>OZ018379.1:21082500-31082500 GCA_963969555.1 Polydrusus pterygomalis
CATTTCATTTTGGGTTTGGGTAGCAGTTACCTACAGTTTAAGTAGTAAAAATTAATTGATTAATTAATAAAAGCATAAAACGAACTTTCGCCAAATTTGCGCATATTTCTTTTTCTGCTTTTATTAAATTATAAATCCAACCTTTTTTAACGTAAAACTGTGGGTAATTGTACTCCAAAGACGGGTATTTGGCCGATTTTTGGATAAAACAAAGAAGTAATGAACTATTGAACAAAAAACAAAATGGCGAATTATTCATCTATTCAATAGGAAACAACACAAGTTTTGAGAATTTTCTGTAAACTAATTTATTTTTATTACTTACCATATTTAGATTCTAGATGTATGGAAAGGATAACATTTTTTCAGTAAAAAAATATGAAAAAAGTAGCCGCACGATCATATCGCGAATATATTATATGCAGTGTGGTTGTTTAAGTGTGCAACATATGGGCATTTTTTTTTATTACCGATTTCTCAGAAAATTTTATTTTTGATAAAAGTTAGTGCATGTTCGATAATCATATTAGGTGCACTTGGAATGGTTGCAAGTCAAACGGCGTACAGGGTAGGCCAAAAAATATAAAACTTGTACAAGAATAAAAAAATTAGATTAGAATAAGAAAATTCAGCAAAATGTTATTAAGAAAAGTTGTTTAGAATTAAAAGTTATGCATAAATTCAAAAACGTGACCTCCTAAAATAAAAAAAAATATTTTTTTAAAAAACATTCATTATTTCCCAAATTTTTTTTTTGTTCACCATAAAGACCTTTATAAATTAATCAAAATCAAATCAATTTCACATATCTTTGTTCAAATGGAAGCATATTTGTAAAATTTACTTGACTTTTTAATTTATTAAGGAATCACAAACTTCATGTTTGAAAATTTTGATTTTAAATGTTTATTAAAGAAAACTGTACAAATTAAGCGACAAATATGAAATCCTACTAAAATAATCGCAGATACCTATGGAAAAAAACAAATAACTTTAAATGAGAGTTTTTTAATTAGCATATTATCATTACTGATGCTTTATCTTGTTAAAAATAATTTTTAGGATATTTTAAAGTAGTGTTTAATATCGTTGCAACAAACATGAAGTTTGTGATTCCTTAATAAATTAAAAATTCAAGTAAGTTTTACAAATATGCTTGAACTTGAACACAAATATGTGAAATTTATTTGGATTTTGATTAATTTATGAAGGTCTTTATGGTGAATATTAAAAAAAAATTTTTTTTGGGAAATTATTAATGTTTTAAAAAAAAATATATTTTTTTATTTTAGGAGGTCACGTTTTTGAATCTATGCATAACTTTTAATTCTAAACGACTTTTATTTGTAACATTTTGCTGAATTTTCTGAAATAGGGGTACTTTATTCTTGTACAAGTTTTATATTTTTTGGTCTACCCTGTACGCCGTTTGACTTGCAACCATTTCAAGTGCACCTAATATGATTATCGAACATGCACCAACTTTTATCAAGAATAAAATTTTCTGAGAAATCGTTAATAAAAAAAATGCCCATATGTTGCACACTTAAACAACCATACTGTAGATCCATCAAACTTTTTACCTATCAAATGCTAGTATGTTATTTTAGATGCAATACTCACCATTAGACCCTGATGTTGCTGGTGTAAAGCTGCCTGGGGACTGAATATTTTTGATGGTGGAGGAGGAAGGTTCCATCTGTCAAATTCGAAATAAACACCATTTTGTTGAGGACCTGAACTATGAGCTGGTGGAGGGATTCGACCTGAAATACAAATTAATTTGAAGAAATAGTCCATGCTTAAAGTGGAGTTGAACGTATGAATAGGAAAGAAAAAACAAAGTCTTCCTCCGCAAAATTTAATAGAATAAAAATTCTTTGTTCAAAGGTCTCTAGATGTTTCGAACGTAGAAACGTTCATCATCAGGAGACAGAAAAATATATATTGCTGATGGATTTAGCAGAAGAGAAAATGATAAATGGTATAAAATCTTAATGGAGCTTTTATGGCATGAAAAATTGGATTGTTGAAATGACATAATGTAAATAAAATAGAAATATACTGAGTATGTGAACGTCAGTTGAAAGGGTCTAGAACAACCAAAAAAGACCGGGGAGGCAGAAAAAACACTTCTAAAAAAAAGATGTCAAAAAGGGTTTTCTTAATAAAATAAGACATTGTAAAATATAAAAAAAAAAATTTTATAGAAATTTTTTTCCATATTTTACCCATATTTTATTAAGAAAACCCTTTTTGACATCTTTTTTTAGAAGTGTTTTTTCTGCCTCCCCGGTCTTTTTTGGTTGTTCTAGACCCTTTCAACTGACTTTTTCACATACTCAGTATGTTTTAACATATTTTCATTTATACATAATAATATTTTCCTCATATTATGTCATTTCAACAATCCAATTTTTGATGAATCATTTTCTCTTCTGCTTAATCCACCAGCAATATATATTTTTCTGCCCCTGATGATGAACGTTTCTACGTTCAAAACATGTAGAGACCTTTGAACAAAGAATTCTTATTTTATTAAATTTTATGAAGAAAGACTTTTAGTTTTTTCTTTCCTATTCACAAATTAATTGCTGAAAAGAGAAATCTATCGACTATATTTTAAACCGGAGATCCGACAGGTCGCAGATATTCAGAAAATTTAGAAAAATGTATTTAACTACATCCCAAATAATCTGTTTTAATTCAGAGGTGCTAGCATTTCGTATACTCACTTGGAGCTGGATGAACTTCAGCGGGAGCAGGCTTTTCCACACTCTTTCTTCTTTTAGGTGGTTTCGGCACTACTTCTTGTTTAATTTCTACCTGCGGAACCTGACAACTCTGTTGCTGTTGCAAGTTCTTAACTAAGCTCATGGGATCTCCACGGCAACTGGATAAATCTTGTAAAGTCACCTAATACAAATAACATTTATAGTTGTAATATGTCTTGTCGTTAACTATATTATAATAATAATAAGTTTATTTATTTAAAATTTAATAATATAATAAATATGTTTATGTTGTCTTCTATAAACTTATTCTTCAATCCCCTGAAGCTGAGCTTGTTAGGGGCAAATCTTATTTTTTGTTTTAGTATGTTAAATCATAAATATGCATTAAAAAATCAAGTTTTAAAGTAAAAATGTTAATTTATAGTATAAACGCAGTTTTTTTAGAGAAATATATTACCTATAATAAAATTATTAATTAATAATTTTTAAGTAAAAAATATTACTTATATAAATTATTCAGAACAATATTAATTAATTAAAGCATTTCTAAAAATATTTTCAAATTGTCTGTTTTTAATATCCATGTTTTTATTTCGACTTTAAATTTTTTTAATAAAATCAATTTTTTAATTTTTGTTGGTAAATAATCGTTTAAATAAAAACATAAATATTTGAGATTATTTGGACTTATTTATTTTAGGTTTTATGGTTATATCATTTTTATGACGTGTATTATGATTATGGTTTTTAAATTGTATAAGGTTTTTATTTTTAAATATATATATAAATGTAAAGTTGTCTTATGTTCACCTTTTTTGTTTCTAAATATAATTCTTGTGAAGGATAAAGATAATCTTTATTAAATATAATTTTTATAAACCTTATATTAAAGTAATTGACGATGATAGTGATAAATAGTATTACTTAATGATTAAAAAATAAAATATAAAAAGCTCACTTGGTGACCGGTATTCGAATCAAAGTACTGTTGCCGCTGACCATCGGCCTGTCGCGTGCTTATCTCTATGCTGGTACTAGAATTGTTATAGTTAGATTGAGTATTTGATTGGCCCGGTTGAAATTTACGTTGTTGCTGTTGCTGGCCTTGTCTTTCATCCCAACAACCCTAAAAATAACAATGTATGAAAAATATTATCAAATAGTTCTGGCTATTCCGGTTCCGGAATACTGTTCCAGCTTCGACATATTAAAAAAAGTATTTACCTTTCAAGATGTCTTTATTCCAAACTAATTGTTACAGTTCATTGCATGGAAAGTGACAACATAATATAGAAAATAATAACCATAAAAAAAATAACAAAAAAAATGGAAGTTAATCCAATTTAATTCATCAATTTAAAAAAAATAGTAGAAATAATTTAATTTAGTAAATATCTCGTTAATTGTTTTTTAAAAGTTGCCAATTTTTTAATTTTTCTGATATTTTTTGGAGATATTTTATTAATCCGTCATATAAAAGCGATTTTTTCCCGAAATTACTTTTTACTGGCATAGTTTGATAATTTATACAATGTCTGGTGTTATGATCATGTAATGTCTTATTCTCCTTAAGTGTTATGTTTGATTTTTTTCTTTTAAAATAATAGAGTGAATTAGAATACAAATTTTTAATTTATAAATGTTTTGAACGTGTAAATACCCTTTCGGTCTATATAGATTAACAGTTGGTTCTAAATGTGGTAATTTGTGTATACATTTAATAACTTTATTTTGCAATTTTTGTAATGGTTTTAAGTTTGATAAACAAGCAGATCCCCATGCAGAAGCTAAGTATTGTAATTTTGAATATATTAGTGAAAAATATATATTTTTTAAGTATTTCAAAGGAATCTAGCTCTGTACAAAACAGATACCAAAGGAGATATCGAGTTGATAATATACTGGATATGGCATTTCCAATTTAAATTTTCGTCTAAAACTAATCCTAAAAATTTTGTCGTTTTTGAATATTGAATATTTTCATTATTAAATGTTAAGGGGTTAATGATGGAATTTATTTTATTTTTAGTTATAAACATAAAAGAAGATTTTGTAAAATTGAACGTAAGTTAATTTGATTGAAGCCAAGAAAGAAGTATTTTTAAATCATTATCAATATCAAAATACATTTCTGCAAGAGTTTCAGCAATATAAATAATTGTCGTATCATCTGCAAATAGCTTTATGTTGCCCTTTCAGTTCAATTTGGAAACGGAATTAATGTAAATTAAGAATAATAACGGACCTAATATTGATCCTTGTGGAACTCCACATATTATTTCTTTTTCCGAACTTTTTCTTTCCCCAATTTGAACAAATTGTTTACGATAGCTTAAATAACTTTGAAGTAGTTTGTGTGTATTTCCCCTTATCCCAATACTGTATAATTTTCTTAATAAAATATCACGGTTTACGGTGTCAAAAGCCTTACACAGATCTAAGGATAGTAAACAGCATTTTTTACTGCTGTCGACATTAGCTTGAATATTTGTTAGGATATCTCCTTAGATCTACGAAAACCATACTGGTTAGTAAAAAGTAAATTTTTGCTTTCTAAACAGTCGCATAATTTATTATTTATTATTACCTGCGCCGGTTGATTGGACTGATTAGCGTGTTCATATCGCTCAGGAAAGGCCTTCTCAGAATTTAATGCTCTTGTAATTACTGAAGGATAGGCCACGTTACCTGCCTGTGAATTCGGTCGTGGTACTGAAACGTCTAAAGGAGATGGAGGTGCAACCTAAACAAATAAAATAAATGATGTATTGTAGGGATGATGTGGCGAATGATGCGGGGCCATCAGAGGCAGTTGAGAAACTGTTTCCTGATATGCATGATTATTGACAAGTGTTTTATTACCTGTTGACTGCTCGCATTCTGTTGGGGCGATGACATGGAGTTCATTGGACTGTTGTACATGGGGTAAGCTGGACTCTGAGCATGACCCAACGGGGATGCCTGGGAATGTGCTTGTAACGGGCTCGGCCGACGGGGTACCACAACGTTACAGTCTGAACCATTGGAACTAAGAGAAGAATTAAATTAATATATTTAGCTGCAAAGTTAATGTATCAATTTTTACTTTTATGCATAGTGGTGTCATTTATCAGGATATATCTGGCATTGGTCACCACCAAAAACCTTTTAATGTAGAGAACCCAATTGTTTACATTTTTACCGGATCGCTTATCATTCCGTCATTTTCTTTCATTTCATTGCGCCAAATGTTGCGAAAAATGTTTAACATAAAACATCCAATAGAAAAACCCATAAATTTGTTCTTACCTAACATTTAAACACAAAATTAAAAAGTTATAAAATAATTAACCACATTATCAACATTACAATTAAAAAACAAGTAACAATAACCAAAGAGTTTATAAAAAACAAGTAACAATAACCAAAGAGTTTACGGTAGGGCCAGGGACTTGGTGGTAACTCGGTGAAAACAGATGGTCTTTGGTCACCAGAAATGGTGATGTGGAATCATTTAATTCACGTATAATTTCACCGAACCCCCTCAGATTAACATTTAATAAATTAATTTACCTATTTTGATACTCTGGTCCACTTTTGGGCCTCTGAAAATCCTCGGCATTGGCGCCTTGCGCCTGTTGTTGCTGGTAATGTCTGTAATTATGTTGAAAGTGCGGTGGTCGCTTGCCTGAAGCGTTGCTACCGGCATAGTTCAAACGACCGGGGGCGTCCATTATGGAAAAACTGATTGGCGACGACTGGCTTTGGGTTTCTTCATTGGCTCTATTGGAATAAAATATTTTAATATTATATAAATATAACCTCAAACCAACAAAGCAAGTCAGTCCTTAAGTGTAGATTATTTTTTGATAGGTTGTGGGACTTTCAGTTATTAAATGTGTGTCCAGATGGGCAAAGGAAAGTACCTAATTGCTAAGAGGTATATATTGGTATATATGTGTATATAATACATTTTGCTATAACATACCTTTGCTGTTGAGTCTCCCTCTGGTTTCCAAGTTCAGAATAAATCTTAGTTTGCGCTTTTGTCTGAATCTGCGGTGTACTCTGTTGTTTAGCGGGGGGAGAGGTAAATGACTTCTCGATTGGACGTACAGGCGGATTTGGAGAACTAAGGAAATTTTTTTTATAAACATCACAATATTGAAATAAATTAAGAGCTAAGTTGTGTAAGAGTTGGTGACTTATTCGCCATTTCATTATTTTTTAAATCAATATATCGTTTAAACAAAAAAGCGGCCAGGTACCCGTCTTTGGATAGCAAGCAATTATCTAGCGTTAAGTTTAATAAAATTTGATTAATGAATTAATGAAGGCAGAACGAAATTTTCTTAAATATATTTCTTAAGGTCGGGACACACCTATCATGCACCCTTCCGATCCGACTCCGATCATACAGTCGGACGAGTGCCTGGACCTCTATTCTCCAATTTAAGAGAAGTGAATGCTCTCTCGCGAGAAGGGACAATTCACATCATATGCCTCGGAATGCTGGAGAATAAGAAATTTTTACAGTGAGAGAACAATACCAAACGATGTGAGCATATGATGTAAATTGTCCCTTCTCGCGAGAGAGCATTCACTTCTCTTAAATTGGAGAATAGAGGTCCAGGCACTCGTCCGACTGTATGATCGGAGTCGGATCGGAAGGGTGCATAATAGGTGTGTCCCGACCTTAACTCAGCTTTGAAAATCCGATCTTTTTTGACGTTAGCTTTACAAAAGCAATTAATATACAATATAATAATAAAGCTTATTGTTAAGTATTGCCTTGCTTAATTCAATAATAAATTTTTTCACCATGAAATGTTTGTAGAGGGCTGCTGTCATTTTAACACTATAATCTATGACCCTATATATAGCATTTTTTTGAGTGACATAATTAATATCAGTCTCGCCATAATTGCATTCCCGCATTAGACAGCGATAATGAAGAACAATGCTAAAACCAACCATGGGTAAACTTGTTTTTAATAAAAATTACAGTAGGTTGGAAGTTTCTTTCAAAATGAAATCCATATTACTTAGAAATTCCATTCTTGATGAATCATAGGCTGTCAATTAAATCGATTATGGAATTAAAAAATTGATGTGTAGAAGCTCCATTAAGGTTCTACACCATTTTCTCTTCTGCTAAAACCATCAGCATTAAATACATTTTCTGCCTCCTGATGATGAACGTTTCTACGTTCGAAACATGAAGAGACCCCTAAAGAATTTTTATTCTATTAAATTTTGTAGAGGACGAGTTTTGTCTCTCTTTTCCATACGTTCACGCCACTTTAAGCATGGACTATTTCTTCAAATTAAGTCTTTTCGTTTGTATACTAATTTTTGTTTGTGTTCAAGTGTGTTCGAAGATTTAAAAAAATTACCTTAGAAAAGCACGATTTGGCGCCTGTGGCACTCTGTACTCTTTTGTAGTTGAAGGTGATGACACAATGCATGATTGCTGAAGATTGGAAGTGTTGGTGGAAGTAAATGTTTTAGAGGTGCTGCTCTCGGGAAGAGTGACTGGCACCTGTAAAAAAAATGAATGTAAACAATGTTTGAAATTTTAAATATGAATGCTTTATACTCCTCAGAAGTTCAGATAGTACTCACACTGCATACTTATTTTTTAGTGTTTAGTTATTGTACTATATTTAAGGCTTTTCTTTACTTTGTTTTAAACCTGCAGATAATATGAAGTTTCATATTTTCAGTAAGGACAAACGTTAAAAAACAAAGTGAATTAATATTACCTGAAAGAATGTACTAGGATTAGCTTGGGACGAGTTGGCTTTCACCGAAGCTGTGGTTACTTGGGGGCTTTGTGATCTATTGTTGGCAGCCGCTTTCGAATTGGCCGCCAATTGTGAATTAATATGGTTGCTTATGGACTGCTGAGCAGCTGCGAAATGGGCGTTAAAGTTTTCGTATGATACCTAAAACAAAGCTATTTTGAACGGGTCTGTCGTATGCGTCCAACTAACAAAATCGACACATAGCGATCTTAGAACTGAGGAATAAATAAATTTAAAAATGCTTACCGTTTTTCCTGCAGATGTAGCAACGACGCTTTCGTGAGGCAAAATGCCGAAGGGGCTGTTTTGCTGCCATGCTGAGTTCGGTTCAAAAAAAGCCTGGGCTTGAGGGTGAAACTCGCCCGATTCACTTGCCTGTTTTGAGGCGGCTGCTTGAGCAGCTAGGGCTCGGTGTGGTGCCACCTACAAATACAATACTGTAACCATCTTTTTTACGAAAAGAGGGTTTAAATTTTTCTCCAAGATACACCCACAATCTTTAACAACATTATATATTTTGTATACAGAGGAATTTAGGTATTGAATATTACTGTTGGCCTCCAAATTCATGGCAGAAATAAAAAATTACAGGGCATATTATATAGGTATGGCGGTCAACTTAAATTAGGATAGGAGATTATAATTTTGGTCATTATTTTTGTCATCTGCTTATATTTCAATCACATACACCGCGTGCAAGTAATATACACTCCTGTGCAAAAAAGAACGGACATCATAAAATTTGGATTAAGTATACGGCTTTATAACTTTTTTATTTTTATTCCGATTTAAGTGATTTTTAGAGAGCTTTAGATACATTTATTAGTTTTAACATGCCTATACAAATTTTAAGAGAAATTGTTTTTTTCACATATTATACAAGGATAAACGAACATTTTTCGTAGTATTATTGTGAAAAAAGCGAGGGGTGCTCGATATACGAAAAATATAGCACAAAGCGCCCCACGTTTTTTTCACAATAATAGTACTAATGTTTATAGTTCATTATTATTTTCTGCCTATATTAAGAATTTCAAGAATTATTTTAAACTATATTTATTTTCCGCTTTTTAGTCTGATTAATTATTAAAGCGTGTTTTTAGTTTTTTTAAACTATTTATTTAATTTATTTTTCATTTTTTAGTTTGAATTATTGTTAAGAAAAAAATTTTTTGGGTAGATTGACCTAGATTAGTAGATTATTGTATTGTCAGCGGTTCTTGATAAGTCTACAAAATTTAAATTAAATCTGGCCATTTAAAGTGGGCCGAAATCGGGTTCAAAGAAGTCGGTTACAAACAAACATACATACAAACCCGATCGTTTATGCCGAATTATAAGAAAAGAACGATATTTGCAAATTTTTGAAAATTCTGACATATTGACAGGTGTCAAATTTTGACAAGAGAATTTATTGTGTATTTTTCTCAACTTTCCACCGTCAATATGCATACGACCTTATAGTTTTTTCATTAATATCTTTTTTTTTAAACGATTTGACATATTGACAGGTGTCAAATTTGGACGAGAGAATTTTTTGCGTATTTTTCTCAACTTTCCACCGTCAATATACATACGAGCTTATAGTTTTTTCATTAATATCTTTTTTTTTAAACGATTTGACATATTGACAGCTGTCAACATTTTGACAGGCTCCTCGAAAATATTGACCGTTGTAGATTTATTATTTATAAAATATGTATCAATTTACAAATACGAATGTGACCGCATAATTAAGCTTCTACTTACCTGTGCAACATAGTGCGATTTAGCTCCACTCGCTGCCACTGCGCCATGGAACAAAGGGCTAAACACAGTTTCATATCCAACGGTCGGTGGCGACAGGAAACCACCCGGCAACACTGTAGCGGGCGTCGGTACCGAGGAAGCTGTGGTTGTAGCCGAAGCTGCTGCGGCCGCGGCTGCAGCCGCCGCCGCCAATGGATGGTGCTCGCCAGCTGCAGCTTGCGCGGCGAGCCGATTATAGGAGGCGTACCAAGGGCCTACAGGGTCCATTTAGACGTTTACTGTACGAGCAAACGAAAAGTGAGGTTATAGGGCTTTTGCCCATCCCATCTGAAAAATAAGTAATTTTGTTTACTTTTTTATAGTTTAAACCATAGCCTTCTCGATTTTAAAGAAGTGAGTGAGACAAGATATACTAGCCTCTTCCCTAAGGCACATTGACGGATCCAGGTGGGAGGGCGTTTCCACCCTAGGTCATTTAGTCAGTGGCACAGAGCTTAACCAAATACTTTGAGGTTGGTTCTTCTTGTGAAATTATGACTAGGGGTGTGCAACAAAATCGATTATTCGATTAAGATAATTTTTTATCTATTAATCGAAAAAAAAAACTATTTTTCGAATAATCGAAAAAAAAACTATGCTTTGATTAATCGAAAAAAAAAATATTTTTCGATTAATCGATTATTCTAAAAAAAAATAATTTTAGGATTTTTTAATTAATCGATTAAGTAATCGAAAAAAAAAACACGATTTTTCGATTAATTAGGTATTCGAAAAAAAAGTTTACGATGTTTTGATTAATGGATAATTAATCGAAAAAAAAACGATTTTTCGATTAATCAATTGACCAAAAAAACTATTTTTCGATTATTCGAAAATATAGGTATGTTTTTGGATTATTGAAGTTGCTAGTTACTTATTATTGCTGTAAGTCTCTATATATTTATTAGCAACCCTGAAAATCGGTTTAAAAAATATTATAGCATTATTGCAAGACAATCAACGAAATAATTTGAATAAAGTTTCAATCTGTGCGCCTTTCATAAAATTAATATTCTTAACGATCTAATATTTGAATTGACTTTTTGATTTATTTTGATTAAATCAATCGATTATTTTCGATTAATCGATTATTCTCGATTAGTCAGAAATAATCTATTATTCTCTATTAATCGATTATTATTAATTATTCGGTTATTTTCGATTAATCGGAAATAATCGATTATTTTTGATAAATCGACTAATAGGAAATAATCGATTACTTCAAATAATCGAATATCTTTTTCGGTGATCGCACAGCCCGAATTATGACGACAAAATATAAAAAATAACAACTGTCATTTTTTTTCTTTTTCTCGACTATAAAACTGGTTTGTATCTTTACTAGGCTAGTAGTGAAAGGCTGTATTCTGTTTCACTTACTCCTACTTAAATCCTAGAAGGCCTTGGTGTAAATGAATTTTTTTCTTATAGGTGCAAAGTATGAACTGGACTTGTTAAAAAACCGAAGAAAGGAAAAAAAACTGTCCGGGTGTGATTGACTAATAAGTATAATTGTGATAAAATTGTTTGTCCGAGAGAAACCTGTAGAAACATTTCTTGTTTTTTTTTCTAACTTGCCTATCCCATATATCAGATATAAATTTTATCTATCCAGCGATGGTGCTAAACCTCAAATTTGATAAGGTGACGCATGCTGGTTTCCAGAAAAACCCCTCGGCAACACCGCACGTGCGAAGAAAGGTGTAGTAGTAACTGAATTTGCTGCGATCGCAGCTGCGCAGCTTGCGCGGAGTGGTTATAAATGGGTAAAATGTGTATATAAATATATTTGATAAGAATTCAATAACTTCCAGTAACTGAACTTGATAACAAATTAAAAATCAAATTTTCCTAGTATAATATTTTATTATTTTAGCAGTACCAAAAACTAAATGTCTCTGATAAGAAGCTTAGTTATTTTATATTGCTTTAAAATTTATTCTATACATAATAATAATATCATAGAACTATTTATTTATCATAAATTATTAACTACCTATGTTATGTTGAAACAAACGATATTTTAAAATGATATACTGCAGCAGAAACTTGTACCTGTACCAGTGGCGCAACCAGGGGGGGGGGGTGCCGGGCTGCAGCCCCCCCCCCCCCCGAGCTTAGAAACTTAGCCTATTCGTTTAATTGCAAACCAATTTTTCATGGCACGCGAACTATTTTCGCATGTTTTTTGCAATCTCAATGTTTTATGGATTTGTAATTTTTTTGTTTATCAATGTAACATGGATTCTTACGTTTTTAGAGTAATTAAAGTATAAATTTTAATAAATAGGTCAAAATTGTACATAATGATTAAAAAAAAAATTTCGGATTCGAGTTTTTTCCGTTTCTTTGCATTTTTTGAGAACATTTACCATAGTAATGTATATATTTTTTTACACCATCAGAAAGTGGAGATTTCAACGAACAAAACGCCCACCGACTTTTTTAAAACAGCAGATATTTTGACGTGAGAATTTTCGATTGAAAATAAGGGTGCTTTTTCGATATTAAGTCAAAATAAGGTGAAAAAATAAATATTTTAAATCAAAAAAATTACAGTGTGTTTGGGACATAAAAAGGTAAGTTTTCACCAAATTTCGTAAAAAAAAATATTTTTGTAAAAGATAAAAATAACAAAACAAAAACTTGGTTATTTAAATTTTTCACGTAAATTTTGAGGTTATGTGAAAAAAGTGTTAATACAAAAGTTGTAGATCTTTTTATTACCTACAACTTTGCCATTTAACGTTTTTCCATGGGACTTGTAGTTTTCCCGGAAATCGAGATAAATCGTTTTCTAGCCTTAAAAACTCACCCCCTTCCACTTCCCGACCTCGGATCGCCCGTAAATTATTTTTTCTTTCATTTTTATTATATTCTCTTTCTTTTCCAATGGGTTTTATCCTACTATTATTTTTTTTGTTTCAAAAATTATCGACCTTGGTCTACCTATTTATGCGAACCACGATATTGATATTACCGTGGAAGAAATTCTGGACGAAATGGCAAAAACCAAACGAAGAATTTTACTTTAATATTAGTATTATTAGTGATTACTTACAACTTATTGTATAAGGTTTTTGTTTTGTTTTAGTATAAGTATGCTTAATATATGCGTTACTTATTTTAAATACATTTTTATTAATTAAAATAAAATCTCTAAATTTTTTTTTCATAAATATTTCGTTAGGGCTAGCGGCGTATTATTGCAGAAGTTTTAGGGGGCTGTCGCTCTCGTCAATCATACGTATTTTACCCAAAAAAGGGCGTGGCACCCAAAAAAATTTTCGCCTGCGGCGCAAGAAGTTAAAACCCCCCCGAACAAAATTTCTGGTTGCGCCACTGACATGTACTAAAAAAGTGGGAGTTTTTGTTTTAAAGATTCTTTGTGTTTGACATATTCTCGCCTTAGAACAGTGTGTTCCCCAGTACTGGGACCAATTAATATGTACAATAACTAAAGTTCTAGCGACCAATGGGCTGCGGGGCGCCGACCTAGGGGCTTATGTGGAATCATAACTGGATTTTGAGGGCGGCCGTCATGTAAACCTAATGGAATTTACAGTACCACATTCAACATATTCTATAAAATATAAAATTTGTATTAAGTATCAACAAATTAAATATTTTTTAAGACAGAAATTTTTATTAGAGGATAGTGAAGGCAGCGAATAAATGAAGGAAACTTTTTTGTAACGGGTGTACATTTTTACTACTCTACTACTAAAATAAAAATTTACACCTAATAAAATAGGCTTCATTTAGAAATTTTTATCACTACAGCAAAAACTAGCATTAGTAAATGCTTGCTGATGTGCTTATTCAAATTGTGGCTCAAGGGGGTTTGCATGAAACCAGGAGGGGATCATTACTGCTATTTACCCAAATCACACTAGGGGCAGCATTACCCTATAGTCAAGATTTTGCACTGAAGTAAGTCCAGAGAAAATAAATTTAGGTGTTTAAATTCTGTCATTTCATTATATAAAATTGCCATTTCATTGTATAAAATTGAGGCGTTGATTTTAAAAACAACATAAGTCCAAAATTGTCAAAATCGAGTTATCAGCGACATCTAGTAGAGTTTCATGTAAGCTATCCGATGACATAAATAGTTTCCCTAAAAACGACACCTGCGCCGAGTTATTGCTGTTCAAAATCTGGCTAGTTCGGCAAAAACAACATATGTCCGCGTCGTTTCTAGTAAAAAGAACATAAGTCCAATATACATGTGCTGTTTTCGTTGGAATTCAACATTTCTAAGCGTATCGCTTGTTTACAAATAATAATTCAGTCTATACGTTGTCGTTGACCGTGTTCTAAGGGTGCTGCTGTTCAAAATAGTTTAAATATGGATGTAGGTAATAACAATGGTATCGAACCTGTGATTGAACAAACTAAGTGGCCCAGGAGAAAGCCAAAAAAGTTAAGAAAGACTTTGGAAATAAGGGATGCGAAAGTAAAAGGTTTAGAACATATAAACCATAAAAACAAACTAGTTCCAGCATATTATGGCTTTTGTTTCTAAGAAAAACAACATATGTCACTTTAATTCTGTTAAAAACAACATAGGTTCAACTTTTTTTTTCATTTTTCTGCTAAATAAGAAATGAGTTAATTGAATAATTACCGGTTAAACCCAACCAGCCAATGTTCAAATTTTTATATATGATTATTTAAAGAATAACTATAACGGTTACCAAGATAAACGGCTTTTATCGATTTTCTCAAAACAACATTTTTGGGCTTATGTTGTTTTTGAAATCAACGCCTCAATTGTGATCTTATCTTTAGTTCTTTACTTTACTTAAAAGGTATTTTGCAATTTTGTAGATTTAGGTACTGTAAAACTTGTTACTTATTTTATACCTGTGTTTTATTTTTGAGATTTATTTGTGACAAAAACTTTTTTTCTGGCAGAAACAAATAAATAAGTTCAACTAGTTTAATCCCAAATATCTACTAAAATATGAATAATTATTTTTAAGGACTCAATTCTTTAATTTAAGAATTGTAATAATTGAGAAGCAGTGTAATATGAGTCAAAAAATCTAATCTCTACAAAAGACAGCATATTAGAAAAAATAACGTAAAAACTAAGAATTGCAGCCAAAAAAGCGTTTAGGTTCGTAATCTGCACCCCAAAAATACATAATTTCTAAAAAAGAAATGTTCATGTTATGAAGCTACCCCAAAGAAACAAAATATTGAAGCATGCAAACCTGTCAGATACCAGACATATTATCATGGTTAATAGTAATAACATTGGTAATAACTATGTATAAATACCAGCACTGGCGGATCCAGAAATACTCCTAAAGAGGGGCCCGTATGCAAAAAATCAAAATAAATCAGTATATTTATATTTTATATTGATGTGAAAAACGCAACACAAATTTTTGTAACATGTATTCTATTTAACTAAAAAATAATTTTTAATGTTTCAACGGGCTTTAGGGGGGGCCCGGGCCCCATTGCCCCCCCCCCCCCTGGATCCGCCTCTGAATACCAGTAACACCACAATACAAAAGATTTATTAAAACAGAAAAAAATTAATAGGTAGGTAAGTAAGTAAATAAATAGATATCACATTACAAATCACAGATCAATGATCACATAATTTAAAAACTAAGTAGTTATACTTAAAGGTAATTAAGTATCTATTAATTATAGGAAAGTACCCAGCCATGATGATTTTTCAGGCATAATCAATTTTGGGGTGTAGATTACGAATCTGAAAACTATGTTAGGCTGTTTTTGATATATTTCTTCTCAAAAGTGCTTTTTTCTTAGGGGTTATGTCACCACCACAGTTAAGCAATCAATGTGAGTCATTATTTAAAATCTTTAAAGACTCGAAGTGTTCTGTGCTCCACCTTGGAAAAAGCAACCCTAAACTCACTTATACCATGAGACCCACCCAGATAAGCAAGGTGAAGAAACAAAGACCTAGGAATTAACATACCTACACAAAGTCTTCAAATCGGAAAGCACATAAAAAGCATTAAGAAGACCAATGATTCATGCAGATATGCCCAATGTCTGTAAGGAGTAAGGCCTTATAGGACATAACTACAAATTTTTTCTACAACTGTACATTATGACCAACACGAATACGTATGCCCAGAGTATTTGGAATCCATATTATGTAAAGGACATTGAAGCATTGGAAAGGGTTCAACACAGAGCTACCGAACTTCTGCAAAGACTTAACCTTCCAACCTTTTATCAAAGAAGGCTTCAAGGCGACCTAATCGAGACCTTCAAAATAATCATGTGTCATTACTCCTGCAATGTAAAATTCTTCCAGCTTCGCCACAGAAACTTCATCTCAAACTGTGTTGTAGACAACTAGAACCCACAGGGTAAAGAGACAGTCAATGAAACCTTTATTAATCAAGTTAAGAACAGACAAACATTATTCAATGGAACAATTCATTTATCCATTACACACTGTGATATTGCTTGTGATGAACATTTTCATATGATACTACTAGAATAGATGTAATAGTCTCATTGGTTCTACACATTACAAACAATAACAATAATAAATAATATTTATTTTAAAAATTAATATCTTAATAATCTTGTTAGGAGGCTGATTGTTCTTTTGTTTCTAATAGCCTACTAAGCCAAATTATTTTGTAATGTTGGGAAAAAGTAACAAACTGCATGGAACATGACCTATTTTAGTAATTTTTTCTTAATCCTTATATCAGAAAACTAGGTATATAATTGTAAACCTTTACGAACAGGAACATTTCAAAAATTAAATGTTACCACCAAAATGAAAAATAGTTTTCGGATACGTAATCTACACCCCAAAAGTTATTATTCCTAATGGCATTGTGTTCATATAATAGGTAATTACATGTCTCGAAAAGTCAAACAGGTAAGTCACATGTCTGGTAAATCTTACAGTAAGAATTAATTATTACACGTTAAAGTAAATTAAATCTACTTTTTTTAGTTTAGAAAATCCCTGTCAAAATTGACATTGTATATGAATGTATTTACACTAACGTGCTCTTAAAAGTGCTGTCCCAAAATACAATCAGAAAGTTTATCTTGGATCACTAATAATGATTATAAAACTTGCATAAATAAAAATATTTTTAGAACTCCAAGAAATTAGCCACTAAAGCAAGATAAATATGACTTTAAAACAGAATATACACAAGCCTCCCCACGAAAAAAAACCGGTTCCTTTTCAATGAATAGCTCACTTTTGTTATATTACCATTGAATATGTTTTATCACTCATTATTAGTTAAAATGTTATTTTGAAAATAACACGAGAAATATTTTCTGGTTCACATCGGGTTTTGGATTTTATTATACTGTAGTTCAATGATAAAATCGAGATAATTACAGTCTTCTGCATGAAATTATTTTGGGTAACCTTGAACAGTCTTATTACATCAATACTGGAATATCCTTTTGTTTTAAAATATATGCGGAGAATATAAAAAAAGGGTTGGCCGTGCTGAAAATTTGTACCGAATTTACATAAAAGACGATCCATTTTAATTATTTCACAAAGAAATATTCTGAAAATGAACGCCGGAACCTTGTTTTGAGCTTAAAAAAATCAGACCAATCATGACCTCTGACATGGAAGAAACGCTGGCCACTTCAAAACAAGTAGGTATTTCGCCTAAACTACGTTGCCCATGAATCCACCCTAAACAAAGGAAACGTACAATATTTAAACAAATGAAGAAAATACTCACTTTTCATTTGAAAAATAATTAAAAATGACAGTTATTTTATTCTAAAATGCAGTAATATGGCTCCATGAGATGTGTGGAGAACGTCTATTCACAAGGTTTTTAGGCACTTTAAAGTCACATATAACACGTTTCAAAAGCCGTTTCTATATACAAATAGGAGTTTTTATTCCTATTTATAATTTTCTGATAGTATAGTTAAGAAAAAACGCATATTACAGCGTTTTTAAAGAAAAAATTCTACAGCACTTTGCTCACCAAACTTTCAGACGCCATTTTAGAATTTAACTAACAATAGGAAGCGCCATCTTTTGGACGTGTTTTGTTTGGCGGGTAAATCAATTTCGGTCAGCTAAGATTAAAGTAAATTTGACGTTTTTTGACTTTATTATAGCAGCTGCAATAGTTTTTCTTCTATTTTACGATTAAATAGATTAACTTAAATGTAACTTAATAGTTAAATATTTTTTTTCGTGAATAATATGGCAATTAATCGACATTTTGCATACAGAGAAATGTAACGCTTCTATAAAATTTCTCTCTAAAATCTTTCGGGAATTTTTTTTTATAAAAAATTAAAAGGAATTTAACTACCTACCTGCCTATTATATTTTTACAATTTGAAGATTGTATAAAATCAAAATCAACATGCATTACCTGCACAGGGTTGGACTGAGAAACTGTTTTACCACTTTTACCAGTGGCGCGGAGCTCGTACTAATTTAATCAGTAGGTACTAGGTAGGTATATTTTATATCGATCCCGACGATCTATATGACTTATTTTCTAATATTTTTTACGATAAAATGATTATTATTTCAAAGAAAAACAAACATTATTTCAGCATACCATACTGCTGCTCGCTGTAATCCATCGAGAGGAAGTTTAGACATCAAAAAGTGAATGCATTGCGCAATGTCAGGTTGCCTCGTCTTCAAATGATATCACAAAAAGTAATAAATAATAAAACGCTTTTGAAATCCGTAGGAGCTAAAACAATTAAGCATAAGCAAGCATTTTTCTCTTAAGCCATCGTATAAAAATTAGGAAGAATACCTTTCTTAAAGGTTTTATTTTGTAGACCTCTGACATATTATATTCGTCTATGTCATGAAAACCCTCTTCCCTTCCATGCCACGAAAACGGTGTAGATGAAATTAAAAACTTCAAAGTTATAATAATTGTAATAAAAAAGTATCTTACAGAGATTAAACTTATTTAAAATTTTTGTCCATTATATAGACATCGGATTAGCTCGAGCTAGTATAAATCAGTTAAACATGTTATTTTTTTAAATATTCCTATCCGCTATGTTTTGTCTACGCCTATGTAAAAAGATGATACCTAATGATTCAATTGGTGTTAATAAATAAAAATAAAGTAAAAAATATTTTTAGTCCGACCCTGCAATTTAAAAATGAATTAGTAATAGCGAAAATATTAGGCACGGCTATGGCTCGATCTCAGCCAGCGTCGTCTCCTGGAAGTAAAAATGACAAGAATTTATGATTTGGTATTAATTATTTTTAATTAATAGCAATAAAATGTAGGTATTTCTTAAATTTATTTTTAATAGTTGTGGTATCGACAAAATAATAAAGTTATGTAGTTAATCTTAGGATTGCGGAAAAAGTTGAACAGATTCTGGAAAAAGCTGAACATACTTCTGGATGGTTTTTTACCCATTTACTCCCCCACCGATATCTTTATAATGCACCTTTCTTTAAAATAAGGTTCAAGTATATTTTTTACTCTACCTAGTACAGGGTGTTCCAGTGAAAATTGTCAACCTAGATTTGCTGTTTTAGGCATATATGTATGTACATATAAAAAAGACAAGCAGGATATCTCGAATACAAACAGCATTTCAGGTAGAGTCCGTTCATAAGGACAATACAGCATACCTACATTACACCAATTGGCAGTTTCTTGAGATATAAACTGCATAATAAATTTTGTTTTCTTCAAATTTTAAAATACAACCACATGATTAGGTTATTTTTTATGATACAAGGCAGCTTTTGATTAATAAACCAAAAATATCATTTTTATGGTCAGCTTGCATGTTTCATTCGTGTTAATTTCTACATTACTTATGAACTAAACCAATGGAACTTTAGTTAATAATGCTGTTCTGACTTGTTCACGCAAAAATTGCTGCTTGCATAAACAAACCATGTATTAAAAACTATTTATTTTTAAATGGACAGTGCTTAATACGTCCCTGTTCTTTGAAGAAACAGGCAATGAATTGAAAAAATAAAATGAGTACGCCCATGGATTTGTTCTAACCAGAGGCGTAACCAATTGCATAGTTATAGAATGTGTAATAAAACCCATTTTTAGTATGTTTATCAATCTGTAAGGGTTAGAATAGGGAACTGTTGGGATAATTTGAAATAAATTTCATTAAATTTAACGAGACAGTACAAAAATATGTTGTTTAAATAAGGAAATGGAAAAAAAAATTAAAAAAGGCTCATAGCTTTACAGGGTGGGTCGGTTTGCATTGAGCTTATCTACAGGGCTGTCATGCACTTAGAGTGGTCAAGTACATGATCTGCGTCATTTAATAAAATAAAAAAAAAACGGACGAATTACAAAAGTTGGGGCCGTGGCTTATCGTCGGCTTAATTCGCAAAATGCGTAACTCCACATTTGGGTGAAATTAAAAATTTTATGTCATTCGATTTATATAAATATAGCGCATATGAAAGAATAGTTCGAATCTCCGAAATTGTATTGCCTTTTTTAATATCCGCACAACAGAAAACTTCGTAATTCCATCCCTACCAATTCCGCGATAGAGCAGAGTGCGTAACTCCAGTAGTAGTCCGCATACTGTATAGAGCGCACATTGTGCTCCTCGAATTTATGTGATTATTGCAGTCATTGTTTGTAGCGTTTCCTGGACATTTTTAAGAATCGGAGTTGCGCATTTTGCGAATTAAGCCGACGTTATGCTTTTTATTAAGCTATACCTGAAGGAAGCTGTATAGTCTGTAAAATTGCGGACATCGTCACGCATTTTTCAGATTGTAGAAATATTGTAAAAAAGGTTAAGACGACAGATTTTAAAATTGCACGCCGATTAAAATTTCTACCATTTAACATAAAAGATTAAATTTTTAGCATTTGATTAAATTCTAAAAGCGATAGGTTATCATACCGAGTTAGAGGCAAGTCTTATCGACGACAACTACGTTTCGTTAATAGGCAGGAACTATTTGTTATTGTTGCAAATATGTGAAACATTATCAACTGTAATATTATACGGATAGAAAAGACTCGACATATTATAGATAATACAGCAGTTTTTCTTCTTTCTCTCTAACTTTGTTAAATAAACCATTGCGAGAAAGTTACAAGGAGAAAATTAATTTAAAGAAAGGAAAGCCAAAATTTGTTGTTTATGGATATTAATATTATATAAATTTCTGAAGGAAACTAAAATAATAAGTCTAAAATCCGTGGTAATAATGCCTATGCATGTTTTCTTTATAGTGGGAATATTTAGTTAATTCTGTCTTCTTTCTATCATAATAAATTCTGTTTCCTCCTTATACATAATGCCATAATAAGGGAAACAAAACACAATACACAAAAATACATTTTACCAATAAATCTTTATTATTAATTCTTATTTATACACAAAAAATATACATCTACTTTCCTTACAAATCACTATCTATAGTCTTTTACGGTTGTTAGGGCAAGAACTGCAAAAAGTGTTACTCTACAGACTCTAAAGTATAACGAGATAAGTTTATAATAAAATGTTTTCTTGGCAATGATTTTGGTGTCTCTTAATACAAGTATATTATAACAAATATAAATAATAGGTAAGTAACTTAAAAATGTTCGAGGTATGCGACGCAGAACGACACACCCACATTCAATTTTGTCGAATCCTATTGGTTGTTTTAAAATATACCGGGTCTTGTGCACTGCAAGACTGGCCATGGGAAATTCCATGTACAATAGGGAACTTAACAAACATTTTAAATGGGGAAAAAATTCTATAAATCATAAGTATATATTGTCATAAAACATATGGCAGCAAAAAAAACAACATATTTTGTCCCAAAAGACCGCTAGCACGATTTAAAAATGCCCCAAAATTCAAATTATCCCAAGCGGGTAAAAACGGGTCGTGACGTCAAGAAGTATAATAATTCGTGTGTGACATCCACGAAATAGGTTATAGGTTGGCAATAAATTGAACGACGTTAAGAATTCGACCTTAAAACAACAATACAATAACACACGGCAATCCAAATGCAAACTCGATAGCTCGGTCACCGGTCAGGATGACGGATAAGTCATACTTCCTGACGTCATCGGGCTTCGCGCTTAAAAGGTCGTTTGAAATTCTTTTGACACGCGCGAAACTTTAAAGAATTTTTAGCAAGTTATTACTGATTCTTAAGGAGTAATAATTGGGGAATATTTTTTTTAGGCCTAACTAAATCATATTAGAAAAAAAAGTTCCCTATTTGCTACCCTCAAATATTGGCTCTATTATTTTTACATCAAAATTGTATTATGCTTTTTTTAAGGCCCTTGGATGATGATGATAAACCAATTAAAAGTGAAATGTTCTCTGCAATTTTTACTGACAGACCCATTCCATGCAAAATAACAGTAGGTAAAGTATTTTTTACTCTAAATGGTATCGACTTATTGACTGCAATAAAACTACCGGTTTAATCTCATTGGTATACACAATCAACAAGCAAATAAACTACAGGGTAGCGCTTTAGATATTTAATTCGTTATTAATAATATATTAAATGTGAAAAATTAAAGATGTTATCGCAAGCACAAGATAGTTAAATATTACCAGCTATAATTACAAATTATAATCCGACCCTGACCGACAGTTTATTTGTATTTTTATGGCCGAGCTCTTGCGAAACGTCCCAGGTAGTTAAACGGAGTCAACCATTTATTGTGAAAAATACTTTAATATAATATTGTTTGTAAATTTGCGAGTAAATGTACTGTAATTAAAAAATGTAGGTAACTGCTTAGAGCAAAATAATGATGTACTCCATGGTAGAGCACACGAAAATAATGCAGATTTATAACTTTTAATCCACGTAGAAGAAAATAATGCCCGTCTTCTTGGAAAAATTACATAAATATAAAGTGTTAAAATACGAAGAGCACACTTTTATTTTAAAGTTATGGAAAGGGTAAATAACGACCCTTTACAATAAACAACGAACCAAATTTTTAAAATTGTAGATATTGGAGTACAGACAATTAATACAGATTTGTAGAAACCAGAACTCAAAGATAATTGTTTGAGCGGGCATAATGAGATGTCGAACTGGGCCTTTTTTTTTTAAAGTTGGGGTGAGAAAATTTTTAATACCTACTTTGGTTTTAAATGGACGGTTGTCCAGTGCACAATGCACGAGAAGTAAGGGAATATGTTCAAATCGTTTTCGATGAACGTAAAATAGATTAAACTACCTACTCCGATTGCCGAAGTTGGCTTCGGCTGGTAATCGAGAGAGGTTCCGGGTTCGATTCCCGGAGGAGGCATAAAAACTTTGACTGCACGTCGGCTAACATTTTTTAGTTAAAATGATTACTAATTAAAATAATTGCGAAAGTAATGAAATTTCCAAAAATCAGCATTAAGAGCAAACACTACTGACGCATTCGCCATTTCATTTTCTTATATACAGTGTGACCAGTAAAGTCCGCATCATATAGGATTTTTTTTATTAATAACTTTATTCGAAATTTGACTTTGGCATCAAGTTCGGCTTCGATCGAGATAAAAATTAAGCAAAAAAATAGTACCTAGTCACGTGATTCGCATTATCTGTCAAATTTTTATTTTTTCCAAAAAATAATTCTGAAAGTATCAAAAAAAGTTATTAAAAAAAGTTTTTTTTAAATGCAGTTTCTAGCCGACATGCCAAATTTTAGCTGCATAAGATAATTTTGATTTTTTACCCATATTTTGTAAATTGCACCACTTTTGCAAAATAAGACTCAACGCAACCTACATAAAACTTCTTAGTTTTGACAATGCTTTATTTTAGATACATTTTCTTTAAAGTAGCGCCATTTTAAATGTGTGTTTTTCTACAAAATCAAAATTGGGCTATTAAAATATGGTCGCATGTGATGCAAAGTTTATTTGTTTTTGACCCTGTAGGTATAAGGTAACTTCGTAAAATAAGTATTTTTGAAAACGTAGTTTGTATCTGAAAGTAATACACCTTAATATTAAGACAAAAGGTACACAGTGTCATCAGTAAAGTGTTCATTAAGTGGAAAATAAATTTTTTCTATGATCGTTCAAAAAATGTCATTTTGTGTATGAATTTCTAATGACAAAATTAGGTCTTTATTGCATACTATGCAATAAAGTACTATTTTGCCCTAGTGCAATAAAGTAAATTACCTAGGAAACGAACAATTTGTTTATAGTATGTGTATTGTGTGTTGCACACCGTCAATACCCCATCGAAATTCACGTGGACAGGGCGCCATAATTTTATTATGTTGAAGTCAAAGGTTATATCTATGATCAATTGTCAAATTTGAATTACAACTTTTGCACACAAAGGAGAGGTAATACAGAGCGCGATTTTAAACTTTTTTGTTGATTAAAAAAACGATCGTAGAAAAAATAGTGTTTGTAACATGTGCAAGTGTGTTTATTGCACATGGCATATTATTCACCTCGACTACGTCTCGGTGAATAACTTCTATGCCGTGTGCAATAAACATACACTTTTTGCACTAGTTGCATAAATAACTATTAGTGGTGGGTAAAAAATCAAAATTATCTTATGCAGCTGAAATTTTGCATGTGAACTAGAAACTGCATTTAAAAAAACTTTTTTCGATATTTTCGGAAATAACCCCACTTTTGAATTATTTTTTGGAAAAAAATATAATTTGACAGCTAATGCGAATCATGTGACTACTATTTTTTTGCTTATTTTTTATCTCGATCGAAGCAGAACTTGATGCCAAAGTCAAATTTCGAATAAAGCAATTAATAAAGAAAAATCCCATATGATGCGGACTGGTGACACTGTATTTCGTATATTTTTGTGTTTCTCCAAAAAGGGACTAAAGACCCGTCTTTGAGTAGCAATAACCTACAATTTAGGGTAAAAAAATTGATTTGAAAGAAAAAGATTCGATTGATTTTGATGAAATTTTGTCAAATTTGCGGATATTTTTTTTCTGCTTTTATTAATTTATAACCCCTACCCCTTTTAACGTAAGACTGTACTCCAAAGAGGGGTATTTGGCCGATTTTTGGATAAAGCGAAGAAGTAGATAACGAAATATTGATTGATCAACAAACGAAATGGCGAAGGCGCCACTACTGTCACTCTTAATCACATGTTTTGAACAAAGTGATGTTACAGTAGTTTCCCCGCCAATACGTGGGAATATTTTCGATTATCTGAAAAAATCTATGATATTTTAAATTATCATTTTAGTAGTAAAATGTATGATTTTTCGCATTCAATACCAAAATTTTCGGTGCA
This sequence comes from Polydrusus pterygomalis, assembly GCA_963969555.1. Classification (NCBI taxonomy): domain Eukaryota; kingdom Metazoa; phylum Arthropoda; class Insecta; order Coleoptera; family Curculionidae; genus Polydrusus; species Polydrusus pterygomalis. Next base: position 21,108,072 of record OZ018379.1, read on the forward strand.
AAATACTCCTTATTGGTACAGGTAAATCTGCACTGTTTCCGTGTATATTTTTCGTAAAAGCACTGTGACCGAGGCTATTTAAGAAAATCAATAAAGTTGAATGTAGGCGTATAACCTTTACTGTGGCCTCATAATCGTTAAAAAATTGCTTCCCGGTATGATAATAGTATATTATTTATTGAGCGTGTAATTTAGACCATAATAAACGATAAGGATTAGAATACGAGCCGATTGTGTGTGCCATAATCGTCATGTATTATGGTTTATTACACGCGATCAAATACTATGCTTTATCCTACAACCATCCACTTAAAAGCACTAAATCCCAAAAATCTCTTTAAATTGTGACTAAGAAGACCAATTTTTGCTTTGTTTGATGTCAAGGCGTGATAGTCAAAAAAACGTAATTTTCCCAAAATCAATAAGTACCGGTACGAAAATGCAAACCATCTTTAAAATTGAAAAAACGTATATAAATTACGTATATTTTTCCTTATCTTTGGTTAAACTAAAATATAGTGTGTCTCCGGATGGAGTTGACAAGAGGAAAAAGATCTTTATTATTGATTTTACGACGAAAAGTTACTCCTTATAAAAAATTCTGCTTGTCGAGAAAACGAATTTACCATATAAAAATTTTAGATCAGATGTAAATTAGTGCCATTATTTATTATTTTAGACAAAATGTTTAGGAAACAAAGTTGTTTATAAACCAAAATAAAGCCTAAATACAAAATTTAAAATCTGAATTCTAATTTTTGTTTTTTATTTTTCACAATAATAATAAGTTTGTTTAAAAACTTAATAATATAATAAATATGTTTATGTTGTCTTCGATAAACTTATTCTTCAATCCCCCGAAGCTGAGTTTGTTAGGGGCAAATCTTATTTTTTGTTTTAGTATGTAAAACCATAAATCATAAATATGCATTAAAAATCAATTTTTTTTAAGTAAACATGTTAATTTATAGTTTAAACGCAGCTTTTTTGAAGAAATATATTACCTATAATAAAATTATTAATTTATAATTTTTAAGTAAAAAATATTACTCATATAAATTATTCAGAACAATTAATTAATTAATTAATAGAATTTATGAACATTCAAAATGAAAACCTGAGAATGCTGACCTATTTATTTAATTTATTTCTAATTTGGAGAAATATGTGCAGGTTGGAGGAGGATAGGTAGAATCGAGGGTAGAATAATAACTTTTTCCACAATTGTGCATTTTGAATGTTCATAAATTCTATTGTAAAAACTAAAAAACAAAAATTAGAATTCAGATTTCAAATTTTGTATTTAGGCTTTATTTTGGATTATAAACAACTTTGTTTTATAAACATTTTGTCTAAAATATTAAATAACGATACTTCTCTCTTAAAGCATTTTCATGTTTTCTTAATTTATCAACTAATCTATCTAAATCTAAAATTTTGGTAAATTCATTTTGTCGACAAGCAGAATTTTTTATAAATAATAACTTTTCGTCGTAAAATCAATATTAAAGATCTTTTTCCTCTTGTCAACTCCATCCGGGGACACACTGTATAGATATCCCAAATAACCTATTTCATCGAAAAGGTTTATAACTTTAGAAACTGAAGTCGAAATACCCCATTTTGGCCTTTGACAGCGCAAATTTTAATAATTTCCATACAGTGTCACCAGTAAAGTCCGCATCATATGGGATTTTTTAAATTAGATAATAGCTTTATTCAAAATTTGACTTTGGCATCAAGTTCTGCTTCGATCGAGATAAAAATTAAGCAAAAAAATGGTAGTCACGTGATTCGCATTATCTGTCAAATTTTAATTTTTTCCAAAAAATAATTCAAAAGTGGGGTTAATTCTGACAATATCGAAAAAAGTTATTGGAAATTTTTTTTTAATGCAGTTTCTAGCCCACATGCAAAAATTTCAGCTGCATAAGATACTTTTGATTTTTTACCCATATTTTATAAATTGCACACCACTTTTGCAAAATAAGACTCAACGCAACCTACATAAAACTTCTTAGTTTTGACAATGCTTTATTTCAGATACATTTTCTTTAAAGTAGCGCCATATTAAATAATAATAATAAGAAATGTCTTTATTTCTGACTTCCACAGTACATATTATATGTATACATATTGTTAGACTAAAATAATGGTCCTCAGAAAAAGGCGAAGTTCAGATGAGGTATCCCAGGATACCTGTAATGTGTGTTTTTCTACAAAATCAAAATTGGGCTATTACAATTTGGTCGAATGCGATGCAAAGTTTATTTGTTTTTGACGCTGTATAAGGTAACTTCATAAAATAAGTATTTTTGAAACCGTAGTGTGTGCCTGAAAGTAAAAAATAAAAAATAAAGTAAAGGGGTTTTATATTAAAGCGTTGAAAATAGATAAACTAAAATTTATTTTCCACTTAATGAACACTTTACTGAAGACACTGTGTTCTATTTTGTCTTAATATTAAGGCGTATTACTTTCAGACACAAACTACGTTTTCAAAAATACTTATTTCATGAAGTTACCTTATACAGGGTCAAAAACGAATAAACTTTGCATCACATGCGACCAAATTTTAATAGCCCAATTTCGATTTTGTAGAAAAACACACACTTTAAAGAAAATGTATCTGAAATAAAGCATTGTCAAAACTAAGAAGTTTTATGTAGGTTGCGTTAAGTCTTATTTTGCAAAAGTGGTGCAATTTACAAAATATGGGTAAAAAATCAAAATTATCTTATGCAGCTGAAATTTTTCATGTGGGCTAGAAACTGCATTAAAAAAACTTTTTCCAATAACTTTTTTTCGATATTTTCAGAAATAACCCCACTTTTGAATTATTTTTTGGAAAAAATTAAAATTTGACAGATAATACGAATCACGCGACTACTATTTTTTTGGTTAATTTTCATCTCGATTGAAGCAGAACTTGATGCCAAAGTCAAATTTCGAACAACTATTAATAAAAAAAATCCCATATGATGCGGACTTTACTGGTGACACTGTAGATACTGGCATACTCGCCTGACATGCTAAAACTGTCAAAAAATATGGACTTAATATAATAAAATTACAAATAAATTGCATCAATCAGGAGAATCTTGTTTTATACAAACTATTCTTAGGATAAAATGGTACTTACTATAAAGTTAACCAAATGAGTATACAAATTTCATGAAAACAAAACAAATATAAACTTAACAAAGTAAATTAATATCTATATACAAAATATACATATAATTAATAAAAATATCTCGTTCGTATCACTTAGCTAATATCAGACAGGTAAATTTTTTTACTACCAGACTAGAGAAAATACAGGGTGAACAAATCACAATAATTACATAAAAGAATATAAAAAATATTAATATCTAGACAACTTTTTTAAAAACTTCAACAGGTTCGAGAAAGAGTACAATATATATAATAGGATTGCTTTCTTAACAAACATTTTCAATTAGGCCAATAAATAAATCTGTTTATGTAAAGCAAAAAAAAAATTGAAACAGGATACAAAACAGTTAGATTATTAACAAATTATTAATATCCTGTTAACACTAACTGTAAGATAACTTCTAAGGATTCCATTGTTGGAACAATTGTTGCCATGGAAGTTATGTGGCTGTTAGTACTAACAGGACATTACTAATTTTGGCCTTAGTTTTACAGGATGACAGGAGTAATCAAGAATTAATTATATATCAAATTCTATATGATTAGTAACAGAACCCTAAAAAGTAGATAATTTATATATACAGGGTGTCCGGGAAATTGTGGGAAATCTCTCGGATATGAAAAAAACACGTGAAAAGAATACTACAAGTTAATATAAACTTCTTTCGTATCGGCCTCTTCTTCGGAGATATGGGCTCCCAAAGAGCTCCCATGGAATTAAGTTTTTGACACATAATTATTAAACCAACAGGTATATTTCAATTTTTTTTTCATATGATCTATACCAGGTAAGACCCTTCAAATTACTATCCCAGAAAGTGTTGCGAATTACTCACAGCTGTAGGGACGGACTAGCTGTGACACTAATGTGCCCATTTTTTTACGCCCTGTATGATAAAAACGTTGGACAACGTTTTTTACATACCTTTAACTATTGACTAAAAATTAAGTACACTTCATTCATGTCGCTAATCCTAACCGTTTTCGGAAAAACGTAATTTTATTGCGATCATGTATTAATATTAAGCAGTTAAAAATTTATAATTTATAGGAACAACGATATATATTTTATTGAAGTAAGCTAAATATACATGATGTAAATATGTTAAAAATGACGTTTTTCCGAAAACGGTTAGGATTAGCGACATGAATGAAGAGTACTTAATTTTTAGTCAATAGTTAAAAGGTATGTAAAAAACGTTGTTCAAAGTTTTTATCATACAGGGCGTAAAGAAAATGGGCACATTAGTGTCACAGCTAGTCCGTCCCTGCAGCTGTGAGTAATTCGCAACACTTTCTGGGATAGTAATTTGAAGGGTCTTCCCTGGTATAGATCATATGAAAAAAAATTGAAATATACCTGTTGGTTTATGTTGGTTATGTGTCAAAAACTTAATTCCATAGGAGCTCTTTGGGATCCCATATCTCCGATACGAAAGAATTTTATATGAACTTGTAGTATTCTTATCACGTGTTTTTTTCATATCCGGGAGATTTCCCACATTTTCCCGGACACTCTGTATATTATATTTATTTATTCAAAATCTTCCTTGTTGAATATAATATTGTATACGAATAGTCAAATATAAATATAAACTATAACTAATTTTTTTGGTATTTATGGTAATTATAATTATATTTAATTCAAAAAATTATGAATCAATGAAGAAAGGATTTAAGAAAGTTTTTTTTCACAATAAATCCGAATAATTAAGAAGATATTTGTTGTAAAACATTTTCTGTTGTATTTGAAAACGTTTAAAAATTTAGTTTTATCATAATATTTTGTTATTTAATATATACATCAGCCTTTTTGCTTCTTAAAAAATAAAGAAAAACGAAAATTTTTGGAAGACATTAGACTTTCTGCTAATAACTCGCCAATCAATTATGTCAATGTCAGTTTTCAACGCTTTGCAATAGGTAGAACCTAATCAATGATTATGTTGATAGAGTTGTAGGCCTAAACTTGTATATTTCTAACCTGAAGAAGTCTTTTACAACCTTAACTTTTTTAGATCTAATTAACACCCTGAATAAAAGGAAGAACAATACATTTTCTTACCCTTAAACATGAGAAGAGGGGGAGCTTATACCATGAGTAACCGAGTTTTCCAACACTACATCTAATTCATCTAACGGAGCTAAAATTTGAGTAAGAAACGTCAATAAACCTCTTTTTCTGAGGAACGAGTTTTCTTCATACATTTCCTGGGTAACTCTACAAGTAGACATTGGGACTAGCATTCTGTGTAGCAAATGCTCCCTAGAAAGGTAATAAATGATTTAATAACCTATGCAAAATAATAGTTAAGTATAAAAGGCGCAGACGAATTTTATTTCTTACCTAACGCCTAAACAAATAAATAACTGAAATTTGCCATCTTTTCCCAAATTTGTGCTCGAATGTATAATGTCATCTATGAGGTGACAATAACATCTCCATACTGCAACAGTTTCTTGGTGATTTCGTTCTAAACTAGCTGTTTTATTACCAGATAGTTCGTCCATAAGATACTGTTCAAATTGATCTTTTACGCGAACTACAACAAATTTATAACAACATTGACCAAGCATTTGTATAGCAAGCAACATTAATATAAATTTATAGACAAACCATATATTTCATCGATAAGTCAGACAGTTAGATTTCCTCTTAAGTCTATGCGTAAGTACTTACCAAAATAATCCCACAAATAGTTTTTACCAACGAACATTCGAGCAGACTTAAAACCCAGAAGAAATACATTTTCCAGGCAATGAACCAAACCATTTTCGCTGCAAAGGAGCGCTGTAAGTGTTGTGTGTCTTTCAGAATTCCTTGTATACCTCCATTTTACAATGTTGTTAACACAGTCACCTTAAATGGATTTTTAAAGATGTAGTTATGATATTGCAAAAAAAAAGGGTGGTGTATTCATTTCTATAATTATAACATAATATTATTACTATAGTAGAACTGTGTGAGACTGTATACTAAGTATTTCATTAAATTGGCGAGGTCTAAAAGTTAAAGCGACAGCGAAACAATTAATGGAATTGTAAAAAACGTCCGTAGAATAGCTTCACATGACCTGAATGCACTGTGAAGTAAAGGTTATTATTTTATGACAGGAATTAGGTTAAATAGTGGGAATTTATGAACATGCCAAAGCCAATTAGACCAGGGCTGAAGCCTTTGAAAATGGTAAAAAGTGAAAAATAATAATAGTAGGATGAAACCCATTGGAAAAGGAAGAGAATATAACAAAAATGAAAGGAAAAATAATTTACGGGCGATCCGAGGTCGGGAAGTGGAAAGGGGTGAGTCTTTAAGGGTAGAAAACGATTTATCTCGATTTCCGGCAAAACTACAAGTCCTATGGAAAAACGTTAAATGGCAAAGTTGTAGGTAATAAAAAGATCTACAACTTTTGTATTTATACTTTTTTCACATAACCTCAAAATTTATGTGAAAAATTCAAATAACCAAGTTTTTGGTTTTTTATTTTTATTTTTTACAAAAAAACTTTTTTTTTACGAAATTTGGTGAACAATTACCTTTTTATGTCCCAAACACACTGTAATTTTTTTGATTTAAATTATGTATTTTTTCACCTTATTTTGACTTAATATCGAAAAAGCACCCTAATTTTCAATCGAAAATTCTTTGCTGAGAACATTTACCGTAGTAATGTATATTTTTTTACACCATCAGAAAGTAGAGATTTCAACGAATAAAAAGCCCACCGACTTTTTTAAAAAAGCAGATATTTTGACGTGATAATTTTCGATTTAAAATTAGGGTGCTTTTTCGATATTAAGTCAAAATAAGGTGAAAAAATAAATATTTTAAATCAAAAAAATTACAGTGTGTTTGGGACATAAAAAGGTAAGTTTTCACTAAATTTCGTGAAAAAAAATAAAAAAAATTTGTAAACGATAAAAATAAAAAACCAAAAACTTGGTTATTTGAATTTTTCACATAAATTTTGAGGTTATGTGAAAAAAGTGTAAATACAAAAGTTGTAGATCTTTTTATTACCTACAACTTGCCATTTAACGTTTTTCCATAGGACTTGTAGTTTTTCCCGGAAATTGAGATAAGTCGTTTTCTACCCTTAAAAACTCACCCCCTTCCACTTCCCGACCTCGGATTGCCCGTAAATTATTTTTCCTTTCATTTTTGTTATATTCTCTTCCTTTTCCAATGGGTTTCATCCTACTATTATTTTTTTTTGTTTCAAAAATTATCGACCCGTCTAAATTTTGAGGGCGGTTTTTTTTTGTTATTTTACGTTTTGTGACAAACTTGTTGTCATTTATTACACATATATTAGGTGGCGAACTTTTTGCCGGTAACTGTGTTAATACAAAGACGAAGAAGAGAAAAACGGTAAATGATGGGAGTATTGTATTAAATGAAGGTTTTGTACTGGGTTAAAATAAATTAATAATATGAGTATGAATGACCATACAGAACCGACACCTCCTGGAAGTTTAAGTCACATGATAATAATTAGAACATTACTTACTTACTATACGTTTTCCCTTAGTGTCGAATCTGTACAGAACCTATACTAACCCAACATGTATTGGAGTTCGGACGCTTTTAATTCTTGCCTAGGAGGTGGCGCCGGTGACCGGGATCTCGGCGTACTCCTTCCGAGGCTACCAGTAGGCCTAGTTTCTTCTTCGTCCTTTTTAAAGGACATTAAGCTACCGACGAGGAGTCTCTCAGTGGAACCGTCGTCTATACCTCGACCTAACCATCGACCGCATGTGAATCTAGAAAGAAAATATTAATTTAAGCGACGACGAGAGATATCTGAGTCATAAGGTTCTGAAGTTTTTATTAACTTCTATTAGTTCCAGATAAATTAAAAATAGCAAAAGTATCACCAGTTTTTAAAAATGCAGAAAACTATTTTAGTAGTAACTATCGCCCAATTTCTGTTTTACCCACATTTTCAAAGATTTTTGAAAACATTTTAAATAGAATAGTAAATTTTTTAAAAGAAAAAAAATTACTCTCTTTATTTCAATATGGTTTTCGTAAATTTAGAGATACAGAAGTTGCAGCTGCAGATATTATCAAAAATATTCGACAAAACGTTGATAGCAACCAAAAATGCTGCCTAATGTCCCTAGATTTATGTAAAGCATTTGATACAGTCAATCACAACATTTTACTTAAATGCCTATACAATATTGGAATTCGGGGAAATATTTATTTATTGTCAAAAATTACTTAAGTAATAGAAAGCAGTTTGTTCAAATTGAAAATGTTAAAAGTTCACACAAAAACAAAACTTGTAGTGTTCCGCAAGGATCAACCTTAGGACCTACATTTTTTTAATCTACATTAATTCTATAGCAAAATTAAAATAAAATTGTTTGCCGATGATACTACTATTGTATATTTTCATGAAGACTATGCTCAAATTCATAATAACATTACCCACGACCTAAATATAATATGTAAATGGCTTGAAATTAATAAATTATCCTTAAATTTTAATAAATCATCTTTTATGTTTAAGTAAATCAAAATTAAAAAAATAATAATATTTCTTCACTGTCATTCTTCACTCATTTTTAGGTTTATATCTTGATGAAAATTTAAGTTGGAAAAAACATATTGAATATTTAAGAAGTTACATCTCACCAATAATTGGCATTTTATTTAAAGCTAAAAATTATATATCATTAAAATATTTAAAAAAAATATATTATTATTCTTGGTTTATTCAAAATTACAGTATATGATTTCAATTTGGGGATCAGCGAATTTAACTAGAATTCAGCCATTAAAAAAACTACAAAACAAAATAATTAAATGCATACATAAACTTCCTTTTTTAGAACCAACTATAAATTTGTATGAACCAAATGGATATTTAAATTTAGAAAAGCTTTATAAATTAAAACTATGCATTCTAATAATTAACTCTATTATTATTAAAGAAAAACAATCGAATATAATATTTTCTTCTACCAACATTATTCACATGACGAGACAAAATCATCATATCCAAACATCAATGGTAAAGAGTACTTCTGGCCAAAAATCAATATTATATAAAGGAATAACAATTTACAACAGTTTGCCGAAAAAAATTAAAGAAATATCAAAATTATGGACTTTTAAAAAAAACACAAAAAAAATATTTTTTTAAAACTGAACTAACTTTAACATATTATAATATTAACATTTTTTTTTGTAAATGGTTATTATAATATATTTTTTTTTGAATAATTTCGATGGAGTTATTAATAGTTACTAAACATGGTTTTTATTATTTGTGAATTTATATTTTGTAGTTCTTATAATGGATCTTCATCAAGTAACGGCTACCTCTATACAATTTATATATTGTATATTTGGTGTTCTATTCTCTGTAATAAACTTTTTTTTAAGTTGGTTAAGAATAAAGATATATATTATTATTATATTACATATACCTGTATGTATGTCCAGTCATTTCATTCCGAACCAATATGTAATCAACCATCCACTTAGCGTACATGCCTGAATTGTCATGCCCGATTCTTAACGTCGTCAATACGCCGATATTTCTATGTTTGTGCTCGAAACTATAGGTACTCTTTGGAATAGCAATTCTCTGTGTTTCCGACAACGTTCCTGAAAGAACCACCCACACATTCGCCGACGTATAGGCTCCTTTCTTGTTAGGTACAATGACTATTCTATAAGGTATCACAGTCGTAGGGTATGTACTTGTAAAGCAAAAGTAATCCACTGCGTTCAGAGAGAGCAAGTGATATAAAAATTGTTCCTTTTCCTCTTCGCATCTTAAAAAGGCAGATCTTTTATACAATTCTTTTAATAAGCTTTGGTCTAGAAGCAATACTCTTAAGTGTTTAGACAGTTGCTTCTTTTCGAGAGCTAAGCGAACCCATGCTCTTGCAAAGCCTATTCCTGTTTTGACGTCGGGCATTGCCTGGACGTTGGTAATGTCAAAAAATATGGTATTTGGAAGATCTGGTAGGTCTGTTTTATTTTTCTCACTACCAGGACTGGACCAATTTTCCAAGCTTGTGGTTAAACGGGTAACATCTGAAAATTAAATAAGGTTTTTAATTATATAAATTATATAATTATTTTATTACATCATTTAATCACAATTTCTTTTAAAACCGGGTTATTTCCAGATAAATTAAAAATAGCAAAAGTATCACCAGTTTTTAAAAATGCAGAAAAATATTTTAGTAGTAACTATAATCCAATTTATGTTTTACCTGCATTTTCAAAGATTTTTGAAAAAATTTTAAATAATAGAATAGTAAATTTTTTTGAAGAAAAAAAAATACTCTCTACATTTCAATATGGTTTTCGTAAATTTAGAGATACAGAAGTTGCAGCTGCAGATATTATCAAAGATATTCAACAAAACGTTGATAGCAACCAAAAATGCTGCCTACTGTCCCTAGATTTATGTAAAGCATTTGATACAATCAATCACAACATTTTACTTAAATGCCTATACAATATTGGAATTCGGGAAAATATTTACTTATTGTTAAAAAATTACTTAAGTAATAGAAAGCAGTTTGTTCAAATTGAAAATATTAAAAGTTCACAAAAAAACATAACTTGTGGTGTTCCGCAAGGATCAACCTTAGGACCTACTTTTTTTTAATCTACATTATTTCTATAGCAAAATTAAATTTAAAAGGTAAAATAAAATTGTTTGCCGATGATACTACTATCGTATATTTTCATGAAGACTATGCTCAAATTCATAATAACATTAACCACGACCTAAATATAATAACTAAATGGCTTGAAACTAATAAATTATAATAAATCAACTTTTATGTTTATAAGCTTTATAAATTAAAACTATGCATTCTAATACACTCTATTATTATTAAAGAAAAACAATCGAATATAATATTTCCTTCAAGCAACATTATTCACATCACGAGACAAAATCATCATATTCAAACACCAATGGTAAAGAGTACTTTTGGCCAAAAATCAATAATATATAAAGGAATAACAATTTATAACAGTTTGCCAAAAAAAATTAAAGATGTATCAAAATTATAGACTAAAGTAAAAAAATATTTTTTAAAACTGAACTAAGTTTAACATATTACCTATATTATATTAATATTTTTTTTTATAAAAGGTTGTTATATATATTTTTTTTAAAATAATTTCGATGGAGTTATTAATAGTTACTAAACATATTTGGTGTTATATTCTCTGTAATAAACTTTTTTAAGTTGGTCGAGAATAAAGATATATATTATTATTATTAAGATAAATTTCATTCTATTATTATAGGTGTGGTAAGTTATACGTTGTGGATGTTCTTAATGTACAACAACACATACCTGACGACAAATAATTATTATCCTTTTTATTCAGATCCTGATATTTCTCCTGATAGGCCAGCAGGTGGGACCAGAGTGCCGATTTGCCTCTCTTCCTTTGCAGGCCATGAGACCAAACTCTTTCCAGAAAATCACACAGAGCTGCAACCAGCGTGTTTTCTTCCACTGCTCCAAAACTGTCGGAAGAGGGATTGCTCGAAAGTGTCACTCCTTCGGCGCCTAGTTTTGACAGAAGCATTCTTTTGGTTTTGGCCTTACAGTCCTAAAAAATAGAAACGTAGTATGCTATTTCTGGTTTTTCTTTCTGCTACTTCGAAGATTCTTAAAACTTTTTCCAGTTGCCCTAGGAAAATTCTATAATTTTTTAGGGGCCATTGGAGCGAACTATTATCTCGTAAGAACTTTCACTAAACGTAATTTTAACTTACCGCTAACAATTTCTCAACAAACGTCCAATTAGCTTGAGCCAAAAGAGCCGGCGACATGTCCTGGTTATTCTGGGACTTAGTTCCCTTATCCGAAGTCGGTAGAGGAGGCTTGCCAAAGGAATAACCCTTCTTCAGCTCCCTTGCTCTCGGTATGCTTCCTTTACTCACCACCGGAGTCTTATTCAAAATATCTTTATTCAACAGGGGAAACTGTCTGCTTACCGTCGGCCTAATATTCATTATTTCTCTCGGTATCGGCGACTCAAAGTCTGGATTTTGAAACCGGCGTTCTAAAAGTTTCTGCGTTTCGTGTACAATGGTACAAGGTTCATACGCCACAGACCTTAGTAAGTTTTCGCCGCCGTATCTTTGTCTTAATAATTTTATTCTATTGTCGAATATTAGGAGATTGTTGTCCAGTTCTCCCCATTGCGACAAGATTTTGTTGTCTATTAATGTGGCAAACATTTGGGACTCTAAAAATCGCCATAGAAAAAGTCGATCGTGTTCTGGTTGATCTGATAAAAAGGAAGCCTTGTCAAAGTTTTGCATTTCGTCTCGATTATTAAACCAGTCTTCTTTGTTCTAAAAGATAATAAGCGTTCAAATAAGAGTATATTTATTGTTTGTGTCAATCACTGGCAGTACCAGTGAGAAATCAAAAATTATTTTAGAATTTTATTTCAATATGATACAAAAACGGATATTGCCATACACTGAGACTGAGGGAATGTAGGTGATAAATAGGCATTGGATCGGTATAGAAAACATATTTGTCAAGTAGTTCTGGTGAACCGCCGAGTATATCCTTATTTTATTATAAAATCAGCAACTTACATGGTTAGTTGGAAATATCACAAAATTTTCATATGCCTGAAATATATGAACAAATCTGTTAAGAAACGTCTCTCGCACAGCATTATTGAACCTCATATCTTCAATATACGAATCCGACGGTTGCTGACTTTCATTTTTATCCAAAGCAACTCCAGTACGTCTCACAATGTCGGCTATTCTTTGCAACGCTTCCGATCTAGCAGAGCCAGGAGGTGAGGGTGGCCTATCACAGTCAAGAGTATTATGTATCGACAGTTTCCGTTGATTCTGAGGTCTGCCAGGTAATGTACAACTTCTAGGAGTAGACTCCTGGGAACAGGAACAAAATGGTTATTATACTACACGGTTAAATTTGCAACTCCATTTCAGATGACCCTCGAAATATATTTTTTAAAACTCAATATTGATGGTAATCGCTAAAGTCGCCACAGTGGATCTTTTCCCGTGCGTCATCAATCAACGATCAGGACTCAACGTGGTTAATAACTCTGCATCCTTATTTATTACAGTAACAAGTTTGAATAAAAGCATAAAAGAACGTCTCCAAGATTCCGCAATAATATAACGTGCTAGACAAGAATAAAACTATAAACGTCAATTAATTACTTTTTTTATTTGTTTAGTTGACTACCGTTGTATTTTAGAACGTCATTGTCAACAGGTTGATATGCCAATCTAATTCGTATTTTGTAAATTTGTGTGCCTTATAAAACTGTTCCTTTTTCTAAAAATAGTTCTTTTTAGAGCTAATTATACCCACCATCTGTTTTGGCGGTAAGTATTTATGGATTTTTATAATCATTTATTTATTTTAAATATTCTAACCGTGAAAGTTCTTCGAAAAGTTTACGGCAGTGGCTAAATTCCCTTAAATGAAAGGATGTCAAAAATTTGACTTTTGCGATTTTAATAGTCAATAAAACAACAAACTTTTCTAGATTTTAAGCTTTAAAAATAGTATTTAATGTATTAACATTTGTTTGTCAATTTCGTTAGAGTACGAATAAACCCCGAGAGAAACTCGGAATTATAAATAATTTTTCGGAATATTATGTAGGTACGTCAAACGGTAGGCAAGCACGTCCATTTTATGAACTTGGACTTAGTTTTGACTTTTTTCGTCTCGTAATTTTGATTTGATTCATACGATTTTGATGACGTGAAGGTGATGACGCACGGGAAAAGATCCACTGTGGCGACTGTATGTTAGGGATGTTACGGAATAGCCTTTTCTCGTACCTAGTTGGACCTGTACCTATTCCAAACCCGAACCTATTCGAAATACCTATTACAGGTACAAACTATTCCAGGTCGAACTTAGACGCCGCTCCGTCGATTGGCGCTATTCCGGCTGCATGGCCGACACGAGTTTTTAAAGAAAGCCGCTAGAACTCCAGCGTTACCAGCAGTTTCCAATTATTCGGATTAAATTTCGTTATAAATTTTTGCAACAGATTAATATGTTTCGCCCCAGACTTTTTTGGAAGATTTGATTGTAACGGAGGCCTATTATTTAAAGAAACATGAAGAATAGGTATAGGTACATGCACTATATTATATTGCCTTTTTAATTATTTCCTCATTGCTGGTTGCATAATATCCTGCATTAAATACGCTATATTTTGGTGCCCAATAAATTATTACAATATTTTTAGAAATATTTATTATTTATTACTATTTCCCTTTATCTTTATTTAGTGAGATTATTTTAATAATTGCAATGTGCTTGTAACGGCAACGTTTAAAATTCTCAACTGCAAATTCGCCATATTATAGTAAAATAATATTATATAAATTTAAAGCAAAACCTGTAGCCGTTCCACTATATCGTACCTGTACCTGACAACTTGAAAAATAATACCAATGAAACCAGAGAATCAAACCTGTGACAGTGCCAACGGACCTGGAATAGGTACCTGGTAATAGGTAATAGGTACGCGGAATAGGCAGATGATACCTATTCCAAAAGAACAGGTCCAGTTCCACTGTAACACCCCTACTGTATGTTGGTGTATGCCAAAGTGATATTGATAAAGGAGAGACAATAGATGGCCAGCGCTTGGAGCTGTATAATCTCCAAATATTTTGTTGTGTGATTCATCCATGAATACATAATTTTAAAAACTTTATACAAAATACTATTTTTTTTCAAAACAAACAAGAAAAAACCCTTTTAATTACGTAAATAAAAAAAAATGCAACATAGTGCCAAAATAATAAGTATAGGAATATTACCTTAAAAAAATTATTACATAAGAACACTTAACACATTATTTATTTTGTAGTTTGTTTATTATGAATTTTATTATTGAATCCAATTAAAATATACAACAAACACGAAAATACCTACCCACAAATTTCTAGAATTCTCTGAATTTGGCACATGAACTCCATACTTGTCCAACAGGGACCAAATTTCAGCAACAAACGTTTCAAGGTGAGGAAACAGGGGCATCTCCTCTGGTAACTGTACCTTGCACTTGTCGATGTTTACGTAACAAAGACTAGCTTCAGAAGCGACCTTAATATTTTCTGATGAGGCATATAGTCCTATTAAAAGATTTTTTTTACCAATTTTTTAGTAAATAATTTCCCAAAAACTTTGCAGTACATTAGAGGAAATATAAAAGATAAACGACAATATTAACTAAATAGTACTAAATCGTGAAGTTCGAATCACAAATATACATACAGCGTTTGTACAGCTGTATTCATAAAAAAAAGCGTACAAGAATTAGAATGAGAGGTAAGTTTTGTCATATTTGCGTTAAAGCGGCTTGTCTAAATGATTGTTTATTGTAGGTCATCACACGTCATAGATTATCAAAAATGCAACGCATTGGCGTCGGTGTAATTAATTTTGAAACTGCATGGTGGTAACGTTTGATAAACTTTGACAGAAGAACACATAAATGTCTCGTCGGTTGTCTGAAATTGAAAAGGCTCAAATTGTATTAAGAATCGAAGAAGGATGGTCAATCAGCGCTGTAGCACAGTTGTATAATAGAAATAAAAAACTATATTGAAAATTAGGCAACGCTGGGAACAAGAAGAATCCCTAAAGAGGAAAATTGGTTCAGGTCGTCCCAAACGTTCCAACCCTGAACAGGATGCTGCTTTTTTGGGATATTTAAGAAATAATCCATTTGCAACTGCAAGGGATGCTGTTATTGATACAGCATTTCCTGCCTCCCAACCTACCGCCAGCAGGAGAGTCGAGGAATCTGAACTAAAATGTCGCCCAGCTACGAAAAAAATGTTTCTTACCGAAGAACAGCGACAATCAAGGTTTATTTTTGCTTTAAATTATATATATACTGCAATCCTCAATTTTGGAACAGGGTCATTTTTACTGATGAAAAGACGTTCCAGTCGACTTATACCGGACAAATTCGTATGTACCGTCCAAACAATACCAGGTTTGAAGAAGTGTATACTATGTTTGCTGGCGAATAGAGGGAACATTTAATACCGGAAATTACATTATATTTTAGAAAACATATTGTTACCATCTGCTGAGCAACATACCCACTGGTTTCAAACCCATAAGGTGAAAGTGCTGCCTTGGGTCGCTTATAGTCCCGATATCAATCCAATTGAACATATTTGGGGTATAATCGTAAAAAAATATATAATCGAAATTTTAGGCCACAAAATTCAGAAGATTTATGGGAAATAATACATGCGTGCTGGGAAGAGCTTGATCCAAATATTGTATCAAATATAATTCAGTCAATTCCGAATAGACTGGCTCAAGTAATAGAAAAACGGGGATATACGACCAAATATTAGATTTTATTTATTCCTATTAAACGTGTTTTGCTTCTATTGTAATTTTTATAAAACTGTTAAGATATATTATAAAATAAAAAAAGTTATTTTTGTTGTTCTATGGAACTAACGCCCAACGCCAATGCTTTGCAGTTTAAATAACCTTTAACATGCGATAAGCCGCTTTTACGCAAATATGGTTAAGGTTTCCTCTCATTCTAATGTGCGCTTTTTTTACGAATAAAACTGTAACTTGGAAAAAATTCTATACACCCAGTAGTTTTTTTTTTTTTTGAAAAATGCTTGGACATTGGTATTAACATTTTAAGTTGGGGTTTTTTTTTTATAAAAAAAATTGATACAGTGTGTCTCAAATTAGAGATATGACGATATCGAAAAAATTATCCAAAAACAAAAATTGTACTGGATTTACTGAATTTATTCCCAGTTATAAACTCACACTGTATACCAGGTGTCCACGGAAGGTGGCTCGCCCTTCTAACTTTTTTGTTTTTCAAGATAATGGAATAAAATTTGAAGGATTTATATACGACATAAAACTGCATTATTTGACAGGTGACTCAACATTATGGAACTTCCGGTTTAACCGGAAGTGACATAAACTTTCGATTTTTAAATGGGACACCTGGTATATTTTTTCTTTTTTTGACTCCATATGACATTCTAAATACAACGACGTGTCACTTGTCACCTTTTGTCACCAAGAAAATATTTTTTTTCCATATTTATTGTTTTATCTAGAGGGCTATGAATACCTTAAAATTACTTATTTCAGTTCTCTAATCTTGGGAAAAATACAATTTTACTATTTTTGATCCAATGCTACGTGCTATGTAAAATGTAATCTTTAAAGTTGTATAACTCATTTTTTTTAAATGGCAACATGGTGGATCGTCGGGTTAAGAAAAAAGACGATTTCATTACGATTATTTTGATACCATACACTATTAGGTTTTAGAAAAGCTGCCTGCCATTAAAAAACTTTAAAAAGTTAACTTGGACCTTTTCTAAAATAAAGCATCCTTTGAGGATAAATTTAGATTTAAATGCATTAAGTAGCCTGTGACCAGCAAAACTGATAAAACAAAATCATGCCTTGAAGAAAATTGAAATGCCATCAGCTTCTGCCAAAGTAAATTAGTTTGTTGTTTAAAAAACATGGAAAATAATAGTTTTGCAAGGAGTGAAAAAGTTGAAAAAAAAAATTTTCTTGGTGACAAAAAGTGACAAGTGACACATCGTTGTATTTAGAATGTCATATGGAGTCAAAAAAAGTTAAAATATACCAGGTGTCCCATTTAAATATTGAAGGTTTATGTCACTTCGCATATTTTATATTTCACCTGCGGCTAATAGTAAGGGAGCAAATGCCATTTTTTCTAAATTGCTCTAAGACTGGACTTGACCGTACTATGTGAAAATGACAAATAAATTATTAGTTCTTTCCACTCGTATAAATACAGTTGGATTCTGTTATAATTTTTATTAGAACACAAGCTGGCTAACATGTGTTTAAATATGCGTGCAACACGCTAATATCTAAACCCACCCGTATCATTGAAAAGTTTTAAAAGGTTTGCAACTACTTAATACATTTTTATAATAAACACATGATTAAAATATTTGATTAATATATTAAAATCGCGTAAATAAAAAATCGACCAGAGGCGTACCGTTTAGGGGAAAATAGATATTAAGAAAAGAAAATAAAAAATTGAGACACATAACTCAAATTTCGTATTTGGACTAAGTTCTTTATTTGCAAAAACATTTCCATATAAAATTTTGTTGTATTTGTACTAATTAAGGTAGGTACTTTACTATTAAGGCCATTTCGAAAAAATGGCATTTGCTCCCTTACTACTAGCCGCAGGTGAAATATGAAATATGCATTTATAGTTTTAAGGCATGCACCACCTTTTATCAAGAATAAAATTTTCTGAGAAATCGGTAATAAAGAAGTTTCCCATATGTTGCATACTTTTTTGGACACACTGTATAGTCAAAATCAGTGTTTTAGATGAAACCAAAGATCACCAGTGGAATCAGTACCGGCGTTTTTCGCGGACTAATATAAGGTATTTTGCAAATGCCACATACCGTATTTTTATGATTTCAAGTCTGATCTTATTGGGTCAACTCGCGGTGAGCGTACTTTTTACATAAGTTCATATTCAACAATTCAACATTACTACTGCACCACATTTCCACTTACCCATAAGAAACGGTACTGGAGCGTCTAAAAAATGGTGCAACTCTCCCGGCAAAATAGGAACATAAACATGGGGCCACGTAAAAGGGAACAACAGTGAAGTCATTCCTTCTGCAACAACCATCAGCCTTTGAGAGTCTGAAAACAGTAATAAAGTTTTCGTTGAAATATACTGATTTTTATCCTTATAATAAATCCTTGCATTGTGCTTTATTCTTACCCACAACGAGCATAATTATTGTATTGTAACATACCTGTACTTCTTAGCAATATTTGATTCTCTAACAAGAGACAGGTAAACAATTGCACAACGATATCAACCCCCAGCCAACTAAACATCAACCTTAACGAATAATCCAAGTGGGGCAATTCCACTGGAGGAGCGGGATTTTGCAGGATCACATTGGTCGGGGGCAAATGAGGATCTGGCGGCAAGTGAATAAGGATGCTCTTTCCAGGAGCTGGTAACTCAATCTGGAAATATAATTATAACGAATATTTGTACTTTAACTTTTTCAGTTTTGTGCTATTTGTTTGTAGTTCTCAATAATACTTATTGTCCGAAACCGAAACCAATTAAAAACAAACACGAAAAATGTTCCAGGGGATTCAAATTCAGCTTGGATTTTTAGCTCACAAGCAATGCTTCTGATTCAGAATTTATTTTAAAAAAGTTTATTGGCTTCTTTTAGACTAAAAAAATGAAAGGGGTGGAGGGGAATGTTGAGTGGTACGTAGTTTACAGGGTTATTGAGGTCAGAGAAACCAATTTTCATCAACTTAATAGGTACATACATACTTAAATAATATATGTAGGTAGGTGTCAAAAAAAATTAAATGGGTAGAGGGTAAGAAGGGATAAAACAACATTTTTTGTAAGAATTATTCGGGGTTATTAGTGTCAGAGACATCAATATTGTGTAATACCGTCATAAATAGGGAATTCAATCCCGGGATCCCGGGATCTCGGACATTTTTTCGATCTTGAAATTCCAGGATTGTCGTTTATTTAATCCCGGGATTTTCGGTATTTATCTTTGCATTTTTTATTAATTTATATCGTGCACAAGCGTTACGTAATATAGTACAAATATGTACTTACATTGTATGTACATAATGTTACAGTGTTTTTCTTACTGAAAAACTGCATTACAAAGACAATGATAGATTTAAATTTGACAGATGATCTCTTCCTAACCGAAGCAAAATTTAATTTAATAGGAGAAATAGTGCAAATATTAGATCCCATAAAAATAGCTGTAGAGGCACTGTGTCAACGTGATATGAATTTGTATAAGGCAGATATTGTTCTGAAGTTTATGCTGTCTGAAATAGGAAAAATCCAGTCCCCTTTGAGTACTTACTCAATTAGAACTGAAACTAAGAACAAGAATTGAGCAACGAAGAACAGTTCTATCATCGATCCTTAGTTATATATCTACACGCTCCTGCAGAAAATGAAACAGAAGATTAATTTAAAACGCTTAGCAAGAAAATAATCCAACAAGAAATTTATAATTTGATTCAAAATTAGGTAAAGTCTACTTCCACTAGTAGTACATCAAGTGTGGAAAATGTAGATGAAGTTGAAAGCGAAGATGAGCTTCCTCTTGCAAATTTATTAATAAAGAAAAACGTTTCCCTTAAAGAAAAATTAAAAGAGGCCCTAGAAAAAACCACAAAACCTCAAAAACCTTTAATAAGTTATAATAACATCGATTTATCTCAAATATTACTCCAGGAGATGGAATTCTTCGAAAATGGAGCCGACCGAGGTTTCCATTTACAGTTAAGCTTATGATATGCTGATGACGATTCCAACAACGAGTTTTGAATCAGAAAAGACCTTTTCAATTGCTGGAATATTGTGTACTAAAATAAGGTCTAGGGTGAGTGATGACACTCTAGATCAACTTATTTTTTTAAGAAAATTTTTTAAAAAACAAGTTTAAAATAACTTTTTTTTCTACTATAAGAATCGTTTTTATGTTGTTTTAACATTTTTTTTATTTATAGGTTATATTATTATGTTATAGTGTTCTTATATTATTACGTTCATTGTTATTTTTTTTTAGTTATTAAAATTAAATGAAGAGAGTATATGTTTCAGTTTCTTGGTTTTGTATTAATGTTCTGATGAAGAAATAAATGTTTTTATTTAATTAATAGGAAAAACTCCAAGGAACATAATTTTTTTATAAATCCCGGGATTACAAATTTCCTCCGGGATTAAATTCCCTAGTAATAAAGGGTTAAATAAGAGGGCGCAAGAACGGTAGAATAGAACTTTGAGTGTTAATTAGTTTTAAAATTTTTATATTATTTAATTAATATTTAGTTTATTTTTCATTTTCTCCGTAAAGCAGCCAAATACCGTCTTTGGGTAGTGATTACCTACAGTTTTAGTTATGATAAATTTAATTGATAAATTACTAAAAGCAAAAAACGAATCTTAGTCAAATTTGCCCATATTTCCTTTTCTGCTTTTATTAATTTATAAATCAAACCGTTTTTAACGTAAATCTGTAGGTAATTGTAGTCCAAAGTCAGGTATTTGGCCGACTTTTGGATAAAACGAAGAAGTGTGTTTGCTTTTATAAGAAAAAAATAAATAATTGTAAAGAGTAGGAAATGTTATTTTAAAAATATTATAATAGATTCTCAATAATTAAACCTAGCTTACTGGTTCTTATGCTAAGCGCAAAGTAATATCTTGCTTATAATAGAAATGAATGTTATTGCTAATCCTTACAGTAAAATTATTTAATACTTTTAAGGATTTTTCAAACTTACTCTGAGTACCTGTGGGTAGTAACATTACATTACACATTACATAAAAATAATTGAATTTTTCCAAAAAATTATTTCTTTTTATCTAATGTTGCTAAGAACACCAAATTATACCATTTTACAGGAACAACATTATACGTAGGTTTTTTATGACCTTTTACGACCGTTTCTTTTCAAATTGTTAAAATACTGCACAGAAAAAATAATTATAAATACTAAAAAACAAACAACCATGCCAAGAAAAGCAACCATTATTAAAACTTTTGATTAATACACCTATTAAATATGAAATAATTTGAAATCACAGCCAAAGAATGCAGTACTCATTTAATTGTCTTATCAGTAGCGATTTTTAAAATTTTCGTTTTGATGTTATAATAATAACCATATTAAAATAATTAAATTATAATAAGCAACTTACGAAGGCAGATTGAGAAGTTTTCAGAAATAAAAATGTTGCGTCTGTTAAAAAATTTTGATTTCGCGAATTCTCGTCAATATGAATTTTGGTATCCGGCCGGTAGCAGTCGATTATGACTGCTGCAAGTTTGGAAATCGATGCCATTTTGGTTTTTTTTAATGACTACGTGAATCATCCTGTATATAAATTACTTTTTTACTGGTTCTCAATTTCTTTCCAACTTAAAACTTCTCGAGTAAAATTTTAATATCAATCATTATCATTAAGAATCGTATTGCTAATACGCAAAAAATACGGTGGCTCTCAAAAAAATATTACCTTTTTAAATAGAAAACATATTTTATGGCATTACTGAATTCTTGAGATTAAGGTGGGAGTATCAACATGCTTGCCAACCTATAACCTATTTCGCGTAGATTTATTTATGTTTTCTAGCTTTTATAAAAAATTTAAAGAAAATCAGTATCGACTTGATATTCTATAGGTAATAATTGACATATTTAATAAATATCAAGGAATTTTATAACTTATTTTAGGAGAATTGTATAGCGAAAAATATCGGGTAAGATTTTTTTTAACATTATTATGTCATTGTCACTCATTGTTCTTTCACTATACAATTCTCCCAAAATTAGCAATGAAATAAATTGATATTTTTGTAATATATTAGATATTACCTAAGTAATGTGCCGACGATACTGATTTTATTTAAATGTTAGTTTAAAAAATAATAAACTTGAAAAAACAAAGCGAAATATGGTTATAGGTTGGTATAATAAATTGAACGACGTTGATAATTCAACCTTAATGTAATTAAAGTTGCTATAATGTTTTCCATAGAGATACTGACGTTTGAAAAATTACATTTTCTACTGTCAGGCTATGGCTCATTTATAAAAAAACTGTAGAAAAAGCTTTTGTAGATGAACTGCTAAACTTGTAAAACCGACTTTACATGAAAAGAATAATAATTTATTTTGGGTTAAGTACCCATAATAAAGTTCATTTCAAATATTTATAAAATAATAATAAATACGTTAATATTTAATTCTTTATTACCTAAATATTTACACCTAAAGACAATATACAAATTTTTATTTTAGGGAGGATAAAATTCTGGGGCACCTATGCTATTCAGAAGTAGGTAAACAATAATTGGATAATTGGCAGCATTTTGCATTTTTTTGTTTGATTATCGAAACATAAATTA
This sequence comes from Polydrusus pterygomalis, assembly GCA_963969555.1. Classification (NCBI taxonomy): domain Eukaryota; kingdom Metazoa; phylum Arthropoda; class Insecta; order Coleoptera; family Curculionidae; genus Polydrusus; species Polydrusus pterygomalis. The sequence goes on from OZ018379.1 coordinate 21,131,282, forward strand.
TTATGATGACTTTTATACCAAAGCTATTTAATACCTGGAAACACAATGTAAAAAATTATAAAGCAGACTTTTATGACATTCACATTGCTTGTAATAATGATAATATACATGATGTTGAACTTACCTCATATAATAAGTTGAACACATAGCTTTCTAAGCTGAGACCAATAACAGAGGTAGATTTTCTGGGAGCACATCTATGATAAAACAACAATAGGTGCATAAATGAGAAAAAGAAGTTAGAGAGAAAGAAACACTTAAATCTTAAATTAAACACCATGACACTCTTCAAAGAAAACGTTTTTAAAGTAGGTACCTACTTAATTCTTACCTGTACAAATTTTCGAGAAATATCTTTGCTGCCTGAACATAAGCTGATTGACAAATGATTCCAATACATTTGGAAACAAATAATTTATCCTTTGTAATATCGTAATAGGTTAGAGCTGCGCCTTTTGGATTATGAGTATTCAGTTTAAAATGCCTAGGCAAAGAACGTGATTGGGGGCCTTGATTCTGAACTTGTTGTATTGGTCTATTTTTTAAATTGCTGGAGAGTTCTGTGATATACATAGCCTAAAAAGATCTCATAGATTATTTTTCTTTTTGGTTTTTGAAACATGCTACTTTGTTGAACTCTTTGCAGCAAAACGATTTTTTATAGCCATCATTATTTGACACCATAATGCCATTTACTGGCATGTAACAACTAAAACACAGGAGGCACAAAGAATAATGAATTTTATAATTAGAAATAGTAAGAAATTTCATATTGATGTTTGTTTTTGATTACTTGACACACTGGTGTTGCCAAAGTTAAAATATGGTAGTTTTATGTGGACCCCTTACTATAATTTGGGTTAGTCTTCTATTTGCCTAGGGCAAATCTGTTGAAGAGCTCCTAAATTTATCAAAACTTGTTTAATAAATATGCATAGAACATTGACATAGATCAGTTTAAATAAATTTAAGAAATTATTGGACAGTAAAATAGTATATCTTAATTAGTGTGTATCTAGTAATAGTACCAACACTGTAGACTTTAATCGTATTAGTTAATGGCTGTTGTTGATACTTGAATGAATAAATAAATAAATCAACTGCAATTGCCTATTTTAAACAGAAAACTAATTAAGAATATGTGTTTTCCTCTAAATAAATAAGCACCTACAGAGTAAATAAACTAAAGAATAAATAACTCACCTGTAAAGTCTGCATAGCAGAACATATATCTCGATTTCTTACTTCTTCATAAAATATAAGACTAAATCCATAACACCTTGAACCATCTTCACGGGTTATTAGGAAAGAATGAAAATTAGGTGCTTGGGTTACGGAATGTTTTTGAGTTCTAAACTTAAGACCACTGGGTAAGGCAAGCTAAAAATGAAAAGAACAAAGTAAGTAAAGGAAAATCCTAGGGAAAATATTTGTAAGAGTGTAAGTCTAGGGTAATAAAGTAATGGAACAATTTTAATGACCACTGGTACTTATTTATGGAAAAGTTAGTTTATAAAAAGGTTTACTTACCATACATACAGCAGCCTTATCGAATGGATTTGTTTTGTTATGCTCAGGATAGTGGGCAAGAACTTTACATTTGTAAGATCGCTCCAAAGGAGAAATATGCAAATTATCTAAAATCACAGTCCATACAGTAAAAGAAGACAATTTAAAGACTATGCGTACCATTTTGACTCTACTATGTCAAGATGGTTATTAATTATTAAAAATTAACGAGATAGTAGTTATGTTTAAATAAATTAAAATACCTAAATATTTATCCGTTTCCAAGCCTGAGTTATAGTCTAGGCCACAAATCATAAAATAATCTGCAAATCTTGCCATATTTGTTCAATTATGTCTGCTTTCGAGAGTCAATTTTCTGATGTCCACTAGAACTTTGTAAAACAATTTAATATATGTTGCAAATAATGGTATTTATTATTGTTTATAGAGCTTTTTATTGATAAAATTTAGTTGAAAATACATATTTACGATTTTAATTTCCTTTATTTTTATTCGCCATATTTATGCCTTTCATTTCTTTTGACTTTTGTTTGACCATTTGACATTGACATCCCCTTTTTGACGATCGATAAAGTGTTTTTGAACTACTCGCACAGAGAAATGATAGGTTAACTATGTAGTAGATTAGTCATTGATTATGGCTCAGCTATGACTCAGCCAACAGGAGCGATTACTGGGATTACCTTCCACGGAATAAACGCATTACTTTAAAAAAAAGTACATTTTACAGCGTTTTAAAATTTTTGATAAAGCTTATTTTTACCATCATCATTAAATCATTTTTCCTACATATAACATTTCTGTTGCGTCAGAAGTCTATATAGTTTGTTGTAATTATATTGTTTATTGTCTGATGTTTTTAACAAACGTAAATTTTTCTTTGCCTTCACGCCAAAAGTATTAAAACATTTAGCATTACCTACCTTTTATCGAATTGAATCCCTTTTTGTTAATCTCTATATTCTCGTGTTTATCCAATTTTGTTCTAATTTTTGTGATATAAGTAGGTATAAACTTTTAAAACATTAGGTATCCGTATATATATATATATAATATATATTGATGCGACAGTCGAGTTGAGTCGAAAGCCATTGGCGTAAGGGGGGGCCCGGCCCCTCCAGAGGTCTGCCTGCCCCCCCCCCCCCCAGAATCCGCTAGAAACAAATTTATTCTGCCAGACCACCCAAATGCGAACGATAAGTCAAACGACAAATTGATTAATTGAATTTTTTTTATATACCTACATAAATTAATTATATTTATTCATCAATTTTATTATATTTTTAGTCTAGTCTATACCCTATACGCGCAACTAAAACTCGGAATCGGAACTCCAAGCCAGGTCTGTAAAGTTAGAAATCCAATTCTGCCTGCCAAGACGCTCTCGGGATCTAATATCTAATCAGAATAAACATGTGCAAATTCAACTCGAAAAATTTCCAAAAAAAGTTTTCGTGACAGCTGAAAAATCTAACCGATAAAAAAACGAGGTCTTGTGATATTACTGTTGATTATTGACCAAATTTGTTAAAATTTGGGCGTGGTCCAGAAAAAAATTTCGCCTGCGGGCTCTCCACCTCTACACGAGCCGCCACTTCAAATCACAATAACAGGGCCACCCCCAGGTCAGAGGGCTAGTTACGCCACTGTCGAGAGCATGTATAGGGGAGAGTGGTCCACAGTGAGACGTTTTTTGGTTACTCTAGATTTTTTAAAAACTGGTGAAACATTTATTAAAGAAAGGTTTATAATGTAAAGTAACCTTTATTTTCCTAAAAAGCATAAAGAAAATAAACAAACTTAAAAACTTAAATTCTAGAAATATTTATTATTGACATTGCAAATAGTCTCACTGTGCCCCATATGGTGGTCTACAGTGAGACTTAACGTGGTCCACAGGAAGACAACCCTTTATTGGACATCTAGCTGACCAAAATTAACTTCAAATTGGACACATTGATTTTGTTTTTTTGTTTTACCAAATAGTGCTGGAAATGGCAAAATCATTACGATGTCTTTAAACAAAACAATAGCAACTTCTGGAACATTTGGGTAGACGAATTTGTTTGATCTATTTTTTCTTTGAAAATAACTTACATCATATTCAGATTCATGGGAGATATTGTTTAAAATTTTTCCAATGAAATATTTGGTTGATTATTTTTTCCCCGAAAACTTTACTAGGACGTAGTCGTTAATGACAATAATTCTATCTAGTTCCTCATTCATTTAATTGGGGCCTGCCTTTTCATGAAAAGTCTTGTGTGCTTTCCCAATGCTTATTTATAGAGGTTCTAAAACTCATTTTAGATAAATCCGGTTGGCAGTCTTATTGGCCATCCTGTAAATATCTTCAATGTAATTCCAGACTCTTTCCAATCACAATTTACCTTGCTAAGGTCTGATGTGACACTCCTTTTAGTTCGGCTGCCTTTCTCAATGAAAATCCTTCATCCATAACCAGGTTTACGGCACTTTTCATCTGGTTTTCTGAAAATGACCCTATGCCCCAGGTAGCAGGATGACGTCTTTATGACGTCGAATATTGGGGATTTTTGACGTCTTTTGGTCGCAAGATGACGTCAAAATAACGTAGTTTTTAACACGTGTATTATACGTCATAATTTTACGTAATAAAAACGTCCATTTTTAGTCATTTTATTGAATTATACGTATCATTAAAAAGTATCTAAATGACCAAGTTTTTTGAAAATATAGTGGGACAGACTTTTAAATAAAATGCCTGAGAATAGCTTTTTCTTATAGTTAAAAGCACGTACGTATCATAAAACTTTTAAAATATTACCATTTCAAATTAACCATTCATGTATGTAAAATTTGCCAAAGCGAATATTTTGTCATTAAAAGTCTGCGAATATCAAATTTAAATTACCCGCGCTCCGTTTTATGACATTGGCAGTCTGACTTCTCTGACAGAACGCAGAACGCATTGGTATTCTGTTGTTGGCGCTAGCAGTCAGGCAGTCGACGGTTCGGCAAAAGTGAAAGTGGAAAGTTTATGGTGATTTTGATTTAGTTTCTATCATGGTTTCTATATATTTTGTGTTATAAACGAATGTACCAGGTTATCGAGTTCGAGGCAATTGACGGCGGGGGAGTAGCCGTTGTGCCCTCAAACTGGGTGACGCCCCGAAAAAAAGAAGTATTTTAGCCGCCATTAAAGGATTCCTTAGCATTTTTCCAATTCTGCATACACATGAGAGTTGTAATAGTTAATTTATTATCATTAAAAGGATTTTTTACATAAAATATTTATATGTATTTTTTACCCCGATTATGTATTATATTAGAAAGTTTTTAGTAAATGTTCGTTTTTCGTAAATTATGACGTTTATTGACGTTTTCTACACCTAAAAAGACGTCCTAAGATGACGTATTTTTTACGTCAAAAAAAGACGTCATTGGTCTGTGACTTAAGCACGTCTTTTTAACGTTTTATTTACGTAATTTATGACGTTGCTGATGACCAATAATCGACGTCTTAAATACGTCACCTTGCTACCTGGGTGGCAGTTTTTCCTTTTCTATTTCTTGCCATTCTCTAAAAAAAAATAGTTTAAAAGATAGGTACTCCAACCTTCTTGCGCATGGTGGGACACGGTGAGACACGTCTCAGTGTGCCCCACCTAGTGTTGTCTCAGCGTTCCCCACAAGCACCATATTTAAAAATCATGTAATATTTTGTAATGAACCCGAAATAAAAATAATATCGGAACGTAAATGAACACACAAATACCTAAACTTTACTTACCACCAATCTTAAAGTTCTAATTAAAAGCACGTCAAATAAACACCATCAAAACAGCTTTTCGAAAAATTACTTTTGCGGTCAAAATTTGCATAAACGCCGCTCTACAGATAAAAACAAACTGAACTGAAACAATAACTCGTTGGTGGATCTGGCATGTAAAAACAAGCTTGCGCATGGCGTGACGTAAAAAGCGGGGTTTCCAGAGCCTCAGAAATTGTACTGTCTTTTTGTGGAACATGTCTCGTGTGCACCACTATCCCCTACTAATTTAATATAGTGAGAAAAGAAATGTTCGGGAGAAAATATTTATTCTTTCTACTGGTAAGCAATATCAATCGACCCATACTAAATAGCATAAAGAAATAGTTTATGATGAAAAAAAGTAATTTTTATTTGCTCTTTCAACAAACACAAAAAAAATACTTATATAAATAATAAATTTTTCCTTTTTTTTAAAGATCCAGTAACTTTAACAAATTGTATTATAAATTGCAGTCAATCGTCAATCTTTAAATTCTATAGGCCCATGCATATCTTTACCAAGCCTACGCATTTAGCGCGGTCGTCATTACATTGCTCTTGGATTAACATGAAAAATGTTTAATCGCCTTAGTTTCCACTGTTTCCAGTCTAGTGAATCCGTGTAACTAAACGGCCGTTCTTTATACGGTTTTTAAGTACTGACTTGTCCTTGTATAACTAACTTTTTTGAAATCGGTGGTTTTGCTTTTCTGTGTGTGTTTCGAGAGATGTTAAATTTTCTTTGTTACGGTTAAACTTTGAAAGCTTAAAAAGCATTATTGTTGTTATGTGTTTGAAAGTATAGGAGCCTGTTATTCCGTTGATAATAATGCGGTGACGGTGTGTTAAAGGGAATTTATTATGATCATGGGTTATCTTTCATAAGGTAGGTAAAAAATAATTTTTTTTTAGTTATAGGTAGGTATAAAATATAGGTATACGCCAATCATATTAATAAAATAAATGGGTAGACCTATTATACCTATAAACTTTTGCAGTTGATTTTGAAATTAAAACAATCTTTGAAATCATACATCGATCATTTTGGAAACTTATATTTCGTATGTAAAGGTCAACACTAAAGTGTGAGTCGTGGTGTAAACACGTTGTCGGAAGTCGGTACTGAAATCACGGCAAATAAGCCGAAATATATCCAACTAATTACTGAAACAAGTGCCCTGGTGTATAATAGTGTACATAGAATTAAATAACAACATTAGTATATTATTATAGTTCGTATATTAAACATAAATAATAATAAATAAACTAATATTGCCGGATTGCAAGGTCAATTTACGGTCACGGCCATAGACAATTTACCTTTAGATACCTACAGCTTATCTCCTGCGCAAACAAAAGTTACGTTTTATGGGTGAAAAAATACGTCCGAGCGCATGACTCGTCGGTCAGCTGTCTTCATTCGGGGAACCTTCGTGCATGCGCACAAACCTCGTGTTATCGGCCGTCCTACTTTATCGACGCGCTCAAGAATACTCTCCAGAACCGGCTCGGCCGCCATTTTTGTTGTTGTTTTAAAGTTTCTCTTCTCTGCAGATTCCTTGTAGTTTTCTAAAGTTTTCAGCTATCGGATCGGCTATCGTGGGTTGTGGGACTGGTGTTTAATATTTATGGATTTCTGGTTTTTGTGTAGTTTAGTTAGTGAATTGTGTTTGTGCTTTTAGTGACTCGGATTGTAATATAAACAATGACTAGTACTAGTTGCAGCCGTTGTATAATTGTATTATGCCCAAATAGGGGTAAAATAAACCCTCTATGGTGGCATATGAGCAAGAATTTAAATTTTAAAGCCCGGACCTGTCTATTTTCCCATTCGTCAAACGATAATGTTGCAGTGCGCATGTCTAATAGTTCCCAGTTTTGTTTACATGCGCGAGGCCATAAAACTGCCACATTCGTGATTATTGTTTGTTTATCTAAAGGTAAATTGTCTATGGTCACGGCCGAAATTGAACGTAAAACGTACCGTGCAAGGTTGTCGGCATTGACGAGATGTCGAAGGAAATCTGCAGTTCGTGCAAATTAGCAGTTGAAGATAACCAGGACGGCTTATTATGCGAGACTTGTTTTGGCTGGAAGCACAGAGAATGTGTTTCTATGACAAGAAAAACATATCAACGAATCAGCAAGGATCCAGAGCCGTGGATGTGTGATAGATGCACAACAAAGAAAAAAGGAAGTACTACAAACAAAAATATTACTCTAGAAGATATCATGGATAAGCTGGAAAGTATGGAACAAAAATATGCCAGTTTGCTAAGAAAATATGATGAACAAATAAAAATTAATGATATTGTCCAAAAAAAACTGAAAGATGTCAAAAAACAACTTAATAAGTCTGAGCAGAGCAAGTTAATGAACAATCTATTGATTCAGGGTGTACCAATTAAAGGAAACGAAAACCTTCAGGACATCGTTAAACAAATGGGACAATATTTGGGTGTTCCAATCAAGAAAAGCTTTACTGCATATCGATTGGGAAAAAAGGACAACAGCCCAATAAAAGTAGAATTTGAAGATGGCAACGACAAAAAACTGATGATTAAATCAAAAAAAAGACTCCAAATGGAAAGTAGCAACTTGGGTTTTTCGAATAACAACAAAATTTATCTCAATCACGAACTAACGAAAGACAATATAAAGTTACATACAGCGGCTAGAATATTTAAGAAACAAAACAATTTTAAGTTCCTCTGGATTGATAATGGGAATATTTTCCTAAGGAAGAATGAAAATTCGAGGGTAATACTGCCGTGTTAACGAAAACTACCTTAAGTGGTTGAAGGTGACATATTGGGAATAGACCGATTTGTTTTAAAATTCATAGCATTGCTATTTTCAATAAGAATTGTTTAAAACATAAATTATCAAAAGGTTTTTCATGTGATTTGTTTTTCTGGGGACATTTAAACTTCATTCTTATTAATTTATCATGTTAATTGCAGATAAGGTGATTTTGAGACCCTCGTATGTTCGTTTAGAATGCCTTATCTACACATAAGGTATTTTTGTGTCACATTGCGCCCAATTAGGTAATAGTTAGGGTATTTGTGAGACGTAACTAAATAAATTATTTAATAGTAGTTGTCATTTAATGATGGATATAAATAAAAATGCAGCAGACTAGGAAAAAAATGTAATATTATTATAGTTACCTACCAAAATTTTACAAAAATGGGTAGAAAAGTGAAAAATATAAGCAATTGTATGTACCTATCAAACATTACATAAGTACAAATTTAACAATCAGTTTCTTTTATTAAATCTACCACTTCATCAGAAATCGGCAGTAACTCCCAAAAGTGTCTGCGATTTTGAGGCATCAAAGGACATAACTTTTTTAAAATATCATCCTTCTTTGATTTCGTTATACCCCTGCAGCGTAATCTGGATTGTGGTAAAATTAGTTGTTTCAAATATTTAGCGGTTAAAAAATTTAGCTCTGTATATGCTGCATCATATTCATAAGAGTACCACATATTATAGCTGCCTCTTTGGAATTTTAATTTAACGATTTCACTTAGATATGGCCTTGGTGAATGCTTTTTAATTTTCTGTAAAGAGGTATGATCTAACCAATCTTTAAAATCAGTTAGCTCCATTGTCAGTACCTTAACATTTTTCACTTTTACTTGCTCGATGGCGCATTGGAAATCATTAAAGTCGTAAACTTTCCCACCATCTCCGTTACTTCCATATGAGTTTAAAGATTGTTCCACCTGGTGGTGAAAACTGTCCGCCGACATATAAGTGTGCCCGGGTTCAAAGTAACAAATTTCAATATCGTTTGTGGCAATTTCTAAAGAATTAATTATTTGCACAATAAAAGAGAACAATGTCCAGTTTTTGTTTTGCGCAGCGCAATTATCAAGCCAGATTTTAATTGACACAGCATCACGTTGACTCAATAAATATTTGTGAAAAGTGCTACAAAGTTCTTCTTTTTTGCGGCCAGCTAAAGCTTCATGCCAAATAACAGCCGATGGACCCAAAAATCTTTGATGTTTTCCTACTGCAACAAAGCTCTCATTAAATGCAATGATTCTCTGGGTGAATAATACCTAAAAAAATTGAACATATAAAAATTACTGGATAAATTCTTAAAAATGAAATTTAAAAATACCTGTTTGAAGGTATCGATGCGAGGCAGCATGATAACCTTTTGAAGATCTGCTGACACACATATATTTGTAGCTGTCCATTCTGTAGACTCAGCATCTGCTCTATATTTTATTCTTGCTATTTTAGCCTTGCTTATATGCACGTTCCATTTTTTGCAGAATTCGCATGTATCTAAATCCATGTTATTTTTAGAGTGATTATTATCATGTTGTTCAAATATTTCGCACTGCTCACATTCCTCGTGGCCTAGCTTCGTAAATGAAATTTTCATGTGATCCCGTACAAACGCCCTGTATGTATAATAAGAACAATCGATATTTTTATGCTTTTCCATAAAATCTGTATGCATCTGTTTAATAGTAATATCAGAAGGAAGATATTTTCGATGTGGTGCATGCTCTCTGCGGTAATGGGAGACGCACGGATGAAATAAATTAACATGCCTTTCTAGCAGTGCTCGATCAACACTTCTTCTATTAGAATGTGTTCCTCGATTATCTCTAACTGTTAAAGAATTCGATGAATTCTTATTATAGGATATGGATGTCTTGATTATTGTATTATTATTTTTCGTATAACCAAGGGTTGTTAGGAAAAATGTTCGGCAGACCGAAATTAAAGAACCTTTCTTATTTTTAAGCAAGAAAGAATTTGAGTGATTTCTTCTTAGTTTGCTATCTTCAGACGGAACGTCAATGGTCCTGCGTTTTACGATAGTTTGCTCAATGCTACCTTTTACAAACATGTGTCGTTCTGTCCACGATAAATTCCAATAGTCCTTATTAAGCTGCTGTCGTTGCTCCTCATCAATTTTTATGAAGCATTGTTTCTTACATATAGCTGGACATGGAGGCAAAACAGGATGGCTATCGCGCAATTTATGGTCCATTTTCTGTTTTTTAACACTTCTGGATTCACCGCATTTTTTTCTTTTACGCAAATTTCCCTTTTTTGTATAAGTTGTGCTTCTATTTTCATTTTCCCCTATGTTTGCTTCTACATCTTGATCTTTGCTTATATCCTGATCAACAGTTTCGTCTCTCCCAAGTTTTAAAGTCTCTGGTAATGGTTCACACATCGGCACTAGTTCTGCAGATTCAATAATAGCTACTTGACTTTCTTCTAAGTCGGTTTTCTGAGAAACTGTTTTCCTAACTTCATTTTCGATATGCCATGTTTTAATGCCTTCTTTTTCGTCTTGACAAAGTTCCATAAAACCATCGGGACTTGGTGTGGCATCAACTGATTCTAGTAAATTATTGATTCGAGGAAACGAACTTTCACTATCATAGTTAAGACTTTTACCTTTAAGTGTATTATTAGTAATCTCGTTAAGTGGTCGTTGCGGCGATACATCGCTGACATCAGTAAAAATTGTGTCTTGAACCTCAGTATCTACAACCGAATTTTTTAAAGTCAAAATGTTATGAATAATGATTTTTGGGCATAAATCATTATTATCATTTGTATCATCACTTAAACGGTGGAAATGCATTATTTGTAATTGTAGGAGTTGCCTTTTGAATTTCTTTATTTACAAATAGATTTTTTATGTTTATTATATCATCACTAAGTTGTCCTGCAGATGATATGTTATCATCATCAAAAACCATATCCTCAACTTGAAAATTTTCAATAAAATCAAGTTGATTCTGGCGTGATCCTAGGTCGGAATCAGTATCATTGTAATTCGGCGAAGGTAGCTTTAGCATATCTAGAATTTTCTTCCCTCGTGACATTCTGCAAATTAAAATGGAAAATTCAATTAGTTCCCAAGTATTATTTCATATCTACCCAAAACTGTATAATAAAAGAACGATCCTAAAACTAAAGTTATCTCTAAACTATTTTTTGTCGCTCTTACAATACAATTTAGCTATAAATTTAAAGTGTTTCATTTACTTTGGGTATTTCGGGCTTTAAATTTGAAAAAAGTTATTTTGTGGTATTATTTAGTTTATAAGCAATGTAAATTTTTTAATGACTTAAGCACATTTCTAATTAATTTCAGGTCAGGTCACCCGAGAAAACAAAACTAATATAAATTGTTAACAAACGGTCAGGATGAATAATAAACTAATCATAGGGATTACATTTTGTAGGCGGGAAAGTAACAATTCTAACCTATAAATTTATATACATATAATATATTACACTTACCTGTTTTTATTGTTTCAGAATTTTATTATTACAGCCAAATAAAACACAACAGTAAAGTTTAAAAACTTATTTTAACAATATTATATGATTCACAGTCGAATAATAACAATAATAAGATGGTATCTAGCGCACGAGTCAACACTTATAAAAAAGAATGAATACATTATGGCACTGATGTGAAGCAAAACCACCTTAACTACGATATAAGTACTTAATGCGCATGCGTTCGAAAGATAAGGCATTTTAGATTAACATCATTTAAACATGAAATATGGTTTGAGGCATATTTCTAACAAGTTGAGGCATTTTCTATTAATATTGGCAGATAAGGCAATCTTACATCACAAACCAGTCAGATTTGCACTTAGGGTAAAAATATATTAGGTTATTATTCTGAAATAAATGCAACATAAGGTGTTTTTGCTTCATATATAGGTAGAGAATTGTGTGATCTTCCATATACAGTACATATCTGGATTTTGAAAAAAACTGTAGTTGAGGCGTTTTTCGTTAACACGGCAGAATACTGGTGGATAGTGAAGATGACCTACAAGATCAATAGGAAATCAGGCCTCGAAAAAACAGTATTAAGGTTGTTTATATGAATATTCAGAGTATAAGAAATAAAATTGATGATCTGGAATGTTTTGTGATGAATAATAATTGTGATGTCCTAATATTAGTCGAAACATGGTTAAGCAAGGAGGAGTGCCATTTGTACAACATTGAAAATTATACAGCAATACACAAGTGTAGAGATGGGAGAGGCGGCGGGGTGTCAATCTATGTAAAATCCCATATTAAAGCGAGGGAAATAGAGAGATCATCAGATGGACAAGTCATAGACTGGGTATGTGCTAATATAGGTGAACAAAATCTGAAAGTAAGTGCAATATATAAACCGCCTTCCTATAGTAATGTAACATTCTTTAGCGATATTGAAAATATTATGTTGAAATATCCAAAAAATCATATCATAGTGGGAGATATTAATATTAACTTATTGCAAAATTGTAAATTAACAACAGATTACAAAAATCATTTGAGCTCACTTAGTTATAAGATTTGTAACGTTATATCAGAGAATCATCCAACAAGACAAACAGTAAATAATGTGAGCATAATTGATCATGTTATAAATGACATAAATTCTAATCTGGTTGATTCTCTGAGTATTCAAAATAACCCTCTCTCGGATCATAACCGCATAATATTCAGCGTCAAACAGAGGAATGTTAGGGAATACAAACCAAAGGTATCCTTTAATTTAAAATTAATTGATTATAAACAGTTTGTTTACCAATTTAGTAATAAACTCAAAGACAAAAAAATAGAAACCTTTCAACAGCTCATAACATTATTAAATGAGTTAAAGAACAATGGTACAACTTATAAAACTTTAAAAATTAAAAAGGGGAACGAATGGATTAATCAAAATATATTGGATAAGATTAAGTTACGGGATCAAGCGTACAATAGAAAAATTAAACACCCAGAAGTTCCTCGGTTTGATGCTGAATTTAAACAGTGTAAAAATCGGGTCAATAACCTAATAAAATCCGCAAAAAATTTATACCTTCGCAAGGAATGGGAAGTAGCGGGTACTGATACAAAAAAACCGTGGAAGTTTATAAACAAATTTTTTGGTAAACAAGCAGAGACCACTGATATTGAGTGCATAGAGGTGAATGGTGGGATTGTGTATGAAGTGGGGGACATTGTAAATTGTTTAAATCGATATTTTGTTGAAGTAGGGGAATCTATAGTTAGGGATGTAAATAAGGATATAGAAGACTTAGGTATAAATAACACTTTTGATGAGATTAATTGTGATATCGTAACATCTAATTTAGATTTAACAAATAAAGAGGAAATAAATGAAATTATATTGGAGTTGAAAAAAAATTCGGCACCTGGTAATGATGAGGTATCAGTTATGGATTTAATTAACCTTAAAGATTACATAGCTCAACCCATTGCAACGCTAGTGAATCAGGCATTAACTACTGGAATTTTTCCAAAAGAGCTTAAAACGAGTAAAGTGTGTCCCATTTTTAAGGCCGGTGATAAAAAATTAATGAATAACTATAGACCGATCTCTGTGGTTAGCGTTCTCTCCAAAATTCTAGAAAAGGTGATCAAAAAAAGAATGACACAATTTATAGAAAATAACTCATTAAGTGATCAATTCCAATATGGTTTCATACAAAAAAGCAGTACATTGTCTGCGACCTTTGACTTTGTAAACTTTTCGACTAAAGCCTTAGACCAAAAAAAAATTGTAGTTGTGGTTTCGATCGATTTACGTAAAGCATTTGACACAGTTGGCACGGATTTGCTCCTGAAAAAATTATATAACATGGGCTTTAGAGGTAAATTTTATAACATCCTGGAATCTTACTTAAAGAAACGCAGCCAGTATGTTAAATTGGGTGAATGTTGTAGTGAAACATTGCAAAACAATTATGGGGTACCACAGGGTTCCGTCCTTGGGCCATTGCTCTATTCCTTATATGTCCTTAGTTTGCAAATTGCTGGCCTCAAGGCCCAATATTATACCTTTGCCGATGATACACTATTGGTGTACACAGGTGAAAATGAAGAGGAATTAGAGAGACTAATTAATGAGGATCTTGATAGATATCTCAGATGGCTTTATTCTAACAAACTAAAAGTAAATGTCGACAAAACTAATTTTATAGTTCTTAAACAAAAAAATAAAGTGGTAAGTAAATTTGATTTAAAAATTAATAATATTAATTTGGAAAAAGTATCATCTATTAAATACTTAGGTCTAATTGTAGATGAGTACCTGCATTGGCAATTACATATAAACAAAATATTAAATAAAGTGAATCCTATGATACCTATTATTTATAGGTGTCGAAATTATATTTCTCAAAAAACAAAAAAACAAATATATAATGCCTTTTTCTTGTCACACCTGAGATATCTATTGCCCATTTGGGGAACCTGTGGAAAAACCAGTTTTAGTGAAATACAAATCATGCAGAATAAATTTTTAAAAATTTTATTTAATTTTGAATATCTTACACCTACAAATATTTTATATCAGGAATTGAATATACCCAAATTAGAAAAAATATTGGAACTTGAGCAATGTAAACTTATATATAAAATACTTAATAACCTACAAAAATCAAATACAAATTTTCAAACCATTAACTTTATTCATAATCATGATACAAGAGCTCAATCAAGTTTATATCTGTCACAGAGCAGAACTAACATAGGTTTAAATAATCCTGTTCAGCTCGCATCTAGGTGCTTTAATAGTCTAAGAGATGACATTAAATTTGCTAATTCCTATCCACTCTTTGTTAGAAAATGCAAAAACTACCTTAACATTAGTTAAAAAAAATTGTTTAATCTTACAACAAAAGTATTTTATAAATTAGTACCACCAAATCAACATAACACTGCAGCTAATTTAGATTTAAGTATTTAAGTCTCGAGGCCAGAGCTATAAGCACTGATTTGAGATTGAAAAAAAAATGTATATAATTGTTTAATTTGCATTAATAAAGTTATTTCAAAAAAAAAAAAAAAAAAAAAAAAAAAAAAAAATACTTTAGGTACTTTCGGGTTTATCAGTTTTTGTCTTTGGGGCCGAAAATCAGAAACGGCGCCCAGTTTAAAAAAATTTTTAATGGGCAAAATCTTTGAGAGAAATATTTTCGCTATATTAGCCTATTTTGTAGGAATATTGAAGGATAGGTACAAAATTCAAAATCCCCCCCCCCCCCCTCCCACCCCTAAGCAGCTCTTTGTTATTCATACTATAGCTTTCCTGAATAATTATTCAATCAAACGCTAATAATGAATAAACCAAACTAAACAGGGGCAAGAGGCATGCAACAGCGCAGCCGCGACTCTCTCACCCTCAAACCATCTGCGCGCCTGCACATGAGGTTTTCATTTATCTGTGAATGTAATACTGCCAAGTCGCTAATCGATATTTTTTACCTATGGGTATATCTTTTAGTGGTGAGTAAATGTTGCAAAATATATGGATTGTTTTTGATCCTAAAAAAGAAACACATTCTAATGCACTGTATGGATAACGAGTCAAACGAGTTCCTACAGCTAACTTACATTGTAGCCATTTTTTAAGCCATTTTTTCAAACCATCTCCTTCTAACTTATCTGAAACTTTAGAACTATGTATGATTGTAAACGAAAGGTTATTGATGAATGGAATTTTTGGTCTCGTTATACAGTGTGTCCAAAAAAGTATGCAACGTAATATGGGAAACTTGTTTATTACCGATTTCTCAGAAAATTTTATTCCTGATAAAAGTTGGCGCATGCCTTAAAACTATAAATGCCTATTTCATATTTCACCTTTTCACCTGCGGCTAATAGTAAGGGAGCAAATGCCATTTTTTCGAAATGGCCTTAAGAGTAAAAGTACCTTAATTAGTACAAATACAACAAAATTGTATATGGAAATGTTTTTGCAAATAAAAACCTTAGTCCAAATACGAAATTTTCAGTTATGTGTCTCAATTTTTTTTTTTTAATATATCTATGTTCCCCTAAACGGTACGCCTCTGGTCGATTTTTTATTTACGCGATTTTAATATATTAATCAAATATCTTAATCATGTGTTTATTATAAAAATGTATTAAGTAGTTGCAAACCTTTTAAAACTTTTCAATGATACGGGTGGGTTTAGATTATTAGCGTGTTGCACGCATATTTAAACACATGTAAGCCAGCTTGGGGTCTAATAAAAATTATAAAATAATCCAACTCTATTTATACGAGTGAAAATAACTAATAATTTATTTGTCATTTTCACCTAGTACGGTCAAGTCCAGTCTTAGAGCAATTTAAAAAAAATGACATTTGCTCCCTTACTATTAGCTGCAGGTGAAATATAAAATATGCGTTTACAGTTTTAAGGCATGCACCAACTTTTATCAAGAATAAAATTTTCTGAGAAATCGGTAATAAAAATCTTTTCCATATGTTGCATATTTTTTTGGACACACTGTATATTACATGTCTGTGGAAGCAAACTGCTTTATAAATATGGGGTTAAAATACGTATAACAATAATTAGGAATTTACCAGATATAGTCCAATAAATGAAGCGCTTAAATAGGAATTTTAGTTAGAAAGCTACTTTTTTGGTGAAATAAGGTAATACCTAAGTATTCTATTGTGTGAAAAAAAAACTTCGGTTTTATTTTGTATTCAACCCTAGCAGGAGGGATTGAAAATCACTTAAAAATGTTCTTTTCACCCGTAGCGTCAAAATAAAAAATACTTCTAAAAAATGTTCTAGACTATATTTCTTACATCCGGTTTAACCGAAAGTTCACACTATTGGAAAGATAATAAAAATCGAAGATAGGGACATGTAAGCCGTTTTGCTCTAAGACGTACAGTTAGAAAGCTAGACCCTGTCAAAGTTCAAAAATGTCATTTTTCAAGAGTAAATATCTCGGAAACTGTTAAGTATAGACTAATAATGCTTTTATTAAAAAATGTTCAGAATTTTATGCAGAATCCAAAAAAATTATATAAAATAGGGGTATCCATTTTAGATTTAGATCTTACCCCCCCCTCCCTCCTAGGGGCTTGAAGTAACAATATTGACAATATACGAAAAAGATGTCCCCCTCGAAATAAAAATCGACGGGTCCGAGCAATTTTACACATTTTCATTATAAAGCAGGAAAATCGAGGTGGGAAGTTTTTAAATGAACACCCTGTGTATACGTACGTATACGCAGCCTGTCATAAGTAGTACAATTCAATTAAATGGTCAGTCCCTCACTTTAAAAGTTTAAATTATCGGTTATTCACATTTTATTTTGTTTTAGTGGTTTGCCTCAGTGTTGCATACACCAAAACTATTTTAAAAATACTTTTCCGGGTACGCGATGCATTAATTTTATTGAATTTAGATTGCCTTTCAAACTAAAATACCGCACTTGATGTGCGTATAAATAAATACCTATCGTTCAAGAGCGAATTGAGGCCTGTTTAATTTCAATGGACATCGTATTGAGCAAATTTCAAGGGGAAAGGGAAGCTTTTAATTTTTTTATATAGATAGTTTTTTGAAAAAAGATTGCATGTGTAAAAGCTCAAAATTGGATCCGCCCAAAAATAAGATCCGAAACAACTTAAATAGGTATAGGTATAATTAAATTCACATAAAGTTTTAATGCCAAATGTCAAGACTTGTCATTGTCTTAATTACTTTAGATTTCACCAACTTACTAAATTTCTTATACAGCTGAGATTGGTCAGTGTTTTTTCTTTTTCTTTTCTGGAATTGTTCGGCCAACTCTTTTTATTTCTATCTCTTTTTAATCGTATGAAATAATACAAGATAGACATACTTTGTGTGCAGTACAATTATACTAATTAAATTTTGCCATTAGAAATTTATATTTTATGAGTTGCTGCAGTATTTGACAAGTATGACAGAACTGAAATGTCACGGCATTAAAAGTTTAGGTGAATTCAACTATATTGTACTGTCCTTGTAGAAAGAGGCGCCACATATGTTATATTCTATAAAAGCAGTGGCGGCTCGTCGACATTAAGAATAGCAGGGCGCCGACCGTAGGAATGGACAAATACAAAGCGCCGCAGGCAAATGGAGAAATAATTTTGGGTGCCCATTTATTTTTTTTCAAAATAAAACCATAATTAAATAATTAACGAATTTTAAGAGGGATGTTTGTATAGCTCATTTCACCGGTCGTGTTAAATTAAATTAATGTTTGATGTTCATAATTAAGAATTTGCTAAAAAGCGCTCAAAGGTACGCCCTGCCGGCGCAAAACAACTAACGATGCCGCGGCAGAAATATGAGCAACGCATAAGCAGTGGCGTAACTAGCCCTCTGACCTGGGGGTGGCCTAGAGTGGGCCTGTTATTGTGACTTGCAGTGGCGGCTCGTGTAGATGCGGGTCGGCGTAGAGCCCGCCGCAGGCAAAATGCGCCGCAGGCGAAATTTTTTTGGACCACGCCCAAATTTTAACAAATTTGGTCAATAATCAACAGTAATATCTCAAGACCTCGTTTTTTTATCGGTTAGATTTTTCAGCTGTCACGAAAACTTTTTTTTGGAAATTTTTCGAGTTGAATTTGGACATGTTTATTCTGATTAGATCCTGAGAGCGAAGCTCGAGGGTTTTAATTTTTGAATAAACAAGCCCAAAGTTCAACGAGTATTGCCAAAAAGTTTGAGTGAAAAATGGAAAATTTAACCAATAAAAAAATGATGGTCGAGTGATATTTTGGCAAGATTATTTCGTACATCGTTGAATAAACATGCCCAAAGTTCAACGAGTAAAATTGCCAAATAACTTTGAGGCTGATGACAACCAAAATACATTTATTATAATTTTATTATTGTATGTTTGGTTTGGTTGGATATTTAAAAATTTATGCTATATTTGTGAGGCGAGGAGCGAGCTTACAAAGTCAGCCTTTTTTCTGGGGGGGGGGCTAGCGACGTCTAGGGGGGGCCCGGACCCCCCAGGCCCCCCTGTAGTTACGCCCCTGCGCATAAGGTAGGTCAGAACAAATAGGCCGGGGTATAATGCCTGGTACTCGGTGCAACTCTACTTTTGATCAATTTATACAGGGTCTTTGGGGAGGAAAGAGCAATATTTTGGGAATGTGTTCAGCAGAGGGTGAAAATAAGAGAAATAAACCCATATATTTTAGTTCGATTCTCAACCATTTCTGAAATAATAGGTTCTAAAGTTTTTGTGAGTTAATTTTTATTTTAAAAGCGAATAATTGCAGGTAGGTACTGCAGTAATATATTTTATATAAATATTTTCAAAAACCCCTCTACCAACTTCAATACATTTTTCGGCACGTTTGTTAATCGCTCGGGTAGCACGTTGGATTGAGTGGGGATTAGTTTTTATAAAAGCTGCATTAGATCACGGAGGAGTGCTTCTCTCGTTTCCACTGGTGTTTCATATACTAGCGATTTTATCCATCCCAAAGGCAATAATCAAGCGAGTTTAAGTCTGGTGACCTCGGTGGCCAAACTTGCGGACCACCTCTGCCAATCCAGCGATAACGATAATAATTCAAGAAATTTCGCACACGGAGACTAAAATTAGGTGGGGCTCCATCATGTTGAAAGTACATTCGTTGTTGAACATTTAACGGAACATCATCCAAAATGTGTATCAAATGGTCTTCCAAAAACCGCGCGTAAATACCCTTCTCCAGTAAGACGCCCATCTATAATGGACCAAACAACTGATGGTCGTTGAGCATTCCACACCAGACATTAATACTGAATCGATGTTGAAAGTTTCGTTCAAACGTAGCATGTGGGTTTTCATCTGACCACCGATGTTCATTGTGGCAATTATTAATTCCATCACGAGTGAACTGAGCTTCATCGCTAAATAAAATGTATTTGTGCAGACTTCGATTTTGATGGATCCATTCACAAAATTGTACCCTTGAAGCAGGATCTCCATCTAGAAGATGTTGAACGGGTTGAACGTGAAAAGGTTTCAAACCGTTTTTTCTAAGTGACTCCTATACGGCTAGATGTGATGGTAAGTATATGAAGTTCATTTGCAACCCGTCTCGTACTTATACCTGAGTTCTCTGCGACGATATCCAGAACATTTTCTTCATTTTCCACATCTAGACCCTGCACTCTTTCAGAAACAATTCTCACGCTTGGAAACATCCAGTTTCCTGAGCACTTGCAAATACTTTTTGAAAAACTCTTCTATTAGGAACTCTTCGATTTGGAAAACGACGTCGGTATTCATTAACTGCGGTATACTCCCTGTGCCTGAATGTGTGGGGCATTATGTAAGTATGAAAATCTTGGTTCAAGTCGATACGCTCAATATGAAACTGACAACTACCATGCATGTCAAAACTATTAATCAAAATGTATCGGACGTTTAAAACTAAAGCTTCCGTCATTATTTCAATATAAAAAAATTCAGAACCGATTATTTCAGAAATGATTGAGAATCGAACTAAAACATGTGGGTTTGTTTCTCTTATTTTTCACCCTCTGAACACATCCCCAAAATATTGCCCTTTCCTTCCCAGCGCCCTGTATATATATGTTTAACATAATATTTAAAAAAACATCAATTGTTTTTAAACATGTATTAGATACCTACTTATAGAAAAACAAACAATAAACAGGTTAAATTACATAGTCAACACATTCAATTCCGTCAGGGTGAAAATTCACACAGGCGCTTTCTTGTTGTCCACTAATAAAGACGTCTTTCCATTCCCAATCGGCACAACCTCCCTGTGCACAAACAATATAGTACGGTACTGATGTATTTAAAACTGTTCCCTTAATATTGTCGAATCGTAAGCCTTTAATTGGAATATTATTCAATGGTAGAGCTCCATCTTTTGAACTTGATGGGCTGTTGGTGTAGTTTTGTTCGATTGCAATACCATTACTGTAGCTACCTAAAATAACGACAGAAACATTAATTAATTAGTTGTATGGAATTTTGGGAAAATTGCAGTTTAGACTTACTACAAAATACAAAAAAAATTTTTATACAGTAGTACACCGTGCGAGCAAAAATTATTTGCATCAAAGAGGGCCTTGCATCTAAGGATGTCTTAGCCCTAGAGCTTAATACCTGTTGGGTGTCAGTAACTACCTGAATTAACAATCAATCAGTTATTCCGTCATCTTTAACAGTCGTTACGTTACAAGTAATTTGATTCATCGCTAATTTTTCCAATTTCTTGAACAATTCACACAATGGGCTTTACGGAACAGCACAAAACATTCATATATGGTTGAAGCGTATTTTCGAAACAGGGTTAGAGTAAATGGTGAGTGGCAATACAATCCGGGTTTGTGCATGGACGATTTTCACGAACATTTTCCTAACGTTGCTTTTATTGCTGAGGATTTTTATCATTGGCCTGAAAAGAACCGTGGCTGTGTTTAGGAAAACAGGTTCTATACAACACAAAAAAGGAGCAGGAAGACCATCTGTAAGAACAGAAGAACTTGTTGCAAACGTTCGTGAAATAATGCAAAATACGCCAACAAATTGTATAAGACGCCTGTCCCAAGAAGTGGGAAGATCTTATGGAACATGCAGGACTATTCGCTTAAAAAGCAGCTAAATTTATTTCCTTATAAAGTGCAAGTAGGCAAAGAAATACAAGCCGCAGATTTTGAAAGATGCAGGAATTACTCTCAATGGTTTTGGTTTACCCAAAATTTATTGGAAAGAAATGATTTTATTAGACCTGCCATTTTTTTCGGATGAAGCCTGGTTCCTATGTGAATTCTCAGAATAGACGCATGTGGAGTAGTAAAAATCCCACATTGCACCCTCAAAAAATTGGTGTTTGGTTAGCTGTTTCCCGAAGAAGAATTGTTGGTCCTATTTTTTTCCATGATACAGTTACAGCACAGCGGTATAGAGACAATATTTTGAATCCATTTGTGGAGCAATTACTTGACGACGAACTACGTTTTGGATATTTTCAACAGAACGGTGCAACCGCCCATACAGCCGCCGAAACTATTAACTACTTACGCAATTTTTTCGACGACAGATTGATCAGTCTTCGATCAGACATTGAATTCCCACCTAGATCACTTTGTTTAACGGTTATGCATTACTTCGTTTTTCCTCATTTAAAGAACACTATTTTTAAAACACCAGTTGCAAGTCTAGAACAATTACAAGAAAGGATTATCCAAGAATGTGGTAACATTTCTCCAGAGATGCTGGTCAACACGTTCGAAAATATAAAGAGACGTGTGAATTTATGCTTGAAGCGGTGGCCAATTTCAGCAATTTATGTAATTATTTTTCTTTTTCTTTCTGTATATTCTTACTTTGTTAATTTTGTAAACAACAAAAATAAATTTGTTTTTATCTACTTATTTTATTACTCATTTTGGGCATATCGTGTCATAATATGAATTTGACAAAATTTTAACCTAGATTTGGTTAGATATATCGTCCCCATATCCTTGTGATCTTAACCAAGCCCCACGTTTTTTAATCCAAGCCCTCTTTGATGCAAATAATTTTTGCTCGCACGGTACCTACGTACCAATCATAAAAATATTCCTATATGTAACATTATTTATTAAACCAGCTCCAGCATTAATGTGCGTTTTAATATGAATTCCATCCATTGCATCGATAATAGTCGAATCTTCAATTAGAATGTTACTTAAACTATTTAGTTCGAAAGAGTCGTTACTAAATCCCACTGAAAGACTGAAGCCATGGCTTCCATGACATAGCAGGTTGGATACGTGAATATTCGACCCTAAAAGTAAAAAAATAAAATGTGTCTTTCTGATTTAAAATTCATCATGAATTCTCTTATTATCGATTGGCTAAAAACCGCTAGGTAGGTACATTATTCCTATTTGTAAAACCACACACCATTATACAGGGTGATTCACGGTGGATGGAACGTTAGACGTTTCTGACGAACCAGTAAAGGAATCGTTCTGAAAATTTGGTCGTTTACATAAACGGACACGCTCTACCTATCTAAAATATTTTTAACAATACAGTGTTGCCGCTTCCACACAAAAATAATAGCCACTTCGATATTTTAAATGGAACATCCTATATATTATTAAATTTTTAAATTCTACATAACATTATAATTATTTTTTAATAAAAGCAATATTAGTCTATGCTTAATGTTTTCCGAGATATTGTCTCTTGAAAAATTACATTTTTGAACTTTGACAGCTTCTAGCTTTTTAACTGTACGTCTGAGAGCAAAACGGCTTTCATGTTCCTATCTTCGATTTTTATTATCTTTCCAAAAGTAACAACTTCCGGTCAAACCGGAAGTATTATATTTCCTAGATCCGGGTTAACCGGAAATTGACACTATTGCAAAGATAATAGAAATCGAAGATAGGGACATGTAAGCCGTTTTGCTCTCAGACGTACAGTTAAAAAGCTAGAAGCTGTCAAAGTTCAAAAATGTCATTTTTCAAGAGACAATATCTCGGAAACCATTAAGCATAGACTAATAATGCTTTTATTACAAAATAATTATAATTTTATGTAGAATTTAAAAATTTAATAATATATAGGGTGTTCCATTTAAAATATCGAAGTGGCTATTATTTTTGTGTAGAAGCGGCAACACTGTATTGTTAAAAATATTTTCGATAGGTAGAGCATGTCCGTTTATGTAAACGACCAAATTTTCAGAACGATTCCTTTACTGGTTCGTCAGAAACGTCTAACGTTCCATCCACCGTGAATCACCCTGTATATGATCATCAAATCACATTGCTATACCGAATAATCCGTGCATGGGGAATTAGAGATAAATTATTTACCTAGGTACTAACAAATTAAGCCAAGTAATTCACAGTAAATGGAAATGAATCTTTTTTGAAAAACCAATGTCCACACACAAACCGGGTGTCCACGGAAGGTGGCTCGCCCCTCTAACTTTTTTGTTTTTCAAGATAATGAAATAAAATTTGGGGGATTTGTATACGACATAAACCTGCATTTTTTGACAGGTGACTCAACATTATGGAACTTCCGGTTTAACCGAAAGTGACATAAACTTTGGATTTTTAAATGGGAGACCTGGTATATTTTTACTTTTTTTGACTCCATATGACATTCTAAATACAACGATGTGTCACTTGTCACTTTTTGTCACCAAGAAATTATTTTTTCTCTCCTTGTAAAACTATTATTTTCCATGTTTTTTAAACAACAAACTAATTTACTTTGGCAAAAGCTGTTGGCATTTCAATTTTCTTCAAGGTATGATTTTGTTTTATCAGTTTTGCTGGTCACAGGCTACTTGATGCATTTAAATCTAAATTTATTCTCAAAAGGTGCTTCATTTTAGGAAAGTTTTAAGTTAACTTTTTAAAGTTTTTTAATGGCAAATGGCAAATGGCTAAAACCTAATAGTGCGCATGGTATCAAAATAATCGTATTAAAATCCTCTGTTTTCTTAACCCGACGAGCCACCATGTTGCCATTTAAAAAAAATGAGTTATACAAGTTTAAAAATTAAATTTTACATAGCACATAGCATTGGATCAAAAATAGTAAAATTGTATTATTTCCAAGATTAGAGAACTGAAATAAGTGATTTTAAGGTATTCATAGCCCTCTAGATAAAACAATAAATTTGGAAAAAAAAATAATTTCTTGGTGACAAAAAGTGATAAGTGACACATCGTTGTATTTAGAATGTCATATGGAGTCAAAAAAAGTAAAAATATACCGGGTGTCCCATTTAAAAATCGGAAGTTTATGTCACTTCCGGTTAAACCGGAAGTTCCATAATGTTGAGTCACCTGTCAAATAATGCAGTTTTATGTCGTATACAAATCCCCCAAATTTTATTTCATTATCTTGAAAACCAAAAAAGTTAGAGGGGCGAGCCACCTTCCGTGGACACCCGGTATAGGGTATAGGTACCGGGAAAACCTGCAACAGGGTCGATCAAAAAAATATGTCCATTATAGAGGCACTTTCCAGTCTGTATATGTATAAAAACAATATATTGCTTATAAATCTATAAATACATTTTAATTTAAATGTAAATTAAGAAATATACTAAATTAACAAACCTGAGTTTAAAGCTACACAATCATCTTGGTTAAATACTTTGGAATCTTTAATGGTTATGTTAGTTGACATCTTTACATCAAAACCATCAGTATTATGGCCCTCGTGACCCACTGGAGCGACTCCCTATTCAGATATTACATTTAAGAAGCTTAAAATAATAATTATTTATGTAATTATTAATTATCAGCCAATAGGAACACCTACGGACTTCCATTGTCTTTATTTTGTTACTTAACACAACGTTTCGGTGAGAGTATATCGATATTATACAAAATAAAATTTCAACAACTTTTTTCTGTTCCAATGGGTTGTGTTACCAATTCGATGCATTAGCATTATATAAAATTGCTATAGTCAAATCTGGTCTTATCATGCGGGTCCAAAGGTCACCGATCATATGAATCAATTCGAAAATTCCAGAACTTATCAAAATGTTGTGAGATTATGTAGGTATCAATATAACCGTTGAAAAGAAACATAGATTTATTATTTTAACTGTCGTGAGGATAGACACATTTAATATTATTGTTTTTGCAATAACAGAACCGGCATGTAAAATAATAAACCGCATTCCCGTGCCACATCCCTTTTTTCTTTTCACGTTTTTCACAGAATCATCTTGCCAAGATTTTGAACCACTTCCATTTAAAAATATCCATGTTTCGTCTAAAAATACTACTTTTCTAAATTTTGATATGTAATTTTCCGTAATTTTTTTTTTAAAACTGGAACACACACATTTTTTATAGCGAAAAACCAACATTTTTATTAATTTTGATAACGATTCGAGTCCGATTTCCAAAACACCCTGAATTTTTAAATTTTCTTTTAAAACTGGAAGAGTTACATTGGTTTTTGATCTGTATAAATCATAAATCACGTTCCGAACTCCCATTTTAATATTTTCGCTCAAATCTTGTCTTTGGCTTTCTTCGTTTACATTTTTTAGTATTCTTCGGTATTATATTATGCTTTCTTTCACTTTTCTGATTATTTTGAAAACCCAAGAACACAAGAAAAATTATTATTTATATACCTACGACGTTTCGTTTTTGCGATACCCACATCAATAATAATTTATTTTGCCATAAGAAAGTGCTCGTACAATTTAGTGACAAGTGTGATGCATCGATTACTTTTGGGAGGTCAAAAGCTATTAAAAAAAAGTCGTCTGTTTTTAAAAAAGTTAAGTTGATGTGGGTATCTAAAAAATAAAACGTCGTATGTGAAAAATAAGATTACTTACCTAACATAAAAACTAGCATAAGAAAGTGTTCTTGGTTTTTTAAAATAATAAGTATGTCGCGAAAAAATAAATAAAAACAAAAATTGATTTTTTGGGTTTTTTCAAATATCTTCGGTCATTTCTTTTTAAGAAATTAATCAGCATTAAAATATAAACTTTACCTCCATTTAACGAACTCTCGTCTTAGCTTATTTAATTATCTCTTTAGTTCGGCTATCTACAATTCTTACCACAGCTCCTGCAGAACTATCAATAAAAAACTCCGTAATGACGACATCGTGTGAATTACTAATGGTAATCCCATGCACTGGTGCATTAAAAAAATGTAGGTTCCTAAAAACGGATGCATTTGCTTCGATAGTTAAAAACTTTGGCTTAGTTATTCCCCAACTTCCTAGACCATCCCAGTAGAGGTCGCCATGCCCATTAAGAACATGACCTAAAAAAAAAACGATTTTTAGTTTATAAAAATACAAATTGACAAAGTATAAAGTTTTAAAACATTTAGGGGAAAGGTGTACAAAACCACATATTTTGCACATATTATTATGTTAAACACACTTTTTTTTTTACTGAAAGCGGTGTTTGTATAATATATGTCAGAACAAGAGTTTGTTTCTTTCTTTTTTTCTAGATATAATAATAATAATAAGTTTATTTAAAATTTAATAATATAGTATAATAAATATGTTTATGTTATTCTTTAATCCCCTGAAGCTGAGCTTGTTATGGGCAACTATTATTTTTTGTTTTAGTATGTAAAATCATAAATCATAAATATGCATTAAAAATCAAGTTTTAAAGTAAAAATGATAATTTATAGTTAAACGCAACTTTTTGAAGAAATATATTACCTATAGTAAAATTATTAATTTACAACTTTTAAGTAAAAAATATTAATCTTAACATAGTATAAAACAAAGTCGCTGTCGCTGTCTGTCCGTCCCTACCTATATATGCTTAAATCTTTAAAACTACGCAACGAATTTTGAAGCGGTTTTTTTAAATAGATAGAGTGATTCAAGAGGAAGGTTTTTATGTATAACTAGCGACCCGCCCCGGCTTCGCACGGGTGCAATTTCAGAAAGTGGCATGCCGGGTACTAATATATCGGGTTTGTTGCAACGCATGCCGGATACACGCCAGTTACTTATATAAATTATTCAGAACAATATTAATTAATTAAAGCATTTCTAAAAATATTTTCAAATTGTCTGTTTTTAATATGCATGTTTTTATTTCGACTTAAAATTTTTTTAATAAAATCAGTTTTTAATTTTTGTTGGTAAATAATCGTTTAAATAAAAACAGAAATATTTTAAATTTTTTTGTCCTATGGACTTATTTATTTTAGGTTTTATGGTTATTTCATTTTTATGACGTGTATCATGATTATGGTTTTTAAATTGTACCTATAAGGTTTTTATTTTTAAATATATACTTATATTAAGATGTTATAAATGTAAAGTTGTCTTATGTTCAATTTTTTTGTTTCTTTTGATGGATAAAGATAATCTTTATTGAATATAATTTTTAGAAACCTTTTTTGTAATATTTCTAATTTTTTAACTAAAGTTCTATTTATTCCTCCCCAACCTAAAATTCCGTAATTTAAATGAGTTTTAACTAACGCGTAATATAATATTTCCATATATCTTACATTTAAATTTTTTTTAATATTTTTAAAAATCGGTAGTAAACTTCTTAATTTTTTAATAATTAAGTATTCTATGTAAAAATTCCAATTTAATTTACTGTAAAAAATAATTCCGAAATATTTTTATTTTATTAACTTTAAAAATTTGAATGTCTTCATTTATTTGAATACTATTCATATTTCGTGGTAGGTTCTTTAGGTTTAAAGTAAAAGGAATATAATTTGTTTTATTAAAATTAATAATTGTTAACAAATTGTTATCAAAACCAATTTTTTATAATTTTAAAATCTTTTTCAATTTTATTATATAAGGTTTCCCAATTAGTATCGGTATAAAAAATTGTTGTATCGTCTGCAAAACTATGAATTTGTCCATCGCAATTTATACATATATATGTTGTATAATATTATACATATTTTATTTATCCAATATTTTCAAACTTTTTTGTATAAAGTCGTTAATATAAATATTAAAAAATAATGGTCCTAAAATTGTTCCTTGAGGAACACCATACTTAAATACTTTTGGAAAACTTTTTTTTATCTATTTGAACATAAGTTGGTCTATTTTTCAGATAATTTTTAATTAATTCTAATTATTGCTTTCCTCTGAATCCAATATTTTCAAACTTTTTTAACAGTAAATTATGGCTAATTGTATCAAAGGCTTTTGCTGAATCCAGAAAAATACTAATACAAGGTTTTTTATTATCTAGTGCATCATATATTTGTTCTGTTAGATAGCAAATAGCGTTTTGATGGCGATGGTTGTCCAAAAATACCTAATGTGCCACTTTAAACCATTTTCCCCTATTCAATTTCTGCATATTCTTAGAACTAAAATAAATATGTCTATAATCACTAATAATCAGTATATTGTAAAAAACGATACAGAGTCTCAGGTAAATGTTACATGAGCTAGGCCAAGAATTTGTGCCCTTTATACAATATATTAATCAGCTCCTTTAAAAAAATGGAGGATTTCTTCCAATACCTATATCTCCTTGCACGGTCAGTCCCCTTCCATAAATTGTCATCAGTGGTCCAGTCCAATTCGAGTATCCGAAAGAATTGTTCCCCTTGAAAGTAACCGTAGAATCATCTTGTAGATCCAGAACTAACGTTTTTCCACCGGGTATAAAAAGGCCACTAACTACAATATCTTTACAAGTACGGGTAGCATTTGCTAGACTTTCAAATTCCGTTACTGTGCAGGAGTATTTAATGGGCAGATTACGTTGATCCGGATTTAATGCGTAAATTGAACCAACGAAAACTGAAATTATGATTATTTGAATATTCATTTTGCCACGTACCTAGTTATATTTACTACTTTACTAAATAATTAAAAAATTATAAATATAATATTGCATTAATAATTTCGAGTATGTATGTGCTATTGATATAAAACCGCGCATTTATTCAATTAATTGTGATGGTTGAAATTATTTAGGTACTTACTTGATAAAATAACTTATCAAAATTAAATTATTATCTTTAATAATAATTATGGAAAGTAATGGTGTTTAATAGAAAATAGCTGTGGTAGGTACCTGTAATTTAATAAATAAAGAATTAGGGTTACTGGCATGAAAACTTCACATAGATTCATAGGCGTTATAGAGGAGGATTTTTGGCTGCTCAAAAAATCAAAGAAATTGGGTACTGTCAACATTCTGTAAAAGGCCTTAAATTCCCATGAAAATAATATTACCTAATATTTTCGCATTTGCGCAGGAATATTAATATTATTAGGCATTTAAAAACAAATATATTTTATTCTATTTTGGTTTCATATCAATGATATTTCGTTACCGTTTTCACTGGGCATACAGCGCTATGATAAAGAAACGAATCAACTTTTAATATACAATACCGTCCAAGAATCTCTCAGATCCGTCTATTTTATTTTTTTGAAATTCATTTTTTCAATAAAAAGTGTATTAGGTAGTAAGTGTACAGGGTGTTATTTAAGTATGTGACCAAACTCCAAGGGGTGCTTTTTTAAGTGATTTTAAGAAGAAAAGTTCATATAAACATGGGTCCGAAAATGCATAGTTTTTATGATACAGGGTGTCAAACTTTTAAAAAAGAAACGGATGTTCGTAACTATCTCAATAGGTACTCTTTTATTCGATTTTGTTGAAATTTGGCAATTCTGTTTGTAATAACAAGAGGATAATTTAGCCTCAATTAGATTACAATTATTAAATCCAGTGGCGTCCCGGAAGACAGTCTAACTAATATTTTTGACAAAAAAATTGCGCGCTACTGACTTTTTAAAATTATGTATTTTTTCGAATTAAGCAACTATAAATACAACTATTTAATCTCTTCAGTTTTTTTTATATCTTGGTTTGTTTTCGAGAAAAAAAATAAAAACCACTTTATAGCACTCTTATTCTTTTTCTGTTACTTTTAAAAAATTACAGTAATAAATTATTACGTTATGCGATTATTTTATGTTAATTTCTTTTATCGAAAATAGTTTTACTCTGTGCGAAAAAATTCAAAAGAGGACTTTCGTGTAATTTTAATTGCTTAATAGTTTGGTAAGTAGTTTAAATTTTTTACTCTTATTGTCCCGGGGACATGCAATAAAGTGGTTTTTATTTTTTTTTTCTCGGAAACAAAGCAAGATATGAAAAAAACTGAAATAATAAAATAGTTGTATTTGTAGTTGCTTAATTCGAAAAAAAATACATAATTTTAAAAAGAGTCAGTGGCACGCAATTTTTTTGTCAAAAATATTAGTTAGACTGTCTTCCGGGACGCCACTGGACTTAATAATTTTAATCTAATTGAGGCTAAATTATCCTCTTATTATTACAAATAGTAGAGCCAAGTTTCAACAAAATCGAATAAAAGAGTATTGAGATATTTACGAACATTCGATTTGACACCCTGTATCGTAAAAACTATTTTCGGACCCATGTTTATATGAACTTTTCTTCTTAAAATCACTTAAAGAAGCACCCCTTGGAGTTTGGCCACATACTTAAATAACACCCTGTATAGAGGGTTGTGGATCATAAAAATGCTACTTGTAATTACTTTAATTTTTTTTTTTTAATAAGCATATTATTGCATTTTTTTACATTTTTTCACTCTACAATCAATTCTAGACATTTTTCATAAATCATGCTTAGCGCCTATATCTTCAACCGTTTACGAAATATTAACGTTTAAAACAGAATAGACAAACAAAGTATGAAACGAAACTATTTTATAAGATGTCGTTTGGGTCGCCGGCGCCGTCTATTAGTTATCTAAAACCCTTGCCTTTTACTGACAATTTATAAGAAATCAATTATTTTAGTTATAAATTATTATTATTATTATCAAGTGTTATAAAAAATTTTGGTTAAAATTTTTAAATTTTATTTTTATAAAAAATGTATAAGTATGCAGGTTTTAATAAATAATATAAATACATAACGTAACTACTATTCTAATTTTATTTTCCGTGGTCTAACTTTGGGGTTTGGCGGATATGCGTCTGGAGGAAAAGCGGATCGTTTTCTTCTTCCATTAGCCACGCCTAGTTGAAATAAAATAGGATTTGTTGAAGCTGCGGCAGCTACTCCGAGAATTGCAAGTCCAGCCAAAGGAAGCAGTATTTTCTTCAGCGCTAGACCCTGTAAAAAATACGACAAGATCGAAAGTTTATTGGACTGCGTCGTATAAACTTTTGAGCTTTACGATTATTGTGTGTGGTGTGGAAAAAACCATGTAGGTAGGTATTCCGATCTTAAGTAGGTAGATTTTTTTTTGTTTTTAGTTTTGGGGTCTATACTACATTCAGATTTTATTTACGTCCGGGTAAAAACGTCGCGAAGGAGGAAGGTCTGTTATTGGATGGGTTTACCCCGGCGCGCGGCGTAAATAAAATCTGCATCTGACGGTTTACCCCTACTTCTCCTTCATCATTTTTTACATGGCCGTCTAGGATGTTTAAGAGTAAGAACCCCGCCCAGGGCGTCATCATAACTACCACGCTAATACCCTTTGCCATGTCTATGTCTTCCTTTACCTACGTCGTAAACGGCCATGATTTTTAAATACATATACAGATTTTTATAGAGTATTTCAAAAGCTTTAAAAATGAAAGTTGTAGCTGCCTTAAGAGTGTAAGGTTTACCTTGTACTTGTACTTCCCAATTCCATGACCCTCGCCTCCTCCACCGTGATAGTCTTGGTAGTGATGATGATCCTCTTCATAACCCCCTCCGTAGTCGCTTCCAAAATGAGGTCCATACCCACTCGGTCTGTGATCTGATTCAGGCCTCTCAGGGTAACCATACGCGGGGGCCCTGTACGGTGGCGGGTCGTCGTCATAATAACCAGAACCTGTTCAAATTGTCAAGCATGAGTTAACAGAGACAGAGCTCAGTGCCCCCCCTTGAGATATTTGCAAGAACGATTTAAAAATAATAAATTAATATATTTTATACAATTTTAAACATATACATTTAAAAAAATTACCTGAATGAGGGGCAGGCGGACCTAGTCCTGGATGTGGATAACCACTCCCATATGCACTGGGTCCACTGGGCTCATAAGGGCCTAAAACGATGACAGAATTAATTGTTATTCAATAAATAAGAATTATATTGTATTTCTCTGTTCCTTTTAATAATATTATTAATTAGCTACTATGTGTTATGTGTAAACTTAGTCACAATAATAATAATATACCTAACTAAAATAATATGCTGACTATTCAATTAGTTTCCCAATTTTATTTATACAGGGTGTTCATTTGAAAACTTCCCACCTCGATTTTCCTGCTTTAAAATGAAAATGTGTAAAATCGCTCGGACCCGTCGAGTTTTATTTCGAGGGGGACATCTTTTGCGTATATTGTCAATCTTGTTACTTCAAGCCCCTAGGAGGGGTAAGATCGAAATCTTAAATGGATACCCCTATTTTATATAACTTTTTTGGATTCTGCATAAAATTCTGAACATTTTTTAATAAAAGCATTATTAGTCTATACTTAACAGTTTCCGAGATATTGACTCTTGAAAAATTACATTTTTGAACTTTGACAGCGTCTAGCTTTCTAACTGTACGTCTTAGAGCAAAACGGCTTACATGTCCCTATCTTCGATTTTTATTATCTTTCCAATAGTGTCAACTTCCGGTCAAACCGGAAGTACTATATTTCTTACATCCTGTTCCTGTTTAACCGAAAGTTTAGACTATTGGAAATATAATAAAAATCGAAGATAGGGACATGTAAGCCGTTTTGCTCTAAGACGTACAGTTAGAAAGCTAGACGCTGTCAAAGTTCAAAAATGTCATTTTTCAAGAGTAAATATCTCGGAAACTGTTAAGTATAGACTAATAAATGCTTTTATTAAAAAATGTTCAGAATTTTATGCAGAATCCAAAAACATTATATAAAATAGGGGTATCCATTTAAGATTTAGATCTTGCCCCCCCTCCCTCCTAGGGGCTTGAAGTAACAAGATTGACAATATACGCAAAAGATGTCCCCCTCGAAATAAAAATCGACTGGTCCGAGCGATTTTCCACATTTTCATTTTAAAGCAGGAAAATCGAGGTGGGAAGTTTTCAAATGAACACCCTGTATAATATTTTCATGCAAAAATAGTATCTATTATTTTTTCCTCCTCTGTCATCGAATTTCTTAGGTTTGGTAAATAAAGGTAATATACAGGGTGGCGCACCGAAAATTTTCCACCCAGGTTTATTTTCTTGTAAATAAATAAATCAAAATGCGCTCGAATACGGGAACCTTAGTTCTCAAGGAGACATATTTTTTTGCTATTTTCACCCCTCCTGCTGGAATCCCTACGACAGGGTGTCTTCCATCCTTAAAATCTTAAATGGAAAGGGGGTCGAGTGGTAACTTATTTTAAAGGAAATTGAATTGCCTTCCAAACGCGACCTTGCTCGTTTAAATCGAGTTAATAGTTCCTGAGAAATAGGGCTAAAAAGAAAAGAAAATTTAAGTAATTAAATTTATTACCGCTTGTATCAATCAAGTAAATGTTGAAAATGTCCATCCTTCAACCTCCATGCAATTGTAAAGGCACTATTCAAAATGTCGACGGAGCACCCCCGTATTATGCGTTCTCTGTTAGACAGGTTCTGGATGAAAATTTTCCAGGAAAATGGATTGGAAGAAGAAGTCCTATTGAATGGTCTGCAAGATCTCCTGATTTGACGCCACTGGACTTTTTTTTGTGGGGACATTTAAAGTCTAAAATTTATGCAACCCAACCCAATTCTTTGGAAGACTTGCGACAACGAATAGTCTACGAGTGCCGACAAATAACTTCCGCAATGCTCCATAATGTTCGCGAACATTGGCAAGTTGGCAAATTGGAAGGCAATTCAATTCCCTTTAAAATAAGGTATCACTCGACCCAAGCATAAAAATAGCAATAGCATAAAGATAGCAAAAAAATATGTCCTCCTGAGAACTAAGGTTCCCGTGTTCGAGCGAATTTTGATTTATTTATTAACAAGAAAATTAACCTGGGTGGAAAGTTTTCGGTGCGCCACCCTGTATAGAACTTGGTCATGAAATGGATGTTATTATATTTAATTTGTGTGTTCGAAATCATCATCATCAACTTTTTCACTCCTTGTAAAACTATTATTTTCCATGCTTTTTAAACAACAAACTAATTTACTTTGGCAGAAGCTGTTGGCATTTCAATTTTCTTCAAGGCATGATTTTGTTTTATCATTTTTGCTGGTCACAGGCTACTTGATGCATTTAAATCTAAATTTATTCTTAAAAGATGCTTCATTTTAGGAAAGTTCTAAGTTAACTTTTTAAAGTTTTTTAATGGCAGCTTTTCTAAAACCTAATAGTGTATGATATCAAAATAATCGTAATAAAATCCTCTTTTTTCTTAACCCGACGAGCCACCATGTTGCCATTTAAAAAAAATGAGTTATACAACTTTAAAGATTAAATTTTACATAGCACATAGCATTGGACCAAAAATAGTAAAATTGTATTTTCCCCAAGATTAAAGAACTGAAATAAGTGATTTTAAGATATTCATAGCCCTCTAGATAAAACAATAAATATGGAAAAAAAATATTTTCTCGGTGACAAAAAGTGACAAGTGACACATCGTTGTATTTAGAATGTCATATGAAGTCAAAAAAAGTAAAAATATACCAGGTGTCCCATTTAAAAATCGAAAGTTTATGTCACTGCCGGTTAAACCGGAAGTTCCATAATGTTGAGTCACCTGTCAAAAAATGCAGTTTTATGTCGTATACAAATCCCCCGAATTTTATTTCATTATCTTGAAAAAGAAAAAGTTAGAGGGACGAGCCACCTTCCGTGGACACCCGGTAGGTGTAAATCCTAGAGCGAGCCAATTTATCAATTCAATTAATTGATCCACTTACCTCCATAACGATTTGGGCCAGATGGGCGAGGAGGATCCCCTCCATAATGATCATTATTAGATCCTATATCCCAAACTCCTCTTTTTTCAGTTTTAGCTCTGGATGAACTTTCCCCAGTAAGTAATATATCATTCCTGATTTCTTCAACAGCGCCTCTCCTTTCTTCATTTGTAAGATTCTTGCAAAAAAATTTAGTCGTTAATTCACACTAGCTGTGAAAACATGAAAATTTTGAACATTCACTGCTTGAATGATGTCCTGCTGAGGATAGACTTGAAAATAGGTAACGTAGCATGCATTTATGTACATAAAATATCCACGGTTAGTTTTCAATAAATTTAAACGTTGTTTTTTGCCATCTAGCAATATCTCAAAAACGAATTGAAATATCGGTAAATAAAGGTATAAACATAAAATATCTATAAAAGAAAATATTTTCTAATCTTAAACTTGCCTGGGTAGCTAAGAGAGCCTTTAAAACGTCACCAGCAGAGGTCGCATTCCGTATTATGGTAAAACGTCGATTAAATACATTTTCCAGTGATATATACAGGGTGTCCCAAAACTAATGGGACACAGAGCAACAGCAGACTCCTTAAGGCGAAATAATGCGATTGATTTAAACTTGCATTATCCCAAAAATTGATAACAACCAAGATACAGGGTGTCAATGTTTTAATTTTGTTTTTGTTTTTTGCGATTATGTCTTAACGAAACGATATAGCAGAACAAAATTAAGGGTTTTGGGATGAGAAATTCAAAATTATTCATAGTTTTGGTGTAACCAGTAGAGGGCGCTGCCTACGGCATGGCCCACTCTTTTTAGCTGGCATAACTTTGTTTGGCCTTCTTATATCGATCCGACTATTAGAAAAATAAGTTACTTTACTTCTTTTACATTAAAAACGTATAACTTATTGAAGTCGCTAGGAGCAACCATTTTCGAGATAATCGCATTCGATATTTTTAATGCAAGAATATTATGCTAAAATATTTAAAATAATTGTGTATTCGTATTACTTAGTATTATTTATCACAGCTGGCCTTGATTAAAAACAACGACGTTTCTAAGGCAACAACATGTATCATTTGTCAAAGCGTTTTTATTAGAAAAAATAGTCAACCTTACCTAAGTATTTATATTAACTTTGACACTTAGCAAATATTGCTGATTTACAATAATTTTAAGTTAAAAATTCACCGTTGCTCGATTTTCCGTTGTTTTTGGACCACGTACTTGCGTTGCATTGAACATATAAAATGCGATTATCTCGAAAATGGTTGCTCCTAGCGACTTCAATGAGTTATACGTTTTTGATGTAAAAAAAGTAAAGTAACTTATTTTTTTAATAGTCGGATCGATATAAGAATCCTAAACAAAGTTATGCCAGCTAAAAAGAGTGGGCCATGCCGTAGGCAGCGCCCTCTACTAGTTACACAAAAACTATGTATAATTTTGAATTCCTCACCTCAAAAAACCACAAAACCCTTAATTTTGTGCTGCTATGTCGTTTTGTTAAGAAATAATCGCAAAAAATCGAAAACTAAATTAAAACTTTGACACTGTATCTTGGTTGTTATCAATTTTGGGATAAGGCAAGTTTAAATAAATCGCATTATTTCGACATAAGGAGTCTGCTGTTGCTCTGTGTCCCATTACTTTGGGACACCCTGTATATACGCTCCCGTGCAAAAAAAAACGGGCATTATAACATTTGGATTTGGCATTAATAATTTTTTATTTTTACACCGATTTAAGTAATTTTTTAGAGAGCTATAGATACATTTATTAGTTTTAATATGCCTGTACAAATTTTAAGAGAAATTGGTTTTTTGACATAATATACAAGGATAATCGAAAAGTTGTTTTTTTTTGCCTATCGTCAAACGTCAAAACACCCTGTGGAATAATTAAGAAACAAAATTACTTTAAAATATCAGTTTTCATGAAGCGGTAAATATTCTTTGCATTTTGGTTTTTGGTTCATGTCAATACGTGCATTTGTTCTCACCCAAATGCAAAATGATCTTGATGATGTCAATATTGTCAATGATTTAGGAAACGCAAAACTAAAGCTATTGATGACCGATTTCTTGTACTTAAAACTCTTCGGAATCGTCGTTTGACGTCAGTACAGGCGAAAAACCGACTTCGAGAGGTTCGTATAAAAATGTCAGTTATTGGACAGGAAGTTCGTCGAAGATTACCCGAAGGTAATTTAAACTCACGCGGACCAGCAACTGGACCTAAATTACTAGCGCGTCATAAGAGTCAAGAATGAAGGAATATTATCCTATTACCCAGGATGATATTCGCGGGCTAAAGGCATGAACCGAGGTGTACAGGCAGTAGTAAAGGTTAGAGGAGGCAATAGAAATTATTGAGATGTGTTTAAGTGAAAAAGTTGTTGTTAGTACCACCTGTTAAGTTTGTTTGCGAAAATGTTTTTTTTTTAAACCGACCAGAAAATTTACACTTTCTGGACAATTTTTCAAAAGTTATCAAGCCCTAAACTTAATCCAAATTTTATTATGCCCGTTTTTTTTTTGCTCGGGAGTGTATATATTTATAGTAAATATGCTTTGGGGAATTTTTGGATGGTAGTACAGCCTCCACCAAGTTCAGGGTTTATTCCATGTCAATTTTGTCACTTATCCAATTTTAAAGTAAATATTTTTTAATGTAAGTTTTAACTCTTTTCACTTGAAAACAGTTGTGGATGCACATGCCTAACTAACACCTTGTTGTAAAAACAAAATATGTCACT
This sequence comes from Polydrusus pterygomalis, assembly GCA_963969555.1. NCBI lineage: Eukaryota > Metazoa > Arthropoda > Insecta > Coleoptera > Curculionidae > Polydrusus > Polydrusus pterygomalis. Next base: position 21,169,606 of record OZ018379.1, read on the forward strand.
GCGAGGACGTCCGACAAAATCGGTATTTTGATAATTTTGTATAGGTTCACAATACATACCTACACTATACATTGTACAGTACCTTAAAAATTTACCCACCTTGTTATTAGAAAGCGGTATTCCATAAACCGAATTAAAATAACGCACCAAAACTATGGTCAACAAATATTCACAAATGCCTATTTTCCCCAACATTTTTTAACGCCGTCCTCCAGCACTGGCAAACCAACAATAATAAAAAAAATATTTTTAAACAATATGGTTTTATATGGCCTGGATGTGCAAATATGTTTGATAATATGCAACGAATTTTATTGTTTTGTTCAAATTTGTCGCCCCACGGTGGCGCGTTTTCTCCATTATGCTTGTTTAACAAACCATGATGCCGAGGTTCATTTCTTTTTCTTTTGACTTTAAACTTGGGATAATTTGATATTAGTTACACCTTCCTAATTATAAATAAATTTTGACATACGAGTCAAATTGCTTTTTCAAAGTAAATATCGCAATGGTTTTTACGCATAACAATGGAAAAATAGAATTATGACCCATCTTTACCTTTATAAATAACAGGTCACGGTTAAATTGTATATATTTTTTAATATATTGTAGAGAATATCATAGAAAAAAATATCTCACTACTACAAGAAGTACCAGTTGTGAAAATAAGGTACCTACTTATTAAAATATGCTCAAAATATTTTTGAAATTTCGGGATCAAACTTAATGAAGTGTTATAATTTTCCTGTATCTAAGATCTATAGGTAAGTACTGTTTATGAGATACTGTGCTAGCAAAAATTATTTGCATCAAAGAGGGTCTTGCATCTAAGGACGTAATGCTTAGTGCCTGTTGGGTGTCAGTAACTACCTGAATTAACAATCAATCAGATATTCCGTCATCTTTGACAGTCGTTACAAGTAATTTGATTCATCGCTAATTTGTCCAATTTCTTGAACAATTCACACAATGGGCTTTACGGAACAGCACAAAACATTCATGGTTGAAGCGTATTTTCGAAACGGGGTTAGAGTAAATGGTGAGTGGCAATACAATCTGGGTTTGTGCATGGACGATTTTCACGAACATTTTCCTAACGTTGCTTTTATTGCTGGGGATTTTTTATCATTGCCTGAAAAGAACCGTGGCTGTGCAACACAAAGAATGAACAGGAAGACCATCTGTAAGAACACAAACAATCGTTCGTGAAGTAAAGCAAAATACGCCAACAAATTGTATAAGACGCCTGTCCCAAGAAGTGGGAAGATCTTATGGAACATGCACGACTATTCTTAAGAAGTACCTAGCTAAATTTATTTTCTTATAAAATGCAAGTATTCCAAGAAATACAAGCCGCAGATTTTGAAATACGCAGGAATTACTCTCAATGGTTTACTCAAAATTTATTGGAAAGAAATGATTTATTAGACCTGACATTGTTTTCGAATGAAGCCTAGTTCCACCTCTCGGGTTATGTGAAATCTCAGAATACACGCATGTGGAGTAGTGAAAATCCCCATTTTTTTGTAGAGTCCACATTGCACCCTCAAAAAATTAGTGTCTGGTTAGCTGTTTCCCGAAGAAGAATTGTTGGTCCTATTTTTTCCATGATACAGTTACAGCACAGCGGTATAGAGACAATATTTTGAATCCATTTGTAGAGCAATTACTTGACGACGAACTACATTTTGGATATTTTCAACAGGACGGTGCAACCGCCCATACAGCCGCCGAAACTACGCAATTTTTTCGATGACAGATTGATCAGTTTTCGATCAGACCTTGAATTCCCACCTAGATCACCTTGTTTAACAGTAGTTATGGATTACTTCGTTTTTCCTCATTTAAAGAACACTATTTTTAAAACACCAGTTGCAATTAGAACAATTACAAGAAAGGATTATCCAAGAATGTGGTAACATTTCTCCAGAGGTGCTGGTCAACACTTTCGAAAATATGAAGAGACATGTGAATTTATGCTTGGAGCATGGCGGCGGTCAATTTCAGCAATTTATGTAATTATTTTTCTTTTTCTTTCTGTATATTCTTACTTTGTTATTTTTGTAAACAACAAAAATAAATTTGTTTTTGTCTACTTATTTTATTACTTATTAGTTTGGTACCTATATCATGTCATAATATGAATTTGACAAAATTTTAATCTAGGTTTGGTTAGATTTTAGATATATCGTCCCCATATCATTGTCATCTAAAACAAGCCCTACGTTTTTAAATCCAAGCCCTCTTTGATGCAAATAATTTTTGCTCGCACGGTATTAGTCATGTAAAATTAACACGTGAGTCAATATTTGAGAATAGTAAAATTTACATGGGATTTTCCATGGCCATTCTGTCGGTGCACCACCCGGTAAATGTTAAACAAAACTCTTCAAATGCCATCAATGTCCAAAATCAAATTCAGGCCCTCAATTTACGTCGCATATTCACCCCAGTCTAAAAAGTATACGTGTATAGAACATAACACTTGTGGCAAATGTGATGTTTGCCATACAGACTATTTGTGTGTGACAGAACGACTGTAATTTGGACTTTCCCCAAGGATTGTACACAATATCGAGATACTCGACACTTTTAAGCTCCTTTTTTGTTGTTTATGGTGGGATTAAGTTTCGAAAATAAAAACAGCCTTTTATTTTCCGGGGGTGTCATTTTTCCAACAAAATAATACCGAAATAAAAATGTAATGCGCGATAAAGAGTTTTTTGGAACAAAATTTAAGTGGATTATTTGGGTTTACCTAACGTTTCGTTTTAAATAAGATGCAAATGTTAAGGGCCCATATAAAAAGTCATTGAGAGCGCAACAGAGTTAGGAAGTTATGACAGTTGATATCGCGAGAAAAAAATTACGTAGATATACAAAAGTACAATTTGTATTTGCCGACCATTAGTTTTAATAGAGCGGAACTTGTTGTATACCTACCTATACCCAATGCCAATTTTGCTACCCTTAAATCTTGGCTCCCCTACTAATTTTACATCAAAATAGTAAAGGCTTTTTTAAAGGTAATTGTATGGTGGACTCGTACACGAAATTTTATTACCTTCTTATAATCCAATTGAAAGTTATTTAAAAAAAACTTTTCGTAAAATTAAAAAAAAATTAAATACGGCCCTGATAAATACCTCAGTGAAACCACCAATTATAATAATGCATCAGTTATAGTATTCAAGAAAAATAATGATTATCGTGGAATGCTTTGGCCATGACAGAAGCTATAAAAACAATAATTTCTTCGATTAAAGTGTTGAAAATTATTGTTTTTGCAATAACTCTGAAACGAACAAAGATATCGAACTGCGGTCTACACATTTTTCTTGCAAATTTAATCTACTTTCCGATTATGATGCCATAGTTATACCGTGTGATTTGAATTTTCGGGGTAAAATAAAAAAAACTGTTATTATTACAAATTGCGCCCTCTAGAAATTTTATTAGAAATTATCGTGTACTATTGGATACAGCAATTGAAGGCACTTGCCTTTCTCTTCCAAACAAGCTAAAATTTAGTAAAATCGGATAAATCGTTTAGAAGTTACAGCAATTTTAATGATTACACTTTCGATAGCTTCCCCCGCTCTTATCAAGGTCGGTACGCCAATGAGCCTTAAACCAAAATGATGCAGAATTGTCTAAGCTTTCTTATGATGTAATCAGAGTTATACCTTAATATGGGCATTTTCGGAGAAATTTAGAATTTAAAAAAATAATTTTCAATTGTGCCCCCTTGCGGCGAAATGAGGAACTTAAAAATAATTTCCAGAATTTTCTTATGACCGCTTTAATCATAATTTTTTTTGCCCAAGTTTCTATGCTTAGTAGTTTCCGAAATATAGCCGGTGGCCACCCTTATGAAACACCCTGTACTAATTTAATAAGCGCTAGTAGGTACCATTTGGAGACAAGTGGAGAAACACACTCACACAAACACGTGTCATACAAATAATGAAATTTTTTAAAAGTGTGTTTCCCCACTTGTCTCCAAATAATTGTACAAGCGTTTATTAAATTAGTACAATAATTATTTTTATCGTCAACCGTCAGTAAAGCCGTACATTATCAGAGTGATTTCCGGAAGTAAACGAACCCTTTATTTTATTGTAAAATAAAATACTTTACCTGCCGCAACTGCGGCAGATAAATACTTTTACCCTCCGCAAATTAATGACTTTGACATTTATTAATTAAAAATCGTCTGTCACTGTCACGCCTTTCCCTATGACAGCTTGATAATGGTTTTCTCGCGATTTATTGCGATATACCTCAATTTTTTATATTATAAATTCTGAACCGTTGGCGATAAAATTTTGTATGTACCACGTCAGTATCTCGACTCGTAGTTTATCGACTCGCCTGTTATTCGCCTCGCCTGTTATTCGCCTCGCCTGTTATTCGCATCCCCTGTTATTCGCCTCGCCTGTTATTCGCCTCGCTCGCTTTACTCGCTCATCTCATAATTTCAGACTCGTCCGATAAAGAATCACTTTACTGCCTTGGTACATAAATAACTATTATGTAAGTAATTATTTATTTTACAATAAAATAAAGTGTTCGTTTACTTCCGGAAATCACTCTGATAATGTACGGCTTTACTGACGGTTGACGATAATATTATATCGTCCATATGATTTTCGGAAGTAAACGAACACTTTATTTTATTGTAAAATAAAGACACTTTACTGCGTGGTTTTATCGCCAACCGTTCAGAATTTATAATATAAAAGATTGAGGTATGTATAACTCATCGCAATAAATCGCGAGAAAACTATTATCGAGCTGTAATAGGGAAAGGCGTGACAGTGACAGACGATTTTTGATTAATAAATGTCAAAGTCACTAATTTGCGGAGGGTAAAAGTATTTATCTGCCGCATTTGCGGCAGGTAAAGTGTCTTTATCGACTCGCCTGTTATTCGCCTCGCTCGCTCATCTCATAATTTCAGACTCGTTCGATAAAGAATCACTTTACTGCCTTGGTACATAAATAACACTATTTCTTGAATACTATAACTGATGCAATTAAACGTCTATTATCATTAATATTACTGGTGGTTTTGTTGAGGTGTGTGTATCAGGATCAGGGCCTTATTGAATTTTCAAGAATTTTACGAAGAGTTTTTTTTAGATAACTTTTATGTGGCTTAATAGAACATACCGAATTTTGGTGTGCCAGTACCTACATCATACAAGGACCTTCAAAAAAGTCCGTATTAATTTTTATGTAAAAGTAATACGGAAGCCAATATTTGAGGGTATCAGTCTGGCCGTGCCCCTCCCGGTAGAAAATATTCTAGTGTTGTGTTTTTGTTTTAGGGAACATGTCAAGTTTCATTCAGTTTGGAAATGTGCGCCGGTCATCTCGTTCCTCTACATCCAGCCTATACCTCCAGGTAAACTAACGTCTTTTGAAATATATAAAAAGTGTAGGGGAAATTGGTATAATACGGTATACTTTTTACAAAACTGAAAATATATATTTTAAATATACTTAAAGGTACAAAACTGTAAAGATAACATAACATTAGTTTTGGCTTTATATTTGGGTAAAACAATATAAATACTGCGTATCAGGAACAAAAACCTTGAATATACGTTCTTCATGCACAGGTGTTAGGTGTGCCGTTTTTTAAGGTAAAATAGGGTTAATTATGGTTGGCAAAGTTCACAAATAAACATTTTCGTTTTTTGAGAAAGTCCTGCACACTCATCACAATGGCTCCATTTTCTACAACATTGACAGCAAATCCAAATCTCCTTAGGCTTAGATATTGAAAAAAGTTCATTACAATACATATAAGATGCTTTATCATTATCCTGATGAAATGGCTTCGTTTTTGGAATCAAATTTGGGGAACTGATCTGTAATGTCTACTTTCGCTTTTCGTTTTCTTTGAGATCTTCTTTCTTCTCAATTTTTTTTCTTATGCTTTCTGTTTCATCTCTATTAAATTTGAAGTTGAGTTTAAAACATTTGGTCCCTGGCTCTTTCGTTTTATTTTATTCTGTAATTGTTGCAGTTTAGGCAATAACGCGCATTATCTAAAACACAAAATAATATTATTTTATAACCTTGGCTAAAACGGCACAGTACCATTTTAAACATATCACCCCTGTGCCATTTTATCCAAAACGGCTAAGTAAATGTTGTTTTGTTATTAAATATTTATAAAATGACTTTTAAAATATACAAATAATACAAAAACATGCTTCAGTATCCTACTTACCTGTCAAGTTATAAATATTTGTTCAATAAGTTGTAGGTTATGAGTTTCAGGCACGTTCTCTTAATCTCCAAACAATTTTAAACATACACGAAAACAAAGTAACACCTACCACCGCTAAACATCCACTAACATCTTCTTATTCTTCTTCGTTTTAATCTCCAGTTGTCGTATGCTCCCCACCAGTGTCGAAAATCGCATGGCGGGATTTAAGAAATGCGCGTAATTTATTATACAGGTACTGCTGTCAATATTTTATTTTATAAATAATAAAATTATTAGCTACTCTATACCTTTACAAAAATTAAGACTCCCTTACAAAATTTAACATATTATGGCGAAGGTAAAGAAACTTAGTCCGGTTCTGTTTCTGTAGCTAACCGCTTAAGGTTGAATTCTCAACGTCATTCAATCTATTGCCAACCTATAACCTATTTTGAGTTTATTATTTTAATAACTAACATTTAAAGAAAATCAATATCGTCGGTACATTATTTAGGTAGTATCTGATATATTACAAGAATATCAATTTAGTTCATTGCTAATTTTGGGAGAATTGTATAGTGAAAGAACAATGAGTGACAATGACATAATAATATTAAAAAAAATCTTACCTGATATTTTTCGCTATACAATTCTCCTAAAATAAGTTATGAAATTCCTTGATATTTATTAAATATGTCAATTATTACCTATTAAATTTTGTATAAAAGCTAGAAAACATAAATAAATCTACGCGAAATAGGTTATAGGTTGGCAAGCATGTTGATACTCCCACCTTATACCATACTTCAACAGGGTGTCATTAATGACAGGTGATGCCGTGAGTTCTTAGATTAATTTGACTTTTTTTACCATTAACTGTCGTGTGACTTACTTGTGTTTAAATCTATTATGGGAGACTGCAAGCGATTTTTGTCAATTTTGACTATGGCTAAGAAAACCCATTTTATATAACTCTCTAATAAATGCAAGAAACGCATTGGAAATAATTTTCCACATGACTGCGTCACTATGCCATGGCACTATCTGCTCAGTTTGGGTTCATCGCGGCATCGGCACCGTCAACGAAATATGTGGGATTCCACTTACACACTTAACACTACAAAGTCCCAGACGTTCTTAAATTAATTTTCCTAAATCTTGACATCTGAAATTAAACGGAAATGTTACAAATTGCAGAATAAATTGCTTGTATCTGGAGTTATTTCGTATCATCAATCATTTGTAACATCTTGTTGTTGTGGCTTGCCAACACAATGCTTTCTTCGTAGATTCACATTCTATAGGGTATATATTTTTTCAATTATTGTCGTCGACTTCTATGAGTGTGTGGGCGGTTTTATATGAATAAAATGTAATTTTCGTGTTTGGTATTTCTTTCTCTAGAATAAATTATATAAAATGATCCAGCTCTTGCCTTACAGTTTCAGCAGAAATGGTGCTCATGTAACGGAATACTCAAATACAATTTTTCCGGGGAAGTGGATAGGTAGACGAGGGTCAATAGAGCGGCCACCTAGATCGCCCGATCTTAACCCACTCAGTTTTTTTTTTGGCCACGTCAAAATTTTAATTTACATTAACAACTGTTAAAATGATAATATTTTATATAGCTATATTGTAGTCTTGATATTAAAAATTTATTTCATCTATATAGAGCGGTGAAACTGACAAAAATTCAAACGATCTATTCTTTCGGAATTAGTATACTAAATCCGTCCAGAGCCCACATCCCGAACATATTTCAAGCGTTTATGGTTTTACATAGACATTTTGATGGTCCAATAAAATGTACGGTATTTGCATTAAATGCACATTGACCGCAAGTGGCGTCCATCGGCGCGTAATTATGAAGGGTGGTAAAACCACCCGTGGGACGCGGGTAATGTGTTTGCACCCCCGCCTGCGGTAAGGAGAGGGTTGAAATGGGACAGAAATGGGGTGATTTGTGGTCTCGGCGAATTTATTTCCTTTTAATTCATATATAGCATTATTTTTGCTAATTGCAAGTTTATAGCTTCAGGGCAGTGTGAGAGGGGTTTGGAGCTAATGGCGCTCGACCGTGGTTTCTCCAGGGTACTGGAATTTACCAGTTTCCCTCCCACTCTAGGGGGGAGATTCACTTCATGTATAATTTATTATTACGGAAATTGCAAACACTCAAAATTCAATAGTGGTTCTGTAAGGAACTACAAGTCAGATCCGATCTTATCGTGCGGGTCTTACGATTTACCAAAGACATAGTTTCAATTTTTCTTTTTTTTATTGCTTTTAATCATACTATCCAAATAAAATCCGTAAGACAAATATGACAGACTTATGCAATTTTGACATGAAAAAATAGGAATAGGATAATAATGTATTTAATTTTCAGCGAAAAAAGGGATGTTAGTTAGGGTTCTCTAACAGGATATGTTCCAGGTGCAAGCTTAATTTTTCTTCCACATTAAAAAGTTCTGACTATCATGACAATGTGAATTGCGAAATGTTTGAAAAATGGCTAAAAGCTCAATTATTTCCAAATTTAGATGAGCCGTCTTTAATTGTATTAGACAATGCATCATATCATTCAAGAATTTTAAATAAACATCCTAGTTCATCTTGGCGAAAAAGTGATTTTATGAGTGGCTTGAAAAACACAACCAAAATCCTTTACCAAATATGTTAAAATCCGAACTCCTGTCAATGGCAAAGTCTCTCAAATCACCCAATATCTACGCTGTAGATGAAAAATTGCGTGAATATGGCCATGAGTTTCTACGACCGCCGCCATATCATTTTAATGCGATATAATTAATATGGACTGGGGAAAAAATCTTTTTATGAAAAACATATAGGTGATGGCTTAAATCCTCGCAAGTAGAGATAGTTTGGCAAGATTCGTTGGATCATATTACGCGGGAGTACTGGAAGAAATCGGTGGAACATACAGAAAAAATAATTAGGAATTGGTGGGATCGAGAACAAGTATTAGATGTCGAAGAGTCGAAGTAGAGCCGATGATCATTGCTTCATCCATTCGAGGACGACTCAGATGACGAGGACGTTTCAGAATTTCTAAGTGATGATGACAGTTTTCAGTTTTTAGTCTATAATTATAAACGGTTTTCTTTGTTTACATTTTTTAGTATTTTTCGATATTATATTCTGCTTTCTTTTATGGACAATTTTCTGTACTGTTTTCTACTTATTGGTTGGCAAATTACCATTTTTTCTTTTTATTTCTTGAAATAGTTAATCGGATTAAATTCCATTGTATTTTTAGTTTAGGTAATTTTATTGCTAAAATAAATTACACTGTTTATTAGTGTAATTTTTAATAAATAGATTTAGTAGATATTATATTTACAGGGATGGCGAGCCAATGGCTCGCGTGCCATTGATGGCACGCGACATAGAATTTTGGGCACAACACCGATCACAAAGTTTACTATGAATTATTATATTAAGAATTTGACGGCACGTCTATGGCCTCATTAAACATTTCTTTAGAATAAATGGCACGTTAATACATAAAGGTCCGCCAACAACCCTGTACATAATGTTTGCAAAAATAATAATATACAGTGTCCGCAAGAAAGTCCGCATCAAATGGGATTTTTTTTTATTATTAGGTATAGGTAAAAATTGAAAACGCAGTTAGTTTTTGCTTACCTAAAAACCAAAAATGACGTATACCAAAGCAGCTGCACGACTTGCGTTACCTGTCAATATTTACATTTTTAATAAAATAGGTTCAAAAATGCCATTATTTATCAAAATATCGAAAAACTTTATTCGAGAAAGTTGTTTATTTAGGCATTTTTAGCCTCTGTTCAAAATTTTGACAGTCTAATACAATTTTTATTTTTTGCCAGGTTCTTGAAAATTTTGATCAACCCTCGTAGATTAACTTTTATACATCGATGTAAAACCATTTGCCATTACTTCATTTGTAATCTTAATGCAATTTTGTGTAAAATTTTTGTTTCCAATTATTTATTTTGCTTCAAATACTGAAATTGTAATTGATCAGAATGTAATGTTTGATGCAAAGTTTATCTAATTACATCAGTTTTGCCAAAACCGATGTTTCTCATTTTTCTTAAGTTAGTAAACAGATGTACAAGAAGAAAATATTAGGAAGCTTTCGTTGAAATTTTACTAAATTAATATTGGATCAAAAAGAATAAATATTAATCGCTCGAAACATTTTATTCAACAAAAATATAGTTTAATGTAATTAATTTAATTTAATATTAATTAAGTAAAATTTCAACGAAAGCTTCCTAATATTTTCTTTTTGTACATTTGTTTACTAACTTATAACTAAGAAAAATGTGAAACGTCGGTTTTGGCAAAACTGATGTAATTAGATAAACTTTGCATCAAATATTACATACTGATCAATAACAATTTCAGTTTTTGAAGCAAAATAAATAATTGGAAACAAAAATTTTACACAAAATTGCATTACGATTACAAATGAAGTAAAGGCAAATGATTTTACATCGATGTATAAAAGTTAATCTACGAGGGTTGATCAAAATTTTCAAGAATCTGGCAAAAAATAAAAATTGTATTAGACTATCAAAATTTCGTTCAGAGGCTAAAAATGCCTAAATAAACAACTTTCTCGAATAAAGTTATTCGATATTTTGATAAATAATGGCATTTTTGAAGCTATTTTATTAAAAATGTCAAATTTGACAGGTAACGCAAGTCGTGCAGCTGCTTCAGTATACGTCATTTTTGGTTTTTAGGTAAGCAAAAACTAACTGCTTTTTCAATTTTTACCTATACCTAATAATAAAAAAAAATCCCATTTGATGCGAACTTTCTTGCGGACTATGTGGCTATCTTCACGACAGTTAAAATAATATAACTATGTTTATGTTTACTTTCTCCGGGTATATTGATATCTACATAATCTCACAACATTTTGATAAGCTCTGGAATTTTCGAATTGATTCATATGATCGGTGACCTTTGGACCCGCATGATAAGACCGGATTTGACTATAACAGTCTTTATCAAAATATCTTTAAAAAATAATAATGTTAAAACATGTATTATCCCAAACGAAAAAATCATATTAACAGGTTAAATATTCTAAAATTAATACAGCTATTCGGACTTTTTGATGCACCATTATTAAGGGCTTCATATATATTTATTTAAAGAGAAAGGTGATGTTTAAATGAAATATATCCCTACATATATTTTTATCGGTGTGGTGTTTGACAAACTGATGCTGTATATTTTTTTATCTCAATACCCACCTAAATTTTAAACAACCCTGAGAGTAGGAAATTTCAGCCACTTTGTATGTTTGGGGTTACATCGTGGCATCGCGCCCCGGTGTCTTTACGATGTGTGATGCAAATTTTACTGCCCACCATATGGCGCAAATGATATCCCCAAGTTATGGTCGGCAAATAAATTTTGTTAATTTACCGAAATGTGTTGAATTTTTACATCATGGGAATTAAAGGGATGCTGAATATTGCGTAAAACTTGGGAGTTTAGTTCAACGTTCAAAATATTCGTATACAACATTTCGAAAATAATCAATTTATACTTTTTAATTTTTTTCAGTTGCTTTCCAGTCTGGCAACCGACTTAGATCACATGTTTAAAGAACTATATACGTCCGGCAGTGTACCGTATGAACCATTGTTGGATAATGAGGATTGTATCGGGTAAGCTTCAACCATAAAATTTGGACCATGATAATACAGACTGTCCGCGGATAGGGTTTACAATAGCACAAATAAATGAATGAAAAATTTCATTTTTCGGGAAAAAGTCATTCTTGATAAAAAGTTTTGCTTGGAAAAAAAAATGCAATTCACAAAGAGAAAATTTTGATTTTTTATACAGGGTTTGCAAAAACTTCAAAAACATAATTTTTCTCCGAGCGTAAAATTTTTGACCAAAATGCCAATTAGAAAACTTATTTAGAATAACGTTTGTAATTTAAATCCGAGATTTAAAATAAATCTTCGATTTTTTTAGTTTTTTTAATTTTTAGAGGTAAATGGAAATTTTGCTGCTCAATAAAAATAATAATATAAAATTTTATTAGGTTCTATTTTTATAATGGTTGGTGTGTATCTTATTTTAAAATTTTAAATGCATTCCTACCATCAGTACCATCTTTTGTAAAAACAAGGAATTTTTTTACCTTTTTATTACTTTGCTTTACGTATGGGGCAAATTTGAAGTTGTCAAATAGAATTTGATGTGTTTTGAAAATGTTGACCTTAGAACAAAGGGTATATTTAGTTCAATGTTACGGTGCGAGCGAAACTTTGTGATAGAGAAATTTAATTAAATATACCCTAACGTTTACGTCTCAAAAATGGGACTTCCTATATTATTAAGAAAACTTCAGCAAACTGGTTCAGTATCCAATTTAAAAAAAAAAACTATGATCAGAATGACGCAGCTTCCCTAATCGTATTGCAGTCTGTTGCTGACAATCCTACCCTTTCATTAAGAAATCGAGTTCAAGAACTTGATGTAGTAAAAAATACTCATGATCAGTATATTTTAAAGGCAAACAAAATATTCCCATTTAAGCCAACTTTTAATCAAATGCTGGAAGAAGGAGACGAAGCCAAACGTTTGGATTTTTGTCTTTGGGTCGGAAACAAAATTGTAAGTGAATATTTCCCTCATATGTTAAAGTTCCCATAAGAGAAATGCAATTTTCGCAAAATTACAGCGAATATTTCACTCATGTATAAATTTTCCCATAAGAAACGTTAAAAATAAAAAAATATCAGCGGATATACAACGTTGCCTAGACAACGTTGTATATCCAACACACAACAATCGAACCTATTTGACGAGACAGTTTTTTTAATTTTTATTATTCAATCAATAATTAGTTAATATTTTTCAATTGTTTGTTGCTATTTGTTAAGTTTTTTTATAAAATAAAAAAAAAATGTTATTGGATTTCAGTTACAGTTTTAATTATGTTATATGAAATTGAAAATTGTATGACAAAAAAAATTTCTTATATATATTTCATTCTAGAAATATTCTCCCTAAATACCGCTCGTGCATAAAAATTAACCAGATAATTTTCATTCAAGCTTGTTATACTAATTCCACTCGTTCTTCGAACTCGTGGAATTATAAATAACAAGCTTTCATGAAAATTATCGGTAATTTTTAAGCACTCGTGGTATTACCCCCGAAAACAGCACTGCCAGAAATCGAAAATTGCATCGCAAGTTTATATTGTTGACGAAACGTCAAAGCGGGATTTTATTGTTAACAAACGTCAAAAAATGTAATATTCTGACAATTAACGTCATCTTATTGAGTGACAGCAGACAAAAAAGTCAATGTCAACGAATGTTTTGATGAAAATTTTAATTTTATTGTTAGTATTTTCTGTTAAATAAAATATTTAAATTTACTTGATTCGGGTTCTTAATTAATTTGGGAAATATTCAAATAAATTACACTCGTGCATAAAAATAACCAGATAATTTTTTTATTCAATGTGTTTTTTTACAAATTGCAATCGTTTGTTTTCATATTTTACGAAAATGCCCTCCTCCTGCGGAGTCGGGCTTTTTCGCGAAAATATGAAAACAAATTCTTGCAATTATAAAAAAACACATTTCATTCAAAAATTATCGGTAATTTTGATGCACTTGTGCACTTACCCCCGAAAACAGGAATTTTCATAAATTTATCATGTTCTCCGATGAATCGACATTTTCAACAAACGGGAAAGTGTCTTCTGCGCATATTAGATACTGGAGCGAAAATAATCCCCGTTTTAGAATTCCTGCAAGAAGACAATATTACAAAAAAGTAAATGTCTGGTGTGCGATTTCTTATTATGGCATTATTGGCCCATACTTTTTCGAAAACACATGTAGGAGTTACCTTGAAATGTTGGAAACATTCAAAACTAAAAAAATCTAAGTTTTATTTTACATCTCGGATTTAAATTACAAACGTTATTCTAAATAAGTTTTCTAATTGGCATTTTGGTCAAAAATGAAAAATAAAGGTAGTTTACTCTTGGAGAAAAATCATGTTTTTAAAGTTTTTGCGAACCCTGAATAAAAAATCAAAATTTTCTCTTTGTGAATTGCATTTTTTTTCCAAGCAAAACTTTTTATCAAGAATGACTTTTTCCCGAAAAATGAAATTTTTTATTCATTTATTTGTGCTATTGTAAACCCTATCCGCGAACAGTCTGTTTAACTCATGTTTATCTTGAAAATTATAACACCTTGAGTTATTTTCAATAATTTTTAATATGATCACTACACACTTTTTTAGTACTTACTGAATTATTTTATATTATCTTATCGCACTTAAAACGCTATGATACTTTAAAGAAACACTTTTCCATGGTATATTTAATTTTCTTTTAAATCACAGATTTTAATTGATTTTATTTCATATTCTGACAAAAATAGACCCTCATGATAGCATACTTTAAAACCTTATTATTACAATTAGACAATTTTGATTCTAACTACCTAATTATTATTATATAACTTCGTAGGTAATTACTTCGTTTTAACTTTAGTTTTAGTTGAGTTTTTCCCTATGATTAATCTAAATAAAATTACTACTGTGTATACAAAGACGCAGAGAACACCAACAACAACAGCTAAGACATCAAGAAGATAGTACTGGTACCATGACAATAACTTAGCGGGACTTTGCAGGCTGATCGCCCCTTTATGTTTAATGACATATTCAATCCAGTAAATTGCAGTGTCCAAGGGTTTCAGTGGTCGGTCTTTAAATTCGTCCGATATTCTTTTGGCATTCTCAGCATATCTAGAAAACGATGGTTACTTTATTATAATTAAATGTAGGACATTTAAATACTTTCAGAGCGATTCCACTGAGGACTGAATAATAGAAAATCTTTTTACTGGTAGGATAAAGATGTCGTCATTAGGTCATTAAAATAAATGAATAAATAAATGACGTGCTCTTAATGCATTGAATATCAAACTATAAGAATAGCGGATCTTCAAGAAAACTTGACAACCCTGTTTTAGACTGTATTGGACATGGTTTGGCCGCCATTGTGAAGTTGATCGTAAATCTATAGTTATAAATGCTGCGCCTCGGCCACAGATGTCTCAAATTCACTGATGTGATGTCGTGGTGTTGCCGCATATCGTATTTTATTGGAATTTTTAAGGATTTAAGCATTTTTACCAGACAATAAAATAGGAGGTTCTCAATTCCAGCCGAATGTATGTTTTTGATAATAATATGTACGCTGATTACTCCGGGGTAATTAGACCGATTTTCATAATGATTTTACCGTTGCATTAGGTGTTAAATGTTATACAAATAAAAGTAGATAAAAAGCGACAGATAACTAAAATAGGTTTTATTTCGTCGAAAAATAGCAAAATACGTAATACACTAATACAAACAAACTGGATGTTTCTTAAGTAAGAAAGTACACCGAGAAAAACAAAATGCTTGAATGAACATTCACATGAATGTCATTTCAAAAAATGTTAATTTAACAGAAAAACTATTAAATTAATCTTTATTTTGATGTTAAGGTAACATTCAGAATTGTTCAAACTTTATTTGTTTATTCAACAGTTAAACTATTAATTTAACAAAAACATGCTGATTCAAATAACATTTTTAATATATGTTGATTTAAACAGTAAACATATGTTGTTTAAAATACTAAGATGTTTAGGCTAACTTAAAATAAACATTAGAATAACGTTCACTTCAGATTAATCACCAAAATTTGGAAGTCATTGAATGAACAAATTTTGAATTGTGGTTCAATTACAATGTGAATAAAATCAACGTCTTAAAACGATTATATTAATATTTTGAAAGAAAATATTTAAGTAGGTATCCACGTTTTAAATAAACCTCCAAAACACTCGTTAAAAACCGGAACGGCAGTTCGGCATCCTTCGCAACGCCGCAAATTCCTCCTTCTTGCTCTCCTTCCTCTGTTCGCAGCATTGACTTTGTCCGCAGACGCTAGTCGGAAACTCAAACGACAGAGTGACTGACCCGATGGTGAGCAAAGCAATTTTATTTCAGCAAGGGCTTTGTGCGTTTGTGTTAAGTTCGTGGTTTGTGTGGTATGCCATAAATTTGTTTTTTAGGTAAGTTTAAGTAATATTAATTTTAAAGTTAGAACTATTATTATACTTTTAATCCAATGTTGTGTGAATATAATATGCTAACATGTTTTACTGTTGGGTGTTTAACGCGGCCGGACGGCGCGGTGGCTTGTTAAGAATTTCAAGATGGCTGCATGAGCGGCGTAGATGGTTGGTGTTCCTAAAGTTTCCGACAATTTATTTGACAAAGAAAGTCCTCGTGTAAAACGATCGACAATTGGGCAATTTCTTGACGAATAAATTGCACAATTTCTTGTCCAAGAAATTGACGAGAGATATCCCGTGTAATACAGGCTTAAGCTTAAAATAATTATTGTTTGTTTGTCGATTATTTATTGTGAAACCGTTTTTGAATACTTTTGTTTTTACAGAGGTTATATTCGTTTTTTGCTTTGACAGTTGACCCAAACAGCCGATTGTTTTAAATTATTTTTTATTTTCGCGAAGAAAATAGGCATACAGGTTGCATTTAAAAACTTATTGGAAAAATTGTATTATCATGGCACAAATGCAAGTACTTATACTCTGAATATTCCTTTCAGTTGGAAAATGGACATACTGTTAGAAGAGTGGAGCTTTTCAGAGCTAATTCCTGAATTTGAAGGTAAACCCATATAATGTTTTTATTCTTAATTAAAGTAGTTGTAGGTTGTAGGTACATATCAATAGAGTTGAACATCCATAATGCCACAAGTAAACATAGAGTGGGCTTTAAGATAAAATATTTTTAATAAGTCTATTAATAGTATGTGCATGGTAGTCTCCTATGTTAGGTAGTGCCGTAGTGTTTACTTATGATACACAATTTTTGAGGGAGGTTTGTCCCTCGGGTATACAGGTATAGCTAGGTAAATTAGTGTGTTCACTCCATCTTTGATCCTAGTAACTTGTTTATCTTTTAGAGCAGGAAATTGATGAAGAAGCTCTGCTACAAATAGATATAGCTAATTGTAAATTATGGAAAGCCTTATTCCCAAAATTGGACCCAGGATCAAATTTATGGATAAATTAAAAAATTACCGGATGATCATGAAATCTGAAGTGCTTGTTATTAATGAGAGCGGCAATGTAAAGAATAATTTATAATGTTCTTATCAATAAAATGTTTTTAAAGATATTTCTTTAATTTTTCATAACAAAGACGCGTTTTACGCTAATGACAACAAAACCGGTTTTCCAATACAGGATATATAGACTGTATTGGAACGAAGTAAAAATAACGTAATCTAAACTCTTTTTTTTTTAATACCGTTCTTTAGGATCGATTTTGCATTACAAGGTTAGTGAATAATTTTAGGGGTGAATAAGTCTTTCTCCAAGAAAATAGTGTAATTTAAACTTTTTGTCTCGATTATCATTACCAACATCATCAGGATCGAAAATCATGGGGGCAGTGCCAATTACATTGGTTGAGGGGCTTACTAGAAGCTCATTTGCTGCATCTCATAACTATTGGGTTAATTATAAAAATAATAATGTGAAAGGATTTACTATATTTGAATCACGAATATAGCTTAAAGAAAAAGTTTATTAAAGACAAATTTATATTGCGAACCTATTAAATTATTACAAACAGCTGAAGAGGTCTTATAAGACATAAATTTGATCCAGTAATTGTAAGATGCAGCAAATGAACTTGTCATAAACCCCTCAACCATGATTTTAGACCCTGATGAAAAGCACATGTGCTGGAAACATGTTTGTAGTAATAGGCTAAAGAAAATATTTAAAATTAAGTTATTTTCTTGGAAAAGTTTTACTTCATTCCTAATCTTAAATTATTCGCTAACCTAGTAATGAAAAATCGATCGTTGGTATTAATTATATCAACCTTCTTGAAAAATGTACCCTCGACAGTCCAAGAAGGTTTCCTCAACCTGGTAAAAATGTTACCTTAACACTTAACGATTGTTTCCTTAATAGTTAGAGAAGATGTTCTGAACACTTTAAAATGTTACCTTAACAGTTGAAGTTGGTTCCCTCAACAGTTAAGCAAGGTTTTATCAACCTATTAAAAATGTTGGTTTAACATTTTGCGAAAGTTATCACAGCAGGGTAAGAACGTTAACTTAATTTACTAAAAACGTTACCCCAACCTTTGAAGAATGTTATTTTTAACGCTTTTGAATTTTACCCCATCATTTAAAGGAGGTTGCCCCAAAATTTTGAGCAAGTTATTTCAACACTTTCAGAATGTTACTTTAAAACTGTAAAAATGTAAAATCAATCATTTTTACATGTCCCCATAATTACTGCCTTTTGGTTCAATGAATAGGTAATTCTTGTTCAACCAATAGATATACCACAACATTTTTTGATGATTCATTTAACTCTCAAAAACCATTGCTTGTATTTAACGTTTTAAAAAAATTGATTTAACGGTTAATTCGTTGGCTCAACAGTTTTTTTCTCTCGGTGTAAAACCTACTTATTTTAACCATTTTAAAAAGTAGTAATAATTGCAAATAAAAACCAAGATATACAAACCGCACATCATTCATATTTTACCCATCAAGCGGCAACAATGTTTTAATTTAGCAGTGAAAAGGCTTGTCGTTAGTGGCTGCATCGACACGCTTTATTGTTGGTAAACTCATTGTGCCATCTATGAATTTAACGTAGCAGATTTAGGAAATCTGCTTATATGGCCTTCTTATAGTTTGATATTCGAAATAAATTTTGAAAGGTGGAAATGTTATCTTGCGAAATAATTCACGAAAAATCCTGTTAAACCGAAACGAATTTGTAAAAACCCATATCATATAACCAGTTGTCTTACTTACTTTGGATCACTTAATATTTTTTTTACAGCTGAAAGCAGAATATTTTTCGTTATGCCTTCATAAGTCAATGATATGGCAAAACCCATAGATTCTGCATGCCTTACATTCAATCTTTGATCAGCAAATAATGGTATACCTATTATCGGTACTCCACAGTACACTGCTTCTTGGGTTCCCATCATACCACCATGGGATACGAAAAGTTTTACCCTGGGATCACCTAAAATCAAGATGTAGGGTTGGGCTTAACTATGGTGTTGTAAATTTCAATATAACCTTGACGATGTTTGCCCTTAAGAATCCAATTATCAAAGACCCGAGTCAAACCTAAGTTTAACTAATTACCCAGGTCCCTTAAAAAGAGTTAAAAGTAAAATCCTGTCGTCAATTATTGCATGGATCTGAACTTACATAAAACATCCAACTGTGGAATCCAAGGCTCAAAATGTATGTTCTCTGGAAACTTCAGTCCCTTCGGAAAATTTTCCTTTTTTGCTTTCCAAACTACCTTATATGGTATTTCTGCAAATGCGTCAAACATTGCTTGGAGCTTATCAGCTGGAAATGTTTCAGTCAAAATCAGAGAGCCCATTGTCAGGATTATGATTCCTCGTTTATCAGTTTCAAGAACTGCTTGCAAATGCTTAAAATTAATCGATAATGTACTATTATCAACATATCTTAACCAGTTCGCATATTAGGCTTCTTTAATACATAAGAGATGGTAAATAGTAATTTACGTTACAATACCGGAAAGTAGTGTTTTTCAGGTCGAGACAAGCAGTTCCTAGGTGAATCCCGTAAGGTTCGAAAAATTATCCCGAGTCGAAGACGAGGGAAATTTTCTATCAACAAAAACATGAGTGAAACCGAGAAAAATATTATCAGGAATTAATTCTGCTGCGTGGGAGATTCGGTAAGAAAATTTCATAAATTGGAGTTTTTTCTTATTGTAATTTTTTTGCTAAAATGATACAAAAACATATTTTCGGCGGCTTTAGTTAATTGTAACTAATTAGACTTTTAGAAATGAAGTTCATTTTAACCGTTAACTTATTTTTATTACTAAAATGTGAGAAACATTAAATAACAAATTTGTTAACTGAAACCTAATGTCTTTATAGTTTTAAATTTAAATAAAACTTTAAAAAACATATTTCCGAAGAGTTTAGTTAAATATGACGCACTACATTTTTACAATAGAAGTTGATTTTACTACTTGTTAGTAACTAAGATTTATTACTAAAATTTCAGAAACATTAAAAACATTAATTCGTTTTCAACCATTACATTTGAAATTTCTTGTCTACATAGTTTCAAATGAAGCTTAAACAACATATTTCCGATGAGTTTAGTTAAATTTTTGATGTGTCTCTTTTAGCCCCGGTGTTTGATATGCAAAACAAATTGGTTAGTATCAATGAAAATTATAATTTCGCAACAAAATGTATTTTATTTGTATTCTGAGTGGCTTTTGCCAATAGATATAAAGCACTTCATTTTTGACAGAAAAATTATCACTTATTAATTTCAATAAGTTAATAGGAACTAACAAAATTATCGCCATAATCTCCCATTGCTATAAGCAACGTAAACAAACAGGAGCCTTCTAATTGGTTGATAATAAATTGATGCGATTTTCATAGTAACGAAATCAAGGTAGATTGTATCATCAAAGAGCGATTGGAAAAATGAAAAAACAGGGACCGGAAAAATCTTTTGCCGTCCATTTTCCGGTCTTGATCGACAAAACGTTATTTTCTGGTCGGTGTTAAAAAAAATTATTACCTTATTGATTTTTTTGATATAATAGAAATAAAAAATATGCTATGGCGATAGTAACTGTTCACCTACTTCATTTACTGGTTTCGGATCTTCAATATGTATTCCAGCAACTTCAATAACATTTGGTACCAATGGTCTCGCATTATTAATGCTAAAATGTGTATTTAGAAGATGCAAGCTAGTGTTGTAAGCTAGAACATCTAAGTCTGGCATGTCTTCGCCAAAAAACTTTTTTGCAACAGCATTTGATGGCTTCTCGCTCCAAAAATAATACCTAAAAATTTACCCTTGCTTTATTACGAACAATTTACAATGAATACCTCTTTAATATAAATTTATATTCTATTGGGATAATTAATATCATCAAATACTTACAATATTTTTCCTGATAAAAGAAACCAACTATTAACAATTCTATCATACAAGGACATTCTCGCCCCATATTCCACAAAATAATTGGGAATATAAGATGGGTTGTCGGGAAGTCCAAACCTCTCACTAGCCCATGGAAAATTAGCACTAGACGTCATTACCACCGATGGTACTCCAAAGTGCCATGCCCATCCCAACATGCAGTCTGAACTAAATAGTTCCGTAAGAACGATATCGTACTTTTTATTACTATTTTTCAGTTTCTTCATGTTCTCAGCTTTAAAGCTGTTTTCACATACTTGAACGCCACAGGTGTCTAATATGAAGTGAATAGTGTCAACCGTTGTTAAATCTACCACAAGATTGACGGAGAAGTTGCCAGTAAACATTGGTGAACTTCCTCTTATACTGATATCGTTATATCTATAACATAAAAATATAATTAAAAGTTTCAGTATTGAACGTTGAACGCATTGACACAAACACCTTGAAAGAAGCCTTGAAAAAGAAATATCGACAGCACTGCTTGAAGATCCATGTGTCACGTGACTTTTTTGAGGTTATCCATAGTTTAGTATGTAATTCACGCGCGGTGTAGGTGTAGGTGTCGTATTAATTTGTATTTTTATCCGGTTTTCGATTGATATCTAATAGAAAATTTAAGTGACATGATTGCTAAGAACCGCTACAAAATACTGATGAAAATTTTTGGTGCGCGTTTGCTCCAATAGCATTAATAAAGTGAAAAATCCAACAGCCTGGCCGGCCCAGGGCGGTTTGTTTACGGGTCTTATAAATGGCGGCAGAATTTGATTTGTTTTAATTTAAAAGTTGTGTTTTTCTATTCTAGTTAGCTCTTTGGGATAAACTTTCTTGTTTTGTGGCTACAGTTAATTTATTAAATATTGAAGTGTTTATTTCACTTAAAGGTATATGTGAATTAGTTTAAAAATATCACTAGTAGAGATAATTCGTAAGTAGGTAGGATACCTCTAGATATCTAGGTACTTAGGTAAGTACTATTTTTTTTCTTTTAGTTCGTTTATTTGTCAACATGCCAAGCCCCTGCTGTATTTCTGGGTGTAACTCTAACTATAAAAGTGTTTTAAAAGCAGGTGAAGAGAGTGTAATATATTTTTATAGTTTAGATTTGACCAATGACTGTATAAATATTGTTAATCGGGTTTCAGTGGACATTGATATGAAGGTAAAGGTTTTTTTAAAAGGTAATGAATTGGCTTACAATGATTTGAAATGGATTTTACCCTTTGATATCAAACTAAGCAGGTGGTCTCAGCTTGAAAACTTATTGTCTCGGTACCAATTCATACATTGTGAAAGTAACGAAGTTACCCAGATAGTAGGTGACTTTCTTAAGACAAGCAAAGATTTCTTAAACAAAGCCTTAAGCTTACCAAATTTTGAGATTTCAGAAGTCGATAGTCAATCCTGTAATTTAAACGCAGATAATAATATTTTGTATAATAGAATATTACTTTTGATCGATCAAATAAATCTATTCGTAGTGAAACAAAAACAGCGTCTCAACGCAATATTACTATTATTTAATAATTAGGTAAGTTGTTCTTGTTATCCAAAACTATTTATTACTTTTTTGTACACTTTTCATATCAATGTATTGGCAACAGAGCCAAAAAAACACAAAAAATATCAGAAAGAATAAAAAACTCGCCCGTTGCCGCGCGTCATAATAATAGCTTGTGGCTCCGCAACTCCCAGCTGATGCGGCGTTGCCCGATGTCACTTCATGGCTTCTTTTCAAGGTGTTGTGTGTGTTGCCGAACCTTCATTGGCTGCATAGTTTCGGTTAGTTCGTATCTCTAATCTTGCTCTAGTGCTAGGTATTAATTATTTGATGGCTACTTGTCTACTGACCAGTGGTGCAGCCAGAATTTTGTATTAGGGGGGTTTTAAAAAAAAAGAACAGGATTTCAAAATTTTAAAAACTAAAATTAAACCAGGCTCGATAATTTTTGAAACCAAAAAAAATAATAGTAGTATGAAACCCATTGGAAAAGGAAGAGAATATAACAAAAATGAAAGGAAAAATAATTTACGGGCGATTCGAGGTCGGGAAGTGGAAGGGGGTGAGTTTTTAAGGGTAGAAAACGATTTATCTCGATTTCCGGCAAAACTACAAGTCCTATGGAAAAACGTTAAATGGCAAAGTTGTAGGTAATAAAAAGATTTACAACTTTTGTATTTACACTTTTTTCACATAACCTCAAAATTTATGTAAAAAATTCAAATAACCAAGTTTTTGGTTTTTTATTTTTATCTTTTACAAAAAAAAATTTTTTTTCACAAAATATGGTGAAAACTTACCTTTTTATGTCCCAAACACACTGTAATTTTTTTGATTTAAAATATTTATTTTTTCACCTTATTTTGACTTAATATCGAAAATGCACCCTAATTTTCAATCAAAAATTCTCACGTCAAAATATCTGCTTTTTTAAAAAAGTCGGTGAGCTTTTTGTTCGTTAAAATCTCTGCTTTCTGATGGTGTAAAAAAGTATACATTACTATGGTAAATGTTCTCAAAAAATGCAAAGAAACGAAAAAAACTCAAATCCGATTTTTTTTTTAAATTATTATGTACAATTTTGAGCTATTTATTAAAATTTAAACTTTAATTACTCGAAAAACGTAAGATTCCATGTTACATTGATAAACAAAAAAATTACAAATCCATACAACATAAAGATCGCAAAAAATATGCGAAAATAGTTGTAAAATAATATAATTATTAAAGGTAGGATTTAAAGGAGATTTTATCACATTTACCATAGTAATGTATATTTTTTTACACCATCAGAAAGTAGAGATTTCAACGACTTTTTTAAAAAAGTAGATATTTTGACGTGAGAATTTTCGATTGAAAATTAGGGTGCTTTTTCGGTATTAAGTCAAAATAAGGTGAAAAAATAAATATTTTAAATTAAAAAAATTACAGTATGTTTGGGACATAAAAAGGTAAGTTTTCACCAAATTTCGTAAAAAAAAATTTTTTTTTTGTAAAAGATAAAAATAAAAAACCAAAAACTTGGTTATTTGAATTTTTCACATAAATTTTGAGTTTATGTGAAAAAAGTGTAAATACAAAAGTTCTTTCTTTCTTTTTATTACCTACAACTTTGCGATTTAACGTTTTTCCATAGGACTTGTAGTTTTGCCGGAAATCGAGATAAATCGTTTTCTACCCTTAAAAACTCACCCCCTTCCACTTCCCGACCTCAGATCGCCCGTAAATTATTTTTCCTTTCATTTTTGTTATATTCTCTTTTTTTTCCAATGGGTTTCATCCTACTATTATTTTTTTTCACTTTTATCCATTTTCAAAGGCTTCAGCCCTGGTCTAAACCGTAAAAAACCATCTTAGTCTGGGCGTCTAGGGAGGGGGGGGGGGGGGTTTAACCCCTAACCCCCCCCCCCTCCCCTCGCTGCGCCACTGCTACTGAGTTGTAAAGCTTCAGCAGCTTATTTGTAGTAAGTCGCGATTTTCAGATGTTTGAGATGTTCTAATACTGGATTTGCTATACATTCTTGGTTTTGTTGTGTTGACTTGTGTCTTATCTAATCTATATTTTTATTATTATGCGTCTTATCTTTTATGCTAATATGAAGTCAATGACCATTAAACTTTTTATTCCAAAAATTTGGACATTTATCATTTATAATTTCAATCAAATTTATTCGGGTTTGTTCGAGTTTACGACTGTTATATTGTAAATTTCCACTTATTAATTTCTTCTAGTCTAGCCTGTATGATTGAAAATTTCCCAAAATGTAATAATTGTTTCTTATAGTACCTAATGACTTCAAATAAAAGCATTTCATCGGCTACAAAATGGAGCTGTAAAATTTACTGGGAAATATGAGGTCGACATGCCAGTGTGATTTTTTCAAGCAATCAAGCATTAAGCATAATATTATGTTCCAACTCTTGTTTCATCTTTAGCCGTCACGAATCCCTACATACTGGTATCAGTAATATCAATAAAAAAATTGCGTGTAAATATAGGAATGCGTAAATACGTCTTACCGTTCAATGGGTTCCATAGAGGAAAAAGGACTTACTACGTCAACTTGGTGTCCCCTCTTCGCTAAACTCTTCAAAACTCCACCGAACATAACGAAGTGACTTAAGGAGGGTAATGGAAAAACTGCTAAAATATTTGCACCGAAACATTGTCCAATAATTAAAAATAAAATCACAAATACTGTGTATATCATCGCGTAAACTAATCGAAATCTAGCTAACCCAACTACAGTATGAAGGTCGTCTGTAATAACTATCTCATTGAAATTAATTAAGAAAATCATTTATATACATATATAACGTATTTTATCAGCTAGTTTCTTAAGGGTCTATAGCCTTGCCAGGAAACGATGTAAGTATTCGAGATATTCAATTAAGAACGTTCTCTATTTACCTATACTGAAAGTAGATACTGTTTCGTTATTTTTCTAACTTTGTGCCATTAACATCTTAAAGTACGAGCAAAAAAATTTTACCGACGCATCGCCATCAATTTGATGAACATTGTGTAGATGCTTTATAAAAAAAATTTAAAAAATAATAATTAATTTGTGTTGAGCTACATGCTTGGTGAAACTGTTGTTTCATTGCACAGGAAGAAGAAAATAATAAATACTTGTTATGTTTCACAAATTTAATCAGTTTCCTTACACGTGTTTCGGCCCTTGCGGGCCATTGTCAAAGGAGTACAAGAAGATACTAAACTTTACGTGACATTACAAAGGTATTTATATCGTATTGTGGTAATTATAAATCTGTCATAAAATTAAAATTACAATTAGAAGATTGAATGGTCAACTGTAGGTTTTCCTAATTTTTAAAGGTACAGATACATATTTAGTCCTAAATTAGTGTGCTATTAAAAATTAGGGAAACACCTGAAGGTATTTCGGTTTGATTATTAACAACATTACATTTGTTTTTTATGGCTTTTTTGATAGCTATTGTTTGTAGTAAATTTCGTTTTCTGCTTTTATTGTGTATGTATATAGGTTTTATGTTGTTAGAGATTGAGTGATTGTGTAATATGCAGTGATCAGTGAAACCTGTTTTTTTTTTTTTTTTTTTTTTTTTTTTTTTTTTAAATAAATGTTTTGTGTTCATTAAGCCTGGTGTCAAAATTTCTACCTGTTTGTCCATTGTCGCATACTATTTGGTAGACCCCACTTTGTAAAAGTTGTGATGTGTTTGTGTAAGTTGTTTGTATTGACTTGTATAGGTATTTAATTATAAGAGGCAGGGCTATGTGTTATTTTTCTATAATTTTAGATTTTGTTTTTTTGAGACTCTTAATAAAACAATTTCACATTTCTAGCCAATATTGTTTATTAAATTTATTTTATATAAAATATTGCGCAATGCAAACATAATTGTAGCCAGACAATAACTTATCAACCTGACAATGTGTTCTCAAAATACATAATGGCAGTTGAAATAAACTTTAAAGTTAATCTTCAAAAAAAATAGTTTATTTAGCATAGAGAATTATAGGGAAATAATTACCACCGTCAAACAAAGTTTGTCTAATGAGACAAATATGCATTATTATATTAATAAACATTTAGGGATACTAGGTCCAAACAATTTTGAACCGATGGGAACCTTATAAGCGACGCTTAATCGATCAAACACGATAAATAAAAAATAATTAAAATTATAACACTGACAGCACCCTACTCCTCTTCTGTCTGTATACGTAAACGTATAATGATAGCTGTGGCTGTTATAGATAATTCCACCGATATTAAGTAAATTTTTATATCTTACTTTACCTACAGAATACTATTAAATATATTTTGCTGATAATATTATAAACATACGACAATTAAAATAATGATGAATACATTTTGGTAGACTTGTGTATCGCTAACAGCAGAAAAAACCCTGGCTAGTTCTTAGACTAGATTAATAGTATAATAATAATTTAATTAAATGGTTTCAACATTTCCCTAGCATTTATATTAAAGTAATATCACGGCCTCCTACTTACCAGAATAAAAGTAGCCTAGTGGCTTACGTGCTATACGCGTGCTACTCAAACATATAAACTTATCACACATATTTTTATTTAAAAGAAAACCTTCCTGATGAAAGTCGTCCTGATACCTACCCATGCAGAGGTTTTTCTAAAGGAAAATGTCCTACAACGTCCACTTGATGTCCTCTTTTTGCCAGGCCTTTAAGCAGTCCTTTAAACATTGCAAAATGGCTGCTACCAGGAAGCGGAAATACTCCGAAAATTCTGGCATTGTCACTTATGCCGAATATATTAAATAGAAATAAACACAAAAGTACATTTATTGATAAATTCATTACATTAATTTATTTCAAGCCTCGACAACTAATAAAACAACACTATATTGTTTCTAATGTATAGGAATTAAATTTACAAGTAATAAAGCTGAGGTTTTACTAATGACTATGCTCCTTTCCAAATTGCTGTACCTAAACCTTCAATTAAATAATGCAAATATTGCGTGTGTATAAATACTTTACTTACTACATTTAAGTAGTGGCTTTCGAATGTTTTTTACCACAGCAACAATTAGGGATTTTTAGTTTTTTGGAATTTATATAGTGGCGACAGAAATATATTTATATTGGTTCGGCAACATTCTGAGGTAAAATTTTAATAAAAAAATCAGGATTATTTCAAGGCGACATTAATATAAACATTTCTCTAGTGTTACACTGGCTTTTGTCACCCTTTAACTACAATTTTTTTTTTTGAAGAAATACCTAGTCCATAAACAAAGTGGAGTTAAATGTATAGAAAAAAGAAAAGCACAAAGTCTTTCTCCACAAGTTTATTAGAAAACTAGGTGAATCTAGAGTAATTCATAATAATTCAACATGTTTCGAGTGTAGAAACCAATGATCTGCTAGCTATAGATGCCGCACGCCATTCATAAACGCTATTTAAATCTGCTGCCAAAATCGTTTGTAGGAGAGAGGAGGTGAAGTCTTCCCCCCGGCCGGGAGTGGGGATTACGTTGCCGCCATTAGAATTTTACCTCGTTACTATGCGCTATCATATGGTCACAGCGGCGTCTCGTGTCAGGGTTCACAATAAAATATAATTATCCAATCTGAAATCAAATATTTTTTAACGTTTGTGAAAAAAGGGTTTGTAGAACAGTAAAGTTTAATGTATGAGAGAAAAAATGGTCCGCGGAGCAGTAAAATTTAATTTAAGTTAATAACTATTTATTGTAATAATTATTATAAGAGAAACTTTGGATAGCTATAATTATAACATTTGGTGAACTGAGCTGACCTAAAAATAATTACACTATGTATACTTAAAACACGGTTTTTACGGTTTTATTGAAATTTAAAAGAAAAGCAAAGTTCCTTTTACGTTAGGTACTTTTTAATAGCGAAAAAGCACAACAATATTTTTTTCTTCCCCCTAGCCGCGCTCAAGCAGGATGCCTCTTTTTATTTCCCATCATGCCTACGAACTATACGAAGTTGTTCGCAAAGTTCCTTTAACATAGCTAAGCAAAGATATTTACTTAGCTTAGCTGTTTAAAAGCAGCAAATGGAAAGTAAAGTCAAAATTTTGAATACTCTCGCAAGATGGAGGTAAAGTCAAGTGACACTCTTTCAATTTTGCTCTATTAAACTTTTATAAGTTGGCATGAATTCCAGGATTGGACTTGAAAATTTAACATGTGATACCTTCTAAAACAATTGATGCAATAGTCTCATCGGTTTTACCGCTTTAATATTTCCAAATAATAATAATAATTTATTTTGAAAGTTTTGTTCTATAAATATTATAATTTAAGGTAGGTAAAGTCGATTCAGCCAGTAAACCTGCAAGATGGCCGACCTGTCATATGACAAAAGTAATTGAAAATGCAAAAATCCATTTTATTTAGCTGGAATATGACTTTTGTCATATGACATGCCGGCCATCTTGCAGGTTTACTGGCTGAATCGACTTTACCTAATAATAAACATGAGTTTTTATATGGTTTAAAGATAAAGTGTCAAAATAGATTTAAAAACTATATTATATTACAATTACCTATTCAAACCTTGAAAATACTAAATTAACTGAAACGCAACTTTAAATAGGATTCTGTCACTCATATTTACAACAGAATTTTTTTTGTTTTATTTCTTCATATTATACCCAGAGAACTCAGAGCCAACTAATATTCTGTGATTATACCTATCTATAGGTAAAATACAATACCTACAGTTCAACATAAACTAATTGAATTCAGTCAGATATTACATTTTTACTGTCGAGGAAATCCCCATATATGACTTACATAAGGTACGTAGACCCAAAAGTGGTTTTTATGAAATTTGATGGTTATGATACAGTTACATTTTTAAATTTGTATGTGGGCTAACGTAAAGTTAAAGGCTTCAATTTAGCCAGGGATTTAATTTTTCTCTCAATGGAAACCCCAATTTAACAGTTTTTGACTTACGTAAGGTACGAAGACCCAAATACGGTTTTTATAGAATTTGTTGGTTATGATACAGTTACATTCCTAAACTTTTATGTGGGCTAACATAAAGTTAAAAGCTTCAATTTAGCCAGGGATTAATTTTTCTGTCAGTGAAAACTCTACTTTAACAGTTTTTGACTTATTACGTATAAGGTACGTATACCCAAAAGTGGTTTTTATGGAAATTCTTCTTTAAAATGCAATTTATTGATACGGTTATATTTCTAAACTTGTATGTCGGCTAACTTAATGTTAAAAAATTTAGAAATAAAACCAGCATATAATAATAATCATAGGTACCTAGGTAGGTATATATCTTTATTCTCAAGTAACTATAGTTTATTACAGGAATTAACTTACATATCCAAGTAAAGTATTTTTAACAAATAATAAGTAGGTTCAAGAATTAACAACTTATTAAAACAAACATTATCTAGGTACTAGATACCTACCTACATAAATATCTAATTCAAAAAAGTTTTCTTTAAGAGACCTGATTTGAGTACAACTAATAAATTTCACAAAGTCATAGTCTCACACGAATATTTATTTTCCAAACAGGTTAGGTACATGCACAAAACACCAACTAAGAGAAACGTTATTTGCATGTTAATTGAACGAAACGGGAATGACGTTTAACCGATCGCCATGTTAGGTGGCAGGGGGGTGAGGAAGGCGGGGGAACGCTTAATTTTAATTGCAGGTTAGTAAATTAATTTTTTAATGTTTGTTTACTTTGCTTTTTAATTTTCTGAGACAAATTATGTTTATTCAACGATTAAAAACAGCAAAGCAAACAACATTAAAAAAATTAATTTACTATAAAAAACAATAAGACTTTTAGAAAAAAAAAAACGACCATATTTTGTTTATAATTTATTTCAAGTTTAGATCAAAAAGATCTTAATGCAGAAGGCATAACTTCCAATGAGTCTAACACAAGACGAATTTCTAATAACTATATGAACTTCTGGTACGAACTAGTTACGGAACATTGTACTATCAAAAATAAAAGTTTCCTAAGGGATTAAAGGTGGTATTCAGAGTCGACTAACTTCCTGGGCCTGTACAAAAATATAAGCCAAGGAAGCATCTAAGGTATCTACCAGTGATTCTTATATCACCCTTCTTAGTAGGTACAAGTTTAGAGTCACCGTGGTGTCGTTCAACGGCTTCCTTGCCTATGCTTTTCAATTTTGCACTATGGGGCTGGTCATTATTAAAATTAGGTCTTCATGTGGGGCAAGTCTTAATCCGGTGGAGGTCAACATTGGGCTAGTCTTGTAGGTGTGCATTAACATGAAACAAAAAAAAATTGGGCAGAATAATCTCATACATTAGTAAAATGTTTTAAAACAAGAATTATTTTTAAATAGAAACTGAGAAAATTGTTTAATTGGTTTTAAATCTTTTATAACTGGGGTCATTAACTTTACTTTTATTAAAAATGTTATGCTTTTTATAGTGTCCAGCACTTAAAGTTTGATTTTGAGTATTTTTATCTCTTAAATATTTGTAAACTGTTAATCGAACATATAATTTAACAATTTCATTACATATGTCGTGTTGCTCACAGAAGTTAAATTTTTGAAATTCATTTCCATAAATATCTAAAAATGTATCTTCTAGTGAGCAATGCACTATTATTAAGGAAACGATACAATTTCTCGTGGAATTACATCGAGTAAGTGAACTAGTTTGTCACTGGCATAAGTAAGTCTAGTATTTTCATCATATTCTTTAAATGAAACACATAAATACTGATTAGTAACGTCGCTAGAATAAAAATTAGCAAGTTTCACAGTCAGGTACAGACTTTCAATTCAAGGTTATAAAAAATCATCCCTCCAAGAAACATTATTTGGAAGTAAAAGAAATATTCTCGGATGCAATATTTTTAGCTTAATAATAATAATACAATATTTAGTACTTACTCAGAGAAATACTAAGAACTTCAGTGACATTTTTAACATAAATAATAATGCCGGTGCGATAAAAATCACAAAAAAATAAAACATTTCCACAAGGCGGTCTAAAAAAAGAAAGGTTACGAAAACGAAACGTCAACGATGTCAAATTTTAATCGCACGTACGTCTCAATTGCTTTTGCACATACGTTCAAATATGGCCAGGTGGCTGACATATCCGGTGGCAAGATGTTGCGGGTTGCCCAATCCCACCTTCATCCCCGTGGGTACATGTTTCGCTCGTAGGTACCTGAGCATCAGAACAAAATAAGCCTAACATTGGTCTGATGATGCTCAGGTATGAGCGAAACATGTAGGTAACCTGTTTGGAAAATAAATATTCGTGAGACTCTGACTGTAAATTATTATATTAATGTCCTATTCCATGAAACAAAATTATTATTTTTCCAAAATACGATATTTGTTGCCACATGCTTTTGAATAATGGGCTAAAAATAATAATATAGTGGCCGGCTAAAATTTGGCCGCATATGGAAAACTTACACAAGTATTTTGTCTGGTACCTACAACATATTATGAAATCCCATGCAAAATTGAAGAGTTAAAGGCACGAACCCACGAACGTCATAAATGACGTTTATGGTTAAAGGTGATCAAATAGTGGCTTCCTTGTTTATTTTAGACTAAGAGTGTATCTGAGTTGTTTAAAGAATTCAATAAGCCAAACCATTTGCAAAAGTTATACCTATACAGTCTATCCATAATGTTCCTTAAATAAATAATACGTTTAATAAAATAAAAATGTAAAGTTTTAATTATTTTTCCCCACCTACCCACGCCTATGAATAGTTAAACCTAACCTACAAATAACCCAACTTTTTATGTACTCACCTATGAATAGTAACTGCAGAATTATTATTATTATATTTCGCAGTCTTGCACACTTCAAACCTGTGACCCATATTAATTAGTCTTGAAAAAAATATCACAAAACACTAACAACACAGCAATTAATACACAAAACCGAT
Organism: Polydrusus pterygomalis; assembly: GCA_963969555.1. NCBI lineage: Eukaryota > Metazoa > Arthropoda > Insecta > Coleoptera > Curculionidae > Polydrusus > Polydrusus pterygomalis. The sequence continues at coordinate 21,202,426 of OZ018379.1, forward strand.
AAACCGAAACAAATTTCAAACAACTTTCGAACGAAGAACGACCAAACTAAACCCTTAATTTCTCTGTGGACCATACGTCAAAGAAATTATGAATGAAAAAAGGCAGGCTCTCTTCTGACCAATAGGAACGCAACGTCTTCTGTGTTTGCCAAACTGCATAATTTTTAAGGGAAATGTCTATGGGTTTTTAGACAAAGATTTAAATTTACCACATAACGTCATATTTTTTTCTCTTCTGGAAGGTAAAACCTGTAGATTTATGGCTTTAGGGATGAATAATATGTAAAATTATTAAATAAGTGTTGTTATTATTACTTTTAAAATATTGTTATAGCCGTAATTTATATATTGGTACTCTAAGAGTGTTAATACCTACTTTTAAGAGGTACGTTTGGCAAACAAAGTGGAGGGGCGCAATTTGCCACAAAAGTTACTTCAGAATGGTATACGATTTTGGCAATAGGTTCGTTTGTTATTGCTTCATCTATAGCTAGCAGATCATTGGTAGAAACACTCATAATCAGGAAAACAAAGTAAATATTACAATGCTGAAGTTGTTAGCAACAGAGAAAATAATAAGTGGGATTGATCCGTAATAGAGCTTTTAATGGTGTACACGAGGTGTAAAAAATAAAAAGTCAGAAGACCGACAAGACTTCAGCATACTGGAAAGTCAAGGGCTAGTGTAAAGGCCCTGGCTTGGGCAGTAAAATTAAGAGAGTATAGAGGAAAAATTAGAGAGTTATAACAGACTTTGTGAAAATCATATAGTTAAAAGTAGTGAAAAATATTTAGTTTCATTTAACTTTGTCGGAGACATTTAAAAGTGGTAAAATTTAAAATATTTTCTTTTTAAATATTTTAGATTTATTAATTTTGACCCCTGCGGGGGTAACTGGGCCGTAACAAGCCTGATACCCCAACAGCATTTTACTTCAAGCTAAATGATGCTTTGACTTTTACGAAAAACAATTTTTTCTTTTTTCTTTCCCTCCCTTGTCACCACTTTTAAATGTCTCCGACAAAGTTAAATGAAACATAAGATTTTTCACTACTTATCTAAATGATTTTTACAAAGTCTGTTAAAACGCTCTAATTTTTCTTTTGCTCTCTTCATTTTTCTACCTAAGACAGGGCCCTTGCACTAGCCCTTGACTTTCCAGTATGCTGAAGTCTTGTCGGTCTTCTGACTTTTCATTTTTTACACCTCATGTACACCATTGAGAGCTCCATTACGGCTCAATCCCACTTATTATTTTCTCTATTGCTAACAACATCAGCATTGCAATATTTACTTTGTTTTCCTGATGATAAGTGTTTCTACACTCGAAACATGTTGAATTATTATGAATTATTCTAGGTTCGCCTAGTTTTCTAATAAACTTGTGAAGAAAGACTTTTCTTTTTTCTATACAATTTTTTTGTAGTGTTGACCCTAATAAATGTATATTTTAAGAGGTGAATCAATGGCGTATTCAGAAAGTGGTTCTGGTGTAAACACCAATTTTTTAAAGATGTATTACCCATAGAGAAAAATAAAATAAGGCACAAATCGAGGACCATATTGTAAAAATTTCATGAAATTATTAAACTCAGACATTAAAATCGCATGAGAATAGCAAAGGCAGGATTTCTGCCTGGTTTTAAATTATTATTATTCTATTCAGAATATAAAACGGCACGAGTGAATGAATAATCGGGAGGTGGAGTGGCGGATTCACTTTCCCCTCAAAAAGGAATTATAAGTCCGCACCAAAAGCAATTGCAATTGATTTCTCTGATTCTCTGTAACACCATCAATTAAATAATATATCATCAATTATTTTCCGAACAAACCAGCATCGTAAAAATCAACAAGCATTGGTTGTTACATATTCTTGAGCTAAAAGGAAAATGTCAGGACAATTATCAAAAGATTGTTAAAGTATTATTCCAGTAGTTACATCTATATTAGGGCTACAATTATGGGTAATGATAATATGAATATGTTGACATAATAGATACATTTTATAACCCAATACAATATAAAGGATATAAAACGCATACAGTGTCTTAAAAAACGTTGTTAAGTGGTTATTAATTACAAACAATTTATTTAATTTAAAGAAAATATATGTTTTAGAACAATATTTATAGCGAAGAGAAACACCAAAGTGTTACTTATCTGGATACTAAGCAGCACAATTGTTAAAAATATGATTAGCATATTGTATTACATTACATAATATCACTAAATATGATACACAGGTTCTTTATATAACTTTAAAATAAATATAAATTCTAAGAATTCGTTAATTTCCTTAATAATCCAGATTATACAGTATGTCTCCGTAAGTTCGCATCATATGGAAAACTTTTTTATTATTGATTTCTCAGAAAATTTTATTCTTTATAAAAAGCTCTGCATGGTCTATAACCTAAAATGCAACTATCAGATATTAAATTTTTCCAGACATATACGGGGTTTGTCAAAAAATATGAATTTTGCCCAAGAGTAAAGTACCTTTATTTTTCACAATATCGAAATTTGTTATTAAAAAAAGTTGATCAGAACTAAAAACCATGTTTAAATATGCAATTACACCAATTTACGATAAATTTTTTTTTCTTTTTTGAAACGTATGTGTACGATAACAATGCAAATTTAACTCTAGTTACATGTAATGTAGGGTGCTATGACATACAAATGTGATGATAGCAAGAAATGTTTGACAGGGACCGTCAAAACGCGTTAAAATTTATAAAGTACATAAAAATGGTGTTATTCTATTAAGTTGTGAAGAAAAAATTGAAATTGTTTTGATTGTGGGAGAAAACTATAAAACGCATAGAGAAGCAGCAATTATTTTTAATAATAGATATCCCAATAAAAATATTTATCAATCAACTGTTACAAGAATAATGAATAAATTTAAGACTACTGGAAGTTTAAACAATAACTTAAATGGAAAACGCCGAAAACTGGTTGCCAATGAGAACACGCAGTTAGAAGTAATGCTGTCTGTTGTAGAACATCCAAAAGTGTCATTGCGCAAAAGAAAGTCGTTAATACAACAAAATGTAAGTAAGGATACAGTGGGAAGAATTTTAAAACGAAATAATTTCAGACCATTCAAACCAAAAATCGTTCACACATTGAAAGAAAGGGACTATGATAGGTGCTTCGATTTTTGCTCTCTCATCCAAGGAGAGTTAGAAGAGGAGCGTTTTTTTCCGAGACGTATAATTTTTTCCGATGAGGCAACATTTTCTTCAAATGGAACTGTCTCGTCACAACATTGTCGCTGGTGGTCTGAGGAAAATCCCAATTTTACAATAAAGTCTCGTGACCAATATTCATTTAAAACGAACGTGTGGTGTGGTATTTACAAGAACAGATTAATAGGACCATATTTTTTTCACCAATCTATGAATGCCGAACGTTATTTACAATTTTTGCAAAATCAAATCAGTGACTTTATGGACGAACTACCTTTACAAGAACGTCAATGTGTTTGGTTCTAACAAGACGGTGCAACATGCCACAGTACGTTAAATGTTAGGGCATATCTTGAACATTTGTTCAATGGAAAAGTTATGCACAGATATTCAGATATTTTTTGGCCTGCTAGATCCCCTGACCTAACCCCTCTAGATTACTTCTTATGGGGTTACTTAAAACAAAAAGTTTACCAGCAATGGCCTTTTCATGATGTTAATCATTTGGAGAGGGTAATTACACAATCATACCGGGAAATTTCTTCAGAAATGATAAGAAAAGTATTAAGGAAATTTGCCAATAGAACGATGAAATGTATGAACGAGAGGGTGGATATGTTGAGGCATTAGTGGAATAAGTGAAAATTAAATTTCTAGTATTATTATGTGAGTTAAACAATTTATTATTTGTATGTGTTTTCTTATTTGCAATATAAAAAATTATTTAAAAAAACAAAACATATTTTTTCATCGTAAATAGGTGTAATTGCATATTTAAACGTGGTTTTTAGTTCTGATCAACTTTTTTTAATATCAATTTTCGATATTGTCAAATATAAACAGGGCCGGACCGTGACCTTTGGGGGCCCTGGGCTAACGATATCTGTGGGCCCCACGAAATTATATAAATTATTTAAAGCAACTAAACGAATGAAATTTGTGCTTTTTTTGTAGAAACTCAAGACAGCGCAATAAGTCTAGTATATTTTTTGTCCAAAAAGTTCGTTTTAAAAAATTAAGCCTAACGAGAGATAAATCATTTTGAAAAAAATTATTTTAAGATGCTTAAATTAACTAACTGGAGGAAATTTATTTGTTTTTGGTATTATACCAATACAGTACAATAAGTTAAGTAGTTTCGGCTATATAGTTCATTTTAAAAAAATAAGCCTAGCTAGTAAAATAAAATAACTAATTAAAAAAAAGTTATTTTATGTCCCTTTTTAAGCAACTAAATGAATGAAATTTGTGTTTTTTTTTGTAGAAACTCCAGACAGCGCAATAAGTCTAGTAGTTTTGTCCAAAAAGTTCGTTTTAAAAAATTAATCCTAACGAGAAATAAATCATTTTGAAAAAAAATTATTTAAGATGCTTAAATTAACTAACTGGAGGAAATTTTTGTGTTTTTGGTATTAACCCCTGTATTCCCAAGGGTAGAAACATCAGAAAAATTTAACAATTGTGTTTATTTTATTAATTAATTTAGCTTCTAGAAAGATATTTCAGTGCAATTTTTTTTATTTTTCTTTTAGTTTTTAAAAACTTGGGTGTTGCGAAAACGCATCACTGGGACAATAAATGAAAATATTTTTTTTTGTGTTTCTTCTTACCTCTTTATTTATATAAAAAACAACTACATAGGTAATAAGTAAACTAAACCTAATTTAACACTCAAATAAAAAACATATCGAAAAAAGGAAGTGATAAAAATATATTTAAATTTTTAAAGTGTTTCCACTTCAAGTTCACCTATAGCCTCCTCCATGGCCTCTACTAATTGTTTTTGAGTAAAAAATCGTTTAAAAGACATTTTAAACACTATCAACTTTAGTACAAACCGCAAACACAAGCTAAACTGCAAAAAAAAAATGAATATTGTTTCTAATCTTTACTTGGGTTTTGACGGGTTTTAACACGAAAATTACCGAGTTTTGTTTATTTATTATACCAGTGATGCGTTTTCGCAACGCTATATTTTATTGTATTTTTTTATATAACGTTACTTCAAAATTTATTATGTAACCTATTTATCGTAAAGAAGTAGGTCCATACTAAGAGATTATATAGCTATTTTTTTTTAAATAAAATTGTATATATTTTGAAACAATTTTCTAAATAAACAAGAAAAAAAACTTTTTTTTTTGGAAATTTAGGGCACGGTATTTTTTGTTTGTTTTAGTAAAACTTAAAATGTATTAGACTTTTATTAAATATTTACCCTTGTTTTCTTTAAATAAATGTTAAAAAGTTAAAAAAATTTTTTTTTAAAAGGCAAATAAAAATATTGATTAAAGTGTTGCGTAAACGCAACACTGGGAATAAATGGGTTAAACCAATACAGTACAATGGGTTAAGTAGTTTCGGCCATATAGTTTATTTAAAAAAAATAAGCCAAGCTAGTAAATAAATAATAAAAAAAAAAGTTATTTTATGTCCCTTTAAAGCAACTAAATGAATGAAGTTGGTGCTTTTTCTGTAGAAACTCAAGACAGAGCAATAAGTTTAGCAGTTTTGTTCAAGAAGTTCGTTTTAAAAAATTAATCCTAACGAGAAATAAATCATTTTGAAAAAAAATTATTTAAGATGCTTAAATTAACTAACTGGAGGAAATGTATGTGTTTTTGGTATTAACCCATTTATTCCCAAGGGTAAAAACATCAGAAAAATTTAACAATTGTGTTTATTTTATTAATTAATTTAGCTTCTAGAAAGATATTTCAGTGCAATTTTTTAAAAAAAATTAATCCTAACGAGAAATAAATCATTTTGAAAAAAAAATATTTCAAGATGCTTTTACATTGTTAGCTCGGGGTTTTTATTTGTAGTTTTGTGATTGTATGCACGTTTTTTTGTTTATCTTAACGGGAAACGGGGCCCCCTGGAACCCGGGGGCCCTGGGCTGCAGCCCATTAAGCCCATACGTAGATCCGGCCCTGAATATAAAGGTACTTTACTCTTGGGCAAAATTCATATTTTTTGACAAACCCCGTATATGTCTGGGAAAATTTAATATCTGATAGTTGCATTTTAGGTTTTAGACCATGCAGAGCTTTTTATAAAGAATAAAATTTTCTGAGAAATCAATAATAAAAAAGTTTTCCATATGATGCGAACTTACGGAGACATACTGTATATACATATGTACTGTCTGCGTTATTATCATTTTCTGTTCAGAATTTTGATCTTTCGCTTGCTTTTTATTGGCGCAGTTTATCTCTTCCATTCGGAAACTTCTCCGTCTGGTTTTTGCTGCAGAAGTTAGGAGCAAAGAACTTTCGCCCCAAAGATTTATCTCAGATTTTTCTTTGGCGCTTTGGCTATTCTTTGTGAAACCTTCAAGTCCATGCCTTTTTTTTATCTTACTTAATAGAATATAGAAAAAAACTACAATTTATTTTAAGTAAATTAAATGGATCAAATAATTTGAAGTTTTTAGTAAAATTACTAATATGAAGATGTGGACAGAAAATTTCTTATTTAGGGAGTTTTTAAAATTTTGTTTTTAGGAGAATTTACCGCCTATTATTATCTTGGTTAAGTCAATTCCAAGGTCTCCTTAATCAAGATTCCAGATATAAAAATCATTTTAAATGACCAATATTAATTTCTTTGTTAAAAATATAGGTATTAGAAAATAACTGGAAAACGAATTACGATATCAAAACGCGGTTTTCGCCAAAATGTAGGTATTTATATGCCTTTCAAAAATATTATGCAAAAAGTATACCGTTTCATTAATTTTTTTAAAGAAAATTAAGAAAAACTGAAACTTTTATACATAGCGCCCCCTGTAAAACAAAATACGAATTAACGGCCATCCAGAAAAATATTTTTTTATTAAGCATTTAATTCTCTTTCAAACCAGCTCTAATTTATTAAAATTGCTTAAAAGATGTAAAAGATGCAGTACTTTTAGTATTAACTTATTTACCAACTTTCCCCACCCTTATTATTACGAAAACAATACCTTAATGTCTCTATATATAATAAAAGCTAATAAACTAAAGCGAAATTAATAAACTAAACTAAAAAAAATTAATAACACATGTAGTAATCGAAAGAAAAATTGGGATACATTTACTATATTTTTTTTTTTACTTATTCCAATGTAATATCCCCAACAATAGTTTCCAAGTTCGAGTTCTAACCCCCCAATATTTGTCTCCAGTCACCGAAAAACAAACTCGCCGCAATTCGTTACTCCCTCGGCGACATCTTTCGCCGTCCCTAACAACCCCCATGAAGACGTGTGTCGCGTTCCGCTCACGTGACTGCGGCACCAATGACATATTTATGGCAAGGAGATGGCCCGCACGTCCTGAGAATCAATTTTACCTCCACGAGACGAGACGAAAGGGTATTTTTTCCTAGGTGATGGCATTTTGTGGCTACATCACTGCAAGTTTAAATAATGAACTGGAGATTTTTGACACAAATAACTTCAAGGTCTGTGCATGGTCTGCTTCATTAAATTTATTTGATCATTAAAGACATTTCGCAAATATCGATCAAAAGTTAGAACAATCGATTTTTGTTTTTATAATAAGAAACAATATGAAAGTAAATTGCCTATGTTATTAAACGCGAAAAATCAGAATAATAAAAAAAAATCTTTACGAATTTTGTTTGTGTTGCTATTAAGTATTTTTGCTGTAGTTATAATGTGTACATTACCTACAAAAATATATTTGTGAACTCCTGCATCATTGTATAGAGTGAGAACCATTGCTAACAGCATTTTCTAACGACGAATCCCGAAAAACCAGTATCGCAGAAATAACTTTTAATGCGATTGTAGACATGGTCCTTAAATTTAAAAGAGGGAGAGAAATAAAATGTCCTAAAGGCAAAAGGGCATTCGTAAAACCGATTATGCGGGGAAGTGTGAAATATTACGAATGTTGTACAGCTGCTACATTTTTGGATATGTAGGACTAAATATTACAAGACAGAAAAGTATTAGTTTTTCAATTCAAATATATAATTTTAATTTTTAGATTGTAGGGTATGAAATAGATATTGCTACCATTAGCATAAACACTATTTTTACTTTACAGTAATAACTGTCTCTTATCCTTATTGACCAAATACATAAACCAATAAATCCATTTTATTATCAGTTCAACAAAATAAAAACATCAGTAAAAATATTGCGTTCTGTAAAGACGGCACATCATGTAAATGCAAAAAATATGAGTTTAAAACATATATTTTAAAACGTCTCGTCTTTTACATTATACAAAAGTGGTTTAGTATTCAGAAAGTGTTCATTCCCTTTTGTATTCGCATAAGTCTATTCCCCTCATGTATCTAATTACGTTTGGAAAAAATAAGTAGGATACATTGTAGCTACGAATATAATATCAGTGTATGTAACTCACACGGATTGAGTTTGATTTAATAAGGAAGCTGCAAGATAATTTTATTTCAGCTGTATAGTGAGCCCAATGAATAAAAATTAAGCAATTACTTAAAGCAATTACTTTTTAGTAAAAAGCAATTGCTTAACTAGCAAATGCTATAAGTAAAAGCAATTGCTAGATCTGGATATGAATAAAATTTTGAAGCAATTGCTGTTTTTCTTACACCTCTGCAGCAAATGCTTATTCAACACAAGTTCAGACGTGGCTTATCCACTTGTTCAGATTGTAGATTTCATGTTTAGTTTGGTGCCTAATTTGCTAAAGAGTTGACGTAGATACAACAACGTTGGTCTATTTATTTAGTACAATAGTAATCTGTTACGTTTTTGTGGAAAATAGGAAACTTATATTTGTAATATGGCAGATTTCAGTGAAAATGATGAAAGTGATAGTTGTGATGAAAAAATTAAAGACAAGCAATTGATATTCGTTCACAAATTGAAGGAACATAAATAAATCTCTCTGACCACAACCGTTTAGCTTCCACAGCAGGTTCAGCACTAGTAGGAAATTTAATAAAAATATTGGCCTTCTCCAAAACTACATCCATTACAAAAGTGTATGTCTTACAGACAGTAGTTTGGTGAATACCGAGTTCTTCACCTACAGAATTTTGAAAGCTCGGATTCGACAATTTCTGCAGAAAGACTTTATCTTATTCCCTCGCCTTTTACCAATATCAGTAAAAAAATAATTTGCCAACCACTTAACATTTTCGCAGTCAAATCGATATAACTTTCTGAAATCAACATATCTGCAATTTTTACGTAAACTGTAGATTTTTCTTTTACGGACGTTCATATATTCAGCCATAATTGAAGACACAAATTAAGAGCAACGCACGTGTATGTCGCGGAGAACTAAAATTGACTGCTACCAAGCAAATGATGCAGGGGTCGACCAACCTTAAAAAGTTGAAAGCGATCGCTACTCTAGAAAAAGCTATTCCTTAATTTATTCATCACATTTTAAGCAAACGATGGCAATTGCTTCTATTTTTTAAGAAAAAAAATTGACTAGAAGCACTTCCTGCACTTTTAAGCAATCGCTGGACGCAAAAGCAATTACCTACTTTAGTTTTTATTCATTAGCTTTCATGAAATTACTTCGATTTTATAAGAAAAAGCGATTGCTACATTTTTATACATTAGGCTCATTATTAATGAAGAAAGGCTATAGTAGCAAAGATTGGCATATATTTGACACATTGTACACTATTACTATCTATATCCTATAGGTTATATTAAGTGCTCGTAAATAGAGCACAATATAGAACGGAAACTTTTAATAATTCATGCTTCGTAAAAGCCAAATAATTTTGCCTTATCTATAGTATAAATCACTAAAATATTCATATGAAACGTACCTTCAAATTACAACCCTCACCGATATATCCGGACACTAAAAGGGTAATAAATTAACAACATATATAATATTAAAATCTATAACATTAGGCTGCAAGGATTAGCCCGGATGTTATTAAGAAAAGTGGAAATTGAAATATACAGAAAATTGTATTGCTGATTCTGGTACCCCAAAGTTTATACTTTAAGGATCCGGTTGATGCCACTCTGGCACCCTTAAGGATTTTGAAAAAAAAAATAGGAAAAATTAAATAAACCAAACATCAGCATGTGACACAATATTTTGGGGGTTTTTAAGTCTTCTAAATTCGGAATTTTAATTAGAAATATTTTTGCGGTTACCTCAAACGGGGGCAATATTGGGGGTAAAGGCGTAAAACAACGGGCCATTTTTTAAAACATTTATTGACTTTTGTTGTCTCAACTGTGTCACTGTTAATCTAAGCTAATGCAAGTCCTCATAAGGTCATGAATCCCAATCTTTCAAGTCTTTTAACCCTTTATGTATATTTTTCTTTCTGGTATTTACACGTCGGCTTTTACCCACCCCCACTGTAATTAAACTTAAATGTCTTTTTATGTGTGAAAAAAATATTTTTCTGTATATTGGAAAGCAAATCCCATCCCTTGTTCTTTATTGTTCAGCTAGAAATGGTTATATATAACTAAGCTATAACAGAGCCAGGAAAGTTTGTCTATGCTATCACTGCTGTTTGGAATGGATGGATGGTTCTCTTTAAAAAGTTACCCAAATATTATCATGTTTTTTTGATATCCTTTTCCTTCTACAGCCACGCATTCTACATATTTAGTGACATAGACACCAAGTCTCCTTTTTTAAATTTTACTAGTAGTATATCAAATTTTTTCAAGCTCACCATTTCGTCAATAATAATAATATCTGTTCAGAAACATTCTAATCAATGATAATCTAGCACTAAATTGTGTGATTCATTTAAAATTTATAAAAACCTCACAGATGATTTTGAAAAATGGTATAGTTTTAAGTACCGTGCGAGCAAAAATTATTTGCATCAAAGAGGGCTTGGATTAAAAAACGTAGGGCTTGGGTTAGATCGCAATGATATGGGGACGATATATCTAACCAAATCTAGGTTAAAATTTTGTCAAACTCATATTATGACATATGCAAAACTAATGAGTAATAAAATAAGTAGACAAATACAAATTTATTTTTGTTGTTTACAAAATTAACAAAGTAAGAATATACAGAAAGAAAAAGAAAAATAATTACATAAGTTGCTGAAATTGGCCACCGCCATGCTCCAAGCAAGCATAAATTCACACGTCTCTTCATATTTTCGAACGTGTTGACCAGCATCTCTGGAGAAATGTTACTACATTCTTGGATAATCCTTTCTTGTAATTGTTCTAAATTTGTATTTACACAATTCCTACTTGCACTTTATAAGGAAATAAATTTAGCTGCTTCTTAAGAATAGTCCTGCATGTTCTATAAGATCTTCCCACTTCTTGGGACAGGCGTCTTATACAATTTGTTGGCGTAGTTTGCATTATTTCACGAACGTTTGCAACACGTTCTTCTGGTCTTACATCAAATGGTCTTCCTGCTCCTTTTTTGTGGTGTATAGAACCTGTTTCCCTAAACACAGCCACGGTTCTTTTCAGGCAATGATACAAATCCCGAGCAATAAAAGCAACGTTAGGAAAATGTTCGTGAAAATCGTCCATGCACAAACCTGGATTGTATTGCCACTCACAATTTACTCTAACCCCGTTTCGAAAATACACTTCAACCATGAATGTTTTGTGCTGTTCCGTAAAGCCCATTGTGTGAATTGTTCAAAAAATTGGAAAAATTAGCGACGAATCAAATTACTTGTAACGACGGTCAAAGATGACGGAATAACTGATTGATTGTTAATTCAGGTAGTTACTGACAACCGACAGGTATTTAGCTCTACGGCTAAGCATTACGGCCTTAGATGCAAGGCCCTCTTTGATGCAAATAATTTTTGCTCGCACGATATAAAGTTCTGCTAATGTTACTATTCATATTGTCAATTTACTGTCAGAAAGGTGTAGGCTGTTTTTAAATATTGATGTGTCGAAAACCACTGGGTTATGTTTATAATCGTCCACAGAATTAAAAACACGAGTCATTTTTGAAAAGAAGATAGTTCTCTCTTCTCTCCAGCTTTACAACATTTGATATTCACATATTCTCATTTCTAAAAGTAAGCATATGCAACGAAATACCTGCAAACTTCTAAATAAACCCTACATACAATAGTAAATTCCCTGCCTGTTTCAGGTGAAAAGGAAGTCACCGTCCCGATGCCGACGCTGATAATGTAGGAAACATCCTTCACATAGCGTCGTACCCGATATTTATGCAAATTAGGGACGAACGCAATTCGCAACAATAAACCGTAAACTCTTGAGACGCATTTGAAATGTCACCGTTAGGCCTGCCTTGGACGTCGTTTTCGATGATTTATATGATTGACTTCCGGAATTGCACAATGAAGAGCTCTCCTGCAGCCAATTTCAGAAATCGGGGCTCCATTTCCGGATATTTGCCTTTTACTGCGACGCCAAGTCGAATGGCTCAATTTAGTGCATTGCCAGAAAATGTCAGAAATATGTATTTTAAGGTATTCAGGCTTGAAACAGTCATTTCTTAGAGATTCCTTTAGAATGCCTGTACTATTATAGGGACAGAGGGTTTTGGAAAAACGACTGCAATAATGTTTTATTTCATATTCTGTCCAGAATATTATCTCTTAAGTTAAGTTATTCCAGTTAGACATATGACTTTTTATACAAAAATAAGCCATGGGGTGCTGCTGTAAAAAATGATAATACCTGTAGTGAAATATGTATTGTACGATTTGAAGTCCATTTTCGAACTATAATCAAGTACCGGGCGAGTAAAAATTATTTGCATCAAAGAGGGTTTGGATTAAAAACCGTGGGGCTTGGTTTAGATCACAATGATATGGGGACGATATATCTATCCAAATCTAGGTTAAAATTTTGTCAAATTTATATTATGACATGATATGCCAAACTAATGAGTAATAAAATAAGTAGACAAATACAAATTTATTTTTGTTGTTTACAAAATTAACAAAGTAAGAATATACAGAAAGAAAAAGAAAAATAATTATATAAATTGCTGAAATTGGCCACCGCCATGTTGCAAGCATAAATTTATACGTCTCTTCATATTTTCGAATGTCTTTCAAAATCTGCGGCTTGCATTTCTTGGAATACTTGCACTTTATAAGGAAATAAATTTAGCTGCTTCTTAAAAATAGTCCTGCATGTTCCACAAGATCTTCCCACGTCTTGGGACAGGTGTTTTATACAATTTGTTGGCGTATTTTGCATTATTTCACGAACGTTTGCTACAAGTTCTTCTGTTCTTACAGATGGTCTTCCTGCTCCCTTTTTGTGTTGTATAGAACCTGTTTCCTTAAACACAGCCACGTTTCTTTTCAGGCAATGATAAAAATCCCCAGCAATAACAGCGACGCTAGGAAAATGTTCGTGAAAATCGTCCATGCACAAACCCGGATTGTATTGACACTCACCATTTACTCTAACCCCGTTTCGAAAATACGATTCAACCGTGAATGTTTTGTGCTGTTCCGTAAAGCCCATTGTGTGAATTGTTCAAGAAATTGGAAAAATTAGCGGTGAACTTGTAACGACTGTCAAAGATGACGAAATAACTGATTGATTGTTAATTCAGGTAGTTACTGACACCAACAGGTATTAAGCTCTACGGCAAGCATTATGTCCTTAGATGCAAGGCCCTCTTTGATGCAAATAATTTTTGCTCGCACGGTTTAATCAAGCATTAAGATTCGGTTATCTTCGGCAGATTTTTTTCCAGGGGAGCACCATTCTATCATTTAAAGATTGTAGCTTCATCTGAAAAAAAAATTCTTTGGACAATTCGTGGGCGATTATCTGTAAAGGGGCCTACAGACACACGTACATGTATTAGTACATGTACGCGCGTTGATGTATGTGGATCACATTTCTCTACAGACACAGGTTCTTGTATGTCAGTCTTCGAGGCGTTGCGGTGTCAGCGTGTCACGTGACGATGAACTAAACTTATTGGCAGTGGCTTGCGTGTGTGTTATAAGAAAAACCTCTTAAATCCGCCATGTTCAAATCAAACTACAACAACAAAACTAACCCGACACTGACAAAATCCTTGAAACAAACAAACTTTCGTCTCCACACCTTCATACATGTGCGCGCGTTTATGTACGTGTGTACATAAATTCAAGCGGGAACAGTAAACATGTGCGTCGGTTTTGTTGTCGGTATTTTGTCTACACACTAGCGAACATCAACGCAACGCGCGTACATCAACGCGCGTACATGTACTAATACATGTACGTGTGTCTGTAGGCCCCTTTTGCTCAATCATTATTTCACAACATTGCTTTCGCCTATCAGGATCATAGTCCAATAACTTGTACAATTACTGGTTTGTAGAGATGAAACTTCTCTTATTAAGAAAAATATATACGGTGGTTTCGCTTGTATTGTAGTCCCGCTCAAGTTGTGTGCTTGACCTATGAGAATCGTCCTTTAGTGATAATAATATGTTAGAAAAAACTTGATATACGTAGCATTTTTATGATAAAAAATGCAAGGAAGGTAAATCCTAGCTATATATTTTTATTAAAAAATATATCTGGTTGCAACGCTCCAAACTTGAAGGTTCCTGTTTGGTTGTTTGGTACACCTGCTTCCTACCCACTACTTCCTTCTAACAGCACAATAAGTCTTGAACGGTTTTCATTCAGCATTAATAAAACAGTAATAATATTACAAATAAACACGGAAGTGACAATGACCGGTTGATTGGCCAGGTACACTGCGGTTATTAGATAATAATTTTTCAGGCCGGCTCGGATTACTTAGTCCTTCTGCGACTTCCGATAAATCAACTATGTGCATGTTTACGCTATAGTTTAAATGCGCTACATAATTCACGTGTAAAATGCCTTAAATATATAAAAACTTACCTTGTCGTACAAATATAAAAAGTTATCTAGTGGATTTTATTTTCTACGAACAAAATGCTTCGACTGAACTAGCGACTATGTAAGTACACCCGCTTTTCCATAACTTCAGCCAAACGACTGGGTGAAATGTGCGTGTGTTTTTTTTATTTACTAGGTACTATAACTTAGTCGAGGTATTTCGTTATTAAGAAATAGTAAGACCCAAAGACTTCTAACTTGCATTAGAAGTCGTTGGTACGACCTATTTAAAAATCTAAAGAAAGTCTGTCTATCTTACTTTGTCTTCGTTGGTTAAAGCAAGCCACACTGAGGAAAATGATCTAAGGTTTGCTAAGACAAAGTTTCTATTGATAGCTTTATTTATAATATGTACATATATACAGGGTGGTCCTTAAGTACATCAAGAAAATCTAGGATATGATTCCTGGCATCAATTTAAGTTGAAAAGTGCATATGGACTTATGCCCTAAAATGCTTACCCTCTAAGATACAGGGTGTGACTGGTAAGTAGACGTATTCCTTTGGGGAGGTGTTTGTAGAGCCTATTTGCAATTGAATTAACCATACTACCCTTTATGCAAAACCCACTGGATTTTAAGATATTTTCATGTTTATGTTTTTTCGAAATTCTCGTACTATGACTACTATGAATTTGAAATTAAAGAAAAAAATTATAATTTTTGTAAATGTTCCAATTTTACGTGTTAGCTGACACACTAGTGCAGGTTATAAGGCAAAAAGTATGGCAAAGAAGTAAAAGAAATAAAAATACAGGGGCAAAAACGAAAACTTACGAGAATTTCGAAAAAACATAAACATGAAAATATCTCAAAATCCAGTGGGTTTTGAATAGAGGGTAGTATGGTTAATTTAATTGCAAATAGGCTCTACAAACACCTCCCCAAAGGAATACGTCTACTTACCAGTCACCCTGTATATTACCCATATTCAGGGGCGGATTTAGGGGGGGGGCGACTGGGGTTTCGCCTCCCCCCTGAGCCTTAACCACACCTAAAGTCAAATACGTCATTCGCGAATTCCAGTGAAATAAATATACTTAAGAAAAAGCTTAATTTCAACTTCACATTTTCGGGGTACCCTTGTCAGTGTGGGTAGGCGAAAAGCCCGAACATTTTTCTTTAACTATACGTCCAAATATTAACAAATTTGGTCAATAATTTAGAGCAAAATTTTTAAAATCGACTATGTATTGAGAGTATTGTTGATGTTCTTATATCCATGATTTCTAAAAATAAAATACTAACATTTTAGTAGGTATGTCCCACTAAAGAGTATAAAATTGTAATAGAGTTGCTAGATGTAGGTATAAAATTTAAGCGCAAATCAAAACCCCGGAGGCGCCCGAAAGCGCGCCTGCAAAAGGAGCACATGATGCGAATAGGAAGTTTAACCCCCTCCTAAATGCACCTGGTTGTTTTTGTATTTTTTATTTTTCCCACTTGAAAACCAAGCACCATGATTCAAAAAAGGGCGTGGCACCCAAAGAATTTTCGCCTGCGGCGCTAATTTTTTTTAGCGCTACTTTATTAACCGTAGCAAGCAAATATTATTATGATTAATGTCAAGTTTCATTACAACTGCCAGTCGGAACTAATACAGTATATAAACAGTATAGAACTTGATAAGTAATTACTGTGAGTATTGAGAGCAATAATGGCTATAAACCATTTTATGGTAGCATTAACTTCTATTTCCTATTGGGTAAATTACCGTGATATTATCACTACACAACGGTCTAGCAATTTTCGTTGTCTTACAGTAGGAAAGCGCGTTGCTGTCACATATATAGTATTAAACAGTTGTATAAAGAGTATGTAAATTCTTATAAGGGATAGAGAAGGTTTTTTTCTCAGTGCGGTAGGCCCTATTTCTTTTTCTTTTCTTGATAAATATTTTCTAGTTTAAAAGTATGAGTATATTTTTTCAATTCAATTATTGATCTTTTTAATGCCAATTCGTTGTTATTGATTCAAATTTTAAGTAGGTCAGGCATATAGGTTTTATATCGTTAAATTTTAAATCAGTATTTGTGGTTAGTCAGGGGATATATTGTATCAGATTTAACAATAACTAAAACCTAAATAATCATTGTCACCACGAATAACCTAGATAATGTAAGAGATAATTTTTTATTTTATTTACGAGGGATCTTTAAAAGTCTAAATAAACTTAATAGGCGTTTTTCCAATACCCAGTGTGTAACTATAATTTGTGCAAAAAATAAAAATTCATGCCATTAGCATTTGTTTAAAAACACTAAAACGCTTATCAGAAGGGCACCAGAGCTTTTCATATGAAATGAGCTAATCAGACTTATTCCATATTAACTAAACTAACGACTTTAATATCGGGTTGCAGAGAAAGTCTAATAAAAAATTAACCAACCAGATAATGTCGACTGTGAGATAAACCAAACAACCTCCGCCAACGTAATCAATGTCTAGTTAAACAATTATTATTATTGTTCAACAATGATATGGGGAAGATACAGGGTGTTTTTTTAAGGTCGACGAGCGGCCATATCTCGAAAACTACTGGGCATAGAAACTCAGGAAAAGAAAAATGATAATTAAAGTGGCCATGGGAAAATTTTTTTTATTATGACATGATATGCCAAACTAATGAGTAATAAAATAAGTAGACAAATACAAATTTATTTTGGTTGTTTACAAAATTAACAAAGTAAGAATATACAGAAAGAAAAAGAAAAATAATTACATGTATTCTGATAATTCACATAACCGGATAGGTGGAACCAGGCTTCATCCGAAAAAATGTCAGATCCTAATAAATCATTTCTTTTCAATACATTTTGAGTAAACCATTGAAAGTAATTCCTGCGTCTTTCAAAATCTGCGGCTTGTATTTCTTGGGATACTTGCAGTTTATAAGGAAATAAATTTAGCTGCTTCTTAAGAATAGTCCTGCATGTTCCATAAGATCTTCCCACTTGGGACAGGCGTCTTATACAATTTGTTAGCGTATTTTGCATTATTTCACGAACGTTTGCAACAAGTTCTTCTGTTCTTACAGGTGGTCTTCCTGCTACTTTTTTGTGTTGTATAGAACCTGTTTCCCTAAACACAGCCACGGTTCTTTTTAGGCAATAATAAAAATCCCCAGCAATAAAAGCAACGTTAGGAAAATGTTCGTAAAAATCGTCCATTTACAAACCCGGATTGTATTGCCACTCACCATTTACTCTAACCCCGTTTCGAAAATACGCTTCAACCAGGAATGTTTTGTGCTGTTCCGTAAAGCCCATTGTGTGAATTGTTCAAGAAATTGGAAAAATTAGCGATGAATCAAATTTCTTGTAACGACTGTCAACGATGACGGAATAACTGATTGATTGTTAATTCAGGTAGTTACTGAAATCCAACAGGTATTAAGCTCTACGGCTAAGCATTACGTCCTTAGATGCAAGTTCCTTTTTGATGCAAATAATTTTTGCTCGCGCGGTACTTTTATACAGCCTATTAAGCATTCTACTTTTTTCTATAGTTCTGTCGGTAGAATATATAAGTATAGTAAATCCATAGTTACTTTTTGACATTCTCTCGTAATATAATTTGTTACCTCTAAGATTTTTGCATCGCATTTTATTATTTCTTATCAAAATACACGTTGCGACCGTTCCGTTATCAAGCTATTGCCATGACGGGGCTCTCTTTTTCTTGACATGCGGTCTCTTTCTAACAGTGATGATAAACAATCACATCTGAGAGGATTGAGAGGAATCAAGTATTTATTTAGTTTGCGTTTTACAACTCACCGGGTGCTTTGTCGCAATCGGACCATTATTACGCTAATAAGAATAGGTATGGGTTTGGTTTTTGTTTAAAACGTGACGTAAAGTGTGATGTGATGATATACCCAGTGTTACAAAGGGGTTTTGTTCAAATATCCTACCATGCGACCTGAAAAAAACAATCTTCAGCCTAGCTTAAGGGTACATAAAGTGACCGGTTAGAGTCAGGGAATGCTAAATAAACACTATTTTTGCTTTCTGCTTTTACCAAATTTCTCATGATCGGTACCTATGATTAACTTTAATCAAGAAATATTAAAATATCCCAGTGGGCACTATGTTGGCTTTCGAAATATACCGGGTGTTTCTTAAAAGACGTTCACCCCTATAACATTTCTGTATTTAAAGATATTAAAATGAAATTTTGAGATTATGCATCAGAGATTAGTCTGCATTTATTGGCATAATTTTCAATTTGTTAGCACTTCCGGTTTGACCCTAAGTGACCTTGACTTTGGTATTTTAAATGGGACATCTTGTATATTATATTATATATGTATATATGAATGCTTGAAGGTTGTAGACAATGATGTTTCTTGAATGATGAAAGAGTTTTGGACTTCCATTGCCTTTATTTGTTCTAAATCTTCAGGTGAATACTGAGTACAGTATTCACCTGAAGACGACTGGAGATACTTACCAGTTGAAACGTTGTGATTTAAAACAAATAAAGGCAATGGAAGTCCAAAACTCTTTCATCATTCATATGTATATATATTATACTTATTGGGATTCAGCATGACATTCTGAGTGAAATTACACCTCACTTGTTATTTTTTGACGTGTTATAACATTTTTATGTTTATTTTTTATTTTCAATCTTGAGGGCTACAAATTAATTAAATCTGTTAATTTATAGTCAAGTAGTTGGTATATGAAAATTAAAATTATGTCATAATAATTGACTTTCTAAGTTTCACAAGCGTTTAACAAATGAAATTTTGTTTTCTTGACGTTTCCTCCATTTTTTCAAATGGAACATGGAACGTAGGATATATTTAAAACGAGAATTTTTTCCAACAATGTGATACCGTACACTCCTATGCTATTTTAAAATTGACACGAAAAAATTTGCCTGGTATGTATCCGTACCTTTAAAAGTTAGGAAAACCCACAGTTGACCATTCAATCTTCTAATTCTAATTTTAATTTTGACATGTTTATAATTACCATAATATGATGTAAATACCTTTGTAATGTCACGTAGAGTTTAGTATCTTCTTGTACTCCTTTGACAATGGCCCGCAAGGGCCGAAACGCGTATCAGGAAATTGATTAAATTTGTGAAACATAACAAGTAGTTATTATTTTTTCTTCCAGCGCAAATGCCGATAATTTTGCATAAAAGCGTGTTTTCTAAAAAGTACATGAGTTTATTATCATATTTTTGAAATAGCTCGATACCGAAGGTGTAATTCGCAAATTAAAATGTCAATGTTTCGGGCACTTATCGGTACCTACCGGGGAATTATCATAGATAATTCCCTTAAGATGAGTAAACAATAATCACGAACGTGGCAAATTTATGGCCTCACGCATGTAAACAAAGCTACACCCGATTAGACATGCGCACTGCAACATTATCATTTGACGAATGGGAAAATAGACAGGTCCGGGCTTAAAAATGTAAGTTCTTGCTCAAGAAATTGTAAAAGTTAGGTAACCTTCAAGTTATTTTTACGTCTAAACAGCTAAAATTTGCCCCAAATTCTTTCCAAAAAATTGGAATTTCTTCTCAATTTTTAATCAAGTTGGGATAAAAGGTAGATTGTAAAATGAAAAACAATTAATAAAAGTTTGCATTGAACATGATACTTCCCTGCAGAGCATTTATTTTATATGCAAACTGAAAGTATTCTCTTTTCTCTTTCATGCGCTTCAGTTGCATTAATTGTTTTAAATTTTTTATCTCCTTTCTTGTTATCTCATATTTCATTATTCCGACAAGTAATTAAATGAGGCTTAAAAAAACTAAGAAAGTATGTATAACAGACATACACTCAAATAAATTTATTTACGGCATTTAATTATTGTTAAATTATCAGAAAGAGATAAAATATTGTTAGTCAACAATACGCATAATAGACCAGGGCTGAAGCCTTTGAAAATGGTAAAAAGTGAAAAAAAATAATAGTAGGATGAAACCCATTGGAAAAGGAAGAGAATATAACAAAAATGAAAGGAAAAATAATTTACGGGCAAACCGAGGTCGGGAAGTGGACGGGGGTGAGTTTTTAAGGAAAGAAAACGATTTATCTCGATTTCCGGCAAAACTACAAGTCCTATGGAAAAACATTAAATGGCAAAGTTGTAGGTAATAAAAAGATCTACAACTTTTGTATTTACACTTTTTTCACATAACCTTCAAATTTATGTGAAAAATTCAAATAACCAAGTTTTTGGTTTTTTATTTTTATCTTTTACAAGAAAAAATTTTTTTTTCACGAAATTTGATGAAAACTTCAGTTGCATTAATTGTTTTAAATTTTTTATCTCCTTTCTTGTTATCTCATATTTCATTATTCCGACAAGTAATTAAATGAGGCTTAAAAAAACTAAGAAAGTATGTATAACAGACATACACTCAAATAAATTTATTTACGGCATTTAATTATTGTTAAATTATCAGAAAGAGATAAAATATTGTTAGTCAACAATACGCATAATAGACCAGGGCTGAAGCCTTTGAAAATGGTAAAAAGTGAAAAAAAATAATAGTAGGATGAAACCCATTGGAAAAGGAAGAGAATATAACAAAAATGAAAGGAAAAATAATTTACGGGCGATCCGAGGTCGGGAAGTGGAAGGCGGTGAGTTTTTAAGGGTAGAAAACGATTTATCTCGATTTCCGGCAAAACTACAAGTCCTATGGAAAAACATTAAATGGCAAAGTTGTAGGTAATAAAAAGATCTACAACTTTTGTATTTACACTTTTTTCAAAATTTATGTGAAAAATTCAAATAAAACCAAGTTTTTGGTTTTTTATTTTTATCTTTTACAAAAAAAAATTTTTCAAGAATTTTGGTGAAAACTTACCTTTTTATGTCCCAAACACACTGTAATTTTTTTGATTTAAAATATTTATTTTTTACCTTATTTTGACTTAATATCGAAAAAGCACACTAATTTTCAATCAAAAATTCTCACGTCAAAATATATGTTTTTTTAAAAAAGTCGGTGGGCTTTTTATTCGTTGAAATCTCTACTTTCTGATGGTGTAAAAAATATATACATTACTATGGTAAACGCTCGGGTAAACGTGATGAAATCCCCTTTAAATCCTACCTTTAATTATATTTAGAATAACTATTTTCGCATGTTTTTTGAGATCTTTATGTTTTATGGATTTGTAATTTTTTTGTTTATCAATGTAACATGGCATCTTACGTTTTTCGAGTAGTTAAAGTATAAATTTTAATAAATAGCTCAAAATTGTACATAATGATTAATAAAAAATTCTGATTCGAGTTTTTTTCGTTTCTTTGCATTTTTTGAGAACATTTACCATAGTAATGTATATTTTTTTACACCATCAGAAAGTAGAGATTTTAACGAACAAAAAGCTCACCGACTTTTTAAAAAAATTAGATATTTTGACGTGAGAATTTTCAATTGAAAATTAGGGTGCTTTTTCGATATTAAGTCAAAATAACGTAAAAAAATAAATATTTTAAATCAAAAAAATTACAGTGTGTTTGGGACATAAAAAGGTAAGTTTTCATCAAATTTCGTGAAAAAAAATTTTTTTCTTGTAAAAGATAAAAATAAAAAACCAAAAACTTGGTTATTTGAATTTTTCACATAAATTTGAAGGTTATGTGAAAAAAGTGTAAATACAAAAGTTGTAGATCTTTTTATTACCTACAACTTTGCCATTTAATGTTTTTCCATAGGACTTGTAGTTTTGCCGGAAATCGAGATAAATCGTTTTCTTTCCTTAAAAACTCACCCCCGTCCACTTCCCGACCTCGGATCGCCCGTAAATTATTTTTCCTTTCATTTATGTTATATTCTGTTCCTTTTCCAATGGGTTTCATCCTACTATTATTTTTTTTCACTTTTTACCATTTTCAAAGGCTTCAGCCCTGGTCTATACGCATAATTCATTAAAAAGAAAAAATCAGTAATAATAGAAATTTTTTAGACTTCGTTGTGCGTGCCAATGCGAACCAATTCATTACAATAATGTAATGTTAAGTCGTTAAGTGAATCATTTAAATCTGATTAAGGTTCAGTCGAAGTGTTCTGTTGAGCAAGTTACGGTCATTCGTTTAAAATTATTTAGTAAAGTTATACCACGGTAAAGTCCGTTGAAATACCGGTTTAAAATGAAAACAAAAGTTGTTGCAGTTGTTTTGGTGTAATTAAAGTAAGTTTGTAATCGTGTGTGCGAAACACAAAATACACATTACTTGTCATCATATTTTCCGAGAAGAGTGAGTGCATAATGGGTGAAAGTATACTACGAGGAAGAGATAATATAAGCTTATCGCATAGACAAGCTGGCTCTCCAGATTGTGATAAAGTTAACTTAGATAATAAATAGAGTTTATTAAAAAGAATTAATAAAATTCTTATTGTAGCTAGTAGATTAGAGTGAGTGAAGATCAGACTTTTTTTTCTAAAAAACATTAATATACTTAAATAATAAATTTTTACTCCTCATACTGCAAAGGTTTTTTAAATTAAAAAAAATGCAGAATCTCAAAGTCCATAATAGTAATCCATTTAAAATAATTAAATATTTAATACTATTTTATTAAAAGTAAAATAATAACACTAAAGAAGGTCTAAGTTAATAACATACCAACCAGTCCCTTCAGACTAGAAGTTTCTCTTCCGAACAAAAGATCTATACCGTGCGAGCAAAAATTATTTGCATCAAATAGGGCTTGGATTAAAAAACGTAGGGCTTGGTTTAGATCACAATGATATGGGGACGATATATCTAACCAAATCTAGGTTAAAATTTTGTCAAATTCATATTATGACATGATATGCCAAACTAATGAGTAATAAAATAAGTAGACAAATACAAATTTATTTTTGTTGTTTACAAAATTAACAAAGAATATACAGAAAGAAAAAGAAAAATAATTACATAAATTGCTGATTTTGGCCAACCCATGCTCCAAGTATAAATTCACACGTTTCTTGTCTCTTCATATTTTCGATAGTGTTGACCAGCATCTCTGGAGAAATGTTACCTCATTCTTGGCTGCTTCTTAAGAATAGTTTTGCATGTTCCATAAGATCTTCCCACTTCTTGGGACAGGCGTCTTATACAATTTGTTGGCGTATTTTGCATTATTTCACTAACGCTTGCAACAAGTTCTTCTGTTCTTACAGATGGTCTTCCTGCTCCTTTTTTTGTGTTGTATACCTAGAACCTGTTTCCCTAAACACAGCTACGGTTCTTTTCAGGCAATGATAAAAATCCTCAGCAATAATAGCAACGCTAGGAAAATGTTCGTGAAAATCGTCCATGCACAAACCCGGATTGTATTGCCACTCACCATTTACTCTAACCCCGTTTCGAAAATACGCTTCAACCGTGAATGTTTTGTGCTGTTCCGTAAAGTCCATTGTGTGAATTGTTCAAGAAATTGGAAAAATTAGCGATGAATCAAATTACTTGTAACAACTGTCAAAGATGACGGAATAACTAATTGATTGTTAATTCAGGTAGTTACTGACACCCAACAGGTATCAAGCTCTACGGCTAAGCATTACGTCCTTAGATGCAAGGCCCTCTTTGATGCAAATCATTTTTGCTCGCACGGTACAAGGGAGATTCTGTAAGATGCTTTTAATTGATGGCATAAAAACAGCATAGCGTATTCTGTTGGCTAAAGTCGGTTATACTTGGTACACATTTTTTTACATTTAGTAAACGTTTGTTTAATCCATTGAATATCTAATTTGATAGATATAAAAGTTGTAATTATTGTCCCAGAGGTTAATCTGGTACATTTACTGTTTTTATATGACATCAAGTACCTACGCTTTAAAGTGTAACGCTCTTTCAGTTCTGGGATACTAAAGATAATTATTCAGGTTTCAAGTAAAACGGGATATGTTATCTAAGTTTGAAATCCCCAGAAAATTAGAAAACCTAATGACGGTGAGATCATTTCATTGGTTTTAATTATTAGGGAATTTGATAAAACTGATCATCATATGGGTACATTATGTATATCCCGTTTGCTTGCTACCTTCTAACAGTAACAATTTCAATGTAATTACAGGAATCTGTCACTATTATTGAAGAAAACAAAATTCCAAAATGAGCTTCCTACCCTAACCTTAACAAGATGGATATTCAATACATTGAATACAGGATATCCTAAACATCAATTCAGCCATCCAGCGGGATTAACTTATTTACTATGGGAGACATTCCTAGTCCATCGAGTTTCAAAAACGCCTTAAGCTTTTTTAGTAGTCTGGATCGATCAGGTACCAGTCCTCTAATTCCTAGAAAGAACGCTAGCAATTTTGAGGTAAACCTAAAGCTGGTCATAGACAGCAAAACTGTCACCAACGCGTCCTACGACGTCCAACAAACTTCGTACGATGTAAAACAGTTCATTCCGAGAGCTAAGTTAATGAGAAAACAAGATGAGTTTGACAGGAATATTTTAAGGAATATTCCAGATCAAGATTATCAGAGGCCCGTGTCAAGTCCGAAAAGTACAAGCCCAGTTGATGAAAGGTCTAGGCTGTTGCCGAAGGTTCCTCCTAAGATACCTCCCAAAAGGACACCACGGCCTACAACGTTGAAATTAAAATCTGCTCCTGACTTAGTAGTATCCAAAACATTTCCTAAAATCTCTCAGTCGAATGAGGAAGCTCAACTAATTGATCCCTATCAAGATCCAAAAGATCAACTTACACCTGACGTGGAGGCGAAACAAATTTTTGACGCATTTAAAAAAGAGATAACGCCGTATAATACGTTCGAAATACCGGTTGACGCGCTCGATAGTGACTTCTTTAAACAAACCATGACTTTAGTGGATACGGATATCAGTGTTAGTGATGTTGAGATTAGGAGAAATCTTAGTGATACGAGAAAAAGTGCTAGGCATTCTTATAGGTTGCCGGAGAAGAAAGAAAGGTGAGTGATATTTTTAGGTTGAATATCTGTAATGTAAGTTGTAAATAGTATTATTTTGTGTTTGTAACGTTAGATTAACTACAAAAACGAACACGTAAACTACTGTCATTCCAGAGTAGCTAGGTTTGATTTCGAATGGGAATAGGCAGTTTTACCATTTTTATAATTTGATCTCGTAAGTGTACTGCGATAACTATCCTAAATATCCCTAGCCATAACAGACTGATAAGAATAAAAAGGTTTGTTGTCCCACAGCAATGGTTATTTCTAAATATTTTTGTGTTTAAATTACAGTCGCGAAATAAGAAAATTATAAAATTATACCAGGAAAACTACAAAAGTATGAAGCCAAAAGGGGTATAAATTTATTAACACACAAGAAACAAAATACTAATATTTAATTGCTGCTCCATTATATTCTAACACTATATAATAGTAAAATTCTTGACATTGACAAAATAATACTTCTGGTGTAATCCGGAGTTAGCCCTTCCCAAATTTCTTCTATATAATCAAATAACTCTATTTCATTCTGTGGTTTAAAATTTATTTTGTACATTTTTTTTACCATCAATCCCCAAACATTTTCAATTGGATTTAAATCAGGACTTCTTGAGCACCAACGCAGACATGTTACATTGTTCATTGATTTATGTAAACCAGTTTCCTATATGGCTTGCAGTATGCACAGGGCAGTTATCCTGCTGAAATATAAAATTATTTCCTTCAAAAACTATCGCGGCAGAAGGAAGACAAACATTTTCCAAAATCTGAAGATAATATTACTGTTTAGTGTTTCACCAATATTCCAGCATACACCTGCACCGTAAAGACTTAAGTATCCATGCCCACACATTAAGGGAGAAACGTCCACTGGTTTGCTTTTTTTTAGTATACTTCTCATCATATCGGGAATTTGGTGGTCTATATACTCGAATCCTTCCATTATATGTAGACTGAAAAGTTTTCTTATCGGAAAAGATAACATTTTACCAAAAAAAAAAAATCATATTCTGGTAAATATTGCATAGCAAACCCAATTCTTTGTTCCGTATCAATATTTTTTAAAATTTTCTAAACATATTATTCTTGCCTTTTCAATAATACTTAAATGACGCATTTTTAAATCAAATAAGATAATGACAATACTTTGACAGATATCATGATAACAATTAACACGTTCCAAAGGTAATAAAGGTAAAAAAGTTGCATTTACAGTGTCACAGTTTAGTGTACGAAATTATCTGTAGTCAACTGTACCTGGGCCATGATACCCATCCATAGACAATTTACCTTTAGATAAGCAAACAATAATCACGAAAGTGGCAGTTTTATGGCCCCGCGCATGTAAACAAAGCTAGACACTATTAGTCATGCGCACTGCAACATTATCGTTTGACGAATGGGAAAATAGACTGGTCCGGGCTTTAAAATTTAAATTTTTGCCAAAAAATTGAAATTTCTTTTCAAACTTACCGAAAATACGAAATACCATCAGGTATTTTACCCCTATTTGGGCATAATAAAACTATACAACGGCTGCTACTAGTACTAATCATTGTTTATATTCCTATCCGAGTCACTAAAAGCACAAACACAATTCACTTAACCGCACAAAAACTAGAAATCCGTAAATATTAAACACCCACAATCCATGATAGCTAAGAAAACTACAAGGACGATGGATGTAGAAATCCACAGAGAAACCTTAAAACACAACAAAAATTTCGGCCGAGCCGGTTCTGGAGAGTATCTTCACAGAGAAATAAAGTATCGTGAGCATGTCGATAAAGTAGGACAGGCCGATAACACGAGGTTTGTGCGCATGTACGAAGGTGTCCAGTAGGAAGGCAGCTGACCGGCGAGTCATGCGCTCGGGCGTATTTTTTCACCCATAAAACGTAACTTTTGTTTGCGCAGGAGATAAGCTGTACGTAACTAAAGGTAAATTGTCTATGTACCCATCCGATCTGGTAAATGTTTTATCGTATACGAGGAAGAATCAAAAATTGATTGATTTAGGATAAAGTATGCAAATTTTTCGCTGTAAAAAAATGTTATTAAGAATACTAGAAAAAATTAAAAAATTGTTTTGGAAATGCGTCCTTACATTATTATTTTTTTGAGCGTTTTTAAACGTTTCACAGCTCCAAATAAATCACTCTAAATTGATGCATCTGTTACTTAAAACATAAATATAAAACTCATTTTTTTCATTTTAATATGCCCCCATAAATAACCAAAAACATAGCGTAAATGTTTAATCCCCCAATCTACGTAAGCATATTTCCTTTTTATGCCTATTTAACTATTAATAATCAAAAATTTCCATAATGGCGGGTACTCAGGTGTTTTACCGCCACCGAAATGGGTCCCTAAAATTCAGATAAGGATTTTTGTGAGGCACATTCAACAATGGGGCGCCTCTAAAGTGCATGCCTTGTGAAAAATTAATGGGCCTTCTGCGTTTTACGTTCATAGTGGAAGGAGAAAGGATTTACTATCCCCGCAGCCATTACGTAGCTTTAAGGCGTATTAGAAAGAAAACGAAGATGGTCTTTAAGAGTTGTGGCCGAATAAAACGGAATGGGTTGGTGGCTAAGAGGTTATGAACGTGTAAACCACTCATATTTTTATCTTTTCACTTTAAGCTTGTTATATTTTATTAGTCGATTGAATAAAAGAAATCGTAACTAAACAGCAATATACAGTCTTCGTCCAGTGCCCACAAACCACAAACTTAAATCAATTTTAAGCTATACAACTAAAAATTGCTTAGTTGCTTAGTAAATATTATTAATATTATAGCTATATTTTTGGATTTTAAGCGGGCATTCTAAACAATTGACGGGGCTAGATTATTGAGTAAATTGTATCAGTATGGTATTCGCGGAATCGTTTATAAATGATTTAAAAATTATTTAAGTAACAGGTCACAAAAAACAAAAATATCAAAAACATTCAAATAAAAAAATAAATAATATAGGAGTTCCTTAAGGAAGTATACTAGGTCCAATATTATTTATTTTATACATCAACGATATGCCTTTAGTTTTAAAAATGTTTGCTGATGACCCCTTAATTTACATTAATATTTTTCATATTTTTAATGGTCTAAATACTCTAAATTCTGAGATAAATATATTATTAAATTGGCTAAAAGTAAATAAATTAAAATTAAATATTTCAAAAACTAAATGTATGGTTATGGGTAATAATTTAAATTGTCAAAATATAAATGTTGTAATTGATAGTGAAAAATTGAAATTAGTAAACAGTTTTAAATATTTAGGGATAATCATTGATTCAAAATTAATTTTTTTTTATTATTTTGAAAGTATTATATCGAAGATTGCCGGAAAAGTAGGTTATTTTAAAAGAATCAGTCCTAATTTAAGTTTGTTTTCTAAAAAAAACTGTATTTAATACTATTATATTACCACATTTTCTTTATTGGTCTTCCATTTTATATTGTGCTAGTGAGGAAATATTTGATAAATTACAAATTTTACAAAATAAGGCCATGCAGATTATTTTAAATTGTGACAAATATAAAAAAAAATTATTCTATCTTGAAAAATTTAGATTGGTTGAATGTCAGAAATTTAATTTTTTATTTAGTATGTATCTTCTTAACATAGTATAAAACAAAGTCGCTGTCGCTGTCTGTCCGTCCCTACCTATATATGCTTAAATCTTTAAAACTACGCAACGGATTTTGAAGCGGTTTTTTTTAAATAGATAGAGTGATTCAAGCGGAAGGTTTTTATGTATAATTAGCGACCCGCCCCGGCTTCGCACGGGTGCAATTTCAGAGAGTGGCATGCCGGGTACTAATATATCGGGTTTGTTCGGGTTTGTATTTATACCAGCGGGTTGCAACGCATGCCGGATACACGCTAGTTATATATAAAATTAAAAATAATTTATTGCCTGATTGTTTAAAAAAATGTTGTTCTTTTAATTATGACCATCATAATAAATTATAAAACAAGAACTAATCAAAATTTTTATGTGTATAGAGTGTCTAAAACATTAGCTTATAAATCTATTTATTATAAAAGTTTGATAGAATATAATAATTTGGAAAATTCTATTAAATCTCAAAAATCATTAAAACTGTTTAAAGAACGTTTTCTAATTTTGTATCATAACAAATCTATTACGATACGTATTTGCGAAGTATTATTTTACAATTTTCTAGACAGCGTATCGAAGTCTAGATATCTCTAGTCTATTCTAGAATCGCATTATTTTGGCTTAGGAAGTCTGCTGTTGCTCTGTGTCCCATTACTTTTGGGACACCCTGTATACCTACAATAAGGTACCAACGTAGAATCAATGAAATTTACTATAAATTTACTTATCATTATCAATAACTCTAGGGACAAGACAACTTCAAATATTTTTGTTAAGTAGTTATTATTATTAGGAATAGTTGTTGGGAGGATGAGTCAGGTCATCTTTTATATCTTTAACAAAATTATGATAATCATCATAAACGCAGAACGAATTAGCCTCGGAATTAGCTGTATGGTTTTATGATAGCAGCGGTAACGAGGTTAATAACCAGGAAAATCTTCATACGTTTTATTACATTAATCGTTGATTGCGATATTTTATTACCTTGATCTATTAAATTATTTAATTAATATCAAATTAAATGTAAAAACGGAATGAGGAATATTTTTACGAAAAGCACATCTTGCTAATAAATAAATTGAAGTGTGATCTGTTTCAAAGCCATAGATGGAGGCCAACCTATTAAAAAGTAAATTAAAAAAAAATATTATTAATGAGTTCTTGGTTTCAGTATCTGTAAAAAAATTTTTTAAACTTTTTATAAAACATCTTTAGGTGTATGTCTGTAAGACATATTGTGTGGGTAAAAGTAGTCAAAATAATGAAGATATCACAATAGAACTGCATTTCAATTATATTCCAAATATATACTATAATAAATATAAAAAGATTCTAGTTTAGATAACAGTTTATTGTGTGATACTGTATTAAATGCTTTTTGCAAATCTAAAAATATGCCAATAACTTTTTTACCTTGATCTAAACATTTGGATATAAAATGAATAACATTAAACATTAATGTTTAAATATATTCTATACATGGTGTCCAAAAAATTTAGGGGATAATTCTAGACCGAAAATAAATGCTATCTCTTCCTATAACATTTTTTCGGAAATTGATTATTAAGGGAGTTACAGGGTGTTAAATTTAAATTTTATTTGCAGTTTTAAAATACGTAAGTTACTAGAACAATAAATTAAACATTTAAATCAAAGGTTCAAAGTGACGCCTCTTCAATGCATAAATTAATTCTTCTTAAAGAATTAAAAAAATTAAATTAAAAAATATTAAATTAAAATGATTTTGTATTCATCACATGCAAGCAATGTTCTTTTAGCGTTTTTCTCGAAAACGGTTAGATTTATCGAAACAAGAGTAGTATACCTTTTTTATGTCAATAGGATAGGAGAATAAAAATATTCAGTCAAAATGCGTATACAGTGTAGGACAAAAAAGTTGGGACCATTCAAATTAAAGTATAGGCTCCTATGTGGCGCCCTCTACAAAATGCGAAAAAAAAATTGTATTCTTCATCCCGAAAAAGTCCCATATAAGAGATTTCGTCAAAATATTGTGAGCGTGGCAAAAGTATGGCAAAAAAAAAACTGTAAATCCATTTATCCCTAAAATATTTCGTTTAGTCGCAATCAAGGACGTTTTTTTGACAACAATATTGTTACGTGTGCTCTTGCTTTTTTATGGTAACAGAATATCATATAACCATAACAATATGTATCCAATAAAGTGTTTTTAAAAAGTATTTTTTTAATTCCTATAAGGTTATCTTATTACCACAAAAATAAAAATAAAAACTAACCAATCTTTTATACCTATCTAAAATATACCTTTTAGGAACTAAACAGTTGCTTTTTTAAAACATGGTGAAATCGTTTTTGTTCATTT
Organism: Polydrusus pterygomalis; assembly: GCA_963969555.1. NCBI lineage: Eukaryota > Metazoa > Arthropoda > Insecta > Coleoptera > Curculionidae > Polydrusus > Polydrusus pterygomalis. The sequence goes on from OZ018379.1 coordinate 21,234,389, forward strand.
TATTGCCATTTGCAGTGTTGTTAGTTTGTTTAGTGGTTTGTGGATTATAGTTTATAGTGGATGTTTGATGGCCATTGATTTGATAATTTTTTTATATTTTAATAATTTCATATAGGGTGGTGTACTTTTGGTGCAACGTTATATAATAGGTGTTGTGGCGGTGTGTCCCCAAATTCAGGTAGGTACAATTATTTTACCAATAATTATATTTATTACTTAATAAGTAACTCATGTTTATCACATTACTCTACTTAGGTACCTACAAAAAATCGTTGACTTAGGTGAGTCTTTAAATTTTGTTAGGCGAGAAATTAATTTTTTCAGACATACAATACAAATTTAGGGGATAGAATCGGAAAACAATCTTTTTTTTGAGATATTTCTTCCCCGTTCTAAATTTTGCAATGCAAAATCGCATTTGTTAGGTTTTCTGATACCTATTAATAAAAAAATAGGCTAAAAAGGGTCATGTTCCTAGCAGTTTGTTACTTTCAGATCAGTCAGATCCCCCCGTTATTAAACAAAGTTTAACATACATTTTTTATCAAAAATACTGCCCTAATAAGTGCAGAACGGAAACTTAATGGCGGCCATGATCGGAATGAATTAAAAAATATAAGTAATAAGTAAATATAATTATTGGTAAAATAATTGTACCTACCTGAATTTGGAGACACACCGCCACAACACTTATTGTATAACGTTGCACTAAAAGTACACCACCCTATATAGAATTATTAAAATATAAAAATTTTATCAAATTAATAGCCAAAAACATCCACTATAAACTAATCCACCAACCACAGCCATTTTACGAAGGAGCTGAAAAAAGGAATTTAGTAGTAGCTAGGTGGACTAGCTACAATAAAAATAAAATTATTTTATAGCTGGCTGATTATTTTTAGGAGTTAAAACCGATACTTTTCTAACTACACGACCTCAATTAATCACAAAATCATTTTTGTTTACCACTGCATTATATATTTTTTATGGCAATAGAGTTGTCTTTTAACAGCAAAAGAATAATATTTAAAAAACGACCATGCTGAGGTTAGAAAGTCATTTCAAAAAAAAGAACCTTGTAGCGACAACAGAGTTGTTTTTTCGGCGCCTGTTTAATGCAGATTTCTTGCTACTGCGAATGTGCGAATGGATTTCTAGCTACGGCTAATATAGTTTTCTCTCAGTGTATTTTCGGTCTAGAATTATTCCCTAAATTTTTTGCTTATCATTTCCGGACACCCTGTATATTTTTATAAATACTGCTATCATTTTTATTAATATTCATTGAACACCGACCGTTTTAATCACTACTTCAATTAACGGTTTTTCGCTTTTATAGTAATAAATGAGCAAAATAGGCCCCAAAACCCGCCATTATATAAATTCACATTTTCCAGATTAAACCGTTCGTTAATAAATCAAACTTTATCGGCTGTAAACAGATGACCGGGACCGGGAAACCCCCCCTAAATACCGTCTCGCATTGTCTCGCGAATAATGATTAATACCTGGCAACTAATTGTGTCCCCCATTGGGCCCCCATTCGGCTTTCGTCGCACGTAACCGGATATTAATTCCATAAATTTAGGAAACGGCGAAATATACGTACAACTATTATAACAGCGCCTCGTTTGTCTTGTACCGAAGAGAAATTTTTAGACGAGAATCCGGCGGTATAACTCTTAATGGGAAATATTAATTAATTTTTTTCAAAGCTTTATTGCTAGTTACGTCGGCCTTAATTTCCCTGGATTTACTTTTAGAATACATAATTTATTTAAGAAATTAAAATTTTACCATTAACTATTATTGTGCGATTGTGTAATGAAATTTACACCACTCGTTACCACCAATTAGATTTAAATCTGACTTAAAGGACTGGTATGACCACAGACATGTAACATAGGGAGTACCTATATTGTAGGGGAGAGCAAGGCATAATGGCATAGCAGGCAAAATGACATATTACCTGTTTTAGGCCCAGTTCGATTACATTCGTGTTGAGTTCTCTACTACAAAACACATCTTAATACCGCTAAGATCGTCAGTCGTAATAAAATAGCATAGTCGCTCGTTTGTTGTTTTCTAGAGAGTTTGTGTATTTTCCTATGTAAAATATCAAGATAAGTGATTGTTGAAATATTTTTGGTTAAAATATATAAGGTCGCTGCCAATGTTTTAGTGTTAACCCACAACTATTAGCCCTCTAGTTTTAATATTACACTAACATTTAAATGATCGAATAAAATTATAACCTAGAAAATATATTTATTCTTTATATTGCACATTGGGCAAAATGACATAGCAGTGTGTCGTTTTGCCTGTATAGCACTATGTCGTTCTTAATTTATTCATATTTTGTTTCAATATTTTTTTTTTAATTTCGTTAATGTACAACAAACTTAAAATATAAGTAGAAACTACATTTTACACTTACGTGTTGTTATTTTTTGTTTTTTTACTCACTGGGCAGTTAATTTCATACAACCATGTCATTTTGCCTTTAAGGGAAAAATTTGGTATGTCAATTTGCCTTACCCTATAAGGTTAAATGGTTTTTTAATGCTTGCTATTTTTTGAAATTTTTCCTAAATTTTAATGTTGCAATTCTTACAAATAAAATATTTTAATTCACTTAAAACGTTAAGAGGCCATATTAAAAACAAAGAATAAAACCTAATATACCTTTTGGTTTAGTAAAAATTGATTTTCAAAAGATAGTATGTCATATTGCCTTGCTCTCCCCTATATTGTAGTTTTCTTAGCTATTGTGGATTGTGGGTGTTTAATATTTACGGATTTCTAGTTTTTGTGTACCTACCTAGTTTAGTGAATTGTGTCTGATTGTGAGAAAATTAATTCTGTCAAAGTTGCTGGTTGGTTAATTTTTTGGTTAAAATTTGTATACCCCGATATTAAGCTTTTAATAAAGCCAGTACTCCACGGGTCAAGTTCTCGGGCAAACACTTTCCAAATTCTTGAACAAGCAATTTTGCTTGAAAATGTTTTACACGTACCCAGTTTTTGCCAAATTCAATACAAGTTATATACCAACTAATAATTGACTTGAGGTTAGGCACGCGATAACACCGTAGATTGGTTATTTTGCTGGTTATGTTTAGACTAGTTTAATTCACTTGTTCTTGTTCTCTTCCTTTTCGAACTAAAAACACGACGACGAATCATTTTTAAACAAATTTTAAAAACAAAACCATACAAACAATTCTCTATCCTTAAAATCTGATGGGTTTGCTTTTACTAAAAAAGCCAGAAATCACTAACTTAATTCCCAACTTGATCAGAAATTGAGAAGAAAGTCCAATTTTTTGGTAAGAATTTAAATTTTAAAGCCCGGACCTGTCTATTTTCCCATTCTCAAACGAGAATGTTGCAGTGCGGATGTCTAATAGTGTCTAGCTTTGTTTACATGCGCGAGGCCATAAGTCTGCCACTTCTGTGATTATTGTTTGCTTATCTAAAGGTAAATTGTCTATGGTTCTGATCGGGACAAAATGTCAACAATTTAGTCTTATATGTATATTACATGTCTGCGGGTATAACTAGGCTTAGCTTGTGGGCTTGTGCTAAAATTATAAAGTCATCTTTGAAATAATATAATTCTAAAATAGAACAAAATGGTTTCCATATACAATCATAACAGCTCAACTTATACGCAAAAACCCATTTCACAACATATCCATTATATTATGTGAACCATTGTAAATTATTATAAACTTGCTAACACCCAGGCAATCTCTTAATAATACCCGTCGTGTCTAACACTTGATTTAAAACTTCCGGTTTCAAAAGTGCAAGGCCCATAGATTATACCAGCCAGCGTGTGGTCGAATCTTATGAGAAAACTTATAACTAACGGCGAATACCTGGGGTAAAAGCATTACCTTTTCCTAGTCACGCAAAAATCCTTTATTAGACACGTAAAGTGGTTTTAGTTGCGACGCCATGAGTAAAGGGTAGATATTAGAAATTAAGTCGTTGTAAGGTGAAATAGGAAATGCTACTGAACCAGAAAATTACTTGATCACGCTAGGGATTGCAGGTCAAAACTAATGAAAGGTAAATTTGCTTCGGCATGCGCAATATAGGAAATCCGATGCAAACGTTAAGGTGATCATGATGAAATCATGGCTTCCTTGTTGTTTATTTTATACTAAGAGTGTATCTAAATTTTTAAAGAATGTAATAAGCCAAACACATTATTGATTAATTTAATAAATATAGAAAAGAGAAAAGCACAAAGTCTTTCTCCACAATTTTTATTCAAATGACTAGGCGAACCTAGAATCACATCGATATGTTTCGAGTGCAGAAACACTCATCATCAGGAAAACAAAGTGAAAGGCAAAATGCTGGTGTTTTTAGCAATAGGGAAAATAATAGTGGGATTGAGCCGTAATGGAGCTTTTAATGGTGTACAGGGTTATCCAACCAAGACTAGACAAGGCGATTTTTTGACTTTTCCTGTACTTTTATAAAAAAACTGAAATAGCCATCTTAAGTCATTTTCTCCCGCGAATTCGAATATCTTCAGCAAAAAACAATTGAACATCAAACAAAAGTACTAGGGGTCACTTTGATATTTTTTCAAATGGGATGCCGTATTTTTAATGAGCTTATCCGATTTCTCATATAAATTTTGATCTAAAATGTTGGATTTTAATTCAAAAACGCATTTTTTCTTCAGTTTTAAATTCGGATAATGTTCGTCTACCGTACGATTAATACCTGATAGATGGATACCCGTTTCACCTGTTCACCCTTTAACCTGCTTTAAAGCGTCTGTCAGTTAGACAAAATAATCAAGTGTCAAATTTCTATATATTTTTCACGAATTAATTACAAATAATGAAATATTCTTTAGAAGAACGGCTAAGTTTAATAAAATTATATTACAAAAGTGGAGAGAATGCTCGACAAACACAAAGAACGTGAAAAATATATAGAAATTTGACACTTGATTATTTTGTCTAACTGACGGACGCTTTAAAGCAGGTTAAAGGGTGAACAGGTGAAACGGGTATCCATCTATCAGGTATTAATCGTACGGTAGATGAACATTTTCCGAATTTAAAACCACCAGGCTATTTACGGCCCAGTTACCCCCGCAGGAGTCAAAACATACACATTTTGTGCAAAACTAAAATTTTAAAAGTTTAAAAAAGTTTTTTGTTTTACTAGAACATCCCCGTTGGAGAAGTTCCACTGCAACCAGCACGTGTCAGATGGGAAATCTTAATAAAACTCAAGACTTTTCACTACTTTAATAATGATTTTCACAGATAATTTTTTTTTAAAAAAAACTCCCTAATTTTTCTTTTACTCTCCTCACTTTTCTGCCCAGGACCGTGCCATTGCAGTAACCCTTGACTCTTCAGTATACTGAAGTCTTGATTGTCGGTCTTTTGACTATTCAATTTTACACCTCTTGTACACCATTAAAAGCTCCATTACGGCTCAATCCCACTATTATTTTTTCTATTACTAAAAACATCAGCATTTTGCCTTTCACTTTGTTTTCCTGATGATGAGTGTTTCTGTACTCGAAACATATCGATGTGATTCTAGGTTCGCCTAGTCATTTGAATAAAAATTGTGGAGAAAGACTTTGTGCTTTTCTTTTTTCTATATCATTTAAGTCCACTTTGAGTATGGACTACTTCTTCAAAATTTAATAAATTTTACTGCGAAAGAGAGAATGAAGATAATAATCCCGTAGATGAAGATGGTAAAGATTTAAATATTTTGCTACGTGCAGAAGAAAATAAGGAAAGTACTCAGCATTCTATAGGAGTGGGGAATATTATACAACCGTTTTGCGAGTCTTATATAAATACCATAGATTTCAAGAACTACGAAATGAGGACATGATTCGAAGGGCGGATTTTTGTATTAAGATGATGGCGAGGGCAAATATTGACAGAGAATTTTTGCAAAATATTTGTTTTACCGACAAATAAACCACCTTAAATAATAGAGCTACTTAATGTAAAAAAAATCGGTTCTGGATTCAAGAAAGGGAATTTAGGTTTATGGTTCAGATAGACAGCGATCTAGATCATAACTCCGCAGTAGTTGGGGAGTATTTCCAAAATGTTTTTAGGGGTAACATTATTGGACTAAATCACCATCTTTCGCCGAAGGTGGGAGCAACTAAAAACGACGCTCTACAAAAATATTAGATACGAGACGTTGGATGATGGAAAAAATGCTATTACCTACTGCAGTCTGTGAAATGCTTTAGATATATCATCATCATATAGTATTGTTTAGATGGGGGAGACTGGACAGCCCTGAATGCGACTGCGGAGAAGAGTGGCAGACCATCCGCCATATTGTCGAGGAATGCCCTAGACGAGCTTATGGGGGAAACATGGTCGACTTCCTGCTGGCAACCGAGTCCACGACTGAATATATAGATAGTTTGGATGTTTGCTTGTAATATGTTTTATATTGTGTTACCTACTTACATCTTATGTATTTTTGTGTGTTGTATGTTGTATTGCCATACGCTAAATAAATAAATTGTTTAAACATTTCATTTAATAATGTTTAATTTAGTTATTTTATTATGCGTTAAAAAGTGATATTCTGGAAAAAAATATTTGTGTTTTGCCAATTACAATTTTTATATGTAGTAGGTTTACTCTTAGCGAATCTCTCATTTAACTATACGGTTCGATCTTCTTTTTTACACAACAAAATTAGGCATGTTTTATAACAATAATAAACCTTAAGTTTTGTAGGGACATATTTTATAACACAATACTTCAGGAAAATACATGTAAGTGGTTTGTTTATAAAACTAGAAGTGCTTGAGGGAAAAATAAATGTTTTGTTCTAACATCTTTTTTCCAAAGCGAAATAAAAGCAAATATAGTCTTAATCGATATAGATGAAAAGCACTACATCGAAAACGTTTTAGAGAAATTTAGCAGATGTTTTGTCGCATGCCTCTGGCAAGAGCCCGCAGAGTTGTTGAAAAATTGTTTTCAACGAGGTAGATGGAGGAAAGTTCAATTGAAGAGAAAAAGTTTCGTGCCTTAATGAAGTGGAAAGTAAAATAACTTACTTTTGCTTGTTCAATTATTAATTTAATGATGGCTACGTACGGTAAAATGCCCTAATCTTAGATTTTAATAATATCGTTTGGGTTTTCTCTTTTTTCTTGGAAAGAAAGCATAGTATAAGGAAATTAAATTTGGCAAGTTATGCAACAAATCTATTAATTTCTAAAATGATTAAGAAGTCTGTACTTGTATTGAAAGTATCTGTAAGTATTTTTGGGAGTTAAAAGTCATGGTGTCTTCAAAATTCCGTAAATGTAGGTTTAATTACTATGATAAATATAGGTACCAATGAAACAAGGGCTCTTCAACGATTGATCATTTTCTAGAAGTATGTAGAAACTGTATATTGTATACTTAAAGCGCGATGTTTCATGTTTCACTACACTGTAACTTCCTCAGGTCGGGTGACTACGGTGTGCCTTATTTCATTTTTTTTAGCAACATTTTTTATATTTTTTGATACATATTAGTCTCTGTCTGCTCTATTTTCTTTTTCAATTAAATCTTTTCTACTCTCGTTAAATACATTTTATCCTTTCATTCATCCTGTATAACCGTACAAAGTCAGCTAACTGATTCCCTGTCTAGCTAAGTGAAATTTAGTAAGTCGTCGGGCTCCTTCATCATAATTTATTTGCAACTTGAAGTGACACGATTACTGCTTTTACGGGCGTCTTTACGACCATTTTTCAACCAGTCAATTACTTAATATCTTTTGTGGATGACACTATAGCCAGTCGCTTTAATAAAGGAAGCTAATATTTTCCGAGCGTGTCGTTGATGAAGCGAAGACATTTTGCTATTTTATTAGACATGTCCACGTTTTATAGGATTCGATATATTAAATGGCTGCTAATTATTTGTATATATATTGTATTAGAGTAGTTAGTTCTTAAGACGGCTTTGGATTAACATTTTTACCGTCTAGCTAAACTGTAGACTGTAGGTTATCTACCTAGACCTAGACATATTTGCGATGTTTTCTTAAAGGTAGAGTTGTAGTAAATACGGTTCTCTGTACAGTGTCACCAGTAAAGTCCGCATCATATGGGATTTTTTTTTATTAATAGCCATTATTCAAAATTTGACTTTGGCATCAAGTTCTGCTTCGATCGAGATGAAAATTAAGCAAAAAAATAGTAGTCACGTGATTCGCATTATCTGTCAAATTTTAATTTTTTCCAAAAAATAATTCAAAAGTGGGGTTATTTCTGAAAATATCGAAAAAAGTTATTAGATTTTTTTTTTAAATGCAGTTTCTAGCCCACATGCAAAATTTCAGCTGCATAAGATAATTTTGTTTTTTACCTATATTTTGTAAATTGCGCCACTTTTGCAAAATAAGACTCAACGCAACCTACATAAAACTTCTTAGTTTTGACAAGGCTTTATTACAGATACATTTTCTTTAAAGTAGCGCCATTTTAAATGTGTGTTTTTCTACAAAATCAAAATTGGGCTATTAAAATTTGGTCGTATGTGATGCAAAGTTTATTTGTTTTTGACCCTGTATAAGGTAACTTCATAAAATAAGTATTTTCGAAAACGTAGTTTGTGTCTGAAAGTAAAAAAATAAAAAATAAAATAAAGGGGTTTTAAATTAAATCGTTGAAAATAGATAAACTTTACGTTAAGTTAAACTAAAATTTATATTCCACTTAAAGAACACTTTACTGATGACACTGTGTTTTTTTTGTCTTAATATTAAGGTGTATTACTTTCAGATAAAGTAATTGAATTAATCTACAAAAGTTTTGGATCTTTTTATTACCTACAACTTTGCCATTTAACGTTTTTCCATAGGACTTGTAGTTTTGCCGGAAATCGAGATAAATCGTTTTCTACCCTTAAAAACTCACTCCTTTCCACTTCCCGACCTCGGATCGCCCGTAAATTATTTTTCCTTCCATTTTTGTTATATTCTCTTCCTTTTCCAATGGGTTTCATCCTACTATTATTTTTTTTCACTTTTTACCATTTCCAAAAGCTTCAGCCCTGGTCTATTTTTTTTTTTATTTTTTATTTATTTAAACAAATAAGGTTTACAATTGCACTTGTGTAATGTTAATTACAAGTAATGAAAATTATAATTGCCCAAAATATAGTTATACCTAATACATAAACGCTAAACGCCTAAACTTTATGTGCTAACTTAAGACTAATGCCAGGGCTCATTTTAAACAATAAGTAAATAAAAGTAGGTAAAGTATTTTAGATAGTATACACAGTTAATATAGTCAATATTGCAGTTGTCTAAAGCAGTTCCAGACATTTAGAAAAATTGTTAAAAATATAAGGTTTACACTTTTTAGAGAATTGTTTATAGTTTTCTATATTCTTAATGGTCGTAGGTAACAAATTAAAAACTTTTGGGGCTACTCGATTAACAAACCTCTGATTGCCGTCCCTTCTATAAAAAGGTACCGTCAGATGTCGGTTAGTAACTTGTCTAGTATTGTGTTGATGAGATAATGGTTTTTGGATATTAATGTTTTTATAAATAAAAATATACTATATAAATAACTAATAACTATACTACGTAATTTAAATTAGAACTTTTAGTGTCAACATTAATAGATAAAATGTTATTTGGTTGTGCTCAATGGACTATACAGAGAAAAACATTATTTTCTAGAGTACCTACCAAGTAACAACCAAAGCAATTCCCATCCTTTATCCAACAAAATAAAGAATTTAGGTCTTTCATGAATCAAATCCTCCCCAGACAGTTTAAATTTTCGTACAATTTAACACTGTCGTCTCATTATTTGCAACACAACACCTGGGAAATAAGAGCCTTGGCGAAACTAAGAGCTTGCCCAATAAATTTTTGCAGGAACAACATTACATCATAATCTCCGGCTATAATTTTTCGTTGATCCTCTCCTGCGGTATTTCTAATTCGAGCGGGGGTGTGATATTTCATACGCGCTGCTGGTGACACGCCACCCTTCTTAGCCCCTTCAACGCGTTGTTTTGCAAATCCCCTAGATTAATCTTAGGGGGAGTTTAAACAACTCACGCGATCCGTGTTACCGGATAGCCCCGCAACTTAAGATTTCTGTTCGGGGACTGGGATTTTATAATCGTCTTGCAAATCCCCGTGTATTACGTTATATTGGAATACTGACGCAGTAGTAAATAAATGATCATTTCTTATTTCTTAGTTTAAAAGACCATTAACATTAATTTTTGTTATTGAACGCGCAATCAAATTTCTAACATAACTTTTATATCAGTATAATATCTACATTCTCAGTATATCAGCCACTCTATCTCTTGTATCTCTTACATTCAAAACGTACATAGCATGAACATAAAACGGGTCGTTTTAAATATAAAAAGCATCGGCATTTGGGCCATATCATGCCTTTACCCACCGTATCATATAGCACTTACTTTACGTACCCTGCAATAACCGTTTCGGCATGCAGGACACTCGAATGTGCTGCAGATGATGCCTCGTTATATTTTCAGTGGTTTCGTGATGACCATACTGCAGGACAAAAAGACGTTTCGTATATTTTAATACCTCGTTAGACGATCTCCGGAAAATTGAAGCAATAAAATATTATTTAGACAGAAAAGGAAGAACTGTATATTTAAAAAGAGAAATATAATAGCTAGGTTTTGAATGGAAAATTAAGCTATGGGTAATTTATAAAGTAGAAAGTATACTTACTTAGGTTATAAACTTTAATAATTTGTAATTAATTAAAATCCGATTACAACAAAAAATATTTTTCTCCTTGTTTGTTTGCCACTGTCATATCTCATCCCACCTGCTCTATTGTTTTAATAATAAGTAAAAAAATGTTACTTTAAACAGTAATAATACTATTAACACAAAGATATTGCACCGATAGTAAAGTCTAGGTACTCGTTAAATAAGTACTCTAAATTAAACAATACAAATACTTCTTTGAAACTAATCAACCCAATTCAAGTTTGACATCTTTTGGCAACGCACAGCGCTTTAAAAGCATATTTATTTGGAGTGGGATGGCGTGGAATCCACAAGAGCTTTAAACAATGCGGGCTGAAAATTAATTTCTGTTGCATTCTCAGTCGACGTCAGTTTTAGACAAAGCGGTCCCTAAGGCGATCAGAAGTTTCCAGTCTTAAACCCGCAGAGAAACAATTAAGCCGAAGTAGTTCCTTTAAACAAGACCGACAGAGTAAGAATCTCCAATAGAACTTCCAGATTCTTGAAAAAGGGTTTTTGATGAATTTATACATATTATCTTTCAACGTAATGGTATTATAATTCAAACTAATTATGGATTATAGACTGAAGTTGTGTTGTTATTATTATTTTAGTAAAGGTTTGCAACTGAATGACTGGAAACTGGGTGACTTCTTATAAACAAAACCCCCGATAAAGTATATTTTTAGTGGCGTACAGTACGGAGCCCTCGTCAGATGATACCGTACTTTACGGCATGTTATCGATATAGAGCTCCACGAACAGGAACCCAGGCAGGCATCAGGCAGTTCTGAGCTGCGCTGATCTGGGTGGATTTAAAGACGCCTCAAACCAAATATCTAGGGATTCAGTAGGATGCATAGGGATCCATATCAAACTGATGTCTATGGATTATGAAGTCTCTGAAGCACTATTCTTCGAAGTAGCACCAATCTCAATGCCGAAAAACCTGTGTCGAAAACAACATCTACTGGTAAAGGTAAAATGGATATTAATTAGAATCCACGTATATCCCATCTGGATGACTTTATCCAAAACCAAAATGCAATTGAAAGGGATAATCGGTGACTTACTTGCCTGGCGTCAATAAGCATCGATTTTCTTCTACTACTAGGTATACTATAACACCTACTATTATTGAGTAATAGATGTGTTTTGGACTTCCATTGCCTTTAGTTTTTCATATCACAACGTTTCAACTGGTAAGTATCTCCAGTCGTCTTCAGGTGAATACCTACTATTATACAGTGTCACCAGTAAAATCCGCATCACATGGGATTTTTTTTTTATTAATAGCTTTATTTAAAATTTGACTTTGGCATCAAGTTCTGCTTCGATCGAGATGAAAATTAATTAAAAAAAAATAGTAATCACGTGATTGATTACTCAATGTAACATGGAATATTACGTTTTTCAAGTAATTAAAGTATAAATTTTAATAAATAGCTCAAAATTGTACATAATGATTAAAAAAAAATTTCGGATTCGAGTTTTTTTCGTTTCTTTGCATTTTTTAAGAACATTTACCATAGTAATGTATATTTTTTTACACCATTAGAAAGTAGAGATTTCAACGAACGAAAAGCCCACCGACTTTTTTAAAAAAGCAGATATTTTGACGTGATAATTTTCGATCGAAAATTAGGGTGTTTTTTCGATATTAAGTCAAAATAAGGTAAAAAAATAAATATTTTAAATCAAAAAAAAATACAGTGTGTTTGGGACATAAAAAGGTAAGTTTTTACCAAATTTCGTCAAAAAAAAAATTTTTTGTAAAAGATAAAAATAAAAAACCAAAAAGTTGGTTATTTGAATTTTTCACATAAATTTTGAGGTTATGTGAAAAAAGTGTAAATACAAAAGTTGTAGATCTTTTTATTACCTACAACTTTGCTCTTTAATGTTTTTCCATAGGAATTGTAGTTTTGCCGGAAATCGAGATAAATCGTTTTCTGCCCTTAAAAACTCACCCCTCTCCACTTCCCGACCTCGGATCGCCCATAAATTATTTTTCCTTTCATTTTTGTTATATTCTCTTCCTTTTCCAATGGGTTTCATCCTACTATTATTTTTTTTCACTTTTTACCATTTTCAAAGCTCTATACTACGTAAAACAACTAACCAACATAGGCGTAGTTAGACGGTCAACACTGGGGGTGCTGAAGTCCAGTGGCGGCTCGTGACATGTTAACGTGGGGGTGCACAAAAAGCCATAGACCAGGCCCAAATTTGGTCAATAATTTTTAGTAAATATTTTAATGTGATGTTAATAGCAGGTTTAGGTATTTCAATGTTCTTGACAATCACTTTCTCCTCCAACGGTAACTTGCTAAAAGATTTTTTCAAAAATTCCACGGTGTATTTTATATCAGACGACGCACTCATCGTTTTTTCGTGTTTATTTAACTTTAAACTTTAACTGAATTCAATAAAACCACATTAAACCTTAATAAACAAAAAAAATTGTCAAAATACCGGCTAAAAATTTCCGCAAATTTGAACGACTACGACTGGTTATATTTAAAATATCAAATTAATGCAGAATTGCAGAACATGACATACACAAGCTATTATGCCGCACTCGTATTTTACGAGATTTTTATGATCATAGACCCGCTCTGACAAGTAAACTGGGCGTGAACTACACGGTACACGGAGAGAAATTTTGAACAGAATCCGCAACTACCTAAATATACTTGAATTTGTACCAGAATTCGAATGCTTGAATGCTTGAAATATTAATATGAAAAATTCATTACATAATATAATGTATATTATAAAAATAGGTTAGTTCTAAAATTATCCTATATATTGTAAATTTTTTTTGGTGGTGCTAATTTAGATTTCGGGGATGCTTAGAACCCCCAAGTACCTACCCCCCTAACTACGCCTATGCTAACCAATTCATCAAAAAGTTATCACCGGATTATTTTTTACTGGCCAAAAATTCAACTAACTCTTGAGTATTTTTGCATCTTTTTTAACTTTGTATTTTTTATGTTGAACTTATTTCGATACCTTAAGGTTTATCAGTTTCCAGATCTTTATTTTCATTTCGCTCTTGTGGTTTCCCAATAAAATAAAATACATTTTTATAGGATCTAATTTCCACGTCAAATAAAAAATAATGTTTGCAAATAATTCGTGAAGTTTGCATTGGGTAATGGAAATGGGAAACGGACGGATTTGACAAGATAGACGAAAGGCACTAAAGCCAGGCAATATAAATGAGGAGAGTGTGTACAGTATATTTATTTAATCGATGAAACAAACAAAAGTCGAGTTTTCCGTTTAGCGTAGTCGAGAATGATCTGGAACATTAGACAGTTTTCGTTGTCTTTTAAAAGCGATTCCGATAGCCGCTATTTGACAACTTTGACATTTGAGCTGTCATTTATCGTTATCGTTACGGATAAGTGGCGGGAGCTAACGGACGGAAGACAAAGCCATAGCGAAAACGGAACGCATACGTAATGACCATTTTTTAACAAAATGCAAAGCCCTTCTACGCCAGAAACATTATGGTTGCTTTCTGTTATTACCTTATTGGGAATCCAGTCTTCTTAAGTGATTTTTTTTCAAATCGGAATAACATTTGCATTCAGCATTATTATAGTTTTCTAAATTGAAATTTCCATACAACTGTGCTCGATACTGAATGTCCTGGCGAACAAGCACCTCCAAGATCATCCAAATCCAAATCACTGGATGAGTCCAATAAAAGCAACCTTTCGTCTATCATGATGTTTTAGAATTTTGGGTACTAGGAAATTAAAACCAAGCAAAAAAGATAACACAAAACGTATATGTAAATATAAACACAAATTATTAGAGATAGGTTATGTTATATTTGTTATGTTTACTGTCGAATTCGACTTAACGTTAACGTTAAAATTGAACGAAAACTATTTTTACGATCTGTCAAATAGCGGCTTCGTATTCGTATTCGTTATGGTTAACCGTTTGAATTTGCCAATACAACGAAAACTGTCTATTAAGGGGTGGATGTGCTCGTGCTCTCATTTTCATGAAATAAACAGTTAAACAGGGAAGTAGATCTTGGTTGATATAATATCTGTCTTCTTGTTTGTAACGTATATTTTTTCTTAGAGGCTACCTGGAGAGGTCCAGAGGGAGTTACCTGCTCTACTGCTGAATTTTTCTATGGTGTATGACTACGGCCAAGTTGTGCAGTTTCGATTCCCAAATTATATTTGCTGCCATTGTACGCTGCTTCCCTTACATAATTGTTTTTTGGTAAACGTTGTATAACCCCGAAGGGAAACTATTATAAAAATAGGCTAGAGAATGACCAACTATTGAATAAATGATTTACTAATTAAGTAATTAATATTTTAAGTTCATAAGCCTATAAAAATAATTTTTTCGGCAACCGTCCGAGAAGTACCCACTTATTTGTAATATAAAAATAAACCAATTTTGTGAAGATTTGAAACCTTAACGTTGTTTCTTTTACGTATTTATTGTATACTAGCGTGTATCCGGCATGCGTTGCAACCCGCTGGTATAAATACAAACCCGAACAAACCCGATATATTAGTACCCGGAATGCCACTTTCTGAAATTGCACCCATGCGAAGCCGGGGCGGGTCGCTATTATACATAAAAACCTTCCCCTTGAATCACTCTATCTATTAAAAAAAAACTCTTCAAAATCCGTTGCGTAGTTTTAAAGATTTAAGCATATATAGCTGGTTAGGGGACGGACAGACAGCGACAGCGACTTTGTTTTATACAGTGTCACCATTAAAGTCCGCATCATATGGGATTTTTTTTTATTAATAGCTTTATTCAAAATTTTACTTCGGCATCGAGTTCTGCTTCGATCGAGATGAAAATTAAGCAAAAAAATAGCAGTCACGTGATTCGCATTTTCTGTCAAAATTTAATTTATTCCAAAAAATAATTCAAAAGTGGGGTTATTTCTGAAAATATCGAAAAAAAAAAAGTTTTTTTAAATGCTGTTTCTAGCCCACATGCAAAATTTCAGCTGCATAAGATAATTTTGATTTTTTACCCATATTTTGTAAATTGCACCACTTTTGCAAAATAAGACTTAACGCAACCTACATAAAACTTCTCAGTTTTGACAATGTTTTATTTCGGATACATTTTCTTTAAAGTAGCGCCATATTAAATGTGTGTTTTTCTACAAAATCAAAATTGGGCGAATAAAATTTGGTCGCATGTGATGCAAAGTTTATTTGTTTTTGACCCTGTATAAGGTAACTTCATAAAATAAGTATTTTCGAAAACGTAGTTTGTCTGAAAGTAATACACCTTAATACTAAGACAAAAAAGAACACAGTGTCTTCAGTAACGTGTTTTTTAAGTGGAAAATAAATTTTAGTTTAACAACGTTTATCTATTTTCAACGATTTAATTTAAAACCCCTATATTATAATTTATTATTAAGCTATGTCATAATAACGTTAACGTGTATTACTTTCAGACACAAACTACGTTTTCAAAAATACTTATTTTATGAAGTTACCTTAGTTAGGATCAAAAACAAATAAACTTTGCATCACATGCGACCAAATTTTAATCGCCCAATTTTGATTTTGTAAAAAAACACACATTTAATATGGCGCTACTTTAAAGAAAATGTATCGGAAATAAAGCATTGTCAAAACTGAGAAGTTTTATGTAGGTTGCGTTTAGTCTTATTTTGCAAAAGTGGTGCAATTTACAAAATATAGGTAAAAAATCAAAATTATCTTATGCATCTGAAATTTTGCATGTGGGCTAGAAACGGCATTAAAAAAAACTTTTTCTAATAACTTTTTTCGATATTTTCAGAAATAACCCCACTTTTGAATTATTTTTTGGAATAAATTAAAATTTGACAGATAATGCGAATCACGTGACTACTATTTTTTTGCTTAATTTTCATCTTGATCGAAGCAGAACTTGATGCCAAAGTCAAATTTAGAATAAAGCTATTAATAAAAAAAAATCCCATATGATGCGGACTTTACTGGTGACACTGTACTATGTTAAGATTATGTTGGTTGGTCCATACATGTTCCGCTATACCTGATCTCGGAGTTTCACCTCTTTGAGTATGTTTTAGATGTTCTTTAACACGTACGGGAAGAGGTTTTTTTTTTCAATGTACGATTCGCCTCACTCACAAGGGATTTGATAGTTGTGTTTTCATTACGGGAGGGTTTTACTTTTGGAAGAAGGCTTCTAAGCGTATATATTTCCGGATTTGAAGGCTGTTTTGATATTATAGTTTTTAACTATTTACTAATTAGGTTAACCTTCTAATCCTTTCACTTGAAAACGGTTAGAGATACCTACTAACTAACCGAAACGTAACAAAATAAAGACAATGGAAGTCCGACAACGTAATTTTTTTGACCTCTTTCTGTATTAGGAATAGAAATTTTTATAAATGCTTTTGATATTACATATATTAATCTTCATAAATGCTTTAATGCCTTTTAAAAGTCCGCGCAGCCTGTTGAATGTGGAATTACTAAAAAACGACAAAAATGTCGACGCCAGACGCAATTTGTTACTTTTAAACCCCTGATATTTGGTTTTGCTGCATTGCTGCACCTAAAACAAACACAAAAACGCGCCGTTTTAAATATACGGCCCTAATAACGGCAAGCAATTTGGAAGTTACGCGTCCAGCTTTTAAATATTGTTTTCATCCATTATAAATTCTAGTGGTGTAATGTACTGGCTAATTGCACTACCGTTTTTATTGTTCCTACTCTGTTTGTAATCCGGCTATAAATGTATTCCAGCTATTTTGCAAATATAAAGCAAATATGTAAATTAAGCTCCAACGAGCAAACGTATTCAGTATAATAAAAGATACCTGTGAAGTTATAACACCGCTAATTCCCTAATGATCATTAAAATACAGGCTGGGTATATAATATGTTTTTTTTTAATGGGAGAGCCAAAGAAAGTTTACAAAAGCTTAAGTTCTGCGTTATCCTGCACAGGGCCGGATCTACGTATGGGCTTAATGGGCTGCAGCCCAGGGCCCCCGGGTTCCAGGGGGCCCCGTTTCCCGAAACAGAAAAAGATATATAAAATAGAATATAGCGATATAAACAAGAGACGGATTCTTTCAAAATTTACAGATAAATCCACAGAAAAAGCTGTATATGGGGCAGAAAAATTTAGAAGAGACACGTTTATTGTTGCGTTAGATAAGCTTATCCTCGATTTAAATAGAAGAAGTCAAGTATATGCAGAATATAGCAATAAATTTAAATTTTTGATGGATTTGCAAGATCAAAGTAAGGAGAACATCGACCTGGAGAGCGTGCGCGCTATTATTGATTATTATTTAGATGACGTAGACCAACTTAACCAACATTTAATACAGGAATGTATTAAATTCAAAACTTATATAAAACAAACTGAGCTAGAGTCCTAAACTTGTAGTGATATGTTCAATTTAATTTTTGAAAAAAAACTTGTTGACTTTTTCCACCATCTTAAAGATTTTTCTAACGCTTCCTATTACTAGTTGTTAAGCGGAGCGTGCGTTCTCTAAGTTGTCCTATATAGAAAACAAATATAGGACAACAATGACAAATACAAGACTTAATTATTTATCACTTCTTTCTTTCAATGCTGAACTCACCAAAGACTTGAAATGTGATAAGCAAATAAAATAATTTGCAGCAAAAAAGTGTAGAAAAGTTATTTTATAAATTTCTTATTGTTATGTTATGTTCATTTATTAATACTTTCAACTCTGTCTTGTTTAAGTTATGTTTAGGTTAAGAATTAATAGCTTTAATTTTTTGTTCACCAAAGATAAAATGTATTTTCGTTTGAAATAAAAAACTTTAAGTTCCGAATGTTAAATTTTCCCGCATAAAACATTTTTTAGAAAAATGCCTAATTTATATAATTTCGTGGGGCCCCCAGATATCGTTAGCCCAGGGCCCCCAAAGGTCACGGTCCGGCCCTGATCCTGCAGCTCTCAGTGCAGATTAATAATGGTATGGCAACTGTTCATAGATTAGCGACAGCTTACAATTTTATATTAAATGAAGATAAAATTCAAGAAACGCAGAGATGCCAGTAACCATTACATCTAAGGTTTTCCATCCCGGATCTCGAAAATCCCGGGATCCCGGAAGATTTTTGTCCCCGAAAATCCCAGGATTGAAGTATAGCAATCCCGATTTTTAAACGATCAAATTTCAATCTGCTCTCGATAGTTCTCGTCTTCTCGTTTAACATGTATTTATTTGTTCTTTCTTGGCATTTTATTTGAAAATGATGAGGATGAGGACAGAGATAATGAAGCAGATGGCATGGAAATTATGTATGAAGTAGAACCAGAGAACCAAATTCAAATGACAACAAATCACGATATTTATTCCATTGTCAAAAAAGTCCGAAAAGTTGTTAAGATATTTCGCCGGTCTCCTACCAAAAATCCAATTTTGGACCGGTTCGTTTTGCTGAAAGATTGTATTCAGAATGGGTTTAATTGATCTGAACAGTCCAGTAGTTATAAATGACAGTGGATTTCACATAATGAGAGATATCATACAATGTCTTGAACCTGTTAAATTGACGGTGGAAGCGATTTGTAGAAAATACGCCAATTTGTGTACGGCTGATGTAAGTTTCAAATTTTTATTTCAAGAACTTGCAAATCTAAATACGCCACTTAGTAAATACTTTCAACAAGCGCTTACAAATCGTAAATAAATGAACGTCGAACTATAATGTCTGGGGTTATCTCATACCTTCAAAATCCTAGCACCCATCATGGAAGCAATTTATTCAAACACCCAAATTATCAAAAATATATCAGAACATTTAAAAAAATATATTACTTCAAATTTGGAATCCGACGATGAAGACAATATGCCTCTGACTGAAATAAGAGAAAAGCCGACTGGGATTTTAACTTCAAGAAGCCATTGGCTCTGTTACCACTAGAACTAAACCTAATTGGCGGCAAATATCGGAAAATCCAAAAGTTCATCTTAAAAGTCTTAACGTAATAAAAAAAGAAATGTCCCTTTTTATAAATGGAGAATTAAAAGGTTTATATTTGCAAAAGTGTTACGAATATTAGGTGACAGTACCACCTATACAAGTGTGGAAGCTGAAAGAGCCTTTTCTTCAGCAGTCACATTTGCGACCAAACTTAGATCGCGCTTAAGTGACTCAACTTTAGACACGTTGGTGTTTTAAAGAGCATATTTTATTTTTACTAAGCAAATCGTAAATGTTTAACAATTTTTTTGTTTGCCCTGTTTAATAATAAAAAGTTCTTTCCTTTGTTTTACGTACGCACGCATAACTTAATTTTTTATTTACAAAACGTAAATCCATAAAAATGGTTTTTATTTTCGAGTTTTTTAATAAAAAGTTTTTTGTCATATTATTATGTCTGCATTTTTATTATTTCTGTTGCTACTTGCTAGTCTTAGAATTTTAAATATTAAATATTATTAATCATTAGGGTTGATCCCGGAATCCCGGGATCTCAAAACGGGATCCCGATCCCGAAAATTGGAAACCCTAATTCCTTTTAAACCTTTTAAAGTTTCAATAAACGAATTAATTTTATGGCATGAGAATAAGTGGTTTGAAAATCAATCTTTAACAGAAGTTACGAATGCATGATTGTAGAATGGAGATGACGCTCTATCAAAATATTATATTTAAGTAAATTATTTATTAAACCAGTTTAGGTAGAGTCTTGAAACTATTAAAGATAACTCAAGAAGTGGGACAACGAATACTGATGTTTATAGTTTTATAGGAAAGTGAAAACAATGGTTCTCAACGATCCTCGTGTGTCTTTTGATGAAACCTTGATATACTCGTGCATCACCTGAAAGACCGTGACATGACATACTGTTGGGGAGAAAAGTGCTCCTCGTAATAGTCGTAGTTCATTATCATCAGCGATGAATTAAAATTGTTAAATTAAATTTTCCGATCTACCTCTTTCATAAGCAACTTTGCGATGTAATTAAATTACCATTTTATTAATAAATTTTAAGTTGAGCTAAAAATCTCTCAAGAGGAAACGGGAATTTCGGGGAGACATACTGTACATACCAAGCACTTTATCGCTAAATACCCTATCCAAGAAGAAAGCCGGCTTCTCCAGAATCGCGTCGGGGGTTCGCATTGTTTTGCAAAAAATATCGCTCCATAAAACATACACCGTGGCTATATTAAATTCTTCAAAGCCTTTTCTAAACGGCGCGAGGTATAAAAGAGATAATATACGTCTTTCACTGGTTTCTTTATGAAAGCTGCCCTCATCGAGGCTTTATAGTTAGTAGAGTCGTTTTTTTCGTCGGCTGAAGGGTCTTAAATGCCTTGATTGTATATTTTGGGTAATTATTTTTTATGCGAATTGCCATGGTTAGCAGTAACGGCTCTCTTACTGGGGGTCGCAATGTCGCAAATTGAATTAGAAAAGTCAATTTATGGTTAGCAATATTTAAAAAGAAAAAAAGATTTTGTGTCATTTCTAATAATAGAATTTTTTAAGAAACGTGCCGGCCCTTGCGGGCCATTGTCAAAGGAGTACGAGAAGATACTAAATTCTACGTATTTATATCATATTGTGGTAAAACATGACATAAAATTAAAATTAAAAGATTGAATGGTCAACTGTGGGTTTTCCTAACTTTTAAAGGTACAGATACATATTTAGTCCTAAATTAGTGTGCTATTAAGAATTAGGAAAGCGCCTGAAGGTATTTCGGGAACTTGCATGAAAATTAAGTTTCAAAAATAGTGCTCTTAAGCGTAAGCTAATATATTTCTTTAAAAGACCCACAGTTCACAAGGAAATGTTTTTTTTAATCCTCTGGATTAAATAGAAGCGATTAAAGTTCGCTTGTAACGTCAAAGCGTACCACAATACATAGCGCGAGAGCGGGTTATTCATACTACGTGACGTCACACGGCAAACTTTAATTATAAAAAAATTAAGGAGTGATATTTAAGACGTTATATTATATTTTGTATATTATGTTGTTGTTTGGTGTGGCTGGACATATTTATGCAACAACAAAAAATGCGTGCAAATTCCCCATTCTTAATAGCACACTAATTTAGGACTAAATATGTATCTGTACCTTTAAAAGTTAGGAAAACCTACAGTTGACCATTCAATATTCTAATTTTAATTTTATGAGATGTTTATAAATACCATAATATCATATAAATACCTTTGTAATATCACGTAGAATTTAGTATCTTCTTGAACACCTTTGACAATGGCCCGCAAGGGCCGAAACTCGTGTCAGGAAACTGATTAAATTTGTGAAACATAACAAGTAGTTATTAGAAATTATTCAAAAATATATTTTTATAGAATACAACTTGCCAAAGTAAATGTGAATCAAAGAACACAAAGTAGGTAAGGTATAACTGAACACTTCTTTAAATAGATCCCTCCAACATAGTAAGTATTACGATATAACATCACGATACAGACCCACGTGTTGCAACAATCCAAATCACCCAATAACAACGAAATATAATGGTTATTATCCCATCAAAACAACATAAAACGCGGTTTCAATATCGACAAAAGAAAACAATTTGGCCCCGTACTTCCTATTCACGCAACACGGATAACAAGTTTTATAAAGTTTTATGTATTTCGACATGCGATAAGACAATTTGTAAGCAATGTCGTTTTTATAGACTACCAAAAGATTACCGAAATAAGTATAAAAAGTAGGTAAAAAAAATATACCACATTTATCACAAACAATTTTTAAAGAAATAACTAAAGATCCACTCATACTGTTGTACCACTGTTCTTGAAAACATTATATTAATTTAGGGTATTTAATATTGATAATGGCCAGTGGCGTACCACACACCCCCGCAGAGCCCGCACCGCGGGGGGGGGGGGGGGGGCAGCCACGAGGCCCACATTGACGGCCCATTCAAAATTTGCTGTCCGCTTTGCTTTTCATAGGTGTTTTATTTCATAATTAATTTAATTTTTTTATATCCTGAGAATTTAACTTCGTTAAGTGAAGAAGAATTATATGTGAAAGCGCGGAATTTACAAACGATATACCATAAAGACTTGTCCATTGATTTTCCTTGTCAAATTTTAAGCCTCAGAAAGGGACTTGGAGAGAGTATTTCAAAATTAAAAACAGTGTGTGAACTTGCGGATCATTTATTAATAAAAAATCAGTGTGTTCTTCAAATTTTCCAGATGTATCTAGTGCAGTGATGTTATTTCTAACTTTACCTTAAACTGACTAACTTAAAATAGTAAAAACCCATTTACGTAACACCATGGGACAACAACGCCTTTCGGATTTATCCTTAAGAGCAGTAACCCCTTTTACCACAATGAAAATTGCCGAACGTTTTGCTGGTCAAACGAAAAGAAAAAATAAAAATTGGTATTTAGAAAATAAATTCTACTTTAAATACCCCATCCAGAAAAGTAAATGACGATCGAAAATATTTCCAAAATTTTTTTTAGAAATTTTTTTTATTTTTAGTAATTTTGTAATATCTTAAACAATTCTTTATTGGTCAAAAGCAAAATGACTTTCCCGGGTGTAGAATGTTGTACCAAACAATTTTTCTTAAAGCCATTTTTCAATATCGGCCTTACTTTTTCCTCAAAAACGTTGGGCGCGTAAAGTGAATTTAAGCATGTAAAGTGGATTTACGCGCCCAACGTTTTTGAGAAAAAAGTAAGGCCGATATTGAAAAATGGCTTTAAGAAAAATTGTTTGGTACAACATTCTACACCCGGGAAAGTCATTTTGCTTTTGACCAATAAAGAATTGTTTAAGATATTACAAAATTACTAAAAATAAAGAAAATTTCTAAAAAAAATTTGGGAATATTTTCGATCGTCATTTACTTTTCTGGATGGGGTATTTAAAGTAGAATTTATTTTCTAAATACCAATTTTTATTTTTTCTTTTCGTTTGACCAGCAAAACGTTCGGCAATTTTCATTGTGGAAAAGGGGTTACTTCCTCTTAAACAGTATCGAACATGAGTTTGTTAAAACATTAAATATCGACGAAATTATAAACAATTTTGCAAAAAAAACTCTCGACGATCTGATCGTTTTGTATAAGTAAAACCTAGTATAGTACTTTAGTGACATAATGTTTGTGCAGACTTGTTGAGTGTTCATGTGTTTTACTGTTTTCTGTCTTTTGGATTCTATGAGGCTCGATCACTGCTACCCGCTACCCTCGTTACTACCATACATGGTAAGCAACATTATAAGTGGTGTTTTAAAATTTTGATTTAGCATCATGTTTAATGAAATATTACGTATAATGACGTAATAACTACATATGTTATGTCTACCAGTCTACCTAGGATTAAAAAATAAATTCGAATTGTTTGCTGTTTTAATAGTAGTTACGTAACACATAATGTGGGTTTAACCCTAATTATATTATTACACGATTAACGAATTCAAAAATTCATAAACCTGAACCTAATAGTCATAAAAATAAGAATTATCATTTTCCATTCGTTATAGAGGGCCTCTGAAAAGGTTTGCGGGGGGCCCCCTCAGTTTTTGTTACGACACTGATAATTGCATACATAGTGATGTGAGAGGAGAATATTCTCGAGAACGGGAATATTCTCGAGAATATTCTCTGTAAGAAAATTCTCCCGAGAATATTCTTTAGAGAAGTTTTTCTACATAATTTACACCGCCTCGATTTACACTGAAAAATTTTGCAATGATTTTTAAAATTTTAAGTTTCTCTAACCTTTTCTATAACTCTGGCAACAGTGTTTTACGTCTGGCAACAGTGATTCAGGGAAATCCCCTAGAAGCGCGAACGTATACTCGTATGTTTTTAATAGTTAAATGTGATCTTTCTTTATTTGACTGTTTTTTTTTTAGTATTGAAAATACTATTAGGATCGTGTTTACGCAAACTTTGCATTGCATGTCGATGTCGCTCATGTCGATGTCGCTCTGCCGTCTGTCGCGGCCAACAGCGCAATATCTAGATCGGTCTTGTAACATAATACTCTGATAATACTTGGTAGAAATATAAATATGAATCAGCGTAAAGTCGGCAAGTAAATAATGAATAATGTTTAGTTTAGTTTGTGTTTTAAAGAACGCCATAGTAACTTTGTTAAAAAGTGTTTTATTGAGATAAGTTATAACTAAGGTAAGTTCACGTTATTTAATTCGGAATATTATATCGAAAAAAAAGCGGGAGGCAAAAAGTTGGAGCACAATAATTGCATATTACAGGGTCCGCCCAAATTTGGTTAACAAATGGGATAATTTTTTTATTATTGATTTCTCAGAAAATGTTATTGTACCGGGTGATTGGTTATATTTTGCACCCCTACCTATCTCATGAAAATCTTCATGGTCTATTTTGAACACTTGGGTAAATAAGTATAATTTAAAAACATAGCATAAGTAGGCTTAGACAATATGACCGATTGAATATAAGGCAATTGTTCACCTTGGTTGGTCTGCTATGTGAATATTATTGTTTATAAACAAATTAATATTAATTATTCTTAGAAATAAAACCATACATTTAATATAATATGTTTTAGTTAATATACAGGGTGTCCCAAACGTAATGGGACACAGAGCAACAGCAGGCTCCTTAAGGCGAAATAATGCGATTTATTTAAACTTGCATTATCCCAAAATTGATAACAACCAAGATAAAGGGTGTCAAACTTTTATTTTTGTTTTCGTTTTTTTGGGATTATTTAAGTTCACCTTGGTTGGTCTGCTATGTGAATATTATTGTTTATAAACAAATTTATATTAATTATTCTTAGAAATAAAACCATACATTTAATATAATATGTTTTAGTAAATATACAGGGTGTCCCAACCGTAATGGGACACCGAGCAACAGCAGGCTCCTTAAGGCGAAATAACGCGATAAAGAACATTTTTTAAACTTTTACAAAATCCAAATTAGAATGTGGGCTTTAATTACATGACATAGGTCATTAAAATTTTAAAGCTGTGTCAGGTATTTTCAATACATAGGATGCTTGCGTAAGGTGCAAGATCTGTGAATTTTTGTTTAGTTTTTAGTTATTCGTGGGAAGGTATGTTGTTTTTTAAATAAAAATTTAATTTCTTTACGTTTTTCGGCATTTGCCGAATATAAGCAGAATAGGTAATTTTTAATTTCTTTTTATTGCCATTTCTAGCGGTTTTCTTACCATTTTCAGAAAATTCTCTAACTTGAGAATATTCTCCAAAAGATTATTATCAAGGTATTTTTTTACATGGTGCATATTATTTTTCGTGAATGGCGATCAAAAAATATCATAAAATATTTAGAATTAAGTTGTCCATAAATCGACGTTGTGGTCTGGTGGTCAGCGCAGCGGCCTCACAGATCGTAGGCCCGGGTTCCATTCCCGGTGCCGGCAACGTCGATGTTAAATTTGGAATTTGGTTTAAGAGGTGGCGCCGTCTTTCGGAAGAGACGTTAAACTGTGGGCCCCGTGTCATGGATATTGGCACGTTAAAGAACCCTACCCTCGACAAAGAGGGATTCGGCAAAAATTACCAGATAGTGTGTGACAAATTCCCTGGCGTCGGTGATTGGCCTCGTTGCGGAAAAAGGCCGACGTAAAATAAATATTAAAAAAAAAAAAAGTTGTCCATAAAATAATTATCTTAGGGTATTTTTACTTTGATACTAGAAATTTCTTGTCTAAAATAATATTTATTGTATTGCAAAGTAGAGGCTAAGTTTTTCGGACAACTATCCCGTCTGGACACTGAACTGACACATTGCAATCCATTAGCGTTTTTGTTTTTCAGTTTTTATACAAGCACATCCTTCCAGCTTTTCTTTCCTAAGCACGCACAAGAGGCGTGAAAAAAGCCGCTAAATCCCAAAGATACACTTGGCCAAATGTTACTCTTCCAAGACTTATGTTTCTTTCTCGTAACAGCCCCTATAAACAAAAACCAATGGTCCATCAGCCAAGTGCCGATGATGGTGCGATTAAGCGCGCATTCTTGCCTCTTATCTTTTCCTGCAACACCTGCTGGTTTCTTGACTAATGGTTTTTTGTTTACGACGAACTTTTGTATTGTTTTGGGTTTTTTTTTAACTAACTGTAAGGTAGAAATTCAGGGACGTAACTAGACTTCATTGTGGATGTGGGGGACTACTACCGTGCGAGCAAAAATTATTTGCATCAAAGAGGGCTTGGATTAAAAAACGTAGGGCTTGGTTTAGATCACAATGATATGGGGACGATATATCTAACCAAATCTAGGTTAAAATTTTGTCAAATTCATATTATGACATGATATGCCAAACTAATGAGTAATAAGATAAGTAGACAAATACAAATTTATTTTTGTTGTTTACAAAATTAACAAAGTAAGAATATACAGAAAGAAAAAGAAAAATAATTACATAATTTGCTGAAATTTACCGCCATGCTCCAAGCATAAATTCGCATGCCTCTTCATATTTTCGAAAGTGTTCACCAGCATCTCTCTGGAGAAATGTTACCACATTCTTGAAATACTTGCACTTTATAAGGATATAAATTTAGCTGCTTCTTAAGAATAGTCCTGCATGTTCCATAAGATCTTCCCACTTCTTGGGACAGGCGTCTTATACAATTTGTTGGCGTATTTTGCATTATTTCACGAACGTTTGCAACAAGTTTCTGTTTTTACAGATGGTCTTCCTGCTACTTTTTTGTGTTGTATAGAACATGTTTCCCTAAACATAGCCACGGTTCTTTTCAGGCAATGATAAAAATCCCCAGCAATAAAAGCAACGTTAGGAAAATGTTCGTGAAAATCGTCCATGCACAAACCGGATTGTATTGCCACTCACCATTTACTCCAACCCCGTTTCGAAAATGCGCTTCAACGATGAATGTTTTGTGCTGTTCCGTAAAGCCCATTGTGTGAATTGTTCAAGAAATTGGATGAATTAATTTGTAACGACTGTGAAAGATGACGGAATAACTGATTGATTGTTAATTCAGGTAGTTACTGACACCCAACAGGTATTAAGCTCTACGGCTAAGCATTACGTCCTTAGATGCAAGGCCCTCTTTGATGCAAATAATATTTGCTCGCACGGTAGTAAAAAACGTGTGCCAGAAGTAATGGGTGATTTTTAAGGCGCATGCACTATTTTATTAAAAGTGGTGTTTTTGAGCTCTTTAGTCAAAGTTCCTGGTTAGGCGAAGGATAAATAAAAATTAACATTCACGCCATGTTTATCATTTTCTTATATCTAATAGGATGTCAAAATAGACTGGACACATCTCAACCATAGTCCATTAAAAATATTGCCGTGCAATTCATAATAAATATTAATAACCTCTCCACCTCTTCCCTCACGCATGCATTTTTTCTAACAGAGGTTAACTAGTGGTACATACTTTTTTGGGGGCTAATAATTATGTTAGGAGGCATAGCCAGGAGGCCAACAGGTACTCATTCAAATTCAAGGTATAAAAGCAATGGTCTAGGAAATACTTTTTAACATACTTTTTAAACAGGACATCATCGAGGTCTCGATACCGTCCCGGGATTTTATTATATAAATTGCAGTTAATTGAATTATTTTTAGATTTAGTAAGTCTGAATCGGAGTGTTGTAGCTGCGAATGTCTAAATGCCTAGTGAGTTTATCTCTGCGGGAATGTAGCTCCAGCACAGTTTGAAAAATATAAACACAGGGCAGCGGCATTCTGCCAAATTTTTTAACCAGAGGCTGACAATGGTCCCTATATCCTGCGTTAGCCAAAAGTCTTACAGCTCCTTCAGCAGCAGTTGTGACGTCATAATCAAATTCTTCAGACTAGAAGCAGAAGTAATAAAAGTAGAGTCGTCTGCAAATATGGTCAAATTGCAAATCCGTTGCATGTAATAACACAGATCATTTATATAAATTATAAACTGGAGGGGCCCAAGGACGGATCCCTGTGGCACACCTTCAATCGTCAACAATTAAATGCTTTAATTTCCTTCCTTTTATCAACCTTATATCTACTTTTTACGGGAGAATTATGATGGGAGTAAATTAATTAAAAATAGGGCGATAGGGGACTCGATCCTACTTTGGGCGCCAAAATAATTAAGAAAAAATTAGGTACATAACAAAATAAAACTATGAATGATGAAAGAGTTTTGGAATTCCATTGTCTTTATTTGTTTTAAATCACAACGTTTCAACTGGTAAGTATATCCAGTCGTCTTCAGGTGAATATTCAGTATTCCATAGATACTTTCTTTCATCATTCAAGAAACATCATTGTATCCAACCTTTAAACAGTCAAAATAAAATATGGTATATTCGGGTTAGTTTAAATAATAAAACAATATTTGCTTACGCCGGTGCTAAAATCTAAGGTGGTAAAAATGAAGACTTTTCAAAACAGATTATATCACATAGGTACACTTTTTTTCACCCTGTATATTTTCACGTCATTATGGATAATATGAGAAACACTTCCAACCACTTTTATTAAAGAAAACAATATTTATGATGCCTTCAGCCCGAAACAGTCTTGGCGTTTTGGTGTTTTTTCTCATTTTATTTATGACTTTAAACTTCTATGTAGATTAGGCTTTTATATTACTCCCCAGAGAGGCTAAATAATGTCACAAGTCGTGAAGAAATGTCTAAAACGACCCTTCTCCAGTTGTAAAGTTTTGATTGTGTTAACTGGAACAAACACTCGAAATTGAGGACTGACTGTTGTTGACATTCAGCTAAATTATTTTTGAAATTAGTTTCTTTTTTCTTGGGCCTTAGGAGATCCGAAAAGTTTACAAATTACTTTTTATGTTGCCAAAATTGTTTGACTAATAAAATCATTTATTTTTATATTTATATGTATTATATAACTTCTTTTTCTTTGCAGGTAAGCTGTTTGATGCCAATGTGTTTTATTTTGGGGTAAGCTTAACAATACCTATCTGTAATTCCAAACAGTTTACAGAGAACTGGTACCGAGGCCTTTAAAATTTAAACATTACTGAACAGATATAATAAACTTTTAATTAAAGAACCCATACTTACATTTCGCCTAACAATATTTTTTTATGAAAAAAAAAATAGTTGTACAACTCACGTGTAGTAAATAATGTGTTATTGGTAAATGTTTGCTTTGCAATTGTAATAGTTTAACTGTTTAACTAAAGCTTTCATTTGCATAAGGTTCATTAAACTTGATTTATGAGGTAAGAGTTTCTATTATTTAAATATCTATATATTACAATGAATATATCTAATTATTAGTTTAACGCCTGTTCCATGCAAGTGAATTATAACTTTTATTTATGATTTTTAAATTATGTTAAAAAAACTTTGAGTGATTTTTATGTAAACCACACTTTCATCGTTCAGGAATGCTGCAAAAAAATGTGTAGATATCCGGTATCGATCCTGCAAACACCTTCATAAACGTTACTGCGACGAAATGACTGCAGCAGGACAGGTTCCATTTTTTATTTTCTCGTTTTTACCTGTGCCCTGCACGCGATAACACATTAATGTTGAGATACTATCTGAAAACGCTGTGGATTAAAAATATATAGGGTGGTCCTTATGTAATGGGACACAGAGCAGCAGTAAATTATTCACTTCAAAACATAACGATTTAGCGCAATTTTTATAATCCGAAAATTTATATTAAGACAGATACAGGGTGTCAACGGTAAAAAAAATATTTCGCGTTTTTTAGATATTTTCAAAAGTTTTCGGAGCATTGGGTTAAAATTTGGTGTAGGGGGTTTTTTTGGGGCGGGAAATAACAACCTGGGCTCATTTTTCTTCTATCGGATAGAGGGCGCTACGAGCAGCACTTTTCTTGTTTTTGAACTGCAATAACTTGTTGTCACTAGGTATAATAGGACTTATCACTCCTAATTAATAATCTTACGACTTTTTTACGTAAAAAAGGTACTCTTGTCAAATAACGGTAAAGTTGATAGTTTTCGAAATATTTGCTATTTTAATACTCAATGACCTTTCCGTTGTTTGAGATCCAGCAGAAAGAATTCTTCAATACAAGTTGTTTTTGAATAATTGACGTGCAAATAAAACACAAAATTTCAAACTTTTATTTATAATATTTTACAAGAGGAAAACGATTTTTTTGGTTAAACTTTTACAAAATACGTTTTACGTTCGGATAAAATAAGAAGTATTACCTTACATGTTACATTAAAATAGCAAATATTTCGAAAACTATCAACTTTAGCGTTATTTGACAAGAGTACCATTTTTACGTAAAAAAGTCGTAAGAATATTAATTAGGAGTGATAAGTCTTATTATACCTAGTGACAATAAGTTATTGCAGTTCAAAAGTAAGAAAAGTGCTGCTCGTAGCGCCTTTTATCCGATAGAAGAAACATGAGCCCAGATTGTTATTTCCCGCCCCAAAAAACCCCCCTACACCAAATTTTAACCCAATGCTCCGAAAACTTTTGAAAATATCTAAAAAAACTCGAAATATTTTTTTTAACTTTGACACCCTGTATAATATAAATTTTCGGATTATAAAAATTGCGCTAAATCGTTATGTTTTGAAGTGAATAATTTACTGCTGCTCTGTGTCCCATTACTTAAGGACCACCCTGTATGTGTGTAAAGTCAAATTAATTTAAGAACTCGCCGCATCACCTGTCATTAATGGCACCCTGTTGAATTCTGGTATATTTTACGTTAAGCGGTTGGCTACAGAAACAGAACCGGACTAAGTTCTTCTACCTTCGCCTTCGCCATTTGTTAAATTCTGTAAGGGAGTCTTAATATGTTGTAAAGATATAGCGTATATATAATTGTATAAAATATTGACAGGCCCGTATATACCTACCAAAATAAGTATGTGAAAACATTATAAAACTAAAGGAAAAGAAGAAAACAACATTTATTTCTTTCATTATTTATTTATAAAAAGCAAAATAGGTATTTATGTATTTATTATACAATGGAAAAAGTAATACATTTTTCGCGAGGTGTAAGCTTTGTGGTGAACGTCTAATTAAAACACCATATTGGGAACCCTTTTTGTATTGTTACTTTTGTAGGAATTTTATATATAGGGTGTTCCGTAACTAAGGAACTATACAGCAACAGGAGATAGTGGACAATATGTAATTTAATTTCATTTCTTATACGGTTAAAGAGATCCTAGAGGTTAAAGTCATAAATATTTACTTTGTAAAATTGGCGATGATTTGATGTTAAGGTTGAATTCTCAACGTCATTCAATCTATTGCCAACCTATAACCTATTTTGAGTTTATTATTTTAATAACTAACATTTAAAGAAAATCAATATCGTCGGTACATTATTTAGGTAGTATCTGATATATTACAAAAATATCAATTTCTTTTATTGCTAATTTTGGGAGAATTGTATAGTGAAAGAACAATGAGTGACAATGACATAATAATGTTAAAAAAAATCTTTCCCGATATTTTTCGCTATACAATTCTCCTAAAATAAGTTACGAAATTCCTTGATATTTATTAAATATGTCAATTATTACCTATAGAATATCAAGTAGCTACTGATTTTCTTTAAATTTTGTATAAAAGCTAGAAAACATAAATAAATCCACGCGAAATAGGTTATAGGTTGGCAAGCATGTTGATAATTCCACCCTAAGCGGATAATATGAATCAAATGTAGTTATGTTTTTGAGGGCAATAAGGAAGATTCCATCCACCTTCTAGAGAACGCTAGCTGCACAATATAAGTTTCATAAATTCTCGCATATATTGTTTGTCTCTCACTTTTCTGACCGCTTTATCTCAAATTATAAAATAGGAATATTTTATAAGTGGAAAAATTGTACTTCATTAATCTCGATGTTTCAATTAGTTTTAAAGATAATTGCGTTTAAATGCTAGATGCCAAGAAACATTTAAATAAACACCTTTCTTAACAAAAGATATTTATTGAAAATTAACAGTGCGTTCTTTTAAGCATATATGACAAGTCTACTATCCCCTGTTGCTGTATGTGCCCTCAGTTATGAGACATCCTGTATATAACGATAAGTAAATGGTTTAACTAGACCCTTTATTGATTTGATAATAGATGAGTTAACCAAAATGGTGTTTGTACTCACTATTAAACTTAAATAGTTAACACCAAGAAAATCTGTCTCTGAAATATATAAAATCCAAAAGTAAAATGTTTAAAACACACACTATACAAAAAACAGCGACAAAAACACTTAAAAAATACCAAATCGGAAGAAAATAATACGACGCAACCTGACGCGTGAGCTTGCTACCCCACTGCTGATCTGGGACCTTGAACGACGAAACCAGATCAGCTGTTAATGTCAAATGTCGCTGTCTTCTGTCGAAACGCTTTCTTTTAAGAAAAAGTTAACTCTACGCATGCTCGCTGACTGACCATCATAATAGATTAGTTTATTAGATTAGATAATAGACTTAGTGCTGATTTATTATTTCTTATGATAAAATAGTATCTATGCTTAATTTTCGTTTCGCCAATAAAGGTAAGCGGGGCTCCAAATGTATTTGATTCGGGCCCCGAAAGTCCTGGATCCGACAATGTGTCGCTGGAACAACCACTGTCAATACTATACATTTAAATGGCTTTATTGCACCCGAATACGAAAGTTTTATAAAGCTAGATAAATCGTATAGAATTTCATAAATGCTTTTATATTTGCCGCCAGACAGACTGTCCGATCAGTTGCACTTTTGAGTGTTAAATTGTTTACCATTTTTTGTCTTTACGACGTCTAGATGCATAGTTAAATGTCTTTAATATTTTAACTAATGGATTCTTAAGACGACCAATCTAGACGTCGTAAAGACAACAAATGGTGAACAATTTAACAGATCTAAAAGATGTAAGTAATGTATGTAATAATATATTTATTAATTGTGGATACACATTACTAGAAGCAGATCCGTTAAAAAGTTATTTTAAACAGGACATGATTATTTTCATTGAGCATTAAAATGTTGAATAATCTTCAGTTTGTATAGAATCTCCATCGTTTCGTTGAATATCTGGTTCTTTTAGATTACGCTTTGGCAATTTCCTATTGGTATTTTCTAACTTTTATAACTTGGCTCATGGTTAAAAATTTTGGTATGTAAGATTTTTCTTTACATATTGGAAGCATTATCTGGATATGTGGAAAATTTGAACTTCCCATCTCATCTAGAAGTCGGTTTTCTCTTCCGGACAAACACACTTTTGTAGTTACATTTAGCTTTATATATTTATAGATAAATATAAAATGTTTAGATTATGTTTCCTGTCCCCGTTATCAGCAGTTTTAGTAGGACTTTCCTTACGTTGAAAGACGCAGGATCTGCAGTATTTTGATTTATTTTTTCTATTTTCTGTTTATTAAAAAGTTTCCCACGACCAAAATAGCCAAATGGAGTACATGGTCATGAAGTCAGGATTTTGTTAATTGCAGGAAGCAAATTACCACACTTTGCTTTTTCAAGAACTACTAATAACTCTTTATAATCATACAATACCAACAAGCATAACATTTAGACTATTGTCAAATTATTTGATCGATGTAGCTCCGCAGCTTCGCCTTAGCTTTGCATTTGTCTTCTATCTTTGGTTCTCCCAGTAAGACGTATTTGAAGGATAAACTGCTTCACTAAAATTTGTCGGTGTAATGATATTCATTGAGTTCTGTCAACATTAACTTGTGTAGGTCGCTTGTTGTTAGTATTGTTAAATATTAAAAATATTGAGTGGGTTGGTAAATTGTATAAGGAACACGTTTCTGCATTATTTAGGTAAATCAGATTAGTTTAATTTTATATGAATATTTACTGTTTACAATGGTCGAGGAAAGCAATAACAATACCAAAACCAAGAAACCTGCAAGTACGACTTTAGTCTTGGTTTAAGTATTTTAAAAAATGTAATAATTGCCAAACTATTTTTTTTTTAACTTACTTATTGGGTATTACTTCAAAAAAAATCTTAGAATTTGGATGTTTATATAAAATGTACTGTTGGAAATTTACAATCTGTTAATGATGATATTATTAAAGCAGGGTAGGCGATTTGTAAAGAAAAAAATATTATGTTTAGAATATTTTTAAGTAGAATTTGAAAGAATAATAAAAACTACCTTCGTATTCTATCGTATTAATTTTAAAAATCAAAATTTCCTGTTGGGTGTCAGTAACTACCTGAATTAACAATCGATCAGTTATTCCGTCATCTTTGACAGTCGTTACAAGTAATTTGATTTATCGCTAATTTTTCCAATTTCTTGAAAAATTCACACAATGGGCTTTACGGAACAGCACAAAACATTCATGGTTGAAGCGTATTTTCGAAACGGGGTTAGAGTAAATGGTAAGTGGCAATACAATCCTGGTTTGTGCATGGACGATTTTCACGAACATTTTCCTAACATTGCTTTTATTGCTGGGGATTTTTATTATTGCCTGAAAAGAACCGTGGCTGTGTTTAGGGAAACAGGTTCTATACAACACAAAAAAGGAGCAGGAAGACCATCTGTAAGAACAGAAGAACTTATTGCAAATGTTCGTGAAATAATACAAAATACGCCAACAAATTGTATAAGACGCCTGTGCCAAGAAGTGGGAAGATCTTATGGAACATGCAGGACTATTCTTAAGAAGCAGCTAAATTTATTTCCTTATAAAGTGCAAGTATTCCAAGAAATACAAGCCGCAGATTTTGAAAGACGCAGGAATTACTCTCAATGGTTTACCCAAAATGTATTGGAAGGAAATATTAGACTTGACATTTCTTTCGGATGAAGCCTGGTTCCACCTCTCCGGTTATGTGAATTCTCAGAATACACGCATGTGGAGTAGTGAAAATGCTGGTCAACACTTTCGAAAATATGAAGAGACGTGTGAATTTATGCTTGGAGCATTGGCGGTGGCCAATTTCAGCAATGTATGTAATTATTTTTCTTTTTCTTTCTGTATATATTCTTACTTTGTTAATTTTGTACACAACAAAAATAAATTTGTATTTGTCTACTAATTTTATTACTCGTTAGTTTGGCATATTATGTCATAATATGAATTTGCGAAATTTTAACCTAGATTTGGTTAGATATATCGTCTCCATATCATTGTGATCTAAACCAAGCCCTACGTTTTTTAATCCAAGCCCTCTTTGATGCAAATAATTTTTGGTCGCACGGTACTATCTTTAAGAGCCGTTTTATTTCCAAATTCTAAACGGCATTCGATAAAGGTTTATTTTATTATAAGAAGTGTCACATGTAGGTTCATTATAACATACAAATTCCAACAACAAGGAAGCATTATATCGTGAATATACAGGCCAAAATATCTTCTGGAAACATTTAACGCGTCAAGCAAGAGTGCCAGTCAGTTTAATTGCAACTTTTCACCAGTTGTCAAAACGCTTCTTGCAACTGCTTTGTAATCTGCAAATAGACTCATATTACACAATAAATAGCCTTCTGCTGATCTTTTATCTGAAAATGCCATTTGGTTCTAATTTTAACCCTTTGTTGACTAGTGGTTTCACCAAGAAACCATTTAAATATTAAATTAGTCTCTTGCCGGCTAGTGGACAGGCGGCGAAACCACCTTCATGAAATGACCTCGACCACTCTCACTACGCATTCCTTGACGGGTTTTCGCGCTATTATTATCAGATTTGGGTATTTTAGTGCATTTATCTAACGGTCATAGTGCAAGTGTTGTAGGTTATATTTACTTTGTGTTTTTGTTGAATATTTTGTGACTTGGCTGGTAAGTATTGGTTTTCTGGAGTTGTAGAAGTATGATATGATTATATAACCTTCCGAAATCACTTGAAATGTAAAAAAAACACACTTTTTTACTTCTTAAAAAGTGCGGTTTCACTGTGAAACCACTAGGCCTGATTGCTTTTTTTTTTATTAGGTACTCAACAAAAATGTATATTCACCGAATTAGAAAACATGCCCCCTGAGGGCTTGTACACCTTATTAGATGAAATTCCTTCAGATGTGGAATCGGAAATAGATGGCGATGAAGATGAAAATGAGAACAGAGCTGAATTAGATGACGATCCCTGTTTAGAAAATGAAAACCAAAATATTGATATAAATAATATCCCAATAATTTTTGAAGATGAGCTGAATGAGTTAGAATATGATGGAATGTGGGAGAGCGATGATGAATTGCCCCTTTCAGAAGTATGTACACGGAAAATATCGAAAACTACTATGTGGAGCAACTCTACTAATAACTGTCTGAAAAACCAGAAAGAGTTTGGAGAAGATTCCGGTCCAAATATTTCTGATGCCGCGGAAACCCCATTAGAAACACATGGGATATGTGGACAAATTTGACATGCTGAAGTCCCTCTATGAAATCGATAGAAAGTCCAAGAAGTGGTGGCACCGCATTTTATGGTATTTGTTAGATGCAGCAGTGGTAAATGCCTTTGTCATCTTTCAAGAAAGAGCAAAATCAAAGTCAATGCCATTAAAAATTTTCCGCCTCTCAGTTCTTCTTGGGCTTTTAGGCAGCGAGAGTTCTTGCCCGAAAAAAGGTAGACAACCTGTGACAACACACTTTAAAACTACGGTGTCTCCGGAAATAAGGTAATAAACATAAACACTCAAGACCAATTCTAAAATATTTAAAAATATTATGATTATTTTTTAGATACGATTCATGTGCTCATATGCCCTTACACAGTTCTTCAAGAAGATGTGCACTTTGCAGCTCGAAGGGGCATCCTCATCGTACTAGGTGGACGTGCTCAAGGTAATTGAAAAAAAAAATTAATTGTTTTATGAATTTACGCAATGCTTTTTGTTTCAGATGTGACGTAGGAATATGCTTATCCGACAAGAAAAATTGTTTTA
The DNA here is from genome assembly GCA_963969555.1 of Polydrusus pterygomalis. Taxonomy (NCBI): domain Eukaryota; kingdom Metazoa; phylum Arthropoda; class Insecta; order Coleoptera; family Curculionidae; genus Polydrusus; species Polydrusus pterygomalis. Next base: position 21,272,077 of record OZ018379.1, read on the forward strand.
CTACGTACCATCAAAAGTAAATAGCATGTATTATTGCCTAGTGGCGTCTCGGTGAAACCACCCATTCCTGTCAATGTCAATTATCATATCTGATTTTGTCAACTAATACTTTCTTTTAAAGATAATAAATATCAGTTTTAACTATTTAAAACCATTTTTTATTATGTTTTCGAAATTCAGTCAACAAAGGGTTAACTGCAATCGACATATCTTGGTCGCTAAATTTTAAATTACTGCTTAGCATGCATTACGATTACGGAACGAATATATCAAGATCTGTGATCTTTAAGATATTGACAATGACAATTTGCTATTTAAATCAAAGAACATCGAAAATGTACCTCGCTAAAAATGAACGCATATAAATTTTGATTTTTATTGGTTGTGAAGATAAAAGTAATAGAGAAGTAAATAGGGAAGTGTGTGATATGTTCAATGAAAAATACCCAAATTGAAAGTCTATTAACCAATCGACTGCGTTTAGAATAGCAAATAAGTAGGGAATTTCCTGTACTGTTAAGATAGTGTTAAAACTGGTCGTCCTGGTATACTTGAGAAAAAAATAAAAATATTATTATTAATTTGAAGAAGTAGTCCATGCTTAAAGTTTAAAAGTATGGGAAAGAAAGAAAAAACTAAAAGTTTTCCTCCACAAAATTTAATAGAATAAAATTCTTCAAGGGTCTCTACATGTTTCGAACGTAGAAACGTTCATCATCAGGAGACAGAAAATATATTAAGTGCTGATGGTTATAGCAGAAGAGTAAATGGTGAAGAACCTTAATGGAGCTTTTATGGAATTAAAAAATAATGTGTAAAGGGACATAATATGATAATGATAATGATCCTGATTTACCACGTTTAACCTTATGATTTCAACAGGATGGTGTTCCTCCGTATTATGTAAGGGATTACTTATTTATATTTAAGTACACTTTTTCCAATGCGGTGGATAAGTAGATGTTGGTCAATAGAGTGGCCACCCAGATCGCTCGATCTTAACCCGCTGGACTTTTTTATGGGGTTAAGTCAAAAATATAGTTTATGAATATAAACCCAACTCGATGGATACGCTTAAGGTGTCCATTCGACGAGTAATACGAGAAATATCTTCACGAGTTGTACAAAATGTACAACAGGATTTTTTGGATCGATTGCTCCACTGCAGAACAGTTGGTGGAGGGTTTTCTTAACATCTTATTAAATTGTTTCTTTTTCTACTTTGCCGTTTGTCTATTTTGTTTTAAAAGTAATATTTCGTAAACAGAAGATAGGTATAGTATAGGGCATGGTTTATGAAAAATGTTTAGAATTGATAGTAGAATCTAAAAATATACAATTTGTTTCATTAAAAAAAAATTAAAGTTGATCCATGTAGCATTTATATGATTCACCTTGTACAAAACCTTTTTTTTAAGAAAAAGGCACTTTAAAAAAATAATCTGACTGGTCCGAGCGATTCTTATAATTAAGTGGGCGTTACTCTATATAAAAGGCTGATCCGATTTTTTAACATAACGCAGTATACGAACGAGTACATGAGGGGTATAGATTCAAAGTGTATAATCTCCATGTTTCCTAAATTATTAGTAGACGAAAAAAACTTATAATTCATTAACTACAAACAATTACGATAGTTTCTCTTTTTTATTATATTTATGACACATCTTAGACTAAAAAACCAATTTTGTTCCTTAACATTTTTAAAAAATATCAAAGTTATTTGAAAAAAGGAGATGGAGATTGTGCGTTTTGGAAATAACAATTGGAGTTTGTCCATTTTGAAAATAGCAAATACTTATGGAGTTTGCTCACTTTAAAAATAATTTAAGAATCATTTTTCACAAAATTTTTATTCTTAAAAACAATAGGTACATTAAAATAGAAAAAAAATAGTAAACAACAAACAACCACTGTTTAACGCTTCACGCATCACATGCGACTAACTTAAAAAAGTAAACTCGGAATGGCTTCGGCGCGAATAATTATCAACAAGTATGTGCAGGATTTTGCACGCTTTCAAATAATTCGAAACTAACAGCAAAACAACCCATTGGAGATTGTACACTTTGATTTTTAAAATTGAACAGGAAATTGTACGGTTCGAAACCTAAATGTCAATGAAGCTTGAGCTTGTACATTTTGAATTTAATCCCAATTTTCAGGGCTACAATTACTATGTAAAACGACGTCTATCTCATTTTTAATGAAACATGGAGATTGTACACTTTGAATCTATACCCCTCACATAAGTCATATTATATAGTATTCACAGAGCAGACACTGAATATTCCCCATAAAAAAATATGGATAAGGGTGGAAGTGCCTCTATAATAATGTGATCTTATGGGTGAGGAAATTATTCTTATTTCGGCTTCGACATATTCTAGTTTAGCTATCAAAGAAAAATAAAAGTTGCAGTATAACTTAATTAATGAAATTGAAATGCTCCAACATAGAGCTATCAGATGGGTTAACTTGAACTTCTCCAATAATTTTTCAGTTTCTGAGGCACTTCGAAACATTGGATGGCCCACCCTCAAAAAAAGACGTGATACTAACCGAGCACTGTTATTGTACAATGCTGGTACCAATAAGGCAGCTTATTCTGAATTGAAGGCAAGGTTAACACCAGCACATAGAATTTCTAGACATGACCATCGCTTTAAGTTTGATCAGCCTTTCTTTAAAACTTCATTGGGACTCTTTTCGCCTTTGAATAATGGCCTTAAAATTTGGAACTCGCTATCGGCAGATACTTTTAATAGCAACATTCCTAATATAAGCACATTTAAAAAAAACATTTCTTCTTTACCCGAGGGAACTTTACGCCATTTAACAACTTCAGGTTAATGCGTGTTAGGTACTATTCTATTTTATTTTGTTGTGATGCTATTTATTGTGTTGTTATTATATTTTATTATGATATTTGCAATTGTGATAAGAGAAAGTATACATATATCTCGGAATCTTTACAGTACTTAAAAAAAAAATTTAATTTCGTATATTCAGTTTTTATATAATATTGCTGTACTTATTTTTTAAATTTTGTTAAGGTAAGCTATGGTGATACTACTGATTTTTGTAATTTTATAATACTACCACCGGGCAGTATCCCATTTGTAGCTTAATAAATAAATAAATAAACACTAAGCAAGTAGAAATAGTTCATTAATGCGATTCTATTAAATATCTTAATCTTAACATAGTATAAAACAAAGTCGCTGTCGCTGTCTGTCCGTCCCTACCAGCTATAAATGCTGAAATCTTTAAAACTACGCAACGGATTTTGAAGCGTTTTTTTTTCTAATAGATAGAGTGATTCAAGGGGAAGGTTTTTATGTATAACTAGCGACCCGCCCCGGCTTCGCACGGGTGCAATTTCAGAAAGTGGCATGCCGGGTACTAATATATCGGGTTTGTTCGGGTTTGTATTTATACCAGCGGGTTGCAACGCATGCCGGATACACGCTAGTAAGAAATAAAACGAAAAAAAGCGCCATCAGGGTAATTTTAAACGTTAAATCCAAAACAAGGTGGTTAAACTGGCGTGCATCGTCAAGGTCGTCTTGAAAACAGCAGTACATGCGAAGCCGGCTCAAAGTGCGACTCCTGCAGCTTGCAGAACGGCGTGACCACCACGGAGAGCCCGTCTAGGTATCGAGTAAACAATATTTTCGCACTTGCTTTCGTTTTGCGAAGGCGCTGAATATGGCGAGTATGAATCTGAAATGACTTCGTTCGAAAAGCGGATTTTGTAGTATTGTGCAATAAATGTCCGTAAACATTCGGTTTGTGACGGTTGTAACAGCGATAGCGTTCTTTTGTTGTTTTAGTTATTTCGCGTAAATAACGGTTTAATGAGGAAACGTTTTGTTAATGGTGCGAGGTGAATCATATCTTAATTTATTGTGTTGATGTGTGATTTATTAAAATTGAATACAAAGTGGTTGAAGTTCGTGATAAATTCAAACCATAAATCAAAAGTAAAGTGAAAAGCAAAAATGGAATCAGGAAAGCTTTTGTTTATTATTGTTTAAGGATTTTTTTAAGCTTACATCCTGTTTACCAGTGTTTACGTAAATACTTTACTTGTTGGAAGACAGTAAATGATCTGTAAAAATTGAGACTATCGGACAGTGTTTTACTACTCGGAATAAAAATACCACCCTATATGAATTTGAATACTATTTTAGTATAGTGGGGAAACTGCTTTTAGGAAAACTTTTTACACCCACATAACTGAAGAAAAGTGTATAAATGAAGTCAGTCTAACCGTTTTAGTAATAGCCTAAACAAATTTTAAAGGTACCTACATACCTACAGTGTGACCAGTAAAGTCCGCATCATAATATGGGACTTTTTTTTAATAATAACTTTATTCGAAATTTGACTTTGGCATCAACCTCTGCTTCGATCAAGATGAAAATTAAGCAAAAAATAGTAGTCACGTGATTCGCATTATCTGTCAAATTTTAATTTTTTCCAAAAAATAATTCAAACGTAGGGTTATTTCTGAAAGTATCGAAAAAAGTTATTAAAAAAAGTTTTTTAAATGCAGTTTCTAGCCCACATGCAAAATTTTAGCTGCATAAGATAATTTTGATTTTTTACCAATATTTTGTAAACTGCACCACTCTTGCAAAATAAGACTCAACGCAACCTACATAAAACTTCTTAGTTTTGACAATGCTTTATTTCAGATGCATTTTCTTTAAAGTAGCGCCATATTAAATGTATGTTTTTCTATAAAATCAAAATTGGGCTATTAAAATTTGGTCGCAGGTGATGCAAAGTTTATTTGTTTTTGACCCTGTATAAGGTAGGTAACTTCATAAAATAAGTATTTTTGAAAACGTAGTTTGAGTCTTAAAGTAATACACCTTATTATTAAGACGAGAAAGAAGACAGTGTCATCAGTAAAGTGCCCATTAAGTGGAAAATAAATTTTAGTGGTGGGTAAAAAATTAAAATTATCTTATGCAGCTGAAATTTTGCATGTTGGCCAGAAAAGGCATTTAAACAAACTTATTCTTATAACTTTTTTTGATATTTTCAAAAATAATCCCACTTTTGAATTATTTTTGAAAAAAAATAAAATTTGACAAATAATGCGAATCACGTGACTACTATTTTTTTGCATAATTTTCATCTCGATCGAAGCAGAACTTGACGCCAAAGCGAGTGCCAAAGTCAAATTTCGAATAAAGCTATTAATAAAACAAAATCCCATATGATGCGGACTTTACTGGTCACACTGTATGTCCAAATATCAAATACATTATGACCTCAAAAGTTTGAAATATCCATGAATTTATTAAACGGTAAAGAAAAATACTATGATAGAAATTGTTTCTTTACTTTTATCGAATCTTTAGTTAAAAGAATTAAGAGAACATTAACCTAAATCCAGCCCTTGAGTTTGAGGCTTAAGGCCCTTAAGGGCAACTGGGATACCAATCCGTCTTCTAAATTCTATGAACAAGTTACAAAAAAATCCAATAATAAATAATAAAATTATACATCGACCCTATTCAATAAGGTTTAACTAGAGAGCATCCGCAAAGTAATTTGCATGTGTCACTTATGTCAAGTTGACAGGTCGTGGTTAGTTGGCGGTGAAACGGAAACAGTTTTGTGTTGTGTGGCACAAGTATGTGACAGTCTAAACAGTTTGGTAAATTGTTTCGGTAACAAATCAATTTTACTAATTGAAATATGCGATTGTCAAAGTTGCATGGTTCAAAATAGATAGGATTTTGTATTTATCCTTTTTTTAATATGGTGATTTATAAGTATAGGAGAGTGTTGTACAAAAAAATACAGAGTGATTTATGATGAGCGTTCATTGCGGTGGGGAAACTGATAACGTTAATAACTTTTTCCATGTTGAATATAATGGTTATTACTACATTTTAAAATTCGAAATAGGATTCTAAACATCGTTTGGATACTACCAACCAGGCCACGTTTGAATAGTAGTAGAATTATTACTGAGGCACTAGAAAAAGAGAAACCTGTCTGTTATACAGGGTGTTATTTAAGCATGTGGCCAAACTCCAAGGGGTGCTTCTTTAAGTGATTTTAAGAAGAAAAGTTCATATAAACATGGGTCCGAAAATGTATAGTTGTTACGATATATACAGGGTGTTCAACTTTTAAAAAAGAATCGGATATTCGTAACTATCTCAATACTCTTTTATTCCATTTTGTTGAAATTTGGCAATTCTGTTTGTAATAACAAGAGGATAATTTAGCCTCAATTAGATTAAAATTATTAAGTTCAGTGGCGTCCCGGAAGACAGTCCAACTAATATTTTTGCCAAAAAAGTGCGCGCCACTGACTTTTTTAAAAATTATGTATTTTGTTTTAATTAAGTAACTACAAATACAACTATTTTATTTTAGTTTTTTCATATCTTGCTTTGTTTTCGAGAAAAAAAAATAAAAACCACTTTATTGATTTTCCCGGGACAATAATAAGAGTAAAAAATTTAAACTACTTACAAACTATTAAGCAATTAAAATTACACGAAAGTCCTCTTTTGAATTTTTTTGCACAGATTAAAACTGTTTTCGATAAAAGAAATTAACATAAAATAATCGCATAACGTAATCAGTTATTACTGCAATGTTTTAAAAGTAACAACTATAACTCTTATTGTCCCAGGGACATGCAATAAAGTGTTTTTTTTTTCTCGAAAACAAAGCAAGATATGAAATAAACTCAGGAAATAAAATAGCTGTATCTGTAGTTGCTTTATTAGAAAAAAATACATAATTTTAAAAAAAGTCAGTGGCGCGCAATTTTTTTGTCAAAAATATTAGTTTGACTGTCTTCTGGGACGCCACTGGACTTAATAATTTTAATCTAATTGAGGCTAAATTATCCTCTTGTTATTGCAAACAGAAGTGTCAAATTTCAACAAAATCGAATAAAAGTGTATTGAGATGTTTACGAACATCCGGAAGTTTGACACCCTTTATCGTAAAAACTATGCATTTCGGACCCATGTTTATAATATGAACTTTTCTTCTTAAAATCACTTAAAGAAGCACCCCTTGGAGTTTGGTCACATACTTAAATAACCCCGTTTCGAAAACACGCTTCAACCATGAATGTTTTGTGCTGTTCCGTAAAGCCCATTGTGTGAATTGTTCAAGAAATTGGAAAAATTAGCGATGCATCAAATTACTTGTAACGACTGTCAAAGATGACGGAATAACTGATTGATTGCTAATTCAGGTAGTTACTGACACCCAACAGGTATTAAGCTCTACGGCTAAGCATTACGTCCTTAGATGCAAGACCCTCTTTGATGCAAATAATTTTTGCTCGCACGGTATTATATTATGTTACAGGCGCGGATCTGGGTCAAAATCTAGGGGGGGAAGGGGAATTGAATCTCAAAGATATATTTTTTTTAAATATAGTTATAGTTAACCCATATCTTTTAAGTACCTATATTTTTAGTGTCAAACTGTCTAATATTGAAAAATAAACAAACCATTACATTAACGAAACATTATTTTATTATATTGGGTACTATAAGGTACCAACCTACAACCTACAACAAAATTTACAGGAACTTATGAAGAGAATAAAAGAAACATAATATATTAATCAAATACTTAGTAAAAACACATTTATAAAATTAAATCTATTAAACGAGTTTTGAGGTCAGCAAGCCGATCAATGACACTTTCAACATCGATGACAATATCGCGGTTAATGTGCATCAAAGCCAAACCAGACAGTGTTTCTTGAGCCATATTGCTTCTGGTCCAAGATTTCCACCGCTTAAGAGCAGAAAATGACCTTTCGCAAGATGCAACACTTGCTGGAAAGTAAGTAACAGAATAAATAATTTAAGCAGAAGAGGAAAAAATTCTTTACTTTCGTCACATTTCCTAAGCAAAAATTCGATGGGAGAATCTTGATTTATCTCTGTATTTGATAATCTCCACAGGTCAGTTTCTGCCCTTAAACGTTGAAAAAACATCTCTGGATCCACAAATGGCTCAAGAAGAGAGCTCAAATTATTGATCGACTCGTCGTCGTCGTTGGGTCTTACAGTATGTAGATTTTGAGGTCAAAATTTAAAAAAAAGTCCTCATCAAATCTAAACTGTGTGCCTTCTATGATAAGATCTATAATCGGTATATATGTCGAAATTCTGTAATAATCTTCAGAATTGTCAGCAGGTACGTTAACTCTGTGAAATTTGCATATTTGCTCTCCGAGGCATAGTTAGAGTGATGGCTACAGCATTATGCAATTCCGTAATTTTTTTAAAAACATTTAAAAAATATTTAGCGTCGTTTAGTCGTTTCTCCTTTAGTTGGCTAATAAGATTAAGGCTTTTCGTTTGAAATATTTGACTTATATTAAGGGTTAGAGATAAAACATCTGAAATACAAAAAATATTTACAATAAACTGACTGTTTAAAAGTGATGTTTTTAAAATGTTTGCATTTGTACCTAGATGCCTCTCTATCCTGCCAGTTGGAGATGGTTTCTAAAGCTCCAATAATGGAAGGTAATGCTGAACAAAATCTGAATATTATTGATTTGTGCCGCTCTACCCAACGTGTTTCGCACATTTTGATTAATTTTGAAACACATAACTTCTTTAATACAATCAACCTCTTAGAGGACTGTCCGAAAAATTCATTGGAACAAATAGAGATTTAATTATAAAATATTTATAAGTATAAGAGGGCACTCAAGTTTGGTTAGGTTTAGGATCCAGGGGGGGGGGTAATTACCCCCCTACCCCCCCCTGAAATCCGCGCTTGTTATGTTAGATCGATACCACGGCACGGCATCGGCATAATTTGAGGACATTTTTATTTTGATGTTATATCTTCTATGATAGGTATGATAGGTATAATAGTCACCAACAGCAACTATTGAATTATTTTTTAGGTAGGTAAAGTCGATTCACCCAGTAAACCTGCAAGATGGCCGACATGTCATATGACAAAAGTCATATTCCAGCTAAATAAAACGAATTTTTGCATTTTCAATGACTTTTGTCATATGACATGTCGGCCATCTTGCAGGTTTACTGGGTGAATAGACTTTATAACCAAATTATGTTGGGAATAACTGACTACCGAGATTTGAAGTGATTTTAAAAACCGAATGATCACCGTTTTTTCACTCGAATTCTAATATTAATATTGGTTTTTGGTTTGAAACTTATTAATTATATAATGGACATAGTACTTTACAAAATATATCTGCCGCTTTAAAAAAACATTTATTAATCAGCCAGTATTCATACATTTTTAACTATTCAGACGACGCCGAACGCCGACGATCTAAATAATAAATCCTACACAGGCAACCCGTAATGCAGTATTTGAATAATATCTAACATAAATGCGGCTCAAATACAATACGAGTTATGAATTTAGTTTTAGGAATAACAGTGAACGCCAAGCCAATACCCGAAACTCGAAACCACTCGGTATACTAGCCGCAGTGAGTCATTGGCATGCGGGCCAGCGTTGCCACATTTATTTTGGCGATTCTACTTTTGGGAATGAAAGATAAACTTTACTAAAAGTCGCCCTCCACAAAATTGAATAGAATAAAATTCTTTAAGGGTCTCCACATGTTTCGAACGTAGAAACGTTCATCATCAGGAGACAGAAATATATTTATATAGTGCTGCTGGTTTTAGCAGAAGAGAAAATGGTGAAGGACCTAATGGAGCTTCCATGGAATTAAAAAATGATGTGTAAAAGAGACATAATATGGAGAAATTAATAAAAGTTAAAACATACTGAGTACCTATGTGAAAAGTCAGTAAATAGGGTCTAAACCAACCAAATAAACCGGGGAAGAAGAAAAAACTTTTCCAAAAAGAAAGTGTCAAAAATTATTTAATTTTTTTATAAAACATTTTTGTATAGGTTAAAAAGACATTGAGAGGATAAAATTGGTAGTGATTATCACAGTAACAATGAAAATTACATTCAGCAATGTATTTTGTGGGGTACTGAGGTTTAAGGCTCAGTAACTCCGCAAGAGGTTAATTTAAATTCGATAAAATTAATTAGAAAGTTGCACATTTTAAAAAACTTAAGAGGTGAAAGAGGTTGTTTACGTCCACGTGCTGGGACCAAAGTGAATTTGAAGAAGTAGTCCATGCTTAAAGTGGATTTATTTTTTAAATCCATGAAAGCTCCATTAAGGCCTTCACCATTTTCTCTTCTGCTAAAACCATCAGCACTATATAAATATATTTCTGTCTCCTGAAGATGAACGTTTCTACATGTTGAGACCCTTAAAGAATTTTATTCCATTAAATTTTGTGGAGGAATAAGAGTTTTAGTTTTTTCTTTCTTTCCCATACTTTTAACTCCACTTTAAGCATGGACTACTTCTTCGAATCTACTTTTGTTTTTGCTTAAATCTATTAAAAAATTAAAAACCGGATGATAACAGGGTTTTCACTCGAATACTAATATTAATATTAGTGTTGGGAAAAATCGACTTATTTTAATAATCGACTACCGAGAATTCGAGTGATTTAAAAAATCGAATGATAATCGATTTTTTTTTACTCAAATGCTAATATTAATTATTAATATTGGCGGTTCATCGTTCATGTTGATATACAGCATTTGTATTGGGAATAACTGACTCGGTGTTGTTAATCGATTGATTTTTTGCGGATTATTAAATGTGGCGGAGATATTTGTGGATTTTTTGGCATGGTTCCCAGATCTTACAACTTACAATTTAATTTAACTAACCACTTGACTACTTGACCTTGAGATGTCACGATATTGCATAACTCATGATATTTATGAATACTGAATACTCACCACTATAATAAATCCTATTATCCTACGCAGGCAACCCGTAATGCAGTATTTAAATCTAAATAAATCATATTTATTATCTTACGCAGGCAACCCGTAATGCAGTATTTAATATGAATTATCGCCAATAATAACCGAAAACCACTCGGTGTAGCCGCTCGCTACGAGATGGCTCTGGCCGCAGTGAGTGATTAACAGGCGGGCAGCAACTTTGGAGACGCGTTGAAAAATAAAAACCATATGTTCGTCACTCATTTCGTCACTCGAGTTATTTCCGAAGATAATCGAATAATTCAAGTGATTAAAAAAATCGAGTGATCGGTTATTTTTCACTTGAGTGATCCCATCACTAATTAATATCGGCGGTTCATCTACAGCATTTCTGCACTTCTAATACCTTTTCGGAAAATTCTTGGATATCTCACGGAACAACGCTGCCTAGATTTGTTTGACTTCTAAAAAAAAAAAGGTCGCTATGTTCCATAATTAATGAGGATAACGGGATTATTCAAAATTTTGACTTATAAACTTCTAAAAAATAAACTTCTAAAAAAAAAGGTCGCCAGAGAAAAACAGCGGTGAACCCCCATAAGGCACTACCTACATAGAAACTAAAGTAAATACTTGGTTAAAACAGTTATTATATTATAGGGAAAAGAAAAGCATAAAGTATTTCTCCACAATTTTAATTCAATAGCTAGGCTAGAATCGACATGTTTCGAGTGTAGAAACACTCATCATCAGGAAATTGAAGCAAATATAATGAACAGCTGATTTTGCTAACAACATCAGCTGTTCATTATATTTGCTCCAATTTCCTGATGATGAGTGTTTCTACACTCGAAACATGTCGATTCTAGCCTAGCTATTAAATTAAAATTGTGAAGAAAGACTTTATGCTTTTCTTTTCCCTATATCATTCAACTCCACTTTGAGTATGTACTACTTCTTCAAAATTATTATATTGTTAATGGCATTTTTCATTATTGAAAGTTATATATTAAAATCTACTAAAGAAAATATGCCTACTAAAATTTTCTGAAAAAGGGTGAAAATCTACCAAAAAAGTAGAAATCTATTAGATGTGGCAACGCTGAATACGGGCAGGAGACGTTGGAAACGAGAAACTAAAAACCGAGGGATCTCAAAACCGAATGTTCGTCACTCGATTTTAACCGATGATAACCGAATGAATCAGGTTATTGACAAAACCGGTCTAGAGTCTAGAGGTTGTTTTTCACTCGAGTGATCCCAACGCTTTATCGTCGGTCTATTTTAGTCTACGTTGTGTATTAATTGTGGCGAACCGAACAATGGTTCTTTTATATTGATAAATGTATATTATGTAGTTAAGTTCGTTTTTGTTTATAATTGTGATCTTCGTGATACATTTCATATAAATTAAAAATGCGGCCCGGTTGTCAAAAGTCCGTTGTATGGAACTATTTTAAGAAAACTGATAACAAATCGGCTTCCTGTCAAATATGCCAAAAAAGTATTAGATGCGGAGGTGGGACTACGAATTTAAGACAGCATTTGCTTCGCATTCACCGTTTACAATTATTGTCCTCAAGAGAATCTCTTGCAAATGAAGAAAGTACAGGTGAAAATGATGGTGATGTATCGACGTATCAGTATCAAATCTCTATTCCAGAAATGTCTCCATCTTCAGCAAGTGTTACGTCCACTGCTTCGTCATATAAATTAAAAATGCGGCCCGGTTGTAAAAAGTCCGTTGCATGGAACTATTTTACGAAAACTGATAACATATCAGCTTCCTGTCAAATATGCCACAAAAGTATTAGATTCGGAGGTGGGACTACGAATTTAAGACAGCATTTGCTTCGCATTCACCATTTACAATTATTGTCCTCAAGAGAATCTCTTGCAAATGAAGAAAGTACTGGTGAAAATGATGGTGATGTATCGACTTATCAGTATCAAATCTCTATTCCAGAAATGTCTTCATCTCCAGCAACTGTTACGTCCACTGCTTCGTCAAGAATCTTAAAAAAAAATAAACAGCAACGACCTACAAAGCAACTAAAACCTCAGGGTACAAGAAAAAAATATGGACTTTCCGAAGTAGAGATTTCTAAAATAGATGAGAAAGTTGTAAAAATGATCGCAAAAGACTTTCAACCGATTTCTATTGTAGAAAATGAGGGTTTTCTAGAATACACTAGGATTTTGCAGCCGTTGTACCAACCGCCAAATAGAAAAAAATTGGCCAACGAAATATTACCAACATTTTATACGGACGCAGCTTCAGTGCTGAAAGAAACATTGGATAGTATAAAATATGTGTCTATAACAACAGATATTTGGAATTCGGACTCCAACAAGGCATATATAACTATAACAGTTCATTTTGTATATGAAGATAAATTGTGCGCGCGAATTTTGGCCACGAGAGAACTACCCGGATCCCACACAGGCGAAAACATTGCCGCACTTTCAAAATCAATTTTAAATGAATGGAATTTGTTTGATAAAATAGTAACGATAGTTTCCGATAACGGAGAAAATGTAAAATGTGCCATAAATGACCATTTACTAAAACACCATCATCCCTGTATGGCGCATACACTGTATCTCACCGTAAACGAAGCTATTAATAATAATGATCAGCTCAGTATCATTCTTCAAAAGTGCAGAGGCGTTGTGGAATACTTCAAACATAGTTCTCTCGCGAGTGATAAACTAAGAGCCGTCCAGCAAGAAATGGGCTTACCCGAATTGAAAGTGAAACAAGATGTTGAGACGAGATGGAATTCCTGCTTCATTATGTTGGAAAGACTGCTTCAAATTAGAGATTCTTTGTGTGTTGCTGTAACGAATCTTTTTGAAGCACCCGATTTTCCAGATCCTCATGAATGGGAAATTATTACAGATTGTATAGAGATATTGAGACCTGCCAATGATCTCACAGTAATCCTGTCAGGGGAAAAATATCCTACCTTATCGTTAATAATACCTTTAGTTCGAGGGTTTCAATTTTCCCTGGATATTTTGACCCCAAATACCGATGTAGGAGAAACTTTAAAGGTAGATTTGAGTAACATAATGGTAAGAAGATTAGGTTCCTTGGAAACATTGGAAACCAATCAAATTGTCGCGAAAGCTACATTCCTCGATCCGAGGTTTAAAAAAGTAGGATTTGATTTACCAGAGAATGCAAGCAACGCTGAGAAATGGGTAATTGAAGAAGCGAGACAAATTTTTGCAAGGAAAATGGAGGCGGCATCGTGGGAAACTGTTAAACCAGGAAGCAGCAAAGAACCCAACCCCAAAGATATATGGTCTCATTTTGACAATAAGGCCGCTGAGATGAAAACTTATACAACGCCGACTACTATGGTGCTACGATCAATTAAGCAGTATTTGGAAATGCCTCTCTTAGATAGGAAGAAAGACCCATGGGAATTCTGGTCCCAGCAAAAAGATATAATGCCTGAATTGTACGAATTGGGAACAAAATATTTGTGTATTCCTGGAACATCGGTGCCCTCTGAGCGAGTATTTTCCAAGATTGGGCAAATCACAAACTTACGTCGAAACAGACTCCTCCCAAAGAAATTAGATGAAATTATGTTTTTGCACACGTGCCTATAAGTTTTGTCAATATAAGAAAATACAAAAAAAAACATATTTTATGCTATTCATAATTTTAGAAAGTGTTTTTATTTTTTATATAGGTATTTTTATTTGTTGAAATTAACTTTTACTTTTCTCTACTTTTTCAAATTTCACTTAGATATAACACTTAACAGCAGTTTAACTGAAAATACAAACAATAAAGTGCGGAAATAGCAATATTTTTATTGCTGTATTAATTTGCTTACCTAATTGATTTTAAAATACACACTCGAAAACATTTTTAAATTTTGTGTTTTAATATAGTTAATAAAGAAACCATAATGACTGTTATCCGTGAAAATATAATGATAAATGAAAGGGTTACGAAAATGCCTTTTAACTTTTAATGATAGACAATATGATAATTGAAAAGTGGGTAGCCATAAAATAAATACAGTAGGATATTCGGTAGTGATAAAAGGTGCACTAGTGTTTTCAAAAAGTTATAAAAAGAAAGAACTAAAGTTAATAAATAATTCGTGAACAAGAAGGAACTATAGGATATTCCCTTTTATTATAAATAAGTATACCTATTTATATTTATAATTGAAATGATTGACTAGTTTGGATTGGATTGACTTGTAAGTTAGCTGAACAAGATGATGATCACTAGGTATACTTCGATTCTCATGCAATCCGCAGGATCCGCAGGATGTGGAAGCGATTCCTATTCTTTTTTCGAGTAAGTTAATTTTAATTAATATATTATTAAGGCCATCAAACATCAGTTAAAAAGTTTTTAATTTTAATAAATAATAACTGGCGAATAAGTACCTACAGAGTACCACCTAATTAATATTTTTAAACTGTGGAAATCATTAGAATTTTCTAGTGCAGGGATTTTCAATTATTTTTTAGTTCAAAGGACATTAATTTATTTTACATCGTCCAAAGGTCTGTAGTGTCCTACTTTACCCTCGACTTTACCTTACCAATAATAAAAATATCTACCAAAAGACTTCTGCTCTATTGCATTATTTTAAATAAGTTCATAAACGAAGTAAATACCTATATGAAGTTAGCAAAACAACTCCGGACAACCAAGTTACTTCACTTGGTTGTCCGGAGTTGTTTTGCTAACTTCCTATACATTCATAAACGGACAACTATGTGACATCAGAAAGTATGTAAAGGCATTACACCTGCGCCAGAATGCTCACCTACGTCACTGCAATGGTGGCGCATTTTACTATGTTGGTAATTTTTAAATTTTAGAATTAAAAAGTAATTACGCAGTCCATAAAACCTAAACGGATGACTAAAGTAAAACTCTTTTTAACATACCTAATGGTTTTATCATTTGCGTTTGCTAATTTGTCACCCACACAAAAGACAATAACAATGTTAACTATGGCGCATTTTAATTATATATTTGTATACAATGAGAGACAAATATCTGAATAAAATGTTTAAAATTTAAGGAAAGAATCTAATTTTTTTATATTCTCTAAATTCTCTAAAGAGGAATGTTACCAGATTTATAATATTATAATATAAAAATGTAAAGTGACTCACTGATTCATTAACGCTCAGCAGCATAAACCGCTAATTCTATAAAATCATAAAATTTCGAAGATGTCTTTTCCTTATAACGTATGCAAAAATCAACCCCTAATGGGGTAAACACTGGGGTTGAATCATTTATAGAAATTTCTGTATCTTAGGTTAGGTTAGGTACGGGTAGGGTACTCGCTAGTAAAATATCAAATAATGTCTACTATGTATACAGCTGTTGTATGATGCCTCACTTTCATCGGGCAGAGGTAAACTCGGCCGCTTAAGACATTTTAATCCTCGCGGTCAAAATAAGGTCTTAAGCTGTACAGGTAAACTCGGCCTGGTCGCCCAGTTATATTATAAAAAGTTGTGGCCATTCGCACACGTATCTAAACCGGCCGAGATTACTTCAACTGTACCTACTAATTGTGTTAAATAAAAAAGGGTCATTGGCAACTGGTTTGTTCGTTGTTACCCAGAGCATTTTTTAAAAATTTAATTTAAATTTTATTTTTATAAAATAATATTAATAAAATTGAATTTAAAAAAAAATGCTCTGGGTAACAACGAACAAACCGGTTGCCAGGCGCGTATTCAACTGTCAGTTTTTTGGGGGGGGGGCGGGGGGTAAGAGAAAAAAACAGCGCCGCACGCGAAATTTTTTTGGGCCTCTTTTTACTGATTTGTCAGTGTTTATTTTTTGGGATGGGGGGGGGGGGGGGGGGTAATTACCCCCATTACCCTGCCGGTTGCCAATATACCATTAATATATTTTTATATATAATGGTAATATGTAGAAATATTTTTAGTAAGTGGAAAGAAAAGGGTCACCTAAACCGGCCGAGTTTACTTATGAAGATTAAGGCATAAAATTTCTAGCAGGCCGAGTTTACCTAGTAGTAAATAGTTATGTCTAAGTAGCTGGTTGGCACGGAAGACTGAACTTTTTTTTTTTAACACGCTTTTATTAGCTTCTCCTGTATGTTTGTTTGTATGTATGTTTGTAACCGACTTATTTGAACCCGATTTTGACCCACTTTAAACGGTTAGATTTAATTTAAATTATCAAGAACCGCTTACAATACAATAATCTACACGCAAAAAATTCTCCCGTCAAATTTTGACAGCTGTCAGGTGTAAAACGAAGAAACGATTTTGACGAAACAAATTATGGGGTCGTATAGTATTCGATGCGGAGACTTCGGGGAAAATAGGCAAAAAATTCTGCTGTCAAAATTTGACAGCTCTCAATATGTCAAATCGTTTAAAAAAAAATGATATTAATGAAAAAACTAGAAAGTCGTATGTATATTGACGGTGGAAAGTTGAAAAAAATACGCAAAATATACTCTTGTCAAAATTTGACACCTGTCAATATATCAGAATTATTACCATAACAGATAGTAATGAAACAAACGCGGGGTCGTATAAAGATATTGTCGCTCAGAATTTTGACAATTTTTTTAAAAATTTTTGTCGTTTGTTCGGGTTTGTCCGGTTTTGTATATATATTTGTTTGTAACCGACTTCTTTGAACCCGATCTTGACCCACTTTAAACGGTCAGATTTAATTTAAATTTTATAGACTTATCAAGAACCGCTGACAATACAATAATAATCTACTAATCTAGCTTAATCTACTCAAAATTTTTTTTTTCTTAACAATAGGTAACTCAAACTAAAAAATGAAAAATAAATATATTTAAAAAAAGACTAAAAAACACGCTTTAATAATTAATCAAACTAAAAAGCGGAAAATAAATAGGATAGTTTAGAATAATTCTTGAAATTCTTAATATAGGCAGAAAATAATAATGAACCATAAACATTAGTATTATAGTGAAAAAAAAGCGTGGGGCGCTTTGTGCTATATTTTTCGTATATCGAGCACCCCACGCTTTTTTCACAATAATACTAATGTTTATCGTTCATTATGATTTTCTGCCTATATTAAGAATTTCAAGAATTATTTTAAACTGTATTTATTTTCCGCTTTTTAGTTTGATTAATTAAAGCGTGTTTTTTAGTTTTTTTAAAGTATATTTATTTTTAAAGAAATTTGTGGCAGTTTGTAATCCGTCGAGTAATTATTTGATCTTTCGTTAAATGTTTTATAATTTTATCCGAAAAATGTCTCCTTAATAGCCTCGCAGGACAAATGGATGACCAAAAAAGAAATTAGGAGCAACCGCTTTAACGGATCTAATGCTCAAAATGTCATAACTCTAAGGTTTACTTCTGGTACAAGCCATGAAGCTTTTCATGCTGTTAATTATCTTCATCTGAACTTGAATTGTACGTAGATAGAGCTCTTAAATCGCAAACTAATGGAAATATAAGCCTGCAAAATGAGGTTTATTTTAGCCGGTGAGTCAGTGAACTGTGATCGCGATAAGGAAACGGGTACTTGGAGTGACAATTTATGTTGTTTTAAACATGTGCATTAGATGAAAATCCTGTTAAAAGTTTTGCAATCAATTTTAAGAGGTTTTGGACGTTTTCAGCAAATTTAAATGAACAAAAATTTTATTTTTAAGTTTTCTAACTTTCTGATTGTGGCTCCTTAATAATTATAATATAATTTGTAGAGTAGATATTATGTCAGTTTTATCGCTGTTGTATCAAAAGATGAAAATAAACTTGCTTCATAGCTTTAAACAACTATTTAATTCGTTTTTGTAGAAATTTTGAAAGTTAAGTTTATTCTGTGTTGATAGTACACTTATTTTTTGGGTCCTGCGCCCAAACTAGCTCTTTTTGCGGCAAAGTTTCTATTTTATTACAATCTTTTTTTTTTGATACTTTTATGGTGGTTTGCACCCATAACTAACTAACCAGACAACTTCCTTTTTGTAAGCAGGGTTGCTACATCGCTTGTTGATAGTCAGGAAAATTGGTCCTATAATGGGAATAAATACAGGAATATTTATACCAATACTTTCTAATTTTCATTGCTTACCTTATCTACAGGGTCACCAGTAAAGTCATAAAACTTCTCAGTTTTGACAATACTTTATTTCAGATACATTTTCTTTAAAGTAGCGCCATATTAAATGTGTGTTTTTCAACAAAATCAAAATTTGTCTATTAAAATTTGGTCGCATGTGTTGCAAAGTTTATTTGTTTTTGATCTCGTTTTTGACCGTGTATAAGGTAACTTCATAAAATAAGTATTTTTGAAAACGTAGTTTGTATCTGAAAGTAATACACGTTAACGTTATTATGGCATAGTTTAATAATAAATTATAATATAGAGGTTTTAAATTAAATCGTTGAAAATAGATAAACTTCACGTTGTTAAAATAAAATTTATTTTCCACTTAAACACTTTACTGAAGACACTGTGTTCTTTTTTATCTTAATATTAAGGGGTATTACTTTCAGACACAAACTACGTTTTTAAAAATACTTATTTTATTAAGTTACCTTATACAGGGTCAAAAACAAATAAACTTTGCTTCACATGCGACCAAATTTTAATAGCCCAATTTTGATTTTGTAGAAAAACGCACATTTAATATGGCGCTACTTAAAAAAAAATATATCTTAAATAAAGCCTTGTAAAATCTAAAAAGTTTTATGTAGGTTGCGTTGAGTCTTATTTTGCAAAAGTGGTGCAATTTACAAAATATAGATAATAAATAAAAAGTATCTTATGCAGCTAAAATTTTGCATGTGGGCTAGAAACTGCATTTAAAAAAACTTTTTCTAATAACTTTTTTCGGTATTTTCAGAAATAACCCCACTTTTGAATTATTTTTTGGAAAAAATTAAAATTTGACAGATAATGCGAATCACGTGATTACTATTTTTTTAGCTTAATTTTCATCTCGATCGAAGCAGAACTTGATGCCAAAGTCAAATTTCGAATAAAGCTATTAACGAGCTATTAATAAAAAAAAATCCCGCATATGATGCGGACTTTACTGGTGACACTGTATTTCCTTAAATTAGCAATTTATTGCAAAATTATCGAAAATATGATTGTTTCCAATTACAAATTTACCACAAAATGCAATATGGTGGAAGCGCTTTGAAGCAACAGATTAGATTATCATATAAATGACACTTTACGAGGGGTCTCGTTCAATTATAATGCCCGTCCAATTAGGGGGAACTTTAATTCAATTACTAACTTTATATGACCCAAAGTTACATCATCGAAAATAGGTATTTTAGGTATGTTGATGCTTGGTAAGATTATGGGGATTTAGTTATACTTAAAGCTATTATACAGTGTGTGTATAAAGTCTGGAAACGGCTTAATAACATCACAATTTACTGACCGATTTAAACCAAATTTGGTACAGTTGTGTAAGAGGATCTAACGCACCCAATGACGATATTGGCGTTGTTGCCAGCTTTTTAGTTTGTCTGGAATTCGAACGAATTTTATATTTTTAAATATAACACCCAGTATATTTTTACATTTTTAAATTCCACATAAAATTATAATTATTTTTTATTAAATGCATTATTAGTCTATACTCGGTCTATACTTCATAGTTTCCGAGATATTGACTCTCGAAAAGTGACATTTTTAAACTTTGACAGCTTATAACTTTCTAACAGTACGTCTTAGAGCAAAACGGCTTACATGTCCCTATCTTCAATTTTTATTATCTTCCCAAAAAAATCAACTTCCGGTTAAACCGGATGTAACTCGAAAGCAGGAAATATAGTTGTTCCGGTTTAACTGGAAGTTGATTTTTTTTGGGAAGATAATAAAAATTGAAGATAGGGACATGTAAGTTGTTTTGCTCTAAGACGTACTGTTAGAAAGTTATAAGCTGTCAAAGTTCAAAAATGTCACTTTTCGAGAGTCAATATCTCGGAAACTATGAAGTATAGACTAATAATGCATTTAATAAAAAATAATTATAATTTTATGTGGAATTTAAAAATGTAAAAATATACTGGGTGTTATATTTAAAAATATAAAATTCGTTCGAATTCCAGACAAACTAAAAAGCTGGCAACAACGCCAATATCGTCATTCGGTGCGTTAGATCCTCTTACACAACTGTACCAAATTTGGTTTAAATCGGCCAGTAAATTGTGATGTTATTAAGCTGTTTCCAGACTTTATACACACACTGTACGTAAATGTGGAGATATTATGACCTGCAGAAGCGTGCAGCTGTTTATCGTTATGCAAATGTGGATAGTTTGACAGCTCGAGTCGGAGAAAATATACAGTCGTTGTTGTCAATAAGTACCAATAATATTTAAGGATGTGTTAAATTTTTTTGCGCACATTGACTGGTGTTATGGTCATGTATTAATTCTCCTGAAGTTTTATGTTTGATTTTTTT
This sequence comes from Polydrusus pterygomalis, assembly GCA_963969555.1. Taxonomy (NCBI): domain Eukaryota; kingdom Metazoa; phylum Arthropoda; class Insecta; order Coleoptera; family Curculionidae; genus Polydrusus; species Polydrusus pterygomalis. The sequence goes on from OZ018379.1 coordinate 21,293,367, forward strand.
TTCTTTTAAATTAATATAAGGAATTAGAATATAAATTTTTAATTTTTATAAATGTTTGGAACATGTAAATATGTACCCCTTCGGTCTACAGTGTCGCCAGTAAAGTTGTTTTAAATGCAGTTTCTGGCCCACATGCAAAATTTCAGCTGCATAAGATAATTTTGATTTTTTACCCATATTTTGTAAATTGCACCACTTGCAAAATAAGTCTCAACGCAACCTACATAAAACTTCTTCTTAGTTTTGACAATGCTTTATTTCAGATACATTTTCTTTAAAGTACCGCCTTATTAAATGTGTGTTTTTTATCAAAATCAAAATTGGGCTATTAAAATTTAGTCGCATGTGATGCAAAGTTTATTTGTTTTTGACCCTGTATAGTATAAGGTAGAATCATAAAGTAAGTATTTTTGAAAACGTAGTTTGTGTCTAAAAGTAATACACCTTAATATTAATCCAAAGAAAAAAAACACAGTGTCATCAGTAAAGTGTTTATTAAGCGGAAAATAAATTTTAGTTTAACTTAACGTAAAGTTTATCGGTTTTCAACGATTTAATTTAAAACACCTTTATTTTATTTTTTATTTTTTTTCTTTTAGACACAAACTACGTTTTCAAAAATACTTATTTTATGAAGTTACCTTACACAGGTCAAAAACAAATAAACTTAGCATCACATGTGACCAAATTTTAATAGCCCAATTTTGATTTTGTAGAAAAACACACATTTAATATGGCGCTACTTTAAAGAAAATGTATCTGAAATAAATCCTTGTCAAAACTGAGAAGTTTTATGTAGGTTGCGTTGAGTCGTATTTTGCAAAAGTGGTGCAATTTACAAAATATAGGTAAAAAATCAAAATTATCTTATGCAGCTGAAATTTTGCATGTGGGCTAGAAACTGCATTTAAAAAAACTTTTTCCAATAACTTTTTTCGATATTTTCAGAAATAACCCCACTTTTGAATTATTTTTTGGAAAAAAATTAAATTTGACAGATAATGCGAATCACGTGACTACTATTTTTTTGGTTAATTTTCATCTCGATTGAAGCAGAACTTGATGCCAAAGTCATCGAATAAAGCTATTAATAAAAAAAAAATCCCATATGAAGCGCACTTTACTGGTGACACTGTATATAGATTAACAGTTGGTTCTAGATGTGATAATTTGTTTATGCATTTAACAACTTTATTTTGCAATTTTTGTAATGGTTTTAAGTTTGATCAAGACGAAGCAGATCCCCATGCAGAAGCTAAATATTGTAATTTTAAATATATATTTTTAAATATTTCCAAGGAATGTAATATTTAGCTCTGTATGAAACAGATATCAATGGTGATCTCGAGTTTATTGTATACTGGATATGGCTTATCCATTTTATAAATTTTCGGCTAAAACTAATACTAGAAATTTTGTCGTTTTTGAATATTGAATATCCTCAGTGGCGGATTTATAAATTTGCCGCTAGTAGGCTGTTCAATTTTTGCCGCCCCTCAGTGGCAGCTCGTGACTTGTTAACTTGGGTGTGCACCAAAAGCCTGCTGCTGGCGTAATGCGCCGCAGGAGAAAAATTTTTAAGACCACGCCCAAATTTGGTCAGTAATTTTTAGTAAATATTTTAAAAATTTATAATTACCTACTTATTTTATTGAAAATAAAATAAGATCATAAAAATAAAAAAAGGCCAATTTATTTTTCATTAGTGGGTACATTGTTTAAAAGTAAAGTCCAATATTCTGTTTTTATTTGCATCAAACTTATCAATAAAGTTCCTAGATCTACAATTTGTGGTCTGTGTCAAGGTAATTTCGGGTTTGTTCGGGTTTGTTCGGGTTTAGGTCTTCCCTCAATTTTAATTTCAATTCGTCACTCGTTTCTTTGTGTATATAATAATGTTTTTTTTTTATTTCTGTAAGATAAAAAAAATATTTTGGGCCAAATTTGCCGCCCCCTAAAATCTGCCGCCCTAGGCTCCAGCCTAGGATTTTTTGAATAAAAACAAAATTTTTATTTATTCTCAAGCTGGGCTTCGAAAAGGATATTCTAGTGAAACAGCCATACAATATGTAGTAGAAAATTGGAAAAGAGCCTTGGAAAGAGAAGAATATGTAATAGCAGTATTTCTTGATTTTAAGCGAGCTTTTGAAACGATTAATAGAGATATGTTATTAAAAAAATTATTTGAATATGGTATAAGGGGTAAAGTTTATCAATGGTTTCAAAATTATTTAAATAATAGATCACAGAAAACTAAATTTGGTAATTTTTTTTCAACAAAGAAATTTAATAACATAGGAGTACCTCAAGGAAGTATGTTGGGGCCTTTACTTTTTATTTTATATATTAATGACATGCCATTAGTCCTAAAATTTCTTAAAATACAAATGTTTGCTGATGATACTCTTATCTATATAAGCGGTAAAAATCTTTTGGAAATTTTGGAAATTTTAAATTCAGAACTGATTCTATTGTCAAACTGGTTAAAAGTTAACAAATTAAAATTAAATGTTTCTAAAACAAAATGTATGGTTATGGGTGTAAATTTAAATAATTATACAAATATAAATATTTTAATTGATGGTGATAAACTAGAAATAGTCAATTCTTTAAAATATTTAGGTATATTGATTGATTCAAAATTAAAATTTAATAACCAATTCGAAAATTTAATTTCCAAAATTGCGGGAAAAATTAGTTATTTTAAAAGAATAGGTTCAAATTTAAAATTTTATTCAAAAAAAATTGTATACAATACTTTAATTTTACCACATTTTCTTTATTGTTCTACAGTTTTGTTTATGGCGGATGAAGGTGTAATAAATAGATTACAAATTTTACAAAATAAAGCAATGCGAATTTTACTTAATATGGATAGATATACAAAAATTAATGTGATGTTAAAAAAATTAGAATGGTGTAATGTAAAAAATTTAGTTTTATTTTTGGTTCTAATATTTATTTTTAAAATTCAAAATGATTTGTTACCGCCACATTTAAAGCAATTGACTGTTCTAAATAGTGATCAACATAATTATTTAACACGAAATACCAATAATTTTTTTCTTAATAATTTTTCAAAAAATATTGCATATAAATCAGTTTTTCATAAGGGTCTTATTGAATTTAATAAATTAAACAAGTCAATTAAAAATCAAAAAAGTTTAAAATCTTTTAAAAAAAGTTTAAAATCTTTCTTATTAACTCAACAGGACAAATAAAGTTTCAAAAGGTCATTTAATTCAAAAAATAAATAAAAAAGGGTATAAAATTGTTAAAATGTATCATGTAGCCACGTGCTAAATAAATCTTTTTACTACTACTACTACTCAGCCTACTGGTAAATCCATCACTGAATATCCTCATAATTAAATTTTAAGGGGTTTTATTTTATTTTTAGTTAAAAACATAATTATTGTAAAATTTAACGTAACTTTATTCGATTGAAGGCTATACAGAAGTATTTGTACATCATTATTAATATGTAAATATGTGCATTGCTTTGAAATTTTTCGCAAAATAAATAATTGTTGTATCATCTGCGAAAAGCTTTATATTGTCTTTTATCTTCAATTTAGAAACGGAATTAATATAAATTAGAAGACTCCGATAGCTAACAGATGATCGAATTAAAATTATGTTTTAATTCGAATAAATTATGTCGTTCATAATTTAATAAAACAATAAACAAACAAGATGTATAAAAGAAAATACTGTAATTGAAACGCGGGGGATTAGGTTTTCAAATTACCATAATAAAAATTCCTGCGAAAAAATTAATCTGTTTACTTGGGGCTTTAAAAACCCCTAAATTAAATTAGTGTAATATTTACGATCCTTGAGAACAGATGAAGCACCTTTTAATTAAATTAAATAATTTACGTAGTTGTATACCCTCCGGCGAATTTTTCAGAGCTTCCCCGTGGGAATGTGGTCCCTTTCACCGGTGTACTTTACACTTTTATCCCCTGGACCCATCTCGGCTTTCGGTGCTAATTTTCATTTGTTTGTATACAGAGGGTTTTCTCAGGGGTTTGGTTTTGTATATAGGTTTTATTCAAAAAATAAGAACTGCATGTTTTTACTTTTAACTGAAATTAAATTCTAATTTTTTAAGTTGCATTTGGTTTTAAATAAATAGGTACGCTTTTTTCATTGTAGATTAATAAATGTCTGATCTTTTTTGTTCAGGGTTGTTTCGTTTTAAACATTTTGTTTTAATCATCTGTTTTAAACGTCATGTTTTAAACATTTGCCTAGGTTTAAAACATTTTTTGTTTAAAACAGTTTAAAACATGTTTAAAACACTTAAATTAGACAAACGTTTTTTTTTTCATTTTTCTTTATTAATATAATGAATAAAAGTAGGAAAAATTCTCAAATACCTACATTAACAAACTTTTTAACATACATATTATTTATTTATTAATAATAGGAACACAACAAAAATTAGAAAACTTAAAACATTTTGCATACAAGCGTTAACAAATTTCTCACACTCGTTCAGTCTCATACTCATCTAAGTCATCAATCTGATACAGTGGCGGATTCAGAAAAAATTGACAGGGGGGGCACTTTACTTGTTATCTTGGGGTGCACGAAAAGCCCGTTGCGGACAAAACGCGCCGCAGGCGAAACTTTTTTAAGACCATGCCCAAATATTTTAAAAATGTATGATTACCTACTTATTTTATTGAAAATGAAATAAGATAAAAAAAATAAAAAAGGCCAATTTATTTTTCATTAGCGGGTACATTGTTTAAAAGTAAAGTTCAATCTTTTGGTTTTATTTCCAGCAAACTTATCAATAACAATAAAGTTCCTAGATCTACACTTTGTGATCTGTGTCAAGTTAATTTCGGGTTTAGGTCTTCCCTCAATTTTAATTTCAATTTTTTGCTCAATACTTAATGAGCTAAAATTGTTTCTCAAATATTCCACATTCATAGCCGTTTTGGCATGTTTATGTTTATTAAAATAAGTCCTTACTACCCCAAAGTAATACACTTTCTTTGTAAAAAAAACCACAGATTACAGTTTTCTGTAACAAAACACAAATTCTAAAATCCTAAAATGTATTTGCTGCTTTTTATCTAACGTGCTTTTACGCCATCTTTTCGCTAATTATATCAAACCACGTTGAAAACCTGATTTTTAATATTCATTTCTAAATGCTGTAAAGTTTTGGCATCAAAAAAATATTTGGTTGTTACAGTACAATGCTTTGTCACTGTGTTTGCAATTTTGGGTGTTGCGCTTAGGTTGGTTCGTGCGAAATTATTATGACAGGGGGGCACGTGCCCCTGTGCCCCCCCTCTATATCCGCCACTGATCTGATATCTGATCAGTCACATCAACAATGATGGAATTAAGCTCTTTAAAAATTTAAACCAACTTAGCAGCTTTGACATTGCCCAGCCGATTACGTAGTTTTGAATGGACTAAACCGTAACCGTACGATAAGAAGAGTCTTTCTATGTTGGCTGACGATGCAACAGCTGTATGAATCTGTTGAGCAAGTTCCATTGCTGTCGTATTTATATTTTTCATAGAACGCCACCATGCCAATGGTGTGAATATTTTTGGGTTTTGGATATCTCATCTAGCGTTAAATCCTCATCTGACTCGGATATAATATAATATAATAGTTCCTCATTGCAATTGGTTTTCTTATTTCGGGGATTCACCGGCACAGCCTCACGGCGATGGCGCGACGTAGTTCGTAACAACTGATCGCGACAGTTTAGTACAGAGTCGGACTTCAAATAAGGTATCTATTATTTAGTAGAATAATAGATCAAACATTTTCAATTAATAATATGTTTCAAAAAATATGATTTAAACAATGTTTTTTTCTAAGTTTTATTTGTTTAAAACATAAAATTTAAAAACAAAAAAAAAAACATTATCGACGGGAATTATAGAACCCGGTGCGACATCTTGCCTACAGTACTGGGACGCAAGATGTCGCACCGGGTTCTATAATTCCCGTCGATAATCGATCCTGACAAGTGATTTGTCTTCGAGCCCTGTTTCCTTCTGCCAAACTGAGCCTCACTGATGAGCCGTAAACGGCGAAACGCGTCTGGGGATGAGTTTGGCGGAAGGAAACAGACAAAACTTTTTTGCATTAAAAAAACACATGTTAAAAACAAAAAAAACATGTGTTTTGTATAAAATTAAAAAATACATGTTTTTTTTCAACCCTTATTCTATTTTTACTTCCTTAGTCTGTCTACCAAAGTATTTTTTCCTTATCGATTGCTTAAATTATAGAAAATTATATTGTAGCCTCAATATTTTTAATGGTAATTTTTGAAAAAAGGAAATACCGTGCGAGCAAAAATTATTTGCATCAAAGAGGGCTTGGATTAAAAAACTTAGGGCTTGGTTTAGATCACAATGATATGGGGACGATATATCTAACCAAATCTAGGTTAAAATTTTGTCAAATTCATATTATGACATGATATGCTAAACTAATGAGTAATAAAATAAGTAGACAAATACAAATTTATTTTTGTTGTTTACAAAATTAACAAAGTAAGAATACCTATACAGAAAGAAAAAGACAAATAATTACATAAATTGCTGAAATTGGCCACCGCCGCCATGCTCCAAGCATAAATTCACACTTTTCTTCATATTTTCGAAAGTGTTGACCACTCGGTTGACCAGCATCTCTGGAGAGTCCTGCATGTTCCATAAGATCTTCCCACTTCTTGGGACAGGAGTCTTATACAATTTGTTGGCGTATTTTGCATTATTTCGCGAACGTTTGCAACAAGTTCTTCTGTTCTTACAGATGGTCTTCCTGTTCCTTTTTTATTTTGTATAGAACCTGTTTCCCTAAACACAGCCACGGTTCTTTGCAGACAATGATAAAAATCCCCAGCAATAAAAGCAATGTTAGGAAAATGTTCGTGAAAATCGTCCATGCACAAACCCGGATTGTATTGCCACTCACCATTTACTCTAACCCCGTTTCGAAAATACGCTTCAACCATGAATGTTTTGTGCTGTTCCGTAAAACCTATTGTGTGAATTGTTCAAGAAATTGGAAATTACTTGTAACGACTGTCAAAGATGACGGAATAACTGATTGATTGTTAATTCAGGTAGTTACTGACACCCAACAGGTATTGAGCTCTACGGCTAAGCATTACGTCCTTAGATGCAAGGCCCTCTTTGATGCAAACAATTTTACCAATAATGTTAGAAGAAAATATTTTACAAACAGCATTCAATTTTATTTTGTTGACGATCCTTTTATAATTTATAGAAACCTATAAAATGTGTCAACACACAGTGGAACATTCAGTATTTTTTATTATACCATCATTTTCGAAATCCACAAATATCTCAGGGCATATTTTATTATTAAAATATTTAAATTTTATATCAAATAAAAAATGTTTAACTTCTAGTCCGGTTAGAATAACAAAAGTCTAGGAAATAAACCAAAACCAAAATGCCCAAAATATTGATGTCGTCCCGGAACAAAATAGACAATTCCGGCCATTTTCGGCATTTCTTTACATCCATTTCCAGCTGAATTTATAAAACAATGCGAAAAAGGAAAATGGCTAAAAGGATATCCAGACAATGCATATAAATTTCCATAAATAAGGATATAATGCAAATAGCTAAAACTGTGCTGCTTTAAGATCCATTCTGACAGGATTATAATGGTAAGAATGCAAAAGAGAACGAGTAGCTTAATTCTATTCAGGAAATTGCTAAACAAAATATAACCAGGGCTGCCAGGATGCCAGGAACATACAAGATACTTTGAATGAAATGGAATATTTTTGCGTAACGTTATAACGAAACAGCAGTTGAATAGATGAATAAGTAATCGTAGTTTTGCTTAATCGGCGTTGAGCTCAACAAAAGAGTGAGGTGCTGAGATAAAAGATTACTTTGGAGAAAATGGAAATACAATATAATAGTAGAAAAATAATTTACGGGCGATCCGAAGTCGGGAAGTGGAAGGGGGTGGGTTTTTAAGGGTAGAAAACGATTTATCTCGATTTCCGGCAAAACTACAAGTCCTATGAAAAAACATTAAATGGCAAAGTTGTAGGTAATAAAAAGATCTACAACTTTTGTATTAACCCTTTTTTCACATAACTTCAAAATTTACGTGAAAAAATTCAAATGACCAAGTTTTTGGTTTTTTATTTTTATCTTTTACAAAAAAAAATTTTTTTTTACAAAATTTGGTGGAAACTTACCTTTTTATGTCCGAAACACACTGTGATTTTTTTGATTTAAAATATTTCTTTTTTCACCTTATTTTGACTTAATATCTAAAAAGCACCCTAATTTTCAATCGAAAATACTCACGTCAAAACATCTGCTTTTTAAAAAAGTCGGTGGGATTTTTGTTCGTTAAAATCTCTACTTTCTAATGGTGTGTCATACTAAAAGGAAAAATGTAAATACCTAGGTAGTTTATATTACTCCACGGGTCAAGTTCTCGGGCAAAAACTTTTTCAAATTCTTGAACAGGAAATTGTGCTTGACAATGTTTTACACGTACATATTACTCCACGGGTCAAGTTCTCCGGCAAAAAAATGTTTTACACTTACCTACCGAAGTTTTTGCCAAATCGTAAAAATCAATACAAGTTATATACCAACATATTATATTTGACATGATGTTAGGTACGTGATAACATCGAAATTGGTTATTTTGCTGGTTTTGTTTGTTTTTTATATTCGATTTTATAAGATTTATAGTTTAATTGACTTGTTCTCTTTCCGTTCGAACTAAAAACACGACGACGAATCATTTTTCCATAAATTTTAGAAACAAAACCTTACAAAACAATTTTCTATCCTCAAAATCTGATAGGATTGCAACTACTAAAAATGCCTAAAATCACTAACTTAATTCCCAACCTAATCAAAAAAATTGAGAAGAAATTCCAATTTTTTGGCAAGAATTTAAATTTTAAAGCCCGGACCTGTCTATTTTCCCATTTGTCAAACGATAATGTTGCAGTGCGCATGGCTAATAGTGTCCAGCTTTGTTCACATGCGCGAGGCCATAAAACTGCCACTTTCGTGATAATTGTTTGATTATCTAAAGATAAATATCTATGAGTCTCACTCAGCTTTGAAAAATTATTTCATATAAATAACGTGCAGATATAGTAAGTAATACTGCGGTATCATAAAATAATTAACTCGACATCATCATAGAAAATAAGCAATAAGCATCTAATTATCAGGGACTACAAGGCCTCCAAGTTCCTATTATTGCAATAGGCGATAATAACCGTAAAGAACGATTTCACAATTCAGTGTAAATATTATGTATTGCCTGTATTATGCCCAACAATTATTTCTTCTCTCACACCTAGAAATTTGCATTGTGCAACTGAATAGTAATGTCGCCATTAGCCTTAATAATATACTATTAATATAAACACAAGGAAGAGAAATGAAAAGTCAAAGAAGTTTATTAGTTTATAGTTCTTTTGAACTACGATAAACCTTTTTACAATTAACATTACAGCTACGACCCCTATACCATAAAGAATCCTGCTACGTTTCTTAGAGTTCAAAAACACTACAGTGAGGACGTAAAGTCTGGAATAAATTCATTATTTAGGAAACGCTGAATGTTTTAAAAACTTGCTCGGACACGTCGATTTTGTTTTTTAATACGATTTTTTTTCAATATTTTTTATTATACTCCGAAAGCACTCTGCTTGGACCAACTTAAATTTTTTAAATGGGAACCACCATTTTTTTTTTAATTTTAGGATTCTGTGCATAATTGTGAACATTTTAAATCTAACATGTCATTATGATTTATCGACAGTTAAAGTTTGAAAATAAATAAAACAATTAAATCAGTATTAGCATAACTCAGTGAATAATTACATACTTGTCACATTGTTACATTTGGTCAAATTAGATAGTTTTATGCTTCGTGTCAAAATTTCCTAATATTGTGTCATTATTTTCAAGATAGATTATTTTGACGTTTTTCTAATTTTTGAAGTTTATTAAGTAATAGTTATTGTGAAATTAATTTTTAACAAAAATGAAACTTAAGGTTGAATTCTCAACGTCGTTCAATTTATTGCCAACCTATAACCTATTTCGCTTTGTTTTTTCAAGTTTATTATTTTTTAAACTAACATTTAAATAAAATCAGTATCGTCGGCACATTACTTAGGTAGTATCTGATATATTACAAAAATATCAATTTATTTCATTACTAATTTTGGGAGAATTGTATAGTGAAAGAACAATGAGTGACAATGACATAATAATGTTTAAAAAAATCTTACCCGGCATTTTTCGCTATACAATTCTCCTAAAATAAGTTATGAAATTCCTTGATATTTATTAAATATATCAATTATTACGTAAAGAATATCAAGTCGATACTGATTTTATTTAAATTTTGTGTAAAAGCTAGAAAACATAAATAAATCTACGCGAAATAGGTTATAGGTTGGCAAGCATGTTGATACTCCTACCTTAATGAAGCACAGAGGATAGAAATTCTAATGATGATAGGATATGGTGACAGGGTAAGAACCCAACAAGAAGTGTGTCAGCTATTTTAATGAAAAATATCATAATCGTCCGCCAATTTCACAATCAGCTGTAAGTAAGATCGAGCATAAATTTCTTCAGCTTGGTCATGTTCGAGATGCCCCAAGAAGTGGTCGGAAAGCATTGAATGATGACAAAAAGATGAACGTATTATTAAGTGTTCAAGAAAATAACCATATTAGCTCTAGGAACATGGCTACAAACTTAAATATTTCGAACACAACGGTTTTAAAAGTATTGCATGAAAATAAGTACCATCCTTTTAAGATGAAAGTCCTTCAAGAACTTTATGAAGAGGATTTTGACAGGCGGCTTGAATTTTGTGAAATTTTACAAGAAATGTGTATTAGGAATCCCAATTTTGTTAAAAACATTGTTTTTTCTGATGAATCCACATTTTGCTTGAATGGTGAGGTCAACACACAGAATTATAGGTATTGGTTGGATATAAACCCAAATTGGATGAGTAAGGGACATACTCAGTATAGACAAAAAATAAATGTGTGGGCAGGCATTGTGGGTGATATCGTGATAGGACCGTTTTTTTTTAATAAGAATCTAAACGGTCAACGATATTTAAGTATTCTACAAGATGATCTTACTCCAGCTCTTTCGACGATTTTTCCTGATGAAGAAAATCCCGATGTACCACATCAGAATATTTGGTTCCAACAAGATGGTGCCCCGCCTCATTATTCAGCAGAAGTTCGCGCTTATCTTAATACTATTTTTGAAAATAGATGGATTGGAAGAAGGGGAGCTATTGAATGGCCGCCGAGGTCTCCCGACTTAACCCCCCTTGACTTTTTTCTGTGGGGTTACCTTAAAGGTAAAGTTTTCCAAACTAAGCCAATGGACATGGAGGACTTAAAGAGTCGAATTGTTCAAGAAATACGGTCAATCAGTCCGGAAGTTGTCAGAAATGTGCAGAAAGAATTTTTCGATCGTCTAGGTTACTGCCAATTAACCTTGGGGCAACATTTTCAACATTTATTAAAATGATAAATAATAAATTGTTGTATTTATTTTCGAAGATAAAAAATTGTTCACAATAATTATGCACAGAATCCTAAAATTAAAAAAAAAATGGGGGTTCCCATTTAAGAAATTAAAGTTGGTCGAAGCAGAGTGCTTTCGAAGATAATAAAAAATATTGAAAAAAATTCGTATTAAAAAAACAAAATCGACGTGTTCCAGCGATTTTTAAAAATATTCAGCGTTTCCTAAATAATGAATTTATTCCAGACTTTACGTCCTCACTATATGTATTTCTAAGAGTTTATTGTATTGAGTAATAGGTAAGGTTGTAACGTCGCCTAAAAATGACCATTGTCTGTAGCATAAATAAATAAATCTCAGTTTCCCCAGTTTAAGAGGGCAAATCTTTGTGGACAATATAATCAACCAGACGACTTAATTCAGCTTTCTGTCGTGGCAAAAGGGCCGTATTTTCCATTTTGGCTGACTGGCCAGGCAGTTTATCTTGGCGACTCGGCCATGTAAGGCTAATTGAGCTTGCACTGCTCCTAATGAAGTGGACGTGTCCCTGTCTTTTTCCTGTGCTTAGGAGACATGCTTGAGACGTCTGATATCGTTAATTTTCTTTTAGTTTTGTGGGAAGTTATAGTAGACCAGGGTCGATAATTTTTGAAACCAAAAAAAAGAATAGTAGGATGAAACCCATTGGAAAAGGAAGAAAATGTAACAAAAATGAAAGGAAAAATAATTTACGGGCTATCTGAGGTCGGGAAGTGGAAGGGGGGTGAGTTTTTTAGGGTAGAAAACGATTTATCTCGATTTCCGGCAAAACTACAAGTCCTATGGAAAAACGTTAAATGGCAAAGTTGTAGGTAATAAAAAGATCTACATTTTTTGTATTTACACTTTTTTCACATAACCTCAAAATTTAGGTGAAAAATTCAAATAACCCAGTTTTTTTTGGTTTTTTATTTTTCTTTTACAAAAAAAAAATTTTTCACGAAATTTGGTGAAAACTTTTTTATTTCCCAAACACACTGTAATTTTTTTGATTTAAAATATTTATTTTTTCACCTTATTTTGACTTAATATCGAAAAAGCACCCTAATTTTCAATCGAAAAAGCACCCTAATTTTCAATCGAAAATTCTGACGTCAAAATATCTGCTTTTTTACAAAAGTTGGTGGGCTTTTTGTTCGTTGAAATCTCTACTTTATGATGGTGTAAAAAAATATACATTATTATGGTAAATGTTTTCAAAAAATACAAAGAAACGAAAAAAATAGCTCAAAATTGTACATAATGATTTTAAAAAAAAATTCGGATTCGCGTTTTTTCGTTTCTTTGCATTTTTTGAGAACATTTACCATAGTAATGTATATTTTTTTACACCATTAGAAACTAGAGATTTCAACAAACAAAAAGCCCACCGACTTTTTTAAAAAAGCAGATATTTTGACGTGAGAATTTTAAATTGAAAATTAGGGTGCTTTTTCGATATTAAGTCAAAATATGGTGAAAAAATTGATATTTTAAATCAAAAAAATTACAGTGTGTTTGGGACATAAAAAGGTAAGTTTTTACCAAATTTCGTGAAAATTTTTTTTTTGTAAAAGATAAAAATAAAAAACCAAAAACTTGGTTATTTGAATTTTTCACATAAATTTTGAGGTTATGTGAAAAAAGTGTAAATACAAAAGTTGTAGATCTTTTTATTACCTACAACTTTGCTATTTAATGTTTTTCCATATGACTTGTAGTTTTGCCGAAAATCGAGATAAATCGTTTTCTACCCTTAAAAACTTACCTCTTTCCACTTCCCGACCTCCGATCGCCCTTAAATTATTTTTCCTTTCATTTTTGTTATATTCTCTTCCTTTTCCAATGGGTTTCATCCTACTATTATTTTTTTTTCACTTTTTACCATTTTCAAAGGCTTCAGCCCTGGTCTAATATAGGCTTATAGTAATTGAATTTATTTGTTAGTTAAAGCTTTTAAGGAATCTTTGTTTTATTTTTTCCAGGGCCGTCTTTTGATTTGTCGATACCCCTGGCACTCCTCTTACCAGATTTTTGAAAGCTGGAAGCAGAAGACATTTTTTAGTTAATAAGTATTTAATAATAAGTTGAGGCATGAAAAAAACCTAAAAATAAAACGTTTATCGGTAATTACTCTTTTATTCAAATGGCAAGTCGAAATTATCAAATCACCATTTGTCAGCTGAAGAAGGATCGATCGGCGGCGCTCTGGGGCCCCCTGTGACCTAGGGGCCCAGCGGGACTTTGACGGATTCAGGTGCTAGGTGGTAGGTGAAAGAGCCGACACTGTTTATAAAGTCAAATTAGTCTAAGAACTCCTGTCATTAATGACACTCTGTTGAATTTTGGTATATTTTACGTTATGCGGTTGGCGACAGAAACAGAATCGGACTAAGCTCTTTTACTTTCGCCTTCGTCATCTGTTAAATTTTGTAAAGAAGTCTTAATGTTTTATAAATAGCGTACACATACTAATTTTATTATTATAAAATAAAGTATTGACAGACCTAACAAAATAAGTATGTGAAAACATTATAAAACTAAAGCGAAAATAAATAGGTAGTTATTTATTTATTATACAAGGAAAAAAGTAATACATTTTTTGCGAGGTGTAAGCTTTGTGGTGCACATCTAATTAAAACACCATATTTTGAACCCTTTTTGTATTGTTACTTTTGTGGGAATTTTTTATATGGATATTTATAGGGTGCCCTGTAACTAAGGGACTATACAACAACTAGAGATAGTGGACTTAAATATATTATATGTCATTTCATTTCATTTCTTACACGGCTAAAGAAATACATGGTGATCCAAGTAAATATTTACTTTATAAAATTGGCGATTATTTGATATTAAGCGGATATAAAAAAAATTTGTAGTAGTTTTTGAGGGCAATAAAACGTTTAAGATACCTCGTAGAGAACGCTAGCTACACAATATGAGTTTGAAAAATTCTTGCATATACAGGGTGGCCCTTTAGTGTGGCAAAGTACAATAGCTCAGCTACTATTTCAAATACATTAAAAATATTAATATAAAAGTTGAAGGGCAGTAAGTGACTTATAACGTAAAATTATTTTTAACTCTATAGGGTGGCTCAAAAAAGCGGAACAATAAAAAATATACTTTATTCAAATGGAACACCCTTTATATTTTTACATTTTTAAATTCCACATAAAATTACAATTATTTTTTATTAAATACATTATTAGTCTATACTTTATAGTTTCCGAGATATTGACTCTCGAAAAGTGACATTTTTGAAGTTTGACAGCTTCTAACTTTCTAACAGTACGTCTTAGAGCAAAACGGCTTACATGTCCCTATCTTCAATTTTTATTATCTTCCCAAAAAAATCAACTTCTAGTTAAACCGGAACAACTATATTTCCTGCTTTCGAGTAACATCCGGTTTAACAGGAAGTGGATTTTTTTGGGAAGATAATAAAAATTGAAGATAGGGACATGTAAGCCGTTTTCCTCTAAGACGTACTGTTAGAAAGTTAGAAGCTGTCAAAGTTCAAAAATGTCACTTTTCAAGAGTCAATATCTCGGAAACTATAAAGTATAGACTAATAATGTATTTAATAAAAAATAATTATAATTTTATGTGGAATTTAAAAATAAAAAAATATACAGGGTGTTCCGTTTGAAAAAAGTACATTTTTTATTGTTCCACTTTTTTGAGCCACCCTATAGAGTTAAAAATAATTTTACGTTATAAGTCACTTACTGCCCTTTAACTTTAATATTAATATTTTTAATGTATTTGAAATAGTAACGGAGCTATTGTACTTTGCCACACTAAAGGGCCACCCTGTACATATTTTTTGTCTCACATTTCTGACCGCTTTACCTAAAATTATGAAAGAGGGATCTTTTATTCGTAAAAAAGTTGTCTTCATTAACCCCGATATTTCAATTAGTTTTTGAGATAATTGCGTTTAAATGATACGTGGCAAGAAAGATTTAAATAGAGACCTTTCTTAACGAAACATATTTATTGAAAATTAACCATGCGTTCTTAAACATAAATGATATATTTTCAAGTCTACTATCTCCTGTTGCCGTATTTAAACCTTAGTTATGAGACATCCTGTATATAACGATAAAATGGTTTAACTGGGCACTTTATTGCTTTAATAATAGATGAATTAACCAAAATGGTGTTTGTACTCACTATTAAAATTAAATAATAAACACAAAGAAAACATACATGTCTCCGAAATATATAAAATCCAAGAGTAAAATGTTTAAAACACACACTATCCAAAAAAAGAGCCATCGACACACTTAAAAAACGCCAAAATCGGAAGAAAATAATGTCACACAACCTGACGCGTGAGCTTGCTACGGCCCACTGCTGATCTGGGAACTTTAACGACGAAACCAGATCAGCTGTTAATATCAAATGTCGTTGTCTTCTGTCAAAACGCTTGGTTTTAAGAAAAAGTTAAGTATACCATAAATGAACAAATTTGCATGCACTTTTTACTGTATATAAATTTTTTAACGGTATAGTTAAAAGAAAAATACAGTCAGAACGTATATTATTTAAGCATGGCTTTTGTTTACTGACTGAAAACGCTACAGTTAACGATACCTTTAGGCGTTATTCAAAAGTCTTTTAATCTTCTTGAAATGAAAACAAAAACTTTTTATAATCAGGGAGAAAGCTTTTGTTCTTGGGGTTGTTAATAAAAGAATAATAATTTCACAGTTTTTTTTTCTTGATGGAAAAGGTATAGATCGTGTTAAAAGGTGTTATGATAGGGGGACGTTATTTTCTCGCGTAAATATAAGGTACACTCATAAAATTAATTAAAATGTCATGATAAAAAAAACGTTTAAAACAATTTAGAAAATGATGATAGTGTCCGCGAAAATAATTAAAAGAAAAAGAAAGTATTGTGGCATATCGGACAAGTGTGTAACGTAAAGGGATCCCTGTGTATTCCAATATAAAAAATAGTTACACACTTGTCCGATATGCCACAATATTTTCTTTTTCTTTTAGTTCAAAACAATATTTTACTCTGAGAAAAAAGCCTTCTATTTCTTTTAAGAATTCACATACTCTTTATACAACTGTTTAATACTACATGTGACAGCAACGCGCTATCCTACTGTAGAACAATAAAATTTGCTAGACCGTTGTATAGTGATAATATCATGGTAGTTTAGCCAATAAGAATTACGAGTTAATGCTACCATAGAATGGTTTACAGCCATTATTGCTCTGAATACTCACAGTAATAATCAAGTTCTATGGGGGGTGTAATCTGGTTTTATATACTGTATTAGTTCCCACTGGCAGTTGTAATGAAACTTGACATTAATCATAATAATATTTGATTGCTACGGTTAATAAAGCATGTACTTACTACTAAAAATTAGTACTGCAGTTTATAAAAATTTTAATACCTTCTAGTGTGATATTGTTCTTGTCGTTTAACATTGCATATGATTATTTATTAGGCAACATGGTGTACAGGGTGTCCAGTTTTCGATGGTTTTACGGGGTATCTCGGTTATTAGTAAAGATAGAAGGATACGGTTTTCGCGGCACTGTGCTACTTTTTTATGAAACAAAAGATGCCCTAATCAGAATTTTTCTAGTCCTCCTTGTTTTTGATATACGGGATGTTTTTGATAATTTTACATTTTGGGACACCCCCCATATTTAGGTTATCCTGTCACTGGATTCTACGTAAAAAACTACACAAATAACATTTGTTTTCTCTTTGATAAGCTACAGGGTAACCTAAATATGGGGGGTGTCCCAAAATGTAAAATTATCAAAAACATCCCGTATATCAAAAACAAGAAGGACTAGAAAAATTCTGATTAGGGCATCTTTTGTTTCATAAAATAGTAGCACAGTGCCGCGAAAACCGTATCCTTCTATCTTTACTAATAACCGAGATACCCCGTAAAACCATCGAAAACTGGACACCCTGTACAGAGATGGTAAAATTCATCCATAGATTATATTGAAGTCCTCAGACCAAGCACTAAGTCCAATACTAATGATGGGTTGTGCCAAATAAGAATCGTGTATTGTTTTATCTGACATGCAAAGTTTAAAAAACTTAAAAACCTACAAAGTAAACATAAATTAATTGGAACAGGTATTGGTACGATCAATAAAATTCAAATACAGACAGTACAGCTAGAAGACTCGGAACAACGATGTGACCTGCGCAACAAATGCGTTAAACCTAATAATACGGCGCGCGTCGACTGCCGATTGCTACGAACCCCCACCGAAGTATTGTGGATTATAGGTTCTAACGGATACAATTCGTTTTTGGGGACGCTGTTCTGCTTTTTTAATTGTAGAGAAAGCGCTTTTACTAGGAACAAAATGCGTCGCATTGAGAAGATACAATTTATTTCTTAACAAAATTGCTGTATTAAAAGTAATTCATTATTTATTAAGACTGTGCTGCTAATGGACCTGATTACTACCAATAAAAACACTGTTCTAGCAAATCTGGAATTGATATAACACTAAAGCTTGTTTGATACACTACCTCTTTATTTAATATTGGTTAATAAAAAATAAGCTATTAATACAAAATATGTCTTAGCAAACCTGTTGTGTTAGATAATTTTCGTCAATGTAATAAAATTTATTAGTCCGCTTTAAAACTGTTATGTAAACCAGCTGATACTAGCAAAATTATAAATAATGAATTTCACCTGCAATAAAATATTCTAATAAGCCCACTAACCAACAAAATCCCACGCATTTGATTGGAAATGTTATGTTTGTATTAAATCATTACGCATGCACTCATGATATTACGCCATAAAATCATATAGTAGAGAATATTAAAATGTTACAGTCGTATTAACTAAAGGGTTCTAAATTTAAAACCGTCCTAAATCCACAGTTCTAGGTTTAAAATTACAAGTGTTCATTTTGCATTTTTTTTTTAAATTTATAAATTGCTTTCTGTAGACCCAAATGACTATTAAAAACTGTAATATTACTTCTAAGGATACTATTATTGGAACATGGAAGCTATGTGGTTGTTAGAACTTACAGAATATTTATAGTTGGGGCCTAGATATAACTAAAACTATTTTGGTAAGAACAATTATTTTATGGTAAAACGATTTAATTGCGAAAACGTCATATGGTGTAGAAAAACAGTGACACGGTGGAAACATAAGTAGGAGACTAGAAGATCTAAATATTTTGATGGGCGAAATTTAAAACACTTTTGTGAATACGGGTATTTGTTTTTGCTGCTCGTATTGTAAATAATAATATCTTCAAATCGAATTAGCGAGGTTTTAGATACAGTTTTAAAATTGAAAGAGTTATAATATCTTATTGTAATATGAACTTCCAAACTTCAGCAGTAAATTATTGCAACTCTTTGTTTCTTTGTTTGCATTAAATAATAACTAAAAATTACGATAGTCAAAAAAAATTTACATCAAATAAGCTTTATGTTGTACAGTGTGTCCACGGTTAGAGTTTGACAGAGGAAATTTTTTTATAAGTAGGTATAGAAGAAAAAGTAATTCTTTATAAAAACGTCTGCTTGTACTGAAACTACAATTTCGAATATCAGATTTGCGATTACGATACAGGGTTCGTCACAAACAACATTTTAAAATATTTTAATCTTTTTTCTTTAATTCCTTGATTTATTAAATAAATCTTGCTAGTGTTGAAACTACAATTTTAACTATTAGATTTGCGACTACTATACAGGGTTCGTCAGAAACGACATTTTTAGTTTTTGAATTTCTTTTGACGATTGGCTAAATCATCACTTTGGGAACAAATGGATTGGAAGGTACGAATGGTCGAAATCAGTTGGCACGTGCCACGTACACTGTTAAAAGAAAAAAATCCAATTTAACTTTTTTTTTATGTCCCAGAAAGTCCACTCCCGTTTTTTTGTTAATTTAACTAAAACCGCTTCAGCCAATCAGTAACCCATAAAATATGTTACTATTTTGACATTAATCTGATTTTATTGTGCAGTAAATATTACAACTTAATTAGTCAATTTAACACATTTTTTATGTTAGTATTGACTTATTTTATACATCGTATTCCTAAAGCAACTGTAAAAAAAATTACATGAACTATTTGCGAAAAGTTACGTTGAAACAAATCTGAATAAATCGCTTTTAGTGTAAAATTTTAACTAAAAAAGATATTGATAATGACTATTAAGTTTATAAACTTAATCAAAGTTACTAGTATTTGATCCATTTGAACCGTAAAAGGATTGCATGTTAATTTTAGTTAGATGTTAAAACGACTTCTAGAAAAGTTAGTTCTTAAAATCAGATTTTTACTAAACACAAAAGAGTTAAAATAACTATGCATTTTAAGTTAAATTTGATTTATTTTAATTGATTATAAATTTTTTTGATTCTCACGTCCAGGATTTCGAACAGTGTAGGAGTCCCGATCTCACGATTATCGACTTTCATTTATGGGGATATCTGATCCCACATGTGTATAAAACCAATGCCAATAATAACTTAGATCTCTTGAAAGAAAAAAATAAGAGTTATTATTCCAAATACAGCAAGTTAGGAACTGTTATCGGGAATTCAGGTGTCGAGTTGAACGATGCGCTAACTAGGTGGTTCCACGTTTGAATAAAAGTTTCATAATTTATGATTGAATACATTGAAGAAATATGACATGTTATAATAAAAATACTTCAAAAGTAAGCAAATAAAAAATGGTTTTCTTACAACAAAATCGTTACTCGGCCAGATATAAAATCATATTCGAAGTAAGAAAGCAACAATATTTGTTTGTTTTTGCGTAAATTTATTTTAAACGAAATCCAATAAACTAAAAATGTTGTTTCTGACGAACCCTGTATAGTAATCGCAAATATGAAATTTGAAATTGTAGTTTCAGCACCAGCAAAATTCATTTATTAAATCAAGGAATTGAAAATTAGAATTGAAAAAAATCCTAAGACGTAAAAATGTTGTTTTTGACGAACCCTGTATGGTAATCGAAAATCTGATATTTGAAATTGTAGTTTCAGCACAAGCAGCCGTTTTTATAAGGAATGACTTTTTCTTCTGTACCTACTAATAAAAAAGTGTTTCCTCTTCCAAAGTCTATCCGTGGACACACTGTATATATTTAGGGGATTCGAACCTAGATCTCTTGCATTTGCTTTCCCCATGTAACTTAATTAAGCAAATATCTAATTAGTTGCCTGGCAACAATACTCTCAAATAAATACCTTATTAGTTCAAGACATAATTAGTATTTCTTATTTTATTGAGTTTCACCTTAATTTCTGCCCTTTGATGGGTCCCTTAAAAATAAGAAACAGATATTATCTCGTATTTTTGCCTTTCTTTTTTGATGGAAAATAAAAATTTGTTTTTCTTGTTGACAAAACATCAACATCAAACAAATGTTTTCATTAAGTTTCTCTGCTTATTTATTTACTAACATAACTAGCTAGCGAACGAAGAAAATGAAACGATAAAAAAATAACTTTAATAAATTTATTCCATTGTTCTTTTAAATTATTAACAACAAAAATAAAAGTGTCCGAAAACACATTTTTCTTTATTAGCTTGTTGTTGTAAAAGACCATTTTTAAGGTTTGGTCAAGAGGGAAAATTCATATTAGTGTGGTCTTTTTGTCGTCTATTCGTGGGATACGGTGGGATAACTCAAATACTAACCCAGAACTAAGTGTGAAAAAATACTTGTAAACGACAACATTGATGTTCTTCCGTCTTTATTAGGAGCATGATTTGTTAAGTACTCTTTTTTATTTCTACACAAATAGTGTTCAAAAGGGATCTACAGTGTCACCAGTAAAGTCCGCATCATATGGGATTTTTTTTTATTAATAGCTTTATTCGAAATTTGACTTTGGCATCAAGCTCTGCTTCGATCGAGCTGAAAATTAAGCAAAAAAATAGTAGTCACGTGATTCGCATTATATGTCAAATTTAAATTTTTTCAAAAAAATAATTTAAAAGCGGGGTTATTTCTAAAAATACCTATCGGAAAAAGTTATTAGAAAAAGTTTTTCTAAATGCAGTTTCTAGCACACATGCAAAATTTCAGCCGCACAAGATAATTTTCATTTTTTACCTATATTTTGTAAATTGCACCACTTTTGCAAAATAAGACTTAACGCAATTTACATAAAACTTCTTAGTTTTGACAATGCTTTATTTCAGATACATTTTCTTTAAAGTAGCGCCATATTAAATGTATGTGTGTTTTTCTACAAAATCAAAATTGGGGTATTAAAATTTGGTCGTATGTGATGCAAAGTTTATTTGTTTTTGACCCTGTATAAGATAACTCCATAAAATAAGTATTTTTGAAAAGGTAGTTTGTGTCTAAAAGTACTACACCTTAATATTAAGACAAAAAAGAACACAGTGACACAGTAAAGTGTTTTTTAAGTGGAAAATAAATTTTAGTTTAACAACGTAAAGTTTATCTATTTTCAACGATTTAATTTAAAACCCCTATATTATAATTTATTATTAAGCTATATCATAATAACGTTAACGTGTATTACTTTCAACCACAAACTACGTTTTCAAAAATACTTATTTTATGAAGTTACCTTATACAGGGTCCAAAACAAATAAACTTTGCATCACATACGACCAAATTTTAATAGCCCAATTTTGATTTTGTAGAAAAACACACATTTAATAATATGGTGCTACTTGAAAGAAAATGTATCTGAAATAAAGCATTGTCAAAACTAAGAAGGTTTATGTAGGTTGCGTTGAGTCGTATTTTGCAAAAGTGGTGCAATTTACAAAATATAGGTAAAAAATGAAAATTATCTTATGCGGCTGAAATTTTGCATGTGGGCTAGAAACTGCATTTAAAAAAACGTTTTCTAATAACTTTTTTCGATATTTTTAAAAATAACCCCACTTTTAAATTATTTTTTTGAAAAAATTAAAATTTGACAGATAATGCAAATCACGTGACTACTATTTTTTGCCTAATTTTCATCTCGATTAAAGCAGAGCTTGATGCCAAAGTCAAATTTCGAATAAAGCTATTAATAAAAAAAAAATCCCATATGATGCGGACTTTATTGGTGACACTGTATATAATGTAAAATAACTTTCTATATTATGTACATCACTGCAAAATAAACAATTTCTATATACCGGGAAAATGTGGGACACCCTGTATAGAGGGATAGGGTGGCCTATGTAAAATAACCAGGGTTTTGTAACAGATGAGAAAACATTATAATAATCTATTTGGCAAATATGGCTTTCCGGAAAGGGGACGAAAAATGTAATTTTCTTTTAAAGCTTAATGCAACTTCACAAGTTATAAATGGACAACAGGACAACACTTCAACTTCTATACCGGGTGATTCATTAAGGGTGGCGACCGGCCATATCTCGGAAACTACTAGGCATAGAAACTTGGAGAAAAAAAAATTATGATTAAAGCGGTCATGAGAAAATTCTGGAAATTACTTCTAAGTTCCTCATTTCGCCGCAAGGGGGCACAATTAAATTTTTTTTTTTAAATTCTAAATTTCTCCGAAATTTCCCATATTAAGGTATAACTCTCATTACATCATCGAAAAGCTTGGAAAATTCTGCATCATTTTGGTTTAAGACTCATTGGCGTACCGACCTTGATAAGAGTGGGGGAAGCTATTAAATGTGTAAACATTAAAATCGCTGTAACTTCTAAACGACTTATCCGATTTTACTAAATTTAAGCTTGTTTGGAAGGGAAAGGTAAGTATCTTCAATCGCCGTATCCAACAGTACACGATAGTGTTTAATAAAATTGCTAGAAGGCGCAATTTGTAATAATAACGGTTTTTTCGATTTTATCCCGGAAATTCAAATCATACGGTATAACTATGACATCATAATCGAAAAGTAGATGAAATTTGCAAGAAAAGATGTGAAGACCGCAGTTCGATATCTTTGTTCGTTTCAGAGTTATTGCCAAAACAATAATTTTTAATACAAATTGCGCCCTCTAGCAATTTTATTAGAAACTATCTTGTACCATTAGATACGACAATTGAAGATTCTTCCAAACAAGCTTAAATTTAGTAAAATCGGATAAGTCGTTTAGAAGTTACAGCGATTTTAATGTTTACACTTTCAATAGCTTCTCCCACTCTTATCAAGTGAAACTGTAAACATTAAAATCGCTGTAACTTCTAAACGACTTAACCGATTTTACTAAATTTAAGCTTGTTTGGAAGAGAAAGGTAAGTACCTTCAATTGTCGTATCCAATGGTACAAAATAATTTCTAATAAAATTGCTAGAGGGCGCAATTTGTATTAAAAATTATTGTTTTGGCAATAACTCTGAAACGAACAAAGATATCGAACTGCGGTCTTCAAATCTTTTCTTGCAAATTTCATCTACTTTTCGATAATGATGTCATAGTTATACCGTATGATTTGAATTTTCGGGATAAAATCGAAAAAACTGTTATTATTACAAATTGCGCCCTCTAGCAATTTTATTAAACACTATCGTGTACTATTGGATACGGCGATTGAAGATACTTACCTTTCCCTTCCAAACAAGCTTAAATTTAGTAAAATCGGATAAGTCGTTTACAAGTTACAGCGATTTTAATGTTTGCACATTCAATAGCTTCCCCCACTCTTATCAAGGCCGGTACGTCAATGAGCCTTAAACCAAAATGATGCAGAATTGTCTAAGCTTTTCGATGATGTAATCAGAGTTATACCTTAATATGGGAAATTTCGGAGAAATTTAGAATTAAAAAAAAAAAATTTAATTGTGCCCCCTTGCGGCGAAATGAGGAACTTAAAAGTAATTTCCAGAATTTTCTCATGACCGCTTTAATCATAATTTTTTTTTCTCCAAGTTTCTATGCCTAGAAGTTTCCGAGATATGGCCGGTCGCCACCCTTAATGAATCACCCTGTATAAAAAAAACATAGAAAAAAACAGTTTGCTTAAATGAGTTTAGTGTTCCAGAAAAGGTTAATCTTTTCAATTAGAAAAGTAACGCACCCTTTACCCTTTTGCTTTTGAAAATCAAGAATCTCATAAGTTCTTTTGCTAATTTTGTACGGCTGCAGATAGTACATTTATACTGATATTTATTTTCTCGTGAACCTATATATCTTATCCATGACTGGCTAACACCTGCCAAGTGACACATATCTTGGACTATATTACAGTGACACTAGCACAGCTAAAGTAAACATTTTATACAAGTGTTTACGACATAGGCAATTCGCAGCTCTTTTTGCTAAAAATATTTATTCTATACGCTATTACATTAAATATGTTGAGACGTTATAACGAATGAATGTACATGAGGAGCAAACATGTAAAAAACGATACATCCACTTATTACCATTTTTAGAGCTAAGTACTAATTTTAATGCCATCTTTTGATCTAGCACAGCAGATTTAACCAAAAACCAATATATCTGCATGAAAATGTTGTCCGAAAGTGGTTCAAATACCCATAAGTCCAAACTTCAATCAAAACCCGATCTAATCCGATTTTATTGAAAGAAATATGTTGTATAAATAAAAAACAAACTTAGCTCTTCATTCAGAATTTTCGAAAATTCAAAAAGAGGTCTATTAAAAAAAATTTAGTCACCAAAATTCCTCAGCTTCTAAAAAACTACTCCTATATTTTAACAAATTATCAAAAATAAATAAATAGAACCCTTTATTCACATGTGCTGTTAAAATTTAAAGTAGGTAATTTAATACGTTGGAACTGCCACAATTCCTTTTTAAAAATTGGTTGTTTTGTTATAATAATAAAAAAATATTATGTCCACAAAAGTCTAGGATTATTTAGAGACAAACCAAAAGGAGTAACATCCCCTTTTAATAATTTTTAAATATCTGTTGTACTTATTGATTTTGCTGTAGACATTTTGGAATATCTCAGCATCAGTAAAAGTGAATTTATCGTTTTTTGCATGTTTTCTCCTCATATTATGCATCGTTTATCTAAATAAATATTATGTAGTACTGATTCTGCCATCATGTAGATAAACTCTGTAACAACTTACACCGATAACAAGATCATCGACCAGTTTATATAAATAATATTAACGTCTTATCCTCAAACTTCATTCATATAATATTAATCATAATCCCTATCGTTCTAATCACCTTTTATCGAAGAAAATCGGGCGCCTCAAGTCATCCCCGAAGGCTTCAGTGGGATTAAAAGCAGTAACAATAAATCTAAGGGCGGTTAAATAGATTACCAACGACCCCTTAAGGACTGGGGAACGAAGCCTTGACGCTAGTTAGCATACCTCTGCCCGCAATGATACTGAAAGGGGTTTATGCGATTGTTTAACCCGCGGTGTAACCTTTCAACCCCTGTCGGAGAGTTTTTAAATCATTGCATGAGATTGCTTCGGAGAAAATTGGATTGCCGTTTATACTGAGTGTAATAATTAAAAAATTCAGTAGAACTCCAGTTGTGTTGTTCTAGATGGATATCTCTAACCATTTTTTTTTGTATAGGGACTCTGTTATAAGACCAGTTCACATGGTCTTTTGGCTGGATGGAGCCTTATGCTAAATTTTAATAAACTCCTGGATAGCTAACCTTTCATACACAATGGAATTCCTAATTCTTTCCACATGGTTTGTGTTGACTCCTTGCTTATAGTTAACTTGTCTATAGCCTCATTGTTCCGTATGACCGGGCACCCAATTAAGGCTTAGATTAGTCTTTCTGAAATTCCAGCGCTGATGATACCCTCGATAATATAGAAATTGTTCGGCATAGGATATAGAAAAATTCCTGTTACCTTTTCTTCTCACTATTGAGAGTCGCATCAATCTAAAATGATAGGCATGTACCGATATCGAACGAAAAAATTGTATACGAACTATAAGTAACACAAAAATTGCAGCTTTTAGACTACTAAACACTATAGGACTGTGTCAATCAAAGGTGGAACTCTTATGACACCAGTATCGCAAATAGTTTGTAAATAAGACGGAGTCATTATATCTGAGGCAAATTTTGTGACTTTAATTAATATTTCTAGATATATAGTCCCTATACTACCGTGCGAGCAAAAATTATTTGCATCAAAGAGGTCCTTGCATCTAAGGACGTAATGCTTAGCCGTAGAGCTTAATACCTGTTGGGTGTCAGTAACTACCTGAATTAACAATCAATCAGTTATTCCGTCATCTTTGACAGTCGTTACAAGTAATTTGATTCATCGCTAATTTTTCCAATTTCTTGAACAATTCACACGATGGATGGGCTTTACGGAACAGCACAAAACATTCATGGTAAAAGCTTATTTTCGAAACGGGGTTAGAGTAAATGGTGAGTGGCAATACAATCCTGGTTTGTGCATGGACGATTTTCACGAACATAATCCTAACGTTGCTTTTATTGCTGGGGATTTTTATCATCGCCTGAAAGGAACCGTGGCTGTGTTTAGGGAAACAGGTTCTATACAACACAAAAAAGGAGCAGGAAGACCATCTGTAAGAACAGAAGAACTTGTTGCAAACGTTCGTGAAATAATGCAAAATACGCCAACAAATTGTATAAGACGCCTGTCCTCAGAAGTGGGAAGATCTTTTGGAACATGCAGGACTATTTTTAAGAAGCAGCTAAATTTATTTACAATTACAATAAAGGATTATATAAGAATGTGGTAACATTTCTCCAGAGATGCTGGTCAACACTTTCGAAAATATGAAGACGTGTGAATTTATGCTTGGAGCATGGCGGTGGCCAATTTCAGCAATTTATGTAATTATTTTTCTTTTTCTTTCTGTATATTCTTACTATGTTTATGTTGTAACCAACAAAAGTAAATTTGTATTTTTCTACTTATTTTATTACTTATTAGTTTGGCATATCATGTCATAATATGAATTTGACAAAATTTTAGCCTAGATATCGTCCCCATATCATTGTGATCTAAACCAATCCCGTTTTTTAATACAAGCCCTCTTTGATGCAAATAATTTTTGCTCGCACGGTATATACCTACTTTCATGTCCAAGACACTTCACTGTCTGATAAAACTGAAGCACAATGTTAGCCACAGTATCTGTTTACATTAAATCGTTAAAAAGTATATTATTTAAGTATGGTTTATGTCTTATCATTTATTTTATTTGCTGGATTGACATAAAAATGATGATCATATAAAACCACAAAGAGCAAAAATGTGAGTGAGTTTTTAAACCCCCAGATCATAAACGCAACATCCCAATAAAACCCAAGTCGAGTAATATTTCTTAGGAAAGTTTTTACTATCATAAGTTATTACCGTTGTTTTTCCTGTGACAGCAGACAATTTTAAACTTCAATTTGCCAAGAGTACGTGATGACGCTTAAAAGCAGAAAATCGGATAAGGCAACCAGTGACGTGTGTGTAACGCGTTTATATTTTACTCCTTCGAACGGATTGTATTGATGTAATACTATTAAATCAATGAGGTTAAAATCCCTTAATTTGATAAAAAGCATGTTTTTTCTTTGAAAACCGGCGCAGGGTTTTATAGAGCACTTAAAGGGTTTAATGTTTTTTGATATTTCGTAATATACAGACTGTCCGCGGATAGGGTTTACAATAGCACAAATGGAGGAAAAGTTTCATTTTTCGGGAAAAAGTCATTGATAAAAAGTTTTGCTTGTAAAAAAAATGCGATTCACGAAGAGACAATTTTGATTTTTTATACGGGGTTCGCAAAAACTTAAAAAACATGATTTTTCTTCAAGAGTAGGTAAACTTACCTTTATTTTTTATTTTTGACCAAAATGCCAATTAGAAAACTTATTTAGAATAACGTTTGTAATTTAAATCCGAGATTTAAAATAAATCTTCAATTTTTTTAGTTTTTTAATTTTTAGAGGTAAAATAATTTTTTTTTGGATAGCAGCATTAGCGGTCGAAATACATATATTATCAATGAGAGAGGGGTATCAAAAAGTTTCAAAAACTGATTTTTGGTGTTACCAGAAATATGTATTTTAAATTTTACAAATGAAATGACCCCGGAAATAACACAAGAAAATCTTAAAATAACAACAAATAATAATTTCATAATTTGCTATTCAAATACTCCCCCTCCATACACATTTTTCCAGCCGTAAACGAATGTGGTCAAAACTTCTTCGAATTTCTTCAATGGAAATTGTTTGAACAGCTTCAACAATTCGCTGTTTTAGAAGCTGTACGTCGTTTTCAATTGGACGGGAGTACACTAATCGTTTGGGGCGCCCCCAAAGATAGGCATCTGAAATAGTTCAATCGGGACTTCTTGGGGGCCACAGAACCGGACCATTCCGACCAATCCATCTGTGGCCAAATGTATTATTAAGCCATTGCCTCACTTTAATTGCGAAATGCGCAGGGCATCCATCTTGTTGAAAGTACATTTCGTTCCTAAATTGGAGAGGCAATTCTTCTAGGTTGCCAAAAAGGAATGTTTTCAACATTTCACGGTTACACATGTTTTCGAAAAAGTATGGGCCAATAATGCCATACCTAATAAGAAATCGCACACCAGACATTTACTTTGTTTTAATATTGTCTTCTTGCAGGAATTCTAAAACGGGGATTATTTTCGCTCCAGTATCTAATATGCGCAGAAGACACTTTCCCGTTTGTTGAAAATGTCGATTCATCGGAGAACATGATAAATTTATGAAAATTCCTGTTTTCACTTACAATTTTGTTTCCGACCCAAAGACAAAAAAAAATCCAAACGTTTGGCTTCGTCTCCTTCTTCCAACGTTTGATTAAAAGTTGGCTTAAATGGGAATATTTTGTTTGCCTTTAAAATATACTGAATATGTGTTTTTTTACTACATTAAGTTCTTGAGCTCGGTTTCTTAATGAAAGGGTAGGATTGTCAGCAACAGACTGCAATATGAATAGGGAAGCTGCGTCATTCTGATCAGTTTTTTTTTTAATTGAAAACTGAACCAGTTCGATGAAATTTTCTTAATAATTTAAGAAGTCCCTTTTTGAGACGTAAACGTTAGGGTATCTTTGATTAAATTTCTCTATCATAAAGTTGTAAGAACTTTCGCCCGCACCGTAATATTGAACTAAATAAACCCATTACTAAGGTCAACATTTTCAAAAGACATCAAATTCTATTTGACTTCAAATTTGCCCCCATAATATTATATAAAGCAAAGTAAATCCTTGTTTTTACAAAATATGGTAGGAATGCATTTAAAATTTTAAAATAAGATACACACCACCCATTACGAAAATAGAGTCTAATAAAATTTTATATTATTTTTATTGAGCATCAAAATTTCCATTTACCTCTAAAAATTAAAAAAACTAAAAAAATCGAAGATTTATTTTAAATCTCGGATTTAAATTACAAACGCTATTCTAAATAAGTTTTCTAATTGACATTTTGGTCAAAAATGAAAAATAAAGGTAGTTTACTCTCGGAGAAAAATCATGTTTTTGAAGTTTTTGCAAACCCTCTATAAAAAATCAAAATTTTCTCTTCGTGAATTGCATTTTTTTTACAAGCAAAATTTTTATGAAGAATAACTTTTTCCCGAAAAATTAAATTTTTCATCCATTTGTGCCATTGTAAACTCTATCCGCGGACAGTCTGCAGTCTGTAGAGCATAGGTACTTAAAGTTCCTGTTTAAAATATACTCAAAAACTCTGGAAATGCCTGTATTTAAATTAACGAAATATATTTTTATTATACTGCGTCAAATACGCTTGGGGAATTCCTTGGAGAATCAAAAACGTTTCTTTTTTCATGTGTGCAACGTTTATCAATGTATAACATAAAATTACATATTGTCTCATCATGGAAGATAAACTTTACACACAAAATAAAATTTTATTCCGTTTAGGAGACCGTAAATACATCTCTAGGGAAAGGGAAGGTGAATTCTAAAGAAACATAAAGCCACTTTACCTCGGTCTCCATAGAATACGGGATCTTTTAGCTTTAGAAACATATTATTGTCTCAAAAGATGGATAATGCCATTTAATTTTAAACACGTTTTTACCGAAGAGTATAAAAAAAAATTTATACTAACCACGTAATTATCAGAAAAATTTCATAAATTATTTTATTTTTTAACACGACTTCTTTGAACCCGATTTTGACCCACTTTAAACGGTCAGATTTAATTTAAATTTTGTAGACTTATCAAGAACCGCTGACAATACAATAATTTGATAAGTTAATCTCATTATCAGGATCGCCGGAATTAAATCATTTCGTTACAGATCCTCTGTATGAGAGTGAGAGAGATAGAGCTCACGGTATGCGCATGCGTACTATCTACCTACTTTCCGGCTCGAGCACTCGGCTTAATAGTGTTGGTACATTCTTTCGCTATCAGTTGGTCCGTTGGCCGAGCGGGTTTGTTCGGGTTTATGGATCCAATGCTTTGTATTATATTTAATAAAAAAAAATGGATCTACTGCTTTAAATCTAGCTATTTCAAAAAGTCATTGTTAAATTAGTAACAGTATTCCATCTCTGCTCCGGACCTCTCTATGACTCTCTACTAAAAAAAAATGTTTTTCTTAACAATAACTCAAACTAAAAAATGAAAAATAAATATAGTTTAAAAAAACTAAAAAACACGCTTTCACTGGCCGACAAAATTTTTTTTTTGTCGTAACACAAAGCTAAATAGCATCTTATGGTAGAATGGACCTATCCAAATACGAAAATGAGAAAAAAAAAGTTGTAACACGTAACGTTTTCTTGTTACATTTATAGAACCACATTTAATGTTACAATATTTAATATCTATTGAAAAAATAATTTAAGAATTTTCTAACTGTGTATATCGACTATATTTGAATTTTTACACCTACTAAACATACCTTACATCTAGAAAAAACACAAACATTACAAATATTAACTGAACACACTATTTAAATTTTATTTTTTCTTTTTATGAGGGGTCATATCTTCTCTTTTCAAAAACCAACAGGAATCACCCATCATGGCTGGATCCCATCGTCCTTGATAGCGAATTTCCATTGTCCTGATATCCTGGTGGAACCTTTTACCCTGCTCGTCACTGACAGCTCCCACATGGGAATGGAGGAAGTGAATTTTTAATGACATTCGGGGGTACCAAGCGATTTGTAGGAATCTAAAAGTTCATCAACTAACTGTTGATAATTTGCATCCATATATTGTTGCCCAAAAATCCCCTTACTATACTAACAAATGAGTTCCATGCTCTGAGTTCCTGCCTGGTAAGCTTCTCTGTAAAGTTGACATAGTCCAGCAATTTTCTGATTTGTGGCCCAATAAAATACCTTCCTTTAATTTGGCATCACTTAACTGGGGAAAGACTTGTCTTAGGTATTTGAATCCATCACCGTCTTTATTCATAGCTTTCACAAAGTTTTTCATCAGCTCAAGTTTAAGGTGAGGAGGAGGCAGAAGGACTTTTTTGGGGTCTACAAGAAGTGCAAACTTAACATTTTGAGATCCCGGCTGAAATTCACTTCTTTGTGGCCAATCTTTTATTACATAATGCTGATCTACTGCACGACTGTCCCACAAACAAAGAAAACAGCAATATTTTGTAAATCCTCCCTGAAGTCCTACTAAAATTCCTACAGTTCAGG
The DNA here is from genome assembly GCA_963969555.1 of Polydrusus pterygomalis. Taxonomy (NCBI): domain Eukaryota; kingdom Metazoa; phylum Arthropoda; class Insecta; order Coleoptera; family Curculionidae; genus Polydrusus; species Polydrusus pterygomalis. Next base: position 21,325,597 of record OZ018379.1, read on the forward strand.
TAATTTTTCTGTTATAAAATGCATCCATTTTTACCGCCCCTAATTAAATTGACTACCTGCTAATGTAAAATGGTCTTATTAAGCTATTGAAAAATGGTACGCATTGGGGCTTTCCCAATATTTTTTCTATTATTAGAAGGGTATTTTCATTATAAAAATAAAGACCTGACCTGTGTTAGAAAAATCTTGTAGGCCAGTGAATTAATTAAACTAAAAAGCGGAAAATAAATATAGTTTAAAATAATTCTTAAAATTCTTAATATAGGCAGAAAATAATAATGAACGATAAACATTAGTATTATTGTGAAAAAAGCGTGGGGTGCTCGATTGTTTGATTAATTATTAAAGCGTGTTTTTTGTTTTTTTAATCTATATTTATTTCTAACAAGTATATATGGAAACTAATACATTTCAATACGCGACTGCCACTGACTAAATGATGCGAAGCATTTAAGTGCGGAAAATATGTTTCCTCATCCTGGCGTTCTACAAGCGTAAAGAAATGAAGTAGACAGTTAATATAAATGAGAAAATAATTATATCTCTGAAGCTGGTGAAAGGCAACGGAATCTAATTTCCTTAATAAAATTCAGGTTGTGGCTTTATTCTAAGGTATAGAGAAACCCAATTCAAAATCAATTAAATTGTATACAAAAGATAAAAGATGGGTTGGGTGAGATTAGAGTGGCAGACTTCCGATAATTCCAAACAGTACCATATAGTCCTATGAGGACCATTGTAATGTAATACCACACGTGTGCAGAACCCATCCGCATCAGCTTCCTGATCTACAGCGCAGAATGCAGTTCAATCAAATCAAATCAAAGTAAGTCTACCCAGTTGTAAGTTGCTCAGATTATTAAAGAATGGTTCACCCAAGACATTAAACCTTCTTCTTAAAAGGCCGGGACATTCACACAAAAGAATGTTAAATACTTTCCTGTTCTTCAGTGTTGTAATAACGCTGCGGTTTTCCTGTTATCGAGTAGTAGAGGCTACAATTGCTGGGAGATACTACAGGTTGTTAGCTCTGTCCATCTGATTTGTGCAAGATGTTCGGCTATGCGATCTATCTCTTCCTTGACCGATTCCAGTGGTCTATCCACAGTATTCTTTGCTAGATCGGCATGCATGCCTGCACCCTCTTTCGTAAGAGCATCAGCCTCATTGCCATCTATATTGTATTGATCAGGAACCCAGCACCGTCTGTGAATATCGAGTAATCTGTCTCCGTTACTAACTGGTTGATAAAAAATAGAAAAGCAATCTACATGAATTCTTTAAAAAAATCTTTCTCGCCTTTATATACTTCAGTTATTGCTTATGAATCTAGTTCGTCATTACCCAGGATGTTATTCAAGTAACGCCACTGAGGAAGGTAGTAAAATTTTGTATATTCGTTAAAATATACATCTAAGGGTCCAAAATATTACTAAAAGGGTCGAAATTATTTTGTTGATGGAGATAAGCCGTTTTGGTTCTCTCTATTGTTTTGCCTAATTGTTTTAATTATGACTGTGTTGTTTTGAAAGCTCTTGGGGCAAGATTAAAGCCTAGTGGAGTATTTATAAATTACTGTTGCTAATTGGTTTCTTTTGCATTGCTAAAGGAAACAATGCTTCTTTAAAATAGGAAGTGACGTAATGAATTGTTGACATTTCATTTCATTGATATATTTAATTGAAAGTTTAAAATACCATTAAACTTTAACAGCCGGTTTAATGTTTGATTTATTTTTAAGAGAAATTAATTAGTTGCAATTAGATATATAATATATAATAAGTTAGGTATAGGTAATACCCAACTAAATAGAATTAATACATCTGTATTGATAATTTATCAATGTTATTCCAAAACTGTAATTGATCCTTTTATGTATTATATTAGGTATACAGTAATATATTATGAAAGTATTTACCTACTCATAAATCTGTAGTATTAAATTTAACGTGAATATCAGAAAGATCTTTAGCCAGATAGATATTGTATATACTTACATAGATATAAGAAAGAAAATAAATACGTTTTTAAAAGCAGACCATTTTTCTCGCGTTATTGAAATCTATTGTTCGATCCCCAGAGTCTTATCCCCAAATTTGTTCAATTTAACGTTGGCTCTAAGGCCATGTTCAGAAAAAGAGGTGACTTTTTGTTCGGACGTTGAGTGGAGTTCAATTAAAGTTGGAGGACCCTTTTAGAATTAGTTTCGCCGTATTGCATGTTGAAGCTAACGAAAGAAATTCTTAGGGGGACCGATAAAAGTATTTAAATTAGCTGTATTGACAAAAAAGAAAATGTTTTACTCTTTTGTACTGTTTTTAGTTAAATGTATTGTGGCCGTATTCTAGTAAAGAAAATAGGAAACCTTGTTACTTCATCAAAAAGTAATAGAGTGAAATAGGGATAAAATATTTTAATGGCCGTTAATATAATCCATTTTTTCATCCTAATTCTTTAAAATGCATCTTCAGCTCGAAAATGGTTGAGAAAAAGTGACAATAAAAAAAATAATTCGTCGTGTGGATCCACATATACCTAAAAGTTTAAAATAAAACGCACAGGCGAAACATTTTATTTTAAAACATTTATTAGTTTTAACATGCCTTCCTATACAAATTTTAAGAGAAATTGGTTTTGTGACATATTTTACAAGGATAATCGAAAACTTGTTTTTTTTGGCTTAGTGTCAAAACACCCGGTGGAATAATTAAGAGGCAAAATTACTTCAAAATATCAGTTTCCATTAAGCCGCAAATATTCTTTGCATTTTGGTTTTTGGTTCATGTCAATACGTGCATTTGTTCTCACCCAAATGCAAAATGATCCTGATAATGTCAATAATTAAAAATTTTCCCTAATTTTCTCATTGACATTGCATTCAAAATAATTTAGACTATTAAAATGCAAGAAAACAAATGTTACACTGTACTGATTCAGCAGTTGGTTCCTTGTGAAACATTTTTAATATATATATTTTATAGTAAAACACTTATAGCTTTTTAATGTTTCATTTAATATAGAATTGCCCTACATATGTTTCGCCTTTCTAGGACTTTTTCAAGAGTACTTATGATACTAAAGTTAAATTCTAAATTTACAAATTTATATTTTTCTACCACTATTGTAAAATATTGAAAAGAATAATTTAAGTTACCTGGGAGCTATTCTTATTGTTTATTGGGCCTATCATTGGGAATTCCGGGGTTAGTCGACAAAATACACCTATCTAGAATTGGGGTATTTTGGAACATTTGTTGTTCATTAGTGGTCAGGGTTTTTATTATGTAAGGATTTCTTTATTTCTAATTGTTCTAGAAGGTCCAATCTTTTAGCTTTATTTTCAGCATGGATCAATTGTAAACTTTTTGGGTCTATAAAATGGTTGTTCTCTATGCAAGAGTGGACATCCCTGTGCATTTATAATTTTTTATAATTGATGTACTATGTTCTTTAAGTCGTGTTTTAATGCTCCTACCACTTTGACCTATATAAACTGCATCACAATCAGAACAATTAATTTTACAGACCCCGGACCTATCTAATTTGTCTATTTTATCCTTATTATTAACAAGCATTCTACCTAAGTTTTGTTTATTCACACATATTGTCTTACAGCCTAAGTTATTTAATCTATTGGTAATTCTATTACTAAATTTAGATGTGTAATTTAAGAATTTGAAACGGTCATTTTTTGGCGCACTAACGCCATAAAATTCCCGTTTTAACAGTTTCCTTCTTTTCTTTTTTAATAGATTGTCAATTAGACTGTCTAATTATCAAATTAAATTTTGTATTAAAAACAATAAATAAATACCTACTAATATACCAACTAATAACAACACAAAGAAAGGAAAAAATAGAAAGGAAACAGTAAAAACTAAGAGTACAAGAAATGTTGCTACAGCACACAATAAATAATTTCAATCATACATTACAAAAAATAATACTATAGCCGACTAGAAAGACGATTACAAATAATAATATGAAGTTTAAATCAATCATTTAAACCATACCTATTTTGAAAGAATCAGTTACAACCATTCATATTATGTACCCTCTTTCTTTATCTCCTCAGAAGTTTCGCTGTTTGACACACTATTATCAAAATAAAGTAGGATGTGCAATCTAGCAAGAAAACAGAAGGACGATAAGTCCGATCGATTTTATCGCATAATGCCCAATAATCTAAGTTGACTGCGATTCGTTCGATATCAAAATGCCATGGATAGGAAAAAATATCGATGAGATTGTAAATCTAGAGATTCCATTACAAATTTTTAAAATGGCGTATAAATTAATTGGCGCATTTTTTATCCATTGCATCATTGCATGTATTTTTTTCTAAGATGTTTCGTTGGAAAGTTAAAGGGTTGTGAGTGTTATTTTTCAAATACCAATATTCAGTTTAGACGTATGATCTATTCTACAAAATATGTTTAAAATCTTAAGCAACACTTTTAAATAAAAGGTATTTTTTAAAATAACTTAGTTTTCTTGGCATCATATTCATAACATTTGTGTTATAGGACATCAAATCAAATCAAAATATGTTTTATTGTTTCGAAGAATAGTCATTCTTATTAACAAAGCTAGAAAGAAATACAAGTAATATACTACGATACAAAAATTAAAAGAAATAAAAATAATTATTTTTTTCTTAAGGTATACTTACATCCTCAAAAATATATACTTAGGTAAATCGGGAAACTACAAACATAGTAAACAGGACAAAGACAAACTCAACAAAACAAGATGATAAAACGCTTGCTGGAAATACTTAGTTAAAAGGCGTCGTTGTAATACTCGACCACCTCGTAATAGGCTCTTCCCACCAGTAGCCCCTTTATAGTTCTTTTAAGGTAAATATGTTTCTTATTTGCTCAGGAAGATGGTTAAATAATTTACGGCATTTGTAAATTATAGACTTTCTAATAAGGGCAGAATACGGTATGGGCAAGTACAGGTTTTTTGATCTTCTAGTAGCATGAAAGTGGTCAGGCACTGACAAAGTATCCCTAGGCTTGTAGGTACATCATGCAGACAGTGTCAAGAATAAACAGGCATGGCAAAGTTAAGATTTTCTTAGATATAAATAACGGTCTACATGACTCTCTGTCATACACACCAAAGAAAATTTATAGGGTTAGAAATGTTAACTCCTTGTTAAAAAATCGCAACACAGTAGAGGGAGAAAGAAGAGAGGGAGAGAGAGGGGTGTTAGTGTGCCCGCCGGCCATCAGAGGCGCAATGGCGGGAAATTTGAACAGCGGTTTTAGGACTTTTCAATTTAATTATTAACTTTTGAACGAGTTTTTATTGATTTAATTTGTGATTCAATATAAATATTATTAAATCACAAATTAAATCAATAAAAAGACGCACAAAAGTTTTTATTTTATGGAATAAATAATGCACATTTTTATATTAACCAAGATTTAGAAAATAAAGATGGAAGCACTTTATCGTAAATAATGTTTTCTACGTTTATTTATAAATAAAAACTACATTGACAACCATAACAAAAAGTAACTGTTTAGAATAAACTAATGTCCTTAGGTTACGTCTCACAGGTCTCACTCATCTGGAATTGTCTCAATTCATATAATATTATCACAAATACTGTATAAACACAAGCACTAGGATGCATTGAGACACGTACTAAAAGATCCATAAACTATCAGGTGATTCTTACAGCGTTCTCTGAAACAAAAGAAACAGTATCGGGTAAACATTAAATTTATCTGTAAAATATGGCCGATGGCCAAGTATCTACTTATCGAGTTAGCTCAAACCATTCTCTTTGTGCCATTATGTTATAATTTTTAATCCACTCAGTAAAACAAAAATGTTAAAATTATCATGTCAAGAGACTAAACTTATCTGTTCGTAACTGATAGATTGTTAGGTATTACCTCGGGCACAATGTGTTGCAGTTATCTGCAGGTTGCCCAGTGATATTTTGTTGAGATTGGCTTGTTAACCAACACCTATTATGTATGTGAAACATTTCATGTTAATTTATTTATTGTAAACTTACATTTCCTATATTCCTATATAAAAAATAGGTAAGGAAGTGTAAAATCAATTTGATAAACAATAAAAAAATAATTACCTGCATAGTAGGCTGGAATAATAACTGAAAGATTACATACATCGGCGAAGTTTTCTAGAATAGAAACTAATAAAATTGTATATTAAAATGATAACAAAAAATTAATTAATTTCCTCAGAAAAAAACGTGGACAAGAAAAATTGACAGTTGTGACATGGATGGATGGCGGGCTGGCGGCTGGCTGGTTTGTTCCAATTAGCACCTAGCGCAGTTTGGGAAGCGTTATCGTAGGTTAGAATATAACTGTCCTTCTCTTCTATACGTCAAAAATATGCGACAGAACCCGGTTACACGGCCAGCTGGCGACAACAGCGCTAATTTGCCCTGATGGCCGGCGGGCACACTAACACCCCTCTCTCTCTCTCTTCTTTCTCTTTCTACTGTGTTGCGAAATCGTCCATTTAAGCTTCACCGGGGTGATACACACCGCAAAGATATCTTACAGCACGCATCTGCAGAATAAACACTAAGTTCAGCAGGTAGTTACACGTATTCCCCCAGAACGCAATTTCATATCGCAAGTGAGACTCTACCAGTGAGTGGTAGACCCTCTTAGCTAAAGTGGCTCCAACCTTCATTGATGTTGATCGCACTGCGTAGCATCCCGAAGCCACTTTGCGAGCAAGTTCCAAGATAGGAGAGTCAAACCTCAGACAGTCATCAATTAAAAGTCCCAAAAACTTGGTGTTAGCTTGTTTTGATAGTGGAGCTCCTCCAAGATGCGAAAGGATTTATTTTTCTAGTATCAATTGCAATCTCTTTATATTCGAATTCAATTAAAATAGCAGAATTTAATTTGAACCGTATCTCAGTCCTGCAAGAATCCAATTAGGGAGTCCAGTCCTATACAAATGCATTCCCCAAAGGCATTTCTAAAAAAACCTTATTCTGTTTGATTCGATAATAATGACAGCTTTTCCTGGCTACGGGCATTACGGGCAACCTACAATATAGAAAACAAATATAGATAATTGACATCGGATATAATTGTGTTTGTTTCTTCTTTAATTAATTTATTAAATCCAAATTTTTTTAACTGAAAAAAAAAACAGAGTATGGCAATAGAGTCTAAAAAGTATTTAAATTAAAAAAAAATTTTTTTTTTAATTTTTGTAATTTTTCCTAAAAATTGATGGAACCTCATATCCCTCCTCCTCAGACGCTGATGCAACTCTATATTATTCCACCACCTTCATATAACCCTTTTATATTAGTCAGACATAAAAAACATCATTTCCATTTTCGACAGGTGTTCGATAACTTGAAAAACTTTACGCAAACGATCAGATCGTTTGGCATCGCAACACAATCGAGGACGAAAATCAATGACTTATGTCGAGGAAGAACAGTGAATACCGACGCTGACTGTGCCGACGCCATTATTCTGGAATAGGCGTCGGGTCAAAGCACCCGGAACCTATTGATATGGGACGTTGGATATTTATAAAAGATGATTTTAGGGTGTAAAAGGGGATTTAGTAGACCTTTTTGCAGTTTGTTGGAGGGACTCGCTTAGATTTTTAAATCGCTGCTTAGGTGGTATCTGGCAATTTAAATGTTGTAGGTAGTTTTTTAAATTTTGTTGGAAATATAATACATACCTTACTACATATTTTTGTGGTTTTGAAACAAGATAATTTATAACAGTTACATACCGTGCGAGCAAAAATTATTTGCATCAAAGAGGGACTTGCATATAGGGACGTAATGCTTAGCCGTAGAGCTTAATACCTGTTGGGTGTCAATAACTACCTGAATTAACAATCAATCAGTTATTCCGTCATCTTTGACAGTCGTTACAAGTAATTTGATTCATCGCTAATTTTTCCAATTTCTTGAACAATTCACACAATGGGCTTTACGGAACAGCACAAAACATTCATGGTTGAAGCGTATTTTTGAAACGGGGTTAGAGTTAATTGTGAGTGGCAATACAATCCGGGTTTGTGCATGGACGATTTTCACGAACATTTTCCTAACGTTGCTTTTATTGCTGGGGATTTTTGTCATTGCCTGAAAAGAACCGTGGCTGTGTTTAGGGAAACAGGTTCTATCCAACACAAAAAGGAGCAGGAAGACCATATGTAAGAACAAAAGAACTTGTTGCAAACGTTCGTGAAATAATGCAAAATACGCCGACAAATTGTATAAGACGCCTGTCCCAAGAAGTGGGAAGATCTTATGGAACATGCAGGACTATTCTTAAGAAGCAGCTAAATTTATTTCGTTATAAAGTGCAAGTATTCCAAGAAATACATTTTTTCTTTCTGTATATTCTTACTTTGTTAGTTTTGTAAACAACAAAAATAAATTAGTATAGTTGTCTACTTATTTTATTACTGATTAGTTTGGCATATCATGTCATAATATGAATTTGACAAAATGTTAACTTAGATTTGGTTAGATATATCGTCCCCATATCATTGTGATCTAAACCAAGCCCTACGTTTTTTTAATACAAGCCTCTTTGATGCAAATAATTTTTACTCGCACGGTATTTAGCGTACAGCCAAAGTTTGTTTAATTGAAAAAGTTTAACGTCTTTGCTGGGAATCAAACCAGCACCTCTCGTTTTGGTCTAATTCACGATAACATGCCTCAATTTTGTTGCAAAATCGGTGGCAAATCAGAGTGCTGATCTTGAAGCAAACACGCACTTCTGCTCGAGCCCTCTATACAGGGTGGCCCTTTAGTGTGGCAAAGTACAATAGCTCCGTTACTATTTCAAATACATTAAAAATATGAATACAAAAGTTGAAGGGCAGTAAGTGACTTATAACGTAAAATTATTTTTAACTCTATAGGGTGGCTCAAAAAAGCGGAACAATAAAAAAGGTACTTTTTTCAAATGGAACACCCTGTATATTTTTACATTTTTAAATTCCACATAAAATTACAATTATTTTTTATCAAATACATTATTAGTCTATACTTTATAGTTTCCGAGATATTGACTCTTGAAAAGTGACATTTTTGAACTTTGACAGCTTCTAACTTTCTAACACTACGTCTTAGAGCAAAACGGCTTACATGTCCCTATCTTCAATTTTTATTATCTTCCCAAAAAAATCAACTTCCGGTTAAACCGGATGTTACTCGAAAGCAGGAAATATAGTTGTTCCGGTTTAACTGGAATTTGATTTTTTTGGGAAGATAATAAAAATTGAAGATAGGGACATGTAAGCCGTTTTGCTCTAAGACGTAGTGTTAGAAAGTTAAAAGCTGTCAAAGTTTAAAAATGTCACTTTTCGAGAGTCAATATCTCGGAAAATATAAAGTATAGACTAATAATGTATTTAATAAAAAATAATTGTAATTTTATGTGGAATTTAAAAATGTAAAAATATACAGGGTGTTCCATTTGAAAAAAGTACATTTTTTCTTGTTCCGCTTTTTTGAGCCACCCTATAGAGTTAAAAATAATTTTACGTTATAAGTCACTTACTGCCCTTCAACTTTTGTATTCATATTTTTAATGTATTTGAAATAGTAACGGAGCTATTGTACTTTGCCACACTAAAGGGCCACCCTGTATGTCGCCATATCCTATCGTCATTAATATTTCAATTCTGCGCAATTCAGTTAAATAAAGAATTAAAAAAAAACTCTATTAAGTGCAGTTTTGCCAAGAGCTCATTTCATTATTTTTTTCTACGTGAAAATGCAAAAAACCCGTTAAATTAAAAGAAAAAGGTTTGAATTTTTTTCAATAAATGGATGGATTTTTTGTTACCGCATTTATTCCAGTTAAAAGATTTACCTACACTATATACCGTGCGAGCAAAAATTATTTGCGTCAAAGAGGGCTTGGATTAAAAAACGTAGGGCTTGGTTTAGATCACAATGATATGGGGACGATATATCTAACCAAATCTAGGTTAAAATTTTGTCATTTATATGCCAAACTAATGAGTAATAAAATAAGTAGACAAATACAAATTTATTTTTGTTTTTTACAAAATTAACAAAGTAAGAATATACAGAAAGAAAAAGAAAAATAATAATTACATAAATTGCTGAAATTGGCCACCGCCAATTTGTCAATTTTCACCAAAAATGTCAGGTCTAATAAATCATTTCTTTCCAATAAATTTTGGGTAAACCATTGAGAGTAATTCCTGCGTCTTTCAAAATCTGCGGCGTGTATTTCTTGGAATACTTGCACTTTATAAGGAAATAAATTTAGCTGCTTCTTAAGAATAGTCCTGCATGTTCCATAAGATCTTCCCACTTCTTGGGACAGGCGTCTTATACAATTTGTTGGCGTATTTTGCATTATTTCACGAACGTTTGCAACAAGTTCTTATGTTCTTACAGATGGTCTTCCTGCTCCTTTTTTGTAATTTATAGAACCTGTTTCCCTAAACACAGCCACGGTTCTTATCAGGCAATGATAAAAAATCCCCAGCAATAAAAGCAACGCTAGGAAAATGTTCGTGAACATCGTCCATACACAAACCCGGATTGTATTGCCACTCACCATTTACTCTAACCCCGTTTCGAAAATACGCTTCAGCCATGAATGTTTTGTGCTGTTCCGTAAAGCCCATTGTGTGAATTGTTCAAGAAATGGGAAAAATTAGCGATGAATCAAATTACTTGTAACGACTGTCAAAGATGACGAAATAACTGATTGATTGTTAATTCAGGTAGTTACTGACACCCAACAGGTATTAAGTTCTACGGCTAAGCATTACGTCCTTAGATGCAAGGCCCTCTTTGATGCAAATAATTTTTGCTCGCATGGTAGAAAGTTAGCCAACCAGAAGAAAGTTCTCTCATAATTTAGATGTGCTATCTTTTCAAAATTAATCTGTATTTTGCCAACACTAACTTATCCGTGACTCGAGCCCCTAGTGCAGTCACTTTTTAAAACGGCGCGATAAGAAACATACTCCTGAAAGGAACATGATAAAGTGCAGACATTTTTCAAATAGACGGACATGCTGCCATGTTTACTGGCAATTTCGCACAAGATAAGGCCCAAATCCATCTTTTAAAGTCGGATAGGATTTTTTGTAAACAAATTAGTTTTATTAAAAGGCTGTCGTTTTTAGATTGATTGCAATGATTTCTACTTTTTAAACTACACTGAAAATGCTGACTGAAACTATACACTATACACATTTTAGGTTCAAAACGTTAAAATAACTTAAACTGAAGACGAAATACACCAATTTGACCTAATTTTCACAGGTCATTTAGTTTCAATCGAAACAAAAATTGGTTGGCAATATTTTGTTTTTTAAATTCTGCCCCCGGGCTCCCCCACCGATATTGCCAATTATACACAATAAAAATGATTTAAACCATTTAAATGACAATTTTTGTCTTTAATAACCATCAAATACTCCATTGCACAGGAAGAAAAAATAATAACTACCTACTTGTTATGTTTCACAAATTTAATCAGTTTCCTGACACGTGTTTCGTTAACAACATTACATTTGCTTTTTATGGCTTTTTTGATAGCTATTGTTTCTAGTAAATTTAGTTTTCTGCTTTTCTTGTGTATGGAGCTATATGGGTTTTATGTTGTTAGAGATTGAGTGATTGTGTAATATGCAGTGCTCAGCACAACCTTCATTTTGTTTTTTTAAAATATATGTTTTGTGTTATTTAAGCCTGGTATCAAAATTTCTACCTGTTTGTCCAATGTAAATAGCCTCGCGTCGAATTCTTCTATTCTATCTTCCTGTGCAATGGAACAACAGTTTTACCAAGCATGTAGCCCAACACAAATTAATTATATATTAAATACTCCTTCTGTAAAACAGAATAAATTATGTTACAGGTCTCTGGTATAATCTTACCCAAAGCTTGAGGTGAGACGATAACAGAATTTTTTAAATCTTTGTAACTTATTCTTCCTCTAGATAGGAATCCTAACGTTGCCGCAAGTAGCTCTTGTGATGTAATAGCATGTCTTAACAGCGTGTCTTGTTTGATGATAAGAGGGGTTACTAATTTTAAAAGAGTACAATAAGTTTCGTTATCCATTCTCAAATAATTACACCAATTTTCCCGGTCTAGTTTCAGCTCGTTTAAAAGGTTAATATGGGAAAACTGGTTTCTCTTCAAAGTTCTCTCTTCGCACATTTTGTCCATTTCGTTTTTGTTTTATGGGAAATTGTGCCGCCACTGCTCATAAATATATTGTCTTCATAGTTTCTGTCGCTGCAGTCTCGCATTCGCTATTTTATTCGTCAAGCTCGTCAACCATAGCTACCATGCGAGCAAAAATTATTTGCATCAAACGTCAGGCTTGGTTTAGATCACAATGATATGGGGACGATATATCTAAATAAATCTAGGTTAAAATTTTGTAAAATTCATATTATGACATGATGTGCCAAACTAATGAGTAATAAAATAAGTAGACAAATAGATACAAATTTATTTTTGTTGTTTACAAAATTAACAAAGTAAGAATATACAGAAAGAAAAAGAAAAATAATTACATAAATTGCTGAAATTGACCACCAAGCATAAATTCACACGTCTCTTCATATTTTCGAAATTGTTGACCAGCATCTCTGGAGAAATATTACCACATTCTTGGATAATCCTTTCTTGTAATTGTTCTAAATTTGCAACTGGTGTTTTAAAAATAGTGTTCTTTAAATGAGGAAAAACGAAGTAATCCATAACCGTTAAACAAGGTGATCTAGGTGGGAATTCAATGTCTGATCGAAAACTGATATGTTGTCGAAAAAAATGCGTAAGTACCTAGTTAATAGTTTCGGCGGCTGTATGGACGGTTGCACCGTCCTGTTGAAAATATCCAAAACGTAGTTCGTCGTCAAGTAATTGCTCCACAAATGGATTCAAATATTCAAAATATTGTCTCTATACCGCTGTGCTGTAACTGTGTCATGGAAAAAAATAGGACCAACAATTCTTCTTCGGGAAACAGCTAACCAGACACCAATTTTTTGAGGGTGCAATGTGGACTCTACAAAAAAATTGGGATTTTCACTACTCCACATGCATGTATTGAGAATTCACATAACCGGAGAGGTGGAACAAGGCTTCATCCGAAAAAATGTCAGGTCTAATAAATCATTTATTTCCAATAAATTTTGGGTAAACCATTGAGAGTAATTCCTGCGTCTTTCAAAATCTGCGGCTTGTATTTCTTGGAATACTTGCACTTTGTGAGGAAATAAATTTAGCTACTTCTTAAGAATAGGCCTGCATATTCCAATAGATCTTCCCACTTCTTGGGACAGGCGTCTTATACAATTTGTTGGCGTATTTTGCATTATTTCACGAACGTTTGCAACAAGTTCTTCTGTTCTTACAGATGGTCTTCCTGCTCCTTTTTTGTGTTGTATAGATAGAATCTGTTTCCCTAAACACAGCCACGGTTCTTTTCAGGCAATGATAATAATCTCCAGCAATAAAAGCAACGTTAGGAAAATGTTCGTGAAAATCGTCCATGCAAAAACCCGGATTGTATTGCCACTCACCATTTACTCTAACCCCGTTTCGAAAATACGCTTCAACAATGAATGTTTTGCGCTGTTTCGTAAAGCCCATTGTATGAATTGTTCAAGAAATTGGAAAAATTAGCGATGAAACAAATTACTTGTAACGACTGTCAAGGATAACGGAATAACGGATTGATTGTTAATTCAGGTAGTTACTGACACCCAACAGGTATTGGTATTAAGCTCTACGGCTAAGCCTTACGTCCATAGATGCAAGGCCCTCTTTGATGCAAATAATTTTTGCTCGCACTGTATTTACCTCTTCTGGTTTCTGGTTAATTATCTTGAATGAAAATTCAATTTTATATAATATGCTTTGTGATAAAATCTAGCGAACTATTTACCTAAAATAGCAATTTATTAATAAATTATTCTATTATATGACATAAACCGAAGAGAGCATCCCATACAACATACAATTATGAGATTAATGACATATGCATGAATGCTAGTTCCATCACCGTCTCATGATAAAAGCCAACTTTACATTAAATGACTTTGCCGAACTACTCTTCATTTGTTCTCTAACATTTCAGCTTCCATACACATAATATGTTTCCAAGTTTGAAAGTGACAAACGACCTGCTTTATGCGAAGTGGTTGCTGATGTTAGTGACAAAACAACAAAACGGAACGTTGTATCTAAATATGTAAATAGGTTTTGTCGCGTGTTGTTTATGGTGTAAATATGGTGTAGAATATTAGTCCAGACGTGTCTGTTTGATGAAGGTACTTTTTAACGAAGTTTAGAGTAATAAATCAACAGACATTTTGTAAAATAACATAGTAATGTTATGTCTTAAAATGTAATTAAGTTTAATAAAATTTATATCACATGCGATTAGACTATAAATACAACATCTAACTTTTAATATAAGATAACATAAAGAATACTGCCAAATTTCGACCATGATTTAATTTATGATGGATAAGAGCTGACATGTCCTTATTCGTGCAAACTTTAAGGCATATTTGCGCGCAAACACGCAGTTAGATACAATTAAGTAAGTTTTCAATTTTTATTTTGATACATACATCCGTATATTTTTCTACATTAAAGAGCTATATTTCACGAAAGTCCTTCCTTTTTAAAAGTAAAATAAAACAAGACGTAACACTCGCTGCTCATATAAAACTTATGTTTTAAGAACTCCAGATGCGACTGCATGATTTATTTTTATAAGGATTTGTGCGAAACCGACTGGATAGGTATGAATAAATGGATGTATGCACAATGTATTCGTTAAATCTTTTTAATGTTTAATAAAATAATGTTAAAGTAGGAAGCATTTATTTATATTATTGAGTGACGAATATTTGGAATAAATTAATTTAAAATTTAGGTTATCCGGTTTTCAAAAATGTATTGTAAAGTATACCGTCCGAGCAAAACTTATTTGCATTAAAAAGGGGCCTTGTGGGCTTAGCTTAGTGCCTGTTGGGTGCCAGTAACTACCTGAATTAACATATTAACAATCAATCAGTTATTCCGTCATCTTTGACAGTCGTTACAAGTAATTTGATTCATCGCTAATTTTTCCAATTTCTTGAACAATTCACACAATGGGCTTTACGGAACAGCACAAAACATTCATGGTTGAAGCGTATTTTCGAAACGGAGTTAGAGTAAATGGTGAGTGTCAATACAATCCGGGTTTGTGCATGTACGATTTTCACGTTTTTCCTAACGTTGCTTTTATTGCTGGGGATTTTTATCATTGCCTGAAAAGAACCGTGGCTGTGTTTAGGGAAACAGGTTCTATACAACACAAAAAAGGAGCAGGAAGACCATCTGTAAGAACAGAAGAACTTGTTGCAAACGTTAGTGAAAGAAGTGGAAAGATCTAATGGAACATGCAGGACTATTCTTAAGAAGAAGAAGCAGCTAAATTTATTTTCCTATAAAGTGCAAGTAGGTATTCCAAGAAATACAAGCCGCAGATTTTGAAAGACGCAGGAATTACTCTCAATGGTTTACCCAAAATTTATTGGAAAGAAATGATTTATTAGACCTGACTTTTTTTCGGATGAAGCCTGGTTCCACCTCTCCGGTTATGTAAATTCTCAGAATACAAGTAATTAATTATTTTTCTTTTTCTTTCTGTATACTTTGTTAATTTTGTAAACAACAAAAATGAATTTGTATTTGTCTACTTATTTTATTACTCATTAGTTTGGCATATCATGTCATAATATGAATTTGACAACATTTTAACCTAGAGTTGGTTATATATATCGTCCCCATATCATTGTGATCTAAACCAAGCCCTACGTTTTTAATCCAAGCCCTCTTTGATGCAAATAATTTTTGCTCGCACGGTATATAAATATATTTAATATGCCTTTATTTCAAATTAACTTGAACAGTTCATAACATGGAAAAGGACAAAATACGTAATATAGAAACCATTAAAAAAAACGAAAAACATGTAAAAAAGGTTAAGTTTGTTAATCCTATTTTATTCATTAATAGAATCAAAAAAAATCGATTATAAATGATTAAAAGTACCCATTTAAAATGTGTATGTATAAAATATTTAGACAAATAATAAATCAGCGATGAAATTATTACAAACATGATTAAATAGGTACATCAAGGATACAGAAGGGCGTCCGACCATAAAGCCGATTTCCAATTAAGCATATTCTCAGCTTAATCAACCTGCTTGGTGAACTGTTTACAATTTGCATTTTCCTTCCATGTCGGGTTGCACTAATAGTTTTATTAACTATTAGCTAACTATACAACTATGACTGTGATATAATTGACATTAACATAAACGACCTCGTTAACCTAAGTCTTAATATACTAATAAAAAAAATTTGATTGTGAGCAAATCATTTCTGCCAATGTCATTTATATCACAGCAGGGCCGTAGCCAGACCTGCGTTGGTACCAGGGCATTACTGTTTATTGTCAGGGCGACATTTTATATGGAACTCAAATTATTATACATTAAGTACTTACCTATCAAAGTATTTGTATTTATCGGAAAAACAGCATATTTATATCCTGTCTACTCCTAAAACTAACTTCGTTGCACGTTATATGATCCCTACTAAATCCATAAAATGCGCAAGGTGTCATTGATGACGTGCAACGTTTTTAATTTTATGCGTTTTTTGACATCATTATTAGGTATAATTAAGTAAATTGAAACATTACTAATGTCAAGAATAATAGTGTAATAAAAATCACTATTTAATTTATCAGTTTTTATTATTAAATTTATTAAAAAAAAATATCAATACAGTAAACCCGAAAACATAACAGCAAAACACAAAATTTTAAATATACCCTGATTTAAATGTTTAAAATAGGGGAAGCTTATTTTTCTTAGCACAACTGTGAAATTTTCGCAGAAACAAATCTAGGCCTAGTACAGCGGCTCTTCTTCGTTCAAATGCTAAATAGGAAAGGTCAGCCATTCGTTGATGCTGCATTGAATACCTTTGAGGTCGATTGATTGCTGTCAACGAAGAAAAAGATTATTCACAAAGTGCCGTGCTGCAACCGAAAGTAGCAACTGTTGCAAAAAGCTGATATGTTGCCCTAAAAGCTTCCCTATGTTTGTAAAGTTTAGAGAATATACTCTCTTTTTGTTCCATGGCGACGAAATCTTTAACAACTGATAATTATTCAATAGATGATTAATCGACGTTGTGGTCTACTGGTGCATATTATTCCCGGTGCCGGCAACGTCGATGTTAAATTTGGAATTTGGTTTAAGAGGTGCGCCGTCTTTCGGAAGAGACGTTAAACTGTGGGCCCCGTGTCATGGATGTTGGCACGTTAAAGAACCCTACCCTCGACAAAGAGGGATTCGGCAAAATTACCAGATAGTGTGTGACAAATTCCCTGGCGTCGGTGATTGGCCTCGTTGCGGAAAAGGCCGACGTAAAATAAATTAATAAAAAAAAAAAAAAAAAAAATAGATGATTATATATGATTAGATAATTCTCTAAATTTTCTGTCAGCACAAAATATTTGTCTGTCAGGGCGGCGCCCTGATCCGCCCTATTGTAGCTACGGCCCTGTATCACAGTCAAGGCGGTTAGTTAATTATTGTTAAAATCTTTGTGCAAACCAATATTCATTAAATTATTAATTTTTTTCTGCTATTCTGCTTCTTGCATTTATTGGAACCTGCATTTGGACAAAACGATTTTATTTTCAAGATGCAGTTCATACATGAGTTTATGGTAATAAAAAAATCCCTTTAAAGTCCACTCTCCCCTCAGATATTAGCTACCTCGTTGGCTACCTTATTAATTTTACATCAAAATTGTATTAAACTTTTTTATGACTGACTCGTAAATGGTCCAATAACCGTTGTCCCCTCGGTTGTCCCAACATACCCGCCCAAACATTAACCTTTTGGGTATTAAGTGCTTGTTTGTTTGTACAAATCTGTGTTTATTTTCTGTTCTTCAATACTCTACAATTTTGTATCATTATTTAATGTGAAGGCACAACACCTTGAAAAGAAGCCATGAAGCGACATCGGGCAACGCCGCATCAGCTGGGAGTTGCGGATCCACAAGCTATTATTATGTCTCGCAGCAACGGGCGAGTTTTTTTATTCTTTCTGATATTTTTTTTGTTTTTTTGGCTCTGTTGCCACTATATTGATATTGAAAAATGTACAAAAAAGTAATAAATAGTTTTGGATAACAAGAACAACTTACCTAATTATTAAATAATATAGTAATATTGCGTTGAAAAGCTGTTTTTGTTTCACTACGAGTGGATTTATTTGATCGATCAAAAGTAATATTCTATTATACAAATTATTATCTTCCGCGTTTAAATTACAGGATTGACTATCGACTTCTAAAGTCTCAAAATTTAGTAAGCTTAAAGCTTTGTTTAAGAAATCTACGCTTGTCTTAAGAAAGTCACCTAATATCTGGGTAACTTCATTACTTCCACAATGTATGAATTGGTACCAAGACCATAAGTTTTCAAGCTGAGACCACCTGCTTAGTTTCATTTCAAAGGGTAAAATCCATTTTAAATCATTGTAAGCCAATTCATTACCTTTTAAAAAAACCTTTACCTGCATATCAATGTCCACTGAAACCCGATTAACAATATTTATACAGTCATTGGTCAAATCTAAACTATAAAAATATATTACACTCTCTTCACGTGCTTTTAAAACACTTTTATAGTTAGAGTTACACCCAGGAATACAGCAGGGGCTTGGCATGTTGATTAATAAACAAACTAAAAGAAAAAAATAGTACTTTCCTAGGTGCCTAGGTATCTAGAGATATCCTACCTACTTATGAACTATCTCTACTAGTGATATTTTAAAAGTAATTCACATAAAATATACCTTTAAGTTAAATAAACACTTCAATATTTAATAATTTAACTGTAGCCACAAAACAATTAAGTTTATCCCAAAGAGCTAACTAGAATACAAAAAACACAACTTTTAAATTAAAACAAATAAAATTCTGCCGCCATTCATAAGACCCGTAAACAAACCGCCAGGTCGGCCAGGCTGTTGGATTTTTCACTTTATTAATGCTATTAGAGCAAACCCGCACCAAAAATGCTCATCACTATTTTTTAGAGGTTCTTATCATGTCACTTAAATGTTCTATTAGATATCAATCGAAAACCGGATAAAAATACATACTAAACCATGGCTAACCTCAAAAAAGTCACGTGACACATCGATCTTCAAGCAGTGTTAATAATAATAATAATAATAATAATAATAATAAACGTCTTTTATTCAAAGAAAAGTTTACACAAAATCAGAACTTAACAAAGATATTTTTTTTCGAGGCGATATTTAGCCGTAGTGGCTAGTCTTACATAGAACCTCTAACTAAAATATATAAATATTATTGAGATATCCTATAAATAAACAAAAAGCTATAAAATATTTAAAGAACCATTTTTTATTTTATCCTTTCCTTCTTCCACACCACAAACTTTACAATTAGGGTTGTGAGTATTTATTGGCCAGCAAGTAAATGAGATTTATACCTCCGTTTAAAAGAGAATGGGCTTGACAGTTTAAGTTCATTTGGAAGTTTATTATAGGTGTGAGGAGCCTGATAACTAAAACATCGCCGAAACATGGCTGTAGAATGTTTGGGAATGCTAAAAAGGTCATTATATCGTGTGTCTCTGTTATGTATAGCGTTTCTAGAAATAAGCCTATCCCTAAGGAAAGTAGGCAATCCCGTAAGAACAATTTTATGTAAAAAAACTGCAAAATGGAGCTCTCGTCTATTATTCATATTAAGCCATTTCAGTTCACGAATTGAACTTGAAACATGGTCATATTTACGCAGAGAGAAAATAAAGCGACAACAAGAATTTTGCACTCTCTGAATTTTTCTCTTTTCCAAAAGGTTAAGATAGGGACCATAAATAAAATTGCAGTAGTTAAAATGACTCAATACTAAAGATTCAGATAAAACAATTCTCATCCTTCTAGACAAAACGTGTCTGTTTGCATAGAGAAGCCTAAGATGATGAAAAGATTTTTTAAGGAGAGCATTGACCTGATCTATAAATTTTAGCTGATCGTCAAGCAGAATTCCCAGAGACTTAGCGACGTTTCTCGCTGGAATAGGTACTCCCCCGATGTGCAACTGAACAGAATGATTAATATCACAAATTCTCCTTTTTCCAAAGTGAACCACAATGGATTTCTTGGGATTTAGAGTCAAATTGTGACCCTTTGCACATTCGTATACTTTTTTCAATTCATTGTTCATAATAAACTCACCAATATGATGTTCCTTAGGCAAGTAACCGAAGGAAATCTGTGTGTCATCCGCATAGGTTTGTTTTGAGCAGTTCTCTATATCTGTTAGAATATCAGAGGTATAAATAATGAAGAGAAGAGGTCCCAAAATCGAGCCTTGTGGCACACCCGATATAACAGACTTCAACGATGAAGTACTGTCCCCTAGCACAACCCTCTGGGATCGATCTCTCAAATATGACGCTATGAAATTCAGTGCTGAAGGGTGAAACCCAAAGTATGACAATTTAACGCAGAGAAGTTCATGATTTATGGTGTCAAATGCCTTCGAGAAATCCAGCTGCACCAAAGAAGACATCTTCCCATCATCAAGATCCCTCCCAATCCCATCCAAAATACCAGCAAGCGCCGACGCTGTACTGTGAGATTTTCTAAAGCCAGACTGAAAGTGTTCCAGTGTTGTCGATGTTTCTGTTTCACGGCTTCTTTCAAGGTGGTTGTGGTGAAGGTGTATTCGTCGGTGAAATAAACATTCTGAGAGAATTCCTTAAGGTTATTTACCGTTTCCATAAGTTCAAAACAATAGTTTGCTCTTCGTATTTCATCATCTTCCATCAATTCCTGATATTTTTGATATTCATATGGATGATATTTATACTTTTTGTAATTGCGGAGTACTGTAAAGTGAAGGTTGATGCCTTCTTACAGTTTTGCTTGTGCTAATTCCATTATTTTCTTCTATATATATATATGGAGTAAAAGTTCTGTTTTGCCATGGCCAGTCTTTAAAAAAGCACTGTATATTCCCCCGTTTCGAATAAATATAAAAAAATTAAATTAATTATTCCACCCATAAGCACCACTTCAAAAAGGTTCATTATCTAAAAATGATTGCTCCAAAGAGCCAATTACTTATAGCCGTGTAGTACGCTTTTAAATTTAGGGTGGATAATTTGTCTTGGCCCAAGAAGCCCTCAGGCCCTTCGAACATCCCTTAAGACGTATTGAAAACGCGTATAGGGCTAGGCGAAATTAAATTAAGGGAGAATAGAGATTATAAAAAATCTCGTTCTGTGCAACAGGGAGCAGAAGCGTTGTTCACCTGAATGCAGGGGCGTGCTTAGAACGTTATTTAATGGTGTAGAAATTATACCCTTAACATTTATTGATATTTTTGATACACAAATTCAACAGAAAATGGTAACTCTCTATAGCGGCGGCACGTGATCCAAACTTTAGAAGCGCTTATTTATTTTGTCAGAAAATATACAGCATTTTAAAATACCTAAAAGTAGAGTGAACTTTTTCTAAAAAACAAAGCGTTTCGACAGTTGACACCCACATGTGGCATTAACAGCTGATACAGACTGGTTTCTTCCTAAAAGTTCCCAGTTCAGTAGTTCCCAGTCAGTTTAGGTTAATTAACTCTCCTATTTCCAATAACAAACATTTCATTTATCACCATTTGCTATTATAAATGTAACCAGGGTTGTTCGTAGCGTTTTCCATTGGTAAGTTTAGTGCATGTCAAATGTATTTCTATGTTTTGCCAATGAATAACGCAATAATTTTTAATCTATCGCACGTTGAGTACGCTGTATCAATTGTAAATAATAATAATTTATATTTATTTTAATTTCCCAACCAACTTTACAAAAGTTTATTACAATAAAAATAAAATTAACTCTCTTTTTGCAAGCCATAATGCTAATAAACCATTCAGACTAGGGTTTCCAATGATCGGGATCCCGTTTTGAGATCCCGGAATCAACCCTAATAATTAATAATATTTAATATTAAAAAATCTGAGACTAGCAAGTAGCAACAGAAATAATAAAAATGCAGACATATGGCAAAACTCTTTTTTTTCCATTTTCAAAAAGGAAAATTTTCCAATGGCATCTTAAAGTTTTTGATCCCAGTCGGCTTGTCTCTTATTTCAGACAGAGGCAGAGGCATTGTATTCGTCGTCGGATTCCAATTCTGAAATAATATATTTTTTTAAATGTTCTGATATATTTTTGACAAATTGAGCTATGGCTTTAGAATTTGGGTGTTAGAATAAATTGCTTCCATGATGGGTGCTAGGATTTTGAAGGTATGAGATAACCCCAGACATTATGTTCGACGTTCATGCATTTATACGATTTGTAAGCGCTTGTTGAAAGTCTTTACGTATTTAACAAAAGATATCACGTTGCGGTTTTCAGTTTCTTATAGTAACTTTTCCTTCTCTACAAGCTGATGGGGTTAGTTTTTTAATCCGACGTTTCGGATTCGAGCGACCATCATCAACTTTTTAATTTTAAATACGGACCTGGATTTTTTATTCCACTATTTAATAGCCTTTATAAGCCTAAAATAAAATATGATGAAAAAGTCATATCATAACATTTGATTTTCTTGAGAAAATCCTTATTCACTGAGGAATTACGGAAAAACGCCATCTAGTGGCCACCATCAGAATCAATATGGTATAGTTAATAGATCTACGTGTAGAGAAAAAGACGGGCTTTTTTTCAAGACCAAGTTGAATAAAATCGGTTTATCCAAAGCAGAGATATCAGCGTTTAAAAGAAAAAAGGTTTGACCTTCTCCCACCACTTTATTATTGAAAATAGAAAAAAACGATTCCTAACATAAAGTTGCACAATTTTATGAAGAATACAATGCTATTTTATATTTTTATTTAAAAAAATCATGAGAAAATCGGCATTTCTATTTTGAAAGTTCTCTTACGCCCCCTAGCGGTCATTTTTCGAACTTGAAAATAATTTCCAGCAATTTCTCTTGGCCTCTTTTATGGATATATATTTTTTCCCAAAGTCCTAGTATTATTACTTTCTGAGATATTACCTCCTTAGGTGGAACACCCGGTACACACACGAAATTGTACCACCCCGTTCAGTAAACAAACGAAAACTATTTAAATTTTGTATTTAGTTGCATTTTTATCCGCCACTGACAATGAAAGAAGAGGCACATCAGAGAAATGATTATTATTCCTACAAGGCGATTTTTTCTTCCCCCTCGTTTTGTTAAAACCTTTTCAATCTTTGGCTTTATGTATTCATTAATTTCCACTCACGAAAAGTTTTATTTTACCGTTCATTGAGTTTAAAACTTCCCTTTTAAAATAAATCCACCTTTTTTCTTGTCGACAGGTTCAGTGTAGAATTAATGAGGCTTGATTGATTTAAAATTAGAATTCCGGATTTTTAAATAACTTTCTGAGTCCTTATTTAACTAAGTTGAGACAGTTCTCTACCTTTAAATACACTTATTTTATACTAGAATAAAACTTAAATGAATGTAAGAAAAAGCCACAAGGCTCAAGTTTTCTACATTTAGTTTTAATATAGAAGAGAAGAATAAAAAATGGAAAAAGGTGTAAGTGAAACTATTAGACTGAAACAGTGTAAGTTGAACTATTAGACTGTAATTTAATAAATCAACCTGCCTATCAACCTTCTGGAAGGTAACTAACCATGCCCATCAAATATCATATCGAAATGATTTGCTTAAAAGAAACATTGTATTATATTACATGTTATACCGTGCAAGCAAAAATTATTTGCATCAAAGAGGGCCTTGCATCTAAGGACGTAATGCTTAGCCGAAGAGCTTAATACCCGTTGGGTGTCAGTAACTACCTAAATTAACAATCATTGATATTGTCTGACAACGTGAAGGGGTGCTTGGATAGGAAATTGAGCGGAAAATGATAACTTAAATTTTTTGTACATGTTTCCCAGGGAATTTTATTTTTTTATACCGTGATTTTTTAGGGCGCTCATTTTAGCTTGATGACCAGTAAACATATGGGAAATATGGAAAATAGAATAAGAAATTGTTAAGGTTGCATCAAAGAGGGCCTTGCATCTAAACGCGTAATGCTCAGCCGTAGAGCTTAATACCTGTTGGGTGTCAGTAACTACCTGAATTAACAATCAATCAGTTATTCCGTCATCTTTGACAGTCGTTACAAGTAATTTGATTCATCGCTAATTTTTCCAATTTCTTGAACAATTTACACAATGGGCTTTAGGGAACAGCACAAAACATTCATGGTTGAAGCGTATTTTCGAAACGGGGTTAGAGTAAATGGTGAGTGGCAATACAATCCGGGTTTATGCATGGACGATTTTCACGAACATTTTCCTAACGTTGCTATTATTGCTGGGGATTTTTATCATTGCCTGAAAGAACCGTGGCTGTGTTTAGGAAAACATGTTCTATACAACACAAAAAAGGAGCAGGAAGACCATCTGTAAGAACAAAAGAACTTGTTGCAAACGTTCGTGAAATAATGTAAAACACGCCAACAAATTGTATAAGACGACTGTCCCAAGAAGTGGGAAGATCTTATGGAACATGCAGGACTATTCTTAAGAAGCAGCTAAAAAACACCAGTTACAAATTTAGAACAATTACAAGAAAGGATTATCCAAGAATGTGGTAACATTTCTCCAGAGATGCTGGTCAACACTTTCGAAAGTATGAAGAGACGTGTGAATTTATGCTTGGAGCATGGCGGTGGCCAATTTCAGCAATTTATGTAATTATTTTTCTTTTTCTTTCTGTATATTCTTACTTTGTTAATTTTGTAAACAACAAAAATAAATTTGTATTTGTCTACATATTTTATTACTCATTAGTTTGGCATATCATGTCATAATATGAATTTGACAAAATTTTAACCTAGATTTGGTTAGATATATCGTCCCCATATCATTGTGATCTTAACCAAGCCCTACGTTTTTTAATCCAAGCCCTCTTTGATGCAAATAATGTTTGCTCGCACGGTATAATAAATCTACAGGTAGACATAGTTTTGGAATAACTATTAATGAAAATTGTGAATGAATATCCTGACTGGTCTCTTTTATGAGCATTTTATTTCCTCACAACATTGACAAGTAATAGATCGTAAACTCCTAAGTATAAATAAATTTATATTTTGTTCGGCTTTCTAACGAACGACCCATAAAACTTTTTCCAAACGGCCGTTCTTTCATAACATATTGATATCCTTTAGTTAAACTCAAACATAATCTAGTGATGCATATCCATAACAAACAGGCTGTAAACTTTCTTTTAACTGTTTATCTTTGCAGAGTTTGTCCATTTACCTAGTTTCTCCTATCCTAATACTATATAACATTCAGTGGACCTGAAATAAAAGATTAGCTCTTTTTTTGGAAAACTTTTATCGGCCGAAAAAGGATTATCTTTGATCCAGAAGACTACCTCGTTCGCGCTATATTTCACGGACTTTCCGGGATTTTCCGGCTGTCGGCAACTAAACAAAAGCGACTAATTTGCTAAACTGCTCTTGTTTCAAAGTTGTAGGTTTTTCGGATAAATTTTTATCGTGTTCAGAACAATAGAAGCTAATTGGAAATGAGTGATGATGAGGATAATATTTAACTGATATTTGAAACAATATTTATACATCATCGACCATTGTGAATAAAAAAGCCTGACAGCTTCTGGTTAGCATGTTTCATTTGTGCTGTATTGATACAGTAACATTTTTGTGGCAAATAAAATATTCCTAGTTGTATTTGGTCACTTTGGTCTTTTTAGTTTTCAAACCAATTTCTTTAGTTATATGTTTGATCTTAGACAAACTACCCCTTTCCAACTTGAAAACTTATTGTTGTTTAAGTTATACAACTTTAAAGATTAAATTTCATATAGCACATAGCATTGGACCAAAAATAGTAAAATTGTATTTTCCCCAAGATTAAAGAACTGCAATAAGTGATTTTAAGGTATTCATAGCCCTCTAGATAAAACAATAAATTTGGAAAAAAAATATTTTTTTGGGTGACAAAAAGTGACAAGTGACACATCGTTGTATTTAGAATATCATATGGAGTCAAAAAAAGGAGAAATATACCAGGTGTCCCATTTAAAAATCGAAAGTTTATGTCACTTCCGGTTAAACCGGAAGTTCCATAATGTTGAGTCACCTGTCAAATAATGCAGTTTTATGTCGTATACAAATCCCCCGAATTTTTTTTCATTATCTTGAAAAACAAAAAAGTTAGAGGGGCGAGCCACCTTCTGTGGACACCCGTTATATAAGAAATAAGAACGCTTTAGTTAAAGTTGTTCTTACTTACCGGTCATCAGAAAATTTTGACGATATTTTTTTTTATTAATTATTTTTCTAATATTTTTCCGTACCTAATACAGCAGGAATTTGTAATCATTTCCAGACCGTTTCAGGGCATTGTTGTGTTTAAATTCTTTATGCATATTCATTACTAGCGGCTCCTTACCTCTGGGAAATGAAGAGTTTAATCCGTAAGGGATTGAAAACAGGGATACCAAATTAACCATTGTGATCGTTTTAATGTATTCAGCTGCGGTTACTTGAAACTTTAACTACATTAAATAATTAATGGGGATAGAAGCTTTAGTGTATAACATTATATTAGAACTGAATCCCAAATCTTTATTAAGCCAAATAACAACAAAACATTGAATTTGTTAAACGATTTTCTCATCCGTGAACAATCAACGTTTCAATACTTCAGTATATTATGTGCTGATGAGGTGGGGTGAGGAAAATATGGAAGTGTACATAGTACAAACACGTTTCCTAGTGTCTTTATTGGTAACAAACGGACGTCCGTTGAGCTTAGTATTTTATTATCTAATCAAACTAATTGAAAAAACGCTAAATCCATTGTGACCTGTAAGGTCTCGCTGAATAATTACTATAATATCTAGAGAAAAGTAAAGTAGTTTAAGGAAGCTTTCAGGGATTTACTACTAATCATACTATATGGTAATCAGTCAAAAATTCTTTAGAAAATATAGTGTTTCTTTGGGATTTGTCCAAGGTGAGTTTATGAAACGTTTAGTCTATATTAAACATACCGTAATGTACCATATTTTGAAACAAATTTTTATTAATGTCCTTTTACTGGTGTAATAATAAATTGAGATAAATCTATTCCAATTATATCCTTTAATGGAAAAGAAAGGTTTTTTATTACTTCCAGAACAAAAGCATTATTGCGTTTTAATCTCTGTTTTTGATGTAACGAAGTTTACCTCCTGTTTTCACCGGAATATGGCCGTCAGCGTTTATTTATTTCTAAACAACATCTTACTCGCCTCCCGTCTTCTATAGCTCACTTATTAATTAGGTAAGTTAGGATTTTGATATTTGGCAGACCTTACCTGTATCTTGGGCCGCATTTCAGGAAAATATTTTTTTTCATACAGGGTGTTCCAAATAAGTGTGACGTCATAAGGATGTATTTTTTTTAGTTGACAGTATTATAGGCAACAAAAAATAAAAACTAAAAAATATTAGTTTTGCACCACTGGTTTTAAAAATTAATAAAAAATAAAAATAATGCCTCGTTAATAAAATTATACAAAGGCACTTATTAAATAAAGTCTAACAGTCTCGTTAACCAAGTTTGATTAATACGGATTGTACAGGGTGTCCAAAGTTTAGTGTCAAACTTTGCAAACTTTAAAGCAACTGCTTGTTGACTAACTGAAGGATTTTCTATAACAGATAATAGCACAGCCAATTGATTTTCTTCAGTTCGGAACGGTTTATTTTTCACTGGTTTTGGGTAGTTTACATTTCCCGTTTGTACAAACCTCTCTAATATGTTGTGCGTAAACTCGGCTTGCCAAAAAAGAGTTCTATTCGCATGCTCCTATTATAAAAATCATATCTACGAGCTCTTTTTGGTTGTTGTCCATCACAAAAAACAATATAAAGTACTTATAACAGCTTAAATAATTACCTACTAACAATTTAACAATATTTAAAACTTTTAGATTACTAAAGTCAAAATGGTCTCTTGTCATATATAATATCACAAGAGATAAAATTTTGTCGGCAAAATTTTCGAAAGGTATGAAAGTTTGTTGCTTGGCAATTTCGCAATTGCTTAAAAGCAACAAACTTAAATAAATCCTTGAGAACAATTTTGCTTACACAATTTTTTCTCGAGTAGTATTCGACATGACTATTTAACTAGAAAAAAGACAAAATTTTGCCGCGGCAAAAATCACATGTGAATTTTGTCCAGGTAGGTGCAGGTAGTAATTTTGCCAGTAGAAGACCGGCCGTTGCTATGACATTTTGCCAGTGTAAAACACTCTAGTTAAATAGTCACTATAATAAACTTTAATACCAATAAATTTTTTTCAAAGCCACCTTCTATATTTATTCATAATAATGACCGTTGAAATAGTTGATAAAATGAGTATTCTGCAAATAAGTCTTGATGCGTTAGAAATTGCGATATGGTTGTAATTAGGACAAATGTTTGATTTTTAATTCTGCATCGAATGACATAAACATAGGGTTAATGTTAATTACTATGTAAGCTATAGAAGACGGAAGGTGAGGTGCAGGACTCTGTATATATTGTATTATTACAATCTTTTTACAAATTTAGGAAGCGATTTCCAAATCTAAAGCCGAATTTCTACAATTAATTCTCGAGAACAATCGTTTTCCTGTAAAACGGCCCATTCCTGCTGAATCGGAAAGCGTGTCCCAGGAAACAAACGAATTAATTACGCCGAGAGAGGTGTTCGGTTTTGAATAAACGTTTCTGATTGTTACTGACTTTGATTAAGAATACTCTAAAATTATTAGGAAATTCTAAATGACATAAAGAAAATGGAAATCCATCATCTCCAACCAGTCAGGCAGTGTAATTTTGTACTAAAGTTCCTAAATATCATGGTACAAATATAGATTTTAAAATATTTTGCAGATGTCCTCTAGCTGCGTAATTGATGAAGGTGTGCAAAAATTGGAGTGCCTCAGGAAAGCTTTTTCGAGCCACTTGAGGGGCTCTTGCAAAACCCTTGTATTACCTTGATATCCAAAATCATAATATTATGTAGAATAAAAATATTTCGAAGAGCTAAATATTTATTGCAGTATAACCTTAATTTTCTTGAATTATATCTTGGAATAAATAATAATAATAATAATAATAATAATAATAATAATAATAATAATAATAATAATAATAATAATAATAATAATAATAATAATAATAATAATAATAATAATAATAATAATAATAATAATAATAATAATAATAATAATAATAATAATAATAATAATAATAATAATAATAATAATAATAATAATAATAATAATAATAATAATAATAATAATAATAATAATAATAATAATAATAATAATAATAATAATAATAATAATAATAATAATAATAATAATAATAATAATAATAATAATAATAATAATAATAATAATAATAATAATAATAATAATAATAATAATAATAATAATAATAATAATAATAATAATAATAATAATAATAATAATAATAATAATAATAATAATAATAATAATAATAATAATAATAATAATAATAATAATAATAATAATAATAATAATAATAATAATAATAATAATAATAATAATAATAATAATAATAATAATAATAATAATAATAATAATAATAATAATAATAATAATAATAATAATAATAATAATAATAATAATAATAATAATAATAATAATAATAATAATAATAATAATAATAATAATAATAATAATAATAATAATAATAATAATAATAATAATAATAATAATAATAATAATAATAATAATAATAATAATAATAATAATAATAATAATAATAATAATAATAATAATAATAATAATAATAAAGTAGGGTTGTCGGTTCAGAAAAACGATAATTTTAATGGTATACAGTGTGACCAGTAAAGTCCGCATCATATGGGATTTTTTTTTATTAATAACTTTATTCGAAATTTGACTTTGGCATTAAGTTCTGCTTCGATCGAGATAAAAATTTAGCAAAAAAAGAGTAGTCACGTAATTCGCATTATCTGTCAAATTTTAATTTTTTCTAAAAAATAATTCGAAAGTAGGGTTATTTCTGAAAGTATCAAAAAAGTTATTAGAAAAAGGTTTTTTAAATGCAGTTTCTAGCCCACATGCAAAATTTTAGCTGCATAAGATAATTTTGATTTTTTATTTTGCACCACTTTTGCAAAATAAGACTCAACTATATAAAACTTCTTAGTTTTGACCATGCTTTATTTCAGATACATTTTCTTTAAAGTAGCGCCATATTAAAGGTGTGTTTTTCTACAAAATCAAAATTTGGCTATTAAAATTTGGTCGCATGTGATGCAAAGTTTATTTGTTTTTGACCCTGTATAAGGTAACTTCATAAAATAAGTATTTTTGAAAACGTAGTTTGTGTCTGAAAGTAATACACCTTAATATGAAGACAAAAAAGAACACAGTGTCATCAGTAAAGTGTTCATTATGAGGAAAATAAAGTTTAGTGGTCGGTAAAAAATCAAAATTATCTTATAAGTACAGCTGAAATTTTGAAAACTTTTTTCATTACTTTACATTACTAAACTTTTGCATTATCTTTTGAAAAAAATTAAAATTTGACAGATAATGCGAATCACATGACTACTATTTTTTTGCTTAATTTTTATCTCTATCGAAGCAGAACTTGATGCCAAAGTCAAATTTCGAATAAAGCTATTAATAAAAAAAATCCCATATGATGCGGACTTTACCGGTCACACTGTATATTATGCAGCAAGCTTAACTAACGTTTGCGTTTTAAAGTAACTTGTTTTAATAATTTTTTTGGTATTTAATTTCCTAATGTAAATAAATATTCTACATTTTAAAAACCTGTAAATATGTAAATATTTTGCTTTATTTACCCAACACCTGTATAATATTTTTTGTTCGTCTACCAAGCGCCTAATCCATATTCATGTTTGCCATGTTTGATATCCCCGACGAATCAACAGGACTTCAGTCGGCATAGAAGGGACCAGGAAAAGGGAAAAACGATTTATTTATGTTGCATAGATCGCTTTGACGGTTTTGAATGCGGTTGCCTTTAACCAAATCTGAAGGCTGAATACCCAAAAAGCGTTTTAATCAAAAGAAAGTTTTAGGGTCTATTCTGGTACAGTATTAGAATGGAAACAAATAAACAACAATTATTATAAATATTTGAAGAAGTAGTCCATGCTTAAAGTGGAGTTGAAAGTATGGAAAAAAAGGTTAATTTAATTTAATTTAATTTAATTTTTTTTAATGGGCTATTGGGCTTTAACCCCCAGTCAGTACCCAAAAAACCATTCTTCAACAACTTTGACATTATGACTTCTACAAATGACGATTCTTATCTTTATACTGTCTTACAGACATATCAATGATTTTGCAAAAAAAATTATATAAAGGATTTAAAAAATCCTCGACACCTTCTCCTTCTTCCTTATTTTGTTTGGTTGTTTAGACTTCCTTTACTAACTTTCTTAACATGCTCAGCATGTTTTAACTCTCCTCAACCTTTTTATATATGTCACTTCTAAATTTCAATTTGTCAATGCCATAGAAGCTCCATTAAGGTTTTATACCATTTTCTTTTCTGCTAATACCATCAGCATTATATACATTTTCTATCTTCTGATGATGAACGTTTCTACGTTCGAAACATGTAGAGACCCCTAAAGAATTTCTATATTCTATTAAATTTTGTGTTCTTTCTTTCCTAATAAATATAGAAAAAAGAAAAGCCCAAAGTCTTTCTCCACA
The DNA here is from genome assembly GCA_963969555.1 of Polydrusus pterygomalis. NCBI lineage: Eukaryota > Metazoa > Arthropoda > Insecta > Coleoptera > Curculionidae > Polydrusus > Polydrusus pterygomalis. The sequence continues at coordinate 21,357,568 of OZ018379.1, forward strand.
ATTTTTTTTATTAGAATAACTAGGCGAACCTAGAATAATTCATGATAATTAAATTCGACATGTTTCGAGTGCAGAAACACTCATTATCAGGAAAACAAGGTGAACGGTACAATGCTGATGTTGTTAGCAATAGAAAAAATAATAGTGGGATTGAGCCGTAATGGAGCAATCAAAGGTGTACAAGAGGTGTAAAAAATTGAATAGCCAAAAGACCGACAATCAAGACTTCAGCATACTGGAAAGTCAGGGGTTAGTGCAATGGCCCTGTCTTGGGCAGAAAAATGAAGAGTATAAAAGAAAAATTATTGAGTTTTAACAGACTTTGTGGAAAACATTTATTAAGTAGTGAAAAATCTTACGTTTTATTCAGCTTTGAGTAATAGATGTGTTATGGACTTCCATTGCCTTTAGTTTTTCATATCACAACGTTTCAACTGGCAAATATCTCCAGTCGTCTTCAGGTGAATACTAAACAAGTTACAAAGCTACGAGCCTATTTATACTACCTAGGGGGGGCGGAGCTAGTGACGAATTCGGGTGCAGTCGTGAGTCATCTGCTTACGTCACCATGATTATTCATCTGCTGACGTCATCCGCTTACGTCATCACGTTTGCATCACTACTCAATCTGAGCCTACACCTATTTAACAAGGGCTTCCAAATGTTTCTTATATCTGCAGAAGGCTTACTGAAACAGTCAGGGTTCTGGATTATGACAGCTGCTTCTTTGAATTTTCTCTTCCGCCAATGCTCTTCTTTAAGTATAATTTTTGCGTTTTCCCATTGTAAATGATGGCCGTGGGTCCAAGCGTGGTCTGCTGCACCGGATCTGTTTGTTTCTCCTTTCAGTGTGTGGTTTCGATGTTCTTTGATCCTTGTTTGGAGAGGTCGTAGAGTTTCACCAACATAGGATTGTCCGCATTCGCAAGGTTATTCAGCTTTGTTAGAGACATGGAAAAGTATTGAAATAAGAGGGAAAGAAAAATAAAAAATTGAAACAAACAAAAACAAAACAATGTTTTCTTTTTCTTTCCCTCTTATTTCAACACTTTTACATGTCTCTAACAAAGCTGAATAAAATTTAAGAGTTTTCACTACTTAATAAATGTTTTCCACAAAGTCTGTTAAAACTCCCTATTTTTTCTTTTACACTCTTAATTTTTCTGCGCAAGACAGGGCCTTTGCACTAATCCCTGACTTTCCAGTATGCTGAAGTCTTGATTGTCGGTCTTTTGACTATTCAATTTTTTACACCTCTTGTACACCTTTAAAAGCTCTATTACGGCTCAATCCCACTATTATTTTCTCTGTTGCTAACAACATCAGCATTATACCATTCACTTTGTTTTCCTGATGATGAATTTTATTATTACGAATTATTCTAGGTTCGCCTAGGTAGTTATTCTAATAAAAAAATTGTGGAGAAAGACTTTGTGCTTTTCTTTTTTCTATACATTTAACTCCACTTTGAGTATGGACTACTTCTTCAATATTATCAATATGTTTTATTCTGTTGCAAAAGAGTCACTAGTTTATCAGTGATTAAATTAAATAGTGTAAATACTGACCGTGTTCAGAAAATACTCCGGAGTTCCGCCTCCACTTTTCGCTTTACAGAAATGCTATTAAAAAGTTTAGAAGGGATTATTTGGATTGCCAGTTTTCTTTCACCTTTATTGCAATTTATTTGGGTTAGTGTTCAGCCGTCAACGAGAATTTGTGTAGGTGCTTAATTTTGACAAAGTAATTGATGGCTTTGTAGCGATAGAATCCTAGCTATGCCAGTGGGTGCATGGTATCAGGAATAATTAGCCCCCAGCGGTAGTAGGTACACCTAAATCTGGCACTGACGACATCTCAGGTGGGATGGTTTCTATTCGGATTGTAGTTTTTTTTCAATAGTATCATCTTTTAATTGGAACAATATTTTCCATTCCGTTCGTCGTTCACCCTCTTTTGCCATTTATTTTCGTTTATAAGATATATTTTTTGTATTTATTGATACACCTCGATATAAAGAACTGTTACCTTCTGCTTAAAAATTATCGGTACTTTATTTGGATTTATGCCCTTCAGATTCCTTAAAGGCCGCAAAAAGACCCTTCAGGGATTGAACGTTTGAAAGTTTTACACGTATCGCGAGCCTCCGACCCTATAAATTTTTCTACATTGGTTTCCATAAATGTTTTAAAGAAAAAATTCGACATTCCAGCATAAAATATTTATTAGACGTAACTTGGGCTTACTCGTAATATCGGAAACCCCTATTTCGAGATTCATTAAATAATAATACGTTTGGGTTTGAATTTTATGTGTAGCCGAAAGAGTGGAATAGGCGTCAGAAAATAGTAAATTCGGTATGAAACAGCATACAGAACAAGTAAACTAGCTTTAAAATAGGATACAGTCAGTGGCGGCTCGTGGGGTAGAGCCACAGTGCCATGGCACTACCTGCCCTCCTGTCCAGCGTCCTGCCCTTTACAAATTACCAAAACCTATTAAAATTAATATTCTCCTTTTTAAAGCAATAAGCAAAATAATTAAAAAATGGAACACAGTCGGGTGCAAATTTCCATCTATTGAGGAAGCGATTATGCGTAGAACGGTAACGTAGCTTTCGCGCCAAAGCGACAAGGCACACGGGAGGCCCGAAGTTATGACGTAATTGCCATAACAAACCAATAAAAAACATTGGAAAATGACCTTGAATGCGAGCAGGAAAACATCTCCGTGTAGCCAGGCTCTTTGACCCCGTTTGACCGTTTGACGTTAGACGTTTCAAATTCAAACAGTTGTTTGTCCGCGTCGTGTCGTGTAAGGTTGTTTGTAAACTAAATAATTTTCGTTCGGCCGGAGATTTAATAGAAATATTTATGGAAAAAATACTTGGGTGTGCGGTTGTGATAAATCTAATAGACTATTTTGTTTTATGTGTGTTTTATTTGATGGGGGAGCAAACTTGGTCCCAAAAAGGGACAGATGATTTGGTCCATATCTGGGAAAAAATGAAGACACATGAAAAATCGAAGGTACATTTAAACAATATATTTAAATTCAGTATGCTTGGTAAAATTAACATTAAAACTCAATTAAATTCTGCATATCACAATGAAATAATGAAGAAAAACGAACAAATTGATAAAAACAGATACATATTAAACCAAATTATAAACTGCGTTCGGTTTGTGGTTCCTTCGGTCTATATAGTACACAGTGGCGTAGCGTGGTTGAAGGGGCGGAGGGGGCGGAAGCTTCAAAGGTAAGGGCGTAGAAATTTTTTCATGGGGTGGGGGGGGGGGGCGTAAATAGCGCCTCAGGCGAAAAATTTTGGGTGCCACGCCCTTTTTTCGATGATGTTGCCTGATTTTCAAGTAGGAAAAATATAAAATACACAAGATCCTTAAGAAAATCACAAAAAAATTGATCAATTAAAAAAAGTGCTTCGTTTTCATAGCTCATTATGGGTCCTGGGGGGGGGGGGGAGTAATTACCCCCTTATCTACGCCCTTGTTCAGAGGGGCCTCACTGCTAATGTATAATTTCGTTTATTAGTAAATTTTGGCCTGAGAAATAAAGTTTTTGTTTCGTCATGTCTAAAATGGTCACATGAAAACAGAATATGTTTACGACAAGGGGAATTTTGTTAAAACTCTATAAAATATTTTAAGCATATTACATAATAATATGAGCATATTATTCTCATTGGCGACAATAACACACTACTTTTAAAAAGATAAAATTTAGTCTCTATAGTAAATTAGAGATTTTAAGCAATTTTTAATTGTTAAAGCAAAATAACTGAACGAATACAAATTATTGATCGTGGCAAATAATATTTTAATGATAAATTAAATCAAGTAGTGAAAATAAAATAATAATAAGATGAGGGTTTTGTTATATAAATATTATTTATATTCATAAACATAGTAAATTTTTTCTTGCTGCGATAGGTAAACAATATTATCAATTATGATCATGTGAAGTGAAATTGAACTGGGAGAGTGGGAAGGGGCGCCGTTTGGGAAAGAGTTCAAAGGGCGGGGGGGGCAGTCGCCCCCCCTGGCCCCCTGCACGCTACGCCACTGATAGTACACTCTACCTACAGTATTTTTTTTAAATTCAAGATATGATTGTAAATTCATAAATTAAATTAGGTGCCTTTTTGCTTATTTTTCCTACTTCAAAAGCAAGAACCATTAACAAAAAAGGGCGTGGCACCCAACATTTTTTTGCCTGCGGCGCTAAGGGTTTACCTGGCCCTACTTCACTAAAATGGCACGAGCCGCCACTGGATACAGTTGCATATTTAATTTTATAAAATTTAATTCTATAAATTTATTTAATAAACGATATATTTTTTTTTTTAACTTGAAATCACTTTTTAAACCTTAAAGTCTCAGAAAGGGACTTGGAGATAGAATTTCAAAATTAAAAACAGTGTATGAACTTGCGGATCATTTATTAATAAAAAATCAGTATGTTCTTCAAATTGTCCAGATGTATCTAGTGCAGTGATGTTATTTCTAACTTTACCAGTTAGTGTGGCATCAGCGGAACGATCTTTTTCCAAACTTAAAATAATAAAAAACCCATTTACGTAACACCATGAGACAGCAACGCCATTCGGATTTATCCTTAATCAGTATCGGATACGAGTTTGTTAAAACATTAAATATCGACGAACTTATCAACGATTTTGCCAAAAAAAAACTCTGAACGATCAGGTCGTTTTGTATAATACCTTGTATAGTACTTAACTTAGTGACATAATGTTTGTGCAGACTTTTTTTATTGTTTTCTGTCTTTTGAATTCTATGAGGCTCGATCACTGCTACCCTCGTTACTACCATACATGGTAAGCAACATTATAAATGGTGTTTGCATCATGTTTGCTTAATAACTACCTATGTTATATCTACCAGTCTACCTAGGATTATAAAATAAATTCGAATTGTTTGCTGTTTTAATAGTAGGTACTTCACACATAATGTGGATTTACGCCTAATTAAATTATTACACGATTAATAACGAATTCAAAAATTCATAAACCTGAACCTAATAGTAATGAAAATAAGAATGATCATTTTTCATTCGTTATAAAGAGGGGGCCCCTAAAAACTTTTGCGGGGGGGGTCCACTCAGGGACGTAGCAAGGGGGGGGGGCGAATAGGGCGACCGCCCGGGGCGCCATATCAACAGGGCGCCAAAATGGTCATTAGAAATACGGGAATTTAAAAATGTACTAATGCAATTACTGCTGGATTGCTTTTGACATTTGGCAACGCCGATATTTGAAGAAAAGGCGCCGCGATTCGATTGCGTCACTATGCTACGTGAATTGTGAGTTGCCACGACATAAGTCACACAAGTCCGAACAAGCAATTTTTCTTTTCACAAATGTAAAGTTCAAGTCTGTTAATCAGTGGCGGTTTCTCCATAGGAGCACAGGAGCACGCGTGCACCCCCATACTTCATCAAGAATTACCCCATAAAGAAAAAATAATGTTCATTTAAATGTATCTTCTTTATATTCTTACCGTAATATAAGTTAGAACCCTTCTATTTTAACGTACCGTCAAACAGTCGAACGAAACGTGGTGTAATAGCTCTCGCCAAGCCGGTTGTCAAGAGGAACCGTATGGCGCGTAGGAATTCATAAGTCGCACACATGCGTTACGTAGGCGGGGTTTCTGCTGTTTCTCTATGCATCTTGTACTAGCAGGTGTGGTGGGGGAAAGCGCGATTGTAATAGGAAAACTCGCACAAATTAAATGTGCGCCGTTGAGTTCATTGCTGTATGAATTTATTATTTGGAGTTTACCTTTATAGTTTTGTTAGTATTTTGGGGTAGTAAAGACTTATTTTAATAAAAATGAACAGTTTTAATGCCAAAACGACTATGAATGTGGAATATTTGAGAAACAATACATTACAGTTATTCCAAACTTGAATGAAGCTGTTTGATCTGTTGATAAGTTTGCTGCAAATAAAAACAGAAGAAGTGACTTTACTTTTAAACAATGTACCCACTAATAAAAAATAAATTGGCCTTTTTTATTTTTTTATCTTATTTAATTTTCAATAAAATAAGTAGGTAATCATAAATTTTTAAAATATTTACTAAAAATTATTGACCAAATTTGGGCGTGGTCTTGAAAAATTTCCGCCTGCGGCGCATTTCGCCTTTAACGGGCTTTTAGTACACCCCCAAGTTTACAAATCACGAGTCGCCATTGCTGTTAATATATTTTTTAAACTAAAATTTATAGATGTATAATTTTAGTTTTAAGATTGTCTGGTAGGGCGCAGAACTACTATTCGCCCGGGGCGCCAAAATTCCTAGCTACGTCCCTGGGTCCACTCAGTTTTTGTTACTGTGCCACTGTGTTACATGCAATAATATGAACTTGCGTTGAACATTTCCATCATGTATTTATTTTTACGTTTCGGTATACCTAATATACAAAATTTTTAAATTTATTTTCTTTTTGTTTTAGGTAAGTGACAGCTTTATCCACCCAACATGCAAAGTTCTTAAATTGGCCGTAAGTAACCGTTTCACTCGTGGCGAATTTTCTATTTGCGTTGCAATATGCAAGCGAAGAGATAAACTCGAAATTTATTAACCATTCTCATAGCGCAACGTTAAATAAAATGGCCATAATAGGATTGTAGAATACTTTCCGACGTTTCAAATGTCTATTTTGCCAAGAAATTTTATGGAAAGCGCAAATCGGAGACGCTTGCCAAATTGTTTGCAATTTTTATGTTTCTACAGGCAGAAGGGAATAATGATTTGATATGCAATTTAAAAGTACATTTAAACTGAATAAAGTATTAAACATTTTTGGCTTTTTGGGAGGAAGTGAATACTATGCACTTACAGATATCTGGAATGGGCTTTTTCACTCAATTTTGATTTTTACCCTACCGCATAGAAAAAACAAACTTTTTACGGTTCCAGATTTTAAAATTTTGAATTATTTACTGAGAAAATAACTAAACAAAAGACGCTCTTTCATAAAAACTCGCGAAATCTATGTCATCATAACAAATTGCCTAGTCGCAGGGACTTGGACTGAAGATCGACCAGCCGGCATCTTCCTGAATAATGTACGGACTGTCCGCGGATAGGGTTTACAATAGAACAAATGGATGAAAAATTTCATTTGTCGGGAAATAGTAATTTACGTTACAAGACCAGAAAGTAGTGTTATTCAGGTCGAGACAAGCATGGCCATAGGCGAGTCCTGAAAGCTTGGAGAGACCTGGAAAACACTAATTTTCGGTTGCGTGACGTACAATATTTTTTTTTTAAACCGACCAGAAAATGTACACTTTCTGGACAATTTTTCGTCTAGAAAATAACGTTTTTCCGATTGCAAGACCGGAAAAGTTACATTAGAGACCGGAAAAATCTTTTCCGGACTCTAATGTCACTTTTCCGGTCTCTAATGTCACTGTCACCCTGTTTTTTGTTTTTCCAATCGCTCTTTGATAATACAAGATACCTTGATTTCGTTATTATGACAACAACATTTCGATGTATTGTCGAGTTACAGTTCGTTGATTTTTAATTTTGTTCTTTATGTCAAACTTGTTTCGCGTAGATGATAAAATATATCGAAGTGTCGGTCTTAAAAAAAATATTGTACGTCACGCAACCGAAACTAAGTGTTTTCCAGGTCTCTCCAAGCTTCCAGGACTCGCCTATGGCTCGCCCTGGAAATGCTTGTCTCGACCTGAAAAACACTACTTTCCGGTCTTGTAACGTAAATTACTATTTTAAGACCGATACTTCGATATATTTTATAATCTACGCGAAACAAGTTTGACAAAAAGAACAAAATTAAAAATCAACGAACTGTCACTCGACAATAAATCGAAATGTTGTTGTCATATTAACGAAATCAAGGTATCTGGTATTATCAAAGAGCAATGGAAAAACAAAAAACAGGGTGACAGTGACATTAGAGACCGGAAAAACGTTATTTTCTAGACGAAAAATTGTCCAGAAAGTGTAAATTTTCTGGTCGGTTTTAAAAAACAAATTTCTTGATAAAAAGATTTGCTTATAAAAAAAATGCAATTCACGAAGAGAAAATGTTGATTTTTTATACAGGGTTCGCAAAAACATGATTTTTCTCCAAGAGTAAACTACCTTTATTTTTCATTTTTGACCAAAATTCCAATTAGAAAACTTATTTAGAATAACGTTTGTAATTTAAATCCGAGATTTAAAATAATAATAAATCTTCGATTTTTTTAGGTTTTTTAAATTTTTACAGAAAAAAGATAGCAGCATTAACGGTCGAAATACATACATTATCAATGACGGAAGGGTATCAAAAAGTTTCAAAAACTGAATTTTGGTGTTACCAGAAATATGTATTTAATTACACAAATGAAATGACCCCGGAAATAACACAAAAAAATCTTAAAATAACAACAAATAATAATTTCATAATTTGCTATTCAAACACAATTTTATATTCCTGCACAACGGGTAGTACCGTATCAGCCATAACCACATTCATGTTTTCAGCTGCCCATTGACATTCTAGGAACATTTTTTATAATTGGAATAAATTTTCAATGGATAGAACTCAGGTGTCACCACAAATTTGATTAGTAAAATAGGATAATAAAAATACAGAATTATAAATCCAATAACTTTTACGATTTCTTACACCCTTATTTGGACTCCTATAACACTACTGACCTAGATTCAGTTAGAAGCATTCTATAACATATTTTGATGGGTAAAGATATGCTAACTTAACTAAATATTTGTTTAAGCGAATTATTTGAAATGGTATACGAGAATCTCCGCAGCTTCCGTTCAGTTACCCGTCCTTAACTCTTTACCAACTTCTGCAGCCGCATCCAGGCATGCCAATAACTAAAACTTCCGTTCTTTGCGGAAGTTTAGACGTTGATAATTCGATTTTGCAGCCAACGGAGAATGAAACCGAACCGGCGCGGCGCGACTGTACGAGCCGGGACTAATTGACACCCTGATTGATTCCCTTGCCCTCGGACGAGTCCCTTTATCTGACCACACTTGACCCTACAAGTACAAAAAAGATCGCTCCAACCTTCAGTTCCAGTTATCCATCAATTCTGACTTTTTTGAGACCTTTTTTCAATTTCTTTGTCGTTAAACAGATTAGAAGTTTAGTCAGCTAGCATTAGGGGTGACGAGCGTGATGAAATGGAATTTTATCTTTTATAAAGGTTTTAATAGTAATTGCTGAATAATGATTAAGGTGTCAAGTTCCGATGGAAATTCTAGAAATCAATATCGATAGCAAATTGTACACCTTTTAAAGTGCGCAACTTGAAATGTCCGCTTTAATAGCGAGAAAGAAACGCACAGCAAAAGACAGCACATTAATTGTATGAAATACCACTGTGATACCGGGTGTTGCACAGCCAGACTGGTCATGGGGAATCCCATGTAAATTTTGCTACCCACAAATAGTATCACCCCTATTAATTTTACATCAAAATTTGATTAGACTTTTTTGAAGATTCATATTATTGTGATAGACTCGCACAACAAATTTTTCAGTCAGGAATTGAGGGAATCCGACCGTCAAAATCTTTTGTGGTCAATTGACTAAGCCCAGGTCAAATTCCTCAGTTTTGTCAAAAGAAATGAAGCCATGAGTAATTACATAGAAACGTGTCTTTATTAAAAAACAGCTAACAAAAATAAAGAAACCATTCTGTGGCGTGTTTGATTCGCAGGTTCAGATCGATCCGGATCGATCTAACTGTTGATTCCTACTGATCTGATTTGTGTTCGATTGGTAAATGTTCATTTGTCCCGAATGTCAATTCACTTAGGGCTATTTATAGCAAATTGCCTATTCAAGGCTCCAATCGCACGGTCAAAGTGATTTGAACTGATTTTTAAAATCAGATCGATGCATATCTCTGTGCCAATCGAACACGCCTCTGAGGTACAAAAAACACAAAAATTACACCTAAATATTATGGATATTATTAATCTAACAATACTATACTAATGAAGTAATGAGTGAGTGACTGATTGATGATAAAATGAGAGACTGCTGGCAGTGCTGGCCTTGGTAGATAGCTTAGATAAAGGTACATCATCTTCGTCACTGAACTCACCCCCGGCATTGTCTTTAGGTTCTTCAGAATCTGAATCACTCGTTTCATCCTCACTACTAAAAATTAGCGCTGGTTCTTCCGAATTTCCATATTTTTTATTTCCACTGCTACTTAACAGCTTTAAGTTGTACTTTATATAAACAAGCTTTCCTGAGCGAGTGGTTTTCAATCGGTTGCGAAGCTGGACAATGCCCCATGAGGACCAATTTATCTCACAAGAGGCTGCAAAGTTTTTGACCGAATTTGACCCGGTCAAAATCTCTCCGGTCAAAATCTCGGTCAATTGACCAGGCACAACCCTAGCGAGTCCAACGTGATGGATTTGCGGCTTATTTACTAGTAGAAACATTTACATATGATTTCCCATATTATCCAGTCTGGCGGTGCACCATTCGGTATATGTTTGTCCGGAAAGGTTCTCCTACTTCTAGGTGTCATAGAGGGTTAAAATTTGGTTTGGAGGATTAAGGTTACAATTCTAAAGTAGGGAAAACTCGAAATTTGGCAAATTTTTAATCCTGAGACGAGTTATTGAATAAGTAAACAATTCTCCGAAATATTTCTTGACACGTTGGTGAAGGGTCTCTCCGTCAGTTTAGCGGCTGGATTAACATATTACGCAGTGTTGCCAACAATTTTTAACCATAAAAATGAAAGATCATAGATTATTCTGGTTTTAGGGCGAGGAAAGAGTTAAAATGCAAAAATAATATTTTATTTAGTATTTCTGGTAAATTCTATTCTATCCGTTGTATTGACAGCAATCCCTCTCAGTGCCATTTTTTTCAATTCTGGCCCCCTAAACCATATAACGGAACTAAACGTGTCCATTCGTTATTATGCGTTTCGCCTTTTAAAGGTGTATATTACCGTATATGGCGTGGAAACAGGCACTGGTAGTATTATAATCCGACAGGCTCTCGATCAGTCACAGCCAGACTCGTGGATTCTATTTTAATCAGATTATAATATCATTCTTTATGTCACGCCGTACCGCACGTCAAACACCCAATTTTCACACGGGGTCGAAGCTCATAAATGCGCCACACTTTATTAAAAACGACGCCAGGGGGTGAGAAGTCAGCTCATACACGGCAGTAATAATAAATAAAATATGTAAGCAGGACCACTCATTATACCTACTACCGTGCGAGCAAAAATTATTTGCATCAAAGAGGGCCTTGCATCTAAGGACGTAATGCTTAGCCGTAGACCTTAATACCTGCTGGGTGTTAGTAACTACCTGAATTAACAATCAATCAGTTTTTCCGTCATCTTTGACAGTCGTTACAAGTAATTTAATTCATCGCTAATTTTTCCAATTTCTTGAATTCACACAATGGGCTTTAAAGAACAGCACAAAACATTCAAGTTTGAAGCGTATTTTCGAAACGGGGTTAGAGTAAATGGTGACTGGCAATACAATCCGGGTTTATACATGGACGATTTTCACGAACATTTTCCTAACGTTGCTTTAATTGCTGGGGATTTTTATCATTGCCTGAAAAGAACCGCGGCTGTGTTTAGGGAAACAGGTTCTATACAACCCAAAAAAGGAGCAGGAAGACCATCTGTAAGAACAGAAGAACTTGTTGCAAAATACGCCAACAAATTGTATAAGACGCCTGTCCCAAGAAGTGGGAAGATCTTATGGAACATGCAGGACTATTCTTAAGAAGCGGCTAAAGTTATTTCCTTATAAAATGCAAATATTCCCAGAAATACAAGCCGATATTTTGAAAAACGCAGGAATTACTCTCAATGGTTTACCCAAAATTTATTGGAAAAAAATGATTTATTAGACCTGACATTTTTTTCGGGTGAAGCCTGGTTCCACCTCTCCGGTTATGTGAATTCTCAGAATACATGTAATTAATTTTCTTTTTCTTTCTGTATATTCTTACTTTGTTAATTTTGTAAACAACAAAAATAAATTTGTATTTGTCTACTTATTTTATTACTCATTAGTTTGCCATATCATGTCATAATATGAATTTGACAAAATTTTAACCTAGATTTGGTTAGATATATCGAATCCATATTATTGTGATCCCTACATTTTTTAATCCAAGCCCTCTTTCATGCAAATAATTTTTGCTCGCACGGTATACAGGGTCAATCTTTTAGCTGGAATAAATTCGGTAACACAGATTATCCATCCATTTCTTAAAAACCAACTATTTAAGGTGCATTTGAGATTACCACTCTTTTCACTCCGAACTAGTCCGAACGTATAATTCGCACTCCATCCGTTTGAGTTCGGATGTATAAAAAAGAGTGAAGTGTTCACTCTAAAAGTCCCGTCTCGCTGAGAAGTGCTTGAGGAATGGACAGCCATATCTGTATGGTTAAGGTTATGTTTTTGTACTTTTGGCGTTCGTCTTAAAAGATTTACTCCCAAAACTCCGAAATCACGTGACGAAAATCTACTCTCACTCCACTCCAAATCTATTTTCAATCACGAACGTAGTTTTACTATTGAATTTCAATTATTTCATAAGCGGGAAAAAGTTTTAAAATGACATTTCTTATAGCATATTATTTAACAAGCTTATAATGTGAAGATATTTGCGGCGAGTGTTATAAATAATTATCCGAGTATATTATGGTTTATGATACGTTTCAATTTCACTATTTTCCAAATCCATTACTACTTATTAAACACATTTAGAGAAACTTTGCAATTTAAGTCATATTACCCATTATATTGACATTTCTGGTTACCATAGTAACGGCAATGCGGCGCGACGTGAATTACGTTAGATAGTCCGAGAGTCGGGATGTGATTTCGTTCGTACCAGTTAGTGTGGCATCAGCGGAACGATCTATTTCCAAACGTAAAATAGTAAAAACCCATTTACGTAACACCATGGGACAACAACGCCTTTCGGATTTATCCTGAATCAGTATTGAACACGAGTTTGTTAAAACATTAAATATCGACGAAATTATAAACGATTTTGCGAAAAAAACTCTCGACGATCGAGTCGTTTGGTATAATACCTTGTATAGTACTTAGTGACATAATGTTTGTGCAGACTTGTTGAGTGTTCATGTGTTTTACTGTTTTCTGTCTGTTGGATTCTCTAAGGCTCGATCACTGCTACCACCGTTACTACCATACATGGTAAGCAAAATTATAAGTGGTGTTTTAAAATTTTGATTTTGCATCATGTTTGCTGCAATAATACCTATAATGACTTAATAACTACCTATGTTGTCTACCAGTCTACCTAGGATTATAAAATAAATTCAAATTGTTTGCTGTTTTAATAGTATGTACTTAACACATAATGTGGGTTTAAGCCTAATTAAATTATTACACGATTAACGAATTCAAAAATTCATAAACCTGAACCTAATAGTAATGAAAATAAGAATTATCATTTTCCATTCATTATACAGTGTCCGCAAGAAAGTTCGCATCAAATGGAATTTTTTTTAATTTTTAGGTATAGGTAAAAATTGAAAAAGCAGTTGGTTTTTGCTTACCTAAAAACCAAAAATGACGTATACTGAAGCAGCTGCACGACTTGCGTTACCTGTCAAATTTGACATTTTTTAATCAAATAGGTTCAAAAATGCCCTTATTTATCAAAGTATCAAAAAACTTTATTTGAGAAAGTTATTTATTTAGGCATTTTTAGCCTCTGTACGAAATTTTGACAGTCTAATACAATTTTTATTTTTTGCCAGGTTCTTGAAAATTTTGATCAACCCTCGTAGATTAACTTTTATACATCGATGTAAAACCATTTGCCTTTAGTTCATTTGTAATCTGAATGCAATTTTGTGTAAAATTTTTGTTTCCAATTATTTATTTTGCTTCAAAAACTGAAATTGTTATTGATCAGTATGTAATGTTTGATGCAAAGTTTATCTAATTACATCAGTTTTGCCAAAACCGACGTTTCTCATTTTTCTTAAGTTAGTAAACAGATGTACAAAAAGAAAATATTAGGAAGCTTTCGTTGAAATTTTGATAAAAAAGAATAATAATCGCTCGAAATATTTTATTCAACAAAAATATAGTTTACAAGTAGTAATATAGGCGATGCATTAATAATTATTATTCTTTTTGATCCAATATTAATTAAGTAAAATTTCAACGAAAGCTTCCTAATATTTTCTTTTTGTACATCTGTTTACTAACTTAAGAAAAATGAGAAACGTCGGTTTTGGCAAAACTGATGTAATTAGATAAACTTTGCATCAAACATTACATACTGATCAATAACAATTTCAGTTTTTGAAGCAAAATAAATAATTGGAAACAAAAATTTTACACAAAATTGCATTTAGATTACAAATGAACTAAAGGCAAATGGTTTTACATCGATGTATAAAAGTTAATCTACGAGGGTTGATCAAAATTTTCAAGAACCTGGCAAAAAATAAAAATTGTATTAGACTGTCAAAATTTCGTACAGAGGCTAAAAATGCCTAAATGAACAACTTTCTCAAATAAAGTTTTTTGATATTTTGATGAATAAGGGCATTTTTAAACCTATTTTATTAAAAATGTCAAATTTGACAGGTAACGCAAGTCGTGCAGCTGCTTCAGTATACGTCATTTTTGGTTTTTAGGTAAGCAAAAACTAACTGCTTTTTCAATTTTTACCTATACCTAATAATTAAAAAAAATCCCATTTGATGCGGACTTTCTTGCGGACTTTCTTGCGGACTTTCTTGCGGACTTTCTTGCGGACACTGTAGAGAGGGGACCCCTAAAAACGTTTGCGGGGGGTCCACTCAGTTTTTGTTACGGCACTGACAATTAATAACAAAATTCAATTTCCATATCTGCTTTAACTTTTTAAGCAACTTTTACAATACAAATCTAATGATTTGAGTTTCAGAAATAAGTAAATAAATTAACTTTTAATTAGGAATTTCATATTTAAAATTTTATGAAACCGCGCGGGGGCTACTTTGCAGGCTGCGAAAACTTTATTGCCATGTTGGAAACTCAAAAAGTTTGCTAAATTAATTTGACTTATATTACTCGTAAAGGAAATTTTGAGTTGTCTGGCAAAAGTATAAATATTTGAGAGACAAGCAAAAAATATTCGGTCGGTCCCTAAAGGGAAGAAAAGGGGTTATTAAAATTTTTATTGGAAAAAATATTTTTTGACGGACTTCCTTGAAACTAGCATAAATACTTCAAAATACGATAAAACTCGCATTTCTTATTTTTTGAAAAATCTGTCGCTAATGGGGTAAAAGGGGGTTATAAAAGTTTCTTTTAAAAAAAAAAATTTTTGTCCGATTTTTTTAACTTTACAAATACTAAAACACGTATTTCTTATTTTTTAAAAAGTCAGTCCATAAAGGGGTGAAACGATGAAAAGGCTCTGTGAGCGTTATTAATGACCTGTAATGAACTAGATACAGGGTGTTTCATTAAGGTCGAAGAGCGGCCATATCTCGGAAACTATTGGGCATAGAAATTCAGAAAAAAAAATTTAATAACTAAAGTGGCCATGAGAAAATCCTGGAAATAATTTTTAAGTTCCGCATTTTGCCGCAAGGGGGCGCAATTGAAAAGTAAATTTTAACATTTTAGATATCTCCGAAAATTGCACGTTAAGGTATATTTTTAATAACACCATTAAAAAGCTTGGACAATTATGCATCATTTTGGTCTTATTCTCATTGGCGTACCGACTTTAATAAGAGTGGGGGAAGCTGTTGAAAGTGTAATCATTTAAATCGCTGTAACTTATAAACGACTTATCCGATTTTAGCAAACTAAAGACTGTTTGGAAGAGAGATGTATGCACTTTCACCAATCGTACTTAGTTGTCCATAATAGTTCTCAAAAAAAATGCTAGAGGGCGCAATTTGCAATAACAATACATTTTTTGATTTTACTCCGAAAAAATAAATCATACGGTATAATTATGATACCATAATCGAAAAGTAGATGAAATTTCCTAGAAAAAATATTAAAACCGCAGCTCGATATCTCCGTTCGTTTCAGAGTTATTGCCAAAACAATAATTTTTAATACAAATTGCGCCCTCTAGCAATTTTATTAGAAACTATATTGTACCATTGGATACGACAATTAAAGGTTCTTCCAAATAAGCTTAAATTTAGTAAAATCGGATAAGTCGTTTAGAAGTTACAGCGATTTTAATGTTTACAGTTTCAATAGATTCTCCCACTCTTATCAAGTGAAAGTGTAAACATTAAAATCGCTGTAACTTCTAAACGACTTAACCGATTTTACTAAATTTAAGCTTGTTTGGAAGAGAAAGGTAAGTACCTTCAATTGTCGTATCCAGTGGTACAATATAGTTTCTAATAAAATTGCTAGAGGGCGCAATTTGTATTAAAAATTATTGTTTTGGCAATAACTCTGAAACGAACGGAGATATCGAGCTGCGGTTTCAATATTTTTTCTAGCAAATTTCATCTACTTTTCGATTATGGTATCATAATTATACCGTATGATTTATTTTCTCGGAGTAAAACCAAAAAATGTATTGTTATTGCAAATTGCGCCCTCTAGCATTTTTTTTGAGAACTATTATGGACAACTAAGTACGATTGGAGAAAGTGCATACATTTCTCTTCCAAACAGTCTTTAGTTTGCTAAAATCGGATAAGTCGTTTATAAGTTACAGCGATTTAAATGATTACACTTTCAACAGCTTCCCCCACTCTTATTAAAGTCGGTACGCCAATGAGCATAAGACTAAAATGATGCATAATTGTTCAAGCTTAAAAATGGTGTTATCAAACATATACCTTAACGTGGAATTTTCGGAGTTATGTAAAATTTTAAAATTTACTTTTTAACTTTCGGCAAAATGCGAAACTTAAAAATTATTTCCAGAATTTTCTCATAGCCACTTTAATTACCATTTTTCTTTTCCCAGTAGTTTCCGAGATATGGCCGCTCGTCGACCTTAAAAAAAACCCCTGTATATTTTTTATAATGATAATGAATCTATATTTTTGATATTATTTTATGAACTAAACTCGGAGATAAATGACATTTTTATTAAATTAAATAATGTAAGAAAGCAGAAAAGAAATTTCTTTTGGGTACCTATTAATGGTTCTATTGGGTATGTATGGTACCCGCTGCATTGTTTGCTTGTGAATTTATAGCAATTGAATTGCGTGGGATATCTTTTGATAAAAATTGAAACATCTTGTTAAATTGTATTGTAGACGTAAAGTTTATTTCCCTACTTTATGTTTTATGTATAAAGTCAAGAGTAACAGCATAAGACGTTAACTTACGAATAAACGCTCACTATACCAGACATAATCGAATAAAAAGAAAAGTTTCGGAAAAAGAAATCGTATAAAATACCGTCTCGTCTCACTCTGCTATGCGGTACAGGAACCGACATTTTTACACGGGGGAATTAAAAGACATTTATCTTCTTGATTTAAAAACGTCATTTTATAGTTCGTACAAAAATGTAAATTCTGAAATGAAGTGACACCCATAAAAAATTGTCGTGCAAGTTTATTGTGTTACCATTTAATCAGTGGCGTAATAAGGGTGGATGACATCCTACATCCCACACCCCATGGTCGGCAATAAAAAAAACCGTTTTTTTCTCGTGCCAAGCCCACACTAGCCCGTTTGGGTTGCTTTAGGCGGCAAAATTTATATTTATCAAAAGAGTTTTTTTCATATTTGTTGATAGGTGTTGGTTTTGCAAAAAAAAAGGTTTTTATCAATAACTGACTAATCGGGCAACTTTTTTTTGTAAACAGGAATTGGCGAAGGAATGGGGCGGGCCTAAGTAAGAATATACAGAAAGAAAAAGAAAAATAATTACATAAATTGCTGAAATTGGCCACCATAAATTCACACGTCTCTTCATATTTTCAAAAGTGTTGACCTGCAGTATCTCTGGAGAAATGTTAACACATTCTTGGATAATCCTTTCTTGTAATTGTTCTAAATTTGCAACTGGTGTTTTAAAAAAAGCGTTCTTTAAATGAGGAAAAACGAAGTAATCCATAACCGTTAAACAAGATGATCTAGGTGGGAATTCAATGTCTGATCGAAAACTGATCAATCTGTCGTCGAAAAAATTGTTAGATAGTTTCGACGGCTGTATGGGCGGTTGCACCATCCTGTTGAAAATATCCAAAACGTAGTTCGTCGTCAAGTAATTGCTCCACAAATGGATTCAAAATATTGTCTCTATACCGCTGTGCTGTAACTGTGTCATGGAAAAAAATAGGACCAACAATTCTTCTTCGGGAAACAGCTAACCAGACACCAATTTTTTGAGGGTGCAATGTAATGGGGATTGTCACTACTCCACATGCGTATATTCTGAGAATTCACATAACCGGAGAGGTGGAACCAGGCTTCATCCGAAAAAATGTCAGGTCTAATAAATCATTTATTTCCAATAAATTTTGGGTAAACCATTCATAGTAATTCCTGCGTCTTTCAAAATCTGCGGCTTGTATTTCTTGGAATACTTGTACTTTATAAGGAAATAAATTTTGCTGCTTCTTAAGAATAGTCCTGCATGTTTCATAAGATCTTCCCACTTCTTGGGACAGGCGTCCTATACAATTTGTTGGTATATTTTGCATTATTTCACGAACGTTTGCAACAAGTTTTTCTGTTCTTACAGATGGTCTTCCTGCTCCTTTTTTGTGTTGTATAGAACCTGTTTCCCTAAACACAGCCACGGTTCTTTTCAGGCAATGCTAAAAATCCCCACCAATAAAAGCAACGTTAGGAAAATGTTCGTGAAAATCGTCCATGCACAAACCCAGATTGTATTGCCACTCACCATTTACTCTAACCCCGTTTTGAAAATACGCTTCAACCATGAATGCTTTGTGCTGTTCCGTAAAGCCCATTGTGTGAATTGTTCAAGAAATTGGAAAAATTAGCGATGAATAAAATTACTTGTAACGACTGTCAAAGATGACGAAATAACTAATTGATTGTTAATTCAGGTAGTTACTGACACCCAACAGGTATTAAGCTCTACGGCTGAGCATTACGCGTTTAGATGCAAGACCCTCTTTGATGCAACCTTAACAATTTCTTATTCTATTTTCCCTATTTCCCATATGTTTACTGGTCATCAAGCTAAAATGAGCGCCCTAAAAAATCACGGTATAAAAAAATAAAATTCCCCGGGAAACATGTACAAAAAATTAAAGTTATCATTTTCCGCTCAATTTCCTGTCCAAGCACCCCTTCACGTTGTCAGACAATATCGGTTTTATGGTAAACACAGATTTAATCCCCAATTACTGTGGCTAAAGCTTCTTTCAGATTTCGCAATTAACGAATATGCAAATTCGAACGAATTCATCCCGCGAATATTAACGTGCAGCACGCTGTCTACATTTTGATAAAATCCAGAGAGATTCCAGGAGATTCTGTTTTGCAGGCCATGGCGTTAAAAATCGGAAAAATATACCGTGTTCACGGACCAGAAATTCGAACACTTTATTCTAAGTCAATTTAAAAAAATTATGATTCAAGTTATAGAAGCTTATGCCACCCTTAGAATGCATTGTCCATGCAATATGCATCATCTTTGCTGAACGAAACGATCGCCTAGCCTTCATATGTGACATCTCCTCCAGTCCCTTCCTTTCAGAGCGTTTCAGCCAATTCTTTTACCCCATTAAAAGTGGAAGATTTACTAGCTCTGCAAATGCAATTCGAATAGCAACTGGATTTATTAAACTTGAAAAAGAATATAATAATTATCTATCCCAGTGGCGCACCCAGGGGGGGGGCCAAGGGGGCCTTGGCCCCCCCAAAACCCCCAATGAAATAAAAGTTATGAAAGCGGATAAGTATTTTAAAAAGTCAATTTTCTTAGATTTACCTCACGGGCCTCGTTTGAGGGGGGCCAGGTGGGGCAGGGGGGGGGCCAAGGGGGCCTTGGCCCCCCCAGAACCCCCAATGAAATAAAAATTA
This sequence comes from Polydrusus pterygomalis, assembly GCA_963969555.1. Lineage (NCBI taxonomy): Eukaryota > Metazoa > Arthropoda > Insecta > Coleoptera > Curculionidae > Polydrusus > Polydrusus pterygomalis. The sequence goes on from OZ018379.1 coordinate 21,377,648, forward strand.
TGAAAGCGGATAAGTATTTTAAAAAGTCAATTTTCTTAGATTTACCTCACGGGCCTCGTTTGAGGGGGGCCAGGTGGGGCATTTGCCCCCCCCTCCCCCTGGAAGTTGACTTATTGAGGTTTAATATGGTTTGATTGAATTTATGAATTTATTATTTCGAGTTTTCCTTTATATTTTTGTTATTATTTTGGGGTAGTAAAGACTTATTTTAATAAAAAATAAACAGTTTTAATGCCAAAACGACTATAAATGTGGAATATTTGAGAAACAATTTTAGCTCATTAAGTATTGAGCAAAAAATTGAAATTAAAATTAAGGGAAGACCTAAACTCTCGAAATTAACTTGATACATACCACAAAGTGTAAATCTAGGAACTTTATTGTTATTGATACGTTTGCTGCAAATAAAAACAGATAAATGAACTTTACTTTTAAACAATGTACCCACTAATGAAAAATAAATTAGCCTTTCTATTTTTTATCTTATTTCATTTTCAATAGAATAAGAAGGTAATCATAAATTTTAAAAATATTTACTATAATAATTATTGACCAAATTTGGGCGTGGTCTTAAAAAAATTTCACGTGCGGCGCATTTCGCCTACAGCAGGCTTTTAGTACACCCCCAAGTTAACAAGTCATAAGCCGCCAATGCCCCCCCCCCCCCTAAGAAACCGTTTAACGACTCCCATGACTAGGCTATTGCGATCTTCCCTGCAAGAGTACCTGTTAAAAAAGCCCCAAAGTTGTAGAAAAATGCGTAACTTAAAAGTTTATTAAAAAATTTGCTTCCAGCACTGGTTGGCGGGCCCCCCCTAACATAAAATCCTGGGTGCGCCGCTGATCTATCCAAAGCCCAAAACAGCTTAAGGGAAAATCCTAAACTCTTCTGGTCCTTTCCAAATTTCTGGGGCTTTATATCGACGATAAATTAACGTTTGAACGTCACATAATTAACCTAAATGCCAGAATATCTAGTGGATGTTACGCTTTAAGGGTTGTATCTCGAAAGTTGGGAGGGTTTATTGCGAGGAATGTGTATTTTGCACTTATAGAGAGCCACCTTCGATACGGGTTGTGTTTCTGGGGATCTTGCTCTCAGCACCTTTCCAGATCGGTATTTATTTTGCAGAAAAGAGCAATAAGGTGCATTTGTCGTGTGGGTCGCAGAACATCCTGTAGACCTCATTTTATAAATTTGCTTTTTTTATTCTCGAAACAGCATGTCTTATGCACAGAACGTTTAAATCTGAAATTCAAACTCCCTCATCAGCAATTGCCACAAGAAGCAAGCATATCATAGCTCTACCCATTCCTTCTTCTACTTTAACCAAAAACTCTCTCTTATATAGCTGCAAGAAATTATTTAATCATCTGCCTCTTCGTTTACGAAATATTATTTGCCACAAGAAGTTTCGGAGATAGCTAAAAAAGTTATTAATTGAGAAAGCATTCCATTCGATAACTGAATATTTTGAGGTATCACTAACTTAAAGTGTTGTATTTGTACGGTGTTATTAACTGGATTACGTCGACTATTGTGTGTGTGTGTGTGTTCTGTAGCGCTGGTTGAAACTAAATGGCCAGTTTCCAGCTGCTATATTGACGAATTTTAACTATAGTTGTGTTCTGATTTTTAAAATGTTTGTACCTAATTAATTAAAGACTTTTTAATTATAATTTTACGTTAAATTTTAAACCATGCTTTGTCAATGAGAGTATGTTCTTGTGATAACAAAGCTGTATTTGACTTCATATGTGAGAAGGGGATGTTGTGATATGCCTACGGAAATATCATTTGATGATTAAATGCTTAATGGAACCCAGAACTCCAAGAGATTGGCTAATTCATCTGGTCGTTTTTTCAGATCTGTTTATAGTAAAGATAGTAAGCCTAATGAGAGTAAACGCCCTAAATTAAAATAGTATTTTTGCGAAAAAAATTACACCTTTTGAAATTAAGCAGGCGATTAGAAGGATGTAGATTAATAGGGCTATGGGACTTAAAAAAATAATAAATATATATTTTATCAACATTACTGTTCTCTGGTTTTATTCACCCTTGTGATATAAACGGAAAATAAAAAGAATAAATTAGTGTCACGTGAGCCCAATTTAGATAATCCCGATTAAAATGCGGCCTCGTAAGCTTGAAGAATCGCGTTCACTTTCAGGATTAATGGAAACCTTAGTCCGTATTTTTTATTTAAAGATAGATTGATTAGATCTAACTACAACACTAAAAAGCAGGTTTTTTTTTGTACTTAGTAGGTAATGAAGCTTTTTCGCGCCATGCGTGCTGGGTTGGAGATTGTGTTATTCTGTTTTGTTTGTTTTGACATATAACATTATGCTATTTTTATTGTCAGTATCAAAGACGAAATGATGGTGTTCTGATAATGTTTCGATCCACATAGAAGCCGAAACCGTTTAAAGAAAAATGGTGTGCCGATAGTTGTTACCTACATTATACAAACATATAATTTCCTTGAGTTATTTTGTAGTATTCCCATAAGCTCGAAATATTTATGAGCAGATTCTGTACTCTGTAATAAAATGTACACCGTTATCAATCATTCTGAAAGCATCATAAACTTCAATAAACATGAAAAAACTCTATAGAATCGCATTATTTATAATGGAGAGATTAAGGAACACTTAAAATAGCGCCAATAAAGGCAAATGTGATGGTTTGCTTTTATTAAACTAACGATAATGATTGCGACGACCGACATCGGCAGTTACAAGAAAATGTTTTGGCGTCCGTACAATAAGCAATAGGAAAAAACGGTTTAATTCTACTTGGCAATATGTGCTTTATCCAACTAAATAGTTTAATTGGTATTCGGTAAAAAGTCATTGAATCAAAAAATCAAAGAAACTTTTCTGTTTATATAGAAGCTCTTAACTTCATGTAGGGGGGCTCGCTGTACTTGCAAAGGGACCAATTCCAGCAAGATTTGTTTATTGTAGGCAAGTAGTGGTCCCATTAATGTGTTTGTTATTTCACAATTTCCCGAACTTGGAAAACTTTGTTAGTTCTAACGCATAACCCCGTATTTCACCTGTTCATTTAAAAAAACCAAAACAAAGAAATCTGCAATCTGCCTGTCTGGTAGATAATTGAAATGTTGAACAGCCTCTTTTTTGCGTGTTTGGTTATGAATTTAATTTGAAAATTTAATTGGAATTTCTATTATCCAGAAACTAGAAATATTGTACTTAATTAAATTTTGTTCACATTGCATTGAGTTAAATGAAACTCTCAAAAGATCATTCATAATAATTATAAAAAAGTCTAAAATATCTTAGAATACTGGCAAATTTTTTAGGGTTATTTGAAAATTTTTTGTTATTGGCGACAATGACGTCAAGGACCTAATATTGATACCATGCACCGTATTCCGAGCTAATTCCATCGGATCGATTCATTAACGGATTAGAGAAATTTAATACATATATCATGTTTGTATGGTTCAATTTGTAAAAATTGAAAATATAATTTTTTGTTTAAAAACGGATTTAAATCAGAATGGTGGATATACAGAAACCGCAAAAACATATCCAGGGAAAGATATGGACTCCGATCATAATCCAGTTGTTGCAGCAGTAAGCACTCAAAAGATGTGTGCACAAACCCAGACATAATAAGCCAGATCTGTCAAAACTAAAGGACTGAAAACTTCACCGGCGTATACAAGGGGGGGGGGGGTAATGGGGGTAATTACCCCCCCCCCCAAGATTACTTAAGCGTTGTTTAATTTTTGTCCTTACTCCTTAAAGCTGCTATTATCTAGTATCCTAGCCAGGCACGTAGCTAGGGGGGAGGGTACAGGGGGCCTGAACCCCCTCCGAAACTCGAGCTCTGATTTCGGCAACATAGGCAATACATTAAACATTTCCTACACTATTACATTTTCTTCACCTCAATTATTACCAGGTTTGTTTTTGAGATTTTCTTGAGGATTTTGTGTTGTGTTTTTTATTTTTCCCACTTGAAAACCAAGCACCATGATTCAAAAAAGGGCGTGGCACCCAAAAATTTTTCGCCTGCGGCGCTTTTTTTTTGCGCCTTCGGCGCGATCCCGATAGCCCCCCCCCAAAAGAAATCCTGGCTACGTGCCTGATCCTAGCCGATCGATTACCCCCCCCCCAGACGCATGAGCTGGATACGCCGGTGGAAAACTTAAATATAATGAGCACATTAAAACAAGAACTGACTTTCAGACTGGATGCGATACCCATAACGGAGTCAGCAGAGACTGACCAACTGTGGTTTATTATAAGAAATGCGATCACAAAGAGTACCAACAAAATCCTTAAACCTCAACCAAACATCAAGAAGAAGCCAGGTCTTTGAAATGTAGACGTACAGAATTATCCTGAGAATTTCCTGGGTAGAAAGAGTGCGTAACACCCAACGCCTCGATAAACAGCTGGAGGTTCTGTTCACACTGAAAAAGCGCAAACTATGGAGTATTTTGGTCACATCTTAAGGAGTATCGACTTTTAAAACTCAATATACAGTATGTCTCTGTAAGTTTGCATCATATGGAAAACTTTTTTATTATTCATTTTACGAAAAAAAGTTATTCTTCATAAAAACCTCTGCATGGTCTAAAACCTAAAATGCAACCATCAAATATCGAAATTTTCCAGTCATCTACGAGGTTTGTCAAAAAATGTGAATTTTTCCTAAGAATGTAAATTTTTCCCAAGAGTAAAGTACCTTTATTTTTGACATTATCAAAAATTGTTATTAAAAAAAGTTGATCAGAACTAAAAACCACGTCTAAATATGCAATACCACGCATTAAATTAATTAAATAATAAAAAAAATTAAATAATTAATAATAAATTAATAAAATAATTTTTCAACATAAATGCGTATAATTGCATATTTAGACGTGGTTTTTAGTTCTGATCAACTTTTTTTAATAACAATTTTTGATAATGTCAAAAATAAAGGTACTTTACTTTTGGGAAAAATTCACATTCTTTGGAAAAATTCACATTTTTTGACAAACCTCGTATATGAGTGGAAATTTTCGATATTTGATGGTTGCATTTTAGGTTTTAGACCATGCAGAGCTTTTTATGAAGAATAACTTTTTTTCGTAAAATGAATAATAAAAAAGTTTTCCATATGATGCGAACTTACGGAGACATACTGTAGAAGGACAGATCGAAGGACGGAGAGGCCCTGGTAGAAGAAGAGCATCCTGGCTAAAAAGCCTAAGGCATTAATTGTATGGAGTGAGCACCACCACCACCACTACATTGTTTCGCCGAGCTGTAGACAAGGTTCAGATAGCGCTGATGATTGCCAACGTCCGAGACGGACAAGGCACCTAAAGAAGAAGAAGAAGGTGGATATTAAAAGTTCTTGTGCAAATATATTGTATTATTCATTCACCATTTGGTCAAGAATACCGTGTATGAATAGTAGATTCTAACCGAGTAGCAGACTGTATTTTCTCCACGACCATCCAGTTCCATATCTGATTCATCCGATTTTTCACTCATATTTTGACTTGCACTAAAATTTGTCTGAAAATAATTATTACAACGCGGCCATTTTTATCTGACACTGACAGTTTCGAAATTCATGGCAACCTATGTCGTTTATATCAATTACAGAATATTCATTCCGTATCTTGTTATGGAATGAAAATACACGCATAACGCATAAGAAGCAAGTGTTTCAGAATAAATATTCCAACTCAAGAGCGAGAATTTTTACATTCTATTATCAAAAATGATTTTGGAATTATTGCATTCAGTAATGGTCGTGGAGAAAATAACTTACTATTATACCCAATCATAATTATTAGGGTTGGCCAAAGTTTTGATATATCGATGTTATTATCAATATATTGAATACCGAGATTTAAAATAAAATAAATTGATAGAAGATAAATCGATATTTGATATACTATTATATATATTGTTGTTCGATATATCGACTATCGATATTTTTTGCAAATTGATAGTCATGGAATTTTTGATTTTCAACAACAACGACCGGGGTCCTTGATAAAAAGAATTAATTTTGTAATTACAAAAAAAAGCTATACCTCAAGAGAAGGGGGGATGTTCATATCTATTTTAATAATAAATCAAAAAAAATCGATATTTCATTTTTTACATAATGTATGTTTTTTTAAATACCTATCCTCCCATACCTATTTGCATTTCGATATTTGATATTAAATTTTCAATCAATATGGTGTTTTGGGTATACCAATATATTGTATGTTGACTTATTATGCATGCATACATACCTATTAAATATTTTGACCAAATTTTTAAATTTAATTACCTCTTGTATAAATTCACCAATGTTTGATTTAGCAACAAATCTACTATCAATTTTCATGGGTTTTATCAATTTTCTGCAGGTCGCTTTTTTTTGAAGTTTAACAGCTGGTCAGCGATATTTTTAATGAAAAGGTCATATCCTTGAAATTGATATATTATTGCCTTCGAATGAAGGATTGAAAAGTGATCGCTGATCGGAAATTCATTATAATTCTAAATGGGCTCATTACTCATATTAAATTTATCGGTTCAACTATTTTCAATTCAACAATAACACTTATGTAGAAGGAGCTTTGATTTGATTCTTTGAAGACCCCATTGTTTTGGCGAATGGCGAGCCCGTTATTAATATCCCGGTCGCAGTCGCACAGCCACGAGGAGGGAGGGAGTTAACTAGCCTCATATTAAATTTTTTCAACGACTATGACAAAATTACTACCTGCACCTACCTGGACAAAATTCACATGTGATTTTTGCCGCGGCAAAATTTTGTCTTTTTTCTAGTTAAATAGTCATGTCGAATACCACTCGAGAAAAAATTGTGTAAGCAAAATTGTTCTCAAGGATTTATTTAAGTTTGTTGCTTTTAAGCAATTTCGCTCATGACATTTTCGACAAAATCACTCGCCTGACGGCTCGTGATTTTGTCAAAAATGTCATTCGCGAAATTTTCATATCTTTCGAAAATTTTGCCGACAAAATTTTATCTCTTGTGATATTATATATGACTATTTAACTAGAGTGTTTTACACTGGCAAAATGTCATAGCAACGGCCGGTCTTCTACTGGCAAAATTACTACCTGCACCTACCTGGACAAAATTCACATGTGATTTTTGCCGCGGCAAAATTTTAATTTTTGATTGAAAGAAGTTTTGTTACCATGGTTCTGTTAATTATTTAAAATGTCATTGTATTATTTCTTGTTAACAAACGTCAAATTATTTTAGTTCAAAAATGAGTGTTTCTGAAGAAAAAAACAGATTTGGAATACAATCCATTACAGAAATTAAAAAGGCAGTGTCGGAGAATATACCTCCAAATACGCGTATCTCCAAAACTTCCATTTGGCGACAGTTTTCGCAGTTCTTATTGATAAGAGATTATAAGCTTGAAAAGCATACTCCAGCCGAAGAATTAGCAAAAATTATGGAAGATTATGCTTACAACATGAAAAAACTAAATGGAGAGGACTACAAAGAGTCAAGTATCAAAAGCATATGGAATACCACGGCGCAGATGCTACAAGAAAAGTATTATCAAGAATTTAATATAAAAATAGACCCATTTACCGACATTCTTTTTAAATCAGCCCGTTTGGCAAAGGACTTAAAACGAAAACAACTTCAAGGTAACCAAGAAAAAAGAAAAACAAGTTCGAAAGCCCTTACAACACAAGAATTATTGGAAATGATAAAAATTCCTGACGAAGACACCCCAGACGGCCTACAGAAAAAAATATTTCACTTATTTTCTTTTGAACTTGCGTGGCGAGGCAACGAAGCAGTGAACTGCAAAGTACATTATTTCCACCAAGAATTAGACCTAAATGAAGAATTTACGGGACGTATCGAATACAATCCCATATTTTCAAAGACTACACAAGGAGGTGCAAAAGCCTTGGCCAGTAGCAAATGGTTGGTAAAAAACAACACTAACAAAGATCTTTGTCCTATTCGTCTATTTTTAAAATTATTTGAAAAAAGAAATACCAATCCAGAAATTACAAGTGACAGGCTCTTTTTGACAGTTCATCCAAATTGGAAAAAAGGAATTTGGTACAAAAACATGCCTATTGGAATAAACAGCATGTCGAAATGGACCAAAATCTCAGCAGAAAAAATCGGCGTAAATACCAAAAAATTTAAAGTAACAAACCATTCACATCGCTCTTCCACTATTTCTGCCCTTGCAAAAAATGGCGTTGGTGAGCAAGAAATTATCAAATTAACAGGACATTCCCACGCCAATTCTTTGAAGCCTTATTTGCAGTTAGACTCTGAACATAATTTAAAATTAATTGCAAACTTAAGAGAAAAAGCACCAGATCAAGTAATATCATCAAATCAAAATCAATCAAATAATGCACAAACGTTTAATTATCACAACTGTAACTTTTACATCAATAAATAAGTAATTTTTTTGTTTTATTCTTAAATAAAAGTTTTCTAATTTTATTGTTCTTTGTCTTTTTTCTAGTTAAATAGTCATGTCGAATACCACTCGAGAAAAAATTGTGTAAGCAAAATTGTTCTCAAGGCTTTATTTAAGTTTGTTGCTTTTAAGCAATTTCGCTCATGACATTTTCGACAAAATCACTCGCCTGACGGCTCGTGATCTTGTCAAAAATGTCATTCGCGAAATTGCCAAGCAACAAACTTTCATACGTTTCGAAAATTTTGCCGACAAAATTTTATCTCTTGTGATATTATATATGAAAATAAATCACGTTTTTTTTTTCGTTTTTTTTTTTCGTTTTTTTTTACTGTCACGTCCCCTTTATTCCTTGCTGCATCACTGCCATTTGGTAATATATCATTTTGTAATCTATTTTATTCTATTATACAGGGTGATTCAAAAGTACTTTGACAAACTTCGGGAGGTAATTGCTGGCAATATTTTAACATGAAAAGTTTTTATAAACAGTGGTCCTTGGCGACTTCGTTACGGAGATACAGGGTGTTGAAATGTTAAAAGGAATAGTAATAATTTTTAAATAACTCCGTAACGAGTTATTTTCTTTTTATGAAATTTAGCGAATTAAATAAGCATCTAAGGACACTTATTTTCAAAGTACCAACACGTTCGTAAATTTAACCAGCGGCGTCGGTACAAAATGTTACTATCATATTTTTTGTGAAAACTATGCTACACCACTGACTTATTTTATTTTAACTTTCTTCTTATGAATCCCTCCGTCGTTTACAACAAAAAAGATCACGTGTGTTTTTTTGGTACCAGGGACGGTTTAAGGGTAAATGATTATTTTATTTGACACAAATATTAAAAAATGCGTTTTAAATTCAAAGATTTATTAAGGTATAACTTAAATAAATAAGTACGTTACAGAAATTAAATGATTTTTAAATAAATTTTTCGAAAGGTCCACCTTCAGCCAAGATGCCAGGCATCTAATCTCCTTTGCATGGAATCTCGTACGAGTGCTAATCTATCTGGTATGTTTCTTATTGCTTCAAAACCATCGATTTTTCGGTTTCTTAGCACTTCTGGATTTTCGACTGGCGTTTTGTAAACGATTGTCTTTAAATGTCCCCATAAATCTGGGGACCTTGGTGGCCACGGGTAATGTCCTTCCTCAACTCCCTTACCGATCCATCGATTTGGATAAATTTGATTAAGATAAGTCCTGGCCACTATGCTGAAATGAGCGGGAGCTCCGTCACTTCCTTCGTTATACTTAAAAAATAGGCATCCTTAGATGCCTTCCTTAGGCATATACATATTTGTTGATTAGTAAGTATGTATGAAGCTATTCGTTAAAATACTTTAATAAATATTTGAGTTGTTGATCAGTTTAAAACACATTTTTTAATATTTGTGGATAGTCAAATAAAATAATCATTTACCCTTAAACCGTCCTTCGTATAAAAAAAAAACACACGTGATCTTTTTTGTTGTAAATGACGGGGGGATTCATAAGAAGAAAGTTAAAATAAAATAAGTCAGTGGGGTAGCAAAGTTTTCACAAAAAATTCGATAGTAACATTTTGTACCGACGCCACTGGTTAAATTTACGAACGTGTTGTACTTTGTATTGTGAAAGGTAAAATTAGGGGTGTGCCAATCTATATAGTTTTTAAACTACCTGTATTGGCACTAAAAATTTATACTTTCAGGCGAAAAATAATATGTTTACCCGGTAAGCAAAAATTTGTGTTTGGCATTTTTAATCAGGGTTCTTAGCCGTCAGGCAATAGAAAACAGACTTTAGAGATTAGAGAGACAGAAAACATTCAAAACGGTTCGCCGCATTGTATTATACAAATGACTAATAAAGTTGCATAGGAAGTATTTTATGACGGACAGTCGTATATTAAATGTACTGACTTATGTAACCCGCATAGTAGGCCTTCTATGATCTCTGGCTCTAAATACTCTCCATGGGAACGGATCGACGGGACGCAGGAAACTGGAAGACAAGATAATATTTAGCCTGGTGGACCTTGATAAGCCGGTTACAATTTACCACCCTGTAATTAATGATGTAGTAGATGTAGATATTATATGCAATCTGCGTTATCATACTTGACATGTTTGCAATAATAATGAGACAATGAGTCAGCCAATGAAGTTTTATATCCTTTTTTTGTGTCTGGTGCACAAAGGCCAAATTGAAGACGAAATAATAAAGAATTGTATTATGTTTAGGCTAATATCTTTAAAGTGAAAGATTTATACAATCTTATATTAAAAGCGAGAAGTTGTGTTTATTTAATTTCAACAGTAGGCCATAGGCAAGGCCATTAGTTTTGTACCGTGCGAGCAAAAATTAGAGAGTTTTCGTTTTATTGGCAAATTCAAACGGTTAACCATAACGAATACAAATACGAAGCCGCTATTTGACAGATCGTAAAAATAGTTTTCGTTCAATTCGCTTAACGTTAACGTTAAGTCGAATCGACAGTAAACATAACAAATATAACATAACCTATCTTTAATGGTTTGTGTTCATATTTTCATACAGTGGCGCAATCAGAAATTTTGTTCGGGGGGGCTTTAACTTCTTGCGCGAAAATTTTTTTGGGTGCCACGCCCTTTTTTGGGTAAAATACGTATGATTGACGAGAGCGACAGCCCCCTAAAACTTCTGCAATAATACGCCGCTAGCCCTAACGAAATATTTATGAAAAAAAAATTTAGAGATTTTATTTTAATTAGTAAAAATGTATTTAAAATAAGTAACGCATATATTAAGCATACTTATACTAAAACAAAACAAAAACCTTATACAATAAGTTGTAAGTAATCACTAATAATACTAATATTAAAGTAAAATTCTTCGTTTTGTTCTTGCCATTTCGTCCAGAATTTCTGCCACGGTAATATCAATATCGTGGTTCGCATAAATAGGTAGACCAGGGTCGATAATTTTTGAAACAAAGAAAATAATAGTAGGATGAAACCCATTGGAAAAGAAAGAGAATATAACAAAAATGAAAGAAAAAATAATTTACGGGCGATCCGAGGTCGGGAAGTGGAAGGGGGTGAGTTTTTAATGCTAGAAAACGATTTATCTCGATTTCCGGGAAAACTACAAGTCCTATGGAAAAACGTTAAATGGCAAAGTTGTAGGTAATAAAAAGATCTACAACTTTTGTATTAACACTTTTTTCACATTGACTCAAAATTTATGTGAAAAATTCAAATAACCAAGTTTTTGTTTTTTTTTATTTTTATCTTTTACAAAAAAAATTATGTTTCAACGAAATTTGGTGATAACTTACCTTTTTATGTCCCAAACACACTGTAATTATTTTGATTTAAAATATTTATTTTTTCACCTTATTTTGACTTAATATCGAAAAAGCGCCCTTATTTTCAATCGAAAATTCTCACGTCAAAATATCTGCTGTTTTAAAAAAGTCGGTGGGCTTTTTGTTCGTTGAAATCTCTACTTTCTAATGGTGTAAAAAAAATACATTACTATGGTAAATGTTCTCAAAAAATGCAAAGAAACGGAAAAAACTCGAATCCGAAATTTTTTTTAATCATTATGTACAATTTTGACCTATTTATTAAAATTTATACTTTAATTACTCAAAAAACGTAAGAATCCATGTTACATTGATAAACAAAAAAATTACAAATCCATAAAACATTGAGATCGCAAAAAACATGCGAAAATAGTTCGCGTGACATGAAAAATTGATTTGCAATTAAACGAATAGGCTAAGTTTCTAAGCTCGGGGGGGGGGGGGGCTGCAGCCCGGCAGCCCCCCCCCCCTGGTTGCGCCACTGTTTTCAAATACGTTTTATGCTATCTTTTTTTTTAAACATCATGATAGACGAAAGGTTGCTTTTATTGGACTCGGCCAGTGATTCGGATTTGGATGATGCCCTTCTCTTGGAGGTGCTTGATCGCCAGGACATTCAATATCGAGCACAGTTGTAAATGGAAATTTCAATTTAGAAAACTATAATAATGCTGAATGCAAACTTTATTTCCGATCAAAAAAATGGTCATTACGCATGCGTTCCGTTTTCGCTATGGCTTTGTCTTCCGTCCGTTAGCTCCCGCCACTTATCCGTAACGATAACGTTAAATGACAGCTCAAATGTCAAAGTTGTCAAATAGCGGCTATCGGAATCGCTTTTAAAAGACAACGAAAACTGTCTATTATTTGCATCAAAGAGGGCTTGGATTAAAAAACGTAGGGCTTGGTTTAGTTCACAATGATATGGGGACGATATATATCTAACCAAATCTAGGTTAAAATGTTGTCAAATTCATATTATGACATGATATGCCAAACTAATGAGTAATAAAATAAGTAGACAAATACAAATTTTGTTGTTTACAAAATTATAATACTTGCACTTTACAAGGAAATAAATTTAGCTGCTTCTTAAGAATAGTCCTGCATGTTCCATAATATCTTCCCACTTCTTGGGACCGGCGTCTTATACAATTTGTTAGCGTATTTTGCATTATTTCACGAACGTTTGCAACAAGTTCTTCTGTTCTTACAGATAGTCTTCCTGCTCCTTTTAGTGTTGTATATAACCTGTTTCCCTAAACACAGCCCCGGTTCTTTTCAGGTAATGATAAAAATCCCCAGCAATAAAAGCAACGTTAGGAAAATGTTCGTGAAAATCGTCCATGCACAAACCCGGATTGTATTGCCACTCACAATTTACTCTAACCCCGGTCCGAAAATACGCTTCAACCATAAATGTTTTGTGCTGTTCCGTAAAGCCCATTGTGTGAATTTTTCAAGAAATTGGAAAAATTAGCGATGAATCAAATTACTTGTAACGACTGTCAAAGATGACGGAATAACTGATTGATTGTTAATTCAGGTAGTTATTGATACCCAACAGGTATTAAGCTCTACGGCTAAGCATTACGTCCTTAGATGCAAGGCCCTCTTTGATGCAAATAATTTTTTCTTGCACGGTACTGCACATCTCAAAATTTATTAAAACGGAGTGAAACATCCATCCAAATTAAAATTTAATGAATCTTTATTCAGCAAGGCCATCACTAAATTAACTAAAATAGACTACGCGAAATGGCGCCTGTATCATTATAGTTACGTAGATCACAACAGAGAGTAGTAATTGTTTATGCAATAATAATAGGCACATCATTTAGTGTTATGCTTTTATAGACGCTGCATTTTTGATATTTTTTTTAATGTGCCAGTGTAGAATCTACATTGTGTCATCTTGAATAATAGCTTGTAAATCTAAGTAACATTGATCTTTGCAGTTTTTTAAATTTATAAATATGTACCTAGTGCAGGAAATATGTGAATTCAAGAAAAACGTGTTTATTTGCTTTATAGATTTCGAAAAAGCTTTCGACCAAGTCAAACATGGATTATTGTTTAGATGCCTCGAACTGAAGGGTTTAAACAACTACGATCTTAGATAACTGAAATATCTCTTTTATAATCAGGTAGCTACCATTAAAATGGATGAGGTGTTTACAAGGAAGATTCCAATTATTGAACGTAGTGTGCGCCAGGGGTGTGTTTTGTCACCAACACTTTTTAATGTTTATATACTCCGAGGAGATATTCAAAAAATCGATAATGGATAGGAAGGAGGGTGTGAAGATTGGAGGAGAAATAATTACTAACATAAGGTACGCCGATGACACTGCCATATTAGCTGAAAATCTGGGAAGATCTACAACAGGCACTGCTCAACTCAGTGCACGAGGCGAGCAAAACAAGGGGCCTCAAGATAAATGTTAGTAAGACAAAATGGATGGTTGCAGGAAAAGTAGATGCGGGACAAGGTCAACTTCTATTAGATGGTAGACCTCTCGAAAGAGTTAGCCATTTCAAATACTTAGGTAGTTGGTTTGTCGAAACTGGAAGCTCTAACGAAGAAATACTTACACGCATTGCACTTGCTCGACAAGCATTTACATTCTGGAAACATTATGCAACAGAAACCTCTCCATGCACCTCCGGAAACGAGTCCTCAAATGTTATGTCTGGTCCGTATTACTTTATCGCAGTGAAGCATGGACCTTAAAGACATCAACGACAATTAAGCTTGAAGCATTTGAGATGTGTTGCGATCGCCGAATGCTGAAGATCTCCTGGATTACCCACACTTCCAACGAGGAAGTACTTCTTATGATAAATACTAATAGGGAACTCATGAACTCAATAAAAGACGAGAAAAACCGAATATTTCGGTCATATCATCAGAGGATCCAAGTACTCTCTACTCCGCCTTATTGTCCAAGGAAAAGTGGAAGGCACACGTTGGATTGGACGTAAAAGACTGTCATGGCTACGAAACATAGGGCAATGGACAGGACTGCAACCTGAACAACTTTTTAGAGCGGCCGCCGACCGTAATACCTTTCAAAATGTTATTACCACGATGATCGCCAACGTCTGAAGACAGAGGAAGAAGAAGTGCTGTTTCGTTTGGTTTTACTTTCAAGTTTTCACGACTTATTAAAGTTTTTAGTGTCATTTAAACGGAAACACTATTACTGAATTACTTGAATAGTTATTTTATGTCAACTGGCTTAAGCAACAGTCTCACATCTTTCAAATATTACCTTTTTATATATACAGTGTGACCAGTAAAGTCCGCATCATATGGTTTTTTTTTTTATTAATAACTTTATTCGAAATTTGACTTTGGCATCAAGTTCTGCTTCAATCAACATGAAAATTAAGCAAAAAAATAGTAGTCACGTAATTCTGTCAAATTTAAATTTTTTTCAAAAGATAATTCTTAAGTGGGGTTATTTCTGAAAGTATCGAAAAAAGTTATTAGAAAAAGTTTTTTAAATGCAGTTTCTAGCCCACATGCAAATTTTAGCTGCATAGGATAATTTTGATTTTTTACCCATATTTTGTAAATTGCACCACTTTTGCAAAATAAGGCTCAACGCAACCTAAAATACATAAAATTTCTTAGTTTTGACAATGCTTTATTTCAGATACATTTTCTTTAACGTATAGCGCCATATAAATGTGTGTTTTACTACAAAATCAAAATTGGGCTATTAAAATTTGGTCGCATGTGATGCAAAGTTTATTTGTTTTTGACCCTGTACAAGGTAACTTTATAAAATAAGGATTTTTGAAAACGTAGTTTGTGTCTGAAAGAAATACACCTTAATATTAAGACAAAAAAGAACACAGTGTCATCAGTAAATTGTTCATTAAGTAGAAAATAAATTTTAGTGGTGGGTAAAAAATCAAAATTGTCTTATGCAGCTGAAATTTTGCATATGGGCTAGAAACTGCATTTAAAAAAAAAATTTTTTAATAACTTTTTCGATATTTTCAGAAATACCCCTACTTTTGAATTATTTTTTGGAAAAAATTAAAAATTGAAAATTCAGAACTGATTCTATTGCCAAACTGGTTAAAAGTTAACAAATTAAAATTAAATGTTTCTAAAACAAAATGTATGGTTATGGGTGTAAATTTAAATAATTATACAAATATAAATATTTTAATTGATGGTGATAAACTAGAAATAGTCAATTCTTTTAAATATTTAGGTATATTGATTGATTCAAAATTAAAATTTAATAACCAATTCGAAAATTTAATTTACAAAATTGCGGGAAAAATTAGTTATTTTAAAAGAATAAGTTTAAATTTAAAATTTTATTCGAAAAAAATTGTATACAATACTTTAATTTTACCACATTTTCTTTATTGTTCTACAATTTTGTTTATGGCGGATGAAGGTGTAATAAATAGATTACAAATTTTACAAAATAAAGCAATGCGAATTTTACTTAATATGGATAGATATACAAAAATTAATGTGATGTTAAAAAAATTAGAATGGTTAAATGTAAAAAATTTAGTATTGTTTTTGGTTCTAATATTTATTTTTAAAATTCAAAATGATTTGTTACCGCCACATTTAAAGCAATTGACTGTTCTAAATAGTGATCAACATAATTATTTAACACGAAATAACAATCATTTTTTTCTTAATAGTTTTTCAAAAAATATTGCATATAAATCAGTTTTTCATAAGGGTCTTATTGAATTTAATAAATTAAACAAGTCAATTAAAAATCAAAAAAGTTTAAAATCTTTTAAAAAAAAGTTTTAAATCTTTCTTATTAACACAACAGGACAAATAAAGTTTCAAAAGGTCATTTAATTCAAAAAATAAATAAAAAAAAAGGTATAAACTTGTTAAAATGTATCATGTAGCCACGTGCTAAATAAATCTTTTTACTACTACTACTACTACTACTACTTTACTGGTCACACTGTATAATATGTATCAGTTCAGAGTTAAAAAAATTAATGATAATAAGAATTTTTTTTATTTAAAACTAGCAATTTCAATATTAATTTTTCCAATAAAATACATTTTTAAAATGTGATTGCTTTCGGTAAGCGACATATTTTTAATATTTTATTTTACTTTAATTTTACATAATGTGAAGAATACGGTACGGTACAGTAATGAACTGTCATATTATCCATTTTCAATTATTTTCATCAAATTAGTTATACTAAATCCTTGTAAATCCATGCAGACACGCATACATTTAAAAACAATATAGATTGCAATCCCTCTTCCGAATCACAAAATTCCATTCGTATTAAAAATTTATCGATATACTCACCCGTTAATACATTCTGTACGGTCTATGACTATACAGTGCTTTTGGAGAGCTTTCATGTAGGGTAAAATGTGCAAATGTTGGTCATTTAAGAAAAAACGCATGAATATTAAGAGCTCCCCATCGAGGCGTTAAAAATGCGTTTTTATGGTGAAAATACGTACCCGCGTTCCAATCAACTGAGCATTTTTTTCAAAAAAAGTTCAAAGATGAAATGGCCATAAAACGGTACTTTCTAAAATGTATTTTTATTGCCGTTTTGGCCTTATTCAAAAAAATAAAACTAGAGCATTTTGCCCACGTCCCTTAACTTTTGAATTATCTTTAGTTTTTGTTTTAATTCAAAGTGGTTCTCTTCTAGTTCTTGACTAAAATATAAACCCTTGCAAACCAAAAATACAGCCGGGGGGGCCACATTGACGGCCCCTTCAAAATTTGCTGCCAGCTTTGCTTTTCGTAGGTATTTAATTTCATAATTAATTTAATTTTTTTATATCCTGAGAATTTAACTTCGTTAAGTGAACAAAAATTATACGTGAAAGCGCGGAATTTACAAACGATATACACTGTGGATATACCATAAAGACTTGTCCATTGACTTTCCTAGTCAAATTTTAAGCTTCAGAAAGGGACTTGGAGATAGTATTTCAAAATTAAAAACAGTGTATGAACTTGCGGATCATTTATTAATAAAAAGTCAGTGTGTTCTTCAAATTTTCCAGATGTAGGTATCTAGTGCAGTGATGTTATTTCTAACTTTACCAGTTAGTGTGGCATCAGCGGAACGATATTTTTCCAAACTTAAAATAGTAAAAACCCATTTACGTAACACCATGGGACAACAACGCCTTTCGGATTTATCCTTAACCCGCATCGAACACGAGTTTGTTAAAACATTAAATATGGATAAAATTATGAACGATTTTGCAAAAAAAACTGTCGACGATCTGGTCGTTTTTTATAATACCTTATATAGTACTGGGTGACATAATGTTTGTGCTTTTGTGCAGACTTGTTGAGTGTTCGTGTGTTTTACTGTTTTCTGTCTTTTGGATTCCATGAGGCTCGTTACTACCATACATGATATGCAACATTATAAGTGGTGTTTTAAAATTTTGATTTTGCATCATGTTTGCTGGAATATTACGTATAAAACGACTTAATAACTACCTATGTTATGTCTACCAGTCTATACCTAGGATTATAAAATAAATTCGAATTGTTTGTTATTTTAATAGTAGGTACTTAACACATAATGTGGGTTTAAGCCTAATTAAATTATTATGCGATTAACGAATTCAAAAATTCATAAACCTGAACCTAATAGTAATGAAAATAAGAAATCATTTTCCATTCGTTATAGAGAAGGGGCCCATGAAAATGTTTCTACTTCGAGATGGGGTAGAAAGTTCAACTTGTCCACATATCTAGATAATGCGGCTAATAACTAGGGATTTTTAATGTGTTTAGTAAGTAAAAATGTATCCTAAATTAATTATAAAACTGGCCTGCTAATGACCAGGGCCGGATCTACAGCGGGGCAAGCGGGGCGGCGCCCCGGGGCCCCCGACCCAAAGGGTCCCCCGGCAGGGGTTGGGAAGAGGAAAATATTTTGCTTTATTCGAATACATTAATACATTGCAAACAATGTTTTGTCAATACTCCAACAAACTTAAAAAAAAAAGTTAAAAAACATGCCCAGGTAATAGAAAAAAGGAAAATAGATGAATTGTCTCAAGATAAAAGATTAAATGATCCTCAACAACGCCTCCAAGTGAACATTTTCTACCCGATGATAGATACAATCATCGCAACTCGAATCTAGGTTTGTTGGTATGAAAAATGTTCTGAATACCTACTTATAAAATCCTGCAACCTTAATATCTCACAAATTCATCGAAAAGCGAGTTGGAGCAAGACTTCTCAGACGATGTGTCACCTTCTTTTTCCTCTCAGTTGCTTACTGTATGGTCGACATTTTCGGAAGAGATAAGTTCAATGAAAGATGTTAAAGAGTTAGCCCGTTTCTTGATCATTCAGAATGCGTCGTTGTCGTCCAGTTATCCGGATGTGTGCACAGCACTTCTGATGTTCCTTACTGTCCCTGTTACTACTGCGAAAGCTGAACGGACTTTCTCCAAATTAAAGTTGATAAAAAACTACTTGCGTACCTCAATGGGACAAAATAGTAATTTAGCGCTACTGTCCATTGAAAATTAAAGAGCGCGCAAAATTGACTTTAATAAAGTGATAAATGAATTTGCCACTATAAAATCTAGAAAGAAGTGTTTTTAGTTGTAAGCTCTTGCGTTTGTGACAAAATATCATAAGAGCGCGGTGTTTACTTACATTCTATGTGTAGAAGATTATACTAATAGCTTTTCCCACAAGTTGGTATAAGATACAATAAATATCTACATTAACAAAATACTGTTATTCTTACCCGACATTAATACTGTGGTATTATCAAAACTAATTTCAATAAGGGGCCCCAAAATTTGTTTTGCCCCGGGGCCTATTCAGCTCTAGCTCCGGCCCTGCTAATGACCCTAATGAATAAACATGTAGCGATTGTTTTTTCTTATAAAATCGAAGCAATTGCTATCGTTTGCTTAGAATGTGATGAATAAATTAAGGAATGGCTTTTTCTAGTGTAGCAATAATTGCTTTCAACTTTTTAAGGTAGGTCGTACGTAGGTCGGATCCGGGCTTTCAAAATTCTGTAGGTGAAGAACTCGGTGTTCACCAAACTACTGTCTGTAAGACATACACTTCTGTAATGGATGCAGTTTTGGAGAAGGCCAATATTTTTATTAATATTCCTACAAGTGCTGAAGCTGTTGTGGAAGCTAAACGGTTGTGGTCAGAGAGATTTATTTATGTTTCTTCAATTTGTGAACGAATATCAATTGTTTCTCTATTTCTTCATCACTACTATCACTTTCCTCATTTTCACTGAAAATTGCCATATCACAAATATAAGTTTTTATTTTCCACAAAACCTAACAGATTACAATAGTACTAAATAAGCAGACCAACGTTGTTGTATTTACGTCAACTCTTTTGCAAATTAGGCAGTAAACTGAACATGAAATCTATAATCTGAACAAGTGGATAAGACACGTCTGAACTTGTGTTGAATAATCATTTGCTACAGAGGTGTAAGAAAAACAGCAATTGCTTCAAAATTGTATTCATATCCAGATCTAGCAATTGCCTTTACTTATAGCATTTACTAGTCAAGCAATTGCTTTTACTAAAAAGCGATCGCTTAATTTTTATTCATTAGGCTCAATATTCAACTTTTTTTTAGCTCTTCGAGAAAGTGCTGCAACAATACCCTGTATAGATAATATTTAATTATTTGTGTTATCAATTATTAAAGTAATTTGTCGGTTGTAATAATGATCATTATAATCTGGATGGCCGTCATTCGCACCATTTCCCCTACGACGCTTTTAGTGAGCATTTACCTCCCTTCCACCCTTGAATGTAGCGTGTATTCCCGGGTCGGTTGTAAAGGGTTGCGTAATGGTGGCGTAATGGTGGCGTAATGGTTGAATAATTCATTGATAGATGATGTTTGATGTTTGGTACATACGAGTTGATTAAAATGTATGCACAATGTGCCCGTTCGTCAGTTCTGTGTTGTTTTAATAGATAGCGGCGTTTCAAAGCTTGTTGTATCCCGAGTTACTCGATTAAACCCATCGCATTGACTTTGTGCTATATAACTACGTTTAAATAATAGAATATTATTCACGAGAGGTAATGATGCTTATTTACGAGGATGGGATCCGTGTAAATAGTAGGTAGTCATTATCGTATATACAGTGTGACCAGTAAAGTCCGCATCATATGGAATTTTTTTTATTAATAACTTTATTCGAAATTTGACTTTGCCATCAAGTACTTCGATCGAGATGAAAATTAAGCAAAAAAAAATAGTAGTCACGCGATTCGCATTATCTGTCAAATTTAAATTTTTTCCAAAAAATAATTCAAAAGTGGGGTTATTAATTCTGAATGCATGGAAAAACATTTTTTTTTAAATGCAGGTTCTAGCCCACATGAAAAATTTTAGCTGCATATAATAATGAATGATTTTTTACCCATATTTTGTAAATTGCACCACTTTTGCAAAATAAGATTTAACGTAACCTACATAAAACTTCTTAGTTTTGACAATGCTTTTTTTCAGATACATTTTCTTTAAAGTAGCGCCATATTAAATGTGTGTTTTTACCTGCAAAATCAAAATTGGGCTATTAAAATTTGGTTGCATGTGATGCAAAATTTATTTGTTTTTGACCCTGTATAAGGTACCTTCATAAAATAAGTATTTTTAAAAACTTAGTTTGCGTCTGAAAGTAATACACCTTAATATTAAGAACACAGTGTCATCAGTAAAGTGTTCCTGTTCATTAAGTGGAAAATAAATTTTAGTGGTGGAAAAAATATCAAAATTATTTAATGCAGCTGAAATTTTGTACGTGGGCTAGAAACTGCATTAAAAAAAAACCTTTTCCAATAACTTTTTTCGATATTTTCAGAAATAACCCCACTTTTAAATTATTTTTTGGAAAAAATTAAAATTTAATAGATAATGCGAATCACGTGACTACTATTTTTTTTGCTTAATTTTGATCTCGATCGAAGCAGAGCTTGACGTCAAATTTCAAATAAAGCTATTAATTAAAAAAATCCCATATGATACGGACTTTACTGGTCACACTGTATAAGTCTAGAATACTGGATTTTTTTCTACGTCCACCTAGGTAGTTTGGCTCTAGGAAACTGCTATTTAGTCCCGCAGGCAAGGCAATAAGATTTGTAATAATTATTTTAAATGATTATTTAAGAAATCACAATTTTTAAATTTATTCTTACTTATCAGGTAGGTAACAGAAATTCAAAAGTAAATATGTTTTCTTCGAGTTTGCTCGGGTTTCCTCTTTTCCGCAATGCGACTGTTTACGATTAAGTGAATTCATCATATCAGGTCATATTTGAAAATACATCCTAAGTCTTTTTAGAGTGCCACAAACCTTTCCTAGAGACAATTAAATCAAAAAGCAGAATGTTTAAAAACATGAGATTAGATATTTCGTATAGGTCATCATTCCATTATTCCCGCAATTCTTTTATTTTCCAGTAGCGCGACCTTAAATAGAAAATAACAAGAGACCGGATCCCATAGATCATTTAAGTAGATGCCGGCGGGTCGACCTTGTGGCGTAGATCGCTGGTTTTGCCAGTATTTAGTATAGAGCGCATTTTTTTAAAATGTTTTTCTCAGTTAATAATTCAAAATTTTAAAAACTTAAACCATAAAAATTTATAACTTTTCGTCCCCTCTGCGATAGGATAAAAATCAAGATTTAGCAAAACTGGCATTGCATTAAAAAAAAGGTGGGTTAGTTTCTTCTGGACAAAGAGTAAAATTCGTGTAAATTCAAAACAAAACTGTTACATACAATGTGACCAGTAAAGTCTGCATCATATGGGATTTTTTTTTATTGATAGCTTTATTCGAAATTTGACTTTGGCATCAAGTTCTGCTTCGATCGAGAAGAAAATTAAGCAAAAAAATAGTAGTCACGTGATTCGCATTATCTGTCAACTTTTAATTTTTTCCAAGAAATAACTGGAAAGTGGGGTTATTTCTGAATGTATCGAAAAAAGTTATTAGAAAAAGTTTTTTTAAATGCAGTTTTTAGCCCACGTGCAAAATTTTAGCTGCATAAGATAATTTTGATTTTTTACCTATATTTTGTAAATTGCACCACTTTTGCAAAATAAGACTCAACGCAACCTAAATAAAACTTCTGAGTTTTGACAATGCTTTATTTCAGATACATTTTCTTTAAAGTAGCGCCATATTAAATGTGTGTTTTTCTACAAAATCAAAATTCGGCTATTAAAATTTGGTCGCATGTGATGCAAAGTTTATTTGTTTTTGACCGTGTATAAGGTAACTTCATAAAATAGGTATTTTTGAAAACGTAGTTTGTGTCTGAAAGTAATACACCTTAATACTAGAACAAAAAAAGAACACAGTGTCATCAGTAAAGTGTTTATTAAGTGGAAAATAAATTTTAGTGATGTGTAAAAAATCAAAATTATCTTATGCAGTTGACATTTTGCATGTGGACTAGAAACTGCATTTAAAAAAACTTTTTCTTATAACTTTTTTCGATATTTTCAGAAATAACCCCACATTTCAATTATTTTTTGGAAAAAATTAAAATTTGACAGATAATGCGAATCACGTGACTACTATTTTTTTTCTTAATTTTTATCTCGACCGAAGCAGAACTTGATGCCAAAGTCAAACTTCGAATAAAGCTATTAATAAAAAAAATCCCATATGATGCGGACTTTACTGGTCACGCTGTAAACTATAAGTGCCCATCTTATTGAGTTTGAATTTGTAGCCGAATTTTAAAAGATTTACCCTGTATAAAGTAAAATAATTATTCTTATTGCTTTTGAACATCCTTTGTAATCTATAATGAATACCTTGGTTGTTAAATGATGACGAATGATCTCCACAGCAGGTGAATAAATGATTATAAAAAAACATTTTTATAGCTAACGGAAAAAATTTCGCATAATGAATCAACGGTCTTTCCGCTTCGCGAGGCCATCGTAGGCCAAAAATCTCTTCGGGCACGCGTCTACTCAATCCTGCTTCACACGCATCCCTCTCGGCTCTCCTGCGAAGCGGCCTGCTGCCAGCCAGACTGCCGGTTTCTATCCTGCCGTCAGACTTTGCGAACGCGTTGAACGGGTCGACGTATAGCGACCGGTTACGTTTTTACCGGCTTTTCAGTCGCTTACGTGGATAAAAATAAATTCTATTTCGAATAAGATAATCGCAAGGTGGTTTTTTTAGTTGTTATATTCATTGGATAGTTATTTATTTATAATTAACAAACATTTTAAATCCTTTGTGTTGGTTTTAGTTTTATTTAAGTTTGTCGTTTAAGTTATTGTTTCATATATTTTTTTGTGCTTGTGAAAGTAAACAGTATTGGCGAGTTGAAGGATTGGAACGTGCTTTGTGTTCGGTTTAAGTGGTATGTATAGTTTTATTATTGTTGTTTCATTTACTGATTATTGCTTTTAAAATACTGGCTAATCAGTCAGCGAAATACGATGACTTTTTATCATTAGAGTTTTTATGTAGGTAATTAATATATAATACCTAATTAACTCTGTTTCGTTGACTGATTGTTATAATGTGATTTCTATTTTTTTTTACCGTTTTTAAGGCCCAACCCAAAACATGTTTTTTAAAATTGTAATAATTATAAATGATTCTGCGTATGAAAATAATTCCCAAAAATATATATTTTTATAGAGATAGCTATACTCCTATACACACACCAAAACACTTTTATACTTAGTTGGTGATGTGCGTACATTGTACAGTATAGTAGTTTACTAATTCACATACTAAGCGATTAGAAGGTTACCTAATGAATTAGGTAAATCTTTTTTTGGTTATAAATTTTTAGATGCTTATAAAATCAAATATAAAATTATAAATATGCAAGGCATTTTACCTTGGATTTTACAGTTACTTACATTATACAAATTTTGAAGTTTTTAACAGTTTTAAATTCATTTTTTTGTAATGTCAAGATCTTAAAACAAGTAGGTAAGTTTTAAAGCCGGTAGTAGGTACCTTGCGAGCAAAAATTATTTGCATCAAAGAGGGCTTGGATTAAAGCTGCTTCTTAAGAATAGTTCTTCATGTTCCATAAGATCTTCCCACTTCTTGGGACAGGCGTCTGTTTTTACAGATGGTCTTCCTGCTCCTTTTTTGTGTTGTATAGAACCTGTTTCCCTAAACACAGCCACGCTTCTTTTCAGGCAATGATAATAATCCCCAGCAATAAAAGCAACGTTGTGAAAATCGTCCATGCACAAACCCGGATTGTATTGCCACTCAGCATTTACTCTAATCCCGTTTCGAAAATACGCTTCAACCATTAATGTTTTGTGCTTAGAAATTGGAAAAATTAGCGATGAATCAAATTACTTGTAACGACTGTCAAAGATGACGGAATAACTGATTGAATGTTAATTCAGGTAGTTACTGACACCCAACAGGTATTAAGCTCTACGGCTAAGCATTACGTTCTTAGATGCAAGGCCCTCTTTCATGCAAATAATTTTTGCTCGCACGGTATATCTGATTATATTGCTTCTATTCCTTTTGGATCTTTTTTATAAGTAGATTTTGCTCTGGACCGCATTTTTTTAAATTTAAGTTTGTAAATATTTAATCACCTACTCAATGAGCTATCCAAACATAATTTGCAAAAATATGATAGGTACCTATCGTAATAATGTGTATAATAATTAATTCCACAAACCATCACATAATACTTCTGATAATAATATACAACAAGTGCAATTATAATTACTCATAAATCAACAAGTGTAATTATAAATTCCTAACTCACTTAGTCCTACTTAAATCGCAGTAGGCCTTGATCCGAGTTGTCTATTGCAATTATTAAAATTTGCGCTGTCAAAAAATACCAAAATGGGGTATTTCGACTTCAGTTTCTAAAGTTATCTAAACCTTTCGGACGAAATGGGTTATTTGGGATATTTACATTTAGTTTGACCAAAAATAAGGGAAAATATGCTTAATATATGTAGATTGATGAAGATTGACATTGAATAATGCGTCAGCTGATATTGCTGTATATGCATTTACATATATACCATTTACTCGAAAACTATCAAATATATTTTAAGATATGTACTTGTTGAAAATGTATAAAACATGTTATTTTGCATTGTACATTAATTTTTTTTTTAACGTTGTTAGAATATAAAATTTCTCTTCATTTCCTATTTAGGTATATAGATAAGAACAGGGCTGGGATTGCTGGGAATGGATTCCCAGAAGTAAAAGTGGTGGAGTGAATAGAGCGTCCGACATCTGTTTGTCATCACTCCATTCTTTTAAAAAGGTTTAAAAAGAAATAACTTTCAGTTAGCTTCAGTGTGTATCATAATCAAACGATTTAACGAAACGAACCATTTTTATAACATACCACTGGCTCTTTTTCATTTTATTGTTATTTTTCATTTTGTTTACATTGTTTTTATTGTTAATTATTCTCAAGATTACTTTTATTAAAACTTTTTTACGAACCAGTTCGGGTTTTTATTTTACTTACTATCTCTCCTATTTTTCTTAATACCTATATTTGTTTATTTAAGAAAATGAGGTAATTTTTGTACACTTTGACTATGCTATTAACGTACGATGGCCAAGATAGGTTTTTGAAAAATAGTTGCAGGTGCTGTCACCAAATATCACCATCAATAAAATTTAATTAAACCGGTATACATTTGGTATCACCGGGTAGCTAAAGGTTCAAACGTTGTTTGCCTTGTAACATATTCTTAATTTACGCCATTTTTTTGGTGAAAATGATTTTTAAAGTTGAAAACGATAGGGTTAATCGGAAAATCTGCTACATGAGGAACAGTGTGTACGGATAGGTATTTCTATATTTTTAGATTGAAGTAAATCGTATGTGAGGTTTCCGAGAAATTCGGTAAGAGCGGAGGGCAAAAATTGAGTTTATTGTACATGCACCCCTAAAATACAAAATGACAAAATGCGGCAACAAAAATTGGTGTTATCTGCATCAGAATTAACAATTCCAGTAAAGTCCGCATCATATGGGATTTTTTTTATTAATAACTTTACTTGAAATTTGACTTTGGCATCAAGTTCTGCTTCGATCGAGATCAGCAGCTGAAATTTTGCATGTGGGCTACAAACTGCATTTAAAAAACTTTTTCTAATAACTTTTTTTGATATTTACAGAAATAACCCCACTTTTGAATTATTTCTTGGAAAAAATTTAAATTTGACAGATAATGCGAATCACTTGACTACTATTTTTTTGCTTAATTTTTATCTTGATCGAAGCAGAACTTGATGCCAAAGTCAAACTTCGAATAAACCTAATAATAAAAAAAACCCATACGATGCAGACTTTACTGGTCACACTGTATAGGTAAGTGAATTTTTGTAGATAAAACATAATATATGTAGTATTTGACACGCTCGTTTATTATGGCCTACATTATACGCTCGTTAAGTAATATATTATAATTGAGAAAAGAAAATTCAGAATTCGCGAGGGTACTTATATGACGAATGTAACACATTATTTTTAATTGTCCTTCTCTTATGCCATTTTCTCATTATTTCTTCAAAAAGCAGTGGCGCACCCAGGGGGGGCCAAGGGGACCTTGGCCCCCCCAAAACCCCCAATGAAATGAAAAATTATGAAAGTGGATAAGTATTTTAAAAAGTCAATTTTCTTAGATTTACCTCACGGGCCTCGTTTGAGGGGGGCCAGGTGGGGCATCCCCCTCCCCCTGGAAGTTGACTTATTGACAAAAGTTGACTTATTGAGGTTTAATATGGTTTGATTGAATGTATGAATTTATTATTTCGAGTTTTCCTTTATATTTTTGTTATTATTTTGGGGTAGTAAAGACTTATTTTAATAAAAATAAATAGTTTTAATGCCAAAACGACTATGAATGTTTGAGAAACAATTTTAGCTCATTAAGTATTGAGCAAAAAATTTAAATTAAAATTAAGGGAAGACGTAAACTCTCGAAATTAACTTGATACATACCACAAAGTGTAAATCTAGGGACTTTATTGTTATTGATAAGTTTGCTGCAAATAAAAACAGATGAATGAACTTTACTTTTAAACAATGTACCCACTAATGAAAAATAAATTAGCCTTTTTATCTATCTATCTTATTTCATTTTCAATAGAATAAGAAGGTAATCATAAATTTTAAAAATGTTTACTATAATAATTATTGACCAAATTTGGGCGTGGTCTTAACAAAATTTCGCCTACAGCAGGCTTTTAGTACACCCCCAAGTTAACAAGTCACAAGCCGCCAATGCCCCCCCCCCCCCTAAGAAACAGTTTAACGACTCCCATGACTAGGCTATTGCGATCTTCCCTGCAAGAGTACCTGTTAAAAAAGCTCCAAAGTTCTAGAAAAATGCGTAACTTAAAAGTTTATTAAAAAATTTGCTTCGAGCACTGGTTGGCGGCCCCCCCCTAACATAAAATCCTGGGTGCGCCGCTGTCAAAAAGTATTTGCAAACGGAGTTATCACAAACAGCCTTCTTTTAACGAGCATATAGTTTAAAAAATACTTACATCCATCAGATAAGCTTCCATCAAATGTAGCAGGAACATCGGTAAATTCTTGAAAGCAAAATTCAGAATATTGAATAAGAAAAATATATTATTACAGATGGCAAAGAAATAAAAAGTTCAGAAAATGTATCGCCAAAAATACTAGATTTTATAGCGCGAGGACATAGCAAGTGACATAAACCTTGTCGGACTTCCATTGTCTTTATTTTGTTACTTAACACAATGTTTCGGTTAGTTAGTATCTCTAACCGTTTTCAAGTGTATACTAAATTATAATTCTAAGGCTACTGTCTTAAATACTATCCATGTGCAATGAAGCTTGAGGACTCCTCCTGCGTGCTTATTGGAGTGTGAAGATTGAGCTGTTGGTTTTGGACACGAAGAGGCTTCCAGATATTGGGGATATCTATACTTTGTTTACTAAATATATGTGTATTTTGATTCATGAAAGCTGCTTCCTTGAATTTTCGTTTTCTCCAGTGCTGTTCCGTGTCCGAAACCTTGGCTTCTGACCACTGTATATTATGTTGGTTGGTCCATACATGTTCCGCTATACCTGATCTCGAAGTTTCACCTCTTTGAGTATGTTTCAGATGTTCTTTACCTCGTACGGGAAGAGGTCTTTTAGTTTCTCCAATGTACGATTCGCCACACTCGCAAGGGATTTGATAGATACAATTTTTTGTGTTTCATTACTGCGGGGGGTTTTACTTTTGTAAGGAAGCTTCTAAGCGTATTTCCGGATTTGAAGGCTGTTTTGATATTATAGTTTTTGGTTATCCTTCTAATCTTTTCAGAAATCCCCTTGACATAACGTATTGTAAGAAATGCTTGCTCCTCTTTCGTTTCTGTATTAGTTTTTACTTCGCGATTTTTGAGTTTTGAGATGAACCATATTAGTTACTATTTCGTTAAAAATGTAAAAGTGTACTATATTAACAAGGGTCAAAAGAATTGGTTTTGAGAACAACTGGAAAGAAGTAAGTTATTATTCAAATTTAATAAAAGCTGTGTAAAAATATTAATGCATAATAACATAATAGGTAGTGTTATGGCCAAAATTAATAGTTATCGTTTAGATACACAAAGAACAATATTTATTTTATGAGATTAGATAGGAGTTTATCTCATCCAACAGTAAAGCAACCATATTGAGGAATATAATTCAAATGCATTCTTCGTAAAGTTATAGAGTGGCATAACAGAAATTTTGAAAACCTGTCGAGCGAGAATTCAAAAATTGAAGGTTAGTACAGACTGGGTGCTTCACTCAAGGCAAAAATTGAGTTCATCTAGCATGTTTCCCATGAATTACAAATAACATGCTAGTTATTTTGTGCTTTTTTTTTAATGGCAGGGTGTATTCTTAATCTGCACACCGTTTTACAACTCCTCCTGGCAGGCATTTTTGCATACTTACATGTTGCTAAGGTCTAACAAGCACGTTTTTTTTTAAATAATAATAGAAAAGTTTTTTTTTTATTGTTGATAAAATTCTCATCACAAATACACGAAAACATTACAGACACTAAAATTCATCCTTGAGTTAATAGGTATTGTCTTGATTCTAAATGTACCTGTGACTTTCTTTTGAAAATTACAATAAAAATTACATTATCAGGCTGCCTTTCTCTAAAAATGTATGGTCTGTTTACGAAGTTTATTGATGAAACCTTGAATTAAAACATTTTTATATTATAACCTCGATAAGATAAAATACCAATCGGATACATTTTATCGACCCAATATGCACTTTCTATCATTTTTTGTATTTTTATGACGCACATCAGAAGCTGATTTTTAACAACGACGATCGAGGAAAGATTGGACAACCTAGCAAAGTAATTGGCAATTTTCTTAACAAACTTAATATAAATGTGTGTTACAAAACTAATAACTCTTTAAGTAAATTTATCAAAAACAATAAAACTAAAAGCGATAAAACAAAAAATCAGGCGTCTATAAATTAAAATGCAAAGATTGTCCTAAAACATACATTGGCCAAACGGGTAGACGTTTTGACAAAAGAATACAGGAACATTTATAACCGTTTTCAAAAAAATAAAACATACTCAAACTATGCTAACCATCACTTGATTATCAACATAATTTCGATCCTTCCTTTAAAATCTTACCTACAGAAAACAAAGGCTTAAAACCAAATTTGTTAGAATCTATGGAAATGAATAAACTTAAAAATACGGACCTGCTACTTAATGATCAATTAGATTTAAATAATTCACCTTTGTTATATTTATTCTGTTGACCATTTAGTTAAGATTTTGTAAATTACCTTTCTTGTACCTTATTTAAATCCTCTGTTGAATTTTCCCGCTATTTTATTTACATCTTCAATAATTTTATTTTATTGCACTCCCTTTTTATTTTCACCTTTTATTGTCATCTGAAGAAGCAGCGAAACATGTCATTTTTCTTGTTAATATGATGGAAATTTACAAGTTCAACTTTATTGTACCCCATAATTCTATAAAACAGTAGTTACCTACCTAATGGTATATTATAGGTAGGGTGGATAAATTATTGTCAAAAGCAACCAGTACATTTTCTTTGTAATTGATATCTAATATATCTTGTAAATTTTTATGTTAAAAAGGTTTTTCTCCTCTGCAATTGTTATTGTGTCCTTTGCATATCACCATGTTTTTTTTACCTAACAATGTGCTTCGATTATTTTGCTGAAAGGGGATAGTCGCAAAAAAACGGTATTTAAAGCTCCCCACTGTCACCTGCTCAGCAAGTTAATTTTTTATGTTCTTTCCATTTAAAAATAATCTTTTCAAAAAATTGTATCGAAATGTTGGGTGGTGGGATCATAAGTTGAGATAATTTAAAAATTTACTTTTAACATATTTTCTTATTTCATTCTTGGTTCAAGAGAAAAGTATATGGCATGGTTAACAAGTTTAATTTTTATGGCATAGTATGTATATCCTATACCTTTTACTTTGCACTGTAATTAACAGACATGTAAAGAGGTAACCGAGAGAATGTTGCAAGTCTTCCTTAGTTTAATCCCATCCTAAAAGTTAAAAACTGTAAATATTATTTATAAAAAATAACTGTAAGCACGTTCTTTGAATAAATTAATCAACACCATGTAAGGAATTCAAATATACACGTACTTTATAGATAATGAATTAAGATACAACCATACCACTGCACTGCAGCTGATTCATCGGTTGATCTCAAGTTATAAACAGTACCTACTCTTACTTCTCTGATTTCAATACAATAAGTGGTTCAATACCAAACCAATTCTTGTACAAAACAACTTAAATAATGAAAGGAAATTGGTTGTTGTTAGTAAACTAGGTGGGTCAATTATTACGAAACTTTAGTATAAAAATAGAAAAGGAAAAACAAAGTAGCTAAAGTAAGATTTGAAAACATTGCTGCAACTTCCTTTTGCTGCACTAGTTAACAGTATATTCTGAAAGTAATTTTATAGTATTAATTCATAGGTAAATCCTATGCGTTTTTATGTACCTACATCAGTAGTTTTTTCTTGAATTGTTTGTATCATTTTATTGATTTTTAATAAGATTTTATATCTTTCTTTCTTTCAAACACAATTTTCGCAATAATTTTTTTTCAGAATGTGGGTGTGATGGTAAGACTAAAGACTATATTTTTTACGTTAGGTACGTTATGGCATCATCGCATCTAAAATAAACCCAATTTTTGCCCAGCGCTGTCGCCGAATTTCTTCAAAACCACCCATACAATATATACAGTTGTATTCATAAAAAAAGCGTACAAGAATTAGAATGAGTGGTAAGTTTTGTCATATTTGCGTAAAACCGGCTTGTCTAAATGATTGTTTATTGGAGGTTATCACACGTCATAGATTATCAAAAATGCAAAGCATTGGCGTCGGTGTAATTAATTTTGAGACTGCATGGTGGTAGGTAACGTTTGATAAACTTTGACAGAAGAACATAACAATGCCTCGTCAGTTGTCTGAAGTTGAAAAGGCTCAAATTGTATCAAGAATCGAAGAAGGATGGTCAATCCATGCTGTAGAGCAGTTGTATAATAGAAATATTGAAAATTAAGGAACGCTAGGAATATGAAGAATCCCTAAAGAGAAAAATTGGTTCAGGTCGTTCCAAACGTTCCAACCCTGAACAGCATGCTTCTTTTTTGGGATATTTAAGAAATAATCCACTTGCAACTATCAGGGATGCTGTTATTGATACAGCATTTCCTGCCTCCCAACCTACCTCCAGCAAGAGAGTCAAGGAATCTGAACTAAAATGTCGCCCAGCTGCGAAAAAAATGTTTCTTACCGAAGAACAGCGACAATCAGGATTATTTTTGCTTTAAATTGTATATACCGCAATCCTCAATTTTGAAACCGGGTCATTTTTACTAATAAAAAGACGTTCCAGTCGACTTATAACGGAC
The DNA here is from genome assembly GCA_963969555.1 of Polydrusus pterygomalis. NCBI lineage: Eukaryota > Metazoa > Arthropoda > Insecta > Coleoptera > Curculionidae > Polydrusus > Polydrusus pterygomalis. Next base: position 21,410,454 of record OZ018379.1, read on the forward strand.
AAATTCGTGTGTATCGTCCAAACAATACCAGGTTTGAAAAGCGATATACTAACCCCTCACTTCTAGACATGGGCGTTTCTCTGTAAATGTATGGGACTGGATAAGTGTTCATGGATCGGGTGTTTGCTGGCGAATAGAGGGAAGATTTAATGCTGAAAATTACATTAACATTTGCTGAGCAAATATATACCAATAATACTTTCATGTTTCAACAAGATAATTGTCCAGTCCACACTGCCAATGCTGTAACCCACTGGTTTCAAACCCATAATGTGGAAGTGCTGCCTTGGGTCGCTTATAGTCCCGTTATCAATCCAATTGAAAATATTTGGGGTATAATTGTAAAAAAATATATAATCGAAATTTTCGAAAATTAACAAATACCTATTCTTACACCGTTTCTCATGTAGCAGATTTTTCGATTACTCTTCATTTTCAAAATATACCATAACTTATGTTAGTATAAACAGGCCAACTTTAAAAATTATTTTCTCCATAAGAAAGGAAATGACGATTGTTAATATGCAAGAATGACTTTATTATTTTTAAATAAAAAAATACATCTCAATGATAAACTGGATAGGTTTAGAGTATATCGAGTAAGTGGTATAAATGCATGTCGCAAATGAAAGCGATATAAACTCTTAAGAACTAGCAAACTAAAAAAAAAATGCTTTTACAGTAGGTAATGTCCGGTTATAACGAACCTCATGGGACCGACGAAAACGGTTCGTTTTAAGCGAAGTTCGCAATAAACGATGAATGCAGATACTTATCAAAAATGTGGTATTTTTATTAATATACATACATACATAGGTACATATATTGTACATGTAAAGGTACATAAAAATGTTTTGTAATAAGTAGATTCATTGACAAAATTTATTTTATACTTGGGCTAATCGATTAAGAACACTTTGCGGAGTATTTCGTGACTAAAGGATATGACGAACGTTGTCAATATGCTGAAGTGTCTCTGATGTGGCTGGGAACTTGTCTTAATTCTGTACTCACAGATTCTTCATCCTCCGCCTCCTCATTGTCATCAATACAAACTGAAGAAGACACAGAAGCGGCAATGACATAATAATCCAATTATTCGACACTTACAAGATTATCATCAACATGGACAAATTCATTGAACTCATTTCCAAAACAAGAAAGATTGTCTAGAATATTGTTATCATCTTCCTGTCCAACTTTTTTCAGCCATTCGGCTAATGGCATGTCATCGTCTGAATCAAAATCGTTTTCTACCTTCAGAAAACCACCGTGTTGAAAACAATTAAAAATTGTTTGTTTTGATACCCTCTGCCATGCCATATGAATGAAGTTTATTTCATCCAAATGATTACTGACGAAACGAACCGACGCGACGCGACGGCGCGCGGCGGGCGGCCGCTCACAGGCCCATAATATGTGCCATCGAAAGAATTTGATGAATCCCCTGGTTAAGCGATTAATTAGAACAGGGCGCCAAAATGGTCATTAGAAATCCAAAAATAAATATTATAAAAATTCAAAAAGGTACTAATGCAATTACTGCTGGATTGCTTTTGACAGTTGGCAACGCCTATATTTGAAGAAAAGGCGCCGCGATTCGATTGCGTCACTATGCTACGTGAATTGTGAGTTGCCACGACATAAGTCACACAAATCCGAACAAGCAATTTTTCTTTTCACGAATGTTAAGTTCAAGTCTGTTAATCAGTGGCGGTTTCTCCATAGGAACACAGGAGCACGTGCACCCCCATACTTCATCAAGAATTACCCGGATTACCCCATATCTTCTTTATATTCTTACCGCAATATAAGTTAGAACCCTCCTATTTTAACGTACCGTCAAACAATCGAACGAAACGTGGTGTAATAGCTCTCGCCAAGCCGGTTGTCAAAAGCAACCGTATGGCGCGTAGGAATTCATAAGTCGCACACATGCGTTACGTAGGCGGGGTTTCTGCTGTTCTCTATGCATCTTGTACTAGCAGGTGTGGTGGGGGAAAGCGCGATTCTAATAGGAAAACTCGCACAAATTAAATGTGCACCGTTGAGTTCATTGCTGTACGTTGTATTTTTGTTAGTATTTTGGGGTAGTAAAGACTTATGTTAATAAAAATGAATAGTTTTAATGCCAAAACGACTATGAATGTGGAATATTTGAGAAACAATACATTACAGTTATTCCAAACTTGAATGAAGCTGTTTGATCTGTTGATAAGTTTGCTGCAAATAAAAACAGAAGAAGTGACTTTACTTTTAAACAATGTACCCACTAATGAAAAATTAATTGGCTTTTTTTATTTTTTAATCCTATTTAATTTTCAATAAAATAAGTAGGTAATCATAAATTTTTAAAATATTTACTAAAAATTATTGACCAAATTTGGGCGTGGTCTTGAAAATTTTTCGCCTGCGGCGCATTTCGCCTTCAGCGGGCTTTTAGTACACCCCCAAGTTTACAAATCACGAGTCGCCACTGCTGTTAATATATTTTTAAACTAAAATTTATAGATGTATAATTTTAGTTTTAAGATTGTATGGTAGGGCGCAGAACTACTATTCGCCCGGGGCGCCAAAATTCTTAGCTACGTCCCTGCTGTATAGTATACTGTATATACTTTTAAGAAACTCATATTAATAAAACGTGCAGCCTTTAGTAATTATATAATATTTTTCCATCATTAATATTGTTTTTAAATTCATTGTTGTGCAATATTATCTCGGGTAAGCAACCTATTTACTATAGCACATTTTCTTAATTGCTTGAGAGTTTTTTTTTTAATGAGTGTTAAGTTGTTTTTATTCTAAGAACTAATTAACAATGAAACATAAGCTGATGTTATTATTAACGTGAAATTTGTATTCAAGAATGAATAATTAAATGTGGATAATTTTAATAAAGTATTTATCTAAATTTGCAATGTTTTGGTTGGTAAATAGCGCGCTGAACCCATGCAAGAATTTTCAAGTAACAAGTAAAAATTCTGAAACACTAGCAGGTCATAGTGTTACCTCAACAAATCTCCCTAGATGAACAATAATATATTCCATTTTTCTTATGCAGAAATGTACTTCAATGATAACATAACTACACCAATTACCAGGGGCGGTTCTAGAGCCAAAATATTGGGGGGGCACCACATTGGCGCAGCCACAATTTTTGGTAGCCTTCGCAAGCAAATAACGCCGCAGCCCAAAATTTTTAGGATCACGCCCAAATTGTATCAAATTATGTAAATAATAAAGCACCCGGAATTTTTTTTTATCATTGGCATGAAATCCTAAGTAGTTAGCAATTCGATCAGCGATAAATTTATTTATTGAGTATTAGGTTTCACGAAAAAATATTTGTATTATTTCAGTTTTTCTCAGCCGCATTGTAGGGACATAGGTTTTGGATATGATTACCTAACATGTTTCGCGAAGATTTTTGCTTCAATGTGCCTGAAACCTGGACTAGGGGCAAAATTTAAAAAAAAATCGTTTTTCTAATTGCTTTATTATTATTCTGTGTATAAAATATGTACCAGAGACAACTGGTTTAGAAACAAAAAATCATTAACAACTTTAACAAATAATACATTAATTAAAATCTTATTCACAAAAACAAAAAACATATTTTTATACGATATTTTGCTTCACCTTTTTTTAAATCAAAACTTTGAAATCGATCATCTGCAGAACAATCACTTTTAATATTTACTTATATAATAAGAACAATAACAAAATAATCAAAAAACCAAACTTAAATCAGATCACTGCAGGCAGATAATTAAAATGCTAGACAAAATTCTCTACTTCCCCGCCAGAACAATTAACATTGGTCAGCACTCAGCAGCAACGAAACACGAAAGTACCCGTTGAAACGGGGATGATTAATGCGTGCGCAGCGTGTATAGTAAAGCGAGGTTGTCATTGTTGCCAAATTGATTGTATTTCTCTCGAGATATTTTAAAGTTTTTTTCAGAAATGTTGGGGGGGGCCCCCCAAGCCCCCCCGTAGAACCGTCCCTGCCAATTACATATATTTACTGTTACAAGGTCTTGCTATTAGATAAAAAAAAATTATGATTCAGATAAAATGCTGTGTAATGGAATATTATGAAATGATTGTGCCAATTACTTACAGATCAGGTAAGAAAATTTTATGTTAAAAGCATTTCTCTTAGCAGATCTTGCTTTAATCTGGAATAAAAGCACTTCCTTCCTATCTGATAAAAATCTATTTTATAATAATACGTTACTTAAATCCGTATCAGGTAAATGGAAGGAAACGACCCGGCTTTAACTAAATTTGCTTTAACAATAGTTAAATTTCATTATATAACTAGGTTTATCAATTTTCTTAAAAGAGAGATACAGTAATGTCCGCCTGTAACGAACACTTTTTAACGAACTTTCGGTTAAAACGAACCTTAAATTTTTATATGGTCGTACGAGTTTTCTTTTATAACGAACCTAAAACGGTATTTTACCGCTCGCTTAACCAGGGGATTCACCGAATTGTTTCGATGGCACATATTTTATTATGCGCCTGTGGGCGGCTGCCGTCGCGTCGGTTCGTTTCGTCAGTAATCAGTTGGATGCAATAAACTTCATTCATATGGCATGGCAGAGAGTATCAAAACAAACAATTTTGAATTGTTTTCAACTCGTTGCCGTTGGTTTCCTGAAGGTAGAAAATTATTTTGATTCAGACGATGACCTGCCATTAGCCGAACGGCTGAAAAAAGTTGGACAGGAAGATGATAACAATATTCTAGACAATCTTCCTTGTTCTGAAAATGAGTTCGATGAATTTGTCCATATTGACGGCAATCTTGTAAGTGTCGAATACTTGTATGATGATGCCATTGCCGCTTCTGTGTTTTCTTCAGTTTGTATTGATGACGATGAGGAGGCGGAAGATGAAGAATCTGTGAGTACAGAATTAAGACAAGTTCCAACCACATCAGAGACACTTCAGCATATTGACAGCGTTCGTCATTTCCTTCAGTCACGAAATACTCCGCAAAGTGTTCTTAATCGATTAGCCGAAGTAGAATTACATATTAATGATATTCATTTCCCGAAAATAAAACAAAACAGTTTTTAAAATATTAATTTTGCACAAAAAGTGTATGTTGACTCCTGCCAGGATAACCGGGCCGTAAAAAGCCTGGTACCCCCAACAGTATTTTACTTTAAGCTAAATGATGCTTCGACTTTTATGAAAAACAACTTTTTTTTCTTTTTCTTTTTCTTTCCATCTTACTTCATTACTTTGACAATGACATGTCTCTGACAAAGCTGAATTAAACTCAAGATTTCTCACTACTTAATAATGATTTTCACAAATAAGTCTGTTAAAACTCCCTAATTTTTCTTTTGCTCTCCTCATTTTTCTGTCCAGGACAGTGCCTTTGCACTAACCCTTGACTTTTCAGTATGCTGAAGTCTTGATTGTCGGTCTTTTGACTATTCAATTTTACACCTCTTGTACACCATTAAAAGCTTCATTACGGCTCAATCCCACTATTATTTTCTCTATTGCTAACAACATCAGCATGCATTGTACCTTTCACTTTGTTTTCCTGGTGATGAGTGTTTCTACACTCGAAACATGTCGATTTGAATTATTATGAATTATTCTAGGTTCGCCTAGTTGTTCTAATAAAAAATTGTGGAGAAAGACTTTATGCTTTTCTTTTTTCTATATAATCATTTATATTTCGGTATTCCGCCGGAATGAATGCATATAAAACTCGTTTCCATAATTATTCGTTGCTATGAAACAAACGGCCATCAGTAAAACGCTGCTGCTGAGAATGCGAATGCAACAATTTTCATGAAATAATTCACTCAAACTGTTCGTTTGAAAAACAATACAAACATACCGGTTACCACGCTACGAACGTAAATTCAATAAAATCCGGCAGTGTTTCATTCCACATGGTTTCGTGCTAAGTAAATAACTCTGCATCAGCATGTTGGATGTACCAAGCGAAGCAAGGCTTGATATTTTAGTTCATAATGTAATTAAAACAATGCAATTTAATGCATTTAATAATAATGGTTTATCACGCATTGGTGATATTTGTTTTATACGGGAAATTATAAGTTTGGTGTCATTTCTAGATACAAAAATACCTAGGAAAATACTGTTAAAAAATGCAATTTTGTCGTCCAGCAGTCCAGCATATTGTAGGTACAGTGATACCGCGCCGTGCTAGCAAAAATTATTTGCATCAAAGAGGGCTTGGATTAAAAAACGTAGGGCTTGGTTTAGATCACAATAATATGGGGACGATATATCTAACCAAATCTAGGTTAAAATGTTGTCAAATTCATATTATGACATGGTATGCCAAACTAATGAGTAATAAAATAAGTAGACAATTAATACAAATTTATTTTTGTTGTTTACCAAATTAACACAGTAAGAATATACAGAAAGAAAAAGAAAAATAATTACATAAATTGCTGAAATTGGCCACCGCCATGCTCCAAGCATAAATTCACACGTCTCTTAATTTCTTCAAAATCTGCGGCTTGTATTTCTTGGAATACTTTGCACTTTTTAAGGAAATAAATTTAGCTGCTTCTTAAGAATAGTCCTGCAGGTTTCATAAGATCTTCCCACTTCTTGGGACAGGCGTCTTTTACAATTTGTTGGCGTATTTTGCATTATTTCACGAATGTTTGCAACAAGTTCTTCTGTTCTTACAGATGGTCTTCCTGCTCCTTTTTTGTGTTGTATAGAACCTGTTTCCCTAAACACAGCCACGGTTCTTTTCAGGCAATGATAAAAATCCCCAGCAATAAAAGCGACGTTAGGAAAATGTTCGTGAAAATCGTCCATGCACAAACCCGGATCGTATTGCCACTCACAATTAACTTTAATCCCGTTTCAAAAATACGCTTCAACCATGAATGTTTTGTGCTGTTCAGTAAAGCACATTGCGTGAATTGTTCAAGAAATCGGAAAAATTAGCGATGAATCAAATTACTTGTAACGACAGTGGCGTAGCGTGGTTGAAGGGGCGGAGGGGGTGAAAGCTTCAAAGGTAAGGGCGTAAATTTTCTTTATGGGTTAAAAGAGGGAAAAAAAAAGTAGCGCCGCAGGCGAAAATTTTTTGGGTGCCACGCTCTTTTTCAATGATGTTGAATGATTTTCAAGTAGGAAAAATATAAAATACACAAGATCCTCAAAAAAATCAGAAAAAAATTGATGAAGTAAAAAAAAGTGCTTTGTTTTCATGGCTCATTATGGTTCCTGGGGGGGGGGAATTACCCCTTATCTACGCCCTTCTTCAAAGGGCGCCTCTCTGCTAATGTGTAATTTCGTTTAGTAAATTTTGGCCTGAGAAATAAAGTTTTTGTTTCGTCATGTCACATGAAAACAGAATATGAACACGGCAAGGGGAATTTTGTTGAAACTCTATTAAATATTTTATGCATATTATTATTACATAATAATAGGAGCATATATTCTCATTGGCGACAATAACACACTTTTAAAAAGATAAAATTTAGTCTCTAGTAAATTAGAGATTTCAAGCAATTTTTAATTGTTAAAGCAAAATAACTGAAAGAATACAAATTATTCGTCGTGGCAAAATATTTTTATTATAAATTAAATCAAGTAGTGGAAATAAAATACCCGAAATAGGTAACAGGTTTATTTTATTTGTTTCTTTACTCTAAAAGCTATAAAAATAAACATATCATAACCTAATTAAAACCCATAAAAATACTTTAAAAACAAAGGGAACGAGAGCTTCACAAAATATCAAATATCATATTTGCCAATATTCTTCTGATAATGGTCATCTTATAATATAAACAGAAACAAAGAACTAAAAAATAATAATAATAATAGTAATAAATAAAATCATTTTAAATTTTAACAACCAAAAATAAATGATCTGCTAATGAAATTTAAAATATTACCATATTGCCAAATGGCCAAATGTACACTTTTGCCTCTTGGAACTGGGAACTACTGGGAGAGTGGGAAGGGGGCGCCGTTTGGGAAAGGACTCAAAGGGCGGGGGGGGGGGGCGGTCGCCCCCCCTGGCCCCCTGCACGCTACGCCACTGTGTAACGACTGTCAAAGATGACGGAATAACTGATTGATTGTTAATAATTCAGGTAGTTACTGACACCCAACAGGTATTAACCTCTACGGCTAAGCGTTACGTCCTTAGATGCAAGGCCCTCTTTGATGCAAATAATTTTTGCTCGCACGGTACAAACGAATACCTACAGAGATGATGCTGCATGTGGCATGGCATTAGACCAGTCATTGGCACAAGATATGTCTTTTATAAACTAGAACATTATTACAAAATAAAGAATATACAAATTCTTTGAATAACTCATATTTTTTAAAAATTTGACGAAAGTAGCAAATTAAAAATAAATTTATTTTATTATAAAATAATATATATATACTTACGATACAACATAAAACCCTATTTATTTGAATTATCAGATGTCCAGTTTCTTGCAGAGAATAAAAAATGGGGAGTTAACAAGTCACTTGACGGCGACTATAGAGATAACAACCAATTAAAATGTTGTCGTTAGGACAGATAAAGAATGATAGTTTAAAATTTAGCGACCCCATTATATTTGACATGATAAAATGAAAAAAAAATAGAACATCTAGAAACAAATAGATTCATCTAAATTACCGAACCCATCACCGAATCAATGGCAATTTAAAAATATGTTCAATCACAGAAAACCATTAAAGCATTCTTCTTGCAGTCTATACACAAGTCATTTAACGTTAAAAAAAATTTCTGTCGCAAAGTCAAAGTCAAACTTTTGCCAATTTGTTTTTCTCGCACCCAGAAAAAATCTATAAAAAAATAAATCGATTATGAATTAAAGTCTGACTGGGAAATTAGCAAAATTCAAGGAAAAAATACAAAAATATTACTTAGTACTGGCATTGACCTTTAGTGTTGAATAATTTAGTTTACCCCATATTTTAAATAATTATTTTTGTCAATAACTAATCGATGTTAATGGGTACTTAATGTCATAGCCAACGATTTTTTCATTAAAACAATTATTTCATACAATAATTAGTAACACTATTATTATAATCCAAACCTTAATTATTATTTAACTTCATTTGTTTTAAAAATACACGAATTCGTTGACTCGTATATAATAATATTAACAATATTGTGTATTGCGGTCAATGCCATGAAAATTATCAGTTTTGTTGTCACCATTAGCATTGTTATAACGCGAGTAATACGTATTTTAAATCTTCCCACACATATTTTTACCTTTTTGAGTTACTAAATAAGTTATTACAAAACTCTCAACTATAGTATGCCAATAATAGTACGGGAGGCAGCGCAGCATTTGAACGAGTCATTTTATTATACCTACTGAAAATCATAACGATAAAAGTTTTCCCCCAAAGACCTCTTACCTTTTTCCATAATGCATTAGCGATCTGAACGTTAGCTACTCTAGTAGTGATGGAGGTGAAGCATGGTAAAATTGTTAAAAAAAATTATGCTTCGAGTATTTCCATACCGTGCCAAAATTAAAATTTATTAACAAGCAAGGACAGGTATATTATCAAATATATAAACAGGCAGAATTAGGATAGGACATTTTAGGTTAAATAAATAATCTGGTTATATATTTTAATAGTTATCACGTTATCGTAGTCGAAGAAATTCAAAAAGCAATATTTCTCTCGTTTCTTATGTATTCCCTGAACCACACCAAAGAAAGATTTTTTCGTAAAGTAACCACTAAGCATGGAGATGCAAAAATTTTTTAACTCCTTTCCACCCTTATTACATTTCGCGATATACCTTTCATAAGCAGTTAACTAACTTTAATTATAAAATATTAGGAGAGTTTATTCTATATTTGATATAGTGTTAGCTACGGGCAGACACAATTTCCTAAATTTATCATGTTTCTAGTTAACCCAATTGTTATATTATGTAATTTGTTTAGTGTATAAATAAAAAAATGCACAATAATTTATACACAGTAGGTTCTATAGAAATATAGCAAAGAAAGAATTTTTTTAAGAAACTTTATATTAAGAGGTAGAAAGTGACGTTTAATATAAAAAAAAACGCTAAAAAACACATATTTTGGGTGTTCTTCAGACTTCTACCAAATCTCATTGAAATAGGTGACGGCCAGTTAGGTTGGTATCATTAGAACTGAAGGTAGAAGCTGATTATCGGTCAAGATCGTTATATTGAATTGACACATTGCATAATGGGAACGGAACAATTTAAAACAATGACCACGACCGGTCATCAGCCCTGACTAAAAATGCTGTAAGACCGTAAGAGTGGTATGCATGATCATCTGAAGACGCATTGAAGGCTTCCTCGAGCGACTCTGCACCCTAAATTAAATCGATGTTTTCACGAATCAAAATGTTTTTTCTAAAAAGGATATACACATAACGTGTAGATAACCAATTAAGACAACAAGAAATACATTAAACTCAGGCCATACGTATAATTACTTGGAGAAAGTTAGTAATTATCTGCCGTATACGTTAGTTCTTTCCATGCATGCGCATAAGTATATGCTTTTGTTCCCACACTTGTTTACTGGTTATCAAAAAATCTGCAAGTAAATGTACTGGCCTGAATTATTATTATATTATGATTTTCGGTAAGATGGTAATGTTTAATATACCTATATACCGGGTGTCCGCGGAAGGTGGTTCGCCACTAAAACGTTTTTGTTTTTGATGGGAGGATTTGTATACGATATAAAATTGCATTTTTTGACAGGTGACTCAACATTATGGAACTTCCGGTTTAACCTAGTATATTTTTCCTTTTTTTGACTTCATAATCATACGCTAAATATGACGATGTGTCATTTGTCACCAATAAAAATATATTTCCAAATTAATTTTTTTAACTAGAAGACTATGAATACCTTTAAATCACTTATCTCAGTTCTTTAATCTTGGGAAAAATACAATTTTACTAATTTCGGTCCAATGCAATCTGCTGTGTAAAATTTAATCTTTAAAGTTGCACAACTAATTTTTTTTTTAAACGGCAACATGGCCACCTTCCGCGGACACCCGGTATAGTTAATATATGTGACTGACGAAAAATCACCTCTCTTCAACACAGCTGAGTATTATTTTTTTGTTGAAAATGATCTAAAAAATCTCCATGCTTAGTGGTTACTTTAGGAAAAAACCTTTCTTTGGTGTGGTTCAGAGAATACATAAGAAACGAGAGAAATACTGCTTTTTGAATTTCTTCGACTATGATAACTTGATAAAAGTATTAATAGTATATTATTTAACGAGCGTATAATGTAGGCCATAATAAAACGAGGGTGAAGTTTACGGCACGAGCTAAAGGCGAGTGTTGTAAATCATCCGAGTGTATTATGGTTCATTAGACGCGAGTCAAATACTATACTTTATCTACAACCATTTAATAATAGGTGCATAATACTTCTGATAATAAGAGCATTATGCTATCCATAATACAACAAGTGTAATTATCATAAAACAACAAGTGTAATTATTATATTTCCCATATGAACTCAACTTTTTTTCAGGCACTGTATAAATGGATGGTTTTAGATAAATTATAGTATTTGACTCGCGTCTAATGAACCATACGGATGATTTACAATACTCGCCTTTGGCTCGTGCCGTAAACTTCATCCTCGTTTTATTATGGCCTACATTATACGCTCGTTAAATAATATACTATTATCTAAAGCCATCCAGTGCCTGAAAAAAAGTTGAGTTCTTATGGGAAATATAATAATTACACTTGTTGTATTATGGATAGCATAATGCTCTTATTATCAGAAAAAAAGTTAAGTTCATATGGGAAATATAATAATTACACGTGTTGTTTTATGATAATTACACTTGTTGTAATATGGATAGCATAATGCTCTTATTATCAGAAGTATTATGCACCCATTATTAAATGGTTGTAGATAAAATATATAACCAAATTATTTATTTAACCTAAAATGTCCTATCTTAATTCTGCCTGTTTACATATTTGATAATATACCTGTCCTACTCCTTGCTTGTGATTAAATTTTAATTATCCTATAAATCATGATTATTTACGGAAATGTATTATTTTATGACATCAAAAAGTCATCAATTATTATCTATAATTTCAGTTACCTTTTTTACAGCGTTATAAAATCGCTTCGAACACAAACTACAAAATAAATAACAAAAAGCTGAATAGAAAAATCGTAAGCAGAGAACATTGAACCATTGGAACTTTAATCTTATACACCTGTCTGTCTTTTTTCATCTCATACAACGACCTTTCAAAGTTTTTAAAATATCTCGCTCGTGTGCCCACACAACTGTTGTTTTTTGTACTTTATAGACCCACATAATAGCCTACATCGGATTCCGGTGTTACCGTTTTTAATTCTTGGTCATATGGGTCGTTAAACAAAAGAAAACATCTGTATTTTTCCTGAAAATTTTTCGAAATTTTATACAAGATCGCCTAGATACTTGAAATTAGGGCTGGGCGATATTAAAATTCCAATATCGAATATCGATATTAAAAAAATAGTCGATATATCGATAATATCGATAATATCGATATTTTATTTTTTAAATATCGTTATTCGATATATCGATAATATATATTATCGATAAAACATAAAAATATTATTATCGATAATATATATTATCGATAAAACATAAAAATATTATTATTCTAAATACAGTGTCACCAGTAAAGTCCGCATCATATGGGATTTTTTTTTATTAATAGCGTTATTCAAAAGACTTTGGCATCAAGTTCTGCTTCGATCGAGATGAAAATTAAGCAAAAAAATAGTAGTCACGTGATTCGCATTAACTGTCAAATTTTAATTTTTTCCAAAAAATAATTCAAAAGTAGGGTTATTTCTGAAAAAATCGAAAAAGTTATTAGAAAAAGTTTTTCTAAATGCAGTTTCTAGCCCACATACAAAATTTCAGCTGCATAAGATAATTTTGATTTTTTACCTATATTTTGTAAATTGCGCCACTTTTGCAAAATAAGACTCGACGCAACCCACATAAAACTTCTCAGTTTTGACAAGGCTTTATTTTAGATACATTTTCTTTAAAGTAGCGCCATATTAAATTTGTGTTTTTCTACAAAAACGTCATTATGGCATAGCTTAATAATAAATTATAATATAGGGGTTTTAAATTAAATCGTTGAAAATAGATAAACTTTACGTTGTTAAACTAAAATTTATTTTCTACTATAAAAATATCGATATATCGAATTTTTGCCCAACCCTACTTAAAATTAAAATATAGAGATTACTATTCTACGTGATTTAGGCACAAATATAACATAGATCAGGCCTGCGAATTCTAGATTAGTCATGTCATAAATTTCCTTTTTGATCAAGACGATATTTTTATAGATATTGCGTGTCGTTGAACTCAAGACTTGAGATTTTTGGGTGGCTAATTCTAGTATTATTCTACAATAATTATAACGGGTTCATAAAGCAAATTTGTCCTTGATTAGCTTAACCGTCTAATACCGTGCGAGCAAAAATTATTTGCATCAAAGAGGGCTTGGAAACGTACGGTTTGGTTTAGATCGCTATAATATGGGGACGATATATCGAACCAAATCTAGGTTAAAATTTTGTCAAATTCATATTATGACATAATGTGCCAAACTAATGAGTAATAAAATAAGTAGACAAATACAAATTTATTTTTCTTCTTTACAAAATTAACAAAGTAAGAATATACAGAAAGAAAAAAAAAAATAATTACATAAATTGCTGAAATTGGCCACCGCCATGCTCCAAGCATAAATTCACACGTCTGCATTATTTCACGAACGTTTGCAACAAGTTCTTCTGTTTTTACAGATGATCTTCCTACTCCTTTTTTGTGTTGTATAGAACCTGTTTCCCTGAACACAGCCACGGTTCTTTTCAGGCAATGATAAAAATCTCCAGCAATAAAAGCAACGTTGGGAAAATGTTTGTGAAAATCGTCCATGTACAAACTCGGATTGTGTTGCCACTCACCATACTCTAACCCCGTTCCGAAAACACGCTTCAACTATAAATGTTTTGTGCTGTTCCGTAAAGCCCATTGTGTGAATTGTTCAAGAAATTGGGAAAATTAGCGATGAATCAAATTACTTGTAACGACTGTCAAAGATGACGGAATAACTGATTGATTGTTAATTCAGGTAGTTACTGACACCCAACAGGTATTAAGCTCTACGGCTAAGCATTACGTCCTTAGATGCAAGGCCCTCTTTGATACAAATAATTTTTGATCGCACGGTAAAAAGTCAAAATTTAATCAGCTTTGTGTTTGAGTAGCCGTCAGATCACGAAGAACGAAAATAATATTTTGTAAGACGTAGCAGCCCGTTTTCGCGGCGAACCGCCAGGCAAGTCCTGGAAACCTGCCAGTCCTGTATGGATTTCGGAAGTGTAACGTACAGTATATTGTTTTAAACCCTGCACATCTCGATATTTTTAATTTTAATTATTAAATCAACCGATAGATATTCTTCGTCGGAGACAATATGATTTGCATTATTTTTATGCGATGCCCAGATAACTTTTTTCTCTACCATTCTCATAAACAGAATAGTCTTAACTTGGCATTATAATAAACTTCAAAGAGATAATTCCTCGAACCAGCATGCAGCACCAGGAAAGTTTAGTAATCCTTGCTGTCTGCATTTCTGCAGCAACCCACTGCCTATTTAATTTTGCTCTTTGTAAATTCCTGACATTTCTGCAGGATGAATAATACAGAGGGGAACAGAACGAGTCTATGTATCTGGTGGAGGGTAATGTCGTTTCATGTAGTGTTAATATAATTTGATTTGCAACTGAGTAATGGTAGATAGCCAACTAGGTATATACTCCCTGGATAAACTTGATTTAATATAAGGTTTTGTGTGGAAATGTACTTACTGAATGTACCAACGTAGTACCTAATTAGTTAAGTTATAACTAATTTGTTAGCAGGGGTGCTGATTGTTTTTAAGTATTATAATGAACTTTTCAATCTTATCTGCGAAAAGACAATATATTTATTGTAAGAATTCTCAAAATTAATTTCTTTACCGAAAAGCTTTTAAAATTACTATACTACTGCCTAAACAAAAAATGCGTTAATAATACAACGAGTTATTTATATCGCAACGTTAAAAATATACGGGATACATTATATAAAACACTTTAGTAGAGTAGGTATTAATAACTATAGTATTGTGACTTAAATTTATTAAGGAAGTTGTAATCTGTCTGAGTAGGCAGCCAAAAAGTTAAATTCCAACGTAAAGTCGAAATTTAAAAAATAAAATGTAGGTTCAATGAAATTGGTAGATAATATATTTTCTATAAAAAGTCTACAATGTCTAAATTATGTCAATGTTATGCAGTAAATAATAGGATGCCCGATTTCCTCAAATTAGAGGCTTAAAGAATTTTTTTTTAAAGTGCAGTGCGATCATAGATGACATAAATATTTTAGGAATTATTAAGAAAATAGATGGAAAATTTTTTTAATGTTAAATATGTTGTAAGTACAGATTTAATAACACTAGAATGCCCCATAGAAGAACTTTGGTCAATTATTTTTAATATTATGTTTTATAAAACAAGTTAGCGCATACGAAAAAATCATATTAACTTATTAGAACTTTTATTAATGTATGAAAATTGTCTTAAAGAAAATTATGCTATATTCTGTATTAAAACTTTATAAAAATAGTTAATAACTACATGGAACTTGGAAGCAATGGGAGCACCATTCCTTCTGCTTTTGATAAGAACCTCTTAAAAGAACGACTGACTATTATAGTCACACCTACTAGTAGTATTTAGTACAAATTATTCGCCAAATTATAAAGACATAAATAAAGACCTAGGACTTATCATATAATATCAAGATTTTTAATGGGAAACGCACGTATAAAGCATTATTAAGAAGTCCAACAGCCTTTAGGGGCAACAATAAGAAAATATCAAAGGACAGATGCGCCAAGCGTCTGCGCAGGAACTTCATCTCCAACCGTGTTATATATGTCGTAGGCTGATAGTGAAATCCGTCATTTCATGAAACGCCTAGTCACTTCATGAAGCGTCGGCAGATTGTGTAAAAACATGAAATTACACGATCTGCCGCGTCACTTCATGAAGAGACCTTGTCGTTTCGGCGTATTATGTATAACACAATATGTCTAATTTTAAATATCGTCACTTCATAAAATGCCACAAAACAAGGCATATTGGGTAATTCCGTCTAAAAAGGTACATTGGCAACTGGTTTGTTCGGGCTTGTCAAAGCATTTTTTTAATTTTTATAAAATAATATTAGTTGAAAAAATTTAATTAAAAAAAAAATGCTTTGGGGAACAACGAACAAACCAGTTGCCAATATACCTTTTAGACGGAATCACACAATCTGCCGACTGACATAACATCGTTAGGTACTATATGAAGTGACGATATTTAAAATTAGGCAGATTGTGTTATACATAATACGCCGAAACGTCAAGGTCTCTTCATGAAGTGACGCGGCAGATCGTGTAATTTCATGTTTTTACACAATCTGCCGACGCTTCATGAAGTGACTAGGCGTTTCATGAAATGACGGATTTCCAGCCTACGACATATATACAACTAGAACGATTATCCAATGGAACAACTCATTCGCCCATTACACGCTGTGATTTGATTATTTAACTATGATAAACAACTGCATGTAATACCTACTAGATCTATAGTCTCCTAGATGCAATAGTCTCGTCTCATCGGTTCTACTGCTTACTATTGCCAAACAATAATAATAAATGGGAAAGAACGAAAAAACCTAAAGGCTTCCTCCACAAAATTTAATAGAATAAAAATTCTCTAGGGGTCTCTACATGTTTCGAACGTAGAAACGTTCATCATCAGGAGACAGAAAATGTATGTAATGCTGATGGTTTTAGCAGAAGAGAAAATGGCGTAGAAACTTAATGAAGCTTTTACGGAATAAAAAAATTGATATGTAGAAGAGACATAATGTGAAGAAAATTGATAAAGGTTAAACCATACTGAGGATGCTAAAAAAGTTATTAAATGGGGTCTAAACCAACCAAATAAACTGAGGAAGAAGAAACAACCTTCCTAAAAAGAAGGTGTCGAAGATTATTTAAAAATTTTTCTTCTTCCCCAGTTTATTTGGTTGGTTTGGATCCTCTTTAATAACTTTTTTTAAATACTCAGTATATTTTAACCTTTATCAATTTTCTTCATATTGTGTCTCTTCTACACATCAATTTTTTAATTCCATAAAAGCTCCATTATGGTTCTACACCATAGACAATTTACCTTTAGATACCTACAGCTTATCTCCTGCGCAAACAAAAGTTACGTTTTATGGGTGAAAAAATACGTCCGAGCGCATGACTCGTCGGTCAGCTGTCTTCATTCGGGGAACCTTCGTGCATGCGCACAAACCTCGTGTTATCGGCCGTCCTACTTTATTGACAATAATCGACGCGCTCAAAAATACTCTCCAGAACCGGCTCGGCCGCCATTTTTGTTGTTGTGTTTTAAGGTTTCTCTTCTTGTAGTTTTCTAAAGTTTTCAGCTATCGGATCGGCTATCGTGGATTGTGGGACTGGTGTTTAATATTTATGGATTTCTGGTTTTTGTGTAGTTTAGTTAGTGAATTGTGTTTGTGCTTTTGGTGACTCGGATTGTAATATAAACAATGACTGGTACTAGTTGCAGCCGTTGTATAATTGTATTATGCCCAAATAGGGGTAAAATAAACCCTCTATGGTGGCATATGAGCAAGAATTTAAATTTTAAAGCCCGGACCTGTCTATTTTCCCATTCGTCAAACGATAATGTTGCAGTGCGCATGTCTAATAGTTCCCAGTTTTGTTTACATGCGCGAGGCCATAAAACTGCCACATTCGTGATTATTGTTTGTTTATCTAAAGGTAAATTGTCTATGTTCTACACCATATTCTCTGCTGCTAAGACCATCAGCACTAAATAAATTTTCTGTCTCCTGATGATGAATATTTCTACGTTCAAAACATGTAGAGACCCCTAGAGAATTTTTATTTTATCAAATTTTGTGGAGGGAGACTTTAGGTTTTTTCTTTCTTTCCCATACTTTCAACTCCACAAATTTCGGTATGGTCTTAAAAAAAGTTCTCCTACGGCGACAATACAAACCCGTACTTACTTATTTTTCTAAAATTGTTTTTTTTTAATTTTTAACTGTCTTTGTTCTTCATTGTTAGTCCCAGTGGCGTAACCAGGGGGGGGGGGGCTGCCGGCCTGCAGCCCCCCCCCCCCCCCCCCCCCCGAGCTTAGAAACTTAGCCTATTCGTTTAATTGCAAACCAATTTTTCATGTCACGCGAACTATTTTCGCATGTTTTTTGCCATCTCAATGTTTTATGGATTTGTAATTTTTTTGTTTATCAATGTAACATGGAATCTTACGTTTTTTGAGTAATTAAAGTATAAATTTTAATAAATAGCTCAAAATTGTACATAATGATTAAAAAAAAATTCTGATTCGAGTTTTTTCCGTTTCTTTGCATTTTTTGAAAACATTTACCATAGTAATGTATATATTTTTTTACACCATCAGAAAGTAGAGATTTCGACGAACAAAAAGCCCACCAACTTTTTTAAAACAGCAAATATTTTGACGTGAGAATTCTCGATTGAAAATAAGGGTGCTTTTTCGATATTAAGTCAAAATAAGGTAAAAAAAATAAATATTTTAAATCAAAATAATTACAGTGTATTTGGAACATAAAAAGGTAAGTTATCACCAAATTTCGTGAAAACAATTTTTTTTGTAAAAGATAAAAATAAAAAAACAAAAACTTGGTTATTTGAATTTTTCACATACATTTTGAGGTAATGTGAAAAAGTGTTAATAAAAAAGTTGTAGATCTTTTTATTACCTACAACTTTGCTATTTAACGTTTTTCCATAGGACTTGTAGTTTTCCCGGAAATCGAGATAAATCATTTTCTAGCCTTAAAAACTCACCCCTTTCCACTTCCAGAGCTCGGATCGCCCGTAAATTATTTTTCCTTTCATTTTTGTTATATTCTCTTCCTTTTCCAATGGGTTTCATCCCACTATTATTATTTTTTGTTTCAAAAATTATGGACCCTGGTCTACCTATTTATGCGAACCACGATATTGATATTACCGTGGAAGAAATTCTGGACGAAATGGCAAGAACAAAACGAAGAATTTTACTTTAATATTAGTATTATTAGTGATTACTTACAACTTATTGTATAAAGTTTTTGTTTTAGTATAAGTATGCTTAATATATGCGTTACTTATTTTAAATAAATTTTTACTAATTAAAATAAAATCTCTAATTTTTTTTTTCATAAATATTTCGTTAGGGCCAGCGGCGTATTATTGCAGAAGTTTTAGGGGGCTGTCGCTCTCGTCAATCATACGTATTTTACCCAAAAAAGGGCTTGGCACCCAACAATTTTTCGCCTGCGGCGCAAAAGAGTGCCTTCGGCGCAAGATGTTAAAGCCCCCCCCCAAACAAAATTTCTGGTTGCGCCACTGGTTAGTCCTACTTTTATAAAATTAATTATGTACCTACTTGCTTGGAAGCAGTTTATACCTTTGCAACGGAAACCAAAAACCAGAGATGTAACACAGAGACCCTGGTAATGTATACTTTACAAACGCAAAGTTTTCGGCCTTCTGTCTCGACTTATTCGAAATAAACAATTTAGTTAAAGCGTATGCTGATGGCAGTGAAATGCCCGATTTAGTATATTGTTAAAATGTCATAAAGTCGAAATTTTACGGCTGTATGTTTCTGACAGACCCTTTCGGTCTGTCATCTCTTGGGAGAAATTCATTTGTTTCGGTGCGCTTTTCCGCAGTCCTGCTTTGTTATTCATTTTGCCGTTTTTGCATGCAAAATTGCTAAAAGAGTTTATGAGTTTTAATAAAGTTAAGTTGGATTTAAAAATATTTTTGAACTATACTTGTAATCTTGAAAAGCTTGTTTGCATCTGATCTTGTACCGTGCGAGCAAAAATTATTTGCATCAAAGAGGGATTGGATTAAAAAACGTAGGGCTTGGTTTAGATCACAATGATATGGGGACGATATATCTAACCAAATCTATGTTCAAATTTTGTCAAATTCATATTATGACATGATATGCCAAACTAATGAGTAATAAAATAAGTAGACAAATACAAATTTATTTTTGTTGTTTACAAAATTAACATAGTAGGAATATACAGATAGAAAAAGAAAAATAATTACATGTATTCTGAGAATTCATATAACCGGAGAGGTGGAACCAGGCTTAATCCGAAAAAAATGTCAGGTCTAATAAATCATTTCTTTGCAATAAATTTTGGGTAAACCATTGAGAGTAATTCCTGCGTCTTTCAAAATCTGCGGCTTGTATTTCTTAGAATACTTGCACTTTATAAGGAAATAAATTTAGCTGCTTCTTAAGAATAGTCCTGCATGTTCCATAAGATCTTCCGACTTCTTGGGGCAGGCGTCTTATACAATTTGTTGGCATATTTTGCATTATTTCACGAACGTTTGCAACAAGTTCTTCTGTTCTTACAGATGGTCTTCCTGCTCCTTTTTTGTGTTGTATAGAACCTGTTTCCCTAAATACAGCCACGGTTATTTTCAGGCAATGATAAAAATCCCCAGCAATAAAAGCAACGTTAGGAAAAAATCGCCCATGCACAAACCCGGATTGTATTGCCACTCATCATTTACTTTAACCCCGTTTCGAAAATACGCTTCAACCATGAATGTTTTGTGCTGTTCCGTAAAGCCCATTGTGTGAATTGTTCAAGAAATTGGAAAAATTAGCGATGAATCAAATTACTTGTAACGACTGTCAAAGATGACGGAATAACTGATTGATTGTTAATTCAGGTAGTTACTGACACCCAACAGGTATTTAGCTCTACGGCTAAGCATTACGTCCCTAGATGCAAGGCCCTCTTTAATGCAAATAATTTTTGCTCGCACGTTATCAAGAAGTTTATTTAAAAAATGGCACTATACCGCATGAGCCAGTTTCATTACTTCCGAGTAAAAGAAAAAACTGAAAACGCAAACGTCAAGCCCGAGCATGACGTTATCATAATTTGGTGTAATCCATACACTCAATATTATCGTAAAAATGTAAAAAGCTTCAACAATGTTGTATTAAAATTGTTATCTGCAATCTTGAATAATTGTACCCGGCCGACAAAACAGAACTGACTGAATCCGTCGAGTCTTATAAAAAAACGTTTGTTGTTATTGCCATAAACAGTGAGACACAGTATTTCTAAGTACCAGAGTGGTATTTATTTATTATTATAACTACTCAAGGTTACTCCATTAACGTTCTTTAATGTGAATGGTTAAAAAGTGTTCAGTACCGCACTATATTTTTTTTTAATTACAATTGAAATAATAATATACAACGAAAATTTTTTAAGGTGTTAAAAAGTAGCCAGATGTCGCTGTTCAATGAGCATATACCTAAAACGTATCTTGTATACGGCATTGGACAGGTTATTTACATACGTACAAGTGGTCAAACCAAACCACGTGACGTATATAATGGCGGCTGTGGACAAAAAACGTAGACCACCAGCTAAATGCCTTTAGCGATGAAAATTTTTATGGTCACGTGTAGCAATTAAAAAGCACTTGACAAAAAATGGCAACTGTGGACAAATATTGCTTTACAGTTGGTAAACGTGACCATAAAAATGACTGCTGGGGGCATTTGGCGGATTGCTCAATGCATTTTGGTCCCGGCCGCCATTAAAAGTCACGAGGTGCGAGCAAAAATTATTTACATCAAAGAGGGCCTTGCATCTAAGGAGGTAATGCTTAGCCGTAGAGCTTAATACCTGTTGGGTGTCAGTAACTACCTGAATTAACAATCAATTAGTTATTCCGTCATCTTTGACAGTCGTTACAAGTAATATGATTCATCGCTAATTTTTTCAATTTCTTGAACAATTCACACAATGGGCTTTACGGAACAGCACAAAACATTAATGGTTGAAGCGTATTTTCGAAAAGGGGTTAGAGTAAATGGTGAGTGGCAATACAATCCGGGTTTGTGCATGGACGATTTTCACAAACATTTTCCTAACGTTGCTTTTATTGCTGGGGATTTTTATCAATGCCTGAAAAGAAGCGTGGCTGTGTTTAGGGAAACATATTCTATACAACACAAAAAAGGAGCAGGAAGACCATCTGTAAGAACAGAAGAACTTGTTGCAAACGTTCGTGAAATAATGCAAAATACGCCAACAAATTGGATTACTTCGTTTTCCCTCATTTAAAGAACACTATTTTTAAAACGCCAGTTGCAAATTTAGAACAATTACAAGAAAGGATAATCCAAGAATGTGGTAACATTTCTCCAGAGATGCTGGTCAACACTTTCGAAAATATGATGTGAATTTATGCTTGGAGCATGGCGGTAGCCAATTTCAGCAATTTATGTAATTATGTTTCTTTTTCTTTCTGTATATTCTTACTTTGTTAATTTTGTAAACAACAAAAATAAATTTGTATTTGTCCTGATTTGTCTACTTATTTTATTACTCATTAGTTTGGCATATCATGTCATAATATGAATTTGACAAAATTTTAACCTATATTTGGTTAGATATATCGTCCCCATATCATTGTGATCTAAACCAAGCCCTACGTTTTTTAATCCAAGCCCTCTTTGATAAAAATAATTTTTGCTCGCACGGTACATTGTTTAACCTATGTCGATTTACCATTATGTAAAAGTTGTTTAAGACAATTGTAAATTTTTAAAAACACATTTAAAGAAATCGTTAAACTATTATTTTATTATTTATCGGCGCAGAAAAAGTTTTATAAATCGGCAATCATACCGTTTTATATTGTGCAAAATAATTAATAAATTGGACCGAAAAAGCAAACTTTCTTGGCAATTAGAAAGTAATTAATAAAACCATTAGTTTAACCGCTTAAGTTGCACAAAAATAGGTTTCAAAAAAGATTTGCAATAGAAAAAAGTTTTATATTGTATCAATCATAACTTTTTAAGTTGTGCAAAAAATGTATTTATGTTATAAAGAATTATTACCTCATTTTGGAGATTTTAGTGCGCTCCTATTTGCGGCTGTTTTATAATACAAACCGCGATGTTACTACTTACTGCTACTGCAGATTTCCATCTTCTTCTTTTCTCGGAGATAAGTATTTTTATTTGTTTGAAGGTGATAGATAATGAAGTAATATCAAAAAAATTACCTTGTCGGACTTACATTGTCTTTATTTTGTTACTTAACACAACGTTTCGGTTAGTTAGTATCTCTAACCGTTTTCAAGTGTAAACTAAATTACAATAATTCTAAGGCTACTGTCTTAAATACTATCCATGTACAATGAAGCTTGATGGCTCCGCCTACGTGCTTATTAGAGTGTGAAGTTGGAGCTGTTGGTTTTGGACAAGAAGAGGCTTGGCAAAAATGAAAACACAAAAAATTGTATCTATCAAATCCCTTGCGAGTGTGGCGAATCGCACATTGGAGAAACAAAAAGACCTCTTCCCGTACGAGTTAAAGAACATCTAAAACATACTCAAGGAGGTGAAACTTCGAGATCAGGTATAGCGAAACATGTATGGACCAACCAACATAATATACAATGGTCAGAAGCCAAGGTTTTGGACACGGAACAGCACTGGAGAAAACGAAAATTCAAAGAAGCAGCTTTCATGAATCAAAATACACGTATATTTAGTAAACCAAGTATAGATATCCTCAATATCTGGAAGCTTCGTCTTGTCCAAAACCAACAGTTTAAACTTCACACTCCAATAAGCACGTAGGCGGAGTCATCAAGCTTCATTACACATGGATAGTATTTAAGACAGTAGCCTTAGAATTATAATTTAGTTTACACTTGAAAACGGTTAGGGATACTAACTAACCGAAACGTTGTGTTTAGTAACGAAATAAAGACAATGGAAGTCCGACAAGGTAATTTTTTTTAGTATTTTTATATTTTGACACGAATGGCACTTTATTTATGTAATGTCTATGAGCTGCCCTTGACTTTGCCTATTACAAAATTACTCAAAATGATAGCAAACATAATAAACTAAATTCGTTATTGATTCAATCTACATTATCGTCTTCAAACCTCATTCTACAAACTGCAATTCGCTATGAAGGAAAACACTTTTCTATAGATAATTCTCTCTTCGCTTTTATCTACGCTAGGGTAAGATCCTATAAAGCTCCAATTTCCATCATTAGCAGTCCTTAGGCAATGAGGGGAGAATAGCTCTATCTTGATAATTTGATATAATGCCATAAAGTCTGCGGCAACGGGTATGACTCATAGTTTCTTAATACCAAGCAAATTACCACATCTCCATAAATTGTTTTATTGCAGGGACATTTTGTTGTTTAAAGGGTTACAGTGTAAAAAATAATAAAGAAAATTGTTGTGACGTAATCGTATAACTTTATGGTAAACTTACTTATTTTATATTTTTGTTACGAATTAAACTAAATTTTATTGTTGTTACGATGCCATGCCAAAATTTTAATTATGAATATACAGGGTGTTTGGGGAGGAAAGGGCAATATTTTGGAAATGTGTTCAGATGGTGAAAATAAGAGAAATAGACCCATAATAATATGGTTTAGTTCGATTCTCAAGCATTTCTGGATTAATCGGTTCTGAATTTTATTTATATTGAAATAGCGAAGGAGGCTTTACTTTTAAACGTCCGATACATTTTGATTGATAGTTTTGACATGCATAGTAGTTTTTTCAGTTAGCCTAATATCGAGCTTCATATTGAGCGTATCGACTTAAACCAAGATTTTCATACGTACAATGCCCCACACATTCAGTCACAGGGAGTATTTACAAGTGCTCAGGAAACTGGAATGTTTCCAAGCCTGATAATTGTTTCTGAAAGAGTGCAGGGTCTAGATGGGAAAAATGAGGAAAATGAAGAAAATATTCTGGATATTGCCGCAGAGAACTCAGGTATAAGTACGAGACGGGTTGCAAATGAACTTCATATACCATCACATCTAGCCGTATGGGAGTCACTTAGAAAAAACGGTTTATCCCTTTTCACGTTCAACCCGTTTAACATCTTCTAGATGGTAATCCTGCTTTAAGGGTACAATTTTGTGAATGGATCCATCAAAATCGAAGTCTGCATAAATACATTTTATTTAGCGATGAAGCTCAGTTCACTCGTGATGGAATTAATAATTGCCACAATGAACATCGGTGGTCAGATGAAAACCCTCATGCTACATTTGAACGAAACTTTCAACATCGATTCAGTATTAATGTCTGGTGTGAAATGCTCAACGACCAGTTGTTTGGTCCATTTGAAATGGATGGGCGTCTTACTGGAGAAGGATATTTACGGTTTTTGGAAGACCATTTGATACACAAATGTTCGACAACGAATGTACTTCCAACATAATGGAGCCCCCACCTCATTTTAGTCAGTCTCTGTGTACGAAATTTCTTGAATTATCGTTTTCCTAATCGCTGGATTGGCAGAGGTGGTTTGCAAGTTGAGCCACTGAGGTCACCAGACTTAAACCCGCTTGATTATTGCCTTTGGGGACGGATGAAATCGCTAGTATACGAAACACGAGTAGAAACGAGAGAAGCACTCCGTGATCGAATTTTCAATGCTGCAACTTTTATAAAAAAACAATCCCCACTCAGTCCAACGTGCTACGCGAGCTATTAACAAACGTGCCGAAAAATGTATTGAAGTTGGTGGAGGGGTTTTTGAAAATATTCTTTAAGTTTGTACTGCAGTACCTACAATTATTCGCTTTTAAAATAAAAATTAACTTACAAAAACTTTAGAACCTATTATTTCAGAAACGGTTGAGAATCGAACTAAAACATATGGGTTTATTTCTCTTATTTTCACCCTCTGAACACATTCCCAAAATATTGCCCTTTGCTTCCCAAACACCCTGTATGTGATTTATAGTGCGTGAGAATTCCCTATCGTTATTTACCCTGTCCATAAGTTTAAACAATCATTTCATCGCCTTCCCGCAATTCCTGATGTTTTTGATATTTATACGAATGTAATTTGCGCAGTACTGTGGACTGACGCTTTCCTACAGTTTAGCCAAGAAGCCTGATGGTTCTAATTCCATTATTTTTCTTCTACATGGAGTGAAAGTTCTAAATCTGCCTTATTTTCTTGTGCTCCACCATCGAGTACATTATTATTTTGCTCTAAGCAGTTGCAGTTATTAATAACAGTATACCTTTACTCACAAAATTACGAACAATATTTAGGACTGCTTGGAATGGCTCTATCCTATCAGGAAACATTACAGAGAAAATTTCAGATACTTTCCGAGAACTATTTTCTTTGTAGTAGTATCATTTAATCATTGTTATTTTTTTAACACAAAACGTCTAGGAACATTTGACATTACATAACTATTACTAGCAATTTCGTGGAGCTATGTATCAGAGGCTTATTTTTCTTAAATTTTTTCTAAATAACTTTTAATTAGCTTATTAGAAGCTAATAAAATTTGGTGCAGCATGGTCAGTCTATCGGTGAACATTGTTAGTAAAAAAAATGGATATTTTTATTAAAATTATTCATGGTCTTGTAACTACTTCTAACAATTTTATTCGGTAGAGTTGGTACTTTCGTTGGTTTAGTTCTGTTGTTTAAAAAAAAAAGGTGTACGAAATACGTGGTTGAACTTTTACACGAAATATAGCACGCCTAACGTACCTACTCAAAAATTTCATGGCTAGGTAATACCGTAATTCCGTGCTTTAAAATACCACACAGTGAAAGTCTCGTTATTTAGCACCAAACATGACCAGATTCGCATCCGAGACGAAAAAAACTGAAATGTTGTTTCGCATGAAGCTGTAATTTACAGCTGAAGTTGAGCTGGCTCCATATTAGATTACTACCTCCAGCGAAGTCAATTTTATGGTACGCCATAGGCGAAGAAAACCAAAACAGATTTAAAATTTACCTACTAGCTAAATAAAAACGCAAACAGGACTAGTAAATCCAAACACCATGTTTATCTATAAAAAATTTTATAAAAAAATAATAAGCGTTATGGTGTATAATTGCCTACATAGTTTAATACATACCTTGTTTGCTACAATTCTATGCATATGAGGATTGAGGATAGCTTTCCAATTCCATGGGGTTTGTAATAAGGTTTTCTGTCTGTCAGTCTGTCTGTTTCTAGCTGAACATTACAACGGTTATTTCCAAAGCGGGGGAACATAATTATAGTGTGGGGATTAAAATTTTCGTCATAAACTCTACCAGCCTATAGTTCCACACTTCCGCAGAGAAACCGCTTAACAGAAATCATCCTTAAATATGTTTGGGGCTAATCTAAGTTGATAAGGAGGATTATTAAATTATTATAGTGAAGAGTGAAGCCAAGACAAGGCTTAAATTTAGAAATACAAAGTTTTGGTTTAAATGTATAAAGGTTAGCAAAGGTCGTATTTTGAGCATTAAAATAATTTCATAATGGGCCATGGAATGGTAAATATGAGCTCTTTTAAAAGTGTATTGGAATTTTTATTTAGTTTGTCAGAAGTGTCATCTAGATCTAGAGTACATGCATCCGCATTTTCAGTGCTTTTAATTGAAAAAGGCAGAGGTAGTTGATAAATACAATAATGACTTCAATATATCATGTCTGTCAATACTTGAAACGGGAATTGGTTCCCGCATTGCAGGAGTATTGGCCTTTATGACAGATGGTTATTATCAGTAATGAAAATAAATGGCTGTCATTATTTTTTAAATACTCGTGCATAACAACAAAATATAATATTATTTGTAGGTAGTTATGTGGACTAGAAAAATGCACCCTGACTAGTTATCAAAAATATTAGTTTTGGGTGTTGAGATAAGTTGGTCGGGATAATTTCATTTCTTGTTTAGTTTATAACATTCCACATATCACATTACTTTCCAAAAAAATTTGCAAATTTATTTCCTGTACCTATTTGTATTTCGTAAAAATGCCATCTGTGTGAGATATAGAAGAGACGGTTTAAAAAAAGTATAACATTTTAGATATTCGATGACATCATTTTGCAACATGTGTTTCTATGCATATGAATCTAATACATAAATCTATTTTTGGACAAGTCACATGGTATCTTTGTATTCTTATAATTGATATTGACTACGCTACTGTTTAGGTAAGCAATCGAACAAACAGTTACTCTTCGGCGATGCACAGTTCTTTCTTTTTATGAAAAGAAATACCAATTTCGTTTTTAAATTTAAAAGCGAACTGACGGAAAATTGAATTTTGCTGCATCAAACGAATTCCAAATTCAATAGAGGGTCGGTCGCTCTGACTCATGTTTAAACTTCTTTAGGTTTCGGAAGCTCTACAAAGAGGTCTGTATCGCGAATCGCGCAGAGTGTAAGTAGATAGTACAATTGTACAAAGATGATACACGATTCCTGTTAGTCGTAGGGTGTAATGTATTGGATATACATTCCATAATGTTATAGGAAATAATTTTTGAATCTTTAGTATTCCTAAATTTATATATACTAATATTCACATATGTAGGTATATTTCAGAAACCAGAGTTAAATCTGAAATGTGTTAAACAATAGGTACACACAGTTTCAAGTGTGGTCTTTTAATATTCAAGTTAATCGCATAACTGTGTCACCAGTAAAGTCCGCATCATATGGAACTTTTTTTTATTAATAGCTTTATTCAAAATTTGAATTTGGCATCAAGTTCTGCTTCGATAGAGAGGAAATTTAAATTAAAAAATAGTAGTCACGTGATTCGCATTATCGTGTCAAATTTTTTCCAAAAAATAATTCAAAAGTGGGGTTATTTCTGAAAATATCGAAAAAAAGTTATTATAAAAAGTTGTTTTAAATGTAGTTTCTAGTCCACATGAAAAATTTCAGCTGGATAAGATAATTTTGATTTTTTTATTGCATCATTGCATTTTGTAAATTGCATCACTTTTGCAAAATAAGACTCAACGCAACCTACATAAAACTTCTTAGTTTTGACAATGCTTTATTTCAGATACATTTTCTGTAAAGTAGCGCCATATTACATGTGTGTTTTTCTACAAAATCAAAATTGGGCTATTAAAATTTGGTCGCATGTGATGCAAAGTTCATTTGTTTTTGACCCTGTATAAGGTAACGTCATAAAACAAGTATTTTTGAAAACGTAGTTTGTGTCTGAAAGTAATACACATTAATATTAAGACAAAAAATAATATAGTGTCATCAGTAAAGTGTTCATTAAGTGGAAAAAAAATGTTAGTTTAACTTAACGTAATGTTTATTTATTTTCAACGATTTAATTTAAAACCCCTTTATTTTATTTTTTATTTTTTTACTTTCCAACACAAACTACGTTTTCAAAAATACTTATTTTATGAAGTTATAAGTAGTGTCAACTTTGCATCACATGCGACCAAATTTTAATAGCCCAATTTTGATTATGTAGAAAAACACACATTTAATATGGCGCTACTTTAATGAAAATGTATCTGAAATAAAGCATTGTCAAAACTAAGAAGTTTTATGTAGGTTGCGTTGAGTCTTATTTTGCGAAAGTGGTGCAATTTACAAAATATGGGTTAAAATTCTAAATTATCTTATCAAGCTGAAATTTTGCATGTGGGCTAGAAACTGCATTTAAAAAACATTTTCTAATAACTTTTTTCGATACTTTCAGAAATAACCCTACTTTTAAATTATTTTTTGGAAAACATTAAAATTTTACAGATAATGCGAATCGCGTGACTACTATTTTTCTGCTTAATTTTCATCTCAATCGAAGCAGAACTTGATGCCAAAGTCAAATTTCGAATAAAGCTATTAATAAAAAAAATCCCATATGATGCGGACTTTAAGTTGGAGAATTTTAGTGAGATATGTTTTAAATTTGAGCAATTACCTCTGTTCTTGGACTATACGAAACTGTCTAAAGTTTTATATCCCTTGTTGTCTTTTGTCCTGTTCACTCAGTTGGTTAACAAAGCTGATTCACTGCATTATCTCCACAAGGGGTATTTTGATTTATTTTCCTCAAATTTGAACGGGTCAGTAGCATCTCATTCTTCATAGACCATTGGCTCTGCAATAACAGAAACGGTATGTAGCTGAACGGCAAGAAAACTTAAATAATGTTTGAACTGCTGCACTCTCTTAATGATAATTTAATGGGGTTATTAATTTTAATAGATCTTTCTCGTTATTTATCTAGTGCCTGTTTAAATAACAGTTCAAAGAAACCCAGTCGTTTTCTGAGATGATCCTAGCTGAAATTCGACAATAATCAACGAAATTACTTGGTATTTCATCTTCACAGTTAGTAAGCAGATTTAGTAGAAGACAGTTTTTACATTTCTATCTAGTTTTTAACTTTATCAAAAAAAACCGTATAAACCGGTTTAATGGGTTTGGACACTTTCGGATAAGCTTAATAATATTACAATTATTTACTCAATGAACTAATCTTCGGTATGTGTTTTTTCTGCTTGTACCAAAAGATGTTATCTAAACTTTGTATACATAAATACCCCTTGTCGTATAGTTTTCCTACTTACTCAGTAAAATTATAAAGTTGATTCACTGCATTATCCACAAATGATATTTTGATTTATTTTCGCGACCTTTGACAGATTTAATTGTTATTTATACTACAAGGGATGTAAGTAACATTTACTAGTCGAGAACGATTTTGCACCCGAGCGACAGCGAGGGCTGGCAATAAAGTTCGAGACTAGTAAATATACTTACATCCCGTGAAGTATATAACATTTTTCTCCAAATGACATTAAAAGCGGTCTTTTAATGTGTGGATCGGCTGCACCTCGTCTATGAGACACCAGCCGCGGCATTAAATCTTGTGCTTTTCTGCCTAGTGAAACAAATAACTATTTTTCTCCTTCCCGCAGAATTTATTTTTGGATTTTTATTAATTTAATTCGATACTTTTCCTATTAAATTATGGACAGCTTTGACCGGTTACTATAGCATCATAAGCATTGTTATTTTAACAATAACCACAAGCTGACAGTTTATTATCAAAAATTGAGAGAAATTGAAATTATTGATTTGTATAACAGCCAAATGGATATAGAAGAATCAGCAAATATCGCTTGTCTGTCGCTGCTGCCAGAAAAATCGAGGAAGAGGTAGGAAGCAACGTATCAATACTTCAAGAAATGGTGCCATATAAAGACTGCTACTGCAGTTTCATAAACCGTGCTTTTGGCGTACTCTCACGAAAAATCTGCTGTATTAGAGTCTCCATCAAGCTCATGGTGTGAATATTCCGTGCTGAAGTCCATTCATACAGGAAAACATAGATATTTCCAAGTATCCTAAACTTCGAGCATTTTTAAAAAGAAAAAATGACGGATATAAACCCAAAAAATCTAATGTGTTTGACAGAGAAGATGTAAATATTTGACAAAGAAGATGTAAATAAATTTCTGTTTGAAGCCCCCGATGATATTTATTTAATGATAGGTTGTAATAATAATGGGAATTGCTGGAGCGTGCCGCCCTTCTAGTGAACTCTGTGCAATGAAAGTGGACAATGTTGAATTAAGGCATGAAGTCATATTATTTTGTTACTATTCCTGATTCCAAAAATGGAATGGCACGTAAATTTTTAGTGACTAAAAGTGACGATGAGAAGGTTTGTTACTTCAAAATAGTTCTAAATTACATTGATATAAGATCCCACATGATAAATTTTAATCCTTGCTTCATGCAATATCAAAATGGAAAGTGCTTAAATCAGCCTGTCGGGGAAAACTCGATTTCTTCAATTCCAAGTAAAATTGCTAAATTTCTGAACTTTCAGAACTTTAAGGAGTATACTGGACACTCCCTTAGAAGAACGTCGGCCACTTCATTAGCGAATACTGGAGTTGATGTCTTTCAGCAGTATGCAGCACCCGTCCTTAATCCAGATCATTTTTTAATCCCGTTTTAAATGATTTTTGGGTATGTTGTACCACGGTAAAAATGAATTTAATCTAGATTGGAGTTGATCCTATAACCTTGCATACCGCTGTTAGCCCTCAAGCGACATGGCAGACGGAAATCTGCAACTATTGCGGAAAGTTATGTAGCGGAGAGCGTCAACAATAAAAAGGAAGTTGAAAATAAAATTTTATACAATATAACGAAGCCAGAAGTCTCCTGCCTGCAGTACTTCAAGAGTAACAGAAAACTTGGTTAGAGATGGAGAAATTATGGAGTCAGAACATTTCATACAAATTGAGAAAAAACGAGAAAACATTTATCCAAATTTTGTAAATAATGTTCAGGATTGTAATAAGTGTACTATTAATATTCATTTCACTTAATATTACTCAATTTTTATAAATCATTGTTTTTATATGGCATAAATTATTACCACCCAAGGGTGGTAAGTTGACTTACAACCCATCGTCAAGGGCAATCGATACCTTTTTGGTAATTGTTACTTACGCCCTTTAAAACAGTGTCAGAATGCGTTGTTTACAAGATAGTGAGGAGAAAAACAATTTTATTTTTCATAGACCGTTGCTGCTGTAAATAGCATAACCTTATTTCGTTGCAAGGCTAGAAATGGTCCAAATGTCATGCTATCTGACGCTGCATTCTGCTTTCTTGTTATTATTATATTTAGTTAATTTAAATAGATTATTCCTTTAATTAATTTATTAAATGTATTTATATTAATTGGGATAACCGTTTTAAAACATATTTATTAATTTAAACTTAAAATTTCATCTGTGTAAATGCTACTGGGTTCATCTTAATCTTAACATAGTATAAAACAAAGTCGCTGTCGCTGTCTGTCCGTCCTCTACCAGCTATATATGCTTAAATCTTTAAAACTACGCAACGGATTTTGAAGCGGTTTTTTTTTAATAGATAGAATGATTTAAGGGGAAGGTTTTTATGTATAATAGCGACCCGCCCCGGCTTCGCACGGGTGCAATTTCAGAAAGTGGCATGCCGGGTACTAATATATCGGGTTTGTTCGGGTTTGTATTTATACCAGCGGGTTGCAACGCATGCCGGATACACTCTAGTGTTCATATATATCTGTAACATTGCTACACAACTGCATCAAATGTATACTTACTACCTAAAGTTCTAAACTTTTTATTATTTATTTTCTTAACCTTGCAGACTTAATTGCTTAGCCAGGGAGCAAGAGATACCGAAATAAGTTTTAAACTTTATATTATTTGCCATAAATTTTCACAAATTTAAGTAATCACTTTTTGCATTACATCCTTTTATTTACGATTATAAAGCATTATTAAATTAAATCATAATTGATCTTAACTTTTTAAACTTTAAAACCCCATCTCGTCTCAAATCATGTCCCCTTCAAGAGTTTTTCCTGGCTGTACCACTGTATACACTTAATGCAATTAATTTTTAAAGCTAACTGTGATTACTTTATTACCAAAAGATCTTTTAATATATTTGACGGAATTAGAAGGTTCAATAGGATTCCATTCTTCACGGACCATTGGCGTTATAAATAGCGTGACGGTATTTCATCACAGCAAAGTGTGACTCAAATATTAGAGATTTTCTGCAAACCCGTTAAGCGAATTCTCCGAAACCATACGACAACAAATTCTTTATTCAAGTGCGTCATAATAGACCAGGGCTGAAGCCTTTGAAAATGGTAATAAGTGAAAAAAAATAATAGTAGGATGAAACCCATTGGAAAAGAAAGAGAGTATAACATAAATGAAAGGAAAAATAAATTACGGGCGATCCGAGGTCGGGAAGAGGGGGGGGGGGGGGGGAGTTTTTAAGGGTAGAAAACGATTTATCTCGATTTCCGGCAAAACTACAAGTCCTATGAAAACACGTTAAATGGCAAAGTTGTAGGTAATAAAAAGATTTACAACTTTTGTATTTGCACTTTTTTCACATAACCTCAAAATTTATGTGAAAAATTCAAATAACCAAGTTTTTAGTTTTTTATTTTTATCTTTTACAAAAAAATTTCTTATACACGAAATTTGGTGAAAATTTTCCTTTTTATGTCCTAAACACACTGTAATTTTTTTGATTTAAAATATTTATTTTTTAACCTTATTTTGACTTAATATCGAAAAAGCAACCTAATTTTCAATTGAAAATTCTCACGTCGAAATATCTGCTTTTTTAAAAAAGTCGGTTGGCTTTTTGTTCGTTGAAATCTCTACTTTCTGATGGTGTAAAAAAATATATACATTACTATAGTAAATGTGATGAAATCCCCTTTATCAACTATTTACGCATGTTTTTTGCGATCTTTATGTTTTATGGATTTGTAATTTTTTTGCTTATCAATGTAACATGGAATCTTACGTTTTTCGAGTAATTAGAGTATAAATTTTAATAAATAGCTCAAAATTGTACATAATGATTAAAAAAAAATCGTATTCGAGTTTTTTGAATTTTTTGAGAACATTTACCATAGTAATGTATATATTTTTTTACACCATCAGAAAGAAGAGATTTCAACGAAGAAAAAGCCCACCGACTTTTTTAAAAAAGCAGATATTTTGACGTGAGAATTTTCGATTGAAAATTAGATTGCTTTTTCGATATTAAGTCAAAATAAGGTTAAAAAATAAATATTTTAAATCAAAAAAATTACAGTGTGTTTAGGACATAAAAAGGAAAGTTTTCACCAAATTTCGTGTATAAAAAAATTTTTTTGTAAGAGATAAAAATAAAAAACCAAAAACTTGGTTATTAGAATTTTTCACATAAATTTTGAGGTTATGTGAAAAAAGCGTAAATACAATAGTTGTAGATCTTTTTATTACCCACAACTTTGCTGTTTAACGTTTTTCCATAGGACTTGTAGTTTGGCCGGAAATCGAGATAAATCGTTTTCTACCCTTAAAAACTCACCCCCTTCCACTTCCCGACCTCCGATCGCCCGTAAATTATTTTTCCTTTCATTTTTGTTATATTCTCTTCCTTTTCCAATGGGTTTCATCCTACTATTATTTTTTTTGGTTTCAAAAATTATCGACCCTGGTCTATAAATGATAATAATATACAGAACTTATCTTAGGGATAAATAAAATTTGAACTAACTCTTTCATTTAAAAGAGGCATGCTGCAATAAAAATGCGAAAAAGAATTTTGTTTCGTATTCCATTAACAATATCGCGGATAAACCACAAATTTTTTAACACGTGTCCAAATTTCCAGATTTTCTATCGCTAACTTTCGAAATGCAACAATGCATTTGTTTTCCCTTTTGGTCCATCTCTTGGACTACAAAAGATTATAAAAGCGTTTGTATGTTTCCTTTATTCCTTCTCTTTCAAGCGATTGGCTAGGGATAGGGTATTTTGATTTATTTTGGCGACATTTAAAAAATTCAATAACTTTGATGTTTTATAGGCCATTAGTGATGGTAAATCACGTATCGATGCCGATGTGGCAATGATCATAAATGCATCACCTAAAATTATAGTTTTGGCTGCTACATTCTCGTAGCTATATAATTTATTCGATTACAGTGTTAAAAATTATCGTTTTTGCAATAACTCTGAAACAAACAAAGATATCGAACTGCGGTCTTTACATTTTCTCTTGCAAATTTAATCTACTTTTCGCTTATGATGTCATAGTTATACCGTATGATTTGAATTTTCGGGATAAAATTTAAAAAATACTGTTGGTATTACAAATTGCGCCCTCTAGCAATTTTATTAGAAATTATCATGTACCAGTGGATAAGACAATTAAAATAACTTACCTTTCTCTTCCAAACAAGCTTAAATTTAGTAAAATCGGATAAGTCGTTTAGAAGTTACAGCGATTTAAATGATTACACTCTAGCTTCCCCCACTTTTATTAAGGTCGGTACGCCAATGAGCCTTAAACCTTAATGATGCAGAATTGTCCAAGTTTTCTAATGATGTAACGAGAGGTATACCTTAATATGGGAATTTTCGGAGAAATTTAGAATTTTAAAAATTAATTTTCAATTGTGCCCCCTTGCGGCGAAATGCGGAACTCAAAAATAATTTCCAGAATTTTTTCATATCTATTTTAATTATAATTTTTTCCCCCACGTTTCTATGCTTAGTAGTTTCCGAGATATGGCTATAAATGGCGTAGAACCTAGCAAGAATCAGTTAAAATTTGACTGGGGCCATTTTCTACTTTGTCTGTACGTTGATGATCTGGAACATAATTAATGCATTTGTGCTGATTACATTAGTTTAAAGAAACTCATTACCTATATGTTACGCGAGAACTTGGCAGGAAATTAAATAATTTAGCGGAAAAAGATTGTTTAATCATAGCAGTATTATTTCTTTGCTTCCATGGTAATTAATAAAGTACCTAATACATTTTTATTGTTTAATTATTTACTCAAAAAAATTTACAGTTTCCTATTCGCTATTCACAAGAAAATACAATTTTGCTATAATTTTGTTAATTGCCGGAGATAATACTAGCAAAAATATAGATAGAAGCTATGATAGGCTATAATTTTAATAGAAAATTAAATAATTACATGCATTTAATCACTGTATTATTTTTTCTTTAGCCCGAATAATACTCTTAAACTAATTAAAGAAATAAGTTCAAATAACAGTTTAGACAAACTTCAAAGATTATTATCGGAATTGGTTTGTGTTTGCTGATGGCTATCGTTACGGTTTCCAAAAAATAACTGGAAAGTGGGGTTATTTCTGAAAGTATCGAAAAAAGGTATTAGAAAAAGTTTTTTTAAATGCAGTTTTTAGCCCACATGCAAAATTTCAGCTGCATAAGATAACTTTGATTTTTTACCCAGATTTTGTAAATTGCACCACTGTTGCAAAATAAGACTCAACCTAACCTACATAAAACTTCTTAGTTTTGACAAGGCTTTATTTCAGATACATTTTCTTTAAAGTAGCGCCATATTAAATGTGTGTTTTTCTACAAAATCAAAATTGGGCTATTAAAATTTGGTCGCATGTGATGCAAAGTTTATTTGTTTTTGACCCTGTATAAGGTAACTTTATAAAATAAGTATTTTTGAAAACGTAGTTTGTGTCTGAAAGTAATACACTTTAATATTAGGACAAGAAAAAAACAGTGTCTTCAGTAAAGTGTTCATTAAGTGGAAAATAAATTTTAGTGGTGGGTAAAAAATCAAAATTATCTTTATGCAGCTGAAATTTTGCACTTGGGCTAGAAACTGCATTAAAAAAAACTTTTTCTAATAACTTTTTTCGATATTTTCAGAAATAACCCCACCTTTTAATTTTTTTTGTGGAAAAAATTTAAATTTGACAGATAATGCGAATCACGTGACTACTATTTTTTTGCTTAATTTTCATCTCGATCGAAGCAGAACTTGATGCCAAAGTCAAATTTCCAATGGGGCTGTTAATAAAAAAATTCCATATGATGCGGACTTTACTGGTAACACTGTAGTACCTATATAGGATTTTAACGATTATTAACGATGAATAATTAACAACTACAAAAATTGCTGCTAGTTAATAAAAAGTACTTAACTATTGTTTCTCTTTACGAGAATATTGCAAAAATAATAGAAGAAAACAAAAACAGAAGGAATTTTCCTGTTTAATATAAAGTAATAAACATTGTTGGTACTTATAGCTACAAATAACTACTTAACAGCAGCTTTATTGCATACCTATTCCAACAAAATTGAAATAGAAATTCCTTTAAAACTAATTTCAGTTTTATCTCCTAGGACTTCACGATTCCTTTTGATATTTGTTTTTTTCCAAAGTGACGTAGTTTCAATGATTAATATGGTTATAA
Source organism: Polydrusus pterygomalis (assembly GCA_963969555.1). Lineage (NCBI taxonomy): Eukaryota > Metazoa > Arthropoda > Insecta > Coleoptera > Curculionidae > Polydrusus > Polydrusus pterygomalis. The sequence continues at coordinate 21,448,364 of OZ018379.1, forward strand.
CCATAAATCAGTAAACTAGGTTAATTATAACCTTTTAATTATACAAATACTAAAAATATTAGCTGCAGTCATTTTAAAGACAATAAAGGGTCATCTACGAGGCAGATCGATTCTTTAAAACTCCTAATCAGACCCTTTCCATGATGATTCTTATGCACAAAAGTACCAAAGTTGTTTAGGAAACTAACATACATTCAAAAATTTCTTTAGGTGCCTTTTACATTATTATCTTCTCTTTATAATATTTTCTAGTGTAGAATAAGGCAAATCAGTGTTATAGTGTTCCTCAGGTTAATTTAATGACATAAAAAAGTATTAAACTCCTAACCATAGGCGTCGGTATCTCCAAGAAATTAAAATGCATAGGGTATATATTGTTTTAAATTTTTTAAATGATAATATACATAAAACAATTTTAATAATAGGTAACACGTTGTAAACGAACATTATTGATTTAGGATGCAGTAACAATTGAATTGATGGAATCATCATAATTTTCAGAAGTAGAATCGTTTTCAGGTTGGATCACTATTGGTGCTATAGGCGATAAAACAGGGATATTCCATTTCTACAGTAACATGAGCTTCGCAATTTTTCCATACATCGATACTCATGTCGTTAATTACCTGCCGAATATTATCAAGGACAGCTGCGCTTAAAATTAAAATAATGCGTTGACAATAAACATGTAAATCTTTGTTTCTCAATTCCGTACTTGTTGCGCTCTCGAAGGCGGACTCCACAGAGCATGTTGGCACCAATACAATTCACCTTTTTTTTTTAATTTATTTTTTTTTTATTTATTTTTTTTTTACGTCGGCCTTTTTCCTCAACGAGGCCAATCACCGACGCCAGGGAATTTGTCACACACTATCTGGTAATTTTGCCGAATACCTCTTTGTCGAGGGTAGGGTTCTTTAACGTGCCAACATGCATGACACGGGGCCCACAGTTTAACGTCTCTTCCGAAAGACGGCGCACCTCTTAAACCAAATTCCAAATTTAACATCGACGTTGCTGGCACCGGGAATGGAACCCGGGCCTACGATCTGTGAGGCCGCTGCGCTGACCACTGGACCACAACGTCGACTACAATTCACCTTGATCTGCTGTTTAAAATGATCGCTAAAAAGCCATTGCTGATAATAAAATGTACCAAGTAGAAACATATCTGTCCAAAACCACACAGTTATAAACCAAAATTAAATACGTAAATTATAGCAAATATGTTAAACCACCTACTCCACTGTCCTTTTCCTTAAGAAACCATTAATACCTGACATAACAGTGATTACGGCTTAATTATCTTCTAGCAGGTAGATAAGAAATATCGTGATTTGCTGAAAATATTCCGCCTTTCTTGTCTAGAACATATAAATTTCCAATTGCGTTTGTCTTAGTATCATTCACAGATTGGGAGACAGTGTTCGAGGCGTGCATAAATTATGCACGATTGCCAGTTCTACCAAATTTTCGGGTTTGTTAATATAATATATAAGTATACGAGAAACAATTGTTTGTTAATTAGTTGTTTTTTTAACAATGAAAACCTTTTTTAAATGACTAAAAAATCTATAATAATATTAATGTTTTGCTTTCTTTCCAGGGTTGGTTGAATTCGTCCAAGTGGACATAATTGGACGATTTTGTCCAATTATGTCCGTCCGGACAAAATCAATTGTTCTGGACAAAATGGACAAAATTGTACAAAATCAAATTAAACACATATAAAATTAAAAAAACTTTATTATATTAGGATTAGGGTGTCAAACAAAACTTAAACAACAACAACGGGATACCGTCGGATCATCGGACGCATGAAAATTTACCTTAAGGTGGGAGTATCAATATGCTTGCCAACCTATAACCTATTTCGCGTAGATTTATTTATGGTTTCTAGCTTTTATACAAAATTTAAAGAAAATCAGTATCGACTTGATATTCTATAGGTAATCATTGACATATTTAATAAATATCAAGGTATTTCATAGCTTATTTTAGAAGAATTGTATAGCGAAAAATATCGGGTAAGATTTTTTTTAACATTATTATGTCATTGTCACTCATTGTTCTTTCACTATACAATTCTCCCAAAATTAGCAATGCAATAAATTGATATTTTTGTAATATATCAGATACTACGTAAATAATGTACCGACGATATGGATTTTCTTTAAATGTTAGTTATTAAAATAATAAACTCAAAAAATCAACGCGAAATAGGTTATAGGTTGGCAATAGATTGAATGACGTTGAGAATTCAACCTTAAGGCCCCATAATGAAATAACAAATAGCCATTTTCTGGAATTTTTAATTTGGTATTTATTGTTTATATAATACACAATACAAACGTGTATTTTGGGTTGCCTAAATCAACAAATTTAATAAAATGTAATGAAATTTGATTTTGTCCAATATTGTCCGATTTTGTCCGTTTTGTCCAATTTTTTCCATGTCCTGGACAAAATCAAAAAAAGTGGACAAAATCACAACCCTGTTTCTTTCACACTCAAAACTTCTTAGTTTAAAGTATATTTGTAAACTAGCTTTCCAAGAGAGTTACTGACTAACAATTGAATACTGATATAAAAAGAACATTTTTAATAAAAAGAACCTAAAGAATTTAAAAAAATAGATCTGACAACCCTGGTTGTGAAGTCGGTCTCTTTGAAGCCTGTTAAACGCTTTTTTATGTCATCAAACTGAGTTTGGATAAATTATACTAATACTGCGATTTAATACAATCTGCAACATTTTTATTGATGCTCTGCCGTACAAACTAGAAATTTAGACAGTTTGTGCTACAATGTTACAGTTCACTTATCTAGGGTAAAATCACAAAGCACACTGATCAGACAGCTGCAGAAGCTTTATAAATAATATAAGTCCGCCATTAAACAGGAAGTCTACATCAGATTTATAATGTAAATTTGTCACGGATCGAAGAGTTGAGCTCCTGTAACACAACGCGGCTGTGATTTTATCAATATTGAAATGATACGTGGATGAATATAATATTATATTGTTTGTCCCCCATCTGCTGTATTATATCCATGAAATATTAATATTGTTTGTGGAGTAATAAATTAGAAACGAATTAATAAAATTGCAGCATAACGGCATGATTGATTTAATTTATTTTAATACAGAACATAACTATGGTTGGAAACTGGATTGTAAATAAAACAAGTCGGCACAATTTTATGAACAACAACAAAGCCCAATAAATGTACATCCTGCTGTATATTGGTAAGCAAATATCGAACGTAGTTCAAAATTGCTGCTTCGTTTATCACCAATAATTACGCTGCTCTCATGCTTCTGCAGAAGCTGAAGGTTCCACGAATAACAGCCTGTGGGTTGCTGATGCTCTTGCTAAGCCAAATGCCAAATGGTGAGCTGGCCGATCGACCTTATTGATAAGGGTCACCTGAATAGTAAAAATTTTACTCTTTTCCTCTTTTAAAACAGTAATTGAAAATTAAAAACGTTTTACAAGAATGAAATTACCTTTTCCTAAATATATTTTTGATTCAAATATCCCGTTGAAGATTTGTCAGTTTCAATTCGCTAAATCAAAATTGATCCAATTGTTAATTCATTGTTGATACCGTCCAGTGCCGGTTTAAGGCTTTATCGGGCCCTAGGCGGCCGTGTGGATTTTGGCCCCCCTCCCTCTTGACCCATTATTGGATAGAGGAAAAAAGGGATGTTTCATGATTTCATTTCGGATAGATATGGAATTGTGTTGGTTAGAAAATTGAAATTACTTTTATTTAATAATTTAATGTAATGTGATACCAATAACATTGAAACAGTAAAAACATAATACTACAAAATAATGTAGGTAATCGTTAATTAATCTAACAAATACAAACATCAAAATAACATCATTATAATATATAAAAAAAAACAAAAACCAAATACATTAACATTATTACTCAACTTAAAAACTACAAATGTTTTTTACGCACTTTGTCATTTGCAAATTTATTAATAATTTCTTCATAATTAATATTATTTAAGGCCTCACTTTCGATGTAAAGGACAGAGAAGGCATCCAGCTTTTCCTGTCTTAAAAAATAAGCCCGATGTTTATTTTTTACTCTATCCAACGCAGAAAAGGAGCGTTCACCACTGGCGTTGGATATAGGTAAAGAAATAAAAATTTGCAACAGCGTTAAGACATTTTGGAAACGTAGATTTTAATGTTTGAACGATGTTATATTTTTCGAGAATGGTATTTTTATTTAATTCTTCGCATAACAAATTAAACTGCTCTTCTAAGCTGTAGGGTTCAATGTCGCCCTCATAGACTTCTTTTATTTTTATTATGGAGGTATTAAACTCCGAAGGATCGTTTGTAAAAAAAAAGTTAAAGCTACTTTTAATTAATTCATGCGATTCTAGTCTATATACGACTTAAGTCCCTTATAATAGAATCGTATATAACATTAAAGGTTTCAACCCTAAATTTTTCGTTTTTGTTTAATATCACTTTATGACTTGTACTTTCGTCAAAAAATAATTTTCGTTTTCTTTTTCTAGCAGTCTCATCTTCATATTGTCTTTTATTTTCATTAGCATTTGACGTTTTCAGTAAATTTGCTGCTTCATTTTCAATAGACGCAAAATAATTATTTCTAAAGTTGTTAACAAAAGCAACTAGTGACCTAGTAAGTTAACAGCATCGGATAGATTTAGGGTTGGATCCTGTAATGTTTTACTAGTGGCATTACAACGTCCTGACCACATTATTGTTAAGGGAGCTGTTTCATATTTATTCATTTTTTTAAATAAACCTGAATCTTCAGCCCTAGTTCCCGCTTTTTCATTGATATCATTGGAAATATTTAATAATACAGACAAAAGAATTTCATAATTAATATTTAACGCTTTAAGAGCATCAGATCTAGCTGACCATCTGGTTTCTACAGTGGCGTATTTAGGGGGGGGGAGGGGTCCGAGGGGTCTGGACCCCCCCCCGTGGGCTCAACATTAAAAAAAATTCAGAACAGATCAGATACCTTGTTGCATTTAATTTCTAATTTAAGTGAGTAAAATAATATATACATGGTGATTGATAATTCGATTAATTCCTCGCAGGAGGTAATTTGTGATTTTTTCTTAAATATGACCTATTCCGAAAATGCTTGGTTTTCGAGTTATTTTAATTTTTTTCTTGTTTTTTACCTGCGTGTCTAATTTATTTAATTTAAAAAAATTGAAATGATGTTCACTTAGTTTTGTAATTTTTTTGCAAACTAGAACTATTAGCAATACTTCGTTTTTACAAATAATTAAGTAACTGTATCACAGATAACAAAACAACATGGCCAAACTTGGCAAAAAAAAGGGCAAAAATAACTTGAAAACCAATCATTTTCGGAATCGGTCATATTATGTAGAAATATATATTTTTAAACATAAATATTTAAAAAAATATATATTCCCATTATTGCGTTTATATTTAAAAATTTCTTAATTTCTTCCTTTTTTGGGTTCAGCTATCAAAACATAGAAATTATAAATTTTGATAATTCAAAATAGGGCGTGGCACTGAAAAAAAGAAAGAGAAAGAAAGAAAGAAAGAAAGAAAGATAAAACGAAAGGTATAGACCCCCCCCCCCGTGGCAATATTCTAAATACGCCACTGGGTTTCTATAACTATTTTAACGATATTAAGCAGCGACTTGACATTAGGTCCCATCGATGGGTAGAGCTCGAAAAAAATACAAATATTTCTTGAACAAAACCAAAAAAGTTACTCGCGTGTAAACAAGATTCACTTGCGAAGTTAATAACCAAGTTTAGGGAATGATTTGAACATGGAATATAAAAAGCCTTTGGGGACGCGTCACCGCGTGTGTCCTACACGAAAGTTTACTGAATAATAGAAATTTTTATAAACTGTGTCTAGTTAACCTATTTTTTTTTCGAGGTTTGGCCCCCCGGGCCCCCCTAAGCTACCGGGCCCTAGGCGGCCGCCTAGTCCGCCTAATGGTTAAATCGACGCTGGATACCGTAGGGCATATACTTTCTAAATATTCATAGCATATGCTTAGAATATACCCAAAGAGTTGTCTGATCGTTTAATTTAATAACTGTTGTATTTTCAATAAGTAATAAATCTATCTTTCGCATAAAACAGTGTGTAAAAGTTTAATGAAAGTTTGGATGTTTAGAAATAGTCAATTAAATGACTCTTATTTCAATAAATGCACAATCCATTAAAAATTAATATATTTATTAAACCTTTCATGATTATACCATTTTGATGTTTTGATGGGGATTCATAATTGAGTTTATTATCGTCACGCCTATTAAATACTTTTTCCTTTACTGTTATTGACGTTTGCAATTTAGTTTTTAAATCGTATTTCATATTGTTGCGTTGGCATGTATGCAATTAATGACCATAGCCATAGGATGCAGTGGTGTGAGCACTTTATGAATATTTATTTTTGATCTGGAGTGCCACAAGGCTTTGATTTGGGTCTTTTATTGTTTTTGATAACCATGAATGGTATTGTTGGTGTGCCAAAGTACTCTGAGGGTTTATGGTTTGCAGATAAATAAGTTGTTTTTAGAAATTGCTACCGCGAATGATTGTGACAAGTTACATAATGGTCTGAGTATAGTTTCTCTGATTGTTGTAATGTAATTATAATAGCAAATAGTAATTTATTAACTCTTTGTTAAAACTTCAATATAGGATCTCTGTCTACATAGCAATACTATAGATGAAAAGACATGTCAATGAACCTCAGGAAAAACATAGTTCATGTATTTCTATTTCCCATTTCGTAAACCTCTATTACCCCAAAAACCCTAATCCTCAGCGTCGGCGTCGGTGTATATGGGCCTTAAAAGCGTGTAAATCATACAACCTAAATCCTAAATGGAACAAAACTTTCTCTCAATTTTAGAGCCGGCAGGATTGAGGCTTCGATTGAGCGGCACTGCGACCGCAGTGGTTGGAACTAGGTCGGAAGTGCGTTACGAATTGCTAAAGCTCAAGAAAAATTGCCGCAATTATTCGGAGGAAAAAACATGAAGTCTTTGGGACACCAGACGCATTTTGAGCAGGGCGATTTAAAGTGGAAAAGGCGGATTTAATTATTTTTTGAGGTAAGAAATTGCTCTGCATTTATTTAGTTTAATATTATTTTGTTCTGAATATACATATAAAATCATCACTACTAAAGTAATTATAGACCAGGGCTAAAGCCTTTGAAATGGTAAAAAGTGAAAAAAAATATTGTAGAATGAAACCCATTGGAAAAAGAAGAGAATATAACAAAAATGAAAGGAAAAATAATTTACGGGCTATCCGAGGTCGGAAACTGGAAAGTTTTTAATGGTAGAAAACGATTTATCTCGATTTCCGGCAAAACTACAAGTCCTGTGGAAAAACGTTAAATGGCAAAGTTGTAGGTAATAAAAAGATCTACAACTTTTGTTATTTACACTTTTTTCACATAACCTCAAAATTCATGTTTAAATTATTGTAAAAGATAAAAATAAAAAACCAGAAACTTGGTTATTTGAATTTTTCGCATAAATTTTGAGGTTATGTGAAAATAGTGTAAATACAAAAGTTGTAGATCTTTTTATTACCTACAACTTTGCCATTTAACGTTTTTTCATAGGACTTGTCCTTTTGCCGGAAATCGAGATAAATCGTTTTCTACCATTAAAAACTCACCCCCTTTCACTTCCCGACCTAGGATCGACCGTAAATTATTTTTCCTTTCATTTTTGTTATATTCTCTTCCTTTTCCAATGGGTTTCATCCTACTATTATTTTTTTTGGTTTCAAAAATTATCGACCCTGGTCTATTATTTCTTTACAATTAACAAAAAATTAAAAATTGGAAATTTGAGTTTCCTGTAACACCAGACTTGCATTCCACCGTCGTTAGACACTATCTCGGTAATGTTTCCCATATTTGTCATGGCCACATCAGCTTCGTATTTTGTTAAAAATGCAATATTCTCTATGATGGATATCATATTGGCAAATATGTTTGCTATAATTTATTTTAAATAAAGTTTTAATTCATTTTGTTGTTCGGTGAAGACGTCATCAAGTTTAAATATAACAGATAATAAATTATTTTTCTTTTCTTAAACGAAATACGTTTTCGATACCGTCCGCTGACTGTTTGATTCGTTAAAATTTATTCAACTTCATTTGGGTTTTTCTGAATGTTAATCACCCAAGTAGAATGCAAAATATATGTTAAAGAGTACTATAGGACTTGCTTTGTTGTTTGAATTGTACGGTGCTGTTCCTGGTTGTAGGTTGCATAATGACTGTTGGCTTTTGAATTTTTAAATGAGGTCATGAACTTTTGTATCGTACGTATCTCTTGAGTGCAGTACGCCAGTGGTGTAGGTGCAGAAATATTCTGTTATCGTTAAAAAATAATAAGAAAAACACCCATCAAGCCAATATGGTGGTAAAACCTAAAGGTTGGGACACAATACTCATTTTCTACATTACCTTAATAAAAGTAAGGACATTTTAGCTGGTCATTGGACAAAAAGTTTTATTTTATTTTTTCAGTTTTTAATTTATTTCACCTAACCTACTAAAACAAATTCATTTAAATTATAATCACTTACCGTGCGAGCAAAAATTATTTGCATCAAAGAGGGCTTGGATTAAAAAACGTAGGGCTTGGTTTAGATCACAATGATATGGGGACGATATATCTAACCAAATCTAGGGTAAAATTTTGTCAAATTCATATTATGACATGATACCTATGCCAAACTTATGAGTAATAAAATAAGTAGACAAATACAAATTTATTTTTGTTGTTTACAAAATTAACAAAGTAAGAATATACAGAAAGAAAAAGAAAAATAATTACATAAATTGCTGAAATTGGCCACCGCCATGCTCCAAGCCAAGCATAAATTACACGTCTCTTCATATTTTCGAGTAATTCCTGCGTCTTTCAAAATCTGCGGCTTATATTTTTTGGAATACTTGCACTTTATAAGGAAATAAATTTAGCTGCTTCTTAAGAATAGTCCGGCATGTTCCATAAGATCTTCCCACTTCTTGGGACAGGCGTTTTATACAATTTGTTGGCGTATTTTGCATTATTTCACTAACGTTTGCAACAAGTTCTTCTATTCTTACAGATGGTCTTCCTGCTCCTTTTTGTGTTGTATAGAACCAGTTTCCCTAAACACAGCCACGGTTCTTTTTAGGCAATGATAAAAATCCCAAGCAATAAAAGCAACGTTATAAAAATGTTCGTGAAAATCGGCCATGCACAAACCCAGATTGTATTGCCACTCACCATTTACTCTAACCCCGTTTCAAAAATACGCTTCAACCATGAATGTTTTGTGCTGTTCCGTAAAGTCCATTGGGTGAATTGTTCAAGAAATTGGAAAAAATGAGGGATAAATCAAATTACTTGTAACGACTTTCAAAGATGACAGAATAACTGATTGATTGTTAATTCAGGTAGTTACTGGCACCCAATAAGTATTAAGCTCTACGGCTAAGCATTACGTCCTTAGATGCAAGGCCCTCTTTGATGCAAATAATTTTTGCTCGCACGGTATAACCAAACCTAAAAACACAAAAAAGTAGAAGATGTCCCATTTTTTTTAAATACCCTGTGTCACAGTATATTAAGTCAGCATATGAATAAAATTCCTAACTCAATTCGTGTAGGAGCTATGGATGTCTTACGTCCTATTGCAAGACCATGTATAGACTCAAATTCATTTGCATTTGCAAAATAGTGTTGATAAAGTAGTTTCAAATATTTTTTCGGCAACCGTCCGGGAAGTACCCACTTCCCGGACGCTTTTCCTTTGAGAAAGTAGCATTTCTCCGGCCTAGTCCGGGAAGTACGTACTTCCCGGACTAGGCCGGGAAGAATCACATCAATATTAGCAATTGCTCGAATTTTAATATAAATATTAATACAAATAAGAATTAGAATGTTTCTGTTCGTACCTATCTTCTGTTCGAATTTCAATATTTAATACAAATAAGAATTAAAATGTTCGAAATTTTGTTCTACAAAGAAATATAATAAAGAAATGTGTCTCATTGATTTGTTATTCTACACGGTTGCCGAAAAAATAGTGTACGCAACACGCCCGAAAACAGTTTTTTTGGACTCGCAGACTTCCAGAATTTTGTCGACTCGTCCAAAAAAACAGTATTTTCCGGACTTGTAACGTAAATTACTATTTTGGGTTTTTTTTTTCTAGCGAAACCGATCATCGTTTTCCAAAAATGTCCGAAAAGTAACGCGCTATTATCACCAACCTACAGCTATGTTACCTGAAACGTTACCTTTGAGGTTAGACAACGACCTCCGTAGTCCGAATAACAACACACAGTTACCAAGGACAAGAGCAAGTTTATGTTTATCTCCTTCGAGCACAGATGGAGCCACGATCTCCGTCGACAATAAGAGGAGAAGTTGGTGCGGGACGCCATCTAGCGGCGGACCTACCCCGCCGTTTTTAAGAAGATATGGGGAGTTGGGTCATTTTAGGCCACGGTAAGAATGCTAGTTAGTCCTTGAGTAGAATTAAATTACTTGTGACATTATGTTTACGTTTGTTTTTTTTTTACCTTATTTGAACCAATCTATTTATTAATTTTTCTTTTTAGCAAATCGTCGTCGCTTTTTTTTTGTTACTTCATGTTTTTGAATTTCTCTACCAATTACATAATACCGGTACCAACGCTACCGTCTCAATTGCTCTGCTTTAATTCAGATTAAAGTTGGTATGTTGGTGTTGGCTACAATGACCTTACTTCTACTACTACCTATTTATGTAAATAGGGGTATTTGGCCAATTTTTGGAGAAAACGAAAAATAATTGAAATATTTATTAAAAAACCACGAATTTTTATTTATTATTTATTTAATTTGAAAAAATAGTCCATGCTTAAAGTGGAGTTGAAAGTATATATTTATTGACAGGTTTCTTTATAATAATATAACATCATATAACATTTTTTTTAATAAAGATTAATCCCTCGATTAATCCAATGAAAGCATCATTACAAAACCATAGATTAACAAATCTGTCCGATTTTGTAATGAAAAAAACACTCATTTAGATTATTAATTTTAATTACATTATAAATATATTAAAAAATATAAGTAAAGTAATTCCAAAATATTTCACCCAAAAAAAAAAAGGAAAAATTATAAATAAGGGAGAAATTATAATAGAAAAATTGTAATATTTAGTATTAATATTACATATAGATAAGTTGGCTTACCTTTATATAATTTTTGCATAATCCATGATTTTAATTTTCTTTTAAATGCCAAAAACTATTAGTTTTCAAATTAGTAGGTAATATATTAAAAATTTTGATTCCAACAAATAGCATTATTTTTTAAAAGTGTTATATTAAAATTATCATAACATAATATTATTTTAATTATAATATTTTTATATATATAAAATGGAAGTTTTGTAATAAAGTTGTTTTAAACTCGGAATATTATTATAAACACATAATATTTTTGAAGGAAACAAAATATGTTTATTAAATTATATTTTAAAAACATATTTTTGTATTGTTATAATATATAATTATACCATAGGAAATAATTGATTGAAAAAGTGCATAATAAAACATTAAACAAAGTTTTTGATTCACAATATTTTTTTAAAGTCTAAATTTACATAGTGTTTCTTAATTTTTTGGTAAGAGTGTTAATTTGATGATCCCATTTTAAATTTTGATCAATCAATATTCCTAAATATTTTATAAATTCAAGTTTTTTAATTTTATTTTGGCAAGAACAGTTAGCATAATTAGTTCTAACTATATCTGATATTTCTAAACAATTTAAATCTAGATTTTATTTTCTTTAACTATTCGGCTGAGTATCTTTATAACAAGAAAAAGTCATAAATTTTGTTTTAGTTAAATATAAGCTTAATAGGTTATCATAACTCAAATTATTTTTTATTATTGAAATGTCTAGTTCTGAATTTAAAACGCATTCATTCCAAGTATTAGTTGGTATTATTAATACAGTATCATCTGCATATGAAAATATTTTTTCATTTGACTCTGATTTTAATATATACAGGGTGGTCTTTAAGTAATGGGACACAGAGCAGCAGTAAATTATTCACTTCAAAACATAACGATTTAGCGCAATTTTTATAATCCGAAAATTTATATTAAGACACATTGTTACATTAAAATAGCAAATATTTCGAAAACTATCAACTTTAGCGTAATTTGACAAGAGTACCTTTTTTACGTAAAAAAGTCGTGAAATTATTAATTAGGAGTGATAAGTCTTATTATACCTAGTGACAACAAGTTATTGCAGTTCAAAAGTAAGAAAAGTGTTGCTCGTAGCGCCCTCTCTCCGATAGAAGAAAAATAAGCCCAGATTGTTATTTCCCGCCCCAAAAAAACCCCCCTACACCAAATTTTAACCCAATGCTCCGAAAACTTTTGAAAATATCTAAAAAACTCGAAATCATTTTTTTAACTTTGACACCCTGCATCTGTCTTAATATAAATTTTCGGATTATAAAAATTGCGCTAAATCGTTATGCTTTGAAGTGAATAATTTACTGCTGCTCTGTGTCCCATTACTTAAGGACCACCCTGTATAATTAATATAAAGTAAGAATAAAATTGGTCGCAAAACAGTACCCTGGGGAACACCACAAATTAAAGTACCTAGTTGTTTCACTACTGAAATTATCTATTTTTACTTTCTGTTTTATATGCGTCATTAGTGTATTATTTCTGTATTCTTTGATTTCATACTTATTTTGTAAGTCGACTAAGATTTTTCTTGTCACTTTGGACCCAATTTCTTGTTACATGCACTCGCCTTATGAGGAAATATTAGAACTGACTCACAGTTGACGCGATCTTAGATCCCCCCCTCCCCACCATATTTAATTAGCAGATAATGCGGGAAACTCCTTAGATTAACACAGCTTTAGATGATCGGTTATTTATGGTGGCATATTGACCAAAAATATTTTGCAAAAGAATATATTTACATTTAAAAGCTCCGTGTTCTACAGCATATCTTTTCAGGATTTAAAGGCATTCTTATTCAAATAGGACAATATTGATTTTAGTCTTGTCATCTAAGCCTCTTATTCCCCCATTTCTACATTATTCTTAGATATAGCACAAACCACCGATATAGGAGACCGTAACAGACAGGGGAAAATCACTTTTGACTTTCGCACACTTGTTAGAAAAATTGCAGATATTTGAAAGCAAAGCATGAAGCAAGAACAGCTGGTTGGTATTGGTGCTTCCGCTATTTTGTTTTACCAATATTTATTGAGGGTTTTCGTATACGATTATGATCCGTTTAGGTTTTTGCATGAGAGTAGAGGACTGTTTCAGCATCTGCTTAAAAAATATTGTTTGCAAATGCACTATTTAAACTATTTTCCTAATAGGTATTTTTTTTAAAGTTTGTTTTTCCACTTTTCTCCATCTCATTATTTCGTTTTAACTTTCAAAATATCTCCAAACTAACTTTTACAGTTCATTACATGGAAAGTGACAAAAAAAAATAGTGTAAATAATTTAATTCAGTAAATATCTTTAATTGTTTTTTAAAACTTGCCAATTTTTTAATATTTCTGATGTTTTTTGGAAGATTGTTATATTTTATAATTCCGTCATGTAAAGCTGTTTTTTTTCCGAAATTACTTATTACTTTGATAATTTATACAACGTCTGGTCGTCTGGTGTTATGCTTCTCCTCTTTTTTTTTCACTTGTCAACAGCAGCTTTAAACCATACTTTTTGAAAGGGTACCTATACGACCAGTAAAGTCCGCATCATATGGGATTTTTTTTTATTAATAGCTTTATTCGAAATTTGACTTTGGCATCAAGTTCTGCTTCGATCGAGATAAAAATTAAGCTAAAAAATAGTAGTCACGTGATTCGCATTATCTGTCAAATTTTAATTTTTTCCAAAAAATAATGCAAAAGTGGGGTTATTTCTGAAAATATCGAAAAAAGTTTTTAGGAAAATTGTTTTTAAATGCAGTAGCCCACATGCAAAATTTTAGCTGCATAAGAAAATTTTGATTTTTTACCTATATTTTGTAAATTGCACCAATTTTGCAAAATAAGACTCAACGCAACCTACATAAAACTTCTTAGTGTTGACAATGCTTTATTTCAGATACATTTTCTTTAGAGCAGCGCCATATTAAATGTGTGTTTTTCTACAAAATCAAAATTGGGCTATTAAAATTTGGTCGCATGTGATGCAAAGTTTATTTGTTTTGGACCCTGTATATGTATACTGTATAAGGTAACTTATTCATAAAATAAGTATTTTTGAAAATGTAGTTTGTGTCTGAAAGTAAAAAAATAAAAAATAAAGTAGGGGGGTAGAGGGGTTTTAAATTAAATCGTTAAAAATAGATAAACTTTACGTTAAGTTAAACTAAAATTTATTTTCCACTTAATGAACACTTTACTGATGATACTGTGTTCTTTTTTGTCTTAATATTAAGGTGTATTACTTTCAGACACAAACTACGTTTTCAAAAATTCTTATTTTATGAACTTACCTCATACAGGGTCCAAAACAAATAAACTTTGCATCACATGCGACCAAATTTTAATAGCCCAATTTTGATTTTGTAGAAAAACACACATTTAATATGGCGCTACTTTAAAGAAAATCTGTTTGAAATAAAGCCTTGTCAAAACTAAGAAGTTTTATGTAGGTTGCGTTGAGTCTTATTTTGCAAAAGTGGTGTAATAATAAATATGGGTAAAAAATCAAAATTATCTTATGCAGCTGAAATTTTGCATGTGGGCTAGAAACGACATTAAAAAAAACTTTTTTAATAACTTTGTTCGATATTTTCAGAAATAACCCCATTTTGAATTATTTTTTGGACAAAATTTAAGTTTGACAGATAATGCGAATCACGTGACTACTGTTTTTTTGCTTAGTTTTCATCTCGATCGAAGCAGAACTTGATGCCAAAGTCAAATTTTGAATAAAGCGATTATTAAAAAATCCCATATGATGCGGACTTTACTGGTGACACCTTGTTATTTTAAACATAATATTGGGTAAAACATTATTTCAGTATTTACTGTTTGGGTAAAAAAATCGTAAGTTTCTTTTGTTATCATTACAAAGACAGTCGAAGTGGACAAAGAAACGACTGCCATTAAATAATGATTCCGTAAATCAACATCTCCGTCTCCATATAGCATTCGGTCATAGCCAAGGCAGAAGATTCTCCTTTTTCCGTAACAATGGACCATTGTTTTTAATATAAATACGACAGCAGCTACCGACAACAAAGCTCCCGAGGGAGCTCGCTGCCGTCGAAATTAAAGTTACGTATGGTTGAGCTTTTATTTTTAAATGGGAATGATGATTTTAGGTACAAAGTTAAAAGGTTAGGAAGCCTTTGGGAGTTACGGTGGTTTATTTTACATGGCAGAGATTAAATTAAATTCTAGAGAGGTCTGTTGTTTCACATTATTTTCATTCGTTTATGATTGTTATTTTTTCAAACAGCTTTTTAACATTCTTTATAGAAAGTATTCGTAATAATAATAAAACCTTATATACCTGCTGTTAAAAGCGAATAATTGCGGCATATCGGACAAGTGTGTAACTGTTTTTATATTGAAATACACAGGGATCCGAGCACAATAGATACCCTGGGGCGGGTAGACTACGACGGCCGTTTCATCCTTGTTAGGACTCTACGGGCAGGCATACTAGGGTTGTGGATTTGACCGGTCAATTTGTTTTGGGTCAATTAACTGAAATAAATTAAAATTTAAAAATGCAGTGGATGAACCTAACTATACTTGCCAAATTTCTTATTTTGTATTTTGGAAAAAATTAATTTTTTATAACAAGTTTTGCTTGTTCTGAAAAGTCTATTGCCATACCTAAATTTTATACAGGGTTGTCAAATGGATAATATAGTTAGGTCCATCCAGGTACCCATTCTATAAGTGTATATCTCAATAGTTTATTTTTATATAACCATGAAAACATAAAAACATGAACACTTAAAATAAAATATCAGACTCTGGTAATTAGGTAGGTGAATTATTACGAGCAGTAAAGTATGTAGCCAATGGTAAATTTTCATCTTCGGAGTCAGATTCTAGCTGCTCGGCTTTGGAAGACGAAGAGACATCAGCTTCGGAAGATGAAGATAAATTTAAGTCGGGTATTCTTCCACATTTATTAATTATATTTAAATTGTATTTAACATACACCAGTTTTCCGGATCGTGTAGTATAGTCAGCCTATTTCTTAACTTATTATGGATAATACCCCATGTGGACCAGTTCCTTTTACAAGAAGCTGAGGAGGCCGGCATTTTTAGTAACTTTATAGCTACATCGTGAAGTACCGATTTCTTTTGCCAACTCTTCCACCAAGTTGATGGAGTAATATCCCATGATGTTTTACAAAGTGATTTGATACTTTTTACTGCTGTCCAAATTAAACGATTATTGAATTAATTTGATGCTGTATTAATTACTTAAACGAGGCTGACTATTGGGATTCCCAGAATCAGGTGTTGTTTCCTTAAATAAGGGCCCTATAACGATACACTAAACATTATCCTGGGTGGTAGGAGGTAATCTGGACAGATCACAAATGCATAAATAATAAAATAAAATTGATATATTTTGACCGAATTTGACCGGTCAAATACGTCATGGTCAATTGACGGTCAATTGATCATGCCCAACTCTAGGCATAACCCAAGTAACAGCGGTAAGATGTATTAAAAGCCTTTTACAAAAGCAAAGCGACCATCAATACACCGTGTACCACTGGTACTGCCTTTTATATTGGAGTTAATTCCGCTGGGATGGTGCTACGGTGTATTGATGGCCGCTTAGCTTTTGTTTAAGGCTTTTAATACATCTTATTCTTGCTGTTGTCGAGATTACTTGGGCCATGCCTGCCCGTAGAGTCCTAACAAGGACGAAACGGCCGTCGTGGTCTACCCGCCCTAGGGTATTTCTTGTGCTTGGATCACTGTGTATTCCAATACAAAAAACAGTTACACACTTCTCCGATATGCCACAATTATTATCTTTTAATTATTTTCGCAGAAACTATATATCTTCTAATTACTTGCTAAGTAAATTTCTTCTTCCTGCTACTTCTTTGGTTAACAAGCTAATTTTTCCAATAATTTATTAACTTAAAACAGGTAGCTCTTTTCCGCAGTAACTAAATCCCGTTAAACCCTAAATCAAATGGCACCACTAAAGCTTTTAATGCACTACAAATAATGGAGTTATCCACAACCCTATTAAAGGAAGGAACAAGAAAAGCGCATCATTTTTATATGCCG
The DNA here is from genome assembly GCA_963969555.1 of Polydrusus pterygomalis. Taxonomy (NCBI): domain Eukaryota; kingdom Metazoa; phylum Arthropoda; class Insecta; order Coleoptera; family Curculionidae; genus Polydrusus; species Polydrusus pterygomalis. The sequence continues at coordinate 21,465,746 of OZ018379.1, forward strand.
AATTTATTACCGTCATAATGTAGTTTCAAATACACAATAAAATATTTACTATCAAACTTATATGTAATTTTATAGCTAGAACAGTTTAACTGCACGCCGCAATTAAATGGTTATATAAAGGGTTATTCAATTAAAATAAAGTTAATATTATTTTATTAGAAATTATTATTTATTTGCAAATGATAATATTTTTATTGTAATGGAGGTGTTGAGTAGAGAGTACAATCCTGTTCATTAAAAGGAGAATGTGACAAAAAAAAACTGGCTTTCACAACTTCTAGTCAAAAACATACATACAGTTTTTGTGAGGAAATTCCCACCATGTTTTGAAACTAATAGAACTTCTAAATAACTTTTAAATAATAATAACGCCGTGTTACAACCACCTTGAAAAGAGGCCATAAAGTGACATTGGGCAACGCCGCATCAGCTGGGAGTTGCGGATCCACAAGCTATTTTATTCTTTCTGATATTTTTTGTTTTTTTGGCTCTGTTGCCACTATATTGATTTAGAAAAATTTACAAAAAAGTAACAAATAGGTAGTTACAAGAACAACTTAGGTACCTACCTAATTATTAAATAATAGTAATATTGAGTTGAGAAGCTGTTTTTGTTTCACTACAAGTAGATTTATTTGATCGATTAAAAGTAATATTCTATTATACAAATTATTATCTTCTGCGTTTAAATTACAAGATTGACTATCATCTTCTGAAGTCTCAATATTAAGTAAGCTTAAGGCTTTGTTTAAGAAATCTACGCTTGTCTTAAGAAAGTTACCTCTGGGTAACTTCGTTACTTTCACAATTTATGAATTGGTACCGAGACAATAAGTTTTCAAGCTGAGACCACATACTTAGTTTCATTTCAAAGGGTAAAATCCATTTCAAATCATTGTAAGCCAATTCATTACCTTTTAAAAAAACCTTTACCTTCATATCAATGTCCACTGAAACCTGATTAACAATATTTATACAGTCATTGGTCAAATCTAAACTATAAAAATAAATATACAGCACAAACTACAGAATGCTGTGTGGGCGACCAATTAGCTCTTGGAATGGCTTTTAGCCATAGAATTTTCAGATTTTCATCTTTTGGGAAGCGAAAAACTGATACTCTCTTCACCTGCTTTTAAAACAGTTTTATAGTTAGAGTTACACCCACGAATACAGCATTTATATTTTTTGATAAAGCCGAAAACATAAAAATATACTCTTAAACAAATTATTTATGAAAAATAAGCATTTTATTATAATACTGACAAAATATGCAAAAAATGCATATATATATATGCACTCGTGAGGAACCTCTGGTGAACTATGCATCTGACGTCTTATTGACTTGTTATGTTAAAGAGAACGAGACACCCTGTATACATAATGTAATTTTCACCCTTCACTAAAAGGGAACCGAACTCTTTGTAGTCGCTTACAGAACACGACACACCGGCTGATTACCGCCGTCACCAAATAAATTCCAAATTATTATGTAAACTTTCATTCCGCAGTTTCCTGTATTTTTATTGTTTGAAAACATGCAGCTGTTAATTCCCAAGAGGAAATTAATGGTGTAAAAACTGGTTTTCCTGTTGCATCGTTAAATCCCGATTTTTCATTTTATTAGTTAGTATACGTTTTTTTTAACAAATATTACTATATGTTACCAAACATATTTTTACTCTATATTAGCGGATTTGCCAAAAGTCCCCAATATCATACTATGTAATAATAATTCCGTTGGTTACTGCATTATCTGTAGTGCACCTGTTACAATAACTTTCACATAAAGTGATAGTATACAATTATTTACGCAAAAACGACATCTGTTGCCCCATGTCACAAATTATGGTTTCGTGGGTATTTTTGCTATTTATATAGTGTGAGTAAAATCCGCATCATATGGGATTTTTTTTATTAATAGCTTTATTCGAAATTTGACTTTGGCATCAAGTTCTGCTTCGATCGAGATGAAAATTAAGCAAAAAAAATAGAAGTCACGTGATTCGCATTATCTGTCAAATTTTAATTTTTTCCAAAAAATAATTCAAAAGTTGGGCATAAGATAATTTTGATATTTTACCTATATTTTGTAAATTGCACCACTTATGCAAAATAAGACTTAACGCAACCTACATAAAACTTCTCAGTTTTGACAAGGCTTTATTTCAGATACATTTTCTTTAAAGTAGCGCCATATTAAATGTGTGTTTTTCTACAAAATCAAAATTGGGCTATTAAAATTTGGTCGCATATGATGCAAACTTTATTTGTTTTTGACCCTGTATAAGGTAACTTCATAAAATAAGTATTCTAAAAACGTAGTTTGTGTCTGAAAGTGTAGTTTGTGTCTGAAAGTAATACACCTTAATATTAAGACAAAAAAGAACACAGTGTCTTCAGTGAAGAGTTTTTTAAGTGGAAAATAAATTTTATTTAAACGTAAAGTTTATCTATTTTCAATGATTTAATTTAAAACCCCTATATTAGAATTTATTATTAAGCTATGTCATAATAACGTTAACGTATATTACTTTCAGACACAAACTACGTTTTCAAAAATACTTATTTTATGAAGTTACCTTATACCTACAGGGTCAAAAACAAATAAACTTTGTAATATGGGCGCTACTTTTAAGAAAATGTATCTGAAATAAAGCCTTGTCAAAACTGAGAAGTTTTATGTAGGTTGCGTTGAGTCTTATTTTGCAAAAGTGGTGCAATTTACAAAATATAGGTAAAAAATCAAAATTATCTTATACAGCTGAAATTTTGCATGTGGGCTAGAAACTGCATTAAGAAAAACTTTTTCCAATAACTTTTTTCGATATTTTCAGAAATAACCCCACTTTTGAATTATTTTTTGAAAAAAATTAAAATTTTGACAGATAATGCGAATCACGTGATTTTTTTCCCTAATTTTCATCTCGATCAAAGCAGAACTTGATGCCAAATTCAAATTTTGAATAAAGCTATTAATAAAAAAAATCCCATATGATGCGGACTTTACTGGTGACACTGTATAACTGTAAATACTGTAATAATAATAAAGTTTGCTCTATATGGTTATACCTTAAAATTTTGAAATTGTGAATTGTTATTATAAATGTACTTACCATCACTTTATTCACGCAGAGATGAACAAATTATAATATACTGGGCGAACAAGAACATCTAGGACAAATTGGGACACCGCGGCGGTAGAATTTTGTCTTAGGTGAAAGGCGCAAAATATATTGACGCCCAAGTTTTGCTTGGACTTTTGATCTTACTTATAATTTATTATTTTTATTTATTTTATTATTATTAAGTATATATTTTATGTACCGATGCCAAAACGGAGCTCAACGGTCGAAAATCGGCAATAAATGTCGATAAATTGATTCGAAAAGTATCACCTTTAACTATTACTATTGTTAAACTTAACTAAACTTTATTTTTTTTCATATTAAACAAAAATGTTAGTCACTTTTGTTTTCGACGTTTCAGATTTTATCTTGACGTGATGGATTGAGTCTTTATCTTCTTCTCGACTAGAATATGACCCATTAATATTAATATCTTGCCTTAGTTTCTTCGCTGAATCACTCTTTTACGTTACATAATTAAAATTGATCAGATTACATTGCCTTAAGCCATATACAATCAGTTACCATTTGGAGTTACCTCCCCTTTTGAATTTTTAACCAACTTTTAAACAGAAGTTCAATTTCCCGGGAGATTTTCAGTCCGCATCAAATATTTAAATCATTTGTACCGGTAGCAAAGCTGTAATAAGAATTCCTTTAAATAAAATCATGATTAATGCGATCTTTAGTGGACTTACTAGAAACGCTAGTTAGTTATCCTCTATATAGGGTGTCTCACGGTCGATGGTACCTTAGACGTTTCTGACGAACCAGTAAAGGAATCGTTCTGAAAATTTGGTCGCGTACATAAACGGACATGCTCTACCAACCTAAACTATTTTTAATAATACAGTGTTGCCGCTTCCACACAAAAATAATAGTAACTTCGATTTTTTAAATGCAACACCATATATTTTATTTTATTTTCGAAACCCCCATTACTTTCCTTACAATTTTTATTAACTCTACTCTGTACTTATCTTTTACCGTTTCTAAGATATAAATTAATTTCCGTTTTTTTTGTCCGAAAATGTCACTTTTAAAAATGCTGATAATTTTGAACTCTAAAACACTGAAACGCTGAAATTTGGTAAATAGTTAACTAATACCATAGGGCTCTTTGCCCTAGTCCCAAATCTTAGTTGCAATATACAGGGTGGTTGAAAAATACACTTATTCTGGTAACTTGAAAAACTTACCATAAGTCATTTTTTTCAAATGTAACACCCTGTATATTATTACGGATTTAAAAAGCTGCTAAAATTTCACTTAATTCTTGTATATCATACCTGTACCTAACTAACTAGTTTAACCATTTTTTTTTGACGTATTAAGCATAATTTGTAAAATTTTCTATACAATTCAATTTTAATTCGGTTATTAGTTAGTTAGTCATGACAAAAACTCATGTTTACGTATGTTACTATGGTTATCGTTTTGACATTTCATTAAGTTTAGATACAAGATAGAAATACACTTTAAAGTCATGGAAGAAAACTATACAAATGCAGTTCTTATGAATTTATTTATTTTATTTGGACAATGTGATAGAATTATCGCCAGGACATGTATAAAGTTTAACGAAATGTACTCTAATTTACCGCCAATGAATCTTAGAAAATTCATAAGGATCCAGGACAATTTTATTAAATGTTAACTAGGTAGTCAAATAATAAAAGACTACTAAAATTATAACTAATAAAATGCTATTTTAACAGATGTTCAAACGCTGAACGTTTACTTCCAAACACTTTAATATGCGGGTGTTGACCGCATGGATTTGAAGAAAAATTTAGTTTTAATGTTTTTTGCATGTTAATGCAAACACACATTGTCTAAATAAAATAAATAAATTCATAAAAACTGCATTTGTATAGTTTTCTTCCATGACTTTAAAGTGTATTTCTATCTTGTATCTAAACTTAATGAAATGTCAAAACGATAACCATAGTAACATAGGTAAACATCAGTTTTTGTCATGGCTAACTAACTAATAACCGAATAAAAATTGAATTGTATAGAAAATTTTACAAACTATGCTTAATACGTCAAAAAAAATGGTTAAACTAGTTAGTTAGGTACAGGTATGATATACAAGAATTAAGTGAAATTTTAGCAGCTTTTTAAATCCGTAATAATATACAGGGTGTTACATTTGAAAAAAGGACTTTTTCAAGTTACCAGAATAAGTGTAACCACCCTGTATATTGCAACTAAGATTTGGGACTAGGGCAGAGAGCCCTATGGTATTAGTTAACTATTTACCAAATTTCAGGGTTTCAGTGTTTTAGAGTTCAAAATTATCAGCATTTTTAAAAGTGACGTTTTCGGACAAAAAAAACTGAAATTAATTTATATCTTAGAAACGGTAAGAGATAAGTATAGAGAAGAGTTAATAAAAATTGTAAGGAAAGTAATGGGGGTTTCGAAAATAAAATAAAATATATGGTGTTGCATTTAAAAAATCGAAGTTACTATTATTTTTGTGTGGAAGCGGCAACACTGTATTGTTAAAATATTTTAGGTTGGTAGAGCATGTCCGTTTATGTACGCGACCAAATTTTTAGAATGATTCCTTTACTGGTTCGTCAGAAACGTCTAAGGTACCATCGACCGTGAGACACCTTGTATTATATTGCAATTTTATGTTTTCTTTCTCTATGCGATAGCGTAAAAATAAAAATTTAGTGAAAAAGCCCATATTCTACCCCTAAAGTGTTTATAAAGTCAAATGAATCTAAGAACTCGCCCCATCACCTGTCCTTAATGGCACCCTGTTGAAATCTGGTATATTTTACGTTAAGCGGTTGACTACAGAAACAGAACCGGACTAAGTTCTTTTACCTTTGCATTCGCCATCTGTTAAATTTTGTAAGGGAGTCTTAATATTTTGTACGCTATATCTTTATATAGCGTAGATGTTAATTTTATTATTTATGAAATAAAATAATGACAGACCCGTACCTACCAAAATAAGCACGTGAAAACATTATAAAACTAAAGGACAATAAGAAAACAACACATTTATCTCTTTTAGTACTTATTTATTTATAAAAAACAAAATAAGTGTTTACGTATTTATTATACAAGGAAAAAGTAATGCATGTTTTGCGAGGTGTGCTTTGTGGTGCACGTCTAATTAAAACACCATATTGGGAACCCTTTTGGTATTGCTACTTTTGTGGGAATTTTATATATGGAAATATATATAGGGTGTCCCGTAAGTAAGAGGCTATACAGCAGTGGACTCGAAAATATATCATTTAATTTTATTTTTTATACGGTTAAAGAGATACGGGGTGATCCAAGTACATATTTACTTTATAAAATTATTTGATAAGCGGATATGAATCAAATTTGTTGTAGTTATATTTTTGAGGGCAAAAAGGAGGATTCCATAATCAGTTTTAAGATACCTCCTAAAGAACGTTAGCTCGACAATATCAGTTTGATAAATTCTCGCATATATTTTTTGTCGCTCACATTTCTAACCGCTTTACCTCAAATTATGGAAGATGAATCTTTTATACGTATAAAAGTGAATTGTTTAAAGCACACACTACACAAAAAACAGTCACAGACACACCTAAAAACACCAAAATCGAAAGAAAATAATATGCCGCGTGAGCTTGTCGTCTTGCTACGGCCCCGCCCACTGCTGATCTGGGAACTTCAACGACGAAACCAGATCAGCTGTTAATGTCAAGTGTCGAGTGTCGTTGTCTTCTGTCAAAACGTTTTGTTTTAAGAAAAAGTTAACTATAAACGCAAAGTGCATGAAAAGGTACTGAGCGTTGTTAACGATTTGTAATGAAATAGATATATTTTTTTAATAATAATGACGAATCTATATTTTTGGTATTATTTTCCTGAACAAAACTAGGAGATAAAGTAATAACATTTTTATTGAAAGAGAAAGAAATAATGTATAAGAAAGCAGCAAAGCAATTTTATAATACTCATGAGTAAAGTATTTTTCACAATAAATGGTTGACTCCGTTTAACTACCTGGGACGTTTTGCAAGATCTCGGCCATAAAAATGCAAATAAACTGTCGGGCAGGGTCGGATTATAATTTGTAATTATAGCAGGTAATATTTAACTATCTTATGCTTGCGATAACATCTTTCAGTCTTTGTGTTTCTTAGGACGAATTAAATATCTAAAGTCCTACCCTGTAGTGTATTTGCTTGTTGATTGTGTATAACAATGGGATTAAACCGGTAGTTTTATTGCCAGTGGCGTATTTAGGGGGGGGTCCGAGGGGTCTGGACCCCCCGTGGGCTTAACATTAAAAAAAACTCAGAACAGATCAGATGCCTTGTTGCATTTAATTTCTAATTTAAGTGAGTAAAATAATATATACATGGTGATTGATAATTCGATTAATTCCTCGCAGGAGGTAATTTGTGATTTTTTCTTAAATATGACCTATTCCGAAAATGCTTGGTTTTCGAGTTATTTCAATTATTTTCTTGTTTTTTTACCTGCGTGTCTAATTTATTTAATTTAAAAAAATTGAAATGATGTTCACTTAGTTTTGTAATTTTTTTGCAGACTAGAACTATTAGCAATACTTTGTTTTTACAAATAATTAAGTAACTGTGTCACAGATAACAAAACAACATGGCCAAACTTGGCAAAAAAAAATGGCAAAAATAATCATTTTCGGAATCGGTCATATTATGTAGAAATATATATTTTTAAACATAAATATTTAAAAAAATATATATTCCCATTATTGCGTTTATACGTATTTAAAAATTTCTTAATTTCTTCCTTTTTTGGGTTCAGCTATCAAAACATAGAAATTATAAATTTTGATAGTTCAAAATAGGGCGTGGCACCGAAACATTTTTCGCCTGCGGCGCTTTTTTAAAAAAAGAAAGAAGGAAAGAAAGAAAGAAAGAAGGAAAGAAAGAAAGAAAGAAAGAAAGAAAGAAAGAAAGAAAGAAAGAAAGAAAGAAAGAAAGAAAGAAAGAAAGAAAGAAAGAAAGAAAGAAAGAAAGAAAGAAAGAAAGAAAGATAAAACGAAAGGTATAGACCCCCCCCCGTGGTCATATTCTAAATACGCCACTGTTTATTGCAGTCAAAAAATCGATACCATTAAGGGTGAAAAATATTTTACCCATCAAAGGTTCAATTGGGTAGTAGGGGACCGACGGGCAAAACGGGGTACTTAAGCCTTAAAATGTCAATATAAAAGAAACTATAAATTTTAAGGAACTCAAAATAAGGCAACAATCCTGTTGTAGTATTGCCTATTTATTCATAATATTTTAACTTAAAAAAAAGTAAACGTATACGATAAAACAGGAAAATAACACAACTATGTAACTTACCCCATTATGCCCGTCGTGTAGGGCAAAATGGGGTAGTATAGTTAAGATGAAAAAACATTACTGACAATGCTCACAAACGAGTACTGCTTCGTCGTCTTTATCTTCTACCCCTGCACATGAATTATGAGCCTAGTTGTGGCAACCGAAACAACATATCCAACCCTCCGGGGAAATTGAATAAAAGTCGCCGCAGTACAAACAGTCGATGTCACTAACTCCGCCTTCCGAATCCGATTCTACTTTTTTAGTTTTGTGTAATTTGAATTTTTTAGTAGTCTTTGATTGGCTTTGAACATCTGCTATTTTCTTTTTACAGATTTTACCTTCATCGATTTACCTTTTTTCTGAGCCTGTTCTAACTCTGTTTTATAGGGTGATGAGGTTAGGATGGCTGTTTTTCCTCTTTTTCTTGAAGCACTTTTCTTGGTTTGATTAACTTGAGGGTTTGGTAAGATAGCTTTGGGGCTGACAAACTCAAAACTAGTGTCGCTCTCTTTCGACGTTCCTGGTTGCGGCTCAGGATATGTATACCCCATTTTGCCCGACAATCCTTATTTTGCCCGACCATAGTGTACCCCATTTTGCCCGATAAGCAAATTTTGAGGTTAGTGCTTGTTTTTTAAACTAAAAATTTGTGTTTTATAAAATATAATAACAAAGAAAGATGGTAAAAAATATACACTTTTAGTTGTCAATAATATTATTTTATTATAAATTGATTTAATATTACTTACTCTGAATTTAATCTGTTAAAATATTATAACTTTGTATATTGAAAACGCACATGTGCTCACCAAAACAGTTCAGTAGCAACTGAGGTCCTCAATCGTATGACAGAGAACGGACCCAAACGTGATGACAAAATTCCGAAGGCGTAGTATAGATGGAGCGACTGGGTTAGAATAAAAGAAGGGTACCCCGTTTTAGACGCCTACCCCGTTTTGCCCGTCGGTCCCCTATGTATGATACCCGCTGCTTTGTTTCGATAGCGAATTTACGATTGAATTGCGCTAGCGCAGTCGCGGTTACACGCTAGTAATGAATAAAATTTCTCTAATGTTTATTAAACTCATAATTAATTTCCCCATTATAATTTAATTATCTAAATGTTTATTATCAATTTTAGTATCATTATATTTGCAACATGCACGGAGAAAATTATTATTTTAATTGAAGGGTGAATTTTTAATTGCGGTCCAAATGAGTTGGCATCAAACGGAGAGTGAAAGGGAGAGCAGTTTTGTAAATTTGAATTAGTTGGAAACCGTTTTGCGGTTGCATCATTTGAATATCTATTTTTGTATGATGCGAATTCACTGAATTCATGTTATAATTGCATTATTTAATTACATTCATTAAGTACAGTTGTAAACTCATAATTACGTCGTGGTTTTCATCGTTATAGTTTGGGAGTGAGACTCGCCTAATTATGTCTGCAAGTAGCTGCAATGAGCACATTTTGTTATAACGATAAAAGTAGCAATTAGAACTTTCTCCAATCCAAAGTTGTTGCAAACCAATTTTTTTTTCCAAAATACATTTAAAAGGAAAGAAATGAGTACAGTTTTGACGACAGATAATTTTGTACACTAAACTGTGACACTGCAAATGCAACTTTTTTACCTTTATTACCTTTGTAACGTGTTAATTGTTGTCATTATATCTCTCAAAGTATTGTCATTATCTTATTTGATTTAAAAATGCCTCATTTAAGTATTATTGAAAAAGCAAGAATAATATGTTTAGTAGAAATAGGGTGGTCTTATGGAAAAATAGCTGATCATTTTAGAGTACCTACCTAGAAGTACTGTTCAAGAAATTGTAAAAAAATGGCGCTATCATCAAACACTTGAAAGGTCTGGTGGGTCTGATTTAAATAATAGAAAATCATCAAATGAAGAAGACCGAAATTTGGTGGAGTATTTAAGGCAAAGTCCGGTTCTGGTGTCATATAAGGTCGGTCGAATTTCTTCCTGTTTTTGGGTTTATTAGAAAGATAACATGAAATGAAACAATTTAGTGCAAAAAAAATTGCGGATAAAGCCATTTTTTTCAAATTAAAGCAATTTTTAATATTTAAACCTAAGGTATCGTATTACTTACTTATCTAATAAATACAATATCCACAATTATTTTATCAACTTATGGCCATAAAAGATCAATATATAATATAGTAGAATCTATATTACCAAAAAAAATTAAAATTAAACTATTTTTTACTTCAGAATAATGATTACATGTTATTATAATATTCCAATTCCAGAGCAAACGTCAGCATAAAACATAAACATAACCCCATTTGTCTGGTTTTCGGTGTATTGTTAGTGGATTCATGAAGACACGAAGCTGTGTTGCCAAGTGTAATTTTAAATTTGTTTGGGTTTGTATATAAATGTAATAAATAAACTTTATGCCATTACCGCATAAAGGTGTTACTATTAAAAGGTGTAACTTAGGCCGCGGCAGCGGCCGTCGCGTAGCCGGCGTTCTATTGCGTAGCCCAAGGATGTTTGTAATAGTTGCGGGGCGGGTGAATAAGCCCGCAACGCTAATGTACGATGTCATTACCGCATAAAGGTGTAACTTAGGCCGCGTAGCCGGCGTTCTATGGCGTAGCCCAAGGATGTTTATAATATTTGCGGGGCGGGCGAAGCCCGCAACGCTAATGTATGATGCCATTACCGTATAAAGGTGTTACCATTAAAGGTGTAGCCGGCGTTCTATTGCGTAGCCCAAGGATGTTTATAAATAAAATAAAATAATAAATATCCTTCTTTTTTTTAAATATATTTTATTATAAATAAACTTAATTAGGTTTAAGACTTTTTGAAATACCTAACCAGCGTAAATGACTTCAAATCATGAAAATTGGTTCGACGTGGCAACACAGTAAGTATTGCGTCAAATAATGGAGACTTCTCGCATTGACATTTTCGGCACAGAAAAATAAAGGGTCTATAATTTCGGTAAAAATGTCAATTAATTAAAAGTTTATTATTAATTTTTCGCGTTAAAAGTGTATAATCCGCAATTTTTTTGCTTTTAACCTGTTCTATACAGCTTAGGCTATATGTTAAAATTTTAAAACTACAAAAATTTGACCGACCTTATATGACACCAGACCCGCAAAGTCCATTTGAAACTGCAGTATCCGCTATGCACATAACAGGTATCCCTGCTTCATCTAGAACTGCGCAACGCCGAGTAAGACAATGTTCCGAATTAAGAAATCGAGCAGCTGCATCCAATCCGTTTTTAAAAAATAGTGATAAGGAACAAAGAATTGGGTTTGCCATGCAATATTGACCAGAAAATGATTTTTTTTTGGCAAAATGATATCTTTTTCGATGAGAAAATTTTTCTAGTAGGTATACTCAAAAAGAATAAACCAGTGAACGTTTCTCCGTTAATGTGTGGGCATGGATAATTAAGTCTTTCCGGTGCAGGTGTATGATGGAATATTGGTGGAACACGTAAACAGTAATATATATCTTCAGCTTTTGGAATATGTTTTTCTTCCTTCTGCCGCGATAATTTTTGAAGAAATAACTTTATATTTCATCAGGATAACTGCCCTGTGTATACTGCAAGAAATATAGGAAACTGGTTTAGACAAAACAACGTAACATGTTTGCCTTGGTGCTCAAGAAGTTCTGATTCAAATCCAATTGAAATGTTTGGGGATTGATGGTAAAAAAAAATGTACAAACTAAATTTTAAACCACAGAATGAAATAGAGTTATTTGATAAAATAGAAGAAATTTGGGAAGGGCTAACTCCGGATTACACCAGAAGTATTATTTTGTCAATGTCAAGAATATTACGATTAGTGTTAGAATCCAATGGCGCAGCAATTAAATATTAGTATTTTGTTTGTTATTTGTTAATATAATAATAAAGAGATCAATAGTTTGATCAAAAATTAAGTGATGTTGAATTAGCTGCATGCAGGTTCTTTTAAAAGAATTATTTCGAAGTTTTTAGGAAACAAAACGAAAACCTTGTAGAAGAACTGCTTGAAAGCTACTGGAAAATGGGCTGTCGTATGTCTCTTAAAATACACTTCTTCCATTTAAAGTTTTTCCCAAAAAATTTAGGTGCGGTTAGTGACAAAAAAGGAGAAAGATCCACCAAGACATCACATCCCATGTTAAATCAGGATGCTTTAAACTTTCCCGTACAGTCATTATAACATCAGTTGCATTTTTTTTTGTATTGGTTGACTAGTGCTATTTTTAATATATTTTTTTTTGTTTTAGGTAAGTCCGAATTTTGCTTCAGTGTGGTAAGTTATCTATCTGTTGCAAAGACATTCTTAAAAGTTATGACATTTATTGTGCAGCACAAGAAAATAAATATTCTTATAGCTTACAAGCGATGAAATATTATTTGTATAGAATACATTGCTTATTTATACAAGCTAATTTTCTAGTGTTATTATATTAAGATCAGAATCATATTTAACACATAAAAATACGGAATTTTCGTCATTTTTAAGATGAATTATTTTCTAATGAAATAAGCTGGCTGTAACTGAAAACTTGGTATATTTACATTTTTTACCATTTAAATAGGGAACTAAGTAGCTTTTAAACATTAAATCGGCTTAACCCCGCATCAACCCGGAATTAGTTTGTGGCGTCGGAAAATTAGGGAAAAAGTTTTGTATAAGCCGGACTGGGATCATTAACACAAACAGTATTATAAAGTTAAACCTCGAGTTTCTAAGGCAAAACATCTACATGACATTTTGCATATTTTTGTTTATTTTTCGATATGGGGATTTTTGTGAGCTCACTTGGTATACAAAAAGTTAGAAAAATATCATTTCATATAAAAAGTCATGCCGTCAACTTTTGATTGCTATTTCAGCAACGAATTATTAAGGCGGGAGTATCAACATGCTTGCCAACCTATAACCTATTTCGCGTAGATGTATTTATGTTTTCTAGCTTTTATACAAAATTTAAAGAAAATCAGTATCGACTTGATATTCTATAGGTAATAATTGACATATTTAATAAATATCAAGGAATTTCATAACTTATTTTAGGAGAATTGTATAGCGAAAAATATCGGGTAAGATTTTTTTAAACATTATTATATAATTGGTCTTTCACTATACAATTCTCCCAAAATTAGCAATGAAATAAATTGATATTTTTGTAATATATCAGATACTACCTAAATAATGTGCCGACGATATTGATTTTCTTTAAATGTTAGTTATTAAAATAATAAACTCAAAAAATCAACGCGAAATGGGTTATAGGTTGGCAATAGATTGAATGACGTTGAAAATTCAACCTTAAAACATCATTATAAATTTTAACTTTAACCCCAAATATTTAATAAACAATTATTAACTTCATAAAATGTTAGTTTTTGTCAATACTAGTATGCCGATGAGAAGATATACTTATTCATCTTTAATACCGTAGTTTATTACAAGGAAACCTTTAACTTTAAAATGTTACGAGCTTTTTTATCTATAATCCACAGCTATAATCTGACTAGATCTTCAACTCGAGATGTATTTTGATGAGTATAAGTTAAAATACCATTGAACAAAGTTTGTTTTAGGAAAATAAGTTTTAATTGACAAAGTAGGTATTTATAGGCGTCGTCTTTTAAAAATGTTTATGGGTGCTGGAGCATGTCCATTTTTATATTTTCTTTTTCTTAAAAGATACGCCCCAGGCAAATTTTTTTTCAGGTACCACGCCCTCTTTTCGACTATTAAAACTTAAGTTGATTCTACGTTTCGATAGCCCGACCCGAACAACGTAGAAATAAAGAAATTTTTTCACAAATAAAACGAGATTTTAAATACTTGCTAAATAAATTTTATCAAAAATTTAAAAATGAAACACATGATTTGTTAAAGTATTTATTACCAACACAAATATACTGTAGTACCTATACTAGGTAGGTATTGTGTAATATCAACATTAAACTTTTTAAAATGGTGTTTTTGAAATCAACTGTTTTTCAATGCAATGTAAACGTATTTTGGCGAGCTATATACAGCTCGATTTATATAAATATATCAGCGACTTCTTCAAGGTCCAAATCATCTGCTATTTCTCGATTTACTTACACTACCATTTTATCATTCAGTCTTTGCTGGGTCATAGTAGGTACTTCTTAGATACGTTTTTATTCTCCGTAATGCTGGAAATGATCTTTCGGCGGTGCATGTCGATACTGGAATAGTTAAAACGATTTTTACCAATTTAATAACTTCAGATATGATATCTTTGGTACTCCAGACACACTTACCTTATCATTAATAAAACCAGCAAAAAATCGAACACATTCATGACTGACACTATTGTACTATTGATAACTTAACATAACTTAGATTTTAGTTAAATGAGTTTAAAACGGGCTTTAAGCTCCATAAACACAATAAGTGCATAGCATAGACAACTAAATGAACTGAGTCTGGGATTCCCCGAAATCCAAATAAATTCGACAGTGACAGTCATAACAAGAACAACAATTATTAAATTTTTAGATATTATGTCATTGTGGTGCGGATAAAACAACTAAGTAACGCACGCAATATGTGCGGTTTTAAATAATTGCTTTTGTTGTGATTTTTTTCATCCTTACCTTGACGAAAAGTATATTAATTTGTATGGGTGCGGAGCAATATATTCAGTATGGATGCTTGCCTTGCGCACCCATAGCACCCATGGACTCGGCGCCTATGATTAGTATTATGCGAATATTATTAAATTGTTTTAGATAAGCATTATAAATAACATATAATCGTTTTCTTCATCGGAAATGGCTAATTCTTGAAACAAGATTTTCGGTTTGCTCCGTAATATTATAGAAACAGTTACCTATGTAGGTAGGTAGGTATCCCTTTTTTTGAAGTTGCACGATTTTGGAATTTATCTTTTTAGTTGACAAAAATATCTCTCAGTATTTATGCGAACGCCTTGTTGGGCAGTATTGAGACCTACTAACTACTGTGCTATAAATTGGGGGAACATTATGGATTGTCAACTACCATTACTTTAAAACTTTTTCATGATGCTATTAAAAGACATTGACAGTAAAACGATTTAATGGATGTCGTCGCTTATTTAAGACCATATTGATTTTTGCTCCTTTCAAAGTCTGAACAAAATTCTCTATGAGAAAAAAAGAATGAGAGACATGCGGAAGATATGCTCGTTTAATGGCGGTTAACGCTTCATTTACTTGAATTTCAGGCCTTTCTTTTTCTGATGAATAGGGGCAATAATCGACGAGGAAAAGCTATTTGGCTAAATGCTATTGGTAGTTCAGCAAATGTGCCAAAATGATCCTGAAAAAGTAACATCGTCACAAGAAAATGTTTTGGGCGTGTGAGATTATGTTGAAAAAGCAAAAGGCAAAGCAAAGAATAATCGTATATAATATACAGTATGACCAGTAAAGTCCGCATAATATGGGATTTTTTTTTTATTAATAGCTTTATTCGAAATTTGACTTTGGCATCATCTGCTTCGATCGAGATGAAATTAAGCAAAAAATAGTAGTCACGTGATTCGCAATATCTGTCAAATTAAAATTTTTTGTTGTAATGTAATTGTAATGTTGGATTTAGAACTTTTAGAAGGCATTTTACAATATATCTTCCACTTAATTGTCTTAATTATTTTAACAAAAGATACACACTGCTTCATAGGGTACCCGCCTATAAATTTTATTGTCTTTTTGCCCTGTTGCTATTATAAAAATCATTCTTTTAAAGGAGCTATTACATTAATGACCGAGAGCAATCAAATTAATTGCAGTAACAAATTACATGGCTAAATAGCAGCAAACAACCGTTCATGAGCGCAGTATTGTTGTTGGCGAAACCCAATTACCGCATTACAAAACCGCCATACGTTTCATTTAACTTCCTGTTTAAAAATCCTGGCATGACTTTTATATCTGTCAAAATGTAGAAGGCGGGACGTGGGACGTTTACTTCATATCTCGTTTTTTAGATCAAGGAGATAGGGATGCAAACTAACCCAACAGATTTTAGGTAAAAAAAAGCTTGGGGTGATGTAGGAAAAGAAATGAAAGAAACAAGTTGTAAATTTTATACAGCGTATGCAAAAAATCACAAATAGTGTAACCACGTCATCATACAGCATCCGACTGCTGAAGAACTACTTGGTGGGCCGCAGGCAACTGACCACCTTCCGGCCTTCCGGGGGAAGTCGTCCGATGAGGCGGGGCTACCGTACGGGGTTACCTCAGGGCTCGGTGTTGGGTCCGGTGCTTTTCCTCATTTATATTAATGACATAAATCACGCCGTACCCAATAGTGGAGTTAAAAGATGTCCCTATCGTGTTATCCCGTTTGCACTTTGTTGCTAAAATGTACGACCCCTTTTATATCATTCCTTATACCTTAAGGAAGCAAAATTGACTTGTCGTCCAAAAATCGTACCATGCAGGGGGTGGTCGGGGGCGGTTTTCCAAAAAGTACCAATTTTTTTTTTTGCCTTTTTTACATCTATAATACCTGATCATCAACCTGCTTGAATCTTACTTCAAAATCTTAATTAGAAATATATTTTTTTTAATTTTAAAAACATCGCGCGCCATGCTTGTATATGGAGCGCTTTAATGAATAACCGCTCGCCCTGAAAACCCATAATTGTGATAATTTGTAACTCGCCATAACTCCAGAATCCTTTGACTAATTAAAAAAATACTTGCCATAAACGTTGTAGATAAAACATCAGGGATTACAATGCTTTTTTTAAATTATCAGTCCGATGAACAGTTTCGTCAAAAAATTGAAAAATGTCAAACCATATCACCGTAAGCGTGGTCAACCGTGCGGATGCGATGAAGGATCACATTGCCGTCGTAAAGCCATGAAAAACGACCGTATGTTATATCGCGCACATAAGTTCGATATTCGTTTAATATCGCGTTTTCAATAGTGTTTAGTCTAGAATTCCGTGCCGAGTAGCCACCGCGCCGTTAATTTTGAAGCTAGGCCAGCAAATATTGAATTGTGGATTTTCATTTTCTATCTTATAGCAATATTTTTTGACTTACTTTTATTTTAACCAACAATAGTTGTTATATTTTATTAGGGTGTGTTGTATGCTGTAAAGTTATAGTTCTTATCTAGACATTGGACTTAATGGGCATTGCTAAAAGTTGAAAGTGTTTTACAGATGCCCCGCATTAAATGACTGTTGTAATATAGTTGTTATTAACCTTTCCGTGGCCGAGCGGGGTATTTTAGGTGCCCCAGATGCGGTTTTTTTAACATACCCGAACAAACCCAAACTATTTTTTTGTAATTTTTTTCCCTCCAGGTAATCCTAGAAAAATATATTACAAAGCAATTTTTTTATAAAAATACTCAATTTAACTTCAATTTTACACAAAAAACTGCTTGCAGCGTATCGAAATCCTAAGCGCATAATTTCTGTCTTATATCGTGTCGTCGATCGGCCGAAAACGGCGTAAACGTAAAAAAAATCCATTTTTTTGTTACTCTTAGGGATAGAAAGACTAAAATATCATGTAGTACATGCAATAAACCCATTTGCAACATACACAGAGAAGAAAGTAAAAAAAAATTATGTCCCGATTGTAAAAATAATGAGGAAGAGTAAATAATAATTTATTGTAAAAATTAAAAATGTTTTATTAAAAATGAGTTATTAGTGTTTTATTGTACATCTTTGCACACCATCATGCATCATTTACAAAAGATCATGCAGTATTTCAATGGGGTATCATAGTTACCCCACACGGCCGAAAATGTAACTTTTTGTAGCATCGCCACGGAAAGGTTAAGGAGAAAGTTTAAGTTTTCAGGTAAGATTTTTTTTAATAACAGTATAGTGCCTTTTAATGTTTATATACGACACTTTTTATAGAAACGATTAGACAATGGATTTTGAAAGCAGTACCAGTTCAGTGAGTGAAGTACAGCCCAAAATTAAATTAGGACCACTTAAAAAAACTATCAACAAAACACAAGGCAACATACTTAATTCCCAATTATGTGACATTTGCCAAGAATCAGGGAATAGTTATATCCCGACCAAAATCTAAACAAAGATTTATTGAATGTACAAAGGTACTTATTAATATTTGTCAAGGAAATGATGCAAAGTTGTTGCATATATTTTTAAATTTGAATAATTAAAAATAGCGAGAACATTTTAATTGGCATACAACTTGCTACAAAACGTATACCAGCACGAATAATATTAAATCATATAAATCATGTATGCAAAAATATTTACTGACCCACACCCAATAGATATACCCCTGAAAAACGATTTTTACGAACTCAATTTGATGTACAAAGGTGCATATTTTGCCAAAAACGTTTACAAAATCAAAAACTATGCCAGGTAATGAGCAATAACATGGAAAATAAAAGTATAGCGCGAGACTGTCCAATATTTCATTCCAGAATTGGCGGTATAGTAGACTGTAAAGATACAGATGTTTTGGTACCATTGGCTCACTTTAAAGATATTCTGACTTCAGAAATTTGGATGAAAATTGGAGCTAAAGAAAGCCAACGATCCATTGTAATTCATGAATTAAAAATAGAGAGTTCCATGATCAAATGTCTACCAGCCTTTCACGCACTCACAGGTTGTGATACAACTAGTCAGTTTGTGGGACTAGGCAAAAGAACATGCTGGAAAGTCTTCTTATCACATTATAATTTACTAGCTAGAGTTGGCAAAGAACAGTACCTACTTAGAAGAAGAAGTCTTTAATGACGTAGTTAAATTTGTAATTCGTTTATATAGGTACTACAAAAATGAAGATATCAAATGTATAAATGCTCTTAGAGGAATTTTAGCATCCTCCAAACCTGTGAGTAAATTGCCTCCAACCAAAGATAGTCTAAGACAACATGCACTGTCGCCCTGTCCACTATCAGACCAAAATATGGCTGGACAGTACTATGCCAAGGTCACCTTTACCGGACTTATCAAATTGTGGCTGGAATATTGCAAACGGTAAACCAGTGCCTGTATTAATAACCGAAGCAATACTACCGGAGGATACTTCAGTTCTAAATAAATGCAACTGTAAAAAAGGTACCTACACAAAGTTTGTTATTTTTTTACTATAGTTAAATTTTAAATTGCTACTCTATTTTAGATTGCAATGGGTCACTGTGTTCCTGTAAAAGAAAACAAATAAATTGCATTGGCTCCTGCAAATGCATGGCTGACTCTGACTAAAAGCTCTAAGAATCTTTCTTTTGGAATAAATATATTTATTAATAAATAGATTTTTTTAGGGGAAGATTTTACCCAAACCTTTTATTATTAGGTATGTAAAGAGCATTTGTCTGTTTTCCGATTTCTATACTTGTTCCTGTAAATAAGTTAAACAAAAAAATCTTCTGTAAGTATCACCCTTTTTTCTTTATTTTAATTAAATAGCACCCGGATTCTCCCCGATTAATAGGAGTGTTATTTTCAGGTATCCTGCAACACACTGATACACACAATCAAAACCACAATGAAATTTTAAGGTTATTCTCTATCTCTACTGAGCAACCATGACCTTAACACCTGAAAAAACACTAGTATAGGTACTCTAGGTAGATCAGGTACCTACTTATAGACAAATCCCGAACGTATAAAGCCTGTTTTCTGTTTTTCTTTACAAAAAAAAATTAAATAGTACCATTTTTCATTTTTTCTAAACACCCTATATGTACAAAAACTTGGACAAATACCAATTTTTCTAATAAAAAAAAAGTTCCTTTTAGTAACAACTTATTAATTATTATTAATATTAAAAAAGTTTAGAGAAACATAAATTAATTTCAAATTAAATTATTCAAAACAACATTACTACCTTTTACAAAATATAATCCCTCAATTTTATAAGGAACTAACTTATAATGTAATAATAGCATTCCAATCACACCAAAAGCGAAGGAAAACCGAACTTATGCGCGCGATATAACATACGGTCGTTTTTCATGGCTTTACGACGGCAATGTGATCCTTCATCGCATCCGCACGGTTGACCACGCTTACGGTGATATGGTTTGACATTTTTCAATTTTTTGACGAAACTGTTCATCGGACTGATAATTTAAAAAAAGCATTGTAATCCCTGATGTTTTATCTACAACGTTTATGGCAAGTATTTTTTTGATTAGTCAAAGGATTCTGGAGTTATGGCGAGTTACAAATTGTCACAATTATGGGTTTTCAGGGCGAGCGGTTATTCATTAAAGCGCTCCATATACAAGCATGGCGCGCGATGTTTTTAAAATTTTAAAAAATATATTTCTAATTAAGATTTTGAAATAAGATTCAAGCAGGTTGATGATCAGGTATTATAGATGTAAAAAAGGCAAAAAAAAAAATTGGTACTTTTTGGAAAACCGCCCCCGACCACCCCCTGCATGGTACGATTTTTGGACGACAAGTCAATTTTGCTTCCTTAAGGTATAAGGAATGATATAAAAGGGGTCGTACATTTTAGCAACAAAGTGCAAACGGGAATCTTTTTTAGAAGGTATTATCGGGTTGGTCAACTCTACTACAACTTGAAATTGATAATGTTCGCGGACGATACCTCTGGAATGGATGCTGATATAAGTATGGAGAGCTTGGATGCCTGTATGAGAGAGATTGCGATGTGGTTCAGGACCAATAGGTTGGTTTTTAATGATAATAAGACGGAAAATATTAAGTTCGGACTCAAAGACATCGAGGGTGAGAATGCTGAAAGGGTCAGATTTCTGGGAGTGTACTCTTTTAAAGTTTAATAGACATGTTGAACATGTAGCAGAACGTCTTGCAAAAAACATATTCTTACTGAAAAATTTAAGGAGGATACTCCCACACTCCTGTCTTCTCCAGACGTTTCACGGTGTGTTTCAGTGGTTAGCTTGCTACGCTATCTTGCTTTGGGGTCACTCTACACATTCGGCACGTATATTTAGATTACAAAGGAAAGCTGTAAGGATCGTTGCCGGACATGACTACAGACAGCACGCCAGATAGGCTTTTAAACAACTAGGCATTATGATTATTCCTTGCTGTTACCTACATGTATGAGTGTCTAATTTATTGCCATAAAGACAAGCAACAGTTTAATCTGGACCGGTTCTGTCACAACTACCGAACTAGACAGGGAAACCAAATAAGAAAAACTATCATCGTTTAGAACGAACTAAAATGTCTTCCAACTATTACGGCCCTAAATATTACAACTGCCTCCCCATGCATATAAAAGAATTGCCTGAAATACCTTTTAAGAACGCAGTTAGAAAATTATTATTGTAGAACGCTTTCTATAGGGCTCAAGAGTTTTTGGATTTTGACATAGTTGATTTGATAATGACTTTTAATATGTTGTAATATACCTACTACAAACTGTCCGCGGATAGGTTTTACAACAGCACAAATGGATGAAAAATTTCATTATTCGGGAGAAAGTCATTCTTGAGAAAAGTTTTGCTTGAAATAAAAAATGCAATTCACGAAGAGAAAATTTTGATTTTTTATACAGAGTTTGCAAAAACTTCAAAAATATGATTTTTCTCCAAGAGTAAACTACCTTTATTTTTCATTTTTGACCAAAATGCCAATTAGAAACAACAAACAAAAATTTTTTTACCTTTTTATTACTTTGCTTTACGATATTCAATGGTATGGGGCAAATTTAAAGTTGTCAAATAGAATTTGATTTGTTTTGAAAATGTTGACCTTAGAACAAAGGGTTTATTTAGTTCAATGTTACGGTGCGGGCGAAAGGTCTTATGT
This sequence comes from Polydrusus pterygomalis, assembly GCA_963969555.1. Taxonomy (NCBI): domain Eukaryota; kingdom Metazoa; phylum Arthropoda; class Insecta; order Coleoptera; family Curculionidae; genus Polydrusus; species Polydrusus pterygomalis. The sequence continues at coordinate 21,488,003 of OZ018379.1, forward strand.
CTGTATATTGTGTTTTAGTGTCTTTTAAAAATTTAGCTTGGTCGGAATGGTCCGGTTCTATGGCCCCCAAGAAGTCCCAATTTAACTATTTCAAATGCCTATCTTTGGAGACGCCTCAAACAATTAGTGTACTCCCGTCCAATTGAGAACGACGTACAGCTTCTAAAACAGCGAATTGTTGAAGCTGTTCAAACAATTTCCATTGAAGAAGTTTTGACCATATTCGTTTACAGCTGGAAAAATGCGTTGAATATGGAAGGGGAGTGTTTTAATAGCAAATTATGAAATTATTATTTGTTGTTATTTTAAGATTTTTTTGTGTTATTTCCGGGGTCATTTCATTTGTGAAATTAAAAATACATATTTCTGTTAACACCAAAAATCAGTTTTTGAAACTTTTTGATACCCCTCTGTCATTGATAATGTATGTATTTATTTCGACCGCTAATGCTGCTATCCAAAAGATTTTTTTTTACTTTGTGACGTCGATCAGTGGCGCAGCGAGGGGGGGGGGGTTTAGGGGTTAACCCCCCCCCCCGACGCCCAGATTTATCTCGATTTCCGGCAAAACTACAAGTCCTATGGAAAAACGTTAAATGGCAAAGTTGTAGGTAATAAAAAGAAAGAAAGAACTTTTGTATTTACACTTTTTTCACATAAACTCAAAATGTATGTGAAAAATTCAAATAACCAAGTTTTTGGTTTTTTATTTTTATCTTTTACAAGAAAAAAATTTTTTTACGAAATTTGGTGAAAACTTACCTTTTTATGTCCCAAACACACTGTAATTTTTTGATTTAAAATATTTATTTTTTCACCTTATTTTGACTTAATATCGAAAAAGCACCCTAATTTTCAATCGAAAATTCTCACGTCAAAATATCTTCTTTTTTAAAAAAAGTCGGTGGGCTTTTTGTTCGTTGAAATCTCTACTTTCTGATGGTGTAAAAAAAATATACATTACTATTGTAAATGTGATGAAATCTCCTTTAAATCCTACCTTTAATAATTATATTTAGAACAACTATTTTCGCATATTTTTTGCGATCTTTATGTTTTATGGACTTTTTTTTTAATTTTTTTGTTTATCAATGTAACATGGAATCTTACGTTTTTCGAATAATTAAAGTATAAATTTTAATAAATAGCTCAAAATTGTACATAATCATTTTAAAAAAAAATTCGGATTCGAGTTTTTTTCGGTTCTTTGCATTTTTTTGAGTACATTTACCATAGTAATGTATATTTTTTTACACCATCAGAAAGCAGAGATTTCAACGAACAAAAAGCCCACCGACTTTTTTAAAAAAGCAGATATTTTGACGTGAGAATTTTCGATTGAAAATCAGGGTGCTTTTTCGATATTAAGTCAAAATAAGGTGAAAAAATTAATATTTTAAATCAAAAAAATTAAACTGTGTTTGGGACATAAAAAGGTAAATTTTCAACAAATTTATTTTTCTTGTAAAAGATAAAAATAAAAAACCAAAAACTTGGTTATTTGAATTTTTCACATAAATTTTGAGGTTATATAAAAAAAGTGTAAATACAAAAGTTGTAAATCTTTTTATTACCTACAACTTTGCCATTTAACGTTTTTCCATAGGACTTGTAGTTTTGCCGGAAATCGAGATAAATCGTTTTCTACCCTTAAAAACTCACCCTCTTCCACTTCCCGACCTCGAATCGCCCGTAAATTATTTTTCCTTTAATTTTTGTTATATTCTCTTCCTTTTCCAATGGGTTTCATCCTACTATTATTTTTTTTGGTTTCAAAAATTATCGAGCCTGGTTTAATTTTAGTTTTTAAAATTTTGAAATCCTGTTCTTTTTTTTGAAAACCCCCCCTAATACAAAATTCTGGCTGCGCCACTGACGTCGATGAAATATTGTTAACCGTAATATATTTGAATTTGAATACGACAATCTGTCGCAGGACATCGAACGATAAAAAAAATCGCACGCGCCCTCATCCAGTGTAACGGCAGCCTGCTTAAGCCTTTTTGGAAGTTGAGCGTGAATTGTTCGAATTTTCGAATCCATTGATTAAGTGAGGATTTTTATCGGACCAGCGACAGTTTTGCGTCTTCATCATGAAAATTTCAATTTTGTATGATTGAAATATGAATGGACCTAAACTAAAAGCTTTTTTTTTTTAAATTTTGTTGTTATAAAAGTGTATATGTTTTTTCTTAATATCAGGCTGTAAGCCGTAAAATGCGAAGATTTTTAATAAGCTTTTAACATTTGGCAACCGCAATTCCCCAAAACCATAACTCTTTTAGAACTCTTTTGTACTTTAGTAATTTCCTGTTTTCATAAGTTTTATATGTGTCACTTAAATAAAAAACGACAATTCGCGAGAGACTAACAACATTCCACAATTTTCTGTGACCTAAAAATATGTTGTTATGCCAGCTGTTCCTGTCTTAACTGCTTAGAATTGGGTAAGATCAATATTGTGATACCGCCAATTAAAATGGTTTATAACGGTATAAAACCGAGAAATTGCACTTTTATTTATTTGAAATAAGAATGGAATTGCTTATTTTTGTGAATTTGATAAAATATCGTATTTTTCCAAGATTAATGATTGACAGCGGAAATAATACTTTCCGCTATCGTCGATGCGAATTGGGTTAAACTAAAGCTGCGGCATGTTTATGTTTTTGATTGATTTTATAACCTTTCAAAGAACGGCCAATTTAAAAGAGAATTGAAAGTAATAAACCAAAATCGGTATTGCATTTTTGTAATAATGAATATTTTAAAATCATGATAAGTAGGGGAGACCGGGGCTAGTTGGCGCACTTTTAACGTTCAAATTTTTTATCACCTTTCAGATCCGTTTAAGAAATATTTGTTGGCGTGTTATTATTATAGTTTAAAGCCTTATCTACAACCATATTATCTTAATTAATGAGTTTGTTGAAACAGTTCGTTTTAAAAAAATATATATTTTGGAATGTCAGTTGCGCCAAGTTACCCCGTGGGTGGGGTTGGTTGGCGCCTCATATGGGGCAAATTGGCGCACAACCAGTGTTTAATATGAAAATAAGGTTTTTAACTGAAATAACGATTTATTAAAAATAATACTCAAAACATTATATAAAAAATAACTTAAAGTAATATCACAAACCAAGGCAAAAGTTTGTAAGACATACGTAGATATATAAAAGTTTACATATCGTCATCAGAGTCACAGTTGATACACTGATAAAACAAATTCTTTTGCGTATTCGTAGCCTAGCTTTTTTACATCTTTAACTGATAAACCGTGGTAAATATCTGACGATTTCTTGATATAATCTTCTAATATTTTTTCTTGCTCTACTGAAAATACTTTTCTACTTTGGGCATAACCAATTTTTACCTGTTGGCCATCATTGTTTTGCAGTTCAGCTGCACTAGTTTTTGAGCAAAATCGAGTGTATCGAGTGTAATCGAAGGTATCTGAAAATCGTTTGCAACGCTTCTCCTGGATCGTCCATTAATTAAAACCTATAAATAATAGATACTTAACTCATTGTTGTCCAAAGTTATTATTCTAATGTTCAAATTACCTCACTGGCTGCTCTTATCAATATCTCATTGGAATAGTTTCCCCGCTCCGTTGTTCTTTTATAGTTTCTCATCGTAAAACTAAAACAAATTAAAAATTTTTACAATCCGGCAACAACGGGGCAAGTAGACCTACCCCGTTTGTTTTGAGCCAACCTGCCCCAAACCCACGTGTAAAGTTATTTGCCTCTCAAAATACACAACCTCAAAATATTTTGTACATGCAAATAACTAATATTAATTTACCATGTCTCCATATCTACAGTATAATTTTTTATATTTATTGTGTATGTAGTAGTACTTACCTATGAAGTATAAATAAATTTGTAAAACACAGAAAAGTTAAGTACATAAATAGTCAAAAAATCAAGTCCGTGGAGCTGCAACCCTACTTTAAGAGATCTAGGCGAGAATTATCGTATGTAATGTTGGTTGCCTACAACGAGTCTTCGAGGACCATACAGTGTTGCCGATGTTTATTATAAAGTAGTCAAAATTGCATTGCGCCAACCAACCCGTGCGCCAACTAGCCCCGGTGTCCCCTATTACAGTAACGGTTTCTATAATATTACGGAGCAAACGAAAAATCTTGTTTCAAGAATTAGCCATTTCCGATGAAGGAAACGATTATATATGTCATTTATAATGCTTATCTAAAACAATTTAATAATACTCGCATAATACTAATGATATTAAGGGCCCAGTTTTGAAGGTCAATAGCGTATAAAAAAGACCTATAAATGGCTTGAATGCAGGGGTAACTTCCGAAACCTTGCAATTATTAAAAAAATATTAGTATCTAATTTTGTAAGGGCTGTTCAGGGAGGCATTGACAAATAGTATGCCGGTGGTTTTTTTTTTCAATAAATGCACAGAAACTTAAAAAAAAACAGTTTTTTGAAACCACTAAAATTGCCACAATTTGCCTTAAGGTGGTTGTATTAACATGCTTGCCAACCTATAACCCATTTCGCGTATATTTATTTAATTTTTCTAGCTTTTACACAAAATTTAAATAAAATCATTATCGTCTTCATATTTAATAGGTAATGATTGACATATATTAAATAAATATGAAGGAATTTTATTAAATATTTTAGGAGAATTGTATAACGAAAAATATCGGGTAAGATTTTTTTTTAACATTATTATGTCATTCTTCTTTCACTATACAATTCTCCCAAAATTAGCAATGAAATAAATTGATATTTTTGTAACATGTCAGATATTACCTAAATATTGTACCGACGATATTGATTTTATTTAAATATTAGTTAATTAAATAATAAACTAAAAAAAGCAACGCGAAATAGGTTATAGCTGGCAATAGATGGAATGACGTTGAGAATTCCACCTTAAAATCCTTGAAAGTAAACACGTCGATTTTCAGAACTGAACAATTTTTACTGGTAACACGATATTTTCTAGTCTATCTAGATGTCATCTCTCCTAAGACTTTTAGAGAATATGTGTTTGTTTTAACAGGAAAGGGGTCGTAATTGCACAAAACACGAAAGTAAACAAAACTATGGCCGGCTCTACCAGCCCCAGAACATGTCTGTTTTTCTTCTTTATATGCCAAAAGCATAAAAATAACCACTCTGATCAACACAGCACTGCAGTGCGCAGGCGAACCGTCATTAGTTAGGAAAATCGAATTGACAATTAAAAGCTAGAAAATGGCGTCGTTAATCCCACCTTAAGAGCATTATACATACATAATACAACAAGTGTAATTACACGCCGGTTGTTTCACTTTATTAGAGGTTTCGATCTTACCTAAATAAAACGGCAGATTTAAAATTAGGTGTTATAGACATTTTATTTTAAACTAGCATACACCAGACCTGCGTTGCAGCCCTGAGATAAAACGGCGAGTTCACCATCACGTCAAGATTTATAAATACAAACCCGAACAAACCTCTAAATTTATCAGTGTTTCTCTATAATATTATGCATGTATTATACATAAAAACCTTCCTCTTGAATCACTCTATCTATTAAAAAAAAAACCGCTTCAAAATCCGTTGCGTAGTTTTAAAGATTTAAGCACATATGAAAGGGGACAGACGGGCGACAGCGACTTTGTTTTATACTATGTTAAGATAAAAAAAAATATAAAATTTATTTCTGGCCACAACTAACAAATAAAAGTAAATTACTCTTATACCTAAGATTTATTTTTTTAAATTGAAAGTAACCATAATTACATATTATTTCAGTCTTTAACAGTTTGTTACTAACCTAGTATTTGTGTATTAAGAGCATAAAATTTCTTTATTTAATAAGTATATGTTCTTTTATAGCGATAACGATAATTCAGCTTTGCTGTTCCTTAAAACCCTTTTCTTACCTGAATTATGGGATTGAATCTAATATTAACACATAAGAAATAATTTATTCTAATAATATAAATTATTTAAACAATTTTCGTGATGTTCGTTTATTGTATTTGTCGATATTTTCCAAAGCTTCTTGGTTTAATTTCGTAATATTTGTTCCCCATAAAAAGTCGACATGGTTAAACTGTGGTGATGGTACCAAGAACGTTTTAACGACATTGGGAAGTTCCTTTGCTACGAAATTTAAGAGAATCTAAAAACATTTAAAAAAATGTGTTACGGTTCTTTCGCCAGTATAGAGTGTGTATCAGCCAAATGGAATAAATTCGATAATAAATACATGGAGGCGTGTCCGAAAAAACGCTCGGACACGTCGATTGGTATTTCTTGTTGCGCATTTTTTTCAATAAAAACTTTTTATACAGGGTGTGTCATGTAATAGTGGCCATCTGGCCAATACCAACTTTCTGATTTTACTTATTTAGTATAAATTGCGATGGACAAATCATAGTTTTGCAGATGATACTACAATTTTTTATACCGATACAAATTGGGACACCTTAAATAATAAAATTAAAAAAGATTTTAAAATTATAAAAAATTGGTTTGATAATAATTTGTTAACAATTAATTTTAATAAATAAAATTATATTCCTTTTACTTTAAACCTAAATAACCCACCACAAAATATGAATAGTATTCAAATAAATAAAGACATTCAAATTTTTAAAGTTAATAAAATAAAATATTTAGGAATTATTTTTGACAGAAAATTAAATTGGAATTTTCACATAGAATACTTAATTAAAAAATTAAGAAGTTTACTACCGATTTTTAAAAACATTAAAAAATTTTTAAATGTAAGACATATGGAAATATTATATTACACGTTAGTTAAAACTCATTTAAATTACGGAATTTTAGGTTGGGGAGGAAGAAATAGAACTTTAGATAAAAAATTAGAAATATTGCAAAAAAGGGTTCTAAAAATTATATTCAATAAAGATTATATTTATCCTTCAAAAGAATTATATTCAGAAACAAAAAAATTGAACATAAGACAACTTTACATTTATAACATCTTAATATATATATTTAAAAATAAAAACCTTATACAATTTAAAAACCATAATCATAATACACGTCATAAAAATTAAATAACCATAAAACCTAAAATAAATAAGTCCATAGGACAAAAAAATTTCGAATATTTATGTTTTTATTTAAACGATTATTTTATTTACTAACAAAAATTAAAAAACTGATTTCATTAAAAAAATTTTAAGTCAAAATAAAAACATGGATATTAAAAACAGACAATTTGAAAATATTTTTAGAAAGAAATGCTTTAATTAATTAATATTGTTCTGAATAATTTATATAAGTAATATTTTTGACTTAAAAATTATAAATTAATAATTTTATTATAGGTAATATATTTCTTCAAAAAAGCAGCGTTTATACTATAAATAAACATTTTTACTTTAAAACTTGATTTTTAATGCATATTTATGATTTATGATTTTACATACTAAAACAAAAAATAAGATTTGCCCCTAACAAGCTCAGCTTCAGGGGATTGAAGAATAAGTTTATCGAAGACAACATAAACATATTTATTATATTATTAAATTTTAAATAAACTTATTATTATTATACTATTATTAAATGCAATACCCTATATATTTCAGAAAATTTTAGACAAATTTTATGTACTATCCTATACCTATCTTCAACTGTTTCGGAAATATAAAGTGTTTTTAGATTTATTGCAAGAATTAACAACACACTCAAAAACTAATAAGTAATACTGTTTATTTCTTGATAATGTAAAAAACAAAAAAAAATTAATGAAGGAGATGTTGAAAATGCTCGCCGCGAACGTCTTGGCAACATCCTAATCTTAAATAGAAATTTCTTCTAATATTACTGACCATCTCAGGCTTTATTTTATGACAGTTGGTATACAGATTCTTTAAGAGTTTACCATCGATTTTATTCGTGACATACATTTATACCATTTACTCGAAACTCTATAAACCTATCGAATTTGACATATAATTTCCTCTCCTCACACTTAAGGTGCTGTTTCACTAATATCACACAAAATTATTTCTTTATTATCTTTCCATCATCTTGTAGCTCCGTTTGGACTGTTCGCACCTATTGTATTTCTTATATTCCTTATTCTATTCTCCTGAGGATGAATGTATTCGAAACATGTAGAGAATTTACCATTCATTAAAACTTTATTTTAATACCTATATCAGTGGCGGAAGACTTAAAGTGTCTGGTTTCTCTCCTTTCAACGATATGTTTGTTTATTTAGAAAAATTTAGGCCTTTCTTTTGGAGAAAATATTTTTTAAAGTTGGCCTATTTATATTTATACTAACACAAGGTATGTGGAAAATCTGCTACATGGGACGAGATACATAGTGTAAGGATAGATATTTCTGTATTTTTAAATGTATATCGGATTATCGGATAACACCATACGCGATTTCGGAAAAATTCGGTGACAAATATTTCTGGGACACACACACACATAGTTTCTTTTACAAGTGGTAATAGTTATCTCTTAATATGTTTTACTTGATATGCCATCGTATATCGTATTATATTTAAGAGGTATGAAATTGGAAGTTACAAGCAACCAATTTTTATTTTTGATTATTTAGTACTGTTAAACTTACATCATTATTTACAAGCACGTCATCTTCGCCATAATATAAAATAATTGGAGACGTCACTTTTGAAATATCGTATACGGGAACACTTGTACTATTATAGCTTACAAGATTTTCTTTTTCTCCATAATCGTATTGACCAAAAATACCTGAAATATAATATAGATTCATAACGACTATACTGCCCTGTTAAGAAAAAGAGTCACTATTTTCTCAAAATTTATAATTATGCAGATACGACTCCAGGGCAGTTAAATTGACCAATCCGTAATTCTTGACAATTTGGCGAATTACCCGGTCATATTTACATAACGCTATATTAATATATTAAAATTTAATATTGTATAACTGAGTAGGATGAGATGGAATGTATTTCACAAAATTAAACAGTTAAGGAAATTAAATTGTAACCAAAAGTACTAAAAATTGTTTTAAATCTGATTCTAACAATTACACATTTGAAAACTTCCCACCTCGATTTTCCTGCTTTAAAATGAAAATGTGGAAAATCGCTCGGACCCGTCGATTTTTATTTCGAGGGGGACATCTTTTGCGTATATTGTCAATCTTGTTACTTCAAGCCCCTAGGAGGGAGGGGGGGTAGGATCTAAATCTTAAATGGATACCCCTATTTTATATAATTTTTTTGGATTCTGCATAAAATTCTGAACATTTTTTAATAAAAGCATTATTAGTCTATACTTAACAGTTTCCGAGATATTTACTCTTGAAAAATTACATTTTTGAACTTTGACAGCGTCTAGCTTTCTAACTGTACGTCTTAGAGCAAAACGGCTTACATGTCCCTATCTTCGATTTTTATTATCTTTCCAATAGTGTGAACTTTCGGTTAAACCAGATGTAAGAAATATAGTACGTCCGGTTTGATCGGAAGTTGACACTATTGGAAAGATAATAAAAATCGAAAATAGGGACATGTAAGCCGTTTTGCTCTAAGACGTACAGTTAGAAAGCTAGACGCTGTCAAAGTTTAAAAATGTCATTTTTCAAGAGTCAATATCTTGGAAACTGTTAAGTATAGACTAATAATGCTTTTATTAAAAAATGTTCAGAATTTTATGCAGAATCCAAAAAAATTATATAAAATAGGGGTATCAATTTAAGATTTAGATCTTACCCCTCCTCCCTCCTAGGGGCTTGAAGTAACAAGATTACGCAAAAGATGTCCCCCTCGAAATAAAAATCGACGGGTCCGAGCGATCTTCCACATTTTTATTTTAAAGCAGGAAAATCGAGGTGGGAAGTTTTCTAATGAACAACCTGTATACTAAATCACACTATAATGTTAAAATTTATTTATTTTTGCTGACAAATATGGTAGAAATTATAATATGTCTTGTATAATATGTACCTGATCTTAAACCTTGAATGAAATGAGTTATCTGTTTCAAAGACATTCCTGCTGGGAAATTTTCTGAAATCCGGTTACGAGATTTCTAAAATCAAATAGGTAATATTATCACTTATAATCTCCCTAGCAGCAGAATTATTACCGATAATTTTTTTTAAGATCACGAATGGTTTTGATAGATGCGAAAACATGAGTGAAACCGAGAAAAAAATTATCGGGAATTAATTCTGCTTCGCGGGAGATTCGGTAAGAAAATTTCATAAATTGGTTAGAGTTTCTTTTAATGTTTCTGAAATTTTAGCAATAAACCTTAGTTACTAACAAGTAAAATCAACTTCTATTGTAAAAATAGAGTGCGCCATATTAAACTAAACTCATCGGAAATATGTTTTTTAAAGTTATATTTGAATTTAAAACTATAAAGACATTGGATTTCAGATAACAAATTTGTTATTTAATGTTTCTCACATTTTAGTAATAAAAATGAGTTACTAACTGCTCAATTTCTTTAGGAATCGAACTTGCTGATTCATTACCAAAACGAATAATTTTTAAAATTTTTATGTATAAGGAAACAATCAAAAGGCGTCAATTATGTTTTTTGTTCCAAAAGATTGAAAAACAAAAGAATTTTGGTCATATAGGTATATAGTTTTTATACAGTGTGGTTGTTAAGTGTGCAACATATGGGAATTTTTTTTATTACCGATTTCTCAGAAAATTGTATTCTTGATAAAAGTTGGTGCATGTTCGATAATCATATATGGTGCACTTGGAATGGTTGTAAGTCAAACGGCGTACAGGGTAGGCCAAAAAATATAAAACTTGTACAAGAATAAAGTAGGTTCCCCTATTTCAGAAAATTCAGCAAAATGTTATTAAGAAAAGTTGTTTAGAATTAAAAGTTATGTATAGATTCAAAAACGTGACCTCCTAAAATAAAACAAATATATTTTTTTTAAAAAACAATAATAATTTCCCAAGAAAATTATTTTTTATATTCACCATAAAGACCTTCATAAATTAATCAATATCAAATCAATTTCCCATATCTTTGTTCAAATTCAAGCATATTTGTAAAATTTACTTGAATTTTTAATTTATTAAGGAATCACAAACTTCATGTTTGTTGCAACGATTTAAATATAACTTTAAAATATCCTAAAAATTCTTTTTAACAAAATAAAATTAGTAATGATATTATGCTAATTAAAAAACTATCATTTAATGTTTATTAAAAAACTTTATTCTTGTGCAAGTTATATATTTTTTGGCCTATCCTGTACGCCGTTTGAATTGCAATCATTCCAAGTGCACCTAATATGATTATCGAACATGCACCCAACTTTTATCAAGAATAAAATTTTCTGAGAATTCGGTAATAAAAAAAATGCCCATATGTTGCACACTTAAACAACCAAACTGTATATGACAACGTTATTTCAAAGGGAAAGGACAATATATTCCTAAATTTAAAAATATGTAATTCCTTGGAAAATTATAATTAAATTAATAAAACGGGATTACTGGGAATAGTTCTTTGTAATAGAGACCCTGCTTCATCTGGACAATCTGAGGAACCGAAAGAAACACATCAATGAATACCTACCCTATCTGGAACTTGTTCTTTAGATGAGCCTATTAGATAAAATATGTATTTGCTAATTGGCCCTATGTTACCTATCCATCTTAAAAGCGCAGCCTGGTCGTGATCAAATAATTCGTACAATCCCAAATAAGCCGGTAACTAAAAAAAATGTTTTTCCACTAAATAATAAAAGTGACATGTAAATTCTGTAAACGCTAGTTTTTAGCCTCTATGATTGGCTTCACAACTGTGTAAAAAAAGTGGTTGAATAATACAAGAGGTATGTGGCGCCAAGGTGCAAAGAATTTCTTCGATGACAAGAACTTTTTAATTTTGTGGTTTTTAAAGATAACACTGGCCGACAAGATTTTTCTAACACAGGTCAGCTCTTTATTTTTAAAATGGAAATACCCTCCTAATAATAGAAAAAATATTGGGAAAGCCCCAATACATACCATTTTTCAATAGCTTAATAAGACCATTTTACATTAGCAGGTAGTCAATTTAATTAGGGGCGGTAAAAATGGATGCATTTTATAACAGAAAAATTACCTGAACTGTAGGAATTTTAGTAGGACTTCAGGGAGGATTTACAAAATATTGCTGTTTTCTTTATTTGTGGGACAGTCGTGCAGTAGATCAGCATTATGTAATAAAAGATTGGTCACAAAGAAGTGAATTTCAGCCGGGATCTTAAAATGTTAAGTTTGCACCTCTTGTAGACCCAAAAAAGTCCTTCTGCCTCCTCTTCACATTAAACTTGGGCGGATGAAAAACTTTGTGAAAGCTATGAATAAAGACGGTGATGGATTCAAATACCTAAGACAAGTATTTCCCCAGTTAAGTGATGCCAAATTAAAGAAAGGCATTTTTATTGGGCCACAAATCAGAAAATTGCTGGACGATGTCAAATTTACAGAGAAGCTTACCAGGCTGGAACTCAGAGCATGGAACTCATTTGTTAGTATAGTAAGGGGATTTTTGGACAACAATATGGATGCAAACTATCAACAGTTAGTTGATGAACTTTTAGCTTCCTACAAATCGCTTGGTGCCCGAATGTCATTAAAAATTCACTTCCTCCATTCCCATCTGTAATTTTTTCCTAAAAATTTGGGAGCTGTCAGTGACGAGCAGGGTGAAAGGTTCCACCAGGATATCAGGACAATGGAAATTCGCTATCAAGGACGATGGGATCCAGCCATGATGGGTCCTGTTGGTTTTTGAAAAGAGAAGATATGACCCCTCATAAAAGGAAAAAATAAAATTTAATTAGTATGTTCAGTTAATATTTGTAATGTTTGTGTTTTTCTTAGATGTAAGGTATGTTTAGTAGGTGTAAAAATTTAAATATATATATCATTTTCGTATTTGGATAGGTCCATTCTACCACAATATGCTATTTAGCTTTGTGTTACAACAAAAAAAAAATTTTTTGTCGGCCAGTGTAATTAATGTTTGATCAAATTATGTCCCATAAAAATTTTTGATAAATCCAACATGAACGGCGATATTTGGGGTTAAGTTTTTTTTTAAAACAATTTAATTATAAATATTTTTAATATCCTTTAGCAGATTTTAATTTAATTTTGGTAATGATAATTTTAGTATAAATATTCGACTGTTTTTCTTTAATAGAGTGTATTAGAATGCATAGTTTTAATTTATAAAGCTTTTCTAAATTTAAATATTCATTTGGTTCGTATAAATTTATAGTTGGTTCTAAAAAAGGAAGTTTATGTATGCATTTAATAATTTTGTTTTGTAGTTTTTTTAATGGCTGAATTGTAGTTAAATTCGCAGATCCCCAAATTGAAATCATATACTGTAATTTTGGATAAACCAAGAATAATAGGTATCTATTTTTTACATATTTTAATAATATATAATTTTTAGCTTTAAACAAAATGCCAATTATTGGTGAGATGTAAGTTCTTAAATATTCAATATGTTTTTGCCAACTTAAATTTTCATCAATATATAAACCTAAAATATAAATATGAATATTGAAAGATTGTGAAGAAATATTATTTATTTATAAACATAAAAGATGATTTATTAAAATTTAATGATAATTTATTAATTTCAAGCCATTTACATATTATATTTAGGTTGTGGTTAATGTTATTATGAATTCGAGCATATAGTCTTCATGAAAATATACAATAGTAATATCATCAGCAAACAATTTTATTTTACCTTTTAAATTTATTTAAGCTTAATTTGACTCTATTTCACATTTGTATATTACCTACTACGCAAAAATAGTGATCTGATATGCACACATTTATGCCATTTATCACTTCTTTATACATACCTCTAAAATTATTGGACTAAAACCTAAAAAATTGAAAATAACACTTGTAGTTTTATACATAGTTGTTACGGGTGCAAAAGCATTCATAAGTAGAATTTTATCATTGTATTCTGGTCTTAATGACCCCATAACCAAAAATGATGTAACTCCTTGCGAGAATCCCAAGTACGTTAGTTGTTTGTAATCTGTTATGTTGAGGACATAGTCTATCATTGCGGGAAGATCATAATATCCTATTTCATGGTAGCTAAAAAAATGTGAGTAGATTTAAAATTAGGAAATGATATTATCGAAAAACTTGGTAATAATAAAAACATTTTTTAAATTTATCTAGAATCTAGCCACTTATTAGCAATTAACTGTTTCTGGAAGTTTACCTACTTCTTGGGGCATATACCTGAAATTAAAGAACTCCTTTTTCTGTGTATCTGGTTTCAGACTAACATGGTGCCTAGAGAACTTGTTACCCCTTTGGTTTCCTAACCATACGTCGTATCCTGCATCTGCCAAAATAAAGCCCATGGATTTATTTGGACCGTTAATAATCCAGTCCACAGAGGTACATAAAAGACCTAACAGGAAACAAAAAATGAGTTAGATATTTTTTTTTAGATGGTGGATACGTTTAGTAACTTTTTTTTTGTAAAACATAGTGCGAATTATTAATATCTACGAATTTTCCAAAAACTAAGAGAATAATCGAGTCTTATCAATAGTACCTTTTTGGAGTAAATAAGTTACGCAATCTAAATTTTATACTTAAAACTCTCTCTTCCATTGGCTCTAAAATTTTAAATGTGTAATTATTTAAAAACCCAAGTTCTACCTACGTCTATGCATGGATTGAATCATAATAATTTTGACACGTTTTCTTTTCGTTCCGTAATATATAGGGTGTCCGGAAATTATGAGCATAAAATTTAGGGGATAATTCTACACCCTGTATAGTATGGGACTACCAAACTTTGTGGCAGGTTTTTGTAAAGACATTTTACGAACACTTTGCATAGCAAATGGATAACAGCCATCATTTTGTAATCCAGTAAGCATAAGTTTTTTTTATACAATTCTGATGTTCTACGAAGTACATTGATATTTAATTAATTACTCGTGGATATGGATAAATTTGGTTTAATGACAAAGGACAAAACAGTTTAAAGTTTTATCGAAGAAATACCTTGCCATTTTGACTGCAAGATACAAGCTAGGCAAAATTGCTAACGGCGGCGTTAGCGAAGGCCAGTCATTAACGGTAGAGTGGTGGGGTGGTTTTAACGATGCATTAAGTATTTATCTTCTTGTCGAGACAATAATTGTTATTCATAAAGAATTATTTTTACTACTTGCCTTGGCTACATTATACGAGTATCTACGAACCATAGAAAATATTACTTGGCTTACCATGCATTAAGAGAACGGGCGGTTTTCTTTTCTTTTCGTACTCATTGTGTCCAGTCGGTATTCGGTGAAGGGACAGGATATATCCATCTTCTGTTATAACGTCGTGTTTTTCCAATAAGTAACCTGGTTTTAAAACAAGATGCTCCTGTAAAAAGATACATGAGGAACTTTGTTATTTCTCAGGAAGGCACTGTGGCAATCTTATTTGTAAAATAAAATATTTTTTTTTTTTGCATTTATTATTTATTTTCATTAAGTAGGTAGTACTTAAGTATTTGTTTGTGCTGTATGGAAACGGATCAGTCTTTTATGCAGAGTACCGCTTACTTGATCAAGAATTGCTCGGACTAGTTAATTTTTTTTTTAATACATTTTTCTAGAAGAATATACACAGGGTGAAACAGAAAAGTGCCACGTGTGTCAACGTAATTTTTTTTAATGAAACATCGAGGGGTAAACCGCTGCGGCAATTCGGTGTACAAGGCTCTGGCATTTAATCGGAAATCCAAGTAATTCGGTGGTAATCATGGCATTTCCGTGGCAATCCAGGAAATTTGGAGGCAGTACTGGCATTCCGTGGCAATACTGCAGGCATTTCACGGAAATATCGGCATTCCGTGGCAATACTTGTGGCATTCCAGTGGAAATCTTTTTAATATTTTTAGATATGTGGCAACTGTGTACCTTGTTGATCATTCCGACATGAGCGCCCGCATCCAGCTCTCTAATACAACAATGCAATGATATTACAAACTAATCTTTTAAAATATTCCCGCCAGTATCATTCGATAAAAAGGCTATCTGTTTTACCGATACTGTCACCTGCTCGGTCGATAAAGTCAGTTGCTATTGTACCGACGATACCGACAAAATTAATAATGCAGGTGGCTCATAGATGGCCTATGATTCGACGAAAATGCATTGACGCGACATTTCTTAAACTCTTTATATTTCTGTGCCACAAATAGAAAGATAATTTTAAAATAGGTGAGCTCATGCGTACTCGTTAAAATAATATTTATATTCCACAGCAATCGACTGACAATCCAGTGGCATTTAACCGGAAATACTGGTAACCCAGTGGCATTCCACCAGAAATACTGGTAATCCAGTGGCATTCCACCAGAAATACTGGTAATTCAGTGGCATTCAACCGGCAATACAGGCAATCATGTTTCCGGCAATTCGTAAGAAAATGTGGCAGTACTAGCTGGCATTACTTGGCAATTTTTGGCAGTAGTGTACAACATTTGGGTCAGCGGTTTTCCCCTCGTGAAACATATTGTATATTTTCACTGATTCTGCGATCAATTCTGACCTAAACACCTATCTTTAACTGTTTTCGAAATATCTGCATTTATCGTCATCTAAAATGGTTCTAATTTTAAAACTATTAATCAACGTCAAATAAATGTCATTAAATTTTACTTAAATACAGTTTTTCCAAGTCGGTAGATAGGAAGATCAGGGGCTACAGAGTGGCCACCTAGATCGACGGATCTCAATCCGTTGGACTTTTTTTGTAAGGTACAAATTTAAGCCCGACATAGATAACCCCCAAGGAGTCTATTCGACGAGTGATACGATATCTCTCCACAAATGATACTGTGATACAAAATGTACTTCAAAATGGCTTCTAATGACTGAGGATCGTGGTTCGGAGTCCACGTTAAACCGTAGGTCTCCTCGCAAATGGCCCTGGCAGCGAACGAAGAGGAAAAAATCCGAAAATAACGACATAACAAAATAAAATTTTGTCAAATTTGCGCATATTTCTTTTTCTGCTTTAATTAATTTATAAATACAACCTTTTTTAACGTGAAACTATAGGTAGGGTAAGAGGGGTATTTGGCCGATTTTTCGATAAAACGAAGACGTAAAGAAATATTAATAAACAAACTAAAAGGCGAAGGCGCCATTATTGTTTGCTCTTAATCAATGCATGTAAATATTTTTTCACTGGTTATTAAAAGCAGCCTTTTACATATTTTTGCCGACCGCGACGTTGAAGTAACTAGACTGGGTACATATCGCTAATCGTCAGCCGAGAGTGCATCTAATATTAGTACTAAAAAAAAATTTACAATAAAAAAATACTTTTCTTTTCTTTTTTTCTATTTACTATTGCTTTTTTTGCCTCACCTTCCTGCGGAACGTGAAGGGGAAACATATCGCCAAATTGTCATTATAACAACTGACCAAAACTAGACAATGGTGCAAAATTTCCATTTTCTCGTATAGATAGGTAGTTTTCGGAGGCGGTGCCGTATAGTGCTCAACGTCCCGTTTCCAATGCCGCCTCGCTCGTCTGTCGGCCATATTGCAATCTCTTTGTCCACCTATATGTATAGTTTTATTTGTGGGGTCATAAAGTACATTTTCATGTTACGTTATATGTTTTACGACGTACTTAGTTATTTCACACAATATTATCATTATTACTACAGAGATTATGCATAGTTTTTTAACAATCAAAGATTATGCATAGTTTTTTCACAACCAAAGATCGGTGAAGATTATGGCATAGTCTTATGACAAACAAAGATTATGGCATATTTTTTATGACAAACAAATTTTAAGGCATAGTCTTATGACAAACAAAGATTACGGCATAGTCTTATGACAAACAAATATTATGGCATAGTCTTATGACAAACAAAGATTATAGCATAGTCTTATGACAAACAAAGATTTTGGCATAGTCTTATGACAAACAAACATTAGTGCATAGTCTTATGACAAACAAATATTATGGCATAGTTTTATAACAACCAAAGATTATGTATATTTTTATGACAAACAAATTTTAAGGCATATTCTTATGACAAACAAAGATTACGGCATAGTCTTATGACAAACAAAGTTTAAGGCATAGTCTTTTGACAAACAAAGATTATGGCATAGTCTTATGACATTCAAAGATTTTGGCATAGTCTTATGACAAACAAATATTATGGCATAGTTTTATAACAACCAAAGATTATGTATATTTTTATGACAAACAAATTTTAAGGCATAGTCTTATGACAAACAAAGTTTAAGGCATAGTCTTATGACAAACAAAGATTTTGGCATAGTCTTATGACAAACAAACATTAGTGCATAGTCTTATGACAAACAAATATTATGGCATAGTTTTATAACAACCAAAGATGTATATTTTTATGACAAACAAATTTTAAGGCATGGTCTTATGACAAACAAAGATTATGGCATAGTCTTATGACCAAAAAAAGTTTAAGGCATAGTCTTATGACAAACAAAGATTATGGCATAGTCTTATGACATTCAAAGATTTTGGCATAGTCTTATGACAAACAAACATTAGTGCATAGTCTTATGACAAACAAATATTATGGCATAGTTTTTATAACAACCAAAGATTATGTATATTTTTATGACAAACAAATTTTAAGGCATAGTCTTATGACAAACAAAGATTACGGCATAGTCTTATGACAAACAAAGTTTAAGGCATAGTCTTCTGACAAACAAAGATTATGGCATAGTCTTATGACAAACAAAGATTTTGGCATAGTCTTATGACAAACAAATATTATGGCATAGTTTTTTCACAACCAAAGATTGGGCATAGTTTTTTCACAACCAAAGTTTAGGCATAGTTTTTTCACAACCAAAGATTAGGCATAGTTTTATAACAAACAAAGATTAGGCATAGTTTTTTCACAACCAAAGTTTAGGCACAGTTTTTTCACAACCAAAGATTAGGCATAGTTTTTTCACAACCAAGGATGGTCTTATCAATTACGTATAATTTTTGATTTTCTTTAAAAAATTCATAAAAACGTTATTTTGTATATTTTCTTTGCTATTTGTGAGTTTTACGTTATTTTCGATGAAGATTTATAGAAAAGTTGTCATATTTTCGAATTTTAAATTTTTGAAATTTTTAAGGTAACATTTTCCTCGGAAAGTATAAGAGATATGGCAACCATGTATATAACTATTAAGTAGCATTCTTACGAGATCTTCACTTTAAGTTCTTAGTAATTTTTTGTAGGTCTTATAGTTTTTGAGATATGGAATTAAAAGTGGTTTTCATATATTTGGCAATATCTCGGAACTGATAAAACATAGATAAAAACTTTTTAAATAAAAAACTAGCCTTTTTCTATTCTCCATATAAAAAGTTATATTGATTTCTATTCTAAAAGCGATAGTAAGGGACGTATTGAGGAAAATGTAAAAACTGGCAGAAATATTAGATTTTTGGTATTTTTTTAAAAATTCATAAAATCGTACTGGGTACATATCGCTAATCGTCAGCCGAGAGTGCATCTATTATTAGTACTAAAAATTTGTATTTAAAAAGTATTTTTCTTAGTTTCTTTTTTCTATGTTTTCTATTGCTTTTTTTGCCTCACCTTCCTGCGGAACGTGAAGGGGAAACATATCGCCAAATTGTCATTATAACAACTGACCAAAACTAAAAGATAAAAATAACGGGTGCAAAATTTCCGTTTTCTTCTATAGATAGGTAGTTTTTGAAGACGGCATCGTATTGTGCTCGATGTCCCGTTTCCAATGCCGTCTCGCTCGATTCGCTACGACTTTTCGTTACGGAAATATATGATATTTAATATTATGATATTGACATTGAACCTGTCAGCACCGATTCTTTAAAATCGCACAGCAAAGGGTGAAATGTGAGATATATTTTCCAAGTTTGTCCTTTAAAAATATTTATTCAATCAATTTAAACATAAGGAAAATAAACTATTCTTACATTGATAGCTGATAAATTGGTGAAAATGTTATTGTGCCGAACCCTTCGGGCACGGGACTGTTCGAGTTGGTTCATTTAATTTCATACTTTTGACAAAACCATTTGTTAGCAACCTTTAATTGTTATTGTAAAGCATTTCAATTCGCGATAAAAAATAAATTTTGTTTCTTCACAACCCCAGTTCGTTTATTTCGGACCGAGGATTGTCACTGTAAAAATCCTAAATTTAAAAAACTTTCAATAGGTACCTAAATAACGAAATATTAAAAAAATAAAAAGACGGGCCTGGAATTGAACCCGGTATCATCGTGACCACAAGTCGTAACCTATTATATACCTACCTACCACTAGGCCCGACCACTTTGAAAATAAATTATAATATAGAATATTTATATTGCCGTATTAAAAATGAAAAAAATACGATTTATTTAAGCTTGACGAGCTCTTTCCGCTAAGGTACATTAAATTTTAATCAAAAGTTGTTTTCCGTACAAAAAACAATGAAAACCGTAAAAGAATTAAATAGTAATTCTTACTTTTTTATAATTTGCACCCTTTATATTACAGGTAGGTATAGAACAATATATTTGAAAAAAGTAGTATTTGAGATGACCTAAACGAATCTCCAAACCAAAAGTGTGTCAGACGCACCCAATTCGATTTATTAACGATCCAACATAACCCTACATTGATTTAAAAAAAATTAAAAAATTGACTTCCCAACTTTCGATCGCGTTCGCAAACAACAGTGTTTTGTAGCCCAACGTCGTCTACACGTCGAAAAAAAAGTTTAAATCGATTAAAATGATTTTTGCCACCTGTATCGCCCTACAACGAAAAAAAACATATTTTTTAACTTTGACTTTAATAACTTTTTTCCGGTACACCCTGTATATTTGAAATTGTTCCCAGAACGTGCCCCGACTATTCCTCTCTACGTCCATAAAGTTTGAATCGTTTTGCTCTAACCGTTTCCGAAAAAAAAATTCGCGAATATCGAAATGTCGAATAACCTTCTACCACGTGGCGACGGATTATCAATGTCGGAACGCCATCTTTAAAATCGAGATTACAACTATTTCTGAAACATTTTGGGCAAATATTTTGGTCAATAAAATTAGAAGAAGGTTCAAGGTAGATATTCCACCCGATTTAAAATCTGGAAATGTTCTTATTATTCTAGCAAGTCACGCTAAAAACACCCATTTTTCGCCATTTTTGACAGCCGGATTTTTAGAATTAATAATTAATTTAGATACATCAATATCAAGGCACTCTTAGTCAAAAGTGAATGGTGTAAGAATTTGTAAAGATTGCCTGTTTCCGCACCCAAAAAAGCGACTTTTCTCAATTTTGCGAATATATTTTAATAATTTTTTAATATGTAGAGGTGTTGAGAAGTAATCAGCGCATTTTTTGAGAAAAAAATAAAACGGTTTTGTTAAAAATTGAATAAGCTACAGTCGATATAGTAAAAAAAAAGCTGCCGTTTTTTCCGTATTAAAGATAAATAAACGAAAAAATATCTCTTAAATACAATTTGACAAGCTCTATCCGCTAAAGTTTACAACGTTTCGATCAAAAGTCGTTTTCAGTACGAAAAAAAATAAAAACCGTGAAAAAATCAGGCCTAATTTTATGATTTCCACTTTCTTACAATTTTCGGCAATTTACATTCCAGTTAGGTATAGAACGATATATTGGAAAAAGGTAGATTTTGAGATTGCCTAACCGATTATCCAAACCGAATGTCGATTGGATGCACCCAATTCGACTTATTAGCGATCCAAGAGGTACCATTTTCGACCAAATTTTGACTTTGAAAAAATAAAAAAAATTACTTCCAAACTTTCGATCGCGCTCACAAACAATAGGGTTCTGTAGCCCACGGTCGTCTACGCGTCGAAAAAGTTTAAATCGAAAAAACCAATTTTTGTGGCCTGTATCGTGTGCCAACGAGATCCCGATATTTCTCGACTTTAAAAATTAATAACTTTTTTCCGGCACACCCTGTATATTCGAAATTTTTACACAACGTACCCCCACTATTCCTCTCTAAACTAAAAAATTTTCAATCGTCCCACTCTAACCGTTTCCGAGAAAAAAAATCGCAAATATGAAAATGTCGAAACTGACGGCGGCGGCGGCGGCGACGACGACAAGAAACGCACATTATTTTCACCGAAGCGCCTATATAGGCAGAGTATCAAGAGCAGTCAGGATTGTCGTGATTTCGCGCCGAAGCGCCGTATAACATATCGCGTGTTCGCGCGATATGTAACTAGTTATATGGTTTACAATTGAGGGGTTTATTCCAAAAACCAGAAAAGTAAAAAAAAATGTTTTTTCAGGAATTAAATAAAACTGTCTATCTTGTTTCGTAGTTCGTAATAGGAAGTCGTATTTTTTTATTAAAAATTGCTAGTACCTATATTATGTTCATTTGTACAATAATATAATTTGAAAAAATATTGTTATTAATGAGAAAAAAAATAAAAACAATTGGACTTATCTGCTTTTTGCAGGAAAACTACACCTGGGAATTATAATAAATCATTTATTCAACTTCTACTTCCAAAAAAAAGTTAGACGTAGTGCATATTCAAAACACTAACAACTCAAACACCCCACTAGTCCATGGACTTGTCTGGTTCTTGCCGGAAACGAACTGGACTTATCTGGTTTTTGCAGAATATAGCTTATTTCGATCATTTATAAAGCAGACTCGTCCATTATTTGTAGAAGTTAAATGTGCCTACGATTCGGCATGTCTTTAATCTATATTATGGCATCATAATCTAGAAATGTATTATTTTGGACTTGTCTGGTTTTTGGAATGAACCCCTCAATTATTCCCATGCATAAATAAAATATATAATTTTTAAATTTCCGTGTTTACTTACAATATCTGCATCATCAGATTCATACCAACATTTTGGAATAAATAGCTTCCAGTTGAATATTACAATAGCGATTAATATTGAGACTGAAAGAAACTTTATCATTTTATATAGTTGATGCTGATACATGCAGCAATCACAAAGCACTGTGTACACACTTTATTTTGATAAATATTTGTAACAGAAAAAGGTTTATATTTTATATTTATTATTATCACAGAGAAGAGTAGTTTAATAAGGTTCTTATCGCCTTGTTTAAAACGTACTTATAAGCTGTTTACTATCGATATTGCATTAAAGGGAATATATTAGGCATAACCTTAGGTCGAGTCGAAACAATGTTTTTGAGAATATGATAATAAGTGGCAATTTAATTTCTATTATGTCTCGGTAGGTATAAAACATTCATGGATCATATTTTTTATTTAATAATTAAATTTTAATAAAGAATTAATAAATTTATTTTTAAATTATAATTATAATTGCTTTACTTATTAGAGATTATTTATACATAGGTACCCTTATTATTATAAAATAATTTTTCAATATACATATATACACTCCCGGTCAAAAAAACCGGACAAGAAAAATATTCGTACGTTTTAAGCCATAACTTTTTAAATTTTGAACCGATTTGGATAAAAATGATTGCAAATTAAATAAATATAGTTAAAAAAAACTAAAAAACACGCTTTAATAATTAATCAAACTAAAAAGCGGAAAATAAATATAGTTTAAAATTATTCTTGAGATTCTTAATATAGGCAGAAAATAATAATGAACTATAAACATTAGTAATATTGTGAAAAAAGCGTGGGGTGCTCGATATATGAAAAATATAGCACAAAGCGACCCACGCTTTTTTTCACTATAATACTAATGTTTATCGTTCATTATTATTTTCTGCCTATATTAAGAATTTCAAGATTTTAAACTATGTATATTTATTTTCCGCTTTTTAGTTTCATTAGCATCATTTTTTTAAACGATTTGACATATTGACAGCTGTCAAATTTTGACAGGAAAATTTTTTGCTTATTTTTCCCGAAGTCTCCGCATCGAATACTATAAATTCGACCCCATAATTTGTTTCGTCAAAATCGCTTCTTCGTTTTATACCTGACCCTGACAGCTGTCAAAATTTGACAGGAGAATTTTTTGCGTGTAGATTATTGCATTGTCAGTGGTTCTTGATAAGTCTACAAAATTTTAATTAAATCTGACCGTTTAAAGTGTGTTAAAAAGGCACATTATTTATTTATTTTCCGCTTTTTAGTTTGATTAATTCAAAGCGTGTTTTTTATTTTTCTTAAACTATATTTATTTTTCATTTTTTAGTTTGAGTTGTTGAGTTGAGTTTTGAGTAGATTGAGCTAGATTAGTAGATTATTGTATTATCAGCGGTTCTTGATAAGTCTACAAAATTTAAATTAAATCTGACCGTTTAAAATGGGTCAAAATCGGGTTCAAAGAAGTCGGTTACAAACATACAAACATACATACATTTTTTTAATTTTTCTCTATTCTTAGCGACAATATCTATACGATTGTTTGAATTGTTTCATCACTATCGGTTATTGTAATAACTCTGACATATTGACAGCTGTCAAATTTTGACAGGAGAATTTTTTGCTTATTTTTCCCGAAGTCTCCGCATCGAATACTAGACAATTTAAGCACGTCCTAAATTTCAAACGTATCCGTATCCGGATCCGTAAGCATATCGACTTACGCCGACTGTACAAAAACTCCTTTAAAGCACCGACCATTTCGACGTATACGGAACCGAAATTTATCCTCTCGGTGAAACGTCAAAGTTGATTTTGTTTACTTTTAATTTTGAATGTTTGTGTACTGAGGTCATCTTCTGCATTATAAAATAGTCTCTTTCTTTTAGGTATTTCAAACATTGCGTATTGCCACGTTCGGTGATATCGCCGAGGCCGAATACAAAGTAAGTTTTAAAAAAATACACAAACTGTCACAAAAAAGTTAGGTTATATTTATTATTTTATTGGCAACAATGACACCTGACAGTCGATCAGTTGAGATGCGTTTTCGTATACGGATACGATAGGAGGTCCGTAACGATACGTGCAACGGAACGCATCGAATTTCTTCTATTCTGGGCATGCGCAGATCGATGCGGATACGGATACGTTTGAAATTTAGGACATGCTTAAATTGTCTACTATACGACTCCATAATTTGTTTCGTCAAAATCGCTTCTTCGTTTTATACCTGACACTGACAGCTGTCAAAATTTGACAGGAGAATTTTTTGCGTGTAGATTATTGCATTGCCAGTGGTTCTTGATAAGTCTACAAAATTTAAATTAAATCTGACTGTTTAAAGTGTGTTAAAAAGGCACATTATTTAGGTTTTTTTTGCTGCATTTTAGTTATCATAAAACCACTTTGCTCTTATACGAGGAAGAATAAACGCTACATTTTTAACAGTAAATTAACATATTATTTTCTGAAAAATATAGATCGACAATAGGGCCGCCATAGCTTGACTTTATAAATAAGGATTTCATTATTTTCTTCACCAAATATGAGATATGTATCGGATTCCTGTATTAAAATGCATACTAATTAAAATAAAATGTTAAACATTGAATGTGTCTGAAAATTCGTGGGTCAAAATTTAAAGATATCCCATTTACATAAATATAGTATACCTACATTATCAATATATCCATATTAATATCCGGTGAATAAGGTACTTACAATAGTGCCATCTGATGGTGCTATTATATCGATATACTGGTTCAGGAAAGGTAAGTAATTCAGAAGCGAAATAATCATTAATGCAACATCAACCATTTTTTGCGAAATAAGAAAGTTACTGCCATCGGTCTACCATTCAAAATTAAAATAATAAAAATATTAATGAAAAATAATAATTTATATTTTATTATCTTTTGTCAATAAATTTTTATGTGTTCTCGTTTAATTATTTAAGTAATTACCAAACCGGAAAGCTTTCATTTGTAATAGCAAAGCTCAAATAATAATGGCAAAACTAAATAATTTACTGTTAAAAAAGTTTGAAAATATTGGATTCAGAGGAAAGCAATTAGAATTAATTAAAAATTATCTGAAAAATAGACCAACGTATGTTCAAATAGATAAAGAAAAAAGCTATCCAAAGGTACTTAAGTATGGTGTTCCCCAAGGAACAATTTTAGGATCATTATTTTTTAATATTTATATTAACGACTTATTTAGTATAAATTGCGATGGACAAATTCATAGTTTTGCAGATGATACTACAATTTTTTATACCGATACAAATTGGGAAAACTTAAATAATAATATTAAAAAAGATTTTAAAATTATAAAAAATTGGTTTGATAACAATTTGTTAACAATTAATTTTAATAAAACAAATTATATTCCTTTTACTTTAAACCTAAATAACCTACCACAAAATATGAATAGTATTCAAATAAATGAAGACATTCAAATTTTTAAAGTTAATAAAATAAAATATTTGGGAATTATTTTTGACAGTAAATTAAATTGGAATTTTCACATAGAATACTTAATTAAAAAATTAAGAAGTTTACTACCGATTTTTAAAAACATTAAAAAAATTTTAAATGAAGACACATGGAAATATTATATTACGCGTTAGTTAAAACTCATTTAAATTACGGAATTTTAGGTTGGGGAGGAATAAATAGAACTTTAGTTAAAAAATTAGAAATATCACAAAAAAGATTTCTAAAAATTATATACAATAAAGATTATCTTTAGCCTTCAAAAAATTATATTCAGAAACAAAAAAGTTGAACATTAGATAACTTTACATTTATAACATCTTAATATATATATTTAAAAATAAAAACCTTATACAATTTAAAAACCATAATCATAATACACGTCATAAAAATGAAATAACCATAAAACCTAAAATAAATAAGTCCATAGGACAAACAAATTTCAAATATTTATGTTTTTATTTAAACGATTATTTACCAATAAAAATTAAAAAATTGATTTCTTTAAAAAAATTTAAAGTCGAAATAAAAACATGGATATTAAAAACAGGCAATTTGAAAATATTTTTAGAAATGCTTTAATTAATTAATATTGTTCTGAATAATTTATATGAGTAATATTTTTTACTAATATATTTCTTCAAGAAAGCTGCGTTTATACTATAAATTAACATTTTTACTTTAAAAAAATTGATTTTTAATGCATATTTATGATTTATGATTTTACATACTAAAACAAAAAATAAGATTTGCCCCTAACAAGCTCAGCTTCAGGGGATTGAAGAATAAGTTTATCGAAGACAACATAAACATATTTATTATATTATTAAATTTTTAAATAAAATTATTATTATTATTATTATTATTATTATTATTATTATTATTATTATTATTATTATTATTAAATAGATATGATTATGTCATAATATGATATTCGATGTTAATACCTACTGTTAAAAAAAGAATATCTGTAAAATCTTATAATAATTTATTACTGATTAATAACTGTTTTGATATTTTAATATATGTATTAATAAGAGGGAACCATATTTACCCATTAATCCAATATGCAAATTGTACATTATTTAATTTTTTATATGTATATTCAATTAACAATATTTTTCTTTTTAGAAACGATTCCTTCCTCGAACCATACCTTCAAGAATTGGGCGATCGGCATAGTTTACCAGTTGGCGTACCTTCGCCGTCCCCACCTCCTTGCAGGACCATAGTACCACCGCTCTGCGAACCTTCCTCCCGATCTATTTCGAGGGAGTCATTGATTTCTTCTAATGGAGGTTCGGATGCAAGCGGTGAAGGAAGTGAGGAGGAAGGTATGAATTAAATTTTATACTACTTTCGCAAATTTTCGCCTGTAACACTGATGACCCCAATTAGAATTTTTTTATGATTCGCACACGCGTACACGTTATCATTCATTGTGGGGTCAGTCTTGGGCAAAATTTATAGTAGACCCTAATTGTATGAAATTCTTAAACATATTTTTCAGGATATGGTGCCACATGTGATATTAGTCTTATGGAACGCCTTGTACTCTCCCATCCTATATGGTTTCTACCGGGGATTCAACGTGCTGGCGCCTTTCACCTTCTTCAAGGAAAAGAAGAGGGATGTTTCGTCGTTAGAAAATCTTCACAATCGGATACAATGGCGTTGTCGGTTCGACTTCCACCAGATAAAGGTAAGAAAAATAAATTTCATAATGAAAATAAAACATATTTAGTGTTAAAAAATATATTTTATTTTTAATCAAACGTATAATTTGTGTTTCGTTTTGCAGGTCCTTATATTGAGCACTATTTGATCCATAGCTCGGAGGGTAGACTGGGTCTAGAAACTAGCGAGAACCGCTTCGTAGACATGGCTGCTTTAATAGCTCATTACGCCAGTTGTTGTGACGAGTTACCAGTTCAATTAATACTGCCGAAAGCAATAAGGGAATCCAAGAGTAGGCAGCAGCTATCATCACTAGCTCTACTAGGACAGGTAACTTTTTTATGTTGCTTGTTGATTAAAATGCTAAATTATTATTGGATAAGCGTAGATGTTAATTAAGAGTTTCGGAAGCCTCTCAGACCAGGAAGCAAAAGGATACAGTGCAGTGGTGTAAATGGAATGCTTTATGGATATTGGTGTTTTGGACAAAATTATACTGAGCGACCGGCAACTTAGCTCGTCTCTATGAAATATTAATAAATTTAAATCTGGGTAATTTGACATGCTAAATCACAACCACAATCTGTATTACTGCAAAAATCCCAATATCTGTTTTACCAATCTTTTCAAAAATATTAGAAAAAATAATAAATAATAAATTATGCGACTTTCTAGAAAGCCAAAATTAACTTTTTGCTAACCAGTATGGTTTTCGCAGATCTAAGGATAGCTGTAGGAGATATTATAACAAATATTCAAGCTAATGTCAACAGCAGTAAAAAATGCTGTTTACTATCCTTAGATCTGTGTAAGGCTTTTGACACAGTAAACCGTGATATTTTATTAAGAAAATTATACAGTATTGGGATAAGGGGAAATACACACAAACTACTTCAAAGTTATTTAAGCTATCGTAAACAATTTGTTAAAATTGGGGAAAGAAAAAGTTCGGAAAAAGAAATAATATGTGGAGTTCCACAAGGATCAATATTAGGTCAGTTATTATTCTTAATTTACATTAATTCCGTTTCCAAATTGAACTTAAAGGGCTGTTTTGTACAGATATAGATATTTCATTTCTTTGAAATACTTAAAAAATATATATTTTTCATTAATATATTTAAAATTACAATACTTAGCTTCTGCATGGGGATCTGCTTGTTTATCAAACTTAAAACCATTACAAAAATTGGAAAATAAAGTTATTAAATGTATACACAAATTACCACATTTAGAACCAACTGTTAATCTATATAGACCGAAAGGGTATTTACACGTTCAAAACATTTATGAATTAAAAATTTGTATTCTAATTGACTCTATCATATTAAAAGAAAAAAAATCAAACATAACACTTCAGGAGAATTAGACATTACATGATCATAACACCAGACATTGTATAAATTATCAAACTATGCCAGTAAAAAGTAATTTCGGAAAAAAATCGCTTTTATATGACGGAATAATAAAATATAACAATCTGCCAAAAAATATCAGAAAAATTGAAAAATTGGCAACTTTTAAAAAACAATTAAAGAGATATTTACTAAATTAAATTATTTATACTATTTTTTTTTAATTGATTTTATTAATGAATTAAATTGGATTAACTTCAATTTTTTTTATTGTTATTTTTTTTTAATGGTTATTATTTTCTATATTATGTTGTCACTTTCCATGTAATGAACTGTAAAAGTTAGTTTGGAATAAAGACATTTTGAAAGTTAAATTTCGACGAGTGGTAGAATACTATAAAATTTACAATAGAAAATTTTTAATTTTAGGCTTCTGTTCTGACAAACAATAAATTGTAATAATACAATGTTAAATTGGATTTGCAGGAATTTTGGAGTTACAGTCCACCTCCATCAGCAGCTTCAAGCCCAGACGCCGACTTAGTCTTAAACTTAAATCCTTTAATGAGTACCTTTAAGCAGGCAGAGCCCTCTACCCCTGTACAATCAAAGCCAACCAGACCAAATACACTTAATTTGCTCAACAAAAATGATCCAAAATCGGAAATAATGAGAAGTATGTCGTCCTTAAAAGGGGATTCGCTGGGCAAGAATCCACCACCTCCTCCGCCAAGGTAAGGTAGTACATAATCTAACTGTACTTATCTACATCATGGAGAACAAGTAAATTTTCCTTTGTAACAATTGAACATATGCTAACGGTTTTACTGCAATATTGTTTGTTTATGTCCATATCGTCCCCTTTACGACATACCGACGTAAGTGTCATAAATTCTAAAATTGAGTTACGCCGTCAGATTATATAACTTTTGTGTATTTTTCATATGACAAACCGGCGTACCTGCATTCCTTGTATATTTTCCATAAATCGGTATCGACGGTTTGACGTATCTGAGAAAATTTTTAGTTGTATATTACATACCGACGTAAGAACAGTTACGCTGCCTTGTCATATAAACCGAATGCCGAATAGATTCTGAAGTGTACGGCGTATCTGCAAATTAGCTGTGGGTTACCTACCATGCACTCCCACTGCTACACAATACATACCTAACGTTCAATTATTGTTTAAACGTGTTTGGTTCGTTTAACTTTTTCTTAAAAAACAAAGAGGTGGAAGACGCAGAAGTGAAGCCATTAAAGAGCAAGAAAAAAAGATGAATACCGAAATAGAAGGTCATATTAATAGGTTTCCGCGTGTCAAATCGTACCGTTGTCGTGCTAAAACAACATAAATGTATCTTCATCCAGATCTTTCCTTAAGAAAAATGGTTGACATGTTCCTTTATGAACTTAAACTCAAAGGAGAAAACAAAATTCCAAGCTATTCCTTATATAGAAAGGTTTTTAAGAAGCAAACATTATCTTTTTTTAGTTTAAAGAAAGACCAGAGTTCTCTACGTGTCACGTAACTGCAAGGTGATGGAAAAACCAAAACCGAATTAAAACAAAGATATACCTAATACTCATATTTCAGAAAAGACAATTGTGCGAGAGAGAAAAGAAGTTGTAAAGAGCGAGCTAAACAAAATAGTAGTAAAGCTAAACAAAATAGTAGTTATCTTTATGGTGTTTTTGATATGCAACAGGTAATTTACGTCCCTATATCAAAAGAAAGCTCAATTTTTTACAAGAGCCGACTTTCCAATTTTAATTTGACATTTTACAACTGGGCTAACAAGGAGTGTTACTGTTTCGTCTGGAATGAATCGGTCAGTAAGCGCGGTTCCTCAGAAATCGCAACCTGCACTAGAAGGTTCTAGAAGAGTACACCAAAAATCGAACGTAACTGCCGTTGCTTTATTATTGATGAGTGCTATGCACAAAATAAAAATTCAATTATAGCTACCATGTTATTATTGTCACTTCATAAATTTTTCTCTATAGAAAAAAATTCTCTAAAG
This sequence comes from Polydrusus pterygomalis, assembly GCA_963969555.1. Taxonomy (NCBI): domain Eukaryota; kingdom Metazoa; phylum Arthropoda; class Insecta; order Coleoptera; family Curculionidae; genus Polydrusus; species Polydrusus pterygomalis. Next base: position 21,519,484 of record OZ018379.1, read on the forward strand.
TATTTTGAAACCAACCATGGCCAAAGCAAGGGTGATTCTGCACATAGCGCCATTTCATCCGCATTGTCCAGTGCTGGAGATATTTTTATACCATCACAATTACAACCGTATATATGTCGTAGGCTGATAGTGAAATCCGTCATTTCATGAAAAGCTTAGTCACTTCATGAAGCGTCGGCAGATTGTGTAAAAACATGAAATTACACGATCTGCCGCGTCACTTCATGAAGAGACCTTGACGTTTCGACGTATTATGTATAACACAATCTGCCTAATGTTAAATATCGTCACTTTATGAAATGCCACAAAAACAAGGCATATTGTGTAATTCCGTCTAAAAGGTATATTTGCAACTGGTTTGTTCGGGTTTGTCTAGAGCATTTTTTTTATTTTTATAAAATAATATTAGTTGAGAAAAAATTTTATGAAAAAAAAAATGCTCTGTGGAACAACGAACAAACCAGTTGCCAATATACCTTTTAGACGGAATTACACAATCTGCCGACTGACATGACATCGTTAGGTACTACATGAAGTGACGATATTTAAAATTAGGCAGATTGTGTTATACATAATACGCCGAAACGTCAAGGTCTCTTCATGAAGTGACGCGGCAGATCACTATCAGCCTACGACATATATAAGGTTATTAGTATGAAGTATGATGACTTCAAAGACTCAAGACCTTATCTAAAGATCTACGCGTGTTAAGTATGAGAGAAATCGAAAACGGCAGCAAGATAAATTGGACTAATGTAATGGAATTCATGGTTAAAAAATGGTCTCCAATGAATATATTTTTCAAAAACAGCCATCTCCAGTTAGAGTTTGATTCAATTAACCTCAAGCGAAGAGGAGCCGGGATAAATGGTTTTAAACTTTGCAATTTAAACAAAAAACCTAATAAAATTACTCTTCAAAAATACAATGATCTCATGGCATTGTGTAGTGGAACTACCCCTGTAGTTAAAGAACTAGAATTTAAAGCATATTATAGAAACTTACCTCGCCATTACTCTGATAAATAAAACACTTTGTTTTTTTTTTATCGAATAATAATTATAGTTAAGCATAATTATATAATATAATGGTGCAAAATAAATCTTGTATTTTTTATTATTTTTATATACCGTTAAAAAACTTTTGAGTTTTTCTTAATTTTGTTTGTCTATTGCAGTTTGTTCTACTTAAAAAATAAAATATTTTGCAAGCAATGTGTATCATTATGTATTATGTCGTAAATTGTAAACCTGAAATTTTGCCCTCCATCTACGCTCATGATTTTACCACATTATTTATTTTTTTATTTAGTATTTTATTCAAATATCATCTTCCTAACCAAAGACGTATCTAATAATTGTATATAAAAAGTAGATGACAAAACGACGTATCTGATATTTTTTTCAAAAAACACAAAACTGGAAGGGTGTTTTATCAATTTAACTATTCTATTTGAATTCTTAAGTGTCTGAAATTATTACGTCAAAATTCTGAGCATATCAATATTTTTATTGCAACGCTATGGCAAAATCAACTTTGGTCGATTTCGTTTTTTCGCTCTCCTGTAAAATTTACAAATAGTCAGATACGTTATTATGTCATAAAGGGGACGATATATATAGATAGAATTAAAATAAATTTTTTCGTTGGCGTATTCGACATGCCGGGAAAAACAATATTAATTATCTTTGTTATAAAAGTCTTAATTTTATTTTAGATGGTCGAAACCAACTACACCTCAACAAAATAATTTTACAGTAACAACAACAGTAACGTTTAGTGTAAACGCTCAAAGTCCAAGCAATGAACGACCTACTCCATCCCAGGTAAGTGAAAATAGGTTCGGTAAAAACTTCATCTGCAATGCCATTTCTATGTTAGCTTTATTTCTTCTTGATGTCGTCAATGTCACCTTTCAGTCTACAATCAATAAACTATTTATTAAATAATGCCCAAAGAATTACACACATTATCTCCCACTGGGTAACCCAGGATTTTGCAGTTAGACACAAAAGCCCGGTTTTTATATGACGGTATATGATCGTGACGAAGAGGAAGAAAGGGCTTAAAAAATTTGCACCCCGCATCAATGTCTTGTTTCAGTGATTTTAAATTAACAATTTCATTGTTTTCAGGTAGAGGTAGTCCACTGTGACCCGAAGAGAATGTCACCAGAAGGCCAGTGCAATAACTCAACAATTTCCTCAAGAGGAAGTATAAGAAACAAAAATATTAGTAATGTAACTTCACCTAATTCCGTATTATCACCAAGTTCTGACAGTGTTATATCGCCAGATACATTATCTCCTCTGTCTCTTACCAAAGGTGCTCGACATAGCAAAAGGACGAAGCAAAAGATATCAAAGCATTATCAGGTAAAGTATAGTATTAAAAAGTAAAAATCTCTTAAGTCCTATATTAAAAATTGGTTAACCTTCTGGACATCGATTTTTACCCGACAATAAAGCAAGTCTTTCAAAGGATATTTTAATTTTTATTTCAGGAAAGCGACATCGTTGACTCACCAACCATGTTCTATTATAAGAGCGGTTTAGGTGACAAAATCAGCGACTACGAGGACCTCTGGACCAACGAGGGGCACCTTATTAAGCCAAAAAGTAACCATAACGGAAATAGCAATCTGGCCTCGCCCGATATACTACAACATACGCCAGGAAATTTCGTTTCTTTGAATAGCAATGTTTTAAGCCCAAGCGAGTCTTGCCATAATGGATCTTCTCAGAGGAGTTTGTGCAGTACGCCGGTACAAAACGGGTCTAATAAAGGTAAGCTAAAAAATACTAGATTACCTACTTCTTATAATTATTATTGCTTTAGGCTGCTTTATGTGCTTGCGCATTGTCTTGAAGAAGTGGATCATGCTTTGGGACACAAACTAAGACTTTTTTAATTTGAAGTAGTCCATATACTTAAAGTGGAGTTGAAAAAGTAGGAAAGAAAGAAAAACAAAAAGTCTTCCTCCACAAAATTTAATAGAAATAGATTCTTTATGGGTCTCTACATGTTTCGAACGTAGAAACGTTCATCTTCAGGAGACAGAAAAAATTTATATTGTGCTGATGGTATTAGCAGAAGAGAAAATGGTATAAAACCTTAATGGAGCTTTTATGGCATTAAGTGACGCATATGCATTAAATTTTGTGAAGGAAGACTTTTTGTTTTTCTTTCTTTCCTAAGACTTTTTTGTTAATGGCATTACGTAATGGTTTACGTATTACCTTAGGTAACTGCCATTATTGTAGTATTGTATGCAACAAGAATAAATCCCAAAACACGGTGCGCATATAAACATCCCAGCTGAAGATTGTGTGCTGGCCTCTTTTGAAGGCAGAGGAGTCCATGCCATTGCATGGATTTTAATTTTATTTCTGGATTCCAATTTTATTTCTGGGTTCCAATAATGCATGTAACTGTGACCTACGGTTGATCGTTTACATCGTGGATACAGACGTTTATCTCGTATTTTCAGCATCCAGTACTCATCAACTACTGACCGAATCAAAAACATCAAGAGTCAACACCCCTGAATTACCTAGTCCGCACACTCCGAAACATCAAAGTCCATTCTACGCAGAACCAGCTGATACTTTGGCGTCTGTTCAACCGCTTCACGTTCCCAGAAGATTCACGACGAGGCCGGCACCAGGAATTCCTGTTCAACACCGGCACTCAAACCCTCCAGGTTTAAACTCGATGAAAGCTTTGAGTCCGGGACTCGAAAGGGTGGAAGATGTTAGCGAATTTAATGGAGGTAGGTCGGTGTTCAATATAGGTATACTACGGTCACGCGCACAGTGTTTTGAAAGATGTGACCGAGTCATGAATTTGTCCTCGATTTAAAGAATGAATGAAAGAGTGTGACAGTTGAAGGAAACTGTCATGTACCCCACAACAAAGCTTGCGACGTTTCTTGCATTTTTAATACGATTTTGCTACCGTGCGAGCAAAAATTATTTGCATCAAAGAGGGCTTGGTTGGATTAAAAAACGTAGAGCTTGGTTTCGATCACAATAATATGGGGACGATATATCTAACCAAATCTAGGTTAAAATTTTGTCAAATTCATATTATGACATGATATTCCAAACTAATGAGTAAAAAAATAAGTAGACAAATACAAATTTATATTTGTTGCTTACAAAATTAACAAAGTAAGAATATACAGAAAGAAAAAGAATTACATACTTGCACTTTATAAGGAAATAAATTTAGCTGCTTCTTAAGAATAGTCCTGCATGTTCCATAAGATCTGCCCACTTCTTGGGACAGACGTCTTATACAATTCGTTGGCGTATTTTGCATTATTTCACGAACGTTTGCAACAAATTCTTCTGTTCTTACAGATGGTCTTCCTGCTCCTTTTTTTGTGTTGTATAGAACCTGTTTCCCTAAACACAGCCACGGTTCTTTTCAGGCAATAATAAAAATCCCCAGCAATAAAAGCAACGTTAGGAAAATGTTCGTGAAAATCGTCCATGCACAAACCCGGATTGTATTGCCACTCACCATTTACTCTAACCCTGTTTCCAAAATACGCTTCAACCATGATTGTTTTGTGCTGTTCCGTAAAGCCCATTGTGTGAATTGTTCAAGAAATTGGAAAAATTAGCGATGAATCAAATTACTTGTAACGACTGTCAAAGATGACGGAATAACTGATTGATTGTTAATTCAGGTAGTTACTGACACCCAACAGGTATTAAGTTCTACAGCTAAGCATTACGTCCTTAGATGCAAGGCCCTCTTTGATGCAAATAATTTTTGCTCGCACGGTATAAGGGCGCAATAAGCCCTTGGCACGAATTTAAACATGACAGAGACGTCATCAAGCTTATTGTAATATGTTTGTAATACATGCATAAAACCGTATACTTTTATTTTACAGATGTTTTCAAGAAATAATGTATATTTTATATTTAAAATAACTTTTTTACAGGTATGATGTCCTCATCGGTAGACAATCTTAGTCCAAAGCAACGATTCTTGGCCTTTAAGAGGCCGGAAGTAAAACCTGTACTGCCGCCCTTAATTAAGCCAAACACTAGCAACAATGAAAGTTGGCAAGTGGATAATAGCTGGAAATTTATGAGTGAGTTATTTCTTTTGTCTTTTTTCAGGTTATATCTAAAAACTGAGTAATTCATTTGTTATCACTACTCGCTTCAATATCTACTTATCTTTTATGTTCCATAATACATTTGTATAGTAATAAAAATATGATAAAATAACCACCATTTTTTTATCGTTTAATTTAAACTACATCAGGAAAAATATTAATAGTTGTAGTTAGTATACGTCAGGCACCTATCGAACTTGTAAAATTTCTTGAACTCGGATATACATTTATTATTTTGTATTTGGTGTATTAACATAAGAATTCCTAAGAGTAGAACCTTTCGATTTTTAATGATAATATCAAATTATTTTATCATACTTTTGAACACTTCTTATTTTATCGAAATATTGTCAGCAATAAGAGATATGTAAGTATTCATCAAAAGACGATGGAGGTTTTTACGAATGACACTTATAAATGTCAAAATTCTAAATTTAAAGCTTTGTTTCATATATATCCCTTTTTTTTTTAATTTATAGGATTTTTTTTATACTGGTTTAATATTTAACAATAATTTAAATTTTTCAGCTAATGACGTTGATGTGAACATGGAATCCAGCGAAACAGAATACGAATCTGACTGGCCGACAATTCCTAATTTGCTTAACTCTTTAGATCATACTTCAGACACGTACGATGATAGAGTTACCTTACAAGATTTGATCTCAAAAAGGTAAGAATATAAAATAAATAAAATATAAGGTAGGCACTTATTGGAGGTTACCTTAATCTCTTTGCTAAATTTTTATTGACTGACAGAAAGTGTATCGTGATTATTTGCAGTTTTTATTTACATAAATCATGTGGAAATTTTATCGTTTCGACTGTCATCTCTAAAGTTGGTTATGGGCATTTCTCTACTAAATGGAAAATCGATGTCCCAGACAATTTTTATGCATTGAGAGTTATTATTACCGAGTTTGGTATACCAAAAACGATAGTATGATTAGTATTCTTGACTATCCAGAGGAAATTATTTGATATAATTTTAAAATATTAATTTAAACGCTCCAAGCATTTCAAAACATGTCATGTCCCATTTTCAGAAAGGCAGGTTGTTGTGCAACAATTATTTAATTTCGGGATAAAAAACCTTACATTTAAAATCAGGAAATTTAAATAGATATAAATAAATGTGTAAATAACATACAACCATAACATTAAATACATTTGCATTACAAAAAATAACGAATCGAATGTTGTCCTAACATTATTAGAACAGTCCCCTGTTATAATTTGAAATTCGCGCCAAAATTTTATGTCATAAAGTAGGTGTCGTATATTGGGTGGAACGAAACACTATCAGTATAAAGTTCGTTCGAATGTTCATACAAGCCGGCAGCACCATTTTATTTAGCCTTGAGATTGCGTTTTTTGCAGTGCCACGCGTCTGGGCAGTGGGCCGCTTGCCTGAACAGTCCACTGGTAAGTTACTCTTCTATTGTTTTAAGGAATTAAATTAAAATAATTACCAAATTAGTACCTAAGTATTTGTGACTTATAAATCTCGAAATATTTTGAATGATTTTAAACTGGATAACGTTTTTTTGCAATTTCACAGTCCCCTGGGTACAGTCAGTCAGTTTATAACACACGGGACTGTTTGTGCTCCCGGGGTATGTTTAATCTTGAGGAGCTATCTATAAAAAATTATTTTCTGACTTCTGGGACTGACAGTAGGCAAACTGGTGCTTGTTTTAGGTGGTTTTGCTCCGGCTCCATCATGCCGCCTAAATTTAATTGAGTTAATTTGCTAAGAAACATGTTGTTTTTATACATTTTAGCAGTCCACTGGAAGATATAACAGTTCCCTGTCCAGGAATTTTAAAAAATCGTCCAAATCTCTTGAAATAAAAAAATAATGTGAACGATGAAAGAGTTTTGGACTTCCATTGTCTTTATTTGTTTTAAATCACAACGTTTCAACTGGTAAGTATCTCCAGGTGAATACTGAATCAGTATTGAAACGTTGATTCACCTGAAGACGACTGGATATACTTACCAGTTGAAAAGTTGTGATTTAAAACAAATAAAGACAATGGAAGTCCAAAACTCTTTCATCATTCAAGAAACATCATTGTCTCCAACCTTCAAACAGTCAAAAAAATAATGTGTCGGCTTTTTCCAAATAATAATTTCATTTCTTATTGCCTTTCGTTCTACTTACTCAGTTTTTAATTTGAAGGATAAAAATAGTATGGACATCGATGTATAGGCGATTTTCCTATTAGTAGAGAAATACCCTTATATAAAACGTGTGTCAGTGGTAATGTAAAAAAATGCAGGAATCTTTTAACAAGTCGAGAAGAGAAACAAGATAAGCACACAAAAATTCACTTATGTTTGATTGTTCCTTACAGATTTCCTGATATAAAATCGACAGAAGATGAAAGATGTCGAATGTCAGCCTATGATAATGTCGATGATCGTAGGGTTCCCAGGCCACCTCCCTCGGAAATTAGTGAAGTAACTGAATTTTCTGAACCATGGGCTGAATCCAACCAAGTTATAACTGAGACTGATGAATCATATTCGGAAGTAATTACCCCGAATAAAATGAAATGCGCGTCTATTAATAGGGCGCGGAGTTTTCGAGATCGACTTGATCCTTTACATGGTAAATACCTATACTGAAACAATTATTTATTTATTTATTTATTTATTTATTTAGGTCTTTAGGATACAAACAGAATAAATTCCAAAAATAGTATCCTGATATTGCTAGAGCAATATCTAGATAAAATTACGAAAATAATACAATTTAAACATCACCTAAGTCTAACCTAATATAAACTAAATCTATTAGTTAAGGATTACAACAGCAGATACTGCAAACAAAACAAAACAGAACAAAACACTACGCGTCTGGTCCGTTTAGGAATTTAACTTTAAGTTTATTTTTGAGTGTTAACATATTAGTTGCAAATAAGTCCAAATCACTGCCAGTACAATATAAATTGACAGCCCTTACCATCCTAATTAAAGGGGCGTTCTGATAGTAATTAGTTCTGCAGTATGGAATAAGAAATAGGTCATGGTTTCGGAGTGCTCGAGCAGGTACATTAAAATGAATTTTAGAGAGAATGTTGGGGGAATTGGACATATTGTTGACAATCTTGAATATTGTTAAGATGTCAGCTATAGTTCTTCTCTTTTCCAGTTCAAGAACTTTGAAGTGTAATCGAGGGATTGAGTAGTTATGGTCCGCAAAGCGAAATTGGGTTTTGAAGCACAGGAATCTTAAAAATTTGTTTTGGACTTTCTCCAATCTGTCGATTGAATTTTTATATCTGGGGCTCCATACCACTGACGCAAATTGTAGTTTGCTAAAAACATATGAGTAGTAAAGCGTAATAATTGTTTTAGGATAGTGAAAATCAGCACATTATCTCTTGATAAATCCAATAATCCTATTACAATCATTGACCAATTTATCAATGTGCAGGTTGAATGTCATTTTAGAGTCGAACAGAACTCCCAGGTCCTTGATGTGAGTAACCCTTTTCAAAGAAGTATTTCCCAATTTGTAATTGTAATTAAACTTTATGGTTCCGCGAGAGAAAGTTAATATTGAGCATTTGTCCAAATTCAAGAATAATTGATTTTCATTGCAGAATTCCACTAAGTTATTTATACTGGTTTGAAGGGCTTCACAGTCTTCTATTCTATAACTTTAAGAAATATTTTTAGATCATCAGCATAACAAAGAAAGAGGCACAATCTAAAGCATAGCCTTATATTATTGATATAAATGATAAACAGTAGAGGGCCAAAATGGGAACCCTTACATAATATTACAAGTTTTAATTTGAAATACCTTTATTGCACGTTTAATCTAGCATCTAGCCTTTAATGCGATATGTCCGTGTGGTATAGTAATGAATGTCTAGTGCTGTCCCCTTTAATTTCATTAATATATCTATCGGGCTCAAACTTTAGTCTAAAAAAATTGTTTTTAATAGGAATATAGATGTACAGTTGACGACATATAAATTCGTACACTCCACCCATACATAACTCAATTACAACAAAATTGGGTAAAACGGGTTTCTCGCCTTGCTGCTTATACCTGGATAGAACACCAGATTGTATGTACGATTTTTTACCATAAGTACTTAATAATGGTTATTTCTAAATATTTTTGTGTTTAAATTACATCCGCATCTACAAAAGTATAAAGCCAAAAAGGGTAAATTTATTAACAAACAACAAACAAATACTAATATTTAATTGCTTCGCCATTGGCTTCTTACACTAATCGCAATCTTCTTGGCATTGACAAAATAATACTTCTCGTGTAATCCGGAGTTAGCCCTTCCCAAATTTCTTCTATTTTATCCAATAACTCTATTTCATTCTGTGGTTTAAAATTTATTTTGTACATTTTTTTTACCATCAATCACCAAGGCAGACATGTTACGTTGTTTTGTCTAAAACCAGTTTCCTATATTTCTTGCAGTATGCACAGGGCAGTTATCCTGCTGAAATATAAACTTATTTCCTTCGAAAACTATCGCAGCAGAAGAAGGAAGAAAAACATTTTCCAAAATCTGATATATTATATTACTGTTTAGTATTCCACCAATATTCCAGCATACACTTGCACCGTAAACACTTATCTATGCCCACACATTAACAGGGAAAGGTACACTGGTTTGCTTTTTTTGAGTATACCGCTCATCATATCGGGAATTAGGTTATCTATATACTCGAATCCTTCCATTATATGTAGACTGAAAAGTTTCTCACCGGAAAAGATAACATTTTGTCAAAAAAAATCATTTTCTGTTAAATATTTCACAGCAAACCCAATTCTTTGTTACTTATCACTATTTTTTAAAAACGATTTCTTAATTCGGACCGTTGTCTTACTACGGCGTTGCGCAGTTCAATATGAAGCAGGGAATCTGCAGTTTCAAATGGATTTGGCCTTAAATACTCCACCAAATTTCGGTCTTCTTCATTTGATGATTTTCTATTATTTAAACAAGACGAAACAGACCTTTCAAGTGTTTGATAATAGCGCCATTTTTTTACAATTATTTGAACAGTACTTTTACTCAGCCATTTTTCCATAAGACCACCCTATTTCTACTAAACATATTATTCTTGCTTCTTCAATAATACTTAAATGAGGCATTTTTAAATCAAATAAGATAATGAACTTTGACAGATATTATGATAACAATTAACACGTTACAAAGGTAATAAAGGTAAAAAAGTTGCATTTACAGTGTCACAGTTTAGTGTACGAAATTATCTGTCGTCAACTGTACCTACATTGTACAACACGATATATATGTTTTCATATTTTAGCTTCAACTCGCTTTGAGGTATTAAGAAATTGTGATCAAGCAGAAACAAAAACAGTGGGATCTGCAATCAGAAATTATGCCTTAGAATTAGCTCAAGATAAAAGTACGACATTTGCTCAAAATATTGATAATTTTATTGCCTGTACTTGCGAATCTAAAGAGACCAATCCTCAAATTGTCATGAGAAATATGAGACAGTTCATGTCTGGTATGAAAAATTACCTGGTGAAACATGGAGAGAAAGGGTTTTATAAGGAAATCGAACGAGAAAGAAATAAGGTAAAAGCCATTGAGCCTAATGAGTAAAAATGTAGCAATTGCTTTTTCTTATAAAATCGAAGTAATTTCTTAAAAGCCAATGAATAAAAACTAAGGTAATTGCTTTTGCGTCCAGCAATTGCTTAAAAGTGCAGGAATTGCTTCTAGTCAATGCTTTTTCTTGAAAAATAGAAGCAATCGTTTGCTTAAAATGTGATGAATAAATTAAGGAATTGCTTTTTCTAGTGTAGCAATTGCTTTCAACTTTTTAAGGTAGGTCGACCCCTGCATCATTTGCTTGGTAGCAGTCAACTTTAGTTCTCCTCGGCATACACGTGCGTTGCTCTTAATTTTGTGTCTTCAATTATGGCTGAATATATGAACGTCCGTAAAAGAAAAATCTACAGTGTAAGTAAAAGTTGCAGATATGATGATTTCAGAAAATTATATCGATTTGACTGCGAAAATCTTGATGTTCACCAAACTACTGTCTGTAAGACATACACTTTTGTAATGGATGCAGTTTTAGAGAAGGCCAATATTTTTATTAAATTTCCTACAAGTGCGGGAAGCTGTTGTGGAAGCTAAACGGTTGTGGTCAGAGAAATTTATTTATGTTCCTTCAATTTGTGAACGAATATCAATTGGTTGTCTTTAATTTCTTCATTACTACTAGTACTTTTCTCATTTTCTCTGAAATCTGCCATATCACAAATATAAGTTTCCTATTTTCCACAAAAACGTATCAGATTACTATTGTACTAAATAAATAGACCAACGTTGTTGTATTTACGTCAACTCTTTTGCAAATTAGGCACCAAACTGAACATGAAATTTATAATCTGAACAAGTGAATAAGCCACGTCTGAACTTGTGTTGAATAAGCATTTGCTACAGAGGTGTAAGAAAAACAGCAATTGCTTCAAAATTTTATTCATATCCAGATTTAGCAATTGCTTTTACTACTTATAGCATTTGCTAGTCAAGCAATTGCTTTTACTAAAAAGTAATTGCTTCAAGTATGTAATTGCTTCATTTTTTATTTATTTGGCTCATTGATCTGTCATATTAGAATAAAAATTTATAATTCAATAATAGTGCTAATTGCACTAATATTTTAAGTCATACATTTAATAGTTCTAAGTCGGCTAGTTGGATAGGAGTCCAAGTACAAAAACATTTTCGCTCTTTATGTAGTACCTAATTGACTAAACGTTTTTACTTGCAAAAATAGGTAACTCTTTAACCATATGTTTTGTAGCTTAAGTCAACAGAGTTCTTAAATTTGGATGCGATCTTGGAAGGAGTGATGCATAAGATTGTAGTGAGGCCGCTAAAAAATCACCTTCAAAAGTTATTTTTGGATCATTACACAAAAACAGGAGCCATTAGGTTACTTGCTGATAATATTCAATATGCTTCCACAAGGCCAATCGGTGAATTATCAATTAAGCCTAACATTACGTTGCCTTCCGAGAGTTTGCTGAACAAGATCACTCAGTATATTCAGCGATTGCAACAGGCCGATTCACCCTTGGAAAAATTGGAAAACCTGTTGGCCGCTATTGCAATTATATTTAATTCGGTAAGTCAAACTTATCACTTCTACAATAACAACGTCTTCACGGTCTTGCTCAGATTAATGAGCAAATTAATTATTTATTCGTGGATTGTCTCAAGTCGCAATGTACTTTTTATTTATAACAACAGAAATATTAAAAACTATTAAAACTACTATTTCTAGACCACTAACATTTCTTATAAATAATATGTTAAAACCAGTACTTATATATCCAGAAGCTTTCAAAATTGGTTTAATAAAACCTATTTTTAAAAATGGAGATTCTAGTTAAACTAGTAATTATAGGCCAATAACATTAACATCTTCGATAGCAAAAGTATTCGAAAAAATTTTAAAATTAAGAATTGAAATTGGAAAAAATACATTTTATTTCTAATAAACAGTTTGGGTTTCAAAAAAATAAATCATTATTTGCTATCTAACAGAACAAATATATGATGCACTGGATGATAAAAAACCTTGTATTAGTATTTTTCAAGATTTAGCAAAAGCCTTTGATACAGTTAGCCATAATTTACTGTTAAAAATTTTTGAAATATTGAATTTAGAGGAAAGCTATTAGAATTAATTAAAAATTATCTGAAAAATAGACCAACTTATGTTCAAATACGAGTAGATAAAAAAAGCTATCCAAAAGTATTTAAGTATGGTACAATTTTAGGACCATTATTTTTTAATATTTATATTAATGACTTATTTAGTATAAATTGCGATGGACAAATTCATAGTTTTGCAGATGATACTACAATTTTTTATACCGATACAAATTGGGAAAACGTAAATAATAAAATTAAAAAAGATTTTAAAATTATAAAAAATTGGTTTAATAACAATTTGTTAACAATTAATTTTAATAAAACAAATTATACTCCTTTTACTTTAAACCTAAATAACCTACCACGAAATATGAATAGTATTCAAATAAATGAAGACATTCAAATTTTTAAAGTTAATAAAATAAAATATTAAGGAATTATTTTTAATAGTAAATTAAATTGGAATTTTCACTTAGAATACTTAATTAAAAAATTAAGAAGTTTACTATCGATTTTAAAAACATTAAAAAAATTTTAATAATGGAAATATTATATTACGCGTTAGTTAAAACTCATTTAAATTGCGGAATTTTAGGTTGGGGAGGAATAAATAGAACTTTAGTTAAAAAATTAGAAATACTACAAAAAAGGTTTCTAAAAATTATATTCAATAAAGATTATCTCAAAAGAACTATATTCAGAAAGAAAAAAGTTAAACATAAGACAACTTTACATTTATAACATCTTAATATATATATATTTAAAAATAAAAACCTTATGCAATTTAAAAATCATAATACACGTCATAAAAATGAAATAACCATAAAACCTAAAATAAATAAGTCCATAGGACAAAATTTTTTTAAATATTTATGTTTTTATTTAAACGATTATTTACCAACACAAATTAAAAAATTGATTTTATTAAAAAAATTTAAAGTCGAAATAAAAACATGGATATTAAAAACAGTCAATTGGAAAATATTTTTGGAAATACTTTAATTAATTAATTAATAAGTATTGTTCTGAATAAAAGTCATATTTTTTAATTAAAAAGTATAAATTAATAATTTTATTATAGGTAATATATTTCTTCAAAAAGAACTGCGTTTATACTATAAATTAACATTTTTACTTTAAAACTTGATTTTTAATGCATATTTATGATTTATGACTTTACATACTAAAACAAAAAACAAGATTTGCCCCTAACAAGCTCAGCTTCAGGGTATTGAAGAATAAGTTTATAGAAGACAACATAAACATATTTATTATATTATTAAATTTTAGATAAACTTATTATTAATATTATTTATATAAAGTAACCTCTAAAAAATTATATCTTTTAAGGCAAGAACTGGTCATCTGACAGGCTCCGGACGCCCAATCCAACTAGGCGCAGACGATTTCCTGCCCTTATTTGTATGGGTATTGATCAAAACCAACTTTGTGGCTGCGGAAATCGAAGCTGAATATATGTGGGGTCTTTTACATCCCTCGCTGTTTTCTGGAGAGGGAGGATACTATTTAACTACTTTGTCATCTGCTGTGCATGTACTTAAAAACTTTAAGAGGAGCTGTGAAGAAAACAATACTAAAAAGCACGTTGAAAATGAAGTAAGTATATATTTAGGTGCCCATTTATTTGGGGACCTTATTCTAATTAGTACCGTGCGAGCAAAACTTATTTGCATCAAAGAGGGCCTTGCATCTAAGGACGTAATGCTTAGCCGTAGAGCTTAATACCTGTTGGGTATCAGTTACTACCTGAATTAACAATCAATCAGTTATTCCGTCATCTTTGACAGTCGTTACAAGTAATTTGATTCATCGCTAATTTTTCCAATTTCTTGAACAATTCACACAATGGGCTTTACGGAACAGCACAAAACATTCATGGTTGAAGCGCATTTTCGAAACGGGGTTAGAGTAAATGGTGAGGGGCAATACAATCCGGGTTTGTGCATGGACGATTTTCACGAACATTTTCCTAACGTTGCTTTTATTGCTGGGGATTTTTATCAATGCCTGAAAAGAACCGTGGCTGTGTTTAGGGAAACAGGTTCTATACAGCACAAAAAAGGAGCAGGAAGAACTTATTGCAAACGTTCGTGAAATAATGCAAAATACGCCAACAAATTGTATAAGACGCCTGTCCCAAGAAGTGATCTTATGGAACATGCAGGACTATTCTTAACAAGCAGCTAAATGTATTTCCTTATAAAGTGAAAGTATTCAAAGAAATACAAGCGGCAGATTTTGAAAGACGCGGGAATTACTCTCAATGGTTTACCCAAAATTTATTGGAAAGAAATAATTTATTAGACCTGACAAGTGAAAATCCCCATTTATTTGTAGAGTCCACTTTGCACCCTCAAAAAATTGGTGTCTGGTTAGCTGTTTCTCGAAGAAGAATTTTTGGTCCTATTTTTTTCCATGACTCAGTTACAGCACAGCGGTATAGAGACAATAATTTGAATCCATTTGTGGAGCAATTACTTGACGACGAACTACGTTTTGGATATTTTCAACAGGACGGTGCAACCGCCCATATAGCCGCCGAAACTATTAACTATACTTACGCAATTTTTTCAACGACAGATTGATCAGTCTTCGATCAGACATTGAATTCCCACCTAGATCACCTTGTTTAACGGTTATGGATTACTTCGTTTTTCCTCATTTCCTATTTTTAAAACACCAGTTGCAAATTTAGAACAATTACAAGAAAGGATTATCCAAGAATGTGGTAACATTTCTCCAGAGATGCTGGTCAACACTTTCGAAAATATGAAGAGACGTGTAAATTTATGCTTGGGCCAATTTCAGCAATTTATGTAATTTTTTTTTTCTTTCTGTATATTCTTACTTTGTTAATTTTGTAAACAACAAAAATAAATTTGTATGTGTCTACTTATTTTATTACTCATTAGTTTGGCATATCATATGTCATAATATGAATTTGACATAATTTTAACCTAGATTTGGTTAGATATATCGTCCCTATATCATTGTGATCTAAACCAAGCCCTACGTTTTTTAATCCAAGCCCTCTTTGATGCAAATAATTTTTGCTCGCACGGTACCTATATAATTAAAATTTAAGCTAGCTGCTGAATAAAATTAACATATTATCGGGTTTAATTCTTTATAATTCAGACTTTTCGTTTTCTGTACTTACGATATCCTGTTATCCAATTATAAGCGCTTCCATACATTTCAAGCTTCCTTACCAGTATATCCCTGTCCAAACAATCATATGCCAAATATATTTTAACTTTTTTAACAAGGTGTTTCAGAACTTGTATAATAATTTCATTAATTTGGTTTTTAAATTCCGAACTAGATTAATTTTGGACTTTTGCAGTCTGTGTTAAAAGTCGTCGTCCCAGATGAACTTCACGGCTCAATCTTAACAAAAACTTTGCCAGCAAGGCCGCATATGACAACGAAAGAAGTATGTAAAATAATCGCTCACAAAGCCAGAATCACCAATCCACAGGATTACGCACTGTACAGACTTACCGACGGTGAAGGTAAGAGTAAGAATACTTTGTCGTTTTTAATGTCTTGATTCCAATACAATAATCCTAAAAGTTTTAGTTTTAGTAAATTAATAGTGAGCCTAATGAATAAAAATGTAGCAATTGCTTTTTCTTATAAAACCGAAGTAATTTCTTGAAAGCCAATGAATAAAAACTAAAGTAATTGCTTTTACGTCCAGCAATTGCTTAAAGTGCAGGAATTGCTTCTAGTCGATGCTTTTTCTGTAAAAATAGAAGCAATTGCTATCGTTTGCTTAAAATGTGATCAATAAATTAAGGAATTGCTTTTTCTAGTGTCGCAATTGCTTTCAACTTTTTAAGGTAGGTCGACCCCTGCATCATTTGCTTGGTAGCAGTCAACTTTAGTTCTCCGCGGCATACACGTGTGTCTTCAATTATGGCTGAACGTCCGTAAAAGAAAAATCTACAGTGTACGTAAAAATTGTAGATATGATGATTTCAGAAAGTTGTATCGATTTGACTGCGAAAATGTTGAGTGGTTGAGAAATTATTTTTTGACTGATACTGGTAAAAAGCGAGGTGGTGCACTGTCGCCTTTAAATAAGATGAAAGTGCGGAAATGTGGAAATTGTCGGATCCGGGCTTTCAAAATTCTGTAGGTGAAGAACTCGGTGTTCACCAAACTACTGTCTGTAAGACATACACTTATGTAATGGATGCAGTTTTGAAGAAGGCCAATATTTTTATTAAATTTCCTATAAGTGCTGAAGTTGTTGTGGAAGCTAAACGGTTGTAGTCAGAGAGATTTATTTATGTTCCGTCAATTTGCGAACGAATATCAATTGCTTGTCTTTAATTTTTTCATCACTACTATCACTTTCCTCATTTTCACTGAAATCTGCCATATCACAAATATAAGTTTCCTATTTTCCACAAAAACGTAACAGATTACTATTGTACTAATTAAATAGACGAACGTTGTTGTATTTACGCCAACACTTTTGCAAAAACCAAACTGAACATGGAATCTGTAAGCTGAACAAGTGGATAAGCCACGTCTGAACTTGTGTTGAATAAGCATTTCCTACAGAGGTGTAAGAAAAGCAGCAATTGCTTCAAACATTCATATCCAGATCTAGCAATTGCTTTTACTTATAGCATTTGCTAGTCAAGCAATTGCTTTTACTAAAAAGTAATTGCTTCAAGTAATTGCTTCATTTTTATTCATTAGGCTCATTAGCATTATTATTAATATTTAGCATTTGTTGTCATTTAATTATAGCTGATATTTTTTGTTTCAGAAACAATGCTATTGGACAACGAATGTCCCCAGGACTTTATGAAAGAAGGAAAATATACTATGCTAGCCTACAAAAGAATTGATGCTAAAATAGCATGGCCCACTCAGGACAAGCTCAATCTCTAGTCATTTTAAAACTTTGAGCCTTGTTCTATTTTCTAATATGTATATAGAATACTTTTTTAATGCAGGCTTTAAGCCTAAGTATGAAAATATAACTCGTCTTGTAAACAATAACTTTTGATATAAACATTTAATAGTTTTTACCTTGTTAGTAGCTCAGCTGCGTTATTATTTGAAGCAAGTACTACTGTGAATTGTCTTTTTAATAACCTTTTTTAATTTATTAAAATCTGTACTAAAATAAAATAATATATTCTTAGTTTGTGTTTACCTTTACCTATTTAAAGATGGTCCCAAAATTGTCCTTCTTCATGAAGCTATGGCTGTAAAGTTAAACGTGAAAAATGTCCTCTCAAAGGGAAAGTTATCAAACGGCATTAACATTTAATAAACAATTTATTCACTACTTACATTGAGATACATTTATAAAATAAAAGTTTAAGAATAACAATAAAAGTAGGTATTTTATCTAATCCATAAATTGTATAAAATAATCACAGATATACGTGCAGTCTTATTTCTAATAATTGATTTCCTAAAATTATAGGAAGACTATTGGAATTCCTTGTATATAACAATTAAAAGGCCAATTAAAAAGACCAAATTGTAGTCGCAAATTTTAGAATTGTGATTTTTACTTTGCAATAAAATTTACATTTATCATGGTAGAGATTAAAAAGTAAAAAGTATTTCGGAGTAGAATTTTCCCATATAAACCACAAAAGAAGTTCAGTTCAAAGAATAATAATCGCCGCTTTTTAAATTTTGTACCTCTTTTCTTTTCAAGGACCCTTCTGGTCCCTTCTTGCTCCCAACTCTTTAATATCTAAGATTGTACTCTTATTTCTGCCATAAAATTGTGCTAGGGCACGAATTGACCACCCTTCTTCAATTTTTGCCACTATGTGTGCCTTTTTAACTAATGTTAAAAGACTAGGCATTTTAAAATGTTTGACTTTGAGACGTCCATCAACAATTGCCATCATGCACTTTTAAAATTAAATGTCAAAAATAAAAAAGAACTATTTACACCATGACAAATTAGGTGTATGGGTTTTAAATGAACAGAACTGTACTTTATTTGCTATAAAAACACGTGAGAGTAAAGGTCGACTTTCTTCAATGAATTAATAATTTAATAAATACATTATGAGAATATGCTTCCCATCAAGATAAATATTGCAAAAATAACAATTACCTACTTAGGTATTCTTTCATTAAATAAATATCACGAGAACATCTATAACCCGTTTTGATTTAAATGTGGTAATTAACTTTAAACTCCTATATTTGGTCAGATAATTATTAAACATTTTTTTTATTGAAAGGAAGTAGGTAATAAGTGCATGGCTACTTTACTATTATGTAGAATTAACAAAAGACAGAAATAAAGTCAGGCGATACTAATTCTATCAATGAGCGACGATATTAGTGGTTCTATTCATAACAATATTTTTCATTGCCTCCTTAAAAGTTCTATGGTTTATTTAGTACGCTTTTTCGTTAAAATCGGAGTTTGAAGGAACACAATTTATTTGCATACCTATATATTCATTGTATTCCGATGTGGTCACTTTAAGGATACGACAATTGCCAACTAAGTAAGATACACCTTAGTTTTATTCATAAAATATGTTTGCAACGCTCCGACAACTTACTGTTGATAGAGGACATTCTATCACATGACATGTCGTAGTGTCTCTATTGTAAAATGAAAATCCTGGCACTAAATCAATTACTTTACAGATCTGGTAGGTACTGTCGTATTATGTTATTTTGTTATCATGTAAAATATTTTAAATTTTATCACTATCATAATTTAAAAAATTCATACTAGTTAAAAAAAGGTCATTGTGTATTTTGGGTCGCTAGTAATAAAACACGTAATGAGAATTGGATCATACTTGAGACGCGTTATCCAGCGTTGTCATTTTCATTGTCAAAAATACATAAAAATAGCATGGCCACTTTCAGGGATCAGAACCTTTTTTGGAGAAACTGTGTAGTTAAAGGATTGTTTTAGTCGGTTATCAGATAAATAAAAGGTTTACTAAAATTTAAAATCCACCACCTCTGCGTTGAATTATTTGACTATTTACTGGGAGATTACCGATTTACCGGCCATTATACTTCTAGTTCTATATACAAGGATCCCTAAAAATTATGGTTAATTTGATTGTATCGAATTAAATTCGGAGGTTCACAAAACATTATTGTGATTGTGTCCTATGTGCCCACATTACCAAGTTACAAACATGGCAAGAGGAGGCCGAAAATGGTTTTTTCACGAGATTTCCGAAACCGATAAAGATTAAAATTTAGATACCTTTCACGACCCACCACGATATTCTTCTGGTATGCAACAATTCTAATTGCTACTATCTTGGTCTGGCAACGCTGAGACTTACTCCTAGTTGGGCAGCATAGTATGTAGCCATAATGAAAATCTACAAAATAACAAAATTGTCGCAATAAACAACAATAATAAAAAAAAGTTATTCAAATATCTTGTATAAAATGAATATATAATTACATTAATTAACTAAATATCAATTTAGAGGTGCTCACGAAGTAAAGATACTTGTGAATTAATTTAAAAATATTAATTATCAATATATGTGTATAAATCAGTGGCGCAACCAGAAATTTAGTTCGGGGGGGGGGGGGCTTTAATTTCTTGCGCCGAAGGCGTTCTTTTGCGCCGTAGGCGAAATTTTTTTGGGTGCCACGCCCTTTTTTGGGTAAAATACGTATGATTGACGAGAGCGACAGCCCCCTAAAACTTCTGCAATAATACGCCGCTGGCCCTAACTAAATATTTATGAAAAAAAAATTAGAGATTTCATTTTAATTAGTAAAAATGTATTTAAAATAAGTAACGCATATATTAACGATACTTATACTAAAACAAAAAGCTTATACAATAAGTTGTAAGTAATTACTAATAATACTAATATTAAAGTAAAATTCTTCGTTTTGTTTTTGCCTTTTCGTCCAAAATTTCTTCCATGGTAATATCAATATCGTGGTTCGCATAAAGAGCTGCCAAACCATTTAATATGTCTTCTTCCGTGGTGCTACGCAGATATGTCTTTAAATATTTTAAATTTGAAAAGGACCTTTCAGATGTGGCGGTTGTAATAAGCAAAGTTAAAAAAATTTGTAAAAGCCTTTTTATATTAGGAAATATATTGGCATCACATTCGGAATACACTTTGTCCAAATCTGCCTTCAGTTTTTATTTTTGCATTTTTTATACCACAGCTCAAGTTCAGCTTTTAACATCGTTTTATTGAAAAACTCTTCAAGGAACTTATTCTTGTAGAAGCTGTGAAGTTTCAAAAAACATTTAAATTGACTATCAAACTCTTGATTATCATATGGAAAGAGGCATTCAAAATTTTAAATGGTTTCTCGATGTTTTAAAAACCGATCCTCGAGATTTGCCATGAGGCCATCTAAAAACGGAATAAAAATTGTTATTTTAAAATACTCAGCAGCGGAATCGGTTTTTATAACCAATCTTTGTGTTTGTCTTCGCGGTAGTCTAAGTACTCTGATTTCAATATCGTATTCCGAAGTAGATCTTGAGCTTCCTTAAAAATATTTTGAAAATTATCATCTGCCAGGCCTCTTATTTCTTTAACTTGATCTGTTACGTCATTAGCTAACTGTAATGCTTTACAAAGGTTTAAATCGACTGTTTGTAGAATCTTGCTTAAAGGCAGTGTGTAGGCATATATTCTTTCTGTAATTAGTGCGATCACAAATTTGGGATTTATAATGTTGGCCAGTAATCCAGATGCCTCAGTGGAAGTATTGCGGTCAGTCCATTCAGTCAGACGTAGTATAATTTCATTATTGATAACATGATTGATGTAAATTATGTGGCTGAATATAAAATATTAGTGAAAGGCGTGACATGAAAAATTGGTTTGCAATTAAAAGAATAGGTTAAGTTTCTAAGCTCGGGGGGGGGGCTGCAGCCCGGCAGCCCCCCCCCCCCCCCCCCCTGGTTGGTATAAATCAGACACAACTAGATTATAATACATATAAAGCATATGACAGTCATTTTGGTACCTGTTGTCACAATTTTCTAGTAGGATATATTAATAAACTGCAAAATTGCATTAATTAAGTAGCAAATAATTACCTGAGAATGAGCTACGGGTCGTGCAAACCTATCAATCCCAATCATTAAATCTGATATAGCAAATAAGATACTACCTAAGCAGGTACATAGCTGAATCCATGACCATGGATTCTAAAAAAAACACAACCATCGGATTAAATATTCCTATTAGGATAGACACCGCCAATACTAATACAACGGTGATTCGAACAAGATGAATGATAGAAGAGTTTCGAAGCATTGTCTTTATTTGTTTTAAATCACAACGTTTTTAGTAGATACAGGGTGTCAAAGTTTTAATTTTGTTTTCGTTTTTTTGCGATTACTAAGTCGCTAGGGGCAACCATTTTCGAGATAATTGCATTCGATATTTTTAATGCAAGAATTCTAAAATATTTAAATTAATTAAATCATTGAAATCAATGGTGGCCATTTTGAACAATTGCTATCACGGCGTTGCCATTTTTATTTCTAACCATTTTGTTACTTTTAAATGTTATTAAAGTAAGTATTACAAAAAATTTTGTTTAAAATAAAATTAGTAATTCCGTATATGAAAAAGTGTTTTTATTCGAAAAAAATAGTCAACCTTAAGTATCTACATTAACTGACACTTTGCTAATGTAGCTCATTTACAATAATTTTAAGTCAGAAATTTACCGTTGCTCGATTTTCCGTTGCTTTTGGACCACGTACTTAGTTGCATTGGACATATGAAATGCGATTATCTCAAAAATGGTTGCTCCTAGTGACTTCAATAAGTTATACATTTTTGATGTAAAAGAAGTAAAGTAACTTATTTTTTTAATAGTCGGGTCGATATAAAAATCCTAAACAAAGTTATGCCAGCTAAAAGGAGTGGGCCATGTCCTAGGCAGCGCCCTCTACTGGTTACACAAAAACTATGGATACTTTTGAATTTCTCACCTCAAAAAACCCCAAAACCCTTAATTTTGTGCTGCTATGTCGTTTCGTTAAAAAGTAATCGCAAAAAACGAAAACAAAATTAAAACTTTGACACCCTGTATCTCGGTTGTTATCAGTTTTGGGATAAGGCAAGTTTAGATAAATCGCATTATTTCGCCTAAAGGAGTCTTCTGTTGCTCTGTGTCCCATTACTTTTGGGACACCCTGTATATTTGACTATTATTTATTATGACATATATTATTATACCTGAATTTGAGCGGTGGCTCGCCAGACCATAGTATTGAGAACTAATATGTAAATAGGAATTCCAATAACCAATATTCCTGATAATCCCGAATAAAGGAATGATAATGCTGAAAAAATAAAACACAGTCTTTACATTGTGAACCAAATTCAATAATCATCATTAGAGGGATGGTTACGTATAATAAAATTTACAAATGCATATTTGAGGGGTTTCCTAAATTATCAGTAGACGAAAAAAACTTCTAATTCATTAAATACAAACAATTACGATAGTTTTTCTTTTTTATTGTAATTCTGGCACATCTTAGACTAAAAAACCAATTTTTTTCCTTAACATTTAAAAAAAATCAAAGTTATTTGGAAAAAGGAGATTATACGTTTCGGAAATAACAATTGGAGTTTGTCCACTTTGAAAATAATTTAAGGATGATTTTTCATAAAATTTTGAAACCGTCTTACTTCGCCCGTTGTCTTTTCTTGCTATATTACCGGTTACCGGAGTTACGTTCACTTTCATTATTATTTTAAGAAACTCGTGAAAAATACCAAAAAAAAATAGCAAACAACCACTGTTTAATGCTTCACATGCAACTAACTTAAAAAAGTAAACTAGGAATGGCTTTGGCGTGAATTATTATAAATAAGTATGTGCTGTGCAGGATTTTGAACGCTTTGATTAGAAACTAATAGCAAAACAACCCATTGGAGATTGTACACTTTAATTTTTAAAATTGAACAGGATATTGTACGGTTCGAAACTTAAATGTCAATGGAGCTTGTACATTTTGAATTTAATCCCAATTTTCTGCCATCAAAATCCGTTGGACCTTGCCCGTTTTGACAAGAAATTATGAGTTATTTTATTTTGATTCAGGGCTACATTTACTATGTAAAACGACATGTAATTTTTAATGAAACGTGGAGATTGTACACTTTGAATCTATACCCCTCTTTTGTATTACATTTTTGAATTACTTATATTTGAAAGAATATTTCAACCCGTTCAACAAAACTTTCCAATTGAATCATCCCTCTAGTTCTAACAATAATCAAGATTTTATTGGTTGGTCATAAGGGCATCATATTTGGGATATCTTAACATAGTATAAAACAAAGTCGCTATCTCCCTTCTGTCCCTATATCCCTATATGTGCTTAAATCATTAAAACTACGCAACGGATTTTGAAGTGGTTTTTTTTAATAGATAGAGTGATTCAAGAGGAAGGTTTTTATGTATAATTAGCGACCCGCCCCGGCTTCGCACGGGTGCAATTTCAGAAAGTGGCATGCCGGGTACTAATATATCGGGTTTGTATTTATACCAGCGGGTTGCAACGCATGCCGGGTACACGCTAGTTCTGTATATAAAATGAATTTCATCGTTACATTCCTGATTAAAATGATCACACTTTTAATATTTATTTAGATATACATATTATATTTATCGTTAATTTTTATTGTTATTTTCTTATCATTTTTGTGAAATTATTATGAGTACCTACTCAGAACAAAATGTTGGTGATGTTAGTTTGTCGCTTATCTATTGTTGACTTACCAATTCCTCCCAAGCTAAATATTATTATTCCCATCTTTAATTTTAAAGGCATAAAACCAAATGCCCATACGTAATTAATATGGCCAATGAGAAAAGCTAGCATTCCATGAACGAAAGTTCGGTTCCATAGTAAAAATCCATCACCCATACAGCAGAATATCAGTCCGGATATTATTTTTGTTGAATAATTATTGTACCTGAAAAATTATTTAAAAAAAAATTACACTTACAGTTGTAACAAATTATGTTACTCTAGAACGTAATCACGACAACGGAAAAAAATCCTGAAAATTTTTCTCTTGGTGGGTACCCTGGAGTTTTTTTTTTAATGTTTAGGTGACATGATTTTATGACATTAGTGAAAATGCTATTTATGCAGTTATTATTTGCATTTTTACCAGTTTTGGTACATTAAAAACATTGAAAAATAATTTTTCTTCTACAACACTTGCTATTTCTTATTAGTTGATTTAACTAATGTTGATCATTCTGTATTTTATTTACCGTAATGTGAACAGGTGAATTTTATGCATATTGTGACATACAATGATTTGTAGAAAAATCATAGACAATTACCTTTAGATAGAAAGGTTAAATTTTATGGCTGAAAAATACGCCTGAGCAGGATTGGGCATGCGCACAAACCTCTTATCATCGGCCTGTTTTTTGCGACATGCTCCAAATACACTCCAGAACCGGCTCGGCGCCATTTTTGTTGTTATGTTTTAAGTTTTCTCCGTGGATTCCTTGTTGTTTTCTTTGCTATTGTGGATGGTGGGTGTTTAATATTTATACGGATTTCTAGTTTTCTTAGTTTAGTTTAGTGAATTGTGTTTGTGCTTTTAGGGACTCGGATACTCGGATTGGAATATAAACAATAATAAATAGTAAAAACCGTTGTATGATTTTATTATGCCCAAATAGGGGTAAAATACCGGACCTCGTATTTTCAGTAAGTAGGTATGGAGTGGTGATGTGTCTTGATATATAACTTTATTTTATTATGATCAATTTAAACACATTTAACTAGGCCTAGGCTACACAAACAAGGTATAAAAATAAAGAGAAACACACACCATGACAGATTATCCCGATGCATATTTTGGTATATTTTATTTGCAGCCCTGCAATCTAATTAGGTACGCCTATTTTTCGGGCAACATATTACTTCAAAACGTTTAAAAGACACTTTTTTCTATACTTATATTATATAAAAGAAAAAAGTAAATACCTAGGTATGTTTATATTAATCCAAGGGTGAAAGTATTCCACGGGTCAAGTTCTAGGGCAAAAACGTTTTTAGATTCTTGAACAAGAAATTGTGCTTCAAAAATGTTTTACACCTACCAAAGTATTTGCCAAATTGTAAAAATTAATACGAGTTATATATCCTCAAAGTATGATCGGTTTGCAACTACTAAAAATGCCAGAAATCACTACCTTTTTCCCGATATTGATCAAAAATTGAGAAGAAATTCCAATTTTTTTGGCAAAAATTTCGTGCAAATTTTAGCTGTTCACACGTAAAAATAAATTGAAGGTAAACTTTAACAATTTCTCGGGCAAGAACTTAAATTTCAAAGCCGGACCTGTCTATTTTCCCATTTGTCAAGATAATGTTGCAGTGCGCATGCCTATTCCGGTGTAGGTTTGTTTACATACGCGAGGCCATAAAGTTGTTAAAATTATTGTTTGCTTATCTAAAGGTAAATGTCTATGAGAAAAATGCGGTTCCACCGCCTTGAGTAAAATGCAGTTGGTAAATAATAATGAGCCTAAGGAATAAAAATTAAGTTACTTTTTAGTAAAAGCAATCGCTAGATCTGGATATGAATAAAATTTTAAAGCAATTGCTGTTTTTCTTACACCTCTGTAGCAAATGCTTATTCAACACAAGTTCAGACGTGGCTGATCCACTTGTTCAGATTATAGATTTCATGTTCAGTTTGGTGCCTAATTTGCAAAATATTTGACGTAAATACAACAACGTTGGTTTACTTAGTACAATAGTAATCTGTTACGTTTTTGTGGAAAATAGGAAACTTATATTTGTGATATGGCAGATTTTAGTGAAAATGACGAAAGTGATAGTAGTGATGAAGAAATTAAAGACAAGCAATTGATATTCGTTCACAAATTAAAGGAACATAAATAAATCTCTCTGACCACAACCGTTTAGCTTCCACAACAGCTTCAGCACTTGTAGGAAATTTAATAAAAATATTGGCCTTGTCCAAAACTGCATCCATTACAGAAGTGTATGTCTTACAGACAGTAGTTTGGTGAACACCGAGTTCTTCACCTACAGAATTTTGAAAGCCCGGATACGACAATATCCGCAGAAAGACTTTAATCTTATTTAAAGGCGACAGTGCACCCCCTCGCCTTTTACCAGTATCAGTCAAAAAACAATTTGTCAACCACTCAACATTTTCGCAGTCAAATCGATATAACTTTCTGAAATCATCATATCTGCAATTTTTACGTACACTGTAGATTTTTCTTTTACGGACGTTCATATATTCAGCCATAACTGAAGACACAAATTAAGAGCAACGCACGTGTATGCCGCGGAAAACTAAATTTGACTGCTACCAAGCAAATGATGCAGGGGTCGACCTACCTTAAAAAGTTGAAAGCGATTGCTACACTAGAAAAAGCAATTCCTTAATTTATTCATCACATTTTAAGCAAACGATAGCAATTGCTTCTATTTTTTAAGAAAAAGCATTGACTAGAAGCAATTCCTGCACTTTTAAGCAATAATCGCTGGACGCAAAAGCAATTACTTTGGTTTTTATTCATTGGCTTTCAAGAAATTACTTCGATTTTATAAGAAAAAGTAATTGCTACATTTTTATTCATTATAGGCTCAATAACATGGTCCTGAGCATTAGCTCTCGAAGTCTATTAAACTCACCCATTTCTATATCCCACTTTTACAACAAAATACATCAGGCTTACAATGGGTGCACACTTGACCATTACAGCCCAACATGATGGTACTTCATATGGAATAAGTAGGGTAAAGTATACAGCGACAGATGTAAAATATGGTATTAGTTGGACACATATCCAGTGATACTACAAATAAAAAATAATAAAGGAATTGGTGCATGGCATGATTGTATTGATTGTCTATATTTATGTGCCTGTTTGCTGTTATTATGTAACAGACAAGGTGTCCCATAATTAAGGGGCCATGCATACAGGAACCGAAGATAGTAGACTTGAAAATATGTCATTTATGCTTAATTTCTTATGATTTTTATTATATGGCGTGGCTACTTTATCATAACCGTGGCTCTTTTTAGCCACGGTTAATTTTCAATAAATTATGTTTCGCTAAGACTTTATATATAATGGAAAAATATTTTCATATGCAGATGATACTGTATTAATAATACCAGCTAATACTTGGAATGAATGCGTTTTAAATTCAGTACTAGACATTTCAATAAGAAAAAATAATTTGAGTTATGACCTATTGAACTTAAATTTAACTAAAACAAAATTTATGACTCATGTACAACATTAAAAAGAAATTCTTATGCCCATCTAAATAATTTTAAAAGTAAAACTTTTTATAAAAAATAAATCTTTCTCGAAAAATTGATAATAAAGAAGTTTTCCATTTGGCAAGCAAATCCACGCACACGATGTACAGTGTGACCAGCAAAGTCCGCATCATAGGGGATTTTTTTTCTAGCCCACATGCAAAATTTCAGCTGCATAAGATAATTTTGATTTTTTACCCATATTTTGTAAATTGCACCACTTTTGCAAAATAAGACTCAACGCAACCTGCATAAAACTTCTTAGTTTTGACAATGCTTTATTTCAGATACATTTTCTTTAAAGTATTAAATGTGTGTTTTTCTACAAAATCAAAATTGGCCTATTAAAATTTGGTCGCATGTGATGCAAAGTTCATTTGTTTTTGACCCTGTATAAGGTAACTTCATAAAATAAGTATTTTTGAAAACGTAGTTTGTATCTGAAAGTAATACACCTTACTTAATATTAAGATAAAAAAGAACACAGTGTCATCAGTAAAGTGTTAATTAAGTGGAAAATAAATTTTAGTGGTGGGTAAAAATCCAAACTATCTTATGCAGCTGAAATTTGGCATGTGGACTAGAAACTGCATTTAAAAAAACTTTTTCCAATAACTTTTTTCGATATTTTTAGAAATAACGCCACTTTTGAATTATTTTTTGAAAAAAATTAAAATTTGACAAATAATGCGAATTACGTGAGTACTATTTTTTTGCTTAATTATCATCTCGATCGAGGAAGAACTTGATGCCAAAGTCAAATTTCGAATAAAGCTATTAATAAAAAAAATCCTATATGATGCGGACTTTACTGGTCACACTGTACCTACTTAGTGTACCTATATATTGATATATATATACCACCAGTTCTTGAAAATATTAATAATAATAATAACAACAACAGGCATAAATCTAAAACATATAAACATTTGCAGTATTTATTGGTAAGTTTAAAGGTTAATTTTGATTTTGTTTTTGTGGTATATTGCGCATATTTTGACGTCGCTTTAACTGATTACATATTCTTAAATATGCGAATTTTTATGATAATTGTAAGTACCTATTAGACGACAATAAAAAATATTATTTGCGGTCACAATTATTTGCTTTTATCTTTAAACAAACAACAACTTGCTTAATTATTATTTTTACAGAGTACTATAACGACGATTGAAAATAAAATTTACTAACACGCCATTGAATGCTCGCGATGAAAATACAAACGACAGGGCAAGCTAGAGGCATCTCATTCTCTTTATCATAACAAGTCGACAGGACGTCAAGTCCACCAAGTTACCGAAGACTTTAAAGACTCCAAGAATCACCCCTTTTGTGTGTTATTTGAGCTTAAATTGATTAAATTTGAAACTATTGAGAATTTACTAGTGCTATGGCGGCGCTCAAGAAAATCTGTTGGCTGGCAATGTATCTGTACATAATAATAATAATAATAATAATAATAATAAAACAGTAGCTATATTAAAGCAATTTCTTCGGGCACGTAAAACAATTTTTTTTCTAAGGGTCTTATTGGCCAAAAATGTCCTTATTCACGATACTGCGTGAGTTCACAAGGAGCTAAACCAACCGTATTAAAAAAATAAAATTGTTTAAGTTAAATATGTCTATAATTTTATCAATGTTTGCATTCGCTAATTGTGATAACCAGATTGCAGAAAGTGCATCAAAACCACAGAATAAAGAATAGGAAGGAAGGAGCATTTGGTTCGTTTGACAAGTTATACGCACGAACAAGTCGGCCATATTGATCAACCAAATATGACTCATTTGTTTTGGTTCTTGTAAGATTTGCGTCACGCTTTTTATGTTTAATTGCAGTTTTTTGTGCCTTAAGACTAAGTTTTGTATAGTATTAATAGTTACGAACATTTATATTATTGACTATTTAAGTTATTGGTGTTTAATTAGCTTTAAAATTGCTGAAAGACTAAAAAAGTGAAAGAATTATTAGAAATGGTTAGTTGTGCGGTAATTAAAGCCGCCATATGCAACAACCATCCCGTTCAACTGTCGAATCGACCAAAGCTCCTTCCTTCCTATTCTTTATTCAATGATCAAAACAGTAAACAAAAGGTTCGAGACTCACCTCGCTTCCAAAAACTGAGGTCATGATTTTGGCACACTCCACTCGACTACAAGGTTAAGGTCGACAACACACATGAAATTTCGCGAGTTGAAAAGTCGAACTTACTGGGACGATTTTTTAAAATTATGTTTTGTACGATAATTCAGCAAACAAATTCAACCAGCGGCCGCCGTTCATTGTTTATTTCGCGTATTTCAACTCGAGAGAAAATAATGTCGGGGATAAAATTATATGGATCGTTCAACATCGCGCATGCTTTCAGCGCTCATTGTGTTCTAGTTTATATTACTTTATTATCTTCCTGTGCATTTTCAATTATTTCCATTACGATTAATTGTATTGCTTGGATTGTTAAATTAATGTTTCTCCAACCAAAGGAAATGTAAACGTAAAAATGTGCGTGATTCAGGGTTAGCTTGGACTGGCTCGTAGGTAATAAACAATATACTAAAAATAAGTAGCAGTTACTCGTATGGGAAGGTTGTTTTGTTAATTGGAAAATTTGAAAATAAAACCAAATAAATTATAAATATATATGTCAACTAGTAACAATTAGGTATATGCTAATAAACCTTTTGTTACAATAAAAAAATTTCGAATTTTACACTTTCCACAGATTTTTATTTTTACTCGACATGTTTCGCAACAGAGTTGCTTCTTCAAAGGAGTACATAAAAATGGTATCTTAAAAGGTATAACTTAGGTGTAACAATAAAATTGCAGGTAATTTTCTGGTTGTTTAAAATTGTTGGAAAAACCAATAATAATGTTTACAGACTAATTAAAGAGATTCAAAAGAGGTGATCCGTTTAAATCCAATTGATCATTAAGAAGAGTATTGGAATTTTTAAGCCTATTGATTTCTAAGGATTCAAGCAAATTTAATTTTGTACTTTTGTTTTCAATATGCAAGATATCGTCGTTATGATTAAATGTCTTCTAACAGATGGTTAGAATAGTTAGAATCTGTTTTGTTTTTTATAAAACTAGCATGATGTTCATGCATCCGTTTTTCGAAGTTTCGACCTGTTTGTCCAATATAAACTTTAGAGCAATCATTACATTTTAATTTGTAAACACCAGATTTATTTCCTTTGTTCAATTTACTTGATAAGGATTTACGCAAATTAATACTCATGAATCCTTTGTCCCCTAAATTATACTTTCTCTTAAAAAAACATAAAATAGGTAATCCAATTAGACCTGTTGTCTCATTTTTTCAGCGCCTTCTTATAAACTTTCAAAACTTTTAATCGATATCATAAAAACGAATACTAACTTTTCGGCAAGATGCTCTATTAAAAATTCGTATGATTTGGTTGACAAGATGAAAAATGTTATCTTACCTAGTAACGCTAAGTTTGTTTCCATTGACGTCTGTAACTTACTCCCTAGTATTCCTGTAATAGACTCTGTAAAACTGGTCGAAAAATTGTTATTAAAAAATAAAGTTAATCCTGTTAAAATAGGAAATTTTGAACACTTTAGAGGTTTGTTTACAACAAAACTATTTCGAAGTTAATGGCGAATTTTATACTAGTAAACAAGGACTTACTATGGGTAACCCTTTAAGTCCCCTCTATAGGTACTGAAAGGCAATTAGATCAGTTTTTAGAATTTATAAATAACTAGCGTGTACCCGGCCTGCGTCGCAGCCCGGCATTATACGACGTAGCTTTTTCTGGGATAATAAGGCGAGTTCACCATCACGTCAAGATTTATAAATACAAACCCGAACAAACCTCTAAATTTATCAGTGTTTCTCTACAATATTATGCATGTATTATACATAAAAACCTTCCTCTTGAATCACTCTATCTATTAAAAAAAAAACGCTTCGAAATCCGTTGCGTAGTTTTAAAGATTTAAGCACATATAGGGACAGACGGGCGACAGCGACTTTGTTTTATACTATGTTAGGATATACATAACAATATAAAATTTACAATTGAAAAATAAGTCAGTAATTCTATTAAATTTTTAGACCTAGTCCATTATATAGGGTATGTTGGTTGCCTGATGCAGATGTCTTATAGGTGTATTTCTTGGGGCTGATAATACTTGTCTTAAGATTTTATTTTGTAGTCTTTGTAATTTTTTGAAATGGCAGTTTGCCATGCTGCACCAGACTGGTCCTGCGTAGGTTAGTACTGGTCGTATGCATTGTTTGTAAATTAGTAGTTTGTTTGTTGGTGATAGTGGCGATCTGTTGTTTAGTAATTTGTATAGTTTGGTTGTTGCTGAGTAGTATTTTTGGGTTATGTAATTAGTATTTTTTTCCGAATCTTAGTGGTTTGTCTATTATTACGCCTAGGTATTTCAGTTTTTCTTTTGGTTCTATCGGTCTGTTATTTATTTTTATATGTTGATTTATATGGTGGTTGGTTGTTTTTCTTGTCAAAATTACGCATTCGCATTTTTCTTCGTTTATGTCCAACTTCCACTTTTTATACCAGGGTATTAGAGAGTGTAATTAAGTGGTTGGATATATGTTGCCTGGCCGCATTTGCGTAGAACGAGCTTGCGTGTAGCAACACATCGTCCGCAAAGATGGCCAGGTTAGAATTTGGTTCTTGGTTGGTTTGGGGTGGTATGTCTGAAGTATAATAATTAAATAAGGGCGCTGCTAGGACTGTGCCCTGTTGCAGCCCTGCATGTAGCTTTACAGGGGCAGATAAGTTGCTTTCTACCCTAACTGTTAGTGATCTGTCTGTAATGTATGAGTGTATAAGTGTAATAAAGTATAGTGGACAGTTGTGTAATGTTATGAGTTTATAAATGAGTCCATTGAACCATACGCTGTCAAAAGCACGCCTGATATCCAGAGATAGTAAGACCGTATTTTGTTCGATTTCCATTTTTGCTATAGCTTGTTGCGCCACATGAGCTACTAACAGTACGGCCCCTCTACCTGTTCTGAATCCAAACTGCTCTTCCGGAACGTATTTTTTCCGAATCTTAGTGGTTTGTCTATTATTACGCCTAGGTATTTCAGTTTTTCTTTTGGATCTATCGGTCTATTATTTATTTTTATATGTTGATTTATATGTTTGTTGGTTGTTTTTCTTGTCAAAATTACGCATTCGCATTTTTCTTCGTTTATGTCCAACTTCCACTTTTTATAACAGGGTATTAGAGAGGGTAAGTGGTTGGATATATGTTGCCTGGCCACATTTGCGTAGAACGAGCTTGCGTGTAGCAACACATCGTCCGCAAAGATGGCCAGGTTAGAATAATTTGGCTGGGGTGGTATGTCTGAAGTATAATAATTAAATAAGGGCGCTGCTAGGACTGTGCCCTGTTGCAGCCCTGCATGTAGCTTTACAGTTGCTTATTTCTACCCTAACTGTTAGTGATCTGTCTGTAATGTATGAGTGTATAAGTGTAATAAAGTATAGTGGACAGTTGTGTAATGTTATGAGTTTATAAATGAGTCCATTGAACCATACGCTGTCAAAAGCACGCCTGATATCCAGAGATAATAAGACCGTATTTTGTTCGATTTCCATTTTTGCTATAGCTTGTTGCGCCACATGAGCTACTAACAGTACAGCCCCTCTACCTGTTCTGAATCCAAACTGCTCTTCCGGAACGTTTTAGTCCAATTTCATCATTTTTATTCTCATGTGTATTATTTTTTCTGCTAATTTTCCAAGCGAGCTTAGAAGAGCAATTGGCCTGTATGAGTCCGGTCTTGTGGCCGGTTTTCCAGGCTTAAGAATCGGAATAATAATTGCTCTTTTCCACTGTTTTGGAAAATGTTGCAGAAAAAATATTTTGTTTATGATGTGCATAATTTGTATTATTGTTTTTTGTGAAAGGTTTTTAATTAGGATATTGGCAATCTCATCCTCCCCTGGTGCTTTGTTATTTGGTAGCGCCCTTATTTCTTTTATCAGTTCGCGTGGGTATTATATAAAGTGTTGGTAAAATTGTTGCGCTATTACAGCACAGTCGGAAGGACCTAAGAAACATCACTGCCGTAGTCACCGGACATTGCCTGTTCGATAGACACGCTGAACGTATGCAAATACCAGCTAACGATTTCTGTAGAAGTTGCAGAGATGAAGAAGAGGAGGAAAGTATTCAGCATTTCTTGCGTGAATGCCCCGGCCTCGCGAGAAGAAGGTTCAATGCCCTGGGCTAACCATTCTTTAATGATCGGGAGGAAGTGAGCAGCCTGCAACTGGGTCGACTTACTAAGTTTATTAACAGCAGTGACAGGTTTAAATGAGCTGTCAAGATTCTTCTACGATCTACGTCGCGTTAACCATCAGAAAGCTAATGCGGATAGGTTCCACGGAACATGTGTGGTACCACAACAGTCCTAGGAACATGTGTGGTACCACAACGGTCCTAGGTGACTGTTTGGACAATGCCATAGGTCTGCCACTCTAACCTAAGCTAACACTAGCGTGGCTAGGAGGGCACAGGGGTATTTATTGCTCCCTCCCCCATGACCCATAGTATTAGTTGTTCCTAATAAATAAGAGAGGTGGTTCACGTCACGCGGTTTTGAAATCAACAACAAATAGTATTGCAAAATCAAGTAGGTACCTGGGAACTTGTAGAATAATAAACACCACCATGGCGACCAACTTTCAAACGTCATGGTTCAAATGAACAGGTTATTCAGCTTATTTGACTTCTTCCCGTTTCTCTTGTCATCTTTTTACACCATTTCATGATGTATTCTTGCAACAAAAATTCCTATTTACAAGGAACTTTTACAGGGATCAATGCAGGTGTTTTAAACCGATCAGTGCAAAAAGGTAGGAGGTTATTTATAATAGAGTATAGTAAACGGAAGATATCTCCCATGATTCTCAAAGAGACATAGTATAAGTTATTTTTAAACACATAATGTATATTAGCCGGATAAAGTTTTGGTATACAACTCAAAAAAGACACGTACCTTTTTAGATGTAGTACTATCTCAGAAATTATGAAATAGACCAGGGTGGCTAATTTTTGAAACCAAAAAAAATAATAGTAGGATGAAACCCATTGGAAAAGGAAGAGAATATAACAAAAATGAAAGGAAAAATAATTCACGGGCGATCCGAGGTCGGGAAGTGGAAGGGGGTGAGTTTTTTAGGGTAGAAAACGATTTATCTCGATTTCCGGCAAAACTACAAGTCCTATGGAAAAACGTTAAATGGCAAAGTTGTAGGTAATAAAAAGATCTAGGTACAACTTTTGTATTTACACTTCTTTCACATAACCTCACAGTTTATGTGAAAAAACCAAGTTTTTGGTTTATTATTTTTTATCTTTTGCAAAAAAATTTTTTTTTCACGAAATTTGGTGAAAACTTATCTTTTTATGTCCCAAACACGCTGTAATTTTTTTTTAGAATATTTATTTTTTCACCTTATTTTGACTTAAGGTGGGAGTATCAACATGCATGCCAACCTATAACCTATTTCGGGTAGATTTATTTATGTTTTCTAGCTGTAATACAAAATTTAAGGAAAATCAGTATCGACTTGATATTCTATAGGTAATAATTAACATGTTATATAAATATCAAGAAATTTCATAAGTTATTTAAGGAGAATTGTATATCGAAAAATATCGGTTAAGATTTTTTTTAACATTATTATGTCATTGTCACTCATTGTTCTTTCACAATACAATTCTCCCAAAATTAGCAATGAAATAAATAGATATTTTTGTAATATATCAGATACTACCTAAATCATGTACCGACGATATTGATTTTCTTTAAATGTTAGTTATTAAAATAATATACTCAAAAAATCAACGCGAAATAGGTTATAGGTTGGCAATAGATTGAATGACGTTGAGAATTCAACCTTAATATCGAAAAAGCATCCTAATTTTCAATCGAAAATTCTCACGTCAAAATATCTGCTTTTTAAAAAAAGTCGGTGGGCTTTTTGTTCGTTAAAATCTCTACTTACTGATGGTGTAAAAAAATATACATTACTATGGTACCTAAATCTTCTTAAAAAATGCAATGAAACGAAAAATACTCGAATCCGAAATTTTTTTTTTTAATCATTACGTAACATTTTGAGCTATTTATTAAAATTTATACTTTAATTACTCGAAAAACGTAAGATTCCATGTTACATTAAGTAATTATTAAAGTATAAGTTTTAATAAATAGCTCAAAATTGTACATAATGATTTAAAAAAAATAAATTCGGATTCGAGTTTTTTTCGTTTCTTTGCATTTTTTGAGAACATTTACCATAGTAATGTATATTTTTTTACACCATCAGTAAGTAGAGATTTCAACGAACAAAAAGCCCACCGACTTTTTTAAAAAAGCAGATATTTTGACGTGAGAATTTTCGATTGAAAATTAGGGTGCTTTTTCGATATTAAGTCAAAATAAGGTGAAAAAATAAATATTTTAAATCAAAAAAATTACAGTGTGTTTGGGACATAAAAAGGTAAATTATCACCAAATTTCGTGAAAAAAAATTTTTTTTGTAAAAGATAAAAATAAAAAACCAAAAACTTATTTGAATTTTTCACATAAATTTTGAGGTTATGCGAAAAAAGTATAAATACAAAAGTTGTAGATCTTTTTATTACCTACAACTTTGCCACTTAATATTTTTCCGTAGGACTTGTAGTTTCGCCGGAAATCGAGATAAATCGTTTTCTACCCTTAAAAACTCACCCCTTTCCACTTCCCGACCTCGGATCGCCCGTAAATTATTTTTCCTATCATTTTTCTTATATTCTCTTCCTTTTCCAATGGGTTTCATCCTACTATTATTTTTTTTCACTCTTTACCATTTTCAAAGGCTTCAGCCCTGGTCTAAAAGTAGTATAGAAATAAGAAGGACCTTTCCCTTCACAAATGTGTTATTTAAGTTATTTTATTACCTCTAATGACCGCAGTAAAATTACATAACCATGATAATAATTGTAAACGAACTGACAATTTCACTGTTTTTAAGCTTTTGATGGTATATCAATAATAGACGAGCATGACTTACAGCCCCCGTTTAACAGACTGACGTCTGAACAGCCCAATATTCCCGTCAAAAATATCGACCCGACAAGACGACCGCAAGGCTTCGGAAGATGGGCAATGCCAATACTAGTAAGTAGATAAGAGGAAAAGAAAAATATTATTGAAATAAAATCCCTAATACCTTAAGAAAAGCTATTAATAACAATAATTTAATCAAAAGCATCTAGGATTTCTAGGGGTAATTTATACGGATGTGTGGTAATTTTAGAGAAGGGAACTTCATCACAAAAGTCACGAAGTTGTTCTTGCCGCCTTAACCAGCATTTGCGACTTGGTGCATTATCCTGAGAGTTGTTATGAGGCAATCAAATATAATGTGATTGACAGGTAAATTAATTTGTACTTGGAGGTCGCATGGATTCAAAATATCATCTCTTAGATACTGATAAAATTATATTTTCTTCTTCTATAAAACAGAGTTTTTCGATCATTTATTCACTCTATTCAACATCTTTGTAGACTTGTTGATCTTGTCAATCATGAAATTCCTGCAATAAGAGAAAGGGCGGCTCAGACGCTCACTGTAATAGCCGGAGTGAGCGCAGGGAAAGAAGCGATAGTAGCTAATTCAGCCCTTTTAGATAATCTACTAGAAAGAATAGAGGATGAGGAAGCTTCGGTAAGAATTCACGTAGCAGCTTGTCTCGAGATGATTTCAAGATTTTGGAATAGTAAGAAAATATTCTTTAATTATTTTTTAAACTGAATTTCTGGACCGTTGACGATGATTTACTTTTGTACGTATTACTGAATATTTTTTTGGAAACATGTAGGTACTAATGGAAACGTCGTTCGCAGCGCAGCCTCTTTTCTTCCAGTTTTTTTGATGCAGAAAGCGGGAAAGTCGAGGGGAAAGTGGAATGGATAAAATTAATCTAAGGTCCAAACTAAACATGCATGTAGGAACAACAACAAAAAATCATATTTCGCAGAACTAAAATAAGTATTTATTAATTTAATAATAATATTATAATCACATACATTTAACATGGAAAAGTTGCAACTAAGCACTTTTTGAAATTTTAAATCAGTTACAAAATTGGAATTTGGATACGACTGAACCTAAGATTAATTGGCATTTTTCACTCTACAGGTACAGAACCCCTCTTTGGTTATAACTATTATTAATCATGACTCAAACATCCCCTAAAATATGCCTACGTTCAAAATGAAAATACATGAAAACTCAAAGCCGATATCGCATTAGTTATTTAACCGATTTTTTCAGCTGCTGATGTACTGGTGGCCTCTGGATTTATTCAAGTATTATTGACTAACCTTAATGATGAGGCAAATAAAGTAGAATATCATTTAAAAACTCTGAAAGGTCTAATGCATGGTGATGGAAAGAAAATTACAATCGACGAAGACGGATTTCCAGCACTGGTAAAGTAAAAAATCCCATTCGCATTCTCAGTATTTTTGCAAAAACTAATCTATACATTACTCTTTTGGTGTTTGATAGATATAAAGTTTTTATAATAATAATTGTTCAGGATCCTATGGAAAACGTTTTAAAGTCGTCTCTCCCTTTTTTATTCCATAATTCAATTCGGCTTAGTCTTTTGATTTAAGGTTTTATTAATGTAAACGGGGGAAGTTTTTTATATACAGGGTGTTTCTTGTTACTTTTGCTATTAAAAGAGATTGTGATTAAATGATGTAATATAGGAATTATATTATATTTTAGAATTTTAATAATTTTGATGGAAATATTACCAAATCCCGTTGCTTTTTACGAATTAGGTTCTTTATGAGGTTCGTTGATATATCTTAATATTCTGCCACATTCAAGGTGAAAATGTTTGAAAGAGACGAAGGAAACATTTTGGCAAAGACTTGCCAGATAGTAACCCATTTATGCTTTTTACAAGAAGGAAGAACTTTGGCCCAACAGCATAATCTTTTACCTAAACTGAACAGATTATTGCACGATGAAGTAAGTAGAATAAAGATTACTTTTCCGTAAAATGCGTGTTACCATTATCTTTTAAAGATCCTCCACACCGACGAAACATTGTAAAACCGAAAAAAAATTACATTTCTTCAGAGTGAAAAAAGAAATACACATACCAGTAGCATAAAATTGTAATAGATATTTTAAGGGTAAGGTTAAAGTTAAACAAATTGGGGAAAGAAAAAGTTCGGAAAAAGAAATAATATGTGGAGTTCCACAAGGATCAATATTATAGGTCCATTATTAATTTACATTAATTCCGTTTCTAAATTGAACTTAAAGGGCAAATAGCTTTATATTGCCCTTTAAATTCAATTTGGAAACGGAATTAATGTAAATTAAGAATAATAACGGACCTAATATTGATCCTTGTGGAACTCCACATATTATTTCTTTTTCCGAACTTTTTCTTTCCCCAATTTGAACAAATTGCAATATGTATTTCCCCTTATCCCAATACTGTATAATTTTCTTAATAAAATATCATGGTTTATTACGGTGTCAAAAGCCTTACACAGATCTAAGGATAGTAAACAACATTTTTTACTGCTGTCGATATCAACTTGAATATTTGTTATGATATCTCCTACAGCTTTTTCGGTATCCTTAAAGTAAAGTAAAAAGTAAATTTTGGCTTTCTAGAAAGTCGCATAATTTATTATTTTTTCTAATATTTTTAAAAAGATTGGTAAAACAGATTCAATAATTTAGTTAAAATGAAATAAAATTGGAGTAATTTCATATTTTTTTTCATCTTGCTAAAATGGTGATTGTATTTTATTTTCCTTGAAAATAAATTGTCGCCAACACTATTTTTTAGATTCAACATGTTATGTGCTTTATACAGGGTGGAATTTTTAACTGGAATAAATTCAGTATTAAGAAGCCTCTTTATTTGCTGAAAAAATATAGAACTACGGCTGCGTTTATTTTTATTTTGGCATAATTTTTTCGTGTCTGAAATTTACCCCTCTTTTTGGGGTAGAAACCGCCCCCCATCTTTTTTTTTTCACCCTGTTTATATATGGGATATGTGTAAATTCGACTAGTTTTTTTTTAAACAATAAGCCAATAAAAAAACACTCCCATAAAAATAGATTTAGAGGTTTTTTAAATAAAATGAATTGAATTCAATTGATTTAAAATGTGTTTTTTAGAGACCAAAGATACATGAGTCGGCTGCAAAGGCAATCATGTTTTGTACGATCAAGAGTGCGGAAAAAATCACTGCAAGTAAAATTAAAAGTCTGCCAAAACGGTTGGTACAACTATGTAAGAACAAGCAAAATGCAGCAGCTCAAATGTTTTCGATAAAAGTAAGTGAATAAAAACGATATTCATCAGTCAGGTCTGGCCGCGGGGCAGACCGATCAGCTACAAGGTCAAGTGATCCTTTCAAAAAATGTTAGCCCTTCGGTAAAACTTTTACTTAACCTTTAGATGGCCATATAGATATTTACCTTTACTGTACAGTTTATCTTGTTCGAAAACAAAAGTTAAGTTTTATGGGCGAAAAAATGCGTTTGCGCCACTCGCACACGCCATGCCGCCCTACAGGTATGGGCATGCGCACCATCCTCTTGTTATTAGGTTTTCCTTGTTTAGCGACATCCTAAAAGTACACTCCAGAACCGGCTCGGCGCCATTTTTGTTGTATTTTAAGTTTTCTGTGTGGATTTTTTGATATGTGTGACGTTAGCAATGTTTATCGGCATGTTTATGCAGCAACGATATTTTTTGGGACACACGTGTCAATACCGCTTGTAGCGTTTGTAAACGAATTTTAATTATTTTAGTGGCGAAAATTAAAATTCTACCATAATATTTACTATTTTTCTGATGTGGGAGAAAAGCAAGCAAACAAAATCAATAAAGGTAATAACACATCTTCTATTTGAAAAAAAAAACAATATAAATTCATTTTATTTAGAAGAAACTAATCATAAAGAAGTTGAAAATGTAATTGATAGTTTAAAATTAAAGAAATCTCCTGGTGCCGACGGAATAACAACAGAAATATTAAAAACTATTAAAACTACTATTTCTAGACCACTAACATTTCTTGTAAATAATATTTTTAAAACCAGTATATATCCAGAAGCTTTCAAAATTGGTATAATAAAAACTATTTTTTAAAATTGAGATTCTAGTAAAACTAGTAATTATAGGCCAATAACATTAATATCTTCGATAGCAAAAGTATTCGAAATTTTTTTAAAATTATTAAGAATTGAAAATTATTTGGAAAAAATACCTTTTATTTCTAATAAACAGTTTGGGTTTCAAAAAAATAAATCAACACAAAACGGCATTTGCTATCTAACAGAAGAAATATATAATGCACTAGATAATAAAAGACCTTGTATTAGTATTTCTAGATTTAGCAAAAGCCTTTGATACAGTTAGCCATAATTTAATGTTAAAAAAGTTTGAAAATATTGGATGTACAGGAAAGCAATTAGAATTAAATAAAAATTATCTGAAAAATAGACCAACTTAGGTTCAAATAGATAAAGAAAAAAGCTATCCAAAAGTATTTAAGTATGGTGTTCCTCAAGGAACAATTTTAGGACCATTATTTTTTAATATTAAAACGACTTATTTAGTATAAATTGCGATGGACAAATTCATAGTTTTGCAGATGATACTAAAATTTTTTAAACCGATACAAACTGGGACAACTTAAATAATAATATTAAAAAGATTTTAAAATTATAAAAATTTCGTTTGATAACAATTTGTTAACAATTAATTTTAATAAAACAAATTAATAAAATTGTTAAATTTAAAAAAAAAAAAAATATTAACTTTTTTGAGTTACCCTGTATAAATGTAAATAATATAAATTCTGATGGCTTGCTCCAAGCTAATGTCATCTACAGTATTATTTTGTAAACATTTAATTTAATGCCGAAAATACAATGATTTAACAAAAAACATTAAATAATTTTCGTCACTCACCCGGTACATAATAAAAAAATATAAACTATTTTTATAGTATTCTATCCTATCTACGACAGGGCCATTAAAAATTTAGAAAAACAAAACGAATTCATATTATAAACTAGGAAAATATAATGTATTGACAATTCATATTTTGCAACTTGGACACCCTGTATCTCAAAAACTGGTCGGCAGATATTGTTGTGGCCATGAACACTTTTGATCAGAATGGCATTCTCTACAACATACTAAAAAATTAGAAAGTTTAACCGAGGGCCATTTTCCATAAGAGAAGTGCGGGGTTCTTTGCCACTTTCCTGATTATTGTTTGCTTATCTAAAGGTAAATGTCTGTGCATAAAACTTTTAAATGCCAACGATGGGGTTGTGGGTCGAATGTATTAGTTTCAGAAAAATACTAAATGAGAATAACAAATTGAAAATAGACTGAAAAATAAAAATGTAGTGGCAAACCGGATAATTAGAATGAATGTTTCTCAACTTAACTATAAGCTTGAAGTCCTTGGTTTCCGAATCTCTGAATTTATATTTATGATTTAAGGCCCTAACAAACATCTGTGAGCATCCAATGGTAAGAAAGGAGGTAGGAGCGAAATATTTCAAAGAAATAGAATTAATTCAAGTTTCCCAAGAAGTCCCGGAAATAAAACAAACCAAAGATATTCTTCTCTCAATGCTCAAATGGGTGCCATATTCAAAAGAGTAACACTATGAATTACAATAAAAAAAAAAAATTACTGCCTTTTCTTTATTTATCAACTTATAGCTAGTTTTATTCCATCCTGTACGTCCATATTTGTATTGGCGTGTATGTCCAAAGCCTACGGCGAAAGGGCTATCGCGTGGTATACCTCCTCCCTTCTCCGACAAATTAAAAAATATATAATTTATGTATGTAGTTATATAGATTTTATTGTATTTGCCTAAAAAAAGTTAATTTAGTTAGGGTAGCAATTATTGTACAGTTGTATTCATAAAAAAAGCATACAAGAATTAGAATGCGAGAGTAAGTTTGCGTAAAACCGGCTTGTCTAAATGATTGTTTATAGATACGAAGTCGTTCGCCTGTAATTAAGCCGTTCCGGAACATTTGCCCAACCCTGTATAGTATTTCTTTGTTTATATAGTTTCTTGGCAAATATTTTAAAGAAAAAATACATAGGTAATAGGTACACTTTTTCAAATGCAGAGATTATTCAGAATTTATATTTATTTTATTAACTGTTAAAAAAATATACAACAAAATACATACCCTTATTTACAACCTTCAATTCAATGCATTAGCAACATGTTTCGGCCTTCGGTGCCATCATCAGTGCTGCACGGCTCCTGTTTAGGACATAGGTCTAAAATCTAAAAAAGAAAAATTTAATTTGTGAAAACTAAAACACAAAAAGGGGTTTGCGAATCAATAGAACCGACAAAAATATTATAGATAAAACTAGTGATGGGAATAACCGACTTATTTTAATAACCGACTACCGAGAATTCATGTGATTTCAAAAACCGGATGATAACCGGTTTTTTACTCGAATTACTAATATTACTATGGGCGGTGGTTTATCTACAACATTAATGACTTTCCGGATGATTCTGGGAGAACAACGCTGCCGAGAAATATTTTGACTTGTAACTCGAGTGATCCCAACGCTAGATAAAACCTTCATTACGTTCAGTGGCGTATTTAGAGGGGGGGTCCGAGGGGTCTGGACCCCCCCGTGGGCTCAACATTAAAAAAAACTCAAAACAGATCAGATGCCTTGTTGCATTTAATGTATAATTTAACTAATTCCTCGCAGGAGGTAATTTGTGATTTTTTCTTAAATATGACCTATTCCGAAAATGCTTGGTTTTCGAGTTATTTCAATTTTTTTCTTGTTTTTTACCTGCGTGTCTAATTTATTTAATTTAAAAAAATCAAATGATGTTCACTTAGTTTTGTAATTTTTTTGCAAACTAGAACTATTAGCAATACTTTGTTTTTACAAATAATTAAGTAACTGTGTCACAGATAACAAAACAACATGGCCAAACTTGGCAAAAAAAAATGGCAAAAATAACTTGAAAACCAATCATTTTCGGAATCGGTCATATTATGTAGAAATATATATTTTTAAACATAAATATTTAAAAAAATGTATATTCCCATTATTGCGTTTATATTTAAAAATCTCTTAATTTCTTCCTTTTTTGGGTTCAGCTATCAAAATTAAATTTTGATAGTTCAAAATAGGGCGTGGCACCGAAAAATTTTTCGCCTGCGGCGCTTTTTTAAAGCGAGAGAAAAAGAAAAACGAAAGGTATAGACCCCCCCCCCCCCCCCCGTGGCAATATTCTAAATACGCCACTGATTACGTTAAAATATAAAATATGCATTTCGATATTAAGCCATGTCGAGTGTCGACGATCATCGATGTTTTTCCAACATCGATGTCTACTTTCGATGTTGGACTTAATACACATATGAGAACGCAAGAAGCGAAAAAGTTTCCCGAAACCGAAATAACCGGAATAAAGTAAACCAAGAAATTCGATTTTGCCTCGACAATATAAAACTCGAAGCAAAAATTCACCTTTTGTGTTTGGCAACAAGGTGTACACATAACGCATTGTGCTGAATTCGATTTTTTAAAGTGTTTATTAATGGTTTAATATTTGCACATTCTCGTACAGTATATTATTGAGGAACACA
Organism: Polydrusus pterygomalis; assembly: GCA_963969555.1. Taxonomy (NCBI): domain Eukaryota; kingdom Metazoa; phylum Arthropoda; class Insecta; order Coleoptera; family Curculionidae; genus Polydrusus; species Polydrusus pterygomalis. The sequence continues at coordinate 21,564,396 of OZ018379.1, forward strand.
CTTTCTCCACGACCATTACTGAATGCAATAATTCCAAAATCATTTTTGATAATAGTAAAAATTCTCGCTCTTGATTTGGAATATTTATTCTGAAACACTTGCTTCTTATGCGTTTTGCGTGTATTTTCATTCCATAACAAGATACGGAATGAATATTCTGTAATTGATATAAACGACATAGGTTGCCATGAATTTCGAAACTGTCAGTGTCAAATAAAAATGGCCGCGTTGTAATAATTATTTTCAGACAAATTTTAGTGCAAGTCAAAAAATTAGTAAAAAATCGGATGAATCAGATATGGAACTGGATGGTCGTGGAGAAAATATAGTCTGCTACTCGGTTAGAATGAAAATTCGATACTCGTGGTTCCTCACGCTCGCGTTCGGAATCTTCCACTCGGATCGAATTTTCATTCCAACCTCGTTACAGAATCTACTATTCTCCACGACCATTACTGAATGCAATAATTCCAAAATCATTTTTGATAATAGAATGTAAAAATTCTCGCTCTTGAGTTGGAATATTTATTCTGAAATACTTGCTTCTTATGCGTTTTGCGTGTATTTTCATTCCATAACAAGATACGGAATGAATATTCCGTAATTGATATAAACGACATAGGTTGCCATGAATTTCGAAACTGTCAGTGTCAGATAAAAATGGCCGCGTTGTAATAATTATTTTCAGACAAATTTTAGTGCAAGTCAAAAAATGAGTGAAAAATCGGATGAATCAGATATGGAACTGGATGGTCGTGGAGAAAATATAGTCTGCTACTCGGTTAGAATGAAAATTCGATAGTTGTGGTTCCTCACGCTCGCTACGCTCGCGTTCGGAATCTTCCACTCGGATCGAATTTTCATTCCAACCTCGTTACAGAATCTACTATTACCTAACAATATTTATAGTATAATTAACACAATAATATGTATAAAGAAATACCATTATTTTATAAATACCGAGAGATAACTACCTAACCGTTATTGACACTACAGCGAATTGAGGAAATAATACGCAAATATTTTGCTTTAATTGTTTTTGTTGTTAGTAAATAATTAAAATTTATCTAAAATCGGTTGTGCAATAACAAAAAAACTTTACTCACAGAAAAAGAAAAAATAAAATAACTCCAATAATCTAATAGACCTTTAATAAGCCAAGCAAAACAACATATTGGCTGAGCTCAGGTGACAACAGCAAGATAATGGAAAAATAACAATAAGAAAAGTATGAAGAAAACCTATACTTTTTAAAAAACAAGTAAAAGGAATATTACACGAGCTTAAATAGCATATTATATAGTAAAGCCATCAGCTAGTTGACCGTTCCTTTTAAAAATTTAACTCAGTTTAACAAATACGTTTTCCTCCCCCCTTGCCTAGGTTAAGTATGCCCTTTAATATTTCTCATACTACTATTAGGGGTGTGCAACAAAATCGATTAATCGATTATTCGATTAGAGATAATTTTTTTATCAATTAATCGATTTATTAATCAAAAAAAAACTATTGTTTGATTAATCGAAAAAAAAATTTACGATTTTTTGATTAATCGATTATTAAGTAGGTAATCGAAAAAAAAACTATTTTTCGATTAATCAAAAATGAAAATCGAAAAAAAAAATGATTTTTCGATTAACCAAAAAAAATATTTTTCGATTAATCAATTAATTAGGTAAGTATTCGAAAAAAAATAAATTTACGATATTTTGAATAATCGAGAAAAAAGCATTTTTCGATTAAGTAATCAATTGACCAAAAAAATCGATTAATCGATTATTCGATTAGAGATAATTTTTTTATCAATTAATCGATTTATTAATCAAAAAAAAACTATTGTTTGATTAATCGAAAAAAAAAATTTACGATTTTTTGATTAATCGATTATTAAGTAGGTAATCGAAAAAAAAACTATTTTTCGATTAATCAAAAATGAAAATCGAAAAAAAAATTATTTTTCGATTAACCAAAAAAAATATTTTTCGATTAATCGATTAATTAGGTAAGTATTCGAAAAAAAATAAATTTACGATATTTTGAATAATCGAGAAAAAAGCATTTTTCGATTAAGTAATCAATTGACCAAAAAAACTATTTTTCGATTATTTGAAAATATAAGTATGTTTTTGGATGATTGAAGTTGCTAGTTACTTATTATTGCTGTAAGTCTATATACATGTATATGTATACATATATATGTTTATTAGCAACCCGATTACCCTGAAAATCGGTTTAAAAAATATTATTGCAAGACAATCAATAAAATAATTTGAACAAAGTTTCAATCTGTGCGCCTTTCATATTAACGATATAATATTTGAATCGACTTTTTGATTTATTTTGGTTAAATCAATCGATTATTTTCGATTAATCGATTATTTCGATTTATCGATTATTCTCGATTAATCGATTATTTTCGATTAATGGATTATATTTGATTTTTGATTAATCGATTATTTTCGATTACTTAATCGATTATCTCAAATAATCGAAAATCGATTATCTTTTTCGGTAATCGCACAGCCCTAACTACTATACGATACGAAGTTGTTCACGAAACGATCCTTTATCAACTTATCTAAGCAAATATTTTAACTTTGTTATGCTATTTAAAAAAAGTGACGACGACGACTTGTAAAACAATTGTCGTACCAAAAGTACCGGTTAGCCCTAATGAAGCGAATGTTTTACTTTTTACATCTACCGAGTTTGATTATTATAACCGAGCAAAAATTAATTAGAAGAAATAGTAATTCTTAAACTGGAGTTGAAAGTATGGGAAAGAAAGAAAAAACTGAAAGTCTTTCTCCACAAAATTTAATAGAATAAAAATTCTCTAGGGGTCTCTACATGTTTCGAACGTAGAAACGTTCATCATCAGGAGACAGAAAATTTATTTAGTGCTGATCGTTTTAGCAGAAGAAAAAATGGTGTAGAACCTTAATAAAGCTTTTATGGAATTAAAAAATTGATGTGTAGAAGAGACATAATAATATGAAGAAAATTGATAAAGGTTAAACCATACTGAGTATGTGAAAAAGTTATTAAAGGGGGTCTAAATCAACCAAATAAACTGGGGAAGAAGAAAAAACCTTTCTAAAAAAAGGCGTCCAAGATTATTTAAATTTTTTTATAAAACTTTTTTCAAGTGTACCTATATGTCTTTAAGACATTATAATGATAAAATTGTCAGAATTATGAAGATATCACAATAAAATTACATTGCAACCCACAAAACACTTGAAAAAAGTTTTATAAAAAAATTTAAATAATCTTCGACACCTTCTTTTAGGAAGGTTTTTTCTTCTTCCCCAGTTTACTTGGTTGGTTTAGACCCCCTTTAATAACTTTTTCACATACTCAGTATGGTTTAACCTTTATCAATTTTCTTCATATTATTATGTCTCTTCTACACATCAATTTTTTAATTCCATAAAAGCTCCATTAAGGTTCTACACCATTTTCTCTTCTGCTAAAACCATCAGCACTAAATAAATTTTCTGTCTCCTGAAGTTGAACGTTTCTACGTTCGAAACATGTAGAGACCCCTAGAGAATTTTTATTCTATTAAATTTAATGGAGGAGGACTTTTGGTTTTTTCTTTCTTTCCCAAAAATTAATTAATTGTATATTATATTTTGAATGTTTTTTAATGTTTCTAAAATTTTTAGACTGGTTGTTTCCATGCATTATCGATAGGTACATATACATTTTATGGATGAAAATTTCAGGGTATAGAGCCGCCAAAGCCCAGCAGCCCTCAGATATAGATTTAAAAGTGCTTTTATACAACTTTTATTGAAAATATAAATTTAAAAAAGTGTGCCAACCAAGAAGCACCATTTTTATAATGCAATCACTATATTAACGCAATTAAAAAAATACGAATTTAATAAATTTGTGTAGCATATTTGCTGCTCAGTGTATACCGAAATAGGCATAAGTGACCCACAGCAAAGACCCCAAGCGGAAAAAAATTGTTGGCCTACTGCCACAATCTAATCGCTTTTGAAAGTTAAACAATTTTTTGCTGCACATACGCTGGGTTATCACTGACATTGACGTCGTTTTAAGCATTTCCTAATAATTTTGTAATAACTGTTTTTATTATACTTTAGATTAAAATCTTAAAATAACCTCTTGATCTCAATTTTAAAAATAGTTAGAAAAACAATTAGAAAATTTAGTTCAATCAAATCGGTATCTGTAAATTTTTGTAACGATATGTATTAATTAAAATATCATAATGTTTTATAGGTATAGAAGATAATCATGTTATTTTGTATAAGTAAGTACCTGTCGGAAATAATAGTGTACTTAATTCAAATTTTCTTATCGCGCGAAAAGAAAATTTGCGACGTGATTTTTAATAAAAATTCCTTTATAATATATATATTATATAATAAATTATTATAATATAGGTAGTTACCATTTCCTATTGTATCTAAAAATTGAAAACCTACAGGAAATTTGTATTACGGTAAAGTCCGCATCATATGGGATTTTTTTTATTAATAGCTTTATTCGAAATTTGACTTTGGCATCAAGTTCTGCTTCGATCGAGATGAAAATTAAGCAAAAAAATAGTAATGCAAAAAAGTTTTGTCTGTTTCCTTCCGCCAAACTCATCCCCAGACGCGTTTCGCCGTTTACGGCTCATCAAATCATCAAAAAATAGTAGTCACGTGATTCGCATTATCTGTCAAATTTTAATTTTTTTCCAAAAAATAATTTAAAAATGAGGTTATTTCTGAAAATATCGAAAAAAGTTATTAGAAAAAGTTTTTTTAAATGCAGTTTCTAGCCCACATGCAAAATTTCAGCTGCATAAGATAATTTTGATATTTTACCCACCACTAAAATTTATTTTCCACTTAATGAAAAGTGTTCCCGATGACACTGTTCTTTTTTGTCTTAATATTAAGGTATATTACTTTCAGACATAAACTACGTTTTCAAAAAGACTTATTTAATGAAGTTACCTTATACAGGGTCAAAAACAAATAAACTTTTCATCACATGCGACCAAATTTTAATAGCCCAATTTTGATTTTGTAGAAAAACACACATTTAATATGGCGCTACTTTAAAGAAAATGTATCTGAAATAAAGCATTGTCAAAACTAAGAAGTTTTCTGTAGGTTGCGTTGAGTCTTATTTTGCAAAAGTGTTGCAATTTACAAAATATATGGCTAAAAAATTAAAATTATCTTATGCAGCTAAAATTATGCATGTGGGCTAGAAACTGCATATAAAAAAAATTTTTTTTTATAACTTTTTTCGATACTTTCAGAAATAACCCCACTTTTGAATTATTTTTTGCAAAAAATTAAAATTTCACAGATAATGCGAATCACGTGACTACTATTGTTTTTGCTTAATTTTCATTTCGATCGAAGCAGAACTTGATGCCAAAGTCAAATTTCGAATAAAGCTATTAATAAAAAAATCCCATTTGATACGGACTTTACTGGTCGATCACACTGTATAGGTACATATTATAAAAAAAGTAAAATGCCATAATCATAAGGGAAAATCCTCAAGCACCAAAGATATTACGCTTTAATTTGAACATAACAAAACTATAGAATTATAAAATGCCTGCTATATTATTGGTTCAAAAAGCCTTTGGTATAGTGTTGCAAAAAAAATAATATATACGTCATATCTTTATACTCATATAGGCATCATAAAATCATTATAAAAATTTAGACAAGAAAGAAAAAGAAGACATAGGTACTTTGACTATCTATATCTATAGAATTAAGGAAACTAATTTTAACAATAAAGCAAAGAGGTGTGATAATTCCACCATAAAATTCCAGAAAGTTCATTCATGATCGAGCATCTTCGCATTCCAACGGCAGTTACCTGCTTTTTATCACAAGCTCAAGCATAAAGGATCAAAGCCATGTCCAAAAACCACACCACAAAATCTAGCCAATCGTAGCGCACTACGTTATACAGAGCAAGACCACCTGACTTTGATTTAAATGTCTACATTACTCTTCTTAGGCGGAAGTATGCGCGCTTTTAACCGACGTTGTCAAGGCAACCAGTTTGTAGCATAATATTGAAAAGCTTTGAAGCTCGAGTCACAGAATATATGGGCTAAGCAATCCGGAAATGATGAGCAAAAAATTTAGAGGAAAATTTCACACCTGTCATTCTAAGCCAATCACACACTTTCATTTCGACAGTTACTAATGACAACCTTCAAATTTTTCGGAAATTTTTCTCCTCCTGCCAAGCTAGGCGAACAAAATTAATAAGTGGAAATTTTTTCTTGACAGCTATCATATGATCCGAAAATCAGTATTCAGGATCAAATTTTGGTATTTAATGTTTTTATTCATTTTATAATACTAAATAAATACAAATATTTATTTACCAAATATTTCTTTCATTAAGGCTAAATATTTTTGGAATTCTGGCTTACATGTCCCTATCTTTAATTTTCATTATCTTCCCAAAAAATCAACTTCCGGTTAAACCGGATGTAACTCGAAAGCAGGAAATATAGTTGTTCCGGTTTAACTGGAAGTTGATTTTTTTGGGAAGATAATAAAAATTGAAGATAGGGACATGTAAGCCGTTTTGCTCTAAGACGTACTGTTAGAAAGTTATAAGCTGTCAAAGTTCAAAAATGTCACTTTTCGAGAGTCAATATCTCGGAAACTATGAAGTATAATGCATTTAATAAAAAATAATTATAATTTTATGTGGAATTTAAAAATGTAAAAATATACTGGGTGATATATTTAAAAATATAAAATTCGTTCGAATTCCAGACAAACTAAAAAGCTGGCAACAACGCCAATATCGTCATTCGGTGCGTTAGATCCTCTTACACAACTGTACCAAATTTGGTTTAAATCGGCCAGTAAATTGTGATGTTATTAAGCCGTTTCCAGACTTTATACACACACTGTATATCTATCCATACATATACAAAGCTGAATGTAACAGTCGAGAGAGACGTGTTATACAGGGTGGTCCTTAAGTACATCAAGAAAATCTAGGATATGATTCCTGGCATCAATTTAAGTTGAAAAGTTCATATGGACTTATGCCCTAAAATGCTTACCCTCTAAGATACAGGGTGTTAAAATATTTTTTTTAAATAATTGTTTTTTTAAAATTTCGAAACTCCTTGAAGATACGGTATTGAAAATTGATGTCGATTGATTTCGTATTAAACTGCACTTTTTGGTTAAAAAAGGGTTTGCCTACTTCCACCAGTGGCGTGCATGAAGATACCATCAATATTTTTTTTTGTGAAAAAGAAGAAGGTTCAATGCCCTGGGCGAACCATTCTTTAATGATCTGGAGGAAGTGAGTAGCCTGTAACTGGGACGACTTACGAAGTTTATTAACAGCAGTGGTTGGTTTGAATGAGCTGTCAAGATTCTTCTACGATCTACGTCACGTCGCGTTAACCATCAGGAGGCTGATGCGGATAGGTTCCGCGGAACACGTGTGGTACCACAACGGTCCTACAGGTCTACGTGTGACTGTTTGGTCAATGCCAGAGGTCTGCCACTCTAACCTAACCTAACCTAACCTAACCTTTGTGAAAATATGTGATACGCCACTGTTTTTTTAAACTCTGATGCATTTTTATGCATTACTGATATAAGCGGAACAAAAGTTGTCTCTACTATGTTTTTGAAAAAAATGGTAGTTTTAAAGGAAAATGGAAAATATTTTAACACCCTGTATCTTAGAGGGTAAGCATTTTAGGGCATAAGTCCATATGAACTTTTCAACTTAAATTGATGCCAGGAATCATATCCTAGATTTTCTTGATGTACTTAAGGACCACCCTGTATATGTCGTACGCTAATGGAAGTTTTAGGCAAATGGCATTTGTCTAGGCAAATGCTTATATGCATTCCGTCTAAAAGGTATATCGGCAACCGGTTTGTTTGTTGTTAGCAGAGCATTTTCTTTTAAATCCAATTCATTTCATAATATTTCACAAAATGATAAGTAAATTTAAAAAAAAATGCTCTGGGTAACAACGAACAAACCGGTTGCCGATATACCTTTAGATATAGCATTTGCCTAGACAAATGCCATTTGCCTAAAACTACCATTGGCCTACGACATATACACCAAAAATAAATCGATATCTTGACAAAAGGGTGATGGAATTGTCAAAGGGTGAATTAACTGCCTAAACTATGCTAGACTCGAACCATAGAGAAGCAAACCCAAGAGCAATCTCTAATATCTAATGTAAACATTTTACCGCTCATAATTTAGTACGACGTACAAATCTGTTACAAGTTACGACGAACGTTGCTTGTGATCAACATCTAGTAAATGCGAATATCCGTATAGTCAGTTCCAGAGGTCAGTTCTCTTCTCGGTATGTATTAGTCTTGTGTCTCGCTTTGGCCCTGTTTTGATGGGATGACTAGGTTTACTCAGTTTATGCTGAAACCCATCGACTTGAGCTGAAGGTACATTACGTTGACAAAAATGAAAATGCTAGTTTATGATTTGGGCTAAAATATTTCGTTCCGTTAAAATTTATTATAAGTTCAAGTTCGTGTAAAAATGTAAATAACAAAAAAAAATCTTTGAATATAAATAGTTGTTGAACTTGTCGAATTCTTGACTCCAAAAGTAGCATTTTCTGAAAAACGAGTAGGTACAGTTGTATTCATAAAAAAAGCGTACATGAATTAGAATGAGAAGAAACCTTAACCATATTTGCGTAAAACCGCCTTATCGCATGTTAAAGGTTATTAAAAATGCAAAGCATTGGCGTTTGGCGTAGTTCAATAGAAAAACAAAAAATATTTTTTTTTAATTTTATAATATTATATAGTATCTTAACTGTTTTATAAAAATTACAATAGAAACAAAAAACCTTTAACAAGAATAAATAAAATCTAATTGGTCATATATCCCTGTTTTTCTATTCCTTGAGCCATTCTATTCGGAATTGACTGAATTATATTTGATACAATATTTGGATTAAGCTCTTCCCAGTACGCATATGTTATTTCCCATAAATCTTCTGAATTTGGTGGCCTAAAATTTCGATTTTATACATTTTTTTTTATGATTATTCCCCAAATATTTTCAATTGGATTGATATCGGGACTATAAGCGACCCAAAGCAGCACTTCCACATTATGGGTTTAAAACCAGTGGGTTACAGCATTGTGTTGCAGTGTGGACTGGATAATTATGTTGTTGAAATATGAAAGTGTTATTGGGATATATTTGCTCAGCAGATGTTTTCTAAAATATTAATGTAATGCCTGGCATTAAATCTTTCCTCTATTATTATAGCAAACACCAGGTTCATGAACACTTATCCAGCCCCATACATTTACAGAGAAACGCCCATGTCTAGAAGTAAGGGGGTTAGTATATCGCTCTTCGGCTCTTCAAACCTGGTATCGTTTGGACGGTAAACACGAACTTGTCCGTTACAAGTCGACTGGAACGTCTATTCATCATCATAAATGACCCTGTTCCAAAATTGAGGATTGATTATCGCTGTTCTTTGGTAAGAAACATTTTTTTCGCAGCGGGGGCGACATTTTAGTTCAGATTCCTTGACTCTCCTGCTGGCGGTAGGTTGGGAGGCAGGAAATGCTGTATCAATAACAGCATCCCTTGCAGTTGCAAATGGATTACTTCTTAAATATCCCAAAAAGCAGCATCCTGTTCAGGGTTGGAACGTTTGGGCCGACCTGTACCAATTTTCCTCTTTAGGGATTCTTCTTGTTCCCAGTGTTGCTTAATTTTCAATATACATAGTTTTTTATTTCTATTATACAACTGCGCTACAGCACGGATTGACCGTCCTTCTTCAATTCTTGATACGATTTAAGCGTTTTCAACTTCAGACAACTGACGAGGCATTTTTATGTTTTTTTTGTCAAAGTTTATCAAACGTTACCACCATGCTGTTTCAAAATTATTTACACCGACGCCAATGCTTTGCATTTTTCAAATATTCTATGACGTGTGATAACCTCCAATAAACAATCATTTGGACAAGCCGTTTTTACGCAAACTTACCTCTGGTTCACTGGTTCTAATTCTTTTACGCTGAAGTTTTTGATTCTTTAATTTCCACTGTACACCAATCGGTACACATATGTCGTGGGTTACAGCAAATTTGATTTTACTGACGATTGTAGGAAAAATAATGATTAATAATGCAACTTTTGCACAAATTATTTTTTGCAATTAGTAGATAATTATTTTCACTTCAGAAAAAGGTTGTGATAAGGCAAAGATATTAGAGAAAAATATAAAACAAAAGCAAACTCGTCAACAAGATAGATAACAAGTAAATACGAGTATTGGTTTTTGTTCGTAATTTTTCCAGTACGCGAATAAACGACTTAAGAAAAGCAAGTGATTGTATTTATAATTTTATAATTAATAATTATTTGTAAATATTTATACCACAAAGTAACTTATACGCAGTGTTATGTAGATGTATATACATTGTGATAAATTGCGAAGTTTTAATAGGCAAGATAAATAAACAACAAACTCTATACTATATAAATGCGGTAATAATAAATTTGGGCGTTAAATAATAATTGTTACGATGAATCTGTCATTTGCGGGATGCGGGTTTTTGGGTATTTACCATGTTGGAGTGGCGAGTTGCTTTCGCAAGTTCGCCCCCCATTTGTTATTGGGTAAAATATCGGGGGCATCTGCTGGTGCCATGGCAGCCTGTTCTTTGTTGTTGGATTTGCCATTAGGTAAGATTAGTATTAGAGACACAGACATCGACTTATCGGGACCATGTATATTTCTACAAACTTTACAAGTTTTATTTTATTATAGCGTTATATTTAAGTGCGCTTGCGATTTCCCTGAAACTCGTCGAAGCCTTGCACTTCCTGTAGGTGTAGTCCGGGGCTCCTGCTTATCGTTAAATGGACATATTATTATGACTCCTCCATGTTTTGCTTACTACGAAAATAAAATGGTCGTAACGCTACGTGGATAAAACCTAGATTTTATAAATTGCAAGGATAAACTTAAGTGACTGTTTACATAAGGGCCCTTAAATTTTAAATAAAATGTTACAATCTGAATGGTTAGGTACTTGAAGATTCCCGTACCTTTTAAGGTTATTATTAAATATGACTACATTCTAATAAAGCATTTCAAATGAGCTAAAATTTACCAACGCAATAGTAAAAAATAATAATAGGTGGTAATATTTTTCCTTGCTGAATTAATTATTAATAATATATGGATTGTTGTAGGTACCTACCTATATATTATTTTTTTTAAATGTGAAATGTGAACATCGTTTATTCTTAGTCATTAGAATATTAATATTGTATATGTCGTAGGCTGATAGTGAAATCCGTCATTTCATGAAAAGCCTAGTCACTTCATGAAGCGTCGGCAGATTGTGTAAAAACATGAAATTACACGATCTGCCGCGTCACTTCATGAAGAGACCTTGACGTTTCGGCGTATTATGTATAACACAATCTGCCTAATTTTAAATATCGTCACTTCATGTAGTACCTAACGATGTCATGTCAGTCGGCAGATTGTGTAATTCCGTCTAAAAGGTATATTGGCAACTGGTTTGTTCGTTGTTCCCCAGAGCATTTTTTTTTTATTAAATTTTTTCAACTAATATTATTTTATAAAAATTTAAAAAATGCTCTGACAAACCCGAACAAACCAGTTGCCAATATACCTTTTAGACGGAATTACACAATATGCCTTGTTTTTGTGACATTTCATGAAGTGACGATATTTAAAATTAGGCAGATTGTGTTATACATAATACGCCGAAACGTCAAGGTCTCTTTATGAAGTGACGCGGCAGATCGTGTAATTTCATGTTTTTACACAATCTGCCGACGCTTCATGAAGTGACTAGGCTTTTCATGAAATGACGGATTTCACTATCAGCCTACGACATAATACAGCTTTGCTAGCAGTAATAAGTACATATTATATACAAAGTTTTCGGAATCAGTAAAAAATATATTTTTTTGTTTTAAGAAGCTAGCCCTTATTCTCAAAGTAAAAAGATAGAGGGTAATTCAAGTAAAATTAATTATACAGTGTGACCAGTAAAGTCCGCATCATATGGGTTTTTTTTTATTAATAGCTTTATTCGAAATTTGACTTTGACATCAAGTTCTGCTTCGATCGAGATAAAAATTAAGCAAAAAAATAGTAGTCACTTGATTCGCATTATCTTCCAAAATTTAATTTTTTCCAGAAAATAATTCAAAAGTTGGGGGGGTTATTTCTGAAAGTATCGAAAAAAGTTATTAGAAAAAGTTTTTTTTAATTCAGTTTCTAGCCCACATGCAAAATTTCAGCTGCATAAAATAATTATGATTTTCTTACCCATATTTTGTAAATTGCACCACTTGCAAAATAAGACTCAACGCCACCTACATAATAAAACTTCTTAGTTTTGACAATGCTTTATTTCAGATACATTTTCTTTAAAGTAGCGCCATATTAAATGTGTGTTTTTCTACAGAATCAAAATTGGGCTATTAAAATTTGGTCGCATGTGATGCAAAGTTTATTTGTTTTTGACCCTGTAGTTTATAAGGTAATTTCATAAAATAAGTATTTTTGAAAACGTAGTTTGTGTCTGAAAGTAATACACCTTAATATTAAGATAAAAAAGAACACAGTGTCATCAGTAAAGTGTTCATTAGGTAAGTGGAAAAACATTTTTAGTGGTGGGTAAAAAATCAAAATTATCTTATGCAGCTGAAATTTTGCATGTGGGCTAGAAACTGCATTTAAAAAACTTTTTTCGATATTTTCAGAAATAATCCCACTTTTGAATTATTTTTTGAAAAAAAAAAATTTGACAGATAATGCGAATCACGCGACTACTATTTTTTTGCTTAATTTTCATCTCGATCGAAACAGAACTTGATACCAAAGTAAAATTAATTTAAAAAAGTCCCATATGATGCGGATTTTACTGGTCACACTGTATAATATTTTAGAAAATTGGCGATAATCTGAAAATGGTTAAGAGGATATGAATCAAATTTGGTGTACTTATGTTTTTGAGGGCAAGCAGGACGATTTCATAATAATTATATTTAATCTACCTTCTGTAGAGGTCGCTAGTTGAGTTTAGTAAATTCTCGCCTATATTTTTGTCTCTCACATTTATTCTGACCGTTTCACCTCAAATTAGGAAAGGAAATAACATTGTTGTTCGTTGCTTCTATAGTAACCTCTTGTGGGGATCAAAATTGCATTTAATATGTGGCCCTAGACAAAGATCATGATAAAAGAGATAAGACCTAGATATAACAGCAATAATAACATCAACACCTAAAGAAAAAACGGATACTATAAGCGGCAACAATGTAGATAACGTCTAAACATCTGTTTCTGTTCAACTTCAAACTTCAACGTCATTTTTGTCAGTATGTTATTGAACGGACGGGAGAAACGAAGCGCTGCATTATAGTATCCAAGTGTTACGTATTTTCGAACGTATTTTCTATTATTGCGAAGTTTTATTTATCTCGATAATTTATAACAAAGAATTATTATTTGTACAGTATTTATAAATTCGGCGTTGCATCGCTACAATGAACCTGTCGTTTGCTGGTTGCGGTTTTTTGGGCATTTACCATGTCGGAGTCGCGTGTTGTTTTCGCAAATATGCCCCGCATTTATTGTTAAATAAAATTTCGGGAGCGTCCGCTGGTGCTATTGCTGCTTGTTGTTTGCTATTAGATCTGCCATTAGGTAAGACATATTTTCATCAACATTTATAAATTTTTTTGGTGAGGTATACCTATAGGTACTAAAAATGTCTTGGAGCTTCATTTCATAATATTGGTAGTGGTCATATCATACCCAAAATATTACTTCTTGATCTTGATGGTGAACAGAGAAAAGAACGGTTACTAATTCTTTAAAAGTATATACGTATATAGGTTACAGTATACATCAGTGTCACCAGTAAAGTCCGCATCATAATATGGGATTTTTTTAAATTAATAGCTTTATTCAAAATTTGACTTTGGCATCAAGTTCTGCTTCGATCGAGATGAAAATTAAGCAAAAACATAGTAGTCACGTGATTCGCATTCTGTCAAATTTTAATTTTTTCCAAAAAATAATTCAAAAGTGGGGATATTTCTGAAAGAATCGAAAAAAGTTATTAGAAAAATTTTGTTAAATGCAGTTTCTAGCCCACATGCAAAATTTCAGCTGCATAAAATAATTTTAATTTTTTACCCATATTTTGTAAATTGCACCAACGTTTGCAAAATAAGACTCAACGCAACCTACGTAAAACTTCTTAGTTTTGACAATGCTTTATTTCAGATACATTTTTTTAAAGTAGCGCCATATTAAATGTGTGTTTTCTACAAAATCAAAATTGAGCCTTTAGAATTTGGTAGCATGTGACGCAAAGTTTATTTGTTTTTGACCCAGGTAACTTCATAAAATAATTATTTTTGACAACGTAGTTTCTATCTGAAAGTAATACACCTTAATATTAAAACAAAAAAGAACACAGTGTCATCAGTATAAAGTTTTCATTAAGTGGAAAATAAATTTTAGTGGTAGGTAAAAAATCAAAATTACCTTATACAGCTGAAATTTTGCATGTGGGCCAGAAAGTGCATTTAAAAAAACTCTTTTCAATAACTTTTGTCGATATTTTCAGATATAGCCCCCACTTTTGAATTTTTTGAAAAAAAAAATTAAATTTGACAGATAATTAATGCGAATCACGTGACACGTGACTACTATTTTTTTGCTTAATTTTCATTCGATCGAAGCCAGAACTTAATGCCAAAGTCAATTTTCGAATAAAGCTATTAGTGAAAAAAAATCCCATATGATGCGGACTTTACTGGTCACACTGTATACGCGTAGGTGCCTATAGGTCATGGAAAAACAGGAAATTCCTGCGCTCTATAAAAATACACTCGGCGAAAAAAGAAATATAACCTTAAATAACCCACCACCTACGTCACTGGTTGTAATATGGATCACCTGATATTTTCTACAAGTGACCTCCAATAACACTAACTTTTACCTTAAAGTTCATTTTTGTTTTGTATTTTATTTAGATACTATTTTATTATTTAGTATAGTAGTATGATGTAGCTTCGCATGGAAGCATTTGCAGACCTATGTAATAATAAATAATTAAGAATTTTTTTCGTATAATTTTATGTAGAATTGTTCCTTAAAATTTGTCATCGTCATTTCTTTGCAACCTGCTATAAATGGTGCAGGTGCTCACTCAGGTCCTGGGAAAACTCCATGCCATTAAATTTCCGTGCTTGTTTTTGAACAAAATATACCGAACCGTTGTAACTGGTTTGATGAACGGATGTAGAAAAAAACATATATTAGTAAATTACCTTTTATGACCGGATTTTCATTAAATGTAATTATGCCAGGCATTAGTTCCAACTTGGGTTTATTTTATGGTTGATTTTAAAACGAATTATTATACAGGGTGATGCAAGTGCATGGGCTGGCGCAACATAGGCAATAGGAAACTTGCACACATTTTTTTATTGCATAAATATGTTTAGCCACACCAAAAGATAACATATACAAAATATTACGTCTTAAATATCACTCCTTAATTTCTTATCAATAATTAAAGTTCGCCGTGTGACGTCACGTAGTACGCTTTGACGGCACAAGCAAACTTTAATCGCTTCTATTTATTCCAGAGGATTAAAAAAACATTTCTTTGTGAACTGTAGGGCTTTTGATTAGGGCTGGGCAAAAATTCGATATATCGATATACGATATTTAAAAAATAAAATATCGATATTATCGATTATGGAATTTCAATATCGTCCTTATAGCACATTTAAGGACCAATATTTAATTCAATCTTTTTTCTTCATGTTTTCATAATTAGAGTCTCCCCTTGAAATGAAGGTACGAAGTTTTACAGGGCACATAAGAAAATATTGATATACAGTGTCACCAGTAAAGTCCGCATCATATGGGATGTTTTTTATTAATGGCTTTATTCAAAATTTGACTTTGGCATCAAGTTCTGCTTCGATCGGAATAAAAATTAAGCAAAAAATAGTAGTCACGTGATTCGCATTATCTGTCAAATTTTAATTTTTTCCAAAAAAGAATTCAAAAGTGGGGTTATTTTTGAAAATAGCGAAAAAGTTATTAGAAAAAGCTTTTTTAAATGCAGTTTCTAGCCCACATGCAAATTTCAGCTGCATAAGATAATTTTGATTTTTTACCTATATTCTGTAAATTGCACCACTTTTGCAAAATAAGACTCAACGCAACCTACATAAAACTTCTTAGTTTTGACAATGCTTTATTTTAGATACATTTTCTTTAAAGTATAGCGCCATATTAAATGTGTGTTTTTCTACAAAATCAAAATTGGGCTATTAAAATTTGGTCGCATGTGATGCAAAGTTTATTTTTTGTTTTTGACCCTGTATAAGGTAACTTCATAAAATAAGTATTTTTTAAAACGTAGTTGTGTCTGAAAACAATACACCTTAATATTAATACAAAAAAAAACAGTGTCTTTCAGTAAGGTGTTTATTAAGTGGAAAATAAATTTTAGTTTAACAACGTAAAGTTTATCTATTTTCAACGATGTAATTTAAAACCCCTATATTATAAATTTATTATTAAGCTATTCCATAATAACGTTTTTGTAGAAAAACACGCATTTAATATGGCGCTACTTTAAAGAAAATGTATCTGAAATAAAGCCTTGTCAAAACTGAGAAATTTTATGTAGGTTGCGTTGAGTCTTATTTTGCAAAAGTGGTGCAATTTACAAAATATAGGTAAAAAATCAAAATTATCTTATGCAGCTGAAATTGTGCATGTGGGCTAGAAACTGCATTTAGAAAAACCTTTTCTAATAACTTTTTTCGATTTTTTCACAAATAACATTTGAATTATTTTTTGGAAAAAATTAAAATTTGACAGATAATGCGAATCACGTGACTACTATTTTTTTGCTTAATTTTCATCTCGATCGAAGTAGAACTTGATGCCAAAGTCAAATTTTGAATAAAGCTATTAATAAAAAAAATCCCATAATATGATGCGGACTTTACTGGTGACACTGTGTTTATAATATAATATTTTTATTTTTATCGGTAATATATTATATTATCGATATATCGAATAACGATATTTAAAAAATAAAATATCGATATATCGATATATACTTTTGATGCTTGGAAGCGATATGTTTCGAATTTAATTTGCAATGCAAGTTCCCTATCCCTGTATTGCATGTAAAATGTGAGGTGATCAAATATTAGCTAGATTCCTCGTTTATTTCGGACAAATAATAATTTATTTTCATTTATTAAAGGAAATAATTTAACGAACTAATTTGAGAAAATTTGACGTCATTTATTTAGTAATTTAAAAGGTTATTTAAATAGGAAAATCTACAATTGGCGAAATTTTAAAAATACGGTTTTGAAATTTTATAGATTAAAGCACCCATAAATACCATTAACTGACAAATTGTAATTTTTTTAACTAAACATTTACCTACGTCACAATAGCGGATGATAAGCAAGAATTAATAGAAAATAATAGAACGAGTAAGAGGAGTTACTGGAGGCGATTCTAAAATAGATAATTATTAGATAGCATAGCAACTATGCAAACTGAGCAATTACAACTATTAATTGTTACTGACTTAGATAGAATAAATTTTACCTTTTTTCCCAATAGGTACATGATATTTTAAAAAGTGTGAAAATCCTTTTGTGTGTAGTACCAGTTTAATTTTTATTGTATGAAAGTGCCAATAAAATATGCAAAAGTGCCGCACATACGAAATAGCAAAAGTTAATTTTCTTTTTAAACTTTTAATATGTTCTATGTTCTTAAACGAGGGGGGGGGGGAGGGTTTACATAGCTGTAAATTATTGTATATGTACGATTTTTACCATAAGTAATAATGGTTATTTGTAAATATTCTTGTGTTTAAATTAATTAAGTACAGCCGCGAAATAAGAAAATTATAAAATAATAACATAAAAACAACAAACAAAATACTAATATTTAATTGCTGCGCCATTGGATTCTAACATTAATCGTAATCTTCTTGGCATTGACAAAATAATACTTCCGGTGTAATACGGAGTTAGCCCTTCCCAAATTTCTCCTATTTTATCAAATAACTCTTATTTCATTCTGTGGTTTAAAATTTATTTTGTACATTTTTTTACCATCAATCCCCAAACATTTTCAATTGGATTTAAATCAGGACTTCTTGAGCACCAAGGCCGATATGTTACGTTGTTTTATCTAAACCAGTTTCCTATATTTCTTGCAGTATGCACAGGGCAGTTATCCTGCTGAAATAATATAAAGTTATTTCCTTCAAAAACTATGGCGGCAGAAGGAAGAAAAACATTTTCCAAAATCTGAAGATATATATTACTGTTTAGTGTTCCACCAATATTCCAGCCTACACCTGCACCGTAAAGACTTAAGTATCCATGCCCACGTCCACTGGTTTGCTTTTTTTTTAGTATACTTCTCATCATATCGGGAATTTGCCGAATTTGGTGGTCTATATACTCGAATCCTTCCATTATATTAGACTGAAAAGTTTTCTCATCGGAAAAGATAACATTTTGCAAAAAAAAACATTTTCTGGTAAATATTGCATAGCAAACCCAATTCTTTGTTCCTTATCACTATTTTTTAAAAACGGTTTGGATGCAGCTGTTCGATTTCTTAATTCGGAACATTGTCTTACTCGGCGTTGCGCAATTCTAGATGAAGCAGGGAATCCTGTTATGTGCATAGCGAATACTGCAGTTTTAAATGGATTTTGCCCCCAATTTCGGTCTTTTTTATTTGATGATTTTCTATTATTTAAACCAGACCCAACAGACCTTTCAAGTGTTTGATGATAGCGCCATTTTTTGACAATTCCTTGAACAGTACTTCCAGATACTTTAAAATGATCAGCTATTTTTCCATAAGACCACCCGATTTCTATTAAACATATTATTCTTGCTTTTTCAATAATACTTAAATGAGGCATTTTTAAATCAAATAAGATAATGGCAATACTTTGACAGATACCATGATAACAATTAACACGTTACCAAGGTAATAAAGTTGCATTAACAGTGTCACATTTTAGTGTAGTTACGAAATTATCTGTCGTCAACTGTACCTATATTATTAAAAAAAAATAATAATTTCGATCAACAAAACTATTAACGTAAAGATTAATATGCATGTTATTTTTGTTTGTTCTACATCCTCGTGTAGGTACGTAAGTGTACGCACTTAAGTTAAAAAAATAAATAAAAGTACTTAACATACTTGTCTTGTTCCTCATTATTATTTCTTCCTTATCATTTTATTACGAACTTGTGCACAAATTTTATTTTGTTGTCAACATAATTTTATAATGGGTCAAAACGACGTATTTATATTATTAAGATTATTGAATAAAGTGCCTTATACAGAGGGGCCCAAGCCGAATGAAAGATATCTTGTCTAGAGGTTTTTTAATTGATTAGTTTGAGGGAACTCGCGACTGAGTTATTATTGGATAATTTTCTAAAAAACTTAAACTTAAAAGAGGTATTTCTGGCATCTACTTTGTGAATGTTGGTTAAGTCGTTTCGTCTGCAAAAGAAAATGAAACAAACAAACGTAAATATCTACTTAAGCACAGTATTAAATATACACAGTGAATAAAAATGTAGCGATTGCTTTTTCTTATAAAATCGAAGTAATTTCTTGAAAGCCAATGAATAAAAACTAAAGTAATTGCTTTGCGTCCAGCAATTGCTTAAAAGTGCAGGAATTGCTTCCAGTCAATGCTTTTTCTTAAAAAATAGAAGCAATTGCTATCTATTGCTTAAAATGTGATGAATAAATTAAGGAATTGCTTTTTCTAGTGTAGCAATTGCTTTCAACTTTTTAAGGTAGGTCGACCCCTGCATCATTTGCTTGGTAGCAGTAAACTTTAGTTCTTCGCGGTATACACGTGCGTTGCTTTTAATTTGTGTCTTCAATTATGGCTGAATATATTATTATGAACATCCGAAAAAGAAAAATCTACAGTGTACGTAAAAATTGCAGATATGATGATTTCAGAAAGTTATATCGATTTAATTGCGAAAATGTTGAGTGGTTGGCAAATTATTTTTTGACTGATACTGGTAAAGTGCTTTGTCGCCTTTAAATAAGATTAAAGTATTTCTGCGGAAATTGTCGGATCCGGGCTTTCAAAATTCTGTAGGTAAAGAAATCGGTGTTCACCAAACTACTGTCTGTAAGACATACACTTCTGTAATGAATGCAGTTTCGGAGAAGGCCAATATTTTTATTAAATTTCCTACAAGTGCCGAAGCTGTTGTGGAAGCTAAACGGTTCTGGTCAGAGAGATTTATGTATGTTCCTTCAATTTGTGAACGAATATCAATTGCTTGTCTTTCATTTCTTCATCACTACTATCACTTTCCTCATTTTCACTAAAATCTGCCATATCACAAATATAAGTTTCCTATTTGCCATAAAAACGTAACAGATTACTATTGTACTAAATAAATAGACCAACGTTGTTGTATTTACGTCGACTCTTTTGCAGATTAGGCACCAAACAACATGAAATCTATAATCTGAACAAGTTGATAAGCCACGTCTGAACTTGTGTTGAATAAGCATTTGCTACAGAGGTGTAAGAAAAACAGCAATCGCTTCAAAATTTTATTCATATATATCCAGATCTAGCAATTACTTTTACTTATAGCATTTGCAAGTCAAGCAATTGCTTTTACTGAAAAGTAATTGCTTCATTTTTATTCATTAGGCTCATTAGCTTCTCAATTGGATTAATTTTTATTAAGGAGTGAAATGGTCCAAACAATATTAAATGATTTTACATCAGTAAGACCCTAAAGACATTTGTGACGCCCTGTATATTTCTGATGATGATAGATTCGTTTATCTTTTTGCGATATTTTCGCATTAATAACCAATTTTGCATTTTTTTTTGTTGGCCAAGGTTATCATCCGAAAGGTTTTAGTGCCTATCTTTCTCACCTATTAATTCCTATTGTAATCATAAATCAACCTTCACTTTTATCAGTACGTTCACATAAACACTTAATAAAGCAAACAAAAATTATGTATAATTATTAAACCCGAATTTTGTTTGCTGTTCGCAAGGGAGCTCTTTTGTTTTTCTTTCTTATCAGCAAGTTAATGAACTATTACCAGATAGTTCAATTTTATTTTTATTGCTTTTATAGAAAATACTGAAACCGTTGTCCTAATAATAATAACGTTTTATCTATTTGTTATTAGCACTCAATTTCTTTGATCGCATTGTTTGTTGTATTCAGGAATTTTAAGTTATCTCGTCCCTATGAATTCTAGGACACAGTTATTTTCTTGAATTATATGTACATACAATGTCAAATTAAAGTATCCCAATTATTTCCACATCTCAAATTTGAACGTTGTTTTCACAATCACATCACATTGAGCCTAATGAATAAAAATGAAGCAATTACTTGAAGCAATTACTTTTTAGTAAAAGCAATTGCTTGACTAGCAAATACTATAAGTAAAAGCGATCGCTAGATCTGGATATGAATAAAATTTTGAAGCAATTGCTGTTTTTCTTACACTTCTGTAGCAATTGCTTATTTAACAAAAGTTCAGACGTGGCTTATCCACTTGTTCAAATTATAGATTTCATGTTCAGTTTGGTGCCTAATTTGCAAAAGAGTTGACGTAAATACAACAACGTTGATCTATTTATTTAGTACAATATGGCAGATTTCAGTGAAAATGAGGAAAGTGATAATAGTGATGAAGAAATTAAAGACAATCAATTGATATTCGTTCACAAATTGAAGGAACATAAATAAATCTCTCTGATCACAACCGTTTAGCTTCCACAAAAGTTTCAGCACTTGTAGAAAATTTCCTAAAAATATTGCCCTTCTCCAAAACTGCATCAATTACAAACAGCAGTTTGGTGAACACCGAGTTCTTCACCTACAGAATTTTGAAAGCCCGGATCCGACAATATCCACAGAAAGACTTTAATATTATTTAAAGGCGACAGTGCACCCCCTCGCCTTTTACCATTATCAGTCGAAAAATAATTTGCCAACCACTCAACATTTTCGCAGTCAAATCGATATAACTTTCTGAAATCATCATATCTGCAATTTTTACGTACACTGTAGATTTTTCTTTTACGGACGTTCATATATTCAGCCATAATTGAAGACACAAATTAAGAGCAACGCACGTGTATGCCGCGGAGAACTAAAGTTGACTGCTACCAAGCAAATGATGCAGGGGTCGACCTCTACCTTAAAAAGTTGAAAGCGATCGCTACACTAGAAAAAGCGATTCCTTAATTCATTTTATCACATTTTAAGCAAACGATAGCGATTGCTTCTATTTTTTAAGAAAAAGCATTGACTAGAAGCAATTCCTGCACTTTTAAGCAATTGCTGGACGCAAAAGCAATTACTTTAGTTTTTATTCATTGGCTTTCAAGAAATTACTTTGATTTTATAAGAAAAAGCAATTGCTACATTTTTATTCATTAGGCTCATTGGCATTGGTACATAACCCAGAATAAAGTAATTATATTCTAAATTAATTTTTTTGTAGGAGAGACGACCAGTGATGTTCTCCGTGTAGCTACTGAGGCCAGAAAGAGATCTTTAGGGCCATTCAATCCTTCGTTTAACATCCACCAACTTATTTTGGAGGGTTTGGAAAAATTTTTGCCTGATGACGCCCATATCAGAGTCAGTGGAAAATTGCATATCTCTCTCACCAGAGTACGCGATGGTAAGATAAAAACATTTTTTTTTTCATTCTTTGTTGTTTTATATTAATGTACAATTTTTACAGGCAAAAATGTAATAGTAAGTCAATTCGACAGCAGGGAAGAACTAATTCAAGCATTATTAGCGTCAGCATTTATTCCCGTTTTTTCTGGATTATTGCCGCCAAAGTGTAAGGGAGTTCGGTATATGGATGGAGGTTATAGTGACAATCTGCCCACTTTAGATGAAAATACCATTACAGTCAGCCCATTCTGCGGAGAGACTGATATTTGCCCGAGAGATGACAGTTCGCAACTCTTTCATGTAAGTGTAATTTTAAATGTGGATAAATATACGAAAAGAAATGTTACCTACGTTACTTTTATCTTTAACTTCAGGGGTTAAATGTTAAAAATTTAACATATTTTTTAATTTGTATCTACTTAAATTTTTTAAATACAAAATAACTTGCTGATGCCTTCTCAAAAAGATTTTATAACTCAAAGCTTTCATATTCTCAAAAGATTGTCTGCATTTTTCGGTTTTCCGGAAATTACCTGTTTTTAAATAGCATATCTTCTTGATCAAATAGACTAAATAGCGCGTCAGCTGCGGATAGGAAAAATTGATCTTCTCTTTCTCTTTCGGGGCACTCTATAAGGGTATGGTGGTGGTACAGTATTTGAGTCGCGTATAATAAACCATAATACACTTTGATGATTATGATCTACAATATACGCTCCTTATAATCACTATTATTTTATTTTCAAAAAAAAGTAGGTACATACAGTGGCACCAGTAAAGTCCGCATATGGGATTTTTTTTATTAATAGCTTTATTCAAAATTTGACTTTGGTATCAAGTTCTGCTTCGATCGAGATGAAAATTAAGCAAAAAAATAGTAGTCACGTGATTCGCATTATCTGTCAAATTTTAATTTTTTTCCAAAAAATAATTCAAAAGTGGGGTTATTTCTGAAAATATCGAAAAAAGTTATTAGAAAAAGTTTTTTTTAATGCAGTTTCTAGCCCACATGCAAAGTTTCAGCTGCATAAGATAATTTTGATTTTTTACCCACCACTAAAATTTATTTTTCACTTAATGAACACTTTACTGATGAGTGATGCCACTGTCTTCTTTTTTGTCTTAATATTAAGGTGTATTAGTTTCAGACACAAACTACGTTTTAAAAAATACTCATTTTATGAAGTTACCTTATACAGGGTCAAAAACAAATAAACTTTGCACCAAAATTTTGCATGTGGGCTAAAAAAAACTTTTTCTAATAACTTTTTTCGATATTTTCAGAAATATTTGGAATTTGGAAAAAATTAAAATTTGACAGATAATGCGAATCACGTGACTACTATTTTTTTTGATTAATTTTCATCTCGATCGAAGCAAAACTTGATGCCAAAGTCAAATTTTAAATAAAGTTATTAATAAAAAAAAAATCCCATATGATGCGGACTTTACTGGCGACACTGTATAAGGATTTTACAATGTTTTTTTTTTCAGATTAACATAGCCAACACAAGCATAGAACTTTCAAAACACAACATTTACAGAATGGTGAGGATCCTTTTTCCGCCACCACCGGAGACCTTAGCAAATATGTGCAAACAAGGCTTTGACGACGCCTTAAGGTTCTTGCACCGAAACAATCTAATCAATTGCACAAAATGTCTTGCGGTTCAATCTACTTTCGTTGTATCAGATACCATTGAAGAAAATTTACTCTACGATCCACAATGTAAAGACTGCAATACTCATAGACAGGTAAGTTCGTTAACATTCTGCGAAATAATTTTCTTAATATGAAATTGCTGTTGGACGAAAATTGAAACTTCCTAACTTAAGGTGGGAGTATCAACATGCTTGCCAACCTATAACCTATTTTGCGTATATTTATTTAATTTTTCTAGCTTTTACACAAAATTTAAATAAAATCATTATCGTCTTCATATTTTATAGGTAACTAGCGTGTACCCGGCCTGCGTTGCAGCCCGGCATTATACGACGTCGCTTTCTCTGAGATAATAAGGCGAGTTCACCATCACGTCAAGATTTATAAATACAAACCCGACCAAACCTCTAAATTTATCAGTGTTTCTCTATAATATTATGCATGTATTATACATAGAAACCTTCCTCTTGAATCACTCTATCTATTTAAAAAAACCGCTTCAAAATCCGTTGCGTAGTTTTAAAGATTTAAACACATATAGGGACAGACGGGCGACAGCGACTTTGTTTTATACTATGTTAAGATTAAGATAATTGACATATTAAATAAATATCAAGGAATTTCATTAAATATTTTAGGAGAATTGTATAGCGAAAAATATCGGGTAAGATTTTTTTTAACATTATTATGTCATTCTTCTTTCACTATACAATTATCCCAAAATTAGCAATGAAATAAATTGATATTTTTGTAATATGTCAGATATTACCTAAATATTGTACCGACGATTTTGATTTTATTTAAATGTTAGTTAATCAAATAATAAACTAAAAAAAGCAACGCGAAATAGGTTATAGGTTGGCAATAGATGGAATGACGTTGAGAATTCCACCTTAAAGTAATCTTTCAAAATTAAACTTTATTACTTACTTATTAAATTAATTATTAAAATAAAAAAATCATAATTATATTTAAATATGACAGAAAGGTACAGGGTCCTCCCTCTTGCCGATAACTGGCTAAAATTATGTTAATATTAAGACTGCTAAATGAATTGTGTAGTTTAACCTTAGATAAATAGTATCCATCAATTAAATAAAACTAATTGCAAAGCGAACAAAGAAAATAAAATTTATGACTCAAAGGATCGGGCAAGGTCCATTTTTGATACAAACAGACAAAATAGACATGTTTTTTAAGATAAATTGATAAAGGGATTTGTTGCCATCCAATAAAAAACATTTATGTAAATACATACAGTACCTACTTACAAATTTACCTTATAAATAAATGTCATTGAACTCTATTAATATTTCTAGCGAATTTATTTCAATTTGTAAAAAACACCTATTTGCTTTTGATCCTTTTCTATGCATATACAGGGTGTTCATTTAAAAACTTCCCACCTCGATTTTCCTGCTTTAAATTGAAAATGTGAAAAATCGCTCCTTTTGCGTATATTATCAATCTTGTTACTTCGAGCCCCTAGGAGGGAGAGGGGGTAAGATCTAAATCTTAAATGGATACCCCTATTTCATATAATTTTTTTGGATTCTGCATAAAATTCTGAACATTTTTTAATAAAAGCATTATTAGTCTATACTTAACAGTTTCCGAGATATTGACTCTTGAAAAATGACATTTTTGAACTTCGACAGCGTCTAGCTTTCTAACTGTACGTCTTAGAGCAAAACGGCTTACATGTCCCTATCTTTGATTTTTATTATCTTTCCAATAGTGTCAACTTCCGGTCAAACAGGAAGTACCCACTATATTTCTTACATCCGGTTTAACCGGTTCACACTATAAGAAAGATAATAAAAATCGAAGATGAAGGACATGTAAGCCGTTTTGCTCTAAGACGTACAGTTAGAAAGCTAGACGCTGTCAAAGTTCAAAAATGTAATTTTTCAAGAGTCAATATCTCGGGAACTGTTAAGTATAGACTAATAATAATTTTATTAAAAAATATTCAGAATTTTATGCAGAATCCAAAAAAATTATATAAAATAGGGGTATCCATTTAAGATTTAGATCTTACCCCCCCCCCCTCCTACTAGGGGCTTGAAGTAACAAGATTGACAATATATGCAAAAGATGTCCCCCTCGAAATAAAAATCGACGGGTCCGAGCGATTTTCCACATTTTCATTTTAAAGCAGGAAAATCGAGGTGGGAAGTTTTCAAATGAACACCCTGTATAAAAATGAATGTTTGTATGTTTGTCGCTCCCGTATGCGTTTTAACTTCATTTTAAATTTTCAAAAAAGCGGTTCTATACGTTTTTCTAAATATACTATGCAGCTATATTTTGAGCAAAAATAGATCTTGGCTTATCAATATTAAAAGTGAACATTTATCATAGCTATGCACGTATTTAATAGATATAGTTAAATTTTTCTTAAAACAAAGCGTTTCGACAGAAGACAACGACATTTGACATTAACAGCTGATCTGGTTTCGTCGTTAAAGTTTCCAGATCAGCAGTGGGCCGTAGCAAGCTCACGCGTCAGATCGTGTCATATTATTTTGTTCCGATTTTGGTGTTTTTTAAGTATTTCTGTTGCTGTTTTTTGTATAGTGTGCGTTTTAAACATTTTACTTTTGGATTTTATATATTTACGAGACTGATTTTCTGGGTGTTTATTATTTAAGTTTAATAGTGAGTACAAACACCATTTTGGTTAACTCATCTATTATTTAATCAATAAAGTTAGTTAGTTAAACCATTTACTTATCGTTATATACAGGATGTCTCATAACTAATGGGCAAATACAGCAACAGGAGATAGTAGACTTGAAAATATATCATTTATGCTTAAGAACGAACGGTTAATTTTCAATAAATAGGGTAAAGTTGATAGAGATGCCCCACTTTTTCTTAACTGGCCTAAATTTTATAAAAATAAATAATAAAAAAAATGAGCATGCTTTTCATGAATTGAAACTTTATTCAGTTACGATATTTATAATAAAATGCAGAAAAAACAAGTTTTATTTCACAATAATGCATAAAGAAACATTTTTGTAATTGGCCATCTCTCCCTTAGGGGTTGGGTAAGATGCCCCACGCAGGGTGGTAGTGATGGCCTATGTACGCGGATACAAAATAAGTTAGGTCTTCTTTTTAGTAAAGTCGATTCGCTCAGTAAACCTGCAAGATGGCCGACATGTCATATGACAATAAGTCATTGAAAATGCAAAAATTCACTTTATTTAGCTGGAATATGACTTTTGTCATATGACATGTCGGCCATCTTGCAGGTTTACTGAGTGAATCGACTCTAGCTACTCTTCCACAGGGATAGCAAAAAATAACAAATTTGCTGCATCCATCGTGATACCATTGCTCGCAGTGTATACATTTTACCCAGTCATCTTTTCTGGTGGTTTAGGAATATTTCTCTCCACATCCCGCAATATTAACAGGCCATCTCTACCCACTTTGACTGGGGCATCTATACCAAAAGATGGTATAAGATGCCTCACCATGTATTTTGTATAAATATACAGGTACATGTGTTTTGAGGTTAGAATATTGTAGCACATGCATTCCACAATTGTTTGACCAAATTGCAAATTAAATAAAATCATATTAATGATTTTGAAACCTATATAGCGTAATCATGTATAAAAATTTGCACCTACCTCAAAAAAACTATCACAAAACTTTGTCAAAACCAAACAATTGTGAGCAGCTACACCACTTTTCGGGCTTTAGCATAAACAACTGATTGGGTATGGACAAACCAAACGATCGTATATGTAAATGTTTTCGAGTTATAAAGGTAGGCCATCTCTACCACTGGGGCATCTCTACCAACTTTACCCTATGTTTCCTTAGGAAAGGTGTGTGAAAAATGTTTCTTGCCATCTAGCATTTAAACGGAATGATCTTAAAAACTAATTGAAATATCGGGATTAATGAAGATACCTTGTTTACGTATAAAAGATCATTCTTTCATAATTTGAGGTAAAGCGGTCAAAAATGTGAGAGACAAAAAAATATATGTTAGAATTTATCAAATTCATATTGTGTACCTAGCGTTCTCTAGGAGGTATCTTAAACTTATTATGGAATCCTCCAAAACCATAACCGCACCAAATTTGATTTATATCCGCTTAGCATCAAATCATCGCCAATTTATAATGTTTTCACATACTTATTTTGGTAGGTACGGGTCTGTCAATATTTTATTTTATAAATAATAAAATTTAGTATGTTCGCTATATACAGTGTCACCAGTAAAGTCCGCATCATATGGGATTTATTTTTATTAATAGCTTTATTCGAAATTTAACTTTGGCATCAAGCTCTGCTTCGATCGAGATGAAAATTAAGCAAAAAAATAGTAGTCACGTGATTCGCATTATATGTCAAATTTTAATTTTTTCAAAAAAATAATTCAAAAGTGGGGTTATTTCTGAAAATATCGAAAAAAGTTATTGGAAAAAGTTTTTCTAAATGAAGTTTCTAGCCCACATGCAAAATTTCAGCCGCATAAAATAATTTTCATTTTTTACCTATATTTTGTAAATTGCACCACTTTTGCAAAATAAGACTCAACGCAACTTACATAAAACTTCTTAGTTTTGACAATGCTTAATTTCAGATACATTTTCTTTAAAGTAGCGCCATATTAAATGTGTGTTTTTCTACAAAATCAAAATTGGGCTATTAAAATTTGGTCATATGTGATGCAAAGTTTATTTGTTTTTGACCCTGTATAAGGTAACTCCATAAAATAAGTATTTTTGAGAAGGTAGTTTGTGTCTGAAAGTAATACACCTTAATATCAAGACAAAAAGAACACAGTGTCTTCAGTAAAGTGTTTTTTAAGTGGAAAATAAATTTTAGTTTAACAACGTAAAGATTATCTATTTTCAACGATTTAATTTAAAACCTTTATATTATAATTTATTATTAAGCTATGTCATAATAACGTTAACGTGTATTACTTTCAACCACAAACTACGTTTTCAAAAATACTTATTTTATGAAGTTACCTTATACAGGGTCAAAAACAAATAAACTTTGCATCACATGCGACCAAATTTTAATAGCCCAATTTTGATTTTGTAGAAAAACACACATTTAATATGACGCTAGTTTAAAGAAAATGTATCTGAAATAAAGCATTGTCAAAACTAAGAAGTTTTATGAAAGTTGCATTGAGTCTTATTTTGCAAAAGTGGTGCAATTTATAAAATATAGGTAAAAAATGAAAATTATCTTATGCGGTTGAAATTTGGCATGTGGGCTAAAAACTGCATTTAAAAAAACTTTTTCTAATAACTTTTTTCGATATTTTCAAAAATAACCCCACTTTTAAATTATTTTTTTGAAAAAATTAAAATTTGACAGATAATGCGAATCACGTGACTACTATTTTTTGCTTAATTTTCATCTCGATCGAAGCAGAGCTTGATGCCAAAGTCAAATTTCAAATAAAGATGTTAATAAAAAAAAATCCCATATGATGCGGACTTTACTGGTGACACTGTATTTACAAAATATTAGCCTCCCTTACAAAATTTAATAGATGACGAACGTGAAGGTAAAAAAACTTAGTCCGGTTCTGTTTCTGTAGCCAACCGCTTAACGTAAAATATATCAGAATTCAACAGGGTGCCATTAATGACAGGTAATGCGGCGAGTTCTTAGATTAATTTAACTTTATTTTTGGTCAGCATCTCAAAGAACGTCAGTTGATTTCCTTTTAATATTTTTTATTTTTTCTGAGATACTGATTTTTGTTTAGATTTGGCATCGCCGCATGCACGACTTGGGAATTTCACCTTGCCGCGTGTAAAGCAATACCACGGTATAATAAAGAAATATATGTACTCTGGCAATACTGAGAGACCCAACAACAACAATTACACCATTAAAAACATTAACTTTCGGAGCAAACAGCTACTTTCCATTCGTTAATTTAAAAAAGTGTATTCAGTTTTTTTCGGTCTAGGTCATGGCTGAGAAAACTTAAGTAATAAAGCTTTAATCATCCTCCCTTTATGGCCTACATTATATGCTCGTTAAATAATATTAATTATTAATAATTACATAATTAATATTAATATTTATCATTAACCCCTTAACATTTAATAATGAAAATATTCAATATTCAAAAACGACAAAATTTTTAGGATCAGTTTTAGACGAAAATTTAAATTGGAAATGCCATATGCAGTATATTATAAACTCGATATCTCCATTGGTATCTATCTTTGTACAGCGCTAGATATTTCATTCCTTTGAAATACTTTAAAAATATATATTTTTCATTAATATATTCAAAATTACAATACTTAGCTTCTGCATGGGGATCTGCTTGTTTATCAAACTTAAAACCATTACAAAAATTGCAAAATAAAGTTATTAAATGTATACACAAATTACCACATTTAGAACCAACTGTTAATCTATATAGACCGAAAGGGTATTTACACGTTCAAAGCATTTATAAATTAAAAATTTGTATTCTAATTCACTCTATTATTTTAAAAGAAAAAAAATCAAACATAACACTTCAGGAGAATAAGACACTACATGATCATAACACCAGACGTTGTATAAATTATCAAACTATACCAGTAAAAAGTAATTTCGGAAAAAAATCGCTTTTATATGACGGAATAATAAAATATAACAATCTTCCAAAAAATATCAGAAAAATTAAAAAATTGGCAACTTTTAAAAACAATTAAAGAGATATTCACTAAATTAAATTATTTATACTATTTTTTTTTAATTGATTTTATTAATGAATTAAATTGGATTAACTTCCATTTTTTTATTGTTATTTTTTTTAAATGGTTATTATTTTCTATATTATGTTGTCACTTTCCATGTAATGAACTGTAAAAGTTAGTTCCGAATAAAGACATTTTGAAAGTTAAATCGAATTGACAGTTAATATACTATTACTATTTCAGTGCAATAAGCTATTAAAATCCTAGGCTTTGTCTTATACCACGATACAACTTTTCATTTTTTTGCAGGAAGCTCTAGTTTCCAACGTACCCGACACAGTTTTAAACGTTTTCCAAGATGTAATAGAGACAGCCAATAAGGGAGTTCTAAATTGGTTATTTAAGCATAAGGGAATGAAACTTCTATCAGTCTTAAGCCTTCCTTATACATTGCCAGCTGACATCATGTGTGCCACATTTACAAAGTAAGTATTATTCTTCTGAATCTTTGGGAATGTTACCTTGTTTCAAAATATTGTTTTAATGTTATGTACTTACTACCGCTGACTCATATATTATTGCGAATTTTTTACTTAATTCTTACAAGAACAGTCTGTGCAAAGGTTTTATATTCGTTCGTTATCTAAGGGCAATCATAAAAAATAATCATTCTGACAATAAACTATTATTTGCTGGTGTTAAAGTCCATTAAAAAAACTTTATTAGATAGAAAGATATTTGCCAACCTATAGGTTAAGTTGAAATAAGTGGTTAATTAAAAAAGTAAAAGTACTAATTAGTTAGATAAAGTTGAAAGACCGTTTATTGATAAATAAGTTAGGACAGCTTAAAAACTAGAAATTGTACCTAAATGAATAAGGTTATCTACACAGAATATCATCTCATAATCCCCCCTTGAAATCTTACTTTATTTTTATTATTCTCTTGATCAAACCTGAAAATGAGTACCTGATATAAAAGAAACATATTCAGTCGGTTAACTCTAAGGCCTCTTTCACACTATCAGGTTTAGCCGGTCCGGTTTCAAACCTGAAGCAAACCGGACAAGTAATGGACCATTCGTTTAAATATAGCTCTTCACACTATCAGGTTCAGGCGACCGGTTGCAGCCGGATGGGTCGACTGGAGCATCCGGTTCCCTGACGCCGGACGAAGTGATGGTGGGGTCTGGGGTATTGCTGCTTATGTGCGCGTTTACACTTGTCCGGTAGTCCGGTTATGGTCTTCAAGTGTAGTCTGTGGTAGTTTATTATTTGTTTTAACTCGAGGAAGGTGCGAACGCTTATCTGATAGTTAAGCTAAGCATTTTTTTTGGACTGATGCAATTCCTCATTTCTGTATTTTGACGCTGCAAAACTGGCTGTAATTTAGTATGTAGTTCTTCAAAAGACGAAACAGACATCTAAAGTAATTTAAAAAAAATGTTCGTTACTTCTTAATTCCTCATGCAAAATTTGAAAAGCACCAATCTCGTCACGTGTTTGAAGTAGAGGGTGTACCCAAAGTCCCCTTTTACCATTTCTTTGTTTTTTACGCTTTCTATACAAATACCATAAAGTTAAAACAGCATTACGATCCATCATCGAAACGTGGACTAAAGTTTATTAATAAGGACAATACCGGACCTGATGAAAACCTGATCAGGTCCGGATATTTTTATTTTTACTTCAGGATTCTGTCCTGTTTAAAACCTGACCGGTGAACCTGATAGTGTGAAAGAGGCCTAAGGAATACGACCTCTAATTTAATTTTTCCTAGACTGGCTGCTGATAGTTAAGGATTTGTTTTTCTAGTGTTTTGCAATTTTTAAAATTTCCACAATAATTGAAAAAATATTTTTGCGAAAAAAAAACTATTTTTACCAGACACTGTGTTTCTAAAATGCCCGCCGCCATGGCGCTGGGGTCGTCTGATAGAATCTCATTATCCTAATTTCTTATATTTTGGACCGCCACATTTTCTCACTTAATTTAAAGTGCCTTTCAATATAATAATAATAATATTAACCATACTATTTATTAGAATAAATGGGTAAAATCTTATGACAGTATATACAGCAAACTATAAACTACAAGCTATACTTATCATATTTTTAGGCTGCACCTTTTAAAACCGGTAGTTCCCCGAGTTACCCGTAGAGTAGTTTTTCGTAACGTAACCAGGTTTGAATTGTTAAGTTCTGTTGGAAATCAATTCGAAAGTAATGTGTATGAGCATAGACCCTGCCAAGCTCTTATTTTACCCCATATAGATAATGCATGCGTTAGACGACCCCATGATAGGGTAGTTAAAAGGTGACTAACTGTTTTGTTTAACTAAGGATAGGTTTCGCAATGTGCTGTTGTTTTGTTCGCAGATACCAAATTCCGATTTTTTTTTTGGTCGAAAGTATAAGGGTAAATAAAATTTTAGAGGAAAAAACAGGTCTTCGGGTTATAAAACAAAATCTAGAAGAAGAATGAAATTGTTTTTGATTTCTAAGCAATCCATAGGATACATTGCAATTAAAATAATCATAGGCAACATCCATTCTTTCATAGGAAATGGAAGATCAGTTTTTGTCAGTTCTGTGATGGTCCGTTTCATGACGCCTTGGAATCAATCACGTCTAACAGAACTGGCATTATATCACAGAAAAGACAAAAACAACAACAATTACTGAACAGATGGTTGCAAAAATCAATGAATTGATAATTTTAATAAATACATTAAAGTTTCCTTGTATTTTAATTTTTAGCCAGCTCAAGTCATTTCTGTGATACGTAAGGTCATTTCTGTGCCGCATAGTCCCTTTCTGTGACGGAGATTTTTTAATTCGGTAAATAAATTTTTGACTTTTTTTGGCCTTATTATTAGAAAGCACAATACCATTGATAATAAGTGACATGTAAAAAATATTGTTGTCAAGGTACTGCAATTTAATTTACGCTATTGCAACAATAAATTAGAGATGTACTTTTAATGGTTTTTGAGGGACCGTTCCTCTATTTTTTACTATGGCAAAGAAAACTGAACTAGTTTTGGCCCTAGTTTGGCGAACACTATCTTCTATGTTTTTCCATATCATAACTTCCGTATTTGTGAATTTTTTTTTTTAATTTTGGTAAGAAAATGTGTCACCGAAATGACATACGTCCTGATTTTCGAGAAGAAATTCATTAAAACGATACACTTGTTAATGAAATTGTTCTCTGCTATTATCAACTTTTAAACAAGCATGCATGCAGAAACGTCTTATACTAAACCTCTAGCCCATTTAACACAAATATATTTTGTAGACAGTACTATGATCGATGTTTCCTCTAAAATTTAATTTGCCCATAAGTGTGAGTACATACCTGGTAAATAAACTCGGGTTAATGGCTTCTTTAATCTTCAACAAATGAGTTTATAGCGTTTGATTCTCACTGCCCACCATCTCGACCTAAAAAAAATCTGAAATTAGGTACGGGCCATCATTGTTAACGGAACGTCTCAAATCGCAACGCTTCTAACTCCATCAAAGTTAGTTTTTGCCTTTTGTTATTTTTATAAGTACCTACTAAAAAACTGAATTTTTGTAGGCTCGTGGCTACAGCACCTCACGTCGGTAACACACTTTGGGACACTAGCAAAGTAGTTTTAGATCAATTGTCACACGCTTTAACTAGAGCAAATAGAAAGAGACAGCAAATAACTGCTAAAATCACCTGTCAACTGGCATTTACAGAATACGGACGAAGTAAGTACTTTTTTACTCAAATACTAAATTTTTGTAAATATACAAATGTCGCATCTAAAATATTGGTCAAGATAAAGGTTAAAAATTCATCACGTGAAAGTCAAGATCAAAATTTAACTTTTTTGACTTCCTAAGGATAACAGGACCTATACTAACTTGACGTTTTGTAACGCCTCATATAAAGTCGCCACAGTGGATCTTTTCCCGTGCGTCATCACTTTCACGTCATCAAAATCGTATGAATCAAATCAAAATTACGAACCGAAAAAAGTCAAAACTAAGTCTAAGTTCATAAAATAGACGTGCCTGCCTACCGTTTGACGTACCTACATAATATCCCGAAAAATTATTATTTATTTTAAGTTTTGCCCGGCATTCTCCATTATCTAAAAGAAATTGACAAACAAATGTTAATACATTTAATACTATTTTTAAAGCTTAAAATCTAGAAAAGTTTGGTGTTTTAGTGACTATTAAAATCGCAAAAGTCAAATTTTTGACATCCTTTCATTTAAGGGAATTTAGCCACTGCCGTAAACTTTTCAAAGAACTTTCACGGTTAAAATATTTAAAATAAATAAATTAGGTATTATAAAAATCCATAAATACTTACCGCCAAAACAGATGGTGGGTATAATTAGCTCTAAAAAGAACTATTTTTAGAAAAAGGAACAGTTTTAAGGCACACAAATTTACAAAATACGAATTAGATTGGCAGATCAAAATAAGGTTGACAATGACGTTCTAAAATACAACGGTAGTCAACTAAACAAATAAAAAAAGTAATTAATTGACGTTAATAGTTTTATTCTTGTCTAGCACGTTATATTATTGCGGAATCTTGGAGACGTTCTTTTATGCTTTTATTCAAATTTGTTACTGTAATAAATAAGGATGCAGAGTTATTAACCACGTTGAGTCCTGATCGTTGATTAATGACGCACGGGCAAAGATCCACTGTGGCGACTTTATCTACCTAATTATTTTTTGACATATTGAACTTTATTCTTCTCTTAACGAGAATACGGCCCCACGTCTATGCAGTGGCGGCTCGTGACTAGCAAGTCAGGGGGAGCGCTGGCTTTAAATAATGCGGATAACTATAATCAAATCGTTTATTTTTGTTAAACATACCAAATTATAACACTAACAAATAATATTTTTTAAAGTGAAAGTCAAATCTTCGTTTTTTTTTTCGGAAATAAACTTCTCGATGACTTTGTTATTAAAATTATCTATGTCCCGAACCATCGCTTTTCGATTGACAGCATTGCTAAAGCTGCACATTAGATGAAATTTTCCAACTTTATAACATAAGATAACTAATAAATTAGGCAAAACAAAACATCAGCGGCACCGACAGGTCGCGTCGCGTCGAAACGCGAACAGCTGTTGTTGGACGAAAAATTTGGAGCCCCATCCGTGCAGCTCGTCGTGGGATGTGTAGGTGACGTCACGCCTCCATAGTCATGGCAACCGACTTAATAGTCGCGTTGAAGCGGGACGGATAATCGACCGCCCGCGCTTGCCTGTGCGAAAATGCTCATTCGGTATTACTTGCCCGTTGAAATATGGCTATGTTTGGTTTGAATTATTTTAATTGATTGCTTACATACATTGCGTTATTGGCAAGTAAAGTATTTTTGGATTCTGTTTGAAATAATTGCAGGGAGGGCGGCGCCCCAGAGCCCTTCATTACGAGCCGCCACTGTGTCTATGAATATGTTGATAAAAACTAAGAACGGTTTAAAAAAATTATTTTCAAACAGTTTGTCTAGACTAGATGCATTGATGACGGTTCCTCCAATATTTATAATTCAAACAATGGCATAACAATTAACGTTTTCAAGACAAAGAGGTGTCCGCCTAAAAAACCAATTGTTTTTCGATTCGAAAACAACATTAAATATTTGGTAGACTAATAAATTATTTTATTTTTGTTGTAGGTAACATAGATATCGACCACGATCATGATCTCGTCGAAAACAAGATGAATTTAAACTTTACTTTAAACCTGGACGACAGGTTGGTATATTTTCATTTAATTAATTTTTTTTAGATAACTGATATCACGTCGATTAGTTCATTGGATCAAAGGTTCATTTACACAACAAACAGTCTACTTATTGGCACTTAATAAAACAAATTTCAAGATTCCTCCTTTGTCCAATATTTGTTTACAGATAAATAAAAAAATATTTAAAAAAACAAATATGTACTGTGAAATAAATGTGTTAATGTTATTATCAAAAATAATTTGAATGTTTCCCACGGTGGCGTACTTACTTAAAGGGGCCAAGGATGTAATTAAAAAAGTAATCGAGTTATTTTTAGTAAGGATCAATGCCTCTAAGTATCTTGAAGAACATAAAAAAGCAAAAGATCAAGATAGTCCTCTGGTTATAAATTATTTAAATTTCTTTTTAGTGATCTTCCGCTGGAACAAAGTCCAGAACGCAAATTCAAAACAAGGCAGATCTTGCAGCGTAAAACGAGCTTTATGACAAACAAATGCGATACAATGGACAATGATACATTCGACCATATCTTACAAGTTACTGCCCATCATGATGCTATAATGGCTTATTATTATTTGGACGAAAACAATAAGGTATAACCTAAACAAAAACTTACATTTTTTGTACTAATTTGACGTAGCAAATTTTATTATTTTAACAAGAATATGACTCAATAACTTTGTATTGGTGTATAGTGAAAAGTACCCAACACATAAATAAGTCCCATACAAATTGAAAATATACATTAACAGGCACTATCAATAGTGAACAAAGTAGGTATGCATAAATTTGGTTTA
This sequence comes from Polydrusus pterygomalis, assembly GCA_963969555.1. NCBI lineage: Eukaryota > Metazoa > Arthropoda > Insecta > Coleoptera > Curculionidae > Polydrusus > Polydrusus pterygomalis. The sequence goes on from OZ018379.1 coordinate 21,602,167, forward strand.
CTATCAAACAAAAATAATTATTGTACTTACCTACGTATGTTCAAGTTTTCAACCAATCACTTTTACCAATGGACGTGTCAAAAAATTAAAATTCTTGTTGCAATAATATAAATTTTAAAGCGAGTTTAATCACTTTTTCTTATGACGTTTATCGGGGAAAAACCTAAAACATATTACAACGAATGCTCTTTATATACATAGAAATATTTTTTGCAGGTTAAAGTGACGGAAATATTTGACGTAACAGATAGTGAATCGCCAGTTCTCCAAACGCCACACGAAAGGCATATAAACAAAAATTTGGAGTTTGACGATAGTTGGATAGATTTCTCAGAAACTGAGCAACCAGAAGCTTTGGAAGACCGTAAGTATTATTTAATAACCTATTTGGTGTTTAATAGTTAACATGAAAGTTGTCAACTGTAAAGTAAAAACGAAAATAGTTATAAAGAAACCGTTCCATCGGTATAACAGCCTATTAAAGTGTGACAAACGTAATTTTCCAAACGTCGTTTCAAAAAATTGTGTAAAATGTTATTCAGAAGTACATATTGAAGGTAACAAAATTTACATGGGATTTCCTATTGCTAGTCTGGCGGTGCAGCACCCAGGATAACACAGTATTCGAAAGCAAACAAAAAATTGTATACTCTGAAATTTCCAGTCTTAAATACCGTGCGAGCAAAAATTATTTGCATCAAATAGGGCTTGGATTAAAAAACGTAGGGCTTGGTTTAGATCACAATGATATGGGGACGATATATCTAACCAAATCTAGGTTAAAATTTTGTCAAATTCAAATTATGACATGATATGCCAAACTAATGAGTAATAAAATAAGTAGGCAAATACAAATTTATTTTTGTTGTTTACAAAATTAACAAAGTAAGAATATACAGAAAGAAAAAATAAAAATAATTACATAAATTGCTGAAATTGGCCACCGCCATGCTCCAAGCATAAATTCACACGTCTCTTCATATTTTCGAAAGTGTTGACCAGCATCTTTGGAGAAATGTTACCACATTCTTGGATAATCCTTTTTTGTAATTGTTCTAAATTTGCAACTGGTGTTTTAAAAATAGTGTTCTTTAAATGAGGAAAAACGAAGTAATCCAAAACCGTTAAACAAGGTGATCTAGGTGGGAATTCAATATCTGATCGAAAACTGATCAATCTGTCGTCGAAAAAATCGCGTAAGTAGTTAATAGTTACGGCGGCTGTATGTGCCACGTCCTGTTGCAAATATCCAAAACGTAGTTCGTCAAGTAATTGCTCCACAAATGGATTCAAAATATTGTCTCTATACCGCTGTGCTGTAACTGTGTCATGGAAAAAAATAGGACCAACAATTCTTCCTTCGGGAAACAGCTAACCAGACACCAATTTTTTGAGGGTGCAATGTGGACTCTACAAAAAATTGGGATTTTCACTACTCCACATGCGTGTATTCTGAGAATTCACATAAGCGGAGAGGTGGAACCAGGCTTCATCCGAAAAAAATGTCAGGTCTAATAAATCATTTATTTCCAATAAATTTGGGTAAACCATTGAGAGTAATTCCTGCGTCTTTCAAAATCGCTTTTATTTCTGGGAATATTTGCACTTTATAATATAAGGAAATAAATTTAGCTGCTTCTTAAGAATAGTCCTGCATGTTCCATAAGATCTTCCCACTTCTTGGGACAGGCGTCTTATACAATTTGTTGGCGTATTTTGCAATATTTCACGAACGTTTGCAACAAGTTCTTCTGTTCTTACAGATGGTCTTTCTGCTCCTTTTTTTGTGTTGTATAGAACCTGTTTCCCTAAACACAGTCACGGTTCTTTTCAGGCAATGTTAAAAATCCCCAGCAATAAAAGCAACGTTAGGAAAATGTTCGTGAAAATCGTTCATGCACAAACCCGGATTGCGGATTGTATTGCCACTCACCATTTACTCTAACCCCATTGTGTGAATTGTTAATGATATTGGAAAAATTAGCGATGAATCAAATTACTTGTAACGACTGTCAAAGATGACGGAATAACTGATTGATTGTTAATTCAGGTAGTTACTGACACCCAAAAGGTATTAAGCTCTACGGCTACGCATTACGTCCTTAGATGCAAGGCCCTCTTTGATGCAAATAATTTTTGCTCGCACGGTACCTATCTCCTAAAAAAGTTATTCTTTGTTTCAGAAATGTCAGAATACTCCATTGAAGATGTTTTGGAAAGCGACAAAAACATATTCTCCGATCCCGAAAGCGAGTGGACAGGCTCGTGCAAAGTCGACGAACCGGACGATGATGGGAAGACTACTTACTTCAACAACCCTAACGATACCAGACCGGAATCGGATAGGGAAACTGTAGGCAGCAGAGCCAGTCAAGTTTTAAAAAGTAAATGTACTGTACCTTCATTTACCTATGACGAAATTAATTTTTAGGTTTAAGTATCGTACAAGTCGCAAGTGAAGATAAATGTAATTAAGTTGTAAGCTGTGACCATGATTATTTCCTTTCGTGTTCTTGATCTTTAAAAAAAAATTACAAACTACCAAACTAATGGCGTTCTAAAGGTTACTATTACTACTTGTATTCAGAGGCATAGAAGGGCTACTGCAAAAAAAAAGTAGAATTCCAAGTTTAAACTCGGTTGTAGTAGTGAATATCAGTCCGAATTAAATTACATTAATACTGATTGCGTTATGTCCTTGGAAGTAATGCAAATAATTTATTAGCTAACCCTTAGGTAGCCTAATTCTTTTTGAGCTTGTAATATTTTTTCGTCCTTTCTTATAAGAAAAATAATACAAGACCAAAAAGCATTTTGTTATGTTGTTTAGATTTGTTGTTAAAATATTTATTATTTTACTTTCTAAAGCCTAATGTAGTAAGAAGTGATATTTATTTAGTTTAGGTAAGAAATATGTGATCAAGCCCAGAATTAGGTACCTACGCGCAGGGCCATACCCAAAAATTTATTTCCTGTGAGGTGGGGGGGGGGGGGGGGGGGGTCAAGTCAAGTCTTATTCTATAAACACACATTAATGCTAAGTCGAACATTATTTTCAGTTCCGTTGTAACCATTTCCTTCCGCGGACGGTTTTTTGCCGAATGAAAAGCAAGAGAGGAAAAGGACACTTTACTCCAGTGGAATACATAAATATTATGTTTTTATTTCCATGACCTTCCATTGCGTTTAAAAAATCTATTGTATTTTCGTTTCTAATCTTTAACTCATTTGAGTCAAATATAATAATTTGTATTAATAATTAATTAAAATTTGGGAAGAAAAAACTATCATAAACAGATATTTTTGCCGTTCTGAATGTCAAAATTCACTGGTCCTAAAAGTTTACGTCTATAAATTTAATTGTTAGTTTGTGCGACAACTATATGACAAAGATTTTGGGCAAAAACGAAAAAAACTTCACCTGGGTACCGTTTAAACGTTTAATTATTATAATGTAATCTTCAAACTTTCCATATTAGGTATATTGTGAATGAAATGTGATATAACGTATTAGGTGACTTAAGTAGATTATTTATATAACATAATTACAAGAAGCTAAAATGCTAAGTAGAATTAACAGTTAGTACTTAAAAGTGTACTTTGTTTCAACTTTGGTACTAAGAAGCTGTGCTGTTTTGCACATCGTTACACATTTTGGAACCGTTATCAGTCGATTTAATCGCTTGACGGACAAATGATACACAAATCGTATTTTAAATTTTTTTTTGTATAAATTACATTGTTTCGAGACATTTTTAACTACTAACTGTTAGGTATCTATTAAGTAAATAAATTTTATTTTTACATGGTAAATTTGTATCTTAGTTAATTTCCCATCCGTTGTTAGTCTATTAATATTAATATATTGAATTAATTTATCTACAAAAATTACTTTGTGATTTATTGACGTGTTAAGTAGTATTAAAATAAACGGTTAAAATTATGCAAGTTGTTTTTTTCCCAAACTCCTATACCGGGTCGCGTATTTCGAAAAGCGTCCCCATTTGGTCTCCGACACAGTGCCGAAATCGGGATGCATTAATCGACTCAAAATGTGCGTGAAAAACTTACTTGAATCATCAACTCGAGGCGACGTATTAGACGCATTTCTTGCGAGATTTGCAGTAAATGCGCTAGGAAATCCGTCTCGATTTCGTCAATCGTCCGCGCAATTTTTAAACTGAAATGAACAAAAAGCACCGTTTAGTATATTCAAAGATGTTGTGCTTTAGCGTTGTAAAGCATTTAATTTGTGTGCATTAGTGGACTTTGCAACAAAAACATTTGAACTTTACCACAAAAAAAGGTTAATTCATTATGCGCTAGGAAATCCGTCTCGATTTCGTCAATCGTCCGCGCAATTTTTAAACTGAAATGAACAAAAAGCACCGTTTAGTATATTCAAAGATGTTGTGCTTTAGCGTTGTAAAGCATTTAATTTGTGTGCATTAGTGGACTTTGCAACAAAAACATTTGAACTTTACCACAAAAAAAGGTTAATTCATTTTGCTAGTTCAAGATCAAGGAGGCTTACTCTAGCTTACGAGAAATTTTGTGAAAAAACCAAAAATATCCGGGAAACTTTGAAAATCAGTGATGATGTTTTCCATGGTGAAAAAGGACATGAATACTATATAATACTATCGATTGTATAGATGCAACGTGTTCTTGTCCAAGTGGAAGGAGCAGTGGAGCGGCCGTTTTTGCAGACACATGTGTGATGTAGGAGAGAAATACGGCGTTCTTTTCAAAACTTCATTATTGTTAAGTGAGTTCGATCACAAAGAACTAGCGCAGCTGGCCCTAGGAAAGGATACCTATTCCACCTTCAATTTTTCAGTGAAATATCCGAGTAAAGCAGTATTCCAAATGAAATGACTTCGGGCCTCAATGAAGAACTCGGGATGGTTATAATCCCGATATTCCTATTGGAAATCCCCAGCCTTCATTTTTTACTAAATAATCGAACGAAAAGCAAAAATGGACTATATTGACGTGAATAAAATCAATGAACAGTTTGAACGCATAACTACAGTTCTTAAAAAGGACCTAAATGAGGATACTATTATAACACATTTCCAAGTTTGTCCAAGTTTTAAAGAATCTGCAAACACCTGCACAAATTATGACGTTCATTTCGGATAAAACAGCGCAACGATGAGCCCGCAAAATAAAAGTACAACCGACTGCTATTGCCCGAAGAAAAAATAGAAATATTACAAGAGGCAGGGTGCAATCTTAAATAAGGCTGTGATACATAACTCAATGAAATCACCAGTACCTAATAATTATAATTTGATGCTGGAAAGTAAGTGAATCGATTTCATTCAAGTTTTTAAAACCAGGCTAATGTGGCCAGGGAGTTTAAAATACAAACATATAAGAACCTTTAGTATATTAGGGAGATATAGTTTTCCGGATTACTGCATGATAATAGCTTTTTACCTAACAAGTGCGGAAAATGAATTTTTCCGCACGAGTCTGCCGTTCACCGAACGGCGCGTAGCGGAGTTCGGTGAAGCAGCCGAGTGCAGGGAAAACATTATTCGCACGTGTCAGGTACAATAGTTTTTCTACAGACGTGTGGAAACAAGTAACACATATTTCAAAGAAATTTAATAATTTTTAATTAACTATAACAATCACATACATATGTAACAGTAACTAATTCTGAGAAAAAAAGTAATAACTACAAGTTATAATTGATATATTATTGATTTTGACATAATCGTGCCGAAAAAAGTTTCCGCACTAGTGTGGAAAAACCAATTTTCCGCACGGATTTTTGACATAATCGTGCCGAAAAAAGTTTCCGCACTAGTGTGGAAAAACTAATTTTCCGCACGGATATCAGTGCGGAAAATTGATTTTTCCACACGTCTGTAGGAAAAATACTTTATGCGCCGGCGCGATGTGTACAATAAAACTGCCTTGTAATTTTATCTCATTCTTTATTTTTACCTTATCCACCTATGGTTTTGCTATCACAAGTTAACAAAAATGATTTTATCCCTTATAAATCCAACTGAGCGTAAAAGTAAAAAAATATTGAGGCAAGTACATACTATAGAAATACATTCTCTTCAATAAAATCCAATTTAAAATAACTTTTATTTACTTCCTTGTATCTTCGAAAATATAACTTGCCTTAATACTTTTCTGCTTTCACTTGCTAAAAACTACGGCACCATATCTAAAGTCCCTATTCCACTGACCAAATTCTTGCCCAAACACTTTTTCAAATTCTTGAACATGAAATTGTGCTTGAAACTGTTGTTTACACATACCTACCCAAAATGTTGCTAAGTTGTTAAAGTCAATGTAATGGTACCAACTAATATTTTATTTGAGGTTAGGTACATTGGGATTGGTTATTTTGCGGTTTCGTTTGTTTTTGATTTTCGATTAGATAAGGTAAATTTAATTAAAATAAAAACAGGAGACAAATCATTTTTAAACAAATTTTAGAAACAGAAACTTAAAAACGATTTTCTAACCTAAAAATCTCCTAGGTTGGCAGCCACTAAAAGCTCCAGAAACCACTACCTTTTTCCGCAACCTGGTCGCAAAAATTAGAAGTTCCAATTTTTGGGCAATAAAATGTACCTATACTATAAGTCGGAAATAATAGTCAGTGACTCATTCTTAGCTTTAGGGCGCGCCAAGAGGGGTAAGGGAAGAGAGAAGGAAATTCCAGTGGCGGATCAATTAATTTGTTAATTAATATTTTATAATAATTATATAATGGAATAATAATAAGTAGAATTGGGCAAATATGCACTTAAAAAAATTAAGTTTATGCGCATAAATATGCATGATTTTAGTCCAAAATATGCAAAAAAAAGTATACCTATTCAAAATTATGTCTGTCTAGTAATAAGAAACAAAATTGTAATACAAATAAAAATAGTAGGTAAGCCTAGGAAAAAAAATAGTCCTGGATGATAAGGGGTTTTTCTTATCATAAAACCTCATATTAAAAGTTGCAACAAAAGTTTAAATCAAAAATAAAAAAAATTTTAAGTTATCGGAGGTTTGATCAGAATTTGACTCGGAATCATTACTATCACTACTTTCGGAACCAAGATTGATAATAAGAGGTTCGACTACAACTTCGACCGTATTATCCAAATCCCACATTTTTTGTTCTTGTTTTATCACGTCCGATACACTTCTGCCAATTATCAGCTGTAACGTTATCAATAGCTTCGTTTAACAACACTTTAACGTCATTTAATTTAAATGTTGTGTTTTTCTCGCACTTTACCTTTTATCTGGGCCCATATAAGTTCAATAGGGTTTAATTCACAATGATATGGCGGTAATCGCAATAGAGTAACACCACGTTTATGCGCCATTTCATCGACAACATATTTAATATACTTGTATTTATGAACACGGACAATATCAAGCAATTGTACTTTAAGCATATTTTCACCAAATGGTATGTTGTGTTTTGATTTTAACCAGTCGATTATGTCGGCTTTTCGCCAAGCAGTAGTGGGTATTCTTTCTACTTGCCGACTGTGATACGGCGCATTATCTATTACGATTACCGAACCGGGCTCCACGCGCATCACTACGGACGAGAATCACTTTTCAAACACTTCAGCATTCATATCCTCATGGTAGTCGCCAGTCTTCCTAGATTCGAAAACGTTAAGACCACCAAGCAAAAAAAAAAAAAATGGTACCTATGTGGGTAATAATCAGTACCGACGGCCCTTACCGGAAGGAGATTTCAAACCAGTGGAAAACCCGTCAAGAAATGCTTGACGTGAATTTGATATATTTAAGTCCTGCCATACTTTGGAGCGGGTGTGTCCCTCATTTAACCATGTTTCGTCGGTATAATATATTTTTTACCTTTAAGCCTATGGTCACGTATTTCTTCTAAAAATTTTCTTTGCCACAACACTCTCATTTTTTTCGATTAAAAAGCTCTTGCGATTTCGCTTTTAATACCGGTCGGTGATTGGCCTCGTTGCGGAAAAAGGCCGACGTAAAATAAATTAATAAAAAAAAAAAAAAAAAACCGGAAGTTTAAATCGCGTAATGTTCGCTTTAAAACTCCAAAGGATATTTTGGGTAAAGATTCATCAGCATTTAATTCAGCTTTGATTTTATTTAGGGTTGGCATTTCGTTTCTAAAAAAAAACTGCACTTTCCGGCGAATTGCATATTTTACGTCATCATCTAGAATTACTTTCTTTCTACCTCTTGTTTCCTTTTTTCCTTCTTTTTATCAACGTGAAGTGATCTGAAAACTGTCCGAGAAAACAATTATGTTAAATTTCCGCACAATTCTGCTGCATCCGCAACATCCGAACAAACCCGCGCCTAAATCGGGATTTCGAGCGCGAATACTTTCATAAACGGTTTTTACCAACGCATGTTCGGCCACAGTTAAATGTCTTTTCACTTTTTTCGCAGTGGGGCCAAGACTTGTCGAAGCTTCGCTCTGTTCCATTTTACAACTATTCAACTCGTCTCGACAAGGCTCATGCTCGTTTACTGTTGCAACGTCCATCTGGTGGTCGTAAAATATCAGTACACTTACGTCCGTCGATCGCGAACCTCTGTTAAAATAGAGCTGCTTGAAATGCTCCGCGTAAGCTCCAGTATACGGGCCACAATGAATTTGACAGCGATGCACGTTTTGTGTCGACACGCTGGTGCCCCCATTAGAACAAGCGGCATTTTGCGAGCATTGCATACCAGATTTATTTATTATTTTAAGCCGCTCTTGTTGTGTTATTTCCGAACTAGTGACTGACGTCACTGACTATTATTTCCGACTTATAGTATAAGTAAGTACCTACCAAGAATTTGAGGTAAATTTTAGGTGGGTCAACTTTTGCAACTTCTTGACCAAGAACTTGGTCGGTGGCATACAGGCTTAAATTGTAATTATTAAGTAACTATCTATCTAAAATTAAAAAAAGGTTTAAAAATAAAAACGTCTAGTTTAAAGGATCCCACAGATTATGGCTTTGCTGGCTGATTTGCTCGACGAACATTTTATTCGAACGAAAACAAGGCACACTGCATGTTTAAAGTATAGGTAACAGTATAGCGTAATTGCCCTCGGACTGCAGGTTTACACTGCACCCTAGAGCGCATCTAAAATTAGTACCTATCTGGTATAACAAAGACAAAACAAAATCAAAAATTCAGTTAATTTAATTATTAAGATTGACAATACGCTAGTGCGACCTATTTCTATAAAACACTATGCATTGTTTTTGTTGCAGTCTATGGTAATTTTAAGTATAATGATAAGATAGTAATTGGATATGTGAATACATAATAAAAATATCTACCAAATCGGTTTGTGTTTGTGATCTGCAGCAGTATATTATGTTTAATAAAATTATTTTAAAAGTGACTACACTAAAAATTATTGAATATTTATCAATTGACCACTAGCTATTTGACCGGTCAAATTCGGTCAAAATACTGTAGCATTTTATTTTGGTTTTAGTTTATTTACAAATTTGTGATCACTCCACTAAATTAAAAAAAAAATCGAATTAATAATTTGCTCAAAAACTGTACCTATATTGTTTAAAACTAACGAACTTGCCAGGTGAACAAAGCCTGCAGAACACACACAAACCAAACAGATAAATAGAGGATTTTTATTTACTCACTTATAACACGTTCTTATTTTTAAATAGAAATCCCATACTAGATAATAAAATCAATAAAAAAAAGGTTAAATATTCTTACCTATAATATTAGGTTGACCACATATAAAAATAGTTACTTTGCCAAAATGGCAAGTATTGCATTAGTGGCTGGCATATTAATTTAACCAGTGGAATGTTGTTACTTAATGCAGCCAATAGAGCATTGATTCGGTCTTCACTGAATTTCTCATAGAATGGTGAACGAATAAGGTATAATAACAACAGCACAGTTCTCTTTGACAGCTGAAGTTTTTGTTTCTTTGAAAGGGTGTAAGGCTTTTTTTGGGCCCACTTATAAAGTTGCAAACTAAAAAAGAAGTTTACAAACATTATGTATCTAATTTAATTAAGTAAGTGCTCAAGTTTCAATAACTAAAAAAAAATTTATTAAGGTTTTTTACATAAAATTTCCAATTTTTGTATTATTTTTTTGATTTAAATAGAAATTTTGCCGCCAAAAGCAACCAAAATTGGTTAGTGAGGGCGGCACCCAAATTTAGGTAGACAAACCCCATTTTACTTGTTGTATCATATCATCTTAGAAACAATTTTATTAATTAACAGTTATATCAAATAATAGAATGTAGAGTGAAAAGTAGCAGAAAAAACTATGGAGTGGAGGAATAATATATACCTACATAGGTACCTACCTACCTAAGTAAGTAACTTTATCTTAAATTTTCAATTACTTAAATCATAATAGGTATCATACCAACTTATTGAATTTCTTTATAAAACAAATTTATTTAAAAAAATAGGCTTAGATCAATAATTATATTTAGGTAACAGTATTATTTATAGAACCTATTTTATGTAGGTAGGTACTCATATTATGTATTAATATCATTAATGCTATATATTCAAATTTTATATAAGTAGGTAGTAGGTATAAGTAAAAATAAGAATGTAGAGTAAGAGATTTCTATAATTTTTTTCTTACCTAATAGAATCCATAGCCAGTGAAACCATCCAAGGTTTCCAAGTTCTGGTTCCAAATATGCGCATGGAAATTAGATGAACAAGTGGCTTACTGATGTATATAGATTCAGCTATTAAGTGTTTCTTTTTTGAAGCTTCTTCATCTAACTCATTATTTTCTGTATTTGGTACTGAAACTGTTTCTATTTCTATTGGTTTCCAATTTCTTAAACCTAAAGGTGGGGAAGCTTCAACTTTTCTAACAGTTCTACCTGATCTTTTAAGAGTAAAGGAAACAGAATTAAGATCTCCCGTATTAAAACGTTTTGAATCTATACCATTAACAATTCCATCGTTTCCAACTTTTTTTCTTTCCAGAGGTGGTACTGGAGGATTCTCTATAATATTTTCTTTATGTTTGTAAATGAGCAAAAACCTTGCGACACACCTAAAAATTACGATAAGATCAGTAAAAGTATAGCTGAAAACAATTAAGGGTAGCAACAATGGTACTTGATAACTTTATTCTACAGATACTTACTTAAATACTTGTATCGCTAAGATAATAAGCCATTTGCCAGTATTTCCCCACACTTTTTGTACAGAAAGTTCACAGAATACTTCTGAATATTCTACAACAGTTAGCCACAGCTTTATTTTCTCAGAAGCACTTGAAACTTTAAAGTCTATGCTTTTCCTGATAATTCTATCGTTAAACAATACTAGTAAATTGGAAAGACAATAGACCAGTTCAGAAACAAGATGTGAATTGTGTATTCGCCCTAAAAAGTTCAACATTATTAATTCGACATAATATTATAACTTAACTTATATTCTGGATAGTTTAAAGATATTTACCAGCAATAAAATATGATATCCATTTGGCGGTAGTCTCATAATCACTAGCAATTTGTGGATTTTTACTAACCCAGGTTTTGTATGAATTAAATAATTCAGGCAATGAAAGTAATAAGGAACTCATTTTCCTATTCCGTGAAAGACATTTAAAATAAAACTATCACAAAATAAAAAACTAATTAAACATTTTGCACTTATCGTAATTATAATTATATTCAATTAATTCTGCAAAAACATCACCAGTTTTATGATTATGACAGACGAAGATGACAAACAAAACAACCCAAGTTTGGCAACCTGGCACCAAAATTTTTATCTGTCAACCACACCAGTTGAGTTCCTTTTACTTATTTATAAATAGCATAGCAAAACCAACGGTTCCGGGCATTCCTTTTAAAAATTTTAACTCTGCTCAGCAAAGATTTTTTCATCCCCCTTTGCCACGGTTAAAGCTAGTTTCATATAGTGTCATTGGCCATTTTCTTTTGAATAACAATTTATTTTACCTCCAAACAGTTTACAGAGAACTGGCACCGAGGCCTTAAAATTTAAACATTACTCAACATAAGTAATAATATTTTACAAATATACAGTGTAGTTTAATTACAATAAAGTCTATTTAAAATGTTGTTTCCTAAATAGTTCTTACGGTTGACACATTCTTGCAGTAACACCCAACACCCTGCAGTACAGTTTGTGGTATCCTATTATAGGCTTGTATATGCCTCTGTATCTTGGAGAGTCTTGATATTTTCTAGTCCTGGCCTGGCAGTCATTTCGTAGTCCACGATCGATTCTTGTACTATAATTGTGCAATCGCCCATTTTGTTATATAATTCACATTTATTTTTAAAAGCTTATTTTATAACAGTAAATTAGTTTTAGTGAAAATCGGCAAATGAAAACAATATTCGCCATTCGCGTCTATATGAAACTAACTTCAGTATACCGTATACCCCTCTAGTTCCTTTTAAATACCAAAGCAAAGTCAACGGCTAAGTCGAGTTTATTTAAAAAATTTAATTCAACACAGCAAAGGATTTTTCACCCCCTTACCGCGGTTAAGTATGCCCCTCTATTATACGAAGTTATTCGCGAAGCATTCTTTTAACACAGCTAATCAAAGATTTTTACTTTAATATGACGTTTAAAAGAAGCAAAAGGAAAATACCTCGGGCGCAAAGTCGAACGTACTTTTCACCAGTGTTGCCACTTTGAATGACCTTATGACAGTTCGTTTTTTTGGTGTTGATGGATAAAAACCCTTTATTTTTCTGTGGTTGATGATGGTTCATGTGAGTGACAGATCGACGTGTATTTTATGTAAATTTTGCTGTTGATTTTTTATGAAATGTAATTAATTTTTTGTAAAATTGTGTAAGATCAAACTTCTTAACGATTATAAATTAGTTCAAGATGTCTTCATCTGCCATTTATATTTTGGACATCAAAGGCAAGGTCCTTATTTCAAGGAACTATAGAGGAGACATCGATTTAAGTGTTATCGAGAAATTTATGCCCCTTTTAATGGAAAAAGAGGAAGAAGGGCTGTTAACTCCTATTTTACAAACTAATGAGAGCACCTTTGCATACATTAAAACGAACAATTTATATATTGTCAGTACTACCAAGAAAAATGCTAACATAGCTTTGGTTTTTGTCTTTTTACATAAAATAGTCCAGGTGATGACTGAGTATTTTAAGGAACTTGAAGAGGAAAGTATAAGGGATAATTTTGTAGTAATTTATGAACTATTAGATGAACTAATTGATTTTGGTTACCCTCAAACCACAGACAGTAAAATATTACAGGAATATATTACACAAGAGGGACATAAGTTGGAAATTCAACCTCGCATTCCAGTAGCAGTTACTAATGCAGTATCATGGCGATCTGAGGGCATAAAATACCGAAAAAATGAAGTATTTTTGGACGTAATAGAGTCGGTCAATCTTCTTGCTAATGCCAATGGTAATGTGTTAAGAAGTGAGATTGTTGGAGCAATCAAAATGAGAGTGTATTTGTCTGGAATGCCAGAGTTGAGATTGGGTCTTAATGATAAGGTCTTGTTTGAAAGCACTGGTCGAGGAAAGTCCAAGTCTGTGGAATTGGAAGATGTTAAGTTTCATCAGTGTGTAAGACTGTCTCGCTTTGAAATTGATAGAACCATATCATTTATTCCCCCTGATGGAGAATTTGAACTTATGTCCTATCGCCTCAATACACATGTTAAGCCTTTAATTTGGATTGAGTCTGTGATAGAAAGACATGCTCACAGTCGTGTGGAATATATGATTAAAGCCAAATCTCAGTTTAAGAGAAGATCAACTGCAAATAATGTTGAAATAGTCATTCCAGTACCGCAAGATGCAGATTCCCCTAAGTTTAAAACTACAATTGGTAGTGTTAAATATGCACCAGAACAAAATGCTATTACCTGGACTATCAAGTCATTTCCAGGAGGTAAAATTAAATTTTTAGGTTACTAAATTCTGGTTAAGAGGAAGTAACCCCTTTTACCACAATGAAAATTGCCAAACGTTTTGCTGGTCAAACGAAAAGAAAAAATAAAAATTGGTATTTAGAAAATAAATTCTACTTTAAATACCCCATCCAGAAAAGTAAATGACAATCGAAAATATTCCCAAAATTTTTTTTAGAAATTTTTAGTAATTTTGTAATATCTTAAACAATTCTTTATTGGTCAAAAGCAAAATGACTTTCCCGGGTGTAGAATGTTGTACCAAACAATTTTTCTTAAAGCCATTTTTCAATATCGGCCTTACTTTTTTCTCAAAAACGTTGGGCGCGTAAAGTGAATTTAAGCGTGTAAAGTGGGGGAAAAATAAAAAAAATTTTGGGAATATTTTCGATCGTCATTTACTTTTCTGGATGGGGTATTTAAAGTAGAATTTATTTTCTAAATACCAATTTTTATTTTTTCTTTTCGTTTGACCAGCAAAACGTTCGGCAATTTTCATTGTGGTAAAAGGGGTTACTGCTCTTAAGGATTCGCATTTATGTTAAAAATTGATCTTTATATTATTTAACGATCTTTTTTTTTTTAGGTAAAGAATATCTAATGAGAGCTCATTTTGGTTTACCAAGTGTAGAATGTGAAGACACCGAAGGAAAACCTCCAATTCAAGTGAAGTTTGAAATTCCCTATTTTACAACATCTGGAATACAAGTCCGCTATTTAAAAATCATAGAAAAAAGTGGGTATCAAGCGCTACCCTGGGTGAGATATATTACCCAGAATGGTGACTACCAACTTCGCACTAACTAAATTAGTTGTTGACAATTTAAAGATGTTAGAATTTTTACAATATAAATATTATTTACATCATTATTGACCATACCATATTTTTAAAAATTTCATTAATTATATATTATAGTATTAATTTAAGGTATTAATTTTTTAAATAATAAAAGTTTATGATGTGACGAGACTTTGTGGTGTTTAGATATTTTTTTCTTTGTAGTTAGAATATGTATTTGTATATTTATGAAGTTGTGATCTACTGAGAGTATTGAAAGTTCAAGAGATTTTATACCAGTTTAAAAATAGAGGGATCAATTCAAGTTAAGTTGTCTTCTATACCAAAACTTCCCTTTTTTAAACATATACAGTATGTCTCCGTAAGTTTGCATCATATGGAAAACTTTTTTATTATTCATTTTACGAAAAAAAGTTATTCTTCATAAAAAGCTCTGCATGGTCTAAAACCCAAAATGCAACCATCAAATATCGAAAATTTCCACTCATATACGAGGTTTGTCAAAAAATGTGAATTTTTCCAAAGAATGTAAATTTTTCCAAAGAGTAAAGTACCTTTATTTTTGACATTATCAAAAATTGTTATTAAAAAAAGTTGATCAGAACTAAAAACCACGTCTAAATATGCAATTATACGCATTTATGTTGAAAAATTATTTTATTAATTTATTATTAATTATTTAATTTTTTAATTATTTAATTAATTTAATGCGTGGTATTGCATATTTAGACGTAGTTTTTAGTTCTGATCAACTTTTTTTAATAACAATTTTTGATAATGTCAAAAATAAAGGTACTTTACTCTTGGGAAAAATTTACATTCTTAGGAAAAATTCACATTTTTTGACAAACCTCGTAGATGACTGGAAAATTTCGATATTTGATGGTTGCATTTTAGGTTTTAGACCATGCAGAGGTTTTTATGAAGAATAACTTTTTTTCGTAAAATGAATAATAAAAAAGTTTTCCATATGATGCAAACTTACAGAGACATACTGTATATGCCATGTAAAAAATAACAATTTTTTCATCAGGTACAGTATTTTTGTGGTCCTTGCAGAAAAAAGGTTGCAAATTCATCTTTGTTGTCTCCTCTACCCCACAATATTAGTCATACGATTTTCCTGTAAAGGAAAACAAGTCCTTCCCTAAGTTCTGTAAAGATTAGGGATGGCAACGACACGTCGATCGACATCACCTACCTACTATCGATGTTTTCCTCTAATGTGATTTGTCTTATGTAGGTATATATTATTATTGCATTTTGGACTCCGAATAAATGGGGCGCATTCTGTAGAACTGTTATTATAATATCTAATACAAATAACTAACGAATATTATGATTAGATGTAAGTACCTATAAAAATTTCGTTAAAAAACAGTTAAAATGTCACTTTATAAAAATATATTTTAATTTAAAAAAATTTTGCTTGTCTCGGTAATATGTAAAATAAATAATATACTATACTCGTGCATAATGCACTCCGCAAACATAAATTAATTTCAGTTTGTTTTTCCAATTAATCAAATAATGAATGCGTTTTCTATAGTGTTGTACCACAACAGTTTTATGACAAAATTTACGTACTGACCGTAACCACCCAGTAATCGGCTACCATCAATCTTTACGGCTACTGGAGATACGAAAAATTAATTTCTTCCAAACCACTAAAAATTGTAGGACTTTCCAAACCTTTCTATAAACCCAGTGGCGTAGCGTGCCTTAGACGGGCCCTGTGACAAACTTTGTTGCCCAAATGAAGGGTATATAAAGACTTTTTACAAAAGGAAAAAAACGCTCGCATTGAATTAAAATAAATATAGGTATATTGATTATACGTTATAACTTACAAATAATTTCTAAGAACTAAGCTAGCCAAACAATTTAAATCTTGCCTTTTGTTCAGCGAACTTATTTATTAAATCATTCATAGCTGAAGACGATTTCAGTTTTCTAAATTTTCTGCCTCTATAGACAATAGTGACAAGTCTGATAGCCTTTTCTGTCCCATAGAAGTCCATAGATAATTTCTTATTCGTTTCAATTTCGAAAAGCTTCTTTCAGCTGTTGCAGTTGTAACCGGAAGGGTCAAGAATAAAAAACATGCTGTTATTACCTCTGGAAAACTGGATGTATTAAGGCTATTGAATTTTATTAGTAATAATTCCATAAGTTCCTTAATGGAATGAATTTTCTGAATTTCAGATTTTAAGCATGTTTTCAAACCAATTAATTGTTCATAAAGATCAACTGACATATCTGTACTGTATTTAGCTGACAGTTTTCGGGCATACTTTTTAATTATTTCGTTTGAAAAAGTAGGAGGAAGTAGGTACTGGCTAAGAGTTTAAGTGAGATTGTGGATAACATTTTATGCATTTTTTCATTCACGTTTGGGGCCGGGGGCCCCGTATCATTGATACGGCTGTAGCTACGCCCCTGTATAAACCCCTAATTTTTCTGAGGGGTTTGTAATTTTTTTTTTTACGTCAGTAGGGAACACAGACAGAACCTTCTCTTAGCTAGAATGCAGTCAGTGCTGTGCTGTAAGTTGTGTTAGCTACACTTCTTAGAAACAGTCTGATTGGTTAACTTTTGCTCATGGTCTTGGTATACAGGGTGTTCTCAAAGTTGAGTCATTTATTTAACCAGGTTGTAAAACTCGTAAAAATAAGTAATTGTAACAAAAATCATTTATATGAAAGTTGCAGAATAAAAGAAGTCATTAACAATTAAAAAAATGTAAAATTTAAAACCTTAAGACCTGCTCTTTGGTATTCTTGACCACTAAAACCCGTAAAATGAATGAATGATAAGTAATTTGTATCCTACAAAAAAATAAGCCATCCAGTATCGCCAGTAAACAAAACATTGATAACGCGGTGGTCGAGAATACCAAAAAATCAGGTCTTACAGTTTTTAAATTTAACATTTTTTCAATTGTTAATAACTTCTTTATTCTGCAACTTTTATATAAATGATTTTTGGTACAATTACTTACTTTTACGAGTTCTACAACCTGGTAAAATAAATGACTCAACTTTGAGAACACCCTGTATATAAAAGGTCCAAGTTATACAATTGACATCGAATAAGCGAGAACTTTTTTTTTGTCTGTTATTATTATTAATAAAAATCAAAAAACTCCAGTGCTACGATCAATAAGTTTTTGAGAGAATTCAAATAACTTTTAAGGTTATCGTGTAGCTAATTTTTTTAACGGAGGTCCTCTCTTATATGACAAAAGTAGGGTTTTTAGTCAGTGTTGAATGTACCGGGTCAACCGGGTGGTCAAATAAGCGAGGACGTCGGCTTTATCTCGGAAACCATTAATCGTACAACTTTCGGAAAGATTTTTTTATGAGTAAAGTGGTCAAGAGAAATTGCTGGAAATTACTTTTAAGTTCCTCATTTCGCCGCAAGGGGGCACAATTAAAAATTGTTTTTTAAATTCTAAATTTCTTCGAAAATTCCCATATAAAGGTATAACTCTGAGTACATCATTGGAAAGCTTAGACAATTCTGCATCATTTTGGTTTAAGGCTCATTGGCGTACCGACCTTGATAAGAGTGAGAGAAGCTATTGATAGTGTAAACATTAAAATCGCTGTAACTTCTAAACGACTTATCCGATTTTACAAAATTTAAGCTTGTTTGGAAGAAAAAGGTAAGTACCTTCAATTGTTGTATCGAATGGTACAAGATAGTTTCTAATAAAATTGCTAGAGAGCGCAATTTGTATTAAAAATTATTGTTTTGGCAATAACTCTGAAACGAACAAAGATATCGAACTGCGGTCTTCACATCTTTTCTTGCAAATTTCATCTACTTTTCGATTATGATGTCATAGTTATACCGTATGGTTTGAATTTTCGGGATAAAATCGAAAAAACTGTTATTATTACAAATTGCGTCCTCTAGCAATTTTATTTAACACTATCGTGTACTGTTGGATACAGGAATTGAAGATACTTATTTTCCCCTTCCAAACAAGCTTAAATTTAGTAAAATCGGATAAGTCGTTTAGAAGTTACAGCGATTTTTAATGTTTACACTTTCAATAGCTTCTCCCACTCTTATCAAGGTCGGTACGCCAATGAGCCTTAAACCAAAATGATGCAGAATTGTCTAAGCTTTCCAATGATGTAATCAGAGTTGTACCTTAATATGGGAATTTTCGGAGAAATTTAGAATTTAAAAAAACAATTTTTAATTGTGCCCCCTTGCGGCGAAATAAGGAACTTAAAAGTAATTTCCACCAATTTCTTTTGACCTTTTTACTCATAAAAAAATCTTTCCGAAAGTTGTACGATTAATGGTTTCCGAGATAAAACCGACGTCCTCGCTTATTTGACCACCCGGTACATATATACATATGAAAAGGAAAGAAAAACACAAAGTCTTCCTCCACAAAATTTAATGGAAAGGATTCCAAGTTTAAGGGTCTCTACATGTTTCGAACGCAGAAACGTTCATCTTCAGGAGACAGAAAGTTTTAAATCTATGCTGATGGTGTTAGCAAAAGAGAAATTGAAATTTAGAACCTTAATGGAGCTTTTATGGATTTAAAACTGGAGTATAGAAGAAACATGAAATATAAGATTTGATAATGGTAAAACCATAGAGTGTTTAAAACATTATGAAGGGGTGTAAACCAATCAAATAAATTGGGGAAGAAGAAAACCTATCTAAGGTGTCGAAGCTTATTTAAAAAAATTCAAGGAACTTATGGATATAAGACATTATTGTGAAGGTACAATCGTTGTGTTTTCACATAAAATTGTTGTAGTGAGAAGAATTTTTGGGGTCCTGAGGAATATATAGTACATATATTATATCGCGATAAGTAAAAATCTTTAAAAATAACGTGTGCCAATTAGAAATACATTCACTTTGCAGAGGGATACTAGCGGGAGTAAGGCATTATGTTAAAAATATTCTCGAATCTTTTTCCGCATACTTAATCCTGAATATAGGTACTAAATTTTGCGATTTGCGTTTCATTCAAGGCTAGAAAAATAGGAATATAGAATATTTACAAGTCCTTATAATTATAATTAGTTGTTATCAGATAAGTAACTACTCAGTATTTAGTATTATTATTTTTCGTTAAAAGTTATAGGAAGATCAAATTAGGAACACGCGTCGATCGGCGTTGGTGAATTTTTGAAAAACGTGATGGAATATGGCCTTGCTGACAAATTGGACCTGGAATGGCACGGTATTTTTCAAAAGCATTTACGACATTTTTCGTACCAAAATAAAAGTGAAACATATTCATTTGATAATATATTAAAATACGTCTTTTGTCCAGGTAAGAGTATATTCGTATAAATATTTTTGTACACAGAAGTGTAATAGGTCGGAGCATTTTGTCTGTGGAGCGATAAATTAAACAATAACATTTTGCCGTTTTTTGCGGCAACCATCTATGTGACAACACTTTGATATCGAAAAAATGATTCCTGGACCTCTATTCTCCAATTTAAGAGAAGTGAATGCTCTCTCGCGAGAAGGGACCATTCACATCATATGCTATCACATTGTTTGGTATCGTTCTCGCGCTGTAAAAATTTCGTATTCTCCAGCATTCCGAGGTCCTTAGCGATGTTATCAATATTTTTGAGTTTAAATGATAAACTTACACGAAACAATACTTTATTATTATTACTATCAGTACTTACAAACATTTTATAAATAAATAAATGTTTATTTACAGACTTGCCATTTTAAACTTTACAAAACATCTACCTAATATAAAAAATTAATACAGATTTAAAATTAAGTAAAACATGTATAAGGTACCTACCTAAATATCAATATCGAGCTATTTTAAACTAACATAAAACCAAAAGCAGTGAAACAGCCGCAACGTTAAAAAATGCCTCTTCAGTAGCCTTGTCCATGAGGCCTTGCTGCGTTTTCTTCAACATCAACATCTTCTATATGATTATTAGTTGACGGATTAAAAAGTCCTCATCATCAAATACCACTGCCATGTCGTCAAAATTGTCACAAACGCAAAGAAAATTCGAGAAATAAAAAAATTGTGTGTGCTTAAGACCACACGACAGAAGTGAAAACTTCAACAAGGTAAAATTAATAATATCAAATACAATTGTTCGGCGCAGACGAGCGTTACACACCCGAGCGTGACGGCTCAGTTTAATTCAGTGCCCACAAAAAGTGCTAAACGCGCCTAAAGAAGTTTTCACTTCAAAAATGTATTAAAATTGCAATAACAAATACAAAACTATAACCTACATTATTTTTTTTTTATGATCGAGCACAAGCACTACAATTTTTAAAAGCTCAACCACTACATTGCGCATGCTTATTAACGCACTTCTCATGACCTGATCTTGTTCTCTTATAGACTCTTAGACATTTTTGAGAGAATGATAGTTCTCCCAACTTTCGATGGAAATGAATAGTCATTTTAAGTTTCAAGAAAACAATTTAAACATTTTTAAGAGTAAAAGTAATCACTTCTCTTGAAATGATCATTCGCCTATTTCGAGAATAGACGTCCAGCTGTTTATAAAACAGGCACCATTACCCTTTTTTAATAGGTTAAAGTTTCCGAATAAAAATAAGTCGGATAGAACCAAATCCTAAACGACAAGTGGTTCATCTCAAGGAAGTTACCCTAGCGGAGGATGGGTTTGTTCGGGTTTGTCAAGCAGAACATTGAAGAGCAATGAAAATAATATAATATCCAAATAAATTTGTATTTTTACAACACTAAATTTTAGATCCTAATAACGAAGAAGACGTAAAAAATGAAGATAAAGAAACATTTGAGAAATGTCTCTTAGAAGCGCTAAATTTACTCTCCAGTCGACAAACTAATCCCGAACAAACTCAAGTACGGCAAACTATTCCCGAACAAACTCAAGTACGGCAAACTATTCCCGAACAAACTCAAGTACGGCAAACTATTCCCGAACAAACTCAAGTACGGCAATTACTAAATATTGCAAAATACGTAACCAGGGACGAAGCATGTTTCCTAAATCTTAATGCAAGCAATATATTCCCGAAACTAATTTATTGGTCTCAATCACCTACAGAAAAAAAAACGGAAATTGTGTTTATGGAGTTCTCGGGCTCACTTTTGAAACATCCAAGTGGTGTGAAATGGCTCATGGACGAAAAATACTTTCTGAAAGTGTTCGAGTCAACAGTAAATGATCAAGACAATTATGGTGAAGTTTTAAAAACGAGGCAAGTACTTTACGTATTGTACTAGATATAATTATAATAAAATGCATTTTTTACCACTAACATCATTAATTACCGTTATCTATAAAATTGAATCCAACTACCAAACAAACAAAATATTTAAAAAGCTACAAATAATAGGAATGCAACATATTACTACCGTTTGCAACTGTTCTGTCATTTATCTTTCCTTACTTACCCAAGAACTTTTTTTTTACCCAAAATAAAAATTGACCCCAATTAAACTGATTGAAACCTACCACATTTCTTAATTTACCAAATTTTATTTGTTCAAAGGAACGAGTTTCTAAGAATACTTCTGGAAAAAACAGTCGACTTGGATAAAAACTATAGCAACGAAATTATGGCACTGATAACTAGCTCTCTATTTAGCACAGCCCAACTAATTAAATCAGGAATACCCGGCGATTACCCAACATTGGATGGATTAAAACCTAACCTAACGTGTCTTGTTGAAATTTTGGAGGGCCTACTAAAAAATGACGGTGTAAAAGTTCTTCAGTACATAACGGATCTTAAGGTACTTTAATATATCTTCTACATTACTGCCTAATGCTGTAGTTAATCGGTAAAACAAAATATATTTTTTGTTACTGTTAAAAACATTAATAATAATGTTTCGGGCAGGGATCTTATTATATTCTATACGTAGTAAAAACAGTCTAGGTGTGTGCATTCTAGTTGTGTAGTGTGTGAGGTTGGTACTTTATAATGTAAACGTTTTTTCAACTTAATTTTTTTGTACATGCTTTCTATTCCAATACGTATAAACAATTTCAAAAGTTAAATCGTATAGTTGAAACTTGCTTCATGAAAATCATATACTCTTGTTAGCATATAGGTAATAAAAATACTCTATTAATATTAAAACTCATCGTTTCAAGGTAGGAATTGCCTGTGATACAATCTCTGAAAAATGTAAAGACGTTGAAATATGTTTACTTTTGGATCGTGTAAGCATGCTTTTATCGTTTTTTGGTTTTATCGATGTATTCGACGGAATTAAATATATCAAACAAGATCCACTGGAATTATGTGGATTTATAAAGATTGTTGATAGAGAAGTCGATAAAGGTATGTGTGAGGTATATTTTTAGTACGATCACTATAACTGCAGAACAATAAGACTTTTTATTAAGATTTAAAACCGTTATGTATTCCTGATTTTCCCCACAGAATGAAAGTAATACTCCAATAATCGGAAGCACAAAAATTTATACTTTTTCGTAAGCATTTCTGATAATTCAAAAATACTCATCTAACATTATATGGCATTTAACTTTTCACCCTAGTGACCAAAATCTATCCAAGATGTTATAGAAGCATTGTACTTTTTAAAGTGTTTTTGGTTTATTTTTCCTAATTATTGACTTCTTTAATAAATAATTAATTTTTTTAGGTTTATTTACTGTAGTTTTTGAACTGCTTCACTATGCCCTTAAATACTTCCAGTACATCTCAGATAAAATTCCAAAATACTTCGTTGGCTCAAAGCAACTAAATATGGACAGTCAGCTGGTAGCGCTTCAACTGGAACCTATATTACTAGAATGGACAAGACTTAATGGTGCTACCAATTTATGGGCAGAACCGGATAAGAATTGTACATACATTACGCATCCATTAAAAGTGTTTAAAAACCTTGGTCAGAAAGCACTTCAAATTGGTAAAGTTTAAAAAGCCGAACAAACCCGAACAAAAAGTTGGTTCATAGAGCCTACAATATAACACGTTGTGTGTTGTTTAAGTCATAATATAGCAGTCATAATTAAGACAGCAAAACAACGTATAAAACTAAAAGCATCTTCTTTTATAGGGTTTAAAATCAGGGGCAAGTTACCACCACGATCCTTTGACGTATATACCAAGGCAGTAGAAAACATAACGCGATCCAAAGACTTTTATTCCAAAAAAAACGCATGTGACATTATTAATACTCTAGTGTATGCTTTGGAAGCGCCGTTGAGATATCTTCAATCGAAGAACGAAAAAGTAACAATAGAACATGCGGAGCAAATATATATTGCCGAGCTACTCGATGCCACCTCAATCTTTATCAGATGTTTTAATTTGAATTGGTCCGATAGTGTGAAAATGTTAGATCTTCTCTACATCGCAATAGAAGGCTTTTCCTCGTATCAATGGATAGAACCGGTATGTATCTAAGGGTAATTTTTTTAGCAAGGATTCAGCCTTTTTTACCTATTATTATTATTTTAAGATAATGTTAGATTGTCTAATACTACTACAAGAGATAATATCAAGGCGCTTTTCTCCAAGTATGGCTTTGCTTATGGATACTGCTGATGGACTCAAAAATATTGGACCACTGCTTTGCAAAACGTGTCTTACAAACAATTGGAAAATACGGAAGGCAGTTTTAAATGTTGTCCATGCTATAACTCTAAGTGCAAACAGTTGTGAGTATTAGTCTATACTTTATCGACGCATCTCTCTGCTAAATCGACTAGCTTCTCTATAAAATAATAAAACATTTTTCTTATACATATATTGGACGACATACAAGCCCTTAATTCTTTTGACAAACTTTCAGTAGGAGTATTATAATAGGTGTGCTAGATGAAAAAGGGTCATAATAATTTTACAAATGTATTTAAAAACATTGACTGGAACTACGAGGACACGGTATACTATACACGAAATAATATATGCATTCTACGAAGAAAATTGCGGAGAAACAAATGCATATCAAGTGTTATTGTGGTTTTATGCATACAGTGTGTTTATTAAGTACTTGAACACATCGTAAAGGGTAAAATTTTAAAGTTAAACCTGCGTTGGAATTTTGAATCATTAGGAGTTTTTGAAAAATAAGCGAAAAAAAGGCTTGGCAATGCATAGCAAGCCTTGGAAAACAATCTTTAAACTCGTTTTTTTCCAAAACGGCTGCTTTCAGCGGCAAATACTAAAAAGTACCTTTTGTATGTAAAATTGAATAGAGAATAGGCATGTCTAGTCAAAAATGATGTACATTGCGACACAAAAAAGTTATGGTTATTTAAATTCAGGTACAACAATTCTAACATTAAACAAAAACTAAGTAAATAATATATTTTTCATTATCAGTGCTCCCAGTATCCCGAATTTCGTCAAATTGCCCAGTTAATAAACAAAAATACCCCTCCTCGGTAAATCCGGCACTGATTCAGCCTAGATTTAATTTTTACGCAGATACCCCGTTTTTTTTCTTATTTTATCTAGTTATTAAGTAATCATTCTATCTACAAGGTACAAAATCATCATGCAACGAAAATTTTTTAACGAACCTTTTTAGGTTTTACGTCTTTTAAAACTATTTTATTTGGTGCGTCGTTGCCGCTTCTGGTATCAAGAATGTCTTTTAACGATGAAAGTTTTCCTGTACGAGCAACAGCACTAAAGTGCCTTCAGCAAATGATTTTCATGGAGGACATTGAGGACACTTTACCAAAAAATGATTTAATTGTAAGTATATGTGTACTGAAAATCAGGACTAAAAATAAACCAGTTACTCAATAAATTTTATGAACCTACAGAATCTGCCATTCATTTTTAAAATGTAATTTTACACAGTACTTTTAGGTATCCTTCTTACTTACTTTTCTTTAATTACAGAATAAGGTTTTGAAAACTATAATGCAAAATGTGGACGAGGAGGTAACGATAGAAGCTATTAAATTAATCAAAATAATTTATGCAGATGAAAAATACCTTGAGACAGACGTTACGATAAACATTTACACGTGTTTAGAACGTACCGCTTTTTCACTAAACACCAGCGATAATGTTCAGACAGAGGTTGCAGGCTTTTGGCGAACAGTTGTAAGCAAGAAATGCAACAGTATAGGTAAATCCTTATCTTATCTTATGGTTTTTAGAGTACCACCAAAATAGAAAAATTCGACACATTCTATACAGCTTCATATTTTATGTATGTGTTTAGATACTTTGACTTTTTTATGGTACATTAGAGTCTTATATACCTTGTGACGAATCGCAATTAAAACCTATTACCTACCTGAAATATTGTCTACAAACGTCAGTTAGGGCTATATGGATATAATTAACATAAATAACAAACAATAAGGGACCTAGCACACTTCCCTGTGGAACGCCCCATTTATTTTCCCTTCTGGTTGATAGATTATCGTCCACTTTAGTCATTTGATACCCGTCACGTAAATAATCTTAATCCAATCTAATGCCCTGCCATTTACATCATATCGTCGTAACTTTTTTTTATCGAGTCCTATCTAAAAGATCGCATACAGTATGTTGAGATTCGCGGATATCAATCCTTTGAACTCAAAGTCACTAGTGGTGCTCCTCGGGGTAGTAATCTAGCCCCCTTAATATTTTTAATCTTTATCAATTACACAAGTAATAATATGTCCAGCAATGTACTGCTTTTTGCAGACGACTATTCAGAGTAATAAGTAGTGGTAGTAATTTGACTGCTTGTTATTGCAGTGGGACCTGAGCACTCTGGATAAGTGGTGCAAAATTAACAACTTGCCCCTGAACATAAGCAAATGCTTCGCCATGACATTTATAAATAAGGTAGACTTTATTCGCTTTAACTATAGTATTGATAAGACAGCCATTAAGCAATGTGATACTTTTAGAGGCCTTGGTGTGGTTTTCGACCCAAAGCTTTCCTTTACTTTTCACATCAGTAATACCTACAGCAGTGCAATGAAGATGCTTGAATACATTATAAGGAATTCGGCTGATTTTACAAATACTCAAACATTGAAACTCCTTTAATATAGTTTCGTGCGATCCGAACTAGAACATGGTGCTATTATATGGCACCCCATTTTCCACAAATACATTAATCTTCTAGAAAACGTCCAAAGAAAGTTTGTCAAATACCTTTTATTTAAGGAAGATGGCATATATCCCCCTAGATGCACTGATCAAAATGCCATCTTAATAAGATTTCAAATACCATCGCTACTTAATCGCAGATATTACTTGTTCATTCAGTTCTTGTTCAAAGTGTGCAGGTCGCTCATCGATTGCCCTATGCTACTCTCCTGTGTAAACTTCCATGGTCCCTCAAGCACTGTCAGATCCTCTCCCGTCTTCCATCTACCTACCCCCTCAACAAACTTTTTAATTAAAACAGCAATTTATCCATCAATGTTTATTTTCAATAATACTTGCAATGACATTGATGTATTCGGCCTGTCCTCCACTCAGTTTACAAATGCAACTAAACTCAAACTATTACAACGGCGTTAACTTACTGAAGTTCACTATTTTTTATTTCAGAATTATTTGTTAATCCTTTTTAACCTATTATTATTATTTTTTGCTATGTCACATTGTCTTGTAATTGGAACCTGTTCTGTTAGACAATAAAGATTATTATTATTATTATTATTATTATTATTATTATTATTATTATTATTATTATTATTA
The DNA here is from genome assembly GCA_963969555.1 of Polydrusus pterygomalis. Lineage (NCBI taxonomy): Eukaryota > Metazoa > Arthropoda > Insecta > Coleoptera > Curculionidae > Polydrusus > Polydrusus pterygomalis. The sequence goes on from OZ018379.1 coordinate 21,629,589, forward strand.
TTATTATTATTATTATTATTATTATTATTATTATAAGAATTTCATGATCGATTGTTTCAAACGCACGCTGCAAGTCTACAAATACACTAAGCACCGCTTTTTCTTCATTTAGTTATTTTCGCCATGTTGCACATACATATTGACTCACAAGAATGGCCACTCCTAAATCCAGACTGTCCCACAAACAGTAACTGATTACTTTCAAAATAGTTCCTTAGTTAATTGTTAAAATTGAAAATTCAAATATAAATAGGTTTTTCTTTTGTCTTCATAATTACGTAGTTTTTGAATAAGTGAACAAAACTGCAGTCTCGCGTTCGCCATTAGCCCTAGTCTGTCGGCTACTTAAAACTAAAGTACAAATTTAATATTTCAGGGTGGATTAATACTTTACCAAAATTTCCCGAGGTAATCTTTTCCAAAAAAATAATTTCAATGACTACTGAAGAAATAAACAAAAGGTGCTATAAAGCTTTAAACGAACTAAGTAGAATTGGATGTCTAAATGTACTTAAGAAGTTTTTTGATTCCATTGATCAATATGCAAATACTAAAAAGACTACAATTGAAATACTTAGTAGACTAAATTCTGTTTACAGGGTACATAAGGTACGCATATTTTTGATGTCTTTAGGTTGGAACTGTTTTGATTCCTTACAGATATTAGTTGGTTGTATAGACGTAAGTTTAGATGTGATAATTACAAAGTCAAAACTCAGAATTAGTGATTCCAATATATACAGGGTGTCCGGAAATGACGATGAAAAATTTTAAGGTATGATTCTACATAAAAAGATATAAAAAAAAGTTCATATTAACATAGGTCCGGAAATGCTTCCAGAGGCAGCTACAGGCCCTTGAAGATGGTGTCATAAAAGTGGTTTTTATTTAATTTATTAGGATCTACTTACAATACAGGAATTAACTTCTACGTATAAGTTAGAGTGATTGGAGGTCACTCTTTGAAAATATCAGGTGACCCATAATTGCAACCAGTGGCGTGGGAACAAAGGGGTGGTAAATTATTTAGGGTTATATTTTTTCGCCGAGTGTATTTTCGCTATCTTTTAAATAAATTATGATTCTTTGAACATTTTTACGTAAAAAAGGTTCCCTTGGTATAAAGTCGTATAGTCGACCGTTTTCGAGATAAACGGACTTTAATGTTCAGATTTTTTTTTATGGGGTTACCTAAAATCCTTAGTATACGAAGTACCAGTTCGCAGCGTTGAAGAATTAGAGCAGCGCGTGTTTGCTTGTTGTAAAGTTATAAGAAATAAACCTGGTATTTTTAGAAAAGTTAGAAGATCTATGAGAAAACGAGTTCGAGGATGCATTGAAATGAACGGAAATCATTTTCAACACTTATTATAAAATTTATAATAACATTGAAAAGGATTTAAAAATTTAGGGACAGTGTTATTTATTATTTTGTTATTGATTTGTTGGTATTTTTATTAATAAAATTATTATTCAAAAAAAAATCTGAGCATTAAAGTCCCTTTATCTCGAAAACGGTAGACTATAGGACTTTATACCAAGGGAACCTTTTTTACGTAAAAATGTTCAAAGAATCATAATTTATTTAAAAGATAGAGAAACTACACTCGGCGAAAAAATATAACCCTAACTAACCACCCCTTTGTCCCCACGCCACTGGTTGCAATTATGGGTCACCTGATATTTTCAAAGAGTGACCACCAATCACTCTAACTTATACGTAGAAGTTAATTCCTGTATTGTAAGTAGATCCTAATAAATTAAATATAAACCACTTTTATGACACCATCTTCAAGGGCCTGTAGCTCCCTCTGGAAGCATTTCCGGACCTATGTTAATATGAACTTTTTTTCATATCTTTTTATGTAGAATCACACCTTAAAATTTTTCATCGTCATTTCCGGACACCCTGTATAGGGTGTATCACGGTAAACGTCCAATAGAATATTTCGGAAAGTAATGCTATTTGAATCTTGCAAAGAGAGCGTCCTCAACAACCTCATTCTCCGAATTTGCAGAATTCAAATCGCATTACTTTCCGAAATATTCCAACGGACGGTCATAAGAATTATGTATATTAAATTTTAAGTGGTGTTACTCGCGTGAATTACTCTGTAAAAATATATATTTAGACTATATTGTTTTAAGATTACTCCTGAATCAATGTTGTTCAGGCAAGAGTTTTTGGAGTTGTCGTCAATTCAGCTGGACTTGCTGGTCTCTCCAAAAAAATCCGAAGACATTCTAAAAGAAATCATTGGCGAGGCAATGATAGATATATCGCCTGCTGAACTAGAATTTATAACCAATAAGGTAATTTTATCAATATATATTGATAGTATTTAACTGAGAAAATCAGAATAGTACATTTTAAGAACCAGAAAGCTGTAACTAGAGCATCAAAAATTAACAAAAAAAACGGTACAGGGCCTAAAACAGCGCCCTGCGACATACCTAGTCTTATTGTTCTAACAAGAGCTTTAGAATACAATGATCTTACTATAATTTATCAGTGTGACTTACCCTTATATACACATTATTGCATTTTTGTTCAAAAATGTACATTCATTTACTATCATCAGTGAGAATAGAACCTTGTTTAGTAAAGATAATTATCGCCATAACACAGTCCCTCGTATGCAATTCTTTGATCCTCATACTAAATCTACAACAAAATTACTAAAATTAATATTAACAGTTTCTCCTCTTCTATAAGTACCGATATTTATTTTTTCCCAGTACACAACTAAGTATTTGATAAACTGCAAGTTATGTTTAAGTTTTTCGGCAATGCCGTTTTAAATTTAATTAATAGGTAATAACCCTAACGATAGAGAAATAAAAGCAAGAGAAATCATCCCTTCTTTCCAAATTTTGCCGCTCATAATTTTGGACGTCATCCAAATCTGTATCGAGTTACGTCAAACGTTGCCTGTCACGAACACAAATATCCGGCTAAAGTCACTTCGCTTCTTGGTAGTAACATCGCGGCCTCGAGCCTCGTTTCGTCCATTTAGATGGGATGTCTAGGTTTACTTAGCTTATACCTTAATATGATATGATATAATGACATTTTATTGAAAAACTCAACTTAACAATAGCTGTACAAAACAGTATACCACATAAGTATGTCGAATATCATTTTGTATTATTAATCGACATCTTTTTAGGACCCTGTTGCTCTGATGGACGCAGGCCAGAAAAATATTAATGTTCCAAGTGCCACAACTGCCTCAACGGATTCTAATGGTACTAAGCGTATTACGCCTTCGGAATTCGTTGCATTAATTTATAGGAAAGCGTCCGAGCTGTCATCAGCGAAGGAGGAGGGCAATGCCTTTAAAAAATATCCTCCTAAAGAGACCGAAGTGTATATAATAGATTATTAGCTGTTAAATAGATATTTTAAGTATATATATCGCTGCATATATTTTCTTTCCAATATACCTAACAGATGTCTAAAAAAAAAGATGCTACAATAAAACTATATCAGAAAAGAAAAACAAATTTCATCGGTTTTATATAACTAAACAGCGCCTGTTCTTTGATACAAATCTACGATATAAATCTGTATTTCCTGTACATGAGGCAATCCCCGTCATAGAATTATTAGAAGCATTGCCATAACTAGGCTACTTCCTGGGTGCCTGGCCTCTTGACAATGTGTCGATTTTTGGGTAATTTTCCTTTTCTATTTACTTTAGACAACTTACTAATTGCAACACGTGTGAAACACGAAAAAGCTCACTATGCACTCGACGGCACAATAAAATGAACTGAGTAAGGGTATTCAAGAAGATGGGGGCGAGGGGCTGGGATATTTTACTTAATACATTCCTTCGTTTGTGCGTCCATAGCATAGACGTTTACCTTAAAAGCATGTTTTTATTAAGTGCAATCACTGCATGCAAGTTATAACGAGACAATTAATTGCATTGCATGGCTATTTACATTATGCAGCAATTATTTTTATGGAAGTATCTTGACAACGGATATAACCAACTTTTAAAAAAGATATCCAATCAGCTGATTTTATTGTAAGTGTGTTTCTGTTATTTAAAACAATGGATAGAGAAGTGGCGAGGTCCGTGAAGTTATTTTACTGATCCTAATATTTACAAGAATCAACAAAATTAGTTTTGTGGAGGTTATGTTTACTTTTTATCAGGTTGGTATACTAGAAAAATCACTAAAATTGCATGCTATTTGCAATAAAATTAGAACATTTCCTAATTTCGTGCGATGCAAATACAATTGCATCAGCTGATCAGAAAGTCGCCAAAGCGCATGCCTTCAGGCAATTTTTATTGCAATTGCATTGCACCTAATGTAAACAAGCTATTAGATAAGCAAACAATAATCACGAAAGGGAAAAATTTATGACCTTGGGCATGTTAACAAAATCACACAGGAATAGGCATGTGCAGTGCAAAATTATCGTTAAACGAATGGGAAAATAGACAGGTCCGGGCAGAGAACTCAAACCAAACGAGAAGCGACAGCTCGGCGTTTTACGTCTCCTGTTTTGGTACGCACATGTGGCAAATAAGTTGTGTATCGCTAAAAATCATGTGCTCGTCTAAGTTGTGTTTCGTCCGCGAGCTGACGTTGCGCCTAGCTCATTCTAATATTATTTTGTTTTCGTTCTGTTACATTTGCACCTGTACTAAAAAGTAAGGTCGCTCAGTGTAGAAAATAAGCAAGTTTTCTCGGAGTATTAAGTTGTGGTTATCGTTGTGTGAAGGTCACTGAAAAAACGACCAGTCGATATCAAAGGTACCGACAGGTATTGTCGCTTCTGGTTTGCAGTAATATTCTGTGGGTCCGGGCTTGATTGAAATTCTACCATTTGGATTTATCGTCTTTGTGACGGTTTTTTCTCAGGGTATATTTTACGTGGGTTTAGACCAATAAAACTCAGAGCATGCCAGTAAATTTACTTTTAATTGGAGACAGGCTTTCTTGCTTCTTTTATCTTTTTGGTAAATCTGGAAACACATATAAAAATAAGGTAAGTCCCAGATAGGTAACCATTCTTCTAAGAACATAATAAAGAGTAAGCATTTTTAATATCAACTTAATTACAGCGAAATTTAAAACTCAATAAAATACCTCAATATCATGAACTGCAACACTTTATTTGAGAATTAGATATAATAAGGAAATTCACCTACCTGGTACTTAGCGTGAAACTTTTAATTAGGGTAAAATAATTAAATAAGTTTTCAAAGCCGAACAGCTACTAGCTTTGCCAAAGGTTCAAGAAGGAAAGGAATTTGTCGATTTTGGTAGGTATCAACGTAGTACTCGCCGTGGACAATAGCGCAAAAAAAGGTCGCAAAAAAAGTACAGGATAAGGTGAGATAAAACGCGCGCTACACTGTAATTATTCAAAACTAGTACTCATAGGTCCCTCTGGTGTCTAATCTTCCAAGCGCAAAACCAACCAGGAAGGTAACCTACAAACTCGGTGTAATTTCAGCTATCCGCAACAACGCCCCCTAGAAGAGAGTAGTTAAACCTTGAAAAACATTAAAAAGAAATCCTACCTGTTGACCGAGAAGAAAACTGCAACGTGAACAGAAAGTAGATAGTAGATTCCCGTTCACTCGACGTTAGTTGTTAGTTCAAAATGGTAGAAAACCAAAACAAGTCAACGGTATATTTGCAAGCAAAATGACAACAAACATTGTCCAGGCTTATAAAACAAGGAAAGCCAAACCAAAGGTAAGAATTAAGGAAATTCTGCCTCAACTGCCCCCCTTTTTAGGTTTAATATGAAAGCTCAAAGCTCCAGTGAAACCTAAAAACAAACATTAACCTTCTCTCTTAAAATACGGTCTCAACAAACTGGCATGAAAAGAACCTCTTTCCTTTTTACCGTCTGTAGAAGTCAAAATAAAAGTAGAAAAACTGATTTTCTTTTTAATTAAATACGGACCTTCAAACAGAAGAAGAAATTTTTTTGTTTCTGACTTCAGCTTAGAAGATATGTAGTTGGAACGTAAAAGTACCCAATCACCCTCGACGAATGCAGGGTAGGGCCTACTAGGGTATAATACCGCCCGTCGAGCGGCCTTACTAACCAAAGTTTCCTTGGCTAGAACTAACTTTACATCGGTGGATAAAAGTTCGGTACCTGGTATCAAAAAATCCTCGGGTAACAATTTTGGCGGTGAGGTACCACGATGCAATTCAGTGGGTGTGAAACCGGTGGACTCATGCACCACATTATTAAGGAAGAAAACGAATTTATTAACCTCGAATGCCCACCTGGAGTGTTTTTCATTACAAAACACCCGGAACAAACGACCCAATTCTCTCATAACCCTCTCAGAAGGGTTGGCCTGGGGATGCCGGATGGAAGAAAAAATAACTTGAACTCCCAAAGACTCTAAGGTGGATCTCCAGGACTTGGCCGTAAATTGTGTACCATGATCACTAAGAATTCTCAATGGTTTTCCCATGTTAGGAAAATAGTCAAGAGTCAGTCTACTCAAAACTGCTCGGGTAGTAGCTCTCTTAAGAGGATAAAGAGCCGTATATTTGGTGTAAACGTCTAGAACGACAAGCAAATAGGTAGCTCCACCACGGCTACGAATTAACGGTCCATAAAGATCCAAGGCCACTAAATCCCCCTTGGAATTTGGAATAATGGGATGGATATCCGGCTTTGGTAAGGAAACAGTCTTACTTTTTTGACAAATATCACAGCTACGAATAACTCTTTTAATTTCAGGGTACATATTAGACCACCAAACCTCGTGTTTTAAGGCTGACCAAGTTTTAAAAGCGCCATAGTGCCCCAAGGTTTCGTGATAAGCCACACAAAAATCTGATGTCAGTGTCTTGGGCACACAAAGCCGATAAGGTTCATCATCGGAGTGCCTAATGTACAGCGTATCGTTAAACAACAAGAAACGACTTTGCAGGTTAGAACACTCATTGGATTCAACTTGCAGTTTGATGATAATATCTCCTAATTTTTTATCTTCCCTTTGAAGACGGGGGATATCCTTTAATTTTTTCCTGAAATTACTAGGAAGAGTGAAGCTCAAAATTTTAAAACATTTATTATCTGGTACAGGTAAACGGACACAGGCAAAGCGTGAAAAGGCATCAGCCACAACATTTTGAGGACCTGGAACATATTGTACTGTAAAATCATATTCTTGCAGTAAAAGTGCCCACCTACTTATCCTAGGGGATAACAAACGACAGGAATTAATGAAGGTAAGACATCGATTGTCAGTATGCAAATAGAAATGCTTTCCTAATAAAAAAGTCCTCCATCTTTTTAAGGCCCAGACAGCACAAAGTACTTCTTGTTCGTTAGAGTGGTACCTGGATTCCCGTGGCAGCAAGAGCCTACTTGCCCAAGCAACAACCCTCTTTTCATTTCCGGTTACCTGAAATAATTCTGCACCTAACCCGGTGCCAGAACTGTCAACAGACACGTGAAAAGGTAATGAAGGATCCGGAAGGTAAAGAAGCGTAGACTCCATTAGGATTTCTTTTATTTTAGCAAAAGCTTGCTTCTGTTCCTCCCCCCAACACCATTTTGTTCCCTTGTGAAGTAAACGAGTAAGAGGCTCAGTAGCCTCAGCAAGGTTTGGGCAAAAACCCCTATCAAAATTGACGAGTCCCAGGAACTTTTGTACCTCTTTTTTGTTAGAAGGACTGATGTAATCCTTAACAGCTGAAACTCGGTCTGGATTAGGCTTGACACCCTCTTGGTTTAAAATATAACCAAGAAAAGGTAATTCTTGTTTAAAAAAACGACACTTTTTTATATTTAATTTAAGTCCTACCTGACATAAACGATTAAAAATGTTTTGCAGGTGTAGCAAATGAGAGTTGAAATCTGGAGACAAAACTAAAGAGTCATCCAAATATTTTACTAAAAAATTCTCAAAACCTTCACCAAAAACAAGATCTAAACATCGAGTAAAGGAAGAGACGGCTGTGCTGAGACCGAAAGGAAGAACCTTAAACTGATAAGTTTTAGTACCTACCATAAAACCTGTATATTTTCTGGATTCCTCTTTTAATGGAATCTGCCAGTAACCCATGGTTAAGTCTAGAGAAGACAGAAACTGTGAACCCTGAAGGCTCCTTAGGATATCCTCAATTGGTCGAGGCAACTCAAAGTCTTTGGACATAATTGAATTTAAATGACGAGCATCCAGACAAATTCTTACAGATCCATCTTTTTTAACCACAGTACTTAAGGGTGAAATATAGGGTGTACTAGCACGTTCAATTATACCCCACTTGACCATATCGGCGATAGACCTCTCCACAGCTTCTCTATGTGCAAAAGGTATGGGATAGGGTTTTATAAAAAATTCTGATTCATCTTTTAATTTAATTTCATGCGAATAAATTTTGGTAAGACCCGGAGTCTCAGAAAAAACCTCCCTGTTCTTTTGTAAAAAATCACGAAAAATATTTTTTTGTTCTTCTAAAAGCTGACTATCCCTTACGACAGCATTTACTTGCTCCTCAAAGGTATTGTCAGGAAAAGGCGCCGGAGAAACGATTTCATTTACCTTTTCCGAAACCAAACGAGCACAAATTTTTTCTGGCTCGCCCATGAAAGTAACCGAAGGAATTTCAGGGACTGTCAACGTTTTATCTTTCATAAAAAATATTAGGCAATTTTTTCCTAAATCAATTTTTGCTTTTACTAAACGCAAAAAATCTATACCCAATATAACAGGGTAATTTAATTCATTAATAATTAAAAATTCATGTGTAAACTTCTCTTTCTCAATGGAAAAAGACATAAAAACTTGTTTTTCTACACGTTTGTGTTTGGTTTTAAAAGCCCCAATAACTTTAACGCCTGCACAAGAAAAAGAGGGGATGAAATGATGGTTAGGCTCTAGTTGAGCCCAAACATCTGAAGAAAAACATGAAATTTCACTGCCAGTGTCAACCAAAGCAGGGAAATTAAAGTTAAAAAAATTTACTGTTATTATAGGCGATTTAAAGTTCTCACTAGCTTTCAAAACATTATCGAGGTCAATTTGTTCATCAGAAAAAGTTTCTAGTACGGTCCTTTTTATTAAATTTTCCCGGATAGGACCTTGATTTTCCGAGAAAATTAACAGTTTTCCGACTCGTCGACGGTTTCTGACACTTCCAGATTAAAAGTTTGTTTTTTATTGTTTCTATCGTTAAAATATTTTTTAGGCTGAGTAGAATAGTTTTTGGAAGGTATCGTAACCGGTGTGACTACGTCATCATGACCCCTAAAATAGTACTCGGCCTGTCGTAGCCTCCTTAGGGCTTCCTCTAAAGTATTAGCTCCCACCAATAATACAGAAATACTGGGCGAAAAATGACGAGCTATAGTGGATATTAATAATTCAATGGGATATGGTGGGTCTAAAAATTTAGCTAGGCTTACAAAATAATTAAAATGGTCCACTAGGGAGTCACCTTCTCTGTACCTACCAGAATCTAATTGTAACCTAACTTGCAACTGCTTTGTTGCCCCCCAAAAATGCTCACAAAAATTTTGTTTAAAATTTATATAATTTTGGAAAGTATGTAAAAAGGCATCCGCCCATAGGCGTGCGCGCCCCTTAAAAGAATTAATGAGGATCTTATAAATGTCGTGATAAGGCAATTGATTGACTGCTAAACTACTTTCAATTCTACTCAAAAATTCCATGGGGTGCAACGAACCATTATTTTCGAAAACTGGCAGCTGTTTAATATCGAATGGAATATTTATGTTATTTAACTGAGATTGAGGTAAATTATTGTTACAATTATTATTTATATTTAAATTTTGCATTGTAACTACCACTTGTGTTACTATTCTTAATATATCTTCGTTCTGAACATTTAACGGATTAGCAGGAGCAAAAAACATATGCTGTTGAGGAGGTGGAACCTCCATAGACGATGATGGAGGTGGCGGCACGTTCTGGGCAGACTGTCCAGCTGCGCTGATCGGCCCAGAATGATTGAAGCCCGCTGTGAAGGGCTCCATACGAAAAGTTGGGTTAGTTCGATTTAAATTTGGTTGGATCCTACCTTGAATATTGATATTCGGTATATTTTCAGTTGGTGGATCCAAAGACCATCTGCTTCTTCCAGGCAGAAGGCGAGGCTCTGAAGATGGCGGCCTTCTAGAGTTTGACATATCAAACTGGTCTAAGTAGGAAGGAAGACGGATGTTTCTACCACTTCTGGTGAACCTAGGTGTTCCTACACCCGAAGATGGATTATTTTCTGTCTCTGGCGAATGTTGTAAATTTGGCATCTCAAATTTTCTGGCCTCTTGATTGGGTGCCAAGATGTGACGGTTTTTTCTCAGGGTATATTTTTATTTGTGGGTTTAGACCAATAAAACTCAGAGCATGCCAGTAAATTTACTTTTAATTGGAGACAGGCTTTCTTGCTTCTTTTATCTTTTTGGTAAATCTAGTAGCTGTTCGGCTTTGAAAACTTATTTAATTATTTTACCCTAATTAAAAGTTTCACGCTAAGTACCAGATTTACCAAAAAGATAAAAGAAGCAAGAAAGCCTGTCTCCAATTAAAAGTAAATTTACTGGCATGCTCTGAGTTTTATTGGTCTAAACCCACAAATAAAAATATACCCTGAGAAAAAACCGTCACATCTTTAGTAAACTTCAATCTTTGCCACTAAAAAATGAAAATACGTTTATAAAATTTACCCATTTGGAGTAGTTTACTATAAAGACGATAATAGTCGGGGAGCTAGCGCAAAAAATATGCAAGAGTTTTCTGAAGGCTAATATTTTCAAGACGGGTTTAACTTTAGTGATTAAAAGCTAGTGTACAGTCAGCACTTACAGTTCCGGGACATCTGGGGGCGGGACGCGCGCAATGTTGTAATTTTAATTAGTATCTCCAAACTGTTTTCTGAAGGCTCAAAATTTGTACAAAACGAGCGAATATAATATAAAACAGGAATCTAATAGTCAGACACCGGAACATGGGGACACATAGAGTCAGCGCTACTTCATACTAGTCAAAAAAGTGTCCTGACCAAAAGTGTTTTCTGAAGGCTCAAACTTTTTTAAATAATAATAACTATAAAGTTTAAAAAAAAATACAGTCAGACTCCTCTGCGATAGAACCACTTCAGTCAGCAGTCGATAGAAGTGTGAGTGGGCACTGCGGGTATCAGTATGTCTAGCCTTAATATCTGTCAATAACGTTTCATAAAAAAGAAATTCATAATTTTTTGATACTTTTAGTTCTTTAGAACGACAAATGATAAAATAATATTATAAATATGATAAATTTCTTCTAGCTATGATTTTTTTAAATTCTTAAATACGTATGAGAGGTTGATTAAAAAAAAATAGTAAAATCAAATTAACTTTTATTAGCTCAGGAATAAAGAAAGTGTAATATCGCTACGATTCTAATTGTTTTACAATTAAATGTCATTGTTTCAGTTACTCTTTCTCGTAGCATCTATTCGTGAGAATCACTATCGTCGTCGTCTTCTCCGCCACTCTCTTCATCGGAATAAAACGCGATTGCGCCATATTCTTCAGCGTCATCAGTAGTGGTTGATCCCGAATCTGTGTACAAACCAAAAATTAGGTGTTAAAGCAATATCTTACATCAACAATTAACGTTTTGAATGACATCGATGATATGATTTCAGTTGGTACGAAGGCGATCAGCTGCCTAATTTTATTTCGGACGTTTTAATCCAACCGGATGATGTATCTGCAGGTAATTTTTGCCAATCGATTAACAAATGTCATTCAAAACCTTAATTGTTGATGTAAGATATTGCTTTAACACCTATAATTTTTGGTTTGTACACAGATTCGGGATCAACCACTACTGATGACGCTGAAGAATATGGCGCAATCGGGTTTTATTCCGATGAAGAGAGTGGCGGAGAAGACGACGACGATAGTGATTCTCACGAATAGATGCTTTTATTTTCAATTTTTTTTTTCATTTTTTTTGCTTTATAAGACAATTGATTTTTTTTTCTTTGATAAATTAACTGATATTTATAAAAATACTGTTTATAAAAATGATTCCTCGAAATAAAAAGGATAAGATTCGCCAACCGTAATAAATATAACTTTGTTAGCTTATATTTATATATTTGTGAAACTACCCAAATCATAAATATGTAACACGGTAAAATCGAAATGAATATAATTAAATCTGAAATAAAGACAAAAGTGAAATAAATATAATTATTATATATTATTACAGGACTGTTGATCACAAACGGTGAAGCATTATTGATACACGAGAAAGAGTAACTGAAACAATGACATTTAATTGTAAAATAATTAGAATCGTAGCGATATTACTCTTTCTTTATTCCTGAGCTAATGAAAGGTAATTTGATTTTACTATTTTTTTTTAATCAACCTCTCATACGTATTTGAGAATTAAAAAAATCATAGCTTAATCACTAGAAGAAATTTATCATATTTAGAATATTATTTTATCATTTGTCGTTCTAAACAACGAAAATTATCAAAAAATTATGAATTTATTTTTTATGAAACGTTATTGACAGATATTGAGGCTAGACATACTGATGCGCGCATTGCCCACTCACACTTCTATCGAATGCTGACTGAAGTGGTTCTATCGCAGAGGAGTCTGACTGTATTTTTTTAAAACTTTATAGTTGTTATTATTATTTAAAAAAGTTTAAGCCTTCAGAAAACACTTTTGGTCAGGACATTTTTTTGACAAGTATGGAGTAGCGCTGACTCTATGTGTCCCCATGTTCCGCTGTCTGACTATTAGATTTCTGTTTTATATTATATTCGCTCGTTTTGTACAAATTTTGAGCCTTCAGAAAACAGTTTGAAGATACTAATTAAAATTACACCTTTGCGCGCGTCACGCCGCCAGATGTCCCGGAACTGTAACTGCTGACTGTACACTAGCTTTTAATCACTAAAGTTGAACCCGTCTTGAAAATATTAGCCTTCAGAAAACTCTTGCATACTTTTTGCGCTGGCTCCTGGACTATAAATCCAAATGGTAGAATTTTAATCTTCGCCACTAAAAAAATAAGACTTGTTCTCAAACGCTAAAGGCGGAATTGACACGTACCCCAAAAAATTCGTTGCTCCATGATAAACATTGATAACTTCACACATATCAAGAAATCCACCGAGAAAACGTAAAACACAACAAGAAAAATGGCGCCGAGCCGGTTGTGTAGTGTATTTTGAGGATGTCGCTAAACAAAGAAAACCTAATAACAAGAGGGTTGTGCGCATGCCCATACCTGTGGGGCGGCAAGACCTGTGACTGGCAAGCTATGCGTACAAACCAGTGGCGTGTCGTGGGGTTTGTGTTTGAAGGGGCGCAATAGAAATCCAATACCAAATGACATATAAGCAAATTGCTCGAAAAAGTATCTATTTATAAAAAAAAATTTAGGTAAATTAATACATACATTTATAAATGTCTTTTGAAAACCGACGCGTAAAAGGTCGGTTTTCGGCCTGTCGTTCACATTATATTGTTGACGAAATTCATTTTTATTAGTTCGAACTCGACGCGCGCTTATGCCACAACAAAGTCCCAAATGTATAAAGCAATAAGCAATGCAGGCGCTAAAATACCGCGGCCGTAGAGCCCCTAAATAAATCGGATATAACCGGGTGACGTTCGGGTTCGTTCGGCGAAATTTATATACGCCAGGCGAGATTCACCGTCCGTCGCAGCGTTTCAACGACGGAATTCAATTATCTAAAATTCACACGTGGAGGCTTGCTTATCGTTGGTCAACGAAAACGGACAATTGGAGATGAGTTCAGAATTGGTGAGTTGCTATCGTCTTTTAAAATTTATAAATATTAGTATTAAAATTAATAGTAATAATAAATAATTAAGTAAACATTTAATTTGTGTGTTATGTTAAAATTCCTAGGAGCGCCCCTATAGAGCAACCGCCACTGGTACAAACGCACTTGCTCACCCATAAAACTTAAGTTTGGTTTGATAATGAAAATTTTACATCTACTCCTTTGGTATTGTTTTATCTGCCTACATTAAATACGTTACCAAATTTTTTAAAAAACTTACCAAGGTTACCGTGACGCTATTCTGTGACGAACATAAATCCCTATACTTATTGATAAATATAATTTAGAAGACTTTTAGATAAATAAATTAAGTACTTATAGAAGTCATTTCAATTAACGCATGTAGGTACATATTTACTTCGAATCAGATACGTAGCCGCTCAATAATTTTAGGGAATTTTTGTTTGCTTCGTGTTTAAATGACATTCGTAATATTACATGAGTTTTCAATTTGTTAAAAAAATTGTGTTATGTTAGTGCATATTTAAATATTCTAAATCATGACGGAATACGACTTTGTCGATAAGCTAGATCTAGAATGGCTTTAACCAAATAATTAATCCGTTTTCTATAGTAGTTGTGTCACAACAGTTTTATGACAAAATTACGTACTGACCGTAACCACCCAGTAATCGGCCACCATCAATCCTTGCGGCTACTATAGTTGCCCATCTTTGGAGATACGAAAAATTAATTTCTTTCAAACCACTAAAAATTATAGGACTTTTCTATGAACCCATCATCTTTCCGAGGGGTTTGGAAATTTTTTTCTTATGTCAGTAGGGAACAGAGACAGAACCTTCTTTTAGCTAGAGCGCAGTGAGTGCTGTGCTGTAAGTTGTGCTAGTTTAAGTCACACTTCTCACACTTCTTAGAAACAGCCTGATTGGTTAACTTTGCTCTTATGGTATATAAAACTGTCATAAATTTATTTTTAATTATGTGTGCCGGATTAGTTATAGGTCATTATAAATACTGGGACAAAAAATATAATTAGGGGGAGGAAGAGGAGGAGGGGAGGAAAAAATATTTACTGAGCCGAGTTAAATTTTTAAAAGGAACGCTTAACTTAGTCGTTGGCTTTGCTTTGCTATAAAAGTAACTTAAAGGAACTTTGCTATTACTTACACACAAGTTAAAGTATTGGACACAGCAGCATACCTACAGCATCTCTTATATTATAAAAGTATGTAAAATTGACAGATGCTGGTCCAAGTTATACAATTGACATCGAATAAGCGAGAACTTCTCTTTTTTTCTGGTCTGTTACTATTATTAATAAAAATAAAAAAAACTCCAGTGCTACGATCAATAAGTTTTTGCGAAAACTCTCAAATAACTGTCAAGGTTATCGTGTAGCTATGTTTATTAACGGAGGTCCTCTCATAATATGATTAAAGTAAGGTTTTTAGTCCGTGTTGAATGTACCGGGTGATTGGTTATATTTTGCACCCCCACCTATCTCATTTATTTGAAGAGGTATCAAAAAACTTTAAATACCAAAGTTGTAGGCTTTTTGATGAATTTTTATTATACAATATCAGAAGAAAAAAAAGATTATCGCATAACTGTGAAATACGTACAAATTGTGTTTTTTTAAATGAAACACCCTGTATATTATATGACATTCTTGTAGAAAATCTTCTTCTCATTTCAAATATATATATTTTATGTGGTCTATTTTGAACGCTTGGGTAAATAAGTATAATTTAAAAATATAGCATAAGTAGGCTTAGACAATATGGCCGATTGAATATAAGGCAATTGTTCACCTATTATTGGTCTGCTATATAAATATTAATGTTTATAAACAAATTAATATTAATTATTCTTAGAAATACTCATCCAGATTGGATATCCATGGCTATAGACAAATTGAAAGCCGGTTACCAAAAATGTATAGAAGCGAATGGGGGCCATTTCGAACATATTCATTAGATTGAATGTCGGCTATTACCGCGATATTCCCCATAAAATCGTCTTACATAAAATATGTTTCTATAAATAATTGTAATAATTTGGTATTTTAAATGTAGTTTAAAGTTTAGTAAGTTTTTTTTTAATATAATAAATATTAACTAAAACATATTATATTAAACGTATGGTTTTATTTCTAAGAATAATTAATATTAATTTGTTTATAAACATTAATTTTCATATAGCAGACCAATAATAGGTGAACAATTGCCTTATATTCAATCGGCCATATTGTCTAAGCCTACTTATGCTATGTTTTTAAATTATACTTATTTACCCAAGCGTTCAAAATAGACCATATAAAATATATATATTTGAAATGAGAAGAAGATTTTCTACAAGAATATCATATAATATACAGGGTGTTTCATTTAAAAAAACACAATTTGTACGTATTTCACAGTTATGCGATAATCTTTTTTTTCTTCTGATATTGTATAATAAAAATTCATCAAAAAGCCTACAACTTTGGTATTTAAAGTTTTTTGATACCTCTTCAAATAAATGAGATAGGTGGGGGTGCAAAATATAACCAATCACCCGGTACATACATATTATATCGCGATAAGTAAAAATATTTAAAAATAACGTGTGCCGATTAGAAATACGTTCACTTTCCAAAGGGATACTAGCGGGAGTAAGACCTTATGGTTCTAGGATTGCATTATGTTAAAAACATTCTCGAATCTTTTCTTACTTAATCCTGACTACTAAATTTTGCGATTTGCGTTTCATTCTAGTTGAGAAAAATAGGAAAATAAAATATTTATAAGTCCTTGTAAATATATTTAGTTGTTATCAGATAAGTAACTACTCAGTATTTAGTATTTATTATTTTTGGTTAAGTTATAGGAACATCAAATTAGGAACACACGTTGGTGTTGGTGATTTTTTGAAAATCGTGATGGAATATGGCCTTGCTAACAAATTGGACCTGGAATGGCACGGAATTTTTCAAAAGCATTTACGACATTTTTCGTACCAAAATAAAAGTGAAACATATTCATTTGATAATATATTAAAATACGTCTTTTGTCCAGGTAAGAGTATATTCGTATAAGTATTTTTGTACACAGAGGAATGATAGGTCGGAGCTTGTCTCTGGAGCCATAAATTAAACATTAACATTTTGCCGTTTATTTTATTGCGACAACCATCTATTGTTGACAACACTTGGTATCAAAAAAATGATTCTGGTATTTACTAATACCCTTTTTTAATTGGTTAAAGTTTCTGAATAAAAATAAGTCGGATAGAACCAAATCCTAAACGACAAGTGGTTTATCTCAAGGAAGTTACCCTAGCAGAGGATGGGTTGGACTTTTGCTGCTTTTTAAATTCTCGAATTTTTGTCAAGGAGAGCAATGAAAATAATATATCCAAATAAATTTGTATTTTTACAAAACTAAATTTTAGATCCTGATAACGAAGAAGAAGTGAAAAATGAAGATAAAGAAATTTTTGAGAAGTGTCTCTTAGAAGCGCTAAATTTACTCTCCAGTCGGCAAACTATTCCCGAACAAACTCAAGTACGGCAATTACTAAATATTGCAAAATACGTAATCAGGGACGAAGCAACGTTCGTAAATCTTAATGCAAGCAATATATTCCCGAGACTAATTTATTTGTCCCAATCACCTACAGAAAAAAAAACGGAAATTGTGTTAATGGAATTCTTGGGCTCACTTTTGGAACATCCAAGTGGAGTGAAATGGCTCATGGACGAAAAATACTTTCTGAAAGTGTTCGAGTCAACAGTAAATGATCAAGACAAATATGGAGAAATTTTAAAAACGAGGCAAGTACTTTACGCATTGTACTAGATATAATTATAATAAAATGCATTTTTTATCACTAACATCATTAATTACCGTTATCTATAAAATTGAATCCACCTGCTTTAAACAAAAAAAAATATTTAAAAAGCTACAAATAATAGAAATGCAATAACATATTGCTACCGTTTGCAACTGTTCTAACATTTATTTCTCCTTACTTACCCAAGAACTTAATTTTACCCAAATTAAAAATTTACCCCAATTAAACTGAATGCAACCTACCACATGTCTTAATTTACTAAATTTTATTTTATGTCCAAAGAAACGAGTTTCTAAGAATACTTCTGAGGAAAACAGTCGACTTGGATAAAAACTATAGCAACGAAATTATGGCACTGATAACTAGCTCTCTATTTAGCACAGCCCAACTAATTAAATCAGGAATACCCGACGATTACCCAACATTGGATGGATTAAAACCTAACCTAACGTGTCTTGTTAAAATTTTGGAGGGCCTACTAAAAAATGACGGTGTAAAAGTTCTTCAGTACATAACGGATCTTAAGGTACCTACTTAAATATATCTTCTACATTACTGCCTAATGCTGTAATTAATCGGTAAAACAAAATATATTTTTTGTTACTGTTAAAAACTTTAACAATAATGTTTCGGGCAGGGATCTTATTATACATAGTTCTATACGTAGTAAAAACAGTCTAGGTGTGTGCATTATAGTTGCATAGTGTGTGAGGTTGGTACTTTATAATGTAAAAGTTTTTTCATCTTACTTTTTATTGTACATGCTTTCTATTCCAATACGTATAAACAATTTCAAAAGTTGAATGGTAGTTGAAATTTGCTTGATGAAAATCATACTCTTGTTAGCATATAGGTAATAAAAATATACTATTAATATTAAAACTTATCGTTTCAAGGTAGGAATTGCCTGTGATACAATCTCTGAAAAATGTAAAGACGTTGAAATATGTTTACTACTGGATCGTGTAAGCATGCTGTTATCGTTTTTTGGCTTTATCGATGTATTCGATGGAATTAAATCTATCAAGCAAGATCCACTGGAATTATGTGGATTTACAAAGATTGTTGATAGAGAAGTCGATAAAGGTATGTGTGAGATATATTCTTAGTACGATCACTATAACTGCAGAACAATAGGACTTTTTATTAAGATTTAAAACTGTTATGTATTCCTGATTTTCCCCAGAAAGTAATATCGCAATAAAGTAATCAGAAACACAAAAATCTTTACTTTCCCGTAACCATTTCCGATAATTCAAAAATAATCATCTAACATTATGGCATTTAACTTTTCACTCTAGTGACCAAAATCTATCCAAGATGTTATAGAAGCATTGTACTTTTTAAGTAGTGTTTTTGGTTTATTTTTCCTAATTATCGACTTCTTTAATAAATAATTAATTTTTTTAGGTTTATTTACTGTAGTTTTCGAACTGCTTCACTATGCTCTTAAATACTTTCAGTACATCTCAGATAAAATTCCGAAATACTTCGTTGGCACAAAGCAAATAAATATAGACAGTCAGCTGGTAGCGCTTCAACTGGAACCTATATTACTAGAATGGACAAGACTTAATGGTGCTACCAATTTATGGACAGAACCGGATATGGATTGTACATCCATTACGCATCCATTAAAAGTGTTTAAAAACCTTGAGCAAAAAGCACTTCATATTGGTAAAGTTTAAAATG
This sequence comes from Polydrusus pterygomalis, assembly GCA_963969555.1. Classification (NCBI taxonomy): domain Eukaryota; kingdom Metazoa; phylum Arthropoda; class Insecta; order Coleoptera; family Curculionidae; genus Polydrusus; species Polydrusus pterygomalis. The sequence goes on from OZ018379.1 coordinate 21,648,931, forward strand.
TTTTAACAAAAAGTTGGTTCATACAGCCTACAATATAACAATTTGTGGGTCGTTTAAGTCTTAATATAGCACTAATAATTAAGACAGCAAAGCAACGTATAAAACTAAAAGAGTCTTCTTTTATAGGGTTTAAAATCAGGGGCAAGTTACCACCACGTTCCTTTGACGTATATACTAAGGCAGTAGAGAACATAACGAGATCCAAAGACTTCTATTCCAAAAAAAACGCATGTGACATTATTAATACTCTAGTGTATGCTTTGGAAGCGCCGTTGAGATATCTTCAATCGAGAAACGAAAAAGTAACAATAGAACATGCGGAGCAAATATATATTGCCGAGCTACTCGATGCCACGTTAATCTTTATCAGATTTTTTAATTTGAGTTGGTCCGATAGTGTGAAAATGCTAGATCTTCTCTACATCGCGATAGAAGGCTCTTCCTCGTATCAAGGGATAGAACCGGTATGTATCTAAGGTTAATTTCTACATAGCAAGGATTCAGCCTTTTTTACCTTATTATTATTTTAAGATAATGTTAGATTGTCTAATACTACTACAAGAGATAATATCGAGGCGCTTTTCTCCAAGTATGGCTTTGCTTATGGATACTGCTAATGGACTCAAAAATATTGGACCACTGCTTTACAAAACGTGTTTTACAAACAATTGGAAAATACGAAATGCAGTTTTAAATGTTGTCCATGCTATAACTCTAAGTGCAAACAGTTGTAAGTATTAGTCTATACTTTATCGACGCATCTCTCTGCTAAATCTACTAGTTTCTCTATAAATAGGAGCATTGTTGTTATACATATATTGGACGATATACAAGCCCTTAATTCTTTTGACAAACTTTCAGTGGAAGTACTATAGTAGGTGTGCCAGATGAAAAAGGGTCATAATCATTTCACAAATGTATTTAAAAACATTGACTAGAACTACGAGGACACGTTATAAACGAAAAAACATATGCATTCTACCGAGAAAATTGCGGAGAAACAAATGCATATCACTGTTATTGTGGCTTTATGCATACAGGGTGTTTATTAAGACTTGTACAAATTTTAAAGCGTAAAACTTTAAAGTGAAACCTGCGTTGGAATTTTCTAAGTTGAATCATTAAGAGTTTTTGTAAAATAAGCGAAAAATATGTGAAAAAAATGCTTAGCAATGCATAGCAAGGTTGGAAAACAATCTTTAAACTCGTTTTTTTTCCATAAAGACTTCTCTCAGCAAAAAATACGAAGAGTACCCAGTGGCGGCTTGTGCATAAGAGCACATGAGCACGTGCCCCCCTAGTTAAAATTTAAATTGTTAAAATTCAAAATAAAAAAAATCTATAGGTACTAGTTACCGTTTTGTGAATTATCATCACCCTATCTTTTACGTAACGTTAAATTGCGATATCTTTACTTTCCCTATTGTTAGATGTTGCGTCGAACAAAAAATTTCGCTTAAACCGCGGTGACTCATGCGCTTGAACGGCATAACGACCGGCAGAATACGGTGCCGCCGCATGATACAATAAATTCTTTCTTTGTATCATTGTGCCGCCGGTGCCAGAAGTTTTTAATGTTCAGGACGGCCGCAATCTTTTCACGAGTCGAGGAGCACGATAGCTCTATCTTTGTTTTATAGCTAGTTTTATTTTCGATCTCATTCTATCTTTATGGCACAAATTTCTGGTGATCATGAGGTTTAGGCACGTTATGATTAGTCAACTTTAAGCGAGAGTGCTCGTTTGTTCTGAATTATGTTTTCTAATTCGATTTTTACTCTGCTGTTGTGCTGCGCCAGCTGGCTGAGCCTTTTAGTGATTTATGTAATAGTATGTCCGCGGTTTTATTTTACGGCTTCTTTAAAAAATAATAAATAATATAAAATTGACGGCGACGGTCTCGGTGCAATATTTAAATAATTGCAAAAATACAGTGAGTTTTTAAAAAAGTCATTCTCAGGGTTAAGTTTCGATGATAAGATTATTGTAAAGAATGCGGGAAAACCAGTGCCTAACCTCCAAATAACGCAACTAAATAAAGGTCAAAAACGGGACTTGGAGTTTTTAAGACTTTAGGAGTGCATTGTATGAAAAACATGAGTGGCTGTGCGGATGTGAAAAGCAGAATAGTCTATTTTGTTTCCCGTCTTTGTTATTTGCCGGCGAAAAGGCAGAACCGTGTTGGGTTCAAAGTGGTGTTAATCGTATTGGTAAGCTATTTATTTATTTTATTGGAATCTTTTTAAGGAAGGGTTGTTAAAAATATCGGCCAGGACACAAATGCACAATATTTTGATGTTTAATAAAAAAATTACACATACATGTCAGTACCTACCTATATTATAGGTTGGTACCTAATTAGGCTCATTTAAGTTCATATTAAGCGATCTTTACATCTGTGAAGTTCTTCGTGAATTTATTCATGAAGTCACTTTAGGGCTAACTTTGATAATGTAAATGGTCAACTTGGACGTCAAATAAATTCGTGAATTTCTTCGTAAAATTATTCACGAAAATTTAACATGCAAAATAATCAGCTGATGCACAGTGTACTAAATGCCACCGACTTCACGGAGAAATTCACGAATAAATTCATGAATAAATTCACGAAGAACTTCATAGGTGTGTAAAGACTGCTTTATAAAACAACATGACCTTGAACTTCCAAAAAAAAATCGCCTGCGGCGCTGTTATACGAGGGGCTGCCGCCCCCCCTACCCCCTGCCGCGTTTCCCGTATTTGTGAACCCCCAGACATTCATGTCACGAGCCGCCACTGAGAGTACCTGTTGTATGTAAAATTGAAAAGAGAATAGGCATGTCTAGTCAAAAATTATGTACATTGCGACACAAAAAAGTTATGGTTATTTAAATTCAGGTACAAGACTGTATGTGGCGCCCTCTACCATTATGCAAAAACTAAGTAAATTATATTTTTCATCAGTAGTACTCCCAGTATCCCGAATTTCGTCAAATTGTCCTGTTATTAAACAGGCCTAGATTTAATTTTGGCGCGGATACCCTGATTTTTTCTTATTTTATCTAGTTATTAGGCAATCATTCTATCTTACAAGGTACAAAATCATCTTGCAACGAACATTTTTTAACGAACCTTTTTAGGTTTTACGTCTTTTAAAACTATTTTATTTGGTGCGTCGTTGCCGCTTCTGGTATCAAGAATGTCTTTTAACGATAAAAGTTTTCCTGTACGAGCAACAGCACTAAAGTGCCTTCAGCAAATGATTATCATGGAGGGCATTGAGGACATTTTACCAAAAAATGGTTTAATTGTAAGTATATGTACTGAAAATCAGGACTAAAAATAAACCAGTTACTAGTGATGCCGCCGAGATGAGAAATTCTCATGTCTCGTCTCGTCTCGTCTCGAGACGAGAGTGAAATTTTTTTCTCGAGAGAAGTCACGAGACGAGACGAGAGAAGACCGTTTCTCGTCGAGAAATTTCTCGTTTTTTCTCGAATTTTCTCGTTTGTTAGAACACTGAATTTTAGGTATCTCCTAATATACAGTGTGTGTATAAAGTCTGGAAACGGCTTAATAACATCACAATTTACTGGCCGATTTAAACCAAATTTGGTACAGTTGTGTAAGAGGATCTAACGCACCGAATGACGATATTGGCGTTGTTGCCAGCTTTTTAGTTTGTCTGGAATTCGAACGAATTTTATATTTTTAAATATAACACCCAGTATATTTTTACATTTTTAAATTCCACATAAAATTATAATAATTTTTTATTAAATGCATTATTAGTCTATACTTCATAGTTTCCGAGATATTGACTCTTAAAAAGTGACATTTTTGAACTTTGACAGCTTATAACTTTCTAACAGTACGTCTTAGAGCAAAACGGCTTACATGTCCCTATCTTCAATTTTTATTATCTTCCCAAAAAAATCAACTTCCGGTTAAACCGGATGTAACTCGAAAGCAGGAAATATAGTTGTTCCGGTTAAACTGGAAGTTAATTTTTTTGAGAAGATAATAAAAATTGAAGATAGGGACATGTAAGCCGTTTTGCTCTAAGACGTACTGTTAGAAAGTTATAAGCTGTCAAAGTTCAAAAATGTAACTTTTCGAGAGTCAATATCTCGGAAACTATGAAGTATAGACTAATAATGCATTTAATAAAAAATAATTATAATTTTATGTGGAATTTAAAAATGTAAAAATATACTGGGTGTTATATTTAAAAATATAAAATTCGTTCAAATTCCAGACAAACTAAAAAGCTGGCAACAACGCCAATATCGTCATTCGGTGCGTTAGATCCTCTTACACAACTGTACCAAATTTGGTTTAAATCGGCCAGTGGATTGTGATGTTATTAAGCCGTTTTCAGACTTTATACACACACTGTATAGACAGAAAAATAAAGTGTTTAACGTTCTCACTCTATCGTATTGTGAAGGCATTTACCTTAAAACAGATATTCAAGAGAACAGAATCAAATTGTCTAGTCTCTTTCTTCTGTCTACGGTTAGTAGTTGACATTTTTAAATAATTAACCAAATCTGAAAGAAAGCATTTTCGATTGAAAACACAATATCGAAAAGGACCCCAGTCAAATTTCATTCACAAGGCGAAAGGCGATAGATTTTGACTAAATTTAACAATTTTGTATCAAAAATTCGAAATTCGCCAAAAACTTCTCACACAAAAATCATTAATAAAAGTGTGAATTTCATTTCATATCTCTCTTACCAGTTTTAATATTTGACATTACTTTTATAACACCCTGTATATCAACCGAAACTGTATTAGGAAATCACAGATAAAGACAACGGAGGGCCATGAAACTAGTGTTATTGAAACTATAGCATTAAGTTAATAGTCTCAATTATTCAATTATGACATTAGTAAATAAATTAAAAATAAAAAGTCTAAAATAATAGGTAAAGTGACATTCAGTACGAATGATTCAAGTGTATGCCCTGTTTTGCCTCAATTTATTGCACAGGTCTCAGACATAAATTTGGCTATTGAAAATAATTATTAAGTGCGGTAAATGATACTTTTCCGCACGAGGTGGCAGTTGCACGAACGGCTCGAAGCAAGTCCGGGCCGGGCATGCCACTAAGTGAGTGTGGAAACGGAACTTTTCGCACATGTTACTTACAATATTTTTCCTAATTGCGTAAAATTAAGCTTGTTCGTAATAAATTTTTGTATTTCTTGGGTAAAAGGAGCAAAAAATAAAGTGAATTTTTAAATTTTGATATGTCAAATAGAGCATTTTCGGAAATACTTCTTTAAGTTCTTTCTCTTAATGTAATAAAAAAATTAAGGTTTTTCCCCGGATGACATTCTGGGCTGATCCCTTTATTTAGTCGAATATTTTCCAAACTATTGCAGTTAATTATGCCCCGAATTATGCCAAAAAATAAATAATAAAAGAAGGGTAGTTCCATTATGAATCAATTATTATTATTATAAATCGTTCTCTATTCTGTATCTTTTACCACCCCCTATATTTTGGACTGAAAATACCTCGGTGCCAAGCCTATTACATTACGTGAATTATGTCTTGTGGCCGCTTGCAATATTTTGTTGATCTAAGAAAAATAGTTTCTAAGTCACATGACTAACAAACCGACTTATATTAAACCCTTCTGCGAGACGACCAGATACTTTTAAATGTTTACCCCCTTTAAGATTCGTATAAAAAAATATTTTTTATGATTCCCTACTCACGAGAAAAAACGAGACGAGACGAGACAATGGCACTCTCGAGCGAGAAAAACGCGTTTCTCGTCGAGACGAGATAAAAAAAAATTCTCGCCTCACGAGACGAGACGAGAATGGGCCAATTCTCGTCTCGTCTCGTCTCGCGGCATCACTACCAGTTACTCAATAAATTTTGTGGCAGATTCTGAAGGTTTACAAAATACCCATAATTTTTAAAATGTAATTTTACATAGTGCTTTTAACCTTCTTCTTACTTACTTTTTTTTACAGAATCAGGGTTTGAAAACTATAATGCAAAATGTGGACGAGGAAGTAACGATAGAAGCTATTAAATTAATCAAAATTATTTATGCAGATGAAAAATACCTTGAGACAGACGTTACGATGAACATTTACTCGTGTTTAGAACGTACTGCTTTTTCAATACACACCAGTGATAATGTTCAGACAGAGGTTGCAGACTTTTGGCGAACAGTTGTAAGAAAGAAATTCAACAGTATAGGTAAATCTTTATCTTATCTTGTTTTTCAGATTAGAAAAAAAAAGAAAAATTTAAAATTCTATACAACTTCATATTTTATGTAGATGTTAAAATACTTTGATTTTTATGGTACATTAGAGTCTTATATACCTTGTGACGACAGTCAGTAACTAAAGTACAAATATAATATTTCAGGGTGGATGAATACTTTACTAAAATTTCCCGAGGTAATCTTCTCCAAAAGAATAATTCCAATGACTACTAAAGAAATAAACAAAAGGTGCTATAAAGCTTTAAACGAACTAAGTCGAATTGGATGTCTAAATGTACTTAAGAAGTTTTTTGATTCCATTGATCAATATGCAAATACTAAAAAGAGTTTAATGGAAATACTTAGTAGGCTAAACTATATTTACAAGGTGCATAATGTACGTATATTTTTAATGTCTTTACGTTGGAATTGCTTTGTTTCCTTATGTGTTAGTTGGTTGGATAGACGTAAATTTAGATGTAATAATTACAAAGTTAAAACTCAGAATTAGTGATGAATCAGTGATTTCACCATATATAGGGTGTTAACGTCCCATAGAATATTTCGAAACGTAATGCTATTTGAATCTTGCAAGGAGAGTGTCTTCAACAACATCATTCTCCAAATTTGCAGAATTCAAATTGCATTACTTTCCGAAATATTCCAATGTATATTAAATTTTAAGTGGTGTTACTCGCGTGCATTACTCTGTATAAATACATATTTAGACTATATTGTTTTAAGATTACTCCCGAATCAATGATGTTCAGTCCAGAGTTTTTGGAGTTGTCGTCAATGCAGCTCGACTTGCTGGTCTCCCCAAAAGAATCCGAAGACATTCTAAAAGAAATCATTGGCGAGGCAATGATGGATATATTGCCTGCTGAACTAGAATTTATAACCAATAAGGTAATTTTTTCAATCTATTTTGTATTTAACTGAGAAAATCAGATTGGTAAGTTTTAAGAACTAGAAAGATATAGCTGTAGCATCAGAAAAAAAAAGGTACAGGACATAAAACAGAGCCCTGTGACATACCTAGTCTTAATGTTATAACAAAGGCTTTAGATTACAATGATCTTACTATAATTTATCAGTGTGACTTACCCTTACACCTTGTTGCATTTTTGTTCAAAAATGTACATTAATTTACTATCATCATTGAGAATAGAACCTTCTTTATTAAAGATAATTATCGCCATAACACAGTCCCTCGTATGCAATCCTTTGATCCTCATACTAACTCTACAACAAAATTAATACAATTAATATTAACAGTTTCTTCTCTTCTATATATTTATTTTTTCCCAGTACACAACTATTTGATAAACTGCAAGTTATGTTTAAGTTTTTTTAGCAATGACGTTTTAAATTTAATTAATAGGTAATAACCTTAGCCATAGAGCAATAAAAGCAAGAGAAAACATCCCATAAAAAATTTTGCCGCTCATAATTTTGGACGATATCCAAATCTGTATCGAGTTACGCCAAACGTTGCCTGTGACGAACACAAATATCCGGCTAAAGTCACTTCGCTTCTTGGTACTAACATAGCGGCCTCGAGCCTCGTTTCGTCCATTTAGATGGGATGTCTAGGTTTACTTAGCTTATAACTTAATATGATATGATATAATGACATTTTATTGAAAAACTCAACTTAACAATAGCTGTACAAAACAATACCACATAAGTATGTCGAATATCATTTTGTTTTATTAATCGACATCTTTTTAGGACCCTTTTGCTCTGATGGACGCAGACCAGTCAAATGTTAATGTTCCAAGTGCCACAACTGCCTCAACGTATTCTAATGATACTAAACGTATTACGCCTTCGGAATTCGTTGCATTAATTTATAGGAAAGTGTCCGAGCTGTCAGCCAAGGGGGAGGGCAATGCCTTTAAAAAATATCCTCCTAAAGAGACTGATGTGTATATAATAGATTATTAGCTATTAAATAGATATTTTAAGTATACCGCTGCATATATTTTCTTTCCAATATACCTAACAGATGTCTAAAAAAAAAGATGCGAAAATATAACTACATCAGAAAAGAAAAACATATTTCATTGGTCATTGGTCTTATATGTCTAAACAGCGCCTGCTCTTTGATACAAATCAACGATATAAATCGTATTTCCTGTACAGAAGGCAATCCCCGTCATTGAATTATTAGAAGCATTGCCATAACTAGGGTACTTTCTGGGGACCTGGCCCCTAGACAATATGTGGATTTTTGGGTAATTTTTTTTCTATTTACTTTAGACAGCTTACTAATTGCAACACGTGTGACACACGAGAAAACTCACCCTGCACTCGACGGCACAATAAAATGAACTGAGTAAGGCTATTGAAGAAGATGTGGGCGAGGGGCTGGGATTTTTTTGTTTACGTAATACATTCCTTCGTTTGTGCGTCCGTAGCAAAGACGTTTACCTTAAAAGCATGTTTATATTAGGTGCAATCACTGCATGCAAGTTATAACGAGGCAATTCATTGCATTGCATGGCTGTTTACATTTGAAGCAATTATTTTTATGGAAGTGTCTTGACAACGGATATAACCAACTTTTAAAAAAGATATCCAATCAGCTGATTTTATTGTAATCTGTTAATTAAAACAATGGATAGAGAAGTGGCGAGGTCCTTGAAGTTATTTTACTGGTCCTAATATTTACAAGAATCAACAAAAAACGACACAATTACTTTTGTGGAGGTTTTATTTACTTTTTATCAGGTTGGTATACTAAAAAAATCACTAAAATTGCATGCTATTTGCAATCAAATTAGAACCTTTCCTAATTTCGTGCGATGCAAATACAATTGCATCAGCTGATCAAAAAGTTACCAAAGCGCATGCCTTCAGGCAATTTTTATTGCAGTTAAATTGAAAACAAACTATTAGATACGCAAACATCAGCAAACAATAATCACGAAAGCAGAAAATTTATGGCCTTGCGTATGTAAACAAAACCAAACAGGAATAGCCATGTGCACTGTAAAGTTATCGTTTAACGAATGGGAAAAGGGAAAATAGACAGGTCCGGGCTTGATTGAAATTCTTATCGTCTTTAGTAAACTTCAATCTTCGCCACTAAAAAATTAAAATTCGTTTACAAACGCTACAGGCGGAATTGACACGTACCGTCAAACGGGGTTACATGGGACGATATCAACATTGAAGGTTCGATAACTTTGATAAATATATTCAAATCGTTTCTAAGTCGTGTCTAAAACTTACGTCACGTCATTTGCCAACCAAATTAAACATATTTACCAGCGAAAAAAAAATAGAGCCAAGAAAAAAATTAATTAGTGGCTGTCCCAAGTTACCAGGCAAGTTGGGGTAAAGTGGGACATCAATGAAATATACGTAAATACTTCAGTTTAGATGCTTTGTAAAGCATCATGGGACTCCTAAAAATGTAGAGAAGGGGGTTGGTTGCATTAAAAATAAAAAGTTTAACGCAATTAAGAGAAAAACCAAGTTTTAAGTACGAGACTAACATATTTTTAATTTTCTGCTTTTAACAACTTAGTAGGACATACACAACATAAAAAACATTCTTTGGGTAAAAAAGAAACATAAACGTAAATAATGCTAACAAAAATAATAGGTAACAAAGTCCTCATACTTAAAATAGATATTTGCCCCGAATAATTTCCTTGGGGATCATGACTTCTACGATGTCGTCCTTCGTTATTTCTAGAATATCATCTACTTTTTAACCCCGCATTTTACACTTTTTTAAACATTTATCAGTTGAAATAAATAAAAACAACAAAATCAAAAAAATACCTATTGCATTATACTCGAAAACATTCAGGTTAACAATATCTAGAAGCAAACCGAGGAAATTTTAAAAACATAACCTCTTTGCAAGCAAAGTTTTTTGCTTAATTTTTTTTAATAAAAGTACTTAATTTTACAAACAGTAAAAATTGCTTACGTTTGGCGGAATTTTACTAAAATTTCAACTAATATCTATTTGAATATGTACTTAAACAAAACCAGCACGCACAAAAACGATAGTTTCGCAACCTGTTGTTGATAACTGTCAAAAGCATCCAGTGTTGCCAAATGTCCCAATTAACCCCTGCGTCCTAAGTAACCCCGTTTGACGGTACCCCAAAAAAAAATCGTTGCTGATAAAGTGATAAACATTGATAACTTCACACATATCAAGAAATCCACCCAGAAAACGTAAAACACAACAAGAAAAATAGCGCCGAGCCGGTTGTGTAGTGTATTTTGAGGATATCGCTAAACAAAGAAAACCTAATAACAACTTTTGTTTGAAGATGCAAATTTTACTCCTTTGGTATTGTTTTATCTGCCCACATTAAATTCAAAAATTAAAAAAAAAAACTTATCAAGGTTACCGTGACGCTATTCTGTGACGAACATAAATCCCTATACTTAATGATAAGTATAATTTAGAAGACTGCGTTTAGATAAATAAATTATGTACTTTAGAAGTCATTTCAATTAACGCATGTATTTGCTTCGAATCAGATACGTAGCAGCTAAATAATTTTAGTGAATTTTTGTTTACTTCGTATTCAAATGACCTTCGTATTATCACATAAGTTTTCTTTTTATTAAAAAAATTGTGTTATGTTGGGGTATATTTAAATATTCTAAATCATGACGGAATACGACTTTGCCGATAAGCTAGATCTAGAATGGCACAGTATTTTTCAAAGGCATCTACGGTATTTTTCGTATCAAAATAAAAGTAAAACTTACTCATTTGAGGATATATTAAAAGAAGTATTTTCCCCAGGTAAGCACAAATATTATTTTAGATACTTAAAAACAACATAATATTGTTCTAGATTTTACTAAGAAGAGAAGAATAATAATTGGAATATATTTTTCACGTGCTTTCTTTGTGGAACTCGGAAGGCCTATCCGCCTCAAGTTATCCGAGTTGACGGTCATAATTTTATATTTCTCACAATACTTTTTCAAATTTTAGATCCTGATAACGAATACGACGTTAAAAATGAAGATAAAGAAATATTTGAAAAATGTTTATTAGAAGCTCTAAGTTTAGTCTCAAGTCGACAATCAATTCCCAGACAAACACAAATACGATACTTACTAAACATTGCCAAACATGTAACCAAGGACGAGTCGTGTTTTATTAATCTTAATGCAAGCAACGTTTTCGTAAGCCTAATCTATTTGTCGCAATCATCAACAGAAGTAAGCACAAGAATTTCGTTTATGGAGTTTTTGGGATCATTTTTGGAACACCCAAGCGGTGTGAAATGGCTCATGGAGACCAAATACTATACAGAAGTGTTTGCGTTAATTGTAAATTATCCAAAAATGAGAGACCAAACTTCAAAGTTGGGGTAAGTTGGATTTTTTCAATCTTACCATTTCATATTTTTCTTGGAGTTCTCATTCCTCTTTCCCCCAGCACTATTATTTGAACCGTTTCCACTGCCTTCAGCATTATGCTGCTTGCTGAAGCAGCTAATAATTAGTAAATAGTAATAAATGAGTTAATAGTTCTTTAATTATAGTTTACTTCGCTCATGTTTCAATTATCGACCCTTCCTAATTTTCTATTATACATAGACTTCCCTTGCACAATTTTTCTTCATTCTTTGTTGTTTCCCGTTTCTATACGTTTCATTATCTTCATTTTATCTTTAGACAAAACAATATTAATGAAAAAGTATCAGGTCTGTAAAGTAAGTAATAATAATAATAATAAGTTTATTTAAAATTTAATAATATAATAAATATGTCTATGTTGTCTTCTATAAACTTATTCTTCATTGTCAATCCCCTAAAGCTGAGCTTGTTAGGGGCAAATCTTATTTTTTGTTTTAGTATGTAAAATCATAAATCATAAATATGCAGTAAAAATCAAGTTTTAAAGTAAAAATGTTAATTTATAGTATAAACGCAGTTTTTTTTTTGAAGAAATATATTACCTATAATAAAATTATTAATTTATATAATTTTTAAGTAATATTACTTTATCCAGAACAATATTAATTAATTAAAGCATTTCTAACATTTTTTTAATGAAATCAATTTTTTAATTTTTGTTGGTAAATAATCGTTCAAATAATAACATAAATATTTGAAAATTTCGTCCTATGGACTTATTTATTTTAGGTTTTAGGGTTATTTCATTTTTATGACGTGTATTATGATTTTGGTTTTTAAATTACTTAAGGTTTTTATTTTTAAAAATATATATTAAGATGTTATAAATGTAAAATTGTCTTATGTTCAACTTTTTTGTTTCTGAATATAATTCTTTTGAAGGATAAAGATAACACAGGCCTGCATTTTTTAACTCTTTTAAAGTTGATTTAAAAATTTTTAACTGTTTTCTAGTAACTTGGTAGCGCTGATTTCAAATCTGCTTTCAGTTTTTTTATATCACGTAAGGTTATTTTTCAAACCGGTAAAATCCAAAAATATAGAAAAAACACGATTTATTTCATTTATAAGCTAGTTTTTGAATATATTAAGGGAAAAAAAAATATACAAAATATACACATATAAACTATTATAAATGGATATTTATTCGTTATGCTTCTTCAAAAAACGTTTTATTTTTTCAGAAAAGTTTCTTTTGGTTATTTTTCTGTTTCAGCTAAAGGAAGATCTCCTCTCAATGTCCAACAGAAATTGGCCATCATTTTTGTGTCCCAGCGCCCCTGGTATCTTTTTTCCCTCTCTTTAATATATTGATGAAATCTTTTACTTTTCTCTTCACCCACGTCCCCAAGATTTTCCGGAAATTAGTCCAAATGAGAATGTAAAAAGTGAATTTTTAGGCTCATATTCTAAAATTCCTGAAATTTTCCAGCATATTTTCAACGATCTCAACATAGTATCTAGTAATTTACGTTCAACTTCTTTAAAAGCATTCCATGCATGTTTTTCCATATCTTCCAGTACCTTTTCAAATTCTGTATCGTTCATCAAGCTGCTAATCTGCGGCCCTACAAAGATTACCTCCTTTAATTTTGCCTTTGACAGAGCCGGAAATGTGCACTCGCACAGGAAACATGGAAGACCTAAAATTTTTAGATCGTCACACACTTCCCAGTTGTGATTTTCATATTGTATTCTTAAAAGTAATTCCTCTAAATTTTCAGTTTTTCTTTAACTTAACTGTATGGCCGACCGAAACAGAAGCAAAAACATTGTCATTATGTAAAAGAACAGCTTTAAAGCTCCTTTTTGAAGTCGATAAAAAGTCTCCAGTCGGAAGGTTTGTAGCACCACAGAAAATCATTTTTTATTCATCAATCATTTAGAATTTGAAGTACTACATTCATTTTAAAATGTATTAAAACGCCTATTATAATTTTTTCTTTTTTTTTTGGAAAAAAAAATCTGTGGGTGAGAGTATTTTAATTAGTTATTTCTATATAAAAACTGAGCTCAACAAACAAAAATCACGTCATCACAAATTTCATGCAGGCCTGTGTAATCTTTATTGAATATAAAAGTAAACTTCATTAATTTTTAATGTTCTTAGGAATGAACTTTTAAGAATCCTTTTGGAAAAAACAGTTGAAATGGATAAAAATTATTCCAAAGAAATTTTGGCATTGTTAACTGATCCTTTACTACATACGGCTCAACGAATGGAATTATTGGATTCTGGCAATTGCGATGGTTTTAAATCCATTCTAAGATGTCTTGTTGAAATATTAGAAGGTCTACTAAAAAAGTACAATGTAAATGTTTTACAGTGCATAACGAATCTTAAGGTAGGTATATATTTTTTATATTACCCCATTTTGCGAAATAATGGAAATACTGCGTGGATACGTTCATGAGTATTCTTTTTCTAATACGGTTTGTTGATGTAATTTTCACTTGCATCAAGGACAGGGCCCATGATAAAAATCAAAATAAACAACCAATAGAAAAATATATTAGCAGCATTATACGAGTATTCTTGACTACTACTACTCTTGACAAAGAACTTATCGTTTAAGGTAGGGGTTGCTTGTGACGTAATCTCCGCAAAAAGTCTCGACGCGGAACTTTGCCTACTTTTGGATCGAATAAGCATAATTTTATCTCTTTTTGGCTTTATCGATGTATTCGATGGAATTAAAAATATCAAGCAAGATCCACTGGAACTTAGTGGATTTATGAAGATAGTTGACAAAGAAACTGACAAAGGTATGTAGTTTATTACTTTTTAATATTATAATTTACGAAGAGATTCTTTATCTAACTACTGTAACTATTGATAAAAAGCAAAGCTAACGCTCTCAGGCTCTTATCGGACCTTAAAGTAGGTACAATGGTTACACCACTAGGTACCCATTACCTTTTATGGTACAATATTTGTAACAAACTTACTTTCTGTACTTTTTAAGATATTTATTATATAAATCCAAATATAATATTTTTAGGTTTGCTGACTGTTGTTTTTGACTTGCTCCACTATACAGTTAAATATTTTCAGTACATCTCAGATAAGCTGCCCAAATACTTTGACGGAGATAAGCAAATAGATACAGAAGGTCAGCTTGTAGCTCTTCAACTGGAACCTACATTACTAGAATGGACAAGACTTGATTACGCTACTAATTTAAAGGAAGAATCCGATACAGACTGGATACCTTTGGCACATCCATTAAAAATATTTAAACGTCTTTCCTTAAAAATACTTCATATTAGTAAGTCTGGAAATGTTTAACAATAGGTTAGGTTAGGTTAGAGTGGCAGACCTCTGGCATTGTCCAAACAGTCACACGTAGTCCTATAAGGACCATTGTGGTACTACACATATTCCGCGGAACCTATTTGCATCAGCTTCCTGATGGTTAACGCGATCGTAGAAGATTCAGGACAGCTCATTCAAACCAGCCACTGCTGTTAATAAACTTCATAAGTCGACCCAGTTGCAGGCTGCTCACTTCCTACAGATCATTAAAAAATGGTTCGCCCAGTGCATTGAACCTTCTTCTCGCGAGGCCGGGGCGTTCACACAAGAAATGCTGAATACTTTCCTCCTCTTCTTCATCTCTGCAACTTCTACAGAAGTCGTTAGTTGGTATTTGCATACGTTCAGCGTGTCTACCGAACAGGCAATGTCCGGTGACTACGGCAGTGATGTTTCTTAGGTCCCTCCGACTGTGCTGTAATAGCGCTGAGGTTTTTCTGTCATCAAGTAGGGGCCACAATTGCCTGGAGATGCTACAAGTTGTAAGCTCTGTCCATCTGCTTTGCGCAAGTTGTTTAGCTATTCGATCTATCTCTTCTTTGACTGATCCCAGTGGTCTAGCCACAGTATTATCTGCTACTTCGACAGGCATGCTTGCGCCCTCCCTGGTGAGCGCATCAGCAGTCTCGTTGCCAACTAAAACTCACAGTGGTCCGGTATATTTAGGATATTCGACCACTGTGCGTTGTTGAGATCGCAACCCACTGTACGCCAATCGGGGTCAAGTGCGTTGCAATCTCATCACTTATTTGGGTATATAATCTGGGCCAACTCAAGCTGCAGGCATCGGAGCCTACCGCCCGGTCAACTCATCAATGGGTGACTATCCTTGACCATCGTCAAGTGCCGCACCCACTCTTCAGTTCAACAATAGGTGACAAGCCTTGACCATCGTCAAGTGACGCACCTGTCAGTCCGTTAACGAGCTACGCCGAAACACGTCAGACATGCTGGTTTTCCTATTAGGGTGAAAATCAAGAAGATACAATAGACGACCATTTTATAGACTCCAGACTTTCCTTTCTCCACCGCTACGACCCCCACGAAGAGAAACTTCGTGACAATATGTTTAACAATAAGTTGAATAATAGTTTATAGTCACACTTTTATTTTAAAAAGTTTATTTTTCCCGTTTCTGTCTACTACCATCTTAATTGGTTGAGCTAGTATGGCTATATCTTCAGATAATGCATCCGTTCCAGTGGTTTGAAAAGTCTCCATCTAGCCTTGGGACGATTATAATAATATATTAATATAACGTCCTTCAGTTTGAGCCATTTAATTTATTATCACTTTTGAATTGGATACCAACAATGACAAAAAGATATAAGAACAATGTGTTTCAAGCACGATTGATTGGTGAGGACGTGCTTATATAGCCAGTGCTACCTTTTTTGCCCTTTATACATCTGGGTACTGTCAGATAGGATCATAGTTCTATGTGGACTTCAAACAACCCAGCAAATGTTATTTTCTGATCACTGATCAATAGTTCAATGATATTTATAAAAAATAATATGTACATTACTTTCTTGTAGGTTTTAAAATAAAGGATAAGGTGCCGGCTCGTTCTTATGTCCTTTACACTCGAGCGATAGAAAATATCATGAAATCAAAAGACTTTTACTCGAAAAAAAGCTTGTGCGACATCCTTAATACTCTGGTTTATGCTTTAGAAGCACCATTGAGGTATTTTCAGTCAAAAAAGAATGAACAAGTAATTATTGAAGATGCCCAGCAAGTATATATTTTTGCGCTTCTCGAAGCTACTTTATCCTTTATCGGATCTTTCAATTTGGATTGGCCCGATAGCGTAAAAGTTTTAGATCTCCTTTATATTGTGATAGAAGGATGTTCCGCATATGAATGGATAGAACCGGTACGTACTTTTCAGAAGTAAACCAGGTGTTCTATAAGTTGTGGGTATTTTTTTAGGGGTTTATAAGGTAGACTTGCTTTAGATCTTTATTGAACGAACGAAATTACTTTTTAAGATAATTATGGATTCATTAATTCTACTACAAGAAATAATAACAAGACGGTATTCCCCAAGTATGGCATTACTAATAGACACCGCTGATGGATTTAAAAATATTGGACCTTTGCTTAACAAAACATGTTTTACAAATAATTGGAACATACGAAATGCAGTATTAAAAGTTGTTTATACCATTGCTTTAAGTGTCAATAATGGTAAGTGTTTGACGTATTACCAAAGAGAGAATTATTAGAACGAATTGGTTTCGATAAATTGGGATCAATATGTGTCCTGGCAGAGCTGTCGCAATACTCGCAATTACTCTTAAAAAGTAATTCAATTACAATTACCCATTACCCTCCGAAAAAGGTATCAATTACAATTACCAATTACTAACAGTATGATAAAAATATTTAAATTACCAATTACCCACTAAAAGTAATTATTGATTCCTTGATCAATTACCGCATTCGAATTACTGAGTTTAATTCAATTACTTTATTGTAGTGGAACTACCCTAAAAGTAATCGAATTACTCTAATCTATAAATTATAGGCACGTTTTTGGCAAATAAATTACTCCGAGTAATTTAATTACATTTTGGTAAGTAATTTAATTACATTTGGATAATTGAATTACATCCTGGTAATTGAATTACAGTTTGGTAATTAAATTACATTTTTAAAATTGAATTAGTATATGAGCAATGGAATTACTTTTTTTACATTTTACAAAAAAATAGTTGTATAGGTAAGGTATTATTTTTTTAATAGCAGTACGTCCTACTATCACACTTTATTATAGAAAGAAATTTAAAAAAATTCGAAATTTATAGTCAAACTTGATCTCCTAATTTTGATAAGTACCTACTTACCTTTAACAAATTGACCAATAATAACAACTGTCTTTTTTATATAATATGATTTATTTGTTGAAATAAAACAAACGTAGGAAACCTCCTGTTAGCCTTAGCCGCGATTTAACCAAACAATATTTTTTTCTTTCTAGAGTAAAGGAGTTATAAAATTTTTTAAAGGAATTGAATTATTTTGGAGTAATTCAATTACTTTTAATGTAATGAATTATTTGGGAGTAATTAAATTAGTTTTTATGTAATTGAATTATTTGGCAGTAATTCAATTATTTTTTAAAATAATTTAATTACTTTTAAGTACCTTATTCAATTACCTCAGATTTCTTAAAACCAATTACAATTACTTTATCACAGTAATTGGAAAATCAATAACAATTACTATTTTCAAAAAGTAATTCAATTAGAGTAATTCAATTACTAAAAAGTAATTGAACACGATTTTTAAATTATTTTAATTCAATTACCGACAGCTCTAACCCGGACCTGTCTATTTTCCCATTCGTCAAACGATAATGTTGCAGTGCGCATGTCTAATAGTGTCTAGCTTTGTTTACATGCGCGAGGCCATAAAACTGCCACTTTCGTGATTATTGTTTGCTTATCTAATGTGTACAATGCAATGGGTCCAATAAAGTATGCAACAAAATTTAAAACTTTTTTTTATTGGCACTGATTTTGTAATAAATTTTAGTAAAGGAGTTATGAAAATTTTTAAAGGAATTGAATTATTTTGGAGTAATTTAATTACTTTTAATCTAATTGAATTATTCGGGAGTAAATTACTTTTTATGTAATTGAATTATTTGGGAGTAATTCAATTACCTTTATTCTAATTTAATTATTTGGAAGTAATTAAATTACTTTATTTAATTGAATTATTTGGCAGTAATTTAATTACTTTTTAAAATAATTAAATTACTTAAAAGTAATTACCAATTACAATTACTTTATCACAATAATTGGAAAATCAATTACAATTACTATTTTCAAAAAGTAATTCAATTACTAAAAAGTAATTGAACATGATTTTTCAATTATTTTAATTCAATTACCGACAGCTCTGGTAATGGATAATAATATTCAAACGTGGAGTGGCTTCGCTTTGCAATGTTTTATTAACTACAAATTGGGACCAACATATTTTGTCAAACTTGGTGGTAATTTTCCTTTTTCTGTTTCTTAATAAATTCAAACTCTTTTATTTCTCTTACACTGTAGGTAATTGTGGTCCAAAGGTGAGTATTTACCAACGACTTCTAATCTGAAGTAAATCGTATATATGCCAATTGGGAGAAACTCAGTGGCAGCAAATGCAAAACATGGAATTATTTTATATGCAGTGATCTTGTTGTGTTAAATGTCGAAAAATATTTTCGTAAAATTACGGCAGTATAAAATGTCTATACCACTACATATTTTTTAGGGTTTTCATCTTTTAAAACTATTTTATTTGAAGCTTCTTTACCAGCCTTGACGTCCATAATGGCGTTAAACGATAAAAGCTTGCCTGTAAGAGCAACAGCACTGCGGTGCCTTCAGCAAATGATTAAGATTGAGGATACCGAGGAAATTTTACAAAAAAACACTTTAACTGTAAGTATGTCGACTTATCCTCTTGGATAATCTCAAAATACCCCTCCATAAAAAAGTGCTTTCGGATGTATTTCAGAACCTTGACTATGAGAAAATCATAAAAACATTATTACCTAGTAAGCAATATATGATCATTATAATGCACTCTAACTTAATAAGATTTGACATATTTTGACCACCTCATAAAGATACAGAATAATATTAATACAGCTGGCAAGTGATCATTTGGGATTTTTCGGGGTTGTTCCATTCCATGTAAAAAAATGAGTAGGTATAATCATTATTTACTTCTAAGTCAAAGTGGAATAGACTACGTGTTCTCAAATTTCGTGCGTACTTTATAATAAACAATAAAAATTTTCTGTACATACATTATTTTTTTGCAGAATAAGGTTTTAGATATTGTTATGACAAATATGGATGTGGAAGTAACAATAGAAGCTATTAAATTAATTGCAATAATCTATACCTACGAAAAATATCTTGATCAAGATGTTATGATGAAAATTTACAAATGCCTAGAACATGTAGCTTTTTCAAATGACTATAATGATAATATACAGAAAGAAGTTGTGGAATTTTGGAGAATCGTCATAAGGAAATTTTTAACCGATAAAGGTAAAATAGTTCAATAAAAATTCTCAAGAACGCAAAGTTAAATAAATACTACTTTTTAATATTTTAGGATGGGTTAATACAATATTAAAATTTCCTGAAGTAACATTTTCCAAAAGAATAATATCTCTGACTGAAGAAGAAGTAAATAAGAGGTGCTATAACGCTTTAAGCGGACTAAGTCGTATCGGATGTCTTGATGTGTTTAAGAAATATTTTGAATCGAATAATCAATATGTAGATGCCAAAAAAGGTTTAATGGAAACACTGTATAGGTTTCACTATGTTTTTAGTACACATAAGGTATATATTTTAGGACCATTATTTTTTAATATTTATATTAACGACTTATTTAGTACAAATTGCGATGGACAAATTCATAGTTTTGCAGAGGATACTACAATTTTTTATACCGATACAAATTGGGACAACTTAAATAATAAAATTAAAAAGATTTTAAAATTATAAAAAAATTGTTTGATAACAATTTTTTAACTATTAATTTTAATAAAACAAATTATATTCCTTTTACTTTAAACCTAAATAAGTTATTTAGAATAACCTACCACGAAACATGAATAGTATTCAAATAAATGCAGACATTCAAATTTTTAAAGTTAATAAAATAAATTATTTAGGAATTATTTTTGACAGTAAATTAAATTGGAATTATCACTTAGAATACTTAATTAAAATTAAGAAGTTTACTACCGATTTTTAAAATCATTAAAAAAAAATTTTAATTTACCTATGGAAATATTATATTACGCGTTAGTTAAAACTCATTTAAATTACGGAATTTTATGTTGGGGAGGAATAAATAGAACTTTAGTTAAAAAATTAGAAATATTACAAAAGAGGTTTTTAAAAATTATATTCAATAAAGATTATCTTTATCCTTTATTATATAATTATATTATTCAGAAACAAAAAAGTTGAACATAAGACAACTTTACATTTATAACATCTTAATATATTATATATTTAAAAATAAAAACCTTATACAATTTAAAAACCATAATCATAATACACGTCATAAAAATGAAATAACCATAAAACCTAAAATAAATAAGTCCAAATAATCTCAAATATTTATGTTTTTATTTAAACGATTATTTACCAACAAAAATTAAAAAATTGATTTTATTAAAAAAATTTAAAGTCGAAATAAAAACATGGATATTAAAAACAGACAATTTGAAAATATTTTTAGAAATGCTTTAATTAATTAATATTGTTCGGAAAAATTTATATAAGGAATAGGTTTTACTTAAAAATTATAAATTAATAATTTTATTATAGGTAATATATTTAAAAAAAAAAAAACTGCGTTTATACTATAAATTAACATTTTTACTTTAAAACTTGATTTTAAATGCATATTTATAATTTATGATTTTACATACTAAAACAAAAAATAAGATTTGCCGCTAACAAGCTCAGCTTCAGGGGATTAAATAATAAGTTTATAGAAGATAACATAAACATATTTATTATATTAATAAATTTTTAAATAAACTTAGTAGTATTATTATTATTTCAAAAAAAAACTATTTAATGACAGACCACTTGAACCTTTTCTAACTGCGACGTCAAATAAAAGGTTCTCAATTCGTCGTAAATCATCCTATATATAAAATATGTAAATTATGTAATATTTTTTTAAGATAACACCTGAATCTATGTTGTTTAATGAAGAATTTTTGAATTTGTCGTCAATTCAGCTTGATTCGTTGATATCACCAGAAGAAACCGAAGACATTTTACAGGAGATTGTCAGCGAGAAGATGATGGAAATGGTGCCTGTTAAACAAGAATCTATAGATAATAAGGTAGTTACGGTGTCAAAATGATTCTGATGTTAAGAAAGTTGATCCAACAACCTCTCTCTTTGTTATGTTTCACAAATTTAATCAGTTTCCTGACACGTGTTTCGGCCCTTGCGGGCCATTGTCAAAGGAGTACAAGAAGATACTAAATTCTACGTGACATTAAAAAGGTATTTATATCATATTATGGTAGTTATAAACATTATGTCATAAAATTAAAATTAGAATTAGAAGATTGAATAATGGTCAACTGTGTTTTCCTAACTTTTAAAGGTACATATACATATTTAGTCCTAAATCAGTGTTCTATTAAGAATTAGGGAAGCGCCTGAAGGTATTTCGGTTCGATTATTAACACATAGAACACACATATCCAATGCTAAAATAGAAACTAAAAACAAACTTTTACAAAGTGGGGTCTACCAAATAGAATGCGACAACTGCGAGGCTATCTGCATTGGACAAACGGGTAAAAATTTTGACACCAGGCTTAAAGAACACAAAACATCTATTTTAAAGAAACACAATAAAACAAGTTTAGCTGATCACTGCATATTACACAATCACTCAATCTCTAACAACATAAAACCTATATACATACACAATAAAAGCAGAAAACTAAATTTACTAGAAACAATAGCTATCAAAAAAGCCATAAAAAACGAATGTAATGTTGTTAATAATCAAACCGAAATTCCTTCAGGCGCTTGCCTAATTCTTTAATAGCACACTAATTTAGGACTGAATATGTATATGTACCTTTAAAAGTTAGGAAAACCCACAGTTGACTATTCAATCTTCTAATTCTAATTTTCCTACCATAATATGATATAAATACCTTTGTAATATCACGTAGAATTTAGCATCTTCTTGTACTCCTTTGACAATGACCCGCAAGGGCCGAAACACGTGTCAGGAAACTGATTAAATTTGTGAATCATAACAAGTAGTTATTATTTTTTCTTCCTGTGCAATGGAACAACAGTTTCACCAAGCATGTAGCCCAACAGAAATTAATTATATCTCCCTTTGTTTTAGTTCTGTGGGAGAAATTTGGTAACGGTGGTCAAAAATAAGCTTATTTAACAAGCTGTAATACGTTCTTAAACATTAGGTATTATATATTTTTAGGATCTTTTTGCTTTGATCGAAACGAGCTACTTAAATATCAGTGCAACAAGTCCCATAGCTGACCCACTATCTGATTATATCAAGCGCATTACGCCTTCGGAATTCGTTGGTTTAGTGTATAGAAAAATTTCGGAACTGTCCTCTAACGGGGAGGGTGATGCCTTTAATGAATGTCAGCCCACAGAAACTGAAGTGTATATAATAGATTATTAGAATTAAAAATTATAAATATGCCTTGTTGTGTCGTTTATTTTAATCCAAATAACCCGAACCGATAAACCGATTATATCGGATTAAACTAAACATTTAACCCGATAAGACAAAATTTAACATTCTTGGACAACAAATTAAAAAGCAAGGCGGGAATTCGTTTATGTACAATACCTGCGCAAACAAAAGTTACGTTATTAGTTCTTTTACAAATCAATTCCTTGACAACTTGTATTTTGAAAAGTTCTTGATAAAGCGTTTGTTTATATTTTTACTATATCAGTATTGATATAATTGGGTAAAAATATATATATAAAATATTTATTGTACCTAAAATTTATTAGGCAGTGCAATCAAGCTTTAAATTCTATAAATATTACATCATTAGTTTAGATTTGGCTGAGAAATAGTCCAGGATCTGGCAAGTTATTTTAAATTTACTGCTGTCGTAACTGATGTAAATGCAGAAAAATTTTGAGACCGATTTGCGATTACGATTACCCAGAAAGTTTTACCAGCTCAAATAAGGAGTACAATATTATTTTCTTCCATTTATTTATTCTTATTGCACTTCAAACCGAAAAACAATACATTGATTCAATATCTGACACGTTTAACACAGACTATTACTTATTATTAAAGTTTTGTCGCAAACTCAGATAATAGCATTATTTACATACAAGTCATTTTAAATGTCTCTGGTTCTTATCAGATAAGTCACATTGTATAGTTTATTATCAGTTTTGTTGAACTTTTTACTTTCTTTTAAGTTAATAATTTTTTTAAATATTTAAACATCCCATCTCGTGATGGAACATGACTTTGACGATAAATCAGATCTAGAATGGCACAGTATTTTTCAAAAGCATTTAAGATATTTTTCGTATCAAAATAAAAGTGAGACCTATTCCTTTGAGGATATACTACAAGATGTATTCTGTCCAGGTAAGCACAAGTGTTATTATTATCCTTATTGAAATCCTTTAAACTCGCAGACTCTTGTCTGCTTCTTTTTTAGGGCTCGTACGACCAGGCAATCGAAGACGAAATCTATATTAGCTAAGTTATTCTCGAATTATCCCTATTTTTGTCCATCATGCGCTATAACATAAATAGTTTTGTTGGAGTTAATAACAATCTCTCTGTAAACTCATAGGGTTCAAACTAAAAAGGAAGTTTATGTATTTTTAACAAACATCTATCGGTTGGTTTTCATTTAAAAACGAAGTGACCTTTTAATTGTGAAATTATCTTTCAAATAAATGTTTGTTCAAATTTTGTAAGTGCAATTTATAAAAACGAATAAAAACAGATGATACTCTAATGATCCTAAGAACATCTAGACACCTATAGCTTAAGTGCTCTGACTTTGCGTAGGTATGCATATTTATTATAATAGTTTCAACAGCATTTTTTTTTTAGATCCTAATGCTAAACATGATGTAAAATACGCAGACAAAGAAATATTTGAACAATGTTTAGTAGAAGCTCTAAGTTTACTCTCAAGTCGACAAACTAAACCCAATAAAACTCAAGTACAATGCTTACTAAACATTGCGAAACATGTATCTAAGGATGAATCTTGTTTCATAAATCTTAATGCAGGTAGTGTTTTTTTAAAGCTGATAGACTTACCACAATCTGCCAAAGACATAGAAACGAAGCTTTTATTCATGGAGTTTCTGGGCTCACTTGTGGCACACCCGAGTGGAGTAAAATGGCTCATGGAGACCAAATACTGGACTGGAGTCTTTACGACAACTGTATACCATCAAAATATAGATATCAGAGTTTCAAAATTAGGGTAAGATTGACTCTTTAATTTTTATTGATGTGACTATGGCTTGTGACAGAGCAGAATTAAACACAATTCTAAAGTTTCTTGGGTGTTATATCTAAAGGAGCAGGTTTAGTACAATTTTTGTTTCCGTTGTTTTTAACCGGAGTAACAAGAGGCGGAAGACTTTTGTATATTCAAAACTGGAAATCCCGGACTCAGTTTAGAAACCTGCAACAACCTTAAGACATATTTAAGCATTCATCAATTCTGGGGAGTAGTGACAACCAACGCGTCCACAACTCCTAGTGAGAGAGTATGGACTGTTAACAATAACTCCTTGTTTAAACGCGTTGTTGCTGTTGAGCGTCCATGATATAATTTTGAATCTAGAGTTGCGCAGTATTTTGAAAATATTAGTATATAGCATCCACAATCCACATCCAGAAACGCAGTTATAGGTGAAAGCAGGATTTCAGGATTATTTGGTATAGATTTGTAGACAGTTGGTTAAGTTAAGCGATCAATATGGTAAATTCGTCACTATTCTGAGTTCGATGAGCCAGGATATTGCCATTAGTATTTGTTAAATTTTTAACAGGTGTTTTGGGTCTTCCTATGCTTCTTCTTTCTTTAAGCTTTCCTATGCCCTAGGTATGTAATTTTCCTGATTGTGATAGTTTTAATCAAATGGATACGGGTGTTATATTAGATCTGAATTATCGTTCTAAGCAAATGCTTCGTATCTGCAAAGTTACAATGAAAGGTGTTCTGTTCATTGCTAATAGAAAAATCCATTTGCGATAGAATCTGTTCCCCATCTTACTCAAAAAAAAATATTAGCACATAAGGATAAAACAGAACAAGCATTAAAACCCCATTAATTCTAAATGTAGGTACATATTACATTTACAATAGTTATTTGGTTTTTAAAAACTACCTGTATTATCCATAGGTACGAAATTCTAATTATTATTCTGGATAAAACACTTGAAATAGATAAAAACTACAGCGAAGAAATAATGACACTGATAGCAAAACCTTTATTGAACGTAGCCCAACAAATTAACTTAATGGTATCCGAAAATGCCATCTTGTTCGATAGAATAAGACCCAATATGAAGTGCCTGGTTGAAATTTTAGAAGTTCTACTAAAAAATTACAGTAAAAATGTGCTTCGATTTATATTGGATTTTAAGGTAAGATATAAGATTAAAGTAAACAGCACAATTGAACAATATACATCACGTTTTGATTATTGTTTTACCAGATGTTTATTCTTAGGCTGAGGCTAAGCACTTTAACTGATTTCTTTATCTTGTTAGAGTAGTTAGAGCAAGTATTTGTTTCAATAATTATATGTATTATTAATACAAAAAAAGGATAATAGTAGTTTGGTAAAGATAAATATTTTGACACAAAACTTATCATTTTAAGGTACGACTTGCCTGCGATATAATTTCTGAAAAATGTACAGACGTAGAAATATGTCTACTTCTGGATCGAATAAGCATAATTTTATCACTATTTGATTTTACCGAAGTGTTTGATGGAATTAAATCTATCCAGGAGGATCCATTGGTACTTAGCGCATTTATTCAGATAATTGACAAAGAAGTTGAGAAAGGTATGTATTCGAAATTTGTTTTAGAGTGTTACCGATTATGCTTCCGGTATAGATATGGGTATTATTGAGTCATAAATAATAACTCGGGCACCTTACCTTTTATCTTCGTTTAGTTTGATTAAGAGTCCCATAGAAATACACCTTCGAGGTCGGCAGTCTTGCCTCTTCTGTTCGTCTTAAAAGCGTGATTTTCTTGCAAAACATCTTGGTTCCCAGATGAAAATGGATCGATTTAATTTGACACTAAAAAAACACAGAGTATATTATAATCTGCCTTTTAGGTTTGTTCACTGTCGTTTATGAATTGTTTTACTATGCTCTTAAATACATACAGTATATCTCAGATAAGCTGCCAAAGTATTTTGTTGGAGAAAAGCAAATAGATACGGAGAGTCAGCTTGTGGCGCTTCAACTGGAACCTATATTGCTAGAATGGCGAAGAATAGATGGAGCTACCGATTTACTGGAAGAAACTGATGAGGATACACCATCTACGTCACATCCCCTAAAAATATTTCGTAGCCTTTGCTTAAAACCAGCTCATACTTGTAAGTCGAAAAATGTGAAAAATTGGATCGGGTATTTTTAATTTGAAAGAGTAAAAACATTATCAAGGTTTAGCTTATGCAATGAAAGAACATTTTTAATCAAATATCCTGGGGCCTTTATTTATAAACAAGGATTGAAATATTTCTGCAACAGTTAGATGGTAATTCAATGATTTTTTATTATTCATTGTTTTTACGAGACCTGATTT
Source organism: Polydrusus pterygomalis (assembly GCA_963969555.1). Lineage (NCBI taxonomy): Eukaryota > Metazoa > Arthropoda > Insecta > Coleoptera > Curculionidae > Polydrusus > Polydrusus pterygomalis. The sequence goes on from OZ018379.1 coordinate 21,676,268, forward strand.
GAATACTCAAGAGTTATTACAAAATATGTTTGCTAAAACTTACCCAGCATCGAACAAGAAGCTGTATAGTTCTTTATAAACAACATTAAACGGAGTAGCTTAAATTGTATCAAGTCTACCCTTTTAGGTTTTAAAATAAGGGATAAGCTACCTGCACGCTCCTTTGACATAATGACTAAAGCTGTAGAGAACATCACGAGGTCCAAAAACTTGTATTCCAAAAAAAGCTTGTGCGACATTCTCAATACGTTAGTGTATGCTTTAGAAGCACCGCTGAGGTATCTCCAATCGAAGAAAAACGAAAAAGTAACCATAGAACATGCTCAGCAAGTATATATATTTGCGCTACTAGAAGCCACGTTAGCATTTATTGAATCTTTTAATTTAAATTGGCAAGACAGCGTAAAAGTTTTAGATCTTCTTTACATTGTGATAGAAAGCTCTTCGTCATACCAATGGATAGAACCGGTGGGTACAACCTTTAGTTTCGGGCATACATTTTTTTTTAAACACTTAGAAAAAGACAAATTTATATTTTCAGATAATGTTGAAGTGTCTAATACTGCTCCAAGTAATAATATCCAGACGCTTTTCTCCAAGTATGGCTTTGCTTATGGACACAGCTGATGGACTCAAAAATATTGGACCACTGCTTTATAAAACGTGTTTTACAAACAATTGGAAAATACGACAGGCAGTATTAGACGTAGCCTATACTATTACTGTGAGTGCAAATACTTGTAAGTATGTACAGGGTTTTTCCGTATATTTTGGAGCACCCCTGGAGCTGTTATTTGAAGACCTAGAAAAAACTTTAAATTACCAAAGTTGCATGATTTCTCCTGAACTGCCAGAATTTGTTATCGGACAAAACAAATGAACATCGTAAATTTGTTTAATAATGCCAATGTCGATTTTTTTAAATGGAACACCCTGTATATTAATTTTTTTTTAACTCCTCACTCTTTTCTGATTTCAAATATGTATATATGTTATATGTTTACTTTAGTCGTTTAGGCAAAATTTCATTTCAAAATATTGCGGATTAGAAAATCTATATTGGTATGAGGAAAACATGCTAGAACGCTTGTTGTTGCTTATTCAGTAACAATAATTAATATAAATAATGATAACAATTTATGAAACAAACATATAACATATATACATATTTGGAATCAGAAAAGAGTGAGGAGTTAAAAAAAAATTAATATACAGGGTGTTCCATTTAAAAAAATTGACATTGGCATTATTAAACAAATTTACGACGTTCATCTGTTTTGTCCGATAACAAATTCTGGCAGTTCAGGAGAAATCATGCAACTTTGGTAATTTAAAATTTTTTCTAGGTCTTCAAATAAAAGCTCCAGTGGTGCTCCAAAATATACGGAAAAACCCTGTATAAAGGTGCGTCCACGTTATGCCAACAACACATTATTGACGCGCTATGCAATATTTATTCAATATAATAGTTTAAGATATATTATAGAAGGAGCTTATACCGTATACCTAGCAAAAACATAATATGATATCGAGCCTAATGAATAAAAATTAAGCAATTACTTGAAGCAATTACTTTTTAGTAAAAGCAATTGCTTGACTAGCAAATGCTAGAAGTAAAAGCAATTTAATAAGAAACGAGTTACAGTACGTGGAAAATGATTTATCTGAACACAACTTCGAAGACTGCAACATAGTGTCAATTTATTTGTTGCAACAAAAACTAAGTATATGTGGTATTTACAGACCACCACAAAACAAATGTGAAAATTTTTTAAGAGAGTTAGACAAATTTCTTGAAAAACAAAAGAATGATAGTATTCTAGTAGGAGACATAAATTTGGATCTGCTCAAAAACTCACAAGCAATAGTCAATTATAAAAATACAATACTAATGAATGATTTCTGTTTTCAAAATAAAGTTAGTAAGGAATATGCAACTCGTGAAACTAACAATACTGCTTCTATTATAGATCATGTCGTAACGAATAAGAATATACATTGTAAACTGATCCTGCAGGATCATTTTATAACAGACCACAAAATAATGCACATAGAGGTAAACAAAACAATAGACAAAAAACAAAATGAATGGATTAAAAGAAACTACCTAGACAAAGAAAAATGGATTCAAAATATAGCAGAAAAAATTGAAAATGAAGCAGTGGAGGATTTTAATACTCTGGCAAAAATAATAAATGAAGAAAGAAGTAAATGTACAAAGGAATCTAAAATAAAAATAAAAGAAAACAATTACTGGATAACGAAAGAATACATTAAAAAGTTACATCGCAGAAAAGTTCTTTATGACAGATGGAAGTTGCTTAAAAATGAATATACAGAAAGGGAATTCAAAAAGGCTAAAAACGAAGTTAACAACCTACGGAAAAGATTGCAAAAAGATTACGCAGAGAGCCAACTTCAAGGAGCAAAGGGTGATATTAAGAAAACATGGAATGTCTTAAAAAGATTATGCAATAAAACTACAAATAAAAGCAAAAAGATTAATAATATATTGGGCAAGAATGGTCAACATACAAAAAATGACTTAGAAATAGCAACGGAGTTCAATAACCATTTTTCGAGCGTGGGTAAAGACCTGGCCTCTAATATACAACAAACAGCAAATACAAACTTTATTGAAGAAAACATAAACCAAAGTATATACCTCCATCCCACAGATATTGCCGAAATAAAAGAAATCATCAATACCTTAAAGAATAATTGTACCCCAGGAGTTGATATAATAAATAAAAAAGACCTGACAACGCTATTTGATGTAATAAAAAACGTTATCGTTGATATTGTAAATAACGTATTGGAAAGTGGTGTTTACCCAAAAGAGCTTAAAACGGCTAAAATTGTCCCAGTCCATAAAAAAGGAGCATACGATGATATCAATAACTATAGACCAATCTCCCTTCTTAGTACATTTTCCAAAATACTTGAAAAAGTTATCAAATCTAGAATGATAAGTTTCATAAATGCAACCTTCAAGTTTGATTCACATCAATATGGATTTCAGAAAAAGAGTAACACCTTAGGAGCAACTGCGGATTTACTGGACTATATAACAACTGAAATAGATAAGAAGAAATATGTAACCACGGTATTTGTAGATTTACAGAAAGCCTTCGATACGGTTGATATAGATCAAATGCTGGGGAGACTTCAGAAAATGGGATTTCGTGGAACTTGCCACAATCTGCTAAAATCTTACTCTACAAATCGAAAACAATACACATGTGTCAATCAAAGTACCAGTGGTGAGAAGGAAGTTACAGTGGGAGTGGCGCAGGGTTCAGTTCTGGGGCCCCTCCAATATCTTCTTTATGTACATAGTCTACAATTTGTAAATTTAACGTGTAAATATTTTATGTTCGCCGATGATACGGTCCTTGTGTTTTCTGCGGACAGTCAGGAGGAGATGGAAAAAATTATTAACAGGGACCTGAAACTTTATTTTGACTGGTTGTGTTTTAATAAACTTAGCATAAATGTAGAAAAAACTGTATATATGGTCATTAAACAAAAAGGGAAAAAAACTATTAGGCCTGTGGTAAAACTTAACAATAAGGTACTCTGTGAAGTGACAAAGTACAAGTACCTTGGGCTGGTCATATCCAATACACTATCATGGAATGAACATGTATCACATATAAAAAGCAAAGTAGCCCCCATTATCGGAGTTATGAGAAGATGCTCACATCAGTTGAATAGTACAGCAAAGGCGCTCTTATATAACAGCTTCGTTGAGCCACACTTCAGATACTTGATTCCATGCTGGGGAAGTGCAAGTGTTAATATTTTAGACAAACTTCAACGGTTACAAAATAAGGCAATAAAGACTATTTACTCACTGAGTTATTATACACCCACCGAGTCACTGTATGATACACATTCTTTCTTAAGAATTAACCAAATAAAAAAGTTTGAGCAAAGTAAACTAATATACAGCGTTAAAAACAGCTTAACCAAATCAAATACCAGACTAAAATTATCTGCCACTTTTCATCACTATAATGTTAGATCTAAGGAACTGATAAGAAACAACTATTATCGTACTAAGAAAGGACAAGATTCACCATACCAAAGGAGCATAGAAACCTATAATAAGGTTCCTCAAAATCTGCTAAATGGAAGTTTCCACAAAGTATGCCATAACCTTAAGCTACGTTTTAAACAGACATTATAATCCAATAATAAAGTTAATTCTTTGTATATATGTATAGATGTAATAACATGTTATGTATTATATTGTTTATTATTGTTATTTTGTATAGGTCTTTTCACCAGTAGCAATACTGTTTTAAGATCAGAAATAAAATAAATGAATAAAAAAAAAAAAAATTGCTAGATCTGGACATGAATAAAATTTTGAAGCAATTGCTATTTTTCTTACATCTCTGTAGCAAATGCTTATTCAAAACAAGTTCAGACGTGGCTTATCTACTTGTTCAGATTATAGATTTCATGTTCAGTTTGGTGCCTAATTTGCAAAAGAGTTGACGTAAGCACAACAACGTTAGTCTATTTATTGAGTACAATAGTAATTTGTTACGTTTTTGTGGAAAATAGAAAACTTATATTTGTGATAAGGCAGATTTCAGTGAAAATAAGGAAAGTGATAGTAGTGATGAAGAAATTAAAGACAAGCAATTGATATGCGTTCACAAATTAAAGAAACATAAATAAATCCCTCTGACCACAACCGTTTAGCTTCCACAACAGCGTCAGCATTTGTAGGAAATTTAATAAAAATATTGGCCTCCAAAACTGCATCCATTACAGAAGTGTATGTCTTACAGACAGTAGTTTGGTGAACACCGAGTTCTTCAACTACAGAATTTTGAAAGCCCGGATCCGACAATTTTCGCAGAAAGACTTTAATCTTATTTAAAGGCGATAGTGCACCCCCTCGCCTTTTACCAGTATCAGTCAAAAAATAATTTGCCAACCACTCAACATTTTCGCTGTCAAATGGATATAACTTTCTGAAATCATCATATCTGCAATTTTTACGCACACAGTAGATTTTTCTTTTACGGACGTTTATATATTCAGCCATAATTGAAGGCACAAATTGAGAGCAACGCATGTGTATGCCGCTTGCTTCTATTTTTTAAGAAAAATTATTGACTAGAAGCAATTCCTGCACTTTTAAGCAATTGCTGCTACATTTTTATTCATTAGGCTCATTATATAGAAACCTCACTTTGATACAGTAACTAGCTACTAGTCCTAATATGACTACTGCAGCACAACACAATATGAAATAAATATTCTACTTGAAACGTGGGACCGGGAAATTTTAAAATAATTAACTTTTTAGGTTTTTCATCCTTTAAAACTATTTTATTTGATGCCTCTTTGCCATCTCTAATATCAACAATGGCCTTAAACGACGAAAGTTTTCATGTAAGAGCAACAGCACTAAAGTGCCTTCAGCAAATGATTGTCATGGAGAACATTGACGAAATGTTATCAAAAAACATTTTAATTGTAAGTAAATTTGATTGCTCTGCTTATTTATGATAATTTTTGGGCTGGGTGTAGACCAGGGCTGAAGCCTTTGAAAATGGTAAAAAGTGAAAAAAAATAATAGTAGGATAAAACCCATTGGAAAAGGAAGAGAATATAACAAAAATGAAAGGAAAAATAATTTACGGGCGATCCGAGGTCGGGAAGTGGAAAAGGGTGAGTTTTTAGAAAACGATTTATCTCGATTTCCGGAAAAACTACAAATCCTATGGAAAAACGTTAAATGGCAAAGTTGTAGGTCTAATAAAAAGATCTACAACTTTTGTATTTACACTTTTTTCACATAACCTCAAAATTTATGTGAAAAATTTAAATAACCAAGTTTTTGGTTTTTTATTTTTATCTTTTACAAAAAAAAATTTTTTTTTACGAAATTTGGTGAAAACTTACCTTTTTATGTCCCAAACACACTGTAATTTTTTTGATTTAAAATATTAATTTTTTCACCTTATTTTGACTTAATATCGAAAAAGCACCCTAATTTTCAATCGAAAATTCTCACGTCAAACTATCTACTTTTTTTAAAAAGTCGGTGGGCTTTTTGTTCGTTGAAATATCTACTTTCTGATGGTGTAAAAAAAATATACATTACTATGGTAAATGTTAGCTAGCTCAAAATTGTACATAATGATTAAAAAAAAAAAATTTCGGATTCGAGTTTCTTTTGTTTTTTTGTATTTTTTGAGAACAGCTTTACCATAGTAATGTATATTTTTTTTACACCATCAGAAAGTAGAGATTTCAACGAACAAAAAGCCCACCGACTTTTTTAAAAAAGCAGATATTTTGACGTGAGAATTTTCGAATGAAAATTAGGGTGCTTTTTCGATATTAAGTCAAAATAAGGTGAAAAAATTAATATTTTAAATCAAAAAAATTACAGTGTGTTTGGGACATAAAAAGGTAAGTTTTCACCAAATTTCGTGAAAAAATTTTTTTTTTTGTAAAAGAAAAATAAAAAACCAAAAACTTGGTTACTTGAATTTTTCACATAAATTTTGAGGTTATGTGAAAAAAGTGCAAACACAAAAGTTGTATATCTTTTTATTACCTACAACTTTGCCATTTAACGTTTTTCCATAGGACTTGTAGTTTTGCCGGAAATCGAGATAAATCGTTTTCTACCCTTAAAAACTCACCTTCCACTTCCTACCTCGGATCGCCCGTAAATTATTTTTCCTTTCATTTTTGTTATATTCTCTTCCTTTTCCAATGGGCTTCATCCTACTATTATTTTTTTTGGTTTTAAAAATTATCAACCCTGGTCTAGTGAGCGTACAAAGAAAATGAAACGGAACAGAAATCACGTGAGTGCTTTCGAAATAATCTGAGAGCAGAACAGTGAATTATGAAGCTTGTATCATGCACTCATGATGGAAAATGGAAGCCTCATAGCTACGGGACTAAAATATATGTATATTATTATAGTCCCAAGTTTTGCACTTATTATTTACATCAGTATACTCGATAAGTCTATATTTATTTTTTAGGATAAAGTTTTGGATATTATTGCGAAAAATATAGATGCAGGGGTAACGGCAGAAGCTATAAAATTGATAGCAACAATTTACAAACATGAAAAATACCTGGACCGAAACGTTAAGATGAACATTTATAAACGCTTAGAACATGTGGCTCTTTCAAATAACAATAGCGATAATGTACAAAAAGAGGTGGTAGACTTCTGGCGCGCGGTAACAAGGGAATTAATGACGAGTAAAGGTAAAAATACAATTTAAGGAAAAAAGTTTATGGGCTCTTTTACCCTCATTTACGTCTTCATTCTTTATTTTTCCATTTCAGGTTGGGTTGATACCTTATTCAAGTTTCCGCCTGTAACATTCTCTAAAAGAATTATATATTTAACTACCGAAGAAGTAAACAGAAGGTGCTATACAGTTTTAAGGGAACTGAGTCGCATAGGATGTCTGAATGTATTTAAGAAATTTATTGAATCAAAGGATGATTACGTAGATGCCAAAAAAAGCTTAATGGAAAATCTTTATTGTTTTCACTATGTTTTTTGCACACATAAGGTATAAATTTATTTTAAAAAAGTATCATAAATAACGGTATATACATATGTATACAGTGGCGTCGCTCTATAACGAACGGAAAATGATAATTCTTATTTTCATTATTAATAGGTTCAGGTTAATGAATTTTTGAATTCGTTAATAGTGTAATAACTTAATTAGGGTTAAACCCACATTATGTGTTAAGTACCTACTATTAAAACAGCAGACAATTCTAATTTATTTTATAACCTAGGTAGACTGGTAGACATAACATAGATAGTTATTAAGTCATTATAGGTATTATTCCAGCAAACATGATGCAAAATCAAAATTTTAAAACACCACTTATAATGTTGCTTACCATGTATGTAGTAACGGGGGTAGCAGTGATTGAGCCTCATAGAATCCAAAAGACAGAAAACAGTAAAACACATGAACACTCAACAAGTCTGCAACAAACATTATGTCACTACGTACTATACAAGGTATTATACAAAAAGACCATCAGATCGTCGAGAGTTTTTTTTGCAAAATCGTTTATAATTTGGTCGATACTTAATGATTTAACAAACTCGTGTTCGATACTGAATAAGGATAAATCCGAAAGGCGTTGTTGTCCCATGGTGTTACGTAAATAGGTTTTTACTAATTTAAGTTCGGAAAAAGATCGTTCCGCTAATGCCACACTAGCTGGTAAAGTTAGAAATAACATCACTGCACTAGATACATCTGGAAAACTTAAAGAAACACAATGATTTTTTATTAATAAATGATTCGCAAGTTCATACATTGTTTTTAATTTTGAAATACTATCTCCAAGTCCCTCTTCTATGGAACTTGGTGGTAGATGAGTTACTAGCATGTCTTAATGCAGAGGGCTTCTACGCCCAAGGCTATGCAGACGATGTGGTAATACTCATCATCGGTACACATGCCACTATATTAGCAGAGCTTATGCAAGGTGCACTAAACATCGTGCAACGCTGGTGTGAGAAGGTAAACCTCAAAGTCAACGCTGCTAAGACTGCAACATTGTCATTCACCAAACGAAGACAGGCAGGGACCTTTAACAACCTAAAAATATTTGGTGAACAGATAAAAACAGTCAGCGAAGTCAAATATCTAGGACTAACCCTGGATGCGAAACTGACATGGAACCGACATATCAACAATAACCTAAACAAGGCAAAAATGTGTCTAATGAGATGCAGAAGATTGTTTGGGAAAACCTGGGGACTCAAACCGCAGATGGTGCTGTGGTTATACGTCACAGTCATCAGACCCCTGATGACATATGGGTATGTGATTTGGTGGACAAAGCACAGCAAATCACGACAGCCACAAAACTCAACAGTGTACTGGCCTGCTTGTGTATCACCGGTGCAATGAGAAGCACTCCCACCGCAGCAATGGAAGTTATACTAGGACTAACACCACTAGATATACACATCAAAATGGAGGCCAACTGCAGCGCTTCTAGGATGAAAGCAAATGGGAAATGGAAACAACGCCCCGATAAAATAGGGCACACAAGAGCCACGGACCTTATCAACGACGAGCTCTTGGAGATGCAAGCCGATCGCATGAAAGCGAGATATAACTTTACAAAACCATTTAATGTCAGGTGCGACCCTGATATGTGGTCCAAAGGAAGATCTCCGTCACTAGACAATGGCCTAGTTTGGTACACTGATGGATCGAAAACGGCCAACGGAGTAGGCGCAGGTGTATTTGGGGAAAGACCCAGAATGGAAATCAGCATCCCTCTGGGAAACTACGCCACAGTATACCAAGCTGAAGTTCATGCGATACAAGCATGCGTACAAAAAAATCTTGAAAAGGGCTACCACGACCAAAAGATACATATCCTGTCGGACAGCCAAGCTGCCCTGAAGGCTCTGAACTCCTTCCGATTTACATCAAAAATCACAATGGAGTGCCTTAACGACCTAAAAGACCTGGCAGCCAGAAACAACAGGGTTGAACTCCTATGGGTTACTGGCCATTCAGGGATAAAAGGCAACGAAAAAGCAGATAAACTGGCAAGAACCGGATCTGCGCAAAATTTCAGGGGCCCAGAACCCGCCCTTGGAATATCAAAAAAGGCAACCAAAACAACATTAGACAGATAGGCGCAAAAACAACATCTATCTCGATGGACTGGTACACCTGGCCAGGCACACGCACGGGCCGTCATCGATAGGCCCTCGAAGAAGCTATCAGCTGGAATGCTGCTCTTGACGCGTACCCAGCTAAAGCAAGTGACCGGCCTACTAACAGGCCATTGTCACTTAAGAAAACACCTTCAGCGAATGGGAGTCTATAATGGACCCATTGAATGTAGACTTTGCGGCGAAGAGGATGAAACCGCCTCCCATATCATATACAGCTGCGAAGCGCTAAACCGTAAAAGATTCAAAATCTTCGGAAACATTCGACGTGGCGATAACCTCCCGCACGACAAACTTGGAAGGAAACTACTGGACCTCGTAGAAGGAACAAATCTTTTTTAACAAGACTGGGGCGCACAATAAGCCAGAGGGCTGCAGTGTAAGAAGCTTGGGCCACTCGTCGAACCCGACCCCCGCCTTTAGCCAACCAACCAACCCTTTCTGAGGCTTAAAATTTGACTAGGAAAGTCAATAGACAAGTCTTTATGGTATATCGTTTGTAAATTCCGCGCTTTCACGTATAATTCTTCTTCACTTAACGAAGTTAAATTCTCAGGATATAAAAAATAAAATAAATTATGAAATGAAATACCTATGAAAAGCAAAGCTGGCAGGAAGTTTTGAAGGGGCTGTCAATGTGGGACCCCGGCTGGCGGGGTGTTTGTTACGCCAATGATAAACTAGTATTACTATCGAACTGTCTTATATGTATAAAGCCGCTATATACTACATTTATAAGATAAATATGCTTTTAACAGACCGTACAAAAACTGTTAAGTATCGTTTTTTTTAAGATAACTCCCGAATCTATGTTAATTAACCAAGAGCTTTTGGATTTATCGTCGATTGAAATCGACTTATTTGCCACCCCACATGAATCCGAGGACATTTTAGAACAGATTATGAGTGAGGCGACGATGGACATGATGCCTGGTGATCTGGAATATATAACAAATCAGGTAGGTACCCTAAAATAAATAAATAAGATAATGCGGTCTATGGATTTTTATCAGTAATAATGAAATGACATAATGATATTTTTAGGTCCCTTTAACTTTAATGGATACAGCCCACTTAAATACCAGTTCACCAAGCTTAACATCTATTACAACACATGATAATGATAACAGACGCATTACTCCCTCGGAATTTGTCGACTTAGTTTATAGAAAAGTGTTTGAGTTATCAGCCAATGGACAGACAGATATCAAAAATAAAGATAAATCCAAAGATGCTGATGTGTATATTATAGATTACTAGCTTCTAACAACCGAAGCTTTGTCCACGGTCATACAATTTTTTTTAAATTTGACTAATTTAAAAGGCGTGCCAATATACAAGAAGCCACCATATAGGGTGCTCTGGGGGCGCTCTATTTTTGCAGTGAAGTGGGCCATGATAAGATAAATCTCTATTATTGTTTCTGTCGGTTAAAGATAACGCAGCTTAACGGTTACTTGAAACCCTCATAATTAAAAAGTGTAGTTTTTTACAAGTACCTACACTAATCAATTATTAAGCGCACTTTTTCAAACGCTATTATTGCGAAACAATATTCTCCCACTTGCGTACGATTTCATTTGTGCAATGTGTTGGAATTGGCATCTATTGCTTTAAAATAAAGTCTAGTGTAACTCAAAAAGAATTAGTAGTAGTAATAGTAGTAACATGTTTTATTTAGCAAAAAGCTACAATTAAATGTTTTTTAATAAATTTTTTTAACACATTTTTATAGATTTATTTTTAAATATAAAAACGCAACCTTCTTTTAACAAAAACAGACAGAAAAGTTAAACATTTTGTAAATTGTATCAAATATTACGTATCATTTTGTTTTTTAATTAAATGTAATTTAAAAGTTTTTTTAAACAGTTTTATTTTTGAGATTTAATAGAATTTTCCAAATTATTATATTCTATCAAACCTTTATAAAAAATAGATTTATAAGCTAATGTTTTAGACACTCTATCCACATAAAAATTTTGATTAGTTCTTGTTTTATAATTATGATGGTCATAATTAAAAGAACAAAAATTTTGTAAACAATCAGGCAATAAATAATTTTTAATTTTATGTATAAAGATACATACTAAATGAAAAATTAAATTTCTGACATTTAACCAATCCAAATTTTTCAATATAAAATTAATTTTTGTAGGTATATTTGTCACAATTTAAAATAATCCGCATTGACTTATTTTGTAAAATTTGTAATTTATCAAATATTTCCTCACTAGCACAATATAAAATGGAAGAACAATAAAAAAAAATGTGGTAATATAATAGTATTAAATACAGTTTTTTTAGAAAATAAACTTAAATTAGAACTGATTCTTTTAAAATAACCTACTTTTCCGGCAATCTTTAATATAATACTTTCAAAATAATTTAAAACTTTTAATTTTGAATCAATGATTATCCCTAAATATTTAAAACTGTTTACTAATTCCAATTTTTTACCATCAATTACAACATTTATATTTTGACAATTTAAATTATTACCCATAACCATACATTTAGTTTTTGAAATATTTAATTTTAATTTATTTACTTTTAGCCGATTTAATAATATATTTATCTCAGAATTTAGAGTATTTAGACCATCAAAAATATTTAAAACATTAATGTAAATTAAGGTGTCATCAGCAAACATTTGTAACTTACACATTTTTAAAACTAAAGGCAATTCGTTGATGTATAAAATAAATAATATTGGACCTAGTATACTTCCTTGGGGAACTCCTATATTATTTATTTTTTTATTTGAATATGTTTTTGATATTTTTGTTTTTTGTGACCTGTTACTTAAATAATGTTTAAACCATTTATAAACGTTTCCGCGAATACCATACTGATGCAATTTATTATTCGTTTTACAAAACGTCGTCTTTTTGATCAAAGGCTACCCAGTTAGAGAAAAGTATGCCAATGTGATGTCAAAAAGTGCACTTTTTGAATTAGGAGGTTTTAAGTATCAATCCTCTGGCCTGTGGTGCGTCTTACTCTGCGATTATACTTTCTTAGATGAAGGATGCATTTACCTTGGATGGCGTTAAGGTCTACAGTATATTTGTTGGGCTTTTTTTTATCTTTATGTATTATAAGTAAGCAAGTAAGGATCGAAAATTAAATGGTATTAAGTAATGCATATACCTAGTTACTGTATTGTTTTAATAATAACATTTCCCTAGTATCCTAAACATCTTTGTTTCTATACCTATATTACCCCATTTTCCTCTTGACTTTTCTATGGTAACAGTTAAATTTTTCGTCACATTGGTATATTACACGATATTGCTACTACCATATTTCAATTATTATGCCCCCGCTGCGGGCATCCGATCCGATCAGGGCCTGTCGAGTCTGCGCAGTTCGGAAATTTCCTCCTGTAAACTGTTTAGAGCTTACAAATGAAAACGGTTAGACTAACTAACCGAAACGTTGTGTTAAGCAACAAAATATAGACAATGGAAGTCCGACACTGAATTTAGTAAATATAGTTTAAAAACACGTTTTGATAATAATTAATCAAACTAAAAAGCGGAAAATAAATATAGTTTAAAATAATTCTTGAAATTTTTAATATAGGCAGAAAATAATAATGAATGATAAACATTAGTATTATTGTGAAAAAAGCGTGGGGTGCTCGATATACGAAAAATATAGCACAAAGCGACCCACGCTTTTTTCACAATAATACTAAGGTTTATCGTTCATTATTATTTTCTGCCTATATTAAGAATTTCAATAATTATTTTAAACTATTTATTTTCCGCTTTTTAGTTTGATTAATTTATCAAAGCGTGTTTTTTAGTTATTTTAAATTATATTTATTTTTTAGTTTGAGTTATTGTTAAGAATTTTTTTTTAGTAGATTGAGCTAGATTAGTAGATTATTGTATTGTCAGCGGTTCTTGATAAGTCTATATAAAATTTAAATTAAATCTGACCCTTTAAAGTGAGTCAAAATCGGGTTCAAAAAAGTCGGTTACAAACAAACATACATACAAACCCGAACAAACGACAAAAATTTTCAAAATTAAAAAAAAAATCTTGTCAAACAAATTTTATTTTGACTGGTAGAATTTTTTTTTAAATATTTCTCTATTCTTAGCGACAATATCTATACGACCCCACGTTTGTTTTATTACTATCGGTTATTGTAATCATTCTGACATATTGACAGGTGTCAAATTTTGACAAGAGAATTTTTTGCGTATTTTTTTCAACTTTCCACCGTCAATATACATACGACCTTAGAGTTTTTTCATTAATATCATTTTTTTTAAACGATTTAACATGTTGACAGCTGTCAAATTTTGACATGTTGACAGCTGTCAAATTTTGACATGAGAATTTTTTGCTTATTTTTCCCGAAGTCTCCGCAGCGAATACTATGGGTACGACCCCATCATTTGTTTCGTCAAAATCGCTTCTTCGTTTTATACCTGACAGCTGTCAAAATTGGACAAGAAAATTTTTTTCGTGTAGATTATTGTATTGTCAGCGGTTCTTGATAAGTCTACAAAATTTAAATTAAATCTGACCGTTTAAAGTGGGTCAAAATCGGGTTCAAAGAAGTCGGTTACGGACAAACAAGAATACAGGTGAAGCTAATAAAAGCGTCTTAAAAAAAATTACCATGCCTGTTAAACATTAAAAAAAACAAAACAAATTGGCTCATTTTCAAGATATTCCGGCGGTATGCAGCTCCAGATTATCCTTTAATCCAGATTATCCTTTAATCCGGCTTTAAATAATTTTCTGGTGTTGTTAAGTGTATACTATCTTAGTTGAGACAGACAAAAAAACTAAAAAAAATTGATGACAGGCTTGTCAAGTCCACGTGGACTATCTTCGAACATCTGTATAGGGAGCGATCAGTACAAATTTTGTTATATTTGTATTGTAGTTTTAGTGTATGATGAAGTAAATTGATCGTACCCCCAATATTTACGTTGTCTAAACTGACTTCATATGAAGTATACTACGGTAATACAGGTGAAGCTAATAAAAGCGTATTAAAAATGAATTTAAACCAGCTTAAAGCTACAACCTTACATATCGCTGCAATATTCCACTCGACGTGAATCACCCTGTATACCAAATGTTTACACACCGCCAATTAATTATTAAAAAGTTTATCCACTCCCTATATGATCTCCATAATATAGACAAAATTAGTTAATATTCATAAATTTACTAAAACATTCATGACAGGCAGAATTTGCCCATAATCGGATAAATAATAATAATAATTGCTTTAAATTAAAATTATTTTAAAATCGTCGTAATCGTAATAATAATTTGCTCCGCGTTTACACACAAACAGGCTAATCTTATCAAGGCCGACTAGCTTGATATAAGTTCTTAATATCTATACAAATTTAAGTATTCCAGCCAAAAATTTGCCGTTTTTAAAATTCGACCAAATTAGAAAATTGTACAATCGTTCTTGTGAAACTATTCCTCGGCAGCAGAACAATGGCCACAAAAGAAACTACGTCGCATCTAGGGAACAGGTTAGTTCAACTGCTACTAAACAAGAACACAAATAACATAAGTGAAAGTGAGAACAATTAAAATCCACTTACAGTCATACTGATTATCGATATCGTACTGTTTTAGATCGAAACGACGGAAACTTTTAAATATGGAAATTGACACGATTGCTAGTGACGAAACCCAAGATTGGAATAGTTTCTTCCAAGACAAGCTAAAAATTGATTTAGATCAAGATGAAAAGAATGTGTGTTTTAGTCATTCAGGTAAAACGTTTATTTATTTAACAACGGTTAAGTGTTAGGCAGGACCGGATAAGATGCAGGAATAGTAAATAACCGGGATAAATATTTTTGATTCGAACACATACATAATTATTGTTTCCTATTATTAAAAAAAATTAATGCTTAAAATTATAGTGATAATGTTTTTAGCACTAGTAACATTGTAACAAGTAACAATTTCTCTGTAGTTAGATACAATAAATTCACTATAGAAAATTGCAGAGGACCCTACATATTTTAAAATTAATCGAATATGTATAGGTATAAGGTATCAAAATACCGTGCGAGCAAAAATTATTTGCATCAAAGAGGGCTTGGATTAAAAAACGTAGGGCTTGGTTTAGATCACAATGATATGGGGGCGATATATCTAACCAAATCTAGGTTAAAATTTTATCAAATTCATATTATGACATGATATGCCAAACTAATAAGTAATAAAATAAGTACCTAGACAAATACAAATTTATTTTTGTTGTTTACAAAATTAACAAAGTAAGAATATACCGAAAGAAAAAGAAAATAATTGACCACCGCCATGCTCCAAGCATAAATTCACACGTCTCTTCATATTTTCGAAAGTGTCTGATGACCAGCATCTCTGGAGAAATCTTACCACATTCTTGGATAATCCTTTCTTGTAATTGTTCTATATTTGCAACTGGTCTTTTAAAAATAGTGTTCTTTAAACGAGGAAAAACGAAGTAGGTAATCCATAACCGTTCTGATCGAAAACTGATCAATCTGTCGTCGAAAAAATTGCATAAGTAGTTTAGTAATAGTTTCGGCGGCTGTATAGGCGGTTGCACCGTCCTGTTGAAAATATCCTAAACGTAGTTCGTCGTCAAGTAATTGCTCCACTAATGGATTCAAAATATTGTCTCTATACCGCTGTGCTGTAACTGTGTCATGGAAAAAATAGGACCAACAATTCTTCTTCGGGAAACAGCTAACCAGACACCAATTTTTTGAGGGTGCAATGTGGACTCTACTCTACAAAAAATGGGGATTTTCACTACTTTACATGCGTGTATTCTGAGAATTCACATAACCGGAGAGGTGGAACCAGGCTTCATCCGAAAAAAATTTCAGGTCTAATAAATCATTTCTTTCCAATAAATTTTGGATAAACCATTGAGAGTAATTCCTGCGTCTTTCAAAATCTGCGGCTTGTATTTCTTGGAATACTTACACTTTATAAGGAAATAAATTAAGCTGCTTCTTAAGAATAGTCCTGCATGTTCCACAAGATCGTCCCACTTCTTGGGACAGGCGTCTTATACAATTTGTTGGCGTATTTTGCATTATTCCACGAACGTTTGCAACAAGTTCTTCTCTTCTCACAGATGGTATTCCTGCTCCTTTTTTGTGTTGTATAGAACCTGCTTCCCTTAACACAGCCACGGTTCTTTTCAGGCAATAATAAAAATCCCCAGCAATAAAAGCAACGTTAGGAAAATGTTCGTGAAAATCGTCCATGCACAAACCCGGATTGTATTGCCGCTCACCATTTACTCTAACCCCGTTTCGAAAATACGCTTTAACCATGAATGTTTTGTGCTGTTTCGTAAAGCCCATTGTGTGAATTGTTCAAGAAATTGGAAAAATTAGCGAGGAATCAAATTACTTGTAACAACTGTCAAAATGACGGAATAACTGATTGATTGTTAATTCAGGTAGTTACTGACACCCAACAGGTATTAAGCTCTAGGTACGGCTAAGCATTACGTTCTTAGATGCAAGGCCCTCTTTGATGCAAATATTTTTTGCTCGCACGGTATTAATATACATATACGACAAAGTTTTTTTGTTTCTATATTTCATAACTTTTCTATTCTAGGCCGACGAGAGGGGGTGGGGTAAATTTGTTTTAGATACTAAACTAAAAATACCAAAATGTTTAAAAACATAGATACTTACTCGTACGTCCCTTGATAGATTATATATTATTTTTAGAGAATGGAATTGATGTCGAAATTACCCAACACGAGGTGGAACATTATATAACATGCCTATCAGAAATTACAACTATTTACAACAGACTGAAGTATGCCCCGAGTCCAAGTCAAAAAATTCTTGTACTAACCGTGGCGACATACATATCCAAGCACGAAAAACATTTTATTAAAACGAATGTAAACGACACTTATAGGACTTTGGCGCAAATGACAGAAGTAAAAAAACCTACTACAAATGAGCATGTCAAACTCAAGTACGTTGAAATGTTATGTTCGCTATTTGAACATGCTACTGGTTTAAGGTGGTCACTGGAAACCAATTTATGGATTGAAATTTATGATTTGGTTATAGAGTGTCAGAATAAAAGTCACCATTTGGCTTATAAAGCGTAAGTATATTGTTTAACTATTTAAAATGTATGCCCCAGAGCAGCAACAATACACGGTAAACCACGCAAGCTCGGTCGATGACATCATCGGAACAGTCGACGATATGAAGGCTACAGCGAACAAACCGTAGTAAATTTTTATTGGGCTACAGACCTAAATACCTTAAAATGATGTATATATGTTTACTAGTTATAATTTCGTGGGCAATGCTTGCCATCCTATTGCGAAGTGGAGAACCTTCTCGTGTTGTCACGGAGCCCGGAGAGTGGTTAAAAACAACCCAGAACTTGGGTCAAAAGCCTTCAAGGAAAAACATAATTTAAAGATTTTGTGTAACTTGCCAGTATTCTCTCCCCTGTCACGCGCTGCTAAGGGTTCGTTCCCATTAAAACAGTGTGTTTTTATTTTAGGCACAACCTTTTATCAAAGTTTCTTCAAAAGACGTCAAGACTAGCTCCAAAAATCAGTCTCCATATAACGAAGCAAATGGTTCAAACTTTATTAACCGTTGCGATTAAGAGTTTGCCTAATACGAAAAAAACACCCATTGAACCGATAAATTCATCTCACCTTAACAACTTAACTGCATCTATCACTTGTCTGATTGAAACGTTGGAACGGCTGTTAGCAAGCCCAGTTACAGATACTTTAAAACATTTTATAAAATTACAAGTAAGAGAAGCTTGCGATACGCTTGCGATAGTGTCAGATGAAGGCGATTTCTCACTGATGTTGATTCGAATAATAATTATTCTGTCATTTTACGAAATGACTGAACTTTTTGATGGAATCAAGGTAGTTAATCACGATCCGCTAGCCCTAAGTGGTTTTGTTAGAATTATGGAAAGGGAGTTAAAGAAAGGTAACCAATTTAAACTCATATTTCTTAATGCATTTAAAATCTAAGGGCAATGAGCCTAATGAATAAAAATGTAGCAATTGCTTTTTCTTATAAAATCGAAGTAATTTCTTGAAAGCCAATGAATAAAAACTAAAGTAATTGTTTTTGCGTCCAGCAATTGCTTAAAAATGCAGAAATTGCTTCTAGTCAATGCTTTTCCTTAAAAAATAGAAGCAATCGCTATCGTTTGCTTAAAATGTGATGAATAAATTAAGGAATTGCTTTTTCTAGTGTAGCAATCGCTTTCAACTTTTTAAGGTATGTCGACCCCTGCATAATTTGCTTGGAAGCAGTCAACTTTAGTTCTCCGCGGCATACACGTGAGTTGCTCTTAATTTGTGTCTTCAATTATGGTTGAATATATGAACGTCCGTAAAAGAAAAATCTACAGTGTACGTAAAAATTGCAGATATGATGATTTCAGAAAGTTCACTGTTTGTAAAACATACACTTCTGTAATGGATGCAGTTTTGGAGAAGGCCAATATTTTTATTAAATTTCCTACAAGTGCTGAAGCTGTTGTGGAAGCTAAACGGTTGTGGTCAGAGAGATTTATTTATGTTCCTTCAATTTGTGAACGAATATCAATTGCTTGTCTTTAATTTCTTCATCACAACTATCACTTTCCTCATTTTCACTGAAATCTGCCATATTACAAATATAAGTTTCCTATTTTCCACAAAAACGATTACTATTGTACTAAATAAATAGACCAACGTTGTTGTATTTACGGATTTAGGTTAACTCTTTTGCAAATTAGGCACCAAACTGAACATGAAATCTATAATCTGAACAAGTGGATAAGCCACGTCTGAACTTGTGTTGAATAAGCATTTGCTACAGAGGTGTAAGAAAAACAGCAATTGCTTTAAAATTTTATTCATATCCAGATCTAGCAATTGCTTTTACTTATAGCATTTGCTAGTCAAGCAATTGCTTTTACTAAAAAGTAATTGCTTCAAGTAATTGCTTAATTTTTATTCATTATCTACCTAACGTCATTTTGAAATCAAATATTGAGAATACTACTGAATAGAATCCCAATTTTAGACCATTTCAAAACAATGTTCGAAGTATACTACTATTCCCAAAAATATTGGAAAAATGTATCTAGAAAGATGCCAAAATACTTTGTCAAAGAAACACCCATCGATATTGAAGATGAGCTGATGTCCTTACAAATGGAACCAATGATTATAGTAGCTGAAAAGTTGCTGGGTGTATCGCAAACTAGAGAAGAAGAGTTAAGAGATTGCTATTTGGCTGACTTGCTGAATATGTGTAGTGTCAATGGTCTGCATTTAGGTAAGCTTTGTAGTTATTAGTATAGATAAATAATTATGAAACTTTTTACTTCAGTAACCAGTACTCCCTAAAGTTTTGTATAAAACAAAAGTTTGACTATTATACAGTATACAGTGTGGTTGTTTAATTACCGATTTCTCAGAAAATGTTATTCTTGATAAAAGTTGGTGCATGTTCGATAATCATATTAGGTGCACTTGGAATGGTTGCAAGTCAAACGGCGTACAGGGTAGGCCAAAAAATATAAAACTTGTACAAGAATAAAGTATCCCTATTTCAGAAAATTCAGCAAAATGTTATGAAGAAAAGTTGTTTAGAATTAAAAGTTATGTATAGATTCAAAAATGTGACCTCCTAAAATAAAAAAAAATATTTTTTTAAAAAACATTAATAATTTCCCAAAAAAAATTTTTTTATATTCACCATAAAGATCTTCATAAATTAATCAAAATCAAATCAATTTCACATATCTTTGTTCAAATGCAAGCATATTTGTAAAATTTACTTAAATTTTTAATTTATTAAGGAATCACAAATTTCATGTTTGTTGCAACGATATTAAACACAACTTTAAAATATCCCAAAAATTATTTTTAACAAGATAAAACATTAGTAATGATAATATGCTAATTACAAAACTATCATTTAAAGTGCAAAATTTTTATTTTAAATGTTTATTAAAAAACTTTATTCTTGTACAAATTTTATATTTTTTGGCCTACCCTGTACGCCGTTTGACTTGCAATCATCCCAAGTGCATCTAATATGATTGTCGAACATGCTCCAACTTTTATCAAGAATAAAATTTTCGGAGAAATCGGTAATAAAAAAATGCCCATATGTTGCACACTTAAGGTGGGAGTATCAACATGCTTGCCAACCTATAACCTATTTCGCGTAGATTTATTTATGTTTTCTAGCTTCTATACAAAATTTAAAGAAAATCAGTATCGACTTGATATTCTATAGGTAATAAATGACATATTTAATAAATATCAAGGAATTTCATAACCTATTTTAGTAGAATTGTATAGCGAAAAATATCGGGTAAGATTTTTTTTTATATTATTATGTCATTGTCACTCATACACTATACAATTCTCCCAAAATTAACAATGAAATAAATTGATATTTTTGTAATGTATCAGATACTACCTAAATAATGTACCGACGATATTGATTTTCTTTAAATGTTAGTTATTAAAATAATAAACTCAAAAAATCAACGCGAAATAGGTTATAGGTTGGCAATAGATTGATTGACGTTGAGAATTCAACCTTAAACAACCCCACTGTATACCATATGGGTATGGATGGGTGTCATGGTGTCAACTATAGGTATTAACTCATCAATGCGACTTTTTGATCTGTTTTTAGTGTGAATTACTGGGTGCATGACCAGCAAATCAGAATTCGCTTTTATCTTATTGGAACTGGTAATTTCTTTTATTTTTATAGGATATGAAATTAGAAAACACTTCCCACAACAATCTCTTGAAATAGAGATAGCCGCACTGAAATGTCTCATTAAATCCAAGTCCATGTATTCGCGTAAAAACCTAGCCATAGTTTTCCAAGGTTTAACCTACAGCTTAAAAGACTTTAACAAATACGTAAAAAAATACCCTTTGCAAGGGCATTTTGAGCAGGACCAATTGTTGGCCGAAACGTTATTGGAAGCCATTTTGGTGTACTTGGAAAACTTTGATCTGTCTTGGAGAGAGAGCATAGGTAGCGTTGAACTGACAAATTTGGTGTATGAATTTCTGTATTACTCTGTAAGATGGTCATCAGAGGTGAGATACTTATTTGTTATTTAAAATTATTACAGAATACCATTTTTATGTCACAGTGATATAGTATTAATGAGTAGCAACCGAAGTAGCATAATTGAGTTGGTAATGATAATGATACATATTAATAGTCTCGTAGACGTAGATACGAGGATAGACAGTTTAGTCTAGAAAGAAAAAGTTTATTTAGTATCACATTTTCTTTTTTTACTCAAGCTTAATTCCTGTAACTTAAAACATAAGTAGAAATTAATTTTGGCGGCAAACATACTTCCCTTATTGTACTTTGGTATCGTTTCTGTACCTTCAACATAATACATAAACAAATATTAGTTATACCGTGCGAGCAAAAATTATTTGCATCAAAGAGGGCTTGGATTAAAAAACGTAGGGCTTGGTTTAGATCACAATGATATGGGGACGACATATATATCTAACCAAATCTAGATTAAAATTTTGTCACATGGATATTATGACATGATATGCCAAACTAATGAGTAATAAAATAAGAAGACAAATACAAATTTATTTTCGTTGTTTACAAAATTAACAAGGTGGAACCAGGCTTCATCCGAAAAAAATGTCAGGTTTAATAAATAATTTATTTCCAAGAAATTTTGGGTAAACCATTGAGAGTAATTCATGCGTCTTTCAAAATCTGCGGCTTGTATTTCTCGGAATACTTGCACTTTATAAGGAAATAAATTTAGCTGCTTCTTAAGAATAGTACTGCATGTTCCGTAAGATCTTCCCAATTCTTGGGACAGGCGTCTTATACAATTTGTTGGCGTATTTTGCATTGTCACGAACGTTTGCAACAAGTTCTGTTCTTACAAATTGTGTTCCTGCTTCTTTTTTGTGTTGTATAGAACCTATTTCCCTAAACACAGCCACGGTTCTTTTCAGACAATGATAAAAATCCCCAGCAATAAAAGCAACGTTAGGAAAATGTTCGTGAAAATCGTCCATGCACAAACCCGGATTGTATTGCCACTTGCCACTCACCATTTACTCTAACCCCGTTTCGAAAATACGCTTCAACCATGAATGTTTTGTGCTGCTCCGTAAAGCCCATTGTGTGAATTGTTCAAGAAATTGGAAAAATAAGCGATGAATCACATTACTTGTAACGACTGTCAAAGATGACAGAATAACTGATTGATTGTTAATTCAGGTAGTTACTGACACCCAACAGGTATTAAGCTCTACGGCTAAGCATTACGTCCTTAGATGCAAGGCCCTCTTTGATGTAAATAATTTTTGCTCGCACGGTAGTAATAGAAGCACTACCCTAATTAGGGTTATTAATTTTTAAGATAGTACTGAAAGCACTTATGATATTGAATACAACAATATCCAAACATATGTCACCAAATATGGCTCTTCTAGTAGATACAACCCAACATTCATCTCTAAATGAACTAGGATCCCTACTCTTCACCAAGTGCGTTAGCAAGAATTCAGAAGTGAGAAATGCAGCTTTAACTGTAGTTTGCACAATATGTCAAGAAGCGAATAAAGGTAAGGATTAATTTTATGGTATTGACTCAATGTAGAGCAGATATGTGATGCCTTCAAAATTATAGGCCGACGTTTGCTGGATAGATACAGACCTACATATAGATGTATTTAGTTTTTATTATGTTGTCTTTGTCACATATTCCTCTTTCTAGTTTTTCTTTGGACATGTTAGAAAACTGAATTTAAGGTTTCAGATCGTTTGAGAAAATCCTAATGGAATCGCTGTTACAAGATTTGATTCTAACTATGGCTATAAGCGATACAGACCCTACTGTAAGGACAACAGCGCTCAAATGTCTGCAAGAAATCATAGTTATGGAGGGTATTGGCAATGCTTTACTAAGTAACAATTTCGTAGTAAGTATTTTTGAGTGCCACAATAAGGTTTAGTTCTAGGTCTATTTTTCAGACATAAGCACAGAATATATAGCTTTGCGTAGCTATATATTCTGTGATATAAGTGTGGCATGAGAAATAGTAACACATTTTTCATTAGCCAAAAACTACTAGCCTTATTTCAATTTTAATTCCTAAAACTTAATAATTTTTATTTAAGGACAAAATATTGGATATCATTTCTAAAGATCAAAAACCAATGGTTATTAAAGAGGCTATAACATTAATAGGAAAGGTTTATCAAAACGATAGCATTTCCCCAGAAGATACATTAAAAATGTACAATGTACTGGTAAAAGTAGGACTTAAAGAAGAAGTACCTGAGGTCCAAGAACACGCTATTAAATTCTGGGCATTAGTAACAGACAAGCATCTAGAACAGCATGGTAAAAATGCACACAGTATACCTTGGGACTCAAATTATATGCTCAATACACTGTAGATGCTTTTCATTAAATATTTAAATGTGGTGGAAAATTTAAAACAAGATGTTAAAATGTAACTCTAATAAGAACTCAGATTCCAATAGTGCTCATCAAATTTGGGAACCACCGTAGTTTTTTTACAATCTACTCAAATCAAATAAAATTTTACAGAAAACCTTGTAAAATACCTGCTTTTTAGGAATGCTGGATGACGAATTTCCTCCAGTAATTTTTTCAAAAGAACACAAAAAGATTGTTCGACTGGACGACAAAGAGATTAGAAAACGAATTTTTAATGCTCTCGATGGTTTAAGTAAAGCAGGCTGTTTCGCCGTTTTTCAAAACATTTTGCAAAATGAAAACATAACCAAGGAAGTATTTGGAACCGCTGTGGCCATAGTTACTAAGTTCATAAGGTTACTCCAAAAATATGAGGTAGGTTTTGGTAAAAAGTTAGTGATAAAGAATATGTGTACCTACATTTTCTTTCTATATAGTAGGTATATTAAAATCATACAGCAATACACAGGTGTGTGGTGTCTTAAATTATAAATGAAAATATATTTCATCAATTTTAAAATACCTATAAACCTTTGTAAGGGTAAAAAATGTAAAAATAGAAGTTCTTCAGTGTTGGATGTTTTGACACTGATAATTACATTAAACTTACAGGTCACTCCAGAAATTATATTATTCAATCAAGCTTATCCAAATCTCTGGTCAATTCCTAGTGATATTCTCTCTCCTTCCCATCAGTTTGAAGATCAAAAAATGCAAGAAATAATTGAAGAAACTGTTATGGAAATGATTAATGACAGTGAATCCATTAATAGTAATTTTAAGGTAAAGCATGAAATCTATGGAGTCATCTACTTCTTTATAACCAACATCATTACACAACATTTTTATACCTGACTTCATTTTATTTTTTAGAGTCCATCCTCTGTAACTAATAGCGAAACTGGAGAACTCTTTCACAAAAATTCAAGTCAACCTTTGCAAGTAAATACTGTAGATTTTATAGACTTTATCTACAAAAAACTGCCATTTCTCATCCAAGATGATCTCAGAAGTTCATCTAACATTATTGATAAAAATAAATGTATGGATATAATTAATTATATAAATAACTAAAATGTATATATTTTATAAATTATTTTTAAGTAAGTTTAAGTAGGTAATAAATATAAAACATTTTCAATTTCTTGTTAAAAGGGTCTCATCTTATTAAAAAAAAATTTATGCAGTACAAAATATAAAATCCCTAGCTATGAAATAACCAAAAATTTGTATATTCTACATGTAAAGGGATAAAAAATACCCGTATTCTTTTAATGTTTTTCATGTAGGAAAGTAGGGATGAAGTAAAAAATGTAAGATATAGGTAAAAAAAACTTGTAGCCACCACAGCCCTATAAAGAAAGCCACTAATTCCCGTGCATAAGAGGTTCCTTACCAGTTATCAACTAAACCAAAACCATTTTACAAGATAGTAGTAATTAGTAATCTCTATTTAAATATTTCTGTAAAGTTTAAAGTTTTTATACATAACCTCAAGCTCTCATTCTCTTGGAATTTGGAATTACATAATTCACAGAGAAATGATAGGTCCGATTGTCCACAGAAAAATAATGGGTTTACGAATGTCCGAAACCGGTTCAGTTGTCAGCCGTATGCCTTTTAGTTAGCATAAAGCTCAGAGGAAAAACTGCACAGTTTTTCCTTAAGGATTTTACTGATTGGCCAAATTTGGCCTGAATACACCCGGCTTCACTAACACTCCGGAAATCCTCAGAGGAAAAACTGCACAGTTTTTCCTTGAGGATTTTACTGATATTGGCCTGAATACACCCGGCTCCACACACGCTCCGGTAATCCTTAAGGCCAAGCTTGTGCAGTTTTTCCTCTGAGGATTTCCGGAATGTGAGTGGGCCCCTCACCAAAGAAAAGCTGTTGAATAAAAGGAATTTGGCTTCTGTCACTATTTGTCAGTTGTCAGTGTTGTCACTCTCAGTCTGCTAAATAAAAATCAATTATATGCAAAACGTTGTTGCATTTTGTCAATTTTTGTGTAATATTGTTAATTTGCAGATTTAAATTCTACACAGTAATAATGGAAGATGAAGTGGAACAGTTCGAAATTACAGATTATGATATAGAAAATGAATTTAACATAAATAGAAGGCGGAAAGGCCTCAGTAAACATCAACAAATTTATGGTAACATTTTTATTGTCCTAGTACCTAATTGAAATGTTTTAAAGCGTTTAAGAAAAAAGCCATAAGTAAACTTAAACTGGCTTAAAAAGTTGAGTTTACAAAGTTTTTTATGGAGGAAATATCAAATTATTAACACAAAAAGCGAGTACCAAAGTAACAAAACCTCACTCTTGGATTGTGTAGAACCAGAGACTCAAGACTATCACGTTTGCAACTTATAAGAGACTTTTTAAAGCTTTTTAAAATATATACCTATAAAGTTAAATGAATTGATAGAAAAGCTATATTCTGTAAAAGATAGACCCACTAAATAAGATCTTGTTTTATGACAACTTTGTACTTGTTATCCTAAACTGAAATTTTCAGATTGTCAAAAAACTAATTTAATTCCATTTAAAATACAGCTTACTGTACAAGCTGTTCCTCTAACTAGCATTTTTCTCCCTGTTGGTAGGCTACTAAAAGTTTATTAGTATTAGCTATGTAAGTAGGTATAAATTATTGTTTATTAACATTGTTATTTTATTTTTTGCGAATTTATGATAATAGCTGCAGATTGCAGAGGTGGCCCATGTCACATTCACATTCTGGCTGGTAGACCCGTCCTAAGATGACAATACTAGCTTTAAAGACTCAAAAAGTACCCAATTCCCGGATGTTTCTTTTTTGAGAAAGTAGCACTTTTTCGGCTAAGTCCAGGAATATAAAAACCGCGCGGCGGTTGCCGGAAAAATAGTGTACACAGTAGGCCCAGAAACTGTTTTTTCTGGACTTATGTAAATTACTATTTTGGTTTTTCTTTAAATCCATAAACAAAAAAGTTTTTTGATATGTACTTACCTACCTACTGATTTCTTAATAGAACTAAAACTATTTTGGACACATCGTGGTAAAATTATCAATATGAGTTATTTTTATTGATACTTGTTAAGTCAACTACACTCTTAGACTGTTTAAGCACAGAATTTTGCAAAAATGTACTTGTATTCTTTTCTACTATTTTATAAATATGAGAATTTTTTATATAGGCATATGGGCTGATGACAGTGATAACGAAAATGAAGACAAGAAAACCAGCAGAGGAGGTAGAAAAAAACCAAAGGACTATTCTGCTCCCATTGGATTTGTTGCCGGAGGGGTTCAGCAATCAGGCAAGAAAGAAAAGAAAGAAATTAAACTGGAAGAAGATGACTCGGATCATGAGAAGCCAGGTACATCATTCAAGATGAGGGATAGTTCAGATTCTGAGGACGAGGTTCCCAGAGTTGGTAAGGCAATAATACTGTTTGCTTTGTTTAAAAGGAGAGGCACACTTTATAGAGCTTTGTCAACAGAAACTATGTATTTAAATGACACTAAATCATTATTCGATTTATGTGGAATTTCTCTTTTTATGTTTACAATTTGTTTTTATTTCGTACTTAGGGAGATCGTCGTCGTCTTTCTTCAATCAAACTCATTGGATAACAACAATAACAATTTTTATTAGGTACACCACAGAAAGTTGCACTTTCTACAGGTTAGAAAGCAACTCACGCTACACTCGCGCTGAGATGAAAACCGATTACCGAAAGTCAGCATTTTAATATTAAAACACTAAAAAACGCTGTACTCGCGCTGAGAGAAACTAATTCAAACTCGAATTTAAATCTAGGCAAAGATGCGCCATGAACGAGCAGTGGACTGTAATTCTTTTTTCGGAAGACAGAAGGTGTCATGACAACAAAAAGTTCCTGTCAGCCGGTTGACATAAAGGGTTGCGATTTCTACGCCGGACTTGTCTAGCATGCCAACCACGATGCAACGAGATTCCAATCTTAGGTACAGGGTGAGCCAAATTAGATGTATATGTTTTCTGAACACAATTTTTTTTGATGTATCGTAGCTCAGAGATACCTAGTATATAAAATTGGATCAACTTTATACCACCTTAAGTTTTTGGCATGATATAAACTATATTCTAAAAAATGATGTGCCCTGTTTTGTTTAGTATAACTTTGTAAGATAGGTATGTTTTTATATTACAATTTATATTATATTATGGGAAAGAAAGAAAAACCCAAAAGTCTCAACAAAATTTAATAGAATAAAAATTCTCTAGGGGTCTCTCTACATGTTTCGAACGTAGAACCGTTCATCATCAGGAAACAGAAAATTTATTTAGTGCTGATGGTTTTAGCAGTAGAGAAAATGGTGTAGAACCTTAATGGAGCTTTTATGGAATTAAAAAATTTATGTGTAGAAGAGACACTTAATATGAAGAAAATTGATAAAGGTTAAACCATACTAAGTATGTGAAAAAGTTATTAAATGGGGTCTAAACCAACCAAATAAACTGGGGAAGAAGAAAATACTGAGCTGTAATCCTCAGTACCCCACAAAACACTTTTTGCAATGCAATTTTATTGTGATATCTTCATAATTATGACAATTTTATCCTTATAATGTCTTACAGACATACACTTGAAAAGTTTTGTAAAAAAATTTTAAATAATCTTCAACACCTTCTTTTTATGAAGGTTTTTTCTTCTTCCCCAGTTTATTTGGTTGGTTTAGACCCCCTTTAATAACTTTTTCACATACTCAGTATGGTTTAACCTTTATCAATTTTCTTCATATTATTTCTCTTCTACACATCATTTTTTTAATTCCATAAAAGCTCCATTAAGGTTCTACACCATTTTCTCTTCTGCTAAAACCATCAGCATTAAATAAATTTTCTGTCTCCTGATGATGAACGTTTCTACGTTCGAAACATGAAGAGACCCCTAGAGAATTTTTATTTTATTAAATTTTGTGGAAGAAGACTTTTGGTTTTTTCTTTCTTTCCCATACTTTCAACTCTACTTTAAGCATGGACTATTTCTTCAAATTATATTATATTATATTAGGTATATATTTTTTATACTTAGTTAACATTTAAAAGCATCGCATCCTGTAAGGTTGTCTCCTCTTTTAACTGTAAAATAATGGCCTTTTAAGCTAAAAAAAAATGTTTTAAAGTAGTATTGATATATAAAAAATATTTTAGGATTTGGCGCCTCTCAAACCAGAAAACCGTCACAACAATCTACCGTGACCGAAATCACAGGCGACATTGCCGGGTTCAGGACGCGAAATAAAGTCGACCAGACACTTATAAAGCAAGGAGTCGGCAATTGGGAAAAACATACCAAAGGAATCGGGGCGAAGCTCCTGCTTCAAATGGGCTATGAACCTGGAAAAGGTTTGGGTAAAGATCTGCAAGGTATTCATGCGCCGGTAGAAGCACATTTAAGGAAGGGAAGGGGTGCCATTGGAGCCTATGGGCCCGAAAAACCTGCTACAGTTCCGAGGGTAGGCCTGTATTAAAAAAATATAACTGTATGATGATATCAACATTTTATAACCCATTTAATAATTTATTATTATTTTTAGAAAAAAGACCTCTTCATTAAGCAAGAAGAACAAAAAGAATTAAAGGGCCCTTCTAAATGGAAAAGGACTGATGTAGCGGCTAAAAAGACACGTTACTATTACAGAAGCGTTGATGATGTAATTGAGAAAGGTAAAAGACCAGGAAGTTTTAGAAATTCAGGAGTTTCAAGGTAGAGTTTCTTTTTCCAAATATCCAGTAGTGTCCACAGTTGCCTCGAAGCCATATTTTTATAACTAGCTTTACTTGTATCGTATGTTACATACAGTGGAAGAATTATGGCAACACATGTCAACAACCAGCATTCAGTATTAATTATTTCACATATTTTAAACCTTCTCAGAGTTAGGAGTGAACGACAACGTAGGCAGGATAAAACATCTGGCAAACAATTGCATTATTGTCGGAATTTTATTCAATTGTGACACTGAAAAATATTGAAGAAAATGCAGGTTTATAATAAAATGATTTTTTAATATTTGTTTTTAAACTTTGTAAGTACCTAAAAGATGAACTTTTTTTATTTATCTATATATATGAATAGTATTCAAATAAATGAAGACATTCAAATTTTTAAAGGTAGTAAAATAAAATATTTAGGAATTATTTTTGACAGTAAATTAAATTGGAATTTTCACTTAGAATACTTAATTAAAAAATTAAGAAGTTTACTACCGATTTTTAAAAACATAAAAAAAATTTTAATGTAAGACATGGATATTATATTACGCGTTAGTTAAAACTCATTTAAATTATGGAATTTTAGGTTGGGGAGGAATAAATAGAACTTTAGTTAAAAAATTAGAAATATTACAAAAAAGGTTTCTAAAAATTATATTCAATAAAGATTATCTTTATCCTTCAAAAGAATTATATTTAGAAACAAAAAAGTTGAACATAAGACAACTTTACATTTATAACATCTTAATATTATATATTTAAAAATAAAAACCTTATACAATTTAAAAACCATAATCATAATACACGTCGTAAAAATTAAATAACCATAAAACCTAAAATAATTAAGTAAAAAAAATTCAAATATTTACTTATGTTTTTACTTAAAGGATTATTTACCAACAAAAATTAAAAAATTGATTTCATCAAAAAAATTTAAAGTCGAAATAAAAACATGGATATTAAAAACAGACAATTTGAAAATATTTATAGAAATGCTTTAATTAATTAATTACTTAATTAATATTGTTCTGAATAATTTATATATTAGGTACCTAACCTAATATTTTTTACTTAAAAATTATAAATTAATAATTTTATTATAGGCCTTCAAAAAAAACTGCGTTTATACTATAAATTAACATTTTTACTTTAAAACTTGATTTTTAATGCATATTTTTTATGATTTTACATACTAAAACAAAAAATGAGATTTGCCCCTAACAAGCTCAGCTTCAGGGGATTGAACAATAAGTTTATAGAAGACAACATAAACATATTTATTATATTATTAAACTTTTAATAAACTTATTATTATTATTTTCAAGATAAAATGAAAATGGTTAAGTTTTTCTTAAATTTTTTTCAGTGTCACGATGAAATCAAATTGAAGCAATATCTTACTCGATTGCCACATGTTTGACCCTGATAATGATCTTTGCTTACGTCGCTCATAGACGGCTCTGTCGTTAGTCCCAGATGAGATTTAAAGTAAAATCACTAAACGCTGGCTTTTGGTGTGCTATGCAATCATTTTTCTAGCGGACCATTAGTTTTAATGTTGTAGTTACGTTTCTACAAACAAATGTGATGCCGCAAAACTATACCCATGATTTTTTTCAGATTTCCGAATGCTTACGGTTGTACGTCTGTAAAGGTCTTGCATTCATGGAAAACTTTAATTGTACGAAAAAAAGTTGATGTTTATATAAACCTTTGTATAAAGACTACCTTTTTTTTAAAACAATAAAAACGTTTTTCATTTGTTAAGAACTTTTACATACTTTCTGTAAATGCAAAAATATGTTAATAAAACAGATTTAAAATTCTTCAGAGTCCCTTCTGATACGACTGCAAATCAATAGGGTGTTTCTTTATTTTAGTGAGCTTACAAAAGTTAAAGTTATTGATATGACTGGACCCCAGCAAAGAGTTTTGAGTGGATACCATGCACTGAGCGGACTAAAGGCGCCACCTGGTGTAGAACATTTCGAGGATGTGGTTCATAAGAAGTGTCAGAATTTCGCTTTACCCGAAATACAACATAATTTGGATTTGTTAGTAGATATGTGTGAACAGGTATGTTTAGGGACCATTTATACCTATTGTACTTATGTTTTAGATATTAAAACACGTTGAGCGCCGCGGTAATTTTGCCAATATGTCCTGTGGGACCAACTTTTTTTTTTTTAGAACTTTTGTTAAAGTGACTTTTTATGATCATTTCGTCGATTGATTGTATTTCTTTTATTTGAATGTTGTTTTTTGCAAAAAAATTTTTCGTGCCCACTGATTATTGTTATTTCGAAAGAAAAATTGCACAGAAAAAAGAATCAATTTTCAAATCTAATCTGCCCGGTCCGCATTAAGTTCTGATGTTCCCTGGGACAGAACAATCGGCTTAGCATACGTAAATCCATATAAAACGTGCCCTCAAGTGGCGCTGAATGAGCAGACGCAAAATGTCCACGGGTGGTCACGCGGTCCGAACGAAGAGACTGAAAACGACCACCGGTGGGCACATGGCGCTCAACGTGTTAAAAAAACATTATATCAAGAGATGTTCAGAGTAATCCAGAAGGTATATCCATTGAGTTTAGAGTGTGTGATAAGAAGATAGCACTAATTACAGTATACAGGTCTTGTACATATAACTTCTGACTTCACCAATTTTATAGAACTTTTTAATGAATTTCTTAGCTTCTTAAACAAAAAATACGAAAATATAATTGTATGTGGAGACTTAAATGTTAACTATTTGGTGGATTCCATGTTTAAGACCCAATTACTTGATTTGCTGGATAGCTTTGCATTGAAATCAATTCTTCCACTTGAGCCTACTCGAATAGTCTGCGGCTACTCACCTACAGCTGTAGACTATGTTGTCACTAATAACCCTAATCTATTTAAAGCAAAAAATTTAGAACTTAATATCGCCGACCACTTAGGTCAAATTATCTTGATGAAAAACGTTACCAGACAGACCGACAAAGAGACGAAAAAACTGGTTGTTTACAGGAGACATTTCCATGATGACAACTTGTTTAATCTAAGACACTTTCTCTCCACAAATGATTTCTCGGATCTCTACGCCATCGAGGACACGAATAGAGCATGGAACTACTTTCATGATAGCTTATTGTATTTACTTGACCTCACATGCCCTATTTCTAAAACTATTGTAACTGCACAAAACACAGGTAAGTGGATAAATCCTGATATTGTAAAGGAAAGTGAAGAACTTAAAAACATATTTTGGCTAACTAAAAATACTAACTCTAAAGAACTTAATGATCTTTACAAGGAAGCGAGAAAGATCTTCAAACTAAAAATAGAAACAACAAAACAAAAGTTTTTTCAAAATAAAATAATTAACTCTGCTAACACGTCCAAAGCCATCTGGCAAACAGTTAATACAAACTTAGGTAAAATAAAGACGAATAAGATACCTTCTGTTATACAGACTGGTAACGCTACTTCTATGCAGCCATTTGAGATTGCTAATGCCTTTTGCAATTACTACTCTTCCGATATCGAAAACAAGCTTCAAAACCTTCCGGGTATTCAACACGATTCGTCAACTATTATAGAATGTATTAGCTCTCTGTATATGCCCGAACTCGGTCTGGAGGAGATCTACAGAGCCCTAAAATTATTAAAAAATAAAAAGGCATGTTGTAACAACGAAGATCTTCCCCTCCATGCTGTTATCTATATTTGGGATTTTTTAAAGCACCCACTGTGTTATCTTTTTAACTTATTTATAAGCAAAGGCACTTTTCCTGATAAACTGAAGTGCGGCGAAATTATACCATTTCATAAAAAAGGTGATGTGCAACTTATTGAAAATTATCGACCGGTGACAAGTCTTATGTCTTTCTCAAAACTGTTTGAAAAGATACTTACTTTGCGCTTTCAATCATTTTTAAATCGGAACAATTTATTATCTAGAAATCAGCATGGCTTTACAAATAATAAATCTACTACAACAGCAGCTGTAGCTTTTATTCAGTTCATTTACAAATCAATTGATCAAAGTCATTATACAATAGCCCTTCTTTTTGACTTAACCCGGGCATTCGACTGTATCGATAGTAAACTATTAATTAAAAAACTGTTCGCTATGGGCTTTAGAGGAAACGTAAACAAACTTCTGGAATCGTTTTTAACTGGCAGAAAAATTCGCGTAAAAATAGGTACACTTCTTTCTAATTATAAATCACAAAATTACGGAGTTCCTCAAGGTAGCGTTCTTTCACCATTAC
Source organism: Polydrusus pterygomalis (assembly GCA_963969555.1). Lineage (NCBI taxonomy): Eukaryota > Metazoa > Arthropoda > Insecta > Coleoptera > Curculionidae > Polydrusus > Polydrusus pterygomalis. Next base: position 21,710,546 of record OZ018379.1, read on the forward strand.
TTTTTCTGTTATTTATCAATGACCTGGTCAACTACCTTGAGTTAGGCGAGAATGCTGAAGTGATTGAGTTGATATTCTTATACAACGCGCGAATCAAATCCTCAATAAATTTAAATACTGGTGTTCTATGAATGGATTGATGGTTAATGAAAACAAAACACAGTATATAGTTTTTTATAAACGACGAATTATTCCGGACTTTGTTCTTGAGATGGATGGAGTGGAGATTGCGAGAGCGACAGAGGCTAAGTTTCTGGGTTTGCATGTTGATAGCCAACTGACATGGCACGCTCATATCGAACATGTAGCCAGTAAATTAAAATCTGCATACTTTGCCATCATTAACTTAAAAAATATTCTGTCAAGAAAACAGCTTTTAAATGTTTACTATGCCCTGGTTTACTGCCACCTGAAGTATATGGTTTTATGTTGGGGTCAGGCCACTGACCTAAACAGAATTTTCGTCTTGCAAAAGAGAAGTATAAGAAAGGTATTTTCCCTAAAACCGTTAGAAACATGTAGACCAACTTTTAAAAATAATAAAATACTAACTTTACCTTCTATTTTGATCATGGAATCGGCTATCTACGTTAAGAAACATTTATCAGACTTTCCACCTGTTTCTAATGTTCATAACTATGAGACAAGACAAAATGAAGACATTCTAATTACTAACTATAAACTATCCACCTACAAGAAAAGTCCGCATTGCTTTAGTAGTTATATTTTTAATAAACTCCCAAATAATATTAAATCAGAACCCTCTTTTCGTACTTTTAAAAAGTCTCTTAGGTGCTATCTTCTTGAACACTCATTCTATACTATTAATGAATATCTTGGTGGTTAATATTTGTACTTCTACATTGGGGTGTCCACCAATAATATTTTAAATTTTGTCTCGTGTAAGTTTGTTTATAGATTTTGTTACTATACTTTTGTGCTACTGAATGTTTTTAAATTTGATAACCAATTTTTATACTAACTATATAGATTTATATTTAAGACATTGTTAATGCTTGTAAGAGTCTTCTTAACAATAAAGGATAAATAAATAAATATTATATGCTACTATTATTACCCTAAAATGTTATTTTTCATTACGAAAATAGATTTTAAATGGACAAATCATTGGTTACATGACCAATTTTGATTAATTTTTGCTCAAAATAAAGACTTAGTTTACAGTGTCCGCAAGAAAGTCCGCATCAAATGGGAGTTCTTGAAAAACAAAAAAGTTAGAGGGGCGAACCACATTCCGTGGACACCCGGTATATATATTTAAATATTTTAATTTCATTTTCAAAAATGCTATTACAAGAAATCGAAATGTACATGAAAAACACAACAACAACAATGAATGTTATATATTGACCGAAACTATGATGCCTACAAATATTGTTCACTTATCACATTTTTTATTTTTAGGATATCATCAGAATCGACAGAGATAAAAGGCACACTCAAGATACAATACTAGCCCTAAAACATGAGGAAGATACTATAAAAGATCAAATTTTAAAAGAAGATAAATTGGTTGATAATTTAAAATATGTACTGGAGGTCGTTGATCAATTAATGGATCCTTCCCAAAATTATTCTTTTGCTCAAATTGGAGAAATATTTAAAGGATTACTGGTAATATTAATCGTTTTAAAGTTCTAGGTTTAATAGTTTGCTAACCCTCTAATTCGGCTTGAGTTCGGATATATACCTATATCCTATATCCAATGTGGTTTCTAGAAAATTGTCATATTCCACATTATGACTATACAGGCCTAAAGACCTTTTTATTTACCGTTGAAAAAGTTTTTATAAAAAACGAAACGTTGGGATAAATACAATTATTGTGTCATTTCATTGCCTGCCTTCATTTCCACTATACTTATTCGAATTTTTTTGAATGGTTAAGAAAAATTGGAAATAACGACAAAATTAAAGCTTGACCAACATTCTTAAAGTAAACATTAAAAAGAACTTTTAAAAATAATTTGATTTCTTCAATCTGGCGTCTATACAAGGTAAGACAAAGAAATAAGTATTTGAACTTAAATTTATATGTTACAGAATAACTACTACGAAGAGTACTGTCGCTACGATCTTGGACAACTGGCCCCAGGTCTCGTAGGGCCACTGCTCACTTCCGTCTTGGCCAGTTGGAACCCTCTGCAACAACCCCGCCAATACACCGACTTCTTCAGCCAATGGAAGGAAATACTGGAGGAACCGAAGCATCGTGGGACACTTGAAGGTAATAAAGTTGGGATACAGCCATACGATAGTCTCATATGGCACACTTGGGTGCCAGTTATGAGAACTTGTATTAGGTAAGTTACGTATTTTATAGTGTTGTATAGTTTGCCGGTCGAATAATTTTTCTTTATCGTGCCGATTCTACCGGTGAATTATTGTTTTTAGCTGATTTTTAATTGTTCGAGTTTTCTCTAATTTACCCGATATTAATGATTCTTTTTGCATGTGGTAGAGTAGATTTTCGAAATGGTCCCATTGTGAGAAATAAAAAAATAAAAAAGGAAGCGAGTAAAAAGCGGTAAAATTGGCGAAAGTTTTCCCTCAAAGGTCTTCTATAATGTAATTTTCGAAGATTGAGCAATTAAGCCATTAAGGCGGAATTCTCAATGTCATTCAATCTATTGCCAACCTGTAACCTATCTCGCGTTGTTTTTTTTTAGTTTATTATTTTATTTACTAACTTTTAAATAAAATCAATATCGTCGGCCTATTATTTAGGTAATATCTGATATATTACCAAAGTATCAATTTATTTCATTGCTAATTTTGGGTGAATTGTATAGTGAAAGAACAATTACATAATAATATTTTAAAAAATCTTACTCTATTTTTCGTTACACAATTCTTCTAAAATAATTTATGGAATTCCTTGATATTTATTTAATATGTCAATTATTACCTATAGAATATGCAGTCGATATGATGTTATTTAAATTTTGTGTAACAGCTAGAAAAATAAATAAAATCTGCGTAAAATACGTTATAGGTTGGCAAGCATGTTGATACTCCCACCTTAATAAAAATTAAAGAATCGGGGAAGGATGATTAGCTATGTGAAGCTGTGTTCAGTTATTGAGGTCAAGGAAACCCAATTTTAGGTTGAAGAGGATGAAATAATGTTGTTTGATTTGCTTTGATCAGTTTCTGCGTCCGGTTTTTATTTTAACAAGGAGGCATTTTAAGAGTTGCATTTAAAAAAACATGAAACAAGTAACAATGGACAAATTTTGACATTCAGGCATAGCGACTAATAACCGAAACGTAGCAAAAATATTACAAATAAAAATAGCCATAAGGATTCTTGTACATGTGGTACTGTTATTATCAGTTGCTATCATGTATTTATTTATTGTTCTTGATAAATATTTTAAATCTTTATTTCTATACCTAATTATGAATTTATTGTAATTGAAATAATGATAGGATGAATCTGTACAAAATGTATATTTAATTTCATTTAATAAATAAATTTTATTTTTGAAGAAGGAGTCCATACTCAATTGAATGATATAGAAGAATAATTTTTCTTTTTTTTTTCTCTTCATTTCCCACCCACAGTGGCTTTGCACCTTGACTTTTCAGTATGCTGAAATCTGTCCTGTCTTTTGACTATAAAACGTTTTTCACTCCTCCTGTTTATCATTAAAAGCTCCATTAAGGCTTATATAGTCTTACTTCGTTTTCCTGATGATGAGTGTTTCTACACTCGAAACATGTCGATTCAATTCTATTATGAATCATTCTAGGTTCGCCTACTTTTTTGAATAAAAAATTGTGAAGAAAGACTTTGTGCTTTTTTCTAAATACATTTTAAGTAAAAAAAATTAAAAATACTATTGTGGTAACGAAACTGTACCGGGTGAACAACTAAGAATGGTCGTCGGGTATATCTCGGAAACTACTAAACGTAGAAACTTGGGATAAAAAAAAATTATGATTAAAGCGGTCATGAGAAAATTCTGGAAATAATTTTTAAGTTCCGCATTTTGCCGCAAGAGGGCATAATTGAAAAGTAAATTTTAAAATTTTACATAACTCCGAAAATTCCACATTAAGGTATATGTTTGATAACACCATTTTAAAGCTTGGATAATTATGCATCATTTTTGTCTTATGCTCATTGACGTACCGACTTTAATAAGAGTGGGGGAAGCTGTTCAAAGTATAAACATTTAAATCGCTGTAACTTATAAACGACTTATCCGATTTCAGCAAACTAAAGACTGTTTGGAAGAGAAATATATGCACTTTCACCAGTCGTATTTAGTTGTCCATAATAGTTCTCAATAAAATTGCTAGAGGGCGCAATTTGTAATAATAATAGTTTTTTTGATTTTATCCCGAAAATTCAAATCATACGGTATAATTATGATACCATAATCGAAAAGAAGATGAAATTTTCTAGAAAAAATATTAAAACCGCAGCTCGATATCTTTGTTCGTTTCAGAGTTATTGCCAAAACATTAATTTTTAATACAAATTGCGCCCTCTAGCAATTTTATTTGAAACTATTGTGTACCATTGGATAAGACAATTAAAGGTACTTACCTTTCTCTTCCAAACAAGCTTAAATTGAGTGAAATCGGATAAGTCGTTTAGAAGTTACAGCGATTTTAATGTTTACACTTTCAATAGCTTCTCCCACTCTTATCAAGAAACGAACAAAGATATCGAGCTGCGGTTTTAATATTTTTTCTAGAAAATTTCATCTTCTTTTCGATTATGGTATCATAATTATACCGTATGATTTGAATTTTCGGGATAAAATCAAAAAAACTATTATTATTACAAATTGCGCCCTCTAGCAATTTTATTGAGAACTATTATGGACAACTAAATACGACTGGTGATAGTGCATATATTTCTCTTTCAAACAGTCTTTAGTTTGCTGAAATCGGATAAGTCGTTTATAAGTTACAGCGATTTAAATGTTTACACTTTGAACAGCTTCCCCCATTCTTATTAAAGTCGGTACGCCAATGAGCATAAGACAAAAATGATGCATAATTATCCAAGCTTTAAAATGGTGTTATCAAACATATACCTTAATGTGGAATTTTCGGAGTTATGTCAAATTTTAAAATTTACTTTTCAATTACGCCCTCTTGCGGCAAAATGCGGAACTTAAAAATTATTTCCAGAATTTTCTCATGACCGCTTTAATCATAATTTTTTTTTATCCCAAGTTTCTACGTTTAGTAGTTTCCGAGATATACCCGACGACCATTCTTAGTTGTTCACCCGGTACAAACCTTACACCATAAAAATAATTTTTATTACCTTTATTCTCTCCTTAGCGAAAGAAAATGTAAATAGATTCTGACGTCTTTAAAATCTCGCTGTGGTACCTTTTGCCTTGTTGGGTTTTAACCGAACTTTGTCCTGCACATTTTACAAATTGTTCTACCCGTCCTTAATTAAATATAGAACTTATAGTTGTATTTTGACAGTGACATGTTCTGCTATATTGTCATGTATAGATACAGAGCCTCTGCCATATTACGTGAAATACGGGCTCTTTGGCGTTGTTCCTAGCTTTGGGGGGTAGAACAGAGGGTTGAATCAAAGTCAGAGGTAGAAAACATATATAGATTTATTGATAAAAGAGAAGAGTTTAATTGGTGATGTTGAATATAAAAATGGTTATTTAGAGGTTAGAGGACCCAGCTTGCTTAATTAAAATAATATACTGGTACTTACATCTTAGATTAAAAAGGGGCTCAGCTCTTATGGGTTAATCACTCGGTATTCGCACACACATCGTCACGGCCCAGACTTGACTCCCGGATCGTAGCCAAGCCGATCTCTCACCGTGTATGGTTTATGATTAGGCAGCAAACACTTACTGTATAAACATACATACAGGGCGAGAATTAGTTAGTAATGTTAAATAGTAATGTGGCTTATTTCATGACAATATAAAGCGGTCATTTTGCAAAGCCTGTGCAGAAAACAATGGACCGCTAGGCTTACCAGCCTTGTGCTGTGCTAAAATCCCATTTATGAAGTATTGAATTAACCCGAACGAATATCAACATCAAAGTTGAATTCCATGGCCCGAATTGCGACCTCGATGTAAGGGCGCGATATTATTTAATCAGTAGAAATATTGAAAATATTTTATTTAAAAAACCGGTATATTATACAGTATGTCCAAAAAAGTATGCAACATATGGGACAGTTTTTTATCACCGATTTCTCAGAAAATTTTATTCTTTAAAAAAGTTGGTGCATTCCTTAAAACTATAAATGCATAATATTTCATATTTCACCTGCGGCTAATAGTAGGGGAGCAAATGCCATTTATGAAGTATTGAATTAACCCGAACGAATATCAACATGAAAGTTGAATTCCATGGCCCGAATTGCGACCTCGATGTAAGGGCGCGATATTATTTAATCAGTAGAAATATTGAAAATATTTTATTTAAAAAACCGGTATATTATACAGTATGTCCAAAAAAGTATGCAACATATGGGACAGTTTTTTATCACCGATTTCTCAGAAAATTTTATTCTTTAAAAAAGTTGGTGCATTCCTTAAAACTATAAATGCATAATATTTCATATTTCACCTGCGGCTAATAGTAGGGGAGCAAATGCCATTTATGAAGTATTGAATTAACCCGAACGAATATCAACATGAAAGTTGAATTCCATGGCCCGAATTGCGACCTCGATGTAAGGGCGCGATATTATTTAATCAGTAGAAATATTGAAAATATTTTATTTAAAAAACCGGTATATTATACAGTATGTCCAAAAAAGTATGCAACATATGGGACAGTTTTTTATCACCGATTTCTCAGAAAATTTTATTCTTTAAAAAAGTTGGTGCATTCCTTAAAACTATAAATGCATAATATTTCATATTTCACCTGCGGCTAATAGTAGGGGAGCAAATGCCATTTATGAAGTATTGAATTAACCCGAACGAATATCAACATGAAAGTTGAATTCCATGGCCCGAATTGCGACCTCGATGTAAGGGCGCGATATTATTTAATCAGTAGAAATATTGAAAATATTTTATTTAAAAAACCGGTATATACAGTATGTCCAAAAAAGTATGCAACATATGGGAAAGTTTTTTATCACCGATTTCTCAGAAAATTTTATTCTTTATAAAAGTTGGTGCATTCCTTAAAACTATAAATGCATAATATTTCATATTTCACCTGCGGCTAATAGTAGGGGAGCAAATGCCATTTATGAAGTATTGAATTAAACCGAACGAATATCAACATCAAAGTTGAATTCCATGGCCCGAATTGCGACCTCGATGTAAGGGCGCGATATTATTTAATCAGTAGAAATATTGAAAATATTTTATTTAAAAAACCGGTATATACAGTATGTCCAAAAAAGTATGCAACATATGGGAAAGTTTTTTATCACCGATTTCTCAGAAAATTTTATTCTTTAAAAAAGTTGGTGCATTCCTTAAAACTATAAATGCATAATATTTCATATTTCACCTGCGGCTAATAGTAGGGGAGCAAATGCCATTTATGAAGTATTGAATTAACCCGAACGAATATCAACATCAAAGTTGAATTCCATGGCCCGAATTGCGACCTCGATGTAAGGGCGCGATATTATTTAATCAGTAGAAATATTGAAAATATTTTATTTAAAAAACCGGTATATTATACAGTATGTCCAAAAAAGTATGCAACATATGGGAAAGTTTTTTATCACCGATTTCTCAGAAAATTTTATTCTTTATAAAAGTTGGTGCATTCCTTAAAACTATAAATGCATAATATTTCATATTTCACCTGCGGCTAATAGTAGGGGAGCAAATGCCATTTATGAAGTATTGAATTAAACCGAACGAATATCAACATCAAAGTTGAATTCCATGGCCCGAATTGCGACCTCGATGTAAGGGCGCGATATTATTTAATCAGTAGAAATATTGAAAATATTTTATTTAAAAAACCGGTATATTATACAGTATGTCCAAAAAAGTATGCAACATATGGGACAGTTTTTTATCACCGATTTCTCAGAAAATTTTATTCTTTAAAAAAGTTGGTGCATTCCTTAAAACTATAAATGCATAATATTTCATATTTCACCTGCGGCTAATAGTAGGGGAGCAAATGCCATTTATGAAGTATTGAATTAACCCGAACGAATATCAACATGAAAGTTGAATTCCATGGCCCGAATTGCGACCTCGATGTAAGGGCGCGATATTATTTAATCAGTAGAAATATTGAAAATATTTTATTTAAAAAACCGGTATATACAGTATGTCCAAAAAAGTATGCAACATATGGGAAAGTTTTTTATCACCGATTTCTCAGAAAATTTTATTCTTTATAAAAGTTGGTGCATTCCTTAAAACTATAAATGCATAATATTTCATATTTCACCTGCGGCTAATAGTAGGGGAGCAAATGCCATTTATGAAGTATTGAATTAAACCGAACGAATATCAACATCAAAGTTGAATTCCATGGCCCGAATTGCGACCTCGATGTAAGGGCGCGATATTATTTAATCAGTAGAAATATTGAAAATATTTTATTTAAAAAACCGGTATATACAGTATGTCCAAAAAAGTATGCAACATATGGGAAAGTTTTTTATCACCGATTTCTCAGAAAATTTTATTCTTTAAAAAAGTTGGTGCATTCCTTAAAACTATAAATGCATAATATTTCATATTTCACCTGCGGCTAATAGTAGGGGAGCAAATGCCATTTATGAAGTATTGAATTAACCCGAACGAATATCAACATCAAAGTTGAATTCCATGGCCCGAATTGCGACCTCGATGTAAGGGCGCGATATTATTTAATCAGTAGAAATATTGAAAATATTTTATTTAAAAAACCGGTATATTATACAGTATGTCCAAAAAAGTATGCAACATATGGGAAAGTTTTTTATCACCGATTTCTCAGAAAATTTTATTCTTTATAAAAGTTGGTGCATTCCTTAAAACTATAAATGCATAATATTTCATATTTCACCTGCGGCTAATAGTAGGGGAGCAAATGCCATTTATGAAGTATTGAATTAAACCGAACGAATATCAACATCAAAGTTGAATTCCATGGCCCGAATTGCGACCTCGATGTAAGGGCGCGATATTATTTAATCAGTAGAAATATTGAAAATATTTTATTTAAAAAACCGGTATATTATACAGTATGTCCAAAAAAGTATGCAACATATGGGACAGTTTTTTATCACCGATTTCTCAGAAAATTTTATTCTTTAAAAAAGTTGGTGCATTCCTTAAAACTATAAATGCATAATATTTCATATTTCACCTGCGGCTAATAGTAGGGGAGCAAATGCCATTTATGAAGTATTGAATTAACCCGAACGAATATCAACATGAAAGTTGAATTCCATGGCCCGAATTGCGACCTCGATGTAAGGGCGCGATATTATTTAATCAGTAGAAATATTGAAAATATTTTATTTAAAAAACCGGTATATTATACAGTATGTCCAAAAAAGTATGCAACATATGGGACAGTTTTTTATCACCGATTTCTCAGAAAATTTTATTCTTTAAAAAAGTTGGTGCATTCCTTAAAACTATAAATGCATAATATTTCATATTTCACCTGCGGCTAATAGTAGGGGAGCAAATGCCATTTATGAAGTATTGAATTAACCCGAACGAATATCAACATGAAAGTTGAATTCCATGGCCCGAATTGCGACCTCGATGTAAGGGCGCGATATTATTTAATCAGTAGAAATATTGAAAATATTTTATTTAAAAAACCGGTATATTATACAGTATGTCCAAAAAAGTATGCAACATATGGGACAGTTTTTTATCACCGATTTCTCAGAAAATTTTATTCTTTAAAAAAGTTGGTGCATTCCTTAAAACTATAAATGCATAATATTTCATATTTCACCTGCGGCTAATAGTAGGGGAGCAAATGCCATTTATGAAGTATTGAATTAACCCGAACGAATATCAACATGAAAGTTGAATTCCATGGCCCGAATTGCGACCTCGATGTAAGGGCGCGATATTATTTAATCAGTAGAAATATTGAAAATATTTTATTTAAAAAACCGGTATATACAGTATGTCCAAAAAAGTATGCAACATATGGGAAAGTTTTTTATCACCGATTTCTCAGAAAATTTTATTCTTTATAAAAGTTGGTGCATTCCTTAAAACTATAAATGCATAATATTTCATATTTCACCTGCGGCTAATAGTAGGGGAGCAAATGCCATTTATGAAGTATTGAATTAAACCGAACGAATATCAACATCAAAGTTGAATTCCATGGCCCGAATTGCGACCTCGATGTAAGGGCGCGATATTATTTAATCAGTAGAAATATTGAAAATATTTTATTTAAAAAACCGGTATATACAGTATGTCCAAAAAAGTATGCAACATATGGGAAAGTTTTTTATCACCGATTTCTCAGAAAATTTTATTCTTTAAAAAAGTTGGTGCATTCCTTAAAACTATAAATGCATAATATTTCATATTTCACCTGCGGCTAATAGTAGGGGAGCAAATGCCATTTATGAAGTATTGAATTAACCCGAACGAATATCAACATCAAAGTTGAATTCCATGGCCCGAATTGCGACCTCGATGTAAGGGCGCGATATTATTTAATCAGTAGAAATATTGAAAATATTTTATTTAAAAAACCGGTATATTATACAGTATGTCCAAAAAAGTATGCAACATATGGGAAAGTTTTTTATCACCGATTTCTCAGAAAATTTTATTCTTTATAAAAGTTGGTGCATTCCTTAAAACTATAAATGCATAATATTTCATATTTCACCTGCGGCTAATAGTAGGGGAGCAAATGCCATTTATGAAGTATTGAATTAAACCGAACGAATATCAACATCAAAGTTGAATTCCATGGCCCGAATTGCGACCTCGATGTAAGGGCGCGATATTATTTAATCAGTAGAAATATTGAAAATATTTTATTTAAAAAACCGGTATATACAGTATGTCCAAAAAAGTATGCAACATATGGGAAAGTTTTTTATCACCGATTTCTCAGAAAATTTTATTCTTTAAAAAAGTTGGTGCATTCCTTAAAACTATAAATGCATAATATTTCATATTTCACCTGCGGCTAATAGTAGGGGAGCAAATGCCATTTATGAAGTATTGAATTAAACCGAACGAATATCAACATCAAAGTTGAATTCCATGGCCCGAATTGCGACCTCGATGTAAGGGCGCGATATTATTTAATCAGTAGAAATATTGAAAATATTTTATTTAAAAAACCGGTATATACAGTATGTCCAAAAAAGTATGCAACATATGGGAAAGTTTTTTATCACCGATTTCTCAGAAAATTTTATTCTTTAAAAAAGTTGGTGCATTCCTTAAAACTATAAATGCATAATATTTCATATTTCACCTGCGGCTAATAGTAGGGGAGCAAATGCCATTTATGAAGTATTGAATTAACCCGAACGAATATCAACATCAAAGTTGAATTCCATGGCCCGAATTGCGACCTCGATGTAAGGGCGCGATATTATTTAATCAGTAGAAATATTGAAAATATTTTATTTAAAAAACCGGTATATTATACAGTATGTCCAAAAAAGTATGCAACATATGGGAAAGTTTTTTATCACCGATTTCTCAGAAAATTTTATTCTTTATAAAAGTTGGTGCATTCCTTAAAACTATAAATGCATAATATTTCATATTTCACCTGCGGCTAATAGTAGGGGAGCAAATGCCATTTTTTCGAAATTGCCTTAGGAGTAACCTTAATTATTAGAAATACAGCAAAATTTTATATGGAAATGTTCTTGCAAATTAGTAAGTTAGTCCAAATACGAAATTTGAGTTAGGTGTCACAATTTTTAATTTTTTTTGGTTAATCTCTATTTTCCCCTAAATTTTTTGTTTACGCAATTTTAATATATTTATTAAATACCTTAAACGTGGGTTTATAATAAATATGGATTAAGTAGTTGCAAACTTTTTAAAACCTTTCAATGACGAATTGGTTCAGATATTAGCGTGTTGCACGCCTACTTAAACACATTTTAGCCAACTTATGTTCTAAACAAAATTATGATAGAATCCAACTCTATTCATATTACTGGAAATAATTAATAATTTATTTGTCATTTTCACCCAGTACGCTGAAGTCCAAAAACCTATTTTAAAGAAATGCATATAAAAAAAATTAAAAAATGACACCTAACTCAAATTTCGTATTTGGACTAAGTTTTTAATTTGCAAAAACATTTCCATATAAAATTTTGCTGTATTTCTAATAATTAAGGTACTTTACTCTCTTAAGGCAATTTCGAAAAAATGGCAATTGCTCCTCTACTATTAGCCGCAGGTGAAATATGAAATATGCATTTATAGTTTTAAGGAACGCACCAACTTTTATAAAAAATAAAATTTTCTGAGAAATCGGTAATAAAAAACTTTCCCATCTGTTGCATACTTTTTTGGACACACTGTATATGTTTAAAATAATGAAATATTGTTTACTATTATTTTTGAGTATGGGGGGGGGGTTCGTGCCCCAGATCCTCTTTGTACCGATCACCCCTAAATCTGTTCTATTTATGTCAACACATATCAAAATTCTATTTGCTTAAGTATAACAGTGCCAAAACACAATTAATTATGTCAATTGAGATTTCCCCTTAATATAACCTTCTTTAAACGCAGTCTAAACTTCGTTGGTATCTTGTCCGATATTTATACAACTCAGCCCTGATTCTCAAATTAGATCAGTTTTAAATTGAAAATTATTTAGTGAATATAGCTGTGTATTTGTTTGACTTTCCTTACCAGTCCTACGTTTTGTTAACATTAATTTTTCCATTTACAGTACATGGAGTCCACGCGATTGCGACCCGATGATCAACCTGATAGAAGCTTGGAAGCCCCTTTTACCAGTGTGGATACTAAACAACACTTTCGACCAAATGATCATGCCTCGAATACTCAAGGAAGTCAACGATTGGAACCCATTGACAGATACCATACCCATACATTTATGGATACATCCGTGGATACCCTTGTTAGGTAATTTTTATATCAACTATATTCCTTACATTTTTTTAAACGTTAAGAACGTTTGACATTAGTTTGTTTCACTCAATTCGATGTAAAACATCAGCATGTGATAATAGCTCAAAAAATCAGTACTTACCATTTATTCTAAGGGTGAAGTAGGATAGGATTTTTTTTTAGTTAACTTTCAAAATGTCTTTATTCCAAACTAACTTTTACAATTCATTACATGGAAAGGTACAACATAATATAGAAAATAACCATTAAAAAAAATAATAATAAAAAAAATGGAAGTTAATCCAATTTAATTCATTAATAAAATCAATTTAAAAAAAAATAGTATAAATAATTTAATTCAGTAAATATCTCTTTAATTGTTTTTTAAAAATTGCCAATTTTTTGATTTTTCTGATATTTTTTGGAAGATTGTTATATTTTATTATTCCGTCATATAAAAGCGAATTTTTTCCGAAATTACTTTTTACTGGCATAGTTTGATAATTTATACAATGTCTGGTGTTATGATCATGTAATGTCTTATTCTCCTAAAGTGGTATGTTTGATTTTTTTTTTTCTTTTAAAATGATAGAGTGAATTAGAATACAAATTTTTAATTTATAAATGTTTTGAAGGTGTAAATACCCTTTCGGTCTATATAGATTAACAGTTGGTTCTAAATCTGGTAATTTGTGTATACATTTAATAACTTTATTTTGCAATTTTTGTAATGAATTTATAATGAAGAATATATATTTTTTAAGTATTTCAAAGGAATGAAATATCTAGCTCTGTACAAAACAGATACCAAAGGAGATATCGAGTTGATAATATACTGGATATGGCATTTCCAATTTAAATTTTCGTCTAAAACTAATCCTAAAAATTTTGTCGTTTTTGAATATTGAATATTTTCATTATTAAATGTTAAGGGGTTAATGATGGAATTTATTTTATTTTTAGTTATAAACATAAAAGAAGATTTTGTAAAATTTAACGTAAGTTTATTTGATTGAAGCCAAGAAAGAAGTATTTTTAAATCATTATTTATAACAAAATACATTTCTGCAAGAGTTTCAACAAAATAAATAATTGTCGTATTATCTGCAAATACCTTTATATTGCCCTTTAAGTTCAATTTGGAAACGGAATTAATGTAAATTAAGAATAATAACGGACCTAATATTGATCCCCCAATTTAAACAAATTGTTTACGATAGCTTAAATAACTTTGAAGTAGTTTGTGTGTATTTTTGTATAGTTGACTGTAGATTCTTTCTCTCTATATTGAAATTATTGTTATGCTGATGTGTTTTTTTTTTGGATGGCATAGTGGTTGTTAATAATTTAATATGTATTATATAAATTTAAAATGTTGCCTCATTTGCTTATTGTCTGTATTTTTTTAGACGAAAGACTACAAGAGAAGATTTACCCCATAATTCAGGAGAAGCTAGGCTCGGCATTAAGCGGTTGGCATCCATCGGACAGATCAGCGAAGTTAATGCTTCAACCCTGGCAACGGGCTTTATCTAAAGGAGCGTTTCTGGCTTTTCTGCTTAAACATATTGTTCCTAAATTACAACTTTGTTTACAAAATATGGTTATCAACCCTCATCAACAACTTTTAGGTATGGTAAATTGTGTAAAAACAAATAATTTCTGACCAAATGGCCGTTAAGTTTCTTAGAATATGATCACCGCGTGCATTTTAACATCTTAACACGTTGGCGGACACTGACGGCAAATCACGTCAATGAACATATTTCTGCGAGGACACTAAGAATTGGCGGTATGCGCTTAAAAACACACACTGATAAAATTTTTATTATTTGACGTAAAAACTTGAAACTTATAGCTATGGATTTATAATAGGTGTCTAGTGAGACACCTTAGCTAAAACTGTGTAGAAAATCGACGGCATTTAACGCTGTTTTTATCAGTAACGCAAAGAGCATTTGACGGCATATGCCGACAGTGTCCCTGTGGAAGCTTATTACTATGCGGCAAAAACCGTCGACGCCGTTCTAAACACATCCCTAAATCTCAGTGTCCGCCAACGTGTATATATATTTAAAAATAAAAACATTAGTCAATTTAAAAACCATAATCATAATAAACGTCCTAAAAATGAAATAACCATAAAACCTAAACTAATTAAGTCCATAGGACAAAAAAATTTCAAATATTTATGTTTTTATTTAAACGATTATTTACCAATAAAAATTATTAAAAAAAATTAAAGTCGAAATAAAAACATGGATATTAAAAACAGACAATTTGAAAATATTTTTAGAAATGCTTTAATTAATTAATATTGTTCTGAATAATTTATATAAGTAATATTTTTTACTTAAAAATTATAAATTAATAATTTTATTATAGGTAATATATTTCTTCAAAAAAGCTGCGTTTATACTATAAATTAACATTTTTACTTTAAAAAACTTGATTTTTAATGCATATTTATGATTTATGATTTTACATACTAAAACAAAAAATAAGATTTGCCCCTAACAAGCTCAGCTTTACGGGATTGAAGAATTAGTTTATCGAAGACAACATAAACATAATAATTATAATTATTATATTATTAAATTTTAAATAAACTTATTATTATTATTTATTATTAAATATAGTTGAAGGTAGAAAAAATGAGAAAATGAAAACTTTAAGTTAAGTTCCTAACTTGCAAGTTATTGTAGTGTCCTTATTGTTTTATTTTGTTTTAGATCCTTGGAATTGGGTAATGGACTGGACCGATATGCTTTCAGTCGCGAACATGACATTAATATTAGACAAATTTTTCTTCCCAAGATGGTTACAAACGTTGGCCATGTGGCTGAATCACAACCCAGATTATACCCAAGTGACGGAATGGTATTCGGGATGGAAAAGGATGGTCTCTGAAGAATTGTTAGCACAACCAACTATTAAAGGTGATTTAATAAATTATAATTTCTCGGTTTTAATTCTTAAGGGGTCATATAATTATAATAATAATAATAATATATATCTTTATTCTCAACCAACTTAAAAAGTTCATTACAGAGAATATAATACCAAATATACAATATATAAAAATCACGTTTAGTAATTTATTAATAACTCCATCGAAATTATTAAAAAAAAAAAATATATTATTATACGTATAATAACCATTTACAAAAATAATAATAATATATAATACGTTAAAGTTAGTTTAGTTTTAAAAAATATTTGTTTAGTTTTTTTTTAAAGTCGATAATTTTGATATTTCTTTAATTTTTTTCGGCAAACTGTTGTAAATTGTTCTCTCTTTATATAATATTGATCTTGGGCCAAAAGTACTCTTTACCATAGGTGTTTAAATATGATGGTTTTGTCTCGTGATGTGAATAATGTTGATCGAAGGAAATATTATATTCGATTGTTTTTCTTTAATAATAATAATAATAATAGAGTGTATTAGAATGCATAGTTTTAATTTATCAAGCTTTTCTAAATTTAAATATCCATTTGGTTCATACAAATTTATAGTTGGTTCTAAAAAAGGAAGTTTATGTATGCATTTAATTATTTTGTTTTGTATTTTTTTTAATGGCTGAATTGTAGTTAAATTCGCAGATCCCCAAATTGAAATTATATACTTTAATTTTGAATAAACCAAGAATAATATATATTTTTTAAATATTTTAATGATATATAATTTTTAGCTTTAAACAAAATGCCAATTATTGAAGAGATGTAACTTCTTAAATATTCAATATGTTTTTTCTAACTTAAATTTTCATCAATATATAAACCTAAAAATTTAATTGTATTAGTATAATTATATGATTATTGAAAGATAGTGAAGAAATATTATTATTTTTCAATTTTGATTTACTTATAAACATAAATTATGATTTATTAAAATTTAATGATAATTTATTGATTTCAAGCCATTTACATATTATATTCAGGTCGTGGTTAATGTTATTATGAATTTGAGCATAGTCTTCATAAAAATATACAATAGTAGTATCATCGGCAAACAATTTTATTTTACCTTTTAAATTTAATTTAATTTAATTTAATAGAATTAATGTAGATTTTAAAAAAAGTAGGTCCTAAGGTTAACCCTTGCGGAACACCACAAGTTGTGTTTTTTTGTGAACTTTTAACATTTTCCATTTGAACAGACTGCGTTCTATTACAAGTAATTTTTTAACAATAAATAAATAGTTCCCCGAATTCCAATATTGTATAGGCATTTAAGTAAAATGTTGTGATTGACTGTATCAAATGCTTTACATAAATCTAGGGACAGTAGGCAGCATTTTTGGTTGCTATCAACTTTTTGGTGAATATCTGCAGCTGCAATTTCCGTATCTCTAAATTTACGAAAACCCAATGGGGAGAGTAATAATTTTTTTCTTTTATAAAATTTACTATTTTATTATTAAAAATGGTTTCAAAAATTTTTTAAAATGTGGGCAAAACAGAAATTGAGCGATAGATATAATTCCTTATAACCACCTAAAATATGTAAACGTGATATAAATGGGTGAATATTATATCCCATAATGCGTATCAATTTAATGTGGAAAATTTATTTGCAATGAGACTCTTATCTACCAGGTGGTGCAAATATTGGCTCTCCTATTCATTTTACATTAGAATTGTATTAGATTTTCTTGAAGGCCCTTGTATGATGTATTGTTATTATTATTAAGTGGTACTACATGGAAAATAGTTCTCGGAGAGCATCTGAAACGTTCTTTCCGATGTTCCCTGACAGACCCATTCCAAGCAAAACAACGATCCTGAATATTGTTTGTAATTTTGAGAGTAAAGGTACCATGACTTTAGGCGTTGTAAAACTGCATGGTCCCATCAAATATTAATGGTATTTTTATCTTTTAATTATAGAAAGTTTCCACAAAGCATTAGAAATGATGAGTAGAGCTGTGGGTGTTATTCAACAACCTGGAGCTAAGGAATCAATTGCATACTTATCTACTAATGAGATGAATGCCAGTCTTCCACCTCCACCACCCAAGATCGAGGTAATAAGTCTATTTTTATTTTTACTCTAAAAATGTACGCTAAACATCAACAGGAATTTTTTTTGCCGGTTTTGTTAGATAATGTTCAATTCAAAACAAGAAGTATTGTTGTTAACAAAGCTGAAATGTACCGGGTGGTCAAATAAGCGAGGACGTCGGCTTTATCTCGGAAACCATTAATCGTACAACTTTCAGAAAGATTTTTTTATGAGTAAAGTGGTCAAGAGAAATTGCTGGAAATTACTTTTAAGTTCCTCATTTCGCCGCAAGGGGGTACAATTAAAAATTGTTTTTTTAAATTCTAAATTTCTCCCAAAATTCCCATATTAAGGTATAACTTTGATTACATCATTGGAAAGCTTAGACAATTCTGCATCATTTTGGTTTAAGACTCATTGGCGTACCGATGTTGATAAGAGTGGGAAAAGCTATTGAAAGTGTAAACATTAAAATCGCTGTAACTTCTAAACGACTTATCCGATTTTACTAAATTTAAGCTTGTTTGGAAGTACCTTCAATTGTCGTATCTAATGGTACACGACAGTTTCTAATAAAATTGCTAGAGGGCGCAATTTGTATTAAAAATTATTGTTTTGGCAATAACTCTGAAACGAACAAAGATATCGAACTGCGGTCTTCACATCTTTTCTTGCAAATTTCATCTACTTTTCGATTATGATGTCATAGTTATACCGTATGATTTGAATTTTCGGGATAAAATCGCATTTTTGTTTTAGTATGTAAAATCATAAATAGGTATGCATTAAAAATCAAGTTTTAAAGTAAAAATTCTAATTTATAGTATAAACGCAGTTTTTTTGAAGAAATATATTACCTATAATAAAATCAATAATTTACAATTTTTAAGTAAAAAATATTACTTATATAAATTATTCAGAGCAATATTAATTAATTAAAGCATTTCTAAAAATATTTTCATATTGTCTGTTATATCCATGTTTTTATTTCAACTTTAAATTTTTTAATGAAATCAATTTTTTAATTTTTGTTGGTTAATAATCGTTTGAATAATAATAATAATAATAATAATAATAATAATAAGTTTATTTAAAATGTAATAATATAATAAATATGTTTATGTTGTCTTCGATAAACTTATTCTTCAATCCCCTGAAGCTGAGCTTGTTAGGGGCAAATCTTATTTTTTGTTTTAGTATGTAAAATCATAAACCATAAATATGCATTAAAAATAAAGTTTTTTAAAGTAAAAATGTTAATTTATAGTATAAACGCAGCTTTTTTAAAGAAATATATTACCTATAATAAAATTATTAATTAATAATTTTTAAGTAAAAAATATTACTTATATAAATTATTCAGTACAATATTAATTAATTAAAGCATTTCTAAAAATATTTTCAAATTGTCTGTTTTTAATATCCATGTTTTCATTTCGACTTAACATTTTTTTAATGAAATACATTTTTTAATTTTTGTTGGTAAATAATCGTTTAAATAAAAACATAAATATTTGACATTTTTTTGTCCTATGGACTTATTTATTTTAGGTTTTATGGTTCTTTCATTTTTATGACGTGTATTATGATTATGGTTTTTAAATTGTATAAGGTTTTTATTTTTAAATATATACAGTGTCACCAGTAAAGTCCGCATCATATGGGATTTTTTTTATTAATAGCTTTATTCGAAATTTGACTTTGGCATCAAGTTCTGCTTCGATCGAGATGAAAATTAAGCAAAAAAATAGTAGTCACGTGATTCGCATTATCTGTCAAATTTGAATTTTTTCCAAAAAATAATTCAAAAGTGGGGTTATTTCTGAAAATATCGAAAAAAGTTATTAGAAAAAGTTTTTTTAAATGCAGTTTCTAGTCCACATGCAAAATTTCAGCTGGATAAGATAATTTTGATTTTTTACCTATATTTTGTAAATTGCACCACTTTTGCAAAATAAGACTCAACGCAACCTACATAAAACTTCTTAGTTTTGACAATGCTTTATTTCAGATACATTTTCTTTAAAGTAGCGCCATATTAAAGGTGTGTTTTTCTACAAAATCAAAATTGGGCTATTAAAATTTAGTCGCATGTGATGCAAAGTTCATTTGTTTTTGACCCTGTATAAGGTAACTTCATAAAATACGTATTTTTGAAAACTTAGTTTGTGTCTGAAAGTAAAAGAATAAAAATAAAATAAAAAAGTTTTAAATTAAATCGTTGAAAATAGATAAACTTTACGCTAAGTTAAACTTAAATTTATTTTCCACTTAATGAACACTTTACTGATGACACTGTGTTCTTTTTGTCTTAATATTAAGGTGCATTACTTTCAGACACAAACTACGTTTTTAAAAATACCTATTTTATGAAGTTACCTTATACAGGGTCAAAAACAAATAAACTTTGCATCACATGCGACCAAATTTTAATAGCCCAATTTTGATTTTGTAGAAAAACACACATTTAATATGGCGCTACTTTAAAGAAAATGTATCTGAAATAAAGCATTGTCAAAATTAAGAAGTTTTATGTGGGTTGCGATGAGTTTTATTTTGCAAAAGTGGTGCAATTTACAAAATATGGGTAAAAAATCAAAATTATCTTATGCAGCTGAAATTTTGCATGTGGGCTAGAAAAGGCATTTTAAAAAACTTTTTCCAATAACTTTTTTCAATATTTTCAGAAATAACCCCACTTTTGAATTGTTTTTTGGAAAAAATTAAAATTTGACAGATAATGCGAATCACGTGACTACTATTTTTTTGCTTAATTTTCATCTCGATCTAAGCAGAACTTGATGCCAAAGTCAAATTTCGAATAAAGTTATTAATAAAAAAAAATCCCATATGATGCGGACTTTATTGGTGACACTGTATATTAAGATGTTATAAATATAAAGTTGTCTTATGTTCAACTTTTTTGTTTCTGAATATAATTATTTTGAAGGATAAAGATAATCTTTATTGAATACAATTTTTAGAAACCTTTTGTAATATTTCTAATTTTTTAACTAAAGTTCTATTTATTCCTCCCCAACCTAAAATTCCGTAATTTAAATGAGTTTTAACTAACGCCTAATATAATATTTCCATATGTCTTACATTTAAGATTTTTTTAATGTTTTTAAAAATTTTATTTACAGAGCATAGCGGAAGCTGTTAGAACGGCAGCGAAAATACCCCAAGGATTCAAAGATTTGGTAACGAAACGATGCGAAGAGCGAGGAATACTCTTTGTACCGATTCCAAACAAGTATCATGAAGCCAAGCAGGTGTACAGAATAGGTTCGAACGGTGTACAGTGTTATATAGATAGGAACGTTATATTTTATAGTCAAAACAGTTCGACGTGGGTGCCTACATCCCTGAATAAGTTACTGGATGTTTCTTCGTGAGAGTACTTTAGTATGTAAGTAAATTTTGAAAAGTTTGTTGTGATATCAATTTTTATACTTTTCTCGTGTTATTAATTTATTAAAAATAAAGTACTATGCGAAATGGTAATGAACTGTCCAGAAAGAAGTTGAAAACAAAATTAATGTAAATAGAAGTATGGAATACCTACTCTTGAAATATCTTAAATGAGCAATATTTTAAGTAAAAATTTAGAAAAACCATTAAATCGAAATATCTTGGTTGGTCGCTAAGAACGACAGGTTATACTTACAATTAAATATACAGTAATGTCCGCCTGTAACAAACCCGTGGGTTTTACAGAATTTGTATTAAACTTATTAATTTTATTTATGGAAAAATATCAATTTTTTAACTTCGCTTATAACGAACCGTTCTAGTCTGTCCCATGAGGTTCGTTATAACCGGACATTACTGTATAAGGCTCTGTATGGAATAAAAATTTATTGTTGGAATATTATTTTATTATAAAGAAAATGTATTCATACAATAAAAAATGTAAAGAACCTAATGCCCGAGACACATTAAAAAAATAAGCATTAGGCGATAAGCAATAATCAACCGAAATAAGATTTAATTAGTCGCGACAATTAAGTTTTAAGTAACAAGCGACATATACAGTGTGT
The DNA here is from genome assembly GCA_963969555.1 of Polydrusus pterygomalis. Classification (NCBI taxonomy): domain Eukaryota; kingdom Metazoa; phylum Arthropoda; class Insecta; order Coleoptera; family Curculionidae; genus Polydrusus; species Polydrusus pterygomalis. The sequence continues at coordinate 21,732,658 of OZ018379.1, forward strand.
CCAAGAAAGTATGCAACATATGGGAAAGTTTTTTTATCACAGATTTCTCAGAAAATTTTATTCTTTAGAAAAGTTTGTGCATGCCTTAAAACTATAAATGCATATTTCACCTGCGGCTAATAGTAAGGGAGTAAATGCCATTTTTTCGAAATTGCCTTAAGATTAAAGAACCTTAATTATTAGAAATACAGCAAAAATTTTTATGGAAATGTTCTTGCAAATTAGTAAGTTAGTCCAAATACGAAATTTGAGTTAGGTGTCACAATTTTTAATTTTTTTTGGTTAATCTATTTTCCCCTAAACGGTACACCTCTGGTCGATTTTTTGTTTACGCAATTTTAATATATTTATTAAATAACTTGGGTTTATAATAAAAATGGATTAAGTAGTTGCAAACTTTTTAAAACCTTTCAATGTTACCAGTTGGTTCACATATTAGCGTGTTGCACGCCTACTTAAACACATTTTAGCCAACTTATGTTCTAAACAAAATTATGATAGAATCCAACTCTATTCATATTACTGAAAATAATTAATAATTTATTTGTCATTTTCACCCAGTACGCCGAAGTCCAAAAACCTATTTTAAAGAAATGCATATAAAAAAACAAAAACATTTCCATATAAAATTAGTTAGCGAAAAAATGGCATTTACTCCCCTACTATTAGTCGCAGGTGAAATATGAAATATGCATTTATAGTATTAAGGAATGCACCAACTTTTATAAAGAATAAAATTTTCTGAGAAATCGGTGATAAAAAACTTTCCCATTTGTTGCATACTTTTTTGGACACACTGTATACTGTATGTATTTATTTCTTATTACCTAGTGCATATTGCTTATTTTTTAAATTGTGTCTTAACAAACTCCGAACGCCACCTTTTGACTGTATAGACAGGGCAGAGCTGTAAGAACGTCGTCATCAATAAAATAAAGAAATTAATTGATTCAGCCGACGTATTATAGTATTATGGGATACAGTAAAACGAAGTCGAACTTGTAGATTTCCACTATATTAACAAGAAAATGACGTTTCGCTAACACTGTAGCTTCGTCAGATGACAATCCCATAATACTATAAAATAAAGGAGTCCATAATATAGCAACTGCCATTCGCTGGACGCCAGAAACAAACAAGAATAGGACTACATAAATGTAAAGGGTAACAATGCAATTATTTAATTAGTTGTAATCACAGAACTATAATAGGCCTGTGGTTTTACTTCGTTATGATAATGAGCCTAATGAATAAAAATTAAGCAATTACTTTTTAGTAAAAGCAATTGCTTGACTAGCAAATGCTATAAGTAAAAGCAATTGCTAGATCTGGATATGAATAAAATTTTGAAGCAATTGCTAGATCTGGATATAAATAAAATTTTGAAGCAAATGCTTATTCAACACAAGATCAGACGTGGCTTATTCACTTGTTCAGATTATAGATTCCATGTTCAGTTTGGTGCCTAATTTGCAAAAGAATTGACGTAAATACAACAACGTTGGTCTATTTATTTAATACAATAGTAATCTGTTACGTTTTTGTGAAAAATAGGAAACCTATATTAATTTGTGATATGGCAGATTTCAGTGAAAATGAGGAAAGTGATAGTAGTGATGAAGAAATTAAAGACAAGCAATTGATATTCGTTCACAAATTGAAGGAACATAAATAAATCTCTCTGACCACAACCGTTTAGCTTCCACAACAGCTTCAGCACTTGTAGGAAACTTAATAAAAATATTGCCCTTCTCCAAAACTGCATCCATTACAGAAGTGTGTCTTACAGACAGTACAAACAGTACAGACCGAGTTCTTCAGCTACAGAATTTTGATAGCCCGGATCCGACAATTTCCGCAGAAAGACTAATCTTATTTAAAGCCGACAGTGCACCCCTCGCCTTTTACCAGTATCAGTCAACAAATAATTTGCCAACCACTCAACATTTTCGCAGTCAAATCGATATAACTTTCTGAAATCATTTCTGCAATTTTTACGTAGGTACACTGTAGATTTTTCTTTTACGGACGTTCATATATTCAGCCATAATTAAAGAGCAACGCATATGTGTGCCGCGGAGAACTAAAGTTGACTGCTACCAAGCAAATGATGCAGGGGTCGATCTACCTTAAAAAGTTGAAAGCAATCGCTACACTAGAAAAAGCAATTCCTTAATTTATTCATCACATTTTAAGCAAACGATAGCAATTGCTTTTATTTTTTAAGAAAAAGCATTGGCTAGAAGCAATTCCTGCACTTTTAAGCAATTGCTGGACGCAAAAGCAATTACTTAAGTTTTTATTCATTGGCTTTCAAGAAATTACTTCGATTTTATAAGACAAAACCGATCGCTACATTTTTATTCATTAGACTCATTTTACTGAAACTTGGCCAACTTTAACTCACGTAAAAAAAATGTATCGTCAAAATACCTGCTGCGCGGAAAGTTACATTTAAAAAAGTGTAATATTTACTTAACCAAAAGAATTAATAATGTTGATTTTATGAAGGCAAGATTTTTGAAAGGATAGATTTATCTATCATAGATTATTTTACCTAAATTATTTTATTTTAATTTATCAAATAAAAAATAATATGTCAACATACTGTTAGAAGATAAGACTTTTTATTCACAAATCCTAATATTTAAACTGTCTTTAAGTGACTATGAACAAAGATATAGGTAGGTAGATAAAAATAACGCATCTATTAACACTATTTAAATAAAATTTTCTTCCCCTCACGCAGAAATAAATAGAGTAGAAAAAGTAACTTTCTACTATTTTGAAACGATTGCTCACTAAAAAAAATATGTGTTAAAATGTGTTTTGGAATATGAATTAACTTTTCATCGAAAATGTTAATTTATGTACAAATAGTAAAACAAGATTGTTTGTATCCTATCCTAGAAACATTAATTAATTGTAAAGATATTTTGCAATAAAAGAAAGTAAAACAACATTTTATTGCATTTTTTATCAAATTAATAACAAATCAAACCTTTCCCTTATTCAGTGACGTCAGTAAGGGTGTAAGTTAAAGCTTTGTAGATAAGAAGTAAATATATAGTGCAATAGTCTCAACCAAAACGCTTGATCAATTAATACAATATTCACAACATGAGATAAAACCATTATATTCAAACACATACAGTGTCACCAGTAAAGTCCGCATCATATGGGATTTTTTGAAGTGAAAACTTCTTTAGGCGCGTTTAGCACTTTTTGTGGGCACTGAACTAAACTGAGCCGTCACGCGTCACACTCGGCTGTGTAACGCTCGAATTCAACTGCTATATTCAATCCGAACTGACCCTGACCCGAATGAACGTTATATGCAAGAGCATGCCGCAAACATTGTGCGTTGTATAGACACTCGTCTGCGTCTCAGGTATGTTCGGGCATTTTTTAAATTATATATTTACGTAGGGTGAAGTAAGGTTTACCGTAATTGCTTATTCCGTGGACCTAATTTATTATGATTTCTGACTTCTGTTGAAGATGTAAAAATTCAAGGGTTGTTCAATTTTAGGAAATATCTTTTTTCGTATGCAGTAAAATTATCCCGTATTCCAAGTTTATGTTATTTTTATGATTGCTTACGAACCTAACCTAAAAGAAACAAAATTGAAAAATTGTATTTGATATTGTTAATTTCACCTTGTTGAAGTTTTCACTTCTGTCGTGTGGTCTTAAGGTGGGAGTATCAACATGCTTGCCAACCTATAACCTATTTCGCGTAGATTTATTTATGTTTTCTAGCTTTTATACAAAATTTAAAGAAAATCAGTATCGACTTGATATTCTATAGGTAATAATTGAAATATTTAATAAATATCAAGGAATTTCATAACTTATTTTAGAAGAATTGTATAGCGAAAAATATCGGGTAAGATTTTTTTTAACATTATTATGTCATTGTCATTCATTGTTCTTTCACTATACAATTCTCCCAAAATTAGCAATGAAATAGATTGATATTTATGTACTATATCAGATATTACCTAAATAATGTACCGACGATATTGATTTTCTTTAAATGTTAGTTATTAAAATAATAAACTCAAAAAATCGACGTGAAATAGGTTATAGGTTGGCAATAGATTGAATGACGTTGAGAATTCAACCTTAAGCACACACAATTTTTTTTATTAATAGCTTTATTCGAAATTTGACTTAGGCATCAAGTTCTGCTTCGATCGAGATGAAAATTAAGCAAAAAAATAGTAGTCATGTGATTCGCATTATCTGTAAAATTTTAATTTTTTTCAAAAAATAATTCAAAAGTGAGGTTATTTCTGAAAATATCGAAAAAAGTTATTAGAAAAAGTTTTTTTAAATGCAGTTTCTAGCCTACTTGCAAAATTTCAGCTGGATAAGAAATTTTGCACCACTTTGCAAAATAAGACTCAACGCAACCTGCATAAATCTTCTTAGTTTTGACAATGCTTTATTTCAGATACATTTTCTTTAAAGTAGCGCCATATTAAATGTGTGTTTTTCTACAAAATCATGTTTTTGACCCTGTATAAGGTAACTTCATAAAATAAGAATTTTTGAAAACGTAGTTTGTGTTTTGTGTCTGAAAGTAAAAAAATAAAAAATAAAATAAAGGGGTTTTAAATTAAATCGTTGAAAATATATAAACTTTACGTTAAGTTAAACAAAAATTTATTTTCCACTTAATGAACACTTTTTACTGATGACACTGGTCTTTTTTGTCTTAATATTAAAGTGTCTTACTTTCAGACACAAACTACGTTTTTAAAAATACTTATTTTATGAAGTTACCTTATACAGGGTCCAAAAAAAATAAACTTTGCATCACATGCGACCAAATTTTAATAGCCCAATGTTGATTTTGTAGAAAAACACACATTTAATATGGCGCTACTTTAAAGAAAATGTATCTGAAATAAAGCCTTGTCAAAACTGGGAAGTTTTATGTGGGTTGCGTTGAGTCTTATTTTGCAAAAGTGGTGCAATTTACAAAATATAGGTAAAAAATCAAAATTATCTTATGCAGCTGAAATTTTGCATGTGGGCTAGAAACTGCATTTAAAAAAACTCTTTTTAATAACTTTCTTCGATATTTTCAGAAATAGCCCCAATTTTGAATTATTTTTTGGAAAAAATTAAAATTTTACAGATAATGAGAATCACATGACTACTATTTTTCTGCTTAATTTTCATCTCGATCGAAGCAGAACTTGATGCCAAAGTCAAATTTTAAATAAAGCTATTAATAAAAAAAATCCCATATGATGCGGACTTTACTGTGTTCTCTGCTGGTGACACTGTATGGTAAGAGTACTTTAGGCCAAAGATCAATATTATATAGATAGAGAAATAACAATTCACAACAGTTTGGCGGAAAAAGGTAAAGAAATATCGAAATTATGGATTTCAAAAAATATTTTTTAAAACTAAACTAACTTTAACGTATTAAATACAGTGTCTACGTAAGTTGGCGGCATATGGGAAACTTTTTTATTATTAATTTTACGAAAAAAAGTTATTCTTCATCAAAAGTTCTGCATGGTCCAAAACCTAAAATGCAACCATCAAATATCGAAATTTTCCAGTCATATACGAGGTTTGTCAAAAAACGTGAATTTTTCCCAAGAATGTGAATGTTTCCCAAGAGTAAAGTACCTTTATTTTTGACATTATCAAAAATTGTTATTAAAAAAAGTTGATCAGAACTAAAAACTACGACTAAATGTGCAATTATACGCATTTATATTGAAAAATTATTTTATTGATTTATGATTATTTATTTAATTAATTTAATGCGTGTTATTGCATATTTAGACGTGGTTTTTAGTTCTGATCAACTTTTTTTAATAACAATTTTTGATAATGTTAAAAATAAAGGTACTTTACTCTTGGGAAAATTTACATTCTTGGGGAAAATTCACGTTTTTTGACAAACCTCGTATATGACTGGAAAATTTCGATATTTGATGGTTGCATTTTAGGTTTTGGACCATGCAGAACTTTTTATGAAGAATAACTTTTTTTCGTAAAATTAATAATAAAAAAGTTTCCCATATGCCGCCAACTTACGTAGACACACTTGTATATTATTATTATTATTATTTTTTTGTAAATGGTAATTATATGTATTTTTTTTTAATAATTTCGATGGAGTTATTAATAGTTACTAAACATGATTTTTATTCTTTTCTGATTTTATATATTGTATATTTCGTGTTATGTATATTCTCTGTAATGAACTTTTCAAGTTGGTTGAGAATAAAGATATATTAATAATAAGTAAGCGGTACTCTGTATAAAAGGCTGATCAGTTTATTTATCACAATTAACCCTGTAGAGGTACCTTAAACACTAGCATAAGTTTTTTAATTTCTTTCCAAAACGAGGTTATATGGTAGGTTGGTTTTAGGTTATATGGCTACAACTTGTAATTATGTACAGTACAATAATACACATAGTGAATAGTGAACACGAATTCGCATGCAAAATTTACACACACAATGTTTAAGCTAATTCCGCCAGGTAGCAGAGTCGGGTAAAGCCCAGGGTAACACATTGGGTATATTTGAAGAAACTAATTTATTGTTTTTCACAAATACATTTTCATATCGCATATTAATCACTCTTAAGAATAAAACAAACGATTTTTTACAAATTTTTTATTTTTTAATCTGGGTTACAATGATTATTACAAAAAGTCTTAAAAATTCGAAAAAATTGGAAAAAATAATTTTTATTGTTGTCAGTATAAGTTCGTGTGTAAAATCAATACCTGTCTGTATAAAGCTTGTATAAAGAAAATATTTGTTAAAGCTTACCCCTATATTACCCCAGTACACACTCGTCCAGTGCACTGTGGTATATACTTAGCAAATTTATCAAAGTAGAACAATGCAGCTAATTATATTTCAATAGTAAATAACGCTTAATAAATTATACCATCTATCACAGCCTAATAATATATATATATACAGCTTAGAATGGCCCGCATTATAATAAATAATTAAAAAACAATCGTTGATCAAAACAAATGACCTACGATTGCTCGGACAATAAGACTTAAATAAGTAATATTTCAATAATTAATTTGAAGAAATAGTACATGCTTAAAGTGGAGTTGAAAGTATGGAAAAGAAAGAAAAACTAAAAGCCTTCCTCCACAAAATTTAATAAAATAAAAATTCTTTAGGAGTTCTACATGTTTCGAACGTAGATACGTTCATCATCAGGAGACAGAAAATTTATTTAATGCTGATGGTTTTAGCAGAAGAGAAAATGGTGTAGAACCTTAATGGAGCTTTTATGGAATTAAAAAATTGATGTGTAGAAGTGACTTAATATGAAGAAAATTGGTAGAAGTTAAACGAAGTATGTGAAAAAGTTAGTAAAGGGGGTCTAAAGCAAATAAACTGGGAAAGAAAAAAAAAACCTTTCTAAAAAGGTGTCGTAGATTATTTAAAAAATTTTATAAAACTTTTTAAGTATATGTCTGTAAGACATTATAATGATAAAATTAGTCATAATTATGTACCGTGCGTTCAATTTATCTTGATAACAATTTGATTCACTATAACTTTTTTGTTTTTAAAGATATGAAAGTAAACAAAAAAACAAAATGTAGGGTTGGTTGTCAAGTTTTTTCCTAAGTTACATATAAAACAAAACACTACCAGTTTTCTGACATATAAGTCTACCTTATGTTTTTTTTAAATGGAACACCCTGTATATTTTTACATTTTTAAACTCCACATAAAATTATAATTATTTTTTATTAAATGCATTATTAGTCTATACTTCATAGTGTCCGAGATATTGACTCTCGAAAAGTGACATTTTTGAACTTTGATAGCTTCTAACTTTCTAACAGTACGTCTTAGAGCAAAACGGCTTACATGTCCCTATCTTCAATTTTTATTATCTTCCCAAAAAATCAACTTCCTGTTAAACCGGATGTAACTCGAAAGCAGGAAATATAGTTGTTCCGGTTTAACTGGAAGTTGATTTTTTTGGGAAGATAATAAAAATTGAAGATAGGGACATGTAAGCCGTTTTGCTCTAAGACGTACTGTTAGAAAGTTAGAAGCTGTCAAAATTCAAAAATGTCACTTTTCGAGAGTCAATATCTCGGAAACTATGAAGTATAGACTAATAATGCATTTGATAAAAAATAATTATAATTTTATGTGGAATTTAAAAATGTAAAAATATACAGGGTATTCCATTTAAAAAAACATAAGGTAGACTTATATGTCAGAAAATTGATAGTGTTTTGTTTTATATGTAACTTGGGAAAAAACTTGGCAACCAACCCTACATTTTGTTTTTTTGTTTACTTTCATATCTTTAAAAACAAAAAAGTTACAGTGAATCAAAATGTTATCAAGATAAATTGAACGCACGGTACCTCACAAAACACCTTTTTGGAATGTATTTTTATTGTAATATCTTCATAATTATGACTAATTTTATCCTTATAATGTCTTACAGACATATGCTTAAAAAGTTTTATAATTTTTTTTTAAATAATCTTCGACACCTTCTTTTTATAAAGGTTTTATCTTCTTCCCCAGTTTATTTGCTTGGTTTAGACCCCCTTTACTAACTTTTTTACATACTTAGTATGTTTTAACTTTTCTCAATTTTCTTCATATTATTATGTCACTTCTACTTCTACACATCAATTTTTTAATTCCGTAAAAGCTCCATTAAGGTTCTACACCATTTTCTCTTCTGCTAAAACCATCAGCATTAAATAGATTTTCTGCCTCCTGATGATGAACGTTTCTACGTTGGAAACATGTAGGCCCCTAAATGATTTTTTATTCTATTAAATTTTGTGGAGGAAGACTTTTAGTCTGTTCTTTCCTTCCCATACTTTCAATAATTAATTATAACAATATAAAATTCTAAACAAAACTTTCTGAAAGTTGAATTAAACCTAAAAAATGGTTCAGCGAAAATAAATAATTAGTGGCCACCTTATTTATTACATCTAATGTAAAATTTCTAACCCTTAACTCTTAATACTACAAATCCTTATCCGGAGTACCTATTCTCAAAGCATAGCACACTTATCGGCTTAGCGAGTGTAAGTACAGACAGTTTTAAAAGATCGTATGTAATTTGTTTATTTTTAGGAAAAAAACTGTTCTAGGGTTCCTACGAAATTTGTTTTATGACTCTAGACTGGATACAAAAACTAAATAAACTAGAGTATAATGTGTCACTTTATTTAATAAAATGTCATGTATATGCTAATGGTAATGGTATAGTATTTGTAGAATTATACCGTTGATCTTTTGACTGCAATAAACCCTCATTATCCCTTTGACCATAAAATAAATAATGAAATCCCAAATTTTAAACTTTTTTCGAGCAGAGCCGGACCAAGTACAAATTCAATTTATACCTATGCCTGATTTATATATAAATACAAACTGATTTTTAATAATTTTAGTCTTTAGTGGTTTTCCGGCGAGTAAATTTTAGTTAGGCTTATTAGTGGTAGAATGTGGCGTCCTTGGAATTGTGCTGATAGGGGGGCATCTTCAAGTGTCATTTTTAAAAGAAAGCATTTATCTACCGATGCCAAACTAATAATTAAAAATGTGTATCAATCTTTGTTGAGTAGAAATTTTAATTCGATGGATGCTTAAGCAGAGACGTCTACTTTAACAAAAACTCCTTTATCTTCGGTAAGAGACATAGTACTTAAACCTGTTAATCCTAGAAAAAATCGGAGTGATTCTGGCACATTTAGAAGCATTGACGAAAATTACATGGATTTATTAAGAAGAAAGATTTACCAAATGTATGAGGCACAAACTGTACCCACTTTGATTTCCCTCAAAGAGCGGCTGATTAAAGACGAAACAAATATCTCTTGTTGCCTTTTAAGCCTTAGGAAAATATTGCGTAAAATGGGTTTTAAATACCGAAGCATTAATAAAAGACAAACATTAATGGAATCTTAACGTTTACGGGAATGGAGACTTAAATATTTAACAGCTGTTAAATAGTTTTAGAGAAGAAAATCGTTCAATTATTTACCTTGACGAAACATGGTTTGATACCCATGACACTCCAAGAAAAGGTTAATAATAATAATAATCTTTATTTCAAATTGGTTGGCCTGGTTACACACTGGTTGGGATGATTCTTCCAAAAAATGTCAAACCAAGGCACCATCAAATAAAGGCCAAAGAATTACAATATTACATGCTGGTTCAGAGAACGGGTTTGTTCCAAATTGTCTGTTGCTTTCAGTTAAAAACATAGCAGATTCTTCTTTAGATTACCATCAAGATACCGACGCAAAACTTTTTGAAGATTGGTTTAAACATAAACTCCTTAAAAATATACCTGAAAATAGCGTCATTGTAATGGACAATGCTAGTTATCATAGTCGGCAAGCAAAAATCATTCCCAATTCTAATAATACAAAAGCAGAAATTCAAAATTTTATGATTGAAAATGATTTATATTTTGAAGAAACTTACAAAAAACGAGAACTGCTAGAAGTATTAAAAGCTTTTAAAATAAATAAGGAATACGAGTGTGACAAACTTGCTGCAGAAAATGAACATACAGTGTTGCGTCTTCCTCCATACTATTGTATATTCAATCCTATTGAGCTAATATGGCACCAATTAAAATCCAATATTAGAAGAAATAATATTTCTCCTACATTAAATGCATCTGTAGTAGAATCAATTAAAAACGAAGTAAGAAAAATTTCTGCAGACAGCTGGAAAAACTGTGTACAGCATGTACTTAAGGTGGAAAATTCTTACAATTGTATGATTACGAATGTTCAACCCTTAATTATAACTTTAGGCTTAGATAAAGATAGTAATAGTGATACAGTGTTAAATTTTGAATAAATTATCAATAGTTTTTTAGAATTTAATTAATTTTAATTGTACTTGTTATCCTAATAGTTATACTTTTAAATTATATTATTTTCAATTATCATTAATAGTTATCATTACTTTACATTTATTATAGGTACCTACCTAAAACTAAAAATACCTATCTATTTATTTTAAATTATAAAAATAAATCATGTGGTTTAGGTACATTTTCAAGCCGGCCCTGATCCCATTTAATCCCCTTTGAAGAGGATGAGGCGTATACAATAGGGTTTAATCAGGTAGTTTATTTTTGGCAGTAAGAGTCAACGGTATAATTCTGCAAATACTATACGTAAAATATGATCATGAAAGGATGAAATAAACTAAAATTAAACTAATATTTTCATCTTCCTTATTTCCCGCGCTTTATTTTACTATATACTATACGAGCTTTTAAACATCTATGGCTTTTACATTAACTAATGGGTATATTTTCAAGGGACATAATACGATCTACTAATTTAATATTTACAGAATTTCGTGTGGACATTATTTATCTACGACAAAGTATTGTCTTTTATTATCATCTTAAAATTTTTATTAATCGTTTCGTTCAAACGTATTAAAATGTTTCGATATGCTTTAAAAATAAAAAAAATACATGCAACATACAGCCTGTCCAAGCGAGTTAGTGGTTAATAACAGCAACAGCGGTTATACAGTTCAAATGTGAAAATACGTCATGGTTATGCAGATCGCTTGGACAAATCGGTATTTACCGCGCACCGCAGCTGATTAGCTTTATCATTTGATATGATTAGTAAAAAAATATTGTGGGAAAACTTCAACAAATTTGAATAGATTTGTTTACACTAAGGCCTTCTGGGAGTTAAGGAATACGTTCACTAAAATACATGTGAAATACCGTGCGAGCAAAAATTATTTGCATCAAGAGGGCCTTGCATCTAAGGACGTAATGCTTAGCCGTAGAGCTTAATACCTGTTGGGTGTCAGTAACTACCTTAATTAACAATCAATCAGTTATTCCGCCATCTTTGACAGTCGTTACAAGTAATTTGATTCATCGCTAATTTTTCCAATTTCTTGAACAATTCACACAATGGGCTTTAAGGAACAGCACAAAACATTCATGATTGAAGAGTATTATCAAAACGGGGTTAGAGTAAATTGTGAGTGGCATTACAATCCGGGTTTGTGCATGGACGATTTTCACGAACATTTTCATAAAGTTGCTTTTATTGCTGGGGTTTTTTATCATTGCCTGAAAAGAACCGTGGCTGTGTTTACGGAAACATGTTCTATAAACACAAAAAAGGAGCAGGAAGACCATTTGTAAGAACAGAAGAACTTGTTGCAAACGTTCGTGAAATAATGCAAAATACGCCAACAAATTGTATAAGACGCCTGTTCCAAGAAGTGGGAAGATCAATGACCAATTTCAGCAATTGATGTAATTATTTTTCCTTTTCTTTCTGTATATTCTTACTTTTTTAATTTTGTAAACAACAAAAATAAATTTGTATTTGTCTACTTATTTTATTACTCATTAGTTTGGCATATCATGTCATAATATGAATTTGACAAAATTTTAACCTAGATTTGGTTAGATTATGGAGAACTAGAGGGTACGAGGCCGATCGCAATGCATTGGATTCGGTCCCAAATTCGCATCGGTAATTCAGCTTTACGAGTCGCCGTAAGATGGCGCTCGTAATCGAAGTGGGCTATCAAATAAATGGTTTCTTATGGACGCAATAACTATTTTTATTTAAATTAGTTCTTTAAGGAACAAATAAGGACTTTTATATGAATTTACACTTACTTTGTTATACTTATTAGTAAACTCGGCCTGTATAAAGTTCCAACGATGCTTGGTTTTTAAAATACAGGGTATTAAACATTCTAGCTATACCTTTGGAGCTAGAAAGAGACTTATTTGGCTGCGTTTCCTCTCTGAAAAAGATCCTGTCTTATACCCCGACACAAAGCAAACTCTACTTTTATAAATTGTACCATTATTCATTAAAAATATGGAAATCGTCTCGTCTTGTCTTCAAACGTTATTTGTTATTTCGAAAATAAAATGTAAATTTGTCAAAAGTAAAAGTAAAAAACGAAGAAGAAAAAGACACCAGCCCACTTGCGACGCGAGAGCATCTATCGGCCAATAGCGAACTAACCAAAAAACCGGGACAGAATTTGAAAATGCTGCCATTGTCGATCGGCCTCCTACCCTCTAGTTCTCCATAGGTTAGATATATCGTCCCCATATCATTGTGATCTAAACCAAGCCCTACGTTTTTTAATACAAGCCCTCTTTGATGCAAATAATTTTTTGATATTATAACGTCTTGTCATGATTTGACAAACCAAACTCACCTGGAACATACCGATGTCAACGTCCTGTCATAAAACTAACCTCAAATCAATATATTAATAAACAAACGGATGTCAACGTCTTGTCGTCATTTTACAAGCAAAATTAACCTTAAATTATTTAGTTAAACTCCGTGCCGCTGACTTATTTCTTTAAAATCGAGAAGGTGAAATTACCGAAATCACCACGCCTCGCCTCTCAATTGTCAAACATAAATACCCAGCTCCCTAGCACGGTGCAACCGGTGACGTAGTTTTACGCTAAACGATGACGTCACAGTTAATAGCAATCCTCGCTTGAACAAACCGCTATTTACTTTTCGTTTAATCAACCCTTCGCTTGGACAGGCCTATAATTTAACCATACCTGTAGTGCGTTCAGAAACGGCTTAAGCCAAACCAAAACCAACTTTACCCCTACTCCACCGAAAAGCCAAATTTAGCAGAACTTGTTGTGGACGACAAAAGCCACTTGTCAAAAATAAGAAGTGTCAACGAACAACCTAAAAATCTATATTTTTCAAAAAACTTTTTGGGGTTATGTATATAAATATCTGTTGTTGGTTTGATAATAATTGTAATCACTAAAGTAATTATCTACGATTGTAATTAAGTTTTTGGTTGATTAGCGTTATGGTGTTAGTGTGGTTACAGAATTTTTTAATGATACCAATACTGAATCAGATGATAATGATGAAATAGAAAATTTGTATTTAGGAGCTGCAGTGGCAATAAACAAAAGCATGCCACCAAAAATCCAAAATTATGTGGAAAGGTAGCTTCAAAATACAATGATGTTGAATTTAAAGAAAATTTCCGTGTAAGTAGAGGAGCTTTTCATCTTACTGTATCGACTGTTGATAAATGCACATCAATAACTGCCATTTTTTCCAAAATATTTTACAACTGCCGACGTGACAGATTTTAAAATTTAAACCTTAAAAAATTTCCAACCAATCATAACTCGTATAGCCACTTTCGGACGCTCCTCGGGGTACCTCCAAATCTTACACTACTCCGGCGATTCGTGAACGCTAAACGCTGATCATTTGTGACAAGCTGCGGTTTATTTAGAACGCGTAAACTAATTTCTAGCTTGGCTTAAGCCGTTTATGAACGCACTCCAGGTTATTTTATAATTTGCATCTCTGACATAAATGTAATATATCACCTAATAGATATGTATATTTTAAACATATTAAAGGAAATACTTAGAGTTGAACTTAATGTTAAAATCATCGACTAGAACGAAATAAATATTTAAAATGTATAAAATTTCTTTACGCCATTGTTATCACTTTCTTTCTTAACATTGGAAACTGGAATCATAATAATTTTTTGAATCAAAAAATACCACTTTCTTAAAATAATCGGTGTATAATATGTATTTTTACAAATGTGCCAAACTGGCGAAACCGCATATTATTGATGAGTAAAGTCCGCATCATATGGGATTTTTTTTATTAATAGCTATATTCAAAATTTGACTTTGGCATCAAGTTCTGCTTCGATCGAGATGAAAATTAAGGAAAAAATAGTAGTCACGTGATTCGCATTATCTGTCAAATTTTAATTTTTTCCAAAAAATAATTCAAAAGTGGGGTTAGTTCTGAAAATATCGAAAAAAGTTATTGGAAAAAGTTTTTTTTTTAATGCATTTTCTAGCCCACATGCAAAATTTCAGCTGCATAAGATAATTTTGATTTTTTACCTATATTTTGTAAATTGCACCACTTTTGCAAAATAAGACTCAACGGAACCTACATAAAACTTCTTAGTTTTGACAATGCTTTATTTCAGATACATTTTCTTTAAATGTGTGTTTTTCTACAAAATCAAAATTGGGCTATTAAAATTTGGTCGCATGTGATGCAAAGTTTATTTGTTTTTGACCCTGTATAAGGTAACTTCATAAAATAAGTGTTTTTGAAAACGTAGTTTGTGTCTGAAAATAAAGTAATAAAAAATAAAACAAAGGGGTTTTAAATTAATTCGTTGAAAATAGATAAACTTTACGTTAAGTTAAACTAAAATGTATTTTCCACTTAATGAACACTTTACTAATGACACTGTGTTCTTTTTTGTCTTAATATTAAGGTGTATTACTGTCAACTTTCAAAATTTGACAGATAATGCGAATCACGTGACTACTATTTTTTTGCTTAATTTTTATCTCGATCAAACCAGAACTTGATGATAAAGTAAAATTTCGAATAAAGCTATTAATAAAAAAAATCCCATATGATTTGACACTGTATGTCTGTAAAATTTCTTATTCGGGAAAACCATATTCTATACACGTGATTTTGCCATTTAACCATGAAATGTACAAGTTCAGTTATTAACGTTGTTAATATTAATTGATATGGAGTGAAGACATTGGACATTTATCACAAGATATACACAATGTATGTAAAAAGTCTATCCTTATAATACAAACATACCTTTGAAATAATACTCAGGACGATTATGGAACATTAACGTTAAAATTGTTTTTCTTAATCAAAAATACTGTCCAATCAGTGAAACCGGTTTTACACTAGTATAAAAATTAAAAGCCAATATTTTTAAAACACCAAGGTTTAGGTTTTAAATGGTGCACCTTGTCGCCCTATTGGGATACTCAGTATATGCTTGGTATTAATTGACCAACTCGTTTTCTCACCTAAACTTAAACCACATTGGGTACTCTTGACCACGCCATACATATAACATACTTTCTCAAACACTTTGTCAACATAACCATTAACATGCAGTATCCTATTAAGCAATAAATGTATGAGTTAGATCTTTTCCTTTTGTATTATATCCGATAAATGCATATAAGTAGATATAGATAAAAATAACTTGTATATGTACTCGTATATAAGCGATGGATGGTATGGTTTGACTGAAATGGACAATTTGTTCGAATGAAATTAAACATCGCTAAACATCCAAGTAAGGAATCGTACCAGATATTTTTGGTTTTTCGGTTCTTGTGTGCCATACATAAACCTTTGTACACTTATCAGCCAAAGGTTCTAATGCTTCTTTGGTTGTGAAATATGCTAAAAATTCGCTTTCTTGCATGCCTTGTGTCATATTATGAGAAAATGTAGCGTTTTTCTTTGCTAGTATCAGGTCCAAGTTAATTGCAAATCCTGCCATATCAATAGCAAATGGTCGGCCTGGAAGCCAACCACTTTTGTAGCCTGTCACTTTTCCTAAAAAGAAAAAGGAATGCCACAATGAAGGAGAATTGGTGAAAGTAACACGGTGAGTTGGCACAAAAAGGTAAGATTTTGATTAACAATCCATTAGTCTTCGTTCGAAAAACAATAACAGAACAGCCTTGAAGCGTTTACTATAAGTATTTGACTTTAGCTGAGTTCCTTTAAGCTTCTAGGTCTCTAAGCTAAGTTGAGCGTTTCTTTTAATAATAATAAGTTTATTTAAAATTTAATAATATAATAAATATGTTTATATTGTCTTCTATAAACTTATTCTTCGATCCTCTGAAGCTGAGCTTGTAAGGGGCAAATCTTATTTTTTGTTTTAGTATGTAAAATCATAATATGCATTAAAAAATCAAGTTTTAAAGTAAAAATGTCAATTTATAGTATAAACGCAGTTTTTTTTTTAATTGATTACCTATAATAAAATTATTAATTTATAATTTTTAAGTAAAGAATATTACTTATATAAATTATTCAGAACAATATTAATTAATTAATTAATTAATTAAAGCATTTCTAAAAATATTTTCAAATTGTCTGTTTTTAATATGCATGTTTTTATTTCGACTTTAAATTTTTTTAATGAAATCAATTTTTTAATTTTTGTTGGTAAATAATCGTTTAAATAAAAACATAAATATCTGAACTTTTTTGTCCTATGGACGGACTGATTTATTTTAGGTTTTATGATTATTTCATTTTTATGACGTGTATTATGATTATGGTTTTTAAAATGTATAAGGTTTTTATTTTTAAATATACAGTATGTCTCCGTAAGTTCGCATCATATGGAAAACTTTTTTATTATTGATTTCTCAGAAAATTTTATTCTTTATAAAAGCTCTGCATGGTCTGAAACCTAAAATACAACTATTAGATATTAAATTTTCCCAGACATATACGGGGTTTGTCAAAAAATATGAATTTTGCCCAAGAGTAAAGTACCTTTATTTTTGACAATATCGAAAAATGTTATTAAAAAAAGTTGATCAGAACTAAAAACCACGTTTAAATATACAATTACACCTATTTACGATGAAAAAATATGTTTTGTTTTTTTAAATAATTTTTTAAATTGCAAATAAGCAAACACATACAAATAATAAATTGTGTAACTAACATAGTAATAATAGAAATTTAATTTTCACTTATTCCACTAATGCCTCAACATATCCACCCTCTCGTTCAATACATTTCATCGTCCTATTGGCAAATTTCCCTAATACTTTTCTTATCATTTCTGAAGAAATTTTCCGGCATGATTGTGTAATTATCCTCTCCAAATGATTAACATCATGAAAAGGCCATTGCTGGTAAACTTTTTGTTTTAAGTAACCCCATAAGAAGTAATCTAGAGGGGTTAGGTCAGGGGATCTAGCAGGCCAAAAAATATCTGAATATCTGTGCATAACTTTTCCATTGAACAAATGTTCAAGATATGCCCTAACATTTAATGTACTGTGGCATGTTGCACCAAACTTGTTGGAACCAAACACATTGACGCTCTTGTAAAGGTAGTTCGTCCATAAAGTCACTGATTTGATTTTGCAAAAATTGTAAATAACGTTCGGCATTCATAGATTGGTGAAAAAAATATGGTCCTATTAATCTGTTCTTGTAAATACCACACCACAGGTTCGTTTTAAATGAATATTGGTCACGAGACTTTATTGTAAAATTGGGATTTTCCTCAGACCACCAGTGACAATGTTGTGAGGAGACAGTTCCATTTGAAGAAAATGTTGCCTCATCGGAAAAAATTATACGTCTCGAAAAAAAACGGTCCTCTTCTAACTCTCCTTGGATGAGAGAGCAAAAATCAAAGCGCCTATCATAGTCCCTTTCTTTCAATGTGTGAACGATTTTTGGTTTGAATGGTCTGAAATTATTTAGTTTTAAAATTCTTCCAACTGTATCCTTACTTACATTTTGTTGTATTAACGACTTTCTTTTGCGCAATGACACTTTTGGATGTTCTACAACAGACAGCATTACTTCTAACTGCGTGTTCTCATTGGCAACCAGTTTTCGGCGTTTTCCATTAAAGTTATTGTTTAAACTTCCAGTAGTCTTAAATTTATTCATTATTCTTGTAACAGTTGATTGATAAATATTTTTATTGGGATGTCTACTATTAAAAATAATTGCTGCTTCTCTATGCGTTTTATAGTTTTCTCCCACAATCAAAACAATTTCAATTTTTTCTTCACAACTAAATAACACCATTTTTATGTACTTTATAAATTTTAACGCGTTTTGACGGTCCCTGTCAAACATTTCTTGCTATCATTACATTTGTGTGTCAAAGCACCCTAGATTACATGTAACTAGAGTTAAATTCGCATTGTTATTGTACACATGTCGTAGGCTGATAGTGAAATCCGTCATTTCATGAAAAGCCTAGTCATATCATGCTGCACGCTATAAAAGGTATATTTGCAACTGGTTTGTTCGTTGTTCCCCAGAGCATTTTTTTTTTAATTTTTTTTAAATTTTATTTATAAAATAATATTAGTTGCTCTGGGGAACACCAACAAACCAGTTGCAATATACTTTTTAGCCACGCTTCATGATATGACTATGCGTTTCATGAAATGACGGATTTCACTATCAGCCTACGACATACATGCGTTTCAAAAAAGAAATTTTTTTTTATCGTAAATAGGTGTAATTGCATATTTAAACGTGATTTTTAGTTCTGATGAACTTTCTTTAATAACAATTTTCGATATTGTCAAAAATAAAGGTACTTTACTCTTGGGCAAAATTCATATTTTTTGACAAACCCCGTATATGTCTGGGAAAGTTTAATATCTGATAGTTGCATTTTACGTTTTAGACCATGCAGAGCTTTTTATAAAGAATAAAATTTTCTGAGAAATCAATAATAAAAAAGTTTTCCATATGATGCGAACTTACGGAGACATACTGTATATATTAAGATGTTATAAATTTAAAGTTGTCTTATGTTCAACTTTTTTGTTTCTGAATATAATTCTTTTGAATGATAAAGATAATCTTTATTGAATATAATTTTTTTGTAATATTTCTAATTTTTTAACTAAAGTTCTATTTATTCCTCCCCAACCTAAAATTCCGTAATTTAAATGAGTTTTAACTAACGCGTAATATAATATTTCCATGTCTTACATTTACATTTTTTATGTTTTTAAAAATCGGTAGTAAACTTCTTAATCTTTTAATTAAGTATTATAAGTGAAAATTCCAATTTAATTTACTGTCAAAAATTATTCCTAAATATTTTATTTTATTGACTTTAAAAATTTGAATGTCTTAATTTATTTGAATACTATTCATATTTCGTGGTAGGTTATTTAGGTTTAAAGTAAAAGGAATATAATTTTTTAAATGTTTAACTTAGCCCTGCAAATACTTTTTCCTCCTCCCTTGCTGCGGTAAATTATGCCCCTCTCTATCTCCCATGCAGACTATACGAAGTTGTTCGCGAAGCGTTCCTTTAACAACTTAGCTTAGCAAAGATGTTTACCTTACTTTGCTGTTTAAAAGAAGCAAATGGAAAGTACCTATTGTTTTATAAATGCTACTTAATTAGTGGAACTACGGAACAAGTTTTAAAAAAATTAATAAATTCAATTACCTGCACTGCCTGCCACTGACCTTAGAAAAATCAACCTTCGTAATTGTTTTCCTTCCTGAATACAAACATACCTACTCAAACAAAGTAATTAAGAGGTTGGTGAATCAACAAGTACAATTTAATTGCCAAAATTCGAGGTCGCCTTCTAAAAGACTTGCGTCTTATAATTTGGTCATTGTAAAATAAAATGCTTCATCGTCCCAGTTGAAAAAATATAACTAACGGAATTATCCTTGGGATGTTTTCGATTTAATGTTATCTCTTTTACATGGACATACCTATTTTAATATGGTCATCTACTGTCACAGTCCAAATTTCACCAAAATGTGTTGTGTAGATTTGTAGAATTTATTATTTACACAATTTTTTTTAAATTGAAAAATATTAGAAGTTATGTTATTCTACATGAACTCCCTTTGCTTCTGACGCCCTCTAATATTTATTATAATATTTTTGTGAAAATTCTAATGACCTTATTTTTGCACATTCTTAGTTAACGTAGGTACTAGACGTGACGGAGATGTCGTCTTCTTTGTGTCAACGATACTGTGAATTCAAAAATATTTTTAGTGAAAAGTTCACTTTAACCAAAAAGTGAAATACTAAACAGATCATACACTATAGAAGTGAGGGTGGGGAATTGGGATAACGCTGATTTTATATTAATTTAATTACTATATTGCTACCTCCGGTACTGTAAGTTAAGTTTAAAACCCCAGTATATTAAAAACAATGAGTGCTAAGTGTCATTTAATATTTCTCAATTAATGTTAATCTGAAGTCATTCGGTGACGGCGGAAGCAAAAACGTTAATCATTTTGTATGCAGTTAAGAGCCCCTAAAACGTTTAATACTATACAGGGTGTTCCTTAATGACGTGCTAATATTTTAGGGTGTAATTCCTCAAGTCATTTTACGAAGAAAAGTTCATATAAACATATGTCCTAAACGGCCTAAATTTTTTGCTACAGGGTGTTGAATTTTTTCTTTTTTAATGCGTTTTTTGTAATATCTTCGAAAGTACTTTAGATAATATTTTCAATTTTGGCATGTGCTAATAGGACATAAAACCACATGTTTTAGTTATAAAAGTAATTTTTTTGTCCCACCAGTGGCGTCCCTGCAAACATGTCCTGATATTTTTTAGAAAAAAATGGTACGCCACTGACATTTTTCTATGTGGATATTATTTCTGATTAGCCTGATCAATTCTACATAAAAATGGTCTCCTGCGTTTTTCTCCTCAGGCACACTGTTCTTAATTAGAATAATTAAATTAAATTAGCTTCATTTTGCAGTATTGACGAATAATTTTTGATCACATAAACCTAGCTATCCTGGAACAGTGACGTTCTTAAAAACATAATTAACGCCTTAACGGCAGTCTTATCTGTATTTCCTCCAAGAAGAACTATCTGTGTTACTTGAAGATGTGCCAAATGCGCTCAGAAATCAAATGTGGTACATGCATGATGGAGCTCCTGCTCTTTTCAGTGTAATCGTTCGCGACCATGTAGATGCATTTTATCCGAATCGTTGGATAGGTCGCGGAGGAGCTCAACAATGGCCCGCAAGATCCCCTGATCTCAATAGTTTGGATTTTTTCTTGTGGGTCATCTTAAAACTCTAGTGTATAGAACTCCTATTAACACTAGAAAATTTAAGGGAGCGAATAATAATTGCCTTCTGTGAACCAATACGAAACTCGCCTGGAATATTTGAACGAGTGCGCTATTCGATGCAAAGACGGGCGAAAGCATGCCTATTAAGTGAAGGTGGTCATTTCCAACAATTTTTATAAAATAAAATTTTGCATTATCAATGTTAATAATAATAAATAGTAGAGCTAATTTAATTTAATTATTTTAATTAAGAATGGTGTGCCCGAGGAGAAAAACTCAAGAGACCATTTTTATGTAGAATTGACCAGGCTAATCAGAAATAATATCCGCATGGAAAAATGTCAGTGGTGTACCACTTTTTTTCTAAAAAATATCAGAGGACATGTTTGCAGGGACGCCACTGGTGGGACAAAAAAAATAACTTTTATAACTAAAACATGTGGTTTTATGTCCTATTAGCAGATGCCAAAATTAAAAATATTATCTAAAGTACTTTCGGAGATATTACAAAAAACTCAATAAAAAAGAAAAAATTCAACACCCTGTAGCAAAAAATTGTAGCCGTTTAGGACATATGTTTATCTGAACTTTTCTTTATAAAATGACTTGAGGAAACACTCCCTAAAATATTAGCACGTCATTAAGGAACACCCTGTATAAATAACTATATTGGCAGTTTACTTACCGGTAATTTTGTCAACAATAGGCGTTTCTGCATTTAAACCTCCCACCAAACCAACTGGCCAAACACCTACTTTTTTAACTTTTGCAATCTAAAATATCAGTATAATATTATGTTATGATTTTAAATTATTGAATATAAATTAGGGCCTGAACAGTATTTGGATTTAATCTCGATGGCTGCCATATTGTTGTTCATTGCTTTTGTAATTTTTCTTATATACTTGTAACAATATAATAATGTTAAAGAATGGATTATAACAATAAATGTAATTATTATTCTTATTAGTTTTAAAATTTATACTCACGAAATATTGTAAAACTAAAAATATTTAAAATAATTTTGTAAAAACAAAGTTTACTTAAGATCGAAATTTAATGTAGTAATAATATACTGGGTGATTCACGGTGGATGGAACGGTAGACGTTTCTGAAGAACCAGTAAAGGAATCGTTCTGAAAATTTGGTCCCGTACATAAACGGACATGCTCTATCAACCTAAAATATTTTTAACAATACAGTGTTGCCGCTTCCACATAAAAATAATAGTAACTTCGATTTTTTAAATGCAACACCATATTTTTTATTTTATTTTCGAATCCCCCATTACTTTCCTTACAATTTTTATTTACTCTACTCTATACCTATCTCTTGCCGTTTCTAAGATATAAATTAATTTCCGTTTTTTTTGTCCAAAAACGTCACTTTTAAAAATGCTGATAATTTTGAACTCTAAAACACTGAAACCCTGAACTTTGGTAAATAGTTAACTAATACCATAGGGCTCTTTGCTCTAGTCCCAAATCTTAGTTGCAATATACAGGGTGGTTGAAAAATACACTTATTCTGGTAACTTGAAAAAGTGACCATAAGTCCTTTTTTTCAAATATAACACCTTGTATATTATTACGGATTTGAAAAGCTGCTAAAATTTCACTTCATTCTTGTATATCATACCTGTACCTAACTAACTGGTTAAACCATATTTTTGACGTCTTAAGAGGACTCCGTACACCTATAAAACGGGATTTCACGCCAAGGGTTTATTAATCGATTAAGAAAAAAATGCTGCATACAAAAGTTTTTAGAAATTAAACAAAGAATATTGCAAAGTCCCTTTCCTTGTCATATATGTATATACACATTTTTACGTCATTTACTTTTTAACTTACCAACTTTATATTGACTTTGCAATAATCTGTAATCAATTCTAGACAAGTTTTATCAAAACATTTTTTCATAAAAACGAATAGTTTTTTTATATAGTGAAATCCTAGATTTTTGCCTAATTCTAAGACTAATTTATAAGCCATCTCACTCGCCCACTGATGCTCTCTCTCTCTAACGTCAGTGGTGGAACGCTACTCTTATGAAGCGCGACGCCTCGCTAACCGGCGGAATACCTAGAAAATGATACAATCCACCGAATCGGTTGTACAGTTTTACGGAGCTACCAGTTATAGTGACAATTTATGTGGACGATTGGATTATTATTTAGAGGTAAAAGAATTATATTTGCATTTTTAATATTTTTATGTTGGAAATCAGATTTTTATTTAGATAGTGCCTGCGGTTTTAATTTTCTGTGGGGATTATTTTTTATATAAAGTGCAACTAGTGCATTGTTGTTTTTTGTGTCGTTTTTAGATATTTATTTTGATAGTGCGTGCGGTTTTGATTTTCTGTGGGGATTATTTTTTATATAAAGTGCAACTGTTTATTTTTTTTGTGTCGTTTTTTTGCTAAACTGAACTAATAAATATGGGAAGGTAGGTACAAAAAACACGAAAAAAAAAAGGAAAGTTTAAAGGTCTTTCCACTAGAAGAAAAAATAGAAGGAGAGCTCAATTATTAAGGTGAGTAGTATCTTGATGTTCACATTGTCTACTGGAGCGGTTTCCAAAAGGTGGTCCGCGGAAGCCTGGGGGGGGGGGGGGGGGGCGTGGAAGAGTCGAAGGGGTTCTGAGTTCCGTCCGAGAATTAACTAAAACGTTCGTAGAAAACAATCATAATATAACTGAATGCAGCATTAAGCCTAATAAATGTTAGTGCTATTATAAGTAAATATGTGAAAAAATGTCATTCTTCACATTAAATAGTTACTACGTTTTATTTTTTCTACAATAAATGTTTTATAATACTTATAATAATTATTTGTTTATTATAATTTATGCTTTCTTTTCATGCTAAACATGAAACATTCAATCTACAAGGTACAAACACTTATTATCAAAATGGGTATCCGCAAAAAAAAAGTAGGTATCATACCTAATTAGGGTTACTTGGTCAAAAAAATTGGTAACCGCTGGTCTACTGTATATAACTTAATAGGTACCTACGTATTAATTTCTTATTTTGAATAAACATATATTTACAAAAATATGAAATTATAATATTTTTTAGAATACAAAACAAGGAGAATACTGAAATTAAGCTCGACAATGAGAACAGGGCTACCTCAAGAAAGTAAATATTTAAATGGAATTAACTTTATATTAAAATCCTATATTTGTTTGCTAAAAATGGGAAAAAGTTCAGGTTCAATTTTTTACAGTTTCCTTTTGAATATGCATGAATTATTGTCCTATTTAGGGGTAAAACCAACCCCAATGGCTTGTTTAAAAAGACATCAAAAGAAATACGATCTAGTCCAAGAGCTAGTAACACCCGTTTCATGAAGTGTTTGATGCACTTCAAAATTTTGTGTCATAGTATCTACTGGATAGATAAGCAGGTAAGCAAGTGTTGGCCTGCTCTACCTGGGGACACCAGGTACTGCGCATAGGGGAAAGGTGTCCAAAAATTTTTCCCAAAAAAAGTGTTTGATTCAGAGGCCAACAAACAGAAATCAAAATTTAAAACGACACAAAACACAAAAATTAATAAGGCAGACACTTTTGAGGGGGTTAAAATTGAATAAAAACACCCCCAAGTTGTTTTTTTAAAAATACAAAATGAAGTGTTTGATTCACGCTGACATTTTAACAGTGTCTTAATTACATATAATAAAAAATAATTACAAAAAGGCAGACACTTTTGAGGGGGTTAACATTTAATAAAAACACCCTCAAGTTGTTTTTTTTAAAATACAAAATGAAGTGTTTGATTTACGCTGACATTTTAACAGTGTCTTAATTACAAATAATAAAAAATAATCACAAAAAGGCACACACTTTTTTTGGGGTTTACAGGGTGTTAACCTTTTAATTAAAAAAATATTTTTTCATTGCCATTTTCAAACCACTCTAGATATTTTTATGAAATTTGGTACACGTCTTTTGAGCATCGAAAGGCATTTTTCGGTGTAAAATAATTTTTTTTAATTTTAGCAGTGGCGTCCGTGCGGGGCTTGCATTTAATATTTTTGAAAAAAAAATGGTGCACCACTGCTTTTTCTTTAAATAAAAATTATTTTTGAAATTCCCGTCTAATTTACAGCAAATTCGGTCTCTTGACTTATTTTTGTACGGTGCACCGTTTTCGAATAAAAAATAAAAATCATTTTAATGCACATTAATGGAAACACACAACCCATTTAATTAACAAAGGTAAGTAGGTTTAACAACAGTTTAAAACATTTAGGTTTTAATAATTCTTGGAAATATTCGATGATCAGGTACTACTCTATTTGGATAACGCTCCATGTAAAGACGTCTGGCTTCTCTCACATTTCCATTTGCAAGACCATAGATAAAATGCATCTCAGCCATTTCAGAATTCGTAAAAATTGCTATGAAAAACAATACTGTAACGAATATGTAAAACACTTTTGAACCTTACAAACTCTAATTTGTACACAACTTACGATTTAAAAATTAAAATGGCACGTGTCAGAAATAATAAAAACAAAAATTATCCAAACAACGCCATAGCAGGCCATTTTCAAAGAAATAGGTTTCGTTTAGGTAATTAAATAAATCGTTTTTAAATGAAATAGAAGAACACCCGGAGACCAGCACTAAAAAAACGCCTCCTTTCCTAAATACAGGGTGTTAATGGTAATTAAATGGGTTACGTGTTTCCAGGAATGTGCATTAAAATGATTTTTATTTTTTACTCGAAAACGGTGCACCGTACGAAAATAAGTCAAGAGACCGAATTTGCTGTAAATTAGACGGAAATTTCAAAAATAATTTTTATTTAAAGAAAAAGCAGTGGTGCACCATTTTTTTTATATATTAAATGCAAGCCCCGCACGGACGCCAGTGCTAAAATTTAAAAAAATTATTTTACACCGAAAAATGCCTTTCGATGCTCAAAAGACATGTACCAAATTTCATAAAAATATCTAGAGTGGTTTGAAAATGGCAATGAAAAAATATTTTTTTAATTAAAATGTTAACACCCTGTAAACCCCAAAAAAAGTGTCTGCCTTTTTGTAATTATTTTTTATTATATGTAATTAAGACACTGTTAAAATGTCAGCGTGAATCAAACACTTCATTTTGTATTTTTAAAAAAACAACTTGGGGTGTTTTTATTAAATGTTAACCCCCTCAAAAGTGTCTGCCTTGTTAATTTTTGTATTTTGTGTCATTTTAAATTTTGATTTCTGTTTGTCTGAATCAAACACTTTTTTTGGGCAAAATTTTTTGACACCTTTCTCCTATGCGCAGTACCTGGTGTCCCCAGGTAGAGCAGGCCAACACTTGCTTACCTGCTCATCTATCCAGTAGATACTATGACACAAAATTTTGAAGTGCATCAAACACTTCATGAAACGGGTGTTACTAGCTCTCGGATTATCCGTTATTTAGTTTTGCACTTCGGTAACCTAGTAGAACAAAAATCTTCTTGAAATTTACCATGGAGTGAAAGCCAAAAATGCATTAATATACAGGGTGTTCCGATGATCATGTTACAAAATTCTAGGGTAGATAAAACACACGAAAATAAGAAAAAAAGTTCATGTGAACATGGGTCCGGAAACGCTTCTACAGGGAGCTAGGGCCCTTCGAAGATGACCTTCAAAAACTACTTTTCGTTTTATAGCTTCGGTACTACTGCAGCTATCGCAACCAATTTTGGGACATGAAATCTAGTTCGTAGGTTCATCAATTTGAGCCTTCCGGATTTTGTCACCTTTAACCAGGGGCGTACAAACCAAGGGGGTATTTGAGTAAATTTGACCCTACTCCTCTTAGGCTTTAATTTCTTACCATGTATTGAACGTGGTGGCAGGCATTTTCAACAATTGTTATTTTGAATTTATTTTGGTACGTACAGGGTCAGTCAACGACAGCGTTAGTAAATTCATCTTCAAGACAAAAATTTACTCTGCCTTATCCTTGACTCACTCGTTAAACCTGTTTAATTGTTTTTTTTTAAAAATATTTTGTATACGTTCCCTTTTACTTTTTATACCCCCAATTTCGAAAAGGCAATAAATCTCTCTAATCTAATTTATTTTCATTAAAGAAAAAGATTTGACTAACTTATAATGCTCACTATCTGTACTGAACCTCATTTTCATATTTCAACGTGACCAATAATTTATTATTGATTGGATTTAGCCATTTTCGGAGGAAACTGTGACAGATAGCGATTTTTACTAAGAGTACCTTTTTTATGTAAAAGGCATTGGAGAATCATAATCAGATATAAAAATGGTAAGAAATTAAAGCCTAAGAGGAGTAGGGTCAAATTTACTCAAATACCCCCTTGGTTTGTACGCCCCTGGTTAAAGGTGACAAAATCCGGAAGGCTCAAATTGATGAACCTACGAACTAGATTTCATGTCCCAAAATTGGTTGCGATAGCTGCAGTAGTACCGAAGCTATAAAACGAAAAGTAGTTTTTGAAGGTCATCTTCGAAGGGCCCTAGCTCCCTGAAGAAGCGTTTCCGGACCCATGTTCACATGAACTTTTTTTCTTATTTTCGTGTGTTTTATCTACCCTAGAATTTTGTAACATGATCATCGGAACACCCTGTATATACACTTATATGAATATGTAGGATGTTTGGCTTAAAATTTTAAGTTGTATTCAGATATCCGGAAATTTGACACCATGGACTATTTTTTAAAAAAACCTCTACTAGCGCGTAAATTTTCCAAAAATGAATATTTTTTTGTTCTTTAGATACTTTTAATGAGTGGTCATGATCGCTATACAGGCTGTATTGATAATATTGATAAACGTACAATTATTAATCAGTACAAATTACATTACAAAACATCAACTGATTCTCCCTCTATGATTATTGAAAAAGATTTTCAGAGCAGCGGTGATTGGTAATACTTTTATTTTCTGTTATGTATACATTACTGTGTAATACATTTATTTTAGTAATCAGAATCAGAAGTTTATAGGAGGGATTCCTGTGGGAAGAAGAATGTTTGACGTTCATCATATGTTTTCTCAAATATTTGGCAATAAACATCCACCATTCGATTGTTCCATTGCAGATACGGAGGTAACAGATGAAAAAAGAAAGTGATTTTTTAGTGCCTTTATTTTAAAATGTAAAATGTGTGGATTAGAACAAGAATTAACAACCGAAAAGAGCAATGAAATCAATGAAATATGATGTATCAAAAAATAAATCTAAATAGTGAAACAAAATCGGCAGATTCCATGGAGATAAATAAACAAAGTAAGGAGTTATCATTTTATTTTGATAGGTGTTTACAAAAGTTCTCCTTAATTTTTTTTTAAATTATTTCTTACCTAATCAAAATTTACGCTATATCCATCAAAAATGCTTATACCAATGCTGAGGCTTACGATATGCTTTCCGTATATATCTCGAATGTTTTCAAAGTGCTTTATGGAAACCTGCCGATTTTGTTTCACGGCCATCTAGATTTATTTAAAAAAAAAATATAATATTAGAATAATATGCCCAAATTAGAAATTTTTCCTGATTATGTCATTAATTTTAAAGTAGTTCTTTAGGCCATTGGAATATTGAGTAACAAAACTACACATTACACAATCATAAAGTTTAAAAATATTTTTTGGCGTCGAATGCTTTGGCCATAAAGCTAAAAAACAATAATTTCTTCGATTTAAAGTATTCAAAATTATTGTTTTGGCAATAACTCTAAAACAAACAAAGGTTTCGAACTGCGGTCTTCACATTTTTTCTTACAACCAAACCATTTAATCTTCTTTCCGATTGTGAAGTCATAGTTATACCGTATGATTTGATTTTTTGGGATAAAATCAAAAAAACCGTTATTATTACACATAGCGCCGTTTAGCAATTTTATTAGAAACTATTATGACCAGTACGACAATTAAAAGTACTTAGCTTTCTTTTCCAACCAAGCTTAAATTTGGTAAAATCGGATAAGTCGTTTAGAGTTACAGCAATTTAAATTATGACACTTTCAAAAGCTTCCCCCCCTCTTATCAAGGTCGGTACGCCAATGAGCCTTAAACCAAAATGATGCAGAATTGTTTAAGCTTTTTAATGATGTAACCAAAGGTATACCTTAATATGGGAATTTTGGGAGAAATTCAGAATTTAAAAAATTTATTTTTAATTATGCCCCCTTGAGGCAAATGCTGAACTTAAAAATAATTTCCACAAATTTCTCATGGCCCTTTAATAATAAATTTTTGTTTGCCAAGTTTCTATGTTTAGTAGTTTCCGAGATATGGCCGGTGGCCACCCTTAATGAAACACCCTGTATAATCTAAATACAAATAAATATATTTATTATTATTAATATTACTAATTTTATAAATTATTGTTGGTCGCGTTATTATCTACGCCACTGGCTTCCGTAAACTGCTCTCATCCACGATGCCCTTGCACGTCGGCCGACCGCTCGCGACGTGGAGTAAACAGCCTGAAAACTGTAAATGCGGGTAGCTACGGAAGCCACTTAAGCATAATTTGTTAAATTTTCTATACAATTCAATTTTTATTCGGTTATTAGTAAGTTAGCCATGACAAAAACTGATGTTTACGTATGTTACTATGGTTATCGTTTTGACATTTCATTAAGTTTAGAATAGTTTAGATACAAGATAGAAATACACTTTAAAGTCATGGAAGAAACCTATACAAATACAAATGCAGTTCTTATGAATTTTAGAATTTATTTATTTTATTTGGACAATGTGTGTTTGCATTAACATGCAAAAAACATTAAAACTAAATTTTTCTTAAAATCCATGCAGTCAACACCCGCATATTAAAGCGTTTGGATGTAAACGGCCAGCGTTTTGAACATCTGTTAAAATAGCATTTTATTAATTATAATTTTAGTAGTCTTATTTGACTACCCAGTTAACATTTAATAAAATTGTTCTGGATCCTTATGAATTTTCTAAGATTCATTGGCGGTAAATTAGAGTACATTTCGTTAAACTTTATACATGTCCTGGCGATAATTCTATCACATTGTCCAAATAAAATAAATAAATTCATAAAAACTGCATTTGTATAGTTTTCTTCCATGACTTTAAACTGTATTTCCATCTTGTATCTAAACTTAATGAAATGTCAAAACGATAACCATAGTAACAAACGTAAACATTAGTTTTTGTCATGGCTAACTTACTAATAACATAACCGAATAAAAATTGAATTGTATAGAAAATTTTACAAATAATGCTTAATACGTCAAAAAAAATGGTTAAACTAGTTAGTTAGGTACAGGTATGATATACAAGAATGAAGGGAAATATTAGCAGCTTTTCAAATCCGTAACAATATACAGGATGTTACATTTGAAAAAAAGGACTTATGGTCACTTTTTCAAGTTACCAGAATAAGTGTATTTTTCAACCACCCTGTACATTGCAACTAAGATTTGGGACTATGGCAAAGAGCCCTATGGTATTAGTTAACTATTTACCAAATTTCAGGATTTCACTGTTTTAGAGTTCAAAATTATCAGCATTTTTAAAAGTGACGTTTTCGGACAAAAAAACGGAAATTAATTTATATCTTAGAAACGGTAAGAGATAAGTATAGAGTAGAGTTAATAAAAATTGTAAGGAAAGTAATGGGGGATTCGAAAATAAAATAAAATATATGGTGTTGCATTTAAAAAATCGAAGTTACTGTTCTTTTTGTGTAGAAGCGGCAACACTGTATTGTTAAAAATATTTTAGGTTGATAGAGGATGTCCGTTTATGTAATAGACCAAATTTTCAGAACGATTCCTTTACTGGTTCGTCAGAAACGTCTAACGTTTCATCCACCGTGAATCACCCTATATCTTTATTCTCAACCAACTTAAAAAGTTCATTACGGAGAATATAACACCAAATATACAATATAATATACAGTGTGTCCAAAAAAGTTTGCAAAATATGGGAAACTTCTTTATTACCGACTTCTCAGAAAATTTTATTCTTGATAAAAGTTGGTGCATGCCTTAAAATTATAAATGCATATTTCATATTTCACCTGCGGCTAATAGTAAGTGAGCAAATGCCATTTTTTCGAAATGGCCCTAGGAGTAAAGTACCTTAATTTGTACAAATAAAACAAAATGTTATATGGCTTATATTAGCTCTTAGATTTATTCAAATAAAGGGCAATTTAAAAATTTTATTGCAAGGTATCCAGGGCCACTCTGACATCTCTTTAATAGGCATTGTTTGGTTTCTGTTTATCTTTTTATCTAATTCAATGAAGAATAAAATTTTAGTTTGAAAATTTCTGTTATTTCATTAAGTACAAAATACATACTATATTTTAAAGTGTTAAATTGGGTACTTATATCCTAAAAGTATATTACTTAAAGGGCGCCAAAATTATTACCGCACGCGGGCGCCGCTAATCCTTGCGGGGGCTCTGCTAAAAATGATGTAAAACGAAACGCATAAAATTATACCCACCTCATCAAATAGTTTTACACTATAAGTATTGTCATCATCCATAAAATAGACTACTCCTTTGTCTTTGCCCAACACCAAATGGTCCCTGAGCCATTTAAGCCCCGCGTTTCTTTGTTCTACACCTCGATGCCTTTTAACTTTAGGATTCTAAAATTAAATTGAATTTGTTATGGTTCATTTTGAATAAAAGATACTTGAGCTTAACTACTCTAGTTCCTATGTTGGACAAAATATGTATGTATTTCATTGTAAGTATTACCGTTTTTAGTTGGTGGGAAATAAAATAATTTAAAAAACATGTGCCTAGCTACTATCGAATATATATACAGTATGTCGCCGTAAGTTTGCACCATATGGAAAACTTTTTTATTATTCATTTTACGAAAAAAAGTTATATTTCATAAAAAGCTCTGCATGGTCTAAAACCTAAAATGTAACCATCAAATATGGAAATTTTCCAGTCATATACGAGGTTTGTCAAAAAATGTGCATTTTTCCCAAGAGTAAAGTTCCCTGTATTGTTATTAAAAAAAGTGGATCAGAACTAAAAACCACGGCTAAATATGCAATAACACGCATTAAATTATTTAAATAATTAAAAAATTAAATAATAATAAATTAATAAAATATCTTATCAACATAAATGCGTATAGTTGCATATTTAGACGTGGTGATTCATAATTTTTTTTATTAAAGATATAATTTGTATAGGAATGTTTGTTATACTGTTAAAAGTCCTTTGTTTGAAACAATGGATAAGTCAAGTCCTATGTAAGATCAAATATAATGTAATAATAGTAATTGTAAAAGTACCTAGATAAATTCATATTTTTTTACTTACTTTGTCTTTCAATTTCTCAATTGGAGCAGTCAGGGCCACTAAATGGGTTGTAATTACCCTCGACTCTGATATTAAATTCCTAACCAAATCACTTTTATCTTCCGCATCTTCTATAACAATCCAGTGAACATTGGGAACTAGTTTTAATGTTTGTGATATCCTTGTCAACTCTGCTTTTTGCACATATCGCCAGTAGGTCGGAGTTATGCAGTAAATAACAGGTAAATTCTTAGGTTTATTTGCTCCTAGCTGTTGCAGTAGAAGAATTTGTTGTTGGGTCAATTGAAGTTTGTCTTTATGTAACTCTAGTGCTTCTTTTAGTATTCGTAGCCTATCAATACCTGTTAAATAAATATTATACATGATCATACATTCTATAAACTGTTGCTTGCAAGGCCAATATTCCTATAATATTTAAAGACATTTACCAGTAGTAAAATTCAGATGTTGGTCCGTTTGAATTGTTTTTATTCAGAAATTTGAAAAAATACTCCTTGGGGCATTTTGTAGAGTTAGACGATAACCAACTGAAAAATGATATTGCTGCCTATTTTGAAGAAATCACTTTTACGTCGTTAGAGCCAGCACAGCGTGTCGAATTTGAGGAAAATTTTCATTAGGATTTTTTTTTGTTTGTTAAAAGCATAGCAAATGCTTTTGAGAATTGATTTTGCATATACCTGAGTCATCCTTGTTACCTTTGAATTTAAAACCTGGAAGGCATCTGGTATCGTTCAGGCACAAGGAAAATAAACCTACGAGAAAAGATTGGTTTATTAGGTTGTATAGCGGCATTGCTGCTCTTTTAGGACCTTTAGAGGTATGGATGTCGTCAACCCCGTACATAAGTTTTAGGGTTAGAATTTTCCGAATTTTCCTACTAATGTAAGAATGTGTTTTAGTGTAGTTTTATAAAACACTGGTAAGATAATTATTTAACCTTGGATTGGAAGTGCTAGAACCAAAAACAGTAAAGATTGTTTTAGCTTTACCGTTGAAATCATTAAGAGCAAAAAATATCTGATAATAATTCCACTGACCAAAATAATCAATCAATGTCTTAGAGAAGGATGTTTTCCATCAGCACTCAAGAGGGCAGTTGTGGTTCCGGTTCATAAGGGGGATACTAGCGATCCCTCTAACCAACCGCGGACGATTTCACGTTTTATTACGTCATAAATTCCATGAAGGATTGCGAGGTGGTTCAGTCCGAGATAAACAGGTTGGTCCTCTGGTGCGAAGGAAACTATCTTCACCTTAATGTAGGAAAATTCAAAGTTATGAGGTTTTATCGTCGTAAGGAACCAATAGTTTTTGATTATTATCTGAGTGGAAAAATTCTTGAAAGTGTTACCAAGATAAACGATTTGGGAGTTACCTTCGATCGAGAAGTAACTTATATTACCCTTAAAAGTTATAGAATGCTGGGTTTTCTGAGGAGAAACTGTAACCATATGTACGATGTTTCCGCCATAAAATGCCTCTACAACTCCCTTGTTCGGAGTATTCTGGAATATAGTAGTATAGTTTGGTCGCCATCATACGAGTGTCATATATAAATCGCCTGGAAGCAGTCCAAAACAAATTTGTTAAATCCCTCTTGTATAAACACAGATTTCCATATAGAGATTTACTATATACCACTAGGATACAGTTAGTTGGACTAGGTAGTCTCGAAAATCGACGAAAAAATGCTATGGTGCTTTTCTTACACAAAATTGTTGATGGCAAAATAGACTGTGCTGCATTACTTTACAGTATTAATTTTCGCATTCCACAAAGAGATACTCGAAGTAGGCTGCTCTTTCAAGAACCAGGGCATCGAACTAATTATGGGTTTCAAAGTTGGGTGGGAAGACTGATGAAGAATTATAATTCGAACTTCCTGGATTACGACCTCTCTCTCTCATCAAAACTTTCAAAAGAAACATTTTAAAATTTTAATCCGTTGTCTCTAGTCTTTGTTAATGTATTAGGTATTTTCTTTTTTTATATAAGAATAATGTTTTTGATTGTCTACCTATACCATTTGGAGAGTGGAGAGAGATCTCTGTAGTGTGTGTTGTTGTGAATGGATAAATATTACTTCTGCGTCGAACGCTTGCGCATACTGCATTCTCTTCAGCATGACAACCTGTTCACAGGAGTCAGTTTGGATTTAGGAGCGGTATTAGTACAACATCAGCTGCCCTAGCTCAAATGCAAGAATCTTTCGAATATGGAGCATACTTATCGAATACATTCTGTGACCTCAGCAAGGATAAGGTGGGGTGAACTCCGTAGAGAGGGAAGTGGTGATTGATGTGCCACAGGGATCAATTTTTAATCCTCTGTTATTTCTTATGTATGATCTACCTTAAGCCTATCCCTCCAATCACTATACATAAATAAATATAGCATCTTTGCAGATGGATGACACTAACATTACTTGTAGGTTACTATGGAATCATCATATACATCCCTCCTAGTTTCTAATCTCCAATATCCTTTTAATCCGTGGATTCTCAGACAGTGTCTCACAATCTATCTTGAAGCAGTCTGACATTGCTTTTATGCAATCTTGGTACGCGGTCATTGCTCAGGTGCCATGGATGTATTTTGTCTCCAAAGATGTGAAGTGCAGGCTTATCATACAGAGAGGATGTATGCCTTTATATCCTTAGGTATTTTCACCTTGCCATCGCAACTCATCCTAGACTGCTTATTGTTTGTCAAAAACAACCTAAACAGACACAATATGATGTTCGTTCTTATGAAAAACGCAACCAATAACATGACCAACATACAAGGGGCTTCGGAGATGTCAGGATTACCGTGGTTTCAGGAGGGTTGTTAAACATTTTCGTCTCAGTAATAGCTGTTATAATACTACCAAATATTTAAATTATAATTTAATGATTTTTATCATAGCTCTTAGCCTGTTGTAAATATTCTCTTTTATTTTTAAAGCTTTGTTTATGCAGTTTGAGATATGAAAATAGTTAGTCCCTTTTAATATTCCTTAAATTGGATTTTACTGTAGTTCCCTTCTTTACTTTATTGATATTTTCTACTTATATTAATTAGGTACGTAAATGCATTATTGTATGTGTGTAATATGAATAAACAGTTTGAATTTGATTTGAATAAAATATGTGACTACAGTAGGTATATTATCATAACTTCAAAAGGTGGTACCTATCTCTAGACGCTTGTGATCATATCTCTGCTGTCTGTGCGATAAAATTAAGTACAAACCTACCAAGTGACCAGCGATAGATTCACTAGCTTAAATCCTTATCTTGACTATCACTATTAGTGACTTACTACGATTTTCAGGTGCCTAGATGTGGTGGTCTTGATTTAATGTGTATATAATATTAAACCTAACATGTGTGCAATTTCTGACCTATTGGTGTAAAAACAATGATAATATAGGTACACATTATTTGTTTAGAGTCTTTTAGATACATAATATTTACTCTAATTTTAATTTTCTGTATAGAGGACAGAGATAATTATTTAGTTTATATATTTTTGCTTACCTGATTCAATAACAGAAAGCTTCCATAACACCAGCAATGCTAAAAAAAATAAAATATAAAAGCCAAATTTCTTTGTCTTCATTGTACTGTGAAAATTTGGAGAACGATCCATAAGAAATTTGATACATCAAAAAAAAATCAAAAATAATTTGGAAAAGATCAAATAAAAGTAAGGTTAACAATTAACAACGATATGGAATGTTTATGTCAATTCACGGCTGACAGGCTGACAGTGACTGGTGGGGGTGGGGTGAGTGGTGATGTGGTGAAACGACTTGACCCCCGTGACCTCCTGAAGAAAGTTTATCAAAAAGTTTCAAGTGTTGCAACATTGTAAAATTTACAATTTTACAGGAAATTTTCATAATTCAAATGAAATCAAAACATGTATGATTTAGTTTTTAATATAAATAATAAATCGTACGTGTTACCTGATCCGATGCCCCATATGCAAATGGTAATAAAAAATACAACAATAACCACTTTAGGCTTAAGCCGACGAGGACGAATGACCTTAAGAAGGGCAAAACAGTTCAAAATGTTCATTGTTTAGAAAATAAATTAGAAGATGGTTTATTATAACCATTATAAAATATTATAAGATAGCTATTAAATTTCAGAAGAATGCTTGTGAACTATTTAGAAATAATATTGAAAACAGTGGTGACTCTACAGATAAGGGATTAGATAAGATCCCTTCCTTATTAAGAACCTATTGGAAGTATCGAATAGGTAACCAAATTAAATTTTAAAGTAAAAATGGTTTTAAACATGTATCATATAGTTTTATTTGTATAATATTTTATTGAATATGAATTGCAAATTTCATATAACCATCGTGACAGATTTACCTTAAAAATTGTAAACTAATTATAACGTGGCAACATGGTCAACACCATCTCAACGTATAGACGTCAAACACAGCTGATTGTCAATCTCAGCTGCATAAAAAAGGCTATGGCTACACGATCGTATTCGTATGGCTACATTTGGTCGCTGATACTTACAAAGACAAAGAAGATGCGTATTGCGTTTTCTCAATGAATTGCACTTAATTTTTCTGAAATTTATTTGTAATACATATGTATACAATGACGTTGTCAATATTTACTATGTAAATCTTACTGGCAATATATTATTATTATTTTGCCTACAGACTTATTGATATCAAGTTCCTTTAAGCTTCTTTTAAATAGCAAAGCCAACGGCAGTTGAGCGTTCCTTTTAAAAGTTTAACTTCGCACAACAAAGGGTTGTCCTGCCCCTTTCCGCAGTTAAGTATGCCCCTCTCTATTTCCCATACGAACAAAACGAAGTTGTTCGCGAAGCGTTCCTTTAACAATTTAGCTAAAACAAACAAACCAATGGAAAGTACCTTTTTACGAGGTCCATTCACGTACGCAATTCACTCTGCTTATATATTGCACAGAAAAATAAAGGGTTTATATTGAAAGTTCCTCGTTCCGCCCATGTGAACTAACCATTATTTTTCAGTACGGCGAAAGGATAGTACTTTTAAACGATATTAAAGTTCCGGTTTATGACGACACTTAGCCACAGCTTTTAAAACAAATTACAAAATTTTTTGGAGTTTCTAGCTACTACCTAGACTCTTTCCATTGGAGTTCTGTGCTCTTTCCTGTAAATTATTTCCGCCTGTGTTGCTTAAAACTATATTTTTCCATAAAAAATGGACAACCAGTTACCTTCAGAATTTGATTTAATTATTGTGGGAACAGGTAAACAACATCTCAAAGAACACTTATTATTAGTGACTACAGAAATAAAATTTTCCCAGGTAGTGATGTAGAATTGCCGGTTGCTTTATGCCAAAAATGTTAACGATAGTTTATGGAGTAGATAAATAAAAATACATACTTAAAAACTGCATTTTGTAGGCCTTGTTGAGTCTGTCTTATCTGCTGCTGCAAGTCGTATTGGTAAAAATGTTCTTCATATTGATAGGTATGTACCTGCTTATTAAACAAAATGATGATAGTATAATTATTGATTCTAATGTTCAATATTTAAGTTTAACCTTTTTAAAATACAAAGAATTTAATTAGGTTTGATAGGTAATATTTTTTAAAACCACCTACAGTCTTAAGTCCTTATATTTATTTAGATTTTAACTTACCATCATGGTAGTACAATAATTTTATTTTATTTTAGTAATGACTATTATGGAGGGCAATGGGCATCTTTCAATTTAAAAGCTCTTAATGATTTTTCCCCAAATAAAACTATAATAAATAAATGTAACACAAACAGTACTATTTTAAGCATAGGAAATAATGCCTTTAATATCAAAGACTTTTATACAAAGTGGCACATTCCTGATAAATTAGACCCTAATATTGAAAATGTAGAACAAAAGTTAAAATCATTAGATATTGCAACTGAAACTTTAGACAAAGAAGAAGATAATGAAACCATTGAAAAACTAGAAAAAGAAACAAATCTAAAGGAAGATAATAGCTCTTCACCTAAACTAACCAGGTGTTCTCAGGAAGTTTTAATGAAAGAGTCTAGAAAGTTTAATATTGATTTGATCCCAAAAGTAAGTGGCGACCTTAAAAAATAGAATTTAAAAAATTATTTGATAAACCTATGTAGGTAAGTAGATAAACTTTGATAAATGAAACTTTATTTAAGAAAATATTTTTTTAACTTTCAAGAATTAATTTAATGTCACGTGTTAAATAAAAAAGAGGTTTAGTTAATTTGTAAGCTGGTGAACGAATAAGGGTCATTCTCACCAAATTCAGTGGAAGCATGTTACTTGATTATTATTTTAAGTATAAAAATCAATAAAATCAGGTTTGGCAGGAAGTGAATGGAATACATTAAAATGTATTTCCTCAATATATAAAAATGTTAAAAAAAATATTAAATGTGTGCAAATGTGCCCGACAGTATAAGAAAATTCACCTCCGTTCGATGTTATTTTTCCATGTGTTTAAGATTACTGATATTTTTAGTGTTCTTCTTAGATATAAATTACAAAAGCTAAGTGTCCAACGTTTGCAAAAAGAAATGAACTTCTAAATTATAAACGTTAAAAAATAGAAACATAGCGAATAGCAAATAAAAAAAATGAAAACGGCTTGTTACTAGTCAACCATTCACCTCCGTGCTAAGGTGCATAGTTCAAAAAACAAATGTAAGATGGCGCCATCGAACTAACCTATTAGACTTCTGTATGTGGATGAGCTGCGCCAGTAATATATGCAGCTAATTTCAGTCTGTTTTTGGCCCTAATAGGAGGAGAAGGTCGCGTTTTTTTTATTTTTCAATTAAGTTAGAACCTGAATGACCGGACTATTGTTTCACCTCCATTCCACTTGTTTTGGGTAAGTTAGTTAAAAAATATGTATGGATATTAGTTAATAATAATTAAATACTAATTGGCTGTCAACTTTTTATATTTGTTTAATTTAAATATTGGAGTTTTTGTCAATTTTAGGATATTTTTAAATAAAATGCACCTCCGTTCTGTTCACCTCCGTTCATAATCGTTAGGAACGGAGGTGATTAGCCAAAACGGAGGTGAATTTTTAAGGTATTCTTTGTATTAAATAAGGTGATCAGATATATTTTTTTTTAAATTTATGCCCGTTTTAAACAAAAAACGGAGATATAATAAATATCACGGATTTTCACTTTCAAGAGTTGCTCACCTTATATTAAAAAAATAGTTTATTGCATGATAATCATATACATATTTTTAGTCGAAAAAATATGCCGTCAAAAGCTGATGAAGCAAAAAAAAGGCGCGAGACCGAATGCGACGCAAACGGGAACAGATTAAAAATGACCCAATCAGATATGAGGAAGCTAAGAGAAAAGAAAGAGAAAGATATACCAGAAGAAAGGCAGATGGAAAAATTAGAAGTGTGAAGGATTTGACAGAAAGAAACCAGAGGACATTAAGAAAAAATTGGAACGAGAGGGCACCATGACACAAGAAAAAAATTGAAGAATTAAAAAAATTAGAGGACTATTCTCCTCCTCCTACGCCACCTCCCGTTCCTGTTCTTGGACCATCCATTAAGAACTTAAAAAGTAGTGCAAAGAAAAGAAGAAGAAAGCATTTAAAAGAATTAAATAAAAAAGTTGAGAATTTGAAGGCAGAAGAGCTCAAAGAAATAAGTACAAAATGAGAGCGGCAAGACTAAAGAATAATTTCTTAGAAGATAAAAAAGTGTCAGTAATAGAGCAAGAAATAGGATCGCCAGATACTCGGGCTGATTTAATAATTAAATCTGGAAATACGGAAGAAGTAAGAAGAAGATTAGTTTTTGGTGAAGTGATGAGAACCTACGATATACTGATATATATAGTGACTCAGAAGACGAAAACGAAGACAATGAAACTAGCAACTTACAAGATCTTGAGAATGCACAGAATCAGGAAAATGTAATGCCGAAGAAGCAAGCCCTCAAAATTAATAATTTTTTTCTAGTCAGGTTTCTGACAAAAAAATCTGTCAAAAACTATGTCGGGCTTATTTTGTTGGCTGAAGGGAAAAATGACTTCAGCATAAAATTTTTGCGAAAAGTCAGTGCAAACAAATTTCATTTTCCAGAAAATGAAGATGCATCTCTGACAAATAAGTCTGACATAGTAACAAACTTGCCATATCCTACGTTAAATAACAGGGATCAGTATATTTTTAATTATAAGTTTCCTCAAATCACCTGTTAACTTTTTTACATAACTTTTTGTTATTAAAACTTACACATTTTCACCTCCGTTTCAACTTATTTCACCTCCGTTTTTATTTTTTTCTAAAATCCCCAGTTTTTCATAATATACTTAGAAAAAGTTTTGACCACATATTGAACGGTACTCACTGAATGTAAAGTAACCCGATTTACCCAATTTTGAGTTAATTACTTGTTATAAGGTTGGTTACAAAATTACTGCAGTTTTAAGTGAATCTGATGAGAATGACCCATAAGCAATACTGTGAAATAAAAACATAACTGAAAAATTATGATTATTTTTAGATACACTTTGCTAGAGGAGACTATGTAGAATTGTTGATATCATCTAACATTGCTCGGTATGCAGAGTACCGTAGTGTTAGTAGAATCTTAACTTGGTTAAGTGGGCAATTGGAAGTAGTACCATGTTCAAGATCAGATGTGTTTGCAAATAACAAAGTATCTGTCATTGAAAAGAGAATGCTTATGAAGTTATTCACTTCACTGGACGAAAATAGTGATGAAATAAAAAGTAAGTCAAGTTGGTTAACTACAGCAGTATTAGTAACAGAGTTAACTTGCTTCGGTAATAGTTTTTTCTTATTTTAGATCAAGAACATACGACATTTAAACAGTTCCTAAAAGACAGAAAATTAACTCCAAATATAATCCATTACGTACTTTATGCCATATCTAGAAGTACTGATGACTCTTCATGTGTTGAAGGAATTGGGAATACAAAAAGATTCCTAAATAGCTTAGGGCGATTTGGAAAAACGCCTTTTCTGTTTTCAATGTATGGAAGTGGTGAAACCACACAAGCATTTTGCAGGTTTGTTCATACACCTTTTTAGCCTCTTTAACAACTAATTTGACTTCCTTTTTTTAAAATACCTCTAGCAATAATATTTAGCCAAGAGAACTAGAAATATTTTTTTTATAGACTTAATTTTTCAGTATGTATTAATAAAATGATGATTCAAAATTATTTCGTCACGTACCGGTTGGTCAAATAAGCGAGGACGTCGGCTTTTTCTCGGAAACCATTAATCGTACAACTTTCGGAAAGATTTTTTTATGAGTAAAGTGGTTAAGAGAAATTGCTGGAAATTACTTTTAAGTTCCTCACTTCGCCGCAAGGGGCACAATTAAAAATTGTTTTTTTAAATTCTAAATTTCTCCGAAAATTCCCATATTAAGGTATAAACATTAAAATCGCTGTAACTTCTAAAAACGACTTAACCGATTTTACTAAATTTAAGCTTGTTTGGAAGAGAAAGGTAAGTACCTTCAATTGTCGCATCGAATGGTACAAGATAGTTTCTAATAAAATTGCTATTGCTTGTATTAAAAATTATTGTTTTGGCAATAACTCTGAAACGAACAAAGATATCGAACTGCGGTCTTCACATCGTTTCTTGAAAATTTCATCTACTTTTCGATTATGATGTCATAGTTATACCGCATGGTTTGCATTTTCGGGATAAAATCGAAAAAACTGTTATTATTACAAATTG
Organism: Polydrusus pterygomalis; assembly: GCA_963969555.1. Lineage (NCBI taxonomy): Eukaryota > Metazoa > Arthropoda > Insecta > Coleoptera > Curculionidae > Polydrusus > Polydrusus pterygomalis. The sequence goes on from OZ018379.1 coordinate 21,775,443, forward strand.
CGCCCTCTAGCAATTTTATTAAACACTATCGTGGATACGGGAATTGAAGATACTTATTTTCCCTTTCCAAACAAGCTTAAATTAAAATCGGATAAGTCGTTTAGAAGTTACAGCAATCTTAATGTTTACACTTTCAATAACTTCTCCCACTCTTATCAAGGTCGGAACGCCAATGAGCCTTAAACCAAAATGATGCAGAATTGTCTAAGCTTTCCAATGATGTAATCAGAGTTATACCTTAATATGGGAATTTTCGGAGAAATTTAGAATTAAAAAAAACAATTTTAAATTGTGCCCCCTTGCGGCGAAATGAGGAACTTAAAAGTAATTTCCAGCAATTTCTCTTGACCACTTTACTCATAAAAAAATCTTTCCGAAAGTTGTACGATTAATGGTTTCCGAGATAAAGCCGACGTCCTCGCTTATTTGACCACCCGGTACATATAGGTTAAGTGCAGTATTTGGAGGAGTATTCGCTTTGAGTCAAGACTCATTGTCAGGATTAAAAGTGGAAGATAATAAGGTGAAAGTGTTAGTTACTGGAAATCAAGAAATTAAGGCTGAACACTTTGTGTTAAGTGCCGAGAAGTCGCCTGGTGACTTTGTAAAGTCAGTGCAGATAAAAGAATATATATCAAGGGCAATCTTCATAACGGATCGATCTGTCATGCCTAGTGAACAAGAGCATTTAACACTACTAATGTATCCACCAGAAAACGGTAAAAATATTGTTACCATAGTTGAAATGGGATCTGCTACAGGAACATGTCCTAAGAATTTGTGTAAGTAGTTTGGTTTCACGAATTTCGTTTGCTATTTAAGGCTTAGACTCGACAACGAGGCAACAGTCAAACAACACATGGGTGTGGTCTGACCGTTTCTATGTCCTTTTATCCATTACATGACCATTATAGCATACATTATAACAATCAAAAGTAATTTTGGATTGTAATTATCTATGTGAAGAAGGGTAGAAAATAAATGACATATTTAAACTATATTTAAATTGTTCAATGAGCTTTTAAAAATTGGCTATTATTAAAAAATACTTTTTGCCAACGGCCCTTGTTAAATTTTCCCTCAATAGAAAAGTTTTTATACTCCCACAATTATTTTGTGACATTAATTCGTATGTGTAAAATTACCAATAATTAGAAAGGTAGGCGTGGCGAATTTTAGCAAGGTAATATGAATTAATTTTATTGAATTCTCGTTGTACAATTATTTTATTTTTATACCTCCTATGAACAATGAGCATAGAACCAATAATACATTTCAATCTATATAATAAAAAATGAATGTTTGTCTGCATGTCTCGTATGCGTTCCTATACCATTTATCCGATTACGATAAAAATTTAGTGAGTTGTGTGCAGGCCGAGGAAGGTTTCGGCATAAAAGAAAAGTGGCGCAACCGATGCCTGGTACTAATAAATAATATAAAATCTTTGTTGACGCGATGGTGAACCCGCCTTATTATTAGCGTAGCAACGCGCGCAGGGTACAGCTAGTATTTTATGAAACTTTTTATTAAAAATTTTTTTAAGTTATTATAAATTAAAAGAGATTGCATCCACTTTATTTCCTTTTGAAAACAGATTTATTTTCAGCTTAAATTATATATTTATATTATATTCTTCAAAGCCTTATATCTCCTATAAAGGAGGCTCAGCTTATCTGCACAACAAAGAGAAAGAGAAATTTATTTTTTATAAAAGTTGGTGCATTCCTTAAAACTATAAATGCATATTTCACCTGCGGCTAATAGTAGGGGAGCAAACGCCATTTTTTCGAAATTGCCTTAAGAGTAAAGTACCTTAATTATTAGAAATACAGCAAAATTTTATATGGAAATGTTTTTGCAAATTAAAAACTTAGTCCAAATACGAAAATTGAGTTAGGTGTGTCCATTTTTAATTTTTTTTATATGCATTTCTTTAAAATAGGTTTTTGGACTTCAGCGCACTGGGTGAAAATGACAAATAATTATTAATTATTTCCAGTAATGACAAATAATTATTAATTATTTCCAGTAATATGAATAGAGTTGGATTCTATTATAATTTTGTTTATAATATAAGTTGGCTAAAATGTGTTTAAGTAGGCGTGCAACACGCTAATATCTGAACCAACTCGTAACATTGAAAGGTTTTAAAAAGTTTGCAACTACTTAATCCATTTTTATTATAAATCCAAGTTATTTAATAAATATATTAAAATTGCGTAAACAAAAAATCGACCAGAGGTGTACCATTTAGGGAAAAATAGAGATTAACCAAAAAAAATTAAAAATTTTGACACCTAACTTAAATTTCGTATTTGGACCAACTTTCTAATTTGCAAGAACATTTCCATATAAAATTTTGCTGTATTTCTAATAATTAAGGTACTTTACTCTTAAGGCAATTTCGAAAAAATGGCATTTACTCCCTTACTATTAGCCGCAGGTGAAATATGAAATATGCATTTATAGTTTTAAGGCATGCACCAACTTTTATAAAGAATAAAATTTTCTGAGAAATCGGTGATAAAAAACTTTCCCATATGTTGCATACTTTCTTGGACACACTGTATATCCTTAATAATATTAAATTATTTAGTTTTAGTACATCTTATCTCAAAGCAAGTCACAAATCCACAGGAAGATTTTCAACATATAATTAAAAATTTGTTTGAAAGTGAATCCAGTTTAGAAGTAGATGGGCCAGAGAGAAAACCAAAAATTTTATGGTCATGTAGCTTTTCAATACCCGATTCAAATAATATTGATTTAAATGAAAATGTTCCTTCAAATTTGCATTTGTGCACTGGACCTGACTTAGACCTAGACTATGACTTTAGTATTAAAAAGGTAAAAAAAAACCTTTCCTTTGCTATTATTATTATACCTACTACATTATTTTCAGGCAAGATCTATATTTGAGAACATATATCCAGGTATAGAATTTCTGCCAAGAGCACCAGATCCAGAAGAAATAATTATTGGTGGTGAAAATGATAATACTAATGAAGAACTGACATTAAATAATGAACCATCTCAAGAAACTTCAAACCTTGAAGCGACACCCCTGGATAATCAATTGGAAGAGTAAAAAAATAATACATAATCTATTAAAATACATTATTTATAAATTATATTTTAAAGCTAGATACATAAAATTAAGTATAATGTTTTATATCTTATTTATTTATTTATTACCTAATGTCTTGCTTAACTAAAAAATTTTTGCAAAATAAATTAAGCATCATATAAGGAACACATTGTAGATTTAACTCTTTCAAGTTATTAACCCCAAGCCTGTGTCTTGCAATAGTGCAGCACCAGTTTTCCTTCTGTGCTATAACATTCATACAGATTCCTTACTAGTTGGTCAGGAGATGGTGCAAATGTTTGATTGACATAAAGAAACTGAAATAATTAGGTATGAATAACAGAAATGATCAACCTTACATTTACTATAGCGTTTGAGATATTAACTGTAAGGTGGGACACCTCGGGTTGCTTTAATTAGTGAACTGCAGTTTTAAAATAAAAGTAACCATACAAACTTACCAGTTTTTCATTAGCTTCTAATTTCAGATATTTTTTTATAAACTCTATGATCCATCCTATGGGTTTATCACTATCAACGGTCCATTTTTTCTTTTTCATTATGGGTGCATTTCCAGTAGGCTTAAGTAAAATATCAACTGAAATAATATTTACTAACTCTCAGTACATTGAAAATTGTTATATTAATACCTTTTTGTTTGTCTGTTTTACTCGTTGGTTCTCCTTCAGAGGCAATATTCATAGATTGTAAAGAGGTTTCCGCTTCTTGAACTTCTAAAGTAGATTCCGGTTGACTCATTTTTGTCTTTAAAAACAGGAAAATAGATTTAAATCGTTTTTGGGGCGAAAAAACAAACTAAAAATAATAATAGCTTGTTTAATTTCTATCTCCTGCTTACTTAAAAATTTGACATTCTAATCAACAAATCGACTATAAATTATAAAAAAAGTATGGTTATGTTGTGACACAAAGTAGTAGTAGGACGAATTCTGCCGAAAAATTTCTTAGTGTACTCTGAGCATGAACACGTTCGATGTATGATTTTTGGGATCTACCAAACCGAACGCGATTAATGGCCACAGACCTCAGCTGTTACTTGACAGTTGTATGTTTTTTGTTTTCATTTTCATGAAGAAAACATCTATTTCCTATAATTATTTGTCTTTGTGGTTTTTTTAATCTGATTTGGTCACGAAAATTTACATATTTGCATTTTTATAAGGGTGGTGCTGATATACTTCGTAAAGTGCTATACTCTTTTTTATGGTGTTAAAAGGTACTTTTGTTTTTAATATCTTTCATTTTTATTTACCTAAACTTTATCTTTATTCCTATAGATGCCTATATTATACAGCGTAGTATCGAGAGGAAATACAGTACTGGCAAAATATGCAAGTTGTGCTGGCAATTTTCAAGAAGTAACAGAACAGATAATAGCTAATATATTGCCACAAAATGATAAGCTGACATACTCCCATGGAAATTATTTTTTCCACTATATTTGCGAAAATGGAATCATTTATATGTGTATTACCGACAATGTAAGTACGCAAGGTTTGCCAAAAGTTTGTGTTTTTTTTGTCTTTAGAGGACAAATATTTAGGCCATTTACCTCGCCATGTACTTACAATGCTGGACTCGTAGATAAAATGCAAAACCTTCCTAATAGATTTCTCTTTCTGTATGTAATGTTTAGACATTTTTTCTTTGTAAAGAAGAATACTTACATGTTTTTTTAAATAAAAATTTGTGTTTTTCCATGTATGTAAAAAGCTAAATATAGAACAAAAAATAGACATCCATATTTCATAGTTTCAAGGAGACCCTTCTACCAGACTGGTAAATATATTCCTCACCCATATAACAGGGTTCAATCATCAAAACAAATTTATCTTTGGGAGTGGCCTAATTCCTAAAACCTAAAAAAATAATATTTCGAAAGAGCATCATAATAATAAACAACTTTTTTAGGAATTTGAAAGAAGTCGCGCTTTTCTTTTCCTTAATGAAATAAAAAGAAGATTTCAAGCAAACTATGGACTTAGTGCAAGCTCAGCTATTGCTTACTCATTGAATGCAGAATTTGCTAGAATATTAGCCAATGAAATGAAACATTATTCGGAAAGCCATGATGTCGACACTATTTCCAAAGTCCATAGTGAACTGGATGAATTAAAGAATATTATGGTTAAAAATATTGGTAAGTCATCCTTCTAATTATTACTAAGTTTAAAAACGGTAAACACCAAATTCTACAAGAACTTTTATGTTTTACTATCTTGGTACCCACCACCATTTTGCATTTATTTCTTATGATAATGTTCCAATTTACTTACTATTAATCACAATAGCAATGAACTCTTTTAATTTTGTATCTTTCAGATAATGTTGTCACTAGAGGTGAACAACTTGAAGTATTGGTAGAAAAAACAGAAATTTTAAACAGTGGGGTAAGTTTATTTACTGTAAAGTTATTACTTAAACTATTACCTATTTAAAATACAATACATAAGACAGTGAATGTCCTCACAAATGATACTGCGTTTCTGGAAAGTTTAAATTTCAATATTCCTGTTCGTAACACCAGGAACCCAGTATCATTTTACATACCAGATGTAGCCCCCACAGCATTTATCAGCTGGGGTCACCATTGCATAATATATGTAGAATTTATAATAGCATACAGCAGTACAATGTTGATTTATTCTGTATGAAGTATAGTGAATTTAGAACAGTAATTGGGAGAATACTTTGAGTGCTCTGTAACTATTTGCTGTAGTGCTTTATCTTTATAATAGGATTTATTCGTGTAGTAGATCTGTTAAGTACACAAACAAATAAATAAATAAATAAATAATACAATAAACATGGCCTGTAGGTGATGATTATGATGAGCCTTTGCTTTTATTTAGAGATATTATTCTTTTCATAAAGGAGTTTTTGCAGGAACTTCTGTTAAAACGTTATAAAATATGGTATTGTATGGTATATGTTCCCTACTTTGGGAAAAAGTACCCCCTTTATCTTGGTTTTTCTTAAGCTATAAATTATGAAGTACACTTTTAAAAATTTCAGGATTATTTATTTAATATTTCCTGGGCGAAATTGAAATAGAGAATGACAATAATAATATTTTTATCTGAAATAAATAGAAATGCAACAACTAGCTTCATTTTCCTTTTTAGTCAGTTTCATTTAGACAAACCAGTAGAAACTTGGCGCGTTCCATGTTTTGGAAAAACATAAAGCTGTATGTGATTATTGGATTAGTTATAACTGTGATTGTTTATTTCATTATTTCCATGGCATGTGGTGGTCTTGCATGGAAAGGCTGTCTTGCGAAATAGGATGTAATTTTTTAAAATAATTGTTGATTTTTAGCACATAGAATTTAAAATAATCAATTTTATTTTTGACCAGTGCGGTTTACCCGCCATATTATTTTTTCATTTGTAGCAAATGTTCTATAATTCAAGTACCTATAAAATATTAAGTATTGATAAGAACACATCACCACAAAATAGTCAATAACCTATATGAAATTACCTGGGTACCTGGAAAAATTCATTAAAAATTTGGGATTATAATTAAGTAATATGGAAAAATATTCAGGTCTTCATAACCACAACCTAAAAGATAGGATGCGAGTTGTGTCCTCCTCTTTAATAAACTTAATTAGGTTTTATAAAAACACTAACTTATACAATTGTTATGACTCGTCTTCACTTTGCACCTTTAAATATACCGGGTGTCAACGAGATTATTGTACATAGCACCACAGTGTTATGTTAAGAGATATTTTAATCAAATTTGGGTTACTGTAATGTTGGAAAGGGATCTTCATTTTTACCTAGAAACCAACTGAATTTCACTTCCGGTTTGACCGGAACTACGCCATTTATGTTTTTTTTAAATGACAACCTGTATATTATATTGCACAGTCAAATTCTCCTTAAAATTCTATTTTCAACGACATACAACAAGTTGACATTTACTTTCAAAATGGCGGCGTAGGACTCATTTTACCAAAAACAAAATGGTGTCTATAAAACAACGTATGCAATTGATACGAGAAAAATAGTGATAAAATCTTTTAAATTGGTCCCTTTTGTAATTCTTTAACCGCTGACATTTAGATTTTCTTCTTTTGTTTTTAAAGGAAGGTATTTTTTTATTGTTTAAAAAAATCTTAACTTTAACCCTATTTTACAGAGTTTTTTTAAATGTTATCATATACTTTTTATTATTAAGTATGAAAGTCTAAAGTATCCTTAAGCACCTAGGGATATTTTCGAAATTGGTATTTGTCAACGCCATTATCAGACTATTAGTTTGTAATGAAAATTTTGTAGTGTATTGTGCTTTTGGTCGTGGGTCTGATTCATATTTCGTTAAATAAGAATAAAATGGTTAAGTTTACAAGAGAAGAACAAATTAATTAATTAACATGTTAATTATTTAACAATTAAATTTTTATTATTGAAGCAAAACGCACTCTGATTTCGAAAATATCCCTAGGTGCTTAAGGATACTTTAGACTTTCATACTAATTAATAAAAAGTATATGATAACATTTAAAAAAACTCTGTAAAATAGGGTTAAAGTTAAGATTTTTTTAAACAATAAAAAAATACCTTCCTTTAAAAACAAAAGAAGAAAATCTAAATGTCAGTGCTTAAAGAATTACAAAAGGGACCAATTTAAAAGATTTCATCACTATTTTTCCCGTATCAATTGCATACGTTGTTTTATAGACACCATTTTGTTTTTGGTAAAATGAGTCCTACGCCGCCATTTTGAAAGTAAATGTCAACTTGTTGTATGTCGTTGAAAAGAGAATTTTGAGGAAAATTTGACTGTGCAAGTGTGCAATATAATATACAGATTGTCATTTAAAAAATACATAAATGGCGTAGTTCCGGTTAAACCGAAAGTGAAATTCAGTTGGTTTCTAGGTAAAAATAAAGATCCCTTTCAAACATTATAGTAACCCAAATTTGATTAAAATATCTCTTAACATAACACTGTGGTGCTATGTACAATAATCTCGTTGACACCAGGTATATTTCTGTATAAAAGAAACAAAACATAAACCTGATAATTACTTAACAAAATTTGAGATTGATGCTGAGGACGCAGGGGGGTATTAAAACATTGGCCGGCTGACTGGGATGTAATTTTTTCGAAGCAATGTAATTAATGTAATAGGGAACTTTCCAATTTTTTTTTTCAATAATATGATTTAGTTAGGCCTGAAAAAAGTATTCCCCAATTATTACTCCTTAAAAATCCAAAATAACTTGTTAAAAATTCTTTAAAGTTTCGCGCGTGTCGAAAGCATTTAAAACGATCTCTAAAGCGCGCGAAGCCCGATGACGTCAGGGGGTATGACTTTTGGTCATCCGTCATCCTGACACTCCTGACAGGTGCCGAGCGACCCAATTTGCATTTTGATTGCCGTGTGTTATTGTTATTGTATTGTTGTTTTAATTGTTTAACGTGTCCTTTAACACTTGTAAACCAAGCTATCACCTGCATTTAAACAGGTCGTGTCGCTTGACGCGTGGATGTCAAATCTGACAAATTATCAAATTTATTGAAAACCTATAACCTATTTCGTGGATGTCACACACAAATCTGACAAATGATACCCCTTGACGTCACGACTACTATAGCAGCGCGTTTTTACCCGCTTGGAATAATTTGAATTTTGGGGCATTTTTAAATCTTTCTAGCGGTCTTTTGGGACGAAATATGTTGTTTTTTTGCTGCCATATGTTTTATGACAATTTATGTACTTATGATTTATAGAATTTTTTCCCCATTTAAAATTTTTGTCAAGTTCCCTATTGTAGTAAAATACAAAATTGGCCTATCGAAGAAACTTTTGTTTTACTAAGTATTTATATGTACCTATATTAAATTTTTTGTGCTAAAAATTTGTAATTTGTGGTATTGTTGTCAAGTATATTTCATAGTTTTAGGAATTAAAGAACTATCAACTTTTTATTATGAAATTTATTACTATAATATCAATTTAGAAATATTAAAGAAGTATTTATATTTTGTTGCTATTATATTTAATGTATATTAAAGTATTTACATCTCATGTATAGCTGTTTGATTTCTTTAAATGTTTATCACTTTAAAATGTCATTATACCAAACTAGCTTTAGGAGTTCATTATATGGAAAAAAACAAAAACAAATGGAAAGTTAACCCATTTTCCAATTAATGTAATTATAAAGTACCAATAAAAAAAATTGTTTAATTTATAAATCATCGGGTAAATCATTTCATCAATTATTTTTTAAAAGTTTTCAATTTTTTAGTTTATTTTTATTCCAAAAAAGTCCCAAAAATATTAGTTTATATGCTGGATGCTCTACTTATTTCACCGTATATTATATCAATAACGTAATAAAATGTAAAAATATGGGATAAGTCAATAAAAATAAAATATTTAAAACGATCTTAATAATTTAAACGTTTATAGATAGGCAATAAAAAATGGAAATATTTAGATATGTATATACCTACATATGGTTTACTCAATTTATTTCCCACGTTTCTTTCCATTCTGCAGGTCGAGAATATTATATTATATATTAATAGCAAAACACTGAATAAAGTAAAACGATTATAAAAGTATGTATATTTAAATATTTTTCATTTTAGATATTAATTTTCCCTTTTTTAAGAATTTTATTAATTAGCTACCATTTTAAAATGTTTTGTATGTGATATTTTTTGGAAGATTGTTATATTTTATATTTCTTCATACAAAAGCAATTTACAACACTGTCACTGTCTGGTGTTGTGATTAATTTAATTGATTTTGATTGTGATCTTATAAATTTCTGCGTGTCCAAAAAATAAAACCCAACAGTTAGGTATTGTTAAAAAGTTTCTTAAATGTTTCCTTTAAAAATATCTGCGTAAATGCGTTCGTGGTTTTTTTGTTATCTTAAAAATTTGAATATATTTCCACTGCTTTTACAAAAACCGCAAATTTAATTTTTGTTGTGCTTATTTTGCACAGTGTTATTTCTTTGTTGGTTAAGTTGATTAGCAGCTACGTAACCAACAGATTTAATTTTACATTGACGTCCTTATTGAAACTTATGATAGCTAAATATGCTAGCTACGTAACTGTCAATCAACTTATTCCAAGCACCGTAAACTGACAATTATTATTGTTTTAATAATTTAAAAGGGCTTGGTTAAAGGAGGTTAATAGTTATTTGTACTATAAGGGAAAGGGATGTAAGTAAATTAATATACTTATATACATCCCGTGAAGTATATATAAGTAAATATGGACAGCTTTGACCGGTATCTATAGCATCATAAACATTGTTATTTTAACAACAACGTCAAGCTGACAGTTTATTATCAAAAATTGAAAGAAATTGAAATTATTGATTTGTATAACAGCCAAATGGATATAGAAGAATCAGCAAATATCGCTCATCTGTCGCTGCTGTCAAAATATCGAGGAAGAGGTATGAAGCAACGTATCAATAGGTACTTCAAAAACCGTGCTTTTGGCGTATACTTTCACGAAAAATCTGCTGTATTAAAGTCTCCATTAAGCTTATGGTGTGAATATTCCATGCTGAAGTCCACCCTTTTCATAGAGGAAAACATAGATATTTCCAAGTATCCTAAACCTCGAGCATTTTTAAAAATAAAAAATGACTGATATAAACCCAAAAAATCTAATGTGTTTGACAGGGAAGATGTAAATAAATTCCTGTTTGAAGTCCCCGATGATATTTATTTTAATGATGAAGGTTGTAATGATAATGCATGGGAATTGCTGGAGCGTGCCGTTCTAGTGAACTCTGTGCAATGATAATGGACAATGTTGAATTAATAAGGCATAAAGTCATAATAATATTTGTTACTATTCCTGAATCCAAAAATGGAATGGCACGTAAATTTATAGTGACTAAAAGTAACGATGAGAATGTTTGTTATTTCAAAATAGTTCGAAATTACATTGATATAAGATCCCACATGACGAATTTTAAACCTCGCTTCTTTATGCGATATCAAAATGGAAAGTGCTTAAATCAGCCTGTCGGGAAAAACTCGATTTGTTCAATTCCAAGTAAAATTGCTAATTTTCTGAACGTAAGGAGTATACTGGACACTCCCTTAGAAGAAGGTCGGTCACTTTATTGGCGAATACTGGAGTTAATGTCTTAGCCCTCAATAAGCGACATGACGGATGGAAATCTGCAGTGGCGGCTGGTTAATAAAGGGCTCTGGGGCGCCGCCCTCCCTGCTATTATTTCAAACACAATCCAAAAATACTTTACTTAAAAAAAACAATAACGCAATGTATGTAAGCAATCAATTAAAATAATTGAAACCAAACGTAGCCCTATTCTAACGGGCAGGCCATGCTCATAGACAAGCGAGTTGCGCGCTCTCAAGATTGTACTATATAAGCGCGGGCGGCGACGGGCGACCGATTATCCGTCCCAATTCAACGCGCCTTCTCGATGGGTTGACATGACGACGGAGGCCTGACGTCACCTACACATCGCACAACGAGCGGCCATGGAGAGAGCTCCAATTTTCCGCGCCCACTGTTCGCGAATCGCGGTGCGACCTGTCGTCTGTCGATGCCGTGGACTCGCTGACGTTTTGTTTATTTGTTTTGAGTTATTTATTAATTACGTTATAAAAGTGGAAAATGTCGTGTAATATGAAGGTGAGTGATTTACAGAAGCTTGTGTTTAGTTCTCTGAGCTTAAGTGAAAAACTTGAACTTGAAAAATGCTAGAAATTGAACATAGTACAAGTGCAATCAAAATGTAAAAGTAAGGCACAGTTTACGCGTAAGTTTGACAAAGAAATATATAATAAAAAATCCTGGATATGCGGTTGTGAGGACAAAAATTTTTTTTTTGTTTCGTGTGTCTTCTTTTTGACGGGGATGATAATACGACTATAAATGGGGTGCAGGACTTAAAACATTTTTCAGAGAAAATAAAAAAACATGAAAATAGTGCAAAACATCGTCATGTGGTAAGTTTTGAGATGTTAGGACAAACTAATATTTTAACTTGTTTAAGTAATGCTTATGCTAATGAAATTAAAACTCGCAACGAGAAAGTTAGAAACAACCTCGGAAAAACAGACACGTACTTTCGAAAATAATAGACATTTTAAATTTTTTTTATTTAAAGCCAGCGCCCCCCTGACTCGCTAGTCACGAGCCGCCACTGGAAATCTGCAACTATTGCGGAAAGTTATGTAGAGGAGAGCGTCAACAAAAAAAAGGAAGTTGCAAATAAAACTTTATACAATATAACAAAGCCAGAAGTCTCCTGCGGCGCAGTACTACAAGAGTAACAGAAAACTTGGTTAGAGATGGAGAAATTATGGAGTCAGAACATTTCATACAAATTGAGAAAAAACGAGAAAGCATTTATCCAAATTTTGTAAATAATGTTCATAATTGTACTATTAATATTCATATCACTTAATATTACTCAATTTTTATAAATTATTGTTTTTATATGGCATAAATTATTACCACCCAAGGGTGGTAAGTTGACTTACAACCCGTCGTCAAGGGTAATCGATACCTTTTTGGTAATTATTACTTTTCAAAACAGTGTCAAAATGCGTTATTTACAATATAGGGAGGAGAAAAAGGAATTTTTAAAAGGCAAGTACAAATAAGATATATATTTTACCAAAAATCCATACTATAATCTACTAAAACTAATTTATTCTGAATCTGCCGGAAATACTACTCCAATCTCTTTCCTCACCGCATCCATCCAACCTGCTAGCTTCAGCGTTAGCTTATGAGACAATATATCACTTTCAATTTTATTATCAAGAATTTGTTTTCGCACTTCAATGGCTTGGTATGCCAATCCAGCCGAGTTTGGATAATTAAACTTTTCATTGTTTTCAATTAAAGGAATTTCCTTGATTTTTCCATTCAGCTCGTAACTGACAGGGCACCAAAACGATGGTATTTTTATAGTGCCTTTTGTGCCTACAATAACACCTAAAAAGAATTGGATACGATTATTATTTTTGAATACTGCACAAATAAAATATAACAATTATAGCTAAAATGAACAATTGGTTAAATTACATTGCAGCTATTTTACTAATACATTGAGCAAAGTGAACGAAAATATTACAACAAATAAAACAGAACAATACACTTGTTAAAATCTTTAATTATTTAGCAAGTGAGACCGCTTTTAATCAACTATAAAGTCCAGTTTTATGACATACTTATATATGAGCCTAATGAATAAAAATTAAGCAATTACCTACTTGAAGCGATTACTTTTTAGTAAAAGTAATTGCTTGACTAGAAAATGCTATAAGTAAAAGTAATTGCTAGATCTGGATATAAATAAAAATTTGAAGCAATTGCTGTTTTTCTTACACCTCTGTAGCAAATGATTATTCAACACAAGTTCAGACGTGGCTTATCCACTTGTTCAGATTATAGATTTCATGTTCAGTTTGGTGCCTAATTTGCAAAAGAGTTGACGTAAATACAACAACGTGCAATAGTAATCTGTTAAGTTTTTGTGGAAAATAGGAAACTTATATTTGTGATATGGCAGAGATTTCAGTGAAAATAAGGAAAGTGATAGTAGTGATGAAGAAATTAAAGACAATCAATTGATATTCGTTCAAGAATTGAGGGAACATAAATAAATCTCTCTGACCACAACCGTTTAGCTGTTACAACAGCTTCAGCACTTGTAGGAAATTTAATGAAAATATTGGCCTTCTCCAAACCTGCATCCATTACAGAAGTGTACGTATGTCTTACAGACAGTAGTTTAGTGACCACCGAGTTCTTCACCTACAGAAGGCCCGGATCCGACAATTTCCGCCGAAAGACTTAATCTTAAAATAATTTGCCAACCACTCGACATTTTCACAGTAAAATCGATATAACTTTCTGAAATCATCATATCTGCAATTTTTACGTCCACTGTAGATTTTTCTTTTACGGAACTTCATATATTTAGCCATAAGTGAAGACACAAATTAAGAGCAACGCACGTGTATGCCGCGGAGAACCCAAGTTGACTGCTACCAAGCAAATGATGCAGGGGTCGACCTACCTTAAAAAGTTGAAAGCGATTGCTACACTAGAAAAAGCAATTCCTTAATTTATTCATCACATTTTAAGCAAACGATAGTGCTTCTATTTTTTAAGAAAAAGCATTGACTAGAAGCAATTCCTGCACTTTTAAGCAATCGCTGGACGCAAACACAATTACTTTATACCATACCTTCGTTGGGTAGTTGCACAGTGGCATTGCAAGTAACAACTGCTGTCTTTCCATCGGGATATGAAAATACTACGGATGTTACATCATCGACGCCATTCTCGTTTAAATGTCCAGTTACTGTTAGTTTTTCTGGATCTATTCCGTCAAAAGCAAATTGTTGAAATTGCAGAATATACACCCCTTGATCTAAAATTGAACTTCCGCCCATCTCTTTAAGGCTTACGCGACCCAAATGGCTCATGGGACGGCCAAATGTTACTGAAGCGTATCTAATCTAAAAATAGTCATATATTATACAGTGTGACCACTCAAGTCCGCATAACTATTCGAAATTTGACTTTGGCATCAAGTTCTGCTTCGATCGAGATGAAAATTAAGCAAAAAAAATAGTAGTCAAATAAGTGATTCGCATTATCTGTCAAATTTAAATTTTTTCCAAAAAATAATTCAAAAGTGGGGTTGTTTTTGAAATTATCGAAAAAAGTTGTTGGAAAAAGATTTTTAAATGCAGTTTCTATCCCACATGCAAAATTTTAGCTGCATAAGATAATTTTGATTTTTTACCCATATTTTGTAAATTGCATCACTTTTGCAAAATAAGATTCAACGCAACCTACATAAAACTTCTTAGTTTTGACAATGCCTTATTTCATTTTCTTTAAATTAGCGCCATTTTAAAGGTGTGTTTTTCTACAAAATCAAAATTGGGCTTTAAAATTTGGTCGCATGTGATGCAAAGTTTATTTGATTTTGACCCTGTATAAGGTAACTTCATAAAATAAGTATTTTTGAAAACGTAGTTTGTGTCTGAAAGTAATACACCTTAATATTAAGACATGAAAGAACACAGTGTCATCAGTAAAGTGTTCATTAAGTGGAATAGCTATTTACCTAACAAGTGCGGAAAATGAATTTTTCCGCACGAGTCTGCTGTTCACCGAACGACGCGTAGCTGAGTTCGGTGAAGCAGCCGAGTGCAAGGAAAACATTTTTCGCATGTGTCAGGTACAATAGTTTTTCTACAGACGTGTGGAAACAAGTAACACATATTTCAAAGAAATTTAATAATTTTTAATTAACTATAACAATTACATACATATGTAACAGTAACTAATTCTGAGAAAAAAAGTAATAACTACAAGTTATAATTGATATATTATTGATTTTCACATCATCGTGCCGAAAAATTTTTCCGCACTAGTGTGGAAAAGCTAATTTTCCGCACGGATTTTTGACATAATCGTGCCGAAAAAACTTTCCGCACTAGTGTGGAAAATAAATTTTAGTGGTGGGTAAAAATTCAAAATTATCTTATGCAGTTGAAATTTTGCATGTGGGCTAGAAACTGCATTTAAAAAAACTTTTTCTAATAACTTTTTTCGATATTTTCAGAAATAACCCCACTTTTGAATTATTTTTGGGAAAAAATTAAAATTTGACAGATAATGCGAATCACGTGACTACTATTTTTTTGCTTAATTTTCATCTCGATCGAAGCAGAACTTGATGCCAAAGTCAAATTTCGAATAAAGCTATTAATAAAACTGTAGTTTATGTATATGCTAGAAATCACGACCAAATAAATTTTCCTACAAAAATTTTACTTACCTCCCCAATTTCTCCCGCCTCCAACAATGATTTGACTTCTCGATAAACAGGAAAAAATCTAGACCACATCGCTTCCATTATGAATAGATTTTTACTTCTAGCCAGTTCAATCATCTTTTTAGCCTGTTTTTGATTCATGGCCAAAGGTTTTTCACAAAGTACATGTTTTCCATGTTCCAACATACTAAGTGTCAATTCGTAATGTTGTGGATTAAGAACTCCTATGTAAACGACCTGAACATTAGCATCTGTTGCTAAGTGCATGTATCCTTCGTAGAATTTGGGAATGTTGTGTGTTGTCGCAAAATTTTCTGCGCTAAAAACAAAATAATAACAGCAAATCATTAGTAACGATATGGTTGAAAATTTCGCGTTAGTGTAATATCTTAGCAGCCTTAATTATACAGTGACCGGCAGAAAGTGCGCAGCATATGGGAAAGTTTTTTTATCTTTAAGTTTAGAAAATTAATTTTATTTTAGTTAGGTTCTGCATGTTCTCAAACCAAAATAACACCCATTAAATCCGGTAAAAGTCTTATGGTATACGAGGTCAATATTATGGCTTTTTAAAATAAAAATATTAAATATTTTTGCTTCACACCGTATTTTATTTTCTGAGGGAACAAATTAATATCATATAACTGATATTTTTTGATTTACATTGACTTAAAGCATCTCCTAAATAGTTTTTTATACATTGAAGTATGCTTAGAAAGTTTCCTTTTGATTTATAAAGAAAAAAATTTAAATTAAAAATATATTTTGAACGGATTTTATTTGTCACGCAAAATAAGAATCAATAATATATTTTTAATTTAAATTTTTTTCTTTATAAATCAAAAGGAAACTTTCTACGCATACTTCAATCTATAAAAAACTATTTAGGAGATGCTTTAAGTCAATGTAACTCAAAAAATATCAGTTAGATGATATTAACCTGTTCCCTTAGAAAATAAAATACGGTGTGCAGCAAAAATATTTAATATTTTTGTTTTTATTTTAAAAAGCCATAATATTATGAAAACAAACTAATCGGACTTATGATCGACAGTTATCTCTAACAAAGTCTGCAGAAAATCTTATTTTCGTACTGTTCGATTGCCATTTATTTTTTATACAGGGTTATTCAGAAAACACGATTTAATCCATTTTTTTGTCCAAAATATGCAAAATTTGAAATTTGGGTATAACTTTGAAATGAAAACAATTATTCTTAGTAAAAAATATTCCAAAATGAAATTGAAAGCGAAATTTCAAATTTTTGATCCTACCTCGTATACCATAAGACTTTTACCGGATTTAATGGGTGTTATTTTGGGTTGAGAACATGCAGAACCTATCTTAAACAAAATTAATTTTCTAAACTTAAAGATAAAAAACTTTCCACTATGCTGCGCACTTTCTGCCGGTCACTGTATATAGTATATTTCTTATATTCTTAAAAATAATAATTACCTGGTTAATGATCTAGCTGCTACTGCCACCACTTGGTGTTCATCTTTCGAAAGCCCTTTTAGAGAATTGACAAAATCATTGGCTATTAATCCAGTAGAAGCAATTCCCCATCGCAGAGCCATTGTAAAATCCTTCAAGGAAAATTATTTAATTTAACCATTGACATTTAAATTGTAATTTTTCGAACCTGTTTAAAAATCATCTTATAAACTAAACTAATAATATTAATAATACTAATAAGTTTATTTAAAATTTAATAATATAATAAATATGTTTATGTTGTCTTCTATAAACTTATTCTTCAATCCCCTGAAGCTGAGCTTATTAGGGGGCAAATCTTATTTTTTGTTTTAGTATGTAAAATCATAAATCATAAATATGTATTAAAAATCAAGTTTTAAAGTAAAAATGTTAAATTATAGTATTAAAGCATTTTTTTTAAGAAATATATTACCTATAATAAATTATTAATTTATAATTTTTAAGTAAAAAATATTACTAAATTAAATTATTCAGAACAATATTAATTAATTAAAGCATTTCTAAAAATATTTTCAAATCGTCTGTTTTTAATATCCACGTTTTTATTTCGACTTAAAATTTTTTTAATTAAATCAATTTTTTAAATTTTTGTTGGTAAATAATCCTATAAATAAAAACATAAATATTTGAAATTTTTTTGTCCTATGGACTTATTTATTGTAGGTTTTATGGTTATTTCATTTTTATGACGTGTATTATGATTATGGCTTTTAAATTGTATAAGGTTTTTATTTTTAAATATACAGGGTCCTGCAATAGTGCGTCAGGCCTCCATAGCTCCTATACGAATGGGGTTAGGAATTTTATTAATATGCCGACTTAAACCGCATAGTACGGGGTACTCTCGGAAAATATTTTCTCATATACAGGGTGGCCCAAAAAAGTGTGGTCACATAAAGTTGTGATTTTTTAAATGGAATACCCTGTATATTATTAAATTTCCACACTCTACATAAAATTACAATAATTTTTTTATAAATGCATTAATGGTCTATATTTAATAGTTTCCGTGATATCGATATTTGAAAAATGACGTTTTTGAACTTTGACAGCTTTTAGCTTTCTAACTGTACGTCTTAGAGCAAAACGGCTTACATGTTCCTATCTTCGATTTTTATTATCTTTCCAATAGTGTCAACTTCCGGTCAAACCGGATGTAACTCGAAAGCAGGAAATATAGTACTTCCGGTTTGACCGAAAGTTAATTTTTTTGGAAAGATAACAAAAATCGAAGATATGAACATGTAAGCCGTTTTGCTCTAAGACGTACAGTTAGAAAGCTGGAAGCTGTCAAAGTTCAAAAACCTCATTTTTCAAATATCGATATCTCGGAAACTATTAAATATAGACCAGTAATGCATTTATAAAAAAATTATTATAATTTTATGTAGAGTGTGAAAATTTAATAATATACAGGGTATTCCATTTAAAAAATCACAACTTTATGTGACCACACTTTTTTGGGCCACCCTGTATATGAGAAAATATTTTCCGGAAGTACCCCGTACTATGCGGTTTAAGTCGGCATATTAATAAAATTCGTAACCCCATTCGTATAGGAGCTATGGAAGCCTGATGCACTATTGCAGGACCCTGTATATTAAGATGTTATAAATGTAAAGTTGTTTTATGTTCAACTTTTTTGTTTCTGAATATATTTCTTTTGAAGGATAAATATAATCTTTATTGAATATAATTTTTGGAAACCTTTTTTGTAATATTTTTAGTTTTTTAACTAAAGTTCTATTTATTCCTCCCCAACCTAAAATTTCGTAATTTAAATGAGTTTTAACTATTGTTTTAAACTTTAAATTAGAGGAAATCGAATCTAGAAATGGAAACTGTCTTGGCAGGTCTGTGTGAAATAGCATACCTAATATCCTAATAAGTACCTAATAGCTTAGTATGTTATTTTTTAAAGGTATTTATTTTTGATTCGCTCTGCATAATAATCAAACCTGTGCTCAGTGCTAGTGTTCAGCAGGAATCTGACCGTTCAACGTTAATACAAAAATTATGAAATTCGGATAAACTAAAAAACTGTTTAATTTGGCACCAGCATCGAAAGTTTAACATTAAAATTATTGTGCTATAAAATGCTTACCAGTTTCTATAAAACAAAGAGCTATAATGTAAAACAATAAAGTTTTATCGTCAAATAGGTCCAAGTTGCTTGGTCAGTATGGCTGGAATGTATAAAGTGTTTGCTATTTATCTTTTTATTATGCATGTTATCAACAAAATTGCAATAATTTTATTCACAGTCATGATTCTTACAAAATAAATACTTGTAATTAAGGAATATTAGGTAGATACGCGTTTTTTTAATCTAATCTCTGATAAGTAGTTACTCTTCTTTTGAGAGCTTTTTCAAGAGTAGGTACACATATCTAATTCAAGTTAAAAGTACTTTAATTTCAAACGTTTAAATGACACAGCTAAAACTATAAGAACATAAAAAATTGTAAAATTTTGCATGTCCTAATAAGGACATTTCCTTGCCGTAAAACCAGATGTGGATTTTTACTAAACCAATTTCAGGGGAGGACGTGGTCAAAGTTTGCTTTAGCATTATAAGGACAGATGGAAAAGCTAAAGTCGATTCACTCAGTAAACCTGCAAGATGGCCGACATGTCATATGACAAAAGTCATTGAAAATGCAAAAATTTATCTTATTTAGCTGGAATATGACTTTTGTCATATGACATGTCGGCCATCTTGCAGGTTTACTGAGTGAATCGACTCGCTGTATGTATCCAAGTAGAGTTTAAAGGGCGGAATATATGCAAAATGCCTACCTATATATGCATTTTTTGCATATTTTGGTAATTTTATAAAAAAATGTATATTTTTCATAAATTATTATTTTAGGAGCATATTTTTATGTTTTCGGCTTTATCAGAAAATTTAAAACGTGAAAGGTTTAATGTCCAGTTCGGTACTTATTTCAGGGATTTTCCAATCTGAAGATTATAATAATTATATTTACATTTTGGTTATACCCAAGGTATTTATTGGGGGTTTCCGGGGTTTGCCGGTATATATTGTTAGGGGTTGTTTATTGTCACTTAATAATGCGTTATTATTACCTGCTTAACAAACATGTCTTTATATCGATTTGTAATACATACCTCTGTAGAAATTTAAGTTTAAGAGACTTAGTATTATTGAAACTTTTTCCGCTAAATGTAACAATATTCCCGGTAAAGCAGGAGGTCAAGTAAGGAACAAATTGGATGTACTTAACTGTAAAAAAGAATGAAGGATTTAAATACTCAACCAACGAAGTTGTATCTTGGCCTTATATTTTGCTACCTAAGTGGCAGTGTTGTCTGATGACATCAGTAGATGTTGAAAGAAGCTTCTCTTTGTATAAACATATTTTTACTAATAGAAGACAATCCTTTTTAGTTGAAAATTTTGAAAAATATTTAGTAATAAATGCCTTTTATAAAATTTTAGGATAAAAAATTGTTTACTTTTTTTTTTGTTTTTATTGCATTTTTTTAAAAATAATAGTATATTGTTTTATTAGGAGTAAAAGCGATACTTTTCTGACGAGTCTGTAGGTTTGCCGGACGAACAAAGTGAGTCCGGCAATTACGGACGAGTCATAAGAAGTTGCTTT
The DNA here is from genome assembly GCA_963969555.1 of Polydrusus pterygomalis. Taxonomy (NCBI): domain Eukaryota; kingdom Metazoa; phylum Arthropoda; class Insecta; order Coleoptera; family Curculionidae; genus Polydrusus; species Polydrusus pterygomalis. The sequence continues at coordinate 21,796,526 of OZ018379.1, forward strand.
TACTCCGAATAAAACATACTTTTTTTTCTTCAGACGTTGTTTAAATATGAAAACACAAAGATACAAAATGTTTTAATTGTTTTATTTAAAAATTTTAAGTTTTGAAAAGGGGCTAGCGTTACTATGGATTTATTATTATATTGTTTGATAGCGACGTGCCATTCGATTTGACAAGTGTCAGCATTCATTATTGCGTAACTTTATTTAATTTTTATCCTTTTAAGGTGGGAGTATCAACATGCTTGCCAACCTATAACCTATTTCGCGTAGATTTATTTATGTTTTCTAGCTTTTATACAAAATTTAAAGAAAATCAGTATCGACTTGATATTCTATAGGTAATAATTGACATATTTAATAAATATCAAGGAATTTCATAACTTATTTAAGGAGAATTGTATAGCGAAAAATACCGGGTAAGATTTTTTTTAACATTATTATGTCATTGTCACTCATTGTTCTTTCACTATACAATTCTCCCAAAATTAGCAATGAAATAAATTGATATTTTTGTAATATATCAGATATTACCTAAGTAATGTGCCGACGATACTGATTTTATTTAAATGTTAGTTATTAAAATAATAAACTCAAAAAATAAGTAAATACTTTTTCTTCCGTTGCCAAAAGCAACCGCCTTCTGACGAAAAAGTAGAACTTTAACGTCAAAAAATTAGTAGAAAAACGTCAAGTTTATTGACGTTTGAAGAAAAACATATTTTTTAGAACCCAATATGTTTTTTTACCTCATTTAACTATAATAACTTAAAAAATATTGCATACCAGTGTATGCATATTTGGTAAAAAAATGCAAATAACTGCATATTTTAAAGGCAAACAAGGCATATACAGTGTGTCCGCGGATGGGGTCCCCAAGGGGAAAAAATCTTTATTATTCATTTTACGACCAAAAGTCATTCTTTATAAAAAGTTCTGCTTGTTAAGAAAATTAATTTACGATAAAAAAAAGTGTTAGATCAGATGTACAGGGTGTTAATAAATTAGAAAAATATGAAAATGCTTCAAGAGAAGTACCTACCATATTACTTACTTATTATTTTTAACAAAAATTTTATGAAACAAAGTTGTTTATAAACTAGCATAAAGACTAAATACAAGTTTCAAAATAAAAATTCATCGGCGTTGTGGTCTATCGTCAGCGCAGCGGCCTCACAGATCGTAGGCCCGGGTTCCATTCCCAGTGCCGGCAACGTCGATGTAAAATTTGGAATTTGGTTTAAGAGGTGCGCCGTCTTTTGGAAGAGACGTTAAACTGTGGGCCCGTGTCATGGATGTTGGCACGTTAAAGAAACCTACCCTCGACAAAGAGGGATTCGGCAAAATTACCAGATAGTGTGTGACAAATTCCCTGGCGTCGGTGATTGGCCTCGTTGCGGAAAAAGGCCGACGTAAAATAAATAAATAATAAAAAAAAAAATTCGAATATTTTAAAATTATTGTACATAGCTACCTCGACACACTTTTCCGCTAAATTAATAAAATTACCGTACACTTTACGAATGATTTGCGGCATGTTCATTTCATGGATTGCTTCTTATACGCTCTTTTAATATTTCCCTACCATGTGGAAAATTATGTGAGTAAACCTTTTGTTTTAAGGCACCCCACAAAAATAAATCTAATAATGTAAGGTCAGGCCACCTAGCTGGATAATGAATTGGGCCAAACCTCCCTATCCACCTAGCGCCAAAATGATCATTTAACCATTGTCTGACCAAGGCTGTGCAATAAGTAGGACAGCCTTGTTGCCAAAACATATTATTGCGTACTTCTGGCTCTAAAGTATTAAGAAACGGTAAAACACAATTTTCCAAAATATTCAAATACACGTGTTGATTTCAATTTTCCTCTATAAAATATGGGCCAAAGATCCGATCCAAAAAAATTCCACACGTCCATACATTAACTTTTTTGTAACGTCGACTTCTTTTATTTATTACATAATTAGGATTCTCGTAAGCCCATTAACGACTATTTTGTGAAGATACGTGCCCATTTATGCAAAATGTAGATTCATCGGTAAAAAAAATAAATCTATGAAATCTTTATAGTTTTCAAGGAACTTTTCACCTATCCATAAACAAAACTCTAAACGTCCCTCTTCATCTCCAGGTTCAAGTGTATGCCGCATCTTTGGCTTAAACGGTTTAAAATAGCGTTCCCTATTATACTGGACTGTTGCACTTCGTGGTTTATTTAGTTGTCTACCTTTCGATTATACCAGTGTAACTATCTTTTAAATTGGAGTGAATTCCGTGGGATGGCGCTACGGTGCACTGATGACCGCCTTGGTTTTGCAAGGAGGCTTTTAGTGTATTTTTCCGTCGTGCTTGGAATTGCTTGGGTTATGGCTGCCCGTCGAGTCCTAACAAGGACGAAACGGCCGTCGTGGTCTACCCGCCCCAGGGTATCCATTGAACTTGGATCCCTGTGTATTCCAATATAAAAAATAGTTACACACTTGTCCGATATGCCACTATATTTTCTTTTTTTCGCGGACACTATATCATCTTTTAATTAATATTTTATTTTAAAATATTCGAATTTTTATTTTGAAACTTGTATTTAGTCTCTATGCTAGTTAATAAATAACTAACAACTTTGTTTTAAATTTTTGTTAAAAATAATAAATGGTACTTCTCTCTTGAAGCATTTTTATATTTTTCTAATTTCTAAACATATTATTGCGCACTTCTGGCTCTAAAGTATTAAGAAACGGTAAAACACAATTTTCCAAAATATTCAAATACACGTGTTGATTTAAATTTTCCTCTATAAAATATGGGCCAATGACCCGATCCAAAAAAATTCCACACGTCCATACATTAACTTTTTTGTAACGTTGACTTCTTTTATTTATTACATAATTAGGATTCTCGTAAGACCTATGACGACTATTTTGTGAAGATACGTGCCCATTTGTGCAAAATGTAGATTCATCGGTAAAAAAAATAAATCTATGAAATCTTTGGTTTTCAAGGAACTTTTCACCTATCCATAAACAAAACTCTAAACGTCCCTCTTCATCTCCAGGTTCAAGTGTATGCCGCATCTTTGGCTTAAACGGTTTAAAATAGCGTTCCCTATTATACTGGATTGTGGTTGCACTTCGTGGTTTATTTAGTTGTCTACCTTTCGATTATACCAGTGTAACTATCTTTTAAATTGGAGTGAATTCCGTGGGATGGCGCTACGGTGCACTGATGTCCGCCTTGGTTTTGCAAGGAGGCTATTAGTGTATTTTTCCGTCATTCTTGGAATTGCTTGGGTTATGGCTGCCCGTCGAGTCCTAATAAGGACGAAACGGCCGTCGTGGTCTACCCGCCCCAGGGTATCCATTGAACTTGGATCCCTGTGTATTCCAATATAAAAAATAGTTACACACTTGTCCGATATGCCACTATATTTTCTTTTTCTTTCAATAAAATATTAATAATTATTAGATGATATAATGTCCGCGAAAATAATTAAAGAAAGAAAATATTGTGGCATATCGGACAAGTGTGTAACTATTTTTTATATTGGAATACACAGGGATCCAAGTTCAATGGATACCCTGGGGCGGGTAGACCACGACGGCCGTTTCGTCCTTATTAGGACTCGACGGGCAGCCATAACCCAAGCAATTTCCGTCATTCTTGGAATTGCTTGGGTTATGGCTGCCCGTCGAGTCCTAATAAGGACGAAACGGCCGTCGTGGTCTACCCGCCCCAGGGTATCCATTGAACTTGGATCTCTGTGTATTCCAATATAAAAAGTAGTTACACACTTGTCCGATATGCCACTATATTTTATTTTAAAATATTCGAATTTTTATTTTGAAACTTGTATTTAGTCTCTATGCTAGTTAATAAATAACTAACAACTTTGTTTTAAATTTTTGTTAAAAATAATAAATGTTACTTCTCTCTTGAAGCATTTTCATATTTTTCTAATTTATTAACACCCCGTACATCTGATCTAACATTTTTTTATCGTGAATTTATTTTCTCAACAAGCAGAACTTTTTATGAAGAATCATTTGCTAGTGTGCTGGCATCAAAATAAACAACTAGTTTTTGTATTGGCACCAATAGAAAAATATATTAAGATAAAAAAAAGACAATTCATAAATTTTTTATTCAGAATCTGCTGAAAATACTACTCCAATCTCTTTCCTTATAGCATCCATCCAACCGGCCAATTGTAGAGTGTCTTTATGTGACATTATATCACTTTCAATCTTCTTGTTAAGAATTTGTTTTCGGACTTCAATGGCTTGGTATGCCAATCCAGCCGAGTTGCCGTAGTTGAACTTTTCGTGGTTTTCAATTAAAGGAATTTCCTTAATTTGTCCATTGAGCTCGTAACTGACAGGACACCAAAACATTGGTATTTTTATTGTACCTTTTGTGCCAACAATAACACCTAAAAAAATTAAAAACACTTTGTTAATTTTGTATTAACTAAATATTTTATGTTTCTTGTCAAGACAACATAATTATGGGTATAAGGTAAAAATTAAAGGCTGGGTTTAAAATATTTAGTTTTTTTATTGAGGAGAGAAATGTATTTATACTTATACATACCTTCATTAGGTAGTTGCACATTAGCATCGCAACTAACAACCGCAGTTTTTCCATCAGGATATGAAAATATGACAGAAGCAATATCATCAACGCCATCCGCATTTAAATGACCAGCGATGGTAACTTTTTCTGGTACTATTCCATTGTAAACAAATTGTTGAAATTGCAAGACGTATACTCCAATATCCAAAGTTGCACTTCCGCCTAAATCTTTACGTGTTACACGCTCGACATGACTTATGGGGAAGCCAAAAGCTACTGAAGCGTATCTAACCTAAAAATAGTTAAGTTGATAAATTTAAACCATATATCCCTAACAAGCTCAGCTTCAGGGGATTGAAGAATAAGTTTATAGAAGACAAAATAAACATATTTGTTATATTATTAAATTTTAAATAAACTTATTATTATTTATTTAATCCCACAAATACCTATATTTAAGTTATGACATTAGAAATTATTGTGAAAATAACTTAACTTTCAAAATGTCTTTATTCCAAACTAACTTTTACAGTTCATTACATGGAAAGTGACAACATAATATATAAAATAATATAGGTAACCATTAAAAAAGATAACAATAAAAAAAAAGAAAGGTAATCCAATTTAATTCATTGTTAAAATCAATTTAAAAAAAAATGCTATAAATAATTTAGTTTAGTAAATATCTCTTTAATTGTTTTTTAAAAGTTGCCAATTTTTTAATTTTTCTGATATTTTTCGAAAGATTGTTATATTTTATTATTCCGTCATATAAAAGCGATTTTTTTCCGAAATTACTTTTTACTGGTATAGTTTGATAATTTATACAACGTCTGGTGTTATAATCATGTAATGTCTTATTTTCCTGTAGTGTTGTTTGATTTTTTTTCTTTTAAAATAATAGAGTGAATTAGAATACCAATTTTTGATTTATAAATGTTTTGAACGTGTAAATACCCTTTCGGTCTATATATAGATTAACAGTTGGTTCTAAATGTGGTAATATTGTGTATACATTTAATAACTTTATTTTGCAATTTTTGTAATGGTTTTAAGTTTGATAAACAAGCAGACCTCCTAAGTATTGTAGTTTTGAATATAATCATGAAAAATATATATTTTTTAAGTATTTCAAAGGAATGAAATATCTAGCTCTGTACAAAACAGATACCAAAGGAGATATCGAGTTGATAATATACTGGATATGGCATTTCCAATTTAAATTTTCGTCTAAAACTAATCCTAAAAATGTTGTCGTTTGCGAATATTGATTATTTTTATTATTAAATGTTAGAATGATGGAATTTATTTTATTTTTAGTTATAAACATAAAAGAAGATTTTGTAAAATTTAACGTAAAGTTTATTTGATTGAAGCCAAGAAAGAAGTATTTTTAAATCATTAATATCAAAATACATTTCTGCAAGAGTTTCAGCAAAATAAATAATTGTTGTATCATCTGCAAATAGCTTTATATTGCCCCTTAATTTCAATTTGGAAACGGAATTAATGTAAATTAAAAATAATAACGGACCTAATATTGATCCTTGTGGAACTCCACATATTATTTCTTTTTCCGAACTTTTTCTTTACCCAATTTGAACAAATTGTCTACGATAGCTTAAATAACTTTGAAATTATAAATAATTATAAACGTAGGTGGGGCATCGTGTATTTGCAGGAGTTCAATCAATGACCCTTTCACAAATATTTCCTTTAAAAATGTTCTTACTTTCCCAATTTTCCCTGCCTCCAACAACGACTTAACTTCTTGATAAACAGGAAAAAATCTGGACCACACAGCTTCCATTATGAACAAATTTTTACTTTGCGCTAACTCAATCATTTCTCTGGCCTGTTTTTCATTCATGGCAAACGGTTTCTCACAAAGGACATGTTTTCCATGTTCCAACATCATTTTTGTCACTTCGTAATGTTGAGGGTTGAGGACGCCGATGTAAACGACCTGGACATTTTCATCTTTCGCTAAGTTTATATATCCTTCGTAGAATTTGGAAATGTTGTGCGTTTTAGAAAACTTTTCTGCGCTAAAAACAAAATGATAACAGCACTAATAAATAAAAAAAATACTTCACATTATTGTTGAAGAAAAGGGACAAGTCTTAAATATAATTAACAAAAAGAAAACAATAGGTAAAACAAAAAAAAAACGTTTATACCACAAATATTATACCATACGAGCAAAAATTATTTGCATCAAAGAGGACCTTGCATCTAAGGACGTAATGCTTAGCCGTAGAACTTAATACCTGTTGGGTGTCCGTAACTACCTGAATTAACAATCAATCAGTTATTTCGTCATCTTTGACAGTCGTTACAAGTAATTTGATTCATCGCTAATTTTTCCAATTTCTTGAACAATTCACACAATGGGCTTTACGGAACAGCACAAAACATTCATGGTTGAAGCGTATTTTCAAAACGGGGTTAGAGTAATGGTGAGTGGCAATACAATCCGGGTTTGTGCATGGACGATTTTTACGAACATTTTCCTAACGTTGCTTTTATTGCTGGGGATTTTTGTCATTGCCTGAAAAGAAACGTGGCTGTGTTTAGGGAAACAGGTTCTTATACAACACAAAAAAGGGGCAGGAAGACCATCTGAAAGAACAGAAGAACTTGTTGCAAACGTTCGTGAAATAATGCAAAATACGCCAACAAATTGTATAAGACGCCTGTCCCAAGAAGTGGGAAGATATTATGGAACATGCAGGACTATTCTTAACTATTTCCTTATTCCAAGAAATACAAGCCGCAGATTTTGAAAGACGCAGGAATTACTCTCAATGGTTTACCCAAAATTTATTGGAAAAAAATGATTTATTAGACCTGACATTTTTTTCGGATGAAGCCTGGTTCCACCTCTCCGGTTATGTGAATTCTCAGAATACAATTACAAAAAATGATTATCCAAGAATGTGGTAACATTTCTCCAGAGATGCTGGTCAACACTTTCGAAAATATGAACAGACGTGTGAATTTATGCTTGGAGCATGGCGGTGGCCAATTGCCGATAATTTCAGCAATTTATGTAGGAAATTATAATTCTTTTTCTTTCTGTAGGTATATTCTTAGTTTGTTGATTTTGTAAACAACAAAAATAAATTTGTATTTGTCTACTTATTTTATTACTCATTAGTTTGGCATATCATGTCATAATATAAATTTGACAAAATTTTAACCTAGATTTGGTTAGATAAATCGTCCCCATATCATCGTGATCTACACCAAGCCCTACGTTTTTTAATCCAAGCCCTCTTTGATGCAAATAATTTTTGCTCGCACGGTATGATTCGCAAAGAGGAGGGGAGACATTGCACCACTGATAAGCAGTACTCCAGTTTAACTATATTACCTGGATAACGATCTAGCCGCTACTCCCACCACTTGGTGTTCATCTTCCGAAAGCCCTTTTAGAGAATTGACAAAATCATTGGCTATTAATCCAGTAGAAGCAATTCCCCATCGCAAAGCCATATTTTAATCTAAAATAAAAAATGCAGGAAAGTCATATAAGAGGTACTTAATTAACCAAATCCCCTTTAAAATTGTTGATTCCCGAACATTACATATAAATAAGCATATTCAGTGTATACAAAAAGCGTTCGAGATTCAAAAAACATAAACCTGTTCAGAGCTTAAACACCTTAAACCAGGGTGTCTATAATCGTACATGAACATGGTCTAGTGAGACCGAAAGCGCTTGGCCAATTTGAAATAATTTACACCAAAATATATACAGGGTTAGTTGAAATAACCGAAACGGCTAAGTTTCTTCAGAAGTTCCAAGGCTAAATCAAGGAATTTTGGTACAGGTGAATAACTTCAAAAATTGAATTGAAAATTGACAATTGCGACGTTGCCAAATTTTTAGTTTTTTTCTGTAACTCAAGGAATGTTTTTTTTTTTAAATGTAACACTACTCTTTTTTTTATTGCATTCGATTCCTCCCATCAACATCACCATTTCCTGATAGTATCAAGTGTTTATCGCAGATAGTTCTATGAGGAAAAAGTTAATTAGTTACAACTCTAGCTCAAAAAAAATCCAATCTATTTTCATTTAGAAACATTTCAAATAATGTGAAAAGGAAGGTCGGTAGACATAATGTACCTAATGTACCTAATAGTATCGATAACGATAATAAAAACAAACAACTACTAACAATAACATAGCTAGTAAAAATTACTTACACATTATCGGTTTCATATTCAAATTAATGTAGTGTACTATAACATGTAAGTAATTTTTACTTACCTACTGTTAGTAGTTGTTTGTTGTTATCATCGTTATCGATACTATTAGATACATTATGTCTACCAACCTGCCTTTTCACATTATTTGAAACGTTTTTAAATGGAAATAGATTGGATTTTTTTAGAGTTAGCATTGTAACTAATTAACTTTTTCCCCATAGAACTATCTGAGATAAACACTTGATACTATCAGGAAATGGTAATGTTGATGGGAGGAATCGAATGCAATAAAAAAAAAGAGTAGTGTTACATTAAAAAAAACATTTCTTGAGTTACAGAAAAAACTAAAAATCTGGCAACGTCGCAATTGTAAATTTTCAATTCAATTTTTTAAGTTATCCACTTGTACCAAAATTCATTGATTTAGCCTTGTTAGTTTTGAAGAAAATTAGCCGTTCCGGTTATTTCAACTAACCCTGTATATCCACGTTTCTTCCTCTAAAATATCCGGTGTACATAGCGTACAACCTAATTAGAAAAGTAAGGATATATAAACATAACCTTGGCATAACCCAAATTTTATGTATTAAAAAACTGTCGCTCGATTGTTCTACCGATGTCTTTAAGAGTTGCAAAACACCAAATTTTTAAAAAGCAAAGCATATATGTTATACAATATGCATGTTCTTAAAATTGAAAAGCAATAAAATAATATCATAATATACAGGGTGATCCATTTAAAAAGTATGCCCCCGACTATTTGGGACACCGTGTATAATTCAAAATGTTTTTAATTGAATGCCTTCCTTTAACTCTATTTTTGAAATATATTAAAAAGTTCAGTAGGTATAGTTTAGCTAGGGAATCCTGAGTTGAGAGCTGAGCCACCCTGTACTTAACTTAGTTATATTACTAATGGGGAGTTTACATTAGATGCAATACATAACTAAATAGTCGGTTTTAAATGAGTAAAATTGCATCAGCTGATTAAAAAGTCATCAAAGCAATTTTGCTTGCACCTAATGCAAACAGGCCACTCACAATAATGATTGGTAATGTGCCAAAAATACAGGTTTTTTATGTAGGTAGTACCAATTTAAAATTAGCAACCACTTATGAACCTCAAGGTCAAATATTAGACGTGTCGTCATTGTACTTAGAAAATAAACTCAAAACCAAATAGTAATTTTACGATTGATGCTAAAATATAGATAAGTTAGGTAAGTATTTGTCGAAGATTAAAAATAAATTAGCTAGGTTATGTTTTTCTGTTAGAAAAAAAGTTCTGATGTATACACCGAAATAAAAATAATTGGGCGAAATAAATTACAGCGAAAACTATGCTTACCAATTTTTAGAAGCTCAAAAATACACACGGCAAATAATAATGTTGTTTGTTGGCGAGTACAACTGGGACGTGTCGTCACAGAATAAAAAAGGATCGAGTGTAGTTAAGGTGTTGTTTAAATATGTTTTAATTAGGTATAGGTACTTCTGGTGCCTCTTATCAACGAGATAAGCAATGGATGGTATAATAGACTGTTTTAATTACTTAGACCGATGAAAATAATATTAGTCGAAAGACAATAAACTTTGGAATTTATTTATAGTGTGGACAGTACGATGATTACTATAATTAGGTCACGATGAACCTATACTATATTATAGGTGTATCGTGGGTCAGGTATAAAGTAATATTTTTCTACAACCGACCGCAAAGTACAAATTTGCGCTTCCAAAAGAAAGCATAAAGAAGCACTTTTTAAAGGAGCGATCGTTTTGGTTACCTACCAACCAAAACGATCGTTTGCATGATTACCTATAGACAACCACCAGAAAACGTCTGGAAGATTCCGGGATATGCTTCCAGACGAGGTGGGTATTTTAGTTATGACTTGTTGTTGGGTTTTGGGTGATAGAATTGTCATTTTATAAAAAAAATAATTGATGTTATTTATTGATGAGTTAAATTAGATTAAAATTTCTTTTTTATTGTTAGTTTGTTAGTTTTTTTTCGTATATTAAATATATTGTAATTTTCCATGTAAAAAAGTTAATAGTTTGTTTGAAATAAATCTTATTGAAAAATAGGACATCTATAATTTATTTGTACTTTAATTATAACATCGTCGATTGTTTCGTAGTATCAGTCGACAGCAGTTTTGTCAATGATCTGCTACCTATAGATGCCACACACCATTTATAAATGCTGTTTAAATCTGCTGACAAAATCATTTGTAGGAGAGAGGAAGTGAAGAGCTTGGTGGGGGCCGGGAGTGGGGATTACGTTGGCCTGCTGTTTGAATGTTACCTCATAATCGAAATATTCCTATTGTCAAAATAATTTTTTTACTGATAAAGGTAAAAAAAACAAAAACTGATCAGTGTAAACATTTATACTAATATTTTGCATTATAAAATAAAAATGTTGGTCTAATATTAAAAGCTATAAAATTAATATTTACACAATACCAATACGGTTACATATTTCTATAAAAAGTAACGCATAGAAATAAAACCAGCATATAAAAATAATAATAATCATAGGGGAAGGTTGCCCATATTGGACCAATTTCCAGATTTCTTATCATAAATCCCGATAATAACGCAAAATCGATCTTGAAACTATACCTTAGTATACTTTAGTATGTTGTTCAACTGCAGAATTTTATTTCAAAGTATCTATGATATACCAGGCTATAAAAAAAACCTCTGCAAGTGGTTCAATATAGGAAACCGGTTGCCTAAATTGTACCTGGGGGTTCCAAAATTGGACCACATGATTTAAATCGGAAGCTTAGGTGTTAAATAAATAAATAAAAAATAAAATTGTTGGTATAGGAAGTTTTATACTTATATTTCAAAAAAACATCAAATTTACAATCAAAATTTCGGTAGAAGACATCCTAATGCAAAAAAAGTACCTATTAGTTTCCTATATTGGACCAGTCATAGTTTCATTTTTTAACTAAAAAAAATTTTTTTAGCAATATTGAAATGGTGTTAGTTAGGACATTAACTTATTTAAAGAGAAACATTATTTTTGGACAATTTTGAAAAATTGCCTAAATTGGACCGGTTCAATTTTGGCAATCACCCAGTGGTCCAATTTAAGCAACTACCACGTGTTTTACAAAACCACCCAGGAAAGAAACAAAAAAAAACAAATATGACATGGTAATAGGAGAAATAGAAAGAGAAAAACTTACTTGATAACTTGCATAAAAAAGATTTTGCTTAGAGTTTTATGGTTCTTAGGTAAATTCTTAGGAAAATCCTAAAAATATTACATTAAAATTGTGTAAATTACGTTTTGCTCTGTACACGCCAAGCACTAACGGCCAACTAGTTGAGTTTGTTGCCGATCAAAGGTTCTTGGTGAAAGTATGTTACAGTGTTGCCAGATGATATGGCACTTGTTTAGTTTCGGAGAAATGTACTGTGGTCCAATTTAGGTAGCGGTTCAATATAGGCAACCTTCCCCTCTATTATATCTATATTCTCAATTATAACTATAGTTTATTACAGGAGTTAACTTACATATTATTAACCAAATGGCATGCTTATAATAAAAATATATATTTCATAGATTATTTTATGCATGCAGAAAAGAGACATGGCCATCAAGAGAAGAAATTGTTTATGATAAATTATTTAAAAATTAAGTTGCTAAAAATGTTTGCAGGCATTCAATAATTTTTTACATTTATACGTTAAATATTACAATTTTATGCCAAAAATGTAAAGTATTAATTATTTTTGCCACCTACAACAACTGTCAAAGAACTACCAAACGGCAATATTACTGTTGACTAATGGAACATACTCATACTGGTTTAGAAAAATCTATTCTATTTATAAACTTTGTCAAAATTTATTAATCATGACGAAGTAAAATCAAATTCTGCTTTTTTACAAGTTATTATGTACCAAGTATTTTGCTTACACATAATAAAACTACCCCATTAAAATTTTACTACTATTTTATGCCCCTTATGTTTATTTTAAAAGTAGGCAATAAAAACAACTGCCACTTTTATCCAAAGAAACCGATACCTTTAGACTCTTCTGTAATTTTGTGTGTGATGTAAATATCAAATTTAAATAAGGAACAAGAAACAGGGTGTAAATCAAAATATTTTTACTGGATATTTGTGTCAGATGTAAATAATATATTGCCGTATCGCCAAGAGTTTTAAAACCAATTTCTTGAGGTATCTACATTTAAAGGGCAAATTAATTGAATTACGGTTGATAAAGATCATAATTTGTATAACGCCAATGTTTCGGCCTCTATGGTCATCCTCAGGGCTATACAGATGAGATAATCTGTGCTAAAATGTTGGTTCTTTTTGAATTAATTATCTAAGGAAACTTTACTTTCCTCTTTTAATGGTGATGTACCTAGTAAATGCTTCCTTGCAAATGATTGATAGATAAATTGAAATTAATTAACAAATTTCAAACCTCTTTTCCCCTTCCGTAAAGCAGATAAAAACTGCAATTTGATACACATTGCATATTGACCATTGGCCTGATGGAGTGAAATAATACAAATAAGATTAGTGTTTACAGTAGTACCTATATGTATTTTATTTCCAAGCTATATCAACAACTCCTATAAATAAGGACACAGCGCTTATTTGTGACGTCAGCTTCCGGATCCATATAAATAAATGAATACGCTATATACCTATTATATGTTTTTCGGGATTTATACAAGGATTTATATTTTTGTGTGACTTTTTAATTTACCTATACACTTGAAACTATCGTTATTTACATATTTAAGCTGACACTTAAGTAAATTATGTTACTTAAAACATAACAACATAACATAAGTGAGGAAACCTATATCCAGATAGATCAAATTACCTTACATGTCTTAGATGTTTTACTGTCTTTTTTTAGATAAATACATACCTACCTAATATGTTAAGGTAAATATTTATACAATTTATAAAAAATAAATTAAAGTGTCTACCGAGGAGGCTACCGTCGTTTTTACTCGCGACATGCACCACCTATCGAATTTATTTCAAGATAAATTTGCTCATTTAAAACTAATAAAGTAATTTTGGTAGGTACATTCTATACTATTAACGATTTCCAAGATAAGAATTTCAAAAATATTGGCAGGCGTTCAACTGTCACCCAATCTCACAAGTCAAATTTAATTAAGCAGGTATAAATTTGGTATCACTAAATAGTTAAAGGTTCAAACGTTGTTTGTCTTGTAAAAGATTTTTAATTTAGCCTTTCATTGAGAGAAAATAGTATTTAAAGTATTTATACTAACTCAAACAATGGTATATTTTGAAAACGAAAGGTTAATCGGAAAATCTGTTACATGAGAATGTTGAGAAACCGAGTTCAAGGATATGCCTTTCGGTCTTTCAGTATTTCAACATTCAAATCTCTTTAGAGCGCCGTGTCCTTTTTTATAGGAGTTGTTGGGTAGATTGATGTAAACATTAATCCTATCTTGGAAATAAATAGACCATAAGTACTTTCTTTTAGTGCCGAGAAAAATAAAGGTATTGGTACAGTAATAATTATATCATAATAATATACCGAATATACTCAAGTTTTAAAAGGTACTTCAAGGACTGTGTACTTAATACTCCAATACTTTTTACCGATACGTACAACAGCTCCGAATCGACCAAATGTCTATAATACACCCCTGTCGGGGCAACCCCCAAAGTGTGATGAAAGAGCTTCACGCTTTCTGGCCTTGCGCACCCTCGCTATTCTCTCGTTCATCGCAATGTCGTTGACTCTTTTCGGTTCTGTTTCCTACTATTTAATGGTTTCTTTCGCTCGTATGTAACAGCCCGAATGTGTGAAAAAGTTAAATACGAGAGGGGCTAAAAGACTTAGTCTAGTAGTATTTTTTTAGGATTTCTTTTTAAATAAATATAGTTTAAAAAAACTAAAAAATACGCTTTGATAATTGATCAAACCAAAAAGAGGAACATAACTATAGTTTAAAATAATTCTTGAAATTCTTAATATAGGCAGAAAATAATAATGAACGATAAACATTAGTATTATTGTGAAAAAAGCGTGGGGTGCTCGATATACGAAAAATATAGCTTAAAGCGCCCTACACTTTTTTCACAATAATACTAATGTTTATCGTTCATTTATTATTTTCTGCCTATCCTATATTATTAAGAATTTAAAGATTTATTTTAAACTATATTTATTTTCCGCTTTTTTGTTTGATTAATTATTAAAGCGTGTTTTTTAGTTTTTTTAAACTATATTTATTTTTCATTTTTTAGTTTAAGTTATTGTTAAGAAAAAAAATTTTTTTTTGAGTAGTCTGAGCTAGATTAGTAGATTATTGTATTGTCAGCGGTTCTTGATAAGTCTACAAAATTTAAATTAAATCTGACCGTTTAAAGTGGGTCCAAACCAGGTTCAAATAAGTCGGTTACAAACAAACAAACATACATACAAACCCGAACAAACCACAAAAATTTTCAAAATAAAAAAAAAAATTGTCAAAATTTTATTTTGACGGGTAGAATATTTTTTTTTATTTTTCTCTATTCTTAGCAACAATATCTATACGACCCCACGTTTGTTTCATTACTATCGGTTATTGTAGTAACTCTGACATATCGACAGGTGTCAAATTTTGACAATAGAATTTTTTGCGTATTTTTTTCAACTTTCCACCGTCAATATACATACGACCTTATAGTTTTTCATTAATATAATTTTTTTTAAACGATTTGACATATTTACAGCTGTCAAATTTTGACAGGAGAATTTTTTGCTTATTTTTCCCGAAGTCTCCGCATTGAATACTATACGACCCCATAATTTGTTTCGTCAAAATCGCTTCTTCGTTTTATACCTGACAGCTGTCAAAATTTGACAGGAGAATTTTTTGCGTGTAGATTATTGTATTGTCAGCGGTTCTTGATAAGTCTACAAAATTTAAATTAAATATGACCGTTTAAAGTGGGTCAAAATCGGTTTCAAAGAAGTCGGTTACAAACAAACAAACAAACAAACAAACAAACAAACAAACAAACAAACAAACAAACAAACAAACAAACATACATACAGGTGAAGCTAATAAAAGCGTGTTAAAAAGGGCTCTATTTTACAAAAATTTCATTAACTCTGGGTTTAAGATACAGGGACAAGAGAATGGGACACATTTTTGCAAATACTTGCTCATCTAAAATGTGTTCAGTCGTATTGTTTAAAAGGTGTTTAAATTTAAAACGTCTTAAATTGACAGTTATCTAGATTTAAAATGGCTAGTGTCAGAATAAGTCAACTTACTATCGTTTATACAGGGTTAGAAAAAATTACCAGAACGGTCGATTATTTCAAAATATACAGGGGTTTTCAAAAACGTCTTATATAAATAATGTAGGGCTGTTAAAAATCTACATATCGGTGATAAATTGAAATATACAGGGTCGCCCAAAAAGTTGTGGAGAATGATAGTTATATTTTTTTAAATGGAATACCCTGTATATTTTAACTTATTTTAATTGTCGACTCAATTTTAAACATTTTTTATTAACCATGTGTTATACCTAAATTCATTACTTTCCTAGAAATCGGCGTTTCAAATAATAACGTATAACGATGCGATTTTCGAACATATAGTGAACACAAATAAGGCACGACCATGGTTACTAATAAATAATTAATAGTTTGACATCTGAAACTCAAATTCTGACAGAAATAGACAAAAAAGAAAGAGAGCCATTGGAAGAGCTTATACCTATATTGCATGTTAACGAATTAAACGTCCAAAGAAAAATAAACGAATGTACAGACACTTTAAAAAAGGTATGCGTATGCAAAGACACCTTTATAAAACCCGGTGAAACCAACACTATTTCCATAAGTTGTGACATTGAGGAAGAAGACCTCTCGGAATATATTTTTTTTGAAAACGAAAAATTCCTAATACCCAATAAATTATTAATCAATAAAGATCCCGACCTCAGACAGAATGATACTTGTGTAACAATATTAAATAAAGGCTCATATCCAGTAAGACTATACAAGGGACAAACCATTGGGTTTATTGAAGTTATCAAGACCATCGAAGAGGAGCGAACACCGCACACCGGACTTATGTTGTACCTCGAAACTAATGACGACGACGAAGTATTTTTAAAAGATCATGACTTGAGTCACATTAATGACACAAATTTTAAGGAAAAATTAGAACATCTACTACAAGAATTTAGTGATGTATATTCAAAATCAGCACGCAAAATGGGCCTAACAAATCTAGTGGAACATAAAATTGATGTCGGTGATGCTCAACCGATAAAATGCAGACCTTACAGGGTGTCACAAAAAGAACGAGAAATAATAGACGAACAGATACAAGACATGCTAAAAAACTATATAATTAGACCTTGTCACTCATCTTGGGTCAGACTCCGACACACTCCGAGTCCGGGGTCACGTAAACCCACTCTCTTAGTGAGGTCCCATCACGACACTCCTCGACGCGTCTCGACTGCCTGTCACGGCACCTGCCATTCACCGCCCTAGCCAGTAAAGCAGCCCCTGGATCATAGGTATTATAATGTATGTATAACTGGTTTGTTTGTCTACAATAATAGATTATAGTTGTTTTTATAAAGCCTGTCTACCTTTATTAACCTCTCGCAAAACCTAGCTACGTGACAATAGCATGGCATTTTTACTTACTGAAACAGAGAGAATTGATATTTTAATTTTAAGGGGGTTTGGCGATAAACAGAGATCATGTCAGGAGGTATGTAATATTTACAATAATTTGCATCCAGACAGGCACATTAAAAAAAATGCAGTTTTTCGAACTATTGAGCGTTACAGAATGACTGGTACTGTAAAAAAACGCCCAAGATCTGGAAGACCTAGAACTGCTACCTCCGAGGAAAAAAAGCTGGACATTCTGCTTGCGATAGAAGAAAATCCCAAACAATCCACCAATCAGCTTGCTTTGGATCATGAAATTGATCAAAAATCTGTACGAACCGTTCTTCATACTGAGAAAATGCATCCATACAAAATTAATGTTGTACAAGAACTTTTTTACGTTGACTGTGATCGAAGGCTAGAATTTTGCGAAATAATGACTAGAAATATGGAAGAAAACCCGAATTTTTCAAACAATATTGTGTTTTCGGATGAAGAGACTTTACTACACGGAATGGTGAATAAGCAAAATTACCGTTACTGGGCGCGAAATAACCCTAACTGGTATGAAGAGCTGCATACACAGTTCCCAAGAAAAGTTAATGTCTGGGCTGGATTGTTTGCGGGACATGTAATTGGACCCTTTTTTATCGAGGGAAATTTGAACGGTGATCGATATCTCCGGCTTCTTCGGCAAGAAATAGTTCTAGCTATAAACAATTTCAATGCTGATATTAACTTAACCTGGTATCAGCAAGATGGAGCTCCTCCGCATTTTACTCGCGAAGTTAGAGAATTTTTGGATGTCACGCTCCCAAATCGATGGATAGGAAGAAGAGGGCCTATCGAATGGCCTTCACGGTCCCCCGATCTTTCGCCATTAGATTTTTTTATTGGGGTCACCTGAAAAACATAGTTTATCAAAATAAATCCAATAATTTAGAAGAATTAAGAATGAAAATTGTCAATGAAAGTGCGAGAATAACAAGGGAAATGGTTTTAAACACCCAAAGACATTTTTGCGATAATTTGTATCATTGTCAGTTAGTAAATGGGGGTCATTTTCAACACTTTTTAAAAAATAGAGCCGTTTTGCCATGATTTGTTATACGTTTTTGTTTAAAGTTATCTTAATAAATTGTTTCTTGAAATTTATTTTGTGTTTTGTAGCTGATCAATTTATGTAGGAAAGTAATGAATTTAGGTATAACACATGGTTAATAAAAAATGTTTAAAATTGAGTCGACAATCAAAATAAGTAAAAATATACAGGGTATTCCATTTAAAAAAATATACCTATCATTCTCCACAACTTTGTGGGCGACCCTGTATATATCAATTTATCGCCGACATGTAGATTTTTAACAGCCCTACATTTTTTATATAAGACTTTTTTTATAACCCCTGTATATTTTGAA
Organism: Polydrusus pterygomalis; assembly: GCA_963969555.1. Lineage (NCBI taxonomy): Eukaryota > Metazoa > Arthropoda > Insecta > Coleoptera > Curculionidae > Polydrusus > Polydrusus pterygomalis. The sequence goes on from OZ018379.1 coordinate 21,815,408, forward strand.
ATAATCGACCGTTCTGGTAATTTTTCCTAACACTGTATATTAATAGTTTTTATAGTGCTTATAAAAAATTTTTTAACAACTGATCTCATCAAATTTGAGTCAAAAAATATGTTTAAACTTTCTATATCACCTTCTAAACAATTCATTTTTTATTTTTGACTGTTTGCATTTGTTCGTTAACATTTATTGATAAATTGTATCAACTAAACTTCCCACTAAAAAATTCAATACCTATTCGAATATTACGTGGACTTTTTCTGTTGTATTCATACCTACTTGAAATAAATAAATTTTAAAAAATATTTATTTGCAAAACGTATTAAAATAATGACACCATGAAATCACAACTGGGAAACTAAAGAGATCTAAGTACCTGTTTTAATAAAGTAAATTTAAAACGCTTAAACCAAACCCATGCATTAAACTTATTCACTTACGAATTAAAAATTATTTTTTTCCAGAAAGCTTTGATTAATTCAATGCACAACTATTTGGCTCAACACAGCTTTTAAGGCACTAGCCAAAATAGAGTGTTACATACGACCAAATCCAAAGACGGCGGAACACAAACGGCCCAACATCAGTCTCTTTCCGCCTGCTGCACGATCCTGCTACGCAGCAGGTTTTTCCGAGCACGATATTCCTAATAAAAATGTAGCCTGTGCAACAGGAGTTCATTTTTACCATTAAAAATTGTACAGTTTTTACCGAATAGTACAAAAATTTTAGTAATAAATAAAAAAATGTGATAACGCGTATTTTTGTATAAGTTTTAAAGTAGGTACCTAAAAATTTTCCGGAACACCAAAATGGACCAACAAGATAGTTCACCCGATTTGTCCCTAAAATTACGGAGAGGGTCTAGTGACTCTCGAGATTCGTTTTATATGGATTTTGATAGAGGAATTGACTCGGACATTGAGGAGATGGCAACTACTTCTGGGGCGGATTTTGGGGGTGATACAACGGGGGAAATTACTGCTACTCCCACCGCATTCGGGATGAAGGTTGAAGGAGCCAGGTAATTCTCGTTATAAAATTTATGTGTCCCTTTATTACTACTACTCTAAAATACCAAGTAACTCATCCTTTTGTAAATATCAATTTATTCGGGTATTATGAGGAACCTAAATCATGAATTCGCTATAATATATATGTAATAGGTACTTTCCATTTGTTTCTTTTGAACAGCAAAGCAAAATAAAAATCTTTGCTTAGCTAAGTTGTTAAAGGAACGCTTCGCGAACAACTTCGTATAGTTCGTATGGGAAATATACAGGGTGTTCATTTGAAAACTTCCCACTTCGATTTTCCTGCTTTAAAATGAAAATGTGGAAAATCGCTCGGACCCGTCGATTTTTATTTCAATCTCATCAATTTCATCAATTTCAATTCATCTTTTGCGTATATTGTCAATCTTGTTACTTCAAGCCCCTAGGAGGGAGGGGGGGGGGGGGGGGGGTAAGATCTAAATCTTAAATGGATACCGCTATTTTATATAATTTTTTTGGATTCTGCATAAAATTCTGAACATTTTTTAATAAAAGCATTATTAGTCTATACTTAACAGTTTTCGAGATATTGACTCTTGAAAAATTACATTTTTGAACTTTGACAGCGTCTAGCTTTCTAACTGTACGTCTTAGAGCAAAACGGCTTACATGTCCCTATCTTCGATTTTTATTATCTTTCCAATACGGTCAACTTCCGGTCAAACCGGAAGTACTATATTTCTTACATCCGGTTTAACCGAAAGTTCACACTATTGGAAAGATAATAAAAATCGAAGATAGGGACATGGAAGCCGTTTTGCTCTAAGACGTGCAGTTAGAAAGCTAGACGCTGTCAAAGTTCAAAATTGTTATTTTTCAAGAGTCAATATCTCGGAAACTGTTAAGTATAGACTAATAATGCTTTTATTAAAAAATGTTCAGAATTGTATGCAGAATCCAAAAAAAAAATATAAAATAGGGGTATCCATTTAAGATTTAGATCTTACCCCCCCTCCCTCCTAGGGGCTTGAAGTAACAAGATTGACAATATACGCAAAAGATGTCCCCCTCGAAATAAAAATCGACGGGTCCGAGCGATTTTCCACATTTTCATTTTAAAGCAGGAAAATCGAGGTGGGAAGTTTTCAAATGAACGCCCTGTATACAGAAGGGCGACCAGGAAGGAGGAAAAACCCTTTGCTGTGCTAAGTTAAGTTTCAAAAGGAACACTCAATTTAGCCGTTGGCTTTGATTTGCTGTTTAAAAGTAACTAAAAGGAACTCGGCCACTTTTTGCAATAAAAAACCGCATAAAACACAGGAAAAAATTAGTTTTAGTTTGTATTAATTGTGGTTTTTAAAAGTAGATCACGTAAATGAAAACATTTTAAAGGAAATAATTTTTGTAACTATGCTATATTGGTTGACACTTAATAATTAAAGCTTGTTATTTCGTAGAACTCACATTTTTAATACAACTTTAAATATATATATATTGTGGAGACACCAATAAAGGAATACAAGACTATAATCGTAGAATTGATCAAAAAAAGAAGATAGAAAATGTCACCAGTGTGTTACTGTTTAACTATAGATAACGCTACAATATCTTGGGAAATAATATAGAAGTAGGGGGATTTGTGGAAATTTAATAAATCCAGTGTAATGAATATGACCCTAAGCTTTCCCTATCCCTAAGTATAGGGTTTATTTGCAAACCTTATATCAACGGTTTTCTATTTTCTTAAAGTATCGATTACCAGCGATCGAGGAGTGAGGATTTATAAGTGAATAAAATGATGTGGACGTGGACGTTATCACAATATATGTATTTAAAAAACAGGATGTCCAAAAGAGCGGCATTAAAATAACGTCTTAACTAAGTATCAACAGGCTTGCCAACATGTTTCCTATTTCGCGTATATTTATTTAATTTTTCTAGCTTTTACACAAAATTTAAATAAAATCATTATCGTCTTCATATTTTATAATTGACATATTAAATAAATATCAAGGAATTTCATTAAATATTTTAGAAGAATTGTATAGCGAAAAATATCGGGTAAGATTTTTTTAAAGATTATTATGTTATTCTTCTTTCATTATACAATTCTCCCAAAATTAGCAATAAAATAAATTAATATTTTTGTAATATGTCAGATATTATCTAAATATTGTACCGACACCGACGATATTGATTTTATTTAAATGTTAGTTAATGTAATAATAAACTAAAAAAAGCAACGCGAAATAGGTTATAGGTTGGCAATAGATGGAATGGCGTTGAGAATGCCACCTTAAGCAGAAGTAGTACATAATATTAACAGGCAAGGAATGTGTGGAAACAAAATCAAATGATATTAAAATAAAAAATTACCCTAAAGCTTAGAATAAGTCGATAAGCTATATGAGGTTTGCAAATTTAAAAAAATAATTTTTCGGTCAGGTCTTTGTAGGTATACTTAGGACTTAAATATCGATATGGAAACTTATTAATCTGAAAATGTCCCCTAATATGTACCTAATACGTACAGGCAAATTACATTAACAGTCAAAAAAATGGTAAAAATGATGAAAAGTTTATTCTTTAACGAGTATTTTGCCTGGTAAAAGCGGCGGTTGAAAGGTTACGGATTTCTGTATCTCAGAAACTAAAAGTTCCTTTATAATAAAATAAAATAATGTTTCGTAATTTTTTCAAAATTAACTTTGGGGTGTAGTCTACTTTGAGGGGGTACGTATATAACTGTCTATAATTTCAAGCTATATTGATAAAAATTGGTACTATGCTTACTCTGTTAAAGTAAGCTAGTAAGTATGTGTTTTTTTTTTGTTTTGGCAAATTTTACCCCTAGGGGGTAGAAATCGAAAAATAAATAGAAGCAAAATTTTTTAGACAAAATCCTTGCTTGGAACAAGTAAATATGTTATTTTACGAAAGTAGTCCATTATCAGAGTGGAGGTGTTGAGATATGGGGGAATATTAATCTCAAAGTCGTCTCCACAAATATATTAATGGTTAATTAATGAGGGGATGGACACGTTTCGATGCTAGCAAGCATCATCAGCAGCACCATTGGACCCAAGTGTCACAGTCAGACTTTCAGACGAAGTTGAATATACTGGGTGTCCGGAAAAATGTGGGAAATCACCCGAATATGAAAAAAAACACGTGAAAAGAATACTACAAGTTCATATAAACTTCCTTCGTATCTGCCTCCTCTTGGGAGATATGGGCTCCCATGGAATTAGGTTTTTGACACATAATTATTAAACCAATAACATATATTTCAATTTTTTTTTTCATATGATGTATACTAAGACCCTTCAAATTACTATCCCAGAAAGTATTGCGAATTACTCACAGCTGCAGCGACGGACCAGCTGTGACACTAATGTGGCCATTTTTTTTTACGCCCTGTATGATAAAAACTTTGGACAACGTTTTTTATATACCTTTAACTATTGACTAAAAATTAAGTACTCTTCATTCATGTCGCTAATCCTAACCGTTTTCGGAAAAAGACCATTTTATTGCTATCATGTATTTAGCGTATTTACCGTATTTCGATAAAAGACATCTTTGTTCCTATAAATTATAAATGTTCACTTTTAACTGCTTAATATTAATACATGATGGCAATAAAATGTCGTTTTTTCGAAAACGGTTAGGATTAGCGACATGAATGAAGAGTACTTAATTTTTAGTCAATAGTTAAAGGTATGTAAACAACGTTTTTATGGGCACAATATAGTGTCACAGCTAGTCCGTCCCTGCAGCTGTGAGTAATTCGCAACACTTTCTGGGATAGTAATTTGAAGGACCTTACCTGGTATATACATCCTATGAAAAAAAAATTGAAATATACCTGTTGGTTTAATAATTATGTGTCAAAAACTTAATTCCATGGGAGCTCTTTGAGAGCCCATATCTCCGGAGAGGAGGCCGATACTAAATTTAAGAAGATTATATGAACTTGTAGTATTCTTTTCACGTGTTTTTTTCATGTCCGGGAGATTTCCCACATTTTCCCAGACACCTTATTTTATTTTTTTATTTGCAAAGAATCGCAGTGACTTTAAACTGATATTCGGGCACGCAAAACGTTCACCATCGGCAACGTTCGTCGTAACTCGTTAGAAATGTACGTCATTTTTTTTTACAATTAAATGGTTTCTCTTGATTTTGTTTCTCTAAGGATATACTCGTATATAGGACAGTAATAATACTGTGATGTGATTTTAATAATTGGTAAATTACGCTTATGTACCATAGTTAATAATTGTATTATTATTTCATATCGACATAATATAACAAAAATAGTACATCCCCTGAAACGGAAGTCCTGCAGACACATTTAATTGACCTCAACTATTTTATTGTCATAAAAAGACGATAAGAAATAAACCTCCAAGAGTCCTTAAAACTATGCACCGTTTTGTCATGTGTCATACAACACTCCAGCGGTCATATCTCTTCATCGAGTTTCAAAAATAGCTCTGGTAGAAATTGATAGACAATAAAACTTAAATTCAAAATCTATTTCGAATTTACTTTATGACACAGATTTTCATTATCAACCAAAATGAGTTTTGGGACGTCTATTATGTTCTTTGAAAAATGATCGGGAAACTTAAAAATACGACAGTTCAAGTGGTGACAGCAAATTGATTTATTAAATGAGGGGCATGCAATGGGAGCATCGTACGACAAAAACGATGGGGAGACTGATCTGATAAATTCCGGGATGTTGCATTGTGTTTGCTTGCTGCCCCTAAACAACGCGCGGAAAATTAATAAATTTATTATTTAACCACCGTCCAACAGTGGCGTAGAGATGGGAAAACTACAGAACTAGCTAGTATATTATTGAATGTAATACCACAAAATGACAAAATGTGTTGAATAATAATTTTACCTGACACATTTCCATACCTATCTCATTTCGTTTGGGATTTTTTTTAAATCAATATTTTGATTATGTGTCAGTAACAGCCGTTCCACTATATAAGCGCGGTAATCCCAAAAGGCTTATCACTTATATAAGCCTATCCAGCTTTATGGGAATAATGTACAGTTGACGACATATAAATTCGTACACTCCACCCATACATAACTTAATTAACCCATACATAACTCAATTATACCAACAGCTATATACATAGCTGTAAATTATTGTATGTACGATTTTTTACCATAAGTAATAATGGTTATTTCTAAGTAAATATTTGTGTGTTTAAATTACAGCTGCCAAATAAGAAAATTATAAAATAATACCAGGAAACCTATACAAAAGTATAAAGCCAAAAAGGGTAAATGTACCTATTAACAAACAACAAACAAAATACTAATAATTAATTGCTGCGCCATTGGATTCTAACACTAATCGTAATCTTATTGGCATTGACAATAATACTTCTGGTGTAATCTGGAGTTAGCCCTTCCCAAATTTCTTCTATTTTATCAAATAAATCTATTTCATTCTGTGGTTTAAAATTTTATTGTACATTTCTTTTACCATCAATCTCCAAACATTTTCAATTGGATTTAAATCAGAACTTCTTGAGCACAAAGGCAGACATGTTACGTTGTTCTGTCTAAACCAGTTTCCTATATTTCTTGCAGTATGCACAGGGCAGTTATCCTGCTGAAATATAAAGTTATTTCCTTCAAAAACTATCGCGGCAGAAGGAAGAAGAACATTTTCCAAAATCTGAAGATATAAATATATATTACTGTTTAGTACCTATTCCCCCAATATTCCAGCACACATCTGCACCATGCCCACACATTAACGGAGAAACGTCCACTGGTTTGCTTTTTTTGAGTATAGATACTTCTCATCATATCGGGAATTTGGTGGTCTATAAACTCGAATCCTTCCATTATTTATTTATTATATATATTATGTAGACTGAAAAGTTTTCTTATCGGAAAAGATAACATTTTGCCAAAAAAAAAATCATTTTCTGATAAATATTGCATAGAGCACCTAATTCTTTGTTCCTTATCACTATTTTTTAAAAACGGTTTGGATGCAGCTGCTCGGTTTCTTAATTCGGAACATTGTCTTACTCGGCGTTGCACAGTTCTAGATGAAGCAGGGAATCCTGTTATGTGCATAGCGGATATACTGCAGTTTCAAATGGATTTTGCCTTAAATACTCCAGCAAATTTCGGTTTTCTTCATTTGATGATTTTCTATTATTTAAACTAGACCCAACAAACCTTTCAAGTGTTTGATGATAGCGCCCTTTTTTTACAATTCCTTGAACAGTACTTATAGGCACTCTAAAATGATCAGCTATTTTTCCATAAGACCATCCTATTTCTACTAAACATATTATTCTTGCTTTTTCAATAATACTTAAATAAGGCATTTTTAAATCAAATAAGATAATGACAATATACTTTGACAGATATCATGATAACAATTAACACGTTACAAAGGTAATAAAGGTAAAAAGTTGCATTTACAGTGTCATGCTCAGTTTAGTGTACGAAATTATACAGGGTGTTTCATTAAGGTCGAAGAGCGGCCATATCTCGGAAACTACTGGGCATAGAAACTTAGGAAAAGAAAAATGATAATTAAAGTGGCCATGAAAAAATTCTGGAAATAATTTTCAAGTTCCGCATTTTGCCGCAAGAGGGCGTAATTGAAAAGTAAATTTTTAAATTTTAAAGCTTGGACAATTATGCATCATTTTGGTCTTATGCTCATTGGCGTACCGACTTTAATAAGAGCGGGGGAAGCTGTTGAAAGTGTAATCATTTAAATCGCTGTAACTTATAAACGACTTATCCGATTTTAGCAAACTAAAGACTGTTTGGAAGAGAAATGTATGCACTTTGACCAATCGTATTTAGTTGTCCATAATAGTTCTAAAAAAAATGCTAGAGGGCGCAATTTGCAATAACAATAAATTTTTTGATTTTCCTCCGAAAAAATAAATCATACGGTATAATTATGATACCATAATCGAAAAGTAGATGAAATTTGCTAGAAAAAATATTAAAACCGCAGCTCGATATCTCCGTTCGTTTCTGAGTTATTGCCAAAAAAATAATTTTTAACACAAATTGCGCCCGTTATCAATTTTATTAGAAACTATCGTGTACCATTAGATACGACAATTGAAGGTTCTTCCAAACAAGCTTAAATTTAGTAAAATCGGATAAGTCGTTTAGAAGTTACAGCGATTTTAATGTTTAAACTTTCAATAGCTTCTCCCACTCTTATCAAGTGAAAGTGTAAACATTAAAATCGCTGTAACTTCTAAACGACTTAACCAATTTTACTAAATTTAAGCTTGTTTGGAAGAGAAAGGTAAGTACCTTTAATTGTCGTATCCAATGTACAAGATAGTTTCTAATAAAAAAATAAAAAATTATTGTTTTGGCAATAACTCAGAAACGAACAGAGATATCGAGCTGCGGTTTTAATATTTTTTCTAGCAAATGTCATCTACTTTTCGATTATGGTATCATAATTATACCGTATGATTTATTTTTTCGGAGGAAAATCAAAAAATTTATTGTTATTGCAAATTGCGTCCTCTAGCATTTTTTTTGAGAACTATTATGGACAACTAAATACGATTGGTGAAAGTGCATACATTTCTCTTCCAAACAGTCTTTAGTTTGCTAAAATCGGATAAGTCGTTTATAAGTTACAGCGATTTAAATGATTACACTTTCAACAGCTTCCCCCACTCTTATTAAAGTCGGTACGCCAATGAGCATCAGACCAAAATGATGCATAATTGTCCAAGCTTTAAAATGGTGTTATCAAACATATACCTTAATGTGGAATTTTCGGAGTTATGTAAAATTTAAAAATTTACTTTTCAATTACGCCCTCTTGCGGCAAAATGCGGAACTTGAAAATTATTTCCAGAATTTTCTCATGGCCACTTTTATTATCATTTTTCTTTTCCTGAGTTTCTATGCCCAGTAGTTTCCGAGATATGGCCGCTCTTCGACCTTAATGAAACGCCCTGTATGTCGTCAACAAATTGTACAATGAGTTAATGTATCAATAAAATAATAGATATAGAGATCGATATTAGCTTAAATTACGTTTATGTCACTGAAAGAGGAGCGAGTGAAATAGAGTGTACAGAGGTTGGACATAATGATGTTTATTAAATGATAGAAGAGGTTTAGACTTGCATTTGCAATTTATTTGCTTTAAACCACAACGTTTTATCTGGTACGTATCTTTAGTCGTCGTCAGGTGAATATTGGTATTCAGTCTGGCCCGGGGGAGAGGGGGGGGGGGGGGGTACATAATGCTTGCCTCCATCTAGCTACGCCGGTACAATGATTAAATTAAATTGACGAAAAAAAATATTTCTTAGGGTTGAAAACCTTTTAACTTTTACTAAAATAGTAATATTTTTGTATGTTTACATACCATTTAAGCCCTGTTATAAACAAAATACTTTCGGCAAGCATTTATTAATAAATTAAAGCTTGTTAAACTAATAAATTGCATTTTTAATCATTAATATGCCTTTTTTTGCAGTTGGCCGACGATTCCCCCTCAGAATATGAGCGGCGGCAGTCGTAGCAGCGCGGCGTTGGGGGGCCGAGACCCCCTGCTACCGTCTCCTGCTTCCCCACATGCGGTTATAGTGTCACCGGAAACGCTAAGCCACTCGTCCCCCTCGAAATCTACTGCTAAACACGTCACAGGACATACAGTGCAAATTCAGACACACAAGTACGTAAAGTAGTATTTATTTGATTTGTAAGTAGTACCTAAACTTATTAAATAATACCAAAACTTTTGGAAAGAGTTCATTTATTGTTCTAACAAGTGTTAGTTTTATCAACAATGTTACAGCTATGTTACTTGTTTTTTTATTTGGCATGATAATTTTGGGAATTTCTATACAATATACAAAGATCCCGATCGGTTAAAGCAAGAAATGGCAAGATCAATCAACTAATTGCATTTCAACTCTGGTGAAATACTATATGCCATATGTGATTGGCTTGATAACATGCCTTTTGGATCAATTAATGAGCCTAATGAATAAAAATTAAGCAATTACTTGAAGCAATGACTAGCAAATGCTATAAATAAAAGCAATTGCTAGATCTGGATATGAATAAAATTTTGAAGCAATTGCTGTTTTTCTTACACCTCTGTAGCAAATGCTTATTGAACACAAGACATGTCTCATCCACTTGTTCAGATTATAGATTTCATGTTCAGTTTGGTGCCTAATTTGCAGAAGAGTTGACGTGAATACAACAACGTTGGTCTATTTATTGAGTACAATAGTAATCTGTTACGTTTTTGTGGAAAATAGGAAACTTATATTTGTGATATGGCAGATTTCAGCGAAAATGAGGAAAGTGATAAGTAGTAGTGATGAAGAAATTAAAGAGAAGCAATTGATATTCGTTCACAAATTGAAGGAACATAAATTAATCTCTCTGACCACAACTGTTTAGCTTCCACAACAGCTTCAGCACTTGTAGGAAATTTAAAAATATTGGCCTTCTCCAAAACTGTCCAACAAATCCATTACAGAAGTCACCGGCGTATACAAGGGGGGGGGGGGGGGGTAATGGGGGTAATTACCCTACCCCCCCCCAAGATTACTTAAGCGTTAATTAATTTTTGACCTTACTCCTTAAAGATGCTATATATTATCTAGTATCCTAGCCAGGCACGTAGTTAGGGGGGTACAGGGGGCCCGCCCCCCCCCCCCGAAACTCGAGCTCTGATTTTGGCAACATAGGCAACACATTAAACATTTCCTACACTATTACATTTTCTTCACCTTATTATTACCGGATTTGTTTTTGTGCTTTTCTTGAGGATTTTGTGTTGTGTTTTTTATTTTTCCCACTTGAAAACAAAGCACCATGATTCAAAAAAGGGCGTGGCACCCACAAAATTTTCGCCTGCGGCGCTTTTTTTGCGCCTTTGGCGCGATCCCGATGCCCCCCCCCCCGTGAAGGGATCCTGGCTACGTGCCTGATCCTAGCCGATCGATTACCCCCCCCCCCACAACAGCGTCAGCATTTGTAGGAAATTTAATAAAAATATTGGCCTCCAAAACTGCATCCATTACAGAAGTGTATGTCTTACAGACAGTAGTTTGGTGAACACCGAGTTCTTCAACTACAGAATTTTGAAAGCCCGGATTCGACAATTTCCGCAGAAAGACTTGAATCTTATTTAAAGGCGACACAGTGCACCCCCTCGCCTCTTACCAGTATCAGTCAAAAAATAATTTGCCAACCACTCAACATTTTCGCAGTCAAATCGATATAACTTTCTGAAATCATTTCTGCAATTTTTACGTAGGTACACTGTAGATTTTTCTTTTACGGGCGTTCATATATTCAGCCATAATTGAAGAGCAACGCATATGTGTGCCACGGAGAACTAAAGTTGACTGCTACCAAGCAAACGATGCAGGGGTCGACCTACCTTAAAAAGTTGAAAGCAATCGCTACACTGGAAAAAGCAATTCCTTAATTTATTCATCACATTTTAAGCAAACGATAGCAATCGCTTCTATTTTTTAGGAAAAACATTGACTAGAAGCGATTCCTGCACTTTTAAGCAATTGCTGGACGCTATAGCCATTACTTTAGTTTTTATTCATTATGGGCTTTTAAGAAATTACTTCGATTTTATAAGAAAAAGCAATCGCTACATTTTTATTCATTAGGCTCATTGGCAAGCATCTGATGACAAAGCGATAGTATCGACTATCGATTTATCATCTGTGTTTTAAGATCCAACAAAGAGAACAAAGCGGCTTAATTATACTCCGTGCTTTAAAATCTGTTCACAGGTTGTTTTTATTTGATGTCGTCAATTAGTCAAGTCTTTATAGCATACTGTATTTAATTTTTAGAGCTATTTCGGCAACTCCTTTGACCATAGCAGGGTATTATTACCACCAGCAACATTTTCCAGTAGCCAGACGACTCAGTAGGGCAGAGAAACAAATAGAATGGCGGCAATTGGGGTGGTAAGTTGTTATTTTCTTCCTTTAAGATTATGTGTTGAAATACAAACTGTGTGTGACTGTGACTGCGTTTTTGTTAATATTGATTAAAGTAATAATAATAATAATATCAAAAGTTTATTCAAATATTTTTTGACATTTAATGCTAATATATATTTTTTTTGTATAAACTATCAATTCCGAACTCAGAAACAAAATACTTGTTTTGAGTTAAATAATATAATATTTTTGTCAAGAATATATTTCATAATTCAGGCACAACTAGATTATAATATAAAAGGAATATGACAATATTTTATTTTTATATTTTATATCACTAGGTATAGTATACAGGGTGTTCCGATGATCATGTTACAAAATTCTAGGGTAGATAAAACACACGAAAATAAGAAAAAAAGTTCATGTGAACATGGGTCCGGAAACGCTTCTTCAGGGAGCTAGGGCCCTTCGAAGATGACCTTCAAAAACTACTTTTCGTTTTATAGCTTCGGTACTACTGCAGCTATCGCAACCAATTTTGGGACATGAAATCTAGTTCGTAGGTTCATCAATTTGAGCCTTCCGGATTTTGTCACCTTTAACCAGGGGCGTACAAACCAAGGGGGTATTTGAGTAAATTTGACCCTACTCCTCTTAGGCTTTAATTTCTTACCATTTTTATATCTGATTATGATTCTCCAATGCCTTTTACATAAAAAAGGTACTCTTAGTAAAAATCGCTATCTGTCACAGTTTCCTCCGAAAATGGCTAAATCCAATCAATAATAAATTATTGGTCTTAAACCAATTATTACGTTGAAATACCCCCTTGGTTTGTACGCCCCTGGTTAAAGGTGACAAAATCCGGAAGGCTCAAATTGATGAACCTACGAACTAGATTTCATGTCCCAAAATTGGTTGCGATAGCTGCAGTAGTACCGAAGCTATAAAACGAAAAGTAGTTTTTGAAGGTCATCTTCGAAGGGCCCTAGCTCCCTGAAGAAGCGTTTCCGGACCCATGTTCACATGAACTTTTTTTCTTATTTTCGTGTGTTTTATCTACCCTAGAATTTTGTAACATGATCATCGGAACACCCTGTATGTATAAACGTACAAAGATAAAATACGTTATGCATAATATACAGTGTTAGGAAAAATTACCAGAACGGTCGATTATTTCAAAATATACAGGGGTTATCAAAAAACGTCTTATATAAAAAATGTAGGGCTGTTAAAAATCTACATATCGGTGACAAATTTAAATATACAGGGTCGCCCACAAAGTTGTGGAGAATGATAGTTATATTTTTTTAAATGGAACACCCACAATTTTTACATTCTTAAATTCCACATAAAATTATAATTATTATTTATTAAATGCACTTCTAGTCTATACTTCATAGTTTCCGAGATATTGACTCTCGAAAAGTGACATTTTTGAACTTTGACAGCTTATAACTTTCTAACAGTACGTCTTAGAGCAAAACGGCTTACATGTCCCTATCTTTAAATTTTATTATCTTCCCAAAAAAATCAACTTCCGGTTAATCCGGATGTAACTCGAAAGAAGGAAATATAGTTGTTCCGGTTTAACTGGAAGTTGATTTTTTTGGGAAGATAATAAAAATTGAAGATAGGGACATGTAAGCCGTTTTGCTCTAAGACGTACTGTTAGAAAGTTATAAGCTATCAAAGTTCAAAAATGTCACTTTTCGAGAGTCAATATCTCGGAAACTATGAAGTATAGACTAATAGTGCATTTAATAAAAAATAATTATAATTTTATGTGGAATTTAAAAATGTAAAAATATACAGGGTGTTCCATTTAAAAAAATATCAAAGTGACCCCTAGTACTTTTGTTTGATGTTCAATTGTTTTTTGCTGAAGATATTCGAATTCGCGGGAGAAAATGACTTAAGATGGCTATTTCAGTTTTTTTATAAAAGTACAGGAAAAGTCAAAAAATCGCCTTGTCTAGTCTTGGTTGGATAACCCTGTACCTACTCTGTTATATAAAAAGTTAATATTTGACCACGACATCCAAGTTTTTCTAATTTGTTAATAAGAATTTTATGACTGACAGTATCGAAGGCTTTAGCTAAATCTAAAAATATGCATAATAATATACTGTTCATTTTATTATCGATTGAATTATATATATGATTTGTTAGGTGACAAATTGCATCTTGTGTAGATTTATTCTTTTGAAATCCAAATTGTTTGTCTGATTTTATTCTTATTTAAGAAATTTCCAATCTTTCTTTTAAAACTTTTTCGAAAACTTTTGCTAATGATAAAATTAATATTACAGCAGGTCTGTAATTTTAAAGTATTTTTATAGACGTCACAACCAGTGGCGTAGCTAGAGGGGGGGCGGACCGCCCCGGGTGTCACCCTTTTAGGGGTGACACCCGACCCACCCGATAACCCGACAGTGATGAAAAAAATACACAAATCATAATTATGACAATTTTTATCAACAATAATAATCACTGAGTAAAGCCACTTTTATTTTTTTTTAAGATCATTCAGTTCGGAAGCCGAACTCCTCTTGGAGATACCAAGACTCCGCCGACATATTCAAGCGGCCAATATATCAGTGTCTAATTGGTTGTCTCTAGACTTTTTAAAGTTTATTGTGCAATGGGATTTTATAGAATCTGTGCCAAATCTTGTGGTCGCTCTCAAACTATTTGTAACAATTTGCGTATCGGTAGCCTCGTGTGAAAGAAGTTTCAGCAAACTCAAATTAATAAAAAACTATTTGAGGGCTACAATGAGCGAAAGAAGACTCAACAGTCTAAGCATGTTAACAATAGAACACGAGGCAACGCAAAAAATAAATTTTGAGGACGTAATTAGTGAGTTTGCAGCTGTTAAATCTAGAAAAAAGAGCTTTTAAGGTACTTACATATTTTTGTTTACTCATTTATATTTTAATTAGAAAAAAATAATAATCAGTTTTCATTTTTGGGGTGACACCACGAATTCCGCCCCGGGTGTCACCCATGCTAGCTACGCCACTGGTCACAACCACCCGAAAAAGAAACTTTATTCAGCTAACTTTTAAGCAATAATGTTCGTTTTTTAAACTAGAAACTTTACCACCAAAAATAAAAAATCACTACGAAAACGTAATAAATTTCCTGCTGCGTTATGACGGAATACGGATACAGATTATGAGATTACGCTACGGTATATGGCATGCAAAGGTACACACTCCTGCATTCCTTTGCACTATCTTATTGGCTCCGTTACTTTCGTGACTTCTAGATATTCGTGCCCGCACCTGCAGCGCTATAAAAATAATAGGGCTTGTATTTTTTATAAATAATAATATATGCACGAAAATATTTAAAAACAGACAGAATAATAGGAAACTTTTCCATTGTAATTCAATGTTACGTTTACGTACCGAATTGAATAGTTTGAAAACACAGTTGAACTTACAATCTTTTCATATTTATATTTAGCTAATTCAAGAAATTACATATTTATTTCAAACATTTTATACAAGATATTTGAATTAAATTCTTATTATTATCATTATTATAATACAGTGCGAGCAAAAATTATTTGCATCAAAGAGGGCTTGCGGATTAAAAAACGTGGGTCTTGGTTTAGATCACAATGATATGGGGACGATATATCTAACCAAATCTAGGTTAAAATTTTGTCAAATTCATATTATGACATGACATGCCAAACTAATGAGTAATAAAATAAGTAGACAAAAACAAATTTATTTTTTTTGTTTACAAAATTAACAAAGTAAGAATATACGGAAAGAAAAAGAATTACATAAATTGCTGAAATTGGCCACCATATGCTCCAAGCATAAATTCACACGTCTCTTCATATTTTCGAAAGTGTTGACCAGCATCTCTGGAGAAATGTTACCACATTCATGGATAATCCTTTCTTGTAATTGTTCTAAATTTGCAACTGGTGTTTTAAAAATAGTGTTCTTTAAATGAGGAAAAACGAAGTACTCTATAACCGTTCAACAAGGTAATCAGATGGGAATTCAATGTCTGTCGTCGAAAAAATTGCGTAAGTAGTTAATAGTTTCGGCGGCTGTACGTCAGGTCTAATACTTAAATCATTTCTTTCCAATAAATTTTGGGTAAACCATTGAGAGTAATTCCTGCGTGTTTCAAAATCTGCGGCTTGTATTTCTTGGAATACTTGCACTTCATAAGGAAATAAATTTAGCTGCTTCTTAAGAATAGTCCTGCATGTTCCATAAGATCTTTCCACTTCTTGGAGCGTCCTATACAATTTGTTGGCGTACTTTGCATTATTTCACGAACGTTTGCAACAAGTTCTTCTGTTCTTACAGATGGTCTTCCTGCTCCTTTTTTGTGTTGTATAGAACCTGTTTCCCTAAACACAGCCACGGTTCTTTTCAGGCAATGATAAAAATCCCCAGCAATAAAAGCAACGTTAGAAAAATGTTCGTGAAAATCGTCCATGCACAAACCAGGATTGTATTGCCACTCACCATTTACTCTAACCCCGTTTCGAAAATACGCTTCAACCAGGATGTTTTGTGCTGTTCCGTAAAGCCCATCGTGTGAATTGTTCAAGAAATTGGAAAAATTAGCGATGAATCAAATTACTTGTATAACGTCTGTCAAAGATGACGGAATAACTGATTGATTATTAATTCAGGTAGTTACTGACACGTGACACCCAACAGGTATTAAGCTCTACGGCTAAGCATTACGTCCTTAGATGCAAGGCCCTCTTTGATGCAAATAATTTTTGCTCGCACGGTAGTTATGTGACAATCGTAAACTCTATTATAGAATTTTAAATTTAGTTATTTTGTGTATAATTTTCAGCGACGCTTTAGCTACCACCCTATCAGCACTTTATGGGAAACTTCTAGTCGTCATGGGCACCGCCTTTCCAATGGCAGAAGTCATTTCCACGTACATTCCTCCGTCTTTTTACGAGGCCTATTACCTGTACCTGTATATTGGGAGCATGTTTTTTCTGTTTTATATGTATATGGTGTTGTTAAGGGATAAAAGAAAGATGAAAAGGGAAAACAAAAAGAAAACATGTGACAGTAAGTACATTTTATATGTGTTATAAAATTTTGTAGATTGGCTTAACGTTTGGGTTTGTTCGGGTTTGTTCGATCATCAAATCATAATACACGTCATAAAAATTAAATAACCATAAAACCTAAAATAAATAAGTCCATAGGACAAAAAAATTTCAAATATTTATGTTTTTATTTAAACGATTTTTTACCAATAAAAATTAAAAAATTGATTTCATTAAAAAAAATTTAAAGTCGAAATAAAAACATGGATATTAAAAACAGACAATTTGAAAATATTTTTAGAAATGCTTTAAATAAGTCATATTGTTCTGAATAATTTATATAAGTAATATTTTTTACTTAAAAATTATAAACTAATAATTTTATTATAGGTAATATATTTCTTCAAAAAAACTGCGTTTATACTATAAATTAACATTTTTACTTTAAAACTTGATTTTTAATGCATATTTATGATTTAAGATTTTACATAGGTACTAAAACAAAAAATAAGATTTGGCCCTAACAAGCTCAGCTTCAGGGGATTGAAGAATAAGTTTATAAAAGACAACATAAACATATTTATTATATTATTAAATTTTAAATAAAATAAACTTATTATTATTATGTAACGGGTGATCCAGGTCAAAAACTTTAAACAGGATCCTCTTTAAACTTGCTGAGAGTTAACAGCAGATCTCGATGCTTATTCTAGAGAATAGAGGTGGGTCGTCATTTACGCTCCAACGCGCCCACAACTACGCAGTAACTAGTTATCGTGAAGCGCTACGGCCGTAGTAAAGAAATATAACATAACTATTGTCGGGTAGGTGATTCGTAAATAAAGTTATCGTTTAAATATTATAATCACGTTACCTCACACGCTACGGTGACCTAAGTGTGACCAGTAAAGTCAGCATCATAATATGGGATTTTTTTTTATTAATAGCTTTATTCGAAATTTGACTTTGGCATTAAGTTCTGCTTCGATCGAGATGAAAATTAAGCAAAAAAAATAGTAGTCACGTGATTCGCATTATCTGTCAAATTAAAAATTTTTCCAAAAAATAATTCAAAAGTGGGGTTATTTCTAAAAATATCGAAAAAAGTTATTAGAAAAAGTTTTTTTTAAATTCAGTTTCTAGCCCACATGCAAAATTTTAGCTGCATAAGATAATTTTAATTTTTTACCTACCAAATTTACCAAATCTACCAAAATTTATTTTCCACTTATTGGACACTTTACTGATGACACTGTGTTCTTTTTTTGTCTTAATATTAAGGTGTATTACTTTCAGACACAAACTACGTTTTCAAAAATACTTTTTTTATGAAGTTACCTTATACAGGGTAAAAAACAAATAAACTTTGCATCACATGCGACCAAACTTTAATAGCTCAATTTTGAGTTTGTAGAAAAACACACATTTAATATGGCGCTACTTTAAAGAAAATGTATCTGAAATAAAGCATTGTCAAAACTAAGAAGTTTTATGTAGGTTGCGTCGAGTCTTATTTTGCAAAAGTGGTGCAATTTACAAAATATGGGTAAAAAATCTAAATTATCTTATGCAGCTAAAATTTTGCATGTTGGCTAGAAACTGCATTAAAAAAACTTTTTCTAATAACTTTTTTCGATACTTTTAGAAATAACCCCACTTTTGAATTATTTTTTGGAAATAATTAAAATTTAACAGATAATGCGAATCACGTGACTACTATTTTTTTGCTTAATTTTCATCTCGATCGAAGCAGAACTTGATGCTAAAGTCAAATTTCGAATAAAGTTATTAATAAAAAGAATCCCATATGATGCGGACTTCGCTGGTCACACTGTATGTGTGAATAGCAACGGGTTGTTTTGAACAGTTCGCTTTGTGACGTAGCCGCCAAGCGCTCAGTTGTAACATTTTTGTCGCTCCAAAGTAACGTTGTTTTGGAGCGGTATTTTGTTAGACAGTCAGTTAGGGAGCGAACTGTTCTAGCTCCCCACGTATGATTACTTTTTAACACTATGCAGTAATATTTCTATAAGCACCTAAGTAGTTCTTTCTATTTCCAAAATACACTTTCTAACCGAGTTTATTTTAGCAACTACCAAATCGTACATTTCTTCTCAGGGTTCATCGGACTATTCTTGGGACAATTAAACTCTTTCGCAAAGTCCTCCGAATTGCTAAGCACCCCTATTATTCTAAAAATCCCCGGCGAGTGAACTGAACTTTTCATTCTGTTCTTGGCCTCTTCTATTCTCTGTTGTCCGCACCAAACTTGCGCGAAATTTAGGAAGAAAAGTTGTTTTCCCGTAAGGTTTAGACCTAAAAAAACACTTTATTCACTTTGTATAAAGTAAGGAGGATTTCAAAGCCTTTTAGGGAAATTAGCTTTAACTTTAATAATGGAGTTCGGCAACAATAGCGCTAGTTTTGAAAATATCCTTTGTTATGATAATGTAGGAGGGAAAATAAATAACCAATGCTGGTTTAAATTAGGTTGTAATGGAAATAGGGTAGAGTTTGGAACTATTGAAAAGTCAATATATATACCGTGCGAGCAAAAATTATTTGCATCAAAGAGGGCTTGGATTAAAAAACGTAGGGCTTGATTTAGATCACAATGATATGGGGACGATATATCTAACCAAATCTAGGTTAAAATTTTGTCAAACTCATATTATCACATGATATGCCAAACTAATGAGTAATAAAATAAGTAGACAAATACAAATTTATTTTTGTTGTTTATAAAATTAACAAAGTAAGAATATACAGAAAGAAAAAGAAAAATAATTACATAAATTGCTGAAATTGGCCACCGCCATGCTCCAAGCATAAATTCACACGTCTCTTCATATTTTCGAAAGTGTTGACAGGCATGTCTGGAGAAATGTTACCACATTCTTGGATAATCCTTTCTTGTAATTGTTCTAAATTTGCAACTGGTGTTTTAAAAATAGTGTTCTTTAAATGAGGAAAAACGAAGTAATCCATAACCGTTCAACAAGGTGATCTAGGTGGAAATTTAATGTCTGATCGAAAACTGATCAATCTGTCGTCGAAAAAATTGTTAATAGTTTCGTAAGTTTCGGCGGCAGTATGAGCGGTTGCACCGTTCTATTGAAAATATCCAAAACGTAGTTCGTCGTCAAGTAATTGCTCCACAAATAGATTCAAAATATTGTTTCTATACCGCTGTGCTGTAACTGTGCCATGGAAAAAAATAGGACCAACAATTCTTCTTCGGGAAACAGCTAACCAGACACCAATTTTTTGAGGGTGCAATGTGGACTCTACAAGAAAATGGGGATTTGCACTACTCCACATGCATGTATTCTGAGAATTCACATAACCGAAGAGGTGGAACCAGGCTTCATCCGAAAAAAATGCCAGGTCTAATAAATCATTTCTTTCCAATAAATTTTGGGTAAACCATTGAGAGTAATTCCTGCGTCTTTCAAAATCTGCGGCTTGTATTTCTTGCAATACTTGCACTATAAAAAAATTAATTTAGCTGCTTCTTAAGAATAGTCCTGCATGTTCTATAAGATCATCCCACTTCTTGGGACAGGCGTCTTATACAATTTGTTGGCTTGTTTTGCATTTTTTCACTAACGTTTGCAACAAGTTCTTCTGTTCTTACAGATGGTCTTCCTGCTCCTTTTTTGTGTTGTATAGAACCTGTTTCCCTAAACACAACCACGGTTCTTTTCAAGCAATAATAAAAATCCCCAGCAATAAAAGCAACGTTAGGAAAATGTTCGTGAAAATCGTCCATGCACAAACCCGGATTGTATTGTCACTCACCATTTACTCTAACCCCGTTTCGAAAATACGCTTCAACCATGAATGTTTTGTGCTGTTCCGTAAAGCCCATTGTGTGAATTGTTCAAGAAATTGGAAAAATTCGCGATGAATCAAATTACTTGTAACGACTGTCAAAGATGACGGAATAACTGATTGATTGTTAATTCAGGTAGTTACTGACACCCAACAGGTATTAGGCTCTACGGCTAAGCATTACGTCCTTAGATGCAAGGCCCTCTTTGATGCAAATAATTTTTGCTCACACGGTAGGAAAGCCCAAAAGTATTTAATTTTTTACCTGGCAAGGTCTCATCGGCATTTGGATTATTCAGCAGCCATGCTTGATATGCTCTAAACGATTCCTTAATGCCCCCATTATCTGCTATGTTTTCTCCCTGGGTTAGGTAACCGTCTAGTGGTACTTTTATTTGAGGCAATATGTACTGACTAAAAGTATCAAATAAAAAAGGTTTGTAAATTTGTAAGTTTGTGTATTTAAAATGTGCTGGTTTCGGGTTTTCTTAATTTTTTTGCTATGGCAACAGTGTGAAGGGGAATTACGTTGAGTTTTAGTGCGTATAATAGAACATTAAAATTCGCTTATCTCAGAAACGGCTGCTCGAAGAGATACCCACTAGTTGTACCTTTTTTCGACAAAAGATACCAAGAAATAAGAATTTTTAAGTAGCAATTCAATATACCGAGACACAATAAACTTACGAAGGTTGAGATGTAGGCGTAGTGCTGCAATGTACAAATGTACATCGAAACTGTGATCAGATTTCGATTTCTTATCCTAAAAAAACCTCTTACCATTAAAGTTCGTGCAAATCAAGCTACTATTAAGATAAATATTTACAAAAAAATAAATTTTATACCCTTTATTTTGGAAACCAGCAACTTCTGGACTAAGGTAATTGGGCTAGATACCCATAAAAATATATGTGTAATACCTGTATTGATCTATCATACATTGAGCTTTTTCATAAAAGTTTTTGATTGAACTCTCTCTCCACCACATCATCAGATTACCTTGTTGATCGAAAAGTCGACCTAAAAGGAAAAAGGTAAATATGGTAGCAGCAAGATCAATAAGATAAAATGAATATTATTTCCGAAGCACCTAAAAAATAAGGAATTACTGAAATACGTATGTTTATTGCCAAACATTGAATTCTATAAAAATTCCCGTGTCTTTCATTCCAAAGTTGTTCTCTACCGTTTCGACAAAATAACCTTTTCCAGATTTCTCATATCATTACCTTTATCATCAAATCCATGCGTTATTTCATGGCCAATAACTATTCCTATTCCACCGAAATTTAAAGCTTTTGGAAAGTATTTATGATAGAAAGGAGGCTGTAATATTCCTAGAAAAAAAATTAGAGTTTGAGATGAATTTATTTAGCAGTAAAATGGTCTAACCTGCTGGGAACATTATTTGGTTCTTATTTCTGCTATAGTAAGCATTTACCACAGCTGGAGAGGTACTCCACAATGTTCTATTAACTTCGGATCCTAACCGTTTCTGTTCAATCCTACTCAGGTGCCTTAAGATACTTAAAACGTTTTCAAAAAAATAATCCGGGTGGACTTCTACATCAAAGTATCGCGTGGAAAGTTCTAAAAATAAATCGGGGGAAAGAACTGTACACCTTCAAATCGTGGAAAATATTTATTCTTGTCTTGTGTCAAAATAGAGAAATATAGGAGCACAAGAATAGAAACTCCAGGAGTTTTGTTTATTTCTTAAATATAAGAGCGATTGTAACAATGTGTTTTTCTTTAACATTTTAATGACGACATCCTAATGGTGTAAGATAAATAAAAGTTCCAAATGCTCCAGTGTAATTAATGTTGGCATCTTCGTTTAATAAAAATGATTTCAATGTCCCTGAGCAAAGCCTATAAAACGTTGAATTTTAGTGCGATCTTGAAATAAAAGATTTCCTGTTGCTAACACTATTCTGGAAATCCTTTTTAGTATTCAAGCAGATATAATTTCGAGTTAAATTGTGCCTATAACTAGGGCTGGGCGATATTGTAAATTCCAATTTCGAATATCGATATTAAAAAAATATCGATATATTTTATTTTTTAAATATCGTTATTCGATATATCGATAATATACAGTGTCACCAGTAAAGTCCGCCATATGGGATTTTTTTTTTATTAATATCTACCTTTATTCAAAAACAAATAAACTTTGCATCACATGCGACCAAATTTTAATAGCCCAATTTTGATTTTGTAGAGAAACACACATTTAATATGGCGCTACTTTAAAGAAAATGTACCTGAAATAAAGCCTTGTCAAAACTTAGAAGTTTTACGTAGGTTGCGTTGAGTCTTATTATGCAGAATTTACAAATATAGGTGAAAAATCAAAATTATCTTATGCAGCTGAAATTTTGCATGTAGGCTAGAAACTGCATTAAAAAAAACTTTTTCTAATAACTTTTTTCGATATTTTCAGAAATACTTTTGAATTATTTTTTGGAAAAAATTATAATTTGACAGCTAATGCGAATCACGTGACTACTATTTTTTTGCTTAATTTTCATCTCGATCGAAGCAGAACTTGATGCCAAAGTCAAATTTTGAATAAAGCTATTATTAAAAAAAAATTCCATATGATGCGGACTTTACTGGTGACACGGCCATATCTCGGAAACTATTGGGCATAGAAATTCAGGAAAAAAAAATTAATAACTAAAGTGGCTATAAGAAAATCCTGGAAATAATTTTTAAGTTCCGCATTTTGCCGCAAGGGGGCGCAATTGAAAAGTAAATTTTAACATTTTAGATATCTCCGAAAATTGCACGTTAAGGTATATTTTTAATAACACCATTAAAAAACTTGGACAATTTTGCATAATTTTGGTCCCGTGCTTGTTGGCGTACCGACTTTAGTAAGAGTGGGGGAAGCAGTTGAAAGTGTAAACATTTAACTCGCTGTAACTTCTAAACGACTTATCCGATTTTAGCAAGCTAAAGACTGTTTGGAAGAGACATGTATGCACTTTCACCAATCGTATTTAGTTGTCAATAATAGTTCTCAATAAAATTGCTAGAGGGCGCAATTTGTAATAATAATAGTTTTTTTGATTTTATCCCGAAAATTCAAATCATACGGTATAATTATGATACGATAATCGAAAAGTAGATTAAATTTGCTACAAAAAATATTAAAACCGCTGCTCGATATCTTTGTTCGTTTCAGAGTTATTGCCAAAACAGTAATTTTTAATACAAATTGCGCCCTCTAGCAATTTTATTTGAAACTATTGTGTACCATTGGATAAGGCAATTAAAGGTACTTACCTTTCTCTTCTAAACAAGCTTAAATATAGTGAAATCGGATAAGTCGTTTAGAAGTTACAGCGATTTTAATGTTTACAGTTTCAATAGCTTCTCCCACTCTTATCAAGTGAAAGTGAAAATATTAAAATCGCTGTAACTTCTAAACGACTTCACTCAGTTTAAGCTTTTTTGGAATAGAAAGGTAAGTACCTTTAATTGTTATATTCAGTGGTACACAATAGTTTCAAATAAAATTGCTAGAGGGCGCAATTTGTATTAAAAATTAATGTTTTGGCAATAACTCTGAAACGAACAAAGATATCGAGCTGCGGTTTTTATATTTTTTCTAGCAAATTTTATCTACTTTTCGATTATGGTATCATAATTATACCGTATGATTTGAATTTTCGGGATAAAATCAAAAAAACTATTATTATTACAAATTGCGCCCTCTAGCAATTTTATTGAGAACTATTATTGACAACTAAATACGATTGGTGAAAGTGCATACATTTCTCTTCCAAACAGTCTTTAGTTTGCTAAAATCGGATAAGTCGTTTAGAAGTTACAGCGAGTTAAATGTTTACACTTTCAACAGCTTCCCCCACTCTTACTAAAGTCGGTACGCCAACAAGTGTTAATGGTGTTATTAAAAATATACCTTAACGTGCAATTTTCGGAGATATCTAAAATGTTAAAATTTACTTTTCAATTGCGCCCCCTTGCGGCAAAATGCGGAACTTAAAAATTATTTCCAGGATTTTCTCATAGCCACTTTAGTCATTATTTTTTTTTTCCTGACTTTCTATGCCCAATAGTTTCCGAGATATGGCCGCTCTTCGACCTTAATGAAACACCCTGTATCGATAAAAATATCGATATATCGAATTTTTGCCCAGCCCTACCTATAACAGTTCAAAATGGCAGACGGGACGATAACCCAATACAATTGATCCTGAAAACACTGTTTATTACGTCAACCGATTCGATTGACATTATCAAATTCGATACATCTATTGACATTAGAACAAAAGAAAATTTTTCAATTACTTATACCGGGTGTCCGCGAAAGGTGGTTCGCCCCTATAACTTTTTTGGCTTTAAAGATATTGGAATGAAATTTGGAGAATGTGTATACGACATAAAATTACATTTTTTGACGGGTAACTCAATTCTATGGCACTTCCGGTTTAACCGGAAGTGACATAAACTTTCGATTTTTAAATGGGACGCCTGGTATATTTTTACTTATTTTATCTCCACATGACATTCTAAACACAATCATGTGTCACTTGTCACTTTGTGTCACCAAAAAAAAAATTTTTTTTTCATTTTAATTTTAAATCTAGAGGGCTATGAATTCGTTTAAATTACTAATTTTGTCTTATAATCTTGAGTAAAATACCAATTTACTCTTTTTTGTCAAAAACCAATCTGCTGTGTAAAATTCAATTTTTAAATTTGTATAAGTCATTTTTTTCAAATGGCAACATAGTGGTTCACCCGGTTAACAAAAGAGACCATTTTCCTACGATTAATTTGATACCAAACACTTATGGGTTTTAAACAAACTTTCGTTTAAAATACTGGTAAAATATAACGCTAACATTTTTCTAAAATGAACGGTCTTCAGAGAATGAAATATTATTTAAATGAATCGAGTAGGCCTGTGAAATAAAAACATGAAGCTGTCATGAAAAAAAATTACGGCCTGTCAATATCTTATTGCATATCGCTTCGGCAACAGTACGTTATTGTTTAAAAACATGGAGAATAATAATATTTATACAAGTAGTGAAAAAGTTGATATGTTATTAGTTTTCGGAGAGTGTAGGCAAATCTCAACTAATGCTGCACGTCTTTACGCACAGAGATATCCAGATCGGCATCACCCAACCCGGCACTATTTCCCAAAAGTGGTTCAGCAAATGCGAAATGGACCTAATAATAATGAAAACATTAAATTTGTTGTGAGCGAAGAAAAAGAAATAGACGTTCTGGCATACGTACAAGTACATATCAACGCGTCCGTCAGAGAGATCGCGCTAGAATGTGATATTTCTAAGTCTTCTGCAGGTAAAATTTTAAATAAACATGGATATCACTCATATAAATACCAACTACACCAGCACCTGTACGGAAACGACAATGAAAGGAGACTTAGCTATTGTAATTGGTTTTTAGAAAAATATTTAGAGGATAACACATTTCCCAATAAAATTCTTTATACTGACGAAAGCCGTTTCACTAATTTGGGACATTTTAACAGAAATAACAAGCGATATTGGTCTCAAGAAAATTTACACTTGATGCAGGAAGGAAATTTTCAAGAACGGTTTGGTTTCAATTGTTGGGTTGGGATTTTAGGGGACAGAATATTAGGTCCTATAATTTTTGACGGTTCGCTAACAGGGGCAAGATATCTAGATTTTCTTACGCAAGAAATTGAGCAGTTCTTGGATGAGATACCGTTAATAAATCGAGAAGGACTATTTTATCAACAAGATGGTGCCCCCCCACACAACTTGAGGGCAGTAACGGAATATTTAAATGAATTATACAACGAAAATTGGATTGGAAACAGGGGCCCAGTTAGTTGGCCGGCAAGGTAAAACGGAATTGTTCTTAATTTATACCTTTATTTCATTTTAAAACTTTTTAGGTCGCCCGACCTTACGCCACTAGATTTTTTTTTATGGGGTACTATTAAAAATGAGATATATGATGTACCCCCTGCCACACGAAATGAATTAGAAAACAAAGTAAGGGCAGTTATTCATCGAATTTCACCACGACATTTAAGAAACGTTGTAAGAGCAACAAAAGAGAAAGTACGACTTTGTCAGCAACAAGATGGAGGTCATTTTGAACATCTTCAAAATTAAAGTTAAAAATAAATAGATATTATGTAGATAGTTATAATTGTTTGGTTATTTAATTAGTAGGTATAATGCATACTATAATTTTTAATAAATTTAAAAAAAAAAATTAAAATGAAAAAAAAAATTTTTTTTTGGTGACACAAAGTGACAAGTGACACATGATTGTGTTTAGAATGTCATGTGGAGATAAAATAAGTAAAAATATACCAGGCGTCCCATTTAAAAATCGAAAGTTTATGTCACTTCCGGTTAAACCGGAAGTGCCATAGAATTGAGTTACCCGTCAAAAAATGTAATTTTATGTCGTATACACATTCTCCAAATTTCATTCCAATATCTTCAAAGCCAAAAAAGTTATAGGGGCGAACCACCTTTCGCGGACACCCGGTATAGACTATAATATCGATATTTCAGTGTCGCGATATTTGTGGACCTGTAGATGCTGTCAATATACTTAATGCATTTTAAATGTGAATAACAATATTGACGGTTGCTTGGTTCCTATAATTCCCGTCCTCGGCTTTATAATAAAAAATAAAGGTAGTTTACTTTTGGAGAAAAATCATGTCTTTAAAGTTTTTGCGAACCCTGTATAAAAAATTAAAAATTTCTCTTCGTGAATTGCATTTTTTTACAAGCAAAACTTTTTATCAATGACTTTTTCCCGAAAAATGAAATTTTTCCTCCATTTGTGCTATTGTAAACCCTATCCGCGGACAGTCTGTATATGTCGTAGGCTGGTAGTGAAATCCGTCATTTCATGAAACGCCTAGTCATATCATGAAGCGTGGCTAAAAGGTATATAGCAACTGGTTTGTTCGTTGTTCCCCAGAGCATTTTTTTCAATTTTTTCAACTAATATTATTTTATAAAAATAAAATTTAAATTAAATTAAAAAAAAATTGAAAAAAATGCTCTGGGTAACAACGAACAAACCAGTTGCAAATATACCTTTTAGCGTGCAGCATGATATGACTAGGCTTTTTATGAAATGACGGATTTCACTATCAGCCTACGACATATATAAAAAGTGGCGACATACTTTTGTTCAATCAGTTACCTTAAAAATTGTAATTTACCTGTGTTATTCAAAACAAAATCGGGAAACCCAATTTTCAAATCCATATTATCAATTTTCATCCTGGCATATTCCTTCGTATGTAAATCTAACCAAGAATTCTCTTTCAGTATATTTTTAAATGATTCCATTAACGCTTCGGTCATTTGAATGGTATCTTCCTTGCTGGTTTTATCAAAATATTTTCTCACAAAAAGGGCGCCAATCGCCATGCCCATGTGAGTGTTAACTTGAGTGACACAAAATTGCCATCTAGGGGGTTGCTTCTCTCGTCCATAGAGTATAAAATTAAAGCGTTGCTTTATTTCAAGAAATCTAGCATCTAGAACAGAGGTTCCCAAACTTTTTTTTCTCATAGACCAGTTTAAAAAGTTTGCTGGTTCCGGTGTACCCCCTGCAGCTACATTTCTACCATATTCCCAAAACTCGACAAAAAATGTGAAGATTAGATCTAACTATGGAAATTTTGCGTTGCGGCTGAGTTCCAACCACGAATTAACAGTTTTCGAAAAAAAGGGAGAATTGATTGGTTAATAATTAATTAATTGATTGTGCTGTGAGTGGATATCAAAAAAGTAAAGTTGGCCAATCAAAAAAGTGAATTCATCCGACTTTACTTTTTTGGCATATACTCACAGCACAAGAAACCAATCAATTCTCACTTATTTTATTTAGAAAACTACCGGAGTGGTAAAAATAAAAAGAAAAAGAGTATATTTTCTTGTGTTGTATTTATTCAAATATGTAATTATTACACTATTAATTATTATTGTTATCATATTACATTGTAAGGTTTACATTACATTGCAATATGAACAGTCGTAATATAATTAAAATTAAACATTAGTAACGTAACGTTACTTCTATAAAAACGAAAAATTTTAGTTCTTCAATATCGAAACCAGGTAAATTTTCGTGGACCCCCGCTTACGAATTGTGAACCCCCATTTTTTTGTCACGCCAACGTAGACCCCCGGCGAGTCTCCCGTGGACCCCTGGGGGTCCACCTGGAATAGATATCGATTAGTGTACAGGGACAAGGTGATTGTTTAGTACGTTTAGTTCTTCTATGTTAAACGCTTTTATAAGTTATTAATGAATGTGCTACAAATATCCTTGAAACTTTGGACAAGAAAAAAAAAGTTGCTGTTTGACGGTTGGAGACAATGATAATAACTGTAGGTAGTTTGAGATTAAAAAGATAATGAAAAGTATTTTTAGAAAACTTCCGGAACAACGGCGGTCCTAGAACGTCTTTCTGGTGGGGTACTTTTAAGAAATTGCGCCGACGGCGCAAATTCTCACGCGCAGAAGGCGCTCTTTTGCGCCGCAGGCGAAAATTTTTTGGGTGCCACGCCCTTTTTTTGGTAAAATAACCGTAAAGCTTAATCTGCGGCGATATGAAAGACTTAAAACACTCTTTTAATTTAAAAGAAATTTGAAAGGGCGACAAAATAAACAAGTTTTAAAAGCTTTGAAGGCATTATCCGTGACAGATGAACTTTGTTTATACAATTGTACTATACATATCTGGGGGGGGGGGGGAGGCGGGCCCCCCGAGCCCCCTCGTAAATACGCCACTGATGTAGTAAGTTTCAATATTGTAACATAAGTCAAAACACTAAAATAAAACAAAACTTAAATGTATATGTATAATAAAGAAATCAGAACATGAAAATAAAGCTAAAAAAATTACAATTGTTTTTTAATATATTTTGCATTGGATGCCGCTGCTTTTAACATTTTTATTAAGTCATTAGAAAACCGGACATTTTCGGTCCGGTTTACCAACATTTTCGCGATATTATATCGACGGACTATTATTATAATAGAATATATCTTATAATATTAAGATGTTGATATTTTTATATAAAAAATGTTTTTTCAAATTTATTGGTTTTGTTTTTTATTTAAAAATAATAAATATTTATAGTTTTTTGGACATATTATTTTTAGTTTTTGCGTCCTCAACCTCGTCTCTTGGGGGGGGGGTAATTACCCCCAGTACCCCCCCCCCCCCGTAGGACCGCGTTTGTTCCGGAAAAGGTTCGTTTCTAGAAACTGCTAGAAACGGTAGCGGTGGTTTAATTCAGTGGTCTTATACAGTGACCGGCAAAGAGTTCGCAACATATGGGAAAAATTTTTATTAGCGGAATATTGAAAAATCTTTTTTGGGGGATTGGATGTGCATGTCACATAACCTTTAAATCGATTTTGACATACGTCACGTGACCAATGGTATGGCGGGAAAGTTGAAAAAACCAATATGAAATCATCATAAATCAGATAAGTTGATGAGATATCGAAAAAATTCCAAGAATAAAAAGTGTTTAGAATTCCATTAGAATTTTAAACAGTGTCACCAGTAAAGTCAGCATCATAATATGGGATTTTTTTTTATTAATAGCTTTATTCAAAATTTGACTTTTGCATCAAGTTCTGCTTCGATCGAGATGAAAATTAAGCAAAAAAATAGTAGTCACGTGATTCGCATTATCTGTCAAATTTTAATTATTTTTCAAAAATAATTCAAAAGTGGGGTTATTTCTGAAAATATCGAAAAAAGTTATTAGAAAAAGTTTTTTTAAATGCTGTTTCTACACACACATGCAAAATTTCAGCTCGATAAGATAATTTTGATTTTTTACCTATATTTTGTAAATTGCACCACTTTTGCAAAATAAGACTTAACGCAACCTACATAAAACTTCTTAGTTTGGACAATGCTTTATTTCAGATACATTTTCTTTAAAGTAGCGCTTTTCTACAAAATCAAAATTGGGCTATTAACATTTGGTCGCATGTGATGCAAAGTTCATTTGTTTTTGACCCTGTATAAGGTAAGTTCATAAAATACGTATTTTTGAAAACCTAGATTGTGTCTGAAAGTAAAAAAATAAAAAAAATAAAAAAGGGGTTTTAAATTAAATCGTTAAAAATAGATCAACTTACGTTAAGTTAAGCTAAAATTTATTTTCCACTTAATAAACACTTTACTGATGACACTGTGTTTTTTTTTTGTCTTAATATTAAGGTGTATTACTTTCAAACACAAACTACCTTTTCAAAAATACTTATTTTATGAAGTTATCTTATACAGGGCCAAAAACAAATGAACTTTGCATCACATGCGACCAAATTTTAATAGCCCAATTTTGATTATGTAGAAAAACACACATTTAATATGACGCTTATTTAAAGAAAATGTATCTGAAATAAAGCATTGTCAAAACTAAGAAGTTTTATGTAGGTTGCGTTGAGTCTTATTTTGCAACAGTGGTGCAATTTACAAAATATAGGTAAAAAATCAAAATTATCCTATGCAGCTGAAATTTTGCATGTGGGCTAGAAACTGCATTTAATAAAACTTTTTCTTATAACTTTTTGAATAATTTTTTGGAAAAAATTAAAATTTGACAGATAATGCGAATCACGTGATTACTATCTTTTTGGTTAATTTTCATCTTGATCGAAGCAGAACTTGATGCCAAAGTCAAATTTCGAATAAAGATATTAATAAAAAAAAATCCCATATGATGCGGACTTTACTGGTGACACTGAATACAATGTTTGGGATATCTACTTAAAAAAACATAAAATCGAATATTTTTGTAAATATTTTTTTACCGAATTAAAAATTTCTATATTTTTCCTTTCTTAAAGCTTCATTAAAGTAAAACTGACATCTGATGACCACAACTAGAAATATTCTTTTGTTTTTCTGACAATTTGGAGCAATAATTCAAAAAATTCGTTTACACTTATTGGATACCAGCTGTTGCAATAGTCTATTTCTAATAACCTTATCGATATTTTTTATATCGAAATATTCTATTATGTTAAGAAATCCTTAAATTCATTAATCCAAAGAAAATTTTATTTATAACCGTAAAAAATAATTTTGAATTTCGCAGAAATCTTTAAAAAAATCTAAAAATTAATAAAAATTTAAATTATTTTTTACGGTTATAAATAAAATTTGCTTTGGATTAATGAATTTAAGGATTTCTTAACATAATAGGATATTTCGATATAAAAAATATGGATAAGGTTATTAGAAATAGACTATTGCAACAGCTGGTATCCAAGTGTAAACGAATTTTTTGAATTATTGCTCCAAATTGTCAGAAAAACAAAAGAATATTTCTAGTTGTGGTCACCAGATGTCAGTTTTACTTTAATGAAGCTTTAAGAAAGGAAAAATATGGAAATTTTTAATTCGGTAAAAAAATATTTACAAAAATATTCGATTTTATATTTTTTAAGTATAGATATCCCAAACATTGTATTTAAGGTTCTAATGGAATTCTAAACACTTTTTATTCTTGAAATTTTTTCTATATCTCATCAACTTATCTGATTTATGATGATTTCATATTGGTTTTTTCAACTTTCCCGCCATACCATTGGTCACGTGACGTATGTCAAAATCGATTTTAAGGTTATGGGACATGCACATCCAATCCCCCAAAAAAGAATTTTCAATATTCCGCTAATAAAATTTTTTTCCATATGTTGCGAACTCTTTGCCGGTCACTGTAGATTCCTCGGTTTGTTATTTCTTGTACATTTCTTTCCAATATTAAGAATTGCTGCTGAGCGGCCTATTAAAACGGTTGGAAATTGTTTGACAGTTGCTAGCTATACTAGCTAATATATACAGTAATATATTTATTATCCTTACCTAAATTATTGAGTCTATGACGAATGAACCTCCAAATTAAATAATTTTGTAAAATTCTGTTATCAGTATTGCTTAATAAATAAATCAGCTCCAAAAAATATTTTACGCTGTACACAGCCACCGGTGTCCGAAGACTAACTTTTTTACCTAAAATAAAAACAAAACAGTACAATCAGGGTTTGTGTCTTTAACAATATCTTGCAAATTAGCTACATTCAAAAATCTGGTTTAAGAGCAGGAATATTTTAAAATTTAAAATTTAGGCTATGTTAAATATGGAGTGCCACAGGGATCCGTCCTTGGGCCCCTCCTGTTTATAATTTATATAAATGATATGTGCTATTACATGCAACGGATTTGCAATTTGACCATATTTGCAGATGACACACACTACTTTTATTACTTCTGCTTCTAGTATGGAGAATTTGATTATGGCATTACAACTGCTGCTGTCGGATGCAAAAAACTGGTTTTCTTGCAATATCTCTTGCAGCTTAATACGAATAAGACTTAAGAACTGGTTGTCTCGAGTAATCGACTATTGAACAAATACAATAAATGTAAATTACTGGGTATCACTCTGGATAGTTCCTTATCCTGGGAGGCCCACATAACTGAACTGGGACGAAAATTGTCGAGTACGGTCTTTCTTCTTTGGACGATTTGAAATCGCTTTACTTCGGCCTTTTTCATTCCCATATTGCGTATGGCGCAATATTATGAGGAAACAGTGCAAATGCACAACAGCTCTTTCGACTCCAAAAGAGAGCTGTAAGACTTTTGGCTAACGCAGGATATATAGGGACCATTGTCAGCCTGTGTTCAAAAAATTTGATATAATGCCGCTGCCCCGTGTTTATATTTTTTAAACTGTGCTGGAGATACATTCCCGCAGAGATAAACTCCTATATAGGCATTTAGATATTCACAGCTACAACAGTCGAGGCTCAGACAGGATAGAGGCTCAGCGATTCAGACTTACTAAATCTAAAAACAAATCACTTAACTGCACTTTATATAATAAGATCCCTGGACGGTATCGAGCCATAGATGATGTCCTTTTCAAAAAATATGTTAAAAATTATTTACTAGACCATTGCTCGTATACCTTCAATGAGTACCTACCTGTTGTCCTCTTGGTAATCACTGCCCAGATGCAGGCTCGTAGCCAGAAGGGGGGCTTAGCCCCCCCCTGGCCTTACTTGTTGCCCCCCTGGCCTTACTTGTTGCCCCCTGGCCTTACTTGTTGCCCCCCTGGCCTTACTTGTTGCCCCCCTGGCCTTTCTTGTCCACCCACTGAAATATTGTCATTCATTAAAAATTTCATTTATTTAATGAATAATTTTTTGTCTCAAAAATTAATACCTTAATTTACTATTATATTATTTTTAACTTACTATTATAATCAAATATCCCGTTAGTTTTTTTAATAGAAGGAACAGCTAGCGCGAAGTAATCGATATAATGCTAATTGAATTAAAAAGGAGATTTAGTGAAAACAATGAACTTATAAATTCACCTCAAGCTGCTGAAGATTTCAATTTTGAAGGAATAGGTTACCTCGCTTCATCGGGAATATCACTCTCTAGTAAGGAAGAACTAATTGTGGCTAAAAATTATTTTTAAAAAATTGAGAATACAAACGTTTTTGAGGAATTACTAGACCATTTGAAACTGTAAGTAAGTAATGAGTTTTGTTATTTGTTTACGATGTAGGGCAGAGGAAGAAAATTAATTCCTTTAGAATTTTATTTTACTTTCAACTTTTTAATCTGTTTTCGTCCAACCAATCAAAATGTCCTCGTCTTATTCAAGTTTTTAGTTTTTATTTTTTTTAAATCTTTTACATTTCTTTTACATTGCTTGTATTAGTGGCACTTGGGCCCTTCGGTGCTGATGATGGTACTCCCTAGTACCGAAACATGTACACCAAGCTAATCTAACTGTTTTAATATAAGTATTTGTGGAGACGAGTGTGGATTTTCCTTATATCTATACAGCTCCACTTTGAGATAATGGACTACTTCCGCAAAATTCAAATATATTAGTTGACTGTCTTACCTACCTAAAACGATATTGAAATATGTTTCCCAATCATACTGGGGAAAGTACAGGGTCATAGAAGATAGATCAGTTTTAAGATAAATATCTGATATATTCCTTCTTTCCTCCGAAGAAGCCATTATTTGTGCAAGCAGTGTTTCAAAATCTACCAAATCAGCCACGTCTTTTTCGATTTCCGTTAAAGTTGCCCCAAGCAGTTGCACTGTACCCATGATTAAAATTTTATATGCTTGGACGTATTTTATATTCTTGGGGTCCAGAAAATATTCCCTCGTTGGTAATCCCAAAGTGGTTTGGTCCAAATGAACGATATACTGGTTTGAATTTTTCATGTCAGGACCAATCCATTGGGATATCAGAACGTCGTTATTTAGTAAACGAAGTCTAAAATACAATTTCCTTTTTCACAAGCAAAGCGGCTATTTTTAAGGATTGTTGTCAAGACTTAGGGCTGGGCAAAAATTCGATATATCGATATTTTTATCGATCTATCGATAAACGATATTTAAAAAATAAAATATCGATATTATCGATATTTAACGATATTATCGACATTATCGATATTATTGATATCTATATCGACTATATCGATATTCGATTGGAATTTCAATATCGTCCTTATAACACATTTAAGGACCAATTCATGTTTTTATAATTAGAGTCTCCCCTTGAAATGAAGGTACGGAGTTTTACAGAGCACATAAGAAAATATTGATATACAGAGTGTCACCAGTAAAGTGCGCATCATATGGGATTTTTTTTATTAATAGCTTGATTCAAAATTTGATTTTGGCATCAAGTTCTGCTTCGATCGAGATGAAAATTAAGCAAAAAAATAGTAGTCACGTAATTCGTATTATCTGTTAAATTTTAATTTTTTCAAAAAATAATTCAAAAGTGGGGTTATTTCTAAAAATATCGAAAAGTTATTAGAAAAAGTTTTTTAAATGTAATTTCTAGCCCACATGCAAAATTTTAGCTGCATAAGATAATTTTGATTTTTTACCTATATTTTGTAAATTGCACCACTTTTGCAAAATAAGACTCAACGCAACCTACATAAAACTTCTTAGTTTAGACAATGCTTTATTTCAGATATATTTTTTTTAAAGTAGCGCCATATTAAATGTGTGTTTTTCTACAAAATCAAAATTGGGCTATTAAAATTTGGTCGCATGTGATGCAAAGTTTATTTGTTTTTGACCCTGTATAAGGTAACTTCATAAAATAAGTATTTTTGAAAACGTAGTTTGTGCCTGAAAGTAATACACCTTAATATTAAGACAAAAAAGAACACAGTGTCTTCAGTAAAGTGTTTTTAAAGTGGAAAATAAATTTTAGTTTAACAACGTACAGTTTAATTTAATTTTTTTAAATTTAAACATTTAAATTTAATTTAAAACCCCTATATTGGCTATATTATAATTTATTATTAAGCTATGCCATAATAACGTTTTTGTAGAAAAGCACACATTTAATATGGCGCTACTTTAAAGAAAATGTATCTGAAATAAAGCCTTGTCAAAACTGAGAAGTTTTATTTAGGTTGCGTCGAGTCTTATTTTGCAAAAGTGGTGCAATTTACAAAATATAGGTAAAAAATCAAAATTCTCTTATGCAGCTGAAATTTTGCATGCGGGCTAGAAACTGCATTTAGAAAAACTTTTTTCGATTTTTTCAAAAATTTTGAATTATTTTTTGGAAAAAATTAAAATTGGACAGATAATGCGAATCACGTGACTACTATTTTTTTGCTTAATTTTCATCTCGATCGAAGCAGAACTTGATGCCAAAGTCAAATTTTGAATAAAGCTATTAATAAAAAAAAATCCCATATGATGCGGACTTTACTGGTGACACTGTATTTATAATATAATATTTTTGTGTTTTATCGATAATATACAGCGTGTGCGTGGATTTGCTTAACAAATGGAAAACTTCTTTATTATCAACTTTTCGAAAAAAAGTTATTCTTTATAAAAAGTTTTGCTTTTAAAATTATTAAGATTGGCATAAGATTTTTTTTTAATGTTGTCTCAAAAAACGACAAACTTTAATTCTAAATTACAGGTTTTTACATTAACATTTAATTATTTACAGGTAAAAGTTTAATTTATAATTATTAGGCTTTATTTAGAACTTTACTTAATAAAACAATAATTTATTGTTGTTCTGTATGGTGTATGATAAACAACGTGGGGGGCTTATTTATCCATACTATTTATCAAAAATGTTAAGTCACTATTCAAAAAAAACTTTATCATTGCCCTGTATACTACAAATTAGTTGACGATTTAATGCGCTTTTCGCGTTTTCCAGTTTGCCGGTTAATAAATATTGGTATAAAGTTTTTTCACATTTAAAATTAAAGTTTTTCATTTTTTAAGACATCATGTACAACATTAAAAAGAAATTCTTATGCCAATCTTAATAATTTTAAAAGCAAAACTTTTTATAAAGAATAACTTTTTTTCGAAAAATTGATAATAAAGAAGTTTTTCATTTGGCAAGCAAATCCACGCACACGCTGTATATTATCGATATATCGATATTTAAAAAAATATCGATTGGAATTTCAATATCGCCCAGCCCTAGTCAAGACTAGCGGATAAATTGAGGCGTCTAGTTTCAAAACCGGACAGATCCAATTTTTAAAATTTCGCGGCTTTTGGTGGCGCTGCGATCGTACTAAACTTGCCTACCAACCCGTATAGGAATGAAAAACATAAATGGATTAATCCCATTAAAAATGTACACTAAAGTTTTAGGTGAGTTTCAAAACCGGACAAATCCTGATGACAATTCATAACATAACAGGACAGATCCAGTTGTGACCAAAAGCGGACAAATCCTTGGGTGATTAGTAGGCGATTAATTTCATAACCGGACAAATCCGCTCAACGTTTTAATACGGCGTTTGTTGTCCTTTTGTTATTCATTAGCGCTTGGGACCTTGAGTAGTAAAGACGGTACTGCAAAAACAAATAATGCTCTAAAAATGAACAATCCTATCGAAACCCTTCCGAGTGCAAACAGAAAACGTATTAGACAGCCAAAAAATTAATTTTAAGCTTAAAAAACCATAAATAACTAAGTTTTTAAAGGTTTTACAACTTTATAATGTACTTTTTTATTTTTTAAAAAACATTTTACAGAATTAAAGAAATAATTTACAGTTTATTCTATAAAATGATTAATAATATTAGTTGTTATAATAACTGTCAAAACCGGACAGATCCTTGTTGGTAAATTTCAAAACAGGACAAATCCATCTAATTTTTTTCAAAATAAGGGTTGTTTATTAAAATTTAAGAATGAAATTTTACAAATTGGTAGCTATCATATTTTCCAAATTATCATAAAAATAGTAGACCATTCCGCTTCTTTTTTGAGAAATGACGGTTTTTTGCACTTAACGCATTTCCACTTAAAGCGGATCTGTCCGGTTTTGAACGTAGACGCCTCAGTGTGCTTACCGTCCTAGAAGCCTAAATAACTCAAACTTATTTCCCGACCATTTCTTGTTGAGTATCGGCCAACCACCTAACTTCTCAACAATCTTTAAAAGAGGCCTATCGCCCCTTCTTAAAATAACTCTTTCGTTCATGCACGATTGGTAAAAATATTTGGCTTTTAAGGTAGCATCCATGGTATTATTATTATTCGGTATGTTTTTCGTAAGAAATAAATTTTTTACGAATGGTTTGTTTAATTTTAAAAGATTTTTCGATAGATTAGTGTCATTTTTCAAAAGCTCATTTAGAACAAGATCTAGATTTTCTCTAATTATTTCGAAAGTGTCATAAGTGGAACGATCTAAAGGTATGGTAAAATAATTCTTCCAATTTCCACAGGCGTAACTGTAAAAGTCATTGCACGGATCCACTTCGGGATTCATATATTTCTTCATAATTTTGCCTAAAAGATTATTTGTCGTTTATCAAAAATGTAGGTGAAACAGAAACCCAACTTTAGATATATGTATGGGAGTATATTTGTGCATTTAATACCCTCTGATGACAGGGGCGGATGGGCCCACCGGGAGATATCCCGGTGCGCCGGTCCCTCAGGCGCCGCCGCTGTTTGCCGACTTTTTTCTTTTATTTTTTAACAATTTGAATTTTTATGTTATCTTTATGTTAAATATTTTTTATTTAATTTTTATATTAATAATAAATATTGAGCCTAATGAATAAAAATTAAGCAATTACTTTTTAGTAAAAGCAATTGCTCGACTAGCAAATGCTATAAGTAAAAGCGATTGCTAGATCTGGATATAAAGAAAATTTTGAAGCAATTGCTGTTTTTCTTACACCTCTGTAGCAAATGCTTATTCAACACAAGTTCAGACGTGGCTTATCCACTTGTTCAGATTATAGATTTCATGTTCAGTTTGGTGCCTAATTTGCAAAAGAGTTGACGTAAATACAACAACGTTGGTCTATTTATTTAGTACAATAGTAATCTGTTACGTTTTTGTGGAAAATAGGAAACTTATAGTATTTGTGATATGGCAGATTTCAGTGAAAATGAGGAAAGTGATAGTGATGAAGAAATTAAAAACAAACAATGGATATTCGTTCACAAATTGAAGGAACATAAATAAATCTCTCTGACCACAACCGTTTAGCTTCCACAACAGCTTCAGCACTTGTAGGAAATTTAATAAAAATATTGGCCTTCTCCAAAACTGCATCCATTACAGAAGTGTATGTCTTACAGACAGTAGTTTGGTGAACACCGAGTTCTTCACCTACAATATTTTGAAAGCCCGGATCCGACAATTTCCGCAAAAATACTTTAATCTTATTTAAAGGTGACAGTGCACCCCTCGCCTTTTACCAGTATCAGTCAAAAAATAATTTGTCAACCACTCAACATTTTCGCAGTCAAATCGATATAACTTTCTGAAATCATCATATCTGCAATTTTTACGTACACTGTAGATTTTTCTTTTACGGACGTTCATATATTCAGCCATAATTGAAGACACAAATTAAGAGCAACGCACGTGTAGGCCGAGGAGAACTAAAGTTGACTGCTACCAAGCAAATGATGCAGGGGTCGAACTACCTTAAAAACTTGGAAGCTACACTAGAAAAATCAATTCCTTAATTTATTCATCACATTTTAAGCAAACGATAGCAATCGCTTCTATTTTTTAAGAAAAAGCATTGACTAGAAGCAATTCCTTCACTTTTAAGCAATTGCTGGACGCAGAGCAATTACTTTAGTTTTTATTCATTGACTTACAAGAAATTACTTCGATTTCATAAGAAAAAGCGATCGCTACATTTTTATTCATTAGGCTCATTCTTTTCACCTAAATGTGTTTTAAATGTAAAAAAGTTTTTTTTTTATTTATGAGTTATTATAAAAAATATGTCGTAAGTGGATGAAAAATACATATTTATGTCTTTTCATTTTTTTATTGGATCGACACGACGCGGCGCCGTTTCAATTGACTTCCCGCGCCGGTCCGAGGTGTCCCATCCGCCCCTGTCTGATGATACCAAAGGGTTCGAGACCGCTTAAAGCAATAGTTGTCTCCTAAAAAAAGACAAATTCTACCTAATTCTTTTAAATCGGTTTGGTTCCAAAGACTTTTTTGTATTTTGTATTGCTGAAAATATGAATAATTATTATTACGTTAATAGTATTA
Source organism: Polydrusus pterygomalis (assembly GCA_963969555.1). NCBI lineage: Eukaryota > Metazoa > Arthropoda > Insecta > Coleoptera > Curculionidae > Polydrusus > Polydrusus pterygomalis. The sequence continues at coordinate 21,855,915 of OZ018379.1, forward strand.
AAGAAATAGTTGATGATATCGAGATTGGAAATAAAATATTATGTCCTAAAATTGCTACATGTTTCAATATTATTGAATAATTTCGAGAAGTTTCATTACGAGAAATAAAATTTAAAATTAACAAACTCAAATCAAACAATAATTATAGTGAAATTTTATCAAAAAAAGTAATGAAAGAAACTTTTACAAGCACAGGTGAAATTATATTGAGATTAATCAATAACTGCCTAAAATATGGAGAAATACCTGAAGATCTAAAATGTTCTTTTATAACACCAGTTCCAAAAATCAAAAATACAAAAAAAAGCTGTGAAATGAGGCCAATAAATATATTATGGGATATTGAAAAATTATTAGAAATGACAGTTTATGAACAGATACTAGAATTTATTGAAAAAAACAAAATTTTAGTAAATATGCAAGCAGGTTTTAGAAAAGGATATTCAACAGAAACGGCAGTCCACTATGTAATTGAAAATTGGAAGCAAAGCGTTGACAAAAATAAAGTTGTATTGGCAGTATTTTTGGATTTTAAACGTGCTTCGAAACAATTGATAGGGATAAATTATTAAAAAAATTATATCAGTATGGATTAAGGGGATTTTAGGGAAATTATTTAAGTAATAGGCAGCAAAAAACAAAAATTGATAAAATTTTTTCTAAAAAGAAATATAATAATATTGGGGTACCACATTTAGCATTTTAGGTCCATTATTATTTATTCTTTATATAAATGATATGCCAAATGGTTTGAAACAAAGTTTTATTCAAATGTTTGCGGATGATACTTTATTGTATATAAAGGGTGAAAATATTCTTGATTGTATAGAAATTTTAAATTTTAAATTAAAAACTATATCAAACTGGTTAAAGGTAAATAAATTAAAATTAAATGTTTCTAAAACAAAATTTATGGTTATTGGAAATAACGTGAATAATATAAATATAAATATGTTTATTGACGATGAAAAATTAAAAATTATACACTCTTTTAAATATTTGGGAGTAATTTTAGATTCTAAATTAAAATTTGAATTACATTTTGAAAATCTTGTATCTAAAATTGGAAAAAAAAAATTATTTAAAAAGAATTAGTCAAAATTTAAGTTTATTTTCACGAAAAACAATTTACAACACTATAATTTTTACCTCATTTTTTATATTGTTCGACTATTTTATAAACAGCAAATGATGGAGTCTTTAATAGTCTCCAAATTTTGCAAAATAAAGCTATGCGTATAATTTTAAATGTGGATAAATATACGAAAATAAATTTAATGTTAAAGAAACTTCAGTGGTTAAATGGTAAAAATTTAGTATTTCTTGTGATTTGTACTTTTATTTTTAAAATACAAAATAACTTACTACCTTCCCATTTAAAAGATTTTTTAACTCAAAATTTTGAAACTTAACTATTCAAGCAGATATAAAAACGTTTTTTGTCCAAGTAGGGTATCAAAACATATAACAGTTTTTCCATAAAGGATGAAGTGAATATAAAAATTTGAATAATTCAATTAAATCTCAGAGTTCATTGAAAAATTTTAAAAAATCATTAAAAGATTATTTATTTAAAAAACAAAATAGTGACTGATAAAAAATTTTTAATACTTCATAGATGATATTGTTTAATAATTTTAAATATTTTGTAAAACTTGTTAAATTGTAGCACATTGCTAAATAAATCTTGTTACTAATACTACTATTATACAAATTAAAGTATATGTTAAAATCATTGAAAATTACTAGAAAGCCCCATTTTTAGTAAAGTTATACATGACAAAAAGGTAACCTTACTTTGCAAAATTCTTATTTCTTCTTTACTTTTCTGATCATGCCAAAATATTCGTTGTTCCTCGTTACTTCCCATATTTTGATATTCTTCCTCTCTTACAGTTGGGTGGTTATATTCTTCAACCGATGTATTTGATTTTGTTATATTTACTTTAACTACTAATATAGACGTATCACTTTCAGTTTTGAAAACGTCGGTATCGCTTTTATTGTCAATATCCGGTGCCAAAAAAAATGATTCATTAAATAACGTTAAATTAATATTACTGTCTTTTAAAACTCTATAATCATCGTTATCAAATATTAACATGCTTTCTTTTAAACAATATTTTTCTTTAGGTCCGAATGCTTGGCAGTTGAAATTTCCTTCTTGACGCGTTTCTTCATACGGCGAAAATATTACCAGTTCTGGAAGAAAAATCGTCTTCGAATCTTTTAATATTTCTCTGTGATCTTCATGTTCTAATATTTCAGATTTTTCGTACTGGTCAATACTTCTAACGATATGGTTATCGGTGGATTGAAAAATGGAAATAAAGTATATCCAAATCATTGAAGTTAGATCCATTTTATTGCAAATCAACCTTATAATATTATGACATTTAATGTCATCGTGTACCTGTTATGGTGCTTCTTGTACCATTTAATTTAAGATTACTGTGTAGGTCTCCACATAAAAAGGAAAATTACTTTTATATGTCGAAAAGGGATGACGACTTTTTTGGTATTTTCGTGAAACATAAAACCAAGCCACCCAAACATAAGACCACGCTAAATGTTTTACTTTCGGCTTTCAGTAATAATATTTTTAGCCCGAAAAAGTTTATCGGATAAGTTAACTATTCAGATTCATTCGTTGTAAATAATATTTTACTTACAGAATTGGACACAACCAAGGATGAAATAATATCAGACGAGGAATCAGATGATGATTCAAATAGTACAACTGATGTTTCCAGTAACGAAACTCCCAAATACCGATCCAGAATTTCGTCCATATCTATGTCCAAGCAAAATCATTATGGTAGTTTTTATTTGAGAATGGGAGCCGTTGGTAAGTTCTTTATTATCCTTGTATGCATGTGCTATAAAAAAAAACTCGGTTCTTCCAATATACAATTTAAACGGCATTACTAAAGTTAATAAATGTAGACTGTAAATTAGATGAACGATTTTTTTACCCTTGGGGGTTAATTTACCTGTTAAGAGTCTCATAAAATTGCTATATATATAACTGTTTTGTTATAATAACTATATAATACATGTACCTACTGATTAATGTGCTGATGATGCCGCATGATGCAGAATGCTTTGAAAAGTGCGAAGGTATGTGGCCAATTTTTTGAGTAGGGGAATGTCGGGGAATATCGATCATGAGGATAATACGGATCACTCCATTTTTAATTAAGCAACATTACCGAACGTACCCTAATTCTAGTTTCCGATTAAATAACAGATGGCGCTAATCGACTCTGATTCTTTAAACTTATTTATTTTTGCAGCATTCGGAATAGGAAGTATGATATACTCAGGTCTGGAATTTGGACAATACTTTGAGTTAGAGAGAGATACAAAATGTCATAACGTCCTGCTGGCCTTGACACCAGCAACCAGAATGGCCTTTATCTTTATCCAAATGTATTTCATATTCCTAAATAATGAAGTAAGTATGGTCTAGGGCCTAATAGAGCTTTTCGATAAAACTTTTTATCATTTCTGTTACCACCTACCCTTAACCATTAATATTTTTTTGAAATTTACTTGTTAAATTACCTCTTTTTACCTCAATTACCGTATAATTCCTGTAAAAAAATGTGTATTTTTAGCAAATGCGTGTATATAAACATAAATTAGCCGCAAGATTTGGACTTATGCACATGATTGGAACAAATTTATCGGTCTGGTTAAACGTCTTAGTTCAAGAAACCAAACACGAAATCCTTACTTTCTACAATCCCGAAAATAATTCCCTTAGGATATCTCATAGGATACCTTATAAAGGCAATGTTCTTGGGTAAGCATATAATACTTTAAATCGTACAAATAAGTCTAGAATTAAAATAACTTGATATTTATTCCTTGTAAGCTGTTGTTAGTTGATTTCCAGGAGAATTTTAAGGATAAATATTGAATATTGTATTATAAATATGTCCACCGTAATTTGTACCTATATTTTGTACGCTTTCTTAAATAAAGCACGTTGATTGATGGTTGGAAAGGAAATAAGCTTATATTAAAAAATTTAAATGCAATCGTTTAAGGGCCCAGGTCTCAAGGTCAATCATGTATAAAAGACCTATAAATGGCTTGAATGCAGGGGTAACTTGCGGAAATTTGACAATTGCGGGGTTTAAATTGACAGCTGAGTTTGTATCTTGACTATTTTAAAGAAATGCCCTTGAGGAATTAATAAGTCGTCTTTTCAATCCACCCAAAATTCACATTTTCATTAGTTCTAATTGTTTATAATTTGTAGCACTTTCTCACATAGGCGCCGACTTTTGAAAATGTTCATGGGTGCTGGAGCATGTCTATTTTTATTTCTTTCTGAAAAGAGGTGCCGCGCCGCCACAGAAAAATAAAGAATTTGTTCGATCTTGTTCGGGCGCCGCAGGCAAATTTTTTTCGGGTTCCACGCCCTTTTTTGGACTATTAAAACTTAATTTGATTCTACGTTTCGATAGCCCGACCCGAACAACGTAGAAATAAAGAAATTTTGCACAAATAAAACGAGATTTTAAATAGGTACCTACTTGTTTAATAAATTTTATCCAAAATTTAAAAATGAAACACATGATTTATTAAAGTATTTATTACCAACACAAAACACAAATATATACTGTAGTGCCTACCTATACTAGGTAGGTATTGTGTAACTTTTTAAAATGGGGTTATTGAAATCAACTGTTTTTCAATGCAATGCAAACGTATTTTGGGGAACTACAATTCGATTTATAAATATATCAGCGACTTCTTTAAGGTCCAAATCATCTGCTATTTCTCGGTTTACTTGCACTAGGTACCATTTGATCATTCAGTCTTTGCTGGGTCATAGTACTTCTTAAATAAGTTTTTATTCTCCGTAATGCTGGAAACGATCTTTCGGCGGTGCATCTCGATACTGGAATATTTAATAATAGTATTATGGAATACAGTAAAACAAAGTTGAACTTGTAAATTTCCACTATATTAACTAGAAAAATGACATGTATTGCTAACACTGTAGCTTCGTCAGATGACAATAATTGACAAAATCATACCTCAACCGATATTCCCATACGGAAGGCAGTCAAATGTCAAGAGGACATCAGCGGCGAGACGCTCGTACTAAATGAACTGAGTCTGGGATTCCCCGAAATCCAAAGTGCGCGAAACAGAACAGCGCTCTGCACCCATCTTCGCCAATTAAACAGCCACCCGACTCGCTGATCAGACAGCGCAGGCTCGGGCCCGTGAGATTAGAGAGTTGCAAAATGTTGCGTTTCCGATTTAATAGGAGTCTATCGCAAATAAATATGACAGTGACGGTCATAACAACCACGACAATTTAATTATTAAATTATTAGATATTATTGTCATTGCGGTGCGGATAAAACAACTAAAGTAACGCACGCAATATGTGCGGTTTTAAATAATAGCTTTTGTTGTGATTTTTTTCATCCTTACCTTGACGGAAATTATATTAAATTGTATGGGTGCTCCGCACCCATAATATATTCAGTATGGGTGCTTGCGCACCCATACCCAGGTAGCAAGGTGACGTATTTAAGACGTCGATTGTTGATCATCAGCGACGTCATAAATTACGTAAATGAAACGTTAAAAAGACGTGCTTAAGTCACAGACCAATAACGTATTTTTTGACGTAAAAAATACGTCATCTTAGGACGTCTTTTTAGGTGTAGAACACGTCAATAAACGTCATAATTAACGAAAAACGAACTTCTTAAAATAATACATAATAGGGGTAAAAGAATACATATAAATATTTTATGTAAAAAATCCTTTTAATGATAATAAATTATAACTATTACAACTTTCATGTGTATGCAGAATTGGAAAAATGCTAAGGAATCCTTTAATGGCGGCCTAAATACTTCTTTTTTTCGGGGCGTCACCCAGTTTGAGTGCACAACGGCTACTCCCCCGCCTTCAATTGCCTCGAACTCGATAACCGGGTACATTTATATTCGTTTATAACACAAAATATATAGAAACCATGATAGAACCTATATCAAAATCACCATAAACTTTTCACTTTCACTTTTGCCGACTGTCGCGACTGCCTGACTGCTAGCGCCAACAACAGGATACCAATGCGTTCTGCGTTCTGTCAGACAAGTCAGACTGCCAATGTCATAAAACGGAGCGCGGGTAATTTAAATTTGATATTCGCAGACTTTTAATGACAAAATATTCGCTTTTGCAAATTTTACATACATGAATGGTTAATTTAAAATGGTAATCTTTTAAAAGTTTTATGATACGTACGTGCCTTGAACTATAAGAAAAAGCTATTCTCAGGCGTTTTACTTATTTAAAAGTCTGTCCCACTATATTTTCAAAAAACTTGGTCACTTAGATACTTTTTAATGATACGTATAATTCAATAAAATGACTAAAAATTGACGTTTTTATTACGTAAAATTATGACGTATAATACACGTGTTAAGAACTACGTTATTTTGACGTCATCTTGCGACCAAAAGACGTCAAGTGACTAAAAATCAATCAATTTTCGACGTCATAAAGACGTCATCCTGCTACCTGGGTAGCACACATGGAGTCGGCGCCTATGCTTTCTCATGAAAAGTGAAAGGAATAAAGCTAGCTTTAGACGGTGCCTTTTTCGTGCGTAAATCGTTTACAATATGTTTAAAATATTATCCTGTTTCAGTCTACCAATGGTGCCTACAGACCACCCCCCCGAAGCACACGGCCATCATATCGTAGCGAGGGGCCTTAAGGGTCCTCATCACCTATACGAGTGTCGCCGAACGAACATAATAGGGTCCTTGGTTCAAGACGCCTCGCCGTTTTTGTTCCCGTGCACCATCGAATATAGCCTAATTTGCGCCGCGATACTTTACGTGATGTGGAGAAGTATTTCGAAACTTCCCGTTACCGGAAGTCAAGGTCTAAAAACAAAAGCGGACTTAAACGCTTACAAAAAAGGGCCTCATCATTATTCCGTCGATTGTGCGAGGGCTCACAAAGGGTTGTTCATCGGTATTTTATTTCTGGTCCTCACAATTATATCGTTGATATTGTTTTTTGTTTTAATTTCAAGGTCCGAATTCGTCGGCCTCGCAGTTATAGAGGTGAACATTTGCGAGTTGGTATTGTACGGAATGACGACCCTAGCGTCGATGGTAGGGATGTGGCAAGTTCGTCAACTTAAATACGACGGAACGAAAAACTTGCAACTCGACAATATTCTTTTAGTAGGTGCTCAAACGGGTATGTATATATACAGCACCTTTACGATAATCGGAGGTCAATTTACCATTCAAAGAAATACCGTTTTGGTATTGGTCACAGCGGTCGCTTCCATTCTTCAAACGACCTGTCAAACTATTTTTATACTGGATGCGTCCAGGCGCACCTGTTCGACTCCGGACCAAATTAGAAAAAAGCCTGGCCGTGAAATTGTTACGTTTCTACTAGTCACTAACCTCGCCATGTGGGCCATAAATACTCTGGAAAAATCCAGGGCGGAATCGCACCCTATCCAGTTACATTTCTACGGACTATGGGCTTGGACCATTATTACACACGTATCAATGCCGTTGGCAATTTTTTACAGGTTTCATTCCACAGTTTGTTTATGCGAAATTTGGAAAAGGGCTTACAAGATGAAACCTACTTATATGTAGTATAGAATCAAGAGAATTAAAAGGTATAACGGGCAAGATCGGTATATTGAAAGTTTTATGTAATTTTTTTTTGTAGTAAAAGAATATTAAAGTCGCCACAGTGGTTCTTTTCCCGTGCGTCATCACTTTTACGTCATCAAAATCGTATGAATCAAATCAAAATTACGAGACGAAAAAAGTCAAAACTAAGTTAAGTTCATAAAATGGACGTGCCTGCCTACCGTTTGACGTACCTACATAATATCCCGAAAAATTATTATTTATTTTAAGTTTTGCCCGGCAATCTCTATTATCTAAAAGAAATTGACAAACAAATGGATACCGCTTATCTAAAAGGAACCAAGCGCCAAAATAGCTAAAATGACCTAATAGAACCAAGCGACTTAATTATCGCTTATCTACCTTCAGTAAAATATTCATACGGAATCAATTACCGTGGCGCCATCTATGAGCCAATGAACCAAGCGCCTCTCGCTTTAAAATGCATTTCTAATTTATCTGAACGGATCCAAGCGACTTGGTTCTATTTAGATAAACTGAAATTGTTTGATGGCGCTTGGTTCTACACCTTTTGCCTAGGCGTAATCTAACCTAAAACTAATAGATTTAGTAGATATTTGGGGAGTTCTGTGTTGTGCGCTAGGAGTATTTCCGTTTTATAGTGTAATATACGAATCAAAATGTCTAAAGAGGCCCTTACAAGAACGGAAAAATTGGTGGAATTAGCCCAGAAAAGATTTCAAGACAGTGATTTGGTAAGTACTTGCTGATTATTATTATATTATTTGCGGGAAAATTAAAAATATTGTATCCAGCAGGAAAGCCGATCTCTCAAAAAAAGGCGGCTGATATCCAAAGTCTTATGTCTTTAGTTCCTTAGGAGTGTAAACAATTTTATAACACCAATATAGAAACAGCCAAATTTCAAGAAGACTTGGAAGGTTTTGGACCTGACATTGATTTTGAAGTAGAAGAAAACTAAAATATCTTCAAATTAATTTTTCATAATAAAATTATGCTTTTTATAAAATAAATATGCTTTCTGTTTGATTTAAGTGTTTTTTATTTTACAATAATTTTAACATCGACTGTTTTATAATATGAAACCAAACGACAAATGAACGAGGTCATGGATTATTTAATTTTTCAATAAGGAACCCAGTACCAAAAGTTACCTTTTAAACTTAATATTAAACTTTAATCCAATCTGAATAAGTCTAATTGTGTTACCTAAATCATAATATTTTTTTTAAACTGAAAGTTATTCCAAAATATCTACAATTAGATTTGTAATATAACTTGTAATATTCAAATCGATTTTTCTCAAATTGTCCAAAAGTCACTTGGTTCCTTTTAGATAAGCGGTATCCAAATGTTAATACATTTAATACTATTTTTAAAGCTTAAAATCTAGAAAAGTTTGGTGTTTTATTGACTATTAAAATCGCAAAAGTCAAATTTTTAACATCCTTTCATTTAGGGGAATTTAGCCACTGCCGTAAACGTTTGAAAGAACTTTCACGGTTAGAATATTTAAAATAAATAAATTAGTTATTATAAAAATCCATAAATACTTACCGCCAAAACAGATGGTGGGTATAATTACCTCTAAAAAAAACTATTTTTAGAAACAGGAACAGTTTTAAGGCACACAGAGTTACAAAATACGAATTAGATTGGCAGATCAAAATAAAGTTGACAATGACGTTCTAAAATACAACGGTTGTCAACTAAACAAATAAAAAAAGGAATTAATTGACGTTTATAGTTTTATTCTTGTCTAGCACATTATATTATTGCGGAATCTTGGAGACGTTCTTTTATGCTTTTATTCAAACTTGTTACTGTAATAAACAAGGATGCAGAGTTATTAACCACGTTGAGTCCTGATCGTTGATTGATGACGCACGGGCAAAGATCCACTGTGGCGACTTTACTTGTGGCGCTATTATTAAAAGTCGTCGAATGGCTCGATACTTTTATACTATTAATGTAGATTTACAGTTTTTTGGTAATAATATAACGGATATAAGAAGACTGATGGGCTGATCTTATAAAGTGCAGCCTACACAACAAAACTTTATTTGCTATAGAATTTAGACCATGAGAAAATACTTTAGTGAAATATAAAGGTTTTTTTTTATAGAAAACTAAATCTTGCCGATAATTCTTACATTCTATCATTCTAACCGTACATTCCTATATCACCATTCGTTTCCTTTCGGAAATGAATTTGTAGATACCGTGGTGTCCGAAACAAATGTACAAAAAAAACTATGACATGCACAAGAATATATTGTTTGTTTCTTTGATACAGGGTGGTTCACTTTTAACGCAGCATTCCATAGCATCAAACATACTTTTTTTTAAATGGAACACCCTGTAGTTTTTGAGTTATTAAATTTTTTTCAAAAAATACCAAAAGGTTTAGTTTGGATCCTGCGGGTAATTCACCCGGTATATTAGAAATGTAATTTGTTCATATTAATTTTTCTGTATATTACATACACATTTCAAATGCATTTACAGTATTTTTATCCCGTTTTGTATAGGTACCTAGAAACATATTTTGTACAGTTCCATATCAAATAAAACCTAGTTAGTAGATGTCAAAAATTTACCACCGCCATATTTTCGTACTACATATCCCAATAGTTTTGTGAAACGTTTACATTCTAGAACATGTTGACAATATTATAATAGAGTCGAGTTTTTTAAGTTACGCTCTTTTATAAATCTTTTGAGCATATTTTTACCACCCTAATATCTTCTAACACAGAAATTTTATTTTTTGATGTATATGTTCATGATATAAATCAGTGTGACCTCGGATTGTCCTAATGAATTATCATTAGCTTGTAGGTACATCTCCTTATTTTTTATTGCAGGAAAAAATCATCTTTCTCAGAAAAAACTGTTATTATAGATAATTATTTGGGTAATTTAATAATTATACTTATCTTTTTCACTATGTGAGTAAAAAAAATTAGTATAATATGTATTAAATTGATAAGGTTAATACCTGCAGTAAGTAGTTCTAAAACAGTTAATCAGTAAATGAAATAAAGTAAAGGAATCTCAAAAAGGGCGACATATATAAGTAAAATAGCAATATTTATTTAAACTTTTAAAAATTGTAAATTAAAAAACTACACCGCTTTTGCTCAAAATATTAAACGCTCATATCTATACTAACAATATCTATTGGTATTCTATCTAATTATTTTATTTGTACATACATTTATAAATGATGGACATATTTAGGGGCAAGGGGCGATTCCTCATTTCCATATCTACTCTGCAGTCATTTCTTTCATTTATAACAGCTACTGTAACATTTTTTAACAAAAAGATAACGTTTCTTTAAATAAAAATGAATTCATAAGCAACACAAAATAGCAAGCTGAAATTTTTGTCCTGCTAATAAAGCACCTTGTAAAGTGACAAGTTAACAAGCGGGCTGGATGTCTGAAGGCTGTTGTGACAGTAATGATGATCAAATTTGATTTAAAAATAAGTCAAAACATTGATCAAAACACTAAAACTATTTGAAAAGCCGGTACAACTGACGATTTTTATTTGCAAAGTATTCCCAAACAACACTTTAATACAAATAAATATAATATATTGACATAATACATGTATTTACCTATTTACAATTCAATTCCCATTTAAATATTTAAGTAACTATATATTAACTGTGTTCAAAAAACTTATTAGTGGTACCTTTAAACCGTCAGGGTTCTAGTATAGACTCGTCATAAATGTTAATCAGTACCTTTGGGAACAGCAATATTTAAAGTAATAGTTTTATAACCTTTTTAGATTTTTATACGTTTTTATATTGCTTGTATTAGTATCATAATAATTATTGTCGTAATGTGGTAGAATAGTAAATAACCTAAAAAATATAAAGTAGCATTTTTGAGTTGGTAACGGTAATATTATTACAATTTTGCTTCTCAACTTTAAGTTGGCTAAACTGGACATCCAGAACTATGGCGCTGGGGTTAGGTGATTATAATTGGGATGCAATTGCGTTACCAACTTAAAAAAGTTTGCCTAAATGAACGCGTTCTAAAATCACACACAAAATTTATGGAACTCGCTTGTATACTGAAACACAAGGCCTTCTAAGATTTAAGGAGAAGCGAGTGAAACAGAATACATGTCTGATCATTAGAAAAAAAATATATAGTTTAAAAAAACTAAAAAACACGCTTTGATATTAATCAAATTAAAAAGCGGAAAATAAATTTAGTTTAAAATAATTCTTGAAATTCTTAATATAGGCAGAAAATAATAATGAACGATAAACATTAGTATTATTGTGAAAAAAACGTGGGGTGCTCGATATACGAAAAATATAGCACAAAGCGACCCACGCTTTTTTCACAATAATACTAATGTTTATCGTTCATTATTATTTTCTGCCTATATTAAGAATTTCAAGAATTATTTTAAACTATATTTATTTTTCGCTTTTTAGCTAATTTGTTTCGTCAAAATCGCTTCTTCGTTTTATACCTGGCAGCTGTCAAAATTTGACAGGAGAATTTTTGCGTGTAGATTATTGTATTGTCAGCGGTTCTTGATAAGTCTACGAAATTTAAATTAAATCTGACCGTTTAAAGTGGGTCAAAATCGGGTTTAAAGAAGTCGGTTACGGACAAACAAACATATACAGCTAGGTGAAGTTATAATAAAAGCGTGTTAAAAACTGACATTTTACCGTTTAACTTTGGGAAGTCTTCGGCCACAGCGTTCTGCTACTCGGCTAGTAAAGATACGAACCAACTGTGCCTATAAAGGTAGTTGATTTTTGATATTTTGTCGTCTTGGGATGATTTCTACAAACCGAACTAATCTCTTATATACCGATGTCAAGATCGTGTCATAAACCTAACCCCAAATAAACCAACGTCAACGTCTTGTCACTCTTGTCATGATTTGACAAGCAAAACTAACCTCAAATTATTTAGTTAAACCACCGTCGTGCCAGTCGTGCCACCATTGAGGTCGGCACGGCTGCCCCTCGGAGACACCCCTCCACACCTGGAGAAAAGCTATGCTTGCCTTCTCGATTTTAAAGAAGTGACTGAGACAGCATATACTCTTCGCAAAGAAACTTTGACTGATGATTGACAGGTGAGAGGGCGTCTCCTAGGGGTGAGGTCCACCACAGGCGGCGCCTTAAAATCAGCGGCACGGAGTTCAACTAAACAAATTGAGTTTAGTTTTGCGTTTTTGACGTTGTTGCGTTTGTTTATTAATTTAATATTTTTAGGTTAGTTTTATGACAGGATGTTGACAGCGGTATATTTTCAGGTTAGTTTTGTTCGTCAAATTATGACAAGACGTTATAATACCAAAAAATCAACTGTCATCTTAGTTTGTTATATTATATTAATTGATTTGAATTTTTAATAGTCAAAATTTGACCTGCTTTTTTTTAGTGAACAGACCTGTATTCTGTTCCACTTACTCCTTTTTAAATATAAGAAGGTGTTGACGTCACCAATAAGCAAAGGTTTGTTAGTTATGTTATACAAAACTGCATTCCCCTGTAATTTCCTGTAACCCATGGTAACAAATCTATAGAAAAGTATCACTGACAAACAAAAGCCGCAATGCTATTATTGAAATTAATGTTAATATATAAAAATAATTTATATTCATTGATGACTTTTTATATCACATTTTTTAAAACTTAATCTTTGTACGTACAGTCGTGGCCAGTAAAAAGTTTACTCCAGATATCTAAGGGTATAATAATTATAAACAGGCCATTACTGTACGCTTTGAATTTCTTCAACTAAATAATGACGGAACAGTGACGACACGAAACGTCCGTTGTCACCTCGATTTTGGAGTTGAAGGCGCTATGAATAGTTCCCTTCAATCCGTCTATAAGCATTGAAATTTAAAGCTGTATGTAATTAAATGTTAGGTGTGTTAAAAGAAAATGGTAATCAAAAACATTATTTTTAGTAGACATAATTTAATAAGTATATATTCTATTGTCTTATTGTTAAATTATTGAGCTTAGTATTTGTTGTGTTTTAAGTTTATAATATTTTATTATTATGATACGCTTAGTATAGTGATACATCCATGTAAGTCTGAATGTATAAAGTTTAGTTATAAAATAGTAACCAGGTTTAGTGTATAGTTTTTTTTAAATATATTTATTCCCGGTCAACTATAAAGTTCATTAACGTTCTAGTCTCCTGTTGTTTGTTTCTATTCAGATTCATGAAGTAGGTATAAATGGACAATTGATATAAATCAGCAAAATAAAGAAATAAATATATGTCAACACAATGTCATACATTGATAAAAGTATAGATGGGGAACTAAAAGTAATAATTTCATGCTTACTAAAACGGTACTGTTATTGTTGTGATTTAAATACAGAATACTATAGTACTGAAGACGACTGGAAATATTTACTAGTTGACGAGGTGTGAATTAAGGACAATCTATTACCAAAATGCCTTTAAGGTGGGAGTATCAACATGCTTGCCAACCTATAACCTATTTCGCGTATATTTATTTAATTTTTCTAGCTTTTACACAAAATTTAAATAAAATCATTATCGCCTTTAATTTTATAGGTAATAATTGACATATTAAATAAATATCAAGGAATTTCATTAAATATTTTAGGAGAATTGTATAGCGAAAAATATCGGGTAAGATTTGTTTAAACATTATTATGGCATTGTTCTTTCACTATACAATTATCCCAAAATTAGCAATAAAATGAATAGATATTTTTGTTATATGTCAGATATTACCTAAATATTGTACCGACGATATTGATTTTATTTAAATGTTAGTTAATCTAATAATAAACTAAAAAAGCAACGCGAAATAGGTTATAGGTTGGCAATAGATGGAATGACGTTGAGAATAGATGGAGTTTTTGACGATATTTCTGTTCTGCTGCTGCTAATTTAAAACAGAAATATCAGAAAACTAGATTTTTATGCCCCAAGGGCATGTAGATTGCCCTTAAAAAAAATAAAGAAAATTGAAATTCAAAGCACGCATCTATTAGGTACTTATGAAACATCATTGTCTTTATTAACGAAATGCTCAAATCTCCAAATCTACAGAAGCAAATTTAGTACTTATTCAGGAGTAACAGAACGTCTTCATTTTAAAGAATCGGTGAAAGCGTTTGCAAAGATAAAAGGGAGTTTTTGACAATTAGCAAAATTCCGCCAATCAATTTTTTGAACGCGAAATCCGTTTAAGCTACCCAAACAATTTGGTAAATAGCCGTTCCATCTTTAACGGTAAATATTATTTCTGGTGAACTGAAAATCTTGTTTCCAGAATTGGCAAAAATTCCAAGATATTGGCAACTAGCGGAAATTTGCGAATTTGCAAAAACTGGTCAATTAATTAAGTGATGTAACAGCAAATATGTTGTCTGACATCATATTATCGGTAATGTAATCACCGTTTTTTAAAAACTTTATAGTTTTATAAACCCTATTTCTTTTCGACGTTGGAACTACAATTTTTAACTTCTTTATTCCAAACTATTTTGCTGAGGTCTTAGCACCAAGCATCGAACAGAACTAGAGGGAATGGAATAGTTCCCATCACCGTCATTATAGATGGAAAAAATCCGTGTTTTTTATGACAAAATTTTAAAAATTTATTTTACTTTTACAATTTTTTGTAACTTCGGGACGGTATTTACCAAAAATCTAAAATATCGAACAAAATGGAAACTCGTCCAGGAATATCATCCACAGGTCTGTAGTTAACAAAATTATGTATAAAAAACGAAAACAGATTTCGATTATCGATAAAGCAAGAGACGGAAAAAACACTGATGCTTTCTATCAAAAATCTTATAAACAATTCATTTAAGTTTGTGTTAAAAATCTGAATACTGTCATGTCCAATCTATGTCTAAGTCAATGTCGAGGCGCCATATTGATTACACTTTGTTTATGCAACTTTCTTATGCAATTTGCATACATTCCCTCTATTTGTTTCTATTGCTCAGCGAGTAAGTAGTTGTAGATATTATATTATGTGCCATATTAGCAATTATAATTATTATTATTTTGTTGTATTTATTGTTAAAAGTTTATTGTATAAAATTTAGTTTTATTAATTTATTAAGAATGTTTATTATTATAAACTTATGTTATATGCACATATACCTTTACATTATTTATTGATAATGTATAAATATCCAAGTGTAGCATTAAAAGGGATTTTACCACCCCCAGGTGTTTTATTTCTTTTTCCTTGCCTCGTCGTGCCGTGCTCGTGGTAACGACTTTCTAAAAATAGAAAATACAGTGTTAATTAAGTATGTACACAAACTTTAAGGAATTAATCTTTGATTTATTGTAAGACAAAACTTTATTTAAGTATAGGTCCACAACGACTCTGTTTTCCACATACAAGGTGTTCAAAATAGAATTTTTTCTTATATTTTTTTATACAGGGTGTTCATTTGAAAACTTTCCACCTCGATTTTTCTGCTTTAAAATGAAAATGTGGAAAATCGCTCGGACCCGTCGATTTTAATTTCGAGGGGACATCTTTTGCGTGTATTGTCAATCTTGTTACTTCAAGCCCCTAGGAGGGAGGGGGGTAAGATCTAAATCTTAAATGGATACCCCTATTTCATATAACTTTTTTGGATTCTGCATAAAATTCTGAACATTTTTTAATAAAAGCATTATTAGTATATACCTACTTAACAGTTTCCGAGATATTTACTCTTGAAAAATGACATTTTTGAACTTTGACAGCGTCTAGCATTCTAACTGTACGTATTAGAGCAAAACGGCTTACATGTCCCTGTCGTTGATTTTTATTATCAATAGTGTGAACTTTCGGTTAAACCGGATGTAAGAAATATATTACTTCCGGTTTGACCGGAAGTTGACACTATTGGAAAGATAATAAAAATCGAAGATAGGGACATGTAAGCCGTTTTGCTCTAAGACGTACGCTGTCAAAGTTCAAAAATGTAATTTGTCAAGAGTCAATATCACGGAAACTGTTAAGTATAGACTAATAATGCTTTTATTAAAAAATGTTCAGAATTTTATGCAGAATCCAAAAAAATTATATAAAATAGGGGTATCCATTTAAGATTTAGATCTTACCCCCCCCTCCCTCCTAGGGTAAGTAACAAGATTGACAATATACGCAAAAGATGTCCCCCTCGAAATAAAAATCGACAGGTCCGAGCGATTTTCCACATTTTCATTTTAAAGCAGGAAAATCGAGGTGGGAAGTTTTCAAATGAACACCCTGTATATTTTCTTAATAGTGCCAGCTACTTTATTGAAACCTGGCACACAGAAATAGTTATTCAGAGACTACAATAAAAATTTACAAGTGTTAAATTATTTCCTATTCAACCTTGAGAATAGATATACAGGGTGTTCCTAAATATCATGTAAATACGAAAAGGGGTAATTCTTTGGCTTATTTAATGACTAAAAATTCATATAAACATAGGCGCACCAAAAAAAGTGCATGGGGAGAAATGACCCCTGAGAAAATATCTCCCTGTAGATTTTTAAAACCATTTGGTATGCCCAATGATGTAAGTGCTACAGCGTAACCTACATTCCAAATTAGAGCTAAATATCTCAAAAAGTACAAGAGCTATAAAGAAAAAACAAAAAAAAATCTTGAAATTTCAACACCCTGTAGATCGGGAACAAAGCGTTTGCGGACCTATATTTATATGAATTTTTAGTCATTAAATAAGTCAAAGAACTACCTCTTTTCGAATTTACATGATATTTAGGAACACCCTGTATGGGTAACTTTTTTAGAAAACTTAAGAAAAAAATGGTACGCCGCTGACTTTTTAATTTTAAAGATTTGTGTGTGTGTGTGTGATTAAGCCAGGTAAGAAATACACAAAAAGTGCCTCTTAATAATTTTTGATATGACGAACAGTTTTCGAGAAAAATTCGATTTTTATGTAAGTATTATGTATGTTTCAATTTTTGATCCCAGCGGAGGTGTAAAACTTTTTTCAATTTTAAAAACTTTGTCTGCACGCCGATTATTATTTTTCAGTTATATTTAATACAGACGATAAAAAACTACCATTTTAAGAACTCGGCTATAATGTCTTTATTCGTTGATTTAAAAAAAGAGACCTAATTTTAAAGCAGGAACAACTGCTTGAAAAAAATCGTCAAGCGTCCATGAAAGATGCATCTCTTGAACCAACTGTACACATGCACCAACATCGACCGATTCTGACCCCGCAGGAATTTGATTGTGAGATTTTCGGGACCCCGTAAATCTTAAATTCGATCTCAAAAGAGGGTGAGGGTGGAGTAATTCGATCCCTCTCTCCTCGCGGCCCCTTGCTGCGTGTTGTGACTGAGGGTTCGTCGTCACGTGATGTAAACATAGTGTTGCATAGAAGAAAATGCGATGTTGCCAAGCAATATTTTTTTTACTAGATTTGTTAGATTTTATTTGAGAAAAAAAGTTTTCTATTGCATTTTAATTAGCCCTTTTTTAATAATGAATTTGGTGTTGTCCAAATGGTATTGTCAAGTTCTTCTACGGTTTAAATGAATTATGATTTTTAACTATTCATAAATCATTTGAATAGAAAATAAACTTTTAAACTAACATTAATTAAAAATTAATACATTTAAAGCAATTTACACAAATTGCCAAAAGGTTGCTGTGTGAATGGACGTGAAATTGAAAAAAACGCATCTCCCTTGTAGATGATAGGTACCTCAACGTGGTTTTTATTACTAGACGAGCGCTTTTACTATTTTTAAAATAAAAACTGGTTGCAGAGAGATTAAAATAATAGGCAGTTTCTGAGCAACCAGATTGCTGGGAAATTGTTAAGCAATTTGGTCGGACAACTTAGTTACTCGGTAATTGTCAAGTAAATAATAAGACTATTTATTGCTAGTCATCTCAACCTGACAGGTAAAACGTTACGCGTTTCTAGCCCATTTGTTTTTTGCTAGGTAGATACCCGACATCCTCAATATACCAACAAACAGAAAAAAATGTTACTAGATGACAACATTTTTCCTCGGATTTATTTCAAGAAAGCGCTCTGTTAACTATTTTATAATATTCTTAGGAAAAATAAACAATAGACTCGGCAACACTGGTAAAAAACGCATAAACACTCCAGTCAGTCCACAAGAATATTATTCGGCATCGGCGGCAGTGAATACTGTATATACCGCTGAATGCGATGCCTAATATGGAAAGTCTATATACCTATACATAGTAAATTATAAAACTTGTATTATTCTTCACTGAATGAAATAATGTTTTTTCTTTTTTCAAACACACACTAATACCTAGATTTCTCTTTCGTTCGATTATATGAAATAAAAACTTATAGTGAGCGCACTGCTTTAAAATTTGGTGTTCATCGGTTAAAAACATTGCTCGTTTTAATAGTGTTAAATGCAACCTGATGAAAATGAAGACGTAAGTACAGATTTTATTTTTTGAAAAGGGTTTTTATGTTACATTGTCCGTATTTATACGCATTCTCTGAACTACACCAACAGGCCAGGTATTGGTTCCTGTTATTCTTAATAACTCCTATTCAGAAACAAAAATTACCGTTACCAGTAAAACTAAAACAAGCGATTTTATTATACAGATAACTATTTTTTTTATTTATTTTTAAAATGGTACTCATATCATACCTACACGTCATAAAAAATATAATCATATGTCCAGGTAAAATGTAAATTGTGTCCAAAATATAAAAATTGGCTTTATATAGGTATATCCCCAATAACAATACGAATAATTTGTCGTTATTTATTTTAACTTTATGCTATTTTTATACAAATAACTGATGATAAATGTGTGTAAAACCAGTTCTTGCATTATCTAACAATAAATTAAAGGTTGAATACATGTACGAGTATCTGTATTTTCAAGGTAAGGTAGGTACTTCTACATAAAAAAAATAGTTCATTATCATTAAAGGTCCATTTTTGAATACAATTGACAAAAATGTTAAAAGTTTAGCAGTTTTAAAAATATAAGTATACCTACTCCTTATAAATAGGTTCAAGGTTGTGACTAGTACTTATAACAAATAATTTTGAAAAATATATTAAAATTTGACAAGGAACGATTAATGTCTTTCCTTCATTTTACACATTATCAGTGCATTTTTAGCTTTCAATAATCTAAAAAAAAAACTGTAGATACAGCTTTTAGTAGTTGAAAGTAAGTACCTACCTACATAATATTTGATTTGGGTACAGAACTAAAAAATAAGTTCTGTGGATAAACTTAAATGAATATTGTTTCACAATCAAAAAAACTAAATTCAACGAACCAGAGCAGTGTTTTTTGTATGTGCATTCTATTAAAAAGATTAACGCTTGTTTATTAAATTTATTACTTTCTGCTTCTATAATGGCTGCTTTATACCTCCCATTTAACATTTAATTTAATTTAAGATTTAAGCTAAACTAAGAATTTAAAAGTTGAAAGTTAATTTTCTTATGCATGCGTTTATACCTCTCATTTAAACTAATTTATCATTTAATTTAATTTTAGAGTTGACCAACTTTCAACTTAAGGTAAAAGATCGTGTCAGATCGTGCTAAATCGCGTTAAATCGTTCTCCACAACTGTCCGTGATTGGCCTGGAAGAAAGATGAATATTTTGATCGGTGACAATAACCTAAAATTATCGTGGAATTTTTATTTTTATCAACAAATAAAGTGCTTTTTCTCTATTTATTTTGACTGATCTAAATTCTTGTGATTTGTAATGGAAGACTACGATTTGTTTTTTACTACTTGCTTTAAATTGTTGTAACAACAGCTGGAAAAATCTTCTTTTTTTTGCACTTCATTTAATTTAATTTAGTGGCACGTTTTCGAGGTATAAATCAACAAAATTATTTCTTAGCTTAGTTTAAATGATAAATTAAATCTTAAATTAACTTAAATCTTAAATGAGAGGTATAAAGCAAGCATTACACCCGTTTAAAAAAGTTTCCTGTAGTATTTCAACTAACCTTTTTTTAATAATTAATTATGTGCTGTCTAAATGGTATAGTTCATCAGATTTCCTGTTTCAATGAATTAGGATCACTTAAATACAAAATAAACTTTTAAAGTAGGTATTCAAATATTAATTAAAAATTAATACAAAGAACTATACAAGTGACCAGTAAAGTCCGCATCATATGGGATTTTTTTAAATTAATAGCTTTAATCAAAATTTGACTTTGGCATTAAGTTCTGCTTCGATCGAGATAAAAATTAAGCAAAAAAATAGTAGTCACGTGATTCGCATTATCTGTCAAATTTTATTTTTTTCCAAAAAATAATTCAAAAGTTATTTATTCGTTATTTCTAAAAATACCGAAAAAAGTTATTAGGAAAAGTTTTTTAAATACAGTTTCTAGCCCACATGCACACTGTGTTATTTTTTGTCTTAATATCAAGGTGTATTACTTTCAGACTCCAACTACGTTTTCAAAAATACTTATCTAATGAAGTTACCTTATACAGGGTCCAAAAGAAATAAACTTTGCATCACATGCGACCTAATTTTAATAGCCCAATTTTGATTTTGTAGAAAAACACACATTTAATATGGCGCTACTTTAAAGAAAATGTATCTGAAATAAAGCAGTGTCAAAACTAAGAAGTTTTAGGTAGGTTGCTTGAGTCTTGTTTTGCAAAAGTGGTGCGATTTACAAAATATGAGTAAAAAATCAAAATTATCTTATGCAGCTAAAATTTTGCATGTGGGCTAGAAACTGCATTTAAAAAAATTAATATAAATAAATAACTTTTTTTGATACTTTCAGAATTAACCCCACCCCACTTTGGAATTATTTTTTGGAAAAAATTAAAATTTGACAGATAATGCGAATCACGTGACTACTATTCTTTTGCTTAATTTTCATCTCGATCGAAGCAGAAGTTGATGCCAAAGTCAAATTTCGAATAAAGTTATTAATAAAAAAAAATCCCATATGATGCGGACTTTACTGGTCAGAAAAGCGATCACCTAAATGCCAAGAAAAAAAACTCTAGGGTGTCGTTAAGGAAAGACAAAGAACATCTGACCTCCTGGGATTATTAAAGTTTTCTTTTATTATTTTTATAGTAGGTAGGTAAACAGCTATAATTTTAATAGTTTTCAACGGCATCAGTTCATCAAATTAAGAACCCATTGCGTGATACTTAATAAGACACAGCTCTACATATTCGTAATTTGATCACGTATCTTTCCTCTCTTGCTAGTATAATTTACAATAAATTTGAAACAGGTTGCCCCTAAGCTTTTTTTTTATTGAAGAATAGATCACTTTCCAAGTTCCTGCCTATCTCTGTACTGATGTCAATACTAATACAATATACAGTGTGTGTATAAAGTCTGGAAACGGCTTAATAACATCACAATTTACTGGCCGATTTAAACCAAATTTGGTACAGTTGTGTAAGAGGATCTAACGCACCGAATGACGATATTGGCGTTGTTGCCAGCTTTTTAGTTTGTCTGAAATTCGAACGAATTTTATATTTTTAAATATAACACCATTATTTTTTATTAAATGCATTATTAGTCTATACTTCATAGTTTCCGAGATATTGACTCTCGAAAAGTGACATTTTTGAACTTTGACAGCTTATAACTTTCTAACAGTACGTCTTAGAGCAAAACGGCTTACATGTCCCTATCTTCAATTTTCATTATCTTCCCAAAAAAATCAACTTCCAGTTAAACCGGAACAACTATATTTCCTGCTTTCGAGTTACATCCGGTTTAAACGGAAGTTGATTTTTTTGGGAAGATAATAAAAATTGAAGATAGGGACATGTAAGCCGTTTTGCTCTAAGACGTACTGTTAGAAAGTTATAAGCTGTCAAAGTTCAAAAATGTCACTTTTCGAGAGTCAATATCTTGGAAACTATGAAGTATAGACTAATAATGCATTTAATAAAAAATAATTATAATTTTATGTGGAATTTAAAAATGTAAAAATATACTGGGTGTTATATTTAAAAATATAAAATTCGTTCGAATTCCAGACAAACTAAAAAGCTGGCAACAACGCCAATATCGTCATTCGGTGCGTTAGATCCTCTTACACAACTGTACCAAATTTGGTTTAAATCGGCCAGTAAATTGTAATCTTATTAAGCCGTTTCCAGACTTTATACACACACTGTATAATAAGAAAGTAATGCTGAACGTGTAAAGGACATATTATTATCCAATCTATTCTTCTGTAATAAGTATACTTTACATTTGGTTGTAAATAGCAACCATATTATTTTAAATGCACAATTATTTTACTTATTAATTCCATTATGCGATTAATATCTAAATTCCAAATCAATGATCTTATCAATTTAAATATTCATGATTTTTATTTGATGATATTATTCATCTTAGACAACCGAGATTTAGACATTTATGTTGGTGAACAGGTTATTAAGGTTTTATTAGTGGTCACGATTTAACAATATAATTATCCATAAAATCAGTTATGTATTTCTTTATTGAAATTGGTGAGTGTAATAAAATTAAATAAAACTTGGTGGTAGTAGTGTGAAATGTTTTAGCTTTCAGAGTTCTTTATTTTAGACTTCCCGTTTTCTATGGTTAGACCAATTTTTATGGGTTATAAAATCGAAGGTCATTTACGATGGTTGACGTCCAAAATTTTACTTCATCTGTGTACAGTGTGACCGACAAGGGCGGATCCAGAAATTAATTCTGGGGGGGGGTCAAACAGTGCCGAAGGCGCAAAAACAGCGCCGCAGGCGAAATTTTTGGGTGCCACGCCCTTTTTTGAATCATGGTGCTTGGTTTTCAAGTGGGAAAAAAAAAAAAATTACAAAAACAACCCGGTGCATTTAGGAGGGGGTTAATTTTTGTGATTTTACCTTCCAGAGAATTCGTTCTAAGTAAAAATTTCATAAAATTTTAATTTGTTGTCCAAAAAAATATGAAATACAAAATACATAATTATTGACCAAATTTGTTAAAAAATGTTCGGGCTTTTCGCCTACCCACACTGACAAGGGTGCCCCGAAAAGTTTTTGCTTGCTCAGGGGGGGGGTAATTGCCCCCATTGCCCCCCCCCCCCCTGTATCCGCGCCTGGCTCCAATTTAAACGATAACGGCAACAAGGATCGGTTCCAAGACGAACCTGTGGATATTACTAATTTGATTGGTTACCACTTCGCGCGCTCCACAATAGTTTTTACGTATGTTAAAATGTAAACCGCCCAGGGGGGGGGGTCATGACCCCCATGACCCCCCCCCGTGGATCCGCCCTTGGTGACCGAGTAAAGTCCGCATCATATGGGATTTTTTTTATTAATAGCTTTATTCGAAATTTGACTTTGGCATCAAGTTCTGCTTCGATCGAGATATAAAATTAAGCAAAAAAATAGTAGTCACGTGATTCGTATTATCTGTTAAATTTTAATTTTTTCAAAAAATAATTCAAAAGTGGGGTTATTTCTAAAAATATCGAAAAGTTATTAGAAAAAGTTTTTTAAATGTAGTTCCTAGCCCACATGCAAAAGTTTAGCTGCATAAGATAATTTTGATTTTTTACCCACCACTAAAATTTATTTTCCACTTAATGAACACTTTACTGATGTCACTGTGTTCGTTTTTGTCTTAATATTAAGGTGTATTACTTTTAGACACAAACTACTTTTTTAAAAATACTTATTTTATGAAGTTACCTTATACAGGGTCAAAAACAAAAACTTTGCATCACATGCGACCAAATTTTAATAGCCCAATTTTGATTTTGGAGAAAAACACACATTTAATATGGCGCTACTTTAAAGAAAATGTATCTGAAATAAAGCATTGTCAAACCTAAGAAGTTTTATGTAGGTTGCGTTGAGTCTTATTTTGCAAAAGTGGTGCAATTTAAAAATACCTATGGGTAAAAAATCAAAATTTTATGCAGCTGAAATTTTGCACGTGGGCTAGAAACTGCATTTAAAAATACTTTTTCTAATAACTTTTTTCGATATTTTCAGAAATAACGCCACTTGAATTATTTTTTGGAAAAAATTAAATTTTGACAGATAATACGAATCACGTGACTAATATTTTTGGGCTTAATTTTCATCTCGATCGAAGCAGAACTTGATGCCAAAGTCAAATTTCGAATAAAGTTATTAATAAAAAAAAATCCCATATGATGCGGGCTTTACTGGTCAAACTGTATATTATACCTACATCCAAACTCTTTGCTCGTTTGTCTGGGGCATAGACCTAAAATATTACCCCTATGTCTCTATACTCTATCTGCATTAGGTATCACTTATTTATTCCTATTTTTCACGATATACCAAATTTTATACAAATTTGGGAAGACCAGTTCTTTCGGTCTCCGTGTGAGCTATTTTACAACCTTTTCTATAGGATAAGCAATGGCTATCGAAAAATATTCATTTAAAAAAGCAGAGTTAATACTATAGCAAAACATTTCAGGCAAACAGGAGAAGGTAAAAATATTCAGGAATAAGTCTATTAACTACAAAAATTATTTAAAAGAATATGCTATGACCAAATTTTATGTAAGGAACTTTCTTTGTAAACGTTTTCAGCATTGCTAGTAGAAGCGACGCTTTTCGATCGACGCGGCAAAGGACGCGCGGCGTTTCGTTTTTCGACGTCGGCATGCGTCCTACAGCGTCCTTTGTTTCGAAACAGGTGTTATGGGTGGGAGAAATCGACGCTTTCCTAATTTCCCTGCTTTCATGGGCGTAGCTTCTATAAATGACCTTTTCATGTCTGATATTTTGCAAAATCTACCTATCATCTATCAGTAAGAATAATCTTTGAATATAGGAACATGCCAAAAAAATAAAAATTATATGTTTTATGCATAGTTTAGCTAAAACTGGAACCGGGAGATTGGTTTATTTATTTACGAATGGATTACGAAATCTATTGTACCTACTCTTTTAAAATTAGTAACCCCCCCCCCCCTTATCATGAAACAAGACACGCAGTTAAGACAAACTATTGCACCACATGAGCGACTTGCAGCACCTATAAGAATCATTGCTACAGGCAGCAATTACGAGGATATAATTTGACAGCTGTGAGTTTGGCACTTTGAGCAATACGTTTCCTAATCACAGTCTGCAGAAGTAATACCAAAAAAAACAAAAAAAAAAAGTAAAAAAATACAAAAAAAAAATGCTGCTAATTTTTAGGTGGGTGCTAATATTAGAGGTAGGTACTGTGCGTTATTTTTGTTCGAAAGGAATGTTCGTCTTTATACTAAAAATACGACTTTATGTTGGCATTTTATTGCTTTTTTGCATATTCCTACGCCAGTGACCTACTCTGTTTGCCATGCACCACTACAAAGGCTACCGATAATTTACCGTAACAGAATAATTACCATTTGTTAAAAATTGTTAATTTCATTGCTTTAATTTTACCTTAAGGCATCTAGAAGCATTACGGAGATTTTGTTTCGTAATTCAGATTATTTATATTAAAAAGTATTATTTTAATTGAAATTTTAAACACGAAAACGATTTATACTTTAGAAGAAATGATAGAACAGCGTTAATAATTTGTTATTAACCTAACAATTTTTAATTTTAACTAATTGTAATAACTCTAGAAAAATTCGGGAGATTTTGTTTCGTAATTCAGATTATTTATATTAAAAAGTATTATTTTAATTGAAATTTTAAACACGAAAACGATTTATACTTTAGAAGAGATGATAGAACAGCGTTAATAATTTGTTATTAACCTAACAATTTTTAATTTTAACTAATTGTAATAACTCTAGAAAAATTCGGGAGATTTTGTTTCATAATTCAGATTATTTATATTAAAAAGTATTATTTTAATTGAAATTTTAAACACGAAAACGATTTATACTTTAGAAGAGATGATAGAACAGCGTTAATAATTTGTTATTAACCTAACAATTTTTAATTTTAACTAATTGGAATAACTCTAGAAAAATTCAGGAGATTTTGTTTCGTAATTCAGATTATTTATATTAAAAAGTATTATTTTAATTGAAATTTTAAACACGAAAACGATTTATACTTTAGAAGAGATGATAGAACAGCGTTAATAATTTGTTATTAACCTAACAATTTTTAATTTTAACTAATTGGAATAACTCTAGAGGAAGGTTTTGCGCGACTATGATATATTTAATATGTGTGTAAAAAGTGAAATAATAGTCAGGACAACGAAATTGCAAATAATTAATTTGTCATATTTCTTTTGGGGTACACCGACGGGCAAATAAACGAACAGACAAAATAACTTAAAAAATAATTTTAAAGGAACCTACTTTGCGCCCTCCTTAATGTGTGAATAACTTTCCACTCGGGTTCAATTTGATACATATAACATTTACAAAGCGAACAAACTCATATCGGGCATGAATTTGAATGGTTTTGACACAAAGCCATATCAACTTGCTAACTTTATGTTCGCAAGTTTGCTACTGACATAATTGATGGCTTGTGTGCTTCAATTCAATTATAATTTATGCGGAATATATTCAACGGTTTGCAGTTTAATAGGATGCTTAGTTTTTCTTCTTAATTAAATAATAAAATAATAACACAGCAAGCAACTCTAATAAATTTGATTAATTTTGAAGAAGTAGCCCATACTCAAAGTGAAGTTAAATGATATAGAAAAAAGAAAAGCACAAAGTCTTTCTCCACAATTTTTTATTCGAATAACTAGGCGAACCTAGAATGATTCATAATAAATTGAATCGACATGTTTCGAGTGTAGAAACACTCATCATCAGGAAAACGAAGTAAATGGTACAATGCTGATATTGTTAGCAGTAGAGAAAATAACAAGTGAGACTAAGCCGTAATGGAGCTTTCAATGGTACCTACATACGAGGAGTGAAAAAATTTGAATAGTCAAAAGACAGAAAATATTTCAGCATACTGAAGAGTCAAGGACCAGTGCAAAGCCACTGTCTTGGGTGGGAAATGAAGAGAAAAAAGAAAAATTTGGGAGAAAAAGACTTTGTAAAGATCATTTTTAAGTGTAAGTAATGAAAAATCTTTAGTTTATTTCAACTATGTCGGAGTCATGTGAAAATGGTAAAATAAGAGGGCAAGAAAAAACAAAAAATTGTTTTTCGTAAAAGTCAGGTAGATGCTTTCTGTAAAAGATAAAAAAAAAGGAATGGAATAAAATGAGGTAGATTGGCTTACCATTTAGCTTGAAATAAAATACTGGTGGGGTACCAGGCTTGTTACGGCCCAGTTACCCCAGCAGGAGTTAAAACTTACACATTGTGTGCAAAAATAAGTTTAAGAAATTTTAAAAAATTTGAAAAAAGGTTGTGTTTTACTAGAACCTCTTTTAAAGAAGTTCCACTGCAACCAGCATGTGTCAAACGGGAAATGAACTTGAACTTGACATTGTAAAAGGGGGAACAAACGACAAGTGTTTTGACGGTCAAATTGAAGCACCTTCAAGTATGCTAAAAAAATTTCTGATTTTATAAAAATGTTATAGAGGAGAAAAGCTCAATTAAGGTTCAAAATTGCTTAAATAACTAAAAATCACTAGAAATACAAGAAAAAATTAATACAATCCCTATAAAATAGAAAGAAATTACATTTAGAAAAATGTTGCTCAAAGGGTTAAAAAATGTGTCCTAAATATTTGTGTGGCGACCTCTGTTGGTAGGTTTACAATTTGTAAAAACGTAACTCATATTTCGACAAAGTAAAAAGTAACTATCTCAGTGCCATCTATGAGTAAGAAGTAGTAAAGAATAGACAGCTTGTTTTGTCGGTAAAATACATTTAATACCTAATTAAAAAATGTTATGTTAGGAGTGGTGCTGAAAAATAATTAGTCACAGATGGTCCTGAAAATAGATTAATTATTGAAAAACATTTAAAAAAGAAAGGAATATGAGTTGGAATGGAAATTTGATTAAATCGAAGTGCCGACCTGTATTAGGGGATGTTTAGGGGCATTTTGTTTTATAGTTGAACGGGCTCTCTTTACTTGCTGCTTGCTTATTTCGGATACTAGGACCATTTCCGAGGGAACCTACGGTTTAACGTCGACTCTGAACCACGATCCTCACTTATTAGAAGCACCCCCACGCGCTATCAACCCTTGGTTACGCACATCCCTGATCTACCAATTGAAGAGTGTGTTCCCCCCGCACCCAACGAGATATCCGACCTGGTTACGGGCGTGAATAGGGGATGATACCTTTTCCACTCTTCCCTACTTTTCCTTCGACGCTAAACCCATATCACGACTTATACCCACCGGGCTCAACAACTCTCGTCCTTGGGTTCTTAGTGACTGCCGCGTTCTCTTTATTTACGATGGACTTGGGTTCATTTTAATTATAAAGCATGGACATTGTATGTCGGTCCTATATAATCTCAATTCACATTAAAATGCAATTTATTTCGGACAAAGTCGCAGTCCGGCAACAGGAAATGAAGTAGCAGGTCTGCAAGTCAGCGAACCAACAAGGCCCTATTAACTCGCCATAATCACTCAACATTTTATTTCCTTTTTCCTAAAATATGTTCGTTTTTATGCAAAGCACATATTCCTGCATGTTAAGAAGTAAACTATTAAAAATGTTTGACTCAGAAGAGAAAATACATACGTGTTGAGGACATGCTTTTTTTATTTGCGTAAAACAAACGAAGCTAGGATTCTCTTTGGAGTAACCTGTCTTTATCGATATATTATTTGAAAAAACATCGTACAAATGGCCATACATTTTCATGTATGGAAATTCAATACTTAGCATAGAGGGGTGTGTATGTGAAAATTAGGGGTGAATATAAAACGAGGATTAAATAAAGCCAATAGGGTATAAAAGCACCCTGCGTCGCAACACTTGATTTTAAAGCAAATAAAGGTTTGTTTCAACACCCGTAATTTTGATGATTACGTTTTAAATTCCAGAACTAATTTTTGGACGTCCAACTCATTCGTATGATTCGGAATAATAAAATATAACAATATTTCATTATTCCCATTTCAACATAATTATATGAGAAGAATAAAAAATGGGCAACTTATAAAAAACTTTTTTTAAGTAGGTATGAAAAGGAAAGAAAAAACTAAAAGTCTTCCTCCACAAAATTTATTTGAACAAAAATGTTCAGAGGTCTCTACATGTTTCGAACGTAGAAACGTTCATCATCAGGAGACAGAAAAATGTATTGCTGATGGTTTTAGCAGAAGAGAAAAAGATAAATGGTACCTATAAATCCTTAATGGAGCTTTTATGGAATCAAAAATTGGTGGGTCGAAATAACATAATGTGAAGAATAATAGAAATAACTTAAAACATACTGAGTATGTGAAAAAGTTAGTTAAAAGGGTCTAAAACAATCAAATAAAACAGGGAAGCAGAAAAACACTTCTAAACAGAAGATGTCAAAAGGATTTTTTTATAAATATGTCTGTAAGACATTGTAAAACATAAAACTTGTTATGTATATAACTTAGGTATTAACAGAGAATTATGTATTCAAAATCTGTAAGAACAAAAAAGGAGATTAAAATCATTTTTTTTTTTAAATATAAAGTAAGTACCTACTTACGAAAATATCCATTAAAAAAAAAATGGAGGTTTGGGGCACTGAGCATTAAAACTGAGTAACCCCACAAGAAGTTAATTTTAATTTAATAAAATGAACCAAAAATTTAAACATTTTTACAAAATATAAAAGACCTGGCCTTTGTTCACGTGTTGAAACTATGGAGTTGAAACGAAAGTGAATGAAAAATGAATTGACAGTTAACAAGACAGCGGCAAGAGAAAAGTATTCAAAAAGGAAAAGCTCAATTAAGATTGGGTCGACAATATAATACTATAATCTAACCTAGAACAAATATTAAATATTAAAATACATTAAAATACGAAATGAAATAATTTATGTGGGGAAAAATTATTTAGATAGTTAAAGAATAGGTAAGTATTAAAGAAAATTTTATGTGGTGACATCTATTGATTAATGCGGAAAATGGTACGATATACTTGTTACAGTGTAAAAAATTTGTATAGTTCGATTTAAGTGTAGAAAAATAAGAAGAATGAATATTAAGAAGATTTATACGACAAAAAGATAGATGATTGATGAAAAGTTGAATTGCAAGATGACAAAAACATTTTTTGCCATCTATGAACGGAAAACGTTTTTAAGTGTTTTTTTCGTTCTTTAAGGTGGGAGTATCAACATGCTTGCCAACATGTAATCTATTTCGCGTAGATTTATTTATGTTTTCTAGCTTTTACACAAAATTTAAATAAAATCAGTATCGACTTGATATTCTATAGGTAATAATTGACATCTATATATATATAAAAATGAATGTTTGTCTGTCTGTCTGTATATCCGGTATGCGTTTCTATACCATTTATCCGATTACGATGAAAATTTCGTGAGTTGTTGTGTGCAGGCCGAGGAAAATTTTGGCATAAAAAAAGTGGCGCAACGCATGCCGGGATTTGGTGAGTTGTTGTGTGCAGGCCGAGGAAGGTTTCGGCATAAAGTGGCGCAACGGATGCTGGGATGCCGGGATGTCGGATATTTTTCCTTCAAATTTATTTTAGTAAGTAGCGTAGCAACGCGCGCGGGGTATAGCTAGTATTTAATAAATATCAAGGAATTTCATAACTTATTTTAGAAGAATTGTATAGCGAAAAATATCGGGTAAGATTTTTTTTATCATTATTATGTCATTGTTCTTTCACTATACAATTCTCCCAAAATAAGCAATGAAATAAATTGATATTTTTGTAGTATACAGGGTGTTCCGATGATCATGTTACAAAATTCTAGGGTAGATAAAACACACGAAAATAAGAAAAAAAGTTCATGTGAACATGGGTCCGGAAACGCTTCTTCAGGGAGCTAGGGCCCTTCGAAGATGACCTTCAAAAACTACTTTTCGTTTTATAGCTTCGGTACTACTGCAGCTATCGCAACCAATTTTGGGACATGAAATCTAGTTCGTAGGTTCATCAATTTGAGCCTTCCGGATTTTGTCACCTTTAACCAGGGGCGTACAAACCAAGGGGGTATTTGAGTAAATTTGACCCTACTCCTCTTAGGCTTTAATTTCTTACCATTTTTATATCTGATTATGATTCTCCAATGCCTTTTACATAAAAAAGGTACTCTTAGTAAAAATCGCTATCTGTCACAGTTTCCTCCGAAAATGGCTAAATCCAATCAATAATAAATTATTGGTCTTAAACCAATTATTACGTTGAAATATGAAAATGAGTTTCAGTACAGATAGTTGTCAAAAATCTGTCAATAAAATATTGTGTCGCCAGTGAATCATGGATTATACTTTCGCCGAATATGCCGATATGCTATTAATTTATGGCGAAGTTCATTGCAATGGAAGAGCCGCTTCAAGATTGTATCAGGAGCGGTTTCCTGAGAGGCGTGTACCTGCTCACACGCTATTCGAGAGGGTAAATCAGCGCATAAGGGAAACTGGCTCCGTGAAAATAACGAGGCCAGATAATGGCGCTCAAAGAACTGTACGAACTCCAGAATTTGAGGAAGAGGTACTCCGACAATTCGAGGAAAATCCTAGTGTTAGTACCCGAGCTGTTGCAGAATCCATGAATGTAAGTCATGTACGTGTATGGGAGATTGTTAACGAACAACTTCTTCATCCTTACCATCGCCAAAAAGTACAGGAATTGAGACCAAATGATTATGCACCCCGCGTAGAGTTTTGCGAGTGGTTTCTTCAACAGTGTACACAAGAACCCCAATTTCCGAAATTTGTGCTTTTCTCTGATGAGGCTGTTTTTACGAGAGAAGGTATTTTTAATTCACGGAATAGCCATGTGTGGGCGGAGGAAAACCCTCATGCTCTTCAAATAAGAGGGTACCAACATCGATTCTCGGTGAACATGTGGGCTGGAATTGTTGGAGAACGTCTAATTGGACCAATCATGTTGCCTCCTCGACTAACTGGGACGGTGTACCTCAATTTTTTAAGATACACCTTACCTGAGTTATTGGATGAGCTGTCCCTCGACATACGTCGGAATCTATGGTTCCAGCATGATGGAGCACCCGCTCATTTTGCACATGTCGTACGTGAGCACCTCGATGATCGTTTTAGAGGACGTTGGATTGGACGTGGAAGCGATGTCAACTGGCCAGCCCGGTCCCCAGATTTAACTCCTATGGATTTCTTTCTTTGGGGACATATGAAAAGCCTTGTATATGAAACTCCAGTTCAGTCGGAGGAAGATTTGGTGGCTAGGATTTCTGTTGCGGCTGAAATGATCCAAACCATGCCTGATGTTTTTACTGACGTCAATTTAAATATGCTACGTAGGTGTAATACATGTATTGAACGTGGTGGCAGGCATTTTCAACAATTGTTATTTTGAATTTATTTTGGTACGTACAGGGTCAGTCAACGACAGCGTTAGTAAATTCATCTTCAAGACAAAAATTTACTCTGCCTTATCCTTGACTCACTCGTTAAACCTGTTTAATTGTTTTTTTTTTGAAATATTTTGTATACGTTCCCTTTTACTTTTTATACCCCCAATTTCGAAAAGGCAATAAATCTCTCTAATCTAATTTATTTTCATTAAAGAAAAAGATTTGACTAACTTATAATGCTCACTATCTGTACTGAACCTCATTTTCATATTTCAACGTAATAATTGGTTTAAGACCAATAATTTATTATTGATTGGATTTAGCCATTTTCGGAGGAAACTGTGACAGATAGCGATTTTTACTAAGAGTACCTTTTTTATGTAAAAGGCATTGGAGAATCATAATCAGATATAAAAATGGTAAGAAATTAAAGCCTAAGAGGAGTAGGGTCAAATTTACTCAAATACCCCCTTGGTTTGTACGCCCCTGGTTAAAGGTGACAAAATCCGGAAGGCTGAAATTGATGAACCTACGAACTAGATTTCATGTCCCAAAATTGGTTGCGATAGCTGCAGTAGTACCGAAGCTATAAAACGAAAAGTAGTTTTTGAAGGTCATCTTCGAAGGGCCCTAGCTCCCTGAAGAAGCGTTTCCGGACCCATGTTCACATGAACTTTTTTTCTTATTTTCGTGTGTTTTATCTACCCTAGAATTTTGTAACATGATCATCGGAACACCCTGTATATCAGATATTACCTAAGTAATGTGCCGACGATACTGATTTTATTTAAATGTTAGTCAATAAAAAATAACGCGAAATAGGTTATAGGTTGGCAATAGATTGAATGACGTTTATAATTCCACCTTAAGGTTATTATTTTCCATATTATTTTGATATGTTCCCTTAAATTAATAAATTGACTGTAATAGTTAGTTTAGAATAAAGGCATTTTAAAGTAAAAAAAAGTTCATGAAAAATTTGAACTTAGTAGTTTTAGGAAAGGAAACATTTAGATTTATTTTAAACCGGTTCGATTTAAGATAAACTACCAACTAAGTTTTAAAAAATTTTTTAAAGTGAACAAATTGTGGTCAGTTTGAAAAGCGAGCCCGGAATTGTCTCAATCTCACAACCTCGCAAAGCCTGGAATAGTCAAAACGACATTGTGGAGTGACCAGTTGTTATCTGTATTTCTTTACTCATAAATATCCTGAATGACCACGAATATAATTATATGAATTTAAGTAAAATAACATTTAAAAAGTTTGTCGATGATTATATTGATGGAACTAACGACGAAGAGTAAGATAGAAATATCTTTCTATTTATCATAGGTTCCTCACGACTCTCACGAGTTCCACAGTAAAACCAAATGAAAATATAAACCAATTTGTATTCTAAAATATACGTCTATAACAGTGGTTAAGTACCGAACTTGTATGTTTATGGATAAGCGGTTTGAGCCGATGCAGAGTTTAAAATGTCACACATTCTCTCTCCTCTACCCTCATATTCCCAAAATACCCGTAAAGCTGGGTATATTAAAAATAGATCAAGCTCAACATCACGGGTATCCCCACGCACATTTGGGGTGAGAAAAAATCCATCATTCAAAAAAGAACTTGCTCGTGACGCTGATTAATCTTTGGCTAAGCTTCAAAGGAACGGAAAGTTCAAAACACGTGAACCTCAACTTGAACTTTTAACCGGATTAAATCATTGAACTATAATATTTAAATTATTTAACAACTCGAGCATGCATAATAGATGGATGCATTAGTATTCTTAATTAGAATGGGTGCACTTTTAAATATTCTTTTATGATAGGTAGGGGAGAGTCCTCTAGTACCGGACATCTCCCAATACCGGACATAGTCAGTTTCTTCACTTTGCCGATAGGTGGCGCCCAAACATGTATAGAGTTATAGTCGCGTCTGTTACTAATGTTACCTCTCCGAAGCGTTTTAATCTATGTTGACAGAAGTTATCAACGAAAAGGTTAATTTATGGTGTTGTTCTTTGTTTATTCTTTACTTTTAAGCCTGTGTGCAGTGATTTTGCCGCATTACACTTTTCTGTACCGAAAAGCACATTAGCAGACAGAATAAAACTGTTAAAGTCTGGCGTTGAGGTTACCTTACCTGCTAAAACGGGGAGATTTAAGAAGAGATTTTCAGAAGAACTAGAATCTGTTTTTCTTTGCGTCCGGTACTGGGTGACCATTTTTCGAATCATCGAAATGTAACCGTTTTTTATTTTATTTTTTTAATTAAAAATACCTTAAATATTTAAAAAAATTTAGTACGTACTTAAAATGGTATATGTGTACGAGTAACAGAGTGTTATTTTTATTTATTTTTTCATTTTTAAATTGGCCAGCTCCAAAAAAGCTAAGGTGTCCGGTATTAGGGGACTCTCCCCTATAGCTCTCTAAAAATCAATTAAATCGGAGTAAAAATAAAAAAATTATGAAGCCCTAAACTTAATCCAAATTTTATGATGCCCGTATTTTTTTGTACGGGAGTACATATATAAAGTGATAAAATTAAAAATGAAAATGACCTACTTTAGGTTATATTAAGGTTTACTAAGGATATACCATAGCACATTGGTATTCTTATAACACAATTCTTTGCTCCTCAGTTGGATTTAATGTGTCGCTACTGGCGATACGATGATGCTGCTCTGTGGCCAAAGGAACTACTAACATCAGAATACAGGAGATAAATCCTGTTCCTTTAAAGATATAGGCTTTCCCTATTAAAAGGCAATTATTATCAGCAGGTTTTATCACTAGGAAAGGTAATTAATATTACCTTTTATGGATATTAAGCCCTGTTTTGTGGGGTACACAATGTAATTTTATTGGGATATCTTCATAATTATGACAATTTTTTCCTTATAATGTCTTACTGACATAGAATTGAAAAATTTTATAAAATAGTATATTAAAGTATAAGTGGATATTATAGTATATTAAAGTATAAGTGGATATTAAGGTCTTTAAAACACGCGCGATTTTGCAAGCACGACGGCGCAGCCGGAGTGCTTGAAATAGAGCAAGTGTTTTAAAGACCAGTTATCCACGAATACTTTACATTATTTTTTTTTATTGGTATTTATATTACAAAAAATGGAAATAATAACTTAGTAAGTAAGTGAAATGGTCGAATTCGCGATGTGATATACCTGTCGTTGTCATGAAAATGAGGAGAACAAAAAATACCTTCCAATCTGTCACATAAGATTCATTGTTGTCACCGTTGACATTGGTTGTCTATTGCTTAAAAAAATATTTTATTTGACGTTGAAAGGTAATTCTGTCAAATCAATAATTCAAAAGTTGACATATTTAGACTTCACGTTTCACGGGTTGTTGATGTTGCCATGGTAACTTTAAAACACGCGCGTTTTTGAAAGTGGGATTTAAACACGCTGAGGCGTACTTCAAATAAGCGAAATAGGGTATCAATAAAAAAAAGGTCTTTAAAACATGCGCGATTTTGCAAGCACGACGGCGCAGCCGGAGTGCTTGAAATAGAGCAACTGTTTTAAAGACCAGTTATCCACGAATACTTTACATTAATTTTTTTTATTGGTAAGTACACTTATTGGTATTTATGTTACAAAAAATGGAAATAATAACTTAGTAAGTAAGTGAAATGGTCGAATTCGTGAATACCTGTCGT
The DNA here is from genome assembly GCA_963969555.1 of Polydrusus pterygomalis. Lineage (NCBI taxonomy): Eukaryota > Metazoa > Arthropoda > Insecta > Coleoptera > Curculionidae > Polydrusus > Polydrusus pterygomalis. The sequence continues at coordinate 21,892,727 of OZ018379.1, forward strand.
TGTCATGAAAATGAGGAGAACAAAAAATATCTTCCAATCTGTCACATAAGATTCATTGTTGTCACCGTTGACATTGGTTGTGTATTGCTTAAAAAATATATTATTTGACGTTAAAAGGTAATTCTGTCAAATCAATAATTAAAAAGTTGACATATTTAGACTTCACGTTTCACGGGTTGTTGAGGTTGCCATGGTAACTTTAAAACACGCGCGTTTTTGAAAGTGGGATATAAACACGCTGAGGCGTACTTTAAATAAGCGAAATAGGGTATCAATAAAAAAAAGTGTTTTAAAGACCAGTTTTCCACGAATACTTTACATTATTTTTTTTTATTGGTACACTTATTGGTATTTATATTACAAAAAATGGAAATAATAACTTGTAAGTAAGTAAAATGGTCGAATTCGTGACGTGATATACCTGTCGTCGTCATGAAAATGAGAACAAAAAATAACTTCCAATCTGTCACATAACATTCATTGTTGTCACCGTTGACATTGGTTGTGTATTGCTTAAAAAAATATTTTATTTGACGTTAAAAGGTAATTCTGTCAAATCAATAATAAAAAAGTTGACATATTTAGACTTCACGTTTCACGGGTTGTTTATGTTGCCATGGTAACTTTAAAACACGCGCGTTTTTGAAAGTGGGATTTAAACACTCTGAGGCGTACTTTAAATAAGCGAAATAGGGTATCAATAATAAAAAAATTTAAATAATCTTCGACACCTTCTTTTTAGGAAGGTTTTTTCTTGTTCCCCAGTTTATTTGGTTGGTTTAGACCCCTTTAATAACTTTTTTAACATACTCAGTATGGTTTAACCTTTATCAATTTTCTTCATATTATGTCTCTTCAACAGATCAATTTTTTAATTCCATAAAAGCTCCATTAAGGTTCTACACCATTTTCTCTTCTGCTAAAACCATCAGCACTAAATACATTTTCTGTCTACTAATGATGAACGTTTCTACGTTCAAAACATGTAGAGACCCCTAGAGAATTTTTATTCTATTAAATTGTGTGGAGGAAGACTTTAGGTTTTTTCTTTCTTTCCCATACTTTTAACTCCACTTTAAGCATGGACCTATTTTTCAAAAGATAATAGCTCGTTTCACTAAATAAGCCAATGTAATTAATTAAAAATTAAAACGTCTATAGTTATCATGAATTTTTTTCAACTTCCGCGCAAGCATCTTTTTACATTACGCGTTATTCTTACTCATACAGTGAGACGATTTAAAACAACCATTAACATTAAAAATTACCCTGTAATTCATCTTTTATTGTCCAATAAGCTTTAACCTAATTCCATTTTCCTCGACCAAGCCTTTTTTCGTTTCGGCTTTGCCGGCTCCAACGCATTTCCCCGTTGAAGTTGAAGCGAGAGCAACACGTTTCGAATCCTCTGCTGAAAATCGACACTTGAGGTGGTCAGTGTGTGCGGGAAAACTGGGTCTGGAAAATATAAAATTTTTGTGAGAACCATAATAAAGGTCCATGACCAGAATTAAATTTTTATGTTAGCATTTTTACAACCAAACACTGGGTAAGTAGGTAGTTTCCTCATACTTGTGTACGATATGGAAAATTTCAAAAGGCTGATCGAACACGTTAGTAGGCTGAGTTGTTCTTATATTAGTTTTGTCATAAGTAAAAATAAATAAAAGTAATATATTTTTTTCACAAAATTGTTCAAAATTTAGGTCTAGCAAAATTTTGAGGTTATAACTAAGGGACTAAGGGTCTATCTTGATCCTTACATTACATTGTAGATCAAAAAAAAATTGAACACAATTTCAATGGTCATTGATCGCAGTCCTTTACTTACCTTGTGTGTTAGTCAAATTTAAATTTAAAGATGCTTGGGACACCTACCTACTCTTTCTCACCTGCCGGTGCCTACGCAAAATTTTTGCAACCAAATAATGTGACATCAACAACGTTTAGTCTGTCTATAAAATAAACTATTTCATTGTGTTGCTTTTTTATTGACTATTGAACTTTAGTTAATTTGGGGTGGGCTGCTATTATGTCATAAAAACAGGAAATATCGAATTTTACCGAGTTTAAAACGAGAGGTTAATTTAAGAGGAGTACGTTGTCATCAGTCATCAATATAATATCTCTGTATTCATGGGGGTTTCGGTTTATATACGATGCTCACCACTAATTTGAGTTGGCAGCATCATCCCAACTGACTATAACAGGGTTATGTTATTTGGGTTTGTTAAAAGGTAAAAAAAAATTATCTAATAAAAAATAATTAAATATAAATTCTAAAACGTAATACCTAATGTTTCAATTTAATTTGACATAACTAACATATGAGAAGTATTTAAAACACATTTAGATTATAAGTTGCAATAATATACTTTAGTCCCTTTCGTAATTAAATGACCCACATTAGTCCCTAGTTTAAACAGCAAAAAATTATTGTTTCTGAAAATTTTAACCACTATACAACTGGATTCCCTTATACACTCTCGTGCAAAAAAAAAACGGGCATCGTAAAATTTGGATTAAGTTTAGGGATTTATAACCTTTTTATTTTTACTCCGATTTAAGTGATTTTTTAGAGAGCTCTTGATACATTTAGGGGAGAGTTGCCTAAGATGGGGTACTTAGGATTAAAAGGTATATTATATGTCCGGATTTAATAATTATGTCCTTTGATCTCAGTAGATTACCTATAAATACTATATACTATATATAAATCATTGTTAAACTAAACTATTTTAAGGGAAAAGAGAGTAAAATGCATTTTCTTTAAATTTTAACCGAATGTGCGTATAAGATGGGATTTCCCGTCGGGTAAAATGGGGTATATTAAATGAATAAATTTACTATTACTAAATGGAACAGATAGTCTTAATATTAACAACAAACCAAAAATACATAATAAAATATATGTTTCAAATGTTTAAAAAAAAGTCTTTAAATTATTGACATAAATCGCACGTAAAAGTATCGCAATCATTTGGCTCAACTCCTGCACATACCTCATGTGCCCAGTTTTTGCACTTCTCACACTGGATACTCCATACTTCTGGAGTTGAAAAATAAGTCGTCGCAATATAGGCAGAAGGCATTTTCCTCTGTTTCACTCTAGAAGAACTTTCTGTTTTTGTGTTTTTCTTTGGTATTTTTCTTTTACCCTTGCTCCCGATATTATTTTCTACCTTACTTAAAACCCTTTTTCACTTTCTGTTTTTTATTGTTATAACTATATTTATTTCTTCTCTAATTCATTTTTATATGGCGTTGAAGTAAGAACTGCCGTTTTGCCGCGACGATTTGTATTTTCTAGTTTTTTATATGGTGCTTCAGGCACTTTTAATAGGTCCTTAGGAGGTATTAAAAAGAAGAAGTTAATTCTACCTTTGGCGGGGTCTGCTGAGTATTAATCTCTATAGGCTCGTTCATTCCTGCGTACCAGGTTCGGTTCCAACAGAAACCCGTTTTGGAGAAAAATAAAAAATTAAAATAAAGTCGGATAAGACGGGGTACCCCACTTTACCCGAATTCTATTCACCCCATCTTACCCGCACTTTACAATTTTGCGATTGTTTCAACTTTTAATTAAAAAATAGCTTAAAATCAAATAAATAATAAGTTAACCATATTGTGGAAACCTCAGAGTCTTATATTTAGTATTACCTTATTAATATTCTTTAAAATGGGCCTTTTCACGATTCTTAAATTTGATACATTTGGCATTTGAATTGTTTAGTCGGTGCTATAATAAGTTTTTTTCATCAATAAAACTATTGCTAGGTCATAACATTAATTTATTTCAGCACAGTAAAAACCGGGAAAATTCAACCAATTTGAAAATCTCAAAACAGGCGCGACTCATGACGTAGATATGTTTAAAGCTTGCTAGAGCGCATGCGTTTAACCTCGCACACGCGTAAATGCTGATCTGTCGAACTGCCATCGGCAAATTAAGCCGCTGTTGCCATATGTAGAAAGTTTTATAATCTTAATAATATACTTTCTTCTTAGAACTTTATTTGGATACTTTAAATAAATATAAACATAATACTGGTAAAATAATTCATTCCGCAGCTAATGAATGGAAAACTGGTATATTATAATTACTAATAATTGCTAGTCAATTACCATTACACTGGTACTATAAACTATAATAAATGATTTTTGAGAGTATCGGCAACACTGTCAAGCTGCTGATTTTGTGAATTCTTGATATTTTAAGCCAGCGACTCGGCTATTCCTATCATTCCTCTGTGCATCAATCTTCCGGCGCGATGACGTAGGTATGTTTAAGTCCGTGTTTTTATTCAAGGAGTTTTTTATTTATTTATTTTCTCGGTTATGGCTTAAAAGTATAGAAAAGTAAAAACACAGAAAATTTTATTTTTTGTTCCTTTATACACTACTACCAAAATCAAAATTTAGTGAAAAGGCCCATTACTTCACGAGCACTTTTAAAACACCGACAGAACAAAACAGCGATACCGTTGAATTTTTAATTTCGGCCATATTAAATACATAAACAAAGATATCTTGTCAGAAAGATTTATCAATGGTGCCTTTGGATTAAGAAACCTATTTAGCCTATTTTAGTATAGATGTCGCTAGTACTTTTAAGAAAAGATCACGTACCCCGTCTTAGCCGTCCACCCCATCTTAGGCAACTTATACAAATTTTAAGAGAAATTGGTTTTTTGACATATTATACAAGGATTTTGGTTTTTGGTTTAATATTATGTCAATCCGTGCATTTGTTCTCACCCAAATGCAAAATTATCTTGATAGTGTCAATAATTTAGGAAACGCAAAACCAAAGCTATTGATGACCGATTTCTTGTACTTAAAACTTTTCGGAATCGTCGTTTGACGTCAGTACCGGCGAAAAACCAACCTCGAGAGGTTCGAATTAAAAATGTCAATACTTGGACAGTTCGCCGAAGATTAAACGAAGGTAATTTTACTCACGCGGACCAGCAACTGAACCTAAATTACTACCGCGTCATAAGAGACAAGCATGGAGGAATATTACTCAGGATGATATTCGCGGGCTAATTGATGGCATGAACCGACGTGTACAGGCAGTAGTAAGGGCTAGAGGAGGCAATAGAAATATTAATACAGATGTGTTTAAGTGAAAAAGTTAATGTTGGTACCAGGCCCGGTCCCAGCGCTCGGGCAGACGCCGGGGGCGCAAAGTCCAAGGGGCGCAAAAAATTGCCCTGCCTTGCCCGGGGGCGCCAGGAGGTCTAGGACCGGGCCTGGTTGGTACCTGTTAAGTATTTGTTTTGCGAAAATGTTATTTTTTAAATCTTAGGTATACGCACCTTTTTCCGTAAATTTATTTGTTTATTAAATCTTGATTATTACAATGACGTATGTTTTCTTGCATTTTAATAGTCTTTTTTATTTTGAATGCAATGGCAATGAGAAAATTATGGAAAAATTTAAATTATTGACATCATCAAAAGATCATTTTGCATTTGGGCGAGAACAAATGCACCTATTGACATGAACCAAAAACTGATATTTTGAAGTAATTTTGCTTCATTATTCCACAGGGTGTTTTGAAACTAAGCAAAAAAAAAACAACTTTTCGATTATCCTTGTATAATATGTCAAAAAACCAGTTTCTTCCAAAATTTGTGTAAGCATGTTAGTTAGAACTAATAAATGTATCTAGAGCTCTCTAAAAAATCACTTAAATCGGAGTAAAAATAAAAAAAATATAAAGCCCTAAATTTAAGTAATCCAAATTTGATGATGCCCGTTTTTTTTTTGCACAGGAGTATATTATACCACTGGATCCCCTTAAAGAAAGAAAAATAAACATTAAAAAAAATCTGTCTGCTCGTTATTAACTCGTATTCGCCAACAATAGAAATACGTAAAAAACGTCACCCATTGAAAAGAATAACTCCTTTCAGCCCTTCCTGTGAAGCTTTAATACAAATAATGACAAGAGAGCATGTTGAAGCATAAAGTGCAAGACCGACAATGCGACGAACGGTTGCAGCATCTCGATGTCGTCAAGTGCAGGGTTAAGATTGTAAGTTCCATGTAAATTGTTTTGTAATTGTTCAAAGGAGGGGGGCTGTTGGTAACGTTTTGGGATTGGGGAGATACCCCGGAGGATTTATCAAAGGTGCCAGGGACCTTGCAATGACTAACCAAAAAAATTATACAGCGTCACCAGCAAAGTCCGCATCATATGGGATTTTTTTTTTATTAATAGCTTTATTCAAAATTTGACTCTGGCATCAAGTTCTGCTTCGATCGAGATGAAAATTAAGCAAAAAAAATAGTAGTCACGTAATTCGCATTATCTGTCAAATTTTAATTTTTTCCAAAAAATAATTCAAAAGTGGGGTTATTTCTGAAAATATCGAAAAAGTTATTAGAAAAAGTTTTTTTATGCAGTTTCTAGCCCACATGCCAAATTTCAGCTGCATAAGATACTTTTAATTATTTACCTATATTTTGTAAATTGCACCACGTTTGCAAAATGAGACTTAACGCAACCTACATAAAACTTCTCAGTTTTGACAAGGCTTTATTTCAGATACATTTTCTTCAAAGTAGCGTCATAGTAAATGTGTGTAAGTTTTTTTTTTGTTTTTGACCCTGTAGTGTAGAAGGTAACTTCATAAAATAAGTATTTTTGAAAACGTAGTTTGTGTCTAAAAGTAATACACGTTAACGTTATTATGATATGGCTTAATAATAAATTCTAATATAGGGGTTTTAAATTAAATCGTTGAAAATAAATAAACTTTACGTTGCCAAAGTTAAACTAAAATTTATTTTTCACTTAATAAATATTTTACTGAAGACGCTGTGTTCTTTTTTGTCCTAATATTAAGGTGTATTACTTTCAGACACAAACTACGTTTTCAAAAATACTTATTTTATGAAGTTACCTTATACAGGGTCAAAAACAAATAAACTTTGCATAACATGCGACAAAATTTTAATAGCCCAATTTTGATTTTGTAGAAAAACACACATTTAATATAGCGCTACTTTAAAGAAAATGTATCTGAAATAACGCATGGCCAAAACTAAGAAGTTCGTATTTTTCGTTCGTTCTTATTTTGCAAAAGTGGTGCAATTTACAAAATATAGGTAAAAAATCAAAACTTTCTTATGCAGCTGAAACTGCATTAAAAAAATCTTTTTCTTATAACTTTTTTCGATATTTTCATAAATAACCCCACTTTTGAATTATTTTTGGAAAAAATTAAAATTTGACAGATAATGCGAATCACGTGACTACTATTTTTTTGCTTAATTTTCATCTCGATCGAAGCAGAACTTGATGCCAAAGTCAAATTTTGAATAAAGCTATTAATAAAAAAAAATCCCATATGATGCGGACTTTACTGGTGACACTGTATAAAATCCCAATTGGTTTTGGCTACCAATTAATTTAGAGAAATTCATCAAAACTTTAGGTTGTGTACAAAAAAAATAGAGCGATAAAATTCGAGGCAAGGTAAATTTTAAGGTAACAATTTTACTATTTTAAAAAGACGCCATGCACCTTTATTCCAATTGAATAAATAAAACAAACAATGAAAAGGTCCATTCCTGGTGCCTTAAAAAAATCGTGTAGGTTATTTGTTTAGGCGATAAATATTTAACTTACTCCAAACCTTTAGAAAGTAATACAATTTCAGACTATCCAAATATGATATCGGCAGCCCTCTTTTTTCCCATTTTCATCACTTAATTGTTGTGTGCAGTGTAGTCATAATATTATTGGATCTACCTAAAGTATAATATTGTTTGGTATATACAATGGTATTTTGCAGCATTCCTATTTATAAGGGGACAGGCTGGCTACTGTTTATGGAATCTAAATGGTAAACATGCCAGATGAGAGAGCTCTATCTAATCTATACCACTCTCCAAAAAAAGTCTAAAGATGATGATACCATTAGGACTATTACTGTCAACAATGGCTACACAATAAAAGAAATTAACTTCCTTATCTCAAAAAGGCAAAAGGCACTAGCTATGGCACAAATATACCCCAACGTAAAAACACCGAATACTAAAAAACTTTATACTCTTACATATCGTGGGACCAACCTCCGAAAAAATAGCTAACATTTTATCCTCTGACGAAGTGAGAATAGCTTTCAAATCCTCAAATAACCTATCAAAACTAATATTTAACGTTAAAGGTAAATGTGGAAAATATAAGAAATCAAGAGAATATAAACTAAAATGCAATAAAAGCAATAGCTGTTATATAAGACAAACGGGACGAAACTTTGAAATTAGATTTAAAGAACATAATGCATGTTTTAGACTAGAGAAAAGAATATCTAATTTTGCGAATCATTTTTTAGACACAAACCACGGGTTTCCCGATATTAACAACTTACAAATATTACATACAGAACAAAAAGGTCATAAATTAGATATATTAGAAAACATCGAAATTTACAAACATAAAAAAGACCATAATGTTAAGCTTTTAAATACACAATTAGATTTCGGAAATTCCCCACCTTTAAAATTATTATAATTTTCATCTGGCATGTTAACCATTTAGATTTTATAAACATTAGCCAGCCTGTCCCTTATAATTAGGAACGTTGTAAAATACCATTGTGTACCAAACAATTTTATACTTTAGGTAGATCCAATAATTTTATGATTCTGTTAACCTATACAGGGTGTCCCAGATAAGAATGCACTCTACAGGGATCTCTAAACCATAGGAGATACAGGGATGGTCAAATTAGAGAAAAGTTGCGCATAACTGAATCCTGTAACATCATGTTTTCAAATTTAAAAAATTCCGAATGCTTCTGAAGATATTTGGATAAAACCGAATTTTCGCGATTTCGTAATTGATTTATGATTCTATTTGAAGAGACATGTCAAAATAAATTTAACATTCTTATTGCCACTTTTTCTTCCCTACAAGATGGATTAATTACATTTTTGATCCGAGGTTTCGTTTAGTCACAACCATCATCAACTTTGTTCTTTTAAATAGTCGGAAAATTTTATTTTATGCTTAATAAATTCTACGTTTTATTCTAAATCTAACGGTGTATCAAACGTATTATTTATTAGACGTTTCGATATAGAAAGACACATCATCAATGAAAATAGGCACATTATCGAAAATATTTTTGTTTTTATTGTTGTACTTAAACACAAGTAGGATTTTAAAACATTTTTTAAAAGAAACTTATAACAAAACATAATATCTAATAAACTTATGTGAAAAATGCAACAAGTAATAATTAATTTTAATTATTAAATACAATTAATTTTTATTTTAAAAAATGCATGATAATATTAAAACATAACGTACCATTTAAATTCGGCATCATATGGGTGGCTATGAAATTGATTGACGTTCGCAATTGTTTAAATAGTTTCTTTAGATCTGTCGCTTAGTTACAAAGACATGTTAGTTTTAAATTTGTTAATTATCATTATGTTTTTTAAATTTTTAACTGTTGCATTGTGCAGTAAAATTTAACATGATATAATACAGGTTTTTTAAACGCGCCATTATCTTTTAAATTTGTAACTAGCCTCTTAAAAATTAATCGATTTGGTTGACGCCGCTCGGGATATTTTTGAAAATATTGCATCTCTGCTTGCGCACAACTCTTATGACTCTCGATGTAACAGCAAATCATGTCAAATTTTTCTTCGTTAGAATAATGTTCAATTATTTTAAATTTTACTGCACAATGCAACAGTTAAAAATAAAAAAAAAACATAACAATAATTACCAAATTAAAAACTAACAGGTCTCTGCAACTAAGTGACAGATCTAAAGAAACTATTTAAATAATTGCAAACGTCAATCAATTTCATAGCCACCCATATGATGCCGAATTTAAATGGTAAATGTATGTAAAAAGGTAATGGTAAATGTTTGAATATCATGCATTTTTTAAAAATAAAAAATAATTGTATTTAATAATTAAAATTAATTATTACTTGTTACATTTTTCAGATAAGTTTTATTAGATATTATGTTTTGTTATAAGTTTCTTTTAAAAAAAATGTTTTAAAATCCTATTAGTGTTTAAGTACAACAATAAAAACAAAAATATTTTCGATAATGTGCCTATTTTCATTGATGCTGTGTTTTTTTATATCGAAACGTCTAATAAATAATACGTTTGATACACCGTTAGATTTAGAATACAACGTAGAATTTATTAAGCATAAACTAAAATTTTCCTACTATTTAAAATAACAAAGTTGATGATGGTTGTGACTAAACGAAACGTCGGATGAAAAATGTAATTAAACAATCTTGTAGGGGGAAAAAAGTTGCAATGAAAATGGTAAATTTATTTTGACATGTCTCTTTAAATAGAATCATAAATTAATTAAAACGAAATCGCGAAAATTCGGTTTTATCCAAATATCTTCGGTAGCATTAGGAATTTTTTAAATTTGAAAACATGACGTTACAGGATTCAGTTATGCGCAACTTTTCTCTAATTTGACCATCTCCGTATCTCCTATGGTTTACGAGATCCCTGTAGAGTGCATTCTTATCTGTATATACAGTGTGTCCGAAATTCAAGTCTCTATATGGGTATCTCGCCTAATAGATGAGATAGAAAGTTGGTTAAGTGGGGAATATTTTAGAGAATTTAATGCCGATCTCGAATCCCTTTTCAAAATTATTAAAAATTTTGTAGTTTTTCACTTATTAAACAAAAACTAAAAATGGCGCATTTCGTATTTTTTAAATAGGGGCTTAACGGTTAATTTGACATATCCCAAAGTGTTACATTCTTAAGACACTTTTTAGGGAAGAATATTTCTGTACAAAAAGAAAATGCAGATTGTCTTTTGTTTGTGAGTTACCCACAGTAACTTTGTTATTTCTTATGGCGGCCATCTTGGATTTGTACATAAAATTATTTCTCTTTGAATTACCTTTTAAACGATGTGCCACATGCTACCAAAATTTTGGAGAAATACTCTTAAATTATTAAAAAAACAGTTTTATCGTTAACTTGGCAACAGCGCATGGATCTAACATAGCATGTGGGTACATCCAAAGGTAGTAGTTTAATAACGAAAACATTTTCTGCCCCAAATAATTATTGTTTTCTAGCCAATAAAATAATTAACGCATTTTTTGTCTACGGTCTTAAATAGGTTTGGTTTGGTTGAAACAAAAAAGAATTCAATTAGAAAAAATACAGCTTTCAACTAAAAATCGCGTCTTTTTTTGTTTGCAATTATACATTTAAAATATTAGAAAAAATAGATCAGAATAAAAACTTTACAAACAAAAAAAATGCAAACCTTTTTTAATTTTGCCAAACCTAGTATTATTACATTAAAATTATTTGGTATAATCATATTATAATAACGGAAGGATTATTGTTACATGGAAGGCCGTGATATTTTTGCATGGTAAAAAGGCCATGATATTTTTACATGGTAGGCCATGGTAGGCAATATTAGAAAAAATGAAGTGCCTATTTATTTGCAATCACACCGAAATGCTGAACTAGCTTCTGCTAGATATTTGGAATCGAAAAATACATTTTTAAATTCTTAGATCGTTTATGGTCTTATCTTGCCATTTTTAAATAACTAAATAAGTTGCAGGACTTGCAGGCTATTGATAAATATTTTTTTTGTTTTAAGTTATCCTACTTGGTTTTGGTTAGGTTAGGTCAGGTTCAGAATTTAAGGATCTTGTATGAAACTGTATTCTAAAAAAATAAAGGTTTAAGAGGTGCTTTAAATGGTTTAATTACTATCTGCTATGTTAGATGCATGCGCTGTTGCCAAGTTAACGATAAAACTGTATTTTTAATAATTTAAGAGTATTTCTCCAAAATTTTGGTAGCATGTGGCACATCGTTTAAAAGGTAATTCAAAGAGAAATAATTTTATGTACAAATCCAAGATGGCCGCCGTAAGAAATAACAAAGTTACTGTGGGTAACTCACAAACAAAAGACAATCTGCATTTTCTTTTTGTACAGAAATATTCTTCCCTAAAAAGTGTCTTAAGAATGTAACACTTTGGGATATGTCAAATTAACCGTTAAGCCCCTATTTAAAAAAAACGAAATGCGCCATTTTTAGTTTTTGTTTAATAAGTGAAAAACTACAAAACTTTTGATTATTTTGAAAAAGGATTCGAGATCGGCATTAAATTCTCTAAAATATTCCCCATTTAACCAACTTTCTATCTCATCTATTAAGCGAGATACCCATATAAAGACTTGAATTTCGGACACACTGTATACCCTTAGTTTGTTAAGTTTAGATTAGGTTCTTGAAGATGTACCTAGTTGTACTACGAAACGGTCGTAACGCCAAAATTTTTAAATAAAAATTAGTGACAAATAACAAAGTATACTTTTCGTTTCATTTTACATACTTAAAATGTATTGTTACAAAGTAACGGACAAGTCAATCAATTCTCTGCTTTATGTTGTTTACAATATTATATTACAAGCTACTTAAAAATGCAACAAGTAAAATAATAATATCTCCAACCTTTAAAAACTGAAAATATTTGTTTGTAACATCTATCATCAACCTAAAACATTCATTTATTTCTAAGCCCCAAAAATTAAATTAACTAGCTTTTATAAATAATTACTGTACAAATTTAGATTCTCTTCAAATAAATATGTTTTACACTGTTGAAAATAGTATTTATAGTAAAATTTCATTGTGTATACGCCTGGGTTTTATTTTGAGTTTAAGCTAAAATTAAAAATACCCCATTACAAATAAACGTAATAATGATGAAACCATAAACAAGACGTTTGATATACCCGGGCATGTTATGACAATATTACGGTTATAGTAATTATTTATTAGCCTACAACTAATTCATCATTATAATTAGATTATGGGTCAGCCCAAAAATGACCTCCGCTGTGTTAATGAATCCGTGTTAACATAAAGATTAATAAATCTAATTGAGAACAGTAGTGGATTTAGCAGTTTACTTAAAAAAAGTTATTGATTGCAAACACAAAATAAAGAGTATAATGGCTTGAGAGCCAAATCTGAATAAATTGCAGCAAATAATGTTGCGTGAACAATTTACCTACTACAAATTATTTAAAATGACAAAGTCACGTTATTAGTTCATCGTAAAATGGTGTCTAGTAGAAGAGCATCGTTACAATAAAGTTCATCCATATGAGCTTTATTGTAACAATTCTTCTATACAGGGTGACAATTTAAAAACTTGAAATGGCCATATCTTAGGAACGAAAAACTGAAGAAAAACTCAAAAAACAGTTTCTATAAAACGAAGGGGGAACAAAAACAAGCGTATTATCCCACCCTTATCTGCAACCCCTTGGACAGGGTGAGATACACCCCTAAAATCTTAAATAGAAAGGCGGGTCGAGTGATACATCATTTTGAAGCTCTTGAAAAATGCTTACCAATGGTACCATAGAAAGCTACATTTCAGGAAATTCTTCTCTGTTTATTTAGGAAAACAACAAATGAAAATACAATTTTGAATTTTTTTATTATTATTTAATTAAATGTTCAAAATGATTTCCGTTGTTTTGAAGACAATAATAAAGCCTACTTTCAAATTCTTCACGTACATTTGCAAATGTTTCTCTGGATATAGCACGGCATTCCTGAACTATTCTATGCTGAAGTTGCTCTAGTGACTCAGGTTGCGTTTTAAAAACCACAGATTTTAGGTGACCCACAAAAAGAAGTCAAGAGGTGTTAGGTCCGGGGATCTAGCCTAGGTGGCCATTCAACAGGACCTCTTCTTCCAATCGACTGGTTGGGATAATTATCATCCAACCACTGCCTAACGGGAACTACATAATGCGGAGGTGCTCCATCCTGTTGAAAATGTAGTAAGCGTTCTTCTAAAGATAAATTTCCGAGTATGTCCCTCTGATTTTCTAATTCTCGCACTATTAGTGGTTCGATAGACCTCTGTAGCATTTCAGCATACCTGTCGCCATTTAAATTTCCTTGTATAAATATTGGGCCGATAATACCATCTCCCAATATACCAGCCCAAACATTAATTTTCTGGGGGTACTGGGTATGCCCTTCTCTAAATACGTGGGGGTTTTCGTCATTTCAGTAACGACAGTATTGCTTATTAACACGCCCATTTAAATAAAAGGTACACTCATCACTGAAGCAAATATTTTTAACTAGTCGAGGTTCTGCCGTAATTCTATCTGTCATTATTTCACAAAACTGAATTCTTCTGTCCGGGTCGTCGTCACCAAGTTCTTGCAGTATGTGCAGTTTATAGGGATAAAACTTATGAAATTTAAGTACCTTTCTTATTGATTCACGAGATAATCCAGTTGCTACAGCTGCTTGACGAGCTGATAAAGTTGAATTCATTGCAAACTGCCCCAGAATTTCAATTTGCGCTGCTTCGTCGGCTAGTCTCGGTTGATTTCTCTTTTTATTCGCGACAGAACCAGTTTCTTCAAATTTGGTTACTAGTTGGCGAACATACTCCGGGCTTACATTTTGACCTGGATGCCTTTCGTTAAAACGTTGAGCTGTCCTTAAGAAACATTGATCCTGGGAACCATAAATGAAAATAATTTCTACACGTTCAGCTGTGCTGTACACCATTGTTACAGATAAGAAGTGCTGCTTTTCGTTTAAACTGAACCGAAAGTCAACTGTTCTTAAAATAATAATACTAGTACCAGTTACTTTTAAAGTAAATTCTGTGATAATAAAATGCGAATATTTATAAACAATTTTTTTTTTCGACAAAAAAACCATAGCAAATAAACTAAAACAAAATACCTAGGCTTAAAATGATTAGAATTCTTAAGAAATATCTCTTAATATGCCAGGATATTGGTAGCAATCATTTTGAACATTTAATTAAATAATAATAAAAAATTTTAAAATTGTGTTTTTATTTATTGTTTTCCTTAATAAACAGAGAAGAATTTCCTGAAATGTAGCTTTCTATGGTACCATTGGAAAGCATTTTTCAAGAGCTTCAAAATGATGTATCACTCGACCGCCCTTTCTATTTAAGATTTTAGGGGTGTATCTCACCCTGTCCAAGGGGTTGCAGATAAGGGTGGGATAATACGCTTGTTTTTGTTCCCCCTTCGTTTTATAGAAACTGTTTTTTGCGTTTTTTTCTTCAGTTTCTCGTTCCTAAGATATGGCCATTTCAAGTTTTTAAATTGTCACCCTGTATATATTTATACAACAGTAACAGTAGAGGTATGGGTGGCGTAACAAAAACTAAGTGCCCCCCACCCCGCAAACGTTTTCAGGGGCCCCCTCTCTATAACTAATAGAAAATGATAATTCTTATTTTCATTACTATTAGGTTCAGGTTTATGAATTTTTGAATTCGTTAATCGTGTAATAATTTAATTAGGGTTAAACCCACATTATATGTTAAGTAACTACTATTAAAACAGCAAACAATTCGAATTTATTTTATAATCCCAGGTAGACTGGTAGACATAACATAGGTAGTTATTAGGTCATTATACGTAATATTCCAGCAAACATGATGCAAAATCAAAATTTTAAAACACCACTTATACGTAATGTTGCTTACCATGTATGGTAGTAAAACGGGGGTAGCAGTGATCGAGCCTCATAGAATCCAAATGACAAAAAACAGTAAAACACATGAACACTCGACAAGCCTGCACAAACATTATGTCACTAAGTACTATACAAGATATTATACAAAACAACCAGATCGTTGAGAGTTTTTTTTGCAAAATCGTTTATAAATTCGTCGATATTTAATGTTTTAACAAACTCGTGTTCGATACTGATTAAGGATAAGTCCGAAAGGCGTTGTTGTCCCATGGTGTTACGTAAATGGGTTTTTACTATTTTAAGTTTGGAAATAGATCGTTCCACTGATGCCACACTAACTGGTAAAGTTAGAAATAACATCACCACTAGATACATCTAGAAAATTTGAAGAACACACTGATTTTTTTATTAATAAATGATCCGCAAGTTCATACACTGTTTTTAATTTTGAAATACTATCTCCAAGACCCTTTCCGAGGCATAAAATTTGACTAGGATTGTCAATGGACAAGTCTTTATGGTATATCGTTTGTAAATTCCGCGCTTTCACGTATAATTCTTCTTCACTTGACGAAGTTAAATTGTCATGATATAAAAAAATAAAATTAATTATGAATAGGAAAGCAAAGGTGCCGATGTGCCCCCCCCCCCCCCCCCCCGAGGCGGGTGGGGTCTGCGGGGGTGTTTGTTAGTAAAGGTTTTTTTTTATCTATTTCAGTTTTTTATTTTATTACTGAAGTTCCCTATCGGTTAACATGACTATGCTTGTGTCCAGGTTATCAGCGAAATGCTGGTACAAAGACGAGTTTTTGTTTTTGTTTGTATAAGCTCGTCTATGGCTTTCCAATTTCAACATTAGCATGCTTTTCCTGAGATATTATGCAAATTGCTGAATAAATTATACATTGAGTATATCCAGAAAATGCGCCTTGGACTATCCTTAATGTTCTTTTATTCTGCTGTTTAGAGCCTTACAATGATGACGTAGTTATCACCAAATCACAGCAATTAACATTAATTCTACGAGTCAACTTAACTGAGAACAAAAGTAAGTTTATTTAGAATTAAATAAAAAAGGCATAAATATCCAGCTAATTAATTAGCCTACCAAAATAGTAAACATAAATAAACATGCCATTATTTTATGTTTACTATTTTGGAAGTTAAGTACTTTTTGGAAAGTTAAACACGCAGGGTTATGTGCAGCTCGTGTAGCTTTTATCTTGACTATTTTTAATAGCTTTTGTGTTCACAGTCACTTTATATAAGTTTTTATGTTTTTATCTACACCACAGTTTAGTGGTGCTTCGGAATTTGAAGTATCCTAACAGGAGAATTAATACCCTGAAGGGAGAAAGAAGGAAAATTGTCTTGAAGAGGATTTACAACAATACATAATTATGCTGATGGTATTGTAATAATATACCATTTTTGTTGTTAATTTCGTTATTAATACTGATTTTGCTATCGGTTGATTGCAAGGCAATTTTTTTTAGTTTTGATAAAATTACCAAAACTCTTTGAATTATAATATATAATAAATATTATTCATGGTATTTTTAAAATGCTTATGTGTTTTGTTCATATGCAGTGTCACCAGTACAGTCCGCATCATATAAGATTTTTTTTATTGATAACTTTATTCGAAATTTGACTTTGGCATCAAGTTCTGCTTCGATCGAGATGAAAATTAGGAAAAAAAAGGTAGTCACGTGATTCGCATTATCTGTCAAATTTAAATTTTTTCCAAAAAATAATTCAAAAGTGGGGTTATTTCTGAAAATATCGAAAAAAGTTATTAGAAAAAGTTTTTTTTAATGCAGTTTCTAGCCCACATACCAAATTTTAGCTGCATAAGATAATTTTGATTTTTACCTACATTTTGTAAATTGCACCACTTTTGCAAAATAAGACTCAACGCAACCTACATAAAACTTCTTATTTTTGACAATGCTGTATTTCAGATACATTTTCTTTAAATGTGTATTTTTCTACAAAATCAAAATTGGACCATTAAAATTTGGTTGCATGCGATGTAAAGCTTTGGACCCTGTATAAGGTAACTTCATAAAATAAGTATTTTTGAAAACGTAATTTGTGTCTGAAAGTAAAAAAATAAAAAAAATTGGTTTTAAATTAAATCGTTAAAAATAGATAAACTTTACGTTAAGTTAAACTAAAATTTATTTTCCACTTAATGAACACTTTACTGATGACACTGTGTTCTTTTTTGTCTTAATATAAGGGTGTACTACTTTCAGACACAAACTACGTTTTCAAAAATACTTATTTTATGAAGTTACCTTATACAGGGTCAAAAACAAAAAAACTTTGCATCACATGCGACCAAATTTTAATAGCCCAATTTCGATTTTGTAGAAAAACACACATTTAATATGGCGCTACTTTAAAGAAAATTTATCTGAAATAAAGCATTGTCAAAACTAAGAAGTTTTATGTAGGTTGCGTTGAGTCTTATTTTGCAAAAGTGGTGCAATTTACAAAATATGGGTAAAAAATCAAAATTATCCTATCCAGCTGAAATTTTGCATGTGGGCTAGAAACTGCATTTAAAAAAACTTTTTCCAATAACTTTTTCGATATTTTCAGAATAACCCCACTTTTCCTAATTTTCATCTCGATCGAAGCAGAACTTGATGCCAAAGTCAAATTTCGAATAAAACTATTAATAAAAAAAATCCCATATGATGCGGACTTTACTGGTCACACTGTAGAAGAAGGGTTTATTCATAATTTTCAGTGGCTGCCAATTACAAAACTAATTGGATTTCTTATCTATGCTCTCAACCATGTAAACATACAGTTTTGCTTGTCATTTCCCACGGAGAATTCTGGGATTTGCAGCCGTAAACTAGAACGATTTGCCACAAAAGTTGGAGTACCTATACTCTAACTTTAATACTTTAAAAGAAGATTTACTGAAATTTACACTTATCAAACCTAAACAAGCTCAATAAATTAAATATTAAATGACAGGACAAATTATTCCTGTACCACGTTCGTTCCCACGAGTACAGATCATTATCTAAACGAAAATTGACACAGAACAACAAAACTTAATTAAAAAACGCTAAGCTCCAATGAGTTGGCGCCGCTGCTAAACCATCATTAAAAAAGTGGTTTTACAACAGATTAGGTACTAAGACTTGCTTCTACTCAATATACCTTTTTGTAAAAAAAAATAGCTTTAAGATAAGTTGCATGTACAGGGTCTTCCAACGAGGACTGAACAGGGGCTCATTTTTGAGCTTCCTTGTATTTAAAGAAAAATCCAAAATAGCCAATCGATGTACTTTTTCCTGCAGAATTCAAAAATGAAACCAAAAATTTATTTGAACCAAAAACAAAAGAGTTACGCTATGGATAAGGTGTTTTTTAAATGGAACATAGCTTTTTTTATACGATTTTTGGAACGAGCGATTTTTATTAAATTTTCATGTTTTATCCAGTATAATTTAACTTTAACCTGTTTGAAACATATACTAGGTAATAAAGGTATAATCACCTTTGAATCCTTCAAAGTCAAAAAATTTGACAAATTTACTATAATATTGCCGAAATGAAATATGCATTAGATGAGAGATTGCAGATTGTTATCTTGTTCTACAAATGCTAAGAAAATGCAAGAGAAGCAAGGAGAAGATTTATTGCAAATTTTCACAGAAATATATCCGTCAATACTATTTTAAGGATAAAGAACCTATTTGAGGAAAATAAATATAGGATTTCTTTTTCTGTCATGTAATGTTTTATTTTCCTCAAATAGGTTCTTTATCCTTAGAATAGTATTGACAGATATATTTCTGTGAAAATTTGCAATAAATCTTCTCCTTGCTTCTCTTGCATTTTCTTGGCATTTGTAGAACAAGATAACAATCTGCAATCTCTCATCTAATGCATATTTCATTTCGGCAATATTATAGTAAATTTGTCAAATTTTTTGACTTTGAAGGATTCAAAGGTGATTATACCTTTATTACCTAGTGTATGTTTCAAACAGGTTAAAGTTAAATTATACTGGATAAAACATGAAAATTTAATAAAAATAGCTGTCACAATATTAAATATTTTAATCAGAACGGACAAAAAAAAATCACTCGTTCCAAAAATCGTATAAAAAAGCTATGATCCTTTTAAAAAACACCTTATCCATAGCGTAACTCTTTTGTTTCTGGTTCAAATAATTTTTTGGTTTCATTTTTGAATTCTGCAGGAAAAAGTACATCGATTGGCTATTTTGGATTTTTCTTTAAATACAAGGAAGCTCAAAAATGAGCCCCTGTTCAGTCCTCGTTGGAAGGCCCTGTACAACTCGTCTTCCTCTTAAACAATAAAAAAAATCAACACCTCTATTAATACATACTACACAAAGGGCATTATGAAACCTACTGTTTTATTTATTTGTGTTCGAGGATTCATCTTATTTTTGCTACTGGGCGAAATTATTGTTGCTGTCAAACGACCCAGTAACGCATGAATTGTACCGTGCGAGCAAAAATTATTTGCATCAAAGAGGGCCTTGCATCTAAGGAGGTAATGCTTAGCCGTAGAGCTTAATTCCTGTTGGGTGTCAGTAACTACCTGAATTAACAATCAATCGTTACAAGTAATTTGATTCATCGCTAATTTTTACAATTTCTTGAACAATTCACACAATGGGCTTTACGAAACAGCACAAAACATTCATGGTTGAAGCGTATTTTCGAAACGGGGTTAGAGTAAATGGTGAGTGCCGATACAATCCGGGTTTGTGCATGGACGATTTTCACGAACCTTTTCCTAACGTTGCTTTTATTGCTGGGGATTTTTATCATTGCCTGAAAAGAACCGTGGCTGTGTTTAGGGAAACAGGTTCTATACAACACAAAAAAGGAGCAGGAAGACCATCTGTAAGAACAGAAGAACTTGTTGCAAACGTACGTGAAATAATGTAAAATACGCCAACAAATTGTATAAGACGCCTGTCCCAAGAAGTGGAAAGATCCTATGGAACATTTCTTAAGAAGCAGCTAAATTTATTTCCTAAAGTGCAAGTATTCCAAGAAATACAAGCCGCGGATTTTAAAAGACGCAGGAATTACTCTCAATGGTTTACCCAAAATTTCTTGGAAAGAAATGATTTATTAGACCTGACATACAGCCGCCGAAACTATTAACTACTTACGCAATTTTTTCGACGACAGATTGATCAGTTTTCGATCAGACATTGAATTCCTACCTGATCACCTTGTTTAACGGTTATGGATTACTTCGTTTTTCCTTATTTAAAGAACACTATTTTTAAAACACCAGTTGCAAATTTAGAACAATTACAAAAAAGGATTATCCAAGAATGTGGTAACATTTGTCCAGCGATGCTGGTCAACACTTTCAAAAATATGAAGAGACGTGTGAATTTATGCTTGGAGCATGGCGGTGGCCAATATCAGCAATTTATGTAATTATTTTTCTTTTTCTTTCTTTATATTCTTACTTTGGTAATTTTGTAAACAACAAAAAAAAAATTGTATTTGTCTACTTATTTTATTACTCATTAGTTTGGCATATCATGTCATAATATGAATTTGACAAAATTTTAACCTAGATTTGGTTAGATATATCGTCCCCATATCATTGTGATCTAAACTAAGCCCTACGTTTTTTAATCCAAGCCGTCTTTGATGCAAATAATTTTTGCTCGCACGGTATAAGGCTTTATTTAGAACGAACACTGCCTTCCCTGTCTTGTTCTTTTATTTTTTTGGTGTTTTGAACTTCCTCGAAAAATTTGGCCATGATGAAATAGATATATTATTAAGGAATAACGAAGTATTTGCTATAAGCGTGTATAGGACTAATTACGGTGCTCATTCTCCTCTCGCCCGTAGGCTTACTCTTCTGAATAATTATCCATTAATGACTACTACTATTCCTCAATGGCGATATGTCCACATCATATTTTTTAATCATGACTTTTACTTCATCTTCTTCTACCCTTAATTAAGTTATATCCGTTTTTATAATGATTTTTTTCCTTTCACTTGTGGTGCTTGCTCGCGTTTATGTGGCCCCATTTACTCTTCACTTCTTTCTTCTTGGTTAATATAATTAACTCTCTACTTAATCTCTTTGATGCAGTTCAGATCTTCCTCTACTACATTTTTTATCATTTTATTAACAATCACTCTTCTTTTGCATTTATACATAGCCTCCCTCAACGTACATTCTGACTTCGTGTCCTGTCTATACTGTACTAATAGTCTCCCTTCTCAACTAATCAAGTTCGTTCCGTCGTCTTAGAGCTCCGTTAGGACTGTATGCACCTTTTAGGTTTCTAATATTTCTTTATCCTCCTGAGGATAAATGTTTGTACATTTCCAAACATGGACGTAGATATAGACATAGACATATTTATTTGACCACGTTCTTGTAAATATAAATTGTGGCCATATGAAATATAAAGCATTCGTGGACTTAACTAAAATAAAATATATATTAAAACATAATTATTGTATAAGAACATAGCATAAACAAACGTTATAAACAAACAGTAATAACATAAAATTTTAATATTTCTCACAACAGAAAAAAATTGTTAAAACAACCCATCCGCTGTGGCTGTGTCCATATACTCCCGAACTGAATAAAAACAGTGACGGCAAAGAGATTTTTTAATAATAGATTTGAATTTTGAATAACTAAGCAGCTTTACATTTTCAGGCAGTGCATTATACAAGGAGATATTAATAGAATTATCCTTGGCCTTCTTGTAGCAAAATTTGTTAGGTCTGATTACGTCGGAGCCTCTAGTTGAGTAGTTATGAAAATTGGAATTTAAGGAAAAACTATTCTTGTTTTTTTTTATGAATTTCGAGCAGTTGATAGAATATAAACAGAGAAGGTAGAGGCATAATTCCAAACCTCTTAAAAAGGGGCTGACAGAGGTCAAAGTAACCAGCATCGGCAATCACACGATCAGCTTTTTTCTGCTGTCTAAAAGCTTTAATGGCCGATGAAGAATTGCCCCACAATATGACACCATAACTCAAGTGAGAATGAAACAGTGCGAAATAGATGGATTAACTGAACTTTTTAATCTCCGCAGGACAAAGGTAGAGGATGCTAGTTTTTTTTGTAAGACTATTAACATGTGCAGACCAGATTAATCGATCGTCTAGTGTGATTCCCAGTAATTTTGCCGATTTACCACACGTAACAGTATTATTGGTAGAAAAAATAATACGCTGTGTTTTTTCGAGATTAAGCTGTAGGTCATTATTTGTAAACCAGTCGTGGGCTTTATATTCTAAAGATGTTCTCATCGAAACATTTAATTTTCATGATTAAATTTACCAGTAGAGGAAGACTTAAAGAGAGAAGAAAATATATTCAATGTCATGCGACACCCTATTAAAGGTCAAAATTTGAGGAAAACAATTTTATTCTTAGAAACGGATAGAGTAGAATAAAAAGCCTTTCTTAAGTTATTGGAAATGAATAAAGGAACACAATTAAAAAAAATTAGCGCCAACTTCCGGTATAACTGGCACTTAAATTTGTTGCAGGAAATAAATATCAAAAATATAGATATCATCGTCCGATGATTGCAAAATCACTTTATAAACTCCAACGAAGAAAATAAGATCATATCGTAAAATGTGATACCTATTTGAAATATCAGATTGCCTTCAAGCTTTTCGTTTTCGTCAATTCCCCGTATTTTCGCTGCTAGAGTTTTCACAGACTGCGGGGCTCCAAAACTGTGCGCAAAAGCTCCACAGGAAAATCTTCGGTCCGCGGGCGCGCGAGTCCGTCGACCCATCAAACTACAGTAGAGTAGCCTGTGTATCAAGCTTTCACGCACAAACCACATTCATGTCGTCCTTACTTTTTTCCGTGAATACTGTCGTTTCCGGCGTTTTGTATTTAAAAAATGTCACTTAGGCCCTTCCGGAAGAGCTTAAAGTATTTTCGATTGCGGGTCCGGCTTGCCCGAGTGTTTTAATGCCGAACGGAGCCGAAGTTCTTTTGATTAGCGCGGTGTAAACAAAGTGTCCTTGCCTATGGACTTTCTACACCCTTTTGTTCATATTTAAGACTGTTGTAGAATCGTCGTCTTCGTTTTTACAAGGTGGGAATAACGATAGAATTACCTTTTATACTTTATATTATTAATGGCATGGCAGGGCATACATATGCCTATAAAAATTATGCATTTAAATAGGTATTCTAGCAGAAAAGCAGAAAATATTGATTTATTTATGTAAACAAGTATTCCTAATTACCATTAACAGTTTTTGTTCATAAATATGTTGCGGATATTTTGCGTAGCATGATCAATAATGCATCCAAGGGTGTGACCTACTTTACGGGAACCCATTTGCCATTCAGTTGGACGATTTTCCCTTAACCCTTTGGATCTAAAATAGGAACTTTGGCCGTATATAATATCGAAAACATGTTAGATCGTTGGGAAAAAGATATATTTACTGTAAAATAAAAATTCATGAAGCTAAGTATGGATAAAACAATGCATATATCACACAAAACTTTAGAACTATTATAACGAAGTTATGGCTGCTCTCTAGAAGGGTCATTGTTAAGATTGTTTAAGGTGGAATTATTAACGTCATTCAATTTATTGCCAACCTATAACCTATTTTGCCTTGTTTTTCTTAGTTTATTATTTTATTGACTAAGATTTAAATAAAATCAATATCGTCTGCACATTACTTAAGTAATATCTGATATATTACAAAATTATCAATTTATTTCATTGCTTATTTTGGGAGAATTGTATAGTGAAAGAACAATGACATAATAATGTTAAAAAAAATCTTAACCGATATTTTTCGATATAGAATTCTCCTTAAATAACTTATGAAATTCCTTGATATTTATTTAACATGTTAATTATTACCTGTAGAATATGAAGACGATATTGTTTTTATTTAAATTTTGTGTAAAAGTTAGGAGAAATAAATCTACGCGAAATAGGTTATAGGTTGGCAAGCATGTTGATACTCCCACCTTAAGGTTAAAATCTTAGAACTATTATGTTTCTGTAATGCTTCCAATTTTGGTATTATCATATGCACGAAAGCTAGTATATAGAGTGGCCCACTCTCAACGCAATATTCCATTTTAACTACTTAACCTTGTAATATTATTCAAAAACAGAGTATATCGTGGGCGTACAAGGAAAATCGACTAAGTCCACTTTTGTTATAATCGCGAAAATTGAAACCATTAAGTCCGTATAGTTACTATACTTCGTATAGAAAAACCATATAAGTCCAAACGCGCATATTAAGGGGTCTGTAACTATCTGTATTTTGACTAAGTCCATATTTCTGTAATAGTCAACATGAAGAATCCACTAAGTACATGCTATGTTAATGTACTTAGTACAAACTATTGACTGCTGAGAGACAGTGAAGTAGATGACTCAGAAGACTCCTTCGATGACGAACCTTGCTTTAATTTATCAAACAAAAATGCAAATCTGTAACAGGTTAAATTACTTTAAGTCCAAATTTATATTGAAAACTAACAGGAAAAATACTTTAAGTCCAAATATTTATAAAAAAATATAAATAAAATCGTTCAAGTAAATATTTTTTCATTTATTCATCAATAATTACTTTCAATTACATAAGAAATCTATATTAATGTAATATAAAATATTTAAAATAAAAAATCGATTTTATGCATTCAGGTTAGTTTTAAAATACGTTTTTCTCAAAACTATACATTATGGACTTAGCTGATTTTCCTTGTACGCCAAAGATATATCCTAAAAGTATGTTATTTCAAATACAACCCCTATTATTATTTATGCCTAATCCAAAAGTAGTTTTATTACATTTTTTTATTCTAGTGTTCCCTACTTTTACGGCTTCCCCAAAAATAGCTAATTTTGAATTTACCATAAATTAATTATTTTCTCATAGAGTACTGATACATCAATGCCTGTGGGCGTTAGTACAATATAAAATCTATAAGATATTTAAAGTGTCGTTTAATAGAAAATTTATGTATATTTATTTTCACCAAGATAAATCTAATAATCAAAATAATAATGGTGGGTGTACGTTCGCCTACCATAAGCAAATTAATAAAGGTAAAAACCATAAAAGTCACCAAATAAAAATGATTAACATATTCTCTAATCTAACCTATAAAAAATATAATTTTAAATTTGCTTGTAGTCGATATTTAATTATCTTCTGGACAGATTTTTAGATTAAACCACACAATGTTGTTATGTTGTTGCTGTTTGTACCGTGCGAGCAAAAATTATTTGCATCAAAGAGGGCTTGGATTAAAAAACGTAGGG
The DNA here is from genome assembly GCA_963969555.1 of Polydrusus pterygomalis. Taxonomy (NCBI): domain Eukaryota; kingdom Metazoa; phylum Arthropoda; class Insecta; order Coleoptera; family Curculionidae; genus Polydrusus; species Polydrusus pterygomalis. The sequence goes on from OZ018379.1 coordinate 21,918,626, forward strand.
CTTGGTTTAGATCACAATGATATAGGGACGATAATCTAACCAAATCTATAGGTTAAAATTTTGTCAAATTCATATTATGACATGATATGCCAAACTAATGAGTAATAAAATAAATAGACAAATACAAATTTATTTTTGTTGTTTACAAAATTAATAAAGTAAGAATATACAGAAAGAAGAAGAAAAATATTTACATACATTGCTGAAATTGGCCACCGCCATGCTCCAAGCATAACTTCACACGTCTCTTCATATTTTCGAAAGTGTTGACCAGCATCTCTGAAGAAATGTTACCACATTCTCTGATAATCCTTTCTTGTAATAATTGTTCTAAATTTGCAACTGGTGTTTTAAAAATAGTGTTCTTTAAATAAGGAAAAACAAAGTAATCCATAACCGTTTAACAAGGTGATCTAGGTGGAAATTCAATGTCTGATCAAAAACTGATCAATCTGTCGTCGAAAAAATTGCTTAAGTAGTTAATAGTTTCGGCGGCTGTATGGGCGGTTGCACCGGCCTGCTGAAAATATCCAAAACGTAGTTCGTCGTCAAGTAATTGTTCCACAAATGGATTCAAAATATTGTCTCTATACCGCTGTTCTGTAACTGTTTCATGGAAAAAAATAGGACCAACAATTCTTTTTCGGGAAACAGCTAACCAGACACCAATTTTTTGAAGGTGCAATGTGAACTCTACAAAAAAAATGGGGATTTTCACTACTACACATGCGTGTATTCTGAGAATTCACATAACCGGAGAGGTGGAACCAGGCTTAATCCGAAAAAAAAGTCAGGTCTAAAAATCATTTCTTTCCAATAAATTTTGGGTAAACCATTGAGAGTAATTTCTGCGTCTTTCAAAATCTGCGGCTTGTATTTCTTGGAATACTTGCACTTTATAAGGGAAAAAAATTAGCTGCTTCTTAAGAATGGTCCTGCATGTTCCATAAGATCTTCCCACTTCTTGGGACATGCGTCTTATACAATTTGTTGGCGTATTTTGCATTATTTCACAAACGTTTGCAACAAGTTCTTCTGTTCTTAAAAATGGTCTTCCTGCTCCTTTTTTGTGTTGTATAGAACCTGTTTCCCTAAACACATCCACGGTTATTTTCAGGCAATGATAAAAATCCCCAGCAATACAAGCAACGTTAGGAAAATGTTCGTGAAAATCGTCCATGCACAAACCCGGATTGTATTGCCACTCACCATTTACTCTAACCCCGTTTCGAAAATACGCTTCAACCATGAATGTTTTGTGCTGTTCCGTAAAGCCCATTGTGTGAACTGTTCAAGAAATTGGAAAAATTAGCGATGAATCAAATTACTTGTAACGACTGTCAAAGATGACGGAATAACTTATTGATTGTTAATTCAGGTAGTTACTGACACCCAACAGGTATTAAGCTCTACGGCTAAGCATTACGTCCTTAGATGCAAGGCCCTCTTTGATGCAAATAATTTCTGCTCGCACGGTACAAGGTTTTGTAGAAGAATTTGTTGCTTTTTAAGTTGAGGGGTATAAAATTAAAGGCGACATCATGTCTCGTATGCATACATTTTTAAAAATAATCCTGCTTTTCCTGACACCTATTAATATGCTACTTTCAGTAAATACATAGATTAAACTGGACATACAAGAGCAATAAAAATACTATTTCTTATAAATAAATGTCGTAACCTAAGCATTTCGCAGAATACCTAAGAGGTTTTACAACAGAAAACATTAACTACATTAGAAAGTCTTCATTTTTAACAAAATGGTAACAAACATTTTTTTTTTCTCTGTAAATGCGTAATACAGTCAAAATTAGATAATTTTTTTTCAATTTCTATCTACACTGTGCAAAATTTAAGGTTCCGTAGAGCTGGTATTGCAAATCTAAAACAAAACCTATAGCAACCAGTTTACAATAAACCGTTATCGTTGAATGTATGGTGTATGTACACTTTACAGTAAATAGTTTGGCTATTTATAACTGAATCTGCTCTATTTTCCAAAAAGAGAACAAATAAAAGAAAACATCGTAAATCTAAGTAGACCACTAAATAATTTTTCGTTACAATACACAAACATCGTCCAGGAAGTCTGGAAAATACTGAACTTCTGTGTTTAGTTCATTAATTTTACATTAGGTACACTTTACAATAACAAGGAGTAATTAAGAAATCCTAGTTCGGCGTTTGGTATCTCGTATTTCGGTCTCACGGAGTTTTAGTTACTAATACGGTCCTGGTTTTGCAGAAAATATAGTTATAGTTCAGAACTACCGCGACCGGATATTTATTTTCCAATTGCCTCTTTATTATTCAATGCGTTACATTTATTTTTAATAGATTATATTTGAAATTCATAAAGTGTAGTATCCTGCATTATAGATGTTTGCCCTTATATGCAGCTCGGTGCTGTAGATATAATTCGTGGTTGAATTTATAACGCCGTTTAAGCTAAGTGTGTTCGGTAGGTACGTCTTATAGTATTAAAACTACAGTTTCCTGTATACGGAAGGAGTGTAAACTGACTTGCATTGAGCAGAATTTATCGTTCGAATGAGATAATTGTAGATTCGACTAACAGAATCACGAATACGAAGGAACTAGCCCATGATCCGTGAAAGAAACAAGTAGGTAAAGCCCAACACACAGTAACTTGTATGACTGGGAAATGAAGAATAAACGATAAAAATAAGGAAAGCAGAGCACTTCAGAAATCACGCAACTGCATTCTTTCGGTGGTAGAGTTTTTGTGTAGCGAACTACGGCCTAGTGCCGTTCTATAGGACAACATTTTTCTACTCGCTTTATAAATGGTTCATTATATTTTACGTTTTATGTGTCTTGCAGCAGAAAAAATAGTCTTTCACCACAAGACAGCAGCTCACCAAGCAGCCAAGTAGTGTAAATGTAATTGTACCGTCCTACTTTCCTGATTTGGCTCCGTCAAACTTTTCAGAATTGGGAAAAATACCTCAGCGGGTGTAATTTTCTTTTTAATATCTTTACGATACTTAACTATATAAAGTACATTAACTTACATATCCAAGCAGAGAATTTATAACAAATAATAAGTTTAAGAATTAATAAAGTGTCAAACGAAAATTATTTATGTTTATACGTACTTATATATAAGTTTACTTTTCCTGAAAAAAAACTTTCTTAAACATTTCTTATATTTTTCACAACTTGATTTCTAATCTTTTCTGGTAAATTTTTCGTTGCTTCCTCTAGTCTTATCAAAATAATTTCCTTGTTGGACTTTCATTGTCATTATCATTATTTTGTTACTTAACACAACGTTTCGGTTAGGTAGTACCTCTAACGGGTTTCAAGTATAAATTATAAGTTATATTTCTAGGGCTATTGTGCAATAAAGACCCATGACTCTGCGTACGTGCTTACTGGAGTGTGAAGTTCGAGCTGATTGATTTGGACAAGGAGAGGCTTCCAGGTGTTAAGGATAATTATAATTGGTGTACTAAATATACGAGTGTTCAGGTTCATAAAAGCTGCTTCTTTGAATTTGCGTTGTCCACCCTTGTCCAAAATCTTGGCTTTTGACCACTGCATATGACGTTTATAACTTGTTCCGCTATATCTGATCTCGAAGTTTTACCTCTTTGGGTATGTTTCAGATGTTCTTTAACTCGTACGGGAAGAGGTCTTTTTGTTTTTCCAATGTACGATTCGCCACAGTCACAAGGAATTCAATAGATGCTATTTTTTATGTTTTCATTACTGCGGGGTTTTACTTTTGTAAGAAAGCTTCTAAACGTATTTCCGGATTTGTAGGTTGTTTTTGATTATCCTAATCTTTTCAAAAAGTCCCTTAACTTATGTTAGGGTGGATTGACTTAAGCTATTGACATCAAAATATAAGGTGCATTAAGAAAAATTTAAATACGATACCACATTCTTTGTGTTTGTAATAAAATATGTATGGTTGAAAAACTCTGCAACAGTATGTCGCATCCAAAAATAGGCAGTTTCCACCGCCGAGCTAAGGTCAAGTTTCAATATTTGGTCGGGCTTTGAAAATTATAAAAGAGATTTTTCACTTCATTGGCCGTGGACCATATAGGTCCTTTCATACGGAATTCACTTAATTTAATTATCTCCATACCTGAGTTCAGCTCTTTATTGGTAAACACGTTATGTTGGAATACATAAATAACCTATTGACAGGGGAGTTATTTCTTCTTTCATTTAATTTTTTCGATCCTAAAAATAATACAAAATAGGGGTTGTGTATCTGTAATGTAGATTAAAATTTTAAATCCGTGTGGCATAAAAGTGTCTTCTAAATTGATCATATTATTATTTTGTAAAATTGAATAACATTAACAAATCACTTTATTGAAGAAATTTCTCCTAGGTCTATTTGCATTTTATATTAATATAAATTATACTATTTGCCTAAACATTCAGTGTGAGTTTGTAACTTTTTCATTTATTAACATTTAAAGTTGCGGTATTTAAAAAAAAATATTGGTACAGTGTGTCCCAAATTCGCCCAAATTCAGCTAGCTGCGCATCTAAATTTGCCCAAATTTAGCTAGAGATATGACGATATTGATATTTTTTTTTAATGACAACACTTTGACTATTTTTACAGTACATATTTATTTATCGACAGGCAAAACCAAATTACAATTTTACTTAACAAACTAATAATTATTATTATAACAGTGAAAGAAAAACAAGATACTTAACTGAATCTTAAATTAGCTCTCCCATAATAGCAAGAATATAATTACAGTGAAAGTTTAAAAATATTTCTCTTAAAGGAAGTGAGGGAAGAGTTAAAAAAGTTATTACTAATTTTGTTCCCATTATTAACAATTCTAGGTATGGGAGAGGATTTACCGTAATTGCATCTATGATGGTCAAGTGCAAAAAGAAAGAAATTTCTTGTGTCCCTAGGTGGAACTCGGGAGTTAACCCGATGTAAAATATGTGGGCATTTAATTATTCCATTCACTAATTTAAATAAAAAATATATATCAAATTTGATTCTACGTTCAGAAAGTAAGTCCAAACTCAGTCTCCGCCTCAGACCATCATAGGAGTCAACAGGCAATCTAAATTTGTTTGCAATAAATCTTTTTTGTACCTTTTCGATACTTTGAATATGTATTAAATCTGACGATGACCACATACAAGAAAGGTATTCCAAACATGACCTAACAAGAGTTTTGTAAATCGTATTCAAGCTGTCGATATTTTGGAAATCTCCAGTATTTCTACACATGAATCCCAATAACTTTAATGATTTGTTTACAATGTATTCATAGTAAATATGGAAATCTAACTTAACATCCAAGTAAAACACCTAAGTGACACAGAGTGCTAACTCTTTCCAAAATGCAATAATTTAATTTATAGTCATAGTTAAGTGGCTGCATTGTGCGATGAAACGTAATTCTTTTACATTTTTTAATGTTAAAAGTCCATTTTAATGCTAACACACCACTTATACACTCTGTTAAAGTCCTCTTGGATTCTGATCATAAACTGACTTAACTATAGCAAACAATTTTAAGTCATCAGCAAAGAACAAACGCTGTGAAAATAAGATTTCCAACATTAAATCGTTAATAAAGATTTTAAATAAGTAGGGACCCAAATGGCTGCCCTGTGGTACGCCAGATGTAACGGATATCTCCTGTGAAAGAAACAAAACCCTTTACTTTAACAAACTGTTATTATTTTATACATTAGTAATTTGTATTCCTTGTATGAAACCGGTGAGTATTATGAGAGTTGAAAGCACGAATAAGACGTGAGTCTGGATTTACTGAGTGAGTTACAAACTCACACTGTATAACGTTACGCCTTGGGGGACTTTTTCGGACGATAACTAACAAAAACTACTTTTTTTCAGTATAAAATCAACATGCAACGGTGTCCGTACATCCACGAGATGAAGGAGCGCCTATTGGGGGAGCAAGTGCCAGTGGAGCAAATACAGCCTTCCTTAAAAGCCACCACACCACCGCCTTCCAAAATGGACCAACAGCAACTGTTACCGCAGCAGCAGCCAGTAGCTACCGTAGTTAGGGTAATGTTTATTCATAGTGGGAGATTGTAAATTTTTAGGCCAATGAGCCTAATGAATAAAAATGTAACAATTGCTTTTTCTTATAAAATCGAAGTAATTTCTTGAAAGCCAAAAAGTAAAGTAATTGCTTTTGCGTCCAGCAATTGCTTCTAGTCAATGCTTTTTCTTAAAAAATAGAAGCGATTGCTATCGTTTGCTTAAAATGTTATAAATAAATTACGGAATTGCTTTTTCTAGTGTTGCGATTGCTTTCAACTTTTTAATGTAGGTCGACCCTTGCATCATTTGCTTGGTAGCAGTCAACTTTAGTTCTCCGCAGTGGCGTAGCCAGGATTATGGGGCGGGGGGGGGGGGGGGGGGGCGAAGTCCTTTTGGGGCGCCTATATTTTTAAATACACATTTTGTCATATTGTTTTTTTTTTAATCCAGATTCAGTTAAACATTGACAAAAAAATAAGGCATGGTATTAAGCACCATTAAAGCCTTTTATTAAATTATTGGTGAATGACAATAGAAGTATATTTTTCCAAACTAAGACGTGTTTTAAATTTCAGCTAAAAAAACATAAGATTTCAACATCGGGTAAAAAAATGCATTGTATGCTTTTTGTGATATATTATTATACTAGCGTGTACCCGGCCTGCGTTGCAGCCCGACATTATACGACGTCGCTTTCTCTGAGATAATAAGGCGAGTTCACCATCACGTCAAGATTTATAAATACAAACCCGAACAAACCTCTAAATTTATCAGTGTATCTCTACAATATTATGCATGTATTATACATAAAAACCTTCCTCTTGAATCACTCGATCTATTAAAAAAAAAAAAACGCTCCAAAATCCGTTGCGTAGTTTTAAAGGTTTAAGCACATATAGGGACAGACGGGCGACAGCGACTTTGTTTTATACTATGTTAAGATTATATTACGTTTTTTTTTTCATTTAACACAGTTAAACTATTTTAATTTAATAATAAAACAAAAAATAAATCCTTTTATAATAAAAGCAAGTACTTACTAAACAATCAAAAATAAACACAAAACTAAAAATATTTTAATATTTTGACCTTACACAACTTTAATTAATAATTTAAAAAATGTTTTTATATCACTATAAAGCTATTCGACGAGTCTTAAGACTTTTGAAATCATCTAAAACATTAGAAAGATCTAAATTTTTGACATAATCACTTTCTATGTTTCTCGGTATTCATCAAATGTAGGCCTACATTTGATGAATACCGAGAAACGAACGACGACAGCTACATTTGATAAATGCCGACAAATGAGAGACAACAGAATAACTTTTATTTTATTTTAAAACTGACATTTACAGGCTTTGTGATTTTTTGGTACTTTGTTCTGTGTTAAGTTTATTAAAATTCAAATAAGACCGATTTTTAAATTTTATTTAAGTAGCGAAGGGGCGCCAAGCCAAAGGGGGCGGGGGGTCAACCGCCCCCCCTGCCCCCCCCCCCCCCCTATGGCTACGTTACTGGTTCTCCGTGGCATACACGTGCGTTGCTCTTAATTTGTGTCTTCAATTATGGCTGAATATATGAACGTCCGTAAAAGAAAAATCTACAGTGTACGTAAAAATTGTAGATATGATGATTTCAGAAAGTTATATCGATTTGACTGCGAAAATGTTGAGTGGTTGACAAATTATTTTTTGACTGATACTGATAAAAGGCGGGGGGTGCACTATCGCCTTTAAATAAGATTAAAGTCTTTCAAATTGTCGGATCCGGGCTTTTAAAATTTGGTAGGTGAAGAACTCGTTGTTCACTAAACTACTGTCTGTAAGACATACACTTCTGTAATGGATGCAGTTTTGGAGAAGGTCAATATTTTTATTAAATTTCCTACAAGTGCTGAAGCTGTGGTGGAAGCTAAACGGTTGTGGTCAGAGAGATTTATTTATGTTCCTTTAATTTGTGAACGAATATCAATTACTTGTCTTTAATTTCTTTATCACTTTCCTCATTTTCACTGAAGTCTGCCATATCACAAATATAGGTTTCCTATTTTCCACAAAAACGTAACAGATTAATATTGTACTAAATAAGTAGACCAACGTTGTTGTATTTACGTCAACTCTTTTGCAAATTAGGCACCAAACCGAACATGAAATCTATATAATCTGAACAAGTGGATAAGATACGTCTGAAGTTGTGTTAAATAAGCATTTGCTACAGAGGTGTAAGAAAAACAAAAATCGCTTCAAAATTTTATTCATATCCAGATCTGCTAGTCAAGTAATTGCTTTTACTAAAAAGTAGGTAATTGCTTAATTTTTATTCATTAGGCTCAATATAAATTAAAAAAATTTTTTAACCAGGCTTAAGGTAAGTATACTCAATTTTTTTTTAACAATTACCTTACCTGTTATTTCAGTTAAATCCCGATGGATATGGATCTCACACATCACCGACTCACGTTAGAGCTGATAGGACTCCTTTGATGCCAAAGCAACCTGAAGACGATTTTCACGTGTATCATACCAAAGTATATCCTAAAAATGCCAAGTAAGTGAAATTAAAAGAATTGTCTTCTCTGTTTATCAGTTTTTTATGTTGACACGTACTGATTGCTGCGTAGGCAAAAGCTGTTTACCAAGGGAGAAAAATAGTGATTTTCCTCCTGCGGATAGATGCCCGACGCCAAGCGTATTTCCAAGGGCGGAAACGCACTTTTCTCTGGAGGTGTGTACCTATATATTTTTTTGTAGTATTACTAGATTAACCGTTTCGATTTTATAGGGTGTTTAAGTTGTAAAAAGTCGATTTTCTATTGTTAATATACAGGGTTGCCCAGAAGTCCGGAATAAAATTAATATAGCCTTAACCTGTAACTTCTAGGAAAAACGCTCGGACAAGTCAATTTAGTTTTATATACAGGGTGTTCGTTTGAAAACTTCCCACCTCGATTTTCCTGCTTTAAAATGAAAATGTGGAAAATCGCTCGGACCCGTCGATTTTTATTTCGAGGGGTTCATCTTTTGCGTATATTGTCAATCTTGTTACTTCAAGCCCCTAGGAGGGAGGGGGGGTAAGATCTAAATCTTAAATGGATACCCCTATTTTATATAATTTTTTTGGATTCTGCATAAAATTCTGAACATTTTTTAATAAAAGCATTATTAGTCTATACTTAACAGTTTCCGAGATATTGACTCTTGAAAAATTACATTTTTGAACTTTGACAGCGTCTAGCTTTCTAACTGTACGTCTTAGAGTAAAACGGCTTATTTGTCCCTATCTTCGATTTTTATTATCTTTCCAATAGTGTGAACTTTCGGTTAAACCGGATGTAAGAAATATAGTACTTCGGGTTTGACCGGAAGTTGACACTATTGGAAAGATAATAAAAATCGAAGATAGGGACATGTAAGCCGTTTTGCTCGACGTACAGTTAGAAAGCTAGACGCTGTCAAAGTTAAAAAATGTAATTTTTCAAGAGTAAATATCTCGGAAACTGTTAAGTATAGACTAATAATGCTTTTATTAAAAAATGTTCAGAATTTTATGCAGAATCCAAAAAAATTATATAAAATAGGGGTATCCATTTAAGATTTAGATCTTCCCCCCCCCCCCTTCTCCCTCCTAGGGGGTTAAAGTAACAAGATTGACAATATACGCAAAAGATGTCCCCGTCGAAATAAAAACCGACGGGTCTAAGCGATTTTCCACATTTTCATTTTAAAGCAGGAAAATCGAAGTGGGAAGTTTTCAAATGAACACCCTGTATATGCTCACATTTTGACGTTATTCGTTTGTTTTTATAGACATTATTTGTCAAAGATATGACGACATCCATTTTTTTTAAATGGAAACATACAGCTTGTGATACATCATTTGAAGGCTCATAAATTTTGGCGCGAATCTGTCAAGCTATTTGAAAATGGCGACTGTCAAAAGTTTTTAAAAAATCTATATTTAAATAAGCGGAAATGATAAATCATTTATGTTTTTTTTATCTTTTAAGGTAAAAAATCTTCATTGTTTCACGTTCTGACATTTTGTGACTTAATAATAGTTATAGTTTATTTGTAACAAAAAGGTGGTTTAACGTGGCAAATGCTGGAAATGTCCTCCACCCTCTACTTGGCATGGTCCCAGACGATGGTAAAATCCGTCGACGGAATTTTGCCTATTTTGGCAAACTTTTTCTTTTAAATATCCCAAAGAAAATAGTCGAGAGGCGTTAAGTCTGGGGACCTCGGTGGCTATTCAATTGTACCAAGTCGTCGAATTCAGCGACCGGGAAATATTAGGGAATTATTGGAAACGCTATAAGGTGAAGGCCTTATTATGGTCGTTCTTAAAATGACAGCTAAGCATGCGCACTAAAAAATATTTAATATGGGAACCATAATGAAATACTGCCTTCCCCTATTTACGACTAGTTACCGTAAGTAAAATAACGTTTCCTTATTTCCCTTATTCGGCAAACCGAACCTCAAAAAACAGATGGTTGCATTATAACAGATTAAGGTTTATCTATAATGACGATTTGGCCCTTATAAGAGAATTTGTGGGACAAAATTCCTTATCAAATCCTGAAGGATGGGAGGTCATTAGACATTAGGTTAAAAATAACGGTCGTAAACAGGAAAGCGTTCCAATAAGTCTTTATTTTTTAGAGAAATAAGGTTAAGACCTTATTAAAATAGGGCATTCCCTTATTAGTGCTGACGTAAAAATTGTATTTTCAATAATTCCCTATTATCTCATCTAAATATCTTCTCACATTAACACCAAAATGTGAGGGAGTACCATCTTGCTGAAACCAAATTGTTTCATTAGGTATATCTGGATCTACTTCGTTGGGAAAAACTACAGCTAGAGCAGGCATCAATTCGAAGGTTAAGACATCCAGGTACCGTTCAGCTGTGAGGTTCATCATCAATGATTTATCATTTCCGCTTATTTAAATAGAGATTTTAAAAAAAAGTTTTAACAGTCGCCATTGCGAAATAGCTTGACAGAATATATCAGTCACGGATATTTTCTTTATAACTATTTATATCCAATAACCAAGATACAGTTCCTGTGTTTCCGAAGAATATTAAAATTTGTTTTGTTTCTGGCCATCTTGGGTTGGAATGAACCATGGTTGTTTATTTTTTACTTCTTATACAGGGTGTCCGGAAATGATGAGCAAACAATTTAGGGGATAATTCTAGACCGAAAATAAATGCTATCTCTTCCTACAACATTTTTTCGAAAATTGATTATTAACGTAGTTACATGTTGTTAAAGTTAAATTTTATTTGCAGTTTAAAATACATAAGTTACCAGAACAATAAATTAAACATTTAAATCAAAGGTCCAAAGTAAGTGACGTCCTTCCTCTTCAATGCATAAATTAATTCTTCTTAAAAAATTCCGACGACCTCTATGGAATATTCCTTCCTTTGCTATGCTATGTTTAAAAGGTTAAAAATAAATTAAAATGATATCGTATTCATCACATGCAGGCAATGTTATTTTAGCGTTTTTCTCGAAAACGGTTAGATTTATGGAAACAAAAGTAGTATACCTTTTTTATGTCAAAAGGTTAGGAGAATAAAAATATTCAGTCAAAATGCGCATTTAGTGTAGGACAAAAAAGTTGGGACCATTCAAATTAAAGTAGGCATAGGCTCCTATGTGGCGCAATATACAAAATGCGAAAAAACGGTGGGCAAATTTGTATTCCTTATCCCGAAAATGCCCCATATACGAGATTTCGTCAAAATATTATGAGCGTGCAAATGCAAATAAAATTTAACTTTAACAAAAAAAATGTTATAGGAAGAAATAGCACTTATTTTCGGTCCAGAATTATCCCCTAAATTTTTTGCCCATCATTTTCGGACACTGTATAGATGTAAAAACGCAAAATTGAAAAAATTAATTAATTATCGATATTTTCTAGCGTATTAACTATTAAGTTATACACCTGGACAGGTTTTTTAAACTTTTATTCTTTTAATTTTATTTTTCCATTTTTTTCCACTTCGTGGATGTTTTGACAGCGTATCTATCCCGTTTATTATTTGAGGCGTCCAAATTCTCGGGGCATCGGCAAAAAGGCAGGCGCGCAGGCTGTTAAATTGATTTTAGCCTACTAAAGTAAATAAACGATTTTAAGTAGACTGAATTTTGATATTTTACAACAATATTGAAGTTAAAGAAATAGTTTCAGATTAAGATTTTAATAGTATATTAAAGTACACGTTTCATAAAAAGCGGTTTTAGCGCACGCGTCTATTTTAAAAAAACGAGCCACAAAGTGGCGAGTTTTTTTATTGACACGTGCGCTAAAACGCCTTATGAAACATGTACTATATACATTTTTTTCTATTTCACCTTTTATAATCAAGAAAAATACATTTTAAAAAGAAAATACATCCTTCAAATTTTGTAAATTTTTATGTCTAAATTTTATGTTGGTAATACTATTTTTTATCATAGTAGCCTCTGGACAACAAAAATTATTTTGCAAACTGTCATTTTTTGATTAATTGACCCAATTTCACCACGAGATTCTAAAGTTATTTTAGCGATATGAGATTTGAAATTGGACGGAATACGTTGTGTGATCCTTGTACATTCGGTACATATTACAGAGCGTTCGGAAATTCGGGAGATTTTGCTACTTTTTTTCGAATTTCAAAAGACATGATTTTACGTCACGGCATTGCAATTTAGTATAGAGAAGATGAAAAATTCAAATAAAGTTGAAGTTAAAATCGACATTGGAAGGTTAGTAGATTGAATTTTGGATAGGATTTGGCAGAAAATGATAGCTTGAAGCATCTACAAAAGATTGATTTATAGATTTATGCAACCAACATACATGACTGTTATCCACACCACACAGAATAAAAAAGTAGGTTATCAAGCTATTCTTCCTCTGCAAAAAATGGGTTTTCTTGTAAATCACAAAGGCCGCGCAAGTCAATGAAATAAAACATTTAAATGTTACCAACATCAAATAAAGAAAAAACGCGTATCGAAATAGCTTCATTACGATACGCAAATGCGTATCGTACTGAGCTTATTATGAACGTGAAATAGAAAAACATATTGATATAACTGTTATGTCTAAGCTGAATAATTTTAAAAATATGTACATTTAGAAGAATGTCGAAGCCCATATATCAAAAACTATTCAATTAATGATGTTATGATGTAAAATCCAAACATGCATTAATAACTTATTCATTTAAAAAAATTGACCTTAAGATATATTTTGCCATACACCGTAAATCACCCTGTATCCTGCTGCTGCTCTCTTAGACACAAGGTCTACGAAAGAAAATATGAAGAACAAACAAAGCAAGAAGATAAAAATGACTGAAATAGAAGGGATGCAAAAGCACAGAAAATTATTATTACGTCGATGGATAAGAAACTAATAACACATCTGCTTAATTGCAAAACGTCTGTTAAAATGTACGATAAGCTTCAAGCAATTTTTAAGAAAGATACGGAAAAACAAAAATGTAATCTTTTGCAAGAGTTTTTCAACTACAGATCAGATACGTGAAAGGTGAAAGGTACAGACATGTCAATGCACATAAGTAAATTAGAAAATTTCTCATACCTACAGATTGAAAAGTTTTAATCAAACAATAGATGTCGAAGATTTTATCAACGCTGCCTGAGTTCTTTAAACATTTTTCTACAGTCTGGGAGTCAACATCTAAAAATGAAATAACTCTAACAAACTTAATGATCTGAATCTGAATGATGTATTATATGTGCCTGAACTTTCTAAAAATCTATTATCAGTAAGTGTTATTACTAAAAATAATGGGGAAGTAAACTTTGATGAAGAAAAAGTACTGATAACTTACGATAAGGAAATTGTTTTGGAAGGAGAGAGAAAAGAAAATGGTTTTTATACAGGGTGTCCCGAAATTAGCTGACAATATTTTAAGGGTATAAAGTACATTCAAAAATAAGACTAAAATCCTCCATTAATATACCTTCAAAAACGCTTCGCTATGGGGCTAGAGCCCCCCGAATTGGAGCTATGACAAGCAGTTTTTTTACAATATCTCAGAAACCGATTAGGGTATCAAAACAAAATTTGATACATGTTTTACTCATAGCTAGACACAATAATTGGTTTAATTAGCTTAACTGTATTTCTTCCAGTGGCGTCCCACTGGGTAGGTAGTTGGGAGAACATTGCCCTAAGTTTTTTATTTGTAGGATTTTTTAACTTTAGGTGAAATTTTTAGAAGCTTTGAAGTCTTTTGTTGAAAAAAGGTACTCTTGTTTCATTGCGGTAGGATTCACCATTTTCCAGTAAAATCGATTTAAAAATTTTCCGTTTTTTGAAATCCGGTGAAAAGGCTAAGGTTTTTTTTTGCATACCTCAGCAAACACTTAATATTAAAACATGAAATTTATTAGAAGTTCTACTAGCGACAAATAATAATAATACATAATCAACTTAGGGATTTATTAGATAATGTGCCACTGGATTTACGTTTAGGGCACTTCTTTCAACACGATGGGGCACCAGCTCACTACAGTGAGGAATTGGCTTGAAGAAAATTACCAGGTGGATTGGTAGCCATAGCCTGGCCACCAAGATCACTTGATTTAAATCCCCTTGATTATTATTTTTGGGGACACATGACTGGTACTTGCTTAAAAATTAGTTTCCCGTGTGGTTCACAGTCAAATTTGATTTGCAATTTTTTATTCGTTTTTGTTTTATTTTAAAACTCTCTTAAAATCTCCATGAAAATAAATATTTAAAAAACAAAGGAATCTAAAAATATGTTTAATTTAAAAACGTTAAATTCTGTCAAATTACAACAATAGACGGTTTTATTAACAAAAAATTTAAATTAAAAAAAAAATAACATTAAAACTATGAAATTAAAAAAAAAATAATAGTAATATTTATTTAAGGCTACACCCCGTGCGACGTCACTGGAAAAATATTTTAAAGTAACATCCTTTAATACATATGCCTTGTCGCTGGTAGAACTTCTAATAAATTTTATGTTTTAATATTAAGTGTTTGCTGAGATATGCAAAAAAAAACCTTAGCCTTTTCACCGGATTTCAAAAAACCGAAAATTTTAAAATCGATTTTACTGGAAAATGGTGAATCTTACCTCAATGAAACAAGAGTACCTTTTTTCAACAAAAGACTTCAAGGCTTCTAAAAATTGCACCTGAAGTTAAAAAATCCTAAAAATAAAAAACTTAGGGCAATATTCTCCCAACTACCTACCCAGTGGGACGCCACTGGAAGAAATAAAGTTAAGCTAATTAAATCGTTTATTGCCTCTTGTTATGGGTAAAACATGTATCAAATTTTGTTTCGATACCCTAATCGGGTTTTGAGATATTGTGAAAAAACTGCTTATCATAGCTCCAATTTGGGGGGCTCTAGCCCCATAACGAAGCGTTTTTGAAGGTATATGAATAGGGGATATTAGTCTTATTTTTGGATGTACTTTATCTCCTTAAAATATTGTCAGCTAATTTCGGGACACCCTGTATAGTAAAAATGCAACCAGTGTTAGAAGAAAGTTGTTCAGCAGAGGCAGTAAAAACAGTTATATATTTAAAATCTTTGATAGAAGAACTATCAAACCAGCAAATAAAGATAAAACTCAATATAGACAATCAAAGTACAATTAAACTAATAAAAAATGGTTAGTTTAATCGGCGAAGTAAACATCGATGTAAGGTATCACTTCATTAATGAAAAAGTAGAAGAAGGTGTTATTCAGTTAGATTATGTAAATACAGATGATCAAGTTGCGGATATTTTTACCAAACCATTGAGCAAGATCAAGTTTAAGAAGCTGAAAGAATTTTTATGTTGTTAATTTTTTGCTTGCACGTTTTTTTAATTAAGGCAAGGTGTTAAAATAAGGTACAAGGTAGGTACCTTAACTAATTAATTAATCGTGCAAGTATACCTAATCTATATAGGTAATAATAAGGTTGTTATGGAAATGAAAGTTAGTCGATATAAAATAAAAATTTTAAACCCATCATTCTATTTATCATCTAAAATAATACTAACTACAAATTGATATAAAACATTTTAAATTCTGAACACAATAGGGAACTTGACAAAAATTTTAAATGGGGAAAAAATTCTATAAATCATAAGTATATATTGTCATAAAACATATGGCAGCAAAAAAAACAGCATATTTCGTCTCAAAAGACCGCTAGCAAGATTTAAAATGCCCCAAAATTCAAATTATCCCAAGCGGGTAAAAACGGGTCGTGACGTCAAGAAGTATAATTCGTGTGTGACATCCACGAAATAGGTTGGCAATAAATTGAACGACATTGAGAATTCCACCTTAAAACAACAATGCAATAACAATAACACACGGCAATCTAAATGCAAACTCGATAGCTCGGCCACCGGTCAGGATGACGGATGACGGAAAAGTCATACTTCCTTGCGTCATCGGGCTTGGCGCGCTTAAAAGGTCGTTTGAAATGCTTTTGACACAGGCGAAACTTTAAAGAATTTTTACCAAGTTATTATTGATTTTTAAGGAGTAATAATTGGGGAATATTTTTTTTAGGCCTAACTAAATCATATTATTGAAAAAAAAAATATTGGAAAGTTCATTATTCCTATAAAAGTTTCAACCCCCTTAGGGGATTTCCCAAAAATCCCTTTTTAGTGGATGCCTACGTTATAAGGCGAAGACATCAGTGAATTACTTCACAATTTTAAATTATAATAAGTATAGATTAAAATATAAAATAAAATATAAATATATAAGAAATAATATAAAGAGTTAGTTTGCAGAAATTAATTTAAATTGTTAAATTTCTTCGTGGTGGCCCAGCTCTAAAAACTTAAATGCCTATTATCTCGAAATTAACATTTTTGGCGATACTGCTTTCTTTCTTTGGGTAGCAGTATTGTCGCTTTTCTCTTTTGACCTCCCTACCAAAACTTATGCTATTTGTTTGATGATGGATATAAGCCTATTTCTTTGAACCGGCTTTAACGCAAGTTAAATCGACCGCTTTATAGTTACTATTTTTCGACAAAATTCTTAAGAATACCTCTAGCGTAACATATTTATTATTAACAGTTGCACATTAATACTAAAACTTAAAATTATAAAATTAACATGTTTTTTGCGATTTGTCTTTTGCCTCAATTTGCTCCTGCGCAAAATACACGACTCACGCCCCTATTTTATAGGAGCAAAATAAAAGGGGGTGCAAAGCTGTTGTTGTCGATTAAAAGGTTTCAATTAAATGCGCCCTTAACAGAAAAATAAACAATCGTACTTGTTAAAATATTTACAATTGCAAACCAACAAACGACGATCGTGTTTTGGGTGAGGTGAGGTCACGCGCGGGGTCACTGGGTCGAAATCCCGGGACACAGCCACTCGAAAGCCAATCGAAAGCGCTTGTGTCCTATCACGTGACTGCAGCATCCCTTCCTGCTCCTGCAAACTCTCCCGTTTTCGGGAGATTCAGTCGCCCGCCATTCGATACGGTCGGTTCCGGGTTTATCAATTCGCGAATACTGAGTTTTTTGATTACTTTTACAACGATTTGATCGTTGTAGATTGTTACTTCAATGCCTCCGTTCATGGAAAAGTATATTTCCACCCCCGGTTTATACGTTTTTACTTAGAAATTCGTCCCCTATCGAAAAAATAAATCTATTAAAATTTATCCACCCTAAAGAGCATCGACGTTTCAAAAGCTCGCAGGAGACGATGTGATATATAGAGACAACGATAGTTAAGGTTTACAACGACAGTTACGTTGTTGTTTTGACGTACATTTAGGCGATTTAAAATGGTGGGCGGTGAGGTTAAAATTGCAACTGTCGAGGTGGAGTCGGAACACAATATGGCGACTCTTCCGGTTTCGCGGGCTCATCATGAAAGCGGAAGCTCAAATGAAAAAAACGCCGGGGAGCCGACGAACAAAGAGTTGGAATTGAGATTTGTACAGGAAAAGCCGGACAAAAGGTATTTTTTGCTCGGTCATGTTGAAAATTGCACAGAAGCTATAATTAAAGTAATATAAATGTATTGTATAGTTACAAAAATCATTTAATGTCTTAAAAAAACCTCATTTCTATTTTTAAACAGCCTATTAAACAAGTTTTTTGCATTTAACGGCGGCAAATTTAATAAGCATCTACTAAAAACAGGATTTAAATAGCAAATTGCACGTTTGTAATGTGCAAAATATTTTTACTACCTTAGCCATTATAGGTATCTTTAACATAGCTGTACCTTTTTATAAATATATTAAGAGCCAATAGAAGTGACGCATTGACCATTTTATTTTCTTATCAATATTTCGTTTTTTTTTTCAAAAAGCGGCCAAATATCCATCTTTGGGCAGCAGTTAAATGCAGTTTTAAGTTTAGAAAAAATTTTTTTATTGATAAATTAATAAAAGCAAAAAACGAAATTTTGTTGTTTGCCCATATACAGTGTGACCAGTAAAGTCCGCATCATATGGGATTTTTTTTTATTAATAGCTTTATTCGAAATTTGACTTTGGCATCAAGTTCTGCTTCGATCGAGATAAAAATTAAGCAAAAAAATAGTAGTCACGTGATTCGCATTAAGTATCGCTGTTAAATTTTAATTTTTTCCGAAAAATAATTCAAAAGTGGGGTTATTTCTAAAAATATCGAAAAAAGTTATCAGAAAAAGTTTTTTTTAATGCAGTTTCTAGCCCACATGCTGTATAAGAAAATTTTGATTTTTTACCCACCACTAAAATTTATTTTCCACTTAATGAACACTTTACTGATGACACTGTGTTCTTTTTTGTCTTAATATTAAGGTGTATTACTTTCAGACACAAACAAGGTTTTTAAAAATACTTATTTTATGAAGTTACCTTATACAGGGTCAAAATCAAATAAACTTTTGCATCACATGCGACCAAATTTTAATAGCTCAATTTTGATTTGTAGAAAAACACACATTTAATATTGCGCTACTTTAACATTGAGTCTTATTTTGCAAAAGTGGTGCAATTTACAAAATATGGGTAAAAATCAAAATTATCTTATGCAGCTAAAATTTTGCATGTAGGCTAGAAACTGCATTTAAAAAAAACTTTTTCTAATTACTTTTTTCGATACTTTTAGAAATAACCCCACTTTTAAATTATTTTTTGGAGAAAATTTAAATTTGACAGATAATGCGAATCACGTGACTACTATTTTTTGCTTAATTTTCATCTCGATTGAAGCAGAACTTGATGCCAAAGTCAAATTTCGAATAAAGTTATTAATAAAAGAAAATCCCATATGATGCGGACCCAGGTAGCAAGGTGACGTATTTAAGACGTCGATTATTGATCATCAGCGACGTCATAAATTACGTAAATAAAACGTTAAAAAGACGTGCTTAAGTCACAGACCAATAACGTCTTCTTTGACGTAAAAAATACGTCATCTTAGGACGTCTTTTTAGGTGTAGAAAACGTCAATAAACGTCATAATTTACTAAAAACTTCCTAAAATAATACATAATAGGGGTAAAAAAATACATATAAATATTTTATGTAAAAAATCCTTTTAATGATAATAAATTGACTATTACAGCTTTCATGTGTACGCAGAATTGGAAAAATGCTAAGGAATCCTTTAATGGCGGCCAAAATACTTCTTTTTTTCGGGGCGTCACTCAGTTTGAGGGCACAACGGCTACTCCCCCGCCGTCAATTGCCTCGAACTCGATAACCTGGTACATTTATATTCGTTTATAACACAAAATATATAGAAACCATGATAGAAACTAAATCAAAATCACCATAAACTTTTCACTTTCACTTTTGCCGAACTGTCGACTGCCTGACTGCTAGCGCCAACAACATACCAATGCGTTCTGCGTTCTGTCAGACTGCTAATGTCATAAAACGGAGCGCGGGTAATTTAAATTTGATATTCGCAGACTTTTAATGACAAAATAGGTTTTCGCTTTTGCAAATTTTACATACATGAATGGTTCATTTGAAATGGTAATATTTTAAACGTTTTACGATACGTCCGTGCCTTTAACTATAAGAAAAAGCTATTCTCAGGCGTTTTACTTATTTAAAAGTCTGTCCCACTATATTTTCAAAAAACTTGAGTCACTTAGATACTTTTTAATGATACGTATAATTCAATAAAATGACTAAAAATGGACGTTTTTATTACGTAAAATTATGGCGTATAATACACGTGTTAAAAACTACGTTATTTTGACGTCATCTTGCGACCAAAAGACGTCAAGTGACTAAAAATCACCAATATTCGACGTCATAAAGACGCCATCCTGCTACCTGGGGACTTTACTGGTCACACTGTATATTTCTTTTTCTGCTTTTATTAATATATAAATCCAACTTTTTTTAACGTAAAAGTGTAGGTTATTTGACCCCAAGATGGGTGTTTGACCGATTTTTGGATAAAACGAAAAAGTAACGAAATATACAGTGTGTTGACACTGTATATAATATATACTTGTTGACAAGAGGAAAAAAAATGTTATTATTAATTTTACGACGAAAAGTTATTCTTTATAAAAATGCTGCTTGTCGAGAAAATTAATTTACCATATAAAAATTGTAGATCAGATTGATAAATTAAAAAAACATGAAAATGCTCTAAGAAAGAAGTACCATTATTTATTATTTTAGACAAAATGTTTATAAAACAAAGTTGTTTATAATCCAAAATAAAGCCTAAATACAAAATTTGAAATCTAAATTCTAATTTTTGTTTTTTTATTTTTTACAATAGAATTTATGAACATTCAAAATGTGCAATTGTAGAAAAAGTTATTGTTCTACATATCCTCCTCCAATCTGCACACATTTCTCCAAATTGGAAATAAATTAAATAAATAGGTCAGCACTCTCAGGTTTTCATTTTGAATGTTCATAAAAATTCTATTGTAAAAAATAAAAAACAAAAATTAGAATTCAGATCTCAACCTTTGTATTTATGCTTTATTTTGGATTATAAACAACTAACTTTTCGTCGTAAAATCAATAATAAAGATTTTTTCCCTCCTGTCAACTCTATCCGGGTACACACTGTAGATTAAAAAACTAAAAGGCGAATGCGTTACTAGTGTTTGCACTTAATTACGGGGCAAACTTCGGGAAAAAATAAAAATGGTTTAATATACTTAGAAGATTTTTAACGAAGGTCCATTGAACCTTTTAGAATAACTAAAAAAGATAAAAATGTCCATGTGTTTCCACATGTTCTCTCTTACTTGCGTCTTATTAAAAAACTTTTGGATAAATCGTAATTCTAAAATGCCAGTTTAACCGGAAATTAATTTATTTGAAACAAAATAAAACGAAAAGATATGAATGTGCAAGCCATTCTATATAAATTCGCGTTGGCAGCTACTTCCGGTATGACCGGAAGTGGTAGAAAACGCCTGCATTTAAATATACAAAGTTTTAAAAAATCTTTGGGAGTTTTTTTTAAATTTTAGTAAGAAACGTATTTCTATACACAAGGTAATCAAACTCTAAAAATGGGTAAATTAATTTTTTTAAACCATTATTATAAATGTATATGCAATTTACTAGTTATCCAATAAAATTTGTGGGTGTAGTAACAAACTCTAACTATAAAGCAAACAACCCACCTAATAGTTTTAAATTGTAAAGCTACTTTTAATGATTATTTCCGGTTCCCATGTTTCCTAATAAAACCGTGGAATCTTAAATTTGGTATTGACATTAGACAAAATGCGGGTGTCTCCTGTCTACATTTTAAATTTACTATACAGGGTGGTCCTTAAGTACATCAAGAAAATCTAGGATATGATTCCTGGCATCAATTTAAGTTGAAAAGTTCATATGGACTTATGCCCTAAAATACTTACCCACTAAGATACAGGGTGTTAAAATATTTTTAAAAAATAATTGTTTTTTAAAATTTCGAAACTCCTTGAAGATACGGTATTGAAAATTGATGTCGATTGATTTCGTATTAAACTGCACTTTTTGGTTAAAAAAGGGTTTGCCTACTTCCACCAGTGGCGTGCATGAAGATACCATCAATATTTTTTTTGTGAAAATATGTGATACGCCAGTTTTTTTAAACTCTGATGCATTTTTATGCATTACTGATATAAGCGGAACAAAAGTTGTCTCTACTATGTTTTTGAAAAAAATGGTAGTTTTAAAGGAAAATGGAAAATATTTTAACACCCTGTATCTTAGAGGGTAAGCATTTTAGGGCATAAGTCCATATGAACTTTTCAACTTAAATTGATGCCAGGAATCATATCCTAGATTTTCTTGATGTACTTAAGGACCACCCTGTATAATAATACTTGGGACCATTATTTTTTAATTGCGATGGTCAAATTCATAGTTTTGCAGATGATACTACAATTTTTTATACCGATACAAATTGGGAAAACTTAAATAATAAAATTAAAAAAGATTTTAAAATCATAAAAAATTGGTTTGATAACAATTTGTTAACAATTAATTTTAATAAAACAAATTCTATTCCTTTTACTTTAAACCTAAATAACCTACCACAAAATATAAATAGTATTCAAATAATTCAAATTTTTAAAGTTAATAAAATAAAATATTTAGGAATTATTTTTGACAGTCAATTAAATTGGAATTTTCACATAGAATACTTAATTAAAAAATTAAGAAGTTTACTACCCATTTTAAAAACATTAAAAAAATTTTAAATGTAAGACATGGAAATATTATATTACGCGTTAGTTAAAACTCATTTACATTACGGAATTTTAGGTTGGGGAGGAATAAATAGAACTTTTGTTAAAAAATTAGAAATATTACAAAAAAGGTTTCTAAAAATTATATTCAATAAAGATTATCTTTATCCTTCAAAAGAATTATATTCAGAAACAAAAAAGTTGAACATAAGACAACTTTACATTTATAACATCTTACATATTATATGTATTATATGTAAAAATAAAAACCTTCTACAATTTAAAAACCATAATCATAATACACGTCATAAAAATGAAATAACAATAAAATCTAAAAGAAATAAGTACATAGGACAAAAAAATTTCAAATATTTACGTTTTTATTTAAACGATTATTTACCAACAAAAATTAAAAAATTGATTTCATAAAAAAAATTTAAAGTCGAAATAAAAACATGGATATTAAAAACAGACAATTTGAAAATATTTTTAGAAATGCTTTAATTAATTAATATTGTTCTGATAATTTATATAAGTAGTAATATTTTTTACTTAAAAATTATAAATTAATAATTTTATTATAGGTAATATATTTCTTCAAAAAAGCTGCGTTTATGCTATAAATTAACATTTTTACTTTAAAACTTGATTTTTAATGCATATTTATGATTTTACATACTAAAACAAAAAATAAGATTTGCCCCTAACAAGCTCAGCTTCAGGGGATTGAAGAATAAGTTTATCGAAGACAACACTTGTAATAATAGAAAGATGTTTTTGGGTTATTCTACTTTTATTCTGGATATTTCTTTTAACTACAAAAAAGACGACGGTGAAAATATTAGTTCCCCTAAGATTATTCCTTGAAGTTTTGTATCAAAGTTGAACAGTACAGAATCCGTAATCATAAATATTTAATGGTTTGTTCGGGTTTTTATATTTGGCAATTAATTCTAGACATTTTTTAATAAATCATCCCTTTACCTATCTTCAACCTTTTACGAAATATTAACACTTTAATGCTGGTATGCATCATTGATATATTTCTCGGCTGAACTCAAGTCCCAATCGTTAAGACATTGACAATGATAATTTGCTATTTAAGTTTGAGACGTCAAAAAATGTGAGTGAATGTAAATTAAATTTAAATTTGGCTCTGTTGATATTACATCTAAAATGCACCTCGCTGAAGATGAATGCAGAGAAATTTGGATTATGTTGGTTTGTGGAGATTTGCATTGGGCATGATTTTTGAAAAATGTTTAGAATTGATTGTAGAATGTAAAAATATAAAACATGTTGATATACGTAGCGTTTTTATAATTCACCCTTTTTCCTAAAAAAAAATGCATTTGAAAAAAATTAATTTGACTTGACGAGTCGGAACGATTTTTGATTAAGTGGGCTGTATGCTGCATTCTATATAAAAGGCTGATACCTACGTTTCTTAATCATGACTTTGTATATAAATGCTAATATAGAGATCTAAGAGGCTTCTAATTTGTTACAACATTAAATATAACTGCACCATATTAAACTTAATGTTTATTGTCATAAAGAAATGAAATCTTGTTAAACATGTGACATTAAACAGACGTGTCTGGAGCAACACTACCACAGCAAGATTTTCAACTGTTCTTAATCATTTTTGTGTCAGTTAAATAATAGAAAATACTTCGGATCGAAAATAGAGTATTTAACATACCTGTTTTTTCTGTAGAGGTCTAGACATATGTACAGAGTGATTCACGACAAGCGTTAACATTTTTTATAAAATAAAATGGTAGGGGGCTTGTGTGGGGGATGAGGGTGCCGAATATGGAAGGCATTTTTTCCTTTATGAAAAAACTACCTATAGATTATAAGTAGAAGGTAAAACTAAAACCTTTTGGAAAAGAAAAACTAGAAGTCTTCCTCCACAAAATTTAATAGAATAAAAATTCTTTAGGAGTCTCTACGTAGAAACGTTCATCATCAGGAGACCTAAAATACTGTCTAACAAGTGGTTTGTGGGGTACTCAGGGTTAAATTCGTAATACTTCCGCAAAGACAAATTTTATCTTTATAATGTCTTACAGACATATACTTAAAAAGTTTTATGAATTTTTTTTTTAAATAACCCTCGACACCTTCTTTTTAGAAGGGTTTTCTCTTCTTCCCCAGTTTATTTGGTTGGTTTAGACTCCCTTTACTGACTTTTTTACATACTCAGTATGTTTTAACTTTTCTCAATTTTCTTCATATTATGTCGTGCTACACATCAATTTTTTAATTCCATAAAAGCTCCATTAAGGTTCTACACCATTTTCTCTTCTGCTAAAACCATCAGCATTAAATACATTTTCTGTCTCCTGATGATGAACGTTTCTACGTTCGAAACATGTAGAGACCCCTAAAGAATAATTTTTATTCAATTAAATTTTGTGGAGGAATACTTTTAGTTTTTTCTTTCTTTTCCATACTTTCAACTCCACTTTAAGCATGGACTATTCTTTCAAATTAAAAACTTTTGGTTTAATTGGTGACCCATACAGAGTGGCTCAGATTAAGATAGGTAGACTGGGGGTCAATAGAGTGGCCACCGATATAGCCCGATCTTAACCCACTGGACTTTAGTTTATAAATCTAAACCCAGCTCGATAGATAAGCTTAAAGAAGTCCATTCGACCAGTAATACGAGACATATTTCTTCACAAGTAGTACCAAATTAAAGTTGATACACGTAAGATTTTTATGATCTACCCTGTATATTTGTTTTTTATATTTAAAAAAATTAATTTGACCGGTGGCTGAACCGTTTCTTTATCATAACGCTGTAATATTATTAGTTTTCTAAAACTGATTAACTAGATCAAAATCGAAAGAAAACATTGAATCAGCAATAAAATACTCAAGGATATCTAAATTTCAACTTTATTTTAGAAAATAAAAAGTAGCGGGGAATAAAAATAGTTAATTCTGACTGACTCAAGATATTTTACGATATCCAGAGTCAGAGTATAGTTTGTAGTTTTAGTGTGTGTGCGGATCACAGTTGGATTATTTTTAGTTTCGGTAGTTTTGATTTGCATCTGGGTCACCATTGTTTTGTGTTTGGAGAAAAGTCGACGAAATAACAAGGAAAATGTTTCGGGATAACAGAATTATGAAATATTTTTGTGTTGGTGATGAGCCGCAGTATGTATCTTTTAAAAGCAATGAGTATTGCTACTTTTAATAGTACTTACACGAAAAATATACCGACAAAATTATTTTTATTTTGGAGTTATTTATAATTTGATATTTGAACCCAAATGACAAAATGCAGGAGATTCGGTTCTTTCTTTAGATAACACCAAACCTATAAATAGTTTATGCAAATTTTATTACTTATTCTCAATTAATATTAAACGTGACGTGATTTTATCATTTTGAAAGTTATATTTCTATAATTATACAGGGTCCTGCAGTAGTGCGGCAGGCTTCCATATCTCCTATACGAGTTAGGAATTTCATTCACACGCTGACTTATACTATACAGTATGTATTTCAGGAAAATATTATTGCATATATACAGGGTACCCCAAAAAAGTATGACAACAAAAAATTATATTTTTTTAGGACACCCTGTATTTTTTGTGTTATTAAGTTTGTATAAGTGTTCTTTATAATTAATAATAATAATAAGTTTATTTACAATTTAATAATATAATAAATATGTTTATGTTGTCTCCTAACTTATTCTTCAATTAATAATAATATGAAGTTCATTTAAAATTTAATAATATAATAAATATGTTTATGTTGTCTTCCATAAACTTATTCTTCAATCCCCTGAAGCTGAGCTTGTTAGGGGAAAATCTTATTTTTGTTTTAGTATGTAAAATCATAAATCATAAATATGCATTTAAGTTTTAAAGTAAAAATGCTAATTTATAGTATAAACGCAGTTTTTTTTTGAAGAAATATATTACTTACCTATAATAAAATTATTAATTTATAATTTTTAATAAAAAAATATTACTTATATAAGTTATTCAGAATACTTAATATTAATTAATTAAGTAAAGCATTTCTAAAAATATTTTCAAATTGTCTGTTTTTAATATCCATGTTTTTATTTCGACTTTAAATTTTTTTAATGATATCAATTTTTAAATTTTTGTTGGTAAATAATCGTTTATAAAAACATAAATATTTGAAATTTTTTTATCCTATGAACTTATTTATTTTAGGTTTTATGGTTATTTCATTTTTATGACGTGTATTATGATTATGGTTTTTAAATTGTATAAGGTTTTTTATTTTTAAATATATATTAATATATTAAGATGTTATAAATGTAAAGTTGCCTTATGTTTAACTTTTTTGTTTCTGAATATTATAATTCTTTTAAAGGATAAAGATAATCTTTATTGAATATAATTTTTAAAAACCTTTTTTGTAATATTTCTAATTTTTTAACTAAAGTTCTATTTATTCCTCCCCAACCTAAAATTTTGTAATTTAAATGAGTTTTAACTAACGCGTAATATAATATTTCCACATGTCTTACATTTAAAAAAAAATTATTTAATGTTTTTAAAAATCGGTAGTAAACTTCCTAATTTTTTAATTAAGTATTCTAAGTGAAAATTCCAATTTAATTTACTGTCAAAAATAATTCCTAAATATTTCATTTTATTAACTTTAAAAATTTGAATGTTTTCATTTATTTCAATAGGTAGGTACTAAGTATTCATATTTCGTGGTAGGTTATTTAGGTTTAAAGTAAAAGGAATACAATTTGTTTTATTAAAATTAATTGTTAACAAATTATTATCAAACCAAGTTTTTATAATTTTAAAATATTTTTTAATTTAATTATTTAATTGTTTATAATTTTATTAAATCTGCTTTAGGAGTAATATTAAACATATTAAAAACTTTAAAAAAAGTTTTGCTGGTAAAAAAAATAAAAAAACAATCTAAAAGCTTAGGCTTTTCATTACGGCGTTATGTAAGATTAGTTACTGATTTTCCTCATTTAGTGCCGTCTTTGTTTATTCTTCTTTTTGATTCAACAAACCGCTCAAGACATTTACTAAAACGTTTTTTTCTTAGTCTTACTCTTTTCTCTACAAAAATACGAAGTTGACTCTGACAAAATTAACAACATTTTTGCTGGTATCTCTTTTGCATGGAATTTCCTATGGTGTGTGAGGTTAAGGACCTCCCTATACATAGTTATTATCATCTGCCTTCCTAAAAAAAATCAACAATTCCACAGGCCTTAAAATATCAATGTACAAATTAAGTGGCCATTTGAGAAATAAAGTGAAACCTTTATTTTATTAATGTCCTGAGACACACCCAAATTGCCAAATTTAAGATTAGGACCCGGGTTTCACTTTACTTAATTAAGAAAGGTCTATTAACACTTAATTAGTTTGTTTTAATGATGCCCTAATTAATTTAACTTGAATAGGTATAAAGGAAGAATATAGGTACTCAAGATACTCGATTATTTTCTCCAACTTTTTAACTAACCTAATTATCGTTTCCTGTTGTTTCAGAACGTCACTCTTCATTATCATGAGCTTTGTGTACGCAAAACTCCTGGTTGTTGTGTGCATAGCGTACGTAATCTCTGACGTAGTCACTCACAACATTCCCCTATACTATTACGAAGGATTCTTTACTTATCTCTATGGAATGAGTATACTATTTCTGCTCTATGTCTTCTGTTTTTTGCTGCAGGAAAGCTCATGTTGCGCTGGAAATGAAAAAGAAGTAAAAGTAAGTACCTAATATTACTTCATAGTAAGTTCCTTACGTTTATAAAATCATGAGTCGTTTTATGCGGGGCTGAAGGCCGAATTTATCATAATTAGCACTGACATCTCAATTTATAACCTATTGAAAATATATCCCGATAAACATCTTCCCAAAGTGTCACCAAACTTTTCTGGGAACAATTAAAAAGACGAAGCATAACGTGTGAACAAAAACAGATCGACGCGCGACCTCATCCCATTACAAACAGTTCTTTTACTTGGCAGACAGTGTTTCAATAACAGATAAATTATAAAAGAACAGCTTAGAAACAGGAAGCAAGAAACGAGGAGGTAACGCGTCGAGCTGAACGCCATCACCCGCCGCTGAGTCGCCAGTTTGCGATGAGGTCGGAATTAATATTTAAATTACTAATGAGAAAATAATGTAATAATAAATACATTTTAGGTAAAACCACCTCCTAAGCAAAAATCAAAAGAGAAGGAGAAAGAAAGAAAAAAAGAGGAAGAGAAAAAGAAAAAGGAAGAAAAGGAGCAAAAGAAGAAGGAGGAAAAGGAAAAAAAGAAGGAAAAAGAAAAGGAGAAAGAAAAAGAGAAAGAAAAAGAGAAGGAAAAAAAGACTAAGAAACAGGAAAAGGTGAGATATTTCAGTGGTATAAATTTTTGTCTGTAAAACACTTGCTTTCATGACCTTCATTGTGCACAAAGGAAGATCGTTTGAGCTGACAATTAATTATTTGATTTGTATTATGCAACAAAATTATTTTTCATTCGTTGAGATTCTGGAGTGGATTATTGATTGTCAAATAAGATATAATATGTCAAAAGTTAATATTAACGATGATTATACAGGTTAGGGGAGAATAAAGAAAAATCTTAGATCAAGCATTAAAGGATGCAAATGTTTCTATGAATTAATAAATTATGTTAAAACCTTAAAGCGGAAATTGTTTTCTATCCTTAGTGCGAACGCTGTCATTACATCAAATCATTATTAACATCATCTGCTTCTGCCTTATCATCTAACATTACACACTAACAATAATTTCCAAAATACACATTTAAATTACATGACAAAATAAAATAACTAAACTATATTCACATTTCAAATACGCCTAATGTCAACAAAAGCACGTGAACAACAGGACCGCGCGGCCAATAGCGTTGCGAGAATTGGCAATCACGAGGTTAGCTGACGGTTCGGCTCGCGGAGAGCACGCGCCGGTCAGTGTTTACATCGGGCGTATTTCAAACGTGAATATAGTTTAGGTTGATTTAACGGAGCAAAATTATTATGAGATATGCAGAGTATCCAAAAATTGACGAGTACAAAGGATTTTTGAATGAATATATTTTATAGCATTTTTGAATCATACAAATCAACACAGGGGCTCGATAGTTGAAACCGCCTAAATACACTCTGATCATCCTCGTTTATTATGGTCAACATTATACACGCTTGGTCAATAATGACCTATTATTTGACTACTAAATTTATTTAAAAATTGACAAAATCGATAACAAAAAGTATAATCCTCGGAACGACATATTCAGCAATGTTTGCCCGGGAAGGTTCTCACGTTTATAGCTGTCTTAGAGGGATAACATTTGGTATAAGGGTTAAGGTTACAACCTCAGAGTAGGAAATACTCGAAAATTGGTAAACTTTCAATTCTGAAACGGGTTATAGAATAATTCTGTAAAATATTTCTGAACACGATGGTAAATGTTCTTTTCTGTCCGCCAGACGAGTTATGCCAAATATTTCTTGACTTAAATGTTGACTGGGCGTGACCTTATCAGCCATAGTTTCAGTAGTCACCTATATAACCTTTATTAAAGTGCTATAATGCCAGCTAAAGTATCCCAACTAGCAATATGGATATCCAAAACGACAAAAGTATTATATAGGTGTTCGTTAGTGCTATTTAAAGAATACTTCAGTTCTATAATGCCGATAGTTAAAACCATTCTAGCGAACGAACCAAATTATCCCATACTATAGTTGTAAGAATGAATATACAACAAATATTATAGTAGAAACGGCAATCAGGAGTATCTGTGTTTTATTAGTATTGCATAATATATCACATTTTACACAGCCCTTTTAAAATAGTTCTAAAAGATGTATATATAAACTGTATAGTATTTGTCAATACTCTTATACAACAGTTATAAAATAGTTTTATACACATTGAATAAGAAGTTGTGTAGCTTACTTTAGAATAATTTATTAAAATTAGTATAATATTAAGACCATACAACTCTTACAGAACTACTTTAAAACTATTTTATAGACGTTCATATTCTTAGAAATTGTCACTATTATAAAATTCTTATAACATTAAAATGTATCTTATTAGAATAAAATGTTTACTAACACCGCGTTATACAACTTAACCTCATTTCCGTTTATAGAACAAAAATGACGATAAACAAGTTTAAATTAAATCAAAACATGCTTTATTGTTGAAGAACTTACAATTTCATTGACAAAGTGTATATAATAAAATAATATATTCCAGATCCTACCTAAAAATAGAGGTGAAAACAGAGAAGGGGACAAACACGTCCTTAAAATTCACAAGTAGTTAAGTCAACAAACTATAAAATAAAATAAATCCTCTTACTTAATTACTTTGGACATGGTTGGCTTATAATGGTTCCAAAATTTAAAAATGGGTTTCGACTTTTGTCTAGTATTATAATACACCTAGGTACCTACCTAATTAAGAGTTGGCAACCTTTCAAAAACGGAATAGATGGCGTTCATGTAAGGTTTCTTTAGCGCCTGCATAGGCAACATTACACCACTAAAGTCTCCTATAATGACCCAAAAAGAACCAAACTACTTTTTAGCGTATAATTAGACAATATTATTCAGCCAAAGCGTCGTATAATGACGAAAAGAGAACGAAAACATTGTATTAAAAATCCGCCATATTTTTCACTTCCTTTCGCTATTTCGACTGACGCCATTATGCAAATGTTATTTTCTTAAACAAAAATACACGAAAATTATCAATTTTTTTAGACAAAGACCATAACTACATAATTATTCTATCATCCACTTATTAAATCTGGTGTAAAATATACTGCAGATTAAATTTTTACTTTTTTTGTTAAATATTTGTTATCGTAATAAACCCAAATTTGTGACAAAGAGAAGGCGCTTGCATTTTTTACTGTAAAAGTATATATATCTTGTCAGAAAAAGTTGCCGGGCACATAAGATTCGTCATTTATTGCCGTTTATCAAAGATTCTATCATTACAAAATATTTTTTATTAAAAATATTTCATCGCCATTTTAACTTATAAATGATATCCATATTATTTTGCAAGACCTGGGTTATACAGCAATTTTGCGATATTTTGGTGTAGTTCTTCAACATTATAAAATAAAATTGTGGTTTAAAATAAATGCAATTTATAAGGCAGCCCAAGAGGATATCTATATAACAGTTTTATAGGTGTTATTTAAATATACCTATATGAATTGTATAATGACTGTATAGCCTTACAATACAGACCCCATAGAATTAAAATATTTTATAAAAATGGGCCTTTTTTGGTTGTATAGCTATCGTATTACGGTTTAAAACTCCCTTTAAAAATAATTTGGTTTTATCAACTTTCCTTGTGTGGTGGTTTATACAATCATTATAAATATAATTTTGCTAGTTGGGATATTACTTGAATGAAAATTGAACGTGTGCGAATGTTGTGTGCATTTTTTTTAATTAGGAGGTTTTAAGTGTTGACCCCTGTAATGTAATGTTTTCGTGTATATTATCACTTCTTTTTCTGTTATCCACACTTTGATAGAGTGGCATCTTTATGGCAGTGAAAAAACTGCTGTCACGTTTTTCATTCCACACATAAAAATGCTAGTTCTCGGTTAAAAATATATGTTTTAGGTAGGTACAGCAAATTAACATGGTTTTTACGAATTTAAGTATGCTATAAAATGTACGTGTCTCAGTAAAAAAATATACCTAGTTCTTAAATTGTGGATATCCCGTGTATTTCAAATTAATTTAAATTGTCCATGTGATGATTCCCTACAATTTTAGTAAACAATTAATATCAGTAAATAATTTATAACAATAACTTTAATAAAATCTATAGGCAATCGACAATCTAATCCGGAGTCACTAAATTTGCTAAAACTTCCTAATATACAGGATGTTTCAGCAAAAAGCTTCGAGCTCCAAAATCTCGGGAACCAAACCAGACGGGTCGCGCGATCCAGATTTCAACATCTCTTTTAGTTTCGAAGATATTAAGGTATGTAGAAACATACTTTTTAATTGGCACTTTTTACTTTGCAATCTTATCAAATAAGAATAGAAATTTACGCTATTTACACTTGAAAACGGTTAGAATATACTAAAAAGATCACATTTTTATATATTACTTGTATCAAATACAATTATTCTTGCACCTTTTTTGATAAACCGAAACAAATTAATGTTAAGTGTATAGACCAGGGTCGATAATTTTTGAAACCAAAAAAAATAATAGTAGGATGAAACCCATTGGAAAAGGAAAAGATTATAACAAAAACGAAAGGAAAAATAATTTACGGGCGATCCGAGGTCGGGAAGTGGAAGGGGGTGAGTTTTTAAGGGTAGAAGACGATTTATCTCGATTTCCGGCGAAACTACAAGTCCTATGAAAAAACATTAAATGGCAAAGTTGTAGGTAATAAAAAGATCTACAAAGATCCACAACTAAGTTTTTGGTTTTTTATCTTTATCTTTTACAAAAAAAATTTGGTGAAAACTTACCTTTTTATGTCCCAAACACACTGTAATTTTTTTGATTTAAAATATTTATTTTTTCACCTTATTTTGACTTAATATCGAAAAGCACCCTAATTTTTAATCGAAAATTCTCACGTCAAAATATCTGCTTTTTTAAAAATGTCGGTGGGCTTTTTGTTCCTTGAAATCTCTACTTTCTGATGGTTTAAAAAATGTATACATTACTATGGTAAATGTTCTCAAAAAATGCAAAGAAACGAACTAACTATATTAACTTATTTGGTTGTTAATTATAGTAGTATATTTCGACTTGCAATTTTTTGTTTATCAATGTAATATGGAATCTTACGTTTTTCGAGTAATTAAAGTATACATTTTAATAAATAGCTCAAAATTGTACATAATGATTTAAAAGAAAATTTCGGATTCGAGTTTTTTTCGTTTTAGCTTCGCATTTTTTGAGAACATTTACCATAATAATGTATATCTTTTTACACCATCAGAAAGTAAAGATTTGAACGAACAAAATGCCCACCGAATTTTTTAAAAAAGCAGATATTTTGACGTGAGAATTTTCGATTGAAAATTAGGGTGCTTTTTCGATATTAAGTCAAAATAAGGTGAAAAAATAAATATTTTAAATCAATTACATTGTATTTGGGACATAAAAAGGTAAGTTTTCATCAAATTTCGTGAAAAAAAATTTTTTTTGTAAAAGATAAAAATAAAAAACCAGAAAACTTGGTTATTTGAATTTTTCACATAAATTTTGAGATTATGTGAAAAAAGTGTAAATACAAAAGTTGTAGATCTTTTTATTACCTACAACTTTGCCATTTAATGTTTTTTCATAGGACTTGTAGTTTTGCCGGAAATCGAGATAAATCGTTTTCTACCCTTAAACACTCACCCCTTTCCACTTCCCGACCTCGGATCGCCCGTAAATTATTTTTCCTATCATTTTTGTTAT
The DNA here is from genome assembly GCA_963969555.1 of Polydrusus pterygomalis. NCBI lineage: Eukaryota > Metazoa > Arthropoda > Insecta > Coleoptera > Curculionidae > Polydrusus > Polydrusus pterygomalis. The sequence goes on from OZ018379.1 coordinate 21,952,878, forward strand.
ATTCTCTTCCTTTTCCAATGGGTTTCATCCTACTATTATTTTTTTTCACTTTTACCATTTTCAAAGGCTTCAGCCCTGGTCTAGTACTCCATAAGTTCCACAACATATTATATATACTATATACACTTACAGGGTGTACAAACGTACAGGCTTTAAAATAGGCTTAATTGTTTTAAATCGTTTAACAACAATGAGTAAAAAATGGGGGTATGAAATTAATTATTTCATTTTGGGTCAGTACTCCAGCAATAGCAACTTTTATTATATTCTTATTTGAACGGTTGCAATATAAAAATTTAATTTCAAAATATTCTCCTGTGTGAGTAGTAGAATTAGAATTGCTTAGTCTTTTTTTAGCAGGCATCAAGTTTGGTTTTCGAGATTTTGAATATTAACACCCTTATTCGCTGAAAAGGTTATAAAGTTTACAGCGAAGTTAACAAACAGTTTTGCCCCTCGCTTAATAAAAAATGCATGAACAATCCAACTCCAAGATTTCATTTTTAAGTTTTATAAGTTGGAACAACTTCTATTTGTCGACTGTTAACTTGTCAAGCTGAAAAATTCAAAAGGCTCAAAGGTTCTTTAAAGTAAGTTAATTATGAATACATTAATTTATTATGAAAAACAATATAACTAGCGATGTCATTTAATTATTTAAATTCTTTTTGTTGGATTTTTCAGCCATTTTACTAGGTCTGAAAAAAAGTCGATAACAATCTGAAGTCATTAACAGTAAACTAACAGTTACCAGAACTGGGTTTCAAAATTGATGCTCTCCATGAAAGGCTCGTAGTAAACAAACTAGTTTAGCATAATGTTTAACACAATGCTTTTCTTTTTTGAAAAAATTATAACACTCAAGTAAAAACCTGCATTGCTTGTGTAAGTAATGGCGAGAAAATTGACTAATATATAATTGATATACCAGAAGACCAAATTTGTAGAATAGGGAAATTGACAAAAATTTTAAATGGTGAAAAAATTCTATAAATCATAAGTATATATTGTCATAAAACATATGGCAGCAAAAAAAAACAATATATTTCGTCCCAAAAGACCGCTAGAAAGATTTAAAACTGCCCCAAAATTCAACTTATCCCAAGCGGGTAAAAACGGGTCGTGACGTCACGAAGTATCATTTGTCATGATGACATCCACGAAATAGGTTGGCAATAAATTGAACGACGTTGAGAATTCCACCTTAAAACAACAATACAATAACAATAACACACGGCAATCCAAATGCAAACTCGGTAGCTCTGCCACCGGTCAGGATGACGGAAAAGTCATACTTCGTGACGTCATCGGGTTTGGTGCGCTTAAAAGGTCGTTTGAAATGCTATTGACACGCGCGAAACTTTAAAGAATTTTTACCAAGTTATTACTGATTTTTAAGGAGTAATAATTGGGGAATATTTTTTTAGGCCTAACTAAATCATATTGAAAAAAAAAATTGGAAAGTTCCCTATTGCTTTAAGTCAATCCAAAATTATTAACGATATTTCACATTAATGTTAATCCCTCCTTTTCTTATTCAAAGAGTTATCGCAAACACTTAAAAACGTAAGAATATTTCATAATCAGGAATAAACTATTTAAATTTTTAAGACCCCTCCAATAATTTTCAGCAATCTCCTCTTTGCACTTTTACATATTTTTTTGAGGTTGTATGAATAAGGGTAATTTTATAGTAACGTGGGTGACCCAATGCCTCAAAACCAGAAATGCATTACCCTTCCCATCAATTAATTTGGGCCATAGCCTTCTCGATTTTAAAGAAGTGACTGAGACAGCATAGCCTCTTCGCAGAGGCACTATGACGGACCTAAGTGAGAGGGATTATCCGAGGGTTGAGGTTCACCCCCAGGCGGCGTCTTAAAGTCAGCGAACATTTCCATATAAAATTTTGCTGGCAATTTCGAATAAAATGGCATTTACTCCCTTACTATTAGCCGCAGGTGAAATATGAAATATTCATTTATAGTTTCAAGGCATGCATCAACTTTTATAAAGAATAAAATTTTCTGAGAAATCGGTGATAAAAACTTTCCCATATGTTGCATACTTTCTTGGTCACACTGTATAATAGGGTGTTCTGACAATGGCTTATTATATTTAAATAAGTGACTCCTATACCGATGTGTGTGAATTGACAAACCAAAAACACCTCAAAATATTTAATTAATTAAATCGTAATGACGTCATTGACAGGTGACCTTGTTTGCTGGAGGGCACACAGTCGTCAGTAGTCGCACTTGATTACATGCTTTTAAATATAAACAAGCACATTATTTTAATGAGATCCGAAAAAATTAAGTATTTTTTTTCGAATTTCCTGCTATTTTGAAAAATCAAGGAGAATATCTAGAATCTAGAAGAACGACAAAATGCTTGGGTGCCTTGGGTTAAGACACTAAAACGGGGCCCCTTAACTGAGCGTCTACTAGTATATTAGTTTTGTAGGCTTGTAAGCTTTTATAAGCCTTTTTCAGCTATTGTCCAGTATAAAAACTATGACTCAAAATAAGATAGGCAATTCACCAGGTCTAGTAGTTAGATTGGGTAACTTGTACGGTTCAAGACAAAGTTCCATCACATATGGATCAATATTGTCTATTGGTTTAAGTTTGTGGTCATACCGGAACTTAATATAGCCACTAAGAATTAAGTAATATTCACTTCTAGACATTTTACTTGATATTCAGCAAAATAACACCAGTTAAATAACTATTTATTACAAGAGCTGTAGAAAACACCATGGTTAAACGCGAATAAATTATACCAGAGCGACATTTCAAAATATTTTTCCCCAGTTTGTTTTCATATCAGGATTTGCGGTTATAAGTAGCATAAGTAACAGCCTGTATTGTCTAAGATAGCTGGAGGGACACGAATAAATTCGATTTGGGTTATAAACTGCCGGTCACTTACGTTACCATGAAATTACCCTTTATGCGAGCGTTGCGACTGGAGACCGAGACCAGAGAATAAAAGCTCTGTCGCGCTAGACTAGAGACGCTGTGGTAACCGGCCAGCGGCCAGCCTGTGTAAAGTATTTTTCACAATAAATGGTTGACTCCGTTTAACTACCTGGGACGTTTTGCAAGAGCTCGGCCATAAAAATGCAAATAAACTGTCGGTCAGGGTCGGATTATAATTTGTAATTATAGCAGGTAATATTTAACTATCTTGTGCTTGCGATAACGATAACATATGTATTATTTATTTAAGATATTTCATGTCATTAAATAATATATTATTAATAACGAATTAAATATATAAAGTCCTACCCTGTAGTGTATTTGCTTGTTGATAGTGTATAACAATGGGATTAAACCGGTAGTTTTATTGCAGTCAATAAGTCGATACCATTTAGGGTGAAAAATACTTTACAAAAGTGATGGTCTTTGTCGCATTGCAGCGCTAGACCCGATTCAAAATTTTATGTTTTTGTCGTACCGTGGACAAACAAAAATTAAATTAATTGGTAAATATTTTAAAATCCTGTAATCGCTTCGACAAGGTTGAGACCTTATTTTAAGTATACAATTACAACAACTTTGTTTGATATCGATGTATTTAATCATCCCGGTATGAGATAATAATCGCGCATTAGCCGCCCCGAAAGAACAATGAAGAATTGAATTTCGCTGATGACAATATATCAATTTTACCAAGCCCATGAACAATAAGTGATACAATATTATCCCTTTAGACTTTAGATTACTTTTTCTTTTTGCCGGATTAACTTTTATCAATGATACTTGAAAGTGCTGTGCGATCTTCCTTTGTCCTTGAATATTATACCAGAAAAAATAAATTGCTCGGTACAGAATCGCAGATTTTGAGTTTTGACTACGATTGTTGTCCTAATTAAACAATCAATCTCTAAATCAGGTAGCTAAAAGTTTCATTTCTTTACAATGAATCCTGGAAATAGATATAAAGGTAATTATTCATATTATAGCTTAGTTGGCCATATTATACCGTGTTGGCCGAGTCGAACTTACAGTAGTAAATGGACGACAAACGTGTGTTTTGTCTGACATGGAAAAGCGAAGCAACTTTTAAAAAGACAGTAAAAATTCTTAATATTTCCTGGCAGGATATTTTTTCTGGTGATTAATAATTGTGACCATTTGTACACATCTCCACATAAAATACTTTTTAACATAGAAAATTGCTATTTTTGCTTTATATTATACATTATGCAAAGAACCACCTTAAAAAGAAGCCATGAAGTGACATCATGCAACGCCGCATCAGCGGATCCACAAGCTATTATAATGACGCGCGGTAACGGGCGAGATTTTTATTCTTTCAAAGGGTAAAATCCATTTCAAATCATTGTAAGCCAATTCATTACCTTTTAAAAAACCTTTACCTTCATATCAATGTCCACTAAAACCTGATTAACAATATTTATAGTCATTGGTCAAATTTAAACTATAAAAATATATTTTTGAGTCACTTACAATTTTTACTTCCCAAAATTCAGAAGTAAGTATTAATTTTTTGTGAATAATTACTGAGATTGATTAAGTTGAGAGGTACGCTCTTGTTGTTCTTCGTTTCTCTCCGCTGGACTTTTTCTAGGAATGAGAAGAGTTTTTGACAAGTAAGCAGGCAAATTGGGATAAAAGCAGCTGAACAATTAGTCTCAGAACAGCTGTTAAATTTAGTCTCACTTTAGTTGGCATTTTTTTTGTGGTGCCATCAGGCAAAAGATAAATATCCTCACTCTTCACGAATAATGTCACTGGGGGCAAAATGCTTAGCACAAACTACAGAATACTATGTGGGCGACCAATTAGCTCTTTGAATGGCTTTTAGCCATAGAATTTTCATATTTTCCTTCACCTGCTTTTAAAACACTTTTATAGTTAGGGTTACACCCAGAAATACAGCAGGGGCTTCGGATGTTGATAAATAAACAAACTAAAAGAAAAAAAAAAAAGTACTTACCTAAGTATCTAGAGGTATCCTACCTACTTACGAACTATCTCTACTAGTGATATTTTTAAACTAATTCACATATACCTTTAAGTTAAATAAACACTTCAATATTTAATAAACTAACTGTAGCCACAAACCAATAAAGTTCATCCCAAAGAGCTAACCAGAATACAAAAAATACAACTTTTAAATTAAAACAAATAAAATTCTGCCGCCACTATAAGACCCGTAAACAAACCGCCGGCCGGCCAGGCTGTTTGATTTCTCACTTTATTAATGCTTTTAGAGGAAACCCAAACCAACTTTTTTACTAGTACCTATTTTGTAGAGGTTCTTAGCAATCATGTCACTTAAATTTTCTATTAGATATCAATCGAAAACCGGATAAAAATACAAATTAATACGACACCTACACCAACATTGCGCGTAAATTACATACTAAACCATGGCTAACCTCAATAAAGTCACGTGACACATAGATCTTCAAGCAGTGTTGTCGATGTTTCTGTTTCACAGCTCCTTTCAAGGTGGTTGTGGCAAAGCTTTCAAAATGCGGGACTGTCTTGCAGCAAAAGTCAAAAATCAAAAATGGTAATACTATTTCACGCTTTGGCAAATTACTAATTTTCTAAACTGACATACGACAGGATCAGTGGCGCAGCGAGGGGGGGGGGGTTTAGGGGTTAAACCCCCCCCCCCCCCCCAGACGCCCAGACTAAGATAGTTTTTTACGGTTTAGACCAGGGCTGAAGCCTTTGAAAATGGTAAAAAGTGAAAAAAAATAATAGTAGGATGAAATTAACCCATTGGAAAAGAAAGAGAATAATATATAACAAAAATGAAAGGAAAAATAATTTACTGGCGATCCGAGGTCGGGAAGTATAAGGGGGTGAGTTTTTAAGGGTAGAAAACGATTTATCTCGATTTCCAGCAAAACTACAAGTCGTAATGGAAAAACGTTAAATGGCAAAGTTGTAGGTAATAAAAAGAAAGAAAGAACTTTTGTATTTACATTTTTTTCACATAAACTCAAAATTTATGTGAAAAATTCAAATAACCAAGTTTTTGGTTTTTTTTACAAAAAAAAATTTTTTTACGAAATGTGGTGAAAACTTACCTTTTTATGTCCCAAACACACTGTAATTTTTTTGATTTAAAATATTTATTTTTTCACCTTATTTTGACTTAATATCGAAAAAGCACCCTAATTTTCAATCGAAAATTCTCACGTCAAAATATCTGCTTTTTTAAAAAAGTCGGTGGGCTTTTTGTTCGTTGAAATCTCTACTTTCTGATGGTGTAAAAAAAATATACATTACTATGGTCAATGTGATGAAATCTCCTTTAAATCCTACCTTTAATAATTATATTTAGAACAACTATTTTCGCATATTTTTTGCGTTCTTTATGTTTTATGGATTTGTAATTTTTTTGTTTATCAATGTAACATGGAATCTTACGTTTTTCGAGTAATTAAAGTGTAAATTTTAATAAATAGCTTAAAATTGTACATAATAATTTTTTTTAAAAATCGGATTCGAGGTTTTTTCGTTTTTTTTTGCATTTTTTGAGAACATTTACCATAGTAATGTATATTTTTTTACACCATCAGAAAGCAGCGATTACAACGAACAAAAAGCCCACCGACTTTTTTTTTAAAAAGCAGATATTTTGACGTGAGAATTTTCGATTGAAAATCAGGGTGCTTTTTCGATATTAAGTCAAAATAAGGTGAAAAAATAAATATTTTAAATCAAAAAAATTACAGTGTGTTTGGGACATAAAAAGATAAATTTTCAACAAATTTATTTTTCTCGTAAAAGATAAAAATAAAAAACCAAAAACTTGGTTATTTGAATTTTTCACATAAATTTTGAGGTTATGTGAAAAAGGTGTAAATACAAAAGTTGTAAATCTTTTTATTACCTACAACTTTGCCATTTAACGTTTTTCCATAGGACTTGTAGTTTTGCCGGAAATCGAGATACATCGTTTTCTACCCTTAAAAACTCACCCCCTTCCACTTCCCGACCTCGAATCGCCCGTAAATTATTTTTCCTTTCATTTTTGTTATATTCTCTTCCTTTTCCAATGGGTTTCATCCTACTATTATTTTTTTTGGTTTCAAAAATTGTCGAGCCTGGTTTAATTTTAGTTTTTAAAATTTTGAAATCCTGTTCTTTTTTTTGAAAACCCCCCCTAATACAAAATTCTGGCTGCGCCACTGGACAGGATACTTACTTATCTGATATAATATTTAATAAAGTCTTTATGCTAGACATAAAAATGTTTTGCGCGATTTTTTAGGGTTGGCGTTATTCTGTAACGGTTTTTAACCATAAACGTTTACTGCCTTTTCTTTTTGATTTTGCTAATATTCCCTGTTTTTGCCACCAGAATAATGATACAGGGGCCGTTTACTATGAGGTTTTATTAACTGAAACATCGTGCAAAATTAACTAGAATAAAAGCTTTAAAGCACTGCTGAAACGAATGCAATGTAATAAAACACAATTTAAATTCGGGTTACAACATTTTCTAGGGTATAAGGCCAACAAAAAGGCAGATAAAATTAGCCTTATTAGCCGAATTATCCTACAATAGTCCCACAAAAAGGTAATTGTTTGTCTTGTTAAACGAATATCTTCTTTTGCTTTGCCCAAGGCAGACAATAGTTATTTGTTTCACTAGGCAGAAAAGCACAAGATTTAATGCCGCGGCTGGTGTTTCATAGACGAGGCGCAGCCGAGGCTAGGAAACCAGGCAGAAAAAATACACCTTTTGAGCCTGTCAGGTGTCATTAAAAGACCGCTTTTAATGTCATTTGGATAAAAATATATTAATTTAACAGGCAATTGATGTTTTAAAATAAGTTTTGAAAAAAAGGGATATTCGATGACGTAGCGTTTTATGCTGTAGCCTCGGTGTCTACACTTATCTGGTACCTAATACGTCACGCGAATAGGGATTATACAGGATGCCTTTTTGAAAACTTGCAATGTATTATTTATTACAATTATTGTACTAAAAACCAAAAATCACATTTCTAAAATCGCAGGGAAAGTTATTTTGCGGACCACCCTTACCCATCCCTAAAGTTCTAACCTCATCCACTTTAAAAACCTTAATGGCACTACCCCACTTTACCCCATCTCTGGGAAGCTTATCAAGAATGCTTATCGTTGATGACCAAAATTTTGAGAAAATAATTTAAAACTGCAAAATTTGGCAGCAAAAATTAGAAAATAAACGAAGATGATAAAAAATGATCCATCCAAAGCTCATTAATTTTAGTATCGCCTCAAAGCATTTTTGATAAGCTTTCACACAAGTGGGGGTAGTGCCATTTGGAATTTTAAACTGAATGAGAGTAATGCTTTAGGGGTGGGTGACACAAAACACCTTTTTTTTATTTCTCGGCGTTTTGTAGAAATAGTATTTTTATTTTTTTGATATCTTCTTTATTGTAGGAAATATAGCCATTATAAGTTTTCCAAAAGTTTTCGTGGAAGGTATTAAGTCACCATAACGTCTAGTAAGAACCCCATGGTTATTTTGTGTTTTAATGTATCTTACTTGTCAGAAGATTTGTCAACAAAGACTTGTTACCCAAATAATAATATATGTATTATTGTATAATGGGGAATGGCCTTTTTTAACATAACATTAATAATTTTACTGATTCAAACAAGATATGTTGACGCCAAAACATATACTATTCAGCATTGCTTTTAATACCGAAACTATAACCCTAAACTTCACTAACAAAAAATAACCACAGAAGGAAGCAAATGATCAACTATTCAATTTTTTTTTTAATTTTCAACCACTTTTTATTTTGTGTACTAATTTAACTTTTAATTTCTTCTAATGTTTATTTTTTGTTTTATTTTTTTTATATTTCATTTGTTTGTTTATTTGTTTTTGTTTCTGTGTTTTGTGTTGAGCATTGTGTTGTGCGTGTAGAGGGAGCAATTTCCACGCAAGATGCGTGACCTAGTTCAAGCCAAAGCGAATATCACTAGATCCACTTTACCCACGAAGGTGAGCAAAAAGTTAAAAATTACCCTTCCATTTATAAAAAACCGAAACAAAAAAGGTGAAATTATATTATTTCTCTATTAAGATCTAGTAAGTTTATCTCAATGTGTTAATAAATTTTAATCTTTCCTTGAGAAAATTGCTTAACTTATTTGAAAAACCAAACCAAATTCTAAAAATAAGTTTAAAAGAAAAAAATTCTTATATGATGACAATTTCAATTTCGAAAATATCATAATGTTAAGGGTGGTTGATTAATAAAAGTTTGATGTGCCATGAGCGTTTGGCACGCCCTGTATAATATGAATAAAAATTGTAAAACTTAATATCCATTTCTCAATGCTATAGAATTCTGTATATGAGATTAATTTCATGTGGTTGATTCTTTATTTTATATTTGGATAGCCTAGATCGATGATGGAGAGATAAATCTAATTAAACTTATGACGGGGAACACCCTGTACACACTTAGTATTCCTCAATATTTTGAACCCTATAGTTATTTTAAAATTCTAAGTAATGCCAATATGTACGTATTTACTTGAAGAATACTTGCTTTTGTTTAGTCATTGAAATTTTTAATTTTTTTATTAAAATCAATTTCTTTGAAAAACTGGATAACTAGAAATTAATTTGACAGCATTTAAAACTTTAAAAGTATAATAGTGCATAAATAAAAACCATTATAAAGTTTTAGATTGGTTGCTTATTGCTTATGCTTCTTATGTATACTAATGCTTTGCTGCTTTAATAATTTATTGCCATATGTATTTACCTTATTCTATGAATATAATAATATATCCGAAGTTTCCTGGTTACAACCCTTTAAAAGGTACACGCACAACCATCATTTTTATCATTTATTTACTGCACTCCAGGGGTTTTGTTTAGCTGGTTCGACATAAATTGTCAATAAACTATTAAAAAAAAAAACTTTAAAAGAAAAGAGAAAACTACCTTGGTTGCATTTAAATTTTTTAAGAAATGAAAGCTAGAAACAGATTTTTTTAAAAGTGCCCTCTTTTTCTTTTATTAATGGCACAAATTAACTTTCATAATGTTCAAAACGTTCTTTCAAGCCATAGTTTGTTAAATTCGGTTAACGCAGACCAAAGTTACAACTTTTTAAGTAATTTTAATTGCTACCCTTCTCCAAGCCGTTACCATGGTAACTACAAAAAAAGAATATACAGGGTGTTCGGGAAAATGTGGGAAATCTCCCGGATATGAAAAAAACACGTGAAAAGAATAGTACAAGTCCATATAAACTTTTTTCGTATCGGCCTCCTCTTCGGAGATATGGACTACCAAAAAGCTCCCATGGAATTAAGTTTTTGACACATAATTATTAAACCAACAGGTATATTTCAATTTTTTTTTCATATTATTGTGATGTATACCAGGTAAGACCCTTTAAATTACTATCCCAGAAAGTGTTGCGAATTACTCACAGCTGCAGGGACGGACTAGCTGTGACACTAATGTGCCCATTTTTTTTACGCCTTGTATGATAAAAACTTTGGACAACGTTTTTTACAACTATTGACTAAAAATTAAGTACTCTTCATTCTTGTCGCTAATCCTAACCGTTTTCGGAAAAACGTCATTTTTAACATATTTACATCATGTATATTTAGCGTATTTCAATAAAAGATATCTTTGTTCCTATAATTTCTAATTATAAATGTTCACTTTTAACTGCTTATTATTAAAACATGATGGCAATAAAATTACGTTTTTCCGAAAACGGTTAGGATTAGCGACATGAATGAAGAGTACTTAATTTTTAGTCAATAGGTAAAGGTATGTAAAAAACGTCCAAAGTTTTTATCATACACGGCGTAAAAAATGGGCACATTAGTGTCACAGCTAATCCGTCCCTGCAGCTGTAAGTAATTCGCAACACTTTCTGGGATAGTAATTTGAAGGGTCTTACCTGGTATAGATCATATGAAAAAAAAATTGAAATAAACCTGTTGGTTTAATAATTATGTGTCAAAAACTTAATTTCATGGGACCTCTTTGGGAGCCCATATCTCCGAAGAGAAGGCCGATACGAAAGAAATTTATATGAACTTACTTGTAGTATTCTTTTCACGTGGTTTTTTCATATCCGGGAGATTTCCCACATTTTCCCGGACACCCTGTATAAAGGTCAATCCGGATAAAACGTTTTATCAAGCCATAGTTTGTTAAATTCGGTTAACGCAGACCAAAGTTACAACTTTTTAAGTACTTTAATTGTTACTCTTCTCCAAGCCGTTACCATGGTAACTAGAAAAAAATAATATATATAGGATATTACTCAGATTATAAAAATTTAATTTCTGACTGAATTGTATTGAAGTTATTAGTAAAAATGAAGGACTTTGTATCATAACATAGCGAAAAAAATTATTTTTGTGTGTAAAAGAATGGAAAAACAATAACTTCTAAACGAACCAGCTAAGTACATCCCCACCAGCACACTTTCTTTTTGTTTTCCTTATTTTGCTTTCGTTTACGTCCGTTATCCCGTTATTCGACCAGAGCACCACGTACCGGCGCAACAGCGAAGGCGTGGTCGACGCTGAGGACGTGGTGCCCGTTCCCGTGACCGAATTATCGGAAAAGGCCCAACCTGCTCACCGTCACTCTTCGCAGGGGCCGCAGCAGCAAGAGGCGCAACAAGGGGCAGGGGCTCCCCCGCCACCCGCGCCGCCTCCGTCTGCTCCTGCAGCTGCTCACGTGAACAACGTGGACGTGGAGACTGGAGTGGTGGTAACCACGCAACAGGTGCAAGCTGCGCAGAAAAGGTGCAAGAGGAAGACCACGCAGAACGATCAGAGTCATGGGAGCTTTTTCTTGAGAATTGGTGCTATAGGTCAGTATATTTTTATGCTCTAAACATTATGTTGTGCCGATCAATAAAGGACCTCTCACACCGTTTATGCAATGAAAAAGTAGCCGAATGTTCGTTATTTGGCACTTTTCAAGAGAAAGAAATATCACTTGTACCATAAGCAAATTTCAATTAGGATATATATTACACAGGTGAACAAAAATTTAAAAAAATTTATTTGCAAAAATCACAACATTTGATTTTCAAAAGGATTTGTGCAACCATTTTAACAATTCCGATGACGGTCGAACGCTAACATTCTACCTTGTCTTTCTCACAATTTAATGGTTACCAAGCAAATTAGAATTTCAGAAATAAAATAATGTATGATATATCATGGTCTTTAATCGCTTCTTTCTGGGATTTGATACCACCTTGTATTGGAAGTAAAAAGTTCTAATTTTTTTCTTACATAGCTTTTGGTTTGGGGACAATGATCTACAACGGACTAGAATTTGGAACGTTTTTTGAGGTGCCATTCAATTCGCCGTGCTACATGATTCTACGTGGAGTTAATCCGGTTCTACAGATGATCTTTACGTTTATGCAGATGTACTTTATCTTTATGAATTCCAGGGTAAGTCGAAATCGACATAAAAACTGATTCAAAAGTTACTTGTGGAAAAAAGGGCCTTATTTGTCTACGAATTGCATCTAATTATTAATTTTTTGGTGATTACCGAATTTTTAGAAACTTCCTATATTTCTTTGGACGATAGTTTAATTAACTTGATATTGAACTTAAAAATGCGTTGTTTAATTATTTTATTGTTTTTCAGTTAAATATCCATAGATTTAAAGTCGTCGCAAGATTTGGACTTATGCACGTCGTCGCTACCAATCTTTGTGTTTGGATTCGAACACTGGTCTTGGAATACATTAAGGAGATTACGGTTTACCATAGATACCTTTTCAATTTGAATGACACAACGGATGTCGCAGCTCCATTTGCAGGTAAGCTTTCATAATTAAAATAGAGCTGTTTTATATTTTATATTTAAATGTAAGTATACAGGTGATTTTCTTTAATTTTGGTCAAAGCAAATTCCCTAATGAAGTCCCTCCGTCACACTGCATTTAATCAGCCTTTTGATCGAGTTTCTTGCAATTTCACTACAAGAAAAGCGTCAGTATCCCCACTCAGCATCAGCGCCGAAAATTTTGTTCATGTGGGGGGTTGCATAAGAATAAATGAAGAAGCCTTAAGAATAAATGAGACTGTTAAAGCGTTTCCGGAGACAGAATTAGAGAAAATGACCTTTATGTAATTGTATATACAGTGAGGACCTAAAGTCCGTCCCCCCCCCCATCTTCTAAACCGTTCGGTTTATTTTAATGAAATTTTGAACGATAATATTTGAGCAAGTCTTGCACTTTTTGACATACTAATGACAGCTGGGTCCGCTTTTGGAATATTTTTTTAAATGGAACACCCTGTATATTTTTACATTTTTAAATTCCACATAAAATTATAATTATTTTTTATTAAATGCATTATTAGTCTATCCTTCATAGTTTCCGAGATAATGACTCTCGAAAAGTGACATTTTTGAACTTTGACAGCTTATAACCTTCTAACAGTACGTCTTAGAGCAATACGGCTTACATGTCCCTATCTTCAATTTTTATTATCTTCCCAAAAAAAATCAACTTCCGGTTAAACCGGATGTAACTCGAAAGCAGGAAATATAGTTGTTCCGGTTTAACTGGAAGTTGATTTTTTTGGGAAGATAATAAAAATTGAAGATAGGGACATGTAAGCCGTTTTGCTCTAAGACGTACTGTTAGAAGGTTATAAGTTGTCAAAGTTCAAAAATGTCACTTTTCGAGAGTCAATATCTCGGAAACTATGAAGTATAGACTAATAATGCATTTAATAAAAAATAATTATAATTTTATGTGGAATTTAAAAATGTAAAAATATACAGGGTGTTCCATTAAAAAAAATATTCCAAAAGCGGACCCAGCTGCCATCTTGACATTTAAAGCTGTCATTGGTATGTCAAAAAGTGCAAGACTTGCTCAAATATTATCGTTCAAAATTTCATTAAAATATACCGAACGGTTTAGAAGTTAGAGGGGGGGGGGGGGGGGACTTTAGGTCCTCACTGTATAAAATAAAAAAATGCCTTTTCGTCAAAAAACGTCCATTATTGGGGGGTCGCCTAAAGTGTTCAGATGTAAATTAACATTGACCCTTTCAGGTCACCCTGTATTTTATATTTATAAATATGCTTGTCACTTATCGCACGCCTACTTTCAGAAAGCATCAGGCAGCACACGTTACGCAATGCTAACACAATCCTGGGTATGCATCTGGCGAAACCTGACATTTTACCCAGTACGACTACCACAGCTGCAAGCTTGTTAACAGCAACTGTAGCTGCTACGCCATCTAACGTCAAAAATTTCATCACCTCAACGGCTCGCAGCGCTTATCCATATTTGAACGGTATGATTACTTCTTCTACAACCTTGGCGCCGACGACTACCACCAGAAGTAAGTTGCAGTGAATTTGTAGTTAGAGTAGCAGTAGTTGGGCAAAGTAAGCAGTACATGGCAGTGTAGTGTCGGACGTTATATTTATTTTTATGTCTTGCTTAGGTATAACTATTTTCATTGTTCCATTTTTTGAGCTGCTACTTTATTTAACTAGCCCTGCATGATTAGAGAGTTGCTCGACTCGAAACTGATATTCTATTAACAGTTGCTTCCGCGCGTACTTATTTCTGTTGGGTGGTTCAATAATTGCGAGTGTTGTTAGATGGCCGTAGTATTCAAATTTTCTATCTAGTAGTATTACTATACATAATTCTTTTTTTTGTCAAACTATTCGTCCTGGTTGTTAATTTCAGACCGCTTATCTGTTCATCCTAACTATTCAAAGGAATTACTTCACTAGATATTCCTGCTCACATATTAAAAGACACTCGAACAACTTATCCTTCTCTTCTTTTGGATGGATTGTTACGGTTATAGGAGTAAGGCTATAAGGGAAGTCAAGAAATTGGCTGTCGATGAAGGGGCCGCCCCGCCCCGAAGTGACCATCATACCTAATGAACTATTCATGAGTTATTATGTAAATTAAATATGTATTCTATTGCGATATGACTGCACCGGCTCCTTGTTGTATATGGAACGTTGGTTAGATTCGATTTTTCAATCTTAATATCTCTGCCTTAAACTACATTTAGGTATTTTAAATTTTTTGAAGATTTATCTGCATGTGAATGTGAACTATGTTTGATGACCAGCTTTGTGTCTACCAGGATAGTATATTGACACTGGAAGAAAATCCATGCAAATGTCGTCAATATTTTGCCTTAATTATACGTTAAGGGCGTCGTCAGCAAATGTCATTCTTATTGGCGTTTACAAAATATATATATTTCTATATTTGTAGTTAGGTACATTAAATTAATTTGAATCCGATATTTTGATGTCGGCTGGTATTTCTAGCTCCTACCTTCTACCTTCTTATATAGCTGTGTTTAAGAATCGTTGCTAAACAGATTAAATTACTTTGTTGTGCGAATGCTCAGGAGTGGTAGTCAGCATGTCTTTTGTACTTCCTTCGATGCATACGTTTTTCCTTTATATTACGCATGACTAATTGGTGCCTAGCTTTTTTGCAAACACACATTCAAGCATGTTCATCAAAATAATAGTTACTAACCACACTAACCTTCAATGTTTTAACCATAAAGATGTGTTCACCACTGCCAAAACTATTCCCACAACCATGTGGCGGATGTACAACAAGGCTACCGCGGGCCCTTACACCCATCCAACCACTACTGCACCAACCAGGATACCTTTTACAACCACCACAACCTTCTTGCCTCCGACTTTGTCGAGTTTGAGGACTACGGCAGCTCGGGCATGGAATGTCTTTACGACTCAGAGAAGTTTTCCAACTACTGCTACGACTCCAAGAACCTATGCACCGTCTACTTACGCTACGTTCAGAGACTTCTTTGATCTAAGGAGTTTTAATAATATTGTACCTAACGATGTTGTTAATGGTATGTGAGATTACTAACACGATAACTGCTCATTTCACTAGAAATAAAGTTGCTTAGTAGTGTAGGGTATAAGGTGTATATCATCGTTCGCTTGGACAATTATATCTTATGTATAATAATACATAAATTAATTTCGAAAACACCAACTGTGTTTTAAATAAATAATAGTAGATATAGTAAATTTCTGGAAGTTCCTGTTAGGAAATTTACCACTTGGACGTCCAATTTTACTTTTACGCACTAGTAATTTAGTATTAGGCGTTTTCACTACGACGCGTTTCCTCTTCGAATCTGTTTCTAAGGGGTTCAATTCTATTTATTTTTTAGTTGCCGAAGAACCAGAATTGACCGATCATTTGACGAATGCAATATTGAGTAACAGTTCATCAGAATCCTTGGACGACATAAGACCACAAGCTTTAATCGACTATTTCACACGAAATCTGACCAATTCAAATGACAGCTGTGGCAGGATAAATATAATGGGAACCATCGTGCAAGATTCAGCACCATATTTGTTTCCCTTTATTATTGAGTACTCGTTAATTGGAGCTGCTGTCATTTATTGTATGTGGAAGCATATTGGCAGAAATCCAAGGTAATAATAATTCACCTACAAAACTCTAGTCTTAGGGCGACTATTAAAAGAATTTAAAAGTGATCCGACAATGTGTAGTTGTCGCCGAACACTTTAACATTTTAATTGTTAGTTTTTATATCGGCATTAAATAAATAAGCGGCGCTGCCTTCAGTTATTAACCTAAAGCAATTTTTCAATTTTCATTTTTAGATACATTACTCAAGAGGATTTAGAACACCGTCTGGAAATAATGCTTAGTCGCCGAGCTGTAGCTATGGCGCATGCTCAACAAGGTCGCGTTGACTGCGTTGGAGCTTCCAAAGGCTTGTTTTTCGGATTGCTGATGCTAGTTGGATCTCTGATATGCCTTATTTTGTTCTTTGTACTGATTCACAACCCGGATCTGGGTCTCTTGGCTATATATCTGGCTGATGTGTCGCACTGTGTGCTGATGATACTAAGTATTATAGCTATCATTATTGGATTTATACGGTAAGTTGCATTGTTTGATGTCAAAATATTATTAAACAAATCAAATATGATCGTTGCATTTTCTAAATGTCTTCATTACATTTTTTTGACATCATTATGACACGATTTTTTAGTTGCAAAATCACATTATTACATAATCTATTTTTTTCACGTTCGTTAGATAGACAAATTATATCAAAGTCCAAAAGAGAATGACGAGTGATTTCTCGCAAGATGCTTTGCCTTTCTTATTGGTCTATTTATGAACTATCAAATTGTTATAATATAATATTTGGTTTTGCTATAATCTGCGCAAATCGCAAATCATCATTAAAGTCCGGATATTAGGTATTGAACCACAGTAGGCATAAGGACTCATTGGAATATTATTTATTATTGTTATTAGGCTAACATTTTATTGGCAATTAGTACTTACCACAAAGGGTATGTCTATTCTCCCCGGGGGAGCTACTCCTAATGTAATGTCATTATTAAGAAGCTCAACAGCGATAATAACGCACGGGAGTCCGAAATTTTGCAGACACAATTATGTAAGATTGCACAAACGTTTTTAATAATAATTAACTATCCAACTTTGACAGTAATGGCATTGACAAACATAATTTAATTCACAATCAAAGTGGCTTTGTTAGCTTTTGTATAAGTTTGAACGTACTTGCACGAGTGTGTACTAGTTTATAGTATATACAATAGTTTATACAATACAATACAATACAATACAACATAAGTGTCTTCAAAATTTCCGCTTTCTAGGCCTTACCGGTGGTAAGACTGATATTGACATTAAATTAGGGGTATGTCTCCACTGGGAAAAGGGACAGCCGTCACCGTATGTATGTACAGTTGTATTAATAAAAAAAGCAAACAAGAATTAGAATGAGAGGTAAGTTTTGTCATATTTGCGTAAAACCGGCTTGCCTAAATGATTGTTTATTGGAGTTTATCACACGTGATAGATTAACAAAAATGCAGAGCATTGGCGTCGGTGTAATTAATTTTGAAACTGTATGGTGGTAACGTTTGATAAACTTTGACAGAAGATCATAAAAATGCCCTATCAGTTGTCTGAAGTTGAAAAGGCTCAAATTGTATCAAGAATCGAAGGATGATGGTCAATCCGTACTGTAGCGCAGTTGTATAATAGAAATAAAAAAACTATATTGAAACGTTCCAATCCTGAACAGGATGCAGCTTTTTTGGGATATTTAAGAAATAATCCATTTGCAACTGCAAGGGATGCTGTTATTGATACAGCATTTCCTGCCTCCCAACCTACCGCCAGCAGGAGAGTCAAGGAATCTAAACTAAAACGTTACCCAGCTGCAAAAAAAATGTTTCTTACCGAAGAACAGCGACAATCAAGGATTATTTTTGCTTTAATTATATATACCGCAATCCTCAATTTTGGAACAGGGTAATTTTGTCGTGTGTACCGTCCAAGCAATACCAGATTTGAAGAGCGATATACTAACGCCCTCACTTCTAGGCATGGGCGTTTCTCTGTAAATGTATGGGGCTGGATAAATGTTCTTGGACTTGGTGTTTGCTGGCGAATAAGGCATTAATATTATAGAAAACATATTGTTACCATCTGCTGAGCAAATATATCCCAATAATACTTTCATATTTTAACAAGATAATTGTCCAGTCCACACTGCCAATGCTGTAAACCACTGGTTTCAAACCCTTAATGTGGAAGTGCTGCATTGGGTCGCTTACAGTCCTGATATCAATCCAATTGAAAATATTTGGGGTTTAATCCAAATTTTAGGCCACAAAATTCAGAAAATTTATGGGAAATAATACATGCGTGCTGGGAAGAGCTTGATCCAAATATTGTATCAAATATAATTCAGTCAATTCCGAATAGACTGGCTCAAGTAATAGGAAAACAGGGATATATGAACAAATATTAGATTTTATTTATTCTTGTTAAACGTTTTTTGTTTCTATTGTAATTTTTATAAAACTGTTAAGATATATTATAAAAGAGAAAAAATATTTTTTGTTATTCTATTGAACTAACGCCCAACGCCATTGCGTTGCATTTTTAATAACCTTTAACATGCGATAAGCCGGTTTTACGCAAATATGGTTAAGGTTTCCCCTCATTCTAATTCGTATACGCTTTTTTTATGAATACAACTGTATGTAGGTATGCACTGTAACCTTAGTCGCTTTAATAACAAACAATATTTTCCAATGGTTCATCATGCCGACTCTGGTCCTTTCACGACCTGATATCCAGACTCTAATCATCGTACATCATATCACTCACCTGCTGTTTTATATTTTCGTTGCCTCGCTTCACCATCATCATTTTTTTCGCGAAACCGCCACCAGAATGCACACCGTCAAATCCTCCACCGTAAATTGCAGGGTTCAAGGACTGAAGTTCAAAACAGAAGAACAGAGCGACTTGAACGACATCTTACTGCGTGTATCTGCGTTCGGACTCTTCACGTATGCGGTCTTCAGCGTGATTGCTGGCCACCTGAACGCTTTTACCAAGGAGCCAAACATGCTGGTTATGATCACTGGAATATTATCAATATTACAGGTACTTATAATTCAATTTACGGAAATGCATTTTCGGTTCTACAGTACAAAGAATCATTTTTAAAAGGAGAATATCTCAGAAATTGTAGGTTTTAGGTATAAGGCGGCTGTATGAAGATGCCTACCTATCTTCCAACATTTTATTGAGATACCGCCTACCTAAATTTTTTTTGTTTTCCTTATACCTCCTGTTTTATTATTATTATTACACTAGGCCAATTAAATTATTTACCAGTCCGATGTCAATTGTGTGTGTGCAATGAGCATACAGTGTATTCCAAAATTCGACGTTCATCGTTGGGATCTCGTAACCGGCAAAAGATACAGCGAAAGTTGAATTGGGGGAAAGTTGCGAAATTTGGACATACTAGGTAATTGGATATTCGGAAAACAACAGAAACTTATCATTTGGGGTTTTATTCTTTCCTGGCAATTTACAGAGATAGTCAAAAAGTAATTTTACATTTTTATTGTCACTTTTATACTTTTATAACATGTTGTCATATATTGATGTTGACGTTTCGTCCTTCAGGTACCATCATCACGTATGTATTTTTAAATACGGGTCTGTATAAGTTTATTGCAGTTTCGTAGACCTCGTATGAACTTGTTAAATTTTTTAAAGTCATGCTAGTTGACTTGTGCAAGTTTGCCGCCATTATTAAATTTATCGCCCATCGTTAGCAAAGATAAAGTTTGAGGATGTTATTATTGGGTCAAAACGTTGATTTTTAGCAAGGTTTGCATGATATATATGGTAGTGATAAATATCCTGATATAGGTATATCTTGATAAATATCATGACATTTATATTGATAAATATCATATTTATCCTGATATATATCAATATTTTTTTTTTCTAAAATTCTATTTATCACTATAAAAATATGGCCCCGCTGCCGCTGAGCCGGCAACAGCGTATTATGCATGCTGCTTACGATGCGGTGATTCCCCATCTTTCCGAGACGTTGACCACCTGTTGTTCTTTGCCGCGTGTCATTTTTATTTAGTTCCGATTTCTGACTAAACGGAGCAATATTTTGCTGTTTGTTTTATGAAATAAAAATTTTACAATGCCAAAAATTAAAAATCCCGTTTGGATTCATTTAGATTTAATTAACAAGCCCAGTAATTATGGGTTTTAAGTTGAGCCATAGTTAAAAGCAAAAATATATGATGTGTTCATATTCATAAACTTGTATTTTTTACCTACATTTTACATTCCTAACATAGGAATACTAAAAAAACTTGTTATTGTGATAGCAACTATCATTGAATAGAATAATTGAAATACAAATTTATAAGTTTATAACATGTTTATATTAAATTAAGTGATTTTGAATTTTTAAAATGAAATAATTTAAAAATAATTAAAAATATAAATAAATATCCAAGTTTGGATATATATCGGATATTTGGATATTTATATAAATATCATGATATTTGCCAACACTGTTTTTTATTAAGGTAGCTATTATTTTATTAGACACAAGGTCTACAAAACTGCTTTAAAAAATAAATGTCCATATTAAAAATACATACCGGATCATGGTACCAGAAAGACGAAACGTTAGATCATTGATAAAAACCTATACGAGAATCGCCTTTTTCCGAATATCTCGATAGTACTTGGAATTTTCCAAATTTTTCGACGGCTTGTTAGTAATTTCTAAATTGCGCAACTTTGCCCTAACTTTAGCTGTATCTCTTACCTTTCACGAGATCCCAATGGTGAGAGTCAAATTTTTAACACCCTCCTTAAAGCGTTGTCAGTTCAAATATATTTTAACAAAATTGTATTTTCCCACAAACACAATATTGCTTCTTTCAGGTCGTTTTACAACTCCTCTTCATTGCTGACGTATCTCGCCGCAGGGTACACCTTCCAGAACACGATCGAACCAAACCCGGACGTCAGGTCGTGACATTCCTTCTTATTTGTAACATCACCATGTGGATCATCTACACCTTTGAAACGCAAAAAGTCGAGGCCAACCCTGTACAAAAAGATTTCTACGGTTTCCTCGCTTGGGCTTTTGTCCAACGCATCACCCTTCCCTTGTGTATCTTCCATCGATTCCATTCGGCCGTTACCCTAGCGGAAATATGGAAGACCAGTTATAAAGCTAGATTGGAATAAGACGAAAATACGAAGAATACAATACAAAGACAAAAAACGATACAACCAAATACAAAATACCAATGTTACTTTGGTTCATAACCAAAGCATTTTGAAAACTTTACTTTTAGGTTCAAATTTTGACGAACGCGTGACAAAATAATACAAGGGCTTTTAAATAAGTAAGCGAATTTTACATAAAGAGCAGTTAATTTACAATAATTGCTTGTGATAAAAAAAACACAAATTTAAGCCAAATTAATGTAATGATAAAATATGTGTAGTTTTGTAAGATTCATGACAAGTAATGAAACTATAAGCCGATGTTGCAGAATCTAGTACAAGCTATAAAAAGTTGATCATACTGTCAAACAAAAGCATAACGAAACCGAGCTGCAGCAACTCATATTTTATTTAAGAATATTTTTACATAAATGGGTTCAAAGAGGAATTCGTTTATTTAATGCGGATAGGGTCATGGTTAAGAAATACACGTTACCTAAGAAGTTGACTGTTGAAAAATTACAGTCGACTATATTACCTTTCCTCCAAACCAACGAAGCGACAAATACAATCTCAACTATTACTGATCACCTATGTAAAATTTTCCTGTCCTGTCCTAGAACCTAGTGACTTTTATAGGGTCATTTATACTTCGAAAATGCATTGCTATTGGAATTTAACAAAGTACTTTCTAGATTGGCATTGGCATATCCTTAAACAGGAAATTATTCAATCAGAAATACTCGGGTAGTCTGAGCGTATTTATTACATACAGGGTGGTCCAACGAAAACTTAACACCTCGATTTTCTTGCTTTAAAATGAAAATGTGGAAAATCGCTCGGACCCGTCGATTTTTATTTCGAGGGGGACATATTTTGCGTATATTGTCAATCTTGTTACTTCAAGCCCCTAGAAGGGAGGGGGGTAAGATCTAAATCTTAAATGGATACCCCTATTTTATATAATTTTTTTGGATTCTGCATAAATTTCTGAACATTTTTTAATAAAAGCATTATTAGTCTATACTTAACAGTTTCCATTGACTCTTGACGAATGACATTTTTGAACTTTGACCGCGTCTAGCTTTCTAACTGTACGTCTTAGAGCAAAACGGCTTACATGTCCCTATCTTCGATTTTTATTATCTTTCCAATAGTGTCAACTTCCGGTTAAACCGTAAGTACTATATTTCTTACATCTGGTTTAACCAAAAGTTGACACTATTGGAAAGATAATAAAAATCGAAGATAGGGACATGTAAGCCGTTTTGCTCTAAGACGTACAGTTAGAAAGCTAGACGCTGTCAAAGTTCAAAAATGTCATTTTTCAAGAGTCAATATCTCGGAAACTGTTAAGTATAGACTAATAATGCTTTTATTAAAAAATGTTCAGAATTTTATGCAGAATCCAAAAAAATTATATAAAATAGGGGTATCCATTTAAGATTTAGATCTTACCCCCCTCCCTCCTAGGGGCTTGAAGTAACAAGATTGACAATATACGCAAAAGATGTCCCCCTCGAAATAAAAATCGACGGGTCCGAGCGATTTTCCACATTTTCATTTTAAAGCAGGAAAATCGAGGTGTTAAGTTTTCGTTGGACCACCCTGTATAGGTTTCTACCCAGTGTGAAAAAATCTGCGAAAACTTGTTTGCATATTCCTTAAAACAAAAACACAACGTTTAACTGTTAGGCTCATTTTAGAGGTTCAATTTTAAAAGCTTACATTAAGATCAAACACTAGTGACGCGTTCGCTATTTTATTTTCTCTTCAATATTTGGTTTTCCTTAAAAAGTGGTCAAATACTCTTCTATGGGTAGCCATTACCTAGAGTTTTAAGTAAAATGGATAACGGGCTAAGTGTTTAAATTTAAAGGTTACTATGATCTGCACCTTTAGCAAAATTAAAGCACGTGAACTGGGCCATGTGAGGAATAAGACAACGACAATCTCGTAGAATAGAGGAAGATACACAATTAAGCACCTTGTTGAGTCTCCAAAAAAACCCTGTCACTCCAGTTAGGCAACTTGCGAGAAATAGCATAAGTCAATCATCTGCATTAAGATTAATAAATTTATGTAAGAGTTAATGAAAGGTAACCCAGATAGTCGGCTTTAATTTTGTAAAATGATGATGAATTCATTGGATGAGCGTTCAATAGTTTTGGACTGGGTTCTTTAAGGATTAGTGTACTTTTATTTTAAATGAGTTCACACTCAACGTCTACAAAAGCTTAATGTTTGGTCGGAAATAATTGGTAGCCGAATTACTGGGCCAATATTTTTAGAAGATAATCAAAACGGGTCGTTATATCTCAATTTTTGCAGGAGGGCCTGCTTATTCCTGCTTTATTTCCTCATCATAAAACTGTAGGTAATTGTACTTCAAAGAGGGGTATTTGGTCGATTTTTGGATAAAAGGAAAAAGTAACAAAATATTGATCGCGAAATGGCGAATGTGCCTAATATTTGTTCTTGATAGAATTATTGATAGATCTATTAGGGGAGATTACCGAAAAACTAATTTAGCCCATTGTGCGACTCTATTTTGTGATAATTGGCGTTATTTTAGGGGCTCCGTCGACGCTTTAGGTGACAAGTCAGTAAGTATATTGAGGAAGCATTTGTGCTATGGACGTCTATGAGGCCCCTAACAAAATATTTATTTGCACTATGAAAAATTATGTAAATATTATAATTATATTACTAACAAGTCTGATATTTTTGCTCACGTATGTAAATACAGCAAAAACTTTTATGTTTGTTTATTTTTAAATGTTTAATTTTATGTTTTATATTTAAAAGTTATTTTTTTACATATCTACTTACTACCAACTTACCTTAACTATAATATTACTACAAAGACCATGTAATGAAAAATTGTTAATTTGTCTAAAAATTTGTTTTCGACAGAAAATTGCATAGCAAAATATATTTTTTCGAACCAAGTTTTATTATATGTAAGTAAGACTGAAATGGCTAGTCGTACAAGGTTACTCAAATCATATAAAGCATGTTCTCACTTTAGTCCTCATCAAGTCTTCAATATATTATGCAATATTTTAGAGATAAATTAACAATTTTAGAATGACTACAGTAGCTTTTATAAAAGAACATTTGTTAAACATATGGTACTTATACGCACACAGACACCAAGATAGAACAGACCGCGAATTTACAAGAATCTCGTTAATAAAAAAGAAAATACTATTTTACAGGGTCTTCCGATATGTAAAAATCCACACCCTATGAAATAGCTATTTACCTAACAAGTGCGGAAAATGAATTTTTCCGCACGAGTCTGCCGTTCACCGAACGACGCGTAGCGGAGTTCGGTTAAGCAGCCGAGTGCAGGGAAAACATTTTCCGCACGTGTCAGGTACAATAGTTTTTCTACAGACGTGTGGAAATAAGTAGCACATATTTCAAAGAAATTTTTAATTTACTATAACAATCACATGCATACATATGTAGCAGTAACTAACTCTGAGAAAAAAAGTTATTGATTTTGACATAATCGTGCCGAAAAATTTTTCCGCACTAGTGTGGAAAAACCAATTTTCCGCACGGATTTTTGACATAATCGTGCCGAAAATTTTTTCCGCACTAGTGTGGAAAAATCAATTTTCCGCACTGATATCCGTGCGAAAAATTGGTTTTTCCACACGTCTGTAGAAAAAATATATTTCCTAAGTTTACCGAAATACCTTTTTAAAATTGGGATTCTTTGTGAATTGACAAATGACGTTTGCCTTGGTTGGTTTTGGTTTCCGGTTAATAATGAAGGTAAAATTTGGAGTAGCATTTTAAACATATGACTTGACAACTTCATAAGCTTTTAAAATTTGAAGCGTTCAAACATTATCGGTTATAATATATTAAATTCACACTGACACACTAAATTCCAACTATGCTTTGCCGAAAACTAACACCAATAATGGGCAATCCCACCTCTGAAAATCAGTTTTTAGTAGATAGTATTAATTGTTGTTACTTCTTATATACATATGTATCTAAACTTACGATAGGTGTTTCCAATATATTGGTTTTCTTGGTGTCTAGAATAGTTTTATCAGAACTTAAGTACAAATAAACGTTCATTCATCAATGCGTGTTTTTCGTTTTACAAATTTTATTAATGTTAATCGAGATTAGCCGCGAAGGCATCTCATTTTAATATTCGAAAATTAAATCTCTAGAATTATAAATAAGTACACGACTTTGATAATATATATGTATACCATTAGACAGAGTATGAAGAATTCAATAAGAACCCAGGTGGTCAGAATACATTTCTCACACAACAAATAATGTTATCTAACAAACTTAAATAACAAGATAACTTTCACTGTGACATAACTGAAATTGACAAAAACTATTTTTTCCTGGCAATTAAATGACTAGGTCAGCTTAAACTTTGATTCTGAGCAAATAATTTCTGCCAATGTCATTTAAGTCACAGTCAAAGGTGCCTCGCTGGTTAATTACCGTTGCACTTTGAGTATTAAACTAATTCTAGTGGTTTACATTTCGAATATTTCAATTTTCTACCATGTAGAAAGAAAAAAGAACATACAAAATGGATAAAAAAAAATCTTTTGAAGAGTCAAATTCTGTCAATTTTGGGATGTCTCCAAATGTTCTTTAGCGAATATTGTCATTTACCGTGTTTGTCAACGGATACCTACCACATTGTATATTTCCTAATACAGCGCTACCTTACAAACAGAAAAAACAGATTTTTACCAAAATATTGGGTTGAAAAATCATTTTTAAGTGTATGCGAAATCAAAATTACATATTTAATGTAATATACAGAAAATTAATTGATGATTATTTAATTGGTAAGGATATATAGTTGCATGACGTTATTTATAATTGTGTACATATACCTCGATGTCTGTAGAGCTACATGTGTTTGTTTTTCTGGGCCCTTAGTCAAGGCTCGGAGGTATCTTTAATTACAAGAGTAACCATTTCCATGACCATATGTACTTTATAAAATACAATGTATTAACGTTTTTATTCTATGTGGACCATTCCTTTCTAACACAAAAGACTAAAAAATGTATTTTCTGAATGTTTTTTAAAAACATCATGCTATATTTTACCAGAATAAATTCTAGACAAAATTAGTGGCATGCGTTTAACATCGGAGTGATTTAGAGAGAAATTATGAATATACCTAATTTTGTCTCGTTTTTATATATAAACCTAGCTAATTAGTAACTTGTTTGCAGCATTTAGATAACACAGATGACAGGTGACCATGTACTTATACATTTTTAGTGATTAATTGTGTTGTCTGTCATCGAGCTTACTCAAATGATCACAATTGAACTGCCAAACTATTCTCTCACCCAACCGTCACATGAAAAAAGCGTCATTATTACCAAGTACTAAAAGATTTTCACAATAAAATTATTTTTATACCTTTTTAAAGTACCTAAATCAAATTACACTTTTGTGTTAAAAAGTCCGATAGGATTATAAATACATAGGCTATGTCAAATGTTACTATATTTACTTTGAGGAGGCTTTATTTTTTGTTTTTAAGAGTTTATTTTTTGTTTTATCTTAACGGATTAGGTAAATATAGTAACAAAACTAATACAGTGTTGTGAAAAAATATCTCTATGTGTGTTAATATACTAAATTATAAAAAAATATAATATGTTAGGGATAGGAAATAATAATTGCAAGATTTATTTGTGTACATATTTATTTAAGAAACATTGTTAATTTATTTTATATAAAGTTTGTAGATTTTTTTTAAGTTAAACATTCTTCAGCAAAATCGTACACGGTTAGCATTTAAGTCATTTTTATCATTCTTAACTTAAACATAATAATATAGTGTCCTCTACTGGGGTGACGTGGTAAAACCTATTTAAATACTTACCATATAAAATAGTTTAAATTGTTAGAACTACTCGAAATTAAAAAAGCCTGTGAAAAGCACACATGAGAAAATCCAAAATTCTGGAAGGACAACTATCCAACTGGTTTAAAAAATTCTAACTTGATTCGAATTCTCGGGGATCCACTACACCAATATTTAAAAAATACCATTGTATTTTAAGGACAGTGGTTGCATGGTCATAATCCAAAAGATGATGCTTTAAACAAATAATTTCAATCGTAAAACGTATTATACAGTATGTCTCCGTCAGTTTGCACCATACGGAAAACTTTTTTATTACCTATTCATTTTACGAAAAAAAGTTATTCTTCATAAAAAGCACTGCGTGGTCTAAAACCTAAAATACAACCATCAAATATCGAAATTTTCCAGTCATATACGAGGTTTGTCAAAAAATGTGAATTTTTCCCAAAAGTACCTTTATTTTTGACTATCAAAAATTGTTATAAAAAAAGTTGATCAGAACTAAAAACCACGTCTAAATATGCAATTATACGCATTTATGTTGAAAAATTATTTTTTTAATTTATTAATTATTTAATTAATTTAATGTGCTTGGATTAAAAAGCGTAGCGCTTGGTTTAGACCACAATGATATGGGGACGATACATCTAACCAAACCTAAGTTAAAATTTTGTAAAATTCATATTATGACATGATATGCCAAACTAATGAGTAATAAAATAAGTAGACAAATACAAATTTATTTTTGTTGTTTGCAAAATTAACAAAGTAAGAATATACAGAAAGAAAAAGTAAAATAAAATAAAATAAATGAAAATGGGACAGGCGTCTTATATAATTTGTTGGCGTATTTTGCATTATTTCACGAACGTTTGCAACAAGTTCTTCTGTTCTTGCAGATGGTTTTCTGCTCCTTTTTTGTGTTGTATAGAACATGTTTCACTAAACACAGCCACGGTTCTTTACAGGCAATGGTAAAAATCCCCAGCAATAAAAACAACGTTAGGAAAATGTTCGTGAAAATCGTCCATGCACAAACCCGGATTGAATTGCCACTCACCATTTACTCTAACCCCGTTTCGAAAATACGCTTCAACCATGAATGTTTTGTGCTGTTCCGTAAAGCCCATTGTGCGAATTGTTCAAGAAATTGGAAAAATTAGCGATGAATCAAATTACTTGTAACGACTGTCAAAGATGACGGAATAACTGATTGATTGTTAATTCAGGAAGTTACTGACACCCAACAGGTATTAAGCTCTACGGCTAAGCATTACGTCCATAGATGCAAGGCCCTCTTTGATGCAAATAAGTTTTGCTCGCACGGTATCATGGATTTGTATGCTGCAAGTTTGTGGGAATTGGGATTGCAAATTTGTGTGAATTGGGATGAGCGGAGTGATTAGGAATTGTTGTGTGTGTCTGTGAATGGGGTTTTTTTTTTTAGATATCAAAGTGTAATAATTTATTATCTTGTTTTAAAATTGTAATATCCAGAAAACTGATTTAGCCATTTATTTCTTTTCGCATACTTATGCTTATAGAAGTTTAGTTGCATGAAACTCGTATTTTAATAATAAGAAAAAAAATGTAGTTCTACCCTGCGTTCATTGTTTTAAATGTCCAAGAGAGCCGCAGCGGTCATTTATAAAGATCTTGATTATATCATGAACATGAATGCCGAAGTTGTATTTTTTTATCTTGATTGGTGTGATACTGTGTGCGTGTTATTGCATATTTACACGTGGTTTTTAGTTCTGATCAACTTTTTTTAATAACAATTTTTGATAATGTCAAAAATAAAGGAACTTTACCCTTGGGAAAAATTTACATTCCTGGGAAAAATTCACATTTTTTGACAAACCTCGTACTTATATGACTGGAAAATTTCGATATTTAATGGTTGTTGCATTTTAGGTTTAAGACCATGCAGAGCTTCTTATGAAGAATAACTTTTTTTCGTAAAATGAATAATAAAAAAGTTTTCCATATGGTGCAAACTTACGGAGACATACTGTATAATAAAAATTATTACCACGTGTCCACGGTAGTAGTTCATAGACAATTTACCTTTAGATAAACAAACAATAATCACGAATGTGGCAGTTTTATGGCCTCGCGCGTGTAAACAAAACTGGGAACTATTAGACATGCGCACTGCAACATTATCGTTTGACGAATGGGAAAATAGACAGGTCCGGGCTTTAAAATTTAAATTCTTGCTCATATGCCATCATAGAAGGTTTATTTTACCCCTATTTGGGCATAATACAATTATACAACGGCTGCAACTAGAACTATAGTCATTGTTTATATTACAATCCGAGTCACTATAAAAACACAATTCACTAACTAAACTACACAAAAACCAGAAATCCATAAATATTAAACACCAGTTCCACAATCCACGATAGCCGATCCGATAGCTGAAAACTTTAGAAAACTACAAGGAATCCGCAGAGAAATCTTAAAACACAACAACAAAAATGGCGGCCGAGCCGGTTCTGGAGAATATTCTTGAGCGCGTCGATTATTGTCGATAAAGTAGGACGGCCGATAACACGAGGTTTGTGCGCATGCACGAAGGTTCCCCGAATGAACACAGCTGACCGACGAGTCATGCGCTCGGACGTATTTTTTCACCCATAAAACGTAACTTTTGTTTGCGCAGGAGATAAGCTATAAGGTATCTAAAGGTAAATTGTCTATGTAGTAGTTACACGACGATCATAGAGTTAAGGTAATATAAAAATATAAAAAGTGACGTAAAACTCAAGAGAAACTCAAGCAGTTTATTTGCGTTATATAGTACTTTTTAAATTTGTCAAACATGTAGTTGAAAGTATTTAAGCTCAAAAATGTCCAGAAAGTCGAAACGTTTTAATATTAATATTACTGTAGCATGGGCTTGAAGAAAATCGTACTCGAACACTGCCGTTTTAATTTTAGACATCTTTAATAAAATGTCAACTATTTTAATCATAAGACTTTGTTTCAAGCTTACTTTAAGCCACAAAATAATAGTGACTTAGTATGCTTACATAACTGATAATATATAAATCGGAAGTAAGGTCAATTTTAGTTATATATAGAAAAATCATTTAAGAACTTCATTCGTGCTAAAAGTATTAAAACATGTTTAGCTGCGGATCGATTGTCTGAAGGGTAGATTGATAAGGATCAATAAAACAATCTTAAAAGATGATTATTTGTATATTGCAATGTTTTTATATATTCATATAAGGCAAATGACCCTAAAAAACGCATGTTTAGTGGCAGCTTATAAATTATATAATAACATAATATATTACATATTATTCATTCGTAAGAAATAAGTAATGAAAAACGTTATTTTGGTCATTATGTTTGCATACAAAGTATCCACTAGTGCTCACTTCATTTCATTGCCATTCTTACAGTACAGAGCTCGATGTTAGCAAGTTGACGATATTTTCGTGACACAATTCTTACCTTTGATATTATAAAATATATAAAAATTTAATTAAAAACTTTCCAGTAACGCGTAGAAAACATTTCATTAAATTTTACATTGTTTATTTTATTTAGATTAATAAAATTACTTAAATTTTATTTTGTGTTTTATTATCCACCCAATTTTTAATATTTTTTGATAGAAATGGAAATGTCACTAGAATTTTACCGTTATTGACTATCCAGATGAATGGCTAGCCTAACAGAGTTAACTTGAATCAATCTATTACTAAACGTATCCCAAATCAATGATGAAAACTTTTTACGCAAATTATCTTTGCGGGTAACCTATTTAGATTAATAAAATTACTTAAATTTTATTTTGTGTTTTATTATCCACCCAATATTTAAGATTTTTTGATCCCATGGAAATGTCACTAGAATTTTACCGTTATTGACTATCCAGATTAATGGCTAGCCTAACAGAGTTAACTTGTATCAATCTATTACTAAACGTATCCCAAATCAATGATGAAAACTTTTTACGCAAATCATCTTTGCGGGTAACCTATTTAGATTAGTAAAGTTACTTAAATTTTATTTTGTGTTCTATTAACCACCCAATTTTTAATATTTTTTGATCCAATGGAAATGTCACTAGAATTTTACCGTTATTGACTATCCAGATTAATGGCTAGCCTAACAGAGTTAACTTGTATCAATCTATTACTAAACGTATCCCAAATCAATGATGAAAACTTTTTACGCAAATTATCTTTGCGGGTAACCTATTTAGATTAATAAAATTACTTAAATTTTATTTTGTGTTTTATTATCCACCCAATATTTAATATTTTTTAATCCAATGGAAATGTCACTAGAATTTTACCGTTATTGACTATCCAGATGAATGGCTAGCCTAACAGAGTTAACTTGTATCAATCTATTACTAAACGTATCCCAAATCAATGATGAAAACTTTTTACGCAAATTATCTTTGCGGGTAACCTATTTAGATTAATAAAATTACTTAAATTTTATTTTGTGTTTTATTATCCACCCAATTTTTAATATTTTTTGATCCAATGGAAATGTCACTAGAATTTTACCGTTATTGACTATCCAGATGAATGGCTAGCCTAACAGAGTTAACTTGTATCAATCTATTACTAAACGTATCCCAAATCAATGATGAAAAACTTTTTACGCAAATTATCTTTGCGGATAATCTATTTAGATTAATAAAATTACTTAAAATTTTATTTTGTGTTTTATTATCAACCCAATTTTTAATATTTTTTGATCCAATGGAAATGTCACTAGAATTTTACCGTTATTGACTATCCAGATGAATGGCTAGCCTAACAGAGTTAACTTGTATCAATCTATTACTAAACGTATCCCAAATCAATGATGAAAACTTTTTACGCAAATCATCTTTGCGGGTAACCTATTTAGATTAATAAAATTACTTAAATTTTATTTTATGTTCTATTATCCACCCAATTTTTAATATTTTTTGATCCAATGGAAATGCCACTAGAATTTTACCGTTATTGACTATCCAGATGAATGGCTAGCCTAACAGAGTTAACTTGTATCAATCTATTACTAAATGTATCCCAAATCAATGATGAAAACTTTTTACGCAAATCATCTTTGCGGGTAACCTATTTAGATTAATAAAATTACTTAAATTTTATTTTGTGTTCTATTATCCACCCAATTTTTAATATTTTTTGATCCAATGGAAATGTCACTAGAATTTTACCGTTATTGACTATCCAGATGAATGGCTAGCCTAACAGAGTTAACTTGTATCAATCTATTACTAAACGTATCCCAAATCAATGATGAAAACTTTTACGCAAATCATCTTTGCGGGTAACCTATTTAGATTAATAAAATTACTTAAATTTTATTTTGTGTTCTATTATCCACCCAATTTTTAATATTTTTTGATCCAATGGAAATGTCACTAGAATTTTGCCGTTATTGACTATCCAGATGAATGGCTAGCCTAACAGAGTTAACTTGTATCAATCTATTACTAAACGTATCCCAAATCAATGATGAAAACTTTTTAAGTAAAATTATCTTTGCGGGTAACCTATTTAGATTAATAAAATTAGTTAAATTTTATTTTGTGTTTTATTATCCACCCAATTTTTAATATTTTTTGATCCAATGGAAATGTCACTAGAATTTTACCGTTATTGACTATCCAGATGAATGGCTAGCCTAACAGAGTTAACTTGTATCAATCTATTACTAACCGTATCCCAAATCAATGATGAAAACTTTTTAAGTAAAATTATCTTTGCGGGTAACCTATTTAGATTAATAAAATTACTTAAATTTTTTTTTGTGTTTTATCATCCACCCAATTTTTAATATTTTTTGATCCAATGGAAATGTCACTAGAATTTTACCGTTATTGACTATCCAGATGAATGGCTAGCCTAACAGAGTTAACTTGTATCAATCTATTACTAAACGTATCCCAAATCAATGATGAAAACTTTTTACGCAAATTATCTTTGTGGGCAACCTATTTAGATTAATAAAATTACTTAAATTTTATTTTGTGTTTTATTATCCACCCAATTTTTAATATTTTTTGATCCAATGGAAATGTCACTAGAGTTTTACCGTTATTGACTATCCAGATGAATGGCTAGCCTAACAGAGTTAACTTGTATCAATCTATTACTAAACGTATCCCAAATCAATGATGAAAACTTTTTAAGTAAAATTATCTTTGCGGGTAACCTATTTAGATTAATAAAATTAGTTAAATTTTATTTTGTGTTTTATTATCCACCCAATTTTTAATATTTTTTGATCCAATGGAAATGTCACTAGAATTTTACCGTTATTGACTATCCAGATGAATGGCTAGCCTAACAGAGTTAACTTGTATCAATCTATTACTAAACGTATCCCAAATCAATGATGAAAACTTTTTACGCAAATTATCTTTGCGGGTAACCTACGAATTAATTTTCACCTGACTAATCGTTTGGCGGGAAAATTGTAAAAAATCTAATTTGTCGGAAAAATTGGAATGTTGAGATATGAAAATAAGTTAACTTGAAGTTTTGAAAAAATATCCTTTCAGATTCCCGTGAATTTAATAAAAATGTGTTAAATGACCGAAAACCAAGGTATTAACTCATTAGATTTTTGTTGTTTCTTAAATCTGACAACCATATTTATCATTTATAGAAATCTTGGTCAAAATTAGAAGAAACGGTCCTTTGTCAGTATATTGTTCCAAACATAACTATAAATGGCTGACCACACTCCACAAAATAATTTTTGAATTCGTTAATCGTGTAATAATTTAATTAGGCTTAAACCCACATTATGTGTTAAGTACATAGGTACTATAAAAACAGAAAACAATTCGAATTTATTTTATAATCCTAGGTAGACTGGTAGACATAACATAGGTAGTTGTTAAGTCATTATACGTAATATTCGAGCAAACATGATGCAAAATCAAAATTTTAAAACACTACTTATAATGTTGCTTACGATGTATGGTAGTAAAGGGGGTAGCAGTGATCGAGCCTCATAGAATCCAAAAGACAGAAAACGTAAAACACATGAACACTCAACAAGTCTGCACAAACATTATATCACTAAGTACTATACAAATTATACAAAACGACCGGACCGTCGAGAGTTTTATTTTTGCAAAATCGTTTATAATTTCGTCCATATTTAAAGTTTTAACAAACTCGTGTTCGCTACTGATTAAGGATAAATCCAAAAGGCGTTGTTGTCCCATGGTGTTACCGTAAATGGGTTTTTACTATTTTAGGTTTGAAAAAAGATCGTTCCGCTGATGCCACACTAACTGGTAAAGTTAGAAATAACATCACTGCACTAGATACATCTGGAAAATTTGAAGAACACACTGATTTTTTTTTATTAATAAATTATCCGCAAGTTCATACATTGTTTTTAATTTTGAAATACTCTCTCCAAGTTCCTTTCAGAGGCTTAAAATTTAACCAGGAAAGTCAATGGACAAGTCTTTATGGTATATCGTTTGTAAATTCCGCGCTTTCACGTATAATTCTTCTTCACTTAACGAAGTTAAATTCTCAGGATATAAAAAAAAATATTATGAAATGAAATACCTATAAAAGGCAAAGCTGGCAGCAAATTTTTAAGGGGCCGTCAATGTGGGCCCCCCGCGGTGCGGGGTCTGCGGGGATGTTTCTTACGCCACTGAATAGTACGTATATTATTCGGAATATTCTACTGCATGGTGTGGAGCCCGTAAAACGTGGCAACGTTTGCCTTCTAGCGGTAGCAAGCAACAATAGGAAACTTAAATATATACAGGGTGATTCACGGTGGATGGAACGTTAGACGTTTCTGACGAATAAGTAAATGAATCGTTCTGAAAATTTGGTCCCGTACATAAACGGATATGCTCTACCAACAGTACCAACCTAAAATATTTTTAACAATAGAGTGTTGCCGCTTCCACACAAAAATAATAGTAACTTCGATTTTTTAAATGCAATACCATATATTTTATTTTATTTTCGAATCCCCCATTACTTTCCTTACAATTTTTATTAACTCTACTCTATACTTATCTCTTACCGTTTCTAAGATATAAATTAATTTCCGTTTTTTTTGTCCGAAAACGTCACTTTTAAAAATGCTGATAATTTTGAACTCTAAAACACTGAAACCCTGAAATTTGGTAAATAGTTAACTAATACCATAGCGCTCTTTGCCCTAGTCCCAAATCTTAGTTGCAATATACAGGGTGGTTGAAAAATACACTTATTCTGGTAACTTGAAAAAGTGACCATAAGTCTTTTTTTTTTCAAATGTAACACCCTGTATATTATTACGGATTTGAAAAGCTGCTAAAATTTCACTTCATTCTTGTATATCATACCTGTACCTAACTAACTGGTTTAATCAATTTTTTGACGTATTAAGCATAATTTATTAAATTTTCTATACAATTCAATTTTTATTCGGTTATTAGTAAGTTAGCCATGACAAAAACTGATGTTTACGTATGTTACTATGGTATAGTAAATACACTTTAAAGTCATGGAAGAAATCTATATAAATAATACAAATGCAGTTCTTATGAATTAATTTATTTTATTTGGACAATGTGGACAACATTAAAACTAAATTTTTCTTGAAATCCATGCAGTCAACACCCGCATATTAAAGTGT
Source organism: Polydrusus pterygomalis (assembly GCA_963969555.1). Taxonomy (NCBI): domain Eukaryota; kingdom Metazoa; phylum Arthropoda; class Insecta; order Coleoptera; family Curculionidae; genus Polydrusus; species Polydrusus pterygomalis. Next base: position 21,989,084 of record OZ018379.1, read on the forward strand.
TTGGATGTAAACGGCCAGCGTTTTGAACATCTGTTAAAATGCCATTTTATTAGTTATAATTTTAGTAATCTTTTATTATTTGACTACCTAGTTAACATTTAATAAAATTGTTCTGGATCCTTATGAATTTTCTAGATTCATTCGCGGTAAATTGGAGTACATTTCGTTAAACTTTATACATGTCCTGGTGATAATTCACATTGTCCAAATAAGATAAAAAAAAATTCATAAAAACTGCATTTGTATAGTTTTCTTCCATGACTTTAAAGTGTATTTCTATCTTGTATCTAAACTTAGTAAAATGTCAAAACGATAACCATAGTAACATACGTAGACATCAGTTTTTGTCATGGCTAACTTACTAATAACCGAATAAAAATTGAATTGTATAGAAAATTTAACAAATTATGTTTAATACGTCAAAAAAATGGTTAAACTAGTTAGTTAGGTACAGGTATGATATACAAGAATGAAGTAAAATTTTAGCAGCTTTTCAAATCCGTAATAATATACAGGGTGTTATATTTGAAAAACAGGAGTTATGGTCACTTTTTCAAGTTACCAGAATAAGTGTACTTTTCAACCACCCTGTATATTGCAACTAAGATTTGGGACTATGGCAAAGAGCCCTATGGTATTAGTTAACTATTTACCAAATTTCGGGGTTTCAGTGTTTTAGAGTTCAAAATTATCAGCATTTTTAAAAGTGACGTTTTCGGACAAAAAAAACGGAAATTAATTTATATCTTAGAAACGGTAAGAGATAAGTATGGAGTAGTTAATAAAATTTGTAAGGAAAGTAATGGGGGATTCGAAAATAAAATAAAATATATGGTGTTGCATTTAAAAAATCGAAGTTACTATTATTTTTGTGTGGAAGCGGCAACACTGTATTGTTAAAAATATTTTAGGTTGGTAGAGCATATCCGTTTATGTACGGGACCAAATTTTCAGAACGATTCCTTTACTGGTTCGTCAGAAACGTCTAACGTTCCATCCACCGTGAATCACCCTGTATAATAGGAAAATATTAAAAAAAAAATTATAAAAATTTTATATTTTCAATAACGCCTAAAAAAGTTATAGGTAACGCTTAACTCGGCAACATTGTTGTTTAAAAATGCTCAAATAATAAATAAAACATAAATAAAACGCATCTTGTACCTTATCGAACACTTTAATATTATACGGGAACGGTGCCATTCAGGTTTAATTCGCCCAATCTCCGGCTTAATTCCTCTGTCAAGGATTCTCTTTTCACTTCCGCTTCGTCCCTCGTTTTGACATTCCGTAATTTGACAACTCCGTTTTTTATTTCTGATTCACCTAAGATAATTGCGAAAGGTATACTGTTTTCTTCGCAGTATTGTAGTTGTGCCAATAGTTTTGGATTTTTCTTGTATGAATATTCCACCTAAAATACATTTCAGATTGGTTAGCCGCTTGCCTGGTTTATTTCACAACTTTTTTTGTAAAATACAACTGCCGTGCGAGCAAAAATTATTTGCGTCAAAGAGGGCTTGGATTAAAAAACGTAGGGCTTGGTTTAGATCACAATGATAGGGAGACGATATATCTAACCAAATCTAGGTTAAAATTTTGTCAAATTCATATTATGACATGATATGCCAAACTAATGAGCCATAAAATAAGTAGAAAAATACAAATTTATTTTTGTTGTTTACAAAATTACAAAATTAACAAAGTAAGAATATACAGAAAAAAAAAAGAATTACTTGCACTTTATAAGGAAATAAATTTAGCTGCTTCTTAAGAATAGTCCTGCATGTTCCATAAGATCTTCCCACTTCTTGGGACAGGCGCCTTATACAATTTGTTGGCGTATTTTGCATTATTTCACGAACGTTTGCAACAAGTTCTTCTGTTCTTACAGATGGTCTTCCTGCTCCTTTTTTGTGTTGTATAGAACCTGTTTCCCTAAACACAGTCACAGTTCTTTTCGGGCAATGATAAAAATGCCCAGCAATAAAAGCAACGTGCTGTTCCGTAAAGCCGATTGTGTGAATAGTTCAAGAAATTGGAAAAATTAGCGATGAATCAAATTACTTGTAACGACTGTCAAAGATGACGGATAACTGATTGATTGTTAATTCAGGTAGTTACTGACACCCAACAGGTATAAAGCTATACGGCTAAGCATTACGTCCTTAGACGCAAGGCCCTCTTTGATGCAAATAATTTTTGCTCGCACGGTATTTATTTTTTATTATTATTATGGGTTGGTAGGACGTTGTAAGTCATACAATTAATTCGGCCCCATACTGCCAAACGGAAAAAGCAGCTTTTGAACGCGGTTAAGGTTGAATTCTCAACGTCATTCAATCTATTGCCAACCTATAACCTATTTCGCGTTAATTTTTTGAGTTTATTATTTTAATAACTAACATTTAAAGAAAATCAATGTCGTCGGTACATTATTTAGGTAGTATCTGATATATTACAAAAATATAAATTTATTTCATTGTTAATTTTGGGAGAATTGTATAGTGAAAGAACAATGAGTGACAGTGACATAATAATGTTAAAAAAAAATCTTACCCGATATTTTTCACTATACAATTCTCCTAAAATAAGTTATGGAATTCCTTGATATTTATTAAATATGTCAATTATTACCTATAGAATATCAAGTCGATACTGATTTTCTTTAAATTTTGTATAAAAGCTAGAAAACATAAATAACTCTACGCGAAATAGGTTATAGGTTGGCAAGCATGTTGATACTCCCACCTTAACTGCCATTTTAACATTAAATTGATGAAATAACCGATTGTCATTATCGGCAATAATATTTAACTTTTAAACTAAAAACGTTACTACAAAAATTAATCTTGCAATGTCACTTACAGTGACAATCCGTTTTTCATTATACAGGATCAAAAAATAGTAATTTTATTAAAATTGTCAAGCAATTGGAAACGACCAGAGGGAATGTAATGCATAAAGATGTATTTCTGTGGTGCATCCTTTTATATAAGTTCTTTTAAACACTAAGATGAATCAGCCGAAGCAGTTAATATTTTCTATGATATAAACTGTAAATGGAGGTAGGTTACAATAATCTTTTCATTTGCAGATTTTAAAAATCAATTGTTAACATATTTTAACACAACAAACATGTGTTTTCATGTTGGAGAGATGAAAGTTACAAAAAAACGAAACACCTAATACTATTTTTTTTGGGAATGTTAGGTGGATATTGGTCATGCAGAGAAATAACGTTTTGAAGACAAAGACAGAATTCTAAGGGTATCAAAGGGTATCAGCGGTACCGTCGAGGGGATGAAAAACTCCCAGGATTAATTAGTCAACTTGACATCCGTTTGTTTATTATTGAATTGTGAGTATGACAAGTTAGCCCCGCTCATTCCCCTAACATCACCACTCAAAGGATCCGTCAAATCGCCATTTTACCTTCGCCGGATATTTGCCTTTATATCATCCTAATAAGTATCTATACTTGGTATCGAACAAGTATTGCTTTGATAGTATCGATACCTTACTAAGTATTGAAAAAATATATCGATACCATGATACCGTCTACAAAAAAAAACTCGAAACTCACTAAAAACAGTATCAGAAAACATAGAACTAATTTTTGATTATATGATTTCAATTGTCATGCAATGCTCCTTCTTCTTAAGGTCACATATTGAAAGCTCTGTTTTCAAAACCCCTGGCAAAAATTTAGACCTACGGACTACAATTACAAGATCCGTTATTGTAGCTGTAAACGTTTTTTGACACCAAATTTTATTTGAATGTTGACAAACAATGGCACATACATACAAATGAACAAAAACATAATTATATTATGAGAATCTAACAGGATCTTAAGGGTACACATTTAAAACAATTCTCTATTTAACCGTCGCGTCGATATTCAAATAATCACAACCATATTGCGAGTTATTTATTGTTTAAACTTATCCTACCTTAAAATCGTCATCCCAAAGTTCATTACAAAGTTTAAGCCTTTCGTCAACAAGGTTTTTCTGCGCCGTACAAACGTACACGTCGACTTCTGTAGTGCGAACCTTTCTTTTGGACGCGTGTATTTTTTCTTCCAAAACAGCAAATAGTCTACAAAATAATCAAAGATTCATTTTCCAGGTCTATGGTTTTCAATATTATTTTTTCCAATAACATGATTATTCGTGTCGTGTTTACTCGCATGAAACGATGCGCAGAGAATTTACCCTTCTATGATATTGTATATTTTTATCATTAAATAATTTCTGTTAAATTTTATTTTATAATAGATGAGATGGTTCATTGTAGTAAATTGATTATGGAACTTTCGCGGCGTCTGCTGGTATCAAAATGAATTGAAATAATTTTCAATAGTTTTGCTAAGGTTTATGAAATTAGAGGATATTAAAGTTATATATATTTAGAAGATATATAAATAAATAGTGTCCGGGAAAATAATTGCGGTATATCGGACAAGTGTGTAACTGTTTTTTCTATTGGAATACACAGGAATCATTATTATCATTTATCAGTTAATTCAGCTGGGATGGCCGCTGTACTTTTGTAAAAGGCTTCTAATACATCTTACCGCTGTTGTCGGGATTGCTTGGGTTATGGCTGCCCGTAGAGTCCAAACAAGGACGAAACGGCCGCCGTGGTCTACCCGCCCCAGGGTATCTATTGTGCTCGGATCCCTGTGTATTCCAATATAAAAAACAGTTACACACTTGTCCGATATGCCACAATTATTCGCTTTTAGTTATACATATTTTTTAAAGTAGTATTTATTTTTTATTATACACTGATCGTGAGTGACTGCTCGTTTGGAGGGAAAATTGTAAAAAATATATTTTATCACGAAAATTGATATTAGATGACGAGATATCGAAAAAAGTTATTTGAAAAAGGTGTTTAGATTTAAATTTTATGCTAGTTTACGTTTGATGCAAAAATTCAAAAAAAAATTATTTTAACATTAAAAAAAATATATTTATCTTTTTTTTTGTAAATATTGAAAATAATTTGCTTCCTTTAGACTTTTAATCGGTAACTAACCTTTCAACTCCTATTGAGACCCCAACACAAGGAACCTGTTTGTTTTTGACATCAAACATTCCGACCAAATCATCATATCTTCCTCCTCCTGCTATTGACCCTACTGAGACTTCTTCGCCTTTACTGCTGTCTAAAAAACAAACAAAAAATTTAATATTAAAAATCTGTATGGGCAGGAATCTAGAATAAAAGAAAAATAAACTGGCATGTAATAACTTCTGTATAAAGCAAATAAAACGTAGCAATTTCAATATACAGGGTGTCCGGAAATGATGGGCAAAAAATTTAGGGGATAGTTCTAGACCGAAAATAAATGCTATCTCTTCCTACAACATTTTTCCGAAAATTGATTATTAAGGGAGTTACAGGGTGTTAAAGTTAAATTTTATTTACAGTTTTAAAATACATAAGTTACTAGAACAATAAATTAAACATTAAAATCAAAGGTTTCAGAGTGACGACCTTCCTCTTTAATGCATAAATTAATTCTTCTTAAAAAATGCCGACGAACATGGAATATTCCTTCCTTTGCTATGCTATGTTTAAGGTTGAAAATAAATTAAAATTATTTCGTATTCATCACATGCAAGCAATGCTATTTGAGCGTTTTCCTCGAAAACGGTTACATTTATCGAAACAAAAGTAGTATACCTTTTTTATGTCAAAAGGTTAGGAGAATAAAAATATTCAGTCAAAATGCGCATACAGGGTGATTCATTAAGGGTGGCGACCGGCCATATCTCGGAAACTACTAGGCATAGAAACTTGGAGAAAAAAAAATTATGATTAAAGCGGTCATGAGAAAATTCTGGAAATTACTTTTAAGTTCCTCATTTCGCCGCAAGGGGGCACAATTAAATTTTTTTTTAATTCTAAATTTCTCCGAAATTTCTCATATTAACGTATAACTCTGATTACACCATCGAAAAGCTTAAACAATTCTGCATCATTTTGGCTTAAGGCTCATTGGCGTACCGGCCTTGATAAGAGTGGGGGAAGCTATTAAATGTGTAAACATTAAAATCGCTGTAACTTCTAAACGACTTATCCGATTTTCCTAAATTTAAGCTTGTTTGGAAGGGAAAGGTAAGTATCTTCAATCGCCGAATCCAATAGTTTACGATAGTGTTTAATAAAATTGCTAGAGGGCGCAATTTGTAATAATAACAGTTTTTTCAATTTTATCCCGGAAATTCAAATCATACGGTATAACTATGACATCATAATCGAAAAGTAGATGAAATTTGCAAGAAAAGATGTGAAGACCGCAGTTCGATATCTTTGTTCGTTTCAGAGCTATTGCCAAAACAATAATTTTTAATACAAATTGCGCCCTCTAGCAATTTTATTAGACATTATCTTGTACCATTGAATACGACAATTGAAGGTACTTACCTTTCTCTTCCAAACAAGCTTAAATTTAGTAAAATCGGTTAAGTCGTTTAGAAGTTACAGCGATTTTAATGTTTACAGTTTCACTTGATAAGAGTGGGAGAAGCTATTGAAAGTGTAAACATTAAAATCGCTGTAACTTCTAAACGACTTATCCGATTTTACTAAATTTAAGCTTGTTTCGAAGAAAAAGGTAAGTACCTTCAATTGTCGTATCTAATGGTACAAGATAGTTTTTAATAAAATTGGTAGAGGGCGCAATTTGTATTAAAAATTATTGTTTTGGCAATAACTCTGAAACGAACAAAGATATCGAACTGCGGTCTTCACATCTTTTCTTGCAAATTTCATCTACTTTTCGATTATGATGTCATAGTTATACCGTATGATTCGAATTTCCGGGATAAAATTGAAAAAACCGTTATTATTACAAATTGCGCCCTCTAGCAATTTTATTAAACACTATCGTGTACTGTTGGATACGGCGATTGAAGATACTTACCTTTCCCTTCCAAACAAGCTTAAATTTAGGAAAATCGGATAAGTCGTTTAGAAGTTACAGCGATTTTAATGTTTACACTTTCAATAGCTGCTCCCACTCTTATCAAGGTCGGTACGCCAATGAGTCCTAAACCAAAATGATGCAGAATTGTCTAAGCTTTTCGATGATGTAATGAGAGTTATACCTTAATACGGGAAATTTCGGAGAAATTTAGAATTTAAAAAAAAAATTTTAATTGTGCCCCCTTGCGGGGAATTGAGGAACTTAAAAGTAATTTCCAGAATTTTCTCATGATCATCATAATTTTTTTTTCTCCAAGTTTCCGAGATATGGCCGGTCGCCACCCTTAATGAATCACCCTGTACAGTGTAGGACAAAAAAGTTGGGACCATTCAAATTAAAGTAGAGGCTCCTATGTGGCGCCCTCTACAAAATGCGAAAAAACCGGTGGGCAAATTTGTATTCCTCATCCCGAAAAAGCCCTAAATATACGAGATTTCGCCAAAATATTATGAGCGTGGCAAAAGGTATTGCAAAAAAAAAATGCATATAAATTTTGCTTTAATATTAAATTTTGGAAAAAATGTTATAGGAAGAGATAGCATTTATTTTCGGTCTAGAATTACCCCGAAAATTTTTTGCTCATTATCTCCGGTCTCAGGACACCCTGTATACATACCTCCTAATAAAACTGCTTCATAAATAACACCAGTATAATAATCTAAACCTCTGGCCAAACTGAGATCAAATGAAACTCTATCGGTTATTTGGAGGATATCACAATACTTTAGCAGTAACTTTATTGCCTCCAATCCTTCAACAGCAGATTTACTTTTGGAAAGTTTTTCATCGCCCAGTAACTTGTCAACGAGTTCAGTTTTTCCGTGTAATTTAACATATTCGCCTATTTTGTCAGCTACGTCTTCAGCAAGACCTTTTTCTTCTACCATTTCTTTCCTTACTTCGTCCCAAGGTGACTAAAAAACATTAAATACATTTTACAGAAAACAAATATAACTAATTATAAAGAATCATGGTCCAACGAAAACTTAACACCTCGATTTTCCTGCTTTAAAATGAAAATGTGGAAAATCGCTCGGACCCGTCGATTTTTATTTCGAGGGGGACATCTTTTGCGTATATTGTCAATCTTGTTACTTCAAGCCCCTAGGAGGGAGGAGGGGTAAGATATAAATCTTAAATGGATACCCCTATTTTATATAATTTTTTTGGATTCTGCATAAAATTCTGAACATTTTTTAATAAAAGCATTATTAGTCTATACTTAACAGTTTCCGAGATATTGACCCTTGAAAAATGACATTTTTGAACTTTGACAGCGTCTAGCTTTCTAACTGTACGTCTTAGAGCAAAACGGCTTACATGTCCCTATCTTCAATTTTTATTATTTTTCCAATAGTGTCAACTTTCGGTTAAACCGGATGTAAGAAATATAGTGCTTCCGGTTTAACCGGAAGTTGACACTATTGGAAAGATAATAAAAATCGAAGATAGGGACATGTAAGCCGTTTTGCTCTAAGACAGTTAGAAAGCTAGACGCTGTCAAAGTTCAAAAATGTCATTTTTCAAGAGTCAATATCTTGGAAACTGTTAAGTATAAAAATGTTCAGAGTTTTATGCAGAATCCAAAAAAATTATATAAAATAGGGGTATCCATTTAAGATTTAGATCTTACACCCCCCTCCCTTCTAGGGGCTTGAAGTAACAAGATTTACAATATACGCAAAAGATGTCCCCCTCGAAATAAAAATCGACGGGTCCGAACGATTTTCCACATTTTCATTTTAAAGCAGGAAAATCGAGGTGTTAAGTTTTTGTTGGATTACCCAGTAATATTCAACAAGCATATTTTTTATCCTATAAATTAAAAACTAATATAATAAACAAAAACGATGCTACTCACCTTATCTAACTTATCAACTGCTGAACATATACACCTAAAACTACTTTTCGGTACTCCACAAGCCTCGAACATTCCATCCAATAATAGTCTGTGATTAACTTTGACCTGGTATGGAGTAACCTCCAAAGTATCCAATATTTCACAGACAATTTTTATACATTCCGCATCTGGAATCATTGGATCGTATGCACCGGCAATGTCGAAATCCTAAAAATTAAATAACCAACTTTCCTTTAACAGTCCCACTACCCAGATACTGTCTATAATCAGACAATTCTGTAAGGCACTTTTTCGGTCGCCAACTCTGTAACGGCTTTTTGGTGCGGTACTTTTTGTAACGGCGAATAGAAATGTTTTTCTGAAAGTTGTTAATTATTTAAATGAGGCCAACCTTTTCTTTGAAGGTCAATCGGGGTTCCGTAAGGGATTTAGCACTGCGACTGCTTTGCTGAATACTTTGGATGATATTTTGGGGGCTGCAGATAGAGGCGAAACCTCAGCCTTGGTTCTTCTTGATTATAGTAAGGCTTTTGACACTTTGGATCATCATTTGTTGTGTGCCAAACTTCATTATTATGGGTTTTCGGAAGGTTTAATTAAACTTTTAAAGGATTATCTTGTTGGTAGGTCACAATATGTCATCGTTAATCGCAAGCAGTCACAACGTCTTGCTCTGGACAGGGGAGTACCGCAGGGGTCCATTTTGGGGCCTTTGCTGTTTGTTATTTTTACCATGGACATGCACACTCACATAGCTGGCGGCAGACTAAAGCAGTATGCCGATGACAGTACCTTTCTTACACATTTTGATCAGCTAAATGCTTTACAGATAGAACAAAATATAAACAATTGTTTAAATTCTATTTACACTTATTTTACTAACAACGGACTTAAAATCAATCCTAAAAAATCAGCTGTTATGTTTTTTGGAAAGAATAAGGATTGGGCTGGGAGTAATATTACTTTAGAGATGGCACAAGAAAAAATTCCAGCTGTCAATGAGTACAAAAACTTGGGTATCATATTCGATAGCAAATTAAGATTTAGAAGTCAAGTCTCAAGCGTGACTCAGAGGGCGTACTGTTCGCTGCGTAATCTATATAAAAATCGACATATACTTAATGTAGATCTAAAAAAACAGCTATGTGAGTCTTTAGTACTTTCTCACTGCAACTACTGCAATTTTGTTTATGGCCCATGTCTGGATAATTGTACAAAATATAAATTGCAAAAAATACAAAATGCTTGTGTTAGATTCATTTTTGGTTTAAGAGTCAGGGATCATGTCAGTCCAAAAATAAAAGAACTACGGTGGTTAAAAATTAAAGACCGTGAAAAACTGCATTTAGGGTGCTTTCTGCATAGGCTGCTAAAAAGTGGATCTCCTAGATATTTGCGCGAAAGGCTGGTTCTTCGAAGTTCTTTGCATCAACGCGATACCAGGTTAAGGGCCGTTTTCAAATACCCAAGCATCGTACAAGTTTGTTTAATCAATCGTTTAGCTATACATCTTCCAAACTCCTTAATGAAATTATTGATTCTGACCTCTTAAATAAGTCTAAGTTTTCCTTTAGAACTACCTATAAAAATATTTTGCTTCAAAAATACTGATTATTTATCCAGGCTTTTTTTTTTTTTTTTTTTTTCTGTTTCTTTCTGTTCCTCTGCTCTGTGGTATTAAATAACCCAGGTTTTGGCTACTTTTGAGATAGATCACTATGGATGCTTGATGGTTTTTCTTATTTAACATTTCATTTTAGTATGAATAACATTGAATGTATTATATATATTATATTATATCCAACATGAATTGTAACTTATTTTGTTATATTTGTAAAATTTTGTATGCTCGGTTAAAAGCAGCTCTGCTGAAATTTGCCGAGTTAAAAATAAAGACCTTTTATTATTATTTATTATTATAGACACCAGGTTTTAGAACTAAACGTCTGAAAAGGGAAAAGGCAATGAGATAATCTTTAAAGTTACAAAAAAAGTTAAAACTGTTTTTGATAAAAAGGTTTTTATGTAGAATCTAATGGATTAGCTGGTTTTCTATACAGTGAGGACGTAAAGTCTGGAATAAATTCATTATTTAGGGAACGCTGAATGTTTTTAAAAATCGCTCGGATACGTCGATTTTGTTTTTTTAATACGCATTGTTTTCAATATTTTTTATTATACAGGGTGTCTCCGAAAGCACTCTGCTTGGACCAACTTTAATTTTTTAAATGGGAACCCCCATTTTTTTTTTTTAATTTTAGGATTCTGTGCATAATTGTGAACATTTTTTATCTAACATGTCATTATGATTTATCGACAGTTAAAGTTCGCAAATAAATAAAACAATTAATTATTTATCATTTTAATAAATGTTGAAAATGTTGCCCAAAGGTTAATTGGCAGTAACCTAGACGATCGAAAAATTCTTTCTGCACATTTCTGACAACTTCCGGACTGATTGGCCGTATTTCTTAAACAATTCGATTCTTTAAGTCCTCCATGTCCATTGGCTTAGTTTGGAAAACTTTACCTTTAAGGTAACCCCACAGAACAAAGTCAAGGGGGGTTAAGTCGGGAGACCTCCGCGGCCATTCAATAGCTCCCCTTCTTCCAATCCATCTATTTTCAAAAGTTCGCGCCTATCTTAATACTATTTTTGAAAATAGATAGATTGCAAGGAGGGGAGCTATTGAATGGCCGCGGAGGTCTCCCGACTTAACCCCCCTTGACTTTTTCTGTGGGTTTACCTTAAAGGTAAAGTTTTTCAAACTAAGCCAATGGACATGGAGGACTTAAAGAATCGAATTGTTTAAGAAATACGGACAATCACTCCGGAAGTTGTCAGAAATGTGCAGAAAGAATTTTTCGATCGTCTAGGTTACTGCCAATTAACCTTTGTGGGCAACATTTTCAACATTTATTAAAATGATAAATAATTAATTGTTTTATTTATTTTCGAACTTTAACTGTCGATAAATCATAATGACATGTTAGATAAAAAAATGTTCACAATTACGCACAGAATCCTAAAATTAAAAAAAAATGTGGGTTCCCATTTAAAAAATTAAAGTTGGTCCAAGCAGAGTGCTTTCGGAGACACCCTGTATAATAAAAAATATTGAAAAAAATGCCTATTAAAAAAACAAAATCGACGTGTCCGAGCGATTTTTAAAAACATTCAGCGTTCCCTAAATAATGAATTTATTCCAGACTTTACGTCCTCACTGTATATCTGCTCATTTCAAAATACATAGAAAAATCCTACTTACACACTGGTAGAATTCCCTATATCTTCCCCTCAAAATTGAAGGGTTATCTCTTCTATACACTTTGGCAATGTGGTAACGTTTGATATTGGTAATCTTGTTCATTGCCAGATATCTGGCAAAGGGAACTGTAAGGTCATAGCGAAGGGATAATATCTCACCACCCTGATCTTTCAAATCGTAAATCAGTTTCGAGTCTTCACCATATTTTCCTGTAAGAACTTCCTGCAATGACAAAACAATAAATTACATTAACTGTTCTGCTGTATGTTTTTTTTTTCAATTTACACTCTTTACAGGCATTCTTTTTGACATAAGATGGTAGAAATTTTCCAAAAATATTTTACTTTTGTCGTCAAAAATACAGTTTTATATGTATATAAAAAAATTAACGGAGTATCACCCATTTAAAATGTTCCTTTTTTGCAAGACTTTCTTTAACACTTTGAATAATGTTGACGGTTTTCGGTTTCGTCAAAGGAATGCAAGTCGGTAAAGCCGTTTTCGAAACACAAACATGTACAAAAGTTGTTAAGAGAATTCATCGAACTTTTTGCCGCGCAGTTAGTGTTTTGTAAAAAGTTTCATTATCTATATTTATTAATATCGTGCATTATCATAAGTGTATTATGTATGTAACAACATAATTCAATTGTTTAAAATAGGTATATAAAGATTTGGTTGTGGAAGTTGGATTGTTATAAAGTTTTCATATCAAATAAGCCTAATAATACCTAAGTGTTAAATTCGAACATAGATTAATTTTTTATAAGTTTAGATAATCTATAATATTTTTACAAAGCTCAGAGCTTGTTAGAACAATGGACGCGACCTATTGCTATTTATTGTATACAGCGTGACTAGTAATAAAGTCCGCATCATATGGGATTTTTTTTTCATAGCTTTATTCGCAATTTGACTTTGGCATCAAGTTCTGCTCCGATCGAGATAAAATTAAGCAAAACATTTTTATTTCTGAAAATATCGAAAAAAAGTTATTAGAAAAAGTTTTTTTAAATGCAGTTTCTAAGCCCACATGTAAAATTTCAGCTGCATAAGATAATTTTGATTTTTTACCCACCACTAAAATTTATTTTCCACTTAATGAACATTTTACTGATGACACTGTGTTCTTTTTTGTTTTAATATTAAGGTGTATTACTTGCAGAAACAAACTACGTTTTCAAAAATATTTATTTTATGAAGTTACCTTATACAGGGTCAAAAACAAATAAACTTTGCATCACATGCAACTAAATTTTAATAGCCCAATTTTGATTTTGTAGAAAAACACACATTTAATATGGCACTTTAAAGAAAATGTATTTGAAATAAAGCATTTTCAAAACTAGGAAGTTTTATGTAGGTTGCGTTGAGTCTTATTTTGCAAAAGTGGTGCAATTTACAAAATATGGGTAAAAAATCAAAAGTATCTTATGCAGCTAAAATTTTGCATGTGGGCTAAAAACTGCATTTAAAAAAACTTTTTTCGATACTTTCAGAAATAGCCCCACTTATGAATTATTTTTTGGAAATAATTAAAATTTGACAGATAATGCTAATCACGAAACTACTATTTTTTTGCTTAATTTTCATCTCGATAGAAGCAGAACTTGATGCCAAAGTCAAATTTCGAATAAAGCTATTAATAAAAAAAAAACCATATGATGCGGACGTTACTGGTAACACTGTATATATAATGTATGTATGTATTATAACACCCAAGGTGAAGATATTTTAGTGAAAAATAAAAATAAATATATCAATATAGCAAGTAAAAATACTTGGTAACTGTAATAATTATGTTCTTTGTGTGCATAGACTTAACCTCTAAATTTGTACAGCTGCGAGAATTAATTACAGATTGCAGCATAAATGAAAAGGTATAAACCATATTGCTATAACACTCTCACTATGTTACGTTTCCTTTTGACTTGCGACACACCTCCCGAAGTAATAGAACGAACAACGAGGCGTTCTCGAATTAAAGGTCAATTTCATTTCTGCTGAAGTCAGTAAATGTCAGGTAATTGTTAAGCGCTTAAAGATAATTAAGCAATTCCGTTTTCCTACCAAAAATTATCGCGAAAATCTTAAGGCCTAGGAAGCTTATATTTTCAGACGGAGAGCGCATGCCCTAAAGGGGGCATCAGCAGGGTGGGGGAAAAACAGTAAAATAAAAGTACGCTACTTTATTATTATAATGGTATATTTTTTTACTTGTGAAGCATTATGTAAGACACTGTAAAATATTACACCAGATAAAACAGTTTCACAAAAAACTTTTTGTAGTAACTTATTATCGTTTACAAAGAAACGATTGCCACGTAATAGAAAGCACAACCAAGCAGAACCCTTTTTGTTTTATCTACATTGGAAATTTTGCTAATAACTGATGTGTAATCAATCAATTGCAAAGCATAGAAATCAGGGTTGGCAAATATCATGATATTTATATAAATATCCAAATATCCGATAGTTATATAGGTATCCAAATTTGGATATTTATTTATATTTTTAATTATTTTAAAATTATTTTATCTGTTTTCTGTAAAGATATATTTTAAAAATTCAAAATCACTTAATTTAATATATACATGTTATAAACCTGTAAATTTGTATTTCAATTCTATTCAATGATAGTTGCTATCACAATAACAAGTTTTTTTAGCAATCCTATGTTAGGAATGTAAAATATAGGTAAGAAATACAAGTTTATGAATATAAACACATCATATATTTTTGCTTTTAACTATGGTTCAGCTTAAAACCCAGAATTACTGGGCTTGTTAATTAAATCAAATTGAACCCAAACTGGATTTTTTATTTTTGGCATTGTAAAATTTTTATTTCATAAAACAAACAGCAAAATATTGCTCCGTTTAGTCAAAAATCGGAACTAAATAAAAATGCCACGCGGCAAAGAAAGAAGGTGGTCAACATCTCGGATAGATGGGGAATCTCCGCATCGTAAGCAGCATAATAGAGACTTTTTGCACCTCTTAATTTTTGCAAATTTTGGTGCAAATTGTGGTTATGGTTATTCTGAGCATAATGTCAGAAAGGTGACCCGCTATATAACCATAACGGACTCCGTTAGTTACGGAAGGATAAGGAAGAGCTTATCGTTATCCTTATGGTTATGCTTACATACATACACATACATACAAAAGTTATGAAGCATCATTGCTATGAATTAAAATTGTGATAAGCAATTAATTAAAATCCAAAGCAATAATAGCTTTACATTAAAATATACAACTTAATCAAATTATTGTTAGGTTAGGTATTTTATTTTGTTTAGGTGCGCCGGCGCCAAATTAATAACTACAGACAGAACGTATAGGCGCTGCAAAATCTCTGGTTTTAACAGTGGCGCTACTCGTTATGTTTAATAAAGTTAACCATAACGGAGCTAAAAACTGATATTAATTTAAGAGGTGCAAAAAGTCTCTAATATGCTGTTGCCGGCTCAGCGGCAGCGGGGCCATATTTTGATACCTACTGATGAATAGAATTTTAGAAAAAAAAATATTGATATATATATATATATATATCAGGATAAATATGGTCGCTTAAATATCGTGATATTTATCAAGATATATATCAGGATATTTATCACGGATATATATCCTGTCAACCTTGATAGAAATCGTCACGTCTTTAGGTTGACACACCCACTAATGATATTTCTGTAATACACTGATAGTTTCATGTTTAGGGAATTACCCAGTAGGTAACTGGTCAAATTACTACTACTACATATATGTATTTACATTCACGACTACTTGTTTTCAATGAACTTGAAAATACTATGTGACTGGGTTATGTGCATTTACCCACAACTGAACTAGATTGGCTGGTCTGTAAAATATACACTTTAGTTACTAATTTTTGTTACAAAATGCTGTTGAAGTTCTTATCATGTCGGATTGCAACAATATTTTTAATCAAAATGCGAGATTACTACCAAAGCAGTTCCCAACATTGACCTTGTACACATGGAGCAAACATTAATTTGAAAAGCCAAATATAAAATAAAAGTGGCAATGTACTTTAAAAAACAGTGTCAGACACCTGTTGATTAACATACCAGTTGGGACAAAATAATCTAGCTTTAACAGATTTTACAGTAGATACTATAAAAATTAAAATCACTACTCCTACCTTTAACTCAAATACTGGCGTGTCGATAGTTTCGGCTCCGTGTTTTTTAAACACAGCCACAATTTTGTTAAGCACCGACATCCGCAGCGCCATCTGTTCGGGCGAATAGTCCCTGGTACCTTTTGGCGTTTTAAGGGTGAATTTCTGATTGACATTTGACACCGGTTGAGCGCCATCTTCACTTAAACTGGCCGCTCTAGCCTGAGCTTGAGCTTTAAGGTTAAGGAGTTTAGTAACCTCTTCTGAAATCTAAAAATTGAAAAATAGGTAACTTATTACCCATAACAGGAACATGACAGTAAAGTATTTTTCACCCTAAATGGTATCGACTTATTGACTGCATTAAAACTACCGGTTTAATTCCATTTGTTACACAATCAACAAGCAAATACACTACAGGGTAGGACTTTAGATATTTAATTCGTTATTAATAATATATTATTTAAAATAGTTAAATATTACCTGCTATAAAGTACCAATTATAATCCTACCCTGACCGACAGTTTATTTGCATTTTTATGACCGAGCTCTTGCAAAACGTCCCAGGTAGTTAAACAGAGTCAACCATTTATTGTGAAAAATACTTTAGCTTTATTATAACAGTGACCTAATTAAAATGTTACCATTTTGGGTAAGCAAAAACGTTTAGTTTAAATGTAAATGTTAGACCAGACCACTCCCAGATAAGATCTCAGAAACTTTAGGAGTGGGAACCCAATACTAAAACTGATCCAGTGGAACAGATCCAATATTTGGGATCAGAGATCATGGATTACCTACTCTCAGTAACACACACTAATACTAAGAAATCTGGATGAGCTGAGCAGTCAATTCCAGGTTGACGAAGAAGTGCTTATCAAATATCTTTGTGTTTTTATCATTGTTGTGGAATAAATGCTTTCATTGAAAATTTATAAAGGTGCATCCTTATTTCCTATGATACCAGTACATTATTGTGTTTTTATACCTTAGATACCATCTACATAATGTATGCCACTAAAGATATCGAATTTATTTCAATATAATGGTTTATTGGGAGACCCTGAAGATGAAGATACACTTCACTTTAGAGACATTAACAACCGCCAAGGCCAAGAACAATATTTTAAAAATAGTAGTTAGTATAAATTTGAGATCACTGTAATACCTAAAGGTTCAAGCGTTGTTTATCATGTAATATATTTTTAATTTGTTTGTAACTGTACATTTGGAAAGATCTTGAATATTGCCGAGACCATGCAACGCACGGCGACATCAAGCGTCGATTTTAGACACCAGTATCGCTGTACTGATTTGAGGTCATAAATAAATAAAAATAAAAAAATATCAGCACCTCTAAACATGAACCTAATAATATAAATCGAGATATAAATTTAAGTAATGGTAGGAGCAAAACAAACATTTTTGTATCTTTCTGTTTTATTGGAAAAATTGATGGATTCTACACTTACTTATGAAACTTACTTTTTCTGTAGACATTCTATCTTTTATCTATCTATCTTCTATATAACAACACACTTTTATATCTAAATTACTTTAAACCAAAAAGTAGAACCACAAATCATTATCGGCAAACGAATTGGTCGCATTAAACTTTCGCTGTGGTGCAACGAATTACATACAGTAGAACTCCAATTATCCGAATTAATGGGGACCGGGACCCATTCGGATAATCAAATATTCGGATAATCGGATTTTTTTTTAAAAAATTGCCATTGGAGAGAATAAAAGCTACGTTTTGATATTGCACTATTTTTTTATTGAATTATGTACTAAATGAAATTTTCACATGTTTTAAATAGTATAAATAAAATGTACTTATGTACAAGTTTAGAAATAAAAATCATTGTTTTTTAAACATCTCCTTCAATGTAAGCTGTTTTGCGGTCTTCAACCGTTTTCGGGCAGCCAGGTCACGCATTCGCTTGACGGTGAGCAGTTGTTTGTGATTCGGATAATCGGCGATTCGGATAGCCGGAGTTCGGATAATTGGAGTTCTACTGTAAGTTTAATTTCTTTTATACTAATTTCGTTTTGAAATTTGAAGAGATAAGCAAAAAAAAAATTGTCTTAGTAAGCAAAACTGTTGTAAATTTTAATGAGAGATGAAGTATCAATAAAGATATTGTATGGAACAAAAAAATGGTAGGTGGTGTCTTGTAATATATACAAAAAAAAATATCGGCTAAAAAGAGAAATATTTTTATTTACTTTGTTGTTTTCAAAATTTTAATACAGGAAAAAATTTGCCTTAAAAATGTTCATTTTCAATTAATTAAAAATTACTTAATTGTTTGTTCCAAAATCTTGAAAACTAAAACATATATACCGGGTGTTTCTCAAAAGACGTTCACCCCCATAACTCTATAACTTTTCTGTATTTATAAATATTAAAATGAAGTTTTGAGATTATTGATAAGTCTGCATCACAAATATCTTGAACAAGGAGATTTGTGGCCTGCATTTATTGGCATAATTTTCAATTTGTTAGCACTTCCGGTTTGACCGGAAGTGACCTTGACTTTGATATTTTAAATGGGACATTTTGTATATTTTACTTATTGGAATTCAGCATAACATTCTGAGTAAAATGACACCTCACTTGCGTGAGGCGCTTTTAAATTTGCGTTTGGGACTTAAGGCAAATTTTTCAGTGTCAATTTTAAAATAGCATAGAAGCGCATAGGAGTGTATCAAATTGTTGGAAAAAAAATGCTCGTTTTAAATATCCTAGTGAAGCACCGTCGTTCCATTTGGAAAAATGGAGTAAACGTCAAGAAAACCCAATTTCATTTTTTAAACGCTTGTGAAACTTAGAAAGTCAATTATTATCACATAATTTTAGCACTCTAGATTGAAAATAAAAAATAAACATAAAAATGTTATAACACCTCAAAAAATTACAAGTGAGGTGTCATTTCACTCATAATGTTATGCTGAACCCAAATAAGTAAAAATATACAGGATGTCCCATTTAAAATATCAAAGTCAAGGTCACTTCCGGTCAAACCGGAAGTGCTAACAAATTGAAAATTATGCCAATAAATGCAGACTCATCTCTTATGCATAATCTCAAAATTTCATTTTAATATCTATAAATACAGAAAAGTTATAGGGGTGAACGTCTTTTGAGAAACACCCGGTATATTAGATTTTCCTTCACTAAATTCCGCTAGATAGCGACAATTTAACCGACGCGACGCTGCATATTTCTCATAGTCTCCAAAATCCCAATAAAGAGGCTCGAATTTGAGACATCCTGACAAAAACTCGACAAGAAAATAACAATGCTACAAAAATCCTTAAACTCAATTTTATTATTTTTTAAAATTATCTTTCACTGACCTGAGGTGGTCTGAGCAAAGACGAATGCGTGCTTATAGGCCTACGAATCCCCCTGGCATGCCACAGGACCAAGCGTAAGGTGCAAAATCTCATTGTTACTTAGCTTGTACAATAAACGTCTCACAACTTCAAAAAAAAAAAAAAAACACGTTACTAATTTACCTGAACTTCTAAAATGCAATCTGTTAAAGGTTTAATTTTGTCCCGATCGTATTCAACAAATTTACTTCTTTCCACTTTCGAGTAACTTTGAATGTGCTTGTACCAACGTTTAATATGCTTATAGGTTTCGAGCTGGGATTCATTACTAATACTATTAAACACAACTTTATCTGCTGTAGTAGGCTGATACTGACATAAATAACTATGGTTTGACAAATATGCATTTAGAGGTGGGTAATATTCTTTCTGTACTTGAAATGGAAAGATGCCATCCTCTTCCTAAAGTAAAAGTACTAAGTTATTTTTTCTCTAATTCAAATTGCATAAATTTAAAAAAATGCTTTGTGATCATAAGGCTACTAGGTAACTAACTAAACAACCAATTATTCTTATTCATTCTGGTCCCCAAAAAGTCAATTCCTTATAACAATTAATAGATAATTTCAGTTTTAAATTTTAAAATTTTATTTTGTTAAGCTTATATTTAAGGTAAAAACTGACAAGAAACATTACAGATATATCTTAATAATATGGCTTTTTTTCTGTAAAATTTGGTGTAAAAATGGATGGTAAGATAGAGTAAAAGCAGGTGCCTACATTTCAAATTATTTATTTATTAACTAATTCTAAGATAATGCATCTGGATAATGCCGTAATGTAGGTAAAAGTAAAGTAAGTAAAGTATATTTTAAAATTTTAATATCTCAAAAATGGAGGATTTTAGTTAGGAATGTGCCTAACCTTAGGAGACATTTATTACATTGGCAACTAGATTTGGTTTAGCCCTAAAATGCACGGTATAGTCCGCCTCACAGTTCTAGAGCTACTGAAAGGATATGGATTAGAAACATATTGCTGTATTTAATTCTTTCTTATATAATTAAACACTTCTGATGAAACATAAATCAAGATTATGCATCCCCTTAACTCCTAACATTTTTACTTTTTGGTTAAAATTTTTTTAAAACTGCGTTTTTCCCCCTGCCTCTTCAGGCCTTGTAGCAGTGTTACCAGAGTCACTACAATTGTAGTAGCTTTACTACAATTTAATCGTTCTATCATGTTACTACACTTTTTTTAGTATCTGCTACATTTTTAATATTTCTACTACAATTTACTACATTTACAAATTAGGTCAATTTACCCTATAACTTTCATGAAACCTGATTAAATTACTGGGTACCTTTGTTGTTTCTTTAAGTTTTTAAAACCAGTTATTTTCCTATTCTTTGTAAGAAGTATATACTTTTTTATTTTGTACTAAAAAAATTTTATTACATTTTATTAGACATTACATTTTGTTTCGGAACTGTTTTGTATATATGGATATATCCGTAAATAAATTATTACTAATATTATTATTATTATTATTACTATTATTTTTAGAATTTTATTTTTATTTAAATTTAGTTTTGGTGTTGCAATAATGCAATAAAAAAAACTAATGCCAACGCCTTTTTTAAAATAATAACTACTTTTAAAAAATCTGCTACACTTTTGTCTGATCTGCTACAATTTCAAGAGTCAACTGCTACATTATAAAAAAAGAGTCTGGCAACACTGCCTTGTAGTTATAGAACAGTGTGGCGGACTTTTATCAGGCATTGGTTTGTATTTTTGTGCCTATAAACTGGGTTTAAAAAAATAATATATTTTATTTTATTAATACCCTTTAGGAGTCCACAAATAGTTTTTAAAAGTTAGTTACCTCTAACCCAACTTTTACCCACAGATTACTTAATAAGTAAAAAAAAATTAAACTAAGTGGGTAATTTATTTAAAATCTAATTCGTATAAAATTTTGCATTTTCTCCTTGATATTTCTAGCAGGTAGCTACCTATATCTATGTTAATTTTGTTCCAAAGTTTATATTTCTTTTAGGTGCCATATTGTGATTGGCATGAGAATGACAGAAATGCTTTGTAAAAATGTTCTACCAAGGAAAAATGTAACATGACACCTCTACTTAGTACCAAATTCCAAATTAGGTAGGTACCTACCTACTTACTATTATTAAAAACTTGAATTTTGGGTTATAATTTTAAATATACTCTACCGAGATACCTACCTATCTACAATATCAAAATACCTTCCTACTTCGGGTTATTATTATTTGATTAATTTCTCGAGTGAAACATAATAATCTATTACCCAGCTATAAATTATAGGTAGAAAAGAACTTACCCTATCTTTACTTTCTTTAGCAGCTTTCAACTTTCTAACTAAGTCTCCCTGTTCTCTGATTTGCTGTTCCTGAGCTTCTTTAGTTGACATTATATAAAGTCACTTATATACAACTACACAAAAATACAAATTTTATTTTGGTAAATTAAATGATCACAATTTCAAATGCTGTGCTGGCTGATGCAATAATTATTTTACAATGCGAATGTAAAAAATGCAATGTGGTCACGCACGAAACTACTAGAGTAGAAACAGGATTTCAATTCAATGGCAAAACGCTCACCTCAAGGTTTTTTGTTGTAGAGAAAGGAAAGGGAAATAACAATAATTTTAGGAAGTCTAAAATTATTAAAATTTGAAAGAGATAAATCCAGAAATCCAGATGTAACCACACTCACACTCCACAGTTCCCCAGAAAAAAATGGTGTGTTCGTGTTGTGTAACCCCGGTGAACAGGCTTGCCAGATTTTCAGAGTTCAGTCACGCCAATATTGTTATTTAAAATCGCCAAAATCGCCAGAAATTCTGTATATTATTATGATATGACTTAAATGCTTAATATATTGGCAATAGGAGATATGCAAGAGTTTTTTTTATTTATTTTTACAAAAAACGAAAAATTGTTTCTAAATTATTTTGTACGCCAATGCGTTGAAAATGGTGCGCCATCTACCTTCAATAATACAAATCAAAATATTACGTTAAACTGGCAGTAATTTAAATTTGTATTTAATACAGCGCCATAGGACCACAATTTACAAAATTCCCACTTTCCATTATAATATGGTACTATGGTATTATTATGGTTTGGTAATTGGTATTATTGGTAACATTGGTTTTTGGAATTTCGGAAAAATAATTCTATCGCCATCAAATCAATCTATTCTAATCAATCAATCATCTATCTCTCATTCTCGCATCATTATACCAATCATTAGATAATATTTTATAACTTTCTAATTTCTTGTACATCCGTTATTCGTTTAAGTGTGTCATAGTGTTTGTTGTACTCGTTGCAAACTTCATAAAGTTCGTATTCATCGTAGGCAACATACATTACACCCGTGAAATAAGGGTTATGGAAATATTAGTAAATAAAAGTTATTGGTGTAGAATTAATAATTGAGCTAGTGATATCGCCAAAAATAAACAAGAACAATTTTTGTACCGCCAAATGTTGGAGCCAATAGCCAAATAGGAAAAGTACGCGCCAATTGCCCTATAGAAAACGCCAAAATGGCGATTTATCGCCACATCTGGCAAGCCTGCCGGTGAAGCTTAAATGGACGATTTCGCAACACAGTAGAAAGAGAAAGAAGAGAGAGAGAGGGGTGTTAGTGTGCCTGCCGGCCATCAGGGCAAATTAGCGCTGTTGTCGCCAGCTGGCCGTGTAACCGGGTTCTGTCGCATATTTTTGACGTATAGAAGAGAAGGACAGTTATATTCTAACCTACTATAACGCTTCCCAAACTGCGCCAGGTGCTAATTGGAACAAACCAGCCAGCCGCCAGCCCGCCATCCATCGCCTCGTCACAACTGTCAATTTTTCTTGTCCACGTTTTTTTCTGAGGAGATTAATTAATTTTTTATTATCATATTGTTTATCAAATTGATTTTACACTTCCTTACCTATTTTTTTATAGGAATATAGGAAATGTAAGTTTACAATAAATAAATTAACATGAATTGTTTCACATACATAATAGGTGTTGGTTAACAAGCCAATCTTAACAAAATATCACTGGGCAACCTGCAGATAACTGCAACACATTGTGCCCGAGGTAATACCTAACAATCTATCAGTTACGAACAGATAAGTTTAGTCTCTTGAAATGATAATTTTAACATTTTTGTTTTACTGAGTGGATTAAAAATTATAACATAATGGCACAAAGATAATGGTTTGAGCTAACTCGATAAGTAGATACTGGGCCATCGGCCATATTTTACAGAGAAATTTAATGTCTACCCGATACTGTTTCTTTTGTTTCAGAGAACGCTGTAAGAATCACCTGATAGTTTATGGATCTTTTAGTACGTGTCTCAATGCATCCTAGTGCTTGTGTTTATACAGTATTTGTGATAATATTATATGAATTGAGTCAATTCCAGATGAGTGAGACCTGTGAGACGTAACCTAAGGACATTAGTTTATTCTAAACAGTTATTTTTTGTTATGGTTGTCAATGCAGTTTTTATTTATAAATAAACGTAGAAAACATTATTTACGATAAAGTGCTTCCATCTTTATTTTCTAAATCTTGATTAATATAAAAATAATGTGCATTATATTCCATAAAAAAAACTTTTGTGCGTCTTTTTATTGATTTAATTTGTGATTTAATAATATTTATATTGAATCACAAATTAAATCAATAAAAACTCGTTCAAAAGTTAATAATTAAATTGAAAAGTCCTAAAACCGCTGTTCAAATTTCCCGCCATTGCGCCTCTGATGGCCGGCGGGCACACTAACACCCCTCTCTCTCTTCTTTCTCCCTCTACTGTGTTGCCAATGTTGCGATTTTTTAACAAGGAGCTAACATTTCTAACCCTATAAATTTTCTTTGTTGTGTTATTGTGTTATGAAATTGACTGTGCATCAAAAGAAATTCTTGTGCCCGACAAACCTTTTTATTTTCTGTGCACACATGAAACCCGATTTCACACAAACAAGGAATAGGATCCTTCAGTCCTCATAAACGTAACAGTAACGTGCCATGTCAACACTTGCGAATTCCACCACAGAAAAATAAATTCCACTACCCTTTATTTTTCTCGAACAAACCCTATAAATTTTCTTTGATATTTCTGTCAATTCCACTCTTTGTTTGGTTAGGAATACGATTTTTTTTTATCCAATTCACCAATTGCATTATTTGATGTAGTTTATCGTTTCTGAGGGACACATCAGTAATCTGTGTGCAAACCATTTTTCACTACTTTTTTGAGGTTTCTTCAGATGTTGAAAAGATAACCCATCTTATAAAAATGATTATGTTATTACTATAAGTTTTCAAAGTTGGTCAACGATGGCAGAAGAAAGAGAAAAACTATTAAAGCTGATTTATCCTGAGGGAACTTTTGGTAAACATTTATATTTTTCTATAAGTTACAGGAAGTAGAATAATCCTTTGTAGACAATACAACCTCAAAATTATTAAAGTAATTTCTTACTTTATCTTCTTTTTCAGGAGAGTGGTATAATAAAGATGACTTCAAAGATTATTTAACCAAATTGGGTAGTTACAAAGTAGAAGAGTTGTTCAAGGAACCTCGTAAATTACATGAAGAATGCTGTAATATTCAAGAGCAAACTCAGGAGCTAGCAGTTACAAATTACAAGACTTTCATTGAGACAGCAGAATGCTCTAGAAAACTCTCTAGCCAGTTTAACATAATAGAAGATAAGCTGGATCAACTCATCGTTGATATTCCAGAATTTCAACAAAATTGTACCAAATTTAATGAATCTACAAGTGAAATTAGCAACTTGAGAAAATTAAATTCTCTAACTTTAACAAAAAATGCACAGTTATTAGAAATATTAGAACTTCCACAGTTAATGAACTCATTCATTAATGATAATTTGTATGAAGATGCTTTGGAGTTAGCAACTTATGTGAGAAAATTGTGTTCAAAGTACAATGATATTCCAGTGTTTACAGTAAGTAGGTACATATATTTTTATTATTTAAGTTAAATCTGCTACTTAAGTATTTACATGTTTTGAATATTGTCTATCGCAGTAGCTAATACCTATTATTATTATCCACTTTTTACTTACATGCATGGTTGTACCAACCTAGCATTTAGAAAATGTATTTTTATTTACCTATGAAATACTTTTAGAGTATTTTAGACGATGTTAATCACACATGGTTAGTAATGCTACATCAACTTCTATCTCAGCTGAAACAAGAATTGAGTTTACCGAAATGTCTTCAGATAGTTGGTCATCTTCGGAGAATGGAGGTTTTTTCAGAATTAGAGCTGAAATTAAAATTTTTGCAAGCCAGAGGATATTGGTTAGAACAGTGCCTAAAGTATATCCCTAAACATGATAGTAAGTTATGGATTTTGTAATAGAAATATAAAAAAGTTTTTAAAGTTAGTTTCATAGCTTTGGGGATAATTTTATTTTATATATAAGTAGGTACATAATATAACCATAAAACTTAAAATTTTTTTTTTTAGCCAATCATCACCTGACTAAAACTGTGGAAATAACAAGAGTAAACTTGTTCAATATAATTACCCAGTATAGGGCTATATTTAATGACGAAGAGTCAATGCCCATAAGTTCTTTAAAAAATGAGATCAATGACAATATAATTTTTTACACTTGGATTAATGATCGGGTAAGTAGATTAATATACACTACAGTTGGAATATTTTTATTGCAAATTATTGACAATATGTTCTATTTCATAATGTAATAAAGCCTTTCAGAAACTAGAAACGTGAAAACTACATGTTAATTTTTTTATTCTGTATTTTACTTTTTCAAAAAAGCATTGTTTTTAGATTTCGGATTTTTTGTCCACCCTAGATGAAGACCTTAAATCTGTAACGTCTTTAGAGTCCATCTTAGACCAATGTATGTATTTTGGACTATCATTTGGCAAGGTGGGCTGTGACTTTAGATCATTACTGGTTCCCATCTTTACAAAACAAATAATTGAAAACTTTAGAAACTCAATTGCCAAAGCTATGATTGCTTTTGAGAAAAGTATAGAAAATTTCACGTTAATAAACAAAAACTTGCCAAACATTCCATGGAAAAATAAAGATGAAGATCCATTACATCCGCCAGATACTTTTTTAGAATTTTACCCGCTGGCTGAGTACCTCAATAATGTTTTAAAAATATTGAATAACTTTAGAGTTTGTGCTCCAGTGGCCGCCGTTAATGAAGTTCTAGATTCCCTTCAGAAGTCTTTAATATTTATAGCAAAATCTATACTTATACTGTATTCTCAAGAACAGCAAGCCTTTACAAGTAGCTCTAAAGATGCTTTCACGAGATTATGTATGAGTTTTTCTGACGATTTAATTCCTTACATTCAGAAATGTATACACATCATATTTCCCCCAAATCAAATAGCAACGAAATTGGGAACAAGTGTACACGTTTTACAAGAAGAAAAAATATCTTTTCTAAACAAGGATCTTATAATTGAGCCTATTAAACATTTGTTACCCACAAAAGTGGAACCAAGTTTAAACTTTGAAGATGTAAATCAAAAAAATTCTAATGCTGTTCAGGATGTACCTAGTTCAGTTGTTAAAAATGTAGATGGTGATGATTCATAATCTGCATAAGTCCTACAGACCATTTAATCTCAAGGAAATGAAGTGAAGGATTTATTGATTAGCACAATATAATATAATTTATTGAATTTTATGTTGTGTTGTTATATCTTAATAGTTTATTATTGTTTTATTTTTAGTTGTTAGAATGGTTATTAATTAGGTTTAATTAAATATAATATAGAAACATTCAGTTCCATAGTACATTATTTCATAGTTATTTATGTACCTCAAGGCACAAGGTCATTATGAAGATGCTTGTGCCCCAGAGACAAGATTATAGATCACCCTCTACTCCATTTAAATAATCAAGTCGCATTACTGCTTATTTAAAAATATGTGACGTTTCAATACTTATTTTGCTTAAATTTGATTTAAAAAAAAATACGAAAATGTACTTAAATATATATATATATTCATAAATAAGAAAGAAATAACAATGTATATTGGATAATCTTATGTTTTGAATTTCTGAACAAATAACTTAAACTCTTGCTCAAAACTTTTTAAAATACCTTCCTATTTTAAATCTTATGGAAGTGTAAAACAGGTCAGTACTTATAAAGTATTGGGTTATTTTTAAAATGACTGAGAAATATGTTGAAAATTTAATAGCTTGCACATTAATTTCAGTTTCCAGAAGAAAAGGAGGATTAAAACTTATTTGGCAAAAGTAGGAATTAAAAAAAATTTTAAACATTTAGTAAGTAGGTATGTACCTACTTTTCCATTAACAAATTCATAATTTTCATATTAAAAACTCAAAAAACATTATGAACCTAAAAATTGTCTTAGATAAATAAAAATAGTTATTTGTAGAAATACTGCCTTCCTATTCCCTAAGAAAACCTATTTTGTTCATTTTTAAAATTTATTTTCACAACTCTATTCCTTATATTACGTGGTTCTTTTCAATGCTTTTCTTATCAACGTCCAATCCTCCATTATATCTTGAGGTTTAAGCATATAAACGATGTATGGACCCGAAACTGTGACAGCTTTTTTTCGAGCTGTTGATCTTGATCTGGCACCCCATTCACCTCCTTCACCCCAAGTAATCTCACTGTTTTGCTTATCTTCCTCCAATCGTCTAATTGTTTCCATTAATTCACTGTAGTAATAATCACTAGCTAAGCTTTTTTCACTTTCAAAATTTTGCAGGGCAGCATGTTTCTCTGCATCATACTGATTGTTAATATTTTCAAGTCGTAGTTGTCGTAAAATACCTGCCACTTCAGTTCTAACCCTTCTCTGTTCTTCCAAATGCTGAAGTGGAATAATATAGTCCAGTGATTTACCCGCCTTGACTTCAATCAACTGAGTTTCTACCTGTTGCATTCGTTCTCTATAAAGTTGCTCCCGCAACAAAGTAAATTGGTTTTCGAGGTCTTGAACATGTTGAATTAGCTCTGTTCTACGTGTCTCACATTCTCCTTCGTCCATGTCTGAGCTATCGTCTGAGTCAGGTTCATCCTCGGAGGATTCTCGAATACCTTCATTTTCACGACTAGAGTTAGACCTTTCCGACTCGTTTCCAGAAACATCATTGTCGCTCATAGTTGTATCTGCTGTGCAAGAGTTGCTGGTGGATAGTTTTATCAATGGCATTTTCATCCACGACATGAATCTAAGCCTCTTTTGGCGTTTAAAACTCCCTTGGCATTCTACAACAAGCGCCCCAAATTTTAGAAAAATAGGAGCAAAAAAGGGGTTAGGTTTATTGTTGATGTTTGTGCTTTTCTTTCAACTCGAACAGACCATAGAAGAATGATGGTTCGGTACTTGTCGCTGTGCTAGGGATGCACAGCGAAGTTTTGGAGAAATTTTTTTTCTATTTGACCACAGAGTAAAGTAATGATAGTTATCCACATTTGACCAATCAGCGGTACTACATAGTAAATTCAAGTGATCTAGAGGACGAAGCGACGAAATATAATCAGTTTCTGCAATCGAGTCAGAAAAATAGGTCGGTGCTACTGAGACAGAAATAGAAAGTTTCGATTACTATAGAGGCAGAGGAATAATAGGTCAGCGCTTGCTTGCTTGCTTGCTGCCGTACAGAGAAGACACTTATGACCGTATGCACCAAGGCCAGTTAATCATGATTAGCTTATAATCATGATTAAATATCTCAATTAAGAAAATTTCCAATGCGCCAGCACTGCTCAGGAACTTAATCAAGATTAAAGTTAACCAGCCAATATTGATGGGTTATATATTTAATCATGATTAAAAGGTTATTTTCCTGTTTTGTTTTGAAATTTGTCTCGAATTTTCAATAATAAAATTAAAATGGGAGACGAAATCATCTTCGATGATGATTTTAATGTAATGGATATTTTTAATGATGGCTTTCCGAGAGCTAGAAAGACCTCGGAGACAAAATTATTTTGATTTGATAGATAAATAGGGTTTGTTCAGCTAACAGTTCTTTTCTTTTTCGCATCTAATATATTATTTTCTTCCTCACCCAGTCAAACCCTTTTTTTTCTGTGAGTCAAACTCCATGACTCTAGCTAGATGCCGAAGTGTGAAATTGGGGGTTTAATGCGCAAAACAGCCAAACTGGAAAAAGTTCTCGGAAAAGTTGAAAAAACAACAAAAAGAAAACATAACCACAACTGTCAATCTGCTTGGTGTTTCTGGTCACAGAAAAATAAAGGGTTTATTTTTCTGGTTAATGGCACGAATATTTGCATCTGAGCTATGTTGCCAAATCGAGGTTTTAACTTTACCCTGATTACAAAACCCACATATCCTTTTAGTTGGTGCATAGGCTGTTTTATTTAATCACGGTTACCTGGTTAATCACGATCACCTAATCATGCCTAATGGGTAAAATGGTGCATACGGTCATTGGGGTTCTGGCCATCAGAAACTGTCTTGGTATTTTTTCAATGTGGCAGATATCACACCAGGGAATGAGCACTTTCAATATTTTCATTGGCTTGGTGTACATACAATCCCCAGATTATTTTTTAATTTCCTTTAAAACGGTTGGCCAAAAAAATATTTGAATGCATGATGAAAGACTGTTGGTCTTCCATTGTCTTTATTTGTTTTAAATCACAACGTTTCAACTGGTAAGTATCTCCAGTCGTCTTCAGGTGAATACTAAGTAAGTAAAGTAACTACAAGACTATTTATACTAGCTAGGTGCTCTCAAGCATAGTGGGTGCAGTCATGCGTTCAGTTGGCAAGCGATCTTATCCTAAGATTACATCTATCTAATAAAGGTCTCCAGATATTTCTTATGTCTAATGATGGTTTACTAAAGCAGCCTAAGTTCTGGTGAATAACAGCAGCTTCCTGAAGCTACCAGGCTGCTTTAGTAAACCATCATTAGACATAAGAAATATCTGCCTTTGTTAGATAGATGTAATCTTAGGATAAGATCGCGGCATATAGGGCACCTAGCTAGTATAAATAGTCCTGTAGTTACACTTCACTTACTTATATTAGTATTCACCTGAGGACGACTGAAGATACTTACCAGTTGAAACGTTGTGATTTAAAACAAATAAAGACAATGGAAGAACAAGACTCTTTCATCATTCAAGAAACATCATTGTCTCCAACCTTCAAACAGTCAGAAAAATATTTATTGCTCACACGGCAGACTACGGGCAGATTCGACCTAATATTTCTCAGTGGAAAAACATTGGACGACGCCTAGATCCTAGATCCTTTCTAAAATTTCCCTTGAGAAAAAACATTGAAGTTTGTCTTTCTTCCTCTTTAACGGAACAATTATGATATGACCTGCGCAATATAGCTTTTTCCATTTTATTACATCTTTATCGATTGTCCTTGTATGGTGTCCTTTTTGTTTTCGTTCTATTTTATCGGTTTTCCTTTTATGCTGTCGTGAGTTAAAAGAAACGAACTGTTGTTCGGTTCGGTGTTCATTCCATGTTCGGTTTTGTGGTCCAAGGTGGCATGTAGCCAAAGCCAAATGCCAAACGTGTTTGTGAAAGGTTCCTTTAATCCTTCCTAGTTCTAGTTCGAGCCGAGCTCAAAACTCAAGATTTTACAGTTGTACTTTTATGTGGTTTTTATAAATTTCTTGTGTTTGAGTTTGTGGAAATTTTCACGAAAATATTACAGTGTTTATAGTTAATATGCAGGGCCAGTCGGTCTCTGTAAATGTGAATCAGCAAAACCAAATCAACGGAGGCATTCCTCTTGGAGCACAAGTCATTCTCAAGATGAACGACACAATTCCCATGAATTCAGTGGGTAAGTTTCCTAACTTTCAGATTCAAAATTTATTAAATCACGCAATGTATGCGGAAAGTACTCTTTTTAACGGGTTTTGTAGGAAATGTGATTTTTCTACTGCCGTTCACACCATTTTGTAATTTGATGTTCCAACGGACCGCCATTTTAATTTTTTTCGGATTTTTTAATCCTGGCTCATAAATACCCTTACTGAAATTACCAAATTTTGGATTATGTACTTACCAAAAATAATTCAAGAATCGTCAGATAGGTACCTACAATTAACTACAATTTGTCAATTTCTATAAAAAAAATAGCAATAATGTCACTTAAAAAATAATAGAAAAATTTGTGGTGTGCGTACTATACCTACTAAAAAAATTTGGGACTTTGTATTTCACTCGGTATTCCAGTAAACAGCTGGTTTAAGGACCCGTCGAATCAGACCCTAGACACAGTAGGTAGGTATAGTTTGGGGCGCCTGGTTCTAAATGAATGAATAGATGACATCTTGAATACTAACAAGGAAGTCAAGTCATTGTTTTTATATTCAGTGAATAAAATTCTGAGCTATAGTCACGAAACCAAGAAGTTTTTTTAGGATTTTTAAACATTTTGGTGTACCTACTTACTGTAGGTACTTACCTACTATATTTTTAGAAATTGTTAGCTAATAAGTACTTAATATTGAGTCTCCGAGAAATCTTTTTTTTATTTTGTTAAAAAGGAGCTTTAATTTTAACATTTTCTGAATAACGAGTTGAAAGTCTTAAGTTACAAAATTGTTCAAAAAAGTTCTTTCAAGCTTGAATAATTTTTTCTGTGTAAATTTTTATTATCTGCTAAAGCAGACACATCCTTTGGGATTTTAATAATGGTAAAGAAAAACCCAAAAAATAAAGAAAATGTAGAAGGACATCTATATATTGAAAAAAATATATCAGCTGAGTAGTGTTACAGAAAGAACACTTATCACACTTTTTTTTAGGTTTATTAGAACTAGCACACAGAGAATATCAGGCAGGTGACTATGACAATGCAGAACGACATTGTATGCAGCTGTGGAGACAAGATCAAACAAACACAGGCGTTCTGTTACTCTTATCGAGCATTCACTTTCAGTGTAGAAGATTAGAAAAATCTGCCCATTTTAGCACACTGGCTATTAAACAGAACCCACTATTAGCTGAAGCTTATAGGTTGGTATAAAAAAAAATGCTTTTAATGTGTTAGGTATAATTAATACATACCTTTTAAAGACTTTAACATGTATTAGGGCTTTGTATTTTGATAGCTATAGAACAATGGATCAGTGTAAAAATCTGACAATCCATTTTTGGAGACAAATGCGACATTACAAAGGAAACATCCATTTAAGTAATATTGATTTTGAAATTGAGCGCTTTGTAAATTCTTATTAATTGGTCTTTCTTATAGAGATCGAAATTCAAGGCATTGAAAAACATTTTTATAAAGGACAAGGTAAACTTTGTTAGGTCAAGTCAAGTCATTAAACTTATTGTTAAGGTTAAGTAAAACTAATGTCAAAAACAAGAGATTGACTAGTGTAAGTCACCAATAAATTGAGGACTTTGCTGCAAGAAGAATGCAGCTCCATTTTTGATACTTGTGGAAATTGAAAAAAACTTTAAAAAAAAAAGTTTGTATTTTAAACTGAAAAAGTAAACGTCAATCGATAATAGAGAGGTTTATTCAATATTTCAGACTATTTTGAATCTCACAATTCTTTGAGAAGTGAGAAAAAAATTAGCAAAAAATTTGGCGCTGCATCCTTCTTCGACCAAACACGTGAAAAATATGTACTTACCACATTCTTTGTCAAAAAAAAAAACAAAGTTGCCAGTGAAAATTTTTTTATTAAGTAGGTATCAAAAATCAAAAGAGTATGCTGCATAGATTTTGTACCAATCGATCTACCAAATTTTTTTGCATATACCGTATATATTTAAACTCAAAATGACCCAAAAATGGAGCTGCATCCTTCTTGCAGCAAAGTACTCAATTGAGAGAAATGAAATATTTGATATTAATAAACTTTTTTTATTTTCAATCTTAACTTAAGTATCCTATATTAGTATCCCTTTTCTTTTTTAACAATTCGTTATGAAATTTGTTAGTTTATTTTTTTACTAGAATCAATAAAACTCATTCACATTGACAATAATAATCCTTATTTCTACCCAGCAAAATGAAAATCGCGTTGTGATTACAAAGACTACTTTTCTGTTTATTTACCATTTCTTTTCAATTACAGCAATCTTGGAAATGTATATAAAGAAAGAAATCAACTTCAAGAAGCCCTGGATAACTATAGACATGCAGTCAGACTTAAACCGGATTTTATTGATGGGTACATTAATTTAGCAGCAGCTTTGGTAGCAGCAGGCGACATGGAACAGGCCGTTCAAGCCTACATTACTGCTTTACAATATAACCCGGTAAGTTAATGGGATTAATTTAAAGAAACTCTAGCAAAACACACCATTTAGATCAAAAAATTGATTCCAGCAAATCCGCAAAAGTAACGACTAGCGCAAGTATAAGGAAAACTGCATTATATTACTTCTATGCAACTATCTAATTTCTGCGACCGTGTTACATGTTACTGTCAACAGACAGCTGTTGATAATGTAGGGAGGCAACCGCCTGTTTCAAATATTCGGAAAAACGCTGAAACTTATTTATTTAAGGTTGAAGTAACCATTTTACAAATAATTATAAAATATTATGTTTAAATCTAATTTGACTGGACTACAGGTTACAGGGTCAAACTTAAATTGAAACATTAAGGAGAAGTAGGTAACGATTATTATTCTGCATAATATAACCTTCACGAATGCGACAAAACGTTTTAAAAATATTCCATAGAAATTTTCCAATCTAAAAATGTGGTAATATTTTCGTCGGAACCGCCACAGCGTGTAAAATGTTTATTTGCCTTTGTGTAATGTAATCATTAAATTTGCTTTGTTAGATGCACTATGTCAACACAACATATAGGTAAAAGTTACCGGGCGAGACAAAAATCTTAGCTATAGACGTTTGGAATGGTAGAGGCCTCTCTCAATGTAAATAGTTATACACTTAATAAAAGAAATCAAATCAAAATACATTTTATTGTTATAAGAAGTACATCTTGTTAACAAAGCTTTGGACAGTATTAAAACTGTTATGGAAATTACAATGTTCACTATATAAAGTATCTTAATGCCCTCTTTTGCAAAACCAATGTAGAGCCCAATAGGCCCTTATCAAAGTATTTGTTAAATTTCCACTTTATTTCAGAAACTTTCTTTAACTCCTAACTAATTTTATCCAAAATTCCAAGATTTTATTCAAATTCAGGTAGATGAATACATACGAAGTTAGTTCAAGTCCAAATCAATACTATACTTGTTTAATGAAATAATACTAGTGATATTTTGTGACAGTTTTAGCTCCTTTAAAATCTTTACGTTAGCTTTTGGGCCATTGGCCAACGGGTGAAATATATTTTGATTTCCTAGTAAACCTTTTAAAATAAAAGCAAGGACTACTAGGAGAAACCCAACAGCGACGACACGAACGTGTTTTTAAACATCATCAGGACTGCTGTAAGAAACATAAAACAAATTGTACAATATAAAACAAAGAGGTAAGCTGGCCATTTGGTTTTAACCAGCGCCTTAAAACACAAACACACACACACACAATATAAAAATAATAACAGTAAAAACTTACAGGAGACCAGGGTCGATAATTTTTGAAACAAAAAAAATAATATTATTATAAAACCCATTGGAAAAGGAAGAGAATATAACAAAAATGAAAGGAAAAATAATTTACGGGCGATCCGAGGTCGGGAAGTGGAAGGGGGTGAGTTTTTAAGGGTAGGAAACGATTTATCTCGATTTCCGACAAAACTACAAGTCCTATGGAAAAACGTTAAATGGCAAAGTTGTAGGTAATAAAAAGGTCTACACTTTTGTATTTACACTTTTTTCACATAACCTCAAAATTTATGTGAAAAATTCAAATAACCAAGTTTTTGGTTTTTTCTTTTTAAAAAAATTTTTTTTTCACGAAATTTGGTGAAAACTTACTTTTTTATGTCCCAAACACACTGTAATTTTTTTGGATTTAAAAAAATTTATTTTTTCACCTTATTTTGACTTAATATCGAAAAAGCACCCTAATTTAATTTTCAATCGAAAATTGTCACGTCAAAATATCTGCTTTTTTAAAAAAAGTCTGTGGGCTTTTTGTTCGTTGAAATCTCTACTTTCAAAATTTTCGATTGAAAATTAGGATGCTTTTTGGATATTAAGTCAAAATAAGATGAAAAAATTAATATTTTAAATCAAAAAAATTACAGTGACGCGGACATAAAAAGGTAAGTTTTCACCAAATTTCGTAAAAATTTTTTTTTTTTGTAAAAGATAATAAAAAACCAAAAACTTGGTTATTTGAATTTTTCACATAAATGTTGAGGTTATGTGAAAAAAGGGTAAATACAACAGTTGTTGTAGATCTTTTTATTACCTACAACTTTGCCATTTAACGTTTTCCCATAGGACTTATAGTTTTGCCGGAAATCGAGATAAATCGTTTTCTACCCTTAAAAACTCACCCCTTCCACTTCCCGACCTCGGATCGCCCGTAAATTATTTTTCCTT
Source organism: Polydrusus pterygomalis (assembly GCA_963969555.1). Classification (NCBI taxonomy): domain Eukaryota; kingdom Metazoa; phylum Arthropoda; class Insecta; order Coleoptera; family Curculionidae; genus Polydrusus; species Polydrusus pterygomalis. Next base: position 22,025,286 of record OZ018379.1, read on the forward strand.
TCATTTTTGTTATATTCTTTTCCTTTTTCAATGGGTTTCATCCTACTATTATTTTTTTTCACTTTTTACCATTTTCAAAGGCTTCAGCCCTGGTCTACAGGCAGTGAGGGACAAAGTAGGACGCACTTTAGTCAAATAAAATTTGACGCAATTTGGTCAAACAAAATTTTTTTGTCCTTATGTTTTGGACCTCACTGCCTGTAAGTTTTTAGTTTGTTATTATTTTCATATTGTACAACTTGTTTTATATTTCTTACTGGTAGACACGGATTTTATTTTAAATAAATTTAAGAATGAAGATAGGGCTTTCTTTCCTAACCCCTAAATTACAATATCCCCTCTGGAGAGTAGTTACGACTTCGTTTACATAAAAATTGGAAAAGTTATTATGACCGAAATTGGTTGAGACAGTATCAAGAGTCTCCATAGTACAATTTTATTGGTAGAGCATTTGACTGGTATTTTAGAGAGGTTACGAGTTTGATTCCCAGCCTTCTTAGTAGTACCACTTAATCATTGTTATTTTTTCTTGAAAACTGTGAAACATGTTGATACATGACGGTGACCCTCACGGCTCACGGTGTGATGGCATACCACGGAGCATGTCATCTTAGAATCTAAAGCCCACGACTGGTTTACAAATGATGACCTACAGCTTAATCTCGAAAAAACAGCGTATTATTTTTTCTACCAATAATACTGTTACGTGTGGTAGGCAAATCGGCAAAATTACTGGGAATCACACTAGACTTGACTAGACGATCGATTAAACTGGTCTGCACATGTTAATAGTCTTACAAAAAAACTAGCAATAGCATCCTCTACCTTTGTCCTGCGGATATTAAAAAGTTCAGTTACTCCATCTACCCTTTTAACTGTTTATTTCGCACTGTTTCATTCTCACTTGAGTCTTGAGTCATATTGTGGGGCAATTCTTTATCGGCCATTAAAGCTTTTAGACAGCAGAAAAAAGTTGTTCGTGTGATTGCCGATGCTGGTTACTTTGACCACTGTCAGCCCCTTTTTACGAGGTTTGGAATTATGCCTCTACCTTCTCTGTTTATATTCTATCAACTGCTCGAAATTCGTAAAAACAAGAATAGTTTTCCTTAAATTCCAATTTTCATAACTACTCAACTAAAGGCTCTGACTTAATCAGACCTAAAAAATTTTGCTCCAAGATGGCCAAGGGTAATTCTATTAATATCTTCTTGTATAATGCACTGCCTGAACATGTAAAGCTGCTTAGTTATTCAAAGTTCTGTTATTAAATAATTAAATTATTTAATATTAAAGTTATTCAAATCTGTGATTAAAAAAATCTCTTCGCCGTCACACAGCCACAGCGGATGGTTTGTTTTAACAATTTTTTTCTGTTGTAGTGTGAGGAATATTAAAAATTTTTGTTATTACTGTTTGTTTTTAACGTTTGTCTATGCTATATTCTTATACAATAATTGTGTTTTAATATATATTTTAATTCAGTTAAATACATGCGTCCAGGAATGCTTTATATTTTATATGACTTGCTACAATTTGTAATTTACAAAAACGTGGTCAAATAAATATGTCTATGTCATTGATGGAACATAACAGGTACATTTTTTCTGTTGTTTTCGGTACCTAGTGATTTTCCTAAAAAAAAAAATACATTTTTCCAATATAACTGGTTCCATATCATTACGATTTTAAATACCTTAGGCAATAATAGTATTATTTAAAATCGACACAATAGAATTTACTGTAATTTAATTTTTTATTTTTTAGGATCTCTATTGTGTTCGTAGTGATCTGGGTAACCTTCTCAAAGCTTTAGGTCGTTTAGATGAAGCCAAGGTAAGTGTTAACGTACTAAAAAAAACATTACACATTTTTCTTCAAATAATTCTTTTTTCTCGCAGTGCTCGACAAAATAGTATTTGATGTAATACTTAAGGGTTCTGCACAATAGATTCGCGCCTGGCGTATTTTGTTTTGTTTGGCGTAAAATTTTGCTAGGGCGTTTTTTTCTCCTCTACCACGTTTATACCGGACGGGCCTAAATTATTCTTAATAAATATTTAATTGAAGTACAGGAATACCTAAACGAACCTCCATGTACACTTTTTATGGAATTTAGTAGTTCCGCTACATAAATGTGGTAAAGAATTTGGCGTGGCGCGTAATTTTAACGCATTATTGTAGGTTTTTGGCGTATTTTTCTTATGGTGAAGTATCGAATTATTCTTTTTTAGTATAAACACAATTATGTATGTACCGACTACATTATTCATGCTTGTTACTTTGTTAATCTACATATAAAAGAATGGTTTGATTCTGGACATGGCAAATAATTTTAAATTTTTTTACGCGTATTTTATATAAAACTCAACAATCGTATTTTTAAGATTATTTGCTATGTTATAGTTTATTTCAGGTGCATTTTGGCGTAATTTAAATGTTAAGTCTTATATCAACTACTATTAAAGCGCATTGCCTAATTTTAAAAAAAAAGTTAGAGCTAAAATAAGATGCTTTATGGGGTTCTTTAATATGGATCGAATTGTATTATTTGTATACTTAGGTTTATTTTAATACAGCTCATGAAATGTTGATTTTTCGATATGTGATTTTCCCGGGACAACGGCCTATTCTATGTATGTGTAACAAACCAATTTTTCGTTAGAAAAGGTGTTTGTTTATTTAAATGTTTCTTGCCATCTACCGTGCGAGCAAAAATTATTTGCATCAAAGAGGGCTTGGATTAAAAAACGTAGGGCTTGGTTTAGATCACAATAATATGGGGACGATATATCTAACCAAATCTAGGTTAAAATTTTGTCAAATTCATATTATGATATGATATTATGCCAAACTAACGAGTAATAAAATAAGTAGACAAATACAAATTTAATTCGAAAAGGTTTTTCTGTTTCCTTCCGCCAAACTCATCCCCAGACGCGTTTCGCCGTTTACGGCTCATCAGTGAGGCTCAGTTTGGCAGAAGGAAACAGGGCTCGAAGACAAATCACTTGTCAGGGTCGATCATCGACGGGAAATATAGAACCCGGTGCGACATCTTGCGTCCCAGTACGGTACCTTAGAAAAGGTCAGTCGTACAGGGGTTATTCTGTAAAAACAGAAAATTTTGCAAGAGCGCTCTCAAAACCGGTACAAGTGCCGGACCACAGTTATTAATTCGAAAAGGTTTTTCTGTTTCCTTCCGCCAAACTCATCCCCAGACGCGTTTCGCCGTTTACGGCTCATCAGTGAGGCTCAGTTTGGCAGAAGGAAACAAATTTATTTTTGTTGTTTACAAAATTAACAAAGTAAGAATATACAGAAAGAAAAAGAAAAATATGTAGTAGTAACAAGATTTATTTAGCAATGTGCTACAATTTAACAAGTTATATAAAATATTTGAACTAATTTAACAATATCATCTTTAAAAAAATTATATCAGTCACTATTTTGTTTTTTAAATAAATAATTTTTCAATGATTTTTTAAAATTTTTCAAAGAGGTCTGTGATTTAATTAAAATATTCAAGTTATTATATTCACTTAATCCTTTATAGAAAACCGATTTATATGTCAAATGTTTTGATACCCTACCTAGACAAAAATCTTTATTATACCTGGTTGAATAGTTATGATTACATAAATTGCTAAAATTGGCTATTGTTCTTCCCACTTCTTAGGACAGGCGTCTTATACAATTTGTTGGCGTATTTTGCATTATTTCACGAACGTTTGCAACAAGTTCTTCTGTTCTTACAGATGGTCTTCCCGCTCCTTTTTTGTGTTGTATAGAACCTGTTTCCCTAAACACAGCCACGGCTCTTTTCAGGCAATGATAAAAATCCTCAGCAATAAAAGCAACGTTAGGAAAATGTTCGTGAAAATCGTCCATGCACAATCCCGGATTGTATTGCCACTCACCATTTACTCTAACCCCGTTTCGAAAATATGCTTCAACCATGAATGTTTTGTGCTGTTCCGTAAAGCCCATTGTGTGAATTGTTCAAGAAATTGGAAAAATTAGCGATGCATCAAATTACTTGTAACGACTGTCAAAGATGACGGAACAACTGATTGATTGTTAATTCAGGTAGTTACTGACACCCAACAGGTATTAAGATCTACGGCTAAGCCTTACGTCTTTAGATGCAAGGCCCTCTTTGATGCAAATAATTTTTGCTCGCACGGTAGCACTTAAAAAGCAATAAAAAATAAGAAATTAGGCAATAATGAGCTATTTTTAACTCAAGTATATCCTGTAACTGTATGGCTCCTTTGTTATGAAACACCATGTATATACGATGTGTTTACTATCCTGGAAAAAGCAGGAATTTTAGAAATCCGTGAAATTAATACCCATTGACCTTTTAAGTTTTTTTTTAAATATTTTACATTATAATGAAGCAATTCTTACAAATCAAATTTTAAATAAATAAAAATTCGAATATTGTGCCAACTGTAGTTGGTTAATTTTATGCATTTTGTCAATTTTGTTGACAGTCACTGAAAACTGAACTAGAATGGGTTCGTAACCCACCGGTTGGCAAATTGGTTAGAGTCCGGTAGATTTTAATATTTAAAAAAATCTCGAAAGATTTTTTTAATTGGGGTGCCGGTCTTGGTACCCAGGCCGTATGAGATCGGTTCTGTTCTTATTTCAGAGAAAACAAAGACTAGTAAACACTCGGGAAGCTGTATTAAAATAATTCCTACTATATTTATAATTATTTTATTAAAGATAATATTTACTACCATTTCAGAATCTAAAATAACTCAATAGTCAGGGGTTGTATTTTTTGGGGGAACAATTAATATGCAAGAATTTTTCTCCTTAAAGATGGACGATAATTTTTTATTATCGGATATAAATAACATTGATTCGCTACTTCTAATTAATAAAATATTGAATAATGGTGAAATTGGACAAATCCGGCTAAATTTGTCTGCCTACTAAATTAAGACTTATTAAAGTAAAAGCAGACAGTTCTTATTGAATAATCTTTGTTGTGACAATAACGGGAAAAAATTACCTTTATTTTATCATATTCCATTAAAAAAAAATTCACAAATACCGATAACCATTTCTTATTTGTTTGTACAATTTTAACCATTATTTATAGCTTTTGTTTTGTCTACATAATAAGTTAGAAAGGTCCTTTGAAAAAGTTTCACCAAATGTATGATTTAATATAATATATAATTGTTGTTAAAATTATTTACTAATAATAAGAATCTATGCTATTTCCAGGTATATTGATGGATTATTATACATATATCTTTTTTGGTGACAACTGCAGTTCAAAGTCTTTTTTGTACCTGTAGTTAGTAAGCCCAGCGTTTTGACAGATTATTAAACTCATATTTCGTTTGGTTGTGCTGTTAAAAAACAGGTTATACCATATCGACCACTATCTGCTGCGATTCTTCTACGTTGGTGTTGATTTCATTAAGGCCCTGTATATGCAGAGCAGGTAAAGTAAACATTGCCAGTGTGCGAAAGAGACATAATGTTTCGATATCACCCAATGTCTTAGTTTCTACCTCACCCAACGGCCGTCTGCGTAAGTTTAATAATATTTTATTTCTGATTTTTTTTCTCGGCGCTGTTGCGTAAGGTCTATAGTGTCTCTCGACAGTTTGTAAAATGCGCAAGCGTACATTTGTATGAAAATGGTAGCGCCTTATTTAGTGCTAAAGTGTTACTTGCGTATGTTATAATAAGTAAAGCTAAATCGTGAATCATTTTACAAAACCTGTTTGGTGCACATATATATTTTTTTTTTTGGATATTTACACTGCGTGTTGATTAGGGCTGGGCGATATCGATATTAAAAAAAAATATTGATATAGTCGATATATCGATATTATCGATAAAACATAAAAATATTATATTATAAATACAGTGTCACCAGTAATGTCCGCATCATATGTGATTTTTTTTATTAATAGTTTTATTCAAAATTTGACTGCCATCAAGTTCTGCTTCGATCAAGATGAAAATTAAGCAAAAAAAATAGTAGTCACGTGATTCGCATTTTCTGTCAAATTTTAATTTTTTCCAAAAAATAATTCAAATGTGGGGGTTATTTCTGAAAAAATCGAAAAAAGTTATTAGAAAAAGTTTTTCTAAATGCAGTTTCTAGCCCACATGCAAAATTTCAGCTGCATAAGATAATTTTAATTTTTTACCTATATTTTGTAAATTGCACCACTTTTGCAAAATAAGACTCAACGCAACCTACATAAAACTTCTCAGTTTTGACAAGGCTTTATTTCGGATACATTTTCTTTAAAGTAGCGCCATATTAAATGTGTGTTTTCTACAAAAACGTTATTAAACGTTAGTATAGATAGCTTAATAATAAATTATAATATAGGGGTTTTAAATTAAATCGTTGAAAATAGATAAACTTTACGTTGTTAAACTAAAATTTATTTTCCACTTAAAAAACATTTTAGTGAAGACACTGTGTTATTTTTTGTCTTAATATTAAGGTATTACTTTCAGACACAAACTACGTTTTCAAAAATACTTATTTTATGAAGTTACCTTATACAGGGTCAAAAACAAATAAACTTTGCATCACATGCGACCAAATTTTAATAGCCCAATTTTGATTTTGTAGAAAAACACCCATTTATAAGGCGCTACTTTAAAGAAAATGTATCTGGAATAAAGCATTGTCAAAACTAAGAAGTTTTATGTAGGTTGCGTCGAATCTTATTTTGCAAAAGTAGTGCAATTTACAAAATATAGGTAAAAAATCAAAATTATCTTATGCCGCTGAAATTTTGCATGTGGGCTAGAAACTGCATTTAAAAAACTTTTTCTAATAACTTTTTTCGATATTTTGAGAAATAACCCCACTTTTGAGTTCTTTTTTGGAAAAAAATAAAATTTGACAGATAATGCGAACAAACCCGAACAAACCCCACTTTTGAGTTATTTTTTGGAAAAAAATTAAATTTGACAGATAATGCGAATCACGTGATAACTATTTTTTTGCTTAATTTTCATCTCAATCGAAGCAGAACTTGATGCCAAAGTCAAATTTTGAATAAAGCTATTAATAAAAAAAAATCCCATATGATGCGGACTTTAACTGGTCACACTGTATATATCAATATTTTCTTATGTGCCCTGTAAAACTCGTACCTTCATTTCAAGGGGAGACTCTAATAATTATGAAAACATGAAGAAAAAAGATTAAATTAAATATTGGTCCTTAAATGTGTTATAATATAAGGACGATATTGAAATTCCAATCGAATATCGATAAATATCGATAATATCGATGTTTTATTTTTTAAATATCGTTTATCGATATATCGATAAAAATATCGATCTATCGAATTTTTGCCCAGCCCTAGTGTTGATTGCTTTATCTGTTATTGCTATTTTGCGATCAAAAGCTTTAAGACGTTTTCAGACACACCGATTCTATAATTTAATAATAGAATGGTAAAATTAACAATATTTTATTGATGAAAAATTATTTGGGTCCTGACACCAAATGTTCAAGATATAAAGGCGGTTTGAAGCAAAAAGTAACAAGTGTAAATGTTCAATCGCAAATATGCGTTTCGGAAAAACCATTTTTTGTTATAATACTGCTTTTTTGGTGGTATTGAATGAATGTTACATGCTGCAGCTAACACTCTGGTACTATCTAAGATAATGTTGTTATAGTAGTCTGGATTTTATATTGCAAATATGTATTTAATCTGAAAAGTGCAAATAGATGTTAGATTTATTAGATACTTTTCTTAATTTGATTAGATAGTTTTTAAAGTTTTTAACGGATCTGGGTAAACTTAGGGGGCGAACTTTTTTTAAATACCAAGGGATTAATATCTGTTCTATAATGCTAAAGAGAATTAAAACATTTACAAACTGATTCTCATGTTTGATTATTGCCAAACACATAATAAAAATGCATTAGATTATACAGGGTGAATTTTTGAAAACTTAAATGTTAAATGATTTAAAGACGCACATTTTATTGAATATTTTACAAAAAATCGCAAAAAACAAGTGTTTTAATTTAGGCTTGGGATCATTTACGTTTATTTTTTAATTTTTCCTGCCAAATTTTGCAAAAGCCAGTTTTAAAACATTTTCACGAAATTGTGTTAACATTTCGGACTCAAATCTCATTATTTTGGTATCTCTGAAAATTTTTTCTAAAACTCACCCTGTAAAATAGAAATTTCTCAAATATCTCATATCGTATACAGGGTGTCCGGATATGATGAGCAAAAAATTTAGGGGATAATTCTAGACCGAAAATAAATGCTCTCTTCCCATAACATTTTTTTCGAAAATTGATTATTAACGTAAAGTTAAATTTTATTTGCAGTTTTTTTTGCAATACCTTTTTCCACGCTCATAATATTTTGACGAAATCTCGTATATGGGGCTTTTTCGGGATGAAGAATACATGCAAATTTCTCCACCGTTTTTTCGCATACTTTAATTTGAATGGTCCCAACTTTTTTGTACTACACTATGCGCATTTTGACTAAATATTTCTATTATCCTAACCTTTTGAAATAAAAAAGGTATACTACTTTTGTTTCGATAAATCTAACCGTTTTCTAGAAAAACACTAAAATAACATTGCTTGCATGTGATGAATACGAAATAATTATAATTTATTTTCAACCTTAAACATAACATAGCAAAGGAAGGAATATTCCATGGAGTTCGTCGGAACTTTTTAAGAAGAATTAATTTATGCATTGGAGAGGAAGGACGTCACTTTGAACCTTTAATTTGAATGTTTAATTTATTGTTCTAGCAACTTATGTATTTTTAAACTGCAAATAAAATTTAACCTTAACACCCTGTAACTCTGTTAATAATCAATTTTCGAAAAAATGTTATAGGAAGGCATTTATTTTCCGTCTAGAATTATCCCCTAAATTTTTGGCTCATCATTTCCGGACACCCTGTATAAAAAACATTATATATAGTCGGATCTGGTTTTAACGTGCGGGTCCAAAGGTCACTGATCATATGCGTCAAATTAGACAACACAGAGGCTATCAAAATGTTGTGAGATTATTTACAAATATACCGAAGGAAGGAAAAATAGTTTCATTATTTTAGCTATCGCGAAGATAGCCACATATACCTAATATTATTAGTTTTGTAAAAATTATGTACAGGGGAGTTGAAAAAGTTACAAAAAAATTATATAATCGTTAATTATATACCTACTGTACCCTTTAATTAAAAACGACAATAATAAACAGTGCAATTTATTTTAACAATTTTACTACTAAAACCTAAAAATACAATGGCATTTAGTCTAATAAACTATTTCGATAATGAAAGAAAAAGTGGAAATTCGCAAACCAATATGCAGGAAACCGTAATGAAAACACTGGGAATTAGTTTAAGGACTATGCAGAATAATGTGCATGAAAAAAAGCATAATATAATACCCAAGAATACTAAAAAATGTAAACGAAAAACACCGTTTATAATTATAGCCTAAAAACTCTCAACGTCACTTATAAAATCTAAAAAGTCCTCGTCGTCTGAGTCGTCTTCGAATGGAGCAATTATCATTGGCGCTACTTCGACATCTAGTACTTGTTCTCGATCCCACCAATCCCTTATTAATATTTCTGTATGTTCCACCGATTTCTTCCAGTACTCTTGTGTAATATGATCTAACGAATCTTGCCAAACTATTTGTACTTGGTCGGATTTACCAGCCCATATTAATTCTATTGCGTTAAACTGGCAATGATATGGCGGCAGTCGTAGAACCTCATGACCATATTCACGCAGTATTTCATCTACCGCGTATATTTTGGGTTTTTTAAGAGACTTTGCTATTGATAGGAGTTCCGATTTAAGCATATTTGGTAAAGGATTTTGGTTGTGTTTTTCCAGCCACTCATAAATATCACTTTTCCTCCAAGATGTAGTAGGCTGTTTATTTAAAATTCTTGAATGATATGATGCACTATCTAATACAATTAAAGACGGAGCATCCAAATTTGGTATCAATTGAACTTTTAACCATTTTTCAAACATTTCGCAATTCATATTATCATGATAGTCAGCACTTTCTGATGTTGAAGAAAAAATTAAACTCACACCTGCAACATATCCTGTTGCAGGTGTAATAAAAATAATAAAACGCTTTCCCGTACCGCACCCCTTTTTCCTTTTAACACTTTTTACAGACTCATCTTGCCAAGATTTTGAACCACTTCCATTCGAAAATATCCACGTTTCGTCTAATAATACCACTTTTCTAAATTTCGATTTGTAATTGTCCGTATATTTTTTTAAAAACTGAACACGCTGACTCACTATCTGTGGCTGCTCACATAAAAATCTTCGGTTACAGTATTTTTTATAGCGAAAACCTAAATTTTTTATTAATTTTGATAACGCTTCAAGTCCAATTTCCAAAACACCCCGAATTTTTAATGTTTTTTGTAAAACTGGAAGAGTTACATTGGTTTTTGATTTGTATAAATCGTAAATCACATTTCGAACTACCATTTTAATATTTTCGCTTAAATCCTCAGTCTTTGGCTTTCTTCGTTTACACTTTTTAGTATTCTTGGGTATTATGTTATGTTTTGTTTCATGCACAATTTTCTGCACAGTCCTTAAACTAATTCCCAGTGCTTTGGCTACTGTTTCCTGAATATTGGTTGGCGAATTTCCACTTTTTCTTTCATTTTCGAAATAGTTTATCAGATTAAGTACAGGGTTTTTCCGTATATTTTGGAGCACCCCTGGAGCTTTTATTTGAAGACCTAGAAAAAACTTTAAATTACCAAAGTTGCATGATTTCTCCTGAACTGCCAGAATTTGTTATCGGACAAAACAAATGAACATCGTAAATTTGTTTAATAATGCCAATGTCGATTTTTTTAAATGGAACACCCTGTATATTAATTTTTTTTTTAACTCCTCACTCTTTTCTGATTCCAAATATGTATATATGTTATATGTTTACTTTAGTCGTTTAGGCAAAATTTCATTTCAAAATATTGCGGATTAGAAAATCTATATTGGTGTGAGGAAAACATGCTAGAACATGATGCTTATTCAGTAACAATAATTAATATAAATAATGATAATAATTTATGAAACAAACATATAACATATAATATATACATATTTGGAATCAGGAAAGAGTGAGGAGTTAAAAAAAAAATTAATATACAGGGTGTTCCATTTAAAAAAATCGACATTGGCATTATTAAACAAATTTACGATGTTCATTTGTTTTGTCCGATAACAAATTCTGGCAGTTCAGGAGAAATCATGCAACTTTGGTAATTTAAAGTTTTTTCTAGGTCTTCAAATAAAAGCTCCAGGGGTGCTCCAAAATATACGGAAAAACCCTGTACCATTTTTTTTTGATTGGGGATGCAAAAACCCAGAAAATTATTTCATTTTGTCGCAAACTGTCAAAGTCACAAAACTGGCATATTTAAAATAAAACGTAGCCGGTGCTATTATAAGCTTTTTTAGAATCGCTGGAAAGTAACATATCCTTTTTTTTCATGTCAAAATGGAATAAGTCTGTCTCGTTATTTAGAGGGTAAAATTAAACGCAAGTAAACAAAAACTGAGAGTATGTCTTTCTTGAATCGTATGACCCGCACGATAAGACCAGATTCGACTATAGGAACAACTCCCCCAAGTAATAAGGCCCATTTATACGTTTCAAACGGCTTTTCACATTAAAACGCAATTGACGCTTATTTTAAGACAAGTTAAATCGGTTTAAATTTAAAAACTTTGCGCTACATTTACCATAATTCGTAAAAATTCATTAAATTTGTCTTAAATTAAGTAATTTTGTATGCATGCCATGCATTTGCTCGTTTAAATTCCAGGCTACTGCTTTGTAAGCGTAGGCGTAAATTTCAAATGCATTTTGGCGTAATAATTTTTCCCAACAAAACTTGTGTCAATTTTTTTTATAACGCAACCCACGAACCCAGGCGCAAAGCGAAAATACCAGATCGGAATTTCGCCGACTAATCGATTTGTTTTTCTTTTTATTTTCATTTCACTGAACCAATAAAGGCTTGTTACCTGAAAGCCATCGAAACTAGACCGGATTTTGCCGTTGCCTGGAGCAATCTTGGTTGTGTTTTCAATGCCCAGAGTGAAATATGGCTGGCTATCCACCATTTTGAAAAGGCCGTGGCACTGGATCCAAATTTTCTGGATGCCTACATTAATTTGGGGAACGTATTGAAAGAGGCAAGGATTTTTGATAGGTAAGTGTATAATTAAAATAAAATGTAAATAGTCAAATATAGGTAAATTAAGAGCGTAGGCCGCCATGTCAAATAGCGTCGTTGTTGGACTCAAGAAGTCTTTTTGATGTAACTAGCTGTAATCGTGATTTATCGAATGACGAAAATATGTAGCTCGGAACTGACTGACGAAACAGTAGTTTTTTTACCTTCTATGCTTCTTAATTCTATGGGAGGAGTTTAATATATCGAATCATGTTTTCCTTTCGTACTGGCCAGCTTAAAGCTAAGGCGTATCTAATAATTGAAACGTCAAAAGAATGCGTAGGATGTTTTGATTGATAAAGTTTTAATGTACCTACCTAGTTTCTGAGAAGAATATCTATATTTTTATATTAGAAATAAAAAAACTTTATAACTAAAAAAAGGGCTTATTTCATGCTGTATCATGCCGTAAACTTGAAGATTGAATTTCTGTCAGTTGCTTTTCTGGGTCATGCGAAATATTAAGCACGAATTTTTTTTCGCAAATTTACATGCTTTGAAGTTTAAGTTTGTGGGTTGTTATTTCCGTCTGGGAATCTAGCAAATAAGCAATTTTATTTTCCCGAGAAAGTTAAAAAGGATATTTTCGGAAACAAGGATGTGAGTCAGTTGCATTTTACGTGACAGAATGTACGATGTTTTATGTTTTTAAAGGATATACCTACTGTTTTTCATAATTATTGATTTATTATTTGAACATCAAATTTTTGATCGCGATATTTTGTGGTGAGTAGCACAGTAGTACTGTATTATTTTACTAAATATTCGTTTTTATATAACTAGTAAATATAAGAAATGCAGAATATACAGGGTGTCCGGGAAAATGTGGGAAATCTCCCGGATATGAAAAAAACACGTGAAAAGAATACTACAAGTTCATATAAACTTCTTTCGCATCGGTCTCCTCTTCGGAGATATGGGCTTCCAAAGAGCTCCCATGGAATTAAGTTTTTGACACATAATTATTAAACCAACAGGTATATTTCAATTTTTTTTTCATATGATGTATATCAGCTAAGACCCTTCAAATTACTATCCCAAAAAGTGTTGCGAATTACTCACAGCTGCAGGGACGGACTAGCTGTGACACTAATGTGCCCATTTTTTTTTTACGCCCTGTATGATAAAAACTTTGGGACAACGTTTTTTACATACCGTTAACTATTGACTAAAAATTAAGTACTCTTCATTCATGTCGCTAATCCTAACCGTTTTCGGAAAAAGATCATTTTATTGCTATTATGTATTTAACGTATTTGCCGTATTTCGATAAAAGATACTTCTTTGTTCCTATAAATTGTAAATGTTCACTTTTAACCGCTTAATATTAATACATGATGGCAATAAAATGACGTTTTTCCTAAAACGGTTAGGATTAGCGACATGAATAAAGAGTACTTAATTTTTAGTCCATAGTTAAAGGTATGTAAAAATCGTTGTCCAAAGTTTTTATCATACAGGGCGTTAAAAAAATGGGCACATTAGTGTCACAGCTAGTCCGTCCCTGCAGCTGTGAGTAATTCGCAACGCTTTCTGGGATAGCAATTTGAAGGGTCTTACCTGGTATACATCATATGAAAAAAAAAATTGAAATATACCTGTTGGTTTAATAATTATGTGTCAAAAACTTAATTCCACTGGAGCTCTTTGGGAGCCCATATCTCCGAAGAGGAGGCCGATACGAAAGAAGTTTATATGAACTTGTAGTATTCTTTTCACGTGTTTTTTTCATATCCACATTTTCCCGGACACCCTCTATATGTCGGTATAGTATGTGTAGCTCATCGCTTTTACATAGAGAACAACCTTGTGCGAAAACAGTAATCGTTTTGTAGAATCTTTAAATTTTAATTGGCAAGACAGTTTCTATGGTCACTGCATACAAACACAGATAGCCTGTGATATAAAGTATCTTGTTGGAGAAAATCCAACAAAAAACGGGAAATATTCAGCTAATTAAGAAAATACAAATTATTGACGTTAAAATGCATATCAGAAATAGCCATGATTTAAATCCCCGCTTTAGTTGCAGACAAAAGTTGGTTGTTTGCATGAGAAAATTTATCGCCGGTGAGGAAACAAACCTATTAATGTAATGAAACGCGAAGGAAAATCAAATATTTGGTTATACATTAAAATGTCGGGAATAAAACTGGGTTTTCGAATGATTTTATAAACTTTTGGATGCACTCCATCATAAACCTCAATCGATTTCAAAGTTTTTAGATCACAACGGGTTCAGTTCAGTACATACACATACATAAGTCGTTAATCCCCCTTTGACGACTAACAATCTGGGTGAAAATAAAACGATATAAGTTTTCGTGACCGATGTCGCATGCAATACATGACATTGGTTTGTATTTGTAACTCATCGAAACAACAAAATCGCCCTTAGGTTTAAACACACATCGTTTCTCATAATTAATGACCGCCTTTACATCATGCCTTTAATGGAATTAAGTTTCGTGACCCAAAATTACCAACAAAAAAGGATATCGTTACTCAAGAAAATTATTATAGAGCAATGGTATTTTATATTTTTTGTTTTTTCGGTCACGACAGAAGTATAATGGAAAATAACTGTTAGATGATAAACAAAGGTTTTGGTTGATGTTATTATTTTATTATTCACCAGTGGTAACTTGTTCGTTTCACCTGTACGGGGCAACAAATCTTTCAGTACTAGTCCCTATAGTACTATATTTTTATGTTTTTGATTTTTATAAAAATATGTAATAAAAATCAAAAACATAAAAATATAAACGAAATCAAAATTGAAGATGAATCAACTGATAAGAAAAGTATAGCTAATAGCTTTATTGACTATTTTTCTGAAGTGGGAGAAAAGCTAGCAAACAAAATCAATAAAGGTAATAACACATTTTCAAATAAAAAACAATATAAATTCATTTTATTTAGAAGAAACTAATCATAAAAAACTTGAAAATGTTAGCCATAATTTACCGTTAAAAAAGTTTGAAAATATTGGATTCAGAGGAAAGCAATTAGAATTAATTAAAAATTATCTGAAAAATAGACCAACTTATGTTCAAATAGATAAAGAAAAAAGCTATCAAAAGGTATTTAAGTATGGTGTTCCTCAAGGAACAATTTTAGGACAATTATTTTTTAATATTTATATTAACGACTTATTTAGTATAAATTGCGATGGACAAATTCATAGTTTTGCAGATGATACTGCAATTTTTTATACCGATACAAATTGGGAAAACTTGAATAATAAAATTAAAAAACATTTTAAAATTATAAAAAATTGGTTTGATAACAATTTGTTAACAATTAATTTTAATAAAACAAATTATATTCCTTTTACTTTAAACCTAAATAACCTACCACAAAATATTAATATTATTCAAATAAATGACGACATTCAAATTTTTAAAGTTAATAAAATAAAATATTTATTTAATTATTTTTGACAGTAAATTAAATTGGAATTTTCACATAGAATACTTAATTAAAAAATTAAGAAGTTTACTACCGATTTTTAAAAACATTAAAAAAATTTTAAGTGTAAGACATGAAAATATTATATTACGCGTTAGTTAAAACTCATTTAAATTACGCCACTTTCATGAACAAGTACTCGTCGTCGGGAGCTTCGTTCAAAAACTTCTCTATTTCGGGCCGTTCTAATGTCTTGGACTTCTTTGGTTTGTATCCCTGTCATTTGCTTTTCAAAAAGCTCGTTAGTTTGCCATATTTTGAAATGTCGATTTTTTTATAAAGGTGAATAGTCGAGCGAAGCATCGAGTATTTGGTCCATAGCGACGATGCACAGTGGTTCCGATAAATAATCTGACTTGACAAAAACTGTTTGTTTTTTGAAAGTCGTACAAATATTTAAAAAAGTACTCACAGTAGGGTGGATTTTTATAAAAATTCATTGCAAATAATTAGATTTAAAGTTTTTCGATAGTTTTTTGCAAAAAATTACAAATTTGGAGTACCTTTAGATAATCTGACTTGACAATATCAAACAATGCCTAACATTGATAAAAATTCTTATAAATATTTGTTGCAAATAATTTAAGTATTTTAAAAGTTTTGGCTTACTTTTAAACAAAAAAAAATTGTGGAAAAAAATACCATTTATTCTTATTAAATATAACAAATATTAAAAAATAAGGGTCTTGCTTTATTTTAGTCTTCATCATCATCATCATCATCATCATCATCATCATCATCATCATTGCCGTCTTTATTAGGCCCTAAATTTTGGAGTAATGAGTAAGTAATTTCAGATGCTAAAGCTGGATTTGCAAAAAACCTCCTCGCGGTGTTATCATCATTGGTAGTTCCGAATCCTGGTTTGGGTATATCGACCAATAACCCCATTTCATTACGAAAGCGATGCTGTATTAATTTTTTTCTATTCTCACACTCAGCTTTTTTTCTTTTCGCACCTGCCATGATTTGATATCTAATCTAATATATGTACAGGACGCATTCAAAACATTTTATCCATGCATGTAGGCTTGATAAGCCCGAGGCCATTGCTGTTTCATTTGTTTCTTTTCTGCAAACGAATCTCAGGTCGTTCATTTGAGAAGGGGTTGCACCACATATATGACAATTTTGTGATCCTTGATTTAAAAGCACACTACAAATCTTTCCATCAATCATGGTTAAAGCAAGTGTCTGCTTTACAAAAATTTCGCGTCCTTCTATTTGCACAACTGTTGGAGATAATGCTGCAATTTGCGTTTTTACATTGTCTATTTCTTTTTTTGTTAATTCTGGGCTCTCTTTCTTTAAAGTATTTTGATAGGGCGGCAGTATTTTGTAGATGAAGGGAAGGAATTTTGCCACAGGATAATTTTTCTCCCTTGACTTTCACTACTACTAGTAGCTGAATACGTAGTCAGCTGCAATGGAACAACAGATACAACAAATGTGTAGGAATCATCCACATCCTCCTGCGTGGTCGAAAACAGCTGCTTATATTGGCTTTGTCCCGAAGCTCCATCACAGCCCCACTTAAATACCATATCTAAAGTTGGAAGCGTATCTATCCCTACACGTACTTGTTGTAACACCTCAAGCTGTACCAATACTAAGCGGTGTATAGTATGATTGGGTAATGACTGCAATTCTACCTCTCCAGAGTATTCCGTGATGTTAACTTTATCTGGGTATAACATTGTTTTTTTCCTCAAGGAGCATGTGATAATTCGGGAAAATAGCGGCATGGTGAGCTTTGCTTATCTGACGCATTGAGATATACTGGTCTTTCGTTAGTTTTTTATCCACAAAAAGGCTAATGCTTCATCATTTGTCATTTTTATTGACATTTTGCTACTTGGAGACTGGTAAGCTTTTTTTATTTTTGTAGCTCTTTTTGGCGGAAAACTTGCTACTTGATTTACTAGCTGTGCTGCATCGCGTCTACCGGTAGATCTTAAGCTCATTTCCGCTGCAAGAACAATCTCATTATTAGTATGCGATTCCAGCAATGGCTTTAATTTTCTTTTTCGAGATCTATCGCTACTTTCACCGAATAACTTTTTGGGGCGACCAATGTTTTTTCTATTTTGATCACTCTTTTCGTCTATAAAGGTAATTCTAGCACTTAATCATTGACTATTTTTATTTAAAAACTGTGGCAATATAGGTATAATGACAGTCAGTCCAACGCACTTTAAGTTTTTTACAAAATTCGGCCATTTTTGTTTGCACTTTTACACGAATATGTCCATCGGGGTCTTCGAAACCACTTTCAGTCCTTACATACTCACATACACTAGACAATCGCCTCGATAAATTTGGTTCACTTCGCCAAACATCAAAAAGTTCTCTTTTTGAAAATCCTTCCTCCATTTCTAAAAATAATAATAAAAAAAAAAGTTGGTTACATATGGTTGCTAAACAAGTAAATTTACAAACTTAAATAATTAAGTTAAATGCCCAATATAATTGTATAACAGACTTTGATGGCCTTTGTCATTGCAAGGTAATGAAATTAATGAGAATGGAAAAAAGACAATATTTTAACGTAAATACACACAACCAAAAATAAAAGAAAAAATATAATTTATAAAAAATTAAAATCTATAAAAAATACATGTACATACCTGTAGTTTTCTTTACCGCAGTATTCGAGTCAATCGCTATAGTTACATACACACAGTCAGAGGTCAAAATAGTAATTGCCGATCGATATGCTTACTAAAAAAATCTAGTTGCTTAAATTAAGCGGATTCTGTCTGCTCTTGCGCTGTCCCTGTTATTTTATTCTTAAAATTTTTTGCGGTTTATAGGTTTACAACTGTTTAGCATCATATTAAAATAGTGTTTGTGTTGTTCCGAAAATTAAAAAAAAAGCCTTTTGTCAAGTCAGATTATTTATCGGAACCACTGTGCGATGGGGCTAATTTTTTTTGCAAATGTAAAAAATAAGCCAATAGAACATTTTCATCGATACCTTTTATCTTCCGTGAATTCATCCAAGACTCAAACATTTTGAACTCCTTGTCGTAAGCATCTCGGGACTTTTCTGGCAAAATCTGCATCGCTGCTTCTTCCGCTTCCGTAAGGATATCCTCAGGAACGTAATTTTCATCGGTTTCCTCCATTTTCTATAGTTTTTTTCTTCAAAAAAGCATCCCTTTTCTGCAGGGAAAACTGACAAGTGTCAAAATGTATTTAAACATTTGCTAACAATGTATCATGCCCGTGGCATCCAAACAATCAACCAACTTTGACCAAAATGTAAAAAAGTCACTGTCAAGTCATTCTGACATTTATAGGCTACTGAGACGAAGTAGCTTTGATTATTTTTATTTTGATTATTAATTATTATCTCATAAAAAAACGATTTCTTTCACTTCTTGGATAAAACATTGTATGCCACTCGTGTGTTATGTTTCCTAAGTCACTTGAGAATTTATACCACGAGGCCGTCAGGCCGAGTGGTATAAATCTTTCTCGCGTGACTTATTTTTAACATAACACACTAGTACTATAAATAACTATTAGTATTAGTTAATTCTAAGTGGGAGGCGTAACACCCGGAGGAGAACGACGAGCGATATGAGGTTATAGAATGGAGTGGGGGAAACATAACTTCATTTTTTGTTTGCTTTGCGATATTAATATTTTTATTGTCCCTCCCACATATTTTCGTGACAGACCGATCAAGTCCACGTGGACTCTTGGCGAGGAGCCGTAAATAAGAATTCTAATTTTTATTTCAATGTAAATAAGGCCTAGTTGTTGACCGTGCCCCAAAAGTAATTTTCGAATATCGGTGATTTGGAACTCATTATTAACTTATACCTTTTCGACGAAAGACGGAAGTTTAGGTATAAAAAGTTTATGAATAAAAAGGTACGAATAAAAGATTTTATCCTCAAGTTTAAGCAGGGATAGCGAAAGAAAAATAACTTAAAGTCAATTTAGTAACATGCCTTGTACTCGTAGCTGTATTCGTCAAAATAAAACTTAATTTATTTTTATCTTGTCTCTTCTGATTTTGGCTTTATCGGCAGAGGAGAAAAACATTGAAGTGAGTGGGAAAAGAAAATAGAATGAGGAAGCCGCAGTATCGGTTGTCTGGCGTCTATCAATATACTAAATATAGAATAATAGAGGCTTTTTATAAAACATTTTTAGGACACATTTTATAAAAATCTACTCTTATTGAGTCTTTGACTCTCTAATTTTAATTAATGTACAATAAGTTTAAAGAATAGAAAATAATATTTCTAAACTTTTCACGGTTTTCTTTTATAGAAATATGTTACACGTCAAGAAACCTAACATGAGTTATGGTAAACGTAGGTAATATTTGAACTCTAAATAATTTTCAATACCAAATATGTGTTTGTGCGGTTTGTCATTAATAAACCTAGAGTTTTACAACAGCTTAAATATTATGGTTTTAACGAGTTTGTAGGGTTTCCTTTTGAAATCGAATCCAGTCGTCTGGAGTGCGAAGGGATTTTAAGTTGCGTCAACAGAATCAAATAATCCTTATTCGACGATCATAATTTATAAAAACAAAAAAAATTAAATGCTTAATTCAAAAGGGTAAGTTGATGATGATGACCCATGCGGTCTTAATTTAAATCCGCCCTGATAAGATGAGGTATAGGATAATCAAATCACAAATTTATAAATGTTTATTTTATATCCATTTGCTATTGAAACTAATTGCAAAAAAGGATTAGATATTATTTAAGCTTAATACATTATACAGGTAAAGAAATGCTAATAACATATTGAAAAGTGCACGTTAGTCTGTTATCGTAATTTTTTTTTTCGCGAAACTTTCAAAAAAGTACTCACCACTCAAAAACACACTTAAAGTATCGGCAACAACTGTGCTATATTTAAATTGAACGAGATGTTGCCAAATAGTTGTTCCACCCTCTTTTAAATTATTCCGCATCATTGCCCCAATTTGACTAAGGAAATGGGGAGAATAGAGAAGAGAGAGAATTCAAAATATAAGAACGATTTTGGCGTCGATTCAGAAAATATTGAACATGCTCTGTAAAATTAAAATAATGATAAAATTGTGGGCATATTAAAAATTTTAAACTCTGCAGCTTTAAAAGGTATAATTTATCATGTCGTTTATTGTCCATAGTAGTTCAAAATTTTAAAACGATGCGGAAAACTTTAATTTAATGAAAACCCATTATAATTATTATAAACGACTTCGGTATCGATTGAGATGGGAGGGAAATGTGGTTGGCAAAAAGGTCGCAGTTGATCTACTTGCCTCAAACTTCCCCTTTACTACTACTAAGGTGACGGATAGTTTTACTTAGCTCTAAAAGATTTACATATAACTCCCAATTTATTAATCCTGACACTTTTAAGTTGTCAGCAAAACTGTAGGTAATTCTGCTGAAAAAGGGATATTTGGCCGATTCTTCAATAAAACGAAGTGGCAACGAATTATTGATCAAAAAACGCAATGGCGGATGCGTCACTACTGTTTGTTCTAAGAGAAACGAATATATACAGTTAAGGGAGTTCTTGACGGCTTATTTTAACAAAAAGAGACAAATAAACATAACTGGAATTTCCTCCCTGTTATAAAAGTGCCGTGCTCCCTTAAACACGCAGGGGCACTTAGAATACTCTCGTGTAGGTGCCACTTTCGTTAAAAGTGTCAAAGAGCTTGCTTGGTTGCAAGTTTCGCGCGTTGAGAACTTTTATGAGAGTGTTGTGGCAAAGAATAATTCTAGAACTTTTTACAATTGTTTTATGAAATGAAAATGTACACTCCCGTGCAAAAAATACGGGCATCATAAAATTTGGATTAAGTTTAGGGCTTAATAACTTTTTTATTTTTACTCCGATTTAAGTGATTTTTTAGAAAGCTATAGATACATTTATTAGTTTTAACATGGCTATGCAAATTTTAAGAGAAATTTATTTTTTGACATATTATACAAGTATAATCGAAAAGTTTTTTTTTGCCTAGTGTCAAAATACCCTGTGGAATAATTAAGAAGCAAAATTACTTCAAATAATCAGTTTCCATTAAGCCGCAAATATTCTTTGCATTTTGGTTTTTGGTTCATGTCAATACGTGCATTTGTTCTCACCCAAATGCAAAATGATCTTGATGATGTCAATAATTTAGGAAACGCAAAACTAAAGCTATCGATGGCCGATTTCTTGTACTTAAAACTCTTCGGAATGGTCGTTTGACGTCAGTACAGGCGAAAACCCAACTTCGAGAGGTTCGAATTAAAAATGTCAGTTCTTGGACAATTCGTCGAAGATTACGCGAAGGTAAATCTTAGGTATTACGCACCTTTTTCCCTAAAATTTATTTGTTTATTTAATCTTGATTATTACAATAACATTTGTTTTCTTGCAATTTAATAGTCTATTTTATTTTGAATGCAATGGCTATGAGAAAATTATGGAAAAATTTAAATTATTGACATCGTCGAGATCATTTTGCATTTGGGTGAGAACAAATGCACGTATTGCCATGAGCCAGAAACCAAAATGCAAAGAATATTTGCGGCTTAATGGAAACTGATATTTTGAAGTAATTTTGCTTCTTTAATATTTCACAGGGTGTTTTGACACCAAGTAAAAAAAACTTTTCGATTGTCCTTGTATAATATGTCATTAGAATCCTGCCACTTAATCATTTACTTTACATACATGGTACTACCTTACAGTATTGTTTTGTTATAGTGTTCACACAACGTAAAAACATTTTTTTAAAACCGACCAGTAAATTTACACTTTCTGGACAATTTTTCGTCTAGAAAATAACGTTTTTCCGATCGCAAGACCGAAAAAGTGACATTGGAGACCCGAAAAATCTTTTCCGGACTCTAATGTCACTTTTCCGGTCTCTAATGTCACTGTCACCCTGTTTTTTGTTTTTCCAATCGCTCTTTGATAATACAAGATACCTTGATTTCGTTATTATGACAACAACATTTCGATGTATTGTCAAGTGACAGTTCGTTAATTTTTAATTTTGTTCTTTATGTCAAACTTGTTTCGCGTAGATTATAAAATATATCGAAGTGTCGGTCTTAAAAAAAATATTGTACGTCACGCAACCGAAAATTAGTTTTTTCCAGGTCTCTCCAAGCTTCCAGGACTCGCCTATGCTCGCCCTGGAAATGCTTGTCTCGACCTGAAAAACACTACTTTCCGGTCTTGTAACGTAAATTACTATTTTTTAAAACCGACCAGAAAATATACACTTTCTGGACAACTTTTCGTCTACAAAATAACCTTTTTCCGATCGCAAGACCGGAAAAGTGACGTTAGAGACCGGAAAAGATTTTTTCCTACAGACGTGTGGAAAAATCAATTTTCCGCACTGATATCCGTGCGGAAAATTGGTTTTTCCGCACTAGTGGGGAAAAAATTTTAGGCACGATTATGTCAAAATCAATAATATATCAATAATTATATAACTTGTAGTTATTACTTTTTTTCTCAGAATTAGTTACTGTTACATAGGTATGTGATTGTTATAGTTAATTAAATATTATTAAATTTCTTTAAAATATGTGTTACTTATTTCCACACGTCTGTAGAAAAACTATTGTACCTGACACGTGCGGAAACATTCATTTTCCGCACTTGTAAGGTAAATAGCTATTCCGGTCCCTGTTTTTTGTTTTTCCAATCGCTCTTTGATAATACAAGCTACCTTGATTGTTTTTCCAATCGCTCTTTGATAATACAAGCTACCTTGATTTCGTTACTATGACAACAACATTTCGATGTATTGTCGAGTGACAGTTCGTTGATTTTTAATTTGTTGTTTATGTCAAACTTGTTTCGCGCGTTCGCAAATTTAACAATATGAATTCAGATTTTAAATTATCCTACACGGAAAATGAGATTTCAGAAGAAATTTTGAAAGCAGCAAGGAAAGCGACTTACGATATAAGTATTGCCAGTAAAATCAAAAGCCCGTTACGAGAAGTCATACGACGCATTTAAAAATAATATAAAATAATTTAATGTAAGTATATCGAAGTGTCGGTCTTAAAAAAAATATTGTACGTCACGCAACCGAAAATTAGTGTTTTCCAGGTCTCTCCAAGCTTCCAGGGCGAGCCGTAGGCTTGTCTTGACCTGAAAAACACTACTTTCCGGTCTTGTAACGTAAATGACTATTCCTTTTTACCATTATTTTAACCAACACAAATCAACATTTCTTCGAGCCTAATCGCTTGCAAATATTTTTCTGGCTCTGTTTTTAAGAAAATTAAATTAATGTCTCGGCGCTATCTTATAAAGTTAAAAGCAATTGAGAATGGGGCTTATCTCGCGATCGTTCTACCTATCTAAGGAAATAAAAATAATTTAAAGATGGGAACTTTTAATACCTTTGCGTTTAAATAATCATTTACTGGAATCAAGATCGAAACAATTTTGTTAATGATATTAACACGAGTTAAAATTGGTTGTTTAAAAAAATACGACTGCCTCTAAGAAAATTGTAATAAAACATTTTGATTGTCTATGTCTGTGTCATGAGGCATTAGACCAGGGTCGATAATTTTTGAAACAAAAAAAAATAATAGTAGCATGAAACCCATTGGAAAAGGAAGAGAATATAACAAAAATGAAAGGAAAAATAATTTACGGGCGATCCGAGGTCGGGAAGTGGAAAGGGGTGAGTTTTTAAGGGGTAGAAAACGATTTATCTCGATTTCCGGCAAAACTACAAGTCCTATGGAAAAATGTTAAATAGCAAAGTTGTAGGTAATAAAAGGATCTACAACTTTTATATTTACACTTTTTTCACATAACCTCAAAATTTATGTGAAAAATTCATTTTGGTTTTTTATTTTTATCTTTTACAAAAGATTTTTTTTACGAAATTTGGTGTTTTTATGTCCCAAACACACTGAAATTTTTTGGTTTTAAATATTTATTTTTTCACCTTATTTTAACTTAATATCAAAAAAGCACCCTAATTTTCAATCGAAAATTGTCACGTCAAAATATCTACTTTTTTAAAAAAGTCGGTGGGCTTTTTGTTCGTTGAAATCTCTACTTTCTGATGGTGTAAAAAAATATACTTTACTATGGTAAATGTTTTTAAAAAATGCAAAGAAACGAAAAAAACTCGAATCCGATTTTTTTTTAATCATTATGAATGATGATAAACAAAAAATTACAAATCCATAAAACATAAAGATCGCAAAAAACATGCGAAATAGTTGTTCTACATATAATTAAAGGTAGGATTCTTTGCATTTTTTGAGAACATTTACCATAGTAATGTATATTTTTTTACACCATCAAAAAGTAGAGATTTCAACGAACAAAAAGCCTACCGGTTTTTTTAAAAAAAGCAGATATTTTGACGTGAGAATTTTCGATTGAAAATTAGGGTGCTTTTTCGATATTAAGTCAAAATAAGGTGAAAAATAAATATTTTAAATCAAAAAAATTACAGTGTGTTTGGGACATAAAAAGGTAAGTTTTCACCAAATTTGGTAAAAAAAAAATATTTTTGTAAAAGATAAAAATAAAAAACCAAATACTTGGTTATTTCAATTTCTCACATAAATTTTGAGGTTATGTGAAAAAAGTGTGAATACAAAAGTTGCAGATCTTTTTGTTACATACAACTTTGTCATTTAACGTTTTTCCATAGGACTTGTAGTTTTGCCGGAAATCGAGATAAATCGTTTTCTACCCTTAAAAACTCACCCCTTTCCACTTCCCGACCTCGGATCGCCCGTAAATTATTTTTCCTTTAATTTTTGTTATATTCTCTTCCTTTTCCAATGGGTTTCATCCTACTATTCTTTTTTTTTTCACTTTTTACCATTTTCATTGTCCTGCCCTGGTCTACATGCCTTCACATAATATTAAATGACTGTATTTAAAAATCGTATTCTAAATTTTTGTAATTCTTTTCCATTCTAATTTGCTTGTTCACCGTGCGTCGTTTTCCTTTATTTACATTTACAATGATTGTTTTTTGTATTTGTAAACGAAACTAAGCCAGCCCTTTATGTTTTTAGGGTAACGAAATTTTTTATTGCCCTCTTCAGACGCATTAAATTTTTAGACCATTAAATTTTATCTGTTCGCTTTATATTCAAAGCCAAATGGTGTCAATAAAATGTTTCTTTTTGTTTGAAAAGCATTAACCACTTATTTAATAATTTTATGCGTTAATGTAAATTATTTTTAAGCTTTGTCAGTCCGATTAATATAAGAATGAACCCTATATAATGAAAAACGGGGTCAAATTACGTTCTACCTACTACTTATTAGTAAAATATAATTTATGTATCCGACAACCCCAATTTTTATTATTCTGGAATTGCTCAGTTCATTCACAATAAATAAAAATTTGAAAAAGATCGTAAAATATCTATTTTATAGGATTCTGTTTCCTTTATTGCTATTATGGTAATTGCACTGATGAAACAAATTATACTATTTGCTATCAAACCTCTTTTTAGGTATCTTAGTCGTATCGTGCTCTACCGCCCTTTTTTTCAATTAAGTGCTCACACGAGAAATTCAGTATTGCTTGTACCAGAGTATATTTTGCTGCTACAAATGCCTTTATTATTAAACATTATTTTAAAAAAATAGCCCTATTTGAAACAGTCTGTGGAGCAATATTGTCGAGATAATTGTCACATATGCCAAGACATTGCTCTTATTAATTGCTCCACTGTATCTAGGGTTAGTCGCCAAGCAATTAAATGCTTTAACATGCCCTAAGTCCAAACTGGATAGTTTTAAGGATGTGCATTTAAAAAACGACTTATTACATTTTATTATTATTTGGCAATAGTAAGCCAATATTGTTCTAGTAGTATCACATAAAAATGTTATCACCAATAATGTCACAGCATGGAATGAACGAATGAATTGTTCCATTGGATAATATCTCTGTCTGTTCCTTAATTGATTAATGGAGGTTGCATTAACTGTCTCTTTACTAAGTCGGTTCCAGTTGTATACAACACGGTTCGAGATAAAGTTCCTGCACAGAAGCTTGCTGCGTCTTCTTGTTGTGGCCCCTGAGTTGTTGGTTTTCTGATGGCTGGAAGATTTCTAGGTTTCAGGAGCAATTATTGACTATTACTTTGAAGGTCTGAATTAGGTCGCCTTGAAGCGTTGCTAGATGAAAGGTTGGAAGGTTTAGGTCTTTGCTGTCTTTCTTGATATGGAAAATGTTTAAGTTCGGTTGCTCTACGTTGGACCCGTTCTAATGCTTCAATGTCTTTTACATAATGTGGATTCCAAATAATACTCTGGGCATACTCGAGTCTCGGTCTTAACGGCTTTAGACACCAAATACCTATATAAGACTGTTGCTCTTCCTTATAATGCTATTTATGTCCGTTCCCAATTTAAGGTCTTGGTGTATGATAATTTTTATTTCTTTATTTTGCTTATCTGGCTGATTCCCGGGGTATATGGGGGTTTAGGGTTGCTTTTTTCAAGGTGGAGCACAGAGCGCTTTGAGTCATCGGGTTTCTATGTCTTGCTTTGGGTCTTTAGATTTTATCGTAGGAGTGCAGTAGCAGTTGGTATCGTCAGCAAACGAGGATTTCTTTGTCTTGCGTTTCTTAAGGCTGTAGCATCTTGACGGAACATCTTAGAGCATAGCGGTTTGTACATTCCTATCCTGTTCTTTATTTCTTACCCATTTCTGTAAGAAAAAAATGAAAAACGTCCTTATCAAATAGGATTTTAATACTTTTTGTTTTGAGACTGGTGTTATTATCAGCAGCAACCCCGCGTATATTTTAAATTGCCTGCAAAGCATTTTTGTTGTTTTATTTAACTTAATTTCGTCACATTTATTTTCGCCTGATAAAATAGAGTTGTTGGATTTCAGTCGGAATTGACCTACATTTTAAAATAGTTATTTACGATTACGGTTTAGTGCTTTTTTAAATATTTAGACCCACTTTCTTTTATTCTGGAAATTGCAAAAAGCTAGTTGCTACAAATATAATATAAAATTACATTTTTGTATTAATGGAAAGTATTCAATGACTAAAATATTACGTTAAATAAATAACACAATTTTATAAATATATATCGCATTGTTTTTACTATTATAAACAATTTATCACATCAAAGGACACTTATTTGAGTCGACAATCTACATGGGAAATTCTATGTACATCAATATTTTCTCGATGTCTGATTACCACCGCTGGAATCTGAAATAACCCCCCGGCAAAAGTTAAAGATATACAAACATCTATTCAAAAGAATGTTGAACGGGTCTATCACAAACAGAACATATACATTATGTCTGTATGTCGGATAACCAAGCTGCCCCCAAGGTTCTAAGCTTGAATTTTTAAGGGTCCAAAGGTAATTTGAGCATAGCTGGTAAAAAAATTGATGAAATAGGCAATGTTACGATCAGGAAACTACAAAGTCGCTCTTAAAACAAGTGGTGAAGACAACACTCCGAGGGAACATTTGGCCAAATAGCTGTTAAGGCCACAATAAGCATACGTTCTTGGGAACTTATCATTGGAATGTTGCGTCTAACCACGAACCTAGAAGAATGTCACCTAAAAAAAAACTCTAAAAATTATAATAATAAGTTTATTTAAAAATTTAATAATATAATAAATGTGTTTATGTTGTCTTCTATAAACTTATTCTTCAATCGCCTGAAGCTGAGCTTGTTAGAGGCAAATCTTATTTTTAGTTTTAGTATGTAAAATCATAAATATGCATTAAAAATCAAGTTTTAAAGTAAAGATATTAATTTATAGTATAAACGCAGTTTTTTTGAAGAAATATATTACCTATAATAAAATTATTAATTTATAATTTTTAAGTAAAAAGATTACTTACTTATATAAATTTATTATATATTATTTATTCAGAACAATATTAATTAATTAAAGCATTTCTAAAAATATTTTCAAATTGTCTGTTTTTAATATCCATGTTTTTATTTTAATGAAAACAATTTTTTAATTTTTGTTGGTAAATAATCGTTTAAATAAAAACAAATATTTGAAATTTTTTTGTCCTATGGACTTATTTATTTTAGGTTTTATGGTTATTTCATTTTTATGACGTGTATTATGATTATGGTTTTTAAATTGTATGATGTTTTTATTTTTAAATATATATATTATTAATATGTTATAAATGTAAAGTTGTCTTATGTTCAACTTTTTTTCTTCTGAATATAATTCTTTTGAAGGATCAAGATAATCTTTATTGAATATAATTTTTAGAAACCTTTTTATTTTATTAACTTTAAAAATTTGAATGTCTTCATTTATTTGAATACCATTCATATTTGGTGGTAGGTTATTTAAGTTTAAAGTAAAAGGAATATAATTTGTTTTATTAAAATTAATTGTTAATAAATTTTTATCAAACCAATTTTTTATAATTTTAAAATCTTTTTTAATTTTATTATTTAAGTTGTCCCAATTTGTGTTGGTATAAAAAATTGTAGTATCATCTGCAAAACTATGAATTTGTCCATCGCAATTTATACTAAATAGGTCGTTAATATAAATATTAAAAAATAATGGTCCTAAAATTGTTCCATACTTAAATATTTTTGGATAGCTTTTTTCTTCATCTATTTGAACATAAGTTGGTCTATTTTTCAGATAATTTTTAATTAATTCTAATTGTTTTCCTCTAAATCCAATATTTTCAATCTTTTTTAACAGTAAATTATGGCTAACTGTATATAGGTATCAAAGGCTTTTGCTAAATCAGAAAAATACTAATACAAGGTTTTTTATTATCTAGTGCATCATATATTTGTTCTGTTAGATATCAAATAGCGTTTTGTGTTGATTTATTTTTTTGAAGCCCAAACTGTTTATTAGAAATAAAATTATGTTTTCCAAATAATTTTCAATTACATTTTTTCGAATACTTTTGCTATTGAATATATTAATGTTATTAATAAAAATTTAAAATAATGGTGTAGTCCGCACGGGAATCAGTTAATGCATTTTTCAACAGCTTGTTATTGTAAGCCGTTTTAATATATCTTCTATTTTATGCATTTAAAAAATGTTTTTACATAAAAATAAAGTATCACCAGAAAAGTAAAACGAAGGCCAAAATCCATATAAATGACATCCTTAGACTAACGTTCTTATATAAGAATCCTAGTCGTAACGGAAGGGACGTTTTCCCATCATATATTAACCCGAAAGAAAAATATTACCACTATCCTAAGCCTGATGCGTCGTATCTTGAAAAAGTGTTTCTTGAATAACAAGTTATAAGGGGCTTGTCAAAAATGTTTCGTTTTTTTTTATTTTCATGTCACAAAACTCGTTAGGTATAGAATGTTGTGTATTTGTTCTTTTACAAGAAAATGGATTGTTTTTTATTTTTTATTTAATATTTAATAAGAAAGCCGACGGCACACAATAACTGTTTATTAACAACTAGCGTGTACCCGGCATGCGTTGCAACCCGCTGGTATAAATACAATCCGATATATTAGTACCCGGCATGCCACTTTCTGAAATTGCACCCGTGCGAAGCCGGGGCGGGTCGCTAGTTATACATAAAAACCTTCCTCTTGAATCACTCTATCTATAAAAAAAAACCGCTTCAAAATCCGTTGCGTAGTTTTAAAGATTTAAGCACATATAGGGATATAGGGACAGACGGGCGATAGCGACTTTGTTTTATACTATGTTAAGATAGGGTTTTCTCCTGAACTCCTTGTTCCGCTAATTCACAAGACATCTCAAAATGTTGCGCAGTGTCTCTTCTGGCGTTTTTGTGATACCGTGCGAGCAAAAATTATTTGCATCAAAGAGGGCTTGGATTAAAAAACGTAGGGCTTGGTTTAGATCACAATGATATGGGGACGATATTTCTAACCAAATCTAGGTTAAAATTTTGTCAAATTCATATTATGACATGATATGCCAAACTAATGAGTAATAAAATAAGTAGACAAATACAAATTTATTTTTATTGTTTACAAAATCAACAACGTAAGAATATACTTACAGAAAGAAAAAGAAAAATAATTACATAAATTGCTGAAATTAGCCACCGCCATGCTCCAAGCATAAATTCACACGTCTTCATATTTTCGAAAGTGTTGACCAGCATCTCTGGAGAAATGCTACCACATTCTTGGATAATCGTTTCTTGTAATTGTTCTAAATTTTGCAACTGGTGTTTTAACAATAGTGTTCTTTAAATGAGGAAAAACGAAGTAATGCATAACCGTTAAACAAAGTGATCTAGGTGGGAATTCAATGTCTGATCGAAGACTGATCAATTTGTCGTCGAAAAAATTGCGTAAGTAGGTAGTTAACAGTTTCGGCTGCTGTATGGGCGGTTGCACCGTCCTGTTTAAAATATCCAAAACGTAGTTCGTCGTCAAGTAATTGCTCCACAAATGGATTTAAAATATTGTCTCTATACCGCTGTGCTGTAACTGTGTCATGGAAAAAAATAGGACCAACAATTCTTCGGGAAACAGCTAACCAGACACCAATTTTTTGAGGGTGCAATGTGGGGGAGGGGGATTTTCACTACTCCATATGCGTATATCCTGAGAATTCACATCATCATATTGTCAATTATTAACCTGCCGTTTTTGTAATTTAATACACAATTCGTCGTCATATCACGTACCAATTTTAATAGAAGCTATGAAGTCATTAATCAAGCTTATATTTTTCACAAGGGAATTAAACTTTGCCCGCAAATCCTCCCGGTAACTCGTTGAATAAAAATACAACTATGCGGTAACTAAGCATCAGGCAATTTTGTTCGCCCTTGTGCCGCAGAGAAAACGATTCGATAATAAATAAATAACGAATAAAAGTTTCTTTTATGGATGGATTTCCTAACTTTTTTTTAATTTAGGCGATATTAGATCGCATCTGAATGTACACAAGGGTAATGTTTGTTAGTATTTGTATATCTATTACTGTTGTTCAAACGACTTTGTCAACTTTTAGACATAAGAAAGTAAGAAAGAATCAAGAGATTCGTCACAATCTTAATAGGTTTTTCAAAACCTTTGCAGAGTTTTTTTTACCACAAGTGTTTTACAAAAAAATGTGTAGCATAATTGCTTTCTTTACATTTATTTATTACCATTTGTTATCTGGTTACCAATTTCTGTCCGTATAACATTCTATGTAATCCACAAATATTTAGGGACCGGACCAAGATTTGAAATTAGTCTTATCTCTCTTTACTAATGTTTCGATGAGTTGGTCATGTCTAAGAAATAGAAATACAGAGAGGTGTTCACCAATTGTGTATACTATCACGAATCCTCTTTAACTTGTACTCGGAGGACATAGTAAATAGATCACTCGATGATCAGGACATAGGCATTAAAATTAACGGCATGACAATAAATAGTTTGAGGTACACTGACGATACGGATATTTTAGCTGAAGATCTACAGACGCTAATTAATAGAATGCAGTGAGCGAAGATTATGGACTATCACTGAACATAAGCAAAACAAAATATTTGCTGATAACAAAAACAACTCAGGACATTCATAGGATATATGTGAAGAATCAACCTATTGAAAGAGTAAGAGAATACAAATACCTAGGCACAACAATTAATGAAAACAATGACATCTCCTAAGAAATACGAATCAGAATCGAACAAGCCAGAAACACATTTACAAGAATGAAGATACTTTTCTGCTGCCGAGATCTAAACCTTGAATTAAAAATACGACTGATGAGATGCTATGTGCTGCCTTTTTTTTTATGATCGAGCACAAGCACTATAGGAAAAATCCTTTAAGGCGCTCTGGGAGCGGTGCGTGTCCGAAGAAAGCGATTCACGTTTTTCTTGAATCGTTGGAGGTTATATTCGGTTGGAAACACGGTCTCAGAAAGGCCGTTCCACAAAGATGACGTCCTCCAAATGAAAGAGTTCTGAAACAATGATGTTCGGGGTGTACTAAGATGAACCACATATGGATGGGCGGCCGTGGTTCGTCGTGTGTTTCTGCTATGCATTACTCTAGGTGGAATCGAGCGGGCAATATATGTCGAACACTTGCCATGGAAATATCTGTAGAAGAGAGTCAAATCACCAACCTGTCTTCGATGTTCTAAGCTGTCGAGGTTCTTAGTCAGCTCGTGGTCGCCGATTAGACGAACGGCTCTCCTTTGGATGGAATCCAACAACCGAAGGGTATGCTTCTCTCCAGATATGAGAGCAGTATTCCAGTGATGGTCGAATCTGGGCTTTATAGAGTGTCAAAAGTTGTTGAGGTGTATACAACTTTTTGGTACGGAAAAGTATACCGAGCTTCTGAGAAGCTGCCCTGGCGATTGCCACAACGTGATTATGCCAAGACATATTTCCTCCCAGGTTGACACCCAGCAAATTAATAGACGTGTCTGTACTATATTATGGGATGGAGTCGTGGACACTGAGGGTGGCTGATATAAGCTGATATGAGGAGGCTAGAGGCATTTGAGATGTGGATATACCGGATAATACTGAGAATTGTATGGGTGGAGAGGGAACGTTGAAGTAATGAGGCGTATGCACAAAGATTGAGAAGTAATTCCAACAATTAAGAGAAGAAAACTGCTGTATATGGGACATGTCATGAGGGGAGAAAAGTATAAAATGTTGCAAATCATTATGCAGGGAAAAATCCAACGAAAAAGATCTATAGGAAGGAGACGAAACTCATGGCTGAAGAATCGTAGGGAATGGTTTGGATGTAATAACAATGAACTATTTAGAGCTGCGGTCTCAAAAATAAGAATCGCCCTGAAGATTGCCAACCTTCGTAGCGGAAACGGCACCTAGAGAAGAAGTACTGTACTGTAGTGGCCGACGTTTCTATTTAGTCGTTTTTGGTCTGCCACGCCCTCTTGTGGTGAACAATACTTCACTAAATAACCCTAATCTTGGCTCCCACACATTTTTGACAAATTCAACCCCCCAATGTGTATTTACCGGGAAACGAAGGAGATTTTTAATGTGGATATTTTCTTTAAAAATGAGTATTGGATTCCCCCTTTGCTGACAATTCGTTGTAGTCGAGTTGTTAACAGTTAGTTGCTTCTTCTTGGTAAATTGAAAAAGAATACACAATAGCCTATATTCCACCAAGTGGAAATAATTCACATTGCTTTTTGGCCCAACCAAACCTCCCGAAATGGGGCTACAAAAAAGGAGATTGCTCGTCAGTTAAAATAAATATACTTTTATTTGTACTTCTAAATACTGATATTAGTTCAAATGGAGACCACCCTATACGATCCGTAATTTTATTGTAACATTTAGTAATGAAATCATTCATTTTAGTATCTACAGTGTGACCAGTAAAGTCCGCATCATATGGAATCTTTTTTTATTAATAACTGTTCGAAATTTGACTTTGGCATCAAGTTCTGCTTCGATCGAAATGAAAATTATTATATTACATTATCTGTCAAATTTTAATTTTTTCCAAAAATAATTCAAAAGTAGGGTTATTTCTGAAAGTATCGAAAAAAGTTATTAGAAAAAGTTTTTTTAAACGCAGTTTCTAGCCCACATGCAAAATTTCAGCTGTATTTAAGATAATTTTGATTTTTTACCCATATTTTGTAAATTGCACCACTTTTGCAAAATAAGACTCGACGCAACCTACATAAAACTTCATAGTTTTAACAATGTTTTATTTCAGATACGTTTTCTTTAAAGTAGCGCCATATTAAATATGTGTTTTTCTTCAAAATCAAAATTGGGCTATTAAAATTTGGTCGCATGTGATGCAAAGTTTATTTGTTTTTGACCCTGTATTAGGTAACTTCATAAAATAAGTATTTTTGAAAACGTAGTTTGTGTCTGAAAGTAATACACCTTACTATTAAGACAAAAAAGAACACAGTGTCATCAGTAAAGTGTTCATTAAGTGGAAAATAAATTTTAGTGGTGGGTAAAAAATTAAAATTATATTATGCAGCTGAAATTTTGCATGTGGGCTAGAAACTGCATTTAAAAAAACGTTTTTTCTAATAACTTTTTTCAATATTTTCAGAAATAACCCCACTTTTGAATTATTTTTAGAAAAAATTAAAATTTGGCAGATAATGCGAATTACGTGACTACTATTTTTTTGCTTAATTTTCATCTCGATCGAAGCAGAACTTGATGCCAAAGTCAAATTTCGAATAAAGCTATTAATAAAAAAAAATCCCATATGATGCGGACTTTACTGGTCACACTGTATATCAGTCATACTGATCGTTTAAGATTTCCAAAAAGAAGTTTCATTATTTGTTTTTTTGCATTAACCTAATTAGTAACTTTTGTATTATTAGATATAGGAGGAGGTTCTCATATTATTTTATTTCTATATAGTCACGTTACTCCGCTACAAATGCATAGAAGGGCCACAATTAAAAAAAATTACTAAAATTTTTTTGTAAACATAATCCTTTGTCGGCTTTATTAGTTTTACCAAAATTCTTATATGGTACCAGTTCGCTTAGTATTAGAAGAATATTTATTGATTATATTAAACGTGCCATTTTAAAAATATTTTATAAAATTTGAAGAAATAGTCCATGCTTAAAGTGGAGTTGAAAGTATGGGAAAGAAAGAAAAAACTAAAAGTCTTCCTCCACAAAGTTTAATAGAATAAAAATTCTCTAGGGGTCTCTACATGTTTCGAACGTAGAAACGTTAATCTTCAGGAGACCTTAACCTTAATGGAGCTTTCATGGAATTAAAAAATTGATGTGTAGAAGAGACATAATATGAAGAAAATTAATAAAAGTTAAACCATACTGAGTATGTGAAAAAGTTATTAAAGGGGGTCTAAACCAACCAAATAAACTGGGGAAGAAGAAAAACCTTTCTAAGAAGAAGGTGTCGAAGATTATTTAAAATTTTTTATAAAATTTTTCGAGTATATGTCTGTAAGACATTATAAAGGTAAAATTGTCTTTATAATTATTATGAAGATATCACATGAAGTTACATTCCAAAAAGTGTTTTTGTGGGGTACTGAGCAAGCTTAGAAAGTTTTATAAAAAAATTTAAATAATCTTCGACACCTTCTTAGAAAGGTTTTTTCTTCTTTCCCAGTCTATTTGGTTGGTTTAGACCCCCATTAATACTTTTTCACATACTCAGTATGGTTCAACCATTATCAATTTTCTTCATATTATCTCTCTTCTACACATCATTTTTTTAATTCCATGAAAGCTCCATTAAGGTTCTACACCATTTTCTCTTCTGCTAATACCATCAGCACTAAATAAATTTTCTGTCTCCTGAAGATGAACGTTTCTACGTTCGAAACATGTAGAGACCCCTAGAGAATTTTTATTCTATTAAACTTTGTGGAGGAAGACTTTTAGTTTTTTCTTTCTTTCCCATAATATATTATAAAAGACCGATGGTGCTCTGTTTCTTCTCCCTAAAAGCAATAAGAAAAACCAGTAAAAGAATTGTTTCTATGGCGTGACTGACCGTTTTTTTTTAAGTAGAAAAAAATTAACCCCGCATTGTCACGGGGGCGGTTCGACTTTTCCCGAGACAATAAATAATGATCTACGCAGTTGCACAACGTAACTAAAAACAATAGTTCAAATCCGCCCTTTCCATTTTGATTTTTCCACGTATCGTTCCATCCGACGCATCCGAAAAAACATCCTTTCTCCGACGCTCCGCGGACGCTCGGCGCCGTTTCAGTTAGCGTCGGTCCAATGTTCGACACAGACGTGTACCCGGATAGCGCCAGGTGACGTTTTCCACGTGAATTGCCGGCATGCCAATGCAAGGGGCGGCAAGAAGAAGGTCCACGTTATGGAATTGCAATGCGTGGTGGTTTACACGGTCATTCACATTCCCGCACCCTTGCGGGACCGGTGGGAAGATGTACTGCAGGGGTACGGCTGCATGGGGTGGGTCAAGAGACAGATTAAAAGGTGGGTTTGTATTCTTTACGTGGTAGAAATTTTTTAATGCGTGTTTTTGCTTTGGAACATAAACATTTTAGTGTCGAGAACCAGCGGAGTTTCATTTATTTTATTATTTATCCATCGATAGCTCAAGTTTAGTTATTTTATATACAGTGTCACCAGTAAAGTCCGCATCATAATATGGGATTTTTTTTTTATCGATAACTTTATTCGAAATTTGACTTTGGTATCAAGTTCTGCTTCGATCGAGATGAAAATTAAGCAAAAAAATAGTAGTCACGTGATTCGCATTATCTGTCAAATTTAAATTTTTTCCAAAAAATAATTCAAAAGTGGGGTTATTTCTGAAAATATCGAAAAAAGTTATTAGAAAAAGTTTTTTTAAATGCAGTTTCTAGCCCACATGCAAAATTTCAGCTGCATAAGATAATTTTGAATTTTTACCTATATTTTGTAAATTGCACCACTTTTGCAAAATAAGACTCAACGCAACCTACTTACTTAGTTTTGACAATGCTTTATTTCAGATACATTTTTTTAAAAGTAGCGCCATATTAAATGTGTGTTTTTCTACAAAATCAAAATTGGGCTATTAAAATTTGGTCGCATGTCGCATGTGATGCAAAGTTTATTTGTTTTTGACCCTGTGTAAGGTAACTTCATAAAATAAGTATTTTTGAAAACGTAGTTTGTGTCTGAAAGTAATACACCTTAATACTAAGACAAAAAGAACAGTGTCTTCAGTAAAGTGTATTACTTTCAGACACAAAGTACGTTTTCAAAAATACTTATTTTATAAAGTTACCTTATACAGGGTCAAAAACAAATAAACTTTGCATCACATGCAACCAAATTTTAATAGCCCAATTTTGATTTTGTACAAATCACACATTTAATATGGCGCTACTTTAAAGAAAATGTTTCTGAAATAAAGCCTTGTCAAAACTGAGAAGTTTTATATAGGTTTCGTTGAGTCTTATTTTGCAAAAGTGGTGCAATTTACAAAATATAGGTAAAAAATCAAAATTATCTTATGCAGCCGAAATTTTGCAGGTGGGCTAGAAACTGCATTTAAAAAAACTTTCTAATAACTTTTTTCGATATTTTCAGAAATAACCCCACTTTTGAATTATTTTTTGGAAAAAATTAAAATTTGACAGATAATGCGAATCACGTGACTACTATTTTTTTGCTTAATTTTCATCTCGATCGAAGCAGAACTTGATGCTATTAATAAAAAAAAAATCCCATATGATGCGGACTTTACTGGTGACACTGTATCTGACACAAAAACAAGAAACTTTGTTATCGTTATGGATTATCGGGTACATTTCCTATTTCTTTTAATCCAAAGAGAAAACGGATTATTGTCCATTTGTTCGTGTAGCAATATGTAATTTTCATTCATTTTGGTCGATTGTTTTGTTTGAATAGGTGTGTATTCCCCAATTACCACGTGTATTATTGCCGACATGCCCTCAACGCATGGAACGGCGGTCCACGTTAGGGATCTGCAATGCGTGTTGGTTTACGCGATCATTCTCATTCCCGCACCGTTACGAGTGGGAAGACGTAAGAAAAGGTGGGCGTTAAGTACTTTTGGAAAATGCTTTTTTTTGTTCATTATCATAAGGGAAAAGGTCATTTGTTCCGATTCTAAACATTTTGGATCCATTAACTTTTCCAATGTATATTACCTTAGATAGTCTGGGAGTCTGCGAATGATTTTGATCAGATATCAGATATTTCACCCATACCCACATAGGAACTTTGGAAGATCTAAGTTTTGTTTCCATTATTATTTACCTACCTCTTTTACAGGTTCTGTACATTTTTAGTGCATAGACAGTTTTCATATACAGTGTGGTTGTTTAAGTGTGCAACATATGGGCATTTTTTTTATTACCGATTTCTCAGAAAATATTATTCTTGATAAAAGTTGGTGCATATTCGATAATCATGTTAGGTGCACTTGGAATGGTTGCAAGTCAAACGGAAAGAATTATCCCCTAAACTTTTTGCTCATCATTTCCGGACACCCTGTATGTGTGAAAATGCAAAAACACTTCGGTTGGTATGTTTTGAGAACTTCAAACTCATACCACCCTTAAAAGAGCCCATCTCAACCATGATTTGATTCACACTGGCATCGCTTCGTTACTAACTTATTGTCGACCCAGAAACGCTTACGGCATCTCATCAGCAAGTAATTTTATTATTTCAAAAATTCAGTTTTATAAAACACGAATAATTTGAACGCAATATTTTTTACCTAAGCTTTTCTCTGAAGACTGCTTAAAAAACTCATCTAAAATTCCGTAGCCCGTTTTTTATCTTTTTTAAGTATAGCCATTATGATAATCGCTAATATAAATTTGACGTTATCAAATCGTAGAGGGTGAATAAAAAAATTAATTCACAAGGGTGACGATCGCCTAAAAAGGTCTCGAAAATGACCTTAACTGAAGTTTTTCAGGAGACCAAAAAAAGTTTTATCCAAAATAAGAAAATTATTTTTCACGTGTCTAATTTTGGTGAAATTCGGATTGTAATTATGATATCTAACCCTAATTTAAAATTACTACAATCGCACCCAGGATGGCTAAGATTGATCCAAGTGAATCCGCAAATCTGGGTTAGAAGTTTTAATAAATTTCGGAAGTATATTCAGTCTACTTTAAACCCTATAAATAGATAATGTTTTAAATTCTATTAGAGCAAACAGTCCTCCATTAACCTTCTTGATTCAAATTGGAAACAAATGAACCGTTACCGTAGTTAATCCAGATATGCCAGAGGTACTTAACTGACAAATCGTAAGCCTGACGTAACTCCCTAACGCTCCGTTGACTTTTGTTTCCTGTAGGCGTTTAATCCCTGTTAAATAGATGACAGCAAATGTCTTCCCGGAAGCCTAATTGTGGAGTTTCCTTTCATTTGCAATGCTGGAATAATACATATCCGACAGGGTAGCTAATCAACAATATCTTTTTAATTTGTATGCTAAAAAACTAAGTTAAAACGTTAATGTAAGAGTTTTTGTCAAAAAGGGAAACGAGGGTTCTTGTGAAAAACAACCCGCATAAAGACTGTGCGCTATCTTCATCGCAGCTTTAGACGTTTTTATTTAAAATGTTAAAGTTTGAAGAATGTAAATTATGTAAGGTTGTCAGAAAATAATTATCAAAACTTGTATTTATGTGTCAGATACGGAGTGCTGCAAAAGTTGTTTCTCAAAAGACGTTCACCCCTATAACTTTTCTGTATTTGTAGATATTAAAATGAAATTTTGATATTATGCATTTAGAGATGAGTCTGCATTTATTGGCATAATTTTCAATTTGTTAGCACTTCCGGTTTGACCGGAAGTGACCTTGACTTTGGTATTTTAAATGGGACATCTTGTATATTTTTACTTATTTGGGTTCAGCATAATATTTTGAGTAAAATGACACCTCACTTGTAATTTTTTGACGTGTCATAACATTTTTATGTTTATTTTTATTTTCAATCTAGAGTGCTGCGAATTAATTAAATCTGTTAATTTATAGTCAGTATATGAAAATTAAAATTATGTCATAATAATTGATTTTCTTAGTTTCACAAGCATTTAAAAAATAACATTTTGGTTTCTTGACGTTTACTCCATTTTTCCAAATGAAACGATGGTGGTTTACTAGGATATTTAAAACGAGCATTTTTTTTCCAACAAAAGAAATAAAAATTAAATTAAAATTGTAATGTCATTCGTTTATTAAACTTACATTGTAAATCAGATAAAATGGTTGGTTTTACTAGAAATAAACAAATTGATATGCTCCTAATTTTTGGAGTGACAAGAAAAATTCTTCTGAAGCCGCAAGATTGTATGTAAACCATTCCATTTTTTTTCAAAGCCGCCTTTATATTTCTTTCGAAAAGAGAGGGCGGCAATAATACATAACACTTTTAAATTTGCGATTGGGATTTAAGGCACATTTTTCAGTGTGAATTGTAAAATAGCATAGGAATGTATGGTATAAAATTGTTGGAAAAAGAATGCTCATTTTAAATATCCTAGTCAACCAACATCGTTTCATTTGGAAAAATGGAGTAAACGTCAAGAAAACAAAATTTCATTTTTTAAACGCTTGTGAAACTTATTATGACATAATTTTAATTTTTATATATTACTTGACTATAAATTAACAGATTTAATTAATTTGTAGCACTCTAGATTGAAAATAAAAATAAACATAAAAATGCTATACCACTTCAAAAAATGACAAGTGAGGTGTCATTTCACTCATAATGTTATGCTGAACCCAACTAAGTAAAAATACACAAGATGTCCCATTTAAAATATCAAAGTGAAGGTCGCTTCCGCAAACTGGAAGTGCTAACAAATTGAAAATTATGCCAATAAATGCAGACTTATCTCTTATGCATAATCTCAAAATTTCATTTTAATATCTATAAATATAAGAAAGTTATAGGGGTGAACGTCTTTTGAGAAACACCCAGTATACAGACGACACTATTTTTCATTATCTTGGGCAGCTCACCTCGCGTAAGGACACTGGGATGTAAACTGTCGAGCACACTATACAGATGTTTCGGCTGCAGAACAGGCTAATCCAGGGTATTTAGATTACCGTTAGCCCTTCAACTTTGGCAAAATGCCAGTCCCCTGTATCTATATTTCTCAGACTACTCGTATATTGGAGCTTCAATCCCGCAAAATCCTGCGGCATTTCAAATTAACTCTAATAAAATCCCACATTATAAGTAATCCAAGGTTCGACTTTTTTAACCTACACTTCTAAAGCTTCCCATTTCATTATAAACCTTTCTCACTTTCTATAAATCGAGGCTTTAGGAAATCTGTCCATAGATTTAGTTAAAAAGAACAAAGCTAGAAACGAAGCTATTAAAATGCTC
This sequence comes from Polydrusus pterygomalis, assembly GCA_963969555.1. NCBI lineage: Eukaryota > Metazoa > Arthropoda > Insecta > Coleoptera > Curculionidae > Polydrusus > Polydrusus pterygomalis. The sequence continues at coordinate 22,066,903 of OZ018379.1, forward strand.
TTCGTTGGATTTTGCTGCTTATTATGATATTGCCTTTCAAAACGCCTCTGTTGGCCATTTTCACTTGCTCATCTTTTTAAATTAATTAGAAAATTTCAAACTACGTCATATAAAATTAACCTAAATTGTTTTACTGATTACGTTAAACAAGTTCTCGCCCGCCAACGCTACGAGACGATGGTAAAGTTTTGATCACATCATTCAAAGAGAAGAGTTGGCACTTTTTGCATTATTTTAACATTTTTGCAATATGGGTAAGAAAGAAAAACCTAAAGTCTTCCTCCACAAAATTTAATAGAATAAAAATTCTCTACGGGTCTCTACATGTTTCGAACGTAGAAACGTTCATCATCAGGAGATTATTAGAAAATTTATTTAGTGCTGATGGTTTTAGCAGAAGAGAAAGTGGTGTAGAACCTTAATGGAGCTTTTATGGAATTAAAGAATTGATGTGTAGAACAGACATAATAGGAAGAAAATTGATAAAGTTTAAACCATACTGAGTATGTTAAAAAAGTTATTAAAGGGGGTCTAAACCAACCAAATAAACTGGGGAAGAAGAAAAAACTTCCTAAGAAGAGGTGTCTAAGATTATTTAAAAATTTCCAAGTGTATGTCAGTAAGACATTATAAGGATAAAATTGTCATAATTATGAAGATATCATAATCTGTAATAGTTATTTATGTATCAAGGGTACTAAGTAGATGATTATGTCCTGAGGGCGACAGTCTTACAAAGCCGAGGGCCCCTGGCCAGAGGGTTCGTAAGTCGCCCGAGGGTATATATCTATTAGTACCCAGTGTCCTTACGCGAGGTGAGCTGCCCAAGATAATGAAAAATAGTGTCGTCTGTATACCGGGTGTTTCTCAAAAGACGTTCATACAAACTTTTATGTCATACCTACCAGTTCGTTTTGAATAATAAATATTTTTTTTTAATTTTATTTGATTTACCAATTTTTTATATTTACCTACGACATTACCTTAACAGTATTAAAATGTTTAATGTGTCAAAGTCAAAAATCAAAAATGGAACAAGATGCACACTTAATGCCCGCGCGGGTCATAATATGTACTTTATGCCCGCACGGGCATAAAGTAATCCATTATGTAGATGGTATATAAGATATAAAAACACAATAATGTACTGGTATGACATAAAATTAATTTATTTGATTTTAATTATGACAATTTTATCCTTATAATGTCTTACTGACATACACTTGGAAAGTTTTATAAAGAAATTTAAATTATCTTCGACACCCTCTTCCCCAGTTTATTTGGTTGGTTTAGACCCCCTTTAATAACTTTTTTAACATACTCAATATGGTTCAACCTTTATCAATTTTCTTCATATTATGTCTCTTCTACACATCAATTTTTTAATTCCATAAAAGTTCAATTAAGGTTCTACACGATTTTCTCTTCTGCTAAAACCATCCGCACTAAATAAATTTTCTGTCTCCTGATGATGAACGTTTCTACGTTCGAAGCGAATTTTTATTCTATTAAATTTTGTGGAGGAAGACTAGGTTTTTTCTTTTTTTTCCCATACTTTCAACTCCACTTTAAGCATGGACTATTTCTTCAAATTTTTGCAACAGTATAGATTTATTTAAACTTTTATAGCATGTCTGTGGTATTTACCTATTTCAAATGTTACATAATTATCTTAGAAGGATAATTTTTACTCTTCTTTGCGGTCGCCCAATCGAATTAAGACTCTAAACCCTCAAACTAATCCCGATTTTCAAATATCTTCATTCATTTATCATTATATATCAACTGAAAATTGGTAAATTTTATTTTAAAAGATGTTTAGCTAAATTTATTTCCACTACGGTAACTTTTCAACGTATTACCAAAAGTAAAAAGAAAATCTCTGCAGAGAAGAGTATACATTGCTCGTTTTGCTAAGAGCGTCCTAAGTTTTAAAGGTGATTGGAAATGCCATCATTTTTCTTTTTCCAAACTCTGAACTTGAATTTGTTGTGGAAATATTCTGTCGCATTTGCACCACTTTTAAGTTATTTGAAATTGGATGCCGAAAAGTTTTGCAAAGTTTGTTATTCCAGACAATTTTTATATTTGTTTCTGTTAAAACCAGACCTTTGTTTAAACGCTATTTTCGCAATGGCAAGTTGTTAGATCGCTATTACCCAGTTATCAATAAAATTGCTAAAACGATTACATTGGCCAAGTTATAATATATTTACAAAGGGTTAAGATTTTCTTTGTGTAAGGTTATTACCCAGTTATCAATAAAATTGCTAAAACGATTACATTGGCCAAGTTATAATAGATTTACGAAGGGTTAAGATTTTCTTCATGTAAGGTAACCGTTTTACTTTGGCTCATCTTTGATACACCCTGATTATGAAATTTTCGTATTAAGATTCAAAAACGTTTTTTTTAAGAAAAGGTAGAAGTTTAAAAAATAATGTATTCGTATTTTTCGTCTCGTAAAATTTCCACTTGGGATTAGATATTTAACCTCAAAGTGGTCCTTTGGGATTGAACCGACCGAAACTCGAAGACTAGTCGCCTTTAAGAGAAAAACTCGTTCCGTATTTTGCTCAGGGACAATTTATTATCCTGAAGAAATGGTCACCTTATGAATCTATAAATCAGATCTCTCCAGAAGTCGAGGTTGTCAGATATTTTCACCACAAATAGAAAAATTGTTCTTCGGAAAGGCCATGTAGCTTTAAATAATAGCTAGTTTTTACGTTTAGTTTAACTAGCGTTTTGGTTGTAACTTTTATTCAACTAAAGCAATGCACACTTGCTTGGATTATGCTGTTTGCTATATGGTACAACCCCGAACAAACCCACTAAACCATGAAATTTACAAAATGTGTATTATTGTGGCAATAGAACGTAATACACAAGGGTAAATTCGGGGTACTGGAGTTCCACAAGGATCAATATTGAGCCCTAAACTATTTTAAATTATATCAATTTCAAATTAAATTATAAAGCTCTTATTTATTTGGCCGAGAATGTGGCAGAATTGCATTTTAAAACAAATAAGTTTTTTTTTAAAGAAATATAAAAATTGGAATTGTTCACAATTAATAATATTATTGCGTCAAATATAAGATATAAAAACTTGTTTTAATTTGAAAATTTTCGCATACATTGGTATTTTTGTGGAATTATTGCTTTTTATCCTACCAAGTGATGGCGGAAGAACACTTTTCTTTGACCAGCTCTAGGCTTTACATTACGTATAAATTTATCTAGTACAAACTCTTAAACTATCGCAAAAACAATTTTGCTATTTACTATTTGTTCTGTGAAAAGTAATAGGCACAATTTAACGAGTGAAAGGGAGACAAGGTAGCAACTTTTGTTTACAAAGAGGGAAGAAAATCGTTTAGAAGGATTGGCTATCCAAATAGAACTTTTCGGAAAACTTATTAATTAAACCAATTTTCAGAGTTTGGCACTTATTAGGGTCCGAAGGGCCAGGGTCGTCGTTAAACAAAACTCTTAACCCTATTAGTTTAGTAATGCTAAATATTTGCTCTTTACAAAAATTTATTTTTCAAAGTAAAACATCAAGACATCGGAACCATCAATAATCATTGTTCAATAGTTGAAGCACGGAATTTTATTCTCGAATATTCGACCTAGACTTTGAATAATAATTATCACCAGCAAAGTGAAGCCGTAAGCAAAGACTGACATAAATTGGGAATGAAGAATGATATATAAGAATAGATACTAGACAGTCTACTTGTTAAAGGGTTCGAAACCGGTCTGCATGTTGTAACATCCTATCGATAGGAAGGAATGTCTTAGTACCTTGCAATCTGATCAAACTGTGTCCCTTCAAAGAGGCGATAGATCGGATAGCCAAACAACTTGCGCAAAGCAGATGGACAGGGCTGACAACTGTAGCATCTCCAGGCAATTGTGGCCCCTACTTGACGGCAGGAAAACCACAGCGCTATAATTACAGTACAGTCGGAAGGATCTAAGAAATATCAATGCCGTAGTCACCGGACATTGCATGTTCGGTAGACACGATGAACGTATGCAAATACCAACTAACTACTTCTGTAGAACTTGCAGAGATGAAGAAGAGGAAAGGATTCAACCTTTCTTGTGTGAAAGCCCCGGCCTCGCGAGAAGAAGGTTCAATGCCCTGACTGAACCATTCTACCATCAGGAAGCTGATGCGGATACGTTCCACGGAACGTATGTGGTACCACAACGGTCCTTATAGGACTACGTGTGACTGTTTGGATAATGCCAGAGGTCTGCCACTCTAACCTAACCTAATCTAACTGTGTCCCTTACTGTATACAGTTTTTTTAGGTAGTTAAAAAAGTTATTTTCTCGCATATTTATGATACCACTGCCTGACAAGTAGACTGGTTATACTCATACTAAATATATTTATAAACAAAATTAATTAAAGCCACTTCTAGCTATATTAGTAAAGTAAGTTGTCTATTTACGTAAAACCCTTGGCATCTAAATTCGCCCACTTAATCCGTTTTACTTTACGGAAACGCATTCATATTTTCCACATATCATTAACTACAGGTGTTTTCAATTATAAATTTTTCTGGCATATTTTCAAGGCGGTAAATTTTCATATTTTACTTATACCGTCTTACATGACGTACTTTTGGTTTTCCGTGGTTCATTCCCGATATTTTCGAATTTTACCGGTGTGAATGTTTCCGCACTGTGCCAAGTTTATCGTTAATTTAAATGATGTAAGAAAATATTTTTGGAAAATTATAAAAATATTCAAGGCTTCCCTGTTTCTTATAATTATTAATTAAGTGGATTTTATTTAAACTACGAGACAATTTTTTTAGCGATTCGCGCGCTAATTATAAGTTTTTGTTTTATGGAATAAAAGCACACTTATATATTAACCAAGATTTGGAAAATAAATAAGGAAACACTTTATCGTAAATACTTTTTTCTATGTTTATTTATAAATAAAAACTGCATGGGCAACCATAACAAAAAATAACTGTTTAAAACTTACTAATGTTTGAAGAAATAGTCCATCCTCAAAGTGGAGTTGAAGGTATGAAAAGGAAAGAAAAACACAGTCTTCCTCCACAAAATTTAATAGAATATAAAACTCTAGTTTAAACATGTTTCGAACGTAGAAACGTTCATCATTAGGAGACAGACACTTATTTTATGCTGATGGTGTTAGCAAAAGAGAAAATTAGAACCTTAACGGAGCTTAATTTTCTCTTTTGCTAACACCATCAGCATAAAATAAATTTCTGTCTCCTGATGATGAACGTTTCTACGTTCGAAACATGTAGAGACCTTTAAACTAGAGTTTTTTATTCTAATAAATTTTGTGGAGGAAGACTTTGTATTTTTGTTTTCTTTTCATACTTACTAATGTCCTTAGGTTACGTCTCAGTCATCAGGTATTGTTTCAATTCATATAATATAATATCACAAATTCTGTATAAAACACAAGCACTAAGCTGCAACGAGACATATACTAAACATCCATAAGCTACCTATCAGGTGATTCTTACAGCATTCTCTGAAACAAAAGAAACAGAAACAGTATCGGGTTGACAATAATTTTTTATGTGAAATAGGGCCAGTGGCCAACTCATCGAGTTAGCTCAAATCATTATTCTTGTGAGATCATGTTGCTCGATGTACAATATTCCTTAAAACAAACAAATTAGTCCTAAGTAGTATAAAATATACTTCTGATCTATTCAGTAAAACAAAAATGTTAAAATTATTATTTCAAGAGCCTAAACTATCAGTTCGTAACTAGTAGATTGTTAGGTATTACCTCGGGCACAAATCTGTTGCAGTTGTCTGCCAGCTGCGGATAATTTGTTAATATTGGCTTGTAAACTAATAGTAAATATGTGAAACAATATTTTATGTTAATTTATTGATTCTAAACTAATATTTCCAATATAAAAAATTTGTATAAGTGTAAAATCAATTAGATAAACAATAAAAAAATAATTACCTGCATGATAGGCTGGAATAATAACAAATTACACACATCGGCGAAGTTTTCTAGACTAGAAACTAACAGAATTGTATTAAATATTAAAATGATAATGATAAATGAATTTCATTTTCTGAGAGAAAAACGTGGACAAGAAAAATTGACAGTTTTGACATGGCGGGCTGGCTGGTTTGTTCCAATTAGCACCTGGCGCAGTTTGGGAAGCGTTATAGTAGGTCAGAATATAACTGTCCTTCTCTTCTATACGTCAAAATAATGTGACAGAACCCGGTTACTCGGCCAGCTGGATAATCATCAAGCGACAACAGCGCCAATTTGACTCTGGTGGCCAGCTGCGCGGCTTGAGATAAATATGACTTTATGATGTAAGATTGCTAATTTACCGTTTAACCGGGGGTGGTGAAAAGGATTATTGTATTAGACTTTTTGAAGGTGTTGTATTTTATTATTTTCTAATAATCTAATTAAAAGTTATTTAGAAAAAAAAAATTCGTAAAATTCTTCAAAATTAAATTTGGCATCTGATTAAAAAGCAATAAGCTTCCATTTAAATTATGTGTCGTGTCCATTAGTTTTTATTGTTCATTCCGGAAAAAAATTATTGTACCCTCGTAGTGCTAATTTCAAAGGCCGTTATGCATTTTTGATAGCGTATTTTTCAACTAATTGAATTCTCTAATTGAAGGGATTAATGCGCTACAAAAATAATAACGTTAGTGTGTGGTTGTAAAGCTTATTTTTGAGACAAATTAATAATTATTATTCCAGCTTATTAAGGTTTCGCTTTTGGAATTAATATAAATTTATACGCAGTTTTGTATTATCAATTTGTTCGTTTCTCGTTGAATATTAATTTTTTCTCTAACGGGCTGTAATTGGATTTTTGTTTAAAAGCGGACCCCTGACGTAATTACAGACATTTGTTATATTTTAAAAAGTCGTTAGGAAGTTTTCTCCTTGTGAAAGGAAAAGGAATTAATAAGGTTTTTTGTAAAAAGGCATATAATTCACGACGAACAATTTAAATTTTTTTTTCGTTTTACACTTCTTTAAGTTTCATTACGAATAAAAGCCGGTAGTTTGCTAGGCGATTTTATGCGCAATGCGGGTTACTACCATATCTCTGTAAGCCTTTTGACATCAGAAACCATCACGTTTTATTAAGAAAATTATACAGTATTGGGATATTGGAATACTGGCGTTCCACAAGGATCAATATTAGTCCAGTAGGTACTATTTTTAATTTATATTAATTCCATTTTCAAATTGCAGATATAAAGCTTTTTACAGATAATATAAAAATTATTTATTTTGCGGAAACTTTCGCAGAATGTATTTTGATATTAGTAATGATCTAGATCAAATTTCTATCATTCACCCCATAAAATTTCATAACGAGAATATTCAAAAACGACAAAGTTTCTAGGATTAGTTTTAGACGAAAATATAAATTGGACAAGCCATATCCAGTATATTAAAAACTAGATATCTGCCCTACTATCTGTTTGTGCAGAGCTAGATGTTACACTTATAAAATACTAGCGTGTACCCGGCCTGCGTTGCGGCCCGGCATTAGTCTCTGAGATAATAAGGCGAGTTCACCATCACGTCAAGATTTATAAATACAAACCCGAACAAACCTCTAAAAGATTACTGTGACTCAACCGTTTGCCGGCCCGTCCACAATTCACATCCATGCATAAAACATAGTCTGTCTTCGTCTATTCCGGCTTCGGATCGATCGTTGAACGGGCCGGGGACCGGTTAGGTGGGGTCGTTCGTTCTCCCCACTCTAATTTATCAGTGTTTCTCTACCATATTATGCATGTATTATACATAAAAACCTTCCCCTTGAATCACTCTATCTATTTAAAAAAACCGCTTTAAAATCCGTTGCGTAGTTTTAAAGATTTAAGCATAGTTAGGGACGGACGGGACAGCGACAGCGACTTTGTTTTATATTATGTTAAGATATACTTTTTCATCAATATATTCAAAATTACAATATTTAGCTTCTGTGTGAGGATCTGTTTGTTTATTAAACCCAAAACCCTTTTAAAATAAAGTTATTAAACGCATACACAAATTACCACATGTAGAGTTAACTGTTAGTTTGCAAAGAAGGGATAAATACACGTCCAAAGCATGTATAAATTAAAAATTTGTATTCTAATTCACTCTATTATTTTAAAAGAAAAAAAAATCAAACTCTTCAGGAGAATGATATACTTCCATGATCATAACACCAGTAATTTTATCAAACTATACCGTAAAAAGTAATAACAGATACGCATGTACGCGCCACAAATCAATCTTCGGTTTGATATTAGCATTTTCGATCGATTGCCAAGGTCCTATCATTCAATTTTTTAAGTCCACATCAATCGTGTTAAAATTATATTGTGACATATTGATAAACCCCAAGGGTTAGTGCTTCAACTTTTAACATACTGCGGTATTGCCAAAAAAGGATAAAGTGCCATTTCGCTTGTCTAACTTTGATAAATGATATGTTGAAAATGTTGCTTAATTTCAAACGGCCGGCGTAAAAAGTATTTATTTTTTCAAAAAATAAATTGGGGTTATTTAGTTTTTTCACCCTCCGCATTTGTAATTTGCGAGCCGCCATTGTATTTAATGCAAATACAAGCAAAGTTTTTGAGTAAACCTTATCTTTACGTGTCATTAGTCATTCGAGAGGACAGGACGCATTAAATGAAAAATTTCCCCTCTCACTTCTACTACTACAAACTAAGCAGTTATTTTATCAAACGATAGATATAGACTACGCAGTACGCATCTCATTCATAAACGTACTTTGGCTCCTAGCCTACAACTCCCTGTTTATAGAGGACATTCTATCACATGACATACCGGGTGTTTCTCAAAAAGACGTTCACCCCTATAACTTTTCTGTATTTATAGATATTAAAATGAAATTTTGAGATTATTCATAAGAGATGAGTCTGCATTTATCGGCATAATTTTCAATTTGTTAGCACTTCCGGTTTGACCGGAAGTGACCTTGACTTTGGTATTTTAAATGGAACGTCTTGTATATTTTTACTTATTGGGATTTAGCATAACATTCTGAGTAAAATGACACCTCACTTGTCATTTTTGGACGTGTTATAACATTTTTATGTTTATTTTTTTATTTTCAGAAGAATTTTTCTGGTCACTCCAAAAATTAGGAGCATATCAATTTGTTCATTTCTAGTAAAACTAACCATTTTATCTGATTTACAATGTAAGTTCGTTCCTTTTGGTTCAATAAAGGATATACATAAAAAAAAAAAAAAAGTTTAATAAATGAATGACATTACAATTTTAATTGAAAACCATATTGGTTTTCAAAACCATTCCTTTGTTTTCAAAGTCGCTTTTATATTTCTTTAGAAAAGACAGGGAGGGCGGCAATAACGCATAACGCTTTTAAATTTGGGATTGGGACTTAAGCCAAATTTTTTCGTGTCAAATTTAAAATAGCATAGTATGGTATTAAAATTGTTGGAAAAAAAATGCTCGTTTTAAATATCCTAGTGAACCACCATCGTTCCATTTGGAAAAATGGAGTAAATGTCAAGAAAACAAAATTTCATTTTTTAAACGCTTGTGAAACTTAGAAAGTCAATTATTATCACATAATTTTAATTTTTATATATTACTTGACTATAAATTAACAGATTTAATTAATTTGTAGCACTCTTGATTGAAAATAAAAAATAAACATAAAAATGTTATAACACGTCAAAAAATTACAAGTGAGATGTCATTTTACTCTTTTACTCAGAATGTTATGCTGAATCCCAATAAATAAAAATATACAAGATGTTCCATTTAAAATACCAAAGTCAAGGTCACTTCCGGTCAAACCGGAAGTGCTAACAAATTGAAAATTATGCCAATAAATGCAGACTCATCTCTTCTGCATAATCTCAAAATTTCATTTTAATATCTATAAATACAGAAAACTTATAGGGGAAACGTCTTTTGAGAAACACCCGGTATATATGAACACTTGTAAAATGAAAAATGTGGCACTTAGTTACTTTACAGGCTTTTGTATTCTATGTTTACTATTTTCGCACATTTTTTTATTATTCGAATGTCCAAACGTCCGTTTTATTGTCTTATTTTCACTTGTTACCGCTAGGATGCAGAGGTTGCTACATTTTGCAGACTACACTAGCGTGTAATATTCCGAATACTATACCATATGTTCTGATTAATGTCAAATTTTTTATTGGTTTTTCTTGAAACTAGCATTATGCGCTTTTATAGCACCTGTAAATTCTCAATAGTTACAAATTGAGTCAATTTAAGTCAAATAAACCCTAAAATAGGACGAGTCTTTGGATTTTTCGGCAAGGGCATATTATTTAAGAGTAAAAATTGGTGTATATTTTCGCGTGGTTTCGTTGTGGAACTCGTGAGGAACCTGGTGGACCCTATCGGCTATGTTATGATAAATATAATGATATATATATATCTTGCATTTTTCATTGATTTTATCGATATAATATATGGTTGCACCATTACATAAAATACAAGCATCAAAAACTGTCAGGACATTAACAATATAACAAAACAAATATAAAATCCGGCCGTTATAGGACATCGCAATTTTGCAGACCACCGTATTAAATTTATTTTCCTGGAAGTTTGACGTCAGTAAGACGGAAAAACCAGGGAAACTGATGTTAGCCGACTTAAAAACTTTCTGTTGCTGTTTATTTTTAGGTTTTCTTATTAAAACGTGTTTCAAGTGTTCCAAACGAAAATATTACGTTTACGGTAGTAGGGGATCCGAATTGAAAAAAGAACAAAGGCAAGTCGCATCGGCTTAATAAGTGTTCAGTAAATAATGTTATTTTTATTTTTCAAACAACGTTTACAAAAGTACATGATGTACACAGACGTGATACTAGACGCACTAACTTTTTACAGACAATTACGAACAACAGTAATTTTGGAAAACTGTCATTGTTGTATGTACAGAGGGTGTCCGAAAATGATTTGCAAAAATGTAGGGGATAACTCTAGACCGAAAATAAATGCTATCTCTTCCTATAACATTTTTTCGAAAATTGATTATTAACAGGGTGTTAAAGTTAAATTTTATATGCAGTTTTAAAATACAATTTACTAGAACAATAAATTAAACATTCAAATCAAAGGTTCAAAGTGACGCCCTTCCTTTTCAATGCATACATTAATTCTTCTTAAAAAATTCCGACGAACTCCATGGAATATTTCTTCTAGTGATGGAAAAAATCGAGTTATTTTAATAATCGACTACCGAGCATTCGAGTGATTGAAAAAATCGAGTGACCGGTTATTTTTCACTCGAGTGATCCCATCACTAATTCCTTCCTTTGCTATGCTATGTTTAAGGTTGAAAATAAATTAAAATGATTTCGTATTCATCACATGCAAGCAATGTTATTTTAGCGTTTTTTCTCGAAATCGGTTAGATTTATCGAAACAAAAGTACTGTATCGTTTTTATGTCAAAAGGTTGTGAGAATAAAAATATTCAGTCAAAATGCGCATACAGTGTAGGACGTAAAAGTTGGTACCATTCAAATTAAAGTATTGGCTCCTATGTGGCGCCCTCTACAAAATGCGAAAAAATGATGGGCAAATTTGTATTCCTCATCCCGAAAAAGCCCCATATACGAGATTTCGTCAAAATTCAAAATATTATGAGCGTGGCAAAAGGTATTGCAAAAAAAAAACTGCAAATAAACTTTAACTTTAACACCCTGTAATTCCGTTAATAATCAATTTTCGAAAAAATGTTATAGGCGCATTTATTTTCGGTCTAGAATTATACCCTAAATTTTTGCTCATCATTTCCGGACACCCTGTATAATGGATTAATATTATACAGTGTGTGTATAAAGTCTGGAAACGGCTTAATAACATCACAATTTACTGGCCGATTTAAACCAAATTTGGTACAGTTGTATAAGAGGATCTAACGCACCGAATGACGATATTGGCGTTGTTGCCATCTTTTTAGTTTGTCTGGAATTCGAACGAATTTTATATTTTTAAATATAACACCCAGTATATTTTTACATTTTTAGATTCCACATAAAATTATAATTATTTTTTATTAAATGCATTATTAGTCTATACTTCATAGTTTCCGAGATATTGACTCTCGAAAAGTGACATTTTTGAACTTTGACAGCTTATAACTTTCTAACAGTACGTCTTAGAGCAAAACGGCTTACATGTCCCTATCTTCAATTTTTATTTCCAGTTAAACCGGAACAACTATATTTCCTGCTTTCGAGTTACATCCGGTTTAACCTGAAGTTGATTTTTTTGGGAAGATAATAAAAATTGAAGATAGGGACATGTAAGCCGTTTTGCTCTAAGACGTACTGTTAGAAAGTTATAAGCTGTCAAAGTTCAAAAATGTCACTTTTCGAGAGTCAATATCCCGGAAACTATGAAGTATAGACTAATAATGCATTTAATAAAAAATAATTATAATTTTATGTGGAATTTAAAAATGTAAAAATATACTGGGTGTTATATTTAAAAATATAAAATTCGTTCGAATTCCAGACAAACTAAAAAGCTGGCAACAACGCCAATATCGTCATTCGGTGCGTTAGATCCTCTTACACAACTGTACCAAATTTGGTTTAAATCGGCCGGTAAATTGTGATGTTATTAAGCCGTTTCCAGACTTTATACACACACTTATTGAAGTCGCTAGGAGCAACCATTTTCGAGATAATCGCATTTCATATGTCCTATGCAACTAAGTACATGGTCCAAAAGCAGCGGAAAATCAAGCTACGATTCTAACTTAAAATCAGCTTCATTTGCTTAGGGTTGACTATTTTTTTCTAATAAAAACGCTTTTCCGTATACCTACGGAATTACTAATTTTACTCCAATCAAAAATTTTATTTAATACTTAGTTTAATAACATTTAAAAGTAACAAAATTTTAAAAAATGGTTACGCCGTGATAGCAATTGTTCAAAATGGCCACCATTGACCTCAATACATTTACCTTATACACTTATTTAAATTTGATTTAAAAAAATATTTCCTAATTTTTTTTGTTTTGTAAATTATACATCGCTAATACTCGGTTACATTGATAAAACGTGTGTACAGAACTTGCTATTTTAACTTTTTATATACTAAGTTAGAATAACTACTGTTATTTTTATATATTGTTATTGAAATTACTTAAATTTATCCCTGTAATAGATTTATGAAGTTAATTGGGAGTATATAAATAAAAAATTTTAATTTCCAAGATAAGTCCTGTTCATCATTACAAAGAGAAGTAAAAAGAAGCCTGATTTTAAAGAAAAATATACTACTAAAGTCTGACAGCTAAGAACCCTCATTAAAAAAATGCAGAACACAAATTTTAGCTTACCGGGTGAACATATTATTTTTATATCTTTTTAGTAACAATACAGGTAGTTTAAACACCATGTAGATTGCCACACCCCTAATTTTACCTTTCACAATAGGGTCGTAAAATTGTAACGACGGGCAAGCCCATGATTTAGAATAAATAAATGAAATATAAATTCCTTTTGTTTCCTGCCCGTGTTGTAAATAAATTATACATAGTAAAAACTTTATCTGATTTAGTTTTACCCGATACTATTCATTAACCAAAAAATTCGGGGTAAGTCTAGTCTTCTTTTACAGCATTTAAAATGATATGTAATGTTGGGATCTCTCTATTGAAACTAAAAAAATTGAAATTGAAAATTATGCGCTTTTCTTCTTATGATACTTTTTACATCCTCATCAATTCGTTTAGGTGTCCTTCCTGGCGACTGTTAAGGAGGGGCTACAGTTCCAGATTTTCTTTCGCTAAGAAACCTATAGATTGTTGATTCACTAACTCCCGTCATATTAGCAGATGCTGATACTAAGTCTCTGACAGTACTAGATGGTGTTTGGTGCACAAGTGCATCGTGTACATTTTTTTTTTTTTTTTTTTTTTTTTTTTTACGTCGGCCTTTTTCCGCAACGAGGCCAATCACCGACGCCAGGGAATTTGTCACACACTATCTGGTAATTTTTGCCGAATCCCTCTTTGTCGAGGGTAGGGTTCTTTAACGTGCCAACATCCAAGACACGGGGCCCACAGTTTAACGTCTCTTCCGAAAGACGGCGCCACCTCTTAAACCAAATTCCAAATTTAACATCGACGTTGCCGGCACCGGGAATGGAACCCGGGCCTACGATCTGTGAGGCCGCTGCGCTGACCACCAGACCACAACGTCGATATCGTGTACATTTAATTCTATTGTCTGCTTTTTGCCATTTTTGTATAATTTTTATAATATACACACAAGCTTTCGATAACACGTTAAAAAAAAACTAAACTACCTCACCTGAAGTTGGAAATATTCTATGACATAAAAGTCACCTATCAGGTACCTGTTATTGTTATGCTTATGGTTTATTGAGGTTTTACGACTCATGACCCTCAGCTGTGCTGTCAGATTTTAAGAAACAGAGTATAGGTACTTAAATTTAAAACCATACTTAGAAATACGATGTATGTGTAGTAAAAAATGCATACAAAAACTTCTGTTTAAGTGGAATCTTCAGAGCAAATTGATTTATTTGGACCTTACGCAAAGAAAAATAAATGTTTTAATGACTGATAGAACTGATTAATTATGTAATTAACGAGATTTTAAAATTAACCCAGCGGCCAGTTGCAAAGAAGTTATTTTTGACATTAGTGTGAAATGCGATGAATTTCTTGATGCGATCCAGTTTGCAACTGAAAGCGTCTTGAAATCGATTTTTCTTGCTTGTTTTTGTTGGATGAAAATTTGATTTCCGTTTATTTCAAAACTAAGAGTATTTAATTACACCTTTTATTTACTGGCATTCTAATTATTCTTTGTGTATTTTTTCATTTTATAACCGTTATTGGATTCGTTTACTTTTGCATGATAAATTTGTTCTATTTCAAGAATAACCTAGGATAGGAAATAATTGATGTTTTCCCGTAAAAACGCCTTAGCTACGCATTTTTAACCTATTTTACCCTACATTACGTGTGAATTATTTTACACGTATGCGTACAGTACTTTACAGGGGTGTCCCATAACTAAGGGGCATACAGCAACACTAGATAATAGACTTGAAGATAGGTAATTTATCAAAAAAATTACCTTGTCGGACTTCCATTGTCTTTATTTTGTTACTTAACACAACGTTTCAGTTAGTTAGTATCTGTGACCGTTTTCAAGTCAGTGGCGTAGCGTGGTTGAAGGGGCGGAGGGGGCGGAAACTTCAAAGGTAAGGGCGTAGTTTTTTTTCGAAAACAAAACGCGCCGCAGGCGAAAATTTTTTGGGTGCCACGCTCTTTTTTCAATGAAGTTGCCTGATATTCAAGTAGGAAAAATATAAAATACACAAGATCCTCAAGAAAATCACAAAAAAATTAATCAAGTAAAAAAAAAGTGCTTCGTTTTCATGGCTCATTATGGGTCCTGGGGCGGAGGGGGGGAAATTACCCCCTTATCTACGCCCTTGTTGAAAGGGCTCCTCACTGCTAATGCATAATTTCGTTTGTTTAGTAAATTTTGGCCTGAGAAATAAAGTTTTTGTTTCGTCATGTCTAAAATGCTCACATGAAAACAGAATATGAACACGGCAAAGGGAATTTTGTTAAAACTCTATAAAATATTTTATGCATACTTATTACATAATAATATGAGCATATTCTCATTGGCGACAATAACACACTTTTAAAAAAAGTAAATTAGAAATTTTAAGAAATTTTTAATTGTTACAGCAAAATAACTGGAAGAATACAAATTATTGGTCGTGGCAAAATATTTTTATTATAAATTAAATCAAGTAGTAAAAATAAAATAGAATCTCGAAATAGGTAATAACCTAATTAAAACCTGGAACTGGGAACTACTGGGAAAGTGGGAAGGGGGCGCTGTTTGGGAAAGGGCTCAAAGGGCGGGGGGGGGCGGTCGCCCCCCTGGCCCCCTGCACGCTACGCCACTGTTTCAAGTGTAAACTAAATTATAATTCTAAGGCTACTGTCTTAAATACTATGTGCAATGAAGCTTGATGACTCCGCCTACGTGCTTATTGGAGTGTAAAGTTTGAGCTGTTGGTGTTGGACAAGAAGAGGCTTCCAGATATTGGTTTACTAAATACAGGGTGGCCCTTTAGTGTGGCAAAGTACAATAGCTCCGTTACTATTTCAAATACATTAAAAATATTAATACAAAAGTTGAAGGGCAGTAAGTGACTTATAACGTAAAATTATTTTTAACTCTATAGGGTGGCTCAAAAAAGCGGAACAAGAAAAAATGTACTTTTTTCAAATGGAACACCCTGTATATTTTTACATTTTTAAATTCCACATAAAATTACAATTATTTTTTATCAAATACATTATTAGTCTATACTTTATAGTTTCCGAGATATTGACTCTTGAAAAGTGACATTTTTGAACTTTGACAGCTTCTAACTTTCTAACACTACGTCTTAGAGCAAAACGGCTTACATGTCCCTATCTTCAATTTTTATTATCTTCCCAAAAAAATCAACTTCCAGTTAAACCGGAACAACTATATTTCCTGCTTTCGAGTAACATTCGGTTTAACCGGAAGTTGATTTTTTTGGGAAGATAATAAAAATTGAAGATAGGGACATGTAAGCCGTTTTGCTCTAAGACGTACTGTTAGAAAGTTAGAAGCTGTCAAAGTTCAAAAATGTCACTTTTCAAGAGTCAATATCTCGGAAACTATAAAGTATAGACTAATAATGTATTTAATAAAAAATAATTATAATTTTATCTAGAATTTAAAAATGAAAAAATATACAGGGTGTTCCATTTAAAAAAAGTACATTTTTTATTGTTCCGCTTTTTTGAGCCACCCTATAGAGTTAAAAATAATTTTACGTTATAAGTCACTTACTGCCCTTCAACTTTTGTATTAATATTTTTAATGTATTTGAAATAGTAACGGAGCTATTGTACTTTGCCACACTAAAAGGCCACCCTGTATATGGGTATTTTGATTCATGAAAGCTGCTTCTTTGAACTTTCGTTTCCTCCAGTGCTGTTCCGTGTCCACAACCTTGGCTTCTGACCACTGTATATTATGCTGGTTGGTCCATACATGTTCCGCTATACCTGATCTCGAAGTTTCACCTCTTTGAGTATGTTTCAGATGTTCTTTAACTCCCGGGAAGAGGTCTTTTTGTTTCCCCAATGTACGATTCGCCACACTCGCAAGGGATTTGATAGATACCATTTTTTGTGTTTTCATTACTGGGGAGTTTTACTTTTGTAAGAAAGCTTCTAAGCGTTTTTCCGGATTTAAACGCTGTTTTGATATTATAGTTTTTGGTTATTCTTCTAATCTTTTCAGAAATCCCCTTGACATAAGGTATTGTAGGAAATGCTTGCTCCTCTTTCGTTTCTGTATTGGTTTTTACTTCGCGATTTTTAAGTTTTGAGATGGTATTAGTTACCAAGGTAATTCATCCTTAATTTCTTATAATAAAATATCCAGGATTAATTTTTAATAAATTATGTTTTATTAGGAAATGTGCTTCTTTTCTTGCATCTGGCATTTAAACGCAAATATCTCAAAAACGAATTGAAATATCGAGATTAATGAAGTACAAATTTTTTACATAATTTGAGATGAAGTGGTCAGAAATATGCAAGAATTTATCAAACTCATATTGTGTAACTAGGGTCCTCTAGGAGGTTTGTTAAAACTAATTATGAAATTGTCTTTATTGCCCTCACAAACATAACTACACTAAATTTGATTCATATCCGCTTGACTATTTTCAAACCATCGCCAATTTACTAAAATAAATTTTTACTGTATCTCTTTATCGTGAATATTATAAGAAATTAAGCATAAATTATCTTTATTCAAATCCTGTTTCTCTTGTTGGTGGTATGACCACTTAGTCACCCTGTATATCAAAATGTTTTGAAGTTTGGGGTACATTTCTTTTCTGGAGCGCCAATTTATTGTTGATGCTATTAAACGTCTGATTTGACTTTTGAAAAGCTATTTTTGAAACTGTTATTACGCTCTTATCGTCCTTTTCGGAAACAGTAAAAGTTACCGTTAAAGTGTACAAAAAAACTCATATAAAAGATCATTGTAAAAGATAATTCATGAAATTCACTACAAGAGAATTGCGTGACTTACTTTTGCAACAAGTCGTTATAAAAGCTTACTTGCCCCTTTTTCGATAAAATCTAATTTGACTTTCTACAAGAGTAAAAAAATACTTGTAAGGCCTAGTTAATTATCGTCATTATGTTGGGGCTATGTCTACAGTTAAAAAACCGGCATTCCGCTCTAATATGTATATTTTTAGTGGCGATGGTGTATTGGATGGACTTTATACCGTGCGAGCAAAAATTATTTGCATCAAAGAGTGCTTGGATTAAAAAACGTAGGGCTTGGTTTAGATCACAATGATATGGGGACGATATATCTAACCAAATCTAGGTTAAAATTTTGTCAACTTCATATTATAAGTAGACAAATACACTTTTTTTTTGTTGTTTACAAAATTTACAAAGTAAGAATAAGGAAATAAATTTATAAGGAAATAAAATAAGCTGCTTCTTAAGAATAGTCCTGCATGTTCCATAAGATCTTCCCACTTCTTGGGACAGGCGTCTTATACAATTTGTTGGCGTATTTTGCATTATTTCACGAACGTTTGCAACAAGTTCTTCTGTTCTTACAGGTGGTCTTTCTGCTCCTTTTTTGTGTTGTATAGAACCTGTTTCCCTAAACACAGCCACGGTTCTTTTCAGGCAATGATAAAAATCCCCAGCAATAAAAGCAACGTTAGGAAAATGTTCGTAAAAATCGTCCATGCACAAACCCGGATTGTATTGCCACTCACCATTTACTCTAACCCCGTTTCGAAAATACGCGTCGACCATGAATGTTTTGTGCTGTTCCGTAAAGCCCATTGTGAGAATTGTTCAAGAAATTGGAAAAATTAGCGATGAATCAAATTACTTGTAACGACTGTCAAAGATGACGGAATAACTGATTGATTGTTAATTCAGGTAGTTTCTGACACCCAACAGGCCACCCAATAGCTCTACGGCTAAGCATTACGTCCTTAGATGCAAGGCCCTCTTTGATGCAAATAATTTTTGCTCGCACGGTATAGTAAGTGCCGTTTTACACAGACGTAATTTTAACACAAATTTTGTGCTAAAATTTATGATAAATTTTATCAGTAAAAATGTATAACAAAAATATGTACAGGGTTATCCAACCAAGACTAGACAAGGCGATTTTTTGACTTTTCCTGTACTTTTATAAAAAAACTGAAATAGCCATCTTAAGTAATTTTCTCCCGCGAATTCGAATATCTTCAGCAAAAAACAATTGAACATCAAACTAAAGTACTAGGGGTCACTTTGATATTTTTTTAAATGGAACACCCTGTATATTTTTACATTTTTAAATTCCACATAAAATTATAATTATTTTTTATTAAATGCACTATTAGTCTATACTTCATAGTTTCCGAGATATTGACTCTCGAAAAGTGACATTTTTGAACTTTGACAGCTTATAACTTTCTAACAGTACGTCTTAGAGCAAAACGGCTTACATGTCCCTATCTTTAAATTTTATTATCTTCCCAAAAAAATCAACTTCCGGTTAAACCGGATGTAACTCGAAAGAAGGAAATATAGTTGTTCCGGTTTAACTGGCTGACTAGTACTTTTGTTTGATGTTCAATTGTTTTTTGCTGAAGATATTCGAATTCGCGGGAGAAAATGACTTAAGATGGCTATTTCAGTTTTTTTATAAAAGTACAGGAAAAGTCAAAAAATCGCCTTGTCTAGTCTTGGTTGGATAACCCTGTACAAAATTACATGGAATTTTAATGTGTATGACACAGTAACAAATTTGGATGCAATTTTTGCAAATCATGCGCACTAAAGACCAGTGACGCATTGTTAAATGTCAATGTCAAATTATATCTAACCCAGCTTTTCGGTAGATAAAAATAAAGTAATTTAGGAAATAGCAAATATAACCTCCGAATGCCAATTTTAATCAAACATAACCTTTCTTTTTCGGATTTCTTAAAAGATTTTGACAGGTGTTATTTTAAATTACTGCGCATATTTTGGCGCACTTTTATTAATTTTTTTGATAAAATATAGAAATGTTTCTATATTTTCGAAAAATATTAAGCTACAAAAAATCATAGACATAATATACCTTAAGATCAGCCAACAATAATTACGAAGTGGCAAATTCATGGCCTTGGTATATGTCTTTCAAGCCCAGTAAACATGGGCTGCGCACTGCAAAATTGTCATTTAAAGTGGAATTATCAACGTCATTCCATCTATTGCCAACCGCGTTGCCTTTTTAGTTTATTATTTAATTAACTAACATTTAAATAAAATCAATATCGTCGGTACAATATTTAGGTAATATCTGACATATTACAAAAATATCAATTTATTTCATTGCTAATTTTGGGAAAATTGTATGTATAGTGAAAGAAGAATGACATAATAATGTTAAAAAAAATCTTAGCCGATATTTTTCGCTATACAATAATTCTTTAAAATATTTAATGAAATTCCTTGATATTTAATTATTACCTATAAAATATGAAGACAATAATGATTTTATTTAAATTTTGTCTAAAAGCTAGAAAAATTAAATAAATATACGCGAAATAGGTTATAGGTTGGCAAGCATGTTGATACTCCCACCTTAACGAATGGAAAAATAGACAGGTCCGGGCTGTAAAATTTAACTTAGAATATACCACCCACAACTTATAAAATAAAGCACCTTTCTAGACAGATTACAATGATGCTGATGTTTAATTTTAATGCCTCAACACCTCTAGACTAATTCATATAAATTTATCGGTTCACATTTTGATTAATATGAGCATAGGTATTTACTTTTTCTTATAAATATAGCTTCGCTAATATACAGCCCATGTAGTTGGATGAAAATAAAATATTGTAGTATTACAATATTAATTAAATTTTTATATAACTAAGTAAGCTTCTTGTAACGTGTTTACTTATTATTCTTTATTTTTATTTTCAAAATAATTTTAATGGGCTTGTTCGAATTCGTCTATTGGTACATAATTATTCATTTTAATTTTAGTTATTCTTTTAGTAAACAGGTTTTTAACCTATACAAAGGAAAAATTAAAATTGTAAAATTATAAAATAAATAATAGTATTTTTTTTACATTGACCACAAAATATTTTTTTTAAATTGCTTTCCAATTTTTAAATTAAAGTCCTGAAATTTTGGATATTGGCCTAGACTCTAGACCCTCAACAGAAAAAACATCAGGTATTAACTAAAAAAAAATTTCTATTACAATACTTTTCTTTAGTGTTTTTCAGTTCCACTTTTTAGACCTATACACTAAATCTTTTTCATAAACGTTCCGCGTTAATAGCTTAGCCCCAGTTTACAAGGATGTGCCCAAGTTTAAGGATGAGGAAACCGAAACAAAATTAGATTACAGATTGAAAGGACCTTTTGAACAAAGTACTTTATTGATGAGCTTCGTGTCATTTTGGTGCGCTCGAGCGTAGGGAGATAACATAAGACATATTACGTGTTACATTTATGTAAAATATGTTTCTGTTACGGGAACTATTTAGTTTCCGCCGAGGGTTTGGCCCTCCGAATTTTGAAAAGGGAGGGGAAACAACATTGATTTTCAAACATACATATATTATAATACACACTTACACATTCCGCATATAAGTAGCCATATTATTGTATATAATAATATGAGAAAACTGTACTATTTTTGTAACTTTTTTAGCAGCTAAATTTTTGGTATTTCTTTCTTTCCCGAAATAGTGACTTCTTATTGCAGGGTGCTAAGTGGCACCGATCTGTACACATTTGTTTTATCCACCCTATCACACGTCATATCAGACTGAAACTTGGAAGACGGAGAATTTAAATAGCATTTGTTTTGTAAACTCGTCACATTTAAAATTAATATGGTAATTTTTTGAAAAACACACATTTTATAAATCATATAGAAACATGTTTTAGTAGTAAAGTCAGAAGCGGTGACTGCTTCCTCATTTTTATTAAATAAGTTTACTACTAATAGTTGTGCCAACTTCTGGTGCCAAAGTTATTATTTTTACGTCAATTTAAATAATATTTGGACTGAATATTAAGTAAGCAAAATAGTTTAATGGATTCCAAAAACATAACTACGTATTACTTTGCTCCATGGTCCAGAACTTTGATTTTGAAAATCGCGTAAAATAATTTCTCAATTGCCCTGATTTCTCGGGGAAAATAACCTGCATAGTTTCTATAAAAGCTTACCCTAATTTTTACATAAAGTATGAGTTATGTCTGTCACTGAGGGCCGAGGCAAAACAAATCGATAACATTCCCACTTTGTTTTCCTTCAGACTTTTCGTAAACACATATTTTCCAACAAGACATATTGTTGGAGTTATTTGATTATTTGTTCTGAGTAAGTTAATGACAATTATATTGAGTATTCTTAAATTGTTTTTTGTTGTTGGTTCTATCTTGACTAGCGGTATCAATATAATGATCCCAACATGTGCTGTTTCCCACCAGTCGACTGTCTATTAAGTTATTAAAGTAAAAAACTACTTATTTACAAGAGAATGTTTCGTTGCTACTGCTATACAGATCGTCTTTTGAACAAACATTTTCTACAGCTCGCTTCCTGCTTTTGGCCGTACCGGATGAACATTTTACTTTCTGGAGCATGGAAGAACTAAGCTTATTTCCGTTTAAAAGTAGGTATTGCTTCAATGGAAGGCCCAAATTTACGGTAGCCTTACATCGAGTCTGGGAAACGGAAACTACATTTTTTTTAAATTTCGAAATGGACTATCTTCTAAAATTAAATTATTGTACTATTAGTAAAGGGTGCTTTTTTAAGAGTGTCCGAACTTCTATCCGAGAAGGCTGTGAAATGAACTGTCACTTTTCGCGCTTGTAGTGTCAGAATTATTCAGTATGGTCTGGCAAATCATTATGGAAAGAATAACACCAGAGCAACGCTTGCAAATTGTCCAAATTTATTATCAAAACCAGTGTTCTGTGCGCCAAACTTATCGAGCACTTCGTGAATTCTATGGTGTCCATAATGGCCCAACCGAACGATGTACTCGCCGAATTATAGACAAATTTCGAACGCAATTTACATTACTCATTATTAAAACAAAAACCAGACAAAAATCTGTGCGTTACCAAGAAAATATCGCGGCTGTACCTGCTAGTGTTGATGAAGACCCAAATTTGTCAATTCGTAGACGTTCGCAAGAAGTTGGGCTTTGTTATTCGACTACGTGGACAATTTTGACTAAAGATCTTGGTCTGGTGCCTTACAAGATCCAGCTTACCCAAGAACTTAAGCCGCAAGATCATCGTTTGCGTCGTACGTTCGCTGAATGGTCTCTTAGTCAATTGCAACTTGATCCAGAATTTAACCGCAAAATTTTGTTCAGCGACGAAGCTCATTTTTGGTTCGGTTACGTCAATAAATAGAATTGCCGCATTTGGAGTGAATATAATCCCAAAATGATTCAACAATTGCCGTTGCATCCAGATAAATGCACGGTATGGTGTGGATTATACGCCGGTGGCATTATTGGGCCGTACTTTTTTAAAAATGAAGCTGGAAACTGCGTGACAGTTAATGGGGATCGTTACAGAGCGATGATTAATGAAAAATTTAGTTCCAAATTTAAATGGTATTGATTTGGAGGGGATGTGGTTCCAACAGGACGGAGCCACATGTCATTCGGCCAACGCAACACTGGATTTATTGAGGGAAGAATTCGGTGAGAAAAATATTTCAAGGAATGGACCTGTCAACTGGCCCCCAAGGTCGTCTGATTTAACGCCATTAGATTATTTTCTGCGGGGTTACGTTAAATCATTGGTCTATGCCGATAAACCGGCAAATATTGACCCGTTAGAACACAACATAACGCGTACAATTGCAGACATAAGTCCCCAATTGCTTGAAAAAGTGGTCGGAAATTGGATTGACAGAATGCGCTTTATTAGAAGAAACCGCGCATTAAATGTTATTTCACATAAAATAAATAGTTTAGAGATATCTAATATGGTTGTTGTTTAATTTAAATTTAAAGTTCAGACACTCTTAAAAAATTACCCTTTATAACAGAACAAACCCAATTTTCTTGATTGAGTTATTCAGTTTAATTATAATTGCTTCAAGGCAATTTAACCAGGCATTCGCCATCAGCGAACGATGATTTTCTCTCCCTTCTATTCTTTTTCTGGGTAATATCGGACATTTTAGAGGTTTCCACCCTTAGAATCGAAAGTAAGTTAAGTGTTTTTAAACGATTCAGTGTGGCTTTTTCCATTTTTATGGTTCTTTGTAGTTCGGTTACGCATATATATTCGGCAAAGAGTTATCTTTAAGGTATTTGATTTTGTGTCTGTTCACTCGGAATCTAATTTAATTTTTGCATCCGCTTGGTTCGTTTTTTGGGAAAACCACTATAAGAAAACTGTTACTGATGATTGGGTTTAATGAAAATTTACTCTTATATTTTAGGCGGTATTAAACACATTTATTTTTCTGCTGAAGCCTGGCTATTGCACTTTTTGTAGTTAATAAAAATTAAAATAAACCATTTATTATCGTTGAGCGTGTCAAACGTAGAAGAGAGGTTGAGCGTCAAGATTTCTGGCACTTTTAAAATTGGTTGTTCCCGTCGACGAAAGAAACATGGATCCGGTATTTCTATTTGCTTTGTACACATCAGCGTAGAGCCTGCTATTTACAAAAATAAACACAACAAACTTCTACAACCAAATACTTTTTTTTTTATTTTCAGTTTGTTTCTGTTTTCATCATAACAGCTGATCAGTTTGCTGTCGCGTTAAGTCAAAGTATACAATCGACGGAAGTAAATTTGGATTTAAAGTATCTAATTTACGGTACCCTTGACACAGTCGCACCATGTTGAGATAAAACTACGCGTTTTCGAATAAACATTACTAAAATTTAACACGGAAAAACAACCAAAATGTTTGTACAGCACCAATGACAAATGACAGCACGTTAATCTGGTACTGTCAAGTGTACAGATGTGAAAGACGGGCGTCCCAAAAAGAGCTTTATAAAAACTGCGGTTTGAACACTCGGACGCAACTTGGAAGTCATTGTCTAATTAACATAAAACGACAAAGATAAATTATACTAATTTTCAGAATTCCCCGATTGTTTTTTGAAAAGTTGCTTACAATATCCCAATTGCTTAAAGATCCTTTGTTGTACCTTTTGTTAACTTTTAAGCACTTTCCTCCTGAACAGTTTGGTTCTGTCAATGTCGTTGATGTCACAGTTAGAGTTGTCTGATTATTTCAATCGAAATGCTGCTTTGTTTTTTAATTAGGAACGCTGAAACCCTTTTTGATCATTCACCTTATCTTATTATTTTATATTGATTTTCCCGGTCCCTTTAACGTTAAAGGACATTATGCTTTACTTAGTAAAAAGTCACTATTAAGGTGGGAGTATCAACATGCTTGCCAACCTATAACCTATTTCGCGTAGATTTATTTATGTTTTCTAGCTTTTATACAAAATTTAAAGAAAATCAGTATCGACTTGATATTCTATAGGTAATAATTGACATATTTAATAAATATCAAGAAATTTCATCACTTATTTTAGGAGAATTGTATAGCGAAAAATATCGGGTAAGATTTTTTTTAACATTATTATGTCATTGTCACTCATTGTTCTTTCACTATACAATTCTCCCAAAATTAGCAATGAAATAAATTGATATTTTTGTAATATGTCAGATACTACCTAAATAATGTACCGACGATATTGATTTTTTTTAAATGTTAGTTATTAAAATAATAAACTCAAAAAATCAACGCGAAATAGGTTATAGGTTGGCAATAGATTGAATGACGTTGAGAATAACAACCCAATGATCTGGAAGATAATTCCGGTTTTCAGTTTGAATTGAACCGAATTGATTTGATGGAAAATTAAATTTGGTGAAACAGTTGCGTGGGTGTACGTACGAAAATGACAGCATACTTCATTTTCGCGATTCCTACTTTTATTGCCAATCCAATATTATTTTTCGTCATTATGTTAAGGGTGGGTGTTTTATTTTTAGTTTGCAAAGGCTTTAACACCAACTATTTATTAAAGCTTGCTTTATTATCGTTAATAAATTATTATAACGCCGGCAAAAAATTACACATCATTATCCCTTTACAGCAAAAACAAATTACTGGAAGCCAGCGAGCCATTTAATTTGACTTGTATAGTAGCTGGACATATTAAAAGGGTTCAACAACGCACGATTATCCTGTGTCGTTAAGCGGGCCCTAGACGCAAAATTAATTTGTGCAAACCAGTTTGCGCAGTCAATACCGTCACAATGTAACAGATCGTCTTCCTTTACTATTCAGTCAAGTTTGCTGTATTTCCATTTTTTCATGTCTCACTTCGCGTTGTGGTTGTATTTCGGGTTTGTCTCTTTTTTAATAATAAATATAACACTAACAAAAAGCACTCATTGTCGATTAGACAGTTATCTCTACAGGTCTATAAAAAAAGGTGAATGCTTAAAAGTCTGCATCATATGGGATTTTTTTTTAATATTAGTTTTATTCAAAATCTGACATTGGCATCGAGTTCTGCTTCGATCGAAATGAAAACTAAGCAAAAAATAGTAGTCATGTGATTCGCATTATCTGTCAAATTTTAATTTTTTCCAAAAAATAATTCAAAAGTAGGGTTATTTCTCAAAATATCGAAAAAGTTATTAGAAAAAGTTTTTTTAAATGCAGTTTCTAGCCCAACATGCAAAATTTCAGCTGCATAAGATAATTTTGATTTTTTACCTATATTTTGAAAATTACACCACTTTTGCAAAATAAGACTCAACGTAACCTACATAAAACTTCCTAGTTTTGACAATGCTTTATTGCAGATAAATTTTCTTTAAAGTAGCGCCATATTAAATGTGTGTTTTTCTACAAAATCAAAATAGGGCTATTAAAATTTGGTCACATGTGACGCAAAGTTTATTTGTTTATGACCCTGTATAAGGTAACTTCATAAAATAAGTATTTTTGAAAACGTAGTGTGTGCCTGAAAGTAAAAGAATAAAAAATAAAGTAATAAAGTAAAGGGGTTTTAAATTAAATCGTTGAAAATAGATAAACTTTACGTTAAGTTAAACTAAAATTTATTTTCCACTTAATGAACACTTTACTGAAGACACTGTGTTCTTTTTTGTCTTAATATTAAGGTGTATTACTTTCAGACACAAACTACTTTTTCAAAAATACTTATTTCATGAAGTTACCTTATACGGGGTCAAAAACAAATACACTTTGCATCACATGCGACCAAATTTTAATAGCCCAATTTTGATTTTGTAGAAAAACACACATTTAATATGGCGTTACTTTAAAGAAAATGTATCTGAAATAAAGCCTTGTCAAAACTGATAAGTTTTAGTAGGTTGCGTTGACTCTTTATTTTGCAAAAGTGGTGCAATTTATAAAATATAGGTAAAAAATCAAAATTATCTTATGCAGCTGAAATTTTGCATGCGGGCTAGAAACTGCATTTAAAAAAAAAAAATCCAATAATTTTTTTCGATATTTTCCGAAATAACCACTTTTGAATTAATTTTTGGAAAAAATTTAAATTTTGCAGATAATGCGAATCACGTGACTACTATTTTTTTTGCTTAATTTTCATCTCGATCGAAGCAGAACTTGATGCCAAAGTCAAATTTTGAATAAAGCTATTATTAAAAAAAATCCCATATGATGCGGACTTTACTTGTGACAATGTATAATATCTAGGCACTAACGGGGTTTTTATAGGTTGCCATCCACTAATTTGAGTTGGCAGCATCATTCCAACTGATTCGTAGCGATTGACATGCGTCAACTTTAAAATTGTTGTTATTTGGGTTTGTTAGAAGGTAAAAAAGTAACTAATAATATCTGGACTTGTGCTTATCTCCCATTTTAAAAAAATATATGGGTATTAACAATCGACATGTATAAATGACTACTTTTTCTTGTATTATTGCCAGAAAAGAAACTACACGCTTCGATTTATCTGCACAAACATAGTTTGCGCAAGTAAATTTTCCCCAAGATTCGTTGGGAATAACTGACCTAATTTGTTTGCATAAATTCTTCTCCCTACACGTACTTTCTTAATTGCACAGGCATTCGTGTAGGATTACTTGAACGTCTAGAGCCCGCTTTAAGACTAAACAAATATTATACGGGTCTCCTTTCCTTTATATCACTATCTGCGTCCCTTCAGTTCCTATTTATCAAATGACTGATTCAAATCTTAACAGCCTTTGTACACAACACACAAAGCGAGGGGTCAACGCGACGTGAATGAAAGAAATTGGTTTGTCTCATGATTTTTTAAGTTTGCGTGTGGTAAACGAAGAAGGATTCATTTAAAACAATGAAAATGAGTTAAAAAAATGTATTTAAAGGGTTAAATGGCTGTTAAAAGTCGGTTACAATATAGGAATTACTAAAACATTTACAACTAAAATAGTTTATTAACTTTTTTTTTTTTATTTCAGAGCGGTAGCAGCATATTTAAGAGCCCTTAACTTATCACCAAATAATGCAGTCGTTCATGGAAATTTGGCTTGCGTTTACTACGAACAAGGACTTATCGATTTGGCAATTGACACATACAGGCGGGCCATCGAATTGCAACCCAACTTCCCGGACGCTTACTGCAACTTGGCTAATGCTCTTAAGGAAAAAGGACAGGTAAGATAACACTTGTGTAAAGTGTATTATTATTAATTATGACTGATAACACCATATCCAAGCTAGGAAGCAAATGAGCCGATAGTTTACTTTGATAAAGTCAAATTAATCTAAGAAGAGTGTCATACATGGCAAGCAGTTGGCTACAGAAACAGAACCGGACTAAGATTGCCTTCGCCTTCTGTTAAATTTTGTAAGGGAGTCTTAATATTTTGTAAAGGTATAGCGTAAATACTAATTTTATTATTTATAAAATAAAATATTTACAGACCCGTACAAAATAAGTATGTGAAAACAATCTAAAACTAAAGCAAAAATTTATGTATTTATTATACAAGGAAAAAAGTAATACATTTTTGCGAGGTGTTGTGCGGCACAGTCTAATTAAAACACCATATTGGGAACTCTTGTTGTATTTTACTTTTGTAGGAATTTTATATATAGGGTGTCCCGTAACTAAGGGGCTATACAGCAACAGGAGACTTGAAAATATGTCATTAAATTTCATTTCTTACACGGTTAAAGACATGCGGGGTGATCGAAGTAATTATTTACTTTATAAAATTGGCGATGATTTGGTCTTAAGCGGATATGAATTAAATTTGCTGTAGTTATGTTTTTAAGGCCAAGAAGGAGGATTCCATAATAAGTTTAATATACCTCCTAGAGAACGCTAACTACACACTATGAGTTTTGATAAATTTTTTTGTCTCTCACATTTCTGACTTAACAGTGCATTCAGCCACAGAAATACTTAAAAAACACCAAAATCGGAAGAAAATAATATGACGCAACCTGACGCGTGAGCTTGCTACGTCCCACTGCTGATCTGAGGACTTAAACGACAAAAGCTGTTAATGTCAAATGTCCGTTGTCTTCTATCAAAACGCTTTGTTTTAAGAAAAAATTAACTATAAGCATTTAAGTTTCCACCATCATGCATTGGAAATTTTCCAATTTACCAAAGTTAAATAATTTACTTCTGTTTTCATAAATTATCGTTGTCAAGACATCGGCCACATAATATAACTTTGTGCTCTGGCTTATCTGCAATGTATAGTACATTTGCTGTAAAAGTAAACTCCGTTACAAAGTGAGTAGTGTAAACACCATTTTCCCTAATAACGCACTAATGGGTTTATCCTGTTTTACCTTTTTCCTAAATCTATTTTTAATGATTGTGGCTTTTATATTAGCTGCAAGGTCAGATTATTACATGGGATCAAACATAATACAAGATTTGGCTAACGCTATGCTAAAAAACGTCATAAGAGCGGTTTTGTGCTCTTAAATTATATTAATATATCTCCCACCTAAATTGATTGATTGAACTTAATGTTGCGAGCACATTTAAAAATTTCAGATTGTGTTTAGTCGGTTTCATAATTTTCGATTAATAATATAGGTGTTATTAACTGCAGTTAAGATGCCAGCACTGGTGCGTTTAACCAAAATGTTTTGTTATCTAATGCGATTTATTTTTGTACGCTTCCGTAGTTTTATTTCATAATATTTGGACAATATTCACACTAAGGAATTATCCAAATAATATTTTTCGCATTCGCTTACCAATACTAATGCTTGTAAATACTTAGATTTATTGTTATGTGCTTGCTTTATGGTAATTTCTAGTCGTGTTGTCTTTTTACTGTTCTGTACTGTCTGTACTGTTTGTTCTATACGCGGAATCGTTTAAGTTTGATAAAACCTATTTTTAAAGACAAATGAAATTGACCTAGCTCGGTTTCACAAGTTCTACTTAGAATTTTAGGTGAAATTGTCGTAGAGGAAAAAACTCCACAATTCCTAAAGTACCGGTAACAATACGTAGCACAAAGATCTACGATTGGTCGGACATAGCAACGAGAAAATGCTTGGCAACGGTCGGAGCCTATAAGCATATACCGTGCGAGCAAAAATTATTTGCATCAAAGAGGGCTTGGTTTAGATCACAATGATATGGGGACGATATATCTAACCAAATCTAGGTTAAAATTTTGTCAAATTTATATTATGACATGATATGCCAAACTAATGAGTAATTAAATAAGTAGACAAATACAAATTTATTTTTGTTGTTTACAAAATTAACAGAGTAAGAATATACAGAAAGAAAAAGAAAAATAATTACATAAATTGCTGAAATTGACCACATGCTCCAAGCATAAATTCACACACGTCTCTTCATATTTTCGAAAGTGTTGACCAGCATCTCTGGACAAATGTTACTACATTCTTGGATAATCATTTCTTGTAATTGTTTTAAATTTGCAACTGGTGTTTTAAAAATAGTTTTCTTTAAATGAGGAAAAACGAAGTAATCCATAACCGTTAAACAAGGTGATCTAGGTGGGAATTCAATGTCTGATCGAAAACTGATCAATCTGTCGTCGAAAAAATTGCGTAAGTAGTTAATAGTTTCGGCGGCTGTATGGGCGGTTGCACCGTCCTGTTGAAAATATCCAAAACGTAGTTCGTCGTCAAGTAATTGCTCCACAAATGGATTTTAAAATATTGTCTATACCGCTGTGCTGTAACTGTGTCATGGAAAAAAATAGGACCAACATTTCTTCTTCGGGAAACAGCTAACCAAACACCAATTTTTTGAGGGTGCAATGTGGACTCTACAAAAAAATTGATATTTTCACTACTCCACATGTGTGTATTCTGAGAATTCACATAACCGGAGAGGTGGAACCAGGCTTCATCCGAAAAAAATGTCAGGTCTAATAAATCATTTCTTTCCAATAAATTTTGGATAAACCATTGAGAGTAATTCCTGCGTCTTTTAAAATCTGTGCCTTGATTTCTTGGAATACTTGCACTTTATAAGGAAATAAATTTAGCTGCTTCTTAAGAACATTCCTGCATGTTCCATTAGATCTTCCCACTTTTTGGGACAGGCGTCTTATACAATTGTTGGTATATTTTGCATTATTTCACGAACGTTTGCAACAAGTTCTTCTGTTCTTACAGATGATCTTCCTGCTCCTTTTTTGTGTTGTATAGAACCTGTTTCCCTAAACACATCCACGGTTTTTTTTCAGGCAATGATAAAAATCCCCAGCAATAAATGCAACGTTAGGAAAATGTTCGTGAAAATCGTCCATGCACAAACCTGTATTGTATTGTATTGCCACTTACCATTTACTCTAACCTCGTTTCGAAAATTCGCTTCAACCATGAATGTTTTGTGCTGTTCCGTAAAGCCCATTTTGTGAATTGTTCAAGAAATTGGAAAAATTAGCGTTGAATCAAATTACTTGTAACGATTGTCAAAGATGACGGAATAATTGATTGATTGTTATTTCAGGTAGTTACTGACACCCAACAGGTATTAAGCTCTACGGCTAAGCAGCATTACGTCCTTAGATGCAAGGCCCTCTTTGATGCAAATAATTTTGGCTCGCACGGTATTATAGTGTTATGCTATATTTGTCGCAGATTTTCAACCAATTTAAGATTATTATTGTACATGTCATGTCTTAATAAACCACGTACTGTTATCATTGCGGCAAAAATTACTCCTTTCTTTTTGCAGGTATCGGAAGCAGAAGATTGCTACAACACTGCCTTAAGACTATGCCCCAGTCATGCGGATTCGCTAAACAACCTGGCTAATATCAAGAGGGAACAAGGATACATTGAAGAGGCGACCCGCCTCTATCTTAAAGCGCTGGAAGTTTTTCCAGAATTTGCAGCAGCTCATAGTAATCTTGCTTCGGTCTTGCAACAGCAGGGCAAATTGAATGAGGCACTGATGCATTATAAGGAAGCCATACGGATTCAACCGACGTTCGCTGATGCCTATTCTAACATGGGTAAGCTTACAGGATGCTTAAAAATAGTTCCAAAGCGCTTACAACCGCAAGGGGTATCCGATGTTGTTTTTAAATTGCCTTTATGAATTTAAGTAGTTACCATAATTGCTTGTAAAATTTTAGTCTTTGATAATAAAAAATAATAATTTCCAATTAGTCCTCATGCCGACTCTGGTTTAACGGTGCTTTCACTACCTTATATCCGGACTATACTAATGAGTTTAGTGGTAAAATGTACTTATTACTAGGAATTTATATAGCATATGGTACCTCATTTAACTGCTTTTTTAATTTAAGCTTTTATAATTCTCATTTATGACCGAGGATGGATAATGGGCATTCCTGATTTCCCTGTAGCTTTCAATTATTAACTATTATTTAATTATAAAAGTCCTTTTAATCGCATACTTAAAATTTGAAGACCGTTTTTGTTGAAGCTTTAACATTTACGTTTATTTCAGGAAATACTTTAAAAGAAATGCAAGATGTAGCTGGCGCTTTACAGTGTTACACCAGAGCGATACAGATCAATCCAGCTTTCGCCGACGCCCATAGCAACTTGGCTAGTATCCACAAAGATTCTGGAAACATCCCTGAAGCCATACAGTCATACCGAACGGCCCTGAAGCTGAAACCGGATTTTCCGGACGCCTATTGCAACTTGGCCCATTGTCTACAGATCGTTTGCGATTGGTCCGATTATGACGTCAGAATGAAAAAGTTGGTTAACATAGTCGCCGATCAGTTGGATAAGAATCGTTTACCGTCGGTACATCCTCATCATTCGATGTTGTACCCGCTGTCACATGACTATAGAAAGGTAATAATAATAATATTTTATTGTAAAATATTTAACACGTTAAAGGGTATTAGTGATATTGTCGCGTATCAAAATGGTAGGCGACTGAGTTGTGTAGCTTAGATGGTTTTGATTTATGCTTATTATTTACTTATGGTGCCCTATTTAATCACTGAAATACTAAGGATTTTTTAAGAGATTTATTTGATGAACAGCAAAGCAATGAGATAATGAAAGATTGAAATAGGTATTGCGAATAAAATACAAATTAACGACTTGAGAATATAAAACGGTAAATGTAAATAGTTTTCTAATAAGAAGAGATTGTTCCTTTTTACTCACTTTAAGAAGGTGTTATTCCAGTAAGTTTAAAGAAACAATTTCCACTTAATAGATAACTCTGACCAAAATCAGAATTATACAAAATTTATACAATAAACAGTTAAATAAATTACTCAAAGAACACTTTCGCAATGGGAGCAAAGTAGATTGGTTCTGGTGCAGAACTCTTCATGACTTCAACAATTATTATTGAATTTAATCTTGACTTCAAACTCAATAGACAAACTGCAGAGGTTACCCTTACACTTGAATAATTGTTACAACTCTCTGAGTAAATGTTCCTTCGTGTTTTTATACAGTTTTGCAACCCTTATCAACTGGAAGAAGGGGTTTCGTTTTGCTATGTCAGCAATAATTTAGCACGTTTATAAAAGAGGGGATTTCCCTGGATGTGCTATTAGAACTGGAACCCTTTATTCCAACCAATTACAAACAATTATTTCTTATCAACATTCGTCTACTGATTCCTCCTACGAAACTAGAAATGTCCTTGTCCTTGTTCTATACACTATCTTTCCACTACACCTCTTCTTATCAAGCCCAACACCCATTAAGAGTCTTAGCACCACAGCGAAGTATGAGATGAGCAATCCATCCCTAAGGATACCAATCCATATCCGACAATATAGTTTATTTTTAAAATGAACAGGAAACACTGAAAATAGGATCTCTTTAAATTCGTTTGGTTTGGGTAAAATGTTGTGCTTCTAATTAAAACAAATCTTTGGTTTTAGGCCATCGCAGCTAGACACGCAAACTTGTGCCTAGAGAAGATAAATGTGTTGCACAAGCCTCCGTACAGATTCTCTGCTGAACTGAAAGGCAGAATAAGAATAGGTTATGTAAGCAGCGACTTTGGGAACCATCCTACCTCGCATTTGATGCAATCCGTCCCGGGTCTACATGATAAAACTAAAGTAGGTGCACATTTTTATTATCCCGCTCAGGAGACACCTAAGTTCAAGTTTCATGCCAAGCAAAGCGAAAGACCAATTTCTTTACTTGCTCCTGAGCAATTTATTAGTTTTTGATTAAAAAGGAGTAACATACAAATAATTAAATTTGCGCATAAAAAAAAATGTCTCCTCTCTTTCTTTAAATGAAATACAATTATGTTTGGTCGGGTGAAGAGCTAACATATTATTTTTATTTAGGTGGAAGTCTTCTGCTATGCTTTAAGCCAAGATGATGGCACAACTTTCCGGAGCAAGATATCTCGCGAATGCGAACATTTCATTGATTTGTCATCTGAGCCATGTAACGGCAAGACGGCAGATAGAATTTACGCTGACAATATTCATATTTTGGTAAATATGAATGGCTACACCAAAGGCGCCCGCAACGAAATATTTGCCTTAAAACCGGCTCCTATACAGGTCATGTGGTTGGGATATCCAGGAACAAGCGGCGCGAGTTTCATGGATTATCTGATTACTGATGTCGTTACATCGCCGCTAGAGCTCGCTAGTCAATACAGTGAAAAACTAGCCTACATGCCTTACACTTACTTTGTTGGAGACCATAAACAAATGTTCCCACATTTAAAGGAAAGGATCATCGTTTCGGACAAAAGCGGAACCGGAGGTCTGGCTGACAACGTTGCCATTATAAACGCCACAGATCTATCTCCTTTAGTAGAAAGTACCGACGTAAAAGAAATCAAGGAAATTATTAAATCAGCTAAACCGGTTGAAATCAGCCTGAAAGTAGCTGAACTACCGACTACCACACCCATTGAAAACATGATCGCTTCTGGACAAGTGCAGACCTCTCTAAACGGCGTTATGGTTCAGAACGGTTTGGCGACGACCCAGACAAATAACAAAGCTGCTACTGGCGAAGAGGTGCCTCAAAGTATAGTAATTACTACAAGGCAACAATATGGATTGCCCGATGATGCTGTAATTTATTGTAATTTTAATCAATTGTATAAGATTGATCCCATGACGCTTCACATGTGGGTAAGTAGATACATTTAATTTGGTGAAAATAATGTGTTTATGATTACTTTAAGTATTTCTAGTATGATTAACTTTCAAAATGTCTTTATTCCAAACTAACTTTTACAGTTCATTACATGGAGAGTGACAACATAATATAGAAAATATAACCATTAAAAAAAATAACAATAAAAAAAAATGGAAGTTAATCCAATTTATTATTCATTAATAAAATCAATTTAAAAAAAAAAATAGTATAAATTATTTAATTTAGTAAATATATATTTAATTGTTTTTTAAAAGTTGCCAGTTTTTTAATTTTTCTGATATTTTTTGGAAGATTGTTATATTTTATTATTCCGTCATATAAAAGCGATTTTTTTCCGAAATTACTTTTTACTGGTATAGTTTGATAATTAATACAACGTCTGGTGTTATGATCATGTAAGGTCTTATTCTCCTGAAGTGTTATGTTTGATTTTTTTTTCTTTTAAAATAATAGAGTGAATTAGAATACAAATTTTTAATTTATAAATGTTTTGAACGTGTAAATACCCTTTCGGTCTATATAGATTAACAGTTGGTTCTAAATGTGGTAATTTGTGTATACATTTAATAATTTTATTTTGCAATTTTTGTAATGGTTTTAAGTTTGATAAACAAGCAGATCCCCATGCAGAAGCTAAGTATTGTAGTTTTAACTATATGACGTATTAATGAAAAATATATATTTTTTAAGTATTTCAAAGGAATGAAATATCTAGCTCTGTACAAAACAGATACCAAAGGAGATATCGAGTTGATAATATACTGGATATGGCATTTCCAATTTAAATTTTCGTCTAAAACTAATCCTAAAAATGTTGTCGTTTTTGAATATTGAATATTTTCATTATTAAATGTTAAATGGTTGGTTAATGATGGAATTTATTTTATTTTTAGTTATAAACATAAAAGAAGATTTTGTAAAATTTAACGTAAGTTTATTTGATTGAAGCCAAGAAAGAAGTATTTTTAAATCATTATTAATATCAACATACATTTCTGCAAGGGTTTCAGCAGAATAAATAATTGTTGTATCATCTGCAAATAGCTTTATATTGCCCTTTAAGGTCAATTTGGAAATAGAATTAATGTAAATTAAGAATAATAACGGACCTAATATTGATCCTTGTGGAACTCCACATATTATTTCTTTTTTCGAACTTTTTCTTTCCCCAATTTGAACAAATTGTTTACGATAGCTTAAATAACTTTGAAGTAGTTTGTGTGTATTTCCCCTTATCCCAATACTGTATAATTTTCTTAATAAAATATCATGGTTTACGGTGTCAAAGGCCTTACACAGATCTAAGGATAGTAAACAGCATTTTTTACTGCTGTCGACATTAGCTTAAATATTTGGTATGATATCTCCTACAGTTATTTCTGTATCCTTAGATCTACGAAAACCATACTGGTTAGCAAAAAGTAAATTTTGGATTTAAATTTAAGATTCTGAAGTTTTAATCGTTACGGGTAAGCTAAACGACCTATTTTTTTTTAGGTGAACATTCTTAAAGCAGTGCCAAATGCTGTATTGTGGCTTCTACGTTTTCCGGCCGTCGGTGAACCTAATCTGTTAAACACTGCCCAACAATTGGGATTGCCGCCCGGTCGTATTATATTCAGTAACGTAGCGGCTAAGGAAGAGCACGTAAGACGCGGTCAATTAGCTGATGTTTGCTTGGATACACCGCTTTGCAATGGACACACAACTAGGTTAGTGACATTTACAGTTGTTTTAATAATAATAATAATAATAATAAGTTTATTTAAAATTTAATAATATAATAAATATGTTTATGTTGTCTTCTATAAACTTATTCTTCAATCCCCTGAAGCTGAGCTTGTTAGGGGCAAATATTATTTTTGTTTTAGTATGTAAAATCATAAATCATAAATATGCATTAAAAATCAAGTTTTAAAGTAAAAATGTTAATTTATAGTATAAATGCAGTTTTTTTTTAAGAAATAATATATAATATAATAAAATTATCAATTTATAGTTTTTAAGTAAAAAATATTACTTATGTAAATTATTCAGAACAATATTAATTAATTAAAGCATTTCTAAAAATATTTTCAAATTGTCTATTTTTAATATCCATGTTTTTATTTCGACTTAAAATTTTTTTAATGAAATCAATTTTTTAATTTTTGTTGGTAAATAATCGTTTAAATAAAAACATAAATATTTGAATTTTTTGTCCTATGGACTTATTTATTTTAGGGTTTATGGTTATTTCATTTTTATGATGTGTATTATGATTATGGTTTTTAAATTGTATAAGGTTTTTATTTTAAATATATATATTAAGATATTATAAATGTAAAGTTGTCTTATGTTCAACTTTTTTGTTTCTGAATATAATTCTTTTGAAGGATAAAGATAATCTTTATTGAATATAATTTTTAGAAACCTTTTTTGTAATATTTCTAATTTTTTAAGTAAAGTTCTATTTATTCCTCCCCAACCTAAAATTCCGTAATTTAAATGAGTTTTAACTAACGTGTAATATGTACTTATAATATTTCCATGTCTTACATTTAAAATTTTTTTAATGTTTTTAAAAATCGGTAGTAAACTTCTTAATTTTTTAATTAAGTATTCTAAGTGAAAATTCCAATTTAATTTACTGTCAAAAATAATTCCTAAATATTTTATTTTATTAACTTTAAAAATTTTAATGTCTTTATTTATTTGAATACTATTCATATTTCGTGGTAGGTTATTTAAGTTTAAAGCAAAAGGAATATAATTTGTTTTATTAAAATTAATAATTGTTAACAAATTGTTATCAAACCAATTTTTTATAATTTTAAAATCTTTTTTAATATTATTATTTAAGTTGTCCCAATTTGTATCGGTATAAAAAATTGTAGTATCATCTGCAAAACTATGAATTTGTCCATCGCAATTTATACTAAATAAGTCGTTAATATAAATATTAAAAAATAATAGTCCTAAAATTGTTCCTTGAGGAACACCGGAACACCATACTTAAATACTTTTGGATAGTTTTTTTCTTTATCTATTTAAACATAAGTTGGTCTATTTTTAATTAATTCTAATTGCTTTCCTCTGAATCCAATATTTTCAAACTTTTTTAACAGTAAATTATGGCTAACTGTATGATTTTGAATTTCTAGCAATACGAAAAGGTATTTAAACATGTTTTCTGTAGAATTTAGAAATAGCTTTGAGAAAGTCGGAACGTCGGCAATTTTTTCATAAACAGTTAATTGGTCCTATATCCACAAAAATTTACCTGCCTTAATTGAATTGGAACGCTAATGTTACAACACTTAAAAATTACATTTATACCTACTACTTTTCTCATTTCCCTTTTTTATTACTTTTTCTTAGTCCCAATCACTGTTTTGCCGGTTGCTCGAGAATCCATCTTAACCTTTTAAATTTTTGGCAGAATCGCTTAATCCATTTCCATTATTTTCCAGTATGGATGTTTTGTGGACCGGAACCCCTGTGGTTACTTTCCCAGGCGAAACGCTGGCTTCTCGAGTTGCAGCGAGTCAATTAAATACATTGGGATGTCCAGAATTGATTGCCAGAAGTCGGCAGGAATATCAGGATATCGCTATCAAGCTAGGAACTGACAAAGAATTGTAAGTATTAATTGGCTAATATTTCCAAATATTTTTCGTGTCTTCTACTGAGTTCATTTTCTCTTCACCATCTCATTAAATCCGCATATTGGCAATATCATTTATTTTTACAGTTTGCGAGCCATGCGTCACAAAGTGTGGACAGCCAGATCGAACTCGCCTCTCTTTGATTGCAAAATATACGCCGAAGGTCTGGAACTGCTTTACTCCAGAATGTGGGAGAGATTCTCCAAAGGGCTCAAATCTGACCATATTACAGATA
This sequence comes from Polydrusus pterygomalis, assembly GCA_963969555.1. Classification (NCBI taxonomy): domain Eukaryota; kingdom Metazoa; phylum Arthropoda; class Insecta; order Coleoptera; family Curculionidae; genus Polydrusus; species Polydrusus pterygomalis. Next base: position 22,106,621 of record OZ018379.1, read on the forward strand.
CGACTGTCAAAAAATGGCCATAGGCAACCGTCAATATTTCTCTTACAAATTGATTTGACCTAAAGGAGTTTTTTGCAATAGCTTGTTTAATAAGCATAGTTCTATTATTTATATCTCTACTTATGTATATTTAGTCCTGTATGTAAATTTGCTGGTACAATGGTTATATTATAGTACAGATACTTGTTAAATCAATTTTCAAAATGCTCCTTTATACAAGATGTATTTTATAAAAACAGGTTCTGTATATTTTAGAAAACTAAATGTTTTTGTTATAAGAGACAGTTTGTGTTAGCTACGAGTGATCAACCATGTGAATATTTACTTAGGTTTATTAAGGTATTAAGTATATATTGAAAGTAATTTATAAGGTTGAGTGACATATTGTCACTGCAATTTATTGTATTCCAGTGATATGCTTATAAAGTGAAGTGGTTTTATCTCTTCTAATTGCTTGTTTTTATTTTATTGGACGCCACACACGTATATAAAGTCGCCACAGTGGTTCTTTTCCCGTGCGTCATCACTTTCACGTCATCAAAATCGTATGAATCAAATCAAAATTACGAGATGAAAAAAGTCAAAACTAAGTCTAAGTTCATAAAATTGACGTGCCTGCCTACCGTTTGACGTACCTACATAATATCCCGAAAAATTATTATTTATTTTAAGTTTTGCCCGGCATTATCTATTATCTAAAAGAAATTGACAAACAAATGTTAATACATTTAATACTATTTTTCAAGCTTAAAATCTAGAAAAGTTTGGTGTTTTATTGACAACTAAAATCGCAAAAGTAAAATTTTTGACATCCTTTCATTTAAGGGAATTTAGCCACTGCCGTAAACTTTTCAAAGAACTTTCACGGTTGGAATATTTAAAACAAATAAATTGGGTATTATAAAAATCCATAAATACTTACCGCCAAAACAGATGGCGGGTATAATTAGCTCTAAAAAGAACTATTTTTAGAAAAAGGAACAGTTTTAAGGCACACAAATTTACAAAATACGAATTAGATTGGCAGATCAAAATAAGGTTGACAATGACGTTCTAAAATACAACGGTAGTCAACTAAACAAATAAAAAAAAGTAATTAATTGACGTTTATAGTTTTATTCTTGTATAGCACGTTATATTATTGCGGAATCTTGGAGACGATATTTTATGCTTTTATTCAAACTTGCTACTGTAATAAATAAGGATGCAGAGTTATTAACCACGTTGAGTCCTGATCGTTGATTGATGACGCACGGGAAAAGATCCACTGTGGCGACTTTACTTAACATGTAAGCTTGAGAGAACATTTACATAATGGCCATATTATTTCCAGTCCAGTGTAATCTATAATTATTTGCGAATAAATAAATATATCAGGCTTGTAAAGGGCCCGAAATAAACTTAAACAGGCCTGTTATACTGTGCTAGCAAAAATTATTTACATCAAAGAGGGCTTGGATTAAAAAACGTAGGGCTTGGTTTAGATCACAATGATATGGGGACGATATATCTAACCAAATCTAGGTTAAAATTTTGTCAAATTCATATTATGACATGATATGCCAAACTAATGAGTAATAAAATAAGTAGACAAATGCAAATTTATTTTTGTTGTTTACAAAATTACCAAAGTAAGAATATACAGAAAGAAAAAGAAAAATAATGACATAAATTGCTGAAATTGGCCACCGCCATGCTCCAAGCATTAATTCACACGTCTCTTCATATTTTCGAAAGTGTTGACCAGCATCTCTGGAGAAATGTTACCACATTCTTGGATAATCCTTTCTTGTAATTGTTCTAAATTTGCAACTGGTGTTTTAAAAATAGTGTTTTTTAAATAAGGAAAAACGAAGTAATCCATAACCGTTAAACAAGGTGATCTATAGGTGAGAATTCAATGTCTGATCGAAAACTGATCAATCTATCGTCGAAATAATGGCGTAAGTAGTTAATAGTTTCGGCGGCCGTATGGGCGGTTGCACCGTCCTGTTGAAAATATCCAAAACGTAGTTCGTCGTCAAGTAATTGCTTCACAAATTTATTCAAAATATTGTCTCTATACCACTGTGCTGTAACTGTGTCATGGAAAAAAATAGGACCAACAATTCTTCGGGAAACAGCTAACCAGACACCAATTTTTTGAGGGTGCAATGTGGACAAAAAAATGGGGATTTTCACTACTCCACATGCGTGTATTCTGAGAATTCACATAACCGGAGAGGTGGAACCAGGCTTCATCCGAAAGAAAATTTTTTCAATAAATTTTGGGTAAACCATTGCGAGTAATTCCTGCCTCTGTGCTGTTCCGTAAAGCCCATTGTGTGAATTGTTCAAGAAATTGGAAAAATTAGCGATGAATCAAATTACTTGTAACGACTGTCAAAGATGACGGAATAACTGATTGATTGTTAATTCAGATAGTTACTGACACCCAACAGGTATTAAGCTCTACGGCTAAGCATTGCGTCCTTAGATGCAAGACCCTCTTTGATGCAAATAATTTTTGCTCGCACGGTACTTCTCAACAAGCTAATAATTGATAAATTGTGATTTTGGTTAAAAGTCTCTTTTTCAATCTCTTATGGCGAATTTGGTTATACATCAACCATCAACTTTTGCGTTGTCTCATAAACTAGCTGCTTTCTATCCTATCCGTACAAATAATCATGAACCTTGCGAAACGTTTTCATGGATTCAGACGGGTAAAAAAAAATAACCCTGTTGTACTAAACGTCGATTATTTTTATTGTTTTATTGCAGATATATAAAACATTGGTGAATATGATAAGACATTTTAACATTTAAAAAAATCGCATTCCTATAACATAATTTGTATTATACCAGTCTCTAGAATGAATAATCCGCATTTTCCTCTGCTACATTTTTGGAAAGATAGTTTAATTTTTTTATATCTTCGTCCTGAAATTAACAATAGACATATTATAATAAATGTTGAACATTGATTTAAAGTAATAGGCCATTAAGGTTTCAATTATATTAACGCAAAAAATATATACAGTGTGACCAGTAAACTCCGCATCATATGGGATTTTTTTTATTAATAGCTTATTTGAAATTTGACTTTGGTATCAAGTTCTGCTTCGATCGAGATGAAAATTAAGCAAAAAAATAGTAGTCACGCCATTCGGATTATCTGTCAAATTTTAATTATTTCCAAAAAATAAATCAAAAGTTGAAAATATCGAAAAAAGTTATTAGAAAACGTTTTTTTTAAATACAGTTTCTAGCCCACATGCAAAATTTCAGCTGCATAAGATAATTTTGATTTTTCACCACTAAAATTTATTTTCCACTTAATGAACACTTTACTGATGACACTGTGTTCTTTTTTGTCTTAATATTAAGGTGTATTACTTTCAGACACAAACTACGTTTTCAAAAATAGTTATTTTATGAAGTTACCTTATACAGGGTCAAAAACAAATAAACTTTGCATCACATGCTCAATCGAAGCAGAACTTGATGCCAAAGTCAAATTTCTAATAAAGTTATTAATAAAAAAAAATCCCATATGATGCAGACTTTACTGGTCACACTGTATATTGGAATATGGTCGCTGTTATTTTACTCAAAGATAGCGTCTCCCAATACCTCATTTGCAGAAATCAAATCGAATTATTTCCTAAATATTCTAATTGGCGGTCACCGAGACACACCCTGTATATTATTATACCAGTGCTATAAAATGCGGTATATTTCGAAAATGAAGGTTAAATCTAGAAAACAGTTACATAAAAAACACAATTTAAGGATGCATCCTCCGATATTTTGAATTGAAGGAAATTGTCCCAATTTGGACATATTGTATAACATGTTTTTTCTCCAAATGACATTAAAAGCGGTCTTTTAATGACACCTGACAGGCTCAAAAGGTGTATTTTTCTGCCTAGTCAGAAAAAGTGGACTTTTTATGCCTAGGCAGAAAAAATACACCTTTTGAGCCTGTCAGGTGTCATTAAAAATTAAAATTAAAAATGACAAGTAAACACAACAATTCAATAAACGTCATAAATAACATACATAAATATAAAAAATACGATTTTGCGTGAAATTGGAACAAATTTGGAGAAAAAATTATATGTTTTACTAGGCAGAAAAGCAGATTTAATGCCTTGGCTGGTTTCCTAGCCTCGGCTGCGCCTCGTCTATGAAACACCAGCCGCGGCATTCAATCTTGTGCTTTTCTGCCTAGTGAAACAAATAACTATTATTTTACATGCTGTAATAAATCTTACTGTTTTATTAAAAAAACTTACTGACAACGTATTCAGGTGGTTACTGAATCCATTATTACTTACATAGTCACCATCTGCGGGAAAAAACCTAAAATAATAAGATAGAATCAAAAAATTTTAATGGGGGAATACATATTTTTTGTTACTATAGAAATAAGGGACTATCTGTTTTTTTATGATTACATATCAACAAATTTAACCTTTTTCGTTAAAGTATAATGCCGTTTAAAAACCATGTAAAGAATAATAGTATATTATTTTACGAGCGCTGTACTATATGCTTTATCTACAACTATCCACTTCTACACTACCACGAATTTTTAATTAATAATAATTATAATTGCACTTGTATTATACATAGCATAATGCTCTCCCTATCGTTAGTATTAGTAAATGGTTTTAGATAAATAATATTTGTTTGTTCAAAATACGAAAATTCTATAAAATTTTCCTGGGGTTATAATACAGAACATTCCAAATAAAACATTACCTTGGATCTCTTAGAATCTCATCATTGGTCTTTCCGACAGAATAATCACTTCTTTTTGCAGAAACTCCCCTACACGCAGGTGAAAATACGTATCTCCTAAAAATAGTTAAGAAACCTTTACCTGTTTTCTCAATAGTTACAGCGGGACAATGGAAAAATAACTAGTTTGAACTTTAAGCAAGTAAAAATTTTCGTGAAATACATAATATACAGAATATTAAATTTTACCAAAAAGTTACATTTTTAAATAGGGAACTCTAGGTTTAGTTGTATTTTTTAAACTCTAGGAAATTAACTTAACACATAAGTCAAGCGAGTGTGCAAAGAGGTTTTCTAACGTTATTTACTATCATTTTACTACAACTGCATATTTTTATATACCTACTTTTTAAATCGCTTATAAACTTTTTTAAAAAGCCACTGGATACTGGCAATACAGTCGAAATTATATGTACCGTAGTCCCACCAAGCAAACTGGATAAATTGCAAATTTCTGGTGATTCATTTTTATTAGCTTCACCTGTATGTTTATATTTGTTTGCTTTTGTTTGTAACTGACTTCTTTGAACCCGATTTTAACCCACTTTAAACGGTCAGATTTAATTTAAATTTTGTACTTATTAAGAACCGCTGATAATACAATAATCTAATACGCAAAAAATCTCCTGTCAAATTTTGACAGCTGTCAGGTATAAAACGAAGATGCGATTTTGACGAAACAAATTATGGGGTCGTATAGTATTCGAGCGGAGACTTCAGAAAAATTAGGAAAAAATTCTCCTGTCAAAATTTGACAGCTGTCAATCAGTATGTCAAATCGTTTAAAAAAATGATATTAACGAAAAACTATAAGGTCGTATGTATATTGACGGTGGAAAGTTGAAAAAAATACGCAAAAAATTCTCTTGTCAAAATTTGACACGTGTCAATATGTCAGAATTTTTAAAAATTTGCAAATATCGTTCTTTTCTTATAATTCGGCATAAACGATCGGGTTTGTATGTATGTTTGTTTGTAACCGACTTCTTTGAACCCGATTTTGACCCACTTTAAACGGTCAGATTTAACTTAAATTTTGTAGACTTATCAAGAACCGCTGACAATACAATAATCTACTAATCTAGCTCAATCTACTAAAAAAAATGTTCTTAACAATAACTCAAACTAAAAAATGAAAAATAAATATAGTTAAAAAAACACGCTTTAATAATTAATTAGACTAAAAAGCGGAAAATAAATATAGTTTAAAATAATTCTTGAAATTCTAAATATAGGCAGAAAATAATAATGAACGATAAACATTAGTATTAGTGTGAAAAAAGCGAGGGGTGCTCGATATACGAAAAATAGAGCACAAAGGGCCCCACACTATTTTCACAATAATACTAATGTTTATTATATCCTTCATTATTATTTTCTGCCTATATTAAGGATTTCAAGAATTATTTTAAACTATATTTTATTTTCCGCTTTTTAGTATGACTAATTATTAAAGCGTGTTTTTTAGTTTTTTTAAACTATATTTATTTTTTAATCAGTTTTGACAGGACTTGACATCGGTGAGGTTTGTGCAAAATGCTTTTTTCAAGCTATACTAGACGTGTGCAATATACCGGTTTTCCTGACACCTTTAGAGAAAAAAATATTTTTTCTATTATATCCTAATACTAATACAGCCTTATATACACGTAGGGAAAATGTTTGTCCGCCCATCCCTTAGTAGTAAGTTAGAATAGTACAAATATGAAGTATCGCAAAGTAAACGGAAATAGTTAGATTATGTTTCTCACACTCCATCGCATCGGATCTGGCTGGCATGATGCGTTTTGCTTGATCCTGATCCTTTTCTTCCGGCGGCAACGTACGAAAGAATGAATATTTATTTGATATTAATAGAATCGAAGCGGCGCGGCGTGCCACCAGCGAGTGCCATGAGCGAGATGCAATACGATGGAGCGGGGGAAACATAATCTACCTACCTCTGTTTGCTTTGCGATACTTCATATTTGTACTATTCTAACTTATTACTAATAGATGGGCGGACAAACATTTTCCCTACGTGTATAATTAAAATTTAAGACAGTTATCTATATTATTGCATTGAAAAACAGAGCTGTAAAGGAAGTCTGAAAAATACACATTATGCAAATAAATTTAAATATGCATACCTGCAACATTGCGGAAGTGGTCTGCAGTTTATAACTTTTGATTCGGTTAAGGTCGCTAACAATATGACTGACATCAAAAAGACGAAAGTCACTTGGTGGTGTTTGAAAGTTAAATCCTAAAAATGAAAATATTTAATTTGTTAAATAGAAACATATTTTTAAAGTTTTTTCAGAGGTTCTATTTTTTATAAATCTCTAGGGTGTTTGTCTATTAAATGAATCAAATATATTTTTTTCTTTATATGATTATTTTCCATTCGCGAGTTGCATTTATCCCATTTACTCAAAACCCTTTAGAACTATCGAATTTATTTCAAGTTTGTTACCGTTGCATATTATCTTTTAACTCCTTACTTTTTGCAATTCCTTATCAAGAGATCGTTTTGGTAACCTACTCGATTAAATAAAAAAATATGCTTTAAATTCTGTTCAGCTGGACTCGCGGATAAAAATTAACAGACTTATAATACAAAGAGGTGGGCAGGCCCGGATTACGTCACAAAAATTAAATATTTTTGATGGTATAAGTATATATTTATATATATTCAGGAAAAAAATATGAAATAAAAATTTCGAGGGCGCTAAATAAGACCCTTGCCGGGGGCGCCAGGAGGTCTAGAACCGGGCCTGAGGGAGGTTATGCGATTATCTCGTAAAATCAGAGTATAAATAAGAATTATAATATGAGACAAAACAAAAATTTTTTTTCCTAAATTATATAAAATGTGAATCACAAAATATACTCATTACGTTTCCAAACCGCTTGAACACAGATTAAAAGTGATCGCGGTTGTGTGAAAAATAACTCGCTCAATCTAAATTAAAAATTTGTAACAACTTACCATTTTTATTATTTTAATATCACAATACAATGCAGGATAATATAGCCTGTAAATGTTGAATTCAAATGCGTTGCTTCTAAGCAGTAGGTTAATATTTATACCCTGCATTCTACCCTATTGCCTTGCGCGATTGTTTATCCACAGGAATGAATCTTGTTTTCCTCCAGGAAACCTACGTAGCCTCCTTGTTATCCAGGAGCAATAATAATAAAACGCTTCATTTAACTTAAGAACGGTACATTTACCCTAAGAAGATAATATAAATTGCAGTTAAACTGTGGCGCCAGTGGTCGCTGATTCAAATCAGTTTTCTGACTTCAATAATAAAGTCTTTACGGAGGACAGTTACTAGCAAAGAGAAACCTAAAAAAACTGAAGGTAAAGGCTGATTTACACTATAGGTCAAGTCACGGTCCTGTCACAGTCGGATCAAAGTATTTTGGAAAGATATACCGCCGTTACTTGACTAGCACGTGACTTGACGTTGCCTTGCAATGTGAAGAAGTGTAATCTAAAAATATGCAAGCTATAATATTTGATCTCTGTGACCGGACCCGTAACTTCACTTATTAGTATGAAACGGTCTTTCAGCGTAAAGAATCACAGACTTATACACCGAGTTTTATATCGGTTATTCTACTGGCAGATCTGGCTTTTCTGACATCTTATAAATAATTATAATAATAATGCTTTTATTTAGAATGCTAGAGAAATATTTTATAAAGGTAATACGTAAAATAGGTACAGTGGGTGGCGGTATCCAACTACTGCTGCTCATACAACCACACAGAAAAAATATTGATGATCCTTATATAGTGCGGGCTGCGACGCGAAAAAACATCCTTAACCCGTTTACTAAATGATCCAGAGCTGGACGCCCTTCCAACATCGTCAGGTAAAGAATTAAATGCATTAACTGCCGCCAAGCTAAATGATCGCTGAAGAAGAGTGTGTCTGTGCCTGAACATGAAACAAATCACGATGTCTTAATTGTTTAGACACTATGAACATTATTGGAACACCCGATCGACCTATTTTGGAATTAAGGTATTTCTAGTTTTAAACACAAGATGTAAAAGATTGAGTTTAAACTTTCTTCGGGCGTTCTAGCCATCCTGATTCGTCCAGATAGGTATGGAGTAATGCAATCAAATTTGCGACTATATAACAGAATCGCTAAGGCAAGCGTTCTGGAGTTTTCGGAGATTGTTTCTGTATCTTTGTAAAAGGACAGGCCCATAAACAACATCGCAGTAACCCAGATGTGATAATACGTCGAGAGCCTAATCTTGGCACACAGCCGTGAAAAAAATTTCCCTATGCATATTATGTTCTGTCCTCGCTGTATATATTTTTTGGTTTGATAGGATTCACATTTAAAAGTACATTTTTTTTTATGGAAGTTTTTCTTTCTATGGTATTTACTTGCATTCAAAATTACGTTTTGTATTTTTTATGAAAATAATTAGTTTCTGCATACAAGTGCAATATATATTCTCGACTTCCTACTCCTATTTTTTTACCGTCCCTCGTACCCACACTACGAAAGTACACGGTATTGCCGGTACCGAAGTGATGGATTGGAAGACGAGCAAAGAGACCAGAGATACTAACAATCGAGCGACCATATCGCATCGCGTCTCGTGGGTCATTCAATCTCCCTGTTTTCCCAAAATTTCCAATTGGTAAGTCGAATTATAATTATACAAATTTAATTTATCCTTTTTACGGTCTATAAGCGTTGCTGGACCGAATTATTGTGGTCTCTGGACCAAGAGGGTTCGAATTTAGGGTGGATAATACCCGCGCATCCCTAAAATCATACAGTCCACTTTTCACCCCTTTTTTCAGTGGCTATAATAACGCCACATTAATTGGTCCTTCGGGCCGGATGCATTTTTTAAACCCGAACACAACAAGATTTTTTTGAATTAAAGTCGATACATGATCAGAAAATGGTAACTCCACAGGTACCACAGAGGTGTAAAGTAAAGGGACCAGATCTTGAATATGAGAGCGGGACAAGATATCTAAAAACGCGCCACAAGGAACTGCCGGTTGCCACACTTAAACACCCCTTTTCGTTTGGGCTATCAAAATCTAAGAAATTCTTTCAGAGCAGAGCGTTTTAGAAATAGTAAGTGTCATGTAACTGGCTGATTTAACCCTTAGCTACTCCGTTGCCCCCACATAAAAAGTCCTATTGTTTTTTATGAAGCATTTAAAAAGTTAGCATAGTGATATAATAATGAGCTTAATTTAAGCATTAATTGATGACACATACTTGGGGGGGGAGTAGTAATCCGCAGTACCATCACCCCCCTAATCTACGTGCCTGTCAAATAATTACATTTACGGGTAAACAAAAATATATGGATCTCATCAATAAAATATTCGATTCTAAAAGTCTAATGTATGTATGGTCTCCAAAACGAACATTTGTGCACGATTGTTTGATACTAAATATGCAGAATTGCCAAACATTTGTATACGCATGTGTAACGCCGGGGTCATAGGAAATCACCTAACCAGTTGGCAGTTCCCCCCTATAAACCTTTATCTATGTTAGCTGTGTTTAGTGACGCTTGGAGTGATCCGATCTTCCTTCTTGTGTTAAAATACAAGAATTGAGCGAGCGAGCATTTAGAACACTCATCCAGCGACCTTTCAGCCCAAAGAGGTTGAATTTATTTTTACCGTGGTACATCCTACCAAAAAATTATCTAAAGCGGGATTAAAAGATAATCTGCTACCCCTGTAGACATAACAGAGGGTCATGGAGCGAAGTTACCGACCGATCAATCCTCTGTGGTCCAGATAACCCTATTCCCCTATTCTGTGAGAAAAAATCAATAGTTATTCTCTGTGCTGTCACTGTCAACGTCAACCGTCAAAAGGTACCAGCAGAGTGTTGCTGGGAAGAAGTTTTTGTGTAGTTTTTTTGTATTTTTAGAGTTTGTGAATTGTGAACAAAGCGATTGTAAGTATAAAATGATATAATGATAACTTATCGTTCTTTATTTACCCGATATTCACTCTACATGTGGTTTTAAAATGATTGTTTCCTATTAAAAGCGTTAAATCAATTTTTTATAGATTAAGATGCCTAAAATCAAGCTTCAGTCTTCAGATGGGGAGATTTTTGATGTCGACGTTGAGATTGCTAAATGCTCAGTCACGATCAAGACCATGTTGGAAGATTTGGGAATGGATGATGAGGAGGAAGAAGTAGTGCCACTTCCCAATGTCAATTCGGCCATTCTGCGAAAAGTTTTACAGTGGGCCACTTTTCACAAGGATGATCCTCCACCACCAGAGGATGATGAAAACAAAGGTAATAATTTTTAATGTTACAACTTCGGTAAGTGACTGGTAGTATCAGTTAATATGTTTATGGATGAGGGACATATCAGGCGAATAGCCGTGTTAATCCTCATTTCTAAACGTTTACTGTAAATGTCACTGAAGAATGTCTAATGTAAAACTTTTTCATACTGTGCACCTAAAGTGTAATGATTCGAATTATATATTTTTAATTTTTTAATGTCAAAGTAAAAGAGCCCGCTAAGTTGCCTAACAACTTTTTAAAGTTGGGTTCCTGTAACAGCTTATTTTCCATTTTGATTTTTTTAGTGCCAAGAAGCATACCTATATCAAGTAATATTTAAATTGACTACATTTGTAATTGCATTTAGTATTGTTGTTTAAGAACCTATTAACTTATTTTATATTTGAATTAAATTGCAAGTAGGTAGGTACTGAAGTTAAAATTCGCATTGGAAAATGTTAAATTGTTTCTTGGAAACTTACTTTGCCCTTACTGGTACTAAGGTAGTACAAAGTACAAAGGGATAAGATACATTACACAAGAACAAGAATTTATCTATTTCTTGTAGCACCATATTTATTGACAGCTGGGATGATACAGTTAAAAAAAAATTCTTCCATCATATGCAAATAAAAATATTGTAAACTAAGGTTTTATCTAATTTTAAAACATACCCAAATGTAATTTTTTACCATTCTCACAACATAAAGAAACCTAAGCACAAAAAATGAGTTGCTGCCCAACATTTGGGTAAAAATTGTTATCAAATGACTTATTTTCTTGCTAACTTTACCACTGGTTGGAGACATTTTTCAGGATTGTCGTAAATTATTCAACAAAATAAATTTTAAGGCTCTCTGCCGCTCTTTAGCCTCTTGAAAATATTAATGAAGTATATACTTTCCTTTATTCAAGATATACATGTCATTGTGTAGAACTCACATAAGTTTAATAATTTATTTAAGTAATTTAAAATCAGATTTCACCATATTATAAAATGTCAAAAATAATTTTTTTGAATTTTTGTATTAAATTGACAGGAAATATTCATACTGCTTTGCTACCAACATGCATTTTTATATTACAGAGAAAAGGACTGATGATATCTCCTCATGGGATGCTGATTTCTTGAAGGTAGACCAGGGAACACTATTTGAGTTAATTCTGGCAGCAAATTATCTTGATATAAAAGGTCTTTTGGATGTTACCTGCAAAACTGTGGCTAACATGATCAAAGGCAAAGCACCAGAAGAAATTCGCAAAACGTTTAATATCAAAAACGATTTTACTCCTTCTGAAGAAGACCAGGTTCGCAAAGAGAACGAGTGGTGTGAAGAAAAATAGGTTAGTTTGAGTTATACTGTATTATATAGTTAGATTTTTATTTAAATTTTTTCAGTACCTATCTGTCTCGAAACTTTGTGTTGATAAAATCAATGTGTCCATTATTGTTTCTTGTAGTATTATTGATTGAAGCCAACAGCCATTATAAATGTTTTTCTGTGTAGCATTTGATTGATTTTATAATGTGTAAAACATACTTTGTTGCTATGGTTGATATTTTATTCATGACACAAAGACTCTTATACTCTCTATTTTTTATCAACACTAGGGTTTTGTTACATTTTAAAAATCACCCGAGTTATTTAAATCTTGGCTGTCTTATGGAATTCTTAAAGATTTTTGTGTAATTTTTTTTTATTTAATAACGGAATATGATAATTGAGTAATAAAAATATGGTCATATGTGGTTTCGTTTCAATTAATTTAGCTAGTAAGTATATCTAAGTACCTTTACATTTCAACCTGGAAGACTATACTTATATATATACAATGGTGTACCCCAGGGTTTGGTACTGGGTCCCCTACTTTTCGTGATCTACATAAGTGATTTGCTGAGTAACTTAATGACATAGAAATCCTCGTTTGCTGATGACACCAACTCCTCGTTTGCTGATGACACCAACTGCTACTGCAATTCAACAACGGAATTTAAATACCTATAGCAAGACATAGAAACCATTAAATCCTGTACAACTATCTGCAGATGCCTCTAAATGACTTAAAGTGCTCTGTGCTCCACTTTGGAAAAAGCAACTCTAAACTCCCATATATGTACACCAGGACTCACCCAAATAAGCAAGGCGAATGAACATAAACTCCTAGGAATTATCATACACCAAGACATTAAATGGAAAACGCACATAAATAGCGTTATTAGGAAGAAGACCAACAGAATATACTTGGTGTCTAACCTCCGAAATGTTTGTAAAACTGTACAAATCGCATATAAGAGTATGTCCAGAGTATTTGGGATCCATACTATGTAAAGGACATTGACGCATTGGAACTAGTCCAACATAGAACCACTGAACTTAAAATTTGCCATATTAAGAAAGACTGCAAAGACTAAACCCTTCACCTAGGAAGGCTTCAAGGCGACCTAATTGAGACCTGTAAAATAATCACCGGTCATTACCCCTGCAACCTAGAAATCTTCCAGCCATCATAAAACCAACAACTTAGTAATAATACTTTTTTATTTTCTACATGATGTGTGGAAATAAATAAAAAAATTAACCTTTAAATATATGACAAAGATGCCTAAAAAGTAACAACATTTTTTTTAGATGATGATTATAAATATAATAATGTCTTAATCTTATGCCGGTCCATTTCTGACATAACTGACAAGTTTTTTTAAAATGAGATATCCTGTACCTTGTACAGGGTCATCCAACCAGGTTTGAACAGGGGCCTATTTTTTGAGTTTCCCTGTATTTTTATTTAAACCAATATAGCCATTTAGTTTATGCTTTGCCGTAGAATTTAAAATTACCATTTAAAAAGCGATCTGACTTAAAACAAAGGAACTGTGGCGTAAAGTTGTTGTTTTTTTAATGGAACACCCTGTATATTATTTATTTTTATGAAACGCCCTTCTTTCCTGATTCCATAAATATATAGTTTGTCCATATTAGCTCAAACCGTTTTTAAGATATGAGCAATCAAACATTTAAAAAGCTTTATTCATTTGAGCTTAATACGTTAATACACTTGGAAAAGAAAATCCCCGTAATGGCGATGCATTAAAATACAGCTTTTTAAATGTTTGATTGCTCATATCTTAAAAACGGTTTGAGCTAATATGGACAAACTATATATTTATGGAATCAGGAACGAAGGGCGTTTCATAAAACTAAATAATATACAGGGTGTTCCATTGAAAAAACAACAACTTTACGCCACAGTTCCTTTGTTTTAAGTCAGATCGCTTTTTAAATGGTATTTTTAGATTCTTCGGCAAAGCATGGTTTAAATATAAATACAGGGAAACTAAAAAAATAGGCCCCTGTTCAGTCCTGGTTGGATGACCCTGTACCTTGTACCTACACTGTCACCAGTAAAGTCCGCATCATATGGGATTTTTTTTTATTACTAGCTTTATTCAAAATTTGACTTTGGCATCAAGTTCTGCTTCGATTGAGATGAAAATTAAGCAAAAAAAATAGGAGTCACGTGATTCGCATTATCTGTCAAATTTTAATTTTTTCCAAAAAAATAATTCAAAAGTGGGGTTATTTCTGAAAATATCGAAAAAAGTTATTAGAAAAAGTTTTTTTTAATGCAGTTTCTAGCCCACATGCAAAATTTCAGCGGCATAAGATAATTTTGATTTTTTACCTATATTTTGTAAATTGCACCACTTTTGCAAAATAAGACTCAACGCAACCTACATAAAACTTCTTAGTTTTGACAATGCCTTATTTCAGATACATTTTCTTTAAAATAAATGGGTGTTTTTTTACAAAATCAAAATTGGGCTATTAAATTTTGGTCGCATGTGATGCAAAGTTTATTTGTTTTTGACCCTGTATAAGGTAACTTCATAAAATAAGTATTTTTGAAAACGTAGTTTGTGTCTGAAAGTAATACACCTTAATATTAAGACAAAAAAGAAAACAGTGTCATCAGTAAAGTGTTCATTAAGTGGAAAATAAATTAGCATTGTCAAAACTTAGTTTTATGTAGGTTGCGTTGTCTTATTTTGCAAAAGTGGTGCAATTTACAAAATGTAGATAAAAATCAAAATTATCTTATGCAGCTGAAATTTTGCATGTGGGCTAGAAACTGCATTTAAAAAAACTTTTTCTAATAACTTTTTGCTATTTTTAACTCTTGAATTATTTTTTTGGAAAAAATTTAAATTTGACAGATAATGCGAATCACGTGACTACTATTTTTTGGCTTAATTTTCATCTCGATCAAAGCAGAACTTGATGCCAAAGTCAAATTTTGAATAAAGCTATTAATAAAAAAAAATCCCATATGATGCGGACTTTACTGGTGACACTGTATATGAATCATTTATTAAGATTTTTCCTATCAGTCAAGAAATTAGAGAAAACTCTTCAGTACATAGTATATTTTCTGCGCTTTCGTAATGCTCAAATAATATTAACAATAAATCTACCAACAGCCAATGTACAGTAAAATAAAGCGAATCAAAGTAACTAATAAGCTCCATCTAATAAAAAGTATTTACTGTTTTTCCGGTTGAGAAACTGCAAAACGTGATGGCGTTGGGGCATCGACGTCGTAAAAGAAATGTATTTTACTGCCGGAAAACAAAGAATGTCTCCCCAAAACAATAATTGAATTCATTAAGAAGCTAGATCTATTGGAACTTGGAACTATAAATAAGGTGATACGGTCTCGGTGGAGGATTACATGTTTAACCCTCTTAATTTCAACCTAACCCACATTTTGCCCGTCAGCATTTTTATTCTTTAACTGGCAATGGTTTTGTGTTCTCAATAAGCCTAATGAATAGAAATTAAGCAATTACTTGAAGCAATTACTTTTTAGTAAAAGCAATTGCTTGACTGCCAAATGCTATAATAAGTAAAAGCAATTATTGCTACATCTGGATATGAATAAAATTTTGAAGCAATTGCTGTTTTTCTTACACCTCTGTAGCAAATGCTTATTCAACACAAGTTCAGACGTGGCTTATATCCACTTGTTCAGATTATAGATTTCATGTTCAGTTTGGTGCCTAATTTGCAAAAGAGTTGTCGTAAATACAACAACGTTGGTCTATTTATTTAGGACAATAGTAATCTGTTACGTTTTTGTGGAAAATAGGAAACTTATATTTGTGATAGGGCAGATTTCAGTGAAAATAAGAAAAGTGATAGTAGTTATGAAAAAATTTAAAGACAAGCAGCGTTCACAAATTGGAGGAACACAAATAAATCTCTCTGACCACAACCGTTTAGCTTTCACAACAGCTTCAGCACTTGTAGGAAATTTAATAAAAATATTGACCTTCTCCAAAACTGCATCCATTACAGAAGTGTATGTCTTCCAGACAGTAGTTTGGTGAACACCGAGTTCTTCACCTACAGAATTTTGAAAGCCCGGATCCGACAATTTCCGCAGAAAGACTTTATTCTTATTTAAAGAGGTGACAGTGCACTCCCTCGCCTTTTACCAGTATCAGTCAAAAAATAATTTGCCAACCACTCAACATTTTCGCAGTCAAATCGATATAACTTTCTGAAATCATCATAATATCTGCAATTTTTACGTACACTGTAGATTTTTCTTTTACGGACGTTCATACTATTATTCAGCCATAAATTAAGAGCAACGCACGTGTATACCGCGGAGAACTAAAGTTTACTGCTACTAGCAAATGATGCAGGGGTCGACCTACCTTAAAAAGTTGAAAGCAATAACTACACTAGAAAAAGCAATTCCTTAATTTATTCATCACATTTTAAGTAAACGATAGCGATCGCTTCTATTTTTTAAGAAAAAGCATTGACTAGAAGCAATTCCTGCACTTTTAAGCAATTGCTGGACGCAAAAGCAGTTAATTTAGTTTTTATTCATTGGCTTTTAAGAAATTACTTCGATTTTATAAGAAAAGGGTATTGCTACATTTTTATTCATTAGGCTCAATGTTTTAGTTTATTATTTCCATAAATATCCTTTCGGTGCTGCAGACTTACTAAAAATTTCTCTTTAGTTAACGTCGTTTTTAATTTTTGAAGAAAAACTTCTTTCCTCATTATTAGAACTACCGATTCTTGCTGAGGTTTGTTCATCATCAATCGTAATCGTATATACACGATCCGACCCTGTTTTAAAGCAGAACAGGTGAACTAACATCGAACAGGTAATCAGCGATCGAGTTGGCCGCGGCTAGCGAACATCAAAGAAGGGGAAAACAACTGAAACAATCAGCGTGCTGGCCATGCCAATGCCTTCTTCTCTTCAACGCTCAGTTGTTTTCACGGCAACAAACTGTTTTAAACTCTGTAATCACGTATCGTGGAAATTATCGGAAAATTCGCTGTCAGGAAGTTTTGCGGTGCATTTCCGGTTTTTCTACGATAAAAACTATTGATAAAACTTCCAATTGCGCTGTTTGTTTAGATGAAATTACCAAGGCAAATCCCTAGTGGACTATTTCGATCATGTTTTGAATGAAGTTTTTTTGGCAAGAACTTTGTGTTTATCAGTGAGTCCAGTTCGTGATAAAACTTTACATTCAGTATACTATTACGACGTATGATTTTATATTTAAAGGGGTAAGTGTTGGGATGTATTTAAATAATATACCTAATTTAGAAAAGTCTGTGCCCAAAATTTAAAAAGAACTAGCCTCTTATACCAGGGAATTAGTAACCTGCCAGTCAGTTTTGAATTATTTTAATACTTGTTATGGTCACTGTTACACTATATTTTTTTTATTGTGTAATCCCTGTCTTCAAATGCATAATATTATACTTAGGTACTGACTTCTCTTATATTTATTTTTAGTCCTTTTTATAAAATTTATAGAGTTTATTAACATAGGTATGTTAAATACACAAATCAAAACAATCGTTTATTATTCAAGTTCACCGTTTTAACTCTTAAACGACCCTTGTAGCTTAGACTATAAATTAAAAAAAAGACGTTTTGACTTAGTACTTTCTTCCTAACAATATCTTATTTTTAAACAATTATGTTATTTCACCTATTCACGACAAAGATATCTCAATAGCACGAGATCATAATGCCCAATCACAATAGCACAAATAATCATATAAGCATTCATTTACAATGCATTGTATTAGTTTTGAATCATAAATAGGTAATTTTCTTTCTATTATTGATTTTAATTATTTGAGAACGACATCAATGTAACCATAGCATAAACAATCGAAAGAAGCCAATTGGAAAAAATCAATTTTACTTTTGTTTGCTTCTTGGATTTCATGGGTGACTCGATCCAAAGCAATTTTGTAATTTTGTGGTGGCGGTGGGTATTTGATCGCGTTTGGGGAAACAACGGAACAACTCACGTGTGCTTCCGTTGTCCATTGACATTAAAATAACAAATACTTGGTTGTAAATAATATGTAATATAAATTTAGTGAAATAAATTTTTACCAAAAAAATTGGGAAATAGTAACTTAATTCAGATCATAAAAAATATGAATCATCATGATGAAATGCTCAGCCATACTATATAGAGCCCTCGATTGTTCATGAACTTGAAAACCATAGTGAGTTACAAGGCAATCTAAATTTGAACGATGAACTTTTACACTTCCAACAAGATGTGCACCCACACATGGTATAAAACTATCCAAACCAGTGGATTGGCAGAAGAGGTACAATTAAGTGGCCGCCAAGATCACCTCATCTTACCCCTATAGATTTCCTTTTAGGAGGTTACAATAAATCTCGTAAGATTTTTTAGAAGTGGTATTTTTTTGTATCTTCTTTAGTGTACAAAAATTCACGATGGTCTCCATAAGAAATGACAAAATTCTTAGTTTCTTATATTTCTCTTAGGGTTTGACATGAATGGGATGAAAGTAGCTATGTAACAGAAAGTGTCTACCTACATACCTCAATGATAACATTATATCTGGGGTTCCAGTGTTGCTAGAAGCTTTGTTTTAGTTGCTATATGAAAGCTAGAAAATTATCAGTTCACAGAAGAATGCTGTTTAGTTTCGTTTTTAATTGACCATGCGCCCTATTTAAATCTACCGTTTTTCATTTAGGTAACTGTTTTAAAAGCCTAATAATAGTGAACTTTAACAATCTTTGATGCTTTATAAAAAAAGTATATGGTATATATGTCGTAGGCTGATAGTGAAATCCGTCATTTCATGAAAAGCCTAGATCATGCTGCACGCTAAAAGGTATATTTGGCAACTGGTTTGTTCGTTGTTCCCCAGAGCATTTTTAAAAAAATTTAATTTAAATTTTATTTTTATAAAATCATATTAGTTGTAAAAATTGAAAAAAATGCTCTGGGGAACAACGAACAAACCAGTTGCAATATACCTTTTGCCACTCTTCATGATATGAGTAGGCTTTTCATGAAATGACGGATTTCACTATCAGCCTACGACATATACTTGGTGGCGTTTTGTGTAATTGACAAATTAATATTTTATTTCTAATATAAATAGAGGTGACACAAAATAATAGTCTCAGTTTCAAACCGTTTTTCATTTTATTGGCAGTGACCACTTTCTAACAAGATTGCAGACACCAAGCCATGCACAAAGCCTGCAGCAACCGAACAGGACCATTCAGAAGGGGAAAATATCGTTAACGCGCCGCGGTCAGTTTTATAGGCAGGTGTTTTTACTCGTACCACAAATAAGACAATAAGATTGTGGATTATTGTTAATTCAGTGAAATGCATAAGAATAATCAATAATATAGCGTAAAATTGAATAAAAAATAAATTACCTGTTAGTTCAGAAAAACGTGGATTGACTTGAATCTATCTAGGTACTTATTTCTTAGTCTCCTCGCGTCCGAGCTTTATCCAAATTATTTTTGTTTAGCGCCAGCAGTTCTTGAGATAAGCGCGCCGCGTGGTGACAGGGCTGATTACTTCAAAATGTATTACTTACTATACTTAAAACCCAATATTATATGCAGGACGTAGCAGTCGAAACCATGGAAACTGCCAAAATACTGTGTTGTAATTGGCGGTTTGCCTTGAGTTCCATGGTTTCGACGGCTACGTCACTACATATAATATTGAGTTTTGAGTATAATGACAATTTTTAAATTAAATTGTAATATCTAAAAACATATATTTTTCTTTTGAAGAAATAGTCCATGCTTTTGAAGAAATAGTCCATGCTTAAAGTTGAGTTGAAAGTATGGAAAGGAAATAAAACTAAAAGTCTTCCTCCACAAAATTTAATAGCACAAAAGATTTTTTTGCTCAGAGGTCCCTACATGTTTCGAACGTAGAAACGTTCGTCCTCAGGAGACAGAAAATTTATTTAATGCTGATGGTTTTAGCAGAAGAGAAAATAGTGTAGAACCTTAATGGAGCTTTTATGGAATTAAAATTGGTGTGCTAAATTGCTATTGCTATTATTTATATTTTTCTTCTTGTATTGGGCCTCTGACAGTTCTGACCTGAACCTTTTGGCTTCTGACGGTTCTGACACCTTTAATAGGCCGCTGCGGGCAAATGGCTATCCGCCGCTGTCGGCCAGAAGGCCTTTTCGGAATGCAGTTGTGTTGGCTGCATTGGCATGCGGTGAAATTTAAAATAATTGATATATGATATTGGTAACATACACGCGAATAGTGAGAACAAAACAGCAAAAAGCCTTATAGCTACGAATTCTTTAGAGCATTGGATATTGTTAAAGAAATATTCAAGAAAGGTACCCATAAATTAAGTTGGTACATGTACACTTAACTACGTTGGCTTTATTTGTGCAAAGCTATTCCTTCAAGACAATGCAACTGAGGATGTGCCTATATATGAGTAATTAGTGAAAATTTAGGGGACCTATTGCATATTATTATATTTAAACTAGGTCCTGCTTCTATAGCATGTGCCTTCTAAATAATCCAGGATATGCGCGGCATGATCACGAAGGCTTACATCATCGAACCTTTGTTTATTTTATTTTAATAAGATTAAAACAAAGGTGATGTGCACTCCAATCTGACAGGCATTGTCGTCAAGGTGAGGCCAGGCATTGACAAGACAATTTTTAATTAAATTTAAAATAATATTAAAAAAACAAATCAATAAATAAATAATTTCTTTATTGGCACTTTTTAATTTAATATACAATATAAGCAATAATTGTAAAATCTGTAACGATAATAATTCAATAGTATTATAGTACCGGGTGTTCCACCTAAGGAGGTAATCGGCTATATCTCAGAAAGTAATAACACTAGGACTTTGGGAAAAATATATATCGATAAAAGCGGCCAAGAGAAATTGCTGGAAATTATTTTCAAGTTCGAAAAATGACCGCTAGGGGGCGTAACAGAACTTTCAAAATAGAAATGCCGATTTTCTCTGGATTTTTCTTAATAGAAATATGTTAAAAATATAAGCATTGTATTCTTCATAAAATTATGCAACTTTATGTCAGGAATCGTTTTTTTCTATTTTCAATAATAAAGTGGTGGAAGAAGGTCAAACCTTTTTTCTTTCAAACGCTGATATCTCTGCTTTGGATAAACCGATTTTATTTAACTTAGTCTTGAAAAAAAGCCCTTCTTTTTCTCTACACGCAGATCTATTAACTATACCATATTGATTCTGATGGTGGCCACTAGATGGCGTTTTTCCGTAATTCCTCAATGAATAAGGATTTTCTCAAAAAAATCAAATGGTATGATATGACTTTTTCATCATATTTTATTTTAGGCTTATAAAGGCTATTAAATAGTCGAATAAAAAATCCAGGTCCGTATTTAAAATAAAAAAGTTGATGATGGTCGCTCGAATCCGAAACGTCGGATTAAAAAACTAACCCCATTAGCTTGTAGAGGAGGAAAAGTTACTATAAGGAACTAAAAACCGCAAAGTAATATCTTTTGTTAAACTAGAGAAATTAGGGATAATAATAATTAATATGGAAAAATAGGTAATTTTTTAAAACATTCATTAATCAATTAAATCAGTGGTTTTTTCTCTAGTTTAACGTTGCGGTTTTCAGTTCCTTATAGTAACTTTTCCTCCTCTACAAGCTGATGGGGTTAGTTTATTAATCCGAAGTTTCGGATTCGAGCAACCTTCATCAACTTTTTTATTTTAAATACGGACCTGGATTTTTTATTTCACTATTTCATAGCCTTTATAAGCCTAAATTAAGATATGATGAAAAAGGCATATCATAACATTTGATTTTTTTGAGAAAATCCTTATTTATTGAGGAATTACGGAAAAACGCCATCTAGTGGCCACCATCAGAATCAATATGGTATAGTTAATAGATCAACTTATAAAGAAAAAGAATGGCTTTTTTTCAAGACTAAGTTGAATAAAATCGGTTTATCCAAAGCAGAGATATCAGCGTTTAAAAGAAAAAAGGTTTGACCTTCTCCCACCACTTTATTATTGAAAATAGAAAAAAATCATTCCTAACATAAAGTTGCTTAATTTTATGAAGAATACAATGCTTATATTTTTAACATATTTTTATTAAGAAAAATCAAGAGAAAATCGGCATTTCTATTTTGAAAGTTCTCTTACGCCCCCTAGCGGTCATTTTTCGAACTTGAAAATAATTTCCAGCAATTTCTCTTGGCCGCTTTTATGGATATATATTTTTTCCCAAAGTCCTAGTGTTATTACTTTCTGAGATATAGCCGATTACCTCCTTAGGTGGAACACCCGGTACATTATTCAACAAGCTTTTTATCTCAAGATAATCAATAGTAGTGTACCTATACAGAAGAAAATGTTTCCACTCATTTCGCCAGATCCATCCTTAGATGCGTTTCGCCTTATCAGTAAGGCATGTGGCAATTGTCTTTATTTGATCTTCGTTGGGCAAGATAACCCTGCATGGTGCTTGTAAATTATCAACACAAGACATGTTGTTTTTTTTTTTTATCAGAAATGAGTATACTGCTTTGACGGTCGCTTCTCCACCTAGATCCTTTATACGACAAAGAGAATTATCCAGAAATGTTTAGTCATATATTGATTAAAAATTAAGGAAGCATTTAATAACAAGTTCGTCGTTCTCACGGTTTTAATTTCATGCTAATTAAATAACTTGGTACGCTTTTAATCTTCAAAGTAATATATGCGTGTGGGCATTGGTTCACAATAAAGGAAACTCATAAACAACATTTTGTATTTATTGATCTTGAGATAAGGTTTCTATAGGGTTCCCTGTTCTGCCAAAGAAACAACTAGGAACAGTATATATATACAGGGTGTTTGGGGAGGAAAGGGCAATATTTTGGGAATGTGTTCAGTTCAGAGGGTGAAAATAAGAGAAATAAACCCATATTATGTTTTAGTTCGGTTCTCAATTATTTCTGAAATAATAGGTTCTGAATTTTTTTAATATTGAAATAATGAAGGAGGCTTTAGTTTTAAACGTCCGATACATTTTGATTGATAGTTTGGACGTGCATAGTATTTGTCAGTTAGCTTCATATTGAGCGTACTTGAATCAAGATTTTCATACAATGCCCCAGACATTCAGTAACAGGGAGTATGCCGTGAAGAAAATGTTCTGGATATTGTCGCAGAGAACTCGGGTATAAGTATACAAGTCGGGTTGCAAATGAACTTCATATACCATCACATCTAGCCGTATATGGGAGTCACTTAGAAAAAACGGTTTTAAACCTTTTCACGTTCAACCCGTTCAACATCTTCTAGACGTTGATCCTGCTTCAAGGGTACAATTTTGTGAATGGATCCATCAAAATCGAGGTCTGCACAAATACGTTTTATTTAGCGATGAAGCTCAGTTCACTCGTGATGGAATTAATAATTGCCACAATGAACATCGGTGATCAGATGAAGACCCTCATGCTACATTTGAACTAACCTTTCAACATCGATTCAGTATTAATGTCTGTTGTGGAATGCTCAACGACCAGTTGTTTGGTCCATTTGAAATGGATGGGCGTCTAACTGGAGAAGGATATTTACGGTTTTTGGAAGACCATTTGATACACATTTTGGATGATGTTTCGTTAAATGTTCGACAACGAATGTACTTCCAACATGATGGAGCCCCACCTCATTTTAGTCTCCGTGTGCGAAATTTTTTGAATTATCGTTTTCCTAATCGCTGGATTGGCAGAGGTGGTCCGCAAGTTTGGCCACCGAGGTCACCAGACCGCTTGATTATTGCCTTTGGGGATGAATAAAATCGCCAGTATACGAAACACGAGTGGAAACGAGAGAATAAGCACTCCGCGATCGAATTTTCAATGCTGCAGCTTTTATAAAAAACAATCGAGCGATTAACAAACGTGCCGAAAAATGTATTGAAGTTGGTGGAGGGGTTTTTGAAAATATTCTTTAAGTTAGTTTGTACTGCGGTACCTGCAATTATTCGCTTTAAAAATAAAAATTAACTTACAAAAACTTTAGAGCCTATTATTTCAGAAATGGTTGATAATCGAACTAAAACATATGGGTTTATTTCTCTTATTTTCAGCCTCTGAACACATTCCCAAAATATTGCCCTTTCCTCCTCAAACACCCTATATAGTATATAGGGACTGCTATAGTATATAGATACCTGACTTTAAAACTGTGTACTGTTAGAAACAACCAAATAATACAAATTATTACAAATGCATGCTGATTTCTATTGGTTGTTATCATCAAACAATTATATAAAATATAGGTTATTGCAGGCGAAGCGGTTGGTTCAATCTAATCACAATAAGTACTTAATCCATTTACTAAATAAATTTAATTTATATATTTTGCATTCTGTAATAATTAAATACTATAACTTTATAAGAGAGCATTGTTTACCTTTGTTCGCTTGCAAGCAAGGAGAAACAATGTAATAAAGTGTGTAAACCAGAGTTACGAAAATATTATTAATTATTTAGAACAATAACATAAAGCAAAGCGATCATTTCGAAATGAAGATTAGACCAAAAATATTGTTTTTATTATTATGTTTAAATTTTACTTTTATGCATTGTATACAGTGGATTCCAGGGTGGGGCTATTTTGTGGGTTAATCTCATAACTTTTAAAATATTGGTTTGAAAAATAGATTAGAGTGGATTCGAAGCTTTTGAAGAATTTAATTTGTACAAATATACGCGTAATTATTTTTTGAAGCTGGGCGAGTTTTGATCGAGGGTTGATTGACCATTTTTTTTATACACCTTAATTGATACAACATACAGTGTGTATCAGTAAAATGGAATAAATTCGATAATATATAATAAATACATGGGGACGTGCCCGAAAAACCCTCAGACACGTCGATTGGTATTTCTAGGGTCATTTTTTTCAATAAAAACCTTTTATACAGGGTGTGTCATGTAACAGTGACCAATACCAACTTTCTTATTTAAATACAACACCCTGTATATTATTCAATTTTGGGATTCTTCAAAAAATTTTAGACATATTTCGTGTTACTAACTGTTTTGGAAATATTAAGTGTTTTCAGATTTATTGCAAAAATTAACAACACACTCAGAAACTAATATATTTAAAACATGTTCTATCAAATCAAATCAAATATATTTCGAGCCAGTAAATTACAAAATTTTTACTCACGTCATACAAAGTCATATATGTGTAAAAGCTAATCTCTAACTAAGACTAAACAGATTACAAATTTTTTATATTCTAATTAAATGACAAACCTTACATATCACTAACGTACCAATAAACAAACAAGACACAAATCTCACTTTAAGATACACATTAAAATCATCATTCCAAGTTAAATTTCTCCCAATCAGACTTCAATGAAATTCCACTGCAGAAATTCGTCGATGCTGTAGAAGGCACTTTTAAATAACAATTTTTTTATTGCAATCATAAACCTTCGTTCGGACAAATCCCTATACCGTACTGGCAGTCTGTTAAACAAAATAGGTGCATAGTAATTTAAAGAGAACCTTGTCCTCTGCAGACGTAGATACATGGGCCTGATATCGTCACCCTGTCTTGTTGGATAGCTATGAAAGAAATTATTTAGTGTATATCGTTGTTGATTTTTGTAACAATGGAGGCACTCATAAATATATCTACATGGCAAGGTCAATATACCCAAATCGCTAAATGTCATCCCTGTATGCAAGTCCCGCCACGATACGCACCGCTCTCCTCTGGAGTGCAAATATACGCTTTGCTTGGCCAGAATGACCCCATGCCAGAATAGCATACACACTCACCGACTGGAATATTGCATGGAAAGTCATCAGAAACGAGGTCCTTGGGAGTATTCGCGCCAGGCTCTTTAACAAAAAAATGCTTTTTAGCAGGCGTTGCGCCAGGTGGTCTACATGAGCCTCAAAAGTTAGTGTTGGATCCGTATACACGCCAAGAAACCTCACCCCTTCGGACCCCCTCTCCATCCCACGTAAGGTAAAACACATACTCTCAGTCTTATTAACATTTAGGGTTAGTTTATTACTCTTAAACCAGTCCGTAAGATCACCCACACGAGACGACACCCTTTCATTCAGCAATTCAGCATCCTCAGTCTCAACTAGTGAGGTATCATCAGCGAAAAGCAATAGTTTTGAATCTGGGCAAGCTTTATTTATATCGTTGATGTAGATAAGAAAGAGCAGTGGCCCAAGGACTGATCCCTGCGGCACACCATGCTTAACTTTCTCCCAAGCATTTGAAGAGCTGCCATTATATAGTGCCTTCTGTTTCCTGTTCTTTAAGTAGGTGCCCAATAGACCAAGACTCCCCCGGTCCAGGCTATAGAATTTAAGTTTGGCCAGCAGAATATCATGGGATACACAGTCAAACGCCTTTGACAGGTCACAAAAGGTGGCACCGACATGTCTCCCCTCCTCAAAGGCGTCAACAATTGGATCACATTGTTATCCAACATTGCCATCATTTGTTCACAAAAATACGTTCTCCTAAATATAAGAAGCAAAGTAGAAGAAGTTAGTCAGTTAGATTATGTAAATACAGAGGATCAAATTGCCGATATTTTTACCAAACCATTGAGCAAGATGAAGTTTAAGAAGCTGAACTAATTTTTATGTAGTTAATTTTTGCTTGCACGTTTTCTTAATTAAGGCAAGGTGTTAAAATAAGGTACAAGGTACCTTAACTAATTAATTAACCGTGCACACAAAAAAATCTAGTATCCAGTTGAACCTAAAAGTTTCAAACTGAAACTATCATATACATAAATAGGAGCAATGCTAAAGTAAAATTAAATAGAAAATACCTTAGCATCAAAATATAGTTTTAAATTAATACTACATTCTTTTAACTTGACTCTACTTTAGTTTTAGGGTAATAAAAATAAATGATCAACCTATCAATAATTGTAGTTGCAGATATAGTATACGTTAATATTGGTTTGATTCAAAGTAATGCAAATAGCATCAAAGAAATAATAAGGGTTTAGATTTTACTCAAGTTGAGTATAGAGACTGTCTTTGCGCTCGTTGTGAGAATACAAATTTATTTTTATTTTTAAACCCATCATAGTATATTTCACTTTGACCACAATACTTATTTTTAAAACAAGTATAAGATTATCTTGTTATGATGATGATGTAATCTCTTTATGAACATAATTTTGATTAACTTGATGATATAATTTAAAACCAGTGGTAGTTTAAAAATGAATATATTGTAGGCACAAAATAAAGCAAGTTAGTTTCAAAATAAGGCTATTTGTTTGAGCATTACTATAAGCTTGTTTTGAGAGTAGTTTTTTTTGTGTGTGCAAGTATACCTAATTCATATAATAATAAGGTTGTTATGGAAATAATTAATAAGTCGATATAAAATTTAAAAAATTTTAAAACCCATCATTCTAGTTACCTCTAAAATAATACTGACTACAATTAACATAAAACATTTTAAAGTCTGAACATAAAACACATGCCAATTTTCACTAACAAAAAAATATCCATGGAAGCAATTCCTTGATGAGTGTGCATATTAAAACACCGAACAGAAATTTGAGGCCGGACAATTTTTTTCGATCACTAAAAATGTTTTTAATTTTGCCTGTGTATTGTAGACAACAATTATTAATTATTAAAATGTTATTAAAATTTTCTGGGTCGGCATTCTTCCAACCGAGATCGACTTCCTATTGCCAACTTACTGCCTCCGGTTATACCCATTTACTTGATACCCTTTTAACTTTGCGAACTTGACAAAGAAAAAGTGCTGTCTCACTGTAGTAATTGTTCATCAAAAGTTGTAATGAAACCACTAAAGTAAACTTCTTAAAACTTATGTAGGTAGACATGCCATTTCTCTCATTACATCTCTTCTCTTCATAAACAATTTACCATTTTTTCTATAATGGTATGGTTTTTTATATTAAATTTTACATTATGGGGGTTCAAAACCCTTTTTTTGGATTTGAATTACCCTTTATATAAAATATCGCCTACAATCAATAATCGCTCAGACCCATCAAAGTAATTTAAATTAAGTATACCGTGCGAGCAAAAAGTATTTGCATTAAAGAGGGCTTGGATTAAAAAACGTCTTGGTTTAGATAACAATGATATTGTTACGATATATACATATATCTAACCAAATCTAGGTTAAAATTTTCTCCAATTCATATTATGACATGATATGCCAAACTAATGAGTAATAAAATAAGTAGACAAATACAAATTTATTCTTGTTGTTTACAAAATTACCTATACTTGCACTTTATAAGGAAATAAATTTAGCTGCTTCTTAAGAATAGTCCTGCATGTTCCATAAGATCTTCCCACTTCTTGGGACAGACGTCTTATACAATTTGTAGGCGTATTTTGCATTATTTCACTAACGTTTGCAACAAGATCTTCTGTTCTTACAGATGGTCTTCCTGTTCCTTTTTTGTAATGCATAGAACCTGTTTCCCTAAACACAGCCACGGTTCTTTTCAGGCAATGATAAAAATCCCCAGCAATAAAGCAACGTTAGGAAAATGTTCGTGAAAATGGTCCATGCACAATCCCGGATTGTATTGCCACTCACCATTTACCCTAACCCCGTTTTAAAAATACGCTTCAACCATGAATGTTTTGTGCTGTTCCGTAAAGCCCATTGTGTGAATTGTTCAAGAAATTGGAAAAATTACTTTGTAACGACTGTCAAAGATGACGGAATAAATGATTGATTGTTAATTCAACCTTTACTGACACCCAACAGGTATTAAGCTCTACGGCTAAGCATTACGTCCTTAGATGCAAGGCCCTCTTTGATGCAAATAATTTTTGCTCGCACGGTACAGGGTGGATCATAAAAATACAACTTATATCAAAACTTAACTTAATTTTTTGTAATGAAATCTGTTGTATATTTTTACATTTTTATGTCCTATAATCAATAGGGAACTTTCCAATTTTTTTTTCAATAATATGATATAGTTAGGCCTAAAAAAAATATTCCCCAATTATTACTCCTTAAAAATCAGTAATAACTTGGTAAAAATTCTTTAAAGTTTTGCGCGTGTCAAAAGCATTTCAAACGACCTTTTAAGCGCGCCAAGCCCGATGACGTCAGGAAGTATGACTTTTCCGTCATCCTAACCCGTGGCCGAGCTACCGAGTTTGCATTTGGATTGCCGTGTGTTATTGTATTGTTGTTTTAAGGTGGAATTCTCAACGTCGTCCAATTTATTGCCAACCTATAACCTATTTCGTGGATGTCACATACGAATTATACTTCTTGACGTCACGACCCGTTTTTACCCGCTTGGGATAATTTGAATTTTGTGGCATTTTTAAATCTTGCTAGCGGTCTTTTGGGACGAAATATGTTTTTGCTGCCATATGTTTTATGACAATGACTTATATGATTTATAGAATTTTTTCCCCATTTAAAATTTTTGTCAAGTTCCCTATTCTAGACCTTTTTCATAAATCATGCACTATCTTCAACCGTTAAGGAAATATTAACTTTTAAAACAAAATAAGTATACAAACGACAAAGTATGAAAAGAAACTATTTTATAAGATGTTCAAAATGTCCTCCATCAAAACTGTTCTTCAGTAGATCAATCCATCCAAAAATTCCTGTAGCTGTCAGTATAAAAATGTTTATAACTTTTTTGCAATACAATATAATACTTAATACTACCATGCCCATTTCATATAATATGATTAATTAATTATTTAAAATAAATCTGCCAAATTTAAGGCATATTATTTTTGTCCTCTTTACCCGCAAAATCATTTGGGTCAAAATGGAAATTATAACATATGTGCAACAATCCTAAGTTGCATCGTTGCATTTATGGCAGCCAAAAGTTAATTTGCCATCTGTGCGTGGTCCCACATGCCGAATTGCAGGTCGCAGTACCTTATGCTCTTCTCGACACTTAAGTTTCGACCACCGGATAGGTATACCTTTATAGATTGAAGAAGTAGGTTTTGTTGGATTAAAATATTTTAAAACGTTTTTGTATATACTTTTGTATCTCTATTTACTTCGTAGAAGTTTGTAGTTTTACAATAAACAATGATTTACATCGTCGCAAATCCACTATAAGGAGTGAGGACGTCCCGAAATGTGGTAGGTTTTCAGATGCAACCAAGAGCAAGCCTAATGTTTGCAGAAAAGTGAAATCAATAGTTCACATTAGTCAGATCACAGAATAAAGAATAGGAGTCAGATCGTCGATTGAAAGTATCTATTGCACCCCCGCAGCCGGGGGGGGGGGGCATTAACGGTCCCTTCAAACTTGCTGCCAGCTTTGCTTTTCGTAGGTATTTCATTTCATAATTAATTTTATTTTTATATCCTGAGAATTTAACTTCGTTTAGTGAAGAAATAGTAATTTGCGTTACAAGACCGAAAAGTAGTGTTTTTCAGGTTGAGACAAGCATTTCCAGGGCGAGCCGTAGGCGAGTCCTGGAAGCTTGGAGAGAAAAATCTCAATACATAGTCGATTTTAAAAATTTTGCTCTAAATTATTGACCAAATTTGTTAAAATTTGGACGTATAGTTAAAAAAAAATGGTCGGGCTTTTCGCCTACCCACACTGACAAGGGTGCCCCGAAAAGTTTTTGCTTGCTCGGGGGGGGGGGGGGGCAATTGCCCCCATTGCTCCGCCCCTGTATCCGCGCCTGACATCACGTGGAATCTTTGTTTTGTTGACTTTTTCTTAAAGCTTGATAATGCGTTTTGGATTTGTTAGGTCTAGAAAACGAATTACGAATACTGTTGTACAGTATTTCTAAATGTAAAAATGAAAATTATTCATTCCTACTATATCTTTACTAATGACATTAAAAGGGATTTCATCTGTAGGTACCGCGGTTTAAAAAAAAAATGTTGCGGTTGGATAATTTCAAGACGTTTTACCTATTCACTTGTTAATTCACGTTTCGGTCTGTGTGCTGGTCAAGAATCTTCAGTTTTTTTACCTTTCTAGTTATTGACTTCTTTATTAGGCGAGACAAAATTCAAAAAAAGTTACGTAATAATTCAAACTATAATATAGACAAGGTAGGTAATTCGATTATTTTGGTTAGACTGATTTTTCATCAAATCATCATTATACCCTGAGAGCTCTTAGATATGGTGACATGGACTGAAGTATTTTTAAAAACTGAGTTGCCCCCACCCCCCGCCCTCCCGGCAAATTCAGGGGCCCCTCTCTATAACGATTGGAAAATGATAATTCTTATTTTCATTACTATTAGGTTCAGGTTTATGAATTTTCGAATTCGTTAATCGTGTAATAATTTAATTAGGGTTAAACCGACATTATGTGTTAAGTACTTACTATGAAAAAGCAAACAATTCGAATTTATTTTATAATCCTAGGTAGACTGGTAGACATAACATATAGGTAGTTATTAAGTCATTATACGTAATATTCCAGCAAACATGATGCAAAATCAAAATTTTAAAACATCACTTATAGTTGCTTACCATGTATGGTATTAACGGTGGTAGCAGTGATCGAGCCTCATAGAATCCAAATGACAGAAAACAGTATACAAGGTATTATACACAACGACCAGATCGTCGAGGGTTTTTTTTGCAAAATCGTTTATAGTTTCGTCGATATTTAATGTTTTAACAAACTCGTGTTCGAAACTGATTAAGGATAACAGCTAATTTTACAAGATATAGCCTTTGTACCATCACTTTTATGGCTTTCAAACTTGTAAAGCGTGCTTTTTGGTCCAGCTAAAATTTTCTTCTGCGGCGCGTTTGTTCTATAGGTGTAACAGGCCATGTCCCTCCGAAGAAACGTTCTTGCACCATTACATTACGGCCTAGACGAAAGGGTTGATGGTCCTGTTTATTTTGGATGTTTCAGAGCTTATCTTGACGTAATAAATTTCATGTATTTTTATATATGACGGAAGGAAGTTTATCTGTTTTCACCAAAATATTGCCTTATTTCCTGTGAATAATAAGATGAATTTATAAACGTTCATCTGAAGTAATCTAAACAATTATCATTAGGCGTAAACTTATGTTAAAAAATTAAAATTATTTTTAATACCAAGATTGGATTTATGATCTACATATTTATTATTCATTTACACCCAATTAAACTCTGAATGGATATGGTATATATATATATAGTATATACGTACCATATTTGACTTCCTTTTTAAAGTTAGTAGCGCATAAACCTGCTAATTTTAGTGTTATTAGTGCCTATAATAGAACAAGCTTTGTGGGCTGTAAACTCTTGGTCTAAATAACAAGGAAATATAAAATTAATTCTAGCTAAAGGTATAATCGCTGCCTTGGTCATATCTAATGTCACGCTTGCTATACCATAAATGCTTTTATTAAAACATTGGATTTGAACAAAATTTTCAAAAATCCCCGAAAATTTTTTTTTCACTAAATATATTAGATACTACTGAAAGTTCCACAATAGTTACTTTTTAACCAATCAAGACGGATTGTTTTGACAGGTCACCATGACAACACATATTTTATTATAATTTTTTTCTCTGTGGGTAACCAATAGCGAATTATGGTGGAATTTTTTTGACATAATCACAGAATAATTTTGTTTGACTTAAAATTATAATTTTTTGATTTAAACGTTTACACTTCGCAAAAACGCAGTTGAACAAAATTAGGTCGATAATTTGTCTTAATATTTTATAAACTAAAATTTTTCTACATAATTAACATGTTTTTGGTATTCTTCTGCCACCTTCTTTCTTCTTAAAGGCGAAATAGATGGACTTGGAATTCAATTTATCGGTTTATTAATAATTAAATATATATGTCTAATAAAATATATATATAATATCAAGACACCCTTTTATTTACAATTTTTCCATTTAATAGTTTTAATTTTGAATAATTTAAAAACAAATATTCTTGAACAATTCAAAACAATTTTTTTTCTTCAAATGACAATCGCAATCTTCTATTTTTTTGCCAAATATAACATTGTACGATGATTGATCGTAACGTCGGACGACAATTTTTTGCATAAATTGCATACAACATGCTTTTCAAAACGATTAATTTTAAAAATAAAAATTATTGTTTGTTTTTGACTGTAAAATATTATGTTTCTACCAGGGACGGTTCTATGGGGGGGGGGGGGGGGCAGGACCCCCCAACATTTCTGAAAAAAACTTTAAAATATCTCGAGAGAAATACAATCAACCGAAGGCTACCAAAAATTGTGGCTGCCTTAATGTGGTGCCCCCCCCCCAATATTTTAGGTCTAGAACCGCCCCTGGTTTCTACTACAAAACACGAATTTTTGTCAAAATATGATGAGCATAGCACCCTATGACCGGTTTATGTAAGCCATAAAATGTACGTATAAAAAATTGAAATACAAACTTAAAAAAGCAATTTTCTACCACAAAATTCTCAAAATTTATGTAAAATTAGAGAATATACTATCTGAAGTCTTAAAATTGTATTTCAATGTTACTGCAATAAGTAGAAATCATATAATGTTATTGATACCGAAAGCTAATCGAAGCTGCGGAGCAAACTAAATCTCTTCATGCACCTACCTAGACCTAGGTATATGAAAAACCAAAGAAAATTTAATTTTCTACCAATTGTGGCAAAACAAATCTTACATAATATCAAATAATAAGCTAGGGGAACCAGGGGCAAGACGAGGACGCTAAGCATTTTTATCAATAAAAATAAAACCAATTTATCAAAAAATAAAGTTTATTCTAAAAATTCTTTGGATTTCATTCATAACTATTTTAGCATAAAAATGTTTGGCGTAACATACACTAAAATACTAAAAACTATACTTATTTAAAAACAAACAATTATCCTATCTTGCCCCGGGTACGGGGAATGATGGGGTTTATTTACAAAAATCGCATGTGTGGGTGATATCTAAGGGATCACCTTCGTCTATGCTGGCATAAAAATGGTAGGACTATTCTTGATATATTTGACCATCCTTCCGTGGACTCCGAGTATGTTACGCAATATAAACATTCCGTGGTTTCATATTTCCTTTGGACCACTCTCCTCTCGCTGTTTTTTTTTATATTTGCGAACCATTTCTGAAAATAAAAATAACTATTTTAATTCATTATGCATTAATTATTAAGTCATTAATTTTTTAGTATGAATTTTAACAAACAAATATTAGTTGGGGCAAGATGGGGTACGCGACAAAAAATATAACCTCCACATGCCACAAACACAATTTTTCACCTTTTTCTGCAATGTTAATTAAAAACAGTAATCTTAGAATAGGTGTGATTTTAAAACTAACTAGGAAATCGAGAAATTTAAATTGTTGTGGATTATGTAGATTTATCAGTTTTTTAATTAAACAGCGCGGCGTGGCCAAATACAAAATACCGTGCGCATAATAGCCTAACGGACACTTCGAAATGCTATTTGATGGGAAAAGATGATTGGTATGTATAGTATTGGCGTTCTAATCGTGCCTTTCATGGTTTCTGGTTTGCTGCTAACCATGGCGGTCTAGCCATAACTATATTGGCCATAAAATAATTTAAGACTGCTAAAATGAGAATTAAAAACAACACAATAAACATTGAAAAAAACTAACTATATATATACTAACGCTAGTCTTAAAGCATTTTTGCGAGTCGGATTTGAGTATTTATTTTTAATGTTTTGTATTTATAAACAAATATTCCGCCCCAACTTTTGCGCATAAAAAATTAATTAGATCGACTGGTACGAATCTTTTGTACGATATTTGCTGAGCAAGAATCACCGTACCAAAGGCAATTTTTTTTTAATTCGTTGCGGTAACGTCCAACGAAGGTCGGACTAAGAAAATTTGCCTCAACTGAAATAAGTAAAATGAATTTTTATTTTTTTATTTCGATTACGCCAGGGGCCCCCTCTTTATAACGAATGGAAAATGATTATTCTAAATTTTTTTTATTACTATTAGATTCAGGTTTATGAATTTTTGAATTCGTTTATCGTGTAATAATTTAATTAGGCTTAAACCCACATTATGTGTTAAGTACCTACTATTAAACCAGCAAACAACTCGAATTTATTTTATAATCCTAGGTAGAATGGTAGATATAACATAGGTAGGTATTAAGTCATTATACGCAATATTCCAGCAAACATGATGCAAAATCAAAATTTTAAAACACCACTTATAATGTTGCTTACCATGGATGGTGATGGCAGTAACGGGGGGTAGCAATGATCGAGCCTCATAGAATCCAACAGACAGAAAACAGTAAAACACATGAACACTCATCAAGTCTGCACAAACATTATGTCACTAAGTACTATACAATGTATTATACAAAGCGACCAGATCGTCGAGAGTTTTTTTTTGCAAATCGTTTATAATTTCGTCGATACTTAATGTTTTAATGTGTTCGATACTGTTTAATAAACCCGATAGGCGTTGTTGTTTCATGGTGTTACGTAAATGGGTTTTTACTATTTTAAGTTCGGAAAAAGATCGTTCCGCTGATGCCACACTAACTGGTAAAGTTAGAAATAATATCACTGCACTAGATACATCTGGAAAGCTCAAGAGTCAAGATAATGTAGGAAGGGTAAACCACTACAATACTAGACAAGTAGGAGTTCTAGCCTTGCTCATACTTTATACTGCTCTGGTAAAAAATCAATTGTTTATAATAGAAGTAAAATATTAATTTACGTTACAAGACCGGGAAGTAGTGTTTTTCAGGTCGAGACAAGCATTTCCAGGGCGAGCCTTAGAGAGACCTGGAAAACACTAATTTTCGGTTGCGTGACGTACAATATTTTTTTTAAGACCGACACTTCGTTATATTATATACATATATAAACAAGTTTGACATAAAGAACAAAATTAAAAATCAACGAACTGTCACTCGACAATACATCGAAATGTTGTTGTCATAATAATGAAATCAAGGTATCTTGTATTATCAAAGAGCGATTGGAAAAACAAAAAACAGGGTGACAGTGACATTAGAGACCGGAAAAGTGACATTAGAGTCCGGAAAAGATTTTTCCGGTCTCTAATGTCACTTTTCCGGTCTTGCGATCGGAAAAACGTTATTTTCTAGACTAAAAATTGTCCAGAAAGTGTACATTTTCTGGTCGGTTTTAAAAAATAGTAATTTACGTTACAAGACCGAAAAGTAGTGTTTTTCAGGTCGAGACAAGCATTTCCAGGGCGAGCCATAGGCGAGTCCTGGAAGCTTGGAGAGATCTGGAAAACACTAATTTTCGGTTGCGTGACGTACAATATTTTTTTAAGACCGACAGTTCGATATATTTTATAATCTACGCGAAACAAGTTTGACATAAAGAACAAAATTAAAAATCAACGAACTGTCACTCGACAATACATCGCAATGTTGTTGTCATAATAACGAAATCAAGGTATCTTGTATTATCAAAGAGCGATTGGAAAAACAAAAAAACAGGGTGACAGTGACATTAGAGACCGGAAAAGTGACATTAGAGTCCGGAAAAGATTTTTCCTGTCTCTAATGTCACTTTTCCGGTCTTGCAATCGGAAAAACGTTATTTTCTAGACGAAAAATTGTCCAGAAAGTATAAATTTTCTGGTCGGTTTTAAAAAAAGATATTTAACCACTTGCCTGTTCACATTAGATATCTGGGAACCTTTAAAAGGTTAAATCAGCTGTCAAAATGATTTAGCTGGAAAAGGCCTACGATCCAGATATGTCTGAAAACAACGTCAGTCTTAATAACTGTACTTTGTTTGTGTTTTTTTTTGTGTTTTTATACTGTTTAATTAACTCCTTTATTGGTATGTAGTTACATGTTCTGTTTTATTTTTATTTATTGACATTTGCTAGAACCTTTACATTGTATTATATTGACTATATTAGCAATTGTTTTACTTTTACTTTGTCAAGAAGAATATTTTCTTCGGATAATAAAGTACATTTGAGTTGAGTAGAGGAGAGATTCGCCATTTAGATGTGACATGAATAAGTCATTTACAACCTTGAATTGAAACAACAATAATTTTTATACAAAAATAAAGACGTGGATTACAGAATACAGAAACAGTCTGTGTTTTGTGACTTGGATATAAAATGCAATAGTTCTTTGACGTTTATCAGATGAGCGATGATAGGTCAAAGGCAATAGATTGTCTGTCCATCGTGAACATCTATCAGAAGTCCAACTTTGTATCAATGGCTTTACATCCAGCACGGAAAACAATTTTGAACTGAAGAACTAATCAACACGAATCTGACAAAGAAATGAATATCTACTGGATCTAATGAGCCTAATGAATAAAAATGTAGCGATTGCTTTTTCTTATAAAATCGAAGTAGGTAATTTCTTGAAAGCCAATGAATAAAAACTAAAGTAATTGCTTTTGCTTCCAGCAATTGCTTAAAAGTTCAGGAATTGCTTCTAGTCGATGCTTTTTCTTAAAAAATAGAAGCGATTGCTATCGTTTGCTTAAAATGTGATGAATAAATTAAGGAATTGCCTTTTCTAGTGTAGCGATCACTTTCAACTTTTTAAGGTAGGTCGACCCCTGCATCATTTGCTTGGTAGCAGTCAACTTTAGTTCTCCACGGCATACACGTGCGTTGCTCTTAATTTGTGTCTTCAATAATGGCTGAATATATGAACGTCCGTAAAAGAAAAATCCACAGTGTACGTAAAAATTGCAGATATGATGATTTCAGAAATATCGATTTGACTGCGAAAATGTTGAGTGGTTGGCAAATTATTTTTTGACTGATACTGTTAAAAGGCGAGGAGGTGCATTGTCGCCTTTAAATAAGATTAAAGTCTTTCTGCGGCGGAAATTGTCGGATCCGGGCTTTCAAAATTCTGTAGGTGAAAAACTCGGTATTTACCAAACTACTGTCCGTAAGACATACACTTCTGTAATGGATGCTGTTTTGGAGAAGACCAATATTTTTATTAAATTGCCTACAAGTGCTGAAGCTGTTGTGGAAGCTAAACGGTTGTGGTCAGAGAGATTTATTTTTGTTCCTTCAATTTGTGAACGAATATCAATTGCTTGTCTTTAATTTCTTCATCACTACTATCACTTTCCTTATTTTCACTGAAATCTGCCATATCAAAAATATTAGTTTCCTATTTTCCACAAAAACGTAACAGATTACTATTGTACTAAATAAATAGACCAACGTTATTGTATTTACGTCAACTCTTTTGCAAATTAAGCACCAAACTGAACTTGAAATTTATAATCTAAACAAGTGGATAAGCCATGGCTGAGTGTTGAATAAGCATTTGCTACAGAGGTGTAAGAAAAACAGGAATCGCTTCAAAATTTTATTCATCTTCAGATCTAGCAATTGCTTTTACTTATAGCATTTGCTAGTCTAGCAATTGCTTTTCCTAAAAAGTACTTGCTTCAAGTAATTGCTTAATTTTTATTCATTAGGCTAAATAACTGAATATTCAACTCAGTTTCAGTAAATCATGTAAACAAGAATTGCAACTTGAGTCTTCGTCACTAGGGCCACTAAAGCGACGTAAATAAAAAATAAAGAAAACCCTTTTAAACATACTTACTTATTTAATGAATGGATACCTCCAATAGAGAAATACCTTCTTTAAGCGAATACTTCCTGCAGTTTCAATCAGCGACGACAGGTTTTAATCGTCATAATCTATTGATCCTATTAATACTTCTTCTGCTAGGCGCCTTGTTTAGAGAGATAATTTCATGATTTCTTATTTCTTATTAGTGCCCTATAAAACAGTGCTCTTTTTATCGACACGTTTGAAAAATCGATTTCCACGTCCAGACTTTTACCCATTCCTGTAAGGCTTTTTACTTTTAACTTATTCTTTATTGATGGATCCGATCCTGCTTCTTGCACAGTTATTAATCCCTAGGTGTGCCCCATCCGAAGGCCAATTAAACTGCAAATGGTCGTTAAAAGAATCTTCTGCGGCTCTCAATAGGTGGTCGGATCTGCGGAACTTTTTAAATACGTCGCCGATTCTGTATACACACATCTCTTTCAAATGTCGGCCAATTTAACTTGTTTATTATATCTAGTTAACTGCCGGTTGGAAGCATCTACACTACACATTCTTAGAGCAAATCGTTTTTTCTTTTAGTTCTCGTATTGAATGGTCCTTTTATTTATCCAATATATTATCCTCGGGTACCTAATTATTTTCTGTAATGTGTCGAGAAATTTTCGGAACCCCACTGCGTTGCTAATTGTAATTTGAAGTATCGGTAGGTACGGTTGTGGTCAACTTGCAAAATAATTATTCAATTTCTTGCTTTGTTGTTGAACGTAGATTTTGAGATTGGATTATTATTCCCATTGCTGACAGTTAAGTGTAAGGTATGGATCAATTTAAAATTAACTACTGGTCACCATGCATACATATTATGCATCTTTTAAGCTGTTATACAAGCGTTATGCGGTCAGCTGTTTATGTAGAATACCGTTTACCGTATTTTTTTACATTCTACAATCAATTTTAGACATTTTTTATAAATTATGATATATCTATCGTTAACCGTTTATTTATTATTATTATTATTATTAACACTTTAATGCTGGTATGCACCATTGATACTCGTGTGTTCCTCGATTTAGCAATGTTCTGAACTCAATCTTAGAGGAGAAGTTGATTTTTTTGGGAAGATAATAAAAATTGAAGATAGGGACATGTAAGCCGTTTTGCTCTAAGACGTACTGTTAGAAAGTTATAAGATGTCAAAGTTCAAAAATGTCACTTTTCGAGAGTCAATATCTCGGAAACTATGAAGTATAGACTAATAATGCATTTAATAAAAAATAATTATAATTTTATGTGGAATTTAAAAATGTAAAAATATACTGGGTGTTATATTTAAAAATATAAAATTCGTTCGAATTCCAGACAAACTAAAAAGCTGGCAACAACGCCAATATCGTCATTCGGTGCGTTAGATCCTCTTACACAACTGTACCAAATTTGGTTTAAATCGGCCAGTAAATTGTGATGTTATTAAGCCGTTTCCAGACTTTATACACACACTGTATAGGTAAGTATATATTAAAAAAAAACGAAAACGGTATAGTCAACCACCCCGCCATTTGTCTATTTTTGCGTATTGAGCTATTTTTTTTTATCGTTTTTTTTTCTGGGCGAGGCACAGTTTATTTTGAATCTTCTGGGGAGCACAGCGATCTTTGGGGGACCGTGCTCCCCCTGTCCCCGTCAGGCTACGTGCCCCCGATTGTATGGTGACTAACCAAATCCGAAAAATTATTAGTATTTAAAAAAAAACATGTTAATTATTTGTTTAGAAGCAAATACCTAACGATGGCGCAGACATTTTAAACAAATTATAAAACAAATAGTAAAAATGTGCACCAAAAACAACTGCGTCGAACCAATCTCACAATTGAAAACCTCCTTTAAAATAAATTCAAGTAGGCCATGAACGACCTAAAGGAAGAATACGTATACGACCATAAAGTGGTCATCTTCCTTCACTCGAAGAACTGCTTTTTCTTTTTAATTTTTGGGTGTATACCTTTACCTTTGCGGCAAAATTATTTATGAATGGAAAGTGAGTCACGAGCAAGAAAGTAATATTTTGGGACCGTGCTGTCTGAACAGATTCTGATGAAGAGAAATCTTGCTAATTTGCGCGTAAGGTGCGTTGCGATGTCGTGATAAAAATTATTTTAAACAAACTAACTAATTAATAGGAAATTAACATTTACGTTATATCATCTAATGTGTATCTGAGTATTTATAACGGTTTTATTCCTTTTAAACTTTATTTATTATTAAACATCTAATTTCGTATAATATCTGTGTTTAAAACTATTTTTAATGATATTTTTTTTAAATTCATGTCTATATAGTTGAATTCACATAAACTTTTAACGCCGTGACATTTCAGTTCTGTCATACTTGTCAAATACTGCAGCAACTCATAAAATATAAATTTCTAATGGCAAAATTTAATTAGTATAATTGTACTGCACACAAAGTATGTCTATCTTGTATTATTTCATACGATTAAAAAGAGATAGAAATAAAAAGAGTTGGCCGAACAATTTCAAAAAAGAAAAAACACTGACCAATCTCAGCTGTATAAGAAATTTAGTAAGTTGGTGAACTCTAAAGTAACTAGACAATGATAAGTCTTGACATTTTGCATTAAAACTTTATGTGAATTTAACTATACCACCTTAATACATACCTAACTTTATGTGGTTCGATCATAGGCCTCTTACTTGTATAAGAGTTCTATGGGTTCGATCTAGCGTGTTTGTCTTAAAGTGATAAAACTAACACTGTACCTGCTTATATAAGTCATGTTTTTTATTCTGTACTAGTTCATTATTGTGTTTTTATTGCTTAGTTACCAACTACCTACATAATATTGGAATATAAATTAGACACAAAACACAGTATTATTGATTACTATTTCGTCTGGAATATTAGAATTTTCCTGCATTTTGACTTTTTAGTTTAACAGCTAGCTAAATTTGATTATTTCAACAACTACAGCATTTCCGTAGTAACTAATAACTGCTATGATAAAATCAAGAAATAAATTCTTCTTCTCAATATTCATATTGTGGATGCAATAACGAAGTACCACCAAGGGCGTCCATAAGGGGGGCAAAACGGGCACTTGCCCCCCCTCTCCCCCCCCCCCCAGGGCCCACATTACTATTTTATTTCATAATTCAGTATAAATATTGAATATAAAAAATATATAAAAAATATTGTTTAAGTTTTTGCCCCCCCCTGAAAAACGCTCTATGGACGCCCTTGACACAGAATATATAGCGTAGCTATATATTCTGTGCCCTTGAGTACTACATAAAATTTTTATGTACTACTAAAATTACTAGATGTTTGTGCCCTCAGGGGATTTACAGATCCTCTCCCTTAGTTAGGGCATAGACATCTACCTAATACCTTGGTACATAAACAACTATTTTCTAATTTTGTATCATAACAAATCTATTACGATACGCATTTGCGTATCGTAATGAAGCTATTTCGATACGCGTTTTTTCTTTATTTGATGTTGGTAACATTTAAATGTTTTATTTCATTGACTTGCGCGGCCTTTGTGATTTACGAGAAAACCCATTTTTCGCAGAGGAAAAATAGCTTGATAACCTACTTTTTTATTCTGTGTGGATAACAGTCATGTATGTTGGTTGCATAAATCCATAATACCTATTATGTTTGCAAATTTTATTGGCCTGTAATTTTTGTGGAAAACTTTTAAATTAGAAAAATAATAATACTATCTAATATGAATTTTATATTTGAGAAAAATGCCGTGGCATTTAAAAAAGCTACTGGAATGGCAAATTGCCCAATAGGTTTTTGATGTAATAATTATGTATAGGTACCCTCACTGTATGTATATATGCTTATGATTTTCGAATAAGTAGGTACCTATTAAATATTGAAATTAATAAACTTTCTTTCCGTAACTTGTATTTGTATATCTAATATTTGTCAATTGTTAAAGAAAGTGAAATTTTTAAATGTTAAATTTTTTCTTACAAAAGCATAAATATTTTATAAATATTTATCATATTAGAGTGATTAAAATCCACATACATCCACCCAAAAACAAATCTTCCTTTCAAAATAAATATTAGCCAAGATAACGTAAAAAATGATCACCTTTCAACCATGTGAAGGTTACAGGTGCAAACATTTAAGAATTTATTTTAAAAATTTGAGAACGCCGTCACTCCTCCGGCTGAAATAAGTAGGTTCCTCGTGAAAGTGCAAACATTAATAAACAATTAGAAATTACTAGTTTCAGAAACAATCACACTACTACTTTTTGTTTTTGTTTATTGTTTATCCAACGCGCTTTAAATGTTTTAACGAGGAAGATGAGCAATTTTTTAAGGTTCAACGCATAGACATAATATACCTTATCAGTGGCGTAGCCAGCCTTGCGGGGCGGGAGGGGCGAACATATATGGGGGCGCTTTATGATTTTTTAGAACCACTATTATTATTATTATTATTATTATTAATAAAAATATGGTGTTTGTTTTTCAAAATACATACAGTGTCCGCAAGAAAGTCCGCATCAAATGGGATTTTTTTAAATTATTAGGTATAGGTAAAAATTGAAAAAGCAGTTAGTTTTTGCTTACCTAAAAACCAAAAATGACGTATACTAAAGCAGCTGCA
Organism: Polydrusus pterygomalis; assembly: GCA_963969555.1. Lineage (NCBI taxonomy): Eukaryota > Metazoa > Arthropoda > Insecta > Coleoptera > Curculionidae > Polydrusus > Polydrusus pterygomalis. The sequence continues at coordinate 22,150,313 of OZ018379.1, forward strand.
CGACTTGCGTTACCTGTCAAATTTGACATTTTTAATAAAATAGGTTCAAAAATGCCCTTATTTATCAAAATATCGAAAAATTTTATTCGAGAAAGTTGTTTATTTAGGCATTTTTAGCATTTGTTCGAAATTTTAACAGTAATAGAATTTTTATTTTTTGCCAGATTCTTGAAAATTTTGATCAACCCTCGTAGATTAACTTTTATACATCGAGGTTAAACCATTTGCCTTTACTTCATTTGTAGTCTTAATGCAATTTTGTGTAAAATTTTTGTTCCCAATTATTTATTTTGCTTCAAAAACTGAAATTGTTATTGATCAGTATGTAATGTTTGATGCAAAGTTTATCTGATTACATCAGTTTTGCCAAAACCAACGTTTCTCATTTTTCTTAAGTTAGTAAACAGATGTACAAAAAGAAAATATTAGGAAGTTTTCGTTGACATTTTACTTAATTAATATTAAATTAAATTAATTATATTAAACATTATTTTTTTGAATAAAATGTTTCGAGCGATTAATATTTATTCTTTTTGATCCATTATTAATTAAGTAAAATTTCAGCGAAAGCTTCCTAATATTTTCTTTTTGTACATCTGTTTACTAACTTAAGAAAAATGAGAAACGTCGGTTTTGGCAAAACTGATGTAATTAGATAAACTTTGCATCAAACATTACATACTGATCAATAACAATTTCAGTTTTTGAAGCAAAATAAATAATTGGAAACAAAAATTTTACACAAAATTGCATTAAGACTACAAATGAAGTAAAGGCAAATGGTTTTACATCGATGTATAAAAGTTAATCTACGAGGGTTGATCAAAATTTTCAAGAATCTGGCAAAAAATAAATATTTTATTAGACTATCAAAATTTCGTACAAAGGCTAAAAATGCCTAAATAAACAACTTTTCGAATAAAGTTTTTCGATATTTTGATAAATAAGGGCATTTTTGAACCTTTTTTTATTAAAAATGTCAAATTTGACAGGTAACGCAAGTCGTGCAGCTGCTTCAGTATACGTCATTTTTGGTTTTTAGGTAAGCAAAAACTAACTGTTTTTTCAATTTTTACCTATCATATACCTAATAATAAAAAAAATCCCATTTGATGCGAACTTTCTTGCGGACACTGTATAATAGAATACCAAAGTATTTTCAATTTCAATAAATGTTACAGGGTGTAATTAAAGTATATTTTTATTTTGCATACGGGCACCAAGCGGCAAGGGGCGCCCCCCCCCTGGCCCCCCCTGGCCCCCACCTGGCTACGCCACTGTACCTTATTTATATTACACTACCATGCAAATAAAACGGACATAAAAAAAATTGGATTAAGTTTAGGGCTTTTTATAACTTTTTTAATTTTACTCCGATTTAAGTGATTTTTTAGAAAGCTATAGATAAATTTATTAGTTTTAATATGCTTATACAAATTTTAAGAGATATTTTTTGTTCTTTAACATATCATACAAAAATAATCAAAAAGTTGTTTTTTTGCCTAGTTAAGTGTCAAAACACCCTGTGAAATAATTAAGAAGCAAAATTACTTCAAAATATCAGTTTCCATTAAGCCGCAAATATTCTTTGCATTTTGCTTTTTGGTTCATGTCAATACGTGCATTTGTTCTCACCCAAATGCAAAATGATCTTGACGATGTCAATAATTTAGGAAACGCAAAACTAAAGCTATTGATGACCGATTTCTTGTACTTAAGACTCTTCGGAATCTTCGTTTGACGTCAGTACAGACGAAAAACCAACTTCGAGAAGTTCGATTAAAAAATGTTACTTCTTGGACAGTTCGTCGAACGAGTGGCGTAACAAACACTCTCGCAGACCCCGCACCGTAGGGGGCCCACCTTTAGGGCCCCTTCAAAACTTGCTGCGAGCTTTGCTTTCCATAGGTATTTCATTTCATAATTAATTTAATTTTTTTTATCTCCTGAGAATTTAACGTCGTTAAGTGAAGAAAAATTATACGTGACAGCGCGGAATTTACAAACGATATGCCATAAAGACTTGTCTATTGACTTTCCAAGTCAAATTTTGAGCCTCAGAAAGAAACATGGAGATGTTATTTCAAAATAAAAAAACAATGTATGAACTTGCGGATCATTTATTAATAAAAAATAAGTGTGTTTCTTCAAATTTTCCAGATGTATCTAGTGCAGCGATGTTATTTCTACCTTTACCAGTTAGTGTAGCGTCAGCGGAACGATCTTTTTCCAAACAAAATAGTGAAAACCTATTTCGAACACGAGTTTGTTAAAACATTAAATATCGACGAAATTATAAACGATTTTGCAAAAAAAACTCTCGACGATCTGGTCGTTTTGTATTTGTATAATACCTTGTATAGTACTTAGTGGCATAATGTTTATGCAGACTTGTTGAGTGTTCATGTGCAGTGTTGGATGGGACGTCTAAGCAACCGGGCAAATGCCCGGTGGGCCGGTATAATTTAGGGCTGATCGGGCCGCAGGCCCGACATGTCCCAAATTAATCATATAATATATATTTGACAAAGTCACCAAGAAAACCATTTAAAACCTAAAAGATTCAAACTAAAAAGTCTTTATGTTGTAACTCGTTGGCGTGTTACCAGCGGATACGCGACCGTTTTGGCATTCGCGATAAAATTAAAATTATTGCTTTCGGCCTTTAGTTTTAGGAATCCCCGAACGGGGATTTGTTTTTGACTTGTGATTAGGAGAATTTAATACGCGTCGCGTGTGCAGCGTTTTTTGGCTGTGGTAGTTTGTATAGACTTTACGGAGTACACTAGTAAACGGATGTCGCTTCTGAGTCTATGGTGTCAAGATTTTCAAAAAATGGAGACTTATGCAGAAATTTTGCTATATTGGACCCTAAATATTTTAATGACTTTAAAATTAATGGATTTTCCGAAAATGCAATGCAGTACATATTACCAAAAATTAAAAAAAATTGATAAAATGGCAACTTTGGGTAGATTTTCCGAAGAACTGTCAAGTTTCATTAATACTAACTGGGATAAATACAAACTAAGCCTAAACCAACTTAAATACAAAACATGAAACAAATCCGCTAAATAACTTAGAAGAATTCGAAAATGCCGATGGAAAAGAAAAAAAATTACAATATTTTTTGCAAAAATATTACAGAAACTAATTGCCAAAATTGTGTAATCTGTTGTTACTTAGTGATACTAAAATATAACATGTATCAAGAATCTTATCCGATGTTGGCACTAGCCACTAGCTTATCAGTATCTTCTTACAATCCCAATATCTCAATATTCTCAAGTAACTTGCGAAAGATCATTTTCAGTGCTAAAATATATAAAAAATCGGCCAAGAAATAGATTAGGGGATGACCTATTGGAGGCATTTATGTTAATGAATATTGAAAAATCGATATTGGGTCAAATTGAAAATGACGAGATCATAGATAAAATTGCAGCATTAAGTTCAATATTAAAAAAATCGTTAACCTATGAACAATTAGCATTGTGTATTAAAATTTTGTATCGTGTTTTTTACTTTTATGTAAGTTGTCATTAATAAAAAAATAAGATAATATTATTGATATTGATATTATAGTGAACCTAATAGTCATAAAAATAAGAATTATCATTTTTCATTCGTTATAGAGATGGGGCCCCTGAAAACGTTTGCGGGGGGCCCACTCAATTTTTATTACTCCACTGCAGGAAACCACCACCTTCTTTTGAGTAACAAATCTATTTTCAAGTCTATTATCTCCTGCTGGTGTATGACCCCTTAGTTATGAGACACCCTGTATGGATAGATGATATAATATATTATGTTCAAATCTTCAAACCTAAAATATTCTGTTTTGTTTTTCAGGACACAAATTGCAAGATCGTCGTTAAACTCGCTTACAAATCATCACCCAAAGGATTTCCAATTACCATGACAAATTGGTAAGAAAACACATATTTAAAAAAAATATCTCTATAAATATGCAGAATTAGACAAATTATATTTTTTTATGTGCAAAATAAATTATTTTTTTCTGTAAAGATTAAACTTTCCCTTGGTGCTTTTAGTAAAAGTAAAGTTGTTTAATATTTTGAACCTCATCTCTACTCGGAAAAGAAAAAAATCTATTAGATTGATTTAAATGAATAGATCAAGTTGTCGCATCTCGAGGGTCATAATGTAGTTGCAAGTTGCAAATTCCGTTTCTTTTTTTGTTTTAATTTACTTGCGCTCTTCGCATATTAACGATGCTAAAAGAGGATTCATGGATCAAACGTCAAGTTAAGTAAAAGCGTTGTCAAGTGAGGTAAAAGCTGAAATGCTTAATGAAAGCTTGAGGGCTAAGTAACGTTTTTAATCTTAACGTTGTTAGGGATAAGTCAGCAAACCCTGTCAGTTTTGTTTTAATACATAGAATGACTTTCTGCTAAATTATTATATTATTTTTTAAGAGTTACATAAGAAATTATTCTTGCGATTTTGGTTGAAACGCTGGAAGATACGGCAGCTTAGTCGAGCATCATTTTAACAATTTTATGACTGCTAAATACATCGTTATTGATAATCTTCTATATTATTATATTTACATAAGAGACTTTGACTAAAAAAAATTAATAATATAATTGATTCGGTGTGTCAGGTAAATGAATAGGTACAACATGCCCATCACCCAGCAACGAAAACAACAAGAGGGAATATCTTCGAAAAACGGTATAAAAAGTAATATAACCGTTAAACATGAACAGAATCACAAAATATTACATCAAGAAAAGCATTGGTATGGTAAAGATGAATTTGTCGCTAACAGGTCTCCTTTTGTAAGATATTTTGGTGGTCTAGACCAGAAAAAAATGGATTAGTAGGTATTTATTTTTTAATTGTGTTAAATAAATGGTAAAAAAATAAAATTATAATATTACACTTTCCACAGATTTTTATTTTGACTCGACATGTTTCGCAACACAGTTGCTTCTTTAAAGGAGTACTTAAAAATTATAACTTAGGTGTAACAATAAAATTGCAGGTAATTTTCAGGTTGTTAAAATTGTTGGAAAAACCAATAATAATGTTTACAGACTAATAAAATTAAAGAGATTGAAAAGAGGTGATCCGCTTAAATCCAACTGATCATTAAGAAGAGTATTGTTATTTTTAGGCCTATTTATTTCTAAGGATTGAAGCAAATTTAATTTTGTACTTTTGTTTTCAATGTGCAAAATAACGTAGTTATGATTAAATGTATGATTTGCTTTTAACAGATGGTTACAGTGGCGTAGCGTGGTTGAAGGGGCGGAAACTTCAAAGGTAAGGGCGTAGTTTTTTTGGTAAAAGAGGTCGAAAAAAAAACGCGCCGCAGGCGAAAATTTTTTGGGTGCCACGCCCTTTTTTCAATGAAGTTGCCTGATTTTCAAGTAGGAAAAATATAAAATACACAAGATCTTCAAGAAAATCACAAAAAAATTAATCAAGTAAAAAAAAGTGCTTCGTTTTCATGGCTCATTATGGGTCCTGGGGGGGGGGGGAATTACCCCCTTATCTACGCCCTTGTTGAAAGGGCTCCTCACTGCTAATGCATAATTTCGTTTGTTTAGTAAATTTTGGCCTGAGAAATAAAGTTTTTGTTTCGTCATGTCTAAAATGCTCACATGAAAACAGAATATGAACACGGCAAAGGGAATTTTGTTAAAACTCTATAAAATATTTTATGCATACTTATTACATAATAATATGAGCATATTCTCATTGGCGACAATAACACACTTTTAAAAAAAGTAAATTAGAGATTTTAAGAAATTTTTAATTCTTACAGCAAAATAACTGGAAGAATACAAATTATTGGTCGTGGCAAAATATTTTTATTATAAATTAAATCAAGTAGTAAAAATAAAATAGAATCTCGAAATAGGTAATAACCTAATTAAAACCTGGAACTGGGAACTACTGGAAAAGTGGGAAGGGGGCGCTGTTTGGGAAAGGGCTCAAAGGGCGGGGGGGGCGGTCGCCCCCCCTGGCCCCCTGCACGCTACGCCACTGGATGGTTAGAATGTTTAGAATCTGTTTTGTTTTTTATAAAACTTGCATGATGTTCATTCATTCGTTTTTCAGCTTTAAGTCCCTTCCTAGCTGAAATCTTTATGGACAATATAATAATATAGAGGATAATATTTCGAAGAATCCTCTGTTTAAAAAATTTCTTTATTCGTATAGATATGTAGACGATGTATTGGCTTGTTTTATAGGTACTGAAAGGCAATTAGATCAGTTTTTAGAATTCATAAATAATATACATAACAATATAAAATTAATTTACTATTGAAAAAAAAATCAATAATTCAATTAACTTTTTAGACCTAACCATCAAAAAATCCGAAAATAAACATGATTTTTCAATATAGGTATGTACCATAAACCTACTCACACTGATACTACTATACATAACACATCTTGCCATTCAGTACAACATAAATTAGCTTCCTTCTTTAGTATATGATACATCGACTAGTAACATTTCCTTTAAACAAAACTAATTTTTAAACTGAATTGAATATTATTAAGCAAATTGCAGTAAATAATGGTTATTCCGCGATAACAATAGATAAAATACTAAATAAAAAATTATACAAAAAGGCCATAAACTTTTTCCAACAGCAAACAATAATAAAAATAATTATAAAGTTATTTCTTACATAGGTCATATTAGCACTAAAATAAAAAACTTTTTAAAAAACTTGAATATTAACATTGCTTTTAAAACTAACAATACTCTAGGGAAACACATTAAAAATCATAAAAGTAAATTAAACAAAGGAAATAAATCTGGTGTTTACAAATTAAAGTGTAATGATTGCTCTAAAGTTTATATCGGACAAACAGGACGAAACTTCGAAAAACGAATGAATGAACATCATGCTAGATTTATAAAAAACAAAACAGATTCTAATTATTCTAACCATCTGTTAGAAGCAAATCATACATTTAATCATAACTACGATATTGTGCACATTGAAAACAAAAGTACAAAATTAAATTTGCTTGAATCCTTAGAAATAAATAGGCTTAAAAATAACAATACTCTTCTTAATGATCAGTTCGATTTAAACGGATCACCTCTTTTGAATCTCTTTAATTAGCCTGTAAACATTATGATTGGTTTTTCCAACAATTTTAACAACCTGAAAATTACCTGCAATTTTATTGTTACACCTAAGTTATAATTTTTAAAATACCATTTTTAAGTACTCCTTGGATGAAGCAACTGTGTTGCGAAACATGTCGAGTCAAAATAAAAATCTGTGGAAAGTGTAAAATTATAATTTAATTTTTTTACCATTTATTTAACACAATTAAAAAATAAATACCTACTCATCCATTTTTTCTGTTCTAGGCCACCAAAATATCTTACAAAAGGAGACCTGTTAGCGACAAATTTATCTTTACCATAACAATGCTTTTCTTGATGTAATCTTTTGTGATTCTGTTCATGTTTAAGGTGGGAGTATCAACATGCTTGCCAACCTATAACCTATTTCGCGTAGATTTATTTATGTTTTCTAGCTTTTATACAAAATTTAAAGAAAATCAGTATCGACTTGATATTCTATAGGTATTAATTGACATATTTAATAAATATCAAGGAATTTCATAACTTATTTTAGGAGAATTGTATAGCGAAAAATATCGGGTAAGATTTTTTTTAACATTATTATGTCATTGTCACTCATTGTTCTTTCACTATACAATTCTCCCAAAATTAGCAATGAAATAAATTGATATTTTTGTAATATATCAGATACTACCTAAATAATGTACCGACGATATTGATTTTCTTTAAATGTTAGTTATTAAAATAATAAACTCAAAAAATCAACGCGAAATAGGTTATAGGTTGGCAGTAGATTGAATGACGTTGAGAATTCAACCTTAACGGTTATATTTCTACATATTACTTTTTATACCGTTTTTTGAAATTCCCTCTTGTTGTTTTCGTTGCTGGGTGATGGGCATGTTGTATTCATTTTCATTTACCTGACACACAAAAACAATAAAAGTTCCATTGATTCAAATCTGTCGTTTGAAACTATCAATCGAGTTGATGGTTACAGGACGGGGGTAAGAAAATGAAAAAAAAACATGATGGAAATCATTGTCTCTCTACAAATTACAAAAATAATAATGTTTTAAAGCGTTATTCAGTAAAAACAAATTAGTTTCTTTCCTTGTAAGTAATCAAACTTTCTCCTAAGACGCTTCTTATAAGTAAAGTTGTTTGATACATTTTTTAGCATCATCTTTAGTTGGAAAGACGATCTATTAACTTGATTTAAATGAACAGATCAGGTTGTTTCATCTTGAAGGTCGTTCGTTGGAATTTTCTTTTTCTTGTTTGGTTTACTTGCACTCCTTGCATATTTAGAATTGTTGATGTCATATTTGCAATCCGATATAATAAACAATGCATAGAATAGTAATTTTTTGGTGATACAGTAAATAATGAATAATTTTAGAATATTGTTATAGCAATTAAATTGCAGAATATTTTTTTACATTTTTAAACAATAAATACCTCTATTCATTATAAAGATATAAAATTTAGCGTAGTATCAAATTTGCATTTAGATCTTGTAGTTTGTAGTTAGCTAGTTATGTTTGGATGGTACCGTTGTTACTCTTTGTCTAAACCAGTTTCTTATATTTCTTGCAGTATGCACAGGGCAGTTATCCTGCTGAAATATAAAGTTATTTCTTTCAAAAACTATCGTGGCAGAAGGAAGAGAAACATTTTCCAAAATCTGAATATATAATATAACACAATAAAAATCAAGATATTCCTCATCTTTGCGTGATGTTGAAAAAATTAATACATTTTTTAGTTCTGTTTTCAATCATGGTAAGTGTGATAAAATGGTAAACACATATTCTAATTTGACATCCCCATTTGCAGACTCTTTTGAATTTAGACCTGCAAGTACTGAGGAGGTTTCGAATGCCATCAATAGGATAAAATCCAACGCATTTGGGTCCGACGGCATCACACGACTTATGCTTCAATACTGTGGACCTTACATTCTTCCTTATATCACCCATATTGTTAATGTCTGTCTCGAACACAGCTACTTTCCCAGTTTTTGGAAAATGTCAATCATACAACCAATTCCAAAGACTCCCAATCCAGACTCTTTTGAGGACTTGCGCCCAATAAGTCTTCTTCCGGTTATGTCCAAGGTTTTGGAGAGAATTGTTTATGCTCAGATAAATGATTATGTCAATGAACACAAAATTATACCAAATTTTCAATCTGGTTTTAGAAGGTCGCACAGTACAGCGTCAGCGCTGTCTGGTGTTTTGGATGAGATTGCGAAGGGTCTTGATAATGGAAGGGTAACTTCTTTGGTCCTGCTGGATTTTTCAAAGGCGTTTGACACTATCAATCATGACCTTCTCTGGGCTAAATTGTCATACTTCGGTTTCCGGCCATCGGCGGTGAAATTTATAGAGTCCTATTTGAAGGATCGATTACAAAGGGTTGTACTGGGAGATGATATTTCATTGTTTAGGCCGGTAACATCAGGAGTGCCACAGGGCTCGATCTTGGGACCCCTTCTCTTTATGATTTATACATCCGATATTTTGAAGGATGTTAAAAGCTGCTCTAAGCAAACTTATGCGGATGATACCCAGATTACGTTTAGTTTCTTGCCAAAGGAACATCACATCGGCGAATTTATTATTAACAATGAATTAAGAAAAATTCACGACTGTGCAAAGGGTCATAACTTGAATTTAAATCCAAACAAATCTGTAGTGGTTCACTTTGGTAAACAAAAAATTTTAGATATTAATAACTCAGTCCAGTTACAGATTGGTGGAGTGCCTATTCCGGTTAGAAACGCCACAAAATCTCTTGGAATTGTACTGTTTAGTGTTCCAGTTCCAACAATATTCCAGCATACACCTGCACCGTAAACACTTCCATGCCCACACGGTAACAGAGAAACGTCCACCGGTTTGCTTTTTTTGAGTATACTTCTCATCATATCGGGAATTTGGTGGTATATATACTCGAATCCTTCCATTGTATGTAGACGGAAAAGTTTTCTCATCGGAAAAGATAACATTTTACCAAAAAAATCATTTTCTAGTAAATATTGCATAGCAAACCCAATCCTTTGATCCTTATCACTATTTTTTAAAAACGGTTTGGATGCAGCTGCTCGGTTTCTTAATTTAAAACATTGTCTTACTCGGCGTTGCACAGTTCTAGATGAAGCAGGGAATCATGTTATGTGCATAGCGGATACTGCAGGTTCAAATTTATTTTGCCTAAATACTCCACCAAATTTTGGTGTTCTTCATTTGATGATTTTCTATTATTTAAACCAGACCCAACAGACCTTTCAAGTGTTTGATGATTGCGCAATTTTTTTTACAATTCCCTGAACAGTACTTCTAGGTACTCTAAAATGCTCAGCTATTTTTCCATGAGACCACCCCATTTCTATAAACATTATTATTCTTGCTTTTTCAATAACACTTAAATGAGGCATTTTTAAATCAAATAAGATAATGACAATACTTTGAGTACTTTGACAGATATCATGATCAGAATTAACACGTTACAATGGTAATAAAGGTTAAAAAGTTGCATTTAAAGTGTCACAGTTTAGTGTATGAAATTATCTGCCTTCAACTGTTTATCATAGATTCGTTTTTTAATCATTTTGTAAAGCGTTTTGTTACCATTAAAATAATTCTTATTGCACCTATTTAACCTATAACTGTAACTCTGTTACCTAGGCATCAATTTATAATAGGAATGCCTTTACTAATCATAACCAGTGGCCATTCCCGTTCCTTTAATTAGTCGGTTTAGTCCATTTGATAGAAATCCTTATTTAAACTAACTAATTGGTAATTGAACACATAAATGAAGTAACATATATAAATAAGGTACAGGGTTATCCAACCAAGACTAGACAAGGCGATTTTTTGACTTTTCCTGTACTTTTATAAAAAAACTGAAATAGCCATCTTAAGTCATTTTCTCCCACGAATTCGAATATCTTCAGCAAAAAACAATTGAACATCAAACAAAAGTACTAGGGGTCACTTTGATATTTTTTTAAATGGAACACCCTGTATATTTTTACATTTTTAAATTCCACATAAAATTATAATTATTTTTTATTAAATGCACTATTAGTCTTTACTTCATAGTTTCCGAGATATTGACTCTCGAAAAGTGACATTTTTGAACTTTGACAGCTTATAACTTTCTAACAGTACGTCTTAGAGCAAAACGGCTTACATGTTCCTATCTTCAATTTTTATTATCTTCCCAAAAAAATCAACTTCCAGTTAAACCGGAACAACTATATTTACTTCTTTCGAGTTACATCCGGTTTAACCGGAAGTTGATTTTTTTGGGAAGATAATAAAAATTGAAGATAGGGATATGTAAGCCGTTTTGCTCTAAGACGTACTGTTAGAAAGTTATCAAAAATGTCACTTTTCGAGAGTCAATATCTCGGAAACTATGAAGTAAAGACTAATAGTGCATTTAATAAAAAATAATTATAATTTTATGTGGAATTTAAAAATGTAAAAATATACAGGGTGTTCCATTTAAAAAAATATCAAAGTGACCCCTAGTACTTTTGTTTGATGTTCAATTGTTTTTTGCTGAAGATATTCGAATTCGCGGGAGAAAATGACTTAAGATGGCTATTTCAGTTTTTTTTTATAAAAGTACAGGAAAAGTCAAAAAATCGCCTTGTCTAGTCTTGGTTGGATAACCCTGTACATGACAAGCCAGTCTCAAATTTATCACTCCTTACCCTAAGAAACTAAGGTAGAGAGATGCAAACAATTGAAGTAAGTAAGTAATTATAAAATTTAATTATAAAGGTCATAAAAAAATATTTTAGCTGTTGGTTATTATTACTTATTATTTATTTGTTGACAAAGTTCTCAGTAAAAATAAGTTATGGTAAGTAGGCTAAGTTCTTCTTGGAAAATATGAATATGTATGTACACTTTGATATTATTATTAATATTTAACCAACCGTTCTTTTCAGCGTAAAAATATGCTATTTTCTTATTTGCAATTCTACTGTTATTTTAAAATAATACACAAAATCGCCTGTAGTTGTTTCGAACACTTTTGGATTTAACGATTTTAACTTATTCATTTGTATGTTAAGCAGAAGAAAAAGGCATTTTACAAACATTTAAATACGTTTTATTTAAACCACATTTCCGTTGCCTTTCGAGTTCTTTGAAGAGATGATTTATAATTTATATACAGTGAGTCAATATCTCGGAAACTATGAAGTATAGACTAATAATGCTTTTAATAAAAAATAATTATAATTTTATGTGGAATTTAAAAATGTAAAAATATACTGGGTGTTATATTTAAAAATATAAAATTCGTTCGAATTCCAGACAAACTAAAAAGCTGGCAACAACGCCAATATCGTCATTCGGTGCGTTAGATCCTCTTACACTTACAACTGTACCAAATTTGGTTTAAATCAGCCAGTAAATTGTGATATTATTAAGCCGTTTCCAGACTTTATACACACACTGTATATAAATGTATACCTACATATTATGTATTTTAGAGTACAGCAACTACAGTATCTTCACGTGCAATTTTTTAATTAGATACAGTTTTGAAATTAGAAAAACGAGGTGGGGCGGCCAGCCGGGGGGTCCACATTGACGGCCCCTTCAAAACTTGCTGCCAGGTTTCCTTTTCATAGATATTTCATTTCATAATTAATTTTATTTTTTTATATCCTAAGAATTTAACTTCGTTAAGTGAAGAAGAATTATACGTAAAAGCGCGGAATTTACAAACGATATACCATAAATACTTGTCCATTGACTTTCCTAGACAAATTTTAAGCCTCTGAAAGGGACTTGAAGATATTATTTCAAAATTAAAAACACTGTAAGAACTTGCGGATCATTTATTAATAAAAAATTGTGGGTGCTTAAGACCACACGATAAGGTTAATTCAGTGCCCACAAAAAAGTGCTAAATGCGCCTAAAGAAGTTTTCACTTCAAAAATAACATAAACTTGGAATACGGGATAATTTTACTGTCTACGAAAAAATATATTTCCTAAAATTGAACAACCCTTGAATTTTTACATCTTCAACAGAAGTCAGAAATCATAATAAATTAGGTCCATGGAATAAGCAATTACGGTAAAACTAATTACCTTACTTCACCCTACGTAAATATATAATTTAAAAAATGCCAAAACATACCTGAGACGCAACAAGTGTCGCACACTGTTTCCACGTCAACTGATGCGGCAGCGGCAACGTTTACGAAGAAACAGACTGGAAGGTCAGAGTCAGGGTCAGTTCGGATTGAATATAGGAGTCGAATTCGAGCGTTACACAGCCGACATGACGCGTGACGGCGACGCGTGACGGCTCAGTTTAATTCAGTGCTCACAAAAGTGCTAAACGCGCCTAAAGAAGTTTTCACTTCAAAAATATGTGTGTTTCTTCAAATTTTCCAGATGTATCTAGTTCAGTGATGTTATTTCTAACTTTACCAGTTAGTGTGGCATCAGCGGATGGATCTTTTTCCAAACTTAAAATAGTAAAAACCTATTTACGTAACACCATGAGACAACAACGCCTAATTAGTATCGAACAGGAGTTTGTTAAAACATTAAATATCGACGAAATTATAAACGATTAGCAAAAAAACAAACTCTCGACGATCTGGTCGCTTTGTATAAAACCTTGGATAATACTTAGAGACATAATGTTTGTGCAGATTTGTTGACTGTTCATGTGTTTTACTGTTTTGTCTTTTGGATTCTATGAGGCTCGATCACTGCTACCCCCGTTACTACCACTATAAGTGGTGTTTTAAAATTTTGAGTTTGCATTTTGTTTGCTGGAATATTACGTGTAATGACTTAATCACTACCTATGTTATGTCTACCAGTCTACCTAGGATTATTAAATAGCATAATGTGGATTAACCCTAATTAAATTATTACACGATTAACAAATTTAAAAAATCATAAACCTGAACCTAATAGTAATGAAAATAAGAATGATCATTTTCCATTCGTTATGAGAGGGGGCCCCTGAAAACGTTTGTGGGGGGGAAGGGCACTCAGTTTTTGTTACGCTACTGTTGGCAATAAATAAAAATGTTTTTTAATTCATTAACAAGCTCAGCTTCAGGGGATTGAAGAATAAGTTTATCGAAGACAACATAAACATATTTATTATATTATTAAATTTTAAATAAACTTATTATTGTTATTATTTCCATGGCTATTACGTATATGGAAACTATTTGCGGCGTGGTTGTGGGGTAATATCTTTAAATCGTTTTATGGTAAAAAATAAAAGAAAATTCTAATAAACTTGCATTTTCTCTTAACATCCATATACACATACCTACAAAAAAAATTATTTTTATAGTTTTTTTATGGTACGATTTAAAATAGTAGTATAGATTTTCTCTGGCTATAGCAAGTTAATTTCATTTCTACGAGATTCACTTTCTCTTGGTCTGAATTCACACTTTAAGTTTAACAATTAGATAAATGCCAGATCAACGGTTAGTGCGTAATTATTTAAAGTTCCTAGGTAATTGCTGTTATTCTTAAGCACCCATTTGCTGCTAAGACTGTTCTCACTAAATTTCTTGGTATTAAGTAAAAGTTAAATTCTTGGCGATTACTTCAAATGGCCTAGTTCGGTAAAGATGAATAGCAAATTATGTTGGATTATAATATTAACTAATAAACTTACTTAATGTTATTTAGGGCCGGTATTTGCATCCTCGGTTAAAGCTCGGTTATTTTAATTCCTCGGTTAAACTTGACATTTGATGTTTATAACAGGCTTTATGTGTCACAAAACAAGGTTAACTAAGCAATAAAAATAACCGAGTTTTAACCGAGGATGAAGATACCGGCCCTAAATAGAAGATTCTACGGTTAAACTTAATTTAATTCTTACCGTTACAAATATCACAAGTATAGCGCTTTTGACTTTTAACGCCTTGAAACAAAAATACCCATACATTTACAGGATTGCGATAAAAAAAAACAGATCCGCATTTTATATACAGAGTAGGTCAACTTTATCTAAAAATAAAACGTTTTGATTGTTGATAACAGATATCTTTACAAGCCATGCTTACTTAATAATAATAATAAAAATTCTGCTCTTTCAAAGTTTAAAATATGGCGAGGGCGAAGTTAAATGACCATAGTCCGGTTCTGTCTGTAGGCAACCTCTTAACCTAAAAAAAAACAGATTTCAATAGGGTGCCATAAATGACAAATGACAGCCACGATGAGGCGAGTTATTAGTAAAATTTAAATTTTAAGGTGGAATTGTCAACGTCATTCAATCGATTACCAACCTATTTAGCGTTTTTTTTTCATTTATTATTTTATTAACTACCTAACATTAAATATCGTCGGCACATTATTTAGGTAATGTCTGACATATTTCAAAAATATCAATTTATTTCATTGCTAATTTTGGGAGAATTTATTGAAAGAACAAAAACATATTATCTAATAATGTTAAAAAAAAAATTTACCCAATATTTTTCGCTATACAATTCTCCTAAAATAATTTATGAAATTATTGATATTTATTTAATATGTCAATTGTTACCTACAAACCATGAAGTCTATATTTATATTATTTAAATTTGGAGTAAAAACTTGAAAAAATAAATAGACCTACTACGCAAAATAGGTTATAGGTTGGCAAGCATATTGATACTTTCACCTTAACTTACCTTTTCGAAAGATCTTCATGACAGTTCAGGACCAATATATTTTGATTTTTTTCTTGTATAAGCCTTTAAGTATTGACCCTAAGTTAAATAAATGCAAAATTACTGTTGTTAGGTTCTGACTATAATGATTATTATTTTTATTGTTTTAACATACATCATACTATTATGTATTTACCTACTATAATTTATATTATTAATTAAAAAATTCTTACAGATACCAATCGTCCAACCATGTTGGCCATGGAATATGGGACTGTTGGCATGGGTGTCCAACCGCATAAGTATGCTTGCTCAACGATGTCTTCAGAAACAATAAGTGAAAGTTGTGGAAGTAGAAATAATCGGATCAGAACAATAAGGTAAGAACAGCATAAATAGCACCTTGAAAGCCTGTAAAAAGGGTAAAATAGGAAATTTAAGTAAAAAAAGGCTTTGTTACATAGGTTTTAATGACTACTAAAAGATGGCACCGTTAACTCGTTTTTCAACTTTTGTCGCTTAATTCGTAATTACATAACGCGGTCCATATAGTGTACGTTTTATATTGGAGTTAATTCCGCTGGGATGGCGCTACGGTGTATTGCTGGCCGTTTTGTTTTTGTAAAAAGGCTTTTAATACATCTTACCAATGTGTATGTATGGATTGCTTGGGTTATGACTGCCCGTAGAGTCCTAACAAGGACGAAACGACTTTCGTGGTCTACTCGCCCCAGAGCCCAGAGTAAGTATCCATTGTGCTTGGATCCCTGTGTATTCCAGTTTAAAAAACAGTCACACACTTGTCCGATATGCCACAATATTCGCTTTTAATTGCATTTAATATTAAAATATTTACCCGGCTAAGATACGTTATATTAAATGTGGCTATCGAATAAATATAAATCATAATTTCCTTCATTTAATTAACTTAAACAAGCGCACATACTACACATACATATTTATGAATTATCAATAATAAATAAACTTATATTATAAAGCGTATAATTTAGAATTGCTATTTTTATTACTTTTAATTTAAATTTATGAAATATTATAAATTGCTATCTGTATAATCAGTGCATTCAATGTATTTATTAGGTGTAATAATTTTAATGGATGGCTGAGTATATTTCTCGAATTAATAGCCAATTCGCCGATATCGATTTTACCATAACCTCTCTACCATTAAAATTAGGGAAAACTTGTTTTGGACATCCTGTTATTTTTTGTAAGAGAATGGGCGCTAGTATGTTTTTCAGCAAAGAAACAGAGTGTTTGTGCCCTCTGTAAAGCAATAGATCATAACTTTTTCGTAACTATTGGGAATTTACCAGTGCTATGGAGACGCATAATGCCGGTTCCGGTCATTATTGGAAAAAATATTTAATTTATCAATTTTTCTTGCAAGTTTTCTGCAAAACAAAAACCAATGGTATATCATAAGTATCGAAATTATGTTATTATTATGTGAGTATATCAAGATGTAACGTAGTATAACGTTACGTCATGACAAACGATATTAATTGTAATAATGCTAATTAATTATGTATCTATTTTACTTAAAACGTGCAAATACTTAATAAAAAAGCAATCCGATACCGTCATAATAAACACGAACGGTGTATCATAATATTCGGAATTATGTGGCGATTTTTATTTCAGGAAATCAAGTAAGAAACGCAATTATTATTTTACAGGTCAAGATGAATAGAAACCGTTTTTATGATGCATAAAGTTCAAATTTAAAATGTTGTAGTTACAATACCTCATTGTCAAATGGTGGATCATACTATTCCAAATAATGTGGTTCCCTTTAGTGAATCAAGAGCCAACAAAAAAGAGCAGACAAATAATTAGAAACCATTTTTTACATTGTCTGCTTATTTTCGTTAGGAACATGTTATAGATAAACTTTTATAAACAAAAATTGCATGGAAATCTTATAGACTTATTGAGCCTAATGAATAAAAATGTAGCAATTGCTTTTTCTTAAAAAATTGAAGCGATTCCTATCGTTTGCTTAAAATGCGATGAATAAATTAAGGAATTGCTTTTTCTAGTGTAGCGATCTCTTTCAACTTTTTAAGGTATGTCGACCCCTGCAACATTTGCTTGGTAGCAGCAGTCAACTTTAGTTCTCCGCGGCATACACGTGCATCGCTCTTAATTTGTGTCTTCAATTATTTTGGCTGAATACGTGAACGTCCGGAGAAAAATCTACAGTGTACGTAAATATTGCAGATATGATGATTTCAGAAAGTTATATCGATTTGACTGCGAAAATGTTGATTGGTTGGCAAATTATTTTTTGACTGATACTGGTAAAAGGCGAGGGGGTGCACTGTCGCCTTTAAATAAGATTAAAGTCTTTCTGCGGAAATTGTCGGATCCGGGCTTTTAAAATTCTGTAGGTGAAGAACTCGGTGTTCACCAAACTACTGTCTGTAAGACATACACTTTTGTAATGGATGCAGTTTTGGAGAAGGCCAATATTTTTATTAGATTTCCTACGAGTGCTAAAGCTGTTGTGGAAGCTAAACGGTTGTGGCGAGAGAGATTTATTTATGTTCCTTCAATTTGTGAACGAATATTAATTGCTTGTCTTTAATTTCTTCATTACTACTATCACTTTCCTCATTTTCACTAAAATCTGCCATATCACAAATATAAGTTTACTATTTTCCACAAAAACGTAACAGATTACTATACTGTACTAAATAAATAGACCAACGTTGTTGTATTTACGTTAACTCTTTTGCAAATTTGGTACCAAACTAAACATGAAATCTATAATCTGAACAAGTGGATAAGCCACGTCTGCACTTGTGTTGAATAAGAATTTGCTACAGAGGTGTAAGAAAAACAGCAATCGCCTCAAAATTGTATTCATATCCAGATCTAGAAATTGCTTTTACTTATAGCATTTGCTAGTCAAGCAATTGCTTTTACTAAAAAGTAATTGCTTCAAGTGATTGCTTCATTTTTATTCATTAGGCTCAATATAAATCCCTGTTTCTTAAAATAAAATACACGTGCTTTTTTTAATGTACTTAATGTAACCTTCTATATTTTGTAGAAGTTTTAAATTCTATATAGGAACCAATAAGTTGCTTTACGGTTTTCTGTATCTAGAACCTTTAGTTTTTGAGATGGAGGCATCTTGAAAAAAGATTGTCTTTAAATTCCAATCCTATCGAAATATGACAACTTTCGGTTTTGCGAACTCATACATTTAAACCCGTTTTACGGGTTTATGTATAAGTGCCTAGACTGCCTAGTATGTACTTATGTATATGTTTTTATTTAGACTTGTCAGGCCTGCTCATGGACCTCTTCCTCCGCCTGGTTTAAATTACCGTCATGGACCGTCACTGGGATTTAGTATTCGCGGCGGAAGAGAACACGGAACGGGCATATTCGTTTCCCATGTTGACATTGGATCAGAAGCTCACACGCAGGGGTTAAGGGTAAGTTTGTGTTATATTTTTAAAAGTTATTCAACAGATAATTTGTTGTCTGTCGATAGTCGCAATACCGTGCGAGCAAAAATTATTTGCAGACAAATACAAATTTATTTTTGTTGTTTACAAAATTAACAAAGTAAGAATATACAGAAAGAAAAAGAAAAATAATTACATAAATTGCTGAAATTGTCCACCGTCATGCTCCAAGCATAAATTTACACGTCTCTTCATATTTTTGAATGTGTTGACCAGCATCTCTGGAGAAATGTTATCACATTCTTGGATAATCCTTTCTTGTAATTATTCTAAATTTGCAACTATAGTGTTTTAAAAATATTGTTCTTTAAATGAGGAAAAACGAAGTAATCCATAACCGTTAAACAAGATGATCTAGGTGGGAATTCAATGTCTGATCGAAAACTGATCAATCTGTCGTTGAAAAAATTGCGTAAGTAGTTAATAGTTTCGGCGGCTGTATGGGCAGTTGCACCGTCCTGTTGAAAATATCCAAAACGTACTTCGTCGTCAAGTAATTGCTCCACAAATGGATTCAAAATATTGTCTCTATACCGCTGTGCTGTAACTGTGTCATGGAAAAAATAGGACCAACAATTCTTCTTCGGGAAACAGCTAACCAGACACCAATTTTTTGAGGGTGCAATGTGGACTCTACAAAAAAATGGGGATTTTCACTACTCCACATGCGTGTATTCTGAGAATTCACATAATCGGAGAGGTGGAACCAGGCTTCATCCGAAAAAAATGTCAGGTCTAATAAATCATTTATTTCCAATAAATTTTGGGTAAACCATTGAGAGTAATTCCTGCTTAGTAAGTATTTCTTGGAATACTTGCACTTTATTAGGAAATAAATTAAGCTGCTTCTTAAGAATAGTCCTGCATGTTCCATAAGATCTTCTCACTTCTTGGGATACTTATACAATTTGTTGGCGTATTTTGCATTATTTCACGCACGTTTGCAACAAGTTATTCTGTTCTTACAGATGGTCTTCCTGCTCCTTTTTCGTGTTGCATAGAACCTGTTTCCCTAAACACAACCACGGTTCTTTTCAGGCAACGATAAAAATCCACAGCAATAAAAGCAACGTTAGGAAAATGTCCATGCACAAACCCGGATTGTATTGCCACTCACCATTTACTCTAACCCCGTTTCGAACATACGCTTCAACCATGAATGTTTTGTGCTATTCCGTAAAGCCCATTGTGTGAATTGTTCAAGAAATTGGAAAAATTAGCGATGAATCAAATTACTTGTAACGACTGTCAAAGATGACGGAACAACTGATTGATTGTTAATTCAGGTAGTTACTGACACCCAACAGGTATTAAGTTCTACGGCTAAGCCTTACGTCTTTAGATGCAAGGCGCTCTTTGATGCAAATAATTTTTGCTCGCACGGTATATGACGGGTAATCTAGTCAACGAAGATAGAGCAAGATAGACATGTCATTTTTATTATTATAACAAGCCGACGTGACATCAAATGCAAAGGTCTACCAATAATAACTGTATAGTTTCAATTTTTTTTTTACTTAAAGTAGGTATACCTACTTATCCGTGTATCTGACAGCTGCTATCTTACAATAATATGGCAGGTATACTTTTTAAATAGATATTCAAATTAATCCTTATATTACCGTACAATTACGTATTACAATTTTCCCACAAAATTATAAAATACTCCGTCTACATTTAGCCTAATGATACTGTCGTGTGCCCATTGAATTATTTATTTAATTGCATATTTTTCTCACTGGAGTAATCAAACTTACCTACTTTAATTATTAAAATAATAAAGGAAAGGAAAGTGAATTTTAGCTTTCGCTAATGCTATAGACAAATTCCGCAGATTTGTGTTAATATACGCGTTTATTTATTGGATTTACAGGGTGTCCCAGAGAAATTGATTTACTTGTGAAGAAAGATGTTACTCTCCTTTGCGGTTGGAGATAGAGAATTGTAGGTACAGAACCCCAAAATGCACACCACACTTAAAACTATATGGGAAATATGTTGTCTAAAAATTGAAATCCACGATCAAGTTAAATTCTTTACGTATAGATAAAGCAAGTGGGGTATATAATAAGATTTATGATCCATTCATCTAGCTAGAGGTTGTTCCTCGAACCGTTTCGGTTTTCTTGATGATGTTATAACGCTAGAAATGCTTTAG
The DNA here is from genome assembly GCA_963969555.1 of Polydrusus pterygomalis. Classification (NCBI taxonomy): domain Eukaryota; kingdom Metazoa; phylum Arthropoda; class Insecta; order Coleoptera; family Curculionidae; genus Polydrusus; species Polydrusus pterygomalis. The sequence continues at coordinate 22,171,741 of OZ018379.1, forward strand.
AAGAATCCAAATAATTCATCCGTGACGTAGGTATACATATATTTAAAATAATATTAAAGTTTTGTAAATTTTATTGGTATATTAAAAGGTACCCGTATTTTTATTATGGATATTATTATTAATATTATTATCTTTTTGCTAATTGGAGCAGAACAAGATGCTGAATTATTAATAGTCGAAATTTTCTGTCTATCTGGTTTTTGAATACTTATTACATGGATGCAACAATAAATTAGTTGATTTCATTTTCTTCTATGGTATATTTTATAAAACTCTTATTTATGTAGTTCGTCTAAAGGTGTAGTAGTATCAAAATTTTGGGCCTTCCATTGCCTTTATTTTGTTACTTAAGACAAACGTTTCGGTTAGTTAATATCTAACCGTTTTCAAGTGTAAACTGCTCTCAGTAAAGTCAGTTTACACTTAATCTAGTCTGCCTGGATGAATTATTATGAAATTTGAAAATAAACTTAGTCTGGAAACCAAGACATTTTCTGTATATATGGAATTAGATATTTTCCATATGTCAAAGACCTTCATCTCTCACATTGGTGGCTCCAGACAGTCCTGCATTTTCACAGTTTTAGTTCTTTTATAACGTTTCAATTTTTTAACGATATCTATAGAAATATCAATCGACAAGCCAGTACTATAGTTTGATCTACTGAACTGATAGCATAGTATAATATTCCGATTCCAGTCAAGTACACAAATAATTTTATTTATAGTGCCGTTAGACGTAAAAACGCTAAAATATCTCTGTACTCGGGTCTCGGGTTTATAAACTCGTTTTAGCACCAAGCCTTTTTCACGTCATATTTAAATAGAATTGAGACAATATCTCAATCATTTTGGTGTTGTCGTTCATAACAATATACCGCTACGAATTTTTGCTAATCGTCTGTATTGCTTTGAGTTCTCCTTTCTTGCCTTTCAACAGACACTTTTTAGCCCAATCAATTTAATCTTGGTGGAAAGAAACATTAAAGCTTTTAATATTTTCATTAAATTTTTTTATGGTAAAATTTTTGGATCAGCCTAGAAGCCTTTAAGAATGATAAAAAGTGAAAAAAAAAAATAGTAGGATGAACCCCATTGGAAAAGGAAGAGAATATAACAAAAATGAAAGGAAAAATAATTTACGGGCGATCCGACGTCGGGAAGTGGAAAGGGGTGAGTTTTTAAGGGTAGAAAACGATATATCTCCATTTCCGGCAAAACTACAAGTCCTATGGAAAAACGTTAAATGGCAAAGTTATAGGTAATAAAAAGATCTACAACTTTTATTTACACTTTTTTCACATTACCTCAAAACTTATGTGAAAAATTCAAATAACCAAGTTTTTGGTTTTTTATTTTTATCTTTTGCAAAAAATTTTTTTTTTACGTAATTTGGTGAAAACTTACCTTTTTATGTCCCAAACACACTGTAATTTTTTTGATTTAAAATATTTATTTTTTCACCTTATTTTGACTTAATATCGAAAAAGCACTCTAATTTTCAATCGAAAATTCTCACGTCAAAATATCTGCTTTTTTTAAAAAGCCGGCGAGCTTTTTGTTCGTTGAAATCTCTACTTTCTGATGGTGTAAAAAAATATACATTACTATGTTAAATGTTCTCAAAAAATGCAAAGAAACGAAAATAACTCGAATCCGATTTTTTTTTTTAAATCAGTATGTACAATTTTGAGCTATTTATTAAAATTTATACTTTAATTACTCAAAAACCTAAGTTTGCTTATCAATGTAACATGGATTCTTATGTTTTTCGTGTAATTAATGTATAAATTTTAATAAATAGCTCAAAATTGTACATAATGATTTAAAAAAAAAATTCCGATTCGAGTTTTTTTCGTTTTTTTGCATTTTTTGAGAACATTTACCATAGTATGATATATTTTTTTACACCATCAGAAAGTAGAGATTTAAACGAACAAAAAGCGCACCGACTTTTTTAAAAAAGCAGATATTTTGACGTGAGAAGTTTCAACTGAAAATTAGGGTGCTTTTTCGATATTAAGTCAAAATAAGGTGAAAAAATAAATATTTTAAATAAAAAAAATTACAGTGGTTGGGACATAAAAAGGTAAGTTTTCACCAAATTTCGTGAAAAAATTTTTTTTTTGTAAAAGATAAAAATAAAAAACCAAAACTTGGTTATTTGAATTTTTCACATAAATTTTGACGTTATGTGAAAAAAGTGTAAATACAAACGTTGTAGATCTTTTTATTACCTACAACTTTGCCATTTCACGTTTTTCAATGGGACTTGTAGTTTTGCCGGAAATCGAGATGAATCGTTTTCTACTCTTAAAAACTCCCCCTTCCACTTCCTGACCTCGGATCGACCGTAAATAATTTTTTCTTTCATTTTGTTATATTCTCTTCATTCTCCAATGGGTTTCATCCTATTATTTTTTTTTTGGTTTCAAAAATTATCGACCCTAGTCTATTTAGACAAATCCATTGGTGACTTTATCCCTGGGAAACTTGGTGTTTCCGGCGAGCGGATCATATATAAGTATCTTGGTAACTTGGTTGGTAACATTCAACATCGACCATACTAAGATTTATTGGCTTTAGCTGGATAATACATAATTACAGATTTGAAGAGAACGTTTCTATTATCGTCTATAATTTTATTGTCATCAAAGGCATTTAAAGCTCGAAGTTATTTTATAGGCATCGTTTACATAGTGTCGTGAAGAAAATGAATTGCCGGTAACGTATATACCTAGTTTAAAGACGCAAACCTATACTTGTGTAGGTACCTGTATGAAACATGATTTTGTAACGATATACACAAGGTTTTTTTTTTAATTTAGAAAAAAAATATTAGGATAGGTACAGGGTGGCCCTTTAGTGTGGCAAAGTACAATAGCTCCGTTACTATTTCAAATACATTAAAAATATTAATACAAAAGTTGAAGGGCAGTAAGTGACTTATAACGTAAAATTATTTTTAACTCTATAGGGTGGCTCAAAAAAGTGGAACAATAAAAAATGTACTTTTTTCAAATGGAACACCCTGTATATTTTTTCATTTTTAAATTCCACATAAAATTATAATTATTTTTTATTAAATACATTATTAGTCTATACTTTATAGTTTCCGAGATATTGACTCTTGAAAAGTGACATTTTTGAACTTTGACAGCTTCTAGCTTTCTAACAGTACGTCTTAGAGCAAAACGGCTTACATGTCCCTATCTTTAATTTTTATTATCTTCCCAAAAAAATCAACTTCCGGTTAAACCGGATGTTACTCGAAAGCAGGAAATATAGTTGTTCCGGTTTAACTGGAAGTTGATTTTTTTGGGAAGATAATAAAAATTGAAGATAGGGACATGTAAGCCGTTTTGCTCTAAGACGTACTGTTAGAAAGTTAGAAGCTGTCAAAGTTCAAAAATGTCACTTTTCAAGAGTCAATATCTCGGAAACTATAAAGTATAGACTAATAATGTATTTAATAAAAAATAATTATAATTCTATGTAGAATTTAAAAATGAAAAAATATACAGGGTGTTCCATTTGAAAAAAGTACATTTTTTCTTGTTCCGCTTTTTTGAGTCACCCTATAGAGTTAAAAATAATTTTACGTTATAAGTCACTTACTGCCCTTCAACTTTTGTATTAATATTTTTAATGTATTTGAAATAGTAACGGAGCTATTGTACTTTGCCACACTAAAGGGCCACCCTGTACCTATTTTTTAATTTATTTATTATTGTTTTTATTTATTGTCAAACAAATATTGCGCAAGAATTTCCCATCGTTATCAGAATCTATCCTTTCCATAACTTCAAAATAAAAGTTTGCTTTCTAAGGGTCGTAAAATATGGGTCAAGAAGTGCATCGACACCGACCTTTTGTTGAGGTAACTTGTAACAGATGTTTTGTCTTTCTTGGGTATTTTATTTTGTAGCACTTGAGAACAAAGATTGGACGTTATTACGCAGTAATAATGCCATCTTATAAAGTAATAATAATCCGCAATGGTAGGTAAAGAAATGGGGGAGGGATAATTTAAGGGCAATATTTTATTTGACAATATACAAGTAAAGTTATCAGAAAGGTTATAATTATTTGGTATGATGTTGCCTGTAGAACGTTAATTTATAATAATTGGTGTATATAAAACGGTGAGATGGGTTTTTCTTAAAAAGAATGTCCGACAGTAGGAGGAATGACTTGAGTGTCCACTTCTGAAGACCGTTGTCGCTCGGCTTTCTAGTAATATGAAAAACAACACACTTTTATAAGTTATATGTTGAAATGTTCGACAGTAGGAATGACTTATTGAGTGTCCACTACTGAAGACCGTTGTGGCTTTTCACCAAACTACGTAGTACCTTTATACCAAACGTGTACGTAAATCTATTATAAAAAGCTGCTTGGTATTTCATCACCTTTCCTCAATTCCCGATTTTTTTTTACCACCGACTAAACAGGCATGTCGCATATGTCAACCTAACAAAAAGACAAATAAACATCTCTTTCTTTCTCTCTCTCTCTATTAGGGTGGACTGATATTACCTTTTTTTATTTTACTACTAAATAAAAGTTTAATAGTTGGCATCATTTAATACGTTGCAGGAGTCAGTGATTATTTTTCTTACCCGTTTCCTTTAAATGACAAGCTTCAATTAACGGTTTATTGGCAAATTAAATTGCTCCAAGCATCAAACAGGAAAGATAATCAGGAAGTTGTTTTTATGTTAATTATTCAATTATTGTTGTCGAAACATCGTACTAAATGAATCTTCGTATTAAAAAAATTTGCGTTACAAGTGTTACAACCAAGATTGGATTCCCGCCGATCTTTTCGGTGTTCTATATGTTGCAGGATTGATTTCTAAAAAATATCTCATTTACTGGTTCCAGATATTATAGGTTCTATGGCTTGGCTACAATATACAGGGTGTTCCTTAATGACGTGCTAATACTTTAGATAATATTTTCAATTTTGGCATGTGCTAATAAGACATAAAACCACATGTTTTTGTTATGAAAGTTATTTTTTTGTCCCACCAGTGGCGTCCCTGCAAACATGTCCTCTGATATTTTTTAGAACAAAAGTGGTACGCCACTGACATTTTTCCATGTAGATATTATTTCTGATTACCCTGATCAATTCTACATAAAAATGGTCTCTTGCGTTTTTCTCCTTAGGCACACTCTTCCTAATTAAAATAATTAAATTAAATTAGCTTCATTTTGCAGTATTGACGAATCATTTTTGATCACATGAATCTATAGTTATCCTGGATCTGTGACGTTCTAAAAACTTAATTAACGCCTTAACAGCAGTCTTATCTGCATTTCCTCCAAGAAGAACTACCTGTGTTACTTGAAGATGTACCATATGCGCTAAGGAATCAAATGTGGTACATGTATAATGGAGCTGCTGCCCATTTCAGGGTAATCGTTCGCGACCATTTAGATCAGTAGATGCACTTCATCCGAATCGTTGGATAGGTCGCGGAGAAGTTCAACAATGGCCAGCAAGATCCCCTGATCTCAATAGTTTGGATTTTTTTCTTGTGGGTCACTTAAAACTGTAGTGTCTAAAGTATGAAACTCCCATTAACACTTTAGAAAATTTAAGGGAGCGATTAATTGCCTTTTGTGAGACAATACGGAATTCGCCTGGAAATTTTTGAACGAGTGCGCTATTCGATGCAAAGACGGGCGGGCGAAAGCATGCCTATTAAGTGAAGGTTGTCATTTCCAACAATTTTTATAAAGCAAAATTTTGCATTATCAATGTTAATAATAATAACACGTAGAGCTAATTTAATTTAATTATTTTAATTAAGAACGGTGTGCCTGAGGAGAAAAACGCAAAAGACCATTTTTATGTAGAATTGACCAGGCTAACCAGAACTAATACCCACATGGAAAAATGTCAGTGGCGTACAATTTTTTTTCTAAAAAATATCAGAGTACATGTTTGCAGGGACGCCACTGGTGGAAAAAAAAAACTTGTATATGTAAAACATGTGGTTTTATGTCCTGTGCCAAAATTAGAAATATTATCTAAAGTACTTTCGGAGATATTACAAAAAACGCATTAAAAAAGAAAAAATTCAACACCCTGTAGCAAAACATTTAAGCCGTTTAGAACATAATATGTTTATATGAACTTTTCTTCATAAAATTACTTAAGGAACACCCTGTATGTATTTCGAAGGAATGGAAAACCTCGTCAACTGACTATGATAACAACAAAAATAAATAAGTTCTTTCTTTCTGATTTGATATCAATTAAAGCTAGTACTTGCTTCACTCTCACTTGAAAAAGCAGCGACAAAAAAACGTTGAAAATTTCAGTTCTCCAATTAGGACCTTATATCTATCTTTTGAATATTCCTTATAACAATGTTATATGTCTAGTTTTTTTTTATTAGCCACTGGTATGAATTTAACAGCTTTTTAAACGGCAACTATTAAACTAAACAAACTGTTTTTTTTTAGTTGTTCTGGGCCTCCTCAGATTTTAAAAGGTATTTTACGGGTTTTACTTCTTAGAAGTACCACATATTACTCACAAAACAGCATACAATGAACGGTAGTTAACAAATTTGTTAACGTTTCAAAAAGAACCGTAACATAGCACTTTTTATAAGTACCATATCCTTTGAAACTGGTTTTAAAACATTCATTAAAATAACAAGATCCTAAAAAAATTTAGTCTTTTATACCAGCATAATAATTTTGATTTATACAGTGTGATGTATCCGCATATTAATTTAATATAATGTTTACGGTACTTAATGCAGTTGGACGGCAACGACTCCCAACTTTTTAATATTCCCAAATAAAAAAAACATAATAATATATTTATTTCGCAATTTTACCTACTTAAAATAACTGGAAGTAAAAAGCAACTTTTCTTTGCGAACATAATGTGAAATTTGATGATATACGGCCATTAAGCAGACGTGTAGTTTTACGAAATATTTTAATAATAAACAGTTGCATAAAATCTAACAATAGGAAATTGCTAATTTTACCGATAAACAATTTCAATAAATCGAAAGACATTTTCTAGCATGTTGCCCGTTATATTATTATAGTATCATCCAGCATCTAGGAACACATGTTTGGTCGTAGGCAACGAAGTCCATATCTTAACATAGTATAAAAAAATCTGTCCTGTTAATGTCCCCTTATGTGCGTAAATCTTTAAAACTACGCAACGGATTTTGAAGCGGTTTTTTTTTTAATAGATTTCAAGGGGAAGGTTTTTATGTATATTATAGAGAAACACTGATAAATTAGAGTAGGGAGAACGAACGACCCAACCTAACCGGTCCCCGGCCCGTTCAACGATCGATCTGAGTCACCGAAGCCGGAATAGACGAAGACAGACTATGTTTAATGCATAGATGTGAATTGTGGACGGGCCGGCAAACGGTTGAGTTTGAGGTTCGCCTTATTATCTCACGTCGTATAATGACGGGCTGCAACGCAGGCCGGGTACACGCTAGTTGTCTATAAAGTCTGATTACCACCGTTACGTCATATTCTTCATATTTGCGGTACGTCGTCAATTAAATCATTTAGTTTGACGTACCGGTGGTAAAGATTATCATTTTTCTTAGGCTTCATTTACATAAAGACGGATGCATGTGCACAAGTAAATCACAAGCGCGTTTTTCAAATTTTTAATTATTATTTTTATACTGTTAATGAAGTCAGAAATAAGTAAATTATTTAGGGTAAAAGGTATCATGGGATGAAACATTTTGTGTTTGAAAATCACTATAAAATTTTTATTTGATAAATTTTCAGAAAAATAAATAAAACTCATTTATAAAATTTTAAATTGAAATATATATTTTTCATCTTATTTGTAAAATAATAAAGAAAGAAATGACAACACAACAAAATACAGTTTTTTAGTAATTAAAATAAATCATCTCCGCAAGGATCATCAACATCATCATCAGATTCGTCCAAGTTGATAATAAGGGTAAAAGTATCTGAAGCATCGATAAATCTATCCGGTTCCCACACATTATTTTATTAGTGTGTGTTATTTTTCTATTTTTCCATTGTTACATTTTCTATGGCTTCATTCCACAGACCCAAAACAACGTCATTTATTACAGGATGCACAGAACTTATTTTTGCATCATGATAGAGCTTACATACCGACGAAACCATTTCAATAGGATTAACGTGGCAATGATATGGAGGAAGTCTTAAAATTCGATGTCCATGTTGCAATGCTAGTTCGTCCAACCTATTAAAGTAAAATAAACATAATCAAAAAATGAAATACCTAAATAGCTCTTTCTAAATTACTTGTAACGTTTGGATGGGATATGCTGCTTCACTATTATCCAGATACTAATCCTCCATTCCAAAAGGTGAAACCGGAATTAGTCTTTGTACTAACCAAGCAATAAGTAATATTTTTGACCAACTTGGAATTTTATCAATTAGCCCCAGCGTTGCCACAGGTGGCTCGTTCGAGCCAGATTTGGCTCTTTTGGACTCAAAGCTACTCGTTGGCTTCTCTTTATTAAAACTGACTCTTTATTAGAATTCGGTTAATTTTTTTGTTGATTTCGAGGTCGATCTGTTGAGTTTGACTATTTTGAGTATTGCTGAAGTGAAATTGAACTGAGTGAACGCAGAATGTCGCAGTACGGATCGTTGTTGGGATGGAGTAACATACCATAACGGTTACGAAACATATTCACGAACACACCCCGCCGAGCAACCGGATCAGGTCAGCTAGAGAGCAAAACCGCGAACGCACCCCAACCGCTGTAAGCTGTCAGCAGTGTCACTTGTCTTGTCAGCGTCATCTGTTTGACATTTTATGATGATGTATGTTTTGTTTTCACTTAAATTTTCGGGAACCGGTATTAATTTAAAATTCAACTTAAAGACGAAAACAATGAATTATGTTGAATATTTACTTGAAATACAAGCTAGTCATATGAGTACTTAAAAATATAATATTTCCAATTCCAAAAATCACTAATAAATATTTTTTGTTTGAAAAAGCTCGTTTCGGTTTGAATTTGGCTCGTTTTCTTCACATCATCTGACTCGAAAAAAAAATGCTTGTGGCAACACTGATTAGCCCAGAATGATCGGTGGCGTTATCCATGATAATAAGCGACGGTTCTTTTGAGTTTGGTTACAATTTTTCTTCAAACCATTTCGTAAAGTTTTCACTATTCATCGAATCATGATAATCATCAGATTTCAGGCCAGACTTAAATATCAAACTAGCATTATTCACATCCCATAAATACGCTCTCTTATGGTATGTTCATGAATTTCGCGAAGTTGTCGACCACAGAATGACAAAATAGTTACACCATTCTCTATCCCATTTGCCTTAATTCGTTGGATTATTGAACACGAAACTCCCAAAGCATTAGAAACTCTAGAAAAGAAATTTATAAAAACATTGCCATATATTTTTGATGTTTATGGTTTATGTTTTCACAATTCCTGCTTTATTATGTCTACTTACCTCGTAAACTGCGTCAAAGGGTAAAAGAGTATTTCCGGCATCAAATAATCAAATAATTTTGAAATTAATGCTTCTTCTTTTTTACAATACCGTGACTTTTTTGAAATAATGTTGATTAAAAATGGCACTGTTAAAACTGACAATAAAACTTTTTTGATTGGTAACATTATACGACATTCATTATTGACGCAAACTTACTACCCACACCTAGTTCACGAATGTTAAAAAGATAAGCACTAGTCGTTACGTAACGGTCAGCGGTCATTGAACAGTTAACATTTACCAGCATAATTATTTTGTCAATGAACCTAATTATTCCATTCAAACAAAAATAATTCTTTTTAGGAATAAACTACGAAATTTAATCATAATACAGTAAAATATTATGATTATTTTTGGCGGATCGTGTATGAGTATAGTCAGATCTGGTCTTAACGTGCGGGTCCAAAGGTCACTGATCATATGCGTCAAATCAGACAACACAGAGGCTATCAAAATGTTGTGAGATTATTTACAAATATACCGAAGGAAGGCAAAATAGTTTCATTATTTTAGCTATCGCGAAGATAGCCACATATACCTAATATTATTAGTTTTGTAAAAATTATGTACAGGGGAGTTGAAAAAGTTACAAAAAATTATATAATCGGTAATTACATATCGCGCAAACACGCGATATGTTATACGGCGCTTCGGCGCGAAATCACGACAATCCTGACTGCTCTTGATACTCCGTCTATATAGGCGCTTCGGTAAAAATAATGTATGTATGTTGTCGTCGTCACTTTCGACATTTTCACATTTGCGATTTTTTTTCTCGGAAACTACTAAAGTGGGACGATTGAAATTTTTTCGGTTTAGAGAGGAATAGTGGGGGTACGTTGTGTGAAAATTTCGAATATACAGGGTGTGCCGGAAAAAAGTTATTAAACGTCAAAGTCGAAAAAAGTCGGGTTTCACGCGGCCCACACCGTGGTCCCAGGAATGAACTTGATCGATTGAAACTTTTTGGACGTGTAGAGGACCGCGAGTTACAGAAGCCTATTGTTTGTGAGCACGATCGAGAGATTGGAAGTAATTTTTTTGATTTTTTCAAAGTCAAAATTTGGTCGAAAATGGTACCTCTTGGATCGCTAATAAGTCGAATTGGGTGCATCCAATCGACATGCGGTTTGGATAATCGGTTAGGCCATCTCAAAATCTACCTTTTTCCAATATATCATTCTATACCTAACTGGAATGGAAATTGCCGAAAATTGTAAGAAAGTGGAAATCATAAAGTTAGGCCTGATTTTTTCACGGTTTTTATTTTTTTTCGTACTGAAAACGACTTTTGATCGAAACGTTGTGAACTTTAGCGGATAGAGCTCGTCAAATTGTATTTAAGAGATATCTTTTCGTTTCTTTATCTTTAATACGGAAAAAACGGCAGCTTTTTTTTTTACTATATCGACTGTAGCTTATTCAATTTTTAACAAAACCGTTTTATTTTTTTCTCAAAAAATGCGCTGATTACTTCGCAACACCTCTACATATTCAAAATCATTAAAATATATTCGCAAAATTGAGAAAAGTCGCTTTTTTGGGTGCGGAAACAGGCACAATTTTCAAATTCTAACACCATTCGATTTAGAAAAAGTTGGCCATGGTTTTACCACGTGCGTTTTCCTGAACTTTAACTTTTATACCATCTGTCAAAAATAGGTGAAAAATGCGATTTCCAAATTGATTTTTTAGAGGAATAAGAACATTTAGACTATGTCTTTTGTGGGAAATACCTACCTTGAACCTTTATCTTTTTCGTTTGACCAAAAATAAGGGGGAAAATATCGCATTTATACGCGTACTTGTAATAATAAAAATAGCTTGCAGGAGGCATATTAACTTCAATTTTTATACTTTTTATAATATTCGGAGAGTATTTAATGTATGAAATACCTGTCTTGGACCTTTTTCTTTGCGGTTGACCAAAAATAATTGAAAAAAGTGTATTATTTGTGTGTATCTTCAATACTCAACGTTCTATGTAATATCGAATACGTCATTAATATCCTATTTACCACAAATCAATCTGCAAGCTTCGGTGGCGTAGTACTAAAGACTGTTGATTTTGGAGACGAAGGTCGAGGGTTCAAGCCCCAGTGTTTTTTTTTTTCTTTTTTTTTAATTTTTTTTTTAATGTCGTTATTTTAGGTACTGAAAATTTTTTAAATTTTGGATTCTTACAGCTATAATAATCTATACGAAAAAGCTAAAAAAAAAATACACTTACCTGTCAAAATCTGACAGCTGTAGTATAGAACTTTGTTATTTAGGTACTGAAATTTTTTTAAATTTCGGATTCTTACAGCTATAATCCTAGATACAAGAAAAGCTTAAAAAAAACTTGATATTTACCTGTCAAAATGACAGCTGTCGTATAGAACTTTGTTATTTAGGAACTGAGAAATTTTTTAATTTAGGATTCTTACAGCTATACCCTCGTTACAAAAAATCTAAAAAAAAATTGACACTTACCTGTCAAAATTTGACAGCTATCGTATAAAACTGTGTTATTTAGGTACTGACAAATTTTTAAATTTAGGACTCTTACAGCTATAACTCTCGTTATAAAAAATCAAAAAAAAAATTGACACTTACCTGTCAAAATTTGACAGCTATCGTATAGAACTTTGTTATTTAGGGACCTGATAATTTTATAATCTCGGACTCTTACAGTTATAACTCTCGCTACGAAAAAGCTAAAAAAAAATTGACACTTTACTGTCAAAATTTGACAGCTATCGTATAGAACTTTGTTATTTAGGTACTGAAAATTTTTTCAATTTGGGATTCTTACAGTTATAATCCTCGTTACGAAAAAACATTAAAAAAATTGACACTTACCTGTCAAAATTTGACAGCTGTCGTATGGAACTTTGTTATTTAATCACTGAAAAATTTTTAAATTTTGGATTTGTACAGCTATAATCCTCTATATGAAAAAAGGTTAAAAAATTTACACCCGCCTGTCATAATTTGACAGCTGTCGTATAGAACTTTGTTATTTTGGTACTGAAAATTTTTTAAATTTAGGATTATTACAGCTATAACCCTCGCTACGAAAAAGCTAAAAAATAATTGACAATTACCTTTCAAAATTTGACAGCTGTCGTATAAAACTTTGTTATTTAGGTACTGAATTTTTTTTTAATTTAAGATTTTTACATCTATAATGCTAGATACAAGAAAAGCTTTAAAAAAAATTACATTTACCTGTCAAAATGACAGCTGACCTATAAAACTTTGTTATTTAGGAATTCAAAAATTTTTTTATTTAGGATTCTTACAGCTGTAATCCTAGATACAAGAAAAGGGTTAAAAAAATTGACACTTACCTGTCAAAATTTGACAGCTGTTGTATTCAACTTTGTTATTTAGGTACTGAAAATTTTTTAAATTTTGGGATCTTACAGCTATAATCCTAGATACATGAAACGCTTAAAATAAACTTGACATTTACCTGTCAAAATAACAGCTGTCGTATAGAACTTTGTTATTTACGTACTGAAAATTTTTGAATTTCAGATTCTTACAGCGTCAATCCTCAGTACGAAAAAAACGAACTTGGGTAGTGAAAAATTACACATATGTTTTTATTGCCACCTGGGTTGTGAAGAAACCACAAATTTTTTTTATCGCGAATCGAAATTCTTTACAATTAGGGCTTGCTAACAAATGGTTTTGTGAAAAGAATAAAATAAAACGAACGAACTTAAACAGTGCCGTGCCCGAAGGGCTCGGCACAATAATATTTCCACAAATTTATTAGCTGATAATGTGATTATGATAATGAAATATGGAACGTATATCCCACATTGCACAAAGGTGTGTGAGTTTAAAAAGCACCTATAAATGTCAATATCATAATATTAAATATCATATATTTCCGCAACGAAAGGTCGTAGCGAATCGAGCGAGACGGCATTGGAAATAGGACGTCGGCCACTATACGATGCCGTCTCCAAAAACTACCTATCTATACGAAAAAATGGAAATTTTGCACCATTTTCTGGTTTTGGTCAGTTGTTATAATGACAATTTGGCGATATGTTTCTCCTTCACGTTCCGCAGGAAGGTGAGGCAAAAAAAGCAATAGTAAATAGAGAGAAAGAAAAGAAAAGTATTTTTTTATTGTAAATTTTTTTTTAGTACTAATATTAGATGCACTCTCGGCTGACGATTAGCGATATGTACCCAGTCTAGTTATATACCTACTGTACCCTTTAATTAAAAACGACAATAATAAACAGTGCAATTTATTTTAACAGTTTTACTACTAAAACCTAAAAATACAATGGCATTTAGTCTGGTAAACTATTTCGATAATGAAAGAAAAAGTGGAAATTCGCACACCAATATGCAGGAAACCGTAATGAAAACACTGGGAATTAGTTTAAGGACTATGCAGAATAATGTGCATGAAAAAAAAGCATAATATAATACCCAAGAATACTAAAAAATGTAAACGAAAAACACCGTTTATAATTATAGCCTAAAAACTCTCATCGTCACTTATAAAATCTGAAAATTCCTCGTCGTCTGGAGCAATTATCATCGACATCTAGTACTTGTTCTCGATCCCACCAATCCCTTATTAATATTTCTGTATGTTCCACCGATTTCTTCCAGTACTCTTGTGTAATATGATCTAACGAATCTTGCCAAACATTTGTACTTGGTCGGATTTAAGACCATCACCTACATGTTTTTCATAATAAGACTTTGCACCAGCCCATATTAATTCTATTGCGTTAAACTGGCAATGATATGGCGGCAGTCGTAGAACCTCATGACCATATTCACGCAGTATTTCATCTACCGCGTATATTTTGGGTTTTTTAAGAGACTTTGCTATTGATAGGAGTTCCGAATTAAGCATATTTGGTAAAGGATTTTGGTTGTGTTTTTCCAGCCACTCATAAATATCACTTTTCCTCCAAGGTGAAGTAGGCTGTTTATTTAAAATTCTTGAATGATATGATGCATTATCTAATACAATTAAAGACGGAGCATCCAAATTTGGTATCAATTGAACTTTTAACCATTTTTCAAACATTTCGCAATTCATATTATCATGATAGTCAGCACTTTTTGATGTTGAAGAAAAAATTAAACTCGCACCTGCAACATATCCTGTTGCAGAACCGGCATGCAAAATAATAAAACGCTTTCCCGTACCGCACCCCTTTTTCCTTTTAACACTTTTTACAGACTCATCTTGCCAAGATTTTGAACCACTTCCATTCGAAAATATCCACGTTTCGTCTAAAAATACCACTTTTCTAAATTTCAATTTGTAATTGTCCGTATATTTTTTTAAAAACAACACGCTGACTCACTATCTGTGGCTGCTCACATAAAAATCTTCGGTTACAGTATTTTTTCTAGCGAAAACCTAAATTTTTTATTAATTTTGATAACGCTTCAAGTTCAATATCCAAAACACCCCGAATTTTTAATGTTTTTTGTAAAACTGGAAGAGTTACATTGGTTTTTGATTTGTATAAATCGTAAATCACATTTCGAACTCCCATTTTAATATTTTCGCTTAAATCCTCAGTCTTTGGCTTTCTTTGTTTACACTTTTTAGTATTCTTGGGTATTAAGTATGTTATGTTTTGTTTCATGCACAATTTTCTGCACAGTCCTTAAACTAATTCCCAGTGCTTTGGCTACTGTTTCCTGAATATTGGTTGGCGAATTTCCACTTTTTCTTTTATTTTCGAAATAGTTTATCAGATTAAGTACCATTTTTTTGATTGGGGATGCAAAAACCCAGAAAATTGTTTCATTTTGTCATAAACTGTCAAAGTCACAAAACTGGCATATTTAAAATAAAACGTAGCTGGTGCTATTATAAGCTTTTTTAGAATCGCTGGAAAGTAAATACATATCCTTTTTTTTCATGTCAAAATGGAATAAGTCTGTACTAGCTATTATAAGCTTTTTTAGAATCGCTGGAAAGTAAATACATATCCTTTTTTTTTCATGTCAAAATGGAATAAGTCTGTCTCATTTATCTTACGTATTTTATTTAGAGGGTAAAATTAAACGCAAGTAAAGAAAACAAAAACTGAGAGTATGTCTTTCTTGAATCGTATGACCCGCACGATAAGACCAGATCCGACTATAATAAAATTATTATTCTTGGATTGTGACCATTCACACCGAAACAATTTCGTTACTCACGGTTGTTTAAACCGATCATTCTTATCAATTTACCAAAATATTACAGTAAGCGCAACGACTATTAAGTTTGTTGTCGTGTCAAAATGAAACAAACTTTTGGTTATCAGGGTCCATTCTTTCTAGTACTCATTTATTTTATCTCTATTTTTTCAGGTGGGAGATCAGATTATTCGGATTAACGGGTTCACGGTTGACGACGCTGTGCATAAAGAAGTCTTACAACTGATATCCAATCACATTCATCTGACGTTAAAGGTTAGAGGTAGGTATAACAAAAATTTTCGAAAAAAAATTGTTTTTAACACGTTTTTATAAGCTTCACCTGTATGTTTGTATGTATGTAACCGACTTAAATTAAATTAAAACTTAAAGTTTGTAGACTTATCAAGAACCGCTGACACTACAATAATTTTATAGTTAAAAATTAACCTGTCAAATTTTGACACCTGACAAGTATAAAAAAAAGCGCGATATTGACGAAACAAAATATGGGGTCGTATAGTATTCCACACGGAGACTTCGGAAAGAATACGCAAAAAATTCTCCTGTTTGACAGCTGTCAGGTATAAAACGAAGATGCGATTTTGATGAAACAAATTATGGGGTCGTATAGCCTATTCGATGCGGAGACTTCGGGGAAAATAAGCAAGAAATTCTCCTGTCAAAATTTGACAGCTGTCAATATGTCAAAAAGTAAAAAAAAATTATATTAATGAAAAAATGGAAATTTGAAAAAAATACGCAAAAAATTCTCTTGTCAAAATTTGACACCTGTCAATATGTCAGAATTTTCAAAAATTTGCAAATATCGTTCTTTTCTTATAATTCGGCATAAACGATCGAGTTTGTTCGGGTTTGTATGTATGTTTGTTTGTAACCGACTTCTTTGAACCCGATTTTGACCCACTTTAAACGGTCAGATTTAATTTAAATTTTATAGACTTATCAAGAACCACTGACAATACAATAATCTACTAATCTAGCTCAATCTACTCAAAAAAACATTTTTTCTTAACAATAACTCCAACTAAAAATGAAAAATAAATATATAGTTTAAAAAAACTAAAAAACACGCTTTAATAAATAATCAGACTAAAAAGCGGAAAATAAATATAGTTTAAAATAATTCTTGAAATTCTTAATATAGGCAGAAAATAATAATGAACGATAAACATTAGTATTATTGTGAAAAAAGCGAGGGGTGTTCGATATACGAAAAATATAGCACAAAGCGCCCCACGCTTTTTTCACAATAATACTAATGTTTATCGTTCATTATTATTTTCTGCCTATATTAAGAATTTCAAAAATTATTTAGAACTATATTTATTTTTAATAAAAAATCCACTTCTATCCTTCACAATCGTTTTTTCTTGCCGAAGACGCGGTGGCGGAAGGCGACAAAAGTACAGCGAGAAATTCTTCAACCGAGGTTTGCATGATTAAATATTTAATAATTAAAAATGCGACTAGAAAAACCTAAAAATCCTCCGACAGAGCTTGATCGTCTTTGTAGAGCCCTACTTGGCTAGTTCTAGTTTATAGCATAAACAACTAGAATTAGCAGGGCAATACAATGCTTGTTTTGAAATAACATCAATTATAGGAATAACTTTAAGAACCCGCAATTAACTGCCGCGCATGATTACCCAACTCTCTCCTCTATAATTTAATCATTGGTATAATCAGAATAATCATTATAATTGCTATCGTACTATTACAAAATCGTGATGGACCGCAGAAGACTTGGTGGGGATGTAATTATAAAAATTATTTATTTTATTTCTGACCGGGATATTATAAGTTTATATTTATCATCATGGTTACGCTATCAATAAAGAGGGTTATGTAACTCCCTTGGGATATTAAATATTCTCTAATTCCCTGTACCTTTTACAGGAAGAATAAAGCAAGAAATGCTAAAATAACTATTTTTTATTCATGTCATTACAACGTCAATGTCATTATTGACGGCACCTGATTCAAATATACCGGAAAGGTAATAAACTGAAACATTTATTTCGGTTTGAAAATGAACAAAAATTTAAATTGGTCAGTAATAAAATTATCTATGTACCACGGGAATTATAAGAGTCTCAATTACCTCGGTCAATTGCTGTCCCTCGGGCCGAAGGTCCTCGGGAAGTAAACTTTGCCCACGGTAATTAAGACCCTTATAATTCCCTTGATACATAAATAACTATTATTTCTGACCGGGATATTATAAGTTTATATTTATCATCATGGTTACACTATTAATAAAGAGGGTTATAACTCCCTTGGGATATTAAACATTCTCTAATTCCCTCTATCTTTTACAGGAAGAATAAAACAAGAAATGCTAAAATTACTATTTTTTATTCATGTCATTACAACGTCAATGTCATTATTGACGACACCTGATTCAAATATACCGGAAAGGTAATAAATTGAAACATTTATTTCGGTTTGAAAATGAACAAGAATTTAAATTGGTCAGTAATAAAATTATCTATGTACCACGGGAATTATAAGAGTCTCAATTACCTCGGTCAATTGCTGTCCCTCGGGTCAAAGGCCCTCGGGAAGTAAACTTTGCCCTCGGTAATTAAGACCCTTTTAATTCCCTTGATACATAAATAACTATTATTTCTGACCGGGATATTATAAGTTTATATTTATCATCATGGTTACGCTATCAATAAAGAGGGTTATAACTCCCTTGGGATATTAAAGATTCTCTAATTCCCTCTATCTTTTACAGGAAGAATAAAACAAGAAATGCTAAAATAACTATTTTTTATTCATGTCATTACAACGTCAATGTCATTATTGACGGCACCTGATTCAAATATACCGGAAAGGTAATAAATTGAAACATTTATTCCGGTTTAAAAATGAACAAAAATTTAAATCGGTCAGAAATAAAATTATCTATGTACCACGGGAATTATAAGAGTCTCAATTACCTCGGTCAATTGCTGTCCCTCGGGTCAAAGGCCCTCGGGAAGTAAACTTTGCCCTCGGTAATTAAGACCCTTTTAATTCCCTTGATACATAAATAACTATTATTTCTGACCGGGATATTATAAGTTTTTATTTATCATCATGGTTACGCTATCAATAAAGAGGGTTATAACTCCCTTGGGATATTAAAGATTCTCTAATTCCCTCTACCTTTTACAGAAGAATAAAACAAGAAATGCTAAAATTACTATTTTTTATTCATGTCATTACAACGTCAATGTCATTATTGACGGCACCTGATTCAAATATACCAGAAAGGTAATAAATTGAAACATTTATTTCGGTTTGAAAATGAACAAAAATTTAAATTGGTCAGTAATAAAGTTATCTATGTACCACGGGAATTATAAGAGTCTCAATTACCTCGGTCAATTGCTGTCCCTCGGGCCAAAGGCCCTCGGGAAGTAAACTTTGCCCACAGTAATTAAGACCCTTATAATTCCCTTGATACATAAATAACTATTATTTCTGACCGGGATATTATAAGTTTATATTTATCATCATGGTTACACTATTAAAAAACGTAAACTCCCTTGGGATATTAAACATTCTCTAATTCCCTCTATCTTTTACAGGAAGAATAAAACAAGAAATGCTAAAATAACTATTTTTTATTCATGTCATTACAACGTAATTAAGACCCTTATAATTCCCTTGATACATAAATAACTATAAAAGTTCTTATTAAAAGGATCAAGAACAATCCATATATTTTGGAAAATCAAAATTATCTTATGCAGCTGAAATTTTGCATGTGGGCTAGAAACTGCAATCAAACTTTTTCTAATACCTTTTTTCGATACTTTAAGAAATAACCCATTATTGAATTATTTTTTGAAAAAAATTAAAATTTGACAGATAATGCGAATCACGTGACTACTATTTTTTTTGCTTAATTTTTATCTCTTGATGCCAAAGTCAAATTTCGAATAAAGCTATTAATAAAAAAAATCCCATATGATGCGGACTTTACTGGTCACAAGGACTGTAAAGTAAATGATTTAATGCCAGGATTTTCATTTATGTGTTCATAGATATGTCATATTATGATAGAATGTTCGCTATAAACGATGAGATGTCGACTCGGCCCCACAGTACGTTTTAAATGAGATGAGTGGTCTATCTTTACTTCATCGTCGTTGGACTGCACATGGTGTCTTGCTTGATAGCTCTATTTACAACCCATTTATACGGTCATTAAACTCACATTAAAGTAACAAGTAATGTTTCTTCCTATCTTTTAATTTTCTTGTAATCGGCTCTACGGGAGACTTATAAGTGTAATTTCCTTTGCTGTATCCGGAGTGCGATAAGACGATTAATTAATAATAGGCAGCGGCAACAATAATATTCAGAGAAGCGATGCCATTAGAAAGAAGGGGACAAAGAATATTATAAACATGCTGAGAAAGAAGCACGGTAATAAGAATATATTATAAATATGAATATCGATACGCAATAAAAATTTATAACTGAAAACATTAAATTACATCTCGCATTTTTTTATTTATGATTTACTTAAATTAAATAAATTAAACCGCTCTAGGCATATTTTGTCCATACATGATTCCATCCTTTGGCAGGATAACTTAACAATTGCTTAACCTATTTGTTCCAAATTGGATATACAAAATGAGGCCCCCCCTTAGAGACGCGCCTGTACCCTTGGCCATAGCTGTATTAAATAAGTATCTGATTTATATTAGACGTAAAGTTGCTATTGGGAATGAAAGGAAAAAGCACAGACATGAATTATATGAGAAGACCCCATTGTTTACCTTCTGTCCCGATCACATGACACTGTATACTGTATTGCAATATTTGTTTTGTTATAAAGTAAAAAAAGGAACGTAACATAAAAACATTTAAATTTCTTTACTATTTTGACAATAACCTAACATTTTTTTATAATTCGTATGTCAAAATTCAAACATTGTCATAATATGGTATTTTCTTATTTTCACTTGTTAGCGCTAGGAGGCCTTGCGAATCTACACGCGTTTAAGATATTGGAGCTTGAGAGTAACCCTGTATTCCTCTCGATTATGCTATTTCTTTTCTAAAGCTTCAGTTTCTTTTTCAATTCAGAAGGTTTTGAAATTAATAGAAAAAACATCACCATGGCATAAAGATTTTAAACCATTTGAAGCAATTTTGACTGTGTTATAAATTACATTGGTGGTTGTCTATTTACATACCAAGGGAGGGAAATAGTGCTTTTCCTCCCGCGGATAATGTAAAAAAATGAATTGATGTTAATGAATTCCATTTTATGCATTTTTTAGAAACCCATTCAGAAGTTGAAAAATTTCGTGCTTTTAAAAATCACACATAACATTATAATTGATGCCCGGTCACACCCTAGCACCCACAGAAACCATATTTTTGATATAAAGTGAAAACACGAAACCACACTATAAATTGTAAATTGTTTTCGTAGCTTTTGCACCTGTTGCCGGTCTTTAAACTCAGGCCAACACAAGCGAGAGGTAAAATTTAAAAAAATGAAACTTCCGGGCGAAGTCAAGACACATGGTCTAATGATTTATGAGTGCTATGGAATCTAATGATCTTACATAGATACAGGAAATTTGATGATCAAAAGATAATTAAATAATAATGTTTGTTGTTAATACTTATTAATCTCATTTGAATTGAAACGAGACTTTTATATTTTATGTCTCGTATCCTTCCACATACTTTGCAAATTTCCTAGTTCCTAGAGTAAACTTTTTCTAAAAACACAGCGTTTTGATAGTTGACACCCACACGTGACATTAACAGCTGATACCAAGGGCGTCCATAGGGGGGGGGGGCAAAACGGGCACTTGTCCCCCCCCCCCCCTAGGCGCCCACATTACCATTTTATTTCATAATTCAGTATAAATATTGAATAGAACAGTGGTTAGTTAGTAGACCAACAAATCACTAAACTGAACAATTACATAATAAAAACATATCAATAAATTAATACATTAGGCATAAGTTAAATAAATAGTCTTATACAGTGTCACCAGTAAAGTCCGCATCATATAGGATTTTTTTTATTAATATATTTATTCAAAATTTGACTTTGGCATCAAGTTCTGCATCGATCGAGATGAAAATTAGGCAAATAAATAGTAGTCACGTGATTTGCATTATGTGTCAAATTTTAATTTTTTTTCAAAAAATAATTCAAAAGTGGGGTTATTTCTGAAAATATCGAAAAAAGTTATAATTTTTTTTAAATGCAGTTTCTAGCCCACATGCAAAATTTCAGCTGGATAAGATAATTTTGATTTTTTACCTATATTTTGTAAATTGCACCATTTTTGCAAATTATGACTCAACGCAACCTATACATAAAATTTCTTAGTTTTGACAATGCTTTATTTCAGATACATTTTCTTTAAACTAGCGTCATATTAAATATGTGCTTTTCTACAAAATCAAAATTGGGCTATTAAAATTTGGTCGCATGTGATGCAAAGTTCATTTGTTTTTGACCCTTATAAGGTAACTTCATAAAATACGTATTTTTGAAAACCTAGTTTGTGACTGAAAGTAAAAAAATAAAATAAAGAGATTTTAAATTAAATCGTTGAAAATAGATACCTAAACTTTCCGTTGGGTTAAGCAAAAATTTATTTTCCACTTAATGAACACTTTACTGATGACACTGTTCTTTTTTGTCTTAATATTAAGGTGTATTATTACTGTCAGACACAAACTACGTTTTAAAAATACTTATTTTATGAAGTTACCTTATACAGGGTCAATAACAAATGAACTTTGCATCACATGCGACCAAATTTTAATAGCCCAATTTTGATTTCGTAGGAAAACACACATTTAATATAAAGCTACTTTAAAAAAAATTTATCTGAAATAAAGCATTGTCAAAACTAAGAAGTTTTATGTAGGTTATGTTGAGTGTTATTTTGCAAAAGTGGTTCAAAATATGGGTAAAAAATAAAAATTATCTTATCCAGCTGAAATTTTGCATGTGGGCTAGAAACTGCATTTAAAAAAACTTTTCCCCATAACTTTTTTTTGATATTTTCAGAAATAACCCCACTTTTGAATTATTTTTTGAAAAAAATTAAAATTTGACAGATAATACAAATCACGTTACTACTATTTTTTTGCTTAATTTTCATCTCGATCGAAGCAGAACTTGATGCCAAAGTAAAATTTCGAATAAAGCTATTAATAAAAAAAATCCCATATGATGCGGACTTTACTGGTGACACTGTATATAAAAAGTATTGTTTAAGTTTTTGCCCCCCCCCCCCCTGAAAAACGCTCTATGGACGCCCTTGGCTGTTTCTTCCTAAAAGTTCCCAGTTTAGTTAAGTGGGCCATAGCAAGCTCATGCGTCAGGTTTCAAAGACTAAATTTTCTTGGTGTTTAATATTTAAATTGAACGGTGAGTAGAATAAGATCAGTTTAGGTCAATTAACTCTCCTATTTCCAATAACAAACATTTCATTTATCATTACATGCTATTATAAATTTAATATTATTAGTTTATCTATTTTAATTACGGTGCAATAGGTTGCCGAACCTTTGCTCTCACTGCGAACTAATCCGATTGTTTGTATTTAAAAACGCATGGCATTTTGGCGGCTTTGTACTACGCCGCGAACGTACATTATAATATGGGCACGCAGCATTGAACGCGAAACATGCGCAGACGCAACGCTGATTGGCTCGTAGCTATAATATTTGGACGGCGAAACTCTTGTATATTGTTGGGGTTGTTAATAGCGTTTTCCATTGGTAAGTTTAGTGCATGTCAAATGTATTTCCATGTTTTACCAATGAATATCACCATTATTTTTAATCTATCGCACGTTGAGTTCGATAAAAGGTCGCCTTTTTTTGTTTCCTCTTCGCTACCAAAATGCATCGTTTTCTTCAATCTACAGTGTCACCAGTAAAGTCCGCATCATATGGGATTTTTTTTTATTAATAGCTTTATTCAAAATTTGACTTTGGCATCAAGTTCTGCTTCGATCGAGATGAAAATTAAGCAAAAAAATAGTAATCACGTGATTCGCATTATCTGTCAAATTTTAATTTTTTCCAAAAAATAATTCAAAAGTGGGGTTACTTCTGAAAATATCAAAAAAAGTTATTAGAAAAAGTTTTTTTAAATGCAGTTTCTAGCCCACATGCAAAATTTCAGCTGCATAAGATAATTTTAATTTTTTACCTATATTTTGTACATTGCACCACTTTTGCAAAATAAGACTCAACGCAACCTACACAAAACTTCTCAGTTTTGACAAGGCTTTATTTCAGATACATTTTGTTTAAAGTAGCGCCATATTAAATGTGTGTTTTTCTACAAAATCTAAATTGGGCTATTAAATTTTGGTGGCATGTGATGCAAAGTTTATTTATTTTTGACTCTGTATAAGATAACTTCATAAAATAAGCATTTTTGAATACGTAGTTTGTGTCTGAAAGTAATACACCTTAATATTAAGACAAAAAGGAACACAGTGTCTTCAGTAAAGTGTCTTTTAAGTGGAAAATAAATTTTATTTTAAAACGTAAAGTTTATCTATTTTCAACGATTTAATTATAAGCCCTATATTATAATTATTTATTATTAAGCTATGTCATAATAACGTAGTAACTTTCAGACACAAACTACGTTTTCAAAAATACTTATTTTATGGAGTTACTTTATACAGGGTCAAAAACAAATAAACTTTGCATCACATGTGACCAAATTTTAATAGCCCAATTTTGATTTTGTAGAAAAACACACATTTAATATGGCGCTACTTTAAAGAAAATGTATCTGAAATAAAGCCTTGTCAAAACTGAGAAGTTTTATGTAGGTTGCGTTGAGTCTTATTTTGCAAAAGTGGTGCAATGTACAAAATATAGGTAAAAAATCAAAATTATCTTATGCAGCTGAAATTTTGCATGTGGGCTAGAAACTGCATTTAAAAAAACTTTTTCTGATAACTTTTTTCGATATTTTCAGAAATAACCCTACTTTTGAATTATTTTTTGGAAAAAATTAAAATTTGACAGATAATGCGAATTACGTGACTACTATTTTTTTTGCTTAATTTTTATCTCGATCGAAGCAGAACTTGATGCCAAAGTCAAATTTTGAATAAAGCTATTAATAAAAAAAAATCCCATATGATGCGGACTTTACTGGTGACACTGTATATACCTACTTCTTTTATCCAATCATAACCTTATTTAGAATAATTTATTTATTAAGGTATAAGGCAAAAGGCAAGAAACCCCCTGTATGAAAAATGTAAAACCTAACTTATGAATGGTAAAGATCTATGTTTTACTTAAAAGCTATTAAAATTTTAAATGTTTAGCTTTATTAGCTTTAAAGTTACTGAACGTTATTCTCGGTATGTTTTTACATAAAAAAAATTATTTTTTAATTTAAATTTTAAAAACGGTTAAAGATAGTTATATATTAACAAAAGTCATTTAGGTTTTATAGGGTATTCAAGAAAGCTAAAATGTACAGGGTATTCTATTGGCCATAACTTCCGGTATAACCGAAAATTATTCAAACGTTAAAATATAAGATTTGTAAAGTTCAATGTCAATTTATGCATATAGTTAAATTTTAGAAGTAATAACTTTACTCGTTCCCGAGATCTTCTAACAAGCCAATCAACGTAAATAACCCTGTAACGTTTTTTTTTATGTGTGACACACTTTTCATAGGTAATTCATTTCATATTTAATTTAATTTTTTTATATCCTGCAAATTTAACTTTGTTAAGATTATACGTGAATGCGCGGATTTACAAACGATATATCATAAAGACTTGTCCATTGACTTTCCTAGTCAAATTTTGAGCCTCAGAAAGGGACTTGGAGATAATATTTCTAAATTAAAAACAGTGTATGAACTTGCGGATCATTTATTAATAAAAAATCAGTTTGTTTTTCAAATTTTCCAGATGTACCTAAAGTCGCCACAGTGGTTCTTTTCCCGTGCGTCATCACTTTTACGTCATCAAAATCGTATGAATCAAATCAAAATTACGAGACGAAAAAAGTCAAAACTAAGTTAAGTTCATAAAATGGACGTGCCTGCCTACCGTTTGACGTACCTACATAAAATCCCGAAAAATTATAATTTATTTTAAGTTTTGCCCGGCATTCTCTATTATCTAAAAGAAATTGACAAACAAATGTTAATACATTTAATACTATTTTTAAAGCTTAAAATCTAGAAAAGTTTGGTGTTTTATTGACTATTAAAATCGCAAAAGTCAAATTTTTAACATCCTTTCATTTAAGGGAATTTAGCCACTGCCGTAAACTTTTCAAAGAACTTTCACGGTTAGAATATTTAAAATAAATAAATTAGGTATTATAAAAATCCATAAATACTTACCGCCAAAACAGATGGTGGGTATAATTAGCTCTAAAAAGAACTATTTTTAGAAAAAGGAACAGTTTTAAGGCACACAGATTTACAAAATACGAATTAGATTGGCAGTTCAAAATAAGGTTGACAATGACGTTCTAAAATACAACGGTAGCCAACTAAACAAATAACAAAAGTAATTAATTGACGTTTATAGTTTTATTCTTGTCTAGCACGTTATATTATTGCGGAATCTTGGAGACGTTCTTTTATGCTTTTATTCAAACTTGTTACTGTAATAAATAAGGATGCAGAGTTATTAACCACGTTGAGTCCTGATCGTTGATTGATGACGCACGGGCAAAGATCCACTGTGGCGACTTTATACTCAAAACCCAATATTATAGGCAGTGACGTATTATTCAAAACCATGGAAACGAATGCAAACCGCCAATGACCATACAGTATTTTGGTCGTTTCCATGGTTATGAGAGCTACGTCACTGCCTAAATTTTTGGTAATAGACCATAATAGTGCAGTGATGTTTTTTCTAACTTTGCCAGTTAGTGTGTCATCAGCGGAATGATCTTTTTTCTAACTTAAAATAGTAAAAGCCCATTTACGTAACACTATGGACTATGGGACAACAACGCCTTTCGGATTTATCCTTTATCAATATCCAATACGAGTGTGTTAAAATATTAAATATTGACGAAATTATAAATGATTTTGCAATAAAAACTCTCGACGATCTGTTCGTTTTTTATAATACCTTGTATATAATAGTACCTACTTAGTAACATAATGTTTGTGCAGGCTTATTGAGTGTTCATGTGTTTTACTGTTTTCTGTCTGTTGGACTCTATGAGGCTCGATCACTGCTACCCCCGTTACATGGTAAGCAACATTATAAGTGTTGTTTTAAAAAAAATCGTTTACAACCTTTTATTTTTGAGAAAATTTCTTCCATAAATAAGTTAAATTTTATTAAATTATTGTTTTTCCCCAAAAGATCAAGATCTTCATTTAAAGATATATACACTTCGGTATATAAACAATGGCGCATACATAGCGATCGTTGGACGTAACCCTAACCTTTAATAAAAGTATTTCGCTATTCCATGAATTATTCTTTGCACTGCTCCGATGATTTCGTGTACTTAAGTCACCTTTAGCGGACCGACGTCAGACCTTCTATCTATTGTGGTTTTTCCATCTTGAATTTACAGTTTCAGTCGTTTGCAGGGACGGCATCACAAGGGAAATAATGTAGTTTTAAAGGTCGTTAGTTCTTTTTTACTATATAACCGACTTTATCATATTCAGCAATCACATCCAGACCCTACTGAAAATATACCCCAATAATAAAAAGCTTCTAAAAACGTTTAGAGAAACAATTAAAAAGATCTGCGAAAGCATTATGTTTCTTTTGCGGCCGATTATATTGTTATCTTTGTTGGGGGAATTACCCCTCTCCCCCTCTATAAATCCGCCTTGCTAACTGATCCAAAATATGTAGTTTCTATTAATTTGCATTTTGCCAAGCAAATTCTTAACAGATGTATAAAATTATTATTTTTTGCACCTTTATATAAATTGTTCGTATTTTAGAGGATGCTTGTGGTGTCATATGGTTACTGAACGAAGGAAATAAATTAGTTTTAAATGGCCGCAGTGAAAGTGTTTAATACTGACATATACGAGTATTTTAAGTTATTTATTTAAGCAATTTTTCTTAAGATTACAAAAACTATTGCCATAATAAGGTTGTGTCTATTAACAATAACGTCCTACTCCTACTTCATATCCTGTACATATACATACCGTGTGGTGCTTCGACTGGAACAACATAGGAAATCCATTTCGAAATTTAGGATGGTCAAATATAGGCTAACTTGTTTAGTTTTGTAAATAATTCAAATTTTATGTTCCTTAAATAAATATTGCAGATCCCCTAGGGGATGGAAAAAAGGGTACAAAAGTTTGTTTTGGAAACTCAGCATAAATATTCTAATCTACCATTTATTAAAGCACGTTTTTCATAGTTCATTTTTAGTCTGTCCCTAAAGGGTTGAAAAGCGAGAATAAAAGTTTCTATATTTTTGTCTTATTTTCTTTAAACTTAGCTGAAATACTCTGCAACACAAATCATGAAAAATGTAGGTATTTCTTATTATTTTGAAAATGGGTGACAAAAGTTTAAACATATTTTTGGTCCAAAATCTTGTAGTAAAGGACAAAGTACAAAAGCAGTGCCTAATTATAGATGTTTCCATCCCCTCCGACTACAATATCACCAAGAAAGAGGCAAATAAGAGACTAAAATATCAGAGCCTACTAATAGAAATCGAGAGAATGTGGGGCATGAAGACAAAAGTTATCCCGGTGGTCATAAGAGCAACAGGGCTCATATAACATTATACACAATCGATCATTAAAGAGATCCCGGGAAAACATCACCTACTCAGCATACAGAAAACTGTTCTTCTGAAAACTGCCCACATTGTACGTAAAGTGTTACAATAATGTCATCGCCGATGGAGAGCTTACCCTAGGTGCACGGTGTGCACCCGGTAAACTTCACACTCACCTTGCCATAAGAAAGATCTTATGTGAAAAGTAGAAAATAATAATAATAATAATAATAATAATAATAATAATAATAATAATAATAATAATAATAATAATAATAATAATAATAATAATAATAATAATAATAATAATAATAATAATAATAATAAAATAATATTAATAGAGTGTATTAAAATGCATAGTATTAATTTATAAAGCTTTTCTAAATTTAAATATCTGTTTGGTTCATACAAATTTATAGTTGGTTCTAAAAAAGAAAGTTTATGTATGCATTTAATTATTTTGTTTTTTAGTTTTTTTAATGGCTGAATTGTAGTTAAATTCGCTGATCGCCAAATTGAAATAATATACTGTAATTTTGTATAAACCAAAGAATAATATATATTTTTTAAATATTTTAATGATATAAAATGTTTAGCTTTAAACAAAATGCCAATTATTGGTGAGATGTAACTTCTTAAATATTCAATATGTTTTTTCCAATTTAAATTTTCGTCAATATAAATCTAAAAAGTTAATTGATAGATTTACTTACAATAAAAGATGATTTATTAAAATTTAATGATAATTTATTAATTTGAAGCCATTTATACATATTATATTTAGGTCGGGGTTAATGTTATTATGAATTTGAGTATAGTCTTCATGAAAATATACAATAGTAGTATCATCAGCAAACAATTTTATTCTACCTTTTAAATTTAATTTTGCTATAGAATTAATGTAGATTTAAAAAAAAGTAGGTCGTAAGGTTGACCCTTGCGGAACATCACCAGTTATGTTTTTTTGTGCCTATAAAAATTAAGAACTTTACTAGGTACCGGGTTTTAAAAACATTTAAAAAATTTTAAATGTAAGACATAGTATGGAAATATTATATTACTTAGTTAAAACTCATTTAAATTACGAAATTTTAGGTTGGGGAGGAATAAATAGAACTTTAGTTAAAAAATTAGAAATATTACAAAAAAGGTTTCTAACATCTTAATATATAAATTTAAAAATAAAAACCTTATACAATTTAAAAATCATAATCATAATACAGGTCATATAGTGGATTTCACCTTAGTTTTTAATGGCCGCCGCTGACACATGTCATTTATAACATTTCTTTTTACAGAACTTAAGGATTGGCCAGGGCCGGACTTAAAAATTATGTGTGAACATGGGTCAATTTATTTGTAGTGTGTAATTATGGATGGAAACGAGAATTACCTAAGCAATTTTTAAGATATTTCAAAAAAAAAACACTGAAGGGGAATGGAAATAGGATAGAATATCAGAAAAACAATTTCATTTAATTTTTATTCATAATATAATAAAGTGCTGTTATTTTGGTAAAAACACACTCTTAATCTAGTACAATAAAAAATATACAAGGGGCAGTCGTGAATCTAGTATCATCAATAATTAACTACGTTTTTTATTAAAGAATTATTTTGTTTTTTAATTTAATTTTAGACCATGCAGTGTTAAGTTGAAAAAATCTATATATTATATTTAATAGCTTTACTTTTTTATTTTCTTATTCACGGGTAGATATTTTTTTCTTTAGACTAGGTTCTAAAGAGTTTGAAGTTTACAATAGGTCTAACTTTTCGTTGGTTTATAATAAAACAATAAAAGTTTGTAATGGTATCGAATTAGGTATTTTTTTTTTTAATGAATAAAGAAAAAATAATGTAAGTAGATACTACAAAAAAAGATTTTTGTCCATGCGTTTGCAGAACAGATACCTCAAGCACTGTTCAACACAACTGTATGTAAAACTTATTTTAGCATAATGGTTCACTGTGGTTTTCAAATTTAATTTTGTTGCAAGTTCCCTATTATTTTTGGTCTTCATCTGACAAGCTGTCGATGTCGTCGTTACCGTCCGAGACATTAATAATTATTTACTTACTTTTGCATAAAAAGAAACACGTCACAGATACACACAGTCCGGCAGTTTAAAACCAAAAAGTCTAATACGCACAAAATATAAGCAAAATGCTGTCTGAAAAATACCAAAAACAATAACACGAATGATCAAGAATTAAAGACTCTAAGAATTAACAGCAGAATTCACGCGGTGCGCGGTGTGTCCCAAGTCCCAATGCGGCTCTGTGATATTTAAAGAACGCGACGAGATAATCGAATTAATGAAGTACGAAAAGAGATATGCGAGAGCAAATGCGTAAGACAAAGATGCACATACTAACGGCATATACGAGCGATGCTGTGCTTTTGACGAGTTTGAGCTCATTGAAGGGCAACGTATTGAACTGTGTAGTGTGCATCTTCGTCATGTACATGTAACTATACCGTCAGTTATATATCCATCTCTTGTTAATCTAGCCAATGCCCGTGCCTGAAAGCCGTTTATAGAATTAGGGATTTTAAAATCACGTGTTGGCTAATATGTTTGACAAGAGAGACGTCAAAGCATTAAAAACTAAGGTGAAATCCACTATACAAATGAAATAACCATAGAACCTAAAATAAATAAGTCCATAAGGCAAAAAAAATTCAAATATTTATGTTTTTATTTAAACGATTATTTACCGACAAAAATTTAAATAATTATTTCATTAAAAAATTTTTAAGTCGAAATAAACAAATGGATATATTAAAAACAGACAATTTGAAAATATTTTTAGAAATGCTTTAATTAACTAATATTGTTCTGAATAATTTTTATAAGTACATAATATTTTTTACTTTAAAATTACAAATTAATAATTTCATTATAGGTAATATATTTCTTCAAAATAAACTGCGTTTATACTATAAATTAAAATTTTTACTTTAAAACTTAATTTTTAATGCATATTTATGATTTTACATACTAAAACAAAAAATAAAATTTGCCACTAACAAGCTCAGCTTCAGGGGATTGAGGAAGGAAAGTTTATAAAAGACAACATAAACATGTCTATTATATTATTAAATTTTAAATAACCTTATTATTATTATTTATGAAAAGGAAAGAAAAACACAAAGTCTTCCTCCACAAAATTTAATGGAAAGGATTCCAAGTTTAAGGGTGTCTATACATGTTTCGAACGCAGAAACTTTCTGTCTCCTGAAGATGAACGTTTCTGCGTTCGAAACATGTATAGACACCCTTAAACTTGGAATCCTTTCCATTAAATTTTGTGGAGGAAGACTTTGTGTTTTTCTTTCCTTTTCATACTTTCAACGCCACTTTAAGTATGGACTATTTCTTCAAATTATTATTATTTATAAAAATCTATATTTTTAGTATTATTTTTATGAACAAAGCTGGGAGATAAATGACATTTTTATTGAAAGAGAAAGAATCAGGTCATGCAAGAAAACACCTAAGATATATTTTTTTTAATAATAAGGGTACTTATTAAAAGGTTCTATTGGGTATAAATGTATGGTACCCGGTGCCTTGTTTCGATAGTCTAATATGTCTTATTGACTAAAAACATAAATAAAAAGTTGTTCTTGGGTTAATGAGTTGCTGGCATAATTATCTTTTTGTTTGTAAGCATTAATATAAAATTAAACATGATAAAACGAATATCCTTTGTGTTGTATTCTACAAGAAATCGTGAAGATAATGATTTGAGCACTACGCACAGACGGAAGGTAATTATCTTCTTCTTAAAATAGCGCTCTTACCAGCTCAGTGATTTCTGTTAATAAAGACCCACCCATTAGCTGTATATTCCCAGCGGAATATTCGCTGCCTATTTATTCAAATGAATATAAAAAATTAATACCTTGCGGATTTTAGCGTGATCATGGTATGATTAATAATATAACAGCATATTATATTATTATTAAAAGTTGAACCAACTGTTCTTCGTACTTCATGCTAAATTTTTTTATAGATAACCAAAATACTAGCGAAGAAAAACTTCCACAAAATAAACCTGATTTGTTTGTGTTTCTTATGGTTATTTATAATACCTTAGAGAAACAAAACCAAGAGAAACCATCAAATGTAAACATTTTACCGCTCATAATTTTGTACGACGTACAAATATGTAACTAATCGGCGTTGTGGTCTATGGTCAGCGCAGCGGCCTCACAGATCGTAGGGTTCCATTCCCAGTGCCGGCAACGTCGATGTTAAATTTGGAATTTGGTTTAAGAGGTGCGCCGTCTTTCGGAAGAGACGTTAAACTGTGGGCCCCGTGTCATGGATGTTGGCACGTTAAAGAACCCTACCCTGACAAAGAGGGATTCGGCAAAATTACCAGATAGTGTGACAAATTCCCTGGCGTCGGTGATTGGCCTCGTTGCGGAAAAAGGCCGATGTAAAATAAATTTAAAAAAATATGTAACGAGTTACGCCAAATGTTGCCTGTGATGAACGTTAAGCCAACGCGAATATCCGTCTAAAAGCACTTCGTTTCTTGGAATTTAGATCCAGGCTTTGAGCCTTGCTTTCGCCCTTTTACGTGGGATGACTAAGTTTACTTAGTTTATGATAATACCATTTTCTTACTCAAAATAACTAAGGCCTCTTTCACACTATCAGGTTTAGCCGGTCCGGTTTCAAACCTGAAGCATCCGGTTCCCTGACGCCGGACAAAGTGCAGATGGTAGGGTATTGCAGCTTATGTGCGCGTTCATACTTGTCCGGTTATGGTCTTCAGGTTTAGTCTGTGGTATTTTATTATTTGTTTTAACTCTGGCGAGGAAGGTGCGAACGCCTACCACCTGATAGTTAAGCTAAGCATTTCTTTTGGACTGATGCAATTCCTCATTTTTGTATTTTGACGATGTAAAACTGGCTGTAATTGAGTATGTGTACTTAGTTCTTCAAAAGACGAAACAGACATTCTAAAGTAATTAAATTTTTTTCTTCGTCACTTCTTAATTCCTCATACAAAATTTGAAAAGCACCAATCTCGTCACGTGTTTGAAATAGAGGGTGAACACAGAGTTCCCTTTTACCATAACTTTGCTTTTTACGCTTTCTATACAGATACCACAAAGCTATAACAGCATTACGATCTATCATCGAAACGTGGACTAAAGTTTATTAATAAGGACAATACCGGACCTGATGAAAACCTGATCGGGTCTGGATATTTTTATTTTTACTGCAGGATTCTGTCCGGTTTAAAACCTGACTGGCCAACCTGATAGTGTGAAAGAGGCCTAAGCCTATTATATAATAATTTGTTTACACAATGGCTAATCCAGGAATTTGGTTAGTCGAAGGGTGGGAGAAAAAGGCATTGAAATATTGAAAAACAGCGCGCGTAATTTCAAAAACATTAAATCATGATGTGTAAATATCCTACTTAAGATGTTACTTCCACAGTGACCGGCATAAGTTGGTCACCTATAGGAAAAATGTTTACTGATGGAATATATAAAAATTTTTTTTATGATTTAGCAATACGTACTTGCAGGAAGGTACAGTACAACCAAGCCATAAAAAGAAAACATATTTCACAATTAATATGCCATTATTGCTAATAGAAGATGGTATAGTGTCCGCCAAAATAATTAAAAGAAAATAATAGGAAATAATTTTAATTATTTTCGCGGACATTATAATATCATCTTCTAAACATTTTTATGGCTCAAAACTTAAACGGATTGCGCGCATCCTAGTGGATGCCGGCGTGGATCTGTTTTCTGTTCTGCAAAATGGCAGATGTTTTCGGTGAAAACACAAATTAATCGCGTTCCCTATACTGGATTGTGATGCACTTCGTGGTTTATTTAGTTGTTTACCTTTCGATTATTACCAGTGTGACTGCCTCTTTTATATTGGAGTTAATTCCGCTGGGATGGCGCTGCGGTGTATTGATGGCCGCTTTGATTTTGCAAAGAGGCTTTTAATACATTTTACCGTCGTTCTTGGAATTGCTTGGGTCATGGCTGCCCGTAGAGTCCTAACAAGGACGTAACGGCCATTGTGGTCTACCCGCCCCAGGGAATCCATTAAACTTGGATCCCTGTGTATTCCAATATTAAAAATAGTTACACACTTGTCCGATATTCCACAATATTTTCTTTTAATTATTGCTAATATTAGTAGAGGGTAAGCTTTAAACCAGTCAATAACAATACCTAAATAAACGCATTCTAAAAATCAAAAGCTAAAAAGGCTAAGGACAAACTATTTATTGTTATTGTAACTAAGCCCAAACCTTTATTATTTAATGTATACTTATTTAATATCTATGTATTGTAAAACTCAATTACGTTAATATTATGAAATCGCCCACAAATTCGTGATTATTTGATGAAATCAATTTGTTTCTTATGGTTTCAGTAATAAACGATTAAAAACAAGAACTGTCTTCAAAATTAATGATACAATTAAAACCGTATAAAGTTTAAGTACTTACCTATAAGGAAATTAAGAAAAACCGAACGCAGTTTTTAAAATAAAAAAATAATATTTAATTGTTAAGAATACAATAATTTATATTATTTTTGGTTTTTATGCGGAAAAATAAAAAAGAAAAAATGTTGTATGGTATAATAAATTTTTAATGACGTATTGAGAGTTCGGTTCCTACACTACACCAGTGGCGCACCCAGGGGGGGGGCCAAGGGGGCCTTGCCCCCCCCCCAAAACCCCCAATGAAATTGACTTCCACTAACCCACTAAAAAAAACTTTAATTTCCAATTATTTTGATATTTAACTGTTTATTGCCTCGTCCCAATAAACAAGTAGAAAATTTGCAAAGCTTTCTCAGCCTTCGTTCTTTTTATGCAAATTATTAATTTTTTGAAAATTTTTATAATGAAAGCATTCTAATATTCGAATTTAAATTATGAAACGACAAGTTTACAGATAGCAAAGAAATACCCTTCGATATGTTTAAGCTATATATTCAATGTAATGGTATGATATTTCCCAATATAAAAAATCGTTGGCAAATTTTTGTTACCCTTCCCGTTACCACCAGTACCTCTGAAATGTATTTTCCACATTAAAGTACTTAAAATGGTACTTAAGAAATTCCGCCGGGCAAGTAAGACTTAGGTAATGGTTTGGCAAATTTATTTATTCATAAGAATGTTCCTGTTTCTTGTGAAGAAATTTTAAATAAACTTTCTAAGGGTCGAAGAAAATTAGACTTACATATTTAACAAATGCAAAGGAAAGGTGTTATGAAAAAGTTTTGGTTCCTATTATTTATAAAATATTGTTTATTGTTGTGCTTTGTACTAATTTATATTTTTAAATAAATATATTTGTGTTATGGATAGGTCGTCATTGTCATTACTATTACCTATATTTTATTTGGTAAAAAGAGTGGTATGTTTTGTCCGGAATAATTAATAAAGTGGATATTTTAAAAAGTCAATTTGTTTAGATATTTACCTCGATTGAACTAGGCTATTGCGATCTTCCAATAGTACCTGTTAAAAAAGCTCCAAAGTTCTAGAAAAATGCGTACCTAAGTCAAAAGTTTATGAAAAAATTTGCTTCTGGCATTGGTTGGCGGGCCCCCCCTAACATAAAATCCTGGGTGCGCCGCTGCACCAGACTACATTAAAAACTATTCTATAATCTATGAATGGTCCTTTCACGATTTTTTAAACTAACTAGTTTGTTATAGAGAGAAACTTTCATCATAAACAATTATATAAATACCAACTTCCCTTGCAAACACAACATCACCATTACTTACCAAATATCAAATACAGTGTGTGTGTATAAAGTCTGGATACGGCTTAATAACATCACTATTTTTACATTTTTAAACTCCACATAAAATTATAATTATTTTTTATTAAATGCATTATTAGTCTATACTTTATAGTTTCCGAGATATTGACTCTCGAAAAGTGACATTTTTGAACTTTGACAGCTTATAACTTTCTAACAGTACGTCTTAGACCAAAACGGCTTACATGTCCCTATCTTCAATTTTTATTATCTTCCCAATAAAATCAACTTCCGGTTAAACCGGATGTAACTCGAAAGCAGGAAATATAGTTGTTCCGGTTTAACTGGAAGTTGATTTTTTTGGGAAGATAATAAAAATTGAAGATAGGGACATGTAAGCCGTTTTGCTCTAAGACGTACTGTTAGAAAGTTATAAGCTGTCAAAGTTTAAAAATGTCACTTTTCGAGAGTCAATATCTCGGAAACTATGCAGTATAGACTAATAATGCATTTAATAAAAAATAATTATAATTTTATGTGGAATTTAAAAATGTAAAAATATACTGGGTGTTATATTTAAAAATATAAAATTCGTTCGAATTCCAGACAAACTAAAAAGCTGGCAACAACGCCAATATCGTCATTCGGTGCGTTAGATCCTCTTACACAACTGTACCGAATTTGGTTTAAATCGGCCAGTAAATTGTGATGTTATTAAGCCGTTTCCAGACTTTATACACACACTGTATATACCAATTACAATAATTTAAAAAATAAAAGTAAATTATCTAAAATGTGCTTTAAAAAGGAAATAAAACATGTTAGTATGAAGTGAGAAAGTAAATGCCTGCAATAAATCAGTGGGTGTTAAATTCTCTGACCTTAATATTTCCACTAGCATCGCTAAGTTATTTTAGATTATATTTTCGATTAGAATTCATTTGATAGGTTGTGTTCTTCATTTCACTTTTACAAAATTAAGAACGCATGAAAAAGTAATCAAATATACAGCTTATATCTAAAATTTCTTGCTGTATGCGTGTCTGAAATTCCGTCTTCATACAACAGAATTTGATAATATTATCAATCAAAAAGAAAGATTGACAGGAGCGTATGTGGCCTTGATAAATCCCATTAACATTTTTTTTTAATTACAGGTGTCGGAATGATTCCCATAAAAGAGTAAGTATAATCAGGGAGCCAGCAATCTGTAATCGGTAAGGTATGACTGACGAAAATTGATATTGACAAAAAAAATGCAGTGGTATTAAATTTTACAAATAATAAGGTAAATCATTTGTGCCCATTGTCAGTTGGCATCGGAATAAAAATTTGTTGTTGATTAGTTTTTTATTGATCCCCATAGAAAAAGTATATTTTATTGGGGTAAGTGCCAGTCACAACCACCTTGAAAGAAGCCGTGAAACGGAAACATCGACAACACTGCTTGAAGATCCATGTGTCACGTGACTTTTTTGAGGTTATCCATGCTTTAGTATGTAATTTTCGCGCGAAGTAGGTGTTAATTTTGCGGTTTTTCGTATTAATTTGTATTTGTATCCGGTTTTCGATTGATATCTAATAGAAAATGTAAGTGACGTGATTGCAGTGTTGCCAACTTTTTGGATACGTAAATCCGTAGAAATCCGTATATTTTTTTTTTGCTAGAAAATAATTGGTTTTACATAAAATAAAAAAAAAAACAGATTAAAAATGTATGTGTTTGGCAATAAAACAATAATAAATATATATTAGGTAAGTACTTATTATATTACTTTTTTAAAAACAACAGTTTATTAGCTTATAAATATAAATAATAATTCTGATAATAGAACCAAAATCTAAAAATAAAACAAAATATTTTTGAGTAGGTAATTAAAAAAAAAAACCCACATAAATATTAGTTATCTTCATCTTCAAATGACAAATGACACGCGCGCTCGTTTGTACTGTGTACTTTAATGACTCAAACTCAAAGAATCCCCGGTTTCGCAGGAAATCCCCAGCGATCCAACACCGCCTATACGTCGTCTTGAGCGATCGGCGATTCAACTTACCTGACGTTTAAAAGCCCGCCGCTAGATGGCCACAGTCGTCAGCAAATTCGAATTGTTGTGTGAAATACTATTTATTAAATAATTTCAAATACCTTTTATTAATGAAAATATGTTTTTTTTTTCATTTTTACTGAGCATGTTGTTGTTTATTTGTAAAAATCCTAAAAATCCGTAGATTTGGGTCCTATATCCGTATATCCGAGAACAGAGTACAAATTCCGTAGATCTACGGAAAAATCCGTAGGGTTGGCAACACTGCGTGATTGCTAAGAACCTCTACAAAATATTAGTGAACATTTTTGGTGCGCGTTTGCTGTAATAGCATTAATAAAGTGAAAACAGCCTGGCCGGCCCAGGGCGGTTTGTTTACGGGTCTTATAAATGGCGGCAGAATTTTATTTGTTTTATTTTAAAAGTTGTGTTTTTGTATTCTAGTTAGCTCTTTGGGATAACTTTATTGTTTTGTGGCTACAGTTAATTTATTAAATATTGAAGTGTTTATTTAACTTGATGGTATATGTAAATTAGTTTTAAAATATCACTAGTAGAGATAGTTCGTAAGTAGGTAGGATACGTCTAGACATAGATACCTAGGTACTTAGGTAAGTACTTTTTTTTCTTTTAGTTTGTTTATTTATTAACATGCCAAGCCCCTGCTGTATTCCTGGGTGTAACTCTAACTATAAAAGTGTTTTAAAAACAGGTGAAGGGAGTGTATCAGTTTTTCACTTCCCAAAAGATAAAAATCTAAAAATTCTATGGCTAAAAGCCATTCCAAGAGCTAATTGGTCGCCCACACTGTATTCTGTAGTTTGTGCTAAGCATTTTGTCCCCAGTGATATTTTGACTGATGGCACCACAAAAAAATTCCAACTAAAATTGAGACTAAATTTAACAGCTGTTCCGTGCTTTTATCCCAGTTTCCCTGCTTACTTGTCACAAACGTTCTCATTCCTAGAAAAAGTCCAGCGGAGAGAAACGAGGAACAACAAGAGCGTATAGTCAGATCTTGTCTTAACGTGCGGGTCCAAAGGTCACTGATGATCATATGCGTCAAATCAGACAACACAGGGGCTATCAAAATGTTGTGAGATTATTTACAAATATACCGAAGGAAGGAAAAATAGTTTCATTATTTTAGCTATCGCGAAGATAGCCACACATACCTAATATTGTTAGTTTTGTAAAAATTATGTACAGGGGAGTTGAAAAAGTTACAAAAAAATTATATAATCGTTAATTATATACCTACTGTACCCTTTAATTAAAAACGACAATAATAAACAGTGCAATTTATTTTAACAATTTTACTACTAAAACCTAAAAATACAATGGCATTTAGTCTGATAAACTATTTCGATAATAAAAGAAAAAGTGGAAATTCGCAAACCAATATGCAGGAAACCGTAATGAAAACACTGGGAATTCGTTTAAGGACTATGCAGAATAATGTGCATGAAAAAAAAGCATAATATAATACCCAAGAATACTAAAAAATGTAAACGAAAAACACCGTTTATAATTATAGCCTAAAAACTCTCATCGTCACTTATAAAATCTGAAAAGTCCTCGTCGTCTGAGTCGTCTTCGAATGGAGCAATTATCATTGGCGCTACTTCGACATCCAGTACTTATTCTCGATCCCACCAATCCCTTATAAATATTTCTGTATGTTCCACCGATTTCCTCCTTCTTGTGTAATATGATCTAACGAATCTTCCCAAACTATTTGTACTTGGTCGGATTTAAGACCATCACCTACATGTTTTTCATAATAAGACTTTGCACCAGCCCATATTAATTCTATTGCGTTAAACTGGCAATGATATGGCGGCAGTCGTAGAACCTCATGACCATATTCACGCAGTATTTCATCTACCGCGTATATTTTGGGTTTTTTAGGAGACTTTGCTATTGATAGGAGTTCCAATTTAAGCATATTTGGTAAAGGATTTTGATTGTGTTTTTCCAGCCACTCATAAATATCACTTTTCCTCCAAGATGAAGTAGGCTGTTTATTTAAAATTCTTGAATGATATGATGCATTATCTAATACAATTAAAGACGGAGCATCCAAATTTGGTATCAATTGAACTTTTAACCATTTTTCAAACATTTCGCAATTCATATTATCATGATAGTCAGCACTTTTTGATGTTGAAGAAAAAATTAAACTCGCACCTGCAACATATCCTGTTGCAGAACCGGCATGCAAAATAATAAAACGCTTTCCCGTACCGCACCCCTCTTTCGTTTTAACACTTTTTACAGACTTATCTTGCCAAGATTTTGAACCACTTCCATTCGAAAATATCCACGTTTCGTCTAAAAATACCACTTTTCTAAATTTCGATTTGTAATTGTCCGTATATTTTTTTAAAAACTGAACACGCTGACTCACTATCTGTGGCTGCTCACATAAAAATCTTCGGTTACAGTCTTTTTTATAGCGAAAGCCTAAATTTTTTATTAATTTTGATAACGCTTCAAGTCCAATTTCCAAAACACCCCGAATTTTTAATGTTTTTTGTAAAACTGGAAGAGTTACATTGGTTTTTGATTTGTATAAATCGTAAATTACATTTCGAACTTCCATTTTAATATTTTAGCTTAAATCCTCAGTCTTTGGCTTTCTTCGTTTACACTTTTTAGTATTCTTGGGTATTATGTTATGTTTTGTTTCATGCACAATTTTCTGCACAGTCCTTAAACTAATTCCCAGTGCTTTGGCTACTGTTTCCTGAATATTGGTTGGCGAATTTCCACTTTTTCTTTCCTTTTCGAATTAGTTAGAAAATTGTTTCATTTTGTCACAAACTGTCAAAGTCACAAAACTGGCATATTTAAAATAAAACGTAGCTGGTGCTATTATAAGCTTTTTTAGAATCGCTGGAAAGTAAATACATATCCTTTTTTTTCATGTCAAAATGGAATAAGTCTGTCTCATTTATCTTACGTATTTGATTTAGAGGGTAAAATTAAACGCAAGTAAAGAAAACAAAAACTGAGAGTATGTCTTTCTTGAATCGTATGATCCGCACGATAAGACCAGATCCGACTATACCTCTCAACATAATCAAGCTTTCGAGCAATCGGAGTTTATAAAAAGTTTTGACGATCTCAGTAATGATTCACAAAAAATTAATACTTCTTAATTTTGGGAAGTAAAAATTGTAAGTGACTCAAAAATATATTTTTATAGTTTAGATTTGACCAATGACTGTATAAATATTGTTAATCAGGTTTTAGTGGACATTGATAAGAAGGTAAAGGTTTTTTAACAGGTAATGAATTGGTTACAATGATTGAAATTGATTTTACCCTTTCAAAGAATAAAAAACTCGCCCGTTCCCGCGCATCATAATAATAGCTTGTGGATCCGCAACTCCCAGCTGATGCGGCGTTGCCCGATGTCACTTCACGGCTTCTTTTTAAGGTGGTTGTGTGTCAGTCTACCGATGAAAAAAAGACCTGTCCTGCCTTCCTAAAGATAGTAAAAATAAATATTTTTTTAGTTTAAGAGCAAACACTAGTGGCGCATTCGCCATTTCATTTTATTATCAACATTTCGTTTCTTTTGCATTTTCTCCCATTATCTACCGTGTTAGGTTGGAAAAAAATGTATGGATAAATTTTATTATAAATTAATAAAAACATAGCAGAAGAAATTTAGTCAAATTTACGCCTGTTTCTGTAGGTAATTGTAGGTAGGTACTCCAAAGAGGGGTATACGGCCGATTTTTGGATAAAACGAGGAAGTAACGAAATATTGATTTTAAAAAAAACGAAATGGCGAAGGCGCCACTACTGTTTGCTCTTATACATATTTGTGAGAATATTCTGTTCTTAGCAAGAAGAATGATGGGCTTAGTTGGCATATAATAACAGATACCAGTTCTCCAATAAGGGATTCTCCTCAATTAGGCGATAAACTTAGCGATGTAAGAATAAACATAATGATTGCACCAAAAAGTAAATTGGGATGTGGGTAAGTATTAAGGCGCTAAGAATATTATTACCTAATTATATTGACATAATAGCTTTGTGATATTATATTTAAAACAACACATTAATATAGTAATTAATCAAATTAGCTAATCATGTCTCTAAATAGTAGACTACTATAACGAAATAATTAATGTTTTGACGATGTTTTAAGTGACAGAAGGTTAAATAACCCTTAACTGGTCTATATAACATTCTAAACATCTATTAAGTTACTCATTTACGGTAACGTCGCTTGAGATGGTACTTTTATAGTTACCGCACTTATCACCATCTTTAGAATAGGATTAAGGAATGTTAATTTTGACTGTAAAACGTTATTTAACTTTTAATCATACAGGGTGTTCATTTGAAAACTTCCCACCTCGATTTTCCTGCTTTAAAATGAAAATGTGGAAAATCGCTCGGACCCGTCGATTTTTATACATCTTTTGCGGATATTGTCAATCTTGTTACTTCAAGCCCCTAGGAGGGAGGGGGGGGGGGTAAGATCTAAATCTTAAATGGATACCCCTTACCCCTATTTTATATATTTTTTTTGGATTCTGCATAAAATTCTGAACATTTTTTAATAAAAGCATTATTAGTCTATACTTAACAGTTTCCGAGATATTTACTCTTGAAAATGACATTTTTGAACTTTGACAGCGTCTAGCTTTCTAACTGTACGTCTTAGAGCAAAACGGCTGACATTTCCCTATCTTCGATTTTTAT
Organism: Polydrusus pterygomalis; assembly: GCA_963969555.1. Classification (NCBI taxonomy): domain Eukaryota; kingdom Metazoa; phylum Arthropoda; class Insecta; order Coleoptera; family Curculionidae; genus Polydrusus; species Polydrusus pterygomalis. The sequence continues at coordinate 22,214,812 of OZ018379.1, forward strand.
TATCTTTCCAATAGTGTGAACTTTCGGTTAAACCGGATGTAAGAAATATAGTACTTCCGGTTTGACCGGAAGTTGACACTATTGGAAAGATAATAAAAATCGAAGATAGGGACATATAAGCCGTTTTGCTCTAAGACGTACAGTTAGAAAGCTAAACGCTGTCAAAGTTCAAAAATGTAATTTTTCAAGAGTAAATATCTCGGAAACTGTTAAGTATAGACTAATAATGCTTTTATTAAAAAATGTTCAGAATTTTATGCAGAATCCAAAAAAATTATATAAAATAGGGGTATCCATTTAAGATTTAGATCTTACCCCCCCCCCCCCACCTCCCTCATAGGGGCTTGAAGTAACAAGATTGGCAATATACGCAAAAGATGTCCCCCTCGAAATAAAAATCAACGGGTCCGAGCGATTTTCCACATTTTTATTTTAAAGCAGGAAAATCGAGGTGGGAAGTTTTCAAATGATCACCCTGTATATTATATTCTTTGGATGATGGATTTTTATTCCTTAAACATCTTTTAGGATTTGCAAAGGACCGGAATGGAAACCAGGAATTTTTGTACAATTTACCAAAGAAGGAGGAATAGCTAGAGATGCAGGATTAAGGCCGGGAGATCAGATTTTGTATTGCAATAATGTCGACTTTTCTGATATACTTTTTAATGAGGTAAATAAAACTTTTTGTTAATCTAATGGGGTAAAGCTTTTAGGGAACACGTTGGCTCAGATGCTTGAAACCCTAAAACAACTGCCCAGTGCTGGATTTACCATTAGGCTGAGTAGGCTGGAGCCTAGGGCGGCAGATTTTAGGGGGCGGCAAATTTGGCCCAAAATTTTTTTTGTCTTACAGAAATAAATGGTACAATCTTTATTCACGGTCGACGGGTGGTATTTTTTTAAATAAACTTTATTGTTGGCCGTGTCTGTTAATGGGGATAAAAAAAGGTAGTTGGAACTTTACTGGCTTTGCAGAAAGAAATTTCATTTTCAATAAAATAAGTAGGTAATCATAAATTTTTAAAATATTTACTAAAAATTATTGACAAAATTTGAGCGTAGTCTTAAAACATTTTCGCCTGCGGCGCATTTCGCCTGCAGCGGGCTTTTTCTTTCCCAAACACTTCACCTGTTTCACAACTCACAGACCGTCACTGGTATAGGGGCGGCAAAAATTGAATAGCCTACTAGCGGCAAATTTGTAAATCCGCCACTGCAACTGCCCTCCTCATTCTCCTGCCAGTATGCGAGGCTAGATCGGGGGCAGGACTTAAATGTTGTAAATAGGAACGCCAAAACTTTAATAAATTTACTTTGATTAGTGCATCTTAAAAATCTGTCGCTTCGGTTTAAGTTATTTGTTATACCCTACCTCTGAAGACAAACCGGCCTGAAGAAAATTTTCCAAAAATATTGCAATAATCTACAATTATTTTTATTTTTAATCTGTATATTATATAGTGTCACCAGTAAAGTCCGCATCATATGGGATTTTTTTTTATTAATAGCTTTATTCAAAATTTGACTTTGGCATCAAGTTCTGCTTCAATCGAGATGAAAATTTAGCAAAAAAAATTTCAGCCGCATAAGATAATTTTAATTTTTTACCCATATTTTGTAAATTGCACCACTTTTGCAAAATAAGACTCAACGCAACCTACATAAAACTTCTTAGTTTTGACAATGCTTTATTTCAGATACATTTTCTTTAAAGTAGCACCATATTGAATGTGTGTTTTTCTACAAAATCATAATTGGGCTATTAAAACTTGGTCGCATGTGATGTAAAGTTTATTTGTTTTTGACCCTGTATAAGGTAACTTTATAAAATAAGTATTTTTGAAAACATAGTTTGCGTCTGAAAGTAATACACCTTAATATTAAGACAAAAAAGAACCCAGTGTCTTTAGTAAGTGTTCATTAAGTGGAAAATAAATTTTAGTTTAACTTAACGTAAAGTTTATCTATTTTCAACGATTTAATTTAAAACCCCTTTACTTTATTTTTAATTTTTTTACTTTCAGGCACAAACGACGTTTTCAAAAATATTAATTTTATGAAGTTACCTTATACAGGGTTAATAACAAATAAACTTTGCATCACATATTTTAATAGCCCAATTTTGATTTTGTAGAAAAACACACATTTAATATGGCGCTACTTTAAAGAAAATGTATCTGAAATAAAGCATTGTTAAAACTAAGAAGTTTTATGTAGGTTGCGTTGAGTCTTATTTTGCAAAAGTGGTGCAATTTACAAAATATAGGTAAAAAATCAAAATTATCTTATGCAGCTGAAATTTTGCATGTGGGCTAGAAACTGCATTAAAAAAACCTTTTCTAATAACTTTTTTCGATATTTTCAAAAATAACCCCACTTTTGAATTATTCTTTGGAAAAAATTCAAATTTGACAGTAAATGTGAATCATGTGACTACTATTTTTTGTTTAATTTTCATCTCGATCGAAGCAGAACTTGATGCCAAAGTCAAATTTTGAATAAAGCTATTAATAAAAAAAATCCCATATGATGCGGACTTTACCGGTGATACTGTATATTATCCCTTCATTGTACAACACCTTATGTTTTAGGCCGTAAGTTTAATGAAATCGGCCCGACAGCTCAACCTAATTGTAAGAAAATCGGTCGGATCGGAACTGTTTCCCGGTGAATCCAGCGGATATAATAGCTCAGCAAGTTCAGTCACTGGAGACCAAAGTCCCTCTTGGTCAGATTCCAAGAGACTTTCCATTGTAAAGGAGGAAAATTTGGATCTTGGGGAGAGGCTCAATCATTTGGATAGATTTAAGAATTGTAAGTATAAATAAAACCAATAGTATTGACTCGAAGGGTTTGCAATCGATTTTATTGAACCACTCTAGCTTATTCGCTTATTCTCTTTGTTTGTAGAACCTTTATCTGTTATCATCATTGGAGTAATGCCTACCTATAACAAATACCGTGCGAGCAACAATGATTTGCATCAAAGAGGGCTTGGATTAAAAAACGTAGGGCTTGGTTTAGATCACAATGATATGGGGACGATATATCTAACCAAATCAAGGTTAAAATTTTGTCAAATTCATTTTATGACATGATATGCCAAACTAATGAGTAATAAAATAAGTAGACAAATAGGTACAAATTTATTTTTGTTGTTTACAAAATTAACAAAGTAAGAATATACAGGAAGAAAAAGAAAAATAGTTACATAAATTGCGGAAATTGGCCACCGCCATGCTCCAAGCATAAATTCACACGTCTCTTCATATTTTCGAAACTGTTGACCAGCATCTCTGGAGAAATGTTACCACATTCTTGAATAATCCTTTCTTGTAATTTGTTCTAAATTTGCAACTGACTCTACAAAAAAATGGGGATTTCACTACTCCACATGCGTGTATTTTGAGAATTCATTTAACCGGAGAGGTGGAAAAAGGCTTCATCCGAAAAAAATGTCAGGTCTAATAAATCATTTATATCCAATAAATTTTGGGTACTTACTTAAACCATTGAGAGTAATGCCTGCGTCTTTCAAAATCTGCGGCCTGTATTTCTTGGAATACTTTCACTTTATAAGAAAATAAATTTAGCTGCTTCTTAAGAATAGTCCTGCATGTTTCATAAGATCTTCCCACTTCTTGGGACAGGCATCTTATACAATTTGTTGGCGTATTTTGCATTATTTCACGAACGTTTGCAACAAGTTCTTCTGTTCTTACAGATGGTCTTCCTGCTCCTTTTTTGTGTTGAATAGAACCTGTTTCTCTAAACACAGCCACGGTTCTTTTCAGGCAATGATAAAAATCCCCAGCAATAAAAGCAACGTTAGGAAAATGTTCGTGAAAATCGTCCATGCACAAACCCGGATTGTATTGCCACTCACCATTAACTCTAACCTCGTTTCGAAAATACGCTTCAACCATGAATGTTTTGTGCTGTTCCGTAAAGCCCATTGTGTGAATTGTTTCAAATTACTTTTAACGACTGTCAAAGATGACGGAATAACTGATTGATTGTTAATTCAGGTAGTTACTGACACCCAACAGGTATTAAGCTCTACGGCTAAGCATTACGTCCTTAGATGCAAAGCCCTCTTTGATGCAAATAATTTTTGCTCGCACGGTATAAAAGTATACTTTATTGGATTTATTAAAATAATTTTACCCAGGGGGGGATAAAAACGGAAAGTCTAAATATGGTTGTCAACATCAGTACCTATCTTTTTAGTAGTTAACGTCAAAAAATGGGATTCCTGGGACGAAGAACCTGAAGATAAACCCCTTTTTAAACCAACCATTATAAACTTATCAGAGAATCGCACCACCATACATAACAACGGATCCGAAGAACCCATCATCGAAGAATATAGCACATGCAGCGTCAGTAGTCTCAGCACATCTTCTAGTATTAATTATAATGGATTTGCATCTTCTAATAACCAAAAAATCAACGAAATACCTGAAGACATATATTCTGTTGCTCAAAGACAACGAGAAACCAAGACCGTTATGGTAGAAGTTCACAGGAGTGATGCAGGGGACAAAATTAAGGCTGAAAACGGCCATATGGCTTTGATTAAGAGCCCATCGACCAGTAGTTTTTGTAGTATAGCAAGTAAGAGCAGTTGTACGAGTAGTATAACTAGTGGCATGACCAACTGTAGTTTATCTTCGGCTATTACTCAGGAAATTCAAAGGCGATCACAGGCAAGTAAATACATAGCTATAATTGTAGATTAAAGGTACCTTTCCAGCAGCTTAGTATCGCGATATATACTAATCAAAATATTTTCCTTTCAGAAGAAAACATTGGAATTAAAACCATCTATAGACGATCAAATTCAAATGAAAAAAGTTCTTAAAGGTGTTAGTACCGAAAAACAATACCAACATTGTAAGCTTATGGACGAATTTAAAAGGGCTCATCAAAAGATGTTTAAAAATAGTGATTCTATAGAAGACACTGATACCTCAAGTAAAATTTCCAGCTGTTCCGAGGATCAAACTGTGGTGAGTACTTTTAGTTATGTTTAAATTGTTTAGAAGATTTTTTGATTTCTGGTTTTCGGTATTACAATACCCTAACATATATGTACCTCCAATATATCTTTATGCTGTGTTGAATGAACCCAATATGTATCTATATAAATACTTAAAACAATACCTAAATATAATAATACTGGAGGGTTAAAATAAAATAACTTCTCTCACAGAATAATTGAACCCACATAATGGGAAGCTTTCAAAATCCATTTAATAATAGGTAATATATAGTTTTTGAAAGAGGAATGTGTAAAACATCGATCACACAGACAATGCGTCAAAATTCACTATTGTGTCAAGAAATACATTATTGAAGCATTTCAGCTTTTTGCCTACATCTAGATATCACCAGGGGCGGATCGTGGTTTTTTGGGCTCTTAGGCCGATTCGATTTCTGGGGCCCCCAACCCCCCGAAATGCTTTTTTTCCATGATGTAGTTATTTTTTGTTATAAAACGACTAATGTAAAAAATATAAATCTATTCTATTTAAACTAAAAAAAATATTAAAATTAAAGCTAATTACATAGCAATAACAACTTTAAAAAGACTGTTGTCTTCTGCACTTAACTGTGACGTATTCGCGGATTGCTTTTTCATATGAAATAGATCTCGTGATGTCATACTCAATTGATAAAATTGAAAGGCAATTTAGGCTCTCGTCCGTCATTGTTGAAATATATTTATTTTTTATAAATGCCATTTTTGAAAAAGGCCTTTTGGCTTCACATCTTGTTATTGGTATCGTTAAGTAAATTTTAAGAATTGTATACAGATTTGGAAATATATCAATAAGGTTTTTTTCAAAAATTAGTGTTAACACTTCGGAAGCCGTAATACACTCATTTTGTTTAAACCATACCATTTTAAAATAATGTTGGAACTGAGTGCATTTACTTAAGAGTTCTTCCCCGATATCATTTTTATATATTGATATTACGGACTTCATTGATTTAGGTTCGATAATCGAGTTTTTTTTGCCCAAGTTTATTAAAAAATTTAATTTGTCTGCAAGTTCTTTGTATACACTACTTCTTTTTTTAAGTTCTACCCCCAATTTATCTAAAAGAACATTAAATACCTCTATTCGAAATTTTTCCTTTCCGGTAAGAATATTATATATCTTTTTGTTTTTCTCCATCTGGAAATATTTTTGTTCTTACTATCTTTTATATGCATCACTAAAATTTTCTTTAACTTCTGTACTGTTGCTTTGTTTTCCAAATCCTTAAATTGTTGCTCAGAATCTTGACGTAAAGATTTAACAAACTTTAATATTTATTAATATTAATTTAAATTAAATTATTATTTATTAATTATTAATGATTTTTTTATTATTTATTTTTAATGATCTTATTTTGAAGCACATAATGCAAGCGGTCATGATCGGTATTTGGTACCGTTTTTCATTGAGGCCCCTGCGGGGCCCCCTTTTGCCGGGGACCCTAGGCTTCAGCCTGCCTAGCCTAATGGGAGATCCGCTACTGGATATCACCTAATAAACTGTGAAGCAAACATAGTTACATTTATCTTGTTGACTTTTGTTGTATTTCATATATTTTTCAAATTCAAATAATTCACTATATTTTTGTCCGCTTTTTGATCTTGCACATAATATATTATTTGCAATGTTTTTAACTTGATGTATACCATACTATTATACTGGTGTTGCTACACAAATTATTTTTGCATGTCAATTTTGAACTAATTGTAAATTTGATTTATTGAACCTTTTATCCTGTAGGTCAAAATAACAAATTGTAATTTAAAAAAAATTATCCTTGTCGCTATTTATCACTGATAAAAGTTTTTATAATGGCGTCTCATTTTTTTATCCTAAAGGTCTATGCATTTGCCTATTACTATAGATAGTATAATATAGAAGTTACACACAATATAAAATTTACTCGATGTCGATATAGGATTAAGATAATGTTGTTAAAATATTGATTGAATTGTAATCCTCAACAATGAAATAGGTATTCTACATATTATGAGAGGTTATAGATTATGACGGACACATTAATTTTTTTTTAAATTTTTAGATAATTAAATTTTGTGAACTATAATATATAGTATTGGGGACTGGATTATCTTGACCATTTGACAGGTTGCACGTTTAATTAAGAATTAATCATAATTAGTTGACAAATGACATTGGCAGAAATAATTTTCTCACAATCAAAATATGTTTTATTTCATTTTGTCCGGTAAATCAACTTACCATGTACTCATTTGCGGCCGGTAAGTGGAACATTACAGTATCAGGTACTGTAATGTATTGCCTAGCAACCATATTTTGTTTTTAGAAATAATGACTTTTCACTTTGGATTTTTGACAAGTTGTCACATATTGAGCATTAATTATTTAATTCATCATATTATATACATTAAACTAAATTAAACTTGGAATATAATAATACCTATATAAATTTTTAAAACTTATAATAACAGGAACTGTCATAATTCAAAACAAAATAAAGGCAATCATGGCCGAATATAAAAATGCGTTCCACCAATACCCTCTGAAATAAAATAAAAATAAAAAAATAAATTTCAGAGGGTATTGGTTCCACGCCCCGACTAGTATTTATTGGAAAATTGCTATTTTGGCAGCATGTCTTACTATAAATAATATGCTTTTTTCTACCAACTTTAGTAAATAAAAAATGTTACGCAACTACAGAAGAGGCTCTTTTCTAGAATTTTTTAAATAGTTTGCTTAACTAAAGTTAGTCATTTTTATTTTGTTTTGAATATATATCTATCGATACCAAATAACTTTGTATAGACGCTTTAACTTGTAAAAGTATTTTTTCTACCAACTTTAGTAAATGAAAATTATTAGGCAACTACAGAATAGACTCTCTTTTACAATTTTTTCAATATTTTGCTTAACTAAAGTTAGTAATTTTTATTTTATTTAAACTATATCCAGTGATACCAATTAATATTGCCAATAATATTTTAAAATTTGTAATAAACATTTTTATTAAATCTTTTAAAAAGGGATTATAATGACAAAATGAAATAAAATATCATACGATACACGTCCGTTAGGTGTTATTACAGCACTCGTTTATATTCCAGACTCGGCTCCTACGTCGCCTCGTCCGTAAACCAACTCGTACTGTAATAAGTCACCTACCGGCCTTGTAACGTAAAATACTATTGTTCTTGCCGTCTAACAAAAAATAAGTTACCCTTAATGGGAGTCTCTAAGAAAGGGGCAGGAGGAACCCTACCCTCCCCCCAATAAATAATTGTGTTGGCTATTACACATAATGAAAATAACAGTTGAATATTTTAAAATGATTTACTTACTTATAGAAAGTATATAATTTCAACTAAGTACCTTCTTAGGGTGGATAGGTATTATAAAAAAGGCAAAAGTTGATTTTAACGGTTAGTTTAACGACCCTAAAAAAATGATTGTTTATAAAATCCTTATTAACCTCCGACAGTAAAAGACGTAAAATGAGGTTTTTAACAACCTAACCTGTGACTTATCATTAATATTTTATAAAAACGTCTTGCAGAAAATAGCAGGTATTTTTTTCTGATGATGAAATTAGTATTCTAATATCCAGGAGACGAATATAAAAACATATAAAAAAAAATATATAGCTTATGTCAACAAGAGTCTATGAGCATTGACCAGCTTGAGCATCTTATTAGCGTGTCCAAGTAAAATTTTTCTGACTTAGATAACATGAAAGAATAATAAAATATGTATGTTAATGAAGGAATGCCTATTTAACCATTAAGGGAGTGATGGAGGACCTTCGGTTGATCGAACGACTGACAGTACTTACCACAAATTATTAACCAAGTTTAGCAAAATTTGGGTTTGTACGTCTTTATCGGGAAATCCATACCAATATATACATCCGATATGGCTAAATGATTATTTTATTTGTATATGTAGATATAATAACTAGGGTAAAACACAACAATGCAATTAAAAATAATTATTATTGTAAATGATGTATGTCACTAGTTTAGTAAATATGAGTAGGTAAATGAAAGGTTTTTATCTAAAATAAACGACATTATAATATGTGCGTTATATAAATATATATCTTTCTGACTTGGTACTATGCATGCAATTTTTTTTGTTGTGGATTTATACCGGGTGTTTCTCAAAAGACGTTCACCCCTATAACTTTTCTGTATTTATAGATATTAAAATTAAATTTTGAGATTACGCATAAGAGATGAGTCTGCATTTATTGGCATCATTTTCAATTTGTTAGCACTTCCGGTTTGACCGAAAGTAACCTCGCCTTTGGTTTTTTAAATGGGACATCTTGTATATTTTTACTTATTGGGATTCAGTATAACACTTTGAGTAAAATGACACCTCACCAGTCATTTTTTGACGTGTTGCAACATTTTTATGTTTATTTTGTATTTTCAATCTATAGAGTGCTACAAATTAATTAAATCTGTTATTTATAGTCAAGTAGTATATGTATAGTAAAATAGTAATGTCATTCGTTTTTATTAAACTTACATTGTAAATCAGATAAAATGGTTAGTTTTACTAGAAATGAACTAATAATTGATATGCTCATAATTTTTGAAGTGACCAGAAAAATTCTTCTGAAGCCGCAAGATTGTATGTATTGTATAATAATATGTTTTATAAACTAATGACATTACAACTTTAAATTAAAGCCACATTGCTTTTCAAAACCATTCTATCGTTTTTCAAAGCCGCCTTTATATTCTTTAGAAAAGAGATGGCGGCAATAAGGCATAACGCTTTTAAATTTGCCATTGGGATTCAAATTTTTCAGTGTCAATTTTATAATAACATAGCAGGAGTGTATGGTATCAAATTGTTGAAAAAAAAATGCTCGTTTTAAATATCCATTGGAAAAATGAAGTAAACGTCAAGAAAAAAAAATTTAATTTTTTAAACGCTTGTGAAACTTAGAAAGTCAATTATTATGACATAATATTAATTTTCATATACTACTTGACTATAAATTGACAGATTTAATTAATTTGTAGCACTCTATAATGTTATGCTGAACTCAAATAAGTAAAAATATACAAGATGTCCTATTTAAAACATCAATGGCAAGGTCTATTCCGGTCAAACCGGAAGTGCTAACAAATTGAAAATTATGCCTATACCATACAGACTCATCTCTTATGCATAATCTCAACATTCCATTTTAATATCTATAAATATAAAAAGTTATAGGGGTGAACGTCTTTTGAGAAACACCCGGTATAGAGAGGTTAAAAGAAAATAGGTTAGTTTAATTTTTAAAAATGCAGTTTATCGGTGTGCCCAGCCCTTTGCAATAGTTAAAGCTGCCTAAGCCATGCCGTTATAATTTGATGTTGCACGCGAAACAAACAAACGAGGAAAAGAGGACGAATTTCTCCGTAACCGCACATATGATTTACTTTAACTTAAAAATATTGAAAGACATATCCTAAAATTCTGTTTCTCATGTAGCAGATTTTCTATTTCCAGTGGCGTAACGCGTAACAAAAACTAAGTGGGCCCCACCGCAAACGTTTTCAGGGGCCCCCTCTCTATAACGAATGGAAAATGATAATTCTTATTTACATTACTATTAGGTTCAGGTTTATGCATTTTTGAATTAGTTAATCGTGTAAATAATTTAATTAGGCTTAAACCCACATTATGTGTTAAGTACCTACTATTAAAACAGCAAACAATTCGAATTTATTTTATAATCGTAGGTAGACTGGTAGACATAACATAGGTAGTTATTAAGGTTGAATTCTCAACGTCATTCAATCTATTGCCAACCTATAACCTATTTCGCGTTGATTTTTTGAGTTTATTATTTTAATAACAAACATTTAAAGAAAATCAATATCGTCGGTACATTATTTATGTAGTATCTGATATATTACAAAAATATCAAGTTATTTCATTGCTAATTTTGGGAGAATTGTATAGTGAAAGAACAATGAGTGACAATGACATAATAATGTTAAAAAAAATCTTACCCGATGTTTTTCGCTATACAATTCTCCTAAAATAAGTTATGAAATTCCTTGATATTTATTAAATAAGTCAATTATTACCTATAGAATATCAAGTCGATACTGATTTTCTTTAAATTTTGTATAAAAGCTAGAAAACATAAATAAATCTACGCGAAATAGGTTATAGGTTGGCAAGCATGTTGATACTCCCGCCTTAAGTCATTATACGTAATATTCCAGCAAATATGATGCAAAATCAAAATTTTAAAACACCACTTATAATAGTTGCTTATTATTTGACCACTTGTCTTGGCTGAGCTGACCTAAACTGACTACCTTGCCGTTTTATTTGACCAAGTAAGTCAGATTATCTCAGTCAAATTTCCTCCCCCCTTACCTACGCTAAGGTTACCGGATTTGTGACTGAGATCATTCGTGTTGGCTGATTTATGTGTCAACACTGTCAACTTATCAATGGTTGTTTTATTTGCAATTTAGTCAAGAAATTTCTTTTAGTTAGCTCAGCCAAGACAAATGGTCAAATAATAAGCAACTAATGTTGCTTACCATGTATGGTGGTAACGGGGGTAGTAGTGATCGAGCCTCATAGAATCCAACATACAGAAAACAGTAAAACACATGAACACTCAACAAGTCTGCACAAAGATTATGTCACTAAGTACTATACAAGGTATTATACAAAACGACCAGATCGTCAAGAGTTTTTTTTTGAAAAATCGTTTATAATTTCGTCGATATTTATTGTTTTAATAAATTCGTGTTCGATACTGATTAAGAATAAATCCGAAAGGCGTTGTTGTCCCAGGGTGTTACGTAAATGAGTTTTTACTATTTTAAGTTTGGAAAAAGATCGTTCTGCTGATGCCACACTAACTGGTAAAGTTAAAAATAACATCACTCTTCTGGAAAATTTGAAGAAACACACTGATTTTTTATTAATAAATGATCCGCAAGTTCACACACTGTTTTTAATTTTGAAATACTATCTCCAAGTCCCTTTCTGAGGCTTAAAATTTGACTAGGAAAGTCAATGGAAAAGTCTTTATGGTAGATCGTTTTTAAATTCTGCGCTTTCACGTATAATTATTCTTCTTGACTTAACGAAGTTAAATTCTTAGGATATAAAAAAATTAAATTAATTATAAAAAGCAAAGCTGGCAGCAAATTTTGAAGGGGCCGTCCCCCGTCCCCTCCCCGTGGTGAGGGGTCTGCGGGGGTGTTTTTTTATGCCACTGTATACAGGGTGTCCCAAAAGCAATGGGACACAGAGCAACAGAAGACTCCTTTAGACGAAATAATGCGATCTATCTAAACTTGCCTTATCCCAAAACTGATAACAACCGAGATACAGGGTGTCAAAGTTTTAATTTTGTTTTCGTTTTTTTGCGATTACTTTTTAACGAAACGACATAGCAGCACAAAATTAAGGGTTTTGGGGTTTTTTGAGGTGAGGAATTCATAATTATAGCCATAGTTTTTGTGTAACCAGTAGAGGGCGCTGCCTACGACATGGCCCACTCCTTTTAGCTGGCATAACTTTGTTTAGGCTTTTTATATCGACCCGACTATTAAAAAAATAAGTAACTTTACTTCTTTTACATCAAAAATGTATAACTTATTGAAGTCGCTAGGAGCAACCATTTTTGAGATAATCGCATTTCATATGTCCAATGCAACTAAGTACGTGGTCCAAAAGCAACGGAAAATCGAGCAACGGTAAATTTCTGACTTAAAATCATTGTAAATGAGCTATATTAGCTAAGTGTCAGTTAATGTAGATACTTAAGGTTGACTATTTTTTTTTTTTCTAATAAAAACGCTTTTTCGTATACGGAATTACTAATTTTATTTTAAACAAAAATTTTTTTTTGCAAAATCGTTTATAATTTCGTCGATATTTAATGTTTTAATAAATTCATGTTCGATACTGATTAAGAATAAATCCGAAAGGCTTTGTTGTCCCAGGGTGTTACGTAAATGGGTTTTTACTATTTTAAGTTTGGAAAAAGATCGTTCCGCTGATGCCACACTAACTGGTAAAGTTAGAAATAACATCACTGCACTAGATACATCTGGAAAAGTTGAAGAACACACTGATTTTTTATTAATAAATGATCCGCAAGTTCATATACTGTTTTTAATTTTGAAATACTATTTCCAAGTCCCTTTCTAAGGCTTAAAATTCGACTAGGAAAGTCAATGGACAAGTCTTTAAGGTATATCGTTTATAAATTCCGCGCTTTCACGTATAATTCTTCTTCACTTAATGAAGTTAAATTCTCAGGATATAAAAAAATAAAATTTATTATAAAACAAAATACCTATGAAAAGCACCCTTTCGTTGTCAAAATATAGGTACTATAATTTGTGTTAGTACAAAAAATTACCTACTTTAATATTTCTAAATAAACAACTATGTCTTGAAATAAATTCGATAGGCTTCAAGGGTTTCGAATAAATGGTATAATACGTAGTATGTCGCGAGTAAAAGTGATGGTAGACTCTTAAATAATAAATTATTACAATCGGTATATTACTTATCATTTGAAATAATTATAAGGCAAAATTTCAAATTAATCGGTAGTTTATAATTATTTACAGTGCCTAAATGTAGGGGAAACACAGGTAGATTGGAACAAAGGTTAGGTTCGAACTAGCCACAAGATACTTTAGAAGTTGAGCTGAAAGACGGTAAAATAATCGATTAAAATATTACTTAAAAATTCATTTAGTAGATATTATCGATAAATTAACCCGATTTTTAAATTATCATAAAAAATCGATTAATTCATTTTTTAAATAAAATATGCAATCAGTTTATTATATCGCCCGAAAAAGGAATTATTAGATATTTGGGTAAATCAATAGGGAACTTTCCAATTTTTTTTTTCAATAATATGATTTAGTTAGGCCTAAAAAAAATATCCCCCCCCCCAATTATTACTCCTTAAAAATCAGTAATAACTTGGTAAAAATTCTTTAAAGTTTCAGGCGTGTCAAAAGCATTTCAAACGACCTTTTAAGCGCGCCAAGCCCGATGACGTCACGAAGTATGACTTCCGTCATCCGTCATCCTGACCGGTGGCCGAGCTACCGAGTTTGGATTTGGATTGCCGTGTGTTATTGTTATTGTATTGTTGTTATCCACTATGTTTTAAGGTGGAATTCTCAACGTCGTTCAATTTATTGCCAACCTATAACCTATTTCGTGGATGTCATCATGACAAATAATACTTCGTGACGTCACGACCCGTTTTTACCCGCTTGGGATAATTTGAATTTTGGGGCAGTTTTAAATCTTTCTAGTGGTCTTTTGGGACGAAATATGTTGTTTTTTCTTGCTGCCATACAGGGTGGCCTTTTAGTGTGGCAAAGTACAATAGCTCCGTTACTATTTCAAATACATTAAAAATATTAATACAAAAGTTGAAGGGCAGTAAGTGACTTATAACGTAAAATTATTTTTAACTCTATAGGGTGGCTCAAAAAAGCGGAACAATAAAAAATGTACTTTTTTTAAATGGAACACCCTGTATATTTTTTCATTTTTAAATTCTAGATAAAATTATAATTATTTTTTATTAAATACATTATTAGTCTATACTTTATAGTTTCCGAGATATTGACTCTTGAAAAGTGACATTTTTGAACTTTGACAGCTTCTAACTTTCTAACAGTACGTCTTAGAGCAAAACGGCTTACATGTCCCTATCTTCAATTTTTATTATCTTCCCAAAAAAATCAACTTCCGGTTAAACCGGATGTTACTCGAAAGCAGGAAATATAGTTGTTCCGGTTTAACTGGAAGTTGATTTTTTTGGGAAGATAATAAAAATTGAAGATAGGGACATGTAAGCCGTTTTGCTCTAAGACGTAGTGTTAGAAAGTTAGAAGCTGTCAAAGTTCAAAAATGTCACTTTTCAAGAGTCAATATCTCGGAAACTATAAAGTATAGACTAATAATGTATTTGATAAAAAATAATTGTAATTTTATGTGGAATTTAAAAATGTAAAAATATACAGGGTGTTCCATTTGAAAAAAGTACATTTTTTCTTGTTCCGCTTTTTTGAGCCACCCTATAGAGTTAAAAATAATTTTACGTTATAAGTCACTTACTGCCCTTCAACTTTTGTATTAATATTTTTAATGTATTTGAAATAGTAACGGAGCTATTGTACTTTGCCACACTAAAGGGCCACCCTGTATGTTTTATGACAATATATACTTATGATTTATAGAATTTTTTCACCATTTAAAATTTTCGTCAAGTTCCCTATTGAATATTCCAATGAAATGGTATACCTACAATTTATCTATTATCTTTTGTCTGGGCACGTGCTGTGATGATTACCTCGGATTTTATTTTAAAACCTTATTCCAAGAAATGATGGAACGCCAAAACGAGCAAGTTTTAAAAGAATCAGTACAAAATTAATGCTGTTTTTATGTCATATAACCATATTTTAACTCGTGACGTCACGCGTCAGGATGATAGACAGACACCAAAGTAATTCCAGAGGTTTTGCGCTGTTTCAATTTCAATATGAAATAAACTACATAAAAACTTTATATCCTTAAGTAAAAGAAAAGGCTTAGTCATGCGAACTTTAAATGGAGAATCCTATATTACGATATCGGAAACAATAGAATTAAATGACATGAACTTCTATTAATTACAACAATCTTCCAAAACGTTGCCAAACAAAAACAGTCGCGATGCGATAATTCCAAAACCTATGAAATCCGATTCTCCCACAGATTTAACGCGAGCCAGTGCTGTTATAGGTAACACAATTGTACCGAAAACTGTACATTTAAATTTTTACTTGCTATTTAAGATGGTAAATTTTTTTTTGTTTTTTTTTACCTAATTTAATCCTGCGTTTTTACTAGGTTTAAGAGTAAAGTACCTTCATTATTCACTTGCACAAAACAGTGTTTGTATTAATTTCAAAAATTACAAATTTCGCTGACTTTAGACAAAAAAATAGGAATAAATCAACATCAAACAACTTCTACTAATACCATTTTTTTCGAAAGTGAAAAATGGGAATTCTTTACTTTAATTTTATTCTCATATTTAATTATTAAACTTTTACATGATTTAAAGTATTTGGGTTTATCTTCAAACCACAGGGTGTCCCAAAAGTAATGGGACACAGAGCAACAGCAGACTCCTTAAGGCGAAATAATGTGATTTACTTAAACTTTCCTTATCCCAAAATTGATAACAACAAAGATACAGGGTGGCAAAGTTTTAATTTTGTTTTCGTTTTTTTGCAATTACTTCTTAACGAAACGACATAGCAGCACAAAATTAAAGCTTTTGGGGTTTTTTGAGGTGAGGAATTCAAAATTATCCATAGTTTTTGTGTATCCAGTAGAGGGCGCTGCCTACGGCATGGCCCACTCCTTTTAGCTGGCATAACTTTGTTTAGGCTTCTTATATCGATCCGACTATTAAAAAAATAAGTTACTTTACTTCTTTCACATCAAAAATGTATACTTTATTAAAGTCGCTAGGGGCAACCATTTTCGAGATAATTGCATTCGATATTTTTAATGCAAGAGTTCTAAAATATTTAAATTAATTAAATCATTGAAATCAATGGTGGCCATTTTCAACAATTGCCATCACGGCGTTACCATTTTTATTTCTAACTATTTTGTTACTTTTAAATGTTATTAAAGTAAGTATTAAAAAAAAAATTTGTTTAAAATAAAATTAGTAATTCCGTATACGAAAAAGCGTTTTTATTAGAAAAAAAAAATAGTCAACCTTAAGTATCTACATTAACTGACACTTAGCTAATGTAGCTCATTTACAATAATTTTAAGTCAGAAATTTACCGTTGCTTTTGGACCACGTACTTAGTTGCATTGGACATATGAAATGCGATTAGCTCGAAAATGGTTGCTCCTAGCGACTTCAATAAGTTATACATTTTTGATGTAAAAGAAGTAAAGTAACTTATTTTTTTAATAGTCGGGTCGATATAAAAAGCCTAAACAAAGTTATGCCAGCTAAAAGGAGTGGGCCATGTCGTAGGCAGCGCCCTCTACTGGTTACACAAAAACTATGGCTAATTATGAATTCCTCACCTCAAAAAACCCCAAAACCCTTAATTTTGTGCTGCTATGTCGTTTCGTTAAAAAGTAATCGCAAAAAAACGAAAACAAAATTAAAACTTTGACACCCTGTATCTCGGTTGTTATCAGTTTTGGGATAAGGCAAGTTTAGATAGATCGCATTATTTCGTCTAAAGGAGTCTTCTGTTGCTCTGTGTCCCATTACTTTTGGGACACCCTGTATACAGTGGCATAAAACATACCCCCGCAGACCCCTCACCACGGGGAGGGGACGGGGGACGGCCCCTTCAAAATTTGCTGCCAGCTTTGCTTTTCATAATTAATTTAATTTTTTTATATCCTAAGAATTTAACTTCGTTAAGTCAAGAAGAATAATTATACGTGAAAGCGCAGAATTTACAAACGATTTACCATAAAGACTTGTCCATTGACTTTCCTAGTCAAATTTTAAGCCTCGGAAAGGGGCGATAGTATTTCAAAATTAAAAACAGTGTATGAACTTGCGGATCATTTATTAATAAAAAATCAGTGTGTTCTTCAAATTTTCCAGATGTATCTTAGTGCAGTGATATTATTTCTAACTTTACCAGTTAGTGTAGCATCAGCGGAACGATCTTTTTCCAAACTTAAAATAGTAAAAACCCATTTACGTATCACCACGGCATTTTGGATTTATCCTTAATCAATATCGAACACGAGTTTGTTAAAACATTAAATATCAACGAAATTATAAACGATTTTGCAAAAAAAAACCCTCGACGATCTGGTCGTTTTGTATAATACCTTGTATGGTAGTTATGCTACCTACTTAGTGACATAATGTTTGTGCAGACTTGTCGAGTGTGCATGTGTTTTACTGTTTGCTGTCTTTCGGATTCTATGAGGCTCAATTACTCTGCTACCCCCGTTACTACCATACATGGTAAGCAACATTATAAGTGGTGTTTTAAAATTTTGATTTTGCATCATATTTGCTGGAATATTACGTATAGTGACTTAATAACTACCTATGTTATGTCTACCAGTCTACCTACGATTATAAAATAAATTCGAATTGTTTGCTGTTTTAATAGTAGGTACTTAACACATAATGTGAGTTTAACCCTAATTAAATTATAACACGATTAACGAATTCAAAAATTCGGAAACCTGAACCTAATAGTACTGAAAATAAGAATTATCATTTTACATTCGTTATAGAGGGGAGACCCCTAAGAATGTTTGCGGGGGGGTTACTCAGTTTTTGTTACTCCACTGGATATATAGAATATACAGAACGTACAAAATAAAATAAATTTATTAAATTAAAAAATAACAATTTTTACCATAATATGCTGCACACCTTCTGGTGGTCATGGTAGAAAAATGTCAACTAAGAACTCATTATAATTGAAAAATTATGATAGTTCTTCCCATTAATTTGTACATTTCTTCAATAAAGTTATTACAATAAATTTTATCGTAACAAACGTGCCGTGCACCAGTAACTAGCGTTAAAAATTAATTGTTTATGCTTTTTACCTGTTTGTTATTGTTGCTGTTCGGTTTTATTTAGTTTCCATTGAAATTTCGTCGCGTACACCTTAGGCAACGTCAGTGTTTTTTTTTTAATTTAATTTTTGCGAAATACGTTAAAATACGTTGCAGCAATGAAGGCAAAGACCAATGGGACCGCTTTCGTATTGCAAACTTACGAAGTAAGTGTTTAATTATATAGGTAAAAATGAATGAATTTTAATGCAGTCGGTGTTTGATGTATTGGATTTGTTGTTATAAGCAATTTGCGACGAGATAAGCAAAAACCTTCTTATGAATGTTTAGAGTTTAGTAAATATAAAAGTTAGTGTAAAACCGGAGTTATTGTTATTAATAAGCTTGCTAATTTAGTTGATTTGTCGATTCGGCTATTGAACTTCTTTTCCTGAATATTTTCGGTTTTACTGTCGATATTTATTTAAGGTAGGAGTATCAACATGCTTGCCAACCTATAACCTATTTTACGCAGATTTTATTTATTTTTCTAGCTTTTACACAAAATTCAAATAAAATCAATATCGACTGCATATTCTATAGGTAATAATTGACATATTAAATAAATATAAAGGAATTTCATAAATTATTTTAGAAGAATTGTATTAAGTATACAAATACAAAAAATATTTAGTAAGATTTTTTTAAATATTATTATGTCATTGTCATGTCATATTCTTTCACTATACAATTTTCCCAAAATTAAAATTAGCAATGAAATAAATTGATACTTTTGTAATATATCAGATATTACCTAAATAATAGGCAGACGATATTGATTTTATTTAAAAGTTAGTAAATAAAATAATAAACTAAAAAAAACAACGCGAAATAGGTTATAGGTTGGCAATAGATTGAATGACATTGAAAATTCCACCTTAAGGTAGGAGTATCAACATGCTTGCCAACCTATAACCTATTTCGCGTAGATTTATTAATGTTTTCTAGCTTTTATACAAAATTTAAAGAACATCAGTATCGACTTGATATTCTATAGGTAATAGTTGACATATTAAATAAATATCAAGGAATTTCATAACTTATTTTAGGAGAATTGTATAGCGAAAAATATCGGGTAAGATTTTTTTTAACATTATTATGTAATTGTCACTCATTGTTCTTTCACTATACAATTCTCCCAAAATTAGCAATAAAATAAATTGATATTTTTTGTAATATATCAGATACTACCTAAATAATGTACCGACGATATTGATTTTCTTTAAATGTTAGTTATTAAAATAATAAACTCAAAAAATCAACGCGAAATAGGTTATAGGTTGGCAATAGATTGAATGACGTTTAGAATTCAACCTTAATGTAATGTAATATCAGGACTTTGATGCATCTGCGTTAAAAAAAAACATAAAATCAGCTGTTGTAACCATGATTCAAATATGCAGGGTGAAAATGCAAAGGTGCGGATTGGCCTTTACGTTTAGTTCCAAAAGCCAATTAGATTTTATTATTTTTTGTCATGGCACACAAATCACCCAATCATATTACACATTCACATTATGACATCAAGACTTTGACAGCCTCATATTCCAAATAAATTTCAAAATGTCACGTTCTGTACCTTTGCCAACTGTACCTTTAATAAATAAATAATTGCTTTATTGCGAGTTATTTATTTTTTAATTAAAAATTTTTCTGACCAAATAGTCCTCGGACATTGACAAATGCCTCATAATTTTAGGTCAATCGAAAGTACGTTGACTTTGGTAAAATTATCTCGTACATTATCTATGTCCTAGGGATATTATAGCTGAAAATGTATTTGAGCATTTTTGCTTAGTGACACATTTTCGATTTTGTACTGTCTTTATGGAAAAAACTTTTACAGTCATTTTTTTTTATCCAAATACATGGACAAGCTACTTAAAAAGAAAAAACTAGGAACTTGTAAGTTAATAAAAAATGTTTTAAAAAAAATCCAATTTTTTAAATAAAATCTTAAAATTGACCAAAAAGTGAAAATGGTGAAACATAATGCGCGCATGCAAGAGAAATTTGTAATTAATATTTTCCTCGGTTGAATGATAGATAGAAATTTAAAGTATCGTTTTCAGGTACCTACTTACCTACCTAGGAATTTTGTCTTTTGCATGTATGTCATCGGAAAAATCCGTTCTGTTATTACTAAAGTAATAATAGAAATCAGCTATTAAACAAACATAATTTATGTTATCTTTAATGTAGCCTTAAAAATATGTAGTTAAGAGGTATTTTGATAACAATAAAAATATTCCCATTTTTGGAATTTAGAAGTTTATATACAAAATATTTCCGGATGCATTAAGAGCAAACAGTAGTGCCTCATTCGCCACTTCATTTTCTTATCAATATTTCCAGTATTTTTCGTTTTCTCCAAAGTGGCCTAATATCCTTACCTACAGTTTTAGTTAAAATAAATTTATTTGATAAATTACTAAAAGCAAAATAGGAAATTTGCCATATTTCCTTTTCTGCTTTTATTAATTTATAAATGCAAGCTTTTTTTAACGTAGAACTGTATGTAATGTAGGTACTCCAAAGATGGGTATTTGCCCGTTTTTTTCATAAAACAAAGAAGTAACGAAATATTGATTTAAAAAAGAAATGGCGAAAGCGCTACTAGTGTTAATACGCCTTAATACCTACTCTAACGAAATTGTTTACAATTTTTTCCTCAACCAATTAGAAGGCTCCTTCTTGTTTACGTTGCTTATAGCGCGATAATTTTGTTAAGTCCTATTAACTTAATGAAATAAGTAAGTGATAATTTTTTTGTCAAAAATGAAGTGCTTTATATCTGTTGGCAAAAGTCACTCAGAATAAAATCAAAATACATTTTGTTGCTGACATAATTTTTATTGATACTAACCAATTTGCTTTACATATCAAACACCGGGGCTAAAAGAGACACATCAAAAATTTAACTAAACTCATCGGACATATATGTTTTTTTAAGTTTCATTTGAAACTATGTAGACATGTAATTTCAGATGTTATGGTTGAAAACGACTTAATGTTTTTACTGTTCCTGAAATTTTAGTACTAAACCTTAGTTACTAACAAGTAAAATCAACTTCTATTGTAAAAATATAGTGCGTCATATTTAACTAAACTCATCGGAAATATAATGTTTTTTAAGTTTCATTTGAAACTATGAAAAAATGTAATATCATATGTTATGGTTGAAAACGAATTAATAATTTTAATGTTCCTGAAATGTTAGTAATAAACCTTAGTATCTAACAAGTAAAATCAACTTCTATTGTAAAAATATAGTGCTTCATATTAAACTAAACTCTACGAAAATGTGTTTTTTAAAGTTTTATTTAAATTTAAAACTATAAAGACATTGGATTAAAGATAACAAATTTGTTATTTAATGTTTCTCACATTTTAGTAATAAAAATGGCTAACCGCTAAAACGAACTTCGTTGCTAAAACTCTAATTAGTTACAATTAACTAAAGCCGCCGGAAATATGTTTTTGTAGCATTTTAGCAAAAAAATTACAATAAAAAAAAACTTTAATTTATGAAATGTTCTTACCGAATCTCCCATGCAGCAGAATTAATTCCCGATAATTTTTTTCCCAGTTTCACTCATGTTTTTGTTGATAGAAAATTTCCCTCGTCTTCGACTCGAAAAAAATTATCGGTAATAATTCTACTGCTAGGGAGATTATAAGTGAAAATAAAATTGTGCTTTACAATTTTTACCATAATTTACATAGATTGTTTCTATTTTAAGTATAATTACAAAGATGTTCCTTGTGTATAAATATCCACGTAAGAGAATTGCAATATTTGCCGAATTATTACGAGTTAATCCTAACGCAAATAAGATATGAATAAGCGACAATTTTAAATTTTCAATTGTTATATTTACATATGGTTTATTAATAATATGTTGTTAATATAACAAAAACTATGGTAATGACGGCGATGTTACTAGGTTAACAGATTTCGGAACCCTTAAAAACTCTTTTTATTATACAGAGTTTCCTAAATAGTCAGGGCATATCAAACATACTTATTTTTTAATGGAATGGAATATTATTATGATATTTTGCAAGTGCTTCATCAATTTTATATCTAATTAAATAGTTTTTGAGTTATTAACAAATTTTCAAAAATTTGGTGTATACCTACCTTTTACGGTCGTCCCTTTAAATAGCTAATTTTCTATTTACCACGGAAACTTAGCATTGAGTTTATGTTGTAATGGATGTAAGTGGATGAATGCTACTTAGTTATCATATTCCATAACCCAAATTTCATGTATTACTGTCGCTCTGTTCTACCGACAGCAAAACATCAAAATTTAATTTAAGCATAAGATCTGTTATCCAAAATATGTATTCTTAAAATTAATTAACAAATCCAAAAATGTCATAATATACAGGGTGTTCCATTAAAATAAAAGTATGGTTGATATGCCCTGACTATTTGGGACACTGCGTAATTTAAAATAATTCAAAATTGTAAACTTAATCCCGCGTTGAGAGTGGCCCACTCGGTATGTCAAAATTTAGTTGTTTTTATAATAAATTAAAAAATAAAATAATTAATCATTGACAGGCTGTAGCGTTTAAACGATTTATTTAATCGAAAAAAGGTTAAATAATAACTTCTAGCTTAATTTTTTATTAAAAAATAAGCCTTTGACATTTCTACTAAACTATCTTCATCTTCCCACCTTGATTTCTCATTCAATTTGGTATGAGAAAATTTCTACTTAATTATATTTTCAATCAATGATAAAATCAAATTATACAAGGGAAAAAATAGCTGAAGAACATTTTTATTTTTGATCCAAGATCTAAGGAAACCAAGTTATTGATAAAAAAAAAGCTATTTGCATAAATTTTAATTTGAAGGAGAGAGAGGGTGGCGAAATCAGTAACAATTACTTTAGTTTATAGAAAATAAATACTTTTTAATAATTATTACCCAATACAAAAAACGATATTGTTGTTTACTTTTGTAACATCGAGAACCAAAATAAGCCACCACAGGCAACCCAGAAATTATGTAACGACAAATATTTTGCGTTGTTAATTTTATAACAAACTTTATTATTACATTTCTTAAAGTAATTAAAATTTGCTGTTATAACAATCAAGCGTAAAAAATAATAGAAAAGAATAATTGTTATTAATAATGGCATCTAATTATAGAAAGTTAATTTACCTTGCAAAATTAAAGTAATATTTATTTTTTACGTTCAATCAAAAAAAAAATAATGGGTAATTGTAGATTTCTGTAAATTACCAAATAAATAATTTATTGTTTCCACTAGAAACACATTTGGGTTAAAGAATGAAGATTATCTATGTGTATACATACAAAAATATATATGGTGGAAATAATTATTTTTAGGTCATCACTATATAATATAGTAGGTTTATTAAAAACCAAAATTAGGCTATGGTAAAAAAAACCACAAAGAAGGTACCTAGTTCGGTTGTGAAGCGGGAATCCTGTACGTCCTGTTCTTCGCAGTATTTTCTTTATAAAAACCATCCTTGGAATAATAAAATAGTTTGTTATTGTACTGTTAAATAAAAACAGGCAAAAATGTTTTTCGAAATGTAAAATCCTAAGAGTCCCTTATCGCTGTGGGAGGTAAGATGAGATTGAATTGAAAGAAGACCATTATTTTATATTTTTATGCCGGGAACAATTCGCAGTTAGCCAGAATATTTGCAAATAAAAGCGACTATATACTTTACACCACAAAATAAATTAGTTGTAGGCAGTGACGGATCTAGGAGTAAGTGAAGGGGGGCTACATCAAGGCTGTAGCCAGCGAGAAATTTCGGGGTGGTTTAGAATCAGTTTGTTTTTGAGATTCTGTCAATGCGGTGGGAAAGTGCCACAGGCAATGCGCCGCTGGAGAAAAATTTTCGGGGCCACGCCCAAACTTATTCATAATTCAGCCAATGAGAATGCATTAAGGTGGGAGTATCAACATGCTTGCCAACCTATAACCTATTTCGCGTAGATTGATTTATTTTTTCTAACTTTTACACAGAATTTAAATAAAATCAATATCGTCTTCATATTTTACAGGTAATAATTAACATGTTAAATAAATATCAAGGAATTTCATAAGTTATTTAAGGAGAATTGTATATCGAAAAATATCGGTTAAGATTTTTTTAAACATTTTTATGTCATTGTTCTTTCACTATACAATTCTCCCAAAATAAGCAATGAAATAAATTGATATTTTTGTAATATATCAGATATTACCTAAATAATGGCAGACGATATTAATAAATATAATAAACTAAGAAAAACAAGACGAACTAGGTTATAGGTTGGCAATAAATTGAGTGACATTGATAATTCCACCTTAAAAGGGATAAAATAGGATTAATATTAAAGCAAATTTAAAAAAAGGATAAAGTATAGAGCGGAAATTAGTTTTTTCTTTTCTTTATTTTACTTTTCAATATGTTATATTCCAATACTCCTGATGGAATTGGGAGAGATGGGACAGATTGATAGAATAGTTACCAGGTTCTTTATAGGGAGGTGAAACCCTATTCACCCCCCCTCCCCCACCCTAGCTATAGCTTTAAATAACACAGAGTCAGGTCAGATGGTAATCATAATGACAAATTTGTAAAATTGTATGAATTAGGTAAACCAGCAATATTGTTTTTGTTAATTAGGTTTTCAATTTTTTAATAGATAATTCTCACGATTTCTGGACTTTAACACACCTCATACGGAGAATGTATCATTATTTTTATTATTAGTATTTGCGCGAATCAGAGGAACATACCTACCTTACTTTAAAAAATGAAATTACAAATTTCTTTACTCCATATTTTGCATTTCAACATGAATTAA
The DNA here is from genome assembly GCA_963969555.1 of Polydrusus pterygomalis. Classification (NCBI taxonomy): domain Eukaryota; kingdom Metazoa; phylum Arthropoda; class Insecta; order Coleoptera; family Curculionidae; genus Polydrusus; species Polydrusus pterygomalis. The sequence goes on from OZ018379.1 coordinate 22,240,336, forward strand.
ATTTCTATTTTTTTCAGGATCGCCTTAACAACAATAATAGCAGTAAAGAATTAACGCAAAAGCTTACAGAGAGGTTATCCAATTTACAAAATGGCACAACAGACGAGACGAAAAGACTGACTTTAAATAAAACGAACTCTGTTGGATCGGCACCACCACCACCACCTCCGGTAAGTGTTTTTATATTTAAATTGAAAACTTGCTTTATTATCCCAACAACACAAGAATGTCTCATGGACTAAACGAAGTAGGTTTATAATATATTTTATCGTCAACCGGCAGTAAAGCCTTACATTATCAGAGTGATTTCCGGAAGTAAACGAACACTTTATTTTATTGTAAAATAAAATACTTTACGTGCCGCAAATGCGGCAGATAAATACTTTTACCTGCCGCAAATTTTTTCTTGAGGGGTGCTTTGGAATTTTCTGACGTGTCATAAAAATCGTCTGTCACTGTCACGCCTTTCCCTATTACAGCTCCATAAATAGTAGGTCAAATTTTTTTAGGGGTGCTTTGGAATACGCACGTGGTCAGCCGAAATTTTCTGACGTGTCATTTTTGACGTGTACATTCGCTGTTTTCTTTGTTATAATAAAATGCGATGAGTTATACCTCAATTTTTTATATTATAAATTCTGAACGGTTGGCGATAAAATGTTGTATGCACCACGTCAGTAAAGTGTCTTTATCGACTCGCCTGTTATTCGCCTCGCTCATCTCATAATTTCAGACTCGTCCGATAAAGAATCAGTTTACTGCCTTGGTACATAAATATAGCTATTATGAATGAATGATAATTCTTATTTTCATTACTATTATAGGATCAGGTTTACGAATTTTTGAATTCATTAATCGTGTAATAATTCAATTAGGGTTAAACCCACATTGACTTTTTTACTATTAGAACAGCAAACAATTCAAATTTATTTGATAATCCTACGTAGACTGGTAGACATAACATAGGTAGATATTAAGTCATTTTCCATATTCCAGCAAACATGATGCAAAATCAAAATTTTAAAACACCACTTATAATGTTGCTTACCATGTCATGTATGGCAGTAACGAGATTAACAGTGATCAAGCCTCATAGAATCCAAAAGACAGAAAACAGTAAAACGCATAAACACTCAACAAGTCTGCACAAACATTATGTCACTAAGTACTATACAAGGTATTATACAAAACGACCAGATCGTCGAGAGTTTTTTTTGCAAAAGTCGATATTTAATGTTTTAACAAACTCGTGTTCGATACTGATTAAGGATAAATCCGAAAGGCGTTGTTGTCCCATGGTGTTGCGTAAATAGGTTTTCACTATTTTAAGTTTGGAAAAAGATCGTTCCGCTGATGCCACACTAACCGGTAAAGTTAGAAATAACATGACTGCACACATCTGGAAACTTTAAAGAAACACACTGATTTTCTATTAATAAATGATCCGCAAGTTCATACACTGTTTTTAATTTTGAAATACTATCTCCAAGTCCCTTTCCAAGGCTTAAAATTTGACACGCGCTTTCACACATAATTCTTCTTCACTTAACGAAGTTAAATTCTCAGGATATAAAAAATAAAATTAATTATGAAATTAAATACCTATAAAAAGCAAAGCTGGCAGCAAGTTTCGAAGGGGTCGTCAATGTGGGCCCCTCGGCTGCCCCCCCCCCCCCCCCGCGGTTTGTTACGCCACTGTATGTAATTTAAAAGATTTTTGATATATTAAATACTAGCGTGTACCCGGCATGCGTTGCAACCCGCTGGTATAAATACAAACCCGATATATTAGTACCCGGCATGCCACTTTCTGAAATTGCACCTGTGCGAAGCCGAGGCGGGTCGCTAATTATACATAAAAACCTTCCTCTTGAATTACTCTATCTATTAAAAAAAAACGCTTCAAAATCCGTTGCGTAGTTTTAAAGATTTAAGCACATAAGACAGGATAGCGACTTTGTTTTATACTATGTTAAGATTAAGATGTTAAGAATAAGAAGTTGTATTGCACCGGTATCTTACTAATATATCAATATTTTACAATTTTATTTTTACGCTGTGATCATAACAAAAAAATATGCAATATATGCAAAATCCGTTGTGTAGTTTTAAAGATTTAAGCACATAAGACAGGATAGCGACTTTGTTTTATACTATGTTAAGATTAAGATTGAGATGTTAAGATTAAGAAGTTGTATTGCACCGACATCTTACTAATATATCAATATTCTACAATTTTATTTTTACCCTGTGATCATAACAAAAAAATATGCAATTTATTATTTTTAAATTAAGAGCAAGATATCTCTTAAAAATAGCTTAATCTATCTATCTGACACTTTCATCAACAAATTTATAGACATAAAAGAATGTTATTTAATTTTCTTTACAGTATATTTAGTATTGCAATTACCAAAATGAATCGAATTAAAATTCTAAAGAGCTTTTAATTGGTTTTATCGAATTAATATACCCATAACCAACAAGCATTACCTACGGCAGAGTTAATCAACTTGTTGAGCTTATTATTATAGCCTATTAAAATTTTACAGTCGCCATTGCGTTTTTTGATCGACATTTCGTGACTTTTTTCACTTTATTCAAAAATCAGGCGATAACTCATCTTTGGAGCACAATCGGCTTTTTCACCAACTTTTGATTTTTACCCAACCGCATCGAGAAAGACAAAATACATTTTTTTACGATTTGAGTTTTCAAAATTTTGAATTATTCACTAAGAAAGTAATAAAACAAAAGACGCCCTCCGCATGGGCGTCGTTAAACGGTTTCTTTAGAGGGGGGCAGTGGCGGCTCATGACTGGTTAATTTGGGGGTGCACAAAAAGCCCGCTGCAGGCGAAATGCGCCGCAGGCGAAAATTTTTTAAGACCACGCCAAATTTGGTCAATAATTATTAGTAAATATTTTAAAAATTTAAGATTACCTTCTTATTTTATTGAAAATGAAATAAGATAATAAAGGCCAATTTATTTTTCATTAGTGGGTACCTTGTTTAAAAGTAAAGTTCATTCTTCTGTTTTTATTTGCAGCAAACTTATCAATAACAATAAAGTCCCTAGATTTACACTTTGTGGACTGTATCAAGTTAATTTCGAGTTTAGGTCTTCCGTCAATTTTAATTTCAATTTTGTGCTCAATACTTAATGAGCTAAAATTGTTTCTCAAATATTCCACATGCATAGTCATCTTGGCATTAAAACTGTTAATTTTTATTAAAATAAGTCTTTACTACCCCAAAATAATAACAAAAATATAAAGGAAAACTCCAAATAATAAATTCATACATTCAATCAAACCATATATTAAACCTCAATAAACTAGAGTAGATTAGACCGCCAAAAATATATTCGTTGTTGTTTGTTGATGGCTGAGTTTCTTTTAGTTACTTTGTATATTTGGTAACTGGAACTGGTAACGTATATTAATTTGATCAACAATACTGCAAACAGCAATGTCAGCAATAACATTTCTATACCAGGAATAGAGAATTTAGGCTGTTGCCAGACTTTAAAAATAATACGATATTTCTGTCTTTTACTGCTAACTTGTTAAAACATAAATAATTGTCAACTTTTGTCAATAAGTCATCTTCCAGGGGGGGGGGCCCCACCTTGCCCCTCCCAAACGACGCCCATGGCCCTACGTCATAACAAATTGACCCGTTTGCTGTGACTCGGACTGAAAGTCGACCAGCCGGCATCTACCTGAATAATATCTCGCGTCTAGTCTCCTATTCTTGTCTATTTAAATTATCGAAACAAAGATAACGATATAATCGACAGCGAGAGTGGCAATAAGTAATATATTTATGATCTCATGTTTTCAAACTTTCTGTTTTCGTGGCGTCTTTTTGATTGTTTCTAGGAAAGGTTTGTGACACGCTGCAGGGGAGTTTTATTACCGGGATATATTTTTAATGGGTGCTAAGTTGGTGAAAAACCCCTTTACCTACAGTTTTAAGTAAAAAAGTTTGAATTTTAAAAGTAATTAAATCGAAAAAATAAATTGCACAAAGAAACCCGCACTTCTCTTATGGAAAATGGCCCTCGGTTAAATTTTTAAAATTTTTAGTATGTTGTAGAAAATGCCATTCTGATCAAAAGTGTTCATCGCCACAACAATATCTGCCGACTAGTTTTTGAGATACAGGGTGTCCAAGTTGCAAAATATGAGTTCTCAATACATTATATTTTCCTAGTTTATAATATTAATTCGTTTTGTTTTTCTAAATTTTTAATGGCCCTGTCGTTGATACGATAGAATACTATAAAAATAGTTTAAATTTTTTTATTATATACCGGGTGAGTGACGAAAATTATTTAATGTTTTTTGTTAAATCATTGTATTTTCGGCATTAAATTAAATGTTAACAAAGGAATACTGTAAATGACATTAGCTTGGAGCAAGCTATCAGAATTTATATTAATTATATTTATACAGGGTAACTCAAAAAAGTTAATATTTTTTTTATTAGTTTTGAAATAAATTTTGTAGATATTTCTTTATGTACTGCTTGTCGCTTATCGTATAGTTCCAAATATATATAATTATCAAGGTTATACAGGGTGTTTCCGATCATAAGCGATAGAAAAATAATATAAAAATGCATGTGTTTATAAATCACCCGGTATATTAAAAATGGATCGGTTAAATTTCGTTATTTTTTAATACGTTTTGCTTGAAGTGTGTTACTTACATCTTTGCTATTTATTTCCCTTTTCCTATGACCAGTTCTGGAGATATACAGCGTCGAACAGACTCAAAACTCAAAAAATAAGCAAATAAAATAACATTTTTTTTAAATTTCAATAAAATTTGTAATGTAAGTTCATTTTATGGTTAAAAATAAATATATTTAATGCTATACAGGGTGTTTCGAATAATTAGGGTATTCTAACACTGTATTGCAAATAAGAAATATATATAAAAACTATGAACAATTTATTATATTCAAATTATTTTATCGAAAAATAATAAGCAGGCACCTTATTATTCGAAACACTCTGTATAGCATTAAATATATTTATTTTTAACCATAAAATAACCTTACAAAACAAATTTTATTGTTCGACGCTGTATATCTCCAGAACTGGTCATAGGAAAAGGGAAATCAATAGCAAACATGCACATGCACTTCAAGCAAAAAATATTAAAAAATAACGAAATTTAACCGATCCATTTTTAATATACCGGGTGATTTATAAATACATGCATTTTTATATTATTTTTCTATCGCTTATCATCGGAAACACCCTGTATAACCTTGATAATTATATATATTTGGAACTATACGATAAGCGACAAGCAGTACATAAAGAAATATCTACAAAATTTCTTTCAAAACTAATAAAAAAAATATTAACTTTTTTGAGTTACCCTGTATAAATATAAATATTATAAATTCTGATAGCTTACTCCAAGCTAATGTCATCTACAGTATTACTTTGTTAACATTTAATTTAATGCCGAAAATACAATGATTTAACAAAAAACATATAATAATTTTCGTCACTCACCCGGTAAATAATAATTTTTTTTTAACTATTTTTATAGTATTCTATCCTATCTACGACAGGATCATCAAATTTAGAAAAACAAAACGAATTAATATTATAAACTAGGAAAATAATAATGTATTGAGAACTTATATTTTGCAACTTGGACACCCTGTATCTCAAAAACTGGTCGGCAGATATTGTTGTGGCCATGAACACTTTTGATCAGAATAGCATTCTCTACAACATACTAAAAGTTTAGAAAATTTAACCGAGGGCCATTTTTCATAAGAGAAGTGCGGGGTTCTTTGACAAAATTTAATTTTTTGTTTTTATTATTTAGTCTATCAAAACATTTTAAGCTATAAATAGTTGTTAGGCAAAAACTAGTATTTGGAAAAACAAATTAATATTAAAATAAAATGATAAACGCGTCACTAGCCCTAACTCTTAACACTGTGCTTCAAGTTGAAGTCATTGTTAAAATTAACTTTTTATCTTAAACAAACCTTATCAGGTTATTATGTTATGTTCACACGAAACAATCTTAACTGTGACTTTTTTAATGGATTTGTTTTTGTCTATTTATCAGTATTGATGGCCAAACATGGGTGTGGGGAGGGTTTTGTACTATTTTATTTTATAGTCAAGAGCTTACCATAATATATCAGAGTTTTTTAGCGTATGGTTGGCCACACAATGGGCTGTTGTAAAATGAACCGGGCAGTCGGAAAATATTACTTGGGCGTTTTCGTCAGCACCAGCTTGTATACGTTTTCTTCATTTGTATAAAATTATGTCAAAAATTATCGCCTAGGGCTCTATTTTCTGTTTTGGAAGTAGAGTATTTTTTGGCAGTTTTAAAATACATAAGTTACTAGAACAATAAATTAAACATTCAAATCAAAGGTTCAAAGTGACGTCCTTCCTCTTCAATGCACAAATTAATTCTTCTTCTCTGTTTATTTTTTATTTTCAATCTAGAGTGTTACAAATTAATTAAATCTGTTAATTTATAATCAAGTAGTATATGAAAATTAAAATTATGTATATCCATAGTTCAACATCAGTTTTACATTACTTTTACATCTGTAGTATCCGGACAAAACAATTCAAAATGTCTGAAACCGTTTACAGCAGAAATCAAGCCTACAATAAAAAATCCATTGCTTAAAATTTCTAATAGTTTTATGTTTGCCAATTCAATATAATTTATTACGTATTGTTCGTGGTATTCGGGAAACTTCACAAAACTGGCGATTTTAAAACTACAGCTATAATTTATGCAATAAAAGGTGAACACCTAGTGAGAATATGGTACATTAGAAGTGAGAAAAAAAAGCTTATATAGAATTATATCTGTTAATGTCTTTTAAGAATTTTATCACATTTTGATATTGACTGGGTGAACCTAGAGTTTCTTGGAGATCTGCTTGCATATGGTTGGTTTGCCTGCTTCCAGCATATTTGGGGCATACTGTGAGAATGTGCTGTACTGTAAAGATTGTATATTAGGTATAAAGGTTAATTTAAAAAAACTGCTCTTAAATATAAAGCTAAGCGTAAATTTTACAGAAAGACATTCTAAAAAGCAATTATAATATTTATTAGGTAAGTTCGTAATTCTATTAAAATACATTTCTATGTTTTAGCCTCCGCAAGAAAATGGCAGCTTCGACAGCAGCACAATTTCTTCACCGTCCTCTTCTTCCCCTTCAACCCGCTCAAATACTCTGAAAAACACAAAATCAAAACCTAAAGCACCGCCAGTTCCAATGAAATTTTCCGTTCTATCGTACAATCAGTCTCAAACCAACCTAAAAAATGCCTCTGCCTTTAACGGCTACAGTTCACCTAAAAATAATGAACCTCCACCTTGCCCATCTCCCGATTACGACACCTTAAGTCTTACAAGTACAACGTCTAGCAATATTGTAGCAACTAAGTCCTTGCCTAGTCAAAAGAAGGTTGGCGATTCTGCTGAAATGGAATCATTGGAATCATTTAAACTGAACAATCCTGCTGATGTTAAACCCAAACCACCGAGCACTTACTTTCAGAAACGAAGCTTAACCTCTACTACTTCAAACCAGTCTACATCTTCAAACACCAGTACGATCAGAAGAAGTAGACCTGTTAGTGTAACCATCGGAGAGTACCCTTCAATGAGAAGGCAACCTGGAAAGTTGGACTTTTTGCAAAACTGTGGTCCAGATGGTACTGGTATGAAGAAGGAGGAGAGTATTGGTAGTAGATTAACTTCAGAATTGACGCAGACCTTAAACAGATCGAATTTGAAAAAGAAAACAGAGTCTATGGTAAGTAATTAAAATAACGGCCAGTGGCTTGTTCCCAAAAATTAGTAAAGGATTGTAAATTTCAAATAAAAACTAAGGAACATAATTTTGTTGAAATAAGTATTTTTTAAAAATAAATATTAAAATATTATTTTAGGAAAATTTATTAGGGGATTCTAGCAGTCCCTCACAAATCAAAACTCAACGAAACGGAGCCGTACGAATATCGCTTAGTAACCTATCGAAAGCCTTTGCCAAGTCTACAAGTGACCTTACCGAAGACTTTTACAATCACTACGATACCCTACCAAACCGACCAACAAATCGTGTGACTATTAATGTAAACTTGACTAAGCTTGAACCTCCCAGCGGTATTTTGAAAAACGGCGGTACCGATTCTCCAAACACTTCAGGTCATAAGACACTGACACCACAGAAAAGTATTACTTTTGGAGAGATGTAAGCAAAATCAACTACAAGACTAACACAAAAGAACTTTGAGTATTTAGTACTTACAAACGATGGTATATATTGTGTAACATCTTTTTCGGGATTAGGTATTTTTCCGGTATAGTTTCTCTTAGCAGGGCCGGCCCTAGACATTTTGGCGCTTCGGGCAAAACCTTAATTTTGCGCCCCCCCCCCCCCCCGTTTTTTTTTAAGTAAATTTAGCACTTAAGGCAAAATAACAAAAATTAAAATGTAGTAATGCTAACTAAACTAATATCCCATATTATAAATAAATTCTAACTAACCAAAGTAATTAAAATACCCTTTTTTGAAACTTTCTTTCGGCGAACTCACGAACCAGTGATTTCAAGTCTAATTTGTCACTAATTTGGTGTTCTATAGCTATCATTGCCAATCCATTGAGACGATGTTGCGTCTGCATCGTTCTGAGATAATTTTTTATTATTTTTAGTTTTGAAAAGCTTCTTTCCCCTGAAGCCACAGTGACTGGCAATGTAAGTAGGATTCTTAATGCTATGCTGAGGTTTGGTGCGAATTTAAGTGTAGCGATAAACTTGAGAACTTCAACAGGGATTTCCTTTTTTGTTAATAATGACTAAACAATGCTTATTTCATCGGCTAGTTCCAGGGCGTTAAGATCGCTTGAATTTCCATCAGTTAAAACTACTTCCAAATCTTTACAATGAGCCAGTAGCTCATTTCTGGGCATGTCTTTTAGACCAAAAATATTATACAAAAAGCTGAAATAATTACTGTGAGTATTTAGCAAATTATATCTGGTTTCCAAGACATTTATTGCTTGATCTATAGTGTGAAAAAAAAAATCTATTTTATATTTTTGTTTGAGGTCTTGAACGGGTTCATCCGGGCTCTAATACAAAAACGTTCTTGTTTTGCGTCTGACACGATGACGTGGCGTGGTGGTTTCGAAATTAGCTTCCACGTCAATCTCTGAAGCAAGCTCGGTTGCTTCTGAAATGATGCTTTCAAAAGCTTCATCTGATCTCAGGTTTTCAAAGAAGAGTTTGCAGTTGCTAAGCATATCAATAGCTTGTGACATATTAAAATTTACCGTTTGCAAAAGTTTGCTGATGGGGTTAATATGACTCAAAATTTTATACCAGATCACAACAGAGCATATAAATTTGAACTGCTTCAAATTATTTAATAATCCGCTAGCCTCGTCTCTGATCATATTATCGATTTCTGAATCTTCATATATGCTGTACAAAGCATCGTGAATTGGACCAATTTGAAACCGCAGAGCTTTTAATGAGTTTTTCCCATCGCGTATCACTCAATGGTTTTAGGGTGTAAGTATCAATATATTTCAGTAATATTGCCCAACGAAAAGAAGAGGAAGAAAAAATGTATATAACTTTTGAATAATATTGAAGAAGTTGGCTGCCTCAAACGAGGATTTTGCCATATCGTTTACAACCAAATTCAGCGAATGGCTGCTGCATGGAACATAAAATGCTCTGGGGTTTATATTTCTGATTGTTGTTTGTACTCCCGATTTTTCTCCTCTCATATCTCATATCATTTTCCATGATTTTGGCGCCCCTAGATCATTGCGCTCCGGGCGGCCGCCCGGATCGCCCTACGTCTCTTAGTATTGATATTTTATATAATTAAAATCTAAACGTATTAAACATATTATGTTTTAATTTACACGTTATTTTACAAACAAGTTCAGAGTGCAGCGCCAAAATGTCACCAAGCTCAGTCTTCTAGTTTCTGAGATTTTTAAATATGACATTCAATGTGGGAAGCTTACATACGAAAGCATATACCTACAAGGAAAGAAAATGTATAAACTCAGACTTATTGTCATAAGCCATACCGAATATCGTTTGCAAAAAACTACTACATATGAGATGTTACATGTTTCACCTCACCTCCTTACAACCTCTTACTTTGACCCTGTTAGCCATTTTCGTCTACATAATATTTCCGAAAGTAGTTTCTTGTTTAAAAGTTGTTTTTTTTCTATAAAAATTATCTAATTTAACCTAAAAATATTGAATTAGTACAATAAATAGGCATTTAAATTATACATAATTCAAATCAGAAGCCACTGCCACAAAATATTTTTCTTAATTTTTGGCTTTATTTGCAATTTATTGAATTAATTTTTACCGTAGGTAGAATATCTATACAGTGTGGTTGTTTAAGTATGCAACATATGGGCATTTTTTTTATTACCGATTTCTCAGAAAATTTTATTCTTGATAAAAGTTGGTGCATGTTCGATAATCATATTAGGTGCACTTGGAATGGTTGCAGGTCAAACGGCGTACAGGGTAGGTCAAAAAATATAAAACTTGTACAAGAATAAAGATTTTTAATAAACATTTAAAATAAAAAAATTTCACTTTAAATGATAGTTTTTTAATCAGCATATTATTATTACTAATATGTTATCTTGTTAAAAAGAATTTTTAGGATATTTTAAAGTTGTGTTTAATATCGTTGCAACAAACATGTAGTTTGTGGTTCCTTAATAAATTAAAAATTCAAGTAAATTTTACAAACATGCTTGAATTTGAACAAAGATATGTGAAATTGATTTGATTTTGATTAATTTATGAAGGTCTTTATGGTGAATATAAAAAAAAAATTTGGGAAATTATTAATGTTTTTTAAAAAAATATATTTTTTTTATTTTAGGAGGTCACATTTTTGAATTCATGCATAACTTTTAATTCTAAACAACTTTTCTTAATAACATTTTGCTGAATTTTCTGTAATAGGGGTACTTTATTCTTGTACAAGTTTTATATTTTTTGGCCTACCCTGTACGCCGTTTGACCTGCAACCATTCCAAGTGCACCTAATATGATTATCGAACATGCACCAACTTTTATCAAGAATAAAATTTTCTAAGAAATCGGTAATAAAAAAAATTCCCATATGTTGCACACTTAAGGTTGAATTCTCAACGTCGTTCAATTTATTGCCAACCTATAACCTATTTCGCTTTGTTTTTTCAAGTTTATTATTTTTTAAACTAACATTTAAATAAAATCAGTATCGTCGGCACATTACTTAGGTAATATCTGATATATTACAAAAATATCAATTTATTTCATCGCTAATTTTGGGATAATTGTATAATGAAAGAACATGTCATTGCAATGACATAATAATGTTTAAAAAAATCTTACTCGATATTTTTCGTTATACAATTCTCCTAAAATAAGTTATGAAATTCCTTGATATTTATTAAATATGTCAACTATTACCTATAGAATATCAAGTCGATACTGATTTTCTTTAAATTTTGTATAAAAGCTAGAAAACATAAATAAATCTCCGCGAAATAGGTTATAGGTTGGCAAGCATGTTGATACTCCTACCACACTGTATAAGTGTATATCTTTCACTTTCTTGTACTTACACCTGTAACCTTTCTACGCATCTTGGCATGACTTCTAGACAGTAGTTTGTGTAGTTACGATTTAGTATTTCTGTTTTTTTTTAATATATTGGGATAAAAAACGTATTTATTAATTTATATTTCTCTGTCTGGAAAAATACATACTATTTATTTTATACTGCCGTTGAGTAAATTCTTGTTTAAGTAACTAATTTTAGTAGTATAGTAGTATAGATCAAGAACATTTTGCATTTGGGTGAAAACAAATAATGCACGTTGACATGAACCAAAAACCAAAATGCAAAATAAATATTTGCGGCCCAATGAAAACTGATATTTTTATTTTTATGTAATTTTGCTTCTTAATTATTCCACAGGGTGTTTTGACACCAAGCAAAAAACAACTTTTCTATTATCCTTGTATAATAATAATATGTCAAAAAACCAATTTCTCTTAAAATGTGTACAGTGACCGGCAAAGAGTTCGCAACATATGGGAAACATTTTTATTAGCGGAATATTGAAAAATCTTTTTTGGGGGATTGGATGTGCATGTCTCATAACCTTAAAATCGATTTTGACATACGTCACGTGACCAATGGTATGGCGGGAAAGTTGAAAAAACCAATATGAAATCATCATAAATCAGATAAGTTGATGAGATATCGAAAAAATTCCAAGAATAAAAAGTGTTTAGAATTCCATTAGAACCTTAAATACAATGTTTGGGATATCTACTTAAAAAATATAAAATCGAATATTTTTGTAAATATTTTTTTACCGAATTAAAAATTTCCATATTTTTCCTTTCTTAAAACTTCATTAAAGTAAAACTGACATCTGGTGACCACAACTAGAAATATTCTTTTGTTTTTCTGACAATTTGGAGCAATAATTCAAAAAATTCGTTTACACTTGGATACCAGCTGTTGCAATAGTCTATTTCTAATAACCTTATCGATATTTTTTATATCGAAATATTCTATTATGTTAAGAAATCCTTAAATTCATTAATCCAAAGAAAATGTTATTTATAACCGTAAAAAATAATTTAAATTTTTATTAATTTTTAGATTTTTTAAAAGATTTCTGCGAAATTCAAAATAATTTTTTACGGTTATAAATAAAATTTTCTTTGGATTAATGAATTTAAGGACTTCTTAACATAATAGAATATTTCGATATAAAAAATATCGATAAGGTTATTAGAAATAGACTATTGCAACAGCTGGTATCCAAGTGTAAACGAATTTTTTGAATTATTGCTCCAAATTGTCAGAAAAACAAAAGAATATTTCTAGTTGTGGTCACCAGATGTCAGTTTTACTTTAATGAAGCTTTAAGAAAGGAAAAATATGGAAATTTTTAATTCGGTAAAAAAATATTTACAAAAATATTCGATTTTAGGTTTTTTTAAGTAGATATCCCAAACATTGTATTTAAGGTTCTAATGGAATTCTAAACACTTTTTATTCTTGGAATTTTTTCGATATCTCATCAACTTATCTGATTTATGATGATTTCATATTGGGTTTTTCAACTTTCCCGCCATACCATTAGTTACGTGACGTATGTTAAAATCGATTTTAAGGTTATGGGACATGCACATCCAATCCCCCAAAAAAGATTTTTCAATATTCCGCTAATAAAAATTTTTCCCATATGTTGCGAACTCTTTGCCGGTCACTGTATAAGCATATTAAAACTAATAAATGTATCTATAGCTCTCTAAAAAATCACTGGAATCGGATTAAAAATAAAAAAGTATGATGCCCGTTTTTTTTGCACGAGAGTGTATATTTTTAGTTAATTTAATATGTACCTATTTATTATTGGAGATATAACAAAAAAAGCATATTATGATATTAATATATACGACAGTGCCATTATGACGTATTTAGCATTATCATTTAGACGTCATTATGACCTTCATAATAGCACTCAGTGCCATTATGAATTCATAATAACATCCAAATGTTAAGATACAAAAACAAAAAGAAAGTCGGTGCAAACTATTTATTTGTTATTATTACTTAGAAAAACGGATTGCATTTATTTATTGTAAACATCCGAATGGACACTTTCGGAATCTCCCATATTTAAACTATTTTTGGCCAACACTTTGCATACAATAGAAAATTAGACGGCAATAATGACGTTGTCAAAATCGAAATTGAAACAATCAAAAATGCGGTTACTATGATATCGACTAATATGGACACCTGAAAATTTTAAAAATTACGAAATCGTTATCTGATATCAATAAAATTTAGACGAATAAAATCTATTTGCACTGTCGTAGATTAAATTTTGAATGATACACGTTCGATATGAACTTTGTTAATGTTTCATTATAGTGTTCATATCGACCTAGTATCATTAATAACTATAATTACACGTCGGCGTTGTCACAGTAAAGCAGAGAATACAGTTTTACTGGGTAAAAAGCTAAGCGACTGTTTTCTTAAAAAGAAAACAAAAAGTTTTTGAATATTTTATTAATAATTAATTTATTTTTGTTTTAATTTTAGGCCAACCCTGATAAAGGATAAAACACCGCCAAAATCTTAGTCCATTTTTGTGCAAATTCGAACCAAAATTGTGCAATGTTTTAAACCATTATTACTTATTAATATATGGGCCCTTATTTGTTATTTTGTATTGTAAAAAGAAGTTTAATATTTAATCATATAAGATAACTTATATTTTACATTGAATAAATTGTGCCGATTGTATTGTGATAAGATTTTCTCCAGCAATTAGATATGTATATGTGAATACACCCAAGTATTTTTTTTAATAAATATTGTATAAATAAATTTTGTAGTACAAAACGGTCTGTTTATTGTCCGGTGGTTCTTAATAAAACTGACTGTTTTTTTTTAATAGTACCTACCTTCCTATTAACCATGCAAAATAATTTTTATTTCCCCTCCGTCTCCCCTCTTTTAAAACTTGTTTTGATAAATACTATGCAAAACTAGATGTGGCCCCAGTAAACTTTACCATGTTTTTCCCTTCTGTCTTTCCCTATTGCTATGGCTGAATTACTCCAAGAAATACGACTTCTGGTAGCCGTGCTTTACTCTTGGCTGCCAGTATTCATATTTTTTTGACAGTATTAAGGTGGAATTATTAATGTCATTCAATCTATTGCCAACCTATAACCTATTTCGCGTTGATTTTTTGAGTTTATTATTTTAATAACTAGCATTTAAAGAAAATCAATATCGTCGGTACATTATTTAGGTAGTATCTGATATATTACAAAAATATCAATTTATTTCATTGCTTATTTTGGGAGAATTGTATATTGAAACAACAATGATATAATAATGTTAAAAAAAATCTTACCCGATATTTTTCGCTCTACAATTCTCCTAAAATAATTTATAAAATTGCTTAATATTTCTTTAATATGTCAATTATTACCTATAGAATATCAAGTCGATACTGATTTTCTTTAAATTTTGTATAAAAGCTAGAAAACATAAATAAATCTACGCAAAATAGGTTATAGGTTGGGAAACATGTTGATACTAACACCTTAAGGTGCGTGGATTTATTTATGTTTTCTAGCTTCTATACAAAATTTAAAGAAAATCAGTATCGACTTGATATTCTATAGGTAATAATTGACATATTTAATAAATATCAAGGAATTTCAAACTTATTTTAGGAGAATTGTATAGCGAAAAATATCGGGTAAGATTTTTTTTAACTATGTCATTCTCACTCATTGTTCTTTCACTATACAATTCTCCCAAAATTAGCAATGAAATAAATTGATATTTTTGTAATATATCAGATACTACCTAAATAATGCACAGACGATATTGATTTTCTTTAAATGTTAGTTATTAAAATAATAAACTCAAAAAATCAACGCGAAATAGGTTGGAAATAGATTGAATGACGTTGAGAATTCAACCTTAAGTATTTTGAGATTAGAAAATGTTTCGTTTGTTGATATTTTCGTGACCTGACAGTTTGACAGCTAGTGGTTACGGGGTAACTTTGTTCCATTATTATTTACATTAACTAGAGAAAGGCAGATTTGAAAATTCGGACAGTTTCCGATTGACGGACAGCCAACAGCATTTTTTGTCGAAACTGCCACAATAGGGCGCTGGGATCAATCAATCAAAAAAGGTCTTTATTTGTTTAAAAATAATTGGACATATCAAATAATTAACTTAACATATAATAAAATATAAATATGATACATAAGTGTCATGGCGCTGGGATCATCTGGTATATGGCCCTCTAGGTAGGGACACGAACGATACCACCGTGTGAGCAAAAATTATTTGCATCATAGAGGGCCTTGCATCTAAGGACGTAATGCTTAGCCGTAAAGCTTAATACCTGTTGGGTGTAACTACCTGAATTAACAATCAATCAGTTATTTCGTCATATTTGACAGTCGTCATAAGTAATTTGATTCATCGCTAATTTTTCCAATTTCTTGAACAATTCCCACAATGGGCTTTACGGAACAGCACAAAACTTCATTCATGGTTGAAGCGTATTTTCGAAACGGGGTTAGAGTAAATGGTGAGTGGCAATACAATCCACGTTTGTGCATGGACGATTTTCACGAACAGTTTCCTAACGTTGCTTTTATTGCTGGGGATTCTTATCATTACCTGAAAAGAACCGTGACTGTGTTTAGGGAAACAGGTTCTATGTGACACAAAAAAGGAGCAGGAAGACCATCTGTAAGAACAGAAGAACTTGTTGCAATCGTTCGTAAAATAATGCAAAATACGCCAACAAATTGTATAAGACGCATGTCCCAAGAAGTGAAAAGAACAATGGCCAATTTCAGCAATTTATGTAATTATTTTTCTTTTTCTTTCTGTATATTCTTACTTTGTTAATTTTGTAAACAACAAAAATAAATTTGTATTTATCTACTTATTTTATTACTCATTAGTTTGGCATGTCATGTCATAATATGAATTTGACAAAATTTTAACCTATAGATTTGGTTAGATATATCGTCCCCATATCATTGTGATCTAAACCAAGCCCTACGTTTTTTAATCCAAGCCCTCTTTGATGCAAATATTTGTTGCTCGCACGGTAATACGGTATATATCGATACTTTGTTTTCGATTCCAAGTAATTTATTATCGATACTTTTACAAATATCGATCCTTTAAGTTTGACTAGTAATACTGCCAAGCTTCTGCCATCCGTTAGATATTACCTGAACCTATAAACCTGAGTTATTTGGTTTTTATTGGTAATACAGCACTTTACAATTTTGACGATACTTAGTAAGGTATCGATACTATCTAAACAATACTTATTCGATACCAAGTATCGATACTTTTCATTCGATATCGTATTAGGATGAATAAGAGTATAAAGACATATCCGGCCAAGGTAAAAATGGCGTTTTGACAGATCCCTTTTGATGTTAGGGTGATGAGCGGGGCTCACTTGTCACTTGTCAAACTGACAATTCAATAATAAACCAACGGATGTCAAGTTGACTTTAATTAACGAATCCTGGGAGTTTTTCATCCTCCCGACTTTACCGCTGATACCTACCCTTTGACATACCCTGAGAATTCTGTCTTTGTCTTTAAAACGTGATTTCTCTGCATGACCAATATCCAACCTAGCATTCCCAAAAAAAAATAGTTTCGTCTTTTGTAACTTTTACTCACCTCTCCAACATGAAAACATATGTTTGTTGTGTTAAAATATGTTTACAATTGATTTTTACAATCTGCAAATGAAAATATTATTGTATCCTACCTCAATTTACAGTTATATCATAGAAAACAGTAACTGCTTCGGCCTTAGTGTTTAAAAGAACCTATATAAAAGGAAGCAACACAGAAATACGTCTTTATGCAAGGTTACCATTACATTTCCTCTGGTCGATGTTTCTTAATAAAATTACTATTTTTTTGATCCTGTATAATAAAAAACGGATTGTCACTGTAAGTGACATTGCAAGATTAATTTTTGTGGTAATGTTTTTAGTTTAAAAGTTAAATAATTCTTTCTACAAATCTATCTGCCCATAATGATAATCGTTCTTTCCATTAAATTAAAGTTAAAATGGCAATTAACCGAGTGCAAAAGCTGCTTTTTTCCGAATATTGTGATTTTGAAGATATGGTCTTAATTGAAAGTCCTTTTGCGCAAACTACCAAAGAAGGAAGGGGACTCAGGCAAGTTCATTTGGGTGAGTCTCTTTCGCAAACGATTTTTTATCTCAATATTAACCAAAGATTGATGGGATTCTGGCCCACAGTACCAGAATACAGGCCAGCAAAGTCTAATAATTTTAAAACATTCCACCATATTATACTGGCAGTTTAAATAGTTTTTTTAACCGATTTTAGATGCTTCATTACCAAATAAACAATAAACATTTGCCCACCTATTTGATGTTATCAAAAGGTCTTCTGTTTTAGTTCGCCAAGCAAAACGTTTAATATTTTAATACTTACTGTCAATATAATTCATTAAAAATTTAAATAATAAATTATACGATAATAAATCCGCACTAAAATTAATTAATTCTTTAGGCAAACCACCTCTATATTTTACCTAGCGCACCTATTATATTGTCAAATTTTTAATTGTCAATAAACTCTAAAGTGTCAGGAAATATTTTCTCACGTTTATTAAAAAAACATTTCCAACACATTTTTAGGTCTAACTCCCTCCAAATTGATACTGGCCACTGATATATTGCCTCCAGTGGAACCCGAAAATGTAAAATATAATCCTCACGTCGATCCCGAAATTGAAACGTTTGAACTCATTGCCATTTATCCCGTGGAGTGCATTAATTTAAGTATTTATAGAAGAAAGAGAAGACAAGCGATCAAAGCAAGATTTTGCAATAACAGAGTATCGTACTTTGAGTTAGGAGGTTTTGAAAAGCGTAATGTAAGTCACAATAAACAATATTTTGGTAATTTTTTTTTACGTCGGAACTATAATCAATTCAAAGTGGCACTTTAAAGAATAATGATTATAAATTCCTTAATTAAAACATTACTCTGTTGTAGCAAATGTGTACAATTTTAAATTGTATGATTTACATTTCATTAAGTCAGTCACAATTTTTTAAATATGATTTACCGATTAAAAATATCTGGCTCATTTAATCGTCAATATAAATCTGTCTATCTATGTATATAAAGTCCGGGAAAGAAAACGTACTTCCAGATGAAGTGGGAAGTTCAGTCCAAATAATATGTAGGGGAAAATCTGAAATTCCAAAATGTTTAACTATGCTCCAAGTTATAGAAGTTGGAAATTGCAATACAAAATGGTGACGGTCGGCAGCACGGGAACCGTCTCGAGTTGATGATACGTGAAAGTGCGGCCGGCGAAGCGGGGTGTCCGGGAAAATATGGGAAATCTCCCGGATATGAAAAAAAACACGTGAATAGGATACTACAAGTTCATATAAACTTTTTTCGTATCGGCCTCCTCTTCGGAGATATGGGCTCCCAAAAAGCTCCCATGGAATTAAGTTTTTGACATATAATTATTAAACCAACAGGTATATTTCAGTTTTTCTTCATATGATGTGTACCAGGGGCTCTCTGATACATTCGCGGGCACGATGAATTGAGGACTGCTGTACCCGCCACAATAACCCAGCTTTGTTCCTTAATGTTTCTTTGTTCCAAATGACGTTTTTCCGAAAACGGTTAAGATTAGCGACATGAATAAAGAGTACTTAATTTTTAGTCAATAGTTAAAGGTATGTAAACATCGTTGTCCAAAGTTTTTATCATACAGGGCGTAAAAAAAATGGGCACATTAGTGTCACAGAGCTAGTCATTCCCTGCAGCTGTGAGTAATTCGCAACACTTTCTGGGATAGTAATTTGAAGGGTCTTACCTGGTATACATCATATGGAAAAAAAATTGAAATATACCTGTTGGTTTAATAATTATGTGTCAAAAACTTAATTCCATGGGAGCTCTATGGGAGCCCACATCTCCGAAGAGGAGGCCGATACGAAAGAAGTTTATATGAACTTGTAGTATCCTTTTCACGTGTTTTTTTCATATCCGGGAGATTTCCCACATTTTCCCGGACACCCCGATTCGCCGGCCGCACTTTCACGTATCATCAACTCAAGACGGTTCTCGTGCTGCCGACCGTCATCATTTTAAATTGCAATTTCCAACTTCTATAACTTGGCGCATAGTTAAACATTTTGGAATTTCAGAATTTTCCCTACATATTATCTGGATTGAACCGACTTCATCTGGAAGTACGTTTCCTTTCCTGGGCTTTATATAATATATAGATAGACAGATTAATATTGACGATTTGGGTGAGCCAGATGCTTAAAGGTATTTTTAATCGGTAAATCATATTTAAAAAATTGTGACAAGACTTAATGATATGTAAATCATACAATTTAAAATTGTAAACATTTGCTACAACTCGTGTTTTTTTCATATCCGGGAGATTCCCTACATTTTTCCGGACACCCTATATACAGTTGAATGTAACTATGTTTTACCGATAAGACAAAAAGTTTAAATAAACTTTTATTTCATTTTGTCCGATAAATCAACTTACCATGTACTCATTTGTGGCCGGTAAGTGGAACATTACAGTATCAGGTACTGTAATGTATTGCCTAGCAACCATCTTTTGTTTTTAGAAATAATGACTTTTTACTTTGGATTTTTGACAAGTTGTCACTTAAAATTATAGGAAACAAAATGTTCAAGTACACATATTGAGCATTAATTATTTAATTCATCATATATACATTAAACTAAATTAAACTTGGAATATAATAATACCTATATAAGTTTTTAAAACTTATAATAACAGTAACTGTCATAATTCAAAACAAAATAAAGGCAATCATGGCCGACTAAAAAAATGCGTTCCACGCCCCGACTAGTATTTATTGGAAAATCGCTATTTTGGCAGCATGTCTTACTATAAATAATATACTTTTTTCTACCAACTTTAGTAAATCAAAAATGTTACGCAACTACAGAATAGGCTCTCTTTTACAATTTTTTAAATAGTTTGCTTAACAAAAGTTAGTAATTTTTATTTTGTTTTGAATATATATTTATCGATCCCAAGTAACTCTGTTTAGATGCTTTAACTTGTAAAATTAGGTATTTTTTCTACCAACTTTAGTAAATGAAAAATATTACGCAACTACAGAATAGACTCTCTTTTACAATTTTTTAAATATTTTGCTTAACTAAACTTTCTTATTTTATTTAAACTATATCCAGTGATACCAATAAATATTGCCCATAATATTTTAAAATTTTTAATAAATTTTTTTAAAAAGGATTATAATGACAAAATAAAATAAATTATCATACGATACACGTCCGTTAGGTGTTATTACCGCACTCGTTTATATTCCGCACTCGGCTCCTACGTCGTCTCGTCCGTAAACCAAATCGTACTGTAATAAGTCACCTACCCCTTGTAACGTATTGTTATTCCAAAGTCAGTGTGATGACATTCCATACGGCGGTAAACAGTCTCAAAGAGACCGACGTTTACCGCCGTATGGAATGATTGGAATGTCATCACACTGACATTGGATAAATTATAAAATACTATAGAATAATTTCAAATATAAATATGTTTTTCAATATTAGTTTGCGTGGGCTAATGAAATGAAGTCAGACATAGACCTAATGAAAACTCCTATTATATGAGTGAGGAAAAAATGCTGATTCTATAAATGTGAACTTTCACAAGTACCTACCAGTAGGTACCAATTTTTGTCTATTTGACTATGCTACATGATAGACAGAGTTTAAGAATAAGTCTTTCAATATTTTGAAATTAAAGTAAATCGTTTAAGTGCGGTTTCGGAGGAATTCGGTAACAGGAGGGCAAAAATTGGGTTTATGTTATGTGCGGTGATGCACCCTTACGAAGAGCCTACCTCCTGAACGAATAATGTGCAATAGCGCAAAGGGCTGATAGATTTCTGTATTTTAATTTTAATTTAGATGTTTTGGAACTTGTGGTGCGAAAAAGTGAAATTTCTATGTCCTGGTGATTCGGGTTCTTCTCGTTCTGAAACGTCGGTTGCCACTTCCACAACCGGAAGCAGTTTGTACTTGGTGGACAAGAAAGTTGTGACAGTCAATGGTATAAAACAGTTATGGTGTAGATTCGGTCCCAACAATGCAGTTAACACGCACTTTGTCAATGATGTTTTAACGAATAATAGTCAGGTATATGAACATTACAATATGATCTGAATGTACACAAGTTCACCATAGCAATGACTTGTTTTTTTTTACCTACTAGTGTAAAAATATGTACCTAATACTTGTGTTATTCAGAGGCTGTGACCTCAAGTGGTGAGTATAGTAACCCCATAAGTAAAGGTTAAGTAAACAGCAATGCTGCCCTTCGCCGACTTAAAAAATAAATAAAATAAAGACGTTTCTTTCTATCGATCTATCTATCTATAAACAGATGGTTTTTCATTGTGCATGTTTTCATGGTTATGAATAGAAATTTCTACTCATCACATAACGTTATAGCCTTTGATAGTTATATCTTTAGTTCTTTTTATACCTACACAATTAAAAAATAATTATAATATTTAAGAAAAAAAGTTAACTAAAAATACGTTTCTAGGAAAAAAAATAAGAAGACATAATAAGTATGTAAAGTCGCCACAGTGGATCTTTGCCCGTGCGTCATCAATCAACGATCAGGACTCAACGTGGTTAATAACTCTGCATCCTTATTTATTACAATAACAAATTTAAATAAAAGCATAAAAGAACGTCTCCAAGATTCCGCAATAATATAACGTGCTAGACAAGACTAAAACTATAAACGTCAATTAATTACTATTTTTATTTGTTTAGTTGACTACCGTTGTATTTTAGAACGTCATTGTCAACCTTATTTTGATCTGCCAATCTAATTCGTATTTTGTAAATTTTTGTGCCTTAAAACTGTTCCTTTTTCTAAAAATAGTTCTTTTTAGAGCTAATTATACCCACCATCTGTTTTGGCGGTAAGTATTTATGGATTTTTATAATACCTAATTTATTTATTTTAAATATTCTAACCGTAAAAGTTCTTTGAAAAGTTTACGGCAGTGGCTAAATTCCCTTAAATGAAAGGATGACAAAAATTTGACTTTTGCGATTTTAATAGTCAATAAAACACCAAACTTTTCTAGATTTTAAGCTTTAAAAATAGTATTAAATGTATTAACATTTGTTTGTCAATTTCTTTTAGATAATAGAGAATGCCGGGCAAAACTTAAAATAAATAATAATTTTTCGAGATATTATGTAAGTACGTCAAACGGTAGGCAGGCACGTCCATTTTATGAACTTAGACTTAGTTTTGACTTTTTTCGTCTCGTAATTTTGATTTGATTCATATGATTTTGATGACGTGAAAGTGATGACGCACGGGAAAAGATCCACTGTGGCGACTTTATTATTAGAGGTAAAATTATAAGCAATTACATTTTGCTATTTGAACCAAGAAATCAAGACAAGTATAAAGGGTATCCGGAAAGGATGAGCAAATAATTTAGGGGATAATTCTAGACCGAGTTACAGGGTGTTAAAGTTAAATTTTATTTGCAGTTTTAAAATACATAAGCTTAAGTTACTAGAACAATAAATTAAACATTCAAATCAAAGGTTCAAAGTGACGTCCTTCCTCTTCAATGCATAAATTAATTCTTCTTAAAAAAATTTCGACAAACTCCATGAAATATTCCTTCCTTTGCTATGCTATGTTTAAGGTTGAAAATAAATTAAAATGATTTCGTATTCATCACATGCAAGCAATGTTATTTTAGCGTTTTTCTCGAAAACGGTTAAATTTATCAAAAAAAAAAATAGTAGGGGGAGTTGGGGCACATTGATGCAATTTTTTTTGGGAGGAAAAAAAAGGTCTTATCCAGTGGAAGAAAGTAAAAGTAATATGTTAGATTTAAGGACTTGTGATTTTATTCTTATATATTGATTAATTATTTGCTCTATTTTAATAATAATAGATGCCACGCGACATCATTTATGAAGTGGGATTTGAATCAATGTACCCCAGGAGGGGGGTAGATTGATACAGGCATGAGGCACATTGATACACATTCTTCAACACTTATCATAACACAAATTAAGGACGTTAGTTTAAAAAAAATAAACACAATATTTAAATATTTATTAATACAATGGGAACGAAATAATCATAACTTAAAATACATAGAAGTGTAATTAAATTCTAAAACCTTATATCTACAAATTGTAAGAGAAAAGTTTAATTTTAAAATTAAAAAGAGACGCTGTTCTGTTGGTGCCATTGGTAATGGTTGGCATTGGCAGCTGTAGTATTATATCAGATATTATGTTAACTGAGGCTTCATCATTCGCACCTGACGGTTTTTTTTCTCAGATACGAAACTTGGTATTCGCTGTTATCATATTTTAAAAGAATTTTACAAACATAGTGTTTAATGCCTTTCCTATTTTCAAACTTAATAAGGATAAAATCTCCTTCTTTTAAATTTTCGGGCTTTATTTCAATAGGCGTCAGTTGATTGTCAGAACATTCGTCTTTAGATGGGCAAAAGTTTGAGTCTGATAAAGAGTCTTTAACTTCAAAATCACTGGTACAACTTAAGGTATTACTGCTTACTTCAGACAGTTTTCTCTTTTTTATTTTGTTTGCTCGAACATCAGATTCTGGACAAAAACCTAGTAACTTTCTTGCTGTTTTAAGTTTTTTTGCGCGTTGCATCTGTTCTTTTTTATTCCTTTTTAATTCTTCTATTTTTGCCAATTCCTCAAGCCTCTCTTTCTCTGGCATATTAGTGTAGATTCTTGATTTTCCCTTTTTTCTTCCCTTCCTCTTTAGAACTGTTTTAATAATTTTTGGCAGTGGCCAGATTCAGGTGTTATAGCGCTTGATGTTGAGGGTATTGGTTTAGGTAAAAAAACACATTTATTATTAAACTATACACCACATGGGGTACATTGATACGTATCAATATGCCCCATATCCAATGTATCAATGTGCCCCAAGAGGCCATATTGAAAAAAACACACTGTCATCCTCAAAACAAAACAAGGTAAAGTAAAATTCGATATGGTTTAGTGAAATATAAACAATGTCTTACCTTTGATATTAATTCAGCTAGCTTAAGTATTTAAAACATCCCAAAAATTACACTTCAAAGTCAAATCAACAAATTTACTTAAGATAATGTAGAACACGTGCGAAGCGATCGACAATGAGGCGGTCACTGATAGAGCGCCAAAAATTTATGGTCGTTTTGGGGCTACCAGCCCCATCTACGAGTGAATAGATAAACGTCTCAGATAATTCCTATTTAGCGTTGGAGGGGATGTATCAATGTCCCCCGTATATCAATGTCCCCCAACTCTCCCTAAGTATATCAATTTTATGTCAGAAAGTTAGGACAATAAAAATATTCAGTCAAAATGTGCATACAGTGTAGGACTAAAAACTTGGGACCATTCAAATTAAAGTCTAGGCTCCTATGTGGTGCCCTCTACAAAATGCGAAAAAACGGTGGGCAAATTTGTATTTCCCATCCCGAAAAAGCCCCATAGACGAGATTTCGTCAAAATATTATGAGCGTGGCAAAAGGTATTGCAAAAAAACTGCAAATACAATTTAACTTTAACTTTAACTTCGTTAATAATCAATTTTCGAAAAAATGTTATCGGAAGTGATAGTATATATTTTCGTTCTAGAATTATCCTTTAAATTTTTTGCTCATCATTTCCGGACACCCTGTATACAGGTTGGCTAACTCTCAACGCAAGGTTTCATAGTATCAAAACTACTCAACTTTTTTAATATTTTTCAAAAAAAGAGTTATAGGTAGGCATTAGGTCTAAAATTTAAAATTATTTTGAATTACACGGGGTGTCCCAAATAGTCGGGGTATATTAAGCATACTTTTTGTAAATGTAACTCCCTTTATATTTTTAGATTGCTTAATTAATTCTAGAAAATTTTTATAGCATAACTTATGCTTAAATGTAATAGTTTTTGAGTTATTAACGATTTTTTTTTTTAATTTGGTGTTTTGTGGAATATAATAATTGTTAAATTGCGACTAAATCATATTTTAATAAATAAAAAAAATTACCCTTACTTATATGAAATTTATTCATTGACATTTTCAAATTATAATTATGATTTCATAAATAGTAGAGTCTAGTGAAGAAATGGACAGACCGATATTTATACCTTGGAAGAAATCTACAGGAAAATGCAATGAATTATAAACCAATAGCTAAAATGCCTTTGCCTAGAGAATTTCTAAAACCAAAGAAGTTACTTCCAGTTCCAGGGTAAGGTTTTAATAGTTAAAAATATATACATACAGGCAAAGAGTTCGCAACATATGGGGAAAATTTTTATTAGCGGAATATTGAAAAATCTTTTTTGGGGGATTGGATGTGCATGTCCCATAACCTTAAAATCGATTTTGACATACGTCACGTGACCAATGGTATGGCGGGAAAGTTGAAAAAACCAATATGAAATTATCATAAATCAGATAAGTTGATGGGATATCTACTTGAAAAAACATAAAATCGAATATTTTTGTAAATATTTTTTTACCGAATTAAAAATTTCCATATTTTTCCTTTCTTAAAGCTTCATTAAAGTAAAACTGACATCTGGTGACCACAACTAGAAATATTCTTTTGTTTTTTCTGGCAATTTGGAGCAATAATTCAAAAAATTCGTTTACACTTGGATACCAGCTGTTGCAATAGTCTATTTCTAATAACCTTATCGATATTTTTTATATCGAAATATTCTATTATGTTAAGAAATCCTTAAATTCATTAATCCAAAGCAAATTATATTTATAACCGTAAAAAATAATTTTTAATTTCGCAGAAATCTTAAAAAAAAATCTAAAAATTAATAAAAATTTAAATTATTTTAGATTTCTGCGAAATTCAAAATTATTTTTTACGGTTATAAATATAATTTGCTTTGGATTAATGAATTTAAGGATTTCTTAACATAATAGAGTATTTCGATATAAAAAATATCGATATAAGGTTATTAGAAATAGACTATTGCAACAGCTGGTATCCAAGTAAACGAATTTTTTGAATTATTTCTCCAAATTATCAGAAAAACAAAAGAATATTTCTAGTTGTGGTCACCAGATGTCAGTTTTACTTTAATGAAGCTTTAAGAAAGGAAAACTATGGAAATTTTTAATTCGGTAAAAAAATATTTATAAAAATATTCGATTTTATGTTTTTTCAAGTAGATATCCCAAACATTGTAATTAAGATTCTAATGGAATTCTAAACACTTTTTATTCTTGGAATTTTTTCGATATCTCATCATTTATCTGATTTATGATGATTTCATTTTGGTTTTTTTAACTTTCCCGCCATACCATTGGTCACGTGACGTATGTCAAAATCGATTTTAAGGTTATGGGACATGCACATCCAATCCCCCAAAAAAGATTTTTCAATATTCCGCTAATCAAATTTTTTCCCATATGTTGCGAACTCTTTGCCGGTCACTGTATAATAATAGATATTGAATCCACTTCAACTTGGAAACAATCCATCCCTTACTTACTTTCTCGCATGGGAATGTGCACCCAAATGATCACTAGCCATATTATTATTAATATAATGAAAAATGTACTAAATAATTTGAAATGTTAATATTTCTAGAACAAAAAAAATTGTATACCCATCCATTATGGAAGAGAAGAAACTTTCTTTCGGAGAAAGCGTACAAGTAAACAGGTTTGGTTCGGGTGTACACGAGGGATGTGGAACAGGGTTGTATCTTACACTGGATGATTACATTGTTCCTACCAGATATAGCTCGACACAAAACTCGTTACATTTAAGTATGAGCTATGGTTCAATGGATTTTGAAGAAATAGCTGAAGCAGCTGTACTTATGTGGGAATATTATGGATTTAGCAACAGAATGAATGAACGAAAGTAAGAAACGTTGTGTGTTGTTAAACTGTGTCACCACAAGCGCCACAGTAAAAACATAGAAAATACTTGGAATTGTATTATATAGTTATTAATGATACTAGTTCGATATGAACACTATAATGAAACGCATGCAACGTTAAACCAAGAGGCGTTAGCCGAGTTTCATTAACAAAGTTCATATCGAACGTGTATCATTCAAAATTTAATCTACGACAGTGCAAATAGATTTTATTCGTCTAAATTTTATTGATATCAGAAAACGTTTTCGTAATTTTAAAAATTTTCAGGTGTCCATATTAGTCGATATCATGCTAACCGCATTTTTGATTGTTCCAATTTCGATTTTGACAACGTCAATATTGCCGTCTAATTTTCTATTGGATGCAAAGTGTTAATAATTTAAATATGGGACATTCTGAATCAGTGGCGGCTCGTTAATGAAGGGCTCTGGGGCGCCGCCCTCCCTGCAATTATTTCAAATAGAATACAAAAATACTTTACTTAAAAAAACAATAACGCAATGTATGTAAGCAATCAATTAAAATAATTCAAACCAAACATAGCCCTATTTCAACGGGCAGGCTATACTCATAGACAAGCGAGCTGCGCGCTCTCAAGGTTGTACTAAGCGCGGGTGGCAGATTATTCGTCCCGATTCAACGCGACTTCTCGCTGACGTGCCATGACTACGTAGGCGTGACGTCACCTACACATCGCACAACGAACGGCCACGGATGAGCTCCAATTTTCCGCGCCCAACAGCTGTTCGCGAATCGCGTCGCGATGCCATGGTAGAATAATCGATATATTATTATGTAGGTACTCCGGCGATGCGACCTGTCGATGCCGCTGATGTTTTGTTTATTTGTTTAATTTGATTTATTAGTTACGTTATAAAGTTGGAAAATTTCGTCTAATATGATGGTCAGTGATTTACAGAAGCTTGGGTTTAGTTCTCTAAGCTTAATCGAAAAACTTGATTTAAAAAATGCAGGGCGGCCACTACCAATATTGAACATAGTACAAGTGCAATCAAAATGTAAAAGTAAGGCACAGTTTACGCGTAAGTTTGACAAAGAAATATATAATAAAATATCCTGGATATGCCGCGGCTGTGAAAAAAAAATTATTTTTTTGTTTCGTGTGTCTTCTTTTTGGCGGGGATGATAATTGGACTAAAAATGGGGTGCAGGACTTAAAACATCTTTCAGAGAAAATAAAAAAAAACATAAAAATAGTGCAAAACATCGTCTTAATGTGGTAAGTTTTCAGATGTTAAGGACAAACTAATTTTTAACTTGTTTAAGTAGTGCTTATGATTAACAGCTTTAGCAATGCTATATATCAATCAAAAAAGCGATAATTCGGGACATACCTAGATAACTTTAATAACAAAGTCACCGAGAAGTTTATTAAAAAAAAAAAACGAAGATTTGACTTTCACTTTAAAATATAATATTTGTTAGTATTATCATTTGGTATGTTTAACAAACAATTATTTGATTTAAGTTACCTATCCGCATTATTTAAAGCCAGCGTCCCCCTGACTCGCTAGTCACGAGCCGCCACTGTTCTGAATCCGAAAGTGTCCCTTCGGATATCGAAGATATCGCGCAAAGCGTAATAGATTCCCTACTTCCCGAAAAGTCAAGGCAGGTGTACGAACAGACCTATATATCTAAACATCTAACATTTGGATGTTATTATGAATTCATAATGGCACTGAGTGCTATTATGAAGGTCATAATGACATCTAAATGATAATGCTAAATACGTCATAAATATATACATAAATGTTTTTTTTATATTATATTTTAATTATATTTACTTTAATTCACCCTGCACTCAACGGCACGCACAATAAAATGAATGAGTAGGGATATTCAGGTAGATGTGGACGAGGGGCTAGAATATTTTTCTTAGAAAAACAACTATTTCAATATTGCTAAAAGGTTTTCTTTTTAGACCTAGACATAGAAGGAGATATGGGTTTGCCCCAAAACCTCTGTTTTTATCTGGATTGGGTCCATGGCACGTCACAAAAGGTGACAGATATTCATTGCAGCTTAAAAGAGCAGTATCCGAAGTTTGCATTAGGAACTTAAGTTGGGATAAGGACTTGAAATTACCTATTTCCAAGAGGCAATTGCTCGCAACTGTATCTTGCCCTGCATTGGATGATATAAACTGCAGATCAAACAATATCATGTAATTATGCCATCAGTACCACATTTATCAAAACCTGCAAACTCAATGTAATATATTAAATTGAGCACAATAATTCAATTGCCTGGATTCAGACATTAAAAATTATTGAATATAATAGGAATGATGATTATTTATATTTATTAATAGTGTTTTTTGCCAATTGACTTTCATTTTAGTAAAAACTTGATAAATATATCATCCTGAACTTTCGCAAGTTTCTGTAATTTTGTTCAAGAAATTTTCAGAGTAGTACCTACGTATCAATATAATATTTTAAATCTATGTTTTTTCCTCTAACGAATAATAATTGGTAATTGATTTAGAAATGCTCCGAAGAAGCCCGTTATATATTTTTGGACACCTGGATACTGGTATAGACCAATATCTGCAAAAGATGCCTACAATGATTTACAAAAGCATTTGAGGAAAGTTAGAAATTATCAAGAGGCACATCTTAAATACAAAAGTACGTATAATTTTTTTTTAGTTTTTTTGCCGATTTATCCTGTGAAAACAACCTTAATTATTTAAGTTTTACCACTAAAGTATTATTTTATAGAACGGAGATACAGCAGTAGGAAATTTTTAAGAAAATTTAAGGTGTGCAGAGAAAAAGAGACCGATGAAGACGAAGAAGATCATACTGAGAGAAGAAAGCGAAAATCTTGCTTTATTTCAACTATGCTGAGTTCAAAAATGGAAAATATTATCGAATGGGGTTGGTAATGTACATACAGGGTTGGGCAAATGTTCCGAAACGGCTTAATTACAGGCGAACGAAAAGTGATATCGGATCCGGGTTTTGGGCAATCTATAGGACTAAAATTTTACTATTTGACTATTATACCATATGTCAGTAATATCACCAACTGTCAAGTGTTGACGTTATTTTTTTTTTAATGGAACACCCTGTATATTTTTACATTTTTAAATTCCACATAAAATTATAATTATTTTTTATTAAATGCGGTATTAATTAGTCTATACTTCATAGTTTCCGAGATATTGACTCTCGAAAAGTGACATTTTTGAACTTTGACAGCTTATAACTTTCTAACAATACGTCTTAGAGCAAAACGGCTTACATGTCCCTATCTTCAATTTTTTTTATCTTCCTAAAAAAACAACTTCCGGTTAAACCGGATGTAACTCGATTGCAGGAAATATAGTTGTTCCAGTTTAACTGAAAGTTGACTTTTTTTGGGAAGATAATAAAAATTGAAGATAGGGACATGTAAGCCGTATTGCTCTAAGACGTACTGTTAGAAAGTTATAAGCTGTCAAAGTTCAAAAATGTCACTTTTCGAGAGTCAATATCTCGGAAACTATGAAGTATAGTATATATAGCTAATAGTGCATTTAATAAAAAATAATTATAATTTTATGTGGAATTAAAAAATGTAAAAATATACAGGGTGTTCCATTTAAAAAAAAATAACGTTAACACTTGACAGTTGGTGACATTACTGACATATATGGTATAATAGTCAAATAGTAAAATTTTAGTCCTATAGATTGCCCAAAACCCGGATCCGATATCACTTTTCGTTCGCCTGTAATTAAGCCGTTCCGGAACATTTGCCCAACCATGTATAACTCGTACTTCCGAAACTTTGTTTATTTATAGTGTCGCGATGAATATGATGATGAAATATGAGTTTATTTAAAATTATTTTTTAATAATTAAATCGTCAAAACACCATTTTTCCGTCGCCGGATATAATGTATTTTTCTACTTTAAACGCCAGTTTAATTTTTTTAGATGAAACAAAGGGTCCGAATGAAACTTCATTTCAATATCTTAAACGGATATTACGATTGGATATAACGATAACAGCTTGGGATTTTGATTCGACGACGTTGGCTCAACAGCTGACATTGATAGACAAAGATTTGTTCCTAAAGATTCCTTCTGCCGAATTGGGAATACTCGTTTGGCAACAGAGTTCAAAAAATGCCCCTAATATAGCCGCAATGATAGCTTTTTCTTATAGGATATGTTGTCTTATTTCTAGTGAAATTCTTAAAGATGAAGAAGAAAAGGTACAAGTTATAGAATGTTTCCACCAGCGGCGCACCCAGGATTTTATGTTAGGGGGGCCTGCCAACCAGTGCCGGAAGCAAATTGTTTAATAAACTTTTAATAAACTTTTAAGTTACGCATTTTTCTAGAACTTTGGAGCTTTTTTAACAGGTAGAGTCATTCGGGGTAAGCGTACGCACTGGGTAAGTGTGCGCATTGTTGATTTTGAAGGGGAGACGAATGTATCGCGCGATTTGCTGCTGCTGCTGATGTTTTAGTATTGCCTCAGTGGCCATTCGATGCAGACCCCTCGCTACGCACTTATAACTCATACAAGAGAAATATTTTAAAAAGACGAAAAAGTGCTAGTTTACTAATTATTATCTGCGTATACCACTCTTTTTACCAAATAAAATATAGGTAATAGTAATGACGACATATCCATAACACAAATATATTTATTTAAAAATATAAATTAGTACAAAGCACAACAATAAACAATATTTTATAAATAAAAGAAACCAAAACTTTTTCATAACACCTTTGCATTTGTTAAATATGTAAATCTAATTTTCTTCGACCCTTAGAAAGTTTATTTAAAATTTCTTCACAAGAAACAGGAACATTCTTATGAATAAATAAATTTGCCAAACCATTAAGTCTTACTTGCCCGGTGGAATTTCTTAAGTACGATTTTAAGTACTTTAATGTGGAAAATGACATTTCAGAGGTACTGGTGGTGACGGGAAGGGTAACAAAAATTTGCAAAAGTTTTTTTATATTGGGAAATATCATACCATTACATTGAATATATAGCTTCAACATATCGGAGGGTATTTCTTTGCTATCTGTAAACTTGTCGTTCCATAATTTAAATTCGCATATTAGAATGCTTTCATTATAAAAATTTCATAAAAAATGGAATAATTTGCATAAAAAGAATGAAGGCTGAGAAAGCTTTGCAAATTTTCTACTTGTTTATTGGGACAGGGCAATAAACAGTTAAATAGCAAAATAATTTGAAATTAAAGTTTTTTTTTAGTGGGTTAGTGGGTATAGTTGAAGTCAATTTTATTGGGAGTTTTGGGGTGGGGCCAAGGCCCCCTTGGCCCCCCCCTGGATGCGCCACTGGTTTCCACTTTCTTGGTACAGTATTTCATATTAATAAGACTAAAAAGCATAACACATTTAACATGGCAACAAGGAGATACAAGACTTCTTGTAATTTTCTCTGTTTGTTACAACGCTGTTTTTCAAAGCAGAGGGCTTGAGTTAGGGATATTGACTCGGGCTTTGAACATTAATATTCAAAGACTCAGGAAACGAAAATTTGTTCCATAACCAATAGTTGGTACCTTTTTTTTTTAGATAAGAGCTCGGCTGATTGCTAGATTTATTAACGTCGCAAATAAATGTCATAGAATTTCCAATTTTCACTCATGTCGATCTGTGTTATGTGGTTTACAAAATCCAGCAATATTTAGGCTAAGAAAAACTTGGGCCTATGTAAGAAAAAAGCATGCATCGAAATATCAGTAAGAAACTACAAGATTATTATATAGATATACTATCATTTATGAAAGAAAGGTTGTGCCTGATGAATTTACCCAGGCGATTAGAATTGTCAGCAATTTTATGATTACGAATTTTTGTCAAATTAAAAATTCTTGGTTCCGTTAATTTTGTCAAAATGACCAAAAAGCACTTAACACATTGACCAAGGAGTTTTTAAAAGTCAAGGTAGTATAATAGCAGTACCGAAATGATTTTCACTTTCACCTTTTTGTTGTGTGTATTAAGCTTTAGAGTGATAAATATAGACAAATGTTCATATGTTTATTTAAGTCTGACAAATTATTTTGGGTTTTTTTTGGTTTAATTTCTATTTATTGATCTAGATCCATTGCTATCTTTCACTTCTCCTGTAGGGTCATTTAATGAGGTCCTTAAGGTTACGTCGATTGGGTTGCAACTTTCGACGAATCCAATATTGGCGCATTTTTTTAACACAATATAGTGTGTAAAAGCTGAGCTAGTAAAATTTTAGCAGCCTATTTGCAGTTATTAACAAATTTCTAATTTATATCCACACATTGTTAAGTCGATTCATATACCGGGTGTCCCGTTCTCAATGCAGGATTCTATAGCATCTAAAATACCTACCTTTTTAATATTTTTAAAAACAGAGTTATATTATAGGCTTATTAAGCTTACAATTTAAAATTATTTTGAATTGTACAGGATGTCCCAATATATTTTTTTTATGGAATTAATTATATCTATGTTATTTTAGATTCCAGGAACAACTTTAAGAACATTTTATATACTATATGTTATGCTTAAAAAATCGTTGTATTTAAAATAACATACTTTTAGGAGTTTTTAAAATTGTTACATTTAGCATTAAATATCAAACTACCGTACCTAGCGGATCTTCGAGAAAACTTGACAACCATGTTTTAGACTGTATTGGAGACGGTTTGGCCGCCATTGTGGAGTTGATTGTAAATCTATAGTTATAAATGCAGCGCTTCGGCAACAGATGTCTAAAATTATTCACTGATGTGATGTCGTGGTGTTGCCGCATATCGTATTTTATTGGAATTTTTAAGGATTTAAGCATTTTTACCAGACCATAAAATAGGAGGTTCTCAATTCCAGCCGAATGTATGTTTTTGATAATAATATGTACGCTGATTACTCCGGGGTAATTGGACCGATTTTTACAATGATTTTACAGAAAAAGGTATTAAAATAAAAATTTCATATTTATTAATTTTTGACCTGCCAATAGACCACATAATTGCATACCACTATTTACGATCCATTGCATCTGCTTCTCTTCTTCTACCGGAAAACGAAATAATCTTAGTCCTGTGAAGGCGCGAGGCGACTTCCCACATTGAAAATAAGCACACTTGTTGCCAGCCATATCGCGTCACTCAGTTTTCAATCAAAAATAAATATATATTATGCCAGTGCAAGGCAATCCATGCACCGCAATGCGCGTGACGGTATGGTTATGGTAATGGGGAGAGGATCATGCAGCAAGTCAAACTGACAGAGGCGGCAACAATGGTTTAATTTAGCAGTGAAAAGGCTTGCTGTTAGTGGCTGGATCAACACGCTTTATTGTTGGTGACTTATTGTGCCATCTATGAATTTAACGTAGCAGATTTAGGAAATCTGCATATATGGCCTTCTTATAGTTTAGTATTCAATGCATTTAGGAAGTAGGAAATTTTAAAGGGCTTTTGTAAACATATATTTTTTTAAATATCATTTAGTCTTAACTTAACGACAGGTGTATGTTGTTTAAGAGTTGCAGAACACCAAATTTTTAACAAGCAAATGTTATACAATATGCATGTTCTTAAAACTAATGAAGCATCTAAAAATAGCATAATATACAGGATGTTATATCTGAAAAAAATGTATGTTTGATGTGCCCTGACTATTTGGGACACCCTGTATAATTCAAATAATTTTAATTGTAGACCTATGCCACCCTATAACTCTGTTAATCTTTCTCTTTCTCTCTCTTAACGATTTTTTATTTTACAGGGCGTTTGAATTTTTGTGTCGTCTTTATCGAGATCCCAGAATGCCATCCTATCAGAAAACCTTTTTTATTTTTTCCCAAAACCCACCATTTTTACCTTACATTGGGCACATTATTTCGAAGTTACTCGATAACGTTCCCGAGTATAGGATTCAAACGTATAAAAGGCCATCTCTTTCAAGGCAATCAAGTTTCTGTAAGTATAAATATCGTATTTATTTACATATGTGTGTAGTTTTACTTAGTGATATTAACGGTGGTGATATATTCTCTTACTTCATAATAACCCTACCTATACCGGGTGTTTCTCAAAAGACGTTCACCCCTATAACTTTTCCGTATTTATAGATATTAAAATGAAATTTTGAGATTATGCATAAGAGATGAGTCTGCATGTATTGGCACAATTTTAAATTTTGTGGAAGTGATCTTGACTTTGGTATTTTAAATGGGACATCTTGTATATTTTTACTTATTGGGATTCAGCATAACATTATGAGTGAAATGACACCTCACTTGTCATTTTTTGACGTGTTATAACATTTTTATGTTTATTTTCAATCTAGAGTGCTACAAATTAATTAAATCTGTTAATTTATAGTCAAGTAGTATATTATTATTATGAAAATTAAAATTATGTCATATTAATTCACTTTCTAAGTTTAACAAGCGTTTAAAAAATTAAATTTTGTTTTCTTGACGTTTACTCCATTTTTCCAAATGGAACGATGATGGTTCACTAGGATATTTTTTAAAACGAGCATTTATTTTCCAACAATTTAATACCATATACCTACTAACTCCTATATGCTATTTTAAAATTGACACTGAAACATTTTCCTTAAATCCCAATTGCAAATTAAAAAGCTTTATATTATTGCGGCCCTCTCTTTTTTAAAGAAATATAAAGGCGGCTTTGAAAAACAATGAAATGGTTTTGAAAAGCAATATATGGCTTTAATTTAAAGTTGTAATGTCAGCCGGACTCTAGTCCGGCTATGGTAATGTCATTAGTTTATAAAACATACAAAACATACAATCTTGTGGCTTCAGAAGAATTTTTCTGGTCACTCCAAAAATTAGGAGCATATCAATTTGTTCATTTCTAGTAAAACGAACCATTTTATCTGATTTACAATGTAAGTTTAATAAACAAATGACATTACAATTTTAATTAAAAACCATATTGGTTTTCAAACCCATTCCATTGTTTTTCAAAGCCGCCTTTATATTTCTTTAGAAAAAACAGGGCGGCAATAATTCATAACGCTTTTAAATTTGCGATTGGGACTTAAGGCAATTTTTTTCGTGTCAATTTTAAAATAGCATAGGAGTGTATGGTATCAAATTGTTGGAAAAAAATGCTCGTTTTAAATATCTTAGTGAGCTACCATCGTTCCATTTGGAAAAATGGAGTAAACGTCAAGAAAAGAAAATTTCATTTTTTAAACGCTTGAAAAACTTAGAAAGTCAATTACTATGACATAATTTTAATTTTCATATACTACTTGACTATAAACTAACAGATTTAATTAATTTGTTGCACTCTAGATTGAAAATAAAAAATAAATATGAAATGATATAACACGTCAAAAAATAACAAGTGAGGTGTCATTTCACTCAGAATGTTATCCTGAATCCCAATAAGTAAAAATCTACAAGATGTCCCATTTAAAATACCAAAGTCAAGATCACTAAGTGTTGCTAAAAAATTGAAAATTATGCCAATAAATGCAAACTTATATCTTATGCATAATCTCAAAATTTCATTTTAATATCTAAAAATACAGAAATGTTATAGGGGTGAACGTCTTTTGAGAAACACCCGGTATAAGTAAATATACAGGGTGATTCATTAAGGGTGGCCACCGGCCATATCTCGGAAACTACTAGGCATAGAAACTTGGAGAAAAAAA
Source organism: Polydrusus pterygomalis (assembly GCA_963969555.1). Lineage (NCBI taxonomy): Eukaryota > Metazoa > Arthropoda > Insecta > Coleoptera > Curculionidae > Polydrusus > Polydrusus pterygomalis. Next base: position 22,277,711 of record OZ018379.1, read on the forward strand.
ATTATGATTAAAGCGGTCATGAGAAAATTCTGGAAATTACTTTTGAGTTCCTCATTTCGCCGCAAGGGGGCACAATTAAAAAAAAAAAATTTTATTCTAAATTTCTCCGAAATTTCCCATATTAAGGTATAACTCTGATTACATCATCGAAAAGCTTACACAATTCTGCATCATTTTGGTTTAAGGCTCATTGGCGTACCGACCTTGATAAGAGTGGGAGAAGCTATTGAATGTGTAAACATTAAAATCGCTGTAACTTGTAAACGACTTATCCGATTTTACTAAATTTAAGCTTGTTTAAAAGGGAAAGGTAAGTATCTTCAATCGCCGTATCCAATAGTACACGATAGTGTTTAATAAAATTGCTAGAGGGCGCAATTTGTAATAATAACAGTTTTTTCTCGATTTTATCCCGGAAATTCAAACCATACGGTATAACTATGACATCATAATCGAAAAGTAGATGAAATTTTCAAGAAAAGATGTAAAGACCGCAGTTTGATATCTTTGTTCGTTTCAGAGTTATTGCCAAAACAATAATTTTTAATGCAAATTGCGCCCTCTATCAATTTTATTAGAAACTATCTTGTACCATTGGATACGGCAATTGAAGGTACTTACCTTTCTCTTCCAAACAAGCTTAAATTTAGTAAAATCGGTTAAGTCGTTTAGAAGTTACAGCGATTTTAATGTTTACAGTTTCACTTGATAAGAGTGGGAGAAGCTATTGAAAGTGTATACATTAAAATCGCTGTAACTTCTAAACGACTGATCCGATTTTACTAAATTTAAGCTTGTTTGGAAGAACCTTCAATTGTCGTATCTAATGGCACAAGATAGTTTCTAATAAAATTGCTAGAGGGCGCAATTTGCATTAAAAATTATTGTTTTGGCAATTACTCTGAAACGAACAAAGATATCGAACAGCGGTCTTCACATCTTTTCTTGCAAATTTCATCTACTTTTCGATTATGATGTCATAGTTATACCGTATGATTTGAATTTCCGGGATAAAATCGAAAAAACTGTTATTATTACAAATTGCGCCCTCTAGCAATTTTATTAAATACTATCGTGTACTGTTGGATACGGCGATTGAAGATACTTACCTTTTCCTTCCAAACAAGCTTAAATTTAGTAAAATCGGATAAGTCGTTTAGAAGTTACAGCGATTTTAATGTTTACACATTGAATAGCTTCCCCCACTCTTATCAAGGTCGGTACGACAATAAGCCTTAAACCAAAATGATACAGAATTGACTAAGCCTTTTAATGATGTAATCAGAGTTATACCTTAATATGGGAAATTTCGGAGAAATTTAGAATTAAAAAAAAATTAATTGTGCCCCCTTGCGGCAAAATGAGGAACTTAAAAGTAATTTCCAGAATTTTCTCATGACCCCTTTAAACATAATTTTTTTTCTCCAAGTTTCTATGCCTAGTAGTTTCCGAGATATGGCCGGTGGCCATAATGAATCACCCTGTATAATAGATTTAAATTTACAAAAGAAAACTATGATCATTTATTGGGTTACAGTTCAAAAGTGACAATATAAAGTAGAGCTTTTTAAAATCTGTGAAGTACCAGCTTCTACATTACAACATGTAAAACATTTACCTCCTATCATGCTTGTAGTGTAAAGTGTAAGCTACAGATCTCAAAACATGTAGTCACATAAGATCTATAGTTCAGAACTGTCATACTGATCGGCAGCACATACTGTACATGAAAGTTTTATTTTTAACCAACATTTTATTTTAGGTACTTCCTCTTTGAGGTCAATTCCAAGTGTAAAGTCACAAGTTTCTCCAAAACTAGAAAGCCATCAAAATTTATTTGCAAGAATTTTTAGTGTCTTTTCGAATCCTGCATCGCCGCCACTCGAGGGCGAAGGCGACTGCCCAAAAGCAAAAAAACCTATAAAGGTGAAACGTTCGAATTCTTCGAAAAGTGTTAAATTTAAAGGCTTGTATGAATATTATAAGCCTTTAGAATATTACGAAGATAACAGGAAAGATATTTTGCTAGAAGTTACGGAATTACTGGAGAAATGTCAAATTGGAGCAATCAATTATAATTTTTGTTCCAACGAGATGGCTAAAAACTTCTTACTTAAGGCTAGACACTGTGATGATCAAGAAAATTTTTACATTTCCTTAGGTCTAGAATCGTCACGCCCGAATTCTTTTAGAAATAAAAACCAATAAAAACTTCAAATTTGTTTCCCTGATGTTCCATTTAAGTACTAAGTACTTAGAAGAGTGAAAGTAACAAAGGCGCTAAGTGCTAAAAATAAAGTTTCGAGATCTTCTTTCTTGATTTTATGGTGTTAGTGTCGTTGGGCACTTTTACACACTTTTGGTTACTGAAATTAAAGGACTAATGCCCACTTGCACCAAAATAAACTTAAGTTTTTCTTAGTTAAGAGTATCTTAGATTCTAAGTTACACTTAAACTATTCTGTTTTGCACCAACCATATTTCAAAGAACTTAACTAAGTTTCAAAAAAAGCGACAACACTGCTTTTTAACATATGATTCCTTGGTAATAGGCAAACGTAACACCATTATTTTGTTAAATGAAATGAAACAGAAACAATAAGACGTGTCTTTAGTTTTCACTGGCTATGCGTAAACATATAGCATAAACCCTGAAAAGTGTGCAGCAGTTCAGAAATTAGAAATGCGATGCGATTTCCCGAAGAATAACATGGATAGTTGGTTTTTTCAAAAGTGTGTTGCCCAACGGCACTAGCACAATAAAAACAAGTAAGAAGAAGATATAAGATATATATTGGTTTCGAACAAACCCTATAAATTTTCTTTGGTTGGTTGTTGGTTTGGTTAAGCGGAATCTTTTAAAAAATGTCATATTGTCCGTGTCTTCACAGTAACTCATTCTAGGAGGAACGTATTTATTTAAAATCATTATTATGTTTTATGTTGTTATATACCTTTAATTAAAAATATTGCAAAATTTATTATAATACAAACATGTTTTATTTTATAAGTACCTATACATTTTACTTATTATATAGCCTTCTATAGGAAATCCATTTTCTATTAATTCTAAAAATCCCAAGTCGTCGTTAAATGTGTCCATCTTCCCCAAATATCAAAAATTAGTATTTATTACTGTTCGATTGAGGTTAGGAATAAGTTAAGAATACTTTAAGGGCTCGAAAACGGCGACTTAAATTTAAGAAATCTTAAGCGATCTTAAGGTGGGAGTATCAACATGCTTGCCAACCTATAACCTATTTCGCGTAGATTCATTTATGTTTTCTAGCGTTTATACAAAATTTAAAGAAAATCAGTATCGACATGATATTCTATAGGTAATAATTGACATATTTAATAAATATCAAGGAATTTCATAACTTTTTTTAGGAGAATTGTATAGCGAAAAATATCGGGTAAGATTTTTTTTAACATTATTATGTCATTGTCACTCATGGTTCTTCCACTATACAATTCTCCCAAAATTAGCAATGAAATAAATTGATATTTTTGTAATATATCAGATACTACCTAAGTAATGTACCGACGATATTGATTTTCTTTAAATGTTAGTTATTAAAATAATAAACTCAAAAAATCAACGCGAAATAGGTTATAGGTTGGCAATAGATTTAATGACGTTGAGAATTCAACCTTAAGCCTTTCTTAAATGCTGGTGCAAGGCGATTTTACGCAATTTTACATCTTAAGAGCTAAGAGCAACTTAAGGTGTTCTTAAAAGTTTGGTGCAGTGGGCATTATTGTCCTTTGGCGGACGTTAGTGTTTGTGTAATGATGGTTTTTGAAATTAAGTTTTTTCAAAGTTTCGAGATAGGTTCAAGAGAAAAGGAATAAATAACCGTTGTCGCTTACTGGACGTCTATTCTCCAATTTAAGAGAAGTGAACGCTCTCTCGCGAGAAGGGACAATTCACATCATATGCTCACATCGTCATGGAAATGAATAGTCATCATCAAAACCGATGGTACGTGTTCAAGCTAAAAATAAGGCTTGGGAACTAATTTGTCGTAAATTTAATGCTGCTTGTCCTAATGGAAATAATCGTACTCGTACTATATGAAATCTTTAAGAAATTTTTATAAAAATAAAGAGTTGCGGCAGACAGTAGATAGCAGAAGAAAAAGTTATATACCTAATCAGAAAAAAACTGGTTCACTTATTTCTGCAAAAACAGATCCATGATGACTTATTGCTATATCAATAATGAACAGCAAAACAATATATCGACAGCTTTTCTAATACGACGTAGGGTCAACCGACCAGTGAATGAATGTGACCCAGTCAATGAACAACGATAAGTCTTTTCGGTCTAATAAGGTGTACGTCCCTTAAACTTTGTTTGCTATCCTTTTTTATTCTAACTTACATTGTACAGTTCACGATTCAGTATTCAGTTGCTAAAACCGCCAGTGAGTAAACCACCTGGTGCGAATCGCTGTTGAAATCGTGGTCTCGCAGGATTAGTGTTTTGGGCGCCAGGATAAGTAGATGCTTGACTTCACTTGATATTTTTAATAGTTTATAAAGTTATAAAAATTTAGCTTATGTGGGAAAATAAAAAAAAATTAAAGAGATATTTACTAAATTAAATTATTTATACTATTTTTTTTTAATTGATTTTATTAGTGAATTAAATTGGATTAACTTCAATTATTTTTATTGTTATTTTTTTAATGGTTATTATTTTCTACATTATGTTGTCACTTTCCATGTAATGAACTGTAAAAGTTAGTTTGGAATAAAGACATTTTGAAAGTTAAAAATGTGTTTGAACAATCTGTTGTCTATTTTATTATGCTCCCTGGGTCCTTAATTTAATTCGCCACTAGTCGGGAATCGAGATGGCGTCCATAAATCTAACGCTATTGATCCAAAAGCAAAACATTTATTATAGTTTAGGTTATGTTTAATTTTAATATGTTTAATAACTGGCGGAAAAAAAGTTCAAATACCAGTGAATGAACGACTGTTCATTTACTGGCATTTTTCATTCGATTATCTGAAATTGACTAAAAATAACCCTTAAGCTTTGGTATTTAAACTCGCGTTTAACTCGTCGTTTTTGACGAGTTAAATAAAATCCCGTGTTAGGGTTTTAACTAGTGATGGGAAAAATCGAGTTATTTCAAGAATCGATTACCGAGCATTCGAGTGATTTAAAAAACCGAATGATAATCGATTGTTCACTCAAATTCTATATAAGGGGGCAATTTAAAAAAATTTATTTCTTTAATCACTTAACACTTAAATAATCAAGCACATATATTTTAGACTTCTAAAAAAAAAAAAAAAAAAAAAAGGTCGCCAGTTCCATAAACTAACTACTTTCTAAAGCCCCACAATGAGTGATCGGTTATTTTTTTTTAACTCGAGTGATCCCATCACTATCAAAAACCATTATGTTCATCACTCATTTCGTCACTCGAATGATTTCCGAAGATAATCGAATAATTCGAGTGATTGAAAAAACCGAGTGATCGGTCATTTTTCACTCGAGTTATCCCATCACTAGTTTTAACCTTAGGATTAAAACGCGGTGCACTAGAAATTTATCGTTAATCCGTGAATTAGGGTTAACCCTGGGTTAAAAACGTCGGTGCACTTGGTTACTATAATGGTTTAAAACTGTACTTGACTTAAACGGCGTTTAAGTAAACTAATAGAGGAAGGGACCCAAATTTAAGACAATTTTTTTGTAAATTCGAAATAAAATTCACCATTGAACAAATTTTTATTATTATTGTACAAAATCGCTTGCTTGGTGTATTAATAAAACATCACAACAAAGAATCTACATTAAAATAGCTATCTAGAGTGACTAGAGTCTAGAGAAGTTATTGAACTTAAAGTTTGTTTATGTCAATTTTCCCATAAAATAAAAGGTTGCCTAATTTGAGACACTACATCAAAAACTTTTGAGGCTTTTAGATGTCCCATCTCTTTATTACGCACAGCTTTCGCCATAGCGTGAGGGTCCCATTTCTTGTGTTTTTTAGGCATCTGTAATAAAATATCAAAATATTGTATAGGGTGCCTAATTTGAGATAGTCCTAAATACATCACCATTTAGTATCTCAAATTGGGAATTCTCGTTATAAAAATTGACAACAATATTTTAGGTTAATTATGATGTTATGAAAGAATACAGCCAAATTTTAATAAGACATCATTAGGCAATACCTAAACTAACTACTTCGACACATAAAATAGTTTATTTCCACTTACGTTGACTGTAAATGCCGGTTTATTTACACTATCAAAAAACTTAACGACTCAAATCGGAAGAAAAACGTACCTGCGCAGAAATAAACGAACTGACGCGCTCAACGAACTCTTTACTACGTACTGCAGTCTAGTTTATTTGAGTAAGTTTACGCCACTTTTGTTAGATGACGTTACATATACGTTAATATACGGAGCTATCTCAAATTAGGCGCCTATCTCAAAATTGGGTCTCTTTTTCCTTTTTCTACGATCCACAAAATACAGAACAAACTCGAACATAGACTTGTTTTTGTATTGTGCGACCTCTTATAGAGGCATTCTTAAAGGTCCTTCGATTAACAAGGTTAGAAAATATAAATTTTTAAGGTTTTCACGACTTAACAGACACAATAACAGTCAACTGTGTTTCTAGGAAACCGCTATCATGGCTCTGAGATAGAGTAAATGGTATCTGGTGAATTTCTAGTAGGGAATAGGGCGTTTTCACATCTACCGACATCGGCCAACAACTCCTATATACAAGAAGTTGTTGTAGCCGCACGATCACAGTCTTTGTCTACTCTTAAATGTCCTAGAGAGCCATGCTATACCTACGATGGCACTAAACACCGATGATCCAAGAAAATTTTGGAACGTAGTCCTAAGACCTCAACACTGAACTGTTTGTTCAAAATTATGAATGTAGCTGTTGCTGTTCTGAACATCTCTCCGACGCACAGTGGTTCCGATTAAGAATCTAGCTTGACAAAAGGTATTAAAGTTATAGCAATAAAAAGATGTAAATACCATTGTATTATGTTCCTATATAGTTGTGTAACTATAAAATACCACCAGATTTAGATAACAAAGTTATAGAATCTGCGCAAGATCAATTATATTCGTTGTTACGGGCAACTCTCGGTTTGCTGTTAAGGGTCGAGCGATAGTTACGTTTGGGACTACTACCTGTGAAAGTGCGTATTATTATTGTTGGACTAAGGTACTTTGTGGCAATAAACTACAGGTATTAGACTTTATTTTTATCATATTTTTAAATTTTTACGTATTGCTGTTGTTGTGTTTTGATATCATGTTAAGTAATGGTAAATTTCAATTATTTTTCTCATTATCTGATAATATAGCAAGCCCGCAAAAGCAAAGGCCATCGAAGTCTGTTGTAAATTTGTATTTAGCGTATAAGTTAATCATCTGGGTATACGATTATAATAGTTTTTTGACCATGTTTAACCAACTTTTTTTTTATTACTATTTTTAGTAATGGAGGTCAGAATATCAAGACGAGACCTATTTGAAATTTGGCGAAATGAACCGAACATTTCACAAAGATTTTCCCGTGTTTGTGATTATATAATGACTGAAAGTGGTTTAGAGGACCCTGATGGACAAATTCGTAAAGTAGTGCAGAAAATAAATGCAGAGTATTGCAAAAAACTTAAAGAACGATGGACCAAGAGCCATTATATCTTAAGACAATTTTTGGACAAAAATAGTGAGTGGTTAAATGTGAATATATCGCTTCTTGAAGCTGACAATTCTCAAGAAAAAAAAGCTACCGGTCGACCCAGAAAACTGTTTAATGAGAGCAGTGATAGATCTCGAAAGAGGAAATTAAAACCTTTGTTAGACCAAACTCCTGCTAGTGAAATTATTCTTGCAGCTCAAATGAGCCTACGGTGTGCAGGTAGGCGCGATGCAGCTCAAATAGTAAAGGAAGTATCAATGTATTCACCCAAAAGAGGTACAAAAATAAAAAAAAGCTTACTGGTCTCCAGAGAGTAAAATGCCATTTAAAATGACAAGTGATGAGGCATTAGCATTTTTTATAGATAACAAATTTACCAAACAACAATATATATCTATGCGTCAGATATCAAAAGCTCATAATGCTGATATTTTTCCAAATTACCACCAGCTTCTTGAAGCAAAACAAATGTGCTATCCACAAAACGTAAACATCGCCGATTACTCTGGGGAAGTAGAGTTGCAGTCACTGCTTGATCACACCATAAATCGTTTGGTGTTAGTACAAATGGAGGTTTTGCAACAAGTACGTGTAGGATTAGAGACGCTTCCAATAATTAACATAGTGTTTAAATGGGGCTGTGATGGGGCCTCTGGACAAAGTCAATATAAACAGCTTTTTTCGGATACCCAGGAAGATGTAGATGATGCATATATATTTATCGTATCAATTGTCCCGTTGCAGATGACCACATACTCCATTGTTGGAAGTAGTACAAGAGAAGATAAGATCATTTTGTGGCAAAATCCTTTGCCTGCATCAACAAAGTACTGTAGGCCCATTAAATTAATTTTTAAAAAAGAGACCTCAGCGCTAACGAAAACAGAAATCAACAATATAAAAGTGCAAATAGCAGCTTTATCTCCAACAGTAGTACAAGTAGAAGGTCGTGATATTACAGTAAAACAAGAATTGGTTCTTACGATGATCGACGGCAAGGTGTGTAGTGTACTTTCAAATCAAGCAGCACAAAACTGCCATGTGTGTGGGGCCACCCCTTCTCAAATGAACAACATTTCTCTTGTTAGGCAAAAAAAGCCTAGTGAAGAAGCATTATCCCTAGGCTTATCAAGTCTGCATGCTTGGATAAAATTTTTTGAGTGCATATTGCACATATCTTACAGACTAGATATAAGATCGTGGCAAATACGAAAAGAAATGAAGGCTCAGGTTGACGCACGAAAGAAAATAATACAAGATCGGTTTCGACAGGAAATGGGACTTCTAGTTGATATACCCAAACCTGGGTTTGGAACGACAAATGATGGGAACACCGCGCGACGGTTTTTTGAAAATCCAGCCCAGGCATCAAATATTACTGGCATTAGTGAAGAGCTCATTCGGCGATTCGGAACAATCCTCAAAACCATAGCGAGCGGATTTAGTATCAATATTGAGGAATTTAAAAAATATTGTTTCACAACAGCAGAATTATATGTTGAAAAATATAAATGGTATTATATGCCACAAAGTGTACATAAGATACTACTCCATGGCACACAGCTAATAAAATCAGCCATACTTCCAGTCGGAATGATGTCGGAAGAAGCACAAGAGGCCCGGAATAAAGATTATAAGAATTTTAGGGAATATCATACCCGAAAATTTTCTAGAACCGATACAATGACGGACATGATGCACATGTTATTGCTTTCTTCGGATCCAGTTCTTAGCAGTCTTCGAATGAAACGTCAAAAAGGAAGTAAAAGTATTTCTTCCGATGTGCTGAGACTACTTCAACCTTCTGATCAAAATGACAATGATAGTGATGATGAAAATTAAATATATGTACGTTTATTTCATATACGATTTTATTTATTTCTATTACTTTCTTATATTTTCCAAAATTTCAAAGAAAAAAATAAGAAAATTTTGTTTTTATTTACAAGAAATCATATAAAATCATACATTCTTTTTATATTTTCACCAAATTATACAAGGAAATAGTTTTGTCAAGTCAGATTAGCTATCGGAACCACTGTGCGACGTTGCCAAATCTCGCCTGCTTAGTAATATTAGGCACTGGCTGACTGGCACCCTATAAATCTATTTATACCTATTACCTAGTAATAATACCTATAAAGCAGAATATAAAAAGAAACTGTTTGCTGCTGTGAAGTTCAAATTTTCCACATATCTAGATAATGGTACCCATATGGAGGGATAAATCTAAAATTTTAAAATTTTTAATCATGAGCCAAGTTATAGAAGTTACAAAATGCAATATATTTCTTGACAACATTCGTCTTGAGTCGACGGGCCTGAAAGTGAGTTTCCCGGCTCCGGTTAAGCGGAAGGGACTTCAATTTTAAGAATTTCTTCTACGGTATGTCCACCTCTAGGTAGGTAATAAGACAATAAGAGTAGTGTCACGTTATTACTATACTATGACTTTTACCATGTGTTTTTTGTTTACATTTTATTGATGTATTACGTGAAAGTTTCAGCATTAATTTGCACCGTGTAAAAAACGAGACGAAAGAAACGTTGGTCATAAGAGAATTAGAAATTATCGGCAACCTTGCATTTGCCAGAGGTGTGGTCACGATCACGATTAATCAGTTACAACATACGATTTACTATATTTTTCTCCTCGTCTCGCACATAGGTCAAATGACGTTAGTCGTAAATAGTAAAGTTTTTTTACTTTAAACAAATTTAGTTTCGATTATGAACACATTTTACACAGGTTTGAAGTTTGATGGAATCCTGCCCTGTCCTGTCAGTCGGTTTCACGCCACGGGGATGAAGGTGGCATTTGGCAACCCGCAACATCTTGCCACCGGATATGTCAGCCACCTGGCCATATTTGAACGTATGTGCAAAAGCAATTGAGACGTACGTGCGATTAAAATTTGACATCGTTGACGTTTCGTTTTCGTAACCTTTCTTTTTTTAGACCGCCTTGTGGAAATGTTTTATTTTTTTGGGATTTTTATCGCACCGGCATTATTATTTATGTTAAAAATGTCACTGAAGTTCTTAGTATTTCTCTGAGTAAGTACTAAATATTGTAATATTATTATTAAGCTAAAAATATTGCATCCGAGAATATTTCTTTTACTTCCAAATAATGTTTCTTGGAGGGATGATTTTTTATAACCTTTGAAATTGAAAGTCTGTACCTGACTGCGAAACTTGCTAATTTTTATTCTAGCGACGTTACTAATCAGTATTTATGTGTTTTATTTAAAGAATATGATGAAAATACTAGACTTACTTATGCCAGTGATAAACTAGTTCGCTTACTCGATGTAATTCCACGAGAAATTGTATCGTTTCCTTAATAATAGTGCATTGCTCACTTAGAAGATACATTTTTAGATATTTATGGAAATGAATTTTAAAAATTTAACTTCTGTGAGCAACACGACATATGTAATGAAATTGTTAAATTATATGTTCGATTAACAGTTTACAAATATTTGAGAGATAAAAATACTCAAAATCAAACTTTAAGTGCTGGACACTATAAAAAGCATAACATTTTTAATAAAAGTAAAGTTAATGACCCCAGTTATAAAAGATTTAAAACCAATTAAACAGTTTTCTCAGTTTCTATTTAAAAATAATTCTTGTTTTAAAACATTTTACTAATGTATGAGATTATTCTGCCCAATTTTTTTTTGTTTCATGTTAATGCACACCTACAAGACTAGCCCAATGTTGACCTCCACCGGATTAAGACTTGCCCTACATGAAGACCTAATTTTAATAATGACCAGCCCTATAGTGCAAAATTGAAAAGCATAGGCAAGGAAGCGGTTGAACGTCACCACGGTGACTTTAAACTGGTGGATACCTTAGATGCTTCCTTGGCTTATATTTTTGTACAGGCCCAGGAAGTTAGTCGACTCTGAATACCACCTTTAATCCCTTAGGAAACTTTTATTTTTGATAGTACAATGTTCCTTAACTAGTTCGTACCAGAAGTTCATAGTTATTAGAAATTCGTCTTGTGTTAGACTCATTGGAAGTTATGCCTTCTGCATTAAGATCTTTTTGATCTAAACTTGAAATAAATTATAAACAAAATATGGTCGTTTTTTTTTCTAGAAAAGTCTTATTGTTTTTTTATAGTAAATTAATTTTTTTAATGTTGTTTGCTTTGCTGTTTTTAATCGTTGAATAAACATAATTTGTCTCAGAAAATTAGAAAGCAAAGTAAACAAACATTAAAAAATTAATTTACTAACCTGCAATTAAAATTAAGCGTTCCCCCGCCTTCCTCACCCCCTGCCACCTAACATGGCGATCGGTTAAACGTCATTCCCGTTTCGTTCAATTAATATGCAAATAACGTTTCTCTTAGTTGGTGTTTTGTGGTTTCACGCGTCAATTCGTCAATCAAACGAGAGGGTTGTGTTGTGCTTTGAAAGATCCGCCTTTTTTCCATATGTAATTTTATAATTAACACAATCAAATATTATTAGACCTCAGTGTTGTAAAAGTAAAAAGCCGAAGCCAATTTTAATTAGTGATTTAAACAAGCATGGCAATTTATAAAAGTTAAAGTGTTACCGTTTGTTGACAACGCAAAGTGTGAAATTTAATTTAGATTTTTAAAATGTACCCATATATTTGTTTAAAAAGTGCTTCTAGTAAATTATTAACCCATTTGCCTAATCCCTAAATCAAACATCATAGCGATAGTCGGTCCAGTGGTTAAAACGCCCCGGAAAAAGGTAGGCCTTATAAAATGTTGTTCTGTTTATATTGAAGCCTTAAAATACACAGTCCACCTGCTTTTTTGATGAATTGTTTTGTAAACATTGAGTTATAAAAATAGTTGTATTGCAAAGAGCCTAAGCTTTCACATAGTTTTAAAATAAATTCAGATAAAACATAAACTAAGGATTTTTATGGTGCCCTTAAATATTTTTTTAAGATAAGAATAAATTTATATAGGTATTGTGTCTAGTAAGTAAACAGGTGAATAATATAAACTAAAACATCCATGTCCTGATAGTTAGGTAATTTAAATTAGCTAAAATCTTGCAATAATTAGGCAAGTAAAGTGCCTATCCTATGTGTAATTATATCGAAAGCCTTCCGCCCTTAGAAAAACGAACCTTGTAGCTACAAAAGGACACCCAATCAGACCATGTGCCATTAGGCTACTTAGTTACCTACTTAGGAAAAGTTATTTCTATACCTATACCTGATATTTTGAATTCAATTATGTAAGTTATTTATTACTCTATTAAAATGTATTTTTACTACTTATTATTTTTTTTTTATCAATAATCAATCTTTCCTTACTAATGACTAAGTAGGTACTGCTACAAATAAATTACTCACCCCATTTAGATATAATCACAATATTATCATAAAAAATTAAAGTTTTCTTTTTGTAGATACCCGAAGGGTTTTTACTAAAGCAACACGAGGGCATAATACCTAGGCATGTAAGATCATCAAGAGACGTTAGTAGGTAAGTACCATTTTCTAGCAAATCTAAAATGTTTCTCTTTATTTGTACCTACTGTAAGTAGGTAGGTACCTCAAAATTATCGGAAAAAGTATTATAATAATAATAATAATAATTTATTCATAAAAAATTTACATTTCCTATAACATGTCATAACACAACATTCATGTTTGAAATCCAAAGCTACAGGCAGCTTGTCCGGATTTCAGGTTATGAATAGTTTTTGCAATCCTTAAGAACAAAAAAAAAGAGAAAAAAAGACCATTATGATATGCCAAAAACAAACCACATACCACATAGCACAAGTTCAATTATTAGTCCAAACACAATACTATATCACTAAAGTTAGAATGATTCACTGAAAGTTATTATTAATAGATATCAAATAGAACTTCAAAATTCCCTCTAGTACTCATTTAATAAAGGCGCAAGTACTACCCCAGACACTTAAGCCATACATCAAAACTGATTCAATCAGAGCCTGGTATATTACAATGCTAGGGCTAACTAGACAGGTACTAGACGACATACCATAATATACTTAGTAAAATAACTATAAAATTTACTATTATTTAAAAAAAAATAACGTAAGTACTTGTGTGATCGTCAGTTTATATTTGCACTGGTTTTGTTAATGTAATTAACATCTTGTTATGAAATGAGACGAATAAAAAGTTGTTGTTTTACCTATCAAATATGTACCTATTGAGATCTTGCAATAAAATATATACAGGTATCCTCCTCTTATACCAATAAGTGTTGTAAATTGGTAGGTACCTACTCTTAAACATAACTGTTACACTTTAGTGTCTTACAAAAATATAATAGGTAAAATTGATTGGTTTTGTGTTTGCAGAAAACTCATGGTAAGTGCAGCTATAATACATTACCAAACAAGCACAAAGTTTGTGATCTCCTTTCTGTATCTTGGAAAATAATAATACAGTAAAAAAATGTACTTAGAAAATATTGTACTTACCTGAATGTACTACTACTAGAAAAATTATAATTAAAATATATCCTATACTGTTAAATATACACAAAGTATACATATTTTATCTATCTGTGTGCGACATAAGTATAGAAATATTCTTTTAGTTTGTTTTTATCAGGTTCTTATAGGCCGCTCGCACATTAAGGTGGAATTATCAACGTCATTCAATTTATTGCCAACCTATTCTATTTCGCCTTGTTTTTCTTAGTTTATTATTTTATTGACTAAGATTTAAATAAAATCAATATCGTCTGCACATTATTTAGGTAATATCTGATATATTACAAAAATATCAATTTATTTCATTGCTTATTTTGGGAGAATTGTATAGTGAAAGAACAATGACATAATAATGTTAAAAAAAATCTTAACCGATATTTTTCGATACTTATACAATTCTCCTTAAATAACGTATGAAATTCCTTGATATTTATTTAACATGTTAATTATTACCTACCTATAGAATATGAAGACAATATTGATTTTATTTAAATTTTGTGTAAAAGTTAGAAAAAATAAATAAATCTACGCGAAATAGGTTATAGGTTGGCAAGCATGTTGATACTCCCACCTTAAGGATGCACAAAACATAAAATAAGAAACAGGCAACATTAAATACATATCACATATTATATCCTATGCAGAGGCGGATCCAGGGGGGGGGCCAATGGGGCCCGGGCCCCCCTACAGCCCATTGAAACATTGGAAAATTATTTTTTGTTTAAATTAGCGCAATTTGTTTTTACCCAGCATAAATCAGCGCCACCTGCGAACCAAAGTTTTAATACTAAATAGATCAAAAGGTCTTTTATTATTTATTTATTTTTATTAAATAGACTGATTTATTTTGATTTTTTGCATACGGCCCCCCCCCCCCCCCTTAGGAGTATTTCTGGATCCGCCAGTGATCCTATGAGCAGTATGAGCATACACCAAAACTGAAGCATTTGTAACCCAATTTCTTTAAAACCCAAATAAAGCAGGATTTCTAAGTTGGAATGACATATTAACGAATTGTATTGATTTATTGTCAGTATTCATACTCGACTGCAACTTTGTGCTTATTTATTCGCTAAATATCGTTAAAAAATATAATTGGCGGTACCTAAGTAAAATGAACAATTAAAATAAATATTGGTAAAATACTAATCTATTATGTTATTTATGAGTTTTTTAATCATTATTTACATTAAACGTCACAAATTTAATTTACTGAAGGATAGTTTTTCCGAAAATGGCGCCGTCCTTTTAAAAGGTCCTTAGCTCTATGTACGACTACTACGATAAAATGATCGATCTTTTAGAGATCGACGCCGCGTTCTTATTCTAAGTGGGTTCATTCCGTTACCTCGAAAACCTATGTGCATTGGGAGAACTCACCTGACACTAAAAACGAACTCATACGAAACGCAATATCAAGAGACCGCTTTAGATTTGTTATGCAGAATATTCATTGTTGTGACAATGAGCCTATAATGAATAAAAATGTAGCGATTGCTTTTTCTTAAAAAATCGAAGTAGTTTCTTGAAAGCCAATAAATAAAAACTAAAGTAATTGCTTTTGCGTCCAGCAATTGCTTCTAGTGAATGCTATTTCTTAAAAAATAGAAGCAGTTGCTATCGTTTGCTTAAAATGTAATGAATAAATTAAGGAATCGCTTTTTCTCGTGTAGCAATTTTATTGCTTTCAACTTTTTAAGGTAGATCGACCCCTGCATCATTTGCTTGGTAGCAGTAAACTTTAGTTCTCCGCGGCATGCACGTGCGTTGCTCTTAATTTGTGTCTTCAATTATGGCTGAATATATGAACGTCCGTAAAAGAAAAATCTACAGTGTAGGTAAAAATTGCAGTTATGATGATTTCAGAAAGTTTTATCGATTTGACTGCGACTGCGTAAATGTGTCAAAAACTTAATTCCATGGGAGCTCTTTGGGAGCCCATATCTCCGAAGAGGAAGCCGATACGAAAGAAGTTTATATGAACTTGTAGTATTCTTTTTACGTGTTTTTTTCATATCCGGGAAATTTCCCACATTTTCCCGGACACCCTGTATACCTGTATCTTTTATTTCTTTCACTACCTACTATTTTTTCTTTATATTTATTTTGCTATATTTGGACAAATTATAATAAACAAAGGTGGGTTTCAATTCAATAGACAAAATTAATATTAAAAATTGGATTCTTCACCGACGCAATTTCATTCTTAAGTGCAAACATCAGTGAATCATTCACCATTTAGTGACTTTTCGAATTTTATCCAAAAATCGCCGTCCGTTCCGTTCTGATTAAAATATTTAATATTGTGACAGCTATTTTTATTAAATTTTAATGTTTTATCCAGTATAATTTAACTTTAGCCTGTTTGAAACATACACTAGGTAATAAAGGTTTGAATCCTTCAAAGTCATTTCGGCAATATTATAGTAAATTTGTCAAATTTTTTGACTTTGAAGGATTCAAAGGTGATTATACCTTTATTACCTAGTGTATGTTTCAAACAGGTTAAAGTTAAATTATACTGGATAAAACATTAAAATTTAATAAAAATAGCTGTCAGAATATTAAATATTTTAATCAGAACGGACAAAAATCGTATAAAAAAAGCTATGTTCCATTTAAAAAACACCTTATCCATATCGTAACTCTTTTGTTTATGGTTCAAATAATTTTTTGGTTTCATTTTTGAATTCTGCAGGAAAAAGTACATCGATTGGCTATTTTGGATTTTTCTTTAAATACAAGGAAGCTCAAAAATGAGCCCCTGTTCAGTCCTCGTTGGAAGACCCTGTACAATTACCTACAGTTTTACGTAAAAAAATGTTGAATTTATAAACTAATAAAAACAGGAAAATAAATAGGTATAGGCGTATAAGAAAAGTTAACAAAAAAATTTTTTTTTGTTAATGTATCAATATTAATTAATTTTTTTTAACTTAAAAATGGTAGGTTATTGTTTCGTAAAGTCGGGTATTTGGCCTATTTTTGGAGAAAACGAAAAATAAACGAAAATATAGACAAAAACATAAAATGCGTCACTAGGAGGCGCAATTGAAATTTGTTTTCAATAAGTAGAAAGTTAGTGCTTTATATGGTGAATTCGGTTATAGTAAAAAGGCCTATGCGTGGCGAAGTGTGGACAAGCACCTTTAACAATCATTGTAATATAAAATTATATTAATAACACTAATTCTGAAAAGCATTTAAAAAGGTAAACGGCTAGTTATATACTTTAAATTAATTTTACCAAGAAAATATAAGTTAAAAATTCCACTGCAAAACATTGTTAAGGTTATAAATGACTTTAATTTAAAAATTTCCTATTTGTGATCTATTTAAATGTAATGAATTAAGTAGTTCATGACGGATTAAACCATATCAAAAATACAGGTGTAAACCATGGAAAAAATGTGAGGGGAAACGTAGTATTGTAAGTGTGATTAAGGAAATTAAGATGTACCCACACAGGAATATAATCATTTTTGCTATCGCTAGCTTATCAGCTTACTTAGGAGATTTTTAAGACAAAAAATAGAAATAAGATACATTTGTCCCGACTTTTTAATTATCTAACATGCATTAATGTATCTCTACAGTGTCACCAGTAAAGTCCGCATCATATGGGATTTTTTTTATTAATAACTTTATTCGAAATTTGACTTTGACATCAAGTTCTGCTTCGATCGAGATGAAAATTAAGCAAAAAAATAGTATTCACGTGATTCGCATTATCTGTCAAATTTTAATTTTTCCAAAAAATAATTCAAATTGTGGGGTTATTTCTGAAAATATCGAAAAAAGTTATTAGAAAAAGTTTTTTTAAATGCAGTTTCTAGCCCACATGCAAAATTTCAGCTGCATAAGATAATTTTGATTTTTTACCTATATTTTGTAAATTGCACCACTTTTGCAAAATTAGACTCAACGCAACCTACATAACACTTCTTAGTATTAACAATGCCTTTTTTCCGATACATTTTCTTTAAAGTAGCGCCGTATTAAATGTGTGTTTTTCTACAAAATCAAAATTGGGCTATTAAAATTTGGTCGCATGTGATGCAAAGTTTATTTGTTTTTGACCCTGTATAAGGTAACTTCATAAAATAAGTATTTTTAAAAACATAGTTTGTGTCTGAAAGTAAAAACAAAAAAAAAAATAAAGAAATTTTAAATTAAATCGTTGAAAATAGATAAACTTTACGTTAAGTTACACTAAATATTATTTTCCACTTAGTGAACACTTTACTGATGACACTGTGTTCTCTTTTGTCTTAATATTAAGGTGTATTACTTTCAGACACAAACTACGTTTTCAAAAATACTTATTTTATGATGAACTTTATACAGGGTCAAAAACAAATAAACTTTGCATCACATGCGACCAAATTTTAATAGCCCAATTTTGATTTTGTAGAAAAACACACATTTAATACGGCGCTTTAAAGAAAATTTATCTGAAAAAAGTCATTGTCAAAACTAAGAAGTTTTATGTAGGTTGCGTTTCGTGTTGAGTCTTATTTTGCAAAAGTGGTGCAATTTACAAAAATAGGTAAAAATCAAAATTATCTTATGCAGCTGAAATTGTGTATGTGGGCTAGAAACTGCATTTAAAAAAACGTTTTCTAATAACTTTTTTCGATATTTTCAGAAATAACCCCACTTTTGAATTATTTTTGAAAAAATTAAAATTTGACAGATAATGCGAATCACGTGACCACTATTTTTTTGCTCAATTTTCATCTCGATCGAAGCAGAACTTGATGCCAAAGTCAAATTTTGAATAAAGCTATTAAAAAAAATCCCATATGATGCGGACTTTACTGGTGACACTGTATAGGCATTTTAAAACAAAAAGTGATTTCAGAGTGACCTACTAGTAGGTATCATAAAAATCCTAACACTAAAGATATTTATTTGTGCTTAAATATAAAAGTCATAAAAAATAACTATTTTTGACAGTAGCATGCTAGTCTTTGGTTAGCAATAACTTTAGGGTAAGGTTTTAAAACCTTGGAAATGATAGTGCATTTTTTTACAATCCACCATAATTAATAAGAGAATATAGTTGTGTCCGTAAAAATAATGAAAACCGAATAATGCAGTGAATAGTGTCGCTAGCCACTACATACTTAATTCAGTTTTTAATGCATCTGTGAAAGGTTTTCCTGCTATAAATAATAGAATGATTTTTGTGAATACTTTTGGTTTACTACACAGTTTTCTACAACTTTTGATAGTTTTAAATGCTTAAATAGACTCGAAACTTTTAATAAAATCAATGGATCTAAAATTGTCAAATGTATAGGAAGGTATAACATTACTTTTCAAAACTTTTTTGATTCATTGCTATATGATTCGAAATATGACTTTCTTAGGTGCATTTTAGTGTATCAATATAACGGACATTTACCCTTTGACAGTCCTGTTGACTGTTTAACGTAAGGGTGTAATATCAGATAGCATAATGAAGTTAAAGGTGGGGGTCCTAATTATAGGTATTTACATTACTAGATGCGAACGTTATTTTTTTGGTGTGAGAACATTTTTGAATTCCCGAGGCAAAGCCAAGGTGATTTAATACCTCTGAACACCAAAAAAGGCTTTTGCATCGTGTAATGTATTAAATTTTTTTCTACTACTGTTCTCTGATCAATATATTATTAAGTAATAAACTTTGATTTTATTCAAATTAAAATGATAAAATAACTTTTTTTTCCACCTGTAAAATAATCCATGACAACTAGTTATTCAAGTACTGTCAGAGTCTGTCAGTTCGATTTTTTTGTCCTGGCACCGAAAGTAATACTTAACATAGCTAGCAACGCTACTTTAAATAGCTAGCGACGTATACTACTCAAATGTTTACTTTCGTTATCTGTCGTGTTGCTAGGGCCCGCGGCCCGAAAGTTAACTTATCTATACAGTAGTAGAAAAAAGTATATACATATGTTTTAAATTCTGTAAATATTTAAAATTGGCTTTTTCTGCCGAGTAATAAAAACTACTTAATTGGTGTATTTAAAAACCAATCATCGGCGTTGTTGACATCTGGCATGTCTACATATATATTTATAATTTAATATCTCCATCTGAGAGTTAAGTAAACTTTATATTAAATATAAAACACTTTAAAAATAGTTTCATTTCTCAAGTGAATTTAATTTTAACCTTAACCTTAAAATTGTAGCCGGTATTTCAGATCTGGGTGCCAAATACAAAGTATTCAGTATTATTTATTGTACATTTACAAGCTTGTTCAACTTATGTTCTAAGAAAATAACGAGGAAAATAACATGGTTTACCAGTTTAATTAAGGTGCACAAATGAACAAACGCTGCTATTTTAAGTTTTTACCTCCGGTTTTACACAACTTTATACAGTGACCTGCAAAAAGTTCGCAACATATGAAAAAAAAATGTTATTCACAGAGTACCGAAATAGTTATTTGTCTAACTAGTGCAAAAATTATATCCTTGTTGCATGATGCATGAAGTTTGCAGCTCGAGACGAAGTCGAGAGCTGCAATTATGCTGAGTGCAACAAATATGCTTTTTGCACGTGTTGCACACAACATTTTTTCTACGATCGAATTTAATTTTTTTTTGGTCAAATTTTATTGAAGAATATTTTACAATACAAGCAATATTACTAACTAATTTTTAACAATAACATGAACAGTTTAAACTAACGTTATTTTTATAAAACTAGTTACATATTAGGTATTAACATAGGTAACTATGATTATTCTTTCGTTAGTAACAAGGTTAACTGTCAGACGCCGTCCATAGGTATCTATGATTATGCTTTTAAGATTTGGATTAATTAAAATTAGAATAAAAAGTTTTGTTTTTAATATCAAACAATAAACGTTTTGGGGAATATTTAATGTTACCTAAGTAGGTACTTATGGTTACCATGTTTATATGTATATTAAATTACAAGAAAAAAAACTGTTACCTTTAGACCTAAATTTGAAAAGCGCTATTTTAAAAAAATATATTTTTCTATCAATTTACAAATTACCTGTTTTTTTTTTCTGTTAGCTTGGCTAATTTAAAGCCCTGTATTTGGATAAAAATAAACGAATGTCCTGGAGAGAATCGAAAAAATAATTTTTCGTTCAACGCAATGTTTTGTATCTGACTGTTTAATTTTTTTTAAACTAAATACACTCAACTTGAAGAAATAGTCTATACTTTATGTGGAGTGTACATTTCTTTGCTCATTTCGTTCCCTACAAATAGACTTGGGTTTTAAATTCTAAAAAATTGATTCTAAAAAGAGAAATCGTTCTTTTTTAGGTACTTTAGTTCAGAAACCTTTAAAAAAATGTATACAAATCACTGCAACAGCGAGCGTTACTTACTTTAAACTTATTTTTTTCGATTTTATCCTGTCAATTGTAGAAAACGCTACTACTGTACATTAGCCGAGCTACCCAAATAAAAATAACTGAAAATTTATAAATAAATTGAATATTAAATTAATTATTTATTAATAAATTAAAATTGATCAAAAAATATTTTTAAAAAATTGCGTTTTCCAATTTTTTTAAATAAAATCTTAAAATCTTGCATATGGTCCCAGAATTTAATTCTAGAAAACTTTTTTCAAATATTTTACAACTACATCTTCAAGACGCCTATCTAAACTTAACAAACTAAGGGTATATAGGTTAACAGTCATAAAATTATTGGATCTACCTAAATATTGTTTTTGACACAATTGTATTTTAAAACATTCCTAATTATAAGGGACAGGCAGGCTAATGTTTATAAAATCTAAATGGTAAACATGCCAAATGAAAATTATAATAATTTTAAATGTGGGAAATTTCCGAAATCTAATTGTGTATTTAAAAGCTTGACATTATGGTTTTTTTATGTTTGTAAATTTCGATGTTTCCTAATATATGTATTCTAATTTATGACCTTTTTGTTCTGTATTTAATATTTGTAAGTTCTTAATATCGGAAAAACGTGGTTTGTGTCTAAAAAATTATTCGCAAAATTAGATGTTAATTTCTTTAACGAAGTTATAGCTGCTCTCTAGAAGGGTCATTGTTAAGACGCGTGTGTTGACTGGGTGCGTCTCGCTATGTGACCCTGTATGTGAATTTTCTTAATCTGTAAGTTTAAACATACGTTTACTAAAGTTTGTCCTTTTCAAAAGAATTTGTTCAAATTTTATTACATAATTTTTTCTTGACTTACATCTACGCCCTGGAGATGGCCTATATAAGCCGAAACGCGTAGGCAATTATAATTTTATAAATATACAGGGTGTTCATTTAAAAACTTCCCACCTCGATTTTCCTGCTTTAAAATAAAAATGTGGTAAATCGCTCGGACCCGTCGATTTTTATTTCGAGGGGGACATCTTTTGCGTATATTGTCAATCTTGTTACTTCAAGCCCCTAGGAGGGAGTGGGTAAGATCTAAACCTTAAATGGATACCCATATTTTACATAATTTATTTGGATTCTGCATAAAATTATGAACATTTTTTAATAAAAGCATTATTAGTCTAAACTTAACAGTTTCTGAGATATTGACTCTTGAAAAATGACATTTTTGAACGTCTTAGAGCAAAACGGCTTACATGTCCCTATCTTCGATTTTTATTATCTTTCCAATAGTGTCAACTTCCGGTCAAACCAGAAGTACTATATTTCTTACATCCGGTTTAACCGAAAGTTCACACTATTGGAAAGATAATAAAAATCGAAGATATGGACATGTAAGCCGTTTTGCTCTAAGATGTAGAGTTAGAAAGCTAGACGCTGTCAAAGTTCAAAAATGTAATTTTTCAAGAGTAAATATCTCGGAAACTGTTAGGTATAGACTAATAATGCTTTTATTAAAAAATGTTCAGAATTTTATGCAGAATCCAAAAAAATTATATAAAATAGGGGTATCCATTTAAGATTTAGATCTTACCCCCCCTCCCTCCTAGGGGCTTGAAGTAACAAGATTGACAATATACGCAAAATATGTCCCCCTCGAAATAAAAATTGACGGGTCCGAGCGATTTGCCGCATTTTCATTTTAAAGCAGGAAAATCGAGGTTGGAAGTTTTTAAATGCACACCCTGTATAAGAAGGACTTTTCTTTGCCAACCACTTTTTTAAAACTATCTTCTTTTCTTTAGTCTAAAACATGCATTATGTTCTTTAAATCTAGTTTCAAAGTTTCGTCCCGTTTGTCCTATATAACAGCTATTGCATTCATTACATTTTAGTTTATAAACTCCTGATTTGCCACATTTATCTTTAACGTTAAATATTAGTTTTGATAGGTTATTCAATTCTTTGAAAGAGGGATAATTTAATCCTTAATAATATTTAAATAAAATTATACCATCATTACCTGTGAATACTTTTAGCATTTATATCAAGTATTTCTTCTAGGCTGTAATTCTTAAAACATATAATGGTATCTTGAACTCCCAAGGGACACACCCATCAATTCCATATGAGGTATAAAAATGACTTCAAGTCAGAAAAACTCTGTTGGTTATCTTAAGACTGAAAGTATACAGGATGACCATCCCTCTGATATTGTCGATGAGGAGCAGGTCCAGTTATCTTTGGATCCTAAACTGCAGGCCTATTTGGCACAAATGTCACAAGAATCGGGGTAAGTAACGATGTATAACACAGCACGTATAATATTTTTCATTTAAATTTTCAATGTCATCTAACCAGATGCCACACCTAAAACTGTATTTAAAATTCCCGGTCCGTATTTAAAAACTTGACTTGACGGTGGTAACTAAAGAATGAAACGTCCAAATTAAAACACCATCTTATAGAACATAAAGAACGGCTATGATAAAGTGTTTTTTCTATTCCCGAGTCAAAAATTAAGGAGTCAAAAATTAAAAACCAAAACCGAAAATTTCGGTTTTTTCGAACATCCAAAGATATTTAACTTTAACCATCTTCGTATCTCATACCGTTTTTGAGATTCCCATGTACGCACACGAATTTGTAGCAGCCTGTACAGCGGTAATAAAGTCCGACAAATTATGCAGGCTTTTTTCATTTCGTAGATTCTATCATTACGGACTGTTTGACGTATGCACTTTTGATGCATATTTGAGAATGTAATTACGTAACATTTATTATCTGTGTGTTTTCGCTGCATCACCTTGGATAATTATGTAAATAAAGCCATTACGTAGGCAGGGATAGGAACTAGGAAGTTAAGAAAACGTTTAGGTTTAAAAAGGATAATTTGAATGAAAATTATATTTGACGAGCATATTAATGGAACCTAAAATCTATTATACTTACAGGTCCTAAATTTTCTGGTAGACCTTTTAGTGAATACAGGGGCTATCTTTTAATAATAATTATAGTCTTGACTAGGGCTGGGCAAAAATTCGATATATCGATATTTTTATATAATTTAAAAAATAAAATATCGATATTATCGATATTTATTTATATTATCGATATTTATCGATATTCGATTGTAATTTTAATATCGTCCTTATAACACATTTAAGGACCAATATTTAATTCAATCTTTTTTCTTTATGTTTTCATAATTAGAGTCTCCCCTTAAAATGAAGGTACGGAGTTTTACAGGGCACATAAGAAAATATTGATATACAGTGTCTCCAGTAAAGTCCGCATCATATGGGATTTTTTTTTATTAATAGCTTTATTCAAAATTTGACTTTGGCATCAAGTTCTGCTTCGATCAAGATGAAAATTAAGCAAAAAAATAGTAGTCACGTGATTCGCATTATTTGTCAAATTTTAATTTTTTCCA
Source organism: Polydrusus pterygomalis (assembly GCA_963969555.1). Classification (NCBI taxonomy): domain Eukaryota; kingdom Metazoa; phylum Arthropoda; class Insecta; order Coleoptera; family Curculionidae; genus Polydrusus; species Polydrusus pterygomalis. The sequence goes on from OZ018379.1 coordinate 22,302,685, forward strand.
AAAAATAATTCAAAAGTGAGGTTATTTCTGAAAAAATCGAAAAAGGTTATTAGAAAAAGTTTTTTTAGCAGTTTCTAGCTCACATGCAAAATTTCAGCTGCATAAGATAATTTTGATTTTTTACCTATATTTTGTAAATTGCACCATTTTTGGAAAATAAGGCTCAACGCAACCTACATAAAACTTCTCAGTTTTGACAAGGCTTTATTTCAGATACATTTTCTCTAAAGTAGCGCCATAATAAATGTGTGTTTTTCTACAAAAACGTTATTATGGCATAGCTTAATAATAAATTATAATATAGGTAGGGGTTTTAAATTAAATCGTTGAAAATAGAAGACACTGTGTTCTTTTGTGTCTTAATATTAAGGTGTATTACTTTCAGACACAAACTACGTTTTCAAAAATACTTATTTTATGAAGTTACCTTATACAGGGTCAAAAACAAATAAACTTTGCAGCATATGCGACCAAATTTTAATAGCCCAATTTTGATTTTGTAGAAAAACACACATTTAATATGGCGCTACTTCAAAGAAAATGTATCTGAAATAAAGCCTGGTCAAAACTGAGAAGTTTTATGTAGGTTGCTTTGAGGCTTATTTTGCAAAAGTGGTGCAATTTACAAAATACATATCGGTAAATCAAAATTATCTTATGCAGCTGAAATTTTGCATGTGGGCTAGAAACTGCATTTAAAAAAACTTTTTCTAATACTTAACTTTTTTCGATACTTTCAAAATGAACCCCACTTTTGAATTATTTTTTGGAAAAAATTAAAATTTGACAGATAATGCGAATCACGTGACTACTATTTTTTTGCCTCATTTTTATCTCGATCGAAGCAGAACTTGATGCCAAAGTCAAATTTTGAATAAAGCTATTAATAAAAAAAAATCCCAAATGATGCGGACTTTACTGGTGACACTGTTATTAAATAATATGTCTTCAAAAATGCTGAAAAAAGTTGATTTTAATTGTTTCAGTTCTAAGCTTGTTAAAAAAAATGTACACAACGCTGCAATGCATTGGTATAAATAGATAAAGGCTAAATAACTCATTCTCATATCTCACAAACCTTGGGATCTGACTTAAATTTGTTATCGTGTGTATACGAAAATAATAAGCACAATGACTACGGTCATCTTCTTTTTATTCCACCTTTTTTTAGATTTATAAGATATTAATAAACTATGGTAATAAGACTAATAAGCAACCAAAAATATTAGGTGTTATTCGTGATATTTTTACAGCCTGCTGAAAAATAAACGGAATACTTTTTTATGAAATTGTTTAACAAATTAATATAATATTCTATTGATCAGCTCATTGTATCCGTCCATATTTGAACATGAGAAAAGATTACAGCAGCTTATTAGGAAAAGGACCTTTAATATTTTAATTGGCTCACAGATACTAACACGTTCCTTATTTGGTCTAAATCGAAAGTTATCGACAATTATTATTGGTAATAAATATACCTAAATTACTGTTCCTTAATATATATGTTTTATCAAGTTAGTGTTAGTTAACATGAAAATGGAATACAATTTGGAAGTTATTTAGTATGTTACTTTGCTCTGCTTGTTCTAAATGCGAAGGTATTTTATATATCTGTCCTCAGGACAGTAGTGGCACATTCTTAACGTGTAGACGTTACTCGTGTTGACTCTTAAGGTGGCATTCGCAACGTCATTTAATCCATTACCAATCTATAACCTATTTCGCGTTATTTTTTCAAGTTTATTATTTTATTGATTAACATTTAAATAAAATCAGTATTGTCGACACATTACTTAGGTAATATCTGATAATATTACAAAAATATCTATTTATTTCCTTGCTAATTTTGGGAGAATTGTATAGTGAAAGAACAATGACATAATATTGTTAAAAAAAATCTTACCCGATATTTTTCGCTATACAATTCTAAAATAAGTTATGAAATTCCTTGATATTTATTAAATATGTCAATTATTACCTATAGAATATCATGTCGATACTGATTTTATTTAAATTTTGTGTAAAAGCTAGAAAACATAAATAAATCTACGAGAAATAAGTTATAGGTTGGCAAGCATGTTGATACTCCCACCTTAAGCTAAAAGTAGATAAAAGGAGTTACCTTTATATTCCAAAATTTTGACGAATCTAGTTTCAAGTTAGAAAAAGTAGTATATTTCGTAGGAGGGTGGAAAAGAACGCCCTTTCTTTCTTCTAAAGTATTTAAAAAATTAGAGTATGCTCGTTTCGGCCAAATGGGCCATCATCAAGGGATTATGCAATAATACCCAAAGGGGGCGCAACTGGACCCTAAGCCAACAACCCCTACATTTCCATGTCCCTGTGGAGAGTATGTACGACCAATGATCTACCTAATCTTTTCCTTAATGAAGATTTTTTCCACAAAATTTTAAAAGATAATTATATTGTTATAGACCAGTGCTGAAGCCTTTGAAAATGGTAAAAAGTAAAAAAAAATAATAGTAGGATGAAACCCATTGGAAAAGGAAGAGAATAGAACAAAAATGAAAGGAAAAATAAATTACGGGCGATCCGAGGTCGGGGGGGGGGGGGGGGGGGGGTTTAAGGGTAGAAAACGATTTATATAGATTTCCGGTAAAACTACAAGTCCTGTGGTAAAACATTAAATCGCAAAGTTGTAGGTAATAAAAAGATGTATAACTTTTGTATTTACACTTTTTTCATATAACCTCAAAATGTATGTGAAAATTTCAAATAACCAAGTTTTTGGTTTTTTATTTTTATCTTTTACAAAAAATTTTTTTTATCCACGAAATTTGGTGAAAACTTACCTTTTTATGTCCTAAACACACTGTAATTTTTTTGATTTAAAATATTTATTTTTTAACCTTATTTTGACTTAATATCAAAAAAACACCCTAATTTTCAATCGAAAATTCTCACGTCAAAATATCTGCTTTTTTAAAAAAGTCGGTGGGCTTTTTGTTCGTTAAAATCTCTACTTTCTGATGGTGTTAAAAAAAATATACATTACTATGGTAAATGTTCTCAAAAAAATGCAAAGAAACGAAAAAAACTCGAATCCGAAATATTTTTTTTAGATCAATGTAACATGGAATCTTACGTTTTTCGAGTAATTAAAGTATAAATATTAATAAATAGCTCAAAATTGTACATTATTGATCTAAAAAAAAAATTTCTGATTCGAGTTTTTTTCGTTTCTTTGCATTTTTTTTTTTGAGAACATTTACCATAGTAATGTATATTTTTTTTAACACCATCAGAAAGTAGAGACTTCAACGAACAAAAAGCCCACCGACTTTTTTAAAAAAGCAGATATTTTGACGTGAGAATTTTCGATTGAAAATTAGGGTGTTTTTTCGATATTAGGTCAAAATAAGGTTAAAAATGATTATTTTAAATCAAAAAAATTACAGTGTGTTTAGGACATAAAAAGGTAAGTTTTCACCAAATTTCGTGGATAAAAAAAAATCTTTGTAAAAGATAAAAATAAAAAACCAAAAACTTGGTTATTTGAATTTTTCACATAAATTTTGAGGTTATGTTAAAAAAGTGTATATACAAAAGTTGTAGATCTTTTTATTACCTACAACTTTGCCATTTAACGTTTTTCCACAGGACTTGTAGTTTTACCGGAAATCGAGATAAATCGTTTTCTACCCTTAAACACCCCCCCCCCCCCCCTTCCCGACCTCGGATCGCCCGTAATTTATTTTTCCTTTCATTTCTGTTTTATTCTCTTCCTTTTCCAATGGGTTTCATCCTACTATTATTTTTTTTTGTTTCAAAAATTATCGACCCTGGTCTATTATAGGTAGTTTCTTTTATATTTATTTGATATTTAAGATAAAAAACATTAAACTTTCTTATGTTGTCTTGGGTTTTAACCACTAAGTCCTATTTCATTAAATAAAATTCTTATCAATTTTTGCTTGTTCCTAACAACTTTTGTTTCACATATATTTGATTGCGACAGTACAAGTTTGGCTTAGCTATGGATTGTCTGATTAGGTACCTATATTTTGTGTTGTGTAGTGAGTGAGTGGTTATTTGGATGTTACAGAAATTCATGCCAGGTTGTACAAAGATAATATTAAATTCTCAGATTTGTAAAATTCTAGAGAATGAAGACTTGACATAGACCAGGGTCGATAATTTTTGAAACTAAAAAAAATAATAGTAGGATGAAACCCATTGGAAAAGGAAGAGAATAGAACAAAAATGAAAGGAAAAATAAATTACGGGCGATCCGATGTCGGGAAGAGGGGGAGGGGGGGGGGGGGGGGTTTAAGGGTAGAAAACGATTTTTCTCGATTTCCGGTAAAACTACAAGTCCTATGGAAAAACGTTAAATTGCAAAATTGTAGGTAATAAAAAGATCTACAACTTTTGTATTTACACTTTTTTTATATAACCTCAAAATGTATGTGAAAAATTCAAATAACCAAGTTTTTGGTTTTTTATTTTTATCTTTTACAAAAAAATTTTTTTATCCACGAAATTTGGTGAAAACTTAACTTTTTATGTCCCAAACACACTGTAATTTTTTTGATTTAAAATATTTATTTTTTAACCTTTTTGACTAAATATCGAAAAAACACCCTAATTTTCAATCGAAAATTCTCACGTCAAAATATCTGCTTTTTTAAAAAAGTCGGTGGGCTTTTTGTTCGTTGAAATCTTTACTTTCTGATGGTGTTAAAAAAAATATACATTACTATGGTAAATGATCTCAAAAAAATGCAAAGAAACGAAAAAAACTCGAATCCGATTTTTTTTTTAGATCAATATGTACAATTTTGAGCTATTTATTAAAATTAAAAAAAATTCGGATTCGTTTTTTTCGTTTCTTTGCATTTTTTTTGAGAACATTTACCATAGTAATGTATATTTTTTTAACACCATCAGAAAGTAGAGATTTCAACGAACAAAAAGCCCACCGACTTTTTTAAAAAGGCAGATATTTTGACGTGAGAATTTTCGATTGAAAATTAGGATGTTTTTTCGATATTTAGTCAAAATAAGGTTAAAAAATAAATATTTTAAATCAAAAAAATTACAGTGTGTTTGGGACATAAAAAGTTAAGTTTTCACCAAATTTCGTGGATAAAAAAATTTTTTTGTAAAAGAGAAAAATAAAAAACCAAAAACTTGGTTATTTGAATTTTTGACATACATTTTGAGGTTATATGAAAAAAGTGTAAATACAAAAGTTGTAGATCGTTTTATTACCTACAATTTTGCGATTTAACGTTTTTCCATAGGACTTGTAGTTTTACCGGAAATCGAGATAAATCGTTTTATACCCTCTATAGCTACCTATACCTATGCGCCTACTATAGCCTAAAGTCGTATACTGCAGTCTCAGAGATTATTGAACTTGCCTTTTCTTGAATGACCAAATTACCGTGGAAAAAATCAGCCACGAAAGCCTGTACTAAATAGCTTAAATAATACAAAAACTAATTATACAACTTGTACGTTTTTTTACGTAAGATGACCCACTATCCTAGGGAACTTGACAAACATTTTAAATGGGGAATAAATTCTATAAATCATAAGTATATATTGTCATAAAACATATGGCAGCAAAAAAAACAACATATTTCGTCCCAAAAGACCGCTAGCAAGATTGAAAATGCCTCAAAATTCAAATTATCCCAAGCGGGTAAAAACGGGTCGTGACGTCAAGAAGTATAATTCGTGTGTGACATCCACGAAATAGGTTATAGTTTGGCAATAAATTGAACGACGTTGAGAATTCCACCTTAAAACAACAATACAATAACAATAACACACGGCAATCCAAATGCAAACTCGGTAGCTCGGCCACCGGTCAGGATGACGGATGACGGAAAAGTCATACTTCGTGACGTCATCGGGCTTGGCGCGCTTAAAAGGTCGTTTGAAATGCTTTTGACACGCGCGAAACTTTAAAGAATTTTGACCAAGTTATTACTGATTTTTAAGGAGTAATAATTGGGGAATATTTTTTTTAGGCCTAACTAAATCATATTATTGAAAAAAAAATTGGAAAGTTTCCTATTGTCAATATTTGGAGATTAATATCTCAACTTTTTTAAACATTCCGAATTATGCAGAATTTATTTTTCTATCATTCAACTTATTATGCCCTAAACCCGAAATTAAACGTTTTCCAGATATTGGAATATTTCTGAGAACTGAACAAGTTTGTGTTTTTTAAGAGTTGCAAAACACCAAATTAAAAAAAAAATCGTTGATTACTGAAGCACTATTGAATTTAATTTGAAGAAATAGTCCATGCTTAAAGTGGAGTTGAAAGTATGGGCAAGAAAGAAAAACTCAAAGTCTTCCTTCACAAAGTTTAATAGAACAAGTCTCTACATGTTTCGAACGTAGAAACGTTCATCATCAGGAGACAGAAATTATATTTGGTGCTGATGGTTTTAGCAAAAGAGAAAATGGTGTCGAACCTTAATGTAGCTTTTATTTAATTAAAACTTGATGTTTAAAGTAGACATGATATAAAGAAAATTGAAGAAAGTTTAACCATACTGAGTATGTGAGAAGTCAGTAAATGGGGTCTAGACCAACCAAATAAACTGGGAAAGAAAAAACCTTTTCTAAAAAGGTGTCGAAAGTTATTTTTTTTTCAAATTTGTTATTTTATAAAAAAGGACATTTAAGTGGGTATGTGTCTATAAGACATTGTTTTTAAATTAAAACCCACACGGGGTTACTGAGTCTGAAAACTCAGTACCCCACTAACCGACACCTTATGGTTTCTTCTATTTATTACCTTACTTTCTTCAACATTTTTTCCCCACAATGTCTTATTGACACATACCCACTTAAATGTCCTTTTTTATAAAATAACAAATTAAAAAAAAAAATAACTTTCGACACCTTTTTAGAAAAGGTTTTTTCTTTCCCAGTTTATTTGGTTGGTCTAGACCCCATTTACTGACTTCTCACATACTCAGTATGGTTAAACTTTCTTCAATTTTCTTTATATCATGTTTACTTTATACATCAAGTTTTAATTAAATAAAAGCTCCATTAAGGTTCGACACCATTTTCTTTTTTGCTAAAACCATCAGCACCAAATATAATATCTGTCTCCTGATGATGAACGTTTCTACGTTCGAAACATGTAGAGACTTGTGTTGAATATTTTTATTCTATTAAACTTTGTGGAGGAAGACTTTGAGTTTTTCTTTCTTTCCCATATTGAATTTAAGTTGTCATATGAAATGTTCTTAAACCATGTGTGGTGTTCCATTTAAGAATAGGTATGTTTGATATGCCCAGACTATTTGGGACACCTGTATAATTCAAAATAATTGTGAATTGTATTCCTAATTCCTCTGTTTTTGAAGAATACTAAAAAGTGTATTAGTTTAGATACTATGGAATCCTGCGTTGATAGCGGGCCATTCTGTATACACGAATGTATTCCAACAATTATTATTGTGTGGGTATATTTTAAAAAATATATTTGTTTGCTATGCCTCGTCGTGGTTAACTTAAAACTGTTGTAATTAAGAAGTTTGTACTAATTTGCTAGGTCAGATTGTGAAGTCGATTATCATAATTGAAGTTATTAGTGCAAGAAGGTGATAACTATATTTCTATCTATTAAGTAGTATAGACTTTGATGGATAGCTATCGCCAGAAACCTCAAAAATGCGATGCAGAAACTTGTTATATCAAATAATATTTAAGTAATTGGTGCGCGAAGGTGTTAATTATTTGAAGTTTGAGAAGAGAAGCAAATTTTGTCATTTATAATAGCTGACTATAAGTATATACCTAATATTTTTTAACATTTTAGGTGTTGGGGAAAGTTTTTTCCAATACCCTTTGAGAGAGCCTCACAGAAATCTTGGTGGGATCCAACTTTCGATTCAGAAATACTCGAGGATCAATACAAAAATAGCGCCTTTCCACACAACAGATTTAAGTTTAGGTAAGTATTTTTTGCTAATTACCGAATACAGTGTCCGCAAGAAAGTTCGCATCAAATGGGATTTTTTTAATTATTAGGTATAGGTAAAAATTGAAAAAGCAGTTAGTTTTTGCTTACCTAAAAATCAAAAATTACGTATATTGAAGCAGCTGCACGACTTGCGATACCTGTCAAATTTGACATTTTTAATAAAGTAGGTTCAAAAATGCCCTTATTTATCAAAATATCGAAAAACTTTATTTTAGAAAGTTGTTTATTAAGACATTTTTAGCCTCTGTACGAAATTTTGACAGTCTAATACAATTTTTATTTTTTGCCAGGTTCTTGAAAATTTTGATCAACTTAGATTAACTTTTATAGATCGATGTAAAACCATTTGACATTACTTCATTTGTAATCTGAATGCAATTTTGTGTAAAATTTTTGTTTCCAATTATTTATTTTGCTTCAAAAACTGAAATTGTTATTGATGAGTATGTAATGTTTGATGCAAAGTTTATCTAATTATGAATTGAATAAAATGTTTCGAGCGATTAATATTTATTCTTTTTAATCCAATATTAATTAAGGTGGGAGTATCAACATGCTTGCCAACCTATAACCTATTTTGTATAGATTTATTTATGTTTTCTAGCGTTTATACAAAATTTAAAGAAAATCAGTATCGACTTGATATTCTATAGGTAATAATTGACATATTTAACAAATATCAAGGAATTTCATAACTTATTTTAGGAGAATTGTATAGCGAAAAATATCGGGTAATATTTTTTTTAACATTATTATGTCATTGTCACTCATTGTTCTTTCACTATACAATACTCCCAAAATTAGCAATGAAATAAATTGATATTTTTGTAATATATCACATACTACCTAAATAATGTACCGACGATATTGATTTTCTTTAAATGTTAGTTATTAATATAATAAACTTTAAAAAATCAACGCGAAATAGGTTATAGGTTGGCAATAGATTGAATGACGTTGAGAATTCAACCTTAAGTAAAATTTCAAGCTTCCTAATATTTTATTTTTGTACATCTGTTTACTAACTTAAGAAAAATGAGAAACGTCGGTTTTGGCAAAACTGATGTAATTGATAAACTTTGCATCAAACATTACATACTGATCAATAACAATTTCAGTTTTTGAAGCAAAATAAATAATTGGAAACAAAAATTTTACACAAAATTGCATTAAGATTACAAATGAAGTAAATGCAAATGGTTTTACATCGATGTATAAAAAGTTAATCTACGAGGGTTGATCAGAACCTGGCAAAAAATAAAAATTATATTAGACTGTCAAAGTTTCGTACAGAGGCTAAAAATGCCTACTCGAATAAAGTTTTTCGATATTTTGATAAATAAGGGCATTTTTGAACCTATTTTATTAAAAATGTCAAATTTGACAGGTAACGCAAATCGTCAGCTGCTTCAGTATACGTCATTTTTGGTTTTTAGGTAAGCAAAAACTAACTGCTTTTTCAATTTTTACCTATACCTAATAATTTAAAAAATCCCATTTGATGCGAACTTCCTTGCGGACACTGTATAAATCCACCTATAAATTTGATTTTCTCTCATACTTCCGGATAGGATGGTTTTAAAATGTAGCATACTATAAACAGTTTTTTAGCATTTACAGTAGTATGTATATAAAGCAGAAAAAAGCAAGCACATAATTTTATTTTATCTGGCGTTTCAGTCAACTAAATAAATAATGTGTTATTAATAAATGAACAGAATAAGGTAGATTACATTTAAGGTGGTATATCTGGGATTAACTGTAATAACGGGCTTGGAAAATTGTTCAGTTAATTATTTTTGATACCAAAATGCAAATAAAACACTTATCTATGACTGATGGTATGAGTTTATTAATAATGATATACGAATTCCAACCAGAGAATATTGTATGACATCGTTTCTTGTACAGGGTAATTGCCAAAATGGTAGGATAGCTCAAAAACTACGACATGATATTTGATTATTGGTCGCATGCCCAGTGAATGAATTTTTCGGCAACCGTCCGGGAAGTACCCACTTCCCGGACGCTTTTCCTTTGAGAAAGTAGCATTTCTCCGGCCTAGTCCGGGAAGTACGTGCCGGGAAGAATCACATCAATATTAGCAATTGCTCGAATTTTAATATAAATATTAATATAACTAAGAATTAGAATGTTTCTGTTAGTACCTATCTTCTGTTCGAATTTCAATATTTAATACAAATAAGAATTAAAATGTTCGAAATTTTGTTCTACAAAGAAATATAATAAAGAAATGTGTCTCATTGATTTGTTATTCTACACGGTTGCCGAAAAAATAGTGTACGCAACACGTCCGAAAACAGTTTTTTTGGACTCGCAGACTTCCAGGACTCGCCTACGGCTCGTCCTAGAATTTTGTCGACTCGTCCAAGAAAACAGTATTTTCCGGACTTGTAACGTAAATTACTATTTTGGAACAATTAAGGCCGAGACACACCTAAAAAGAAAGCGATATGCAATAAGAAATAGGCAATAAGAAAAAAACTATATTTAATGTTGTAATGTTAAAAATACTACTAAATTTTTTATTTTTAGGTATGCTCTATGGTATTCAATTGCCGTAGCTTCGTGTTGGCTTCTATACATCCTTATACATGGCCTATTAACAGATTTTCAATACTTCAATGTTAAGACTATACCCTTCATTATACTCTTACTTTACAATGTATTAGTTCTACTCGTCACATACACCCGATTATTTCAACGACATATGGTGATTATATCACTGGGATATGCAGTGTCATCCCTACTCCTAAGCTTTGTTTTTTTAATGGTTTCAAAAAAAATAAGCATTGGGCACTTCTGCGCTTGTATACAACTATTGATATTAATTTATACTTTAATACCTTTAAAACTTTACATGGGTTTGACGTTAGCCATTTTATATTCCATCGTATTCGAATTGTCAGCCGCATTTGTCCTTTCACCAACAATCGAATCGTCAACGGTAGTATGGTTGGTGTTGTTCACCAGAATAGTATCTCATATTGCTATTCATCTAATTGGATTACATATCTACTTAATGAACAATGTGAGGATGAGGCAAACGTTCATGAAAGTCGGCCAGAGCCTCTTGGTAAGAAAACAACTTGAACTGGAAAAAAGGCTCAAAGAAAATATGATACACTCCTTGATGCCTCCCAGTGTAGCCAATTGGCTATTGAACGATGACGAAAATTTTACTCGCCGACACTCCAACGAATCGGAAAGTAACGACATACGTTCCTTATTTAGACCATTTAACATGGATACCATGGTCAATGTCAGTATACTGTTTGCCGACATCGTGGGATTTACCAAAATGTCCAGTAACAAAAGCGCAGAAGGGTTGGTCGAAATACTCAACAATTTATTTCAGCGATTCGACGACTTGTGTAGAGATCATTTTTGTGAAAAAATTTCAACGCTAGGCGACTGTTATTATTGCGTATCCGGCTGTCCAAAACCCAGGCCGGATCACGCGCAGTGCTGCGTGGAAATGGGGCTTAGCATGATTCAAGCGATAAAAAATTTTGACCAAGAGAAACACGAGGGAATCAACATGAGGGTGGGCATTCATACCGGTAACGTTCTGTGTGGAATTGTGGGTACCAAAAGGTTTAAATTTGACGTGTGGAGCAACGACGTTACCTTGGCCAATAAGATGGAAAGTACTGGAAAACCTGGGATGGTACATATTTCGGAAACAACCCGTAATTTTTTAAACGATCAATATTTACTTGAGGAAGGACAAATTGTTTCTGGTAAGCATTTCTGAACAGCTAAAATTATTAAACTGATAAGGGTTTACTTACTTTCCTGTTCTAAATTAATTTGTTTCTAAAAGTAGCATTATTTATTAAGCCGGGCTCAAACGACTCGTGTACTTGGCAAATACACAATTATTTGCGTACTTGGCAAGTAGACGAGCTTTGCAAATTGCGATGGCAAGCAGGGAGCTCACACGACATGTACAATTTACAAGTACGCGAGCGCGAACATTTGGCTAAAACCTTGACAAATAATGAATCAGTGGTGTGGCAGTCAATGTGACAGATATGTTATCTTGTATTCTTTTCCACGCATCATTAACTGCATTACGATTTTTATGGTCTTTATGTTTAGCCATCCAAATGACCGGCTCATTTTCATACAAATCAAGAAACTCCAACACAATGTCATTTGTCCACTCCATTTAAATTTAAAACAAAAAATACGTCTGTACGCTTCTGCTAGGTCTTCAAAACTAAATGAATAGTCGCAATAAAAACCAATTATTTGTGCATTTCGTCAGAGCGCCTCTACAAGTATAGACAAGTATTTACTTGGCAAGTGTACGAATAATCGTGGTCCCTTTGACTCGGGCCATTTTTACCAACCACAAATGGAAAACCAACAAGTGGCAAATAATTGTACAAGTAACCCACTCACACGACATGGCAAGTATACGCAAGTAACGATTATTCGCCAAGTACAAGAGTCGTTTGAGCCCGGCTTTATACAATGACCCTTAGCAACTGTTTTTTTTCTACCTCCCCGATCTTTTTTCGTTGTTCTAGACCCTTTCAACTGACTTTTTTACATACTCGGTATGTTTTAACTTATTTTCATTTCTATTTTCCTCACATTATGTCATTTCAACAATCCAATTTTTGATGCCATAAAAGCTCCATTAAGGTTTTATACCACTTATTATTTTCTCTTCTGCTAAAACCATCAGCAATATATTTTTCTGTCTCCTGATGATAATGATGAACGTTTCTACGTTCTAAACATGTAGATACCTTTGAACAAAGAATTGTTATTCTATTAAATTTGGTGGAGAAAGACTTTTAGTTTTTTTTTTCCTATTCAATTTAAAAAAAATAATAATATAATAAATATGTTTATGTTGTCTTCTATAAACTTATTCTTCATTCCCCTGAAGCTGAGCTTGTTAGGGGGAAATCTTATTTTTTTGTTTTAGTATGTAAAATCATAAATCATAATATGTGCATTAAAAATCAAGTTTTACAGTAAAAATGTTAATTTATAGTATAAACGCAGTTTTTTAGAATAAAATTTATAATAAAATTATTATTTAATACTTTTTTTTATTAATTAATAATTTTTAAGTAAAAAATATTACTTATATAAATTATTCAAAAGAATATTAATTAATTAAAGCATTTCTAAAAATATTTTCAAATTGTCTGTTTTTAATATCCATGTTTTTATTTCGACTTTAAATTTTTTTAATGAATTCAATTTTTTAATTTTTGTTGGTAAATAATCGTTTAAATAAAAACATAAATATTTGAACTTTTTTTGTCCTATGGACTTATTTATTTTAGGTTTTATGGTTATTTCATTTTTATGACGTGTATTATGATTATGGTTTATAAAATGTATGTAACATATACATTATTAATATGTTATAAATGTAAAGTTGTCTTATGTTCAACTTTTTTGTTTCTGAATATAATAAAATCCTTTTGAAGGATAAAGATAATTTTATTGAATATAATTTTTAGAAACCTTTTTTGTAATATTTCTAATTTTTTACCTAAAGTTATTCCTCCCCAACCTAAAATTCCGTCATTTAAATAAGTTTTAACTAACGCGTAATATTATTAATTACTTTTTAGTTTTTAAAGTCAATATATAATTTGAAATGTTTCAGGTTTAACAACATATTTTATTCTGGGTCGTCAGACTGAGAACTGTCCATCGTACCAGGGCAGTATTCGGGCAGAAGGTCGCCAGAAGTATGCAAACTCTCTTCAACTATTTATATCTCCACCAGCTTCGAGGGCGTCGCTATCTCCTCACAGCAGACCCAGAGTTTTGTCATGTGATACGTCGCATATTAAGTCTCCACAGAACAAGAACTTCCTCTCACCTGAGTCTTGCATTATGAAGGCTAACAGTTTGCCAAGTATATTGGGTAAGACAATGTAAAAATATAATAATAATAAAGTAATATTTTTTACTTAAAAATTATAAACTAATAATTCTATTATAGGTAATATATTTCTTAAAAAAAATGCGTTTATACTATAAATTAACATTTTTACTTTAAAACTTGATTTTTAATGCATATTTATGATTTTATATACTAAAACAAAAAATAATATTTGCCCCTGCTCAGCTTCAGGGGATTGAAGAATAAGTTTATAGAAGACAACACAAACATTTATTATATTACTAAATTTTAAATAAACTTTTTATTATTATTAAGTGACGTCATAGTTAAACCCACAGAAGACCCAATTGTTTATAGTAGGGGAGCCCAACAGGGGATTTTGGGATTTACTCAAGCGCGGCAGATTAACATATGGGAGATACCTTGCAGCCTGTTGAGTACCTCTGCCATGTCTAAGCCCTCTATATAGTGCCGCGCGTGTACGGCAGCTGATCAGAATAGTAAAAAAAATCGATAGCGGGATTTACTCGAGCGCGTCAGATTAAGGTGTGGTGGGTTAATTGCATGCTAAAGAGTCTGCATTTTAATAATCTGACGATTTGAGCATGACATAAGGGAGTGGGAGGGTCACAAACTTGCAAAAAAAAAACGTCACATGGACATTCTCGAGCGCGGTCATTTTTTTTATTTTGAGGGAAATAATTCAAGGATAACGGGAAAAATATAATCTGCCGATTACCACAAGCCGAAGTAACAAAAATCATCAATAAAGTCTATTAGCGCGTGCAGCTGCAGTGAAGCACTCCGCGCCTCAATGTCTCTTTCTTTATCACTCACTCTCTCGCACCGTCCCCACACTACTTTCCGTCAGCCATCACGCCATCACAGGCTGATCACAGCATTCGTGGGATTATATGTACAGGGTTATTATTTTACATTTTAGTTTGTCCAACTTTTAAAAGCCTGTAACTTTTTTATTTTTTGAGTTAGCGCGTTCACTCAAAAAGTAGGATGTAGAACTTTTGGCCAAGTATTTATGGGTTTTGTCAAAAATGACAGTAGGTGTCACATGTCACATTTAAAACCAAACATTTAATTTTTTTAAATGAGACACTCTGTATATTAGAAGAGCATTAGATGGTTCCTTTTATTCCGATTTAAAAAATATAACACACTTATGCATTCTTCTCTTAATTCCATCAAAAATATGTAAAAATATTATTATTAAAAAGCATCAAGATAGTTATGAAACCGTTTTGTTGCTATGGATTTTGTCTTTATTTATATCGCAGTCTGTCACTCTTATTGTTATTACTCGTTCCGAATTTTGTACCGAAATATTTTTGTAAGTGAATTAAATTTTGTAAGATTTAAGAAAAAAAATCATGAAATTTTTTTTTAAACGGTCAGATTAACAAAATCCCTCAAAATAATCGTCAGATTATGAATCAGCACGACCAGAACACCAAGCTGAACCGTCTGTATGAAAATCTGACGCGCTCGAGTATGTCAAAATAGCGTTTTTTTTTGCATTTTCTAAAAGTCGCCACGAGCTTGCGTCACATCCGAATCGTCAGTCTATTGAATGGGAGCTTCCTTAGGGATCCCTTAACATCCCCTCTGAATATCTGACACGCTCGAGTAAATTTTGTTTCCCCCATGTTTAACCCTTCCGTACCGCCGCCCCCACCATCAAAACCGGCAGATTAATGTACCTCAGTCATGAGAGTCACGTGGGGCATATACACTATTAATATCTGACGCGCTCGAGTATATCCATGTGACTGTTTTTTTTTTACATTTTTGAAAGCCTGTATTAACTCCCCCCACCGGTGAAAGGGTACACATGATATGACATTTTTTCCTTTCTACCATCCAATCTTCAAGATCCAATAGGTCCCCACGACGCTCGAGTAAATCCCCATTTAGCATCGTGGGCTCCCCTACCATTACATTTTGTCCCAATCAGAAATCATTTTAACATAAATTAATGTTATGGCCTCTACCTCTACCGATTTTTTTTTTGTTTATAGATTCAGATAATGAACAGGATCCACCAGACGGTACTGTAATAGAAAGTGTAAAAACGCCTACCTCCACCGCCAGCTCAGGAAAATACTCAATGAAACTAAAAAGCTGGAAAATTCCCAAGTTTATGAGAAAGACCAGCACCACCAGCAGCAAGCCGGATATAGATATAGATTTTGTATCTGGTACTACCGACGCTAGTGAAGATGGATATCAGCAGGTTAGGTAAAATTTTTTGTTAAAATTTTGCAACTACATGATTCTTATATCTTTATAAGTCATATGGGAAATAACGGAACTCTTTTGGTAATACTTCATATGAGTATTTACCTTTCAGATCGTCTATTAAGCAGACATGTCATAACTTATGTTTCCTTCTGTCACATATACTTGTTAGTTAAATTATAAAAAAATCATGATTTAATTGGCCAATCATGCTTTGTTAATTTAATGGATTTCATTTCAAAGAAGTAAACACAAAATGGCTGTCCTTTGCATCTCTTAAAAGCAAACATTAGTGACGCATTCGCCGCCATTTCATTGTCTTATCAATGCGCAAATTTCTTTTTTTTGCTCTTATTAGTTTATAAATTTATTTCTAATAAACAGTTTGGGTTTCAAAAAAATAAATCAACACAAAACGCTATTATTTGCTATCTAACAGAACAAATATATGATGCACGAGATAATAAAAAACCTTGTATTAGTATTTTTCTAGATTTAGCAAAAGCTTTTGATACAGTTAGCCATAATTTACTGTTAAAAAAGTTTGAAAATATTGGATTCAGAGGAAAGCAATTAGAATTAATTAAAAATTATCTGAAAAACAGACCAATTTATGTTCAAATAGATAAAGAAAACAGCTATCAAAAAGTATTTAAGTATGGTGTTCCTCAAGGAACAATTTTAGGACCATTATTTTTTAATATTTATATTAACGACTTATTTAGTATAAATTGCGATGGACAAATTCATAGTTTTGCAGATAATACTACACTTTTTTATACCGATACAAATTGGGACAACTTAAATAATACAATTAAAAAATATTTTAAAATTATAAAAAATTGGTTTGATAACAATTTGTCAACAATTTATTTTAATAAAACAAATTATATTCCTTTTACTTTAAACCTGAATAACCTACCACGAAATATGAATAGCATTCAAATAAATGAAGACAAATTTTTAAAGTTAATAAAATAAAATATTTAGGAATTATTTTTGACAGTAAATTAAATTGGAATTTTCACTTGGAACACTTAATTAAAAAATTAAGAAGTTTACTTTACTACCGATTTTTAAAAACAAAAAAATTAAGTCATGGAAATATTATATTACGCGTTAGTTAAAACTCATTTAAATTACGGAATTTTAGGTTGGGGAGGAATAAATAGAACTTTAGTTAAAAAATTAGAAATAATACAAACAAGGTTTCTAAATTATCTTCAATAAAGATTATCTTTATCCTTCAAAAGAATTATATTCAGAAACAAAAAAGTTGAACATTAGACAACTTTACATTTATAACATGTTAATATTTAAAAATAAAAACCTTATACAATTTAAAAACCATAATCATAATACCCGTCATAAAAATGAAAGAACCATAAAACCTAAAATAAATAAGTCCAAAGGACAAAAAGAATTTCAAATATTTATGTTTTTATTTAAACGATTATTTGCCAAAAAAAAATTTTAAAATTGATTTCATTAAAAAAATTTAAAGTCGAACTAAAAACATTAATATTAAAAACAGACAATTTGAAAATATTTTTAGAAATGCTTTAATTATTGTTTGTTATTAATATTGTTCTGAATAATTTAGATAAGTAAGTAATATTTTTTACTTAAAAATTATGAACTAATAATTTTATTATAGGTAATATATTTCTTTAAAAAAACTGCTTTTATACTATAAATTGACATTTTTACTTTAAAACGTGATTTGTAATGCATATTTATGATTTATGATTTTACATACTAAAACAAAAAATAATATTTGCCTCTAACAAGCTCAGCTTCAGGGGATTGAAGAATAAGTTTATAGAAGACAACATAAACATATTTATTATTATTATTATAAATTCAACTTTTTTTAATTCATGATAGTCCTCGGAATATTATGCGTAGCATATGCATTAGGCTGTTACTAATGTATTAGAAATTTGACAGCGACATTACAAAAATATTTTTTATGTAATTTGTTTTTATATCAGGTTTTGCGGATTTAAATATAGAACTAATAATACTCTGTATTAAATTTTTGTATATGAGAGGATGTTAATATTTTCTTTGTATTGTTATTTTAGGTTCCTATAATAATTGAGTCAAACCCTCCTAATGGAAAGGCGATAGATTCCTTTACAACATTAACAACGAAATATGAAGACTATTCCGCGCCGAATACCATTGATATTAAATCTTACATAAGTCATTCTCGTAGTGATATTGGAGCATTTGAATTTTCACCTACACCGGAATTTGTCAGAGGAGGTCAGTGAATTTAATTTCCGTTACTTTAAATAAAATGCCTTTTACAGTTCATGGAAAATGATAACATAATAACCATTACACGAAAAACATGTAAAAAAATTAGGTTGATCCAATTTCATTGATTATTAGAATCGATTTGTGTTTCGCAGGAAGTTACAGATCTCAATTTGGGGGCCGATCATTTAATGGGGAATTTCCAATATTAAACCGGGCAGGAAGCAGTAGATCTAGAAGAGGCCGATCTCCAAATTTAGATGGAATAGAGCCATTGGAAAGGTACCTATTATAAGCCTAATTTAATTAATCAGAAACACTAAGTTATTTTAATTATTTTGATCTACGACCCACACGATAATTGAGTACATATTTCATCGTACTAGTGATGTAAAAAACTCATTACGTAACTCATTTTTATTTAAATAATAAGAACCTGAGTCTTAGATAAACAGCTGTATATCACACAATATATGGTAAGGTTCATTACAGCACTCATGTGGTTGTTGTTGCAATGTTCCCCACTCATTACTGTAATGAAGCTAATACCGTACTAGTAATATAAATAACTATTATATAATTTATAACACAATATAAGTACCATTATTTTAAGCAATGTAACATTTGTCTATTTTTTAGAGCTAGAAGTGCCACAGTAACAGTTAGCAACCTAACTAGACCGAAACGCTCTGTGGACATACCGAGTAGATTGTCGAGTATAGCTATGTTGGATGAATACTCTGTTCATAGCAGAAAGGACTCGGGGATCAAGAGTAACAGCAGACGGAGTAGTATACAACAGGTAAGAATACAACCAATATTCATTAATTTGAATTTTTTTTAGAAACGTTCCTTTCTGTTAGATAAAGTAACTTTTCCTTTAATATTTCATTGTTTTCGTGCTTTAGCACGCTTATACTTTGACTGAAGTATTTCCAACGTTCCTCGGTAACTTTTCTCTTTCCTAAAGACAATGACATTTAACATAAAATATAATTTTTTTTTAAACAAAATTTTTCAAACAATCAAATAAAAGTTTGTGTGGCCTATAGTAATTGGGTGTGTTTAAATTGATCATAATAAAATAAAATTACCTATAAAGTACTATCACTACTTCATACTTACTGAAAATACGAAATGCTCTGTATTTTACCCCTATTTGGGCAAAATAGGGGTAAAATAGAAAAGAGATTAAATAAACCAAATTTTTCTTGCAGGAAAATACATACAAAGAGGTAAGTACATATATACTTTCTATTCTTAAAAGGCTCATCTAATTAGTATGCAAAAATTAATACTTCTTAAAAAATTATTGATTATAATAATAATAAAAGTTTATTCAAATATTTTTTTGACATTTAATGCTAATATATAATTTTTTTTGTATAAACTATCAATTCCGAACTCTTGATTACCTACTTGTTTTGAGTAAAATAATATAATATTTATTGTCATGAATATATTTCATAATTCAGGCCCAACTAGATTATAATAGAAAATTAATATGACAATATTTTATTGGTATATTTTATATCACTACACAATCACATACAAAGATACAATACGTCATGTATATAATATTTATATTTATTTATTTTGTTCATTATAGTTTGATATATTTATTATTTATTAATGACGTTCTTGCATATTATTTCTTGGATTGGATAATATCCAATTTTTAATTTTATTTCTATAATTATTTAATTATTTTTATTTACAACCATTTAATAATAGGTGCATAATACTTTTGATAATAAGAGCATTATGCTATCCATAATACAACAAGTGTAATTATCATAAAACAACAAGTATAATTATTATATTTCCCATATGAACTCAACTTTTTTTCAGGCACTGTATAAATGGATGGTTTTAGATAAAGTATAGTATTTGACTCGCGTCTAATGAACCCTAATACACTCGGATGATTTACAACACTCGCCTTTGGTCGTGCCGTAAACTTCATCCTCGTTTTATTATGGCCTACATTATACGCTCGTTAAATAATATACTATAATTGACTGTGGTAGCATATCAAAATTATATGGATTGATGTTTAAAAAATGTTTGTGTGCTATTGTTTTGTTTACTCTATTTTTATATGTAATAGTATTTTTATGACGAGTTTTATGTGTGTAATTAATATAATTTATTTTATTTTTATGTTTAAAAATATATATTAACATGTTGTAAGAAAATATTTGTTTAATATCCACTGTTTTGCTATCTTTAAATAGTAAATCAGAAGAATATTGGTGGTCTTTTTCGTAAATAATTTTTAAAATGTATTTTTGAATAGTTTCAATATTATTAAGATAATTCTTATTTATGCCTCCCCATCCTAGTATTCCATAATTTAAATGGGTTTGTACTGAAGAATACTTAATAGAATATTTCTAATTCTTTTATATTTTTTAAAAATTGTTTAAGGTGTTTAAATTTTGGTATAAGAATTCTTAGTTTTTTACAATGTAGTCACTATGTAAATCCCATTTTAAATGTTTATCAAAAATTATTCCTAGATAATTAATATTTTCACCTTGAATAACTATTATTTATATTTTCGTTGTTTTTAGTTTCAATAATTATTTTAGATTGACAACACACTTCTAAACCAAGAGATGCTACAACACCGCGTGTCCGGTTACTACACTTCCAGCCAAAGCTCAATGAATTCAACACAAGTTCCAAGACTGGTAAATGCAACGCCGCACGGTCCATTTTTCGACAAGTTCGGAACCTGTATACAAAATTTAAGAAAGCAATCCGACAGGCAGCTCATAAAATGCGTGCAAGATAACTCTAGATCTCAATGCTCTTATTTTATTAAACCTCCGCTATCGCGTTGGACCTTATTCTTTAAAGATAACGACATGGAACAAGATTACAGAACTAATGTTCACCACGTTCAAACGACCAATGTTCAAATAAATACTCTAGCTAATTCTCGATTTAATACTTACGTTGATATTTTCGTTTCCGTAATTGTATTTCTCATTGTTTCTGTCGGTTTAGTTTTTATCTATGGTATTACCACCGTTTGGTTAGTGAGTGTTTTCATTTGTCTTTTTTTGCAAATTTTGAATTTGGGTCTTTGTGTAGTTCCCGTTATTCGTTGGACAGATAAAGTGTGCTGGTGTAGCAGTAGGTTTTACAGATGGAACGTGTTCGGAGCAGTATTAGTTAGTTTGCCTATGCTTACGGCCCTAGTAAACTTCGCGCCTGATATAGATATAACATATTTTCATATGCACATATTTACATACCCATTATTCGTGGGATTAATCCATTTTTGTAACTTCACTCAACTGAATTGTTGGATGAAAAGTAGTCTGGCGACAGCCTTTTGCGTAGCTTTTGCTCTACTTTTTATGATGAATCAATGCACTTATACGGAAATGACGAGAAGTAATCTTACAAATATTGATAATGCACCGCCTCTTGTGGCGTCGGACCAACATTATAACCTAACCAATTTAAAACCTTCCTTTAAAAGCGAGCCAAAATGTTATTTTAAAAATTTCGATTTATTAATGAGCCTTTTAACGCTGGTTATATTAGTCTGGCTGTTAAATAGGGAATTTGAAATAGAGTATAGATTAAGTTTCCACACGAACTACATAGCCAACCGTGATAAAAGCTACGTGCAAAGTTTAAAGAACCAAGCCGACTACCTCATTTACAATATTGTCCCGGAACACGTGGCCGAACAATTAAAGAAAGAGGCCAAATATTGCGAAAACTTCAAAGAAGTGGCCATTATTTTCGCGAGCATTGTAAATTTTAACGAAATGTACGATGAAAGTTTCGAATGCGGTAAAGAATATTTGCGCGTGCTTAACGAACTCATCGGCGATTTCGACGAACTCTTGGAAAGAGGAGAATTCGAGTGCGTCGAAAAAATCAAAACGATCGGCTCGACGTTTATGGCCGCTAGCGGCCTTAATTCTCAAATGCGCGCTCGACAGAAAGATCCCCATGAGCACCTTTATACCCTCATGGAGTTCGCCATGGAGATGCAAAGCGTAGTTGAAAACTTCAACAGAGACTTGCTAGAGTTTAACCTCATCATTAGGATAGGGTATAACTTTGGCGACGTAACGGCCGCCGTTATAGGAAACACCAAGTTGTATTATGACATTTGGGGTGATGCGGTTAACATAGCGTCCAGGATGGATAGCACGGGGGTAAATGGTAGGATACAAGTAGGAGAGCACTGTTTGTCTATTTTAAAAAATAAATACGAGTTTGAACATAGAGGTCCGGTATACGTCAAAGGAAAAGATAACATGAACGTGCATTTATTGAAAGGTAGAAAGGAGAATAGTACTGGCAAATCGGAGACAAGTACAGACAATATGTTAAGCATTCCTTCGGTCACAACCTAAACTTGTTTTGGAACGGATATGACGAAATTAAGTTCCTAAACGTGTTGAAATAAAACTATTTCAGACTGTCCTTTAGAATCTGAAAAAAAAAGAAAAATAATTTATTATAAGATAGTAACGTGTCCTTATAGCTGTAGAGTGTTTTTTTTTTAATAAAATTTACTGTATTTAATGATTAAGGCCTTTCAAGTCACGAGGCTAAAGGAATGTGATTTTTGCTGTTTCCGTTTATCTCTTGAGATTTTTAAAATTAGTTACCAAGAGCCTACCCTATTGGCGTTCATATTTATGCAGACTGTCCGCGGATAGGGTTTGTTCGGGTTTGTTCTTCTTAAAAAACCAACAAATAATAATTTCAGAATTTGCTATTCAAACACCCCTTCATAAAAATTCCTTGTTTTTACAAAAGATGGTAGGAATGCATTTGAAATTTTAAAATAAGATACACACCACCCATTATGAAAGTCTAATAAAATTTTATATTAGGTAATATTTTTATTGAGCAGCAAAATTTCCATTTACCTCTAAAAATTAAAAAAACTAAAAAAACTCGATATTTTAAATCTCGAATTTAAATTACAAACGTTATTCTAAATAAGTTTTCTCATTGGCATTTTGGTCAAAAAATTAAAAATAAAGGTAGTTTACTCTTGGAGAAAAATCATGTTTTTGAAGTTTTTGCGAACCCTGTGTAAAAAATCAAAACTTTCTCTTCGTGAATTGCATTTTTTACAAGCAAAACTTTTTATCAAGAATGGCATTTTCCCGAAAAGTGAAATTTTTCATCCATTTCTGCTATTGTAAACCCTATCCGCGGACAGTCTCTATATGTAATGTTGGCTGTTTTTAAAATATTTTATTAGTCGCCAGAAGTTTTTATTTACTGTCTGGTACTCATACAAGTAGTTATCTGTGTTAGGGTCAAATTGATTTCATAACTGAAAAATGTTTAACGGGGGCAGACAAAGTTTTTTTTTATTGAAAAAGAACCCAGAACCGCTCTACCAATTGTGCTACGGAGACTATCAACAAATTCCGCCATATAACTTATTTACGTTTGATGGTTTGATGTTAGTTGTATACAGTTTTGAATCTCCTGCGTTTTCAAACTGCGGAGAGGTTATCAAGGGGAAGAAACTCGCACTGCGCGCCTCTAAACATTTCCCAATTATACATTTTATACAGACGCTAAAAACCCTTCATTATTAACTTCGTAATTTGCGGAAATAAATGTGTTCTGCAATAATAGACAAAATAGGTGTTAAGCGTGACCAGTAAAGTCCGCATCATATGGGATTTTTATTAATAGCTTTATTCGAAATTTGACTTTGGCATCAAGTTCTGCTTCGATCGGGATGAAAATTACACAAAAAAAATAGTAGTCACGTGATTCGCATTATCTCAAATTTTAATTTTTTCCAAAAAAATAATTCAAAAGTGGGGTTATTTCTGAAAATTTCGAAAAAAGTTATTAGAAAAAGTTTTTTTAAATG
The DNA here is from genome assembly GCA_963969555.1 of Polydrusus pterygomalis. Lineage (NCBI taxonomy): Eukaryota > Metazoa > Arthropoda > Insecta > Coleoptera > Curculionidae > Polydrusus > Polydrusus pterygomalis. Next base: position 22,326,976 of record OZ018379.1, read on the forward strand.
CAGTTTCTAGCCCACATGCAAAATTTCAGTTGCATAAGATAATTAAGACTTAACTTCTTAGTTTTGACAATGCTTTATTTCAGATACATTTTCTTTAAGGTGGGAGTATCAACATGCTTGCCAACCTATAACCTATTTCGCGTAGATTTATTCATGTTTTCTAGCTTTTATACAAAGTTTAAAGAAAATCAGTATCGACTTGATATTCTATAGGTAATAATTGACATATTTAATAAATATCAAGGAATTTCATAACTTATTTTAGGAGAATTGTATAGCGAAAAATATCGGGTAAGATTTTTTTTAACATTATTATGTCATTGTCACTCATTGTTCTTTCACTATACAATTCTCCCAAAATTAGCAATGAAATAAATTGATATTTTTGTAATATATCAGATACTACCTAAATAATGTACCGACGATATTGATTTTCTTTAAATGTTAGTTATTAAAATAATAAACTCAAAAAATCAACGCGAAATAGGTTATAGGTTGGCAATAGATTGAATGACGTTGAGAATTCAACCTTAAAGTAGCGCCATATTAAATGTGTGTTTTTCTACAAAATCAAAATTGGGCTATTAAAATTTGGTCGCATGCGATGCAAAGTTTGTTTGTTTTTGCCCCTGTATAAGGTAACTTCATAAATTAAGTATTTTTGAAACTGTAGTTTGTGTCTGAAAGTAATACACCTTAATATTAAGACAAAAAAGAACACAGTGTCTTCAGTAAAGTGTTTTTTAAGTGGAAAATAAATTTTAGTTTAACAACGTAAAGTTTATCTATTTTCAACGATTTAATTTAAAACTCCTTTACTAAAATTTGTTATTAAGCTATGTCATAAAAAAAGTAAAAGTAGTATTTTATTATTTAAGGTTGAATTCTCAACGTCATTTAATCTATTGCCAACCTATAACCTATTTCGCGTTGCTTTTTTGAGTTTATTATTTTAATAACTAACATTTAAAGAAAATCAATATCGTCGGTACATTATTTAGGTAGTATCTGATATATTACAAAAATATCAATTTATTGTATTGCTAATTTTGGGAGAATTGTATAGTGAAAGAACAATGAGTGACAATGACATAATAATGTTAAAAAAAATCTTACCCGATATTTTTCGCTATACAATTCTCCTAAAATAAGTTATGAAATTCCTTGATATTTATTAAATATGTCAATTATTACCTATAGAATATCAAGTCAATACTGATTTTCTTTAAATTTTGTATAGAAGCTAGAAAACATAAATAAATCTACTCGAAATAGGTTATAGGTTGGCAAGCATGTTGATACTCCCACCTTAAGTGCAGTTTCCAAAAAAATTAATTACAATGATGCACCAAAAACACGTTTACAACGACAAAATATGGGTAAAAAATCAAAATTACCTTATGCAGGTGAAATTTTGCATGTGGGCTAGAAACTGCATTTAAAAAAACTTTTTCTAATAACTTGTTTCGATATTTTCAGAAATAACCCCACTTTTGAATTATTTTTTGAAAAAAATTAAAATTTGACAGATAATGCGAATCACGTGACTACTATTTTTTTGCTTAATTTTCTCGATCGAAGCAGAACTTGATGCCGAAGTCAAATTTCGAATAAAGCTATTAATAAAAAAAAATCCCATATGATGTGGACTTTATACTGGTCACACTGTGTAAAATTAGCCGAAAGAAACGAACATATTACAACTAGATTTCTAGAATCATCAAAATAAAGGATAATATTTTTAATAAATTCGATATTTTTAAGGGTAATAATTACTTTGTGTATCTTATTTTTTTAAATACTTTGTTGCCTAAACGCCTAAAAAGATCCTAGGCCACTTTGAGCATATAACTTACGTTTTTGAAAATACTACGTAACCTTATGTAATAAATAGGTACCGACATAAGTCATATAAAGAAAAAAACAACATGCAAGAACCGTGCAGTAAAATGTATTTTATCACACTACTTTTACTTAGTGTATATTACGACCCATTTATAGATAATAAACTTGCGTTAACTTCCCGACGTTAATATAATTAACATTTAAGCAATTTGCCCGCTTCCTTTTGACGCGCACAACAATCTTCATATTAAGCCTTTTGTAAGTACGATCTTCAAAACAAAGACTCGTAAAGAAAAATAATTGTTCGACCTTATAAAGATCTATCGGGGCTGCTGTAATAATAAGTGTAGGTTCGTATTGCCGTTCATAGGTTTGTTTAATACTGCACACAGTAAATACAAATTGGGTACAAAACATTTTTTCCCAAATCGCTGCTACTACTACAGCCTGTTACTCCTTAACGATGCTGGGTGTTTCGTCAATTTCTTCGTCGTAATATACAGAATAATGTTCTGGATGGTTGACATCCAACAACCCTGGCAGAACCAAAATACAGTAATGTCCGCCTGTAACGAACCTGCTTATTGCGACCTTTCGTTTATAACGACCCGAATCTATAAGTACAACCTTCAGTATCACTAGACGTGTGCTAATTTTTTCGCAAATAACGAACCCTTTTATAACGAACTTTCGGTTAAATCGAACCTTAAATTTTGATATAATACGATTTTTCTTTTATAACGAACCTAAAACGGTATTTTACCGCTCGCTTAACCAAGGTATTCACCGAATTCTTTCGACGGCACATATGGGCCTGTGGGCGGCCGCCGTCGGTTCGTTTCGTCAGTAATCATTTGGATGGAATAAACTTCATTCCTATGGCATGGCGGGGGGTATCAAAACAAACAATTATCAATTGTTTTCAACACGGTGGTTTCCTGAAGGTAGAAAATGATTTTGATTCAGACGATGACCTGCCATTAGCCGAATAGCTGAAAAAAGTTGGACAGGAAGAGGATAACAATATTCTAGACAACCTTTCTTGTTCTGAAAATGAGTTCAATGAATTTGTCCATATTGATGATAATCTTGTAAGTGTCGAATACTTGGATGATGATGCCATTGCCGCTTCTGTGTCTTCTTCAGTTTGTATTGATGACAATGAGGAGGCGGAAGATGAAGAATCTGTGAGTACAGAATTAAGACAAGTTTTAACCACATCAGAGACACTTCAGCATATTGACAACGTTCGTCATTTCCTTCAGTCACGAAATACTCCGGAAAGTGTTCTTAATCGATTACCCGAACTAGAATTACATATTAATGATATTCATTTCACAAAAATAAAACAAACTAAAATAAAATAATTTTTTAAATTAGACTCTTAAAAACAGTGGTTAATGTATCTACTTATTACAAAACATTTTTGATGTACCTTCACATGTACATATTATGTATGTATATTAATAAAAATACCACATTTTTGGTATGTATCAAGCATTCATCGTTTATTGCGAATTTCGCTTATAACGAACCGTTTTCGTCGGTCCCATGAGGTTCGTTATAACCGGACATTACTGTATACACAATGCTTATAAAAAACATCCGTCCTTGAGATACATTTTTTATCTGGTAATCGGATTGTTGTTGCAAAAAGATCTGGAAATCAAAATTGCATCCAGCAAATCCGGTGAATGTCTATCAGTGATATGTATATCATAAAAACACAGATATTTACGTTTTAATGATGCCTTTGTGTCTTATTTCTCATCTAGGAACAATTTTGTTTGGTTTGTTCTATTTTAGGATCCGATGCAAATTAGGGACCTTTCCCCTATTCAGTGTAAGATTGAAAAATAAAGATAGGCTTCTCATATGTAACTTTTAAATTGATGTCGGAAAATGACATGCCACGTTGATATTGTACCATTTGCCGTCCAAACACTAACGTCAAGCGACGTCGGGAACAGTTCGTACCAGGATGGGTGGTCGCTTGAGAGCACCATCGTTGCCTTTTTTTTTTATGAAACCACTTTATGTTCCTGATGATTTTTTTGTTAACTTTTCGACAAACTCTTTAGATAATTCGGCTCTGCTAGGGTTCCAAGGAGATCCCGTTCCAAGTTGTAGGCCATGCCATCCAGAACTTTATGTTATATTATGACGACAAGTTAGACATTTAGGCATATGAATGTATTGTCAAGAAAGTTGAAACTAACGCTCAGTCTAAAGCTCTATAAAATAACTTATTTACTGTAATATCGCTTGGATTGTGAGTTAGTTTTTGCCATACATGTGCATTGTAAAATAAACTTCTAGCCTTGATTATAAAAAAAATAGATCTTATTACTTTATTTTTAACTTTTAATTAATGGTTAAAAGACTACAGTTTATGAAATGACGGGTTTGCAATGTCATATAATGTAAATAACAAACTGAAAATTGTTTGTTCAACTAATCTGACAAGTCTTTTAATATTTATTTTTATTGGAGTTATATTCTACTTAATAGTAGCTTATGATCAAGAAAACCATTGCGTTATTTTACCCAATTAGACCAGGGCTGAAGCCTTTGAAAATGGTAAAAAGTAAAAAAAAAAAGAATACTAGGATGAAACCCATTGGAAAAGGAAAATAATATAACAAAAATGAAAGGAAAAATAATTTATGGGCGATCCGAGGAGGAGGGAAGTGGGAAGGGGTGAGTTTTTAAGGGTAGAAAACGATTTATCTCGATTTCCGGCAAAACTACAGGTCCTATGGAAAAACATTAAATGGCAAAGTTGTGGGCAATAAAAAGATCTACAACTTTTGTATTTACACTTTTTTCACATAACCTCAAAATTTATGTGAAAAATTCAAATAACCAAGTTTTTGGTTTTTTATTTTTATCTTTTAGAAAAAAAAATTTTTTTTTCACGAAATTTGGTGAAAACTTACCTTTATATGTCCCAAACACACTGTAATTTTTTTGATTTAAAATATTTATTTTTTCACCTTATTTTGACTTAATATCGAAAAAGCACCCTAATTTTCAATCGAAAATTCTCACGTCAAAATATCTGCTTTTTTAAAAAAGTCGGTGGGCTTTTTGTTCGTTGAAATTTCTACTTTCTGATGGTGTAAAAAAATATACATTACTATGGTAAATGTTCTCAAAAAATGCAAAGAAACGAAAAAAACTCGAATCCGAAATTTTTTTGTAAATCATTATTTACAATTTTGAGCTATTTTTTTGTTTATCAATGTAACACGGAATCTTACGTTTTTCGAAAAATCAAAGTATAAATTTTAATAAATAGCTCCAAATTGTACATAATGATTTAAAAAAAAAATTTCGGATTCGAGTTTTTTTCGTTTTTTTGCATTTTTTGAGAACATTTACCGTAGTAATGTTTATTTTTTTACACCATCAGAAAGTAGAGATTTCAACGAACAAAAAGTCCACCGACTTTTTTAAAAAAGCAGATATTTTGACGTGAGAATTTTCGATTGAAAAGTAGGGTGCTTTTTCGATATTAGGTCAAAATAATATAATTTTTTTTTGTTTCAAAAGTTATCGACCCTGGTCTAAATGCGATGCCAATATCGTTGGTGTGTATATAAGTGAATATAAATACAACTACTGCTCTTTAATAAGTTTGCCATTTATCTGTTTCAAATTAATCCGGACCTACCTTTGAGGCAATATACAATTGCCGGCAAAAAGTTAAACATATAATACCGTATTTTTAACCGACATCAAAAAAGGATGTTATCATTAATTTTAAAATTGTACCCAGTGATAAAAAAGACAAGCATACAGAAACCGGACCAAAATATTAAAAACAGTTTTTTATATCGAGACTTGCTTTGTAAAATCCGCATGTAACGATATAATATATTTATGTAAAGTCAAACGAATAGGGCTACAGATAAGATATTAACTGTGATAAAAATTCTAACAATGGAGGATAATACTATACCGGTGAACACTAATATTTTACCGTTAATAACGCCCTAACAAACAGTTTGTTGTTGTAAAGAGTTTTGTCAAAAGTCCTTAATTTAGTACTAAAAGTCTTAAGTAGTATTTTTGTGGTTAGTACTAAATAAGGTTTTAACTTTGCTTATCTTCTTAACTTATAGTAATCCGATTAATAGTACAAAATTATTTATTTGACCATCTTATATACCACATTGCTATTTTTAGAGATGTATTAGCAATTTCTAGCTAACGGAATTTGTCTTTTGTATTTTTAAAATAGTTTTATAAAAGTATATTGTGTATGTCTCTTTGGAAATACCAAAGAAATATTTATTCAATTTCCGGGAACATTTATTTAGTCAATATTCTGTGAGTGACATTGCGAGACAGAATATTGACTAATAGTTACTAGACTCCTATAATTTTATGGGCTAAGTACACCAAACAAAAAACGACTAAAAGTAATTTTATGCTATTTGTCAAAAAATGTCTATATTTATAGTATTAATTGTAAAAGTCTGTAAATGATTTACAGTTACAGAGTTACAGTTTTAACAAACACGTATGTATGCATTTTAAAGTATACTATTTTTGTGAAAAACAGAAATTTTAATATTTATCTGATCAGACCATATACTTATTCCATACTTATGCAAAAATCTATTGGGTGATGTGAATATTACTAACGAAAGTTTAAACTATTTTATCGGAACTATTTTGGCTAGTTACGTTGACCTAATTTTGGCAAATCTTGTGCAAGATTTTGTTAAAATAGTATTCACATTATATTGTAGAATTTTGATCGTCTTGCTTATACTCGCATTAGGATGTTTTACTTTTTGTTAAAATTATCCGACCTGATTAAAATTATGGAAAATATGTCAAATTTGCCATAACGTCGGATTAAAACAGAAGATAAAATATCTTAATCGTCGTCACACTTGTATAGCCAAATTGTACAACAGTTTCGTATAATTTCGAGGTTTTCAATAACATTTGGTATGACATACCAATATTCCCAGTGTCAGCTACATTTATAGATGTTTGTTTCAGCCAACGTTGTCAATGATAACGATACCAGATGGAGCACCGCCAGACCGGCCATGGGAAATCCCATGTAAATTTTGCTACCCTTGTACGTATGATATTTATGTACAGTTGTATTCATAAAAAAAGCGTACACGAATTAGAATAAGAGGAAACCTTAACCATATTTGCCTAAAACCGGCTTATCGCATGTTTAAAGTTATTAAAAATGCAAAGCATTGGCGTTGGGCGTTAGTTCAATAGCAAAAAAATATTTTTTTATTTTATAATATATCTTAACAGTTTTATAAAAATTACAATAGAAGCAAAAAACGTTTAATAGGAATAAATAAAATCTAATATTTGGTCGTATATCCCTGTTCTTCTATTACTTAAGCCAGTCTATTCGGAATTGACTGAATTATATTTGATACAATATTTGGATCATGCTCTTCCCAGCACGCATGTATTATTTCCCATAAATCTTCTGAATTTTGTGGCCTAAAATTTCGATAATATGTTTTTTTACGATTATACCCCAAATATTTTTAAGTGGATTGATATCGGCACTATAAGCGATCCAAGGCATCACTTCCACATTATGGGTTTGAAACCAGCATTGGCAGGTGTGGACTGGACAATTATCTTGTTGAAATATGAAAGTATTATTGGGATATATTAGCTCAGCAGATGGTAACAATATGTTTTCCAAAATGTTAATGTAATTTCCGGCATTAAATCGTCCCTCTATTCGCCAGCAAACACCAGCTACATGAACACTTATCCAGCCCCAAACATTTACAGAGAAACCCCATGTCTAAAAGTGAGGGGTTAGTATATCGCTCTTCAAACCTGGTATTGTTTGGACGGTACACATTTGTCTGTTATAAGTCGCCTGGAACGTCTTTTCATCAGTAAAAATAACCCTGTTCCAAAATTGAGGATTGCCGTATATACACTGCACCGCAAAATTAACCGGATGGAAAAAAATTCGCTTCAATTCAATCTTAAATAACTTTTAAGTGTTTTGATTAAATTCGATAATTTTTTGACACGTTGCAGATGCAGTCGTCTTTATCATGTTCTGATATCGCTTTTACGAACAGTGAAAATGGATATGTTCACATACAGGGTAGCCAAAAAAATTGCATTTTACGCTTAATTTCTAAACACCCTGTGGAAAAATTGAAGAACTGATTAATGTTTTTTTGTACGGCATTTTTAAGTCCCATCTTTTCTGAACAACTTGTTTTTTGATTCATCTCAATATCTAAATTATTAAAGGAAAAACACAGGTTTAAAGGAAATAATGCAATAATCCTTTATTAGCAACAATAAATTTAAAAATTAACATGGGCAATAGTGGTAAGATTAAAATCGAGTATTTCCTCCACGAGCCTGAATAACAGCTCTCATCCTTTCAGGCATAGATTGAATTAAAATAGCAACTGCGTCTTGGGGTATCTGCTGCCACTCGTTTGTCAGTGCCTGTGCTAGCGCCTCCAAAGTTTGAAATTCGCCGTAGTTTTGCCTAACTCTCCTTCCCAGTGTATCCCACATGTGCTCAATAGGGTTCAGATCCGGACTTCTTGAGGGCCAGTCCAATACCTGAACGCCAACATCGTTCAAATACTGCCTCGTTATTTGTGCTCTGTGTGGTGGAGCATTATCTTGCATTAATTTAAAATGTTCTCCTATAAAATGCGAATATGGTATCATATGTTCTTTTAAGCACTGTCTGATGTATTTATCAGCGTTAATACCCCCCTGAAGTGTAATGAGGTCTGTACGGGCCTCCAAAGATATGCCGCCCCATACCATCACTCCTCCGCCACCAAATTGCACTCTAGGAGAGAAACAACATTGAGAGTATCGTTCTCCAGGCCTCCTCCACACTCTTTGACGTCCGTCAGGTGAATATCGCGTAAAACGAGACTCGTCTGTAAATAGAACGTTTTGCCAGTTGTTCATGTTCCAATCTGCATGAGCTCGAGCAAATTCAAGGCGCTGCCTTCGATGACCTGCGTCTAATAGAGGTCCTGTGGCAGGTACATGAGATGTTAGATTCTGTTGTCTTAACCTTCTAAGTACAGTGTCAGATGACACCAAGGTACCATGAACATCTGCCAATCTTACAGCTAAAACCGGAGCAGAGGCTGTTCGCTCCCGAAAAGCCTGAAGACGAAGAAATCGATCTTCAACTGCATTTGTGACTCTTGGTCTTCCCTGCCCGGGTCTTCTCGAGTAAGAACCAGTTTGTCTAAATCTTTGGATCGCATCGGATATGGTACTGCGTGGATGGCCAAGCCTTTCTGCGATATACAGAATCGGACGACCATCATCTTGTAAAGCGACGGCTTGTGCCACTTCTTCTGGTCTCATATTTAATTTAAATTAATACACTTTTACGTTACCGTTTACGGAACAGCTTCAAAACATAAAACAACCAACAAATTACATTAAAAAAAAACAACGATTTACTTAAGAAACGCTTGAAGTACAGCAATTAATAAATCTGTACATTTGTTGACAAAAATCTTCCTGACAAGCCATGGTACCATGGAAACGAGATTCAGAAAGACAAAAAAAGACAAAGCCAACTACAAATTTTTAAATTTATTGTTGCTAATAAAGGATTATTGCATTATTTCCTTTAAACCTGTGTTTTTCCTTTAATAATTTAGATATCGAGATGAATCAAAAAACAAGTTGTTCAGAAAAGATGGGACTTAAAAATGCCGTACAAAAAAACATCAATCAGTTCTTCAATTTTTCCACAGGGTGTTTAGAAGTTAAGCGTAAAATGCAATTTTTTTGTCTACCCTGTATGTGAACATATCCATTTTCACTGTTCGTAAAAGCGATATCAGAACATGATAAAGACGACTGCATCTGCAACGTGTCAAAAAATTATCGAATTTAATCAAAACACTTAAAAGTTATTTAAGATTGAATTGAAGCGAATTTTTTTCCATCCGGTTAATTTTGCGGTGCAGTGTATAATTTAAAGCAAAAATAATCCTTGATTGTCGCTGTTCTTCTGTAAGATTTTTTTTTCACAGCTGGGCGACATTTTAGTTCAGATTCCTTGACTCTCCTGTTGGCGGTAGGTTGGGAGGTAGGAAATGCTGTATCAATAACAGCATCCCTTGGAGTTGCAAATGGATTATTTGTTAAATATCCCAAAAAAGCAGCATCCTGTTCAGTGTTCGAACGTTTGGGACGACCTGAATCAATTGTCCTCTTTAGGGATTTTTCTAGTTCCGAGCGTTGCGCTACGCGCTACAAATTGACCGTCCTTCTTCGATTCCTGATACAATTTGAGCCTTTTCAACTTCAGACAACTGACGAGGTATTTTTATGTTCTTCTGTCAAAGTTTATCAAACGTTACCACCATGCAGTTTCAAAATTAATTACATCGACGCCAATGCTTTGCATTTTTGATAATCTATAACGTGTGATAACCTCCAATAAACAATCGTTTAGACAAGCCGGTTTTACGCAAATATGACAAAACTTACCTCTCATTCTAATTCTTGTACGCCTTTTTTTATGAATACAAAACTGTAATTTGTGCGTAGTACAGTGGAGCGATGCTTTCCTACATTTAAGCCAAGAAGCCTGGTGCTAATTCCATTATTTTCTTTCTATATGGAATAAAGTGCATTATTTTCTTTTGCTCTACCATCGAGTAGGTACATCATTATTTTGCTCCAAGCAGTTGCTGCAATTAATTACAGTACCGTTCCTCTTAAAATTACGGACAACATTCAGGACTGTTGCTTTTTCTTGAAATGGGTATGTCAGGAATCGCAGAAAACGATTCAGATACTCTCCCGAGAACTATTTTCCATTTAGTACCACTTTTAATCATTGTTATTTTTCTTGAATAGTGTAAAAAAATTCAAACATAAAATTTCTAGTAATAAATTATTGACATAATCATAATAATTATTATACAGAGTTAGGAAAAATTACCAGAACGGTCGATTATTTCAAAATATACAGGGGTTATCAAAAAACGTCTTAAATAAAAAATGTAGGGTTGTTAAAAATCTACATATCGGTGATAAATTGAAATATACAGGGTCGCCCACAAAGTTGTGGAGAATGATAGTTATATTTTTTTAAATGGAATACCCTGTATATTTTTACTTATTTTGATTGTCGACTTATTTTTAAACATTTTTTATTAACCATGTGTTAAATTCATTACTTTCCTACATAAATTGATCAGCTACAAAACACAAAATAAATTTCAAGAAACAATTTATTAAGTTACCTTTAAACAAAAACGTATAACAAATCATGGCAAAACGGCTCCATTTTTTTAAAAGTGTTGAAAATGACCCCCATTTACTAAATGACAATGATACAAATTATCGCAAAAATGTCTTTGGGTGTTTAAAACCATTTCCCTTGTTATTCTCGCACTTTCATTGACAATTTTCATTCTTAATTCTTCTAAATTTATTGGATTTATTTTGATAAACTATGTTTTTCAGGTGACCCCAATAAAAAAAATCTAATGGCGAAAGATCGGGGGACCGTGAAGGCCATTCGATAGGCCCTCTTCTTCCTATCCATCGATTTGGGAACGTGACATCCAAAAATTCTCTAACTTCGCGAGTAAAATGCGGAGGAGCTCCATCTTGCTGATACCAGGTTAAGTTAATATCAGCATTTAAATTGTTTATAGCTGGAACTATTTCTTGCCGAAGAAGCCGTTCAAATTTCCCTCTATAAAAAAGGGTCCAATTACATGTCCCGCAAACAATCCAGCCCAGACATTAACTTTTCTTGGGAACTGTGTATGCAGCGCTTCATACCAGTTAGGGTTATTTCGCGCCCAGTAATGGTAATTTCGCTTATTCACCATTCCGTGTAGTGTAAAAGTCGCTTCATCCGAATACACAATATTGTTTGAAAAATTCGTGTTTTCTTCCATATTTCTAGTCATTATTTCGCAAAATTCTAGCCTTCGATCACAGTCAACGTCAAAAAGTTCTTGTACAACATTAATTTTGTATGGATGCATTTTCTCAGTATGAAGAACGGTTCGTACAGATTTTTGATCAATTTCATGATCCAAAGCAAGCTGATTGGTGGATTGTTTGGGATTTTCTTCTATCGCAAGCAGAATGTCCCGCTTTTTTTCCTCGGAGGTAGCAGTCCTAGGTCTTTCAGATCTTGGACGGTTTTTTACACTACCAGTCATTCTGTAACGCTCAATAGTTCGAAAAACTGCATTTTTTTTAATGTGCCTGTCTGGATGCAAATTATTGTAAATATTACATACCTCCTGATATGATCTCTGTTTATCGCCAAACCCCCTTAAAATTAAAATATCAATTCTCTGTTTCAGTAAGTAAAAATGCCATGCTATTTTCTTTTTGGTCTATTTCTGTCAGAATTTGAGTTTCAGATGTCAAACTATTAATTATTTATTAGTAACCATGGTCGTGCCTTATTTGTTGTTCACTATGTTCGAAAATAGCATCGTTATACGTTATTATTTGAAACGCCGATTTCTAGGAAAGTAATTAATTTAGTTATAACACATATGGTTAATAAAAAATGTTTAAAATTGAGTCAACAATCAAAATAAGTAAAAATATACAGGGTGTTCCATTTAAAAAAATATAACTCATTCTCCACAACTTTGTGGGCGACCCTGTATATTTCAATTTATCACCGATATGTAGATTTTTAACAGCCCTACATTTTTTATATAAGACGTTTTTTCCTAACCCTGTATGACTGATGATCATTGAGGTATGTATTTAATTTTAAAGAGTTTTACGAAGAGTTTTTCCAAACAACTTTTAATTGGCTGATTAGAAAATAATAAAATTTGGTGTGCCGAGTCCCTCATACAACGACCTTCAAAAAAGTCTTATACAATTTTAATGTCAATATAACAGGAGAGTTAATATTTGAGGGTAGTAAAATTTACGTGGGATTTTCCCCTAGCGGTTGTACCATCCGGTATAACACGGCGAAGTGATGATAGTAGAAATTATTTATTTATTAATATTTAATTTGATTTCACAACGATGCATTTTTTTACGTCATTTTATGTGTGTAGTACTGATTTCTTAGTTCTTAGTTTACATCTGTTACCTAACCTGACTGATTTTGAAAAAAATAAAATTCATTTATTTAATTTTACGATCTCGTGAGATGTTGTGAATGATAAGAGGCATGAGTGCCCGAATGGTACGAAGGTTGTGACTCTTACTAAAGACTACTTTTAATTTAGGCAGCTGAAAATTAAAGTAATTTATATTTATTCTACTTATAAATACCAATATTGATTCTTGTCTCAAAAAAATTAATGTGATTTTCAGAAAAATAATTTTACGTTATAGGCACTTTTAACAATCGGTTGAAATATAAAATGAACGGGCGCGGAGTAATCCCACAAAAATGATGGTAAAACCGAACCCGCTTACCGCTTACTTAGATCGACGGAATTGGGAAAGATGTTTTTCGTGATCTACGAAACCTAAAACGTCGTCATCTGATATATCTGTAAAGAATTTTTTTTCGCTGATGCATTTTTTTTGTAGACTTGTTTGTTAGAGATTTGTACGTTATACGATAAATACCAAAGAGTGAAACTGACTACTATGAAATAAACAACATTTTCTGTTTATCAGAAGGTCACGCAGCCAAAGCGACAAAAGTACCACGAAATAATACTGGTCGTTGTCAATACAATACCTTACTTTTTCATGTATTAATAGCGCTAATAGAACTTTCCGTCTCGATCAGAATTCTAAAGATTTTAAAATGTTATGCAGTTTGGCCTTTTACAAGTATGATAAATGTTGTATTTTAATTGATTTTTTTACCAAAATTTGTTGTGTTATTTAGTCGTACCAAAGTTGTGTTTTTTTTTATAGATATGTAAGTGTAAATTTTATTACATATTATTTCGGATTATTTTTAAAATGTCAAATGAGTTAGATTAACGTATCACCTGTACAATTTAAATCAGTTATGTTTCTTGGCCGTACGATATTTCTTATTACTCGTCCCTGAATTTCTATTTTCCACTATATAATATAGTTAAAGTATATTTGGACTATCAACCTTTAAAATGAAAGAAAAAACAGTTATTTAAGTCCAACGACGCCAATGAGTAGCGCAGTTACCGGGAGAGGAGGTAACTCCACCCAAGGCTAAAATTTATTCATTCACCTTTCTCGCAAATTTACGAAAATAAAGTTTTTGTAACTTTCATAATTATTATTGGAGACCGACCGAAACAAGATTTTCAGCCGAAACCGAAACTTATTTAAGTATACATGTTAAAAATTCTATTGGATACTGAAATCTAATGTATTTTTTACACATATACGGACAGTGAACTCGTGTTAAATGAAATATTGAAATATGTAACAAAGATATCTATTTATATAGACAACACTGCCTACGAACTCACCCAAAGTTAGCCAAACTGTTCGCGACAATTCACGAACACTGAGTTTCGGCGCACTCGAAGTTTCCCGATTTTTGGACGAAACCGAAACTAGATTTTTTGGCCGAAACTAGCCGAAACCGAACCTTTGGTCGGTCTCTAATTAATATTAAATTAATAATTTATGTCTGAGAATCTATAGAAAATTGAGTTTTAGAATTCAGAGACAGTAATGAAATATTTTATCAAAGGTCCATTTGGACGCTCAAGCAATTGGCAGAAATTAATATGCGCAAGTATGTGAGGTGTATTGCAAATTGAATGCTTGTAAACTAGCTCCTTACAGAATTAAAAATTATTCTGTACAATTATCTTGGGCGTCTACGCGAACACTTGTTCTGGTGAAGGTTCCTTGCCATTTCAATTTTTGTACCCCACTTTTATAAGCGATAGGATTGATCAAATTGACAGAAAATATTTTTTCTAGTTTTGAGGTGACAAAATCACAAAGGTTCTAAAATTTGCCACGTCAATCACTTTTCGACGGTTTTTTTTTATAAGTTTAACTAAAATCTATCTTAAAGCTATTTTTCAATAAAAAAAAAAACCGTTTCATCCATGCAGCTCAGAGCTTTTTAACTATACAGGATGGCATGAAAATGACTTATTATATGTAAACCAGTAAATATTGATATATTATATATATATATTGATATATCCCAGATAAGAATGCACTCTACAGGGATCTCGTAAACAATAGGAGATTCAGAGATGGTTAAATTAGAGAAAAGTTGCGCATAACTGAATCCTGTAACGTCATGTTTTCAAATTTAAAAAATTCCGAATGCTTCCGAAGATATTTGGATAAAACCGAATTTTCGCGATTTCGTTTTAATTGATTTATGATTCTATTTGAAGAGACATGTCAAAATACATTTAACATTCTCATTGCCACTTTTCCCCCTACAAGATGGTTTAATTACATTTTTGATCCCACGTTTCGTTTAGTCACAACCATCATCAACTTTGTTATTTTAAATAGTCGGAATATTTTATTTTATGCTTAATAAATTCTACGTTTTATTCTAAATCCAACGGTATATCACACTTATTATTTATTAGACGTTTCGATATAGAAAAACACATCATCAATGAAAATAGGCCCATTATCGAAAATATTTTTGTTTTTATTGTTGTATTTAAACACTAGTTGGATTTTAAAACTTTTTTTTGAAAAGAAACTTATAACAAAACATAATATCTAATAAAACTTATCTGAAAAATGCAACAAGTAATAATTAATTTTAATTATTAAATACAATTATTTTTTATTTTTAAAAAATGCATGATAATATTCAAACATAACGTACCATTTAAATTCGGCATCATATGGGTGGCTATGAAATTGATTGACGTTCGCAATTGTTTAAATTTGTTTAATGTGCCTATTTTCATTGATGATGTGTTTTTCTATATCGAAACGTCTAATAAATAATAAGTGTGATACACCGTTAGATTTAGAATAAAACGTAGAATTTATTAAGCATAAAATAAAAATTTCCTACTATTTAAAATAACAAAGTTGATGATGGTTGTGACTAAACGAAACGTCGGATCAAAAATGTAATTATACCATCTTGTAGGGGAGAAAAAGTGGCAATGAGAATATAAAATTGATTTTGACATGTATCTTCAAATAGAATCATAAATCAATTAAAACGAAATCGCGAAAATTCGGTTTTATCCAAATATCTTCGGGAGCATTTGGAATTTTTTAAATTTGAAAACATGACGTTGCAGGATTCAGTTATGCGCAACTTTTCTCTAATTTAACCATCTCTGTATCTCGTATGGTTTACGAGATCCCTGTAGAGTGCATTCTTATCTGGGACACCCTGTATTGTCGTTTTGTTTACGATAAGCAAGAAAATTGATCAATTGACTTAAAAAGTTTCCTAGGCATGAACCCCTTTAAATATAGAAAGTAATTTTCTTATTTCCCTGTATATAAACCTCATAACGAAGAAGGATTTTTTGTTACCTTACGAAGTTATCTTTTTATCAGAATATGGTGTAGGAAGCGAAACCAGAATTCTTAAGAGCATGCTGCCGATTCTTTCACAATTTCATTGTTTTGACGAATATTTACTTTTAGTACTCTTTTTAAAAAAAATTAAAATCGGGTTTTGTACCTCTCTTCGTAATGATGAAAAACGCCTTGTGGCCAAGCAAGAGATTACATTTTATTCCATTATTTAAAAAAATTAAAAATACTTATTTTATTTACATTAAACAACTGTGATTCCCAATTTTACAGATAATGTTAAAAAACATGTCGTGTTTTATCATTTGAAAGAGAAGTACAAAGCCCAAAACCTTCCTAAACGAAATAATCGCCAAATAATGAAATTTTGAACGAAATTGGCACTAATGCCCTAATACAACCGATAGACTTACATTGTTATTTATTATTTATAACTAAAATTGTAATTTATTAATTTTCTGATGTAAACTATGAAAATGTATGAAAGGTTCATAAGCATACTTTATGATATAAATAGGGAACTTGACAAAAATTTTAAATGGGGAAAAAATTCTATAAATTATAAGTATATATTGTCATAAAACATATGGCAGCAAAAAAAAAACAACATACTTCGTTCCAAAAGACCGCTAGCAAGATTTAAAAATGCCCCAAAATTATCCCAAGCGGGTAAAAACGGGTCGTGACGTCAAGAAGTATATTTCGTGTGTGACATCCACGAAATAGGTTGGCAATAAATTGAACGACATTGAGAATTCCACCTTAAAACAACAATACAATAACAATAACACACGGCAATCCAAATGCAAACTCGGTAGCTCGGCCACCGGTCAGGATGACGGATGACGGAAAAGTCATACTTCGTGACGTCATCGAGCTTGGTCGTTTGAAATGCTTTTGACACGCGCGAAACTTTAAAGAATTTTTACCAAGTTATTACTGATTTTTAAGGAGTAATAATTGGGGAATATTTTTTTTAGGCCTAACTAAATCATATTATTGAAAAAAAAAATTGGAGAGTTCCCTATTGTATTTGTACAAGTGTGGTCAAAAGAACTTCCATCCAATTCAATCTAAACGCATTTCCTTTATGTTTTTGGAATTAGTTGGACATTTTTTGACGGCAGGGGTACAATAACTTAATGATATTAATATGCGGTAGCTTTAATGTAATACCAGCTTGTTCCTAATATTTTAATTATTTACATTAATTTTATTTTATTGAAAAATTTAATAGACTAAAGTGTTAGTGATATTGTCTTTGTTAGAAAAATATTCTGTTTAGTGTCTCGGGTCCAAACTTGATATATAGATAGTTTTAAAGATGTAGAGCATACCCTTATAAATGCTTTTTGTAAAGAATAATTACTACGAAACGCTATATTTACCATACAATGTTGTATTTTCTGATTTCGCATTTATTTCTGTTATTTTTTAAATTTCCTGATAAAGTCAAAAGAAGCTTATGTATTTCGTGAACAGATTATAGTTTGGTTTACTATCTACTTTTGTTACCATGTATATATATATTTATCGAATGTTATTTTGTATATAAATTGTTAATTTTTTTGTTGTGCTATTTTAAAAATTTTAAAATATTTTTTGTGATCTACTCAAACTTATAAACATTTACTGTATGTATATTTGAAAGTGCCTTCTCTTCCATTCTGTTTCCTTTTTATTAGTAGCGTGAAAATTGTGCACCGTCCTTTACCTCTGTAATAATGTCTGAACAAAAAATATAATTCATTAATACAGTTCCACGTTTTTAATTTCCTAGATTGGTACACCATTATGTAGTATAGAAATCTTTCTATAGGATATAAAGGTACAGCATGCGTATAATCTAGGTAAAAAGCATTGCCTACCCTACAATAGTATATTACAATACAAGTACGGTAGGTACGTCTTTACTGCATGTACGTGATGTTTAACAAAACGAGCCGAAGGAGTGTTTGGTAAATCACGCAAATGCGGTAGACACCTATCGTAAGTGTATTGTACGATATTTTATATACAAACATGTTTTAGGGCACCAATATTAAAAACTAAAAGAGCACTGTTTTAATTTACCCCGTAGGTGCCTCGTAAGTCGTTATCAACAATGCATTAATATCAGGTTGCTAGGGAAATAAATTATAGGAATTTCATTGTTGACTTTTATATCACAGATGTAAAACTTGACAACGGAATAAACGATAGTAATTTTTGTCACGATTTCGTGAAAGTGTGTTTTACGTCCCTTAAATGGAAGTCAGTAGCAGCAGTGATGATGAAATTCCTAAGGAAGTTCTGAACATTGCTAAAGTAGCTACCCTTAATTTATTGCCGGATAAATCACGGCATAGATACGAAAAGGAATATGGGCTGTTCATGGACTGGATGCAATAATTACTTACAGCACTAGTGCGGTAAAGTGATACTTACCGCACGCTTGTAGATAAAATAAAATATGTCCCTCAAGGGGTATAAAGGTTAATATCATAATATATAAAATACTATTTGTAGGATTTTTTGAAAACTTAGCAGAAATATTCTACAACACAAATCGTGAAAAACTTATTTCTTATTTGTTTGGAAACGGCCCCTAATAGTAGGGGAGCCCACGATGCTAAATGGGGATTTACTCGAGCGTCGTGGGGACCTATTGGATCTTGAAGATTGGATGGTAGAAAGGGAAAAATGTCATATCATGTGTACCCTTTCACCGGTGGGGGGGAGTTACTACAGGCATTCAAAAATGTAAAAAAAAACAGTCACATGGATATACTCGAGCGCGTCAGATATTAATAGTGTATATGCCCCACGTGACTGTCATGACCGAGGTACATTAATCTGCCGGTTTTGAACGTGGGGGCGGCGGTACGGAAGGGTTAAAAATGAGAAAAAAAAAATTACTCGAGCGTGTCAGATATTCAGAGGGGATGTTAAGGGATCCCTAAGGAAGCTCCCATTCAATAGACTGACGATTCGGATGTGACGCAAGCTCGTGGCGACTTTTCGAAAATGCAAAAAAAAACGCTATTTTGACATACTCGAGCGCGTCAGATTTTCATACAGACGGCTCAGCTTGGTGTCCTGGTCGGGCTGATTCATAATCTGACGATTATTTTAAGGGATTTTGTTAATCTGACCGTTTAAAAAAAAAATTCATGATTTTTTTTTTCTTAAATCTTAAAAATTTAATTCACTTACAAAAATATTTCGGTACAAAATTCGGAACGAGTAATAACAATAACAGTGACAGACTGCGATATAAATAAAGACAAAATCCATAGCAACAAAACGGTTTCATAACTATCTTGATGCTTTTTAATAGGTAATATTATTTTTACATATTTTTGATGGAATTAAGAGAAGAATGCATAAGTGTGTTATATTTTTGAAATCGGAAGAGAAGGAACCATCTAATATACAGTCTCATTAAAAAAATTAAATGTTTGATTTTAAATGTGACACCTACTGTCATTTTTGACAAAACCCATAAATACTTGGCCAAAAGTTCTACATCCTACTTTTTGAGTGAACGCGCTAACTCAAAAAACAAAAAAGTTACAGGCTTTTAAAAGTGGGACAAACTAAAATGTAAAATAATAACCTTGTACATATAATCCTACGAATGCTGTGATCAGCCTGTGATGGCTGACGGAAAGTAGTGTGGGGACGGTGCGAGAGAGTGAGTGATAAAGAAAGAGACATTGAGGCGCGGAGTGCTTCACTGCAGCTGCACGCGCTAATAAACTTTATTAACAATTTTTGTTACTTCGGCTTGTGGTAATCGGCAGATTATATTTTTCCCGTTATCCTTGAATTATTTCCTTCAAAATAAAAAAAAATTGACCGCGCTCGAGAATGTCCATGTGACGTTTTTTTTTTGCAAGTTTGTGCATGACCCTCCCACTCCCTTACGTCGCGCTCAAATCGTCAGATTGTTGAAATGCAGACTCTTTAGCATGTAATTAACCCACCACACCTTAATCTGACGCGCTCAAGTAAATCCAGCTATCGATTTTTTTTACTATTCTGATCAGCTGCCGTACACGCGCGGCACTATATAGAGGGCTTAGACATGGCAGAGGTACTCAACAGGGTGCAAGGTATCCCCCATATGCTAATCTGCCGCGCTTAAGTAAATCCCTAAATCCCCTGTTGGGCTCCCCTACTATAAAGGGGGTGATGTTTATATTGGAAAAAAAAATTTGGTCTTGAAACTTAGCGTAAATTCTCTAAACATAAGTAATGAAACATTTAATTTTTATTTTTTTAACGTCTGCCCCTAAAGTGATGAAAGTTTATATTGGAAAAAATATTTTTGACGGACTTTCTCGAGGTATTTCAATAAATTCTACCCCTAAGGTGTTTATAAACGCAAAGTTCATGGAAAGCCTTTGTGAGCAGTAATAACGAGCTGTAATGAAATAGAAATATTTTATAATATTGATGAAAAATCTATATTTTTGGTATTAGTTGCATAACCAAAGCTAGGAGATAAAAAGAAAGCACCAAAAAAATTCGTTGCAAAAATAATATGGGTACCCAATAAAGGTTCTATTGGGTAGTATGTATAGCACCCGCTGCTTTGTTTCTATAGCGAATTTACAACAGTCGAAGCGATGAAACATAAACCATTTTAAACAATAAAATTACTGTTACGGTTCTATTTCTTTGCATCTCTCTCGGCTTAAGATTGACAATTTGGGACTGGTTAAAACTTATTTTACGTTAATTTATTTACTGCAACATTTGGTTTCTACCGGGTCAGAAGAACAGTGTAAGACGTTCCGAATAGGGGTGTGCAACAAAATCAATTAATAGATTAATAATCGATCAATCGACTAGAAATAAAAATAGTTTTTTTTTCCATTAACCGATAAAAAAATTATCTCTAATCGAATAATCGATTATTAATCGAAAAAAAAAATATTTTTCTGTTAATCGATTATTCGAAAAAAATTTACGATGTTTTGATTAATCGATTAATCGAAAAAAAAAACGATTTATCAATAATTAATCAATTGACCAAAAAACTATTTTTCGATTATTTGAAAATATAGGTATGTTTTTGGATGATTGAAACTGCTATAATTACTTATTATTGCTTTAAGTCTCTATAGTTATTAGCAACCCTATTACCCTGAAAATCGGCTTACAAAATATTATAGCATATTATTGCAATCAACGAAATAATTTGCACAAAGTTTCAATCTGTGCGCCTTTCATAAAATTAATATTTTTAACGATCTACTATTTGAATCGACTTTTTGATTTATTTTGATTAAATCAATCGAATATTTTCGTTTAATCGAATATTTTCGATTAATCAGAAATAATCTATTATTCTCGATTAATCGATTATTTTTAATTAATTGGTTATTTTCGATTAATCGGAAATAACCGAATATTTGTGATTAACGGATTATTTTTGATTTTTAATTAATTCGATTATTTTCGATTAATAGGAAATAATCGAAAATCGATTATCTTTTTCGGTAATCACACAGCCCTAGTTCCGAAACATCTTTTTAAGGGTAAAAAAAGAATCTCGCCATCCCTATAAAATTATACAATCCACTTTATTCCCTGACTCACCTGACTGGATAATCTTTGGGTTATTCAATCAAGACAAGACATTTTTTGTCCTTTTTCTGTTGATATAACCGGCAGGACGCAACCTCCAATAAATGAAACTTTGTTAAGGTTTGTATGTGTTATTATTTTTGTTAAGAAAAATCGTTATTTACCCATTTTCAAGAACTTATTACACCTAAAGAAATTTTCATTGGATCTTTATGGGCATTTGGATTTTTCATGTATTTGGAACAGAAACAAAAACTATTTACTTTTTAGACTGTATTTTTTAGGTTTACTAATATAAATAATGCCAAAATAGGAAATTTTGGCAAACACTTCCATAGTTCCTTAGACCATCGACACATTAATTAAGCCATTAACAAGTAGATATATTTCTTTTTTAAAGTCATATTACTTATTTATCTTAATTTAGGGTCGACTGGTGTTTTGGGTTCCATTCATTTAGTGCTGTACTTTAGCACCTGATTAACACATTTGATTGATCATGTGTGTGTCTGTTATACATTTTTTTGTTGTTTATTTTTTTTTCTTGTACTTAATTGTTAGCTCTAAAGCCGGATTTATAATAATAATTCATAAACATAATTTTAGTTGGTAATGATAACTTTAGTGCATAAGCTTAAGATTTAAATCACAGGATCATATGAACCAGTTTATAAGGATTTGCAATGCATAAAATATAACTTTATTGGTTAACATGCGACCTTGAAAGATGCTTAACTTTTCCCGTTAGACTAAAAATTATGAAAGTTCATTAATATACGCACGCGCAAAATCCTCTTGACAGATGAAATAACATAACCCCAAATTTTCATTTGAATGTCAATAAAAGTTAATTTTCATTAAAATTATTCAGAGAGAAAATGAATTCAAGTTCAATTGATGAGGAGGCTTTATGCAATTTGATCGAAAATATAGCAGATATAGCGTCACCATAGTGTTAAGTAAAGTGGCACTACGGCCAAGGCAGTAGCAAGATTATTACTTATTTTCATTTCTTCTAAACTATACTCAAAACCCAATATTATATGCAGTGACGTAGCAGTCGAAACCATGGAAATCAAGGCAAACCGCCAATGATAACACAATATTTTGGCAGTTTCCATGGTTTCGACTGCTACGTCACTGCATATAATATTGTGTTTTAAGTATAGTAAAAATTTCAGCACAACGAAGTGACTACCTAAAGTCGCCACAGTGGTTCTTTTCCCGTGCGTCATCACTTTTACGTCATCAAAATCGTATGAATCAAATCAAAATTACGAGACGAAAAAAGTCAAAACTAAGTCTAAGTTCATAAAATGGACGTGCCTGCCTACCGTTTGACGTACCTACATAATATCCCGAAAAATTATTATTTATTTTAAGTTTTGCCCGGCATTCTCTATTATCTAAAAGAAATTGACAAACAAATGTTAATACATTTAATACTATTTTTTAAGCTTAAAATCTAGAAAAATTTGGTGTTTCATTGACTATTAAAATCGCAAAAGTCAAATTTTAAACATCCTTTCATTTAAGGGAATTTAGCCACTGCCGTAAACGTTTAAAAGAACTTTCACGGTTAGAATATTTAAAATAAATAAATTAGTTATTATAAAAATCCATAAATACTTACCGACAAAACAGATGGTGGGTATAATTACCTCTAAAAAGAACTATTTTTAGAAACAGGAACAGTTTTAAGGCACACAGATTTACAAAATACGAATTAGATTGGCAGATCAAAATAAGGTTGACAATAACGTTATAAAATACAACGGTTGTCAACTAAACAAATAAAAAAAGGAATTAATTGACGTTTATAGTTTTATTCTTGTCTAGCACATTATATTATTGCGGAATCTTGGAGACGTTCTTTTATGCTTTTATTCAAACTTGTTACTGTAATAAACAAGGATGCAGAGTTATTAACCACGTTGAGTCCTGATCGTTGATTGATGACACACGGGCAAAGATCCACTGTGGCGACTTTAGTTGACTTATAATGTCTACTGAGTGTCAGTTTAAAAGTTAAAATTGTTAAAAATTAAAAAGCATTATAAACTTTATGTGTGTCCTACATATTACGTTACGTATTAAGTTTACGTTTATTAAATATGCATTAAAGTTATGAATAATTATAAACCCGGCTTAAGACTACTTTCGACTATTCCCCTACAATAATTTTATATTATGAGAAAATAAACGTTTGATTTTGATTATTTTAATCAGATATTTGAAATATGCCATCAGTGATTTATGTAGCTCTATCAACTATAACAGTCAAAACATTGATCAAAATTAATCGATATCAAACTGGTTAGTAATTTTGTCGAGCGGTACCAACACTTCGTGAACGAAACACTCTCGTTTTGGCTATTTTATAAATCATGGTCATGGAGTCATTAAATGACTGACATCAAATTTTGATGGAACAATAATCGATGAACTAGGTTCGTCACCAACATTTCCTTATAGTCTTGTTTATTTCTAAACATACATAGTCAAGGTACAATAGACATTAAACATAATTCACAGTCAAATTCCTTGTATGCAAAATTCTAAAACTTAACCAAAGTATCACAGAAATTTGACTTAAAAATAATATCCCTATAATCTGTACAAACAAACATAGAATAAAAACAATTCAGACTAAAACCAGAAAATTAGTAGGAGGTTATTGATGTCGCCATATACTTTCTGCAAACACTTACTCTAAACTAATTTTATTACACGAATATAGCATAGGTATAAACTTGAAAACGTTACAACGATAATTTTATATTATAGAAAATTTGCTTATAATATGGACAATACTTTCTAGGTTTTGGTTTATAAAACACTGGTAACAAACCAAGTCTCATTATTCTCTCACTATATTGGTCCATTAATTTAAACCTGCTGTTATGCTACAACCAGTGGTTCATCATCAGAAAACCCGACAATTCTGGGACTTTCTTCCTCTTCCAGTCCGTTTTCATCGAAAGTTGCAGCGCCAGACCTTGAATTGTAATGAGAATTTGCAAAACGTACAAAGCTATTATGCAATCGACGGTTGCGAACAACCAAAAACGTTATGACGCCAATTAGCGTAATCAGGACCAGCAAACTTGGAATAATAATTGCTGGCAAATTAGCTGAAGTTATTTCCTCTTCTTTTTGGCTTAGTTTAGTTAATGTTTGTGACATCACGGACCTGAAACCCTTTATATTCTTAATTCTTACGGCAAAGGTATACATTTGTGCCGAATCGTTTGTGTAGACGAACGGAGGTCGATCTACGATGAACTTTTGCGCAGTGTTTTCGTTTAGCGTACTTCCCTCTTGCACTAGAACTTCATATGAATATAACTCCAAAAACTTTATATCGTGTTCACTCCAATAAACGAAGAAGCTTCCATTGGTTTCCGGTAAAACGCTAATTTCAAACGGTGGCAAAATGGGTGGCGCTCGGAACAATACTGGTTTTGAATACGATGCTCCAACTACGCTTGTTGAAATTTTAATACTGTATACTCCTCCATATTCCACCTTTACAGTATGGCTTAGTGTTTTGCCGACTTTTATGTTCAAGACTTTCTTGGTAGTTGTTTCTGTTATGAAGATCTAAAACAAACGGGTTTATGATATAATATACAGTGTCCGCAAGAAAGTTCGCATTAAACGGGATTTTTTTTTATTATTGGGTATAGGTAAAAATTGAAAAAGTAGTTAGTTTTTGCTTGCCTAAAAACCAAAAATGACGTATACTAAAGCAGCTGCACGACTTGCGTTACCTGTCAAATTTGACATTTTTAATAAAATAGGTTCAAAAATGCCCTTGTTTATCAAAATATCGAAAAACTTTATTCGAGAAAGTTGTTTATTTAGGCATTTTTAGCCTCTGTACGATATTTTGATTGTCTAATATAATTTTTATTTTTTGCCAGGTTCTTGAAAATTTTGATCAACCTCGTAGATTAACTTTTATACATCGATGGAAAACCATTTGCCTTTACTTCATTTGTAATCTTAATGCAATTTTGTGTAAAATTTTTGTTTTCAATTATTTATTTTGCTTCAAAAACTGAAATTGTTATTGATCAGTATGTAATGTTTGATGCAAAGTTTATCTAATTACATCAGTTTTGCCAAAACCGACGTTTCTCATTTTTCTTACGTTAGTAAACAGATGTACAAAAAGAAAATATTAGAAAGCTTTCGTTGAAATTTTATTTAATTAATATTGGATCAAAAAGAATAAATATTAATCGCTCGAAACATTTTATTCAATAAAAATATTGTTTACAGGTAGGCGTATATAAAATAAAATATTTCAACGAAAGATTCCTAATATTTTCTTTTTGTACATCTGTTTACTAACTTAAGAAAAAGGAGAAACGTCGGTTTTGGCAAAACTGATGTAATTAGATAAACTTTGCATCGAACATTACATACTGATCAATAACAATTTCAGTTTTTAAAACAAAATAAATAATTTTAAACAAAAATTTTACACAAAATTGCATTAAGATTACAAATGAAGTAAAGGCAAATGGTTTTCCATCGATGTATAAAAGTTAATCTACGAGGGTTGATCAAAATTTTCAAGAACCTGGCAAAAAAATAAAAATTGTATTAGACTGTCAAAATTTCGTACAGAGGCTAAAAATGCCTAAATAACAACTTTCTCGAATAAAGTTTTTTGATATTGTCGTGTATAAATGCGACGCCTCCACCAAATGTCGCGTAGGGGTCCTGTAGCTAGGTTTAGCGAGAGGTGATTAAAGGTAGACAGGCTTTCTAAAAAACAACTATGATCTATTGTAGAAAACAAATCAGTTATACATACATTATAATACCTATGATCCAGGGGCTGCTCTGCTGGCTAGGCGGGTGAATGTCGTAACTGGCAGTCGAGATGCGTCTATATTTATATTATTATTATTGTATATGGTCGGCCACCCTCAGAGTGACGCTTAATTGACTCAAGAAAGTGAATGTACGTGACCCCCGACTCGGAGTATGTCGGAGTCTGACCCAAGAGTGGATCCAAGAGTGGATGATGTCCAAGCTTGTCGACTTGCTATTTATACTGATCGTCCTCTTGTTTAATTAGATCGGTATAAATAAAACAAGCCGATGTTTGTGTAGTTTGCAAAAACAAGCTTGGACTAGATTTAAGTTAGAAATAATAATAATTTAAGAAATAAATAATAAATTTGGAAAATGCCCTATTTTCATGACAATATTTTTATAAATAAATGCATTTTTGAACCTATTTTATTAAAAATGTCAAATTTGACAGGTAACGCAAGTCGTGCAGCTGCTTCAGTATACGTCATTTTTGGTTTTTAGGTAAGCAAAAACTAACTGCTTTTTCAATTTTTACCTAATAATTTTAAAAAAATCCCATTTGATGCGGACTTTCTTGCGGACACTGTATACTACTATACAGAAATTTTTAAACTAAAACTTTATCCTTCATTGAATTAGATAAAGACACAAGAAAAAACAAACAATGCCGATTAAAAAGATGTCAGAGTGGCCCTGGATACCGTGCAATTAAATTTTTAAATTGTCTTCCACATAATCCAAGAAACCTACCAGAGAAGTAATTTAAAGCGAACATAAAAAAATTGTTGATTAATGGGGCCTTCTATACATTTGAAGAATTTTTTAATTGTGAATTTTAACTCGTGTTTTGCTCTTTTTTTAAAATAAAATAGTTTTAAATGGTTTTATCTAAAATTATATATTATTTTAAATGACGCTTGCTTTAGCATAATTACATGAAAATAAATGATTTGATTTGAATAATTCTAAAATGTATAGATATTTTTCTAGATTTAGCTGATGCAAATTCATTAATAATATTACTAAAATCAATTTTATCAAGGTTATCTTGCTCTATCGCTAAGATTGCTAAACCAGATAACCTTTCTTGCAGCATAGTCGACCTCAATTTTAGTTTTGAGAAGGATCTCTCACCCGAAGCAATAGACGCAGGTAGAGTGAGGAGGATTCTTAATGATATGCATATAGTTGGTAGAGACGAAGTTAACTTTCAAAATGTCTTTATTCCAAACTAACTTTTACAGTTCATAACATGGAAAGTGACAACATAGTGTAGAAAATAATAACCATTAAAAAAAAATAACAATAAAAATAATTGAAGTTAATCCAATTTGATTCATTAATAAAATCAATTTAAAAAAAAAATAGTATAAATAATTTAATTTAGTAAATATCTCTTTAATTGTTTTTAAAAGTTGCCAATTTTTTAATTTTTCTGATATTTTTTGGTAGATTGTTATATTTTATTATTCCGTCGTATAAAAGCGATTTTTTTCCGAAATTACTTTTTACTGGTATAGTTTGATAATTTATACGTCTGGTGTTATGATCGTGTAATGTCTTATTCTCCTGAAGTGTTGTTTGATTTTTTTTTTCTTTTAAAACAATGAGTGAATTAGAATACAAACTTTTAATTTATAAATGTTTTAAACATGTAAATACCCTTTCGATCTATACATATGTATAGATTAACAGTTGGTTCTAAATGTGGTAATTTGTGTAAACATTTAATAACTTTATTTTGCAATTTTTGTAATGGTTTTAAGTTTGATAAACAAGCAGATCCCCATGCAGAAGCTAAGTATTGTAATTTTGAATATATAAATGAAAAATATATATTTTTTAAATATTTCAAAGGAATAAAATATCTAGCTCTGTACAAAACAGATACCAAAGGAGATATCGAGTTGATAATATACTGGATATGGTATTTCCAATTTAAATTTTCGTCTAAAACTAATCCTAAAAATTTTGTCTTTTTGAATATTGAATATTTTCATTATTAAATGTTAATGGGTTAATAATGAAATTTATTTTATTTTTAGTTATAAACATAAAAGAAGATTTTGTAAAATTTAACGTAAGTTTATTTGATTGAAGCCAAGAAAGAAGTATTTTTAAATTATTATTAATATCGAAATACATTTCTGCAAGAGTTTCAGCAAAATAAATAATTGTCGTATCATCTGCAAATAGCTTTATATTGCCCTTTAAGTTCAATTTGGAAACGGAATTAATGTAAATTAAGAATAATAACGGACCCAATATTGATCCTTGTGGAACTCCACATATTATTTATTTTTCCGAACTTTTTCTTTCCCCAATTTGAACAAATTATTTACGATAGCCTAAAAATAACTTTGAAATAGTTTGTGTGTATTTCCCCTTATCCCTGTATAATTTTCTTAATTTGGATGTTTTTATTTTTATTTGACCATTTCAGATTTTTTCAAACTTTTTATTTGATAAAATTAACTTATATTTTTATCCAATAATACGCATGAATACCTATGCTTCTGCTAGCGCATCCTAGGACATCCCTGAAACTGTTAAGTCATGTCCAAAAAATCCCCCGTTAGTTTATGAGATTTATTTATTATTTATTTAATTCTATCTTATTTCCCTCTATAAAACAAGTGGTACTTACAATGTAAGCATCAACATCTGCAGCGGTGCAGCTTGGCTGCCAACTAATCACCATTTTAAGAGAATCTTGAGGGTCTTCTCTAACTGCAAGACTTTTGGGTGGAGCTTTTGTATTGAAAGAGGTCGTTATCATCTGAGGATTATCCAATAGAGGTCCAAAACCATACGGACCCACTATGCCCACGGCGAACATGTAATTCTCGCAAGCGTCCAAGTTGGTTATGGTTGCTGTTAGATTGGGCGTACGGTAAATCGCAGCTGAAAAGAAAAAAATGAATTATAGACATTTATTTTGATCTATTATATACTTAGTAGGCAGGGAGGTGATCATCAAAAAGCTAGAGTTTTTCCTGAAAGAATAAATTTATAGAACCAGTAAACTCATCGTAACAAAGCACAAAATTTCAATAATTCTTTATCCAGAAAACGATTTTCACCTTAAACCCGTACAAACCGAATTTAATAGTTATTTATGGTATTAGTGTGTTATGTTGAAAATAAGTCACGCGAGAAAGATTCTCAAGTGACTTAGGAAACATAACACACGAGTGGCATACAATGTTTTATCCAACAAGTGGAAGAAATCATTTTTTTATGAGATTATAATTAATAATCAAAATAAAAATAATCAAAGCTACTTGCGTCTCAGAAGCCTATAAATGTCAGAATTACTTGACAGTGACTTTTTTACATTTTGGTCAAAGTTGGTTGATTGTTTGGTTGCCACGGGCATGATACATTGTTAGCAAATGTTTAAATAAATTTTGATACTTGTCAGTTTTCCCTGTAAAAAAGGGAAGCTTTTTTGAAGAAAAAAACCTATAGAAAATGGAGGAAACCGATGAAAATTACGTTCCTGAG
Source organism: Polydrusus pterygomalis (assembly GCA_963969555.1). Taxonomy (NCBI): domain Eukaryota; kingdom Metazoa; phylum Arthropoda; class Insecta; order Coleoptera; family Curculionidae; genus Polydrusus; species Polydrusus pterygomalis. The sequence continues at coordinate 22,357,201 of OZ018379.1, forward strand.
GGTATCCTTACGGATGCGGAAGAAGCAGCGATGCAGATTTTGCCAGAAAAGTCCCGAGATGCTTACGACAAGGAGTTCAAAATGTTTGAGTCTTGGATGAATTCGCGGAAGATAAAAGGTATCGATGAAAATGTTCTATTGGCTTATTTATTACATTTGCAAAAAAAATTAGCCCCATCGTCGCTATGACCAAATACTCGATGCTTCGCTCGACTATTCACCTTTATAAAAAAAATCGACATTTCAAAATATGGCAAACTAACGAGCTTTTTAAAAAGCAAATCACAGGGATACAAACCAAAGAACGACCTGAAATAGAGAAGTTTTTGAACGAAGCTCCCGACGACGAGTACTTGTTGATGAAAGTGGCTTTGATAATGGGGATTAGCGGTGCTTGTAGATGAATGAACCAGCGAATTTTACAATGACTTCAAATTCGAATAAACCGTTAGCGTTTTCCTTTAATTTCAATATCAATGTGAATTGTGCTTGTAATAATTGTAATATAAATAAAAATAATACTACTTTAAATATGAACGTGAGTTATTTGATAGTTTACTTGTCTAAAATGACATTGATAATGATAGTCATAATTGTCATGTGTTGGATAAAGAATATAACTTACGCTTAAATAATTGTTTCAAATTAACACCATAGTACACTCCATACATCCAGGCGACTTTGCCAAATTTCTCCGGTCGCTGCCACGACAATTTGACAGTCGTGCCAACGTCTTTTACGGTAATGGCCTGAGTAATCCGAATTGCAGGCAGTGGTGCCCCCAATGTGGTGGCCTGAACTTGAGAATGGGGACCGGTTAGACCGTTGCGGAAGGCATAAACCTAAAAACAAAGATTTACTTTGCTTATGGCAATACAATATAATATCTCAAATGACGGCCATGTTTAAGTAAGATGAAGAGAAAATTTTGATTTTTTTATACAGGGTTCGCAAAAACTCCAAAAACATGATTTTTCTCCAAGAGTAAACTAAAGTTGCCACAGTGGATCTTTGCCCGTGCGTCATCAATCAACGATCAGGACTCGACGTGGTTAATAACTCTGCATCCTTGTTTATTACAGTAACAAGTTTGAATAAAAGCATAAAAGAACGTCTCCAAAATTCCGCAATAATATAACGTGCTAGACAAGGATAAAACTATAAACGTCAGTTAATTACTTTCTTTATTTGTTTAGTTGACAACCGTTGTATTTTAGAACGTCATTGTCAACCTTATTTTGATCTGCCAATCTAATTCGTATTTTGTAAATCTGTGTGCCTTAGAACTGTTCCTGTTTCTAAAAATAGTTCTTTTTAGAGGTAATTATACCCAATATCTGTTTTGGCGGTAAGTATTTATGGATTTTTATAATAACTAATTTATTTATTTTAAATATTCTAACCGTGAAAGTTCTTTGAAACGTTTACGGCAGTGGCTAAATTCCCTTAAATGAAAGGATGTTAAAAATTTGACTTTTGCGATTTTAATAGTCAATAAAACACCAAACTTTTCTAGATTTTAAGCTTTAAAAATAGTATTAAATGTATAAACATTTGTTTGTCAATTTCTTTTAGATAATAGAGAATGCCGGGCAAAACTTAAAATAAATAATAATTTTTCGAGATATTATGTAGGTACGTCAAACGGTAGGCAGGCACGTCCATTTTATGAACTTAACTTAGTTTTGACTTTTTTCGTCTCGTAATTTTGATTTGATTCATACGATTTTAATGACGTAAAAGTGATGACGCACGGGAAAAGAACCACTGTGGCGACTTTACCTCTATTTTTCATTTTTGATCAAAATGCCAATTAGAAAACTTACTCTCGATCTTCGATTTTTTTAGGCAAATAATATAAAATATTCCCATTTAAGCCAACTTTTAATCAAACGTTGGAAGAAGGAGACGAAGCCAAACGTTTGGATTTTTGTCTTTGGGTCGGAAACAAAATTGTAAGTGAAAACAGGAATTTTTATAAACTTATCATGTTCCCCGATGAATCGACATTTTCAACAAACGGGAAAGTGTCTTCTGCGCATATTAGATACTGGAGCGAAAATAATCCCCGTTTTAGAATTCCTGCAAGAAGACAATATTACAAAAAAGTAAATGTCTGGTGTGCGATTTCTTATTATGGCATTATTGGCCCATACTTTTTCAAAAACACGTGTAACCGTAGGAGTTACCTTGAAATGTTTAAATCTCGGATTTAAATTACAAGCGTTATTCTAAATAAGTTTTCTAATTGGCATTTTGGTCAAAAATAAAAAATAAAGGTAGCTTACTCTTGGAGAAAAATCATGTTTTTGAAGTTTTTGGGAACGCTGTATAAAAAAATTATAATTTTCTCTTCGTGAATTGCATTTTTTTTTACAAGCAAAACTTTTTAGCAAGAATTACTTTTTCCCGAAAAATTAAATTTTTCATCCATTTGTGCTATTAATAATAATAATAATAATAATAAGTTTATTTAAAAATTTAATAATATAATAAATATGTTTATGTTGTCTTCAATAAACTTATTCTTCAATCCCCTGAAGCTGAGCTTGTTAGGGGCAAATCTTATTCTTTGTTTTAGTATGTAAAATCATAAATCATAAATATGCATTAAAAATCAATTTTTTTAAAGTAAAAATGTTAATTTATAGTATAAACGCAGCTTTTTTGAAGAAATATATTACCTATAATAAAATTATTAATTTATAATTTTTAAGTAAAAAATATTACTCCTATAAATTATTCAGAACAATATTAATTAATTAATTAAAGCATTTCTAAAAATATTTTCAAATTGTCTGTTTTTAATATCCATGTTTTTATTTCGACTTTAAATTTTTTTAATGAAATCAATTTTTAAAATTTTGTTGGTAAATAATCGTTTAAATAAAAACATAAATATTTGAAATTTTTTTGTCCTATGGACTTATTTATTTTAGGTTTTATGGTTATTTCATTTTTATGACGTGTATTATGATTATGGTTTTTAAATTGTATAAGGTTTTTATTTTTAAATATATATATTAAGATGTTATAAATGTAAAGTTGTCTAATGTTCAACTTTTTTGTTTCTGAATATAATTCTTTTGAAGGATAAAGATAATCTTTATTGTATATAATTTTTAGAAACCTTTTTTGTAATATTTCTAATTTTTTAACTAAAGTTCTATTTATTCCTCCCCAACCTAAAATTCCGTAATTTAAATGAGTTTTAACTAACGCGTAATATAATATTTCCATATGTCTTACATTTAAAAAATTTTTAATGTTTTTAAAAATCGGAAGTAAACTTCTTAATTTTTTAATTAAGTTATATGTGAAAATTCCAATTTAATTTACTGTCAAAAATAATTCCCAAATATTTTATTTTATTAACTTTAAAAATTTCAATGTCTTCATTTATTTGAATACTATTCATATTTTGTGGTAGGTTATTTAGGTTTAAAGTAAAAGGAATATAATTTGTTTTATTAAAATTAATTGTTAACAAATTGTTATCAAACCAATTTTTTATAATTTTAAAATCTTTTTTAATTTTATTATTTAAATTTTCCCAATTTGTATCGGTATAAAAAATTGTAGTATCATCTGCAAAACTATGAATTTATCCATCGCAATTTATACTAAATAAGTCGTTAATATAAATATTAAAAAATAATGGTCCTAAAATTGTTCCTTGGGGAACACCATACTTAAATACCTTTGGATAGCTTTTTTCTTTATCTATTTGAACATAAGTTGGTCTATTTTTCAGATAATTTTTAATTAATTCTAATTGCTTTCCTCTGAATCCAATATTTTCAAACTTTTTTAACAGTAAATTATGGCTAACTGTATCAAAGGCTTTTGCTAAATCTAGAAAAATACTAATACAAGGTTTTTTATTATCTAGTGCATCATATATTTGTTCTGTTAGACAGCAAATAGCATTTTGTGTTGATTTATTTTTTTGAAACCCAAACTGTTTATTAGAAATAAAATTTATTTTTTCCAAATAATTTTCGATTCTTAATTTTAAAACTTTTTCGAATACTTTTGCTATCGAAGATATTAATGTTATTGGTCTATAATTACTAGTTTTACTAGAATCTCCATTTTTAAAAATAGGTTTTATTATACCAATTTTGAAAGCTTCTGGATATATACTGGTTTTAAAAATATTATTTATAAGAAATGTTAGAGGTCTAGAAATAGAAGTTTTAATAGTTTTTAATATTTCTGTTGTTATTCCGTCGGCACCAGGAGATTTCTTTAATTTCAAACTATCAATAACATTTTCAACTTCTTTATGATTAGTTTCTTCTAAATAAAATGAATTTATATTGTTTATTTTTTTATTTGAAAATGTGTTATTACCTTTATTGATTTTGTTTGCTAGCTTTTCTCCCACTTCAGAAAAATAGTCAATAAAGCTATTAGCTATACTTTTCTTATCAGTAAGTGATTCATTTTCAATTTTGATTTCGTTTATATTTTTATGTTTTTGATTTTTATTACATATTTTTTTAATAGTTTTCCACATATCTTGATTAGAGTTTTTACATTTATATTGTAAACCCTATCCGCGGACAGTCTGTATATTTGATTATTTCCACAAAATTAATAAATTGATTCCCTCACATATTTTACTACTCTTTACCTCAAAATGATAGGTTACACCAGGCGCAAGCATCATAGTATAATTTTTCGATTTGGTGGTATACGGAGGTATCCTTGGATATTTTCCATCAATAGTAATATTAATCGAATATCCGTCAGCCTCTCCATTGTAAGTCCAAGACAGCGTTACAGATGTATTAGTTGTTTGTGTTACTTGTAGTTCCTTAATTGGGTTAACAGTTGTTTCTCCATCAAACACTAATCTAGCTGGGGCTGACTGATTACTCTCAAAACGGCGATTAAATGCTGTTACCTAAAAGAAAATGTTGTATATTTTGTATATTTGCTTTAGGTTAGCCCGCGCTCTTGTAGCGTCTTTTTCCCCCTCCAAAAACACACTGTATATATAGTTCGCTGGTAGGTCAAATCGACCTACTACTATTTACTTGCTTGTCTAAATAATAAATAAGTTGTTTCTTGAAAAGATATTTTATTTATTTGCGGACAACTAAAATAGCTGAAGTGTAGCAACAAAACATAACAAAGTGGCGACGAGTATAATTTGAGTTATTTTCGGGCGTGAAATCGGAAAAATCCGTAATTCGCAGTGCAAGTTTCTGCGGAAACACCTGTAAAAGTGCTCGAAATCCACGCGATTCCCCAAAGCAACATGGCTGAAAGTACGCAATTTGGACATTTACGCGAGTTTTCCCTACAAAAATCAGACTGGAGTATTTTTAAGGCTCGATTAGAAAACTATTTTTTGGCCAACGACATTAAAACGGCGGACGATATTAAAAAACGTGCCATTTTACTAAACGTTATGGACGAAGATGCCTATCAATTAATTTTTGACCTGGTAAGCCCTTCCCGGCCTGAAGATAAGTCCTATACCCAATTAATAGCCGTTTTCGACAAGCATTTTAAGCCACAACATACAGCGTTTGCGTCTCGATTCAAATTTTATGCAGCGAAAAAGGAACCCGGCGAAACGGCAAGACAGTGGGCTGCGCGACTTCGTGGTTTAGCTGTGGGATGCGAGTTTGGCGAAGAGCTGAAAATATGTCTCAGGGACCGATTCGTATTTGGTTTCGAAAAAGGGCATATCCTGGATCGATTAATGGAGGAAAAGGTGACTGCAGACTTTGAGGCAATGGTAAGCGTGGCAGAAACCAAGATGGCGGCACAGGAAGTTCAGCAATCAATTGTTAAACAGGAAGCTGTCAATCACATTCGATGGAGAGGACGTGGACGCCAGCACGCAGGTCATCATGGGTCACAGGGACACTCATCACGTCATCATCAAACCCCAAGTCGTCAGCTGACGAGTGATCGGCCGTGCGAATGTTGTGGAAGGAGCAATCACAAAACAGATAAGTGTTTTTACAAAAATTCTATTTGTTTACTTTGCAACAAGTCAGGTCATTTATCAAATGTGTGTAAAAATAAATTATCTTCAAACAATAAAAATTACAAAAAAAATTTTAGGCAAAACTTTATTTCTGAAGTTGTTGATAAAGTAAACAATGAATGTTTGGACGATGCTGATAATAATCAAGGTGAATTATTAAAAACAAATTCTAGCGAGGATTCTTGTTTATACAATTTAGAAGATAAAAAAGGTTCAATAGAGCCATATTATATTAGTGTTTTTGTAGAAAACATTCCTATAAAATTTCAAATTGATTGTGGTAGCAACCGAACATGCATTTCAAATAATTTGTATTTAAAAACTTTTTCAACTAATTGTTTACAGCCAACTGATAGGGCATTTATTTTTTATAATGGAAGCGAATTTAATGCTTTAGGTTATATCGAAGCAAATATCAGTTTTTTAAATAAACAAAAAAAAATACAAATTTATGTAATTGCCGGAGGTGGTCCCCCAATAGTTGGGCGTGATTTTTTAAACTTGTACAATTTTACATATTCATTTAACGCAGATAAAGTTTATTTTATGGACAATACCAATAATACCATAGAGGGATTAATACAGGAATTTCCAGAACCATTTTCGCCTGGCTTAGGATTTTTTAACAAAGCACTTGTAAATATTAAATTAAAAAATTCTAATGTAACGCCAAAGTTTATTCGTGCCAGACCAGTGCCATTCGCTATAAAACAGCAGGTTGAAGATGAAATTAATAGACTTTTATCCCTAGGTATTATTTCTCCGGTGAACTACAGCGCATGGGCAACCCCAATTGTACCTGTCTTTAAGAAAAATGGACAAGTCCGCATATGTGGAGATTTCAAGGTCACAGTCAACCCCGAGATAGAGGTAGACCAACATCCTATGCCAAGAATTGAAGAGCTTTTTCACAGACTGCAAGGAGGAAGGGAGTTTTCCAAATTGGATCTTTCGCAGGCTTTTCAACAGATTGGAGTGGATGAAAAAAGTAAAGAGCTTTTAACTATATCAACTCATTTAGGTCTTTTTAAATATAATAGATTAACTTTCGGTATTGCGTGCGCACCTGCAAAATTTCAAAAAATAATGGATTCTTTGTTAAATTCCGCTGCAGGGTGTGCTGTTTTCCAAGACGACATCTTGATTACTGGAACCGATAGAAATAATCATATAATAAATTTAAAAAGGGTTTTAGATATTTTAAAAAATTCTGGGCTGAAGGTTAATTTTGAAAAGTGCAGTTTTTTTCAGAAAGGTATTGAGTATTTAGGCTTTATTATTGACGCCGAGGGCTTGCACCCCTCAAAAGAAAAAACTCTGGCTATAGACAAGGCGCCTAGGCCCAAAAACGTTAGAGAGTTACAGTCATTTTTAGGTAGTATAAATTACTATGGCAGGTTTGTAGAAAACATGTCCACTATTCTTAGTCCATTGTACAATCTATTGAAAAATAACATTACATTTAAATGGAATGAACAATGTGACTTGGCTTTTAATAAAATTAAACATTGTCTAAAATCAGCTAATGTTCTCGTACATTTTGATCCAAATTTGGAATTAAGGCTAACGGTGGACGCTTCTTCCGTGGGAATAGCTGCAGTTTTAAGCCATAAGTTTCCCTCGGGAGAGGAAAAACCCATAGCATTTGCTTCCAGAACTCTTTCTAGTTCTGAAATAAAATATTCGCAAATTGAAAAAGAGGGAATAGCGATTATATACGGGGTAACTAAATTTAATCAATACCTTTACGGAAATACAAAAAAATTTAAATTAATTACAGATCACAAACCTCTACTTACAATATTTGGCCATAATAAGTCTCTGCCACAGTATTCGGCAAACAGGCTTAGAAGATGGGCCATAATTTTATCTGCCTATAATTACGAAATAGAGTACGTTTCTAGTAAAAAAAATAAAGCAGATTGGTTGTCTAGATTTCCAGCAAATGGTGTAGATGCTAGCATAAATGACGAAAATATTGAGGTAGATTATTGTTATTTTCTTAATAATTGTTCAGATTTTAAGTTAAATTTTCAGTCAATAAAAGAGGCTACTTTAAGAGACCCAGTTTTAAGTAGGGTCAAAACGTGGGTCTGTACTGGTTGGCCTAAAAAAGTGTCAGATAATAATTTAAGACCTTTTGCGGCAAAGAAATTTGATTTTTTCGTAATAGACGATTGCCTTTTTTGGAACCATAGAATTGTCATTCCTATGGCTTTACAAAAGGAGGTCTTGACTCAAGTACATAGTACACATATGGGTGCAGTTAAAATGAAAAGTTTGGCTAGGGGTTATTTCTGGTTTCCTAATTTAGATGTTGAAATTGAGAAAATTGTAAAAAATTGTAATATTTGTATTTTATACTCAAATAACCCTCCAAAAGTTGAAATTGCTCCGTGGCCTTTCCCAAATGGACCATGGCAAAGGTTACACATTGATTTTTTTGAATTACATAAAAAATATTATTTAATAGTCACTGACGCTTACACTAAGTGGTTAGAAGTTTTCGAAATGTCTGATATCAGCTCAACGAAAACTATTCAAGTTTTAAGGTCTTTATTTGCAAGGTTTGGCCTTCCTACTCTTATAGTTTCTGATAATGGTCGTTCTCTGATCTCGGAAGAATTCGAAAATTTCTTATCAAATAATAATATCAGGCATATGACAAGCCCTCCGTATCACCCTTCCTCCAACGGAGCTGCTGAAAACTCTGTCAAAACCACTAAAAATGCTTTAAAAAAGGCTTTGTCAGTTAAGGGATCTAGTTCTAGTCTAGCTTTATGTCGATTTCTTTTTGACTATAGAAATACTCCACATATTACGACTGGGGCTAGCCCGGCTATCTTAATGTTTGGTCGTCCATTAAGGACACGATTTTCCACACTTTTACCATCCATTTCTAAGTCTAATGAAGACGTTTCAAACCTTAAGTCTGTGGTTAGTAACAGGGTGGAAAGATCGCAGAAACAGCAAATAGAAAATAGTAAAGGTAAAAGTAACATTATTTTTGATGTAGGTGAAATAGTTTTAGCAAAAGATTACAGAAATGTTAGTAAACCTTCTTACATCAAGGGTAAAATTTTTAAAAAAATAGGAAAACTTACTTATGTGGTAGAAATTCCAGAACTAGAGAAAAAATGGAAAAGACATTGTAATCAAATTAAAAAATTCTCAAATATAAGAGGGGTAACACCTTATTTGCCAATCTCTATTCCTGGTACTTCTAGCACATCCCCTGTAGTAGAATCGAAACCTGTTTTAGAAGAAGCAGGGTCTAGTGGCAATAATTTAACAGACTTTTATGTAAATACTGACAGCCCAAGTGTGAGACCCAAAAGAAACATAAAACCTGTAGATAGATTAGTTTATACCTAAGTAGTTTTGTGTACCTATATAAAAACATTTAATTAATATTTTTTCAAAATGTACTTTTTTTTTAAGGGGGAGGATGTTGTTGTATATTTTGTATATTTGCTTTAGGTTAGCCCGCGCTCTTGTAGCGTCTTTTTCCCCCTCCAAAAACACACTGTATATATAGTTCGCTGGTAGGTCAAATCGACCTACTACTATTTACTTGCTTGTCTAAATAATAAATAAGTTGTTTCTTGAAAAGATATTTTATTTATTTGCGGACAACTAAAATAGCTGAAGTGTAGCAACAAAACATAACAGAAAAAAATACAGATAAAGCTTGGGTGAGCACTAAGCATTAATTCTACAACAAGAAGTGATTAGGTAATGAATTAACTAAAGTAGTTTACTCACCACAAACGAATAGGACCTATTATGTTGGAAATCGGCTGATAATAAGTGAGAGGTCTCGTTTCCACTCAGTTTTAATTTTATTGGGGGAGACTCTGCTGGAGTCCAAATTATTTGATAATTCACAATAATTCCATTCGGACTTAAAGGTTTGTTCCACGAGACCAGAATGTGAGATCCATTTTGTTGCTTCGCACTTACATTAAATGGTGCTGATGGGATACCTAAAGAAAAAACAAATTTTTATCAACGCAAAATCTTTTTTTTTTAAGTCTCAGAAGGCGCACAAACATTTTATTAAATCCCTTACCTTCTTGGGTACTGGCAACATAATATTTTGCTGGCGGAACTTCAGCCTTGCCATTCTTTTCTCTAACATAGACGGTCATATTATATTTAGTATACGGCCGAAGATCCACGAATTGATGCTCCCAGTCATCAATCCAACTTCCGTTTTTCCATTGATTTTCTCCTACTACGCTTATGGATGGCATAAATTCCAGTTTGACATCGTTAATCGGCGAAACTGACCAGTGTAGTAACAGTGTGTTGTAGTCCGAGCCTCTTAAATCTGTGCTCATTAGCATAACCTAAAATAAAACAAGCCATTCACCACACAAATAAAATTAAAAAATACCAATAAAACATAATAAATGATAATAGAGCATGCTGACAAAATTGTGGCTAAGCATATACTCGGAAAATACGTGCTGCCGATTTGGCCGGAGAATTGATAGGGATGCCATTCGATCGTATTTTTTGTATTCCTCGGACTACAACTCTTAATTGCACAATGACACCATGTTTTAAATAATAATTAACAGTGGTCGTCGTATAATTATATTTGACGTCTCCGTCTGTCTATCAGTTGCATCGTTGCGCGATAGAATGGTTGTGTTTGTTGGTCAGGGTGTTTGTGTTTCTAGATTTAGCAAAAGCCTTTGATACAGTTAGCCATAATTTACTGTTAAAAAGTTTGAAAATATTGGATTCAGAGGAAAGCAATTAGAATTAATTAAAAATTATCTGAAAAATAGACCAACTTATGTTCAAATTGATAAAGAAAAAGGCTATCCAAAAGTATTTAAGTATGGTGTTTCTCAAGGAACAATTTTAGGACCATTATTTTTAATATTTATATGAACGACTTATTTAGTATAAATTGCGATGGACAAATTCATAGTTTGGCAGATGATACTACAATTTTTTATACCGATACAAATTGGGACAACTTAAATAATAGAATTATAGAAAATTGGTTTGATAACAATTTGTTATCAATTAATTTTAATAAAACAAATTATATTCCTTTTACTTTAAACCTAAATAACCTACTACGAAATATGAATAGAATATAAATAATTAAATTGGAATTTTCACTCAGAATACTTAATTAAAGAATTAAGAAGGTTACTACCGATTTTTAAAAACATTAAAAAACTTTTAAATGTAAGACATCGAAATATTATATTACGCGTTAGTTAAAACTCATTTAAATTACGAAATTTTAGGTTGGGGAGGAATAAATAGAACTTTAGTTAAATAATTAGAAAAATTATTATTATTATATTATATAAAATATTATTACAAAAAAGGTTTCTAAAAATTATATTATAAAATAATATATAAAAAAAATCAAATATTTATGTTTTTATTTAAACGATTATTTACCAACAAAAATTAAAAAATTGATTTCATTAAAATAATTTTAAGTCGAAAAAAAAAACATGGATATTAAAAACAGACAATTTGAAAATATTTTTAGAAATGCTTTAAGTAATTAATATTGTTCTGAATAATTTATATTAAGTAATATTTTTTACTTAAAAATTATAAATTAATAATTTTATTATAGGTAATATATTTCTTCAAAAAAAACTGCGTTTATACTATAAGTTAACATTTTTACTTTAAAACTTGATTTTTAATGCATATTTATGATTTATGATTTTACATACTAAAACAAAAAATAAGATTTGCCTGCCCTTAGCCAGCTCAGCTTCAGGGGATTGAAGAATTAGTTTATAGAATACCCCATAAACATATTTATTATACATATTATTAAATTTTAAATAAATTTATTATTATTATTAAATGTGATTAGTGATATTTATTTCGACAACCTTTTCTCATATATAGCGATTTTTTGCCAGTCACTGTATAATAAAAGGTACATTAATATTGAAAAAAAGATGCAATAATTGCCGTTAGTTTAAGATCTTTGATCGTGTATTTCGTACTGTTATAATATGTTATGTACCCAGCTCTTACCTGATATACTCTTGATCTCTTAGAGCAATCTTGTTCATCGTACCCATCTTTACAATCGGCTGACCCATCGCACATGAAGGATAAAGGGTAACAGCTGCTGCCATCGCACGGGAAAAACCCTACACTACAGCTCGGCGTTGCCGGCTCATTCGGAATGTATTGCTCATTACAGAATCGTTCATCGGTCTGGTCTGGACAATCGGGGGTGCCATCGCAAACTTGAGATACCTGCATAAATAACGATGAATACAATACGTACTAAAAACATTATTATTTGTTGGTTCATTAGTCTACTTTGTTTGAGGTATAATTCCACCAAAAATCATGAGGGCATATTGATTATAGATGGTAAGCGCTACCATTTATGTGAGTTCACAGAATTTTGCTGCTGAATCAGTACAGTGAATTTTGAATGCTGAATCAGTACAGTGAATTTTGAAAAGGCGGAAATGAAAAAGTATTCTCTCGTCATTTTTTTTGTTATTTATTTATTTATTTGCAAGGGTTTTTTATACCTAATAATTATAAAAAAAAATTTTTTTTAATAAAAATAAATCCAATGGAAGCATCATTACAAAACCATAGATTAACATTATGTCCGATTTTGTAATGAAAAAATATACACCCACTTAGAGATTATTAATTTTAATCACATCATAAATATATTTAAAAATATAAGTAATTCAAAAAATATTTCACCCAAAAAAAAAAAGGAAAAATTAAAATTAAATAAGGGAGAAATTATAATATCTAGTATTATTGTATTACCTATATATAAGTTGGCTTACCTTTATATAATTTTGAATAATCCATGACTTTAATTTTGTTAATAATGTTAAAAAACTCATAGTTTTCAAATTAGTAGGTAATATATTAAAAATTTTGATGCCAACAAATAAAGCATTATTTTTTAAAGTGTTAAATTAAAATTATCATAACATAAACATAGATTTGTTTTTTGTCTTGCTTGGTATATATGAGTAATGTTATGTAATAAATTTTTATTTTTATATACAGTGTGTTCAAAAAAGTATGCAACATATGGGAATGTTTTTTATCACCGATTTCTCAGAAAATGTTATTCTTTATAAAAGGTGGTGCATGCCTTAAAATTATAAATGCATATTTCATATTTTACCTGCGGCTAATAGTAGGGGAGCAAATGCCATTTTTTCAAAATTGCCTTACGAGTAAAGTACCTTAATTATTAGAAATACAGCAAAATTTTATATGGAAATATTCTTGCAAATTAGTAAGTTAGTCCAAATACGAAATTTAAGTTACGTGTCAAAATTTTTAATTTTTTTTGGTTAATCTCTATTTTCCCGTAAACGGTACACCTCTGGTCGATTTTTTGTTTACTCAATTTTAATATATTTATTAAATAACTTAAACTTGGGTTTATAATAAAAATGGATTAAGTAGTTGCAAACTTTTTAAAACCTTTCAATGTTACGAGTTGGTTCAGATATTAGCGTATTGCACGCCTACTTAAACACATTTTAGCCAACTTATGTTCTAAACAAAATTATGATAGAATCCAACTCCATTCATATTACTGGAAATAATAATTAATAATTTATTAGTCATTTTCACCCAGTACGCTGAAGTCCAAAAACCTATTTTAAAGAAATGCATATAAAAAAAAATTAAAAATTGACACACCTAACTCAAATTTCGTATTTGGACTAAGTTTTTAATTTGCACAAAGATTTCCATATAAAATTTTGCTGTATTTCTAATAATTAAGGTACTTTACTCTTAAGGCAATTTCGAAAAAATGGCATTTGCTCCCCTACTATTAGCCGCAGGTAAAATAAGAAATATGCATTTATAGTTTTAAGGAATGCACCAACTTTTATAAAGAATAAAATTTTCTGAGAAACTGGTGATAAAAAACTTTCCCATATGTTGCATACTTTTTTGGACACACTGTATATATACAGGGTGTTCATTTGAAAACTTCCCACCTCGATTTTCCTGCTTTAAAATGAAAATGTGGAAAATCGCTCGGACCCGTCGATTTTTATTTCGAGGGGGACATCTTTTGCTTATACAGTGTCACCAATAAAGTCCGCATCATATGGGATTTTTTTTTATTAATAGCTTTATTCGAAATTTGACTTTGGCATCAAGCTCTGCTTCGATCGAGATGAAAATTAGGCAAAAAAATAGTAGTCACGTGATTCGCATTATCTGTCAAATTTTAATTTTTTTTTAAAAATAATTTAAAAGTGGGGTTATTTTTAAAAATATCGAAAAAAGTTATAAGAAAAAGTTTTTTTAAATGCAGTTTCTAGCCTACATGCAAAATTTCAGCCGCATAAGATAATTTTCATTTTTTACCTATATTTTGTAAATTGCACCACTTTTGCAAAATAAGACTCAACGCAACTTACATAAAACTTTTTAGTTTTGACAATGCTTTATTTCAGATACATTTTCTTTAAAGAAGCGCCACAATAAATGTGTGTTTTTCTACAAAATCAAAACTGGGCTATTAAAATTTGGTCGTATGTGATGCAAAGTTTATTTGTTTTGGACCCTGTATAAGGTAACTTCATAAAATAAGTATTTTTGAAAACGTAGTTTGTGGTTGAAAGTAATACACGTTAACGTTATTATGACATAGCTTCATAATAAATTATAATATAGGGGTTTTAAATTAAATCGTTGAAAATAGATATAAACTTTACGTTGTTAAACTAAAATTTATTTTCCACTTAAAAAACACTTTACTGAAGACACTGTGTTCTTTTTTGTCTTAATATTAAGGTGTATTACTTACGACCAAATTTTAATAGCCCAATTTTGATTTTGTAGAAAAACACACATTTAATTTGGCGCTACTTTAAAGAAAATGTATCTGAAATAAAGCATTGTCAAAACTAAGAAGTTTTATGTAAGTTGCGTTGAGTCTTATTTTGCAAAAGTGGTGCAATTTGCAAAATATAGGTAAAAAATTAAAATAATCTTGTGCGGCTGAAATTTTGCATGTCTGCTAGAAACTGCATTTAGAAAACTTTTTTCTATATTTTTAGAAATAACCCCACTTTTAAATTATTTTTTTGAAAAAATTAAAATTTGACATATAATGCCAATCACGTGACTACTATTTTTTTGCTTAATTTTCATCTCGATCAAAGCAGAGCTTAATGCCAAAGTCAAATTTCGAATAAAGCTATTAATAAAAAAAAATCCCATATGATGCGCACTTTACTGGTGACACTGTATTGTCAATCTTGTTACTTCAAGCCCCTAAGAGAGAGGGGAGGTAAGATCTAAATCTTAAATGGATACCCCTATTTTATATAATTTTTTTGGATTCTGCATAAAATTCTGAATGTTTTTTAATAAAAGCATTATTAGTCTATACTTAACAGTTTCCGAGATATTTACTCTTGAAAAATTACATTTTTGAACTTTGACAGCGTCTAGCTTTCTAACTGTACGTCTTAGAGCAAAACGGCTTACATGTCCCTATCTTCGATTTTTATTATCTTTCCAATAGTGTCAACTTTCGGACGGGTCCGAGCGATTTTCCACATTTTCATTTTAAAGCAGGAAAATCGAGGTGGGAAGTTTTCAAATAAACACCCTGTATATATATAAGATGGAAGTTTTGTAATAAAGTTGTTTTAAGCTCAGAATGTTATTATAAACAAATAATATATTTGAAGGAAACAAAATATGTTTATTAAATATTATTTTTAAAACATATTTTTGTATTGTTATAAGCGGTTTCAAATTCGAGTAGTATGCACTTCCTCGACCAATTATACAAATTATGTTAGAGAGAAGACATTTTCATTTCCTTCTTTTCAAAATAAAATTGACATTAAAAAACAACCGCTAAAGGTCACAAAAGAAACCACAATATTTAAATAATAATCATTAAAAAAACTAGATGAGCCTTACCGAAATACAGCTGCCGTCAATTCGACATGTAAACTCGTTGGGAGAGGTGCAATTGTGTAAAACGCCTTCGCAATGCTGTTCGTCTTCCCCGTCAGGACAGTCGTAGCTGCCATCGCAGACCCACGAAGCCATGATGCAATGACCCATGCGGCAGCTGAATTGGTTACTCTCGCAATACACGATTGTCGGCCTGAAAACACACAAAATTTGCTTGAAATATTCCATAAGCCTTTTACAGTCAATAAGTCTACGTTAACATCGGACATACATTGATTTCGACACTTTGTCTAATGGACAATAAACTAAATACTAACCTACGGGTCGGTACAACTGGTATGGGGCCTGGAGTGGGCTTGGGACACCCAAGCTCATCGCTACCATCTCCGCAATCATCCACTTCATCGCATTTCCACCAGAACGGTATGCAACGGTCATTTTGGCATCTAAACATCCAATCTTGACATGTACGGTTCTGCAATTTAAAGAAGTCGGTAGAATAACGACTGGAGCTCCGTAATACAACCAGGTTTATATGTAATTAAAGAAAGCATCTAGTCTACTGAGAATTCACAACTAATAGAAATAAAAATTGAACCTTATTTAATTAAACCTTTTCCTCCTTAATACAATTTAAACAATATGTTTCAGCAGACAGACTATTGTAAGTGTTTACCTTCGGTAGAAAACCGTTGTTTGGTGGCTTGGTAGGCTCTGGTTTGATATCACAGTTTAACTCATCCCTACCATCAGGGCAATCCCTGTCTCCGTCGCAAACCCAGGTATTGAAAATACAACGGTTGTTCGGCGGTCCGCAGGAAAATTGTGCTTCTGTGCAAGTGTTGTTTGAGCAGTCGGATTCATCGGAACCATCCCTGTAGATACATCAATTGAATAAGCAACAGTAAAGTTAATTAATTACAGAGGAAATAATGTAACCACATTTACGCACCGACAATCCGGTTCCTCGTCGCACTTCCAAGTGCTCGGAATACACGTAACAGCTCCGCTCTTGCACTGGAACTCGTCCTCGCTCTTGCACTGGGTTGGTCGACCTGGATCGCAGTCGAGCTCGTCAGAGTTATCCCTGCAGTCGTTCTCGCCGTCGCAATGCCAGTTCTTCGATATGCATCGGCCGTTGTTGCAGGCAAACTGCGATTCCGTGCAGTTCTTGTGGGGGCAATTAAGTTCGTCCGAGCCGTCGGAACAGTCCTTATCGTAGTCGCACCTAGAAAATACAGTTGAAGGTTTTTATTATGATCTTATTCATTCTATAAATAATGTATTTTTAAGTTTAAAACATTCTCTACAACAGGGCAGTCCAACATGAGGCTCCCGGCCCAAAAATATAGTAATAAACAATTCACTACGGAAAATAACATCTTGGTTGCTACCCAGAATTGGCTATGATTAGAAATATCTTTTGGATGATAACTATGCTATTGGAGCAGTTTTCCTTGATTTACAGCGTGTTTGAGACAATAGATAGGCAAATTCTGATAAAAAAAAATTTAAGAAAGGATGGTGTATATAGCATTGGATTAGCTAATAAACTATCTAGAAAATAGAAAGCAGATGACCAAAATTAACAATAGTATATCACGGGAGGTATTGAAAAATAATGGTGTACCTCAAGGAAGTACCCTTGGCCCGTTACTATTTTTACTTTATATTAATAATATAACTTCAGTAGTGCACATCTGTTCTATACATCTGTTTGCAGAAGATACGTTGATATACTTCTTTTCAAAGGATCTAGATCATCTCATTTGTACCATTAATTTGGAATTGTGACATCTTCATAAATGGTTCAGTCTAAATTCACTTAAACTGAACATAAAAAAAAACAAGTTCCTGTTGATTGGTAATGGTAAGTATCAAAGCGAATTTAAGCAGAAGAAGCTAAGTGTAGAAATAGGCGGTAATTCTATTAAAGTGGTGGAAAAAATCAAGTATCTTGGATTTTTTATTGACAGCTACCTTAATTTTAAAGAGCATATTTTACACATTATAAACAATGTAACAAGGAATGCTAACTTTTTATCTAGGGTCGCTGCATCTTTATCCCAGTGGACAAAAACGACTGTTTTTAATACTTTGGTTTTGCCGCATCTTGTTTTTAGTTTATCTGTATTGCATTTGGCTAACAAAAATGAGATTAATAGGTTACAAAAACTGCAAAATAGGGCGATGCGGATAATTTTGGGGGAAAGAAGAGACACACCTGTGAGAGATATGTTAAATAGACTAAATTGGCTTTCTGTTGAAGATTTTCTTAAATTTTGGACACTGGTTCTTATATTTAAAACAAAAAATGGGTTGACACCAGGATACTTAACACAACGTTTACTGACTAACGAATCAGTTTATTCATACCCGACAAGAAACAAAACGAACTTTTACATTAGACAGTAAGAATGCTAGAAACTAGTGATGGGATCACTCGAGTGAAAAATAACCGATCACTCGATTTTTTCAATCACTTGAATTATTCGATTATCTTCGGAAATAACTCGAGTGACGAAATGAGTGACGAACATATGGTTTTTATTTTTCAACGAGTCTCCAAAGTTGCTGCCCGCCTGTCAATCACTCACTGCGGCCAGAGTCATCTCGTAGCGAGCGGCTTCATCGAGTGGTTTTCGGTTATTATTGGCGATATTATTCATATTAAATACTGCATTACGGGTTGCCTGCGTAAGATAATAAATCTGATTTATTTAGATTCAAATACTGCATTACGGGTTGCCTGCGTAGGATAATAGGATTTATTATAGTGGTGAGTATTCAGTATTCATAAATATCATGAGTTATGCAATATCGTGACATCTCAAGGTCAAGTCGTTAGTTAAATTAAATTGTAAGTTGTAAGATCTGGGAACCATGCCAAAAAATGCACAAATATCTCCGCCACATTTAATAATCCGCAAAAAATCAATCGATTAACAACACCGAGTCAGTTATTCCCAATACAAATGCTGTATATCAACATGAACGATGAACCGCCAATATTAATAATTAATATTAGAATTTGAGTGAAAAAAAATCGATTATCATTCGATTTTTTAAATCACTCGAATACTCGGTAGTCGATTATTAAAATAAGTCGATTTTTCCCAACACTACTAGAAACCTTAATATATTTAAGAATAAATTAAAGAAACACTTAAAGGGAGAATGATTCAATAATCATGATTGTTTTATTCGTGTTATGACAAATAACGGTTTTATTTTATTGTATTGTATTTTTTGACAGTGTCTGTTGTTAGTATGTAGTTTATTTTATTTTTTATTTTAAATCTTGATTGCTTTTGTAAATCTTTACTAAAATTGTTGTGTATTAGCCAGGTGCTAAATAAAGGAATAAATAATATGCCAAAAAAACGAAAATATACACCAGTGATTTGTTCTGTTGAAAACGTAAAGGCTAGTCTAGACCTACAAACATATAAACATCTGTATAAAAACTGTTTAAAATGTGTTTGCAAACATATGTTTAAAAACATTTAAACAAATGTTTAATGTTTTTTGCTTTCCCGTTGGAATGGGAAACACGTGTTTTTATACTCGCCAAGGAGCAAGTCTGGACGCGTTCCGAGGCAAACGTTTGCAAATTACACAAATGCCCGCTACTGCCTCACTATTCAGCGACATGTTTTCGTCTTTAGTCTGGATTCACTGGCTACCGCGTTTGAACTTAAATGTTTATGGAAACAACACATCAAACACAAATGTATAAATGTTTTGTTTGCAAGCAAATGTTTCTAAATATTTGTTTGCGGGCAATGTATGTAAGTTTGGACTAGGCTTAAGCAGAACTTCATATAAAATTATGTGATTTGCAGTCAGATCCTTTTTACCGGGGAAGAAACGAAATAGGATTGGACTTTTAAGTTACTCTCAGTAGAACGTTACTCCAACGTGATTAGAACTAATTTTTTTTGTATATTTGTTATTTTTTGAAATAATAATAATAATTTAATAATATAATAAATATTTTTATGTTGTCTTTGATAAACTTATTCTTCAATCCCCTGAAGCTGAGCTTGTTAGGGGCAAATCTTATTTTTTGTTTAAGTGTGTAAAATCATAAATATGCATTAAAAATCAAGTTTTAAAGTAAAAATGTTAATTTATAGTATAAACGCAGCTTTTTTGAAGAAATATATTACCTATAATAAAATTATTAATTTATAATTTTTAAGTAAAAAATATTACTTATATAAATTATTCAGAACAATAATAATTAATTAAATAAATAAAAATAATAATTATACAAATGATAAAGTTCTTTTGTACCATTTATAAATCACTGATAAAGACGCATAGGGAGTATTTTGCAATTGCACTTACAACTAACTATCCTTGGGACACTTGAAGTTGCCCTGCTCTAAATTATTTAAAGCACATACTTCTATGATATAAAGTTTGTTATGATAAAAGTTATTGTAATTTTAATATTTGTTTTTTCGAATCATCTTCGAAAACCTGTCGACTGAAAAGTCAGTCAGTTATATTGAAAAATATTCAATATTAAAACACGACAAAATTTTTAGGATTAGTTTTAGACGAAAATTTAAATTGGAAATGCCATATCCAGTATATTATCAACTCGATATCTTCTTTGGTATCTGTTTTGTACAGAGCTAGATATTTCATTCCTTTGAAATACTTAAAAAATATATATTTTTCATTAATATATTCAAAATTACAATACTTAGCTTCTGCATAGGGATCTTCTTAAGACCATTACAAAAATGGCAAAATAAAGTTATTAAATGTATACACAAATTAGCACATTTAGAACCAACTGTTAATCTATATAGACCGAAAGGGTATTTACACGTTCAAAATATTTATAAATTAAAAATTTGTATTCTAATTCACTCTATTATTTTAAAAGAAAAAAAAGCAAACAACACTTCAGGAGAATAAGACATTACACGATCATAACACCAGACGTATAAATTATCAAACTATACCAGTAAAAAGTAATTTCGGAAAAAAATCGCTTTTATATGACGGAATAATAAAATATAACAATCTTCCAAAAAATATCAGAAAAATTAAAAAATTGGCAAGTTTTAAAAAACAATTAAAGAGATATTTACTAAATTAAATTATTTATACTTTTTTTAAAAATTGATTTTGTTAATGAATTAAATTGGATTAACTTCCATTTTTTTTTATTGTTATTTTTTTTAATGGTTATTATTTTCTATATTATGTTGTCACTTTCCATGTAACGAACTGTAAAAGTTAGTTTGAATTTGAAATAAAGACATTTTGAAAGTTAAAAAATAAACGTTTAGATAACTTACTTCCAATAGTGTGGCAAACACTTTCCATCACCGCAAACATGGAAAGTAGAGGGGCAAGTCGACCTGCCGCATCTAGCCTCGTCCGAATTATCGCCGCAGTCGTCTTCACCGTCGCACATCCATCCCTTCGGTATGCAATGGTTACCGCACGAAAAGTGCTCCGGGCTGCACGAACTGCCAACTAAAGGACACGTTCCGTTATTCATTGGGGCGGCTCCTCCTGGACACAAACAGTTTCCCCCTTCTGTTGTTACCATGCCGTCGGGACAGAGACAGGCGGAATTGCCTTTAGGCAGACCCACGCAGATGTGGGAGCAGGTTGCGTTGGCACAAGCGTTTTTACCTGCAACAAATAGGTATTTATGAATTACCAATAGAAAGTTTGACAGCAAGAGCATTCGGTTATCAAAAAAAAGATAACATATGATAACACTGTTCAACACAAAAATCCTCTTTATAAAAATATCGTGTATTTTGTAATGTTTGGACCTAAACTAATATACAACTGACCACCAAATGTTTATATTGGCCTCAGATTTCTTGGAAGGGTCGAATAGGCCCATTAATAGGTAATAAACGGTCGCCCCATTGTTATTTGCAGGTAGTTGGATATATGCTTGAAATATGCCTTTAGTCGTTACTATATCATCATTTAGTAAACATATATTCATATTTTCGCTTAGATCTACGGGCGTGTTAAAACGGTACCAAAAATGTCGATGCGCGTTTGCGTTAATAAAGCCGATAGCTTCTGTTATATTTGTGGCGAAGTTACCACAAAAGCGTACCAAAAACCGATATCTTCATTAGTAAAAAAAGGCTTATGAACTGTACTTTGGATGCAAAGTTGGCGATCAAGATAGGTCCTGGGCCCCAAAAATGTGTTGCAGTTCGTGCTCGAGAACATTGACTGGATGGCTGAAAGGTACTCATAAATCTATGCCATTCGCAGTTCCAATGGTTTGGAGGGAACCTCGTAATCACGTAGATGATTGTTATTTTTGCATGACGAATATTAAATGAATTACTAGCAAAACTAAGCGTAGCATTCAGTACCCCAATATTCCTTCTGCAATGCGACCAGTGCCCCATGACAACTCATTACCCATTCTCCAGCCACCTGAGAGTTACACGCTTGATTCCGAATCAGACTCCGGAAGTATTTCACCAGAAGCCGGACCAAGCTACATCCCTAGTTCTCATGATTTGCCTGATATACCTCATTTAATCACTCAAGGTGAATTAAATGACCTTGTTCGTGACTTGGACCTCCCGAAAACAAAAGCTGAACTTCTCGGATCCCGCCTGCAGCAGTGGAAGCTCTTGGAAAAAGGAGTGAAGGTGTCCATCTACAGGAAAAGGCAATCTACTCTCACAAATTTTTTTGCAGTTGAAGGTGATTTAGTATTTTGCCATGACATACCTGGCCTAATGACCGAACTGAACTTACCATATACTCCCGATAAATGGAGACTATTCATAGATTCGTCTAAAACAAGTCTAAAAGCTGTTTTACTTTTTAATGGAAACGAGCATCCATCGGTTCCTATAGGTCATTCGGTAAATATGAAAGAAACATATGACAATCTTAAGATGTTACTAAGATGTGTAAAGTACGAAGATCACAAATGGAACATATGTGCAGATTTAAAAGTGGTGGCGTTACTGACAGGACTGCAATCAGGATATACAAAATACTGTTGCTTTTTGTGTGAATGGGACAGCCGTGCAAGAGACAAACATTATAAAATTAAGGTTTGGCCTCCACGTGACACAATACAAGTGGCGTTAAAAATTTGACCCGAGAACTATTAGTTCAGAAAGAAAAAATATATTTACCTCCACTTCACATTAAGCTGGGTCTGATCAAAAATTTTGTTAAAGCACTGAATAGAGAAGGCAATGCTTTCACGTATTTAAAAGACACATTTCCACGTATAAGTGAGGCCAAAATTAAAGAAGGATTTTTTGTTGGTCCCCAAATTAGGCAATTGTTTAAAGATGGGAACTTCAGGCAAATTTTAAGTGACAATGAAAGTCGGGCATGGAATGCATTTGAAAGTGTTTGCAACAATTTTCTTGGAAATAATAAATCAGAAAATTGTCGTGAACTCGTGGAAGAACTACTCACGGCCTATCATATTTTAGAATGTAACATTTCACTAAAACTTCACTTTCTCCATTCTCATTTGGACTTTTTTCCTGAAAATTTAGGAGCAGTATCAGATGAGCATGAAGAACGATTTCACCAAGATATTGCCTCCATAGAGAAATGGTATACAGGAAAGTGAAGTCCGAATATGTTAGCCGACTATTGCTGGACCCTAATACGAGACACATCCAGGAGTTCTTATAAAAGAAAGACGTTAGGGAAGTAAATATTAAATTTTAAATTATTTATAAATGTTTATACTGTACCCAAGCTAACTGTTAATAAAATATATTATATGTTTTTAATTGTTAAAAATTTAATAAATCGGCATTGAAAGAGGTTTTTAATTATTTTTTCTTAACATCAAAGCATATGTCCCTCCCTTATCATTGGAGGCTGATATCGAAAATCTGAGGCCAGATCCGGATTCAGCAGGCCAAAATATATAAAATCCAGCCAAAATCATTCCAGGGAGGAAAAAAAAGTTTTAAAATGTTCGTCAGTGTAATTAGTCAAAATGTTCGTAATGGAATTATGTCCAGTCGGTCTTTTTGTGTTCAAACTTTATGCTTAATTGCATTAAAGGCCCATTATTATGGTCTTACCCTTACCAATCTGAATCCCATGAGCGTAAACTTTCAGGTCCATTAAGCCAGCCAAATCCTTTATCACGACTTCAATACCCTTATAGACATCTTTGTCGCTAGTATAAATGGCGTTTTTCTTCCAGTCGTCCCAGTACATATTGCTTTTGAATACTGCTACTGCAAACGGATGTGATACCACGTCGGCGTCATGAACGACTTTTAAGAAGCCATCTCCGTGTAAGTCGGAACTTCCTATGTAGTCTTGTCTAGCGTCCACCCAGTAAATTCTTGAAAAAAAATATAAAATAACGGTACCTATACAGTGTGGTTATTTAAGTGTGCAACATATGGGCATTTTTTTATTACCGATTTCTCAGAAAATTTTATTCTTAATAAAAGTTGGTGCATGTTCGATAATCATATTAGGTGCACTTGGAATGGTTGCAAGTCAAACGGCGTACAGGATAGGCCAAAAAATATAAAACTTGTACAAGAATAAAGTACCCTATTTCAGAAAATTCAGCAAAATGTTATAAAGAAAAATTGTTTAGAATTAAAAGTTATGCATATATTCAAAAACGTGACCTCCAAAAATAAAAAAAATAAATTTTTTTAAAAAATGTTAATTTCACAAATTTTTTTTTTATATTCACCATAAAGACCTTAATAAATTAATCAAAATCAAATCAATTTCTTATATCTTTGTTCAAATTGAAGCATATTTGTAAAATTTACTTGAATTTTTAATTTATTAAGGAATCACAAACTTCATGTTGTTGCAACGATATTAAACAAAACTTTAAAATATCCTAAAATTTATTTTTAAAAAGATAAAACATTAGTAATGATAATATGCTAATTATAAAACTATCATTTAAAGTGCAAAATTTTTATTTTAAATGTTTATTAAAAAACTTTATTCTTGTACAGGGTTATCCAACCAAGACTAGACAAGGCGATTTTTTGACTTTTCCTGTACTTTTATAAAAAAAACTGAAATAGCCATCTTAAGTCATTTTCTCCCGCGAATTCGAATATCTTCAGCAAAAAACAATTGAACATCAAACAAAAGTACTAGGGGTCACTTTGATATTTTTTTAAATGGGATGCCGTATTTTTAATGAGCTTATCCGATTTCTCATATAAATTTTGATCTAAAATGTTGGATTTTTAATTCAAAAACGCCTTTTTTCTTCAGTTTTAAATTCGGAAAATGTTCGTCAACCGTACGATTAATACCTGATAGATGGATACCCGTTTCACCTGTTCACCCTTTAACCTGCTTTAAAGTGTCCGTCAGTTAGACAAAATAATCAAGTGTCAAATTTCTATATATTTTTCACGAATTAATTACAAATAATGAAATATTCTTTAGATGAACGGCTAAGTGTAATAAAATTATATTACAAAAGTGGAGAGAATGCTCGACAAACACAAAGAACATTTTTTGAGAGTTTCCAGAGACACATTTCAGTCATACTTTTTTTATACGTAAGCAATAATAGATTTGCAAAAACTACTAAATTTGAAATTAATTCGTGAAAAATATATAGAAATTTGACACTTGATTATTTTGTCTAACTGACGGACACTTTAAAGCAGGTTAAAGGGTGAACAGGTGAAACGGGTATCCATCTATCAGGTATTAATCGTACGGTAGACGAACATTTTCCGAATTTAAAACTGAAGACAAAAGGCGTTTTTGAATTAAAAATCCAACATTTTAGATCAAAATGTATATGAGAAATCGG
Organism: Polydrusus pterygomalis; assembly: GCA_963969555.1. Lineage (NCBI taxonomy): Eukaryota > Metazoa > Arthropoda > Insecta > Coleoptera > Curculionidae > Polydrusus > Polydrusus pterygomalis. Next base: position 22,382,970 of record OZ018379.1, read on the forward strand.
ATAAGCTCATTAAAAATACGGCATCCCATTTAAAAAATTATCAAAGTGACCCCTAGTACTTTTGTTTGATGTTCAATTGTCTTTTGCTGAAGATATTCGAATTCGCGGGAGAAATAGGCTAATGGCTATTTCAGTTTGTTTTTATAAAAGTAAAGGAAAAGTCAAAAAATCGCCTTGTCTAGTCTTGGTTGGATAACCCTGTACAAGTTTTATATTTTTTGGCCTACCCTGTATGCCGTTTGACTTGCAAGCATTCCAAGTGCACCTAATATGATTATCGAACATGCACCAACTTTTATCAAAAATCAAATTTTCTGAGAAATCAGTAATAAAAAAAGTGCTTATATGTTGCACACTTAAACAACCACACTGTATATTTTATTATAAGCCGAACTTTTCAAAAAAAGTTTCAAAATTAATAAGTTTATGAAAACAATATTTACCTGTTGGCAATATAGTCTACTGTAATGCCATTAGGCCATTCAACTTTGTCCTTTCCGAAGAGCGTCAAGTTGTTTGTTCCATCCAAATTAGCTCTGTTGACTGAAGGATTGTCAGCGGACCAGTCAGTCCAGAACATGTATCCAGCCAAAGGATGAACAGCAATACCACGTGGTTTTTTCAAAACTTTTCCATCTAATATTGTTCTCCTCATACGGCCACTGTGATTGATATCGGTCCTTATCAATTCGATCTTTGATCTAGTTCCGTCGACAAAGTATAGTGTCTTAGAGATCCAGTCGTAGGCCATTCCCTCAATGGAAGCTAAGTCGTTCGACACTAATGTTTCCAGCTTGCTTCCATTTGTAAAGCACTGTCTATTAATGGTGTCCAAATTAATATCAGCCCAGTAAACGCAGTTGTTACCCATGTCAAAATCAATAGCAATTACGTTTTTCAAGTTTTTAATTGGTAATGGTTCCAATGTACCAGTTACCAAATTGTATCTGGAAATGTTCTCTCTTTGTGCAAACAAAAGGAAGTCGTCTACTTCCTTAAACGGACACGGCACTATGTCCGGGAGATAGTGGTGCTCGAACCCTTGAACACATTTATCTCCAGATATTTTCCTGTAGCCTTTGGTTCTCATGTAAAACTGGCCCGGTGGGCAATTTTCCGGTGCCTTGTACGGATCAAAAGACACAAAGTTTTTGTCCTTAACACAACTGGGAATTCTATTAGTTACCTTCTTGAATCCAAAGTCGCATTCAAAGTCCAAGACGTCACAATCGCAAGGTTTTTTAGATACCATTCTCACATAGTCCAAGCCATTAAGACACTGAGAGTGGCGCATTCGTCGTTGATAGGTAGTTTGCTCTCCCATGACGCAAGGAATATAGCTTCGATTTTCTTGGCTTTGACTGGGAGACCACATCTTGTAATCATCAGGTTTGCAAACAGATTTAAAAACAGTGGCAAAGTCCACTTTGACAATTATCCAACGATGCTCTTTTGGTAGTGAGCCAAACATCGTAAAGACGGTAGTATTTTCTCCTGGTTCAGTCATTAGGCCGTAAAGTCTAATTTCTTCATTGTGGAATATGGTTTCGTTCCAGGTTTCCCCTTCGTCTGTAGAGTACAAAATATGTCGAGTTTCTCCTTTGACTTTGTAATATTTGACAGCCGATACAACACCGCCATGGTCACCCATATTGAAGAAATAGAGTTCCCTTAAGGTTTGTCGCCAAGTGAGACCTGCATCTACACTTATGTATACTCCATAATGACCTTTGAGGTTATTACCCAACACGCCAGTAGCTATTATGATTCCGGGTGCGGATTTACTTGAGAGTATTGTTAAAGATCTGCTTTCGGGATACAATTGGCTAAATTTTTGGCTTAAATGTAAGGAACAGCCTTTAGAAGGTAAACATGCCGTGCTTTGACCTTCCACGTCCACCGCAGGAGGTTGAATGGGTAGCCAGGTAGCACCATGGTCATATGTTATAACAGAACCAAGATGCTGAGGTCCTAGATTGTTGCTATTTGGTTTTGATACTACTTTGGATGCGATATAGATTCCTGTAAGGCCTTCCACTTTGTAAACATCAGTGAACGATTCTTCTGAGATATGACTGGAAAGAAAAAAGTTATTTAATATAACATTTATATTTTAGTGCATTTTTGCGAAAAACAATTGGCAATATTGAAAACGCATTGAAAGATGTTTACAGTGTATATTTTAAGTAACGTTTTTCATTAGCAAACGTTTATTTTTTCATCACAAGAATAAATAAATCCGGGAATAAATCATTCTAAACTTTTTTTGGGCGAATAATTTTATTAAATAACATAACATAGTTAGGCGTTTTGCTTTGGTATACTTACTGGAGCCAAGTTCCTTGCCATGTACTATTCGGGAAGAAAGCAAATACATCTTCAATTGAAAGAGTGAACCGGATCTTGCCGTCTTGGCCACCCAAATTGTCAGAAACATACAAATTTGAGCCAGTTTCGGAGTGACTCGCTGCCACAAAAGCTCTGTTACCAGACACGTCAGCGACAAAGAAGTTCCGGATCGCCAAAGATGTGTCAAACGCGCAAGGTAACTGCTTGCCTAGCTTATAGGAAACATAGAGTTCTAGACGGCCCTAAAAGAGTTTATAAAAATATATCGTACTATTACGTCAATATACAGTGTTTTAATATTGATACAAAGTAAAATAAGCCTTTGTATTATAGGATGTAAGAGAAATTATACAACCAAGCCCACCTACCTAAAAGAAAAAAACTGAAAATTTGTAAACTGATAAAAAAAATTGCGTTTTCCAATCTTTTTAAATAAGATACAGTAGAATCGCAATAGTGAACTAATTAATGCACATTCAGTTTACTGAATCGATTGAGTCACTATATCAAATATTTTTTTGTGCCATACCTACCTACTTATGGCGCAACCTAATGCTACCAAATACTGCAGAAAACCGGGGTGATTAATTGCCCAAGAAAACAAAACGTTTAGAACCGATTTCCTGTTTTAACATGCTTCTTACACTAAATAACCTGTTGGGTTCACTATTTGAAGTAGTTACAGTATACATATACAATATGTTCAATATAGCGCGATTCTACTGTATTAAAATTTGGCATATGACCATAGAATTTAAATCTAAACAACTTTCTCAAATACATTTTTTATACCTTACTTTTTGTAAATTCACATTTTTTAAATCAATTTTTAGTTTATCGGACATGAAGAACCGCCGGGGGAAAAAAAATCGGTACTGTGCTAATAATTTTTTCTCCTACATGTTGTGAACTTTTTGCCAGTCACTGTATATTTGCACCTAACTTTCTATGTTTTTTATCTTAATATAATCTCACCCACGTGTCCCCGTGCAACCTGTTTATGTATCTATTTTTATTTTTTACATAAGTATTTAATTGTCATGGCTAGTTTCCGATTCCTCGTGTTGTTGTTAACTTTTAATAAGATCGAAAACAATTTTTTTTTGCCACGAGCTTGAACCCTCACAAATACCTTACATTCTCTATTGTCTTTCAGAAAAAGTTGTAGCAGGCCGGAATCAAACGAATAATTGGATTTTGATCGATTAAATCATACCGGGTGAAGCATCGCCAAACTGACAATGGGAAATTCCATGTAAATTTTGACACTCTCAAATCGCACCTTTAAAATTAAAGTGACACAATCCAAAAAATAGAGTTTTGCAGAAAACAGGAAAAACTGTAAAATATATTGGACCCCTCTAACTCTTTTGTCTCCTAAGCCCAAGTAATAAATTAAATTAAATGTTAAATTTGGGGAAACATTAGCTAAATGGTTTTACTAGAAGAAAATTATTTAAATTTAATATTAAAACCTACCCTTAATAGTAAAAAAAATAAAAATAAAAAATAAAAAACAAGTTAGGTCTTTTTACTGCCAAACTTTTTTGAACAACGAACGAATTATTTGGAGTTATGCCATTTTAAAATTAAAATTGTCGTTGTATCAGCGAGTCATTTTAGAATAAGTCCTTTTTTTTTATTAAATACCAGTTACCTTTTTGTAAAACGTTTGGAATCAAGTCAGTTTAGACTTGAAGCAGTGTCAATTTTCCGTCGCATGCGAAAACATACTGAAATGATACTCTTTAGTATTAAAAAGACGCGCGAATACCGTTAATATGAAAAAGGCATAAATAGGTTCCTCTAATTGGGGAGAAGCGATTTGGTATTAGGTCCAATGGCAGCTGATAGAGGGCGGTATTTAGTGCCATTTTATGATGGCAGAAATATACAATTTTCCCTATATGTGCTTAAATCTTTAAAACTACGCAACGGATTTTGAGGCGGTTTTTTTTAATAGATAGAGTGATTCAAGAGGAAGGTTTTTATGTATAATTAGCGATCCGCCCCGGCTTCGCACGGGTGCAATTTCAGAAAGTGGCATGCCGGGTACTAATATATCGGGTTTGTATTTATACCAGCGGGTTGCAACGCATGCCGGGTACACGCTAGTTATTTATAAAATAAAGTATTGACAGACCTGTACCTACCAAAATAAGTACTATGTGCAAGCATTATAAAACTAAAGGAAAAGAAGAAAACAACACTTATTGGCGGATAGCCTTCTGGAGCAGACGCCATTGAAGAAAAGACAAAACTTATTTCTATTTATTTATAAAAAGCGAAATAGGTATTACTGTATTTATTGTACAAGGAAAAAGGTAATACATTTTTTGCGAGGTGTAAGCTTTGTGGTGCAAGTCTTATTAAAACACCATATTGGGAACCCTTTTGGTATTGTTACTTTTGTGGGAATTTTATATATTGATATATATATAGGGTGTCCCGTAACTATATTGTGTTAATAGGTATTGCGGTGATTCCCCATCTTTCCGAGACGTTGACCACCTGCTGTTCTTTGCCGCGTGGCATTTTTATTTAGTTCCGATTTCTAATTGAACGGAGCAATATTTCGCTGTTTGTTTTATGAAAGAAAAATGTTACAATACCAAAAATAAAAAATCCAGTGTGGGTTCATTTTGATTTAATTATCAAGCCCAGTAATTCTAGGTTTTAAGTTGAATCACAGTTAAAAGCAAAAATATATAATGTGTTTATATTCATAAACTTGTATTTTATACCTATATTTTATATTCCTAACATAGTACTAAAAAAACTTGTTATTTTGATAGCAGTTACCATTGAATAGAATTGAAATACAAATTTACAGGTTGATAACATGTTTATATTAAATTAAGTGATTTTGAATTTTTTAAATATATCTTTAAAGAAAACAGATGAAATAATTTTAAAATATAAATAAATATCCAAATTTGGATATACACACCCCACAAAAATTATCGCATCACATTTATTTTGTGAACATTTTTAATTCTAGCCTAGAATAGTCAATCAAACTTTATTATAGGTAGTAACAATGTTTGAAATAATGTGAATATTATCAGTAAGAAGTAAGTTTTAGAGACTATTCGCATATACAGGGTAAATAAAAAATCATTGAATTATCATACACTTTTTATGTAAAAAAACAAAAAATATAGGAGTAAAATACCGAGTATTGCCACCTCTAGCCCTTATGACTGCTTCCATTCGCCTTGGTAGACTTTCAAATAGTCTATGTATGTAGTCTTGCTCCATATTGTTCCAAATCACTTGAACTTCATTTTGAAGTTCGTTAAGGTCTCTGATCGGAGCCGGATGATGTTGAATCGCCCACCCTAAATGATCCCAAACATGCTCGATTGGATTAAGGTCCGGGCTGCGAGCTGGCCAATTCATAGTGGCAACATTAACTTTCGCCAGATAGTCTTGTACTATCCTGGCAACGTGCGGTCTTGCGTTATCGTGCATTAATAGAAAATTCTCGCCTATAAATGGTCCGTATGGGATCACATGAGGGTCCAAGATGTCCCTAATGTATCGATCGGCTGTCATTCTTCCCTCATTTATAGCAACTAGCTCTGTATGCCCATAAAAAGAAATGCCTCCCCATACCATGATTGACCCACCTCCAAAACTTTCCATTTGACGAAAGTTGCATTGAAAATAACGTTCACCTATATACAGGCATAAGTCTGTCTGATGTGTATAAACAAAACATTGACTCATCCGTAAACATTACGTTGGACCATTCTTCAAGACCCCAATCACTGTGTTATCTCAGCAAATTGTAAGCGGGCTACTCGGTGTTCCCTGGTAAGACGGGGACCTCTGGCTGGGACCATTGGACGGATGTTCTCTTCCCGAAGACGATTTCTAACTGTTTGTAAGCATAGTTGTACATTTCGAGCTGCTAAAAGTTCAGTTTGCAGCATTCGAGCAGTGCAGTGCCGAGTTCTTAAAGCCGTAAAAAACGATCATCAACAGCGGTCGTAATTCTTCTACGTCCTTGTCCTTCTCTTCTGGAATACTGTCCAGTCTCCCTGTACCGCTGAACTACTCTTGATATGGTACTTTGTTGAACACCCAACAAATTTGCAACGTACCTTTGACTTCGTCCATCCTCAATTGGAGCAACAACTCCTCTTCATTGCCTAAATGACGTGTTAAACGCTCAGGAACATCCATGATACACAAAATTATTACAATATTGCAATTAAAGTTCATACAAAGTAAACGCTACAGTACTAATCTTTATGTTGCAAATAAAAATCTTACATTCTTTCACTGCTTATCAGAAATAAACAAATCAAAAAACGAAGATTTTTTTTTAGACTACAAAGTATCCTTTAAACACTATTTACTCCCAAAATATACGAGGGACTTTCACATAAATGTTATTGTGTGCCGGAAATACAGAAAATTATGCTGATGCGATAATTTTTGTGGGGTGTGTATATCAGATATTTGGATATTTATATAAATATCATGATATTTGCCAACCCTGCTGTCAAATGTGTTCAAACTAATATAAAACGTCTTTATTACTCGTGATTTCATTGTGGTATGTATCACAGCCGTATTTAATTTAAGAATTTTTCTAAATAACCTTTAATTGGCTCATTAGAAAATAACAAAATTTAGTGTGGAGTTCAGCATACAAGAACCTTGAAAAAAGTCTAATAAAATTATGCTGTAAAATTAATAGGAGAGCCAATATTTGCGGGTAGCCAGTCTGGCGGTATAATTTCTAAATGACATCGTGTCATCAATTTTCTCATTAAATAAAAACTTCCCTGTGAGTGAATAAATATTAATTAATTTTATATCGGCACAATGCACATGCACAATGGCTTCAATTTTTAAACACGCCGCCCGAGTCCGTCAACGAACAGATAAGCAAAACAAGCCTCTATATTTAGATGGTAAACAAAAAACAAAGCATTTCTAATCGCTCCTACAAACGGTCATAGGACGAATGTGACAAATATTTTCAGTGGCGTACCAAAAACTGAGTGCCCCCCCTCCCCCCCCCTCGCAAACAAACGTTTTCAGGGGACCCCTCTCTATAACGAATGGAAAATGATAATTCTTATTTTCATTACTATTAGGTTCAGGTTTATGATTTTTTGAATTCGTTTATCGTGTAATAATTTAATTAGGCTTAAACCAACATTATGTGTTAAGTACATACTATTAAAGAAGCAAACAATTCGAATTTATTTTATAATCCTAGGTAGACTGGTAGACATAACATAGTAGTTATTAAGTCATTATACGTAATATCCCAGCAAACATGATGCAAAATCAATATTTTAAAACACCACTTATAATGTTGCTTACCATGTATGGTAGTAACGGGGGTAGCAGTGATCGAGCCTCATAGAATTCAAAGGACAGAAAATAGTAAACCACATGAATACTCAACAAATCTGTACAAACATTATGTCACTAAGCACTATACAAGGTATTATACAAAACGACCAGATCGTCGGGTGTTTTTTGCAAAATCCTTTATAATTTCGTCGATATTTAATGTTTTAACAAACTCGTGTTCGATACTGATTAAGGATAAATCCAAAAGGCGTTGTTGTCCCATGGTGTTACGTAAATGGGTATTTACTATTTTAAGTTTGCAAAAAGATCGTTTCGCTGATGCCACACTAACTGGTAAAGTTAGAAATAACATAATTGCACTAGATACATCTGGAAAATTTGAAGAACACACTAATTTTTTATTAATAAATGATCCGCAAGTTCATACACTGTTTTCAATTTTGAAATACTATCTCCAAGTCCCTGTCTGAGGCTTAAAATTTGACTAGAAAAGTCAATGGCCAAATCTTTATATGGTATATCGTAAATTTCGCGTTTTCACATATACAGGGTTGGGCAAATGTTCCGGAACGGCTTAATTACAGGCGAACGAAAAGTGATATCGGATCCGGGTTTTGGGCAATCTATAGGACTAAAATTTTACTATTTGACTATTATACCATATTATGTCAGTAATGGTACCAACTGTGAAGTGTTGACGTTATTTTTTTTTTTTTAATGGAACACTCTGTATATTTTTACATTTTTAAATTCCACATAAAATAATTATTTTTTATTAAATGCACTATTAGTCTATACTTCATAGTTTCCGAGATATTGACTCTCGAAAAGTGACATTTTTGAACTTTGACAGCTTATAACTTTCTAACAGTACGTCTTAGAGCAAAACGGCTTACATGTCCCTATCTTCAATTTTTATTATCTTCCCAAAAAAATCAACTTGCCGTTAAACCGGAACAACTATATTTCCTGCTTTCGACTTACATCCGGTTTAACAGGAAGTTGATTGTTTTGGGAAGATAATAAAAATTGAAGATAGGGACATGTAAGACGTACTGTTAGAAAGTTATAAGCTGTCAAAGTTCAAAAATGTCACTTTTCGAGAGTCAATATCTCGGAAACTATGAAGTATAGACTAATAGTGCATTTAATAAAAAATAATTATAATTTTATGTGGAATTTAAAAATGTGAAAATATACAGGGTGTTCCATTTAAAAAAAAAATAACGTCAACACTTGACAGTTGGTGACATTACTGACATATGGTATAATAGTCAAATAGTAAAATTTTAGTCCTATAGATTGCCCAAAACCCGGATCCGATATCACTTTTCGTTCGCCTGTAATTAAGCCGTTTCGGAACATTTGCCCAACCCTGTATAATTCTGCTTCACTTAACGAAGGTAAATTCTCGGGATATAAAAAAATTAAATTAATTATGAAATTAAATACCTATGAAAAGAAAAGCTGGCAGCAAGTTTTGAAGGGGCCGTCAAGGTGCCCCCCCCCTCCGGCTGACCGGGCCACCATCGCGGTGCGGGGTCTGCGGGGGTGTTAGGTACGCCACTGAATATTTTTAATTCGTCGCTGTTAGTACAGTGTTGTGATCCAACGCGAAAAAATTTTGAAATAAAAGGCAATTTTCCAATTAGGACGGCGTATTTATATGCATTAGAATTGCTGAGTAACAATTGTGAATCACAATAGGTTAAATTAAACTGAACAGAAAAAGGACGAATAACAATCGGAAATCTTATTCGCGGCAAAAGTATTATCGTTAGTTCCGAACTGAAAAGTACAATATCGGCAAGCCTGAACTTACAGGAGGCTTTTAATATAAAAAAATTAAAACAAAATATACTTGGAGCTTGTAATGCGCGGTACAATCCTAACGAAGTTTCAAATACACGTGCAAAAAAACTGTCATCATAAAATTTGGATTAAGTTTAGGCATTTATAATTATTTTATTTTTACTCCGATTTAAGTAATTGTTTAAAGAGCTATAGATATATTTATTAGTTTTGCAAGCAGCGTGCAGCGTTAATATTCAGCCTATTTAGGAAATAAATAGACTATAGGTTTGTTTTTGCGCCTAAAATATTATTCTTACCTTCGAATCTTTCTTAGTCGTAAACAAGTAATCTCCTTTCAAGAAGAAATCTTGAATATTAGTGGCGTAAATCTGACTCAATCGGTTCCGGAACAAATTGTTAGAATATATGATGGTTCCCAATCCACTTGGCTCATTCCTTTGCACTAAAAGTTGATGAATGTCGCCATCTTTAATCCAGAAAAAGGCTTTGACAAATTCGTGGGCCTGTCGGAATGTCTCGCCGAAATCTTCTGTGATCCACAACTAGAAACAAATAAATTTATTTTTAACAACAAAACTGTGAATAGGTTGTATGAAATTACACTTTGGTTTTGGACTTTGGATAATGAGCTAAAAACAGGTTTTGTGTAGTTTTGGTTACCATGTAATTTTTATGAGTTACTGATTTCTCACATAAAATTAATAAACAAAACAAAGAAATTACTAAAAAAAATCAATTCTTTCATCAGTTTGCAGGTAAGAATGTTTTTTTTTCAAAAGTAACACTAGTCTTTTTTTTATCGAATTCGATTCCTCCCATCATTAACATTACCATTTCCTAATAGTATCAAATTTGTATCTCAAATTGTTCTATGGGAAAAAAAGTTAATTAGTTACAATTCTAACTCTAAAATAAAAAAAAATCCAATCTATAGACATAATGTACCTAATAGTATCGATAACGATAATACTAACAATAACATAGCTAGTAAAAATTACTTACATATTTATAGTACACTACATTAATTTGATTATGAAATCGATACTATTAGGTACATTATGTCTACCAACCTTCCTTTTTACATTATTTGAAACGTTTTTTAATGAAAATAGATTGAATTTTTTTTAGTTTAGAGTTAGAGTTGTAACTTATAACTTTTTTCCCATAAAACTATTTGAGATACAAATTTGATACTATCAGGAAATGATAAGGTTGATGGGAAGAATCGAATTCAACAAAAAAAGAGTAGTGTTACATTAAAAAAAAAAAAGATTCCTCGAGTTACAGAAAAAACTAAAAATCCACCAGTTATCCACCTCTACCAAAATTCTTGATTTACCCTTGGTAGTTTTGAAGAAAATTAGCCGTTCTGGTTATTTCAACTAACCCTGTATAATAATAAAATATAAATTAACGTGTTAGAAACTAGTTGCAGCCATCAGCAAAAATAAAAAGAAATATGACGCCATTATTTATATTCGCTTAGCTTTGTTGTTAATAAGAATAACGATAAGAAAAAGGGATTGAGAAGTAGAAACGAGGAGGTTTTTGGCAGTTTTTGCGATGTACTCGGCGCGAATACATTGTTTGCATATTATTATAATTTTGAATAAATAATTAGTTTACTTTACTTTTAAAAAGTGGCTTTATTTTGTATTAATTCTAACAAATCAGAAGTAGGGATTATACTCGCATAATACCCACAGGACAGTAGTGCAATTGGATGCAGTGATAGTGCACTTAGTGTAATTGGATGCAGTGACAGTGCACTTAGTGTAATTGGATACAGTGATAGTGCACTATGTCTACCAGATCCAGATGGCAAACGCACACGCCGGAAGTTGTGCACGAACATCCGGAATTAATTATTGATGGGACCGTCTCTCCCACCCTGTCCATTAGTGGCGAACAGCGCCGCCGAAAAAGGACAAAAAGAACGACCAAGAGATCACATAAAAAGTCAAGTCGAAAAACGAGAACTCACTCCAGCTCACGATCATCGAGTTCATCAAGTTCTTCTACCGCTGATGACCAAAGTAAACAAAAAAGGAAAAAGAAGAGACATGGTTTTAAAAACAGCATTAATTTTAGTAACCAGATTAGCAATGGCGAAGAACAAATGATTCCTATATTCGATCCCCAAAAGTCGGCACAGTCGGTAGAAAACTGGGTTCGCCGTGTTGATGAATTGGCAGAGTTTTATCATTGGAATGACTTGATGGTGATTAAATTAATAACCCGTCGATTAGTCGGTATGGCCCGAAGATGGTACGACTCTCAAGATCAGCTGGCGGTGAATTGGACAAAAATGAAAGAGCAATTAATTAAGCAATTTGCGAAACCGCTACCGTTTGCAAAATTACTTCGAGAAGCCTCGTTATATGAAACGCATAATGGTCAAGACTTAAGTGAGTACTGTTTTAATAAATTGGATAAATTAAAAGCTTTAAGGTTACATATTCCGGAAAGCTATTTGGTTGACGCAATAATAGGAGGAATTACCGATGAAAATATTGCAAGATCGGCACGATCATCGCGGTTTCTGGACACTAATGAGTTATACGGATATCTAAGTACACTGGGACATGTACCACAAGTTAGTCGAAGTGCTGGTACGAGACCATCTTCTGGAAGCCTCTCATCCCGTATTGTCAGAGTCGAAGAAACCAAGAGAAAGGAAATTCTATGTTTTAATTGTCAAGGACCGCATCGTGTAAGAGATTGCCCAAAACCTAGATTGGAATGTTTTAAATGTAAACGTCTTGGTCATGAACAAAACAATTGCCCTGAAATAAATCCAAAACAAGATAACCGTAAAAATTCATCATCATAAAGCCCAACACAGTAAATAGAAACCAGGAAGTGTTTGTACTTTAATTCGACGAAGTGTGGCCGTAGACTTAGGACTTGAACTGGAAACAAGAGACATTCAGGTTTTACGCGGTTTTACAGGTGATCCTGTACTTAAATTCAGTTGGTAGTGTTAAAGTGCACTTGGGTTTAGGCCAGCCGAGCGCGATGTTAAAAATTATCGTGATAGACGATATTCAAAGGATTCATGATTGCATCATCGGCCGATACTTTATTAATTTACCGAACGTAATATTATTTTAAGTAGGAACCGACGTAATTGTACGTGAGTTGGGATTGAAGGTGAAACCAGATTGTGACTTTGAATGTTTTGAAATACGAGAAGACGGAAAATTATAAAATAAACTTTGGCGAGATTACCAACGAACAGAGACTCATTTGTGAACAACTTTTAGATGAATTTAAAGATAGAATTTCTTCATGTATGGCGGAGATAGGCAAAACTGACACAGCAAAAATAGAAATCAAACTAATAACAAATGATCCAGTGGTATATATAGATATAGATTACCACTTGCAGAAAAGGAAATATTACGAGGGATAATTGATAAGTTATATCCCAATAATATTATAAAGAAGTCAAATTCTGGTTATGCTAACCCTGTTTGTGCTGCTATGCCGTGATAAAGCTGGACACATGAGCGTAGAAAACACACTGATGAGAATCCAAATCAATTATTGGTTTCCTAAAATGCAACGTTTTGTTACGAAATATATAAATGCATGTTTGAATTGTGCATATTATAAGAATAAGAAAGGTATAATGGGAAAATAGTTAGTATGTTAGAGACAACAAGTGTTAAAGATAAAACAGAGAAAAGGAACACATTCGCGAAAGAAATACAAAGTGCTTTGAATTCGGCATATAATAAAAGTACTCCTCCAGTAGTTTAATCATTGTTTGGATATCAGACAAGGTCGATAGCCGAAGGTTGTTTATTAAACTCGATACAAACGACTGCTGATAGTGTTGATCGTCTAAATTAATATCGCTGATCTTAGAAATAAAATTAAAGAACACATTAGTGACGACCAGAGTAAACAAAAAGAACTCTATGATAAAACCAGATGCGACGCAACTAATTTCAATGTGCGTGTATTAATAACAAGTTATGCCAATACCGGGGAGAGCGAGAAATTCGGTACTACCAAAGTTCAAAGGACCGTTCAAAGTGGTGAATGTTCTATGCAATGATAGATATGAAATAGAGGACCTACGAGAAGGGCAATGTAAGCGTAATGTTCGTATGGTAGTAGCCGCTGATAAAATCAAGAAATGGATTGCTATAATGGACATGTAATTGTCGAAGGCCGTTACTGCCTGTATCTGTTGACACGTAATTGTCGAAGGCCGTTACTGCCTGTTTCTGTTAAGTTGAGGCCGTTACTGCCTATTTATATTGTATTTGTCTAAGGCCGTTACAGCCTGTTTCTGGTAAGTTGAGGCCGTTACTGCCTATTTATGTTTTATTTGTGTAAGGCCGTTACTGCCTGTTTCTGTTAAGTTGAGGCCGTTACTGCCTATTTATGTTCACACAGATATATAGGGTATTTCGATAGAAAATAGGTTATATAGGTAAATGATTTATGGAATGAAAGAGATACAGGTATGTATGGTATGAAACTTTGTGGTGGATAGTTTGTTTGTAAAATAATACTCGAATACTGGAATGTTCAGAGTCCTGTCGGTAGGACGGCTATAGAAAAAACTAAGTAACAGAGAGATATGAGAAATGTATACTATTTGTGTTGAAATTGTGTATAAGGCCGATACTGCCTATTTAAGTTAAAATTGAGTTGAGGCCGATACTGCCTATTTATGTTGAAATTGTCTATGAGGCCGATATTGCCTATTTAAGTTGAAATTGAGTTGAGGCCGATACTGCCTATTTATGTTGAAATTGTCTATGAGGCCGATACTGCCTATTTAAGTTGAAATTAAGTTAAGGCCGATACTGCCTATTAATGTTGAAATTGTCTATGAGGCCGATACTGCCTATTTATGTTGAAATTGAGTTGAGGCCGATACTGTCTATTTATGTTGAAATTGTCTATGAGGCCGATACTGCCTAATTATGTTGAAATTGTCTATGAGGCCGATACTGCCTAATTAGGTTGAACTTGTTTATGAGGCCGATACTGCCTAATTATGTTGAAATTGTCTATGAGGCCGATACTGCCTAATTAGGTTGAACTTGTCTATGCGGCCGATACTGCCTATTTATGTTAAAATTGTCTATGAGGCCGATACTGCCTATTTATGTTGAAAATGTCTACAAGGCCTATACTGCCTATTTATGTTGTATTTGTCTCTGAGGTCGTTACTACCCGTTCCTTTTAAGTCGACACGCAATCGTCTGAGGCCATTGCTGTCTATTTCCTAAGATTTATCCGTTTACCTTTTACGACATGGGTGGTATGGGACTTCCACCCAGTTGAGGATGGCCGAATGTTAGAAACTAGTTGCAGCCATCAGCAAAAATAAAAAGAAATATGACGCCATTATTTATATTCGCTTAGCTTTGTTGTTAATAAGAATAACGATAAGAAAAAGGGATTGAGAAGTAGAAACGAGGAGGTTTTTGGCAGTTTTTGCGATGTACTCGGCGCGAATACATTGTTTGCATATTATTATAATTTTGAATAAATAATTAGTTTACTTTACTTTTAAAAAGTGGCTTTATTTTGTATTAATTCTAACAAACGGAAAAATAATTTTTTTTAAGCAAGCATAACGTGCAAAAGTACGTTTTCCATTCAATTAGCTAATGTCCCTGTTATGAAAAATTAAACAATTGCTAGCATTAGCAATTTATGATACCCGAGATGATACCTATCTATAACGTTCAGACAGAGCTCAAACAAAAACGTCAATATGCATAAGAAGTCGTCATTTTCCCATGTGAAATGTAAAATGAAAAATAAGCTTATTCTTTATCTTTATAATTTCAGCTCTTAGTTTTTCTTTTATCTTGACCATATAAACCACATTGAAACTGATATGTTTCAAATCGCGAGACATATTTTGCAAAATAGCATATTTGCAATTGCAGAATAATCAAAACCACATTCCCTTGAGAACTCTCTAATCAGTAGTATTAGATTTCGATATCTTACATTGTTTGCTAGATGACAAAAATATTTGAATATAAATTAAATTATATTGTAAAGCGGGGACTGAATCATATGACATGCAAGTAAAAATAGCTACACTCGTTAAAATATAAGTTTTTCTTTCTGTGTCTGTATAATAAATCATTTTCGTCTTTTTGAAGAATATTACATTATTTACAGGCTGCGACCAAGCCCAAAACAGAATTTATATTATTAATAGGTAAACAAACATGTAACCTACAAAAATGTGGGTATATTTTTTAAGTTACCTACATGTTTCGCCTTATACAGGGTGTCTCAAAACTCAGTATCAAGATTTTAGGGGCGTATTTGCCAGGTCAAAATAAGCCTTTTTTTTCCTATAAGCATGTGTCCGCAAACGCTTCGTCACCGATCTACAGAGTGTTAAATTTTCAAAAAAAATTTATTTTTTCCTTCATAGCTCTTTTAGTTTTTGAGATATTAAGATAAAATTTAAAACATAGATTACGCTTTAGGGCTTACATCATCTAGTATACCGAGTGATTGTAAGAATCTACAGGGAGATATTTTTTCAGGGGTCATGCTCCCTTTTCTCCGCATAAACTTTTTTATAGTGCGCTGCTGGCGGATTCTGAAATATGCAGTACATTCTTTGTTTTGTTTATAAACTTTTTTATCTCTTATAATTTTTATGCATCTAAGATCGTTATCGAGAAAAAAATTTAAACAAATTTTTGTAATTAGCTACATTTAATTAACATTTATAACAACAGGGGGGAATAAATACCACAATGAAAACAAAAGACGCTATACTTATTTGTTATAAGATTATTTAAACATTACCTCAAAAATAAGAAACTTAATCAACTTTGACTTTTTATAAAAGATGCTGGAAATGCCCTCCTCTTTCTGCGATACAACCCTCTACTCTTCTTCTCATAGACTGCCGTACGCGTTCTAATATTCCGGGATTGTTTCTTACCGTTTGAAAGGCATCCATAATTCGTCCAGTTAGAACTTCGATGGAAGGCACTGGTCCTGCATCATAAACTAGACTCTTTACATGCCCCCATAAAAAGAAGTCCAGCGAGTTGCAATCTGGGGACCAAGCAATTGGACCTGCTCTGCCAATCCACCGATTGGGAAACACTGTGTCTAAATAATCGCGGACGGTGACTCGAAAATGAGGGGGGGCCCCATCGTGCATAAACCACATTTGTTGACGAACGTGTAAAGGCACATCCTCCATTAATGCAGGCAATTCATTCTGTAGGAAGTTTAAATATGTGTCACCATTTAAAATTCGCGGTAAAATAAAAGGACCAATTAAAGTATCTCCTACTATTCCTGCCCATATGTTTACGCTAAACTGTTCCTGGTGTCGAGATTCTCTGATCATGTGTGGATTTTCTAGTGCCCAAATATGAACATTGTGGTAATTCACTACTCCGTCGCGTGTAAATTGAGCCTCGTCGGTAAAAAGGATACGAGATAAAAATTCAGGATCCACAGTACACTTGCGCAGTATCCATCTGGAGAACTGCAAGCGCTGTGGAAAGTCTCGAGGAAGCAAACCTTGGACGCGCTGAATATGATATGGGTATAGCATGTTTTCGTGTAAAACCCTCCAGACAGTTGAACGGGAAACATCCAAATGCCGTGCTATTTGTCGAGTACTCATACCAGGGTTTTCGTCGATAACATTTAAAATCTCTTCATCAACTGCTGGGTTGCGTGCTTGTCTTGGTCTACCAGTATCGTGCATTGGAGTCTGAAATCTGCCGTATTCCCGAAGGTGTTGATGGGAATTTATAAAAGTTCTGTAGTTGGGAAGCCGGCGATTAGGAAATCTTAGCGCGTACAACCTCTGAGCATTAAGCCCGTTACCATTAGCCAGACCATAAACGAAATGGATGTCAGCCAGATGTTCAAATGAATATGGTCCATTTTCCATTTTAATGTTAAACAAATCAAAAAATATACGATAAGTTATAAACCAACTTTTAAATAATGTCAAATGCATAAACCAACTTTTAAATAATGTCAAATGCTTCAAAATAAGCGTAAACGTCAAAATGAAAATAGCAGTCAAAGCCCACTTGTTTTTTTTTTATTGTTTCATTGAAAAATTTCAATTAAATATGGCGAATTACAAAAATTTGTTTAAATTTTTTCTCGATAACGATCTTAGATGCATAAAAATTATAAGAGATAAAAAAGTTTATAAACAAAACAAAGAATGTACTGCATATTTCAGAATCCGCCAGCAGCGCACTATAAAAAAGTTTATGCGGAGAAAAGGGAGCATGACCCCTGAAAAAATATCTCCCTGTAGATTCTTACAATCACTCGGTATACTAGATGATGTAAGCCCTAAAGCGTAATCTATGTTTTAAATTTTATCTTAATATCTCAAAAACTAAAAGAGCTATGAAGGAAAAAATAAAATTTTTTTGAAAATTTAACACTCTGTAGATCGGTGACGAAGCGTTTGCGGACACATGCTTATAGGAAAAAAAAGGCTTATTTTGACCTGGCAAATACGCCCCTAAAATCTTGATACTGAGTTTTGAGACACCCTGTATACAAAGAAGCATTAATAGTGTATTTTTTCTACTCAGACTAAGCTATTAAATACAGTTCTTCCCATTTTAAACAATACATATTATTAAGCTGTTCTTAGTAAACCGTTTGCGCTGTGATGCCGTAGGTCTGAGAAAGTCCCCAGCCACAGAGAATTTTATTTTCTGTACACTACAACGAAATTGAAAATTTGTGTGAAAGTTTATGTCACTTCCGGTTTAACCGGAAGTGACATAAACTTTCGATTTTTAAATGGGACACCTAGTATATTTTTCCTTTTTTGACTTCATATGACATTCTAACTAACGATGTGTCACTTATCACTTTTTGCCACCAAGAAAATATTTTTTTTCCGAATTTATTGTTTTATCTAGAGGGCTTACTATGCATACCTTTAAAATCACTTATTTCAGTTCTTTAATCTTGGGAAAAATACAATTTTACTATTTTTGGTCCAATACCATGTGCTGTGTGAAATTCAATCTTTAAAGTTGTATAACTCATTTTTTTTAAACGGCAACATGGTAGCTCGTCGGGTTAAGAAAAAGGAATATTTTATTACGATTATTTTGATACCACACACTATAAGGTTTTAGAAAAGCTGCCATTAGAAAACTTTAAAAAGTTAACTTGGAACTTTCCTTAAATGAAGCATTTTTTGAGAATAAATTTAGATTTAAATGCATCAAGTAGCCTATGACTGGCAAAACTAATAAAACAAAATTATGCCTTGAAGAAAATTGAATGGAATTGGAAATTGGGCTGTCGGCATGTCAATTTTCTTCAAGGCATGATTTTTTTTATCAGTTTTGCTGGTCACAGGCTACTTGATGCGTTTAAATCTAAATGTATTCTCATAAGATGCTTCATTTTAGGAAAGTTTGAAGTTAACTTTATACAGTTTTTTAATGGCAGCTTTTTTAAAACCTAATAGTGTGTGGTATCAAAATAATCGTAATAAAATCCTCTTTTTTCTCAACCTGGCGAGCCACCATGTTGCCGTTGAAAAAAAATGAGTTATAAAACTTTGAAAATTAAATTTTACACAGCACATGGTTGGTATTGGACCAAAAATAGTAAAATTGTATTTTTCCCAAGATTAAAGAACTGAAATAAATGATTTTAAGGTATTTATAGCCATCTAGATAAAACAATAAATTTAGAAAAAAATATTTTTATCGTTATATTTAGAATGTCATATGGAGTCAACAAAAGGAAAAATATACCAGGTGTCCCATTTAAAAATCGAAAGTTTATGTCACTTCCGGTAAAACTATAAGTTCCATAATATTGAGTCACCTCACACCTGTCAAAAAATGCAATTTTATGTCGTATACAAATCCCCCAATTTTTTTTCCATTATTTTGAAAAACAAAGAGTTAGAGGGGCGAACCACCTTCCGTGGACACCCGGTATGTGTGGAGTGATTGGTCGATTAAGTCGCCATTTTAAAACCAATCATGCATTAGAGAATAGTACCCTGTTAAACTTTCGCCCGTGGACGCGATTTGGTCTTTACTGTGTAACTAATGGTTTATTGCACTTACCCTGTTTTGTGTGTCGTTCTTATCCAATATAATAAATGTGGAGGAGAGTAGTTCGTGAAATGAGAGCTCGCTTGGAGTAAACTTCAACTGAATCCTTTTAAAGTCCTGACCATGATTTGTGGTCACATATAGGAGATTATGTCTTACGTCAGTAAAAACGAACTGAAAAAAATAATATATTTTAACAAAAATAACACAATTTAACTCACCTTTAGACTTGTAGTTTGCATGAAATTTTTTTAACTTGTACTTTAGGAAATTATAGATAATTTTTGTAGGCAATTACCGGTTTTATACATAAATAATAATTGGCATAGATAAAACCCTATTTTGTATAATACATTATTACATACAGTGAGTTTGTACCTAGGAATAAATTCAGTAAGTCCAGTACAGGTTTTTTTTTTTGGAAAAATTCTAGGGCCCGGTTATTAAGATTTAAATTAATTATTAATTTATTTAAAAGGGCTTTTTTTATTCAACATATTTTCACAAGTCAATATTTAACTGAACATAGTAATATAATTATAGGATATAGATATACCGTGCGAGCAAAAATTATTTGCATCAAAGAGGGCCTTGCATCTAAGGACGTAATGCTTAGCCGTAGAGCTTAATACCTGTTGGGTGTCAGTAACTACCTGAATTAACAATCAATCGTTACAAGTAATTTGATTCATCGTTAATTTTTCCAATTTCTTGAACAATTCACAAAATGGGCTTTACGGAACAGCACAAAACATTCATGGTTGAAGCGTATTTTCGAAACGGGGTAAGAGTAACTGGTGAGTGGGAATACAATCCGGGTTTGTGCATGGACGATTTTCACGAACATTTTTCTAACGTTGCTTTTATTGCTGGGGATTTTTATCATTGCCTGAAAAGAACCGTGGCTGTGTTTAGGGAAACAGGTTCTATACAATACAAAAAAGGAGCAGAAAGACCATCTGTAAGAACAGAAGAACTTGTTGCAAACGTTCGTGAAATAATGCAAAATACGACAACAAATTGTATAAGACGCCTGTCCCAAGAAGTGGGAAGATCTTATGGAACATGCAGGACTATTCTTAAGAAGCAGTTAAATTTATTTCCTTATAAAGTGCAAGTATTCCAAGAAATACAAGCCGCAGATTTTGAAAGACGCAGGAATTACTCTCAATGGTTTACCCAAAATTTATTGGAAAGAAATGATTTATTAGACATTAGACCTGACTTTTTTTCGGATGAAGCCTGGTTCCACCTCTCCGGTTATGTGAATTCTCAGAATACATGTAAGTAATTATTTTTCTTTTTCTTTCTGTATATTCTTACTTTGTTAATTTTGTAAACAAAAATAAATTTGTATTTGTCTACTTATTTTATTACTCATTAGTTTGGCATATCATGTCATAATATGAATTTGACAAAATTTTAACCTAGATTTGGTTAGATATATTATCGTCCCCATATCATTGTGATCTAAACCAAGCCCTACGTTTTTTAATCCAAGCCCTCTTTGATGCAAAAAATTTTTGCTCGCACGGTATACATGTAAACTCAGCTTGGTCTGAGCATGTAAACAAGTTGTCTAAGTAAGAGTCAGGTTTTTATAACTATCTCTACCCAGAACAGGCACTGGCAACGCCGGCGGGGGTGATGTTAACCCTTTTGGTTAATTTGATTGACGTAATATTATAGTTGGTTGCGTCAGTTCCATGATTCTTTACTGCCATGAGAGTATATTTTGTTAAAGAGAAATTTAAAATAATTATATTGCTGTTTGCATGTATAAATTTCTAAATGACTGTTAACAGGAAAAATATTCAAAAGACCAGCTTGATTTAATTAAGATTTTGTCGTGGTATTTTTTTTTATACAGCAAAGAGTTCGCAACATATGGGAAAAATTTTTATTAGCGGAATATTGAAAAATCTTTTTTGGGGGATTGGATGTGCATGTCCCATAACCTTAAAATCGATTTTGACATACGTCACGTGACCAATGGTATGGCGGGAAAGTTGAAAAAACCAATATGAAATCATCATAAATCAGATAAGTTGATGAGATATCGAAAAAATTCCAAGAATAAAAAGTGTTTAGAATTCCATTAGAACCTTACATACAATGTTTGGGATATCTAATTAAAAAAACATAAAATCGAATATTTTTGTAAATATTTTTTACCGAATTAAAAATTTCCATATTTTTCCTTTCTTAAAGCTTCATTAAAGTAAAACTGACATCTGGTGACCACAACTAGAAATATTCTTTTGTTTTTCTGACAATTTGGAGCAATAATTCAAAAAATTCGTTTACACTTGGATACCAGCTGTTGCAATAGTCTATTTCTAATAACCTTATTGATATTTTTTATATCGAAATATTCTATTATGTTAAGAAATCCTTAAATTCATTAATCCAAAGCAAATTTTATTTATAACCGTAAAAAATAATTTTGAATTTCGCAGAAATCTTTAAAAAAATCTAAAAATTAATAAAAATTTAAATTTTTTTTTACGGTTATAAATAAAATTTGCTTTGGATTAATGAATTTAGAGATTTCTTAACATAATAGAATATTTCGATATAAAAAATATCGATAAGGTTATTAGAAATAGACTATTGCAACAGCTGGTATCCAAGTGTAAACGAATTTTTTGAATTATTGCTCCAAATTGTCAGAAAAACAAAAGAATATTTCTAGTTGTGGTCACCAGATGTCAGTTTTACTTTAATGAAGCTTTAAGAAAGGAAAAATATGGAAATTTTTAATTCGGTAAAAAAATATTTACAAAAATATTCGATTTTATATTTTTTTAAGTAGATATCCCAAACATTGTATTCAAGGTTCTAATGGAATTCTAAACACTTTTTATTCTTGGAATTTTTTCGATATCTCATCAACTAATAATGATTTCATATTGGTTTTTTCAACTTTCCCGCCATACCATTGGTCACGTGACGTATGTCAAAATCGATTTTAAGGTTATGGGACATGCACATCCAATCCCCCAAAAAAGATTTTTCAATATTCCGCTAATAAAAATTTTTCCCATATGTTGCGAACTCTTTGCCGGTCACTGTATAAAAAATATTGATACAGAGTGTTCCAAATTAGATAACGGTATTACTAAATGCTTAAAGTGTTGTCTTGTACTTCAGGAGAAATTGATCTAAACTCATCTCTTATTCGTACTGTCAACTCCTCATCATTTGTCTAAATCCCAGTATAAATAAGGCTGTAGTTCTTTGCTTATTAAGTATTTACCTGAAGACGACTAGATATACTTACCAGTTATATGTTAAATTATACCCTTGCCAATTTATTCTTACTATGATGTTTAACAATATACACATCAACTAAAAAAAACTTACATGTGTATTATATCTCGGATGATTATAAAACTTCTCCAAAGTGGCATAGCTTCCGTTAGAGAATGTGAACATGTCAGTTTTGTTGTCGTAAGTATCGCCGTCATCGTAAGAAATATAAACTGCTGAAGGGCTGACAGGTTGAAGGTCGTAGATTCCAAGAGACGGGTCTCTGGCCAAACAGATCACGACCTTGCTGTTTTCGCCAACCCAGTGAACCATCAGCTGCTTGTGGGTGTCATTCAGGGGATTTACCTGAAACAAATTACATAATTCTTAATTCTCTTTCTATTCCTTAGGAAAATATAAAACGGTTCCAAGTATCGTTATTTTTAATCTACTTTAACAACGGAGGAGATTGTCCAAAAAAGTTAAAGGGGAGGGGGTAAACAGAGATAATGAAATAACATTCTATTAACTACTATTAAGGTTATTGAGGTTCAAGGTTGGCAGGCCGTGATAAATATCCTGATATATAACTTGATAAATATCATGATATTTATGCGACGATATTTATCATATATCATATTTTTTTTCTAAAATTCTATTCGTCAGTATAAAAATATGGTCCTGCTGCCGCTGAGCCGGCAACAGCGTATTATGCTGCTTATGATGCGGTGATTCCCCATCTTTCCGAGACGTTGACCACCTGTTGTTTTTATTAGTGATGGGAATAACCGACTTATTTTAAAAACCGACTACCGAGAATTCAAGCGATTTTAAAAACCGGATGATAACCGTTTTTTTTTCACTCGAATTCTAATATGGGCGGTGGTTCATCTACAACATTATTAATGACTAAATTACTTTCTCCGAAAGATTATTTTATTTAGTTCCGATTTCTGATTGAACCGAGGGCCGAGGGAGCAATATTTTGCTGTTTGTTTTATGAAATAAAATTTTACAATGCCAAAAATAAAAAATCCAGTTTGGGTTCATTTTGATTTAATTAACAAGCCCAGTAATTCTTGGTTGTAAGTTGCACCATAGTTAAAGGCAAAAATATATGATTTGTTCATATTCATAAACTTGTATTTTTTACCTACATTTTACATTCCTAACATAGGAGTACTAAAAAACTTTTTATTGTGATAGCAACTATCATTAAATATAATAATTGAAATACAAATTACAGGTTTATAACATGTTTAATATTAAATTAAGTGATTTTGAATTTTTAAAATATATCTTTACAGAAAACAGATGAAATAATTTAAAAATAATTAAAAATATAAATAAATATCCGAATTTGGATATAGGTACAGTGTCACCAGTAAAGTCCGCATCATATGGGATTTTTTTTTATTAATAGCTTTATTCAAAATTTGACTTTGGCATCCAATTCTGCTTCGATCAAGATTAAAATTAAGCAAAAAAATAGTAGTCACGTGATTATCTGTCGAATTTTAATTTTTTCCAAAAAATAATTCAAAAGTGGGGTTATTTCTGAAAATATAAAAAAAAGTTATCAGAAATTTTTTTTTTAAATGCAGTTTCTAGCCCACATGCAAAATTTCAGCTGCATAAGATAATTTTTATTTTTTACCTATATTTTGTAAATTGCACCACTTTTGCAAAATAAGACTCAACGCAACCTATATTTTCTTAGTTTTGACGATGCTTTATTTCAGATACATTTTATTTAAAGTAGCGCCATATTAAATGTGTGTTTTTCTACAAAATCAAAATTGGGCTATTAAAATTTGGTCGCATGTGATGCAAAGTTTATTTATTTTTGACTCTGTATAAGGTAACTTCATAAAATAAGTATTTTTGAAAACGTAGGTTGTGTCTGAAAAGAATACACCTTAATATTATGGCAAAAAAGTACACAGTGTCATCAGTAAAGTGTTCATTAAGTAGAAAATAAATTTTAGTTTAACTTAACGTAAAGTTTATCTATTTTCAACGATTTAATTTAAAACCCCTTTACTTTATTTTCTATTTTTTTACTTTCAGGCACAAACTGCGTTTTTAAAAATACTTATTTTATGAAGTTACCTTATACATGGTCAAAAACAAATAAACTTTGCATCACATATGCGACCAAATTTTAATAGCCCAACTTTAATTTTGTAGAAAAACACACTTTAATATGGCGCTACTTTAAGGTTGAATTCTCGACGTCATTCAATCTATTGCCAACCTATAACCTATTTCGCGTTGATTTTTTGAGTTTATTATTTTGATAACTAACATTTAAAGAAAATCGAATCGTCGGTACATTATTTAGGTAGTATCTGATATGTTACAAAAATATCAATTTATTTCATTGCTAATTTTGGGAGAATTGTATAGTGAAAGAACAGTGAGTGACAATGACATAATAATGTTAAAAAAAAATTTCCTAAAATAAGTTATGAAATTCCTTGATATTTATTAAATATGTCAATTATTACCTATAGAATATCAAGTCGATACTGATTTTCGTTAAATTTTGGATAAAAGCTAGAAAACATAAATAAATCTACGCGAAATAGGTTATAGGTTGGCAAGCATGTTGATACTCCCACCTTAAAGAAAATATATCTGAAATAAAGCCTTGTCAAAACTGAGAAGTTTTATGTAGGTTGCGCTGAGTCTTATTTTGCAAAAGTGGTGCAATTTACAAAATATAGGTAAAAATCAAAATTATCTTATGCAGCTGAAATTTTGTATGTGGGCTAGAAACTGCATTTAAAAAAACTTTTTCTAATAACTTTTTTCGATATTTTCAGAAATAACCCCACTATTGAATATATATGATATTTTGGAAAAAATTAAAATTTGACAGATAATGTGAATCACGTGACTACTATTTTTTTTTAAATTTTCATCTCGATTCAAGCACAACTTGATGCTAAAGTCAAATTTCGAATAAAGCTATTAATAAAAAAAAATCCCATATGATGCGGACTTTACTGGTGACACTGTATATCGGATATATATCGATATATATCGGATATTTGGATATTTATATAAATATCATGATATTTGCGAACACTGTTGAGGTTAGAGAACCCTATTTTGTGCACTACTTCATCGTCAACAAAAAAATTAAGAAGAGGTAAGAGGGTGATATAGGACTCCAAATGTTGATGGTAAACGAAGAAGTAATGATTTAGTTTGCATAACGGATAATAGAACCTTGAATCGGTCGACGATTTAAGACAGTTCGTTTTAAATTGCAGGTTTTGTAACACAAATTAAACGCAGAAAAATGATTTCATTGATAGCGAGTAAATGAAAATGTAAAATCAATGAGAAAGCAAGGCTACAAGTTATCATTATCAAAAACAATGACAATAATTAACATGCTTATCATTTCCCAGAAATAATCAGCAACTAAATATTTTGACAATGTAGGCGAGTTTCTAGAAGTATTAATGGGGAAAAATTACTAGGCTATTCTTTGGATAAAACAAAAAAAAACGTAAGTAGTAAGTATAAAATTTTCATGAATTTTCACTGTATTGGTTTTAAAACATATTAAAACATAATATTATGTACGTTAAAACCCAACCTTTGTGGCCTGTTCAAACCAGCCATCTCCATCGCCACCCAGGGGAACACATTTATTATTAATTTATGTAGTTTCAGCTTTTGTGGACAATTGGACAAAGGATAAAACGGGGAGGAAATGTATACAGTGTGGTTGTTTAAGTGTGCAACATAATATGGGCATATTCTTGCTAAAAGTTGGTGCATGTTCGATAATCATATTAGGTGCACTTGGAATGGTTGCAAGTCAAACGGCGTACAGGGTAGGCCAAAAATATAAAACTTGTACAAGAATAAAGTTTTTAATAAACATTTAAAATGAAAATTTTGCACTTTAAATGATAGTTTTTTAATTAGCATATTATCATTACTAATCTTTTATCTTGTTAAAAAAAATTTTTAGGATATTTTAAAGTTGTGTTTAATA
Source organism: Polydrusus pterygomalis (assembly GCA_963969555.1). NCBI lineage: Eukaryota > Metazoa > Arthropoda > Insecta > Coleoptera > Curculionidae > Polydrusus > Polydrusus pterygomalis. The sequence goes on from OZ018379.1 coordinate 22,409,829, forward strand.
TCGTTACAACAAACATGAAGTTTGTTGTGATTTCTTAATAAATTAAAAATTCAAGTAAATTTTACAAATATGCTTGAATTTTAACAAAGATATGTAAAATTGATTTGATTTTGATAAATTTATGAAGGTCTTTACGGTGAATATAAAAATTTTTTTTGGAAAATTGTTTTTAAAAAAAATATATTTTTTTTATTTTAGGAGGTCACGCTTTTGAATCTATGCATAACTTTTAATTCTAAACAACTTTTCTTAATAACATTTCGCTGAATTTTTTGAAATAGGAGTATGTACTTTATTCTTGTACAAGTTTTATATTTTTTGGCCTACCATGTACGCCGTTTGACTTGCAACCATTCCAAGTGCACCTAATATGATTATCGAACATGCACCATCTTTTATCAAGAATAAAATTTTCTGAGAAATCGGTAATAAAAAAAATGCCCATATGTTGCACACCTAAACAACCACACTGTATATAAATAAGAAGTCACCAAGAAGTCGCATGCACTGAACGAGCAGAGTCAATATCAGTATAAGGTCAGAAAAAAGGATTTCCAATTTCCATACCATACCAGGGGAGAAGTTGTTTTGAATCTTCATACGTCTGGGCAGATTAAAAGGCGGTGCTGCCTGAATATTTACATGAGTTTCTCAAAAAAAGGGAGAGATTATGTTACTTTATTACAGCACCCTTAGCTCAGTCAAAAGCTAAATTATTTCTATAATAAAGTGGTCCTTACCAAACAATAAGCTTTACACATCAGAAATTACATATTATGCTATTCGTCCCATACATACCCGCATATGAGTTTAATTGGACGTGAATGTTATATACAGTGTCACCAGTAAAGTCCGCATCATATGGGATTTTTTTTTATTAATAGCTTTATTCCAAATTTGACTTTGGCATCAACGTCTGCTTCGATCGAGATGAAAATATAGTAGTCACGTGATTCGCATTATCTGTCAAATTTTAATTTTTTCCAAAAAATAGTTCAAAAGTGGGGTTATTTCTGAAAATATCGAAAAAAGTTATTAAAAAAAGTTTTTTTAAATGCAGTTTCTAGCCCACATGCAAAATTTCAGCTGCATAAGATAATTTTGATTTTTTACCTATATTTTGTAAATTGCACCACTTTTGCAAAATAAAACTCGACGCAACCTACATAAAACTTCTTAGTTTTGACAATGCTTTATTTCAGATACATTTTCTTTAAAGTAGCGCCATATTTAATGCGTCTTTTTCTACAAAATCACAATTGGGCTATTAAAATTTGGTCGCATGTGATGCAAAGTTAATTTGTTTTTGACCCTGTATAAGGTAACTTCATAAAATAAATATTTTTTAAAACGTTTTGTGTCTGAAAGTAATACACCTTAATATTAAGACAAAAAAGTACACAGTGTCATCAGTAAAGTGTTCATTAAGTGAAAAAAAAAATTTAGTTTAAGTATATCTATTTTCAGCGATTTAATTAATTAATTTAATTTAACCCCTTTACTTTATTTTTTATTTTTTTACTTTCAGGCACAAGCTACGTTTTCAAAAATACTTATTTTATGAAATTACCTTATACAGGGTCAAAAACAAATGAACTTTGCATCACATGAGACCAAATTTTAATAGCCCAATTTTGATTTTGTAGAAAAACAGGCATTAAATATGGCGCTACTTTAAAGAAAATGTATCTGAAATAAAGCATTGTCAAAACTAAGAAGTTTTATGTAGGTTGCGTTGAGTTTTATTTTGCAAAAGTGGTGCAATTTAAAAATACAGGTAAAAAATCAAAATTATCTTATGCAGCTTAAACTTTGCATGTAGGCTAGAAACTGCATTAAAAAAAACTTTTTCCATTAACTTTTTTCGATATTTTCAGAAATAATCCCACTTTTGAATTATTTTTGAAAAAAATTAAAATTTGACAGATAATGCGAATCACGTGACTACTATTTTTTTGCTTAATTTTCATCTCGATCGAAGCAGAACTTGATGCCAAAGTCAAATTTCGAATAAAGCTATTAATAAAAAAAAATCCCATATGATGCGGACTTTACTGGTGACAATGTATGTAGTAGAATCTTTTAAATCCTAAAATGAAGATAATTAAAGTAAGCAATGGAGGTAATTTTTAATCTAACTCCTCGCGACATTTTTATGTTAAGGAAGTGGCTTTGATGACTTTTGCACGACTACCCACAGTTGGAATAGAACCATAATACAAATGTATCATGGAACACACGTGAAACTGTATAGGGAATCCAATCCCGCAAATGCTGGTTCCCGCGGTGATTTCGCGGGATTGACATTGCGGGATTAAACATACGGGATTCGCGGAACTCGATGTGGGTGCTGTATGTTGTTAATAAAAAGTTGTTTTATGCAATAGAAGACAGAGTAGAGTAGCAGAAAAATATTTATTGCATATAGGTACAATACAATAGTACGACTAGTTTAACGGTTACATATTAAATTGATTTTGGGAGTATTTTCGGAGAAAAGATAACATGTTTCATCTTTTAGATTTGATCTTATTTTATTGCACATGTATCCTGCGGCTGAAAACGCACTTGTAGGCGGAATCGCGGAATAGATTTTACACAGTTATATGCAGCTTCCAAGTATTGTTATTCCAAAGTCAGTGTGATGACATTCCATACGGCGGTAAACAGTCTCAAAGAGACCGACCTTTACCGCCGTATAGAATGATTGGAATGTCATCACACTGACATTGGATAAATTATACATTCCTCTATTCCCTCCGCATTCAAAAAGTGTAATCTCATGTTTTAGTAACTGGTCAAGTTTTTGTGGCCCTCTGATTCGAATAGTTGGCGCATATCGATCGATGTGATAAACTTTCCAAAGGGTATACCATCTTTAGCTACCATTCGACACTCTTTCCTCCGTCGAAACTTTTTTTCTCAGATGAAAAAAAAAATCTGTAATTTTCATTTTCTTAGGTAGCACAGAAGAACCATTAACACCTGAGCGCTTAGCAATAGAACTGAACGAACTACTCGAGCTGCTGGTACTAGCTTTCATTTCCTGTGTTATTTTATCAATATCAACACTACCGCTGCTGCTCTGGCCTTTCAAATTAAAAATGCCTATGCTTTGTTTGTAAGTGGGTGTGAAAGACCTTTGGTGGAACGAAGAGATTTTGATAATGCTAGGGCATAATCTACATTTAGCTGTAAGACCATCCTCAGACTTTAAAAAATAATTCCAACTAAACTTGAACCTTTATTCTCTTTGCAAACTACACTGACACTCATTTTTGTGATTGCTGTTTAAATTCCATTAAATTTTATATTCAACCACTTGATAAATGTTACTAGATACTAGTTGTAGTTGAATAACGCTCTTACTTTCTCACGTACGCAAGAAAACTGTTCTGTTTAACGTATTTTCAATAGCCCAGCAGGGCGGGGAATCCCCGACGCGTCGACCAAAAATACCGCAGTTCGTTGTTTGCTATCCCGCAAATCCCGCGGATCCGCGGGATCGATGGGCTCAATAGGGTTGTGTGCGGGATTGCATTCCCTACTACTGTAGGCATCGGCGCTCTAAACGACACATGTGGACAGAAGCCCTTACCAAAACTTCACTACTACATGCGAGTGCAGCAGACTCTAACGCTGAAATATGCAGGGTTGGCATGATATATATATATATCACTGATATATATCATGATATTTATATCTCGATATATATCATGATATTTATTATTAAAAAATTACTTTTTTTAAGTGCTGAAAAACTGTTAACAACGATATTAAACAAATTTTTGGAATTACCGCCGAATGTTGTATGATTTGGGTTGGTATTACGATTGGTATCCCCTATTTATGCCAAAATAAAAATATAATATTTACTTAAATGTCTGGTTCCTTGATTTTACTTGGCTACCTACTATAGTATGGTTTTACCTGTTTCAGCTGAAAAAAATTATTTGATATATATCGGATATATATCCGATATTTGATATTTATATAAATATCATGATATTTGCCAACCCTGGAAATATGTCTTTAATAAAGCCTAGAGCACGATGTAGATGCCGGTTTATTTTATTATAAATGTCATTTTGTAAATTGTAATTTTTAACCAAAAACGGCAGATAATTAAGTATAATATTGTGAACTGCAACACTGTTCTACACCATCTGGGTTTTGTTTTGTAAAAAAACATGAGCATTTCATTTTCATTTCATTCCTTCATTCATTCACGACTTTTAATGTTTAAAGATATTACTGGTTTATCAAATTTATGTAATGTAATTAGGGGAGACTAGCGCACATTTGAACACGGGGCACATTTGAACTTCTAATTCTTAGCAACTCTCATTAAATAATTCAGTAAATTAATTTTAATACAGGTGACAACACTGCTGAAAGCATACGTGACCATTTGTACAGTCGAGATCAGACTTGTTATTACGCCGCCAGACGCAAGAGAGTGGTAGCGTGTTAAAACGGTAAAATAATTTTGGGTTATATTTTCTGCTGTTGCTTCGGTATTATTTTTCCAAAGTGAATAAGTGCTATATTATTTGAAAGAGGTAAGTTTTAGCTTATTTTTTTGTTTCTGATTCTTGGTTATGTCGAAAATGTTAGTTTACACAAAAATAGCACACTGGGGCACATTTGAACTAAAGAACTGGGGCGCATTTGAACTAAAGAACTGGGGAACATTTCAACAAACCAAAATTATTTTCGATTTTTGTTTTTCAGATACAGTATGGTACGAAGCTATAAAAAGGAAAAAGGAGATCCTGTGTACAATGAAGAAGACCTGCAATCTGCTATACATGCTGTACGGGAGCAAAGAATGGCTTTACGAGAAGCCGGAGAAGCGGCAGCAAATTATGGAATGTCTCATACTGCTTTGTACTAGATCGCCTTTAAAAAGTCAATGTGAATGATGATGGAACTGTAGTTTCTTCTGTCAAGTCAAGCATGATTTTCATTCAAAATATTTGAGCCAGCAAGTGTTCTCAAAGGATTTTATTCTTGTGTCATTTGCCACAAAAAAATCTCGGTTATTGTTTGTGGGACAGATTAAAGGTATATTGGAAGAAGGCTTCAGAGGTAAATTTATGAGGAAGAGAGATGAAACGTGGAAATTTTACTCTCCAGAAAAAGATGACATCAGCGAGATAAATGGAGAAGACATAAAGTTAAAGCTGCCTACCCCAAATATAACAGGGGGAACAGCGAGATCCGTCTCTGTATTATCTTTTCCTGTAGATCTTTCGACTATTAGGGATAAAATAATGTAACATAATATATTTTATATTAACATTTAGTTGTATTGTTACCTCATGTATGATATTTAAGTTTAAGTCATAAATAAGTGAAAATTTACTATTTTTTAAATTGTTCATAGTTGCCCCAGGGATGTTCAAATCTACCCCGACTCAATGGTACATTTGACCAACTGTGGACATAAGAAAAAATGTTTTCACTAATAGATAGTCCTAGTTTTTGTAACCTGTTACTATGTTTTTACTCTTAATTAGTAAACAGAACATAAAAAAAAAATAAAAACATAAATAAAATAAAGAAAATTTGTTTTTTTCGCAAATAATGAGTTTTTGTTCAAATGTGCCCCAGTCTCCTCTAATTTATGTATTTATGAACTTTCCTCCTTCAACCTCCCCCCCATGAGATATCAAAATTATGACCATAAAGTATTCAACGAGGTATAAAACGACTCGTGATTAATTTGATGACACTTAATAAACCACCAACTAACGCAGTATTCGTAACGGAAGTAATTTTTATTAAATCAGAGATGGTTCCTTTATGAGGTCAAAGAGACATATATTTACTTAATGCTATTAAACTGGCTATTAAAATAGCATTAAACCTACTTATCGTTTAGGTTCAGTTAAAAGAACGCCCAAATAAAACCCTATCTTGAAATTGGGTCCCCTTTTATTTACTAAAAATGTTATCATCAAATAAATAATTATTTACTTTCTAACTAATCACAACTGATAAGCGTTCGAAAATTAAATTACTAATCTAACGATACAGATTATAACAGTATGTTGTAAGACAAAAAAAGTTCTAGCTATACTTATACAGTGTGTCCAAAAAAGTACGCAACATATGGGAAAGTTTTTTTATCACCGATTTCTCAGAAAATTTTATTCTTTAGAAAAGTTGGTGCATGCCTTAAAACTATAAATGCATATTTCATATTTCACCTGCGGCTAATAGTAAGGGAGTAAATGCCATTTTTTCGAAATTGCCTTAAGAGTAAAGTACCTTAATTATTAGAAATACAGCAAAATTTTATATGGAAATGTTTTTGCAAATTAGTAAGTTAGTCCAAATACGAAATTTGAGTTAGGTGTTACAATTTTTAATTTTCATTTTTGTAATATTCTACAGTGTGAGTTTGTAACAAATCCTAACAAACCCATATTAGAGATAATATGACCATATTATTATCAATAATGGTTTTTAAATGACAACCCTAGTGTTAAGCTCTGGGTCACGACACTAGTTTTCTCCGGAAGTATAGGACTGTTCAGAACGAGTTTTACTTGTGTTTAAATATTTTAGTTTTTAACTAGCATTTTTCCAAAAAAAACTGTTCTGGATTTGGGTCATTTTCAAAACAAGGAATTTTCTGTAAGAGGTGATTTTCTGGCCTCTGGTAGGCATTTTAGATTATCTTTAAGTGTTATTTATTGTAGTTTTATGGTCTCTTTTTGGACAACCATAATTACTAGCTGTAGCTGTAGCTGGTAAAAAAATAAAAATTAAATTCAGTCAAAATGTCATGGAACGTGGCATGTAAGAAATCATGTATTTCACGTTTGACCATGTGTATAATTTTTTTTCTATGCAATAGATTAGCCTTTTGAACTTTTTATGGCCTGTATGGACATTTAACACGTTCGCTGCCAGCAACGCATAGGTGGCGTTGATCGCATCATCATCGTGTGTGCCGTGAACGTCACTGATGCGTTTCCCCTTCCACGCAGTTTAATACAAAATATAATTTGGCTTCACCGATGTGAATACCGAATTTATGGTGGCAGCGAACGTGTTAATCTAAATGTTTGTAAAATTTCGGTTTGATCTGACCAATAATAAAAATTTTGTAAGGCACTTTGTTGTGTAAGACATTTTTGTGTGTCAAAAACGTGGATTCATGCATTCGCGCCTTTTTCACTGTGTCTGATTTAAATAATTGAGTTGCCAGCAGTGATCTCTCAAAGAGAACCGATCAGCCATTTGTGTTTTAGTGTTAAATGGGTCAACTCCGGTTTTTATAAAAAGGTATGCTTTTTTTTATGTACTTTTTGAAGAATGGTAAAGCATAACCCATCAAAAACATGGCAATCGCAGTAAATCAGGATACACGTTTTTTTTCTGATTTTCGTATATATCTGATAAAAAATAGGGTTAAAATACCACCATAAAATTTGTAGGTAAACATCAGTACGTATATGTTTTGCCGGCGTGGCCAAAAAAATGTCAAAAACGCGCCTTAAAAAAATGTCAAAGACGTGGGATTTGGTCAAAGACATGGGATTTTGTCAAAGACGTGGCTTTTAAGAGTTTATTGTTTGTGTCTGCACTTGTCTTAGATTCTTGGGTAAATGTATGACATTAATAAATAAATATATATACCTAACACTATTTCCGGTTTTTTTTGTTAATAAATAAAGCAAAAATCTGACCAAATGTCAAAAAACATGCTCTGAATATCATCAAACATGGGCAGTTTTTGGTGAAACGTGGTCATGTGTCAAAAACGTGGCTTCAAAACTTTAGGGGGAGGATTTTGGGTCCCCAGGGGGTAATAAGCTTGACCACCTATACCATGAATCATTTAAAGCACCCGACTATCCAAAACAATCAAAATAATTTGAAAATAGGAGGAACAGCTTCTAATCACTTGTTTTGAAAATGACCCATTTACTGAATTTATTCCTAGTTACAAACTCACACTGTATATTAGCAATAACATTTTTCTCGACTGGCTTTCCTAATTTGTGACTGATTTCAAATAAAATGATGATTATTTAGTGATTATCGCAGAGGCCATTAGGTTAAAACCTAAAATGAATCACAAATACCAGGAAATGACCGCAAATTTTTTTGCAATAAAAATAAATTATTCATCTTCCTCTTACTTACTAGCACGTTGATAATATAATAATGATGCAATACTAATAATAATAATAATAATAATAATAATAATAATAATAATAATAATAATAATAATAATAATAATAATAATAATAATAATAATAATAATAATAATAATAATAAATATACAGACAATACAAGAGTCGTCCCCAGGAGCTACAAACATATTTATTGCGCAGGAAGAAAAAATAATAACTACTTGTTATGTTTCACAAATTTAATCAGTTTCCTGACACGTGTTTCGGCCCTTGTGGGCCATTGTCAAAGGAGTACAAGAAGATACTGGAGTAGGGCCGAAAAACGTGTCAGGAAACTGATTAAATTTGTAAAACATAACAAGTAGTTATTATTTTTTCTTCCTGTACAATGGAACAACAGTTTCACCAAGCATGTAGCCCAACACAAAATAATTAAACATATTTATGGCATACTGGATTTCAAATGATCCATAAAAGATAGTAAAGAACTAAAATTGGCAAATTACATTTTTCGGTATGTCTTTGCAACGAATATTTAAACTAAATATTGGCAAGGTCCCTTTCTTGGCAAAGTAGGCTTACAATTAAAATAAATTTCAGGGATTCACAGAAATATCAAACTTGTCTATTTCACTGTATAAGTGTGTTATTTTAAAATAGGACAATGAAAAAGATGTCTGAAGTTGCAAAACTGGTAAAGTACGTTTATTAACCTGAATAATTTTGATACAAATAATGATAACAGAATATATTAAGGTTATCAGTTATCATGTTATCAAAAATTTAATAATTTTTTTGTTAGTTTATGGAGAGGCTATATCGCTGGCCTTGGAGGGTGGTGCCATTGTAGATTTTATTTATACTGACTTCTCCAAGGCATTTGATTGAAGGATTGATCATTTTTTGTTGATCAACAAGTTGGCTGCATATGGTATGGGAGGTACACTACGACTGGTTATTATCATATCTTGTTAATCATAAGCAAATAGTTAAAATTAAATCTTTCTGGTCAAATGTTATCGATATCACCTCTGGAGTGCCTTAGGGGGTCATTTTGCACCCATATTATTTAATATTTTTATTAATGATTTCATCTACAGTTTCCAACTCTGTAAAACCTTAAAAACGTCGAAAATAACTTTTCCTATTCTTATCAACTCATAGGGCTTGGCTTTTTTTAGATAATTTTTGTAATATACAGTGTCACCAGTAAAAATCGCATCATATGGGATTTTTTTTTATTAATAGCTTTATTCGAAATTTGACTTTGGCATCAAGTTGTGTTTCAATCGAGATGAAAATTAAGCAAAAAAATAGTAGTCACGTGATTCGCATTACCTGTCAAATTTTAATTTTTCCAAAAAATAATTTAAAAGTGGGGTGGGGTTATTTCTGAAAATATTGAAAAAAGTTAAGATTGGAAAAAGTTTTTTTAAATGCAGTTTCTAGCCTACATGCAAACTTTCAGCTGCATAAGATAATTTTGATTTTTTACCTATATTTTGTAAATTGCACCACTTTTGCAAAATGAGACTCAACGCAACCTACATAAAACTTCTCAGTTTTGACAAGGCTTTATTTCAGATACATTTTCTTTAAAGTAGCGCCATATTAAATGTGACGTGCTTTTCTACAATATCAAAATTGGGCTATTAAAATTTGGTCGCATGTGATGCAAAGTTTATTTGTTTTTGACCCTGTATAAGGTAACTTCATAAAATAAGTATTTTTGAAAACGTAGTTTGTATCTGAAAGTAATACACCTTAATATTAAGACAAAAAAGAACACAGTGTCTTCAGTAAAGTGTTTTTAAGTGTTAGTTTAACAACATAGAGTTTATCTATTTTCAACGATTTAAATTATTAAAACCCCTATATTATAATTTATTATTAAGCTGTCATAATAACGTAAACGTGTATTACTTTCAGACACAAACTACGTTTTCAAAAAAACTTATTTTATACCTTATACAGGATCCAAAACAAATAAACTTTGCATCACATGCAACCAAATTTTAATAGCCCAATTTTGATTTTGTAGAAAAACACACATTTAATATGGCGCTACTTTAAAGAAAATGTATCTGAAATAAAGCATTGTCAAAACTAAGAAGTTTTATGTAGGTTGCGTTGAGTTTTATTTTGCAAAAGTGGTGCAATTTACAAAATACAGGTAAAAAAGCAAAATTATCTTATGCAGCTAAAATTTTGCGTGTAGGCTAGAAACTGCATTTAAAAAAACTTTTTCTAATAACTTTTTTCAATATTTTCAGAAATAAACCCCACCTCGACCCCACTTTTGAATTATTTTTGGAAAAAATTAAAATTTGACAGATAATGCGAATCACGTGACTACTATTTTTTTGCTTAGTTTTCATCTCGATCGAAGCAGAACTTGATGCCAAAGTCAAATTTCGAATAAAGCTATTAATAAAAAAAATTCCATATGATGCATACTTTATTGGTGACACTGTATATTTGTTGGTTAGACAGACTTTACTTTTCCAGATAATATAATAGTTTTTATAGTATAACGAACCAACCTAATCCATCCAGTTACTTTTCTCCCTCCTTGTCGCTCTATCATAGACAATAGAAACCATTAAACACCATAATATTTGAAGAGAAGTGTTCAAAAGTTCCTTGTATGTGTATACCTAAGTTATATATAATAAAGTTAGCTATTATTTGTAATGTTAGTTCAGCAAACCTTTGAAACGTTATTTTTATTAATTTACTAGTTTACTAAAAAATTTAGCAGTAGGTACTTAAGTAACTGAAAATAAATATTTATATATCATTTAAATAATAGCGAGATAAGAAGTTTAAGTATTGTGACTAACACAAAATAAAGTCACAAGACAAATACAGTGCAAATATTGTTGTTTTTTCTGCAAATAAGATACTATTTTATAAACTAAAACAAAACCTCTACAGGGATTAAATCTTGAAACCTATGGAACACTAATGACTTTCAGAAGTGGTAACTACTAAAAAACTCAATTATTATTTATTTGTGTCTAAAGTAGGCAGTAAGCAGTAACGATATCTAGCTTCTAAGCTTTGACCACAAAAAAATCACATATCACCACAGAGTTGAAATTAAAAAATTAAAATTTTTTCGAAATTTTTTACATAGTACCTAAGTTTAGCGTCGTTGGCAGAACCGGTATAAGACTGTGGGAATCAAAATTCTTTGCATGTTTATTAAATCAATTCATGTTTATTCTCTATTTTTCGCCATTCTTATTTGCAGGGTCGTGGATAATCTACCGACATAGTCCAAGTCCAGGTTCATGGTTTGGTTGGTTGGTTGGTTAAATGCGGTGGTCAGGTCAAAATGATTTTACCTCAGATTTTACACTTCAAATCATGTTTAATAAAAACTTCCTAAAATTAACTGAGACAACTTTTACCAAATTAACTAAATAATAATTATGTTATCACTAAAAACCTTATTCAACTAGTTTCTTTAATTTTTACTCATTTTGTGATACCTTTTGTACCTATGTTACAAAGACTCGATAAAGACTTACTTAAGTTAAAACTAGGTGTATAAAGTTAGCACAGCAACTTGCTTTGAAACAGATGGGAATGCGTATAATGATTGCCCATCGTATGCCCACTTTTGCCCATACAATAGATTTTTTTGCCCACAATTTGTTTAAAAATAAATCAATTATAAATATTTGCGGGCCAACGTCCATTGAAAAAGTAAAGTAAGTATAAATGCCAATGCATCAGAAAAAAGATTTTCGTTTGCCCATGTTTGCACATCAATTTGTTTTTTCAAAATTAAATTTTTACAATAATTATTAAATAAACAAAATAAATTGAAAAATTTTAAAAAACGACTTTTTTTGCGTTACTTAATCCATAGATCTTTGTTTGCCGATGTTTGCCCATCAATCAGTTTTCTCAATATTAAATTTTTACAATTGTTAAATACCTAAACAAAATAAATTGCTAAATTAAAAAAGCCAATTTTTTTGCATTAATCCATAGATTTTTGTTTGCCCATGTTTGCCCATTCAAACAAAAAAAAACCGAACAAACCCAAACAAAGATCTATGGATTAATGCAAAAAAATAGGATTTTTAATTTTGCAATTTCTTTTGTTTATTTAACAATAATTGTAAAAATTTAATTTTGAAAAAACAAATTGATGGGCAAACATGGGCAAACGAAAAGCTTTTTTCTGATGCATTGGCATTTATACTTACTTAACTTTTTCAATAAAATTGACGTTGGCCCGCGAAAATTTATAATTGATTTATTTTTAAACAAATTGTGGGCAAAAAAATCTATTATATGGGCAAAAGTGGGCATACGATGGGCAATCATTATACGCATTCCCATCTTTTTTAAAGCAAGTTGCTGTGCTAACTTCATTAAGGTGTTAAAACTTATACCTAATAAGCCAAACATTTATTTTTTAATTAGAAACTGATATTAGGTAAGTACACATATAAAAATCTGTGAAGGTATCATTAAAAGACTAGTTTAGAAATTCATAAAATGTTGTAAGTTCCCCTCGGGAATGCTACAACTTTCTTTATGGTTTCCCAAAAAGTACTTAAATCAAGACTATTTTGTGACAACTGTTCCTAGTTAAGAGGTAAATACATATCTCAAGATCGGTATATGGCTCAACGAACTGCATTTTATAAAATCTACTTAGTAGCTATGTTTCAACCAATTATTAATCTTACATATTTGAAAGGATTCACATATTTAGGAACCTATTCTGAATTTCGGTCACTTCTCTAGTCTGGAAGGTCTCTACTCATTTATGTCTATTTATTTATTTGAAATCTGTTCAATTATTTGAAATTTAAACTTATAGGAAAATTGCAGCTATACACATACAGGTGTTTAGTCATCTAGGTGATTGGTGGTTGCATTTTTTGTGTAAAAAAATATATGTTAGTATTTATTACTTAACAAAAACTTGGTAAAGGAGATAACTTTTAACTATTAACACAACCACAGAAAAATAAAACATACATTACAATACATTTAAGTGTAACGATTTTTAAATGTAATACATCCTGAGATAATAAATGTGAGGGGTACACGGGTATTGTTCCCACCGAAATAGTAAAATTAATAATGTATTGTTTTGTATGTAAGGTAGGTAACTCAAATTCAAAATATTACACACACGACCACTTTGCTTTTACTTACCCTTGTAAATTTATCAACAGGGTCGGCAGCAGGTTCAGCTGATGATGCTCTTTTATACCTATTATTTCCATTTTCTAAATCTGCTTCACTGGCAACAAACTTATAAATTAGTTTTTGTGGTGGGTCACTATTACCATAAATAGTTTTTATATGTTCGTTAGAGGCAGCATTTGTATTTACGGCGAAATACCGCAAAACAAAGAACAAAAAAAATACAAAATCTTTAAACCGCATTATTAAACACGTATCACTTCCCCGTTCGATCGGCTGCGAACGACTACGTACAGCACATCGACTACGCTACGTCGTTGACGCTGAGCTTCGAATTATTTCGAATAATTTCAATTTCAGTTATTTTATTTCGGTTTCGCGAGGACTCCGACTTTATACAAGGAAAAACAAAGATTATTGGGATGATAAAAAGTGAACAACCTTTAATGACAGGTGACGCGTGACTCAGCGAGCTAACGCCACAGAGAAGCACAGACCACAGAACAGAACACAAACAAATGCCCCAACATTCGACTGTGGTACAGAAAAGAAAAAATAATAATAATAATAATAAGGGAACGTTTTAAAGGCCGTAAAGTATGGTACGGCCGCCTGCTTGGTTTTTTTTGTTTTTATAGTTTGCCATAAACAAATTTCAGTTTGCAGCATCATGGCAATTAATGATAAACGTAGTGATTAGTGATCGATGCGTGTTTATCTCGATCGTTTAACTTGGTCAGAACATGTCGCTCAGCTGAGTATAAAACTTTCTAAAATAACCTATTTAATTAGAAATCTTGCAAAAAATGTATCGTTGAAGGTATTGAAAACAGCTTATCATGGGTACTTTGGTTCTAGCATGCTATATGGTATACTCAGCTGGGCCCTGGGGTCACTCAGCCCATGCTACTAGGGTTTTTGGTCTTCAGTGAAGATGTAATCGCGCTATCGTGGGTAGGTCCGTAGGTATTGGCAATCGTGAATGCTGCCGTCACTTCTTCGGAGAGCTTGGCTTACTGACTTTTCCTTTTGCCTATATTTCAATGCCTTTACATTAAGCCAGAATATGCACCGGTTTACAGCGCACCGTGAGATGCACAAACATGATATGCGTAACACAGCGATAATATCATACTATAATTAACCCAATCATACCTGACTTCCACAGAATTGCAAGAACCAGGAGGGGCACTGACTAATAGTGCGTCCTGTTTTTTTAATGTTCTACCATCTCAAATAAGGGTGTTGGAGGAAAAGATACTTTTGAGTAAAGTAAAAGGAGGTATTTGGTCTTGAAGTCATTTTATTCTTTTAAGGAGTACCTCAACAATAAGTTTGATGATCTTAGCTAAATTTTTTACATGTGATGTCCTAACATGTGATACTTCTTTGTTTGTAGGCCTTGCAATTTTAACTATTCTTTTTTAATAATTATTTTATCATGTTAAACATGTTATATCATTTTAAAAAATACTTTAAAGTATATTTTATTTTTTATACATATTATCTATCGTGTTAACCAACATTTACGTTCCATTTGTTTCTTTTAAACAGCAAAGCAAAGTAAAAAATTTTGCTTAGCTAAGCCGCAGCAAGGGGGAAAGAATAAAAAATCGGAACATGAACGAAAACGGACATGGTCGAAACTGAAAGTCTTGGTTGGTCTCGCAGAAAAGTAGGCTTGCTATTCCTCTGTGCCAACAGCTTTCGGCGTACTTCAAAAATTCGAATGGGTGTCTTAACGCATCCAGCAGCCGACGCCAAAAAGAAGTGAGGAAAGCGACGTCACTTCTGTCAGTATTGTCACTTCTATTAATTTCTTTTCCTGCCGCTTGTGCTTATCTTGTCCCTTTGCTTGCATTTGTCAAAAACTAAACAGGATTTTCTGGATTTTGGAATATTTTTTTTTAGTTTTAGACACAAAGCTTAAGAACGAGCGGTTTTTTTATCCATTAAATAACTGGTTAGTACTGTTAGTAGTTTTTCCATAAGAGTAGATCTAATACAAAAGATTTTATTTAGGCACGTTAATTAAACAGTTTTGTACAATGGACGGTGGTGATGGCGGTGTAAAGGAACAACAAAAAGATGATCGCGATTGTGTCGAAAGTAGTTCCGACTTGACGGACATCGGTAGTGTTTTGCCAATCCCGGCTTCCAAAACGCTAAACAAGGAGGAAGAGTTTAAAGAAACCAGTGAACTGGCGAAAGTAAGTAAAATTCTGAACCAAGAAGGTATCAGTAGTACATCGGAGAAAAATGAATCTCAAACTGCCAGAACTACCGATAGTGATTCTAAACTTTGTATCGATAATGATTCTAATAGAGATAAGGTTGAAAAACCGACAAATTTATCTGATGCTGTTCAAGAGAAAGTTAGTGATTTGGTAGATGCTAAGGATGATCCCATAACAGATCAGGACTCTAATAAAAATATGGATGAACCAGATAACAAGATGAGTACCGAGGCCACTCTCACCGGTTCAAAAGAAGAAAAACGTGATGAAGATGTACCGGACGATTTTTTTGATGATTTTCTTAAAGAAGATTTTATGGCAGGGTTGGATATAGTTGATGAAGATGATGAAGATCAAGAGGACAAACTGAAGGCACGATTAAAATCTCAAAAAAAAAGATCAACAGAGAAAAAGGAAAATAAATCAAGAGACTCTAGGATATCCGGTAAAGAAAAAATTGATCATGTAAAGAAATTTAGGGAATCTCCACCAGGAGATGTTATTAAAAAGCTTACTAAAAAATCAAAAACCAAAAAGAAAAACCGGGATACTGAACTTAAAAAATTGAATGCGGAAATAGAAGAAATAAAAAATGTCAAACCAAAAAAACCAGATCCAATTAAATCAGGAGTTGATGCTGATAACTTTGACATTCGTAGGGATCCTGAAAAAACCAGGCAAGCCATTCAAAGGGACAAAATCAAAACTGCAAAAGATAAGGAGAAACGTCTCATCACTGATATTGTTGAAACTGGCTTAGTGCCTCCAGGAATGGAACTTGAGGTAGACATAGAGGAGGTTCGTAAAGCTGAAAGGATTGAAAATAATTTGCCTGTTGGTGATTTGAGAGAAAAAATTCGACATCGAAAAAGCAAAAGCCCTGAGCATCTTAAAAGTGCTGTAAAGAAAAGAACACCGCCAAGAAAAGGATCACATTCACATGCAAAACGTAGAAAGTCAAGGTCTCAAACTAAAAGAGAAGCTACTAGTTCTTCAATTCAATCAAAACCACTTGGAATAGAACCTGTTTCAGATAATAATATGAAGAAGAGTACATCTCGCAGAAGCCCAGAAAGGTCATCCTCTAGAAGAACACCACTACAGATAAGCCCTCTATTACAACGTAGTCCTCTTTCTAGACGCAGTCCTCTACGTAGCGCGTTTTCAAGACATAGCCCTATACTACGACGCAGCCCCTTACTTAGACGTAGTCCTCTCCAAAGACGTAGTCCACCAATGCGAAGAAGCCCTACTCTTAGAAGAAGCCCTACTTTTCGAAGAAGCCCTACTCTCAGAAGAAGATCAAGAAGTAGAACTCTTACAAGAAGACGATCAAGAAGTAGGAGTCTTGGTCAACAAAGAAGATCCAGGAGTAGACATCGCTCACCAACTTATCGTAGAAGAAGGGATGATAGCTATAGTCCTAGGGAAAGAGAGAGAAGAAGACGATCAAGATCGCCACTTAGGAAAGAAGAAAAGTTGTCTTTCTTGGAGGAACTAGCAGCAAAATTAAACGAAACTCACCCCCCACAATCAACTTTAGCCCCTCCTGCTGTAAATTATGTTTTACCAACACATCAGCCTGTGATTAATCCAGTTCCAGTTCCAGTGCCACCGCCGCAGTCTGCTTTTTTTTCAGCACCAGCTATACCACCAGCTCCACAACAGTTTGACCATTACGACCAGAGCTTTTTTATTGGAACTTCTGCACCACTAACTGATCAAGAACAGCCCCGCTTGATCGAACAGCCGTATATTCAGAGAGGACAACATGTTAATGGATATCCAAGGAATGATGCAGACCTTAGTTCTAGTAGAGATATTTCCAAAGTAAGACAAAGTAAACTTATCGTATCTAAAGATATTTATGTAATTTTTTGATTTTAGCTATTTGTTGACCAGAGGATAAAGCTTAGTGACTTTTTAGCAATCACTGCCAAACCACAAGGTGTGATATTATGTTTTTATTATTAAATTCTATTTTAAGTAGGTACTTTTTTACTTAACGGTTTGCTTCTGTCTAATGTATAGAAAAGCCAAGGATTTTTTTTATTTAGAAACATAAGTAATAGGCTGGTACTGGTAATCATTTTATTTAAATATATTAATAATGAATAATCTTCCTAACAAATAAGTCCACGTTTCCTCTGGGTTCCACAGCCCAATACTTAATTATATTATTAAGAACAGAAAGCTATGTCTTTGTAAATATTCCCCAGAAAGATTAGTCTTAATAGGCCTGCAATTGAATAAATCAACTCGATTGTATATTAAGAACTCTGGTGTCTTTAAAATACCATTATATGTACTTCACCTAGCTGCTAAATTTCTGTTTTCTGCTTTCATTGAAATAACATACAAGGTGGTACAAAAACAAATCGTAAATTAAGTTAAGAACAACATAGCTGTTATAAATATATTTAAAAGGAGAGTACATTTTACACAAAGATGTTTTTAGTGTGATGAATAGATATAAAATGCAAATGTTTTTTGAAGTTACTTAAATCAATTATTCCCTTTAATTTAACTAAAGTTTTGTATTTACTGTTTTAACAAATACATCCTCTGTTATTTTGATTGTGATTATAAATAAGCAAAACTTTTTGAAAGGTTTCTCTTAGAATGCAAAATAAAGTTTTTGAATTAAGATCCCTCCAGAAACACTTAAAAAATCATTCAAAAAAACAAAAGGTTGACTTTTTAAAATTATAGATATTATTACGAATTTGACCGAACTAAAAACTTGAATTAAATCAATTTTCTTTTTTTTTGTACAGTGAGTAATTCATCTCCAGCAAAGTTACAGGAAAAAATTAAGGGTAAGTTGTTTTCAATGAAGAATTTAAATTTATTGAATGTAAACATTTTCTGTTGGCAATAAAATAATTGTTGCCATTAGATTAATGTTTTGTTTATTTACCCACTACACTACCAATTTGTAACATTCGTATTTTTTTTTTTAATAATTTATATTTGGTTCAAGAGTTTAAAGTGTTATGTACTTTAACTTAATTACTGTGAAATTTATTATATTGATGTGAAACCTGGATTCCAGTAATTCAGCGGTGCCAGGAAGCTATCAAGATATTGAATGAAAGACGATTCACCGGTCCATTAGTGGTACACAAGACGGACTCCTACCAAATATCCAAGGATATGACGATGTCACCTTTGCTTCGAAAACCCATCATCCAGTTGCCCTTCACGACGCCCGGACTGAAGAAATCAACCGATATAGATTTTACACAATGCTGCGAAACACTGCTGTACAGGATCGGAATAGAGAAGACCCTAGCTTTACATAAGAGACCTGAAAAACCAAAGTTGATACCACCCAAAGAGGTACCTCAAAAAGAAATAGCCCCTCCTATATTTCCTGTTACACAACATTATCCTGAAACACCTACTCTCATGAAACCGATAACTAAAAGTTTCAGTACTCAGACCGATAAAGAATTGTCTTCTTGTAAACACTGTCTGCGACGTAAAGGTATTCTTTATGCAAATTGTGGAGTTCAAGCAGGTAATCCCACAGTGACGTTCTCGGTAAGTACGCAAGTGAACGAGGCAGATTTTTACGCAATGATACCTAAGACTCAGTCTCTTGCATCCCTTACTCCTGCTCAACTTCTAGGAAAACAGTCTATGATTAGTGATCTATCTCGTGGAGGTAGAAATGCGTCCACCCAAGAAATGCCTCGCGGAAACTTTCAAGTTCCCAGTCCTCCCCCACCACCGATTTTTAACTATATGGCCCCCCAAAAATCCCAAAGAGAAGCGGGCTCATATCCACCACCCTTGTACTGTCAAACTTCTATTCCCTCACTTATGCAAATTCGGCCTAACTTTGGCGATGACAAAAATACACCTAACTTTTCAGAAAATAGACGGGGGGGCTATTCTAACAGGAGGTTCTAAAGTTGGTCATAGTTTATAGTTCTTACATGTTAGACGTTAGACCTAATATTAACATAATATTGTCTTATCTGATTGAAATGTTATTTTTATTATTTGTAAAATGATAATTATTTGTTAATTTGCTTGTATCTTTTTAATGGCAATAATGCAGAAAGCATTCCACATGTTTCACTAAAAATAAGGGAAAATATTTTTGGGAATATTGATGTGATTGATTGCCATTTTTAGCTTTAGTATTAAATAAAGAAAATTAAACACATATTGTTTATTTTATATATTCCTATATACCTACCTACATAAAAGTACCCAAATTTTAATAAACAATGATTTTAACCTAATACAAAATTGATTGTAATAATAATTAACGTACCTATTATTACAAATAGTAAAATATGGTTTATCGTGCTTCTTTTTAATATCTTTTGTGCTCCTTGTGTCTTTTTCTAAACAATATGAATTTGTCAGAATTAAAATATTTTTGATTGGAACGATTTTCGCGATATATAATAATATATTATAGATAATACAATTTGCCGTAATAAATTGCATGGCCTCTTCTTTTATACTCTACACACATGGATACCCCGGTATGTGTATTTTAAAAATATTATTTGTTTCACCTACAAATTATATATGGGGCATGTCTGTAAGAAGACTTTTATCATATTCGGCCTTTGATCAAAATAGACCTAAATGTAGGTAAGCATAAGTCCGGGTCAGTTTACGGAGATCCTTTTCCAAGCGAATTTACACCTGAAATTGTATACTAACGACCTTTTATTTAATATTGTTTGCAGCCTATCTATATTTCAGAAAACACCTCCATCCACTAATATATACATATTATTAAAGATTCGTTCGTCATATTTTAGAATGAGTTAGGTGTATATATATTTCAGATCTGTCAATAAGTTAATGGTCGGTAGGTACCTATTAAAATTTCATTCAGAAAATGTAAATTGCTTTTTAGAAGTGTTACATAATAATATGAGCGTGATGTGTAATATTTACATAAGGCTATCAGCACTTAGACTTTAACTACCAGTTCCTACTATTTGAAATACAGTAGGTACTTAAAAGCAATGATCTGCTACCTAGATCATTGCTTAAAAGCGCTTTAAAAAATATTAAAGTAGTTATTCTTCCCAAAATGTAAATACATGCGCGGTGTGGTTAAAAATTAAAGTATACCTACTTACCATCAGTGCTATATTTTCTCAATGCCTCTATATTTAAAGTAAAGGACTTATTATACTTTGAATACCAACTTTATGTTTTTTAATAAGTACCTATTTTACTATATAAATAAAGACTAGAATACGTAGGTATGTAGCCATTATTATATTACTTTGCCAACAGACTTCGAATTATAACTTGTAAATATTTAATTTTTTTCTATAAGTATCTACTTATATTTTTATTAGCAAAATAAGTAGGTACTTAGTTGAGACCTTAAAAATTCAAACACCCCAAACCCCAATAGTCACTACGGTAAGTATAGTACCATTTAAAAAGTAACCATTTCAGGTAGAAATACTGTCACTATTGAATACCACAGCTCATGTCTCTTACTTAATCTTGCATTAGGTAAGTTATATATAAGTGGAGTACATTTTTAGTTGACAATTTAAAAATCGGCAAATAATTGTTAATCCATGCAGGCTTTTATTTTTTATCAAAAATATTATTTTAAACAAAAACAAAGCAAGTTGTCACAGCTGACTTGAGCTGCCCCCCCACACTTTAGTGTACGTCAAAGTCCCGAAATAGTGGGGCTCTCTCTTACTACTTTAAATACGGAAATGCTATGATTTGTTTATCATTATTAACATGAGACAACAATCCTAAAGTCGATTCAGCCAGTAAACCAGCAAGATGGCCGACATGTCATATTCCAGCTAAATAAAATAAATTTTTGCATTTTCAATGACATGTCGGCCATCTTGCAGGTTTCCTGGCTGAATCGACTTTAGCAAGGTGCTACTCTATTTAGGCACGGATCGATGAGGTGCGCCTCCAAGGATGTAGGTGGTGATGTTTATGTCGCCAGCACCCCGCACCAGGTTTTAAATAAAGAATTTGAGCTAGGGTTGGGCGGTTATTGGAAAATAACCGGTTTTTTATTACGCCAGGTTAACCGAGACTAGGTTAACCGGACCAAAAATAACCGGTTATTGAATAACCGTTTAATAACCTTTTCCAATTTTTCTTCCCATTGTGCCTTTCAATTTACCGTTATGACACAAGAATACAGTCTCCAAAGTAGAACTTTTATCTCTATTTTTTTTCCTATTCTAGGGTTATAGTCAATAATGAGACCAAAGACACAAATTAAACATTGCCATAGATATTTAATTTTTTCTTATTATTTAACTAAAGTTCAAACACAACCCTGTTAATAACCGATCTTCGGTTATTGATAATAAATAACCTTTTGTGGGTTTAACCTGAGCAGCAAAAAACCGATTATTAACTGGTTAACCGATTTAAAAAAAACCGGTTATCAAAAAACCGGTTATTTTTGCCCAACCCTAATTTGAGCTTAGACGAGGTAAAGGAGGGGACGCGTCATCATAAACTTGCGATTGTGACCAGAATTTACTGTTTGGCACCAAGAAAATGGCGGTTTGCAAAAATATATTATTACCTGTGAAGCTTATTTCTGGCTCCTTTCGATCACTATGACTTTTGCACCCGTAAGATGAACAAACGACCATTTTATTCAAGGATAAATACTACTATGTTTTATTCACTTTGCAATCAAAAACACGAAAAACCCGCTTGGTGACAATAGATGTTTGGCACCAGACCTATCGAATTTTTGGTCACACTTTGCTTCTGTCGCGGTAGATGCGCATGCCTCGTCCCCTCCTTTACCTCGTCTAATAATTCTGTGATTTGAGGTTAGCTCTTTGGTTGACAAGACGTCAAAACTCAAAATATTTTAAAGTTAGTTTTGACATCGGTATATTTTTCAGGTTAGTTCTATTCTATTTAAATATGTCAAAATATCAAAGATTAATTGTCATTTTGGTTTGCTTCTCGGCTATACAGTTTGTTCGTATTTTTACTAGCCGATAGAGGTGGGCTTAAGAGTTATTTTTGAATCACCGGTATACCGGTGACTGTTATTTTAAATTAACTGTTATTTTAAACAGTTACCAGTTATTTTCAAAAAATGAGATTTACTAAGGTGAAGGTGTCAATTTAAATAATCGACTTTTTCTCTTTTTAAATATTTTATTGGCGCCAAATTAAAATAGCTGTTATTTTGAATAATAACAACGTTTTCTCTATTTTATTTTCAGCATATTATGTTACTGTACCCATCACATACCACACACCCTAGTCTCTAGTTAAATTACCAATAAAAATAAAGTCTATGTAGCATCATATACTAAGTAAATACACCCAATACGACGGTCACGACTTACGATATACACACACATAAATAGAAAATACATTAAGGCCCGGTTTAATAATGTGCTGATAAGGTCTCTGGTTGTTACCAAGAGAATAAATTTTATCTCTCTGGTAAACCGCCGGAAAACTTCTGATCAGTTTATCAACAAAATTTTAACCAAAGGACAGATAACCGGAGCTATACAATTTGGCAACATGTGGTAGCAAAATCCACCTAATTAAAGAAGATATTATAAGGTTATATATCATGGTACGTTACTTAGACAAGGAATCTCTTTCCTTGTCTAAGGTAAGTTATGTTTTAAATGTGTTTTACATTCATTCTATATATTATATACGTTTGAGTTTATTCTATTATAAGTTCAAGAAAATGAATATAAAGAAGGAAAACGAAAAATTAAAAAAAAAAGGTCTGCAAATTTTTTACACAGACACAGCAGGAATTGTTGCAAGGGGGGCTTTTAGAGCACAGTTCCTATAAAATAAAAAAAAATGGTCAAATTTAAATATAGTTTATTGTAACAATAGTCTGTATAGGATAGATAGCAAATCATATTTTCTATTCGATGTAAAAAAAAAGCTGTACCGTATCGTTAGACAGTCTAAAACGATTGACAAAATCCCTGTATCATCCTAGTAATTTATGTGATTTGGGGGGTCGTGAAAAATCCTTGGCCTTCTAAATAAAATATTAACATAATCTTCCAAATCATCATCTGAATCCGATTTATTTGAAAACATTTTAACATCAAAAAGCACATTCATTTTTTTACAATTGCTAAAAACAGTGAACTCTATTAAAGAATGCCAAAAATGATCAAATTTGAGGTTATGGCTTTTGATTTAACCCACTGGTAAACCGTTAACAGCCGAATATTTCGCTGGGTAAATTATCCTGCTGGCAATAATTGTTTATCTTGCTGTTAACGCTACCAGAAGATTAAAAAACAGATTTTTTTCATTAACAGCAGGATAACTATGCCAGAGGCTTTGCCAGCACATTATTAAACCGGCCCTTAATACAACGCCACAACGCGCTTCGGGGAATTACAGAATATACAATTGCCAACCTATCCACCAATCCACTATTTCCCTCGCAATTTTAAACGTGAAGAGTAGTGAAGACGTGAAATTATCTTGGAACTATTTAACACCTTTCCTTTAAGCATAAGCATCCTGCAAACCAGGACTATCAAATATCAGAGAAATAACGTTCATTGGAAATTAATTATACCTTACCGTTACCGCCCACAAAGTGATATGAAAATTATTCGATTACTAATAATAACCATGTTATTTTTTAATATCCAGTTATTTAACAGCGAGAGTAGGCTGCATGAGCCGGCGACTTAAGCAGCGGCAGTGCTGTGCGATCGGTTGGTATATGAATCACTAGTAGTTGCTTCACATCCTATTACTAAAATAACCATGTTATTATTTATCCAGTTATTTAGAAAATAACAGCGTGCAGCGAAAGAAGGCGGGTATGCCATGAGCCGGCGAACTCAGTCGGCAGTGCGATGTGCGAGCGCTTGGTATATTGAATAACTGGTAACTGCTTCAGATCATATTTAATCACCGATAGCGACTGTTATTTCTTAATAACCGGTTACTTTTAACCGTGACAGTTATATCGTCACACCTCTACTAGCCGAGTAGTAGAAGGCTGTGACTAAGGTCAGACCCGAGTTAAACGTTAAATATTCACTTGTTTTATTTTATGATGAACTGTATCAAATCAAAACTATTTTGTATCACTTAAACTTTTCATTTTCTTCTTTTAAACAGCAAAGTATAAATCTTTGCTAAGCTAAGTTGTTAAAGGAACACTAACTTCGTATATGGGAAGTAGAGAGGGGCATACTTAACCGCGGCAAGGGAGGAGGAAAAATCTTTGCTGTGCTAACTTAATTTTTTAAAAGGAACGCTCAACTTTTATCCCTTTGCTCTGCTATTTAAAAAAAAAACTTAAAGCAACTCAGCTACTATAGCGTCTACTTTTGGCAAGATTCATTAAAACCATAAACTTCTCGATTTTAAAGAAGTAAGTGAGACGGCATATTATACTAGCCATTTCGTAAAGGCACTTTGAACTTTGACGGATCCACGTCTCCGTACAGTGCCGTACACACTAGGCGACGTCTCCCAATTAATGGCATGGCCGCACGGAGTGTTTAACTAAATAATTTGAGGTTATTTTTGCTTGTCAAAAAATGACAAGACTTTGACATCAGTTTTTTTATTAATTTAATATTTTGGGGTACTAGCCTAAGCTTTAGTAGTAGAATGCTATGACTTATGTAGTCCACGAGTAAAACGTCAAAATTTCATTTCTATTTGTATTTTTAGTGAACAGGCCCAGGTATTCTCCGTTTCACTACTCTTCCTGAAACAGCGTTGCCAGAGGTCTTCTGCTGTACCAAATGACAAGTCCAAACTGTACCAGATTTTAATTTTTTGTACAGTCCCAAAAATTAATTAATTATATTTATTACCAAACGATGTGGATGTTTTTTTATCGATGTCATGATTTTTAAACATTGTTTGATGTCTTGGCGTACGATATTTTATTTTTAGGTCTAATCATTAAGCCTGCGGTACAAGGACGAAATTGTAATAATTATTGTATTTTTGTATAATCGTGCCCAAAATGTACCAGATTTGTACAATTATACCAGCTCTGGCAACGCAAGGTTCGGCCTTGATCACAACAAATATTTTTATTTACCACAGAGGAATGATAGGTAATACCTTGTCGCTCTCATAGGAACAAAACGACAAGGCAATAATATTAACATTAAGTTTTCGACACGCTGTATATATTTGAGCAAGCGGTCCATTTTGAGTACAACAACAAAGTCACGTTCTCACAGTAAAATGTATTAGGCTCATTTTATAGGCCTGTGGTATAAAGCTGGTTAAAGTACGGTCCTGGCCAAAGTCTTTCCGCCATTTATTAGCGTAGTAGGTGTCGTTCTCTGGCGGCAATATCCGAAAACAGTAAAGGCTAGCGGCGCTAGCGCACGCTCAACGGCTCAACCTACGAATAAAGAATACAAAGGAAGTAGGGTATTGTAGATTGACAGTTGTCCGGGATGGGGGCCGATGGCGGCAACATTTGACGCATGCGCGTTTCCGGTCCACCTGTGGCGTATCATTAAAATGGTAATAATAAAATGATTAATGAAATTTTATTTGACGAAGAAAATAGAAAAAATATTTAGATTCATATATACCTATAAGATACGTTAAGGTTGGTGTAATAAAACAATACAACTATTTCTTTTAATTATTTATTTAAATAAAGTAACGGAGGTGAAAGGGTCCTTAATGTAAATATCTGGTTAAATAACTAAAAAACACCTTTTATTATACATTAAAAAAAAATTGCAGGAAACAAATTGTTTCAGATAATAAATACTGATGAAGGCAAAATTACTGCCAAAACGTCTACGTTAAAAAATAAAATTTTAAAAAACCTTACTATTTCTTCATGAACCAAATCACAAGAAAATAATAAAATATAATATAATATAGTCCTGTTTATTATATGTACCTAAATAATATTAATGAGATTTCTAGTATACAAGAAAATTGTCAAATGACAAACTATGCAGATAATACAAACATTTTATTTATTTCTAGTATCAACAACTTAACAAGTTAATTATAGATACATAAACCCTATTTCTAAAAGCTATCCTAAGCTATAATAAATATTCAATTAGCATTTGCCTAAGCAGTTCATTCCTTAATTTTAATTTTCCATAGTTTAAATTATATATTATGTCAATGTCTCCACAATATTTATTAAAATAGAGCACAGTCTTATAAGTGGTGAGTTTTTGTATAGATTTGTCCTCGGTGTAGGAATATAAAAGTACATGTGCGGATCTAGTATTGACTAAGCCTATTCTAAACAGAAGCAGCCCTAAGAACTCTTTATTATCTATTTTGTCTCTAATTATTTTATATAAGAAAATAATTCTTGCTTCTATACGCAATAGTCTTAAAGAAGGGAAATTAAACAAATTACACAAAAGTCCTTGATCTGTACCTCTTGGCGGATAAACTGAAAATGACTTGTAGTACAAAAATTTTAAAAATGTACGCTGAATATATTTTAAAAGAGCAATCTTATTGGCATACTGAGGATCCCCAATAGTTCATGCATACAAAAGTTTTGTAACTACCAGGGATTAATATAAAGTTATTATGGCGTTAACATTTTTAAAGTATTTACAAGTTCTTATAATAAATCCTAGCATATAAAGACCATGAGCTTCTCGAGCAACATATTTAACAATTATGATTGAAGTAAATAATTATTGGTTTTCTAAAGACAAACTGATATTAAATAAATCAAAGACCGTTATCACCTTGTTTAAGACTAACCGATACACTTTGGAGAATCCGGAAACCGTAACCATTAATGAATGTCATATAAGATTAAAGGAAGATACTAAAATCTTCGGTGTGTTGTTGGATAGTAAAATGTCCTGGAAGAGCCATGTCCTGGAAGAGCCATTTCCAATATATGTTGTAACCAGAAGGTGTTCCATTTAGATTCACAGTAGGATAATTATCTTCAGGCAGGTTTTGTGCCTTATAAGATATTGCATAGGAACGTACCTGCCAAAAAAATATAAGTTTTTTAATTATCACTGTTTGGCACCTTTACCAAATGACACAAAAGTACCTATAACGTGATACAACCTCTCTTTGTAATTTTTTTTTTATATTTTGATATGAATTTCTTTGAATGATAGAAGGTTTGGGACTTGCTTTGAATTTATTATTTTTAATCAATGGTATCTCCAGTCGTCCTCAGGTGAATATTGGGAAAACGTTTCTATCATTCTAGAAACATCATTGTCTTCAATCTTTAAATATGAATTTCTTTTTTTATCGTACCTATACTACCATCCATATTTTATTACATTCTTTATCCATGGCTTTAAAATTTTAAAAATAGATTAAACCAATAAAACATCTAAAAACTTTTATCGATACCTACATAATTTATGAAAAAGTGACAAAGCAGCTTCCTCAGAAGCATAAATAATGCAGAATTATTTGTATTCATATTCTTAATTCTACCTACCTACATATTTTCCAATAATATGTAATGACCTGATACAATAGTTTCAAAACTTACATTTTTTAACCTGGCTACTTCAAAAGTAGGCACTACTGCAGTTGGGACCAATCTAACTTTCAATCTTGAAGTTCTGTCAACCCAATCTTCAGAGAAATGCTTGGAGCAAAGAACTCTATTTCATATAGGATCCCAATCACTTCGGTTTACAATTTTCAACCATGCCTTTTTTCTTGGATAATTATGTGGAAAACTAAAAACCAATAAGTATTTTTAATTTGCTTTTCTGTAGAAATGGGGTAACCCAGTCGAGTAATAAATAAATAATATTTTTCTGGTTTTATAAGACGAACGCCCA
This sequence comes from Polydrusus pterygomalis, assembly GCA_963969555.1. Classification (NCBI taxonomy): domain Eukaryota; kingdom Metazoa; phylum Arthropoda; class Insecta; order Coleoptera; family Curculionidae; genus Polydrusus; species Polydrusus pterygomalis. Next base: position 22,438,194 of record OZ018379.1, read on the forward strand.
TGAATGACGAATGACATGCGAGGTTCGGAGGTTATGTGTATTTTGATATTAAATTAAATATTTACATTTTTTCTTCTTTACAGATTAAAAAAGTTTATATATCTAAACATAAACTTACCGATGAAATGTAATGCCCAGTTTTTTACTTCCTAGCGTTTGGGAGCACCCACAAGCAGCACAATTAACCATATTTATAGCTTTTTTATTAACCCATAATACCAAACAATTAATCCGTTTTAATCGCTGTCCAGCGCTAAAAGTATACTCCACTGTCGCACTAAAGTAATTATAAGTTTACTAGAATTCGTTAAATATGGTTCTTAACTAATTAAAATGGAAATTAACTCAAAAACAGCAAAGAAAGCAGAAATCACAGCTCGACCTGTCAACCACGGTCAACCACCAAAACAAACATGGAGTCATATTTAGACATTAGATGGGGGTTCAAAATGGCCGACTTCCGTCGGTTGCGTTGTAAGGCGGTTTATGCAAAATCCTACTTCCTTTGTATTCTCAATTCGATGGGCTCAACCCTGTTTCTCGGCGTCTCCGGCCGAAAGCTTACGAACCGATAGGAACGGGACTTCGTAGCGTTGTCGGCTCGGTTTGTCGCTGTCACCGTCTGCAAGCGATCTACGAAACGAAGTGGATTGTAGTGCCTCCGTCTTGAATTTGTCATTTTGTGGTTTCCATGTTGTGCTTCTAATGGGGTGTGCGACATAATTTTTTGTTTATTTACACTGTGACATCTAAGGAATATTATAAAACTGTGCTAGTGTGGATTCCAGATCGTATTGTGAATGGGAATACGGAAAGTCGAAAGTGGCCGCCAGTGATTTCACATTTTTGACGCACGTGTAGTTTCATTATATGAACGTTAAAGTGTTGTTTCTTAAAAGAAAATGGGTGTTTTTTAAAAGCAAAAATTAATTTCGAAGACGATTCTTAAGTTCTTAACGTGTTTTACACGCACTGTTGTTATTGTTTTGCTTGGTGTTTTTGACCCCTTCATTACGTCCGTCGTGGTTCCCAGACAGGTCCATTATTCGACGCGACAGAGGGAAGGTAGGCAGTTAAACCATTTCGATCAAAGATTGGTCCTTCCTGTTTTCTTATTTGACATTTCTTCTATGTTTACATCTTGAAGGGCAGCATGACAACATGCGAATATGTCGTGTTATGCTACAGTTGTGCTAATAAATTGTTGTGCCTATGATGCTCCATGTCGCTATTATAACAGTAATATAACGTTTCCGGGCGGAAGTAACCGTAAAGGCTTTATACATTTCGTTTCGACTGGATTTGCGAACCGTCGTCGGCGGAGGTTACTGGCCCTAGAGCACGCGGGATTGTTTACCCAGTGACAGCCTGAGCATGGAGACGGCGGCCGTGTAAAAAAATCCTACATGCGGCGACGATCGTCGGGGTAGGCGGTGGTCTGACGGGGTGCTCCTATTCCCCTTTTATGGTGTCTCCTCCGTCAATGGCGTGGCACAAACACGACCACGTTAATATGCTCATGGACAAAAACAAGCCAAAAAGTAAGTACTTATTCCTACTATTTTAAAAGTTATTAGTGTTATATAGTGTTATTCGTGCAATGCAGTTACCTTTTATTGCCTGTCCTTTTGTATTGCATTTTAACATGTCACATTTGAAGTGTGCAAATAACAAAAAGATAAAACCATAGTTCACAGTTCCATGTGCTAATAATTCTTTATAGATACTAATCTTATATCAGTGTAAGCTTACAGCAACATAGGATTGTAACAATTGCCAGTTACCTGTCACCCTGGCTGTCACATTGATAGTTTAAGAGAACTATAAACATAGTGGTTAAGTAATTCTGTATAATGAAATTAAAGCATTATTAAATTTGACCATTAGAAGTTCAAAATGATAAGGGCTAGACATATGAAGGAGACTACTAGTTTTATAATGAAATACCTGAGAGCTAGAGGCTAACCACAACTAAGGAATGTGAAAACCAGCTGACTTAGTCGTCAAATTTGCATTCATTCTAAGAGTACCAAGGCTAGCGATTACACAATCTCACTAATTTTTGTATTGTAAATAAGTTTTTAGATTCTTTGTCATTACTTCAAACTTCATCCTAAGTGGTTAAACTCTAGTCTGTATTCTTGTATGTTACTGTCATCGTTACAGCGACTATCTTATTTTTACAACATCCCAGTCAAAATATTCAATTACAGAACAGACTGTGACTGTGATTGCATTTTCAATATAAAAATAAAACCAACGTTTTATATGTAAGTATAGGAATGGCATCAATAATACTGTTAACATATAATGTTTAATACTTCATAAATATTTCATTGGACTAAATTTTAAACACTTTAGTGATGAATACAGGAGTTGATGTTCTGTAGGAGTCTACAGAATCTTCATAAAAGCTAATGTTTTTCGATGCTTTTTTAAAGCTTGGTTTGTGGTTTGGAACATTGATATTCCTTTTATAGCAAGCTTTATAATCTACTCTTATATTTAAAAGTAACAGTCCTAGGCCAATGCATCAGTAAATTTTTTTTACTTAACACCTCTAGGTTACGTGATATCTATTATTTAAACTGAATTTTAAGTCAGCAGAAGCCAAATTTATAATTAATGATGATTATTTATTTATTTTCAACAAAACAGCATCTAGGTATAAGGATGAACCGAGGGATGAACATATAAATAAAAAAAAAACACATGAATTAACTTATTGTTCGTTAAAAAAAAAAGGACTACATTTAAGCAAAGGTGTATTTGCATACATACATAGCTCACTCTTCCATGTAGCCCTAGAATTTATATCTTAAACACAACAGTATGAACCCTAACATCTAAGTTACTATTTTAGCAATATACCGGGTGTCAACCAGATTATTGTACATAGCACCACAGTGTTATGTTAAGAGATATTTTAATCAAATTTGGGTTACTGTAATGTTTGAAAGGAATCTTTATTTTTATCTAGAAACCAACTGAATTTCACTTCCGGTTTAACCGGAACTACGCCATTTATGTTTTTTTTAAATTACAACCTGTATATTATATTGCACAGTCAAATTCTCCTCAAAATTCTCTTTTCAACGACATACCTACAACAAGTTGACATTTACTTTCAAAATGGCGGCGTAGGACTCATTTTACCAAAAACAAAATGGTGTCTATAAAACAATGTATGCAATTGATACGAGAAAAATAGTGATAAAATCTTTTAAATTGGTCCCTTTTGTAATTCTTTAAGCACTGACATTTAGATTTTCTTCTTTTGTTTTTAAAGGAAGGTATTTTTTTATTGTTTAAAAAAATCTTAACTTTAACCCTATTTTACAGAGTTTTTTTAAATGTTATATATATATACTTTTTATTAATTAGTATGAAAGTCTAAAGTATCCTTAAGCACCTATGAATATTTTCGAAATCAGAATGCGTTTTGCTTCAGTTTTAAACAAGAATAAAAAACCGTGCATTTTTCAATAAAAACTGAATAACTTAGTTCCACCTAAGTTGGCTTTGTCTAACAAAATTGGTATTTGTCAACGCCATTATCAGACTATTAGTTCGTAATGAAAGTTTTGTAGTGTATTGTGCTTTTGGTCGTGGGTCTAATTCATATTTCGTTAAATAAGAATAAAATGGTTAAGTTTACAAGAGAAGAACAAATTAATTAATTAACATGTTACTTAGTTATTTAACAATTAAATTTTTATTATTGAAGCAAAACGCATTCTGATTTCGAAAATATCCCTAGGTGCTTAAGGATACTTTAGACTTTCATACTAATTAATAAAAAGTATATCATAACATTTAAAAAAACTCTGTAAAATAGGGTTAAAGTTAAGAATTTTTTAAACAATAAAAAAATACCTTCCTTTAAAAACAAAAGAAAAAAATCTAAATGTCAGTGCTTAAAGAATTACAAAAGGGACCAATTTAAAAGATTTTATCACTATTTTTCCCGTATCAATTGCATACGTTGTTTTATAGACACCATTTTGTTTTTGGTAAAATGAGTCCTACGCCGCCATTTTGAAAGTAAATGTCAACTTGTTGTATGTCGTTGAAAAGAGAATTTTGAGGAGAATTTGACTGTGCAATATAATATACAGGTTGTCATTAAAAAAAAACATAAATGGCGTAGTTCCGGTTAAAACGGAAGTGAAATTCAGTTGGTTTCTAGGTAAAAATAAAGATCCCTTTCAAACATTACAGTAACCCAAATTTGATTAAAATATCTCTTAACATAACACTGTGGTGCTATGTACAATAATCTCGTTGACACCCTGTATAATTAACTAATTAACCTAGGTACCCATTTCAATTAATATATTGATTCATTTCATATTACATTTAAACTAAATGTTAAAGTTAACTATGATTATATTATTTATTATGACCACAGGATCAAATTTTAGTGGTGGGACTATTAAATTTAAAAGGGCATGGACATAAGTTTATTATATTATTAAGTTACATATTTTGAACACCTCTATAAACCTAGCAGAACAAGGTGCTCAAAATTGAAAAATTTTGAATGGGAAATTAGGTGCTAGTTAGGTGCTAATTAGGTGCTAATTAGGTGCCAACTTTAAAATTTAGGTGCTCCTATGGTTTTTGAGAAAATTATATTTTTGTGTTGTTCTGCTAGATTAACGTTAAGCTAGCAGCACATTAGGTACTGTCAAATAAGCTAATCAAGAACAAAATGTAGTACCAAAATTAGGTGCTTTTTAGGTGCTTATTGAATATCTAAAAAAAAATTTAATTAGGTAGTTAAGGTTTTTAAAAAATACCGCCATGTTCTGCTAATTTTAAGAGGAACAAATTCCGTCTAAAAGGTATATCGGCAACCGGTTTGTTTGTTGTTACCCAGAGCATTTTTTTTGTATTTAAATTTTATAAAATAATATTACTTGAAAAAATTTAATTAAAAAAAAATACTCTGGTAACAACGAACAAACCGGTTGCCGATATACCTTTTAGACGGAATTGGTTCCTCTTAAAATTAGCAGAACATGGCGGTATTTTTTTAAAACCCTAACTAATTAATTTTTTTTTAGATATTCAATAAGCACCTAAAAAGCACCTAATTTTGGTACTACATTTTGTTCTTGATTAGCTTATTTGACAGTAATGTTCTGCTAGCTTAACGTTAATCTAGCAGAACAACACAAAAATATAATTTTCTCAAAAACCATAGGAGCACCTAAATTTTAAAGTTGGCACCTAATTAGCATCTAACTAGCACCTAATTTTCCATACAAAAATTTTCAAAACGAAAATGTTTAATATTTGCTCTATATATTTGATTTTTCTGGCTTTGGGAATGTTTTTTTGATAAAGAATTATAATAATTTTAAAGCACCTAAATAGCACCTAATTTTGGATAAATAAGTTATTATTTGTTAATCCTTATAATAAAACTGTTCTGGTAGCTCCGCGTCAACCTAGCAGAATATGGCGGTATTTTTTAAAAACCTTAACTAATTAAAATTTTTTTTTGATATTCAATAAGCACCTAAAAAGCACCTAATGTTGGTAATACATTTTGTTCTTGATTAGCTTATTTGACAGTAATGTTCTGCTAGCTTTATTAACATTAATCTAGCAGAACAAAACAAAAATATAATTTTCTCAAAAACCATAGGAGCACCTAAATTTTAAAGTTGGCACCTAATTATCACCTAACTAGCACCTAATTTTCCATACAAAAATTTTCAATTTTGAGCACCTTGTTCTGCTAGGTTTATAGAGGTATTTTGAACTCATGTCTCAATATGTAAATTTATTGTTGTGGTTACACTTTATCAAACTATTATTTCAATTAAAATATTTATTGATGACAAACATAATATAAGTAAGTAGAGGTGGAGTGTATTTTCAAATGTCAATAACATGACAGCCCATGCTTTTTTTTAAAGAGCAAACTGTTGAAATTACGGTAGTATTCTCGGTAGTACCTATACAAGCCTATTTCTTATGGTTCGGCAAAAATTCAATGGAGGATCCACTAGTAAACCGATCTCTTCTAATTATAGAAATAAAACAGAGATAATGTGCTTACTGTTGAATTCACTGGTAAATATAAGAATTTGTCAGTTGTTACAACATACTTACCTAGTCCATACCTGGACACGAGCAAGCTCATTGCAGCTAGTAAGTAAACTGTAAATCTACCCCCAAGACTTTTTTGACGTACACCTGCAAGGTATGTGCAGGAATTCCCATAGACCTGCTGCAAAACTATAGTTTTATGTTTTTGTAAAATAATCATTACTGGAATTTCTTCTTATTTGGATCAGAAGAGAATATGCCTTATAACTAGGGTTGGGATTTTGACGGACAAATTTTTTTGTGGTCAATTGATCGGTCAATTGACTGGTCAATTGACTAAGCCCCTGTCAAATTCCTCAGTTTTGTCAAAAAAAATGAACCCATAAGTAATTACATAGAAACGTGTCTTTATTAAAAAACAGGTAACAAAAAATAAAGAAACCATTCTGAGGTACAAAAAAAACACATAAATGATACATAAATATTATGTATACATACTTAATACTCGGTATAATAAATATAACGATATTAAATTACTAATGAAGTAATGAGTGAGTGACTGATTGATAATGAAATGAGAGACTGCTAACAGTGCTTGGTAGATAGCTTAGATAAAGGTAGGTACATCATCTTCGTCACTGAACTCACCCCCGGCATTGCCTTTATGTTCTGCAGAATCTGAATCACTCGTTTCATCCTCAGTCCTCACTACTGAAATTTAGCGCTGGTTCCTCCGAATTTCCATATTTTTTATTTCCACTGCCACTTAACAGCTTTAAGTTGTACTTTATATAAACACGCTTTCCTGAGCGAGAGGTTTTCAATCGGTTGCGAAGCTTGCTATGGACAATGCCCCATGAGTACCAATTTCTCTCACAAGAGGCTGCAAAAGTTTTTGACCAAAATCCATCCAGTCAAAATTTAGGTCAATTGACCAGGCACAAACCTACTTATAGGTAGTGCATATAGGTAGGTAATAAGATATTAGTTGTAGGATGTTTCTACCTATTTTTATTTTTAATAAAGAAAATTGATATTAAAAAATCAGAACCAATACATGTATTGTTTGTAATACTAATTAGTTTAGCTCTTCAACACACGTTTTTGGCCGAAAAGCATTTATTGGCAATAAAATCCATAAACTACCTACATTAAGTAAATCCCTTTGACATCTGTAGGCGTTAAAAACCTACATTTTTTTACCCAACACGTGAAATCGTCACATTTTAGAACAATATGAATCAAAGAATGCACAAAACAGCACTGCCACAGTGTCTACCTATGTTAAAAATACATTTTGATATTTTTAGAAAAAGAATGTTGTTGACCGAGTAATTTAATGCCGCCAAATGTCTAGCACCGTTTCAGTTTTGCTTTAAATAGGTAAAACTTTGTACAAAAAGGGCCAGTGCCTAAGCCGTGAAGTAGTGATACCTAATTAAACTTAATTAAACTAAATAACAGGCTACTGTTTGCAAAATTTCAGTTATGTTTGTGCTTGCGAAAGGTTAAGCTATTTTTAAGTAGGTTTGGAAAATGATGCTTCCTCATTTTTTACACAGTCGCAGTCGTCCCAGTTTTCTTTGTGAAAATAACTAAGTAGATATCATAGAAAGTCTATATAACTATAATAATAAATTTTTGACTTGGGAACAGCAATAAACTTTATTAATTAAATAGCTGTTTTTTATGTTTTATAGGATGGCGCTCGGGATGGCGTTATTAGTTTCAAAATTCGACGTTTCGTTTTTGAGGTACTATTTATGGTAAAGTCAATTTTTTTTAATAAGGACCTGGAATTTTAAATAGGTACAGTTTTAGGAACTTCTAATCAAAAGTTTTTTAAATTTTAACATTTTGTCATTAGATAAATAACACATCATCAGCAAGTAGGTACCTAGGCATTTTTTACCTAGTTTTTATCATTACAACCCTAGCGGTTTTGTTTTCTTTAAGATTAAAAATATCATAATTAGTAATTACACATACCTATAGTGTTTTTATATAAAAAAAAATGCTACTTCCTAGATAGTAGGTAGGTGGTGCCTAGTTTTTGTTAATATTATCATTTTAAAGTTTTGGCCCCAACCTTAAAGTTTCTGTTTAATTTTTAAGCTTTATCTTTTTCGAATTTTGAAACCAATAACGCCATCTTGTAGAACATAAAAACTGGCTATGAAAAAGAATGCCTATTTTATGGAATAATAGGATTTTCATAAGCAATTTAGTTCAATTAATTAAATCTTATCTTGCAAACAGAAAGCAACATGTTAACAGTCGACCTTTCATAAATCTAAATCAACCTTATATAAGAGTAATGCTGGGGTTCCTCAGGGCTCAAACTTAGGGCCCCTTTTTGTAATAACGATTGATGGAATAACTGGGGTAGTGAATCGTTCAAAACCGCTTATATTTGCGGATGACTTTTAAGATGTTTATGGATGTACCTATTGACTGAGGATGGTCATTTGCAATAGGATCTGAACATAGTGACATGGTGTGAAATGAATGGATTTCATTTGAATACAACAAACTGGGTTTGCTGCATGTTATTTCCTTTAAAGACACATGTTTTGAAAAGGGATAACACTTTTAAAAGAATTACCACTCATAAGGACTTAGGTGTCACTTTTGATAAAACGTTAAGTTTCAATGAAGTTACATTTTTTTTTAAATTTATTTATTTATTGACGTGTACAACATTTTCAAGTTATAGTCTTCATAATCAGATGGACCAGACATTTCAGTGCTGATGTACCTACTTATGTCTTTGATTATTCAGTGCATTAATATTGCCTAAGCTGGAATATTGTAGTATTGCTTGGTCACGTCATCATATTATTTGGAGTAGGTCCTTTCATGGATGTATTTATGTTCTATAAGAAAAAAAAAGTGTAGATAATCCAGAGTTACTTTTTCAGTTACCCTTTTCGGGCAATCATATTTAGATTTTCTCAAGGTTGGCAGGATATATACCGTGATAAAGATCCTGATATATATCTTGATAAATATCATGATATTTATGCGACGATATAATTTATCCTGATGTATACCTATCAATGTTTTTTTTTCTATTCATCAGTATAAAAATATGGCGCCGCTGAGCCGGCAACAATGTATTATGCTGCTTACGTTGCGGTGATTCCCCATCTTTCCGAGACGTTAACCAACTGTTGTTCTTTGCCGCATTTTTGTTTAGTTCCGATTGCTGATTGAACGGATCAATATTTTGCTGTTTGTTTTATGAAATAAAAATTTTACAATGCCGAAAATAAAAAATCCAGTTTGGGTTTATTTTGATTCAATTCCCAAGCCCAGTAATTCTGGGTTTTAAGTTGAACCATAGTTAAAAGCAAAAAGATATTATGTGTTCATATTAAACTTGTATTTTTTTTTTAACATAGGAGCACTAAAAAACTTGTTATTGTGATAGCAACTATCATTGAATATAATTGAAATACATACAAATTTACAGGTTTATAATATGTTTATATTAAATTAAGTGATTTTGAATTTTAAAAATATATTTTTACAGAAAACATGAAAAATTTAAAAATAATTAAAAATAGAAATAAATATCCAAATTTGGATATACTTACATATATCGATATAATATAGGATATTTGGATATTTATATATAAATATCAAGATATTTGCCAACCCTGGATTTTCTTAGAATTAACCTGTACGAAAAATCTCTCTTATATTGTTTTAGTACTTATATCTTAGTATACCTACTACCTTCTGGTAGAATCTATATATGGAAACTTAAAGTGATTGTTTAATAATTTTTAGTTTTAAAAATCACTCTTGTCAATCTTTATTTAAATTTAACCTTGTTACAAGCCTTGTTCTTTAAATCCGTCTTATGATAATGACAGTTTTATTTTATTTTTATCCGTCCGACCTCAACCTCGCTTTTCAAATATTTTTGGCGCCTAAAATCGGGTTAGATACGACCCTGGATTTTTTTACCCAACAGGTGCCAGAATGAAAAATTGTGACCTGTAATAAAACACCAAGGCTGTTGCTAAGTCTTTTCATTGCCAGTAACGTCTTATCAGTAGGTATAGGAAATATAATTAGGATTGGTCTTTTTACAGTTTGACAGCCTATTAGGTACCCATCATACAACTTACAAACAAAAATAATAATCAATCAATATGTTAAATAGTATAATTACCTGGTTACACCTAATTCTAAACTACTTAGGTATAAGCTAAAAATACCTTTTAAAAAAAATCATAAACAATTTAAAAAAATTCTTTTTGATTGTTTTCGCTCTAATTGTTAATATATCATAATACAACAATGTATGTATAATTTATCCAAAGTCAGTGTGATGACATTCCAATCATTCCACACGGCATACAAACGGCGGTAAACAGTCTCAAAGAGACCGACCTCACAACCAGGGTTGTCAGATCTTTCTTCTTCAATTCTTTTAAGTTTCTTTTATTAAAAATATTTCTTTTATATCAGTATTCAATTGTTAGTCAGTAACTTTCTTTGAAAGCTAGTTTGCAAATATACTTTAAACCGAGGAGTTTTGAGTGTGACGGAAAAAAATAACAAGCCATTCATTGTTATAATAATACATTCTTTAATCCTTAAGAAACAATTGAAATCAAGACAAAAAGTGTTTTCAGTGTTTAAAAACAACTAATTAACAAACCCTTGTTTCTCGTATATACACTGCACCGCAAAATTAACCGGATGGAAAAAAATTCGCTTCAATTCAATCTTAAATAACTTTTAAGTGTTTTGATTAAATTCGATAATTTTTTGACACGTTGCAGATGCAGTCGTCTTTATCATGTTCTGATATCGCTTTTATGAACAGTGAAAATGGATATGTTCACATACAGGGTAGACAAAAAAATTGCATTTTACGCTTAACTTCTAAACACCCTGTGGAAAAATTGAAGAACTGATTGATGTTTTTTTGTACGGCATTTTTAAGTCCCATCTTTTCTGAACAACTTGTTTTTTGATTCATCTCGATATCTAAATTATTAAAGGAAAAACACAGGTTTAAAGGAAATAATGCAATAATCCTTTATTAGCAACAATAAATTTAAAAATTTGTAGTTGGCTTTGTCTTTTTTTGTCTTTCTGAATCTCGTTTCCATGGTACCATGGCTTGTCAGGAAGATTTTTGTCAACAAATGTACAGATTTATTAATTGCTGTACTTCAAGCGTTTCTTAAGTAAATTGTTGTTTTTTTTTTAATGTAATTTGTTGGTTGTTTTATGTTTTGAAGCTGTTCCGTAAACGGTAACGTAAAAGTGTATTAATTTAAATTAAATATGAGACCAGAAGAAGTGGCACAAGCCGTCGCTTTACAAGATGATGGTCGTCCGATTCTGTATATCGCAGAAAGGCTTGGCCATCCACGCAGTACCATATCCGATGCGATCCAAAGATTTAGACAAACTGGTTCTTACTCGAGAAGACCCGGGCAGGGAAGACCAAGAGTCACAAATGCAGTTGAAGATCGATTTCTTCGTCTTCAGGCTCTTCGGGAGCGGTTTTAGCTGTAAGATTGGCAGATGTTCATGGTACCTTGGTGTCATCTGACACTGTACTTAGAAGGTTAAGACAACAGAATCTAACATCTCATGTACCTGCCACAGGACCTCTATTAGACGCAGGTCATCGAAGGCAGCGCCTTGAATTTGCTCGAGCTCATGCAGATTGGAACATGAACAACTGGCAAAACGTTCTATTTACAGACGAGTCTCGTTTTACGCGATATTCACCTGACGGACGTCAAAGAGTGTGGAGGAGGCCTGGAGAACGATACTCTCAATGTTGTTTCTCTCCTAGAGTGCAATTTGGTGGCGGAGGAGTGATGGTATGGGGCGGCATATCTTTGGAGGCCCGTACAGACCTCATTACACTTCAGGGGGGTATTAACGCTGATAAATACATCAGACAGTGCTTAGAAGAACATATGATACCATATTCGCATTTTATAGGAGAACATTTTAAATTAATGCAAGATAATGCTCCACCACACAGAGCACAAATAACGAGGCAGTATTTGAACGATGTTGGCGTTCAGGTATTGGACTGGCCCTCAAGAAGTCCGGATCTGAACCCTATTGAGCACATGTGGGATACACTGGGAAGGAGAGTTAGGCAAAACTACGGCGAATTTCAAACTTTGGAGGCGCTAGCACAGGCACTGACAAACGAGTGGCAGCAGATACCCCAAGACGCAGTTGCTATTTTAATTCAATCTATGCCTGAAAGGATGAGAGCTGTTATTCAGGCTCGTGGAGGAAATACTCGATTTTAATCTTACCACTATTGCCCATGTTAATTTTTAAATTTATTGTTGCTAATAAAGGATTATTGCATTATTTCCTTTAAACCTGTGTTTTTCCTTTAATAATTTAGATATTGAGATGAATCAAAAAACAAGTTGTTCAGAAAAGATGGGACTTAAAAATGCCGTACAAAAAAACATCAATCAGTTCTTCAATTTTTCCACAGGGTGTTTAGAAATTAAGCGTAAAATGCAATTTTTTTGGCTACCCTGTATGTGAACATATCCATTTTCACTGTTCGTAAAAGCGATATCAGAACATGATAAAGACGACTGCATCTGCAACGTGTCAAAAAATTATCGAATTTAATCAAAACACTTAAAAGTTATTTAAGATTGAATTGAAGCGAATTTTTTTCCATCCGGTTAATTTTGCGGTGCAGTGTACTTACAATGTGCTTACAAATCCGAAAATTTTAAAGAATTGGCAACAGCAAGGGATACAAGCGCCAGTTAAAGCGGCTGGGATCAACTGAAGCGGTCTCCGACCCGTTCAATGATCGATTCTGTCAGACAGAGATAGGCCAGTGACCGCCGATGGCGTGGAAGAGACGAAGATAAAATATACGTAATTTGGAATTTGTGGACGGGCTGGACAATGGTCGGAGAATGGAGTTCTGGTAAAAAAATTAAAGCATTTTCTAAGCAGTGTCTTGCTGTGTCAGGTTTATTTTTCTGATTTTAGTTTTGTGTATAGAATTTTTGAGTTACCTTATATTTATTATTTTAATATAATATTATTATATATACAGTGGGTTTATAAAGTGTAGTATGTACAAACACCTAATGTAAAACAAACTTATAAGTGTGTATATGCATTTTAATTATTTGTTTGGGACGCCTATGGTTAGGAAATTCCTAAAGTTTAATGTCATTAAATTGACCTAAGAAACACCATACCTATGAGATTCATTACCTGTTGAAAGAGATATACCTTGTTCTGATCCGTTATTAACGTCACGAATTTATTTCACATCTTACATTATCAAAGTTAGCCTTGAAGTGACTTCATAAATAATCCACTTTTATTCATATCGCTGTGTTCATAGGGAAAGATACCTACTTCTTGTCTGGCATAGTGATCAGCACTAACACCAACCATATATTATGTAACTGTGAAACTAGCAAATCAGTTCAGAAAACAATGCAAAAGTAGTTTTATTAGGCTAGGATTTACAATGTGTCGTTAACTTGACCCAGGTTAACCATCTAATTTGTGATACAGGCCGGATAAGACCGCGGTTTAGTAGAATTTAACCATCAACCTGGGCTTTAGATGATTTTAAAATTTAATTTTATATCCAAGCTCAAAAATATCCCGAGCCCTATTTCAAAAATAAACATAGAGGTATCTAAGTATTAAGGATTGCTCCATTTTTTTTGACACACTCGAAAGTATTTCGATGATTTGTTAACCTTTGTCGATTGGATGTTGGTGCCATTTGGCACGAATTTAAGGAAATGGTTTGGATTTTTTAGAAATTTTATACTTTTGTCGGTTGAACATTAAATAAATAAATGTTCACATGCTCCCACATATACATATGAGGAGGTCAGTGTGTCAGAGTTAAGAGTTTCATAGCTTAGTTGCCATGTAAAAAGATTGGAAACTTTTAAATGTAGAGTGCAGAAAGTTAATATAAAAGTAGCGCCACAGGCGAACATTTTAACTAATAGAGGTAGTTGAAAATTTAAAATAAATAGCAGGTCAAATAGTATAAAATTAATATTATTATATTATGTATGAAGTCTTGAAGGAGGAGGGGACATATGTCTCCTTGCCTTCCTCCCTGGTTATGCCACTGTCTAGAATTAAATAATAAGTGAATAAACCGGAATAAACCCAAAAATCGCCTAAAATATATTATGTGTACCTACCTACTGTATAATTTTTTTAAAATAATTTCAGTATGTATGAGAATTTTATTGTAATAATGAATGTATTAAATTTCGCCACCTTGTAGATCCCATCCATTTCCTAGTGAATTACCTCTTGGCAGAACGTTCCTTACTGTTATACTGTTACCGAACCAAATGTTATTTTTGGTTTAGGCTGAGAGAAAATGAATGAACTCAATCTTGTGCTTATAATTTTTTTATCGCCTCTTGACCGGATTCTTTAAACTATTGCCAAGAATTTTAATCATATTGCCACATAACGAGTACCTACACACGACGCGCGTGACGATAGCATATTATGATGATATTTATACAAGAAACTGATGCACCTACACACTCACCACGATCTTCAAAAAGCCTTATGTTTATTTCAAATTGGAAAAACGGAATACTATTCTGCCGTCGTACCTTATAAAGCAGTATATCCATTTTTTGCTATTTTATAGTTAACTCACGTTCTAGATCATCTAGATATTTACCTTTAGATAAGCAAACAATAATCACGAAGTGGCAAATTTTTGGTTATGCGCATGTAAACCAAACCACACAGGAATAGACATGCGCACTGCAAAATTATCATTTAACGGATGGGGAAAATAGACAGGTCCGGGCTTAAACCAAGGTTGGCAAATATAATGATATTTATATAAATATCCAACGATATATAAGTATCCAAATTTGGATATTTATTTATATTTTTAATTATTTTAAAATTATTTCATCTGTTTTTTGTAAAGATATATTTTAAAAATTCAAAATCACTTAAGTACTTAATTTAATATAAACATGTTAAAAACCTGTAAATTTGTATTTCAATTCTATTCAATGATAGTTGCTATTACAATAACAAGTTTTTTTAATACTCCTATGTTAGGAATATAAAATGTAGGTAAAAATACAAGTTTATGAATATGAACCATAGACAATTTACCTTTAGATAAACAAACAATAATCACGAATGTGGCAGTTTTATGGCCTCGCGCATGTAAACAAAACTGGGAACTATTAGACATGCGCACTGCAACATTATCGTTTGACGAATGGGAAAATAGACAGGTCCGGGCTTTAAAATTTAAATTCTTGCTCATATGCCACCATAGAGGGTTTATTTTACCCCTATTTGGGCATAATACAATTATACAACGGCTGCAACTAGTACTAGTCATTGTTTATATTACAATCAGAGTCACTAAAAGCACAAACACACTTCACTAACTAAACTACACAAAAACCAGAAATCCATAAATATTAAACACCAGTCCCACAATCCACGATAGCCGATCCGATAGCTGAAAACTTTAGAAAACTACAAGGAATCCGCAGAGAAGAGAAACCTTAAAACACAACAACAAAAATGGCGGCCGAGCCGGTTCTGGAGGGTATTCTTGACCGCGTCGATTATTGTCGATAAAGTAGGACGGCCGATAACACGAGGTTTGTGCGCATGCACGAAGGTTCCCCGAATGAAGACAGCTGACCGACGAGTCATGCGCTCGGACCTATTTTTTCACCCATAAAACGTAACTTTTGTTTGCGCAGGAGATAAGCTGTAGGTATCTAAAGGTAAATTGTCTATGATATGAACACATCAAATATTTTTTGCTTATTATATGGTTCAACTTAAAACCCAGAATTACTGAGCTTGTTAATTAAATCAAAATTAACTCATACTAGATTTTTTATTTTTGGCATTGTAAAATTTTTATTTCATAAAACAAACAGCAAAATATTGCTCCGTTCAATCAGAAATCGGAACTAAATAAAAATGACACGCGGCAAAGAACAACAGGTGGTCCACGTCTCGAAAACATGGGGAATCACCGCATCGTAAGCAGCATAATACGCTGTTGCCGGCTCAGCGACAGCGGGGCCATATTTTTATACTGATGAATAGAATTTTAGAAAAAAAGAAGGATCAGGAAGAATCAGGATAAATATCGTCGCATAAATATCATGATATTTATGAAGATATATATCAGGATATTTATCACGGACATATATCCTGCCAACCTTGGCTTAATCATCTTGGTTGTGTAGCCTAGGCCTAGTTAGATGTGTTTAAATTGATCATAATAAAATAAAATTACATATCAAGAACTGTCACTACTTCATACTTAATGAAAATACGAAATGCCCGGTATTTTACCCTTATTTGGGCATAATAAAATCATACAATGGTCTTTACTAGTCATTGTATCCGAGGCACAAACACAATAGGGAACTTGACAAAAATTTTAAATGGGGAAAAATTCTATAAATCATAAGTACATATTGTCATAAAACATATGGCAGCAAAAAAAAAACAACATATTTCGTCCCAAAAGACCGCTAGAAAGATTTAAAAATGCCCCAAAATTCAAATTATTCCAAGCGGGTAAAAACGCGCTGCTAGTAGTCGTGACGTCAAGGGGTATCATTTGTCAGATTTGTGTGTGACATCCACGAAATAGGTTATAGGTTTTCAATAAATTTGATGATTTGTCAGATTTGACATCCACGCGTCAAGCGACACGACCTTAAAACAACAATACAATAACAATAACACACGGCAATCCAAATGCAAATTGGGTCGCTCGGCACCTGTCAGGAGTGTCAGAATGACGGATGACCAAAAGTCATACCCCTGACGTCATCGGGCTTCGCGCGCTTTAGAGATCGTTTGAAATGCTTTCGACACGCGCGAAGCTTTAAAGAATTTTTACCAAGTTATTTTTGATTTTTAAGGAGTAATAGATGGGGAATACTTTTTTCAGGCCTAACTAAATTATATTATTGAAAAAAAAAATTGGAAAGTTCCCTATTCACTAAACAACACAAGAACTAGAAATTCACATATTAAACACCCACAATAGCAAAAAAAAAACAAGAAGTCATATGTGTGGAGTTAGCAACGTTTATTAGTAACGTTTATGCAGGGACGAAATATTTTTGGGGTAGGTGTCAATTCCACCTGTAGCGTTTGTAAACGAATTTTAATTTTTTTAGTGGCGAAGGTTCACTTTAACCATTGAATATCAAACTATATAAGAATGACGGATGTCCGAGAAAAGTTGACAACCTATTTTTTGACGTATTGGAGCTGGTTTGGCCGCCATTGTGGGGTTGATCGTAACTCTAACCTTAAATCTGTCGCCTGTCTGTCGTTATAATGCAGCTCCTCGGCAACAGATGTCTCAAATTCACTGATGTGATGTCGTGGTGTTGCCGCATATCGTATTTTATTGGAATTTTTAAGAATTCAAGCATTTTTAACAGACAATAAAATAGGAGGTTCTCAATTCCAGCCGAATGTATGTTTTTGATAATAATATGTACGCTGATTACTCCGGGGTAATTGGACCGATTTTCACAATGATTTTACCGTTGCATTGGGTGTTAAATGTTAAACAAATAAAAGTAGATAAAAAGCGACAGCAAGTATAACTAAATTATGTTTTATTTCGTCGAAAAATAGCAAAATACTTAATACACTAATACAAACAAACTGGATGTTTCTTAAGTAACCTACTTATTTTAACCATTTTGAAAAGTAGTAATAATTGCAAATTAAAACCAAGTTATACAAACAAACCCCACATCATTCATATTTTACCCAACATAGGTATACGTTGTAGCCTAGTTAGGTTAGGTATTGAATAGTGAGAGTCGTCATTTAATTCTGTTAGAAATAGAATACATGGCGGTCAATATGTTTTCATGTAATTAACGTTGGGACGTCAAAAGGTTGAAAATATTATAAGCTACAAGGCAATTAAAAATAGGGACATTTTTAAGTCTAGACTATACTAAAGGTAGGAAAATAAATGTAAGCCATTTAAATCTAGGATAGGTGTAGGTACTTATGTGAAATCAAGTTTTACGATAAGCTATAAAAATAAATTTAAAAAACTCATGCAGCAAGTCAAACAGACAGGCGGCAACAATGTTTTAATTTAGCAGCGAAAAGGTTAGTCGCTTTCTTGTTGGTGAACTCATTGTGCCATCTATGAATTTGACGTAGCAGATTTAGGAAATCGGCTCATATGGCCTTTTTATAGTTTGATATTCAATGCTTTAACTAATTTTTCTCAATTTTTTTTAAATTGAACACCCTGTATATTATTTTACTATTCGATGGCGTAGTTTTTAACAATTTTGGAGATAAAATTAATATCGTAAAAAAAAACTTAATTTTTATGGCCCCAGTAAAGAGAAATGGTAACGAAAAAAGGTTGGGTCAAAAATTAAATATAACCGAGGACACATTAAAATTGTTTTCCTTTAATTAAATCTTACCCCGAGTCTTACCCTTATAAGGAATAAATCCCTTATTGTGAGCTGTTTGAGAGAAGTAAACAAAACCCAAACAATTATTATTTCAGTGAAAAATGTTCATTTTAGCAGTAAAGACAAAAAATTCTTTACCTCACGCGTGGCAAATCAGCTTGGATTTTTTGTAGGGTCAATGTGGGTAATTGAAAACAGGGGTAATTGGAAGCAGCAAGAATAAATAACTTAAAATACATTTGACAGCAACGCGTTGCTAGGCGGCAGATTCTCAAGGTTCTTGGTGTCTTACGCCATTTTCCCTGGCACGCCAGAGTTGTTTGTTTACAAGCTATTACTAAATGAAATTTGTTATGTTATTAATCCCGACTGTTCGTTTTAATAGTGTTTTAAAAACTAAAAATTTTGGCAACATATTTTAAGTAAGTTTTATATCCCTTTTATGACAGGCTAGTTATAAGATTTTTATCCATCTGCAAATATTAATTTTGAGGTTATTTAACGTTTGGGGTTTTTTTTGGCAGTGTTTCCAATTACCCCAAATATAAACTAATAGGGGGGTAAATGAAAACACCTGCTGGGGGTAAATGAGAATACCACGAACTGACTGATTTCTTCCTTTTTTTCTAGATCTATACCTCGTACTTATCTAATAAAATATGCCACGTAAAAAATATATTAAAAAGCGGAACTCACCAACCTATACTTTAGAAGATTTAGATCACATTGTTTCTTGCTTAAAAACGCGAGCAAAAATGGGCTTCCCTTGCTGGGGTTAATTGGAAATAGAGTGCGTATCTTTGACAGAATGTTATATTTAAATCAACAAATATTTTCATTTGCCCCTATATTTAGTCCTTTATTTTATTTGCATAAAAAGTTACTTGTATTCAATTACCCCCGAAATCCTGTTTTTTCTTTAAAATCCTGGGGTAAAAGAGAACGAGCCATATTAAAGAAAAAACAACTAATATATTACTAATTTATATAAAAAGATGTTGTTTAAAGTATCACTTTACAAATATGGCATGTATTTTGCACTAAAAACAATTTTTCTATTTAAAATCCATATTTAATCAGCCAAAAACGTGAAATTTAAAATATCGTTTCCAATTACCCACATTGACCCTAGTACCTACTTATTATGACATTTTTTTCCTTGCCACTGTCACCGGCAAGACACTCCTGGGTTTTTATCAAAAATGGGGGATAGTCGCTAAATTGCCTGTTCCCAATATTATCGGGAAAAGGGACAAATACATTTTTGAGATGTTTGAGACAATCTAACTATTTAATTTTGTTGTATCTTATATCGTGCGAGCAAAAATTATTTGCATCAAAGAGGACCTTGCATCTAAGGACGTAATGCTTAGCCGTAAAGCTTAATACCTGTTGGGTGTCAGTAACTACCTGAATTAACAATCAATCAGTTATTCCGTCATCTTTGACAGTCGTTACAAGTAATTTGATTTATCGCTAATTTTTCCAATTTATTGAACAATTCACACAATGGGCTTTACGGAACAGCACAAAACATTCATGGTTGAAGCGTATTTTCGAAACGGGGTTAAAGTAAATTGTGAGTGGCAATACAATCCGGGTTTGTGCATGGACGATTTTCACGAACATTTTCCTAACGTTGCTTTTATTGCTGGGGATTTTTATCATTGGATGAAAAGAACCGTGGCTGTGTTTAAGGAAACAGGTTCTATACAACATAAATAAATATAGTTAAAAAAACCTAAAAAACACGCTTTTTAATAATTAATCAACCTAAAAAGCGGAAAATAAATATATTATTATGTAGTTTAAAATAATTCTTGAAATTCTTAATATAGGCAGAAAATAATAATGAACGATAATCATTAGTATTATAGTGAAAAAAAAGCGTGGGGCGCTTTGTGCTATATATTTCGTATATCGAGCACCCCACGCTTTTTTCACAATAGACACTTTAAGCATGTCCTAATCTGCGCATGTGCAGAATAGATGCGTTGGACTCAATACGTTACGTTGCCCGCATCGTTACGGGCCTGCCATCGTATCCCTATCCGTAAACGCATTCCAACCAATCGACCGATCTCTGGTTTCTATGATTTTGTCGTCATCATGCAAAATGTGTCTGATCACCAGATCGCCCAAATCGTCGTCATCTTCATCATCCTCATCAATAAGGATGGGATGAAGTATTTCATCCATAATTTAAAATATTTAATTTTAAATAATTCAAAATTATTCAAATGAAAAAATCACAATTTTTAAGGTTAGAAATAGAAAATCTGACATGTGACGTTTTACTTTACTGCTGGATGCGTTCGGTTTCGTATACGTATGGTTGTTGATGCTTAAACAGTTTTTTTTTGCGATCAACGTAACTCAATGCGTTACGAATGCGGATACGGAAAAAAAAATACGGTTTGCTTAAAGTGTCTAATAATACTAATGTTTATCGTTCATTATTATTTTCTGTCTATATTAAAAATTTCAAGAATTATTTTAAACTATATTTATTTTCCGCTTTTTAGTTTGATTAATTATATTAAAGCGTGTTTTTTAGTTTTTTTAAACTATATTTTTTTAGTTATAAGAAAAGAGATTGATGTGCTTTCTTCATTGTTTTCTAACCATATATTATAATAATCCGCATTACATACGGCTTGTTTTAACCTAAATCTTTCTGAATTTAAAACCTGCATCTTGAGGTCCAGGTACTCATCTCATCACCATCGTCTTTATATAGATTTTGCCGTGATGCGATTGTCCCACTTGTTTAATGGACGAAAAAGCGAGGGAATGCGGAACCGACCCAATTTGTTTCGTAAAAGTTCCCACGTCTTGCGAAAGGGGACGATCCCGTCTTGAAAATACGTCAGGTGCAAATACGAATCCAGACAGTATTTATTGATATACAGGGTAATTCACGGTGGATGGAACGTTAGACGTTTCTGACGAACCAATAAAGGAATCGTTCTGAAAATTTGGTCGCTTATATAAACGGACACGCTCTACCAACCTAAAATATTTTTGACAATACAGTGATGCCGCTTCCACACAAAAATAATAGTAACTTCGATTTTTTAAATGCAACACCATATATTTTATTCCATTTTCGAAACCCCCATTACTTTCCTTACAATTTTTATTAACTCTACTCTATACTTATCTCTTGCCGTTTCTAAGATATAAATTAATTTCCGTTTTTTTTGTCCAAAAACGTCACTTTTAAAAATGCTGAAAATTTTGAACTCTAAAACACTGAACCCTGAAATTTGGTAAATAGTTAACTAATACCATAGGGTTCTTTGCCCTAGTCCCAAATCTTAGTTGCAATATACAGGGTGGTTAAAAAATACACTTATTCTGGTAGCTTAAAAAAGTGACCATAAGTCCTTTTTTTCAAATGTAACACCCTGTATATTATTACGGGTTTGAAAAGCTGCTAAAATTTCTCTTAATTCTTGTATATCATACCTGTACGTAACTAACTATAGTTTAACCATTTTTTTGACGTATTAAGCATGATTTGTAAAATTTTCTATACAATTCAATTTTCATTCGGTTATTAGTAAGTTAGCCACGGGGTTAGCCGGTTAGCCATGACAAAAACTGATGTTTATGCATGTTACTATGGTTATCGTTTTGACATTTCAATAAGTTTAGATACAAGATAGAAATACACTTTAAAGTCATGGAAGAAAACTATAAAAATTCAGTTCTTATGAATTTATGTATCTATGACTTTAAAGTGTATTTCTATCTTGTATCTAAACTTAATAAAATGTCAAACATAACCATAGTAACATACGTAAACATCAGTTTTTGTCATGGCTAACTTACTAATAACCGAATGAAAATTGAATTGTAAGAAAATTTTACAAATCATGCTTAATACGTCAAAAAAATGGTTAAACTAGTTAGTTACGTACAGGTATGATATACAAGAATTAAGAGAAATTTTAGCAGCTTTTCAAATCCGTAATAATATACAGGGTGTTACATTTGAAAAAAAGGACTTATGGTCACTTTTTCAAGTTACCAGAATAAGTGTATTTTTCAACCACCCTGTATATTGCAACTAAGATTTGGGACTAGGGCAAAGAGCCCTATGGTATTAGTTAACTATTTACTAAATTTCAGGGTTTCAGTGTTTTAGAGTTCAAAATTATCAGCTTTTTTAAAAGTGACGTTTTCGGACAAAAAAAACGGAGATTAATTTATATCTTACGGTAAGAGATGAGTATAGAGTAGAGTTAATAAAAATTGTAAGGAAAGTAATGGGGGTCTCGAAAATGAAATAAAATATATGGTGTTGCATTTAAAAAAGCGAAGTTACTATTATTTTTGTGTGGAAGCGGCATCACTGTAGGTATTGTCAAAAATATTTTAGGTTGGTAGAGCATGTCCGTTTATGTAAGCGACCAAATTTTCAGAACGATTCCTTTACTGGTTCGTCAGAAACGTCTAACGTTCCATCCACCGTGAATCACCCTGTATAATACGTTTTTTTTTGCCGGTCTCGTATATCGGAAACTTAAAAATTTAACCATTTGTACCACGGGAATTACTAAGTCTTAATTATCGAGGGAAATTGCTATCCC
The DNA here is from genome assembly GCA_963969555.1 of Polydrusus pterygomalis. Lineage (NCBI taxonomy): Eukaryota > Metazoa > Arthropoda > Insecta > Coleoptera > Curculionidae > Polydrusus > Polydrusus pterygomalis. Next base: position 22,461,355 of record OZ018379.1, read on the forward strand.
TCGGGCCTTGATATTGGTCCTCCCGCCCCGCTTAAACCATTTGCCATAGTCTGAGATTTCTGTCTTTTTCTTCACGTTCATCGCATGAAATACATCGCGTTACCGCGCGTTACGTCAGTGTACACCCGGCCTTAATGTTAATACAGCCCTGTACGGTTACACATCCCCAACATGGCAACAGCGTGGGTGTCTGGACTTGAGGACTGAACCTACCCCAACTGTTATCGTGGGATGACGCCGTGGCTTATTTCTTGGTATCACGGACATTTTCGCTTAACAGTTCGTTGGAAATTGATTATTTCGCGAATTGCGCTTTCCTGAAATTGTTTCGTTTGCGATGCATTTTTTGGGAAAACCTAAAAGTCATGGAACGTTTGTGTATTTTAAAGGTCACGAAAAAGATCGAATTATGCATAATATACAGGGGTCTTATAGTACGATAAAGGTATCTTATTTGGATTAGAGATACATGACATGATTCTAGTGTTTACGAGAACAGATTCAAATGTTACCGGAATGAAAATGGTGACCATCGTTCTCCATACTCCATAGTACATTGTTAAGCAGTTCTGGTGTTCTGGAGTGATTGGATGACACTATAGTCAGTAATACGTTGTCGGAAATCTGCCAGTTAGGTTGGTGGAGTTGCGTAGATTTAGCTAGTGATGTGAACTCATAAAAATGAATCTAATGGTGTTTAATTATTGTAAATGTTGTGATTTTAATGCCACTACATAAAAATATGGTGTCAGTTTCTCTCCAAATAAAAAAAAATAATCACATTTCATTTATGTTAGGTTCTTCAACTTAAAAACTATTAATCCTGATTACAACTGTCAAATCCCCTGAGGTGTCTTCTTCTTTGGATTGCTATGTATGAGCATGATGGGCGTCGTTTGGGGGGGGGGGCAAGGTGGGGCATTTGCCCCCCTCCCTGGAAGTTGACTTATTGACAGAAGTTGACTTATTGACAATTATTTATGTTTTAACAAGTTAGCAGTAAAAGAAAAAAAGATCGTATTATTTTGTGAAGTCTGGCAATCAATATGGTTTGATTGAATGAATGAATTTATTATTTGGAGTTTTCCTTTCAATTTTTGTTATTATTTTGGGGTAGTAAAGACTTATTTTAATAAAAATGAACAGTTTTAATGCCAAGACGAGTATGATGAATGTGGAATATTTGAGAAACAATTTAAGCTCATTAAGTATTAAGCAAAAAATTGAAATTAAAATTGAGGGAAGACCTAAACGCGAAATTAAGTTGATACAGACCACAAACTGTAAATCTAGGGACTTTATTGTTAGTGATAACTTTGCTGGAAATAAAAACAGAAGAAACTTTACTTTTAAACAATGTACCCACTAATAAATAATAAATTGGCCTTTTTATTTTTTATCTTATTTCATTTTCAATAAAATAAGAAGGTAATCATAAACTTTTAAAATATTTACTAATAATTATTGACCAAATTTGGGCGTGGTCTTAAAAATTTCTCGCCTGCAGCGGGCTTTTGGTGCAACCCCAAGTTATCAGGTCACGAGCCGCCAGTGCCCCCCCCCCCTAAGAAACCGTTTAACGACGCCCATATTATGAGGTATAATATAATTTTTTTTCATGAGCTTCCCTTAACCCCATTTAACCATATTGGTCCTTATTTATCTTCCTAGCATATATTGTTATTGTGTAGCTGATGATGACCTTTTCTATGGTCGAAACATGTCCTGCCTTCATGTACTAATGTACTTCATCCTATTATGAGGTAGTAACGTAATATTTTACTTTTGTGGTTCAGATGCACCTTTTTCCCTCATTCAAATTAATTTGTGAAAGTGAAAAATTACATCTATAGTCAGCGGAATTATAGTTACGGTGCTAAAATGATGACTTTAAGTCATTGACTTATATAATTTACTTTAAAAAAAGTGTGTATTCACTGTTCACTGAGTGACACACTATGCTTTCCTTAAGGTAAAAAAAGTAAAGTTCGTGTAACTTGTGGTGTTCAAGTCTGGTGCTAGAGTTTTCAGGTCGCGCAAGCGCCTCTAGCGTGACTTAACGACCAGAGATGGCCGGGACCGACAGCTTTACGTCTCCTCCGAAAGACGATCTTACACCAACCAACTAAAATTCGGTCATACTTTTTTTATTATGCGTATGCCCACTCCGGGAATCGAACCCGGATCGCCACGGCCGTAAGCGGTATCTCTACCACTGAGCTACGACCGGGCTTTTCCTTTTTCCTTAAGGTGCCTTAAGTTTTACGAAGGTCTTCTTTTTCCCAGATGTTTGCTTTTGCGGTCACGCTTGTCGTCAAGCAAAAGTCTATTATCCTCCAAATGCCAAGAACTTGAAAATTTAACATCCTACCATTGGGGATAATCCAAAATTTATTTAGAGACCATGCAATATATTCGGATAAACGGCAGACCGAATTTATATTTAAAGTTTTGTCGAATGTTTAAAGATGAAAAGGACACAATTTATGAGCTGGCACAAACTTTTATTAATAAGTAAAGATTAATTTTGTACTGGAATATTGTTTTTATTACTAAATTGCTTTTACCCCGCGCTTCTTCCATGATTACCCAATTTGTGTCGATTTCCAGATGTGTGAGTACGTGAGTAGTGTTGGTAACTTTTAAGGAGCTTATGATAACTGTGTTTTTATCCGGGGTTACAGTTTATTATTTGTAGTGCTCGGTCTAATTCAAGCGTTACTCATGGAAAATTGAAAGGAGTCGAAGATAATGAACAACATCTTAAACGGATGCGTTGTGTCCTCGTTGGTCTATGACAAGATAATATAACAGTCGAAACTGCTGGGTGGACTAGAGATTACGGTGGATTTACTTTAAATGTAACCTTGCTACTAACATAACCTACAAATAACCCAACTTTTAAAAAAATCCCAAATTGCGATTTAATAATTATTGTAAAGTTGTTTCTGGGGGAGGAATAAACTAACAAACCTTTTTTCTCTGGCCAGTAGATACTTTTTAGAAATAAAATTACTTTTTCTATTTCACGTTCATAATAAGCTCAGTACGATACGCATTTGCGTTACGCGTTTTTCTTTATTTGATGTTGGTAATATTTAAATGTTTTATTTCATTGACTTGCGCGGCCTTTGTGATTTACGAGAAAACCCATTTTTCGCAGAGGAAAAATAGCTTGATAACTTACTTTTTTATTCTGTGTGGATAACAGTCATGTATGTTGGTTGCATAAATCTATAAATCAATTTTTTGTAGATGCTTCAAGCTATCATTTTCTGCCAAATTCTATCCAAAATTAAATCTACTAACCTTCCAATGTCGATTTTAACTTCAACTTTATTTGAATTTTCCATCTTCCCTATACTAAATTGCAATGCCGTGACGTAAAATCACGTCTTTTGAAATTCGAAAAAAGTAGTAAAATCGCCCGAATTTCCGAACGCTCTGTATATGTACCGAATGTAAAAGGATCATACAACGTATTCCGTCCAATTTCAAATCTCATATCGCTAAAATAACTTTAGAATCTCGTGGTGAAAATGGGTCAATAAATCAAAAAATGACAGTTTGCAAAATAATTTTTGTTGTCCAGAGGCTACTATGATAAAAAATAGTATTACCAACATAAAATTTAGACATAAAAATTAACAAAATTTGAAGGATTTATTTTCTTTTTAAAATGTATTTTTCTTGATTATAAAAGGTGAAATAGAAAAAAATGTATAAAGCACATGTTTCATAAGGCGTTTTAGCGCACGTGTCAATAAAAAAACTCGCCACTTTGTGGCTCGTTTTTTAAAATAGACGCGTGCGCTAAAACCGCTTCTTATGGAACGTGTACTTTAATATACTATTACCTACCTACTACTTGTGTTCAGGCAAATCGGCAAGGATATAATAGAAATAGGCCGTTGAGATTAAACCATTCGAAGCTCTCCGTCTCGACGACTTTGTAGCTTATTTATAATAATATTTTCAGCGATTTCAACTCTAATGTATTCCTGTAACTTGGTAACTATGCCGGTTTTTGTAAAGTCATCTTCCAGAGGCATAAAACCTTGGCCCGAATAATCTCTCATCAATCGATTTTTCACCGTCACTTTTATCCTCATAGGCTAAGAGCACGGGGGTTTATTTACGGAAGTAAAACGTTAAATGTTTACTACCCGTCTGACCAGACGCAACAGGAGTGCATTCCCATGTAAATAACCATAAGAGAGCCGCTCAGTAGTCCTTTAGACTATGAGTTGGTACAAAAAAAAACACCAGTAACTAACTCCTGATCTGTTTGAAGGTAATATTATCAGAAGAATTACATTATCGGACTTTCATTGTCTTTATTTTGTTACTTAATTCAACGTTTCACTCAGTTAGTGCTAAGTGCTCGATCTACGGAAAATATAGCACAAAGCGACCCACGCCTATTTCACAATAATACTAATGTTTATCGTTCATTATTATTTTCTGCCTATATTAAGAATTTCAAAAATTATTTTAAACTATATTTATTTTCTGCTTTTTATTTTGATTAATTATTAAAGCATGTTTTTTAGTTATTTTAAACTATATTTATTTTTCATTTTTTAGTTTAAGTTAGGTATTGTTAGGAAAAAAAAATTTGAATAGATTGAGCTAGATTAGTAGATTATTGTATTGTCAGCGGTTCTTGATAAGTCTGCAAAATCTATATTAAATCTGACCGTTTAAAGTGGGTCAAAATCGGGTTTAAAGAAGGCGGTTACAAACAAACATACATACAAACCCGAACAAACGACAAAAATTAAAAAAAAAAATTGGTCAAAATTTTATTTTGACGGGTAGAAATTTTTCTCTATTCTTAGCGACAATATCTATACGACCCCACGTTTGTTTCATTACTATCGGTTATTGTAATAATTCTGACATATTGACAGGTGTCAAATTTTGACAAGAGATTTTTTTGCGTATTTTTTTCACCTTTCCACCGTCAATATACATACGACCTTATAGTTTTTTCATTTATATAATTTTTTTTAACGATTTGACATATTGACAGCTGTAAAATTTTGACAGGAGAATTTTTTGCTTATTTTTCCTGAAGTCTCCGCATCGAATACTATACGACCCCATAATTTGTTTCGTCAAAATTGCTTCTTCGTTTTATACCTGACAGCTGTCAAAATTTGACAGGAGAATTTTTTGCGTGTAGATTATTGTATTGTCAGCGGTTCTTAAAAGTCTACAAAATTTAAATTAAATCTGACCGTTTAAAGTGGGTCAAAATCGGGTTCAAAAAAGTCTGTTACAAACAAACATACATACAAACCCGAACAAACGACCAAAATATTTAAAAAAAATTTGTAAAAATTTTATTTTGACGGGTAGAAATTTTTTTTTAATTTTTCTCTATTCTTAGCGACAATATCTATACGACCCCACGTTTGTTTCATTACTATCGGTTATTGTAATAATTCTGACATATTGACAGGTGTCAAATTTTGACAAGAGATTTTTTTGCGTATTTTTTTCACCTTTCCACCGTCAATATACATACGACCTTATAGTTTTTTCATTTAAATCATTTTTTAAACGATTTGACATATTGACAGCTGTCAAATTTTGACAGGAGAATTTTTTGCTTATTTTTCCTGAAGTCTCCGCATCGAATACTATACGACCCCATAATTTGTTTCGTCAAAATCGCTTCTTCGTTTTATACCTGTACCTGACAGCTGTCAAAATTTCACAGGAGAATTTTTTGCGTGTAGATTATTGTATTGTCAGCGGTTCTTAAAAGTCTACAAAATTTAAATTAAATCTGACCGTTTAAAGTGGGTCAAAATCGGGTTCAAAGAAGTTTGTTACGGACAAACAAACATACAGGTGAAGCTAATAGAAGCGTGTTAAAATTGAGAGGATAATAGGTATACTTATTTGTGACTGATGTCGAAATCGAAAAGTATTTAAGTAAATGAACACAGTATCATCAGTATGCTCGTTCTAAGCTCTTGTTCTACAATATTGACAATTTATCCCGGTAATTTACCGAAACTAATTGAAAATGCATTTTTTTCACACCTGTTAACATACATACACGCGTTCAGCGCCGATACAGGCGTATGTAATAACTTTTTAAACATAAATAAACCGCGGCGCTTGGAGACTACACCGGGAGATAACGAATTTAGGTCAATGTCTAGCTATCTTAGACCAAAGTCTACTGGGTTAAAAATAGATGCACAATGAAACATATAGAGATGGAAAGAGTATTGCACGTGTTTAATAACAATAACTAATCCGGTATTCCGTTTTGTTTATAAACGATTCAATTAGGAAAATCGCAACCTTCTAGGCAGATAGCTATTAGATAGGGTTTATGCGCGGACGAGATCTTCTATAAACGATATACCGTGCGAGCAAAAATGATTTGCATCAAAGAGGGCTTGGATTAAAAAAGGTAGGGCTTGGTTTAGATCACAATGATATGGGGACGATATATCTAACCAAATTTAGGTTAAAATTTTGTCCAATTCATATTATGACATGATATGCCAAACTAATGAGTAATAAAATAAGTAGACAAATAATACAAATTTATTTTTGTTGTTTACAAAATTAAAAAGGTAAGAATATACAGAAAGAAAAAGAAAAATAATTACATAAATTGCTGAAATTGGCCACCGCCATGCTCCAAGCATAAATTCACACGTCTCTTCATATTTTCGAAAGTGTTGACCAGCATCTTTGGAGAAATGTTACCACATTCTTGGATAATCCTTTCTTGTAATTGTTCTAAATTTGCAACTGGTGTTTTAAAAATAGTGTTCTTTAAATGAGGAAAAACGAAGTAATCTATAACCGTTAAACAAGGTGATCTAGGTGGGAATTCAATGTCTGATCGAAAACTGATCAATCTGTCGTCGAAAAAATTGCGTAAGTAGTTAATAGTTTCGGCGGCTGCATGGGCGGTTGCACCGTCCTGTTGAAAATATCCAAAACGTAGTTCGTCGTCAAGTAATTGCTCCACTGTGTCATGGAAAAAAATAAGACCAACAATTCTTCTTCGGAAAACAGCTAACCAGACACCAATTTTTTGAGGGTGCAATGTGGACTCACTACAAGAAAATGGGCATTTTCACTTCTCCACATGCGTGTATTCTTAGAATTCACATAACCGGAGGGGTGGAACTAGGAACTAGGCTTCATCCGAAAAAAATGTCAGGTCTAATAAATCATTTCTTTCCAATACATTTTGGGTAAACCATTGAAAGTAATTTCTGCGTCTTTCAAAATATGCGGCTTGTATTTCTTGGAATAATTGCCCTTTATAAGGAAATAAATTTAGCTGCTTCTTAAGAATAGTTCTGCATGTTCCATAAGATCTTCCCATTTCTTGGGACAGGCGTCTTATAGAATTTGTTGGCGTATTTGGCATTATTTCACGAACGTTTGCAACAAGTTCTTCTGTTCTTGCAGATGGTCTTCCTGCTCCTTTTTTGTGTTGTATAGAACCTGTTTCCCTAAACACAGCCACGGTTCTTTTCAGGCAATGATAAAAATCCCCAGCTATAAAAGCAACGTCAGGAAAATGTTCGTGAAAATCGTCCATGCACCATTTACTAACCCCGTTTCGAAAATAAGCTTCAACCATGAATGTTTTGTGCTGTTCCGTAAAGCCCATTGTGTGAATTGTTCAAGAAATTGGAAAAATTGGCGATGAATTAAATTACTTGTAACGACTGTCAAAGATGACGGAATAACTAATTGATTGTTAATTCAGGTAGTTACTGACACTCAACAGGTATTAACCTCTACGGCTAAGCATTACGTCCTTAGATGCAAGGCCCTCGTTGATGCAAATAATTTTTGCTCGCACGGATCTAGATATAAAAAAAAAAAAGTATTCAGATTTAATTAACGATTATCCAAAGGAAGGCTTCAGGATTTCAATTATTTTTAAACCTAAATACCAAAAAGACCATTCAAGAATAAGAACGGTGTCTAATTTTTTACGTTTCATTCAGTAATATGAGAGACGACAGTGTCGAATTTGTTTTAGCTACGTTTATCCAGAAAAAGCCCACTCAAATCCTCCCCCTACATTGCGTGGGTTGTTTGTAATCTACCTACTCAACTGAAAGACAATAAACAGAGACACATACGTATTCATTGCGTAAATTTTTATAACTGTTTTTTTTTTCTCTAAACGTAAACAACGGAAAACTTTTTTGAAAATCTAATAATGTTTACCATTTTTAAATACCCTGCGAGCAAAAATTATTTGCATCAAAGAGACCGATACAGCCGCCGAAACTATTAACTACTTGCGCAATTTTTTCGACGACAGATTGATCAGTTTTTGATCAGACATTGAATTCCCACCTAGATCACCTTGTTTAACGGTTATGGATTACTTCGTTTTTCCTCATTTAAAGAACACTATTTTTAAAACACCAGTTGCAAATTTAGAACAATTACAAGAAAGGATTATCCAAGAATGTGGTAACATTTCTCCAGAGATGCTGGTCAACACTTTCGAAAATATGAAGAGACGTGCGAAATTATGCTTGGAGCATGGCGGTGGCCAATTTCAGCAATTTATGTAGGTAATTATTTTTCTTTTTCTTTCTGTATATTCTTACTTTGTTAATTTTGTAAACAACAAAAATAAATTTGTATTTGTCTACTTATTTTATTACTAATTAGTTTGGCATATCATTTCATACTTAATATGAATTTGACAACATTTTAACCTATAGATTTGGTTAGATATATCGTCCCCATATCATTGTGATCTAAATCAAGCCTTACTTTTTTAATCCAAGCCCTCTTTAATGAAAATAATTTTTGCTCGCACGGTACTAGGCTAGTAAAAATTATAAGTATCAGGGTTCGGAGGATATATATCAAGCGATATATATCGTGATATATATCATGACATATATCACGATATTTATAGTTTGATATATATATATATCACGATATATTAATTAATTAAATTTCGATTTTTCCGAATATATCAATAAACAAATAACCTAATACTGTCCATCATCCATGGATTAAATTTAAATTTTTAAGTTTTTATGTTTTTAAGTAATATTACTGGTCCGTTTTGACAATAGGTTTAGCTTTATTTTTTCTATTGAAAATCTTATAAATATTTACCTTAATGATTTATCTGTTAAGTCATTACTCATTAGTTTAGGTCATGTTTTTTAAAGTCAGTTTACTTTAATAAGTACCTATCCTACAAAAATAGTTAATTTTTAACATACATATTATGTTTTTGATCGAAACAGTTGTCCTTTTATTAAAAATAAATATCTTAAAATGATTTATATCGTGGATATATATCGGATATACAGGGTGGTGATTTAATAACGGATAAATTCAATACAAATTAAATGGGGACGTGTTTGGAGAAACGCTCGAACCCGTCGATTTTGTTTTTAAATTGCGCATGTTTTGACATAAAATGTAGGTAGAAAAGTTGGCAGAAATTTTTTTTTTCTTAAATGGAAACCCCTGTATGTTATTGCATTTTCAGATTGTCCGTAAAAATCTAGCCATGTTTGATGCATAATGTCCTAAACATATCTTCAACTGTTCACGAAATATTGAAGTTCAAATATTAAAATAACACTTTATTAAATTGATTTCTAAATTACATTTTTAAAAATCTCAAAAATTACTTTAGCAAATGTTGGAAGTGTCCGCCATTTACAGCTCTGCAGTAGCCCAGCCGATCAAAAATACTAAATAACTGTAAATAAAAAATGTAATTTAGAAATCAATATAACAAGCTCAGCTTCAGGGGATTAAAGAATAAGTTTATAGAAGACAACATAAACATATTTATTATATTATTAAATTTTAAATTTAAGGTTGAATTCTCAACGTCATTCAATCTATTGCCAACCTATAACCTATTTCGCGTTGATTTTTTGAGTTTATTATTTTAATAACTAACATTTAAAGAAAATCAATATGGTCGGTACATTATATAGGTAGTATCTGATATATTACAAAAATATCAATTTATTTCATTGCTAATTTTGGGAGAATTGTATAGTGAAAGAACAATGAGTGACAATGACATAATAATGTTAAAAAAAATCTTATCCGATATTTTTCGCTATACAATTCTCTTAAAATAAGTTATGAAATTCCTTGATATTTATTAAATATGTCAATTATTACCTATAGAATAACAAGTCGATACTGATTTTCTTTAAATTTTGTATAAAAGCTAGAAAACATAAATAAATCTACGCGAAATAGGTTATAGGTTGGCAAGCATGTTGATACTCCCACCTTAAGACAGCATCATCTGTCTTTCAGTACCAGTCAAAAATTAGATTTTTTAAATAAAATGCTGAGAAATGGTAATAAAGTGTTATTTTAATATTTGAACTTCAATATTTCGTAAACAGTTGAAGATATGTTTAGGACATTATGCATCAAACATGGCTAGATTTTTACGGATAATCTGAAAAGGCAATAACATATAGGGGTTTCCATTTAAGAAAATTTTTTTTGTGTGCCACACTTTTGTGGTACAGCCTGTATACCTACATTTCATGTCAAAACATGCGCAATTTAAAAACAAAATCGACGGGTTCGAGCGTTTCTCCAAACACGTCCCCATTTAATTTGTATTGAATTTATCCGTTATTAAATCACCTTCTATTCCTTTGATATGATACTTTCGAAAATATCATGATATTTTCGAACCCTGATAAGTATACATATTCAAGATATTATGTAACCCATCTTGACGATGCTCGGATCATTTTGGCCTTTCGATTGAGGCGTGAAACTTCACCCTTATCCAATGAGCTATCCGGCCTGGTTAATCGCATGAATGAGATGGTTAAGACGATCAAGAAAAGATAGACCCTGCATCTCATTCATAAACATACTTTTGCGCTAATCCCACATCTCCCTGTTTATTGATGACATTCTACACTTCCGTGCAAAGAAAAACGCGCATCATACAATTTTTATTAAGTTTAGGGCTTTTTTATTTTTACTCCCATTTAAGTGATTTTTTAGAGAGCTCTAGATACATTGATTAGTTTTAACATGCCTATACAAATTTTAAGAGAAATTGTTTTTTTTACATATTATACAAGGATAAACGAAAAGTTGTTTTTTTGCCTAGCGTCAAAACACCCTGTGGAATAATTAAGAAGCAAAATTACATCAAAATATCAGTTTTCATTAAGCCGCAAATATTCTTTGCATTTTGGTTTTTGGTTCATGTCAATACGTGCATTTGTTCTCACCCAAATGCAAAATGATCTTGATGTCAATAATTTAGGAAACGCAAAACTAAATCCATTGCTGACCGATTTCTTGTAACTTAAAACTCTTCGGAATCGTAGTTTGACGTCAGTACAGGCGAAAACCCAACTTCGAGAGGTTCGAATTAAAAATGTCAGTTCTTGGGCAGTTCGTCGAAGATAACACGAGGGTAATTTAAACTCACGCAGATCAGCAACTGGACCTAAATTACTACCCCGACATAAGAGTCAAGAATGGAGGAATATTACCCAGGATGATATTTGGGGCATGAACCGACGCGACGTGTACAGGGTGTCCCAAATTCGAGCCTCATCATGGGGATCTCGGAAACTATAAGAGATACAACATCGGTCAAATCGTGGCAAAGTTGCGCAATTTCGTACTGAGCAATATCGCAAAAAAATATCTGAGCTATCTTTTTTAGTTTTTGAAATTTTTGCAAAAAACTAAAATTTTGAGTTTTTCTTTTTTTAAACTGCTTGACTTATTTTATCCGCCACAGAAAAACTAGCACAACATTGTTAAGGCAACTTTTTACGCTCCATATTGTGACGTTTTTGGAATTTCGTTACAACGTTTCGTTTTTATGGAACTATTATCAACTTTAATTTTTTAAATACGGACCTGCATTTTTTATTTTATTTATTGATAGCCTTTTAAGCCCTGAAATAAACCATGTCCCACACATAATTATATTTAGACGTTTTGATGTCATTATTACATCTTCAGGAATGTGATAATTATTTTTAAATACGGCCCTGGTGTTAGTTACTTAATCTTTTTACCACGTACAACATGTAAATGCATCCGGAATTTTATACAAATAATTTACTATATTGAAGTTTTTATATAAATTGTAACAAAGTAAAAATAAAACCAAACAAAACAAAGGTTGCTATGACAAGAACTTTTACTTGATTGTTTGGCTTAAGGTGGAATTCTCTTATTTAATATGTCAATTATTACCTATAAAATATGAAGACGATAATGATTTTATTTAAATTTTGTGTAAAAGCTAGAAAAATTAAATAAATATACGCGAAATAGGTTCTAGGTTGGCAAGCATGTTGATACTTCCACCTTAATTATTTTGACAACTACAGTCACCATTTATACTGAATATTTCAGCAAAATTATGTTTTCTGCTTTAGAAAAGCGCGACATGTTACGAGTTTATTATTCTTCCAATAGGAATTCACAAATTTCTTGTGACCGTTATTTACAGGACTATCCTGAACGCTTGCAGCCTCATTATAGTTATTTTGCTACGCTTGATCCTAATTTAGCCCAGTATGGTAGTTTTAATAACCCAAGAGTCAAATATACACCAGGGCCGTATTTAAAAATAATTATCACATTCCTGAAGATGTAATAATGACATCAAAACTTCTAAATATAATTAAGCGTGGTACATGGTTAAATTTAGGGCTTAAAGGGCTATCAAAAAATAGAATAAAAAATGCAGGTCCGTATTTAAAAAATTAAAGTTGATAATAGTTCCACAAAAACGAAACGTTGTAACGAAATTCTAAACACGTCACAATATGGAGCGTAAAAAGTTGCCTTAACAATGTTGTGCTTGTTTTTCTGTAGCGGATAAAATAAGTCGAGCAATTTAAAAAAACAAAAACTCAAAATTTTAGTTTTTTGCAAAAATTTCAAAAACTAAAAAAGATAGCTCAGATATTTTTTTGCGATATTGCTCAGTATGAAATTGCGTAACTTTGCCACAATTTAACCGATGCTGTATCTCTTATAGTTTCCGAGATCCCCATGATGAGGCTCGAATTTGGGACACCCTGTACAGGCAGTAGTAAGGGCTAGAGGAGGCAATAGAAATAATAGACCGAGGGGTATTTCGCAGGGGAATTTTGGTGTACAATGTTTAGGAATTAGTAAGGAATTAGTGGGAAATTGGAGGAATTAGAAGGAAGACATTGATACCGTCCATGCAGATTTTATTTTTTACGGCCCTAATAATTTATTTGGTGGCGGTCCATTTCAATTTAAACGGGCAGACCAACTTAATATTATCAAGAACAGATATAAAGCGCTTGAAAACCAATAATTGTTTATTTTTGTTCAATAATGGTATTACTACTAGAAACCGTATGTTTAGTTTTATAATATAAATAACCGGTACTTTTACTTTCATAAGTTTTTTGATGTAACAATAAATTGTTCATTGTTCCCAGCTTTTTTATTTTAATACCTACTGCAAATATCTAGATATTATTTATTTATTTTACACCATTTTGTGGCCTAGTTTACGAAACATATTTGGTGAATTCGTAGGGAATTAGCTTGGGAATTAGTTAAATTAGGGGAATTAGTAAGGAATTAGGGTAATCAGATATTTTTTAAAGTTAATAAGGAATTATAATATATAAGGGGAATTAGTGAGGAATTAGAGGAATTAGTAGAATACTGGGAATTAGTGTACACATTTTTTTCTGCAGGTTTACCCCTCGTAATAGACATGTGTTTAAGTAAAAAAGTTGTTGGTACCTGTTAAGTTTGTTTTGCGAAAATGTTATTTTCTAAATCTTAGGTATACGCACCTTTTTCCGTAAATTTATTTGTTTATTAAATCCTGATTATTACAATAACATTTGTTTTGTTGCATTTTAATAGTCTATTTTATTTTGAATGCAAAGGCAATGAGAAATAAATTATGGAAAATTTAAATTATTGACATCATCAAGATCATTTTGCATTTGGGTGAGAACAAAATTTCATTGACATATCAAAATGCAAAGAATATTTGCGGCCCAATGAAAACTGATATTTTGAAGTAATTTTGCTTCTTAATTATTCCACAGGGTGTTTTGACACTAAGCAAAAAAAAAACTTTTCGATTATCCTTGTATAACATGTGAAAAAACCAATTACTCTTAAAATTTGTTTAAGGATATTAAAATTAACAAATTAATGTATCGATAGCTCTCTAAAAAATCAGTTAAATCGAAGTAAAAATAAAAAAGTTATAAGGCCCTACACTTAATCCAAATTTTATGATGCCCGTTTTTTTTTTAAGCGCAAATAAAATCCAAAAAGGGTGAGTTTTTGGAGGCTTCGGCAACAGTGTATTGGTCTATTGTAAAAATTGGTGTACATTTTCACGTGGTTTCATTGTGGATCTTGCAAGGAACCTGATGGACCTTTACATCTCTCCTCTTATTATGATTACTTTTGCTTTCCTATAACAATAATAATAATAATAATAATAAATGCCTTTTATTACAACAAACAATAGTTATTTTAGAAAATAGTACATTGAAAATGTGTAAAGCAGATGCGAGGCGCAGTCTAGCCAAATAGGCTACTCTACTGAACCCCGATCAGCCCAAAAGTTTTAAATAAATAAAAATACAAATATCACACTAAGCGTTACCACACCCAAATACAGCAACATATATTAAAGAAGACAAAACTAAATCACTACACCCAAACAAAAAATCAGTGCTACGGTAAAAACATCTAGAATAAAAAACAATCATTGGATAAATCATTTATTTTATCCAAAATATCTAAACACGGTCCATATATAAAATCGCAGTAGTTAAAGCTAGATAAAACGAGGCTCGCAGAGCATTTTACGCAAACTATAATTGAGAAAATGACGGTTACTATACAATATTTTTAAAGTCATATACGAGTAGGACTTCTGTAATAAGGTTTTAATATGCTCTTTGAATCTTAGTTCTGTATACTAAATATCACGAATAGTCTCGTTTTAAAACAGATGACAGCGGTTATTTGTCATCGATCAGCTGATATTGGGACATAATAATATCCCTAGATTTGTAGCGGACCGTAATGAGCCCAAACACCGAGTTATGAATTGCGTTTTTGTTACATTTAATTACATTTTAAAAATTTTAATTTAATTACTTTTGTGTAAGTACCTACAATTATTATTCATTTGACAAAAAATTTAGATACAGGTTAAAATTTTTTAATTCTTTTTTATTAGGGATCATAATTATTAATGTGTGCCTTGCTCGTTAAGTTGATTTTATCGATAAGTAATAAGTTTTATTTCATCTGAACGCCGTTTTTGTCGAAAAGTTAGTTTATAAAATTTTTGTTCTTAAAATGTTTGTTCGTTAAGGTTAGGTTTCTAATGTATAATTTTCGCATTTTACATTATCTAAGTAGCCTTTTCTGTTTCAAGAAAAATAAGTAGAAATAAATCATTTCCCTGACTTAGGTAGGTAGGAGAGAGTTGGACAAAACCGGGTATCGCCTAGTTCTACCATATGCCAAAACAGCTTTCCATATTATTAACCTTTAAAAAGCAGCTATTTAATTTTGAAGGAATTATTTTTATTATTGTTATTAGTAAATATTAATATTGTTTGGCAATAGTAAGGTAATAGTAAGTAACATTATGTTGCTATAGTAGTTAAAATAGCTAACCATATTAGTATGTAATAGGATAGCGAACAAATATATAATTATATTTTCTGTGTCTACGTACCTTACATAAGTAAAATTATTATTTGATATTACTATTATTATTGTTTGTATGACAATAAAATAAAGTTATCCTACATACAAGTTTAGAAATGTAACTGTATCAATAAATTGCATTTTAACAAACAAATTCCATAAAAACCACTTTTGGGTCTACGTACCTTACGTAAGTCAAAAACTGTTAAAGTAGGGTTTCCACTGACAGAAAAATTGAATCCCTGGCTAAACTAAAGCTTTTAACTTTATGTTAGCCTACATACAAGTTTAGGAATGTAACTGTATCATAACCAACAAATTCTATAAAAACCGTATTTGGGTCTTCGTACCTTACGTTAAGTCAAAAACTGTTAAAGTAGGGTTTCCATTGACAGAAAAATTAAATCCCTAGCTATATTGAAGCTTTTAACTTTATGTTAGCCCACATACAAGTTTAGAAATGTATCCGTACCATAGCCAACAAATTCTATAAAAACCATATTTGGGTCTACGTACCTTACGTAAGTCATATATGGGGATTTTCTTGACAGTGAATGTAATAACTTGAATTCAATTAGTTTATGTTGAACTGTAGGTATTTTACCCATAGTTATAATCTGAACAAATAAAACAAAAAAAAATCTATTCTAAATATGAGTGACAGAATCCTATTTTAAGTTGTGTTTCAGTTAGTTTAGTATTTTTAAGGTTTGGATATTTATAATATTATAAACTTTTTAAATCTATTTTGACACTTTATCTTTAAACCATATAGAAATTCATGCTTATTACTTATTACCTACCTTAAATTATAATATTTATAAAACATAACTTTCAAAAGAAATTATTACCTACCTATTACTTATTATTTGGCAATATTAAAGCGGTTGAACCGATGAGGCTATTGCATAAATTGTTTTAGAAGGTATCACATGTATAATTTTCAAGTCCAGTCCTGTAATTCATGCCAACTTATAAAAATTTAATAGACCAAAATTGACAGAGTGTCACGTGACTTTGCCCCCATCTTGCGAGAGTATTCAAGATTTTTACTATATCAATGATTATGCCTAATTTTTTTATCGACAACACTGGGAAGCTTAATACTAATACCATCAAGAGTTATATTAATATTTTCATTTAAGAAAGCTACATTATTTTTGTTACCAAAAAGCATTAAGGTGGGAGTATCAACATGCTTGCCAACCTATTTCGCGTAGATTTATTTATGTTTTCTAGCTTTTATACAAAATTTAAAGAAAATCAGTATCAACTTGATATTCTATAGGTAATAATTGACATATTTAATAAATATCAAAGAATTTCATAACTTATTTTAGGATAATTGTATAGTGAAATATATCGGGTAAGATTTTTTTAAATATTATTATGTCATTGTCACTCAGTGTTCTTTCACTATACAATTCTCCCAAAATAAGCAATGAAATAAATTGATTTTTTTGTAATATATCAGATACTACCTAAATAATGTACCGACGATATTGATTTTCTTTAAATGTTAGTTATTAAAATAATAAACTCAAAAAATCAACGCGAAATAGGTTATAGGTTGGCAATAGATTAAATGACGTTGAGAATTCAACCTTAAGAACGATTTTAAAGAATTTAATTTTAGGTTATGTTGTAATAGTACCTAAGTCTATTTTACCATCTTTACGAGTAGGGTTACTCAGGTAAGAGGTCTACAATATTTTCTCCGACAATATAAGAGTTTCGTCGTGCCTGTATCATAAAAATATAAGTTTGTAATATTGTCCCATAACCCGGTTTGCAATTACATGGCGTGTTTCCCACATCCTCTATTATACGGCAATTTTCGCAACATCACTTTAATTTATTCTAGTATCGATTTATTTTGAAAATATTCAAAATTAAATTTTTTGAGTATTTATTAATTTGATATTTTGAGGTTAGTTTTATGACGAGACGTCATAATATCAAAAAGTCAACTGTCATGTTGGTTTGCTTCTCGGCTATACAATAATTATTGGTTTGAATCTTTACTAGCCTAAGTAGTAGTAGAAGCACGAGTTAAACATCTAAATTTAACCTGCTTTGTTTAATATACAGTGTTATCAATTTAGTTTGTCCCACTTTTAAGAGCCTGTAACTTTTTTGTAATTTGAGTTAGCGAGCTCATTCAAAAAACAAGATGTACCATTTCTAGCCAAGTTTTTATGAGTGTTGTCAAAAATGACAGTAGATGTCACATGTCACATTTAAAAGCAAAAATTTAATTTTTTTAAATGGGACACCCTGTATATTAGAGGCGCATTAGATGGTCCTTTTTCTTCCGATTTCAAAAATATAACACACATATGCATTATTTTCTTCATTTCATCAAACATTGACAAAAATATGAAAAAATATATTATTGTTAAAAAGCATCAACTACCATTTGGGTTTGCTTTTCGGCTATACATTAAACGTCAAATATTCACTTGTTTTTTTTTTATGAACAGGCCTGTATTCACTCTTACTTAAATACTAGAAGGCCTTGCATTTTTTAAGTATGTAAATACTTATTATATACACATTACTTTAAATATTGCCATCATTTTATAATATTGTTCAGCATTGTCAGCAATCTACAAATTTCTCGCTACATAAGAGACTGTCATCCACGTCACTCGTTATAAACTCTGGGCATTATAATTAAAGACTCATTTGACACCTGAGCGTTTGCCAAAGTAAAGGAATTTCATTAAATAGGTAATCGGCAAGCGATCCTGTAATAATCTGTAATTACTGGAAAAAATCATACTTGAAATTCTCCGGAGTAATAATGGAAAAGAAAAACGGTGATGCCAGACGTTCCAGTGCACGTTGGCGGGCGAGAGTAATTTCATTACCACCCTTTTTTGTGGAAGGTTGCCTGTTATTGCCGCCGCAGATACGCGGGACGGTCAAAATGTTTCTTGTTAGTTCAGGCAGAAGTTCTTTAATGATAAAAGAGTTTTGGACTTCCATCGTCTTTATTTGTTTTTAACCCCCCTTGTTTAAAACCCTCGTGGATAGAGCAATTACAATTTGTAACTCGGAAGAAGCACTTTATAAAGGAAGCTCACCACATCAAGACCAACCTCAACAAAAATGGCTACCCCACAAGATTAGTTGACACAATATTGGAAAAACGTAAGAATCGACCCAACGCGCAAGAAGCAGACAGAGAGGCACAACCAACACTCAATATTCCGTATGCCAAGGGAGTATCTGAGAAAATAAGAAGACTAGGACAACGATATAACATTAACACCGTATTCAACTCGAGGGACACCCTAAGAAGCCACCTGACGAAGACGAAGCCTATAAGTCAAAAAGATAGGAAAAACTGCGTCTACCAGATCCCCTGCGAGTGCGGCCAATCTTATATAGGTGAGACATTAAGACCACTCGAGACAAGGATTAAAGAACACAAAAACAATACGTTAAAAGGAGAGACCGAAAAGTCTGGTGCAGCTGACGATGCCTGGAAACATGGCCACCATATCATGTGGTCAGAAGCTGAAATCCTACATAAGGAATCACACTGGAGGAAAAGAAAGTTTAAGGAAGCTGCTGCTATTCACCAGAATCCAGGCTGCTTTCGTAAACCATAATTAGACTTAAGAAATATCTGGAAACCTTTGTTAGGTAGATGTAATCTTAGGATAAGATCGCGTGCCAACTGAACGCATGACTGCACCCACATCAGTTATGCTTCGGTGCACCTAGCTAGTACAAATAGTCTTGTAGTTACTTTACTTATTTAGTATTCACCTGAAGACGACTGGAGATACTTACCAGTTAAAACGTTGTGATTTAAAACAAATAAAGACAATGGAAGTCCCAAACTCTTTCATCATTCAAGAAACATCATTGTCTCCAACCTTCAAACAGTCACTAGAAGTTCTTTAGTTTCGAAATGGATGCCTTCACTGGGAATCGAAACCAGAACGCGATGCCGTTTACGCCATGGCGAATTAATTTTTATTAACAAACTTGGGGTATAATTTCTAAATTTTACACCCCAATAGGCAGCAAATAAATGGATATTGTGTTGAAAGGTTTACGAGTAGTTTCTAATCAATTTAACGTTAAATAAGCAAACGGTTAGAGCCTCTGTGTTGCAAGCGGAATAATAAATAACTTCAACTAATTTTCTTTCATTTAGCATCGAATTCTTGTGCCTGTCAACTTTTCCTAGAAATATTACCATCAAGTTATGAATAAGAAATTAAGGCATGGGTGCCAGACCATCGTAAAATTTGTTCTATACAATGTAATAATTAAGTAAGTATGCTTTACGTTATTCACTTCTGATCTGATCTACATTGTATCAGACGGTTTAGAGGAACTTAGGCAACGACCTATACACAAAATTCGTCAAATAACCCCGGATATGGTACATGTCGAGAATTAATTTTACTTTAGATTAGGGGTTTGCCAAGAAAAAAATGGGCAACATTTCCCACAATTTTTACGATAAAACAAATTGCGTCTACATTGCCGAAATGCAAAAGTAAATAGTGGGTTGTATTCCCTTTTTTACGCCCTTTCCAATGAGCTATCACAATACATATCTTTTCATTTGAAAAAAAAAGTTGAGAGCAGTTTCTACCCCCAAAACAGGGGTAAACATAAACGCAGTCGTAGTTCCTATATTTTTTCAGTAAATAAAGAGGCTTTCTAACACTGAATTTATTCCAGTTAAAAATTTCACCCTGTATCGCAAAGTATTGATGCTAAGTGGAAAATAGTAAACGCTTTTTTTTATATAAAGCATTCTGTACAACTTTGTTCCACAGACAATTTTTTTAAAGCAATCCATTTGGGACTTACAAGCGCGTCAAAGTTTATAGTAAATAATTTTTTGTAAACTATTTTAAATTCGTTCAACTCCAATGAGTGTAGAAACTCGCGAATAATAGACCAGGGCTGAAGCCTTTGAAAATGGTAAAAAATGAAAAAAAATAATAGTAGGATGAAACCCATTGAAAAAGGAAGAGAATATAACAAAAATAAAAGGAAAAATAATTTACGGGCGATCCGAGGTCGGGAAGTGGAAAGGGGTGAGTTTTTAAGGGTAGAAAACGATTTATCTCGATTTCCGGCAAAACTACAAGTCATATGGAAAAACTTTAAATAGCAAAGTTGTAGATAATAAAAAGATCTACAACTTTTGTATTTGCACTTTTTTCACATAACCTCAAAATTTATGTGAAAAATTCAAATAACCAAGTTTTTGGTTTTTTATTTTTGTTACAAAAAAAAATTTTTTTCACGAAATTTGGTGAAAACTTACCTTTTAATATCCCAAACACGCTGTAATTTTTTTTATTTAAATTTTTTTTTTCATTATTTTGACTTAATATCGAAAAAGCACCTTAATTTTCAATCGAAAATTCTCACGTCAAGATATCTGCTTTTTTAAAAAAATCGGTGGGCTTTTTGTTCGTTGATATCTCTACTTTCTGATGTTGTAAAAAAAAATATACATTACTATGGTAAATGTTCTCAAAAAATGCAAAGAAACGAAAAAAACTCGAATCAGAAATTTTTTTTTTAATCATGTACAATTTTGAGCTATTTATTAAAATTTATACTTTAATTACTCTAAAAACGTAAGATTCCATGTTACATTGATAAACAAAAAAATTACAAATCTATAAAACATAAAGGTCGCAAAAAACATGCAAAAATAGTTGTTCTAAATATAATTAAAGGTAGGATTTAAAGGGGATTTCATCCCATTTACCATAGTAATGTATATTTTTTTTACACCATCAGAAAGTAGAGATTTCAACGAACAAAAAGCCCACCAACTTTAAAAAAAAGCAGATACTTTGACGTGAGAATTTTCGATTGAAAATTAGGGTGCTTTTTCGATATTAAGTCAAAATAAGGTGAAGAAATAAATATTTTAAATCAAAAAAATTACAGTGTGTTTGGGACATAAAAAGGTAAGTTTTCACCAAATTTCTTAAAAAAATTTTTTTGTAAAAGATAAAAATAAAAACCAAAAACTTGGTTATTTGCATTTTTCACATAAATTTTGAGGTTATGTGAAAAAAGTGTGAATACAAAAGTTGTAGATCTTTTTATTACCTACAACTTTGCCGTTTAACGTTTTTTCCATAGGACGTGTTGTTTTGCCGGAAATCGAGATAAATCGTTTTCTACCCTTAAAAACTCACCCCCTTCCACTTCCCGACCTCGGATCGCCCGTAAATTATTTTTCCTTTCATTTTTGTTATATTCTCTTTCTTTTTCAATGGATTTCATCCTACTATTTTTTTTTTGTTTCAAAAATTATCGACCCTGGTCTATATTGAAAATTTTAGTTTTTGTGTGTTTCGCGCTTGTAAATAACGAATTACCACTAATCCTTCCCTAAATATTTATTATTTTTATTTTATTAAACAGTTTCAAAACGAATGTATTTCTTTATCCTCCTTGCTCCGTGAAAAAAAGCACAGTTTTCCTCGCCGCGTCGCGTCGCCTCCCTCAGCGGCAGCGGCCAACTGTTGCAGACAGACCTCTTGTTACCAGGGCTCTAGCCGAGATATCGGGATTACCAGGGGTTAGTGCGCTAAATGACTTGAAAATAAAATATTGGTTAGTCTAGGACTTGGAAGTGAATCTCGTACGGAACAAGAAAAATCTAATCAAAAATTTATTATTTTGGCTCTGTGTGACCTCTATTAAAATCTGACATTATCACATTCGTGATTTATTTAGAAACTATTATAATAGTATACTAATTAACGAGCGTATAATGTAGGTCATAATAAGCGAGGATGATTATATTTATAATCATCAGGGTATATTATGGTTTAATATACGCGTGACAAATATAGTGGAGTCAATCTACGGAAAAATGAGGTGAGGTCCGTAAAAATTTGATAGAGGTTGGGGACGTGGAAAAAGTTGTTTCTTGTGATAAGAGTAAAGATATTCCAAAATTTCGACAAAAAATATTGATCGGAACCATCCCAAAAATCCAAAAAACTGGTTTTTTCGTTTTTTTTTAGGTCATTTTTGAAGTTTAATTTTTTTTGGACCCCTTAGACTTCTAACTAAGATTTGGGAGTTGAACCCTTTTAATGTCAATGTTCAAGGAAGCTTTAGTTCAAATTTGGAATCTTTGCGATCATTACTTCCCCTAAACGATATATATATATATATATATATACGTTTTTCGGACTAAAACTTGAAATTAGGCTATATTGGTTAAATCTTCACCAAATTGGATGAAATTTGGTGTAAAGGTGGGTCATGGTGACCACAATAAGTGATCCAAAGATAAAGTCAAAATAAGAAATATTTTCGATAAAAATCCAAAATTTTGAGTTTTTTCCCAAATTTTGAAACTGACCCTCATCCTGTCAAATAAATCGCAGAGTACTCTACTTAGGCTCAAATTAAAGGCTATTTTATATAGTTTAACGTGGTATAACTTGTTTTCCAAAATTCGCTCATTTGTTGGCCATTTACGCCATATATACATATATGCGCGCGCTGATTTCCCACTTTCATTGTATTATAATGGTATTTTTTTACTCTAATATTGTATTTAGCGTATATGCTTTTTCTTACATAATTATATATGTAAGAAAACATATACATTATTTATTTGGGGCTCGTTCGTGACAAAATAATATTTTTTTTACTACACCTCCGTTATTATGGTATATTATATACTAGGTATACTATATACAACTTTAAAAAAAAAAAAAAAAAAAAAAAAAAAAAAAATCATTTGCGGTTTTTCTAATTCAAGACGCGACAAAAATTTTCTTCTCATGATGCCTACTAATATTATGAGATAAAAATAATTTTTTTCTATTTGACGTTCATAATAAGTTCATTATGAACTTGAAATGAAGTTCATAATGATATTTCGATACGCGTTTTTTCTTTATTTGATGTTGGTAACATTGAAATTGAAAAATTGACGTAAAATCACGTCTTTTGAAATTCAAAAAAAATTAGCAAAATCGCCCGAATTTCCGAACGCTCTGTATATGTACCAAATGTACAAGGATCACACAACGTATTCCGTCCAATTTCAAATCTCCTATCGCTAAAATAACTTTAGAATCTCGTGGTGAAAATGGGTCAATAAATCAAAAAATGACAGTTCGCAAAATAATTTTTGTTGTCCAGAGGTTACTATGATAAAAAATAGTATTACCAACATAAAATTTAGACATAAAAATTTAAAGGATTTATTTTCTTTTTAAATATGTATTTTTTATTGAAAAAACTACAAATAGAAAAAATAGTATAAAGCACGTGGTTCATAAGGCGTTTTAGCGCACGTGTCAATTAAAAAACTCGCCACTTCGTGGCTCGTTTTTTAAAATAGACGCGTGCGCTAAAACCGCTTCTTATGAAACGTGTATCAATGACAGGTAAAAAAATTGTGTATCTTATGTTTCTTTTTTCCGTCGAATTTTTTAACTGCCGCAGCAATGCTGTTAGCAGACATGTATATTTTATAGCATTTAGAATGAAATTATTTTTCTTTCATATTGATCAATGATCTATATATGTTATAATACAATAAAAGTGGGAAAACAGCGCGCGCATATATGTATATATGGCCTAAATGGCCAAAAAATAAGCGAATCTTGGAAAACAAGTTATACCACGTTAAACTATATAAAAAGCCTTTAATTTGAGCCAGAGTAGAGTACTATGCGATTTATTTGACAGGATGGGGGTCAGTTTCAAAATTTGGGAAAAAACTCAAAATTTTGGATTTTTATCGAAAATATTTCTTTTTTTGACTTCATCTTTGGATCACTTATTGTGGTCACCATGACCCACCTTTACACCAAATTTCATTCAATTTGGTGAAGATTTAACCAATATAGCCTAATTTCAAATTTTAGTCCGAAAAACGTATATATATATATATATATATCTTTTAGGGGAAGTAATGATCGCAAAGATTCCAAATTTGAACTAAAGCTTCCTTGAACATTGACAATAAAAGCGTTCAACTCCCAAATCTTAGTTAGAAGTCTAAGGGGTCCAAAAAAAAATTAAACTTCAAAAATGACCTAAAAAAAACCCAAAAAAACTGTTTTTTGGATTTTTGGGATGGTTCCGATCAATATTTTTTGTCGAAATTTTGGAATATCTTTACTCTTATCACAAGAAACAACTTTTTCCACGTCCCCAACCTCTATCAAATTTTTACGGACCTCACCTCATTTTTCCGTAGATTGACTCCACTAATACTATGCTTTATCTATAACCAATACAGGCCTATAAAAAAGAAGAATGATTAAATGGCACACTATAATAGCTCGGTAGAAATGGGGATTTGGTTTTTATAGGTTGCTATCCACTAATTTCAGTTGGCAGCATCATTCTAACTGACTGTAACTTCTTAGCGATCGACGCGCGCAAATATGAACCATTTTCTTTAAAAAAGAATGTTTCAAGATGCTCAAATCATTGGAGAGATCTTGTAGGTACTGAAGAAATTGTAATTCAAATTCGTGAGGAACAATCCTAGGTTCATTTTCTGTAGACATTTCTGACAAACCGCTTAATTCAAAAAAACTTCCCTTTGAGGACGTGTGGATTGTGTGGCGTAGTTTTCATCACATAAATTGTTTTTCTGGGTTCATAGCTATACTTTTTACTTGATTCTCTTGCAGAATTTCATACCCTTTTGCTTAGTATACGCATTATGCTATAGGCGCGATAGGCTAGCTAGCTACAGGTATAATAAATAATTAAATTTTTAATTTAATTACTTCTTACTTACCTCTCTTGTACATCTACTTTACTCCTAACACTCCAGAGAACTTTGTAATAAGTGTCTGAGTGGAATTCACAGCACAGGCGTGGTTTTTGCGCGTTTGTTACTTTCAACGAGGCGACAACGTGAACGTATGTTCAAGAAATTTAGAGAGGGATGCCAAACGATACAAATGATTCAAAACTGCTGTGTACGTATGATAGGGGGAATTAGAAAGTATGATAGAGGGGTGAGTGCCAAAATGAGGAAGATTGGATGGTTGAATATGAGGGAAAGAAAAATGCTTCATTGCCTAGCACTGTATAACAAAATAATCGTTAAAAAATGTCCAGAATATCTATATTAAAAAATAAAATTTAGATATGACTCTCATGACCTCGACCTCAAACATAAATCCACAATTACTCCTCCGTCACACAAAACCACACTGTTTGAAAGATCATTTAGTTATCAGGTGTCTTTAATATACAACAAAGTTCCAGTTAATTTAAAATCTGCGCCAATTCACACATTTAAAAATGCCATTCGTCCTCTGGTCCATCAAATATGTTCTGACACGTATTAGATCAGTCCAGTTGTACTGCCTCTCAATGCCCTTCACATGCCCACGTTAAAGTTAATAGGATTTAACTGTAAAAACTGTTACTATCATTACTTATTACGTAATTTTTTTTACTTATGCGTATCATAACTACTGTCAAATATTACTACTATGTTATTAGTTATAATGTTAGGTTAAGTGAGGAAGCCTAGCTTCAACTTCGCATTTTGTAATTTTATCCTTAATTACAATAAAGACATTTATTATTTTATTATTATTAAATGCTCGAATTGTAAGCTAATGACACTATTTGACTGGCTAAAATTATTTAGGCATGATGACGGTGAATCAGGTGATTTGGTCGTTGATTTAAATCTATTTAAAGATTCAAATCATTTCATAAACATTTAAATAGTTTTAAAGATTTAAATCAAAAATCATTTTGAAGAAAAGGATTTAGAATCAAAGTATTTAAATCAAAAAATCTATTTAAATACAAAAACGATTTAAATCTTACTAATGGGGAACTTGCACATTTTTTTTTTGCTGCATAAATATGTTCAACCACACCAAACAACAACATATACAAAATATAACGTCTTAAATATCATTCCTTAATTTTTTATAAATAATTAAAGTTTGCCGTGTGTCGTCACGTAGTATGAATAACCCGCTCTCGCGCTATGTATTGTGGTACGCTTTGACGTCACAAGCGAACTTTAATAGCTTCTATTTAATCCAGAGGATTAAAACAAAAACATTTCCTTGTGAACTGTGGGCCTTGTGATGATATTAGCTTACACTTAAGAGAATTATTTTTCAAATTTAATTTTCCTGCAAGTTCCCTAGCTCTTCTAATGACAGTGTATATGAATTTCAATGTATAGTGCTTTGTACCCAATTATTATTTATCACGAATCTTTTCTTGTTCCAGTGCCAGTTACAGCGTCAAGCGAATCCACGAATCAGCAGCGGCGTCACGTGCCTCTCTATGGGCGGCTGGTGGCCGACGATCCATTGGGCGGTTCCATGCCCGCCTCCCTGGCTTCAAGCGCGCCATCTTCGAATGACATTCAAGCGATGCAGGCGCGGATACCTCTCACATTCCGTGATCCCTCGACGGCACCTTTGAGAAAGCTCAGTGTGGATCTGATCAAGACCTACAAGCACATTAATGAGGTAGGTAGTTGAGTTAAAGAGCCTAATGAATAAAAATTAAGCAATTACTTTTTAATAAAAGCAATTGCGATTGCTAGATCTGGATATTATGAATAAAATTTTGAAGCAATTGCTGTTTTTTATACACCTCTGTAGCAAATGCTTATTCAACACAAGTTCAGACGTGTCTTATCCACTTGTTCAGATTATAGATTTCATGATCAGTTTGGTGCCTAATTTGCTAAAGAGTTGACGTAAATATAACAACGTTGGTCTACTTATTTAGTACAATAGTAATCTGTTACGTTTTTGGAAAATAGGAAACTTATATTTGTGATATGGCAGATTTCAGTGAAAATGAGGAAAGTGATAGTAGTGATGTAGAAATTATAGACAAGCAATTGATATTCGTTCACAAATTGAACGAACATAAATAAATTTCTCTGACCACAACAGCTTCAGCACTTGTAGGAAATTTAATAAAAATACTGGCTTTCTCCAAAACTGCATCCATTACAGAAGTGTATATCTTATAGACAGTAGTTTGGTGAACACCGAGTTCCTCACCTACAGAATTTTGAAAGCCCGGATCCGACAATTTTCGCAGAACGACTTTAATCTTATTTAAAGGCGGTAGTGCACCCCTCGCCTTTTACCAGTATCAGTCAAAAAATAATTTGCCAACCACTCAACATTTTCGCAATCAAATCAATAAAACTTTCTGAAATCATCATATCTGCTTTCACACACAACGCACGTGCATGCCGCGGAGAACTAAAGTTGACTGCTACCAAGCAAATTATGCAGGGGTCGACCTACCTTAAAAAGTTGAAAGCAATTGCTACACTAGAAAAAGTAATCCCTTAATTTATTCATCACATTGTAAGCAAACGATAGCAATTGCTTCTATAAAAGCATTGACTAGAAGCAATTCCTGAACTTTTAAGCAATTGCTGGACGCAAAAGCAATTACTTTAGTTTTTATTCATTGGCTTTCAAGAAATTACTTCGATTTTATAAGAAAACGCAATTGCTACATTTTTATTCATTAGGCTCAATAAGTTTCTGACTTCTTGTTTCAGAGTCATAGTTTTTTTGTATCCTTTGGTCCATTATATGTAGGTATTGTCTATGGATACCCATTTTGGAAAAAGCCATGTACAAAGTTTAGAGCACCGTCTTTTAATAGGTTTGGGGTGACGAAAACCCAAAACAACTACTCAGGGAAATTGCTTAATGTATGACATTTTTGACGTCAATGGTGAAAGCAGCCTTTAGAATGGATGAATCAGAGAAATTCCATATAGTTTTGGATGTTTATACATCTGGACTGACTAAAAGACTTGGCTTGAGATATCGGGCTTTAGATAGACATTTTCGTGTATCGGACAGAGTTAGCAATACATTTCTGTTGGGTTATGCAGACTTAAATCCACTGCCTTCGTTCTTAATTGGGTTGAAATTATTGGCTTCGTACTTGGTAGCCTGGCGATTTTGTATCGATTTACTTTATTATGTGTGCTGTACATACATGGATGGCAAACGATGCTTTGGGTAGGGATTGTGTGCGCACTATGAGTAACAATAACAATCATTGGGTTTCCAGCAATACGAGAAAACATCAATGTTGCTGAACGGCCAACCGACAAAAGCACATTGTAGTCGATTTCATTTTGCCTTGAAAATAATTCCTTTGTTACTCACTTCTTTGATACAAAATTGTATTACAAACATGACTAATCAAATTAATACCAAGGAAGTTGGATTCGATTAGTACTCGTGGTTATCTTTTAATTTTTGAAATGTCTGCTTTAAAGAGAAACCGAATGAAGCGATTTAATATTTAATATTTTATTTCTCTCCGTGCCTCGTTTATATTTTTATCTAATTCTGACAAAGGACTGAGAATAACGGAAACGGCTTTAAAGTCAAACATTGTGTATTCCCATGCAAGTTTGACTAAGTTTCGTCTCTTGGAAACATAAATAAATAAAATAAATATCGCCTTTCCAACTTCTAACCGTTAATATAATGAAAAGCTGGAAGGCTCGGATATATGTACCTAATTATTGCAGCTTGCATCCCGAGTTGATAATATATAGACTTTGGATGTTTGAAATTAGGAATATTATAACAGCTTCTATACATATACATATGGGAACGAATAAAAAATTCTTCCTCCACAATTTTATTAAAATAAAAATTATTCTTTCAAAGTTCTCAATATATTTCGAACGCAGAAACGTTCATCATGAGGAGAAAATGGTAGATGGTATCCAACCTGAATGGAGCTTTTATGGAAGATAAAATGGTGTATAAGATTTTGTAAAACATAAAAATATATAACGAAGTTATGGCTGCTCTCTAGAATGGTTATTGTTAAGATAATTTTAAAGGTTGTTGAGGAAGAAAAGTCCTTTCTACCTTCTTACAATACACAGAATATTGGGGATTTCTGTGTCATTTACACACTTTCTATTTTTTGATGATGATAGCTGTGGTCGGCAATATTAGATTTTGTCCAAGAAACAGTTTCAAATTTTAAGGATCATCAATTCAAACCAAATCGGGGACGTTTGACTAGTACAAAATGAAAATGTCTGCTTCTATATAGGTATAGCGAATTTCACGAAAAGTGAGGTTATTTTTTAGTTCGTCCCTCATTTCTCAAACAACCGTTAGATTTTTAAATTTCAACAGTTTGATTTTAACCCTACCGCATAGAATACCCTTAAACCACCTTGTGCATTTTGTCCAATATAGCGCCGGGTCACGATTTACCGATGTGTCGAACCGTCGCCTGGACTCGTCATACCTCGGTTGCCATAACTTTTCCAAGCAGCAACAGCAGCAGCAACTCGCGCTCTGCATACGAAGTGAAACATATTTTATTCAAAATTGACTTTACAAAACTTCTCTTAATGGAATTTCAGGTGCCGAAATCTCTGTATTTTTTGGCTTTGTTTAACTTTTTGTATTTTAACTAGGGACGTACATTGAAGTATCGACCCTGAAACTTCGGTCAAAATTGTTTTTAATTAGTAATTGAGATATATAAATTTTGGACAAAAGAGTCGCGAGAATTTTAATGTATTTTTTTTTAATGTACCTAACAATAGCGTCAATTACTACTTTTCCGTGTACATCACAGAGTTCGGTGACTTTTACAAGCTATTAGAAAAAATATGTCGGTGATTGTCATTAAACAAATACTAACTAAAATATCGCATTATATTAGGGTTTCCAATTTTCGGGATCCCGTTTTGAGATCCCGGGATTAAAAATCAAATCCCGAGATACCGGGATCAATCCTAATAATTAATAATATTTAATATTAAAAAATCTAAGACTAGCAATAAGTAGCAACGGAAATAATAAAAATGCAGACATATGGCAAAAAACTTTTTACTAAAAACTCAAAAATAAAAACCATTTTTATAGATTTACGTTTTGTAAATAAAAAATTGCGTTATGTGTACGTACGTAAAACAAAGAAAAGAACTTTTTATTAAACAGCACAAACAAAAAAATTGTTAAACATTTACGATTTGCTTAGTAAAAATAAAATATGCTCTTAAAAACACCACCGTGTCTAAAGTTGAGTCACTTAAGCTCGATCTAAGTTTGGTCGCAAATGTGACTGCTGAAAAAAAGGCTCTTTAAGCAAATTTGTAGGTGGCACTGTCAGTAAATATTCGTAACACTTTTGCAAATATGAACATCTTCATCCTCCACTTTCAAAAAGGAAGATTTATTTTTTAATTACGTCAAGACTTTTAAGATGAACTTTTGGATTTTCCGATATTTGCCGCTAATTAGGTTTAGTTCTAGTGGTAACAGAGCCAATGGCTTCTTGGGTTTTTGCTTTAAAGTTAAAATCCCCGTCGGCTTTTCTCTTATTTCAGACAGAGGCATATTGTATTGTCTTCATCATCGGATTCCAAATCTGAACTAATATATTTTTTAAAATGTTCTGATATATTTTTGACAAATTGAGCTATGGCTTCAGAATTTAGGTGTTCGAGTAAATTGCTTTCATGATGGGTGCTAGGATTTTAAAGGTATGAGATAACCCCAGACATTATAGTTTGACGTTCATTTATACGATTTGTAAGCGCTTGTTGAAAGTCTTTACTAAGTGGCGTATTTAATTTGCAAGTTCTTGAAATAGAAATTTGAAACTTACATCAGCCGTACAGAAATTGACGTCTTCTCTACAATTCGCTTCCACTGTCAACTTAACAGGTTCAAGTCATTGTATGATATCTCTTATTATTTGAATTCACTGTCAATTATAACTACCGGACTGTTCGGATCAATTAAATGAACTCTTCTGAATACAATCTTTCAGCAAAACGAAAGGTTCCAACATATCATCGAGGCTATTCCATCTTGTTTTGCAGTCTAATATTAGAAAATTTCTTTTGCATGTGTTTCCTTTACATACGTTTGTAAAATTGGATTTTTAGTAGGAGACTGGCGAAATATCTTAACCACTTTTCGGACTTTTTTAACAATGGAAGAAATATCGTGATTTGTTGTCATTTGAATTTGGTTTTCTGGTTCTACTTCATACGTAATTACCATGCCATCTGCTTCATTATCTCTGTCTCTATCCTCATTATTTTCAAATAAAACGACAAGAAAAAACAAATAAATACATGTTAAACCAGAACTATCGACAGCAGATTGAAATTTGATCGTTTAAAAAAATCTGGATTTTCGGGATGGCTATACTTCAATCCCGGGATTTTTGAGATCCGGGATCCCGGGATGGAAACCCTAATCCTTATGGACCGCCTTTTCACTAAAATTAAAATCTAAACACTGGCCAATAACACAAAGGAGAACTAAGGGTACTTAGTTTAAGTTAAGTGTTGAAAAAAAGGAACTTGATAAATCAGTAAAATATACATAGTTGCAAACTAAAACCCTCCTATTTGAAATTTTGTGTAACCAACTATATAATTTTCATATTGTTATCGGCGATTTTATGTTTGATTCCTTGTTTTAGGTGTACTATGCGAAAAAGAAAAGACGGGCGGCGCAAATCCAGGGCGACGATAGTTCCCACAAGAAAGAGCGGAAGATCTACAATGACGGGTACGACGACGACAACCATGACTACATCATTAAAACCGGTGAAAAGTTCCTTGACAGGTCAGTAGCCCACACTCTAGGTTCATGTGAGAAAATATAATAAATTGTAGGTCAGTTTCGGTAAACAATTAATTGTGGTACCTTATTAAAGGTCCACAAGTAATCCTGTCAAAGTTATGACTTTTTGCTGTGATTGTTATGTAAACTGTTGAACATACATACATTAGAATGGGGTTTATTGCAACAAAATATTTTCAAAAACTGCTTTTTGCAAACTTGTGAAAAGCTCGTTTCACAAAAATTTTCTTTGGAACGATGTTCTAGTTAATTTAATGCTTTAAAACACGTAATTACTATTTTTGTCGTGACATCGCATAAATTTTAGCCTGCGCCATCTTGATGAAATACCCAGAAGATCATTTTGAGCGATTTAGAAAAAGGGTGACTATTACCCTTACAATGCATTGCGGCATAACGATTCTATACATGTTTTTGACTTATTTTTTTTAATAATAATTAATTATTGACCTCGAACAGTTTACAAGAAAACTGGCACCGAGGCCTACAGGTTGTATATTCTAAATATTTAAATTAGGTTAAGTTATTCTGGAAAGCCGACAAATGTAGTTTCTATTATTTTTTAATCCTGATGCTTTTAATTGTCTATTTTCTTTTATATAGTCCTTAATATTACACATCAGCCTCTTGGTATTTCCATTAAGTATTCTTTATGGTATTCTATTATATTCCTGTATGTTTTTATACATTGGTGCGTCCTGTCCCTTTTTAGTTCTAGCGTATGTGGTTCTAAATTCACGGTTTGTTTTTGTGTTGTATGTATAGAATTGTTTATATTTCCTTAGTGGGCATGTACTAATTCATCCCAAATATCACTTTAATCGCTTTGTTTTGAAATCTTTGGAGCTGATCCAGTTGTCTAGCACTTGTATTTCCCCAGCAGGGCATCAGGTATCGTAAGTGTGGTTCTACAAAACTATTGTAGAGAAGCTGTCCAGATTTTTTATTGAGTCGGTGAGCGCATTTTCTAATAGAGCCCAATATGGGAACTATTTTGTTTGTCACACCCCTTATATGGTTATTCCAGGAGAGATCATCTGTGATAGTGAGTCACAGGTATTTATATTTAGTTACCAGTTGTTTTTCATTTTCCCCAGAGTATACTAGCACTGTCATCTGCAAACTTGAAATATTTTGCTAATAAGTTGGTGTATTTCAGATTGTATACATATAACAAGTATAGTAGTGATCCGAGAACAGAACCCTGTGCGGCACCTGTATTTAATTTTTGTTCTTCACTATTTATTACTGTGTAGTGTTTTCTTTCTCTTGAGTATGTTTTCAATAGATTATGGCATGTTTGTTCATCAAAAGTTCAATATTTTCTGTATCGAAAGCTTTCTGTAGGTCTACAAATACTGCCAGAACATATTTGTTTTTGTCCAGTTCACTCGTTATATATGTTCCAATAGGTCCACTGTTGTCCCTTGAGTACTACTTTTTTTTAAAGTCCATATTGTTAATTGTAATAAGACAATGATTAATAATAACTTGTCCAAATACTTGCTTTGACAATGGCAGATGTTACAAAAATTTTCAATGTGTTAATTATTGGTAATGAATAGTTTTCTGGGTTGTTGGGGTTTGCTCCTAAAATATTTAATTACTTTATTTCTCATATATTTATTTTTAATATATTTACAATTACAATATACCCTTCTCAAGACAATTGCAGTGGTTGTAATGATTACCTAGAGTAACTAATTATTTTTTAGCCTTTATAAGTCACCAAGTCGCTACCTGAGTTAATGAGGTAATATTTAATGTAATTAAGCAATTACCTTTCATATTCACCCTTTAAGTACATATTACTGGCAGAAACTACCTAAAATTAGGGTTTTTGTACCTTAAATTTAAAATTGTGCATTAGAATAATTTCATTGCATTTTAATGGAGAATAAAGAGACAGCTTAGATTCTCTCAGTTTTATTTTTGCCAAGTTTTACGTTAGTAGCGAGTGAACCAAAAATCTAAGTAATTATTTTCTTAATTTAACAATGTCTATGTGGCGTGACATAAATCATGTTTATGACAATCATGACTATGATTACAATATACATGAAGGTGAATCAATTGACAACAGGTTAGTACCATTATTTTTTTTCCTTTTTCACGTAACAATTACAAAGGTAATGGTGTACATAATTTGCATTTTTACCGCTAATATTACCACTAGCATAAGAACTGGGTTTCTTAAGTGCTGCTGAGTGCAATCAAATAAAATCTGACTAAGCCAGGCAAAATCAAGTTTAAAATGTCTAACTTTGGTAGGTATCTTGTACGTGAGCAATGAGACGAACTGATAGAAAAGTCCATACTCCATAGGGATGATTTTCCATTCATCTGATTAAAAAAACTATAATATCCTTATCCATACCTATTTTAATGAGGGCAAATAAAAATTACTTTACTCAAGGTTAATAAACTGTGATGTTTATAAAATTTCGGAATTTACTTATTTTTTTAGGTATGAAATTGATTCGTTAATCGGTAAGGGTTCTTTTGGACAAGTTGTGAAGGCCTACGACCATGTGGAACAGTGCAATGTGGCCGTTAAAATTATTAAGAACAAAAAGCCGTTCCTTAATCAGGCTCAGATTGAGGTGAAACTGCTCGAGATGATGAATAAGGCTGATGCAGAGAACAAGTATTATATAGGTAAGGTTAATATTTTAAAATAATACAATTTTGATATAAAATTAATAGGGGTAAAATTTACATGGGGTTTCCCATGGCTCTTGCGGCGCATCATCGTGTATGTACAGGGTGTTCCAACGAGGACTGAACAGGGGCTCATTTTTGAGCTTCCTTGTATTTAAAGAAAAATCCAAAATAGCCAATCGATGTACTTTTTCCTGCAGAATTCAAAAATAAAAACAAAAATTTATTTGAACCAGAAACAAAAGAGTTACGATATGGATAAGGTGTTTTTTAAATGGAACATAGCTTTTTTTATACGATTTTTGGAACGAGTAATTTTTTTTTGTCCGTTCTGATTAAAATATTTAATATTGTGACAGCTATTTTTATTAAATTTTATTGTTTTATCCAGTATAATTTAACTTTAACCTGTTTGAAACATACACTAAGTAATAAAGGTATAATCACCTTTGAATCCTTCAAAGTCATTTCGGCAATATTATAGTAAATTTGTCAAATTTTTTGACTTTGAAGGATTCAAAGGTGATTCCTTTATTACCTAGTGTATGTTTCAAACAGGTTAAAGTTAAATTATACTGGATAAAACATTAAAATTTAATAAAAATAGCTGTCACAATATTAAATATTTTAATCAGAACGGACAAAAAAAAAATCACTCCTTCCAAAAATTGTATAAAAAAAGCTATGTTCCATTTAAAAAACACCTTATCCATAGCGTAACTCTTTTGTTTCTGGTTCAAATACATTTTTGGTTTCATTTTTGAATTCTGTAGGAAAAAGTACATCGATTGGCTATTTTGAATTTTTCTTTAAATACAAGGAAGCTCAAAAATGAGCCCCTGTTCAGTCCTCGTTGGAAGACCCTGTACAGTTGACGACATATAAATTCGTAAATTCCACCCATACATTAACGCAATTACAACGAAGTTGGGTAAAACGGATTTCTCACCTTGCTGCTTATACCTAGATAGAACATCAGCTATACACATAGCTGTAAATTATTGTATGAACGATTTTTACCATAAGTAATAATGGTTATTTCTAAATATTTTTGTGTTTAAATTACAGTCGCGAAATAAGAAAATTATAAAATAATACCAGGAAAACTACAAAAATATAAAGCCAACGAGGGTAAATTTATTAACAAACAACAAACAAAATACTAATATTTAATTGCTGCGCCATTGGATTCTTAACACTAATCGTAATCTTCTTGGCATTGACAAAATAATACTTCTGGTGTAATCCGGAGTTAGCCCTTCCCAAATTTCTTCTATTTTATCAAATAACTCGATTTCATTCTGTGGTTTAAAATTTATTTTGTACAATTTTTACCGTCAATCCCAAACATTTTTAAATGGATTTAAATCAGGGCTTCTTGAGCACCAAGGCAGACATGTTACGTTGTTTTGTCTTAACCAGTTTCCTATATTTCTTGTAGTATGCACAAGGCAGTTATTTCCTTCAAACACAATCGCGGCAGAAGGAAGAAAAACATTTTCCAAAATCTGAAGATATATATTACTGTTTAGTGTTCCACCAATATTCCAGCATACAGCTGCTCCGTAAACACTTATCCATGCCCACACATACGGAGAAACGTCCACTGGTTTTCTTTTTTTAAATATACTTCTTATCACATCGGGAATTTGGTGGTCCATATACTCGAATTCTTCCATTATATTACGTAGACTGAAAAGTTTTCTCATCGGAAAAGATAACATTTTGCCAAAAAAAAAAATCATTTTCTGGTAAATATTGCGTAGCAAACCCAAGTCTTTGTTCCTTATCACTATTTTTTAAAAACGGTTTAGATGCAGCTGCTCGATTTCTTAATTCGGAACATTGTCTTACTCGGCGTCGTGTAGTTCTAGATGAAGCAGAGAATCCTGTTATATGCATAGCGGATACTGCGGTTTCAAATGGATTTTGCCTTAATACTCCACCACCAAATTTCGGTCTTCTTCATTTGATGATTTTCTTTAAACCAGACCCAACAGACCTTTCAAGTGTTTGATGATAGCGCCATTTTTCTACAATTCCTTGAACAGTATTTCTAGGTACTCTAAAATGATCAGCTATTTTTCCATAAGACCACCCTATTTCTACTAAACATAGATTATTCTTGCTTTTTCAATAATACTTAAATGAGGCATTTCTAAATCAAATAAGATAATGATCATACTTTGACGGATATCATGATAACAATTAACACGTTACAAAGGTAATAAAGGTAAAAAAGTTGCATTTACAGTGTCACAGTTTAGTGTACGAAATTATCTGTCGTTAACTGTATGTATGGATGTGCCAATTTAAAAAAAAAACTACATTCCGTAATTTTTGTAATAATTGCAATATTTATTTCATCCTTGTTTAACACATCTACACCGATTAATCTGTGTTAGGGAAGGTCTTGACTTCAACATAGGAAACGTTATTTTTTAATACCTCTTATTAATTTTTTTTTTGGTTTCAGTGAAATTAAAAAGACATTTTATGTGGCGCAATCACCTCTGCCTAGTGTTCGAATTACTATCGTATAACCTTTACGACCTACTTCGAAATACGAACTTCCGAGGGGTCTCGTTGAACCTGACCAGGAAGTTTGCACAACAGTTGTGTACTGCGTTGCTGTTCCTCTCGACGCCGGAACTTAGTATAATCCATTGCGACTTGAAGCCCGAAAACATTCTACTGTGCAATCCGAAACGGTCGGCAATAAAAATTGTAGATTTTGGCAGTTCTTGTCAGTTAGGTCAGAGGG
This sequence comes from Polydrusus pterygomalis, assembly GCA_963969555.1. Lineage (NCBI taxonomy): Eukaryota > Metazoa > Arthropoda > Insecta > Coleoptera > Curculionidae > Polydrusus > Polydrusus pterygomalis. The sequence goes on from OZ018379.1 coordinate 22,499,179, forward strand.
TAAGTTTATTAATTTTTTTTTAAATCTGCTGATCAGTTCATTACTATGCGCATTGAATATCAAACTATAAGAATAGCGGATCTTCGAGAAAACTTGTCAACCCTGTTTAAGACTATATTGGAGACGGTTTGGCCGCCATTGTGGAGTTGATCGTAAATCTATAGTTATAAATGCAGCGCCTCGGCAACAGATGTCTCAAATTCACTGATGTGATGTGGTGGTGTTGCCGCATATCGTATTTTATGGATTTAAGCATTTTTAACAGACAATAAAATAAGAGGTTCTCAATTCCAGCCAAATGTATGTTTTTGATAATAATATGTACGCTGATTACTCCGGGGGTAATTGGACCGATTTTCACAATGATTTTACCGTTGCATTAGGTGTTAAATGTTAAACAAATAAAAGTAGATAAAAAGCGACAGCAAATATAACTAAAATAGGTTTTATATTATATTATGCCAGTGCAAGGCAATCCAGGTGGGGAGAGGATCATGCAGCAAGTCAAAGACAGGCGGTAACAATGTTTTAATTTAGCAGTAAAAAGGCTTGTCGTTAGTGGCTGCATCAACACGCTTTATTGTTGGTGACTCATTGTGCCATCTATGAATTTAGCGTAGCAGATTTAGGAAATCTGCTTATATGGCCTTCTTATAGTTTGATATTCAATGCTATGCGCCATTAAAATTTTAAAAGGATGCTTTGGGATTATTTACACGTATCAAGATTCTAAGTGAACTAAAAGCGGGTCAGTGTCAAATACATAGTTAGTTCACTTTAAACATGATCAGAAGAAAATAATAACCAATAATCTGGTACATATAGATGGCACATGTCATTCATCGCTATTAAAATGTGTTGACAACATCGTTTGTAGGAGAGGGGCGGTGAAGAGCTGGGCGGGGCAGGGAGCAGGGATTATGGTGGATTTACCTTTGAATGTGACCTTGCTACTATAGTTTAAACCTAACATACAAATAACCCAACTTTCTATTTACTCACCTATGGAAAGTAACTGCAAACTTATTTTCCGAATTCTCGCCTTAACACATAGGCGTAGTTAGGGGGGTACTTGGAGGTGCTAAGCACCCCCGAAATCTAAATTAGCACCCCCAAAAAAATTTACAATATATAGGCTAATTTTAGAACTAACCTATTTTTATAATATACATTATATGTAATGAATTTTTCATATTAATATTTCAAGCATTCGAATTCTGGTACAAATTCAAGTATATTTAGGTAGTTGCGGATTCTGTTCAAAGTTTCTCTCCGTGTACCGTGTAGTTCACGCCCAGTTTACTTGTCAGAGCGGGTCTATGATCATTAAAATCTCGTAAAATACGAGAGCGGCATAATAGCTTGTGTATGTCATGTTCTGCAATTCTGCATTAATTTGATAATTTAATTTTAACCAGTCGTAGTCGTTCAAAGTCGCGGAAATTTTTAGCCGGTATTTTGACTATTTTTTTTGTTTATTAAGGTTTAATATGGTTTTATTGAATTCAGTTAAAGTTTAAAGTTAAATAAACACGAAAAAACAATGATGCGTCGTCGGATATAAAATATACCGTGGAATTTTTGAAAAAATATTTTAGCAAGTTACCCTTGGAGGAGAAAGTGATTGTCAAGAACATTGAAAGACCTAAACCTGCTATTAACATCACAGTAAAATATTTACTAAAAATTATTGACCACATTTGGGCGTGGTCTTAAAAAAAATGTTAGCCTGCGGCTGGCTTTTTGTGCACCCCCACGTTAACATGTCACGAGCCGCCACTGGACTTCAGCACCCCCAGTGTTGACCGTCTAACTACACCTATGCCTTGACATTCGCGACGCATCTTAATTAGTCTCCAAGAATATCACAAACCGCTAAAAACGCAGCAATTATTACACAAAACCGATAAACTGAAAAAAATTTCAGGCCGCTGTCAAAAAAACGTCAAACGCAAATAGGGATGTTCGATATATCGACGCATCGAAAATATCGATATTTTCAATGAGATACATCGTTTTTAGGCGATGCATTGAGACCATTTGATATTTGTCGATGCATCGATGTATTAGGCCTTAATTTTATTCGTAATTATTTTGAAACAACGTCATCATGGCCTCAGACCAATGTCGTAGCGGTCACATCTTTGGGGTCGAATCTTTTACTGCTGCGTTGCCATACTGCGGAGGTTTTATAAGGACCAAATATTTGAATTTCCCATATAATGTTAATACTTTTAACAGGGTAAGTTTGGCGAACAAAGTGGAGGGGCGAAATTTGTATGTTTATTTACTTCCGAGTTTACTTCAGAATGGAATAGATTTTGTCAATAGGTTCATTTATTATTGTTTCATCTATAAGTACCAGATCACTGATAATAACCATAAAAAATAACTATGTCATACATAATATTAGGAAAAAATTCATTATTTAATGGAAACGAGAAATGTCAATATACCTTGATTTAAATGTTAAATTTTCGCTTTGTGTGTTTAATAAGTAATAATTTGATTTTAAAAATAGCGAAAATCGCCGAAAGTGGCTCGCGTTATAATCATCCTAGTTTATTACGGCCTACATTATACGCTCGTTTAATAATATACTATTATTTTGCAATTTTTGTAATAAATAATAAACTTAGCAGATTCCTGTTTTGAAATTAATGTAATTTAGAAAAAGGAAGTAAATGATAAATATTTTCAGTAGATTTGTGGGTAAATAAATATGGTATAATTGAATAATAGGGGTTAAAAAAAATGTCCTATTATTTGACCTATTTTTGGATTTAAAATCTCCTATTCTTATCTAATTTTTCTAACATGAAGAAAACATAAACACAGTAAAAGTTAATCTATGCTTGGTAGCAAAATAAACAAGTACATGTATAATGTTTGTTTTAGATATATCAATATATTCAGTCAAGATTCTACCGATCACCTGAGGTCCTTCTAGGCATATCATACGACTTGGCCATCGACATGTGGTCATTGGGCTGCATTTTGGTAGAAATGCATACCGGTGAACCGTTGTTTAGCGGTTCGAACGAAATCGATCAGATGAACAAAATTGTAGAAGTCTTGGGAATGCCCCCGAAGCATCTTTTGGAGCAAGCCAGTAAGACGAGGAAGTTCTTTGAAAAAATACCTGGTGATAGAAGGTAATCAAACATATTAATGTACACAATTTTTTTTGAATCGCATAGAGAAAGAAAACATAAAAATTTCCACGTTTTTCGTTTTTAAAACAAAATGCGCTCTTCAATAACTAGTCGCAGAGATTCGGGAACTACTAAATTGTTCCATAGGAATTTCCACCTAAATAATGGGATTACACAAGCTATTTACAGTAGCTTGTAGGGAATTCAATCCCGGAGGAAATTTTCAATCCCGGGATTTCGGGATTATAATTTTTCAATCCTGGGATTGGTCCAGGGATTTATAAAAAAAATATTTTCCTTGGAGTTTTTCTTATTAATTAAATAAATACATTTATTTCTTCATCAGAACATTAGTACTTACCAAGAAACTAAAACATACTCTCTTCATTTAATTTTAATAACTAAAAAAAAATAACAATGAACATAATAATATATAAGTACACTATAACATAATAATATAACCTATAAATAAAAAAAATGTTAAAACATAACATAAAAACGATTCTTATAGTAGGAAAAAAAGTTATTCTAAACTTGTTTTTTAAAAAAACTCTTAAAAAAATAAGTTGATCCAGAGTGTCATCACTCAACGTAGACCTCATTTCAGTACACACTATTCCAACAATTGAAAAGGTCCTTTCTGATTCAACACTCGTTGGTGGAATCGTTATCAGCATGTCATAAGCTAACTGCAAATGGAAACCTCGGTCGGCTCCATTTTCGAAGAATTCCATCTCCTGGAGTAATATTTGAGATAAACCGATGTTATTATATCTTATTAAAGGTTTTTGAGGTTTGTGGTTTTTCTAGGGCCTCTTTTAATTTTTCTTTAAGGGAAACATTTTTCTTTATCAATAAATTTGCAAGAGGAAGCTCATCTTCACTTTCAACTTCATCTACATTTTCCACACTTGATGTACTACTAGTGGAAGTAGACTTTACATCATTTTGAATCAAATTATAAATTTCTTGTTGGATTCTTTTCTTGCTAAGCGTTTTAAATAACTAATCTGTTTCATTTTCTGCAGGAGCGTGTAGATAACTAAGGATCGATGATAGAACTGTTCTTCATTGCTCAATTTTTGTTCTTAGTTTCAGTTCTAATTGAGTACTCAAAGGGGACTGGATTTTTCCTATTTCAGACAGCATAAACTTCAGAACAATATCTGCCTTGCACAATATAAATTAATGAAAAATGCAAAGATAAATACCGAAAATTCCGGGATTAAATAAACGACAATCCCGGGATTTCGAGATCGAAAAAATGTCCGGGATCCCGGGAAACGGGATTGAATTCCTTAGTAGCTTGTACACACGTTTTATTTAATTACAGATATATCTTAAAGAAAACAAAGGAGGGAAAGAAGTACAAAGCACCGGGCACACGCCGATTACACGATATTTTGGGTGTGGAAAGTGGAGGACCTGGAAGTCGGAGAGCTGGAGAACCAGGACATTCAATGTCCGATTATCTTAAATTTAAGGTAAGCACAAATAATGTCATGGTTCCATTCAATTAAAATACTCTCCTACTAGGCCTTTGACAGGGACGTTTAAAATAAATAATTCGGCTTTATTTTCACCTGTGGTTTGTTTTTGAGAATGTAATAAAGAATTTTCAATAAAAAAAAAGTTAAAATGGGCCCAAAGTCATATGAGATGTGGTACTACAATTTACTGGAAGTAACGCAGAGCGGTCATGTTCCCTCTGATGAACGTTAATGGTGACCAAGAACCATTCCATAAGCGATGGCACTACAAATGCATACTTTTATACAATAACAAAGCGTTTCGACAGTTGACATCCACATGTAACATTAACAGCTAATACTGGGTACTTCATAAAAGTTTCCAGTTCAGCAGTGGGCCGTAGCAAGCTCACGCGTCAGGTTTCAGAGACTACATTTTCTTGGGTGTTTATTATTTAAGTTGAACGGTGAATAAAATAAACCAGATTAGGTTAATTAACTCTCCTATATACAATAAAAAACATTTCATTTATCATCATTTGCTATTATTAATTTAATCTTACTAGTTTATCCATTTTAATTATTGCATTAATCAATCTGTTTGCATTTAAAAACACATGACATTTTGGCGGCTTTGTACTACGCCGTGAACGCAAATTCTAATATGACAACGCAGCATTGAACGCGAAACATGCGCATGCGCACTGCTTGATTAGCTCTTCTACATTATTTGGGCGGCGAAACTCTTGTGTGTTGTCAGGGTTGTTCATAGCGTTTGCCATTGTCAAAGTCAAAGTATGCTTTATTGTATAAAGACACAAGATCTCATTTACAAAGCAGTTTTAATATAAACAACATAAGATGATGTTACAATACTAAGATAAATAACCGAAGCGTCAGAACATAAAATATCCAAAAGAGAGAGAGAAAGTAAAGAAATACAAGTCAATCACAAGGTGTGTTTACATTGTTATACTAACATAGGGTCCTTACATCATAATGCTAAAATCACAGAAACAAAATATGATAAAAGTAAGTAAAAAAAGAAAATTTTGTACTTAACAAGAAAGTTACAGTAAATAAAATAAATCAAATTAAATTAAAATAAATTAAATTAAATTAAATGCTCACACAGGGAAAGAACAAAACAGAATGATGAGGGCAGACTAAGTTGTGCGACAAGTAATATTAAATTACAAATTACATAAATTACAGAGTATCATTGTAATATTCAGTTATATCGTAGTATGCCTTATCAAGCAATATCTCCCTGATCTTTCTTTTAAAAATTCTAAGTGTGGGTAATCGTTTTAAGGTATTTGGCAGATGATTATAAATTTTAACGCTTTCATATATTATTGATTTCTTTGTTAGTGTTAGAGTTGGAATAGGCAAGGGCAAATCAGAATTTTGCCTGGTATTGTAATATGTATTATGTGGAATGAAATTGTCACGGTTTTTGTACACAAGGCATACAGTCTCAAGGATAAATAGACTATAAATTGTCAAGATTTTTTCTTTTATGAACAATGGTCTGCATGAATCCCTAGGTTTTGCTCGACTCAAATATCTTACAGCTCGCTTTTGCAAGATAAACAGCGAGTTAATCAGATAACAACATGATAGGCCCCAGAACGAGATGCCATATCTCAAGCGCGATTCAATCAGGGAATAGTAAACTGTCCTACCCATTGCAGTACCCAACTCATTGACAATTACCCTAATTGCGTAACAGCCAGAAGCTATCCTTTTAGAAAGTTCAGCAATGTGAGAATCGAATCTAAGTTCTCTATCTATAATCAAACCCAGAAACTTTGTTTCACTACGACTCTCCACAAGATTATCTCCAATCACCAAACCCTCCATATGACATCTAAATCCCAGAATATTTGTTTTATTAAAATTTAGTACGAGAAGATTCGAATCACACCAATCCTTTATTTTTTGGAGATCCTGGGAGATAACGATTTCCAGTGCATCGGCATTTAAGCAGTGCCACAAGATCGTTGCGTCATCTGCAAAAACAATAAATCTGCCGTCAATATTAATGCCGGTTAGATCATTTATAAAAAGAAGAAATAAAAGTGGGCCCAGCACAGAGCCCTGAGGTACACCCCAGTTTATGTCCCGTGCCTCCGAACACTCGGCTCCCACAGATACTATCTGTTGTCTTCCGGTCAAATATGATTCGAACCATGAATGAGCCACACCCCTAAACCCATAGTGATGTAACTTTCGCAGCAGAATCCTGTGACTGACACAGTCGAATGCTTTGGAAAGATCACAAAAAACTGCCGCAGAGGCTCCACCTTTGTTGATTTGGCAATACAAGCCCTCCAAAAATGGCATCATTTGTAGAGTTATTCTCCCTAAACCCAAACTGTGCGTCACTCAATATACCATTATCCTTCAAGAACAGTGTTACACGTGACTTTGTTAGTTTCTCTATGATCTTAGATAGAGTTGACAATAAAGAAATAGGTCGGTAATTCGATGGATCCCCAAGTTCACCACCCTTATAGATAGGGATTACTTTAGCTAATTTTAAGCAAGAGGGAAACACCCCAGTCTCCCATGAAACATTATTTGCTTCACACAACACTGTCAGGACCGCATCAGGCAATGCAAGAAATATCCTGGCCGATAATCCATCGGCACCTGAGGCGTTTTTCTTTTTTATACTCAATATTGTATCCTTGAGTTCAGTCAAGTTGGTAGGTGTAAAGTAAAAGGAGTGCAATATCGATACACCAGACATGTAACTAAGAGGATCAGTGGGAGGAATGAGTTTCTTTGTAAGGTCTTCAGCAATCGCACAATAGAAATTGTTGAGTGTGTCGGGCGACAACTGATCATCCGTAGATGATTGATAAGTTTAGTGCATGTCAAATGCATTTCTATGTTTTACCAATAAATAATGCCATAACTTTTAATCTATCGCACGTTGAGTTCGATCTTTCAATTATAAATAAAATTAAATCTGTACTTTTGCAAGCCATTATGCTAATGAAGTATTCAGTACCAGTTTAAAATACGGTGAATGCGATGATTAAAGAACTTAACCCAGTTTTGTCTCTGTCGCCGACATCTTAACGTAAAATAGAACTATATCTAAGGTGCAGCACATATTCCACCTGTTGATTGTTTTCCAGCTAAAAAGGTTAGATGCGGAATGATTACTCGCCGAGTACATGTAAATATTACAAACCGGGTGTTTCTCAAAAGACGGTCACCCCTATAACTTAATAAAGCATATCAATTTGTTCATTTCTAGTAAAACTAACCATTTTATCTGATTTACAATGTAAGTTTAATAAACGAATGGCATTACAATTTTAATTTAAAACCATATTGGTTTTCAAAACCATTCCATTGTTTTTCAAAGCCGCTTTTATATTTCTTTAGAAAAACATTTTACTCAGAATGTTATGTTGAATCCCAATAAGTAAAAATATACAAGATGTCCCATTTAAAATACCAAAGTCGAGGTCACTTTCGGTCAAACCGGAAGTGCTAACAAATTGAAAAGTATGCCAATAAATGCAGACTCATCTCTTGTGCATAATCTTAAAATTTCATTTTAATACCTATAAATACAGAAAAGTTATAGGGGTAAACGTCTTTTGAGAAACACCCAGTATATACATTTATATATCCATCTCTCATCAATGCAAGGGTTGTCTGTGTCAACAAGGTGTTTTCTGAATTAGGGATTTTTAAATTGAAGGTTCGCAAATAATATGTTCGACATGACAACGGCCACCATTAAATCCTTATCTGATTAGTTCTATGGCTGAAAGGGAAATCTCCCCGTTTCATTTTAAAGCAGTGATTTCGAAGCTTTTTACTTTTCAGGACCTAATTCTACGCATGCTCGATTACGACCCCAAGACGCGCATTACGCCGTACTACGCGCTGCAACATAGCTTTTTCAAGCGCACTTCGGACGAGAGTACGAACACCGCTGCCGCAGCCGCGGCGGCCGCCGCAGCTGCTAACTCTAGCGCTAGCAGTAGCCCGGCGGTTGCGTCGCTCGATATGCCCAATAGTCATGGTAAGTATCATAATTTCCTCTTGTCGTATTTTATTATAAGATTCATTAAAATCATAAGTGAAAGAAGGTGTTAATTACTTATTTGCACTGTTTGTCATGTATTTTAATTTTTAAAATTATTCTAAATGACAATAAGTGCTACTTCTGAGAAAATGTGGTGCGTATTCTTACCATCAGCAAACGTTAATTAGGACCTACAGATTATTTGAAATTTTTTAAAATTGCCAAAAATTTAAAGTTTTTCTCGTTCAATTTAACTCAAAAAATGTTTAATAATGTTTTTTTTTATTTCTGTATCCTGAAAATATAGCTAATCCTGACTATTCCTTCTAGGTGTCATCACTTACCTTGCTTCTATTAAGGTTACTCTCATTCTCTGTACCTTTTATGTGTTGAATATTTTTGAGTAATGTCTTAACATATGCCTTATACTGGGTGTCCCAATAGAGAGAGAGACAGAGCTTAAAATTAACAGCAACTCTGCCATTGATGGCACGCGAAATAAAATTTTGGGCACGCCACCGATCACAAAGTTTACTATGAATTATTATATTAGGAATTTGACGGCACGTCTATGGCCTCATTAAACATTTCTTTAGAAAAAATGGCACGTTAATACATAAATGTTCGCCACCACTGTACAAACTATTATGTACAGGGTTATCCAACCAAGACTAGACAAGGCGATTTTTTGACTTTTCCTGTACTTTTATAAAAAAAACTGAAATAGCCATCTTAAGTCATTTTCTCCCGCGAATTCGAATATCTTCAGTAAAAAACAATTGAACATCAAACAAAAGTACTAGGGGTCACTTTAATATATTTTTTAAATGGAACACCCTGTATATTTTTACATTTTTAAATTCCACATAAAATTATAATTATTTTTTATTAAATGCACTATTAGTCTATACTTCATAGTTTCCGAGATATTGACTCTCGAAAAGTGACATTTTTGAACTTTGACAGCTTATAACTTTCTAACAGTACGTCTTAGAGCAAAACGGCTTACATGTCCCTATCTTCAATTTTTATTATCTTCCCAAAAAAATCAACTTCCAGTTAAACCGGAACAACTATATTTCCTTGTTTCGAGTTACATCCGGTTTAACCGGAAGTTGATTTTTTTGGGAAGATAATAAAATTGAAAAATAGGGACATGTAAGCCGTTTGGCTCTAAGACGTACTGTTAGAAAGTTATAAGCTGTCAAAGTTCAAAAATGTCACTTTTCGAGAGTCAATATCTCGGAAACTATGAAGTATAGACTAATAGTGCATTTAATAAAAAATAATTATAATTTTATGTGGAATTTAAAAATGTAAAAATATACAGGGTGTTCCATTTAAAAAAATATCAAAGGGACCCCTAGTACTTTTGTTTGATGTTCAATTGTTTTTTGCTAAAGATATTCAAATTCGCGGGAGAAAATGACTTAAGATTGCTATTTCAGTTTTTTTTAATAAAAGTACAGGAAAAGTCAAAAAATCGCCTTGTCTAGTCTTGGTTGAATAACCCTGTACATCATTTTTGCCGAAATAAAAATGTGGCTATCTTCACGACAGTTAAAATAATAAAACTATGTTTCTTTTCTCCCAGTATATTGATACCTACATAATCTCACAGCATTTTGATAAGCTCTGGAATTTTCGAATTGATTCATATGATCGGTCACCTTTGGACCAGCATGATAAGGCTAGATTTGACTATGTTTCACAACAATTTTTTAATGTACCATTCTTCTATATACCTTTCTCTCGCATTCTCCAATTAACGAAGTTATCTAACTTTAGGCTAATTCATGACTTAGCCGTACCTGTCAAAACACTGTACCTACTTATCATTTAATTTAATTAAATACCATTTGAGTTGGTTGTTTATATTTTTTAATATAAATAAATACAGTATGACCTTAGTGATGAATTAGTCACTGATTTAAAGTCGCCGTCTTATATCGTATTATTGGAACACCCTGTATATCTGAAATTTCCCTGAATAATAAAATCTGATATAACTCTTTAATATTTCCAGGGACTAACCCAAATCAATGACTAACATAGTGATATGGTTATATGTAACCACTCTAATTTAATACAGGTATTTAAATTAAATGGTAGTATATCCCAATAATAATAATTAGTCTATAGTTTTTCCTTTATAAATAAAACTACACTTTAACATACATAACTATAGCTGTATTGACTCACAGAGTGTGTTTAAATTATGGTTAAAGAAAAGTATATGAATAAAAATAGTTTTAATATACATATTCAATATAAAATAATAAAATTGTATAGGTTTCAAAATTCAATTCCAATTCAAAGTGAATATGCCCAACGGAACCTTTAAGAAATACCACATACTTTTAGAAAAATTATATTGGGTTTGTTATTAAGTAAAATAAATGTCTGATATGTCATGCCGCTTTCAATAATTAAATCTACCATTTAGTCCTGACCTGGATTCCAGCGACATATTTTTGTGTCAAAGCCTGAAAAATAAACGTTGTTACATACGTTTGAGGACTATACTTTTTTTTTTAAGTTTGTCATCTTATTGGTAGTAATCTCAGTTTTGTAATAATTACCAAAACATCTCCATTTTTCTTTAATCATAAAGTTTATTGGAACCACACTACAAAACCGACACATATTTTGCTTTTCTTTCTTACTAGAGAGCATTTTTGTAATCTTTAGCTTTTTATTGTTTATTTATTCTTTGCGAATTTACCCATTTACTTGTGGGATGTGCAACGTGAAGTATGTATTCGATTTAACTTATCGGGCGTGACCTTTTAACCGGGGTATTCATTTTGAAATATTAAATTTCCACGTAGTGGAACTGGTACTTTAGGTATGTTTTTTTATTTAAATCTCTGACTGCTTAATTTCCAAGTGGATGAAACTGCACCCGATTGGTTAAAACGGATGCGTTTTTACGGTAATTTTCAATCTTCTTACTAGAGAGGTCCAGAGTGAGTTACCCGTTGTACTGTTTTAATTTTCAAATAGGTTTATGCTTTGATGGTATAATAAGTGTTATGTGTACCTACACAGTTCATACAAGTATCTAATTCTAAAGACGAAGCAAAAGTATTTCTTTGCGTCTTTTAGTTTTTATGTATTAATGATCCATCAATTTAAAAAATAAATGACAGAAAAAAGTTTACAAAATCAGAAAAAAGTGTAATCCACTCCGGAACAGTCTAAATTAATAAACAGTTTTGGTGTTAATATAAATAAACCTACTTTTTTTCCAGGGTTAACTTTTGTCAGTAATGTCAGTCGATCCCGAGAGCTACTTTTGGGCCCCACTTACCAACCTCTCCAGCTACAGCAACCCTCATCGGCCTACGCAGCCATGGAGTGCGACTCGTCGCCCTCTTCCGGGCGTTCCCAGCCGCACCATTCCCATCGGGCTCAACCCCAACAAGTGCCGCAACGATTTCACCAAGTGCCCCAGGCCGTGTTGAACCACGGCCCAGGGTCTTTAACTTATGCGCCGGGTCCTCCCAACCTTCATCAATCGAAGCAGCATAATAGTCAAAGCGCGCAGGTTGTGCCGCAGCAAAATACGCGGAGCAATAGTCAAAACGTGCAGGTTGTGCCGCAGCAAAATACGCGAAGCAGGCAGCAAGACGGAAGCGCGAGGGACGGTAACCGGGACGAAGGCAGCCCCATGGTCGGGGTCTGTCTGCAGCAAAGTCCCGTTGTGATCCACTAGAATACGTAAAACGCGAGTGCGGTTGCGGCAAGAGTGTTAGCGGACTCTATGATTGACCTACATGAGCCTCTGAGCAAATGGTGTGATATAGGGTTCCGGCTTGAGATTCAATTTCAATTGAAATAAGATTCAGTTCTGTATAAAATCACAAAATCTAAGATTGATAGTTGGGCGTCATTAAATTACTGAAAGAAGTTCTTGAGTTTTTATCTTATAATAGTAATATACCGGGTGTCCACGGAAGGTGGCTCGCCCGTCTAACTTTTTTGTTTTTCAAGATAATGAAATAAAAATCGGGGGATTTGCATACGACATGAAACTGCATTTTTTGAAAGGTGACTCAACATTATGGAACTTCCGGTTTAACCGGAAGTGACATAACCTTTCGATTTTTAAATGGGACACCTGGTATATTTTTACTTTTTTTGACTCCATATGACATTCTAAATACAACGATGTGTCACTTGTCACTTTTTGTCACCAACAAAATATTTTTTTTCCAAATTTATTGTTTTATCTAGAGGGCTATGAATACCTTAAAATCACTTATTTCAGTTCTTTAATCTTGGGAAATATACAATTTTAGTATTTTTGGTCCAATGCTATCTCCTATGTAAAATTTAATTTCTAAAGTTGTATAACTCATTTCTTTTAAATGGCAACATGGTGGCACGCCGGGTTAAGAAAAAAGAGGATTTTATTTTTTTTAGATTAGGTTTTAGAAAAGCTGCCATTAAAAAACTTTGAAAAGTTAACTTAGAACTTTCCTAAAATGAAGCATCTTTTAAGAATAAATTTAGATTTAAATGCATCAAGTAGCCTGTGACCAGCAAAACTGATAAAACAAAATCATGCCTTGAAGAAAATTGAAATGCCAATAGTTTCTGCCAAAGTAAATAAGTTTGTTGTTTAAAAAACATGGAAAATAATAGTTTTACAAGGAGTGAAAAAGAAGATAATATCTTCTTAATAACAATAACATATTATGTTATTAGTGTTTGGAGAATGTAGAAATAATTCAACCGATACTGCACGACTTTACGCACAAAGATATTTTAATCGGCGTCATCCAACCCCGCACTATTAGGTACCCAAAACTGGTTCCGAAAATGCGAAATGAGCCTGACAATAATAACATATCAACTTTTTCACTCCTGGTAAAACTATTATTTTCCATGTTTTTTAAACAACACACTAATTTACTTTGGCAGAAGCTGTAGGTATTTCAATTTTCTTCAAGGCATGGTTTTGTTTTATCAGTTTTGCTGGTCACAGGCTACTTGATATAACTTTTTAAAGTTTTTTAATGGCAGCTTTTCTAAAACCTTATAGTGTGTGGTATCAAAATAATCGTAATAAAATCCTCTTTTTTCTTAACCCGACGAGCCATGTTGCCATTTAAAAAAAATTAGTTATTCAACTTTAAAGATTAAATTTTACATAGCACATAGCATTAGACCAAAAATAGTAAAATTGTATTTTTTCCAAGATTAAAGAACTGAAATAAGTGATTTTGAGGTATTCATAGCCCTCTAGATAAAACAATAAATTTGGAAAAAAAAATATTTTCTTGATGACAAAAAGTGACAAGTGACACATCGTTGTATTAAGAATGTCATATGGAGTCAAAAAAAGTAAAAATATACCAGGTGTCCCATTTAAAAATCGAAAGTTTATGTCACTTCCGGTTAAACCGGAAGTTCCATAATGTTGAGTCACCTGTCAAAAAATGCAGTTTTATGTCGTATGCAAATCCCCCGAGTTTTATTTCATTATCTTGAAAAACCAAAAAGTTAGAGGGGCGAGCCACCTTCCGTGGACACCCGGTATATGTCAGTTAGTTTGACACCTGAGAATTTTCACTCCTATTATGCAGGACGTACATTTAACATTCCAATGCATTTTTCTACAATAATTGCATGTTTGAGTTGCTGGTTAGCTAGTCCATTAACAGTAGACTTATTTAAAACAAAGCCATTTCAATTACACACTTAAGGCTTTATAATAAGTTTAAAAAATACTAATTTTTTTGTTATTTGTTACGTTAGAGTTAGGGGAAAAGTTGCGACACAAAACTGTTCAATACTAAGTATTTCGTCAATAAAAGTTTTTGCAGAGGTCCACTGCTTAATGGAAAATTAGTTTTCGGGAAGATAATAAATGTATTTTAATAGAGACTTTAAACTACAGTTTCCCAGGGACTTATATACAGTGTGACCAGTACAGTCCGCATCATATGGGATTTTTTTATTAATAACTATTCGAAATTTGACTTTGGCATCAAGTTCTGCTTCGATCAAGATGAAAATTAAGCAAAAAAATAGTAGTCACGCGATTGGCATTATCTGTCAAATTTTAATTATTTCCAAAAAATAATTCAAAAGTAGGGTTATTTCTGAAAGTATCGATTAAAAAAAGTTTTTTTAAATGCAGTTTCTAGCCCACATGCCAAATTTTAGCTGCATAAGATAATTTTGATTTTTTACCCATATTTTGGAAATTGCACCACTTTTGCAAAATAAGACTCAACGCAACCTACATAAAACTTCTCAGTTTTGACACGGCTTTATTTCAGATACATTTTCTTTAAAGTAGCGCCATATTAAAGGTGTGTTTTGCTACAAAATCAAAATTGGGCTATTAAAATTTGGTCGCATGTGATGCAAAGTTTATTTGTTTTTGACCCTGTATAAGGTAACTTCATAAAATAAGTATTTTTGAAAACTAAGTTTGTGTCTGAAAGTAATACATTAATATTAAGACAAAAAAGAACACAGTGTTCATTAAGTGGAAAATAAATTTTGGTGGTGGGTAAAAAATCAAAATTATCTTATGCAGCTAAAATTTTGCATGTAGGCTAGAAACTTCATTTAAAAAAAACTTTTTTTAATAACTTTTTCGATATTTTCAGAAATAACCCCACTTTTGAATTATTTTTTGGAAAAAATTAAAATTTGAGATAATGCGAATCACGTGAGTACTATTTTTTTGTTTAATTTTTATCTCGATCGAAGCAGAACTTGATGCCAAAGTCGAATTTCGAATAAAGCTATTAATTAAAAAAATCCCATATGATGCGGACTTACTACTACTGGTCACACTGTATAGGACAAGCCATTTATGAGTTATTTCTGATCAAAATTTAAACGTAAATTATCATGCAAACTGTTGATCATACATAATAATGTCAATGTCAAGTAGAGTTTCTGTTTGCCCTTTTAATGCATGGTAAAAATTATGTTTTGCAAAAGTTACTCAAAAACAGTGATAAAGCAGACTTAAGTTTAATCCATATTTCTAGATACAGGTATGGAGATGCGTTTTTCGTCTATATCCTATATATTCATATTTATAAGTAATAAATGAGAAAATCATATCAGCCAATGTCAGTTATGTCACAGTCAAAAGTTGCTGCTTAGGTAATTATTTTTTATAATCGTTAGGTAATTATTTTTTATAATCGTTTGTCGATATAAATATCGCAAAACAAACTATTAGGTAGAATATGCTTCCCCCACTCCATCGTATCGCATCTCGCTCATCGTTCTCCTGGTGTAACGACTCCCGCTTCAATTCAAAACAGAATGTACCTTTTAGTTCCTTCAGACTGAGAAAACAATGTACTGATAAACGAATTAAAAATAAAAACAGTCCTTGAGTATGTAATTTTTTTGCACCTGTAAACAGTGTAAATTGGACTATAATATAAATGAATATAGTTTAAAAAAACTAAAAAATACGCTTTAATAATTAATCAAACTAAGAAGCGGAAAATAAATATCTTGAAATTCTTAATATAGGCAGAAAATATTAATAAACGATAAATATTAGTATTATTGTGAAAAAAGCGTGGGGCGCTCGATATACGAAGAATATAGCACAAAGCGCCTATATTAAGAATTTCAAGAATTATTTTAAACTATATTTATTTTCCGCTTTTTAGTTAGTGATTAATAATTAAAGCGTGTTTTTTAGTTTTTTTTAAACTATATTTATTTTTTAGTTTGAGTTATTGTTAAGAAAAATTTTTTTTTGCGTAGCTTGAGCTAGATTAGTAGATTATTGTATTGTAAGCGGTTCTTGATAGGTCTACAAAATTTAAATTAAATCTGACCGTTTAAAGTGGGTCAAAATCGGGTTCAAAGAAGTCTGTTACAAACAAACATACATACAAACCCGAACAGACAAGATCGCCTATGCCGATTTATAAGAAAAGAACGATATTTGCAAATTTTTAAAAAATTTTAATTTTCGGACATTTTTCATATACATATTTCAGAAAAATTTCGTAATACTCATAAATTGCCATTTTTCTCAGAAAGTATAAACTTTACGAAAAAAGTCTATATAGCTAAAAAGTTGTATCTCGAAGAAATCTACATCTCGGCTTGTTATTATTTTTTCGTATCTCTTAGGCTCCTTTTGTACTGGGATTCTGTATCTCGGATACCGGAATCTCGGCTTCACATTTAACGTAGCGCTTAAGCGAATCGTTTAGACGGGCGCTTTCTCGGTTACAGAATCGCGATTCTAAATTTCGGAATAACACAAGATAAAAAAAAGTATGCATTCCGAATTTCGGTATGCAAGATACTGTATCTCGCATACAGAATCCCAGTATAAAAGGAGCCTTAAGGATTTTGAGATATCGGCCAAAATATGATTTCTATATTTTGCCTCATATCTCGAAACTGATAATACTTAGACGAAAATTTTTAAAATAAAAAAAGACGCGTCTTCGAACGTTCCATAAATATAGTTATATAACATTTTTCTCTTAAACTTACAATAACGGAGTTATTCGCAAGAAATAAAAAAACGTTTACGGTTAGAAACAAACATACAGGTGAAGCTAATAAAAGCGTCTTAAAAAGCGGGAGGGGGACACCAGGAGAACGATCAAGTGAGATGCAATACGATGGAGTGGGGAAAACATAATAGTTTTACGCTAACTTATTAATAGAAAAGGGGCGAACAACGCATTTCCATACGTTAAGTAGTTTATTCTTGAAAAAATTTGTTAATAATATAAAAAATCTTTTTTTACTAATGAAACAGATAAATATTAAAATGGTGGCTAATTTAAATGACCTATATTTTCACGTATGAGTAATCGCTACCTTCAGTTATCCTTTAAGTTGATGCAAGGTTGTCTGCAGCATTCCAAAAGTGATTAATTTAAACAATTTAAAAATAATCCATTATGTTCCATATAACTGATATTATACACAAGGAAGAAATGATCCAGGTGTATAATTGATATAACATAATAGGTTGGTTAAAGCACTTCTAGTATCACCAACGCAGTGGACCCTATAACACTTGTTTATTGTTGGAGCAAGCTACCCCCAATATTTATTTTAAGTTGCAGACCGCAGTTCATTTTGTCAAAGACATTCATATTTATAAGTGAGAAATATGTGAAATAAAAAAATGTATTTATGTGACAATAAGAAAGATCTGGGGTCATTAACATTCATATAAATATGTTGATGATGATGTTTATAATAACTTGAAGCTCTAGTTTATTTCTGTTGACCCGCTTTAACAGTCGCTTGGTTAAAACCCTTTTTGTAAAAAATCTCAAGTCGCGAACCCTATATCAAAATACTATTTAAAATGCAATGGGATAATGTGCATAAAAAATATTGTGATTCCTTTATTGTTGACCGATATTGCTGTTACGTTATTTAAATAATTTTTTCCGAACTGAAAACGATTTAACAGTGGTGTTGACAACAAACTGAGAGTCTCGAAAAGGCTTTGTTGTTTTAAATATCACGAAGAATCATTTGCTTACCTGTAAACTATCTTTCGTTAATTCTGTTGTAATAAGGAAATAAAGCAAGTGATATTTAGGCAAGGCAAATCAATACGTTAATAAGTTGACAAGTTTTTAAGAGGTAATTTACGACTAGTATCTAACTTTAATATAGATAGAACCACATACATGTTTTGCCTATTAATTTCGACGTTGACTGTACAATTTATTTGAAGTTGCCTATTTTTTGATAGCGTACTCGAAATATGCGTTTTCTCTTGTTAAGCCTTTAAAAACATTTTTGTTTTCTATTTGTAATAATTTATATTTTATGTATTACAGTTTATGTCTTAAGACTGTCTAAAACAAAGGTCCTTGGAAACACATTCATGTCGGGTTGCTGAAAGTTTTAAATAAAACTATACAACTTTGACTATGACAGACATAAATTATATTCTCACAATCGATGCTGACCAGTTAGTGATGAATGAAAATCAAAGTTTTCTGTTAATAAATTGATTGTTTAAAACTTTTCTGCAATCTGACATTTCTTCCACCTTCCCTGCTGAAACGAACAAATCAAATAATAAGTAAGTATTTCCCATGTTGCGGGTTTAAGACCTAATTTCAAACCGTTTATACAGTATTGGTAATAATATCCTTTTTGGATTTTTCACATACCTACTGATGTTAAATCTAAGGAATAATTCTTAACCAATAAATTCGGTATGCATGGACGGAGAGGATCAGACATATTTAGTGAAAGGAATAAGACTTAAAAGTTTATTATTTAAATATTGCATATATTTCCGGACCTACATGTAATTTCTTATGGGGGTTTATTAGTTTATTCTAGTCTTATCAGATCAATAGTTTTTTTTGTGTTCTACCTACAATAAAAAGTATAAATTAGGCTCCCATCAAACTTTGTGCTTCGTTTCCGACAGTAAGAGTAAAATATTGGTCTACTTGGGTCATTAGAAAAATGTAGAAATTCCTAAATCATTTACTAGGGTTTAGGAAAAAATGTTTGTTCTTATACTCCATAGAGACGAAAATCATAAAAAAATTGTAAAATTAATGTTTATGCCTTACAAGTCATAGATAGAAACCGTAACTGCTTCTTTAATTGAAGCTGACATTTTACAGTACCGATATTTGCTGCCAGATTGCATAATTTTTCCTGTACTTTCAACCACTGTTCCAAATTACCAGCACTAAAAATACATTTTTTGGCCTAATATAATAGATTTTTTGCATTTCCATTAATAATTTGCTTCTTGAATAATGATTAAATCATTACTTATTGAAAATAAGTTAAAGTTGCAACGACGACTTAAATATTAGCCGAAATATTATTTATCAAAAATTTGGCAACTTCAAAATAATTGGCTCTGGTTTTTTCACTTTTTAAATTTTTTGTAACTTTAAAAAGCACCATATTTTGATACAGTTTACAAGAAAGCCAACAAACATACACGTAATACAGTATTAAGTTTGTACCTACAAAGCATTCAATAGTATACTGAAATACCTCAAAACTCAGTTTTATCGTTCAAATTTATATATAGATATATTATGTAAAACCTATGAATGACCAGGGCCAAAATTTACCACTAGTGGACAATGTGTTCAATTGAAAATATTGTTGTAAAAATTTTAATTGGGGTCTTTAAAAGACGAAAATATTTTGGTGCACATATTGTGTATTAGTTTGATGAAACTGGAATCGATGAAATATTTAGGATTATAAAATACATGTACATATACAGGAAAGTCCGGCAGAGTTAATTGATTATATTTAAACATGCCAAAATTGGGAATAGCAAACGTTGCATTACGTTAATAAATGCCACCCTTTTACAAAACTGGACACTAATTTAATACAGAAGAGGAAATATGGACCTGCTGCATTCTAATACTGACATAATTTTTTTCAAAATTTAATTAAAAGTTGTCACTACAAATTGGGTTTGTTCGGTGAATAATCCTAAGACTGTATTTATCCGCTAGGTGGAACTGGTACTACCCTCTTCTTTAATTATAGGAATGAGACTATCACATTTACCTTGTTATCCTATTTACCGCAGTTCCCCTTACCTATTTTTATTTTTTTTAATTAACCATCTGGGAACATTTCAAACTATAGGGGGTGCTACAAATACGCCTGCCGAAGGTATTAGGTCCATTGCACAGGAAGAAAAAATAATAACTACTTGTTATGTTTCACAAATTTAATCAGTTTCCTGACACAGTACTGAGTATCTTCTTGTACTCCTTTGAAAATGACCCGAAAGGACCGAAACACGTGTCAGGAAACTGATTAAATTTGTGAAACATAACAAGTAGTTATTATTTTTTCTTCCTGTGCAATGGAACAACACCTTCACCAAGCATGTAGCCCAACACAAATTAATTATAGGTATTAGGTCCTTTATTAAACCCCACACGAATTTGTAACAGCCTGTATAATTACTGTAAGTGGCTATGTTCTAGTCAGCTAATATGAAATTTAATTTTTACACAATAATAGTATTGTTTTTAACTATAGTGAATAAACTTACAACTTTTATCACTTGTATTTTCTCCAAATAAAATTTTTACAACTAATAATTTACATATTTTACCCGTTAAAGTCCAGATTGTTATTGTTTTAATTTAAAGTGAAAATGATTGTAAAGGGACTCTTATGTTATACCGTGTAAATACCTATCCCTTTAATCACTAGGTCTGTAATTTGTATTTATAAATACACATTTAATTTATTTTTTGCCTCATAACTAAACGTGGCAAATTGGGATAAATTCGACCGACTGAGCAGTCGCGGTAACGTAAAACAATGTAAATTAGTAAAAATAATAAAATTTTAACTTTATCTGGAATGAAACACACGTGATTGGATATTAAAAAACGTTTTATGTAAATTAACGGGTTTTGTTTATTTACATTTTTAATATTCTATAACATTCTCGGTGACGTCGTTTCATTTCAGACAAAATTCAAAACCCCTAGGACCCAAATATTATTAATCAATTATCCCGTTAACACTAATCATAAGATAACTTCTAAGGATAGCATTATTGGAAAAATCATTGTTGCCATGGAAGTTAGGTGGCTGTTAGTACTAACAGGACATTAGTTATTTGGGCCTTAGGCAACCGGTGAGCATTTTTACTCTCCCGAGTTTCTTTGGTTGCTCGACTTGTCTAATTTTATCTTTTTTGACACGCTTACTCATAACATGCAATCATTTACCATTTTCAGTTAGAAGAGGAGGATTTTATAAAGGCTATGACGAAAAGTCCGTAAGTTGTAAACATAATAGTGTAAATTTTACATAAGCCATCGTCTATAAATTCCTACTTGCTCTTAAATAAATTTACAAAGGAACTTTTTTTTATTATTTCCTGCGAAGATATCTCTTGCACCAGGTGGCAACGATGGCACGGAGTAGATTTATGCTTTGAAGATAATATCTATATAGCAATCCATAATGAAATAAGCTTTTGTTATGGTTTGGTTGGATATTTCTGTATAAGTTAAAAATATTTCGACATTATACAGGTTGCCCTTTTTTTTACTTTCAAAATGTCTTTATTCCTAACTAACTTTTACAGTTCATTACATGGAAAGTGACAACATAATATACAAAAACAATAACCATTAAAAAAAAATAACAATAAAAAAAAAATGGACCGTTTTTCCGAATACGGTTAGGATTAGCGACATGAATGAAGAGTACTTAATTTTTAGTCGATCGTTAAAGGTATGTAAAAAACGTTGTCCAAAGTTTTTATCATAAAAAAAATGGGCACATTAGTGTCACAGCTAGTCCGTCCCTGCAGGTGTGAGTAATTCGCAACACTTTCGGGGATAGTAATTTGAAGGGTCTTACCTGGTATACATCATATGAAAAAAAAAATTGAAATATACCTGTTGGTTTAATAATTATGTGTCAAAAACTTAATTCCATGGGAGCTCTTTGGGAGCCCATATCTCCGAAGAGGAGGCCGATACGAAAGAAGTTTATATTAACTTGTAGTATTCTTTTTACGTGTTTTTTTCATATCCGGGAGATTTCCCACATTTTCCCGGACACCCTGTATATACCACTTAACTTAAGCCGGAGTTTTGTGCAACCGACAACGTTTATATCATCCACAACCTGTAAGAATGAAAAAAAAAATTGGATATTGTTGTTTCTTGTATTTATTTTTCTTCCAAATTTTTTACAAATTACATACAGCATACGTATCTGTCAATTATTATTTAACAGTGCAAGTGCGACGGATTAAAATGGAGTGTTGTCAACACTCATTGCTGGATACGGAGTCCTACCGTCACAAATACGTGTCATGTATCAACAGCAATAATGCTCTTCGGCTTTTGTACAGTGTACATGATAAATGTGACTCCTAGTAACAGGCAAATGCGCGAATAAGCTTTGTTTAGTCTGAGGTAGCGAATAGTAATGAAATAACATGGCAAGGCTGGTTACTAACCATTAATATAACCACTAGCTTTGCACACATTCCTGTAAAATTGATAAAAGGAATCTAAAAATAAAACGATGGTTATATATACCGTGCGAGCCAATATTATTTGCATCAAAGAGGGCCTTGCATCTAAGGACGTAATGCTTAGCCGTAGAGCTTAATACCTGTTGGGTGTCAGTAACTACTTGAATTACCAATCAATCAGTTATTCAGTAATCTTTGACAGTCGTTACAAGTAATTTGATTCATCACTAATTTTTCCAATTTCGTGAACAATTCATACAATGTGCTTTATGGAACAGCACAAAACATTCATGGTTGAAGCGTATTTTCGAAACGGGGTTAGAGTAAATGGTGAGTGGCAATACAATCTGGGTTTGTGCATGGACGATTTTCAGGAACATTTTCCTAACGTTGCTTTTATTGCTGGGAATTTTTATAATTGCCTAAAAAGAACCGTGGCTGTGTTTAGGGAAACAGGTTCTATACAACACAAAAAAGGAGCAGGAAGACCATCTGTAAGAACAGAAGAACTTGTTGCAAACGTTCGTAAAATAATGCAATAATAATTCTTAAGAATTTCAGCAATTTATGTAATTGTTTTTCTTTTTCTTTCTGTATATTCTTACTTTGTTAATTTTGTAAACAACAAGAATAAATTTATTTGTCTACTTATTTTTTTACTCCTTAGTTTGGCATATCAAGTCATAATATGAATTTGACAGAATTTTAACCTATATTTGGTTAGATATATCGTCCCCATATCATCGTGATCTAAACCAAGCCCTAGGTTTTTTTTTATCCAAGCCCTCTTTGATGCAAAAATTTTTTACTACTTAACCTTCATAATTTTATGGTGGATTCGAGGAAAATATTAGAGCCTTGTAAATAAACAGAAAAAGATCTAAAAACGGATTTAGAGCAAAAACCTAATTAAAAATTTGGCATGAAATGCAGGCAGAGAATTCTGACAAAAATTCCAATTATTACAAATTTATTATGTAACTAATTCAAACAGGTAACATTTAAAAACAATATAATAGTTAGTAGTAAAAGTAAAAAATTCAAAAACAATACGTTAAGAAAATATTTAAATACTCCAAGGGAAGTACCCAGTCAACGAGCCTAATAAATGAAAATTAAGCAATTACCTACTTGAAGCAATTACTTTTTAGTAAAAGCAATTGCTTAACTAGCAAATGCTATAAGTAAAAGCAATTGCTAGATCTGGATATGAATAACATTTTGAAACAATTGCTGTTTTTCTTACACTTCTGTAGCAAATGCTTATTCAACACAAGTTCAGAGTGTTCAGACGTGGCTTCTCCACTTGTTCAGATTATAGATTTCATGTTCAGTTTGGTGCCTAATTTGCAAAAGAGTTTACGTAAATAAAACAACGTTGGTCTATTTATTTAGTACAATAGTAAACTGTTACGTTTTTGTGGAAAATAGAAAACCTATATTTGTGATATTATTATGGCAGATTTCAGTGAAAATGCGGAAAGTGATAATAGTGATGAAGAAATTAAAGACAAGCAATTGATATTCGTTCACAAATTGAAGGAACATAAATAAATCTCTCTGACCACAACCGTTTAACTTCCACAACAGCTTCAGCACTTGTAGGAAATTTAATAAAAATATTAGCCTTCTCCAAAACCGCATCCATTACAGAAGTGTATCTTACAGACAGTAGTTTGGTGAACACCGAGTTCACCTACAGAATTTTAAAAGCCCGGATCCGACAATTTCCGCAGAAAGACTTTAATCTTATTTAAAGGCGACAGTCGTGCATCCCAGTATATCAGTCAAAAAATAATTTGCCAACCACTCAACATTTTCGCAGTCAAATCGATATAACTTTCTGAAATCATCATATCTGCAATTTTTACGTACACTTTAGATTTTTATTTTACGGAAGTTCATATATTCAACCATAATTGAAGACACAAATTAAGAGCAACGCACGTGTATGCCGCGGAGAACTAAAGTTGACTGCTACCAAGCAAATGATGCAGTGGTCGACCTACCTTAAAAAGTTGAAAGCAATCGCTACACTAGAAAAAGCGATACCTTAATTTAATCATTGCATTTTAAGCGAACGATAGCGATCGCTTCTATTTTTTAAGAAAAAGCATTGACTAGAAGCAATTCCTGCACTTTTAAACAATTGCTGGACGCAAAAGCAATTACTTTAGTTTTTATTCATTGGCTTTCAAGACATTACTTCGATTTTATAAGAAAAAGCCATCGCTACATTTTTATTCATTAGACTCAATAGATAGATCTTTATCTATGAAACGAGTTTTTGATATGTTCAGCACTAACAGTATGAATTTATACTATTATAGTAAATTATTTAACAAGCGTATAATGCAGGTGGTAATACGCGAGAATGATTATGTTATAATCACCCTAGTGTATTATGCTTTATTATACGAGAGTTAAATACTATGCTTTAACTACAACCGTCCGTTGTATTTAATTTTCACTATTTTTAAGTCGCGACTTGAATGACATCAGATAGTCTGGGAATCTGCGAGTGATTTTGGTCAGATATTTCACCGTATCTTATTTTTAGTTATAATAAGAATAATTTGGTTGTAATGAAGCTGGAACGATCAATGGTAGGTTAAACTACGGCTGTCCGATATAACTTCATAGTAATTACATTTGGAGTAAGTGAACATTTTTCTTCACTATTGTTTCTTACATATTCATACATATATAGTGTCAATAAATTGTACACAAACCAACATAACAAAGTACAATAACGATTCTATTTATAAAAATAAAGTTTACCTATTTTATTAAAAATATAAATGTCGGGGTTTAAATAAAAATGAACTAACTAAAAAAAACTTTGCGACATAAATTACATTGGCAGAAATGATTTTGTCACGATAAAAGTGGCCCGGTTAGCCTAATTCCCGATTTAGGCCCTACTAACCAAACAATTTTGTAATAATTTCTGCCCATGTAATTGATGCCACAGTTATTATTGTTTAAAATCGGCAGCCCAGCGAAAACGAAAACCTATGTTAATATACTGGGTAACCATGAAAATATTTTATCTACAACCCCCACATTCTACTATATTATAATATGTAGCGTTTACTTAATATTATTTTTGCAGGAAGCTGGCCATTTGGTTTTAACCAGCGCCATAAAACACACACATTATTTTTTCCACATTCACTTTCTATTGCGTGCGATTCTGTAGATGTATCTACATTACGCGTTACATTTCGCACACAATTACTTACATTTTATATTGCGTCTTGCGTCCATAACTTTAGGATTTTAAAAACAATATTTAATGAGAATGAGAGTCTGTATGCATATAGTAATTACTAAAAAGGACAGGCACTTATTGAAACTAATTTAAACTTATTTTTAACACAATTTGATAAACATTAAATCTACCTTGGTTAGTATAGGCACAGAATATACAGCTATATGGAAAGGGAAGAAAAAACTAAGTCTTCCTCCACAAAATTTAATAAAACAAAACAAAATTTTGCTCAGAGGTCTCTACATGTTTCGAACGTAGAAACGTTCATCATCAGGAGACAGAAAAATGTATTGCTGATGGTTTTAGCAGAAGAGAAAAAGATAAGTGGTATAAAACCTTAATGGAGCTTTTATAGAATTAAAAATTGGTGTCGAAATGTCATAATGTGAAGAAAAATAGAAATAGATTAAAACATGGAGTGTGTGGAAAAGTCAATTAAAAGGTTCCAAAACGACCAAATAAACCCGGGAAAGAAGAAAAAATCACTTCTAAAAAGATGTTAAAATGGTATTTTTACGAGTACCTATGCATGTCTGTAAGACATTGTTAAAATTTAAAATTTGCCATGTACATAAAACATGTATTAAGAAAGTATCGTGAATTCAAAATAAACGACCCTTTTAAAGTATGAAGGTTTGGGGCACTTTGGTTGACTGAGTGTTAACTCAGTGCTAACATGTTTTATATACATGGCCAATTTTAACAATGTCTTAGGCCCGGTTTAATAATGAGCTGATAAGGTCTCTGGTTGTTACCAAGAGAATAAATTTTATCTCTCTGGTAAACCGCCGGAAAACTTCTGATCAGTTTATCAACAAAATTTTAACCAAAGGACAGATAACCGGAGGTATACAATTTGGCAACATGTGGTAGCAAAATCTAGTGTTGGGAAAAATCGAGTTATTTTAATAATCGACTACTGAGAATTCGAGTGATTTAAAAAACCGAATGATTAATCGATTTCTTTTCACTCAAATTCTAATATCAATGGTTCATCGTTCATGTTGATATACAGCATTTGTATTGGGAATAACTCACTCGGCGTTGTTAATCGATTGACTTTTTGCGGATTATTAAATGTGGCGGAGATATTTGTGGAAATTTAATGTAAGTAACCACTTGAGTACATATATTTTTAGACTTCTAAAAAAAAAAAAAAAAAGGTCGCCAGTTCCATAAAGTAACTACTTTGTATAGCCCCGCAATGAGTGATCGGTTATTTTTTAACTCGAGTTATCCCATCGCTATCAAAAACCATTATGTTCATCACTCATTTCGTCACTCGAATGATTTCCGAAAATAATCGAATAATTCGAGTGATCGGTTAATTTTCACTCGAGTTATCCCATCACTAGCAAAATCCACCTAATTAAAGAAGATATTATAGGGTTATATATCATGGTACGTTATGTTTTAAATGTGTTTTACATTCATTCTATATATTATATACGTTTGAGTTTATTCTATTATAAGTTCAAGAAAATAAATATAAAGAAGGAAAACGAAAAAAAAAAAAAAGGTTGCAAATTTTTTACACAGACACAGCAGGAATTGTTGCAAGGGGGCTTTTAGAGCACAGTTCCTATAAAATAAAAAAAAATGGTCAAATTCAAATATAGTTTATTAAAACAATAGTCTGTAGGATAGATAGCAAATCATATTTTCTATTCGATGTAAAAAAAAATGCTGTACCGTATCGTTAGACAGTCTAAAACGATTGACAAAATCCCTGTATCATCCTAGTAATTTATGTGATTTGGGGGGTCGTGAAAAATCCTTGGCCTTCTAAATAAAATATTAACATAATCTTCCAAATCATCATCTGAATCCGATTCATTTGAAAACATTTTAACATCAAAAAGCACATTCATTTTTTTACAATTGCTAAAAACAGTGAACTCTACCTAAAGAATGCCAAAAATGATCAAATTTGAGGTTATGGCTTTTGATTTAACCCACTGGTAAACCGTTAACAGCCGAATATTTCGCTGGGTAAATTATCCTGCTGGCAATAATTGTTTATCTTGCTGTTAACGCTACCAAGATTAAAAAACAGATTTTTTTCATTAACAGCAGGATAACTATGCCAGAGGCTTTGCCAGCACATTATTAAACCGGCCCTTACAGACATACTTGGAAAAATACCATTTTAACATCTAGATTTATGTAAAGCATTTGATACAGTCAATCACAACATTTTACTCAAATGCCTATACAATATTGGAATTCGGGGAAATATTTATTTATTGTTAAAAAATTACCTAAGTAATAGAAAGCAGTTTGTTTAAATTGAAAATGTAAAAAGTTCACAAAAAAAACATAACTTGTGGTGTTCCGCAAGGATCAACCTTAGTACCTACTTTTTTTTTAATCTACATTAATTCTATAGCAAAATTAAATTTAAAAGGTAAACTAAAATTGTTTGCCGATGGTAGGTACTACTATTGTATATTTTCATGAAGACTATACTCAAATTCATAATAACATTAACCACGACCTAAATATAATATGTAAATGGCTTTAAATTATCATTAAATTTTAATAAATCATTTTTCATGTTTATAAGTAAATCAAAATTAAAAAATAATAATATTTCTTCACTGTCTTTCCATAATCATTTAATTAAATATACTAATACAATAAAATTTTTGGTTTATACAGGGTGGTCCGAGGGGTGTCTCACTAGTCAAAATTTGTACACCTACTGCCAAATTTGGCAGGACTTGTCGTTTTAGCCCTTGTCCTGCCACGGTCCTGTTACTGTCCTACCACGGATACACAACTTCTAAATATTTATCTTCTTTCTTAACAAAGAATGCACGAACATAATAAATGAGACTGCAAAATCGACTAGTGGACTGTTGTGATTCACCGGCGTTTACAACAGAACTCAAACAGGAAAATTAGGCGGCGACGCGCGCCGAGAACTTTAAAAACTGCGAAGTCTGTTTCACGCATTTCCATTTCACTTTCAATTAATAAACAAAAGCAAACAAAAATATTTTTTGCTTCCCGCTATTTATCCCTACTCCTAAAGTTATTGGAGAAATCTGATTGGATCTGAAAGGTACTGCCTGTCCTGCTTCGATACTGCCACAGTCCTTCTACAGTCCTGCCACAGCCTTGTCAGTCCTGCCACAGCCTTGTCAGTCCTGCCACGGTCCTGCCTTGACATTTGTACACCTACTGCCACAGTGAGACACCCTTCGGGGTGGTCCTTAAGTACATCAAGAAAATCTAGGATATGATTCCTGGCATCAATTTAAATTGAAAAGTTCATATGGACTTATGCCCTAAAATGCTTACCCTCTAAGATACAGGGTGTTAAAATATTTTTAAAAAATAATTGTTTTTTTAAAATTTCGAAACTCCTTGAAGATACGGGTATTGAAAATTGATGTCGATTGATTTCGTATTAAACTGCACTTTTTGGTTAAAAAAGGGTTTGCCTACTTCCACCAGTGGCGTGCATGAAGATACCATCAATATTTTTTTTGTGAAAATATCTGATACGCCACTGTTTTTTTTTAAACTATGATGCATTTTTATGCATTACTGATATAAGCGGAACAAAAGATGTCTCTACTATGTTTTTGAAAAAAATGGTAGTTTTAAAGGGAAATGGAAAATATTTTAACACCCTGTATCTTAGAGGGTAAGCATTTTAGGGCATACGTCCATATGAACTTTTCAACTTAAATTGATGCCAGGAATCATATCCTAGATTTTCTTGATGTACTTAAGGACCACTCTGTATATTGATGAAAATTTAAGTTGGAAAAAACATATTGAATATTTAAGAAGTTACATCTCACCAATAATTGGCATATTATTTAAAGTTAAAAATTATATATCGTTAAAATATTTAAAAAATATATATTATTCTTTGGTTTATTCAAAATTACAGTATATGATTTCAATTTGGGGATCAGCAAATTTAACTACAATTCAGCCATTAAAAAAACTACAAAACAAAATAATTAAATGCATACAAAAACTTCCTTTTTTAGAACCAACTATAAATTTGTATGAACCAAATGGATATTTAAATTTAGAAAAGCTTTATAAATTAAAACTCTGCATTCTAATACACTCCATTATTATTAAAGAAAACAATAAATTTCCTTCAACCAACATTATTAACATCACACAGACAAAATCATTATATTCAAACACCAATGGTAAAGAGTACTTTTGGCCAAAAATCAATATTATATAAAGGAATAAGAATATTCAACAGTTTGCCGAAAAAAATTAAAAATTATGGACTTAAAAAAACACTAAAAAATATTTTTTAAAACTTTAACGTATTATATATGTATTAATATTTTTTTTTGTAAATGGTTATTATATATATGTATATATTTTTTTTTAATAATTTCGATGGAGTTATTAATACAAGTTACTAAACATGGTTTTTATTATTTGTGAATTCATATATTCTATATTTGGGGTTATATTCTCTGTAATAAACTTTTTTAAGTTGGTTGAGAATCTTAACATAGTATAAAACAAAGTCGCTATCGCCCGTCCTGTCCCTATATGTGCTTAAATCTTTAAAACTACGCAACGGATTTTGAAGCGTTTTTTTTTAATAGATAGAGTGATTCAAGAGGAAGGTTTTTATGTATAATACATGCATAATATTATAGAGAAACACTGATAAATTAGAGTAGGGAGAACGAACGACCCAACCTAACCGGTCCCCGGTCCGTTCAACGATCGATCCGAAGCCGGAATAGACGAAGACAGACTATGTTTTATGCATGGATGTGAATTGTGGACGGGCCGGCAAACGGTTGAGTTTGAGGTTTGTTCGCCTTATTATCTCACGTCGTATAATGCCGGGCTGCAACGCAGGCCGGGTACACGCTAGTAATAAATAAATAGGAAGAAAAAACGTTTCCACGTTCGAAACATGTAGAGACCTCTGAGCAAAAAATTTTTTCGTTCTATTAAATTTAAGCATGGACTATTTCTTTAAAATATAGCTATATATTCTGTGGTGCATACATTTTACTTTATAGCGCAAACAAAAAAAAGCAGTATTATCAATTTATTAGTAATTCAATTAAAAAATTAGATCTTTGTACAAACTTCAAATAAAATTTTATTCTGGTTTTTACACACTGGATGCTTTTTTAAAATAAAATAATTACATAAATAGTAATCAATTATCATTATGAATTGATTAATATTTCCTATTGTATTCGTTTCAATTTACTAGAAACGAATGTTAATGTTAATTGTTAATGTTAAAACGTATTGGGAAACTTATTACGATTTTCCTACGCGACATCGGCCATTTTGCCTTTGAACGTAAATATCTCAAAAACATCCCAATACCATAGCATTAATTCCTACAGACAATCACAATTATGTCTAGACAACGTCCGTTATGTGAAAACATTAATAATCACCTCCTTGACCAGGAAATCAGGTCACTGTTGAAATATCTAGTAACTTAATAAAAAAAAACTGCACTCCGCATGGGATACACTGGTTGTGTAGAGGCGAACACCTAAAAATCACTCATTAAAATAGAAGTAACTTACAACCCCTACACTATAACACCCTGTATAGGATAGTGGTGGATTTATATTTGAAAATTATTTTTCTTGTTTGTTTCGCCACAGATAAGAAAACCCAATTTTTTAATAAATTTATGCGATATCGTCAGTGACGTTTATACATATTTACATATATATCTACTTATAAATTTGCCAAACTCAATCTATCCCTAGAGTAGTATTTATGTGCGCAGAAACCCAATCTATCTAAATAAAAAAATTAGTCTTAACCAATGATCTGTTACGTATAGATGGCCCATGTCATTCATAAACGCTATTAAAATGTGTTGAAAACATCGTTCGTAGGAGAGAGGTGAAGAGCTGGGTGGAACAGGTAGTGGGGATTACGCCGGAGCTACTTTTGAATGTAACCTTGCTACTATAGAAGACACCTAACCTGCAAATAACCCAACTTTCTATTTACTCACCCATGGAAAAGTAACTGCATAATTATTATTTGCCGAATTCTCACATACTTGGAACTTGCGACTCCTCAAAATATAGACTTTTTAAATACTTTGTTGTGCCTTATAGTCAGATATATTACATTATTACTATTACATTTACAATCATTGTTTTTTAGGTTCTAATGCCGTTTTACTAGAATCCTTCTCATACGTTTCAAACCACAAAGGTATATTCGCCGCAAAGAACATAGCAAACGATTTAAAAGACTTTTTATATGCAGTAATCTTTTCCACACGTACAAGTGCTTCATCATCTTTATTGGTAATTGTTAATTTAAAACTAAGTATGTCGGTGGTATCTTGGAAGTTCTTATATACCTCTTTCAGTTGGGTTGTAATTGCAGTTTCCCTCTCCATAAGAGTGCTGTTAAGATAGCTAAGATTGAGCTGCTTAGCAGTAGCTTTTCTTGCGTGCCACATGTTGGTTTTACCAGCACATGAAAAAGTAATTTTACTGGAATCATGTACGTCGGATTGTCCTTCATCCTTACTGTTCTTACTCGGAGAAACTTCGTCATCGTCTAGATGCGTTAAAGTAAGTTGCAAGAAATCCCGTAAAGCGATAGTGATAAAATCGACTAAAACGTTATACCACGGATCAATTTTAGATTTTTTATCTGCCGAATTTGTGGCGGTATTTGTATATTTAAAGGCACTCCCCTTGTGAATTGACATTTCCAAAAAATCGTCTTGATAGTTGCACTTCGGTTTTTTAAGACTAGGTGGATGTTCAGTCAATAATCTATACAGGACTTGTTGCCGTTCAGAACAAATTTTTTGGCCAAGTTTACACAGAAGTATAAATTTTTCAAGAACAGATAATGTTATAACGCCCGTTGTATTTCTGCTATGTTCAAACGGATCTTGAAGGCAAACGCAACTGTCAACTTTCAGGGGGTATTTGGCGTTTGCTTCTATTGCCATGTGCTCCTGGTATCGGCGATAGTAAACTGGTAATTTATCTAACGCACTAAAGTAATTTTTGGGTAAGGACCTGCCTAAATATGGGCAAATAATGTCTGTTTGGTACGGAAACTCCGAGTAAAAACTAAAGAACTGTGACAAAATTTCTAGAAGAGGGGTGGACGTTAATTTGTCACTATGAAAGTTGTAATTTGGGACAAACCCACCGTTCCAGCAGTCCTGGATGTTCAAAAACGAATCATATTCAGATTGCTGCAATGACAAGACAGTGGGGAATCTATAAGGTGGTTGTTGTAAAAAGAAAATAAACAACATGGCCAATGAATAGTTCGTAAGTAAGTGATTTTGACCAGTTAGTTTGTGACATTTTCCCCAATATTTTAAAACCATCATTGCCTTTTTAACTTTTGTATCGATACTGAGATAATAATGGATCAATTTACTGTTACAAACGCCTAACATATTTTTTATGTTTATGTCACATCTGATACTAGTACACTTGTGTACACATTTTACAATGGGAATTTTGGCACTTGGTATAACGAAACAATTTCCAAACCTGTTTGACTTATTTAGAAGTCTTTTAATGATGTTCAGAGAGTTAATCTCATCTTCTTCAGTTTTCTTCACATTGGACAAAAAAACATCTATATCGCTATTGTTGAATCCCAGTCCTGTAAGTGTCGATCCGAAAGGGTGGACTTGTATAGCAGGGAACATGCTGTATAAGAAATTATAGAGGTCTTGACATATCAGGTTGTACTTTTTGAAAGATTCAGAAAGATTGGGCTGCAATAGTTGAGCCATACAAAGAAATTCATTGTCGAAATTGTTTAAATGTTCCAGTTCTGAAATAACGGACTGATAAATCTTTTCATTCACTTCTTCGTCATTTACAGGAACTAAAAAATTACAAATTATTTAGTTACCTAATGCATATTAAAATTAAATTATTCTTCATATGAAAATTGATTGAAGATGTCTCATTGACCTATAACAGCCTATTGCTTAAACTTGCCAGGGTATAAAATTTTTTTGGTATCTCCTAGAAAAATCATCTTTAAATTTCTATATTTGGGGGGGTTTAAAAAAAAGTATTTCTTTTTCCAAAAAGATTGTGTGCTGGCATGAGTGGTAAACCTACCTTTATTATTTCTAACTTCTTTATGTCTCACAACTAATCTTCTTCCGTGTAAAAAGTGTGCATTCTTTGCCATAACCTTTTCTACAGATGCTGGTTCTGTAAAATCCAACAAAAGAAAGTCATGGCCAAAATGTGCCCAGATTACATTTCCAAATTGTGAAAAATATTTTACCAAATCGTTTTCTTTTGTCTTCTCAGGATAACCTATAAAAACAAAAAAGGCAATCCAACAATGTAATAAAAATGATCTTTGGCGCAGTAGGTGCCTAAACAGCCACTCTGTAACTAATTACTTACCTCGAACATATATTCCAGACCTTTGATTGGACGAGTTTCCTTTTGAACCATGTACTTTTTCATTTATAACATGATTTTGTAATTTCTTGTGAATTTCAAACATTTTCCTATTGGGAAACTGCATATTACACGGCTCACAAATAAATATTTGACTGCTGTTTTTGAGAGGTCCTGCTGCCACAATATTCATAGTTTATAATTTAATTCCTTAACTTAATATAACTTAAATTTAAATCATATACAAATAAAAATGAGTAAAAAGACTGCCTTTGAGATTCAACATAAATTTGTTACAACAACTGTCCACGAAAGTTGCACACTTTTAAAAAATACTTGGGTTCAATAACACCATCTTTATTTCCTGGAGTAAGTATAACTTCATTCAATGACTGGTAAAATAAAATACCGCCAGCAAGAGCTAAGGGCAAATTAATGTAAATGTAAACCTGACAGTCCCTTCTCATGCCACTAATGACAGATTTATTACCAGGTAAACCTTTGGCACAATGTATGTGGTTTCTCTGCATACGACAAATACCTTCAGATTTAATTTTCTCCCAATTTCTGTAGTAAGTTCCATGTATTACATCATAAAGTTGAAATGTTGTAATAGGTGTGAGACATAACTTTTCTATATCCTAAAAACCATTTGTATATCATTGAAGAAAATATAAATACCCCGATAAATACCTAATTGTAGGTAATGCATTATTTCTGACGACCAATTTTTTGTTTCTAATGGTTCAAGATTGACCGCTGAATATTTCATCAAGTTGTAGCAGCCAAACTTAACAAAAATTTTAATGCCAAATACTATGCAAATTCCTGATGCTAAATGACAAATGATAATAACTTTTTACCAGCTATATTTGATTTGCATCACATTCTCCATAATACCCCTTATTTTTAGGACAATTTTCATAAAACAAACTGGGAATTTGCAAGTCAGATAGTCAAATTCTTGCACACTTTAATGAGTTGTAACTCGTTAGTGATTTTTTGAAAATTGCTCTAGGAACCTGTTGTGGAGAATGTTAAGATCTACAAGGTTATAATTTTTTTTTGTGTGGCATCCCGGTTTTGCAAAGTACCTATTTATCATTAAACCTTTAACATTGTTAGCCTCAGTCACATAAACAACAAAACAACCACTTCAACAAACGTTTCTAGATATGCAGCATAAAACTAATGGCTGTCTGAAAACAGAGATGTGTCACCCAGCGATGGGGGTAGTCGGTTTTTATAGACGCTACCCATTACATTGGCGGTGGCCCCCAAATAAAATTAACAAAAAATGCTTACCACAATAGAATGACCTTGATTGGCACATAGTTCTAATGAATCATTGTTAAATCTAAGAGTAAATCTTTTCTTGTCATTGTTTAAAACCACTCTCTTAATATCGTCAACTGTATATTTTCCTTTAAAAAATCTGTGTTGCAAAATATCAGCAACCTTAATAAAACCTTCTTCGTTAATAACAAAGTTTTCCTCTTTAGCCTTGTGTCGTAGAATTAAACTAAGAGTTTTACCTAAGTTTCTATCCTTCGTGGCCTAAAATAAAAAAGGCAATTGTTAAAAGACCTGTATCTGTACAAGTTAAGTCCTAGCGGGAAAAATGTGACCAGTGTGACCCACCCATCCCATAAATAAAATACGTACAGACATTAAGTACCTTTACTGCAAAGTGTAAAAATCAGTAGAGTTTCTTGCAGGAATTAAGGAAATAGTGAAACATATTACGTTTTTTAAAATTTTTTTTGAATTGCCTTTATTTTTTTCTAACGTTTACTTTCGTTCTTTGTGTCAGAACAGAACTAGAAGGGCGACAGATGACATGACATGATCTTCTTTTCTGTTTTTTGGCTGGCACAGAGGACGCTCATCTTGGCTCAGTGCTGAAGAGCAAGAGGTCATGGCAAATTTCTGAATAGAAGAAAGTTGGACGATTTAACTACGCAAAGAAAGGGCGGTATTGCTCTATTTACAACAGAACATAGGTTGGACCTTGGATAAGGAAATGATGTCGGCGATTTCTATTAGCAACAGAGTTGACCTACCCTTTCTCTGTGGTATTATTAAGGGCATTATCGGCTGACCATCTGACTTTGATCGGTTGCTGGAGGGCACACATCGATTATTTTACGTTTGACCATTGTTTTCGATATCTTGTTATAAATGGTTTGAATTTTTATTAAAGGTGTTATTAAGGCCGCGGCAGCGGAGTTTTTATAAATTTAATCTGCTTTTTTACACTTAAAGACATGTCATCAACTGAGACTACTGACGACTGTGTGCCCTCCAGCGAAAATTGTAGATCTGTCAAATCACGGAATGGTCAACAGAATAATTTATATAGCCTTACAAAGTATATTTATTTTAAGGGAGATCTTTCTGACTTAAGGTTGAATTCTCAACGTCATTCAATCTATTGCCAACCTATAACCTATTTCGCGTTGATTTTTTGAGTTTATTATTTTAATGACTAACATTTAAAGAAAATCAATATCGTCGGTACATTATTTAGGTAGTATCTGATATATTACAAAAATATCAATTTACCCCATTGCTAATTTTTGGAGAATTGTATAGTGAAAGAACAATGAGTGACAATGACAGAATAATGTTAAAAAAAATCTTACCCGATATTTTTCGCTATACAATCCTCCTAAAATAAGTTATGAAATTCCTTGATATTTATTAAATATGTCAATTATTACCTATAGAATATCAAGACGATACTGATTTTCTTTAAATTTTGTATAAAAGCTATAAAACATAAATAAATCTACGCGAAATAGGTTATAGGTTGGCAAGCATGTTGATACTCCCACCTTAACCGATGAACTAATTATTAACTTCAACTATTAAAATTAAGCTTCAGAACTTTGCTGAAAGCGGTCTTACACGAATTTAACGACTATCGGAAAGTAAAAAATAGCATTAATGCGCCGATAGCTAAAATCTACGCTGTCGCAAAGTTTTCAGCACGTAATAGACATTATAGACGATGGACTAATCTCCAGGCAGGTTATTCCGTATCACACACTGACTCTTGCCTATAGTAATCGTCGCTCTAAAGGTACAATATGGCATATTCAGTAACATTATTTATTCCAAGGAAGCAATTCCAACCGACGACGGCCTTGCGAACGATGACTACATACATGACTACACTAGCTCACCGACTGCCGCGAAAGCCTAAACCAATTTGTTTTTCTAAAGTAACGAAGTAAGGTATAAAATAAGAAATTATTTATTACTTTTATTTTATAGCTACAAAAAAATATTAATAAAAATACTTTCTCAATTGTTTGGCTTCTTCTATTTGTTCCTCTTTAGTTCTGAAAGGACTAATATTGTCCTTCTTATCATGTTGAGCCAAGTGTAAATAAATATCATCATTATTTGCAAAATCTTTTTCCCTCCTGGGTAAAACATGAGCGTGAACATGCTAAAAAAATATCAACGTTTATAAAATTCCACATGTCAATAGTTTCAAAATTGTAAAAATTCGTTTTTCTTGTGGTCGTGAAACTTTTATCTGCAGAGAGGTGAGTTTTTCCACAATAAATTTAGTTTTTATTTGTAGTTGATGTATGGTTGATTGTCATACTATTACATCAGAAAAAAAAGTAAATTTGTTCCATTTTCTATCTTTTGCAAAATTTAACCTAAAAATGGTAATTTTTTGCTAAATTGCGGGGTTACTTTGAACACGTTCAAAAATTTTAGGTAAGTGAAACCGTTTAAATTTTTTTTTGCTTTTTGTGTTTACCTGTAAGTACACTCTAGTTTATAGAAAAACATATTATACTTTTATAAACGTTTTTTAAATAGGTGTTAAATAAAGCTTATTTTTTATTATTGCTTTATATTTTTGCCTGATCATTTATTAAAAAAATATGTAGGTACCTATATATTTTCTTACTTAATCTTAATTGGTATTCAAAGTAACCCATTTTAATGATTTTCATTGATTATTATGCTTTGAAGTACCATATTCAAAGTAGCCCCACTTTCAGTACAACTTTGAACCCACACGGATTTCCAAAAAAAAAATGGAAGTCGTCGGATTATTAAATTTAAATTTTCGGAAGTGATACGTTAAGATATCGCCCCAAGTATGACGAAAGCAGTTTTTAAAATCATGTAAAAACAACGGACTTATTGTCAGTTAAAGATCAAAACTATTCAAAGTAGCCTCGTTTTACGGTAGTCAAAACATTTAAAAAAGTGACACAATACATTTTTGCTTACAGGAATGGTCTGACCAGCAAACGTTCCATCCTGAACACAAACAGTGGACGACTGAGCATCATATACCGTTTCCACTATTTTGGAAACCTTCACAGTTATCTGAAAAAGGTCAGCTATTTCTTCTTGACTAAGGTCATGTAATCGTCGGGCTACTCTTAAAGTAGAGACCAGCACGTCTAAAAACATAGCAAGACGTATCAAGTTGAAACCTTATATTATATTGGGGACGGATTAATCGACTCAAAATGTGCGTGAAAAACGTACTTAAATCATCAACTCGAGGCGACGTATTAGAGACGCATTTCTTGCGAGATTCTCAGTAAATGCGCTAGGCTCAATTTAGTCCCTGATATTTGCACGCCATTTTAATTGGAAAATATAACGCGAAAACAGAAAATAAATATAATTTGGAATTATGACTACTTGGTACATTTTGTTACAGAGAAACATAAGTACAAGATGTTACAAAATAACAAAAAAATATGTGTAGGTGTTTAAATATCACCTAATGTTTTTTTGCGGGTGGTTGATTTAAATCAATATTTAGTGATATGTTACGTGATCGTTTTCTCGTTTTTATCTCAATATTAGTTGGTCGGCCAGATTGCACCCTGCCTCCTGTAATATTTATATTTTTTCTTCGGGCAATAGCAGTCGGTTGTATTTTTATTTTGCGGGCTCGCCGTTCCTCTGTTTTATCCGAAATGAACGTCATAATTTGTGCAGGTGTTTGCAGATTCTTTAAAACTTTGACAAACTTGGAAATGTTGTTCATAGTATCCTCATTTATGTCCTTTTTAAGAACTGTAGTTATGCGTTCAAACTGTTCATTGATTTTATTCACTTTTTTTTTATATTGTTCTTCATTGAGGCCCGAAGAAATTTCGTTTGGAACACTGCTTTGCTCGAACAATTCAGTGGAAAAATGAAGTCCATATCCTTTCCTAGGGCCAGCTGCGCTAGTTCTTTGCGATCGAACTCACTTAACAATAATGAAGTTTTGAAAATAACGCCGTATTCCTCTTCTACGGCATACATGTGCTTGCAAAAACGGCCGCTCCTTATTTCACTTGGACAAGAACACGTTCTATCTATACAATCGATAGTATAGTAATAATCATGTCCTTTTTCACTTTTGACATCATCACTAATTTTCAAAATTTCCCGATTTTTTTTTTGTTTTTTCACAGAATTTCTAGTAAGCTAGAGTAAGCCTCCTTGATCTTAAATTAGCAAAATGAATTAACCTTTTTTTGTGGTAAAGTTCAAATGCTTTTGTTACAAAGTCCACTAATGCACAAAAATGAAATGCTTTACAACGCTGAAGCACATCAACACAAGCAACATCTTTGAATATACTAAACGGTGCACAAGTACGTTTTGTTCATTTCAGTTTAAAAATAGCGCGGACGATTGACGAAATCGGACGGATTTCCTAGCGCATTTACTGCAAATCTCGCAAGAAATGCGTCTCTATAATACAGTGTCCGGAAGAAAGACCGCATCAAATGGGATTCTTTTTTATTGTTAGGTAGGTATAGGTAAAAATTGATAAAGCAGTTAGTTTTTGCTTACCTAAAAACCAAAAATGACGTATACTGAAGCAGCTGCACGACTTGCGTTACTTGTCAAATTTGACATTTTTAATAAAATAGGTTCAAAAATGCCCTTATTTATCAAAATATCGAAAAACTTTATTCGAGAAAGTTGTTTATTTAGGCATTTTTAGCCTTTGTACGAAATTTTGACAGTCTAATACAATTTTTATTTTTTGCCAGATTCTTGAAAATTTTGATCAACCCTCGTAGATTAACTTTTATACATCAATGTAAAACCATTTGCCTTTACTTCATTTGTAATCTTAATGCAATTTTGTGTAAAATTTTTGTTTCCAATTATTTATTTTGCTTCAAAAACTGAAATTGTTATTGATCAGTAGGTATGTAATGTTTGATGCAAAGTTTATTTAATTACATCAGTTTTGTCAAAACCGACGTTTCTCATTTTTCTTAAGTTAGTAAACAGATGTACAAAAAGAAAATATAAGGAAGCTTCCGTTGAAATTTTACTTAATTAATATTGGATCAAAAAGAATAAATATTAATCGCTCGAAACATTTTATTCAACAAAAATATAGTTTAATATAATTAATTTAATTTAATAATAATAATAATTAAGTAAAATTTTAACGAAAGCTTCCTAATATTTTCTTTTTGTACATCTGTTTACTAACTTAAGAAAAATGAGAAACGTCGGTTTTGACAAAACTGATGTAATTAGATAAACTTTGCATCAACCATCTCCTACGTGGCCTAGCCGGAAACGTTTCCCTGGAGGTGCTAAAGACCGCTTACTTCGGACTATTTCAGGCTCATATTTCGTATGGCACCCTTGTTTGGGGACATTCTTCTGGCGCTGAGCGTCTGTTCGGACTACAGAGGAGGGCGGTTCGAGTTTTGGCAGGCCTGAAGTTTCGGGAGGATTGTAGACATGCCTTCATAGGACTGGGTATACTTACCCTTCCGGCCATCTTTATACTGCAAAATCTGCTACATATAAAATCAAACCGAAATCTCTATAGAACTCACGAAAGTGTTCACCAGTACGGTACACGAAATAGGGGAAATATCTTGCCAGACTTCTGGCGTCTGAGGAGGTGTCAGAGCGGGCCTGGTTACTGGGCTGTAAAGTTTTTCAATAAACTACCCGAGGAGATACGAAGTCTTCAATTAAACGAATTCAAAACGAAGGTCAGGGGCATTCTCACTAAAAACGCTTTTTATAACTGTGATGAATTTTTAAACTATGATTTTAATATGTAAGTTGTGTATTCTACTTGGTTTGTTTTTGTATTTTTATATTTTGTACTTTTAAAGAAAAATTGTTCTTATTGGCTAGTTTTGTAATTTTACTTGAAATGGTGACGTGTGTAAATTACTGTGATGTAATATTTAACATGAATAAATTATTATTATTATTATTATTATTATTATTACATACTGATCAATAACAATTTCAGTTTTTGAAGCAAAATAAATAATAGGAAACAAAAATTTTACACAAAATTGCATTAAGATTACAAATGAAGTAAATGGTTTTACATCGATGTATAAAAGTTAATCTACGAGGGTTGATCCAAATTTTCAAGAATCTGGCAAAAAATAAAAATTGTATTAGACTGTCAAAATTTCGTACAGAGGCTAAAAATGCCTAAATAAACAACTTTCTCGAATAAAGTTTTTCGATATTTTTATAAATAAGGGCATTTTTGAACCTATTTTATTAAAAATGTCAAATTTGACAGGTAACGCGTCGTGCAGCTGCTTCAGTATACGATATTTTTGGTTTTTAGGTAAGCAAAAACTAACTGCTTTTTCAATTTTTACCTATACCTAACAATAAAAAAAAATCCCATTTGATGCGGACACTGTATGTCTCCTCGAGTTGATGATTCAAGTACGTTTCTCACGCACATTTTGAGTCGATTGATGCGTCCCGATTTTGGCACTGTGTCGAAGACCAAATGAGGACGCTTTTCGAAATACGCTTCTGGGGCCCTGTGCGGTTGCGCAGGAAGGAAATGTTATCGATCGGCATAAATTGCATATATTATGTGAGGTACAACCCAGACTTATAAGAAAAATTAGACTGCGTTTTAAAATAAATGTGTCCAAAACTGATAACTTACGGCCAGGCACCACACAACGAATGTTGGTAAAAGCAAAACAGTACTTAGACACATAGAAAACAGTGTTGCCTGAAATCTGTTTATCTGCAAAAAAATATATCTTTTTATCGTCAATTTCCTCTCTGTTCCTTATGAGATTTAGGTCATAGACATCATTTCTTCTATGAGAAAATACTGGCATTTCAAGTCTCACTTTTGCTACCAAATTTAAATCGATCTCAGCTACAGCTATGCTTTGATTTGTATCAGTTCCTTCCGTAAATTTTGGACATTCTGCTACTATTTGTCCCCAAGGATCTACAATCTTGTATTAATAAATATGCCATATTAAAAAATAAGTTAGAAAAAGAAAAATATTGACAAAGTTTGAGTGTTTTTGTTGTAAACTTTATTCCCAGAAAACGGTATGGTTAATTAT
The DNA here is from genome assembly GCA_963969555.1 of Polydrusus pterygomalis. Taxonomy (NCBI): domain Eukaryota; kingdom Metazoa; phylum Arthropoda; class Insecta; order Coleoptera; family Curculionidae; genus Polydrusus; species Polydrusus pterygomalis. The sequence continues at coordinate 22,541,901 of OZ018379.1, forward strand.
GAATTTAATAGATTAGTTAATTTGCTATCATTAGTTTAAATGACACTGAGTTTCTACTGAATGTAAATGTTACTTCAGATTTATCAAATAACTAATTTGTCTTACCATGGCATGACCATAAGAAGTTCTCTTCTCATTGTGTTTTCCATACTGTGCTGCCGCAATAACATAACATTGATTCTCAATTGCTCTAGCCCTTAACAGAGGTTCCCAATGTGCTTTGCCAGTCGTACTGGTGAAAGCAGAGGGAAACGTTATCATATCAGAGCCCAGTTTCCTTAACAATGTGCTCTGCTCTGGAAATCTTAAGTCGTAACACTATTCACTACCATTAAAGAAAACAATATGGTTTTTAAATTTAACATAAATATATATTATGTGTTTCTCCCTATATCCCCTTATGGCTTCCGTGGAAGAAAAATTTGGCAGGTATGTAGTCAATAATTTAAGTTTCAAGAAGCATTATGTAAGTTCCAGTTTTATTAGTAAAGCATATTTTATGGCAAAAAGCAAATTTAAAAAAGGATACTATTGCTAAACCCAGTAATCCAATTGGGGTTTTTACAGGATTCAAAATTTGAGAACCACCCATGTTATTGTCAGATTCTCTTAAATTTATATTTTTTTCGGGTATGGAAACATCAAATAAATGTAATTTTCTATATATGGCTTTAATTTCTCCTTTATTGTCAATTATAACATGAGAGTTGTAGATGGTCGACTGAAAAGAGGTAAATAAAATGTTTCCCATGTTTTAAAGGGTTTATATTTTAAAATAAGTGTGATATGGTCAGATTCCAGGTCAGCATAATAGGTACAGAATATAAACTTATTTAAAATTAAAAACAACACACATGTTCAATATTGCTATTTCTTAAATGCCTTTTAGTATCGGTTCTGTAAAATAACTTCTATACTGACTAGTCAACATGTTTAAAAAATCCTCCCTCCTTTTAATAATAATTATAGTAATAATAATTTATTTATTTTCCCAGGGCAAAAATGGGCATGTCCTGATAAACTCTTAAGCCTTAAAATTGTGTTGTTAGTTACTGGGTACCTATTAATTACCTCATCATGCTTTTCATGGAATCCTCCTATTGACATCCAAATGTTAGAAGACTTAGCTAGGTTCTGATATGCAGACATTAAGGGCCCAGTTATAGGTTCTGATAACTGTCTAAATTCTTGTTTATCTTTGGATATAAAGTCACATGCTTCTGGTAGAAAAACCATCTGAAATAAATTTAAAAATATCAATTAAAATATAGGTAAAAGAACAAGCTTGTATTCTCATTGGCCGATCGGACATTAATTTGAAATAGTGGTGCCATATTGGCGGTATTTTGCTGCTTTATTTCATCTAGTCGATCTTGCAAATGAATAGACAAGAGTTGTTTCCAAAATTTACAAACTATTAAAATAAATACACAAAAAGAAATAGCCATAACAGCACTCCAAAATAGAAAACAAAGAAAGAAATAAGTATTAAAAATATTAGGCCTTATTATAAAAGTATACCTTAGCATTTTTCACCACTGATTCCTGCACAAGATCTTTAACATTTTTTAAATTATTTTCTTTATCACTTGTAGCTGTAAGCTGGCAAACGGCAATGGCATATTGTGAGTTCATCCTTAAAGAACTAAAAGGTATAAAATAGCTTTGTTTTAAAATAAGATGTAATTTTATCATTTAAACCCTGTGGTATATAACCATGCACATAAGCATACGACCGATACAAAACATGAAATAAGCTTACGAATTAATGGGAACAATTTAAAACATAAATACGGATACGCGTGGGTCCAACATCCAACATGAATATCAATAATTTTTGAAAAGTAAAGTAAATATAACTCGACGACCTTGGATCTGAGAATTCTGAGACGAGATCTCTGTTTGAGGTTCGGTCTCTTCGACAAACGACAAGACTCGTCAAAAGCAGCTGATCATCACAAAGAAAATTTATAGGTAAATCGCAGACGTGACCACAGAGAAATGAGCGGTTACAACAGTCGGTGGTATAGAGAGGATACCAATCAGGAACTTTCTACCATAAATGTGCCATATTAATAAGACCGGATCCCCATAGGCGTAAACGCGTAAATTTGATAAAGTCAACGTATTTTTGCGCCGAGCCGACGCACTGTTTATAGAGGGCATTCTGACACATATATGAGAACACTCAGGTAAGTACTTGTAAATTGAAAATTCTAGCACTTAATCATTTACTTCACACAACACGTCAAACCAGATCATAAGAAAATTTCATCAATATTTTTACAATAACCTAACATTTCTAATCTCAAAATTCCAAAATTGTCATATTTCATTTTCATATTTTCACTTGCTACCGCTGGGAGGCAGACGTTGCCATGAATGATGAAAGAGTTTTGGACTTCCATTGTCTTTATTTGTTTTAAATCACAACGTTTCAACTGGTAAGTATTTCCAGTCGTCTTCAGGTGAATACTAAATAAGTAAAGTAACTACAGGACTATTTATACAAGCTAGGTGCACTAAAGCATAACTGAGGTGGGTGCAGTCATGCGTTCAGTTGGCACGCGATCTTATCCTAAGATTACATCTATCTAACAAAGGTTTCCAGATATTTTTTATGTCTAAGGATGGTTTACTAAAGCAGCCTGGGTTCTGGTGAATCGCAGCAGAGCTTCCTTGAACTTTCTTTTCCTCCAGTGTGGTTCCTTATGTAGGATTTCAGCTTCTGACCACATGATATGGTGACCATGTTTCCAGGCATGGTCAGCTGCACCTGACTTTTCGGTCTCTCCTTTTAAAGTATTGTTTTTGTGTTCTTTAATCCTTGGTTTTAATGGTCTTAATGTCTCACCTATATAGGATTGGCCGCATTCGCAGGGGATCTGGTAGACGCAGTTTTTCCTATCTTTTTGACTTGTGGGCTTTGTCTTCGTCAGGTGGCTTCTTAGGGTGTCCCTCGAGTTGAATACGGTGTTGATGTTATATTGTTGTCCTAGTCTTCTTATTTTCTCAGATACTCCCTTTGACATCCGGAATATTGAGTGTTCGTTGTGCCTCTTTGTTTGTTTCTTGCGCGTTTGGTCGATTCTTACGATTTTCCAATATTGTGTCGACTAATCTTGTGGGGTAGCCATTTTTGTTGAGATCGGTCTTAATGTGGTCAGTTTCTTTTTTAAGTGCTTCTTCCGAGTTACAGATTGTAATTGCTCTATCTACGAGGGTTTTAACTATGCCATGTTTCGTACAGTTTGAGTGATTCGATCTAAAATTGAGATACTGACCTGTATGTGTGGGTTTTCTGTATACTGACGTTTGGATGCTGTTGCCTTTTTCTTCACGTTGACATCTAGGAACGGTAATTGGTTATTTTCTTCTTTCTCCATGGTAAATTTGATTGTTGGTGTTAAGCTATTAAGGTGTTTTAGAAAGATCCCCCTGCGAATGCGGCCAATCCTATATAGGTGAGACATTAAGACCATTAGAAACAAGGATTAAAGAACACAAAAACAATACGTTAAAAGGAGAGACCGAAAAGTCAGGTGCAGCTGACCATGCCTGGGAACATTGTCACCATATCATGTGGTCAGAAGCTGAAATCCTACATAAGGAGGAAAAGAAAGTTCAAGGAAGCTGCTGCGATTCACCAGAACCCAGGCTGCTTTAGTAAACCATCCTTAGACATAAGAAATATCTGAAAACCTTTGTTAGATAGATGTAATCTTAGGATAAGATCGCGTGCCAACTGAACGCATGACTGCACCCACCTCAGTTATGCTTTAGTGCACCCAGCTTGTATAAATAGTCCTGTAGTTACTTTACCTATTTAGTATTCACCTAAAGACGACTGGAGATACTTACCAGTTAAAACGTTGTGATTTAAAACAAATAAAGACAATGGAAGTCCAAAACTCTTTCATCATTCATGGCAACGTCTGCCTCCTAGCGGTAGCAAGTGAAAATATGAAAATGAAATATGACAATTTTGGAATTTTGAGATTAGAAATGTTAGGTTATTGTAAAAATATTGATGAAATTTTCTTATGATCTGGTTTGACGTGTTGTGTGAAGTAAATGATTAAGTGCTAGAATTTTCAATTTACAAGTACTTACCTGAGTGTTCTCATATATATGTCAGAATGCCCTCTATAAACAGTGCGTCGGCTCGGCGCAAAAATACGTTGACTTTATCAAATTTACGCGTTTACGCCTATGGGGATCCGGTCTTATTAATATGGCACATTTATGGTAGAAAGTTCCTGATTGGTATCCTCTCTATACCACCGACAAGACAATGGAAGTCCATAACTCTTTCATCATTCAAGAAACATCATTGTCTCCAACCTTCAAACAGTCAGACGTTGCCATGTTTTGCGGACTCTACACCAGTATGGAATATTTGGAATAATATACCTATACTGATGTTCTGACTGTTAAGTTAAACTTTTGACCCCCAATAGCGACAAATTGAGTCAATATATAAGCTTAAATAAAGCCAAAAAAGTGCGATTCTTTGGATTTTTCGGCACCAACGTATTAATCTAGAGGAAAAATTTATGTTTATTTTCACATTCATTGGAACTCGCGAGGGACCTGTTAGACCTTTAACGTCTTGTACGCTTATTGTTATGATAAAGATAATGAGCAGATCTTTATCACTCTATCGTCGCTGAGCACAACCACAACCACCTTGAAAAGAAGCCATGAAGTGACATCGGGCAACGCCGCATCAGCTGGGAGTTGCGGATCCACAAGCTATTATTATGACGCGCGGCAACGGGCGAGTTTTTTATTCTTTCTGTTATTTTTGTGTTTTTTTGGCTTAGTTGCCACTATATATTGAAAAATGTACAAAAAAGTAATAAATAGTTTTGGATAAAAAAACAACTTACCTAATTATTAAATAATAGTAATATTGCGTTGAGAAGCTGTTTTTGTTTCACTACGAGTAGATTTATTTGATCGATTAAAAGTAATATATTCTATTATACAAATTATTATCTTCTGCGTTTAAATTACAGGATTGACTATCATCTTCTGAAGTCTGAAAATTTAGTAACCTTAATGCTTTGTTTAAGAAATCTACTCTTGTCTTCAGAAAGTCACCTACTTCTAGGTAATTTCGTTACTTTCACAATGTATGAATTGGTACCGAGACAATATGTTTTCAAGCTGAGACCACCTGCTTAGTTTGATTTCAAATTTCAAAGGGTAAAATCCATTTCAATCATTGTAAGCCAATGCATTACCTTTTAAAATAGCTATTTACCTAACAAGTGCGGAAAATGAATTTTTCCGCACGAGTCTGCCGTTCACCGAACGACGCGTAGCGGAGTTCGGTGAAGCAGCCGAGTGCAGGGAACACATTTTCCGCACGTGTCAGGTACAATAGTTTTTCTACAGACGTGTGGAATTAAGTAACACATATTTAAAAGAAATTTAATAATTTTTAATTAACTATAACAATCACATACATATGTAACAGTAACTAATTCTGAGAAAAAAAGTAATAACTACAAGCTATAATTGATATATTATTGATTTTGACATAATCGTGCCGAAAATTTTTTCCGCACTAGTGTGGAAAAACCAATTTTCCGCACGGATTTTTGACATAATCGTGCCGAAAATTTTTTCCGCACTAGTGTGGAAAAACCAATTTTCCGCACGGATATCAGTGCGGAAAATTGATTTTTCCACACGTCTGTAGGAAAAAACCTTTACCTTCATATCAATGTCCGCTGAAACCTGATTAACAATATTTATACAGTCATTGGTCAAATCTAAACTATAAAAATATATTACACTCTCATCTTCACCTGCTTTTAAAACACTTTTATAGTTAGAGTTACACCCAGGAATATAGCAGGGGCTTGGCATGTTGATAAGTAAACAAATTAAAAGAAAAAATAGTACCTACCTAAAGTACCTAGGTATCTAGAGGTATCCTACCTACTTATGAACTATCTCTACTAGTGATATTTTTAAACTAATTCACAATATATACCTTCAAGTTAAATAAACACTTCAATATTTAATAAATTAACTGATGTATACAAAACAAATAAAGTTTATCCCAAAGAGCTAACTAGAATACAAAAAACACAACTTTTAAATTAAAGCAAATAAAATTATGCCGCCATTTATAAGACCGGTAAGCAAACCGCCAGGCCGGCCAGGCTGTTGGATTCTTCACTTTATTAATGCTATTAGAGTAAGAACAAACCCGCACCAAAAATTTTCATCAGTATTTTGTAGAGGTTCGCTTAGCAATCATGTCACTTACATTTTTTTTAGATATCAATCGAAAACCGGATAAAAATACAAATTAATACGACACCTACACCTAGTTTGCGCGTAAATTACATACTAAACCATGGATAACCTCAAAAAAGTCACGTGACACATGGATCTTCAAGTAGTGTTGTCGATGTTTCTGTTTCACGGCTTCTTTCAAGGTGTTGTGGCACGACAGCCAACAAATCTTATTTTATGAAAAAAAATTGAGCAATCCTCATACAACCCTATAAAAAATATGTAAAAATTAGGTAAACCAAAAGTGTGATTTAAAAAATATGATTGTTAAAAATAAATTCGATGCTAAACTATATAATTTATAAATGTCATTCTAATATTCTAATCAAATAATATTCATTCTACTTTTTAAATAGGTTTTAACAAGTCATCGTCATTATAATATCTCTTATCTATTAGTACATTTATGTGATATGTGAAATTTGTTGTAGTGCATAATTTGGTTTAATGGTGCATGGGGTAATGATATATAATATTAGTGGAATTGGTATAATTTTTCTATATATTATTAATTATTTATGCTGTTATGATTATTTCCTAAAACTGACTAGAAGGTAATTTTTAGTACACAAAGTATGTTTCATAATATTATGGTACCTATTTCAGTTTTCATAAAAAAAATGAAAATAGGCATGGCCCTCTATACAATGTTTAAGGGTAGACAAAGACATATATCCGGCCACGGCCCAACTAAGTTTTAACGGATCCCGAAATTGGGGAGGTTGGGGTATGAGCTACGCGGAGTTCGCTTGTAAAACTGATAATTCAATAATACACAAGTATTTTATCAAGTTGACTTTGATTTAAATGAACCTCGTGCATCTCGTATCGCTCAAACCTCACCGCTAATAAATTAGCTGTGACAAGACTGAGAATTATGTCTTTCACCGGCGTAGACGACAATGAAATAAAATTACCTAATTTGTAAAATTTAATTTTATATTAAAAGTAAAAGCAATATTTTTAAAATTTGGATTTTCTATTAAATTAGGTACTTAATGATAGGGTAATCTCACTTAACAGGACTTTTAATGAGACGATATTACTTGTGCATACGGAATACTTTTATTTAAAAGATTTAAAATTTTAATGTAGTATTTCGTAAAAAATATCTTAGTAATAGGCTTCATCATCCTCGCTTCCCCTACAAGCATGCATAAGAAAATATCTTATCATTTAATTATTGCTTGTTTTACGTCTTATCGGCGTTTTAATATAAAAGTAAGTTCTTCTTCTATATGTTTTTACGTTAAAATCAAAGTGTTTTAAGTTGTACATTCATTGGCATTATAACTTTAATAAAAACGTGAAATGGTAACCAACGAAGAAATAAAAGTACATTTAGACCATATTTTGGCAAAAGTTGCAAAGTTAAAAAATATAAATAACTATGAGTTAAACATCGAGATAAATAACAATGAGGCAAATGGCTTTATTGCTCAGTTTTTCACGGGAGAAATTCAAAATAAAGATACTGGAGAAACTAGTAGTATCGCTATAAAAAAAACACAACCTGGGAACAGTGATTTTGAGGTGCTATTTAACAATGAATATGTATTCTACAACACAGCATTTCCGGTGCTAGATCGTTTTCAAAAAGACAAAAAAGTGTCACAACCCTTTAACAGTGTGCCCCCTTATTACTGTGGAAGTACTAAGGAGCCTACGAAGGAATTTATTGCAATGGAATACCTAAAACCACACGGTTACGTTATGCCTGACAAAACAAAATTCTTTGACCGGGAACATTTGGTACATGTGTTTCAAACTTATGCAAAACTTCATGCTCTTTCTTACGTGTTAAGGAAAAAGCACCCAGAAACGTATCAAAAAATCACCAAAGGTTTAGTTAATGCTGGGCCATCGTTACTGGAATTCGAAAATAGGCTAGTTATACCTACAATGTCTGCAGCTGTCCATGCGTTAGATGCAGAAATATATAAGGACAGGTATGAAGATTTAAAGGCATTTGAAGAAAATACAGTGAAGAATTTTCTAAGAGCATTTGAATATAATGGTGAACATAGATGTTTAGCTCATGGAGATGGCTGGTCTAACAACATGCTATTTAAATATTCGGTAATTAAGACACTAATTTTTATTTATAGATATGCCGTGCGAAACCAGGGGCGGATGGGATACCTTGGACCGGCGCGGGAAGTCAATTGAAACGGCGCGTTGATCCAATAAAAAAATGAAAAGACATATATTTTTTCATCCACTTAAGTATACGACATATTTTTTATAATAACTCATAAATAAAAAAAAAACTTAATTTTTTACATTTAAAACACATTTAGGTGAAAAAAATTAGCCTAATGAATAAAAATGTAGCAATTGCTATTTCTTATAAAATCGAAGTAATTTCTTGAACGCCAATAAAAAATAAAGTATTTGCTTTTGTGTCCAACAATTGCTTAAAACTGCATGAATTGCTTCTAGTCAATGCTTATATATTAAGGAATTGCTTTTTCTAGTGTAGCGATCGCTTTCAACTTTTTAAGGTAGGTCGACCCCTGCATCATTATTTGCTTGGTAGCAGTCAACTTTAGTTCTCCGCGGCATACACGTGCGTTGCTCTTAATTTATGGCTGAATAAATGAACGTCCGTAAAAGAAAAATCTACAGTGTACGTAAAAATTGCAGATATCATGATTTCAGAAAGTTATATCGATTTGACTGCGAAAATGTTGAGTGGTTGGCAAATTATTTTTTGACTGATACTGGTAAAAGGCGAGGGGGTGCACTGTCGCCTTTAAATAAGATTAAAGTCTTTCTGCAGAAATTGTCGGATCTAGGCTTTCAAAATTCTGTAGGTGAAGAACTCGGTGTTCTCCAAACTACTGTCTGTAAGACACACACTTCTGTAATGGATGCAGTTTTGGAGAAGGTCAATATTTTTATTAAATTTCCTACAAGTGCTGAAGCTGTTGTGGAAGCTAAACGGTTGTGGTCAGAGAGATTTATTTATGTTCCTTTAATTTGTTAATGAATATCAATTGCTTGTCTTTAATTTCTTCATCATAGGTATCACTTTCCTCATTTTCACTGAAATCTGCCGCATTACAAATATAAGTTTCATATTTTCCTCAAAAACGTAACAGATTTCTATTGTACTAAATAAATAGACCAACGTTGTTGTATTTACGTCAACTCTTTTGCAAATTATAGGCACCAAACTGAACATGAAATCTATAATCTGAACAAGTGGATAAGCCACGTCTGAACTTGTGTTGAATAAGCATTTGCTACAGAGGTGTAAGAAAAACAGCAATCGCATATCCAGATCTATAGCGATCACTTTTACTTAATTATAGCATTTGCTAGTCGAGGAATCGCTTTTACTAAAAAGTAATTGCTTAATTTTTATTCATTAGGCTCAATATCTATTATTAATATAAAAATTAAATAAAAAATATTCAACATAAAAGATAACATAAAAATTCAAATGGTTAAAAAGAAAAGAAAAAAGTTGGCAAATAGATGCGGACCGACGCACCGGGAAATCTCCCGGTGTCCCGGTGGGCCCATCCGCCCCTGTGCGAAACGCTCGTAGCAGGATCAAGTCCATTATAATCTTGTTTGGATTGCAAAAGTTTCCTATGTGGCAATAGTGGGTTCAATATTTTTATAAGCGGTGTTATTTCCAATAAATATAATTATATTTTAATTTTATTCCAGGACTCCGGAAAATTATTGGATATGAAACTATTGGACTTTCAGCTTTGCCGAGATGGGAGTCCCATTCATGATCTAGCATATAGCTTTTACTCTAGTGGTTCCAAAAAAGACTTTGATAACATCGAATTTTTCTTACGAGCTTATTACGAAACTTTTAGTGAATTTGCAAAAGAACTTGGTGCAAATAGTTCTGAAATATTTTCATATGAAGTTTTAGTAAATGAATGGAAAGAAAATGCTTTAGGAGGAGTGATTTTTGGTATATGGTTATGGCAGCTTAAAGTTGAAAACAAAGACGATTTTAATGAATTTTTAAAAGAAAAAAATCCTTTATCAAAAAAAGAACACACACAACTATGGCAAGAGTACTTGAAGACAATATACAATACCAGTACGTTTAGAGAAAATTCGAATGCCATTCTTATTCATGCACTTGAGTTTGGTATTATAAAAAAAGACAGAATTTTAAGCGATTGATTAGAATTAGCTGTTAAAAGGCGAACGCGCGGAAAAAGAATGAAATAAGTATGTACAAACAATTTACAAAAGTAGTCTTTATGCAGAAAAATTATAATTTTAAGGAAGAAAGTGATTTTTGTATACATATATACTGAATTATTAGACAAGGATGAATTTTAATCAGATTACTGAAAGTCGAATAAACTATTCGATAAAATCGCTTTAAGTCAGGCTTGCTAATGCTACCCTAGACAATAACGATCGACTGTATTCAAATAGTGCAATCCATTTTATTCGGAATATTGAAGAAAACTCTTGATTCTATGAACGTATTTATACAGCGGTTAAACCTATTTATAATTAAGTTAACCGGTTACTTGACGTAAACTTTATTTCTCGTCTGTGTCACAACAGAGGAGATAAAGGCGTTACAGTCAACGTCTATTTTTCCTCTGTGCTAACTTAACCTCACCTTCTCAGAATTGTTTTATTTTTTATTAATTTTTATTGTAAAATTGTAATAATAGTGTAAATAAAAAGTAACAAATAATTTCCACTGCTTTTAATTTTATATTTGTACAGTCCATATTCCTATTGTCCAAGTTTATTAAATTAAAGGACAATAAAATTGGCTAATTCAGTGGTTGTTAACATAATAGTTATGGAAAAGGATAAAAGTCGGTAAGGATGTTCGTTAGAAACAAGCTCTGAGGGTTATATAATTATTGTTTGATATTGGATGTGCCATTTCTGGCAACAGGATTAACACCCAAGATGTAAATAAAATTAACCGTGAAGCGGGGTGGCCAGTTTGCTAGATCTACTTGAATAAAGTTAAGTGTGACAAGTATCTTTTCCGTATTTTAAAGTTACTGTGAAAAATATAACTAATATCCTAAACAAAGGTATATTGCATACTTACCAACTAAAATTACCTAATATTTAAAACCGAGGATTAGAATTTAATTTGCCAACTATATTAGTATTTTAGGGTAAGTATATTAAAATCAAACTTAGTTGTAATGTTTCCTAGGTCCTAATGCCCCTTTTTCCACTTGCAATTTTGAAGTCAGTTTAACAATAAAATCAGGATCACAACAATCCTACCTTAATCAGAAGAATTTTTCCTTTCATTTTGTCAGATTCATCCCCAGACGTGTTTCCTACCTTAGTTAGGTACTTGGGTTGGTTCTTAAAACCCGATCATGCCCTCAAATATAACTTTGCCATGGATAGTGATGTAAAATTCTCGGTAATAATCTTTTGGAGAATAGTCTTGAGAATATTCTCGAGAATATTCTCAAGTTAGAGAATTTTCTGAGAATGGCAAGAAAATCGCTAGAAATGGCAATAAAAAGAAATTTTAAATTACCTATTCTGCTTATTTTCGGCAAATGTCAAACGGCGTTAATCAAACAAAACGTAAAGAAATAAAAGTCTCACCACCACCACACCATTTATAATTCACACAGCTGTATACAAGTATACGTTCGCGCTTCTAGGGGATTTCCCTGAATCACTCAAACTCAAACTCAAAATTAGCTTTATTGTCATAAAAAAAAAAAATTTCATTGACAAAGCATATTACCAAAAAATAAAACTAAGACAATATAAAAAAAGTAACAGTATCAAACAACAAATTGTAAGCACGCACATTTTGATTACACTATATAAAATTAAAACAATAATCATGGTAACAACCTTAGACACTAAGATAAAAAAAGACAAAATTAAAGGTTGTCATTATAGAACTCGTCTACAGAATAATATGCTTTAGCAACCAGGAACCCTCGGACCTCCCTCTTAAATTTGCCATCAAATTCAACCTGCCTAATGTTCAGCGGTAAAGAGTTAAAAAGCTTTCTGCCGTTGTAGAAAATAGAGTTTTTTATTAAGGTTGAATCAGGAATTGGTAAGGCCAGAATATGAGTCTTACGAAACGGGTACACCGTAGCCGTAACAATCTCTGCTTTCCTCTTCACCAGGCAAACCGTTTCAAGGATAAATAGACAAGCGGCAGTTAAGATTTTATGTTTTATAAAGAGTGGTTTACACGAGTCTCGAGTTTTAGCCTGACAAAGGAACCTAATAGCTCTTTTTTGTAATAAAAAAACCTTTTTAAAACTGTAGTTAGGGCATGCGCCCCAAAAACAAATGCCGTATCTTAAGTGAGATTCAATTAAAGCAAAATAGACATCTCGAGCTATAGAATAACTTAACTCCCGAGATATAATTCTTAATGCACAACATCCGCGAGCTATCTTGTTATTTAAGTTTACAATGTGACTTTCAAATTTTAATTTTGAGTCTATGAAAAGTCCTAAAAACTTAGTCTCACTCAGACCATCAACAAGCTGATCATGTATGTGAATCTCATTTATCTGACATTTAAAACTCACAATGTTTGTTTTTGAGACGTTAAGGGATAATTTATTTGCATCACACCAGTCTTTAATAGTAACAAGATCGTTTTTGATGGACTCTTCCAATAAATTATTATGTACGTGATGCCAGAGAATCGTTGTGTCGTCTGCGAATATAGTAAATTTTCCAGTAATATTTAACATTGGTAAGTCGTTAACATATATTAAAAACAGTAGAGGTCCTAACATAGAACCTTGCGGTACCCCTGAAGTTATTTCCTGTGGGGAAGACAATCTGTCATTCATAGACACTGTCTGGTAACGCCCAGTCAAGTATGATTTAAACCAATCCAATGATCTACCTCTGAAGCCGTAGACTTCGAGTTTGCGCAGCAGTATGCTATGATCCACACAGTCAAAAGCCTTAGACAGATCACAAAACACCGCCGCGGCTCGCTCTCCATCATTCAGTCTCAAATACAAATCCTCAAGAAAGGCAAAGATCGCGTCATTAGTGCTTTTTGATGAGAGAAAACCATACTGCTCCACGCTGAGTAAACTGTGTTTCTCCAAGAAGTTAATTACCCGCCCCTTAACTAGTTTTTCGACAACTTTGGCCAGTGTTGGAAGTAAAGAAATTGGCCTAAAATTACCCGGTTCTTCATTATCACCTCCTTTAAAGAGAGGTAAGACTGTCGCCAGTTTAAGACATGAGGGGAAGGTCCCGGAGAGAAAGGACAAGTTAATAGCTTCGGCCAGGACGCCCACTACTTGATCTGGAAGTGCAAGAAGTACTTTTAAAGATATATCGTCATATCCAGAAGTGTTTTTATTTTTAATTGATTTGAAAATATCCTTAATTTCTTGAACATTTGTGGGATAAAAGTAAAATGTTTCCGTTACATGAATGTTCCTTAGGTAATTCAATGCGTCATTATTTGATGTAATTTTCTTTGATAAATTGGCCGCAACAGAACAATAAAAAGAGTTTAGTTCATTCGGATTTAGGTTACTGTTATTTTTATTCTTACTGGCTTTACCTTTTAGGTCATTTACGATTTTCCAGCTCTCCTTCTGTTTGTTATCAGCATTAGAAATTCTGTTTGAAAAGTAGTTTTGTTTAGCGATTTTGATAGTTTTTCTATAAATTATGCGATACTTATTATAATACGATAGAAATTGTAAGTTATGTGAGAAATGTTTCCGAAGAGTGTGTAGGGAGCGCATATTCTTTGCAGATGTTCTTAAGCCCTTAGTAAACCACATCCTATGTTTAGTTTTTCTCTTGCTCGTTAAGGGAAAGGCAGCATTAAACTTTTGAGTTAGGACATTATGAAATTGAAACAAAGCATCATTACAAGACAGAATATCATCCCAGTTTTCCTGGTTGCAAAGTTGTGAAAATCTACCATAATTGCGTGCTGTGTAAAGTCTGCACCTGCGACGTGTAAAATTAGGTTTAGCGATACCGATTTCGATATTACACACCACTGCTTCATGATCAGACAAAACAGCATTAATAACCTTACAATTGATTTGATCACTATTCAAATTAGTGCAAAAATAATCAAGAGTTGTCGCCGTCTGACCAGTTATACGGGTAGGTGCATTTACATGCATGCATAAATCAAAAGATGCAAGTAAGTTTGAAATTAAATGTACATTTCCATGTGTTATTTGAGAAAAATCTATGTTAAAATCTCCGGCAAGTATTATGCATGCATGCATAGGAAGTTTAGTTAAAATAAATTCCAGCCTATAAATAAACAAATTAACATCTGTGTTAGGAGGTCTATACAAACAGATTATATAAATATTAAACCTATTTGAGTGTATTATTGAGAACTCAAATTCTTTTTCTACTATAGAATCGTTAAATTTATCAAAAGTTGAGAAAGAGCACATCTTTAGAAAAGCTTCGCGAATCAAAATCAAAGTACCGCCATGACTAGAGGAACTTCTACAATATTTAGATACAACACTGTAGTTCGGTATACCTATTAAATCATTCTGATTAAGCCAATGTTCTGTAATAAGTAATATATCTGGATAGTTAATATTGTCTATAAAAAGCAACAGTTCATCACACTTATTACTTATAGATTGTACGTTTAAGAGCATTATACTGACATTCATGTTTTTGTTATGTGTCTTACACTCTGACATGCCAAGTTTTTCATTTCCACGAATACCATTGGACACCCATTCACCATGTTGCTGTTGCCAGAGTTATAGAAAAGGTTAGAGAAACTCAAAATTTTAAAAATCATTGCAAAATTTTTCAGTGTAAATCGAGGCGGTGTAAATTATGTAGAAAAACTTCTCTAGAGAATATTCTCGGGAGAATTTTCTTACAGAGAATATTCTCGAGAATATTCCCGTTCTCGAGAATATTCTCCTCTCACATCACTAGCCATGGATCATAATTCTTGGCCACCTCATATAACAGTAATTTTAATATGCTAAGTAAAAGTTCAATCACAACCAACGGTTTAAATACAATATTACTGTACTTTTTATCTCAGCTTAAACTTAACAAAACTTAGAACATTAAAGTTATAGTCAGAAATAGTGCGATTAGCAGTACCTATAAATAATAATAATTTATTTTAGGGGTATAAAACATATTAAAGACAAGAAGAAATATAAAGGAAATTCTGTAAAAAATGCCAAGTACGTACCCACTAAGAGCAAAACAAACTTAGGATCTAATTGGGATCGTTACGACACTAACGAAGAGAGTGAACTTGAACATAAATTAAGTAGTAGTACAGATTTTTCATTGCTTTCGAATGTACCAATATCTACAGGAAGCCATTTTCAGTTTAAAAATGAAAAACTGGAAGATGAGAGGAGCTCCGAAAAAGTTAATTTATTTTGTTTAGATTTAGATTTACTGCATAGAAGTATGTTGACAATTCCATTTTATGAAAGACTGGGTATTGAAAAGACTTATTTCAAGGTAAAAGAAATTGTGCATAGCAGTATTCCCTGCTGTCTGATGTACCAATACGCTTCTGTTTGTTTTTTAGGAACGTGAAATCAATGTAATGGATAAAGAAGCACAAAAACACTTATCTACTTACAATGAATTTATACAAAGCAAACACAGTGAAGATGCTTTATTTCCAGAAACAAGTACAACTGATCCTTTATCAGCAAAGCTGCCAGAAGGTCTCGGTGATAAAAATCTCGGTGATGAAAAGGAAGATGATATTTTAAAATTGTTTGATAATTGTGCTATTGATGATGAAAGCAAAAAAGGTTGGTACATGGTATAGGTATATATTCTAGATAAACCGGAAAATTTATAGCAGAAAAAAACAATAAAGGTTGGCCAAAATGATGATTTAAAAATCAAAAAGATCTGATTTAAAAAAATTTAAATCAGATTTTTTTGATTTAAAGATTTTTTTTTTATTGATTTTGGGATTTTATTTAGATTTGTATTATTTCATTATTTTTTGTTCAGATGGAATGCAACAGTAAATAATTAACATGCTGTAAATATGAAAACAATGGAGTAAAATGGGAATTTGTTATTTTTTTCTTTATAACATTATTAATACAAACTTTAAGAAACTAAACAGGAAAGGTAATTCTATAAATAAAGAAAAATCATAATACATGCATATTAAATATGTATTATTATGTATTTATATACTATCCTTTACCCATTATAATGGTAGATAATAAATTTACAGGCAAATATATCGGAAATTTGATTTAAATCAAGTCAACTCTGGCTAATAGATATCTATTACTTAGGTAATATATTTTTAGTGGTTCATCTTTTATTGGATATATTTAGATGTTTTAAATATATAAATATACATACTTAGGTACATAGGTACATATACAGGCAATAACTAAATAGAATTTTTCCCAAAGAAACATTTAAACCAAAAAATGGTTTTTTAAACTTAACACCGGTTTTACAAGGTTAGCAGGTAAACCAAAAGTTGGGATTTTCTAATATAACAATAATAATAAGTTAAGATATGAATGCGCAAGTAATTTTTTGTTCATGAGCTGATTCTAGAATGGGACATTTTTTACACTGTACCTACTTATAATACAATCAGAAGAAGGTTTGTTCTTCTTTTAGTTACCAAGGAATCTAAAATAAACGCTGGAGATGCAAATCAAGACTTGGAACAATGGTTAGAGGACATTTTGGAAGATTAGTTACAATTTTATATCTGAATTTTAAAATAATCTGGTTTTAGCTAGTTGGTTGTATTACGTTTTATTAAAGTATTAATTTTGTTTTCATTTATTGTGTTGTTACCTAATAAAATAGTATGATAAGGTTATAAAATACAAAATATTATTTTCTTTTTAACTTATTATTGTGAAAAAAATTTGGAAAGGCCAAAGGTTAAGGTGTAGTGATAACTTTAGCCCATTAGAAACAAGCAGAGAATGAAAGGGCGCACATCCAATACAATTATTCTGTACTATATTAATATGTTGATGAATTAAAAACATAATTTGTAAACAAAATGAAGCAATAATTTTGCAGTATCACGCCAATATAAAATATATTTCAAAAATCTTATCAGTGCCAAATGACCTAAAACCCAATACTAAGAAATAATTAACATTATCACAGGGAATATCAAAATAAACAATAGTTATTATCACTTTGTAGCTAAAAGTCAAACTTATCACAAGAGTAGTCTCATAATATTAAAGTTGCAAATCATTTGCATGATGAAATTTTTTATCAGTTGATGTTTTAATAGTTAAGAGTATTAATACAAAATGTGTCTTGTTTTTTTCAGTATTTTTATTTAAGTACCTACCTACTTAATACTTATGTATGGAAAAGAAATTTAAAAATGGACTATATTACATCATTTTGTGTGGTCACTATTTATAGTCGTTCATCTTCTGCAAGCTTGCAAATTGAGAAAATCCCACACTGATCTGGAGTCTGGAGTAGGATCTTTAGAAATTGTTAGGCAAAAAATTGGCCTATAAAACTTTATTTAAACATATCAGAACTCTTGTGATAATATTAAAAACGATTCCTTTATCTCGTGGGCATACTGCCAAAAGTGACCAAGTCAATTATCACTTTCTAGACAATTGATGTTGAAAAAAAAGTTTTTTAGGATGAATTTTTATGAAATTTAACAATAAATAATGTTTTTTTATCCAAATATTAGGTTGGGCGTAGGTGATTCAAAATAACTTAAAATTGTGATGGCAGGGCCGATCCTAGTAGGTGTGCAGCGCGTGCACTGCACGCGGGCGGCCAAAACAAGGGGCGGCCGTAGGCCGCAGATAGTTCTGTCGATCAAGCAAAACTTTTTACGAATTTCTCGAAATAAAAATAAAGTGACATTTATCAAACTATAAAAGATAACTTTAAATTAACGTCGAAGAAGAAAACAATATTTTTGTGAATTATTTCAAATGGATTTATTTATTAAAGATTTTCAATCAAACCAGCCAGCGCCAGTGGTGAAATTTCTAGTTTTTTTGATGTGGTACAAGAGGTATATAATTACTTTTCTGCGCCCCCATATCGATGGGAATTACTCAAAAAACACGTGAAAACTCTTACTTTAAAACCGTTAAGTGAAACAAGATGGGAAAGTCGTATCAATGCTATTAGACCTCTAAAATTAGAGCTAAAAAACATTATTACCGCATTAAAGGCCTTAATTGAAGATACCACCAGAGACACGAAAACAAAAATGGGTGCTAAATCAATAATTAAAAATCTTGAAACATTTAAGTTTTTGTGTTCAATTTAAATTTGGCATGATTTATTATCAAGAATTGATGTATTGAGTAAAATGCTTCAAAATCCTAAATTAAACATCGCGGAATGCATTAAAGGCTTAGATAATCTTAAAAAATATTTAGTTTCCCAAAGATCTAACGATAATTTTAAAATATTTGTCGATTCAGGAACAACACTTGCTAGAGATTTAGGTATTAATCCCGAATTTCCAATCTCGAAGCTCAGAAAAAAGTTAGTTTATTTAATTACGAGGGCAGTGATGAACCAGTTTTAAATCCCTTCCTGCAATTCAAGATTGCTTTCTATTTTGCAGTTCTTGATTACGCGATCTCTTCGATAAATGAAAGATTTACCTTATGAACTGAGTGCTATTCAATATTCTGCTTTCTGTATGAGTTCCACATCATTTCTAATGATGACCTCATGAAAGCCTGCATGAACTTAGATATTAAGTTACAGGTTCAGGAGGAAGGAACTATTGTGAAAGATATAGACGGTATACAACTCTTTAATGAAATAACTTCATTTAAAGATATTTTTCCAGGTAAAAAACAGCTAATTAAGATATTAGAAATTTTAGTCAAAAGTCAAATGATCTCATTCCCTGTTTTCCAAATTTTGCTCCAGCAATAAGGATTTTTTTTAACCTTACCTATTTCCGTGGCTTCAGGTGAAAGAAGTTTCAGTAAATTAAAAATTATTAAAAATTACTTGAGAAATAATATGACACAAGAAAGACTTTCAGATTTGGCCATCATCTCTATTGAATCGGAAATCTCTGAAAAAATTGATCTCACTGCAATAATTGACAAATTTGCTTCTCAGAAAGCCAGAAAAATTATTTTATAGTTAATTATTAGGTAGTCTTCGAGGAAGGACTGATTTATATACTTTTCGTTTCGCGAGATTTATTCTTTAGTACTTTTTGTTATTTTATATGTTCTGGTAAATACTGTTGTTTTACATTTCTAATTATAAAATGTCTATTTTTGTTGGTTTATTATTTTGTTAAAGTAAAAAGAAAAAAAGGTGTCGCTAATATAACATATTAGCTGGCCCAAAAATAAAGTCTTTCCCGTAAAATTTTATTTGTAGTTTGCATTTTTATTAATGTTTAACTTTTTACTCTTATGTACATGTAGATGAGTTTATAACATCAACGTTAAGTATTACTCAAAATAGGAAAAAATCTTTAGAGGGGCGGCATAATAGGTCTTTGCACGCGGGCGGCCGACACCCTAGGATCGGCCCTGTGTGATGGCTTCTGCTGGAAATAAAATTGACTTGGTCATTTTTTGCTGTACCTACAAATTTTCTCATATTGCAGACTTGATAAAAAAAGATGATTGTTAGTTAACAAATACTCAAAGAAAATAACTTTTATTTTTAATGATTTACAAATAAGTAATGCTATAATTAAATGAAAAAAAAATTTATTAAATGTATATTAACGGTAATATTATTGGTTTAGTAAGAAAATAATACCATATTATTAAAACTAATTCGAATCTGAATCAGACTAGACAGATTGAGTAGGTAATTAATTTTGTTTACTAGGTATGTACCGAAAGAAAAAGAAAGGGCAATCCCTTTCGGGTACTTATTTTATTACCGATTTTTAATTTTTTAACTTTTTTTTCGTCCGAGTATACAGAATGTTCTTGTCCTTGGAGATTCTGTGTGTAATATTTGGACTTGGTCACTTTTGGCAGTATGCCCACGAATCCAATATGTCCCATTTGTGATGCACATACTTTGTTACAATAAGAGCAAGAACTCAACTAAATATTTTCTTGAATTAATTTGTTCAAATAGTGTTAGGGACTCTTAATAATTCTCAGCTTCTCTGGGAGATTATGTAAACCTATAAAAGCTTACATATTAATTTTTTAAAACTATTTTCAGTTAAAGTTTGTGAGTGCCTGTAAATTAAATTGTTTAAAAGTAAGCTCTCTATTCTATTTCTTTTTCTATTTATTTATTGCTATCTTTCCTTAACTTGCATTTTACATTTAGAATATTTAGCTATGGTAATAATTTTAAGACCTATTTGGTAAGGAGATATTTAAGTAGGTACTTTTCTACATACTTCTTCGTATTATCCAAAAATCGGCCAACTACCTGTGGAGTACAATTACCTACAGCTTTGCGTTAAAAACGTTCGAAGGGTATAGGTACTTGCACGAAATTTAAATAATCGAAATTTTAATATATTTTCAAAGTAAATGAAAAAATAACGGACACGTAAAAAATATTTAGCCTCCTTCTTCTTCTTCTCTAGCTCTATACAACCCTTGATGTGTCTTGGCTGACTGCAAGATCATTCTCCACCCTTCTCTATCTTGCATCAATTCAGGATCGTATTATATCATCCCATCGCTCTCAAATCTGCAACGATGTTTATATCTCTCCATCTCATACGTGGTCTCCCCAGAGATCTTCGCCCTTCCGGATTCTGTTGATCTGTTGCCAGACCATTTTGATCACACGAGAGCCTGGTTGTCGGTGCCCGTCTCAGCCGTCCGGCCTTAATTACCTTAATAATGTCATGTCTGGTTCCTCATAGAGCTCTGTCAGTTCATTGTTTGTTCTTGGTCGGAATTGTTCTGTTCGTGGGTCTTTGTATGGTCCAAGGTCCAATAAAGATTTTACTCAGAACTTTTCGCACGAATCACTTCAGCTTGCGCTCGTTTTCCTTGGTAAGTGTCCAAGACGTCTCACTCCCGTACATGACAACTGGTCGTATAGTCGTATGACTGTTTTATATACTTTAATCTTTGACCTTCGGGATAGATTTTTGCTGTTATTTAATAACGTAATCTTTTAGAGCTTGCAAGCATCTATAACCGCACTGGATTCTTATTTTGACTTCGTCGGATATACTGATGTTTTCCTCATTGATTGTGGCCCCCAGGTACCTAAAACTTGTTACCCTCTGGAAATTATATTCTCCCATTGTAACGTTTTGCCCTATCCTATCTCTTCTAGTTTTTTTTACCAACATACATATAAGTATTTCGTTTTGTCGTCGTTAATCTTAAGACCCATATACCTCCGCATGTCTTTTAACTTTAGACCAACACCTCCTAAAATACAATTAGAAGGTGTTCAGGTGTTGCTCCTGAGGTGGATGCAGTCGCTAATTTTGCTTAGGCCAATAAGTAAGGTTCTTTAGCAGCTGTTCCCAGAGAGCGTATAGCGACTTTTTGAACAGGGGCGAATTTGTTGAGCAAATAGTATTGTAGATAATCTTTTACTAATTTTAATAATACATTTTGCCGGTGGGTTACCGTATACAGGAGTGTGTCCAAAAAAGTATGCAACATATGGGAAAGTTTTTTATCACCGATTTCTCAGAAAATTTTATTCTTTATAAAAGTTGGTGCATTCCTTAAAACTATAAATGCATATTTCACCTGCGGCTAATAGTAGGGGAGCAAATGCTATTTTTTCGAAATTGCCTTAAGAGTAAAGTAACCTTAATTATTAGAAATACAGCAAAATTTTATATGGAAATGTTTTTGCAAATTAAAAACTTAGTCCCAATACGAAATTTGAGTTTGTCAATTTTTAATTTTTTTAGATGCATTTCTTTAAAATAGGTTTTTGGACTTCAGCGTATACTGGGTGAAAATGACAAATAAATTATTAATTATTTCCAGTCCATGATTAGAGTTGGACTCTATGATAATTTTATTTAGAACATAAGTTGGCTAAAATGTGTTTAAGTAGGCGTGCAACACGCTAATATCTAAACCAACTCACTCGTAACATTGAAAGGTTTTAAAAAGTTTGCAACTACTTAATCCATTTTTATTATAAACCCACGATTAAGTTATTTAATAAATATATTAAGGGGAAAATAGAGATTAACCAAAAAAATTTAAAAATTGTGACACCTAACTCAAATTTCGTATTTGGACTAATTTGCAAGAAAATTTCCTGCGCAGTTACTATCCAGCTGATCAGATTTGGCAGATATGATCAGCTGGCTCATAACTGCGCATGCTTACAAGCAAGAGAATTGCGACTTGCACGTAAATATTGCCGACTGTAAAAACCGCTTTATGCATTTATAGTTTCAAGGCATGCAAAGAATAAAATTTTCTGAAATCGGTGATAAAAAAGATTCCCATATGTTGCATACTTTCTTGGACACACTGTATACGTTCTTGCTGATATTACCGATGTTCTGCAGCGCCTATTTTTACACAAAATTTCTGTTCCAGCTTAAGGCTGAAGAAGGCCCAAAATTGTTATTGAAGAAAAGTGTGTTTTTTACTATCCCTAAAATTTTCTATTAATTTAAAAAAAAATTCATCTGCGCCGTTTGATTTGTTGTCGTTCAGCGCTCGTAATAGAATAATTTATTTTTTCCAAAAGCTGTCATTGCTCGAATAAGATTTCGAAACGCATTTACAAAATATAAGGAAAAATAACATTGACCTTGAAGGTTATAGCAACAAAAATATCTCATCATATGATACATGATAAGAGCTAAACTAAGAACGCCTTTAAGTTCAGTCAACAATAATTAATGTATATATATAACGTCATCATTCATAACTGTTTACCATTGCAATAATGATTAAAAATATAATAACATCAAACAATTTCTAAAATTTTGACTTTTTGAAAAACTATAAATTGATATTAGAAAACATTTAATAATGTAAATTGTTTTCGGTTTTTTTGGAATTTAGGGGAGAATGGGTCACAGTGGCCACATTTTTAGACATTACTTTTTTTCTTAGTCATTGCTTTTAATTTTTTTTAATCGATTTATTACATACCTCAAATCAGTTACAAACTGGCACCGAGGCCTTAGTGAATAATATATAACAGGTAACAGAAAAATAAATAATAAATTAATTCTATAACAGCAGTTTCAAAATTATTTCAGTCCCTGATGTTTTTCAAAAAGTTTTTGAGATTATGATACACTTTCTTCTCTCTTCCAATGAAAATAGTTTCTGGTATAGTATTATATGTTTGTACACTTCTATAGATTGGGGAATCCTGCGATTTCTTTGTCCTAGAAAAGTTATTCCATAATTTTTTTGTCCTTATAGGTTATAATAATTGTGATAGTCTTTGTTTTGTTTGAGTATTACATTAGTTTTTATTAAATTGTTATTCACTTTATTAGATAAGTTTCGCCTGTTCAAGCTTTTTAAGACACTCCAACTTCAAGAAGGATAGAAAGAGTTTCACTTGGTGTTTTATAGTCAATACAGAATATTATTTTTATTGATTTATTTTGTTTGTATTTTTATAATGATTCGTATGACACAGGGTAAGAATGGACGGTCTCGCTACTACCTATAAAACACTTATTAGCACCACAAAACAATAAAATTCAATTCTTTGGTGATATGAAAAAATGGCAAATACCCCACAAGCTGATGGTAAAGTTGCTACATATATGGGACACACTGGCCTCTTAATTAAAAATAACAAAAACAACGTCCGATAAGCGGTAATTACAGCACATTATATCCGATAAGATCAATACCAAACCTATGAATGGCATGCAATTTGGAGGAACCGTCAGTATTAGAATGTGGCCGTATATATCATCGATTTTTACTGTTGGTTCATCCACACAATATATAGCTACGCAGTAGTAGTATTAGTGTATAATATTATGTACTTCAGTTTTAAGATTAGAAAATACAAATTTATTTCCAACTTTTCTTAAAAAGTTATTTTATTCTTAATATAGAATTAAAGTATGTCTTGTGCAGTGGTGGTTGCTCTATAAGGCCGCGTGGCCGCGCGCCCCTTCTAGAATTTTAACATAACACACAAATTAAATGTTTATTTAAATATTTATTATTACTATTCATTTTAATACTAATATTATTATTATTATTCATATAGGTAGCTAAAATTTCTAAATTTTAAAAAAACCATAGCAACTCACCAATTCTGAACTCATCTCTAATCGTCCGTTTTCGTTGACCAATGATAAGCAAGCATCCTCGTGTGAATTTTAGATAATTGAATTTTGTCGTTGAAACGCTGCGACGGACGGTGAATCTCGCCTGGCGATAAATTTCGCCGAACGAAGCCGAACACCCGGTTATATCCGATTTATTTAGGGACTCTACGGCCGCGGTACTTTAGCGCCTGCATTGCTTTATACATTTCTGACTTTGTTGTGGCGTAAGCGCGCGTCGAGATCGAACTAATAAAAATGAATTTCGTCAAACAATATAATTCAAATAAATTTTTGTAGGCTGCCATTAGCGGATAAACTTAAAATTAAAGAATTGGGGAGGCCGTTGCCAGATATAAAGTTATCACAAACTTGTGAACGACGGGCCGAAAACCGATCTTTTACGCGTCGGTTTTCAAAAGACATTTATAAATGTATGTATTAATTTGCCTAAAAAATTTTGTATAGACACTTTTTCGAGCAATTTGCTTATATGTCATTTGGTATTAGATTTCTATTGCGCCCCTCCAAACACAAACCCTACGCCACTGGTCTTGTGGGTTATTGAAGAACAATATAACAGGCAATGCGTTCGCAAATTATTTACAAGTGGCCACTGTGTCACGGTGACCACTGTGACCCGTTCTCCCCTACCCACCGCTATTGTTTGTCGTTGTTTTTTGTGCAGACGCGTTTAATAAAATTGCCAACACACAGTGTGTATCAGCCTAATGGAATAAATTCGATAATAAATAAATGGGGGAGTGTCCGAAAAAACGCTTGGATACGTGTCGATTTGGTACCTTGTACCTTGTAGTTGCGCATTTTTTTCAATAAAAACTTTTTATACAGGGTGAGTCATGTAATAGTAGCCAATACCAATAACTTTCTTATTTTAAATGCAACATCCTGTATATTATTCAATTTTTGGATTCTTAAGAAAATTTTAGACATATTGCATGTATAATAATACCTATTTTTAACTGTTTCAAAAATATTAAGTATGTTCAGATTTATTGCAAAAATTAACAACACACTCAAAAACTAATAAGTAATACTCTTTATTTCTTGATAATGTAAAAACAAAAAAAAGTTAATGTATAGGAGATGTTAATAATGCGAACGTCTTGGCTACATCCTAATCTTGAATATAAATTTCTTCTAATGTTACATTACT
This sequence comes from Polydrusus pterygomalis, assembly GCA_963969555.1. Taxonomy (NCBI): domain Eukaryota; kingdom Metazoa; phylum Arthropoda; class Insecta; order Coleoptera; family Curculionidae; genus Polydrusus; species Polydrusus pterygomalis. The sequence goes on from OZ018379.1 coordinate 22,567,595, forward strand.
GGAAAAAGGACCTATATGATATGATCTCCTAATTATACTTTTCCTGCCCAAACATTAACCTTTTCAGGATATTGCGTATGTTCTTCTCTAATCCAGTGAGGATTTTCCCTAGACCAATAGCGGCAATTCTGACGATTAGCATGGCCGTGAAGTCTAAAGGTGCACTCATCAGAAAACAAAACATGTTCTAATTGGATCACATTGTTATCTAACATTGCCATAATTTGTTCACAAAAATACGTTCCCCCATCAAAATCGTCTTTTATGAGCTCATGAGTGGTATCATTTTATTTTCTTGCAATGTTCGAATAATCGATGAATGGCTAACATCGAACATTGGGGCTGTTTTTCGACTAGAAGTATGTGGGCTTTCCTCAAACACAAGCGCAATATCTAATTTGATATCATCACTTATTGCATTGGCAGCTACTTTTTTTTATCAGCTTTACATGTCCAAGCTGGCGAAACTGCTTTTCTATTTTACTAATTTTCCCTTCAGATATCGGCGGCAAATTAGGAAATTTTTCATGAAATAAGCGAGCAACTTCCAATTGTCTCCGTTTTAACTCCATAACCAATCATCTGTAGAATTGTTATTTTGTGCATTTCTGTTAAATAAACCATTCTTCTGATATGCAGTTAACGAAATTCAAACGACTATAACACTGACAACTACTGTCATGCAGACAGACAATAATTTGCTAAGGTCAGGAGTTTAAAACTAAACTTTTTATAACTTTTTTTTTAATTTCATATCAGTAAAAAGAAACGCTGCAGTAAATCAAAACACTTAATATTTCCGAAACAATTGAAGGAGAATATTGTAGATAAAATACCCCCATGTATTTATTATCGAATTTATTCCATTTGGCTGATACACACTGTTTATTGTGTATATAGCAGGCAGGAAATAAAATATCTATATATAAAAACCTCTGTTAATTTCAGAAAATCAAGACTGAAATCATGGGCGAAAACGTCATTACAACCAGATCATTGGGAGCAGCAGCCGAAGGAGTGAAAGATCAGTATGCTGATGGTAAGGCGGCCAAGGTCTGGGAAGTGTTCATTGGTGACAAGAATTCTAGAACTCAGAACTACAAAAACTTTTTGGTCGGAATGTTGAGGGATCGGGGATGCACGAGGATATTGGATGTCGCATGCGGAACAGGGTAATAATAAAATTCCTAAAAAGTAGTTTTAACGATGTTTTAAATACGGCGCTAATGTAGGTGTTTTTCAAACCCGAACTATTAATTCAATTGTTGTGAGTCGAACTATAAAGATTATTGATAAATCTTAATTATTAACAGCAAAAGGTCGGGATTCCTTCAGGACGCATATAGGTACTTGGATAATCCAGATAAATACCTACACTTGGATCTATCTATCTTAATCTTCGCTGCTCCTTATATGCCATTTCAAGAATTTTAAAACAGAGGTTTCATCAAAATTTGTACAACGGTTCTTAGAATACTGGAAATACTTAATTTATGATTAACAAAACAAAAATATTGAAATATCTCTCAAAAGTTATGTTTTTCTTCATAATTTTTTTTTGGTATTTTGGGAACATCTAGTTTACTATATGTGTCTTATATAAGATAATAAGGTGCCCGCGAAAGTAATTAAAAAGTGAATATTGGGGCATTTCGGACAAGTGAGTAATTGTTTTTTTTAGGTATATTGGAATACACAGAGATACCAAGCACAATGGATACCCTGGGGCGGGTAGACCACGACGGCCGTTTCGTCCTTGTTAGGACTCTACAGGCAGCCATAACCCAAGCAATCCTGACAATGTATTAAAAGCCTCTTAACAAAATCATATCGGGATTGCTTGTTATGGCTGCCCGTAGAGTCCTAGAAAGGACGAAACGGCCGTCGTGGTCTACCCACCCCAGGGTATCCATTGTGCTTGGATCCTTGTGTATTCCAATATAAAAAGCAGTTACACACTAAACTTGATATGATGATATGCCACAATATTCACTTTTTAATTATTTTCGCAGACACTAAGTATATATATTATCTTCTAAACATTTTTATGACTTTTATTAAACGGATTGCGCGCATTCTAGTGGGTGCCAGCGTTGATCTGTTTCTAGTCTGAAAAAACGGCAGATGTTCCGGTGAAAACGCAAATAGCGTTCCCTATACTGGATTGTGATGCACTTCGTGGTTTATTCAGTTGTCTACCTTTCTATTATTACCAGTGTGACTGCCTTTTATATTGGAGTTAATTCCTCTGGGATGGCCGCTTTGATTTGGCAAATAGGCTTTTAATACATCTTACCGCCGTTTGTCGGGATTGTTTGGTTTATGGCTGTCCGTAGAGTCCTAACAAGGACGAAACGGCCGTCGTGGTCTACCCGCCCCATGTATCCATTGTGTTTGAATTTTGAATCACTGTGTATTCCAATAAATATATAAAAATCAATTAAATCAATTAAAACACAGTTAATTTTGTGTCGTATATTAATAATAGTACCTATAAAGTATGTTTTGTGCCCTTATTTATCTTAATAAAATTACGTCGATTAAATAAAATTAAACTGATTTTTTTTTCGTTTTTCCAATAACATTTCCGTTAGAGTTTGTTCGCAAATAAATTGCATTTTTGTTTTAGAATTGACTCGATTATGTTACTAGAAGAAGGATTTGATGTAGTTTCAGTAGATGCGTCAGATAAAATGTTGAAGCATGCTTTAAAAGCTAGGTGGAATCGACGAAAAGATCCTGCATTTGACAAATGGAGTAAGTATTTTTTTTTTGTAGAAGTATATCGGGCTGTGTACCGCCATGGGAAATCCCATCAAATCCTGTATTAACGTTGAATTTACCTTTTTAGGGAATTTTTTAAAATAGAAAAGTTACTTACTATTTTCAGACTGGTTTGACACCATAATATATGAAGTATAAATTAAAATTACTTTTCAATTTTAGTTATTGAAGAAGCCAACTGGTTAACACTATATGATGACATTGAACATTTGGTTGGAGAAGGTTTTGACGCAGTTATTTGCTTAGGGAATTCTTTTGCTCATTTGTTGGACAATTATGAAGACCAAAGAGAACAAAAGTAAGGAAATATCGCCATTTTATTGTCATATGATATTCTCATTTTCACTTGCTACTTCTAGGAGGCAGACATTTGAGACATTGTCATGTTTAGCTGATTCTACAATTTTTTTTAGTTATTTAAATTAAAATGTATAAAAGGGCAAGTTTTCCCAAAGAGTAAAAAATATTCAGTCAATTTTTTATTTTTGTGGGAGACTTTCTACAGCCCACAAAAAAACAAGGGGAATCAATTTACTGTTTTATTGGTTCAGGTCCTCTTGCAATCTGCGTTCCCGTCTCTTAGATAGTATCTTATGTTGTGTGTAACCTACATGAGAAAAATTACTTATTTTTTTCTTTATTTTTAGACAGGCATTGAGAAACTTTGAAAAATGCATTCGACCCGGAGGATTTCTCCTAATTGACCATAGAAATTATGACAGTATTATTGACAGTGGAAGCACCGCCGCTAAAAGCATTTATTATAACGTGAGTAGGATTTTTAATACAACATATTTTTCTCTACCTCTTCACTCATTTTACAATCAAGGTTTTGTGGAACATATTCCATAACTTCGGAAGAATTTTTTAAAAATATGTTTTTTATAACAATAACCATATAAATAGTTTTTTTTAAATTCTGCTGATACAATATATATATGACAGAACTGTTGTATTATGCGTTATACAGGGTTGCCCAGAAGTCCGGAATAAAATTAGTATAGCCTTAATCTGTAACTTTTGATGAAAACGCTCGGACACGTCAATTTAATTTTATAATATACTCACATTTTGACGTTATTCGTTTTTTTTATAGATATTTGTCAACAGTGGCGGTTGCTCTATAAGGCCGCGTGGCCGCGCGCCCCTGCTAGGAATTTTAACATAACACAGAAATTAAATGTTTATTTAAATATTTATTATTACTATTCATTTTAATACTAATATTTCTAAATTTTAAAAAACCATAGCGACTCACCAATTCTGAACTCATCTCTAATTGTCCGTTTTCGTTGACCAAAGATAAGCAAGCCTCCACGTGTGAATTTTAGATAATTGAATTTCGTCGTTGAAACGCTGCGACGGACGGTGAATCTCGCCTGGCGTATATAAATTTCGCCGAACGAACCCGAACGTCACCCGGTTATATCCGAGTTCGAACTAATAAAAATGAATTTCGTCAATAATATAATGTGAACGACGGGCCGAAAACCGAACTTTTACGCGTCGGTTTTCAAAAGACATTTATAAATGTATGTATTAATTTACCTAAAAATTTTTTTATAAATAGATACTTTTTCGAGCAATTTGCTTATATGTCATTTGGTATTGGATTTCTATTGCGCCCCTCCAAACACAAACCCCACGACACGCCACTGTTTGTCAAGGATATGACGGATCGATCTTTCTTTTAAATGGAAACATACAGCTTGTGATATATCATTTGAAAGCTAATATCTCGTACTTATGCTCATAAATTTTAGCGCGATTCTGTCAAGCTATTTCGAAATGGCGACTGTTAAAATTTTTAAAAAATCTCTATTTGAATGAGCGGAAATGATAAATCATTGATGTTTTTTTTTACCTTTCAAGGTAAAAAACCTTTATTGTTTCACGTAGATTTCCACAGACCATATTATTTTCGGATGAAACTACGTTCTATTTAAACGGGGCGATTAACAGACATAATTATCGTTTCTGGACTCAAGAAAATCCACGATGGATATTTGAAGTGCATACTCAGCGGCCCCAGAAAGTAAATGTTTGGGCAGGTATCATTAATAACCGAATGCTGGGGCCATTATTTTTTGAAGGAAACTTTACAGCTGAACGGTACCTGGATTTCTTAACCTTCTGGTTGATGTCGGCTCTAGCTGTAATTTTTCCCAACGAAGTAGATCCAGATATATAAAACAATTTGGTTTCAGCAAGATAATGCTTCTCCGCATTTTGGTGTCAATGTGAGAATATATTTAATTTAGATGAGAATGATGAGATATTCCCAGGTCGCTGGATTTTTACGAAGTGTTACAATTAAATGGCCATCGAGGTCCCCAGACTTACCGCCTCTAGACTATTTTCTTTGGGGACATTTAAAAGAAAAAGTTTACCAAAGTAGGCCAAATAATATTGATTTGAAATACAAAATCAGATTGAAGACACATAACATACCTACCGGTTGAAGCCATTCGGAATTCCGTCGACGGATTTTATTTACCATCGTCTTGGAGCATGTCAAGTAGAGGGTGGAGGACATTTCCAGCATTTGCCACGTTAAACCACCTTTTTGTTATGTTTTGTTTCGTTACATTTTTATTTCCTTTGACAAAATAAATAACAAATAAACCATAACTATTGTTAAGTCACAATAGAGATTTTAAAAAAATTTTAACAGTCGCCATTCTGAAATAGCTTGACAGAATCGCGCCAAAATTTATGAGCATACTCTACGAGATATTAGCTTTCAATGATGTATCACAAGCTGTATACGTTTCCATTTAAAAAAATACCTATGTCGTCATATCTTTGACAAATGTCTATAAAAAAACAAACGAATAACGTCAAAATGTGAGTATATATAAAACTAAATTGACATGTCCGGGCATTTTTCCCAAAAGTTACAGGTTGGGGCTGTATTAATTTTATTCCAGACTTCTGGGCAACCCTGTATTACTATTGTTTTATGTTCTGTCTTCATTATAATAGTAATAATAACTTTTTAGCCAACACATACCACCGATATTAGAACATCAGTACTTTACATTAGCGGAAAACCAGCTTTAGTTTCCTTAGATTACATAATTGATTTATCATCAGACAAGGAAAGGTCACCCCTTATTCCTTTGGAGGATTTAAAAAGGTAGGTAATCCTTTTATCAATTATTATTATTCATCTCTTCTATAACTTATCGGGATTGATAAAATTTACCACTTTCTAACCCTCTAACGCAGTGATGATCAAACTAGGTTCCGCGGAACCCCAAGCAGTAGCGGATCCAGGATTTTGCTGAGGGGGGGGGGGCGACTAAGTTTCAGAAATGAAGCGCCGTAGGCGAACATTTTTCGCGACCACGCCCCAAATCAAAAATTCACTCTGAAAAAAAATGTTAAAAAAAAGTTAAACTAAAAACTGAAATATCTACCTACCTACAAAGAGACGAGCAGGATAGTGTCGGGAGAAAAATTTTCGGGACCACGCCCAAAATTTCTCAAAAATTCACTATAAAAAAAACTGTTAAAAATAAGTTAAACTAAAAACTCTTTTTTTATAAAGTTGCACCTTAGACATAAACTATCTAGAAGATAATTTGGGAAATTTTCTGAAAAACTTAAAAAAGATTTTTATTCATTAAGTCAAAAAATTGTACCTAATAAAAATCCCTGAAAGCACTACCGCAAGTTTACGTTTTTTTTCCTATTATGCTGTTCGTAGTCTTGCTAGTGAGGTAAAATCTAGGTAGGGCGTGACGACGCCGACGGCGAGTTAAAAGTACGCGGCTCCTTTGATCTGCTTCGGCCGCTTCGGCGGCATCGGCAGGTATCAATGCATATGTCGTAGGCTGAAGTGAAATCCGTCATTTCATGAAAAGCCTAGTCATATCATGCTGTTCGTTGTTACCCAGAGCATTTTTTTAAAATTTAATTAAAATTTTATTTTTATAAAATAATATTAGTTGAAAAAATTGAAAAAAATGCTTTGGGGAACAACGAACAAACCAGTTGCAATATACCTTTTAGCCACGCTTCATGATATGACTAGGCGTTTCATGAAATGACGGATTTCACTGTCAGCCTACGACACATACATACCGCGGTAATAGTGTTGATATTTTCTTTTATTTTTTAAAACATGACAATAAATTTATTTATATCATTGGCTGGCTTGTTTTATATTCTATTACTAGCGTGTACCCTGTATGCGTTGCAACCCGCTGGTATAAATACAAACCCGAACAAACCCGATATATTAGTACCCGGCATGCCACTTTCTGAAATTGCACCCGTGCGAAGCCGGGGCGGGTCTCTAGTTATACATAAAAACCTTCCCCTTGAATCACTCTATCTATTAAAAAAAAACGCTTTAAAATCCGTTGCGTAGTTTTAAAGATTTAAGCACATATAGGGACAGGACGGCCGATAGCGACTTTGTTTTATACTATGTTAAGATTTCTATTATTAATTATTTGAAATTAAGGTTTTTCTTATATTTATTTCACAGGAATTCGCGAATGACGTATTTAACTTTAGGTGTGGTTAAGAAGGCTCAGGGGGGGGGGGGGGCGAAACCCCCGTCGCCCCCCCCCCCTAAATCCGCCGCTGACCCCAAGGTTCCGCAAAGTGGCGATTGGGGTTCCGCAAGTAGTCAACAAAAATAACTTTGTTCACCCAACAATGAAATCGTGTCATGTAAATAAAAATATATTCTTGGGCCCAGCTAGGAAGTGAATATCCAAAAATAGCCAATTTTGCTGTTAAAAATTGTTGCCGTTTGCTTGCTACAACTTACCGCGGTGAAGTAGGGTTTTCGAAGTATGCTTTTACAAAAACCGACTTAAGAAGTAAACTAAATTCTGATGCGGATACAACTTTCAAACAATGAACCCGATATTGACAATATTGTATCAAACAATCAGGCCCATCCATCCCATTAACCGATAATAAAAAATCAATAAAAAAATATTTTTAATTTAGTGTTTTTACTGTTTCTGAGTTATTAATATATTATGTACTTAATTCTTACATTTTTTATTTACTCCTTAGTTAGAAGCTCAATAAGAGTAAATGTCTATATTTTGACATAAAACCAAACATTTTGTCTCATATTTAAGTACTTAGGGTAAGGGTTTCCTAGAAAAAAAAGGGCGCTCTAGGGTTCCTCACTCTACAAAAGATTGAGAAACACTGCTCTAACGTATACGTTCCGGTTCCGGTATGGTCACTTCCGCTGAGATGCCATAATAAAAAGACGGGTTCACCATCGCGTCAAGAAATATTTTACAGAATATATTTATTAGTATCCGGCATGCGTTGCTAATCCACTTTTTTATGCAGAAACCTTCTTTAGCATGCACATAACAACTCACCAAAGTTTCATCGCAATGGTATGAGTGATATAGAATGCATACGAATCGAACGTAAAAGAATAATTTTTTTTTCTTTTTAGCGAGTTTAGACTGTCCTATTACCCACACAGATTAAAAGTCTTTACTACAATGTTGGAAAATGCATTTGGGGAAAACTCACGTTACAAAATATACGGTGATTTCAAGTCACTGGACGAAATTGAAACTCCCAATTTTTATATCCATGTTGTCGAAAAATATAGTACAATTTTTTAAGTTTTGTTATTTATTGTATAATTTAAAAATGATAATAAACGTTATTATTATTAGTATTGTTTATAATTTTTTTTATTACAGTTAATTGGTTTTTGCAGGCATAATTGAAAACATTTTTTTCCTGCAAAATTGCTTTCCAAGTACATCCACTTACCCAACAAAAAATACCTGGGCTTAGAGGTCCTTAAGAGCAAACACTAGTGCTATTTTGTTTTTTGATCAATATTTCGTTTCTTTTTCATTTTATCCAAAAATTGGTTAAATATCCCTTTTTGGAGTTCAATTATAATAATAAAAGCAGAAAAAGAAGTATGGGCAAATTTAACAAAATTTAGTTTTCTGCTTTTATTAAGTTTTCCATCAAAATTTTTTAAACTTAAAATTTTTGATAATTGTTACTTAAACACACGGGTCTTTGGTCGCTTTTTGGAGAAAACAAATTATAAACGAAGTGTTGATAAAACATTAAATGGCGAATACGCCACTAGTTTGCTCGTAATAATAGTTATATGTATGTACAGGGTTAGTTGAAATAACCGGAACGGCTAATTTTCTTCAAAACTACCATGGCTAAATCAATGAAATTTGGTACAGGTGGATAACTTAAAAAATTTAATTGAAAATTGACGTTGCCAGATTTTTAGTTTTTTCTGTAACTCAAGGAATATTTTTTTTTATGTAACTACTATTTTTTTTATTGAATTCGATTCCTCTCATCAACATTACCTTTTCCTGATAGTATCAAATTTTTATCTCAAATAGTTCTATGGGGAAAAATTAATTAGTTACAACTCTAACCTAAAAAAATTCAATCTATTTCCATTTAAGAACGGTTCAAATATTGTAAAAAGGAAGGTTGGTAGACATAATGTACCTAATAGTATCGATAACGATAATAACAACAAACAACTACAAACAATAACATAGCCACTAATTATTACCAATAATTCTGCTGCTAGGGAGATTATAAGTGATAATCAACGAACACTTACACCAGGGTGATAATAGTATGCTAACAATAACTATACCTAACATTTAAAATTCTGTCAAAGCCATGGCACCCTCGATATTTTCCAAACAATATAACCACTTTTGATTTTGCGTTAACCATGGCACACGCGATTTATTAAAATAGGGAACTTTCCAATTTTTTTTTCAATAATATGATTTAGTTAGGCCTGAAAAAAGTATTCCCCAATTATTACTCCTTAAAAATCAAAAATAACTTGGTAAAAATTCTTTAAAGTTTCGCGCGTGTCGAAAGCATTTCAAACGATCTCTAAAGCGCGCGAAGCCCTATGACGTCAGGGGTATGACTTTTGGTCATCCGTCATCCTGACACTTCTGACAGGTGCCGAGCGACCCAATTTGCATTTGGATCGCCGTGTGTTATTGTTATTGTATTGTTGTTTTAAGGTCGTGTCGCTTGACGCGTGGATGTCAAATCTGACAAATCATCAAATTTATTGAAAACCTATAACCTATTTCGTGGATGTCACACACAAATCTGACAAATGATACCCCTTGACGTCACGACTACTAGCAGCGCGTTTTTACCCGCTTGGAATAATTTGAATTTTGGAGCATTTTTAAATCTTTCTATCGGTCTTTTGGGACGAAATATGTTGTTTTTTTTGCTGCCATGTGTTATGACAATATGTGTACTTATGATTTATAGAATTTTTTCCCCATTTAAAATTTTTGTCAACCCTATTGTTCCGACAAATGTTTATTATGTTAATGAGTAATACTAATTATAACTTATCTACTATTTTAGTGAGTTTAAATAGAAATATGAACTAACTTCATAATTCGAGTATAGGTCAAAAGTTAATACATAATACAATTTTGAGTGAAGAAAAATTCATGAATAGGTTTCATCATCAAATTAATGTAGTAGTACAGGTTCTTCCAACGAGGACTGAACAGGGGCTCATTTTTGAGCTTCCTTGTATTTAAAGAAAAATCCAAAAGAGCCAATCGATGTACTTTTTCCTGCAGAATTCAAAAATGAAACCAAAAATTTATTTGAACCAGAAACAAAAGAGTTACGATATGGATAAGGTGTTTTTTAAATGGAACATAGCTTTTTTTATACGATTTTTGGAACGAGTGATTTTTTTTTGTCCGTTCTGATTAAAATATTTAAAATTGTGACAGCTATTTTATTAAATTTTAATGTTTTATCCAGTATAATTTAACTTTAACCTGTTTGAAACATACACTAGGTAATAAAGGTATAATCACCTTTGAATCCTTCAAAGTCATTTCGGCAATATTATAGTAAATTTGTCAAATTTTTTGACTTTGAAGGATTCAAAGGTGATTATACCTTTATTACCTACTGTGTGTTTCAAACAGGTTAAAGTTAAATTATACTGGATAAAACATTAAAATTTAATAAAAATAGCTGTCACAATATTGAATATTTTAATCAGAACGGACAAAAAAAAATCACTCGTTCCAAAAATCGTATAAAAAAAGCTATGTTCCATTTAAAAAACACCTTATCCATAGCGTAACTCTTTTGTTTCTGGTTCAAATAAATTTTTGGTTTCATTTTTGAATTCTGCAGGAAAAAGTACATCGATTGGCTATTTTGGATTTTTCTTTAATACAAGGAAGCTCAAAAATGAGCCCCTGTTCAGTCCTCGTTGGAAGACCCTGTACATTAATTTGATTATGAAACCTATAATTTTTACTAGCTATGTTATTCTTTGTGGTTGTTTGTTGTTATTATCATTCTCGATACTATTAGGTAGGTACCTATGTCTACCAACTTTATTTTTACATTATTTGAAACGTTTTTAAATGGAAATAAATTAAATTTTTTTATAGTTAGAGTTTTGTAACTAATTAATTTTTTTACCCCATAGAACTATTTGAAATAAAAATTTGATACTATCAGGAAAAGGTAATGTTAATGGGAGGAATCGAATTCAAAAAATAGTAGTGTTACATTTAAAAAAAAAATATTCCTTGAGTTACAGAAAAAAACTAAAAATCTGGCAACGTCGCAATTGTCCATTTTCAATTCAATTTTTTATGTTATCCACTTGCACCAAATTTCATTGATTTAGCCATGGTAGTTTTGAAGAAAATTAGCCGTTCCGGTTATTTCAACTAACCCTGTATATGAATGTCCTATGCATCCTAGCGCTTTAGCATATAGGATAAGCTGTAAAATGGGCTTGTAGACACCTCTGTCATTTTCGAATCTTTCTCTTTATAGCTTATAAAATATCCTTTAAATAGGGGAGACCGAGGCAGTTTGAACCACTTAATTTAAATTTATTTTTGTAAATATAATGATGCCGCAGTGTAAGTGTATATTTACAATACGATAAAGGTAGATTTTTTTAAACATATTATTATATGTAATATTTATTATACAATTCTCCCAAAATTAGCGAGGAAACAAATTGATATTCTTGTAATATGTCAGAATATTACCTAAATAATGTGCGGCCGATATTGATTTTATTTAAATGTTAGTTAAAAATAATAATAATGAGTTTATTTAAAATTTAATAATATTATAATAAATATATTTATGTTGTCTTCGATAAACTTATTCTTCAATCCCCTGAAGCTGAGCTTGTTAGGGGCAAATCTTATTTTTTGTTTTGGTATGTAAAATCATAAATCATAAATATGCATTAAAAATCAAGTTCAACAAAGTAAAAATTTTAATTTATAGTATAAACGCAGTTTTTTTTTTGAATAAATATATTACCTATAATAAAATTATTAATTTATAATTTTTAAGTAAAAAATATTACTTATATAAATTATTCAGAACAATATTAATTAATTAAAGCATTTCTAAAAATATTTTTAAATTGTCTGTTTTTAATATCCATGTTTTTATTTCGACTTTTTTTAATGAAATCAATTTTTTAATTTTTGTTGGTAAATAATCGTTTAAATAAAAACATAAATATTTGAAATTTTTTTGTCCTATGGACTTATTTATTTTAGGTTTTATGGTTATTTCATTTTTATGACGTGTATTATGATTATGGTTTTTAAATTGTATAAGGTTTTAATTTTTAAATATAATATATATATTTAAAAATTACACTCCCACAACTATAAGACTCTAAAAATCGCAATTCACGTTGATAGAACAATGTATTTATGGTTGCCAATGACATAATATGGTGTAACATACAACATTGTAATTCTCTGGAAGGCAAGTTTGAGGTACATACAACTTATTAACACCGAAAAGTCAATTTCAGAAAAAATGTGATATACAACAGTGTAACTCTAGGGTGACGAAATGTAAAGTTGTCTTATGTTCAACTTTTTTGTTTCTGATATAATTCTTTTGAGGAATCTTTATTGAATATAATTTTTAGAAACCTTTTTTGTAAAATTTTTTATTTTTACTATAGTTCTATTTATTCCTCCCCAACCTTAAATTTCGTAACTTAAATGAGTTTTTAACTAACGCGTAGTATAATATTTCCATATATCTCACATTTAAAATTTTTTTAATGTTTTTAAAAATCGGTAGTAAACTTCTTAATTTTTTATTAAGGCAGGTATTCTAAGTGAAAATTCCAATTTAATAAACTAAAAAAAAATTTACAGATCTTGCATCTTACGCAAGTATCATAGGCGTATTGAGAATACCTACCACATACAGTTGCGAGAAGGAAACCATTATGTCACAGCACAGATTACTCCTATCTGTGAGTTTGTGAGTATGTAACGTGCCGCTATCACGCGTTATTATGACGGCATGGATGCTCCGATTTAGTTTGAAATAATAATTAAATTATTATACTTAAAAATGTGTAAATTATACTTAGAAATGTGTAAATTTGACTGTTTTGTTAAAATAAAAAAATTACGAATACGTTATCTGATATCAATGAAATTTAGACGAATAAAATCTATTTGCACTGTCGTAGATTAAATTTTGAATGATACACGTTCGATATGAACTTTGTTAGTGAAACTTGTGCAATTAAACCACTCGGCTGGCGCCTCGTGGTTTAACGTTGTACACGTTTCATTATATAATGAAACGTGTTCATCGAACTAGAGTATCATTAATAACTACTGTTCTCTCTCCCGGCCATATTATCTTAATATCAACAAATATAATAATAAATGCCGAAACCCAAAACAAAACAATATTAATACTCAGCAGATGATGTCATCGATCCTGTGCTGCTCGGATGTTTGTTTAGACTTCACCGCCGTGTTATTTATGTGCATGTCGCATGTCGCGTTCATTTTTCATGAAATATACCCGTATATACGCACCCAGTAGTATTTTTAATACTAAAACTCGAAATAGGTTATGGGAATAATGTTGGAAATTCCATGCACCTTATAAGATTATCAGTAAAAATACTGCTTATGAACTATTTAATACGTACAAAAGATAGTAACCATAAAAAAACAAAAATAACGATTAAATAATGGGATTCGTTTATAGTTTTAACTCAAACGAAATATATTTCTGCTGATCCTTGGTGCCCAGTAGGTTATTCTTGCCCGGATCTCCCCTATACACTTATATCAGGTAGTTACTACTTTAACCACAAAAGTAGTTGGTTCATTTTAAAATAGAGGCAACAGTACCGCAGTAGAGTGGAGTACCGGTACCGCTTATTGTTTTTCTCACTAGATGTCTCTATAAGTAAATTTTATTAATATATTGCTGCAATCGCGATTACAATTACTATTGTTTTATTTTACCAATTGGACACAAATTATACTATAACTTGAGGTAGTATTTAATGTTGGATTCATCAGTGGCTCCATGCCCTTCAGGTTTTGCTTGGGGTTAACAAAGGTCACCACATTGATTTTGTAAAACTACAGGTTCTGTTGTACCTACAGAAGAAAGAAGGGATTAATTTACAATAATTTAAAATTAATATTATTATTCCTAAAATAAGCAGCACCTAACAAATTCTCCAAGAATATAATATGTAAACTTACAAAGTTAGCTCACCACATTAATGTAAATGTAAAGGTATCTATGTTATAGCATGGCTGCAACATGTAGTTGTAGCCTTTAACATTTGCACATTAAAACAGAGCAGGGGAGCAATATTGCTCCCCCCCTGCCTTCCTCCAAAAACGCCACTGATTAAATTAAGCAGAAATAAACATCAAAATATCACCTTGCTATTTTATAGTTACTATAAAGATAATAATATATCTTAGTTTACCGGGTGTAACAGGATGGTACACCCCCCGTATCTTCGTTACACCCTATATATTATTACATTTTTGAATTCTGCATAATTTTCTGAATCCAATGATACCACAAAAGTGACATTTCAAGCGTAAGAAATATTTATTATTTAATTTTTAATTTTCCATTTAAGTGTGCCATGACGGTTCCGATTTATTCCTATTGATCCGTCTAATGCTAGAAAAATCGAAGTCCCGTCAAAAATACTAAATTGCGTTTTTTATAAGCAAATAAAATTCATCGTAATCGTTTTTGGGGTAAAACTCAATTTTTCCAAATGAAACCATATTGGTACCGTGATACCATTTCTTAGTACTATTAATAAGGAATTTATTCGTAGCTGGTAATAACATGTGCGATAAATACAATCAAAATTATAGCTAAAAGAAAATACAATTATTTTGTTCTAATTTAATGCTATCAAAAAATAAAATAAAAATGTAACGAAGCAAAACAAAACCCAACAAAAAGGTGGTTTAATTTTAATGTTTATCAAATTTGTGGAATATTTTACTAACAGTGCCCTGTAACATTTGATTAACCAGGTATTTAACATTAGATAAAGTGTAGGGTACTTCATTTTGACTTCTTGTTTTATCTCCACATCCTAACAATATCAAGACTTCGATACGAGCTGCCTGTTTACAATATCAAAAAGTGAAGCAATGAAGATTTCTTACCTTGAAAGGTAAAAAAAACATCAATGATTTATCATTTCCGTTTATTTAAATAGAGATTTTTAAAAACTTTCAACAGTCGCCATTTTGAAATAGCTTGACAGAATCGTGCCAAAATTTATGGGCATACTCTACGAGATATTAGTTTTGCCAGTTTTACCCTCCACATAAAAACAATAATCAAAGTCATAATTTTTAAAATTACAAAATTCTTGTGTAATTACCTATCCAAGCTTCTCAATAGCAAACTAATTGTCAGAGTAATTTAATTTTTTTTTGTTTAGACAACTGCAGCCTATTTGAATATTTCGTATTTTATTCCAGCACATATTAGAGCATTTTAAAAACTGTATTCCAATTGCCTTCCTTTTATGCTCTTCCCACAGTATATCTACTTTCGGTTGTTAAGTTGATTACTCGATACGCTGCAATTAAATAATTGGTAATACCATTAAATTCTATTAGTTAAGCTGTAAAACACATAACTTCATAGAAAAACAGTTTTAGTATTTAACCTCAAATTAAAGTAAATTGATTTACGTGAGAAAAGTACACAAATATAGGTAGCCAGTTTTATGTATTTTATTATTGTCGACGATCGATGGTATGTGTCCCATTTAACCAATTATGTATCGCTTAAGGATTTCACAAGATTGATTAATAATATACGGTTTTGCAACTATTTAATTCAAGAGTTTTTTTTTTTGGATCTTATATACTCGATGTGAAATGTATCGTTACACACGTGGAGTGAATTTTATCGGATAAAAATAAGTTTATTTACAACCATACTTGTAATGTTGACATTACTGATTTTATTGAAGGTTGGGAAGTATCACATTACCTACCTCTACTTCCCGCCCTGACTTCCCACCCTGATTCAAACGATCAGACTTGAACTGACGTTTATTGTTTTAATTACAAACAAACGTTTCCTTGACAACCGTCGCCTAATTTGATAGTATGCCTACTTGTAAATTTATTTGATTTTTTTAATATATATTTTCTATAATACAACGTCAAAATGACATTTTTCTTTTAATAATATTTTTAGTTGAAAATTATAAGAAGTGGATGTGGTTGTAAATAAAATAGTATACAAACCTCGGTGAAAAGTTTCATTACTGTCTCCGAGATATAGTTTACCTCGACGCTTCGCGTCTCGGTAAACTATTTAATTTCTCGACAGTAATGAAATACTTTCCACCTCGGTACGTAATATACTATTTAAATAAGTAATAGGTAGGTAATGTAGAAAAAATATTTTCTCTGAGTTAATTGTTTTTGTTCTATTGCACTAGGTTAGGTATAGTCAAATCTGGTCTTATCATGCGGGTCCAAAGGTCATCGAATCAATTCGAAAATTCCAGAGCTTATTAAAATGTTGTGAGATTATGTAGGTACGTTTCAATATACCCGCAGAAAATATAATATTAATATTTTTGCAAAAATTATGTACATAATAGTGCAGGGGTGGCGAACCTTTATAGTTATGTATTAACGAGCCATTTTTTCTAAAGAAATGTTTATTGAGGCCATAGACGTGTCATCAAATTCGTAATATAATAATTCATAGTAAACTTTGTGATCGGTGGCGTGTCCAAAATTTTATGTCGCGTGCCATCAATGGCACGCGAGCTATTGGTTCGCCATCCCTGTAAATAGTATATCTACTAAATCTATTTATTAGAAACGACAATAATAAACAGTGTAATTTATTTTAGCAATAAAATTACCTAACCTAAAAAAAACATAAAGAAATTTAGTCCGATTAACTAATTCAAAAAATAAAAAGAAAAAATGGTAATTTGCCAACTAATAATTAGAAAACAGTGGCAAAAGCACTGGTAATCAATTTAAGGACTGTACAGAAAATTTTCCATGAAAGAAAGCATAATATAATACCGAAGAATACTAAAAAATGTAAACAAAGACAACCGTTTATAATTATAGACTAAAAACTTAAAAACTGTCATCATCATTTAGAAATTCTGAAAAGTTCTCGTCATCTTCCTCACATTCCTTATTAATTTTTCTGTATGTTCCACCGATTTCTTCCAGTCCTACTTCTGCGTAATATGATCCAAAGAACCTTGCCAAACTATCTCTACTTGCGAGGATTTAAGACCATCACCTATATACATGTTTTTCATAAAAAGATTTTGCCCCAGCCCATATTAATTCTATCGCATTAAACTGGCTGATATGGCGGCAGTCGTAGAACCTCATGACCATATTCACGCAGTATTTCATCTACCGCGTATATTTTGGGTTTTTTAAGAGACTTTGCTATTGATAGGAGTTCCGATTTTAACATATTTGGTAAAGGATTTTGGTTGTGTTTATCAAGCCACTCATAAATATAACTTTTTCGCCAAGATGAACTACTTAGGTTGTTTATTTAAAATTCTGGAATGATATGATGCATGCATTGTCTAATACAATTAAAGGCGGCTCATCTACATTTGGAATTAATTGAGCTTTTAGCCATTTTTCAAACATTTCGCAATTCATATTGTCATCATAGTCAGAACTTTTTGATAAAAAAATTAGGCTTGCACCTGGAACATGTCCTCATACAGACCCGGCATGTAAAATAATGAACCGCTTTCCCGTGCCACATCCCTTTTTTCTTTTCACGCTTTTCACAGAACCATCTTGCCAAGATTTTGAACCACTTCCATTTGAAAATATCCATGTTTCGTCTAAAAATACTACTTTTCTAAATTATATATTATATTTATATTAAAAAATAAAAAATAAAAGTAACCTTTTCTCCCCGGTACCCACTTTTCTAAAATGTTCTAGTAAAACAATTTTTTTTTTTTTAAAAACCTTTTAATCTATTAATTTTGCACACAATATGTATGTTTTGACCCCTGCCAGGGTAATTGGGCCGTAACAAGCCTGGTACTGGTACCCCAACAGCATCTTACTTCAAGCTAATCGGTAAGCCAATCTACCTCATTTTATTAAATTTGCTACATTCCCCCTTTTTTTTCTTTTACAGATGCTTTGAATTTTAGGAAAAACAGTTTTTTTCTTTTTTTCTTTTTCTCTTATTTCAATACTTTTTTATGTCTCTGACAAAGTTAAATGAAACTTAAGATTTTTCACTACTTATAAATGATTTTCACAAGGTCTGTTAAAACTCCCAAATTTTTCTTTTGCCCTCTTCATTTTTCTGCTCAAGATAGGGCCTTTGCACTAATCGCACTAACCCTTATTGACTTTCCAGTATGCTGAAGTCTTGTCGGTCTTCTGACTATTCAATATCACGTTATATTTTGACACCCCATTTAAAATACAAATAGTAAACCCTGTACACTTGATTATTTCACCTCCTATCCACCGTCGATCAGGTCGTATCACCTTAAAAATAAGCTTGACCCTCTCCCAATCTCATTATGCGGGAGTCAAAAGACAGTGGGAGATGGCCAGCTTTAAAGTTAACCTGCTACTTCTAAGGTTCCTGCAAGCGCAGCCTGCAGAGAATTCAGTTGTCGTCGACGCACGGTTACATAAACAGCATCCTAAAGAGTCTGAAAACACGATCTCTTGACTCTCAAACACGCGCGAACGATACGAAACTGATGGGTGGGTGATTCGTCGTTTCAAAATATTTAAACAAACAAAAGTAATGTTATAAATTTCTATCAGCATTTTATTTTAGACTTAAAGTGTTTTAGTGTCATTGTTTTAAAAATAAATCTGGGACATTTTGCAAAAATCATGTTGCAATACGACGAAGAACTCTCGGAACGATTAGGTATACCGTTGTCGAGTCCCAATTTTTCCTTAGACTCAAATAACAATGCTAGTAGTTCGGATAAACGCGGCGACAAATATTCTCTCCGTCCCCGGTCTATGAGAAGAAAAAATATTTTGTCAGATTTCGAAGATACATCAACACCCCTATCTAAATCTGGGAGAAACACAACCAGCACCAGCCTTATGTCGGTGGTAAAGCAGACAAAATCCAAATCAGCCCCTCTAAGCAAGTATCGAAGAAAAACTGCTAATGCGAGAGAGCGAACTCGAATGCGTGAAATCAACCAAGCTTTCGAGACGTTAAGAAAAGTAGTGCCTCAAATTACTCCCAACCAACAACAAAACGAAAAACTCACCAAAATCACCACGTTAAGGTTTGCAATGAAGTACATCTCGGCTCTTAGTGCTGCTCTATCAGGAAGTCCTGCAGAACTTCCCCAGCAGGATATTTTCTCCGAGTGTTCTGAATTAGAATCGTTCCTTCTGGAATCAGATGGCGAATCTTTACCGGTAAATAGTGATGTGTCCGACCATTCCTTGACTCCCGCTGATTTTTCTTTAAGTTTCGATGATTCGTTGACTTCAGTTGACTTTTCATCTGACTTTTCTGATCATTTGCCTTTTGATTCGTATCTGACTGATTTTAGCTAACAAAAAGTACTTATTGTGTTTTAGACATTAAGATTTTGCAGTGATATTTTTGTATTTACTTTTTATGAAAAATTAATGTTAATTTCATTAGCCTAAATCTGTAAAACATTGTGATATTTTAACTTCCAGTGGGTGCCAACTTTTTTGCCTGTTTTTAAAATTATTATTAGTAAAATAATTCATATAAGAATAATTATACTAAAAATCCCAAATTTTATATTGATCACTAAAATAGCTGTTTTTTCCATAATTGTTGTTTGCAATGTACTTATTATACAGGGATGGCTAGTCAATATCAGTGCGCTCGTACGCGAGCACTGTCTACAAAAACAAACCAAGCAAGAAAAGAAAAATGAAGTAAAAAATTTTTTATATAAAAAAGTACCTAATTTAATTTCTAATTAGTTTCAGTTTACTTCCGTTAGAACTGGACATTGCTAATTTGACTTTTTTCTGTTTTTCCAGTAAGCACATGCATTAATAATTTGGGTCTCTTGGGTACATTTAAAAATAGTAAAAACAATTTTTAGTTAATAAAAGTTAGGTATATTTTTAACTTTTTATTTATTGATAAATTAGGTTGAATAATTTGTTTTTTTTGATGCTTATATAAAAGGCGACAATGTAACAATTTTAATTTGGTGGAGGAACATTTGCATTCACAAATCTTTAATTTTTTAACAAAACCGGAAACCAAAATATATCTTTTATTAATAAAAATTATTCACACTTAATTCATTTTATAAACTAATTGTAGTAAAAGTATTTAGTTCTTTTTCAAAATTGAAAAAAGTTAATTTTTCACTAGAAAAAAACGCGTAAGCAGAGATGAAAAATCGTATTTTATAGGTAACTACTCATTTAAAAAAAAAAATTTTAACCAACTTTCCTAATAACAAATCAATGTTTAAAATTTTTAAAATTTATTACATACACATTTTGACAGATTTCTTAAAGGTCCTAAAATAAGTGCCAATGGTTCAAAATTCAAATTACTCTTAATAGTTTAATTTTGAGTAAAAAAATGTTATGGGTGAAAAACGAATATTTTTTTGTGAGCGATCAAACACTAGTAAAAGCCGAGAATCAAAAAGAAAAAAATTGTCAACATTTTTTTGCATGAAACTTCGGAAATTTCAGTTCCCTTATTAAAATGACCAAAAGTGGTCTCACTTACCAGCACTTTATGTAATATGGTTGAACACTTTTATAGTTAGTATACTTTTTCAGCAATAATGTAATCAATGTTTCAAGCGGTGAATATGATTTTTCCTTTAAGAATAGCTAAAAGATGGCACCCTACTTACAGTTCTGTTTGTATATATTTAATTTGAGATCATTTTTTTATTAAATAATAATATTCCGTCCAATTTTAAGGTCCTTTATCTGGCTCTTCTTTTCTCCTTTTTATTTTTGTTTTATTGAAACTTGTATAGGTTTATTGCAATAGTACCAACAGTTTATCCCAAATATAACTAAAATCAAATTTTACAATTTGGGATAGTCTGTAAATATTTTGTATATTTTGTTATAAAACGTGAAATCAAGTGCCTTATATTTTAAATAAAGAAACAAAATAATTGTTACAAAGAGTGACAATTAAGTAGTTGTATATTGTTACTGTTTTTGTATGTAAAATAATGCATATTCTTGTATATAAATATATAGATATAAAATATTTATTATAAAAGTTTCGTTTTATTTCTCTATTTGTCTAAAAACAAACTTTACATATACAGTGTCACCAGTCGCAGTGCAGCATTAGTCGTGAGGTCCTGACTTAACAGTCAGCGGTCATCAAATAGACTTTACTAAAAAATTTTACTTAAAAATAGGATACCAATAAAAAAATATACAGTGTCACCAGTAACGTCCGCATCATATGGGATTTTTTTTTATTAATAGCTTTATTTAACATTTGACTTTGGCATCAAGTTCTGCTTCGATCGAGATGAAAATTAAGCAAATAAATAGTAGTCACGTGATTCGCTTTATGTGTCAAATTTTAATTTTTTCCAAAAAATAATTCAGGATTCAATTTCTGAAAATATCGAAAAAAGTTATTAGAAAAAGTTTTTTAAAATGCAGTTTCTACCCACATGTAAAATTTCAGCTGGGTAAGATAATTTTGATTTTTTACCTATATTTTGTAATGCACCACTTTTGAAAAATAAGACTCAACGCAACCTACATAAAACTTCTTAGTTTTGACAATGCTTTATTTCAGATACATTTTCTTTAAAGTAACGCCATATTAAATGTGTGTTTTTCTACAAAATTAAAATTGGGCTATTAAAATTTGATCGCAAGTGATGCAAAGTTCATTTGTTTTTGACCCTATATAAGGTAACCTCATAAAATAAGTGTTTTTGAAAACGTAGTTTGTGTCTGAAAGTAATACACCTTAATATTAAGACAAAAAGAACACAGTGTCATCAGTAAAGTGTTCATTAAGGGGAAAATAAATTTTAGTTTAACTTAACGTAAAGTTTATCTATTTTCAACGATTTAATTTAAAACCCCTTTATTTTATTTTTTATTTTTTTACTTTCAGACACAAACTATGTTTTCAAAAATACTTATTTAATGAAGTTACCTTATACAGGGTCAAAAACAAATGAACTTTGCATCACATGCGACCAAAATTTAATAGCCCAATTTTGATTTTGTAGAAAAACACACATTTAATATGGCGCTACTTTAAAGAAATTGTATTCTTTCTAATAATATTTATAAGGTTTTTTAAAGACATTAATATTTTAAAAAATATATAAACAGTTCGAGGGGCTGTTAACTCCCAAAAAAAGTGTACCTACACTGATTTTAAATTTTGATTTAGTTTGATTTAACATGATTTAAATAGAGATTTAAGATTGCAAGTGTTAACGCGCCGATGATTTACCAAATGTAGGTGATTTTTCGTGGATTTAAATGGATTTAACAAATTTAAAGTTTTTTTACTTGATTTAATTAAAGCTCTTTAAATTGATTAAAGTAATTCTTTAAAAATCTACTGATTTGGGGAAGATATAAAATTATTTAACATCATAATGTACACTGGTTTAAGGGATTTAGCAGCCTAGGGTTGCCACATGGCCGGGATCTTCCGGGATTATCCCGTGTAGTCCCGGATCCCGAATTTGTATTTTTTAATCCCGGAAAATCGTCGTCGCCAACACATAGATCATGGCAGACTGACCAGAGCTTACCAACGGATATTTTATTCAAATTTCTATATTTTTGTTATATAATAATTTTTTAAAGTTTCGTATAATTAGGTATTTAGAGGATATTTAGCTATTTTTTTTATATTTCGTTACATTACTTAGTATTTAGGTAGTACCTACTTTAAAAAAATGTGATTGTTTTATTTAATGTTTTTGGTATGTTATTTAAAAATGTAAAAAAAAAATATTTGTTTTGTTGCATTTCCCGGAATTGCCTTCATCAAATGTGGCAACCCTATAGCAGCCCCTCGAAACTCTTTAAATACAGTAATCATTTCGGGAGCGGGTTAGCATAAATGACAATGTAAAATAAATTGATATGTATATCAATAATTAAACCAACAAAATTGTTTTTGTTAATTAATGTTTTGAATTTTTAAATAGATTATTGAATTATTGTGCCTATTTCTGAAATTCGCGGGGGGGGGGGGGAGGGCCGACAGAACCCACATTACTTCCCTAGAAAACCAAAAATATGTTGAATATTTTTTATTTTTTACAATAGCCTAAAATTAATTTCGAGCTCTTTTTAGAAAACACACCTCGTAGAGTTAATTTAACATTAATGTTATTTTTGGGCCATGGGAGGGGGGGGGGGCTAAAGCTTCAGTAGCCCCCCCAATAGATCCGCCACTGTTTGGTCTTAATTAAATAAACGTTTTTTTTTTTTGAAAATAGTAAAATTTAAGGAATAATGTATCTAATATAAAAATAAATAAAATAACACACACCTCCAGTAGGTATTTTACATGAACGTAACCGTATGGTAAAATGTGTTTTATATTTGGTAAATTTTACAATAAATGCCACCCGTGCGTTTTGGATGAAATTGCTGCAGGTTTGCAGTTCCCAATAGGTTTGTCTAAAAGAAGAAACTACTCCCGCATAAAGCTAAGCTTTCTATTTTTAAGTAAAAAACATAGAAAATGAACTTACACATTTCATAATGTTCACATGAGTTAAGTGGCGTTCTATATTTATCATACTTTTACCAAAATATATTTTTAGTAAACCAATGGTATATAACATACAGTGTACGTTAAAAGATCGCGTTATATGGATTCTCTTTATCAGGAAATTAATTTAAAATTGATATTGGTAGCACATTGTGCTGTTAAAAATATAAAAAAGAAAATATTGTCGTCACACGACATTCACTAAATATTAAATTTAACATAAAAAAATTGCTGCAAACAGCAGCCCCGGATCTTAAAATTTTTTTAGGCGGGGAAAAACTGAAAAATGCCGCCTCTGCCCACTTAAATTTATTTTTACCTTTATCATCTATATAATTTCAGCTATCAGATGTCCACTAATTGATTGACATTTGGACATAGCCTACATAGGCCTTCCGGAAATAATGCATCCATCGCTGTTCTTTCTGTGTTAAGCCTATTTAAAACTTTCCACCCAAGTTTATTTTCTTGTTAATAAATAAATCAAAACTCGCTCGAACACGGGAACCTTAGTTCTCAGGGGGACATTTTTTTTTGCTTTAAGTGTCCCCACAAAAAAAGTCCAGTGGCGTCAAATCAGGAGATCTTGCAAGCCATTCAATAGGACCTCTTCTTCCAATCCATTTTCCTGGAAAATTTACATTCAGAAACTGCCTAACAGGGAACGCATAATGCGGGGGTGCTCCATCTTGCTGCAAGTAAATATTTTCTGGCCAATAGGTCATTCGTTTAAGCAGGGTTAATAGTGGTTTCCAACAGGTTCAGGTAAATTTCACCTGTTAAATTTCCAGGTATAAAATACGGCCCAATAATACGGTCCCCAAAAATTACAGGCCACACATTTAATTTTTCGGGATGTTGAGTGGGTATGCACTTCTGACAGTACCGTGAAAAAAATAAATTGTGGATTGCGAATGATCATTTCATTAATTAACTAGCAAAATTGCAAACGGCGATCGTCATCGTCTTCATTAAGTTCATGAACCAGTTTTATTTTATAGGGATGTAACTTATGCGTTTTTAAAGTACGCTGAATCGTTCTACGCGAAACACCCGATACATCTGACACTTTCCTCGTGCTAAGTGTGGGATCGATGGCACTATGACCCAAAACTTTAACTTCTACAGCTTCATTTCTTACAGGATTTTCAGCAATCCTTTTTTTGTTTAGCATTGTGATCCTGTTTCACGAAATTTTTCCACTAATTATAGCAAGTAAATATGAGACAAGTGTACATTTAGATGCAATGCATTATAAGACGCAGCTCGAGCACAATCGTCACAATACGTCATTTTAATCAGTTATTAAACACACTGAAATGTAAAGCAAAATGATAGTCCGGTTCTGTTTCTGTAGACAACCGTTTGACGTAAAATATACCAGACTTCAACAGGGCGCCATTAATGACAGGTGATGTGGCGAGTTCTGAGATTAATTTGACTTTACGTTCATATTTTACTTAAACTATTGCCTCTATGCCTCTTGTCCAATATTTACAAAGTTTAAAAGGTGGTGAAGGCGAAGGTAAATGAGCTTACTCCGGTTCTGTCTCTGTAGCCAACCTCACAACTTAAAATAGATCAGAGGGATTCAACAGGGTGCCATAAATGACAAGTGAGTTAGCCACTATGCGGCGAGTTCTTAGCGAAATTTGACTATAGCTCTTATGATAGTTCTAGGTATATAGGTATACTTCTTTTGGCGGCTAAATGGTACATCTTTAAATTCCTGTAAAAAGCGCATCGCTTTTAGAAACAAAGAAGGGGCAATATATAACACAAGACATACGTCAATTACTAAATAAGCTCGTGCCAGTAGCAGGCAAAGAACGAGCAAAAAAATGATTTATAACAAATTCTACAGAGGGCATTGTGGTTCGGCGGCGCGCAGTTACACAAAGAACAGACGCAGACGGAGACGTTTGACGTCCGATTTCGACTGTTTTTTTCCCTTTTGCTATGGTGGACTGTTGTGTGGTCAAGATCTTTGCGAACGACCAAGCGGCAGCCAAATTCTAAATGTCAGTAAAGTTGTAGAGATACAAATGATCGACAAGGCAGGTTTTATTGGTTTTATTTTGGCCGATGTTTAGCTAAAAATGTCACAAATTGGTACCTATATACAGGGTGTCCGGAAACGATGAGCAAAACATTAAGGGGATAATTCTAGACCGAAAATAATTGCTATCTCTTCCTATAACATTTTTTCGAAAATTGATTATTAACGTAGTTACAGGTTGTTAAAGTTAAATTTTATTTGCAGTTTTAAAATACATAAGTTACTAGAACAATAAATTAAACATTCAAATCAAAGGTTCAAAGTGACGTCGTTCCTCTTCAATGCAGAAATTAATTCTTCTTAAAAAAATCAGACGAACTCCATGGAATATTCCTTCCTTTGCTATGCTATGTTTAAGGTGGAAAATAAATTAAAATGATTTCGTATTCATCACATGCAAACATTTTTTAGCGTTTTTCTCGAAAACGGTTAGATTTATCGAAACAAAAGTAACTAATATACCTTTTTTATGTCAAAAAGTTAGGATAATAAAAATATTCAGTCAAAATGCGTATACAGTGTAGAACAAAAAAGTTAGGACCATTTAAATTAAAGTAGGTATAGCCTACTATGTGGCGCCATCTAGAAAATTTCACGAGATTTCGTCGAAATAATACGAGCGTGGCAAAAGGTATTGCAAAAGAAACTGCAAATAAAATTGAACTTTTCCTACAGACGTGTGGAAAAATCAATTTTCCGCACTGATATCCGTGCGGAAAATTGGGTTTTCCACACTAGTGCGGAAAAATTTTTCGGCACGATTATGTCAAAATCAATTATAACTTGTAGTTATTACTTTTTTTCTCAGAATTAGTTACTGTTACATATGTATGTGATTGTTATAGTTAATTACAAATTATTTAATTTCTTTGAAATATGTGTTACTTATTTCCACACGTCTGTAGAAAAACTATTGTACCTGACACGTGCGGAAAATGTTTTCCCTGCACTCGGCTGCTTCACCGAACGACGCGTAGCGGCAGACTCGCGCGGAAAAATTCATTTTCCGCACTTGTTAGGTAAATAGCTATTACCACCCTGTAACTCAGTTAATAATCAATTTTCGAAAAAATGTTATAAAAAGAGATAGCATTTATTTTTGGTCTACAATTAATTATCTCCTAAATTTTTTACTTACCATTTGCGGACACCCTGTATATAACATTATAGACTTTTTGCTAGGGTATTAGTGGGAAAGAGGACGTTGCCAAATTTGCTCAATAAAACTTGTAAAAAATACCATATTGGGAACAAAACTCTTTGAAAATTACAAAAATTAAATTTAAACTAAAAAAAAAATACCAAAAATCATGCAAATTATTATTTTAGGTAAGTCTTACCAACACAATAGAAAAACCAATACCAAATATTTTAAATTTTTTAAAATTAGAATTGAGCTACAAGTTACTTTGATTTGCTCCATCTCTGTTATGCACTCCGAAAACTTATTGCTCTGTCTGCCTTTCGAAAGTGTTGACCAGCATCTCTGGAGAAATGTTACCACATTCTTGGATAATCCTTTTTTGTAATTGTTCTAAATTTGCAACTGGTGTCTTAAAAATAGTGTTCTTTAAATGAGGAAAAACGAAGTAATCCATAACCGTTAAACAAGGTGATCTAGGTGGGCATTCAATGTGTGATCGAAAACTGATCAATCTGTCGTCGAAAAAATTGCGTAAATAGTTAATAGTTTTTCACAATCTGCGGCTTGTATTTCTTGGAATACCTGCACTTTATAAGGAAATAAATTTAGCTGCTTCTTAAGAATAGTCCTGCATGTTCCATAAGATCTTCCCACTTCTTAGGACAGGCGTCTTATACAATTTGTTGGCGTATTTTGCATTATTTCACGAACCTTTGCAACAAGATCTTCTGTTCTTACAGATGGTCTTCCTGCCCTTTTTTGTGTTGTATAGAAACTGTTTCCCTAAACACAGCCACGGTTCTTTTCAGGCAATGATAAAAATCCCCAGCGATAAAAGCAACGTTAGGAAAATGTTCGTGAAAATCGTCCATGCACAAACCCGGATTGTATTGCCACTCACCATTTACTCTAACCCCGTTTCGAAAATACGCTTCAACCATGAATGGTTTGTGCTGTTCCGTAAAGCCCATTGTGTGAATTGTTCAAGAAATTGGAAGAATTAGCGATGAATCAAATTACTTGGAACGACTGTCAAAGATGACGGAATAACTGATTGATTGTTAATTCAGGTAGTTACTGACACCCAACAGGTATTAAGCTCTACGGCTAAGCATTACGTCCTTAGATGCAAGGTCCTCTTTGATGCAAATAAATTTTTATCGCACGGTACTACCTCCAAATAAAAAACAATGATCTGTACTACACAATTAACCAAGATATTCACGTTTCTACGCCACGTTCCGATTAATGGCGGAAGCCCCGTGGACCTGGTGCTTGGCGGCTTTTCATTATCATGGGAAAATGTCTGCCTCCACCGCCGCGAAATCAATTGTCCAAAGACCAACATTTATACCACCTTAAGGAGGCATAAATCTCCCGAGTGTATCGGCAGCAGTAAAGTTAATTGACCAAAGAGGAACAATCCGAACAAACAGGTCGAAGAAGATTAGAGGCGACGACCGCATCGTGACCACCATCTTTGCAAAAGATTAGCGAGAGATTAATATCAGACGTTTATCGCTCTTAAGGCTGTTTTTTTACATCCTAAATAACAATAGCAAATATAAACTGCGGCGATAAGTATAGTTTGCGTTCAGCAAAAGAAGTGTCCATGTGAAAAGTTTTGACCGTAGATTAAATAAATATTTCGTTCATATGACGTTATACAGGGTGTCATAAAAAGCACGTCGTGTGGTAAAAATAATTTTTTTTTAATGTTGCTAAATGGGAAATTTCAGCATTTACTCTCTTGGAATGCGGTGCCGCTACTAGCTCAAGAATAAATTAACACGTTCCAAGTTCGTGTTAATACAAAATTAAAACCGCACCAAAAATGTACATCCATAATAAAAATACTCAAATATCTTTTTAAATCCAATACACGACTTATAATGTTTCTACAGACTAGTATTTATTATATATTATTGGCCAAATTTAGCAAAATTTGGTGTGGTCCAAAAATCTTTCGCCGCTTTTGAACCCACCCATAACAAATTGGGATTGTCGAGTTTTAAAGAAAATAACCACTTGGATCCCTGATAACTCAATGCTACAGAAATTAAAAAAAAACTTACTGCCCTGCCTGCGCTACAGACGGCCCTACATATATAACTTTTTGATTCGCCTCCAATGACCTACAGCCGAAATAAATAATTCCTGTGGGACTGACAAAATTAAAGAACGTTAAAAATGTTCTAAAATATGTGGTTACAAATGTTGGAAGCTGATGGTCATCTTGATAACCACTCTCATTTCCATTGCAAATCAAAATAATGAATAATATATTTCTTTACCATTAATCAAAGTTCTTGATAAAACAATTTCTTCAAAAAGCTATAAAGATATACCTAACCATTACAATCCCTAGGTGTAAATATATCTTTTATAAAAGCGGCGCTGTATAATTTTAATAGACAATGACACGCATGGCTGCAATTTTTTATTCGTGACAGAAGGCTCATTTGTAATTATTCATTAACAATTAGATCCATTATTAACTCACCAAGCTAAAAGACGCATTTTTTAACTCATATACACACATTTTTAGTTTTATGTTAATAATAGTGTTCGTTTTATGAAGCGCCTGGTCTCTGCGGGACTTCCAACGCGGATAAAATTTATTATATAGAAAAATAATCACGTTCCATTTAGAAAAACATCAACAAGTCTATACGTTTTTTGTATTATCTGCTAACCATGCTAAAATACTTGAAAATGCATGTCCAGGGTATTATTTAAATTATTGTTAAATGAGAATGTGCTCGGTTTAATGCTTACGTTAGCAGTCTGGTAACATGATTTTCTCGGGTTAGTTTTAATAATATGTAAATCTAAACCTACACAAGGTATGTAAAACCATTAACAAAGACATTATGTCCTACTTTTATGAGGACGTGCTAACTTTTGTGATTCTCCTAGAAAATCGTTTCCTTTCAATGATCTTTACACAACACAAACGAATTCACATTTTATAGAAGTTCATAAAAACTGAATTTTGTATCCTAGAATGAGGGTTTATGTGGGATTAACGACGCCATTTTCTAGTTAACTGTCAATTCGATTTGCCTAACTATTGACGATTCGCATGTGCACTGGAGTGCTGTGTTGATCAGAGTAGTTATTTTTATGCTTTTGGCATACGAAGAAGAAAGACATACATATTCTGGAACTGGTATACTGCCGTGCTAAGACAAAAGGTCGTAACTAACAAAATATGTGATTTTCAGATTTTGGTATATTTGGAATGTATATGTCGTAGGCTAATTACAAATTCAGTCATTTTATAAAACGCCTAGTCGTTTTATAAATGACTAGGAATATTGTAAAATGAAGAATAAATGCTGAATTTTTACAATTCGACTGAACTTTTTAGGCGTTTCACAAAACGCCGAATCGCTCTCAGGCTCATTGTAAACGGTTCTTCAATCTCGTTTGTTTTAGAATATGACTGATTATAACTAGTCGTTTTGTAAAAGACTGGCAAGTACTTAGGCATTTTATAAAACACCGATTTATATTGTTGCTTGATCGTATAATATTTCAAACAAATAAATAGTAAGTTGGACACTTTATTTTTGTCATAACATCATATAATATATATGATAAGAAATTAATGGTAATTTTTACAACACATGTTCCGACATTCGCTACGTAAATTTAGATATATATATTCATAATATAATCTAACATAAGTTGAAAGTATTATTATTTTACTTATTTGAACACGGTCCGCTTGAATGACATTAATTTATCTACTATTGCATTTGAAGTAAGCCTTAATACAAAAACACTTATTTCTGTAGCACTGCGTTTTGCTTGCTTTGCAGGAAAATTTTTTGAATCCCTGCCTTTCAAATTTAGAAAATTTTGTTAAAGAAATCATTTTTCCTTTCAAAACCTGAATTGGTTCGGGATATTTAATGCCAACGATTTCGTCTCTTGAAAACCATCTATTCAAAATTTCGTGCTTAGTACCAATTTGGTATAGGTACTCCATTGCTTTTATTTCTACGATAGTTCCCAATATATATTCAGGGTCTAGTGGTCCCCTATCGAATGTAGGTACTTCAACAGCAATATTCTGACCCAGAAATAGAGGTTTCAACTTTTGGTTGGTATTTTGAAGCATTTCTTCTGCAGCACGTTTTTGGCTAGCAACACATCCCATTCCTTGTAACCAATATAAATCGGTGTTTTATAAAATGCCGAAGTACTTTCCAGTCTTTTACAAAATAACTAGTTATAATCAGTCATATCATAAAACAACCCAGATTGAAATAC
This sequence comes from Polydrusus pterygomalis, assembly GCA_963969555.1. Taxonomy (NCBI): domain Eukaryota; kingdom Metazoa; phylum Arthropoda; class Insecta; order Coleoptera; family Curculionidae; genus Polydrusus; species Polydrusus pterygomalis. The sequence goes on from OZ018379.1 coordinate 22,598,986, forward strand.
CGTTTACAATAAGCCTGAGAGCAATTCGGCGTTTTATGAAACTCCTAAAAAGTTCAGTCGAATTGTAAAAATTTAGTATTTATTCTTCATTTTACAATATACCTAGTCATTTAGAAAACGACTAGGCGTTTTATAAAACGACTGAATTTGTAATTAGCCTACGACATTTCTGTCAGTATACCAAGTCCAAAAGTCGTATCTGTAGTAGAAGTAGGTACTCCAAATTGTATAACGATTTTGTCGTATTTGCCAAATATCAAGTAAATACCAAGTCGAAATGTCTTATTTAATTTGTACAAAAACAAAATGTCCTATGTGTCACTTAAGACATATTGATTTGGCTTATTAGAAAAAAAATACAACAGTACAAGGTGAAAATGACTTGTCGATCACATACAAAGTCGAATTGTCGTATGTTTTTCTCATACGACTTTCGCACCAAGTATGGTGGAGAAGTCTTTGAATCAAAAAGGAAAGGTGTTAGACTTCGACGACTATAAAAATTGTATTCAATAATCAAATAGTGGTAAAAATATCTGTATAGAAATCCTAGAAGCATCAGTGTAAATAGAAAACAGAATCTGATAAAAAAACTGACAGCTATTGGTATTTCACAGAGTAGAATCATGTTTTGGAAAAGTTTGCCCGAAAATTATGAAGATACAAATCTTGATGACTAAAAAATTTATTTTAATGTTAATGTTAGTATTTCTGAAAATTAATCTTTATTTTACATTTAAGTTAATAATGACTTAATATTATATTTGCATTTTTTTCATTTCATTGTTTTATTTCTCACTGAACAATGAAATTCTCCTATCTCAACCCATGATAAAAATGTTTATAACATTACATTGTAATTCACAATTCACACGATATATTCCAAAATATCCTTAAGACAGTATGTTGTAAGTTGTTATCATATTTATCCACAATTTATAACACTAAGAGGATATGTCGTATCTTAATAATCAAAAGTTCAAAAGTCGCAACTGTCAAAAAGATAGGTCATGGTCAATGCAAAACATCTGCATATTTTCTAAGTCGAAATGTCATAACTTTTAATACCTATTTCAAATATCTCTACTAAAGTACTATTTGGGATATCAATCAACTCATACGAGAGATCAGATATATTTTATTTTTCCGTTTAGTCCAAAAACATTTTGCAAATAACTGAAATATTCAAAGAATCGAATTGTCATTGATAAAACGAAAATATCTCCGAATTTTATTTTTATCAGTTACGACCTTTTGTCTTAGCACGGCAGAATAGAGCAAGGCAGATGTTAGTCAGCCGGTCATATATAGTTTTCTTTACTTTCGTGTTTTGTGCAATTACGACTCCTTTCCTGTTAAAACAAACACATATTTTCTAGAATTCTTACGAGAGATGACATCTAGAGACTAGAAAAGATCGTGGTCATAGGCGTAGTTGGACGGTCAACACTGGGGGTGCTGAAGTCCAGTGGCGGCTCGTGACATGTTAATGTGGGGGTGCACAACAAGCCCGCCGCAAAAGAATTTTTTTTTAAGACCACGCCCAAATTTGGTCAATAATTTTTAGTAAGTAGGTTTAGGTCTTTCAATGCTCTTGACAATCACTTTCTCTCCCTGAAAAGCCCTTCCAAAATTAGATACTTATTATTTTTTCTTAAAAATTGCAATGTTCCGGAAGTTACCCATGCATTCAAGCCATTTTTTATACATAATTGACCTTGAGAACTGGGTCCTTAACGCATTTTTGTGTGTGGGACTGCACTGTAAAATGCTGTGGGAAATTTACTACAATTATCTTGATAAAAATACTTAATTATTACAGTAAGTTGTGTGTAATATTTTAGATTTGATGTAAAATTTAAAGATTTTTCGCGTAAAATGTAATTTCCCGGTGAAAATACTTAGCAAGTAGTAGAATTACTAACTATTTACGCCACATACTGGTAACGTTACACAAGAAATACAATTGATTCTTGAAATTACAGCGAAAATAGAGAAGTTTGTAATTTCACGACAAACATTGATGTAAATTCACATAAAAATTGTAATTTGTCTTTTTCCGCGCAACGGACATGTAGGAACGCGCGTCTGCATATCTGATACAATCATTTATTATTTGTATACGCGGGCGTCAAGTGTTTGGCTGTGTTAGTCATAGTTTTGCCCTATTTGTGGTAGTTCTACTGTGTTTATTTAACATTATTTGCAGTAAAAATGGTAAGTTGATTTTCTTTTAATAGTTGTATCATGTACAGGTGTTGTTTTTGTGGTCATACGTTTAATTTAATAAATAAATACAATTCTCTTGTGTATCTACATAGACATAGTCGCAAGAATCCTTTTAGGTGTGCTTATCCTGATTGTTTTGTGCAGTTTAAAACATACTCCGATTTTCAAAGCTAGGTTGCACGCAAGTAATAAGAATATTATTAATTATCAGAAGAAGTACAATATACACACACCATGTTGCTACGTAAACTAATTTCCTTCGTTTTTTTATTTTTTTTTTAGATTTAAATGGGGAAAAACTTTTCTATGTCGCCATGGAGAAACAATTAATTAATGACGTGGGGTATGCTTTGTTTACCCCCGCATTCCAAATCTGTTATGGTTTGTATTTTAATTTCGGAATTAAATTTCCAACTAGGCTGAGTACAACTTTGGAAATGATCCAAAGGTACATAATGTCAGACCATCCAGACTCGGGTACAAAATCAAGGAAAGCTACAACGTAAAAAAAATCATTCCACTCATAAAAAAACTGAAAGATTATCCTGTTGATGGGCAGTAACCCATTCCACGATTGAAACTGTTATTTTATTTTAGTTTATAGGTTGTTTTTCTTATTCACTTAAGTCAAATAATTTTTTGTTATATTTTTAAAGTAGGAAAAAGTTCATTATTTTGTGGGCCGCGTTAGAGAATTTCTAATAAATATTCTTACTTAATATATTTTACACATAAATTTACGAATATTATATATTCTCGCTTTATTTAGGTTAGGTATCATTGGATAAGTTCTATTATTACACACAACATTACAATATCAAAACTGACTTTTTTTTAAATAAAATATGTACTTATATTTATTTCTAGTTGATTATTTTATTTTCTAATACCTTTGTATTAAACTGCTTTCTTTACAGAATCCAGATTTCAGGATGTAAATAAGAAGGTATAAAATTCCAAAAAAAAACAGAAGTTACTCTGCTAGTTATGTCTACCTTAAAATAGTTTTTTAATTACGACAAACATAATAATATTTGTAAAAATCATATTATATTTATGGAGAAATTAGATCCATTTTACAAACATTTACATCCTCGTGTCGGAAATTAGAATTAAAATTACAACGATAATTACTGTTTTTTTACTGAACCTTAGTTTACTGATACGCGAATATTTATGATACATTTACATAATATCAACCGGAAGATATTTAAATTTACAATAATTATTTTAACAAATTTCATGCAATTTTACATCATCTTGCTGTAACCAAAATGTGGTTACTATAATAATTGTGGTACTTTTATATAGATTTTACATTGATTTCGCGGGGATTTTTTAGGGGAATTTACAAATGCTAGATTAATACATATTTACTTACTATGTGTAAAATTACAATGAGTATGTAAATTCGCGGTGATATTTGGTGGCCAAAAATAACCAAAGATATTTATTGTAATTTTACCATAATTTTGTTTACAGTGTAATAGGTTTGGTCCTGATATATACACATTTGTTACAATCGTTAAAGTTATGGTAAAAATTAAAATTGTCTGCACTATAAAGTAAAATTTCAATACAGTACAGGATATAAACAAAAACAACATTAAAAAGAAGAAATGATAAATATGTAGCAAGATCGTGCTCAACGGTATCGACTGGTCCGGCAATCCTGCTGCTTACCAGATCACGCAGTAACATATCTCTCTTCTATAAATAAAAATAAATGTTGTAATTCTTCCCGTATGATTAACAAGGTTCTGAAATGCTTTGAGGTCGCGTGATAATTCTTTCTTTTAAACATTTTAATTCGTCAAAGGATACTGGTTTTTTAATGAATTATTTAATAAGTTGATTTAGTCAATTGTCTTGTGTAATTTTGCTTACGTTTTTAGGTACCTAAGAGCGAACAAACCAGTTCAAATTGACCATTCCGGAAAGAATCTTTCAAATAGCCATGTAAGGTTCTATCATCCCATTTTAATTCAAAGCAGCGATTCTCGTATTTCACGACGTTAAATTATTTGAATACTAAATACAAATTTCCCCACAAAAAAGCGTTAATAAATGCAAAACAATTCCACCGGCAGTAATTAGCAATTCAACTGGTGTGAATAGACCAAAACGTGTAACGTTGAAGAAAGTCGTAGGCTGTATTATGAGAATATCTGATTGGTAACGAGTCCATGCTTATTTTTATTGCGATTGGTTAGAATAATTCCGCCCACAAGAATTGTTTATTCACTTCTAGTGTATATTTTGTGTCTAAAACAATTATTTAATTTCTGTTGACACCACATGTACCAGCTGTAATGTTGTTGGTGCTCTATGGCAATCAGGGACGTCTTAACATAATTTACGATGTGATCTTCTAATAAATTGTGGTTCTTAAAAAGAAACATTATCTTAGTAGTAGTACCTTAGATAAAGGTTATAATAATATATCTCTGAACTATTTTTCAAAAATCTAGACGCTTATAAAATCATTCCGACCTTATCACAATAATTGTGATACCTACTCGAGTGGTAATTAGATTCAAAGAACCGCCGATCAGATCTGATAGTCCAGTCTCCTTAGTGATTTACAGAGGTATATCTAAGTTGGATCATCTTCTACACAAATTAATACTACTTACTTCCTCATTTAATCTATATTATTAGGTTGTCTATATTCTTAAGTTTGCTCTCATTGTTTGTTTGAAGGTGGTAGACAATGAAGTAATATCAAAAAATTACCTTCTCGGACTTCCATTGTCTTAATTTGTTACTTAACACAACGTTTCGGTTAATAATAATAATTAACCGTTTTCAAGTGTAAACTAAATTATAATTCTAAGGCTACTGTCTTAAATACTATCCTACGTGCTTATTGGAGTGTGCATTTTGAGCTGTCGGTTTTGGACAAGAAGAGGCTTCCAGATATTGGGGATATCTATACTTGGTTTACTAAATATATGGGTATTTTGATTCATAAAAGCTGCTTCTTTGAATGTTCGTTTTCTCCAGTGCTGTTCCGTGTCCACAAGCTTGGCTTCTGACCACTGTATATTATGTTGGTTGGTCCATACGTGTTCCGCTATACCTGATCTCGAAGTTTCACCTCTTTGAGTATGTTTCAGATGTTCTTTAAACGAAAAGAGGTCTTTTTGTTTCTCCAATGTACGATTCGCCACACTCGCAAGGGATTTGATAGATACAATTTTTTGCGTTTTCATTGCGGGGGGGTTTTACTTTTGTAAGTAAGCTTCTAAGCGTATTTCCGGATTTGAAGGCTGTTTTGATATTATAGTTTTTGGTTATCCTAACGATTAGTGACAACTCTTTCCAATTCAGAGGTTTCCAGCTTCGAGTCTAGAGAGATTGCCAGCTCTTTTGTAAGCATCGGTACTACATGAAAAATAGTTCTCGGAGTACTCGGAGAGTATCTAAAATGTTGTTTGCGATATTTCCTAGCAGACCCATTCCAAGCAAAACAGTCCTGAATATTGTTCGTAATTTTTAAAGTAATGGTACCGTAACTTGGACCAAAATAATGATGTACTCGGTAGTAGACAACAAAAAAAAATAATGCAGATTTAGAACTTTTACTCAAAGAAAATAAGGGAATTAGCACCAGGCTTCGTAATGAAATTGTAGGAAAGCATCAATAGCCAAAGTAGGTACTGCGTATACCGTGCGAGCAAAAATTATTTACGTCAAAGAGGGCTTGGATTAAAAAACGTAGGGCTTGGTTTGGATCACAATGATATGGGGACGATATATATCTAACCAAATCTAGGTTAAAATTTTGTCAAATTCATATTATGACATGATATGCCAAACTAATGAGTAATAAAATAAGTAGACAAATTTATTTTTGTTGTTTACAAAATTAACAAAGCAAGAATATACAGAAAGAAAAAGAAAAATAATTACATAAATTGCTGAAATTGGCCACTGCCATGCTCCAAGCATAAATTGACACGTCTCTTCATGTTTTCGAAAGTGTTGACCAGCATCTCTGGAGAAATGTTACCACATTCTTGGATAATCCTTTCTTGTAAATGTTCTAAATTTGCAACTGGTGTTTTAAAAATAGTGTTCTTTAAATGGGGAAAAACGAAGTAATCCATAACTGTAACTGTTAAACAAGGTGATCTAGGTTGGAATTCAATGTCTGATCGAAAACTGATCAATCTGTCGTCGAAAAAATTGCGAAAGCAGTTAATAGTTTTTCAAAATCTGCGGCTTGTATTTCTTGGAATACCTGCACTTTATAAGGAAATAAATTTAGCTGCTTCTTAAGAATAGTCCTGCATGTTCCATAAGATCTCCCCACTTCTTGGGACAGGCGTCTTAAACAATTTGTTGGCGTATTTTGCATTATTTCACTAACGTTTGCAACCTGCTCCTTTTTTGTGTTGTATAAAACCTGTTCCCCTAAACACAGCCACGGTTCTTTTCAGGCAATGATAAAAATCCCCAGCAATAAAAGCAACGTTAGGAAAATATTCGTGAAAATCGTCCATGCACAAACCCGGTTTGTATTGCCACTCACCATTTACTCTAACCCCGTTTTGAAAATACGCTTCAACCATGAATGTTTTGTGCTGTTCCGTAAAGCCCATCGTATGAATTGTTCAAGAAATTGCAAAAATTAGCGATTAATCAAATTACTTGTAACGACTGTCAAAGATGACGGAATAACTGATTGATTGTTAATTCAGGTAGTTGCTGACACCCAACAGGTATTAAGCTCTACGGCTAAGCATTACGTCCTTAGATGCAAGGCCCTCTTTGATGCAAATAATTTTTGCTCGCACGGTATTACATAAGTATAAATATCAAAAACAGCAGGAATTGAGGGTTTGTGATAAAATACGAAGAGCAAATGTTTATTTTGACGTTACTGAAAGGGTAAATATCGGGAATTCTCACGCGATATTTATTTTACCGACGAATGCACCTTCACATTGAACCACATGTTTAAAATTGTAGATATTGCAGTCAGTGTTGCCACAAGCATTTCTTTTTTCGAGTCAGATGATGTGAAGAAAACGAGCCAAATTCATACCGGAACGAGCTTTTTCAAACAAAAAATATTTATCAGTGATTTTTGGAATTGGAAATATTATATTTTTAAGTACTCATATGACTAGCTTGTATTTCAAGTAAATATTCAACAGAATTCATTGTTTTCGGTAAGTATTCAGAACGGATTCGGAAATAAACGCATGCGCAGACTCAAATCCTTACACTGAACAGACCCAACACGCAAACCCAGAATGTTGTGTACACACATTTTTACACTGAATGCGCGACTTCAAAAAATCCTATCAGATTTCAGTCACTTTGACAGATGCTTTTTTTGCATTGTAAGTTAAATTGTAAAGTGGCCAACTACGACATGAATGACGTAAATTCTTTTGTTCCTCGGTTTGACAGATTTCGACCAAGTGGAGCTTCCTATAATTGGGACGATTTCAAGTTAAAAAAAAAACAGCTTAAAAATGTTCGTCATGTGGCGCTAACGTACTAACGTCAGAACTATTTCAGAGGGAAATTCAAACCTGTAAATTGATTTTCCGTAAGTGTCAGGTTTATGAACCGTCTTGTTAGAAATTAGGAACAATCATTAATGAATTCAAACAACATTTATTTGTCTTGTCTTGTCTTGCGTGGGTTATTGGCTTCTGATCTTTAAAGATCAATTTGCCAGCTCATTTTTTGTGAGGCCAGAGGGGGTCTGACTCTTGGTCATACTCTGGTCTCGAGTGTTCTTAAGTGTTAAGTGCTGTTTGTGTGTTTTTCACTGCTCTTTCCTGCCTTTTCTTCGGGTGTTAGTCAGACATACACAACACAGGAGACAAATAAACTTTTCTCGATCTCGGGCAATAGAAGATCTACACACCGGTGGAATTGCCTCGGGTGGGAGTAGGAGTTGAAACTTGGTAAGTCCCTATCGGAAAAAAGTAATAAAATAAGGAAGGCGTTCTCTCTCGGGGTGTGTTTGTTCCAGGGGGAGTAACAGTGGGTTCGTGTTTTTATTAAAGGGCTTTTTCGAGATTCCAAAGGAGAAACAAGAGTTTAGGTGAACCGTAAATTGCTCGTAACAAATTTATCCCTGGGTTTCGAGGTTTCAATCATACATTTTTGATATGTTATGGATTGTATGTGGATTAATTATTACAAGACAATTTTGTTATACTTAAGGAAATTAATAATAGGCTAACAACATTTATTTTATTTGTTAGGTACACTAAGGGTATGGTCCGAATACCACCACCAGTAACCACGGTTAACCTCGACAAATGACAGATCAACCATAAAAAACCGGTTATATTCGGGACGAAAAATCACCATGTTCGTTAAAATCATAAGCTTTAATTTTGAAAAGTTCACGACAGACTGATAATTTACAGAAATGCTAAATACACTTACTTATAATTTCATTGAGATTCATTCTCTTAATAAATTACCAACCATCGGCCAAATATTTTGAAATCAAATTCATAACAATATTTTATAATGACAAGTGACAGGAGAAACCACTTGTAACCGGCGTTTAAAGCCGGTGAGCATTTTGACATTTGGGTGACGTCGTATCCGACAACCGTGTTCCAAAATAAACCTATTTTTTGGTTACCGCTATCATTTGGTTAAATACGGAATGCTAAACCACGACACTAGTTACTTTCGGACCATACCCTTAGACAAGTGACACTGCTGACAGCTCACAGCGGTTGGGGTGTGTTCGCGGTTTTGCTCTCTAGCTGACCTGATCCGGTTGCTCGGCGGGGTGTGTTCGTGAATATGTTTCGTAACCGTTATGTTATGTTACTCCATCCCAACAACGATCCGTACTGCGACATTCTGCGTTCACTTAGTTCAATTTCACTTCAGCAATACTCAAAATAGTCAAACTCAACAGATCGACCTCGAAATCAACAAAAAAATTAACCGAATTCTAATAAAGAGTCAGTTTTAATAAAGAGGAGCCAACGAGTAGCTTTGAGTCCAAAAGAGCCAAATCTGGCTCGAACGAGCCACCTGTGGCAACGCTGATTGCAGTACAGAAAATGAACGTTGTACAAACAACGACTCAAAAAAAAGAAATTTTTGGAACTTTTACAAAATCCAATAGGACCTGTATTAGAAGACGTTGCTCTTAAGAATGAAAATATTTGATTTCCAATTGATGGTTGTCCTGCGCCCAATGCACGAGAAGTAAGGGAGTATATATGCATAAAGCGTTTTCGATGAACGCACAATAGGATCAAATTACACCATAAATTGGCCAGATGGGCAGTGGCGGATTTACAAATTTGCCGCTAGTAGACTATTCAATTTTTGTCGCCCCTATACCAGTGACGGCTCGTGAGTTGTGAAACAGGTGAAGTGTTCGGGAAAGAAAAAGCCCGCTGCAGGCGAAATCGTCGCAGGCGAAAAATTTTTAAGACCACGCCCAAATTTGGTCAATAATGTTTAGTAAATATTTTAAAAATTTATGATTTCTTACTTATTTTATTGAAAATGAAATTTCTTTCTGCAAAGCCAGTAAAGTTCCAACTACCTTTTTTTATCCCTATTAACAGACACGGCCAACAATAAAGTTTATTTAAAAAAATATTACCCGTCGACCATAAATAAAGATTGTACCATTTATTTCTGTAAGACAAAAAAAAATTTTGGGCCAAATTTGCCGCCTCCTAAAACCTGCCGCCCTAGGCTCCAGCCTACTCAGCCTAATGGTAAATCCAGCACTGCAGATGGGTCTCCTGATCTTTTGCCAGACGACTTTTTCCTGTGGGGTCACATTAAGTGTTATTTATAAAAACGTGCGTTATCAAAATTTGAAAGAACTAAAGATTGCAATTTCAGAGATATTCTATCTAGTCTGCAGAGGCACCCCGTTATATTGAAAAATTGTCTTGAATTTCTTGCAAACCTTAGAAACTTATTCTATAAATAAGATAAATAACGATATTTCTGTTCAAACGTTCTCTTATTATTTACTTCAATCTATTCAAACATCCATTACTTAATGGAAAATATACAGTTATTTATACTGATTATATTTTTGCAAAGTTTATGTCATACCGGAATATATACCAAGTACTAGATATCACAATACGAGATAAAAGCTATACTCTGAATATTTACTTATGAACAAAAATGTCGAAACAATCGCATATCAAGATAGGTAGCTTCTGGTTAAAGGAAGAAAATGCATAATTTATGCAATTTGCGTCCGTAATGATATGGAATGTAGACTTTTAAAAACTATATGCAGAACGCATTGTGTCGTTTAAGCGAGTATAGCTTATTTATTAAAAAAATATACTTGTTTGTAGTAGAATAGAAGTTTAACATTAACGTAGGATTTATAACAGTTGTTGAACTGAACAGACCCGTATTAGTAGCATCAGTGGCGGATCTAGGATAATGTTATGGGGAGGGGGGCTACATCAAGACTACCTGCCAGCAAGACTTTTTGGAAAGGAGGAGGGAAGGCGGTTCAGAATGAGTTTATTTTGATATCCTTTAGAAAAATACAATTTAAATAAAATTAATATCTTAACAACAACGCAAGATATGTTATAGGTTAGCAGTAGATTGAATGACGTTAATAAGTTCAACTGAATATCGTTCAAATCGTTGGCAAATTTTTTTCCAGTGAAAAAAATTATTTCACCAAAGATTACTCCTCGCCAAGAGATGCTATTTATTAATTAAACTGTGAAGTCATCTACTTTGTGGTCGTAGTATTCCATGCTACGTGCAGTGCTAATTGTTAAACACAACATTGATATATCAAAATAAATAAGACTACGAGCATTATTGTAACGAAAAAGTGTTGGTTATTGTCCAAAGAAATCAAAGACCCTAACGAAAGAAGAGTTTTAAAAATTACTTTGCCATGCTCCAGATGACAAATACCTAATGTTGAAGGTAAATATAAATATATAATTTTATTTTAAATTTCTTACTAACAATTTTCTTAATTATTACAGGTTGCTTTTATTTTCGGAATCGCGGGCGCATGTCGTCCAGAAGAACTGGCTCATATGAAAATTGAGGACATACAAGATTTGGGAACGGCTTTGTTAATAAAAATTCCCTATAATAAATCAAACATCACACACGGAGAACAAAAATAATAACACATCCTGAAAATCAAATTTACAGCACCCTGTTCTTGTTCAAAATTGTTCTAATTGTATATTAAAATAAACAGTGTTTGTTGGAAAAATGTTAGCGTCCGAAAAATATTTTTCGGCCTGGGACGAAAAGTGTTACCTCTAGCTACCCTAGCGCAATAGTCAATACCTTATTGAAAAGGTTACCTATTCGTACAAATATCTGATCTATAAAACGTCATTTTTTGACACAATCGGATAAAAAATTAATTTTCGAATAATCCATATATAAAGCGATTCTTCTGAACTACAGTCTTCTATGGTTAAAAGTACAACAGGAGCCCCACACAAGTTGTATAAAAGCCATAGCGTTCGGAAAACATCGACGTATACAAATAACGTGCAAGCAGGCAAGCAGGAAGTACACGTGCTGTTTGGATGACATTTCTCCCGTATTGTCGTTGGCGATCGTGATTCTAAACGTAAACTAGTAAACTCACAAATAACTTTTTATAATGATGTCATTCTGTTAGTGTCATGAAGTCATGATGATAATAGTGTTCTAAATAAGTAAAATTAGTAAATTAGGTTTCACTGTCAATTTATAGTGACTTCGAACTATAAACGTCAACGAGCATCAATGCAGGACATTAATAATAACGATTAGATAGAGCTATTTAGAAATAAAATAGAAACTAAAAACAAACTTTTACAAAGTGGGGTGTACCAAATAGAATGCGACAACTGCGAGGCTATCTACATTGGACAAACAGGTAGAAATTTTGTCACCAGGCTTAAGGAACATAAAACATCTATTTTAAAAAAACAAAATAAAACAGGTTTAGCTGATCACTGCATATTACACAATCGCCCAATCTCTAACAAACCCATATACATACACAATAAAAGCAGAAAAATAAATTTACTAGAAACAGTAGCTATCAAAAAAGCCATAAGAAAACAAATGTAATGTTGTTAATAATCAAACCGAAATAACTTCAGGCGCTTCCCTAATTCTTAATAGCACACTAATTTAGGACTAAATATGTATCTGTACCTTTAAAAGTCAGGAAAACCCATAGTTGACCATTAGAACTTATAATTCTAATTTTAATTTTATGACATGTTTAATTACATTTTTCAGTGGTGTATTCGTCAACTTATGCCAGCCTAGCGGCTGGCTATATAGATATTATGAATCCAAATATTTTTGCTCCAAATACTATATAAAGAAATTGGTAAAACAGCTTGATGAACGCCAGTCACGAACTAGACGTTTGTTTCCTGCGAAATTATAACTCAATAATTTTAATTCTGTTACGTCGACTCCTATTGATTATAATTATTACATTAAATTAATTTCCTTCAGTCCAGAAAAGACGGCCACGATTTTTCCGTTTCGAAAAGAGCTCCGATCACGACTGGAGAGGTTAAATGATGTCGGGTCAATTCAAGCCGCTACACCTTTCGATTTTAATAATCTTTGAAACGATTGCAATTTACTTAAAAGCGATGGTAAGCACAGAGTGTGAGAGGGTTTGAAGGTGAGTTAATCCTTAATTATTATAAGAAAATTCTTGAGCTGGCGTACTTGCAACTTTTTCTTGTGCAATTGTTCCTTACAATAATTGTGACCCATTGAACTATACTGCGCGACCGAAAATGATGGCAGTAACCAATGCGTTACTATAGAAGGCAGCCTGCGGTGGCTCATACCGTGCGAGCAAAAATTATTTGCATCAAAGAGGGCTTGGATTAAAAAACGTAGGACTTGGTTTAGATCACAATGATATGGAGACGATATATCTAACCAAATGTAGGTTAACATTTTGTCAAATTCATATTATGACATGATATGCCAAACTAATGAGTAATAAAACAAGTAGACAAATACAAATTTATTTTTGTTGTCTATAAAATTAACAAAGTAAGAATATACAGAAAGAAAAAGAAAAATAATTACATAAATTGGCCACCGCCATGCTCCAAGCATAAATTCACACGTCTCTACATATCAGAAAACAAATTTCAGGTCTACTAAATCATTTATTTCTAATAAATTTTGGGTAAACCATTGAGAGTAATTCCTGCGTCTTTCAAAATCTGCGGCTTGTATTTCTTGGAATACTTGAACTTTATAAGGAAATAAATTTAGCTGCTTCTTAAGAATATTCCTGCATGTTCCATAAGATCTTCCCACTTCTTGGGACAGGCGTCTTATGCAATTTGTTGGCGTATTTTGCAATATTTTGCGAACGTTTGCAACAAGTTCTTCTGTTCTTACAGATGGTCTTCCTGCTCCTTTTTTGTGTTGTATAGAACCTGTTTCCCTAAACACAGCCACGGTTCTTTTTAGGCAATGGTAAAAATCTCCAGCAATAAAAGCAATGTTAGGAAAATGTTCGTGAAAATCGTCCATGCACGAAATCGGATTGTATTGCCACTCACAATTTACTCTAACCCCGTTTCGAAAATACGCTTTAACCATGAATGTTTTGTGCTGTTCCGTAAAGCCCATTGTGTGAATTGTTCAAGAAATTGGAAAAATTAGCGATGAATCAAATTACTTGTAACGACTGTCAAAGATGACGGAATAACTGATTGAGATTGATTGTTAATTCCGGTAGGTAGTTACTGCTTAGCTCTACGGCTAAGCATTACGACCTTAGATGCAAGGCCCTCTTTGATGCTAATAATTTTTGCTCGCACGGTATATTAGGGCTTCAGTGCCATGGCTCTACCTACCTACCTAACTGTACACCAAACTCATAATTATTACTTTGTCTTTTGTGAATAATTTAAAATTTAAGACGCGCATGCCTAACCACAATAAATATATATCTCTATCACTTACTTACTCATTAGGAAATTTAGTGCCTTGACCAGATCCCCAAATCAGGCCGGTTTGGCGGATTTTCACATGTTTTTTTTTGTCTAGCCGGCTAGTACCAATCCGGTTAATCCCTTGTTTTCGCTAAAGCTACCACACGACACCTGTTTTTAATACGGATTTTCCTGCGAAAATATTAACTTTAAAATTAATTTTGAAATAAATTTTTTTTTTATCATTTTGTCAGATCCATCCCCCGACGCATTTCGCCATATCATGCTCATCAGTGAGGCTAGGATTCGACAAAATAAAGGAAACTTAAAGTTCTATAAATGTTTTGCTTTGTAATATTGAGAAAAACACTGTATTCTATGTGTTGCTATTTAAGACACTTACATACTTGCACAAAACATACTAGGAGGATGTTGAAGATATGTTTACTGGGCGGTATCGGTAGCTAGAACTTGCGGCACCCCTCCACCCCTCCTAAGAAAGTACTCGTAGTTATGCAAATGTTTCATTTATGTTCGTAATGCCAAACACTAATATACTGTATTTTTAAGGATTGCCATATCAACGTTCAAGAATGTAAGTCATAGTAGTAAGAGGACTAGTAAAAGAAAAATAGTCCATAAGCGTATTAAAAAAACAAATAATGAAAATCTTTAAAAGGCCGGACCAAAATAGCGGTCCTAAACCCTTCCCAGACCATGAAAATTACAATACGAGAAAAGAACGAAATAAATTGTCACAAAAGTGTTTTATTTGGAGTCAAATACCAAAAGGCGCAAAGCTAACACGTCCCCAACATTGCGGTATAAAACAGACAGCTCTGCATGACACGTCGAGTATCAGAAGCAGGTGATTTCTGCTGTCTACCAGACGGCTGCAGAGCCACGAGTCACTAATTGCTTAGATAATGCAAATTTGATCAAGAATGGTAGGTACAACTGAAAGCTCAGAGACGTTCAAGTTAGTGTGTCTGATAGATGGTGTGTAATGGCTTGTAAACGATTAATTACAGCTATGTATAAAGTTCTTGTTCCTAATTAGACAGGGTCTGGTGTAATTTATAGATTACAGACGACGAAGGTGATGTTTCTAAAATTACAGGAAGAAAGATATATAGAAAAAATAATAATTGAGATGGCCGATTTAAAAGTTTCATGCTGCGTATTTTTAAAACTACTTTTTAAATAATTGTTTTTAACTGTTTATTTGTTATCTTTTTCTACAAAAACCGTTTCAGGATTATTCTAGCTAGATTATATAGAACTAGGCTCTAGATCCGACACTGTAGGTATATTATTTTAATTTTGCAATCTAGGTTTAAAACATATTTTATAGCTTTGTTAAACGCGGCGGTATCTGCTTGAATTTACAACATATTGATGCTGCAAAACAGATAATATAATGCCATGATCCTACGGTCAGATAATGCAGACAAAATAATTAGGCGATCAAAACACGAACTCGAGTTTACGTTTTCTGTTTTGTAGAAAATCATAGATCGGGAAAATGTAACGAGAATTCAAAGCGCATAAGGGACTAAATAACCCCACTACGTTATATTTATGATTATGGATCTTAAACTGAAAAATATTTAGCTGCGTATACAGACAATTTTTTTTAATTGAATAAGTTTTGTGCTGCGCTGGGAATCGTACTCAGAACCTTTCACGGATGCTTTTTCTTCTGCAATATAACTAATTCATATATATAGAGGAAAGGAAGGTAATTTGGCATACCATTTATAAAAAAAATTCTAAAAAAAAAATCCTTTATCAATAAGGAATAAAAATATGTAAAATGATTTAAGAAAAATATGTATTTCCAAACATTAACTTGTTATAAAATGATATATTTGGACTTAACTTTAAAATAAACAGTTTGACCTTAAAAGATAACCTGAAGGTAATTTGGGATAATGTATTCCAAATTACATGCATGAAATTTGCAGAAGCCGTAGCTTAGAGATACACCTTCCAAAACGAATAAAAAACTTAAAAATAGAAGTCTACTTGCAATAGTCACAAATGTACGTTCCAGCTTCGTAACTCCCACATTCACTATGCACCCAATAATCAAATATGATACACATGACCCATTTTTCTCCCTTAACATCTTTCTTTGCTAAACTTGCCATAACAAAAGAAACAGTCTGCATCCTCCTCAGTGGGATTTGTCGATTCTTCAAATAGTTCCATTTCATACGAGGAGGCAGATCGATAGCTTGCACTTGTGTCAGTATCTGAATCTTTCTTCTTAAATTTCTTAAACTTTTCTTTTTTGTTTTGTACTTTCTTTGTTTTATTTTTTTCTATATTTTCTACTTTGCTTAAATTTAGTTTCACTTTCTCCACTTTCTTTTTCTTATTTTTTTCTGCCTCCTCTAGTTCCTGCTTATATGGAGAACTCGATATAATGGTAGATTTTGATGCTTTTCGCCCACGATTAGATATTGTTCGTTTCTGTGGAATTTTTGGTTCAATGTCAAAAGGTGTTATAAGTTTTAAATTTCTTGAAGACATTTAGTAGGATGAAACCTATTGGAAAAGGAAGAGAATATAACAAATATAAAAGGAAAAATAATTTACGGGCGATCCGAGGTCGGGAAGTGGAAAGGGGTGAGTTTTTAAAGGTATAAAACGATTTATCTCGATTTCCGGCAAAACTGCAAGTCCTATGGAAAAACGTTAAATGGAAAAGTTGTAAGTAATAAAAAGATCTACAACTTTTGTATTTACACTTTTTTCACATAACCTCAAAATTTATGTGAAAAATTCAATTAAAAATTGTTTTCTATTTTTATCTTTTACAAAATTTTTTTTTTTGCGAAATTTGGTGAAAACGTACATTTTTATGTCTTAAACACACTGTAATTTTTTTGATTTAAAATATTTATTTTTTCACCTTATTTTGACATAATATCGAAAAGGCACCCTAATTTTCAATCGAAACTTCTCACGTCTAAATATCTGCTTTTTTAAAAAAGTCGGTGGGCTTTTTGTTCGTTGAAATCTCTTCTTTCTGATGGTGTAAAAAAATATACATTACTATGGTAAATGTTCTCAAAAAATGGAAAGAAACGAAAAAAACTCGAATCCGAATTTTTTTTTTAATCATTATGTACAATTTTGAGTAGTAGTAGAAGAGAAAAATAAAAAACCAAAAACTTGGTTATTTGAATTTTTCACATAAATTTTGAGGTTATGTGAAAAAAGTGTAGATACAAAAGTTGCAGATCTTTTTATTACCTACAATAACTGTGCCATTTAACGTTTTTCCATAGAACTTGTAGTTTTGCCGGAGATCGAAATAAATCGTTTTCTACCCTTAAACCCCTTTCCACTTCCCGACCTCGGATCGCCCGTAAATTATTTTTCCTTTCATTTTTGTTATATTCTCTTCCTTTTTCAATGGGTTTTATCCTACTATTATTTTTTTTCGCTTTTTACTATTTTCAAAGGCTTCAGCCCTGGTCTATTGATAAACTGATTACTTCACCGCAAATATGTTGACAAAGGTGGTGTTCCGCCATTTTCTTATTGCTACCAAAAGTGTTCCGCCACCACAAAAAGGTTGAAAACCACTGATCTATATATACGCAGCTCCTTTGAAGCCAGGGTGATCCCGCAGGGTATTGACTGGTTTATCCACTGCAAAAATTTCTGCCTGGAAAATGCTGCAGTAGTCAAGGAGTCTATACGACCTCTGTGGTGAGCACAAGGAAATAATACAGATTTATAACTTTTACTTCACCAGAAGAAAATGTTTACAAAATATTTGTTTTACTGACGGATACTTGCATCTTAAATAATGAACCAAATGTTCAAAATAGCAAATATTGAACTTTTACCTACATAAAATTAATACATGCAGATTTGCACAAACCAGGACTGGATACCCTCGCCAGGTAAATGGTTAAACGGAGGACTGTTTGATCATCTGATTAAGAAACATTAAGTTATCATTTAAATTAGTTATTGTCTGGTATTTTTTTAAATTCTTGTTTTCCCCTTTTCTCTAAATGTTGAAATAAATAGCTAATTATTTTGTTTTAAGTAGTTGAGTTTATTAAATTGACACATTCATTATTTTTTCTTGAATACTGTAAAATATGTTAAAACTAATAATAAAAATAAAACGTTTAGTAAAGTATTTTTCACCCTAAATGGTATCGACTTATTGACTGCAATAAAACTACCGGTTTAATCCCATTGTTATATTCTATCAATAAGCAAAGACACTACAGGGTAGGACTTTAGATATTTAATTCGTTATTAATAATATATTAAATGTGAAAAATTAAAGATGTTATCGGAAGCACAAGATAGTTAAATATTACCTGCTATAATTACAAATTATAATCCCAACCTGACCGACAGATTATTTGCATTTTTATGGCCGAGCTCTTGCAAAACGTACCAGGTAGTTAAACGGAGTCAACCATTTATTGTGAAAAATACTTTAACATTAATTTGATTATCTTAATTTATTGGTGGTTTCATTGAGGTATGTATTAGAGCCGTAATTATTTTAAAAAATTTTACTCAATAACTTCTACCTGGCTCAACAGAAAATAATAAAATTTGTTGCGCCAGTCCATTATAAAAGCCTTCAAAAAGGTTAATACAATTTTTATGTAAAATTAATAAGGGATCCAATATTTGAGGGTAGCAAAATTAACGTAGGATTTCCCATGGTCAGTGAAGTGGCAATATTTTCCTTGATGATAATGTTTGCATAAAAACCAAAGTTTCAAAATTAATATACATAATAGCTATTTATCATTAAAACAATATTGCCCAGACTACTTATTTAATGAGACAAGCGTCCAATATAAATTAAATTCATATTTAATATTGAATATCGATTCCCGTTACAAGATTTCGCAAACTATTCAATGACTGAGCTTAATTAGAGAGAAACCATTTTTGAAATTGGCAAAAATGCGCTCGCCGTGGTGTCATAGGTCAGTTCCGTGAACTTATAAGCATTTTTGAAGCTGCCGCGCGGCCTCTGCTCAAGACGCTTTTTCGCGAAAGACTTTGGATAGAATGACAGCTCTTCCGGGTTCAGTTGAACGTGAATCTATTGGGATACTAGAGAAGCATGATCGTAGAGGTATAGCGTAATATATGTACACAAATTATATTGTGGCCATTTTGGACAGTGGCAGCTTAGGATCCATTGACTTAGGCTTTTACATTTCGTCGTTAATTTGACTAAGTGGCGTATATCACTTTTGTTAACTTTCCAGGAGAGCCTTTTAAAGATTTTAGTATATTTGACTTGCTTGTAATTCTGGAACTAAAACGCATATAATAATCAGCCTAGATATATCGATGAGTCCTTTGAAAACTTTGGCAAAGGTATCTATGAAAATGTAATATTACTTTCTACAAAAGAGATATGGCTAAAAAAAATATATACGCCACTCTGTAAAATTCTTTTTTATTGCATCGCCTATTGCATCGCCTATTGCATTTACTAATATATACGCCTATTAGTAAAATAATTTATTGCTCAATTTTTATATAGGCCGGTATATTTCATAAAATATGTATCATACATTAATATACATTAAGACTACTGGTTTTAATATTTTTAAACCATTTAAATCATTGCCACATGCATAACCGATTTTTTCTTTAGTTTCCTTACTTATTGTCTCTTTAAAATGAATTAGCGGTAACTCATCTTCCGAATCGTAATTATTTAAGTATATTTTCGACTGCTACAGCTGTTTCATAGTACCATTTTTTTTAATATAACATTTTAACCTGGCTCCCTTCTTGTAAAGTCTTATCTAACACTATAGTCGGATCTGGTCTTATCGTGCGGGTCATACGATTCAAGAAAAACATACTCTCAGTTTTTGTTTTCTTTACTTGCGTTTAATTTTACCCTCTAAATAAAATACGTAAGATAAATGAGACAGACTTATTCCATTTTGACATGAAAAAAAAGGATATGTATTTACTTTCCAGCGATTCTAAAAAAGCTTATTATAGCACCAGCTACCTTTTATTTTAAATATGCCAGTTTTGTGACTTTGACAGTTTGTGACAAAATTAAACAATTTTCTGGGTTTTTGCATCTCCAATAAAAAAAATGGTACTTAATCTGATAAACTATTTCGAAAATGAAAGAAAAAGTGGAAATTCGCCAACCAATATTCAGGAAACAGTAGCCAAAGCACTGGGAATTAGTTTAAGGACTGTGCAGAAAATTGTGCATGAAACAAAACATAACATAATTCCCAAGAATACTAAAAAGTGTAAACGAAGAAAGCCAAAGACTGAGGATTTAAGCGAAAATATTAAAATGGGAGTTCGAAATGTGATTTACGATTTATACAAATCAAAAACCAATGTAACTCTTCCAGTTTTACAAAAAACATTAAAAATTCGGGGTGTTTTGGAAATTGGACTTGAAGCGTTATCAAAATTAATAAAAAATTTAGGTTTTCGCTATAAAAAAGACTGTAACCGAAGATTTTTATGTGAGCAGCCACAGATAGTGAGTCAGCGTGTTTAGTTTTTAAAAAAATATACGGACAATTACAAATCGAAATTTAGAAAAGTGGTATTTTTAGACGAAACGTGGATATTTTCGAATGGAAGTGGTTCAAAATCTTGGCAAGATGAGTCTGTAAAAAGTGTTAAAAGGAAAAAGGGGTGCGGTACGGGAAAGCGTTTTATTATTTTGCATGCCGGTTCTGCAACAGGATATGTTGCAGGTGCGAGTTTAATTTTTTCTTCAACATCAAAAAGTGCTGACTATCATGATAATATGAATTGCGAAATGTTTGAAAAATGGTTAAAAGTTCAATTGATACCAAATTTAGATGCTCCGTCTTTAATTGTATTAGATAATGCATCATATCATTCAAGAATTTTAAATAAACAGCCTACTTTATCTTGGAAGAAAAGTGATATTTATGAGTGGCTGGAAAAACACAACCAAAATCCTTTACCAAATATGCTTAAATCGGAACTCCTATCAATAGCAAAGTCTCTTAAAAAACCCAAAATATACGCGGTAGATGAAATACTGCGTGAATATGGTCATGAGGTTCTACGAGTGCCGCCATATCATTGCCAGTTTAACGCAATAGAATTAATATGGGCTGGTGCAAAGTCTTATTATGAAAAACATGTAGGTGATGGTCTTAAATCCGACCAAGTACAAATAGTTTGGCAAGATTCGTTAGATCATATTACACAAGAGTACTGGAAGAAATCGGTGGAACATACAGAAATATTAATAAGGGATTGGTGGGATCGAGAACAAGTACTAGATGTCGAAGTAGCGCCAATGATAATTGCTCCATTCGAAGACGACTCAGACGACGAGGACTTTTCAGATTTTATAAGTGACGATGAGAGTTTTTAGGCTATAATTATAAACGGTGTTTTTCGTTTACATTTTTTAGTATTCTTGGGTATTATATTATGCTTTTTTTTCATGCAAATTATTCTGCATAGTCCTTAAACTAATTCCCAGTGTTTTCATTACGGTTTCCTGCATATTGGTTTGCGAATTTCCACTTTTTCTTTCATTATCGAAATAGTTTATTAGACTAAATGCCACTGTATTTTTAGGTTTTAGTAGTAAAATTGTTAAAATAAATTGCACTGTTTATTATTGTCGTTTTTAATTAAAGGGTACAGTAGGTATATAATTAACGATTATATAATTTTTTTGTAACTTTTTTAACTCCCCTGTACATAATTTTTACAAAACTAATAATATTAGGTATATGTGGCTATCTTCGCGATAGCTAAAATAATGAAACTATTTTTCCTTCCTTCGGTATATTTGTAAATACTCTCACAACATTTTGACAGCCTCTGTGTTGTCTGATTTGACGCATATGATCAGTGACCTTTGGACCCGCACGTTAAAACCAGATCTGACTATACCAACTCATTGAAATTGACTACATTTTGTGTCCCATTCCTCCACTTAACGAGTACCTACCTACCTACATCCATTTTTTTACCAATAAAGTCAATATATACATACTATGCAATAGAACACCAAAACAATGAAACTTTGTCACGTTAATTTAAAATAACGGCTAATTTTGACGTTAAAACCTTATTGGCATACGTCCTCAAACAGGCGGATATAGGCATATACGTATCATAAAGTACAATGTTGCCATTTGACGTAGGTTTACTGATAGACGTATATGTATCATATGCCCGTCAGCGAAAGCGATCCTAGTGCTTATTAGTCGTACGCCTAAACGAAAAAACGGAATAACTTTTAAACCGTTGGGAATTGAAATACGCCACTTAGCGAGCGCATGCCCCATGTCAATTCACATATACCACCGTAAAAATCGAAATATCGCATTTTTGCATATACGTCACTTAGTTAAATTAACGACGATTTATTATCTGTTTATTTCATCTTGAGAAATATGACAGAAAAAAAAAATTGACCAAAAATTCACCACATCCATTCACAGACCAAATTACACTGCGACATTTACTTTATTATGTATCGACAAAACAAGAATAATATCGTTTTTAACACCTAGGCTAAGCAGCAGTCACGCACGCGAACCATTGGTTTGCCATCTCTGTAAATAGTATATCAACTAAATCTATTTATTAAAAACGACAATAATAAACAGTGTAATTTATTTTAGTGGTAAAATTACCTAACCTAAAAATACAATGGAATTTGATCCGATTAACTATTTCAAAAAATATGGTAATTTGCCAACCAATAAGTAGAAAACAGTAGTAATCAATTTAAGGATTGTACAGAAAATTGTCCATGAAAGAAAGCATAATATAATACCGAAGAATACTAAAAAATGCAAACAAAGAAA
Organism: Polydrusus pterygomalis; assembly: GCA_963969555.1. Classification (NCBI taxonomy): domain Eukaryota; kingdom Metazoa; phylum Arthropoda; class Insecta; order Coleoptera; family Curculionidae; genus Polydrusus; species Polydrusus pterygomalis. The sequence continues at coordinate 22,622,018 of OZ018379.1, forward strand.
ACAGTTCATAATTATAGAATAAAAACTTAAAACTGTCATCATCGCTTATACATATTAGAAATTCTGAAAAGTCCTCGTCATCTGAGTCGTCCTATAGAATGGAGCAATGATCATCGGCGCTACTTCGACATCTAATACTTTTGTTCTCGATCCCACCAATTGCTTATTAATTTTTCTGTATGTTCCACCGATTTCTTCCAGTACTCCTGCGTAATATGATCCAACAAATCTTGCCAAACTATCTCTACTTGCGAGGATTTAAGACCATCATCACCTACATGTTTTTCATAAAAAGGTTTTGCCCCAGCCCATATTAATGCTATCGCATTAAACTGGCAATGATATGACGGCAGTCGTAGAACCTCATGGCCATATTCACGCAATATTTCATCTTCAGCGTATATTTTGGGTGATTTGAAAGACTTTGCCATTGATAGGAGTTCGGAATTTAACATGGTTGGTAAAGGATTTTGGTTGTGTTTTTCAAGCCACTCATAAATATCACTTTTTCGCCAAGATGAACTAGGTTGTTTATTTAAAATTTTCGAATGATTTGATGCATTGTCTAATACAATTTTATTAAAGACGGCTCATCTAAATTTGGGATTAATTTAGGTTTTAGCAATTTTTTAAACATTTCGCAATTCATATTGTCATGATAGTCAGAACTTTTTGATGTGGAAGAAAAAATTAAGCTTGCAACTGGAACATATCCTGTTACAGTACCGGTATGTAAAATAATGAACCGCTTTCCCGTGCCACATCTTTTTTTTCCTTTTCACGCCAAGATTTTGAACCACTTGCATTTGAAAATATCCATGTTTCGTCTAAAAATACTACTTTTCTAAATTTTGATTTGTAATATTCCGTATATTTATACAAAACTACAAATACTGGGTAGGTATGAAAATCCTCCCTGGTTCATCACTGGAGACCTATATCTGAATCTCCTTCGAAATGATCTGGTATACCTTTTTTAATGCATGCACTGCATGCCGCATTACACATTACACTAAGTTACTTATTATAAAATAGCTTCTTGATCCCCCAATCGGACCACCCGTTATGGAGTTACTCAACCCGTGAAGTCCAAATAAATGATAATAAAAATAAAGCAGCATATCGTAACAGCGTTATACGAACCCCATGACCTCAAACCACAATACTTACAACGAAAATTTGCATTCCAGCGACATAAAAACTGCCCATCAAGGTAATAAAATTGGCAATAACAATGATTTCATTACATGTTTTTTCTCTGGTTGGCCGTCGCGAAATCTTATCTTTGTTCCGCAACTTTCGCTAACAAATCCCGAAAAAACGACAAAATTACGATCATCGCAACAAGCACGGTCGCGTAAATGGAGCAAAGCATTTGGGAGAAAGACGATTATTTTATTTAAGAGCAAACATTTTCGTATCAATATTTCGTTTATTTATCGTTTTCTCCAAAAAGCGTGCCAATACTCGTCTTTGGCTAGCGATTACCTTCAGTGTTGAGTTAAAAAAAAATTAATTGGGAAAGAAAGAAAAAGCGAAAAGTCTTCCTCCACAAAATTTAATAGAATAAAAAGTTATTAAAATGTCTCTACATGTTTCTAACGTAGAAACGTTCATCATCAGGAGGCAGAAAAATTTATTTTATGCTGATGGTGTTAGCAAAAGAGAAAATTAGAACCATAATGGAGCTTTTATGGACTTAAAAAATTGAAGTGTGGAAGAAACATGATAAAAAAAATTGATAATGGTTAAACCATACTGAGTATTTGAAAAAGTGGGAAAGAAGAAAAACTCTTTCTAAGAAGGTGTCGAAGATTATTTAAATTTAAAAAAAACATATGCCTGTAAGACATTATGAGATAAAATTGTAGTTTCACAAGAGATTACAGTCAAAATTTGACAGCTGTCAATATGTCAAATAGTTTAAAAAAAAATTATATTAATGAAAAAACTATAAGGTCGTATGTATATTATGGGAAGTATAATGTGGAAAGTTGAAAAAAATACGCAAAAAATTCTCTTGTCAAATTTCGACACCTGTCAATATGTCAGAATTATTACAATAACCGATAGTAATAAAACAAACGTTGGATTCATATAGATATTGTCGCTAAGAATAGAGAAAAATTAAAAAAAAAATTCTACACGTCAAAATCAAATTTTGACAGATTTTTTAAAAAAATTTTGAAAATTTTTGTCGTTTGTTCGGGTTTGTATGTATGTTTGTTTGTAACCGACTTCTTTGAACCCGATTTTGACCCACTTTAAACGGTCAGATTTAATTTAAATTTTGTAGACTTATCAAGAACCGCTGACAATAATACAATAATCTATCAATCTAGCTCAATCTACTCAAAAAAATCTTTTTTCTTAACAATAACTCAAACTAAAAAATTAAAAATAAATATAGTTAAAAAAAAACTAAAAAACACGCTTTAATAATTAATCAAACTAAAAAGCTAAAAATACATATAGTTTAAAATAATTATTGAAATTCTTAATATAGGCAGAAAATAATAATGAACGATAAACATTAATAATGTGAAAAAAGCGTGGGTCGCTTTGTGCTATATTTTTCGTATATCGAGTACCCCACGCTTTTTTTACAATATTGACAATAATACTAATGTTTATCGTTCATTATTATTTTCTGCCTATATAAAGAATTTCAATAATAATTTTAAACTATATTTATTTTCTGCTTTTTAGTTTTTTTAAACTATATTTATTACTTTTTATATGTAGGTAATATGCAACAGCTGATAGACTGAAGACATTGCATCATGGATTCTAATAGTTTAGGCTCCATGTTTTATGTTATGGAACATGAAGCCTAAACAATTTACCAGTTAAACAATAGATTAAACGTCACTTGAAAAATTTGTGTGTGTGTGGTAAGTTTATTCAATTACCTTTCCAGCAGGCTGGGGTATTTGGGCCGACCGGGCTTTTTTGCTCTTAGTAAATAATTTCTTCGGGCCACGTCAATGTCTTTGTTGCCGGGCCAGGTCGGGTCGGGCCTTAAAATTCCGACCCGTGCAGGGCTCTAATCTGTATACCTCAATTTCCTCTCCCCCCTCTCAACACATTTTTTTTAGAGCCTTATTCCCCATGACAAAAAACCAAAATTATCGATATTGTCATATCTCTAAATTGGAACACAATGTATCAATATTTTTTTTATAAAAAATACCACAACTTCAAATGTTAATCAAAAAAATACCATGTCGGACTTTCATTGTCTTTATTTTGTTGCCTAACACAACGTTTCGGTTAGTTAGTATCTGTAACCGTTTTCAAGTGTAAACTAAATTACAATTCTTAGGCTATACTGTCGTAAATATTTTACTATCCATGTGCAATGAAGCCATTTCAAACCTTAAAAATCGCGTAATACAGAAACGAAAGAGAAGCAAGCATTTCTTACAATACTTTATGTTGAGGGGAAAATATTAGAAGAATAACCAAAAACTATAATATCGAATCTATCAAATCCCTTGCGAGTGTGGCGAATCGTACATTGGAGAAACAAAAAGACCTCTTCCCGTACGAGTTAAAGAACATCTGAAACATACTCAAAGAGGTGAAACTTCGAGATCAGGTAGGTATAGCGGAACATGTATGGACCATCAACCAACATAATATACAGTGGTCAGAAGTTCACAAGCCAAGGTACATAGATAGTATGCCTTAGAATTATAATTTAGTTTACATTTTTTTTTATGAACAAATTCCCAACGAACTTTAAAAGTCCATTACAGGGAATATAAATTATAAACAATAACAAACTTAAAATTTTTTTTTATAAAATTACATAAATATATATATTTTACGAAATTAATAAAAAAGTACCTAAAATATTATTCAATTTAAAAAAAAAATGGAATCATTTATTTTGTTAAAAAATACAATTTAGTTTGCTTTTTAAATACCTAGTACTAATTTTTTAATATTTTTATATTTATTTGGTAGGTTATTATAGATCATGATCCCATTGTATAATAATGATCGTTTACCGAATTTACTTCTAATATTTACTGCCAAAAGAGTTTCATTTGAAAACGGTTAGACATACTAACTAACCGAAACGTTATGTTAAGTAACAAAATAAGGACAATGGAAGTCCGACAAGGTAATTATTTGATATTACTTCATTGTCCACCTTCAAACAAACAATAAAATAGGGAAAAGAAAACCATAAAGTCTTTCTCCACAATTTTAATTCAGTAGCTAATAAGCTAGAATCGACATGTTTCGAGTGTAGAAACACTCATCATCAGGATGTTAAAGTAAAAATTATGAACAGCTGATGTTGTTAGCAAAAGAGAAAATATAATAAAGTTAAGGTGGAACTAATCCATAATGGAGCTTTCAATAGCACGCATAGGGAGTGAGAAAATTTGTTTGCAGTCAAGAGGTGAAAATCTATCAGCACGCTGAAAGGTCCGGGACCAGTAAAAAAGCCACTGTGGGCGGGAAATGAAAGGAAAAACAGGACATATCATTTCATTTCCCGCCCACAGTGGCTTTTTTACTGGTCCCGGACCTTTCAGCGTGCTGATAGATTTTCACCTCTTGACTGCAAACAAATTTTCTCACTCCCTATGCGTGCTATTGAAAGCTCCATTATGGATTAGTTCCACCTTAACTTTATTATATTTTCTCTTTTGCTAACAACATCAGCTGTTCATAATTTTTACTTTAACATCCTGATGATGAGTGTTTCTACACTCGAAACATGTCGATTCTAGCTTATTAGCTACTGAATTAAAATTGTGGAGAAAGACTTTATGGTTTTCTTTTCCCTATATTATTCAACTCCACTTTGAGTATGGACTACTTCTTCAAAATTAAACAATAAAATGTTAATACCCGTGTCCAAGCAAAAAAAACTGTACTCGATATACTGAATGTATTTCTGTTACAAACTCACACTGTATTATTATTTTGTAATGTTTCGTTGTATTTTTTGAATATTAAAAAAAAGGTTAATATTTTTTAAGCGACTAAAAAGGTAAATTTTAAATAAAATCCAATATTTTCTAAAGCGTTTATTACTATTATAATAACCCAATTACTAACTTTGTGTATACTAAATGGTGGATGCACTACAAAAAACTTTTCTTCTGCAGCGTTATTATAAAGCTGGTCCAGTGTCGGCAGTGTCCTACATGTCTACTTTACTATAGTGCAAAAACTTTTTCGTGTCAAAATCCATGCCTATCCTAAGTACGATAAAATATAATTTTTAATTTTGCTTTTTCCGGTAGCCCATGTACAATTCAATTAAAAAAATTACTATAGAAACAAATATATCAAAAACATTCATTACAAACAGAAACTTTAAATGTTTTAAGGTTATCACTTTGGGTATTTCCTGTGAAGCAAATGTTTTTTCAGCTTTTTCTTTCATTTCTTTCAAGTCTTTATTCATTAACCCACCGTCCAAGATCAACCGATGAACAGCCATATCAATGGCATCTTTTGCTGGATATCCTGTGGCAAAAACGGGAGATGAAAGTGACATAAATAATACAGGGCCAATATGGGTCAAGATTTCCTGATCTTTCTTACTTTCCAGGCATAAAAGTGGAGCGGCAAAACTAAATGGTACTTTTAACATTAGCGTCATTGCAGTTCCGTTCTTGCAGACTTCCCGTACACAAACATTCATATTACTGCAATTGAACATTTTTTTAAGAAATATGTTATCATCTATTCCAAGATTTTCTTCAAGTAGCTTATATAAACTTACTGATGTTGCGATGGGAAATTTGGAAGCAATAGCTTCATCAATAGTGTTAATTTCAAGGCGATATTCCGTTCCACATAACATAGCGACAAAGTAGGATAACATATAAGTCTGAAAGAAGAATACGCTTATCATCCAAAACCCCAGTAACATTCTAAATTTGAATTTGGTTGATAATCGGGTAACTGGCACTCCATAAAAAAGTGTTGCTGCTAATACAACCATTTTAAAAAAGTTTTGCCTATAAGCGATTGACACAAATCCACTCCACAGCAGCAACACAATGAATACTATATTGGCATTGCCTGATTTCTTTACAGACGTGAGATAACTCTCATAAAACGATAAGGGTTGAGCTTTGGGAGCAATTAAATGAATATTGTCAAAATGGTAGAAAACACCAAATTCGAAATCTGTATCATATGCTGGTTTTTGCATTTGACCGTTATAACAGCCTACAGCCAAATCGACTCGTCTGGTATATAATTTTTGTAAACCTTCATTTTGATAACTGCCATTTAATTTTAATCCTTGAAAACTATAATTCCCAATTTCCCCATTCTCTGTCATTCCCAAATATTCTAGTAAATGAGACATATAACGTTGTTCCAATCCTTGACCGTCCCAAGTTACGTATGGAATTATTTGCCTATAATATGTTCTTATGGTAGTATTTCTCCATTTTTTTGGGTTACGTGATGCTAAAAACGAACAAAAAACATGAAGAAGTAGTCCATACTCAAAGTGGAGTTAAATGATACAGAAAAAGGAAAGCACGAAGTCTTTCTCCACAATATTTATTATTCGAAAAACTAGGCGAACCTAGGATCACATCGACATGTTTCGAGTGTAGAAACACTTATCATCAGGAAAACAAAGTGTAAAGTAAAATGCTGATGTTTTTAGCAAAAGAGAAAATAATGGTGAGATTGAGCCGTAATGGAGCTTTTTAATGGTGTACAAGAGGTGTAAAATTGAATAGTCAGAAGGTCGACAATCAAGACTCCAGCATACTGAAGAGTCTAGGGTTAAGTGCAGAAGCACACTGTGTTGTGCAGAAAATTAGGGTAGTAAAAATTAGGAAGTTTTGAAAAACTTATCTGTAGAAATCATTATTAAATTACTGAAACATCTTGAGTTTTATTAAGCCTAGTTAGAAACATGTGAAAGTATTGGAGTGAGATGTAAAGAAAAAGAAAAAAGTTGTTTTTTAGGGGTCAAAACATCTTTTGGTTAAAAGTAAAAAACTGTTGGGGTACCAGGCCTTTTACAGCCCAGTTACCCCGCCGGAGTCAAAGCAAAAAATTCAAAGAATTTTTTTTTTAAATTTCTTTGAATTTTTTGCACCAAATGTGTGTGCTTTGACTCCGGCGGGGTAACTGGGCCGTAAAAAGCCTGGTACCCCAACAGTTTTTTACTTTTAACTAAAAGATGCTTTGACCCACAAAAAACAACTTTTTCTATTTCTTTACATCTCACTCCAATACTTTCACATGTTTCTAACTAGGCTTAATAAAACTCAAGATGTTTCAGTAATTTAATAATGATTTCTACAGATAAGTTTTTCAAAACTTCCTAATTTTTACTACCCTAATTTTCTGCACAACACAGTGTGCTTCTGCACTTGACCCTCGACTCTTCAGTATGCTGGAGTCTTGATTGTCGACCTTCTGACTGTTCAATTTAACACCTCTTGTACACCATTAAAAAGCTCCATTACGGCTCAATCTCACCATTATTTTCTCTTTTGCTAAAAACATCAGCATTTTACTTTTCACTTTGTTTTCCTAATGATGAGTGTTTCTACACTAGAAACATGTCGATGTGATCCTAGGTTCGCCTAGTTTTTTGAATAATAAATATTGTGGAGAAAGACTTCGTGCTTTTCTTTTTCTGTAAAAAACATTAAGTTGCAATGGGAATAGATTGGAATTTAGAATTAAATATTACTGGGAAGCCTAATCGTTACTGTTTCTAGAACCTACTAGATGAGTTACTGCCAAAAAATTTTGATTCAGAGTATAGAAGAAGAATTTAAGTCGTGTTGATTGTCTACTTAGGTAGTTTAATCCCTGTCTGAACCTAGCAGGCTCATATAACTTGATTTCCATGAGGCTTAAAGTACCAATAACCAAATTGGTCTCACATACCGTATAGGGTTGGTGAAATAACTTTTAAAATACTTACTATTCATCGTGGAAAATATTGTTGAGGCATTACAGTTTCCCAGTCGAACAGGATTTAAATAGGGTTCCAAAATGTTTCCGTACTTGTAAGGAAAATATGTAAAACTTCTTAAATTTTCATCGACAATATGCACATGGGAAATAAATTTCTCAGCAAGTTCTTTAAGAAACTCCTTGGTAACTTTGGGCATAATGAAAATGAATTTAGCCCTTATTTTTAAAATGTTTCGAGATAGATGTAAATGAAAATTGGATAATGTCCGGTGGTCCATTAGTGATATGATATAAATAATGTTGTCGGTGTCAATGGAAACGATGGAGTGTAGATTACTATTAATATATATGACTGGTATTTGCAAGTCAGGAAAACTTAATTCAAAGTTACTTATTATGGTGTATTTGAAAACATCGGTTAAAGAAATTGCCATTTTCTCAATACACTTACTAACATCTTTGCGGCTAAATTCTTCTTCAGAGATAGTTTCCAGAAAATTACGTTTTAAAAACGTCAAATTGTTATTTTCTTGTGCAAATGACGTTATTGTTAACAATATTAGTATTTGTAGTATTTCACCTCTTACACCCATTGTAATAAACGCCCCAATATAAAAACCTTCCCTACCAAGTAAAATTATTTTTCGGAACGAACATATTACAAATAACTACAAATTACTCATTACTTAATTAATTATAAGTTGTTTTGGACAATTCTGGTAATGACAACTTGTTTAATCAATTAGCATTTCAGGAAAGGACTGTAATAACTAAATAAACTACACATACATCACAACGTTTGATGAATTGTTTTTTAACATTGTTATGACAGGTCTGTAGTTAGGAAATAATATTAATGATTTTATTGCGGATTCTGGAGTTTAAAATATCCTTTCTTCTAGAAAAAATTCACAGATCTTGCACCTTACGCAAGCATCCTATGTATTGAAAATACCTGACACAGCTTTAAAATAAACCGCATTATTTCGCCTTAAGAAGCCTACTGTTGCTCTGTGTCCCATTACGTTTGGGACACCCTGTATATTAATTAAAACATATTATAAATAATCCCAAAAAAACGAAAACAAAAATAAAAGTTGGACACCCTTTATCTTGGTTGTTATCAATTTTGGGATAATGCAAGTTTAAATAAATCGCGTTAATTCGCCTTAAGGAGCCTGCTGTTGCTCTGTGTCCCATTACGTTTGGGACACCCTGTATATTCACAAAAACATATTATATTAAATGTATGGTTTTATTTCTAAGAATAATTAATATAAATTTGTTTATAAACAATAATATTCACATAGCAGACCAACCAAGGTGAACTATAAATAATCCCAAAAAAACGAAAACAAAAATAAAAGTTTGACACCCTTTATATTGGTTGTTATCAATTTTGGGATAATGCAAGTTTAAATAAATCGCATTATTTCGCCTTAAGGAGCCTGCTGTTGCTCTGTGTCCCATTACGTTTGGGACACCCTGTATATTAACTAAAACATATTATATTAAATGTATGGTTTTATTTCTAAGAATAATTAATATTAATTTGTTTATAAACAATAATATTCACATAGCAGACCAACCAAGGTGAACTATAAATAATCCCAAAAAAACGAAAACAAAAATAAAAGTTTGACACCCTTTATATTGGTTGTTATCAATTTTGGGATAATGCAAGTTTAAATAAATCGCATTATTTCGCCTTAAGGAGCCTGCTGTTGCTCTGTGTCCCATTACGTTTGGGACACCCTGTATATTAACTAAAACATATTATATTAAATGTATGGTTTTATTTCTAAGAATAATTAATATTAATTTGTTTATAAACAATAATATTCACATAGCAGACCAACCAAGGTGAACAATTGCCTTATATTCAATCGGTCATATTGTCTAAGCCTACTTATGCTATGTTTTTAAATTATACTTATTTACCCAACGGTACAATAACATTTTCTTAGAAATCAATAATAAAAAAATTATCCCATTTGTTAACCAAATTTGGGCGGACCCTGTAATATGCAATTATTGTGCTCCAACTTTTTGCCTCCCGCTTTTTTTTTCGATATAATATTTCGATTTAAATAACGTGAACTTACCTTAGTTATAACTTATCTCAATAAAACACTTTTTAACAAAGTTACTATGGCGTTCTTTAAAACACAAACTGAACTAAACATTATTTATTATTTACTTGCCGACTTTACGCTGATTCATATTTATATTTCTACCAAGTCTTATCAGAGTATTATGTTACAAGACCGATCTAGATATTGCGCTGTTGGCCGCGACATCGACATGAGCGACATTGACATGCAATGCAAAGTTTGCGTAAACACGATCCCAATAGTATTTTCAATACTAAAAATACATTTTAAAAAAACCCTACGGTTTGAATAAATTAGGAGACACACTATCTATCCTTATCTTGAGATTCCTAGTCTAAAACACAACCACGATACAAGTCATTTCAAGTATACGATTTAAGACCTATCAAATATCCCTTGAGTGAGTTAAAAAAGAGACACGAATTTCCCCTTAAAAGCTTAATGTTGTTTGGCAAGCGATTGTAAAGTTTTATAGAACGATATTAGGTCCCTTTGCCAAAAAGAGTTCTACTATGATAGTTGTAGTCACCTCTAAATCTAGTATTATTTTCGTGTATTTTTATATTGGCCTCAAAACTAATTGGGTTCTTAATTAAAAATTTAACTTACTTATAGATGCAATTACCCACTACAGTAAGTAGGTTGTTCTCTCTGAAAACTCCCATACACGAAAGTATATTTTTCGGCAACCGTCCGGGTTTGTTCGTACCCACTTCCCGGACGCTTTTCCTTTGAGAAAGTAGCATTTCTCCGGCCGAAGTACGTGCCTAGTCCGGGAAGAATCACATCAATATTAGCAATTGCTCGAATTTTAATATAAATATTAATATAAATAAGAATTATAATGTTTCTGTTAGTACCTATCTTCTGTTCGAATTTCAATATTTAATACAAATAAGAATTAAAATGTTCAAAATTTTGTTCTACAAAGAAATATAATAAAGAAATGTGTCTCATTGATTTGTTATACTACACGGTTGCCGAAAAAATAGTGTACGCAACACGTCCGAAAACATGGACTCGCAGACTTCCAGAATTTTGTCAACTCGTCCAAAAAAACAGTATTTTCCGGACTTGTAACGTAAATTACTATTAATATTAAACATGATTTTGACAAAGAAAACCCCTATTTATTTCTGTAGATCCTCCCCATATTTCAATTCCAAACTTAATTCTAGAGTAAAAAGTGTTCCAAAGTAAACCCCCCTTTTTAACACTATCAAATCAACAGTTTTCAAAAAATCACTCTGTATAATAGTGTGTGTATAATATCATATACAGTATGTCCGGCAATGTGGTAGACAACCCACCAAAAATTTCATTTTTCGAGGAAGTAGGGGAGACCGGGGTTTAATGATCCCTAGGGGTGAAATGATCCCTTGAATTATTCAGAAATCAGTAGCTCCATCTATTACCCAAAAGCTGAAATTATGATTTAGTGCCTACGTTCACTCGTGGACAATAACCTGTAAATAGTTCAAGTGGTTTTCGAAGAATACGCAGGTATTTTGTCTTTTTGTATTTTCGATATAACGGTCAGTCTTTTTAACTGCACAAACAAACCTAAAGGCATATTCATTTAAAAAAAAAATTGTATGGGTTTTAATCAGTCATGTTTAAGCTATAGAATCATGTATTAGTTTGTACAAAATTTGATTTTAATAAATTTGTAAGTTCAGTAAATTATTAATTATGCATTTGGGGTAAAATGATCACTTCAGTGCGGGGCAAAATGATCAGACCCCACATATTTTATAAATGCGATTTTTAAAATTTTAGGACGCCTCGTACTTACCATCGTAAAACTCTGCGTCGAAACTGGGAACCTAATAATATGGCAAATGCTATAGAAGAGGATACAGTAAATAGAATGCCATATAAAACGGCTTTTCGAATATTTGCAGTACCAATAATGTCCCTTAAATGCAGACCCAAAAAGAAAAAATAATAGCTAAAGATAGCATTAAACATTTAGGTGGCAAGACGACAACGTTTACTACAGAACAGGAAAACGAGCTAATAAACCATATCCTAGACCTTGAAACTAGAATGTATGGTCTTACTACAATAGATTTACAGCGCCTAGCATTTCAATTGGCCAAAAAAAATTACATTATCCATAATTTTTCCCGTACAAAACAGATCGCCGGATATGATTGGCTCGCGGGATTTCAAAAAAGGCACCCAAAAATAACCCTTCGAACTCCGGAAGCAACTTCTGCGGCATGAGCGCGGGGATTTAATAAACCAGTGGACTCAAAATTTAGTAGGCAGCTTATTTTCGGTTTCTTTTTATTTTGACTGCCAATTTTAGAGTTCATTTTTGTTTAATATTTTTTTTATTCATATCTATCATATCATCTTATTCATAGTTTGCATTTATATTTGATTTTTTAAACCTTTATAATAAATAGTGAGATCTCATCCAGAAGAGAATATGTATCTTTTAAGGTGGGATCATCTTACCTCCAATATTGGGGTAATATGATCATTTAGCAGTGATTGGCCAAAACCATTACCCTTTTAAAACGGTGCAGAAATTCATGGATATTTTGTGATCTAACTATAGTCAATTGAATACCGAATCTTCCGTGAAAGCCTAATACTTTGAAGTCTGATAGTTTTGTAAGTATAACTGTTTTTACCTTAGAGGGATCATTATACCCCGGTCTCCCCTAATTTTTGATAAAAAAATTTTGCTTGGTGAAAAACTACGATTCTCGATGAAAACAAAATTAGACAGGGTGGTTCAATGTTCATAAAGTATAAAATTTAAATTTTTTACTATAGAATAAAGTACCCTTATTCTTAGAAGATGTGACGATTTGAAACAATTCTCTTAAATACCGTGCGAGCAAAAATTATTTGCATTGCATGTAAGGACGTAATGCTTAGCCGTAGAGCTTAATACCTGTTGGGTGTCAGTAACTACCTGAATTAACAATCAATCAGTTATTAAGTCATCTTTGACAGTCGTTACAAGTAATTTGATTCATCGCTAATTTTTCCAATTTCTTGAACCATTCACACAATGGGCTTTACGGAACAGCATAAAACATTCATGGTTGAAGCGTATTTTCAAAACGGGGTTAGAGTAAATGGTGAGTGGCCCAATACAATCCGGGTTTATGCATGGACGATTTTCACGAACATTTTCCTAATGTTGCTTTTATTGCTGGTGATTTTTATCATTGCCTGAAAAGAACCGCGGCTGTGTTTAGGGAAACAGGTTCTATACAACACAAAAAAGGAGCAGGAAGACCATCTGTAAGAATACAAGAACTTATTGCAAACGTTCGTATAAGACGCCTGTCCCAAGAAGTGGAAAGATGTTATGGAACATGCAGGACTATTCTTAAGAAGCAGCTAAATTTATTTCCTTTTAAAGGGCAAGTATTCCAAGAAATACAAGCCGCAGATTTTGAAAGACGCAGGAATTACTCTCAATGGATTACCCAAAATTTATTGGAAAGAAATGATTTATTAGACTTGACATTTTCTTTGAATGAAGCCTGGTTCCACCTCTCCGGCCAATTTCAGCAATTTATGTAATTATTTTTCTTCTTCTTTCTGTATATTCTTACTTTGTTAATTTTGTAAACAACAAAAATAAATTTGTATTTGTCTACTTATTTTATTACTCATAAGTTTGGCATATCCTGTCATATTATGAATTTGACAAAATTTAAACCTAGATTTGGTTGGATATAATATATTGTCCCCATATCATTGTGATCTAAACCAAGCTCAACGTTTTTTAATCCAAGCCCTCTTTGATGCAAATAATTTTTGCTCGCACGGTAGCATTTTTAGAATTAGGCTACTTTACTCTAGTAAACATTGTAATTTTTAACTTTATGAACATCCATACTATAATAGTATAGTTTTTTTTTTATCGACAATAGTATTTTTTCGGCAAGCAACATTTTTTATACTCGAAAAATGAAATTTTTGGTACCTTTGCCCTCTAGTGTGTCGCCGGACATACTATATATTTGATCCTTTTAATAAACTATTTTCCTCTGGTGCTGTGTGCCTGACTATAGTGTACCAGAGACAAGTAAATGTCGCAGTATACAAACATCTAGATACTTATATGTTGTGTGTAAAAAGTAACATTAATTTTGCTTATTGCGATAGCCCCTATATAATTCAATTAGAAAAACTATTATAGAATTAACTAAATAAAAACCATTAATGATAACTAAATATTTTAGTTGTTTCAAGGTTATCATTTTTGGGATATCTTTCGATGCAAATAAGATGTCTGATTTTTCTTTAATTTCTTTCATATATTTACTCATTAAGCCTCCGTCGAGAATGAACTGTCTAATAGCATTGTTAATCGCATCAATTGCTGGATAACCCTTGACAAAAACTGGAGAAGAAAACGCATTACATAATTCAGGGCCAATACGAAATTCACTCCCACCATCTTCTTGATCTAAACATAAACTTTTGTTGGAAAAAATAAATGTCGCCTTTTCTAAGATCGTCATGGTATCTCCTTTTTTGCTCATTTCGCAAAAACAATAATTATAGTAATGGCACTTGGACATTTTTTTAACGAGCAAGGCATCATCTTTTGCATGACTTTCTTTAAGAACTACATATATATTTTCTGAAGTTATAAGGGAAAATTTAGAAGCAATAGCTTGCTCAATTGTATTAATTTCAGGATGGTATGCGGGTCCACTGAAAATCGCAACAAAGAAGGATAACATGTACATTTGAAAGAACAATGCGCTTACTGTCCAAGAGCCCAATACGATCCTGAATTGGTATTTGGTTGAAAAGCCCGGAACTGGTATGCCGTAAAGCAATAAAGTGGCTAACTGAATAGTTTTAAAGAAGGGTTGTTTATACGCTATCGACACAAATCCACACCATGAGAACAGCACAAGGAAAAATATAGCAGTAATGTTTGATCTCTTAAAAGCCATCATAAAACTTTCAAGAAAAGATACAGATGGAGCTCTGGGAACAATGATATGAACCTTATCATGGTTGTATACAAAACCAAATTCAAAATCTTGACTATAATTTGGCTCCTGCAATTGAGCGTGATAACATCCTGCAGTTAAATCGACTTGTCTGGTATATAATTTTTGTAAGCCTTTATTTTGATAACTGTTATTGAGTTTTAGCCCATGGAACGTATATTCTCCAATTTCTGAAGACTCTGTCATTCTTAAATATCGCAGAACATGATTCATATAACGCTGTTCAATACCATGACCGTCCGAGGCAGCATATGGACTTATTTTCCTATAATATGTTCTTATGGTCGTGTTACTCCACTTTTTTGGATAGCGGGATGCTAAAAATAAGTACATAACTTAACAAAATTCGAGCAATAGCTAGTAAATAAGCGATATATTAAAACTATTATTATATAAATCGTGGAAGTACTTGGAAAATCCAAATTATATACTTTTGAGAAAAACGCAGTTGAGATAGCAGTTGGTTACAATAGATCTATTTTAGCTCAATAATGAAATACAAAATCCAATCCAATAGTTATAGCATACCTCGCAAATTTGACGAAGAAAGGTTACTCCCCACCGGCCGATAATAGAAGAGAACATAATATAAACGTTTTTCTCTCTGGAAATTTCTGCTATGACACCTTGCAATTTAGAACAAAGCTGCTCGATGCGACCCAAATGATACTTATCTACTAACATGATCCAAAACTGACATTTTTCGTATTTCCTACTGTTATACCATGTATCTACTGGACGTTTCTTAATATTTATAAAAAGAAGAATAGAAAAACGAGAAACGAAAAATTGAAAAGGGGTTAAATTTGTTAATGAATGATCCAAATCGTCGGCGTTGTTAAACTGTTATTTATTTTTTTAAAATGAAATGTAAATTTTGAAGAAGTAGTCTATACTCAAAGTGGAGTTAAATATATAGAAAAAAGAAAAGCACAAAGTCTTTCTCCATAAATTTATTAGAATAACTAGGCGAACCTGGAATAATTCATAATAATTCGACATGTTTTGAGTTTAGAGACACTCATCATTAGAAAAACAAAGTAAATAGTACAATGCTCATGTTGTTAGCAATAGAGAACAATGAGAACATAATAAGTGGGATTGAGCCGTAATGGAGCTTTCAATGGTGTACACGAGGTGTAAAAAATGAATAGTCAGAAGACCGACAAGACCTTAGCATACTGGAAAGTCAAGGATTAGTGCAAAGGCCCTGTCTTGGGTAGAAAAATGAAGAGAGCAAAAGAAAAATTAGAGAGTTTTAACAGACTTTGTGAAAATCATTTAGGTATAAGTAGTGAAAAATCTCAAGTTTCATTAAACTTTGTCGGAGACATGTAAAAATAGTGAAATGAGAGGGAAAGAAAAAGAAAAAAATGGTTTATGTTGACTTAGCATTTTACATGTCTCCGATAAAGTTTAATGAAACTTAAGAGTTTTCACTACTTATACCTAAATGACAAAGTCTGTTAAAACCCTCTAATTTTTCTTTTGCTTTCTTCATTGTTCTGCCCAAGACAGGGCCTTTTTACTACCCCTTGACTTTCCAGTATGCTGAAGTCTTGTCCTACTCAATCCTAAGATATCGTTTTCTAAAAATCAGAGTCCTAAATTGAAAATATATTACATGACAAACAACTTTTGAACCTTTAGCTATCTAGTGGTACGAATTTTCTTTTGAATTTGTTTTTAGCATAAAACTGAAATATAATAATGAGCACTTAAATGTTAGTTTTCATTATATTAATTAAAATTACACAGGCCTGCATGAAATTTGTAATGACGTGATTTTTATTTTTTGAGCTCAGTTTTTATATAGAAATAACTAAGTAATTAAAATAAAATTGGTCACTACCATCCACAGATTTTTTTTTTGCAAAAAAAAAAAGAAAAAATTTTAAAAAAACTTATAATAGGCGTTTTAACATTTTAAAATTAATAAAGTACTTCAAATTCTAAATGATTGATGAATAAAAAATGATTTTCTGTGGTGCTACAAACCTTCCGACTGGAGACTTTTTATCAACTTCAAAAAGGAGCTTTAAAGCTGTTCTTTTACATAATGACAATGTTTTTGCTTCTGTTTCGGTCGGCCATACAGTTAACTTAAAGAAAAACTATGAAAATTTAGAGGAATTACTTTTAAGAATACAATATGAAAGTCACAACTGGGAAGTGTGTGAAGATCTAAAAATTTTAGGTCTTCTCTTAGGTCAGCAGTCTGGATTTACTAAATTTCCATGTTTCCTGTGCGAGGGGGCTAGCAGGAATCGAGAACAGCATTGGATAAAAATATACTGGTCACAAAGAGAGACTTAAACACCTGGAAACATAAATGTAATTCGCGAAAGTCTTATTGACCCTCAAAAAGTTTTACTTCCACAACTTCACTTAAAACTTGGACGTATGAAACAATTTGTTAAGGCATTAAACAAAGAAGGAGATTGTTTTAAATATTTGTGTAAAACATTTCCGGCTCTGTCAGAGGCAAAATTAAAGGAGGGAATCTTTGTAGGGCCGCAGATTAGCAGCTTGATGAAACATACAGAATTTGAAAAGGTAATGGAATATAAGGAAAAACATGCATGCAATGCTTTTAAAGAAGTTGAACATAAATTACTACTATGTAGATCGTTGAAAATATGCTGGAAAATTTCAGGAATTTCAGAATACGAGCATAAAAATTCACTTTTTACATTCCCATTTGGACTAATTCCCGGAAAATCTTGGGGACGTGGGTGAAGAGCAAGGTGAAAGTATTCATCAATATATTAAAGAGATGGAAAAAAGATACCAGGGGCGCTGGGACACAAAAATGATGGCCGATTTCTGTTGGACATTGAGAAGAGATCTTCCTTTAGCTGAAACAAAAAAACAACCAAAAGAGGCTTTTCTGAAAAAAGAAAACGTTTTTTGAAGAAGCGTAACGAATAAATAACCATTTATAATAGTTTATATGTGTATATTTTGTATATTTTTGTATTTTTTTTCTTAATATATTAAAAAAGTAGCTTATAAATGAAATAAATCGTGTTTTTGCTATATTTTTGGATTTTACCGGTTTGAAAAATAACCTTACGTGATATAAACAAACTGAAAGCAGATTTGAAATCAGCGCTACCAAATTACTAGAAAACAGTTAAAATTTTTAAATCAACTTTCAAAGTGTTAAAAAATGCAGGCCTGTGTTATCAATATTCTAAAAAATATAGGTACTTACTATTCATCGTGGAAAACAAGTTCGTTTCGTTACAATTTCCAAGTTGATAAGGGCTCAAATAAGGTTCCAAAATGTTTTCGTATTTGTACGGCATGAACGTAAAAACTCTCAAATTTATACAGATTATATGCACATGGGAAATAAATTTGTCAGCAAGCGTTCTCAAAAACACCCTTGTAACTTTGGGCATAATAAAAATATACTTAGCATTTATTTTAAAACAGTTACGAGATAAATGTAAATGAAAATTCGATAATTCAAGGTGGTTAGTTAACGAAAAAATATAAATAACGTCATAGGTGTTAGTGGAAACGATGGAGTCCAAAGTACTATTAACATAAATGACCGGCAATTGTAAGCTAGATAAACTTAATTCGATGTTACTTATTATGGTGTATTTGGAAACTTCGTGTAAAGATCTTGCCATTTTTTCAATACATTTGCTAAAATGTTTAGGGCCATATTCTTCCTCCAAACTGATTTTAAGAAAATTATGTTTTGATAATTTTATATTTTCCTTTCCGCATATACGTGAAATAACCATTAAGCATATAAGTGTTTGCAATATTTCATTTGCACCACCCATTTTAATAATGTATTACTATAGAATAATTTTTTTACTAACTGACCTTATATTGACTGGCTGTAATAAAATGTCGACAATATGTTAATTAAAAGATATTTTCGTGACATTGGTTAATTTATTTAGGAATGGGTTACCTTAATTAGGCCTAAATTATTAATGTCCATTTAGTATTGACAGCCACATAACATCCATGACAACAATCGCTCCAATAATGTCATCCTTAGAAATTATACAGTTTGTGCTAACAGGATATTAATAATTTAGACCTTACCAACAAAATATGTCAATAAGTTAAAATATGCTCTTTTGTGTCAACCCAATGAACTGGCAGAAAAAGGTCTTAGTTAATGGTATACAAATAACTTGTATAAGACCAAAATTATTAGTCCTGTTAGTACTAACAGCCACATAATTTCCATGACAACAATCGCTTCAATAATGACATCCTTAGAAATTGTCTTAGAGTTAGTGTTAACATGATATTGACAATTTGGGCCTAAGTCAATAAAAACGAACTTATAGTCTAAGTCCTAAGTGCCATTATAACAAAAGCCTCTTGGAAAAATTGATTAAATCGATTGGATTTTTCATACATCAATGAATTTTTTTTTATCCATTGGGTATATTATCTACCGTGCGAGCAAAAATTATTTGCATCAAAGAGGGCCTTGCATCTAAGGACGCAATGCTTAGCCGTAGAGCTTAATACCTGTTGGGTGTCAGTAACTACCTGAATTAACAATCAATAAGTTATTTGTCATCTTTGACAGTCGTTACAAGTAATTTGATTCATCGCTAATTTGTCCAATTTCTTGAACAATTCACACAATGGGCTTTACGGAACAGCACAGCACATTCATGGTTGAAGCGTATTTTTGAAACGGGGTTAGAGTAAATGGTGAGTGGCAATACAATCCGGGTTTATGCATGGATGATTTTCACGAACATTTTTCTAACGTTGCTTTTATTGCTACACAAAAAAGGAGCAGGAAGACCATCTGTAAGAACAGAATAACTTGTTGCAAACGTTCGTGAAATAATGCAAAATAAGCCAACAAATTGTATAAGACGCCTGTCCCAAGAAGTGGGAAGATCTTATGGAACATGCAGGACTATTCTTAAGAAGCAGCTAAATTTATTTCCTTTGTAAACAACAAAAATAAATTTGTATTTGTCTACTTATTTTATTACTCATTAGTTTGGCATATCATGTCATAATATGAATTTGACAAAAGTTTAACCTAGATTTGGTTAGATATACCGTCCCCATATCATTGTGATCTAAACCAATCCCTACGTTTTTTAATCCAAGCCTTCTTTGATGCAAATAATTTTTGCTCGAACAGTATATGACTTGACTGGATTGTTACACTTATGGTTTTTATCCACAAGATAAATTAGTTGACTTTATAAATAACGTTTTAAAATTGCCATTTTTTTAAAACTTTATAGACTTTAGAACTGGTCTCCGAAGTCAAACGATTTAGATCCATATCGCTATTTTAAAATTCCGCGATTATCTTCAGATTTTTATCGACAACAATATATCAAACGGACGAAATATTTTATTGAGCCTCTTGACATTTATTCGCTGTCGTTTTGGATTCTTTATGATATAGGATTCAATTTTCTAGAGTTAATTAATTGAGTGGTAAAAAACCACCTTATTTTTTGACATTAGAGAATTTATGATTGAGTTGCGTACATTTATTGTCAGGTACTTATGTCAGTGCACACACCCTGTCCAGAAAAAGTATTAAAATAAGAAACGTTGAGCTCGCGGGCGAACTGGATGTGGATTTAGGTAAAATGTGTTTTCCATGATGGGATTTATGTGTATTTGTATTGTGTTTCTGAATTTGTCATGTTGTTTTTGCAACAACTCAGCAATTGTTTTAATATTGATCTATGTATGTCCGCATTACAGATATACCAAGGTGCTAATCGAGTTATGACTCGTATAATCTGAAACGTAGTTGTTAGTCAACTTAAGCTAGCAGTTATAGCAAATTTTAGTCAAATAAATGCCAAAGTATAAATAAACTTGTCAGTATCTATTGACTTTTAGATCGATGAATTCGAGTTAAGCCTTAGCCAACAGCTAAATAAAAATGACACTAAAATACACATAAAATTTTAACGTATAATAACCATATCCTGAACAGGTACTTATGGTAAAGATGCTTTACCAGTAATACCGTGCGAGCAAAAACTATTTGCATCAAAGAGGACTTCGATTAAAAAACGTAGGGCTTGGTTTAGATCACAATGATATGGGGACGATATGTCTAACCAAATCTATAGGTTAAAATTTATATTATGACATGATATGCCAAACTAAGGAGTAATAAAATAAGTAGAGTAATACAAATTTATTTTTGTTGTTTACAAAATTAACAAAGTAAGAATATACAGAAAGAAAAAGGAAAATAATTACATAAATTGCTGAAATTGGCCACCGCCATGCTCCAAGCCTAAATTCACACGTCTCTTCATATTTTCGAAAGTGTTGACCAGCATCTCTGGAGAAATGTTACCAAATTCTTGAATAATCCTTTCTTGTAATTATTTTAAATTTGCAACTAGTGTCTTAAAAATATTGTTCTTTAATTGAGGAAAAACGAAGTAATCCATAACCGTTAAACAAGGTGATCTAGGTGGGAATTCAATGTCTGACTCTGATCGAAAACTGATCAATCTGTCGTCGAAAAAATTGCGTAAGTAGTTAATAGTTTCGTCGGCTGTATGGGCGGTTGCACTGTCCTGTTGAAAATATCTAAAACGTAGTTCGTCGTCAAGTAATTGCTCCACAAATGGATTCAAAATATTGTCTCTATACCGCTGTGCTGTAACTGTGTCATGGAAAAAAATAGGACCAACAATTCTTCTTCGGGAAACAGCTAACCAGACACCAATTTTTTGAGGGTGCAAAGTGGACTCGACAAAAAATTGGGATTTTTACTACTCCACATGTGTGTATTCTGAGAATTCACATAACCGGAGAGGTGAAACCAGGCTTCATCCGAAAAAAATGCCAGGTCTAATAAATCGTTTCTTTCCAATAAATTTTGGGTAAACCATTGAGAGTAATTGCTGCGTCTTTCAAAATCTGCGGCTTGTATTTCTTGGAATACTTGCACTTTATAATAAATAACAATAATAAACATAGTAGTGGATATTTTGTTTATAGACTAATATATAAAAATTTTAACATTGAAATATATAATCCAACAAGCTGCATTTCAAACTAATGGGTTGGTTTGTACGGTGAACAAGCGCAGAATAGCGGCAGTTCGATGCCGTAATATCAAAATTTAAAGGCCATCAAAACGTCGTAAATAACAAGTTTATGACTCCCAGTTTAACGCTTTTCAATACTAACTGACTGGATGTTTGGTTTAACTTCACCTATTTTTTGAAACTATGGGATTTTTAAGGCAACAACGACTTTTTGTTATAAAGGCTGGGTTGGTCTGATGCACGCAATTAAAAAAGTTAGAAGAACGCCTAATAGGCCGTATAAATCGCACGCTATAGAATAGCCGCATGTTTACGTTTTTTTTTTAAATATATACTTTGAGTTGGCAACATCACTGCAATACGAATTTCACACCAGTACTTTTTAACCAATCAAGAGGGGTTTTTTTGACAGGTCACCATGGCAACACATGTATTTTATCGGAAATTTTTTCGCTGTGGGTAACCAATAGTTATTTACACTACAAGGGAGGCAGGTGATACTTACCAGTCAAGGACATAGTTTGCGCCCGAGACTGGTCAAGAATACTGCCTCCCGAGTTTTGTATTATATTTTTTCTACTCCAGTTCCCTCAAATTTAAAAAGAAAATGTTTTTTAATTTTATAATTTGAGCTATCCAACTGAAATACCCTGTATGTATGACAGGTTTCCTAGTGTTGACACGTTGATTGCTATGGAATTCATAATGTTCATAATCAAACAAACGTTCTGTCAGTGTCAGTTTTTTTTAAGAAATCGAAAAAATGGATATCGATGCAGTTGCGAATGCAGCTTGCGCTGCTCTATTACCTCAGAAATCGAAGGAACGGTACAATCGGTGTTACAAGGACTTCAAGGATTGGTGCAGTATTAATGCAAGTGATGAAAGACTCACCGAGAATTCTATGCTGGCGTACTTTGTACTTCCCTAGGGAGGTAAGTATTTACTTACCTCCCTAGGGATGTAAAACGTACTTAGCTCCCTAAAATCAGTATCAAAATGAAGTACTTACCGAGTAAGGAGTAGAAAAAAGATGTTTTTGGAATCCTTAATTTAGAAGCAAATATTCCTGAACAATTTGAAACAAATTTTCTTTCTTTAATGACAACCAGAATCTTCTATTCGCTGATTATGCAAGCCATAAAATGTACGTATAAAAAAATTAAATAAAAACTAAAAAAAAATGATTTTCTACCACTTGTAGTAACTCAAAATTTATGTAAAATTAAAGAATATACTATGTTAAGTATTAAAATTGTATTTCAGTTTTCAGTGTAACTACAATAAGTAGAAATTAATGTTATTGCCACCGAAAGCTAATCGAAGCTGCGGACCAAAATAAACCTTTTCATGTACCTACCTTTATGAAAAACTAATAAAATTTTAATTTTCTACCCATTATAGTAAAACAAATACATTGTACATAATATGAAATATTGAGCTTTGTAAAATATTGAAATATTATTTATGCGTAACTGCAAAAAAAACTTTCTATCAAACGTTGTAAACCAAAATTATGTAAAATGAAAAAATATACTATGCTAAGACTTATTAAAATGTAACTACAATTAGTAAAAATCGTATAGGCTTCAAATTCTGCTTCGGTCGAGATGAAAATTAAGCAAAAAAGAGTAGTCACGTGATTCGCATTATCTGTCAAATTTTAATTTTTTCCAAAAAAGAATTCAAAAGATATTTCTAAAAATATCGAAAAAGAGTTATTAAAAAAGGTTTTTTTAAATGCAGTTTCTAGCCCACATGAAAAATTTCAGATGCATAAGATATTTGATTTTTTACCCATATTTTGTCGTTGTAAACGTGTTTTTGGTGTATCGATTCGTTGTTATTAATTTTTTGCAAACGCACTTAAATAATAAAAGACTATTTTTACTTTTTTATGACATAGCTTAATAACAAATTTTAATAAAGGGGTTTTAAATTAAATCGTTGAAAATAGATAAACTTTACGTTAAGTTAAACTAACATTTATTTTCCACTTAATGAACATTTTACTGATGACACTGTGTTCTTTTTTGTCTTAATATTAAGGTTAATAAGAAATTTTAATAAAGGGGTTTTAAATTAAATCGTTGAAAATAGATAAACTTTACGTTAAGTTAAACTAACATTTATTTTCCACTTAATGAACATTTTACTGATGACACTGTGATCTTTTTTGTCTTAATATTAAGGTGTATTACTTTCAGACACAAACTACATTTTCAAAAATACTTATTTTATGAAGTTACCTTATACAGGGTCAACAGAAATGAACTTTACATCACATGCGACCAAATTTTAATAGCCCAATTTTGATTTTGTCGAAAAACACAAATTTAATATGGCGCAACTTTAAAGAAAATGTATCTGAAATAAAGCATTGTCAACACTAAGAAGTTTTATGTAGGTTGCGTTGAGTTGTTATTTTGCAAAAGTGGTGCAATTTACAAAATATGGGTAAAAATTAAAATTATCTTATGCAGCTGAAATTTTGCATGTGGATTAGAAACTGCATTTAAAACACTTTTTCTAATAACTTTTTCGAAATAACCCCACTTTTGAATTCTTTTTGGAAAAAATTAAAATTTGACAGATAATGCGAATCACGTGACACGTATTTTTTTGCTTAATTTTTATCTCGATCAAAGCAGAACTTGATGCCAAAGTCAAATTTCGAATAAAGCTATTAATAAAAAAATCCCATATGATGCGGACTTTACTGATGGTCACACTGTAAAAAATTCCACACCAAATTCTGTTTCTAATAATTTTAAAATTATTTTATTTCAACACTATTTTATTCAAACAACGACTCAATACTCTCAAACGGTAAATGTTTCGGCGAGCATATTTGGAGAAGAAAGAAAAGAAAAAGAAAATTTTTTGGAACTCTTACGAAATCAAATTATTGCATCTACATTAGAAAAAGTTGCTTCTGAGATTGAAGATGTGTATGGGGGTAAGGGTCCATAACGTTATCGTTGTTTTTTTTCCATACAGGTAAATGATTCCTCTTATGTTTTTTTTAATCGATATGCTTTACAAAATGTTCTTCAACATGCAATGATTTATTATGGAAGTGCTTCTCCCAATGTTGCAAATCTCATTTCACCTTAACCAAACCAGAGCATATTTTGCTTTTTCCCGAGGGTTATACATAATCGATTTCGCGAATCCATTTTGAGAAATGACCCAGAGTTTGAGAGATATATTATTTATTCCATAATAACTTGTCTAGGTATGTTTATTTAAAGCGGAAAAAACTTAGCCATCGGCAGATATTTATTTTGTTCGTGCTTTGTATTGTTGCTTTTTATAGTCTAATTTTGTTGCGCTTCCACATCATTTGGTTGTCATGCAGGGGCGTGCAACTCATGGATGCAAGGGAAGCAATAATTTTAATAATTGGAGCATAAACTAAGTCGACAATAATAATACACATAGATTTAAAACAATAATTAACTAATTACGCAACTTTAATTGAGATATCAACGACATTGGCAGAAATGAGTTATTCACAATCAAAGTTTTTTGGTTGTTAAACCAATATTAAGCTACTTGGCCTTTCTGTCTTTCTTTTTTAATCTCTTTATTTGTTTTATGTATACTTTTTAACACGCTTATATTAGCTTCACCTGTATGTTTATTTGTATGTATGTTTGTAACCGACTTCTTTGAACCCGATTTTGACCCACTTTAAACGGTCAGATTTAATTTAAATTTTGTGGACTTATCAAGAACCGCTGACAATACAATAACCTATACGCAAAAAATTCTCCTGTCAAATTTTGACAGCTGTCAGGTATAAAACGAAGAAGCGATTTTGACGAAACAAATTACACATTCCTGCATGAAGTTTGTGATGACGTGATTTTTGTTTGTTGAGCTTAGTTTTTATATAGAAATAACTAATTAAAATACAATTGGTCTCTTATCACCCACAGATTTTTTTTTGCAAAAAAAAGAACAAATATAAAAAAAACTTATAATAGGCGTTTTAATACATTTTAAAATTAATGTAGTACTTCAAATTCTAAATGATTGATGAATAAAAAATGATTTTCTGTGGTGCTACACACCTTCCGACTGGATACTTTCTATCGACTTCAAAAAGGAGCTTTAAAGCTGTTCTTTTACATAATGACAATGTTTTGCTTCTGTTTCGGTCGGCCATACAGTTAAGTTAAAGGAAAACTATGAAAATTTAGAGGAATTACTTTTAAGAATACAATATGAAAATTACAACTGGGAACTGGCGGTGTACAATGATCGTGATCCGGATTTTGTTTGTAATGTTGTGTGCTTCCATACGTTCTTCCATTCTCTCCCCATTCGCTCGCTCATTCATACTTGACATTATAGTGATTTACAATGTTTATGTAACTACATCTTTATAATTTGGTATATTTATTGTAATCTAAGTTAGAGATCTTTGGGTGTAGCGGCTGTAGTTAGTGACGCCTAATAGTAGGCTGAGCTTATGTCACGTACCTGGTTAGTCTGTTAAGTCAGGTTAGAAGTTTTGCAAGGGTTTTAAGGGTTTAGAGGTCCCCAAAATAAATAGGAAGCCGCGAATACACTGCGTGTGTGTAGTAGGGTATACAGGTTTTGCATAGAGCCAAAGGCTTTACGCAGGATATTGGATGTTGCGAGTGGAATTTGAGTCGACTATCCAGGGTAATACCGAGGTATTTAGTTTTATTGGTGGAGATTATTGGTTTATCATTAATTGTAATGTAATTAATTGTTGTGTGTGAATTTCTTAGTAAAAATGAGACATTCACACTTGTTTTTATTAAGTATTGTAAATATATTAAGTTTGCAGGTTTTGAACCAGAGAGGTCGGCTATGAAGGGGATTCTGTATGGTTTGCGTGGCTTTAGCCACATTTGCGTAACACGAGTTGAAATAAATCAGTATGTCGTCTGCAAATATGGGCAAGCTACTTGACCGCTTCAACGGTGAAAACTAATTCCTGCCAATAATATTGATGTCACAGTCAAAGTTGTCTGTTTATTTAATGTTTCAATGATAGTTTAAAAATGTGGTTTTTGTAAATATAAAAACGTTTTTGTTGGGTACTGTACAATTTCCAAATAATGGATTAGTATTACTTAATATTAATATAGACAATTACTTGTTTCCTCTTCTTTATAAAAGCTATGATTACTCAATAAATTATAGATATAATCTATACCTTAATAAATTAATAAAACATCATTAACATTCGTAATTATACAGTTTCAATTATATTTCTCTCTTGATTAGTCATTTAAATGTTTCGAAAATTTATGATTATGTTAATATAGAAAAGCACTAAACCCTAGGCACGATATGTGCCCGCACATCATGGGGAGTCTGTCGTTACTGTTAAAATTTTCTTTTCTAGTCCCTTTTAAATTATATTTTTGACGTAAACATGGCAAACCAGTGCTATTTAATAGACCCATTAATATTATTTTGCCCGGTAGAGTCATCCGGGGCAAGTGTACGCACTGCGGTATTATTTTCGGCTATACCAAATAGCGATTGGAATTAGATAATAACCTAGAAAGGTGTGTATTATACTAATTATACTTGATAAAGATAATTAGAAAATTGGATCATTGGAACTGTTATCAAAAATGCTTTTCGGCGATACCAAAATTAATGAGATTTAAGTACGAATCGTTAGCAAAATTTTGAAAAAAATTTTAAAACAGGCTTTTGTTAAATTTGGCAGGAAAAATCAACGTAAATCATCTCTTTCCATAGGGGGGAGTTGTACCATTTAGTATTGCCATTGCGTTTTTGTAGAAATATTATTTTTGGTTTTTGATATATTATTAAGTATTGAAAACATACCAACTCTGTATGCAGAGAACTTAAGTGGAAACAGTACAGATATATTAATTTTAATATATAGTAAAAAAAATGGTTGTACAGGTATTAGGTTTCATTAAAAAGCCTTACAAGTATTTTTGAATTTACCTAAATCCCATTAATAAATTTAAAATGTCATTATTAAAATACTATTTCTTAACTTTTCAATATTTTTGAACTTTTAAGGATGATTTACACTTAAATAATGTTGTGCACAACAAATTTCAAATTCAAATCTACTGCACTATGTGCCATGTGCTAGGTTTGCAAAAATAATTACCGTCAGTAGTTCAAAAGCGAAATTTTTTGTAGAACAAAAAGCTATAGCGACAGTATACAGGCGCGCTTACCCCCGGCGCACCCTTACCCCAAATGACTCTATATTAGGTTTGTAGAAATACGATGAATCGTATATTTTCATTATATAGCCAGGATATTTTATATGCATAATAAGAATAAAAGAAGTTTTACTGTTTGATGATTGTAATTAAACCTAAAATCAACATAAATTTTGGTTTATTTCCTATAAACATTTTTTTAAATAGAATATGAAGGTATAATGCTCATGTTTTAAAAAAAATCATTTATTCTCATAGACACGTGGAATGAATATATTTATAAACGATTTTGGGTTGGATAAATTGTTTGGGATTAATCTTTGATTAAAAATTGTAGTATAGAAAAAATGAATATTCTAGTTCAAATAAATATCACAAAACTTTTCCTCACTTATATGATAGATGATAGATAGTATCAAATCTATTGTAGATATGGTAATTATTAATATACTTGATTATTTACCACTCACTGCCTTCCAAATGTCCCATTTTCTATAATAACATACAAAACTTCTAAATTTACATTTTTGCCTAGTTAAATAATTATATGACTTCTAAAATAGATTGATACATTTTTTTTAATACTTATAGGTATTTGATACAATTCGGAAAACTAATAAATAATTTGAAATAAAGTTGACGCTGTCTGAAATAGGTAAGTAGGTATACCGTTGTTATACAAACAGGTGTCCAAACATTTATGTTTTTACACAAAAAATAAATAAAAGATACGAATTGCTAAATAGTTAAATATATTATTTTTTACAAATTCTGCACTTAATTTTTCTGATGATGAAATTACTATTCTTATATCCAGCAGTGGCGCAGCGAGGGGGGGGGTTTAGGGGTTAACCCCCCCCCCCCCCCAGACGCCCAGACTAAGATGTTTTTTTACGGTTTAGGATGAAACCCATTGGAAAAGAAAGAGAATACAACAAAAATGAAAGGAAAAATAATTTACGGGCAATCCGAGGTCGGGAAGTGGAAAGGGGTAAGTTTTTAAGGGTAGAAAACGATTTATCTCTCGATTTCCGGCAAAACTACAAGTCCTATGGAAAAACGTTAAATGGCAAAATTGTAGGTAATAAAAAGATCTACAACTTACACTTTTTTCACATAACCTCAAAATTTATGTGAAAAATTCAAATAATAACCAAGTTTTTGGTTTTTTATTTTTATCTTTTACAAGAAAAATAAATTTGTTGAAAATTTACCTTTTTATGTCCCAGAAACACAGTAATTTTTTTGATTAAAATATTTATTTTTTCACCTTATTTTGACTTAATATCGAAAAAGCACCCTAATTTTCAATCGAAAATTCTCACGTCAAAATATCTGCTTTTTTAAAAAAGTCGGGGGGCTTTTTGTTCGTTAAAATCTCTACTTTCTGATGGTGCCATTGCCATTTAACGTTTTTCCATAGGATTTGTAGTTTTGCCGGAAATCGAGATAAATCGTTTTCTACCCTTAAAAACTCACCCCCTTCCACTTCCCGACCTCGAATCGCCCGTAAATTATTTTTTCTTTCATTTTTGTTATATTCTCTTTCTTTTTCAATGGGTTTCATCCTACTATTATTTTTTTTGGTTTCAAAAATTATCGAGCCTGGTTTAATTTTAGTTTTTAAAATTTTGAAATCCTGTTCTTTTTTTTTGAAAACCCCCCCTAATACAAAATTCTGGCTGCGCCACTGATATCCAGTGCAGAAGTATATAAAAACAGTATAAAACGGCAAGAGAGGTTGTCAACAAACAAAAAGATGAAGCTATTAAGTAGAGTGAACACATTGAATATATAAACAGAAAATAGTTGCACCAGTGGGGATTTTAATAAACTCAGTTTTTTACTCCAAATTGTATGTTACGTCCTATTTATTTTGCTATTATTCACTCTTATTTACAATATTTTACTTTAATATGGGGATAAACTTTTCAAAATTTGCTTAACCCATTACAAGTTTTACAAAATAAAGCAATTAAAAATATATATTGCTTGGATAGACAATATTCAACTAAACTTTTATATAAAAATTTTAATATTATGTCAATTATTAAGGATATTCACTTAATGCAAAATATTGTTTTTGTTCACCAAATTATATCAAAAAATAAACGTTTAAATATAAAGTTCAATTACAGACGTGACGTACATGATCATTTAACTAGAACTGTTTTCAATATTGATTTACCTTTAATACACACTAGCGCAGGTCAGAACTCCATTTCTTATCAAGGTATGAAATTTCACAACAAAATACCCCAAGAATTAAAATTTTTAAATATAAAACGTTTTAAGATGATAACTAAGAAAATACTTAAAAAAGGGGAAGCTAAATTTTAAACTAAAAAATATTTAAACGTTCACTTATTTTATGATTAATTATTCTTTTCAAAATTATTTATAAATGATATCTAAACGATTTTATTAGTTATATTATTTTATTAAAATAAATAATAATTGATTAATTTTATAATAATAAAATAAATATTTTAAGTATTATTTTGACTTAACTTGTATTTTAATTAGTTATATTTAACAATTACATTTTAGATGTTGTTATTACATATCGCGCAAAAACGCGATATGTTATACGGCGCTTCGTTAATGGATAATCCCTCATGAACAGATGTTCTGGGATTTTATTTGGAATAAAAAAACGTCTTGAAAACCGACAAAAAACAGTCATTTATAATATCAGTTCACTTTAACTGATTCTTGCCCTATCAATAAAGTTAACATTGCGATTGTCAACTTAACTTCATCCTGTGACGTCATTCCACAATTTAACCTTCGTTCATCTATCAATTAAATTTAACCCACCCTCAGAAGCTGAACTGAAAAGTCTAATTTTCGAGGTAAAGGTTAATTTCATAGGTTTTGGGTGAATGTGGTCGTAAAGCTAAAGAAGCAAGTATATTTAAATTTAAATTTATTATACCGTCAATGTTTTTTATGGACGACCATGATTTTTGATAGCATTCGATGTACTAAATTATATGGGTTTTGTAACTTAAAGATTATTTAGGTGTCGATTTATTGCCACTTTCTAAACATTTATTGCAACGACCGAAAATTTATAAGGTCCTAATTTTTTCAATTTCGTTTTGTTTATTATACAGGGTGGCCTTTTAGTGTGGCAAAGTACAATAGCTCCTTTACTATTTCAAATACATTAAAAATATTAATACAAAAGTTGAAGGGCAGTAAGTGACTTATAACGTAAAATTATTTTTAACTCTATAGGGTGGCTCAAAAAAGCGGAACAATAAAAAATGTACTTTTTTTAAATGGAACACCCTGTATATTTTTTCATTTTTAAATTCCACATAAAATTATAATTATTTTTTATTAAATACATTATTAGTCTATACTTTATAGTTTCCGAGATATTGACTCTTGAAAAGTGACATTTTTGAACTTTGACAGCTTCTAACTTTCTAACAGTACGTCTTAGAGCAAAACGGCTTACATGTCCCTATCTTCAATTTTTATTATCTTCCCAAAAAAATCAACTTCCGGTTAAACCGGATGTTACTCGAAAGCAGGAAATATAGTTGTTCCGGTTTAACTGGAAGTTGATTTTTTGGGAAGATAATAAAATTGAAGATAGGGACATGTAAGCCGTTTTGCTCTAAGACGTAGTGTTAGAAAGTTAGAAGCTGTCAAAGTTCAAAAATGTCACTTTTCAAGAGTCAATATCTCGGAAACTATAAAGTATAGACTAATAATGTATTTGATAAAAAATAATTGTAATTTTATGTGGAATTTAAAAATGTAAAAATATACAGGGTGTTCCATTTGAAAAAAGTACATTTTTTCTTGTTCCGCTTTTTTGAGCCACCCTATAGAGTTAAAAATAATTTTACGTTATAAGTCACTTACTGCCCTTCAACTTTTGTATTAATATTTTTAATGTATTTGAAATAGTAACGGAGCTATTGTACTTTGCCACACTAAAGGGCCACCCTGTATAAGGTTTAAAATGGAAATATATTAAAGTAACAATAAGTATTTCTTATTTGTCAATAACCGCCAGCTGCTTCAGTATTATACAGATCCTTCATTGCAATTGGTGAAACCGGAATTTGTCTTTGTTCTAAACATGCAATAAGTTATCTTTTTGACCAACTTGTATTTGGAATTTTTTCAATTAGCCCAGAATGATAGTTGGCGACGGTTGTTCCAAGTTTGACCACAATTTTTTTTCAAACCATTTCTCAAAGTTTTCACTATTCATCGAATCATGATAATCACCAGATTTTAGGCCAGACTTAAATATCAAACTTGTATTATTCACAAATTTACTTTCTGAACCAGCATGTAGATAGTATATTACATAACAAGTGTTGAAAGTGGCAACTTTCAAACGAGGAGGTATTTAGCACGAGGCGTCAGCCGAGTGCAGAAATTCTCCGAGTGTGAGAAAATCACTTTCACACGAGTAATGTACACAATTTTTCCTACGACCATACAAAATAATCAAAAAGAGTTTGTTTGGTTTTTAATAGTTTGTACATCATTGTGTTAAAAAAAATTGACAAAGTACAAACGCAATAAATGCAAAACAAATTTCAAGGCGGATTCCAACAGAAGCGTCTATATTAAAACAAAATAAAAACAATGCCTACTTACAAATTTTAACTTACCTAGATTTAAATAAAAATAATAACTTTTTCTCCTATTTGCTTACGCACATCATACCTAGTATCTATGTACAGTGAATAAATTTCGTTTCTGATTTTTTAGCTGCTTGCATTCTTTCAATATAACAATAATATACCTAAATATACATACAAAACCAACAAAACACAAACACAAAACTAGAACATAAAACATAACCTCAACATCTTGTCTTGTTCTTAATGGCTCTGCTCCCTGGGGGCAATTTGCCAGCACATTAGGGGTGATCGTGATGTTGTCTGGTCTGTACCATATCACGACCACTGACTTTTCTTCTTTGCGTACAATGCGGTTTGGACTGCTTAATATGAGTCTCTGGATTTGTGTATTTAACCTTTTCTTAGCTGCTATTTAGGGTTTAGTATTGACAATTACAACATATGATAGGAGTGACATTTACTAAAAAGAAGGTATTTAGGGGTTAGTATACAGTACAATCATTTACTGAGTTTACTAGACACTTCACTAACTTATTTATTTTTTTTTTATTATAGTTTTATTTTATGATAATTAATGTACCGCATTATTAAACCTCAACATTATTGAAAGATAGAGATGGAGTTAAATATCGATAGCTTACTAATTATAAAAGTTCTGTCTATATTCGATTTGTTTTGATATTGCTAAAATAAATTTACTTACATAAAGCACTTTCACTTACACCAATATAATTAAACATCCGAGATAATGGCAAAATTATAAATCGGTATTTCCTAGGGTATTCTATTTTTGCTCTATAGCTGCCCCTTTTTTTTTCTCTGGTTCAACTCAGTGGACATAAACCCTTTATTTTTCTGTGAGTATAAAAATTGGCTGCAGGCTGAAAAGCTAGAGGCCATCGCAATCCTCGAACAGAACAGAACAGAACTTTTCTGTGAGTTGACATGTAAACATGAAACATGACAGTTAGTGGGTTGCCTGACATATTATTATTTTCCCTTTTTGATAATATTATTTTTATCATAAATAAGTACTCTTCGGTTCCCAAAAATAACGAAAAATTTGCAGTAATGCCCTAGTGTACTTTACCCCACCCAGCACCCCAATTCACTCCACGTGTCCCGTAAGTTTGTTATGTTTAATAAATAGTTTTGTCGTCAAATTGACACCTGTTTAAATTTAATATCAAATAGCGTTTTCGGTTTACAACTCCGAGAGTGCTCCGAGAGCGCTCTGTGACGTCATCGATCGGCCCGAGATTTGCTGTCACTCCGAAGGCGGTTGCCCTCGGACGGAGTGTAAATTGAACGTAATTGCGCTTGAAAATTTGACAGATGTCAACATTCAAAAATAAACAATTAATTTTCAAATTTAAATCACTTGAGCGCGTTTATGACATATTATATACAATATTCATCGAACTAGACGAAAAACAAACACAGAAAACACAACAAACGAGATCACACATCAACAAAAGAATAGAAAATGGTGGTGGTTTGCGGTTCTGCGCAAGCGCTGCCTCTCTACTCTGTAAAAATTTTCAGATCGTAAAGGAGCACTCTCAAACGGATTCAGAGTAACCAAATTTGTAAATCGAACATGCTACTCCGAGTGAGAGCAGTGGATTTTGATAACCGAACACGCAAATCTCGGGGAGAGCACTCTCAGAGTGCGCGAGAGCAGTAAATCGAAAACGCTATTAGTGTGCTTGGTATTTCCACACTCGTGTTGAAATATTTTTTTACAACACGCGTGTGATATTTGGCACTTTCTAGCCAAGTTAACCGTGTTGTTATTGTCATTTTCGTAGGTGGTCGTAGGAAAATAATATACCGTACACCCTCTGACCATTTTTTAAATTTGTATGGAGAGTATCATCTTGCCAACGTCGCCTAAAAACCTCTTTATTAGCCGCGTTCGGCAATTACATCTGAGATGCGATGGATATTTTGTCCCGTAACCTCGGATCGGTCGGAGAATTTTGTGATAAACGAACGGTACCTAACAGCTGACCTCTGTCAAAGTCAAAAATGTAATATTTTTGTTTTGATCTAAGAAACCTAATCTTTTTTTCCTTTTTGTAAAGTTACTAAAAATGAGTATTCCTAGCGTTGTATTGGCCTTAATTGAAGGAGGCTATATCAACTAATGTTTGAAGACGATAATGAGGATTACTTCAAGATTTTGGAAAGGGTATTAGACGGTTTTGCCGAAGAAACGGTACCCCGATTTGCACATCACCAGTTCAGACAGCACTTTAGATTGTCCCCAACTACCTTTGAAGACTTGCTTTATTAAGCTATCAATCTTCCCTCTGAAACTGCATTTAATTAATAAATTAAATGCAGTTTCAGAGGGAAGATTTCAATCTTCCCTCTGAAACTGCATTTAATTAATAAATTAAATGCAGTTTCAGAGGGAAGATTGATAGCTGTAGGTGCTGGCCATCCGGAAATGTTATTGGATAAACAGACCATGATAGCAATCTGGTGTTTATCAAATATGGAAAGTTTTAGGTAAAACCCACCAGAGTTTATGCCTTCCTTAGCCTTGCCTAATGTGTATTTTCAATTTAGATCAGTCACTGATCGATTTGGAATAACCAAGTCAACCTGCTGGGACGTCTTATATAGAACATGTAGAATATTTCTGTGTATTTATGGTCAAATAAACATGGTATAGCGTTTTTGTTCTTCCACATCATATAGTTCCACTTCCTGCATATTATTTTCAGTCAAATCACAGAAAAATAAAGGCTTTGTTCAATCAAACTACCAAAATTTTAAACCTAAATATAAACATCAAACTTAACCTCACAAATTCAGCTGAGATTAATCGCTTTCCTCGGTCAAAATACTCCGAGCAAAAAGATTATCCTCGGAGCGCTCCGATTTTAATTGCCGAACTGTTGATATTTATTTCCCCTCCATTTAGATGTCATAAACGAACGATTTAGATCAATCCAAGCGGTCTGAGGTAATTGCCGAACGCGGCTACTGTATATCCAGGTTTCATCCAAAACAACAGGTGTTAAGGGATATTGAGAGATGGCGTTATTCTTAAATTCTCTTAAAAATTCTACTCGTTTTTGGGCTATATGGGGTTGCTCTATTAAAAACCGCCTGTTTGATACAATTTAGGTACGCCATTTAAATTATTATTGTTTTAAACAGTCCGCTAATGAACCAATGGATATTTCAACACCATCAATGATTTTAAGGTTTAGTTGTATTGAGCGAATAGTAACGACGTGTTCACCTGCTCTATACATCGCATAAATACGTTCTCTTATGGTATGTTCATGAATTTCGTGAAGTTGTAGACCACGGGATGACAAAATAGCTACATTAATGAGATTCTTAAAATCTACATTATTCTCTATCCCCTTTGCCCTAATTCGTTGGATTTTTAAACACGATACTCCCAAAGCATCAGAAACTCTCTACAACAGAGGTAAAGGTTGAAAACATTGCCATATATTTTTCATGTTTATTGTTTATGTTTTCACAATTCCTGCTTTATCACATCTACTTACCCCGTAAACTGAGTTAAAGGGTAAAAGAGTCCTTTTCTATTTCACGTTCATAATGAGTTCAGTACGACCCTCATTTGCGGATCGTAATGAAGCTATTTCGATACCCGTTTTTTCTTTATTTGATGTTGGTGACATTTAAATGTTTTATTTCATTGACTTGCGCGGCCTTTGTGATTTACGAGAAAACCCATTTTTCGCAGAGGAAAACTAGCTTGATAACTTACTTTTTTATTCTGTGTGGATAACAGTCATGTATGTTGGTTGCATAAATCTATAAATCAATCTTTTGTAGATGCTCTTTTCCATCTTCCCTATACTAAATTGCAATGCCGTGACGTAAAATCACGTCTTTTGAAATTCGAAAAAAAGTAGCAAAATCTTCCGAATTTCCGAACGCTCTGTATATGTACCGAATGTACAAGGATCACACAACGTATTCCGTCCAATTTCAAATCTCATATCGCTAAAATAACTTTAGAATCTCGTGGTGAAAATGGTCAATAAATCAAAAAATGACAGTTTGCAAAATAATTTTTGTTGTCCAGAGGCTCCTATGATAAAAAATAGTATTACCAACATAAAATTTAGACATAAAAATTTACAAATTTGAAGGATTTATTTTCTTTTTAAAATGTATTTTTCTTGATTATAAAAGGTGAAATAGAAAAAAATGTATAAAGCACATGTTTCATAAGGCGTTTTAGCGCCCGTGTCAATAAAAAAACTCGCCTCTTCGTGGCTCGTTTTTTAAAATAGACGCGGGCGCTAAAACCGTTTCTTATGAAACTCGTACTTTAATATACTATTCCGGCATCACATTCTTGTTGAAAATAATCAAATAATTTTAAAATTAATCATAAAATAAAATTGTTAATGATCCAATAGACTTTTATGTAGGTGGTTTTTATGGGTTTAAGGATCTTAGGGAGCAAATGAAACCCAAATTTTAAGTTGCCGACGTTTCGGAAAATATATTTTCTTCCTCAGGGCTCTGAAACAATAGGATTCTTTCTTAGGTTTCAGCAATAACCGATAAAAAAATTAAATTACATAACTGATTTGGTTGAAAAAATTACAAATCTTATTTTCGATAACATAACATAACAGAAAGTACATAATATATATCTTTGATATATTAAATACCTAGTAACGCAGTAACAAGCAGGTGTCGTTTTTTCCCTTATTTCATGGTGTGGTGTTTAAAGAGAAAAAGAAAACTTTTAGAAATAACGCGCAAGCTGTATAGAGAGAGACCACAGACATTAGCCAAGAGCCTAAAACATTAGAAAAGAGAAAAGTTTTCTCATTAAAATAAAATTAAATAGGGACCAAGGGTGAACCCAAAAAAATAACAAAACAACAAACAAAAAATGGAAAAAACTTACAGTTAAAGTGGGCTCCACGAGTCACAACGGTAAAAAACAAATAAAAAAATATAAAATTAGGACACATAATGGTAAAAGGGACACGTAACAAACGGTACCGTAAACAATTAGTAATTTTTAAAATTTTGTACTATAACCTGTGAAAGGCGGGAAACCAACCGATTTGTTTGTCAGGTATCAGCGGTGATAATGTGGATATTAATTATTGTTGTAAATATTTTTTCCCCTTCTCGTTTTTTCAATTAAATTAAAATATGAGGTACTAAGTGCTTCTATATCTGTCCTTCGATTGATACTTTCCGGGTCATTTTTAATTTCTATCATTTCCCTTAAAATTTGTGTTTCATTTGCTCCCTAAGATCCTTAAATCCATAAAAACCACCTACTTTAAAATTAATGCTTGCTTTTTTTCACAATACCATTTTAAAAATAATGTTAATTAAAAATGTTTAAAAGATGATATAGCGTCCGCGAAAATAATTAAAAGAAAAAGAAAATATAGTGGCATATCGGACAAGTATGTAACTATTTTTTATATTGGAATACACAGGGATCCAAGTTCAATGGATACCCTGGGGCGGGTAGACCACGACGGCCGTTTCGTCCTTGTTAGGACTCGACGGGCAGCCATAACCCAAGCAATTCCAAGAACGACGGAAAAATGTACTAAAAGCCTACTTGTAGAATCAAAGCGGCCCTCAATACACCTTAGCGCCATCCCACGGAACCAACTCCAATATAAAAGATAGTTACACTGGTATAATCGAAAGGTAGACAACTAAATAAACCACGAAGTGCAACCACAATCCAGTATAGGGAACGCTATTTGCGTTTTCACCGAATACATCTGCCATTTTGCAGACAAGAAAACAGATCAACGCTGGCACCCACCAGAATGCGCGCAATCCGTTTGAGTTTTAAGCCATAAAAATGTTTAAAAGATGATATAGTGTCCGCGAAAACGCAAATAGCGTTCCCTATACTGGATTGTGGTTGCACTTCGTGGTTTATTTAGTTGTCTACCTTTCGATTATACCAGTGTAACTATCTTTTATATTGGAGTTGGTTCCGTGGGATGGCGCTAAGGTGTATTGAGGGCCGCTTTGATTCTACAAGTAGGCTTTTAGTACATTTTTCCGTCGTTCTTGGAATTGCTTGGGTATGGCTGCCCGTCGAGTCCTAACAAGGACGAAACGGCCGTCGTGGTCTACCCGCCCCAGGGTATCCATTGAACTTGGATCCCTGTGTATTCCAATATAAAAAATAGTTACACACTTGTCCGATATGCCACTATATTTTCTTTTTCTTTTAATTATTTTCGCGGACACTATATCATCTTTTAAACATTTTTATGGCTTAAAACTCAAACGGATTGCGCGCATTCTGGTGGGTGCCAGCGTTGATCTGTTTTCTTGTCTGCAAAATGGCAGATGTTTTCGGTTAAAACGCAAATAGCGTTCCCTATACTGGATTGTGGTTGCACTTCGTGGTTTATTTAGTTGTCTACCTTTCGATTATACCATCTTTTATATTGGAGTTGGTTCCGTGGGATGGCGCTAAGGTGTATTGAGGGCCGCCTTGATTCTACAAGTAGGCTTTTAGTACATTTTTCCGTCGTTCTTGGAATTGCTTGGGTTATGGCTGCCCGTCGAGTCCTAACAAGGACGAAACGGCCGTCGTGGTCTACCCGCCCCAGGGTATCCATTGAACTTGGATCACTGTGTATTCCAATATAAAAAATAGTTACACACTTGTCCGATATGCCACTATATTTTCTTTTTCTTTTAGTTAATTAAAAGTGTTACAGTCGAAAATGACAATAAAACTATTTTGATTGGTAAAATTATACGACATTCATTATTGACGCAAATTTACTATCTCACATAGTTCACGAATGTTAGAAAGAAAGATAAGCACTAGTCGTGACGTAACGGTCAGTGGTCATTGAACAAACTTTTCTTTAAATAAGCCAAATGGAATACCAACAAAAAAATATATAAAAAGCCAGAATCTGAAGACAATTAAATTAACTTAATTCCGAATAAAATTTCACATGTAAAGCATCCACCAACTAAAAATATTCCGAATTCTCCGAATAGATCTGTGGCCATAGACTTGACTGACTGTCTTAGAAGCACTTGTTAATTAACCTGATGACTTTTAAATAAAGAAAGGTGTTTTAATTACCTATTAATATTCCCAGTGCGCTTTTAACAAATTAACCGCATGTGGGAGAAGACACAAATCACATCAAAACTTATTAGAAACCAGTCACTTTGTATTTATTTTAAAACTTGGCAGAAATTAATGATCTTTTTAATATTGAAACACGTGAGGAATCCTGTGCCTTATAGGTCCGTGCGTGGTTTGTATGAGTAACATTTAAATATTTTTTAAATATCTTAGGAATTATTTTGACTCGGCAGGCGACAGTATAGCTGGAAGTATTAATATTTTAATATTTGAGCAATAAATATCCCTACTATTGTAGGTTGTAGGTGTTTCAAATCCCAACATATATTATTATAAATTTTCACAGCATATCGACAATAAATTGAATAATATGAGAAATTGTGAATGGACTTAGTCAGTGTCGTAGGTATGGAGAACTATAGGGTAGAAGGCCGATCGACAATGGCAGCATTTTCAAATTCTGTCCCGGTTTTTTGGTTAGTTCGCTATTGGCCGATAGATGGCTCTCGCGTCCGAAGTGGGCTGATGTTGTCTTCTTCTTCTTCGTTTTTAATGTGGAAAACTAGATCGTCCATAGTTTTTAGCTTTTACTTAAACCCTTTATTTTTCTGTGCTTTTACTTTTGACAATTGACATTTTATTTTTCGAAATAACAAATCATGTTTGAAGGCAAGACAAGACAAATAACGTTGTATTGTAATTAATTTCCATATTTATAATAAATAATGGTACAATTTATAAAAGTAGAGTTTGCTTTGTGTCGGGGTGTAAGACAGCATATTTTTCAGAGAGGAAACGCAGCCAAATAAGTATCTTTCTAGCTCCAAAGGTATAGCTAGAATGTTTAATACCCTGTATTTTAAAAACCAAGCATAGTTGGAACATATTGGACTTTATACAGGCCGAGTTTACTAATAAGTATAACAAAGTAAGTGTAAATTCATATAAAAGTCCTTATTTGTTCCTTAAAGAACTAATTTAAATAAAAATAGTTATTGCGTCCATAAGAAACCATTATTTGATAGCCCACTTCGAACACGCGCGCCATCTTACAGCGACTCGTAAAGCTGAATTACCGATGCTAATTTGGGACCGACTCCAATGCGTTGCGATCGGCCTCCTACCTCAAGTCCTCCATAGTCGTAGGTAAGGGAGAGGAATGATAGGGCGGACCGTCCCAAGTATTTACATTACAGGAGTGACACCAAATCAACTTGCAATAGTTATTTTTGTTTTACCAGGCAGCAAAGTAGTAGATTGACTGCCGCGGCTGATAGTTCAGAAATTCAGCTAAGGCAGTCAATCTACTTTGCTGTCGAGTAGAAAATATTATAATTGAATCGTTCATTTCAAAAACCACATAAGTCAGCATTTGTCAAAAATGGTGTTTTGTCATGAAATGACTTTTCAGGGGTATCTACACGTTCTGCGTAAAAATCACACAAGTCACATAAACCGTTAGAGAAATATACATATTTAAAATTTCGCTGTCGTTGCAAAAACCACATAAGTCAATAGGAATATATATTTTTTTTTTTAGAAAAAACTACTAATTCTATAACATTTGACTACTTTATTTACAAAATAATTATTTTCTTTAATAAAACATACTTTTTGTATTAAACAGTTTTTATCTTCTCCTGAAAATTTTACTTTTTTGACTTATGTGGTTTTTGAAATGAAACATGACGAAGAATTTGATTTCGTTCCT
Source organism: Polydrusus pterygomalis (assembly GCA_963969555.1). Classification (NCBI taxonomy): domain Eukaryota; kingdom Metazoa; phylum Arthropoda; class Insecta; order Coleoptera; family Curculionidae; genus Polydrusus; species Polydrusus pterygomalis. The sequence continues at coordinate 22,663,754 of OZ018379.1, forward strand.
TAAAAATTTATGGTACATGTTACTTTTTCTTTTTATTTTAAAAGAATTGTAATTAGAAATTTTGTTCATGTAGCATTTTGTTTTTTATTTTTGTTAAAAAGAAAAATGGCGATAAAAAATATATTCCGAGCAATAACCACATAAGTCAATAAGAATATATATTTTTTTTAGAAAAAACTACTAATTTTATAACATTTTTTTCATATACATATTATCTAGTTACCTGACTGCTTTATTCACAAAATAATTATTTTCTTTAATAAAACATACTTTTTTATTAAACAGTTTTTATTTTCTCCTGAAAATTTAACTTTTTTGACTTATGTGGTTTTTAAAATGAACGATTCAATTTTATCTCCGATTGTTTATAATGATATATTATATTATGTATATTGTATTTGCAAATTGTTACAATTCCCACAATCTTTTTATTTTTCCTGTAGTGATAAATTATTAAAACAAAATTTGATAGAAATTGTAATTGTTGTAACGGTTGGTTGCTATGGAAATGTATATGTCCATAATAATTATAGTTTGACAACTTGTGAAATTTCTGCCAGTTTCGTGGAAAAATATCGGTATATTTATATTATGGACAGTGATAGCGACTTTAGAAGTACTTACTCCTCCAGAAATAAGGGAGGTGGCAAAAAATATTGAGTTAAATTTGTTGCCTAAGAAGTCTCGGATAAAATATGAAGGAAATTATTAACGATTTATCGATTATTGCATGAAGAAAAATGCTAAGACTTTTTCGGAGAGTGTATTACTTGCTTATTTTGCTGGATTAACTAAAACAATGAAGAGTTCTACACTTTGGTCTGTATATTAGTGTATATTCCATGTTGAAGGCAACTATGAATGTTAAAAATGGCATAGATATAGGAAGATATTTGAAGTTGCGGGCGTATTTAAAACGGGCATCCGAAGGCTACCAGGCAAAGAAGTCCCGAGTTTTAACATAATATATGGTCAGAAGCCAAAGTTTTGGACACGGAACAGCACTGGAGAAAACAAAAATTCAAAGAAGCAGCTTTTATGAATCAAAATACCCATATATTTAGTAAACCAAGTATAGATATCCCCAATATCTGGAAGCCTCTTCTTGTCCAAAACCAACAGCTCAAACTTTACACTCCAATAAGCACGTATATAGGAGGTATCATCAAGCTTCATTGCATCTGATGAATAGTATTTAAGACAGTAACTAACCGAAACGTGTTAAGTAATAAAATAAAGACCGACAAGGTAATTTTTTTTGATACCCCATAGGGATTAAAATACCTGCTATATGCAAATTTGCCCAGAGGAAAAATTACAGGTTAAAAACTTCGAAAAGTATAGCGAAAAGTTAACGAACCTTAATTTTTCTAGTGGCGAAAATATAAAATATTAAACCCATGCAGTTTTTAGAAAACACGCCAAAATTGCGTAATTTCTATTTTAGGTTTAGCTTTACTACAGGTATATTAGGCATGTTAATATATTATTGTAATGCTCCTGATTATGTTGTGGTTCCCAGATTTTAAGACTCAAAAAACTTGTATCCTGATAACTAACTATTGACATATGCTTCGACAAATTAGTATTAATTAATTTTGACCAATGTTTTGTGAAAAAATTACCGTTTACATGTTCCGACGGTCTTTTAAATTAAAATCATCAGGTATATTAAATGTGTTAATCAGAACCTGAAATGCCGACAAAAAATATTATTTTAAGCACACATGTATGTAGTATATTTTTACAAGTTCTTACGAACAATCAACATACTAGGTATTCCGTTATTATATTACATTAAAAATAGCAAATGCTAAAAAGTTCGTTTACCAGCGAGATGAATTTCGGTGGGAACTTCTTAAAATTTCTGACCGCATCTATTTGTTTTATTGATTTTAACCATTCGGTAGGGGAGACCGGATCTATTTGTCCCTCGGGAAAGTTGCCACGAAGGCACCCAATCGAGCATCTAACAGAAAAATCAAATTCCATAATTAAGTCGTTGAAATATCAAAGGTGTCAAATGCCAAATTTTATGTATTATTTTATTATGAAATAAATAAATAAATAAATATCTTAATCGTCCCGCTAGGTCGTTGCCAAGTCACGTGATACTATTAGAGTATCTGTGTAATTTTTAATACGCACCCACGTTATCCGGGACTGGAATTAAAATTACATATCTTTTTATAAGAATTTTATAGCAAAATAAGATGTTTAAAGCTTTATTAACTATCTATTTGTGTAAAAATTAATAATTATTCATAGCCTCAAATTTGACAGTTCAAATTTCAAAGCGTCACTTTACTTTGAGCTACACATGTGTACGAGAACGATCTTAAATCACGCGTTGATCACAATAATTGTCGACATCTGCCAAATACCATCAACGCCTACTTTTGTGTGAAAAGTTGGAGGTACACTTACTTACTTACTTACTCTGGAGCGCTACAGCCCTTGATGGGCTTTGGTTGACGCGACGACTTGCCTCCATCCATCTCATCCATTTTTGACCCCCAATTTTCTCAGATCTGCCGCAATGTTGTCTCGCCATCTCAGTCTGGGCCTTCCAAGTGGTCTTTTCCCCTCTGGGGCTTTCTGCCATACCAGTCGTATAAAGGTCGGGACACACCTATCATGCACCCTTCCGATCCGACTACGATCATACAGTCGGACGAGTGCCTGAGAGGGAAATGATACTAGAGTTTGAACAGCGTAGTTCACACCTTTCCGACACGTGTCCGATCCCACTCCTACACGACTCCGATCATGCATCCGATCGTGTTCCGATCGTGCAGTCTATTCGTTTTAACGGCTGCACGCGTGTCGGTTGGAATTTGTAATAATATTTTTGAGTTTTTGCAGTGCTTTTTTTTTACTAAATTGGCAAAAATGTCGGGTATAAAACCGGAAGAGCTTATTGAAGAAGTGAGGAAGTATCCAGTACTGTATGACCAGAAAAAAGAGCAGTACCGAAACGCCGACTACAAGGAAATCTCTCCGGTTTTCTTCATCTTCCTCTTCCAAACAAAGTGCCACCATGGCTAAATCGCAGTTGCTATTTTTGAACATGTTGCGCACAGAACCTTTCGCGATTTTAATTGAATCGTGACTGGCGAGAGTGGCGAATGTATCGAGCCGGACCTGGAAATCAGAAAGGACTCGGAAGCGTGTAGGACATGTCATTGTGTGCTCACCCCTTCCGATCCCGCACCGATCCGTTCTTTGAAGGAAAATCGGACCGGAGTCGGATCGGAGTGGTGTATGACAAGTGTGTCCCGGCCTTAAGCCGTTGAGCCTTTATTATGTTGCACAGATCTGGTTCGTCGTATAGCTCTCACAGTTCTGCATTCGTTTTACTTCTGTGCTGCTGCGTCTGTGGATCCTTCGGCGGGCCATATATTCTCCTAAGTATTCGTCTTTCAAATCTTCGGATGACCTCCTCATTTTGTACCGATAGCGTCGACGTTGATCCTTAGACGCAGATACACTAGACGTTTCTTTATTATGGTTTCCATGATAACTAAGCAAACATTTTGGTTACTTTCTCGCCCGGCTAGCGACAAAGTAACGCTCCTATAACTTTGCGCATTCTCTCGGAAGCGCAAATTCGTACTTTGCGCTCGGTTGTAGTAAAGGATGGTTTTAATTATCACCATAGTGTTAAGCATGGCATGTGGGTTAATTCAGTTGTTTGTTTATCAGTGTATAGATTATAGATGCTGTGACTTTAGCCATACACATTTCCTAAATGTATATTTAGGCTAAATGCCGTATTCTGCTAATCTGAAGAAAATTGTGAAGTTCCTATATATCAGCTGATCGATGACATATATCATGATGTCAAATGTCAAGAAAAGATAGTGTCTTGCGACTAGTTACCTAAAACGTGCTAAAGAAAAAAGTGTGACTTTTAGTAACCCGGTCTCCCCTACTTTCATGCCCACTTCATTAGCACCTTGTTCCAAATTTTTAAATGCTATTAAACGTTGTTTACTTTTTGTACGTCATGTAATTGTGACGGGATATTTAAAACAAAATAATACTTTTCCCACGCAGTAGGTACCAGCTGAAAAACATTACTTATTTTTACTGAGAATAAGTGCAAGTAATTATTGCAAGTTCTGCGTACCGACCGATGAGAAATATTATAATGAATACCGTTTAAGGATTTTTCTGTACATTTTTTTCATTACGAATAGGTACTACTACTTACTCTAAATTGCACTAAAAACCCCTTTTATTACCGTGCGAGCAAAAATTATTTGCATCAAAGAGGGCTTGGATTAAAAAACGTAGGGCTTGGTTTAGATCACAATGATATGGGGACGATATATCTAACCAAATGTAGGTTAAAATTTTGTCAAATTCATATTATATCATGATATGCCAAACAAATGAGTAATAAAATAAGTAGACAAATACAAATTTATTTTTGTTGTTTACAAAATTAACAAAGTAAGAATATACAGAAAGAAAAAAAAAATAATTACATAAATTGCTGAAATTGGCCACCGCCATGCTCCAAGCATAAATTCACACGTCTCTTTATATTTTCGAAAGTGTTGACCAGCATCTCTGGAGAAATGTTACCACATTCTTGGACAATCCTTTCTTGCAATGGTTCTAAATTTGCAACTGGTGTTTTAAAAATAGTGTTCTTTAAATGAGGAAAAAGCGAAGTAATCCATAACCGCTAAATGAGGTGATCTAGGAAGGAATTCAATGTCTGATCGAAAACTGATCAATCTGTCGTCGAAAAAATTGCTTTGGTAGTTAATAGTTTCGGCGGCTGTATGGGCGGTGGCACCGTCCTGTTGAAAATATTCAAAAACGTAGTTCGTCGTCAAGTAATTGCTCAACAATTGGATCAAAATATTGTCTCTATACCGCTGTGCTGTAACTGTGTCATGGAAAAAAATAGGACCAACAATTCTTTTTCGAGAAACAGCTAACCAGACACTAATTTTTTGAGGGTGCAATGTGGACTCTACAGAAAATGGGGATTTTCACTACTTCACATGCGTGTACACTGAGAATTCACATAACCGGAGAGGTGGAACCAGGCTTCATCCGAAAAAAATGTCAGGTCTAATAAATCATTTATTTCCAATAAATTTTGGGTAAACCATTGAGAGTAATTCCTGCGTCTTTCAAAATCTGCGGCTTGTATTTCTTGGAATACTTGCACTTTATAAGGAAATAAATTTAGCTGTTTCTTAAGAACAGTCTTGCATGTTCCATAAGATCTCACTTCTTGGGACAGGCGTCTTATACAATTTGTTGGCGTATTTTGCATTATTTCACGAACGTTTGCAACAAGTTCTTCTGTTCTTACAGATGGTCTTCCTACTCCTTTTTTGTGTTGTATAAAACCTGTTTCCCTTAACACAGCCACGGTTCTTTTCAGGCAATGATAAAAATCCGCGGCAATAAAAGCAACGGTAGAAAAATGTTCGTGAAAATCGTTCATGCACAAACCCGGATTGAATTGCCACTCACCATTTACTCTAACCCCGTTTCGAAAATACGCTTCAACTATGAACGTTTTGTGCTGTTCCGTAAAGCCCATTGTGTGAATTGTTCAAGAAATTGGAAAAATTAGCGATAAATCAAATTACTTGTAACGACTGTCAAAGATGAAGGAATAATTGATTGATTTTTAATTCAGGTAGTTACTGATATCAACAGGTATTAAGCTCTACGGCTAAGCATTACGTCCTTAGATGCGAGGCCCTCTTTGATGCAAACAATTCATGCTCGCACAATTTTCTTGTTGAAATATATTATTGTTTACCGATGGCAACATAACATTTTAAAGGATGTGTATATAAGCTTGAGTATTAAATCTTTCTCGAATTCGGTGGCATATTCCTAACCCTCTGCAAGTCATATACCCCCATACATTAACTAAAAATCTTCCACTTGCTTTAACATGTTGGGTATATTTTTCTTCGTACCGTGTATTTGGCGGCCTATACACTTTTAACTGCCCGTTATAATAGAACTGAAAAGTCTTCTCGTCGGTAAATACTAACTCTTTCCAAAAATTCATACCTTATTGCGGAAAATATTCCAGCGCAAACCCCATTCTTTGCTCTTTATTCATATCGGTCAAAAACGGTTTTTTAGCAGCTACCTTATTTCTTAATTCCGAATTTTTCTTTATACGATTTCTCGCCGTTCTTACTGTCCCAGGAAAATTAGTTTAGTTGTGTGCTTCTACAGCCGTCTGAAATGGATTGTATCGCAAAAAATCTATTAGATCATTATCTTGATTTTCGTTTGAATTTTTTTTTCTGCCACTTCCAGCCCTTCTTTCCAATGATCCTGTATTTTCCCATTTAGTTCGGAGGCTTTGTATAGTGCTTCTTGGTTTTCCAAATTGCTCAGCTATTCTTTGTAGAGAAACACCGCCTTCGAATAAAGCAATTATTCTAGCCTTCTCAAGATCATTCATGTTCACAAAATTTGTTAAAATGAAATAATATAATTGTCAAATCTGATGACACTCATAACAATTTGTCAAAAAGTGAAGTCCATTTCCAGGTGATCCAGGTATACAAAAGCCGACATCACATCAGGAAAAAATAAGTGTACGAAATTTTATTTCCGTCACTGTACGTATCTAAAGGTAAATGTCTATGGTGCATAACAGCATTAAAGTTTTAATATTTTGTAAACGGTAGAATATAGAATGTAAAAATGTAAAAATATACAATATGTTTCATTAAAAAAATTCATGTTATTGCATGTAGCATTTTTATGATCCATCTTGGCGTTTTTTAAAATTATTTTAAAGAAATTAAAAGACTCATCCATAAAAATTAAATCTAAAAAAAAATTCAATTTGATCGTTTTTCAGTAAACGGTACAAATGCCACAACGCCGAGCGCTAGTGGACAATACCCAATTAAATAAAACACCATTGCATCCGTATGTTATTGTGTTGGTAATAACATGAATTATTAAATAATAAAAATGTCGTTAGGACTTAATGACAGAACTAAAATTTTAATTTATCCGGCATTTTTATGTAAAAAAACGAGTTTTGCAACTGCTAAACTTTATTTTAATATGTTGTAATGATCGACCACCCAAACCTAAACTTTTTACCTATTTGGTATTTCCTTTTTCCTCTTTTGTATCTCACCGACTTGCTGAATGATGGTTATTTCTCGAAATCAAACATTTGATTGATCTTATCCGATAAATAATTAGGCTATACGAGATTAATTAAACGCTAAGCACAATTAGTTCTTAATTGAAATGTTTCTGAATTAATCTTAATATATCCCGGTAAACTTATTACATGGACATGGAATAATTGATATTTCTATCATTACAAAAGTAATTTTTTCTTTAGTATACAGGGTGCCCGGAAAATCATTGTATATTACACCCGCTACCTTTTTTTAGACAAAAAATAACATATACAAGGAATTGTTAACTAGTACAAACAAGTTATGAAGTTTGAGAGGTAGGCGATGTGTTGCTGGTGGCACCCCCCAACAAACAATTATAGTCTAAAAAGGTGACTTTTACCTAAGGTTTTTACTAGAGGCCGACCGAAGATTCGGTTTCGGCTAGTTTCGGCCAAAAAATCTAGTTTCGGTGACAGTTTCGGTTTCGTCCAAAAATCGGCGGAAACTTCGGGTGCGCCGAAACTCAGTGTACAAGCCGACTAAGCCTAGGTTTGTAGCGCCAAATCTGAAACGGCGCCACATTTCCCAGCGCCAGACTCCAAAAGAGACTAAGACAGAGAGCACCATCACCTTATAACCAAAAAATATATGAAACTAAGCGATTTCAACCGTGGTAAGAATAAACCCGGCGTTAGATTACCCGGATAATTTTTAGCTAACACCACACACCATGTATATTATTCTGTAATAATTATTGTAGCTTATTTTTCCGGATACCCAAACTAATACGCTGTGCACGAGCAGATGCTAATAAAGCATTATACACATTATACCATATCAATAGCTCAGGATGAACTTCAAAAATCTTGATACAAGATCGGCAGCAAAAAATTTAGCAGATAAATTAATGCAATTCGAAGTTGCAATAATGACTTGTTTTTGGCATAAAATATTGGAAAGATTTAATCAAACAAGCATGCAGAGCTCTCCTAGCAGTATTGACATCGATTTACAATCAGTGCTTCGGTTATATGACTCTATACCTGGGAAATTAACTAATATACGCGATCAATTTGAATCGTTTCTTACTGAAGCTGCTACTTTATGCCAAAATAATATTTTTTGATATGGTATATCGAGAAAACGAAATAGAAAGGTATCTTTTGACGAAGCAAAAATGAAATTGATTTTATAGACGAAAAACTTTGAATAACTATATTTTTCCCCTTAATAGATAAATTAATAAATGAGAGGAAAGATGCATACCAAGAACTAAATAAAGAGTTTGGGTTTTTTACCAATCTAGCCGGTTTGAGTGATAAGGATCTTAAGCAAGGCTGCTTGAGGTTGACCAATATTTATAAAAATGATCTCGATATTGATATCGAAAATGAGATGTTTTAAGTTAAACAGATTCCAAATATTCCGCTGGAGCCAAGGAGTTTATTGAAATCACTTAAGGAGGGAAATCTAGCTGATATATTTCCAAACTTGGAAATAGCATTAAGAATATTTATATCTAAAGCAGTAACTAATTGTTCAGGAGAGAGATCTTTTTGGACACTTAAGAGGGTTAAAAATTACTTAAGATCCAAGTTATTCGATTCCAAACTTAGTGACTTAGCCTTAATGTCAATAGAATCCGACTTACTTAAAAATCTAGACGCGACAGAGATAATTCAAGTTTTTGCAGCAAATAAGTAAATCAAGAAAAAAAATATTTTCCTAAGGTCCTTTTCTTGTTATATTATATTTATGTTACTTAAACTTTATTTTTGTATGTAATATCTAAACTCGATATACTTTATTTATGGATACTTAATGTTAATTTGAAAATAAAATGTTTTGCACTTTTGCCTTTTAATATGCGGGTCATTTGAACTATAAAAAAAATAGAAGGGGGGGGCGCAAAAATATCCCAGGGCTTTGGGCGCTTCCAAGTGTTAATACGCCTCTGCCCAGTGTTCGTGAATTGTCGCGCACCGTTCGGCTAACTTTGGGTGAGTTCGTAGGCAGTGTTGTCTCATACATATTATGTCTTAATTCATTTTATTAAATTTTGAATTATACCACCACATATGGGTTATATTTTGTGATGTATTAATGCGGGAATTATCTAAAATGAATAACAAGTATCAATAATAAAGTAGTGAATAAAGTCAAGCTGAATTACTAAACCATATTTATAAATCTTGCGGGAATTTGACGCTTTACCTCAGGCACATTAACAGCATCATAAAATAATATTAATTATTTTTGTTACACCGATGTCAGTAACCAAAAACCATAGATATAACATTTCAACAGTCAATTTAAAGAATTTATGTCAGAAAGTACATGATCCTAAATTATGACTCGATCGTGGACATCGATTTAAATCTGTAATTTTAACACATTAACACGAACGTACTATCGCATTACGTCGGTTCTATAGTTTATGCCTGAAAAATAATATTTTAAACGGTTTTCAATGACGGCCACATACCAAGTGTGAAATACTAAAAATTCTAATTGGAGGTAATTCTCTTAAAATACTACCTAGATTGCTTTCTGATGGGTGTAAGTTCTCAATTTATAACGTATCACATTAATATTTCCATTTTTACTTTAGCGGTTTCGGGTTTGGGATGGTTTCAATAATTGAAAACAAAAACCCACTATAAAGTGGACAATAATTTATGAAATTTAAGTTGCATTGTATAAACTAACAATAGATGTATATAGGGTGTCCGGGAAAATGTGGGAAATCTCCCGGATATAAAAAAAAAACACGTGAAAAGAATACTACAAGTTCATATGAAACTTCTTTCGTATCGGCCTCTTCGAATATATGGGCTCCCAAAGAAACAATAAAAGATTCATCTTTGTTCCTATAAATAATGTCCACTTTTAACTGCTTAATATTAATACATGGTCGCAATAAAATTACTTTTTTCCGAAATCGGTTAGGATTAGCGACATGAATGATACTTAAATTTTAGTCAATAGTTATAGGTATGTAAAAAACGTTGTCCATAGTTTTTTTCATACAGGGCGTAAAAAAATGGGCACATTAGTGTCACAGCTAGTCCGTCCTTGCAGCTGTGAGTAATTCGCAACACTTTCTGGGATAGTAATTTGAAGGATCTTACCTGGTATACATCATATGAAAAAAAAAATTGAAATATACCTGTTGGTTTAATAATTATGTGTCAAAAACCTAATTCCATGGGAGCTCTTTGGAAGCCCATATCTCCGAAGAGGAGGCCGATACGAAAGACGTTTATATGAAATTGTAGTATTCTTTTCACGTGTCTTTTTCATATCCGGGAGATTTCCCACATTTTCCCGGACACCCTGCATATTCATTTGGTATAGCATACCTAATAGCTACGACTAATTGTACAAGTATTGTGCATGATCTGCATGATCATTTTAATGTAAGAAAATGTTTACTTTGACTTTGACATGATTTAACATAGAAACATAACGCCCAGTAAATTGGTGTAGTATTGTAATTGGTGCCTAAATATGGCTATATCTACTATTTTACGACCTTTAAGAAATATAATTAATGCAGTGTTATCACACATAGAGGAATATTAGCAAGATTCCCTAAAAATACGCGAATTTGGCAATTCGAGAAGCTCTAGTAACTGGTTTAACTATAGTATTGCAATTATTTCCTCATGTAAATATATTTATTAATATTGAAGAAGTAGTCCATACTTAAATGGGGATTGAAACCCCACATAGTTCACTGGATTTATACAGCCATTGTAAGACCTATACTAACCTACGGGGTCATGGTCTGGTGGACTGCTTTGGAAAAAGCAATAAACATGAAGAAACTAACAAAGGTACAACGGGCAGCTTGTTTAGGAGTGACCGGTGCCCTTCACTCAGCACCGACGGCGGCACTGGAAGTGATGCTGCATCTGATACCCATGGATATTTACGGAAAAAGTGTGGCTGCAAAAAGTGCTCTGCGACTGAAAGAGTCGAAATGCTGGACCAGCACTAACTACGGACACAGTAGCATACTAAGGATATATCCAGGCCAAAATCTGCGAGAGCCGACCGATTACACTGTTTCGCTGCCAGACTTTGGAATGGGCTTTTCTATGCTCATTCCGGGTAGGGAGGAGTGGGAAGGCAATCAAGTAATAATGGAGGCGGATCACTCGATCTTCACTGACGGTTCAAAAATGGACGTCGGGGTTGGAGCTGGTATCTTCTCCGAGAACATGCAAATACAGAGGTCGTACAGACTCCCTGACTACTGCAGCATTTTCCAGGCAGAAATTTTTGCAGTGGATAAAGCAGTCAACACCCTGCGGGATCACCCTGGCTTGAAAGCAGCTGCGTCTATAGCAATCTATATAGACAGTCAAGCAGCCATAAAGGCAATTTGCTCCAGCAGCACTAAGTCAAAATTAGTAAGGCGCTGTCGCAATAATCTCTGCACACTTGGTGCTCAACATCGAATCACCCTGTGTTGGGTTCCTGGACATAGCAAAATACAGGGCAACGAGACTGCTGATGTGCTCGCCAGGGAGGGCGCAAGCAGGTCTGCCGAACTAGCAGAGAATACTGTGGCTAGACCACTGGGATCAGTCAAAGAGGATATAGATCAAATAGCTAAACAACTTGCACAAAGCAGATGGACAGGGCTGGCAACTTGTAGCATCTCCAGGCAATTGTGGCCCCTACTTGACGACAGGAAAACCGCAGTGCTATTACAACACGGTCGGAAGGACCTAAGAAACATCACTGCCGTATAGTCATAGTCACCGGACATTGCCTGTTCGGTAGACACGCTGAACGTATGCAAGTACCAACTAACGATTTCTGTAGAAGTTGCAGAGATGAAGAGGAGGAGGAAAGTATTCAGCATTTCTTGTGTGAATGCCCCGGCCTCGCTAGAAGAAGGTTCAATGCCCTGGGCGAACCATTCTTTAATGATCTGGAGGAAGTGAGCAGCCTGCAACTGGGTCGACTTACGAAGTTTATTAACAGCAGTGGCTGGTTTGAATGAGCTGTCAAGATTCTTCTACGATCTACGTCACGTCGCGTTAACCATCAGGAGGCTGATGCGGATAGGTTCCGCGGAACACGTGTGGTACCACAACGGTCCTACAGGACTACGTGTGACTGTTTGGTCAATGCCAGAGGTCTGCCACTCTAACCTAACCTAACCTAGTCCATACTTAAAGTGGAGTTAAATGATATAGAAAAAAGAAAAGCACAAAGTCTTTCTCCGCAATTTTTATTAGATTAGATATTATTTTTTCTTTTGCTATCCTTATTTTTCTGCCCAGGACAGTGCCTCTGCACTAAACCTTGATGAAGTCTTGATTGTCGGTCTTTTGACTATTCAATTTTACACCTCTTGTACACCATTAAAAGCTCCATTACGGCTCAATCCCACTATTATTTTCTCTATTGCTAACAACATCAGCATTATACTTTTCACTTTGTTTTCCTAATGATGAGTGTTTCTACACTCGAAACACGTCGATTTGTATTATTATGAAATATTCTAGGTTCGCCTAGTTTTTCTAATAAAAATTGTGGAGAAAGACTTTGTGCTTTTCTTTTTTCTATATTTATTAATAATTATTCCACTTTTACAAAATGTCAATAAGATAACTTTTAAAATAATTTCTATTAATAATAATAATAATTATAATAATAATTTATTTGTACAAAAGCAAAACATTTTGTTACATATAGGTACCTGAAAATAAAAAGAGTATTACCTTGCCCTTGAAAATAAATTAGAAGTATCGTTAAGTCCCTAGGACTTGTACGAAGTTCAGACTTATTAATATAAGCACAAGAACAACTTTAAGCAAAGTTTTATAGAGAATAAATAAAGAAAAATAAAAATACTTACCATTTATCGTCAAAGGGTATCCTTACACCAAATTACATTTTTTAATTCCCTTATTAGTATAATAACTAAAAAAATATAAAATAATTGTGTCTTATCGATATATAAATAATATAATTAGGATTGCCCCAAAATTTAATATATATACCAGTGTTGCCAGAATTGAAGGATTTGCTTCAATATGAAGGATTTTGATCTAAAATTTTTAATACTGAAGGATTGAAGGTTTTTATCCGAATTTGAAGGATTTTCAGGCAAAATTGTATATTTAGCAAATATTCCAATAATTTTACCAACTAATTTGATTTTATTAAAATCAATTTATTAGTTGCATCATGTTGCACGTCTTTATCTATATAAATTTAAATATTTTGTTTTTGATTTTGGTTATGAATCTTTTGATTGTTTTGTTTTCATTTTTAATAAAAAAATCGATCATTAAAGTTTTTTTTTTGGTAATATATTTTGTTTTGCCAGCCACCCGCCACTGTTTTGAAGGATATGAAGGATTTTTGTCACTCAGTTAAAGGAAGGTCGTTAAAAAAGTCTGGCAATACTGATATATACCTGCACCAGTTATTCTATTTTAACTACATCGTAATCGTATACAGTGTCACCAGTAAAGTCCGCATCTTATGGAATTTTTTGTTACTAATAGCTTTATTCCAAATTTACCTTTGGCATCAAGTTCTGCTTTGATCGAGATGAAAATTAAGCAAAAAAATAGTAGTCACGTGATTCGCATTATCTGTCAAATTTAAATTTTTTCCAAAAAATAATTCAAAAGTGGGGTTATTTCTGAAAATATAGAAAAAAGTTATTAGAAAAAGTTTTTTTAAATGCAGTTTCTAGCCCACATGCAAAATTTCAGCTGCATAAGATAATTTTGATTTTTTACCTATATTTTGTAAACTGCACCACTTTTGCAAAATAAGACTCTACGCAACCTACATAAAACTTTTTAGTTTCAACAATGCTTTATTTCAGATACATTTTCTTTAAAGTAGCGCCATATTAAATGTGTGTTTTTATACAAAATCAAAATTGGGCTATTAAATTTTGGTCGCATGTGATGCAAAGTTTATTTGTTTTTGACCCTGTATAAGGTAACTTCATAAAATATGTATTTTTTAAAACCTAGTTTGTGTCTGAAAGTAAAAAAACATAAAATAAAATAAAGGGGTTTTAAATTAAATCGTTGAAAATAGATAAACTTTACGTTAAGTTAAACTAAAATTTATTTTCCACTTAATGAACACTTTACTGTTGACACTGTGTTATTTTTGTCTTAATATTAAGGTATATTACTTTCAGACACAAACTACGTTTTCAAAAATACTTATTTTACGAAGTTGCCTTATACAGGGTCAAAAACAAATAAAAACTGCATCACATGCGACCAAATTTTAATAGCCCAATTATGATTTTGTAGAAAAACGCTACTTTAAAGAAAATGTATCTGAAATAAAACATTGTCAAAACTAAGAAGTTTTATGTAGGTTGCGTTGAGTCTTATTTTGCAAAAGTGGTGCAATTTACAAAATATGGGTAAAAAAAATTAAAATTATCTTATGCATCTGAAATTTTGCATGCGGGCTAGAAATTGCATTTAAAAAAACTTTTTCTTATAACTTTTTTCGATGTTTTCAGAAATAACCCCACTTTTGAATTATTTTTTGGAAAATATTAAAATTTGACAGATAATGCGAATCACGTGACTATTATTTTTTGCCTAATTTTCATCTCGATCGAAGCAGAACTTGATGCCAAAGTCTAAAAAGCTATTAATTAAAAAAAATCCCATATGATGCGGACTTTACTGGTGACACTGTATATGGCAATAAGGTTTTTGTTTCCACAATGTTCTAGGTAAAATTATTCGATTTATTTTTGTAAAATTTAGTGTTTTTAATTTCCATCGGATCCCAAACTATCTCAATAATAGTATAGCGATGAGTTTTAAAAAAGTTAATAATGGTTTCAGCTTTTAGCTTGACAACCTTAATATATTCTTTATATTAGATATTAATGTTAGTGCCTAGTTATTTTAATATATAGGTTTTATTGTTATAGCCATTTTTCAGATCTACTAAGCTATGAATTTCTAGTCTATCTTTAGGTTTTATCCAGATTTTAGGTTTTCTTTAAATAATGCTGAATTTAGAGTTTTTATTTTATCGGAAAGACAGTTAAATAATTTTGGTCCTAAGAAGTGATAACTGCGTTGTGTCACAAGCACCAAATTATCACTTTGACGAGTTGGGTATTTTTGTCATCGGTATTGATTAACTCATATTTTAGCCACTTATAATTTTTCCTCATTTTTCCTCTTTCCTCTTATGTATATTTTGCTTTTTTATATACCTGTCGTCCCTGAGCAATGTTACATATTATTGAAAACAATTAAAGCACTGATGCAACTTTACAAAGGGATAATTCTTGGATGATTATTAATTTGTACTTTCGCTTAATAATTGACACTTAAATATATTGGAACTATGGAGAACTATAGGGTAGGAGGCCGATCGACAATGGCAGCATTTTCAAATTCTGTCCCGGTTTTTTGGTTAGTTCGCTATTGGCCTATAGATGGCTCTCGCGTCCGAAGTGGGCTGATGTTGTCTTCTTCTTCGTTTTTAATATGGAAAACTAGATCCTCCATAGTTTTTAACTTTTACTTTTGACAATTGACATTTTATTTTTCGAAATAGCAAATAACGTTTGAAGGCAAGACAAGACAAATAACGTTGAATTGTAATTAATTTCCATATTTATAATGAATAATGGTACAATTTATAAAAGTAGAGTTTGCTTTGTGTCGGGGTGTAAGACAGGATCTTCTTCAGAGATGAAACGCAGAAAAATAAGTCTCTTTCTAGCTCCAAAGGTAAAACCCTCTAGCTAGAATGTTCCTGTATTTTAAAAACGAAGCATCGTTGGAACTTTATACAGGCCGAGTTTACTAATAAGTATAACAAAGTAAGTGTAAATTCATATAAAAGTCCTTATTTGTTCCTTAAAGAACTAATTTAAATAAAAATAGTTATCGCGTCCATAAGAAACCATTTATTTGATAGCCCACTTCGAACACGAGCGCCATCTTATGGCAACTCGTAAAGCTGAATTACCAATGCAAATTTGGGACCGAATCCAATGCATTGCGATCGGCCTCCTACCTCAAGTCCTCCATAATTGGAACATACTAAAGTTTAACCGTGCTATCTTTAGAAAATCATTGTAAATAATATGTATATTATATATCACTTACAGAATTTGCATATATGTATTGATCTATGAGGGTTCTGTATGATTTATGTCGGTAGTGATCCAATTTATATTCATAATGCAAGAGAAGTAATTTAATATTCCGGACTAAATAATGACAGCTGTCACACCTTTTTCTCCTTTATTACCGTTGGTTGTCATAAATCTCGCATGTTAAAAACAGTCGACGAAAGATAAGAAACAAAATAAAAATAATTTTTTTGCCAAGACCAAAACGATAAATATATTTAAAATGTAAAGACATAGTCCATGCTTAAAGTGGAGTTGAAAGTATGAATGGGAAAAAAAATTTAAAAGTCTTCCTCCACAAAATTTAATAGAATAAAAATGCTTTGTTCAAAGGTCTCTACATGTTTGGAATGTAGAAACGTTTATCATCATTAGACAGAAAAATATATTGCTGATGGTTTTAGCGGAAGAGAAAATGATAAGTGGTATAACACCTTAACGTTATTGCATCAAAAATTATATTGTTGAAATGACATAATGCGAGGAAAAATAGAAATGAAAATATGTTAAAACATACTGAGTATGTGAAAGTCAGTTCAAAGGGTCTAGAATCTAGAACAACCAAAAAAGACCGGAGAGGCAGAAAAATACTTCAAATACATTGTACAGTATCAATATTCTTATGTATACTGCCCTCCTTAGAGAAAACGTCCTAACTAACAATTTGACAAAATTGAGATAATTGACATTTTATAAATTCAATTATGCCGTTCAGGTTTTGAGCAAAATGTTGATTATTGCTTTGTCATGAGATTAGTTTATGAATTAGTTATTTAGTGCAAGAAGAGAGAAAAGTGAATGTTTATTAGATTTGGATATATTAGGAAAAATTACACTTAGGACGTTTTAACTACGTAACGCCTGATAAATAACGAAACAAATATTTTAATTTGTATAATAATATATAATTGTATAATATAATGTAATAATATTTTATTTTGCATGACAGATCGAATTTATTTTAGGTTAGGTTATTATGCCCAATTGCCTAGTTTCTTTACAGCGTTAAAAAGTAACTATACAAGGATCCTAAGTTAAACCGTCCTAACTGTTGACATAAGGACGTTTTATTCTTGTAAATCATATATAGGACGTTTTGCGTTTGTAAGTGACTAAAATGTTTTTCTCATCAATTCTAGGTTAAACCGTCCTAACTGTTGACTTAGGACGTTTTATTCTTGTAAATCATAGATAGGACGTTTTGTGTTTGGATATTCATTATTTCTGAACATAGGACAATAAATTTAAGTAATTCTGGCTAGGATAAAGTAAAGCTATATAGGACGTTCTTATTTGGGAAAATAGATAAATATGATATAGACCTACAAATCTATGCAGAAAAGCCAAAAATGAAAAAAATGTAGTTAGGACGTTTTATCTAAGGAGGGCAGTATAGTTAAGCATCCTCTATTAAAAAAAACGATTTCTCGGAAAAAGTGCCCCAAACCTCTTTTCCCGAAAAATCCTTCTATTTTAAATAGAGGATGCTTACGAATACCTTATTTCTACAAATAGGAAATTTTCTTTACTTTGTCTTTAAGACATATTTTTATTAAGAATACTCTTTCTGATATCTTCTTTTTAGTGCCTCCCCGGTCTTTTTTGGTTGTTCTAGACATTTTCAACGGACTTTTTCACATATTCAGTATATTTTAACTTATTTTCATTTCTATTTTTCCTCACATTATGTCATTTCAACAATCTAATTTTTGATGCCGTTTTTATACCACTTATCATTTTCTCTTCTGCTATTGTCTACCACCTTCAAACATAATTTCTTAAGTTGGGGGTGTTTTGTCGCTTATCTCTTCGGAAAATGAAAGTGATGATATCTGAAAATCCATCATATGACCAAGGACTGATTTTATATTAATTATATAAGTACTTAATTATTATAAAATTAGGTATGTATGCCAGCAGTCTTAAAGCTCAAAGGTGTATATTTTTCGTAAGGAAGATTTATGATTCCACTTAATAAAAAGTACATGAATAATACGTCAGATATCAACATCGTAAAATAACGTTTGGACGTATGCTTTCTGCATATGAAAATTATGAAGATGTAAACTTGCTGATGCATGAGATCACGCCCAGCAATTCGATTGACAACCGATCACAATTGTTAAGTGCGGATTATGATTGTGGCATTATTGAACAATCAGAACTCTAAAGCCGTGTCTGATTCTATAGCCGCTTGTATTGATTTTGGATGTACCGTAAAGTCATTTTATTAAATTGTATATTAATTAAGAATTCCGGCAAAATTTTAATAATAAGAAAACTTTTAAAAAAATTACCTTGTCGGACTTTCATTGTCTTTATTTTGTTACTTAACACAACGTTTCGGTTAGTTAGTATCTCTAACCGTTTTCAAGTGTAAACTAAATTATAATTCTACTAATAAGGCTACTGACTTAAATAGTATCCATGTGTAATGAAGCTTGATGACTCCGCCTACGTGCTTATTGGAGTGTGAAGTTGGAGCTGTTGGTTTTGGACAAGAAGAGGCTTAAAGATATTGGGGATATCTATACTTGGTTTACTAAATATACGGTTATTTTGATTCATGAAAGCTGCTTCTTTGAATTTTTGTTTTCTCCAGTGCTGTTCCGTGTCCAAAACCTTGGCTTCTGACCACTGTATATAATATTGGTTGGTCTATACATGTTCCGCTATACCTGATCTCGAAGTTTCACCTCTATATATTTCAGATGTTCAATAACTCGTACGGGAAGAGGTCTTTTTGTTTCTCCTATGTACGATTCGCCACACTCGCAAGGGATTTGATAGATACAATTTTTTGTATTTTCATTACGGGGGGGTTTTACTTTTGTGAGAAAGCCTATAAGCGTATTTCCGGATTTGAAGGCTGTTTTGATATTATAGTT
Source organism: Polydrusus pterygomalis (assembly GCA_963969555.1). NCBI lineage: Eukaryota > Metazoa > Arthropoda > Insecta > Coleoptera > Curculionidae > Polydrusus > Polydrusus pterygomalis. The sequence continues at coordinate 22,682,956 of OZ018379.1, forward strand.
TTTGGTTATCCTTCTAATCTTTTCAAAAATCCCCTTAACATAAGGTATTGTGAGAATTGCTTGCTCCTCTTTCGTTTCTGTATTAGTTTTTACTTCGCAATTTTTAAGTTTTGTGATGGTATTAGTTACAAAGGTTTTAGGGTAACCATTCTGTTTTAAATCTTTTTTGATGTTTGAAATTTCAATATTAAGGTCTTCCGGATCGTTGTAAACGTATTTGCTGGAATGGAGGGAGAACCAATGATTATCGGTTATCCTATTAGCCTTGTCTAATCGCATTAACTAAACAAAGACAGCGTGAATATCTCTGAAATAATAGAATATAGATGCTAATCGTGAAGTAGACGCGGCAAAAACGCATCTCAACGTGGTTCTCGCTATATATCATATAAAAATTAAAAGAGACGCCACTGTGTAAAACAGAGACTTCGTGTACAATTTTCTCCACAAGTTGAGTCGTAATTCAGCGGTAATATGATCGTATACAATCTAGCACGGTTAATTGGGTACCGGATTGTGTGCTTCGATGTAGGCGAAGAAATGTTTTACACTTAGGCATAATAACTAAGACAATTATTGTAACTCATATGCGTGTACCATAATTTTGTCTAAAACAAGGCAATCGTGTTTATAATTTATATAATTTAGAAAATAGAGTAACGCACGCGCTGTTTGTGTTATAAAATATCTAAATTATAGTACGGATGGAAAAATTAGACTGCATCATATCTCGGAGATCTTATTTCAGAACATACAATAGAACAAGTACTTAAAATATAAATATATGACAGCAGGCGCAGGCGGGCCAGAACTGTCTGCAAATTCCAACCCAAAGTATTATCTACCAGATATGTACAATATGTGATATAACTCATATAACTCAATCTCAATTACAAAATATAACCATGTGCAGGTGATACCTGCACTATTGGCTCACTCATCATACAAGCAACTTAAACGGGCAAGAAACGAAGTTGTAATTGTAACTTGACATATTGTATGTGTATTTAAAATTAAACCAGGATTTTCTTAAATTTTGAAATTTTATAGTATTGAAAATACTACTGGGTGCGTATATACGGGTCTATTTCATGAAAAATGAACGTGACATGCGACATGCACATAAATAACACGGCGGTGAAGTCTAAACAAACATCCGAGCAGCACAGGATCGATGACATCATCTGCTGAGTATTAATATTGTTTTGTTTTGGGTTTCGGCATTTATTATTATATTTGTTGATATTAAGATAATTTGGCCGGGAGAGAGAACAGTTATTAGATAGTTATTAATGATACTAGTTCGATGAACACTATAATGAAACGTGTGCAACGTTAAACCACAAGGCGCCAGCCAAGTGGTTTAATTGCACAAGTTTCATTAACAAAGTTCATATTAAACGTGTATCATTCAAAATTTAATCTACGACAGTGCAAATAGATTTCATTCGTCTAAATTTCATTGATATCAGATAACGTTTTCGTAATTTTTAAAAGTTTCAGGTGTCCATATTAGTCGATATCATGGTAACCGCATTTTTGATTGTTTCAATTTCGATAAAATTGGAAAAAAATAAACAGTGAATGTCGCTGAAACAAAGCGAAATAGCGCGGCGGTCTTGGCGTATTACACAGAAAGTCGGGGAAGAATGGGGAAGAATGGGAAAGAATGGATATACCAATCCAAAACATTTCATAGCCGACTTAAGATTTAGACATTTCATGAACAAAGAGACAAGGACCAGCAGGTAAATGGCTGTGTATAGCTAAAGAAATAATTTTGTCGCTATTTTTGAAAAGGTGGTTTTGAGCTCTCTTCAATATGTACTATTATACAGATTATCCTATATTTTTTATTTTAACAAAACAGTCAAATTTACATATTTCTAAGTATAATTTACACATTTCTAAGTATAATAATTTAATTATTATTTCAAACTAAATCGGAGCATCCATGCCGTCATAATAACGCGTGATAGCGGCACGTTACATACTCACAGATAGGAGTAATCTGTGCTGTAACATAATGGTTTCCTTCTCGCCACTGTATGTGGTAGTTATTTTCAATACGCCTATTATGATACTTGCGTAAGATGCAAGATCTGTGAATTTTTAATGGACTTTGAACTATTCTTGGCTCACTATGTAAAAAGTATTGTAATTATTTTATCGCGTAATCTGTACAAAAAATATAACATCAGTCATTTGTTGTCTGTACGTTTGCGTATTATCTAAAACGGGTTCATTTGATAAGTAAATTAAAATATGAGTGATTTGGAAAAAATTAAAACAGAACTTACTGAAATTTTAACTAATGTGGCAAAAGTGCAAAATATTGAACAATATGAATTATCGCTAAACGTAAAGTCCTTGATGACTGAAGGATTTCTCTCAGATTTTTATACCGGTAGTGTCAAAGATAAAAGCAATGGATCAATGCTATCGGTAGCTATTAAAAAAATTCCTCGAGTAGGAGGTATATTTACGGACTACCAAGTAATTTTCAGAAATGAAAAACTAGTTTACTCCAAAATATTTCCGGAATTGAACAGCTTTCAAGACGAGAAAAAAATTGAAAAACGATTTGATAATATTCCCAAGTATTTTTGCGGTTGCCATGAATCAAACAAAGAATACATTGCCATGGAAAATATTAAGGATTTAGGTTACAGTCTTCTAGATAAAAAGAACTGTTTCGATGAGTCCCATTTGAATTTAGTTTTCGAGACGTTCGGAAAATTCCATGCCCTCTCGTTTGCATTTAAAGATCAACAGTTGACTAAGTACAATGATATAGTAAAAGATTTGAAAAATGTTTTCGACAACATAAACGAAACAGATGCTATTTTAGAGTCTGTAGAAAATAATGTCCAAAGCGGTTTTAAGGTTTTCGACCACTCGGATGATAACGGTATTATTATGAAACTGATGAACATTGGAAATATGAAACGTTTTATCTTGAATAAAATGGAATATAAAGGGCGATTTCAGTGCATTCTACATGGCGATTGCTGGTCAAACAATATGCTTTTTAAATACAAGGTATGTTATAGAATTTTCATTAGCAGAAATGCGTTATCATCTATAATATCGTGCGAGCAAAAATTATTTGTATCAAAGAGGGCTTGGATTAAAAAACGTAGGGCTTGGTTTAGATCACAATGATATGGAGACGATATATCTAACCAAATCTAGGTTAAAATTTTGTCAAATTCATATTATGACATGATATGTCAAACTAATGAGTAATAAAATAAGTAAACAAATACAAATTTATTTGTGCTTCAAGCATAAATTCACACGTCTCTTCAAATTTTCGACAGTGTTGACCAGCATCTCTGGAGAAATGTTACCACATTCTTGGATAATCCTTTCTTGTAATTATTGTTCTAAATTTGCAACTGGTGTTTTAAAAATAGCGTTCTTTAAATGAGGAAAAACGAAGTAATCCATAACCGTTAAACAAGGTGATCTAGATGGGAATTCAATGTCTGATCAAAAACTGATCAATCTGTCGTCGAAAAAATTGCGTAAGTAGTTAATAGTTTCGGCGGCTGTATGGGCGGTTACACCGTCCTGTTAAAAATATCCAAAACGTAGTTCGTCATTAAGTAATTGCTCCACAAATGGATTCAAAACATTGCCTCTATACCGCTGTGCTGTAACTGCGTCATGGAAGAAAATAGGACCAACAATTATTCTTCTTCGGGAAACAGCTAACCAGACACCAATTTTTTGAGGGTGCAAAGTGGACTCTACAAAAAAAATGAGGATTTTCACTACTCCACATGCATGTATTCTGAAAATTCACATAACCGAAGAGGTGGAACCAGGCTTTATCCAAAAAAAAGTCAGGTCTAATAAATTATTTCTTTCCAATAAATTTTGGGTAAACCATTGAGAGTAATGATTCCTGCGTCTTTCAAAATCTGCGGCTTGTATTTCTTGGAATACTTGCACTTTATAAGGAAATAAATTTAGCTGCTTCTTAAGAATAGTGCTGCATGTTCTATAAGATCTTCCCACTTCTTGATACAGGCGTCTTATACAATTTGTTGGCGTATTTTGCATTATTTCACGAACGTTTGCAACAAGTTCTTCTGTTCTTACAGATGGTCTTCCTGCTCCTTTTTTGTGTTGTATAGAACCTGTTTCCCTAAACACAGTCACTGTTGTTTTCAGTCAATGACAAAAATCCCGAGCAATAAAAGTAACGTTAGGAAAATGTTCGTGAAAATCGTCCATGCACAAATCCGGATTTTATTGCCACTCACCATTTACTCTAACCCTGTTTCGAAAATACGCTTCAACCATGAATGTTTTGTACCGTTCCGTAAAGCCCATTGTGTGAATTGCTTAAGAAATTGGAAAAATTAGCGATGAATCAAATTACTTGTAACGATTGTCAAGGATGACGGAATACCTGATTAATTGTTAATTCAGGTAGTTACTGACACCCAACAGGTATTAAGCTCTACGGCTAAGCATTACATCCTTAGATGCAAAATGCAAAGCCTTTTTTGATGCAAATAATTTTTGCTCGCACGGTATATAAAGCTGAATGTGTGCTGTGTTGATCGGAAAAGAAAACCGACTTCCAGATGAAAAGGAAAGGTAAAATTTTCCACATATCTAGGTAATGCTACGAATATGTAGGGCAAAATCTGAAAATTTAATTTTTATAACCATGAACCGAGGTATCGAAATTAGAAGATGGAATATATTACTTGACAAAATGGTCATGGAACACACACTTCTACTGGCGCTGTCACTGCCAGAACAGTTTTCTTTTCAGTGTTTCGTTGAAAGATTTTAACTGTTTTTAGTGATGTAAAGATAATATTACCGAGGTAATGTTACCGGTAATTTTGGTAAGATTACGTAATATTACTGCAAGATCGGTAACATTGGAAATATTGTTTTTCTTCCACTCCATACTCTCATTTATTTGGTCAGCTCTACTTGGCGTTACTGGCGCCGCGCGGCCGCTTCCTGAACATATCGATCGGGGAATACCCGAAATCTGAGTTGTGACAATTCTGTGTAGTGCTGGGAAGTTTAGTTCACTTTGCCGATTTCAATCTTTCGATCTCGTTCAATAAAGTGAATAGTTCAAAAGACTAGTTCGTTTAGTTCAGTAGGTAGATCGGTCAGGTGACAAAACCTATAATTTCGGTCGTCTCGCTCTCGCTTGCGTAGTACATTCCGTTTAGACTTTAGTTCGCCTTGTTTCAATCTTTTAGTAATTACTGATTGAATCTTTTAGTTCAGTGGCCAGATTCGATCTTTTGAACTAGTTCGTTCGCGAACTACACAACTCTAATTCTGTGGTTCGCCGTTGGCCGTGGCAAGCGATATTTTGTAAACAGTCTTCCTGTGTTCATCATAATAATTAGTGACATTTCCAGCGAAAAATCTATGTCTGGACCTGTTTGGTGGGCAGGAATTTGCTCCAGTTCTAAAATAAGTAGGTTGGCTGTAGGCATTTGAAATTTACCCTCGTCAACAGCCGCAACCGAAAGAACCTTTAGTAGTTATGGATTTATTCATCGAGAAAGAAGAATCAGATGACGAGGTTGTGGATGATGATGAGGATGATTTACTATTATCAACCAGGGCCGTAACCAGGATTTTATTTCGGGGGGGGTTTAGGTTTCTGTCGATTCATGGAAAGGGAGTTAAGGCGGCGGTATGGGACGCAAAAAAAAATCGTCTTTGCTCAAGTTTATATCGTTATTTTAAAATGAAGTACAGAACAAAAAATATCTTAAAAAAAAAGTGAAGAAAGTAACGCTTTTAGCCATAATCGCTCTATAATAGTATATTAAAGTACACGTTTCATAAGAAGCCGTTTTAGCGCACGCGTCTATTTTAAAAAACAAGCCACAAAGTGGCGAGTTTTTTTATTGACACGTGCGCTAAAACGCCTTATGAAACATGTGCTTTATACATTTTTTTGTATTTCACCTTTTATAATCAAGAAAAATACATTTTAAAAAGAAAATAAATACTTCAAATTTTGTAAATTTTTATGTCTAAATTTTATGTTGTATTTTTTATCATAGTAGCCTCTGGACAACAAAAATTATTTTGCAAACTGTAATTTTTTGATTTATCGACCCATTTTCACCACGAGATTCTAAAGTTATTTTAGCGATATGAGATTTGAAATTGGACGGAATACGTTGTGTGCTCCTTGTACATTCGGTACATATACAGAGCGTTCGGAAATTCGGGTGATTTTGCTACTTTTTTTCGAATTTTAAAAGACGTGATTTTACGTCACGGCATTGCAATTTAGTATAGGGAAGATGGAAAATTCAAATAAAGTTGAAGTTAAAATCGACATTGGAAGGTTAGTAGATTGAATTTTGGATAGGATTTGGCAGAAAATGATAGCTTGAAGCATCTACAAAAGATTGATTTATAGATTTATGCAACCAACATACATGACTGTTATCCACACAGAATAAAAAAGTAAGTTATTAAGCTATTTTTCCTCTGCGAAAAATGGGTTTTCCGTAAATCACAAAGGCCGCGCAAGTCAATGCAATAAAACATTTAAATGTTACCAACATCAAATAAAGAAAAAACGCGTATCGAAATAGCTTCATTACAATACGCAAATGCTTATCGTACTGAGCTTATTATGAACGTGAAATAGAAAAATGTATTTATTAAAAATAACGTACTAAACTAAAGCAATAAAAACGAAACTTAACAGTATAGAGACAGTGCAACGCAAGCCGCAGAAAGACTTACTGCAAAATTCGCGACACATATTTTGTTTTTTGTTACTTTTCCGCGATTGTCAATAGTTGTTCTTACTCGTATTTTTCGGGGGGGGGGTTTAAACCCCCTAATCCCCCCCTTGGATACGGCCCTGTTATCAACTCTATTACGTAGTCCATTTTGACTCCGACTAGTTTAAAAAAACGATCTTGTTGTTTTTCGTAATGTTTTTACAGTTTTGAAATAAAAAAACTTGTATTACTAAAAAAGCTGTTTTTTTATAAATTACCAATGTTACCGTAATATTACGTAATATTATCGGTAATATTGCCGATTTTTAAATTACCTGTAATTTTACATCACTATGTTTTAGGATTCTGGTAACCTTGATGATATAAAACTGCTGGATTTTCAATTGACGAGAGAGGGTCCTCCAGTCTACGATCTGATATTTTTCTTCTATTCCGGAGCTTCGAAAGAAGATTTAAAGAAATTAGATGCGTACCTACAAAAATACTACGATAGCTTTTCGAACTTTGCAAATAGACTCGGTAGTGATCCGGAAAAATTGTATCCTTGGACAGTGTTGAAAGAGGAATGGAAAGAATTTGCGCTAGCAGGAGCTTTTTTTAGCATTGACATGTGGGTGCCAAAGCTTATGGACAATAAAGATATCCACAATTTGAGAACTATGGATGGTAGCAGAGAAGAAATGTTAAAAATGTGGGATAAAGAAATGGATAAAGTACGCAAAAGCCATATTTTTAAAGAGACAACACGAAACATAATTTTACATTTAGTAGAACATGGGTTTCTGTAAAAATATTGTTACATAAATACTATGAAATTTGTGATGACTAAATGACCGAGTCCGAAATAAACACAAAAAATGTGCAAACTTTTGAATTTATTCTTTTTTAATATATTCACAAATTAGAAAAAATATAAGGTTTTATAATAGTAAAGTTATAATCTTTTACAATAAGTACTGCGTTTTTTTTTTTTAGATTCATGACTTGCCCCTTTTAATCGTTAATTTATATGTTTGAAATATAAATATCTGAGGTTTAATCCTCAGTATACCCCAAAAATGCTTCTTACTACGGAATAAGATTATTGTGATTCTACAATTTTACCCTAATAATGTCTTACATGTTCGATAAGTTTTTTAAATAATTTTAAATAATCTTCGACACCTTCGTAGAAAGGTTTTTCTTCCCCATTTTATTTGGTTGGTTTACACCTCCTTTAATAACATTTTCAAATACTCAGTATGGTTTAACCATTATCAATTTTCTTTACATCATGTTTCTTCTACACTTCAGTTTTAAGTCCATAAAAGCTCCATTAAGGTTCTAATTTTCAATTTTCTCTTTTGCTAACACCATCAGCATAAAATAAAAAAATTTCTGTCTCCTGAGGATGAACGTTTCTGCGTTCGAAACATGTAGAGACCCTTAAACTAAGTATTTTATTCTATTAAATTATGTGGAGGAAGACTTTGTGTTTTTCTTTCCTTTTCATACTTTCAACTCCACTTTAAGTATGGACCATTTCTTAAAAAAAAAAAATATCTTTGCAATAATATTTTCAGCGTAAATAAAATTATGGGCATCGAATTTGGAATACACCATAATATAACTTACTTTTAGGTACTACTTACTCATTGCATCATACCTTTAATTCTGTCAACCTAGCCATAGTGGTAGCTTAGTGGTACCTGGTACCATTCGCCCGCGGTCCGAGTTCGATCATCGGCCAAACCATATGGTTAATAAAAAAAAGCAAGCTTCGGATATCTATGGATAAAATATTGCAATATGCCTGGTCATTCCTACTATCGAGACCGGGAGAGGCTAATGGGCGGACTGTGGGGACGTAAAAAGGATAGACCAGAATGTGAAGAAACACATGGTTCGGATTCCACTCTAAACTGTAGGTCCCGTCTGGCTGATATTATCCAGACGATAGGGGATACAACAGCATACCTTAGTATACCTACCACACAAGAATTTACTATACATAACACTGCACCAATAAAAACAGCTACACTAACACCAGTGACTTCTTAGCAGCTTCATACTACAGCTTCAGATCAGCACTGCAAGTTCTCTTCCTGAAACAGTGGGGTCCTCATACCTGTGAAGCATGCGAACGTCGTGTACCTCTTCTGAAGCACAAACACCTATACTGCACCAAATCAGACACCATTACAAACAGTATCACAGTAAGTCGCTAACTACAAACACAACCAACACTTCTAAAAGCTTACTAGGTACTACTTGAGATCAGCACTGCAAGTACTCTCCCTGAAATAGTGGGGTCCTCATAGCCGTGAAGCACGGACACATGTTATCTCTTTTGAAGCACAAACACGTACACTGCACCAAAAACCTTACACAAGCACCTTCACAGTAAGCTGCAATTAAAATAGAAACAAGCACTATGAGAAAACCGAAACCTAGGTACACAGGTACCTAGGCCTAGGTGAAGTATGAAGCAAAGCACGCACTAGGCGCGCAGAGCGGAAATACTGAGCGAGTGGTCTGAAGGTTTATACGCCTATTGCGCGGAAACCGCAAGAACACGGGGAGTTTAATCGGTAGGCAGCCCCATCAGGGTTGGATCCGACACTTCTCTTCCTCACAGGGTGCCAGTCTTTAGAAGATTCTTCTCGAAAAAAAAATCAACCTAAATGTGGCCCATCCAATTTGATTTTTAAAGTCTCTGAAATAGGTAAATAAAATAAATATCACCTTAAATAGATGTTCTAAATTAAACAGACAATTTAAATAAATTTTAATAATTGTTTGACATTATTTCGTGATTAATTTCTTTCCACGTAGTACTTACATCTTTTCGGCGCGTAGTATTAATTAATTTCAAATGGTTGCACTTGTAGGTACATAATTAATTAGGAAAACAATGATATTATTCTATAGCTGAGTCATATCTTATCAATACGATGTATTCAAATCAGAAATAAGTTTTCCTCTATGCAAAAAATTATAAAAATCACCAGTTTGATTGAATTTGTGATTAATAACGCAGGTTTAAAAAAAAATTGTGCTACATTATAAAACAACATGTCTACTAACGACGAAATAAAAGTGCATTTAAATCATATCTTGACAGAAGTTGCAAAAAAAGAAAATATAGAAAAATATGAATTAAATCCCAACACCACTGCAAACTATGGAGATGGTTTTGTAGCACAGTTCTTTACTGGAGAGATTTTAGATAAAAATACGGAAAGGACAATTAGCGTTGCTATCAAAAAGGCACCATTTCATGAATTCGACTATAAAGGACTATTTCAAAATGAATTCATATTTTACACGGAAGCATATCCAGCACTAAAACAATTACAGATAGAAAATAATGTGACCAAACCATTTGATAATGTTCCCACTTATTTCTCCGGAAGTATTGATGAACCAAAAAAAGAATATATTGCAATGGAAAACATGAAACCTCTGGGTTACGTTATGTTTGACAAATCAAAGTTTTTTGACAAAGAACATTTAGAATTTGTTTTTAAAACTTATGGAAAGTTTCATGCTCTTTCCTTTGTTTTCCGACAGAAAGATCTTCGAAGCTATCAAAATATTATTACGAATTTGGATAATATTGGTTCTTCCTTGGCAGGTCTGTTGGAGAAACAAATAAACTCTACAATGTCTGCCGCAGTTAGAGCTTTGGATGAAGAAAAACATAAAATCATTTGTGAAGAATTAAAAGGTTTCGGAGAAAATGCCGCAGCAACTTTAGGAAAATCATTTGAATATAATGGTGAATACAAATGTTTTCTTCATGGGGATTGCTGGTCCAATAATATGCTTTTTAAGTATTCGGTAAGATATATTCGTACCACGATCAACGCACGTTCATAAGTTGTAATACAGTGTCACCAGTAAAGTCCGCATCATATGGGATTTTTTTTTATTAATAGCTTTATTCGAAATTTGCCTTTGGCATCAAGTTCTGCTTCGATCGGGATGAAAATTAAGCAAAAAAATAGTAGTCACGTGATTTGCATTATCTGTAAAATTTTAATTTTTTCCAAAAAAGAATTCAAAAGTGGGGTTATTTCTGAAAATATCAAAAAAATTTATTAGAATTTTTTTTTTAAATGCAGTTTCTAGCCCACCTGCAAAGTTTCATCTGCATAAGATATGTTTGATTTTTTACCTATATTTTGTAAATTGCAAAGTATTAAATGTGTGTTTTTCTACAAAATCAAAATTGGGCATTAAAATTTGTTCGCATGTAATGCAAAATTATTTGATTTTGACCCTGTATAAGGTAACTTCATAAAATAAGTATTTTTGAAAACGTGGTTTGTGTCTGAAATAATACATCTTAATATTAAGACAAAAAAGAACACAGTGTCATCAGTAGTAGTAGTAGTAGTAGTGTAGTAGTAGTAGTAGTAGTAGTAGTAGTAGTAAATGAGGGGAGGTTCCGAAAACCTGGCGAGTAGACCAACAGCGATCCTTTTCACCTACCCCAGAGTCTTCCCCCTATCACACTAACCACCTTGGCCCCCGCCAAAGCGTCCTGACCTCTTTACGAAGTTAAGTATGTCGCTCCAGGCAAGGGCCGTGATTTCTTCCTTTCGGAGAGCCGCCGATCCAAGGACCTGGTGCCTGAGTCTTTCCAGGGCCTCACAGGTGCCCAGAAAATGCAGCGGGGTCTCTTCCTCCTCTAGGCATCCGGCACAAATTGGGTCGTCTTCGACACCAATCAGTGCTAGGTGCTTCCTCAGCTTGCAGTATCCTGTCAGTATCCCAATCAAGGGATTTAGGACACATCGTCTTCTGTTTAAAATCCAATCTAGCTTAGCCTTGCTCGGCCAAGCTATAAAGTCCTTAGCTTGTCTGCACCCCTGGATCGTCCGCCATTGCTCCTTGGAGCGGCGTTCAGCCCACCCGTTTAGTGCAGATCCTACCTGTTTTTTAGTTATTCCTAAAGCCGGCTCTGGTCCTAGGAATGGGGTCTCAGCTCCACGTCTGGCGAGATTATCTGCCATCTCGTTGCCCTGAACCCCTTGATGTCCGGGGACCCAGACCAAGTTTACCTCTTTCCTCCTCGAGAGTATCTCCAAGGCATCGACGCATTCGCTGACGAGGTTGGTTGTGACTCTTGGTTTACATATGGCTTTTAGGGCAGCTTGGCTGTCGGAGCATACATATACCGCACGCTCCTCACAGACCCTGACCTCCGCCATACTGGCCGTCATTAAGATGGCAAACATCTCAGGGTGTCAGTCTTTTCAATGAATACTCCGGCTCCTGAGGATTCCGTTCCGGCCATGCGTGACCCATCGGTGTAGCACACCAGGGAATCCTCTGGGAATAAAACCTCTTTTCTCTCCCATTGCTCCTTGGTGGGGATCGTGAGGGAGTACATCCTGTTCAGCCTTAACGGGTCCTCTGTCCGGGTCGCTGAGAGATTCAGTATCGGAAGCTCAGCTTCCGCTAGTCGGGCTACCCTCGTGTGTCCTACGTGTGTCATCAGTAAAGTGTTCATTAAGTGGAAAATAAATTTTAGTGGTGGGTAAAAAATCAATATTAACTTATGCAGCTGAAATTTTGCATATGGGCTAGAAACTCCATTTAAAAATAACTTTTTATAATAACTTTTTTGGATATTTCCAGAAATAACCCCACTTTTGAATTATTTTTTTGAAAAAATTAAAATTTTACAGATAATGCGAATCACGTGACTATTATTTTTTTGCTTAATTTTCATCTCGATCGAAGCAGAACTTGATGCCAAAGTCAAATTTTAAATAAAGCTAATAATAAAAAAAAAATTCCATATGATGCGGACTTTACTGGTGACACTGTATAAAACGTTGTTGGTTTTGTAGCAAAATAATTCCTAAAGATGGAGAATCTTGCTGCTTATAAATTTAAACTAAACTATTAAAAAAAACTGATGATTTGTTTGAAATTTTAAAAGGAGGAAAGGTAATGCAAAGTAACTTCTGAAAACAAACGAAAAGTTCTAAATAATTTATAAGCTACTGTTATTGCAGATTGGGAAAACTGGAGTTAAGGTATGTTATTCTTGTTTTAGGAAGCTGGAAAACTATTGGATATAAAACTAATTGACTTTCAGATATGTCGAGATGGGACACCGATTCACGATCTATCGTACTTCTTTTATTCTGGTGCTTCGAAAAACGATTTTGATAATATCGAGTATTTCCTACAAATATATTACAAGAGTTTTATTGAATTTGCAAAAGAACTTGGCGCAAACATCGACGAATTATTTTCATTTGAAGTATTGGTAAATGAATGGAAAGAAAACGCTTTATTAGGAATTATTTTTGGTGTTTGGTTATGGGAGATAAAGCTTACAAAAAAAGAAGAATTTATACAATTTCTTGAAGATATTAAACATATGTCAGAAGAAGAAAAAGGTTTACAATGGGTGGCTTTCCAAGAAAGAATATGTGAGACAAAAATGTATAAAGAAAATACTACTTCAATTTTAATTCATGCTTTTGAGTACGGCATTTTAAATAAAAATAAAATTGTGCAAAAATGAGTTAAATAAAATTTTATAATGTATTTTTTTTACCTTCACAAGTGACAAATCGAAGATTGCCTTACCAAGCACTTTTTAAAGTATTAACATTTACCCACATCTATCACTTCTTTTATTTGCAAGTTGACCTTCTGCTTTATAATGCTATCTTTGTTTCGATAACTTAAATAGAAAAAGATAGCTTACAAATAGGAAACAAGACAACTGTTATGGCAGGAGCGCTTTATCCACTACTCGGGGCAGCCCTTACGTGGGTCAGTGTTTTTGCCTATTTAAAAAAAATCAAGTATAACAATATTTTTTCTCCTCCCTATATTGTAAACAACACATTTTGACACTGTTTTGAAGGACGTAAGTAACAATTACCAAAAAGGTATCGATTGCCCTTGACGAAGGGTTGTAAGACAACTTACCACCCTTTGTGTGGTAATAATTTATGCCATATAAAAACAATGATTTATAAAAATTGAGTAATATTAAGTAATATGAATATTAATAGTACAATTATTACAATTATGAACATTATATACAAAATTTGCATAAATGTTTTCTCGTTTTTTCTCAATTTGTATGAAATGTTCTGACTCCATAATTTCTCCAACTCTAACCAAGTTTTCTGTTACTCTTGAAGTACTGCAGGAGACTTCTGGCTTCGTTATATTGTATAAAATTTTATTTGCAACTTCCTTTTTATTATTGACGCTCTCCGCTACATAACTTTCCGCAATAGTTGCAGATTTCCATCCGCCATGTCGCTTGAGGGCTAAGACATCAACTCCAGTATTCGCTAATAAAGTGACCGACGTTCTTCTAAGGAAGTATCCAGTATACTCCTTAAAGTTCAGAAATTTAGCAATTTTACTTGGAATTGAAGAAATCGAGTTTGTCCCGACAGGCTGGTTTAAGAACTTTCCATTTTGATATCGCATGAAGAAGCGAGGATTCAAATTCGTCATGTGGGATCTTATATCAATGTAATTTCGAACTATTTTGAAATAACAAACCTTCTCATCGTCACTTTTAGTCACTATAAATTTACGTGCCATTCCATTTTTGGAATCAGGAATAGTAACAAATATGACTTCATGCCTTAATTCAACATTGTCCATTTTCATTACAACCTTCATCATTAATATTTTTATTAACGACATATCTTCGTGCTTTCTGTTCAGTAAATTTTTGTGCTTTGCTGATGATCTTAAGTTTTTTGCAATGGTTTCGGGGCTTGATGACTGTCTTAACATTCAAGCGGACCTAAACAGGTTGGTGTAGAGCTAATGCTATGGAGCTTAATGCTTCAAAATGTAAGGTAGTCTGCTTCTCAAGGGGCCGCAATCCACTTGTCTGGAACTATCTTATCAACTATATCCAATTGTCTTCAGTAACTGAGATCAGGGACTTGGGTGTTACCTTTGACTCAACACTATCATTTATTCCCCATATAACTGATATAGTTTCAAAGTCACTAAAAATGCTGGGTTTCTTAAAGCGCTGCACTCGCAGTTTTATTAACATCTCCTCAATAAGACTTCTTTACTGTGCACTCGTTATGCCATATTTGGAATATTGCTCGTCTGTATGGAGTCCTTTCTATGCTAGACATATTCACACTATTGAGCAGGTACAACGAAAATTTGCGAGATATTTGGCATATACAGCCAATATTCCCCCACCCGAAGATTACGTGTACGACTATAATAATTTATCTCTTTTGTTTAACATCGAACCAATGATCAGTAGACGCAGGCAGAAAGATTTAAGACCTTTTTTCAAGATCGTTAATTCCCTGGTCGATTGTAGTAAACTGCTATCGCGAATAGGATTACAGGCTCCTACAAGGAGCACCAGATCAACGGTGACTTTTGCTCAACCATTCCATAGGACGAATTACGGACATAACAACTTTATCACAAGGGCTTCAAAAATGGCCAACCTAAATCACAATATTCCTTTCTTTAGCAATAGCTACACTTCTTTTAATAGGCAACTCAGATCTGTAAATTTAACTCTCTTTTAATAACCTTATTTCTTTTCTTTGTTCATCTTTGCTATTACTTCTCAATTCTTATTCTTACCTACTTACTTTCAGTATTACGCTTAGGATAGGTATATATTATAGTATTTATACTTATGTACACTTATTGTACTAATCACTCAATTCACAATGTTGATTTAATGTGTAAAATGGGCTTGCCCGTAAATAAATAAATAAATAAATAAATAAATAAATAAATAAATATCATCGGGGGCTTCAAACAGAAATATATTTACATCTTCCCTGTCAAACACATTAGATTTTTTGGGTTTATATCCGTCATTTTTTCTTTTTATAAATGCTCGAAGTGTGTGTTCTGGAAAAACTGTTTCCATTACTGTTATTTGACCACATTTCCTTTATTGTTCTTCTATTTTATCTTGTGCTCGTGAGGAAATATTTGATAAATTACAAATCTTACAAAATAAGGCAATGCGGATAATTTTAAATTGTGATATAATTTTTATCATTATCTTATCAATATTATAAATTATTGCGTATATCTACTTATTACTCACTGATGTATAGATTAGCATAACATTTATGATTTTATATTCGCATTATCAATTATTATTGGACTCCTATCAGTAAAGAATTAACAAAAATTTAGTCCAATTCCAAAATTATTAAAAGAACTTTATTATTATAAATTTAAAAAAAAATCCAAGTGCTTATAAAAGTAACCGTTTTAGTTTATGTAGAGAAATGTCTACCAATGATGATATAAAAATACATTTGAACTATATCTTGTCAGAAGTTGCAAAAAAACAAGATATAAAAAATTATGATGTAAATCCCAATACAACTGCAAACTACGGAGATGGGTTTGTCGCACAGTTCTTTACTGGAGAAATTCAAGATAAAGATACAAACAGTACAATAAGTGTTGCTATTAAAAAAACTCCAATGTGGGAATATGACTTTAAATCACTATTTATTACTGAAAATATATTCTACGAAACAGTATTTCCAGTTCTAGACCAACTACAAAAAGAAAATAGTGTATCAAAACCCTTTGACAATGTGCCTCATTATTTTTCTGGAAATGTCACGGAAGCGAAGAAGGAATATATTGCAATGGAAAACTTAAAACCACTCGGTTACGTTATGTTCGACAAAAAGCGTTTTTTTGACCAAGAGCACTTGGAACTTATCTTTCAAACTTATGGAAAATTTCATGCACTGTCATATGTTTTAAGAGTGAAAGATTTTGAAAAATATCAAAACATTACTCAAGACGTTAAAGATTTTGGTGAAACTTTCGCAACACTTGCCGGTAAACAAATAGCATCTGCGATCGCTGCAGCTATTAGGGCTTTGGATGACGAAAAAAATGCAGCTGTTTGTGAAGAACTAAAGGGATTGGGAGAAAATGCCGTGGCTGCATTTGCTAAGGCATATCAATACAATGGCGAACTAAAATGTTTTATTCATGGTGATTGTTGGTCCAATAATATGCTTTTTAAATATTCGGTAAGATATAACTTAAGAACAAACAAAATAGTCCTCAAAGTTGGCTTTTGTCATAACAGAATTACTGTTACTGGACAAGGAGTATTTCAAGTCTTACCTTGAGGACGATATTTTTTATTATCATTATCGTAGCTAGATTAGAAATGTTATTGTATTGAACAATACAATACAATACAATAAAAGCTGAGGATAAATATGATCTATTTTTTTAGAAGTAGGTAATTAAGTTTTAGGAACTTAACTTTCTTCGTTTGATATATATTAACGTATCAATTGTGTTTTAGGAAGCCGGTAATTTATTGGATTTAAAACTTCTAGACTTCCAGATATGCCATGATGGGTCACCCATTCACGATCTATCATATTTTTTTTATTCTGGAGCTTCCAAAAATGATTTTGATAATCTCGAGTCCTTTTTGGAAATATATTACAAGAGTTTTATTGCATTTGCGAAAGAGCTTGGCGCGAACATTGATGAATTATTTTCATTTGAGGAACTGGTTAACGAATGGAAAGATAATGCCTTATTAGGAGTTATTCTTGGTATATGGTTATGGCAGATAAAGCTTACATCAAAAGAGGATTATAATAAGTTAATTGAAAATGTTAAAGGCATGTCCAAAGAAGAAATGGGTCCACTATTAAAGGATTTTGAAGAAAAAACATTGGGGAGTAGTTTATACAGAGAAAACACTACATCCATTTTGATACATGCTGTTAAATATGGCATCATAAACAAAGGGAAAATTGCAGAGAAAAAGGAAAAAACAAATGATAACACTGTAATACTGTAATTTATTTTATTAACGGACAATCTTATCGGAATGAAAAATATGAAATTTAGGAAACAGGTTCGTCGGTCTTTTACGATGCGCAACCAATAGATCGCAGCATTGCATTGACTTTATTTGCGTTTATTTTGCAAATCTAATTTACCGACATTATTATTTACAACTGAGCAAAATAACGTTTCGCTAGTTCAATAATTATAATTTTCTAATGTTATTAATAACAGGTATATAATATCATAATATTCGTAATTTAGATAAGTAGAATAATTTAGTAAATAAACAGGAATTGAGGTAAGCACATATAATTATATTTTATATTTAAATATAGAACATAAAATTAGGTTGAATTTACATATTATTCGTTTCTGACTATCAAGAGGTCATATGAGGAGTATTTGAGTATTATACAGGGTTCCCCATTTAAAACGAAACAGGCTAAATATCTGGTTCCACGTTAATTTAAAAAAAAAGCTCGGACCCGTCAATTTTTATTTCGAGGGGGACATCTTTTGCGTATGTAGTCAATCTTGTTACTTTAAGCCCCTAGGAGGGAGGGGGGGGGGGTAAGATCTAAATCTTAAATGGATACCCCTATTTTATATAATTTTTTTGGATTCTGCATAAAATTCTGAACGTTTTTTAATAAAAGCATTATTAGTCTATACTAAACAGTTTCCGAGATATTGACTCTTGAAAAATGAGATTTTTGAACTTTGACAGTGTCATAGACTAATAATGCTTTTACTAAAAAATATTCAGAATTTTATGCAGAATCCAAAAAAATTATATAAAATAGGGGTATCCATTTAAGATTTAGATCTTACCCCCCCTCCCTCCTAGACGCTTGAAGTAACAAGATTGACAATATACGCAAAAGATGTCCCCCTCGAAATAAAAATCGACGGGTCCGAGCGTTTTTTTTTTTAATTAACGTGGAACCAGATATTTAGCCTGTTTCGTTTTAAATGGGGAACCCTGTATATATTAGATTACGTTAAGTTTATAAACATATAGGTATATTTTTATATATTATAAAGAAAGCCTGCATGCACCTATATTTGTTATTATACTACTCATTCCCCCCCACCTCTACGCTAGTACTCCTTTTTCATGGTTTGAGAATTTTGTCTTTGTCTTAACAAACACCTAGACAGCCAATGTTTTGATAAACAGATTAAATAATATTTATGACTATATTGTTTATGCGTTTAATATCTTATCATTATCAATATTGTTAATAACAAATTTTAAAAAATGGTTCAGTCTATAAAATTTTTTTTAAAATATAGTGAAAAAATTACAATACTTTTTAGATAAGAAAGTGAAATGGACTCTAACGAGGACATAAAAGTACATTTGAACCATATCTTGACTGAAGTAGCGAAAAAACAAAATATTGAAAATTACGAATTAAATCCCAATACGACTGCCAACTATGGGGATGGTTTTGTCGCACAGTTTTTTACCGGAGAAATTCAAGATAAAGATACAAACAGTACGATTGGCGTTGGTATTAAAAAAGCACCAATTTGGGAATTTGACTATAAATCACTATTCATCAATGAACATTTATTCTACGAAAAAATATTTCCAATTTTAGAGCAACAACAGAAAGAAAACAATGTAATAACACTTTTTGATAATGTGCCTAATTATTTTATTGGAAATATGACGGAACCGAAAAAGGAATATATTGCAATGGAAAACTTAAAACCATATGGCTACGTCATGTTTGACAAACACAAGTTCTTTGATCAGGAACATTTGGAACTCATTTTTAGAACCTATGGAAAATTTCATGCCCTTTCCTTTGTGTTGCGAAAGAAAAATTTCCAAAAGTATCAAACCATGACTCAGGATATAATTGATGTCTGTTCATCCTTTGCTAATGATGTGGGTAAACAAATAACAGCCGCAATATCTGCAGCTGTTAATGCGTTAGATAAAGAAAATGATAAAGCTGTTTGTGAAGAACTAGAAGGTTTTGGAGAAAATGCTGAAGCAACTTTCGCAAAAGCGTTTGATTATAACGGCGAAAACAAATGTTTGATTCATGGCGATTGCTGGTCCAATAATATGCTGTTTAAATATTCGGTAAGATATATTGATCATTGTTGCTACTCCGAAAGATGTTATTGAACACTGAAAGATATTAAAAAAGTTAAATAACTAATTTGTTTGAATAATTTTCATTGCAACTCTAGAAAAAACATATTTATTCTGTGTTACTTTTTTTTAGGAAGACGGAAAACTCTTGGACATAAAACTTCTTGACTTCCAGATATGCCATGATGGGACACCCATTCACGATCTATCTTACTTTTTTTATTCGGGTGCTTCGAAAAAAGATTTCGATAATATTGAATACTATTTGAAAATATATTACAAGAGTTTTGTTGAATTCGCAAAAGAACTTAGCGCTCGCCCTGACGAAATATTTTCATTTGGAACACTGGTAAACGAATGGAAAGAAAATGCCTTATTGGGGGTAATTTTTGCTATTTGGGTATGGCAGGTAAAGCTTACATCAAAAGAAGGATTTAATATGATTATTGATAATGCTAAAGGTCTTTCTGAAGAAGAATTAAGTAAACAAGTAGAAGCTTTTGCGGATAAAACGTTTGATAACCTTTTATACAAAGAAAACACCAGATCTATTTTAGTCCACGCATTCGAGTATGGCGTCTTAAATAAAAATAAAATTGTCAAAAAATCATTTAAAAACAATTAGTTTTACATTGTAATAAACATATAATAAACGTTGTTTACTTTGTCAAATATGATTTTATTTTTCTCTTCCTAAATTCCTCCAAAGATACTAAAAACCAAATGCATTTAAACAAAATGGTTACAGCTAACGACATCAAAAAGCACGCGGAGAGTTACATGAGAAACCACACCAATTCATGAGATTGTCCGAAGACTTCAATAACCTAGACGTCACCTAGAAATCTACCATAGACGTGTTGTATCGAAGAAATGGGTGGAATTCCAGAAAAAATACTTCCAATAAGGGTTTTAAAACATGCATGGATGGGAAATGTTATGTGGGGAATAAATAGGATCAAATTTCGGAAATAATTAGTGATAATAATATGGCCGCAAAGGAAAAAATTAAGAGGTGGGGAAACAATTATTAAGGGGGTTTATGAAAGTGAATCGTTTAAAGCGAAAACTATTCCTAATTTGTTATATGCCGTAAAAATACTATTATTTACTTGAACTAAATAAAAACGCACCCAGGGGCTTCACTATATACAAGTTATCCGGTAAGTATGGATCAAACACTTGGAAGCGTGTACAGTAAGAAAAAAAACCTTCTATTCCTTATAAGAATTCATATACTCTTTATACAATTGTTTAATACTATAATATGTGACAGTAACGCGCTTTCCTAGTGTAAGGCAATGAAAATTGCTAGACCGTTGTGTAGTGATAATATCACAGTAATTTCGCCAATAGGAAATATGAGTTATTGCTACCATAGAATGGTTTATAGCCATTACTGGTCTGAAAACTCACTCAAGTTCTATTGGGGGTGTAATCTGGTTTTATATACTGTATTAGTTTCGACAGGCAGTTGTAATGAAACTTGGCATTAATCATAATAATATTTATCGACGGGAATTATAGAACCCGGTGCGACATCTTGCGTCCCAGTACGGTACCTTAGAAAACTTACTGGGACGCAAGATGTCGCACCGGGTTCTATAATTCCCGTCGATAATCGATCCTGACAAGTGATTTGTCTTCGAGCCCTGTTTCCTTCTGCCAAACTGAGCCTCACTGATGAGCCGTAAACGGCGAAACGCGTCTGGGGATGAGTTTGGCGGAAGGAAACAGACAAAACTTTTTTGCATAATAATATTTGCTTGCTACGGCTAATAAAGCAAATACTTACCACTTAAAATCAGTACCTACTATAGTTCTCAACAATTAAAATAGCTTCTAGTATGATATTGTTCTTTGTCGCTTAACATTGCATATGAATATCTATTATGCAACATGATTTACTGAGATGGTAAAATTCGTCCATATATTATAAAGTCCAAAACTAATGAAGGGTTGTACGAAATAAGAATCTTCTTTTGCTTTACCTGACATGCAGGGCCGGTTTTACCTAACATGAGGCCCTAGGCGCCAGGCAATTTTGAGGCCCTCTGTTTGGCATCTATTTTATATATTACTAAATAAACTATAGACCATAGAGTTTTCAGGGTGTTTCGTGATATATTTTAAATCAAATTTCAGTCACAGCCAAGGGAAAAAAACAAAAAGATTTTTTATATTTTTGAATACATTTTATCTGACTCTAATAATAATTATTAAAACTCAAAACATCTGCGTTATGCAAGTTATAACAAATTCTTATTTATTATTTACTTACCTATCTAATTATACTTAAAATCTTGCAAAAATTAAAATTAAAAGAACTTTTTCCTAGCCTTTTGTTTCGAAAATAAGTCAATAATTTCGTTGTAATCTAGTGTGTTGACTACTTTTGATTCAATAAAAATTATCGAGAGGCCAGAAGTCTTATCCTGTACCATGCTGGTCATCAAAAAATTTTTAACTCTCTTTATGACTGAAAACAAACGCTCTTCGGATGCGTTGCTGACAGGCAGTATAAAAAATATTTTTAAAAGTGTTTCTAAGTTAGGAAATATTGATCTTAAACCGTTATTAATAAGTTAATACATACTAAAAGGGTCGGAAATATTTTCTTCTTTGGCATAATTTAAAAAATGTCTAATTTCATCTTTGAGATAATCTGCATTTATATCATTTTTATAAATCTCTTTTAGTTTATTTATACAAATATTGCGATCTTCTTCGGCAAGATCGCTATTATAAAATATCTTAAAGGTTTCTAAAATTTCGCTATAAATTTTACCCCTTCTATCCAATTTACTAATTAACCTATCACAAATAACATAAACCGTTTGTGTAATGAATTTTTGGCGACCTTTCAGGTTTACTTCATTTGATGATGACTCATCAGTTTGCAGTTTTTGCGTTTTTACACGGTTTTTTTCATCACTAAATAGGCATTCGATAGTCATAGTCTTAGCTTCATTTTCAATTTCTGGGAAATTCCCTCGAATATCTGTAACAAACTGTTTTAAAGAGGTTAGTAGATTTTCGCCATTTAATGAATACCAATACAAACTCTACTCCAACTTACTGATTACCTATTATTCTATTATATTATATTAGATTTGCAGACTCAACAACAGTGGTTCAGTTATACTATTTACACCATAATACCATAACGTCGCGCCGCGCTGTTTCAGCGTTTCTTGCTCTGTTACCAGATTGAAAGCTCTGCTAGCCCAGCTATTTTTATATTTTGGCATTTTGTGAGGCCCCCTAAATATGAGGCCCTAGGCTAGCGCCTAGAGCGCCTAGTGGTAAAACCGGCCCTGCTGACATGCAAAGTTTAAAAAAACTTAAATACAAAGTAAAAATAAATCAAAACAATACTGTGCTGCTAATGGAACAATAAAAACATCGTTCTAGCAAATCTGCAATTGATATAACACTAAGGCGGGTTTACTACACTAACAACTTATTTAATATGGGTTAATACAAAATAAACTATCAATACAAACTCTGTCTTAGCAAACCTGTTGTATTCGATCATATTCCTAAATGTGGGGAACGTTAAAATAAGTTCGAATAAGTATAGCGGGAATGAGGGCAGGCAATGAAATGACACAATTGTATTTATCCCAACGTTTCGTTTTATATAAAAACTTTATCAAGGGTCAATAAAAAGGTCTTTTTCTACTACTTACTTGAGAAATCGTCATTATTTACTTCATTCCTTTATCGAGAAGTAACATTTCTTCACCTAGGTTAATAATAATAATAAAAAATTTCCTAGGTCAATAATGAAAAACAGCTGTTCAATGAGGTTGTTGCAGACAATTTTATAACTTAACTCACCGTTTCTTTAACATATTATTGATTTTGAGCCTTTTTTGACCATTTTAAACAAAGAAATTCTGG
Source organism: Polydrusus pterygomalis (assembly GCA_963969555.1). Taxonomy (NCBI): domain Eukaryota; kingdom Metazoa; phylum Arthropoda; class Insecta; order Coleoptera; family Curculionidae; genus Polydrusus; species Polydrusus pterygomalis. Next base: position 22,706,560 of record OZ018379.1, read on the forward strand.
AAAACAGGATTAAATTATCAATAAAATAGGACTTTTTATTATAATTTTATTGGGAAGATACTTTCAGGAATGGTTCTGTGGTAATAAACACAAACCTAATTTATTTATAATAAAATTGCAATTTTCGCTCGTAATATTTTATTTATGTGTAATGAAAAATCAACCAAATTCGTGGTGTTCCTGGTACTTTTAAATACATGAAAAAACACTCAAAAAAACATAACGCAAATCAAATAAATAACAACTCTGGAGATCAGTAAACGGTTAATAACTAAAGTTCATAAATATAATTATTTAAAATTGTAATTTATTGTACAATTGTGGCAAGTCATGTGTATACCTGCATTTCTGGTATTTATGGATTGCATCATAGCAACTGGTACATTTAGTTCGGTGTTGTGAACAGATGTTGCCTCCCCAGTTGTATTGTATTCATTGTGATCTAGCACCAGATCATCAGATGCTTCAAATTGGTCTACGACACTGTCCCGATGTGCATGAGAGGTTGAAGGTGTATTTAAATCTTCATTAAATAAGGTGGGTTTTTGCACTATGTTAGCAATTCTCCTCTTATCTGCTATTGATTCCTCAATATAACCTTCAGCCACAGTAGCTGATTTCCACCTACCTTGCCTTTTTAGGGATAATAAGTCTCCCCCATTTTCTGCCAGAAGGGTTGCAGAGCTGCGTCTTAAAGAGTGGCCAGTATAGGTCTCGGGATGTGGTAAGTTTAAATATTGAGCCACTACATTGGACACTTTAGCAATCGTGTTATGTCCTATATTTTGTTTAATATGTTTACCTTTACGGTATAGTATAAAAAGTTGTTGTATATCCGGTGGCCTGTTAGCTAGATATTTTTTACAACTTCAACCCATTGCGGCTCCACAACAACAAACTTTCTGGATGTTCCGTTTTTGGATTTTAGAATTGTTATTATAATTATATCCTTCTGGATAACTACATTATCTAATACCATACTACATAATTCATCGGTTCTGCAGGCACCTGCCACTGGCCTACAATAAATATAATTTTTACCAAAACTAAACAAAATAGAAAAAAGAAAAAGTACCTTTTTTAATAGATATTCAACATCAGGAGCTTTAATTATAAATTTGTCAATTTCTTCCTTCGTAATACCGATGATTTTTTGGGTTTATAGGAACGGTTTTTTTTGTTTTAAAAATGCTGTCAGTTTAAAAAATTTCGAAATGTCGATATTGTCTTTTATTGAAAGAGTCGACTTAAGCATAGAATAGTGTGCCCACAATGTGGACACTTTTTTGTTATCGGCTTTTTCTTGAAAATATGCGAATAACACATTTTCTGATATTTTACCAGCTTTTTTTCTTACACACCAGTCCATTAATTGCGCGTATGGATTCAAGTATAGTTTCTTAGATTTCTCTGGTAACAGATCGCACTGTGCGCTATTTGCCGCCTCTCTAAGCTCGGGTGGGGTACAAATTTCCAATTCTTCACTCTCAATTTCAGACATTTTATAATTTTAACTTTATATTATTATCTAACCCGAATATTTCTACATACTGACAGAAGATCGCATTTGACAAGTAAAATCCTAAGTGACTTGATTTTCAAATTTTTTAAAAAATTAGGTGAAAATGGGTAACAAAGATTTAAACGAATTAAAGTATGTAATATTTTATTGTTAGTAGTAGAAAAAATTCTATATATACCGCAGTTGAGAACGCTATTATATACCTCGCACATTATATCCCTCGGCGCTTCGCGCCTCAGTATATAAAAGCGCTCGCTATATAATAGCTCACTTCTCAACCTAAGTATATAATGTACTATTAAGCCTGCATATTTATACTGTAGAATATGACAACACATTTTCTCGAAAACACATTGGATACATGTCCATCCGAACTGTCAGTACCAATTTAATAGTGTCATTTCATTGCTTGCCGTCATTCCCGCTATACTTATTCGAATCTACTATAGTAAGTGCGCTATACTTACCTAACTAAGTTAAAATGAGTCCAGTGTTAACGGCATCAATTTAAGCATCTTCATATATTTTACAGTGGATCCAAAATAGAATTGTCCAATCACTTACTCCCTTTTTAAAATCATATTCCTAAATGGCAGTTATGGTAAAATGACCTTAATACTTAACAAATATACCCATTTATATAATAACACTTTCGTGGGTGTTTCAATTATTACCAAACAAAAAAACAATAACTAGCTGCTGGATACTGATCAATCATTCTTAAAATGTAAATGAGAAAATCTATTATTTATTTAGTACCTTTATCAAGATCAGCTTATTTGTTCCTATTTTCTTCACCATGGGTAAATATTTAAATTATATGAGAAAATAACTTTACTTTTTATTAAAAGTAGCAGGAGATCTGTTAAATTGTATACCGTAACTGATGGGAAGAATCTAATTGAATACAGGGTGATAAACAGTAAATTGTGTATCTGAATATACCGTGCGAGCAAAAATTATTTGCATTAAAGATGGCTTGGATTAAAAAACGTACGGCTTGGTTTAGATCACAATGATATGGGGACGATATATCTAACCAAATCTAGGTTAAAATTTTGTCAAATTCATCTTATGACATGATATGCCAAACTAATGAGTAATAAAATAAGTAGACAAATACAAATTTATTTTTGTTGTTTACAAAATTAACAAAGTAAGAATATACAGAAAGAAAAAGAAAAAGAATTACATAAATTGCTGAAATTGGCCACCGCCATGCTCCAAGCATAAATTCACACGTCTCTTCATATTTTCGAAAGTGTCTCTGGAGAAAATGTTACCACATTCTTGGATAATCCTTTCTTGTAATTGTTCTAAGTTTGCAACTGGTGTTTTAAAAATAGTGTTTTTCTGTTATTACAGCAGATGGTCTTCCTGCTCCTTTTTTGTGTTGTATAGAACCTGATTCCCTAAACACAGCCACGGTTCTTTTCAGGCGATGATAAAAATTGCCAGCAATAAAAGCAACGTTAGGAAAATGTTGGTGAAAATCGTCCATGCACAAACCCGGATTGTATTGCCACTCACCATTTACTCTAACCCCGTTTCGAAAATACGCTTCAACAATGAATGTTTTGTGCTGTTTTGTAAAGCCCATTGTGTGAATTGTTCAAGAAATTGGAAAAATGAGCGATAAATCAAATTACTTGTAACGACTGTCAAAGATGACGGAATAACTGATGGAATGTTAATTCAGGTAGTTACTGACACCCAAGAGGTATTAAGCTCTATGGCTAAGCATTACGTCCTTAGATGCAAGGCCCTCTTTGATGCAAATAATTTTTGCTCGCACGGTATTTTATGCTTTCGACAAAATAACAGAACATTCATGTTTCTATCTATTACAATGTAATTTTTTTTCTCATAAGGTTTGTCGTCAAGCAGGGTAGAGTAGCTTAGTATGACATCACTTTTTATAAGATACTATTTTACATTAAATAAATCAGAAATTCTTTGACCCATCGCGACCAAGTCACTGGTGGTAAAAAAACAAACATTGTAGCCGCTTGCCATGGATATACGTTTTTGTAGTAATGTCTGGTGTGTCGTTATTCACGAAATATAATATTCTTCTTGATACACTCTGTAGCAATAACATTATGAGTAAATAAAAATTTTAGTTTCCAATTTACTTTTCAATTCGACACATGTTTTCTGCCCAAATATCAGTTAAACACATATGAAATTTATTTTGAAATTTGATTTAATTTACCTCACGCGATTATTTTAATTGCCTAGGCATTTTCTGTTGGGCACGATCAGATAAAAAATGGATTGTAATATATTATTTACGCTAGTATTAAATGTGTGTTAACAAACAAATCAAAAGTGATAGTAGGGGAACCTGAGGTGATATGAACACAGCGTAATAGGCAGTACCTACAATTAAATGAATTATTAACAAATATAAACCTAAGCAGGAGCAAGACCTTTACTGAATAACTATAATAAAACATGTTATCACACAGAAGACCCCGATTATTCATTTTTCATTACAAACGATGTAGTATTTCGCATTAAAAAAAAATATAATAATGCGTTTTTTAGCAATGTGTGCTCCAAATCGAGAATCAGTTATTTTAACCCATGATAGCCTATAGATGAAACAATAACAAATGAAGCTATTAACAACATCGTATTCCATTTTGAAGTAAATCAACATACAAATTTCGCCCCTCCACTTTGTTTGCCAAACTTACGCTGTTAAAAGCATTAACATGATGTGGAAAATTTAAATATTTGCTTAATACCTTATAAGAAGTCTGCAGTATGGCAACGCAGCAGTGAGTGATCCGCCCCCAAAGACTTGACCGCCACGACATTGGTCTGAGGCCATGATGACCACGTTGTTTCCATTCAGTTCCGTTTAGGGATAACCACAGAAAATGTATCGCGGAGGAACATCGATGTTTGTGATGCATCGAACAAATTTTTTTTAATAGAATCAGAATTACAAAAGAAATCACAAATCTAATTATTTTAAGCTCACACCTTAACTGAAACCCAATTTAAAAGGTATAATCAATCGTCTAAAAAAATAACTCTTTTACGAATAAAATAAAGGTCTAATACATCGATTAAAATATATCGATGCATCGTCAAATATCAATTAGTCAAACCATGTATCGCATTGAAAATTTCGATGTTTTCGATGCGTCGATGTATATCGAACATCCCTATTTCCGTTTGGTGTTTCTTTGAGAGCGGTCTGAAATACTCAGTTTATCGGTTTTGTGTAATAATATAATGCTTAATGCTGTGTTTTAGTGTTTTGCAATATTCTTTGGAAACTAGTTAAGATGAGTCGCAAATGTCAAGTAGGTATGCGAGAATTCGGAAAATAAGAATTCTGTAGTTACTTTTCATAGATAAGTAAATAGAAAGGTGGTGTATTTGTAGGTTAGGTTCAAACTATACTAGCAACGTAAATCCACCGTAATCCCTACTTCCTACCCCACCCAGCTCTCCACGGCCTTTCTCCAATAAACGATGTAGTAAACATATTTTAATAGCGTTTAGGCCCAATTTGATAAAGTAGGTTTAAATCGAACTGTTCGGTTTAAACCTCGGATCGCTGAAAACTGCAGTTTTATATACGTGGATTGACAGCGAGGCTCGATTTAAGAACAACAAACCTAGTAATAGGTAAGTTAATCGGTACCTAGGCAGAGTACCGCTTAAACTCAGGATATGATTAAACATGACTGTTTTTTAATTTTTTTATAACCTATAATATTTGTGTTTCACTGTCATTGTTATTTTTGTTAATAATAATGGATATATTTGACGTTTTTGACGAGTTGTTAACAGACGACGAGGATGATTTCGCCAATATTATTGAGGAACCTAGGCGGGACATAACTTTTCGGATTCGCACCAACTATATGGAGACATTAACCAATATTCAGTTTATACAAAGGTTTAGGATTTCCAAAAATTCTGTGGAGCAATTGGTAGGACTCCTAAATAACGTTTTAGAGCATTAATGCCAGTAACACTAATCATTTCTTGGGCTATATTATCCCATGCAGTATTTTTTTTCTCCAACACTCACATCACTCTTTTTTGTTTCCAAAACGTCTTTGTGTTTCTTGACACGAGTCACTAGCAACTCTATATCTTGCTCTTTAAAGTTTGGCGCCCTTTGATTATCAACTTTTTTCATCTTCAGAATAATTTAAACCAACTAAATAATACAGCAGAACTGGAGAATGAAAACTACGTGAAAACTTCACAAATTACACAAATCACAATTTTAGGTTAGGTACGTACTTCCTCGCCTCTTAACGTACGTTAAACCCCTATTATAAAATTAGCATAATATATCCTTGGATTAAACCTTAGATTATTCTTTGGTTTTAGTCTTAATTTAAATCCGAGATTTAAGATCACTTTATAAAGTTGGGCCTTAGAACCACTAGACAGCAGTTTTATTTTCATTTGACCCAAACAACCACTAATCAGGCCTAAATGTCCCCATATTCAGACTAAGTTTTTTCTATAATATGTATGATCTGTTTCATTTCATATACAAATCATTTCATTACTATATACTGTTCAAGAAATACCTTAAGCGTACCTTAGGTACCGTGCGAGTAAAAATTATTTGCATCAAAGAGGGTCTTGCACATAAGGACGTAATGCTTAGCCGTAGAGATTAATACCTGTTGGGTGTCAGTAACTACCTGAATTAACAATTAATCGGTTATTCCGTCATCTTTGACAGTCGTTACAAGTAATTTGATTCATCGCTAATTTTTCCAATTTCTTGAATAATTCACACAATGGGCTTTAGGAAAGAACAGCACAAAACATTCATGGTTGAAGCGTATTTTCGAAATAGGGTTAGAGTAAATGGTGAGTGGCAATACAATCCGGGTTTGTGCATGGACGATTTTCACGAACACTTTCCTAACGTTGCTTTTATTGCTGGGGATTTTTATCATTGCCTGAAAAGAACCGTGGCTGTGTTTAGGGAAACAGGTTCTATACAACACAAAAAAGGAGCAGGAAGACCATCTGTAAGAACAGAAGAACTTGTTGCAAACGTTCGTGAAATAATGCAAAATACGCCAACAAATTGTATAAGACGCCTGTCCCAAGAAGTGGGAAGATTTTATGGAATATGCAGGACTATTCTTAAGAAGCAGCTAAATTTATTTCCTTATAAAGTGCCAGTATTATAATTTTGTAAACAACAAAAATAAATTTGTATTTGTCTACTTATTTTATTACTCATTAGTTTGGCATATCATGTCATAATATGAATTTGACAACATTTTAACCTAGATTTGGTTGGATATATCGTCCCCATATCATTGTGATCTAAACCAAGCCCTACGTTTTTTAATGCAAGCCCTCTTTGATGCAAATAACGGTACAATTTAAAACTTTAGGATATAGCGTATTTAGATCTTGTGCAATTGAATTATTATAGATAAATAGTTTTATGAATAACTCTAGTAAATAGTGGACACAGTTTTTGGGTAGTTCTACCTATTTGTATCCTTAATTTCTAAATAAATAAATAAATTAATGACATGTGCCATCTATATAGGTGCCAGATCATTGAGTTTAACCTTATTACCCTCCCTCCCCCTATATTATTTACGCCAGTGTTAAATGTGCGTTAACAAACAAATGAGGAGTGATAGTATTTGTGTTTTCTTCCAACTGGTTAACTTAATCAAATTTAAATGGAATGTGCAGGCAACATTTTTATATTTATTTAATTTTATTTGAAGAGACGTGGAATATGAAAGAAACAATGATTATAGCATGTTATTTTAAAATATAGTGAAGGTAGGTAATTAGTAGATATAGGAGAAAAATAGTTACATGGGAATTCGGGTGAAAGTAAACATACTAACTGAAAATTTTTAAATTAGTGACTTACACTGTTCACAGAGCGTCTAAATGGGCTTAATCAATAAATTTTTGACTTTTATCATATCGCATAGACGAAATTTTTTTTTTTCTGAAGGTCGACACTCCGGCATCTACCTGAATGATCTCGACCTTCTATTCTATTAAACTTATCGAAACAAGGATACCATTATGATCGGTGGCAGTTGGCAAATAAAATAATTGCACGGAATTTTTTATTATGGGGATATATTTTTAATAGGAGCCCATTGGCCGTAAATATTGTTGATAACACATGCAGTTAGCATTTATTGTTATTATTTAGTTAAACATACTGGTGCTCGGTTTGGAATATACTAAATATAACCTAAATCAGAGTGCCAAAGTAATTAATTATTTTACATGAAACTTGCTTATCCAATAACAATACGTGAGATATTACTTTTATCTGTTAACTAATGCAGTCTACAGTGATTATTATTTGGCATAATCTTACGCACCAGTTGCTCTCGTGCTCTAAACTATGAATACAAACTATTTCCGCTCGGGTGAACTTGCAATTATTTGTCTGTATTTACATTTCGTTTGTAAGCCCAAAGAAAGTCAAATGTAAAAAGGACAATAGATAGACATAAAACTTTTTAAATACATTTTCTTTTATAAAATAGTATACTATGTTACACGGGGCACACCCTAACTAAAAAAGAGTTTCAAAAATTCCTTTGCCATGCTCCAGATGACAAATACTAAATGTTGAAGGTAAATATAACTATATAATTTTATTTTAAATTTCTTACTAACAATTTTCTTAATTACAGGTTGCTTTTATTTTCGAAATCACGGGTGCATGTCTTCTGGCTCATATAAAAATTGATGACATACAAGAATTGGGGAACGGTTTTGTTAATAAAAATTCCCTATAATAAATCAAACAATCCAAGATCATTTACGGTGACGTATCTAAAGTATTATAGAAATTATATGGCTGTATGTCCAACAAATATAAAATAAATAAATGTTTATTAACGGACTTGCCATTTTAAATGAGTGATGGGCGATTTTTTGTGACTTATCGCAATGGAAAATGCTATAAGCAAGTTGTCGGTATACAAAAATTTGGCTCCATACCCCAGAAAATAGCGTCTTACCTAAAACTGCCGAATGCCTTTCACGGGACATTGTTTCCGAAGAACATCGGCCACATTGCTTGTAGATGCTGGAGCAAACATAACTTCTCTAAAACGGCATGGAGGCTGGAAGTCTTCTGAAGTAGCCGAGGGCTACATAGATAATTCCTTAAGCAATAAATTAGAGCTGACCAAGAAAATATTCAACATTCCACAATCTGAACTGCAATCAGTACCGACTCAGGTATCGTCATCCGTCTTCCAATCGAGTTCAACATTGGAGGATAATTTCATAACGGAGAACAAAAATAATAACACATCCTCAAAATCAAATTTACAGCACCCTATTCTTGTTCAAAAACGTTCTCATTGTACATTTAATATAAATATTGTAAATAATTAAAAATAAAATGTTGTACCGATAAAATAGCTGGACGAAAACACTAAAGGGTTCCTTTTAAAACTTAAGTATAATGGATTAAGGCCGAAATGTATTTCGAAAACAAAAATTTATGGGGACAGAAACACCATTCAATGTAAAACAAGATAAAATAATGCTATATTCTAGGTATTTGGGAATTCGCTTGTGCCCGAAGTTTCGGCTTCTTCATTGTTCGATCACTCGTCCATCGACAGTTCAAGAGCAGATATTTCTTTTTGGGGTCACTTCGGTGGACCGAAAACCGAATTTAATTTAAAACGGCTCACATCATATCCTTTAAAATTTGGTAGGTACCTAAAGAATGCGTTATTTCCCGTGTAATATAGGATAATTTTGAATTATTTAAGTTTGTTTGTCTATTTACTTGACCATTTAAAGAGAACGTAACTTCAACTGACTCTTTGGATAATTCGTCGGGATATGTTAACTGTATCACTATTTCACAAAATTGCTCTCGCTTATCAGGACAGGATAATCGTTTGATAACTCTTGTACAATTACTGGTTTGTAGCTCCTGTACTGATAATAATACCGTGCGAACAAAATTATTTGCATCAAAGAGGGCCTTGCATCTAAGGACGTAATGCTTAGCCGTAAAGCTTAATACCTGTTGGGTGTCAGTAACTACCTGAATTAACAATCAATCAGTTATTCCGTCCTCTTTGACAATCGTTACAAGTAATTTGATTCATCGCTAATTTTTCCAATTTCTTGAACAATTCACACGATGGGCTTTACGGGACAGCACAAAACATTCATGGTTGAAGCGTATTTTCGAAGCGGGGTTAGAGTAAATGGTGAGTGGCAATACAATCCGGGTTTGTGCATGGCAATTCACGAACATTTTAATAACGTTCCTTTTATTGCTGGGGATTTTTATCATTGCCTGAAAAGAACCGTGACTGTGTTTAGGGAAACAGGTTCTATACAACACAAAAAAGGAGCAGGAAGACCATCTGTAAGAACAGAAGAACTAAAAAACAGAAGAAATACGACAACAAATTGTATAAGACGCCTGTCCTAAGAAGTGGGAAGATCTTATGGAACATGCAGGACTATTTCCTTATAAAGTGCAAGTATTCCAAGAAATACAAGCTGCAGATTTTGAAAGACGCAGGAATTACTCTCAATGGTTTACCCAAAATTTATTGGAAATAAATGATTTATTAGACCTGACATTTTTTTCGGATGAAGCCTGGTTCCACCTCTGAGCATGGCGTGGCCAATTTCAGCAATTTATGTAATTATTTTTCTTTTTCCTTCTGTATATTCTTACTTTGCTAATTTTGTAACGTGATTCGCATTATCTGTCAAATTTTAATTTTTTACAAAAAGTAATTCAAGAAATCGAAAAAAGTAAAAAATCAAAATTATCTTATGCAGCTAAAATTTTACACGTGGGCTAGAAAGTGCATTTAAAAAAACTTTTTTTTATAACTTTTTTCGATACTTTCAAAAATAACCCAACTTTTGAATTATTTTTTGGAAAAAATTAAAATTTTACATAAATATAATGCGAATCACGTGAATACTATTTTCTTCAATCTTCAAATAAAGTTATTAAAAAAAAAAAAATCACATATGATGCGGACTTTACTGGTCGCACTGTATGTACTAAATATATTTTTAAATAGTTTTGTAATACAAATTTTATTACGGTTTATTAGTATATTAATGTTGATGAATGTAAGTATCAGTGAACGATGGTACCGATAAATTGCCATGCGATTTGTCGGTGAATTGAAATTTAGCAAAACGTGATTTCCGTCGATGAATTGTTAGTAGGTGAATTATTATAGTTGCTTTGAAGAAATAGTCCATGCTTAAAGTGGAGTTAAAAATATGAAAAAGAAAGAAAATTTTTTTTTTTAAATTTAAATGTTTTTTTTTTTAATTTTAAAAATTTAAAAAAAGAAATTTTAAAACATTTTGAAAAAATAAAAAAAAATTTTTAAATAATCTTCGACACCTTAGAAAGGTTTTTCTTCTTCCCCAGTTTATTTGGTTGGTTTAGACCCCCATTAATAACTTTTTCACATACTCAGTATGGTTTAACCGTTATCAATTTTCTTCATATTTTGTCTCTTTTACACATCATTTTTTTAATTCCATGTAAGCTCCATTAAGGTTCTACAACATTTTCTCTTTTGCTAAAACCATCAGCACTAAATAAATTTTCTGTCTCCTGATGATGAACGTTTCTACGTTCGAAACATGTAGAGATCCCTTCAGAATTTTTATTCTATTAAACTTTGCGGAGGAAGAGATTTCGTTTTTTCTTTCTTTCCCTATTATAGTTGCTCCTAAGCAAGCGAAGTAGCACAATCATCTTCTCTACAGCAAATGCATTCAGTGTTAAGAAATATGCTCTCACAAAGTGGCGAGTTTTTTTTTTATTGACACGTGCGCTAAAACGCCTTATGAAACATGTGGTTTATACATTTTTTTCTATTTCACCTTTTATAATCAAGAAAAATACATTTTAAAAAACCATCAGCACTAAATAAATTTTCTGTCTCCTGATGATGAACGTTTCTACGTTCGAAACATGTAGAGACCCCTTCAGAATTTTTATTCTATTAAACTTTGTGGTGGAAGAGATTTAGTTTTTTCTTTCTTTCCCTATTATAGTTGCTCCTAAGCAAGCGAAGTAGCACAATCATCTTCTCTACAGCAAATGCATTCGGTGTTAAGAAATATGCTCTCACAAAGTGGCGAGTTTTTTTTATTGACACGTGCGCTAAAACGCCTTATGAAACATGTGCTTTATAAATTTTTTTCTATTTCACCTTTTATATTCAAGAAAAATACATTTTAAAAAGAAAATAAATCCTTCAAATTTTGTAAATTTTTATGTCTAAATTTTATGTTGGTAATACTATTTTTTATCATAGTAGCCTCTGGACAACAAAAATTATTTTGCAAACTGTAATTTTTTGATTTATTGGCCCATTTTCACCACGAGATTTTTAAAGTTATTTTAGCGATATGACATTTGAAATTGGACGGAATACGTTGTGTGATCCTTGTACATTCGGTACATATACAGAGCGTTCGGAAATTCGGGAGATTTTGCTACTTTTTTTCGAATTTCAAAAGAAAGGGGAAGATGGAAAATTCAAATAAGCTTGAAGTTAAAATCGACATTGGAAGGTTATTAGATTGAATTTTGGATAGGATTTGGCAGAAAATGATAGCTTGAAGCATCTACAAAAGATTGATTTATAGATTTATGCAACCAACATACATGACTGTTATCCACACAGAATAAAAAAGTAAGTTATCAAGCTATTTTTCCTCTGCGACAAATGGGTTTTCTCGTAAATCACAAAGGTCGCGCAAGTCAATGAAATAAAACATTTAAATGTTACCAACATCAAATAAAGAAAAAAAGCGTATCGAAATAGCTTCATTACCATACGCAAATGCGTATCGTACTTATTATGAACGTGAAATAGAAAAAATATTTTTAGTGTTGTATTAGCAGCCACTGGTCCTAACTTTTGTGAATATACTCCCCGTATAAAGCCGTATAAAACTGATACTGAAATCCAAGCTCATCAAGAATTTCAGATATAATCCATTGTAATTTATACGGTAATGTTGTCACCACGAAATACAGTCAAAGCAGGTAAAAAAATTTCTGCGTTAAAAAAAAATGATTGCCAGGTATTTTAACGCAACAACGAAAAGGTATGCTTTACAGGCGAGAAAAATTATGTGTTTGACATAAAAATGAAACGTACCCGTGTAAAGGTAATTTTGGCGTATAAATCAACGGTTTTGGTTGAGTTCAATTTTGACTGTGAGAGGTTTATCGTGCGGTATGAATTTCTTGAAATATTTGAGAAAGTACGTTATATATTATGCTTCCAAAGGCGTATACATATAATATGTCTTCATTATAATTCAAGAAAAAATTACAAATGGGGGAGTTAAAGCTAGGTATTAAAATATTACAAGAGTAAAGTCTATTCACCCAGTAAACCTGCAAGATGGCCGACATGTCATATGACAAAAGTCATTAAAAATGCAAAAATATATTTTATTTAGCTGGAATATGACTTTTGTCATATGACATGTCGGCCATCTTGCAGGTTTACTGGGTGAATCGACTTTACAATGGGCTATCTATTTAAATTATGATTTTATTTAAAACACGCAAAAACATCCGTTTGTGTTCAAACTTTATGCTAGCGCTAAGTCATTTAAATTATTTCTAGAAAAATATTGTGACACTCTAGAAAGGTTTTTATTATTGGGATATATTTTTAATAGGTTCTAATTCATAATGACAGTGTTGAATATGATGAATTCGGTTATAGTGAAAAGGTCTATTATCAGGGCCGTAGAGAGAAAATCGGGGCCCAGACGTAGAAAACCTACGCCTCTACCCCTTGACAAAAGTGATTTTTTTTGTGCTATACAAGTCTGTATTAAACAGAATATACAGCGCTATAATACTGAAACAGATCAGCCTTTTATACAGTGTCACCAGTAAAGTCAGCATCATATGGGATTTTTTTTTATTATTAGCTTTATTCAACATTTGACTTTGGCATCAAGTTCTGCTTCGATCGAGATGAAAATTAAGCAAAAAAATAGTAGTCACATGATTCGCATTATCTGTCAAATTTTATTTTTTCCAAAAAATAATTTAAAAGTGGGGTTATTTCGGAAATATCGAAAAAAGTTAATAGAAAAAGTTTTTTTAAATGCAGTTTCTAGCCCACGTTCAAAATTTCAGCTGCATGCGATATTTTCAGAAATAACCCCAGTTTTGAATTATTTTTTGGAAAAAATTAAAATTTAACAGATAATGCGAATCAAGTAATTACTATTTTTTTTGCTTAATTTTCATCTCGATCGAAGCAGAACTTGATGCCAGAGTCAAATTTCGAATAAAGCTATTAATAAAAAAAAATCCCATAAGATGCGGACTTTACTGGTGACACTGTATATTATTTGACAACTATTTTGATAAGTACTAATAGTTCGTTTCACTCTTCTAGTAGTATGCATCAAAAGATCGACACTGGGAGTAGGTTGTAAATGGTATAATCGAGGACGTGTAGCCTGAAAAGCTCACGTCAATAACTTTTTGCGATCTTACAAAAGCTTTTGACTGTGTCTGTCACAAACTCATTTTGAAAAAACTATGCCACTATTATGGCATAAGAGGTGTTCCCCTAAATCGTTTTTAGTCTTATTGTCTGGTAAGCGGGAAGGTGTCAAATTTGATTTGGGTTATGCCAAATATGGAGTGCCACAGGAATCCGTCCTTGGACCACTTCTATTTATAATTTATATAAATGATCTGTGCTATTCCTTGCAACTGATTTGCAATTTGGTCATATTTGTAGACGACATGACTTTTATTATTCCTGCCTCTAGTCTAAGGATTTATTTGTTGCGTCACAATTGCTGTGCTGTCGGGTGGACCACGACGGCCGTTTCGTTCTTGTTACGATTCTGCGGGCAGCCATAGCCGATTGTATGGCGGCCCCAGGGTATCCATTAAACTTGGATCCCTGTGTATTCCAATATTAAAAATGGTTACACACTTGTCCGATATGCCACAATATTTTCTTTTAATGACTTTTTAATTTAAAATAAAAACTTGTATGCAAGAAAAAAAGTATTTTATTCACTAATATTTTGTACATGAGAGAATCTCTAACGGGCGACTAACGATGCATGGTTCAAAATTAAAGAAGAAACTCTAACCGGTTCAGATGAGCAAATAAACAAAATTTTTACCTTGTCCCTATTTGAGCGGTTCCTATACTTAGCAACCAAATAAAACTTCACCATTCCGGAAATCAACTAAAAGTAGAAAAAGAACAACAAGAACCTTGCTTTTGGTCCAAACTTTACAATCTTTGAAAAACTAGAGAAAGTAGAGGTACCCACGTTTTAACCCTAATAATATCAAAAAAATATTTTAACACTTTGAAATCACTTTGAACCCTTTTTCGTTATCTTCAAGGATCCTTTAACACATGCAAAACAAGAAAATGATATAATTTTTTATGATTTTGCTGATTAAAATAGTATGAAAATAAATGTAAAAACCGTGACATTAGTGACATAGTAGGAAGTGCCTAATTGTTGCTCACCGATAACTTTTATTTTCACGCACTGCCCGAAGACCAAATTCTTATAAAGCCCTAAAAATCTGCCTCGGCCGTCAGTTGGCCGAGCAGCAAGTAATTGCATACTGAAGAAATGGCGCACTTTAAAATTTGCATCGTCATAATTCATTCGGCAATATAAGAAAATTACACACGGGCATGCGTGGCGCACATTTATCAAGGGCGGGAATATGAAAATCCACCAAAAGGTATATAATTAAAGTGACAACACGAAATTTTGATTGGTTTAATACCAGGCGAGCGATACATAAATCTTACCCGTAAGTTTGGACGGAATCTTTGTAGTCGGAGAGGTGTTGCGAAAATTAAGTTTTCTCTTGTGCTCCGTTTAACCCGTAATGGCTCTGCGATGTTTTAAAATGGATTATGTATTCAAATTTTTTCTGATAAAGATTGATTAAGAATTCATCACCTCGTCCAAAATAAACCCACGTTTGCCCTCTCGCACAAATTGTCTCTAAATTGAGATGTCTCTAAATGAGATTTACTTTAGTTTAAAAAAATAATATAATAATAATCTAACTGTCACCAGTAAAGTCCGCATCTTATGGGATTTTTTTGTATTAATGGCTTTATTCAAAATTTGACTTTGGCATCAAGTTCTGCTTCGATCGAGATGAAAATTAAGCAAAAAAATAGTAGTCACGTGATTCGCATTATCTGTCAAATTTTATTTTTTTCCAAAAAATAATTCAAAAGTGGGGTTATTTCGGCAAATATCGAAAAAAGTTTAAAAAAAAAGTTTTTTTAAATGCAGTTTCTAGCACACATGCAAAATTTCAGCTGCATAAGATAATTTTGATTTTTTACCTATATTTTGTAAATTGCACCCATTTTGCAAAATAAGACTCAACGCAACCTACATAAAACTTCTTAGGTTTGACAAGGCTTTATTTCAGATACAGTTTCTTTAAAGTAGCGCCATATTAAATGTGTGTTTTTCTACCATAGACAATTTACCTTTAGATACCTACAGCTTATCTCCTGCGCAAACAAAAGTTACGTTTTATGGGTGAAAAAATACGTCCGAGCGCATGACTCGTCGGTCAGCTGTCTTCATTCGGGGAACCTTCGTGCATGCGCACAAACCTCGTGTTATCGGCCGTCCTACTTTATCGACGCGCTCAAGAATACTCTCCAGAACCGGCTCGGCCGCCATTTTTGTTGTTGTTTTAAAGTTTCTCTTCTCTGCAGATTCCTTGTAGTTTTCTAAAGTTTTCAGCTATCGGATCGGCCATCGTGGATTGTGGGACTGGTGTTTAATATTTATGGATTTCTGGTTTTTGTGTAGTTTAGTTAGTGAATTGTGTTTGTGCTTTGAGTGACTCGGATTGTAATATAAACAATGACTACCTAGTACTAGTTGCAGCCGTTGTATAATTGTATTATGCCCAAATAGGGGTAAAATAAACCCTCTATGGTGGCATATGAGCAAGAATTTAAATTTTAAAGCCCGGACCTGTCTATTTTCCCATTCGTCAAACGATAATGTTGCAGTGCGCATGTCTAATAGTTCCCAGTTTTGTTTACATGCGCGAGGCCATAAAACTGCCACATTCGTGATTATTGTTTGTTTATCTAAAGGTAAATTGTCTATGTTTTCTACAGAATCAAAATTGGGCTATTAAAACTTGGTAGCATGTGATGCAGTTTATTTGTTTTTGAACCTGTATAAGGTAACTTCATAAAATATGTGTCAGACGCAAACTACGTCTTCAAAGATACTTATTTTATGAAGTTACCTTATACAGGTTCAAAAACAAATAAACTGCATCACATGCTACCAAGTTTTAATAGCCCAATTTTGATTCTGTAGAAAAACACACATTTAATATGGCGCTACTTTAAAGAAACTGTATCTGAAATAAAGCCTTGTCAAACCTAAGAAGTTTTATGTAGGTTGCGTTGAGTCTTATTTTGCAAAATGGGTGCAATTTACAAAATATAGGTAAAAAATCAAAATTATCTTATGCAGCTGAAACACACAATGTGACCAGTAAAGTCCGCATAATATGTGATTTTTTTTTTATTAATAACTTTATTTGAAATTTGACTCACAAATCCCATATGTTGCGGACTTTACTGGTGACACTGTATTATATTCTTATCAATATTTGCTATATAAAAAAACCATAACTCAAGCATTAGCATTAAGAATTTTGAAATGCGCATGCCCACATACACTGAACTTTATTTGCATGTGCAAAGATATACATTTGCCAAATTATACAACCAGTAATTTTGAATGATACTGTTAGCGTTCGCCATAAAAAAATGGCTAGTTACGTCAGTATAAAAAATTCTCATAGTTTTATTAATCGTGTTTGCTCTCTGTGAACATAAAATTTTATCTGAAGATAATCTTTACACGGTCGTTCCTAATTTCTCAACAAGTAAAAAATGCATCTCAATCTGCGGGAGCTTGTTGAGAATTGATTTGCGACAAAGGATGGTTTTTGATCCTGTATTAAGTATCACACCAATCAAGATAAAAAAATACAACTTCGGCATTCATGTTCATGATATAATCAAGATCTTTATAAATGACCGCTGCGGCTCTCTTGGACATTTAAAACAATGAACGCAGGGTAGAACTACTTTTTTTCTTATTATTAAAATACGAGTTTTTTGTAACTAAACTTCTATAAGCATAAGTATGCGAAAAGAAATAAATGGCTAAATCAGTTTTCTGGATACTACAATTTTAAAACAAGATAATAAATTATTACACTTTGATATCTATAAAAAAAAACCATTCACAGACACACACAACAATTCCTAATCACTTCGCTCATCCCAATTCCCACAAATTTGCAATCCCAATTCCCACAAACTTGCAGCATACAAATCCATGATACCGTGCGAGCAAAAATTATTTGCATCAATGAGGGCCTTGCATCTAAGGACGTAATGCTTAGCCGTAGAGCTTAATACCTGTTGGGTGTCAGTAACTACCTGAATTAACAATCAATCAGTTATTCCGTCATCTTTGACAGTCGTTACAAGTAATTTGATTCATCGCAAATTTTTCCAATTTCTTGAACAATTCACACAATGGGCTTTACGGAACAGCACAA
Organism: Polydrusus pterygomalis; assembly: GCA_963969555.1. NCBI lineage: Eukaryota > Metazoa > Arthropoda > Insecta > Coleoptera > Curculionidae > Polydrusus > Polydrusus pterygomalis. The sequence goes on from OZ018379.1 coordinate 22,724,751, forward strand.
AACATTCATGGTTGAAGCGTATTTTCGAAACGGGGTTAGAGTAAATGGTGAGTGGCAATTCAATCCGGGTTTGTGCATGGACGATTTTCACGAACATTTTCCTAACGTTGCTTTTATTGCTGGGGATTTTTATCATTGCCTGTAAAGAACCGTGGCTGTGTTTAGGGAAACAGGTTCTATACAACACAAAAAAGGAGCACGAAAACCATTTGCAAGAACAGAAGAACTTGTTGCAAATGTTCGTGAAATAATGCAAAATACGCCAACAAATTGTATAAGACGCCTGTCCCATTTTCATTTATTTTATATTATTTTACTTTTTCTTTCTGTATATTGTTACTTTGTTAATTTTGTAAATAACAAAAATAAATTTCTTTGTCTACTTATTTTATTACTCATTAGTTTGGCATATCATGTCATAATATGAATTTTACAAAATTTTAACTTAGGTTTGGTTAGATGTATCGTCCCCATATCATTGTGGTCTAAACCAAGCCCTACGCTTTTTAATCCAAGCCCTCTTTGATGTAAATAATTTTTGCTCGGACGGTACATTGAGCCTTTACAGTTAAATGACGACAACAGCAAAGATGAACTAATTTATTCTTTAATAAACAAAATACAAAAACAAATAATTCTAAACAAAGTATATCCACACATAAAAAATAGTGAAAAAGATAGATGTACAAAAATAACATATTTTGGACCAATTTCTGATAAAATAGCACACATAGGTACACATAATTTCAAAAAACAACATAAAAGTAGCTTTCACACCAGCACAAAAAATTTATCAATTATTCTTCAATGCCAAAAAAAACACCACCGCCCCCTTAAAAAATCAGGAGTTTATATCAGCAATGATCTGGATCATTGGTTTACAGGTTAAGGAAAAGCTGTACCGAATGCAATAGCTCGTATATAGGTCAACCAGGAAGAAAATACTAGATTTAATGAACATAAGGCATCTTATTTGTTAAACAAAGAAAACTCCAATTTCGCAAACCATTGTTTGGAGACAGGTCATTGTTTGATTGCTTCCCAGATATTAATAATTTAAAAATTTTGTATAATGTCGCAAAAAGTAAGAAACTTAATATCTTAGAATCAATTGAAATTTACAAACATAATAAGAACCCTACCATAAACCTACTAAATGACCAAACGAACCTGTGGAATGCCCCGCTATTCACAATACTTAAGGATAAATAACTTAATTAAAGAATAATGACCTGTATTATATTCCTATAAACATCCTTTGATAAAGCTATTTATATTATATAAGGGTACATTGTAGATTTAAGGTATTCAGTTTGATAATGTAGTAGTAGCTACTACGATCCAGCAGTCACTAACATTTTTTTTTTAAATAAAGTGATATTATAACAAAGTAAATTATTCATATTGTTTTTGTTAATATGCAATATTACAAAGTAACGGACTACTCAATCCAAAATTTCTATTTAGATTTAATGATTTTATACCGTATGGTAACTCCATAAACTCTGAACCTATAAAATGGTTTTACGGTCCTTGAAATTGAAAGTATAGGTAAAATTAAACCAGCTTAGTAAGGTCCTGTGCAACTGGCGTGCTCAATAAAAAAAGTAATTTATTATTGATGGGGTAAGCTTTCATCAGTTTTTAAATCGGCATATTGTTATACCTATGTGAAATCGCCGGTATATTAGATACTAAAACAGAGTTATTGATTTGGCAAGAAAAAAATGACTCGGTGTAAAAGTATATTCTTACAAATACCCTCTTACTGAGATTAGTTTATTTTAAAACTAAGCATATAAAAAAGAGGTCGTTTTAATAGGAGTATAGAAAAATCTGTACCTAATATACAGGATTGCCCTGAAGTCCGGAAAAAGTTTTGGAGAAATCGCTCGGACACGTCAATTTAGTTTTATAGATGCTCACACTTTGATGTTAATCGTTTGTTTCTTTATTGACATTTGTCAAAGATATGACGACATCGATCTTTTTTTTAAATGGAAACATACAGCTTGTGATACATCATTTGAAAGCTAATATCTCATACAGTATGCTCATAAATTTCGGCGCGATTCTGTCAAGCTATTTTAAAATGGCGACTGTTAAAATTTCTAAAAAAATCTCTATTTTAATAATAATTTGTTTTCAGCAAAATGGTGCTCCCCCGCATTTTGGTGTCAATGTGAGAAAATATTTAGATATAACATACCGGCAAGGGCGTCCATAGAGCGTTTTTCAGGGGGGGGGGCAAAAACTTAAACAATACTTTTTTATATACAGTGTCACCAGTAAAGTCCGCATCATATGGGATTTTTTTTTATTTATTAATAAAAAAAGAGAAGAAATTTGACTTTGGCATCAAGTTCTGCTTCGATCGAGATGAAAATTAAGCAAAAAAATAGTAGTCACGTGATTCGCATTATCTCTCAAATTTAAATTTTTTTCAAAAAATAATTCAAAAGTATTTCTGAAAATATCAAAAAAAGTTATAGGAAAAAGTTTTTTTAAATGCAGTTTCTAGCTCACGTGCAAAATTTCAGCTGGATAAGATAATTTTTATTTTTTACCCATGTCTTGTAAATTGCACCACTTTTGCAAAATAACACTCAACGCAACCTACATAAAACTTCTTAGTTTTGACAAATTTCAAATACATTTTTTTAAAGTAGCGTTATATTAAATGTGTGTTTTTCTACGAAATCAAAATTGGGCTATTAAAATTTGGTCGCATGTGATGCAAAGTTCATTTGTTATTGACCCTGTATAAGGTAACTTCATAAAATAAGTATTTTTGAAAACATAGTTTGTGTCTGAAAGTAATACACCTTAATATTAAGACAAAAAAGAACACAGTGTCATCAGTAAAGTGTTCATCAAGTGGAAAATAAATTTTTGCTTAACCCAACGGAAAGTTTAACTATTTTCAACGATTTAATTTAAAATCTCTTTATTTTATTTTTTATTTTTTTACTTTCGGTCACAAACTACGTTTTCAAAAATACGTATTTTATGAAGTTACCATATACAGGGTCAAAAACAAATAAACTTTGCATCACATGCGACCAAATTTTAATTGCCCAATTTTGATTTTGTAGAAAAACACACATTTAATATGACGCTAGTTTAAAGAAAATGTATCTGAAATAAAGCATTGTCAAAACTAAGAAATTTTATGTATAGGTTGCGTTGAGTCTTATTTTGCAAAAGTGGTGCAATTTACAAAATATAGGTAAAAAATCAAAATTATCTTATCTAGCTGAAATTTTGCATGTGGGCTAGAAACTGCTTTTAAAAAAAAATTATAACTTTTTTCGATATTTTCAGAAATAACCCCACTTTTGAATTATTTTTTGAACAAAAAATTAAAATTTGACAGATAATGCGAATCACGTGACTACTATTTATTTGCCTAATTTTCATCTCGATCGATGCAGAACTTGATGCCAAAGTCAAATTTTGAATAAAGCTATTAATAAAAAAAAAATCCCATATGATGCGGACTTTAATGGTGACACTGTATAAGACTATTTATTTAACTTATGCCTAATGTATTAATTTATTGATATGTTTTTATTATGTAATTGTTCAGTTTAGTGATTTGTTGGTCTACTAACTAACCACTGTACTATTCAATATTTATACTGAATTATGAAATAAAATAGTAATGTGGGCGCCTAGGGGGGGGGGGTGCCCGTTTTGCCCCCCCTATGGACGCCCTTGCATACCGGCCAAAGCCATTCGTAATTCCGTCGACGGATTTTACCATCGTCTGGGAGCATGCCAAGTAGAGGGTGGAGGACATTTCCAGCATTTGCCACGTTAAACCCCTTTTTGTTGTGTTTTGTTTTGCTTCGTTACATTTTCATTTTTTTTTTGACAAAATAAATAACAAATAAACATCAATGATTTATCATTTCCGCTTATTAAATAGAGATTTTTTAAAAACTTTTAACAGTCGCCACTTTGAAATAGCTTAACATAATCGCGCCAAAATTTATAAGCGTACTATACGAGATATTAGCTTTCAAATGATGTATCACAAGCTGTATGTTTCCATTCAAAAAAAAGATCGGTGTCGTCAAATCTTCGACAAAATTCTAAGTACTTAAATACAATTTTTTGGGATGCTGCGATGGATAGGTAGACGAAGGTTAATAAAGTGGTCGCCCAGATCGAGATTAATTGTAACCAGTGGACACTTTTTGTGAGGCTACGTCAAAAATTTAGTTTACAAATCTAAACCCAACTCGATAGATGGAGTCTATTCGACGAGTAATGTGAGAAATTACTCCACAATTAGCACAAAATGTACAACAGGAATGGTTAGATCGATTAATCCACTGCAGAACAGTTAGTCGAAGACATTTTCAACATCATACAAAATGCTCCTACTTTGCAGTTTATTTATTTTGTTTTAAAAGTTAATATGTAGGTGGTTTTATGGGTTTAAGGATCTTAGGGAGCAAATGAAACCCACATTTTAATTTGCCGACGTTTCGAAAAATATATTCCCTCAAGTTAATATCTTGTAAACATACCTATTATGAAAAACACTGTTGAGCACCTACTGACAGAAAAACTCATATCGTGTTGACAAAACGTGTAAGCGAAGAAACTTAACCGTTTCATATTAAACTGATTACTTTCTTACAAAGTAGCAAAATTAATTAGTTAATAATATTAACATTTAATTATCCTCCAAAGTCCCATTATCTAAATTTATGTCCAACTTCCACATTTTTGCTGTCACAGAAATATGTTGTCGCTTTTTTTGTAAACGAATCAAAGTTGTACATCAACTAGAGTAATATTCCCCGTAGGACTTTAACTGGTATTGTAACTAGCACTTTACAGGTACTGCTACTTTTGCGACAAGATCTATGCGTAAACCAGTGACGTGCGGATATTCTGAATAATGTAATTTGTTATCGCGGCGACCGTTAGATACAATATAAAATGTTTTCGGTTAATAATTATTAATTAAATGCCAGATTAGTTGGTTGGCGTTTCGGTTTATTTTGTTCTAAAACATCGTTAGAACTACAATTATTTTATAATTTGGATGGAGATTGGTAATAAAAGGATAAAAGAAATGTCTTACACAATCAAAATAAAAAGAAATATACAGGGTGTCCGGAAATGATAAGCAAAAAATTTAGGGAATAATTCTAGACCGAGAATAAATGCTATCCCTTCCTATAACATTTATTTGAAAATTGATTATTATAGTAAAATTTCAACGAAAGCTTCCTAATATTTTCTTTTTGTACATCTGTTTACTAACCTAAGAAAAATAAGAAACTTCGGTTTTGGCAAAACTGATGTAATTAGATAAACTTTGCATCAAACATTACATACTACATACTACAATTTTAGTTTTTGAAGCAAAACAAATAATAGGAAACAAAAATTTTACACAAAATTGCATTAAGATTACAAATGAAGTAAAGTCAAATGGTTTTACATCGATGTATAAAAGTTAATCTACGAGGGTTGATCAAAATTTTCAAGAACCTGGCAAAAAATAAAAATTGTATTAGACAGTCAAAATTTCGGACAGAAAATGCCTAAATAAACAACTTTCTCAAATAAAGTTTTTCGATATTTTGATAAATAATGGCATTTTTGAACCTATTTTATTAAAAATGTCAAATTTGACAGGTAACGCAAGCCGTGCAGCGGCTTCAGTATACGTCATTTTTGGTTTTTAGGTAAGCAAAAACTAACTGCCTTTTCAATTTTTCCCTATACCTAATAATAAAAAAAATTCCCATTTGATGCGGACTTTCTTGCGGACACTGTATAAGTGCCAAATTTTAAATTTAGAATATAGAAATAAAAATGAATTTACTAGAAAAATATAAAAACACTTCTATCCGTCTTTATATCTTTTTCGTCAATAAATGCTCAAAATATCCATTTACTATTTGGCAATATCCTAAACGCAAATAAAACTAGTTTTGAACATTTCTAATAACTTCGGGTGAAATCAACCTACACTCATGCATCATGCTTTCAACTCCTCAACATTTGACAAAGAAAGCAAATTTGAAATTAAAACAAAAATCAGTTCAATTTTAACATAGTAATATTAAAGAAACATTTAAACATATGTTATTAACCAGCAAATACCTATAGAAGAATTTAACGTCGAATAATGAATTAGTTAATATGCCGGAGATATTGAATTACAAAAACAGACCACCATGTAACTCGGTGCACAATAAACTACCGATTTTATCAAAGCTGATCGATGAAGTGCAACTGATGGAAAATCAATTAAGAATTTGTAATGGGTAAATAGTTTTCAAAGGCTGCCTTAGCAACATACATAGCAGTTAGTATTTTGACAGTAAAATTTATTTTTGAAACCATAATTGTTTTTTTTTATACCAACCACATAATACCGTGCGAGCAAAAATTATTTGCATGAAAGAGAGCCTTGCATCTAAGGACGTAATGCTTAGCCATAGAGCTTAATACCTGTTGGGTGTCAGTAACAACCTGAATTAACAATCAATGAGTTATTTCGTCATCTTTGACAGCCGTTACAAGTAATTTGATTCATCGCTAATTTTTCCAATTTCTTGAACAATTCACACAATGGGCTTTACGGAACAGCACAAAACATTCATGGTTGAAGCGTATTTTCGAAACGAGGTTATGGGAATGGTGAGTGGCAATACAATTCGGGTTTGTGCATGGACGATTGCCTGAAAAGAAAAAAAAGGAGCAGGAAGGCCATCTGTAACAACAGAAGAACTTGTTGCAAACGTTCGTGAAATAATGCAAAATATGACAACAAATTGTATAAGACGCCTGTCCCAAGATGTGGGAAGATCTTATTAACATGCAGGACTATTCTTAAGAAGCAGTTAAATTTATTTCCTTATCAAGCGCAAGTTTTCCAAGAAATACAAGCCGCAGATTTTGAAAGACGCAGGAAATACTTTCAATGGTTTACCGGCCAGTGGCGTATTTACGGGGGGGGGTCCGAGGGGTCTGGACCCCCCCCCCCGTTGGCTCAACATTAAAAAAAACTCAGAACATCAGATGCCTTGTTGCATTTAATGTAGACAGGGTGAACTGAACCTCGCCCGATAACAAAATTTAATAATTTTCTATTTTACAATTTTTGAATAAAGACCTTTATTATTATTATTATTAAATAAAATTATTATGACCTATTCCGAAAATGCTTGGTTTTCGAGTTATTTCAATTTTTTTCTTGTTTTTTACCTGCGTGTCTAATTTATTTAATTTAAAAAAATTGAAATGATGTTCACTTAGTTTTGTAATTTTTTTGCAAACTAGAACTATTAGCAACACTTTGTTTTTACAAATAATGAAGTAACTGTGTCACAGATAACAAAACAACATGGCCAAACTTGGCAAAAAAAAATGGCAAAAATAACTTGAAAACCAATCATTTTCGGAATCGGTAATATTATGTAGAAATATATATTTTTAAACATAAATATTTAAAAAAATATATATTCCCATTGATGCGTTTATATTTAAAAAAATTTCTTAATTTCTTCCTTTTTTGGGTTCAGCTATCAAAACATAGAAATTATAAATTTTTATAGTTCAAAATAGGGCGTGGCACCGAAATTTTTTTCGCCTGCGGCGCTTTTTTAAAGAAAGAAAGATAAAACGAAAGGTATAGACCCCCCCCGTGGCAATATTCTAAATACGCCACTGGTTTACCCAAAATGTATTGGAAAGAAATGATTTATTAGACCTGACATTTTTTTTGGATGAAGCCTGGTTCCACCTCTCCGGTTATGTGAATTCTCAGAATATATGTAATTATTTTTCTTTTTCTTTCTGTATATTCTTACTTTGTTAATTTTGTAAACAACAAAAATAAATTTGTATTTGTCTACTTATTTTATTACTCATAAGTGTGTCTGAAAATAATACACCTTAATATTAAGACAAAAAAGAACACAGTGTAAAACGTTCATTAAGTGAAAAATAAATTTTAGTTTAACTTAACGTAAAGTTTATCTATTTTCTACGATTTAATTAAAAACCCCTTTATTTTATTTTTTTACTTTCAGACACAAACTACGTTTTCAGAAATACTTATTTTATGAAGTTACCTTATACAGGGTTAAAAACAAATCAACTTTGTATCACATGCGACCAAATTTTAACAGCCCAATTTTGATTTTGTAGAAAAACACACATTTAATATGGCGCCACTTTAAAGAAAATGTATCTGAAATAAAGTCTTGTCAAAACTGAGAAGTTTCATGTAGGTTGCGTTGAGTCTTATTTTGCAAAAGTGGTGCAATTTACAAAATATGGGTAAAGAATCAAAATTATCTTATGCAGCTGAAATTTTGCAGGTGGGCTAGAAACTGCATTAAAAAAAACTTTTTCCAATAACTTTTTTTGATATTTGCAGAAATAACCCCACTTTCGAATTATTTTTTGGAAAAAATTAAAATTTGACAGATAATGCGAATCGCCTGACTACTATTTTTTTGCTTAATTTTCATCTCGATCGAAGCAGAACTTGATGCCAAAGTCAAATTTCGAATAAAACTATTAATAAAAAAAAATGATGAATGATGCGGACTTTACTGGTGACACTGTATAAGTTCCGTATTTATGTGGTAGTGGTGTTTCGTCGTTTTTTAAAAATTTACTTGGGTTGACAAAAGGGGTGTGCCTATTTTGCGGGGGTACTGTCAATAACTTTGAGCTATATTGCTGAATATTGACTCAATTTGTAACTATTGGGAATTTACCAGTGCTATGGCGACGAAAAAAGCCGGTTACTTAATCGTCGATGAAAATATTAGTCTCCCTTTATCGATTTCTTTAAAAAACTTCGTGACAAGTAGAAATCAAACAGTATTTTTGCTCGTTATGCCGCTAACAACATAAAATTTAATGTATAAAACTATTTAAATCAAATATAATTTGAAAGTTAAAGCGAACGATGTTTTTTTTTATGTAGATACAACTATAAGAAGCTTAAATCAATAATAGCTAGATCTAGTCATTTCGTTATCGCCTTATTATATCAATTTAAATTCTTTTTGAAGTGCTACAGTCAATATCTTTTCATTTTAACGATTTGTCCATTTGCTTGTCAGCGGGTGTCACAGTGGTAATCTTTAATGGATTTTTTTTGAGATGTTAATTTTCACCTTGATTATTTGTCGGTAATCCAGTAGCGTTTTAACTAGGACGTTGAAGGCGTGGCTGGGAATAAACCGGTGGTAGAATAGCAGTAAAAATTTTTTGTGGCACTTTTTATATTAAATTTAGAACCTAATATACCGATATTTGAAGCGTCTCTTCGGTGATGCCGCAGAAAAATAAATCTTCAAAAAAACCTCTAGAGCTCAACGTTTCTTTGCATTTACGTAAAAAGCACATTCTATATTCTATTTAGGGGAGGGTCGGGCAAGTGAGTCATAGGGGGCAAGTGAGTCTTTCTGAATAATTCGTATTAGTGGCAACACCGGCGAAATCAATCAAGACAGCTTATTTCCGTACCGGCAGCCGCATCGTGTCTGTGAAAAAGTCGCCGAAAAATATTAAAAAGAAGGTAAATATAATTTTTTTTTGTTTTGATCATATTGCAGTGTAATATTTACGATGTGTTGCATAGGGATTTTTCACAATTTAAACGCATTATCCAGATATTCTATTATAAGCACCATATAACTTAACATTTTAGCAATACCACGTGATACCTAGACTGTTGCCAAATTTACTTGTATTCTTTTACATTAATTTTAAAGATTTTGAGGTCAGGCTGGGGCAAGTGAGTCTTTCTTAGCTATGACTCACTTGCCCCACGTTTGTGCGAACAGTATCTACGATAAGTCAGCCCAAAACCATCTCAGGAGAAAAAAAATACCAGAAAGGTGTCCAGAAACATCGAAGGATCCAAAATAATTACCAGTTCACCTTACAAGGACCAACTAGAAGAGAAGTTGAAAGAGAAATTGAACACACCTAAAGGTAAATTGGTCAAAGAGAATCTTGGTAAACCAGAGCCAAGTTCAGGTGTTGAAAAATTCATAAAAAATAAAAATTTGAAAAAAAACATGAAAAGTGCATCAGCAGAGCCAGCAATGATATCAGAAGAAGAGAAAGCCACACTATGCGTGCTGGTCACGAAACGTATGGTGACACTTATCACGACGAATTGATCAGTTGCATAAAATGTAATTCCTGGATGCACGAGGAGTGTTCAGATAACGAACCAGATTCCAATAGTTATGTTTGTGACAACTGCCGTTAATAAATTGCATAAGGACTCACTTGCCCCGTATTAGTGACTCACTGACCCCATTCCCTGGGGCAAGAGAGCCATTTATTTTTGTTAATTCAAAGAATCTTTTTTTTATAAAGACTTGATATTTTGTTTGGTTTTTAGTGATGAGTTGATTGTTAAAGCATTAAAGATTTTTTCCATCCAAAACGCGTTGTTTAATTTATAGAAATAAAAAAGTTATATGCCGTCAAACCTTAAGGTGTCTCACTTGCCCCACCCTCCCCTATAAAAAGTAGAGTAATCGGGTCCATTTAATTTATATCAACGAAAAATACTCTCGGCTAGCGGACTTTAAAGTGTGAAAAGACCTGCATTTTGCATTGAAGTACACAGCGATGCGATCCCAAAAACAATGGACTGCCTGGGGCCGAGTACACATTGATAGCTGTTGTCCTTGTTAGGAACTCATCAGAAAGCCACAACCCGAAGCCAACGCTTCGGGTACTTCAATATAAAATGCAGGTCTTTTCATACTTTAAAGTCCGCTAGCCAATAATATTCTTCGTTGATATACAGATCGGATAAGAGGTAGTGAAAGGACCTTGAAACCAGAACCGGCATGAGGACTCATTGGATACATACATTTCTTCAAAGCCGTCGGTTTCCCCAAGGAGGAGCTGCTCCTAAGTAAAGCCGAAACTTTGGAGCGGAATTAAATCCAATATAAAAGGCAGTCACACTGGTAATAATCGAAAAGTAGACAACTAAATAAACCACGAAGTGCATCACAATCCAGTATAGGAAACGCTATTTGCGGTTCCACCGGAACATCTGCCATTTTGCAGACTAGAAACAGATCAACGCTGGCACCCACTAGACTGCGCGCAATTCGTTTAAGAAAAGTCATAAAAATGTAGAAGATAATATAGTGTTCGCTCACTACCATGCGAGCAAAAATTATTTGCATCAAAGGGGGCCTTGTATCTAAGGACGTAATGCTTAGCCGTAGAGCTTAATACCTGTTGGGTGTCAGTAACTACCTGAATTAACAATCAATCAGTTATTCCGTCATCTTTGATAGTCGTTACAAGTAATTTGATTCTCCGCTAATTTTTCCAATTTCTTGAACAATTCACACAATGGGCTTTACGGAACAGCATAAACCATTCATAGTCGGAGCGAATTTTCGAAACGTGGTTAGAGTAAATGGTGAGTGGCAATACAATACGGGTTTGTGCATGGACGATTTTCACAAACATTTTCCTAACGTCGCTTTTATTGCTGGGGATTTTTATCATTGCCTGAAAAGAACCGTTGCTGTGTTTAGGGAAACAGGTTCTATACAACACAAAAAAGGAGCAGGAAGACCATCTGTAAGAACAGAAGAATTTGTTGCAAACGTTTCTTGAAATAATGCAAAATACGCCAACAAATTGTATACGCCTGTCCCAAGAAGTATTGTGGAACATGCAGGACTATTCTTAAGAAGCAGCTAAATTTATTTCCTTATAAAGTGCAAGTATTCCAAGAAATACAAGCCGCAGATTTTGAAAGACGCAGGAATCATGACTCTCAATGGTTTACCCAAAATTTATTGGAAAGAAATGATTTATTAGACCTGACATGTTTTTCGGATGAAGCCTGGTTCCACCTCTCCGGTTATGTGAATTCTTAGAATACACGCATGTGGATAGTGAAAATCCCCATTGCACCTTCAAAAAATTGGTGTCTGGTTAGCTGTTTCCCGAAGAAGAATTGTTGGTCCTATTTTTTTCCATGACACAGTTACAGCACAGGTATAGAGACAATATTTTGAATCCATTTGTGGAGCAATTACTTGACGACGAACTACGTTTTGGATATTTTCAACAGGACGGTGCAACCGCCCATACAGCCGCCGAAACTATTAACTACTTACGCAATTTTTTCGACGACAGATTGATCAGTTTTCGATCAGACATTGAATTCCCACCTAGATCACTTTGTTTAACGGTTATGGATTACGTCGTTTTTCCTCAATTAAAGAACACAATTTTTAAAACACCAGTTGCAAATTTAGAACAATTACAAGAAAGGATTGTCCAAGAATGTGGTAACATTTCTCCAGAAATGCTGGTCAACACTTTCGAAAATATGAAGAAACGTGTAAATTTATGCTTTGAGCATGGCGGTGGCCAATTTCAGCATTTTATGTAATTATTTTTCCTTTTTTTTCTATATATTCTTACTTTGTTAATTTTGTAAACAACAAAAATAAATTTGCATTGGTCTACTTATTTTATTACTCATTAGTTTGGCACATCATGTCATAATATAAATTTAAATAAAATTTTAACCTACATTTGGTTAGAAATATCGTCCCCATATCATTGTGATCTAAACCAAGCCCTACGTTTTTTAATCCAAGCCTTCTTTGATGCAAATAATTTTTGCTCGCACGGTATAACTAACCCATTTGGGTTGCTTTTGACGAAAAATTTTCTATTTTATCAAAAATAATTTTTAAAAATTTTGCTGATGCTTGTTTATACAATAGTGGTGGCTGGACTTGGTTCTAAATTCACAATGTCAGTGCTGAATATGATGAATTCGATTATAGTGAAAAGGTCCATTATAGGACATTTCATTATACTTTCTGCGTATAGTCTGCGTAAGTTAAAATAATTTACCAACACATTCAATTAAACTTAAAGGAAACTATTTATTAATAGTCGTCAGAAAATAAAATATTAATTGATTAAAACACACTGACGTGGATACCTGGTTAATTATTTTTTTTCGTTGTAAATCTCTCCGGATGCAGCCAAATTAGACTACTTTATAATTTTAGATCTATCAAATAGATAAAAATCGATTACTATTTGGTTTTTGATTGAAAGGGATTTCCTCCTAGCAGATAATTTGCCAAAACGTTTACCTGTAAAGGTTTTTAATTACTCGGTACATCCTGTAAGTTGCTTAATAATTATGCTTTCAAATTAATTTTTTTTGGTAATGGAGTGAAATAAGGTACCATCATGAAGTCGGTCTGTGCTAGCAGACGAAACTTATCTATTTTAATCAGTTAAATCGATATTAAGGGTATGTCATAGCATAGTAGCATTTTCCGAACGACCAAAATCACTAAATACAGGGTGTTTCATTAAGGGTGGCCACCGGCCATCTCGGAAACTACTAGGCATAGAAACTTGGAAAAAAAAATTATGATTAATGAGAAAATTCTGGAAATTATTTTCAAGTTCCTCATTTTTTTTTTTAATTCTAAATTTCTCCGAAAATTCCCATATTAAGGTATAACTCTTATTACATCATCGAAAAGCTTAGACAATTCTGCATCATTTTGGTTTGAGGCTTATTGGCGTATCGACCTTGATAAGAGTGGGGGAAGCTATTGAATGTGTAAACATTAAAATCGCTGTAACTTCTAAACGACTTATCCGATTTTACTAAATTTAAGCTTGTTTGGAAGGGAAAGGTAAGTATCTTTAATCGCCGTATCTAACAGTACACGATAGTGTTTAATAAAATTGCTAGAGAGCGCAATTTGTAATAATAACAGTTTTTTCGATTTTATCCCGAAAATTCAAATCATACGGTATAACGATGACATCATAATCGAAAAGTAGATGAAATTTGTACGAGAAGATGTGAAGACCGCTGTTCGATATCTTTGTTCGTTTCAGAGTTATTGCCAAAACAATAATTTTTAATACACATTGCGCCCTCTAGCAATTTTATTAGAAACTATCGTGTACCATTACATACGACAATTGAAAGTTCTTCCAAACAAGCCTAATTTTAGTAAAATCGGATAAGTCGTTTAGAAGTTACAGTGATTTTAATGTTTACACTTTCAATAGCTTCTCTCACTCTTATCAAGTGAAAGTGTAAACATTAAAATCGCTGTAACTTCTAAACGTCTTTACCGATTTTACTAAATTTAAGCTTATTTGGAAGAAAAAGGTAAGTACCTTCAATTGTCGTATCCAATGGTACAAGATAGTTTCTAATAAAATTGCTAGAGGGCGCAATTTGTAATAAAAATTATTGTTTTGGCAATGACTCTGAAACGAACCAAGAAATCGAACTGCGGTCTTCACATCTTTTCTTGCAAATTTCATCTACTTTTCGATTGTGATATCATTTTTATACCGTATGATTTGAATTTTCGTGATAAAATCGAAAAAACTGTTATTATTACAAATTGCGCCCCCTAGCAATTTTATTAAACACTATCGTGTACTGTTGGATACGGCGATTGAAGATACTTACCTTTCCCTTCCAAACAAGCTTAAATTCAGTAAAATCGGATAAGTCGTTTAGAAGTTACAGCGATTTTAATGTTTACACTTTCAATAGCTTCCCCCACTCTTATTAAGATCGGTACGCCAACGAGCCTTTATACCAAAATGATGCAGAATTGTCTAAGCTTTCCAATGATGTAATCAGAGTTATCCCTTAATATGGGAATTTTCAGAGAAATTTAAAATTAAAAAAAATAATTTTCAATTGTGCCCCCTTGCGGCGAAATGAGGAACTTAAAGGTACTTTCCAGAATTTTCTTATGACCGCTTTAATCATAATTTTTTTCCCCAAGTTTCTATGTTTAGTAGTGTCCGAGATATAGCCGGTGGCCACCCTTAATGAAACACCCTGTGTATCGATAGCTTAACGTTCAAACGTTGTTTCTCATGTAATAGATTTAGGTTTTTTAGTGGGAGAAATATTTGCAAAAAGACGACCTATTCCTCATAAAGTGTTTTAAATTGCTATCTGTTTATAAAAGTGTGTTTGTTTTTTAGTCGCTGACGGCTTGTAGACGACGTGGCATGTATACACTAAATTTCTTGTAAATTTTGGAGTTCTATGCTTTATGCTTGAGTTGTTCTTGGCTTCTCGGTCTCTGGGAATTCTTGAACAATTCTTGCGTGAGAATTGTCGTGCTGCACTGAGAAAAATCCCTCTATTCCTTGTAGGAATTCACATACTTTTTATACAACTGTTTAATAAGATATGTGACAGCGACGCGCTTTCCTACTGTAAGACGACGAAAATTGCTAGACCGTTTTGTAGTGATAATATCACGGTAATTTAGCCAATAGAAAATAGAAGTTATTGCTACCATAGCCATAATTGCTCTGAATACTCACAGTAATTATCAAGTGCTATTGGGAATGTAATCTGGTTTTATATACTATATTAGTTCCGACTAGCAGTTGTAATGAAACTCGTCATTAATCATAATAATATTTGCTTGCTACGGTTAATAAAGCATAAACTTACCACTAAAAATCAGTACTGTAGTTCTCAGAAATTTAAATAGCTTCTAGTATGATACTGTTCTTGTCGTTTAACATTGCAGATGATATTATGCAACATGGTTTACTGAGGTGGTGAAATTTGTCCATAGATTATAAAGTCCAATAATGGGTTGTGCGAAATAATGATCTTCTATTGCTTTATCTGACATGCCAAGTTTAGAAAAAACTGAATTACAATGTAAAAATAAATTTATTGAAACAGGTATTGGTACGATCAGTAGAATTCGCATTTAGACAGGACAGCTAGAAGACTCCGAACAACGATGTGACCTGCACAACAAATACGTTAAAACTAATAGTACGGCGAGCGGCTATTGCCGATCGCTACGAACCCCCACCAACGTCTTATGGTCGCTGTTCTGCTTTCTTATTTGTAAAGAAAGCGCTTTATTGGGAACACATGCGCCGCATTGAGAAGGTACAATTTATTTCTTAACAAAATTGCTGTATTAAAAGTAGTTCATTATTCAACAAGACTGTGCTGCTAATGGAACTGATTACTACCAATAAAAACACTGTTCTAGCAAATCTGAAATTGATATAACACTAAAGCGGGTTTGATTCACTAGCAATTTATTTAATATGGGTTAATAAAAAAAATAGCTATCAATACAAACTATGTCTTAGCAAACCTGTTGTATTAGATCATTTTCCTCAGTGAAGAATATGTAATCGTATCCATAGACCCAGGGCCGATCCTAGCAGGTGTGCAGCGCGTGCACCGCACGCGGGTGGCCAAAACAAGGGGCGGCCGTAGGCCGCAGATAGTTTTGTCAATCAAGCATAACTTTACGAATTTCTCGAAATAAAAGTAAAGTGACATTTATCAAACTATAAAAGATAACTTTAAATTAACGTCGAAGAAGAAAACAAAATTTTTGTGAATTACATATTTCAAATGGATTTATTTATTAAAGATTTTCAATCAATCCAGCCAGCGCCAGTGGTGAAATTTCTAGTTTTTTTGATGTGGACAATTACTTTTCTGCGTCCCCATATCGATGGGATTTACTCAAAAAATACGTGAAAACTCTTACTTTAAAACCGTTAAGTGAAACAAGATGGGAAAGTCGTATCAATGCTATTAGACCTCTAAAATCAGAGCTAAAAAACATTATTACCGCATTAAAGGCATTAATAAAATTGAAGATACCACCAGAGACACGAAAACAAAAATGGGTGCTAAATCAATAATTAAAATTCTTGAAACATTTAAGTTTTTGTGTTCAATTTTAATTTGGCATGATTTATTATCAAGTATTGATGTATTGAGTAAAATGCTTCAAAATCCTAAATTAAACATCGCGGAATGCATTAAAGGCTTAGATAATCTTAAAACATATTTAGTTTCCCAAAGATCTGACCATAATTTTAAAATATTTGTCGATTCAGCAACAACACTTGCTATTTTATTGATCCCGAATTTCCCATCATGAAGCTCAGAAAAAAAGTTAGTTTATTTGATTACGAGAGCAGTGATGAACCAGTTTTAAATCCCTTCCTGCAATTCAAGATTGCTTTTTATTTTGCAGTTATTGATTACGCGATCTCTTCGATAAATGAAAGATTTACCTTATTATCTGAGTGCTATTCAATATTCTGCTTTCTGTATGAGTTTCACACCATTTCTAATGATGACCTCATGAAAGCCTGCATGGACTTAGATATTAAGTTACAGGTACAGGAGGACGGAACCATTGTGAAAGATATAGACGGTATACAACTCTTTAATGAAATAGCTTCTTTTAAAGATATTTTTCCAGGTAAAAACAGCCAATTAAGATATTACAAATTTTAGTCAAAAATGATCTTATTCCCTGTTTTCCAAATTTTGCTCTAGCAATAAGGATTTTTTAACCTTACCTGTTTCTGTGGCTTCAGGTGAAAGAAGTTTCAGTAAATTAAAAATTATTAAAAATTACTTGAGAAATATTATGACACAAGAAAGACTTTCAGATTTGGCCATCATCTCTATTGAATCGGAAATCTCTGAAAAAATTGATCTCACCGCAATTATTGACAAATTTGCTTCTCAGAAAGCCAGAAAAATTATTTTATAGTTAATTATGAGGTAGTCTTCAAGGAAGGACTGATTTATATACTTTTCGTTTCGGGAGATTTATGCTTTAGTACTTTTTGTTATTTTATATTTTCTGGTAAATACTGTTGTTTACCATTTCTAATTATAAAATGTCTATTTTTGTTTCAAAAGTAATATTTTTGTTGGTTTATTATTTTGTTAAAGTAAAAAGAAAAAAAGATGTCGCTAATATAACATATATCATGATACTATTACTAAAGAAATAGTATCATGAACATATATTAGCCAGCCCAAAAATAAAGTCTTTCCCGTAAAATTTTATTTGTAGTTTGCATTTTTATTAATGTTTAACTTTTTACTCTTATGTACATGTAGATGAGTTTATAACGTCAACGTTAAGTATTACTCAAAATAGAAAAAATTCTTTAGAGGGGCGGCATAATAGGTCTTTGCACGCGGGCGGCCGACATCCTAGGATCGGCCCTGCATAGACCATGTTAACCATGGCTCGAAGAAGAATATCTCGATAAACACAGGCACATAATGTATATATATAATATATATAGACAGTCTACTTGTCAGTTTTCTAACCACCTGAAAAATCCTTATACAATAAGGTTGCATTTCATCACATTTAGATATTTAAAATGCAGATTCAGATTGCAAAGTACTACTAAGAAATTGAAAGTCAATCATCTCAATAGGATGTCACCACCTGCAGTATATACATATAATGTATAGCTATTGTGTAGCTATATACTCTGTGACACAGTCGTCAGTCTTCCTTATAAACACATTGCAAAACTCCTGGGCCTCCAGCGCTAATCCAACTCCAAATATTCATCGAAAAACGTCCACTTTGACTAGTTTTACGTATACATCTCAAGTCATACCTTATGTTTCTGGGTCAATATACATGAAATTGCCCCTGTTGCACAATTGAAATGGCTTTTGATAAGAAAATATTACGTTTTTCCATAAATGATTCTGTTTGAGTTATTCCCTAGAAAAGTCTACTATTTTCTGTTGTCTAAGTTGTTTATATCTGACACCTTCAGTCGATGTCCTACTGTTCTGGAGGATCCGATGAAATTGGTTTCCCTTTTTGCGTTTATGGAAAATATGTTCTCGTAGAAAGTTGACATCTTCATCCTCCATCATGGATTTCTCTTGAAAATGATAACAACAATTGAAAACTCGGTAACCACCTGCAACTTGATATAACAATGTTACCTCTATCATTCCAAGAGATCCAAGCAAATTTATTTGTCCCACTATTTTTTGTCCGCAATTGTACTTTCCTCGTGTGATTTCGGTGATTGTAAAATTTTAAAACATCATGTCCCCAAATTACTTCGAAACGAAAAGAGTATGTCAAATAAAGGCTTCTAGCCGGTAGTTTTCACAGTGGTGTCACCCGTTTTTTTCTTTGCTTTTCCCACGGTCTTCCACAGATCTTTCGCTGTGTTTCGAGACAGAAGCTAAACAATACCCATGTTGAATGCACTCGCAACTCATGGTATTGATAGTAACTCCGGGCAACTGTCTATTATAGTGATTTGAATACCCAGATGTGCATCGGTGGATACAACTAACTAAAATAATAAATTTAGATTGATGTAATTTTTTTTATTAAGAAATGCATGTAGTACGTTGATCAGTATAAAAAATCAGTAAAAAAAATTATTCCTTACTTATAAAGATTCTTGATTTTATAAAGTTTTTGTGGGCGCATTGATTTGGTGAGACCAGAAGTTGTTTTGTTTTCGTTTCGTTCTTCGTGTTGTTTGTTTTACTGCTTAATTAGGAGGAAAAATGTTACTCAGTATCATTTTTGACAATATGAACTAAAGGGCGGATTATATGCACCTAAATTCAGCCAAAATATGCGCATACGCCTTGTTTGCTTTTAAAATATGCATACTGGAATGTAATATCTATTAAATTAATATAGTAAAATGAGGTGAAAAAACACATTGGGTTCTTATAAATATATACAGTGTGACCAGTAAAGTCCGCATCATGGGATGGGATTTTTTTTATTAATAGCTTTATTCGAAGACTTTGGCATCAAGTTCTGCTTCGATCGAGATGAAAATTAAAATTAGTAGTCACGTGATTCGCATTATCTGTCAAATTTTAATTTTTTCCAAAAAATGATTCAAAAGTGGGGTTATTTTTGAAAATATCGAAAAAAGTTATAGGAAAAAGTTTTTTTAAATGCATTTTCTAGCCCACATGCAAAGTTTCAGCTGCATAAGATAATTTTGATTTTTTACCTACCACAAAATTTATTTTCCACTTAATGAATACTTTACTGATGACACTGTGTTCTTTTATGTCTTAATATTAAGATGTATTACTTTCAGACACAAACCACGTTTTCAAAAATACTTATTGTATGAAGTTACCCTATACAGGGTCAAAAACAAACAAACTTTGCATCACATGCGACCAAATTTTAATAGCCCAATTTTGATTTTGTAGAAAATCACAAATTTATTATGGCGCTACTTTAAAGAAAATGTATCTGAAATAAAGCATTGTCAAAACTAAGAAGTTTTATGTATGTTGCGTTAAGTATTATTTTGCAAAGTATTGCTATTTATTACAAAATATGGGTAAAAAATTAAAATTATCTTATGCAGCTAAAATTTTGCATGTGGGCTAGAAACTACATTTAAAAAAACCTTTCTTATAACTTTTTCAATACTTTCAGTAATAACCCTACTTTTGAATTATTTTTTGAAAAAAATTAAAATTTTACAGATAATGCGAATCACGTGACTACTATTTTTTTGCTAAATTTTCATCTCGATCGAAGCATAACTTGATGCCAAAGTCAAATTTCGAATAAAGTTATTAATAAAAAAAATCCCTTATAATGCGTACTTTACTAGTCACACACACTGTATATATAAAAAAATGCAAAAAAGAACAAACACAAAAAAATTAATAAAAGTAAACAATTTTTTAACCTAAAATTGTACAAAAGGCATTTATTACTAAATATTTTTCAAAATTTTCATCGAAAAAGAATTGTCTTCTATTAGTAAAAATATATTTATACAAAGAGAAAGAAGCTTCTTTCAACATCTACTGATGTAGTTTTTAATCGGACAATAATGCAAGTTAGGTAGCAAAATATAAGGCCAAAATACAACTTCGTTGGATAGTTTACCCCCATAAAAGCTTTTTACTGCAATTAAGTATTTAAATCCTATATTATTTCTTATAGTTACATCCAATTTGTTCCTTACTTGACCTCCTAATAAATACCTTGTGTATAACCAAAATGGAAATATAATTAGGGGAGACCGGGGCAAGAAGATCCCCTGGGGTCAAACGATTCCACGTCTTTTTGTCGCCACTGTATGCACAAGAGCATCCGTAGACTTGGCAACAGTGCCTTTCAAGTACGGCGGGTTAGTACAATAAATGACAGCGATCAGTGTGCAAGTGTTTTGGCAGTGTAAAGCATTTTATGGGTTTTTGCCGACTTCATAATAGGAAAGCATTTCATATTATCCATGTTCGTTACTAAAAAACAGTTAAGTATAAAAATATTCGATAGTAGCTATGAGAAAGTATAGTGTAGTGAAGAAACTGGTCGATAGTTTTGCAAATTTTAGTACGTTTAAAAAAAGTTAGGTTAACTTTATTTTGCCGCTTGTAAATGGGGCAAAAGGATCCCATTAACAATGGGGCAAAATGATCCCCTAAAACAATGGGGCAAAATGATAACTTTTAGGATTTTGTTAGTTTTATATTTTTTTCGGTTTATTTGGTTCTTTTCTTTAATAAAAATGCTTAGAAAACGGCTTGTTAATTTTATATTCACAAATTTAGCAAAAACAAGAAAATTTCATTTAATTTGCATAGGAAATCATTTTGCCCCAAGTAGCGGGGCAAAATGATTACTTTGCATATGTCTACTTTACTGGCTGAAATTTTAAAATCAACTTAACAAAAAAATATAAAAATATAAACCACATATAAAACTACATGCTTGCAAAAAGACAAACTCCTAACTCTCAGTGGATGGGACATAAAAGGCCAAAACTATTAAGGGGATCTTCTTGCCCCGGTCTCCCCTATTATATTATAATATTCAGATTGGAAAATCCCTGAAATAAGTGCCGAACTTAAAATAATAATTTATAAAAAATATGCATTTTATTATAAAATATATGCAAAAAATGGATAATAATTCCGCCCTTTAATAATAACCTAAGATAGAGGATCGTCCTCAAAGTATTCCCGTGAATGGTATTTTTCATTAAATTTTAATTTTATCGTCGTCATCGCAAATCAACGAATGGACTGTGACGTGACGAAGAAGTAATAAAAGTACTGTCGTCTGCAAATATGGTCAATTGCAATATCCGTTGCATGTAATAACACAGATCATTCATATAAATTAAAAATAAAAGGGGTCCAAGGACTGATCCCTGTCGAACTCCATATTTGGCATTCGCATAATATCACTTTCCTGATTATTGTTTGCTGATCTATATCTATTCGTCTTTGGTTTTGTATTACACATTTATAACAAAATTCTTAGCTTGAATTAATGGAGTTACATAATGGACTATATTCCACCAGTCTTAAAGTAATTAGCGTAAATCACCCGCATTGTTCTTCTCAACCTTTCTTAACAATACATTTAATGGTTTACGGTTCATCATTAATATGCTAATTTTATCTTTGTTTACGTGTCGGTATTATAGGGGGCGTTATAATTTATTGTTACTTTTTTTCTGTAATTTTTAGGGATTATTAATTATTATTGTTCTGGTTTTAGCGCCATCCCATTTGTAAGAATTGTCGCCTACATAATATTTTCGACAATAAAAAAAAAACCGTTTAATTGTTTCTATTGGGAGGACTTTTAAACAAAGGTCAAACATTTGCATCGAGCCCTTGGCGCTGATAGCTGCAAAGCTGCGACGTTGCCACGTCTTGTAGACTCTACGCCAGTGCAGTGGCGGATTTACAAATTTGCCGCTAGTATGCTATTTAATTTTTGCCGCCCCTATACCAGTGACGGCTCGTGAGTTGTGAAACAGGTGGAGTGTTCGGGAAAGAAACAGCCCGCTGCAGGCGAAATGCGCCGCAGGCGAAATTTTTTTAAGACCACGCCCAAATTTGGTCAATAATTTTTGGTAGGTAAATATTTAAAAAAATTATGATTACCTAATTATTTTATTGAAAATGAAATTTCTTTCTGCAAAGCCAGTTAAGTTCCAACTCCCTTTTTTATCCCCATTAACAGACACGGCCAACAATAAAGTTTATTTAAAAAAATACTACCCGTCAACCATGAATAAAGATTGTACCATTTATTTCTGTAAGATAAAAAAAAAATTTTGGGCCAAATTTGCCGCCCCCTAAAATCTGCCGCCCTAGGCTCCAGCCTACTCAGCCTAATGGTAAATCCAGCACTGCGCCGGTGTGGAATATTTCCAATAATTTACTTACTGTTCTGGCTGTAGTCAAATTTTTGACTTGTGTAAATGTGTAAATATTGATAATCTTATTAAAAAATAAACAGTGGCAATTATCCCACTAATCTGTATCTTAATTATTTTCTAAAACTAATAAATAAAGGAAATTTACTTAATTTTGCTGTTATGCTGTTATTTTATTTATTGGTAAGGTAAAGTAGGATATGAGTAACTAAATATTTACCTATGTATATATTCTGTATCTCCGTTAATAAGCATATATCTACATAAGGTGGCATATGCACCTATAAGCATCTGCTAAACCTTTTATAGAAATTTTATAGCAATTGCAAATTTCTTGATACCTTTCAACCAAACTAGATCCATGTATACTTTGACAGCAAATGTAGACCAAAAATAATATTGGGTTTACAGTGTTTACGCCGTTGCATTACTACTATTTACTCATTATTTTCTATACAAATCTTTACTGGAAATTAATGAACAATTCTCTTTTATATACCGTGCGAGGAAAAATTATTTGCATCAAAGAGGGCTTGGATTAAAAAACGTAGGGCTTGGTTAAGATTACAATGATATGGGGACGATATATCTAACCAAATCTAGGTTAAAATTTTGTCAAATTCATGTTATGACATGATATGCCAAACTAATGAGTAATAAAATAAGGAGACAAATACAAATTTATTTTTGTTGTTTACAAAATTAACAAAGTAAGAATACACATAAAGAAAAAGAAAAATAATTACATAAATTGCTAAAATTAGCCACCGCCATGCTCCAATCATAAATTTACACGTCTCTTCGTATTTTCGAAAGTGTTGACCAGCATCTCTGCAGAAATGTTACCACATTCTTGGATAATCCTTTCTTGTAATTGTTCTAAATTTCCAACTGGTGTTTTAAAAATAGTGTTCTTTAAATGAGGAAAAACGAAGTAATCCATAACCGTTAAACAAGGTGATCTAGGTGGGAATTCAATGTCTGATCGAAAACTGATCAATCTGTCGTCGAAAAAATTGCGTAAGTAGTTAATAGTTTTGGCGGCTCTATGGGCGCTTGCACCGTCCTGTTGAAAATATCCAAAACGTAGTTCGTCGTCAAGTTATTGCTCTATATAAATGGATTCAAAATATTGTCTCTATACCGCTGTGCTGCAACTGTGTCATGGAAAAAAATAGGACTAACAATTTTTCAATTTGTTGGCGTATTTTGCATTATTTCACGAACGTTTGCAACCAGTTCTACTGTTCTTACAGATGGTCTTCCTGCTCCTTTTTTGTGTTGTATAGAACCTGTTTCCCTAAACACAGCCACGGTTCTTTTTAGGCAATGATAAAAATCCCCAGCATTAAAAACAACGTCAGGAAAATGTTCGTGAAAATCGTCCATGCACAAACCCGGATTGTATTGCCACTCACCATTTACTCTAACCCCGTCTCGAAAATACGCTTTAACCATAAATGTTTTGTGCTGTTCCGTAAAGCCCATTGTGTGAATTGTTCAAGAAATTGGAAAAATTAGCGATGAATCAAATTATTTGTAACGACTGTCAAAGATTACTGAATAACTGATTGATTGTTAATTCAGGTAGTTACTGACACCCAACAGGTATTAAGCTCTACGGCTAAGCATTACGTCCTTAGATGCAAGGCCCTCTTTGATGCAAATCATTTTTGCTCGCACGGTAATATTGCACTTTTATCATCAGATTAACCACTCCAGCAATGTAGGAACAGGAACCCTAATTATAATACGCTAACAATAATGTTTAAACTTTTGTGGCAGGTAGTTGATTTTAATGTCAGAAAAATGCACCTAGGTAGGTACATTTGGCTTTTTTTAATTTTGGGGTTTAAATATTTTTTTTAACATAATGGTGATAAACCGGATAAATGGTGTACATTACTCGTGTGAAAATGATAAATTATCCTCCTCGTTTGAAAACTACCACTTTTAACATTTGTATAAGGTGTACATGTGTATAATGCCTGCCAATTTTTATAGATGAGTAATTATCTTCTTGTTTTGGAATTTTGGACGATTATTCCTTTAAATAGTTTTTCAAAAATCATCTGCGGTTATATCAAGAATTGTTTACATCTATTAAAGAGTCGAAGAGGATGCTATTAGAATCATAATGAAACCCATTTTATGACATTGAAAAAAATAATGAACTTACTTTTTTAGGTTCTCAGTTTATACGCACTTTAATGGCTCAATTAAAACCACGAATGTAAAATAAAGATTGATTTTATAATGTTAGATGCTACATTAATTAATGCTGTTTAATTGAAGCATTAAGACGAAAAGGCGGTATGGCTTTGTCTGTTTTATATACAGTGTGAGTTTATCAGAGTTTGTAACTTGGAATAAATTCATTGAATCCAGTATAGTTTTTTTTTTGAAAAAAAGGATGGACAACGGTATTAACATTTAAATTGTGGTATTTTTTAAAGAAAAAATATTGATGCACTGTGTCCCAAATTAGAGAAATGACGACATTGATAATTTTTTACATGGCAACCCTCGTTTTTAATGAAAATTACATAAATTTATTTTCAACCAATTAGAAGATTCCTTTTTGTTTACGTTGCTTATAGCAACGGGAGATTATCGCGATAATTTTGTTAGTTCCTATTAACTTAATGAATTTAATAAGTGATAATTTTTCTGTCAAAAATAAAGTGCTTTATATCTATTGGCAAAAGTCCCTCAGAATAAAATCAAAATACATTTTGTTGCTAACCTATAATTTTTATTGATATTAACCAATTTGCTTTACATATCGAACACCGGGGCTAAAAGAGACACATCAAAAATTTAACTTAGCTCATCGGAAATATGTTTTTAAGTTTCATTTGAAACTATGTAGACATGATGTTCTGGTTGAAAAGGAATTAATGCTTTTAATGTTCCTGAAATTTTAGTAATAAACCTTAGTTACTAACAAGTAAAATTAACTTCTATTGTAAAACGACAGTGAGTCATATTAAACTAAACTCATCGGAAATATGTTTTTAAAGTTTTATTAAGGATTTCAGATAACAAATTTGTTATTTAATGTTTTTCACATTTTAGTAATAAATATGAGTTACTAACTGCTAAACTGAACTTCATTTATAAAACTCTAATTAGTTACAATTAACTAAAGCCGCCGGAAATATGTTTTTGTAGCAATTTAGCAAAAAAATTACAATAAGAAAAAAATCCCAATTTATGAGATTTTCTTACCAAATCTCCCACGCAGCAGAGTTAATTCCCGATAATTCTGCTGCTAGGGAGATTATAAGTGACTATTTTTAAAGTGCATATTAAGTTATGCGTAAGTACTAAATTTAAAATTCTTATTCATTGTCATTTATTAGATACTAGCGTGTACCCGGCCTGCGTTGCAATGCCAGGCATTATACGCCTCTGAGATAATAATAAGGCGAGTTCACCATCACGTCAAGATTTATAAATGCAAACCCGAACAAACCTCTAAATTTATCAGTGTTTCTCTACAATATTATGCATGTATTATACATAAAATCCTTCCTCTTGAATCACTCTATCTATTAAAAAAAAAACGCTTCAAAATCCGTTGCGTAGTTTTAAAGATTTAAGCACATATAGCTGGGGACAGATGCGACAGCGACTTTGTTTTATACTATGTTAAGATTAAGATTAAACAAACAAAAATTATGGAAAGGAAAGAAAAAAAACTAAAAGTCTTCCTTCGCAAAATTTAATAGAACAATTTTTTTTTTTTCCTTTCCATACTCCACTTTAAGCATGGACTATTTCTTCAAAACAAAATGCAGCTGAAATTTTGCATGTGGGCTAGAATCTGCATTTAAAAAAACTTTTTCCAATAACTTTTTTCGATATTTTCAGAAATAACCCAACTTTTGCATTTTTTTGAAAAAAAATTAAATTTGACAGATAATGCGAATCACGTGACTACTATTATTTTGATTTATTTTCATCTCGATCAAAGCAGAACTTGATGCCAAAGTCAAATTTCGAATAAAGCTATTAATAAAAAGAATCCCATATGATGCGGACTTTACTGATCACACCGTAAATAGCATAGAGAAATTTTATAATTGTTTATGATAAAGTATGTGTATTGTGTGGTGATGTCCAGATGTCATAAATTATTTTTCTTTCTTTCAATACATCCAAATAATGTTATATCTATAAAAATGACGCGCGTCAATCTCTATGAAGTTACACTCAATAATTGCAATGATGGTGCCAACTCAAATAAGTGTATGTAAACCTGTGAAACAAAAAACTCCAAGCATGCTGCCATACTATAGTGTGCCATTTATACGGCCTAGTAGGCGTTTTCTTATTTTTTTTTTCTGTCGTCAGAACCCCATTTTATACGCATTGTTTGACATTCAAAAACAAAATAATTCCATATTTAGTTAGAACTCCCCGCTGATATCAAAAAGTCAAGCGCGGAATAGATAGATTTAACTGAGCCATTTAAGCAAGCACATGCCTTAAGTCACTTTTATAAGCACTTATATATCATCTGCATAGGTTATTCGCGTGCTATTTCAAACATTTCAAGAAAATTTATTGGTCGAAATGGTACAAAAGTCACGCATACTTAGCATTATTTCCTTTCTATATAAACCAACAAATTGCAGGTGTAAATTATTTAGAGAACCGTATGATGGTACTATAGGCTTTTGTGTGTGGAACCTGGTACAGGAAAACATAGACCGTGAAGTTACTGAAACAGCCATAAATCGTAAAATAATTTTTATGTAAAGGATTGCTTTCCGACGCAACGTAAGGAAAGTTCACTTGACGTGACGACGACGGTATCTAACAATTTAAATTAGCATTGTCCCATCTGTGTCACTTTTTCGACTTTTATTTTTCACTAACTAAGAGAATTTAAAGTTGGGTTTTAAAAATTGTTAAAAGTGCAATAAAAGTTTGTACCTCATCAGCTTTCCCGCATTGTGTCATTTTCCTTTTTTTATATTATTAGTAAGACTAGAGTCGAGCGACAACGGTTTTCAGCAGTGGGCACTCAAGTTATTCCTGCCGACGGACATTTATTATTCCTAAAAAATACCCATCACATCGTTTTATGTACACAGTGTACAATTGTACAATGTACAATTTTTTTTTTCAATAATATGATTTAGTAAGGCCTAAAAAAAGTATTCCCCAATTATTACTCCTTAAAAATCAGTAATAACTTGAAATAACTAAATAATAACTAAAAATTCTTTAAAGTTTCGCGCGTGTCAAAAGCATTTCAAACGACTTCTTAAGCGCGCCAAGCCCGATGACGTCAGGAAGTATGACTTTCCGTCATCCTGACCGGTGGCCGAGCTACCGAGTTTGCATTTGGATTGCCGTTTGTTCTTGTTATTGTATTGTTGTTTTAAGGTGGAATTCTCAACGTCGTTTAATTTATTGCCAACCTATAACCTATTTCGTGGATGTCATACTTCTTGACGTCACGACCCGTTTTTACCCGCTTGGGATAATTTGAATTTTAGGGCATTTTCAAATCTTGCTAGCGGTCTTTTGGGACGAAATATGTTGTTTTTTTTTGCTGCCATATGTTTTATGACAATATATACTTACGATTTATAGAATTTTTTCCCCATTTAAAATTTTTGTCAAGTTCCCTATTTAAAACCATTTCTGCATACCAATTTTACTTTAATTTTCTTTTGGTTTTTTAACATGGAACTAACAGTTTGTTAGATAAAATTAGCTTAGCTATATACAGGTTAGGACAATAGTTCCAATTAAACAAAAACAATTTTTGTTTCTCTTTGCACAAATTACAAAAATGGCTTTTCTTGATACTAATGTCCATATATATTGGATCTTTGACCTATTGTTCTATTATTGTAGCCTTGAAAAAGGAAAAAATAAATTTCCGAAAGCTCGGCGTTTGTAAAAAAGGAGTTTTACTTCAGCCCTAGACCGCTTCCCCCAAGACTTAGGAATCGTTTATCCAAATAGTCGGCCGAGACTACCCTTCACCTGTTATAATATATACGGGGTGTCCCAAAAGTAATGGGACACAGAGCAACAGCAAACTTCTTAAGTCAAAATAATGCGATTTACTTACACTTTTATCCCAAAATTGATAACAACCAAGATACAGGGTGTCAAAGTTTTAATTTTGTTTTGAATTTTTGCGATTATTTCCTAACGAAACGACATAGCAGCACAAAATTAAGGATTTTGGGGTTTTTGAGATGAGGAATTCAAAATTATCCATAGTTTTTGTGTAACCAGTAGAGGGCGCTGCCTACGGCATTACCCACTTCTTTTATCTAGCATAACTTTGTTTAGGATTCTTATATCGATTCGCCTATTAAAAAAATAAGTTACTTTACTTTTTTGGAGTAAATTTTATGCAACACATGTGAATAGTTTGGAAACTGTCCAGCACAAGTTTCTTGGATATTCAGCATTTAGAGCCCCAGATGGTTATGCAATGTCTTATCCTGAACTTGAGTCTGTTTTGGGGCTGGTTTCACTTGATGTTCGCCGTAAGAGGCATGATTTGAAATTATTATACAATATCTTAAACTATGTTTACCATTGTCCGGATCTGTTGGTGAAGATTCCACTTTTTGTTCCACCCAGAACCACACGTTCCAATTTTACTTTCTATCAGCCATTTAATCGCACAAATTATGCTTCAAACTCTTTTCTGCAGAGGTCTATCAGGTTGTCTAACTATTATTCTAACGATTTGGACTTTTTTTTTATCTGCTTCAAGTTTTTATAGGAACCTGCGTCTGGTTACCTGATATTAAGTTGCTCCCTGCTGATTTTTTCTTTAGTTTGTATTTACGCTTATCTTTTTCTACACTGTGATAATTTTTTTTTATTGGTGGTAATACTGTTGTTAATTTTGAATTTGTTAATTTTATTGTATTTGCTCATGTTAAAATATGCATTAGTTGCCAAATATTGTAATTTTAAAAAATGGGCTAAGCTCGTTAGTAAATAAATAAATTTATTCCTTAATAATTTAGATTTGGTTTTTAATTAAAAGTATATGCTAAGCCATAGATCCTTCTCACATTAATTTAAAAGAGAAAAACATAAGAAATATACTTACGTCAATATAATAAGATTTATAAATATATTTATATCAACAGTATAAGAATCACGCAAGTGAACAAACTCGCTTAGCAATTCAACACCCATAACTGCTCTGCAATATTTCTGTCCGTGCCAAAAAATTGACACGAGAAAAATACATATGCAAATCAACCTTATGGTTTGATATATAAACAGTTTCGTGCCTTTGAACAGTTAATCAGAGGAAATTGCTCCCTAAGGAGGTTTTTATTCACTAAAGAACTTGTTAAGCATAGAGAGATGTTGTAATTGATCGGACTAACGAGTAGGCCCAGCATGCCAGGTTCATTATGCAAACAATGAGATTGATAAAAATAAGAGCTGTACTTGGAACCTTATTATTGCCTATTGTATCGTTAGGCATTTAAGCTAAGTCATATACAAGGTCTTTAGGAAAAATTATCGATTACGTAGCTAAGTTTATTCCTTCTATAATTCGTTTCCTATTCCCTAATCTATACTATAGATATAGATAGAGTTAGAAGATTTAAAAAAATAAGATCAAGAGAATTCATAGTATAAAACCAATTATTAATATAAAAAATGTATAAAAATGCAGCAAAGGGTGTTAAAATTGGCAAGGTTTTTTTACATTTTAAATGCATTTATTTCTAAGTACCGTGCGAGCAAAAATTATTTGAATCAAAGAGGGCCTTGCATCTAAGGACGTAATGCTTAGCCGTAGAGCTTAATACCTGTTGGGTGTCAGTAATTACCTAAATTAACAATCAATCAGTTATTCCGTCATCTTTGACAGTCGTTACAGGTAATTTGATTCATCGCTTATTTTTCCAATTTCTTGAACAATTCACACAATGGTGAGTGGCAATACAATCCGGGTTTGTGCACGGACGATTTTCACGAACATTTTCATAACGTTGCTTTTATTGCTGGGGATTTTAATCAGTGCCTGAAAAGAACCGTGGCTGTGTTTAGGGAAACAGGTTCTATACAACACAAAAAAGGAGCAGGAAGACCATCTGTAAGAACAGAAGAACTTGTTGCAAAAGTTCGTGAAATAATGCAAAATACGCGAACAAATTGTATAAGACGCCTGTCCCAAGAAGTGGGAAGATCTTATGGAACAGGCAGGACTTTTCTTAAGAAGCAGCTAAATTTATTTCCTTATAAAGTGCAAGTATTCCAAGAAATACAAGCCACAGATTTTGAAAGACGCACTCTCAATGGTTTACCCAAAATTTATTGGAAAGAAATGATTTATTAGACCTGACATTTTTTCGGATGAAGCCTAGTTCCACCTCTTCTATTATGTGAATTCCACGCATGTGGAGTAGTAAACATCCCCATTTTTTTGTAGAGTCCACATTGCATCCTCAAAAAATTGCTGTCTGGTTAGCTGTTTCCCGAAGAAGAATTGTTGCTTCTATTTTTTTCCATGACACAGTTACAGCACAGCGGTATAGAGACAATATTTTGAATCCATTTGTGGAACAATTACTTGACAACGAACTACGTTTTGGATATTTTTAACAGGACGGTGCAACCGCCCATACAGCCGCCGAAACTATTAACTACTTACGCAATTTTTTCGACGACAGATTGATCAGTTTTCGATCAGACATTGAATTCTCACCTAGATCACCTTGTTTAACGGTTATGGATTACTTCGTTTTTCCTCATTTATTACTATTTTTAAAACACTAGTTGCAAATTTAGAACAATTACAAGAAAGGATTATCCAAGAATGTGGTAACATTTCTCCAGAGATGCTGGTCGACACTCTCGAAAATATGAAGAGACGTGGGAATTTATGCTCCAAGGTGGCCAATTTCAGCAATTTATGTAATTATTTTTCTTTTTCTTTCGTATATTCTTACTTTGTTAATTTTGTAAACAACAAAAATAAATTTGTATTTGTCTACTTATTTTATTACTCATTAGTTTGGCATCTCACGCCATAATATGAATGTGACAAAATTTGAACCTAGATTGGGTTAGATATATCGTCCCCATATCATTGTAATCTAAACCAAGCCGTGCGTTTTTTAATCCAAGCCCTCTTTGATGCAAATAACTTTTGCTCGCACGGTATATCTGTACTTAATTGGCAACATTAATGTACAAGAAAAGTTCAGTTAACAGTCCAAGTTCTACAACCGGACCTAAAGGAAACTCATTAACGATAGAGTAAGGCCACTCCTTAAGAAACCTTTTAAAGTGTTTCCTAAATTCAACACAGATATATTATTGTTTTGAAGAAGGATATACCTATATTATAATTTCATTACTTTCGTAACCTAGAGAAGAAGTTATAATCAAAGAAAATGTAGTTTTTATATAGAACAACAGACCAAATAGTTTGTATGACACAAAAGAAAATAAATATGTGTGTGCGATGATAGTATGTACGACAAATATTTTCCATCGTATAAAGTTGTTTCCGATTTTTCCTTTCGCTCGATGAACATGCCAATAAGCACAGTTCGCAAGTCTTCTCTGATGTTGAGTTGTGTCGAACGGCAACACACACAAGACGTTGTCTAGTTATCCTTAAAAATAAGCTAGACTTATGGGAATGGATCCGATTTAGATTGACGTCTAAATAGACACGCCGGAATAAATTCATTATATGGCGTGGTTACAAGCGTTGGGAAAACGATCCTTTCGTTTAACTTCGATCTCTTCGATCGCAAACCGATACACGTCTACACGTACACAATTTCTTGTGGGAATCTCATGTATGTGTACCTGTATATCGGTACCTTGGTAGACATAGGGTTAAATTCAATAATTTCAGTACTCGCGCTCAAACAAATTTGATATATAAATATATTATAATATGGTAAACTGGATTGTAATCGACATGCCATACCATGGAAATAAATTTTAAAGGCATAATAAAAGCTAGGCAAACGCAAACAGTAAACACATATTATGTATTTCAAAGAAATTAATGCTATTTGAATGGACGATTATTCAATATGAAAAAAAGGATTGATTGGATCGGGCTAGTTCGCTTTTATTCTATTGCTCGTACTCAAAGGCTGTGTTCATTTTGTTAAACGTTGCTTTTCTTAACTTGTTTTTTAATGTAGGTACAGGGTTATCCAACCAAGACTAGACAAGGCGATTTTTTGACTTTTCCTGTACTTTTATAAAAAAACTGAAATAGCCATCTTAAGTCATTTTCTCCCGCGAATTCGAATATCTTCAGCAAAAAACAATTGAACATCAAACAAAAGTACTAGGGGTCACTTTGATATTTTTTTAAATGGAATACCCTGTATATTTTTACATTTTTAAATTCCACATAAAATTATAATTATTTTTTATTAAATGCACTATTAGTCTATACTTCATAGTTTCTGAGATATTGACTCTCGAAAAGTGACATTTTTGAACTTTGACAGCTTATAACTTTCTAACAGTACGTCTTAGAGCAAAACGGCTTACATGTCCCTATGTTCAATTTTTATTATCTTCCCAAAAAATCAACTTCCAGTTAAACCGGAACAACTATATTTCCTGCTTTCAAGTTACATCCGGTTTAACCGGAAGTTGATTTTTTTGGGAAGATAATAAAAATTGAAGATAGGGACATGTAAGCCGTTTTGCTCTAAGACGTACTGTTAGAAAGTTATAAGCTGTCAAAGTTCAAAAATGTCACTTTTCGAGAGTCAATATCTCGGAAACTATGAAGTATAGACTAATAGTGCATTTAATAAAAAATAATTATAATTTTATGTGGAATTTAAAAATGTAAAAATATACAGGGTATTCCATTTAAAAAAATATCAAAGTGACCCCTAGTACTTTTGTTTGATGTTCAATTGTTTTTTGCTGAAGATATTCGAATTCGCGGGAGAAAATGACTTAAGATGGCTATTTCAGTTTTTTTTATAAAAGTACAGGAAAAGTCAAAAAATCGCCTTGTCTAGTCTTGGTTGGATAACCCTGTACCTACATTAAAAAACAAGTTAAGAAAAGCAACGTTTAACAAAATGAACACAGCCTTTGAGTACGAGCAATAGAATAAAAGCGAACTAGCCCGATCCAATCAATCCTTTTTTTCATATTGAATAATCGTCCATTCAAATAGCATTAATTTTTTTGAAATACATAATATGTGTTTACTGTTTGCGTTTGCCTAGCTTTTATTATGCCTTTAAAATTTATTTCCATGGTATGGCATGTCGATCACAATCCAGTTTACCATATTATAATATATTTATATATCAAATTTGTTTGAGCGCGAGTACTGAAATTATTGAATTTAACCCTATGTCTACCAAGGTACCGATATACAGGTACACATACATGAGATTCCCACAAGAAATTGTGTACGTGTAGACGTGTATCGGTTTGCGATCGAAGAGATCGAAGTTAAACGAAAGGATCGTTTTCCCAACGCTTGTAACCACGCCATATAATGAATTTATTCCGGCGTGTCTATTTAGACGTCAATCTAAATCGGATCCATTCCCATAAGTCTAGCTTATTTTTAAGGATAACTAGACAACGTCTTGTGTGTGTTGCCGTTCGACACAACTCAACATCAGAGAAGACTTGCGAACTGTGCTTATTGGCATTAATTGTTATCATGATATCTGTCAAAGTATTGTCATTATCTTATTTGGTAGGTATTATTGAAAGAGCAAGAATAATATGTTTAGTAGAAATACGGTGGTCTTATGGAAAAAGAGCTGAGAGAATGAAGAAGACCGAAATTTGGTGGAGTATTTATGGCAAAATCCATTTAAAACTGCAGTATCCGCTATGCACATAACAGGATTCCCTACTTCATATTATAGAACTGCGCAACGCCGAGTAAGACAATGTTTCGAATTAAGAGATCGAGTAGCTGCATCCAAACCGTTTTTAAAAAATAGTGATAAGGAACGAGGAATTGGGGTTGCTATGCAATATTACCAGACATTTTTTTTTGGCAAAATGTTATCTTTTCCGGTGAGAAATCTTTTCAGTTTGCATTTACTGGAAGTATTGGAGTATATAGACCACCAAATTCCGGATATGATGAGAAGTATACTCAAAAAAAGCAAACCAGTGCAGTGGACGTTTCTCCGTTAATGTATGGACATGAATAAGTGTTTACGGCGCAGGTGTATGCTAGAATATTGGTGGAATACTAAACAGTAATATATATCTTCAGATTTTGGAAAATGTTTTTCTTCCTTCTGCCGCGATAGTTTTTGAAGGAAATAACTTTATATTTCAGCAGGATAACTGCCCTGTGAATACTGCAAGAAATATAGGAAACGGTTTAGACAAAACAACGTAACATGTCTGCCTTGGTGCTCAAGAAGTCCTGATTTAAATACAATTGAAAATGTTTGGGGATTGATGGTAAAAAAATGTACAAAATAAATTTTAAACCACAGAATGAAATAGAGTTATTTGATAAAATGGAAGAAATTTGGGAAGGGCTAACTCCGGATTACACCAGAAGTATTATTTTGTCAATGGCGAAAGATTACGATTAGTGTTAGAATCCAATGGCACAGCAATTAAATATTACTATTTTGTTTGTTGTTTGTTAATAAATTTACCCTCCTTAGCTTTATACTTTTGTACTTTTCCTGGTATCATTTTATAATTTTTTTATTTCGCGGCTGTAATTTAAACACAAAAATATTTAGAAATAACCATTATTACTTATGGTAAAAAATCGTATATACAATAATTAACACCTATGTATTAAGCTGGTGTTCTATCCAGGTATAAGCAGCAAGGTGAGAAACCCGTTTTACCCAATTTTGTTGTAATTGAGTTACGTATGTTTGGGTGGAGTGTACGAATTTATTATGTCAATAACTGTACCTACTGTTAAATCTCCCCTTTGAATGGCATATTTATTATACCGTATTGTAAAATCTATAAAATTAATCAGGAACGTAAATTTACACTGGAATCGTCGGACATAATAAAATAAGTACCCTTTTTTAATGTTTAAAATTGGATGTTCCAATTTTATTCCGAATAACAATAATTACCATGAACCCACAGAAAGACCAATCAACATAATGCCAGAAATCTATAAATGGCCAAAAGTTATAGAATATAATAGGAAAGGTCGTGGGAAAAATCGCTTCACAGGTGCGCCACCGTTAAGTGCTCCTACCAAAGCTAAGTAATCAATAGTAGGTACTCGGATCGGACAACACTTGAGCGTTCCAATACATCACCGAAACTATGATACTAGTTTAAATTAATCGTTTTAACGAAATTAAATATATCAGAGACGAACTGGCCCTTGTGCCTCGGGTTAACTGATCCGCTCTAGGATCAACTCTTTGTTTCCAGCGTATTATAAAACTTTTAAACGCTTTTCTTATATCATAAGTGTATAGAACAACTTAAGATTATGGGAAAGAAAAAAAAACTAAAAGTCTTCCTCCACAAAATTTAATAGAATATAGAAATTCTTTAGGGGTCTCTACATGTTTCGAACGTAGAAATGTTCATCATCAGTAGACAGAAAATGTATTTAATGCTGATGGTTTTAGCAGAAGAGAAAATGGTGTAGATCATTATTGGAGCTTTTATGGAATTAAAAAATTGATGTGTAGAAGTGACATAATATGAAGAAAATTGAGAAAAGTTAAAACATACTAAGTATGTGAAAAAGTCAGTAAAAGGGGTTTGAACCAACCAAATAAACTGGGGAAGAAGAAAAAACCCTTCTAAAAAGAAGGTGTCTAGGGTTATTTCAAATTTCATTAAAATATTTTTATCAATATGTCTGTAAGACATTATAAGGTAAAATTAGTCATAGCATTACGAAGATATCGCAATAAAATACTATCCAATAAGTGTTTTGTGGGGTACTGAGGGATAAAGTAATACGTATTGCGAGCTCCAAAACAGTGTGGTTAGAATATTCAATAAACATAAACCTCTGCCAGCTGCTTGACTGAGAACCCTATTTATCGGAGCATGCGCAATAGTTCAAAAAACACGTTCAGCCGCTATTGAGCATGCTTGTCTAACAAGTAGCGTCGCGCGCTCACTCTCTCTCACTTAATTTTAATACCTAGCATCTTTTCCGGTAGGAAACTTTGATTTGCGGTTTTTTTTTATATAGGCAGCTTTATATTATTAACAACAGAAAAAAATGAGCTTTAATGTGGTATAAATGAAATGAGTTTACGTTATGAACGAAAAGTGTTTACAAAATTATACCTGTTTACACCTGGGTACCTAGAGGTTGTGGCTAAGCAATCAGCAGCAACTACGACTTTTCAGATCTTTTAAATACACTGTTGTGAAATGGTGGAGGTTTTATTTCCATAAGATGTAAATGAAATATTTCTCTAAAATTAAATTAATAATATTTTAATTAATAATACTGGCGGGTAATTTTTAATTGGCACCTGATGAAAAGTGACTTCCCCTAGTTGTAAAAATGCTTAAAAATTAAATTTTGATAATCTAAATTATTAATGTACTAATTTAGCAGCCGGATCTTAGACTATTTACAAATATCATCCAAGATCACGAGTTTCCAACTTATGAAGGTCTGGGGTAAATTTTTTGGTTAATTTCCTTCCCGGCTACAAAAGTTAACTTATACAAATAATAAGATTTTTTATTTTTACCAGTTATGACATTTAAATTATTAAAAAACCTTCAAAGATAGTCACTTTATAATCTCCCTAGCAGCAAAATTATTACCGATAATTTTTTTGAAGGTCACAAATGGTTCTGTTGACGAGGGAAATTTTCTATCAACAAAAACATGAGTGAAACCGAGAAAAAAATTATCGGGAATTAATTTTGCTGTGTGTGAGATTCGGTAAGAAAATTTCATAAATTGGAGTTTCTTTTAATGTTCCTGAAATTTTAGTAATAAACCTTAGTTACTAACAAGTAAAATCAACTTCTATTGTAAAAATACAGTGCGTCATATTAAACTAAATTCATCAGAAATGTGTTTTTAAAGTTATATTTGAATTTAAAACTATAAAGACATTGGATTTCAGATAACAAATTTGTTATTTAATGTTTCTCACATTTTAATAATAAAAATGAGTTACTAACTGCTCAATTTCTTTAGCAATCGAACTTGCTGATTCATTATCAAAACGAATCATTTTTACACAATGTTATTGTAACAATAAATATCACGGGTATGACTAAGAAACTGATTGTTACTTTACTTGCTGGTTTGTCTCACCTGTCATTTCGAAATGACTTGATATTTGAATTAAAATTAAGTCGTAGTGGTATACCTAAGAAAAATTATCACTTATTAAATTCATTAGGTTAATAGGCTATAGACAATCGCGATAGTCTCCCGTTGCTATAAGTAACGTAATCAAAAAGGAGCCTTCTAATTGGTTGAAAATAAATTTATGAAATTTTCATAAGTTATATCACAAGAGGTGAATATTTTTTTGAATATTTTTTGACATTTTTGTGCAAAATTTCTGTCAAAAATGCGCGAGACAAAAATTCTTTAAAAATATCCCGACAGCGGAGCTGGAGGGATATTTTTTTAAAAGAATTTTTGTCGAGGGCAATTTTTATAGAAATTTTGCGGAAAAATGTCAAAAAATATTCTAAATAAAATATTTACCTCGAGTGGTATATGTTGAGATTATATACCAAAAAAAAAGAAAAATACAACGAAATGCATGATTTTTAAAATGATTTATGTAGCTACTAGAAAAACGGACAAAACGAAACAAAACCTAAACAATTGACAAAGTAATAAAACTAACAGAAAATTAGTTATAAGTATTATTGTTAAACACACAGTTATTATAATAAACAGTAGTGGCTTGCTGGTGTTGCTGGAAACTCTTCGAGCTGCAAGAGACTGGAGCTTCGTGTTGGTCCAACCCATTAGTTGGAGGGTGACCTCTTAAACCTTGAATAGTGTTTTCGTGATGAGTTTTGTCCATCTGCAAGTATGGCTTTATGGATGCAGCACTACTATGTCCAGTTATTTTTATAAGAGTTTGTTCGCTCACACCTGCTTTGCTTAATGTAGAGACAGCTGTGGCTCGATTGGAATGGTTTGTGATTTTTTCTTTCTCAGTATATAGTCCAATTTTTTGTGCTGCTTGTTTTGTCCAATTAGAAAGAGTATTTTTTCCAATGGGACAGTTTTTGTACCAATTTCCCATTTTCCAATTTGGATTTACTGTCAGGAATAGTCTTTGGGTAGTTATATTTTGCCCTCTTTTTAAAATTAGTTTTCTGTAAAGGCGAACTGGACATAAATCGGCATCTTTTGTGTTTGCCACTAACCATTTTGAATTTGAAAGCTTCTTGTCTCCGCCTTGGGATGTTTTTGAAAAGATTGGGTTATATTCCATTCTATTACTTTTTGTACCATCGCTATAATATTCTTCTCTGAAATACGTATTTAGGCATGTCTCGGCTTCTCCTCCTCTCCATGCTAATTCCACAGCCGCTATTTGATAGAACTTTTTCTGTAAATCCTCAGGGTTATTTTCGTCAAAAATTTTTACCATCTTTTTGTACTCGTCGTAGGTTAGTGCTCTTGCACTTTTCCGGTGATTTTTTGGATCAGCCTGAAGCAGTTTTCTTTTAGAATTTCTAGCCATACGTGCTTTTTGGAATTCAGGATCTTTAAAAGGATCAAATTTAATGTTGTATTTATTGAAGTACCTTTCTTGAAGCAGTTGGGCTGTTTGGTTCCACATTGTCTTGATAACCCCTTTCTTGTAGTCAAAACCATCTTTTTTCTTCATATTAAAACTCCAGTCTTCCAATATAGCGGCAAGCTGTATTATAGTTGTATTTTTGGTCAATATATACTGCCGTGTTTCGCAGAATTTCTCGAATTGGGTCCATATATACTTTTTTGTTTTTGTTGTATTTTCTGGGATAGTCTTTTCAGCGTTTTTTCTTATATTTTCGACTGAAACATTACCGAATCGGCAAGATTCCATTTTTAAAAAAATCTGACAACATCAAAAACTTGATTTGTTGAAAGGGATTTTTGTTATTATAGAAACGGTCTATAGCGACCATCAAATATTTTAAACTTGTTATGGTGTTGTTATGCATTGGCATTGTTGTGGCAGGTGGCCCGGGGTATATCCACTTATGCGGGGTATATTCAGTATAATATGCATCTGATTGGTCGCAAAACAGCGTTTAATTGGTCAGAATCGGATTGAGGTATATAATCAATAAAATATACTAAAACTATATTAAATTTGTCAAACTTACGTCATAGCTGTTAATAAGTATTTTCTTGTCAAACATAAGACGACATAAATCTATAAGGCCGAACCTTAAAAGGTAAATAAAACGGAAGTTTTCATTACAAAAGATTTACTGGGCAAACGTGAATTATTCGATTTAATTTCTGAAGCAGCTTTTACAGAAGGCGTGAGAATTTTTTAATTGTTGATGTTTGTTTAGTTAAGGGGACTTAAAAGGAATATCAATTTTGTCACGTGGGAACATAAATGTTGTTTTTAAGTGTTGAACTAGTAGGTGAGCTTGAGAATAATGATGGTAATGATAGGGAGCTAATTTATTAATGCATATTTCAAATTGACAGTGTACTTTGTACATATTAAGGTTACTTAATGGTCATATCTTAACATTACACCGGGCATATTGATGTTTTAATATTACTGCGGAAGCAATTATAAGGATGCTGTTCTATACCGGATGATCCACCACTACTATGCTTTTATCAAATATTGGAACCCCTCCTAATATTACATCAAAATTATATTAACCTTTTTTAAATATTCTTTTATACAGGGTGGCCCATTAGTGCGAGGAAGTCCAATATATCAGTTTTCAACAGAAATAGCAACAAATATTAGACATAAAAGCTGTATGATCAGTAGAGACGCATATTTTCAAAATATTTTGAGATATACAGGGTGACCCAAAAAAGCAGAGCGGCAAAAAGGTAAAT
The DNA here is from genome assembly GCA_963969555.1 of Polydrusus pterygomalis. Classification (NCBI taxonomy): domain Eukaryota; kingdom Metazoa; phylum Arthropoda; class Insecta; order Coleoptera; family Curculionidae; genus Polydrusus; species Polydrusus pterygomalis. The sequence continues at coordinate 22,765,846 of OZ018379.1, forward strand.
TTTTTTAAATGGCAACCCCCTTTTTTTTTAGGGAATTAAATTCAGCATGAAATTTAGCTTATTATAGAGTATCCTAATTTGGTGTACGTTGCGGCATTGCTACGCTATATATAATTTACTAAAAAATTCAAGAAAAACCACCTAATAAAAATTCCTTTAAAAAAATGAACCGGTTTGATTATCTAATACATGGTTACGGTATTGGATACCTGAGGGACGGTAGATTGATCTTATTAAGGAAATCTGACCATAATTTATACAGGGTATTTTTTACAGATGTGCCAATATTGCTATATTTAAAGTATCAAATCTTAATTTTTTTAAATGGGACACTCTATATAATAATGGGTCATGTTGTTAAGTATTCTATGCCCTATAAATTTGCAATTATAACTCATGTCCTAAAATCTACCGTTCTGTCACAATTTGGAATTTTATTTGAAAATGCAAAAATACACATGTCAAAATAATGCTTTAAAAACACCGTGGTTAATATTACGTTTCTAATTATATTGACGCGTTATCAAGAAATTATAATGATTTTTTAAAATAATTTTTAAGTTTATTAGCCACTAGGCTTTATTATGAGCTTTAAAAGTAGGAAATGACAATATACGTACCACTTCAAATCATTTATTAACATTATAACAACATAACATAACAAAGGACAAAAAAACAGAAAAAAAATGTTAGGAACACAATAACAAATTAATATATACACACACACGTATGTGTCTGTAAATATTTGAAAGAAATACTATAATGAATGTTCGAAATGTCCGCCATTCTTATTTAAACATGCTTCTATACGTTCTTCAGAAGATCGACTGACTTCGTTTAGCATATTGTTGTCAATGTTTATAAAAACTTCCGTTTTTACGTTGTTTCAGATCTTCCTTAGTTTGTCGGAGCAATTCTATACATTGTCATTGCCTAATTTTAAAGCTCATAATAGTGGCTAATAAACTTTAAAAAACTTTTTAAAAATTCATTATAATTTCTTAATAACGCGTCAATATAACAAATTAGAAACTTAATATTAACCACGGTATTTTTAAAGCATTATTTTGACATGTGATAATATCCACTTTTGTTTGAATCATGGCCTACAAAAAAAAATTATGCTATTTTTGCATTTTCAAATAAAATTCCAAATTGTGACAGAACGGTAGATTTTTTTACATGAGTTTTAATTGCAAATTTATAGGGCATAACAAGATGACCCATTATTAAACACATTGTCCCATTTAAAAAAATGAAGATTTGATACTTTAAATATAGTAATATTGGCACATCTGTAAAAAATACCCTGTATAAATTATGGTCAGATTTCCTTAATAAGATCAATCTATGGTCCCTCAGGTATCCAAAACCGTAACCATGTATTAAAAAATCAAATCGGTTAATTTTTTTTTAAAGAAGTTTTGATTAGGTGATTTTTCTTGGATTTTTTAGTAAATTATATATAGCGTGGCAACGCCGCAACGTACACCAAATTAGGATAGTCTAATATATGCTAAATTTCATGCAGAATTTTATTCCCTAAAAAAAATGGGGGTTGCCATTTAAAAAAACTTACCTTTTTGCCGCTCTGCTTTTTTGGGTCACCCTGTATATCTCAAAATATTTTTAAAATATGAGTCTCTACGGATCATATAGCTTTTATGTCTAATATTTGTTGCTATTTCTGTTGACAACTGATATATTGGACTTCCTCGCACTAATGGGCCACCCTGTATTGGCCTCGTACAAGATTTAAATACTGCTGTTATATACCGTGCGAGCAAAAATTATTTGCATCAAAGAGGGCCTTGCATCTAAGGACGTAATGCTTAGCCGTAGAGCTTAATACCTGTTGGGTGTCAGTAACTACCTGAATTAGCAATCAATCAGTTATTCCGTCATCGTGACAGTCGTTACAAGTAATTTGATTCATCGCTATCGCTATTCCCATTTCTTGAACAATTCACACAGTGGGCTATACGGAACAGCACAAAACATTCAGGGTTGAAGCGTATTTTCAAAACGGGGTTAGAGTAAATAGTGAGTGGCAATACAATCCGGGTTTGTGCATGGACGATTTTCACGAACATTTTCTTAACGTTGCTTTTATTGCTGGGGATTTTTATCATTGCCTGAAAAGAACCGTGGCTGTGTTTAGGGAAACAGGTTCTTTACAACACAAAAAAGGAGCCGGAAGACCATCTGTACGAACAGAAGAACTTGTAGCAAACGTTCGTGAAATAATGCAAAATACGCCAATAAATTGTATAAGACGCCTGTCTCATTTTCATTTATTTTATTTTATTTTCCTTTTTCTTTCTGTATATTCCTACTTTGTTAATTTTGTAAACAAAAAAAATTAATTTGTATTTGTCTACTTATTTTATTACTCATTATGAATTTGACAAAATTATAACCTAGATTTGGTTAGATATATCGTTCCCATATTATTGTGATCTAAACCAAGCCCTACGTTTTTCAATCCAAGCCGTCTTTGATTCAAACAATTTTTGCTTGTACGGTACGTACCTCAATTAAACCATACATAACGTCATACAATACATACAATCTTGCGACTTCAAAAGAATTTTTCTGGTCACTTCAAAAATTAAGAGCATATCAATTTGTTCATTTCTAGTAAAACTAACCATTTTATTTGATTTACAATGTAAGTTTAATAAACGAATGACATTACAATTTTAATTTAAAACCATATATTTTTTTTCCAAACCATTTTATTGTTTTTCAAAGCCAACTTTATATTTCTTTAGAAAAGAGAGGGCGGAAATAATGCATAACGCTTTTAAATTTGCGATTGGGACTTAAGGCAAATTTTTTCGTGTCAATTTAAAAATAGCATAGAAGTGTATGATATCGAATTGCTCATTTTAAATATTTTAGTGAACTACCATCGTTTCATTTGGAAAAATGGAGTAAACGTCAAGAAAACAAAATTTAATTTTTTAAACGTTTGTAAAACTTAGAAAGTCAATTATTATGACATAATTTTAATTTTCATATACTACTTGACTATAAACTAACAGATTTATTTAATTTGTAGCACTCTAGATTGAAAATAAAAAATAAACATAAAAATGTTATAACACGTCAAAAAATGACAAGTGAGGTGTCATTTTACTCAGAATGTTATGATGAATCCCAATAAGTAAAAATATACAAGATATCCCATTTAAAATACCAAAATCAAGGTCACTTCCGGTCAAACCGGAAGTGCTAACAAATTGAAAATTATGCCAATAAATGCAGACTCATCTCTTATGCATAATCTCAAAATTTCATTTTAATATCTATAAATACAGAAAAGTCAAAGGGGTGAACGTCTTTTGATAAACACCCGGTATGCTGTGTTGTATATTTAGGTACACAAATTGAAATATTTATATTTACAATTTTTAAGTAGGTACTTACGTATTCAGTACCTACAATTGATAATATTCTAACATTTCATAACTCTATAAAGCTTTTGCAAAAAGCTTTACAAGCACTTCAAAAAACATCCCATTTTTCACGTCAGAATTGCTGATTGATATTTAAAATAGCTCAATAAATTAAGTTTCTAGTCTGATATTTTATTTATATGTATGACGTAAACGTCATAAATAAAACGTTAAGAAACATACAATGGGGCAGTTACCAGCATAATATCATGTTCTAGCATTGAATAATGTCATTCACATTTGTTACTTTGAATACTACTTGACAGGAATTAAAAAATAAATCTTAAAAAATTGCTCCTGAACGGTATAAACACATTACCTGCCTCTTGCATTGTTTTAGTCTTAGGGAGTGGTCCTTAGAATCAGTTTACAAGGGAGTGTACAAAATACGTCGACCAACTTTAAATATATAATTAAATTAAACATGCACATGGTAAGTTTGAATTAAATGATACTTTTGATATAAATAATCAGTTTTGGGCTTGGCTATTATTGCGTTAAGAATTTTGGGGTTTTAATTTAAAACCATTGATAGCTGGAATACCATCAACGAGACTATCAACATCAAAAAACGTTCAATCATCGTCAATTTCTGTTAGTGAAAATCACGAAATAATAGAAAACATTGACTTATAAAAAGTCGGTAAATTCGTTTTTACTGGGTCTTTTCATAACTGTTCATTTAATATAAATGATAAATAAGTTTTTACTATTTATTTCTCTTAATGCCCGAGGGCATTTCAACTTCCTTAATGCCATAGGGCAGTGGTTCTCAACCGCCGTTCCGGAAAACATCGGTGTTCCGCAAACCTCTTCCAGGTGTTCCGCGAAATAATTTAGTAATATCAACTAATCTGAATCATGAGATAGTATTTGATAAACTGATTATAGACCAGGGTTGGTAATTTTTGAAACCAAAAAAAATAATAGTAAGATGAAACCCATTGGAAAAGGAAGTGAATATGACAAAAATGAAAGGAAAAATAATTTACGGGCGATTTGAGGTCGGGAAGTGGAAGGGGGTGAGTTTTTAAGGGTATAAAACGATTTATCTCGATTTCCGGCAAAACTACAAGTCCTATGGAAAAACGTTAAATGGCAAAGTTGTAGATAATAGAAATATCTACAACTTTTGTATTTGCACTTTTTTCATATAACCTTAAAATTTATGTGAAAAATTCAAATAACCAAGGTTTTTTTTTTTATCTGTTACAAAAAAATTTTTTCTTCACGAAATTTGGTGAAAACTTACCTTTTTATGTCCCAAACATACTGTAATTTTTTTGATTTAAAATATTTATTTTTTCACCTTATTTTCACTTAATATCGAAATAATCGAAAATATTTTTTTTTACACCATCAGAAAGTAGAGATTTCAACAAACAAAAAGCCCACCGACTTTTTTTAAAAAGCAGATATTTTGACGTGAGAATTTTCGATTGTGCTTTTTCGATATTAGGTCAAAATAAGGTGAAAAAATAAATATTTTAAATCAAAAAAATGACAATGTGTTTGGGACATAAAAAGGTACGTTTTCACCAAATTTCGTGAAAAAAAATTTTTTTTTGTAAAAGATAAAAATAAAAAACCAAAAACTTGGTTATTTGAATTTTTCACATAAATTTTGAGGGTATGTGAAAAAAGTGTTAATACAAAAGTTGTAGATCTTTTTATTACCTACAACTTTGCCGTTTAACGTTTTTCCACAGGACTTGTAGTTTTGCCGAAAATCGAGATAAATCGTTTTCTACCCTTAAAAACTCACCCCTTTCCACTTCCCGACCTCGGATCGCCGTAAATTATTTTTCCTTTCATTTTTGTTGTATTCTCTTCCTTTTCCAATGGGTTTCATCCTACTATTATTTTTTTTCACTTTTTACCATTTTCAAAGGCTTCAGCCCTGGTCTATTACTTCACCGCAAATATCTTGACAAAGGTGGTGTTCCGCCATTTTCCTATTGCTACCAAAAGTGTTCCGCCACCACAAAATGGTTGAGAACCACTGCCCTAGGGTATTATATACCATTTAAAGTGTCTGGTAACTTCGGTATTATCATTATGAAACAATAATATTCGAGTAGGACATAAAATATTATACAATATCCTTGTGATTTCAAATGATGCAAAAAATAATTAAACAGAACCTGTTCCATGGCATCCTTGTTACATAAATAGACGACCCACACGAGGAAAATGTGCACCATAACGCCTTTTCGAGATTGTTCAAAGACATTCGTAGACACCGAGACACCTGTGTGCTTTGATTAGATTAACTTCTTTGATTCGATAATATCGCGGTCTTATATTTTCCTGGACTATAATTTTTATTTTTACAATGTTGCATTCCTAGTGAATGTTGCAGGGTCGGATTGAGTATTGAGCTAAAATCAGGAGAATTAGGACAACACTGGCGTTGGGCTTCTAATGTTTTGTATCCAACACATGACAGTTATGACTATCATTATCAATGTCATTTTAGACAAGTAAACTATCAAATAACTCACGTTCATATTTAAAGCAGTATTCTATTTATTTATATTACAATTACATGCAGAATTCACATTGATCAACAAGTACCCGTGGCCGGGAGCTTAGTTCAAAAAGTTCTCTATTTCAGGTCGTTCTAATGTCTTGGACTTGTTTGGTTTGTATCCCTGTGATTTGCTTTTCAAAAAGCTCGTTAGTTTGCCATATTTTGAAATGTCGATTTTTTTTTATAAAGGTGAATAGTCGAGCGAAGCATCGAGTATTTGGTCCATAGCGACGATGGGGCTAATTTTTTTACAAATGTAAAAGATAAGCCAATAGAACATTTTCATCGATACCTTTTATCTTCCGTGAATTCATCCAAGACTCAAACATTTTGAACTCCTTGTCGTAAGCATATCGGGACTTTTCTGGCAAAATCTGCATCGCTGCTTCTTCCGCTTCCGTAAGGATATCCTCAGGAACGTAATTTTCATCGGTTTCCTCCATTTTCTATAGGTTTTTTTCTTCAAAAAAGCTTCCCTTTTCTGCAGGAAAAACTGACAAGTGTCAAAATTTATTTAAACATTTCCTAACAATGTATCATGCCCGTGGCAACCAAACAATCAACCAACTTTGATCAAAATGTAAAAAAGTCACTGTCAAGTCATTCTGACATTTATAGGCTACTGAGACGCAAAGCTTTGATTATTTTGATTATTAATTATTATCTCATAAAAAAACGATTTCTTCCACTTGTTGGATAACACATTTTATGCCACTCGTGTGTTATGTTTCCTAAGTCACTTAAGAATTTATACCATTCGGCTTGACGGCCTCGTGGTATAAATCTTTCTCGCGTGACTTATTTTCAACATAACACACTAGTACCATAAATAACTATTATATTGCCTTTTTTTCCAGTTACGTTACTAAGAACAAATATTATTTAAGTTAAAAAAGTTATTGGAAATGAAGAAAAGAACACAAAAAAATATTATACAGGGTGATCGATTTAAAATAAGCAAGTCTGAGACAACTTCTGGTATAACCGGAAGTCGCATAATATGGTCGCTGTTATTTTATTTGAAGGGATCATCTCCAAAAACCCTATTCTAATTTGCAGGAATCAAATTGCATTACTTTCCGAAATATTCAAATGGACTATCACTGTGCGACAGGCTCTACATAGAAGATACGTTTTGTATATGTTATTCAGAGTTTTATTTGTTCTCTCTTGTCTAATACATTGTATGCACTTGATTTGATTGTATTCACTTCTAAAAATTATTTAGGTCATGTGCGCCCCCCCCCCCCTCCCCCTGCCCTCTACCCCAAGTGAAGTTCTATATCCGCCACTGGAAGCTAGGTTATTGGAAGATGAGAGCATGTCATTTATTAATTTTAATTCGGCAGGCGCTCCAGGGCCCTTTCGCATCGGCCACCACTGAGATTGTCTATTAATTAAGCAACGTGTTGCCAACTTTAATTTAATTAAAAGTTAAGAAAATTCACGCCATCGTAGAAGGATACTAAAGACAGGAATTTGTAGCTAATTAAACTACGCGAGGTAATTTATGTATTTGCATTCCTTATTATCTTTTTACCAATTTCTGCTGCATCGTAAATCATCTTAGCAAAGCTCGTTTATAGCGAAACCCCCTTATAGGTAAACACGCTTTTATTTTTTATGAATGTACCCACTTTGTCCTATTTATTGGCCTCGTTGGCAACATTGCAAAATGCAAGCATAATACAGTTGGAGAGCTATAAAAAGCAAACATCACATTCTATTGACTGACATACCATAGCAGATTGATACGTTTCCGGAACGAAAATGAAAGCAAATGAAATCCAACTTTAACGGAATATTTTATTATTCCACTTAGCACCCCGAGGTTCAACGCACTTACTGGAACTGTTCTCCAACCTTTACAAAAACAAAAGTATTTTAACATACTCAGTATGGTTTAACCTTTATCAATTTTCTTCATATTATGTCTCTTCTACACATCAATTTTTTAATTCCATAAAAGCTCCATTAAGGTTCTACACCATTTTCTCTTCTGCTAAAACCATCAGCACTAAATAAATTTTCGGTCTCCTGATGATGAACGTTTCTACGTTCGAAACATGTACATGTATTCTATTAAATTTTGTGGAGGAAGACTTTAGGTTTTTTCTTTCTTTCCCATACTTTCAACTCCAGTTTAAGCATGGACTATTTCTTTAAATTAAAAACAAAAGCTAGACAGATGGGCACAGAAACAACATCTATCTCGATGGAACGGATACCTGGATGAACTCATGCACTGGCCGTAATTGAAAAACCCTCGAAGAAACTATCAACTGAAATGCTAGGTACTTCTAATGCCACTGTCACCGAAGAAAACACCTTCAGCGAATGGGAATTTAGATTGAACCCATAGAATGCAGACTTTGCGGCGAGGAGAACGAAACCTCATCTCATACCATATAGAGCTGCGAAGCATTAGCCAGCAAAAAATTCAAAATCTCTCGGGGTATTTATCGCGGCGACAACCTCCCGCATGAAAAACTTGCTAGGAAACTATTGGACCTTATATGTATTATATGAAACAAATATTTTCTAACAAGACTGGGGTGCACAATAAGCCCACAGGCTGCAGTGCTAGAAGCTTGGACCATACGCCCGTCCTCCTGCCTTTAACCAACTACTAACCCACCAAAGGCAATTTTAGACCACATAGCTTCTGACCCCTTTACATAATTTAATGTGAACTGTTTTTGAACTGTTAAAAGGATCCCAAGAGCCGAGCATAATGATAATGTGTTGTAATGTGCTTTACACTCGGCTATTCAGTAATTTTAAGATAGGGATAATAAGTAGGTACCTATGCTTTTATTTACACCTTCAATTTTTTTCTTCGCTCGGTGTCCGTTCTTGAAACAGGCTTCGCGCACACAGGTCATTACAATTTATAGTTATTAGGTAATAAAACTAAATTTTATAATAAATTACTCTGTTTAACGATGTATCTGCAAATAAGCTTTGGTTATTTTTCAAGCGAGCTGCCAAATAAAATCCATTACTATGTTGCCCTTTGCATATAATTTTATATCTAATATTATGACGACAATATTTTTGCATAAACAAATAAATGTTTCGAGAATTGTTATTTACAAATTGTAAATTCGCCCGGAAGTTGCTAGTTTCTAGGATTTTGTTTTAGGGAAAAATATAGCACCAAAACATTTGTAATAAATTTATTGTAAAATTTAATTTCATTTTGGCTTTGTATCAAAGCTTTAATCTATATTAAATTTAAGATAACTGTTTTTGATATTTTTCTTCAATTTCTTAATCTTTTAACTATTTGCTTAAACAGGGCTTTATACCTCCCCAGTTTTAAAGGGCTCAAATTTTTAATTTACTAAAAATTGAATAAGTTGCATGGAACGAGACGCAGGGGTATCAGTAGGAGAGGTTAGGACATTATCCTAATCCCTGCTTAACCATTCTATAAATATCCAAAGGAAATTTATTGGTCATCGACTAAGCAAAACGGGAAGATTTCCAATAGACATATTTTTAGTGGAAACAAATGGTAATTTAACAAAAAACCTAATATAAAGTTATCAATTAAATATCTTAAACAACGATAAAAATGGCTTTTCGTGTGAGCTAAGAAGCATCTAATGGGTGGTCTATCCTTTTAAATGGACAATTTTAAACAGATAAAGATTTAAGCACGCAGCATGGATATCACTTTTTATAGTCATTAAATTACGTGATATCAGATACTGTTTTTGTGTAACATCAAAAAACCACATGCCGCATCTCTTTGATTTTGGTAACCTGTACTCTCAAGAGTATTTGTTTTATTGTTGTTTTATTAATAAGGGAAGAGCAAAATCGGAGATATTCATTTCTTTTAACTTTGCCTGGAATTATTTTTTTAAATGTTCTTTTTATTTGTAAGAATGCTCTATTGTGCTTTACCCTACCCAGCACCCCAATTCGCTCCACAGGTACTGAACTTTATGTTATTTTTTAAATTAATAGTTTTTCCGTCAAATTGGCATCAGCTGATTTTTCAACTCACCTGTTGAAAAATAAAAGTCAACGCGCGTTCGATATGAGGCACTTTCTAGCCAAGTGGACCTTACTTTTTCTTTATTTTCACTGGTAGGAAATAGTTTTTTTCCACACTAGTGCGGAAAAATTTTTCGGCACGATTATGTTAAAATCAATAATATATCAATATCACTTTTCGGTTACCTACCATGTTAATTTTAACCAAGTATAAGTTTTTTATTAGTTTCCTATAACTTAATGTAGTTATTACTTTTTTCTCAGAATTAGTTACTGTTACATAATACAGTGTCACCAGTAAAGTCCGCATCATATGGGATTTTTTTTATTAATAGCTTTATTCGAAATTTGACTTTGGCATCAAGTTCTGCTTCGATCGAGATGAAAATTAAGCAAAAAAAATAGTAGTCACGTGATTCGCATTATCTGTCAAATTTTAATTTTTTCCAAAAAAGAATTCAAAAGTGGGGTTATTTCTGAAAATATCAAAAAAAGTTATTGGAAAAAGTTTTTTTAAATGCAGTTTGTAGTCCACCTGCAAAATTTCAGCTGGATAAGATAATTTTGATTTTTTACCTATATTTTGTAAATTGCACCACTTTTGCAAAATAAGACTTGACGCAACCTACATAAAACTTCTTAGTTTTGACAATGCTTTATTTCAGATACATTTTCTTTAAAGTAGCGCCATATTAAATGTGTGTTTTTCTACAAAATCAAAATTGGGTTATTAAAATTTGGTCGCATGTGAAGCAGAACTTGATGCCAAAGTCAAATTTTGAATAAAGCTATTAATAAAAAAAAAATCCCATATGATGCGGACTTTACTGGTGACACTGTATGTATGTGATTGTTATAGTTAATTAAAAATAATTAATTTTCTTTGAAATATGTGTTACTTATTTCCGCACGTCTGTAGAAAAACTATTGTACCTGACACGTGCGGAAAATGTTTTTTCCTACAGACGTGTGAAAAAATCAATTTTCCGCACTGATATCCGTGCGGAAAATTGGTTTTTCCACACTAGTGCGGAAAAATTTTTCGGCACAATTATGTCAAAAATCCGTGCGGAAGATTGGTTTTTCCACACTAGTGCGGAAAACTTTTTCGGCACGATTATGTCAAAATCAATAATATATCAATTATAACTTGTAGTTATTACTTTTTTTCTCCTATGTATGTGATTGTTATAGTTAATTAAAAATTATTAAATTTCTTTGAAATATGTGTTGCTTATTTCCACACGTCTGTAGAAAAACTATTGTACCTGACACGTGCGGAAAATGTTTTCCCTGCACTCGGCTGATTAACCGAACTCCGCTACGCGTCGTTCGGTGAACGGCAGGCTCTTGCGGAAAATTCATTTTCCGCACTTGTTAGGTAAATAGCTATTCCTGCACTCGGCTGCTTCACCAAACTCCGCTATGCGTGGTTCGGTGAACGGCAGACTCGTGCGGACAAATGTTCAAGTACACATATTGAGCATTAATCATTTCATTCATCATATATACATTAAACATTAAACTAAATTAAACTTGGAATATAATAATACCTATATAAGTTTTTAAAACCCTTAATAACAGTAACTGTCATAATTCAAAACAAAATAAAGGTAATCATGGCCGACTATAAAAATGCATTCCACGCCCCGACTACTTAGTATTTATTGGAAAATCGCTATTTTGGCAGCATGTCTTACTATAAATAATATACTTTTTTCTACCAACTTTAGTAAATGAAAAATGTTACGCAACTACAGAATAGGCTCTCTTTTACAATTTTTTAAATAGTTTGCTTAACTAAAGTTAGTAATTTTTATTTTGTTTTGAATATATATCTATCGATACCAAATAACTTTGTGTAGATGCTTTAACTTGTAAAAGTATTTTTTCTACCAACTTTAGTAAATGAAAATTATTACGCAACTACAGAATAGACTCTCTTTTACAATTTTTTAAGTATTTTGCTTAACTAAAGTTAGTAATTTTTATTTTGTTTCGACTATATATTTATCGATCCCAAGTAACTCTGTTTAGATGCCTTAACTTGTAAAATTATTTTTTCTGCCAACTTTAGTAAATGAAAATTATTACGCAACTACAGAATAGACTCTCTTTTACAATTTTTTAAATATTTTGCTTAACTAAAGTTAGTAATTTTTATTTTATTTAAACTATATCCAGTGATACCAATTAATATTGCCAATAATATTTTAAAATTTGTAATAAACATTTTTATTAAATCTTTTTAAAGAGGATTATAATGACAAAATGAAATAAAATATCATACGATACACGTCCGTTAGGTGTTATTACAGCATTCGTTTATATTCCAGACTCGGCTCCTACGTCGCCTCGTCCGTAAACCAACTCGTACCGTAATAAGTCACCTACCGGCCTTGTAACGTAAAATACTATTGTTATTTTTTTTGTAACACGGCCTTAAGAACTAAATATTATACAATTAGTTTAACATTGACAGATTTAACAAAAAACAAAGCCTCTTACGATGCGAACAAATGATATTTTTAACCGATTCGGCCATTTTAAAGCAACGCTAGCGCGATAAAGAAGAAAAACAGCGCAAATTTCTTGCTTGGTGTCCATTCTTGAATAAAATAAGCATTGAATTCAAATATAATGGTGTTGCCGAGGTGCGTTTTATAACACCCCGGCGGCTAGGATCAAACAAGAGGAAGGCAACTTTTTGCCATTATACGGGGTACACACAACGATTATTCAACGATATATTTTTGCTCCATAAACTCTTTTACCATTATTTTCTTTTATACTACAGGGTGGTGCGATGCGACGCCGCAGGTAATGTCTTACCCACACACCGAAATAAAGAATCAAATTGTTTTAAGGGTTCATTGGAAAGGTTAGCTAATATAGGTCCTATATGTGTTGTTTTTAGTGTCCGACCGAAACAAGTTTTTCAGCCGAAACCGAAACCGAATCTTCGGCCGAAACAGAAATTTATTTATACGTGTTAAAAATATTATTGTATACTAAAATCTAATTTATTTTATATAGGACGAGATCGATCTTGGATTGAACTCTTCCCACTTAAAAAAAAAGTCGACAGAGAAAATTTTTTATTTATATAGACAACACTGCCTACGAACTCACCCAAAGTTAGCCGAACGGTGCTCGACAATTCACGAACACTGAGTTTTGGCGCGGCCGATTTTTGGGCGAAACCGAAACTGTCACCGAAACTAGATTTTTTGGCCGAAACCAGAGCGGTCGCAATTACTCTAAAAAAGTAATTCATTTACAATTACCCATTACCCTCCGAAAAAAGCATCAATTACAATTACCAATTACTAACAGTATGATAAAAATATTTATATTACCAATTACCCACTAAAAGTAATTGATTCCTTGATCAATTACCGCATTGGAATTACTGAGTTTAATTCAATTACTTTTATACTAATTCAATTACTTTATAGTAATGGAACCACCCTAATAGTAATTGAATTACTCTGAATCTATAAATTATAGGCACTTTTTTGGCAAATAAATTACTCGGAGTAATTTAATTACATTTTGGTAAGTAATTAATTACCTTTTGGTAATTCAATTACATTTTGATAATTGGATTACATTCTGGTAATTGAATTACAGTTTGGTAACATCTTAAAAATTGAATTAGTATAATATGAGCAATGGAATTACTGTTTTTACATTTTACACAAAAAGAGTTGAATAGGTAAGGTATTATTTTTTTTAATAGCAGTAGGTCCTACTATCACACTTTATTATAGAAAGAAATTAAAAAAATTTCGACATGTAAGTTAAACTTGATCTCCTAATTTTGATAAGTACCTACTTACCTTTAACAAATTGACCAATAATAACAACTGTCTTTTTTATATAATATGTTCTTGAAATAAAACAAACGTAATATTAGGGAAAATAAAAAGTAATTGAAAAAAAACTTTGTAGGTACTAATACCTATTACTACTAATAGTACTATAATATATAGATAGGAACAAAGAAATGCGAAAGTTTTACAAAAACCCACGAAACGTTTGTTTTTTTATTGGCTCTCAAAATAACTAAAAAGCGATTTAACCAAAAAACCAAAAAAGATATTTTTTTCTTTTTAGAGTAAAGGAATTATGAATTTTTTTAAAGGAATTGAATTATTTTTGGAGTAATTCAATTACTTTTAATCTAATTGATTTATTCGGGAGTAATTAAATTACTTTTTATGTAATTGAAATATTTGGGAGTAATTTATTTACCTTTATTCTAATTGCATTATTTTGGAGTAATTCAATTACTTTTTAAAATAATTGAATTACTTTTAAGTAATTCAATTGCCTCAGATTTCTTAAAACCAATTACCAATTACAATTACTTTATCACAATAATTGGAAAATCAATTACTATTACTATTTTCAAAAAGTAACTCAATTACAGTAATTCAATTATATTAAAAAGTAATTGAATACGATTTTTCAATTATTTTAATTCAATTACCGACAGCTCTGGCCGAAACTAGCCGAAACCGAAAATTCGGTCGGTCTCTAGTTGTTTTATAAATAGATAGGTTGCTATGAAATGAAGATAATGTTCTAAAACGAACAAAATGACATTTTGTGACTTTTTCATGATTTTTTGGTAAGGTGGGCTTTTTAAAGAGGCTTATTACTATCTGATAATATAATAATTAATTGAAAATATGTAATTATCTAAGGATTCTAAGGGTTAAATGGTTAATTTGTATGAGAAATAAAATACGCAATTTTTCCATTTTTCCACTGTTACATTTTCTATGGCTTTGTTACAGGATGCATAGAACTTATTTTTGCATCATAATAGCGCTTACACTTCGACCAAACCATTTCAGTAGGATTAAAGTGGCAATGCTGCGGAGGAAGCCTTAAAAGTCGATGTCCATGAGGCAATGCTTGTTTGTCCAGCTTATTAAAATAAAATAAATAGCCATTTCCAGATTAGGTACTTGTATCGTTTGGGTGGGATATGCTGCTTCCTGCTTTACTATTATCCAGATTTGATCCTTCATTGCAAATGGTGAAACCGGAATTTGTCTTTGTTCTAACCATGCGATAAGTAACCTTTTGGCGTTATCCATGATAATAGGAGACGGTTCTTACAATTTGGGTAACAATTTTTCTTCAAGCCATCCCTCAAAGTTTTCATATTCATCGAATCATGATATTCACCAGATTTCAGGCCAGACTTGAATATCAAACTTGCATTATTCACAAATCCGTTTTCTCAACCAGCATGTAGAATATACCGTACACCCGCTGACGATTTTTTTTTAACTTTATAAGTAAGAGTATCATCTTGCTAACTTCGCCTAAAAGCCCCTTTACTGTATATCCAGGTTTAATCCAGAAAAACAGGTTTTAAGGGAAATTGGGTACCGTTATTCTCTTAAAAATTCTACAATTTTTTGGGTTGCTCTATTCAAAAACACCTGTTTGATACAGTACATTTACTCCATTTAAATTTTTATTTTTTAAACAGTCCGCTAATCAACCAGTGGACCAGTGGATATTTCAACACCATCAAAGATTTTAAGGTTTAGTAGTATTAAGCGAATGGTAACACATTCATCTGCTCTATACATACCATAAATATGCTCTCTTATGTTATGTTCATGAATTTCGTGAAGTTATCGACCACGGGGTGACAAAATAGCTAAATTATTGCGATTCTTAAAATTTACATCCTTCTTTTATCCCCTTTGCCTTAATCCGTTGGATTGTTGAACACGAAACTCTCAAAGCATCAGAAACTCTCTAAAACAGATAGGTGTTTATAAAAACATTGCCATATATTTTTTATGTTTAATATTTATGTTTTCACAATTCCTGCTTTATTATATCTACTTACCTCGTAAACTGCGTTAAAAGGTAAAAAAGTCTTCTCATCACCTAGTTCACGAACGCTAGAAATATACGCACTAGTCGTGACGTACCGGTCAGCGGTCATTGAACAAACTTAACCTATATATAGAAAGGCGACAACAGTTATTAATTAAAATTTGTCAGCTTTAATATATTAATTGACATAAAAGTTAATTTAGAAGATACGTTTACCATGTGAGAAATCACTGCTCGGATATGAGATTCGCTAAATCTACGCCCAAATTGTCAAAGTCAAAAACAACTATGTTTTGATAAAAAGTAGCATAAAAACTAATATTACATATAAATGTACAACACGATTTTCTTTAAGTGAAGAAGTAAAGGAGCTGTAGCCTGTCAAAATCGTAATTGTAAATTTTTTAAATGTAAACATCTCGAGAATCGTAGGCAACACTTCAGAACTTTTACTCTGTTTGATTCCTATAGGTTTAAAAAAAATGCTGTAACAGAAAGGGTTTGTTCTTCCTTGGAAACAGTAACTCCCTGTGGAGTCGATTTCTAAAATTAATTGGAATAATATGAATTACAATTAATGCCCTATGAACTCCAACTAGAAAAGATATGGCACCTGTATCGTCCTCGCTACTAGCACTTCGACAGGTAGCTTCTAAAGGGCTGTACTTCTTTACCATTATTAACAAGGTGCTTGGTCGTGACACTCTATATTCCCAGGGTAAATAAATATTACATGTAGGTATCCGCAAGCCAATTGGTTTCGATAACTACCATCATGATTCACTCGGGCCGGCGTGTAACCCAAACACAGTGTAAGACAATACGCCGTATTTTATACACCCCATAAAACTAGTTACTGCAACTTAACAAAGTATCACTTACCGAACTAATGCATTATACATGGAAACCTTGGTGTAAAGCCGTTTGGTTCACCGTATATTGAGAAGGTTTATACATGTTTGTATCTTTCTAATAATTTAATGGTCAATTTACCATATATAGGTTGTACAATTCATATTATATTAAGTCTCGAATTACCATTTGACCGAACAAAAATGCTTTACCACCTTGATCATCATGTACAGTTGACGACAGATAATTTCGTACACTAAACTGTGACATTGTAAATGCAACTTTTTTACCTTTATTACCTTTGTAACATATTAATTGTTATCATGATATCTGTCAATGTATTGTCATTATCAGGCTAGGATAACTTAAATGGTGAAGGTCGTCCCCTGTTCGTTTAATTTAGCCCCCGGTCGCTAGTGGCGCTATTGTAGGAATTTTGTTTTATAAGGTTGTTCATCTCCTAAACGTTGGTAGGCACAGAATAATATTCATTTAGAATGAGCATGGCCAACATTCTGTACCTGTCTCTCTCTGTATTAAACTGTACCAGCATATGTGCGAGAAAGATAAAAATATGGCTTATTGTGACAGATCCTGAAGTCTTACCTGGACTGGTGAAAGATTGTCATTGTCATTTTATGATTGATTTGTAAAATATATAAAAAATAAAGTTATTATTAAATAATTATTCATATATAATTTATAAACTTAACATGGCGCAGTCGGTAGTTTGAGAATCATATATATTTAATATGTCGCGACCAAAGAAATCGGGAAGAAAAACCAAGGCAATTAACAAAAGCGTGGAACCTCCTGAAGACTTCATTATATAATGTCGCCCAACGATTGGAAAGTAGGTACAGAGAAAGCTATTAAAGATATAGAAAGAAACTTTACTTCACAACTTAATGAACCACAAGGTACAATAACTAGTTTATTAAATAAAAACTTTGAAAATAACACGGAATTGTTAGAAAAATCTTCAGAAAATAATAATATAAAAATATAAGCTGTTTTTTTTATTTAAAACCTATTTATGTAAATATCTAATATTAATAAATCTTGTCGCCATATCAGAAACGTTGTTATAATTTCCTTTCGTTCTCCCAAATTATTTTAACTTGAATCAGATGTTTCGCGCTTCAAACTTTTCCGTTAAGTTAGAAGCGCGAAAATTTGAATTCAAAGTAATAATAAAATTTAAATTTTTATGCTTGGCGCCTACCCCCACCACGACTATATTTAGTTTAGCCCCCGGTCGCATGTGGCGCTATCAGGGAACCAATTTAGTATGTTAAGTTGCCTATCTATCCTTGAGAGCGCGCAACTCGCTTGTCTATGGTCATTATCCTATTTGATTTAAAAATGCCTTATTTAAGTATTATTGAAAAAGCAAGAATAATAATATGTTTAGTAGAAATAGGGTGGTCTTATGGAAAAATAGCTGATCATTTTAGAGTACCTAGAAGTACTGTTCAAGGGATTGTAAAAAAATGGCGCTATCATCAAACGCTTGAAAGGTCTGTTGGGTCTGGTTTAAATAATAGAAATTATCAAATGAAGAAGACCGACATTTGGTGGAGTATTTAAGGCAAAATCCATTTGAAACTGCAGTCTCCGCTATGCACATAACAGGATTCCCTGCTTCATCTAGAACTGCGCAACCCCGAGTAAGACAATGTTCCGAATTAAGAAATCGAGAAGCTGCGTCCAAACCTTTTTTAAAAAATAGTGATAAGGAACAAAGAATTGGGTTTACTATGCAATATTTACCAGAAAATGTGTTTTTTTGGCAAAATGTTATCTTTTCCGATGAGAAAACTTTTCAGTCTATATATAATGAAAGGATTCGAGTATATACATATAGACCACCAAATTCCCGATATGATGAGAAGTATACTAAAAAAAAAGCACACCAGTGGACGTTTCTCTGTTAATGTGTGGGCATGGATAAGTGTTTACGGTGCAGGTGTATGCCGGAATATTGGTGGAACACTAAACAGTAATATATATCTTCAGATTTTGATACAATAATTTGCAGCTATGTATTTAGCTGGTGTTCTATCCAGATATAAGCAGCAAGGTGAGAAACCCGTTTTACTCAATTTTGTTGTAATAATTAAGTTATGTATGGGTGAAGTGTACGAATTTATATGTCGTCAACTGTATTATGTTAAAAAATGAGTAACTTAAAAATACCATTTTCATCTAAATAAATGCTTATTTTTCAGGGATTCATTAAAGTTATTTACTGTAATTTAACCATTTATCGATACCCAAGAACCAGAGCCCAATAGTTAGCCTAAATTATGATCATGTTCACTCCACGGTTGCTGCCCCATTAAAGACCATGCAAAGGAGCGGACGCCAATTATACACCACCTTATAAATCTCGCTTTCTTGTGCAGATACTTTCATCGGTATATTCGGATTGAGTTACTGGCAATACAGTTTGAAACGAACGGTGGTTATTTATATAGTTTTGTGTCGATTGCTGCTTATACAGTGACTTGTGGAAGGTGTGAAATAAATGGGAAAGATAGAAATACTTCCTTCTTTATATAATACTGTGCGAGCAAAAATTATTTCCATCAAAGAGGGCCTTGCATCTAAGGACGTAATGCTTAGCCGTAGAGCTTAATATCTGTTGGGTGTCAGTAACTACCTGCATTTTTTAACAATCAATCAGTTATTCCGTCATCTTTGACAGTCGTTACAAGTAATTTGATTCATCGCTAATTTTTCCAATTTCTTAAACAATTCACACAATGGGCTTTACGGAACAGCACAAAACATTCATGGTTGAAGCGTATTTTCGAAACGGGATTAGAGTAAATGGTGAGTGGCAATTCAATCCGGGTTTGTGCATGGACGATTTTCACGAACATTTTCCTAACGTTGCTTTTATTGCTGGGGATTTTTATCATTGCCTAAAAAAAACCGTGGCTGTGTTTAGGGAAACATGTTTTATACAACACAAAAAAGGAGCAGGAAAACCATCTGTAAGAACAGAAGAACTTGTTGCAAACGTTCGTGAAATAATGCAAAATACGCCAGCAAATTGTATAAGACGCCCGTCCCAAGAAGTGGGAAGATCTTATGGATCATGCAGGACTATTCTCAAAAAGCAGCTAAATTTATTTCCTTATAAAGTGCAAGTATTCCAAGAAATACAAGCCGCAGATTTTGAAAGACGCAGGAATTACTCTCAATGGTTTACCCAAAATTTATTGGAAAGAAATGATTTATTAGACGTGACATTTTTTTCGGATGAAGCCTGGTTCCACCTTTCCGGTTATGTAAATTCTCAGAATACACGCATGTGGAGTAGTGAAAATCCCCATTTTTTTTGTAGAGTCCACATTGCACCCTTAAAAAATTGGTGTCTGGTTAGCTGTTTCCCGAAGAAGAATTGTTGGTCCTATTTTTTTCCATGACACAGTTACAGCACAGCGGTATAGAGACAATATTTTGAATCCATTTGTGGAGCAATTACTTGACGACGAACTACGTTTTGGAAACTTTCAACAGGACGGTGCAACCGCCCATACAGCCGGCGAAACTATTAATTACTTACGCAATTTTTTCGACGACAGATTAATCAGTTTTCGATCAAACATTGAATTCCCACCTAGATCACCTTGTTTAACGGTTATGCATTACTTCGTTTTTTCTCATTTAAAGAACACTATTTTTAAAACACCAGTTGCAAATTGAGAACAATTACAAGAAAGGATTATCCAAGAATGTGGTAACATTTCTCCAGAGATGCTGGTCATGGTCAATACTTTCGAAATATGAAAAAAAGGGTGAATTTATGCTTGGAGCATGACGGTGGCCAATTTCAGCAATTTATGTAATTATTTTTCTTTTTCTTTCTGTATATTCTTACTTTGTTAATTTTGTAAACAACAAAAATAAATTTGTATTTGTCTACTTATTTTATTACTCATTAGTTTGGCATATCATGTCATAATATGAATTTGACAACATTTTAACCTAGATTTGGTTAGATATATCGTCCCCATATTAATGTGATCTAAACCAAGCCCTACGTTTTTTAATCTTAGCCCTCTTTGATGCAATTAATTTTTGCTCGCACGGTATATCTCTGTATTTCTTAAGATTAAAACAACTATGGGTTTGAGTAAGTTCCAAAATTAGAGCGGAGACTCCAGATTTGTGCGTCACATTATTTGGAAGCCATAGGTGATTTTAAAGGAGTAAGTAAGACATATTCTGCTTTACTCACTCCTCTTTAAATTCCAGAAGACCATGGAATAAAGAAACTGCTTCAGACCAAACCGAACAGTGAGCTTAACCTATTGTTAATCTTGATTGAATTGATTCTGCCTTTACTTAGTGGAACTCCATTTTAATATACAAAAAAAACACTATATTGTGTTAAATTCCACTATATTCAAAAAACAAACAAAAATATTTGTCGACTCGACATGTTTCGCTACACTGTAGCTTTATCAAACCTAGGTGTAAGTATATATACCTTAGATTGGGTTTTCCAACAATTCAAAACAAATTTAATAGGGGTGAGTTATTAAGATCTAATTGACAATTTAGGAGATTTTCTAAATATAGAACCTGTTTCCCTAAACACAGCCACGGTTCTTTTCAGGCAATGATAAAAATCCCCAGCAATAAAAGCAACGTTAGGAAAATGTTCGTGAAAATCGTCCATGCACAAACCCAGATTGTATTGCTACTCACCATTTACTCTAACCCCGTTTCGAGAATACGCTTCAACAATCAATGTTTTGTGCTGATTGTTAATTCAGGTAGTTACTGACACCCAACAGGTATTAAGCTCTATGGCTAAGCATTACATCCTTAGATGCAAGGCCCTCTTTGATGCAAATAATTTTTGCTCGCACGGTATAAACGTTTTGTTACACTTTGGGAAGATTTAAATTATTGGAATATAACTTCAACATGTTTTAATTCAGGATGTCTGTGCTGAATCAGAGAAATTCGATTATGGTTAAAATAATTATTTAACATAAGGCGTTCGCCGATTGGATTTTTGGGGCTAATCAAATTTTGTTAGATAATAGCATGTGTGTGTTCTACATCCCCCTTTCCTAAATAGATAAGTACTACTTACTATAAAAAACACAACCCTGAAGGTGGTTTAATTGAATATATTAAAATTAAATTTTAATGAATATTTTCTTCTTGGATCAAAGTAATAAATTATTATTTCAATGTGTTTTGGAGAGTGTGCTTATGCAATAGTTCGACTATTTAGAAAACAAAATTTTCCAATATTTTTGTATATAATTATAATCAACTGGATTACTTGACATAATTAGAAAAAAATATCTTAACTATGAATTTGTTTTGATTTGAAGAAGCAAAATTACGTTCACATATTATTATTTTTATTGAATGGTAATATTTATTTTTATGTTTGCTAACTGCATGACACTGCATTATTTGTATTTGCAGATGTATTGCTCAAGATAATTTATCGACGTTTTCCCTCTGTTATTTTTTATCTATAAATAATAAAAGGGCGAACTCAAGAAAATTTAAGCTAACATTTCTTAATATGATTATGCTTGTTTTCAAAAATATATCTGGTTCTTGTAGTAAAAGCATACAACATGTTTTTTCATTATCTCTATGTTCTACAAATATTACAGCAGTTCGTATAGTTTTCTTTCTTTAGCTGCAACAAAACGTAGAAGTAGTATTTTCATTTTGTCAAAATCCTTTCAGAAACTTGGCAAGTCACGATAATTATAATTAAAATTTTGCAATGTAAAAAACTCATAACGACTAAAATAAACAGTCTTAACGAACTGACATCGCATAATATTTTAAAGACAAATAAATTTGATGCCATCTAATAGTCGGTACCTATGTACCACAGCCCTTCGTAAGTTTCTCAGTTTTTAAAAAGTGCGGTAATCGATTTGAAGCTTAAAACTGTTTTATCGTATGTTTAAGTTCCCTTCAGCAGATGTGTACATTAAACACTTTTTGTATCCATTTTTAGGTTAAATCAGTACCTATATCAACAAAAAATATTCTTGGCTAGCGGAATTTAAAGTGTGAACCTGTATTTTGCATTGAAGTACACAGGGATGCAGCGGCGCACCCAGGATTTTATGTTAGGGGAGGCCCGCCAACCAGTGCTGGAAGCTAATTTTTTAATAAACTTTTAAGTTACGCATTTTTCTAGAACTTTGGAGCTTTTTTAACAGGTACTCTTGCAGGGAAGATCGCAATAGCCTAGTCATGGGAGTCGTTAAACGGTTTCTTAGGGGGGGGGGGGGGGCATTGGCGGCTTGTGACTTGTTAACTTGGGGGTGTACTAAAAGCCTGCTGTAGGGGAAATGCGCCGCAGGCGAAATTTTTTTAAGACCACGCCCAAATTTGGTCAATAATTATTATAGTAAATATTTTAAAAATTTATGATTACCTTCTTATTCTATTGAAAATGAAATCAGATAAAAAATAAAGGCTAATTTATTTTTCATTAGTGGGTACATTGTTTAAAAGTAAAGTTCATTCATCTGTTTTTATTTGCAGCAAACCTATCAATAACAATAAAGTTCCTAGATTTACACTTTGTGGTATGTATCAAGTCAATTTGGAGAGTTTAGGTCTTCCCTTAATTTTAATTTCAATTTTTTGCTCAATATTTAATGAGCTAAAATCGTTTCTCAAACATTCATAGTCGTTTTGGCATTAAAACTGTTTATTTTTATTAAAATAAGTCTTTACTACCCCAAAATAATAACAAAAATATAAAGGAAAACTCAAAATAATAAATTCATAAATTTAATGAAACCATATTAAACCTCAATAAGTCAACTTTTGTCAATAAGTCAACTTCCAGGGGGAGGGGGGGCAAATGCCCCACCTGGCCCCCCTCAAACAAGGCCCGTGAGGTAAATCTAAGAAAATGGACTTTTTAAAATACTTATCCACTTTCATAATTTTTCATTTCATTGGGGGTTTTGGGGGGGCCAAGGCCCCCTGGCCCCCCCCCCCCCTGGGTGCGCCACTGCAGGGATGCCAAAAACAATGAACTTCCTGTTAGGAACTCATCAGAATGCCACAACCCGAAGCAACTCCACTGATAACACTGCAGCGCATTTAAACTCTGCTTAATAAAATTGTTTCTTGAGTCCTTTCACATTCACACTTCATTGTACCTCTATTTTGCATTGTTGTCGATTCCAACGTGATGGCGTTGCTGCTTATTTACTACTTGCTATTTTATTAAGCAGGGTTTAAATGCGCTGCAGTGTTATCAGTGGAGTTGCTTCGGGTTGTGGCATTCTGATGAGTTCCTAACAAGGACGAAACAGCTGTTAATGTCTACTCGGCACCAGGGGGCAGTGGTGCAACCAGAAATTTTGTTCGGGGGGGGGGGGCTGTAACTTGTTGCGCCGCAGGCGAAAATTTTTTTGGGTGCCACGCCCTTTTTTGGGTAAAATACGTATGATTGACGACAGCGACAGCCCCCTAAAACTTCTGCAATAATACGCCGCTAGCCCTAACGAAATATTTATGAAAAAAAAATTTTGAGATTTTATTTTAATTAGTATTTATTTATTTATTTATTTATTCATGGTCAACAGGGATACAAACAGGAATAATCCCAAAAAAGTACCCTCAAAATTACACATACAAAAATGTATTTAAAATAAGTAACGCATATATTAAGCATACTTATACTAAAACAAAACAAAAACCTTATACAATAAGTTGTAAGTAATCACTAATAATACTAATATTAAAGTAAAATTCTTCGTTTTGTTTTTGCCATTTCGTCCAGAATTTCTTCCACGGTAATATCAATATCGTGGTTCGCATAAATAGGTAGACCAGGGTCGATAATTTTTAAAACAAAAAAAATAATAGTAGTATGAAACCCATTGGAAAAGAAAGAGAATATAACAAAAATGAAAGAAAAAATAATTTACGGGCGATCCGAGGTCGGGAAGTGGAAGGGGGTGAGTTTTTAAGGCTAGAAAACGATTTATCTCGATTTCCGGGAAAACTACAAGTCCTATCGAAAAACGTTAAATAGCAAAGTTGTAGGTAATAAAAAGATCTACAACTTTTATATTAACACTTTTTTCACATTGCCTCAAAGTTTATGTGAAAAATTCAAATAACCAAGTTTTTGTTTTTTTTATTTTTATCTTTTACAAAAAAAATTATGTTTTCACGAAATTTAATGATAACTTACCTTTTTATGTCCCAAACACACTGTAATTATTTTGATTTAAAATATTTATTTTTTCACCTTATTTTGACTTAATATCGAAAAAGCACCCTTATTTTCAATCGAAAATTCTCACGTCAAAATATCTGCTGTTTTAAAAAAGTCGGTGGGCGTTTTGTTCGTTGAAATCTCCACTTTCTAATGGTGTAAAAAAATATATACATTACTATGGTAAATGTTCTCAAAAAATGCAAAGAAACGGAAAAAACTCGAAGCCGAATTTTTTTTTAATCATTATGTACAATTTTGACCTATTTATTAAAATTTATACTTTAATTACTCAAAAAACGTAAGAATCCATGTTACATTGATAAACAAAAAAATTACAAATCCATAAAACATTGAGATCGCAAAAAACATGCGAAAATAGTTCGCGTGACATGAAAAATTGGTTTGATTAAACGAATAGGCTAAGTTTCTAAGCTCGGGGGGGGGCTGCAGCCCGGCAGCCCCCCCCCCCCCTGGTTGCACCACTGCCAGGGGGTCCATTGTTTTTGGCATCCCTGTGTACTTCAATGCAAAATACTGGTCTTTTCACACTTTAATTATACGGACGCGATTACTCTATTTTTTGTTAAATTAGTATATTTTCCTTAATTCACCCTATACATACATACTGCACATATTATACGGCTACTCGGTTCCTTATTCACTTCACCGGCACCGTACAAAATAAAATAATGGCATCGCTCACTGGGACCAGTATTATTATTGGAAAATATATTGGTATGTATATTACCTTGCATTGTGTGATATATTGTAGCAATTTTAACACCTTACGCCAACAAGGCTTTTGTTTTCAAGTCAAAATTTATCTACCGAACGCACCTTAAAATATGGATAAGAAGCAGAACCGCTGGTACACTTGATAGGTACCAGCGGTATACAGTAGACCGAATATTTATTAGTTGATAAGGTAAAAGCGAAAGGCCTTATGTTTATTTTGACTGTGATATATACAACGTTATAAGCGGTTGCCCATATCAAGTGATCCGCTGATTAGTTGGGCAAAACCTACAAAATGGCTTTATACTAAATAAATTTGCTTCATCCAGTAAACTACATATTTGTTTATCTTAGTGGCGTCTTTTTTCCTTTATTTTTATATTAATCCAAAGCTTATACCAAAAGCTAAAGTATATTATAATCCTGACTAAGAAACGAATCAACATGTACTTATACATTTTTGAGTAATCAAATCAGTTATATTGATCGGCAAATCGGCAGAAGAAATTACTTCAAAAAAATTACCTTCTCGGACTTCCATTGTCTTTAATTTGTTACTTAACACAACGTTTAGGTTAGTTAGTATCTCTAACAGTTTTCGAGTGTAAACTAAATTATAATTTTAAGGATACTCTCTTAAATACTATCCATGTGCAACGAAGCTTGATGACTCCGCCTACGTGCTTATTGGAGTGTAAAGTTTGAGCTGTTGGTTTTGGACAAGAAGATATTCCAGATATTGGGGATATCTATACTTGGCTTACTAAATATATGGGTATTTTGATTCATAAAAACTGCTTCCTAAAATTTTCGTTTTCTTCAGTGCTGTTCCGTGTCCAAAACCTTGGCTTCTGACCACTGTATATTATGTTGGTTGGTCCATACATGTTCCGCTATACCTGATCTCGAAGTTTCACCTCTTTGAGTATATTCCAGATGTTCTTTAACTCGTACGGGAAGAGGTCTTTTTGTTTCTTCAATGTACGATTCGCCGCACTAGCAAGGGATTTGATAGATACAATTTTTTGTGTTTTCATTACGGGGGGTTTTACTTTTGTAAGAAAGTTTCTAAGCGTATTTCTGGATTTAAAGGCTGTTTTAATATTATGGTTTTTGGTTATTCTTTTAATTTTTTCAAAAATCCCCTTGACATAAGGTATTGTAAGAAATGCTTGCTCCTCTTTCGTTTCTGTATTAGTTATTACTTTGCGATTTTAAAGTTTTTAGATGGTATTAGCTACAAAAGTTTCAGGGTAACCATTTTGTTTTAAATCTCTTTTGATGTTTGAAATTTCAATATTAAGGTTTTCCGGATTGTTGCAAACGTTAGATGCTCTGTGATAAAGAGTTTGAATTATGACCTGTTTAATGGAGTTTGAAACATGCATAAAGTCGTTTATCTCATTCGACGCTCAATCGTACTCAACAAGTAAGAACAAGTATTCTATGAACCAGCCGATTGATACAAGAATGCACAAATCGGGTTATTTAACAAAAACTTGTTAAAACATGATTGCCCGCGGTCTATTATCTACGAAAATTACCTATCTAGGAATACTAATAACTAGTAAAATGCGAAAGTGTGTATGTTGCCTTTTTATTTATTGGTTTGTTTGTGTCTACTTTCATTTCGAAACGGAGCGACCGATTAACATGATTTTTATTTTATTTATTTAATAAAACAGGACAGATATATGAACTACGCGGAGAGAAAATCGAACCGAGTTTGCGCAATCTCTTAATTAATATTAGTTGATGTTCACAAGTTTTAGTCGAGTGTCGAGAGCTCAGTCGGTGTCTAAGAGTCTTCCTAGCTAGATGAAATTACAAATCGCCCCCCAAGCCTCTACACAACGCTCCCATTTTTTTTTCTGGATCTCTTACCGCCCCCCTTTAGGCCTGCAGCGCCCACAAGGGGGCGTTATCGCCCACTTTGGGAACCACTGCTGTACACCAACATAATATACAGTGGTCAGAAGCCAAAGTTTTGGACACGGAACAGCATTGGAGAAAACGGAAATTCAAAGCAGCAGCTTTCATGAATCAAAATACCCATATATTTAGTAAACCAAGCATAGATATCCCCAGTATCGGGAAGCCTCTTCCTGTCCAAAACCAACAGCTCGAACTTCACACTCCAATAAGCACGTAGGCGGATTCATTAAGCTTCATTGCACATGGATAGTATTTAAGACAGTAGCCTTAGAGTTATAATTTAGTTTACACTTGAAAACGATTAGAGATACTAACCAATGGAAACGTTTTGTTAAGTAACAAAATAAAGAAAATGGAAGTCCACGCTGCTACATAAAGCTGAATGTAACGATGTTTATCCAGAAAATAATACCTACTTCCAGATGAGGTGGGAAACTGCTAGTAAATAAGAAATTATAAATATCTTTATAAACTACCACTGTAAAAAAATTAATAAATCTGTTACCTACTTTATTTGCACAGATTTAATGATTTTCAAACAATAGTAGGCATACCATAGCATAGCAAAACGATTCACACATAAAACTAATACCATTTACTGTTGTATAGTTCTTACACTATGATTTGTTTGACATTCACAAGACTCGAACTGGCTTCTCATTTAATTTCTATAGTCTATAGACATAATGAAATCGCTGTAATATATTTACATAAAATCCACTGGCGCCATACAAGTGAAATTTTCGAAACCAGTTACAATATACTTTAAATGATGCATTGTTTCTCAGGAATAGTCGGCAGGAATTTAATGCCTGTTTTGCATCAAAAATATTAAGCTACCATTTTTTTAAAATTGTTGATTGAACGGTAAGTGGTTAAAAGTTAATAATAATCAGATTGCATTAATAGGTTAAATATTTTCAATTCATCCTACTCGTTACCAGCGCGTGACACTGACAAAATGTCAAATTTGAGTTTGTTTGGGTCGAATGTCATCACACAAAATACAGAACTACGGCTGCATTTATTTTTAGTTTGGCATACTTTTTTCGTGTCTTCATGAAATTCTCTTGGGAATCTTTTGAGGGTAGAAACCGCCCCCAACTTTTTTTCTCAAATCAATTATGAATTATTACAGTTGGATTTGATCAACCTCATGAACTCGTGTAAATTGAATAAAATGGAACTTAATGTTTCAAAGTGTCACTTGATGCTGTTCTCTAGTTCTCGCACTCCTCCTACATACCAATATGTTATTGGGCGGGAAGCACTGAAACTTGGATATTGTGGTTGATTTGGGGATAGTATTAGATCGCTTTCTTGGTTTCGTGCCTCATATCACAAATGTTAAGAGGTAGTTAAATGCTAGGGTTTATAAAGAGATCTTTGAGAGATTTTATGAGTCCACAATCCTTGAGGTCTCTGTACTGTTCTTTGGTGAGACCCAATCTGGAGTATGCATCCTCAGTATGGAGTTCATTTAATGCAACACATGTAAATAGTTTGGAAACTGTCCAGCACAAGGTTCTTAGATATTCAACATTAAGAGTCCCAGACGGTTATGCAATGTCTTGTCCTCTGATGGTTCTGGTTTCATTTCAGGCTCGCCGTAAAAGGCACGATTTAAAATAATTATACAATATCTTAAACCATGCGTACTATTGTCCGGATCTGTTGGTGAAAATTCCACTTTTTGTTCCACCCAGAACCACACGTTCTAAATTTACTTTTTATCAGCCATTAAATCGCACAAATTATGTTTCAAATTCTTTTCTGCATAGGTCTATCAGGTTAGCTAACTATTATTGTAAGGATTTTTTCTTTTTCTGCACTGTAATATTTGATTATTGGTGTTAATACTATTGTATTTTGAGTTTGTTAATTTCAATGTATCTACCTATGTTAAGATATACATTACTTGCCAATTATTGTAATTTAAAAAAATTGGCTAAGCTCGTTAGTAAATAAATATAGTAGTTTTCCTATTCAGTGCGCAAAGTTATGTTTTCCCGCACGCGAAAGCAGTTAGACGAACGACGCGAAGCGGAGTTCGGATAAGCTTTAAATGCGGGAAAACTACTTTGCGCACGTGTTAGGAACAATATTTTTTCTACGAGTGAAATAACTATATATTTTTTTAATTTTAAATTTTTATTGACATCAAAAACAACTTATAAGTACTTATACCTAAATTGCCTATTTATTATTATTATTTACATTAATATGGAATGTGCAGTTGGTCGCTTTTTCTACATTTATTGCAGATCTAGCAACTAGAGGTGAAAATGTTGTAGTAGATGTCATTTCCTGGTTCATCAGTACTGTCGTGTTGCAAAAGGAAGAAATGGATCCATTCTTTGAAGTACTTGGAACTGCTTCACATTTTTTAGGGCTGCAGCTTAAAATTTTGTTGCTCAGCCCTTTTTTATAAGTTGTGGACTCATCGATGTATCCCTCAGCTACCGCAGTAGATTTCCAACCCCCCAAACGTTTTATGTCAGTGATGCCTTCTCCAGAATTGGCCAGTAACGTTGCTGATGACCTTCTGAAACTGTGCCCTGTATAGAGTTCCAATATTTAAAGTTACAATATTTTTGCATAAATATCTAAAAAAATAATAAAATAGAAGAAAAAAACGCGTCTATAATATGGTAATTTTGCTTTAAAATAAGTGTGCGGGAAGAAAAATTTCCCGCACAGTGTGCGGGAAAGTGCTACTTTGCGTATGCAAAAGTGTGCGCAAAGTAGATTCTTTGCGGTCACTCGTAGAAAAAATACATTTTTTTCTTGTCAAACCTTAAAGAAATTAATCTAGAGGGATAAGGTCTGGCGATCGTGGCGGCCCTTCTTCCTATCTAGCGGTTTGTGAAAACCTCACTTAAAAATTGTCGAACATTTATGGCGTAATGGAGCGGAGCACCATCCTGCTCGGTAACCATATTCGATCATCATGAAGCTCTGTTTTTGCATGGTAAGGAAATAAAGCAGTCAAAGCTGGAATAAGTTCGCACTTGCTAGAGAAATATATAAGTCCATGGGAAAGGTTCTGTAAGAATTATTAACGATCAGGAGTAAAATAGATATTTTTTTTAATAATAATGATGTAAATTTGGCTTCAGTATGGAAAAAATTGAGATTATTTCGGCATAACGCTTATTTAAATTTATTCAGCTAGAACCAAGGGGCGGATCCAGAAATTAATTCTGGGGGAAGTCAAACAGCGCCGAAGTCGCAAAAATAGCGCCGCAGGCGAAACTTTTTAGAGGTTTTTAGAGGAAGAAGATGAAACAATTAAAAATATGATAAACCTTATTTGTGCCGAAGCTGAAATGATATCCACAGGCCGACCATTAGTTGAGAATCTCTTCGGTTCAGAGAAAGTGTCCAATTTTGCGACATCCGTGTGTGATTGCTGGCCTTTAATTCAAGAAATTTCAGACATTGATACTCCCGATGGAGGCACCAGACTTGCTAATAAATTAAGAAAACTTATATCGTATAAACAAAATTCCAAATTTTTACCTACCTAAGTATTGTAACGTCAATTTCTCTGTACCCAGCAGGGTCAATTATTCTCCAAAGTACATAACAATGACCCAGTATATTTTAGCTATCATAAAATTTTAGTAAACTATTTTTATTTTGTTATTAATAGAAGATAACCCAGTGACATTTAAGAACATAATATAAATATCTAAAATCGGAGTAAAATATTTCAAAACATTTTTTGTTTCATGACATTTAGTTTAATTACACGTAAAACGAGGACTAGTAGAACATTTTGGTGAACAATCTAAAATTTTAAAGAAAAATGTTAAGGTGTTTTACATTCACGCTTTGCGTTCTCTTAGCCATTACATTGGTAAGATATTTTTATTTAATTCGGTACATTTACCATCTTCTTACTTGACCTTAAATTTACTCTATTTGTAACTATTGTGAATTTACCAGTGGTATGGCCGCGCGTAAAGCTAGTTTCAAGGTAAAATTTAACTTAACAGTTACAATAGTAGGTTATAAACATTTATTTGTAGGCTCGGGACAAACGTACGTTTATGAATAAGGTTTTTACCGTGTCATTGTTTTGATATGCCATATTATGACGCTTTTGTTTTAATTTGAATTTTTGCGATTCAATCGTTTTGCTTACATTTTATAGGGATGTTGTTGCGAAAATAGTTTTAGTTCTATTCATCTAGTATTCCACAGTTTTTAGATTAAAATGCTTACAAATCAAAAAATAGTCCCTTTTGGTCATTATTAGTAATTTAAAATATGTAATATGTATGTTTTCTAACATGAAAATTATTTAATATGTACTTATTAAATCGATGCCTATGGTAGGTACGTACTGTTAGGAATATTAGGTGACTAGATAATTTAAACACAAATAAGTTACTATGAAGTTTAAAATTTTATTCTCATTCTAAGGAAAATTTATAAAATTTAGAAATAAAAAAGCAAATCAATAATTTTTAAAATTCAATTTTACATGAAGAGAATTATTCTGTTCCGTTGCCTTTAAAAACTATTTATATCTTAATTTTAGACGACCCAATTAGATCCAGAGAAAGAAAGTAAACAGAGATTTCAAAATGCAGTCAACCAATGCCATGCCAGTTTTCCTGATGACAAAGATGAAAAAGCTTTCATATATTGCATTTCTAAGGTAAATAAAAATAATGTAGATGTGTAAAAAAATGTGGGTAAGTGAAAAAGATTTTTTCCTATAATGCCTTTTAAAAAAATGTAATAACCTTTATAGGACTAATGAAAATCGCTTGTTTAGGTATAAAGTTTTTACAAAAAACATATCACATATTTCTAAGACCAGATCAAAGTTAATTTAAGTAAACTTACCTTAGCACAAAGTTGCTTAGTTTAGACGCTATGCGACCCTAACCCTAATTTTCAGATTTTTTAATTAAAATTTAAAGCGACTTTAAATTTGGTATGTTTACACAGCTTTATCGGAGAAAGACATCCATATCAAAATTATGATTAATATAAATCTTTAGGCATAAAACGAATATCTATGCCAATGGCCGAAGAGGGGTTTAAGGTTAAATTCTCAACGTCATTCAATCTATTGCCAACCTATAACCTATTTCGCGTTGATTTTTTGAGTTTATTATTTTAATAACTAACATTTAAAGAAAATCAATATCGTCGGTACAATATTTGTGTAGTATCTGATATATTACAAAAATATCAATTTATTTCATCGCTAATTTTGGGAAAATTATAGTGAAAGAACAATGAGTGACAATGACATAATAATGTTAAAAAAAATCTTACCCGATATTTTTCGCTATATAATTCTCCTAAAATAAGTTATGAAATTCCTTGATTTATTACCTATAGAATATCAAGTCGATACTGATTTTCTTTAAATTTTGTATAAAAGCTAGAAAACATTAATAAATCTACGCGAAATAGGTTATAGGTTGGCAAGCATGTTGATACTCCCACCTTAAGCATAAAATTTAGATGGCATAAAGTTATTCGCTATCAAAAAGGTACTCTTGATAAGACTCAATTACTCTGATGATTTTTGCAAAAATTATATTTTAAGAACCCAGCATGCTTTACAAAAAAAAAATATATTTTTATCTAACAATATTGGGTACAATATGAAATTATTTTTAGCAAGCTATAGTTTAACTGCATTTTTGTAAATTTTAGAAGGCCAAGTGGCAGAATGAAGATGGTTCTGTAAACAAAGAAATAATTCGGCAAAGAGCAATCGATTTATTTTCTGATCCAGTGAAAAGAGATGAGGTTTATAATGATTGTGCCCAAGAGAAAGAAACTCCAGTTGAAACAGCCTTTCACATATTCACTTGTTACAAGAAATACGTCAAAGTCGACTTAAACGTTTAATTTTTTGAAGTTGAGAGTGTTTTCCCTTACATATTTTTTTATTGTAAACAAAAACAACTTTAAATTAATAAAATAATACAAAATAATCACAATAAATTTAATTACAAATTGGTCAAAAAAAATCATGAAATCGGATTTAAAAAATAAAGATGTTAAGAGCACACACGATTTTTTATCAATAGGTATGTCAAAAAGTGTACGTCAAGTTAAACCAAAACACGTTAAATAATTACGTTATTTTTCCTGGAGTGTACCAGTATAGAGGCATCTTTTGGCAAAAAAATTAATTTATCAAAGTCGACTGTAAAGGTAAGAAAAACTTTCTTTTTAAAGTGTCATTGAGGGACATGATGGAATGTTATATTTGTCGCGTACCCCATCTTGCTCCAACTAAAATTTGTTTATTAAAAATCAGACTAAAAAATTAATGACTTATTAATCATTGCATAATGAATAAAGATAGTAACATATTTATATTTGTAGAAATGGTTCGCAAATCGCAAATATAAAAAAAACAGCGAGAGGAGAGTTGTCCAAAGAAAATATGAAACCACGGAATGTTTATATTGCGATACATACTCGGAGTCCATGGAAGGATGGACTGCCTGTCAAATATGTCAAGAATACCTAGTCCTACAATTTGTATGCCAGCATAGACGAAAGTGATCCCTTAGATATTACCCACACATGTGATTTTCGTAAATAAATCCCATTATGCCCCGTACCCGGGGCAAGATGGGATAATGGCTTGTTTTTTAATAAGTATAGTTTTTAGTATTTTGGTGTAAGTTAAACCAAACATTTTTATGCTAAAAGAGTTATGGATGGAATCCAAAGAATTTTTAGAATAAACCATATTTTTTGATAAATTGGTTTTATTTTTATTGATATAAATGCTTAGCGTCCCCGTCTTGTCCCTAGTTCTTGTGTCTAGTTCTGTTTTAAGCCAGAAAATAAGAAGAATGACACGTAGTACTGGAAAATCGATCATAACTTCCGAACGGTGAGCTTTGAACGCCTGTTCTGCGAAGACTGAGCGATTTTGTTACCAAGCGAGTCCAAGGTTACGCAATAAAGCCGTCTACACACGTCTATGTAACTGGGGTACCCCATTTTACCCCCATGGTCCCGTCTTGCCCCTGACTCCCCTATTTAGTTACTTCTTCGTTTTATCCAAAAATCGGCCGAATATTCCTCTTTGGGTAACAATTATTACAGTTTTAAATTAAAAAAAGTTTAATTGAAAGCTTAATAAAATATAATTTATTTTGTCTAATTTCCACTATAATTGAAAAAACTTTTTGCGTTTTGCTACATTGTAGCTTCTTCGGGTATATGGTGCCAACTAATTTTATTTTAGTACAATAACAAAATGGTCTAGATACTTAATTACTCAATGCGGGTATACACGTTAGAAGCTTAATTATTTAATTATATGTTCTTAACACTGTTTAGGTATTGTAAACTTAAATATTATTGTCCGTATAATATATCTTAATCTTATGGGAAATCCAAAGAACCCTATTTAGATTATTGACACAGATTTAGCAAAGGGGAACGATTTAGTTCTAATGGGTCGTTTAATAATGCACCGGAATTTTGCAATCGATTTATTTCTAAATTTTCCAAAAGATTAAGTTTTGACCCTTGTTTTCAATATGTAAAATTTTAAATTTGTTATTAAAATTATGTTGTCCTTGCAAAAGATGATTAGAAAGTAGAGTTGGTTTTTTGACTGAGAAAACTTCTTCTATATTTCAAAATTCTCGTTTTAAATAATCGACCTGTTTGGCCCATATAAGTTTTGGGACATGAGCCACAATTTAATTGGTAAACCCCCGATTTATTATCCATGTTGCTTTTTGATTTATAGTTTTTTAAAAAATTTCCCAAAAAATTGTTAGTTTTATAAGCGACGTTGGTATTCCTTTGATTAAGGTGTTTTTTAATTTTATCCGATGGGTTTCCAAAATAAGTGATAGTTTTAAAGAGGCCTGTTTTTTTCTTTATAAGAGGGTAGGTTTCAGAAATAGCCTTCTTTTTTAGTTTTTTCGATATTATGGTATTAATCATAGATGATGAATAGCCGTTATTAATTGCCGTTTGTTTAATTAAATTTAATTCGTGGTTAAAGTTGTTAGCAGATAAAGAAACACTACTTAGTCAATCTATGAATCATGCTGTGATATGCAGCTAGCTTGTGCTGTATTGGGTGAGAGGAGCTTTTGTGAATTGTTGTATCAGCATGTGATGGTTTGTGGTACCTAAATGAAAAAATGATGTTTATTTGCGACTTTGGTAATTGTTAATACTAAAAAGTTCAGTGAGTTATTTGACAAAATAAATTGTCTTTCATTGAGTTATAATGAATTTCCATCAAGTAAAGGCCTCAACGATTCAAAGTTTAATTATTGAAAGCTTTTTTAATTAATAAAATCAAAAAACAAAATTTTTTCAAATTACAATACCTATATCTTTTTTGGCTTTTATTAATTTATAAATCCAAACTTTTTTTACGTAAAAATCTAGGTATTTGTACCCCAAAGAGG
Source organism: Polydrusus pterygomalis (assembly GCA_963969555.1). Lineage (NCBI taxonomy): Eukaryota > Metazoa > Arthropoda > Insecta > Coleoptera > Curculionidae > Polydrusus > Polydrusus pterygomalis. The sequence continues at coordinate 22,801,924 of OZ018379.1, forward strand.
AGTATTACGCCGATTTTTGGATTAAACGAAAAAGTAACGAAATATTGATAATACAAAAAACGAAATGGCGAAGGTGTCACTAGTGTGTGTTTTTAAACATCGAACTTATCAAATATTTTAAGGGTAGCGGGATTTTGTGCCGCGGACTGTAACTAGAAACAGCAAATCTAACTATTTTTTCTGATTTCCGAGTATAATTATGATCATAAAAATAATCTGAGCACACGAATATAAGTATGTATTAGTAAATCTTATAAGTTAGCCTGTATGCCAGCAATTTAGCCCTATAAGCAAAGAAATATTTAATATTTTAAGACGTAAACAAATAAATCGTTCAAAAATGGATAAACAGATGTAAGGCACTTTTAAGACGAATAATTATGGTTTAATAACTTTATATTACTTACTTAATGTCAACATAATCGTTGTGGAAAAGCTCGTTGAGTTAAACAAAATGCATGTTATAGTATTTATGGTTTTATGTGCAAATGTGCACTATAATCATAAACTGCCTAAATACCACTTAAGCCTTATATAATGTTGTTAATGTTTGTTTATGTTAACTCGGTTAATTTTTTTAATGACATTTTGTGTTATTTTGCAACGCTGTGACGCTGTACTGTGGAAAGATATAAAAAGGAAAATTACGATGCAAATATAAAAAAGAACCACGAAAAATAAATTACACAAAGACCTTAATATATATATATATACAATGGAATGTCATAAGGATCCAGAAAAAATTGTGATAAAAAAAGCTATAAACAATTTTTTTCAAGAAAATTTAACTTAAGGGCATTTATCAGTATCATAAAATATCTTTTTTATTATTATATCACATAAACTAACTCGAAAAATTTAATGGTAAAATAGTAAATCGAACGTGAAGACGATTGGAAGTTTTTTTTTAAATTTTAGTTTTTCCCGAAAATTGCAATTTTATAGCTCATCTCATCAAATCTAAAAGCTTACTAAGATTTAAATAATAAAAGACCTAGTACATAAGGCGCGTTATGTTTACATGGTCAAATCAGCCAAATTTCCCTTTTTGTGGTGCAATTATATACATTTTTACTTTAAAAAATGTCGAATTTATGAATTTAAACAAGCAGAAAAAGAAATATGGCCAAATTTAAACAATTTTCTTTATTGTACAATATAGGTATAGTGTTTCTCAGGTTAATTTAATGACATAAAAAAGGATGAAACTTCTATCTTAGTATTATTCACAGGTCGGTTGACAGTTTTCGAGACAGCGCCATTGACGGTTGTCCCTATGGCAACGTGCACAAATTATATGCGCTTGCCAGTTCTACAAAATTTTCGGATTTGTAAATACAATATATAAGTATAGGAGAAACAAGGGTTTGTTAATTAGGACTAAAGAATGTATTATTATAACAATGAATGGCTTTCTGTCATACTCAAAACTCCTCGGTTTAAAGTATATTTGCAAACTAGCTTTCAAAGAGAGTTACTGACTAACAATTGAATACTGATATAAGAGAATCATTTTTAATAAAAAAACTTAAAGAATTGAAAAAGAAAGATGTGACAACTCTGGTTGTGAGGTCGGTCTCTTTGAAGCCCGTTAGTAGCTTTTTTATGTCATCAAACTGAATTTGGATAAATTATACTATATAATACAGCAAATCTAGGATCAATGGTATACCTAATAAGTAATATCGATAATATTGTATAATAAAATACTGACCAAACTTCATTGATTGCGTAATGAGGGAACCATAAGATGCTGAGCAAAAATCGTTCATCTAAAATCACACAATTAAGCAGCTTATTTATGCTAATATTGTTTAAGCAATGAATAGTTGGACGAAGCTGCACGTAAAAAAAAAACGATTAATATCTGTAAACTAACAGTCGCTGATTTCTTTTTCTGAAAATATTATTCTGTTTAAATTTATTACATCAGAAAGTAAATAGATTTAAACAAATCTGTAAATAATAAAGCAGCAATCATTCACATTTCACCAATACAATACCGACATAACTTATGTATGTTGCCACATTAGGCATAAAAAAATTACGAGATCCTTATAGAGACATCAGCTGTTTTATTAAACATTAAACTATACGTAAACTTTTTCATAATAGACTGTAATAAGTTCTGAATGTGAGTCATCACATAGAAGACGGTACAAAAATGGAGGTGCCATAATTTCAGCAACAAGCCGTCGACTTTTGACCTGGACAATTAGTTAGTATTTTTTATGAAACGGTAGACATACAACATCGTGGGAGTTTATTACGGTTGTTTCATAATATAGTGTGGACATTTAAAAAACAATTAAGTTACCTAATATACAGTGCCACCAGTAAAGTCCGCATCATATGGGATTTTTTTTTATTAATAGCTTTATTCAAAATTTGACTTTGGCATCAAGTTCTGCTTCGATCGAGATGAAAATTAAGCAAAAAAATAGTAGTCACGTGATTCGCATTATCTGTCAAATTTTAATTTTTTCCAAAAAATAATTCAAAAGTGGGGTTATTTCTGAAAATATCGAAAAAAGTTATTAGAAAAAGTTTTTTTTTAATGCAGTTTCTAACCCACATGCAAAATTTCAGCTGCATAAGATAATTTTGTAAATTGCACCACTTTGGCAAAATAAGACTAGACGCAACCTACATAAAACTTATTAGTTTTGACAAGGCTTTATTTCAGATACATTATCTTTAAGGTAGCGCCTTGCATGGTAAGCAACATTATAAGTGGTGACCATACAGCCGTCCATAGAGGTGCTATTTTAACACCATAGGTCTTGTAAGGGTTAAGCATTAACGGTTAAACCGAATAATCCTGAGAAGATATTATAATGCGGTTTAGAACGATGGTAATAAGTACTACTGCCCACCAAAAGCAGCATTAGCAAAAAGCAAAAAATCCTATCAAACAGAGAAATTAAATAAATTTAAAAATAATTGCCCTTTACGTAACAACATTCTTATTATAAATAGCATACCAAGAATTCCCATGTGTTGGACCTGTAATTATTTGGAAGGAGATCACCATGATAAACACATATTTTTAACACGAACAAAAATCAATTTAAAATAAATAAAAGACGAATAAGATTGCACTGGATTAATTATTATAAGAAAATTAAAATGTGATAAGCGATCGAAGATATCGATTTCATTTTGATAGAGTTAATTAACTGCTATTTATACAGGGTGATCCAGAAGCTGATAAAATTTCAAATTTAGTATTTTGCATTTTTATCTTTTATAATTATAAAAAAATTTGTTAAAGACTTCAAACAAATTGGGTTTTTTAAAATTGTTCCACCAATGATATTATGTAAAGATACAGTTATAAATAGTGGCGTGGTAGAACCCACAGACAGCGTTATCACATAGAATTGAATAAAACCAAGAGAAAATTTGGCCGATACAAAATCTTCTCTCGAATGATATTCGACAAGACTATTTTGCGAGAAAACAATAAAAACACACTGTTTATTTAGCAAACTAGAAACTTTTTTTATTTATTACTAATATTAAACGCATAGTTGTTATAAGTAATAGTTTGTCCATTATTTTCTATTAAAGCATGGTTTTGGGCATGATTGACTTGCATTTGAGAAGTCAGTTGTTCTGAGATTTTCGATGAGCTTCAGATGATGACTATGGGATCAAGCTGCAAATATGGTTTCAGGGAATTTGGGTTTGAGTGGCCTGTTACCTTAATTAACTCTTGTTCCTCAACACCTTGTTTAAATAGGGCAGACACAGCGGAAGATCGATGATAATGATTTGTTATTTTATGCTTCTTCGTATCTATTCCAATTCTTTCCGCTGAAGTTTTGGTTCACTTAGATACTGTATTTATTCCTAGTGCAGTATTTTTGAACCAACATCCCTTTTGCCAGTTTGGACGAACGGAGAAAAATAGTCTGTCTGTGGAAATGTTTGGTCCTCTTTTTTTCAATATATTTAAAAATAATCTTGCATGGCATACGTCTTTGTTTGATGAATTTCTTACCAACCATTTGTTGTTTGCCAATCCTTTTGACCCACTTTGAGCTATCTTGGAAAATATGCTGTCATATTCAATTCCTCCTTTTGAAAATAATGCATTTTGCAATTTACGGCCTTATTGCGTCTTCAAGCTGGTTCGAATGAGCAGAGATGAAAAACCTTTTTTTGTGCTTCATCGGGGTTTTCTTCATTGTAGCTTTGCATTATTGTTAGTAAATCTTTAGTAGATAATGCTTTTGAACTTACTTTCCTCTTTTCCTGACCACTTTGGAGCTGCTTTCTCTTTGCGTCTCTTGCCATTCGCGCATTTTTACAGGAAATATCCGTAAAAGGATCAATCTTTATTTCGTATTCTGTAAAATACTTTTTTTTCAAATCATTTTTGCTGTAGTGTTCCATATAGTCTCATTAAAGTCATGATATTGAAGGCGTAATCTTCGAGAATTTTCGCCAATTTCATCACAGTAGTACATTTTTCAAGTTTATAATTTCTTACCATTAGAAACTCTGAGAACTGTGCCCAAATTGAGTTCTTGGATTTCCGTGTGTTAAGTGGAATATTTTCAGCTTTTGATTTTTTTATTTCTTGTATAGATTGGCACCGAAATTTTGCATTTTCGTTTAAATTGCTCATTTTGTCTTTTTTAAACCAGGATGACATTTTTGTCAGACTAACAATAGTTTTTACCTGACATCTATCAAAATTATGCCGCTGAAAAACCATCTTGTTGATTTTGTCCAGGTGTATATAATTAAGAGTTTTTCCACTAGAAAACAGGCCGTTGCTATGATATTTTGCCAATATAAATCACTTTAGTTAGTGAAATAGCATTGAATATCAAACTGTAAGAATGGCGGATGTCCCAGAAAAGTTGACAACCCAATTTTAGACGTATTGGAGGTGGTTTGGCCGCCATTGTGGAGTTGATCGTAACTCTAACCTTAAATCTGTCGTTATAATGCAGCGCCTCGGCAACAGATGTCTCAAATTCACTTATGTGATGACGAGGTGTTGCCGCATATCGTATTTTATTAGAATTTTTATGATATAAGCATTTTTAACCGACAATAAAATAGGAGGTTCTCAATTCCAGCCGAATGTATGTTTTTGATAATAATATGTACGCTGATTACTTCGGGGTAATTGGACCGATTTTCACAACGATTTTACCGTTGCATTAGGTGTTAAATGTCAAACAAATAAAAGAAAGAAAGTAAAACCTAATTATTTTAACCATTTTAAAAAGTAGTAATAATTGTAAATAAAAACCAAGTTATACAAACCGCACATCATTCATATTTTACCCAACATATACGTTGTAGCCTAGGTATGTATTGAATAGTGAGAGTCGTCATTTAATTCTGTTAGAAATAGAAAACATGGCAGTCAATATGTTTTCATGTAATTAACGTTGGAACGTCAAAAGGTTGAAAATATTATATGCTACTAAGCGATTAAAAATAGGGACATTTTTAGGTCCAGACTATACTATAGGTAGGAAAATAAAGGTAAGCTACTTAAATCTAGGATAGGTGTAGGTACTTATGTGAAATCAAGTTTTATGATAAGCTATAAAAATAAATTTAAAAAACTCATGCAGCAAGTCAAATAGACAGGCGGCAATAATGTTTTAATTTAGCAGTAAAAAGGCTTGTCGTTAGTGGCTGCATTAACACGCTTTATTGTTGGTGAACTCATTGGTGCCATCTATGAATTTAACGTAGCAGATTTAGGAAATCTGCTTATATGGCCTTCTTATAGTTTGACATTCAATGGAAATAGTAAATAAAATACCCACATCGTATGGATATTAGCCAATCGACAGTGTCGAGAGTATCAATTGAATTGAGAACTTCCCGTACTGTTAAAGATATTAAAAAAATCCTCAAAATCTGATGGAATCTTATTGTGGATCACCTTGTATTGATGCTTTTTAAGATAGTGTTTATTTTGTTACAGCTTAGCTGTTATCTATCCGGCTTCAGTGGCTACCGTCGTCGGCGTCGGGGTAAGCTTACGAACTAACAGATACGCCTTTAATTACAATGAAATAATGAGTGATTAAGAACATTGATAAAAATCTACCGGTCGGATATATAACGATGAACAAAGAACAGAAGCAAAGCAATCTATATAATTAGCTCAGCATGAGAAATAAAAGAATGGAAGCTTATAACGATTTGAAATTTTAAAAATATCCGACAGGCAGTCTATAGTAATCGTACTAGATACTATTAATAAGGGGGTCAGTAGTGGTGAGCTTATCTGATTTGAGCCGGTTCCATCAGTCGGATCTTAAGAATGATTCGGACTGATCCGATTCCTGAAATAAAACAGACGGTTCACGGATCCTAAATGAAGTCGGATTGACATGACTGTCGATCAACGACAGCGATGTACCGTGCGAGCAAACATTATTTGCATCAAAGAGGGCTTGGGTTAAAAAATGTCGGGCTTGGTTTAAATCACAATGATATGGGGACGATATATCTCACCAAATCTAGGTTAAAATTTTGTCAAATTCATGATTATGACATGATATGCCAAACTAATGAGTAATAAAATAAGTAGACAAATACAAATTTATTTTTGTTGTTTACAAAATTAACAAAGTAAGAATAAACAGAAAGGAAAAGAAAAATAATTACATGTATTCTGATAATTCACATAACCGGATAGGTGGAACCAGGCTTCATCCGAAAAAATGTCAGGTCTAATAAATCATTTCTTTCCAATACATTTTGGGTAAACCATTGAGAGTAATTCCTGCGTCTTTCAAAATCTGTGGCTTGTATTTCTTGGAATACTTGCTCTTTATAAGGAAATACATTTAGCTGCTTCTTAAGAATAGTCCTGCATATTCCATAAGATCTTCCCACTTCTTGGGACAGGCGTCTTATAAATTTGTTGGTGTATTTTGCATTATTTCACGAACGTTTGCAACAAGTTCTTCTGTTTTTACTGATGGGCTTCCTGCACCTTTTTTGTGTTATATAGAACCTGTTTGTCTAATCACAGCCACAGTTCTTTTCAGGCAATGATAAAAATCCCCAGCAATAAAAGCAACGTTAGGAAAATGTTCGTGAAAATCGTCCATGCACAAACCCGGATTGTATTGCCACTAACAATTTACTCTAACCACGTTTCGAAAATACGCTTCAACCATGAATGTTTTGTGCTGTTCCGTATAGCCCACTGTGTGAATTGTTCAAGAAATTGGAAAAATTTGCGATGAATTAAATTACTTGTAACGACTGTCAAAGATGACGGAATAACTGATTGATTGTTAATTCAGGTAGTTACTGACACCCAACAGGTATTAAGCTCTACGGCTAAGCATTACGTATATAGATGCAAGGCCCTCTTCATCATATGGGATTTTTTTTTATTAATAGCTTTATTCGAAATTTGACTTTGGCATCAAGTTTTGCTTCGATCGAGATGAAAATTAAGTAAAAAAATAGTAGTCACGTGATTCGCATTATCGGTCAAATTTAATTTTTTTTCAAAAAATAATTCAAAAGTGGGGTTATTTCTAAAAATATCGAAAAAAGTTATTAGAAAAAGTTCTTTTAAATGCAGTTTTTATCCCACATGCCAAATTTCAGCTGTATAAGAAAATTTTGATTTTTTACCCACCACTAAAATTTATTTTCCACTTTACTGATGACACTGTGTTCTTTTTTGTCTTAATATTAAGGTGTATTACTTTTAGACACAAACTACGTTTTCAAAAATACTTATTTTATGAAGTTACCTTATACAGGTTCAAAAACAAATAAACTTTGCATCACATGCGACCAAATTTCAATAGCCCAATTTTGCTTTTGTAGAAAAACACACATTTAATATGGCGCGGCGCTACTTTAAAGAAAATTTATCTGAAATAAAGCATTGTCAAAATTAAGAAGTTTTATGCAGGTTGCGTTGAGTCTTATTTTGCAAAAGTGGTGCAATTTACAAAACATAGGTAAAAATCAAAATTATCTTATGCAGCTGAAATTTTGCATATGGGCTAGAAACTGCATTTAAAAAACTTTTTCTAATAACTTTTTTCGATACTTTCAGAAATAACCCAACTTTTGAACTATTTCTTGAAAAAAATTAAAATTTGACAGATAATGCGAATTACGTGACTACTATTTTTTTGCTTAATTTTCATCTCGATAGAAGCAGAACTTGATGCCAAAGTCAAATTTTGAATAAACCTATTAATAAAAATACTGTATATAGTTGGAAAAACTTCGATCAATGTCATTTTCATTGCTACCTAATTGTATTATTAAAATTTAAATGTTTCGCGTATTAGAAATAAATGTGTTGTTGTTTGTCGTGTGAGATACTTCTAATTTAGGGTTTCCCTTGGGAGAAAATAATCTCTGAAGATGCCCTTTTGGTATTGGAATAATAGATAATATTATATTGCGAACCCATTCGCCTCTCGATATCTTTAAACAGAAATAAATTGTATGTTCCAATTTGGAGCCCATTCAGTAACAGGGGAAAAATAGGTGTATTTTACTTAATGCGGCTTAGGAACAGTACTACTGTAGGTACCGTTAAAGGTAATTGCATATTAGTACATTTTCAAAGCTCATTAAAAAAATTATTAAGTGGTAAAGTCACCCAGATTTGAAGAAAACATAAAACGGACATTTAAAATAATTTTTACAGCTCAATAAAGTCATTATGGAAGACTTATGGTATAAAGCGGATTTCGATAAAATCTGTACAATATTCAATATGTTCACACCCAGCCTCATTTAAAGACATTAAGATATAGTCCAGTCAGTATGGGTATACTAAAACGACACTTTATTTAAATAATCCTTTTTCTCCTTTTAAAGAAACTGCAAATTTTTAAAAGAAATAATCAAAATCTTGGAACAACCTAACAAGGCATTTAGCAAGCATAATTCAACAGCCAGTCTGTATTTTAGTGCCAAAGCAACAAAACCACGTTTTACACGTTGATAATATTATTAGTAAAAAGACCCCGCACTTCTCTTATGGAAAATGGCCCTCGGTTAAATTTTCTAAATTTTTAGTATGTTGTAGAGAATGCTATTCTGATCAAAAGTGTTCATGGCCACAACAATATCTGCCGACCAGTTTTTGAGATACAGGGTGTCCAAGTTGCAAAATATGAATCCTCAATACATTATATTTTCGTAGTTTAAAATATTTATTCGTTTTGTTTTTCTAAATTTTTGTTGGCCCTGTCGTAGATAGGATAGAATATTATAAAAATAGTTAAAAATTTTTTATTATATACCGGGTGAGTGACGAAAATTACTTAATATTTTTTGTTAAATCATTGTAGTTTCGGCATTAAATTAAACGTTAACAAAGTAATACTGTAGATGACACTAGCTTAGAGCAAGCTATCCGCATTTATAATATTTAAATTTATACAGGGTAACTCAAAAAAGTTAATATTTTTTTTATTAGTTTTGAAAGAAATTTTGTAGATACTTCTTTATGTACTACTTGTCACTTGTATGCTTCCAAATATATATAATTATCAAGGTCATACAGGGTGTTTCCGATGATAGGCGATAGAAAAATACCATAGAAATGCATGTATTTATAAATCACCCGGTAAATTAAAAATGCATCGGTTAAATTTCGTTATTTTTTAATATTTTTTGCTTAAAGTGTCTTACTTACATGTTCGCTGTTGATTTCCCTTTTCCTATGACCCGTTCTGGAGATATACAGCGTCGAACAGACTCAAAACTCAAAAAATAAGCAAATAAAATAACATTTTTTTTTAATTTCAATAAAATTTGTTACTATATTTCCTGCTTTCGAGTTACATCCGGTTTAACCGGAAGTTGATTTTTTTGGGGACATGTAAGCCGTTTTGCTCTAAGACGTACTGTTAGAAGGTTATAAGCTGTCAAAGTTCAAAAATGTCACTTTTCGAGAGTCAATATCTCGGAAACTATGAAGTATAGACTAATAATGCATTTAATAAAAAATAATTATAATTTTATGTGGAATTTAAAAATGTAAAAATATACAGGGTGTTCCATTTAAAAAATATTCCAAAAGCGGACCCAGCTGTCATCTTGACATTTAAAGCTGTCATTGGTATGTCAAAAAGCGCAAGACTTGCTCAAATATTATCGTTCAAAATTTCATTAAAATATACCGAACTGTTAAGAAGTTAGAGGGGGGGGGGGGGGGGACGGACTTTAGGTCCTCACTGTATAAAAGAAAAATGTAAATACCTAGGTAGTTTATATTACTCCACAGGTCAAGTTCTTGGGAAAAAACGTATTTAAATTCTTAAACTAGAAATTGTGCTTAAAAATGTTTTACATGTACCCAAGTTTTTGCCAAATTGTAAAAATCAATACAAATTATATACCAACTAATATTTGACTTGAGGTTAGGTATGCGATAACATTGAAAATTGGTTATTTTGCTGGTTTTGTTTGTTTTTTATATTCGATTTTATAAGTTTTATAGTTTTATTGACTTATTCTCTTCCCTTTCGAACTAAAAACACGACGACGAATCATTTTTAAACAAATTTTAGAAACAAAACCTTACAAAATAATTTTCTATCCTTAAAATCTGATAGGTCTGAAACTACTAAAAATGCCAGAAATCACTAACTTAATTCCGAACCTGACAAAAAAATGGAGAAGAAATTCCCATTTTTTGGCAGGAATTTAAATTTGAAAGCCCGGACCTGTTTATTTTCTCATTCGTCAAACGATAATGTTGCAGTGCGCATGTCTAGTCGTGTGTAGCTTTGTTTACATGCGCGAGGCCATAAATTGTAGACTTTAGTGATTCATTGCTTTGATGATAGTTTGGATTTACTTTACATTGTTGTACTATTGTGCAAGACAACCTACCCCACCTCCCCACAGAATATATAGCTATGCGTAGCCATCTATTCTCTTGCTATACCCAACATGACTGTACTATTGCAATGAAATTTTTAAAATTTAAATCAATCCAAATAAAAAAAAATGTCACGATTTATACAAGATCATTTAATGTGAACAAACATGGGCCGAATTTGTTATTGAAATCATGAGATAGGGATCTTCTTACATTGACTGTAGATGAAATAAACACGTTAGGATATTGTTCAACTGGTTAAACTAAGCAATTAATTTTGTCTTTGCTTTGTTTTTCAGAGCAGATAGTTTTTTAAACTTTGGTAAAAAAATCATTGCCAATTAAGTTGTTTTTAATAAAGGATTTAAATTGACTATATCTATAGAATAAGGAGCTTTTTGTGTACCTAATAAAAATGTAATAACTAGGTAATAATGTTGGGTAGGACAAATAATTTTAAAAATAAATAAGTAACCAGGCAACATGCCTATTGTGACATTATTTATTTACCGTACGAGCAAAAATTATTTGCATCAAAGAGGGCTTGGATTAAAAAACGTAGGGCTTGGTTTAGATCACAATGATATGGGGACGATATAGCTAACTAAATCTAGGTTAAAATTTTGTCAAATTCATATTATGACATGATATGCCAAACTAATGAAATAAAATAAGTAGACAAATACAAATTTATTTTTGTTGTTTACAAAATTAACAATGTAACAATATACAGAAAGAAAAAAAAAATTACATAAATTGCTGAAATTGGCCATCGCCATGCTCCAAGCATAAATTGTTGCAGTAATTCCTGCGTCTTTCAAAATCTTCGGCTTGTATTTCTTAAAATACTTGCACTTTATAAGGAAATAAATTTAGCTGCTTCTTAAGAATAGTCCTGCATGTTCCATAAGATCTTGCCACTTTTTGGGACAGGCGTCTTATACAATTTGTTGGCGTATTTTACATTATTTCACGAACGGTTGCAACAAGTTTTTCTGTTCTTACAGATGGTCTTCCTGCTTCTTTTTTGTGTTGTATAGAACCTGTTTCTCTAAAAACAGCCACGGTTCTTTTCAGGCAATGATAAAAATCCCCAACAATAAAAGCAACGTTAGGAAAATGTTCGTTCGTTCATTGCCACTCACCAGTTACTCTAACCCCGTTTCGAAAATACGCTTCAACCATGAATGTTTTGTGCTGTTCCGTAAAGCCCATTGTGTGAATCGTTCAAGAAATTGGAAATATTAGCGATGAAGCAAATTACTTGTAACGACTGTCAAAGATGACGAAATAACTGATTGATTGTTAATTCAGGTAGTTACTGACACCCAACAGGTATTAAGCTCTACGGCTAAGCATTACATCTTTAGATGCAAGGCCCTCTTTGATGCAAATAATTTTTCCTCGCACGGTATATAGTCTCATTCATTTATTCCTGTAGTATCGAGACGGCTAAGGTGCAACCCAACATTAGTCTTCTTATTTTAGCGCACTCTAACGGCAATCTTGTCTTCAAAGTTTATAGCGGACCGACAGTTTTAACTTTAAGGATGATCTAAATAGCTTATACTTCAAGCAGTACTACAACTTAATGAAAAACTTTAATAAATTGAATTAGTCGGCACACTTTGTCGGTCTTTTCCGTCGGTTAATTGCACCTAATAAAAATTCGAACGAAATTTGAAGTTACTTATCAAATAACGTCGATGGACCACAATTAAAATGTAAATATGATTACGCTTTCTGTCTCGTCGACACCTTAAGATAATAAAAACGCAGAAAGAACCTGGAGGCGGTAACGAACGCATCAAAAATGTTTAGCTAAAGCTATTTGCTATCAACGACAGAGAGGGCGATTGCCGAAAGTTCCTAAATATGAAACATTTCTATCAGCCGATAGGGTGCAGGTAATGTAAGATCTATAAACTAACTAGGTAGCCTCATAGAGCAGCATTCAGGTAAGAGGTACGAGCGAGTACTTAACTAGATGGTACTTAAATCGACTTCGGACTCTAGGGCAGCCATAACCCAAGCAATCCAGACACAGCGGTAAGATGTATTAAAAGCCTTTTTGCAAAATCAAAGCGGCCATCAATACAACGTAGCCTAACAAGGACGAGACGGCCGTCGTGGTCTACCCGCCCCAGGGTATTCATTGTGCTTGGATCCCTGTGTATTCCAATATAAAAAACAGTTACACACTTGTCCGATATGCCACAATATTAGCTTTTAATTATTTTCGCCGACACTATTATCTTCTATACATTTTTATGGTTTTTCTTAAACGGATTGCGCGCATTCTAGTGGATGCCAGCGTTGATCTGTTTCTAATCTGCAAAACGGCAGATGTTCCGGTAAAAATGCAAATAGCGTTCCCTATATTGGATTGTGATGCACTTCGTAGTTTATTTAGTTGTCTACCTTTCGATTATTACCAGTGTGACTGCCTTTTATATTGGAGTTAATTCTGCTAGGATGGCTTGATGGCCGCTTTGCTTTTACAAAAAGGCTTTTAATAGATCTTACCGCTGTGTCGAGATTGCTTGGGTTATGGCTGCCCGTAGAGTCCTAACAAGGACGAAACGGCCGTCGTGATCTACACGCCCCAGGGTATCCATTGTGCTTGGATCACTGTGTATTCCAATATAAAAATTAGTTTCACACTTGTCCGATATGCCACAATATTCCCTTTTAATTATTTTCGCGGACACTATTATTATCTTCTAAATAAGTGAAAAATATTAATCGGCGCGCAGACAAAGTTTTTATAATTGAAAAAGTTCAACGCCTCAGCTGGGATTTAAACCCAGAACGTCTCGATTACTAGAGCGCACTGAGATTCTATCACCTAGATACTTCGGCAATATAACATTATTCAATTTTAGTGTTAGTATATAGTTATACCCTGTGATTTCAAACTGGGGAGGGGGTTATTAAGGGAAAGGAACTCAATCACGACCACTGATCATTAAGATCTATTTTATCATTCATCCCGTATATTATAACGTATCTAGATCTATTGTGCAATATATTATGTCGTGTATATTTAAGCTAATTTAACTTAAATTATTGCATTAATTTGCATTTATTGAATTAATATTATTTGCGGTTATTGCATTTTATTTAATGTGTATGTATTTTTCAGTCCAACACAAGATTTTAATAATCGCCTTCCTTCTACTGTGTTATTTATCTCACACAAGGTGGATCAATTAGGAAGCATCAATCATTTTACGGACTGATTTTAGTACGCCCAGATACAATCTATATTGAAATCGTCTCTTTTGACATGCCAAAACGTATAATGGATTTATAAAAATATGCAGATTTATTGCATGCAAAATTTTTAATCACACATAATAGTTAAAAAAACAATGGACTTAATTTAGGTGCAAATTACACGGTTTAATGTTCTTGTCTCATGTCTCGGGAGGTGGTCTTGTATAATTATAAACTTGGTCATATTATTTTTGTGAATGGGATTTTTTTATAAGTAAAAAATGTTAATCGATGTGCAGACAACATTTTTAAAATTGAAAAAAGTTTTAAGAACACCCTCCCCGGTTTCCAATCACACGGTATTTCAAACTACTGCATCTAATGTAAAGGTAAATGTCTATGAGTTAAAAAAAGAAGTTAAAGAATGATTAAAGAATGAACGGATAGCAGGAATGAGAGAGCGAGCGATAAACAAATATTAACCCCAGATCCATAACCATGACAAAAGCACATTTTTTTTTATCAAGGTTGATGCATCAAGTTCTGCTTCGATTGAGATGAAAATTAAGCAAAAAAATAGTAGTCACGTGATTCGCATTATCTGTCAAATTTTAATTCTTTTCAAAAAATAATTCAAGAGTGGGGTTATTTCTGAAAATATCGAAAAAAGTTATTAGAAAAAGTTTTTTAAATGGTTTCTAGCCCACATGGAAAAATTTTAGCTGCATAAGATAATTTTGATTTTCTACCCATATTTTGTAAATTGCACCACTTTTGCAAAATAAGACTCAACGCAACCTACATAAAACTTCTTAGTTTTGACAATGCTTTATTTCAGATACATTTTCTTTAAAGTAGCGCCATATTAAAATAAATGTGTGTTTTTCTACAAAATCAAAATCGAGCTAGTAAAATTTGGTCGCATGTGAAGCAAAGTTCATTTGTTTTTGACCCTGTATAAGGTAACTTCATAAAATACGTATTTTTGAAAACATAGCTTGTGTCTGAAAGTATTACACCTTAATAAGACAAAAAAGAACACAATGTCATCAGTAAAGTGTTCATTAGGTGGAAAATAAATTTTAGTGGTGGGTTGAATAATATGTCAAAAAATCAATTTCTCTGAAAATTCGTATAAGCATATTAAAACTAATAAATGTATCTATAGCTCTCTAAAAAATCACTTAAATCGAAGTAAAAATAAAAAAATTTATAAGGCCCAAAACTTAATCCAAATTTTATGTTCATATTGTTATAACAAATACATCCACTATAATTAATATAACCCTTGTTTGCAAACACATGCGGTTGATCTCGGCCAATCAGCAGAAATTTGTCACTATTGATGATGATTGATTATGATTTTGTTAAAACGAAAAATTATTAGGAGATCTAATATTTGAGTGTAGCAAACTTTGCTCCATGACCAGTCTGCACACCTCCCGGTGCCTATGCCTATAATAGAAAGTACGTTTTCTACCATTCTTCATAATATCGTAACAAGGGTACCTATATTCGTTAAGTGAACTAAAATAACCATAACCATTCAGCAGATTGTAAAGAAAATTGAAGATATTATGCATGTGGGAGTACAAAAACATTTCGTAATATTGAGCCTAATGAATAAAAATGTAGCAATTGTTTTTTCTTATAAAATCGAAGTAATTTCTTAAAAGCCAATAAATAAAAACTAAAGTAATTATTGCTTTTGCGCCCAGCGATTGCTTAAAAGTGCAGGAATTGCTTCTAGTCAATGCTTTTTCTTAAAAAATAGAAGCGATTGCTATCGTTTGCTTAAAATGTGATGAATAAATTAAGGAATTGCTTTTTCTAGTGTAGCGACTGCTTTCAACTTTTTAAGGTAGGTTGACCCCTGTATCATTTACTTGGTAGCAGTCAACTTTACTTTAGTTCTCCGCGGCATACACATGCGTTGCTCTTAATTTGTGTCTTCGATTATGCCTGAATATATGAACCTCCGTAAAAGAAAAATCTACAGTGTACGTAAAAATTGCAGATATGATGATTTCAGAAAGTATATCGATTTGACTGCGAAAATGTTGAGTGGTTGGAAAATTATTTTTTAACTAATACTGGTAAAAGGCGAGGGGGTGCACTGTCACCTTTAGATAAGATTAAAGTCTTTCTCTCGGATCCGGGCTTTACCTACAGAATTTTGCTGTAGGTAAAGAACTCGGTGTTCACCAAACTACTGTCTGTAAGACATACACTTCTGTAATGGATGCAGTTTTGGAGAAGGCCAATATTTTTATTAAATTTTCTACAAGTGCTGAAGTTGTTGTGGAAGCTAAACGGTTGTGGTCAGAGAGATTTATTTATGTTCCTTCAATTTGTGAACGAATATCAATTGCTTGTCTTTAATTTTTTCATCACTACTATCACTTTCCTCATTTTCACTGAAATCTGCCATAGCACAAATATAAGTTTCCTATTTTCCACAAAAACTTAACAGGTTACTATTGTACTAAATAAATAGACCAACGTTGTTGTATTTACGTCAACTCTTTTCCAAATTAGGCACCAAACTGAACATGAAATCTTTTCATATTCAGATCTAGCGATTGCTTTTACTTATAACATTTGCTAGTCAAGCAATTGCTTTTACTAAAAAGTAATTGCTTCAAGTAATTGCTTAATTTTTATTCATTAGGTTTATTGGCTGAAAAAAAAATTGCCTGACAAAAATTATAGGGAGGTTAGATAAGACTGCTGATAGATTTCCACCCAATACATCAATAAAACCGTCACAAAAAATGTTAGTATTTATTTTTTAATTGCCCCTTATCCTGCCTCTGTTCTGATGCAATAGTTAATAATATATGTATCCAACTTTCAAATAAATTTGCGGTTAAGTAAAAAATATATTTACCCGAAATATTTTGCAATTTTTAATTAATTTATTCCTATTTAGACGGCAAAATTTCGGTCAGCCCGCAAAAGTAACAAAAGCCGACACCCATAAAAGAAATTTCTCTCCATATATGTATCTCTTGAAATAAGATTATTCACAGAAAGTGATTTATTAAAATTTTACCATGTCAAGGCTCCTTAATAATTTATATCGTGTAAATACGTGTGTATTATAAAATTAAATTAATTTAAATTTATTGTCAGCCAAATCGGGGGCAGAAATATTCTCAGACAGGATTTTTATTATTGTATCCAATGGGGGAGTAGAGGCCCAGTGGCGGCTCGTGGTTATTTGAAGTGGGGGGTCATTTAGCATCGAAAGGATACATCAACAGCGCCGAAGGCGAACAATTTTTTTGAGTGCCGTGTAAAGACTTTTTTGGCCTATTAAAATTTCATTTTTGATGTATTTACACTAATTTCTGTCTTCGCTGAAAAAAAGTTAACACTACAATTTTATCTGATAAAAAAATCAAAAAATAAAATATGGGCTGACCTATACGTACATTTTAAACAGATTTGAACTTACGGTGAATTATTCTCTCTTTAGTTTCTGCAAAGTGATCAATGATTCGTTCATTAAAATTTGGAATACTTCTTACAAAATATTTTTCGACTGATAACATCGATAATGCAGATAATCGTTCCTGTATTTTTTACACCCGACATTTTGTGACAAAAGAAACAATAAACTATTTAACACAACACTTGTTAAATAATAACAAACAAAAAAATTATCAAACACGACTGGCACCTGTACGTAAATTAAAACTCCAAAAAAGTAAACAATGACAAACGGACAATGAATATTTGAATATACATTATACAACCCTCCTTACTGCAGCAATCGGTTAAGCCAACAAATTTTTCTGGAAAATAAACTAAGAACTGTTCCGCAACGTAACTCCCCTTCCCACACGTATCTGCACAATTGCAACGTTTGTCGGAACCTCATCGAAACTTGATATGGCTTATAGCTTTTATAGGACTCTTTTTCTTCGTCTTTCCTTCCAGTAGTAGAATGCGTTTATTTCTCTCTTGCATGCTTGCGCATTAAAATTTCTCTGGGAAAGCAAACACATAGGTGGTCAAGAAGTCGCCTTGACCTAATATACGAGGAATGTACGATAAATACCGTTATATATAGTGCGTGGCTGTGATCATATACTCTTGGTAAAATACGAGGGATATTTTAGAGGTAATAGTAATAGTACACGAAACAAAGGAGGTTTGGCCGATTCGATGGCTTTTAAACCTGAATTAAACTTAATAAATATTAAGTTATATGAGAGGTGAATTAGTGAGGGAGGTCATTGACCAAATGACCTTAAGGAAGAGCCGCCACTATATATAATAAATAAATTTAAGAAGGGAAAAAAATGCCGAAGAATTTTGATAAAGAAAGTGCATTCAGCATGAATCTATTGTTGGAAAAAATTAGGTTTATCAAAAACGGTAATTATTGCAAAGTAGAATAATTAAAATTGTATTAATATAACTTAAATTTAATTAAAATCGGGGGACCAATTCTATCGGTCTTCTTGTTGGATTTTCTTGGTTTCAGTTTTTTATGTAGATCTGAATAAAACTCATCACATCAAATGTACAGGGAGTAGCCACCCATGTTTTCTCTTCTAAGGCAGTTCTAGTTTGGTAACGACTACAAAAAAGTCTTACGTTATTTTTCGTAGAACATATTTCTATATAAATAGTGGGTGTAGTAAAACGAGATAATGAGCCTAATGAATAAAATGTAGCAATTGCTTTTTCTTATAAAATCGAAGTAATTTCTTGAAAGCCAATGAATAAAAACTAAAGTAAAGTTTGCGTCCAGCAATTGCTTAAAAGAGCAGGAATTGCTTCTAGTCAATTATTTTTCTTAAAAAATAGAAGCAATTGCTATCGTTTGCTTAAAATGTGATGAATAAATTAAGGAATTGCTTTTTCTAGTGTAGCAATTGCTTTCAACTTTTTAAGGTAGGTTGACCCCTGCATCATTTACTTGGTAGCAGTAAACTTTTCTTTAGTTCTCCGCGGCATACACATGCGTTGCTCTTAATTTGTGTCTTCGATTATGCCTGAATATATAAACGTCCGTAAAAGAAAAATCTGCAGTGTACGTAAAAATTGCAGATATGATGATTTCAGAAAGTTATATCGATTTGACTGCGAAAATGTTGAGTGGTTGGCAAATTATTTTTTAACTGATACTGGTAAAAGGAGAGGGGGTGCACTGTCACCTTTAAATAAGATTAAAGTCTTTTTGTCGGATCCGGGCTTTTAAAATTCTGTAAGTGAAGAACTCGGTGTTCACCAAACTACTGTCTGTAAGACATACACTTCTGTAATGGATGCAGTTTTAGTAAAGGCCAATAGTTTTATTAAATTTCCTACAAGTGCTGAAGCTGTTGTGGAAGCTAAACGGTTGTGGTCAGAGTGATTTATTTATGTTTCTTCAATTTGTGAACGAATATCAATTGCTTGTCTTTAATTTCTTCATCACTACTATCACTTTCCTCATTTTCCTTAAATATAAGTTTCCTATTTTCTACAAAAACGTAACAGATTACTATTGTACTAAATAAATAGACCAACGTTGTTGTATTTACGTCAAATCTTTTGCAAATTAGGCACCAAACTGAACATGAAATCTATAATCTGAAAAAGTGGATAAGCCACCTCTAAACTTGTGTTGAATAAGCATTTGCTACAGAGGTGTAAGAAAAACAGCAATTGCTGCAAAATTTTATTCATATCCAGATTTAGCAATTGGTTTTACTTATAGCATTTGCAAGTCGAGCAATTGCTTTTACTAAAAAGTAATTGCTTCAAGTAATTGCTTAATTTTTATTCATTAGGTTCAATAGATGAGATACTTCGCCCCCTCCACAATTAAAATAACCTTAGCTTAAATATCTTGCGTAAAAGATTCGCTACTCTGATATGAAGCACTGTATGAAGTAGGTGCCTACTGCACTGTACTAGGTAACTACTCTATAAATTTCTCACTAGCTGCTACAAGATATAGAAAACTGCCTATGTCTATAGATAGTTATCGAATAGCAACATTGTCATAAACTAATGATTTCTGAAAGATAATAAATAAATCTACTTTAATTGGACTAAGCGCTAATTAACGTTGAATTTAAATAATTGAATTGATTTTATACACTTATTCGTGTTATATTTTTCAATAAATGATGGCGCCTGTAAATGAATTCGTTAAGAAATAATATTAATTTATTTTTGGCGTACGTAAAAATAAACAATTTTAATTAAAAAATATATATATATAGCGCCCTGCGCTTCCTTTCGGCTAAGGATGGATCTAACGAATTTAAAAGAAGATTTTTCTTCTTTCAATATAATTCTTTACTTAATACTTTCCACATTACAAAGAATTACCATAAAATCTTTGATATCTCTAACATGTAAACGACACGCATTTTTTAAAAATATGACGACAATTGATAGCTGTATGATATGCCGGTATCCTTTATGTACGTATTAAAATGCTCGTATTTTCCAAAAAGAAGATATTATGCAGTTAGCATTAGTTATACAGGGTTCTATAAATTTGTGTGCCTATATAGTGATCTCGCGAGATATAACGATTGAGGTAAAGATACGTATTTTGGGACCTAATAATTTCGTGAAAAAAAATTACAAATATTCCGAATGCCTTCGGAGATATCTGAAAAAAAAAGAGAAACATCTTTTTACAGCCGCTTCGAGATTCGACGTTTCGTTCTTCAGATACCACCGTCAAGCCAACTTTTATTTAAATATGGACCTGGAATTTTAAATATGATTTTAGGGAGCTTTGGAAATATAATAAAATTTAAAAGTTTTTGTAAAAGGAAAGAAAGAAAAACTAAAAGTTTTCTTTCACAAAATTTAATAGAATATAGAAATTCTTTAGGGGTCTCTACATGTTTCGAACGTAGAAACTTTCATCATCAGGAGACATGAAATTTATATAGTGCTGATGGTAAATTAGCCGAAGAGAAAATGGTAAAAACCTTAATGGAGCTTTTATGGCACTAAAATTCTATTAAATTTTGTGAAGGAAGACTTTGTTTTTTTTTTTTTCCTATACTTTCAACTCCACTTTAAGCATGGGCTACTTCTTTAAGTTTTTGTAAAAGTTAAAGAAATCGATTAAAGGATCACAAGTCACGGTTTACTGGCCGTCAATATCAAAAATTCTGCGTCACTCGTAGTAAAAACGTCCTTACAGCGTTCCGTTGTGATTTCCCTAAAGCATTATAATATGATGTCATTAGGAAACTAATAAGTAATTTGACTAGTGGAAAACTAAAAAACACACATATATTTAGTATATTATTTTTTCTTAATAGGTATACAGTGTGATCAGTAAAGTCCGCATCATATGGGAATTTTTTTTTAATTAATAGCTTTATTCGAAATTTGACTTTGGCATCAAGTTCTGCTTCGATCGAGATGAAAATTAAGCAAAAAGATAGTAGTCACGTGATTCGCATTATCTGCCAAATTTTAATTTTTTCCAAAAAATAATTCAAAAGGGGTTATTTCTGAAAATATCGAAAAAAGTTGTTAGAAACAGGTTTTTTTAATGCAGTTTCTAGCCCACATGCAAAATTTCAGCTGCATAAGATAATTTTGATTTTTTACCCTCCACTAAAATTTATTTTCCACTTAATGAACAGTTTATTGATGACACTGTATTCTTTTTTGTCTTAATATTAAGGTGTATTACTTTTAGACACAAACTACGTTTTCAAAAATACTTATTTTATGAAGTTACCTTATACAGGGTCAAAAACAAATAAACTTTGCATCACATGCGACCGAATTTTAGTAGCCCAATTTTGATTTTGTAGAAAAACACACATTTCATATGGCACTACTAGAAACTACATTTAAAAAAACTTTTTCTAATAACTTTTTTCGATACTTTCAGAAATAACCCCACTTTTGAATTATTTTTTGGAAAAAATTAAAATTTGACAGATGATAATGCGAATCCCGTGACTACTATTTTTTGCTTAATTTTCATCTCGATCGAAGCAAAACTTGATGCCACAGTCAAATTTCGAATAAAGCTACTAATTAAAAATAATCCGATATGATGATGCGGACTTTACTGGTCACACTGTACCTATATCACAAATGCAACTAATCTAATT
Organism: Polydrusus pterygomalis; assembly: GCA_963969555.1. Lineage (NCBI taxonomy): Eukaryota > Metazoa > Arthropoda > Insecta > Coleoptera > Curculionidae > Polydrusus > Polydrusus pterygomalis. The sequence goes on from OZ018379.1 coordinate 22,824,109, forward strand.
AATATAACGTTTGTTTTTAATCACAGGCGGTAGATCTAGGGTAATAAGCAGAAATTTGTAACCATTGATTTCTGTTTAAAACTGATCGAGACAAATTATAAATAATTTTGTTTCCTTATACAGGGTGTTAGTGAATAAGTGAGACAAACTTCAGGGGGTGCTTCTTTAAGTGATTTTAAGAAGAAAAGTTCATATAAACATGGGTCCGAAAATGCATAGTTTTTACGATACAGGGTGTCAAACTTTAAAAAAAAAATCGGATGTTCGTAAATATCTCGATACTCTTGTATTCAATTTTGTTGAAATTTGGTAATTCTATTTGTAATAACAAGACGATAATTTAGCCTCAATTAGATTAAAATTTTTAAGTCCAGTGGCGTCCCGGAAGACAGTCCAACTAATATTTTTGACAAAAAAAATGCGCGCCACTGGTTTTTTTAAAAATTATGTATTTTTTTCGAATTAAACAACTACAAATACAAATATTTTATTTCTTGAGTTTTTTTCATATCTTGCTTTGTTTTTGAGAAAAAAAAATAAAAACCACTTTATTGTATGTCCCCGGGACAATAAGAGTAAAAATTTAAACCACTTACTATGCTAATAACCAATTAAAATTACACAAAAGTTCTCTTTCGAATTTTTCGCATAGATTTTAAAATATTAAAATTTAAAAGAGGACTTTCGTGTAATTAATTGCTTAATAGCATAGTAAGTAGTTTACATTTTTTACTCTTATTGTCCCGGGGACATGCAATAAAGTGGTTTCTATTTTTTTTCTCAAAAACAAAGCAAGATATGAAAAAACTCAAAAAATAACATATTTGTATTTCTAGTTGCTTAATTCGAAAAAAATACATAATTTTTAAAAAAGCCAGTGGCGCGCAGTTTTGTTGTCAAAAATATTAGTTGGACTGTCTTCCGGGACGCCACTGGACTTAAAAATTTTAATCTAATTGAGGCTAAATTATCCTCTTGTTATTATAAATAAAATTACCAAATTTCAACAAAATCGAATAAAAGAATATCGAGATATTTACGAACATCCGATTTTTTTTTAAAAGTTTTACACCCTGTATCGTAAAAACTATGCATTTTCGGACCCATGTTTATATGAACTATTTTTCTTAAAATCACTTAAAGAAGCACCCCCTGAAGTTTGTCGCACTTATTCACTAACACCCTGTATATTACATGTTAGTGGTAATAACAATAACCAACTTGCTTAGATATAAACATTATTATATTAGCAAGCATATCTACCCAACCTAAACCATGAGGGACATAGTTTAGGTTTGCAATAACTTCCGGGATACTAAAAGTAAGTATCCAAAATACCACTGGCTGATAAGGATTTATATACCATGATAATTCCAAATGCGGCTGAAGCTTGTTTACTTCTTATTTATTGCATTTTATTCTTGAAATTATGAGACAGAATTGCTAATACATAAAACGGACAAACTTACCAAGATATTGATCAGACTTAGCGAACTAGAAAATTATTCCTCATCCATATTTACAATAAACGTCGAATTTATTTCTTTGAGATTATCTCTAAGTGTATTGTACTCTTTTCAAGAAAATTTACACCGTCTTGTGGCAATTCGTTATCATTTCAATGTTGCGGTTATATTGGAATATTGGAAATGTAGTCGGTATATCCATACAACTACCTCCATAATCAGTAAATATAAATAGTTGTTTGTAACTTATACAGTATCGGTCTAAGATAAAGAACAAACCCAAAGTAGCCAAGGGGGCCAAACAAACCCTACCGATTTATCTGTGTTACATTTTTTAAAAGCTTATAAACCTTGTATAGACCGGGGCCTTTGAAAATGGTTCAAAGTGAAAAAAAATAATAGTAGGATGAAACCCCTTGGAAAAGGAAGAGAATATAACAAAAATGAAAGGAAAAATAATTTACGGGCGATCCGAGGTCGGGAAGCGGAAAGGGGTGAGTTTTTAAGGGTAGAAAACGATTTATCTCGATTTCCGACAAAACTACAACTCCTATGGAAAAACGTTAAATAGCAAAGTTGTAGGTAATAAAAAATCTACAACATCTATACTTTTTCACATAACCTCAAAATTTATGTGAAAAATTCAAATAACCAAGTTTTTGGTTTTATATTTTTATCTTTTACAAAAAAAAATTTTTTTCATGAAATTTGGTGAAAACTTACCTTTTTATGTCCCAAACACACTGTAATTTTTTTGATTTAAAGTATTTATTTTTTCACCAAAATATCTGCTTTTTAAAAAAAGTCGGTGGGCTTTTTGTTCGTTGAAATCTACTTTCTGATGGTGTAAAAAAATATACATTACTATGGTAAATGTTCTCAAAAAATGCAAAGAAACGAAAAAAACTCGAATCCGAATTTTTTTTTTAAATCATTAGGTATGTACAATTTTCAGCTATTTATTAAAATTTATACTTTAATTACTTAAAAAACGTAAGATTCCATGTCTTACATTGATAAACGAAAAATTGCAAATCAAAATATACTACTATAATTATTAACAACCAAATAAGTTAATAAAATTAATATTTAATAAGACGTTCGTTTCTTTGCATTTTTTGAGAACATTTACCGTAGTATTGTATATTTTTTTTACACCATCAGAAAGTAGAGATATCAAGGAACAAAAAGCCCACCAACTTTTTTAAAAACGCAGATATTTTGACGTGAGAATTTTTGATTAAAAATTAGGGTGCTTTTTTGATATTAAGTCAAAATAAGGTGAAAAAAATAAATATTTTAAATTAAAAAAATTACAGTGTGTTTGGAACATAAAAAGGTGAGTTTCACCAAATTTCGTGAAAAAAAATTTTTTTGTATAAAAATAAAAAACCAATAACTTGGTTATTTAAATTTTTCACATAAATTTCGAGGTTATATGAAAAAAGAGTAAATACAAATATAGATCTTTTTATTACCTACAACTTTGCCGTTAAACGTTTTTCCATAGGACCTGTGGTTTTGCCGGAAATCGGGATAAATCGTTTTCTACCTTTAAAAACTCACCCCCTTCCACTTCCCGACCTCGGATCGGCCGTAAATTATTTTTCCTTTCATTATTGTTATATTCTCTTCCTTTTCCAATGTGTTTCATCCTACTATTATTTTTTTTGGTTTAAAAAATTATGGACCCTGGTCTATTATATTTTAATCTCAATTTAATTTCTTAATTAGGTAGAATGATGTGGAGGCAAAGTTTCTACATTTTTTTTTTCACTAATAATATTTGTAACTAATGTTTATGCTTAACTTAATATAAGTCTGTTCAATGTCCGCTGACCGTTACGTCATATTCTCCATATTTGCGATACGTCGTAAATTAATTCAGTTGTAGTTTGACTTACGGGTGGTAAAAGTTATAATTATTGTTCTTGGGCTTGATCTACATAAAGACGGATTCATCTGAACAAGTAAAATACAAGCGCGTTTTTTTAAATTTTTAATTATTCTTTTTATACTCTTAATAAAGTCAGAAATAAGTACTTTATTTAGGGTAAAAATATCATGGGATGAAAAATTTTGTTTTTGAAAATCAGTATGAAAATTTAATTAATTTAAATTTACTGGAACATAAATAAAACGCATTTAAAAAATTTAATATTGAATCATAGATTGTTTCTCTAGTGCATCTCTAGTGCACCAGTCTACAAATTTTGTTTCAAATATTTTCATCTTATTTATAAAGTCATAAGAAGAAAATATAATACATAGTTTTCATCATCGCCGCAAGGGTCAACATCATCAGATTCGTCCAAGTTAATAATAAGGGGAAGAGTTTCTGAAGCATCGATAAATCTTTCCCGTTCCCACACATCATTTGTAATAAAATTTTATTAGTTTTTTTTGACCAACTTGTGTTTGGAATTTTTTCAATTAGCGCAGAATGATAGGTGGCGTTATTCATGATAATAAGCGACGGTTCTTCCAAATTTGGTAACAATATTTCTTCAAACCATTTCTCAAAGTTTTACCAATTCATCGAATCATGATAATCACCCGATTGCAGGCCAGACTTGGATATCAAACTTGCATTATTCACAAATTTATTTTCTGAACCAGCTAATAATATACCGTACACTCTATTATGATTTTTTTTAACTGTATGAAGAGTAAGAGTATCATCTTTCCAAGTTCGCCTAAAAACCCCTTTACTATATAATCGGGTTTCATCCAGAAAAACAGGTTTTAAGGAAAATTGAGAGTTGCGGTTATTTTTAAATTCTCTTAAAAATTCTACTCGTTTTTGGGCTATTGGGCGTTGCTCTATTAAAAAACGCCTGTTTGATATAGTACATTTCGCCATTTAAATTAAAATTTCTTTAAACAGTCCGCTCTTCCTTATAGGTTTTCGCCCCTTTCTCCTTACACCATGTAACAAAATGTTCGTATTGCTTTTCATACCTTCGTCTTGATTTGGCAGGTTAATGCTAGGAATTTACTTTATCTGCGGCCATCAAAATGGCTTCGGGAAGTTTTTCGTCGGATGAATCCATTAAATATTGACACTTTTAAAACTAAAATGGGTTAAAACGCACCGTCGGCGTCGTAGAAAAAAGTATTTCCGGCATAACTTTCTCTTTGAAAACAATTAAATAATTTTAAACTTAATGCTTGTTCTTTCTCCCAATACCGTGACATTTTTGAAATATTCTTGATTAAAAATGTCACTGTCAAAAATGACAAGAAAACCTTTTTGATTGATAAAATTATACGACATTGACGCAAATTTACTTTCTCACCTAGTTCACAAATGTTTTAAAGATAAGCACTAGTCGTGACGTAACGGTCAGCGGTCATTGAACAGACTTTACACGCTATAGTATAGCTAATATTAGATAACGACCAAATTATTAAGTATTTGTCCCTATTGTCATTCTATTTACTGCCACTCAAAATCCTTTCTTTTCCATTAAGCAATAAAGTATGGTTATGCATATAATTGAATTTATTTTATACACTTTTATTCTCGCTGAATTGTAAACAAATCGATGACTCGATGGCGCCTGTTTATCGACAAATGTACCTCTTTCTTCATCGAAAGTCTGCAATATCACGCTTCATTTGTCGTTTAATAGAGTCGACCTAAATAACTAATGGATGGCGAAGTAATCGTTTTGGATTTTGTTGCTCTTGTACTGGTAAAAAGCTTACTTAATAATTGCAATAAAAAGCTCGTTTTTATGGTGCATTACCAATGTCTAAGTATCTGTAATAAATTTCATTCAACAATAAGTATAATAAGTAAAAAACCCAAGGACAATTTTATATAGCTACTAAAACTGATTTTAAGAACAGAGCTCTGTGCGGATAATGGATAATCATAGATTAACTTAAAAAGGTGACCTTTTTTGGCTCCGCAAACTCATTTTATATTACCTTTTTCGGCAATCGTCCGGAAAGTACCCACTTCCCCGACGCTTTTTCTTTGAGAGATTAGCATTTCTCCGGCCTAGTCCGGGAAGTACGTGCCTAGTCCGGGAAGTACAATATTAGCAATTGGTCTAATTTCAATATAAATATTAATATAAATAAGAATTAGAATGTTTCTGTTGGTACCTATCTTCTGTTCGAATTTCAATATTTAATACAAATAAGAATTAAAATGTTCGAAATTTTGTTCTACAAAGAAATATAAAAAAGAAATGTGTCTCATTGATTTGTTATTCTACACGGTTGCCGAAAAAATAGTGTACGCAACACGTCCGAAAACAGTTTTTTTGGACTCGCAGACTTCCAGAATTTTGTCGACTCGTCCAAAAAAACAGTATTTTCGGACTTGTAACGTAAATTACTATTACAGGAAATTAAACTGTTGATCTGGAGTAGATACCGTTGCGGAAAGATACTGGGACAAAATATTTTGCTTAAATCTTCTAGATTAATATAGGTAACATACAGTTGTTATTTTTTTTTTATCAAAGCATGGTTTTGGGTATGATTGACTTGCTTCTGAGAAGTCGAAGGTCCACATGCTTCATTTGTTGTTCTGAGATTTTCGATGAGCTTCTGCTTCAGATGATGACTATGATCTAGCTGCAGATATGGTTTCAGGGAATATGCATTTGAGTGGCCTGTTAACTTAATCAACTCTTGTTCCCCAACACCTTGTTTAAATAGGACATCAGACACAGCGGCAGATCGATGAGAATGATTTGTTATTTTATGCTTCTTCGTATCTATTCCAATTCTTTCCGCTGAAGTTTTGGTCCACTTAGATACTGTATTTATTCCTATAGTGGAGTATTTTTGAACCAACATCCCTTCTGCCAGTTTGGATGAACGGAGAGAAATAGTCTGTCTGTGGAAATGTTTGGTCCTCTTTTTTCCAATAATTTTAAAAATAATCTTACAGGGCATAAGTCTTTGTTTGATGAATTTCTTACCAACCATTTGCTGTTTGCCAATTCTTTTGACCCACCTTGAGCGGTCTTGGAAAATATGCTGTTATATTCAATTCGTTCGGCAAATTCTCCCATGGTATCAAACTCCTTTTGAAAATATTTAATTTTGCAATTTACGGCCTCATTGCCTCTCCAAGCTAGTTCAAATGAGCAGAGATGGAAAAACTTTTTTTGTGCTTCATCGGGATTTTATTCATTGTAGCTTTGCATTATTGTTAGTAAATCTTTGGTAGATAATGCTTTTGTACTTACTTTCCTCTTTTCCTGACAACTTTGGAGCTGCTTTCTCTTTGCGTCTCTTGCCATTCGCGCATTTTTAAAAGAAATATCCGTAAAAGGATCAATTTTTATTTCGTATTTTGCAAAATACATTTCTTGATTCATTTTTGCTGTAGTGTTCCATACAGCCTTTACAACAGATTCTTTATAGTCTCATCAATGTCATATTAAAGGCGTAATCTTCGAGGATTTTCGCTAGTTCCATCACAGTAGTACATTTTTCCAGTTTATAATTCCTTTCTGGCTAGTTTAAATTACTTGTTAAATTCTTACGCGAAAGCTATTTAAACATGGGTAGGTAAGTATTTTGGACTCACAAATATCATTAGATATTGAAAAACGAATATCATCAAGCACCGTAATGCACAAAGTCAAAATTACGATCAACTTGATTTTTAAAAGAGTTTACTCTATTTGCGCAGACTGTACTTTCTTCAAGCGAGTTCCGTATGTACACTACCCGATTGATGAGGAAGTTATTTCTTGGAAATGTCGCGGCTTTTTCTTTGCTTAATTTTTTTGAGTGTACCCGAAGCTGTTGATTCTGATTTAAATGAAACACATTTAAGTTACAAGTTTAGTAGTCCGTTAGTATTTTAAAAGTTTTTATTATATCACCTCTAGTTCTTCTTTGCTTCAGAGCAGTTAACCCAAATCTTTTAAGTCTTTCGGGACTACCTGGAATTCTGGTAACCCGCCTTTGGACCCTTTCCAAAGTTTCAATGTATTTGTTGTAGTAGGGGTTTCAAATATTGTATCCGTATTCAATGTTTGGTCTAATATAGAAAGTGTACAATTTCTATACAATCTGTAGAGAGTGAAAGTCCTTGCTTATTTTTTTTTGAGTGTCCCCGAAGCTGTTGATTCTGATTTAAATGGAACAAATTTCTCAAGTTACAAGAATAATAATCCGTTAGTATTTTAAAAGTTTCTATTATATCACCCCTAGTTTTTCTTTGCTTCAGAGCAGTTAGCCCAAACACCATGAAAAAAAACTATTGGCTTTCTTTACCATTTTAATAATACTTATTGATTTGCATTTTAAATTAGAAGAAATTAGTAACCCCAGATCTGTTTGTTCTGTAACACTAATAAGTTGAAGATTACTAGTACAATTTTAAAAACGCGGTATTTATTAATGAGAAGCTAATTTTACTGTTGCGCTGCGCTCTTCCTTTTTGTTACCTTAATAACCTAATTAAATTATAAAAATTTGGTTATATTTGCTAGCGTTAATTTTCATATCTTTCCCCTTTAGGCAATTTGTATAGCAAAGACCGAATAAGGTTAATGTCGAGGTAATTCACGATCGTCGTAAAAACCTGTATTTTAAATGTTCCTAGAACAATTTTAAATTGCTATTTACAAAGAAAATACAGGTTGTGACGCAAGGAGCCACGAACCGCGAGTTGCACAGGAAGTGCGCCCACGCGCGGCGGGCGCGGCCCGTGCCGGTGACTGAGCGGCCCACTATTAAATCAACCATCTAATCCATTTAAAATCTGACATTGTGGTTTAGTTATAAAGGTCGCGTAATTTGGTTGCGCAATATAAAATAGATAAGACGTTAATAATTTTTTTATTTAATTAAGATAAAATTGGACAGTTACAATCAACTATTAATACTGATAACTTGCATAATCAGAAGTTAGATTTGGAAATATTGCTGTCAGAAGACGGTAAAAAGCAACCGTTCAAATGGATGGGTCCAATTTTTCTATAGTTTGTATTGCTGGAACAGTAGTCTTTTCACTTGTGCTACATACTTGATTGATCGAAAGATTGTGATTGAATGCATTACACCATAATTTTTTCAGATAGTACAGCGAGAAAAATAATCTAAAATGAGTTATAAATGCATGTTGTGTACAGGTTTGCTAAGACATAGTTTGTATTGATAGCTTATTTAGTATTAACCCATATTAAATAAATTGCCAGTGTATCAAACCCGCTTTAGTGTTATATCAATTCCAGATTTGCTAAAACAGTGTTTTTATTGGTAGTAATCAGTTCCATTAGCAGCACAGTGTTGTTGAATAATGAACTACTTTTAATACAGCAATTTTGTTAAGAAATATATTGTATCTTCTCAATGCGACGTATTTTGTTTCCAGTAAAGCGCTTGCTCTAAAATTAAGGAAAGCAGAGCAGCGTCCATAAAAACGATTGTATCCGTTAGAACCTATAATCCACAAGACGTTGGTGGGTGTTAGTAGCAATCGGCAATCGTCGCGCGCTGTATTATTAGTTTTAACGTATTTGTTGAGCAGGTCACATCGTTCTTCGGAGTCTTCTAGCTGTACTGTCTGAATTTGAATTTTATTGATAGTACCAATACCTGTTTCAAATAATTGATTTTTACTTTGTATTCAAGTTTTTTTAAACTTTGCAAGTCAGATAAAGCAATAGTAGATTTTTATTTTGCCTCAACCCATCATTACCCAACCCATTATTAGTATTGGATTTTATAAGCTATGGACGAATTTTACTCAGTAAACCATGTTGCATAATTAATAATCATGTGCAATGTTAAACCACAAGAACAATATCACACTAGAAGCTATTTAAATTTTTGAGGACTACAGTACTGACTTTTAGTGGTAAGTATATGCCTTATTACCCGTAGCAAGCAAATATTATTATGATTAATCTTAAGTTTCATTACAACTGCCAGTCGGAACTAATACAGTATATAAAACCAGATTACACCCCCAATAGAACTTAATAGTTACTGGAACTATTCAGAGCAATAATGGCTATAAACCATTCTATGATAGCATTAACTCCTATTTTCTATTGGCTAAATTACCGTGATATTATCATGACACAACGGGCTAACAATTTTCGTTGTCTTATAGTGTAGGAACCTTAAAAATAACCTGTGTATGTGTATTCAGCTTAAGAGAGAAGTAAGAAAACATTTTACTCGAAGCAAGCAATAGCGTCATTGTGGTCGATATATTATAATCTAGTTGGAGCATGAAGAAATTTAGAGTATCTGATGAGACGATGTGGTGATAATATCAAAACGTTACGGAAGAAGTAAAAATGGTATGGAAAAGAGCCGTTTCTAAAATGAAAGTAGTAAAGTTCCTTAACATGCAATGCCGAGGTTGATATGAAGATTGAATAGTTGGGTCCTTGCGAGTCTGTACTGACTACAAGGCTGTGCTTAAAAGATTAGGTTTATAACTTTTTTCAAAAATATATTGACTAATAATTATTGTCTTGAGCTTCTATAAATATATAATAACATCCCTACAGCATTAAATATAAATATTAAGAAAAAAAGCAAGTAAAGAAATAGAAAATATTTCATACCAGAAAGGACCAATTAGTCCAAGAGCCAAGTGGCAATAGGCAGATCCTAATGTGAAGGATATAGGGATGAGGGATGAGAATAACCGTATTTTAATAATTGGTCTAAAGACTAAATCAATATTATAAAGAAGGAATCTTTCAGATAAGATATTATTTGTATTAATCATCTTGCGTCATGGGTGAAAATTTAATACAATATTGAAGAAGTAAGTAGTCCATACTCAAAGTGAAGTTAAATGATATAGAAAAATGAAAAGCACAAAGTCTTTCTCAACAATTTTTATTCGAATAACTAGGCGAACCTGGAATGATTCATAACAAATTGAATCGACATGTTTTGAGTGTACACACGAGAAGTGAAAAAGTTTGAATAGTCAAAAAGACAGAAAATACTTCAGCATACTGAAAAGTCAAGGACCAGTGCAAAGCCACTGTCTTGGGTGGGAAATGAAGAGAAAAATGAAAAATTAGGGGATTTTAAAAAGACTTTGTAAAAATGATTTTCAAGTGTAAGTAATGAAAAATCTTTAGTTTAATTTAACTATGTCGGAGACATGTGAAGGTGGTAAAATAAGAGGGAAAGAAAAAAGAAAAAAATGTTTTTCGTAAAATTCATGTAGATGCTTTCATTTAGCTTGAAATAAAATACTGTTGGGGTACCAGGCTTGTTACGGCCCAGTTACCCCAGCCGGAATTAAAACTTACACATTGTGTGCACAAATAAGTTTTAAGAGATTTTTAAAGAATTAAAAAAAAAAGTTTTGTTTTACTAGAACATCTTTTAAAGAAGTTCCACTGCAAATAGCACGTGTCAGAAAACAATTTTTTCTTTTTTCTGTGCCTCTTATTTTACCACCTTCACATGTCTCCGACATACTTAGTTAAATTAAACTAAAGATTTTTCATTACTAACACTTGAAAATTATTTTACAAGGTCTTTTTAAAACTTCCTAATTTTTCTTTTTTCTCTTCATTTCCCACCCAAGACAGTGGCTTTGCACTGGTCCTTGACTTTTCAGTATGCTGAAGTCTTTTCTGTCTTTTTGACTATTCAAACTTTTTCACTCCTCGTGTGTACCATTGAAAGCTCCATTACGGCTTAGTCTCACTTGTTATTTTCTCTACTGCTAACAACATCAGTATTTGTACCATTTGCTTCGTTTTCCTAATGATGAGTGTTTCTTCACTCGAAACATGTCGATTCAATTTATTATGAATCATTCTAAGTTCGCCTAGTTATTCGAATAAAAATTGTGGAGAAAGTCTTTGTGCTTTTCTTTTTTCTTTAATACAATAGTTCACTTTTTATTGGTATAAAATACTTGCCAATAAGTACCACAAAATATTGAAGGACGATATTTATTTAAAACGACCTACTAGCAGCACGGAAAATCTTATAAAAACTTTCAAGATTCGAAACCGCAAGTCGAAATATCTTCACTTTTAATAGTTGTTTTGTTGTCTAGCAAGTCTGTATTATTTTCATACGTGGGCCGATGATGAGCCTATATGAGGCCTCTAGATACGGCAATCGTGGTTACGATTTCATTTCTGGCGCCGAAAATGGCCTCGGGCCTACCTTTAGCGGTAAATATTATAAGTCCACAAATAAAAAGGTTATAGCCCACTAGAAAAATGATTTATGCTTTTATTGCCTAATTTGAATTAAAGTTAGGATCTAGGAACTAACTAAATAGAGTACAGGGTGATGTTTCGGCTCACTTGTTTATTTTAGACTGAGAGTTAAGTTTTTTAAAGAATTCAATAAACCCAACTCACTAGCAAAACTTTAACAATTCTTGAATGATGAAAGAGTTTTGGACTTCCATTGTCTTTATTTGTTTAAATCACAACGTTTCAACTGGTAAGTATCTCCAGTCGTCTTCAGGTGAATGAAAGTGAAAGAAGTGAAAAGAAAACAACCAATTACCGTTTCTAGATGTCAACGTGAAGAAAAATGGCCACAGCATCCAAACTTCAGTATACAGAAAACCTACGCATACAGGTCAGTATCTTAATTTTACATCAAGTCACTCAAAACCACACGAAACATGGCATAGTTAAAACCCTCGTGGATAGAGCAATTACAATCTGTTACTTGGAAGAAGCACTTAAAAAGGTAGCTCACCACATCAAGATCGACCTCAACAAAAATGGCTACCCCACAAGATTAGTTGACACAATATTGGAAAATCGTAAGAATCGGCTCAACGCGCAAGAAGCAGACAGAGAGGCACAACCAACACTCAATATTCCGTATGTCAAAGGAGTATCGGAAAAAATAAGAAGACTAGGACAACGATATAACATCAACACCGTATTCAACTCGAGGGACACCATAAGAAGCCAGAAGACAAAGCCTATAAGTCAAAAAGATAGGAAAAACTGCGTCTACCAGATCCCCTGCAAGTGCGGCCAATCTTATATAGGTGAGACATTAAGACCACTCGAGACAAGGAAAAAAGAACACAAAAACAATACATTAAAAGGAGAGACCGAAAAGTCAGGTGCAGCTGACCATGCCTGGAAACATGGTCACCATATTCATGTGGTCAGAAGCTGAAATCCTACATAAGGAACCACACTGGAGGAAAAGAAAGTTTAAGGAAGCTGCTGCTATTCACCAGAATCCAGGCTGCTTTAGTAAACCATCATTAGACATAAGAAATATCTGGAAACCTTTGTTAGATCGATGTAATCTTAGGATAAGATCGTGTGCCAACTGAACGCATGACTGCACCCACCTCAGTTATGCTTCGGTGCACCCAGCTAGTATAAATAGTCTTGTAGTTACTTTACTTATTTAGTATTCACCTGAAGACGACTGGAGATACTTACCAGTTGAAACGTTGTGATTTAAAACAAATAAAGACACTGGAAGTCCAAAACTCTTTCATCATTCAAGAAACATCATTGTCTCCAACCTTGAAACAGTCACTTTAACAATTCTATTATTGCTGTCTACCCAAAATTGTTTATTTTTTAAAACATAATATAGTGTCCGCAAAATATAAATAAAAGTGAATATTGTGGCGTATTGGACAAGTGGGTAACTGTTTTTTTTTTACATTGGAATACACAGGGATCCAAGCACAATGGATACCCTGGGGCGGGTAGACCACGACGGCCGTTTCGTCTTTGTTATGACTCTACGGCAGCTATAACCCAAGCAATTCCGACACAGCGGTAAGATGTATTAAAGGCCTTTTTACAGAAGCAAAGCGGCCATCAATACACCGTAGCGCCATCCCAACGGCCGTAGTGCTTGGATCTCTGTGTATTCCAATATAAAAAACAGTTGTCCGATATGCCACATTATTCGCAAGACTTTGGTGGGGGTTCGTAGCAATCGTCGCACGCTTTAGTGTTAGATTTAACGTATTTGTTGCGCAGGTCACATCGTCGTTTGGAGTCTTCTAGCTGTCCTGTCTGAATTTAAATTCTATTGATCATACTAATAACTGTTTCAATTAATTTATTTTTACTTTGTATACTTATAAGTTTTTTTTTAAACCTTGCATGTCAGAATTGTCAGATAAACCAATAGAATTTTCTTATTTCGCACAACCCATCATTAGTATGGGACTTTATAATCTATGGAAGAATTTTATCATCTCAGTAAACCATGTTGCATAATATATAATCATATGCAATGTTAAACGACAAGAACAATAACATACTAGAAGCTATTTAAATTTTTGAGTGCTCAGTACTGGTTTTTAGTGGTAAAGTATATGCTTTATTTATTAACCGTAGCAAGCAAATATTATTTAAATTAATATCAAGTTTCGTTACAACTGCCAGGCGGAATTAATACAGTATATTGAACCAGATTACACCCCTAATAGAACCAGATAATAATTACTGTGAGTATTCAGAGCAATAATGGCTATACCATTCTATGGTAGCATTAACTCCTATTTCTTATTGGCTAAATTACCGTGATATTATCACTACACAACGATCAAGCAATTTTGGTTGTCTTACAGTAGAAAAGAACGTTGCGGTCACATATAGTATTAAACAGTTGTATAAAAAGTATGTGAATTATTATAAGGAATATGTTTTTTTTATCAGTATACAGGGTGTTCGAAAAATAGACGGAGATATTTTAAAAGGTTATTCCTTGTTAAAAAATATGAAAAAAAGTTTCTATAAACATGGGTCCGGAAATGCAGGGTTTTCAAGATACAGGATGTTAAAAAAATAGAAATAAAAAATGAAATTATTAATTAAATTAAAAATACTTACTCGATGCTGTTGAAATTTGGCAATGATATTTGTTGTATTAAGAGGCTAATTTAACCCTAAATAGATTAAAATTATTGAGTCCCAGTGGCGTCCCGGGGGTACCTTAGCGAATATTATTATCAAAAAAATGTACGCCACTGTCTTTTTTGTAGCTTTAATATTTTTTGTTTAATTAAGCATCTAAAGATACAACTTCTTTGCCTCTTGTATTTTTTTCCTGTCTCACTTAATTTTCGAGAAAAAAAATAAAAACCGTTTTATTGTATGTCATTGGACAAAATTGGTTTATTAATTTCTTCTAAAATAAATCACAAGTGCATTGGACCACAAATAATAAAAAACATTTCTAGGAAATAATGTTATTGCAACTTTTTCAATACCATAACATAAACTACAACAAATGTTGGAAATGTCCACCATCCATGTCCGTACACCTTCTCACTCGACGCATCATTGAACGACGAACTCGAGCTAAAATTCGAGGTCTATTTTTTATTTCTTCGCCAGCATTTACGATTTTATTTCTTAGTTCTTCTATTGTTTCTATGGGAGTAGTGTAAACCATCGTCTTAAGGTGTCCCCATAAATAAAAATCTAATGGATTTAAGTCAGGGGAGCGAGGTGGCCAGTTAATTGGTCCACCTCTTCCAATCCAATTTTCACCAAAGGTGTTACTCAGATTAGTTCGGACAGGTCTACTAAAATGAGGAGGAGCTTCATCGTGCATAAAAGTTATTTGGTTACGTATATTTAGAGGAACTTCTTCTAGCAGTACGGGAAATTCTTGTAGAAGAAACTCTAAGTAAGATTCGCCGTTTAATCTTAAGGGTAAAAAGAAAGGACCAATTAAATTGTTACCAACAATACCCATCCACACATTTAAAGAAAATTGTTCCTGGTGGCGACACTGCACGAAAGCATGGGGATTTTCGGCACTCCATACGTGAGTATTATGGTAATTAACAATACCATCCCGCCGAAATCCTGCTTTGTCTGTAAAAAGTATGGTTTTATTAACATTCCTATTATTATTAACCTCTTGGTAGTACCATTGGCAAAACTGTAAACGAGGAAGAAAATCTCTTGGTAGTAATGCTTGCACACGTTGGACATGATAGGGATACAAGAGTTGCTCGGAGAGAACCTGCCACACAGTGCTGTTGGAATGATTACGCCCTAATCTAGTTGCTATAGTCCTAGTACTGATACCAGGATTTTGTTCCACGGCACGTAAAACTGCCTCGTCAAACTCGGGCGATCTTATGGACCTCGGCCGGCCTCTATCATTGGTGGGAACGGCAAAACTTCCTAAATAACATTATTGTCAAAAACATCACAAAAAAGAAATAAGAAAATTTACCTCTTTCCCGTAATCTACGGTCTACGCTTTCAAAGGTTTTACTATCTGGAAGTTGCCGATTGGGAAACACTTCTGCATACAGTTACTATAGGCACGTGCATACATTACATGCATGTCTGCCATTTCCTCAAATGTGTAATTTTCCATCACAAAAACCGAGACAAAAACTTTTTAGAACAATTTCGCCAAAAAAAGTGTATAATTCTTTCCTAAAAGAACTAACGCGCAGATGTCAATCCTTCATGCAGAAATGATTATTTGTTTTCCAATGCACTTGTGATTTATTTTAGTAGAAATTAATAAACCAATTTTGTCCAATGACATACAATAAAACGGTTTTTATTTTTTTTCTCGAAAATGAAGTGAGATAGGAAAAAAATACAAGAGGCAAAGAAGTTGTATCTTTAGATGCTTAATTAAACAAAAAATATTAAAGCTACAAAAAAGACAGTGGCGTACATTTTTTTGATAATAATATTCGCTAAGGTGCCCCCCGGGACGCCACTGGACTCAATAATTTTAATCTATTTGGGGCTAAATTAGCGTCTTAATACAACAAATATCATTGCCAAATTTCAACAGCATCGAGTAAGTATTTTTAATTTAATTAATAATTTCATTTTTTATTTCTATTTTTTTAACATCCTGTATCTTGAAAACCCTGCATTTTCGGACCCATGTTTATAGAAACTTTTTTTCATATTTTTTAACAAGAAATCACCCTCTAAAATATCTCCGTCTATTTTTCGAACACCCTGTATACTCACAAACGATGGCATTAGTTTTCTTCCTTCTCTTAACATTCTTCCAAATCATAATATAATATTTATTCATGGCGGTTCATTCTGCACAGCCAGTGGTTTAGTGAAACATGCAAGGGGTTGAATATACCCATAGAATTACGAAAGGAAGATCATAAAATATATAAGCAAAGCCACAAAAGAAACAAGCTAAAAATACAATAGACTAGGTGTGTCTCAAGCCGATTCAAAGCGTGTTAAATAAAAGTCACCGTGAAAACGAGTAAGACCACCGGCAGAAGTATTCACCTGTCTTGGTAATAAATTATTGACCGAATCACACACCCTTAATTCTTGACGATTAGATGGTGTTTTATAACCAAACAAAGGAGTGTTAATGCTTAATGTAAGAGAAGACGACGAGATCTAAATAAATTTTAGAGCTTGTACCTAACTGATTCATGGGAAAAAGTTAGATCGGGATATTTTAATTTAACTGTAACTGACATCCCAAGCAACACTGAATGGTTTATTATACGTTTTTATTTTGTCTGAACCAAACGTTTAATTTTAGTTAATCATAACGTTCAATAAACGTTCGAATGTCCGCCGAATAAATGTTTGTTTTCCGTTACAGATAAATATATTATAAACGCCAATCATATTCCTATAATAAATGTTACTAAGAAACGTATGATTTTCGTATTTCGTAAACGTATATGTATATGTTCCATAAAATAAATCATATACGTATATTGTAGACTTCTATTGTACCTTTATTAGAAAGGTTTATTTTTTGCATATACCAAACGTGATATAATTGTAAATGAAAACGTTTTTTAAACGTTTTAATTTCTGCTGAAATAAAGTATTCTTTTCGTTAGTGGCAAATCTTTTATAAACGTTTATCACAATGTCATAATAAATATTGCTAAAAAACGTATTATTTCTGTATTTCATCAATGTCTATAATTATATTACAAAATAAATGATAAACCTATAGAATTAAAAGAAATCTTTATTAAGTAGGTAGGTACTTGTTACATGTCATTTTGTAGCGCTATTGTAAGTGTAGCGACTTTTAGCCAGTTTCAGCCAGTCTTGCACTGCCCTTATCACCACCTGGTCGCTTAAATCGACTGTAGATTCTCTTCCAGCAAATGCTAGCTTCACAGCATCCGTTTACATAACATTTTTGGCATGCCTGTAATAGAAAAATATAGGTCCCTACCTACCTAACTCATAAAAGTAAATAATATATAAAGGTGAGCGAATACGATGGCATTAAACGGCTCGATAAAGGGCTTTCAGAAAGTACAATAATTAATCTTGTGACCTTGGACGAAAAAAAGTGTTTCTAGAACAAAATTGCGGTATTAAGAGTTTATTTATGGCCAAAGAATAACAATATTACTTACCCAATCAAGTTGAAGTTATTCACTTGTTGCAAAATTCCCACAAAACTCAATACATTTCACAATTATTATTAAAAATGATGCAAGATGGCTATGCGATGCGCTCGCAACCACATGCAATCTTAAAATAATCACAGAAAAAGAAAGGGTTTGTTCGAAAATAATACACAGCATGAGTAGCCACAGAATAAGAAAGGGTTTGTTCGGGTTTGGTTGATCGACTCTGTACCTGCTCCCAGCGAGCGGGATTCGTTCGGGATTGGCGCAACTAAGGTCATGTGGACTACGTAAAGCACTGCGATAAGTTAACCATTTAATCATATTATTTAACTTATCGGCAATACAGGTACCTAATTGACCTACAGAGTTAAAAAGTGGTAATATAATATTCCATGTTAATAATATGATTTATGGAAAACGTGTAATAAACGACAATACTGTTCGTTTATAAAACCATAACGAAAAATTATATACAAAAAATAGAAAATTGTGCAATTAATTATTCAAATTCTTCAAATAATAATTGTCTGAAATGGACAGGGGCATTCCACCATATATTTATAATATAATATAACTTACAGGCAATGCAAATAATCATTGATCTGCAGAATTAAAAAAGAGTTTATTAAATACATTTATTTAAGGGTAATGTTCCATGCTATTAATATATTTATGTAAAACGTGTAATAAATGACAATAGTTTTCGTCTATAAAACCATTACGAAAAATTGGGTATAAACAATTAACAGAAAATTGTGTAATTAATTATTTAAATTCTTTAAATAATTGTATGAATTAGACAGGGAGTTAAATTTCACCATAGTAGTACTAAAATCGAGAGGATTATCCAAAGTAGTTTTATAATGTAGTAGATCATATATGTTTATTATACGTATTCGAAAATTTTCGTTTATTATATACGTTTAAAAACAATACCATTACCAAAAATAAACGAAATTTTAGTTTAGTAAACGTTTATCAAACTATTCGATGTTGCTTGGGATACAGTGGCGGATTTAGAGGGGGGGCACGTGCCCCCCTGTCATAATAATTTCGCACGAACCAACCTAAGCGCAACAGCCAAAATTTCAAACACAGTGACAAAGCATTGTACTGTAACAACCAAATATTTTTTTGATGTCAAAACTTTACAGCATTTAGAAATGGATATTAAAAATCAGGTTTTCAACGTGGTTTGATAATTAGCGAAAATATGGCGTAAAAGCACGTTAGATAAAAAGCATACATTTTAGGATTTTAGAATTTGTGTTTTGTTACAGAAAACTGTAATCTGTGGTTTTGTTTACAAAGAAAGTGTATTATTTTGGGGTAGTAAGGACTTATTTTAATAAAAATAAACATGCCAAAACGGCTATGAATGTGGAATATTTGAGAAACAATTTTAGCTCATTAAGTATTGAGCAAAAAATTGAAATTAAAATTGAGGGAAGACCTAAACCCGAAATTAACTTGACACAGATCACAAAGTGTAGATCTAGGGACTTTATTGATATTGATAAGTTTGCTGGAAATAAAACCAGAAGATTGGACTTTACTTTTAAACAATATACCCGCTAATGAAAAATAAATTGGCCTTTTTTTATTTTTTTTATCTTATTTCATTTTCAATAAAATAAGTATAGGTAATCATACATTTTTAAAATATTTACTAAAAATTATTGACCAAATTTGGGCGTGGTCTCAAAAATTTTTCGCCTGCGGCGCGTTTCGTCCGCAGCGGGCTTTTCGTGCACCCCAAGATAACAAGTAAGTGCCCCCCTGTCAATTTTTTCTGAATCCGCCACTGCTGACATAAATGGAATCGCTAACTACAGAAAGGGGACATGTCACATTTTCTAAATTGTTCAGGAAGTTAAAAAAACTGCCAACTTGTTTAATATCTTTTTTTTTGCTCAAAATTTTATGAAAAATAATTTTTCAGTTCATTAAGTGAATGCTACAATAGACCATTTATTTTTTGACATTTTAATATGGGCGTAAGTGTCAGTTTTGACATATGGAGATGTCACCTTTCTGCAGTAAAGGGAAAATAACAAGAAAGATTTAAAGATATTGTTTTATTAGAGACACCCTTATAGATAATATGTAACAAAAATAGTATATTATTTAACGAACGTATAATGTAGGCCATAATAAAACGAGGATGAAGTTTACGGCACGAGCCAAAGGCGAGTGTTGTAAATCATCCGAGTATATTATGGTTCATTAGATGCGAGTCAAATAGTATACCTACTTTATCTAAAACCATCCATCCTGAAAAAAAGTTGAGTTCATATGGGAAATATAATAATTACACTTGTTGTTTTATGATAATTACACTTGTATTATGGATAGCATAATGCTCTTATTATCAGAAAAAAAGTTGAGTTCATATGGGAAATATAATAATTACACTTGATGTTTTATGATAATTACACTTGTTGTATTATGGATAGCATAATGCTCTTATTATCAGAAGTATTATGCACCTATTATTAAATGGTTGTAGATAAAATAAGTTATTCGTCATCTTGTTTCTTTAATGCGGTAGACCAACCAGTTTTTTTGATTCCAAAAGGCTAAATAATCTTCTTGAGGAGCGGAAATGGTCAAGTGATGAAAAGAGGATATTGCAAAAGATATTTTATTACGAACAGGTACATGCTTTCCATAGGATTCATTAAGGCAAGATTTTTTGTAAAATTGTGGCCACCAGTTTTTATAATCATAAACTAAATCTTTTGTAACCTGCACAACTGAAAATTTTTGCATAGGCATTAAATGCTTTAGAGATCATTTTACTAAAACAAACTACGTTTTCAAAAATACTTATTTTATAAAATTACTTTATACAGGCTCAAAAACAAATAAACTTTGCATCACATGTGACCAAATTTTAATAGCCCAATTTTGATTTTGTAGAAAAACACACATTTAATATGGCGTTGCTTTAAAGAAAATATATCTGAAATAAAGCCTTGTCAAAACTGAGCAGTTTTATGTAGGTTGCGTTGAGTATTATTTTGCAAAAGTGGTGCAATTTACAAAAGATGGGTAAAAAATCAAAATTATATCTTATGCAGCTGAAATTTTGCATGTGGGCTAGAAACTGCATTTAAAAAACTTTTTCTAATAACTTTTTTCGATATTTTCAGAAATAACCCCATTTTTGAATTACTTTTTGGAAAAAATTAAAATTTGACAAATTATGCGAATCACGTAACTACTATTTTTTTGCTTAATTTTCATCTCGATCGAAGCAGAACTTGATGCCAAAGTCAAATTTTGAATAAAGCTATTAATAAAAAAAAATCCCATATGATGCGAACTTTACTGGTGACACTGTATAACAATATATAGCGACGTTTTTTTTTTGTTCATCATTTTCAGCATGAAATTTTTCGGTAGGTAAATAAACATTAAAAAAAGTAAAAATGGTAATCATTTTCAGGCGAGGATATTCACTGTTAGCTTAAATAAAGTATTTTTACGAAGATAGGATCGAGTGAGACAACGTCCTTAAAATAAGTGCAATACAACGACTTTTGATTGGTTAAGTGATCACACGCTGTTTGTATGAATAGTTGAATTACCTAAAAAATATATAAGCGCTGTTTATTTTGAGACTGACATTTTGCAAAGTTTTCCCATAAAAGGTTTTTTTATTAAAGAAATAATACAATAATTATATAAGTCTATTGCGTTTTTATTATCCTACTCCGTCTCCATATAAGGTCAAATCTGTCACCATTACAGGTGGTGATATCACATGATATAACTCAACTAAATACCCATAAAAGGAGGTGCTGTCAATTGCTAGACGCCACCATAAGTAATATAACGACAGGTAGCGATAGTACGATTCTTACCTCACCGCGAAGACAAGGTTGGTTAAAAGTGTGGGTGGAAACACTGTTGTCGATTGTAAATGTTTTTCAAGAAGTTCGATCTAACATTCTACAGATTGTATGAAGAATATTTTTAATCGATTAAAAGAAAAGGCAGTCTATTTCGTTTTAAGTATGCTTTTCTTACCTATCCAAACCTATACAGGGTGTTCATTTAAAAACTTCCCACCTCGATTTTCCTGCTTTAAAATGAAAATGTGGAAATCGATTTTTATTTCGAGGGGGACATATTTTGCGTATATTGTCAATCTTGTTACTTCAAGCCCCTAGGAGAGGGGGGGGGGGTAAGATCTAAATCTTAAATGGATACCCCTATTTTATATAATTTTTTTGGATTCTGCATAAAATTCTGAACATTTCTTAAAAAAAGCATTATTAGTCTATACTTAACAGTTTCCGAGATATTGACTCTTGAAAAATTACATTTTTGAACTTTGACAGCGTCTAGCTTTCTAACTGTACGTCTTAGAGCAAAACGGCTTACATGTCCCTATCTTCGATTTTTATTATCTTTCCAATAGTGTGAACTTTCGGTTAAGCCGGATGTAAAAAATATAGTACTTCCGGTTTGCCGGAAGTTGACACTATTGGAAAGATAATAAAAATTGAAGATAGGGACATGTAAGCCGTTTTGCTCTAAGACGTGCAGTTAGAAAGCTAGACGCTGTCAAAGTTCAAAAATGTAATTTTTCAAGAGTCAATATCTCGGAAACTGTTAAGTATAGACTAATAATGCTTTTATTAAAAAGTGTTTGGAATTTTATGCAGAATCCAAAAAAATTATATAAAATAGGGGTATCCATTTAAGATTTAGATCGTACCCCCCCTCCCTCCTAGGGGCTTGAAGTAACAAGATTGACAATATACGCAAAAGATGTCCCCCTCGAAATAAAAATCAACTGGTCCTAGCGATTTTCCACATTTTCATTTTAAAGCAGGAAAATCGAGGTGGGAAGTTTTTAAATGAATATAGTATATAGAATCAGATATAGCACCTATTCAAATGCGTGAAAATCCAATAACAAGACCAATTTATCATACAAAGGAAGGTTTGTTTCTTTAAAGGACTTATAACTGATTAAGTATAATGTGGTAAATAATATGGATGATGATCCTTTGACCTTTGACACTTCGTTTTTGTTATTGATTGGCTCGATAGCTTTTTTTTTAGTTTTTTTTTTTTTTGGGAAATAAATATCATTAATATGTAATTCTACTTCGGCTAATCGATTAAGAATACTTTGCGGAGTATTTAGTGACTGAAGGAAATGACGAACGTTGTCAATATGCTGAAGTGTCTCTGATGTGGTTGGAACTTGTCTTAATTCTGTACTCACAGATTCTTCATCTTCCGCCTCCTCATCGTCATCAATACAAACTGAAGAAAACACAGAAGCGGCAACGTCATCATCATTCAAGTATTTCACACTTGCAAGATTATCATCAATATGGACAAATTCATTGAACTTATTTTCAGAATAAGGAAGATTGTCTAGAATATTATTATCATCTTCCTATCCAACTTTTTTCAGCCATTCGGCTAATGGCAGGTCATCGTCTGAATCAAAATCATTTTTTACCTTCAGGGAACCACCGTGTCGAAAACAGTTAAAAATTGTTTTTTTTTTATACCCTCTGCCATTCCATATTATGAATGAAGTTTATTCCATCCAACTGACGATACGAATCGACGGCGGCCGCCATCGAAAGAATTCGGTGAATCCCCTGGTTAAGCGAGTGTTAAAATACCGTTTTAGGTTCGTTACAAAAGAAAAATCGTACGATCATATCAAAATTCAAGGTTCGTTTTAACCGAAAGTTCGTTATAAAAAGGTTCGTTATTTGCGAAAAAATTAACACACGTCTAGTGATACTGAAGTTCGTACTTGTATATTTGGTTCGTTATAAACGAGAATTCGCGATAAGGCGGGCATTACTGTATTCAACTTCAGGTGATAATGATACTTAAAATTTTCAAAAGCAGTGCACAGCAGTAATATCGACTCACAATGGGCCTTTTCACTAAATTTTGATTTTGGTAGTAGTGTATAAAGGAACAAAAAATAAAATTTTCTGTGTTTTTACTTTTCTATACTTTTAAGCCATAACTGAGAAAATAAATAAATAAAAAAACTCCTTGAATAAAAACACGGACTTAAACATACCTACGTCATCGCGCCGGAAGATTGATGCACAGAGGAATGATAGGAATAGCCGAGTCGCTGGCTTAAAATATCAAGAATTCACAAAATCAGCAGCTTGACAGTGTTGCCGATACTCTCAAAAATCATATATTATAGTACCAGTGTAATGGTAATTGACTAGCAATTAGTAATTATAATATACCAGTTTTCCATTCAATAGCTGCGGAATAAATTATTTTACCAGTATTATGTTTATATTTATTTAAAGTATCCAAATAAAGTTCTAAGAAGAAAGTATATTATTAAGATTATAAAACTTTCTACATATGGCAACAGCGGCTTAATTTGCCGATGACAGTTCGACAGATCAGCATTTACGCGTGTGCGAGGTTAAACGCATGCGCTCTAGCAAGCTTTAAACATATCTACGTCATGAGTCGCGCCTGTTTTGAGATTTTCAAATTGGTTGAATTTTACCCGGCTTTTACTGTGCTGAAATAAATTAATGTTATGACCTAGCAATAATTTTATTGATGAAAAACACTTATTATAGCACCGACTAAACAATTCAAATGCCAAATGTATGAAATGTAAGAATAGTGAAAAGGCCCATTATTATTATTTTAATGTTTTTAGGTAAAAAGATGAAACTTCAGTATCAAACATGGCAACACTGAATTAAACTTGTTTATCCCTTGCAATTAAGTACTTGGAATTGATGTATATTACCGAGAATTTGTGTTGAAACTCAAGGATATATCGAGCATAGATCAGGCCGAAACCTACGCGTCTTAACGCTAGGCAGTTTTGCCTTTCGATGAATGGTAGGTCATTTAAATAAATGCTAATTTGATAGGTTTATTGTGACGTCATAAATTGTGTAGGCTTCAATGGGGATTATTAAATTAGAAAACAACTAAATGTTATAGCTTAGTATTTTGTAATGACAATGGTTATCGCGGAAATTTAGTAAAATCAATTTTTTACCATCATTTTAAAAGAATTATGGTGAAATACAGTGTGCCCAGTAAAGTCCGCATCGTATGGGATTTTTTTTATTAATAGCTTTATTCGAAATTTGACTTTGGCATTAAGTTCTGCTTCGATCGAGATGAAAATTAAGCAAAAAAAATAGTAGTCACGTGATTCGCATTATCTGTCAAATTTTAATTTTTTCCAAAAAATAATTCAAAAGTGGGGTTATTTCTGAAAGTATCGAAAAAATTTATTAGAAAACGTTTTTTTAAATGCAGTTTCTAGCCCTCATGCAAAATTTCAGCGGCTGCACCTTTTACATTTCTTATATTCATTCCTAATTCTCCTGAAGATAAATAAAAGTATATAGAGAATTTACAACCCATTAATCTTAGTTAAATATAGGTACCAGTGAAGAAAGATCTAACGTGTTTCATGTCTCTCCATTTTATTTATTAGTTATGCAGTTTTGTCAGAATGAAATTAATATATATTCTGGAAAAAATCGGTGCACTAAGGTCGTTCTTGAAATTTTACTTCTCCCCCTCAATAAGGTCCTGGCTCCGGCCCTGTTAAGGGGTTGAAGAAAATTCGTTGAGAACTGGGGTTAAAAAAATTATTCATTTCCCATGGAGTTATTAACTGTTAAATACATTAAGTATTATTTAAATTTATTTCCAAGAAACCATGCTATTTTAAAACAATTAATTTTGCCTGGTACAATCTAAACAAGGTGCTAAGTTTATCAAAACATTATATAAACAATGGTACACGCTCTATCATTAATGAAATATACGTGTTATTTTATACACTTAATCTTATCTTCCAATAATAATGATTAATGAGTTTGAGAGAGGTGCAAGTGCAATTTGCTTGATACAGCGTTAAGTTTAAGGTTAAAAGTTTTTAGCTTTGGCGTAGGTAACTAAATTGTTTACAGCGAAAGTAAAGCGTAGGTTTGTTGTTAGACGGTATAGACAGGGTTGAATTTAAGACAAAATGTTAAAGAAATATATCATAAAAATTATATTTAAAGTTGGATTAGAAAAATTTTAACTATAGCAGTTTAATTGTTTCTAATATTTGAACAAGAAATTATTTTTTTTTCTGTTCGTCTATGCTATCATTAGGTCCACTGATCTTTCCCAGGGCATTAACTGTTCTTCATTTCTTTTAAAGCAAAAGCGTATTTGTTGCGCAGGTCACATCGTTGTTCGGAGTCTTCTAGCTGTCCTGTCTAAAATTGAACGCTATTGATTGTACCAATACCTGTTTCAATTAATTTATTTTTAGTTTGTATTTAAGTTTTTTAAACTTGGCATGCCAGATAAAGTAATAGAAGATTATTATTTCTCACAACCCATCATTAGTATTGAAGTTTATAATCTATGGGCCAATTTTAACATCTCAGTAAATCATGTTGCATAATAGATAATCATATGCAATGTTAAACGACAAAAACAATATCACACTAGAAACTATTTAAATTTTTAAAAACTACATTACTAATTCTTAGTGGTAAGTATATTATGCTTTATTAACCGTAGCAAGCTTTATTACAACTGCCAGTAGGAACTAATACAGTATATAAAACCAGATTACAATACAACCCCAATAGAACTTGATAATTACTGTGAGCATTCAGTAAACTATTTTATTTAAATAATTTTTAGCATAATTTTAAATTATTGTAATGGTATTATGGGTCGTAATAACATATACAGGGTTGGGCAAATGTTCCGGAACGGCTTAATTACAGGCGAACGAAAAGTGATATCGGATCCGACTTTTGGGCAATCTATAGGACTAAAATTTTTACTATTTGACTATTATACCATATGTCAGTAATGTCACCAACTGTCAAGTGTTGACGTTATTTTTTTTTTAAATAGAACACCCTGTATATTTTTACATTTTTAAATTCCACATAAAACTGTAATTATTTTTTATTAAATGCACTATTAGTCTATACTTTGAAACAACTTACATTAAACGGCTTACATGTCCCTATCTTCAATTTTTATTATCTTCCCAAAAAAATCAACTTCCAGTAAAACCGGAACAACTATATTTCCTGCTTTCGAGTAACATCCGGTTTAACCGGAAGATCATTTTTTTGGGAAGATAATAAAAATTGAAGATAGGGACATGTAAGCCGTTTTGCTCTAAGACGTACTGTTAGAAAGTTATAAGCTGTCAAAGTTCAAAAATGTCACTTTTCGAGCGTCAATATCTCGGAAACTATGAAGTATAGACTAATAGTGCATTTAATAAAAAATAATTACAATTTAATGTGGAATTTAAAAATGTAAAAATATACAGGGTGTTCCATTTCAAAAAAAAAAAATAACGTCAACACTTGACAGTTGGTGACATTACTGACATATGGTATAATAGCCGAATAGTAAAATTTTAGTCCTATAGATTGCCCAAAACCCGGAGCCGATATCACTTTTCGTTCGCCTGTAATTAAGCCGTTCCGGAACATTTGCCCAACCCTGTATACCGTTGATCTCTAGATGGATTGTCTATGTAGCGCTCGGATGTCTATTTACTTCCTTGTTCAATATCGACATCATAACCCGTCTTGTTGTACAAACCACTATAGTTAACTTAAAAAATACATGATGTTAAAAAAATTATATTAAGGTTTGAAACCAAAAATATGAACTAAAGCAATCACAAATTAAATTAAAATTATTCTACAACTCTTAAATCAATTTAACTTATTGTTACGGATCTGTCTTGCTAACATTACCTTACTTCCTACACGCCTTCCTGCGAAACACCCGATTTTTAAAATCGGATAAATGTTTTTTTAAACATTTTTCAACACAAAAGAACGTGGGCTAAATACTTGGTTGGTAAACAATTTAAACTTTTTTTCTTATCTGGATTGGCTATTTCACAAAGAAAATAACCATAATTTTGTCCAGTTATTTTCAAGCGACCACCTTTTTATGGGAAACTGTCATAAATTTTAAGTCTGTTCTTTCCTGTCCGGTCAAATTAAATTGTTTTGTGTAGGTTTTGGCGTTTTATTTGAAAAAAATGAACTTTTAAAGAATATAAAAATATCTTGTCTTATTTATACAGGAATAAATTTATTGGCAATGTTTTCGAGCTTTTAGTGTATGTATATGTAAAAAAAGTACAATTGCAAGTCTGAAATAATGTGTATGAGTAACGTAAAATTGGAGAATAAAGCTTTATTCGGAAGCTTAATGCCAGAGGTATAAAATTTTATTTGGAAGTAGGAAAAATAAACACGTTTTGGCTACACAATAAAATCAGTCTTGTTAAAAAATTCTACTGCATGGTGCAGTACATGCCAACCTACTTGAGATAATTAAGAATAATAATAAGGGACAACAAACTATCGCCTATTGGAAATTTTTCACCTAAGCTTTCAAGATATATTTGTAAATGCAATAATTAATTAGGTAACAACAATAAATTTTCATTGTTAGGATCGCGGATTCTTTCATTTTTCACCATTTTTAAATTGAAAAAATAATATTTCTGGATGCAAACTATATATGTATAGGATGAAAGCTGACGAAATTTGCTACAGGATAAAGCATTAGTCGCGGGAGTTTTTCTTCTATTTTCGTTAGTATCATCATTCTCCACTGGACACGTATAAAGACAAAACCACTAAAAGTATTAAAACACGACAAGGAACCTATACTGACTTGCACCTTGCACAAAGCATTTTGAGTGCTTAGGCCAAACTCAAAATGTCCTCGTCTCATTCATGGTTTTTAGTTTTTAATTTTTAAAAATCTTTTACATTCCTAGTATAAATGGCACTTGGGCCCTTCGGTGCTGATGATGGTACTCTCTAGTACCGAAACATGTACACCACATTAATTTGACTTTTTTTTATATATTTGTGGAGACAACTGTGGTTTTTTTTTTTTTATATCTCTACAGCTCCACTTTGAAATAATGGACTACTTACGTAAAATTTCCGAAAAATATTAGAAAGGACTGAAAGAAGCGCACAGTTAAAATGGTAATTTCTATACAATTATTATTTTTAAATTTGTAACGATATTGAAACTGTGTTTTTGGCAATATTCAAATTAACAATCAATTTGCACCGTTGTTCTGTTGGTCCTGCACTTTTACTAAAGTCTCTCTCTAATCATTGTAGTTTATAAATGACGTTGTAAAATTACTTTGTGTTACTGGCACCCACAGTGTTGTAAAACGTTGTGCTGGAAGAAAAAATGGACTACAAGACTTCAATTTATTGTTATACGTCAGTACCGTGATGAATTATAACGTCGTTGACAGAGATAGGGGTAATTTTTCAAATTCCTTCTAGTAATTTAATTGGTCTATTCTACTTTAAGTAATAAAATCGCATGTTTCTTAACAAGCTTAAGATAATGGTACTATCTAAGTGCAATTATCAAACTAAAATCATTTGAAATGCTATATTATAGCGTTAACCCGTTAACGCAAGTAGATTCCGTATGTAACTATAAAAGAAACAACGATAATTGGTCTAATAAATAAGAAAATTAAAATAATTCAAATTTATAGTTATCTTAGCGTTTTAAGTACAGTAGCAGTTTACATTTGTATCTGATATTTACTACTTTTAATGCAAGTAAAATAATTACAAGCATTTGTAATGAGCGCCATGCAGTGGTGTAGCGAAAAAATTGGAAAATAATATATTGAATAGAAGAAAAACGGTTTTATACCAATTAATATGTTTGATAATGTTTAGCAAGTAATATATGGAAATAGTTTAGACATAAAGTTTGGCAACAACATGACTTGCATTTTACTTTCGGCCTCGTTCCAAATCTTACAACTAAAAATATTTATTGCAGTCGTATGTGGAAAAATTTTACAAATAACTAAAGGGTGGATTATATGCACTTAAATTCAGCCTAAATATGCGCATATATATGCCCTGTTTGCCTTTAAAATATGCAGTGATTTGCATTTTTTTTACCAAATATGCAATATTTCTTAATTTATTATAGTAAATGAGGTTCACACATTGGGTTCTAAAAAATTTGTTTATTTTAAAACAATACAAAAATAAACAAAGAAAAATAAAAGTAAACAATTTTTTAACCTAAAATTGTATAAAAGGCATTTATTACTAAATAACTAAAAAGGATTGTCTTCTATTAGAAAATAGTTATTTACGTTACAAGACCGGAAAGTAGTGTTTTTCAGGTCGAGGAGAGACCTGGAAAACACTAATTTTCGGTTGCGTGACGTAGAATATTTTTTTTTTTTTGACTGACACTTCGATATACTTACATTAAATTATTTTATACATATTATTTTTAAATGCGTCGTATGACTTCTCGTAACGGGCTTTTGATTTTACTGGCAATATATCGTAAGTCGCTTCCCTTGCTGCTTCCAAAATTTCTTCTGAAATCTCATTTTCCGTGTCGGATAATTCAAAATCTGAATTCATATTGTTCAATTTGCGAACTCGCGAAACAAGTTTGACATATATCGACGTTGTGGTCTATAGTCAGCGCAGCGGCCTCACAGATCGTAGGCCCGGGTTCCATTCCCACTGCCGGCAACGTCGATGTTAAATTTGGAATTTGGTTTAAGAGGTTGCGCGCGCCGTCTTTCGGAAGAGACGTTAAACTGTGGGCCCCGTGTCATGGATGTTGGCACGTTAAAGAACCCTACCCTCGACAAAGAGGGATTCGGCAAAATTACCAGATAGTGTGTGACAAATTCCCTGGCGTCGGTGATTGGCCTCGTTGCGGAAAAAGGCCGACGTAAAATAAATAAATAAAAAAAAAGTTTGACATAAACAACAAATTAAAAATCAACGAACTGTCACTCGACAATACATCGAAATGTTGTTGTCATAGTAACGAAATCAAGGTAGCTTGTATTATCAAAGAGCGATTGGAAAAACAAAAAACAGGGACCGGAAAAATCTTTTCCGGTCCCTAACGTCACTTTTCCGGTCTTGCGATCGGAAAAAGGTTATATTCTAGACGAAAAATTGTCCAGAAAGTGTATATTTTCTGGTCGGTTTAAAAAAAAAATATGTTTATACAAAGATAAGCTTCTTTCAACATCTACTGATGTAATCGGACAATACTGCAAGTTAGGTAGCAAAATATAAGGCCAAGATACAACTTCGTTGGATGGTTTACCCCCATAAATGCTTTTTACTGCAGTTAAGAATTGAAATCCTTCATTATTTTTTACAGTTACATCCAATTTGTGCCTTACTTCTCCTACTTTACCGGGCACAATTACATTTAGCGGAAAAAGTCTTAACAATACTAATTGAGTCTTAAACTTAAATTTTTACTCTTTAACGAGGATATTATGTCCGGTATAAAACTGAAATTAACCTTAATAAAAACAATATATTTACACACACTACATACTGGAAATACTGAAATCTTTCGACAAACTAAAACAGAAGTAAAAAGCTTCTCGTCAAAATTAGCGAATACTCTAAAATCTAGCAAAAGTTTGTTCTTAACTATCTTATGAACCGCTCATCCGATTTTGACCAACTAATTTTTACATTATAACCTAAGGTGTTACAAACCTTTTTAAGTTCCTAACGTTAATCTGTAAAACGATTCAACTGATATACAAGGTGTTATTAGCAGAGGCGATTTTGTGCCGTCAACTTGAAACATTCTGTAGAGTAAACTGGTAAAGTTAGAAATTCCCGGTATGTGCCGTTAGTAAGGTGACATCAATATCTCCAGACCTTTTTGCCAGTTTTTTGATAAGTGCCTTTTGGCAATAGGTCCACTATTAAACAAAAAATGTGTCAAAATTTGGTAGGAAAATCTTTACAATGCTGTATCTTGACAATGATTGAACAGATTTCGACCAGTATTCAAGATTTTGAAAGCTCTTTTCCTATAGATTTTCCGTGATATAATGGTGATTTTTAAAGATGGCTTATTATACAGGGGTCGAGAAAATTATAAATATAAAATTGCTAAAATTATGGTAACTGGGTTTATTAGAGCTATGCCAACCGGGCTATAAGCTTTTGTTTTGTTTCAAAATTAGTCATTTGACACTTAGGGTCAATATTTCGAGACGTGTTTTTTCCTATTTGATTAAGAGCTATTTGGCAAAAGATACACTAACCAGATCATTGGACATTTGAGGAAAATATGAAATTTTCTTTAATGGCTTAAATAAAAAGATCGCCAGTTCTCAGTCTATATTTTTGTGGGTGTTTTCTTTATCAAGAACATATAAAATATAGGACACTTTTAATTGGGTTGTTTACAAATTGCCTTTATGACGCCCACGAGGGAAAATAACATATTGTGCGCTTATGAGCACGTAGTACCAACTGTAAAAATCAACGTTCTATACGAGGAGAAAATTTGCGATGACAATAATTTACAATTAGTCAGGATTATGATGGAATGGGTCGTCCAATTAACTTAAAACAGGAATAATATCTTCTTGGCAGAAAAGCAAGACAAGAACATTAATAACTGCTGCAAATATGCATTTGTATAAGAATTCACTTAGCGGGTTGTAATATTTATGTTATTTTTATTTATTTGCTTTAAATTGGACCGAACATAAAGATACCGACTCTTTTTAGTGCTTTTTTAATCAGTTAGAGAAGTCTTTAAAGCAATAATTATTGTCTTTTGGTTATTTACACATGACATCTTGTAGTTATATTGATTTTATTCCATGCAGTAATCAGAAAGGCTAATCATTTTTGTTTTTTCGGTTTACATTATAAGTATAGCTCGGAATATCGCGGCTCAATCCAGTTCCGGGCTAAGGAACCAGGTGCTAAAGATGCTTGATTTCTAAAATAAAGTTAACTTCAGTGCTTTCTGTTTTTCCTTTAAAAAATATTAAAGCGCACTCATCTACAATTCCCACCCTTTAATTCATATAAATTTGGAACTATATAGGGCGTTCTCCTACCTCCGTTTCACTAAAATTCAGTTTTCAGACTGTATGAATATACTAACATTAAAAATTGAATAAAGTTATATTGCCGAATTCTGTGAGATAATCTCAGTGTGTCCGTAGCGCAATTGGTTAGAGCGTTCGACTGGTAATCGAGAGGTTCTGGGTTTGAATCCCGGCGGTGTAAAACCTTTTTTAATTTTAAAAACTTTGTCTGCACGCTGATCAACACTTTTCAGTTATTAAAAATATGGAATGGAAATATTATAGTTATTGCTATGGAATAATAGAATATACAAGAAATCTATGTAATAACCAAAAATTATTAAGAAAATCAAATTAAAACAATAAAACAAAATAATCTATCATCTGTCTCTCCAGCCCGGGATCCCGGATCTCGAAAATTCCGGGATCCCGGAAGATTCTTGTCCCCGAAAATCCCGGGATTGAAGTATAGCAATCCCGAAAATCCCGAAAAACCACTAGAACTAAACCTAATTGACGGCAAATATCGGAAAATCCAAAAGTTCATCTTAAAAGTCTTAAAGTAATTAAAAAAGAAATGTCCCTTTTTGGAAAATGGAGGATTAAGAGGTTCATATTTGCAAAAGTGTGAATATTTACTGACAGTAGGTACCACCTATAAGTGTGGAAGCTGAAAGAGCCTTTTGTTCAGCAGTCACATTTGCGACCAAACTTAGATCGCTCCTAATTGACTCAACTTTAGACATGTTGGTATTTTTAAGAGCATATTTTATTTTTAATCAGCCAATCGTAAATGTTTAACAATTTTTTTGTTTGCGCTCTTTAATAAGAAGTTCTTTCCTTTGTTTTACGTACGTACGCATAACTTAATTTATAACGTAAATCTATAAAAATAGTTTTCATTTTTGAGTTTTTTACTAAAAAGTTTTTTGCCATATGTCTGCATTTTTACTTTTTCTGTTGCTACTTGCTTCTTAATTTATTAGGGTTGATCCCGGGATTTGATTTTTAATCCCGGGATGTCAAAACGGGATCCCGATCCCGAAAATTGGAAACCCTACTCCTGCCCTGCTTACCTTAATATTTACTTTCTTTTTTGAGCGGGCGGGTATTTGAGGGAGGGGGGATAATGGGGGTAGTTACTCCCCCCCCCCATGAGCCATTTTTTTTGCTTAATTTTTTTTTAAATTGGGCAGGTGGAAATCGAGAGCAGTAAATTTTGATTCATTTTCTTGTACAATAAATTCTCTCATTCAAAAAACATTTCATAACCCCTCACCAGAATCATTACCCCCCCCCCCCCCCCAAAGATCAACTCCAGATACGCGCCTGTTTTTGAGCGTCCTATAAAAACAGGGATTTTCCGCCAAAAGAACGCAATTAGACTAAAGAGTTTATGTTTTTTAATTAGAAACGATCACCACGATTTTAAACAATTGGATCGGACGATTTGGTTGATCGATAATCTCATGGTACAAGGCTAAATTGATATACCCAATTTAGGATTTGTTCGTGCCTCCCCTTGCTCCCCAGACAAAATCCACCCCTGGTGGCTCTCGTATATATACTTAACTTAAGTTAAGTTTCTAATTTGTGCCAATTTCATCGAATTTTAGTACCATACCACGGAATACCACCGGTACATACAAAAAGAAAATGTGAATTTTTAAATAGGATGCGTTATTTAAATAGAAATATTACGTGTGATTTTCCCTACATTAAATTTTTATTAATACGACGAGATTTAATGATTATTGTCTTGTAAATTGTAAATAAATCATCCTGAGATTATGCTGAAAACAATTAAGGTGCAACAAAGTCATCCTCTCTTCTTTTACTCGATCGTTAAATTCGTTTGCATAATTGAATCGCATTTACTATATCTATTTAGCTATTATGCCTTACAAGTCTTTCCTAATTCAATCAATTTATAACCGCCCACACATCTTAAAAACGAATTGAAACTTTCCACTTCCGGTGCATTTGCAAATTCAAATGTTACGTTGCGCAAATACTCTGTCGGCCAAATAAAACTAAATATTTACGTTCCTTGAGTATATAGTGTTGAAATATCAAACTGATTTATGATATCTAAACCATTTTTTAATTTTCAATTTTCTGTCACAATTTTCACTGTATTTAATGCATTTTCCGGTTTGTTGTATAAATCGTCAATTTGATTTCAAAAAACAGGGTTTATCAATGGGCTTCTTCACTATAACCGAATTAATCATATTCAGCACTGACGTTCTGAATTAGAACCCATTGAAATTACATCCCAATAATAAAGGTCTTCCTAGAAGGTCACAAACCTTTCCTAGAAACAATTATAAGAAGATGCCGGGAAAGCAGAAAGTTTAAAATATGCAATTATAATAATAACAGCATTAAAAACAAAAATTATGCTAAAGTTTTGGGTTTCCATGAGAATATCGCGCGGTAGCTACGCTGTAAGAATTGCTGCTCATGAATTGGGGTGTAAGGGAAGTCCCACTTAATTGATGCTGACAGTTCGGATATGTACAGGTGTCCAATGTGTGTTCGAGAAAATGTGTTGTCATATTCTACAGAATAAATATACAGGCTTAAAGACCTTTTTTGTTGACCCTTGAAAAAGTTTTAATATAAAACGAAACGTTGGGGTGTCATTTCATTGCCTGCCCTCATTCCCGCTATACTTATTCGAATAATATACAACATATGCAATGTTAAACGACAAGAACAATATTATACTAAGAGCTATTTAAATTTTTGAGAACTACATCACTGATTTTTAGTGGTAAGTATATGCTTTATTAACCGTGGCAAGCAAATATTATAATGATTAATGTGAAGTTTCATTACAACTGCCAGTCGGAACTAATACAGTATATGAAACCAGATCCCGGAGAACTTGATAATTACTATGAATATTCAGAACAATAATGGTTATAAACCATTCTATGGTAGCAATAACTCCTATTTCCTATTGGCTAAATTATCGTGATATTATCACAACACAACGGTCTAGCAATTTTCGTTGTCTTACAGTAGGAAAGCACGTTGCTGTCACATATAGTATTAAACAGTTGCATAAAAAGTATGTGAATTCTTATAAGGAATAGAAGGCGTTTTTCTCAGTGCTATAATTAAGAGGTTGATGGCAATTAATTTGGTTCACAGAGTACATGGTGTTTTTTTAATAAGAGGCGATATCCATAATTAAAATTTTGACCTAGAAATTATTTTATTTCTTAGTGAATGAACGTGGTCGTCCAAGGCAAACCGTTTTCTAAAATATATTGTGAATACTGATTATGAAACATGTTTAGTGTGCAAGCGCCCACGTTTCTTTGTATTCATTCATAAAATTTTGTTATATCTTATGTAAATATGCATTAGTTAATAAGTTATAGTTATAAACCCGTTTACCTTTACCGAGTCCTATTAAAATGTGTGAGCAAAAATAACATAAGTAATATGGATAAATGGTTTTGAAATAAGCATTTACTAATATGTACTAAGTTGTATTTTGGAAAGAAAATAGCTGCCAAGGAAATTATTGACTAACTTTGATGTATGTACAATAAAAGCTGTTTTCTTACCAAAAATATTTCAAGCTTAAACTACTAATCCATGACCAATTAAACTATTCGTTTTTTAAATAGATTTATACTAAATAAAAATG
Organism: Polydrusus pterygomalis; assembly: GCA_963969555.1. NCBI lineage: Eukaryota > Metazoa > Arthropoda > Insecta > Coleoptera > Curculionidae > Polydrusus > Polydrusus pterygomalis. The sequence continues at coordinate 22,860,504 of OZ018379.1, forward strand.
TTTTAGTTTTCTTGCAAACTTCCCAATCCTAATATTATACTATATATAATATACTAAATATCATGTAAATACGAAAAGGCTTTGGCTTATTTAATGACTAAAAATCCATATAAAAATAGGTCCGCAAACTCTTCATTGCTGATCTACAGGGTGTTGAAATTTCAGGAGTTTTTTAGTTTTTTCTTTATAGCTCTTGTAGTTTTTGTGATACATTCAAATAAGTATAGCGGGAATGAGGACAGGCAATGAACTGACACAATTGTATTTCTCCCAACGTTTCGTTTTATATAAAAACTTTTTCAAGGGTCAATAAAAAGGTCTTTAAGCCTATAGGTATATTCATTCTGTAGAAAATGAAGACACATTTCGTCGAACACACATTGTACATAACCGAACTGTCAGCACCAATTTGTAAACAGTGTTTATTGACCCTTGAAAAAGTTTTTATATAAAACGAAACGTTGGGAGAAATACAATTGTGTCATTTCATTGCCTGCCCTCATTCCCGCTATACTTATTTGAATCTACTTGTAAGGGCGCTATACTTACCTAACCAGTTTTTGTGATATTTAGCTCTAATTTGGAATATAGGGTTGTAGGACTTACATCATTGGGCTTACCAAATGGTTTTAAGTATCTACAGGGAAATATTTTTTAGGGGTCATGCCCCCTTTTCTCCCCATGGACTTTTTTTCGGTGCGCCTATGTTTATATGAATTTTTAGTCATTAAATAAGCCGAAGAATTACCCCTTTTCGTATTTACATGATATTTAGGAACACTCTGTATAAAACAATCCAACAAAATGCACTTGTTTCCACATTTGCGATTCTTCCGTCAATGTCATGATTTACGCATTACTTCTGGTCGTGTCCATTGCTAGGTAAGTTCACATACAGCTAGAGTTACATTTTTCTTAAAACACAGGGTTTCGACAGAAGACAACGACATTTGACATTAACAGCTGATCTGGTTTCGTCGTTAAAGTTTCCAGATCAGCAGTGGGCCATAGCAAGCTCACGCGTTAGGTTGCGTCATATTATTTTCTTCCGATTTTGGTGGTTTTTAAGTCTTTCTGTGGCTGTTTTTTGTGTAGTATGTGTTTTCAACATTTTACTTTTAGATTTTATATATTTCACTAGCTAGATTTTCTTGGTGTTTATTATTTAAGTTTTTTTTATTTTTTTTTATTTAATAAATAATTCCCAACGAACTTTAGAAGTTCATTACAGGGAAAATATTACACTAACTTAAAAATAAACAAATATAAACAACATTTTTTTACAAAAATATAGAATTACAATACAGAATACAATACAAATAAAATTAATAAAATAGTCAAATTTAAATCAATTTTAAAACTAATTTCCGAATAAAATTAGAGTGCTTTTATTTTTTAAAAAAATACAATTTTGTCTTCTTTTTAAAGAGTGTCAATTTTTTAATATTTTTATACATATTTGGTAGGGTATTATAAATTATAACCCCATTGTATAATAAATTACCAATATTGCTTTTAATATTTACTGCTAAAATACTTTCATTTTGCCTTGTGTCATGATTATGTACGGTATTTAATTTTTGGAATGTGATTTTTGATTTTTTTTGATGAGTGGATATTGAATGAATAATTACACATATTTTTAATTTATACAAATTTTCTAAGTTTAAATATCCTAGTGGTTTGTATAAATTGATTGTTGGTTCTAAAAAAGGAAGCTTGTAAATACATTTAATAAGTTTATTTTGTAATTTTTTTAAAGGGTTTATTATTGTAGAGGTAGCAGATCCCCAGACGGATATTAAATATTGAAATTTAGAATAAATTAGAGAATAATAAATATTTTTTAAAAGCTTAATTGGTAAATAATATCTTATTCTATAAAAAATTCCAATCAATGGGGTAATATTTTTCCTGAGATAATCGATATGTGTTTTCCAACTTAAATTTTCATCTATATGCAGTCCTAGAAATTTTATAGAATCAGCATATTTTATGATTTTATTATCAAATAAAATTTCTTTTTTTGATAGCAAGCTGTTTATTTTTGTTTTAGTAATATATATAAAAGAAGATTTTTTAAAATTTATTGATAATTTATATGACTGAAGCCAAGAAAAAATTATTTGTAAATCATTTTTTATTTGATTTTGAATGTCAAAGTAATTATCGCCAAAATAAATAATAGTTGTATCATCAGCAAATAATTGTATCTTACCATTTAGGTTTAATTTAGATATACTATTAATATATATAAGAAATAATATTGGTCCTAAAATTGATCCTTGCGGAACACCACATTTAATAGTTTTTTGAGTACTTTTACTGTTATTAATTTCAACATATTGTGATCTATTGCTTAAATAACTTTCAAACCAATTGTAAATATTTCCCCTTATTCCAATGTTATGAATTATTTGTAATAAAAAATTATGGTTAACTGTGTCAAACGCTTTACAAAGGTCTAAAGATAATAAACAGCATTTTTGATTTTGATCTATTTTTAATTGAATGTCTGTTATTACATCCATAACAGCAATTTCAGTATCTCTATATTTTCTAAAACCATATTGACTATCTGAAATTAAATTTTGATTATCTAAGAAATCTGTTAATTTGTTGTTCATAATTTTTTCTAAAATTTTTGAAAAAACTGGCAATACAGATATTGGTCGATAATTACTTGGATCATTTTTTGAATTTGCTTTAAAAATTGGTGATACTTTAGCTAATTTCATTTTTGATGGAAAAATACCCTTTTTAACAGATAATTCAAATAGTTTAAGTAAAATTGGTAATATTTCTATTTTGACTTTTTTAATAATTTTTACTGATATTTCATCAAAACCGCTTGCTTTTTTTATATTAAGATCATCTATTATCTCTTCAATTTCACCCATAGTTATCTTTTCTAGGTTCAAAAACATCGAGTTAGGGTTTGCATTTTCAGTATATCTTCTTATAAATGGAATTTGATTTGATAAATTTTCGCCAACATTTATAAAATATGTGTTCATTTCTTCGCATATGGTTTGTTCGTCTTTAATTTCAATACTATTGGATATAATACTATCAATGTTGGTTTTGTTTTTCTTTGACTTGTTTGTCAATAATAAATTTAAATTTTCCCAAATACCTTTTTGGTCACTGTTCAAAAATATGTTTTTAAAATATTTTTGTTTTGTTGTTCTTATTGTTTGTTTTACAAGTTTATTTAATTTATTAAAAGTCTGCTCATATTCTTCAATCATTGGATATTTCTTTTTTTCATATATCTTGTCTCTTGTTTTAATCATTTTTGCTAAATCTTTCAAAAACCATGGTTTCGAATTTTCATTAATTTTTATTGTATTTGTATATGATGAGGATTCAAATATTTCTAATATCTCATCATATAGTTTATCTGGTTCGTTAATTAAATGTTGCCTATTTTGTAATTTTATTAGGTCATGTTTCAATTTATCTATAAAATATTCTCTAATTTTAATATTTTTGAAACTTCTATTATTTTTGGTATTTTGTTTAGGTATATTTAAAATTTGTATTTTATGATCACTAAATGGACTTACTATAAACTTTATCTCTAGTTTATTTTGCATATTTGTTAGAGTATGGTCTATCAAGCTTTTGTAGTTTGTAGTTTCTCTTGTTGAAATAGTAGTATTGCAAAGTGTAAAATTATTTGACGAATATATTTCTAAAAGTCTTTTTGAATCACTAGTATTTTGAAGTAAGTTAATGTTCATATCACCAACCATTAAACATTTGATTTTATAATTATTGTTTAAATTTTCAAGTTTTTCTTCAATAATATTTAAAAAACTATTACTTTTTACGGATGGTGGCCTATAAATACCACAAATAATAAATTCTGGAGATTTTATTTTAAGTGCTATATATGATAATTCACCTTCAATTTTTTCTAAAATTTCATAGTCAAATGTCTTTTTCACAAAAATGCCCAATCCACCTCCTCTCTTTTTCCTGCATGCATATATTGAATTAAATTTTTTGAAATTATAATATTTTTCTTCTTCTTTGTAATCCCATGTCTCACTAATTACTATAATATGAATATTTTCATCATCTGCTAAAATTTCAATTTCATCCATTTTATTCTTAATTGATCTGGAGTTTATATATAAAACTTTAAGATTTTGTATAATATTTATATTATATTTTGACATTATTAATTATAGTTTATTTTCTCTTTGCTCTGTTTAATTTTCCATTGGTGCAATATACAATCATTTTTATTTGCTTCATGATTATAATCATTGTTTTTATTATATAACTTATTGTAAATAATGCAGTTAGAACACTTTGGAAATTCTTGTTTACAGTCCCAATATTCGTGTTTACCTGTACAAAAAGAGCAGATCTTATCTTTTTTTTTACAATCTTCTTTTTTATGTCCATATCCACAGCATTTAAAACATATCATTATATTTAAGTCCTCTCTCACTTTACATTTATTCCACCCTAATAATATATCTTTGTCGACTAATTTTCTAAAAGTATCTCCTTTTGTCTCGAAGTAAATAATATATTGATTTGAATATTTTGATTTTCTTGTATATTTAATGTCTAGTGAATCATTTTCATCTAGATAGTTTAAAGCTCGCATTTCTTCTAGAAGTTCTATATTATTGTACATTTTTTTTGGTCCTATTAACACTAATCTTGGTAATTTTAACTTTGAAATGTAAATTGAATATTTTTCATTTAATTTTTCTTCTGATAATATTTTCATTTTTTCTACGTCCTCTTTTGATTTTCCCTTAATAATAATTCCGCCATTTCTTATTTCCTTTATGCCATTTACTGATGCCTTAACAGCCATTGGATTAATTTTGTTTTGTATTTCATGTTTAGTCTGCTGGTATGTTTGATTCTTCTTTGGTTTAATAATCAATACTGGAATATTTTGATTATTAACAATTTTTTTATTGGATTTTAAAATATCTGAATATAGTTCATTTTTTTCTTGTATAATATTTTTTTTTTCATTTAAGTTTTCTAAAATTTGATTAATATTTGAATCAATTTTGTGTAATTTTGAAGCTATATTTATTTTTTCCAGAATTTCCACTTTGGATTGTACTTCATTCGTATTTTGAGTCAATTTTTCAAGTTTTTCGTTTATTTGATAAATAATGTCTTTAAATAGTTTATTTTCTTCTTCTAGTCTCTTGATTCTATTATTAAGTTCAGATGAACTTTCATTTTCTAGGCAATTTATGCATGTCCATTTAATACTTTTCTTTTTTGTTTCAGTTGTTTCTTTTTTTGATAGTTTTGTACATGATAAACAAAACCATTCTTCACATTTAATACACATTAATGAATAAGTATTATTTGTGAATTTATAACTACAGCTTATACATTTTTCATTATTTACCTTTTCTCTATTAATTTTCATTTTATTTGAATGACGTGTTGATTTTCCTGCCTCCATTTTATCTTGTGTATTTATGTAAAAGTTTTTGACAAAATTTTCGTATTTATGATCGTTGGGGTACTTTTCTGGTAAATAGGTATTTTCATTGTCACTACTATCTTCGAGGTTACATTGTAAATTTGGGTTATTTGTCACTGTCACTTTTTTTTGTGTCAAATCCTTTTTGCGTTTTTTATCCATTTTTTTACATTAGGAACTTTTTGATTACAAATTGATATATCACTGATTTCTAATCTTTTTGGTTAACACTATAATGAATCTTTTAATAATTTTTTTTGAGTAAAAACTACTTTAAAACCTTTTGAGAATATGACATCATAAGAATGACACTACATAGGTTATTTTTTTTTTAATAGTGAGTACCATTTTGGTTAACTCATCTATTATCAAATCAATAAAGTGCCTAGTTAAACTAGTTACTTATCGTTATATACAGGATGTCTCATAACTAATGGGCAAATACAGCAACAGGAGATAGTAGACTTGAAAATATATCATTTATGCTTAAGAACGAACGGTTAATTTTCAAGAAATATGTTTCGTTATGAAAGGTGTTAATTTAAATGTTTCTTGCCATCTAGCATTTTAATGTATCTCAAAAACTAATTGAAATATCGAGATTATTGAAGTACCTACAACTATTTTACGTATAAAAGATCCCTCTTCCATAATTTGAGGTAAAGCGGTCAGAAATGTAAGAGACAAAAAATATATGCGATATATTGTGTAGCTAGCGTTCTCTAGAAGATATCTTAAAACTCATATGGAATCCTCCTTCTTGCCCTTAACTACACCCAAGTTGATTCACATTTACTTAACATCAAATCATCGCCAATTTAATAACGTAAATATTTACTTGGATCACCCTGTATCTCATTAACCGTATAAGAAATGAAATAAATGATATATTTTCAAGTCCATTATTTCCTGTTGCTGTATAGCCTCTTAGTTACGGTACACCCCATATGTAAAATTCCCACAAAGGTAACAATACCAAAAGGGTTTCCAATATGGCGTTTTAATTAGACGTGTACCACAAAGCTTACACCTCGCAAAAGATGTATTACTTTGTTCCTTGTATAATAAATACATAAATACCTATTTTTCTTATTATAAATAAATACTAAAATAAATAAATGCTGTTTTCTTCTTTTCCTTATAATGCTTGACATTCTTATTTTGGTAGGTACGGGTCTGTCAATATTCTATTTTATAAATAATAAAATTAGCATCTACGCTATATATTTACAAAATATTAGACTCCCTTACAAAATTTAATAGATGACGAAGGCGAAGGTAAAATAACTTAGTCCGGTTCTGTTTCTGTAGCCAACCGCTTAACGTAAAATATACTAGACTCCAACAGGGTGCCATTAATGACATGTGATGCGGCCAGTTCTGGGATTAATTTGACTTTAACAATCAATAAACAACGGCAATCTTAAAAATAACAGTTCAGATTGCGGTTTTTCTTGATACCCGGTCACCACAGTTAAAAAGCGCCGCAGGCGAAAACTTTTTGGTTTGGTATGTTTGTTAAGCATTCAACTAATAAGACATTGCATTGCATTAATTTAACAGGGATAAAATCTGGTTAACGTTAGAGCAAATTTCATAAAGGATGAAATATAAAAAGAAAATTAGTTTTTTGTTCCTTTATTATACAGTGTCCGCAAGAAAGTCCGCATCAAATGGGATTTTTTTTTATTATTAGGTATATGTAAAAATTGAAAAAGCAGTTAGCTTTTGCTTACCTAAAAACCAAAAATGACGTATACTGAAGCAGCTGCACGACTTGCGTTACCTGTCAAACTTGACATTTTTAATTAAATAGGTTTAAAAATGCCATTATTTATCAAAATATCGAAAAACTTTATTAGAGAAAGTGGTTTATTTAGACATTTTTAGCCTCTGTACGAAATTTTGATAGTCTAATACAATTTTTATTTTTTGCCAGGTTCTTGAAAATTTTGATCAACCCTCGTTGATTAACTTTTATACGTCGATGTAAAACCATTTACCTTTACTTCATTTGTAATCTTAATGCAATTTTGTGTAAAATTTTTGTTTCCAATTATTTATTTTGTTTCAAAAACTGAAATTGTTATTGATTAGTATGTAATGTTTGATGCAAAGTTTATCTAATTACATCAGTTTTGCCAAAACCGACGTTTCTCATTTTTCTTAAGTTAGTAAACAGATGTACAAAAAGAAAATATTAGGAAGCTTTCGTTGAAATTTTACTTAATTAATATTGGATCAAAAAGAATAAATTAATCGCTCGAAACATTTTATTCAACAAAAATATAGTTTAATATAATTAATTTAATTTAATATTAATTATGTAAAATTTCAACGAAAGCTTCCTAATATTTTCTTTTTGTACATCTGTTTACTAACTTAAGAAAAATGAGAAACGTCGGTTTTGGCAAAATTAATGTAATTAGATAAACTTTGCATCAAACTTTACATACTGATCAATAACAATTTCAGTGTTTAAAGCAAAATAAATAATTGGAAGCAAAAATTTTACACAAAATTGCATAAAGATTACAAATGAAGTAAAGGCAAATTGTTTTACATCGATGTATAAAAGTTAATCTACGAGGGTTGATCAAAATTTTCAAGAATGGCAAAAAATAAAAATTTTATTAGAGTATCAAAATTTCGTACAGAGGCTAAAAATGCCCAAATAAACAACTTTCTCGAATAAAGTTTTTCGATATTTTGATAAATACGGGCATTTTTGAACCTATTTTATTAAAAATGTCAAATTTGACAGGTAACGCAAGTCGTGCAGCTGCTTCAGTATACGTCATTTTTGGTTTTTAGGTAAGCAAAAACTAACTGCTTTTTCAATTTTTACCTATATCTAATAATTTAAAAAAATCCCATTTGATGCGGACTTTCTTGCGGACACTGTATAGCTAAAACATACTTTTTAAAAAGTTTATAGTTACGACCAATACCAAAGACAAGACAACTCTACCTGTTTCCGAACGCTTCTAATAAACGACCAACCTTAAATCCCCTTTTATAAACTGTACTTTTTCGCACATTAGAACGTGTGAAAAAATGCGAAATACGCAATGTAATAAAAGAACCAAAGCTGTCCGATGAACTTAAGATTAATAATATGCAGGGGGAACTTTATCAATGGGTTTCGTAAGAAAAACCGGTGTGTCAACAAAACAAGATTTTATGACATTTTAAATCATTAAAGTAGCTGGTAGAAAATCGATGTATTGGGTAATTCTTATATTCCGTAAATTTTTAAGATGGTAGACGGCGCCGAAATAATTACTTTAAAAACAAGTTTTATAAAAAATTATTACAGGAAAAATAAGTTTTTACTCTAACTACCATAAAGTAGTTCTTTTGGTTCATACAGTGTGACCAGTAAAGTCCGCATCATATCGGACTTTTTTTTATTAATAGCTTTATTCGAAATTTGACTTTGGCATCAAGTTCTGCTTCGATCGAGATGAAAATTAAGCAAAAAAAATAGTTGTCACGTGATTCGCATTATCTGTCAAATTTTAATTTTTTCCAAAAAATAGGTAGGGTTATTTCTGAAAATATCCAAAAAAGTTATGAGAAAAAGTTTTTTTTAAATGCAGTTTCTAGCCCACATGCAAAATTTCAGCTGCATAAGATAATTTTGATTTGCCAGAAAAGTCCCGAGATGCTAACGTCAAGGAGTTCAAAATGTTTGAGTCTTGGATGAATTCACGGAAGATAAAAGGTATCGATGAAAATATTCTATTGGCTTATTTTTTACATTTGCAAAAAAAATTAGGCCCATCGTCGCTATGGACCAAATACTCGATGCTTCGCTCGACTATTCACCTTTATAAAAAAATCGACATTTCAAAATATGGCAAACCAACGAGCTTTTTAAAAAGCAAATCACAGGGATACAAACCAAAGAAGTCCAAGACATTAAAACGACCTGAAATAGAGAGGATTTTGAACGAAGCTCCCGACGACGAGTACTTGTTGATGAAAGTGTTTTCCTTTAATTTCAAGATCAATGTGAATTCTGCTTGTAATTGTAATATAAATAAATATAATACTACTTTATAATATTATATGAACGTGAGTTATTTAATAGTTTACTTGTCTAAAATGACATTGATAATGATAGTCATAACTGACATGTGTTGGATTATAGTTATTTATGTACCAAGGCAGTAAAGTGATTCTTTATCGGACGAGTCTGAGATGGGCGAGCGAAGCGAGCGAGGCGAATAACAGGCGAGTCGATAAAGACACTTTACTGACGTGGTGCATACAAAATTTTATCGCCAACCGTTCAGAATTTATAATATAAAAAATTGAGGTATAACTCATCGCAATAAATCGCCAGAAAACTATTATCGAACGTCGAGCTGTAATAGGGAAAGGCGGGACAGTGACAGACGATTTTTGATTAATAAATGTCAAAGTCACTAATTTGCGGAGGGTAATAGTTATTTATGTACCAAGGCAGTAAAGTGATCCCTTATCGGACGAGTCTAAAATTATGAGATAAGCGAGCGAGGCGAATAACAGGCGAGTCGATAAAGACACTTTACTGACGTGGTGCATACAAAATTTTATCGCCAACCGTTCAGAATTTATAATATAAAAAATTGAGGTATAACTCATCGCAATAAATTGCGAGAAAACTATTATCGAGCTGTCATAGGGAAAGGCGTGACAGTGACAGACGATTTTTGATTAATAAATGTCAAAGTCACTAATTTGCGGAGGGTAAAAGTATTTATCTGCCGCATTTAGTTATTTGTTTCACTAGGCAGAAAAGCATAAGATTTAATGCCGCGGCTGGTGTTTCATAGACGAGGCGCAGCCGAGGCTAGGAAACCAGCCAAGGCATTAAATCTGCTTTTCGGCATAGTAAAACATATAATTTTTTCTCCAAATTTGTTCCAATTTCACGCAAAATCGTATTTTTTATATTTATGTATGTTATTTATGACATTTATTGAATTGTTGTGTTTACTTGTCATTTTAAATTTTAATTTTTAATGACACCTGACAGGCTCAAAAGGTGTATTTTTTCTGCCTGGGCATAAAAAGTCCACTTTTTCTGACTGGTGTCATTAAAAGACCGCTTTTAATGTCATTTGGAGAAAAAGTATTTTATTTTACAATAAAATAAAGTGTTCGTTTACTTCCGGAAATCACTCTGATAATGTACGGCTTTACTGACGGTTGATGATAAATAGAATTATACTCTTTGTAGAATAACCCTTATAGCCAATAATGAAATTAAAAACGCCCACTACCAAATCTAACGTAAAGGTATTTGTTATAAATATTCATATTGGAATTAATTTGTTATGCACATGTAAATCAATTTAAAATTTTTAATTATACCTACCGATCAATAAATATCTATCTATGAAGCGTTGAATCTTAATTATTGTTGTAAAATACCCGTGGCGCCAAATTTTGTCTTCCGTATTTAAAAATATCTTTTATGGGTATTACTTAACTGTTTTTTTATGAATTCTTGTATTGGGATAATTGCTTTTTTAGGTAAATTTTTTAATTATTTGTTTTGATGTATCTTGTTGGTTGTAAATGTTTAATAAGTGTCTACCATGGCTTTTACTCGGAACATGCATTTATGCCTTGCACTCAAAACCTTCTAAACCTATGGATTTTATTTCAAGATATATTTTTGTTTATTTGGAAATATTAAAGTAAGTTTTGTACATGCAACACTATCATTTTTGATGATGTGAACTAGTTAGTAAAGCAATGAGCTATATTTAACCAAAATATTGATTTTGTAATTATTTGTCATCATTTGAGTGACTGTGTTCTTGATTGCCTGCACTGAGAAAAATCCTTCTATTCCTTATAAGAATTCACTTACTCTATACAACTCTTAAATAATATATGTGACAGCAACGCGCTTTCCTATTGTAAGACAACGAAAATTGCTAGACCCTTATTTAGTGAAAATATCATCGTAATTTAGCCAATAGAAAAAGTTAGTTAATGCTACCATAAGGACGGCATACACGATGCAGTTTACCGGAAGGCAGGCCTTTCGATATTCAAACCCGAACGCAAACCGTATAGTTAGTGGTCATTTTGGCCGGAAGGAACGGCCTGAACTCTAGGCCTCCTAAAAAACTGCCGGCGCTTGAAAATTTACCTTCCGGCTATGCTTTTCGCTTGCAAGTCGAAACGTGTATGTGTAACGTAGGGGTACAGTCCTATTCACATAAGATCATATTCCGATATCATGGCTACAGCTTTTCGCTTCGCACTACACTAAAAACTGAAGATAACCCTGCGAATAAAACGTAACGTATATGCCTAAGCCGAGAGTAGAGGTTTAGCCTTCAGGTTTGGAAATCTTAAGGCCTGCCTTCCGATATACTGCATCGGGTATGCCGTCCTATAGAATGGTTGATAGCCATTATAATTGCTCTGAATACTCAAAGTAATTAACAAGTTCTATTGGTGGTATAATGTGGTTTTATATACTGTATTAGTTCCGACTGGCAGTTTTAATGATACTTGACATTAATCATAATAATATTTGCTTACTACGGTTAATAAAGCATACACTTACAACTAAAAATTAGTACTGCAGTTCTCAAAAATTGAATAAGCTTCTAGTATGATATTGTTCTTGCCGTTTAACATTGCATAGGATTATCAATTATGCAACATGGTTTACTAAGATGGTAAAATTCGTCCATAGATTAGAAAGTCCAATACTAATGATGGGTTGTGCGAAATAAGAATCTTCTATTGCTTTATCTAGCATGCAAAGTTAAAAAAAAAACCAAATACAAATAAAAAATAAATTAATTGAAACAGGTATTGGCAGGACAGCCAGAAGACTCCGAATAACGATGTGACCTGCGCAACAAATATGTGCGGCGCGCAACGATTGCCGATCGCTATGAACCCCCACCAACGTCTTATGGATTATAGGTTCTAACGGATACAATTCGTTTTTGAGGACGCTCTTCTGCTTTCTTAATTGTAAAGAAAGCGCTTTGCTAGGAACAAAATGCGTCGCATTGAGAAGATACAATCTCTTTCTTAACAAAATTGCTGTATTAAAGTAGTTCATTATTCAACAAGACTGTGCTGCTAATGGGACTGATTACTATCAATAAAAACACTGTTCTAGCAAATCTGAAATTGATATAACACTAAAGCAGGTTTGATACACTAACATTTTATTTAATATGGGTTAAAAAAAATAAGCTATCTATACAAACTATGTCGTAGCAAACCTGTTGTATTAGATCATTTTCCTCAGTGTGTAGTTTTATTGAAACACATTCTTTTAGGACAGTAAAGTAGACATCAGGTATGAAAAATTGCATATAAAACTAAGCCTATGCATTCTACCGATATAATTATTTAAGCCGTAACACCAATTCCAAATTTATTGCTAGTAAGAAATTTATATGTATAATTCCAATCGTAACACATTTTTTTTAATTCGCAGTTACTTATATTTTCAATTCAAATTTTATTGCGACAACTGTAATTTCTTAAACAAACAAATAATTTATATGAAATACACTACATTAATTCTTCTCATTAAAAAAATATCAAATAGTGACATATCGTTTTTTGCTGCATTAGAGAGCGGCTTATAGGTACTGTGTGAAGTCATTTGGGGTAACTGAGCTTAATAGGGAAGTAAGGATAAATCGAAAATATACGTCTATCTTTGTAGATAATAATGGTAGGGGATATTAGTTTCAGGGGGTTAACCACGTTTGGGACGAGGCCCCTCTATGTAGGAATGTAAGTGAATTTTGCGCTGCAAAAAAAAGGTCTTGTCCACCAGACTACACAAATTTCTATAGATGTTTAAATATTCTCTAAAATGTTTGTAGAGGGAAGCAATTATATGTTTTTAGGGTTGCTGAGTCCAAATTTGGGGTGGATGGGAGGTTTAAGTAACTGAAAAAACCGAAAACTGACCCCGATGTTTTGGAGAAACTTTTATCCCTTTAAATGTGGCCAATGATCGAGTCAAACTAACCCAGAACTTGGACTCAACTGCCCAAACAACACATAATTGCTTTCCTTTCTTGGCATTTCAAAATGTTTTAACTTTCATAACTTTTTTGAGGTTAGGAACAAAATACGATCTGACCGTGTCAAACCAACCCCGGATTCGGATTCAGCGACCCCAAAAATGTATTAAAATCTGCGTTGAAATGTTTTGTTGTGGGAGACTATCGCGAGCTGTAATGATATCTAATGACATTACACGATAGTTCAACTTACTGGGTATAGATCTGTTGCCTTAATTGTCAACTTTAACAAAACGTATAATCTGTATATACAAAATAGTGAAATCATACTGTTTTTAGAGAGTATATAATAAGCATGACCGACAATACCCAAGTGTTTGCTTTTACCCCAAATTACTCTCAAAATAAAACTGCGACCCATATATCCATATAAGTACGAATCAAGTTATTAAATATTTCTACTAATATATTTTAATATTACGTAGTTTTATGTAATTTTTCTTAAGTATACGTCTTGAACAGTCTTCTTACATGTATTGGGACCTTGTCTGCTTGATAGATACGTTCTCATTCCTTTCCACTTGTTATTTACAACTGATACTGTAATTTATTTAATGATGTGTAAGATTATACTTGATCTTAAAGAATTATTTTCTATGGCCATTATATCCTGAGACTTTTTAATCGGTTCTTAATAAAAAGTCAGGCATTCAAGAACTTGCAAATCTTTTAGCGGCTTTTTTTTTATTATAGAAGACTCTGATATAACTAAATTGGTTAACAACAATAATTCATGAATGATAAAAGAGTTTTGGACTTCCATTGTCTTTATTTGTTTTAAATCACAACGATTCTTCAACCAAGTAGACGGACTACCGATGGGCTCATCTCTCTCGCTAATAATCGCCAACATTTACATGGAATGGTTTGAATCCAAAGCAATGGAACAGGCAAAGAAGAAACCAAAAATGTGGCTAAGATATGTGGATGACACCTTCATTATTTGGAATGGAACCGACGACGAACTAGGAGATTTTCTAAATCACCTCAATAGCTTAACACCAACAATCAAATTCACCATGGAGAAAGAAGAAAACAACCAATTACCGTTCCTAGATGTAAACGTGAAGAAAAATGACAACAGCATTCAAACTTCAGTATACAGAAAACCTACGCATACAGGTCAGTATCTCAATTTTACATCAAATCACTCAAACAGTACGAAACATGGCATAGTTAAAACCCTCGTGGATAGAGCAATTACAATCTGTAACTCGGAAGAAGCACTTAAAAAAGAAACTCACCACATCAAGACCGACCTCAACAAAAATGGCTACCCCACAAGATTAGTTGACACAATATTGGAAAATCGTAAGAATCGACCCAAACAGAGAGGCACAACCAACACTCAATATTCCGTATATCAAAGGAGTATCTGAGAAAATAAGAAGACTAGGACAACGATATAACATCAACACCGTATTCAACTCGAGGGACACCCTAAGAAGCCACCTGACGAAGACAAATCCCACAAGTAAAAAGATAGGAAAAACTGCGTCTACCAGATCCCCTGCGAATGCGGCCAATCTTATATAGGTGAGACATTAAGACCATTAGAAACAAGGATTAAAGAACACAAAAACAATACGTTAAAAGGAGAGACCGAAAAGTCAGGTGCAACTGACCATGCCTGGAAACATGGTCACCATATCATGTGGTCAGAAGCTGAAATCCTACATAAGGAACCACACTGGAGGAAAAGAAAATTCAAGGAAGCTGCTGCTATTCACCAGAACCCAGGCTGCTTTAGTAAACCATCATTAGACATAAGAAATATCGGGAAACCTTTGTTAGATAGATGTAATCTTAGGATAAGATCGCGTGACAACTGAACGCATGACTACACCCACCTCAGTTATGCTTTAGTGCACCTAGCTAGTATAAATAGTCTTGTAGTTACTTTACTTATTTAGTATTCACCTGAAGACGACTGGAGATACTTACCAGTTGAAACGTTGTGATTTAAAACAAATAAAGACAATGGAAGTCCAAAACTCTTTCATCATTCAAGAAACATCACTGTCTCCAACCTTCAAACAGTCAACAATAATTCATATACTCTAAGGCTAAGGAATATTGAATACCTGTTTCAGCCAAAGAATATAGTTAATTAAACAACCAGAAATTTTGTAAGTAAAATTTTTTGGGTAATTATGCCGAGACGACAACTCACTATTAATAGAGAAATTTCTATCATGACATGTCTGTTAACACTTACACTGAGAAAAAGCCTTCTTTTCCTTATAAGAATTCACATATTATACAACTGTTTAATACTATATGTGATAGCAGCCCTCTTTAATACTGTATGACAACGAAAATTGCTAGACCGGTGTGTAGTGATAATATCACTATAATTTAGCCAATAGGAAATAGGAGTTAATGCTACCATATAATGGTTGATAGCCATTATTGCTCCGAATACTCACAGTAACAAGTTCTATTGGGTGTGTAATATGGTTTAATATACTGTATTAGTTCCGACAGGCAGTTGTAATGAAATTTGACATTAAGCATAATAATATTTGCTTGCTACGGGTAATAAAGCATATACTTACCACTAAAAACTAGTACTGTAGTCTTCAAAAATTTAAATTGCTTCTAGTGTGACAGTGTTCTTGTCGTTTAACATTGCATATGATTATCTATTATTCCACATGGTTTACTGAGATGGTAAAATTCGTCCATAGCAGTGGCGCAGCGAGGGGGGGGGGTTTACGGGTTAAATTAGGGGTTAAACCCCCCCCCCCCAGACGCCCAGACTAAGATGTTTTTTTACGGTTTAGACCAGGGCTGAAGCCTTTGAAAATGGTAAAAAGTGAAAAAAAAATAATAATAGTAGGATGAAACCCATTGGAAAAGGAAAAGAATATAACAAAAATGAAAGGAAAAATAATTTACGGGCGATTCGAGGTCGGGAAGTGGAAAGGCGTGAGTTTTTAAGGGTAGAAAATGATTTATCTGGATTTCCGGCAAAACTACGAGTCCTATGGAAAAACGTTAAATAGCAAAGTTGTAGATAATAAAAAGATCTACAACATTTTTATTTACACTTTTTTCATATTACCTCAAAATTTATGTGAAAAATTCAAATAACCAAGTTATTGGTTTTTTATTTTTATCTTTTAAAAGAAAATTTTTTTTTCACGAAATTTGGTAAAAAGTTACCTTTTTATGTCCCAAACACACTGTCATTTTTTTGATTTAAAATATTTATTTTTCACTTTATTTTGACTTAATATCGAAAAAGCACCTTAATTTTCAATCGAAAACTCTCACGTCAAAATATCTGCTTTTTTAAAAAGTCGGTGGGCTTTTTTGTTCGTTGAAATCTCTACTTTCTGATGGTGTAAAAAAGATATACATTACTATGGTAAATGTGATGAAATTCCCTTTAAATCCTACCTTTAATTATATTTAGAACAACTATTTTCGCATATTTTTTGCAATCTTTATGTTTTATGGATTTGTAATTTTTTTGTTCATCAATGTAACATGGAATGTTACTTTTTCGAGTAATTAAAGTATAAATTTTAATAAATAGCTCAAAATTGTACATAATAATTAAAAAAAAATTTAGGATTCGAGTTTTTTTCGTTTCTTTGCATTTTTTGAGAACATTTACCATAGTAATGTATATTTTTTTTTACACCATCAGAAAGTAGAGATTTCAACGAACAAAAAGCCCACCGACTTTTTTTAAAAAAGCAGATATTTTTACGTGAGAATTTTCGATTAAAAATCATATTTTTCTTGTAAAAGATAAAAATAAAAACTAAAAACTTGGTTATTTGAATTTTTCACATAAATTTTGAGGTTATGTGAAAAAAGTGTAAATACAAAAGTTGTAGATCTTTTTATTACCTACAACTTTGCCATTTCACGTTTTTCCATAGGACTTGTAGTTTTGCCGGAAATCGAGATAAATCGTTTTCTACCCTTAAAAACTTACCCCTTTCCACTTCCCGACCTCGGATCGCCCGTAAATTATTTTTCCTTTCATTTTTGTAATATTCTCTTCCTCTTCCAATGAGTTTCATCCTACTATTATTTTTTTTGGTTTCAAAAATTATCGACCCTGATCTAAATTTAAAAAATACAGAATTTGTATTCATACACATTTTCCTACAGTATTAAAATTAACGACCAAATAAAAAAAAACGCTTTTTAAAATTTTGAAATCCTGTTCTTTCTTTTGAAAACCCCCCCTAATACAACATTCTGGCTGCGCCACTGGTCCATAGATTATAAAGTCCAATACTAATGATAGGTTGTGCGAAATAAGAATCTTCTATTGCTGTATCTGACACGCAAAATTAAAAAAAAACTTAAATAGAAAGTAAAAATAAATTTATTTAATTAATTAACTGGTATTGGAATTGGTACGATCAGAAAATTTACAATAATTAAACAACAAATACGTTAAAACTAATACTACGGCGCGCGGCGATTACCGATCGCTACGAACCCCCCACCAACGTCTTGTGGATTCTAACGGATACAATTCGTTTTTGGGGACGCTGTTCTGCTTTCTTAATTGTAGAGAAAGCGCTTTTCTTTGAGCAAAATGCATCTTATTGAGAAGATACAATTTATTTCTTAACAAAATTGCTGTATTAAGAGTAGTTCATTATTCAACAAGACTAATGGAATTGATTACTACCAATAAAAACACTGTTTTAGCAAATCTGGAATTGATATAAAACACTAAAACGGGTTTGATACACTAGCAATTTATTTAATATGGGTTAATAAAAAAAATGCTAAAGCAAACCTGTCGTATTAGATCATTTTCCTCAGGTACTTATAAAATGAAAATATTGGCAGCAAACCAGTAAAGTACTTTTCACAATAAATGGTTGACTTCGTTTAACTACCTGGGACGTTTTGCAAGAGCTCGGCCATAAAAATGCAAATTAACTGTCGGTCAGGGTCGGATTATAATTTGTAATTGTAGCAGGTAATATTTAACTATCTTGTGCTTGCGATAACATCTTTCCTTTGTGTTGTTTGTTTGTGTGCAGTGACGTAGCAAGGGGGGGGGGGGGGGGCGAATAGGGCGACCGCCCGGGGCGCCATATTAACAGGGCGCCAAAATGGTCATTAGAAATACGGGAATTTAAAAATGTACTTATGCAATTACGGCTGGATTGCTTTTGACATTTGGCAACGCCGATATTTGAAGAAAAGGCGCCGCGATTCGATTGCGTCACTATGCTACGTGAGTTGTAAATTGCCACGACATAAGTCACACAAGTCCCAACAAGCAATTTTTCTTTTCACGAATGTTAAGTTCAAGTCTGTTAATCAGTGGCGGTTTCTCCATAGGAGCACAGGAGCACGTGCACCCCCATACTCCATAAAGAATTACCCCATAAAGAGAAAATAATGTTTATTTAAATTTATCCTCTTTATATTCTTACCGTAATATAAGTTAGAACCCTCCTATTTTAACGTACCGTCAAACAATCGAACGAAACGTGGTGTAGTAGCTCTCGCCAAGCCGGTTGTCAAGAGCAACCGTATGGCGCGTAGGAATTCATAAGTCGCACACATGCGTTACGTAGGCGGGGTTTCTGCTGTTTCTCTATGCATCTTGTACTAGCAGGTGTGGTGGGGGAAAGCGCGATTCTAATAGGAAAACTCGCACAAATTAAATGTGCGCCGTTGAGTTCATTGCTGTATGAATTTATTATTTGGAGTTTACCTTTATATTTTTGTTATTATTTTGGGGTAGTAAAGACTTATTTTAATAAAAATGAACAGTTTTAATGCCAAAACGACTATGAATGTGGAATATTTGAGAAACAATACATTACAGTTATTCCAAACTTTAATGAAGCTGTTATTGATAAGTTTGCTGCAAATAAAAACAAAAAAAGTGGCTTTACTTTTAAACAATGTACCCACTAATGAAAAATAAATTGGCCTTTTTTATTTTTTTTATCTTATTAAATTTTCAATAAAATAAGTAGGTAATCATAAATTTTTAAAATATTTACTAAAAATTATTGATCAAATTTGGGCGTGGTCTTGAAAAATTTTCGCAACTAAAATGTATAGATGTATAATTTTAGTTTAAAGATTGTCTGGTAGGGCGCAGAACTACTATTCGCCCGGGGCGCCAAAATTCCTAGCTACGTCCCTGTTTGTGTGTTAAATATCTAAATTCCTACCCTGTAGGGTATTTGCTTGTTGATTGTGTATAACAATGGGATTAAACCGGTAGTTTTATTGCAGTTAATAAGTCGATACCATTTAGGGTGAAAAATACTTTACCTTTGCAGACCTGATATTGTCTTGTAATATCGGTTTGTTGTAATGTTCACCCAATACATTTAAATTTCATCGCCATATTTACAATAACCGAATTTGATACAGTTTGGTTTGTAACTTTGCTCTACAAGTTAACCGTCAAATTGTAATTTTTTAATGAACATGCCTGTATTGTTTCACTTACACCTCCTTAAATCTCAGAAGGCCTTGAATTGCCTCATATTAAATCAGCTTAAAACGTAAATCTTAAGTTGGCAGACATCCCTAATTCCTTCATTAAAAAGAATCAACCTTAAATCTTTTTAATTAAAATATTAATGTGTAAAATGGAATGTGCCTCGTATCCGGTCATTCTTAAATCGATAATAATCATAGATTTCAATGAAATAGAAAAACTGGTTATTTATTTATCATCCTTTGGGCACACTTTCTTCCTCGATTAAATATGATTTATATTCCCTTCTGGATGAGTAATATTAGAAATAATTAATATGCAATTTGTTGAAATAAGTACGATGGTTACAATAGGTATTTGCAGTGGCGGCTCGAAGTTATTGTAAGGATACATCAACAGTTCCGCAGGCTAATGGCCGAAGGCGAAAATATTTTTTTGAGTGCCACGCCCATAAAGTCTTTTTTGGCCTATTAAAATTTTATTTTTGATGTATTTACACTCATTTCTGTCTTTGCGGGAAAAATGTTAACACTATAATTTTACCTGATAAAAAAATCAAAAATTAAAATATGGACTGACCTATACGTAGTACATTTTAAACATATTTGAACTTAAGGTGGATTATTCTCTCTTTAGTTGCTGCAAAGTGATCAATGACCAGTTCAATAAAATTTGGAATGCTTCAAAATATTTTTCGAATGATAATGCAGATAATCGTTCCTGGCTCATATTTTTTACAACCGACATTTTGTGACACAAGGAACAATAAACTATACCCACTGTACACCATACCGCCTTTTCTGAAAAATCTTTTTATTTTAAATACCTATATGATGCTTGCTAATACCTAATTTCTATACATACGTATTTCTATATTTTACAATGTCTTAAAGACATACTTATTTTTATTAAAAAAACCCTTTTTGACATCTTCTTTTAGAAGTGTTTATTCTGCTTCCCCGGTCTTTTTGGTTGTTTTAGATCCTTTCAACTGACTTTTTCACATACTCAGTATGTTTTAATTTATTTTCTATATCCATTTTTCCTCACATTATATCATTTCGACAATCCAATTTTTGATGCCATAAAAGCTCCATTAGGGTTTTATACCACTACTCATTTTCTCTTCTGCTAAAACCATCAGCAATATATTTTTCTGTCTTCTAATGATGAACGTTTCTGCGTTCGGAACATGTGAGACCTTTAAACAAAATTGTATTCTATTAAATTTTGTGGAGGAAGACTTTCCGTTTTTTCTTTCCTATTCATATTATTATTTGTTTATATCAGCTTCCTTGCTTTGGTTAATTATTTTATTACGGCATGCAGGGCATGTAGTAGTGAATATTATTTGACCAAGCATACAGAAATTAAACATGTTGTGTATATCGCTGCTCCAGAACAATATTTCATCCAGAAAAGCAGGTTTTAAGTAAATTTTAAACAGTCCGCTAATGAACCAGTGGATATTTCAATACCATCAATGGTTTTAAGAGTTAGTTGTATTGAGCGAATGGTAACGTTTTCACCTGCTCTATACATTCCATAAATATGCTATATGCTCTCTTATGGTATGTTCATTAATTTCGTGAGGCTGTCGACCACGGGATGACAAAATAGCTAGATAATTGAGATTCTTAAAATCTACAACCTTCTTTATCCCCATTGCCTTAATTCGTTGGATTGTTGAACACGAAACTCTCTAAGCATCAGAAACTCTGCAAAACAAATAATAATATGTATTAATAAAAACATTGCCATATATTTTTCATGTTTGTTATTTACGTTTTCACAATTCCTGCTTTATTATATCTACTTACCTCGTAAACTGCGTTAAAGGGTAAATTATTTTTCACCCTAAATGGTATCCACTTATTGACTGCAATAAAACTACCGGTTTACTCCCATTGTTATACACAATAAACAAGCAAATACACTACAGGGTAGGACTTTAGATATTTAATTCGTTATTAACACTTCCTAAGAAACACAAAGACTAAAAGATGTTATCGCAAGTACAAGATAGTTAAATATTACCTGCTATAATTACAAATTATAATCCGACCCTGACCGACAGTTTATTTGCATTTTTATGGCCGAGCTCTTGCAAAAGGTCCCAGGTAGTTAAACGGAGTCAACGATTTATTGTGAAAAATACTTTAAAATAGTCTTTCCGGCATGACTTTCTCTTTGAAAATAATCAAATAATTTTAAAATTAATGCTTGTTCTTTTTATCAATACCCTGACATTTTTGAAATAATGTATGTTGATTAAAAATGTCACTGTCAAAAATAACAATAAAACTTTTTTGACTGGTAAAATTATACGACATTCATTATTGACGCCAATTTACTATCTCACCTAGTTCACGAATCTTAGAAAGATAAGCATTGGTCGTGACGTAACGGTCAGCGGTAACACAGACTTTATTCTTTATTTTTGTTGAATAATTAAAAAATTATAAGCATCAGCTTTAATGATTACGGGATTGGTATCTGAAATTGATCGAGATTTTTTATTTATTGATCATCGTTTTTACCCGAATAATCCCAATTTAATAATCATAAAAACTCTTTAATCTTCTTAGTGCTTATATTTCGATAAAAATCAATGGTTGATCGACAGTTTTAACAGCCGTTAATAGCTACATTATTGAGATTCTTAAAATCAACATCCTTCTTTTTCCCACTTGCCCTAATTCGTTGGATTGTTGAACACGAAACTCCCAAAGCATCAGAAACTCTCCAAAATACATAGGTATTAACAAATACATTGCCATATATTTTTCATGTTTGTTATTTATGTTTTCACAATTCCTGCTTTATTATATCTACTTACCTCGTAAACTGCATTAAAGGGTAAATAGTCTTTCCGGCATTACTTCCTCTTTGAAAATAATCAAATAATTTTAAAATTAATGCTTGTTCTTTTTCTCAATACCCTGGCATTTTTAAAATAATGTTGATTAAAAATGTCACTGTCAAAAATAACAATAACACTTTTTTGACTGGTAAAATTATAGGACATTCATTATTGACGCCAATTTTCTATCTCACCTAGTTCACGAATGTTAGAAAGATAAGCATTGGTCATTACGTAACGGTTAACGGTCACGCAGACTTTATTCTTTATTTTTGTTAAATAATAAAAAAATTATAAGCATCAGCTTTAAGGTGGAATTCTCAACGTCATTCGATATATTGCCAACCTATAATCAATCTATTTCGCCTTGTATTTTTTAGTTTATTATTTTATGGACTAAAATTTAAATAAAATCAATATCGTCGGCACATTCTTTAGGTTATATCAGACATACTACAGAAACATCAACTTTTTTCATTGCTAATTTTGGGAGAATTGTATCGTGAAAGAACAATGACATAATAATGTTAAAAAAAAATCTTACCCGATGTTCTTCGCTATACAATTCTCCCAAAATAAGTAATGAAATTCCGTGATATTTATTAAATATGTCAATTATTACCTATAGAATATCAAGTCGATGCTGATTTTATTTAAATTCTGTGGAAAAGCTAAAAAAAAATAAATACACGCGAAATAGGTTATAGGTTGGCAAGCATGTTAATACTCCTACCTTAAGGATTACGGGATTGGTATCTGAAATTGATCGAGATTTTTAATTTATTGGTCGTTTTTACCCGAATAATCCCAATTTAATAATCATAAAAATTCTTTAATCTTCTTAGTGCGTACATTTCGATAAAAATCAATGGTTGATCGACAGTTTTAACGGCCGTAATTGACGATGTGGCTTTTCTCTATATCCAGATCTTGAAACCGCATAAAAAGTCTAAATAACGTAAAATCTTGATCACAAATATTGATAATCGATTACTTTATTGACAAACACGTGCCTCTGTGCTTTAATTGCCGCAATTAAGGCAAGTTTTAAACCCAAAGCGACATAGTTAAAATTGTAGGCATTTAAGTAATTTAAGAATTCCATCCTAAAGATTAAAGTTTATTGATTAATAATGTAATCTCTTTGCCGATTAACCGTAACTGGCATGCGAGATTTTATTATAATGTTTATGTTTATAGAGCCGTGTTATAAAAAGTTTTTAAATACTTTTCGTAATTTAATGTGTATCGTTAAAACTGCTGATCCTAGGTGATATTTTTGGTAAGAAAACCTGGATTATTTTAATTTTATTTTATATCCGGAATTCCGTACCTACACAGTTTTATAATTATACAGTGTGTATCAGCCAAATGGAATAAAGTCGATAATAAATACCTACATGGGGGCGTGTCGGAAAAAACGCTCGGACACGTTGATTGGTATTTCTAGTTCACACACCCTGTAAATTATTTAACTTTTAGATTCTTCAGAAAATTATAGACATCTTAACATAGTATAAAACAAAGTCGCTGTCGCCCGTCTGTCCCTATTCATATGTGCTTAAATCTTTAAAACTACGCAACGGATTTTGAAACGGTTTTTTTAATACATAGAGTGATTCAAGGGGAAGGTTTTTCTGTATAAATAGCGACCCGCCCCGGCTTCCCACGGGTGCAATTTCAGAAAGTGGCATGCCGGGTACTAATATATCGGGTTTGTTGTATTTATACCAGCGGGTTGCAACGCATGCCGGGTACACGCTAGTTTCATATACAATATTCTATACCTATCTTCAACTGTTTCGGAAATATTAGGTGTTTTCAGTTTTATTGCATTTCAGCGTTTCTTTTTACTGATATGAAATAAAAAAAGGTATAAATAGTTTTGTTTACTTTTGTTTAAAACTCCTGACCTTAGCAAATTGTCGTCTGTCTGTTTTGTATACAATATTTTTGACATAACTCCATAAGAATAAGTCTAATGGCGTCAGATCAGGGGATCGTGCTGGCCATTCCACCGATTTGGAAATACTCGGTTGAGCTACTGCCTGACATTGATTTGGTAATGGGGCGGTGCTCCATCTTGCTGAAACCATATCATATTCGATGGAAGTTGTGGGTTTGCTGGATCAGGATATAAGTTTGTCAAAGTTGGCAAGACATTATTTTGGAGGAGTGCTAAATAATGATCGCCATTTAAATTGCGATTTAATGATAAACTCCAACTATTCCTGCCCAAAAGTTAACCTTTTCAGGATATTGCGTATGTTCTTCTCTAATCCAGTGAGGATTTTCCCTAGACCAATAGGGGCAATTCTGACGATAAGCATGACCGTGAAAACAAAACATGTTCTAATTGGATCACATTATTATGTAACATTGCCATCATTTGTTCACAAAAATACGTTTTCCTATCAAAGTTGTCTTCCATGAGCTCATCAGTGGGTATCATTTTATAGGGATACATTTTATTTTCTCGTAATGTTCGAATCGATGAATGGCTAACATCAAACATTGGGTCTGTTTTTCGACTAGAAGTATGTGGGTTGTCCTCAAACTCAAGAATAATATCTAATTTGGTATCATCACTTATTGCGTTGGCAGCAATTTTTTTATCTGCTTTACATGTCCAAGCTGGCGAAATTGCTTTTCTATTTTACTAATTTTCCCTTGAGTTATAGGCGGCAAATTTGGATTTTTTCTTTTTTATCTCTTTAACCAATCATCTGTAGAATTTTTATTTTGTACATTTCTGTTAAATTAACCATTTTTCTGATATGTAGTTAACGAAATTGAAGTGACAATAACACTGACAACTACTGTCATGCAGACAGACAACCATTTGCGAAAGTCAGGAGTTTTAAACAATAGTAAACAAAACTATTTATAACTTTTTTACTTAGCCAATTTCTGTAGACTCTTACTTGTGACCACGTAGATCCAGTAAAAATAACGACCGCATCATCCGCGTAAGAAATTAATTTACAGTTTTCTATATCAATGTTTGTTAGAGAGTTTATATATATACAATAAAAAGTATCGGACCCAATACGGTACCCTGAGGTACTCCTATTTTTACTTCTAGAGGTTCGCTATGTTTTATTAAGTTTTAAAATTTGTTGCTTAAGTAGCTGTCAAAGACATCCAATGCTAATCCCCTTACCTCATTATGTAATATACATAATACACAAATTTGTGTAAATCAATGCACGTTCAACAAGACAACATTCTTAGCCATTATAGTTCGGTACTTTGACGGAACCAGGTTGACATATGTCATTTTGGTTTGTTTTTCGGCTACACAGTTGGTTTGTTTCCTTACTTCTCGATTACCAGTATGCTGTGACCTACGTCATATACGGGGTAAACGTCAAATTATTACTTGTTTTTTTTTTCTAATACCAGAGGACCTTGGTTACACTAATAGTATTTAAAAAAAATAAAATATTTATAATAACGTTACATTAAAATTTATTATATAAAATATTATAGCATGCAGCCCTAATTCTAAGAAACATTTTCTGTTATTTCTTACAACAAAATTAACTACAGCCATATTTTGCCATTAACGAATATCACGTAGACCAGAGAGATGTCTTATTTTACACAATTATTTATTACATGAATAAACCATGACAGGGACTCAAAGGTTATTGGCAAGTAATTGCTCTTGGTCGACAGGTAAGGTTAAGGTCAAGGGTGAAAACGACATTGAAATCAATTTGTGATTCTTTACGTCGCTTCTCTCACGATATCTTAATTATTTTATATGAAGTGTATTGATGCCGGATCGGGATTTAGCAAATAATGAGTATATTTAGGAATATTGACGTAATTTTTTCATATAAATTATATATATACAGGATGTTGTGGATTGAGTTCTATATTATATATCTGTATTTTAAAATAGGACCCTGTCACTTATATTTCCAACAGAATTTATTTGTTTTATTTGTTCAGATTATACCTATAGGTAAAATAAAATACCTAGAGTTCATCATAAACTAATTGAATTCAGTCATATATTACATTTACTGTCAAGGAAATCCCCATATATATATATGACTTACGTAAGGTATAGGTATACGTTGACCCAAATATTATGATTTTTATAGAATTTGTTGGCTATGATAAGGTTACATTTCTAAACTTGTATGTGGGCTAAAATAAAGTTAAAAGCTTCAATTTAGCCAGGGATTTAATTTTTCTGTCAATGGAAACCCTACTTTAACAGTTTTTGACTTAAGTAAGGTAGGTAGACCCAAAAATGGTGTTTATAGAAGTTGTTCGTTAAAATGCAATTTATTGATACGGTTACATTTCTAAACTTGTATGTAGGCTAACTTAATGTTAAAAACTTTATTTCATTTCCATACAAACAATAATAATAGTAACATCTAATAATAATTTGACTTATGTAAGGTACAACAACAACAACAACAACAACAACAACAACAACAACAACAACAACAACAACAACAACAACAACAACAACAACAACAACAACAACAACAACAACAACAACAACAACAACAACAACAACAACAACAACAACAACAACAACAACAACAGTAATAATAATAATAATAATAAAACCTTAAACGTCATAACAAGGTTGCAACACAGATACACTGGAACATCTGTAAACACTACAAAATAGAAGTCAAAGAAAAATGGTTTGAACATATCCCGGAAGCAGTAATAGATACACCTGAAATAACTATGATATGGGACGTTCAAGTGCAGACTGACAGACACATCGCAGCAAACAAACCAGACATTATCCTAAAAGATAAGAAACTAAGAAAGTGTCTTTTGATCGACGTCGCGGTGCAATCGGACTATAACATCACGCAGAAAGAGGCAGAGAAAAAGCTGAAGTACAAGGACCTACAAATAGAAATACAAAGAATGTGGAATTATAAAACTAAAATCGTGCCAATAATCATAGGAGCAACAGGGCTCATATCTAACGCTACCTGTGAAGCTATAAAATAAGTCCCTGGAACACATAACCTCCTGACGATGCAGAAAGCTGTAGTGCTGAGTACAGCGCACATAGTACGCAAAGTGCTATGATACCTCCATCCTGATGTCAACTAAGCAAGGGAACACCCCAGGTGCACGGTTTGCACTCGGTGATTCCCAAAAAAAAAAAAAAAACAATTAAACCATAACCCAAGAGAATTATTTGATGCAAAGACAAATAATAATAATAATAATAATAATAATAATAATAAAATAATTTCTTCGAAATCAAATAGCTGATTTTTAAAGGTTAATAATATGGAAGGCTGTTTTTATTTTTTAAGACTATACGGTGTCAACTCTCCCCTACCTACCTAAGTCAGAGAAATAATTTGTACTAATTTTTCCTGCAACAGAAAAGTATACCTAGATAATACAAAATGCAAAAATTATACATTAGAAACCAAATCTTTACGAAGAAACATTTTAAGAACAAAATTTTCACAAACTTACTTTTCGACAAAAACGGCGTTCAGATGAAATGAAACTTATTACTTATCGATGAAATCAACTAACGTGCAAGGCACACAATAATTATTATGATCCCTAATGAAAAATAAAAAATAATTTAAAAATTTTAACCTGTAAATTTTTGGTCACATGAATAATAATTATAGGTAGGCCACACAAAAGTAATTAAAATGAAATGAAAGTAAAAATAAAAGGCACCATAACTACTAAATATTTTAAAAATGTAATTAAATGTAACAAAAAGCACGAAAACGCAATTCATAACTCGATGTTTGGGCTCATTACGATCCACTACTAATCTGGGGATATTATTATGTCCCAATATCAGCTGATCGATGACAAATTTCTGCTGTCATCTGTTTTAAAACGAGAGAATTCGTGTCGTTTACTATAGGACAGGTTTGTGACACTCTAGGAAAATTTTTATTATTGGGATTTTTGTAAGTTCTCATTCAAGATATCAGTGTGGAATATGAATAATTATTAGATTATATAGACCAGGGTCGATAATTTTTGAAACAGAAAAAAGTAATAGTAGGATGAAACCCATTGGAAAAGGAAGAGAATAGAACAAAAATGAAAGGAAAAATAAATTACGGGCGATCCGAGGTCGGGAAGGGGGGGAGGGGAGGGGAGGTTTTAAGGGTAGAAAACGATTTATCTCGATTTCCGGTAAAACTACAAGTCCTGTGAAAAAACGTTAAATCGCAAAGTAATAAAAAGATCTACAACTTTTGTAAATACACTTTTTTCACATAACCTCAAAATTTATGTGAAAAATTCAAATAACCAAGTTTTTGGTTGTTTATTTTTATCTTTTACAAACATTTTTTTTTATCCACGAAATTTGGTGAAAACTTACCTTTTTATGTCCTAAACACACTGTAATTTTTTTGATTTAAAATAATCATTTTTTAACCTTATTTTGACTTAATATCGAAAAAACACCCTAATTTTCAATCGAAAATTCTCACGTCAAAATATCTGCTTTTTTAAAAAAGTTGGTGGGCTTTTTGTTCTTTGAAATCTCTACTTTCTGATAGTGATAAAAAAAATATACATTACTATGGTAAATGTTCTCAAAAAAGTGCAAAGAAACGAAAAAAACTCGAATCCGAAATTTTTTTATTAGATCAATATGTACAATTTTGAGCTATTTATTAAAATTTATACTTTAATTACTCGAAAAACGTAAGATTCCATGTTACATTGATAAAAAAAAGTATAAATTTTAATAAATAGCTCAAAATTGTACATATTGATCTAAAAAAAATATTTCGGATTCGAGTTTTTTTCGTTTCTTTGCATTTTTTTGAGAACATTTACTAGTAATGTATATATTTTTTAACACCATCAGAAAGTAGAGATTTCAACGAACAAAAAGCCCACCGACTTTTTAAAAAAAGCAGATATTTTGACGTGAGAATTTTCGATTGAAAATTAGGGTGTTTTTTCGATATTAAGTCAAAATAAGGTTAAAAAATAAATATTTTAAATCAAAGAAATTACAGTGTGTTTAGGACATAAAAAGGTACGTTTTCACCAAATTTCGTGGATAAAAAAAAATGTTTGTAAAAGATAAAAATAAAAAACCAAAAACTTGGTTATTCGACATTTTCACATAAATTTTGAGGTTATGTGAAAAAAGTGTATATACAAAAGTTGTAGTTTTTCTTATTCCCTATAACTTTGTGATTTAACGTTTTTCCACAGGACTTGTAGTTTTACCGGAAATCGAGATAAATCGTTTTCTACCCTTAAAACCCCCCCTCCCCCCCCTTCCCGACCTCGGATCGCCCGTAATTTATTTTTCCTTTTATTTTTGTTCTATTCTCTTCTTTTTTCAATGGGTTTCAGCCTACTATTATTTTTTTTCACTTTTTACCATTTTCAAAGGCTTCAGCACTGGTCTAATAGTAAAGAAGTCCCCTTCTAAATATTCCTAATACAAGGACATACATATTGTATATAATACTATAGAATATACCTAATGGTCTATATATGCACAATTACTTTAACGGATATAGGATGGGCACTTAGAGCAAATTGATTGGTTAATATTTTATTCATTTCAATAAATCAATAAACCATTTTTTTACAGTTTAATCTTTAAGAGAAGCACAACTAACATGTTCACACGGTAATTATAAGATGCTCTACACTTGGCTAAATATCCGACTTCACCGTTGACATTGCAACGTAAGATCAGTAATATGCAATGTACAGAATTATTGCAATTTTAGTCGAAATAGCTTCATTACGATACGCAAATGCGTATCGTACTGAGCTTATTATGAACGTGCAATAGAAAAAGTTATTTAAATAAAACAATGGACCAAAACTTTCACTACATAAATGCAAAGCGAACTAGGTAAAGCTCCCTTCTTTTAACGTTCAGAAGAAAACTACGTTTGATCGATTACTGGCATATAATATATATATGCAAATTAAAAGGCATGCGTTGTGTTAAACTTGAACAAACCCGAACAATGGACTGCGAATTGACAGAACGCCAAACCTAACCTCACCTAACAACATTTAAAAACGAATATAGTCATCTGGATATTACAAACTTTGATTCAGGGCCGGATTAACCACTAGGCCAAATAGGCCATGGCCTAAGGCGCCACGAACGAAATAGGCGCCGCGGCTTTTTAACGAATTTCATTGTACCTATTATTTTATATATTTAAATCACCATTTAAACTATGGCATAATTGCTAATTATCATACCTATAAATTATAAAGAACATTACACATTCCAATCTAAACAAAAATATTCTAAATTAAAGTATTAAGACTATTTAAGTTATCAGATCTTGTGGAATTAACTTCCTTCAACGACATTATTCAAAATTTCTCAAGTCAAAAATGTCGAAAAAAATATTTCTAGTATCTTACCTACTCTTAATGTCGTTATTTTTAAAATTACCTTCAATAAAAGTTTTTGGGCATTGGGCCACAAAAACTGTTCTTTTATTACCTTTATATTTTTTGCTCAGAACATTTACATATATTATTTTATTTGTTGATGTCATTGATCTCGTTAATAACGAGTCGTTATTGAAATGATGTTTTAGAAGTAATCCCTATACTTTAGTTTATATCATTTTGTGTATTTATAAGGAACCAATCTACCAATATCATTTGATTCTTAGCGCTGAATTTGTGTTTTTATGTGTTTTATATTTTTGTATCCTAATTAGCTGGATTAGTCGATTAGTTTTTTTGAACTTTGGAAACTACCAAACTCTTATTAAGTTATGATATTTTGAGTTAATTGTTTTATTCATTTCACATTTTGTATACATTATTCATTAATGTTAAGTTGCTTGTTTATACTTCCCCCCACGAAACTCGAGACGATACTTATAAAACTTACAAAAACAAAATTAATTTTATGCGAAATATCCATATATTATTAGAGCTCTGATTTCGACAATATAGGACACATTAAACATTTCCTACACTATTAAATTTTCTTTGTGACAGTTTGTCATGTAAGTATACCTAGTAGATATAGTTCCTATATAATAAAAATACATATTTGTTTAAAATTTTAATACAATATAAACCCAATACGAAAAAAATCAGATTTATTTTTAATGCAGGCGCGGGTATAGGGGGGGGGAAGGCAATTGCCCCCCCCCCGTGGGGCACGAGACCCAAATAGCACCTCAACTATTACCGGGTTTGTTTTTGTGCTTTTCTTGAGGATTTTGTGTTGTGTTTTTTATTTTTCCCACTTGAAAAGCAAGCACCATGACTCAAAAAAGGGCGTGGCACCCAAAAATTTTTCTCGCGCTATCTTTTTTGCGCCTTCGGCACCATCTCGGTGGGCGCCCCCCCCCCCCTCCCCCCGAGAAGAAATCCTGGCTACGTGCGCTCAATTTTTTAAAATCCATTTCGAAATTGAAAAAAATAGGCGCCAAAATTTGTCTGGCCTAAGGCGTCAAACGACCTTAATTCGGCCCTGCTTTGATTGGTCAGTTTCTTATCCTCGCAAGGACGGATAAGAAATTATATCCGTTAGTTGAATAACGTGATCGCAAAAATTCTCTAGTATATCTGATGGCATCGTGATTATTAATGCAGAATCCACACATTTAGATTGATTTTAATTATATGAGTAATATGCGTTTGTAATTACCTTATTACGATGATATATTTTAATTGACGATAGGCCTAATCTAATAGTAGGTAGTTGCTTAGAGAATTAGGTGAATGAATTAAGGGAATTTGTTCAATTATTTCTATATGGATTGGATAAAAGTTTTATTAATATTTTGAAAAATAACTAGACAATAGAATAACTATCACTTACCTAGAGTAAAACATTCTAATTTGATTATCTCAGAAATTTAATTGAATTATTCAAGTTGTTTTATTCACTTAATCCTTAATGGAAAATCGATTTATAGAGGGTGATTCAATTCAATAAGTGTACCAATAAAAAAAATAATGTAAAGTATTCGTGGATAACTGGTCTTTAAAACACTTGCTCTAATTCAAGCACTCCGGCTGCGCCGTCGTGCTTGCAAAATCGCGCGTGTTTTAAAGACCATAATAGCCACTCATACTTTAATGTACTATATTGGCCTCATTTCACAGTTTTTTTTGTATTTTTGATTTTAGAAAGAACATTTAAGATCTTCAGGTATTTAATATATTATATATTTATTTTTATTTCCACAGACCCTTTAGAGCCTGTATAATTAAACACTTTATGATCCGACCACTTGCTTTTTAGTTAAGGCTCTACAATGCGCAAAATTATAGGATGATTAACACTGTTTCGCTACTGCAGGATTCTGGAAAGCCTATTTGAAATGACTGCCGGGACGAATCATATTTTGGTAAAGGAATGTTTCTATTTCTAAGGTATAGAGCCCTTTTTGCAAAAAAATAAGAAAATATATGAAAAAATGCTCACTGAAAGTACGTATTTTTAGGCATTTTCCAGGGTTAATACCGTCGCGAATAATTTTTTTTTCAAAAAAATCGCTCTATACCTTAGAGCTTCCATGTCTTATGTTTACTATTCCAAAAATTGAGACCTAAATATCTCGTAATAAGCCCGTTATCCTGCAGCGCGCGAAACGTGTTTCAGGTAAATTTTGTTAAAATGCGTTAGAAGTTGCCTATCTAAAGCTTTATTTATTTCCTGCCGACGTGATACTAGATAAAATTATGATACACTGAGAAAAATGTTTCATAGGTTAAATAATTTGGGGATGATTTCGTGCTAATTGTAATTTTCTTTTGTATTGTCTGCCAATAACAGAATATAGGAGCGTTAATTTTAGAGAGGTAGTAAAGGGAGGAGGTGATTCGTTTCGCCTCCACTAAAGGCATACCTATTAATTTTGGGTAAGCATACATCTTTCGGCTTAGGCCGGAACGGTTTATAATGTGACACAGGACCAAAAGTTACAAAGCGCGTTCGCCATTTTTTCAACAAATGATGTTTTAACTTTTAAAATTTTATTTTTAATGTTTGGTAAAGGATTCAAATTAAACGAAATGCAGCCGATTTGTTTGTGTATGAAATCAAAAATGGGCTATCGGATTTTTAATTTTTTATGTTGCGTTCTTCCTCGAAGTGAGTGAAGTCTCTTGATAGAAAACAAATATATAAAGTTAAATAGCTGATCGCAACTCAGACATCGGGACAAAGCCATTGAAACTGGTTATATGTCCCGGTAAACCGGGACGTATGGAAACCCTATATTAATTGTTATATCTAAAAATAAAGTTTCATGTGCCTTGGTAAAGGTTAACAGGTGCAATAAAATTAAGCTATTTATGAACTTTCTTAGTTAGTACGGGAGCGTAAAAAGAAAACGAACTGTTAGGGCGATGACACACACGGCGTTTTTGTAGCGGTTTCTGCCGAAGCGGCGGCCGACGCTGCTGCAGCAGTGACAAGACACACGTTATGGGTTCGGCGCGGTTTCTGTCAAGGCGGCGGCCTTGGAGAGACAAATCTAGGTTAATTTTTTAATTAAATAAAATAATTTGCTTTGTGTGTGTTTTGCGTCAATCAACACATGTGCCGACTCGGCTGCGCGTTCCATGGTTTATCGACTGAATAGTACATTTAAGGCACAAATCCGGCGTCGGTCATATTTATCTGGCCTTTTTATTGACTCGCAGCGCTGCAATTTTTGATGTAGCGAGATTCCTGTGTATTGACAAGGCGGCTAAAAAACTATACTAAACATCAATTGTAGTAATGGGAGTACTCAAGTACAAGAAATGAAGTGAAGTTCGATTCCCAAAAAAATCGATGGTATTCGAATACCGCTCGGAATCGATTATAATGATAATCAGTAATTCTCTGGAATGGATTTTTTTAATTACAAATACCTTTTTCGAGTAGGAGATCTTCTTTTAGATTCTTTAAGAAGCCATTTTTAGTATTGAAAATACTACTGGTCGCTTATATACGGGTCGATTTCATGAAAAATTAACGACATCAGCAAGCGTCACGCTAGAGATTAGTCGACCGCGTCGACTTGGCGGTGTGGGAAGGTCAAGGTTGCACGGGAATAGAATTTAAAAAAGTGGAAAAAAACTAAACCGTGAATGTCTCTGAAACAAAGCGATATAGCGCGGCGGTGTTGGCGTATTACACAGAAAGTCAGGGGTAAAGATTTCAAAAAAGCAGAAATAACTGAAAAGTGAATATTTCTGGAACTAAGAATATTAGCGTGGCGGTCTTGAAATATTACAAAGGAAGTTGGGGGTAAAGAAATAATAAAAAGTTAAAAAAACTAAAAAGTGAATATCTCTGAAGCAAAGCGAAATAGCGCGGCGGTCTTGACGTATTACAAATAAAGTCGGGGGCGAAGATTGCAAAAAAGCTGGAAAAATTCAAAAATGCATATCTCTGGAACTAAGAATAATAGCGCGGCGATCTTGAAATATTACAAAGGAAGTTGGGGGTAAAGAATTGAAAAAATTTGGAAAAAATTAAACAGTGAATGTCGCTGAAACAAAGCGAAATAGCGCGGCGGTCTTGGCGTATTACACAGAAAGTCGGGGGAGAATATTAAAAAAAAAAAACCGAAAAAAACTCAACAGTAAATATACTGTATGTGGTAGGTATTTTCAATATGCCTATGATACTTGCGTAAGATGCAAGATCTATGGATTTTTTTTTCAAGAAATGGAAGATGTCTATACGGCATTGACGACCATCTTTTTAAAAGTTCTGGCCCCTTGCGAGCTGATAATCACTACTCAATAAAGTAATCGATTCTTAAAAGTACGTAATTTTAAACTATCCGATTCATGAGAATATCCGACTCTGACCACCACTAATAAATTGGACAGTATGTCATGTAGAGTATAAAAAGACATTGCGTTGGTAGGCATGGCCGTTCACAGGGTGGGGGACAGTGTCTAAATTTTTTACAGCCAGGTTTTAATAGGAGAAGTTTTACGGTTTTTTGGCTGCCCCCTTCTGAAATGTAGCAGTCAGGTGGTGTTATTAGGTTGAATACCCTAAATAAGGCACATCTAAATATTATAGTAAATTTTTATTAAAAATATGATTTAACAATGACAGTCTATTAGGTAGCAGAAATAAATAAAAATTGTCTTTAATTTTTCTCTTGTTTAAGTTTTGTGGATTTATTATTTCGGGAAGAAGGCAACTGAAAGAAAAATTTTAACTGCTCTTCCATTTTTCCTTGCCAAAACCGGTCATCTCTGTATATGAAACAAAATTATTATTAAAGGAAAATAAATAAGATACTTTAAGTCTTTCTCCATTGGTATATTAAAAAACATAAGTTTCAAGGTTAAATACAGGGTAATTCTCTACATGTTTCGAACGCATAAGCATTCATCATCAGGAGAATACAATAAGGATGTTTAGAATTATATTAGGTGAAACAGTTTTAACGGAGCTACGAGATGATGGAAAAACAAGCAAAGTGCTGGGAAAATCTTTCAACGTAATGGTAAACCTACCAAGAGGCCAGAAATTTTTTTTTAAAACTTAAATTTTTTTTATAGAAATCGTATTTGCCCCAATTTGTAACACTGTTGCCTGTGACATTGCTATAAAGAATGGCTTTTACTGTGTTTGTAAAATGTGTACTTTTACGTAATTTTTGACTTTGTAAACATCCTTCTACAATGATTTCGGATTCCATAGCTGTTGATGCTCTGTCCCAGTTTTTGTAGCAGATGTGATCTTTTGCGGTTTAGGTTTTTAACATAGGAACATTTTTATTACTTCTCTAGACGAAAAGTACAATTTAGCAGCTAAATAGTAAGTACAAGACTTTTCGCCGCATGGTCAAATGTTCGCTGACGCTTTCATTATGATGCTTTTTTATAGACGGGAATATCCATCGGTTCCCGCCTACTGTCGCATTACTTTTGCAATAACTCCAGAAAAATACCGCGACTTTGTATTGAATCGACACTGATACTGAAATGCTTTATTCCATTTTCGTAAGTGTGACGATACGGTACCTTCTTTCTGTGTTTAAAAAAAGATCGCCAAATGTAAAACGATTACTTACCTTGTTCTCTTTTGAGGGGCAGCACAACGGTTCCTCAAAAATAAAATGCTCTAAAAAAATTAAATATAACGGAACGCGTCAGAAAAAATAACGCAGGAGAGTCAATGACAGTTTCTACATTTTGTTATGTATGAAGTTATCTCCTAAATACAATTTAGGTTGGCACCTTTAGCTTCAGGATGGGCCAAGATTTCAAAACTTTTATTACCTACCTTCTTTTAAATCATTATAATAGGTAGGGTTTTCCAGGGAATTTATGATACCTAATATACCTATGTAATTAGAATCATAACAGATCTTTATTCACAAAACTGTTTGCTATCCCAAATTTTATTTTTTAGATACCTATGAAACTTACAAATTTTCTTTGATTTCATTAATAAAATAAAATAAAACAAAAAAATATAAAAATCATACTATCCATACGATTAGGTATATTATTTTGTCTAATTTTAGAAGTACTTAAAAACCACCTATTTTCTATAAAATAAAATTCGTTTCCAAAATAAAATCAAGTCAAATGTATCTTCATTTATTTAGAAATAAATCGATGAAAATAACAAATTCTCGGAATTCGATCGCCTCGCTCGCGGTGAAGACTTCTGATTTCAGTGTATATCGGTGTTTACGGAATATTTTCCTTCACGGCGTGATATCGCGAATATGTCCAGCTCGGATAAGTCTTTGTCGCAAATAAATTCCTTTCTCAACAAAGTCGAGCCTTAAAACTATGTTATTAGGCACCTTATCCCCCTGCTTCGCTAGGCATTGTAGTTGTGGAAGCGTGCGGGTTTGTTCGAACTATATAACAACTTTCCTACTATTGACGCTTTCAAAGAATTTAAAATTAAAAGGATAGTAGATAAGTAGTATTTCAAATTAAAGTGCCGAGTTCATAATGTTAAGCTAAATAACCCACATTATA
Source organism: Polydrusus pterygomalis (assembly GCA_963969555.1). Classification (NCBI taxonomy): domain Eukaryota; kingdom Metazoa; phylum Arthropoda; class Insecta; order Coleoptera; family Curculionidae; genus Polydrusus; species Polydrusus pterygomalis. The sequence continues at coordinate 22,898,333 of OZ018379.1, forward strand.
CCATATTAAGTCAATAATATTTTAACTGTGCTTTTTACTTTAGTTAAAATATTTCTCGTTATAAATAACAATTTATTTTTGACATTTTGATGGGACCGCGTGTTTGTTCTTATAAAATATTTTATGCAGTTATTGAAAAATTTTTCCCTATTATGGTTAGAACACACAACCAGTTAGAGAGAAAATGTTACAATTGCCCCATTGGACTGTATTGACTTTAATACAATTTAAAATTATTTTATTATATTTAAATTTTTTATGGAAAAAAAAGAAAAACTCAGGCTTTCTCCACAAAATTTAATAGAATCAAAATTCTTTAGGGGTTCCTACATGTTTCGAACGTAGGAACGGTCATCATCAGGAGACAGAAAATTTATTTAATGCTAATGGTTTTAGCAGAAGAGAAAATGGTGTAGAACCTTAAGGTTGAATTCTCAACGTCATTCAATCTATTGCCAACCTATAACCTATTTCGCGTTGATTTTTTGAGTTTATTATTTTAATAACTAACATTTAAAGAAAATCAATATCGTCGGTACATTATTTAGGTAGTATCTAATATATTACAAAAATATCAATTTATTTCATTGCTAATTTTGGGAGAATTGTATAGTGAAAGAACAATGAGTGACAATGACATAATAATGTTAAAAAAAATCTTACCCGATATTTTTCGCTATACAATTCTCCTAAAATAAGTTATGAAATTCCTTGATATTCATTAAATATGTCAATTATTACCTATAGAATATCAAGTCGATACTGATTTTTTTAAAATTTTGTATAAAAGCTAGAAAACATAAATAAATCTACGCGAAATAGGTTATAGGTTGGCAAGCATGTTGATACTCCCAGCTTAATGAAGCTTTAATGGAATTAAAAAATTGATGTATAGAAGTGACATAATATGAAGAAATTGAGAAAAGTTAAAACATACTGAGTATGTAAAAAAGTTATTAAAGGGGGTCTAAACCAACCAAATAAACTGGGGAAGAAGAAAAAACCCTTCTAAAAAGAAGGGTTTCAAGGGTTTATTAAAATTTTTTTTTAGAAAACTTTTTTAAGTATAGGTATGTCAGTAAGACATTATAAAGATAAAACTTGTCATTTATGGAAGTATTGCGAAGATATCACAATCTGTAAAAATAAAAATTGAAATTAAAATCAAAAAGTGAAAAATTGATTGTGATATCAAATTTACAAAGTAGGCAAGGTTCTTTAGACATCATCGTTCTGAGGTCTAAGATCGGATCCCTGCAGATGCCATAAAATGTCTACGACACATCTGGATTAAAGATAAAAATGGATCTTAATGGTCGGTGTTAGTGAATGAGTCCCTTGCCCTCCCTAGTTTGAAATTGCAGGAATTTTCAAACTGTGCACTACTAACAAAAAAATACCTTGTCGGACTTCCATTGTCTTTATTTTGTTACTTAACACAAAGTTTCAGTTAGTTAGTATCTCTAACCGTTTTCAAGAAGTGTAAACTAGATTATAATTCTAAGGCTACTGTCTTAAATACTATCCATGTGCATTGAAGCTTAATGACTCCGCCTACGTGCTAATTGGAGTGTGAAGTTTGGGCTGTTGGTTTCTTCGAGATCAGGTATAGCGGAACATGTATGGACCAATCAACATAATATACAGTGGTCAGAAGCCAAGGTTTTGGACACGGAACAGCACTGGAGAAAACGAAAATTCAAAGAAGCAACTTTCATGAATCAAAATCCCATATATTTAGTAAACCAAATATAGATATCCTCAATATCTGGAAACCTCTTCTTGTCCAAAACCAATAGCTCAAATGTCACACTCCACTAAGCACGTAGGCGGAGTCATCAAGCTTCATTGCACATGGATAGTATTTAAGACAGTAGCCTTAGAATTATAATTTAGTTTACAGCTGAAAACGGTTAGAGATACTAACTAACCGAGACTTTGTATTAAGTAACAAAAAAAAGACAATGGAAGTCCGACAAGGTAACTTTTTCGATATTTCTTCATTGTCTACAACATTCAAACAAACAGTGTTGTGACCTGTGAGACCTGTCTACTAAACATTTTAAGTCATATTATGGCAAAGATCGCGCTACCTCCGGCCCTGTACCTGTTTAAAATCAAGCTGGTTTTTTAATACATTTTTCCAGTCAACAATTATTCAGAAGCCTTAAACATTCAAACAACAATACGTCATTTTAAGTTCATTTTATGAACAAAATATTCTCTCATGGCGGTAAAGAGATCACGGAACCGACCATTCCAATTGCAAACAAGCGTCAGTTTAATTAACCAAAGGGTCAACACCAACCCTGCTGGCGGTGCCAGTGCCTGTCCTAGGTAGAGACAGTTGGAAAACTGACCTATCCTATGGACAACTTTACTACATTATAGTATATTTATATTTCATATATTATGTATTATAAAATGTATTGTTAAGTAACTGACATGTTAAATATTTGTACGAAATAAAGACCTTTTAAACCAACCAACCAACCAACCAAACAAACAGTGAACTACTAACATAAAATCGAAAAATGTATATAGCCAAAGTTTTTGAGAGAACGTGAGAGTCTCCGTAGCGCAGTGGCAGAGCGTTCGACTGGTAATCCAGAGGATCTGGGTTCGATTTCCAGCGAAAGCAGAACACTTTTTCAATTAAAAAAAAATGTGTGAGCACGCCGCTAAACATTTTTTTGTCAGTTATAATAATATTACAGTAGTAGTAGTAGTAACATGTTTTATTTAGCAAAAAGCTACAATTAAATATTTTTTAATACATTTTTTAACACATTTTTATGGATTTATAATTTTAAAACGCAACTTTCTTTCAAAAAAACAGACAGAAAAGTTAAACATTTTGTAAATTGAATCAAATAATACGTATCATTTTGTTTTTTAATTAAATGTAATTTTAAAGTTTTTTTAAACAGTTTTAATGATTTTTGAGATTCAATAGAATTTTTCAAATTATTATATTCTATCAAACCTTTATAAAAAATAGATATATAAGCTAGTGTTTTAGACACTCTATCCACATAAAAATTTTGATTAGTTCTTGTTTCATAATTATGATGGTCATAATTAAAAGAACAAAATTTTTTTAAACAATCAGGCAATTGGTTATTTTTAATTTTATGTATAACGATACATACTAAATAAAAAATTAAATTTGACATTCAACCAATCTATATTTTTTAACATAAAATTAATTTTTGTATATTTCTCACAATTAAAGATAATTCGCTGGGTTAATGCAGAAGTATGCTATGTCCATTTCTAGCGAAATTGAGGTTTTCACGCCTATGTCCAGTTCAAATGTTATAAAATTTGCTGCAAAAATATCGTATCTCTATATTTAACCTTGAGTCTAAAAATAGCTGCAATCAAACTAGCTTATGTCCAACCAAATGAAATATTTCAATGCAGAAGTATTTTATGTGGACATATAATACTTTATCATTTTAACTTTGGACATAGACTAGTACTGCCCTGTTAAAGTGATCATCGTTAAACCGTTTATTGTCTTCTTAGCTAAAAAATATTATATAAGAGCAGAACCTATAAAATTTTTAATAATGCTGTTACTCAAGAAGAAGCTTCGAGTGCTCCTAATACTGTAGCCGGTAAGTAAAATTAACATATTTTTAGATTCTGATAGAATCGAATATTTTACGTATCGTCCTGTCCTGAGGTTATGATTGATAAAATGACTAAGATGTATTTATGTACCTATTATACTATAATTTGTTGTGAATCGAATCTAAAAAGCCAAAAACAATATCATGTAGAACAATCCTATGTCCAGTTGATTCGGACATACGATACTATTGCACAAAAAAGTTTTTCGCAAGTTATTTAGTTTTTTACTTCTCCTGTATAAAGTACTAAATGTGACATACCATACTTCTGCATTAACCCAGCGAATTGCTTTGTTTTGTAAAATTTGTAATTTATCAAATATTTCCTCAGTAGCACAATATATAAAATGGAAGAACAATAAAAAAATGGGGTAATATAATAGTATTAAATACAGTTTTTTTAGAAAACAAACTTCAAATAGAACGGATTCTTTTAAAATAACCTACTTTTCCGGCAATCTTCGATATAAATGATACTTTTAAATAATTAAAAAATTTTAATTTTGAATCAATGAATATCCCTAAATATTTAAAACTGTTTACTAATTCCAATTGTTCACCATCAATTACAACATTTCTGTGGTACTAAGGCAGAACCCGATATGTCAAAATACTTGATTTTGCAGAAAACGAATTTTAAAGTTCGCGATATCGCCGAAATTAAGATTGCCTTTACAGTAACTTGGCAAGTCCAGTAAAATATTTTACAATAAACATCCTTTTCGCTTTTAGCATTTCAAGTTAAAATTTTTTCGGATAACGAAGATATTTAGATTAGTTGGACATATCGTGTTTTTCCCTCTTTAGTTTCACCAATAAAATTGACATGTCGCGTGGTAAAACCAATTCCGACAAGTTGAAACTGGGGCATAAACCGATATGTCAGACATACCGGGCCGGGATATACAAATGTTTGGCGGTGCGGGACGACACCACAACCCGATATGTCTAGCATGTTGGGTTTTGCCAGCGACCAATTTTCATTTATGAAACATATCGGGATCTTATTTTATTAACCCACATTGTATAGGAGTAACAGAACCATATCGGGTTTTGCCATCATATTCGTCACCACTATGGAGAACTATAGGGTAGGAGGCCGATCGACAATGGCAGCATTTTCAAATTCTGTCCCGGTTTTTTGGTTAGTTCGCTATTGACCGATAGATGGCTCTCGCGTCCGAAGTGGGCTGATGTTGTCTTCTTCTTCTTCGTTTTTAATATGGAAAACTAGATCCTCCATAGTTTTTAACTTTTACTTAAACCCTTTATTTTTCTGTGCTTTTACTTTTGACAATTGACATTTTATTTTTCGAAATAACAAATAATGTTTGAAGGCAAGACAAGACAAATAACGTTGTATTGTAATTAATTTCCATATTTATAATAAATAATGGTACAATTTATAAAAGTAGAGTTTGCTTTGTGTCGGGGTGTAAGACAGGATCTTTTTCAGAGAGAAAACGCAGCCAAATAAGTCTCTTTCTAGCTCCAAAGGTATAGCTAGAATGTTTAATACCCTGTATTTTAAAAACCAAGCATCGTTGGAACTTTATACAGGCCGAGTTTACTAATAAGTATAACAAAGTAAGTGTAAATTCATATAAAAGTCCTTATGTGTTCCTTAAAGAACTAATTTAAATAAAAATAGTTATTGCGTCCATAAGAAACCATTATTTGATAGCCCACTTCGAACACGCGCGCCATCTTACAGCGACTCGTAAAGCTGAATTACCGATGCTAATTTGGGACCGAATCCAATGCATTGCGATCGGCCTCCTACCTCAAGTCCTCCATAGTCACCACTAACTCATATATTGGCTTTAAAACCGGAAAATGGATATTTCTTGACATATCGGGTTCTGCCTTAGTACCACAGATTTATATTTTGACAATTTAAATTATTACCCATCCCATAACCATACATTTAGTTTTTGAAATATTTAATTTTAATTTATTTACTTTAAGCCAATATAATTATATATTTATCTCAGAATTTAAAGTATTTACACCATCAAAAATATTTAAAACATTAATGTAAATTAAGGTGTCATCAGCAAACATTTGTAACTTTTTTAACACTTTTTTAAAACTAAAGGCATATCGTTGATGTATAAAATAAATAATATTGGACCTAGTATACTTCCTCGAGGAACTCCTATATTATTTTTTTTTTATTTGAATATGTTTTTGCTATTATATTATATTTTAATTATTCTTTATTAACAAGCGAGCAATGTTTTAAAAGTTAATGTTGTCATTATTAGTCCTACAGAGGAAATAATAAACATGTCTAAGTAAACAATTGTGATAACCTGAAATTATAAAATGATTAGTGTGAGAAATACAAAAGCCAAACCTAAATTAATTTATTATTAATTTCAGGGTCCACCCACATGTGCCTGCCGGTCAAAAGGATATCATTAGATAATTTATTAACAATGTATTTTATATCAATATAAATTTATGACATTAAACGTCGCCTAACAGGCCTGAAGATGACCGGTTAAATGACCTTTAATTTTAATAGTGGGTAATAATACAAGAATAGTTTTCCATTAAAAAGATTATGGTACTAGACTTAAAAGCACAATAAAGGAATTGAGTGACTTGCTTAGTTCAAGGGTGCATCACCTCATGTAAAGTAAACCCAATTTTTGCCCTTCGCTGTCACCAGATATCTCCGAAACCGCACATACGATTTAGTTCCATTTAAAATTATAGAAAGACCTATTCTTACACTCTGTTACTCATGTACCGTGCGAGCAAAAATTATTTGCATCAAAGAGGGCTTGGTTTAGATCACAATGATATGGGGACGATATATCTAACCAAATCTAGGTTAAAATTTTGTCAAATTCATAAATTATGACATGATCTGCCAAACTAATGAGTAATAAAATAAGTAGACAAATACAAATTTATTTTTGGTGTTTACAAAATTAACAAAATAAGAATATACAGAAAGAAAAAGAAAAATAATTACATGTATTCTGAGAATTCACATAACCGGAGAGGTGGAACCAGGTTTCATCCGAAAAAAGTGTCAGGTCTATAATAAATCATTTCTTTCCAATAAATTTTGGGTAAACCATTGAGAGTAATTCCTGCGTCTTTCAAAATCTGCGGCTTGTATTTCTTGGAATACTTGCACTTTATAAGGAAATAAATGTAGCTGCTTCTTAAGAATAGTCCTGCATGTTCCATAAGATGTTCCCACTTCTTGGAACATGCATCGTATACAATTTGTTGGCGTATTTTGCATTATTTCACGAACGTTTGCAACAAGTTCTTCTGTTCTTACAGATGGTCTTCCTGCTTCTTAATTATGTTGTATAGAACCTGTTTCCCTATATACAGCCACGGTTCTTTTCAGGCAATGATAAAAATCCCCAGCAATAAAAGCAACGTTAGGAAAATGTTCGTGAAAATCGTCCATGCACAAACCAGGATCATCATTTACGTTTCGAAAATACGCCTCAACCATGAATGTTTTGTGCTGTTCCGTAAAGCCCATTGTGTGAATTGTTCAAGAAATTGAAAAAATTAGCGATGATCGATGAATCAAATTACTTGTAACGACTGTCAAAGATAACGGAATACCAGATTGATTTTTCATTCAGGTAGTTACTGACACCCAACAGGTACAGGCTAAGCATTACGTCCTTAGATGCAAGGCCTTCTTTGATGCAAATAATTTTTCCTCACACGGTAGTTTATTAAACAAAGAAATAATATATTTGAAGAAATAGTCCATGCTTAAAGTGGAGTTGAAAGTATGGACAGGAAGGAAAAAAAACTAAAAGTCTTCCTTCACAAAATTTAATAGTACAAAAAAATTTTGCTCAGAGGTCTCTATATGTTTCGAACGCAGAAACGTTCATCATCAGGAGGCAGAAAAATATATTGCTGATGGTTTTAGCAGAAGAGAAAATATAAGTGGTATAAACCCTCAGGCCTTAATGGAGCTTTTATGGAATTAAAAATTGGTGTGTCAAAATGCCATAATGTGAAAGGAAATAGGAATAGATTAAAACAGAGTATGTGGAAAAGTCAATTGAAAGGGTCCAAAACGACCAACTAAACCCGGAGAAGAAGAAAAAATTACTTCTAAAAAGAATATGATAAAATGGTATTTTTACGAGTATGTCTGTAAGACATTGTAAAAATTTAAAATTTGTCATGTATATAAAACATGAATTAGGAAAGTATCGCGAATTCAAAATAAATGATCCTTTTAAAGTACCTATGGAGTTTGGGGATACTCGTAAAAATACCATTTTAACATCCGGGTTTATTTGGTCGTTTTGGACCCTTTTAATTGACTTTTCCACATACTCTGTATGTTTTAATATATTTCTTTTTCTCCTCACATTATGCATTTCGTCACACCAATTTTTAATTCCATAAAACCTCCATTAAGGTTTTATACCACTTATCTTTTTCTCTTTTGCTAAAACCATCAGCAATACATTTTTCTGTCTCCTGATGATGAACGTTTCTGCGTTCGAAACATGTAGATACCTCTGAGCAAAATTTTTTTTTTCTTATAAATTTTGTGGAGGAATACTTTTAGTTTTTTTCTTTTCTTTCAAAACAAATATATCGTGAAATAAATCGATAGGTTTAGAGGGTTTCCAGTAAATGGTATAAATGCATGTCTCGAGTAAAAGCGATGGTATCTATACTCTTAAAACATATTACTAGCTTGCCTAATCCTTTATTAAAATTTGTTAATAATATTCCAACTCCTTTTATTATTTCCTGCCACTGGTTTTTCCCCAAAGGACTCTAGTTAAGCCAGACCCATTATTCTCGTTGAAGCAAGTTGTATGTAGGAGAAATATATGTTGTATTACCTTCCAATAAATATTTGCCATGCCGCTGACTACTAGACAGTAGTTGTATAGTTTATAAAGCTGGTGGGTATAAAGAATGGTGGTAAGGTGGCATATCTATTGTGGATTTTTAAAGCCTTTAGTTATGTGCATTTATGTGGGTTGTATGTACTAAAGTCTTGAAAATAAAGCTGGTGATTATTTTTATTAAATTATTTTAAACACCTTTAAACCTTTAGTTATAAACAAAGGCTCACAGTTTAAAATAAACCTTCTGATGATATGGGAAAATAAAATAGACACGAGCAAAATTATTTAGTAGTAGTAGTAGTAGTAGTAGTAGTAGTAGTAGTAGTAGTAGTAGTAACATATTTTATTTAGCAAAAAGCTACAATTAAATATTTTTTAATACATTTTTATAGAATTATTTTTAAATTTTAAAACGCAACCTGCTTTTAACAAAAACAGACAGAAAAGTTAAACATTTTGTAAATTGTATCAAATATTACGTATCATTTTGTTTTTTAATTAAATGTAATTTTAAAGTTTTTTTACAGTTTTAATGATTTTTGAGATCTAATAGAATTTTAAAAATTATTATATTCTATCAAACCTTTATAAAAATTTTGATTAGTTCTTGTTTTATAATTATGATGGTCATAAATAAAAGAACAAAAATTTTTTAAACAATCGGGCAATAAATTATTTTTTATTTTATGTATAAAGATACATTCTAAATAAAAAATTAAATTTCTGACATTCAACCAATCCAAATTTTGTAATATAAAATTAATTTTTGTATATTTGTCATAGTTTAAAATAATCTGCATTGCCTTATTTTGTAAAATTTGTAATTTATCAAATATTTTCTCACTAGCACAATATAAAATGGAAGAACAATAAAGAAAATGTGGTAATATAATAGTAATACAGTTTTTTTAGAGAAGAAACTTAAATTAGAACTGAATCTTTTAAAATAACCTACATTTCCGGCAATCTTCGATATCGATAGCCTATTTCTAATATGGTGTATCCCTTAAAATGTAAATTTTCAGTAGAGGAATAAAACTGTTTGTCTTGTATGAATTCTAATTTGTCGTAACTTACATACTTGGTAATAAGATCTAATAAGATGTACCCATTTATAATTTTATATTCACACTTTTCGGTAATTAACACAATCATAATATATAATTAACAAATCAATATGCAAAATAAAGTTTTTATATATTAGTACTTACCTTAAAATACTTTTTCAATAAATGTGCTTACTACTAAACACACAAATTGCATGGCATCGTGCGCGGCCAAAAAACCGTTGCAGACTGAGGGATACGCCAAATTCGCACTAAAAATATCAGGTGACTCTGATACGACATGTTAGAACAAGTCGAAAAAAATATTAATATATTAATGTGGTCCACGACATATTGTCACAAGATAGAAAATGGGGTTATTTATTGATATTAATCAAAAAGCCAATTTCATAAATTTGTGGGTTACGTCATATTAGAACTAGGCTGTCGATATGATACTTCCAAAATAATTAAAAAATTTTAATTTTGAATCAATTATTATCCCTAAATATTTAAAACTGTTTACAAATTCCAATTTTTCATCATCAACTACAACATTTATATTTTGACAATTTAAATTATTACCCATAACCCATTATTTACTTTTAGCGAATTTAAAAATATGTTTATCTCAGAATTTAGAGTATTTAGACCATCAAAAATATTTAAAACATTAATATAAATTAAGGTGTCTTCAGCAAACATTTGTAACTTACAAATTTTTAAAACTAAAGGCATATCATTGATGTATAAAATAAATAATATTGGACATGGTATACTTCCTTTAGGAATTCCTATATTATTTATTTTTTCATTTGAATATGTTTTTAAGAAAATAAAACAGCAAAAAAATGAGAAGATAAATAATAAGAACAATATTATTATAATACTGACTAGATAGCAGACATCAATAAAAAAAACATTATTTCATTATTATTTAATAAATAAATAAGGTGCTTCGTTAAAAAAATTAAAGTTCCGTCTCTGGTATAATATTGGCAAGATATAACCACCACAGGAATTTCTTATTGATGGGTTTTGCTGAACGACTTAAAAGTTTGATTTACAGCTTTATTAGTTGGGTGTAACGTTCTGGCTAGTTAATTACGTCGACCAACATAGTCATTAGTCTACACTGGACGGCCTATGTGTTAATATGATAAAGTTTTTAAGAAGAAAAAACAACTTAATTTGCTTTTGGCGGACTTTATGAATTATCTATTTTAGCGCCTAGTTTCTCATTAATCAGCAAAAAAAAGCTGATTTTTTCTAATTCCTAATTATTCTGATCGTATAAAATGAAACGTTAATTATATGTCTTGTTCCATTCTAAGACGACGAAGGTGAATATGTCAGATAAAGTGTGCATCTTTAATTTTCATCTCAGGCAAACAACCATCTTTGCAACCGGATGATTGGTTAATGGTAAACACTGATGTATTTCTAGAAAAATTGATAAGATCATCAGTTGCAAGTTTCTAGTACAAGATTACCTAAATTAATTCTGTGTATGAGCTGTATATGAGGCGGTTTTCTCAACTTTAACACATAATCTGTATTATGTGGGTTCAGTGTAGGGTTCTAGTTCGTAACTGTTAGGTTTGTTCCCTTTTTACCACATAGGTTGAAGCAGCACCCAAGGAACTTGGGCTTGGTTGGTGTAGTTCGGAGTTTGTGTAGCTACTTGCTCCTTGACTGATGTAGCTCGGAACTTATGTAGTTACTTGCTCTATAAGCAGGGCCGTATTTAGGGATCTGTAGGTCCTTAGGCGGAACCTATGGTGCGGGCCCTACCGGAGAAAAAATATATTTTCTTATTACGACATTCCTTTTCGGTATTTAGAATTTGATGAATTCATAAGATAATATAAATGTAACGAACTGAACTTTATTATAGTTATTAATGATACTAGTTCGATATGAACACTATAATGAAATGTGTGCAACGTTAAACCACGACCTACGACAGTGCAAATAGATTTTATTCGTCTAAATTTCATTGATGTCAGATAACGTTTTCGTAATTTTAAAAATTTTTAGGTGTCCATATTAGTCGATATCTTGGTAACCGCATTTTTGATTGTTTCAATTTCGATTTTGACAACGTCATTATTTCCGTCTAATTTTCTATTGTATGCAAAGTGTTGGCCAAAAATAATTTAAATATGGGAGATTCTGAATCCGAAAGTGTCCCTTCGGATGTCGAAGATATGGCGCAAAGCGTAATAGATTCCCTACTTTCTAAGTAATAATAACAAATAAATAGTTTGCACGGACTTTCTTTTTGTTTTTGTATCTTAAAATTTGGACGTTATTATGAATTCATAATGGCACTGAGTGCTATTATGAAATTATGAAGGTCATAATGACATCTAAATGATAATGCTAAATACGTCATAATGGTACTGTCGTAGATTAAGGTAATAAATGGTATTTAATATGATTTATTAACATTGCTATGAACAGGTATATTATTAATTTGGTACTTTTGTGTGTTGTATACTATTTTTCTATGTCTTATATATTCCTGTGCAAATGTGAAGTTGCAAAATACTGGACACATATGACTTGACACAATAATTCTGCATTTTCTAAAGTAAAAATTATCCACAATATATTTATCTTATGACCAAATATGACGGATTTAATTGATTTACAATTAAAATTTTAACTTCTTTCTCGCTTCATTAAAATAAAACCGTTCCTTTGTTCTTTAATAACTTATCTCGAAAAAAATTGAGCCGAGTTAAGATATCCAATTAGACACACCCCTAAATTCGTCAAGTCTCAACTTAAGCCATAACTTATTGTCTTGCACAGATCGCGTGTTAATTACATATTGTCATGATCGAGAATTTTAGTCGGAGTGTATGTAAAGTAGACAGGACCGGATTGGCGGCATTTCTTCTCCGAGCTGAATCCGGACCGACTTCAAGCGAGTCGTGACACTTAGTTCCTAGTGGCTATTAATCTGAAAATTAAATATTATGTGTAAATACTTTAATGATTGAAACTTTCTTCTAATTATTCTATTGGACAAGTTTCTACAGTCAGCGAATCTAAATACAGTGTGACAAATAAAGTCCGCATCATACCTATGGGACTTTTTTTTATTAATAGCTTTATTCGAAATTTGACTTTGGCATCAAGTTCTGCTTCGATCGAGATGAAAATTAAACAAAAAAATAGTAGTCACGCGATTCACATTATCTGTCCAATTTTAATTTTTTCCAAAAAATAATTTAAAAGTGGAGTTATTTCTGAAAATATCGAAAAAAGTTATAAGAAAAAGTTTTTTTAAATGCAGTTTCTAGCCCACATGCAAAGTTTCAGCTGCATAAGTTAATTTTGATTTTTACCCACCACTAAAATTTATGTTCCTCTTAATGAACACTTTACTGATGACACTGTGTTCTTTTTTGTCTTAGTATAACTTTCAAACACAAACTACGTTTTCAAAAATACTTATTTTATGAAGTTACCTTATACAGGATCAAAAACAAATAAACTTTGCATCACATGCGACCAAATTTTAATAGCCCAATTTTAATTTTGTAGAAAAAGAAAAACACACATTTAATGCGGCGCTACTTTAAAGAAAATATATCTAAAATAAAGCATTGTCAAAACTAAGAAGTTTTATGTAGGTTGCGTTGAGTCTTATTTTCCAAAAGTGGTGCAATTTACAAAATATGGGTAAAAAATCAAAATTAACTTATTCAGCTAAAATTTTGAATGTGGGCTAGAAACTGCATTTAAAAAAACTTTTTCTTAAAACTTTTTTTGATACTTTCAGAAATAACCCTACTTTTGAATAATTTTTTGAAAAAAATTTGACAGATAATGCGAATCACATGACTACTATTTTTTTGCTTAATTTTCATCTCGATCGAAGCAGAACTTAATGCCAAAGTCAAATTTCGAATAAAGTTATTAATAAAAAAAATCCCATATGATGCGGACTTTACTGGTCACACTGTATATGTGCTTTATTCAACTCTTTCTAATGCATTCATTATGGCAAAGATGGAGCTGCATACGATGACACTGATTTTAATTACTTTAAAAGCGCGCCCTATCATTTCTCTTTTATTTATTTATTTATTTATTTATTTATTTATTTATTTACAAATAGGGATACAACAGACCCTAAGCCCAATATAGCATCCTCGTTGTGGAATTGACTAGTGCAAATTAATAATATTTAAATTTAAATTAAGTAAGTACATACATTTATGATAACATAAAATTCTAAGAAAAGTCACAGCAATGATTTAACATATTTTTTAAATCTAATTATATAGACATCTATCTAACATTTCAGAGACATACAGAGAGGAGCATTTTTTCATTATTTCACAGTGTTTTGGTTTAGAAAAGGTGTACAGAGTGTACACCACACACATCCTATAACTCTTCCAGCTAAGTGGAGTCCGAAAGAGCTTACCGTTTATCATTGAAGGGCTGACGTCTATACTTACACAATGTACTTGTACAGGGTTATCCAACCAAGACTAGATAAGGCGATTTTTTTACTTTTCCTGTACTTTTATAAAAAAACTGAAATAGCCATCTTAAGTCATTTTCTCCCGCGAATTCGAATATCTTCAGCAAAAAACAATTGAACATCAAACAAAAGTACTAGGGGTCACTTTGATATTTTTTTAAATGGAACACCCTGTATATTTTTACATTTTTAAATTCCGCATAAAATTATAATTATTTTTTATTAAATGCACTATTAGTCTATACTTCATAGTTTCCGAGATATTGACTCTCGAAAAGTGACATTTTTGAACTTTAACAGCTTATAACTTTCTAACAGTACCTCTTAGAGCAAAACGGCTTACATGTCCCTATCTTCAATTTTTATTATCTTCCCAAAAAAATCAACTTCCAGTTAAACCGGAACAACTATATTATCTGCTTTCGAGTTACATCCGGTTTAACCGGAAGTTGATTTTTTTGGGAAGATAATAAAATTTAAAGATAGGGACATGTAAGCCGTTTTGCTCTAAGACGTACTGTTAGAAAGTTATAAGCTGTCAAAGTTCAAAAATGTCACTTTTCGAGAGTCAATATCTCGGAAACTATGAAGTATAGACTAATAGTGCATTTAATAAAAAATAATTATAATTTTATGCGGAATTTAAAAATGTAAAAATATACAGGGTGTTCTATTTAAAAAAACATCAAAGTGACCCCTAGTACTTTTGTTTGATGTTCAATTGTTTTTTGCTGAAGATATTCGAATTCGCGGGAGAAAATGACTTAAGATGGCTATTTCAGTTTTTTTATAAAAGTACAGGAAAAGTAAAAAAATCGCCTTGTCTAGTCTTGGTTGGATAACCCTGTACAAGAAACAAATGTAAAAAATTCAGATAGGGTGGATCGTTTGGTAAGATTAGTAGGGTAGTAGTTGTAGAGTGGTATAGTTTGCTTGGAGCAGGGCAGTGGCTTCCATCACTTTGACTAGAGGCCTTAGAGTTTTGCTCGATACGGACCTGTAATCGGACCAGATGCAAATAAATATTTTCTCTTCACTTTTTCGTTCGGATTGAAAGACATCCTCTGCGTGCCAAAAAGGCATTGGAATTTGAGCGGGCATGCCTAAAAGTATAGATAACTATTTATTTAACCTTAACTTGATGTCTTCCATTTAGTTTGTGTTTTCGCGCAAAATTTATATCATACATTAAAGTTGGCGATTTTAAATTTGGTAGATTTCAAAGTCAGCTTTTAACATTGTAATAAATTTCGTTTATGATGTATATTTTGCAGGCATTATTTTAAAGGGGGGCCAATTTTATTTTTAAGGAAGTTAAAGAAGCCAGTCAATAATTTTGGTACAGGTATGTTTGAGGCGAAGATAAAGCCATGGAATCTTAATAATATAGGGAAAAATACCACTGCAAAAACCAGCTGTAAACTTCATAAACAAGCTGTTTTTATAGCTACTTTTATTTCTGGTTTTATACGCTATAAGAGCGTTCCTACGTAAAAGGCATTGGCAGTTAGTTACATATTCCGTTATTTTTTATTTATTATTATTTATTTATTTATTTATTTATTTGCAGGTTTCTTTATAATAATATTAAAAATCAATAACATTGTTTTTTTTTTAATAAAAATAAATCCAATGAAAGCATCATTACAAAACCATAGATTAACAAATCTGTCCGATTTTTTAATAAAAAATAGACACCCATTTAGATTATTAATTTTAACCACATCATAAATATATTTTTCTAATTTTGTCTCGAAACAGATCTATTTCGAACGCGCTAGCGAGTTCGTAATAGATCTATTTCGAACTCCGAATTTTATTATTTAAAGGTTGGCCCTACATGACATGTTTTTTTTTCACCGTTTAGCATAGCATATTAGATAACTAATATTTTTTAGTCCAAATATGCAAAATACTACACGAACCCACGTATGTATGTTTGGTTGCCTAGATCTACAAATCTGTATGTATTGTTTTAGTTCATTAAAAAACACATATTAAATAATAACTTTATTGACGGAGAACTATTTTGCTTTTGTAGATGCTATGCTGTTCAAGCTATCATTTTCTGCCAAATCCTATTCACAATTTAATCTACTAACCTTCCAATGTCTATTTTAACTACAACTTTATTTGAATTTTCCATGTTCCCTATACTAAATTGCAATGCCGTGACGTAAAATCACGTCTTTGAATTTCCGAACGCTCTGTATATGTACCGAATGTATAAGGATCACACAACGTATTCCGTCCAATTTCAAATCTCATATCGCTAAAATAACTTTAGAATCTCGTGGTAAAAATGGGTGAATAAATCAGAAAAATTACAGTTCGCAAAATAATTTTTATTGTCCATAGGCTACTATGATAAAAAATAGTATAAAGTACGTGTTATATAAAGCAGTTTTAAGCACTTGTCTCGTTATAAAACTTGCCGCAAGCGGCTCGTTTTTTAACAAGGACGCGTGCTATAAAATGATGCTTTATAAAACGTGTACTTTAATATACTATTAAAAATAGTAGTAAGTAATTCAAAAATATTTCACCCAAAAAAAAAGAAAAATTATAAATAAGGGAGAAATTATAATAGAAAAATTGTAATATTTAGTATTATTGTTAAACTGTATACGATCTTAGTTGAGACAGACAAAAAAACTAAAAAAAAATTGATGACAGACTTGTCAAGTCCACGTAGACTATCTTCGATCATCTGTATAGGAAGCGATCAATACAAATTTTGTTATATTTGTATTGTAGTTTCAGTGTGTGACGCAGTAAATTGATCGTACCCCCGATATTTACATTATCTCAACTGACTTCGTATGAAGTATACCTATATATAAGTTGGCTTACCTTTATATAATTTTGCATAATCCGTGATTTTAATTTTCTTTTAAATGCCCAAAAACTTGTAGTTTTCAAATTAGTAGGTAATATATTAAAAATTTTGATGCTAACAAATAAAGCATTATTTTTTTAAAGTGTTAAATTAGAAGTATCATAACATAAACATAGATTTGTTTTTGTTTGGTATATATGAGTAATGTTATGTAAAACATTTTTATTTTTATATACAGTGACCGGCCGAAAGTGCGCTGCATATGGGAAAGTTTTTATCTTTAAGTTTAGAAAATTAATTTTAATTTAGATAGGTTTTGCATGTTCTCAAACCAAAATAACACCCATCAAATCCGGTATATGAGGTAGGATCAAAAATTTGAAATTCCGCTAAGAGAAAAGTACCTCAATCTTTCATTTTAGAATATTTTTTTACTAAGAATTATTGTTTCAATTTCAAAGTCATACCAAAATTCCAAAATTTTGCTTATTTTGGACAAAAAAATGGATTTAATCGTGTTTTCTGAATAACCCTGTATAAAAAATAAATGGCAACCGAACAGTACGAAAATAAAATTTTCTGCAGACTTTGTTAGAAATAACCGTCGATCATAAGTCCGATTAGTTTGTTTTCATAATATTATGGCTTTTTAAAATAAAAACATAAAAGTATTAAATATTTTTGCTGCACACCGTATTTTATTTTCTAAGGGAACAAGTTAATTTCATCTAACTGATATTTTTTGATTTACATTGACTTAAATCATCTTGTAAACAGTTTTTTATACATTGAAGTATGCATAGAAGGTTTCGTTTTAATTTATAAAGACAAAAATTTAAATTAAAAATATATTTTGAACGGATTTTATTCGTTACGCAAAATAAGGGAGCAATTATAATAGTATACATACTACATCAATTTTTTAATTTCATAAAAGCTCCATTAAGGTTCTACACCATTTTCTCTTCTGCTAATACCATCAGCACTAAATAAATTTTCTGTCTCCTGAAGATGAACGTTTCTACGTTCGAAACATGTGAGACTCCTAGAGAATTTTTATTGTATTAAACTTTGTGGAGGAAGACTTTTAGTTTTTTCTTTCTTTCCCATACTTTCAACTCTACTTTAAGCATGGACTATTTCTTCAAATTAAAGTAAAAAGGAAATTCAGGTTTGCCAATTCTGTATAAATAATATTTTTAGTAAGCTCGTATTGAAAAGAAATTACAAGAATAGGATTTGTTGTGTCAAAGAGCCGCTTCATACTAATTTATTACTTGTTAATCGAAAAATTGTCTACTATGTCCACCAAGTGCCTTAAGGTTATACTCAATTGAATTGCCAATATAAAATTTAATTGCTGCATTTAAAATAGCCAAGTGATAATCAATAGAAAATACTACTAAACGTTACTTTACAATTTTAATTACCTTATTAGCAACTAGGGGTATATCAATACAAAGTAAATTTTAAGATGGTAATAATTTTGTATGATTTTATGAATGGACCGTAAACATTTTATAAAAAATTACAGATCAATATCATTTCTGACACTCCCGTGCAAAAAAAACGGGCATCATGAAAGTTGGATTAAGTTTATAGTGCAAATTTTAAGAGAAATTTGTTTTTTGACATATTATACAAGGATAATCGAATTTTTTTTTGCCAAGTGTAAAAACACCCTGTGGAAAAATTAAGAAGCAAAATTACTTCAAAATATTGCATCTAAATGGCTTGACATGTTTAACAGGTATAGATTGCATAATATGTCACTTTTTAACTTCAAGATTATAACGCATAAAACACCACCTTACATGCACGAAAAAATATATTTTAGAGCAGAGGCTCATAACAGGAATCTGCGCATTCGTTGTTTACTGACTGTACCACCACACCGAAAAAAAATGTTTGAAATATCGTTTTCATTTAATATTGCTTATATTCTCAATTCATTAAATATTATTAACTTTGGTTTATCCAATCCAGCGTTTAAAAGATCAGTAAAAAAGCATTATCTCCGCGTGCAGTAGTTTCCATCTGAACGTTACCATCCATGTGGATTATGAGTCACATTTACCTGCTTCCCTACGTCCTTCTTCCCTCCTTTTTCTCCCATAAAATCAGTAATATCTTTAATACTTTTTTCACCATGCTCCGCACATTCGGAACATTAGATATATTACAGCACCAAAATATTATATGTGTTTACATTAATTTAAGGCTTGAACATTATTCATATCCTTGGACTGGATGTCTGCCCCACTAAGCCCTATGATTTTACTCTCTTCCTTAACAAAATAACCAACCCTTTATGTAATTTACATTTAAGTAAACAATAAATGTATTATTATTATTATTACTATTATTTCAATATCTGTGTTGATTGCTAATGACATTGTAATCTTCAAAATTAAAGTTTAAAACAAAACCTTACTCAAAGATTATGCAAATTGATACATCATTGTCCCAGTTAAAGAAAAAGAACAGTTTTATTTCTTCTACTTCCTAAGCTGCTTTTAAATTATCATTACCGGAAATGGTAATTACGTCTTACAACTTCTATTGTTGTTCTGCAGCAAAAATTAATAATTTACAGGTGCCCACACAAGGATTGTCATAATACACCGCCTACGTGTCTGTAAAGAATTAATTTTAATTTAAAATTAAACGCGTTTACACTATTCTAAAGTAAATGCAATTTTTTTGAAACCGTAATTTTTAAACCTATTTTAAAATCGGTTAAAATAAGCGGGAAAAACCTGGAGAACTCTGCAGAGGTACGAGTGTACCAAATATATTTTGTAGAACATGTTTAACAAACTGGTTTGGAGCTGTGTCATTTTTATAGAGTAAAAAGACGTTTGATTGTCCCACTTTTCTGTCACATTTTAAGTAGAAAGTATGCAGTAAAACTATTTCCTTTAGAGGGTGGTTTTTCTGCTGGTACAACAGCGTGTTATATATCTTTACGTGAACTAACTACTGTCTAAAGATTTATAATATTAATTAATAAAGATATTTTAAAATAAAATTAATGAATGACGAGTCGAAAGGTATGTTTACAAACAAAATAACAAGGTAACTTATAAAAAGATTTGAACAGTCGATAAAGACTGAAACCCAAATATTGGTAGAACCGTTAACAACAAAAATTGGTATTAATGAATATTTAGAAACGTTTACAAAATAAAAAATACTTATTTTTAAACACGCTTTTTGGGTTTGGTGACGACTTATCTCATGCAAAGACTCCGTCATTGCACTTATAGAACTGTATTAAAATCAACCGATTTTGTATTCTGTCAAATTGCACCAATATAAAAACGAAAAAATACCAACAAACAAATTTAAAAAATCAATAATGTGGACATATCAGGCCTTAATGTCAAGTCATAAAAATTCTCCGTGTCAGTTATTGACATTTACTAGAGCTTTTATAACAAAGTTTCGAAACCGTATTTTTAAATTTCGCCATATAAACAATATTTTTCCTACGACCACCTACGGAAATGACAATAACAGCACGGTTAACTTGGCTAGAAAGTGCTAAATATCACACGCGTGTTGAAAAAAAATATTTCAACACGAGTGTGGAAATACAAAGCACACTATATTTAATTTAAACATCAGGTGTCAATTTGATAACAAAACTATTTATTAAAAATAACAAACTTACGGGACACGTAAAGTGAATTGGGGTGCTGGGTAGGGTAAAGTACACAAGGGCATTACTGCAAATTAAAAAAAATCCTTTTTTTCGTTATTTTTGGGAACCTAAGAGTATTTATGATAAAAATAATATTATCAAAAAGGGAAAATAATAATATGTCAGGCACCAACTGTCATGTTTACATGTCAACTGAGTTGAACCACAGAACAAAAAGGGGGCAGTTATAGAGCCGAAATAGAATACCCTAGGAAATACCGATTTATGATTTTGCCATTATCTCGGATAAAAATATCCATACAATGTTTAAGGACGCTTTATGTAAGTAAATTTATTTTAGCTATATTTAAAACAAATCGAATAAGATATAACTTTTATAATTAACAAGCTATCGATATTTAACTCCATCTCTATCTGTCTATAATGTTGAGCAAATGTTGAGGTTATGTTGTAGTTTTGTGTTATGTTGTTTTCGTAGGTACCTATATTATTGTTTTATTAAAAGAATGCAAGCAGCTAAAAGTTCAGAAACGATATTTATTTACTGTACATAGATAGTAGGTATGATGTGCGTAAGCAAATAGGAGAAAAAGTTATTATTTTTATTTAAATCTAGGTAAGTTAAAATGTGTAAAATGGGCATTGTTTTTATTTTTTTCAACTCTACAGTTGAAATTAATTTTTCAACTCTAGTGTTGAAAAAATTTAATTAACACAATGGTGTTGATTATATTGTATAGTCGTAGGAAAAATTGTCTACATTACTCGTGTGAAAGTGATTTTCTCACACTCGGAGAATACCTCCTCGTTTGGGAAGTACCACTTTCAACACTTGTTATGTAATATACTATTGATCTGTTAAAAAAATTACCTTGTCGGACTTCCATTGTCTTTATTTTGTTACTTAACACAACGTTTCGGTTAGTTAGTATCTCTAACCGTTTTCAAGTGTAAACTAAATTATAATTCTAAGGCTACTGTCTTAAATACTATCCATGTGCAATGAAGCTTGATGACTCCGCCTACGTGCTTATTGGAGTGTGAAGCTTGAGCTGTTCATTTTGGACAAGAAGTGGCTTCCAGATATTGGGGATATCTATACTTGGTTTACTAAATATATGAGTATTTTGATTCATAAAAGCTGCTTCCTTGAATTTTCGTTTTCTCCAGTGCTGTTCCGTGTCCAAAGTCTTGGATTCTGACCACTGTATATTATGTTGGTTATGTTCCGCTATACCTGATTTCGAAGTTTCACCTCTTTGAGTATATTTCAGATGTTCTTAAACTCGTACGGAAAGAGGTCTTTTTCTTTCATCAATGTACGATTCGCCAATCTAGCAAGGGGTTTGATAGATACAATTTTTTGTGGTTTAATTACGGGGGTTTTTACTTTTGTAAGAATGCTTCTAAGCGTACTTCCGGATTTTAAGGCTGTTTTGATATTATAGTTTTTGGTTATCCTTCTAATCTTTTCAGATTTCTGGAATCAAAATTTGACGACAGTACACGCTGTCAGAAGGTAAATTTGAAGACAAGTCGAAAGATTATTTTACACAAAAGGAAACTGTTCCTAGTCATTGCAAATCTATAAAATTAAATTATGACGTTTCCTCCTTTATATTATTTTTTCCTTTGCAAGGAAACGGGATAAAAGCACGCAAAATGGAATATTATTTTGCCAGGTTTATTTGATTTGTAAATTTATGTTGATATTAATTCTCGATAAAATGTTTAGAGAAATCCAATTCAATAAGGATTGGCTTTGAAATATTGGACTGTAAGTTCTATGTGTCTTGTTGCATGGCTTAACTGTGTTTATAAATTTGTTTATTTAAAAGGTGATATTTACGGTCTGCAGGTACCGGTGCGAATTATTTAAATGCATACCTGAAGTAAATAATATTTTAGGTTTATGGTTTAATATCATTGCGCTTTGGTTTAAACAGCTTTGCTATATTATATAGATACTATTCTGCAGCAGGGGCGGCTCTCAAAATTGAGGTCCCATTATAGTATATTAACGTATAAAGCATAATTTTTATAGCATGCGTCCATGTTAAAAAACGAGCCGCTTGCGGCGAGTTTTATAACGGGACAAGTGCTTAAAATTGCTTTATCTAACACGTACGTTATACTATTTTTTCTAATTTGTAGGTTTTTCAATAAAAAACACATATTTAAAAAGAAAATAAATCCTTCAAATTTTGTAAATTTTTATGTCTAAATTTTATGTTGGTAATACTATTTTTTTTTATCATAGTAGCCTCTGGACAACAAAAATTATTTTGCGAACTGTAATTTTTTGATTTATTGACCCATTTTCACCATGAGATTCTAAAGTTATTTTAGCGATATGAGATTTGAAATTGGACGGAATACGTTGTGTGATCCTTGTACATTCGGTACATATACAGAGCGTTCGGAAATTCGGGCGATTTTGCTGCTTTTTTTCGAATTTCAAAATACGTGATTTTACGTCACGGTATTGCAATTTAGTATAGGGAAGATGGAAAATTCAAATAAAGTTGAAGTTAAAATCGACATTGGAAGGTTAGTAGATTGAATTTTGGATAGGATTTGGCAGAAAATGATAGCTTGAAGCATCTACAAAAGATTGATTTATATATTTATGCAACCAACATATATGACTGTTATCCACACAGAATAAAAAGTAGGTTATCAAGCTATTTTTCCTCTGCGAAAAATGGGTTTCTCGTAAATCACAAAGGCCGCGCAAGTCAATGAAATAAAACATTTAAATGTTACCAACATCAAATAAAGAAAAAACGCGTACCGAAATAGCTTCATTACGATACGCAAATGCGTATCGTAATAGATTTGTTATGATACAAAATTACAAAAAAAAGTATACAACCACAGACACGTAATATAAGGAGATAATACATTCCATTTATCAAAAATCATTTGTTTATAATCAGGCATACGTCCAAAGTTTCACATAAGTTAGAAGGAGAGGTTGTAAAAGAAGGCTTTAAAAAATGGCAACACTTTAGGCTGTATAAGCTCGCTGTTACCCTCCTTACAGTGCATTGGCATGTAAGCATTGTAAATAATAATAAATAGCACTAAATAGTTCAATTTCGAAAAATTACTAAAAATTAATCGAAAAATGCAATTGATCACAAACACAGCTCATCAGCACTGTAACGTTATATAATAAATGAATATTAAAAATTTTACGTCAAGCGTAGTCGTCCGTACAGCGTTTCCAAAGTGATTTCTCAAAACAATATAATTTGATATCTATTGTCGGTTATGGATTGGTATCCTTTAGGATGGATTACTCATATTGTACTACGCTTTGGTGCTAAGACTCTTAATGTATGTTGAGCTTGATAAGAAGAGGTGTAGCGGAAAAATAGTGTATAGAACAAGGACAAGGATGTTTCTAGTTTCGTAGAAGGAGTCAGTAGACGAATGTCGATAAAAAATAATTGTTTGTAATTGGTTGGAATAGAGGGTTTCACTTCTAATAGTACATCCAGGAAAATCCCCTCTTTCATTAACGTGCAAAATTATTGCTGACATAGCAAAACGGAACCCCTTCTTCCAGTTGATAAGGGTTGCAAAACTGTATAAAAACTCGAAGGAACACTTAGTCAGAGAGTTGTAGCAATTATTGAAGTGTAAGGGTAACCTCTGACCGTTTGTCTATTGAGTTTGAAGTCAAGATTAAATTCAATAATTGCTGAAGTCATAACGAGTTCTGCACCAGAACCAGTCTATTTTGCTCCCATTTAAGTAATTTATCTAACTGTTTATTGTATAAATTTTGTATAATTCTCATTTTGGTCAGAGTTATAGGTACGATTTGAGGCAATTTAAACTCAAATAAAACCCGAAGGGGGTGATCCTTTGGATTCTTCCGTAACAGCGAATTATTTTAGAGTGAAATTTGGTGTATATTTTCAAATGGGTTCGTTATGGAAATCGCGAGGAACATGGTGTACCGTACCATTGCGTTTAAAGTCTTGTCGTCGTATTATGTTAAAGAGAATGATTTTTCTTGCTCCATCGTCGATGGATAAGAACCCTTACAATCGGAGTGAAGACGCTGCCCGAAATGAAATAGAAAAATTGACATATTTACGATTCACTGCTATACTATTACACAAAACCTTAATTTTCTAGATAGAAGAGAAACGTTAATGGTTATAGCATCCCAAGAATAACGTAGGTGACACCAAGTAACCAATTTATTAGGCGAGTCATATAATTTCCTCGAGATTTATTCAGGAACCTAGCCCATCCTCTCGCCTTATTTCCATATTGTGTCGTTCGGGTTCCATCCCAAAACTAACACGACTGCTTTTTATTTAATTTTTAGTCACGGCTTTCAACGAACCACAATTAATGACAATTGTTTCGGGCTAAAGGATGATTTACGTTTGGCCGGTTTGGAACTAAAAATAACAGGGTTGGAGTAAAACCGATTAACCGAAAGCAAATAAGTCAGTAAATACTAGTTTATGTAACTTATGGAAAAGCTAACGTCTGCAGTATGCAGTTTAATGTTTAGTTAACTACCAGATGTACAACTGCATGTAAAATAAACCCAACTCTGGCCCTACGCTGTCACTGAATTTATCGGGAATCGCACATACAATTTACTTCCATTTGAAAATATTGATGCCCGTTTGCACCATTACATTTAAGTATGACTTAGAGCTAAGTCAGTCTTAAATTCAAATATTTGTTAACAAATATTTGAATTTAAGACTGACTTAGCTCTAAGTCATAGTTAAATGTAATGGTGCAAACGGGCATGTGAAAGACCTATCCTGAAATTCTGTTTCTTTCGTTTTTAATGTTTACTACACACAAAAAAAGAAATACTTATTTGAAAAATAAAATACTTAATTAGAATAAATCTTAGCTTTGTATATACGCAAAGAAATATATTTTTCAAATAAGTATTTCCAATACTTAATTGGATACACTAGTAATCTCGTAGTAATACATTAATTTTTCCAAATGAGAATTTGTATTATCAAGTTAAGTATTTTATGGTGTTAAAAATTGAGCTAAAAAATTATTCATTTTAAAAATTTTAAAGTAGTGAAGCAAGTAAATATATTTCTAGAAACAAAAATAAGTGACTTTTTTAAGAAAACAAATTTTTAAATTGACGCTCCGCTTTCTTACTTAAAGCTTGTTGATAATTAAAATAAGTATTATTGGTTCTTGTTGCAAAAATACCAAATGATCATATTTTTTACTTAAGTATTAAAATTTATTTAGAATGAGAAATGCTCCATTTAGTAATAAAGATGCACACTCTCTATTCGAGTATGTGGAATACTCGAACAGAGGATGTTGTATATTTTATGAATTAATTCAGGAATTTCCATATACTCGTATAGATAAAATTTTAATCTATTCGAGTATATGGAATACTCGAATAGAGAATCATGTATATTTTACGAATTAATTCAAGAATTTTCATATACTCGAATAGAGAATGATGTAAGATATTTTACGAATCAATTCAAGAATTTTCATATACTGGAATAGATAATATTTTTATTCATTCGAGTATAATATGGAATACTTGAATAGAGAACATTATGATCTATTCGAGTATATGGAAATTATTGAATTAATTCGTAAAATATCTCTATAATAATTGAGCTACTATAAGGTATCCCAAAAGCTCTCTATAATTTTTACAAAAATGCCAACAAAGTATTTATTTACATGTTACTTTTTATAGGTCGAACACATTTTGTTTTAAATAAAAACATGTAGGTATATCCGAGGCGAAATTTTGTAAGTAGGTATATAGGTATTTCTTCTTAAACAAATAAATTATGGCGGATTACCTTGTTTTCCGTAATCCCTTACGCCTGAAGACCTCTGACACACAAATTAATCCATAGGTGGGTAAGTAAAAAAAGAAATATATTTTTTTATTTGAAAATCATTTTAAATACGAACAAAACTAATGATCTATCTGTCTACTAAGACTAGATCAGTTAGATCAGAAACATAAACTATATCGAAACAGAAAAACGTCTAAATAAAAAACAAAATACATTCCTTACAGTGCCTTAAATCTCAGTCACAAAAAGTTCGCCTTCTATTTTATGACAAATTGTTTAAGTGTCAGATATAAACTTATTTCTATTACAAAACTTAAATATGTCCGTTTTTTCTATTTTAAATGCATGGTAGTGTGCGTTGTAATCAACAGTTTTCATTACCAAACATTGAAAATAGACACTCTTTGAATTTAATTTATTAACATATATTTCTTTTATCTGGCAAAATAAAAGAATAGTTTCATCATATTCAAGTCTTACAACACTATTTGATTCATATTTAATACCATTTATTTCGTACCACGAAATCTGAACAAAATCATTAAAGTTTGTATAGTAATAGCCGTTTAACTACTTAATAAGGTACCTACGCTTCCGAAGGTTCAAACAAGTTCTAACATATCGTCGGCTTAGTGCAAAAACTCACTAAGTCAATATTTCCAGGTTTCGAGATTATTGTAAATTTCACTTTCACAAAGTCTTCTACCGATACAATATTTAAAAAAATATCACAAAAGTAAAAACTCAATAAGTTTCTAAAAATACCAATATAAAAATTGTAATTTTAGTTATTTGTAGTTGGGTCGAAAACTCACTAAGTCACTTAATGAATTGTGCATATAATAAATACTTTTTTGTAAATATATATTGAAAAAAGTTTGTACATAAGTACACGACAACATTGTAGGCATAACATTATCGCACATTTTTTTAATAAATCACTTAAAACTCCGCCATTTCTTAAAACTGGGTTTTACTCAAAACTGTCAATTTTGACTTAACGAATTTTTGCACTAAGCCGACGATATAATAGACTCGGAACTTGGATTGGCGCGTTCCGCTGTCCGATGCAAGACTGTGCCGCCGATTGGCAAATATCTTGCGTGGAAGTGGAAAGGGGTGAAGTGATACTTGCGAAATTTAAGCAAAATTGATCACAACGATTTTCAATATTAGTAAATATTCTTTTTTTTTTTTAAATTTGAAACAGTAGACTTGTTTAAAAAGAGAAACATAGTTGCTTCAATAAATTCAAATATATACTCATTTTAAGAAACGTCAAATTTTAAACCATATGTTTATTCAAATTAAGAATTACATAATCTTAAATGTAGTTAAATAATATTTAAATGAAGTAAATAGAAGTCGTACACTGAGCAATAATTTTTCTTGTTTTAAACTGTCAATTCTAATTTAGAGCTTAAAGTATTTTTTATTGAATGCATACTTTGACTTGAAATTATCATTAATTATAACTTTGACCAAGTTTATATGGTATTTCAATTAAAAATATCTACTCAAATCAAGAAAAGTAACCAAGTATTTCAAATACTAATTTTAAATAAACGTCGATAATCAAGCGAAGTATCATTTCTTCGAGAGAGTATCTGTATCTTCAAATTAAGTTGAAAAGTGTGAGAAAGCATATATAATTGAATAGAGTATTCCTTTTTTTGTGTGTATAATTTGTATGAATAGGCCAACTTTAAAAATTATTTTCTCCCAAAGAAAGGCCTAAATTAAAAATCTGTTACAAGACAAACAACGTTTGAACCTTTAGCTTTCCATTGATACCAAGTTTATACCTATTTAATTAAATTTTACTGGTGATATTTGATGATAGCCGAACGCCTGCAACTACATAGAGTTAGTATAGAAGTCAAATGTACAGGGTGGCCAACTAAGCGAGGTAAGCGGCTGTATCTCAGGAACCGTTAATCGTACAGCTTTCGGAAAAAAAATTATAGAAGTAAAGCGATTATGAGAAAATTCTGGAAATAACTTTCAAGTTCCTCATTTCGCCGCAAGGGGGCACAATTAAAAATTATTTTTTTAAATTTTAAATTTTTCCGAAAATTCCCATATTAAGGTATAAATCTGATTACATCATTGGAAAGCTTAGACAATTCTGCATCATTTTGATTTAAGGCTCGTTGGCGTACCGACCTTGATAAGAGTGGGGGAAGCTATTGAATGTGTAAACATTCAAATTGCTGTAACTTCTAAACGACTTATCTGATTTTACTAAATTTAAGCTTGTTTGATAGCGAAAGGTTAGTACCTTCAATCGTCGTATCCAATGGTATACGATAGTTTCTAATAAAATTGCTAGAGGGCGCAATTTGTAATAATAACAGTTTTTTTGATTTTATCCCGAAAATTCAAATCATACGGTATAACTATGACATCATATTCGGAAAGAAGATTAAATTTGCAAGAAAAAATGTGAAGACCGCAGTTCGATATTGTTGTTCGTTTCAGAATTATTGCCAAAACAATAATTTTTTATTCAAATTGCGCCCTCTAGCAATTTTATTAGAAACTATTGTGTACCATTGGATTAGACAATTAAAGGTACTTACCTTTCTCTTCCAAACGACCTTAAATTTAGTAAAATCGGATAAGTCGTTTAGAAGCTACAGCGATTTTAATGTTTACACTTTCAATAGCTTCTCCCACTTTTATCAAGTGAAAGTGTAAACATTAAAATCGCTGTAACTTCTAAACGACTTATCCATTTTTACTTAATTTAAGGTCGTTTGGAAGAGAAAGGTTAGACAATTCTGCCCTTTAATTGTCATAGCCAATGGTACACAATAGTTTCTAATAAAATTGCTAGAGGGCGCAATTTGAATTAAAAATTATTGTTTTGGCGATAACTCTGGAACGAACAACAATATCGAACTGCGGTCTCTACATTTTTTCTTGCAAATTCAATTTGCTTTCTGAATATGATGTCATAGTTATACCGTATGATTTGAATTTTCGGGATAAAATCAAAAAAACTGTTATTATTACAAATTACGCCCTCTAGCAATTTTATTAGAAACTATCGTGTACCATTGGATACGATGATTGAAAGTACTTACCTTTCCCTTCCAAACAAGCTTAAATTTAGTAAAATCGCATAAGGCGTTTAGAAGTTACAGCGATTTTAATGTTTACACATTCAATAGCTTCCCCCACTCTTGTCAAGGCCGGTACGCCAACGAGCCTTAAACCAAAATAATGCAGAATTGTCTAAGCTTTCCAATGATGTAATCAGAGTTATACCCTAATATGGAAATTTTCGGAGAAATTTAAAATTAAAATAATAATTTTCAATTGTGCCCCCTTGCGGCGAAATGAGGAACTTGAAAGTAATTTCCAGAATTTTCTCATGATCGCTTTACTTCTATTATTTTTTCTCCGAAAGCTGTACGATTAACGGTTCCTGAGATACAGCCGCTTACTTCGCTTAGTTGGCCACCCTGTACATGACTTTATTATTTTCAAATAAACAAATAGGTACAGACTGTCCGCGGATAGGGTTTACAATAGCACAAATGGATGAAAATTTTCATTTTTCGGGAAAAAGTCATTCTTGATAAAAAGTTTTGCTTGTAAAAAAATGCAATTCAAGAAGAGAAAATTTTGATTTTTTATACAGGGTTCGCAAAAACTTTAAAAACATGATTTTTCTCCAAGAGTAAACTACCTTTATTTTTCATTTTTGACCAAAATGCCAATTAGAAAACTTATTTAGAATAACGTTGCAATTTAAATCCAAGATTTAATTTTTAGAGGTAAATGGAAATTTTGCTGCTCAATAAAAATATTAATATAAAATTTTATTAGAATTTGATGTGTTTTGAAAATGTTGACCTTAGAACAAAGGGTTTATTTAGTTCAATGTTACGGTGCGGGCGATAGTTCTTACAACTTTGTGATAGAGAAATTTATTCAAAGATACCCTAACGTTTACGTATCAAAAATGGGACTTGATAAATTATTAAGAAAATTTTAGCAAACTGGTTCAGTTTCCAGTTAAAAAAAAAAAACTATGATCAGAATGACGCCCTAATCGTACTGCAGTCTGTTGCTGACAATCCTACCCTTTCATTAAGAAACCGAGCTCAAGAACTTGATGTAGTAAAAAAATTCATATTCAGTATATTTTAAAGGCAAACAAAATATTCCCATTCAGGCCAACTTTTAATCAAACGTTGGAAAAATGAGACGAAACCAAACGTTTGGATTTTTGTCTTTGGGACAGAAATAAAATTGTGAGTAAAAACAGGAATTTTCATAAATTTATCATGTTCTCCGATGAATCGACATTTTCAACAAACGGGAAAGTGTCTTCTGCGCATATTAGATACTGGAGCGAAAATAATCCCCGTTTTAGAATTCCGGCAAGAAGACAATATTACAAAAAAGTAAACGTCTGGTGTGCGATTTCTTATTATGGCATTATTGGCCCAAAATTTTTCGAAAACACGTGTAACCGTAGGAGTTACCTTGAAATGTTGGAAACATTCCTTTCTGACAACCTAGACGAATTGCCTCTCCAATTTAGGAACGAAATGCACCTTCAACAAGATGGATACCCTGCGCATTTCGCAATTGAAGTGAGGGAATGACTTAATAATACATTTGGCCACAGATGGATTGGTCGGAATGGTCCGGTTCTGTGGTCCCCAAGAAGTCCCGATTTAATTATTTCAGATGCCTATCTTTGGGAGCGCCTCAAACAATTAGTGTACTTTCCGTCCAATTGAGAACGATGTACAGCTTCTAAAACAGCGAATTGTTGAAAGCGTTCAAACAATTTCCACTGAAGAGTTTTGACCACATTCGTTTACAGCTGGAAAAATGTGTTGAATATGGAGGGGGAGGGGAGTGTTTGAATAGCAAATTATGAAATTATTATTTGTTGTTATTTTAGGATTTTTTTTGTGTTATTTCCGGGGTCATTTCATTTGTGAAATTAAAAATACATATTTCTGGTAACACAAAAAATCATTCGACCGCTAATGCTGCTATCCAAAAAAAAATTCTTTTACCTCAAAAAATAAAAAAAAACTAAAAAAATCTAAGATTTATTTTAAATCTCGGATTTAAATGTTAAACGTTATCCTAAATAAGTTTTCTAATTGGCATTTTGGTCAAAAATGAAAAATAAAGGTAGTTTACTCTTGGAGAAAAATCATGTTTTTGAAGTTTTTGCGAACCCTGTATAAAAAATCAAAATTTTCTCTTTGTGAATTGCATTTTTTTACAAGCAAAACTTTTGATCAAGAATGACTTTTTCCCGAAAAATTAAATTTTTCATCCATTTCTGCTATTGTAAACCCTATCCGCGGACAGTCTGTATATCTGGAAATAAATTCGATAAGCTTATCAGAGGGTTTCGAGTAAATGGTTTATAAATAACGAGTAAAATAGATGGGATCTGCCATTGCTTTTGAGTATTTTCCACTCCCGCCTGCTCTTAAAAGCTATAAATCAAAAACGACCATAGCTATCGCATTGGCTTTAAGATCCAATCCAATAATATTGGTAATTTATGTTTTATCACTAACTGTTTAAGTACTGAATATTTACAAAACTGCTACAGTATTACGTAAATAAACTTAATTTAGTAATAAATAGGTACATTTAAACAAACTATATCAGTGGCGCAACCAGAAATTTTGTTCGGGGGGGGGCTTTAACTTCTTGCGCCGAAGGTGCTCTTTTGCGCCGCAGGCGAAAAATTTTTGGGGTGCCACGCCCTTTTTTGGGTAAAATACGTATGATTGACGAGAGCGACAGCCCCCTTAAACTTCTGCAAATAATACGCCGCTGGCCCTAACTAAATATTTATGAAAAAAAAATTTAGAGATTTTATTTTAATTAGTAAAAATGTATTTAAAATAAGTAGCGCATATATTAAGCATACTTATACTAAAACAAAACAAACACCTTATACAATAAGTTGTAAGTAATCACTAATAATACTAATATTAAAGTAAAATAATTCGTTTTATTTTTGCCATTTCGTCCAGAATTTCTTCCACGGTAATATCAATATCGTGGTTCGCATAAATAGGTAGACCAGGGTCGATAATTTTTGAAACAAAAAAATAATAGTAGGATGAAACCCATTGGAAAAGAAAGAGAATATAACAAAAATGAAAGAAAAAATAATTTACGGGCGATCCGAGGTCGGGAAGTGGAAGGGGGTGATTTTTTAAGGCTAGAAAACGATTTATCTCGATTTCCGGGAAAACTACAAGTCCTATGGAAAAACGTTAAATGGCAAAGTTGTAGGTAATAAAAAGATCTACAACTTATGTATTAACACTTTTTTCGCATTACCTCAAAATGTATGTGAAAAATTCAAATAACCAAGTTTTTGTTTTTTTATTTTTATCTTTTACAAAAAAAATTATGTTTTCACAAAATTTGGTGATAACTTACCTTTTTATGTCCCAAACACACTGTAATTATTTTGATTTAAAATATTTATTTTTTCACCTTATTTTGACTTAATATCGAAAAAGCACCCTTATTTTCAATCGAAAATTCTCACGTCAAAATATCTGCTGTTTTAAAAAAGTCTGCTGTGGGCTTTTTGTTCGTTGAAATCTCCACTTTCTGATGGTGTAAAAAAATATATACATTACTATGGTAAATGTTCTCAAAAAATGCAAAGAAACGGAAAAAACTAGAATCCGAAATTTTTTTTTTTATCATTATGTACAATTTTGAGCTATTTATTAAAATTTATACTTTAATTACTCAAAAAACGTAAGATTCCATGTTACATTGATAAACAAAAAAATTACAAATCCATAAAACATTGAGATCGCAAAAAACATGCGAAAATAGTTCGCGTGACATGAAAAATTGGTTTGCAATTAAACGAATAGGCTAAGTTTCTAAGCTCGGGGGGGGGGGGGGGGGGGGCTGCAGCCCGGCAGCCCAAAATAGCTCCGTGAAGTTACACTATTTGAAAAAAAAATTGGCTGTTAATAACTAAAATAAATAATTTAAAGAAGTAGTCCATGCTTAAATTGGAGTTGAAAGTATAGAAAAGTAAGAAAAAACTAAAAGTCTTCCTCCACTGGGGTTGGAAGCATGGCGCTTACTCCCATAACAATGGCGCAAAAACCAGCTCCCGATTCCTTATTAAAATCGGCATCTTGTAACAGCAAAAAGGGATGTGGTAGGGCATGCAGCTGCCGAAAGGCTGGACTTAAATGTTCGGTTGTATGTGGCTTCTGCAACGGAGAATCTTCCGGAAATATGCCGGAAATCCGCATTGAAAGCGAGGACGAGGATGACGACATTTTTCAGGCTACGGACCAAAACTACGACCAGGACACAGACAGCCCGGCAGCCCCCCCCCTGGTTGCGCCACTGAACTATATCACAGAAATGTTTGTAGGTATACAGTAAGTTATATAAAAGTTATATTAAATAAACCCAATCAGAAGGAAATAATATGCACCCAAGTGAATTAACACTTGAAGGGTACAGGGTAAAAAAGATGAATGTCGCAAAACACAGTTATCGAGAAAATCGAATTTTACTGTTTAGAGACTCCTACACTATTTATATGAAAATATTTCAAATTATTTTTTTCTCTGAACGCTAGGACATTCATCTTTTTTCCCCTGTACTGCGATATTTAATCTTGATGTAGTGTCTATGTCTCATCGTTTTTGCTCGGTTTGCATAGTAAATTCAATTCTACCGTTATTAAGCTACACATTCCAGCCTTAACCTTAAATTCGATTTTTTTGGACATTTATCTTTTTTACCCTGTACCCTTCACTTGTTTTGTGCCTATAATTTCCCATAAGTAATTGAGAGTACAAAGTACTACCCAATATACTGGATAATATACTTCTTTATTAAGAAATACTGAAGTAATTTTTGAAGGGACATTTTTGACCAATGGCGCATACAGGACTCAATTCTGATAGTGGCACAATTTCAGTGCCAAGTGAAAAGGACGCATGCAATCACCCACAAATTTTCCTAAATTTGATCAATAATAAGGATAGCTAACAGCCCTGACCTATTTTTCCTATTGTCGAAGATTCTGAAGATTTTTGCTTACTTCTCGATAAGTTTAGGGATGTTTGTGTGGGCAATTAATTACTTAGTGTTTAATGACTAAAAGACGACTCCGACCTGATTAATGTCACGTTCATCGTTCGTTGATAACTGACGTACTATTAATATTTATTGGATTCTATCAGCTATAAATTTGCTTTAAAAGCCTTAGTTAAAATTCCTATCTCTTAAAGCTCTCGTAAAATTTCATGAAAGCTTTTTTCAATTGATTAACAAAGTGTTCCGAAATGCAAGTTAATCTAGAATGCTTAGGTTTAAAACAAAATCACTTGATAGAAAAGCTATAAAATCACTCTTTTAAATAGGACTAAAATTGTATGTACACGGAACACCATGGGCGTGCACATTGAAATATATCACGTTCAAGCATTAATTCGAAATTTATTTAATAATCTAGTTTATTAACATACTAGCGTGTACCCGGCATGCGTTGCAACCCGCTGGTATAAATACAAACCCGAACAAACCCGATATATTAGTACCCAGCATGCCACTTTCTGAAATTCCACCCGTGCGAAGCCGGGGCGGGTCGCTAATTATACATAAAAACCTTCCTCTTGAATCACTCTATCTATTAAAAAAAACCGCTTCAAAATCCGTTGCGTAGTTTTAAAGATTTATGCACATAAGACAGGATAGCGACTTTGTTTTATACTATGTTAAGAAGCTGTTTGAACACAATAACTAATCAAATAACTTTAAGATTAATAGAAAAAAGAAAAGCACAATGTCTTTCTCCACAAGTTTATTAGAAAACTAGGAGAACCTAGAGTAATTCATAATAATTCAACATGTTTCGAGTGTAGAAACACTCATCATCAGGAAAACAAAGTAAATATTACAATGCTGATGTTGTTAGCAATAGAGAAAATAATAAGTGGGATTGAGCCGTAATGGAGCTTTCAATGGTGTACACGAGGTGTAAAAAATTAAAAGTCAGATGACCGACAAGACTTCAGCATACTGGCAAGTCAAGGGCTAGTGCAAAGGCCCTGTCTTGGGCAGAAAAATGAAGAGAGCAAAAGAAAAATTAGAGAGTTTTAACAGACTTTGTGAAAATCATTTAGGTATAAGTAGTGAAAACTCTTAAGTTTTATTTAACTTTGTCGGAGACATTTAAAAGTGGTGAAATGAAAAGTAAAAAAAAATTAAATCATTTTACAAATGATGCATTGACTTTTACGAAAAACAATTTTTTCTTTTTTCTTTCCGTCCCTTATGGACAAGCACTCGGTAATTGTGTGGAGGCATGAAGAATTTATTCTGATACATGATATACAAAAACACTTTTTTTCCTCGAAAACCCCTTATTCCATCAAGACAAATGTAGAGTACCTTTTTTAAATAAAAATAACTAAAGTATTTTTAAAAAATCCGTGTCTGTAAAATGACACCTGTCAAAATTTTGGCCCAACGAGTGTGGTGGCAAGTCCGTTCCTGACTTCCCTGACGATGTAAACCATCTAATGTAGTACGGTTTTATGAGTCTCTACATAAAATACTAAAATTTCATTAAAATATGCGATTCAAAAGTTAGTAGGTAAGTCGCTGGGTACCTTTTTGGGGCCCTGTATCTCCGTATAATTTTTTTTTATCTGATAAAGTGGAGACCTCCCCTATATGCTCCCGAGAGTATGCCATATCTTTACCGGACACCCTGTACAGGTAGTTTTATAGAAACAGCTCCCCTCTCTAAATATCTTATTGCACGCCCCTGCAGAAAACAGCGCAATCCCCTCGACGAAACTTGTGTTTATCGGGCCATAAAATTTGAATTTCAAAATTCTTATCTATTTGTAAAACATTTGTGTAAACTAACAAAGCAACAACATAATTTAGGTGAAAATATTTAAATTTCAATGGCGCCCTTGGTCCGACGAAGAATTCCTAAAAGATTTTTAGGCACTATCGTATCTTTCTACAGTAGCCATAATAAACTTCAAATTTAAAGGCGATGCCACGTATTTAAGTAAAGATAACGCTCTAGGAATAACTATTACGAGTCAACTAAAACGAAAATAAAATATGTCCTGTGGAGAAGAAAGAATAACTCATATGCAAATGTTAAGCAGTTTTGGAGATGTTTCTGGGTGATACTTTAAAATAGGTATGCCGCGGTGTGTGTATGACCGGCGTTCGGGTCGTCGCTGCTTTATAAAAGAATATTTTTCTATAAAATAATCAAAGGAGGGGTATAGATTCAAAGTGTACAATCTCCATGTTTTCTAAATTATCAGTAGACGAAAAAAGCTTAATATAATCCATTAAATACAACCAATTACGATAGTTTTTCTTTTTTATTGTATTTATGGCCCATCTTAGACTAAAAACCAATTTTTTTCCTTAACATTTTAAAAAAATATCAAAGTTATTTGGAAAAAGGAGATGGAGATTGCACGTTTTGGAAATAACAATTGGAATTTGTCCATTTTGAAAATAGCAAATACGGAATAGTAGATTCTGTAACGAGGTTGGATTAAAAATTCGATCCGAGTGGAAGATTCCGAACGCGAGCGTATCGAGCGTGAGCGTGAGCACGAGTATCGAACTTTCATTCTAACCGAGTAGCAGACTATATTTTCTCCACGACCATCCAGTTCCTTATCTGATTCGTCCGATTTTTCACTCATTTTTTGACTTGCACTAAAATTTGTCTGAAAATAATTATTACAACGCGGCCATTTTTATCTGACGCTGACAGTTTCGAAATTCATGGCAACCTATGTCGTTTATATCAATTATAAAATATTCATTCCGTATCTTGTTATTGAATGAAAATACACGCAAAACGCATAAGAAGCAAGTGTTTCAGAATAAATATTCCAACTCAAGAGCGAGAATTTTTACATTCTATTATCAAAAATGATTTTGGAATTATTGCATTTAGTAATGGTCGTGGAGAAAATAATTTAAGGATCATTTTTCACAAAATTTCAATTTCGCCCATTGTTAGTAAGGTACATTGAAGGGCACCACTTTTGTGTCCCCATTTTGGATAAATTGGGACAAATGTGGACTATACCTCAATTTTTTTAGTGGGCTCTATTCCACGACGCCGTAATACGTTGTCTTTTTCTTGCTGTATTACCGGTTACCGGAGTTACGTTCACTTCCATTATTATTTAATTACCGTGAAAGATACAAAAAAAATAGAAAACAACAAACAACCACTCTTTAATGGTTCACGCATCATATTATGCAACTATAACTTTAAAAAGTAAACTCGGAATAGCTTTGGCGCGAATTATTATCAACAAGTCTGTGCAGGATTTTGCACGCTTTGAAATAATTCGAAACTAACAGCAAAACAACCCATTGGAGATTGTACACTTCGATTTTTAAAATAGAACAGGAGATTGTAGGGCTCGAAACTTAAATGTCCATGGAGCTTGTACAGTTTCACAACAGATGAATTGATTTCAAAAAAAATACCTTGTCGGACTTCCATTGTCTTTATTTTGTTACTTAAAACAACGTTTCGGTTAGTTAGTATCTCTAACCGTTTTCAAGTCTAAACTAAATTATAATTCTAAGGCTACTGTCCTAAATACTATCCAGGTGCAATGAAGCTTGATTACTCCGCCTACGTGCTTATTGGAGTGTGAAGCTTGAGCTGTCGGTTTTGGACAAGAAGAGGCTTCCAGATATTGGGGATATCTTTACTTGGTTTACTAAATATATGTATATTTTGATTTAT
This sequence comes from Polydrusus pterygomalis, assembly GCA_963969555.1. Lineage (NCBI taxonomy): Eukaryota > Metazoa > Arthropoda > Insecta > Coleoptera > Curculionidae > Polydrusus > Polydrusus pterygomalis. Next base: position 22,936,547 of record OZ018379.1, read on the forward strand.
GAAAGCTCCTTCCTTAAATTTTCGTTTTCTCCAGTGCTGTTCCGTGTCCAAAACCTTGGCTTCTGACCACTGTATATTATGTTGGTTGGTCCATACATGTTCCGCTATACCTGATCTCGAAGTTTCACCTCTTTGAGTATGTTTCAGATGTTCTTTAACTCGTACGGGAAGAGGTCTTTAAGTTTCTCCAATGTACGATTCGCCACACTCGCAAGGGATTTGATAGATACAATTTTTTGTGTTTTCATTACTGCATAGGGGTTTTACTTTTGTAAGAACGCTTCTAAGCGTATTTTCGAATTTAAAGGCTGTTTTGATATTATAGTTTTTGGCTATCTTGCTAATCTTTTCAGAAATCCCCTTGACATAAGGTATTGTAAGAAATGCTTGCTCCTCCTTCGTTTCTGTATTAGTTTTTACTTTGCGATTTTTGAGTTTTGAGATGGTATTAGTTACAAAAGTTTCAGGGTAACCATTTTGTTTTAAATCTTTTTTGATGTTTGAAATTTCAATATTTAGGTCTTCCGGATTGTTGCAAACGTTAGATGCTGTGTGATAAATAGTTTGAATTATGCCCTGTTTTATGGAGTTTGAATGATTCGATCCGTGATTAAGGTATTGCCCGGTGTGAGTGGGTTTCCTGTATCCTGAAGTTTTTATGTTATCAGCACTTCGTTTGACAAGAATATCGAGAAAAGGTAGAGTCAAGTAGAGTGGAATGTTTTTCGGGTTCCATGGTAAATTTAATGGATTTTCTGATACTATTAATATGTTCCAAAAACCGTATCAGCTCTTCGTTGCTGTCTGTCCAGATAATAAAGGTATCATCAACATATCTAAGCCAAAGTTTAGGTTTAATCTTGGCAGTGTTAATTAAATAGCGTGTGACTCGAACCATTCCATGTACAGGTTAGCCACCACCGGAGAGAGAGATGAACCCATTGGAAGACCGTCATCCTGGGCATAGAACCTATCTTTTACTTGAAAGTAGAAACTACGTAGACAACAAACGTTGTGTTAAGTAACAAAATAAAGACAATGGAAGTCCGAAAAGGTAATTTTTTTTATATTACTTCATTGTCTACCACCTTCAAACAAACAGATGAATTGATTGTCGCACGTTTCTCATGAACACACTCTGTTGTCGTGCATTAAAATTAAATAAAACTTCACCAAAAAGCGGTATGAACGTTTAGGTAAATTATGCGCATTTTTAGGCCTTAGTCGATATTTTTAAACAAGCATATATCATGTCTTGTTTTTTTCATTTTATTTAAAAGTTTAATAAATTTGCAACAGTAAACAGTGTGCCTGTGTCATAAATTAAATTAAGGATAATATACTTGTACGCCTGGACGTCTGAAAAAACACTAAATTATTTAAAATTCCCAAAATTGTTTTATGGGTATTCTTTTTTATTTTATTCTGGCACTTATTTAAATTTTATCTTTTAAACATCTTTATACGACCGAATTTTAAGGAATGAAATATTTTTAAAATGTGCAAATGATTATAGGAACTACAATATAGTGGCGCCAATAAGTAGAAAATGCTAATATTATTGTGTTTTTATACTTACAATTGATTAGTGGTGTAAGATCTGGCGTAACATATTAAAATGGCAAGAAAAATTTAAGGTGGTTATATTGGCTTTCTTGTTTATTTGAAACCGATAATTTATTTTCAATTATTAAACCGAATAATTTAACGGTGGACAAGTGGTTTGTAACTCTCAGTAACCCACAAACCACTTCTTAGACAGTATTTTCATGGTGATATCTTCGTAATACTACCACCAATGACAAATTGTATCTTTATAATGTCTTACAGACATGCTTAAAACGTTTTATATAATTTTATTTTTAAATAACCCTCGACACCTTCTTTTTAGAAGGCCTTTTTGTTCTTCCCCCGTTTATTTAGTTGGTTTACATCTATTACATCTACTTTACTGACTTTTTCACATACTCAGTATGTTTTAACTTTTCTCAATTTTCTTCATATTATGTCACTTCGACACATCAATTTTTTAATTCCATGAAAGCTCCATTAAGGTTCTACACCATTTTCTCTTCTGCTAAAACCATTAGCATTACATAAATTTTCTGTCTCCTGATGATGAACGTTTCTACGTTCGAAACATGTCGAGACCCCTAAAGAATTTTTATTCTATTAAATTTTGTGGATGGAAACTTTTAAAAAGAAAGAAAACACTTTCTTTTAAATAATTTATTTTTAAAAAAACCTTAATATTTTATATTTTTTTATTTTTTTATTTTACGACGGCCTATTTTCGCAACGAGGCCAATCACCGTCCTTAATATTTAATGATATGTTTAAACAACCCCCCCCCCCCCATTTGCCACTAGGCAATACCCCAGATGATACGATCATTTCTTTTACTGATACATGAAAGCTTTCCACAGACTGCAATAATAAATTTTTTTAAGTCATCCAATGTTTCGTATTTAATATACAATTAGTAAATAGTAATACCCCAATATAGTATCTGACCTTTCTACACCCTGCATGTTTGAAGATTAAGCTTTTCATATTTACAACTTACACGCCAATTTAATTTTTTTACATTCAGTTATGTTGAAGAAGAATCCAAAATTTAGTTCTACCTCTGTAAAAAAAGCGAATTTCAGAAAAATATCAACCTAGAAGATTCTGCTTTTTAAAAGACGACATATTATTATATTGAAGACAATAGACCAATTAATACCACAAACAAGCCAAGTCAAATTAATGATGGTCATTTTAACAAAAACTTACAAGTTGGTTTTAAATAATATAAAGCAATCAATTCGTTAATGATTGAGTATTGGCGCCGTTTAAACACATCATTATGTTTACTTTCCACTCATGATTTATTTGATTATCGAGAGCGTACCGAGTACAGCATGTGCTTAAAATTAAGCGCACTTTTGTTTATTTATATAATTTAGTCACAGCTTGAAGAAATATTAATATTGGTTGTCAACAATAACAAATAAACACAAACAATAATTAGTAATTATTAATAATTTACAGTTAACATTTTTGCTTTAAAGTGCTAAACATAATTAAATTTCAATACAAAATGTCTGGGTCAACGCGAATTAACTTAAGACAAAACTCCATACTGGAAATAATAAAAAAGGCCTTTAATCATACAAACTAAGAAAAATAATCTACATTATATATTTATGGTCCTCGATCCCCGATACACATAACAAACGACAAAATGTCCTATTATGAAGCCTTATGGCACTCCAGTATTTAATAATAATAAACGTCTTTTATTAGGATGAACAAATGAAACAATTACAAAGACTAACAGTCATAGGCAGACAAGCAAAAGCGGGGGCGCGGTCTAGCCACAAGGCTACTCTACTAAACCCCACACTGCTTGCTAAAATAATAATAAAAAAAATATATAAAGAATTATGAATTTACAGATATTATATAAATATCGTAGAAAGGAGAAAATACAAAAAAATGGTTTAAATAGTTAACATTCTAGAAAAAAAAAGTACGCTACATTCTGACCTGATAAGGAAGACGAAAAAACATAATTCGAAGAATGACCTGCAAAACATTGATAAAAATAATAATTTAACAAGAATAATTAACGAATTTGTTTATTTTGAATACTGAGTGGATATTTTTTATACTGCAATTTAAATTTGTTACTATCAAGGAAAACCATTTCATTAGGTAAGGAGTTGTATAATTTAAGAGAGTTGTAGGTAAATGATCTCTGAAACATGGCTACTCAAAAACGAAATACAAACCTACTTTTTAAAGAAAGAGGCAGAGCCGGATTATTTAGAGTTTTAACCAAACAATTCCCCAAATGTAAAGTTCTACGGTTGTTCATTACTAGCCAGTTAAGATTTTTCAACGCATGAGAAATATGATCAAATTTTCGACGTTCAAAAATAAGGCGGGAGCATGTATTCGGTACCCTTTGTATCCTATTTCTATCTGCTACATCAAGGCATTGCCCATAAATGAAATCACAGTAGTTAAAGCTGGATAAAACGGGACTCTCACAGAGCATTTTACGCAATTTAAAATTTAGGACATAAAGGTTGTTGTATAATACTCTTAAAGATATATATGACTTTTGAATTAGCTTTTTGACATACTCCCTAAACCTTAGTTCAGTATCCAGGATTATACCCAGATTTTTAGCTGTTTTAACTACGGGGAGCCTAACATCATCGATAACTATATTGATATTATCATTCAAAAAGTCAATTTTATTCTTATTCCCAAAAAGCATCAAGGATGATTTTAATGGATTCAACCTTAGATTATGATCCAGAGAGAGTTGATTTAACATGCTTAAATCTTCGTTAAGCATATTCGATGCGTTTATATAGTCTTGGCAATCGAAATGAAGGTAAATTTGTGTATCATCTGCATATGCCTGAACCTTACAGTGCTTTAAAGATTTTAAAATATCTGAGTATAGATAATAAACAGAAGAGGTCCTAGGATAGATCCTTGAGGTACACCAGACAAAATTTGAATTTGTTCTGAATGATTGTTTTTATTGAACAATTTTTGGCACCTGTTGTTGAAGTATGATCTAATAAGATTTAAGGATGATTCTTCAAAGCTATATACGATATGTTTCTCATATTAGACCGGATATACAGGGTGATTCAAAAGTACTTTGACAAACTTCGGAAGGTAATTGCTGGCAATATTTTAACACGAAAAGTTCCTATAAACAGTGGACCTTGGCGACTTCGTTACGGAGATACAGGGTGTTGAAATGTTAAAAGAAATAGTAATAATTTTTAAATAACTCCTTAACGAGTTATTTTTTTTTTATGAAATTTTGTGAATTAAATAAGCATCTAAGGACACTTATTTTCAAAGTACAACACGTTCGTAAATTTAACCAGTGGCGTCGGTACAAAATGTTACTATCATATTTTTTGTGAAAACTGCTACACCACTGACTTATTTTATTTTAACTTTTTTTTTATAAATCCCCCCTTTATTTAGAACAAAAAAAATCACGCGTGTTTTTTTGATACGAGGGACGGTTTAAGCGTAAATTATTATTTTATTTGAATATACACAAATATTAAAAAATGTGTTTTAAACTGATCAACCACTCAAATATTTATTACAGTATTTTAACGAATACCTACATACATACTTACTAATAAACAAATATGTTTATGCCTAAGGAAGATATCTGACGATGCCTATTTTCTTTGTATAACACGTTTTCAGTGGCATACATATTTATTTATTAGTATGTTATTTTTTAATATTTTGTATTTTGACAAGGCGGCTTTGGAAATGCTTTTTTTGTCGATAAATTAAAATATATTTGACAGTTAGTTACCACTGAGTTTTATTTCTTCAGTTTTGTTATTTTTAATGGTAACTAACTGTCAAATATATTTTAATTTATAGACAAAAAAAGCATTTCCAAAGCCGCCTTGTCAAAATACAAAATATTAAAAAATAACATACTAATAAATAAATATGTATGCCACTGAAAACGTGTTATACTAAGAAAATAGGCATCGTCAGATACCTTCCTTAGGCATATACATATTTGTTTATTAGTAAGTATGTATGTAGGTATTCGTTAAAATACTGTAATAAATATTTGAGTGGTTGATCAGTTTAAAACACATTTTTTAATATTTGTGTATATTCAAATAAAATAATAATTTACGCTTAAACCGTCCCTCGTATCAAAAAAACACACGTGATCTTTTTTGTTCTAAATAAAGGGGGGATTTATAAAAAAAAAGTTAAAATAAAATAAGTCAGTGGTGTAGCATAGTTTTCACAAAAAATATGATAGTAACATTTTGTACCGACGCCACTGGTTAAATTTACGAACGTGTTGTACTTTGAAAATAAGTGTCCTTAGATGCTTATTTAATTCACAAAATTTCATAAAAAAAAAATAACTCGTTAAGAAGTTATTTAAAAATTATTACTATTTCTTTTAACATTTCAACACCCTGTATCTCCGTAACGAAGTCGCCAAGGACCACTGTTTATAAGAACTTTTCATGTTAAAATATTGCCAGCAATTACCTCCCGAAGTTTGTCAAAGTACTTTTGAATCACCCTGTATATTAGGCAATGTAGGAAATTATTAAAAAAAAACATAGTAATGTATCATGGCGTACATCGCTCCTATGCACGCCCCTGGTATACATATATTAGAATTAAACGAAAACACTGGCGTTGATATAATATTCTCACTTGTTTTCATTATATCAAAATTGCTTCTAAAAATTTAGTAAGATTTTCGAGTCGTTAATAAGACACTAATAGATATTTAATGATCTCAAAACCTATTGTTGTAAAAAAGATTGATTTACAAATTAACCGTACCAAACTATTTTAATAAGGTACATTTTATTACTATATATTGATAATATAGGTAGTAGACACTATATTTGGAAAGCCAGTTTTACTTTTAAACTATAGAGGCAAATGGTCTGATTAGAGACAGGTACAGGCGAATAATATAACTTTCTATGAGGGTAGCAGCGAATGATTGGTTAAGGGCTATGGTTAGGAGGGTAGCCCGATCTTCTTTGCAATACTGCGTTGTGGTTAATCCATTTTAATCCAGTTTAAAGATCGGTTTTTTTTATTAGGGTTTCTTATTCTGCTGGAGGCTGCCAAACCATTGAATTCTATCAAATGTTTTGTGGTTTAGCAAGTCAGTTTTTGTCAGCTTTTTTAACTCATAGCATTCTATATCGGTTCAGTATTAATTTATATTCTTGATGGCATGTAAGTAGTTTATCGCTAATGTTTGCTTAAGCTGGGTAACCGTTCCAAACAGCATGTTAATGGCTAGTTGATTTGAAAATTTTCTTACAGTTTCAACAACCAATTAAATTTTCTTATTTTTTGTGTCACACAAATCACCCAATCATAACAACAATACTCCGGGTAGTTTTCAATCACTATGACACCAAGACTTCAAGCATCATTTCTTTGACAATTTCATGCTCCAAATAAATATCAAAATGTTACGTCTTATTCCTTTACCAGTTGTACTTTTAATAAATAAATTATTGTTCTGCTGCGAGTTATTTTATTTTCTGATTTAATATCTCTTAGAGATTGACAAATGCCTCATAATTTTATGTCAATCGAAAGCACGTTGACTTTGGTAACAGCAATTCGTTACATCAATCTATAGATTCCATCCATATATTTGTTGTTGTGGTTGTGCCCAGTTACCCAGGGGAATTGGTGTACACTGAGAAAAATGATCTAATACAACAGGTTTGCTAAGACATAGTTTGTATTGATAGTTTATTTTTTATTAACCCATATTAAATAAATTGCTAGTGTATCAAACCCGTTTTAGTGTTATGATCAATTCCAGATTGGCTAGAACAGTGTTTTTATTGGTAGTAATCAGGTCCATTCGCAGCACAGTCTTGTTCAATAATGAACTACTTTTAATACAGCAATTTTGTTAAGAAATAAATTGTATCTTCTCAATTCGACGCATACTCTACAATAATTAAGAAAGCAGAACAGCAACCACAAGACGTTGGTGGGGGGTTTGCTTACAACTGCAAGTCGGAACTAATACAGTATATAAAACCAGATTACATCCCCATTAGAACTTGATGATTACTGTGAGTATTGGGATCAATAATGGCTCTAAACCATTCTATGGTAGCAATAACTCCTATTTCCTATTGGCTTAATTACCGTAATATTATCACTACACAACTGTCTAACAATTTTCGTTGTCTTACAGTAGAAAAGCGCGTTGCTGTCACATATAGTATTAAACAGTTGTATAAAGAGTATGTGAATTCTTATAAGGAATAGTTAGTGTAATTTGCTAACCACTCTTGGATACGCACCCAGCACAAATAAATGTGTCTTATGTCACTTCACCTTCCACTAAGATTACATTGTGTAAAAAGTATTATTACGAAAAAACCCTGCTATTAACCTAAATTTTCATTGCTGTTGGAATTATAAAATTCCACGACTATAAAATCCTACTTAAATAATTTAATAAAGCGCAAACCAAATGTGACGCAAAGAATTTTAAAGCGAATGATATTCTAAATATTTAGATTACTTATTGGACTCGTTATTATGTAGTACTTAAATTTTAACAGGGTGATTCAATTTTGAAGTTCCATTACAGGGTGATAAATGTCGACGAGAATGTGCAGAAAGGTGGGGATTTTTTCTTCGTTATTATAATATTATGAACTTATTTGCTTTCTAAAACATTTTTAACCTTATAAATGCTGTTATAAAATGGCAGTAAAAGTTGGTTATTAGAGTACCAAAGTATCGTACAACAAGGAAACTTTGGGGGAACGTCAGGTTTGTAATTAGCTAAATATTACATAGAGTAGAACGATTACAAAAGGGATCTCGGTGATATTAATGGATAAAAAAAAAAAAATTAAAAACGACAAATTGACGTTAACCGTCAAAAGGTCTTTACAAATATTTTTTACAAATAGAATAAATATAATACTTAGTAATAACTTTAATCTACGACTATTTAATAATATAAGCATAATGTGCTTGTTAGTACATATATAATGTGGTTCATATTACCATAGTTACGCATAATCTACAACCGTGGATTATGAGATATCATAATCCACGGTCCCAACAATGAAGGTTATATTGCTGGTTCAAAAAAAAAACTAAAATAGACGCTGCTAATAAAATTTTAAAACAAATAAACTCAAATTTATGCCCATCTACATCTACCACTGTAAATATTGTTAGCTCCGAAACTTTTTCGATTACTAATAAAAACGATATGAATATAAGTAATATTCCTGCTCCCACTCATTTTCATAATTGCTCTAATTAATGTTACAATCAATTTCATGAAAAATTAGAAATAAGTAATTGAATTTTGTTTAATTATTGTTAACATTGTTGAATTATATTTTTTAGTTAAGAAATGCCATTAATAATTTATATTTATATAATATTACCTTGTTATGTAAAAATATTCTATTGTAATAAAATTTGTTAATCTGAATGCATTTTCTAATTTTTTAAATACTGAATAGTGGTAGATAAAGTATAGTATTTGACTCGCGTATAATGGCTATATTAAACGAGATTTTAAAACACGAACCGAAGGCTACATTACACGCTCGTTAAATAATATACTATAGTAATGCTTTTTAATAATTTTGTGGTAATAACCTTAATACTTGATGATGTGGTACCTATAGAAGACACATGTCATTAATAAACGCTTTTAAAATGTGATGACAATGTCGCTTTTAGGAGAGAAGAAGTGATGAGCTAAGTGGGGCAGGTTGTGGGGGTTACGCCAGAGTTACCTTTGAATGTGACCTTGCTACTATAGAAGAAACCTAACCTATAAATAACCTAACTCTCTATTTACTTACCCATGAAAAGTAACTGCAGTTATAGGCTATTGATTATGTCATATAAAAAGGAACTAAGACTTTCACGGGTTTTTATTACAGGAATCGATCAATGGGTTATAAATGAAGAAAAAACCGCGAAGTGCTATTAAATTAGAGGGTGGAAATTGAAGATAGGGGTGAAAAACCACCCCTTTTGATTTTTTCAATATATAACAATAATACACTAATACAATAAACAAACCAAAATTTCGATATATCTCATATGAAACTTTTTGTAGAGAATCAAATTTCCCATCGGAATAGCATTTTTTGAATATTAAAAAGAAAAATTTCATGCCGAAACAGTCGAAACAAACTTGAAAAAAAAAGCGAAAATTTCGATTTTTTGATTTTTTTTTGCTTTTTCGCCTGTATCTTTTTTTTGGGCTTAGATGTATAGGCATTGCTTCAGATGTAGAAAAACAGATTAAATTTTCTTTAAAATGGCGGGTGAAACTATTTTTTTGAATGAAAATTGACCGAGATATGGCCAGTTGAAAATTGCTGTTTTTTTTTGCATTTCATCCCTCTTATACGAATATTGTTTTTGTTCGCATTTTATTGGAAAAATTATTGTTTTATTCAATTGAAAAAGTTTTTTTACGTTCATTATTTAGTAATACATGACAAGTACAACAAATTCGGCACGAAATTTTTCTTTTTAATATTCAAAAAATGCTACTCCGATGGGAAATTTGATTCTCTACAAAAAGATTCATATGAGATATATCGAAATTTTGGTTTGTTTAAGAGATATATTGAAAAAACCAAAAGGGGTGGTTTTTCACCCCTATCTTCAATTTCCAACCTCTAATTTAATAGCACTCCGCGGTTTTTTTCTTCATTTATAACCTATTGATCGATTCCTGTAATAAAAACCCGTGAAAGTCTTAGTTCCTTATTGCCCTGTTTTTAAGACATAATCAATAGCCTATTATTATTTTTCGAATTCTCGCATACTTGCGACTATGGAGGGCTTTAAGAAGGAGTCCGATCGAAAATGGCTGTTCTTTAAATTTACGTCCCTGTTCAGTAGTTAGTTCGCTGTTTCCGGGTCGCGGCGCAGTGATCGTCAAGTGTTTGACTTTTTACAGGTTTTGATAGACGTCAGCGGTATTTTTATCCAATAATTAATAAAATAAGCTTTATTAGATATAATATATACATATCTCAGCCTGTAGAGGGTTTTAGTTAACTAAATTCAATAAAACAGTTGATTATCCCATAAGAACCCATGCATTTTACAGATTTAAAGGAACACATGCGCCCCTGACAGCCATTTTTAAAGCTGCTTTACCGATCCAAAACTTTGCCCGAAACCAATGTATTGCGATCAGACTCCTAACCTAAAGCCCTCCATACTTGCTACTCATCCTAATTAGCCGTCAGAACGAATCATAAAACACAGAAATCATAAACACAGCAATTATTACACAAAACCGATAAACTGAAGAAAATTTCAAACCGCTGCCAAAGAAACCACAAAGAAACACCAAACAGAAATTGGGATAGTCGATATACATCGATGCATTGAAAACATCAAAATTTTCAATGTGATATGTCGTTTTTGAGCCCTGCATCGGGGCTATTTGAAATTTGTCGATGGATCGATGAATTTTAATCGATGTATTAGGCCTTAATTTTATTCGTAAAATAATTATTTTGCCGTTACCTCTCGATCTTGATTGTACCTTTAACCTTTGGTTTCAGTTAAGGCGTGAGCTTAGAATAATTAGATTTGTGATTTGTTTGGTAATTCTAATTCTATTAAAATATTGTTTTCGATGCATCGCAAACATAGATGTTGTGCCGCGATACATTTTCTGTGGACCTCCTTGAACAGAAATGAAGGAAACAACGTCATCATGGCCTCATCTTTGGGGGCGGATCTCTTACTGCTGCGTTGCCATACTGCATACTCTTTATAAGGTGTTAGACAAAGAGTTAAATTTCGCACATCATGATAACACTTTTAACGGCGTATGTTTGCCAAACAATATGGAGGGGAGCATTTCGCATGTTGATTTACTTCAGAATGAAATACGATTTCGGCAATAGGTTCACTTATTATTGTTTCATGTACCGTGCGAGCAAAAATTATTTGCATCAAAGAGGGCTTGAATTAAAAAACGTAGGGCTTAGTTTAGATCACAAAGATATGGGGACGATATATCTAACCAAATCTAGGTTAAAATTTTGTCAAATTCATATTATGACATGATATGCCAAACTAATGAGTAACAAAATAAGTAGACACATACAAATTTATTTTTGTTGTTTACAAAATTAACAAAATATACAGAAAGAAAAACAAAAATAATTACATAAATTGCTGAAATTGGTCACCGCCATGCTCCAAGCATAAATTCACACGTCTCTTCATATTTTCGAAAGTGTTGACCAGCATCTGTGGAAAAATGTTACCTACCACATTCTTGGATAATCCTTTCTTGTAATTGTTCTAACTTTGCAACTGGTGTTTTAAAAATAGTGTTCTTTAAATGAGGAAAAACGAAGTAATCCATAACCGTTAAACAAGGTGATCTAGGTGGGAATTCAATGTCTGATCGAAAACTGATCAATCTGTCGTCGAAAAAATTGCTAGTAGTTAATAGTTCCGGCGGCTGTATGGGCGGTTGCACCGTCCTGTTGAAAATATCCAAAACGTAGTTCGGTAGTTCGTCGTCAAGTAATTGCTTCACAAATGGATTCAAAATATTGTCTTTATACCGCTGTGCTGTAACCGTGTCATGGAAAAAAATAGAACCAACAATTCTTCTTCCGGAAACAGCTAATCAGACACCAATTTTTTGAGGGTGCAATGTTGACTCTACAAAAAAAATGGGGATTTTCACTACTCTACATGCGTGTATTCCTTGGAATATTTGCACTTTATAAGGAAATAAATTTAGCTGCTTCTTAAGAATAGTCCTGCATGTTCCATAAGATCTTCCCACTTCTTGGGACAGGCGTCTTATACAATTTGTTGGCGTATTTTGCATTATTTCACGAACAAGTTCTTCTGTTTTTACAGATGGTCTTCCTGCTCCTTTTTTGTGTTGTATAGAACCTGTTTCCCTAAACACAGCCACGGTCTTTTCAGGCAATGATAAAAATCCCCAGCAATAAAAGTAACTTTATGAAAATGTTCGTGAAAATCGTCCTGATTGTATTGCCACTCACCATTTACTATAACCCCGTTTCGAAAATACGCTTCAACCATGAATGTTTTGTGCTGTTCCGTAAAGCTCATTGTGTGAATTGTTCAAGAAATTGGAAAAATTAGCGATTAATCAAATTACTTGTAACGACTGTCCAAGATGACGGAATAACTGATTGATTGTTAATTCAGGTAGTTACTGACACTCAACAGGTATTAAGTTCTACGGCTAAGCATTACGTCCTTAGATGAAAGGCCCTCTTTGATGCAAATAATTTTTGCTTGCACGGTATAAGTACCAGATTCATTGTTTTGCATTGTGTTTAGTAAATCTATACGCATTACCACTAGTCGTACCGATTGCCCGAGGTTGTAAAGTCAGTTAAAGAATAAATCGGTGGAAAAATAAAGTTGTGAACGAGTAAGTCTCGACGAAAAAGGGAATTGGACATACTACTTTTAGAAACCCACTAACAAGCTGTTTTTAATTTGTGAAGTCGGTTCTCAACAAAGCAAGATATGGTCGGCACGTAGGCCATTTTTCTTCTATACCCTTAAAGCCGGTAGTATAAGTGGTTTACCGTGTTCTATACGATACGCGTTTTGTTATTCTGTTATTTCTGTTTGGAATGAAACAGGAAACGCAACGGTGCTTTTATTTTAGTAAAAAAATATTTGCCACCTGAATAATAGTAGTGCTTGGCTACTATAAAATGCAAAGAAATTGCAAGTGTGATTGCTTGAAATGTTTTTTGTATAGATATGCGAGAAAACCAAGTCAACAAAGTAAAATAAGTACTGTTAGATGTCCACTAAAACTAGAAAAGAAAACTTTTTCTACTAGTGTCACCACCTATACTCCAGTTTTGAACTATTTTGTTCTTACCATGTACCAGCCAAGACGGTCAGTACCTAGCTACCGTGCGAGCAAAAATTATTTGCATCAAAGAGGGCGTTGCATCTAAGGACGTAATGCTTAGCCGTAGAGCTTAATACCTGTTCAAGTCCTGTTGGGTGTCAGTAACTACCTGAATTAACAATCAATCAGTTATTCCATCATCTTTGACAGTCGTTACAAGTACCTAATTTGATTCATCGCTAATTTTTCCAATTTCTTGAACAATTCACACAATGGGCTTTACGGAACAGCACAAAACATTCATGGTTGAAGCGTATTTTCGAAACGGGATTACAGTAAATGGTGAGTGGCAAATGGCAATACAATCCGGGTTTGTGCATGGACGATTTTCACGAACATTTTCCTAACGTCGCTTTTATTGCTGGGGATTTTTATCATTGCCTGAAAAGAACCGTGGCTGTGTTTAGGGAAACAGGTTCTATACAACACAAAAAAGGAGCAGGAAGACCATCTGTAAGAACAGAAGAACTTGTTGCAAACGTTCGTGAAATAATGCAAAATACGCCAACAAATTGTATAAGACGCCTGTCCCAAGAAGTGGGAAGATCTTATGGAACATGCAGGACTATTCCTAAGAAGCAGCTAAATTTATTTCCTTATAAAGTGCAAGTATTCCAAGAAATACAAGCCGCAGATTTTGAAAGACGTAGGAATTACTCTCAATGGTTTACCTAAAATTTATTGGAAATAAATGACTTATTAGACCTGACATTTTTTTCGGATGAAGCCTGGTTCCACTTCTCCGGTTATGTGAATTCTCAGAATACACGCGTGTGGAGTAGTGAAAATCAACATTTTTTTGTAGAGTCCACATTGCACCCTCAAATTTGTGTCTGGTTAGCTTTCCCGAAGAAGAATTGTTGGTCCTATTTTTTTCCATGACACAGTTACAGCACAGCGGTATAGAGACAATATTTTGAATCCATATGTGGAGCAATTACTTGACGACGAACTACGTCTTGGATATTTTCAACAGGACGGTGCAACCGCCCATACAGCCGCCGAAACTATTAACTACTTACGCAATTTTTTCGACGACAGATTGATCAGTTTTGGATCAGACATTGAATTCTCACCTAGATCACCTTGTTTAACGGTTATGGATTACTTCGTTTTTCCTCATTTAAAGAACACTATTTTTAAAACACCAGTTGCAAATTTAGAACAATTACAAGAAAGGATTATCCAAGAATGTGGTAACATTTCTCCAGAGATGCTGGTCAACACTTTCGAAAATATGAAGAGACGTGTGAATTTATGCTTGGAGCATGGCGGTGGCCAATTTCAGCAATTTATGTAATTATTTTTCTTTTTCCTTCTGTACATTCTTACTTTGTTAATTTTGTAAACAACAAAAATTAATTTGTATTTGTCTACTTATTTTATTACTCATTAGTTTGGCATATCATGTCGTAATATGAATTTGACAAAATTTTAACCTAGATTTGGTTAGATATATCGTCCGCATATCATTGTGATCTAAACCAGGCCCTACGTTTTTTAATCCAAGCCCTCTTTGATGCAAATAATTTTTGCTCGCACGGTATAAAACAATGTTTGCTATTTCTCCATCAGTGGCGTGCAGTGGTGGGGAGGGGGGAGAGGTTATGTGTTCAGTAGGTGCTCCCTATATATAAGGAACCATTGTGTGGCAGGATATTTTTTTTTTTTGATATGTTTCTCGACTTAGCAAAGTTTTGAACTTAAGTCACAATGCCTGCATGGTAAGGCATTGACAATGAACTTTTACTGTTTAAATTTAGGACGTTAAAAAATGTAGGTGAATGTTGAATTTTGGTCTTCTGATATGACAGGAACGCATAGACATTTTGATTATGCTGGGTTGTGAAGATAAAAATAAAAGTCATAAAGAAGTCCGTAATATGTTAAGTAAAAAGTTATCGATTTTATTATCGCCGGCTATTAGCCAATCGACAGTATCTAGAATAGTAATGGATAAGTGGAGACCTTCTCGTAGTGTTAAAAATAGTGTTTAAAGTGGTCGTCCAGGTATACCGGAGGAGAAACAAATTTTTTTATCACAACAAAAAAATTTTCATAGCTCAAGTACCCTGAAATTAATGCGCCACTGACTTATTATATATTACTTTAAATTTAGTATGTATTTATTGTGACGACTGTTACGAAAAGTATCCTGTGTCTATTTATTCATGCGTATATGAAAATGATACTCTAGAATATGTTTTGGCATTTAGTTTTATAAATCAAGACCATCTTGTGAGGTCCCATTACGAGTTTACTTGTCCCAAGGTGCTTAATTGCCACTGCTTACTCTTGTCGGTTGCGCGGTTACCCGCAACAAATCGGGAATATTAATGAGGAATTTGGAGTATCTGAGGTTAAAACCGTCTTTCGGTGTATTATTTTCAATTAGTGTAATTAAGATGGGTCGTCCGCCCAAAAATTCTCGAAGAATCGTGCTTTCAAATATCTGTAAGAGGTATTTTATTTACCACATTGTACCATTCATTAATTGACTATGCCTGCTGGTTTAATTCTTTATGTTAACATTCTTATGGTTTTTGGTTGTTGAGGTGCTGATAGACAATTATTTAGAAGAACAATTTATGCGATGTTAATAATAGCGATGGGTATTGCCCATAAGGCCTTGCACTGAGGAAAATGATCTAATACAACAGGTTTGCATTGATAGCTTATTTTTTATTATAGTCAGATCTGGTCTTAACGTGCGGGTCCAAAGGTCACTGATCATAATATGCGTCAAATTAGACAACACAGAGGCTATCAAAATGTGAGATTATTTACAAATATACGGAAGGAAGGAAAAATAGTTTTCATTATTTTAGCTATCGCGAAGATAGCCACATATACCTAATATTATTAGTTTTGTAAAAATTATGTACAGGGGAGTTGAAAAAGTTACAAAAAAATTATATAATCGTTAATTATATACCTACTGTACCCTTTAATTAAAAACGACAATAATAAACAGTGCAATGTATTTTAACAATTTTACTACTAAAACCTAAAAATACAATGGCATTTAGTCTGATAAACTATTTCGATAATGAAAGAAAAAGTGGAAATTCGCAAGCCAATATGCAGGAAAGCGTAATATAAACACTGGAAATTAGTTTAAGAACTATGCAGAATAATGTGCATGAAAAAAAAGCATAATATAATACCCAAGAATACTAAAAAAATGTAAACGAAAAACACCGTTTATAATTATAGCCTAAAAACTCTCATCGTCACTTATAAAATCTGAAAAGTCCTCGTCGTCTGAGTCGTCTTCGAATGGAGCAATTATCATTGGCGCTACTTCGACATCTAGTACTTGTTCTCGATCCCACCAATCCCTTATTAATATTTCTGTATGTTCCACCGATTTCTTCCAGTACTCTTGTGTAATATGATCTAACGAATCTTGCCAAACTATTTGTACTTGGTCGGATTTAAGACCATCAACTACATGTTTTTCATAATAAGACTTTGCACCAGCCCATATTAATTCTATTGCGTTAAACTGGCAATGATATGGCGGCAGTCGTAGAACCTCATGACCATATTCACGCAATATTTCATCTACCGCGTATATTTTGGGTTTTTTAAGAGACTTTGCTATTGAAAGGAGTTCTGATTTAAGCATATTTGGTAAAGGATTTTGGTTGTGTTTTTCCAGCCACTCATAAATATCACTTTTCCTCCAAGATGAAGTAGGCTGTTTATTTAAAATTCTTGAATGATATGATGCATTATCTAATACAATTAAAGACGGAGCATCCAAATTTGGTATCAATTGAATTTTTAACCATTTTTCAAACATTTCGCAATTCATATTATCATGATAGTCAGCACTTTTTGATGTTGAAGAAAAAATTAAACTCGCACCTGCAACATATCCTGTTGCAGAACCGGCATGCAAAATAATAAAACGCTTTCCCGTACCGCACCCCTTTTTCCTTTTAACACTTTTTACAGACTCATCTTGCCAAGATTTTGAACCACTTCCATTCGAAAGTATCCATGTTTCGTCTAAAAATACCACTTTTCTAAATTTCGATTTGTAATTGTCCGTATATTTTTTTTAAAACTGAACACGCTGACTCACTATCTGTGGCTGCTCACATAAAAATCTTCGGTTACAGTCTTTTTTATAGCGAAAACCTAAATTTTTTATTAATTTTGATAACGCTTCAAGTCCAATTTCCAAAACACCCCGAATTTTTAATGTTTTTTGTAAAACTGGAAGAGTTACATTGGTTTATGATTTGTATAAATCGTAAATCACATTTCGAACTCCCATTTTAATATTTTCGCTTAAATCCTCAGTCTTTGGCTTTCTTCGTTTACACTTTTTAGTATTCTTGGGTATTATGTTATGTTTTGTTTCATGCACAACTTTCTGCATAGTCGTTTAACTAATTCCCAGTGCTTTGGCTACTGTTTCCTGAATATTGGTTGGCGAATTTCCACTTGTTCTTTCATTTTCGAAATAGTTTATCAGATTAAGTACCATTTTTTTTGATTGGGGATGCAAAAACCCAGAAAATTATTTAATTTTCTCACAAACTGTCAAAGTCACAAAACTGACATCTTTAAATCAACTAAGGTGGAGGGTACAAACTTTTGTGAATCGCTGAAAATAAAATACATATCCTTGTCTTTCATGTCAAAATTACATAAGTCTGTCTCATTTATCTTACGTATTTTATTTAGAGGGTAAAATTAAACGCAAGGAAAGAAAACAAAAACTGAGAGTATGTCTTTCTTAAATCGTTTGACCCGCACGATAAGACCAGATCCGACTATAACCCATATTAAATAAATTGCTAGTGTATTAAACCCTCTTTGGTGTTATATCAATTCCAGATTTGCTAGAATAGTGTTTTCTGGTAGTAATCAGTTCCATTAGCAGCCCAGTCTTGTTGAATAATGAACTATTTTTAATACAGCAATTTTGTTCTCATTGTGACGCGTTTTGTTCTCAGTAACGCGCTTTTTCTACAATTAAGAAAGAAGAACAGCGTCCCCAAAAACGATTTGTATCCAGAAGGACCTGACCAAGACGTTGGTGGGGATTCGTAGCGATCGGCAATCGCCGCGTGCCGTAGTATTAGTTTAAACGTATTTGTTGCGCAGGTCACATCGTTGTTCGGAGTCTTTTAGCTGTTTTGTCTAAATTTAAATTTTATTTATTGTACCAATACCTGTTTCTATTAATTTATTTTTACTTTGTATATAAGTTTTTTAAAACTTTGCATATGTCAGATATAGTCCAGTACGTGGGGGTTTTTTGAATGCAAAAGGTGGTGTAGTAGCGATTTTTTAGTATGTTGTTAGGCTTGGGGTCCTAATGAAAAATCCAAGTTTTTGACCTCGAGGCGCATGCGCTCGAGCCGCCATCTTGGATTTTAGGTACAAAAATTTGATTTTTTGACAATAACTCAAAAACGGTGGCTTTTACGACAAAATATATTCTATACAAAGTTAAAGAGGATAAAATTTAGTACATTTTTTTTTAAATTTTTGTAGCACACATATGTTAGGAGTTACAGCTCCGTGAAGTTGCACTATTTGAAAAAAAATGAGGAACCTTCATTTTGGTTGAGTTTTATTTTATTATTCTTATTTTATATCATTATAGTTTTACATAATTATAAAAAAAACTCTGCACTTGAATATTATTTTCAACATGAACATAGTTGAAACATCTAAACATGTAAAACCAAATGTATAGAGAATCGCATAATGAAAGTTATATCGACTTAAATTTATGAATGTTTGATCTTTGCAAGGGAGAATTCAGATCTTTTTTCCGAACATATCAGAGAACACTCACGCGACACAAGAAATAAAACAAATATAAAGAATACAAAGTATAATTTCAGCTTCATTCAAAGAAATGTAGAATTTAATTTAATAGAAATTTACAATAAAACTCCTCGGGAAATAAGGGAATTAAATGGCAAATCCTTCAAAATAAAAATAAAATCGGTACTTATTAGAAAGGCCTATTACACTGTCAATAAATATTTTGACGATGATATGGCATGGCAGTTAGTTATTTCCTCTATCACTAAAAATTGCTGCTTACTGATTGCTAGGGGATTGACACTCCTTGTCTCGCTTTTGTTTTGTCTATTTTATTCTCTTTTCATGTACTGAAGTGTTTATTGTATAATATGTTTGTCTTTGCAAGGTGTGAAATTGTATTTTAGGAATTTAAAAATTTTTAAACTTTACATTTATTACTATCTACATTTATTGACATGTCCTACGCCCTTGGGCTTTCAAGACTTAAATTCTATGTTTTTGTTTTTTACTGGAGGACCAATAAAGATTTTTGATTTAGATTTATTATCATTTAACAGTAATACCTATACTTTTCGTAAACAAAGTTAAAGGCAAAAAGTATATTGCATTATCTTTTTAAATAGTAAATTATGATTTAAGAGCGTTACAAAAATTAATTTCTACTACATTTTGGTACGTTTCGATGGTCCGGATTGGTTATTGTCGGTGTCCTGGTCGTAGTTGTCTGTCTGTGTCCTGGTCGTAGTTTTGGTCCGTAGCCTGAAAAATGTCGTCATCCTCGTCCTCGCTTTCAATGCGGATTTCCGGCATATTTCCGGAAGATTCTCCGTTGCAGAAGCCACATACAACCGAACATTTAAGTCCAGCCTTTCGGCACCTGCATGCCCTACCACATCCCTTTTTGCTGTTACAAGATGCCGATTATAATAAGGAATCGGGAGCTGGTTTTTGCGCCATTGTTATGGGAGTAAGCGCCATGCTTCCAACCCCAGTGGAGGAAGACTTTTAGTTTTTTCTTACTTTTCTATACTTTCAACTCCAATTTAAGCATGGACTACTTCTTTAAATTATTTATTTTAGTTATTAACAGCCAATTTTTTTTTTATTTTTTTTTCAAATAGTGTAACTTCACGGAGCTGTAACTCCTAACATAGGTGTGCTAAAAAAATTATTTTGGGCTGCCGGGCTGCAGCCCCCCCCCCCGAGCTTAGAAACTTAGCCTATTCGTTTAATTGCAAACCAATTTTTCATGTCACGCGAACTATTTTCGCATATTTTTTGCGATCTCAATGTTTTATGGATTTGTAATTTTTTTGCTTATCAATGTAACATGGAATCTTACGTTTTTTGAGTAATTAAAGTATAAATTTTAATAAATAGCTCAAAATTGTACATAATGATTAAAAAAAAAATTTCGGATTCGAGTTTTTTCCGTTTCTTTGCATTTTTTGAGAATATTTACCATAGTAATGTATATATATTTTTACACCATCAGAAAGTGGAGATTTCAACGAACAAAACGCCCACCGACTTTTTTAAAACAGCAGATATTTTGACGTGAGAATTTTCGATTGAAAATAAGGGTGCTTTTTCGATATTAAGTCAAAACAAGGTGAAAAAATAAATATTTTAAATCAAAATAATAACAGTGTGTTTGGGACATAAAAAGGTAAGTTATCACCAAATTTCGTGAAAACATAATTTTATTTGTAAAAGATAAAAATAAAAAAACAAAAACTTGGTTATTTGAATTTTTCACATAAATTTTGAGGCAATGTGAAAAAAGTGTTAATACAAAAGTTGTAGATATTATTATTACCTACAACTTTGCTATTTAACGTTTTTCATAGGACTTGTAGTTTTCCCGGAAATCGAGATAAATCGTTTTCTAGCCTTAAAAACTCACCCACTTCCACTTCCCGACCTCGGATCGCCCGTAAATTATTTTTTCTTTCATTTTTGTTATGTTCTCTTTCTTTTCCAATGGGTTTCATCCTACTATTATTTTTTTTGTTTCAAAAATTATCGACCCTGGTCTACCTATTTATGCGAACCACGATATTGATATTACCGTGGAAGAAATTCTGGACGAAATGGCAAAAACAAAACGAAGAATTTTACTTTAATATTAGCATTATTAGTGATTACTTACAACTTATTGTATAAGGTTTTTGTTTTGTTTTAGTATAAGAATGCTTAATATATGCGTTACTTATTTTAAATACATTTTTACTAATTAAAATAAAATCTCTAAATTTTTTTTTCATAAATATTTCGTTAGGGCTAGCGGCGTATTATTGCAGAAGTTTTAGGGGGCTGTCGCTCTCGTCAATCATAAGTATTTTACCCAAAAAAGGGCGTGGCACCCAAAAATTTTTCGCCTGCGGCGCAGGAAGTTAACCCCCCCCCCGAACAAAATTTCTGGTTGCGCCACTGTAAACAGTGTTGTACAAAGAGTATGTGAATTCCTCTAAGTAATGGAAAGCTTTTCCTCAGTGGAGCTCCTGCGGTCTGCAAGGCTTCTTAGAAGAGACGGAGCAAAGGTATCGGCATCTTAGATATTTAAATCAGAAAAACGTTATTATAAATTCGACTATTTAGAAATAATTACCATCAGAAATCATGATACGTTCCCAGAATAACAGCTTCACACTCGATCTGTCAAGTTGAAGATTTCCATCGGAGAAACATGCTCGACTAACTTCTGTTGACGAGTGGTTCCTTTAATTGACGACAATATATTACGGTCCAATCCAATTAATAAAGTGAAAGTTAAAAGTTTTTTTATAACAGTAACATAAATAATTCATATTAGGCCTAATGCAAAAACCTAAACATACCGAAACTTTCAATTTATAGTTGGTTGATTGGTTTTGTTTTGTCAGAATAAGTTTTGAACAGGTGAAAATACAAATTAAAGATTGCGAAAATAAAATTTAAACTGAAAAAAATACGGAAATTATTTTAACAAACCACTTAAGGTGGCATTAACGACGCCATTTCCAAGCTTTAAACTGACATTTCGATTTGCCTAACTATTGACGATTCGCAGGCGCACTGCAGTGATGTGTTGATCAGAGTAGTCATTTTTATGCTTTTGGCATACGAAGAAGAAAGACAGACATATTCTGGAGCTTCTAGAGCAACGCAGATGTTAGTCAGCCGGTCATAGTATTGTTTACTTTCGTGTTTTGTGCAATTACGACCCCTTTCCTGCTAAAACAAAAATATATTCAATAGAATTCTAAGGAGAGATGACATCTAGAAAATATCGTGTTACCAGTTAAAATTGTTTTTTTTTTACTTCAGTTCTGAAAATCGACGTGTTTACTTTCAAGGATTTTAAGGTAAATTGTGGCAATTTTTGAGGTTTCAAAAACTTTTTTTTTTTTTAAGTTTCTGTACATTTATTTAAAAAAAAACACCGGCATACTATGCATCAATGCCTCCCTGAACAGCCCTTCCAAAATTAGATACTAATTATTTTTTTAAATAATTGCAAGGTTTCGAAAGTTATCCCTACATTCAAGCCATTGATAGGTCCCTTTTATACATGATTGACCTTGAGAACTGGGCCCTTAACAATATGAGCTACGACAGATTTTATTAATTGGACTTTTGTCAGGATTTCACGCAATAAAACTCCCATGTGTGTCGTTTAATGGTTAATCTACGACAGTGCCATTATGACGTATTTAGCATTATCATTTAGATGTCATTATAACCTTCATAATAACACTCAGTGCCATTATGAATTCATAATAACATCCAAATAAATCAACATCCAATTAAATGGACGCACTTACTGATATCCGTATTTTTCTTCACTGACATAACTGAAAGTAGCATAGCAAAGCGACGAAGCCTTGCTATGTTTTGCGAGATGGTTAAAATATGCAAGGAGCGCCTTCTCGCTGCTGATGTTTTTGATTCCTTTTCCATTACACCAATCTTCATATTTTGCGTAGGTCTGTTCGTACACCTGCATTGACTTTTCGGGAAGTAGGGAATCTATTACGCTTTGCGCGATATCTTCGACACCAGAAGGGACACTTTCGGATTCAGAATCTCCCATATTTAAATTATTTTTGGCCAACACTTTGCATACAGTAGAAAATTAGACGGCAATAATGACGTTTTCAAAATCGAAATTGAAACAATCAAAAATGCGGTTACCATGATATAGTCGGATCTGGTCTTATCGTGCGGGTCATACGATGCAAGAAAGACATACTCTCAGTCTTTGTTTTCTTTACTTGCGTTTAATTTTACCCTCTAAATAAAATACGTAAGATAAATGAGACAGACTTATTCCATTTTGACATGAAAAAAAAGGATATGTATTTACTTTCCAGCGATTCTAAAAAGCTTATAATAGCACCAGCTACGTTTTATTTTAAATATGCCAGTTTTGTGACTTTGACAGTTTGTGACAAAATGAAACAATTTTCTGGGTTTTTGCATCCTCAGTCAAAAAAAATGGTACTTAATCTGATAAACTATTTCGAAAATGAAAGAAAAAGTGGAAATTCGCCAACCAATATTCAGGAAACAGTAGCCAAAGCACTGGAAATTAGTTTAAAGACTGTGCAGAAAGTTGTGCATGAAACAAAACATAACATAATACCCAAGAATACTAAAAAGTGTAAACAAAGAAAGCCAAAGACTGAGGATTTAAGCGAAAATATTTAAATGGGAGTTCGAAATGTGATTTACGATTTATACAAATCAAAAACCAATGTAACTCTTCCAGTTTTTCAAAAAACATTAATAATTCGGGGTGTTTTGGAAATTGGACTTGAAGCGTTATCAAAATTAATAAAAAATTTAGGTTTTCGCTATAAAAAATACTTTAACCGAATATTTTTATGTGAGCAGCCACACTTGTGAGTCAGCGTGTTCAGTTTTTAAAAAAATATACGGACAATTACAAATCGAAATTTAGAAAAGTGGTATTTTTAGACGAAACGTGGATATTTTCGAATGGAAGTGGTTCAAAATCTCGGCAAGATGAGTCTGTAAAAAGTGTTAAAAGGAAAAAGGGGTGCGGTACGGGAAAGCGTTTTATTATTTTACATGCCGGTTCTGCAACAGGATATGTTGCAGGTGCGAGTTTAATTTTTTCTTCAACATCAAAAAGTGCTGACTATCATGATAATATGAATTGCGAAATGTTTGAAAAATGGTTAAAAGTTCAATTGATACCAAATTTGGATGCTCCGTCTTTAATTGTATTAGATAATGCATCATATCATTCAGGAATTTTAAATAAACAGCCTACTTCATCTTGGAGGAAAAGTGATATTTATGAGTGGCTGGAAAAACACAACCAAAATCCTTTACCAAATATGCTTAAATCGGAACTCCTATCAATAGCAAAGTCTCTTAAAAACCCCAAAATATACGCGGTAGATGAAATACTGCGTGAATATGGTCATGAGGTTCTACGACTGCCGCCATATCATTGCCAGTTTAACGCAATAGAATTAATATGGGCTGGTGCAAAGTCTTATTATGAAAAACATGTAGGTGATGGTCTTAAATCCGACCAAGTACAAATAGTTTGGCAAGATTCGTTAGATCATATTACACACGAGTACTGGAAGAAATCGGTGGAACATACAGAAATATTATTAAGGGATTGGTGGGATCCAGAACAAGTACTAGATGTCGAAGTAGCGCCAATGATAATTGCTCCATTCAAAGACGACTCAGACGACGAGGACTTTTCAGATTTTATAAGTCACGATGAGAGATTTTAGGCTATAATTATAAACGGTGTTTTTCGTTTAAATTTTTTAGTATTCTTGGGTATTATATTATGCTTTTTTTTCATGCACATTATTCTGCATAGTCCTTAAACTAATTCCCAGTGTTTTCATTACGGTTTCCTGCATATTGCGAATTTCCACTTTTTCTTTCATTATCGAAATAGTTTATCAGACTAAATGCCATTGTATTTTTAGGTTTTAGTAGTAAAATTGTTAAAATAAATTGCACTGTTTATTATTGTCGTTTTTAATTAAAGGGTACAGTAGGTATATAATTAACGATTATATAATTTTTTTGTAACTTTTTCAACTCCCCTGTACATAATTTTTACAAAACTAATAATATTAGGTATATGTGGCTATGTTCGCGATAGCTAAAATAATGAAACTATTTTTCCTTCCTTCGGTATATTTGTAAATAATCTCACAACATTTTGATAGCCTCTTTGTTGTCTGATTTGACGCATATGATCAGTGACCTTTGGACCCGCACGTTAAGACCAGATCTGACTATATCGAATAATATGGACACCTGAAAATTTTAAAAATTGCGAAAACGTTATCTGATATCAATGAAATTTAGACGAATAAAATCTATTTACACTGTCGTAGATTAAATTTTGAATGATACACGTTCTATATGAACTTTGTTAATGAAACTAACGTTGCACACGTTTTATTATAGTGTTCATATCGAACTAGTATCATTAATAACTATTTTATGTTTACCGACAATGACAAAATAATAATAATTCCTGCAATAAATACCTCTTTTCTTGCAAGTCTTGTAACTTAACTTTATACAAGGCAATATCTTACGAGATTCGGCTTTTGGAAAACTACCAGCATAAATATTAACTCTAAACAATGGATTATTTTTTATTCAAACTATATCTACTTAAGAAAATTGCCTCTTAAAAAGTCTTAAATACCTCATCGGAATATTAAATCCCGTATTTATTGTCATGTAAAAAAGTACATAAAATAAAAATTCTCTGTGTTTCCGGTACATAATTTTTAGGATCGAGTCTATTATTTGTGTCTTCATTTTTTTTAAATACACTACTTGAGAGATCTAATCAGGACTGGACTTACATTTTTTCAATAATTTCTGTAATTTAATTTTTTGGGAACGTAATAAATTTCACTTGAGTTACATCAGTTTAATACACACCAATTTGATTCTTTGCAAAACTAGTTTTGTTGTAGAGTACACGAAAAGTGTAAGGTTTGTACCTATGTTTATATTGTACTGTATTGTGGAAACCATTCTAAACCCATAATTTTTGAGATGGAAGAAAAACAGCTCAGGCGGAAACGTTTTAACCCAATTTGTTGAAATTATCCCTAAAAAGTTCATATTTTGAAGGCGGATAGCACTTGCCCTAACTCGAGTTGTAATAATGACCAGAATTTGTATAGATGACATGA
Organism: Polydrusus pterygomalis; assembly: GCA_963969555.1. Lineage (NCBI taxonomy): Eukaryota > Metazoa > Arthropoda > Insecta > Coleoptera > Curculionidae > Polydrusus > Polydrusus pterygomalis. The sequence goes on from OZ018379.1 coordinate 22,963,058, forward strand.
AAACCACCACAGGCAAAAAATTGTTAAAAAATTTACATAATTTATCGATTTTCGTTTAAAATAATCTAAATACAAGATCGAGGCATTTCGGATGAATTATATCGCAGGCACAAATTTTTCTTCTTCAAATATACAGGGTGTTCATTTGAAAACTTCCCACCTCGATTTTAATACTTTAAAATGAAAATGTGGAAATCGCTCGGACCTGTCGATTTTTATTTCGAGGGGGACATCTTTTGCGTATATTGTCAATCTTGTTACTTCAAGCCCCTAGGAGGGAGGGGGGGGGGGTAAGATCTAAATCTTAAATGGATACCCCTATTTTATATAATTTTTTTGGATTCTGCATAAAATTCTGAACGTTTTTTAATAAGAGCATTATTAGTCTATACTTAACAGTTTCCGAGATATTGACTCTTGAAAAATTATATTTTTGAACTTTGACAACGTCTAGCTTTTTAACTGTACGTCTTAGAGCAAAACGGCTTACATGTCCCTATCTTCGATTTTTATTATCTTTCCAATAGTGTCAACTTCCGGTCAAACCGGAAGTACTATATTTCTTACACTCGGTTTAACCGAAAGTTCACACTATTGGAAAGATAATAAAAATCGAAGATAGGGACATGTAAGCCGTTTTGCTCTAAGACGTACAGTTAGAAAGCTAGACGCTGTCAAAGTTCAAAAATGTCATTTTTCAAGAGTAAATATCTCGGAAACTGTTAAGTATAGACTAATAATGCTTTTATTAAAAAATGTTCAGAATTTTATGCAGAATCCCAAAAAATTATATAAAATAGGGGTATCTATTTAAGATTTAGATCTTACCCCCCCCCCCCTCCCCCCTCCCCCCCACTTGGGGCTTGAAGTAACAAGATTGACAGTATACGAAAAAGATGTCCCCCTCGAAATAAAAATCGACGGGTCCGAGCGATTTTCCACATTTTCATTTTAAAGCAGGAAAATCGAGTTGGGAAGTTTTCAAATGAACACCCTGTATGTTGTGTTGATTAAACCGAAAGTCCTGAAGCTATAAAAAATTACAAAGTAACGGTTACACTATAAATAAAGAGCCACATGCGAACATTTTGACTGAAATTATAAATTACATTGGGTCATTCATCGGTTCGAGCTTATAATCACCTTTACCCCCCACCGAACAAACCCGAACAAACCCTTTCCTACCACTAAAGTCACCATTGCGTAACTAACAGATTTGGGTTTTATAGCTTCCTACAGTGATGTATACGTCATAATATAAGTCGATATGTATGTTGACTGATGAAATAACAAGATAACTTATAAAAAGACATGAACAGTCGATGAAGATTGAAACCCGCAAATTTGTAGATTTATTAATAACAAAAGTTATTAGATACTTATTAATTAATGAATTTATCCAACACATGATAGTTATGACTAATATTATCAATGTCATTTTAGACAAGTAAACTATCAAATAACTCACGTTCATATTTAAAGTAGTATTCTATTTATTTATATTACAATTACAATTAGAATTCACATTGATATTTTCAATTTAATCAATTCATCGCATCTACAAGCACCGCTAATCCCCATTATCAAGACCACTTTCATCAATAAGTACTTGTCGTCTGGAGCTTTGCTTTTCAAAAAGCTCGTTAGTTTGCCATATTTTGAAATGTCGATTTTTTTATAAAGGTGAATAGTCGAGCGAAGCATCGAGTATTTGGTCCATAGCGACGATGGGGCTAATTTTTTTTTGCAAATGTAAAAAATAAGCCAATAGAACATTTTCATCGATACCTTTTATCTTACGTGAATTCATCCAAAACTCAAACATTTTGAATTTCTTGTCGTAAGCATCTCGGGACTTTTCTGGTAAAATCTGCATCGCTGCTTCTTCCGCTTCTTTAAGGATATCCTCAGGAACGTAATTTTCATCGGTTTCCTCCATTTTCTATAGGTTTTTTTCTTCAAAGTAGCTTCCCTTTTCTGCAGGGAAAACTGACAAGTGTCAAAATTTATTTAAACATTTGCTAACAATGTATCATGCCCGTGGCAACCAAACAATCAATCAACTTTGACCAAAATGTAAAAAAGTCACTGTCAAGTCATTCTCACATTTATAGGCTACTGAGACGCAAGTAGCTTTGATTATTTTTATTTTGATTATTTTGATTATTAATTATTATCTCATAAAAAAATTATTTCTTCCACTTGTTGGATAAAACATTGTATGCCACTCGTGTGTTATGTTTCCTAAGTCACTTGAGAATTTATATATAAATCTTTCTCGCGTGACTTATTTTCAACATAACACACTAGTACCATAAATAACTATTAAAAATAAAACTTATTTTAAATGTTTATCTAATGGCTGATTGTATGCACCACGAGTTTTTAAATCTATCAAAAATATTTACGATTGTTTTGTGTGTTGAGTCAGGTTGGTCAGTTAATTGTCTCGTAATTTTGGTAAAAGGGTTTCGCACATTTTTGAATAGAAATCTAATTCGGTTCATAATTTTGTTTAAAAACCAAGTCCATCTCTGCTAAGAAAAGAAGAAGCTGAAATTTCCTTACATTATACAATATTTTATAATAAAGTTGTTTAATATAAACAAACAAGCCTCAATGTTTTTAGTAAAAAAAACACATCGCAGGATATTCGTGTAATAAAGTCATCGCAAGACTCCAATGGTGAAATTTATTATCATTTAAATGGTAAATCCATGTCCTTCCATCACACCCGGTAGGGGAGACCGGCTCTAACTGTCACGCAGGTAGGTTATCAAACAAGCTTTAATAGAATTACCACCAACTACCGTTTATAATAGTTATTAATGATACTAGTTCGATATAAACACTATAATGAAACATGTGCAACGTTAAACCACGAGGCGTCAGCCGAGTGGTTTAATTTCACAAGTTTCATTAACAAAGTTCATATTGAACGTGTATCATTCAAAATTTAATCTACGACAGTGCAAATAGATTTTATTCGTCTAAATTTCATTGATATCAGATAACGTTTTCGTAATTTTTAAAATTTTCAGGTGTCCATATTAGTCGATATCATGGTAACCGCATTTTTGATTGTTTCAATTTCGATTTTGACAACGTCATTATTGCCGTCTAATTTTCTATTGTATGCAAAGTGTTGGCCAAAAATAATTTAAATATGGGAGATTCTGAATCTGAAAGTGTTCCTTCGGATGTTTACAATAAATAAATGCAATCCGTTTTTCTAAGTAATAATAACAAATAAATAGTTGTTTTTGTATCTTAACATTTGAATGTTATTATGAATTCATAATGGCACTGAGTGCTATTATGAAGGTCATAATGACATCGAAATGATAATGCTAAATACGTCATAATGGCGCTGTCGTAGATTAAGATTATAATGGCCAGGCAACCTCTATGAAATAGCTTGTCTTTGCACCATGTTGTAAAAATCGAACTGAAATTATTTGTTTTAGGTAGTAGCGTTATTCTCTGCTTCGCGTAGGTGCCCGATAATTTATGTATTATTTAATTTTGGATGATTTTATAGCCTTGCAAACTGAAAATGAAGAGTTGACAAAAATAAAGTTGTATTGGCAAGTATTTTTGATCTTGAAACATGCATTCAAAACAATTGATAGGGAAATTATTTAAAAAAATAATTATAACACAACTCATTTTTTATATTGTTTAACTATTTTATAGTATTTATTTATTTAGCGTATGGCGCTTTACACACATAATACAATATATATAAATACTAAACTAACGAAAAGTTAGAATATACAACATAGAACATAGATATAGTATATAGTCAAGAACACGACAGGTAAATTCTGTTAATAATACAAGTAGTTTTAGAGCGCGACGTCCAGTCTATTTAGCCAATGTATAGCTTCTTGGGGGAGTCCAACAAAATCTGAGAGGGGTCCAGGATATGCGCGAGTGGAGCATTCGGTCGTGATATGGCGGATCGTCTGGTTACCATTTTGACAGTCACATTGGGGAGATTGGGTTATTCCCCATTTGAAAAACGAGTCACCGCAACGCCCGTGACCTGTGCGGACTCTATTTAGTTTCGACCAAGTGTTGCGGGGTAGATCGAAGCCATTTGGTGTTGCGTTCACATTTAGGACTTGATGCCATTCAGGAGGTGCAGTCTGGAGCCACCTTAGTCGCCAGCTGTTCTTAGCATTGAAATGGGAGTTAGCAAGTTCGATAGCCGTAGCGATAGGCAAGTGCCTTGATTTCAGACGTTGTCTCCCGGCTGGGAAGTCTTCGTTTATGGGAAGATCCGGATTGCTAATTATTTTATTGTATTCTCGAAGTAGTGCTCGGGAGCGGCGAATGTCCGGAGGCTCGATATGACTTAGAGCAGGTAGCCAGCACAGTGGTGTTGATTTTATGGTGCCCGAGATGGTGCGCATAGAGTCATTTCGTTGCACATTTATATATATTTTATAGTGTCCGACCGAAACCAGATTTTCAGCCGACACTGAAACCGAAACCGAACCTTCAGCCTTGTTCTCAGTTTCGGCCGAAACGGAAACTTATTAATGTATACTCGTACATATTGAAAATTCTATTATAATATACTGAAATGTAATGTATTTTTTACACGTATACGGACAGTGAACTCGTGATAAATGAAATAAAAGTTAATAATCGAAATAGGTAACAAAGACATCTATTTATATAAGCAACACTGCCTACCAACTCACCCAAAGTTAGCCGAACGGTGCGCGACAATTCACGAACACTGAGTTTTTGGGGCGAAATCGAAACTAGATTTTTTGGCCGAAACTAGCCAAAACCGAAACCGAATCTTTGGTCGGTCTCTACTATTTTATACATAGCAAATGAAGGGGTATAAATAAAAGAAAATAAATGTTGTTAGAGAAATTTCAATGTTAAAAATTGAATATTTCTCTCTACTTTTTTCTACTTTCATTTTAAAAATACAACATGTGCAACTTTTTAATTGGTTTTATTGGTTTTAAATTAACCGCTCGCAGGGTTACTGAGCTTTAATCTTCAGTACCACACAAAAACACTTTTTAGAATGTAATTTTGTAAGTACTTACGTTTTATTCAAAAAAATATTTCTAAACTATTTCGATAACTTTTGTACTCCTTCACTCTTTGATTTTAATTTCAATTTCTATTTTTTACAGATTGTGATATCTTCAATTTTATCCTCACAATGTCTTACAGACATAGGCATGAAAAGTTTTTATAAAAAAAATTTAATTAATCTTCGACACCTTCTTAGAAAGGTTTTTTCTTCTTTCCCAGTTTATTTGGTTGGTTTAGGCTCCCATTAATAACTTTTTCACATGCTCAGTATATGGTTTAACCTTTATCAATTTTATTCATATCATGTGTCTCCTACACTTCAATTTTTTAAGTCCATAAAAGCTCCATTAAGGTTCTACATCATTTTTTCTTTTGCTAACACCCAGCATTAAATAAATTTTCTGTCTCCTGATGATGAACGTTCCTACGTTCGAAACATGTAGAGCCCCCTAGAGAATTTTTATTCTATTCAACTTTGTGGAGAAACACTTTTAGTTTTTTCTTTCTTTCCCAAACTTTCAACAACACTTTAAGCATGGACTATTTTTTCAAACTATTAGTTATGTTTTGTAAATGTTAACAGCAATACTAATTAATATCGCTGTTGGTTTGGTACCATTTTCTACACCACTTTAGCTTCTTTAGCTTCCTACATTTATTAATGTTAGTTCTTTTACGAAAAGAATAAAAAAACAGTGCCAACAATTTCTGGTCTCCCCTATATTCTAAGAACCTTAGGATTCGTTTGTATATGCGGCACTCCCACATTTTAGTACAATTCTATCAATAAAAAGCTCTCTGCTTTGGATTAAACCGTAGTTTATTGGAGTTTTAGGAGAATAAAATTAGATTTAATGCTATTTATCTTATAAGTTGTAAACCATATATTCTCAAACCAAGGTGGTCTTCTATTAAAAACCTAACTCGAGTGCAAGTTTAACATTAAAATTTACGTTACTAGATAATACAGTTTGTCACTTGTGTCTGTTATCAAAAAATTGTGACTTAATGAAGATTTATTTGATATGAATAAAGATATAGCCAACCTGCCAGATTAATGGCCTCATATATTCTAGAATAAAATGACATAAAATAAATAACTACTGCCTGCGGCATTGTCCGTTCTGACAAGTTCTTTGAAATGTTTCCTATGTCCCAAACAGCTCTTCGTTGCAACAAACCTTCTTTATCTATATTATAATTAGGTGAATCGTAGAAACATGGCATGGAATGCCAATGGATTGATGCAATATCAACAAGGATTGCAAGCAAACATTGATGTTGAAAATCTTGATGTCTGCAGCAGTAGATGTAGATGAAAGATATTTTTTCATCGATCAATCATTTAATAAATTTCAAAGGTAAAATGGTAGTTGCATTCCCTACCAGAAGTGAAAGTGCCAAATTAATTAAGGAATTTTAGGAAGCGAATAAATAGGATATAAAACTAAAGAAGTAAGGTAGATAATAAATCTAAACTAACGATAATTGACTACCCACATAATTATTACCAGATATACTCCATATAAAATTTCCGTTTGTGTAATAGGCAACATAAATAAAAAATAATAACAATAATAGTTATATAGAGTCTATTCAGCGAGTAAACCTGCAAAATGGCCGACATGTCATATGACAAAAGTCATTGAAAATGCAAAAATTTATTTTATTTAGCTGGAATATGACTTTTGTCATATGACATTTCGGCCATCTTGCAGGTTTACTGAGTGAATCGACTATACCATGGGCGTTGTTTTTAGTGGGAACAGAATGTTAAAGTAGGGGAAAATGAGCTGCAGATATTTTTTTGCATTTATTATGAGAAATTTACCAGGTTTTTTAAAAATAGGGGAAAATGAAAGGGCGACGATGTGGCCAATGTTTTTTTTCAGATAGTAGATATGGGAATAAAAAAAAACAAAACTAGGGTAGAACGTACTTATGTAACCTTTTTTAACGTAAAACTCTAGGTAGTTGTAGTCCAAAGACCGGTGTTTGGCAGATTTTTAGATGAAACGAAGAAGTAACGAAATATTGATCAAAAAACGAAATAGCGAAGGCGTCATTAGTGTTTCGCCTTAAAGGAAAAGAAATAATATTTTTGAATAATAATTAGTATGGAATATTACTAGGATAATAATTAAACTAAGAGTAGCTGAAAATAAGGGTTAGTAGGAAAATGATCTAATTCAACAGGTTTGCTAAGACATAGTTTATTTTTTATTAACCCATAGTAAATAAATTGCTAGTGTTATATCAATTCCTGATATACTAGAACAGTGTTTTTATTGATAGTAATCAGTTGCATTAGCAACACAGTCTTGTTGAATAATGAACTATGAACTACTTTTAATACAACAATTTTGTTAAGAAATAAATTGTATCTTCTCAATGCGACGTATTTTGTTCCCAGTAAATCGCTTTCTCTACAATTAAAAAAGCAGAACAGCGTCTCCAAAAACGCATTGTATCCGTTAGAACCTATAATCCACAAGACGTTTGTGAAGGTTCGTAGCGATCAGTAATCGCCGTGCGCCGTAGTATCGTTGTTCGGAGTATTTTAGCTGTTCTGTTTGAATTTAAACTTTATTGATTGTACGTACCAATACCTGTTTGAATTAATTTATTTTTACTTTGTATATTTTTTAAAACTTTGCATGTCAGATAAAGCAATAGAATATTCTTATTTCGCACAACCCATCGTTAGTATTGGACTTTATATTCTATAGACGACTTTTACCATCTCAGTAAACCATGTTGCATGATAGATACTCCTATGCAATGTTAAATGACAAAATCAATATCACACTAGAAGCTATTTGAATTTTTGAGATCTACAATACTGATTTTTAGTGGTAAGTATATGCTGTATTAACCATAATAAGCAAATAATATTAATGTTAAGTTTCAATACAACTGCCAGTATATAAAATCTGATTACACCCCCAATAGAACTTGAAAATTACTGTGAGTATTCAGAGCAATAATGGCTATAAACTATTCTATGATAGCACTAACTTCTATTTCCTATTGGCTCAATTACCGTGATATTATCACTACCTAACGGTCCAGCAATTTTCGTTGTCTTACAGTAGGAAAGCGTGTTGCTGTCACCTATAGTATTAAACAGTTGTATAAAGAGTATGTGAATTTTTATAAGGAATAGAAGGCTTTTTTCTCAGTGTAAAGTGTCTAAAAATGCAGAACTAGTGTGAATGTAGTCCACACAATATTTGTATAAAACAAAAGTATTAAGTCCGCAAGTAAAAAAAAATAATATTTAACATTTTTATAGCCAAGCAATTTTTTTGTGTAATTTATTTACGTTTTGACGGATGGCGTATGGTAAAAACTACAGATATCAGAAGACAAATAAAGATTGAAACGCCTAAAATAACAGAATTCTTTTGACAGAAACTAAATGGGTGGTCATAGAGCAAAGATATATTTAATAAGACATATGTAATGATTAGGAACCTTGATGGCTTAATAACTTAAAAAACTTAAGCTTTAAACAAATTGTGGTAATTTGTAATGTACAATAAATATGTGCACTTAACAGTCTATCTCGGTAAGTTTCTAAAATAGACATATAAATAAGTTTCTTGAAACGAAAATACAATTATTACAAATACATTACAAAATGAATATATTTAAAAGGTACGGGGTACAGGCGCATTTGCCATTTCGCTTTTTGATCATAATTTCGTTTCTTTTTCGATTTACTTCAAGAGCGATTAAATGGAGCACAAATATCTGCAGTTTTAAATTTGAAATATTTTCTCTCTTTCTACTTTATTATAAATCCAAACTTTTTTTCCTTGGAACTATACACTGATTAAAAGTCTTCTATTCCTTATAAGAAATAATTTACATACTCTTTATATAACTATTTAATAATATATGTGACAGCAACGCGCTTTTCTACGAGCCAATAGAAAATAGGAGTTAATGGCATAGAATGGGTTATAGCTATTATTGCTCTGTATACTCACAGTAATTATCAAGTTTTGTTGAATGGTGTAATCAGGTTTTATATACTGTATTAGTTCCTACTGGCAGTTGTAATGAAACTTGACATTCATTATAATAATATTTGCTTATTGCTACGGTTAATACAGCATATACGTACTTACCACTAAAAATCAGCACTGTAGTTCTCAAAAATGTAAATAGCTTCTAGAGTGATATTGTTCTTGTCGTTTAACATTGCATATGATTATCTATTATTCAACATGGTTTACTGAGATGGTAAAATTCGTCCATAAAGTCCAATACTAATGATGGGTTGTGCGAAATAAGAATCTTCTATTGCTTTATCTGACATGCAAAGTTTTAAAAAAACTTAAATACGAAGTAAAAATAAATAAATTAAAACAGGTATTGGTATGACCAAAAAAAGTTCTAAATCATACAGGACCTCTAGAAGACTCCGAACAACTATGTGACCTGCGCAACAAATACGTTAAAACCAGAGAACTCACAGCCAACGAGAAGCGATAGCTCGGCGTTTTGCGGGTCCTGTTTTGGTACGCGCATGTGGCAAAGATGTTGTGTATCGCTAAAAAAAACATGTGCTCGTCTAAATTGTGTTTAGTCCGCGAGCTGACGTTGCGCCTAGCTAATTGTGATATTACTTTGTTTTCGTTCTATGTTGTAAAAGGTCTGGATATTATTGTGCCTACCCGTATTATTCAGTCAAAACCGGCCAAGGATTAAGTTTATTTGGTTTTTCAAAGGAGTACGAACGGTAATTATGATGATAATCAATTAATTATAATATGGATAATAGATTTAAAATTTTTAATCTTAAAGTTTTTTGGGATGTAGGTACATATTTTTAACAGACTTGATAAATAAAGATGGAGCTTATTAGTTTCCTTATGTTTTTATGTTTAATCGCAAATAATTGTTGATATGATAAAATAAAATAATAAGATATAAGTTGTAAAGGTCTGGTTAAAATAGTTTTTGGGTAGATTTATTTCAAAAGGGGTAGAATAATGGATATTATGTTGCTTTAAATACAATATTTTGTTATAGTGCAAAATTGTGGATAGACGCCTGCAGTAGGCCAGATTTATTGCCAAAGATTATAAATGCACACAAAAACTATCGGCTTTGTGAAAACCATTTCGAAGAAAAATATTTTTCAAGAAGTGCAACTATTAAAAAAACCTTATTTCCGCAAGCAGTACCCACAAAGTTTTCTAACCTTTCGCCAAGATGTGAAGAAATGCCTGAAGAAATTATTCCATCATTAGGAGAGCCTTCCAAAAAAATTATTATATTGTCAGGTTTGTATGCTTTATACAGTGAAAGGCAGAAAGTTCGCATCAAAGGTTTTTTTTTTTAATTTAAAAACTTACCAAATTTTTTTGGCGGTTGAAAAGTTCTGCATGTCCTTAAGCAAAAAAGAGCATAGACAAAACTAGTAAATATTACGCCGTATACGAGGAAGAGGTGAAAACGTTAAATTCACTCAAGAATAAATTGCCCTTATTTTTCACTGTGGAAATTTTTTTTTATTAGGAAATGTTGTTTGCACTTAAAACTTATCCATATATACCAAATTTTAGCTCGGTAGCACAAATATAAATATTTTTCATGGCTACTAGATTTAAATGAAAACGAATTTTATTGTAAGAGTTTAAACACCAGAAAAGTTGAATTATTTTTGAGGTTATTTTATTAAACGTCCAGTTCTCGCGTATTTAAACAAATTTAAGTAAGTTATGTGTCTAATTGCCCAAGAGGTGTTAAAAAATTGAATTTATAGGTTGCATAGCTTCTATCGATTCGTTATACGAGGGGGCGTAAAAAAAAGTAAAAACACTTTTTTTGTGGTACCGAGCTGAAATTTGGTATTTATGGACAACTTTTAAGTGCAAACAACATTTCCTTATAACAAAATTTTCTACAGTGAAAAATAAGGGCACTTTATTCTTGAGTGAATTTAACGTTTTCACCTCTCCCTCGTATACAGCGCAATATTTACTAGTTTTGCCTATGCTCTTTTTTGTTTAGGGACATGCAGAACTTAAAAAATTATACGGAAGCTACGAATTTTATCACATATATAAGTTTTTTAAATAGGCAAATGTAAAACAATATGTAATTATTATTCCTCTAGTAATTTCAGAATTAACATGTATTTCTGAATAAAATTTTTGTTTTTTTACAACAGCTTTTTACTTATTCAGGGTGAATTAACTTTTTTTTAATCCCCGAAGGACCACATTTTTTTTATCCATGGGTAAGTAACTATGACACTAAAGCAATTGTCAAAAACGTCACTGTAGTTTTTAAAGCGCAAAAAACTGTGTAACAAATTACTGACGTTTTAATAAAATTATATTTATCTCACGCCACCCTATATCTACGTATACCTAGTCGCGATATATTTTGACGTACCTAATAGTGTTCTATAATTTATGTTATAACATGTTTATAATATATAAGTACATATTTTTGCCCGTCATAAATCGAAGGAAACTCAAACAAATCTGTAAAAGCGTTAGAAATTTAAAAGTTTTTTAATATAATAATTTTTTTAAATTTTCTACTTCAATAATATTCTTAATTCCCAAGACTAACAAATTTACAACTTTTTTAAAGTTTTTATGTCTGAAAAATAAATCAAGTTATAACATTTGCACCTGTACTAAAAAGTAATGTCGTTCAGTGTAGAAAATAAGCAAGTTTTCTCGGAGTATAGAATTGTGGATCGACCGTTATCGTTGTGTGAAGGTCACCGAAACACGACCAGTCGATATCAAAGGTACCGACAGGTATTGTCGCTTCTGCTTGCTGTTAATATTCTGTGGTTAAAACTAATACTACGGCGCGCGGCAATTGGCGATCGCTACGAACCCCCACCATAGTCTTGTGGAATATAGGTTCTAACGGATACAAGTCGTTTTTGGGGACGCTGTTCTGCTTTCCTAATTCTAGAGAAAGCGCTTTACTGGGAACAGAATGCGTCGCATTGAGAAGATACAATTTATTTTTTAGCAAAATTGCTGTATTAAAAGTGGTTCATTATTCAACAAGACTGTTCTGCTAATGGAACTGATTACTACAAAAAAAAACATTGTTCTAGCATATCTGGAATTTATATAGCACTCAAGCAGGTTTGATACACTAGCAGTTAATTTAATATGGGTTAATAAAAAATAAACTATCAATACAAACTACTATGTCTTAGCAAACCTGTTGTATTAGATCATTTGCCTCAGTGTAGGTACCCAATTGTACTCCAAAAATAGATTTGGCCGATTTTTGGATAAAACCAAAAAGTAACGAAATATTTAACAAAAAACAGAAAGGCCATGTGTCACCAGTCCTAACGCTGGAGTGTAAGAAATTTATAGGCAGTATTTTATAAGCGTCAATCATCAGCTCGTATCAGATAATTAGTTACTCTTTATGTTATAATTTAATTCGACAGTAGCTCTCATCCGAATATTGAATATCATGAAATTTAATACTCATTATACTTTAAAAATATTATTATTCAAATGAAGTAAAAAATCCAATAAAATACACGGTTTATGTCAGGCCATTGGCAAATTTCAGCTGTTGGACCTTTTAAGCTACTGAATGTAATTTGATGATCCTGTTTTTTTGTTGCCATAGTTTTCCCACCAAAATTTTGAACTGCTGTTGAATTTCAATCAAAAAACTGAAATTTATTTAAATGACTACAATTACATTTTCTATGCATACGCATTAACATCTTGACATTGAGTTTAATTGTAGAAAAAACGAACGAGTTTTAAGTTTACTGCTTTTTAAATTTTTAACCCTGATACTTAAAACCTCCTAGTTCAAAAATGCACTTTTTTAAAGGTAGGTACATTTACCTACACGAGTCTATTGATCGATTTAAAAAAAAGGTTATATATAAAAGTTTTTAGAATTTAAACAAATAATATTGAAAAGTCATTGTTTTCACTAGTAACACCACAAGCAGGTTACATTATTTTCGAAAATTTATTCGAGCTCATGAAAATTTTCTAAAAATATTCATAAGAGAGAAAAAATTCCGGATATAATTTAACCTCGCCCGGTATTCGATAAGAAAATTCCACACCAAATAGAAAAATGGAAAATTCCACACAATCGTATGAAATTTGTACACAATTTGGTGTGAAAATTTCTATTATACTACCTATACGATTTCTAATAATTGTACTTACACGTAAATACAATTTTAGGTATTAGCATAGTATATTTTTTTCATTTTATGTAATAAATCTTCGTTAAGTGAAGAAGAATTATACGTAAAAGCGCAGAATTTAAAAACGATATACCATAAAAACTTGTCCTCAATTAAAAGAAAAAGAAAATATAGTGGCATATCGGACAAGTAATTCAAAAATTCATGAACCTGAACCTATAATAATAGTAGGTAATGAAAATAAGAATTACCATTTTTCATTTATTATAGAGAGGGGGCCCCTGGAAACGTTGGCGGGGGGGCCCACTCAATTTTTCTTACGCCACTGATGCTAGTATACAAAATATATTAAAGATTTATAACATGTTCCTGTTAAATATGTTCATGTAAAATTACGCCAATAAAAGCAATTATTAACTGTTTTGGAGCAGTTAAAACAAAAAAGTTGTTAACGAATGACGATATCATTAAATTTGATGTAGGATCAATGATTATAGGTAATAAACATAAACCCAAATTTCATTTATTAATTTTAACGATCGTACGGATACCTATAGCTCGTTAAGTCTGCTCTTAATGTGTACCGAAATTCACGCTTTTTAAAACCCTATAAATCATGCGACGTTAAGATTTAAAATATTTCTTGCTGGCGGCCGCTCGCGCTTAATCTCCAAAATATTCCCGAAAATATTCAATGTTTGATGTTTAATCCACCATCCCAAATGTAATTATTCTAATAATATTAAAGTGCCTGCTCATCATTTTATTGAATACTTTAATCAGATAAGTACCTAAAGATTTATATTAGATAAGTCTTGTGGCCGAACATTTTTCCTTGCGTTATTATGCGGCTCATTCTTTAGTATTTGTTTCAGAATAAATTTAAAGTCGTTAAAAGAATGTCGGTATATGCTTGAAATCTTATGGTACTTGAATATTCCTATTATTATCTAAAACTCTTAAACAATACTGCCATATTATAAATGATTTATTCGACACTAAGGCTATTAGAATTAGCGTTTTTTACTTTATAGTCGTAGCAGATACTAAATAATAGATTAGATAAACTGATTTGACATATCGTCTTGTTTTAAATCAAGTGTGACTGCGATCAGAAGAGATTATTTTAATATAATTTTGTGGGCGCAATATCTTATAAAAATTTCCATATTATTCAATATTATTACTTTTATACCGAATGGCGCACGGCCTGGCCATGTACAGGAATGTGACTGTTCTTACCTAAAACATTGATAATAGTTTAATCCAGGTGAAAAGAACCGATTTTGTTGTCCCAAAGTAAATGAAAGACAAGAGAAATTGACGCTACTATTGTTTTTCTTCAACTTTTTTACCAAGTACATAATAACAAACAACCGGTAATTGGTCAGTAAGGCTTTAAATTGAATTTATTTAAATTGAAAAATATCCTAAATCAATCAGTAAGTCCTAATCAAATCAATAAATTCACAGCAAAATTAAATCAAATCAAAATTACAACTTTGCTGTAAATTTAATCAAAATAAATCTTATTTATTTTTTAAATATTAAAATTGTAATCAAATCAAATTATAAACAAGAATAATAATATGTACCGTACGAGCAAAATTTATTTGCATCAAAGAGGGCCTTGTTGGGTGTCAGTAACTACCTGAATTAACAATCAAACAGTTATTCCGTCATCTTTGACAGTCGTTACAAGTAACTTGATTCATTGCTAATTTTTCCAATTTCTTGAACAATTCACACTATGGGTTTTACGGAACAGCACAAAGCATTCATGGTTGAAGCGTATTTTCAAAACGGGGTTAGAGTAAATGCTGAATGGCAATAAAATCCGGGTTTGTGCATGGACGATTTTCACGAACATTTTCTTAACGTTGCTTTCATTGCTGGGTATTTTTATCATTGCCTGAAAAGAACCGTGGCTGTGTTTAGGGAAACAAGTTCTATACAACACAAAAAAGGAGCAGGAAGACCATCTGTAA
Source organism: Polydrusus pterygomalis (assembly GCA_963969555.1). Taxonomy (NCBI): domain Eukaryota; kingdom Metazoa; phylum Arthropoda; class Insecta; order Coleoptera; family Curculionidae; genus Polydrusus; species Polydrusus pterygomalis. The sequence goes on from OZ018379.1 coordinate 22,978,295, forward strand.
GAACAGAAGAACTTGTTGCAAACGTCCGTGAAATAATGCAAAATACGCCAACAAATTGTATAAGACGCCTGTGCCAAGAAGTGGGAAGATCTTATGGAACATGCAGGACTATTCTTAAAAAGCAGCTAAATTTATTTCCTTATAAAGTGCAAGTATTCCAAGAAACACAAGCCGCAGATTTTGAAAGACGCAGGAATTACTCTCAATGGTTTACCCAAAATTTATTGGAAAGAAATGATTTATTAGACCTGACATTTTTCGGATGAAGCCTGGTTTCACCCCTTCGTACGTATACAAAAAAATGTTTTGATTTGCTCCCCTGGTTACGAAATTCTTTTAAAAACCAATTACCCCAAATATTAAACCAAAACATAAGTTCTGACATGTGGTTTCAATAGGACGAAGCTCCACCGCATTATGTGATACAGGCCAGGAAATGAGTTAAACGAATTGTTTGAAAACAGGTGGACAAATCGAGCTGGTTCGGTAAACGGCCTGCTAGGTCCCCGGATTTGACCCTCCTTGACTTTTTTCTTTATTTATTTTTTATTTTATAAAAGATAAGGTAATGGCGGCTACACCTACAACTTTAGATGATATGCAATACCGAATCTGCGTTGCATGCTTATTAGTAAGACTTAAAATGTTACAACGGGTACGATATTTATTCTGAAAAAAATTGACAAAGTGTTGGGAAGTTGAAAGGAGACATTTATTAAACATCTTCTAAAGCGTGACAGACGATAAATAAGTTGAAATTAAATAGTAAAGTATTTTTTGTGTTTTATAACCTAATAAATCATAATTTCGTAACCAGGGGAGCAAATCAAAACATTTTTTGTATACGTACGTAGTTTTTTACGTAGGTTTGTATTTACTAAAAAAAAGTACATTGTCTCATTTAAAATTCCAAAGTTACCCCCCCCCCCCTCAAAATGGGGAAGGGGGGTAGACGTCAAAAATATGTTTAAATATGTCCCTTATCTCCCCATTCCCTCACTAAAATTTCAAGAAAATATTTTGAACCGTTTTCGAGATATCGCCTTGTAACACTTTAAAAAACTCACCCTGTATAAATCATAATCCGCTATGATGATTTTGGTTGTTAAACTATACCTAGTTGTGACTCTCGGATTATTACGACTTCATAATAGTCCTAGGTGTATTATGCATAATGCTCTTACTATCGAAAGTGTTATGCGCATATTATTAACTGGTTGTAGGTAAAAAATTTTTTTATAATATTATTGGCAAAAAGTAGGTATGCATAATTTGAATCGTAAAATAATTCAATTATCAAAATGATTCACGATAAAATTTCAAACACACGCTGGGAAAATAATCGCTATTCGAAAACGAAATTAAAAAATCAATCACAATTTTAGAAATCGATCTAATCGGATCAGGCACGAGCTGTTTTCGATTTGATTCTTGTCATTTTTTATTGTTATTGTAATAAAAGAACGTCATAACAACGTTGAACACAAGTTATTTAAATAATTTATGAAACCCGTTTTGATTTTAATTTGCATATAAATGCTACTTTATTTGGTTTGTTCTGAGATAAGTAGATACGAATGACGCCGCCACAGTGATGCCAACTTTGAATATTGTGTAATAGTCTGTCTAGCCTCTGATGTACTTTATATTAAAACCTATAATTGCTATAAAGAAATACAGCTTTTATTTCATGTATTTTTTTTAGTACATGTAATTAATAATTTTAAATGGGTTTTATTTAAATAATTATTTTTACGAGATACTTTTAATATTCAGCGTTCGTGTAATAAATATTTGAAATTAACTTCAGTTCACATAAAAGCCACTTGCTTCCTTAATATTAAATAATAGGTTGTAATTTTATAGATATGTATCCTGATCCTGAAGTTGAAATCGAAATTAAATAAAGAATGAATTTTATGAAGTTAACGTTGGAATGACCAATATACCAAATAACTATAAAACAAGTAGAACACCTAATAGGAAGCTGTATAAATTATTTATTTATTACTATTTATTTATTTGCAGGTTTCTTTATAATATAATCAAAATCAATAACATTTTTTTTAAGAAAAATAAATCCAATGAAAACATCATTACAAAACCATAGATTAACAAATCCGTCCGATTTTGTAATGAAAAAATATACACCCATTGAGAGTAATAATTTTAATCACATCATAAATCTATTTAAAAATTTAAGTAAGTAATTCAAAAATATTTCAAGAAAAAAAAAAGGAAAAATTATAAATAAGGGAGAAATTATTATAGAAAAATTGTAATATTTAGTATTATTATTACCTATATACAGGGTGATTCATTAAGGGTGGCGACCGGCCATATCTCGGAAACTACTAGGCATAGAAACTTGGAGAAAAAAAAATTATGATTAAAGCGGTCATGAGAAAATTCTGAAAGTTACTTTTAAGTTCCTCATTTCGCCGCAACGATTTATCCGATTTTACTAAATTTAAGTTTGTTTGAAAGGGAAAGGTAAGTATCTTCAATCGCCGTATCCAATAGTACACGATAGTGTTTAAAAAAATTGCTAGAGGGCGCAATTTGTAATAATAACAGTTTTTTCGATTTTATCCCGGAAATTCAAATCATACGGTATAACTATGACATCATAATCGAAAAGTATATGAAATTTGCAAGAAAAGATGTGAAGACCGCAGTTCGATATCTTTGTTCGTTTCAGAGTTATTGCCAAAACAATAATTTTTAATACAAATTGCGCCCTCTAGCAATTTTATTAGAAATTATCTTGTACCATTGGATACGACAATTGAAGGTACTTACCTTTCTCTTCCAAACAAGCTTAAATTTAGTAAAATCGGTTAAGTCGTTTAGAAGTTACAGCGATTTAAATGTTTACAGTTTCACTTGATAAGAGTGGGAGAAGCTATTGAAAGTGTAAACATTAAAATCGCTGTAACTTCTAAACGACTTATCCGATTTTACTAAATTTAAGCTTGTTTGGAAGAACCTTCAATTGTCGTATCTAATGGTACAAGATGTTTCTAATAAAATTGCTAGAGGGCGCAATTTGTAATAATAACGGTTTTTTCGATTTTATCCCGGAAATTCAAATCATACGGTATAACTATGATATCATAATCGAAAAGTAGATGAAATTTGCAAGAAAAGATGTGAAGACCGCAGTTCGATTTCTTGGTTCGTTTCAGAGTCATTGCCAAAACAATAATTTTTAATACAAATTGCGCCCTCTAGCAATTTTATTAGAAACTATCTTGTACCATTGGATACGACAATTGAAGGTTCTTCCAAACAAGCTTAAATTTAGTAAAATCGGTTAAGTCGTTTAGAAGTTACAGCGATTTAAATGTTTACAGTTTCACTTGATAAGAGTGGGAGAAGCTATTGAAAGTGTAAACATTAAAATCGCTGTAACTTCTAAACGACTTATCCGATTTTACTAAATTTAAGCTTGTTTGGAAGAACCTTCAATTGTCGTATCTAATGGTACAAGATGTTTCTAATAAAATTGCTAGAGGGCGCAATTTGTATTAAAAATTATTGTTTTGGCAATAACTCTGAAACGAACAATGATATCGAACTGCGGTCTTTACGTATTTTCTTGCAAATTTCATCTACTTTTCGGTTATGATGTCATAGTTATACCGTATGATTTGAATTTCCGGGATAAAATCGAAAAAACCGTTATTATTACAAATTGCGCCCTCTAGCAATTTTATTAAACACTATCGTGTACTGTTGGATACGGCGATTGAAGATACTTACCTTTCCCTTCCAAACAAGCTTAAATTTAGTAAAATCGGATAAGTCGTTTAGAAGTTACAGCGATTTTAATGTTTACACATTTAATAGCTTCCCCCACTCTTATCAAGGTCGGTACGCCAATGAGTCTTAAACCAAAATGATGCAGAATTGTCTAAGCTTTTCGATGATGTAATGAGAGTTATATAATATGGGAAATTTCGGAGAAATTTAGAATTTAAAATTTTTTTTTTAATTGTGCCCTCTTGCGGCGAAATGAAGAACTTAAAAGTAATTTCCAGAATTTTCTCATGACCGCTTTAATCATAATTTTTTTTTCTCCAAGTTTCTATGCCTAGTAGTTTCCGAGATATGGCCGGTCGCCACCCTAATGAATCACCCTGTATAAGTGGAAGGAAATTGGATGCAGAGCGCTCAAGACAGGAGGCAGTGGAAAAGATTAGGGGAGGCCTTATATTCAGCAGTGATGCAAAGGGCTAAGTGATGATGATGATGATGATGATGATATATAAGTTCGCTTACCTTTATATAATTTTGCATAATCCATGATTTTAATTTTCTTTTAAATGCCAAAAACTCATAGTTTTCAAATTAATAGGTAATATATTAAAAATGTTGATGCCAACAAATAAAGCATTATTTTGTAAAAGTGTTAAATTAAAATTATCATAATCGGCGTTTTGGTCTAAAGTCGATTCAGCCAGTAAACCTGCAAGATGGCCGACATGTCATGTGACAGAAGTCATCGAAAATGTAAAAATTCATTTTATTTAGCTGGAATATGACTTTTGTCATATGACATGTCGGCCATCTTGCAGGTTTACTGGGTGAATCGACTTTAGTAGTCAGTGCAGCGGCCTCACGGATCATAGGTCCCGGGTTCGATCCCCGGGGCCGGCAACGATGTTAAAATTTGGAATTTGGTTTTAAGAGGTGCAGCACCGTCTTTCGGAAGAGACGTTAAACTGTGGGTCCCGTGTCATGGATGTTGGCACGTTAAAGAACCCTACCTTCGACAAAGAGGGATTCGGCAAAATTGCCAGATAGTGTGTGACAAATTCCCTGGCGTCGGTGATTGGCCTCGTTGCGGAAATAGGCCGACGTAAAATAAAAAATAATAAAAAAAAAATTATCATAACATAAACATAGATTTGTTTTTTTGTCTTGTTTGGTATATATGAGTAATGTTATGTAATACATTTTTATTTTTAAATATATATATATATAAAATGGAAGTTTCGTAATAAAGTTGTTTTAAACTCAGAATATTATTATAAACAAATAATATTTTCGAAGGAAACAAAATATGTTTATTAAATATTATTTTTACAACATATTTTTGTATTGTTACAAGCGGTTTCAAATTTGAGTCGTATGCACTTCCCCAACCAATTATACCATAGGAAAGAATTGATTGAAACAGTACATAATAAAACATTATGATCCCATTTTAAATTTTGGTCAATCAATATTCCTAAATATTTTATAAAATCAACTTTTTTAATTTTATTTTGGCAAGAACAGTTAGCTTAATTAATTCTAACTATATCTGATATTTCTAAACAATTTAAATCATGAATTTTACTTTCTTTAAAACTTTTCGGCTGAGTATTATTATAACAAGAAAAAGTCATATATTTTGTTTTAGTTAAAAATTTTTTGGTGGCCTATGATCCATACGTTGCTTATATCTTACTACTATTTTCCTATACTATTAGAGACCAATCTTGTACTTGTATATACTATATGTCTTAAATTAAGTTTCCTCTACTTAAAGTTCCAACAATTCCAGGTGACTCTCCTTATCTGACCGAAATTAACATGATTTTAAGCCACAACGAGCGAATTACTTCCTAGAATAGAAGAACCACCATTATAAATCTACAAACATTCTTAGACACCTGGCTATACGCATTCAATGTTTATATCTTAGCTGGGACATTAGTAAACAAGTTCACATATCGATAAATTGTAATATTAATGTGGGAACAGCATTAGATTTATCCCCGTTATAAATTAGCGTCCTATACGTAGGCTTCCTGTATCGGGTTTGTTAATTTTATAAATTGATTACGTTAGCACCTAATAAATCTTAAATTATTTTGAAACTTAACGTTACAGCCTTTTAGTTGACAATTTTGTGGTATTACTCTCACTCAACGGTTCGGTTGGATTAAAATATGCCAATCCCTTCCTTAGTCTTGGAGCCATCTTTGAATAACCAGTGCCGTCTTTCCGTACGGGCCCACCGGGCCCGGGCCTAGGACCCCGCTGTCTTAGGGGCCCCACGGTCCCTGCTGTCTTCGTCTTCGGGGTCCCAGCACCAAAAACCATCAATAAAATAATGATAATGATGATAACATTGATAACCAATTAGATTACGATGGAAGTAGCAGTACAGGCCCAGGGCCCCAATCATATGAAAGACGGCACTGTGAATAACCCAACTCTGCTCTTAATAGTAGGTCAGCACTATTCCTGACTCAATCTTTCCTTCTTGAATGGGTGACAATGTAGAGCGGTTCATCGTCGGTTTTTTTTTCATGATGTGCATTTCCAGAATAACTCAGGTCATAATATTCTCCAGCATTGTGGTGGTGCCCTCTAGAATGCATGCCCGGCGTATTAGTAACTGCTTGGTACAGTCTGTAGATGGCCTGTTCGGCTTCTTGGCCAATCGTTGCTGGCTCTCCTTTCACCAGACTACAGAGCCCTAGAGGAAATTTTGCTTTGCGGATATCCTTTTTATATGAGAGTTCCAACTAAACGTTTTATCAAGTGTCACCCCTAGATACTTTGCTTCGTTGGTAAATGGTATGTTCTCTCCATGTAAGGAAGGTACATGGTCTAAGATTATTCAGCTTTTTTCCTTGGTTTAAAATACAATTACCGCTTTACAGTTTTTCTCTCAATTTAATAGATAACAAACTAATGATTTCTTGGAGAATGTCGGATATCAGGTCCTCAGAGCTTCCTTTAATTAATGCGATCAGGTCAACCGCATATGCCTTCAGCTTGATCTTTGACAGGGAGAGTATTGTCAGCAGGTGACCACAAAATTGGCCCTATAGGGTTATTGCCAATGTGTTGTGAAATGAATGGTTTGTTTAAATTTTGTATAGCTTCTTAAAACGTTAGACTACCAGTGATAGCTACACTATGTAAAAAATAAAAATGATGAGGTTATAAACTGAGGCTGAAACTTGTAATGACCCAGATACCGCCAGATAATTGCCTTTATTCCCATCAATTAACAATTTTTTTTTAGGTATTGGCATTTTAAAAATTTACCGCAAACTAATTTACCACACAAGGTATAATTTAATTTTTCGATTAAACCTGGTATTAAAAGACATATTAGGAAACGGTAATTAACAGTTTTTGGTGATCACTTGTTTCGTTTGATGCGTCTTGACGGCGTGGTTATGCGGGAAAATTTATTGTTGCTAATGATGTACTTTGATTAAAAAATTTAAGAATGTCTGCAGTAGCTTGTTGGGTACCACCAGAAAAAGTTATCCGTGGGAAAACTTTGGTGAATACTTTTTTCATTTTGTTGATGGTAACAAAAATATGAACAAAAACTGGTTTTATTGTGATGTGATATGAAACTGATTTTTAAATTACTCAGTTTTGAGTATAAAATATAATCTGCGCTAAAGGAAAGCCTTATGTAATTACCACTTCTGGCATGTGGTAAGGCTATTTTGCACTTATAGAGAGCCACCTTCGATACGGGTTGTGTTTCTGGGGATCTTTCTCTCAGCACCTTTTCAGATCGGTATTTATTTTGCAGAAAAGAGCAATAAGGCGCATTTGTCATGTGGGTCGCAAAACTTCGTGTAGACCTTATTTTATAAATTTAACCTTGGTTTCTCTTTTTATTCTCGAAGGAGCAAATGCACAGAAAGTTTAAATCTGAAATTCAAACTCCATCAGCAACTGCCACAAGCAGCAAGCATATCATAGCTCTACCCATTCCTTCTTCTACTTTAACCAGAAACTCTCTCTTATATAACAACAAGAAATTATTCAATCATCTACCCCGTCGTTTACGGAATATTATTTGCGATAAGACGTTTCGGAGAGAGCTAAAAAAGTTGTTAATTGAGGCATTCTATTCACTGAATATTTCGAGGTATCACTAACTTAAAGTTGGTACCCAACGAATACTTACACCAGGAAGAAAACAAACAAGCATGCTAATTGGTCGAAGCAAAAATGTCATTAAAGAAATGTCAAAACTGTCAAAAAGAGCGTCACCATCGTGTCTGGTTGGAACCTCAAGGCTAGAGGCGGGACGTTTAAACGCCCATAGTTTTGTTATTTTTTTCTCCCGAAATATTTTAAAGTAATATTTAAGCCAAAAAACTATTCAAAATCCCGTTAGTTGATTTTATATGTAGTAAAATCCAAATAGCAGCATTCTGAATAACCTTTTCGACTAAATATCACTTTAAAATAAAATACTCTATATTGTCGTTGGTCTAGCCTCGAAGAAAATAAAAAATAAAACTCAAAAATGCACATGAGATAATTTTATTAAAATATTAAAATCACAATAATTACCATTTGAGTCTGTCTTATAATTTCTCGTAATCTGCTGATCGAATTCCTCGTTAACTGGTTTTTCATTCATTCTCTACTTGAAGCTTTCTAAGCAATGTGCATTTTGAATAAGAATACATATTTCCATTGTCAGCCTGGAAAAGCGAAAAGGCCTGGGTAAAAACTTTTTATAGCTAACCTTAAGGTGAAGACAAAATCTTGTCTCCAAAATTCATTCTTTCACATAACGAACAGCTAATCTAAAACAAAAATACCACAATGTAAAAAAAAAACCAATGATCAGATCATGGAAAAAACACTTCCGCTTCCGAGTGGGTTAAAATAAAATTATTTCCACTTGAGTTTAGTAGGCAGAGAATCTACAAAAGGTTTAAAAAATATCAAAAAAATAGATCGTATAATATACATACATAGAGGGCAAGAATCAGCAAGATTTAAATTAGTATCGTAGGGTTTAGTAATTAAAATATGCGTATTTATAGATTTACCAAAATTTAGGAGAAAATAATCGGCACATTTTGTTCAATTATAATAATAAAAAATGTATGTTATGATTTGGATTTGTACCTATAAATCATAAAAATAATTAATCAAAGTTAGCAAACTTACCTTTAGCAGAATGAAATGTAAACAGGCTCGTGTTCATGAACAATATTAATAGAAAAGATCAAGTTATACAAACTCTTTCATAAACTTTGTCAGCCATTATCATTTTATTTTAAGGCGAGGTTGGGCTGGGCGATTCCATTATTTCTGGCCGAGTCCAAGAAGACACTAAACGTTTAAAAATAATTTAATGGCTCGGGTAATTTGTAGCATAGATCTGTCTCTGTCTGCATCAAGTTACCTTCGCTATATATAAAGAGAGACAAGTATAGCTCGAACGAAGAAAGGTCGCTTTTCTTAGTAAACACATTCAGTTTAAACAAATAACGACGTAGGAGTTATATTAACTCATAAATGATGAGGACCTTAGACAAGGATAGACGACAAGGATGGGGACGGTAAACGTAGGGCGGTTCTATTGACAATTGTCTGGCATATGTGACGTCACACTCTGACGTCACATGCTTCCATTCCGCCAATCTTTGTCTCACCGGGCTGTTGGTACCTATGTGTTCTGTTGCATTTGTACGGTGTTTTTATAGTGGATTTCACCTTAGTTTTTAATGGCCGCCGCTGACACATGTCATTTATAACATTTCTTTTTACAGAACTATGGAGAACTATAGGGTAGGAGGCCGATCGACAATGGCAGCATTTTCAAATTCTGTCCCGGTTTTTTGGTTAGTTCGCTATTGGCCGATAGATGGCTCTCGCGTCCGAAGTGGGCTGATGTTGTCTTCATCTTCTTCGTTTTTAATATGGAAAACTAGATCCTCCATAGTTTTTAACTTTTACTTAAACCCTTTATTTTTCTGTGCTTTTACTTTTGACAATTGACATTTTATTTTTCGAAATAACAAATAATGTTTGAAGGCAAGACAAGACAAATAACGTTGTATTGTAATTAATTTCCATATTTATAATACATAATGGTACAATTTATAAAAGTAGAGTTTGCTTTGTGTCGGGGTGTAAGACAGGATCTTTTTCAGAGAGAAAACGCAGCCAAATAAGTCTCTTTCTAGCTCCAAAGGTATAGCTAGAATGTTTAATACCCTGTATTTTAAAAACCAAGCATCGTTGGAACTTTATACAGGCCGAGTTTACTAATAAGTATAACAAAGTAAGTGTAAATTCATATAAAAGTCCTTATTTGTTCCTTTCAGAACTAATTTAAATAAAAATAGTTATTGCGTCCATAAGAAACCATTATTTGATAGCCCACTTCGAACACGCGCGCCATCTTACAGCGACTCGTAAAGCTGAATTACCGATGCTAATTTGGGACCGAATCCAATGCATTGCGATCGGCCTCCTACCTCAAGTCCTCCATATACAGAACTTAAGGATTGGCCAGGGCCGGACTTAAAAATTATGTGTGAACATGGGTCAATTTATTTGTAGTGTGTAATTATGGATGGAAACGAGAATTACCTAAGCAATTTTTAAGATATTTCAAAAAAAAACACTGAAGGGGAATGGAAATAGGATAGAATATCAGAAAAACAATTTCATTTAATTTTTATTCATAATATAATAAAGTGCTGTTATTTTGGTAAAAACACACTCTTAATTTAATACAATAAAAAATATACAAGGGGCAGTCGTGAATCTAGTATCATCAATAATTAACTACGTTTTTTATTAAAGAATTATTGTGTTTTTTAATTTAATTTTAGACCATGCAGTGTTAAGTTGAAATAATCTATATATTATATTTAATAGCTTATTGTTTACTTTTTTATTTTCTTATTCACGGGTAGATATTTTTTTCTTTAGACTAGGTTCTAAAGAGTTTGAAGTTTACAATAGGTCTAACTTTTCGTTGGTTTATAATAAAACAATAAAAGTTTGTAATGTTATCGAATTAGGTATTTTTTTTTAATGAATAAAGAAAAAATAATGTAAGTAGATACTACAAAAAAAGATTTTTGTCCATGCGTTTGCAGAACAGATACCTCAAGCACTGTTCAACACAACTGTAGGTAAAACTTATTTTAGCATAATGGTTCACTGTGGTTTTCAAATTTAATTTTGTTGCAAGTTCCCTATTATTTTTGGTCTTCATCTGACAAGCTGTCGATGTCGTCGTCACCGTCCGAGACATTAATAATTATTTACTTACTTTTGCATAAAAAGAAACACGTCACAGATACACACAGTCCGGCAGTTTAAAACCAAAAAGTCTACTACGCACAAAATATAAGCAAAATGCTGTCTGAAAAATACCAAAAACAATAACACGAACGATCAAGAATTAAAGACTCTAAGAATTAACAGCAGAATTCAAAGTACGAAAAGAGATATGCGAGAGCAAATGCGTAAGACAAAGATGCACATACTAACGGCATATACGAGCGATGCTGTGCTTTTGACGAGTTTGAGCTCATTGAAGGGCAACGTATTGAACTGTGTAGTGTGCATCTTCGTCATGTACATGTAACTATACGGTCAGTTATATATTCATCTCTTGTTAATCTAGCCAATGCCCGTGCCTGAAAGCCGTTTATAGAATTAGGGATTTTAAAATCACGTGTTGGCTAATATGTTTGACAAGAGAGACGTCAAAGCATTAAAAACTAAGGTGAAATCCACTTATAACTGGATACGTCGACTATTAATTGTGTTCGTGTGTTCTGTGGCGCTGGTTGAAACTAAATGGCCAGCTTCCATAATTCTGCTATAATTGAAAAAGTGTGACTGTAGTTGTGTTCTGATTTTAAAAATGTTTGTACCGAATTAATTTAAGACTTTTTACATTAGGGGAAGGTTGCCTATATTGAACCGCTACCTAAATTGGACCACAGTACATTTCTCCGAAACTAAACAAGTGCCATATCATCTGGCAACACTGTAACATACTTCCACCGAGAACCTTTGATCGGCAACAAACACAACTAGTTGACCGTTAGTGTTTGGCGTGTACAGAGCAAAACGTAATTTACACAATTTTAATGTAATATTTTTAGGATTTTACTAAGAATTTACCTTAGAACCATAAAACTAAGCAAAATCTTTTTTATGGAAGTTGTCAAGTAAGTTTTTCTCTTTCTATTTCTCCTATTACCATGCCATATTTGTTTTTTCTTGTTTCTTTTCTGGGTGGTTTTGTAAAACACGTGGTAGTTGCTTAAATTGGACCACTGGGTGATTGCCAACATTGAACCGGTCCAATTTAGGCAATTTTTCCAAATTGTGCAAAAATAATTTTTCTCTTTAAATAAGTTAATGTCATAAACTAACACCATTTCAATATTGCTAAAATCTTTTTTCTTAGAGTTCAAAAATGAAACTATGACTGGTCCAATATAGGAAACTAGAAGGTACTTTTTTTTTGCATCTTCATTCTGCATTCTACCGAAATTTTGATTCCAAATTTGATATTTTTTTGAAATATAAGTATAAAACTTCCTATACCAACAATTTTATTTTTTATTTATTTATTTAACACTTAAGCTTCCGATTTAAATCACGTGGTCCAATTTTGGAACCCCTAGGTGCAATTTAGGCAACCGGTTTCCTATATTGAACCACTTGCAGAGGTTTTTTTTATGGCCTGGTATATCATAGATACTTTGAAATAAAATTCTGCAAAAAATCCTGCAGTTGAACAACATACTAAAGTATACTAAGGTATAGCTTCAAGATCGATTTTGCGTTATTATCAGGATCTATGATAAGAAATCTGGAAATTGGTCCAATATGGGCAACCTTCCCCTACATTAAAGTTTAAACCATGCTTTGTCAATGATCTTGTGATTATAAAGCTGTATTTGACTCTGACTTTATCAATGATGGTTTTAGTTGCCCTATAGGCTTGGAAGATTAGGGAAATCTACGAAACCTCAATTAAAACGCGATCGTCATCATCAAATTATGTAGACTTGCTTGTAGATACAAGTGAAATATGATAATAAGTTATCTTATCTTTGCATAATTGCATTTACTTAAACTGCTATGGGTATGTTTTATTAAATGGTTTACCCCCTACTACTGAAATAAAATTATCGGTTTGATAAAAAAAGAAGTACTAACTCCTGAATAACAGCTATATGTTTACGAAATTCCGCTGAAGGTTCCAGAGATTTTTGCATTTAAAAAATCCAAAAATCTGCTGGCAAAACCTTTCTATTGTAAGTATAAAAGGTTTCTCAGTCTTTTAATTCGTATTCAGACTTTATGAATTTCAATACACTTGATTATAATAGGTACCTTTTCACGATTAAATGTATACGCAACACCCTTTGTAAATTGTCATGATTTAATCACGGTCGGCTTGGCGTGTTACGCAGCAGGGATGTCCTTATAGGGAAAGAGGTTTACCTATTGCCCAGGGCATCTCCTTCGCCTTTTGTCGGCCTGCATGGCTCAATACCCGAAAACCAAAAGGGGATAGGCGTGAATTTAATTTATACCTTGGTAGAAAGTTATGAAGTCACACTTTTTCTTTCTCATCGCCCGAATAAATCATTGCTAATTGATCTATTATTTAGTCATTAGCTTAACAAAAATCAGTATGGACAGATTTGGCGACGACGGGTAATTACTTACCTTTTTTGGTAACTATTAATTGTCTTTATAGGGTACAAAATATATAATATATTACTTTATGGGTACGGTATTTTTTAAACATAGGTTTAAAATGCAGATTTTCTGCTTTTGGTAAGCCCGCGGCAAGGAATATGAACGACCTTGCGTTTGTCCTGCAACATGCAATGGTGCTTGCTTTTTAAATAAATCGGCATGCGATGCTGATCCTAATTCGAGATTTTAATGTTTCGGATAGATATTTTAGGAATTATTTCAAATTTATTGCAATTAAGTAGCTATCAAGTCAGAAAGAATTGTATAGACTGGTTCTCTATAGAAACTTAAATAAGACCTATAGAAAAAAGAAAAGCACAAAGTCTTTCCCCACAATTTTTTATTCGAATTACTAGGCGAACCTAGAATGATTCATAATAAATTAAATCGACATGTTTCGGGTGTAGAAACACTCATCACCAGGAAGACGAAGTAAATGGTACAATGCTTATGTTGTTAGTAGGTTGTAAAAGTCATGCAGATGCTTTCTGTAAAAACAATTTTTTCTTTTTTTTTTTCTCTCTTATTTTACCACTTTCACTATGACATAGTTGAATTAAACTAAAGATTTTTCATCACTTATTACACGTAAAAATTATTTTTACAACTCCCTAATTTTTCTTTTTATTCTTTATTTCCCACCCAAGATAGTGGCTTTGCACTAGTCCTTGACTCTTCAGTATGCTGAAATCTTTTCTGTCTTTTGACTGTTTAAATTTTTTCACTCCTCGTATGTACCATTGAAAGCTCCATTACGGCTTAGTCTCACTTGTTATTTTATCTACTGCTAACAACATCAGCATGATACTATTTACTTCGTTTTCCTGATGAGTGTTTCTACACTCGAAACATGTGGATTTAATTTATTATGAATCATTCTAGGTTCGCCTAGTTATTCGAATAAAAAGTTGCGGAGAAAGACTTTGTGCTTTTCTTTTTTAAATAGTAAGACTGTTTGATATTTGAAGGATTTTCGGAAAAAGGGTAAATAAGCAAAACCTATTCCAGTAAGATATAGATACTTCTTATGTGAATAAATAGAAAATTTTAATGAAGTAGTCGATACTCAAAGTGGAGTTAAATGTATAGAAAAAGGAAAAGCACAAAATCTTGCTCCACAAGTTTATTAGAATAACTAGTAGTGTTGGGAAAAATCGACTTATTTTAATAATCGACTACCGATTATTTGAGTGATTTAAAAAATCGAATGATAATCGATTTTTTTTCACTCAAATGCTAATATTAATTATTAATATTGGCGGTTCATCGTTCATGTTGATATACAGCATTTGTATTGGGAATAACTGACTCGGTGTTGTTAATCGATTGATTTTTTGCGGATTATTAAATGTGGCGGAGATATTTGTGGATTTTTTGGCACGGTTCCCAGATCTTACAACTTACAATTTAATTTAACTAACCACTTGACTACTTGACCTTGAGATGTCACGATATTGCATAACTCATGATATTTATGAATACTAAATACTCGCCACTATAATAAATCCTACTATCCTACGCAGGCAACCCGTAATGCAGTATTTAAATCTAAATAAATCATATTTATTATCTTACGCAGGCAACCCGTAATGCAGTATTTAATATGAATAATTTCGCCAATAATAACCGAAAACCACTCGATGTAGCCGCTTGCTACGAGATGGCTCTGGCCGCAGTGAGTGATTGACAGGCGGGCAGCAACTTTGGAGACGCGTTGAAAAATAAAAACCATATGTTCGTCAGTCATTTCGTCACTCGAGTTATTTCCGAAGATAATCGAATAATTCAAGTGATTGAAAAAATCGAGTGATCGGTTATTTTTCACTCGAGTTATCCCATCACTAATAACTAGGCGAACATAGAATAATTCATAATAATTCGACATGTTTCGAGTGTAGAAACACTCATCATCAGGAAAACAAAGTAAATAGTACAATGCTGATGTTGTTAGCAATAGACAAAATAATAAGTGGGATTGAGCCGTAATAAAGCTTTCAATGGTGTACACGAGGTATAAAAAATTAATAGTCAGAAGACCGAGAAGACTTCAGCATACTGGAAAGTCAAGGGCTAGTGCAAAGGCCCTATCTTGGACAGAAAAATGAAGAGAGCGAAAGAAAAATTAAAGAGTTTTAACAGACTTTGTTAAAATCATTTAGGTATAAGTAGTGAAAAATCCTAAGTTTCATTAAACTTTGTAACACATGTAAAAGTAGTGAAATGATAGGGAAAGAAAAAATTGGTTTTAGAAATGAAGAAAATAACACAAAAGAAATATTATACAGGGTACTCCATTTAAAAGAAGCAAGTTTAAGACAAGTTTCGGTATAACCCTAAGGAAAAACCCATTATTCAAATTTGCAGAATAGGAAACTTTCCAATTTTTTTTTTCAATAATATGATTTAGTTAGCCTAAAAAAAATATTCCCCAATTATTACTCCTGAAAAATCAGTAATAACTTGGTAAAAATTCTTTAAAGTTTCGCGCGTGTCAAAAGCATTTCAAACGACCTTTTAAGCTCGCCAAGCCCGATGACGTCAGGAAGTATGACTTTTCCATCATCCGTCATCCTGACCGGTGGCCGAGCTACCGAGTTTGCATTTGGATTGCCGTGTGTTATTGTTATTGTATTGTTTTAAGGTGGAATTCTAAACGCCGTTCAATTTATCGCCAACCTATAACCTATTTCGTAGATGTCACACACGAATTATACTTCTTGACGTCACGACCCGTTTTTACCCGCTTGGGATAATTTGAATTTTGTGGCATTTTTAAATCTTGCCAGCTGTCTTTTGGGACGAAATGTGTAGTTTTTTTGCTGCCATATGTTTTATGGCAATATATATACTTATGATTTATAGAATTTTTTCCCCATTTAAAATTTTTGTCAAGTTCCCTATTAAAACGAATTACTTACTTTATGTGAATAATTATTATAATACAAAATGAATCTATTAGTTAAGGAGCTAGCGTGCAAAAAACGCCATAGTTGGCTGCCCGTCAGTCGAGTTTGAAAAAACGTTGCCATTACTCCACTGAACACCCTGGTGCTTGAAGTTTTGCTTTTACCCATCAACTTTAAGATTTATTGGCAATAATGACATAGGGCGATTGGCCATAGTGAGGAGCCCGTCAGTCAGGTTGAAAATTAGGTTCTGTAGGTTGCCAAGATCATGTATCTAAAATTTCGTTGCGATCTAACCACTAGATCGTGAATTAGGCCGAATGGAAGACTATAATTTGTTTTTGACCGCCATTTTGTTGGCCATAGTAAGAAGCCCCTCCAAAACTTGTTTCTACCTCTTCGTTTGGATAAAATGACAGGAAAAATGCACTTGACTGACAAATCGAATCACGACGTTCTTCCCTGGGTGACCTACAAAATCTCGAAAAATCCAATTTTTCAGTCTTTAGCATGGCTTTTTCAGAAATTCAACCAAAATCATCAGTCAATTATTTTTCCTGATTTTTAGACATCCGATTAAGTAGAAATCACAAACGACTGACATTTTCCTCGAATATTTTCAATTTGGCCATACTTTGAAAATTTTCTGATTTTGGACTTTTTTATAATGGCTCAATAATGCTGTTCCAAATGGACTTAAAAGTAAAACAATGTATGACGATGCTGTTTGATGACCTAAAAAACGTTTCAATACATAACTATCACCTATTTACCCCTTCCTTCACCCCTCTGCTACCCTTCACCCCTATTCATTCGTTGAATTTATGTTATATTATATTGGATTCAGTAATCAAAAAATATAGAATTTTTGCCACAAAAAGATACGATAACCAATTTCAGCAGTAAGAAATGAATAATTACTGAAGAAAATCGAAAATTAAATGGGTATTATTTATTGAATGAAATTGTTGGCATATTTGGGTTGAGCAAGCTGGGTTGTGTTAGTAACATTTCAATTTCAATATAGAAAAAAACAGATATTTAATTGTTGATTATATTGTAAGTATTACTTTTACTTAATATAATCATTATATATTATATATATATTATATATAGTAATAGTTATAATATAATCAACATTTTTTAGGTCATCAAACATCATCGTCATACATTGTTTTACTTTTAAGTCCATTTGGAACAGCATTATTGAGCCATTATAAAAAAGTCCAAAATCAGAAAATTTTCAAAGTATGGCCAAATTGAAAATATTCGAGGAACATGTCAGTCGTTTGTGATTTCTACTTAATTGGATGTCTAAAAATCAGGAAAAATGATTGACTGATGATTTTGGTTGAATTTCTGAAAAAGCCATGCTAAAGACTGAAAAATAGGATTTTTCTAGATTTTGTAGTTCACCCAGGGAAGAACGTCGTGATTCGATTTGTCAGTCAAGTGCATTTTTCCTGTCATTTTATCCAAACGAAGAGGTAGAAACAAGTTTTGGAGGGGCTCCTTACTATGGCCAACAAAATGGCGGTCAAAAAACAAATTATAGTCTTCCATTTGGCCTAATTCACGATCTAGTGGTTAGATCGCAACGAAATTTTAGATACATGATCTTGGCAACCTACAGAACCTAATTTCCAACCTGACTGACGGGTTCCTCACTACGGCCAATCGCCCTATGTCATTATTGCCAATAAATCTTAAAGTTGATGGGTAAAAGCAAAACTTCAAGCACCAGGGTGTTCAGTGGAGTAATGGCAACGTTTTTTCAAACTCGACTGACGGGCAGCCAACTATGGCGTTTTTTGCACGCTAGCTCCTTAACTATATGCTTTGATTTTGATAAATGATTGATTATATTTTCTGTGTCAATATTTAAAAAAATCTAAATGTACAAGGGGTGGAGGGGGGCGGCTGCCCCCATTCCCTTGGATCCGCCACTGATAAGTTGCTAAAATTAACTTTCAAACAAACCAAAGGATCCTCCTCGACGAGACCACCTAAAACCAACCACCCAGTGGATAAAATATATTGTATACCATTAATAAAATTTATCCATTAACCAACTGCATTAAATAAATGATTTAGAAAATCACCGGGTTATTTAAATTAAGTGTTATCTTATCTCAAATAATCAAAAAAATATGCAGATTAATGAGATTGCTAAACTAATCATATAATTATACGATCTTGAATAGATAAACTTTTCGAGATATCCATGAAATTCATTTATTATACAGCGTGTTAATTGACACATGAACCCCAAATTCATCAGTAACGTCTTCGAGAAGTTGTGTTTTGTTTGATATAAATAAGGTCATTAAATAAACTGATTTTAAAGAAAAAGGAATAAATTTAAAGTTACGATTGTTATTCCGGGTGATAAACTGGCCATGGGAAATCCTACACAGTATAACCAGTAAAGTCCGCATCATATGGGATTTTTTTTATTAATAGCTTTATTCGAAATTTGACTTTGTCATCAAGTTCGCATTATCTGTCAAATATTAATTTTTTTCAAAAAATAATTCATAAGTGGGGTTATTTCTGAAAATATCAAAAAAACTTATTAGAAAAAGTTTCTTTAAATGCAGTTTCTAGCCCACATACTAAATTTCAGCTGCATAAGATAATTTTGATTTTTTACCCACCACTAAAATTTATTTTCCACTTAATGAACACTTTACTGATGACACTGTGTTTTTTTTGTCTTAATATTAAGGTGTATTACTTTCAGACACAACCTACGTTTTCAAAAATACTTATTTTATGAAGTTACCCTATACAGGATCAAAAACAAATTTAATAAACTTTGCATCACCTCATTTTAATAGTCCAATTTTGATTTTGTAGAAAAACACACATTTAATATGGCGCTACTTTAAAGAAAATGTATCTGAAAATAAAGCATTGTCAAAACTAAGAAGTTTTATGTAGGTTGCGTTGAGTCTTATTTTGCAAAAATGGTGCAATTTACAAAATATGGTTAAAAAATCAAAATTATCTTATGCAGCTAAAATTTTGCATGTAGGCATTAATAACTTTTTTTGATTCTTTGAGAAATAACCCCACTTTTGAATAATTTTTTGGAAAGAAATTAAAATTTGACAGATAAAGCGAATCACGTTAGTTTTTTGCTTAATTTTCATCTCGATCGAAGCAGAACTTGATGCCACAGTCAAATTTCGAATAAAGTTATTAATAAAAAAGAAAATCCCATATGATGCGGACTTTACTGGTCACACTGTATATTCGCATTAAAACTGTATAAGCCTTTTGTTTTAGACAGGTCCGTGAATGATAGACCCGCACGTTATTATTATTTTCTTATAAAATTACTTAGTAAAATTCTCAAAAATTAAATACGGTTTTAATATATACCTCAAAGAAACCACCAAAACCGGATTAAAATACAAACTAATACGACACCTACACCTAGTTTGCGCGTAAATTACATACTAAACCATGACTAACCCTAAAAAAGTCACGTGACATATGGATCTTTAAGCAGTGTTGTCGATGTTTCTGTTTCACGGCTTCTTTCAAGGTGGTTGTGGTTGTGCGTATGCCCATACCTGTAGGGCGGCAAGGCGTGTAGCTATGCGTTCAAGCGCATTTTTTCACCAATAAAACTTAACTTTTGTTTGCGAACGAAATAAGCTGTACGGATCTAAAGGTAAATGTCTATGTATGGGACGGACATTCCAAAATAAGTGGTTTGGATACATTTTTGTTCATGTGGATATTTTTCAGTATATCTAAAAATAATTTAGTACCGCACTGGCTTTAGTATTCCTGGCGCCAGAAATAACCAACAAATTATAATCGTTTTTAACTTAAAGCTAAAAATTTGCAATAACGTGTAGGAGAACATAAAAAGCATATTCGCCCACAAGTATAATAAATGTTAAAAATATATAAAATCATTGTTCTCTCTTTATCTTCATGCAGTCTAATTGTTTAGAGAAATAGTTTTATGGCATCCTGCATGCGTGGGCCATAAAAAATATCCATTTGATAATAATTTTAATTATCTATTATAATATGAACACCAAGCCAAAGTTGATGATCTCACAAATAATAAATTTTGGGGAGTAGATTTTATCTGATGCAAAATATACCGTGCGAGCAAAAATTATTTGCATCAAAGAGGGCTTGGATTAAAAAACATAGGGCTGGGTTTAGATCACAATGATATGGGGACGATATATCTAACCAAATCTAGGTTAACATTTTGTCAAATTCATATTATGACATGATATGCCAAACTAATGAGTAATAAAATAAGTAAACAAATACAAATTTATTTTTGTTGTTTACAAAATTAACAAAGTAAGAATATACAGAAAGAAAAAGAAAAATAATTACATAAATTGCTAAAATTGGCCACCGCCATGCTCCAAGCATAAATTCACACGTCTCTTCATATTTTCGAAAGTGTTGACCAGCATCTCTGGAGAAATGTTACCACATTCGTGGATAATCCTTTCTTGTAATTGTTCTAAATTTGCAACTGGTGTTTTAAAAATAGTGTTCTTTAAATGAGGAAAAACGAAGCCAATCATACCCGTTAAACAAGGTGATCTAGGTGGGAATTCAATGTCTGATCGAAAACTGATCAGACTGTCGTCGAAAAAAATGCATAAGTAGTTAATAGTTTCGGCGGCTGTATAGGCGGTTGCACCGTCCTGTTGAAAATAGTCAAAACGTAGTTCATCGTCAAGCAATTGCTCCACAAATGGATTCAAAATATTGTCTCTATACTGATGTGCTGTAACTGTGTCATGGAAAAAAATAGGACCAACAATTCTCCTTCGGGAAACAGCTAACCAGACACCAATTTTTTGAGGGTGCAATGTGGACTCTACAAAAAAATGGGGATTTTCAATACTCCACATGCGTGTATTCTGAGAATTCACATAACCGGAGAGGTGGAACCAGGCTTTAGCCGAAAAAAAATGTCAGGTCTAATAAATCATTTCTTTCCAATAAATTTTGGGTAAACCATTAAGAGTAATTCCTGCGTCTTTCAAAATCTGCGGCTTGTATTTCTTGGAATACTTCGGCTTTATAAGGAAATACATTTAGCTGCTTCTTAAGAATAGTCCTGCATGTTCCATAAGATCTTCCCACTTCTTGGGACAGGCGTATTATACAATTTGTTGGTGTATTTTGTATTATTTCACGAACGTTTGCAACAAGTTCTTCTGTTCTTCCTGCTCCTTTTTTGTGTTGTATAGAACCTGTTCCCCTAAACACAGCCACGGTTCTTTTCAGGCAATGATAAAAATCCCCAGCAATAAAAGCAACGTTAGGAAAATGTTCGTGAAAATCGTCCATGCACAAACCAGGATTGTATTGCCACTCACCATTTACTCTAACCCCGTTTCGAAAATACGCTTTAACCATGAATGTTTTGTGCTGTTTCGTAAAGCCCATTGTGTGAGTTGTTCAAGAAATTGGAAAAATTAGCGATGAATCAAATTACTTGTAACGACTGTCAACTGATTGATTGTTAATTCAGGTAGTTACTGTCACCAACAGGTATTAAGCTCTACGGCTAAGCATTACGTCCTTAGATGCAAGGCCCTCTTTGATGCAAATAATTTTTGCTCGCACGGTAATTCTGACATTGTCAGATTTAAGTTATTAGGATATATGGTGTGCCCGGATCGAAGCTTGAATAATTAGAACAGACTGACATTTTTTGAGTTGAAATTTTATCTTCTGGGGTTTAACCCTGTTTGGATAGAGATTACTTATAAACTGCTAAAAAGTATTTTGCCTAACCTTCACAGCTTATATATTACCTATTACAAAAGTGAGAGTTTGCCCAGTTTTTCTTTCTATTTAAGTGAGTAGGTACATAATATGTAGGTATCTTTGTAATAACATACAATTACAAGTAATTTAAATAACAATTAAACAATGTAGTCTATTCTATGAGAAGTCTACGGTAGTCACCAATAATTTAATTGCCAATGCCTCCATCATGTACATTTTCTATTTCTGTCACAACATACTCCTTCGTAAATCGAACAACATTTTTATGAAAATGAACACATCCGAACAAACCCAAGTACGTAAATAAAAAGAGGCAAAATGTTACAGTTAATTAATAGACATTTAACTTTTTAAATGGTTTATTAAAGTTATGAGGTTTTTGTTTCTTAATGATACAATATTTCCTTATAAAGTCATGCGTAATTGCTACTGCACCAAGTCAAAGAATTAGATTGTTTCTTTAACTGCACCGCTTTGATACTGTCGTAATTAAAAAATAATACTTTAAGCGACTTACTTCTGTTTCGTATGTACACTGTACAGGGTTTCTGTGTTCAAACTCAAAATAATAGTCGGCTTATAGTAAGTTAACGAATTAGAAGTTGATGTGACCTATGGCGATGTTCTGGGACCTATATAAAGCTATTGAATTGACAGTATAGATATAAGAATGTTGCAAAAATTATTAGGGGCCTAAAAAATTACTGAAATTTTTAAAAGTTACAATGTACGCACGACTTTGTCTGGTAACCATGGAAATAAAAACTGTCAGTAGGCCAAGTGCTTTTTCTTTATATCATTTTTTCTTAAAATTATTTACAACATGCGTCTTCTTATTTTTTGGGAGTTAATTAGTTTTAAAACTTTTGAAAAAATTCAGGTGAAAGGTGAAGATAAAATAGAGGTTTATTTTACATGAGGTGATAAATTTGAAAATTTCTCTTAAGGTGGAATTCACAACGCCATTCAATCTATTGCCAACCTATTTCGCGTTTTTTTTTAGTTTATTATTTCATTATCTAATATTTAAATAAAATCAATATCGTCTGCATATTATTTAGGTAATATCTAATTTTTTACAAAAATATGAATTTATTTCATTGCTAATTTTGGGAGAATTATATAACTGTATAGTAAAAGAACTGACATAATAATGTTAAAAAAAATCGTTCCCGATATTTTTCGCTATATAATTCTCCTGAAATAATTTATGAAATTCCTTGATATCTATTTAATAGGTCCATTATAACCTATAGAATATGCAGTCCATACTAATACTTCCACCTTAAGTAAATACTACTGTTTAAGTACTACTTTTAAATTTAGGCAAATATTATTAGTTACCTGTATAAATATTAACTATTATATACAGGGTCCTGCACCTCACCTACCGTATTATATAGCTTACTTAATAATTAAGTTAGAATTTTGATATTTTGCAGACCTCACCTGTATCATGGGGCCCATTTCAGGAAAATATTTTTTTTCATACAGGGTGTTTCAAAAAAGTGTGACGTCATAAGGATGTATTTTTTTAGATTACACGCCATATATTTTCTTACTTCTTTATGTGCCTCCTATAATTACCTACATACCCCTAAAATTTTATTACAATCGATTCAGTATTATAGGCGAAAAAAAAAAACTAAAAAATATCGGTTTTGCACCACTGGTTTTAAAAATTAATAAAAAATGCCTCGTTAATAAAATTATACCAAGATACTTATTAAATAAAGTCTAACAGTCTCGTTAACCAAGGTTGACTAATACGAATGGTACAGGGTGTCCAAAGTTTAGTGTCAAACTTTGCAAACTTTAAAGCAATTTATTTTTCTTATTTCAAATAGGAACCTCTGTATCTTTTTATGTCAATCGATGCAGAATTAAAAGTCAAATAGTTGTCCTAATTACAACCCTATCTCAATTTCTAGTGCATCCAGACTTATTTGCAGAAAACTAATTTTATCAACTAGGTATTCCAACAGTCATTATTATGAATAAATATCGAAGGTGGCTTTGAAAAACAATTTATTGGTATTAAAGTTTATTAAAGTAACAAGAGACCAGTTTGACTTTAGTAATCTGAAAGTTTCGAATATTGTTAAATTGTAAAATTATTGTAGGTAAATTGAAAAAACTTTAATATATAGTCCGTCTAGAAAGTATCCGGAAAAAAGAAAGCACAATTATAATTTTTCGGTATATATTTTTATTACTTGAATCATAAAATTACAACAAATAATTCTTCTCCTTTACTTATACAACCTCCGTTTAACTCCAAACACTTAACTAAACGTACAGGTACACCCGAAACTAGGTCACCGCCATAATGTTCGGTGAT
Source organism: Polydrusus pterygomalis (assembly GCA_963969555.1). Taxonomy (NCBI): domain Eukaryota; kingdom Metazoa; phylum Arthropoda; class Insecta; order Coleoptera; family Curculionidae; genus Polydrusus; species Polydrusus pterygomalis. Next base: position 23,002,853 of record OZ018379.1, read on the forward strand.
GGTGGTCCAGGCCTGTAAAACCGACCGAATCAAATCTGTTTTATTTCGTGGCGCTGCTCGTTCCACTTCAATCTTCATTAGTCCCCATATGTTTTCAATAGGACTAATATCTGGTGAAGCTGCTGGCCATGGAATTGTTACCAATTGGTGTTCATGCATCCAAGCTTGAGTATAGGCAGAAGTGTGGCATCTTGCATTATCCTGCTGAAAACGCCACCCGTCTGGATATAAAGCATGAGTCGTTTCAAGAAGAAAACCATTTAGAATGTCACAATACTTTGCACTATTAACGGTACCATCAACTATACAAAGAGGAGTAGTACTACGTTAAGATATTAATCCTCACACCATTATTTTAGTGGGAAATTTGGAAATTTGAACGGTAACATTTTCTCTTGATGATAGGATTTTTAGTTGATTTGAACCAAGCTGAAAACAACTTTCTTCAGATATAAAAACATTCCTAAAATTATCTTCTCGAAAACGTTGAGAAAAATCTATTCTTCTTTGCCTTTGTAGAGGTGTCATTGCCGGATTTTTTTTTGGTTTTCTTGTTATGTAGCCTTGTCTTTTCAGTGACATGCGGATAGTTTCTGGACACACTTTTATTCTTCGTGTATTTCTAAATCTATTAGCCAATTTTCGAAACCCTAGACGTGGATTTTGCCGTCCTAAGTTTACTAAAGCGTTTAAATTGTTTCCACGAATCTTACGCGGTCTTCCCGAAACTGGTCTATGCCTCATATCTGCGCCATTTTTTATCCTCTTGTATTGTCGCATATACCGCACTTTTTCCGAGTTCAGTCAATTGCACTAATTTTTTAACGTTTCGAACACCTTTCCTATACAAAAATTCCACCTTCTTTCTTTTTTCTACTTGCGACATTATTTCACAAATCTTAAACCTGTTTACAATCAACAATATTTTACAAATCGTGTTGTCATGCAATTTTAGCCATAGCCTACTATCGGCACAACCTACTTGATGCATTGCTCTTGACTTCGAATGTTACAAAAAGGAAATATATTAAAATTTGGAAAAACATAAAATTCCGGATACTTTCTAGACGGACTATACATCCACCCTAACAGGAATATTTACGCAGGATCCGAGATGGGTGGAGATAAAAGGGAAAACTAAACCATCGGCTTACGTGATACAAAAAAATTCATGAACTTTTTGGAATTAGATCACCATAATTATACGAAATCACTTCTGAGAACCAAAACATATTTCAAAAAGTTTCATTTTGTAAATCTGATGGGATGAATACCTACTTAAATCTGCAAGCTCGGTTATGCAAGCTGAGTGCAAATGTGCGTACATTAAAGCAATCCCTCCCGTTAATTATTGTGTACTTTATCAGGATTAGATAGTACTATAATCACCAGGTTCTTAGGAAAGATATAAATCCCCATTACAAAGAAACAAACACGTTTATATCATTGCAATCGGTACAGGACAAAATATTATAAAGGCTAATATGAATATTTATTAACTCTTGGGGAGGTCTTGTTCAAGATACTTTTATATTGCTGGACTGGTCGTATATTTCTAGTTTTTGTACTGGTAGAGGCATTTTAACTGTTTTGTAAAGGTACTGTGTGACATATACTATGAGGAAGCTCTAACATTTTAAAATGAGAATCAAATGCGAGAATTCTGTTGGATATAATGTGAAGAAATGAAGGATTTATGGTTTTTACCCGCATCGCTTTATTTTTTCCAAAATATAGTGGCTTGTCGCAGGCTTTGTCACCATAATTTATTAGACATTTTTTAAACTGTTTATTTGGTTTAAATGCTTTAATATTTTCTAGGTTTAGTATATATAGGGTGATTCATGTTAAGTGGCCTATGATATATGCTGATGACACATTAATTTACTTTCATGTTTTAAATATTTTTGATGTTCTAAATACTCTAAATTCTGAGATAAATATATTATTAAATTGGCTTAAAGTAAATAAATTAAAATTAAATATGCCAAAATATAAATGTTGTAATTGATGCTGAAAAATTGGAATTAGTAAACAATTTTAAATATATAGGGATAATTATTGATTCAAAATTAAAATTAAAATATTTTGAAAGTATCATATCGAAGATTGCCGGAAAAGTAGGTTATTTTAATAGAATCAGTTCTAATTTAAGGTTGCATTCTCAACGTCATTCAATCTATTGCCAACCTATAACCTATTTCGCGTATATTTAAGGTTGAATTCTCAACGTCATTCAATCTATTGCCAACCTATAACCTATTTCGCGTTGATTTTTTGAGTTTATTATTTTAATAACTAACATTTAAAGAAAATCAATATCGTCGGTACATTATTTAGGTAGTATCTGATACATTACAAAAATATCAATTTATTTCATTGCTAATTTTGGGAGAATTGTATAGTGAAAGAACAATGAGTGACAATGACATAATAATGTAAAAAAAAATCTTAACCGATATTTTTCGCGATACAATTCTCCTAAAATAAGTTATGAAATTCCTTGATATTTATTAAATATGTCAATTATTACCTATAGAATATAAAGTCGATACTGATTTTCTTTAAATTTTGTGTAAAAGCTAGAAAACATAAATAAATCTATGCGAAATAGGTTATAGGTTGGCAAGCATGTTGATACTCCCACCTTAAGTTGGTTGTCTAAAAAAACTGTGTTTAATACTGTTATATTACCACATTTTCTTTATTGTTCTTCCATTTTATATTGTGCTAGTGAGGAAATATTTGATAAATTACAAATTTTACAAAATAAGGCAATGAGGATTATTTTAAATTGTGACAAATATACAAAAATTAATTTATTGTTGAAAAATTTAGATTCGTTAAATGTAAGAAATTTAATTTTTTATTTAGTATGTATCTTTATAACATAAAATTAAAAATAATTTATTGCCTGATTGTTTAAAAAAAATTTGTTCTTTTAATTATGACCATCATAATGATTATAAAACAAGAAATAATAAAAAAAATCAACTTTGATGTTTCAAATAGAATACTCTTTATATTTGAGTTTTTTTGGATAAGTTATTAAAACCTAAGTAACTTTTGTTGATAATAATCTATACTTACCTCTAATCGTTTTTGAGAGATGAAATTATAAAATGAATTTTTGATATAAAAACATACCGAGAAGAAAGAGTAACTTTAAAACTGATAAAGCTAAACATTGACATGACACAAAAAATTTTTTTATAACATCTACAATTTCAAATTTTATATATAATTTTCTCTCCTCACACTTACGGTGTTGTTTCACTAATATATGACCTCATACAAAATTATTTCTTTATCAGTCCCTTTAATTAGTCAATTGAATCGACCCTTCATTTTACTCAATTCTTTCTGTTCCTCCTTCACAACAATCAGCTTCTTTCTCTTTTGATTAGAAATACTTTTACATTGACACATAACTTCCTGACTTGATTTCTGCTTATATTTTACGAATGCCCTCTCATCAGGTTATGTTTGAAGTTTCTCCAAATACCTAACTCTACCTTTCCATCATCTCGTAGCTCAGTTTGGACTGTTCGCACCTATTGTATTTCTTATATTCCTTATTCTATTCTGCTGATGATGAATGTATATACATTCGAAAGAATTTACCCTTCCTTAAAATTTATTTTAATATACCAGAGCAGGAAGACTTAAAGTTTCTTATTTCTCTCCTTTCATTTAACATTTTGACAAAATTTAAGTTCTTGGTCAAGAAATTGTAAAAGTTGACCTTCAATTTATTTTTATGTGTAAAGAGCTAAAATTTGCACCTAATTCTTGCCAAAAATTTGGAATTTTTTCTCAATTTTTGATCAAGTTGGGAAAAAAGGTAGTAATTTCTGACATTTTTAGTAGTTGCAAACCTATCAGATTTTGAGAATAGAAAATTGTTTTTAAGGTTTTGTTTCTGAAATTTATTTAAAAACGATTCGTCGTCGTGTTTTTTGTTCGAAAAGGAATAGCACAAGTCAATTAAACTAGTCTTATACAACCGAATACAAAAAACATACAAAAACCAGCAAAATAACAAATCTTGAATGATATCGCGTACCTAACTTCAAGTCAAATATTAAGTAGTGGGTATATTATATAACTTGTATTGATTTTTACAATTTGGCAAAAACTTGGGTACGTGTAAAATATTTTCAAGCACAATTTCTTGTTCAAAAATTTGAAAAAGTTTTTGCCCGAGAACTTGACCCGTGGAATACCGCACTCTTGGATTAATGTAAACATTTGTAGGTATTTACTTTTTCTTTTATATAATATAAGTGTAGAGAAAAGTGTCTTCTAAAGTTTTGAAGCAATATATAACTAACCCGAAAAATAGCCGTACCTAATTAGATTGCTGGGCTGCAAATAAAATATACCAAAACATGCATCAGGATAATCGTCCTGGTGTTTGATTCTCTTAATTTTCATACCTTGTTTGTGTAGGCTAGGTCTAGTTAGACGTGTTTAAATTGATCATAATAAAATAAAATTATATTTCAAGATACGTCACCACTCCGTACTTACTGAAAATACGAAATACCCGGTATTTTACCCCTATTTGGGCATAATAAAATCATACACCGGTTTTTACTAGTCATTGTTTATATTCCAATCCGAGTCACTAAAAGTACAAACACAATTCACTACACTACACAAAAACTAGAAATCCGTAAATATTAAACACCCACAATCCGCCATAGCAAAGAAAATAACAAGGAATCCATAGAAAAAATTTAAAACACAACAACAAAAATGGCGCCGAGTCGGTTCTGGAGTGTATTTTGAGAATGTCGCTAAAGAAGGACAGGCCGATAATAAGAGGTTTGTGCGCATGCCCAATCCTGTTTGGAGGGAAGGCATCTGACGCACTTAGACGTATTTTTTCATCCATAAAACTTTTGTTTGCGTACGATATAAGCTGTACGTATTTAAAGGTAAATAAATGTCGATGCACAAGTCTTATAGGGAATAAGCATAAACAAAAGTTGCCCAAGCAATTAGAGACAGTAAAAATTGTTATTGTTTATGTAAATATATATTTTGCTAAAATAATATCACAAGTATTGTTCCAAAGAATAATGTGCAGGCGTGCCACTAAAACAATATTTACCAATGATTGAAAATGGTTTTACATTATTGGTAAAGGTGCTTGTTGCAAGGGTATTATATTTTGATTGTAGACCAAAGAAAACACGCGTTAAGTGCACGCTACAATTTTAACACCTATAAAATAATAGGTTTGAAAGGCACGTACACGTACCATATGACGTAAAAGGGGCCGAAGTGATTATCTGTCCAATTAGATTGATAAATATAATTTTAGAGTAAGGTATCAAAAGCGAAAATCTGTAAAACGACGAGCATTATTGTTCGGTTGGTAATCGTCTTGTCAAGGAATACAACATATTAGAGAAACTTCTAGATACAGTAATATTCGAAAAAATTTAAATCAATGTTTTTAAAGAATTCATTCAACTTCCTCTTTCTCCATTGTGGTTCTATCTTCTGATCATATGATATTATGGCATGGTCAGCTTCATCTGACTTTGGCCTCTCTCTTTAAGCGTATTGTTTCTGCGCTCTTTAATCCTTGTGTCAAGTGTATCCCAATACGCGCAGGGGATTCGTTGGACATGGACATACAGGGGCGGATAGGCCCACCGGGACACTGGGAGATTTCCCGGTGCGCCGGTAAATTATTAATCAAGAATTTTTTTGGAGGCACTTTTTATAATAATTTTTCCAAATTGATTGAATAATTGATTCCAAAACATTGAATTAAGATTTAAGAGTTCCTTTTTTAGTTTTGTGATACTTGGTTTAAAAATTAATTTACTTTTTTTCCATGTATGTGTTTTTTTATGCTAAGAATTAATAGTTCCTTTTTTTATTTATGAGTTATGTGTTTGGGTTTGTTCGGGTTTGTTCTGTCAAGAATAAATAGTTTCTGTTTTTACTCATTTGATGTTTATAATAATTAAGAGTTCCTTTTTTATTTATGTTATCTTTATGTTAAATATTTTCTGTTTAATTTTTATATTAATAATAAATATTTTTTTCACCTAATAAATGTGTTTTAAATGTAAAAAATTAATTTGAAGAAATAGTCCATACTTAAAGTGGAGTTGAAAGTATGAAAAGGAAAGAAAAACACAAAGTCTTCCTCTACAAAATTTAATAGAATAAAATTCTTAGTTTAAGGGTATCTACATGTTTCGAACGTAGGAACGTTCATCCTCAGGAGACAGAAAATTTTTTATTTTATGGTGATGATGTCAGCAAAAGAGAAAATTGAAAATTAGAACCTTAATGGAGCTCTTATGGACTTAAAATTGAAGTGTAGAAGAAACATGGTTAATGGTTAAACCATACTAAGGATTTGAAAACGTTTTTAAAGGAGGTGTAATTTTATTTAGTTGGTTTACACCTCCTTTAATAACGTTTTCAAATACTTAGTATGGTTTAACCATTATCAATTTGCTTCATATCATGTTTCTTCTACACTTCAATTTTAAGTCCATAAAAGCTTCATTAAGGTTCTAATTTTCAATTTTCTCTTTTGCTAATACCATCAGCATAAAATAAAAAAATTTCTGTCACGACGCGGCGTCATGTCAATTGACTTCCCGCGTCGGTCCGAGGTGTCCCATCCGCCCCTGTGGACATAGTGAAACAAAAACAGCTTCCCAACGCAATATTACTATAAGTCGGCTTCCACTTAACTAGGCGCGTTATGAACTTATCATAGAGATACTTATATAGTGTTGTCTTGCTCAAACCAAGGTTAAAACGGCATTATAAAGATATCCGTAATATAAACGCGATAAACCTATTGGTTATTAATGAATCTGAGAGAGAAGCACATCTAAAGTTCAGTAATTATCAAAATGTTTCGAAGAACACCACCGTATTATATAATGTCGTGAATAAGCTCCCTAGTTTTGACAAAAGTGTCATTATTAAAAATATTGTGACATAAAATGTCGAGTACAAATCGGTTTGTAGGTTTTCTGCATCCCCAGGCAAAAGAAATGGTTCTCAATTTAATAGATTATTTTAAAAATGAAGAAGAAAAGGCTGCTGAAACCGGCGAGTTATTAAATCCCAAGTCTATTAAAGAGAATGTATTGGAAGCACTAAAACTAAGTTTAAGATCAATACAGAGGAGTGTTCATGAAAGTAGTAGAAATATACCAATGAAGAAAACGCAACGACGCTCAAGAAAAACGAAGATTGAAACTTTACAGGAAGGTAAAAAAATGGATGTAAGGAATGTTATATACGACTTATATGCATCACGAGTCGATATAACGCCTTCAGCTCTAAAAGATGCTTTGAAGGAACGAGGTGTTTTGGACAGGTCATTGTCAGCGCTCATTAAAAGCTTAGGATTTCGTTATAGAAAGGACTGCAACAGAAGATATTTACGCAAACTACCAAGAATTGCAAGCGAACGAGTAAAGTTTCTGAAAAAATATGTTGAAAATTATGAATCAAAGTTTAGAAAAGCAGTTTTTTTAGATGAAACTTGGATATTTTCGAATGGAAGTGGGTCTAAATCATCTTGTGACTTGTCTATAAAAGTCTAAACATAGATATTGTATGTATTGGCACTAATAAGTTATTTGTACCTATTCGCAATAATGTATATACATCAGTTTAGTTAAAATAAAGGTACACAAAAATATTCAAAATTATATACAATGTAAAATGCAGACAAATTCTGATGTTCTAATTTTTATTTATAAAACAATCACCCCTATTTACGAACTAACATTTGATTCCCAAGGATGGTCGCTAATCAGAGATTTTTCTGTAGGTATATTGTTTATCTAATTTTCCATCAATTTAGTTATTAAATCTTTGAAATATAAAACTATTTTGTCAACCGTGTGCAACAAACCCGAACGCACCCCTGGGAAATTAATTTTGGAACGAGACCCGTCACTATTTTATGTCATTTTTATTATGACTGATAGTTTCAAATTAATTGTTAACCTATTAACATTCAATTTTATGGAAAATCAGCTGTCCATATGCCGCCATATTGGTTTTTATATTTTGAAACATTTTTGAACCTCTGATTCAACTGATTTGATTCAGGAAGTCACGTGCGCCTAGTTAAGTGGAAGCCGACTATATTATTTAATAATTAGGGTAAGTTGTTCTCGTTATCCAAAACTATGTATTACTTTTTTGTATATTTTTCAATATCAATATAGTGGCAACAGAGCCAAAAAAACGCAAAAAATATCAGAAAGAATAAAAAACTCGCCCGTTGCCGCGCGTCATAATAATAGCTTGTGGATCCGCAACTCCCAGCTGATGCGGCGTTGCCGGAAGTCACTTCATGGCTCTTTCAAGGTGGTTGTGGTTCTTACTATGTCATTACATATATTTATCAGTTATTAACATTTACTGGTACTTCTTAATCTTATCTTCTTAATCTTAACATAGTATAAAACAAAGTCGCTGTCTGTCCGTCCCCTACCAGCTATATATGCTTAAATCTTTAAAACTACGCAACTACGCTACGAAGCGGTTTTTTTTAATAGATAGAGTGATTCAAGGGGAAGGTTTTTATGTATGCCCCGGCTCCACACGGGTGCAATTTCAGAAAGTGGCATGCCGGGTACTAATATATCGGGTTTGTTCGGGTTTGTATTTATACCAGCGGGTTGCAACGCATGCCGGATACACGCTAGTTTATTATAAAGTTTAAAAATCATATATTTCAATTTCGCTCATCTTAGTGTTTAAAATTCAGACATATTATCGAAGTTAAATACGTTTTACTGATGTAAAATAGATTTTTCGAACAAGTAGCTGTGTCCTTATCGAACAGGGCCGATAAATGTAACCCTTTCCGCTGTGATGAATTGGTTGGGAGATTTAAGTTCAACCACCTCTAGCGAGTGTAACTTTCGACCCGGATTTGGCGCCATTTGACTCACTCATTTATTGAATTATGATATAGAATTAAGAAGTTTTTTCAAATTTCAATGTTATGCAGAATATTTTTTTACTGCTTCTCGTATTCGCGAAATCTCATGCATTGCTTTCTTAATGAATTTGTTAAATACTCAAACACATAATCGACTTAAAACGTCCGCGGATTAAATTTTAAATTAATAACTTGCCCTCGGGATCAAAGGCCACACCAACCTGCGGGCAGTTCGTGTTTTAATATCGTTCCAGGAAATCTAGTTGAGGTTATGTCTCTTTTCCTTCTATCTTTTCTACATCTCGGCGAGTTCTAGCCTAGAGCCACTTGCTTGTATATTTTAAACTCTAACAACTTAAATATTATCTTTAAAACGGCCGATCCGACTGTAAATTACAAGGTTGTTGCGTTTAAATTGTGGGTAATGTTGAATGTTTGGTTTGTGTTAAAGCAATTATTATCGCTACCGAATAAAAGCTTTATTGCAGGTATTAATGTATTTCCATAATGCGACGCCGACGATTCTCGACGACGCTATAGCGGTGATGAAATAGTAGAATACCACGACCAAAGAACAGTCAGTTAGTATAGTAATAACTAAATCGATGGACAGTAAGCCAGATGATCTGAGAGACCCGAAACATCCTTTGATATCGTACTATAGAGTGTTTTTTAATTTTTGTATAAAAGAAAATAATTGTTTATATATATTACTAAGAGATAGCGATAAAGGCTATATAAAACAAATAAAGTTTGATATGATAGTTTTTATACAAAGGTTGTCTGACACCTACCCTGTACTGATGAGAACAAAAGAGTTCGAAACCGGTCTGCATTTGTTATGATCTTATTAAGATGATTGACTTTCAATTTCTTATTCTTAGTAGTACTTTACAAACTGAATATGTACCGTGCGAGCAAAAATTATTTGCATCCAGGGCTTGGATTAAAAAACGTAGGGCTTGGTTAAGATCACAATGATATGGGGACGATATATCTAACCAAATCTAGGTTAACATTTTGTCAAATTCATTAATATGCCAAACTAATGAGTAATCAAAAAAGTAGACAAATACAAATTTATTTTTGTTATTTACAAAATTATAATACTTGCACTTTATAAGGAAATAAATTTAGCTGCTTCTTAAGAATAGTCCAGCATGTTCCATAATATCTTCCCACTTCTTAAGACAGGCGTCTTCGTATTTTGCATTATTCCACGAACGTTTGCAACAAGTTCTTCTGTTCTTACAGATGGTCTTCGTGCTCCTTTTTTGTATTGAACAGAATCGTTTCCCTAAACACAGCCACGGTTCTTTTCAGGCAAGGATAAAAATCCCCGGCAATAAAAGCAACTTTAGGAAAATGTTCGTGAAAATCGTCCATGCACAAACCACGTCCATTGCCACTCACCATTTACTCTAACCCCGTTTTGAAAATATGCTTCAACCATGAATGTTTTGTGCTGTTCCGTAAAGCCAATTGTGTGAATTGTTCAAGAAATTGGAAAAATTAGCAATGAATCAAATTACTTATTGTAACGACTGTCAAAGATGAAGAAATAACTGATTGATTGTTAATTCAGGTAGTTACTGACACCCAACAGGTATTAAGCTCTACGGCTAAGCATTACGTCCTTAGATGCAAGGCCCTCTTTAATGCAAATAATTTTTGCTCGCACGGTATCTAACTGTAATGAAATGCAACCTTATTGTATAATGATTTTTCAGGTGGTTAGAAAGCATAATATTTAAAATAATTGAAATGGGAGAAATCAGACAGTTTAGGTCTTCCTCTCCTCTCTCCTTTCAAATCAACACTCCACTTAAAGTATGGACTATTTCTTCAAGTTTAAAAAATTGTGCTGGGAATAATACCGGCTACTAAACAATCCTGATTCGAAATCCAAATAAAACTGTGATATGATCCAAACTTAAAACAAGGTCGCAGGAGCTTACTTTCCTGGCAATAACCTTTCTTTTCAAAACATTTATAGGTCATAAGGAGTACCTAATAGCAGAATCAACAGAACAGAGGATTGAACAGATGATTCAGCGAATTACACAAATAACTAAATACTTTTGAAATTAATATACCATTCCTTTTTTTATAAACCAATATATATATAATTTAATCTATTATTGGTTCGTAAGAATGTTCAGACCTCCATGTTAATATTGGAAGCACTTAAATCATAGTAAACCTCCCCATGGGAGTTACATAGTGACCAGAATATAATATAAGCAACCTGTTTTCCCATAATAAATAATAACTACGCTAAAACACCACTAGTCTCATCTATTTCGAAGCCATAAAATATATATAAATAACTCCATTAATAGCTAAGAGCCACCAAATAGTACCGAAGAAGACAAACTTTTATCCTACCTACCATAATTACCTTACTCTTGTTATTCGTCAAGGTACATTCGTCATTTTAATGCAAAGATATTAGTACTACAAGATGATTTCGTATCCCAGTACCAAAATAATAAATAGCTAGCTTTGTTTAGAACACCGTTTAGTTCCTTGATTAATTAAACAACTTCAGTTAACATACGGAATCGTTTTTAACTCTTTAAGTATGTAAAGTGGATCGCCACTTTTATCTACGTTACAAGAGTGTGAACACGCCGTTTATCTTGGAACGGAATAGATATTGGCTGCCTTATCTCGATGTTGTTGTTCGGATAAGATTTGGAAGATAATGGAGGATGTTTGATGGTAATTTTACTACGGGGTGAAGTATTTTTTGGTTTGTTACATAATAAATATTTTAATTAAGAGATTTCATATGTCGCAATAAAAATAAACGACTCAATAGCTTAAAATAAAAAAGATAACGCTTACCTTGGGCATTGTAGTTGGATGCTAAAAATATTTTTTATTAATAATAAGGTGTTGTGTAGATGTGATTTGTAAACAGATAATCTGGAATAAGACTGATTTTGTAAATTAATATTCTGTAGGGCGATCCTGGAACCTGGAAGACTAATATGTAGTTATAAGTTTTTAATTCATAAGCAAACTAGAAAATTTTACTTTTGGTTCTTTATTGAATGTATTTTTGATAAAGGCAATATAAATAACCTATAAAAAAAAAACTAAAAATATATGTAAATAAGATGAGGTTGAAGTGAACTGGATTATAGTATCAGTTCATGTGGGTTTTCTATAGAGTTCAAAGTTAATTTTGTTATTATTTCTAGTTAGAAGGAACAAAGGGTAACTTCCCTACTGTCTCGACTTCAATAGCAAAATGTATTTTAAGATGTAAATTGTTGAGAAAATTCGAAAATTCCTTTATTTTATCATCCGTTGCACTCCAAACAATACATACAGTGTGACCAGTAAAGTCCGCATCATATGGGATTTTTTTTTATTAATAGCTTTATTCGAAATTTGACTTTGGCATCAAGTTCTGCTCCGAGCGAGATAAAAATTAAGCAAAAAAATAGTAGTCACGTGATTCGCATTATCTGTCAAATTTTAATTTTTTCCAAAAAATAATGCAAAAGTGGGGTTATTTCTAAAAATATCGAAAAAAGTTATTAAAAAAAGTTTTTTAAATGCAGTTTCTAGCCCACATGCAAAATTTTAGCTGCATAAAATAATTTTGATTTTTTGCCCTCATTTTGTAAATTGCACCACTTTTGCAAAATAAGACTCAACGCAACCTACATACAACTTCTTAGTTTTGACAATGCTTTATTTCAGATACATTTTCTTTAAAGTAGCGCCATATTATATGTATGTTTTTCTACAAAAACAAATTTTGGCTATTAAAATTTGGTCGCATTTGATGCAAAGTTGATTTTTTTTTTGACCCTGTGTAAGGTAACTTCATAAAATAAGTATTTTTGAAAACGTAGTTTGTGTCTGAAAGTAATACACCTTAATATTAAGACAAAAAAGAACACAGTGTCATCAGTAAAGTGTTCATTAAGTGGAAAATAAATTTTGGTGGTGGGTAAAAAATCAAAATTATCTTATGCAGCTGACATTTTGCATGTAGGCTAGAAACTACATTTAAAAAAATTCTTTCTTATAACTTTTTTCGATATTTTTAGAAATAACCCCACTTCTGAATTATTTTTTGGAAAAAATTAAAATTTGACAGATAATCACGTGACTACTATTTTTTTTTTATCTCGATCGAAGCAGAACTAGATGCGAAAGTCAAATTTCGAATAAAGCTATTAATAAAAAAAATCCCATATGATGCGGACTTTACTGGTCACACTGTATATCGTCAACTTTTCCCTCTTGTAAACTTTGAAAAGACACTGTTCATTATTACATTTTCGAGAATATTCATAAAGACCTTTGAGGAGACTGCAACTTTATGCGTTTTGTCATTGGTTAACAAAACCAGGTCCCTTTAAGAATTGTACTATAATTGTACTTCTTTGAATTTACAGGGAAATGTTCGCACCTCGATCGAAAAACTATGGTGTTAATAGGTTTTGACCCGTAATGATTTAGGGCCATCCGGTATACGTTTTTATGTATTTTCTGTACAGTGTCAGGATTTTTGCTTTAACTATTTGTTTTAAGGTGCGTGTAAGTGCTTTGTCTTCTAAACACTTAGGAAGAAAAACATGTTAGCTAGAGAATGTAAAAGGAGAAGTTTTAAAAACAATTAATTAACAGGTAGTTTTTATCTATGGGTTACAAGGATCTTGAATAAAATTTACCCATTAAATGGCTTGAAAGATGTTCTTTGTTGTCTTATAGAGAACCAAAGAAGAAACTGTTTTTAGAACTGTTAAAGTTTTATGCTGTTGCTTCTAGTGCGTAAGTAAGTGTCCTTATATAGTAATTATTGTATAATGTTAAGTTTATCAACATTTTTTTTTCTGCAATGGTTACTTACTTTAGCCCAAAGCCTGAGAGCAAACGTGAAGCTTAAATATACAGACTAAAATGTCATATTAAAAACAACGTTATTAAATAATGATAACAATATACATTTCTTGTTATAATCCATTCTTTAACATTGTTACAATTATATAGGAAATCTTACAAATTGAGTGGAGAACAACAGGCAATATGGCAGCCATCTAAATAAATCCCGAAACTGTTCAGACCCTAATTTATACTGAATAATTTAAAATCTAACTAAAACTAGTAAATAATTTAAATTTGAGAAGCGCTAAGTTATTCCATAATCTTTGACAGTCGTTACAAGTAATTTGATTCATCGCTAATTTTTCCAATTTCTTGAACAATTCACACAATGGGCTATACGGAACAGCACAAAACATTCATGGTTGAAGCGTATTTTCGAAACGGGGTTGGAGTAAATGGTGAGTGGCAATACATGGGTTTGTGCATGGACGATTTTAACGAACATTTTCCTAACGTTGCTTTTATTGCTGGGAATTTTTATCTTTGCCTGAAAAGGACCATGGCTGTGTTTAGGGAAACAGGTTCTATTCAACACAAAAAAGGAGCAGGAAGACCATCAGTAAGAACAGAAGAACTTGTTGCAAACGTTCGTGAAATAATGCAAAATACGCCAACAAATTGTATAAGACGCCTGTCCCAAAAAGTGGGAAGATCTTATGGAACATGCACCATTCTTAAGAAGCAGCTAAATTTATTTGCTTATAAAGTTCAAGTATTCCAAGAAATACAAGCCGCAGATTTTGAAAGATGCAGGAATTACTGTCAATGGTTTACCCAAAATTTATTGGAAAGAAATAATTTATTAGACCTGACATTTTTTTCGGATGAAGCCTGGTTCCACCTCTCCGGTTATGTGAATTTTCAGAATACACGCATGTGGAGTAGTGAAAATCCCCATTTTTTGTAGAGTCCACTTTGCACCCTCAAAAAATTGGTGTCTGCATGGTTAGCTGTTTCCCGAAGAAGAATTGTTGGTTCTATTTTTTTATGACACAGTTACAGCACAGCGGTATAGAGACAATATTTTGAATCCATTTGTGGAGCAATTACTTGACGACGAATTACGTTTTGGATATTTTCAACAGGACGGTGCAACCGCCCATACAGCCGCCGAAACTATTATCTACTTACGCAATTTTTTCGACGACAGATTGATCAGTTTTCGATCAGACATTGAATTCCCACTTAGATCACCTTGTTTAACGGTTATGGATTACTTCGTTTTTCCTCATTTAAAGAACACTATTTTTAAAACACCAGTTGCAAATTTAGAACAATTACGAGAAAGGATTATCCAAGAATGTGGTAACATTTATCCAGAGATGCTGGTCAACAATTTGGAAAATGGACGTGTGAATTTATGCTTGGAGCATAGCGGTGGCCAATTTCAGCAATTTATGTAATTATTTTTATTTTTCTTTCTGTATATTCTTACTTTGTTAATTTTGTAAACAACAAAAATAAATTTGTATTTGTCTACTTATTTTATTACTCATTAGTTTGGCATATCATGTCATATTACGAATTTGACAAAATTTTAACCTAGATTTTCTTGGATATATCGTCCCCATATCATTGTGATCTAAACCAAGCCCTACGTTTTTTAATCCAAGCCCTCTTTGATGCAAATAATTTTTGCTCGCACGGTATATGGACAGCATTTCCTACAGTACACAAATAGGTAATAATAATTAAACTCTCAGCTTGGTATATTATACAAACTTAAACAAATCAATAGGGTGTATTTTTATAGCATTTAGGCGATATTAATGTCATATTCAAAAATATTACTACATTGAAAATGATCAGCAGGAACTCTAACATCAAAATACGCAGTGAAGAGTATTTCTTTGCTACGCTTAAGTTACCATGTAGTAACAACCATAAAGTGATATTCACGATGAAGTGCAATACGATATGAGTAATAAATTTTCTTTCACGATCATAAGACGATGTCAGGCATCAGTCGGTCGTCACCCGCTGACTATATTGGTAACAGATTGCCGTGCTGTTTGGTGTTTTCACCGTTTGGTGCCGCCGTTTAAGAACAGGCCGGGGTCGGACCTCAAGCAGAGAAGTTCAAGGAGCATTTTCAGATCTCTTGCTGTTCCTGTCATTCACTTCATGATTTGAAAGCCATAACTCACCATGGTTTGATTCAGGTTATTGTTTTATATTGTTGTCGGCATCTAAATCGACGCGGAGATTTATGTTATTACGTAAAAATTATCTTGATTTTCTACGTTTTCTCGGTATTCAAGACGTGTATAAGCTCCAAGTCAATGGACGAAGAGAAGAAATGCATTTTGGATTTGTAAATTATACACACATTTATTTGTTAAAAATTATTATAAAGTTGAATGAAACACACACCGGGCATGTTTAAAGAACCAAATAAGAAGAGAAGAGATGGTGAACAGCCATTTTGAATGGATTTTTCATAAGCCTTAACATTTTACCATTAATAAAATCATCGATTTTAACACCTTAATGCCATATCGTAAGCAGTGGCGACTCAACATAATATTCAGGGTGTTCTATCTGAAATTCTAAAGTTGATGCTAATACCGTGCGAGCAAAAATTATTTGCATCAAAGAGGGCTTGGATCAAAAAACATAGGGCTTGGTTTAGATCACAATGATATGGGAGCGATATATCTAACCAAATCTAAGTTAAAGTTTTGTCAAATTCATATTATGGCATGATATGCCAAAATAATAAGTAATAAAATAAGTAGACAAATACAAATTTATTTTTGTTGTTTACAAAATTAACAAAGTAAGAATATACAGAAAGAAAAAGAAAAATAATTACATAAATTGCTGAAATTGGCCACCGCCATGCTCCAAGCATAGATTCACACGTCCCTTCATATTTTCGAAAGTGTTGACCATAGCATCTCTGGAGAAATGTTACCACATTCTTATATAATCTTTTCTTGTAATTGTTCTAAATTTGCAATTGGTGTTTTAAAAATAGTGTTATTTAAATGAAGAAAAACGAAGTAATCCATAACCGTTAAACAAGGTGATTTAGGTGGGAATTTAATATCTGATCGAAAACTGATCAAATCTGTCGTCGAAAAAATTGTGTAAGTAAAGGGTATTCCAATAAGAACGATATGATTTTGAAACGATATGGTAACCATGGTAATAAAGTTATACCTGTCACCAGTTGTCAGTTATTGTTAGTAAACTATAGCAATTTATTATGGCTAAATACTCGCTTCAAGAACGTTTGGTTATTATCCAAAAATTTTACGAAAATAGACGATCTTTTGTGAACACTTCGCAAAAACTTTGGTGTAAATAATCGTCCTCCTTTGCTTGCCATTCGTCACATCGTTGAGAAATTTGAAAATAATTTTACTCTTCACGATGTAAAAACACCAAGAAGACATCGAAACGCAAGAAGTGTTGAGAATATTGCTGCTGTAAGAGCTAGTGTTGCAGTAGATCCAAATTTATCAATTTCTCGTCGTGGTCAAGAGTTAAGGATTAAAAAAACGACAACTTGGCGTATTTTAAAAGAAGACTTGAATTTACACCCGTATAAGATTGTTTTGACCCAAGAACTTAAGCCACTGGACCATCGTCGGTGCAGAGAATTTTCTGCTTGGAGTTTAGAACAACTTGAAAGAGATCCTAATTTTGCCAAAAAAATTATCTTTTCCGATGAAGCTCATTTTTGTTTAAGTGGATACGTTAACAAGCAAAATTGCCGTTTCTGGTGTGAAAACAATCCACAACAGATTCATGAGAAGCCTTTGTATCCGCTAAAGGTAACTGTATGGTGTGGTTTATGGTATGGTGGCATCATCGGACCATTTTTTTTTTCCAAAATGAGGCAGGAGATGCAGTTACAGTGAATGGTGAACGATATCGACAGATGTTAAGAAAATTTTTGTGGCCAAATTTAGATGCACTTGATTTGGAGGAGGTTCCAGCAAGACGGTGCCACATGTCACACTGCTCATGAAACTATCGATATACTGCAAGAAAAGTTTGACGAAATGAATGCTACTGTTCAGTGGCCTCCAAGAAGCTGTGATTTAACTCCTTTAGATTACTTCTTGTGGGGCTATTTGAAATCTAAGGTTTATGAAAACAGACCACAAACACTTGATGCATTAAGGTTGAATATTGAACCCTGCATTCGTCAGATCACGCCCGATTTATTGCATAAAGTCATCGAAAATTGGGTTCGTCGAATTCGCTCGTGTACACGAAGTCGCGGAGGACATTTAAACGATGTGTTATTCAAAACATAAATGTTATCGACTATACTTTAAGATAATATGAAACGTTTTGTTGTATCTGAAATTATTTTAATTTTATTTTATTTTGAAATCATATCGTTCTTATTGGAAAACCCTTTAGTTAATAGTTTCGGCGGCTTTATGGGCGGTTGTACCGTCCGGTTGAAAATATCCAAAACGTAGTTCGTCGTCAAGTAATTGCTCCACAAGTGGATTCAAAATATTGTCTTTATACCTGTGCTGTAACTGTGTCATGGAAAAAAATAGGACCAAAAATTCTTCTTCGGGAAACAACTAACCAGACACCAATTTTTTGGTGCAATGTGGACTCTACAAAAAAATGGGGATTTTCACTACTCCATATGCGTGTATTCTGAGAATTCACTTAACCGGAGAGGTGGAACCAGGCTTCATCCGAAAAAAATGTCAGGTCTTATAAATCAATTCGTTCCAATAAATTTTGGGTAAACCATTGAGAGTAATTCCTGCGTGTTTTAAAATCTGCGGCTTGTATTTCTTGGAATACTTGTACTGTATAAGAAAATAAATTTAGCTGCTTCTTAAGATTAGTCCTGCATGTTCCATAAGATCTTTCCAATTCTTGGGACAGGCGTCTTATATAATTTGTGGCGTATTTTGCATTATTTCACGAACGTTTTCAAAAAGTTCTTCTGTTCTTACAGATGGTCTTCCTTTTCGTAAAGCCCATTGTGTGAATTATTCAAGATATTAGAAAAATTAGCGATAAATCAAATTACTTGTAACGACTGTCAAAGATGACGGAATAACTGATTGATTGTTAATTCAGGTAGTTACTGGCACCCAACAGGCTGGTATTAAGCTCTACGGCTAAGCAATACGTCCTTAGATGCAAGGCCCTCTTTGATGCAAAGAATTTTTGGTCGCACGGTACCTGTGAAACCGTCAATACAAGTCGTACAAGCGTCAAAATATAGTTTTACAAGATCTTCAACAGCAAGATACAATAATTTTAATTTCCCTTTTAATGATTCTTATATAAAATATTTACCCATTATTATCGTATTTAAAAAATAAAAAATTATAATGATTTTCTATATCACTTATTCTTGTATTGTCGTGTTTCAAAAACAATCACCTTATTACAATATATAAATTAACAATAAAAATATGTGGGCCATATAATGGAATTTCAAGAGAATGTTTGTGTAGGATATGTTATAGCTTGTAATGCATGTGTTTAAAACAATCGTCACTTCATTGATTGTATGCTAAATTAAAAATTACTATCAACATATTTTCCCCACGCACCTCGGTTGAGAAATCTGCTTAGAACGTACGTGGCCTTTAAAGGACGTGACTGGATTAATGTAAACAGGTAATTAACTACCAATTTAATCTAAATAAAAGAAATAATTTATTGATATGATCAACTATATTTAAAATTGCACATACAGTGCCGGATCAAAGAAATTGCCGCTAGCGTATTTTGCGAATAGCGTAATTCGAGGCTGTGCTCATCTACTACACCACAACAAGTAAAGGGTCACTTTTTAATAGTCATGTGACATATTTATACAGTGTGACCAGTAAAGTTCGCATCATATGGAATTTTTTTTTATTAATAACTTTATTCGAAATTGACTTTGGCATCAAGTTCTGCTTCGATCGAGATGAAAATTACGCAAAAAATAGTAGTCACGTGATTCGCATTATACAGTGACCGGCAAAGAGTTCGCAACATATGGGAAAAATTTTTATTAGCGGAATATTGAAAAATCTTTTTTTGGGGATTGGATGTGCATGTCCCATAACCTTAAAATCGATTTTGACATACGTCACGTGACCAATGGTATGGCGGGAAAGTTGAAAAAACCAATATGAAATCATCATAAATCAGATAAGTTGATGAGATATCGAAAAAATTCCAAGAATAAAAACTGTTTAGAATTCCATTAGAACCTTAAATACAATGTTTGGGATATCTACTTAAAAAAACATAAAATCGAATATTTTTGTAAATATTTTTTTACCGAATTAAAAATTTCCATATTTTTCCTTTCTTAAAGTAAAACTGACATCTGGTGACCACAACTAGAAATATTCTTTTGTTTTTCTGACAATTTGGAACAATAATTCAAAAAATTTGTTTACACTTGGATACCAGCTGTTGCAATAGTCTATTTCTAATAACCTTATCGATATTTTTTATATCAAAATATTCTATTGAGTTAAGAAATCCTTAAATTCATTAATCCAAAGAAAATTTTATTTGTAACCGTAAAAAATAATTTTGAATTTCGCAGAAATCTTTAAAAAAATCTAAAAATTAATAAAAATTTAAATTATTTTTTGCGGTTATAAATAAAATTTGCTTTGGATTAATGAATTTAAGGATTTCTTAACATAATAGAATATTTCGATATAAAAAATATCGATAAGGTTATTAGAAATAGACTATTGCAACAGCTGGTATCCAAGTGTAAACGAATTTTTTGAATTATTGCTCCAAATTGTCAGAAAAACAAAAGAATATTTCTAGTTGTGGTCACCAGATGTCAGTTTTACTTTAATGAAGCTTTAAGAAAGGAAAAATATGGAAATTTTTAATTCGGTAAAAAAAAATTTACAAAAATATTCGATTTTATATTTTTTTAAGTAGATATCCCAAACATTGTATTTAAGGTTCTAATGGAATTCTAAATACTTTTTATTCGTGGAATTTTTTCGATATCTCATCAACTTATCTGATTTATGATGATTTCATATTGGTTTTTTCAACTTTCCCGCCATACCATTGGTCACGTGACGTATGTCAAAATCGATTTTAAGGTTATGGGACATGCACATCCAATCCCCCAAAAAAGATTTTTCAATATTCCGCTAATAAAAATTTTTCCCATATGTTGCGAACTCTTTGCCGGTCACTGTATGTCAAATTTTAATTTTTTCCAACAAATAATTCATTCATATTTCTGAAAGTATTGAAAAAGTTATTAGAAAAAGTGTTTTTAAATGGAGTTTCTAGCCCACATGCGAAATGTTAGCTGCATAAGATAATTTTGATTTTTTACCCATATTTTGTAAATTGCACCACTTTTGCAAAATAAGACTAGACGCAACCTACATAAAACTTCTTAGTTTTGACAATGCTTTATTTCAGATACATTTTCTTTAAAGTAGCGCCATATTAAATGTGTGTTTTTCTACAAAATCAAATTTTGGTCGCATGTAATGCAAAATTTATTTGTTTTTGATCCTGTATAAGGTAACTTCATAAAATAAGTATTTTTGAAAACCTTGTTTGTGTCTAAAAGTAATACACCTTAATATTAAGACAAAAAAAACGCAGTGTCATTAGTAAAATGTTCATTAAGAAGAAAATAAATTTTAGTGGTGGGAAAAAAATTAATATTACCTTATGCAGCTGAAATTTTGCATGTGTGCTGGAAACTGCATTTAAAAAACCCTTATTAATAACTTCTCACGACATTTTCAGGATAAAACCCTACTTTTGAATTATTTTTTGGAAAAAATTAAAATTTGCTGTATTATAAAAAGTAGTAGTTTATTATTCAACAAGACTGTGCTGCTAATGGAACTGATTACTACCAATAAAAACACTGTTCTAGCAAATTTGAAATTGATATAACACTAAAGCTTGTTTGATACACTAACAAATTATTTAATATGCATGGGTTAATAAAAATAAGCTATCAATACAAACTAACCTGTTGTATTAGATAGTTTTCCTCAGTGTAGACGTTGGTTGATTTCAGGTACTATCTTAAGAATAACTCAAAAAACACATAACTTTCTTCAAGAAATTAAAAAAAAAATTACTTTTCCGAACTGGTGTTAATATTTCTGTACGAAAATGCGTGCAGAAAAGTGTACTTTCCGCACGCTCGTAGAAAAAACTTTTTTCGGTAACCGTCCGGGAAGTACCCACTTCCCGGACGCTTTTCCTTTGAGAAAGTAGCATTTCTCCGGCCTAGTCCGGTAAGCATGTGCCTAGTCCGGGAAGTACGTACTTCCCGGACTAGGCCGGGAAGAATCACATCAATATTAGCAATTGCTCGAATTTTAATATAAATCTTAACATAGTATAAAACAAAGTCGCTGTCGCTGTCTGTCCGTCCCTACCTATATATGCTTAAATCTTTAAAACTACGCAACGGATTTTGAAGCGGTTTTTTTTTAATAGATAGAGTGATTCAAAAGGAAGGTTTTTATGTATAACTAGCGACCCGCCCCGGCTTCGCACGGGTGCAATTTCAGAAAGTGGCATGCTGGGTACTAATATATCGGGTTTGTTCAGGTTTGTATTTATACCAGCGGGTTGCAACGCATGCAGGGTACACGCTAGTATTAATATAAATAAGAATTAGAATTTTTCTGTTAGTACCTATCTTCTGTTCGAATTTCAATATTTAATACAAATAAGAATTAAAATGTTCGAAATTTTGTTCTACAAAGAAATATAATAAAGAAATGTGGCTCATTGATTTGTTATTCTACACGGTTGCCGTAAAAATAGTGTACGCAACACGTCCGAAAACAGTTTTTTTGGAATCGCAGACTTCCAGGACTCGCCTACGGCTCGTCCTAGAATTTTGTCGACTCGTCCAAAAAAACAGTACTTTCCGGACTACGAAACGTAAATTACTATTTCGATACTCTGGTAATCAATTTTTTTTTCATTTGTTGCGAAATTTTTACGGGTCACTGTATATTATGCTTATATTCAAACCTGCCATCCAGTGCCGTAAGCAAACAATAATTTTAAAGTGCTAACGCTTATTTTTTCCTTTTAAAAAGACGCCTATAAATAACTATATGGTTTAAAAAATAACCGTACATTGTTCATTAAATTTTACCTGCAAAAAATCTTGATTTAAATATAGTTATGCAAGAAAGTTGTAAATTACAGGATAATTTTTATCAGTCATAAATTTTCCGATTACGCTCAAAACGGCGTTACTTAAGGCTATTTTTTGTAACAGCTTACAATGATTATATTCGATGAATAGCAATTTTGATGCCGGGATAATTTACGTGAAATTTATATACAGTGTTAACATTATAAAATCCCTACCAACATTTTTGGATGATATACTGTTGAATGAAAAAATTTCATAATATAAATTAAAAAAAGTTTAGTGGTGTGCAAACAATTTTTTTAAATTAAAAATGCTTGGTGCCTCCCCCGAGAATCGAACCCGGTAAATCTCGATTATAAGTCGAACGTTCTGCCATTTGCTCTACGAAAATTATGAAATTCTCTAGAAAAATTTTTATTATTGGGATGTATTTCCAATAGGTTCTAATAGGGAACTTGACAAAAATTTTAAATGGTGAACAAATTCTATAAATCATAAGTATAATAATATATTGTCATAAAACATATGGCAGCAAAAAAAAACAACATATTTCGTCCCAAAAGACCGAAGAAAGATTTAAAACTGCCCCAAAATTCAAATTATCCCAAGCGGGTAAAAACGGGTCGTGACGTCACGAAGTATTATTTGTCATGATGACATCCACGAAATAGGTTATTGGTTCCCAATAAATTGAACGAATTTGAGAATTCCACCTTAAAACAACAATACAATAACAATAACACACGGTAGCTCGGCCACCGGTCAGGATGACGGATGACGGAAAAGTCATACTTCGTGACGTCATCGGGCTTGGCGCGCTTAAAAGGTCGTTTAAAATGCTTTTGACACGCGCGAAACTTTAAAGAGTTTTTACCAAGTTATTACTGATTTTTAAGCAGTAATAATTGGGGATAATTTTTTTTAGGCCTAACCAAATCATATTATGGAAAAAAAAATTGGAAAGTTCCCTATTCAGGATGTCAATGAAATAGGATGAATTTGGATATAGTGATTAGGAACTGCAATAAAAATGCATTTCGATTAAAAAATAATAGGTAGCTATTGTATTTAAAATAACATACTTTGAAAGTTTTAAAATTGTTACAGTTAGAGCTTGCTTAAACCGTAACCAAAAAAAACAGTTTAGTGTTATACCCTGGCGTTTATATAATTTAGCTATAACGTTTCGTTTATTTAGAACCATCATTAACTCTTATTTCTTTAATGTAGACCTACATGCATTGTATGTTATTTTAATTATTTAAAACCTGAATATATCATAAATTTTATATTTTTTCGAGGTTTCGATGAAATGTAATCATTATTTCTTATGTAAATACGGACCCAATGATAAGTCTTGAAGTTCACGGACACCCTGTACTTTTCATTTATCTATAATTTGTTTTGGAGATAAATCCGCGTCAACAAAATATCCATCATTTAATCACAGCGCTGCATTGACTCAAAATTCCTGATGTCACTGCCCTCCTTTATGCAGGCTCTGTTTCTTAAATCAGTAGCATTACGGCAAACAGCCTAGGTAAGTTTTTTAGAGCAAATACTAGTAATTTATGTGTGAACGTCTATTTAACTGGTTCGTAACAGTAATGTGCAATAGTATATCGATATATTTAAAACCATAATAACAGTAATTTGAAGCAGTTTACTAATATAATGCGTTTTAATTATAATTAACGTATATAAGCCTAGAATAGACAATTTACCTTTAGATACGTATAGCTTATCTCCTGCGCAAACAAAAGTTACATTTTATGGGTGAAAAAATACGTCCGAGTGCATGACTCGCCGGTTAGCTGCCTTCCCTCTGGGCACCCTCGAGTATGCGCGTAAACCTCGTGTTATCGACCTGTCCTACTTTATCGACATGCTCAAAATACACTCCAGAACCGGCTCGGCCGCCATTTTTGTTGTTGTGTTTTAAGGTTTCTCTGTGGATTCCTTGTAGTTTTCTTAGCTATTGTGGATTGTGGGTGTTTAATATTTACGAATTTCTAGTTTTTGTTTAGTTTAGTGAATGGTGTCTGATTGTGAGAAAATTAATTTTGTCAAAGTTGCTGGTTGGTTAGTTTTTTGATAAAAATCTGTACACCCCGACATTAAGCTTTTAATAAAGCCAGTAATCCACGGGTCAAGTTCTCGGGCAAACACTTTTCAAATCCTTGAACAACAAATTTGGCTTGAAAATGTTTTACACGTAGGTACCCAAGTTTCTGCCAAATTGTAAAAATCAATACAAGTTATATACCAACTAATATTTGACTTGAGGTCAGGCACGCGATACCACCGTAGATTGGTTATTTTGCTGGTTATGTTTGTTTTTTATTATTTATTATGTTATAAGACTAGTTTAATTCACTTGTTCTTGTTCTCTTCCTTTTCATTTTACATTTACATTACATTTTACAACATTTTAAAAACAATTTTCTATCCTTAAAATCTGATAGGTTTGCTACTACTAATTAATTCCAGAAATCACTACCTTTTTTCCCAACTTGATCAAAAATTGAGAAGAAAGTTCAATTCTTTGGTACGAATTTAAATTTTAAAGCCCGGACCTGTCTATTTTCCCATTGGTCAAACGATAATGTTGCAGTGCGCATGTCAAATAGCGTCTAGCTTTGCTTACATGCGCGAGGCCATAAAACTGCCACTTTCGTGATTATTGTTTGCTTATCTAGAGGTAAATTGTCTATGAAGCCTAGCAGGAATAGATTTGGCGGATCCAGACAGGGTCTTGTGTTCATTTTTTCTTGCTAGTCAAAGTAGTACCAATAATCGCCAATGCTATAGGGTACCAGAGAGAGTAACATCGATACATATATGCTATATATCGATTGAGTTCTGACATTACTATTAAACGGTTTATTCACCGGAGATATACTATTAAAACCCGAATGATATTTGCCGTTCCGACCCAACATTTAGTCAAATAATAAGGTTAATGCGAATCGCGTGAAAATACAGGTCTTGATTACTGCTCTCGATATGGATTTTTGGTCCCCGGGCACCAGGAAATGGTACCTAAATTAAAGGGAACCTTAATCCACCGTTTACGTTGAAGATAGTTTTATGGTTTTTGCGGTGGTCGATTACGCGGTAATTCACATAAAAGAAAAGCACCAAAAATAAATAATATTTAATATTTTAAAGAAAGGGAATTTAGCACCACTTACTTAACACTTTAGTATCCTACTCCATTAGCCGTATCTCCTATCAATTCAGTTTTTTTTGGAAAATTTTAGAGAGTTCTCATGTACAGGAACATTTTTTGAAGTGCCTCATCCGATTAGTTCACTTTTGGAAAGTGCTAATACCTTTTCAAAAGTGCTAGTTTACTTTTTAGAAATGCTAAGATATTTTTAAAAGTGCTAGTTCACTTTTGGAAAGTGCTAATACCTTATCAAAAGTGCTAGTTCACTTTTTAGAAATGCTAAGACATTTTTAAAAGTGCTAGTTTACTTTTGGAAAGTGCCAAGATATTATGAAAAATGCTTGTTGATTTCTTCAAAGTGATAAGGAATTTTTGAAAGTAGGTCCTTATACTTTTTTAAAGTGACAAGGCAATTCTTGGAAATCATAAGGTAGGTATTTTTAAAAGTGCTAGTTCAGTTTTTGGAAGTGCTAAGACCTTTTCAAAAGTGCTGGTTCACTTTTTGAAAGTGCTGAGACATTTTTAAAAGTGCTAGTTTACTTTTTGGAAGTGCTAAGAAATTTTTAAAAGTGCTAGTTCACTATTGGAACGTGCTAATACCGTTTCAAAAGTGCTAGTTTACTTTTTAGAAATGCTAAGATATTTTTAAAAGTGCTAGTTCACTTTTGGAAAGTTCTAATACCTTATCAAAAGTGCTAGTTCACTTTTTAGAAATGCTAAGACATTTTTAAAAGTGCTAGTTTACTTTTGGAAAGTGCCAATACCTTTTCAAAAGTGCTAGTTTATTTTTTGGACGTGCTAAGATATTTTTAAAAGTACCTACTAGTTCACTTTTTGGAAATGCAAAGATATTTTGAAAAATGCTTGTTGATTTCTTCAAAGTGATAAGGCATTTTTGAAAGTAGGTCCTTATACTTTTTTAAAGTGTCAAGGCAATTCTTGGAAATAATAAGGTAGGTATTTTTAAAAGTGCTGGTTCCCTTTTTGAAAGTGCTGAGACAGTTTTAAAAGTGCTAGTTTACTTTTTGGAAGTGCTAAGAATTTTTTAAAAGTGCTAGTTCACTTTTGGAAAGTGCTAATACCTTTTCAAATGTGCTAGTTCACTTTTTAGAAATGCTAAGACATTTCTAAAAGTGCTAGTTCACTTTTGGAAAGTGCCAATACCTTTTCAAAAGTGCTAGTTTATTTTTTGGACGTGCTAAGATATTTTTAAAAGTACCTACTAGTTCACTGCTTGGAAATGCTAAGATATTTTGAAAAATGCTTGTTGATTTCTTCAAAGTGATAAGGCATTTTTGAAAGTAGGTCCTTATACTTTTTTAAAGTGTCAAGGCAATTCTTGGAAATAATAAGGTAGGTATTTTTAAAAGTGCTGGTTCCCTTTTTGAAAGTGCTGAGACATTTTTAAAAGTGCTAGTTTACTTTTTGGAAGTGCTAAGAATTTTTTAAAAGTGCTAGTTCACTTTTGGAAAGTGCTAATACCTTTTCAAAAGTGCTAGTTCACTTTTAGAAAGTGCTAATACCTTTTCAAATGTGCTAGTTCACTTTTTAGAAATGCTAAGACATTTCTAAAAGTGCTAGTTCACTTTTGGAAAGTGCCAATACCTTTTCAAAAGTGCTAGTTTATTTTTTGGACGTGCTAAGATATTTTTAAAAGTACCTACTAGTTCACTGCTTGGAAATGCTAAGATATTTTGAAAAATGCTTGTTGATTTCTTCAAAGTGATAAGGCATTTTTGAAAGTAGGTCCTTATACTTTTTTAAAGTGACAAGGCAATTCTTGAAAATAATAAGGTAGGTATTTTTAAAAGTGCTAGTTTAGTTTTTGGAAGTGCTAAGACCTTTTCAAAAGTGCTGGTTCACTTTTTGGAAGTGCTAAGAAATTTTTAAAAGTGGTAGTTCACTTTTGGAAAGTGCTAATACCTTTTCAATAGTGCTAGTTCACTTTTAGAAAGTGCTAATACCTTTTCAAATGTGCTAGTTTACATTCTGAAAGTGCTAAGATATTTTTGAAAGTTAAAATTTTTGGAAGTGCTAGTTTACTTTTTGGAAATGCTACATTTTGAAAAGTGCTAGTTGATTTTCTCAATGTGATAAGGCATTTTTGAAAGTTTACTTTTTTGAAGTGGCAATTCTTGCAAACTATAATGTAGGTATTTTTAAAGGTGCTAGTTCACTTTTTGGAAGTGCTAAAACCTTTTCAAAAGTGCTGGTTCAGTTCTTGAAAGTGATCAGACATTTTTAAAAGCGCTAGGTTACTTCTTGGAAGTGCTAAGACATTTTCAAAAGTGCTAGTTTACTTTTTGAAAGTGATAAGGCATTTTTGAGAGTTCAATTTTTTAAAGTGCCAAGGCAATTGTTGAAAGTAATAAGGTAGGTATTTTTGAAAGTGCTAGTTTAATTTTTCAAAATCATAAGACATTTTTCAAAGTACTAGTCAGTACTATTGAGAACGTTTGAGGATAAATCACAAAATATATGTGTATGCATGATTTTAGACTGAGACGCCCAGAAGAACTTTAATAGAATATGCTTGAATCATGGAATGAAATAATTTTAGAATTTAAAAGAAATTTGGTGTTAAGCATGCCACATCGTCTATAAGCCGTCTTCGACAGCAAAACAACAGCGCAATGACGGAAATATTATTATCTTTGTTATTTTTTTTTTCAAATAGAGCTTATAATAATAATAATGTTAATAATAATAATTTTAAAAAACCGTGAAAAGCTTTTTCAAAGCAGAATGCGACAGGGCATTTTAAAAATCTTCATCAAGGTGGCATCATAGATACCATTTACTTTTTCGAAATGTTTTGATAATACGAGAGTATAAGAGCAACATAATATGTTGATTTTTTTTGTGCCAGTAGTTTTTGGCCGCAGTGGTACCAAGAACATGTTTTTATTATTATTTTACATCACCAGTAGTTGCAAATGATGATAGATGTCATCCTTGATTGGTAATATCAAAAAGGTTCTATACACCATCGCAGACTTGCATTTCTTATGATAGTGAAACATTTGTTACAAATACTCTGCCTAAAAATCTGTAATGTTTTGTTTCGTGAATTACATCACCAGCAAATAGTCGGTTATCGTTAATATTCCGTAAATAAATTTTAAGGAAAGATCAAATCACTCCGGAGTTCGCGCTAAAAATTCGTACATTAAAAGATTTAATTAGGAATCTCATTAGCCGAAGACGACGCAAAATGTTCGAATCGTGGCCCGTCGTGTTTTTTCATTTTTACAAATTAGCGGGTGTTTTTTTAATTGGTCCCTGTTATTCGCAATTAAGGCCGACGGTGGCCGATGATCAAGATCGGCTTAATTACGCCTCGAGGATTCGTTCACACATTTTATCGAAATTTTATGACCCTTCAGTAATTAAATCAACAATATTAAGGAAATGTACTAATGAACCGCTACTGATGAGCAGTAGGAAAAACATTGTGAACTGTGTAATTACGTTATTAACGCAGCCATTTCGACATTCGACAATAATTTTGTCATTTTGTCATTATACTCATTTTTCCCAAGCAATTAAAGCTAATCTCTTTTGGACTAAAGAGTGAGCTCATGATAGAGTTGCGAGATTTTTTCATTATTTGAAAATTTTACGATTGCTCAAGTTGCATACAAAAAAATTTACTATTAATACGTGAAAGTACGCCAAAAGCACGGTTTCTGAAACTGCAGCAGCAGTCTTTGTTTGGCACCATTTCTTGAAGTATTGATACGTTGTTTCATAGACTGCTCTTCCTCGATTTTTCTGGCAACAGCGACTGACAAGCGATATTTGCTGATTCTTCTATATCCATTTGGCTGTTATACAAATCAATAATTTCAATTTCTCTCAATTTTTGATAATAAACTGTGAGCTTGACATTATTGTTAAAATAACAATGCTTATGATGCTATAGAAACCGGTCAAAGCTGTCCATAATTTCATACGAAAAGTATCGAATTAAATTAATAAAAATATTTATATTTTTTGGCCTACCCTGTATGCCGTTTGACTTGCAACCATTCCAAGTGCACCCAATATGATTATCGAACATGCACCAACTTTTATCAAGAATAAAATTTTCTGAGAAATCGGTAATAAAAAAAATGCCCATATGTTGCCCACTTAAACAACCGCACACTGTATATAAAATGGAAGTTTGGAATTAAGTTGTTTTAAACTCAGAATATTAATATTAACAAATAGTATTTTTAATGGAAACAAAATATGTTTATTAAATAATATTTTTAAAACATATTTTTGTATTGTTATAAGCGGTTTCAAATTCGAGTCGTATGCACTTCCCCAATCAATTATACCATAGGAAAGAATTGATTGAAAAAGTGCAAATAAAACATTAAACAAAATTTTTTATTCACAATATTTTTTAAAAGTCTAAATTTACATAAAGTGTTTCTTAATTGTTTTGTAAGAGTGTTAATTTGATGATCCCATTATTCCCATTTTAAGTTTTGGTCAATCAATAATAATAAATATTTTATAAATTCAACTTTTTTAAGTTAATTTTTGCAAGAACAGTTAGCATAATTAATTCTAACTATATCTGATATTTCTAAACAGTTTAAATCATGAATTTTAACTTCTTTTAAACTATTCGGCTAAGTATATTTATAACAAGAAAAAGTAATAAATTTTGTTTTAGTTAAATTAACTTAAATTTAATTTAATTTTTAAATAAAAACATACATTTTAATTATTATTTTAAAAGCTATTATTTAGTCTTTGAAAATTTCTATTTTTTATACATCGTGTCTTATTCGTTCTTATCAATTGAGTTACTTATTAAGCTCACTATATCAGTCGTGATGTAATAAGAAAGTACATATCTCGTGCGAAAATATTTCTGACTGCGGAACTTAAGCATGATAGTCTATTCTCCTTGCTCTCCCATCCACTATAGCTATCCTGCTGTAAAATAGAAGCTGATTACGCGTGGCATGTTATATCCCTTAAATTTCTAGCAGCAGTTCTCAGCTTCTTAGCTTTATTAATAATGAAAATAATAAACGTCTTTTATTATGATGAATAAAGAAAACAATTACAAAGACTAGTAATAATAGGCAGACCAGCAAAAGCGGGGCGCAGTCAAGCCACAAAGGCTACTCTGCTAAAACCCGTACTGTTTGCTAAAATAATAATAAAAATAAATAAATAAAGAATTATAAATTTACAGATATTATGTGTTATTGTGTAGAAAGGAGAAATTAAAAAAATGGTTCAAATAGTTAACATGCTAGAAAAAAGGAAAATACGCTACATTCTATTCTGATGGGCAAGGCGACAAATACATCATTTGAAGAATGACCGGATAAAAATAATAATTTAACAAGAAAAATTAACGAAGTGGTTCATTTTAAAAATTGAGTACATATTTTTATATTTAAATTTAAATTTGTTACTATGAAGGAAAACCATTTCGTTAGGTAAGGAGTTATACAATTTCACAGAGTTTTAGGTAAATGATCTCTGAAACATGGCACTCCTATGCTGAGGCATCGTCAACCTATTAGGAAACCTCATGTCACGGGAATGTATATTTTCACGAAATATAAACCTACTTTTTAAAGCAAGATGCAGAGCCCGATTATTTAGAGCTTTAATCAAAAAATTCCCCAAATGTAAGGTTCTACGGTTGTTCATTACTAGCCACTTGAGATTTTTAAACGTATGAGAAATATGT
Source organism: Polydrusus pterygomalis (assembly GCA_963969555.1). Taxonomy (NCBI): domain Eukaryota; kingdom Metazoa; phylum Arthropoda; class Insecta; order Coleoptera; family Curculionidae; genus Polydrusus; species Polydrusus pterygomalis. Next base: position 23,034,720 of record OZ018379.1, read on the forward strand.
TCAAATTTTCGAAGTCCGTGAGCATGTATTCTATACCCTTTGTATCCTATTCCTATCTGCTACATCAAGCCTATAAATTAAATCACAGTAAGCTGGACAAAACGAGTATTTTACAAAGCATTTTAGGCAATTTAAAATGTAGGACATGACGGTTGTTATATAATACTTTTAAAGACATATATTATGACTTTTGAATTAGCTTTTGACTAACTCCCTAAACCTTAGTTCAGTATCCAGAATTATAGCCAGATTTTGAGCTGCTGTAACTACGGGGATCCTAACACCACCAATTGTAGTAATAAAAAATTGATATTTTCATTCAAAAAGCTAATTTTATTTTTATTCCCAATTTTTTTACTAACAACAGTCTTATGATAAACGTCCTTTGAAATAAACCCCTACAAACCGTCAAATTTCGCATGTTTACCAGTAAAGTTTCATAAACTCCTGATGTGGGCGTCAAAATCATAAAAAAGCTGATCCTACAACGAATTTACGATTTAATTATTATTCAATTAAACTTTGATAATTAATATTTTAAATTTTAAAATATAAGTCCACCTACTAAATATTAACCCGTTATATAACCGGGTCAGGTACTTCGGTCCGTATACACTCTTCAAGTAATAGGGGAAAGCTGGTCTAATTGACACATGCGGGGAGGTTGTCACCATTAAAAGGATTTACTTTTGAATTCATCCCCACACCCCTGGACCAATACAAAGGATAGAATAGGAAGTACAAAGAAGGACCATTATAAGTTTTAGTATATAGACAAAACAACGTTTAAATTCGATTCACTCAGAAACGGCTATTCGAAAAGACACCTACTAGTTGAAAGTAAAAGACACCTTGTAGTATAAAACAAATAGTTTCTTTTCTTTCGAACAAACCGCTTGTTATCGGCCTGTGCTTCTTTATCGACATGCTCAAAATACACTCCAGAACCGGCTCGGCGCCATTTTTATTGTTGTGTCTTAAATTTTCTTTGTGGATTCCTTGTTGTTTATTGTGGGTATTTAGTATTTACGGATTTCTAGTTTTTGTGTAGTTTAATGAATTGTGTTTGTGCTTTTAGTGACTCCGATTGGAATATAATCAATGACTAGTAACAGCCGTTGTAATATTTTGTTATGCCCAAATAGGGGTAAAATACCGGGTATTTAGTTTTTTCACTAAGTATGGAGTAGTAATGTATCTTGATATACAACATACAGGGTGTCCCATAACTTATGGGCCGTAGAGTAACTGAAGATACTAGACATCAAACTAAGCCGATTAAGTCATATAAGTTTTTTCGGATTGTTACTCGTTCTAGAGATACAGGGTGTTGAAAGTAAAAGTTTATTCTCGTAAATAAGCCATAATTTTAAAACGGTTTAATGAATCGAATTGAAAGTTGGCAGTATTATGTTTTTATGAGCAAGAAATAGGAATTTGTGTAAATTTTTAAGTTTCACACTAGAGGGCGCTAGTTGCATACACTGGGCTTCATAAATCTATGATTTTTTTCTTACCTGTGATATTAGGTTTTTTTCAATAAAAGTTTTTTAAAAAAGGGCATCTTCTGAGTCAAAAAGGTGTACCTGATTGATCTTAATATCTTTAACGGTTCTCGAGATATTTCCCTTTAAACATCCCAAAGCATAAAAAAACATAGTACATAATTAAATTAATATTTTAATTATCACAAAGCAATAAATTCGAAACAGTGGAACAAAAACAAGAAGCTCACTTTAGTAAATGTTGAAAGTGACCACCGTTGACCTCAATACACTTTATTAAACTTTTAACTAAATAAATAATAATATTAATAATAATAATAAACTTTTACTTTCAACACCCTGTATCTCTAGAACGAGTAACAATCCGAAAAAACTTATACGACTTAATCGGCTTAGTTTGATGTCTAGTATCTCCAGTTACTCTACGGCCCATAAGTTATGGGACACCCTGTATAACTTTATTTTATTATGATCAATTTAAACATCTAATAGGCTACACAAATAAGGTATGAAAATAAAGAGAAACACACACCAAGACAGATTATCCCAATGCACGTTTTGGTATATTTTATTTGCAGCCCTGCAATCTAATTAGGTACGCCTATTTTTCGGGCAATATATTGCTTTAAAAAGCACTGATGACCCTTTTTCTATACTTATATTATATAAAAGAAAAACCTAGGTACGTTTATATTAATCCAAGGGTGAAAGTATTCCACGAGTCACGTTCTCGGGCAAAACTCTTTCAAATTCTTGAACATGAAATGGTGCTTGAAATGTTCTACACGTATCCAAGTTTTTACCAAATTGTAAAAATCAATACAATTAATATTTCACTTAAGGTTAGGTACGCGAAAACACCGAAGATTGGATATTTTGCTGGTTTTGTTTGCATTTATATTCGATTTTATAAGTTTTATAGTTTAAATGACTTGTTCTCTTTCTTTTTAAACTAAAAACATGACGACGAATTATTTTTAAACAAATTTTAGAAACAAACCCCTAAAAACAATTTTCTATCCTCAAAATGTGGTTTGCAACTACTAAAAATGCCACAAATAACTACCGTATTTCCCAACCTGATCAAAAATTGAGAAGAAATTCCTTGTTTTTAAGGTGCAAATTTTAGCTGTTTACAATTAAAGACATAAGTGGATAAAGGTGTTATGTCGCATTTTTTTTAACACATTCGCTGCCAAGCCAAATTTGTAAAAATGGCCTCCCAGGCCAAGGTTGAATCCTATAAGATACGGCAATTCTAAGACTATTGGGTATAGCAGTTTTCTTTTATGTGTTTTTTGCGTGTTTTTTTTTAAATAAAACCTAAACAGACACCGGTGTCTGACGTGGCGTGGTGAAACAATTTTCCCATAACGCGCCACAAAAGACACTCTGAGAAGACATTTTTCTTACATGGTTACGCCACAGCGGACACCTTAGCGGACACGACGTAGATAGCGGACACATCAAATCCGCCCATCGTTTAGAGCTATAGCCCTACTGTAAGGAGTGTAAGGAAACTTCAGTTGGAAGTAAGATAACGTTGTGTCTACTATTAGTTCTCCGTTGCAAATTTAGGCCGATTTACGTGATTTATTTTATTACATTCTATTTTTGTGCAAAAATGAATAACAGAATCGGAAGAATTATGTATTTTGTGACCAATGAAGAACCAGGGCGTGATTTCTTTATATCTGTTTATATAATACAACACCTGATATAATGTGTTAACATTTTGATTACCTTTCTTAAAAGAAAATAAATAAATACAAAACGCCCTTTAAATTTTTATTGAAATATTGGGTGTCTGCCCTGGCGTGTATGGAAATTAATTAAAAAAATTAAGTCTGCTCGCCATAGCGGACACAATAGCAGACACGTGTTATAAAAGCCATTTACAGTGTCCAATCAAAAAACCAAGATAAGTGGACTATGCCGCAGCGCCAATACAGACACCTTATATAAAACTTTTATAGAAAAGTGTGTCCGCTGGGCACTGTCGTTGAATAACTGTAGCGGACACGGGTGTCTGACGTGGCGTGGTAAAATCATGGCTGATCAGACACCGGTGTCCGCCATGGCAGCGAATGTGTTAAAACTACTTTTTCTACTTTTTAAGCATCCCTGGTACAGATCTTACTATTAGTAAACCTTAAATGCAGCTTTCTTCATAATAAAAGATTTTTTTTAAGGATAAAGGTGTTAAGTCACTCAAACATCTAGCATGTCGTAGTGAATAAAGGTGTCATGTTACAATTTTGTTACATGACACTATGAAAAAAACTATGAATTTGATTTTATTATTAAAGTGCACCAAATAAAATTAGTTAATTTTACCTGATTTATGCGGTGTTAGTAAATAAAATTAAATAATATTTAAAATAGTTCTAGGTTATAACGCGTTTATTGAATAACTTCGAAGTTTAAAGCTGTGACATGACACCTTTATCCACTTATGTCTTCAATTATTTTCTTTCAACTTTCATAATTTCTTTACCAAGAATTTAAATTTTTAAGCCCGGACCTGTCTATTTTCCCATTCGTCAAATGGTAATGTTGCAGTGCGCATGTCTGATCGTGTGTAGCTCTGTTTACATGCGGGAGGCCATAAATTTGCCACTTTCGTGATTATTGTTTGCTTATCTAGAGGTAAACATCAATGACTTGAACGCACTTGATGCCGCTTGTGTTCCAACGTTTTTTTCCAGCAGAATAATTGCATCTCAATAGATACGCTACTGTCAAAAGGCTACCCTTTATGCATGTAACTGTTTTATTATTTTACGAAAATTACGTAAAACGTAAACAATATGACCACCAGCCCAGATATCCCCTACACCGGACCGGGTACTCTTTTCAAGTAATATTATTATCCCTATGTTATGGGTGTCTGTAATAAATTTTATCAACATCAAATTTGGGTGGTCCAAGTGAATAATTTTGGGTAAAACACCCGATTGTACATATTGGGTTACCTACATGCCAATTTTATTGCGCATACCAGAAGTACACATAATATATATTTATGCATTATATTCATTGGGCGTATATAAAATGTTAATTTTATTTTTACATACACCGAGGAATATTAATATGGGAATAAAGAAATATGTGGGGCCTTAGGAACTGGGTAGGTGCTTATTTAAAGGATTTCTCTGAATATCTTTATTTTTTCAAATTTTCGCTTCTTGTAACACCAGTTACCCACTAAAAAAATAAAACAAATATAAAAAAAAGTTATGCAACGTGAAACGAAATAGCAATTTATTCGTCGAGGCGAAAGCTTAGATCGGTAAAGTCTTGAGTTTGTTAAAGATGATTCACGCCACTGGCGGTGCCGCAAACTTTGGACCATGCCCAAATTTTTCAAAATATTTTTTGACAATTTTTAAGAAAAAATTTCCCCTGTCAATTTCAATCCATGTAAAGCAAAGTGCATTACGAAAATAATGTGGATCGCGCGAAAATCTTCAGGCAAAACTTTGACTTGTCATTTTATTACTTTGGAAGTGTCGTGGTTTTAACACTGAGGAAAATGATCTAATACAACAACCAAGACATAGTTTGTATGTGTTATATCTATTCCAGATTTGCTAAAACAGTGTTTTTATTGGTAGTAATCACTAATCAGTTCCATTAGCAGCACAGTCTTGTTCAATAATGAACTACTTTTATACAGCAGTTTTCTTAAGAAATAAATTGTATCTCTTCTCAATGCGACGCATATTTCGTTCCCAGTAAAGCGCTTTACTCTACAGTTAATATTGGTTAAGAAAGCAGAAGAGCATCCCCAAAAATGAATTGTATCCGTTAGGACCTATAATCCAGAAAACTTTGGTGAGGGTTCGTAGCGATCGGCAATTGCCGCGCGCCGTATTATTAGTTTTAACGTATTTAATTAATTTGTGTTGGGCTACATGCTTGGTGAAACTGTGGTTCCATTGCAGTATCTTCTTGTACTCCTTCGAAAATGACCCGAGAGGGCCGAAACACGTGTCAGGAAACTGAATAAATTTGTGAAACATAACAAGTAGTTAATATTTTTTTCTTCCTGTGCAATTTAACGTATTTGTTGCGCAGGATACATCGTTGTTCGTAGTCTTCTAGCTGTCCTGTCTGAATTTGAATTTTATTGATCGTACCCAATGCTTCTTTCAATTAATTAATTTTTAGTTTGATTTTAAGTTTTTTGTTTGTCAGATAAAACAATAGAATATTTTTATTTCGCACAACCAGACCTATCATTAGTATTGGACTTTATAATCTATGGACAAATTTTACCATCTCAGTAAACCATGTTGCATAATTGATAATCCTATGCAACGTTGAACGACAGGAACAATATATCACACTAGAAGCTAATTAAAGTACTGATTTTTAGTGGTAAGGATATGCTTTATTCACCGTCGGCACTAATACAGTATCATTGCGTTCTCTAACCGAACGCAATGACAGTATATAAAACCAAATTACACCCCAATAGAACTTGATAATTACTGTGAGTATTTAGAGCAATAATGGCTATAAACCATTCTATGGTAGCAATAACATCTATTTCCTATTGGCTAAATTACCGTTATATTATCACTACACAACAGTCTAACAATTTTCGTCGTCTTAAGCCGGGGGCTCCCATTCTCGTGTATTTGGCAAGTACGCAAATATTTGCGTACTTGGGCATACTTGGCAAGTACACCAAGTTCCGAAGTCAATTTGACAAGTGCAGCGCTCCCACTACTCCTGTATTTGACAAGTACGCCAATACTTGTGTGCTTGGCAATTATAGCATTTTCTCGATCATTCAGTGTTCATTTTGTTTCGATATGGATAGTCGCGTTGCCGCTGCAGCTGCAGCGTTTGTGGTAGTAGCTGGCAGCTATATTGTGATGAGGAGAATAAAAGTGCAGAAAGCAAAAAAAAAATAAGGTGGTGGATGACCTCTTTGAACAAAAGTCGAGACAGGTAAGTTAATACCACTATCCCGATCGACCAAAAGCAGAAACCATACCTCTTTAGGTATACTATTAGACAACATTTTTGTTTCAGGTACAATGATTATGATAGAGGACCTTATTCGAGAACAACTGCCGAAATATTTGCGGGACAAGCAGGCAAGTGGTGAGAGTACATCAATAAGTATGAACTCGTCAAATACGCAAATAATTGTAATCACTTTGACTCACGTAATTTTTACCGACAACCGCCGGGACTTCGCCAGTGGCCAATAATTGTACAAATATTCGCAGAGTATACCACTTCCACTACTTGGCAAATATGGGCAATTGACAAATATTTCGCCAAATACACGAGAATGGGAGCCCGGCTTTGCAGAAGGAAAGCGCGTTACTGTCACATATAAGTAGTATTAAACAGTTGTATAAAGAGTATGTGAATTCTTATAAGGAATAGAAGGCTTTTTTCTCAGTGAACCCAGCTCGATTGACATGTAGAACTCTTACTCCGTAACATTTAGAATAGCTGTTGATACCAATAATAATTTTACTGTTCCTTGTTAAAACAGGGTTAGTTGAAATACCCGGAACGGCTAATTTCCTTCAAAACTACCATGGCTAAATCAATGAAATTTGGTACAGGTGGATAACTTAAAAAATGGAATTGAATATTGACAATTGCGACGTTGCCAGATTTTTAGTTTTTTCTGTAACTCAAGGAATGTTTTTTTTTTTCCAAATGTAACACTACTCTTTTTTTATTGAATTCGATTCCTCCCATCAACGTTCCATTTCCTGATAGTATCAAATTTTAATCTCAAATAGTTCTATGGGAAAAAGTCAATTAGTTACAACTCTAACTCTAAAAAAATCCAATCTATTTCCATTTGAAAACGTTTCAAATAATGTGAAAAGGAAGGTTGATAGACATAATGTAGCTAATAGTATCGATAACGATAATAACAACTACCAACTACTAACAATAACATAAATAGTAAAAATTACTTACATATTATCGGTTTCGTAATCAAATTAATGTAGTGTACTATAATATGTAAGTAATATTTACTAGCTATGTTATTGTTAGTGGTTGCTGTTGTTATTATCGTTATCGATACTATTAGGTACATTATGTCAACCAACCTTCCTTTTCACATTATTTGAAACGTTTTTAAATGGAAATAGATTGGATTTTTTTAGAGTTAGAGTTGTAAGTAAGTAATTAATTAACTTTTTTCCCATAGAACTATTTAAGATAAAAATTTAATAATATCAGGAAATGGTAACGTTGATGGAAGGAATCGAATTTAATAAAAAAATAGTAGTGTTACATTTGAAAAAAATCATTCCTTGAGTTACAGAAAAAACTAAAAATCTGGCAACGTCGCAATTGTCAATATTCAATTCAATTTTTTAAGTTATCCACCTGTACCGAAATTCATTGATTTAGCCATGGTAACACTGTATATAATAATGTGTTATATTGGATACGACTTAAAATTTGGATTTGCAGCCAGGTCGTTGTCGTCCCTATTTACGTTATATCGTTAGGAATAATTGATATTCACAAACTCGCCGATTCATGGGATCACGTAGAAAATACATTTAAAAATGGCGGGTCTCGTTTTCAAGTGTCCCTTCGGCATCTTCAAAGTATCACGTCTAGTTGTGTGTGTGTCTCGCCCAAGTGACCTTTGACACTCGGCATAAAACACAAAGAGACAAATCTGCATACTCGCAGGAGAACCTGCTGTATACAGCATTGTTTCCGAGATGCTGAAACACGATATCAGAGGCACTTTTGTCGTATTTCCTTGTTAGATTTGTATTATTAGACATTATTAGTAAATTCTTGTTTTAAATTTTACATTTCTCGGCATAATCGTTCGGCTTTGAGGTAAATATAGATCACGACAATGCAAACTATAAACTGCCTGATTTAACTCAAATTGATTCCTATTCGGGTCGGTATGTTCAAGTTTAACATAATCATTGTTTGTTAGTTTTTGATAATTTTTTGAACATTTTTATAGAAGTGTTTCTCACGACTACGTTAATGAAAATCAATTTCTCTATCAGGTCAAGATTCAGTACTACCTACTCATCGGGCATTGAGTTGATTTGAGGCTTGTTTTCTAGATCTATGGGAAAAGTAAAAGAATATCTAGTTAGCAAACTCTCGGTGCGTTACCATATTATTGTTTAATAGTGACTATGTGTTTCTACATGTGTGCATATTTAGGTTTTGTACAACCGTAAAAAGTAACAATCTTTTCGCATACATGTAAGAGTGCCAAGCGTAATCTTTTTACTACATATGTTATTTTTACGCTATCATGACACCATGCGCATAGTGTTTGCATATTAGGGCGCAAGATGTACGAAAAATATACCACAAAGCGCCCCACGCTTTTTTTTCACTATAATACTAACGCTTATCGTTCATTATTATTTTCTGCCTATATTAAGAATTTCAAGAATTATTTTAAACTATATTTATTTTCCGCTTTTTAGTTTGATTAATTATTAAAGCGTGTTTTTTAGTTTTTTAAACTATATTTATTTTTCATTTTTTAGTTTGAGTTATTGTTAAGAAAACATTTTTTTTTTGAGTAGATTGAGCTAGACTAGTAGATTATTGTATTGTCAGCGGTTCTTGATAAGTCTACAAAATTTAAATTAAATCTGACCGTTTAAAGTGGGTCAAAATCGGGTTCAACGAAGTCGGTTACAAACATACATACTAACAAACATAAAGGTGAAGGGTGAAGCTAATAACAGCGTGTTAAAAATTATTACATTTTGAGCGTTAACCAAACTTATCACACATCTAAATTGTAAAGTGTGTGAAGTGAATTACGGTTTCGAGACCATTTACAAAAACGATTTCAGAGGTCTTATCTCGCTTTTAAAATTTTATATAATAACAGACATATTCTAAACGTTAAATTAAAAAAGATGCTTATGGCGAATCACTAGTACTTTCAAACTTTAATTATTGCGATTTTGTTTTAGTTATTGTATAGAAAATATTGCTAAGTTTCGTATTCAAAAAGTGCAGAACGCAGAACGCTTGCGCAAGGTTTATTTATGGGTGGTTATTTAGCATACATTCTCGGAACTAAATTGGTTAAAGATGGATAACCGTAAGCTTCTGCATTCTAATAGTTTTATATATAAAATTACTGAATCCTCCACATAGCCAGGGCCGGATTTACGGGGGGCAGCCGGGGCTACAGTCCCGGGCCTCCGCAAGTGAGGGGCCCCCACAAAAGATTTTCAAAAAAAACCATCTAGGTCCTGATAAATAAACAACTTTTCTTTTTTATTATAATTTTTTATAATCATAAAAAAGCATTTTTCGATTTTGTACTTTTAATACCGGAACATTGTAACATTTTTTTATATCTATGCCCCTCGCTATATTCTGTTGATTTGACAAACATATCATATTGACGATTGATCTCTCAATAAACTTTTAAAACAGTTTAATAAAAAAACTCGTTCAATCTATTTGGAACATTATTAGGGGCCTCCATTCCTTTGTTGCCCCAGGGCCTCCAGACCTCTAAATCCGGCCCTGCACATAGCCTTCATCCACGGTCGAAAATTGCCATCCTCCATCGTGTTTTAAGCATCATCCCCTGCATTGTCAAGAAGAGTAGCTGCATTTAACAAATTTAGCAATAGGAATGATATCAAAGAAATGGAAAAGGAAAATGATAGGAAAGTATCTACTGGCAGGAATTTGTACCTTAACCTGATGTTGCTGATGGGTTTTTACAATGTAACCATATTTACCGAGTTGGACGTAGGTAGTCAAGTAATTCTTTAAAAATGAAATATTTTCACCTCAATCATTTCTGTTTTTTAATTTATACATTGCTCGCGCATCATAAATAAAAATTACGAATTGTCCGCCTGATTTATACTGTATTTGGTTAAAATATTGTCACTGAATTTAATGATTGCAACGATTTATGTTACTTTCATTTGCACACTTGCAATTGTTACACCGCCGTTTAATATATGATGTTGATGGCATAAAATATTTTTGTTGGGGCTTTAACAATAGGACTGGATAACAATAACTGCTTACAATGGTCTTTGGGTCTGTAATGTGGGTATATTTCAGACATTGTTTCGTTATAAGGATCTTTTACCATGGATATAATGGATGTTTAAGGTAAAGGTAATTTTTTTTGCCAAATTTCGGACTTAACTACATTTAAACACGTTTTATTTAAATGAGTTTGTTTAAATCTAAATATATCACAATATTCTAAACGTCCTGGGGTATAAAAAGTCGACTAAACCTTGTAGAAACCCGAAAACCTTTATCTACCCAGTGATACCAAATGTATACCTGTTAATTAAAATTTTTCTGGTGAGATTTTGTAGCAGCCGAATGCCTGCAACTATTTTTGAAATATTTATCTTGGCGATTCTTACAGTGTGACCAGTAAAGTCCGCATCATATGGATTTTTTTTAGTAACAGCTTTATTCGAAATTTGACTTTGGCATCACGTTCTGCTTCGATCAAGATGAAAATTAAGCAAAAAAATAGTATTTAGTCACGTGATTCGCATTATCTGTCAAACTTTAATTTTTTCCGAAAAAATAATTTACAGACACAAACTACGTTTTCAAAAATACTTATACAGGATCAAAAACAAATAAACTTTGCATCACATGCGACCAAATTTTAATAGCCGAATTTTGATTTTGTAAAAAAACACACATTTAATATGGTGCTGCTTTAAAGAAAATATATCTGAAATAAAGCATTGTCAAAACTAAGAAGTTTTATGTAGGTTGCTTTGAGTCTTATTTTGCAAAAGTGGTGCAATTTGCAAAATCTGATTAAAAAATCTAAATTATCTTATGCAGCTGAAATTTTTTGCACGTGGGCTAGAAACTACATTTAAAAAAACTTTTTCTAATAACGTTTTCGATATTTTCAGAAATAACCCCACTTTTATTTATTGGAAAAAATTAAAATTTGACAGATAATGCGAATCACGTGACTAGAATTTTGTTCCAATTTTCATCTCGATTAAAGCAGGACTTGATGCCAAAGTCAAATTTCAAATAAAACTATTAATAAAAAAAATTCAATATGATGCTGTAAACATTTGTTTTCATTACTTCTATTAAATATCTTAAAATAAATTAAATAAATAATGGCTTTATTTTACCAAGAAGAAAAAAGTTTCGTAAATACACTTCAACCATAAATGTTTTGTGCTGTTCCGTAAAGCCCATTGTTTGAATTGTTCAAGAAATAAGAAAAATTAGCGATGAATCAAATTAATTGTAACGACTGTCAAAGATGACGGAATAACTGATAGATTGTTAATTCAGGTAGTTACTGACACCCAACGGGTATTAACTTCTACGCTAAGCATTACGTCCTTAGATGCAAGGCCCTCTTTGATGCTAATAATTTTTGCTCGCATGGTATGTTAAAAAGAAACATCGTTTATTGACCGCCTGTCAATAACCAAATAAAAATTAAAGATAGACACTTTATGAACATTTTAGTATAATAGTTTTCAAAGAACCCAGCAAATTAAAATGCAAAATTACTTACTTTGTACTCCCAAAAGAAATTATTTATACCTATTTTTTTAAATAGGGCACCATTAGAGACAGTAGTTATTCTCCAAGCAAAAAATTATAAGAGACGACAGGATTATAAGTAAAATACCTCTGAAACAAGGCACTCTGATTGTGAGGAAAAGTTAACTTATCCCTATAGCGAATGTTAATAGTATGGATTATGGATATTAGAGCGAGGAGTTAGGCGTTCAGGAAGAGTGGTGCATGGTAGAGTCAGCTTCATTTAAAATTTTATATATAAAAGCATTAAAATGCAAAAGACTACGGTTATCCATCTTTAGTCAATTTAGTTCCGAGAATGTATGCGAAACATGGTCATATTTCCTAAGACTATAAAAAAAACCTTGCGCAAGCGTTCTGCACTTTTCGAATACGGGACTTCCCAATATACCAAATTCGTTAGGTTTATAGGGTTTCGTGAGTAAAAGTGATGGTAGACTCCTCGGTATACTCTTAACCTCTAAACGGCTTAACAACATTATTGTTAACTAATTAAATACAATTAAAATGTATAGAGAAACCTACCTACTCTTCTTACCAGTTTCCAGAGTTTTTTCATTAGTTGCAAAAGCTACTTCTCTACTAGATTTCAACAAAACTTGCTATAACACTAATAAGAGAAGAAAATAATACAGTAATAGTTGATTGGTTAACACCCTCTTTATTTTTGAAGTATTAAAAAAGGCATTTCTAGTATCCTGCTCATTGAGCTTCATACAGGAATAATATGTGTACTAAATGTTGATATAAAGTTATTATTTTCCAGAATTTCTTTCGGATTTTTTTTAGACTTTTAGTTCCGTGTAGGTCTATAATGATTTTGTACAAAAATGTCCATCGATCTTATTCTGCTATCGTTAAATGATGGTATTAACACAAGGACACCAGTAGAACAACCATATTATATTTTATCCGGCCATACGGTTTTTTTTGCCACCAACAAAGTAAGATTTGAGATAAGGTCTTTCAATAAACATTTTAATTTCAAGCCTGTTAAGTTGTTTTTTTTATTACCACACTGTATATTCGTGCATGTTATCAGTATTAGATGTTTTTAAATATTGTTAATTAACAAAAGTTTAAAGGTATATCACACTTTTAAATCTTCTTATCGTACCTCATCTGCATGTTTACACAAAGTTTAAAGAAATAATTTTGTTTCAGTACAACAAATCAAAGAACAAGGTTATAAAGCAAGATTTGGGACGATTTGATAAACATTTCCCCACAATTAATGACGGCGAGGAATAAATTAAAAATACAATTAACAAATAGATTGTTTCAGAAAAATTTAGAACCTTTTTATAGGAGGTAAAACTTGTAGATCAAATTAATCATAGATAATTGTGATTTAATGGGAATCTAAAAAAAAATTAGAAAAGGAAAAATTTTGGAATATTTATGACTTTTTATATGCATACAAACAATATAGGACTGCTTTATTTAGGTTTGTGCCCTCTAGAGACAAAGTGGGCTTCGCCCCTGAGCTTCACTGTCTGTTTTCCGTTTAATCTAAACATATCTAGATATACAGTGTGACCAGTAAATTCCGCATCATATGGGATTTTTTTTTATTAATAACTTTATTCGAAATTTGACGTCGGCATCAAGTTCTGTTTTGATCGAGATAAAAATTAGGCAAAAAAATAGTAGTCACGTGATTCGCATTATCTGTCAAATTTAAATTTTTTCCAAAAAATAATTCAAAAGTAGGGTTATTTCTGAAAGTATCGAAAAATTTTTTTTTAAATGTAGTTTCTAGCCCACATGCAAAATTTTAGCGGCATAAGATAATTTTGATTTTTTAACCATATTTTGTAAATTGCACCACTTTTGCAAAATAAGACTCAACGCAACCTACATAAAACTTCTTGGTTTTGACAATGCTTTATTTCTGATACATTTTCTTTAAAGTGGAGCCATATTAAATGTGTGTTTTTCTCCAAAATCAAAATTGGGCTATTAAAATTTGGTCGCATGTGATGCAAAGTTTATTTGTTTTTGACCCTATATAAGGTAACTTCATAAAATAAGTATTTGTGAAAACGTAGTTTGTGTCTGAAAGTAATACACCTTAATATTAAGACAAAAAAGAACACAGTGTCATCAGTAAAGTATCCATTAAGTGGAAAATAATTTTAGTTTAACTTAACGTAAAGTTTATCTATTTTCAACGATTTAATTTAAAACCCCTTTAACAAAAATTTGTTATTAAGGTAGGTATGTCATAAAAAAAGTAAAAATAGTATTTTGTTATTTAAGTGCAGTTTCCAAAAAAATAATTACAATGATGCACCAAAAACACGTTTACAACGACAAAATATGGGTAAAAAATCAAAATTATCTTATGCAGCTGAAATTTTGCAAGTGGGCTAGAAACTGCATTTAAAAAAAACTACCAACTTTTTTCGACACTTTCAGAAAGAACCCTACTAATGAATTATTTTTAAAAAAAATTAAAATTTGACAGATAATGCGAATCACGTGACTATTTTTTTGGCTTAGTTTTCATCTCAATCGATTAATAAAAAAATCCCATATGATGCGGACTTTACTGGTCATACTGTAGATAAAAATTAAAAATATATTTATGTCATACCTACAGGTTTTTCTATGCCCCGGGTTAAGAATTCATTTCGTGGGACAGGAATTATTATTTCATTATTTGCAGTATAGCAAGTAGCATTTTCTTAACAACTCCATCGCGGTCGCTCAGCATCGACTCGGCGCAGCGTCACGACGCTTCCCCGCCCTGATATCGATTTTATAGGCCCATTTCAAGACGCGTGGGCATCGCGACGCTAATGTTGTCGTAAAGCCGACGCCGTTTGCCTCCTGCAATTTCTGGATTTCTGTTACTTGGGGCGCCATTCGCGGGAAATTCAGCTGAAAATCGGCACAACCGCACTTGCGTGACACGTTTCCCGCTTTTCAGGATTTTCAGGAGCGCCGTGTGTGAATGAAAATGATGCTTATTTTCTTCTTTTATTAGTTGAGCGTATTAGGCAAATGTGCTGATGTGTATTGGTATTTTTATTGATGTTAAGGTATACGAATATTTTAAGGCTGAAAGTGTAAACGCTGATGATGGTATAGCCCGTGACTGTTGTATCTAATTAATTAATAAAATTATATCATATTGTTTATTAATTGTTAATTCAGTAACGCAATGATTGTTGCGGGGTAAACACTCAAAAGCAAAGCGACGAGTCCGCATCATATGGGCCTTTTTTTTTAATAATAACTTTATTTGAAATTTGACTTTGGCATCAAGTTCTGCTTCGATCGAGATGAAAATTAAGCAAAAAAAATAGTAGTCAAGTGACTCGCATTATCTGTCAAATTAAATTTTTTTCCAGAAAATAATTGAAAAGTGGGGTTATTTCTGAAAATATCGAAAAAAGCTTTTTTAAATGCAATTTTTAGCCCATATGCAAAATTTCAGCTGCATAAGATAATTTTGATTTTTTACCCATATTTTGTCAATTGCACCACGTTTGCAAAATAAGACTCAACGCAACCTACATAAAACTTCTTAGTTTTGACAATGCTTTATTTCAGATACATTTTCTTTAAAGTAGCGCCATATTATATGTATGTTTTTCTACAAAATCAAAATTGGGCTATTAAAATTTGGTCGCATGATGTGATGCAAAGTTCATTTGTTTTTAACCCTGTATAAGGTAACTTCATAAAATAAGTATTTTTAAAAACGTAGTTTGTGTCGAAAAGTAATACACCTTAATATTAAGACAAAAAAGAACACAGTATTATCAGTAAAGTGTTCATTAAGTGCAAAATAAATTTTAGTTTAACTTAACGTAAAGTTTTATTTATTTTCAACGATTTAATTTAAAACCCCTTTATTAAAATTTGTTATTAAGCTATGTCATAAAAAAAAGTAAAAATATTTAAGTGCAGTTTCCAAAAAATTAGTTACAACGATACACCAAAAACGCAATGGTGCAATTTACAAAATATAGGTAAAAAATCAAAAATTTTTTTTGCAGCTGAAATTTTTCATGTGGGCTAGAAACTGCATTTAAAAAAATCTTTTATAATAACTGTTTTCCATAATATTTTTAGAAATAACCCCACCTTTAAATAAATAATTATATATGAAATTAACGTTAGGTTAGGTACCATTTATATAATTTTTTTACATATAGAATAATATACATGGAGTCTAACATAAATGGCACCGGTAATAAAATAAATAACACTTACTATTAAAACGTGACGCTGAAAATAGGCCAAAGTCACCAACGTTTGTTGGAGTAATCAATGAAGTACTAAATCAAAAGCCAAATGTCACTTCAAATGTCGATTGTAAATCAGTGTATCTGGGAGAGGCATCACATTTTTCATTTATAATTAATAAGTTCTGAGATTCATCGATTTTTTACCCAATTGATAAATTGTCATTATAGAAGCGGTAGCCAGTAACGATTTACATTATTTTAGATTGCTCTAGTTGATAGACATTTGACTTATGTATAGTCACTACATACGTCAAAACATTAAAAATAATAAGTATTATGAAACGAAATATTATTAGGTCCTGTATCTTTTCTGCATTTAAAATATGGAATATTTAACAACAGAGAAGTGGGAAGTGAATGAAGTGATCAGTTCTGTTGATATATTTTAACCGTACAAAGAAAAAATGTTTACGATTACCCTTTACAAGAAACTGGAGTTATAAGGACTGTTCCAGGAAATTTAACTGGACTTTTGGATTTTACAGGATTGAAAACCTAAACCTAAATGATTTTCATTTATAATCTCCCTAGCAACAGAATTATCGGGAATTAATTCTGCTGCGTGGGAGATTCGGTAAGAAAATTTTATAAATTTGAGTTTCTTTTAATGTTTCTGAAATTTTAGTAATAAACCTTAGTTACTAACAAGTAAAATCAACTTCTATTGTAAAAATACAGTGCGTCATATTAAACGAAACTCATCGGAAATATGTTTTTTAAAGTTATATTTGAATTTAAAACTATAAAGACATTGGATTTCAGTTAACAAATTTGTTATTTAATGTTTCTCACATTTTAGTAATAAAAATGAGTTACTAACTGCTCAATTTCTTTAGCAATCGAATTTGCTGATTCATTGCCAAAACGAATAATTTTTAATTTTTACAGAATATTATTGTAACAATAAATATGACGGGTACGACTAAAAAACTGATTGTTATTCTTGCTGGTTTGTCTCACCTGTCACTTTGAAATGACTTGACATTTGAATTAAAATTAAGTCGTATTAGTATACCTAAGAAAAATTATCACTTATTAATTTCATTAGGTTAATAGGCTTTAGACTATCGCGATAGTCTTCCGTTGCTATAAGCAACGTAAATAAAAATTATCCTTCTAATTGGTTGAAAATAAATTAATGAATTTTCACTTATAATATCACAAGAGCTTAAATTATTTCCGGAAATTTTCTTGAGGGCACGAATATTTTGAAAATTATCAAGAGTCGCGAAGCGACGAGGGATAATTTTCTTAAAATATTCGTGCCCGAAAGAAAATTTCCAGGAATAAATTAAGCTCGCGTGGGATTCGGTAAGAAAATTTCACACCACTTCACACCATAATTTGAAAGAAAAATTATTAATCAAACTTGACATTTTAAACTAATTTCACTGCTTGTCAAGTTGGCCAGGGTATTTTGACATAATATGTTGAATTGTCATTTTTATTTAACCGGTTCTGTCACAAAGCTTAATAATAATTACTAGGTAGTTATATAGTTTAAAACGTCTGTACGTTGAGTGTCGAGTTTAATAAGTGTATAGCAAAATGTCGCGATTTGGTAAAGAAAATCAACAAGTAATTAGACAAGAAATTCAAAATATAACACCAGATAACACCCGAAAATCAAAATCAAGTGTATGCAAACAGTTTGTTGAATTTTGTGACGAAAAGTTGTATAATATTCATGAGTGTATAAGTATAAGTGTAGTACAGGTGGCTACTATACTGGAGGACTACGCATTTAATATGAAAAAGCAAAATTTTGAAGATTATAAGGAAAGTGTGGTCAAAGCGATGTGAAATGTTACATAATTCAGATATTTTGCATTATTCACAGGTATATGTACATTATTAAATGGTTGTAGATCATATGTTTACCTTTTCAACTGTCAAAAAATTTCCACTTAAATATCGTGGCACCTCGAAAAAATTTCCAGAAATTCTTTTAGTTGCCATGATAACTAGTCATAATGAAGGTATCTTATTGGTTAAAAAGTACAGGTGTGAAATTTTCAAAAAAATTACCTTGTCGCACTTCTATTGTCTTTATTTTGTTACTTAACACAACGTTTCGGTTAGTTAGTATCTCCAACCGTTGTCAAGTGTAAACTAAATTATAATTCTAAGGCTGCTGCCTCAAATACTATCCATGTGCAATAAACCTTGATTACTCCGCCTACGTGCTTCTTGGAGTGTGGCTGTTTTGATATTATAGTTTTTGGTTATCCTCAAAAAAGATTTAAAACAGAATGGTTACTCTGAAACCTTTGTAACTAATACCATTTCAAATCTTTAAAATCGCGAAGTAAAAACTAATACAGAAACGAAAGAGGAGCAAGCATTTCTTACAATATAATATGTCAAGGAGATTTCTGATAAGATTAGAAGGATAACCAAAAACTACACCATTATTGCATTCTAAGACAATGTATCAGTATTACAAATGCTTAGTTTTTCAAATACAGGCGGTTTTTCTAGACACACAAACAACTTTTTGTTTGGAAAGCAAATAATTACACAATGCTGCACGTTGCTATATACATTTTTAATAAACTATATTGTGAACCTTTCTTTGTAATGTTTACCCACCTTAGGAGCTTGGAAAGAGACTAGGGTTCTTCTCACCTCGATTTTTCCTGAGATTTTTATCAGAAGAATATCCACTTTTACAACCCGGTACGAAGCAAACGCTATTTCTATATCTTCCTACGCCACTCATTGTTTATACTAATAAGGCCAAAATGTTATATCTAATAAAGCTTATTTTTATTAATTATTGGACAGAAATACCGCAGACGTCTATCAAAACCTGTAAAAAGTCAAACACTTGACGATCACTGCGCCGCGACCGGGAAACCAGCTACTAAACAGGGACGTAAATTTAAAGAACAGCCATGTTCGATCGGGCTCCTTCCTAAAGCCCTCCATAGTATGGACCAACCAACATAATATACAATGGTCAAAAGCCAAGGTGTTGGACACGGAACAGCACTGGAGAAAACGAAAATTCAAAGAAGCAGCTTTCATGAATCAAAATACCCATACATTTATTAAACCAAGTATAGATATCCCCAATAGCTAGAAGCCTCTTCTTGTCCAAAACCAACAGCTCAAACTTCACACTCCAATAAGCATGTAGGCGGAGTCATCAAGCTTCATTGCACATGGATAGTATTTAAGACAGTTAGTAGCCTTAGAATTATAAATTAGTTTATACTTGAAAACGGTTAGAGATACTATCTAACCGAAACGTTGCGTTAAGTAACAAAATAAAGACAATGGAAGTGCTGCTAGGTACTTTTTTTTGATATCACTTCATTGTCTACCACCTTTAAACAAATAAATGATTTTGTGGCAATTAGTTTTTTTAAATTAAAAGGTATTTTGGAAAAAATCCTAAAATTATTCAAAAAATTATAAACAGGTCTCATACATACCTCAATTCCAGTAATAATGATGATAATAGACCATTTATTGCATTAATTATAGTATTCAAGAAAAAATAATGATTGTAGGTACTTCCCGATTTTAAATTCTGTAATTGCCATATTTAGTTCTTTCGATTTTTATTTTATTATTTTTATTTTATTTTATATTTTTTTAACGCACATTATCATAAATAACACTTTTATTGGAATCCCTCAGGAAAAAGTCGTTTCGTGAAGGATCCGAAGACCTAGCTCGCCAAGTTATGTTGTGATTTAGTCCTATTGTGAGTGCATCGAAAACGTTTTGGACATATTTTCTTGCTTCTCGTGCAGGAGATCCATCCAACCAAACCAAAAATCTTTATTCCCAGGAGCAACTTCTCAACTCATCAAATTTTATTTTATAAAAATTCAAAAAAAAAGCCAAAAAAAAAGGTCCAATAATTCGATATCCAAATATGACCCCTCAAACATGTACTTTTTGAGGGTATTGAATCCTTTTTGTACAACTCTGCGTTGATTTTCTGCACCGCAATATCTACAATTTTGAACATTTGATTCAATGTTTATTGTGAAGGTAGATTCCCCGGTAAAAGCCTGTTTACATTAGGTGCAATGACTGCATGCAACTTCAATTCAACAAATGGTCATTTTTAAATGAGTAAAATTGCATCAGCTGATTAAAAAGTCATTAAAGCGCATGCTTACTTGCTCCTAAGGCCATTCTGGTGATGCTCGATACAGAAATAAAATCCAAAAATCCGTTACATTATAAAAAACAGAGTTTAAGGATACCTTTCCATCATACATGCCATTGTGTGTCTCAATTTTAAGAAATTCAGTGACTGCAAATGCGGGGATAAACTTTCACATTGTTTCAACTTTGGTCTAAGTAAAAAACTCCCACATATTCCTTAACTAAACTACTTAAATCCCCAACCTAAATTATTGCCACAACCAATCCGTTTAAGGCACACAACATGTTATGTAATTTTTTTTTATATGCTTGGTTTATCACCAGTAACGTTTACCTAACGGACCAAAAAAATTGGTTGAATTTCCAATTCTGGAAAAATGTTGCCGTATTGGCAATGTCTATACAGGGTGTTCCCTGAGGTTACGACGGATGTAATCTTTTTAAATAAATAAATTAGTGAAATCGATTTGGAATAAACTAAGATCTTTGTATTATGCCATGTAGATGATGTAGAAAATACCCCAAACTGATTATAGAACTTTAACATGAGGTACTATACGAATAGAATTTATTGATTGCCTCTTTACTGCGATGAAATTACTTTAACCAGTCATAGGCATTGGTATTTAAAATAGGTATGTCAATTTCTTGGAACACCCTGTAAAAGAATAATAGCAAAAAATGACTTTGGCATCCAAGCTTCGACAGCATGTGATGAACATACATACTACGTTTAATTGTAATGATGACTAAATTTGGTTTTAAATGCGTTTATGACTAGAGTGGTAGTTCTTTACTGGTCATTACATAGTCCCTGTATGGTAAAATCCAAAAGAAATCATACGCGATTTCCACTTATAGCGATGCGTATCTTTAGGCGTAGGTATTGAAAAAATCAATAAAAATTAATACGATTCTACAATCTATTGGTTTATCTTTGAGATTGAAATCGCATTAAATATGTATTCGGATTCGATTATATCGCACAGTTAATAAAAATCAATTGGTAGATTCGTGATCGTCGAAATTGGAAGTTGAAACTTTTTTAGAGACTGTTGAGATAAAATCGTCAATAAATGTAATATTTTAAAATTTAATTGCATTATTGGGGTGAGGAAAGAAAGGTGTACAAGGTCCAATATATGAAATATAAACCCACTATTTACCTCCGAATGTCTGTTATCTGATAAGCGAAATAGATGTGATTTCTCAGTATGCCGATGACAGTAGTACCTTTCTTACAAGTTTTGATCAGCTAAATGCTTTACAGATGGAACAAAATATAAACAATTGTTGAAATTCTATTTAGACTTATTCTACTAACAACGGACTTAAAATCAATCCAAAAAAATCAGCTGTTTTGTTTTTTGGAAAGAATAAGGATTGGGCTAGGAGTAATATTACTTTAGAGATGGCACAAGAAAAAATCCAGCTGTCAATGAGTACAAAAACTTGGGTATCATATTCGATAGCAAATTAAGATTTAGAAGTCAAGTTTCAAGGGTGACTCAGAGGGTGTACTAACTGTTCGCTGCGTAATTTATATAAACATCGACATAATATACTTAATGTAGATCTAAAAAAAAACAGCTACGTGAGTCATTAGTACTTTCTCACACTGCAACTACCGCAATTTTGTGTATGGCCCATGTCTGGATACTAATACAAAATATAAATTGCAAAAAATACAAAATGCTTGTGTTAGATTCATTTTTGGTTTAAGAGTCAGGGATCATGTCAGTCCAAAAATAAAAGAACTACGGTGGTTAAAAATTAGAGACCGTGAAAAACTGCATTTGGGGTGCTTTCTGCATAGGCTGCTAAAAAGTGAAACTCCTAGATATTTGCGCGAAAGGCTGGTCCTCCGAAGTTTTTTACATCAGCGTGATACCAGGTTTAATGGCTGTTTTCAAATACACAAGCTTTGTACAAGTTTGTTTAAACAATCGTTTAGCTATACATCTGCCAAACTCCTTAATGAAATTGATTCTGACCTAAGGTACCGGGGGCTTAGTACAGAAATATAAGTATTTATTAAACGAAAAATATTTTAAGTTCACAACTTAGAATAAACTGTCATTAAAAATTTCTTAATTATAAATAAGAAATATAAACATGTAAAAAAACAGAACACAGATTTTGCAGCAAAAAATATAAAACTCTGTAATATGGCATTATTACCAACCTGGACAGATAATAAGGCCGTAGATGAAAAATCTAGGCAGATAATAAGGCCGCAAAACAGTAGGATATGAAAATTTTTTAAGGCATGCATTCAGGGCAAATGAAATCTTCTGCGTCTTCAACGGTCAGGCCTACGCACTTCTCGTGTATCCATGTGCCACATGATGAACATCTTCTCATATCGGCTACGTAGTAATCATTGCAAACTGAACACATCCATACTTCACGACTGGTGCTTGGTAAATCAGAATATTTCTTCACTTCACGACTGGTGCTTGGTAAATCAGAAGATTTCTTTGACGAACTAGTACCCGTTTTGTTGGAATGGTAATCATCAAATATTTTCCTCGTCACTTCCTGGGCACGATAATTGAATGATTTTTTGCGGTTTGTCGTTTTTATGGGCTGAATATCCGGTGTAACCATGCAGGACTCAGAGAAAGAGTTGTTATGTTGGATGTTTTCTTCGTAACCATTTTCATTGTTGTGTGTTTTTTTTTAGAATTTAGATTAGATTAGAAAACATATTAATTTTGTGACCGGCCCTAATATCTGACATGTATGTTTATGATAGACTATTACTAATACAGGGAATAAGGCCGCGGCCTTATTACCTGCCGGTACATTTTAGCTTTTTAAGGTTATATCCCTTTCAACCAATCGACCGAAATGCCTTTAAAACCTATCATATCTTTAGCTCATAACACTCTGAAATCCATGCATGTAAATGTGCACAAAATCTAATTATTATCACATAAATATTACTTAGGTACCACTCAACGGTATTTGATATAATATTGGAATTAATTTGTTATCAAACTTGAAAACACGTGTTCACAGCTAACCGGAATATTATGGAATTAGCGTAAACGCATTATTCATGCTAGTTTTAGTCTTCTCGGCCACAGATGGCGCTCGGAGTTCAATTGAAGTTTTATTTTGCGTTTTAGAAGGAGGCAGCCTTATTATCTGTCCGGCCTTATTACCCCCGGGTACCTTATTAAATAAGTCTTAGTTTTCCTTTAGAACTACATATAAAAATAATTTGCTTCAAAAATACTGATTAGTTTTCCCGGCTTTTACAGTTTTTAGTGTTGCCATTTTTTCAAGCCATGTTTTAAAGCCATCTCCTTCTAACTTATCTGAAACTTTGGAACTATGTCTGATTGTAACGTTGTCTCCTTATATAACCTGTTTGTGGTACTACCCGTAACTTTACATTAAGGTCCTTATATATTATATTATTTATTCTAATTTAATGCTATATTATTTCTAAACCGAAAATAGAAACTTATAACAAATGTAATTGCCTGTTGATGATGTAATGACAGTTACCTGGGGAGCGAGGTCGTGAGGTTATCTCTTTTCACTTCACGGTGATGTATATTACTCGACAATGCCAATCAATATTACTTGTAAAGTAGGACGGATATAAATACGGCATAAAAGAGTGTTTGTTCATTTGTTAGTGCCGGCGATTGTTGGGTTAGTATGTAGATTGAAAGAGATAAACGGTTATAAATGCAATGTGGATTTTGATGGATTTATTCTTGCCGAAACGCGATTTCGTCGCATTGTTACTTAAAATACAAGACAAAATTATTTTGGGCAGACGATCGAATATGGGCGAATTTTCGTTAAATGTACATTTTAAGATATGTGTTTGTCCAGACAGGTCAAGTTTATCGATTTCTTTTTTTTTTGTCATTGAACAGTGCAATATACCGCAAAAAAATTCAGAAGTTTATATATTATGAAAATAGATTTTTTAGAAATAAGACTTGTAGGAATAATCTGAAATCACGAGGGAAGAGAAGGAAGAAAGGAAACATTATCTTTCCATAACGCATCTTCCTGAGACTTATAATATGACACGCTAATATTATCTTTGGCAATTTTTTTTTTCAGAAATACTGTATGGTGATAGTATGTAATTGTTACACTAAAATGGAAGAATAAGAACAAACTTCTGAACGATGGAAGAGTTTTTATTTTTTTAAAATAAATTTTAGGCTAAATATGTATAAATTATATTTTTTTCTACTTTTTTAAATGACTTTTATATAATTTTCAAAGAAATTTGGTATTATGATTATAAAAAAATATATTTGTCTTGCGAGTGTCAGTATCTTTGTTAAAAAATGAACATAGAGGAAACGTTATGGTAATGACCATGCGGGTAATGACAAATCAGTAATGAACCTCAAAACGTTTATTATGAAAAACAATAAACATTTAAAAAAATTTTAAAAAGTAAACTCACTGACGCATTTTAGTTGTAATCAACTTTTTTTAACTAAACAAAACGTCTTTAAGTAAAAAGATTTCTTCTTGATCTTCACATATGTAGTAGCGTTTAGAGACTGGTTTTGGCACTTTTATTTTACATAAAATACCCTCGGCTTGAATTGTCTGCCTATCAACAGATGCCGGCCAACAGAATTTACCCCCAAAAGGTATTGGGTGCATGAACGATACCTTCGGGTGGTCATCCACAACATCTTCGATGATTCCTGGATACCACTGGTCGCCATAAACAGCGGCTATATATCCACTAATTTTTTTGAAGGCGTGTATTTGTTTTTGGTGGTACGTTTTTGTCAACTATTTCGGTTAAACTATTCTCCTCACTAAGTAGTGTAACAGAAGAAGTTGGCACACCAATTCACTTTCCGTTTTTTTTCTTCAATACTTTTCCCGTTGAAGCTGCTTTATTCTTTCATATTTTTCTTCCTGCTGTTTTTTATTCCTTTTTAAGCTTTCTTCCTTCATCTTCTTCAATCTTTCTTTAAGCTCATTGGCCTTGCTGGTATTAAACATGATCCTAAAGCAACGAAGCAACATGAATAATAGTCATTCTCGTAACACTCGGTCATTCTCCTAACCCTTAATATATGGGGAAGAAAATTAGTGTAAAGACCAAGCACATTGTTAGGCAACGGACATCTCCCTAGTCTTTCTACAATTCAAGAAAATGAGGTTAGATCACAAAAAATCTGATGGTATTTGTTTGACCCTCCCACTATGCTTTAAAACAAAATAAAAACAGAAGTGTTAATATGTAAAACAGGAGTTGTATATAGCGTTTTGTAAAGACACAAAAATCTGTACGCGAAAACATCTTACCTTTTAAAATATTTAGAAAATACAATCCACACACTGCACACGTGCTCACTTATGCTGTCGAGCTGACAAACTAGATGCTTCATGGAAACAACATGAAGTTATCCCCACCTCTTGTCTCTACTTTACAGCAGTCGGGAAGGAAGACGGCGTTAGGGAAAAGACAAGATTTTTTAATGTCAACTTTAACATTTTTTAGAGTTCAAGCTATTTTGTAGAAACCTATTATTTTTTCATATATGAATAAGAGAACTTTTGGTTGTCCAAAAATTGCATTTTTTTTTTCAAGAAAGATGCAAAAAAGAAAAATATAATAATCCAAATATAAAAATCGGCTCTGGGGACAGTTAGGTAACGGGACATTTCACCTAGTTTTTCTGCCATACTTCGAAAAGGGACGTAAAAATTAAGAAAATTATGACGGGCGCTCACAGAAATGGCGTATTTATATATAATAAATATCCAATTTTTCAACAAAAGTTAAAAATAAAAATAAAATAAGCTGGGGACAGTAAATGTACATTTAACGAAAATTCGCCCATATACAGGCTGTCCGCGGATATGGTTTACAATAGCACAAATGGATGAAAAATTTCATTTTTCAGGAAAAAGTCATTCTTGATAAAAAGTTTTGCTTGTAAAAAAATGGAATTCACAAAGAGAACATTTTGACTTTTTATACAGGGTTCGCAAAAACTTCAAAAACTTGATTTTTCTCCAAGAGTAAACTACCTTTATTTTTAATTTTTGACCAAAATGTCAATTAGAAAACTTATTTAGAATAACGTTTGTAACTTAAATCAGAGATTTAAAATAAACCTTCGATTTTTTAAGTTTTTTTAATTTTTAGAGGTAAATGGAAATATTAATATCAAATTTTATTAGACTCTATTTTCATAATGGGTGGTGTGTGTGTATCTTATTTTAAAATTTTAAATGCATTAATACCATCTTTGGTAAAAACAAGAATTTTGTTTAACTTTTTAGACTCTGCTTTACGTATGGGGAAAATCTGTCAAATAGAATTTGATGTGTTTTGAAAATGTTGACCTTAGAACAAAGGGTGTATTTAGTTCAATGTTACGGTGCGGGCGAAAGTTCTTACAACTTTGTGATAGAGAAGTTTAATCAAAGATACCCTAACGTTTACGTCTCAAAAATGGGACTTCATAAATTATCAAGAAAATTTCAGCGAACTGGTTGTTTCCAATTAAAAAAAAAACTATGATCAGAATGACGCAGCTTTCCTAAATGTATTGCAGTCTGATGCTGACAATCCTACCCTTTCATTAAGAAACCGAGCTCAAGAACTTGATGTAGTAAAAAAACTCATATTCAGTATATATTTTAAAGGCAAATAAAATATTCCCATTTTTAATCAAACGTTGGAAGGACACGAAGCCAAACGTTTGGATTTTTGTCTTTGGGTCGGAAACAAAATTGTAAGTGAAAACAGAAATTTTCATAACTTGATCATATTCTCCGATGAATCGACATTTTCAACAAACGGGAAAGTGTCTTCTGCGCATATTAGATACTGGAGCGAAAATAATCCCCGTTTTAGAATTCCTGCAAGAAGATAATATTACAAAAAATAAATGTCTGGTGTGCGATATCTCATTATGACATTATTGGCCCATACTTTTTCGAAAACACGTGTAACTGTAGGAGTTACCGTGAAATGTTGGAAACATTCCTTTCTGACAACCTAGAAGAATTGCCTCTCCAATTTCGGAACGAAATGTACTTTCAACAAAAAATGGCTTAATAATCCATTTGGCCACAGATGGATTGGTCGGAATGGTCCGGTTCTGTGGCCCCAAAGAAGTCCCGATTTAACTATTTCAGATGCCTATCTTTGGGGGCGCCTCAAACAATTAGTGTACTCCCGTCCAATTAAGAACGACGTACAGCTTCTAAAACAACGAATTGTTGAAGCTGTTCAAACAATTTCGATTGAAGAAATTCGAAGTTTTGACCACATTTGTTTACAGGTGGAAAAATGTGTTGAATAGCAAATTATGAAATTATTATTTGTTGTTATTTTACGATTTTCTTTGGGTTATTTCCGGGGTCATTTCATTTGTGAAATTAAAAGCATTTCTGGTAACACCAAAAATCAGTTTTTGAAACTTTTTGATACCCCTCTGTCATTGATAATGTATGTATTTCGACCGCTAAAGCTGCTATCCAAAAAAAAATTCTTTTACCTCTAAAAATTAAAAAAAACTAAAAAAATCGAAGATTTATTTTAAATCTCGGATTTAAATTACAAACGTTATTCTAAATAAGTTTTCTAATTGTGATTTTGGTTAAAAATTTTGTTGTTGTTTTTGCGAACCCTGATGTATAAAAAATCAAAATTTTCTCTTAGTGAATGTAATTTTTTTTACAAGCAAAACTTTTGATCAAGAATGACTTTTTCCCGAAAAATGAAATTTTTCATTCATTTGTGCTATTGTAAACTCTATCCGCGGACAGTCTGTATATAGATGCATAAATCGTCAAAACCATAAAGATAATAATTGTAACTGACCATAACACGCGTCTGTAGATACCACAGTAGACCTATACACGATATGTCGACTAGCCATAGACATATTTTAAGATCAGTAAAAAGTAATTAAGAAAGTTGCAAATTTATGTCCTTGCACATGTAAACCAAAACACACAGGACATGTCCGGGCTTTAACATCTTATTTGTGTGGCCTAGGCCTAGTTAGATGTGATTAAATTGATGATAATAATAAAATAAAATTAAAATTTCATATTTATTGTTTAAGAACAGCTAATTTATTTAGGTTGGTACTGTAGCAGTAACATTACTATAATTGGGTTGTTGTTTTACTGAAATATTTTTTAACTCAAAAGGTTCAGAGATATATATCGTGGGCATACTGCCAAAAGTGACCAAGTCAATTATCATACTTTCTAGATAATTGATGATGATTGAGTTTTTTAGGATGAATTTTTATGAAATTTAACAATAAATAATGTTGTTTTATTTATCCAAATATTAAGTTGGGGGTAGTGCTTGGTCTGAGGGGGTAGGTGATTCAAAATAACTCTTAAGATTGTGATGACTTCTGCTGGTTTAAAAAATAAAATTGACTTGGTCATTTTTTGCTGTACAAATTTACTCATATTGCAGACTTGATAAAAAAAGATGATTGTTATTTAACAAAAACTCAAAGAAAATAACTTTTATTGTTAATTATTTACAAAGTAATGCTATAAATAAAAAAAAATGTATAAAATGAATATTAACGGTAATATTATTGGTTTAGTAAAAAAATAATATATTATTAAAACTAATCCGAATCTGAATCAGACTAGACAGATTGAGTAATCAATTTTGTTTAGTATGTACCGAAAGAAAGAGAAAGGGAAATCCCTTTTGGGTACTTATTTTATTACCGAGTTTTAATTTTTTAACTTTGTTTTCGTCCGAGTATACAAAATGTTCTTGTCCTTGGAGATTCTGTGTGTAATATTTGGACTTGGTCATTTTTTACAGATATTCGGCAACTGCTTACGAGTGACTTGGACATATCAACATAAAATCATGAAAAAATTACTTGGTCACTTTTGGCAGTATGCCCACGATATTTTCATTAATACAAATAGGTATGGCAAAGTTTTTTACATAAAATAATTTTATTTAATATGATTATACTGTTTATAAAGTTATTACTTTAAATCCTTGGATATTATACCTACCACCTGACACTTGGGTGTTCAGGATATTTAAATATTTTTAAAATCCTTTTAAAAAAACTTTTTGTTCATAACATTAATGTAAATTAATTCCAGAATATCATTACAATCACATTTACTTAGTAGTAGAAGAAGTAAGTAGGTACCTACGTGCTTGTATATTATGTTGTTTTATGTGTATCGCTTACACAACTCACATTATGTAAAAA
Source organism: Polydrusus pterygomalis (assembly GCA_963969555.1). Taxonomy (NCBI): domain Eukaryota; kingdom Metazoa; phylum Arthropoda; class Insecta; order Coleoptera; family Curculionidae; genus Polydrusus; species Polydrusus pterygomalis. The sequence continues at coordinate 23,064,423 of OZ018379.1, forward strand.
TATGTAAAAAATATTTAATAGAAAAAATTTAATACATCAGTTGCAGCACCTGTATCTAATAATTATGGTGAATTATTATTTAATTTTAAGGCAGTATAAGATAAGGTAGATGTCTAGTATCGGTATTCACTTTTTAAAAATAAGCTATACAGGATGTCCGGAAATGATGAGCAAAAAATTTAGGGAATAACTCTAGACCGAAAATAAATGCTATTTCTCTTCCTATAACATTTTTTCAAAAATTGATCATTAACAGGGTGTTAAAGTTAAATTTTATTTGCAGTTTTAAAATACGTAAGTTACTAGAACTAGTTATTTATTGTACAAGACGATAAAATTATTGTACTTTATCCTTGAGAGTGTTTTTTAGCGTCGAGACGACAGTCGAGACGCTAATTACGCTCGAGAAGATAATGCGATTTTATCGTCGTGTGCAATACAACATTTTTTTTTAAAGCAAGACTTCAAATTCAGGTGAAAAATAAAATTTCAAAGAAAATTGTCATTTTTGGCACAAAAATCGCAGGTGTGTTGCTTCGTTATTAGGGATATGAATTATTCTGTCTACAAATGTAAAACAAATTTGACATTCTTGTCTTTGTGGAGTGTTCAGTATTTTTGCGTTTTGTGTACGAAGTGAATACGAAATGTACGGGAAAGAATTAACACAAGAAGAATAAACAAAGATGTTTATAATAATGTTAATTATAAAATTACACTTGTTGTTAATCCTTCGAATTAATGTGTTTAAATTAGTAAATTTAATTAAATAAAAAAAAGTTAAAACATTTTATCTACCCTTGCTGTTAAAGTATTACTTTATCTACCCTTGCGGTAAAGTGATACTTTATCTACTCAAAAGAGTTGCTATACCAACATTTTAACATCAGCTATAGAAAAAAATTAATTAAACATTTAAATCGACGGTTCAAAGTGACGTCTTTCATCTTCAATGCATAAATTAATTCTTCTTAAAAAAATTAATTAAAAAATAATAAATTAAAATGATTTCGTATTCATCACATGCAAGCAATGTTATTTTAGCGTTTTTCTCAAAAACGGTTAGATGTATCAAAACAAAAATAGTATACCTTTTTTATGTCAAAAGGTTGGGAGAATAAAATTATTTAGTCAAAATGCGCATACAGTGTAGGACAAAAAAGTTGGGACCATTTAAATTAAAGTATAGGTTCCTAAGTGGCGCCCTCAACACAATACAGAAAATTTGTATTTCTTATCCCAAAAAAGTTCCATATACGAGATTTCGTCAAAATATTGTGAGCGTGACAAAAGGTATTGCAAAAAAACTGCAAATAAAATTTAACTTTAACACGCTGTAACTTCGTTAATAATTAATTTTCGAAAAAATGTTATAAAAAAGATAGCATTTATTTTCGGTCTAGAATTATCCCCTAAATTTTTTGCTCATCATTTCCGGACACCCTGTATATAAGTTTGACTTCAGTAAAGCTAAATGTTTATATTGCTTTCTATTTTTTCTTGTTTCTTAACTTCAAACTCACATCAAAAGCGTCTGCATTAAATTGCACGTCTATAAATAAAACATTAAATATATGACAGCAAGTACTTGTACATCACCATCATGATTATACGCTGCCTTTACAGCCGTCTTATTAAAGGAGCAATTTTTTGATATTTAACACCTCAAATTGCAGGTCTGCATTGTGTTTGATCGATCTAACAGGCGGATTAATCTGTTTAATAAGCGAAAATTGGCGTAAATGGGACACGTTATAAGAAAGTAATTTGCCTCGATTTTTTTATATACGAGCCCTTTTAAGTATGATTCATAGCTTTGCCGCATTTAACATCTGCAATCCTGCTGGGCGAAGCCACTAAAAACTTGGTATTAATAGTTTTTTGACAGTTTTCTCGTCCCCCGTTGGATTCGCACATGATCTACCGATCTACATCACTTATAAGTAGATGTAATATAGTAGATCAGAATAGAAGTATTAGACATTTTTAATAAAAGTTGAACAATTAAAGTAAACACAGAAATGAAATGCAAGCATTTCTATGTTTCATGTGCTCCAACATAAAATTGTCTTCTTATTTTCTTTCAGCAGACCATGGCTTTTATAATTATCAATGACTTTATATTTTCTTGGTGAATAATGCAATGAATATGCTTTGAATTTTTCTTCTTTAATGTTCATAATTTTTACATCTTTTTAGAACGCTCCAATTAAGTTGCTTACCACAAACCATTTTTTCATTTATTTTTTGCTTATAACAACAGCATTATATTAATGTTCTATTCATTTTTGCGATCTCCTGATGATGAGTATTTCTACATTCGAAACGTGTTTAAATAATCTGGGAGTAATCTTTATTATTTTAATAAACTTGTGAAAAATTACCTTGGAATTTTTCTTCTCGTTACTAATGATATTTAAGAAAAAAATTGGGCTAATTAATCGACAAAACGCATCAGTCGATGCAATATAGAATTTATGTCTTTGCCGAGTATCCTCGTAACTATTTTATCTACCATAAATCGCTATAGCCGATGGCTAATACATTGGTTGCCTTGTCACAATTACCGATACTTCTTTTTCAAGTTGTATTACAAATTTACAATAAAATACTAAATTATCTAGTTAATCATGTTCTTCATCGACCGATGTCTTATTCGATCAAAAAATTAATTAAATGAAAAAGAAATAATAATATAACTAATTATGGGTAACTATGTCTTTGTTGTGTCAATGTAAAACAAATTAAATTATAAATCACTTTAAATAAAATTGTTAGTCACTCACTCACTGCCTGAAAGTAAACACATTTTTATCATGGTTTGGGACAACATTTTTTAACAAAATAGTTTCACTTATAATCTCCCTAGCAGCAGAATTACTACCGACAATTTTTTTTAAGGTTACGAATGGTTTTGTTGATAGAAAATGATCCCGAGTCGAAGACGAGGGAAATTTTCTATCAACAAAAACCTGAATGAAACCGAGAAAAAAATAACCGGGAATTAATTCTGCTGCGTGGGAGATTCGCTAAGAAAATTTCATAAATTGGAATTTTTTTTAATGTTCCTGAACTTTTAGTAATAAACCTTAGTTACTAACAAGTAAATTTGTGTCACCTGTCACTTTGAAATGACTTGACATTTGAATTAAAATTAAGTCGTAGTAGTATACCTAAGAAAAATTATCACTTATTAGTTTCATTAGGTTAATAGGCTATAGACTATCGCGATCCTGTTCCTAAAAGCAACGTAAACAATAAGGAGCCTTCTAACTGGTTGAAAATAAATTTATGAAATTTTCGTTACAATTTAACAAAATATTCAAATTTAATAAATGAAACAATCTTTTGTGTATTAAGTGTAATTTTATTAATATTGCCTAGCGCTTTCGGCCCATTATGAGGCACTTATCACTTCATCAGGGCTTAAACATTTAATTAACTATCCAGATTCATGTCTAAATTTAAGACTCAATGAAACTAATTGCCGAAATCCAATTTTTGGACTCTTTCAGCGATAAGAATTTATTATTTACCTTAACCTGGGCTTGTGGACTTTTGACTCCTCCCATTTTATTAACAATAGGACGGTTTTGCACATACAGATATTTATTTATTTATTTATTTATTTGTTTAGTTACTTACATTTATACGATTTAATACATTAAAAATCTTGTTTAAATTATTTTCTTTTAAACATATCACGGAGTTACTTACCTTTTTATTCAATTTTATTCTTTAAGACTTATTTAAAGTTTTTATACAACCTTTCTGTTTTCTATTATTCGTTATTATATATACAGGGTGTTCATTTGAAAACTTCCCACCTCGATTTTCCTGCTTTAAAATGAAAATGTGGAAAATCGCTCGGACCCGTCGATTTTTATTTCGAGGGGGACATTTTTTGCGTATATTGTCAATCTTGTTACTTCAAGCCCCTAGGAGGGTGGGGGGGGGGGGGGGGGGGTAAGATCTAAATCTTAAATGGATACCCCTATTTTATATAATTTTTTTGGATTCTGCATAAAATTCTGAACATTTTTTAATAAAAGCATTATTATAGTCTATATACTTAACAGTTTCCGAGATATTGACTCTTGAAAAATGACATTTTTGAACTTTGACAGCGTCTAGCTTTCTAACTGTACGTCTTAAAGCAAAACGGCTTACATGTCCCTATCTTCCATTTTTATTATCTTTCCAGTAGTGTGAACTTTCGGTTAAACCGGATGTAAGAAATATAGCACTTCCAGTTTGACCGGAAGTTGACACTGTTGGAAAGATAATAAAAATCGAAAATAGGGACATAAAAGCCGTTTTGCTCTTAGACGTACAGTTAGAAAGCTAGACGCTGTCAAAGTTAAAAAATGTCATTTTTCGAGAGTCAATATCTCGGAATTTGTAGACTGTGTAGACTAATAATGCTTTTATTAAAAAGTGTTCAGAATATTATGCAGACTCCAAAAAAATTATATGAAATAGGGGTATTAAATAAGTCGATACCATTTAGGGTGGAAAATACTTTACCCCATACAAATATTAGGAGACTTTTCTCTACCAACCATAATATTTAATTAAAAATAATATGCACAATTACCTTTTACCTGGGCTACCTATAGAGAAGAATAATTTAAGACTTACAGTAGCGATTCCACGGCATTATTTGAGGGTATTTTCTTTCATCTTACGATACCTAGGTATATAAACTTTACGTAGGTATACAAAAAAGTAAACTTGCTGAATACAATTAACGAAAACAAAGACTGGCTATAAACATTTAAAGTGTTATGAGTAGTGGCTGTTGGTAACTGGACAAAAAGCAACGTTATGCCTCGTTATGGGTGAAATCAGGTATGACAAAAGCGGCTTAAATAAAAACCAAGCCGAGTCGTTTGTTCAATTCTATACGCTTTTCACTACGATGCTTATAAAATACGTTGACATGTTCATTAGTAAAAGCTATATGGCCGACAGCCTTGTTATTTTCTGTTATATTCAATTTTTGTCTTCAATTTGTTACTTAATGTCTTCTTGAAGGATATAAAATTTTCATTTTATGGTAGTACGTAGGCGTATATCTGTCAGAAAAGATAAGATACAGTTTGGGTGGTAAAAGATTGCACAAAGTTTATTTATTGTGGAAGGGATGTACAGTGTGTCCGAAATTCCAGTCTCTATATGGGTATCTCGCTTAATAGATGATATAGAAAGTTGGTTAAATCGGAAATATTTTAGAGAATTTAATGCCGATCTCGAATCCCATTTCAAAATTATTGAAAGTTTTGTAGTTTTTCACTTATTAAACAAAAACTAAAAATGGCGCATTTCTTTTTTTTTAAATAGGGGCTTAACGGTTAATTTGACATATCCCAAAGTGTTACATTCTTAAGACACTTTTTAGGGAAGAACATTTCTGTACAAAAAGAAAATGCAGATTGTCTTTTGTTTGTGAGTTACCCACAGTAACTTTGTTATTTCTTATGGCGGCCATCTTGGATTTATACATCAAATTATTTCTCTTTGAATTACCTTTTAAACGATGTGCCACATGCTACCAAAATTTTGGAGAAATACTCTTAAATTATTAAAAAACCAGTTTTATCGTTAACTTGGCAACAGCGCATGCATCTAACATAGCAGATAGTAATTAAGCCATTTAAAGCACCTCCTAAACCCTTATTTTTTAGAATACAGTTTCTTACAAGATCCTCAAATTCTGAACCTGACCTAAACCAAAACCAAGTAGGATAACTTAAAACAAAAAACATTATTTATCAATAGTCTGCAACTAATTTAGTTATTAACACATTCGCTGCCATGGCGGACACCGGTGTCTGATCAGCTATGATTTTACCACGCCACGTCAGACACCCGTGTCCGCTACAGTTATTCAACGACACTGCCCAGCGGACACACTTTTCTATTAAAGTTATCATATGAGGTGTCTGTATTGGCGCTGCGGCACAGTCCATTTATCTTGGTTTTTTGATTGGACAATGTAAATAGATTTTATAACACGTGTCTGTTACCTTATACAGGGTCAAAAACAAATAAACTTTGCATCACATGCGACCAAATTTTAATAGCCCAATTTTGATTTTGTAGAAAAAACACACATTTAATATGGCGCTTCTTTAAAGAAAATGTATCTGAAATTAAGCATTGTCAAAACTAAGAAGTTTTATTTAAGTTGCGTTGAGTCTTATTTTGCAAAAGTGGTGTAATTTACAAATTATAGGTAAAAAATCCAAATTATCTTATGCGGCTGAAATCTTGCATGTGGGCTAGAAACTACATTTAAAAAACTTTTTCTATTAACTTTTTTCGATATTTTCAGAAATAACCCCACTTTTAAATTCCTTTTTGGAAAAAATTAAAATTTGACAGATAATGCGAATCACGTGACTACTATTTTTTTTTGCTTAATTTTCATCTCGATTGAAGCAGAACTTGATGCCAAAGTCAAATTTTAAATAAAGCTATAAATAAAAAAAAAATCCCATATGATGCGGACTTTACTGGTGACACTGTATAAAACTAAATCGACGTGGATTATGGATAGGTTCATTTTATTCCGAACTTCTGGGCAATCCTGTATAAAATGCCGATCTGTTTCTTAACGATGTAAGTGCGTCTAGCACCACTGCATCGCTACATTAAACCAACACTAAACGAACGATAGCAATAAGTTGTAGAAGTACCAATGCACGTTTCATTATAACCGCTTAAAGGTAAAATTTAAAAAAATTGATGTTCAACCAAAGAATATTTTAAATACATTTTTTATTATGTCTCTGTCATAAAAATATAATTAGTAAAACTAATTTTATTACCTAGCCATCTAACGGACGAATTTATAATTTTTTCCATAAACGACTCTAAAATTAATTTAGGCAATCGTTTAAATGTTTAGAAAAATTAAGGTGTACATAAAAGAACAGTAAATAATACAGCATATATTATTATTATTATTATTATAGGTTTTCGTTGGCATTATTAAATTAATTTTTCTCACTTCTGTTAATCAAATTTAAATGGAAATAAGGTAAAGCCAAAAAGTTCCGCCTATTCAAGATATAAAAGTAAGTGTTAACTAGTAAATTTATTTGGACACTAAGTGCTGACTCTTAATTAAAATTTAAAGAATATTTAACCCTAAAACTGTATTCGAAAAACGGACCAATTTGTATAATGACTGTTTAAAGACGTTAATGTATCCATTTCCTTAATTAAATTTGGATTTGAATGGACCAGATAGAAATACATCGATGAATTGAAAAGTCTTATAAATAAAATAATTGGTTGTCAGTTGTTGAATTTGCGGCTGAATTATGATCTGGAGACATTCGATTTGAAAACACGTGTTGAACATAAAATATAATTTTTTTTACATGTGTGGGAAACTATCGATTTTTTGATACGAAGAACGCGTTAATGTAAAACAAGACAAAAAATAACTTTTTTTGACAATACTATACAGTGTGACCCAGTGGCGGATTTAGAGGGGGGCACAGGGGCACGTGCCCCCCTGTCATAATAATTTCGCACGAACCAACCTAAGCGCAACACCCAAAATTTCAAACACAGTGACAAAGCATTGTACTGTAACAACCAAATATTTTTTTGATGCCAAAACTTTACAGCATTTAGAAATGGATATTAAAAATCAGGTTTTCAACGTGGTTTGATAATAATTAGCGAAAAGATGGCGTAAAAGCACGTTAGATAAAAATAATACATTTTAGGATTTTAGAATTTGTGTTTTGTTACAGAAAACTGTAATCTGTGGTTTTGTTTACAAAGAAAGTGTATTAATTTGGGGTAGTAAGGACTTATTTTATTAAAAATAAACATGCCAAAACGGCTATGAATGTGGAATATTTGAGAAACAATTTTAGTTCATTAAGTATTGAGCAAAAAAATTAAATTAAAATTGAGGGAAGACCTAAACCCGAAATTAACTTGCCACAGATCACAAAGTGTAGATCTAGGGACTTTATTGTTATTGATAAGTTTGCTGGAAATAAAACCAGAAGATTGGACTTTACTTTTAAACAATGTACCCGCTAATGAAAAATAAATTGGCCTTTTTTTATTTTTTTTATCTTATTTAATTTTCAATAAAATAAGTAGGTAATCATACATTTTTAAAATATTTACTAAAAATTATTGACCAAATTTGAGCGTGGTCTTAAAAAATTTTCGCCTGCGGCGCGTTTCGTCCGCAGCGGGCTTTTCGTGCACCCCAAGATAACAAGTAAGTGCCCCCCCTGTCAATTTTTTCTGAATCCGCCACTGACCAGTAAAGTCCGCATCATATGGGATTTTATTTATTAATAGCTTTATTCGAAATTTGACTTTGGCATCAAGATATAAAAATTAAGCAAAAAAATAGTAGTCACGTGAATCGCATTATCTGTCAAATTTTAATTTTTTCCAAAAAATAATTCAAAAGTGTGATTATTTCTGAAAATATCGAAAAAAGTTATAAGAAAAAGTTTTTTTAAATGCAGTTTCTAGCCCACATGCAAAAGTTCAGCTGCATAAGATAATTTTGATTTTTTACCCATATTTTGTTAATTGCACCACTTTTGCAAAATAATACTCAACGCAACCTACATAAAACTTCATAGTTTTGACAATGCTTTATTTCAGATATATTTTTTTTAAGTAGTGCCATATTAAATGTGTGTTTTTCTACAAAATCAAAATTGGGCTATTAAAATTTGGTCGCATGGATGCAAAGTTTATTTGTTTTTGATCCTGTATAAGGTAACTTCATAAAATAAGTATTTTTGAAAACGTAGTTTGTGTCTAAAAGTAATACAGCTTAATATTAAGACAAAAAATAACACAGTGTCATTAGTAAAGTGTTCATTAAGTATAAAATAAATTTTAGTGGTAGGTAAAAAATCAAAGTTATCTTATGCAACTGAAATTTTGCATGTGTTCTAGAAATTGCATTTAAAAAACTTTTTCTAATAACTTTTTTCGATACTTTAAAAAATAACCCTACTTTGAATTATTTTTTGGAAAAAATTAAAATTTGACAGATAATGCAAATCACATGACTACTATTTTTTTGCTTAATTTTCATCTCGATCGAAGCAAAACTTGATGCCAAAGTCAAATTTCGAATAAAGCTATAAATAAAAAAAAAATCCCATATGATGCGGACTTTACTGGTCACAGTGTATATACAGTGTGTCCAAGAAAGTATGCAACATATGGGAAGTTTTTTATCACCAATTTCTCAGAAAATTTTATTCTTTATAAAAGTTGGTGCATGCCAGTACCTTAATTATTAGAAATACAGCAAAATTCTATGTGGAAATGTCCTTGCAAATTAGTAAGTTAGTCCAAATACGAAATTTGAGTTAGGTGTTACAATTTCTATTCTTTTTTGGGATAATCTCTATTTTCCCCTAAACGGTACACCTCTGGTCGATTTTTTGTTTACGCAATTTTAATATATTTATTAAATAATTTAAGCGTGGGTTTATAATAAAAATGGATTAAGTAGTTGCAAACTTTTTAAAACCTTTCAATGTTACGAGTTGGTTCAGATATTAGCGTGTTGCACGCCTACTTAAACACATTTTGCTGTACTTCTAATAATTAAGGTACTTTACTCCTAAGGCAATTTCGAAAAAATGGTATTTGTTCCCCTACTATTAGCCGCAGGTAAAATATGAAATATGCATTTATAGTTTTAAGGAATGCAGCAATTTTTATAAAGAAATTTTTTTTCTGAGAAATCGGTGATAAAAAACTTTCCCATATGTTGCATACTTTTTTGGACACACTGTAGAATCAGACGTTTTCATTTTGTTAAAGTGAAACTTCCCTGATTGTGTTTGAATAGATGATCCCTAAAATTTAGAACTGTTCGTAATGTAACTCATTTCATTATTTTCTGACCATGGCTATCATCATCCCCATGAAATTGATATTGTGTAAATGACACAAAAATCCCATATATTCCGGCAGTTTCAGCAAAAATCACTTCACAATTTGCTTTTAAAGGACCCGAACTTACCACTCCCTGCTTCCTCTATGTAAAGCTTTTCTTAAAATATAGCAAAAATGCTCTAAGGTATTATTTTATCTTTCGTTATTTTGCAAAATGACTCATACAATAAATCCGCGACATTAGCAACGCTAATAAAGACTTCTTCCTTCTTCTTTATCTCTAATGAACCTTAAGACAAGGTTATCTTTCGTTGTGCCTGTGACGCGTAAACGAAAAGGTCATTTGGGTTAGAGTGACTCACAATTAGCTAAAGATGCCGCCGGGATGGAGAAGAGTTCCATTACTTATTTAAATATCATGTCCCGATGAAAATATTACTACGATTGCCTGGGAGAGATTAGCGATGAGACTCCACATAGTACAAGCATACAGTGCATTTTTCTTAAGGCGGGTTTTACGACTTTATGTTAGGGAGTTAAGCCACTACCGCATTGCAAACACTTTTTGGCTAAAGCTGTTTAGTTAAAAAATACAAAATACCATCCTTGAACCTACAAAATTTATACCTTGCGAGCAAAAATTATTTGCATCAAAGAGGGCCTTGCATCTAAAGACGTAATGCTTAGCCGTAGAGCATAATACCTGTTGGGTGTCAGTAACTACCTGGATTAACAATCAATCAGTTATTTCGTCATCTTTGACAGTCGTTACAAGTAATTTGATTCATCGCTAATTTTTCCAATTTCTTGAACAATTCACACAATGGGCTTTGCGGAACAGCACAAAACGTTCATGGTTGAAGCGTATTTTCGAAACGGGGTTAGAGTAAATGGTGAGTGGCAATACAATCCGGGTTTGTGCATGGACGATTTTCACGAACATTTTCCTAACGTTGCTTTTATTGCTGGGGATTTTTATCATTGCCTGTAAAGAACCGTGGCTGTGTAGGGAAACAGGTTCTATACAACACAAAAAAGGAGCAGGAAGGCCATCTGTAAGAACAGAAGAATTTGTTGCAAACGTTCGTGAAACAATGCAAAATACGCTAACTAATTGTATAAGACGCCTGTCCCAAGAAGTGGGAAGATCTTATGGAACATGCAGGACTATTCTTAAGAAGCAGCTAAGTTTATTTCCTCATAAAATTTAAGTATTCCAAGAAATACAAGCCGCAGATATTGAAAGACGCAGGAATTACTCTCAATGGTTTACCAAAAATTTATTGGAAATAAATGATTTACTAGATCTGACATTTTTTTTGGATGAAGCCTGGTTCCACCTCTCCGGTTATGTGTATTCCCAGAATACACGCTTGTGTAGTAGTGAAAATCCCCATTTTTTGTAGAGTCCACATTGCACCCTCAAAAAATTTTTCCATGACACAGTTACAGCACAGCGGTATGGAGACAATATTTTGAATCTATTGTGAAGCAATTACTTGACGACGAACTACGTTTTGAATATTTTCAACACGACGGTGCAACCGCTCATACAGCCGCCGAAACTATTAATTACTTACGCAATTTTTTTGACGAGTGATCAGATTTCGATCAGACATTGAATTTCCACCTAGATCACCTTGTTTAACGGTTATGGTTCGTTTTTCCTCATTTAAAGAACACTATTTTTAAAACACCAGTTGCAAATTTAGAACAATTACAAGAAAGGATTATCCAAGAATGTGGTAACATTTCTCCAGAGATGCTGGTCAACACTTTCGAAAATATGAAGAGACGTGTGAATTTATGTTTTGAGCATGGCGGTGGCCAATTTCAGCAATTTATGTAATTATTTTTTTCTTTCTGTATATTCTTACTTTGTTAATTTTGTAAACAACAAAAATAAATTTGTATTTGTCTACTTATTTTATTACTCATTAGTTTGGCATATCATGTCATAATATGAATTCGACAACATTTTGACCTAGATTGGGTTAGATATTTCGTCACAATATCATTGTGATCTAAACCAAGCCCTACGTTTGTTAATCCAAGCCCTCTTTGATGCAAATAACTTTTGCTCGCACGGTATAAGTTAAATATTTTATCAGAAGTCCACCTTTAAAATCACATTAAATGTCTACTGTCAAACTACTATTACTACACTCTGGCATTCTGTAATTTGTCGTTTGCTATTTTCTTTTTCGACCGCCTTAGTTGTTTTATTAGCATAACAGCAAGTCGAGAACGTTAATACGAGGAAACTACGAAACATATCTAGCCAGCTAAAATAGAAACAACTGACTGTGAGGTTCAATAGTGCCAACCGGGTTTCACTTCAAAAAAAAATTGTTCTACCCGCTTGTCGCTTTAATTTAAATACGTCCGGGCGAATCGCACACTGAGAAAAATGATCTTTTTCTATTAATAATAATAATAATAATAGTAATAATAATAATAATAATAATAATAATAATAATAATAATAATAATAATAATAATAATAATAATAATAATAATAATAATAATAATAATAATAATAATAATAATAATAATAATAATAATAATAATAATAATAAAAGTTTATTCAAATATTTTTTTGACATTTAAGGCTAATATACAATTTTTTTTTCGTATTAACTATCAATTCCGAACTCAGATGTTAAATACTTGTTTTGAGTTAAATAATATAATATTTTTGTCAAGAATATATTTAATAATTCAGGCTTAACTAGATTATAATATAAAACGAATATGACAATATTTTATTGGTATATTTTATATCACTATTGTATACGAAGATACAATACGTTATGTATATAATATATATATTTATTTATTTTATTTATTATAGCTTGGTATATTTATTATTTATTAATGACGTTCTTGAATATATTTCTTGGATTAGATAATATCCAATTTTTAGTTTTATTTCTATAATTATTTAATAATTTAATTATTTTAATTGACTGTGGTAGCACATTAAAAATATATGAATTGATGTTTAAAAAATGTTTGTGTGCTATTATTGTTTTGTTCACTCTATTTTTATATGTAATAGTATTTTTATGACGATTTATTTATTTATTTATTTATTTTTATTTATCCATAGTTTATTTTTTTATTAACCCATATAAAATAATTTGCTAGTGTATCAAACCCGCTTTAGTGTTACATCAATTCAAAACAGTGTTTTTATTGGTGGTAATCAGTTCCATTAGTCTAGCACAGTCTGGTTGAATAATGAACTACTCTTAATACAGCAATTTTATTAAGAAATAAATTGTATCTTCTTAACGACGCATTTTGTTTCCAGTAAAACGCTTTTTCTACGATTAAGAAAGCCGAACGGCGCCCCCGGAAACAAATTGTATCCGTCAGAGCCTAAAATCCGCCAAGACGTGGGTGGGGGTTTGTAGCGATCGGCAATCGCCGTGCGCCGTAGTGTAAGTTTTAACGTATTTGTTGCGCAGGTCACATCATTGTTTGAAATGTTCTAGTTGTCCTGTCTGAATTTGAATTTTATTGATCGTACCAAAACCTGTTTCAATTAATTTATTTTTACTTTGTATATAAGTTTTTTAAAAGCAATAGAATATTCTTATTTCGCACAAACCATCATTAGTATTGGACTTTATAATCTATGACGAATTTTTCGATCTTAGTAAACCATGTTGCATAATACATAATCATAATAATATGCAATGTTAAACGATAAGAACAATATCACTCCATAAGCTATTTAAATTTTTGAGAACTACAGTGCACATTTTAAATGGTAAGTATAAGCTTTATTAACCGTAACAAGCAAATATTATTATGATAAATGTCAAGTTTTATTACAACTGCCAGCCGGAACTAATACAGTATATAAAACCAGATTACATCCCCAATAGAACTGGTTAGTTACTAGTATTCAGAGCAATAATGGCTATCAACCATTCTATGGTAGTATTAACTCCTATTTCTCATTCGTTATATTACCGTGATATTATCACTACACAAGTTAGTTCACCTCCACGTGGCGCACCCTGGGTAACGCTAAATGAACTAACACAAAGAGGCGCCAGACAATCCTTAGAGTATCTTTGGATCTCCTGGCAAGAGAATCACAGGCGCAACAACAACAATAACAAAAGATGACACCATGTAATCTTAGTGTTATTTTTATTATATACTTACCTGTGATGTAGCCATACGCTAAATAAATAAATAAATATCACTACACAACGGTCTAGCAATTTTCATGGTCTTACAGTAGGAAAGTGCGTTGCCTTCACATAGAGTATTAAACAGTTGTATAAAGAGTATGTGAGCTTCATGGATTGGACATCAATATATCAAAAACCAAACTGCTAATCTTCTCCAAGAGACCCACTGCTGAAACAATTCTGATTGTGTGTGTGTGTTGCTGTACGGATGTGAATGCTGGACCCTGGACCCTGCAACTGAAAAGAAAATTGAGGCGTTTGAAATGTACTTATACCGCAGTATGCTTCGCATCTCATGGGTCCAGCAAATTACGAACGAAGAAGTGCTTAAACGAATGAAGAAGCCGAAGGAACTAATGGTCCTCATTAAAGAAAGAAAAACTACTTACATAGGCCACATTATGAGAGGCAACAAGTATAAACTGCTGAGACTAATAATTGAAGGAAAGATTCAAGGGAAAAGATCTATTGGTAGACGTCAGAACTCCTGGTTAAAGGACCTCAGATGATGGTTTGGGTGCACTTCCATTGAAATATTTCGAGCTGCTGTATCCAGAACAATGTTAGCTGTGTGGATCGCCAACGTTCGAAAGGAGAGGGCGTCATAAGAAGAAGAAGAAAGAGTATGTGAATGCTAAGAAGGAATGAAAGGTTTTTTTTTCTCAGTGCAGGTATCCAATTTGATAAATCATTCAATTGTTCGGGTGTTGTTGAAGTTAGTAGCAAACACTAGATATAGTGGCGCATTCGCATTCGCATCGTTCTATTGATAACGCGTCAGTGATGTGACAATACCTCCTATCTCTCTTAGACATGATTTTACAGGAAACGATAAAAACGTTTTGAAAAAAAACCTCCTATATGTATAGACTATATTCAATAAATGCTTTCAATACCTCCTATCTTCCTAAACAATCATTGACTTAGGTACAATAGAAAATAAGAAAATTTTGGTAAGGTTTTTAAATAAAACGTTGATTTTTAAAATAGGCACTTTTATCCTAGAGGTCCATATTAAATAATATTTAAAATTTTTTAAAAAGATAGGCGGTATTAGTACTATATTTAAGAGCGTAAACAGATAGGAGGTATTGTTATTACGAAGGAACTTGACAGCAGTGTAGTTTTCGCAAGTTAAGAGGTTTTCAAATCATGCGCGGTATTGTTAGGAATAATTTTGTAGTACCTAATAACTAAATATTCGCTTTTTTGGAAGATAGGAGGTATTGTCATAAGACATCACTGACGAATGAGCGAACTTTTCTAGCGCCTCTCGTACTAAGCGTTCTCTTGCACAAATGCCAGGAACATTTCCCCTAGAATGTTCACTTTTGTAATAACCAAAGTAAAATATTGGATCGGCTGGCTTAAAGTAGGAAAACTTTTTTTTAAAACTAGAAACGCTGATGTTGTGACATGCGTCTGATTGTTATTGGTAACGGAAATTCTATTTTATGGTGTTAATCCGACCAGTTTGTAAAATAAAGTGGAATTAAATTTATATTTTTGACATGTAATTTGCTACCCTGTACCTACACTGTGGGAATAGGTTTTTTTCTTTAAATACCGTGCGAGCAAAAATTATTTGCATCAAAGAGGGATTGGATTAAAAAACGTGGGACTTGGTTTAGATCACAATGCTATGGGGACGATATATCTAACCAAATCTAGGTTAAAATTTTGTCAAATTCCTATTATGACATGATATGCCAAACTAATAAGTAATAAAATAAGTAGACAAATACAAACAAATTTATTTTTGTTGTTAACAAAATTAACAATGTAAGAATATACAGAAAAAAATAGAAAAATAATTACATAAATTGCTGAAATTGGCCACCGCCATGCTCCAAGCATAAATTCACACATCTCTTCATATTTTAAGTATTGACCAGCATCTCTGGAGAAATGTTACCACATTCTTGGATAATCCTTTCTTGTAATTGTTCTAAATTTGCAACTGGTGTTTTAAAAATAGTGTTCTTTAAATGAGAAAAAATAAAGTAGGTAATCCATAACCGTTAAACAGGGTAATCTAGGTGGGAATTCAATGTCTGATCAAAAACTGATCAATCTGTCATCGAAAAAATTGCGTAAGTAGTTAATAGTATTAGGGCTGCTATATGGGCGGTTGCACCGTCCTGTTGAAAATATCCAAAACATAGTTCGTCGTCAAGTAATTGCTCCACAAATAGATTCAAAATATTGTCTCCATAGCGCTGTGCTGTAACTGTGTCATGGAAAAAAATAGGACCAACAATTCTTCTTCGTTAAACAGCTAACCAGACACCAATTTTTTGAGGGTGCAATGTGGACTCTACAACAAATGGGGATTTTCACTACTACACAAAAGCGTGTATTCTGGGAATACACATAACCGGAGAGGTGGAACCAGGCTTCATCGGAGAAAAATATCAGGTCTAATAAATTATTTCTTTCCAATAAATTTTGGGTAAACCATTAAGACTAATTCCGGCGTCTTTCAAAATCTGCGGCTTGTATTTCTTAGAATACTTGAACTTTATAAGGAAATAAATTTAGCAGCTTCCTAAGAATAGTCCTGCATGTTCCATAAGATCTTGCCACTTCTTGGGACAGGCGTCTTATACAATTTGTTGGCGTATTTTGCATTATTTCACGAACGTTTGCAACAAGTTCTTCTGTTCTTACAGATGGTCTTCCTGCTCCTTTTTTGTGTTGTAGGAACCTGTTTCCCCAAACACAGCCACGGTTCTTTGCAGGCAATGATAAAAATCCCCAGCAATAAAAGCAACCTTAGGAAAATGTTCGTGAAAATCGTCCATGCACAAACCGGGATTGTATTGCCACTCACCATTTACTCTAACCCCGTTTCGAAAATACGCTTCAACCAAGAATGTTTTGTGCTGTTCCGTAAAGCCCATTGTGTGAATTGTTCAAGAAATTGGAAAAATTAGCGATGAATCAAATTACTTGTAACGACTGTCAAAGAAGACGGAATAACTGATTGATTGTTAATTCAGGTAGTTACTGACACCTAACAGGCATTAAGCTCTACGGCTAAGCATTACGTCCTTAGATGCAAGGGCCTCTTTGATGCAAATAATTGTTGCTTGCACAGTATGAATTCGTTGCCATTGTCATATCTATTTATTACATCTTTTAAGGAAGTTTTTCTTGTGGGAAAGAAATTAAAATCACGTTATACTATTTCTACGCAACTTATCTTTTTTTTTAGATATTTGATATGACAATATATTAGCGTTAATTATTGAACAATTTATGTGTATTCGTGTATACAATCAGTACTCAATCAGATGTTCTTTAAAAGTTTTGAGGTTGGCTAATAGCGTATAATGAATCTTATCACCTGAGAAATATCTTAGCATCGTGTTTTTAAAATAGTGTCGATGAAGATGCAGGTATAAGAATACGTTCATTAGTAATGAAATGTAAGACAAGTGTTATTAATACCGTTGGTATAGTATTTTTTTTGTTAACGCGTGCATTGCATTTTTCGTTTATTGTATTATCACAGAAGAAAAAAAGGTTGGCCATATCGCTTTAGAAAAAAGTATATCAATGATTCGGTTCAATCAGGAACTTTCATATTTTTCCAATATGAAGGAATATACAGGGAAAAAAATTAAACACAAATGGCGTGTAATCTAAAAAATGCTTACTTAATTACTAAGTAAGCTATAGAATACGGGAGGTGAGGTGCAGGACCCTGTATAGCTATATACGCATAGCTAGGTATATATTCTGTGATTTAGGTTGGCTTACGTTGTTTACGACTAAAGTAGCTCCCTGTTTACTTCAAAATTAACAAAGTAGTTCAACACATTGAAAAGGTTGGCGACACTGTGGTATAGATCCTTAAAAAAAATACGTTTCTTTACTCACTTATAAAAGTGACGCTGCGCCACCTTACCGATTATACTAATTTAGTTATTAGTTATATTATCGTATACCTTGATATACCTTGATATACCTTTAATAAAAAAAGCCGCCTTACCCACATTTAATCGGCATCTTTAAGGTAAATCTGACAGACAATGTGGTGGGAGGAGTACAGACGCTTCGTACAAACAAGCCACCTTATAAAATAATATACAAGTGGGTGGTACTGATTTTATCGAGTTACGCAAAGTCAAAGTCTTAAGCGACCGGTGGTATAATAATAACTAAAACAATACAACCACGCGACCATTATGGTCGAGGTAGACGGATAATCTTACCGAACAATGGTTGTGGTAGGCTCCTTTACGGATTACAGTAGCAACGCATAAAATGCCTAAGTATGCTTCGGTTTTTATGTGGTTAAATTAATAATCTGCATAACTATGTTTATTGAAGTGTAGAGTACAATCGCAAATTAAAGTGCTTTCAGGGGACAAAGGGTCGAACGGACATGCTTCCTTCTAGTTTATTTGCACCAATTGGCGGCAACATACCGGGTGTCCACGGAAGGCGGTTCGCCCATCTAACTTTTTTGTTTTTCAAGATATTGGAATAAAATTTGGGTGATTTGTATACGACATAAAACTGCATTTCTTGACAGGTGACTTAACATTATGGAACTTCAGGTTTAACCGGAAGTGGCATAAACTTTCGATTTTTAAATGGGACACCTGGGATATTTTTCCTTTTTTTGACTCCATATGACATTCTAAATATAACGATGTGTCACTTGTCACTTTTTGCCACCAAGCAAATATTTTTTTTCCAAATTTATTTTTTATATGAATACCAAAAAATTACTTATTTCGGTTCTCTAATCTTGGGAAAAATATAATTTTGCTATTTTTTGTCCAATACCATGTGCTGTGCGAAATTTAATCTTTAAAGTTGTATATCTATTTTTTTTTAAACGGCAACATGGTGGCTCGTCAGGTTAAGAAAAAGGAGTATTTTATTACGATTATTTTGGTACCACACACTATAAGGTTTTAGAAAAGCTGCCATTAAAAAACTTTAAAAAGATAACTTGGACCTTTCCTAAAATGAAGCATTTATTAAGAATAAATTTAGATTTTAATGCATTAACTAGCCTGTGACCAGCAAAACTAATAAAACAAAATCATGCCTTGAAGAAAATTGAAATGAATTGGAAATTGGGCTGTCGGCATGTCAATTTTCTTCAAGGCATGATTTTTTTATCAGTTTTGCTGGTTACTTGATGCGTTTAAATCTAAATTTTTTCTCATAAGATGCCCCATTTTAGGAAAGTTCCAAGTTAACTTTATAACGTTTTTTAATGTCAGCTTTTCTAAAACCTAATAGTGTTTGGTATCAAAATAATCGTAATAAAATCCTCTTTTTTCTCAACCCGACGAGCCACCATGTTGCCGTTTAAAAAAAAATTGTTATACAACTTTAAAGATTAAATTTCACACAGCACATGATATTGGACCAAAAATAGTAAAATTATATTTTTCCCAAGATTAGAGAACTGAAATAAGTAATTTTTTGGTATTCATAGCCCTCTAGATAAAACAATAAATTTGGAAAAAAAATATTTTCTTGGTGGCAAAAAGTGACACATCGTTATATTTAGAATGTCATATGGAGTCAAAAAAAGGAAAAATATACCAGGTGTCCCATTTAAAAATCGAACATTTATGTCACTTCCGGTTAAACCGGAAGTTCCATAATGTTGAGTCACCTGTCAAGAAATGCAGTTTTATGTCGTATACAAATCCCTCATATTTTATTCCATTATATTGAAAAACAAAAAAGTTAGAGGGGCGAACCACCTTCCGTGGACACCCGGTATACTCAGTGGCGTGCGCACCGAAAAATACTCATAATATACTGCCTGCGTAACCAAAGGAATAATTAATATGCGGTCTCTGATTTTTTCTTTTTTAAATGTTAAGTAAAAAGCAACAATAAGAGAAATTTAGGTTTCTCTAAATTCTTTTTTTTTATTTAAAAAAATCTGTTCTTTTTACTTGCAGTGCTGATTCGCGTTTTCTTTTGCCCAAAAGAATGCTGTCCACGCACAATACGAGGTAATTAAGAATGGGTATGAGAATAACAAAGGTGCTAGTCATTTGGGATGTGATGTCGGTAGGTAACGTTCTGATTTAGCAACTTGTTTTGCCACCAGTCGATAAAAAATGCCGCTGTCGAAAACTCATTTGTATCCAGGCGTCATGTAATAAAGACAAAATGAACTGGCATTTTTTTTTTAGTTCTAGAGCTGGTGGTTATGATTTTATTAATAATATTGTAATTTGTATTCCCCGAAACTACTAAATCCTTATTCGACGACAATGCCACCCATGTATAAAAAATGCATAGACATAGCTTATCTCGTGCGCAAACAAACGTTAGGTTTTATGGGTGGAAAAAATGCGTTCGTACCCACAGCTCGCCTGAGTTCCTCAGGGATCGGTTCTTGGACCGATTCTTTTTTTTATTGTACATAAATGACCTCCCCAAAATCGACATTCGAGGTCGTTTTACTATATTTGCAGACGACACTATCATCCTGTGGGTGGGCAATGATCCAATTTTATTGGAGGGAATCATTTCAGAGGATCTTCAGCGTTTGAAGAGGTGGTGCGATGCAAATCGCCTCTGTTTTAATATTGATAAGACTAGCATAATATCTTTCAAAATTACGAAGCATGTTAACATGAATTCTAGTTTTTGTGTTTTGAATAAGAGCTGCACTAGGTTCTTAGGTTTGCATATAGATTCACATTTAAAATTTAAAAAACATGTAGCTTATTTGAGCAAGAAGCTGGCGTCTGGTTAATAGTTATGCTGATCGAGTGGTAAGTAATGAATTAGGAATGATTATTGCCAAATCTACGTATTATTCCCTTATTGAGTCACACTTGAGGTACGGGGTGGCTTTTTGGGGCTTCTGTTGTAAGTATATTTTTAATTCTGTGTTTGTTTTACAAAAGAGGGCGCTTAGGTACTTGTGCAGGGTTAAGTCTAGAGATCATTGTAGGCCCCTATTTTTGCGGAGGGTATTCTGACACTGCCTTGCATTTTTATTTTGAAGACTATTTCATTGGTTCACAAAAAATTTAAAAATGTTATACCCAACAATTCTTATAACACACGCCATGGAAACACAGTTTACCATTACCTATCCCAAAAAGTACAATTATAAAAAACCCGATCATTTATGAGAGCATAAAACTCTATAATCATTTACCTTCTCATAATAAAGCCTATCATAATATTAATATGTTTAGGAAGGTAGTAAAGATCCTCCTTAAATCAAAAGCATATTATAGTTTAGAAGAGTTCTATAATGACGAGTTTTGAGGTATGTATGTGGATGGTTAGTACAAAATTTAGTTTATACTTATTTATTTATTTTAAATTTAATGTATGACTTTTTCTGTTCTTTTTGTTTTTTACTAATTTGTAACTTAGGTATACATATATGTTTTATTCTTTATATGACGTAATTTTATGTTTATGTTTATATTATTTTAATAAGCTTTGTAAATAAGAATCTACATTCTTTCTTTGCAATAAAGCATTTTTTGATTTGATTTGTAAATGTGCAGTAAGTCCTGTAATGTGTAAACTAGTAAATCATTCTCTAAAAACTGGTGAAGTGCCTCAAGGAATGAAGATTGTTGACGTTAGACCCATTTTTAAGTCAGGCGATAAACAACAATTAAATAATTAGCGGCCGATATCAGTGTTGCCAATATTGTCAACATTTTTTGAAATAATAGTAAAGGATAGTCTTAATTTAAATTTAAATTCAATAAATTTTTTATCTAAATGGCAATATGGCTTTCGAGAATCAAGTGATACATATTCTGCAGCTGTTGATTTAATTTCAGAAATTCAAATGGCTTATGGTAGAGGCCAAAAATGTACACTTGTTTCTCTAGATCTTTGCAAAGCTTTTGATACAGTACATTTTTCTATTCTTTTAAGAAAACTTGATATGATGGGTATTTCGGATGTAGTTTTTGACTTGTTTAGAAACTATTTGAATCAGCGGAAACAAAAATAAATATAGCAAATTTCTCAATATTAATTGTGGTGTTCCGCAAGGTTCGATTTTGGCCCCTTTACTTTTTCTTATTTATATTAATTCTATATTGAAATTAAAATTGAAAGGGAAAATTAGATTGTTTGCTGATGATACAACTATTTTATACATCGCTGATTCATATGCAATTATACAAAATTTTATAAATCATGATATGAAAATCATTGAATTATGAAGGTGTAGTCATAAATTAACATTAAATTTGGAAAAATCCTCTTCTTTATGTATAGAAAAGAAACCCAATTTATATAAAAGTGATTTAAAATTAAAAGTCGGGCATTTAAAACAATGAAATAAAATTAAATTTTTGGGGTTGATAATAGATGAAGTTATTAATTGGAATTAAACAGAAAATAGTTACACCAGTGGGGATTTAAAAATAACTCAGTTTTTTTACTCCAAATTATATGTTACGTCCTATTTATTTTGCTATTATTCACTCTCATTTACAATATTTAACTTTAATATGGGGATTAACTTTTTAAAATTTGCTTAACCCTTTACAAGTTTTATAAAATAAAGCAATCAAAAATAAATATTGCTTGGATAGACAATATTCAACTAATATTTTATATAAAAATTTTATTATTATGTCAATTAAGGATATTCATTTAATGCAAAATATTGTTTTTGTTTACCAAATTTTATCAAAAAATAAACAATCAAATATAAAGTTCAATTACAGACGTGACGTACATCAGTACATGATCATTTAACTAGAACTGTTTTCAATATTGATTTACCTTTAATACACACTAGGGCAGGTCAGAACTCCATTTATTATCAAGGTATGAAATTTTACAACGAAATACCCCAGGAATTAAAATTTTTAAATATAAAACATTTTAAAATGATAACTAAGAAAATAATTAAAAAAGTGAAAGCTAAATTTTAAACTAAAAAATATTTAAACGTGCACTTATTTTATTATTAATTATTCTTTTCAAAATTATTTATAAATGATATCTAGACGATATTATTAGTTATATTATTTTATTAAAAGAAATAATATTTGACTAATTTTATACATATTCAAATATTTTTATTTTTTTATTGAATATTAACATTTTAAGTATTATTTTGGCTTACCTTGTATTTTAATTAGTTTTATTTAACAATTATATTTTTGATGTTGGTACTAGTAGAGAATCCCGCATGATCAAATGTTTTTGGGATTTTATTTGGAATAAATAAATAAAAAATAAAAAATTCCCTGCCGCCCTAAAGGTAAGGGCCTGTCCTTGTCAAAATACACTCCAGAACCGACTCGGCGCTATTTTTGTTGTTGTGTTTTACGTTTTTTCTGTGGATTTCCTGATATGTGTGAAGTTAGCAATGTTTATGCAGTAACGAATTTTTTTTGGGGTACGTGTCAATTCCTACTGTAGCGTTTGCAAACGAATTTTAATTTAATTAGTCGCGAAGATTGAAATTCTATCATTTGGATTAATCTTCATTAGTAAACTACCCCATAGGGGTTAAATTACCTGCTATATGTGAATTTCCTAAAACCCGGAGGATTACAGCATGAAAACTTCAAAAAGTAGCGTTTGTTAACGAATTAAATTTTTTTTATTGGCGAAGACTAAAGACAATAAATGCAAGTGGTAGAATTTCAATCCCATGAACAAATAAAATATTTAAATATATACAGGGTGTTTCAATAAAAACTCCCAGACCAATTGTTTCAAAAACTAAAAGTGACATGTGAATTCTGGAAACGCCAGTTTTTAGCCTCTATGATTGGCTTCACGACTGTATAAAAATTTTTGTTTAAATAAAACAAGATGTAGGTGGCGCCACGGTGCAAAGAATTTTTTCGATGACAAGAACTTTTAAATATTGTGGCTCATAAAGATAATTAATTTTTGATCAAATTATGTTCCATAAAAATTTTTGATAAATCCAACATGATCGGAGATATTTGGGGTTAATTTCAATGAGTACTTATTTTAATTATAAATATTTTTAATATCCTTTAGCAGATTTTAATTTAATTTTGGTAATGATAATTTTAGTGATAAAATGCTCGTGTAGCGCTAAATTATAACGTCCAGTGACTGCTCAGGGGGCGCCTTTACAAATAATAAGACGCCACTGAGTCTCTGGTAATTTTTTATATTTTTTTTTAATTAAGCAACCAAAAATATTATTTTCTTGTCATACACAGACATAGCAAATCGATATAATAATTCGGTTCTGCAAACTCTCAATAGTGTATTTTGATTAATAGCAAAAAATACAACGTATTAATTACACAGGCCTGCGTTTTTTAACACTTTGAAAGTTGATTTAAAAATTTTAACTGTTTTCTAGTAATTGGGTAGCGCTGATTTTAAATCTGCTTTCAGTTTTTTTATATCACGTAAGGTTATTTTTCAAACCGGTAAAATCCAAAAATATAGAAAAAACACGATTTATTTCATTTATAAGCTAGTTTTTGAATATATTAAGGAAAAAATACAAAAATATACAAAATATACACATATAAACTATTATAAATGGTTATTTATTCATTACGCTTCTTTAAAAAATGTTTTCTTTTTTCAGAAAAGCTTCTTTTGGTTGTTTTTCTGTTCCAACAGAAATCGGCCATCATTTTTGTGTCCCAGCGCCCCTGGTATCTTTTTTCCATCTCTTTAATATATTAATGAAATCTTTCACCTTGCTCTTCACCCACGTCCCCAAGATTTTCTGGCCTGGGAGTTTTTATTGAAACACACTGTATATATAAATAAAATTATAAGAAACAGACCCTAGGTCACTTTCGATAAATACTATATTTCCCAACAAGACATATTTCAAAGAAAATGCCAATAACTTTAACACGGAAGGATAAGGAAGATTTATTGGTAATGTATTCTATCTTCTAAATTCTAAAGTGTTTTTTCAAATCCCAATGAAATAATTCACACCGCATTACTACTATAAACCATTCGTGTAAAAAATGCACTAAAAACAAAATCAACGGTCTGTCTTGCAGAAACTATTACCACCATTAAAGCCATAAGTATTTCTCATGTCTTTTAAGGTTGCAGTGTGACTTTTTTGGGCATTAAGTGCCTTTTCGCAATTGATGTAAGGCATTTAAACAATTGTTAATCAAGACTTATCCGCAGAAACATTCGTTTCTTTTAGAACAGTATCTGATTCTTACGCCAGTCGTACACCAATCAAGGGAAGTTCAGTAGGTATTCTTCACTTGTCGGATGATATCTGAGGCTATGGATATTTTGCGAGACATCTCTCACAGTTTGATCTATGCGACAAAGAGCTACGTACATGGAAGTCGTGAGCCTATTTGAATTCCTCGACTTTTTGTGGGAAAAATGCCATTTATATGCGTTAAATGTCGTTATGTGCGTAAAGAATATTTTTCTTAGATGCTTGCCGTTTAGATTTTCTAACAAGAGATATAAAATATAAAACAAACCCTATATGGTCAGCCATATTAACTCTTTTGATAGATTGATGGGAAAATGCAGAAAAGTTCTATGTTGAACATTGATGCCATCAAAATTTTAGTTTCCTTTCAAGCTGGTTTACGAAAAGGGTACTCTACAAAGACAGCCATTCAATGTGTGATTGAGACGTGGAAGAGAACTATAGATCAAGGGGAAAATGTTATATCTATATTTTGGGATTTTAAGCGGGCATTCGAAACAATTGACAGGGCTAGATTATTGAGTAAATTGTATCAGTATGGTATTCGCGGAAACGTTTATAAATTGTTTAAAAATTATTTAGGTAACCGGTCACAAAAAACAAAAATATCAAAAACATTCAAATAAAAAAATAAATTATATAGGAGTTCCTTAAGGAAGTATACTAGGTCCAATATTATTTATTTTATACATCAACAATATGTCTTTAGTTTTAAAAATGTGTTAGTTACAAATGTTTGCTGATGACACCCTAATTGTCATTACTGTTTTAAATATTTTTAATGGTCTAAATACTCTAAATTCTGAGATAAGTATATTAATAAATTGGCTAAAAGTAAATAAATTAAAATGTAATATTTTAAAAACTAATTGTATGGTTATGGGTAATAATTTAAATTGTCTAAATATAAATGTTATAATTATTGATGGTGAAAAATTGAAATTAGTAAACAGTTTTAAATATTTAGAGATAATCATTGATTCAATCATATCGAAGATTGCCGGAACAGTAGGTTAGTTAAAAAAAATTCAGTTCTAATTTAAGTTTGTTTTCTAAAAAAAACTGTATTTAATACTATTATATTACCACATTTTCTTTATTGTTCTTCCATTTTATATTGTGCTAGTGAGGAAATATTTGATAAATTACAAATTTTACGAAATAAAAAATTGTGAGAAATATACAAAAATAAATTTTATGTTAAAAATTTTAGATTGGTTGAATATCAGAAATTTAATTTTTTATTTAGTATGTATCTTCATACATAAAATTAAAAATAATTTATTGCCCGATTGTTTAAAAAATGTTTGTTTTTTTAATTATGACCATCATAATAATTATAAAACAAGAACTAATCAAAATTTTTATGTGGATAGAGTGTCTAAAACATTAACTTATAAGTCCATTTTTCATAAGGGTTTGATAGAATATAATAATTTGGAAAATTCAATTAAATCTCAAATATCATTAAAACTATTTAAAAAAAACTTTAAAATTACATTTAATTAATAAACAAAATGATACGTAATATTTGATACAATTTGCAAAATGTTTAACTTTTCTGTCTGTATTATAAAAGAAGGTTGAATTTTAAAATTTAAAAATAAATCTATAAAAATGTGTTAACAATGTATTAAAAAAATTTTAATTGTAGCTTTTTGCTAAATAAAACATGTTACTACTACTACTAACATTGAACAGAAATAAATAGATTAAGGTTTAAGTATCAACATGCTTGCCAACCTATTTCGCGTAGATTAATTTTTTTTAGCTATTACACAATATTTAAATAAAATCTACACCAACTGCATATTCTATAGGTGATAATTGATTTATAAAAAAATATCAGGGAATTTTATAAATTAATTTAGGAGAATTGTATAGCGAAAAATATCAGGTAAGATTTTGATGCAGAAAATAATTATGTTATTGTTCCTCCACTATACATTTTTCCCAAAATTCGCAATGACATAAATTGATATTTTTGTAATATTTAAATAAGTAAGGTGCCGACGATATTGCTTCTATTTAAATGTTACTTAATAAAATAATAAACAAAAAAAAACAGAGTGAAAAACGGACTTATGACAAGTTTGCTCGTATTTCCTTTTTTGCTTTTATTAATCACAACTTTTAAACTTAAAGTCCTAAGTAACAAAGGGGGCGCTCAGTAGTGTAGTAAAAGGGCGGGGACGGCCTTTTTTAGCACGCTTTTATTAGCTTCACCTGTAAGTTTGTATGTATGTATGTATGTATGTATGTATGTATGTATGTATGTATGTATGTATGTATGTATGTATGTATGTATGTATGTATGTATGTATGTATGTATGTATGTATGTATGTATGTATGTATGTATGTATGTATGTATGTATGTATGTATGTATGTATGTATGTATGTATGTATGTATGTATGTATGTATGTGTGTATGTATGTATGTATGTATGTTTGTTTGTAACCGAATTCTTCGAACCCGATTTTGACCCACTTTAAACGGTCAGATTTAATTTATATTTTGTAGACTTATCAAGATCCGCTGACAATACAATAATGATACGCAAAAAATTCTCCTGTCAAATTTTGACAGCTGTCAGGTATAAAACGAAGATGCGATTTTGACGAAACAAATTATTCGATGCGAAGACTTCAGGAAAAATAAGCAAAACATTCTCCTGTCAAAATTTGACAGCTGTCAATATGTCAAATAGTTAAAAAAATGATATTAATGAAAAAACTATAAGGTCGTATGTATATTGACAGGAGAAAGTTCAAAAAATACGCAAAAAATTCTCTTGTCAAAATTTGACACCTGTCAATGTCAGAATTTTCAAAAATTTGCAAATATCGTTCTTTTCTTATAATTCGGCATAAACGATCGGGTTTGTTCGGGTTTGTATGTATGTTTGTTTGTAACCGACTTCTTTGAACCCGATTTTGACCCACTTTAAACGGTCAGATTTAATTTAAATTTGGTAGACTTATCAAGAACCGCTGACAATACAGAAATCTACTAATCTAGCTCAATCTACTAAAAAAAAATGCGTAAACTATAACTCAAACTAAAAAATGAAAAATAAATATTGTTAAAAAAAACTAAAAAACACGCTTTAATCAAACTAAAAAGCGGAAAATAAATATAGTTTAAAATAATTCTTGAAATTCTTAATATAGAAAAAAAATAATAATGAACGATACACATTAGCATAATTGTGAACAAAGCGTGGGGCGCTTTGTGCTATATTTTTCGTACATCGAGCACCCCTCGCTTTTTTCACAATAATACTAATGTTTATCGTTCATATTATTTTCTGCCTATATTAAGAATTTCAAGAATTATTTTAAACTATATTTATATTCCACTTTTTAGTCTGATTAATTATTAAGGCTTGTTTTTTTAGTTTTTTTAAACTATATTTATTATATTATTTGGAGAAAACGTTATAGAATTACACAAATATTTCTAGAAAAAAAACTTTTAAGATCCAAAAGCACTGAAACTGCTTTCACGGTTTACTGCAGAGCAATGTGCCAAAATAATTTCCGAATTAATATTCTGAGACCGTTTCAAGATATTTCGACAAGGCACACATTATTGTACCAAAAATACCTTTGCGGTATGTTAATTGTTTTTAGGCTAATTAACAAAGCGAGGTTGGAATTGCATTTATGTCGGGAATTTTAAATTTTTACAAAGGCATGAAAGTTTATGATCGTGGTTTTTCGTTATGGGATTGAGGCTCTTAGCAACAATCCAGTTTTTAAATGTTATTTAATTGTCTTTACTTGGACCTAGAGAAAATTTTTGGTTAACATAATTGGCGGTTCTGTTAATACAATTAAATGGGTTTTCGTTTCCCGTTAGAATCCCGAAAGATATATTTTTATCGTATTTCATAGGTACCGTCACTGGATACGGTATTTTATTATAAGAAATTTAATCATAAATGACCTATTTTTAAGTCTACTATCTTCATTTGTGTTGGGCTACATGCTTGGTGAATCTGTTGTTCCATTGCACAGGAAGAAAAGATAATAACTACTTGTTATGTGATGCGGTAACGCATGTAAAAGTGGACTGTATTATAGGAAATTATTGTTTAAAAGGGAAACAGAAAAGATTCGCACAAGATAAACGTGTTGAGGCTCTTACCTGGGACTGAGAAGCCGTGGCGGCGTAGAGGGCCCTCTTACTTCCTTTGTGGTTCTCTTAACTCACGTGCACTTTCACGGCTTAATCGTTAAAACTCAAAAGGAAAATGTTCAATTAACGCATTTTTATGATAAAAAACGGAGTACCGAGTTGCCCTTCTTGCGATTCTTGTCTTGTCTCTCGTGACTGGACGTCTCACCTCGCATGAGCGGCTCTGGGCTCCTCCTAGAGCCCAAAACGAGAACTTGTGCGTTCGCGACAAAAAGTTATAAATTGATTGATTAAGATAAAAACTAATTAGTTAAAAAAAAATAAAAAAAACGTTACCATATCAATATAAAGCCCAAATTAAAGTTAACTAATTTAGTTTAGGAAAAATTATAAAAAACAATAAAAAAAAGACTTTTCTTAACATTATGTGTCACAAATTTAATCAGTTTCCTGACACGTGTTTCGGCCCTTGCGGGCCATTATCAAAGGAGTACAAGAAGATACTAAATTCTACGTGACATTAATAAGGTATTTATATTGTTATGGTAACTATAAACATGTCATAAAATTAAAATTGGGATTAGAAGATTGAATGGTCAACAGTGGGTTTTCCAAATTTATTAAAGGTACAGATACATATTTAGTCCTAAATAAGTATGCTATTAAGAATTAGGGAAGCACCTGAAGGTATTTCGGTTTGATTATTCACAACATTACATTTGTTTTTTATGGCTTTTTTGATAGCTATTGTTTCTAGTAGATTTAGTTTTCTGCTTTTATTGTGTATGTAGGTATATGGGTTTTATGTTGTTAGAGATTGAGTGATTGCCTTTAATGCAGTGATCAGCTAACCCTGTTTTATTATTTTTTTTGTATGTGAATTCTTATAACGATAATAAGGAATAGAGAAGGCTTTTTCTCAGTGTAGACATTTATTTCTATCATTCAGCACTCAAAGGTGTTATTTTACTTTGTAGCATCCTGATATCCTGTTTATATCAGGCAATTTGTGAAAATAAGAATTCATTTAGAATACCCTTCTCAAGGACATTAATCGGACCACCTTGTAAGCCAATTAGGCGAAATGTCGATTGATTATCAATTAAAGAAAATAAGCAAAAAGCAAAACGTGTATGTTTCAAAAACCTGCTCCAAAACGTAATGGCAGGTAGTGAACCATTTCATTTCATTGCTACTTTGGATATAAGAACTTTCGAATGATATAGGTCGTTTTTTGAATTATATTGAAGCAGGTGGAATCTATAAAAACGTATTGGACTCAGCAGCGGGATTTAACTGGCTGGGGTAATGTAGTAGAACTCAACAGTTATGGCGTTATGCATTGGTAAAACATAGAAATACATTTAACATGCACTATCAACACTTACCAATGGAAAACGCTATGAACAACCCTGATAAATTCAAATTAATCCAAGAACTCGCCGCATCACCTGCCAATAATGTATA
This sequence comes from Polydrusus pterygomalis, assembly GCA_963969555.1. NCBI lineage: Eukaryota > Metazoa > Arthropoda > Insecta > Coleoptera > Curculionidae > Polydrusus > Polydrusus pterygomalis. The sequence continues at coordinate 23,095,340 of OZ018379.1, forward strand.
ATGATACAGGGTGGCTCAAAAACGTGTGGCAGACTAAACTTGCATTTTTTTTTTAAAATGGAACACCCTGTATATTATTGGCCAGAAAGATGGGCATAGAGCTGCTGATCAGTTAACATAAAGTTATGTGGGTTTATTATTGGTAGTTTCAGGAATATTAACGATTTCGTCTCAAAAATTGTCTAGGTTTAGTAACCATTTTCAAATTAATAGAAACAATTGAATGAAATAGTAAACTAATAGAATGTTGTTTATCTTAACAATAAAAAATGCTTGATTTCAGTACACAAAAAATCTTTCTTGATTTTAAATGGAGTACTAACACAGTTAGATGAAATGCAACCTTATTGTATCTTTAAGGATTTTTCAGGTCAGAGAAATATTTTCTGGTATAATATTTATTTTACCACTACCTGTCAAGTAGACTGTCTATATACCGTGCGAGCAAAAATTATTTGCATCAAAGAGGGCTTGGATTAAAAAACGTAGGGCTTGGTTTGGATCACAATGATATGGGGACGATATATCTAACCAAATCTAGGTTAAAATTTTGTCAAAATTCATATTATGACATGATATGCCAAACTAATGAGTAATAAAATAAGTAGACAAATACAAATTTATTTTTGTTGTTTACAAAATTAACAACGTATACTTGCACTTTATAAGGAAATAAATTTAGCTGCTTCTTAAGAATAGTCCTGCATGTTCCATAAGATCTTCCCACTTCTTGGGATAGGCGTCTTATACAATTTGTTGGCGTATTTTGCATTATTTCACAAAAGTTTGCAACAAGTGCTTCTGTTCCTGCAGATAGTCTTTCTGCTCCTTTTTTGTGTTGTTTATAATCTGTTTCCCTACACACAGCCACGGTTCTTTTCAGGCAATGATAAAAATCCCCAGCAATAAAAGCAACGTTAGGAAAATGTTCGTGAAAATCGTCCATGCACAAACCAGGATTGTATTGCCACTCACTATTTACTCTAACCCCGCTTCGAAAATACATTTCAATCATGAATCTTTTGTGCTGTTCCGTAAAGCCCATTGTGTGAATTGTTCAAGAAATTGGAAAAATTAGCGATGAATCAAATTACTTGTAATGTAACGACTTTCAAAGATGACGGAATAACTGATTGATTGTTATTTCCGGTAGTTAATGACACTTAACAGGTATTAAGCTCTACGGCTAAGCATTACGTCCTTAGATGCAAGGCCCTCTATGATGCAAATAATTTTTGCTTTCACGGTATAAGTATATTATATATAAGTTTTGTCAATGAGAATACGGGTTTGTACAATAAAGCATGTTTTGATTTGATTTATTATTATAAGGCAACTTTTCTATTTGCCCTCATAACATTCTTTTGTATAATGTGGTAGTTGCACTACCTACCCCCACAATGAGGAAATCAAACATGTTCGTTGGGTTATTAACTTATTATATAAAAACATCTTAATAGTTTACTACAACAGAATATGCAAATATTATAAAGATATGAACATATTATTTTGTGTTCGTATTATCTCGTGTTGCACGAGTCGACATAAAACTTTCCATGTGACAGTAACATTAAACAACACTGTCATAAAAACTTTAAGCTGGCATAATAGGTTTAACTCTTTCAGTCTCTCAGGCGGTAGGTAGTAGAACTAGCAATGAAACCAAAGTCATGTTTTCTGAGAATAACTTTAAAAGCCGCAGGATTTATCTATATCTTAAGCTTCGCTCTACAACGGTCGCTTTAAATTTATGTTTAGTCTTAAGTATTAATTACTACGTCAAATTAATATCAAAAGTCAAGCGAGAAATAATTTATTTTGGGCTGGCAAGAACTCCCGCTTCGCAACAATCAATTAACACCGGGGTGCATAAAAGTTACATTATGAGGCCGAAATTACCGACAAAGGAGGTTGGACTTCAAAAACCAGCAAAAATAAGAATATTTGATTTTTACTGCGTTTTGTAAATTTGAAAATTTGTACAGAACTACTACTGTTAAGTGTTTGTTTGAAGGTGGTGGACATTGTGGACAATGAAATAATATCAAAAAAATTACCTTGTCTGACTTCCATTATCTTTATTTTATTACTTAACACAACGTTTCGGTTAGTTAGTATCTCTAACCGTTTTCAAGTGTACACTTAATTATAATTCTAAGGACTGTCTTAAATACTATCCGTGTGCAATGAAGCTTGATGACTCGGCGTACGTGCTTATTGGAGTGTGAAGTTTGAGCTGTTGGTTTTGGACAAGAAGAGGCTTCCACATGTTGGGGATATATATACTTGGTTTCAGGGGCGGATGGGCCCACCGGGACACCGGGAGATTTCCCGGTGCGCCGGTCCCTCAGGCGCCGATAGGCGCCGCCGCTGTTTGCCAACTTTTTTCTTTTCTTTTTTAACAATTTGAATTTTGATGTTATCTTTATGTTAAATATTTTTTATTTAATTTTTATATTCATAATAAATATTGAGCCTAATGATTAAAAATTAAGCAATTACTTGAAGCAATAGCAATAATTGCTCGCCAAGCAAATGCTATAAGTAAAAGCGATTGCTAGATCTGGATATGAATAAAATTTTGAAGCAATTGCTGTTTTTCTTACACTTCTGTACCAAATGCTTATTCAACACAAGTTCAGACGTGGCTTATCCAATTGATTAGAATATAGATTTCATGTTCAGTTTGGTGCCTAATTTGCAAAAGAGTTGATGTACAACGTTGGTCTATTTATTTAGTACAAAAGTAATCTGTTACGTTTTTATGGAAAATAGGAAACTTGTATTTGTGATATGGCAGATTTCAGTGAAAATGAGGAAAGTGATAGTAGTGATGAAGAAATTAAAGACAAGCAATAATTGATATTCGTTCACAAATTGAGGGAACATAAATAAATCTCTCTGACCACAACCGTTTAGCTTCCACAACAGCTTCAGCACTTGTAGGAAATTTAATAAAAATATTGGGCTTCTCCAAAACTGCATCCATTACAGAAGTGTATGTTTTGTAGTTTGGTAAACACCGAGTTCTTCACCTACGGAATTTTGAAAGCCCGGATCCGACAATTTCCGCAGAAAGACTTTAATCTTATTTAAAGGCGACAGTGCACCCCCCTCGCCTTTTACCAGTATCAGTCAAAAAATAATTTGCCAACCACTCAACATTTTCGCAGTAAAATCGATATAACTTTCTGAAATCATCATATCTGCAATTTTTACGTACACTGTAGATTTTTCTTTTACGAACGTTCATATATTCAGCCATAATTGAAGACACAAATTAAGAGCAACGCAAGTGGTGAACTAAAGTTGACTGCTACCAAGCAAATGATGCAGGGGTCGACCTACCTTAAAAAGTTGGAAGCAATTGCTACACTAGAAAAAACAATACCTTAATTTATTTATCACATTTTAACTAAACGATAGCGATCGCTTCTATTTTTTAAGAAAAAGCATTGGCTAGAAGCAATTCCTGCACTTTTAAGCAATTGCTGGACGCAAAAGCAATTACTTTAGCTATTAATGGCTTTCAAGAAATTACTTCGATTTTATAAGAAAAAGCGATCGGTACATTTTTATTCATTAGGCTAATTTTTTTTCACCTAAAAGTGGATGAAAAAATACATATTTATGTATTTTCATTTTTTTATTGGATCGACACGACGCGGCGCCGTTTCAATTGACTTCCCGCGCCGGTCCGAGGTGTCCCATCCGCCCCTGCTTGGTTTACTAAATATATGGGTATTTTGATTCATGAAAGCTGCTTCTTTGAATTTTCATTTTCTCCAGTCCTGTTCCGTATCCAAAACCTTGTGTCCTGACCACTGTATGTTATGTTGGTTGGTCCATGCATGTTCCGCTATACCTGATCTCGAAGTTTCACCTTTTTGAGTATGTTTCAGATGTTCCTTAACTCGTACGGGAAGAGGTCTTTTTGTTTCTCCAATGTACGATTCGCCGCACTCGCAAGGGATTTGATAGATACAATTTTTTGTGTTTTCATTACGGGTGGGTTTTACTTTTGTAAGAAAGCTTCTAAGCGTATTTTCTGTTTTGATATTATAGTTTTTGGTTATCCTTCTAATATTTTCAGAAATCCCCTTGATATAAGATATTGTAAGAAATGCTTGTTCCTCTTTCGTTTCTGTATTAGTTTTTACTTCGCGATTTTTAAGTTTTGAGATGGTATTAGTTACAAAGGTTTCTATGCTGCTGTTAAAAGAGTTAATGTTGACCTTAAAACAATGTATGATGTGTCGAACGCTCATGGTCTTATTCTGAATGCTGGCAAGACGCAGATGGTGGTCTTCGATAGGGGAAAGTATTTGGGGGATTTGGGTGTTAAGCTTGGTGATGCCTTGCTGGTACCTAAGGAAGTTTGTAAAAATCTCGGTGTTTATTTAGACAACGAATTACGATTTGGTAAACATGTATGCTCAATTATTCAAAAATCAATTATTAAACTCAAGCTTCTTTATGCACACAAGAATATTCTTGAACAAAATATAAAGCTGAGATTAACAGACTCCCTGGTCCAATCACATTTGTCTTACTGCAACATAGTATTTTGGCATTGTTTAACTAAATGTACAGCTAACAAAACTTATGTATAGCTAACAAAAAAATTCAAAATTCATGTCTTAGATTTTCATTTAATCTTGGAAGGTTCGATCATATCTCTCAATACCTTGAAATATCCGAATGGTTTAATATTCAAGAAATATATGAAATTCAATTTTCCAAATGTATTTACAGGGTGCTCCATACGCATGAGCCACTTTATCTTTTTGAGAGACTGGCGAGGGGGGTTGATGTACACGATCGTCCGACTCGTCATATGCATCTGTTTAATGTCCCAAAGCACCGCACTGCCCTCTTTCAACGTTCATTTACCTATAATGCGAGCAAACTATAATTCGTTACCCGCTGAGGTCAGGGGAGCCCCCACCCTTAAGTCTATTAGTTGACTACTTAAACAATTTATTAAAAATAAGAGAGATCCTACAGCAATCTCATAACAGTTTAGAACTACTAGTTTTTAATTATAGGCTATCCATTATTTTGTAATTTTTATCTTTTTTTCTTTTACTCGTTGTAAGAATCTTTATTAAGTAATATAAAGGCATTTTTATTTATTTATTTATTTATGTATTTATTTATAAATGCGAGGTGGATATATAGGCCCTTAATTAAGGCTGTTAACCTAATGATCAATGGTACTCCCAATCATTTTTTATTTTAAATTAAATTCTTTCAACTCATTGAATGTTCGCGTCGTTAAATAATCGCACTATTTACTTTCCAATATGCAATACGAATTTCAATTAAAATACGGTTCCAATTATAATTCGTCATCGCGATAAATTACCCAACGAGTCCCACCAAAATCGGACCACGCAAATGTAGGTCCCCAATCAGAGGGCTTGTAGTAAAAAAACCTGACCAATGTGTGAAAATACCGATGAGAAAGTATTTGTTAAGGTGTACGTGGAGTCCCCTCCAGCGAATGGTCACCCAGGTTTGGTCTAGGAGATAGTGGCGTCCATAAGTCGTATTAGAAGTTCGATTTTCCTTTACACCTTGTCGAACGAGGTGTAGCGGATTGCGAGAGCATAATTAAATTAATTTGAATTTTACGTAATAAACTACAATAATTCAGGATAGTACATTTAAGTACAATCATTAAACTAGAAGGACTTATTAATTAATATGCCCTACAGGTTAATAGGGGGATGACGGCTGATCCCGAGAGGACTGGTGGGGAGGGGGGAGAACAATTACGCCTTCGGGACCACGTCTAGAGTTCGTTAAAAAAAATTTAGGGGACTAGGGTTTTTGTTTTATTATGGAAGGGGGTTTACCTTCTCCTTATCTTTACTTTCACCTTATCAACTACAACCCTTGAACGTTTTCTGGCTTCAAATATTTTAATAGTGTCACCAGTAAAGTTCGCATCATATGGGATTTTATATTATTAATAGCTTTATTCAACATTTGACTTTGGCATCAAGTTCTGCTTCGATCGAGATAAAAATTAAGCAATAAAATAGTTGAATAATTTTTTCCAAAAAATAATTCAAAAGTGGGGTTATTTCTGAAAATATCGAAGTTATTAGAAAAAGTTTTTTTAAATGCAGTTTCTAGTCCACATGCAAAATTTTAGGTGCATAAGATAATTTTGATTTTTTACCTATATTTTGTAAATTGCACCACTTTTGCAAAGTAAGACTCAGCGCAACCTACATAAAACTTCTTAGTTTTGACAATGCTTTATGTCAGATGCATTTTCTTTAAAGTTGCGCCATATTAAATGTGTGTTTTTCTACAAAATCAAAATTGGGCTATTAAAATTTGGTCGCTTGTGATCCAAAGTTTATTTGTTTTTGGCCCTGTATAAGCTAACTTCATAAAATAAGTATTTTTGAAAACGTAGTTTGTGTCTCCCCACTTTTGAATTATTTTTTGGAAAAAAGTAAAATTTGACAGATAATGCAAATCACGTGACTACTATTTTTTTGCTTAATTTTTATCTCGATCGAAGCAGAACTTGATGCCAAAGTCAAATTTCGAATAAAGCTATTAATTAAAAAAATCCCATATGATGCGGACTTTACTGGTGAATGATAATTAAATCATTCCGACAAACTTGAAGAATTTAACGTTTCCATAATATTACTATTCTTCAGGTGGGTGATAAAAATGGTTAAAAATCAATCAATCACCTTTTCCTTGACCAAACAAATAAATCTAAGAACCCTCCAGGAGGCTGTGGCGCCCGCAAGTCGGCGCCCAGTCGATTTTCGATTGGTTTGGCCTACTTCATGCATGATAGTTTACTATAAATTTATTTAAAATTATTTATTGCTTTTATAATTTTAAATTAAAAGGATTATTATTTATTTCTTGTCTAAATATAATAAAATGGCGAATATAAGTATCTAAAAAGTGACGTAATGTTTTAGTAGTTGCTTGTCATATTACCTCTAAAAAAATTAGCAAAATCAGAGACGTGCGGTGGCATATTGATGCAAGAAAAGCTGGACGAAAACCAACACACCGAATAACCCCTGAAGTTCCCAATGGTGACGATAAAGCAAAGCTAGACCGTGTATCTTATTTAAATTGGAAATCTATGCACGTGCCACTGATTAATAATAAACAGTTTAGAAGTTTGCGATCTATTCGGAGGTGGAAAAAGTTCAAGATCACATACCGGTTAATCAGCACATGAAATAGAAAAAAGAGCGAATTTTAGACCCAATCAAGTAGAAAGAGAAGAACCTAATAATCGTCTGTTTTCAAAAACACAGTTCAGTAAAACTACTAAATGGCTTTATAGCTTGGGCACCGCGCCCTCTCTACTTTATCAAGCCACGAAACAGAAACATCGACAACTCTGCTTGGCGGTACGTGGTACGGTCACGTGACTTTTTTAAAGTTAGCCATGTTTTAGTATTTATTTATTTTATTTATTTATTTATTCAAATTACAAACAATAGCAATACAGCCGGTGGTTGTATATTAGTTACATAACATTTAAAAACAAACATAAGTAAATACAAGTAAAGAACATATTAGACAACATTTAAAACCATGTAAATGTTAAAATACAAAGAATAATAAAGAGTAGGTATATACTAAGAATGAACATGTTTGCATCTATATATAATAATATATGTCCTTTAATCCCGTCAAATCTTTATTCTGACCCAATTAAAGATTTAAAAGAGGCCAAAGAGGGCATTCCTCCCTCAAAAATTGACAGGCTATTCCAGAGATCGGTTCCAACCCCCAAAATAGAAAACAAACCAGTGTTTGTACGCCAGAAGGGCTTTTTGATTTTAAATTGATGATCTGATCGCGATCGATAGGTGGCGTTAGCGACAGCGCGATTCAAATCCAGCAGTGCACTAAAACGGTTGTAAATTTTGTACATTAATATCCTTACAAAGTATTCACGTCTGACCCTCAGCGTCTGCCAGCCCAGCTGTTTCATGGCCTCCGTCGGACTAAAATCACGCCCAAAGTTCAAAAATACCCAACGAACCGCCCTACGCTGGACCATCTCTAATTGGTCACTTAAGGTTTGTTGATGCGGATGCCAAACAGTAGCACAATATTCCAGGCAAGGTCGCACAAGAGATATATAAGCCTTTGCCCTAGCTTCCGGCTTCGCCTTTCTGAGGTTTCTCATAACAAAATTGAGAATCTAATAAGCGTGTGAAACAGTCTTTCTTATGTGAACAGACCAGTTTAGTTTACTTGTAAGCGTAACCCCAAGGTATTTGAGCTCGCTTACAAGTTTAATGGGTATACCATGCAAAATGTAATTATAATAGACTTTTTTCGTACCGAATGATAGATTGTACGATTTTTTCGTATTAATTTTCATTTTATATTTTACAACCCAACTTTCAATTAACTTCAAGTCGTTCTGTTGTCTCACACAGTCCAACTGATCCACAATCCTTCTGTAGATTATACAATCATCAGCAAATAATCTGATATTAGAGGCAATGCCCAAAACAATGGAGTTAATGAAAATGAGAAAAGCCAACGGTCCCAAAACACTTCCCTGGGGTACACCCGAAGTAGTGGTTTTAACATCTGAAATTTCATTATCCACCTTGACACACTGCGTTCTGCCACTCAAAAAACAGAGAATCCAACGTACAACCCTCTTATCGATGTTTAGCTCATTTATTTTTTCTATCAACAAATGTAAATATGTAATTTACTCCTGATTCATGTGTTAACCCTTGCTGTTTTTCATATTAATTTGTATTTTTATCCGGTTTTTGATTGATATCTAATAGAAAATTTAAGTGACATGAACCTATACAAGATATAAGTTAAAATTTTTGGTGCGGGCTTGCTGTAATAGCATTAATAAAGTGAGAAATCGAACCGCCTGGCCGGCCGGCCGGTTTGTTTACAGGTCTTATAAATGGCGGCAGAATTTTATTTGTTTTAATTTAAAAGTTGTGTTTTTGTATTCTAGTTAGCTCTTTGGGATAAACTTTATTGTTTTGTGGCTACAGTTAATTTATTAAATATTGAAGAGTTTATTTAACTTGAAGGTATATGTGAATTAGTTTAAAAATATCACTAGTAGAGATAGTTCGTAAGTAGGTAGGATACCTCTAGATACCTACCCAAGCAGCAAAGTAATTTTATAATTCGATGGTTATACAACTACTGTTTTATTTTATTGCTATTTTATTGATACTTCCAAATTGCTAATCGATCACATAAGAGCTGCAATAAGCACTATTCTGTTGTAGGCAACTAATGTGTTTTATACATTTATCATCATAACGTTTATACAGTATGTCTCCGTAAGTTTGCATCATATGGAAAACTTTTTTATTATTCATTTTACGAAAAAAAGTTATTCTTCATAAAAAGCTCTGCATGGTCTAAAACCTAAAATGCAACCATAAAATATCGAAAATTTCCACTCATATACGAGGTTTGTCAAAAAATGTGAATTTTTCCAAAGAATGTAAATTTTTCCCAAGAGTAAAGTACCTTTATTTTTGACAATATCAAAAATTGTTATTAAAAAAACTTGATCAGAACTAAAAACCACGTCTAAATGTGCAATTATACGCATTTATGTTGAAAATTTATTTTATTAATTTATTATTAATTATTTAATTTTTTAATTATTTAATTAATTGAATGCGTGATATTGCATATTTAGACGTGGTTTTTAGTTTTGATCAACTTTTTTAAATAACAATTTTTGATAATGTCAAAAATAAAGGTACTTTACTCTTGGGAAAAATTTACATTCTTAGGAAAAATTCACATTTTTTGACAAACCTCGTATATGACTGGAAAATTTCGATACTTGATGGTTGCATTTTAGGTTTTAGACCATGCAGAGGTTTTTATGAAGAATAACTTTTTTTCGTAAAATGAATAATAAAAAAGTTTTCCATATGATGCAAACTTACAGAGACATACTGTATAACATCATTATAAAATATCTTATAAAACAGTCATAGAATTATTGTAGAAACGTTTCTAGGAACATCTTAAAAAATATTTTAGCCTATAAAAGTTAACCATTTTATAAGGGCTTTATAGTGCATTTTGGCAATTTTCTAAATTCACTTATAAATATATTTTAAAATTATTTTAAAGTTGCTTTCTGCGACTTTAAAAAAACAGTAATATCGAAGTACTTTTAACAACAATCCGCCTTTAAAAGTAAATTGTTATTTTAGTGATCACTTTATAACTATTTTATAGTATAACATTTCTACTACAATATAAAAACAAAAACAAATTTCTTATAAAATAAAATTGTATATAATAAGATATATTTAAGACAACTTTACTAAGTTTTCTACCATTCCTGAACCAGCTGATTAAAAATGTCGAATATAAAACAGTGGAAAAAAATTAAGAAAAGTGGTGCTTTTCGAAGATGGTTAAAAATGTGTTATGAAAATATGATGTGTAGTAAGAACATTGGTGTTGATATTAATAATCCATTAGAGTTAAATAAAACAATAAAATCCGTTAACTGCCTTGGTGCCTCAGATCAATCGTCAATATGCCAAAACACTTATGTGTCTGTTAATGCAAGTAGAAACGTAGGGATTATGTTTATATTTTACGCGGTCATGACGGTTACTTTTACCATCAAATAACAAATTATCTATCACAAAGAAGACAAAATGTAGCAAAATAGTCAATTTATTTTATAGGAGTCACTAAAAGGTTGTGTCCTAGCTAAAAAGTTGCCAAGTAGCAATATTCGCGCGCTGATTGTGTAAACAAGAATCAGACGTTTCTGTTTTCCCTCAGAAATGAAGCTGCATGTGCTGCCACGGGAGTTAGGTTAGACAAAAGAGCAGAACCGTATTGTAATGTTTTTCGTATAAAATTATTCTTGTTTAATTTGATTAAAAAACTCACGAACGTCTTAATTGAAAAATTACATCTACTGCTGTTTTCAAAGGGACTGAACACAAAAAAAAATATGAAAATTTTTGACCTTGCTTAGCCCCGGCACAAAATAAATATACTGCCAGTAAACAAATAGTGTACAATAAGTTAAAATAAAAGAAAATTAGCAGTGTAAAATAATAGTGCCCAATTCTTTTATTACAGAACATGAGGATTCAAAAATAATTTACTACTTATTCAAGAATTAGATAGACAATCACAGCCATTTTATGTTTTTTGCTACTGATCAGATTGCCACAAATCTGACTTAAAACTTTTGAGTCTTAGCGACTATAAATATATAAATATTAATACAGCACTTAAGATCTGGCCTTCAATAATAAATAAATTATTAGGTAAGAATCCACAATGGCTGGATGATGTGGAGTTAAATAAAAATAGCGCATCATAAAGTGACGCAGCCAGGTTAGTTCAGGTTAGGTAGTCTCCCCCCCCCCCCCCCTCAAGTCTTCAAGATTTAGGACCTATTTTAAACTTCAGCGCTTTAAAAAAAGAGTGTGTAGATGAATTTTGTATTCCCCTCCCCGATCTTATAGATTTAAAGCAGTTCGGCCCTGTCGAAGTATCGCCAGTTTTAAAGCATACACATAATTTAAATGTTGTATAGAGATTGTGTAGTAGCTAAATTATCTTAAAATGCTTGCTATTAATACAAAAGTATTTTATAGAAAGAGGCCATTTTTAAATGGGAGCGCTCGGGAACATAAAAATGGGTAGAGTTGAAAATACTAAATATCTCATATATGTTAATATTTACAGGTGTTAAATATATAAAAATTATGAAATAATGATGCTTAGAACAAATTGACTTGAGTTTTTCTGAAGAAAATGGTTAAATCAACAAAGGTAATTTTTTTAGGCTTTAAAAATTTTCCTTAAACATTAATAAATACGGGGCCAGCTTAAATTTTGTTAGAAATATGCTATATGTTTTCCAATAAAATTTAATTCGCAGTAAGAACTTGTTTTCTCAATCATAATCAACGTCTTTAAAAATCATATAAGGTATATTATATGGAATTAAAATGGCTTCTTTACTTCTTGTAAATAGTTAGACATATTAATTATATTTTTCCTTTATCTAACACAGAATTGTTTCTTGCAGCTTTTAGAATATACATTTAAAAAGCTTTTATTGGTGTTTCATAAAATACAATATGCTAGCATATTTTATAGCGCAACGTGAAAAGCTTTAATAAAACTGTTTTATAATGCTACTGTTTAAATTTTTTAAGAGTTGCAGAAATGTTTATAAAGTTGTTATGTAATGCTTGCAAAAGGCTTTACAAAATAATAATGACTACTGAAGTATTTTATAAAATGGTGCCAATATTGCATTTATAGCTGTTGTATAAACGAATTAAAAACGTTCCTGAGAGTAAAGTTGTTTTATAATTTTTTTGTCAAAAACGTTTTCGCGACCATAATAAAATATCAAATTGCTACTTGGGTAGGTACTTAGGTAAGTACTATTTTATTGTTTTAGTTTGTTTATTTATCAACATCAACATGCCTGCTGTATTCCTGAGTGTAACTCTAACTATAAAAGTGCTTTAAAAGCAGGTGAAGAGAGTGTATCAGTTTTTCACTTCCCAAAAGATGAAAATCAAAAAATTCTTTGGCTAAAAGCCATTCCAAGAGCTAATTGGTCGCCCACACAGTATTCTATAATTTGTGCTAAGCATTTTGTCCCCAGTCACATTATTCGTGAGGATATTTATCTTTTGCCTGATGGCACCATAAAAAAAATTACAACTAAAGGGAGACTAAATTTAACAGCTGTTCCGTGCTTTTATCCTAATTTACCCTTACTTGTCAAAAACGTTCTCATTTCTAGAAAAAGTCCAGCGGAGAGAAACGAGAAACAACAAGAGCGTACCTCTCTCTCAACTTAATCAAGCTTTCGAGCAATCAGATTTTATAAAAAGTTTTGACGATCGATCTCAGTAATTAGTCACAATTTTGAATTTTGGGAAGTAAAAATTGGACTCAAAAATATATTTTTATAGTTTAGATTTGACCAATGACTGTATAAATATTGTTAGTCATGTTTCAGTGGACATTGATAAAAATAAAAAACAAATAAATAACGTCAATATGTGAGCATATATAAAACTGAATTGACGTGTCCGAGGCAAAATGCTTTATTTCAGATACATTTTCTTTAAAGTAGCGCCATATTAAATGTGTGTTTTTCTACAAAATCAAAATTGGGCTATTAAAATTTGGTCGTATGTGATGCAAAGTTTATTTGTTTTTGACCCTGTATAAGGTAACTTCATAAAAAAAGTATTTTTGAAAACGTAGTTTGTGTCTAAAAGTAATACACCTTAATATTAAGACAAAAAAGAATACAGTGTCATCAGTAAAGTGTTCATTAAGTGGAAAATAAATTTTAGTTTAACCTAAAGTAAAGTTTATCTATTTTCAACGATTTATATTAAAACCCCTTGACTTTATTTTTTATTTTTTTACTTTCAGACACAAACTACGTTTTCAAAGGCAAAGGCAACCCTGTATAATCCTAGGTGGTCGCATTTTCGCAAATAGATAAATAAAAAATAAATAAATTTGATTGAATATACAGTCCCAAAAGTAATCGGACACAGAGCAACAGCAGACTCCTTAAGGCAAAATAATGGGAATTATTTAAACTTGCCTTATCTCAAAATTGATAACAACCAAGATACAGGGTGTCAAAGTTTTAATTTTGTTTTCGTTTCTTTGCTATTATTTCTTAACGAAACGACATAGCAGCACAAAATTAAGGATTTTGGGGTTTTTTGAGGTGGGAAATTAAAAATTATTTATAGTTTTTGTGTAACCAGTAGAGGGCGCTGCCTACGACATGGCCCACTCCTTTTAGCTAGCATAACTTTGTCAAGGCTTCTCATATCGATCCGACTATTAAAAAAATAAGTTACTTTACTTCTTTTACATCAAAAACATATAACTTATTAAAGTCGCTAGGAGCAACCATTTTCGAGATAATCGCATTCAATGCAAAGCCCTAATTTTAATCCAATGAACTTCTGCATTAGGGTTATTTGAAAACCAATGTTTATAACGAGTTATAATGAGTTAAATCAAAAAATTATAAATTCTCTTAATCTGCTCAGAAATGATGAAGCTCTTGTTGTTTAAAGTCCGACAGTCTTTTGTAAAACGTATGTATTGAGGTCAATGGTGGCCATTTTGACCAATTGCTATCACGACGTTACCATTTTTGTTTCTAACTATTTTGTTACTTTTAACTGTTATTAAACTAAGTATTAAGTAAAATTTTTGATTAGAATACCCTCAGTAATTCCGTATACGAAAAAACGTTTTTATTAGAAAAAATAGTCCACCCTTAGATAGATCTACATTAACTTTGACACTTAGCAAATGTAGCTGATTTATAATTTTAAGTCAGAAATTCACCGTTGCTCGATTTTCCGTTGCTTTTGGACCACGTACTTAATTGCATTGGAACTATGAAATGCGATTATCTCGAAAATGGTTGCTCCTAGCGACTTCAATAAGTTATACGTTTTTGATGTAAAAGAAGTAAAGTAACTTATTTTTTTAATAGTCAGATCGATATAAGAAGCCTAAACAAAGTTATGCCAGCTAAAAGGATTGGGCTATGCCGTAGGAAGCGCGCCCTCTACTGGTTACACAGAAACTCTTTTGAATTCCTCACCTCAAAAAACCCCAAAATACTTAATTTTGTGTTGCTATGTCGTTTCGTTAAGAAATAATCGCAAATAAACGAAAACAAAATTAAAACTTTGACACACCCTGTATCTTGGTTGTTATCAATTTTGGGATTATTCAATTTTAAATAAATCGCATTATTTCGCCTTAAGGAGTCTGCTGTTGCTCTGTGTCCCATTACTTTTGGGACACCCTGTATAATATTGTTTTCTTCTATGGATTATTTTACGTTTTATTATTTATATAAAGCTAAAGTAACTTGACATTTTTTTCATCCTTTCGGACATGGAACTTATGGACGGTACTACGTATGAATATGCAAACCTGATCTTGGCTAATAGTCAGGGACGATTGAGGTACGGCCAACGAAGCATAACGATGTAGTAATCTATATGGACAGAACATGCTGACAGCGGCACAATGCACATGATGTATTTATATACGACTGACACGTGGTTTAATCCAGATAGGTGATATTTTTCCGCCCACACCTGTATCTAATTAGTGATGCAAGTTGACAGTCTTGTGCCCACTTTTAATTAATCATTTAAGTATTTTCTTAGGGTATAAATATAATTATGGTTCCCATAAGGTAAGGTACTAGGTACTAAAAGCTTTATATCAGAATTTACAGTATAGTTGATCCTTTATGTAAACTTTTTCAAAACCATACATGAAAAAAGTGCTTTTACCGTGCGAGCAAAAATTATTTGCATCAAAGGGGGCCTTGCATCTAAGGACGTAATGCTTAGCCGTAGAGCTTAACACCTGTTGGGTGTCAGTAACAACTACCTGAATTAACAATCAATCAGTTATTCCGTCATCTTTGACAGTCCTTACAAGTAATTTGATTCATCGCTAATTTTTCCAATTTCTTGAACAATTCACACAATGGGCTTTACGGAACAGCACAATACATTCATGGTTGAAGCGTATTTTTGAAACGGGGTTAGAGTAACTGGTGAGTGGCAATACAATCCGGGTTTGTGCATGGACGATTTTCACGAACATTTTCCTAACGTTGCTTTTATTGCTGGGAATTTTTATCAATGCCTGAACAGAACCGTGGCTGTGTTTAGGGAAACAGGTTCTATACAACACACATCTGTAAGAACAGAAGAACTTGTTGCAACCGTTCGTGAAATAATGCAAAATACGCCAACAAATTGTACAAGACGCCTGTCCCAAGAAGTGGGAAGATCTTATGGAACATGCAGGACTATTCTTAAGAAGCAGCTAAATTTATTTGCCTATAAAGTGCAAGTATTCCTAGAAATACAAGCCGCATATTTTGAAAGACGCAGGAATTACTCTCAATGGTTTACCCAAAATTTATTGGAAAGAAATGATTTGTTAGACCTGATATTTTTTCGGATGAAGCCTGGTTCCACCTCTCCGGTTATGTGAATTCTCAGAATACACGCATGTATGTGGAGTAGTGAACATCCCAATTTTTTTGTAGAGTGTTGATGTCTGGTTAGCTGTTTCCCGAAGAAGAATTGTTGGTCCTATTTTTTTCCATGACCCAGTTACAGCACAGCGGTATAGAGACAATATTTTGAATCCATTTGTCTAGCAATTACTTGACGACGAACTACGTTTTAGATATTTTCAACAGGTCGGTGCAACCGCCCATACAACCGCCGAAACTATTAACTACTTACGCAATTTTTTCGACGACAGATTGATCAGTTTTCGATCAGACATTGAATTTCCACCTAGATCACCTTGTTTAACGGTTATCGATTACTTCGTTTTTCCTCATTTAAAGAACACTATTTTTAAAACACCAGTTGCAAATTTAGAACAATTACAAGAAAGGATTATCCAAGAATGTGGTAACATTTCTTCAGATATGCTAGTCAACACTTTCGAAAATATGATGAGACGTGTGAATTTATGCTTGGAGCACGGCGGTGGCAAATTTCAGCAATTTATGTAATTATTTTTCTTTTTTTTTTGTGTATATTCTTACTTTGTTAATTTTGTAAACAACAAAAATAAATTTGTATTTGTCTACTTATTTTATTACTCATTAGTTTGTCATATCATGTCATAATATGAAGTTGACAAAATTTTAACCTAGATTTGGTTAAATATATCGTCCCCATATCATTGTGATCTAAACCAAGCCCAACGTTTTTTAATCCAAGCCCTCTTTGATGCAAATAATTTTTGCTTGCGCGGTATCTAATAACATCCATCCATAGTTGTTATTTCACTATCTCTAGATTTGGGGAAAGCATGCTGTTTATTTAAAGTAAATTTTGTCCTTTATTCGACCCGACATAAAATCGTATTTAATTTATGCAAGTTAATTGTAAACAGTGTTAAAAATATGCCTCCTCGTTTCCTATCGTCGCCTTTTGTAATATATAAAGAAAGGCATATCGGAATTTACAAACAGTAATTAATACACATCGATACCCAGAATAAAAATTAATTAATATAAGATAATACTTTACACGTCGTAGCCGATATACACGCCATTTAAAATTAAAATACTTGCCAACACAAAAGATCCTTTGACTTAAAGAATCCCTTAGAGGCAACCGTATTTAATCAGTAAAAAACCTACACCTTAAGATAGCACTTTGAAACTGTAATAACTGTAATTACACCGCTTTTTTTATGGCATAGAGAGGTCCTATAATTACAATTTAACACGTACCTTTAAGTTAGCGTTGGTACCTCATTGAACTGTCAAATTAGGTATGATGTTAAGTAGGCTCGAAATACCGTATTATCTAGGTGGTCCCGCATATTCAGGTTATTAATTTTATAATTATAGCGTTTTAAATGACTTGAGTTTTATGATACTTAATTGCTCGCAATTTGTTAGATATTTGAAAGATATAGGCACCTGAAGCACCGTCGACTGATACTGTTTCATTACGATATGGTGGTAGATAACACCTTTGAATGTGCCCAGAGGTTTGTTCATTCATAATAATTTAGTACCATGACTTCGTAAAATTGCTCGGTTTATTTACGGTAAAAGGTACCATGCGTTTTTATACCTGTTGATATACCACCAGATGGGTCATGGGAAATTCCTTATAAATTTTGCTACCCTCAAATAATTCCTCTCCTATTAATTTTCCATTAAAATTGTATAAGACTTTTTGAAGGTCCTTTCTTGTTAAATGCACTACCGCAGACCCCGCCCCGCGAGGGGGCCCGGCCCGACGGGGGGCCCACACTGACGGCCCCTTCAAAATTCGCTGCCAGCTTTGCTTTTCGTAGATATTATATTTCATACTTAATTTTTTTTTTTTTAATTTTACATCGGCCTATTTCCGCAACGAGGCCAATCACGGACGCCAGGGAATTTGTCACACACTATCTGGTAATTTTGCCGAATCCCTCTTTGTCGAGGGTAGGGTTCTTTAACTTGCCAACATCCATGACACGGGACCCACAGTTTAACGTCTCTTCCGAAAGACGGTGCACCTCTTAAACCAAATTCCAAATTTAACATCGACGTTGCCGGCACCGGGGATCGAACCCGGGACCTTCGATCTGTGAGGCCGCTGCACTTACCACTAGACCACAACGCTGATAATTTTATTTTTTTATATCCTGAGAATTTAACTTCGTTAAGTGAAGAAGAATTATACGTGAAAGCGCGGAATTTACAAACGATATACCATAAAGACTTGTCCATTGTCCTTTCTTGTCAAATTTTAAGCATCAGAAATAGACTTGGAGATAGTATTTCAAAATTAAAAACAATGAACTTGCGGATCAATTATTAATAAAAAATTAGTGTGTTCTTCAAATTTTCCAGATGTATCTAGTGCAGTGATGTCATTTCTAACTTGACCAGTTAGTGTGGCGGAACGATCTTTTTTCAAACTTAAAATAGTAAAAACCCATTTACGCAACACCATGGGATAACAACGCCTTTCAGATTTATCCTTAATCAGTATCGAACACGAGTTTGTTGAAACATTAAATATCGACGAAATCATAAACGATTTTGCAAAAAAAAACTCTCGACGATCTGGTCGTTTTGTATAATACCTTGTATAGTACTAGTGACATAATGTTGTGCAGAATTGTTGAGTGTTCGTGTGTTTTACTGTTTTCTGTCTTTTGGAATCTATGAGGCT
Source organism: Polydrusus pterygomalis (assembly GCA_963969555.1). NCBI lineage: Eukaryota > Metazoa > Arthropoda > Insecta > Coleoptera > Curculionidae > Polydrusus > Polydrusus pterygomalis. The sequence goes on from OZ018379.1 coordinate 23,114,137, forward strand.
CGATCACTGCTACCCTCGTTACTACCATACATGGTAAGCAACATTATAAGTGGTGTTTTGAAATCTTGAAATTGCATCATGTTTGCTGAAATATTACGTATAATGACTTAATAACTAGCTATGTTATGTGTACCAGTCTACCTAGGATTATAAAATAAATTCGAATTGTTTGCTGTTTTAATAGTAGGTACTTAACACATAATGTGGGTTTCAGCCTAATTAAATTATAACACGATTAACGAATTCAAAAATTCATGAACCTGAACCTAATACTAATAGTAATGAAAATAAGAATTATTATTTTCCATTCATTATAGAGAGGGGGCCCCTGAAAACGTTTGCGGGGTGGGGCACACTCAGTTTTTGTTACGCCACTAAATAAATGTCGCTGCTTAGAGCAATATAACGATGTACTCGATGGTAGACCACAAAAAAATAATGCAGGTTTAGAATTTAGACATTAGTTGTTGTTTTATAATGGGTTTTTAAGGGTTGTTCTTTCATTTGCCTCCAAATTCAATGAAAGCCCGAAATTAAAACTGTCTCACATGACAAACAACTTTTAAACCTTTAGCCATCCAGTGATAACCAATTTATAAATAGGTACTTAATTACATTTTTTTAATTTGGTATCGTAACAAGTCTATTACGATACGCATTTGCGTATCGTAATGAGGCTATTTCGATACGCGTTTTTCTTTATTTGATGTTGGTAACATTTAAATGTTTAATTTCATTGACTTGCGCGGCCTTTGTGATTTACGAGAAAACCCATTTTTCGCAGAGGAAAAATATCTTGATAACCCACTTTTTTATTCTGTGTGGATAACAGTCATGTATGTTGGTTGCATAAATCTATAAATCAATCTTTTGTGATGCTTCAAGCTATCATTTTCTGCCAAATCCTATCCAAAATTCAATCTACTAACCTTCCAATGTCGATTTTAACTTCAACTTTATTTGAATTTTCCATCTTCCTTATACTAAATAAATTGCAATGCCATGACGTAAAATCACGTCTTTTGAAATTCGAAAAAAAGTAGCAAAATCGCCCGAATTTCCGAACGCTCTGTATATGTACCGAATGTACAAGGATTACACAACGTATTCCGTCCAATTTCAAATCTCATATCGCTAAAATAACTTTAGAATCTCGTGGTGAAAATGGATCAATAAATCAAAAAATGATAGTTCGCAAAATAATTTTTGTTGTCCAGAGGCTACTATGATAAAAAAATAGTATTACCAATATAAAATTTAGACATAAAAATTTACAAAATTTGAAGGATTTATTTTCATTTTAAATATGTGTTTTTTATTGAAAAAACTACAAATTAGAAAAAATAGTATAACGTACGTGTTATATAAAGCAGTTTTAAGCACTTGCCCCGTTATAAAACTCGCCGCAAGCGGCTCGTTTTTTAACTTGGACGCGTGCTATAAAATGATGCTTTATAAAACGTGTACGTTAATATACTATTTTCTAATTTTGTATCATAACAAATCTATTACGATACGCATTTGCGTATCGTAATGAAGCTATTTCGATACGCGTTTTTTCTTTATTTGATGTTGGTAACATTTAAATGTTTTATTTCATTGACTTGCGCGGCCTTAGTGATTTACGAGAAAACCCATTTTTCGTAGAGGAAAAAAATTCTTGATAACCTACTTTTTTATTCTGTGTGGATAACAGTCATGTATGTTGGTTGCATAAATCTATAAATCAATCTTTTGTGATGCTTCAAGCTATAATTTTCTGCCAAATCCTATCCAAAATTCAATCTACTAACCTTCCAATGTCGATTTTAACTTCAACTTTATTTAAATTTTCCATCTTCCCTATACTAAATTGCAATGCCGTGACGTAAAATCACGTCTTTTGAAATTCGAAAAAAAGTAGCAAAATCGCCAGAATTTCCGAACGCTCTGTATACGTACCGAATATACAAGGATCACACAACGTATTCCGTCCAATTTCAAATCTCATATCGCTAAAATAACTTTAGAATCTCGAGGTGAAAATGGTTCAATAAATCAAAAAATGATAGTTCGCAAAATAATTTTTGTTGTCCAGAGGCTACTATGATAAAAAATAGTATTATCAACATACAAATTTACAAAATTTGAAGGACTTATTTTCTTTTTAAAAATATGTTTTTTATTGAAAAAACTACAAATTAGAAAAAATAGTATAACGTACGTGTTATATAAAGCAGTTTTAAGCACTTGTCCCGTTATAAAACTCGCCGCAAGCGGCTCGTTTTTTAACATGGACGCGTGCTATAAAATGATGCTTTATAAAACGTGTACGTTAATATACTATTAACTAGTGATATTTAGTGACAGCTAAAGCCCTGCAATTATTTCTCGAATAATTAGTGTGTCCTTCATCATGGATTTATTTTCAACAATTTACATGAACTAATAGACTAATTGAAAACACAGATAACACCTGCCATCGCTTATAAACAAATAAATGATTCTTCTATCTACTTAAATATGTAAAACATTGTTTTAATATTAAATAATTTCCCCTCGAGCTCTCTGTATGCATTAATTGCCGCTTGTAATAAGCAAGAATTCTGTTACCGCGGTAATGTAAGAGATGCTGATGGTAGTAAAATAAATAGTTTAATAAAATGATTACAAAGAAGTGAAACGTGACAAGCTTTAATAACTTATTTATGTAAACGTCACTCCGCGATTTAACTTGTTAACTAATGCCTTAAGCAAATTTATTTTAACGTGTCTAGTGGAGCAAGATTATGGACGATAGAAATATGCATTTCTTGTTTTTGAAGTGGAACTAGTGACGCGGATTGAGAGAGCATAAAAATTATAACTTGAAGTAGCTCGTGTAGATCACAGGCATATAAAAAAAATTAGAATACCGGTGGCACAAGGTCTTTTATAATATACAGTGTCGCCAGTAAAGACCGCATCATATGGGATTTTTTTTTATTAATAGCTTTATTCAAAATTTGACTTTGGCATCAAGTTCTGCTTCGATCGAGATGAAAATTAAGCAAAAAAATAGTAGTCACGTGATTCGCATTAGGAATCTGTCAAATTTTAATTTTTTTGAAAAAATAATTCAGAAGTGGGGTTATTTCTGAAAATATCGAAAAAAGTTATTGGAAAAAGTTTTTTTAAATGCAGTTTCTACGCTAAATTTCAGCTGCATAAGATAATTTTGATTTTTTACCTATATTTTGTAAATTGCACCACTTTTGCAAAATAAAATTCAACGCAACCTACACAAAACTTCTTAGTTTTAACAATGCTTTATTTCAGATAAAAAAAATTTTAAGTAGCGCCTTATTAAATGTGTATTTTTCTACAAATTCAAAATTGGTATATTAAAATTTGGTCGCATGTAATGCAAAGTTTATTTGTTTTTGACCCTGTATAAGGTAACTTCATAAAATAAGTATGTTTGAAAAAGTAGTTTGTGTCTGAAAGTAAAAAAATAAAAAATAAAATAAAGGGGTTGTAAATTAAATCGTTGAAAATAGATAAACTTTACGTTAAGTTAAACTAAACTTTATTTTCCACTTAATGAATACTTTACTGATGACAATGTGTTCTTTTTTGTATTAATATTAAGGTGTATTACTTTCAGACACAAACCACGTTTTCAAAAATATTTATTTTATGAGGTTGCCTTATACAGGGTCAAAAACAAATAAACTTTGCATCACATGTGACCAAATTTTAATAGCCCAATTTTGATTTTGTAGAAAAATACACATTTAATAAGGCGCTACTTAAAAAAAAAATGTAGGTTGCGTTGAGTCTTATTTTGCAAAAGAGGTGCAATTTACAAAATATATATAAAAAATCAAAATTATCCTATGCAGCTGAAATTTTGCATGTAGGCTAGAAACTGCATTTAAAAACACTTTTTCTAATAACTTTTTTCGATATTTTTAGAAATTACCCCACTTTTGAATTATTTTTTGAAAAAAATTAAAATTTGACAGATAATGCGAATCACGTGACTACTATTTTTTTTGCTTAATTTTCATCTTGGTCGAAGCAGAACTTGATGCCAAAGTCAAATTTCGAATAAAGCTATTAATAAAAAAAAAGCCCATATGATGCGGACTTTACTGGTGACACTGTATGGTATCAGATACATTTTATAATATTTCCAATTTAAAAGGAATATATTTTAATAGTTATTTATATATTAAGGGCATTATGATAATGTTAGTACAACATCCGAACAGTCTTTAGCTCCAAAGATTCCTTAAGAAGCCACCTGACGAAGACAAAACCAACAAATCAAAAGGACACGAAGAATTGTGTATACAGAATACCTTGCGAATGCGGACAATCCTATGTTGGTGAAACTCTACGACCCAACGAAATAAGAATACAAAGGAAGTAGGGTATGGTAGATTGACAGTTGTCCGGGATGGGGTCTGATGGCGGCAACATTTAACGCACGCGCGTTTCCGGTTTACCTGTGGCGTATCATTAAAATGGTAATAACAAAATGATTAATGAAATTTTATTTGGACGAAAAAAATAAAAAATATATTTAGATTCATATATAGTAGCTATAAGATACGGTAAGGTTGGTGTAATAAAACAATACAACTATTTCTTTTAATTATTTATTTAAATAAGGTAACGGAGGTGAAAGGGTAATGTAAATATCTGGTTAAATAACTAAAAAACACCTGTTATTATACATTAAAAAAAATTGCAGAAGACAAATTGTTTCAGATAATCGGCAAAATTATTGCCAAAACGTCTACGTTAAAAAATAAAATTTTAAAAAAACCTTACTCTTTCTTCATGAACCAAATCACAAGAAAATAATAAAATATAATATAATATAGTCCTGTTTATTATAATATGTACCTAAATAATATTAATGAGATTTCTAGTATACAAGAAAATTGTCAAATGACAAACTATGCAGATAATACAAACATTTTATTTATTTGTAGTATCAACAACTTAACAAGTTAATTATAGATACATAAACCCCATTTCTAAAAGCTATCCTAAGCTATAATAAATATTCAATTAGCATTTGCCCAAGCAGTTCATTCCTTAATTTTAATTTTTGATAGTTTAAATTATATATGTCAATGTCTCCACAATATTTATTAAAATAGAGCACAGTCACAGTAGTGAGTTTTTGTATAGATTTGTCCTCGGTGTAGGAATATAAAATACATGTGCGGATCTAGTATTGACTAAGCCTATTCTAAACGGAAGCAGTCCTAAGAACTCTTTATTATCTATTTTGTCTCTAATTTTTTATATAAGAAAATAATTCTTGCTTCTATACACAATAGTCTTAAAGAAGGGAAATTAAACAAATTACACAAAAGCCCTTGATCTGTACCTCTTGGCGGATAAACTGAAAATGACTTGTAGTACAAAAATTTTTAAAATTTACGCTGAATAGATTTTGAAAGAGCAATCTTATTGGTATACTGAGGATCCCAAATAGTGCATGCATACTAAAGTTTTGTAGCTACCAGGGATTTATATAAAGTTATTATGGCGTTAACATTTTTAAAGTATTTACAAGTTCTTATTATAAATCCTAGCATATAAAGACCATGAGCTTCTCGAGCAACATATTTAACAATTTATGATTGAAGTAAATAATTTTTGTTTTTCTAAAGATAAACTGATAATAAATAAATCAAAGACAGTTATCACCTTGTTTAAGACTAACCCATACACTTTGGAGAATCCGGAAACAGTAACCATTAATGATTGTCATATAAGATTAAAGGAATATACTAAAATCTTAGGTGTGTTGTTGGATAGTAAAATGTCCTGGAAGAACCATGTCCTGGAAGAGGCATATCCTGGAAGAGGCATATCCTGGAAGAGCCGTGTCCAATATATGTTGTAACCAGAAGGTGTTCCAGTTAGATTCACAGTAGGATAATTATCTTCAGGCAGGTTTTGATAGGGTGTCTTATAAGATATTGCATAGGAACGTACCTGCCAAAAAAATATAAGTTTTTTAATTATTTGTTTGGCACCTTTACCAAATGACACAAAAGTAACTATAACGTGATACTAACTCTCTTTGTAAAATTTTTTTTTTATATTTTGATATGAATTTCTTTAAATGATAGAAGGTTTGGGACTTGCTTTGAATTTATTGTTTTAATCAATGGTATCTCTAGTCGTCCTCAGGTGAATATTGAGAAAACGTTTCTATCATTCTAGAAACATCATTGTCTTCAGTCTTTAAATATGAATTTCTTTGTTTATCGTACCTACACTTCCATATTTTATTACATTCTTTATCCATGGGTTTAAAATTTTAAAAGTAGATTAAACCAATAAAACATCTAAAAACTTTTATCGATACATAATTTATGAAAAAGTGACAAAGCAGCTTCCTCAGATGCATAAATAATGCAGAATTATTTGTATTCATATTCTTAAGTACCTACCTACATATTTTCCAATATATTATGTAATGACCCGATACAATAGTTTCAAAACTTACATTTTTTAACCTGGCTACTTCAAAAGTAGGCACTACTGCAGTTGGGACCAATCTAACTTTCAATCTTGAGGTTCTGTCAAAGCAATCTTCAGGAAAATGCTTCTAGCAAAGAACTGTATTTCGTGTAGGATCCCAATCACTTCGGTTTACAATTTTCAACCACGCCTTTTTTCTTAGGTAATTATTTGGAAAACTAAAAACCAATAAGTATTTTTAATTTGCTTTTTTGTAGAAATGGGGTAACCCAGTCGATTAATAAATAAATAATATTTTTCTGGTTTTATAAGACGAACGCCCATGAATGACATGCGAGGTTCGGAGGTTATGTGTATTTTGATATTAAATTAAAAATTTTTTTTTCTATACAGATTAAAAAAGTTTATATATCTAAACATAAACTTACCGATGAAATGTAATGCCCAGTTTTTTACTTCATAGCGTTTGGGAGCACCCACAAGCAGCACAACGAACCATATTTAAAGCTTATTAATTAACCCAGAATAACAACTAATTAAAATGTTTTAATCGCTGTCCAGCGCTAAAAGTATACTCCACTGTCACACTAAAGTAATTATAAGTTTACTAGTATTCGTTAAATATGGTTGTTAACTAATTAAAATGCAAAATAACTCAAAAACGGCCAAGAAAGCAGAAATCACAGCTCGACCTGTCAACCACGGTCAAACACCAAAACAAACATGGAGTCATATTGTGGTGTCTCAAAATGGCCGACTTCCGTCGGTCGGTTTGTTAGGCGGTTTATGCAAAATCCTACTTCCTTTGTATTCTTATTTCGTTGCTACGACCTCTTCAAACAAGGATCAATAAACATCGAAACCATACACTGAAAGGAGAAACAAACAGATCCGGTGCAGCAGACCACGCTTGGACCCACGGCCATCATTTACAATGGGCAAACGCAAAAATTATACTTAAAGAAGAGCATTGGAGGAAGAGAAAATTCAAAGAAGCAGCTGTCATAATCCAGAACCCTGACTGTTTCAGTAAACCAGATAGCAGATATAAGAAACATTTGGAAGCCCTTGTTAAATAGGTGTAAGCTCATATTGAGTAGTGATGCAAACGTGATGACGTAAGCGGATGACGTAAGCAGATGAATAATCATGGTGACGTAAGCAGATGACTCACGACTGCACCCGACCATACGTCACTATCTCCGCCCCCTCCCCCCCCCCTGGGTAGTATAAATAGGCTCGTAGCTTTGTAACTTGTTTAGTATTCACCTGAAGACGACTGGAGATACTCCTACCAGTTGAAACGTTGTGATATGAAAGACTAAAGGCAATGGAAGTCCAAAACACATCTATTACTCATAATGTTTATGCCTCCGAGGGCAACAATCTCACAAAGCCGAGAGCCTTTGGCCCGAGGGTTTCTAAGTTGCCGGAGGGTATAGACATCAAGTAATGCCCATGGTGCATACAATATTTTATGTCCTATTTCAGATAATTCAATGTTAAATTATAAGAAAATTCAAAATCACGAAAGGTTTTTTTTACCTTAAAAGTTGCTAAAATAAACAAAGGTAATAAGTGTTCATTGTTGTGCTGTGTTCTGATATTCATATAAAATAATGGATTTTTCGTTGATTCCGGATAGAATTGCTGCGAATGCTGACAAAGCTTTGAATAATCTTGTCCCAAAGAAGTCTAAATACGCCTATGATAAGGAATATCAAAGGGTTGGGGATTGGATGAAAAATAATGATGTAAAAATTATCAATGAGACGGTGCTACTCGGATATTTCCAGGAATTGGTATGTTAAAATTATTGCTGTTGTAAATTATACTAAAATATTAATTATGTATATCGATTATAGTCTGGAAAATTCACTCCTAATTCCCTATGGACGAAATATTCAATGTTATAGAAGACATTAATAGTTAATGAAAATGTATTGCAAAATATTACAAGTTAAGCCAGTATCTAAAGCAAGCATCCAAAGGATATGAAGCGAAGAAATCGAAAATTTTAAATCGAGACGATGTGCTGAAATTCATCCTTGAAGCTCCCAATGAAACTTTTTTGATTTACAAATTGGTTCTGTTATTTGGTGGGTGCCGCCGCTAAGAGCTAGTTGATATGTCGGTTGAACATAATATTATTATAGAGGATAAAGGAGCCGTAGTTATAGTTAATATTCCCGATACAAAGACCGATAAAAAGCGTGTCTTCACAATAATTATTGATGAGAAGGAGATGGGTTGTTTAAAGCTACTGAGAACTTGTTGGTTTTTACGCCCGACGGACTGCAACATTAGTAGATTATTTTTGTGTTACAATAACGATCGTTGTTTTTCCCAGCTAGTTGGGAAGAACACCATAGGCAAGATTCCTTCCATTACACAGTATGTCTTTTAAAAACAAAATTTCGAAATTGATAGGTGGAGTACCGAGACCATCAACATCAAAAAACGTTCAATCATCGTCAATTTCTGTTAGTGAAAATCACGATATAATAGAAAACATTGACTTATCAATAGCCGGTAAATTCGTTTTTACTGGGTCTTTTCATAACTGTTCATTTAATATAAATGATAAATAAGTTTTTCGTTAATAAAAAGTTGTTACTTTGATTTTTCCTATTTATTTCTCTTAATGCCCGAGGGCATTACAAACTTCCTTAATGCCCTACGGCCCTAGGGTATTATATACCATTTAAAGTGTCTAGTGACTATGGTATTATGAAACAATAATATTCGAGTAGGACATAAAAAATTAAATATTTTTAAATTAAATAATTTAAAATTTATTTCTTTTTCTAGTAGCAATTCTTATTATAATACAAGAACCACAAGAATGAAAATGGAATCCTCAGTAGGTATTTTTCTAACACCAACGATACAAAGTACTATTCAATATATGAATGACAATAAGTACTGGTTGTCATAATAAACAAAATGAGAATCAAATTAAAATAACTTTTATTCCGATTTAACAATGAGCGGACCTCCCACATTTGGGTGATGTTATAGAAATATATTTTATATTTTATTTTGATTTAGGTGGGTTGCCTAATAATATCCATGGACGTGCAATGCATAAAAGTCAAAGAAGCAGTGTAGCCCCTAAAATATTGAAAAACAATATTTTCAAATATTACACTTGTTTACATTGAGGAGTCGAATCAAACTATTCGAGTCTCATCCTTGCGGGCATCTTAGAAAACATAAGAGCTTGTAAAAAATAGAAAAAAAGCGGGACATTATCTTACAGGTTGTCTCCTTCCTTCTTATTTATATAAGTTGTTTAGAGGTGCTATACAAGTATCCAACAACGATGCTAGATGTCGCTTCGCCTCTCTTTGACCGTAGACAGGCAAAGTTAAAGTGGAACAGGCTGTATCCTTCGTTTCGTCCGATCCCAGCCTCACTGGGGAGTCATGATACGGGAAAACGCGTCTGCGGATGGTTCTGACACAACGAAAGAAAAAAAAATTACAGATCTTGCATCTTACGCAAGTATCATAGGCGTATTGAAAATACCTACCACATACAGTGGCGAGAAGGAAACCATTATGTCACAGCACAGATTACTCCTATCTGTGTGTATGTAACGTGCCGCTATCACATTATTATGACGGCATGGATGCTCCGATTTAGTTTGAAATAATAATTAAATTATTATACTTAGAAATGTGTAAATTATACTTAGAAATGTGTAAATTTGACTGTTTTGTTAAAATAAAAAATATAGGATAATCTGTATATTAGTACATATTGAAGAGAGCTCAAAACTACCTTTTCAAAAATAGCGACAACATTATTTCTTTAGCTATACACAGCCATTTACCTGCTGGTCCTTGTACTCTTTGTTCATGAAATGTCTAAATCTTAAGTCGGTTATAAAATGTTTTGGATTGGTATATCCATTCTCCTCCGACTTTCTGTGTAATACGCCAAGACCGCCGCGCTATTTCGTTTTCTTTCAGCGGCATTCACTGTTAATTTTTTCCAATTTTATCGAAATTGAAACAATCAAAAATGCGGTTATCATGATATCGACTAATATGGACACCTGAAAATTTTAAAAACTACGAAAACGTTATTTGATATCAATGAAATTTAGACGAATAAAATGTATTTGCACTGTCGTAGATTAAATTTTGAATGATACACGTTCGATATAAACTCTGTTAACGAAACTTGTGCAATTAAACCACGAGGCGTCAGCCGACCGAACGTTGCACACGTTTCATTATAGTGTTCATCGAACTAGTATCATTAATAACTATAATGTAATAATATAGAACAATAATAAAGATAATCTACTTTTTATTATGTCCAAATAAAGGTATATTCAAAATTCAAACACACAGTATAATATTTAAATAGTAATAATATTTGGTTTAAATAAACATCCTGATAAAGCCGACGTCGCTTGTGTGCAGCTGTGGCTTTTGGGAGATCCCGTAACATGACAGTAGGTACTGGCCGATTCAATACTAACTACTATAACTGTTCTCTCTTCCGGCCATATCTTAATATCAACAAGTATAATAATAAATGCCGAAACCCAAAACAAAACAATATCACAGAATATATAGCTATGCGTAGCTATATATTCTGTGACAATATTAACACTTAGCAGATGATGTCATCGATCCTGTGCTGCTCGGACGATTGTTTAGACTTCACCGCCGTGTTATTTATGTGCATGTCGCACGTCGGTTCAGTCGCACCCAGTAGTATTTTCAATACTAAAAACTCTTCTAATTTGAAAAAATATTAAGTGAGTTTAGGATTAAAAAATTGCTGCCCTTCGTAAAGGATTCTTTCGTACGCCCCTGATAATACACGTAATTTAATTAAATTATGAGTGGATTTTTACTACTTGTGCGTCAATGTTTCAGTCTAGTTATTTACAATCCATAAAGTGTCAATAGGGCTATAATATAAGCGATCAAACGATCTAAATCATTAATTTTTATAGCATTTACAGTGATCGGCAGCAAATTAGATAAAATTTATTATTAAATCGTCATAAATATTAATGTTAGTGTTTACTAATGTATGATTTTAAAAGACTTAGTAACATCTTTCGTTTCTCGGCTTTTAGAGATACTTTTAAAAATATAATAAAATTGTGCCACTAAATAGTGCATGTGACTCCTTTTTTTTGCGGCCTATTAAACAAGATAACACACAACATATTCACCAGTAAGATTTTTAAAATATGACTTATACAGCGTTGCTACTAATCCAAAAACTAGTGACAACTTCGATATTTTAAATGAAACACACTGCATTTTTCTTTAATATTATTCTATACCTATCTCTTACCGTTCCTAAAATAATAGTTAAATACCAATTTTTTTTTAACGAAAAACGTTGATATCTTTTAACTCTAAAATGTTAGTACCCTGAAATTTGGTGGATAGTTAAATAATATCATCAGGGGGCTTTCAACCCTATACCCAAATCTTAGTTGCGATGTACAGAGTGGTTTAAAAATACAGTTGATTTTGTTACTTGAAAAGGAGACCATAAATATATTTTTTGCTTTGCAGTTCTTATGAAAACTGGGGATTTTTATCATTGCCTAAAAAGAACCGTGGATGTATTTAGGGAAACAGGTTCTATACAACACAAAAAAGAAGCAGGAAGACCATCTGTAAGAACAGAAGAACTTGTTGCAAACGTTAGTGAAATAATGCAAAATACGCCAACAAATTGTATAAGACGCCTGTCCCAAGAAGTGGGAAGATTTTATGGAACATGCACTACTATTCTTAAGAAGCAGCTAAATTTATTTCCTTATAAAGTGAAAGTATTCCAAGAAATACAAGCCGCAGATTTTGAAAGAAGCAGGAATTACTCTCAATGGTTTACCCAAAATTTATTGAAAATAAATGATTTATTATACCTGACTTTTTTTTCGGATGAAGCCTGGTTCCACCTCTCTGGTTATGTGAATTCTCAGAATACACGCATGTGGAGTAGTGGAAATCCCCATTTTTTTGTAGAGTCCACATTGCCACCTCAAAAAATTGGTGTCTGGTTAGCTGTTTCCCGAAGAAGAATTGTTGATCCTATTTTTTCCCATGACACAGTTACAGCACAGCGGTATAGAGACAATATTTTGATTTCATTTGTGAAGCAATTACTTGACGACGAACTACGTTTTGGATATTTTCAACAGGACGGTGCAACCGCCCATACAGCCGCCGAAACTATTAACTACTAACGCAATTTTTTCGACGACAGATTGATCAGTTTTCGATCAGACATTTAATTCCCACCTAGATCACCTTGTTTAACGGTTATGGATTACTTCGTTTTTCCTCATTTAAAGAACACTATTTTTAAAACACCAGTTGCAAATTTAGAATAATTGCAAGAAAGGATTATCCAAGAATGTGGTAACATTTCTCCAGAGATGCTGGTCAACACTTTCGAAAATATGAAAGAGACGTGTGAATTTATGCTTGGAGCATGGCGGTGGCCAATTTCAGCAATTTATGTAATTATTTTGTTTTTTGTATATTCTTACTTTGTTAATTTTGTAAACAACAAAAATTAATTTGTATTTGTCTACTTATTTTATTACTCATTAGTTTGGCATATCATGTCATAATATGAATTTGACAAAATTTTAACCTAGATTTGGTTAGATATATCGTCCCATATCATTGTGATCTATACCAAGCCCCACGTTTTTTAATCCAAGTCCTCTTTGATGCAAATAATTTATGCTCGCACGGTAGCACATTTACTAAAAACCATATGGAAATTAAATTGTCGGTTTGGTATCTTGTTTGTCAGATACGTCTAACTAACTAATTTTATACCGTAGAGCTTTGACAATAAGGTAATTTTAATGATAGTGCCGGAAATTTTTCCTAAGTTCTTATTCTACCGCTAGGGGACGCAATTGTTATGGTCATATAAAAAAAAGGCATTCTTCTAGAAAATATGCCCATATAAGTTGTCAATAAACGCTACCGCAATATCGTTACTGAAATTCTGCATCTTTTGGTGTAACACGTTTTACTGCTAGATTGTTTTTTGAAGAAAAAATATACGACCCATAAAAAATCAACTTTTCCTTGGTCTGTTATATTAACTATTTATTGTTTTCTCGAAATAACTATCCCCATAAATAATCGGCTGTATTCGCAAATTAAGTGTTCATATATCACGCAAGATGGCGTCGCCCACACAAGTCGCTAAAAAGCCAGTACAAAAGAATGAGTTAAGTGCATGCGTTTAGGCAATTAATTACTACAAAACTTACGGCGGAAATTAAAGTATAGATAACTCGTGTCGGGGGCATCATTAAAAATAAATTAAATTAAATTTGCTTGTAACTTGATAACCGCAGGATTTTGCACTTTTTGTAAAAGATAAAATGTCTTCTTTATTTTATTCATTAACAGAATTTGTTAAGCGGTAATACCTTTCCCAAAGAGTAAAAAGAAAAGAAGATGAATATTTGCATAAATCAAATCTTGCAACACACATTTTTCACTTATAATCTCCCTAGTGCTCGAAAAAATTTCCGGTAAGAAAATTTCACACCTAAAATTTATTTGAATTATTTTATTGAAATTATCCATAATTATGGGAATACTTAAACTTTCAAAAAAAAGTTTCCTCACCGTTTAGTTAAACGAAATGCAAAAAATATAAGTGAAAATTCTCCTTTTCATTTATTTTTACTACATTTCATTTACTAAAACAAAGGAAAGCATAGTATAGTCTGGTTTAGGCTAGTTATGCCAGATAAAACAATTTTTTTTTATTGATACCCTATTTCGCTTATTTAAAGTACGCTTCAGCGTGTTTAAATCCCACTTTCAAAAACGCGCGTGTTTTAAAGTTACCATGGCAACATCAACAACGTGAAGTCTAAATATGTCAACTTTTTAATTATTGATTTGACAGAATTACCTTTTAACGTCAAATAAAATATTGTTTAAAGCAATACACAACCAATGTCAACGGTGAAAACAATGAATCTTATGTGACAGATTGGAAGTTATTTTTTGTTCTCCTCATTTTCATGACAACGACAGGTATATCCCATCACGAATTCGACCATTTCACTTACTTACTAAGTTATTATTTCCATTTTTTGTAATATAAATACCAATAAGTGTACCAATAAAAAAAAATAATGTAAAGTATTCTTGGATAACTGGTCTTTAAAACACTTGCTCTATTTCAAGCACTCCGGCTGCGCCGTCGTGCTTGCAAAATCGCGCGTGTTTTAAAGACCTTAATATCCACTTATACTTTAATATATACTTAAATTAAAATAATTTCCGTTGCACGTCATACCTTCGAGTATCAGCAGTGTTGCCAGTTTGTAATTAAAATACCCCAGTAAGGAAATGCTTCGGCATTTTTCAATAAAGGTAAACAACGTAATCAACAGAAATGTGTATGAATCCCTTTGTTGTTCTTAAAAGATCAGTTTTTAATCCTATTTAGAAAAGGATTTTCAGTTTTAGTTAAAAACGACTTAAATAAAGTCACGAAAACACGAAATGAAAACAACAAACGTCAATCAAAATTCGCCAAGAAATAAACTGACATCACCGATGCGTTGACACTTCTGTTGCCAACTGTCAGCCCAAAAAATTCAAATGATATTAATTTTTAAAAGGTTAAACTTAAAAAACATCCCCTTTAAGCGGCTTAGTATCATAGAAGAATACATTAAGTTTCTTTTACATTCAATATCGCATGAAATTTATACATTTTTTGCCCAAATTTTATGTTCTTATGTTTCCTTACCGATTTTCAACTTTCAGCTGATTGATGACGTGCAACGGAAATTCTTTTAATTTAAGTATACTATTAAAATCTAGGTAGATAGTAGATACCACAGTCAAGTAGGCTTAGGCTTGTAATATCAAAATCGTCTATGCTATACGTCACGTCGACAGTTATTTCTTAAACGTGCTTCTTTAGTTCACAATAACTAAATCATGGCAGTAAACAATCAAGAAACTAATTTTAAGCCCTACGGTGTTTGTAAATCTTGCTCTGAAATAGGGCACATTAATATGTCTCATAAAAATTTTAAGTATTTGCAATGTTTAATGGAAAAAACTGAATTAAATCCCCGTCAAGAAAACCTTTTCTCAGCTATCCAGAAAATTTTGGAGGAAGATATCCCATCCTTTTTAAGAAAAACCAGAATTCAGCAGAACAAAATTGCATCCAAATATTACACCTATTATATTAAACATAGACATCTGATAGAAGTGGAAAGGGAAGATAACCATTATCCTTGTTATTCTCCATTACGAAAAGAAGAGTTTGAACCAGAATTCCCAAAATATTTAGCCTTAATGAAAGAAATATTTGGTAAATAAATATTTTTGTATTTATTTAGTATTATAA
This sequence comes from Polydrusus pterygomalis, assembly GCA_963969555.1. Taxonomy (NCBI): domain Eukaryota; kingdom Metazoa; phylum Arthropoda; class Insecta; order Coleoptera; family Curculionidae; genus Polydrusus; species Polydrusus pterygomalis. Next base: position 23,130,010 of record OZ018379.1, read on the forward strand.
ACTGAATAAAAACATTAAATACCAAAATTTGATCCTGAATACTGATTTTCGGATCATATGATAGCTGTCAAGAAAAAATTTCCACTTATTAATTTTGTTCGCCTAGCTTGGCAGGAGGAGAAAAATTTCCGAAAAATTTGAAGGTTGTCATTGGTAACTGTCGAAATGAAAGTGTGTGATTGGCTTAGAATAACAGGTGTGAAATTTTCAAAGTAATTGATTGTCCTATGGAGACTCTAAATATTTGGTTAAGGAAAATACTCTACCCAACCAAATGTTTGCTTGTCATTTTATCCCATGAGTCTGTCTTTATAATCCAGAAAGCCTCTCTTATTGCTGAAAAAATACAGAACTATGGCTGCGTTAATTTTTAGTTTGGCTTACTTTCTTTCGTGTGTTCATGATATTTACCCCTCTTTTGGGGGGTAGAAACCGCCCCCAACCTTTATTTTCAAATGTAAATTATTATGTATTGTGAGCTCGTTGGAAATGCCATAACAAGGGAATACGATCAACTACCGTGCGAGCAAAAATTATTTGCATCAAAGAGGGCTTGGATTAAAAAACGTAGGGCTTATTAGTTTAGATCACAATGATATGGGGACGATATATCTAACCAAATCTAGGTTAAAATTTTGTCAAATTCATAATATGACATGCTATGCCAAACTAATGAGTAATAAAATAAGTAAACAAATACACATTTATTATTGTTGTTTACAAAATTAACAAAGTAAGAGTATACAGAAAGAAAAAGAAAAATAATTGCATGCATTCTGAGAATTCACATAACCGGAGAGGTGGAACCAAGCCTCATCCGAAAAAAATGTCAGGTCTGATAAATCATTTCTTTCCAATAAATTTTGGGTAAACCATTGAAAGTAATTCCTGCGTCTTTCAAAATCTGCGGCTTGTATTTCTTGAAATACTGGCACTTTATAAGGAAATAAATTTAGCTGCTTCCTAAGAATAGTCGTGCATATTCCATAAGATCTTTCACTTCTTGGGACAGGCGTTTTATACAATTTGTTGTCGTATTTTGCATTATTTCACAAACGTTTGCAACAAGTTCTTCTCTTCTTACAGATGGTCTTCCTGCTCCTTTTTTTGTGTTGTATAGAACCTGTTTTCCTAAACACAGCCACGGTTCTTTTCAGGGAATGTTCGTAAAAATCGTCCATGCACAAACCCGGATTGTATTGCCACTCACCATTTACTCTAACCCCGTTTCTAAAATACGCTTCAACCATGAATGTTTTGTGTTGTTCCGTAAAGCCCATTGTGTGAATTGTTCAAGAAATTGGAAAATTTAGCGATAAATCAAATTACTTGTAACGACTGTCAAAGATGACGGAATAACTAATTGATTGTTAATTCCGGTAGTTACTGACACCCAACAGGTATTAAGCTCTACGGCTAAGCATTACGTCCTTAGATGCAAGGCCCTCTTTGATGCAAATAATTTTTGCTCGCACGGTAGAAGATTAATGCCAAACTAAAAATAAACTCAGCCTTAGTTCTGTATTTTTTTAAATTGAAATATTATAAATAACCTCGTCTTAACTTGGTACATACTCTTACTCTTACAGGGCCGTATTAACCACTAGGCCAAATAGGCCATGGCCTAAGGCGCCACGAACGAAATAGGCGCCGCGGCTTTTTAACGAATTTCAGTGTACCTAAAATAATAATTATTTTATACATTTAAATCACTATGGCATAATTGCTAATTATCATACCTATCTATACAGAACATAATATATCCTATAAAGAACATTCCTCATTCCAATCTAAACAAAAATATTCTAAATTAAAGTATTGAGACTATTTAGTTATTAGATCTCGTGAAATCAACTTCCTTCGACGACAGAGTATTCAAAATTTCTCGAGTCAAAAATGTCGAACAAAACATTTCTAGTATCTTAATACACTTAAAAATATGTCGTTATTTTTAAAATTGCCTTTAATAAAAGTTTTTGGGCATTGGGCCCCGAAAACTGTTCCTTTATTACCTTCATATTTTTTGCTCAAAACATTTACATTTGAAAACTTCCCACCTCGATTTTCCTGCTTTAAAATGAAAATGTGGAAAATCGCTCGGACCCGTCGATTTTTATTTCGAGGAGGACATCTTTTGCGTATATTTTGTCAATCTTGTTACTTCAAGCCCCTAGGAGGAAGGGGGGGGGGGGGGGTAAGATCTAAATCTTAAATGGATACCCCTATTTTATATAATTTTTTTGGATTCTGCATAAAATTCTGAACTATTTTAATGAAAGCATTATTAGTCTATACTTAACAGTTTCCGAGATATTTACTCTTGAAAAATGACATTTTTGAACTTTGACAGCGTCTAGCTTTCTAACTGCAAAAATAATGTAGTACAATCTACCACTATCATTTGACTCTTAGCGCTGAATTTGTGTTTTTATGAGTTTTATTTTTTGCATCTTAATTAGCTGGATTAGTCGATTAGTTTTTTTGAGCTTTGGAAACTACCAAACTCATATTAAGTCATGATATTTTAAGTTAATTGTTTTATTCATTTCACATTTTATAAACATTAGATAATCATTAATGTTAAGTGTTTGTTTATACTTCTATTTTTTGGTTTATAATTTTCCCTGAGTACTTACATGTATTATATGTTTAATACAATTAAATTATTAATCTATGAGTTTTTTTCAACAAAACGTGCAAATTTCCGCTTGCAAAACCTATTTTTACGAAATTACGTTTAGGCACAAATTTGATCATCCGTATCATGACTCGCTCAATTTTTTTAAAATCTGTTTCGAAAGTGAAAAAAATAGGCGCTAAAATTTGTCTGGCCTAAGGCGTCAAACGACCTTAATTCGGCCCTGTACTCTTACCTTGCAATTTTGTATTAGATTTTATTTTATTTTGTCTGAACGCTTAAACAATACCTCTATTAACTCTTTAACGAGATTTTTAGTCATAACACGCACCTAACCAAAAGATACTTGCCAATTATAATAAGTTAATGTACATGAATGGTCATAAATCTACATGAAAATTAATTTTCATATACCTACTAGCGCCTATTTTATGGGGAACAAAACATTAAAGCTAGGAATGTAAGTATTTTTTTATTGCAGATTAAATATTATTCATTATTGCCTCACTACATCCCCGATGAAAAATTTTTAAAAATTTTGTTTACATTTGGAGTATTTATACGCCTGAAATTATAAAATAAACAAGTTTTTAAGAGGCGTTCATAATTTAGTCAATAGAATTTAAAAAATAGTAAAACTTCTATTACAACCATAGACTTTTCATAGAATAGAGTACATTGTGATCGTTTTAAAGAAATCAAAAATTCCAGATTAAAAGTGTGTGTGTGTGTGTGTGTGTAAGTAATTTTCAATGGCTATGGAAAACTTCCAACAGGCCAGCCGGTTCCAGATTAAAAAAGTATCTTATAACATGTTAACATATATTTTTAAACATAAAAATATAATAAATTATATTAATCACACACATGAAACTCGTCATAAAAATACTATTACATATAAAAATAGAGTAAACAAAACAATAGCACACAAACATTTTTTGAACATCAATCCATATATTTTTGATATGCTACCACAGTCAATTAAAATAATTAAATCGTTAAATAATTATAAAAATAAAATTAAAAATTGGATATTATCTAATCCAAGAGATATATTCAAGAACGTCATTAATAAATAATGAATAAAATAAAGAATATATATTTGTATTTCCCTAGTTTCTTTCAAATATATTTATATATATATTATATACATAACGTATTGTATCTTCGTATATTGTAGTGATATAAAATACAAATAAAATATTGTCATGTTTGTTTTATATTATAACATAGTTGTGTCTGAATTATGAAATATATTCTTTACAATAAATATTATATTATTATTTAACTTTAAATTTATATTTAACTTATTATTATATTTAACTCAATACAAGTATTTACTTCTGAGTTTCGGAATTAAGTTTATTCAAAAAAATGTGAATAAACTTTTTATTATTATTATTATTATATATTTACGTTATATTATTAACAAAAATCATTTGGAAAAAAAAATAGCCCAGTACGTGGGTATCAAAAATTGGTGTTTGAATGCAAAAGGTGTTGTAGTAGCGATTTTTTAGTATGTTGTTAGGCTTGGGGCCCTAATGAAAAATCAAAGTTTTCGACCTCGAGGCGCATGCGCTCGATCCGCCATCTTGGATTTTAGGTACAAAAATTTGATTTTTTGAAAATAACTCAAAAACGGTGGATTTTGCGACAAAAGATATTCTATACAAAGTTAAAGAGGACAAAGTTACCTACATTTTTGTAGAAAGTTTTTTTTAGCACACCTATGTTAGGAAATTACACTATTTGAAAAAAAAATAAAAAAAAAAATTGGCTGTTAATTACTAAAATAAATAATTTGAAGAAGTAGTCCATGCTTAAAGTGGAGTTGAAAGTATAGAAAAGTAAGAAAAAACTAAAATTATTCCTCCACAAAATTTTGTGAAAGACTATAAACAATTTAAACAAATACAAATTATATTGAAATAATTTTTAAAGAGGCTCTATTGAGAGAGGGTCATAAATAACCTTCCGTGCATCGAGTCTGTATGCGTCCGTGTGTCATGTCTAGCTTGCAGAAGGTTACGCTGTTATAATGGAAAATTTCCAAGTTGATTTGTGCTTTATTTGTGAGAAAACTTTAAGTGAAAGTGACGTTGTCGTTGTAAAGGAAAGAGGTGTAAAGACACTTTTAAAATCGAGTGAGTTACGAGGTAATCGCGCACATACGCGCATTTTGAGAACACTATCTTCGGTAACTGTACATGGCGCATGTCAAAAAAATTATAATAATGAAAAACTGATCGCCGCGTATTGTAAAAAAAAAACGAACCTCAAGTAGCGTCTATAATGATATAATAAGAATAATGAAATAAAACTCAACCAAACTGAAGGTTCCGCATTTTTTTTTCAAATAGTGCAACTTCACGGAGCTGTAACTCTTAACATATGTGTGCTACAAAAAATTTTTTTTTTACAAAAAATGTACTAAATTTTGTCCTCTTTAGCTTTGCATAGAACATCTTCTGTCGTTAAAGCCACCGTTTTTGAGTTATTGTCAAAAAATCAAATTTTTGTACCTAAAATCCAAGATGGCGGCTCGAGCGCATGTGCCTCGAGGTCAAAAACTTGGATTTTTCATTAGGGCCCCAAGCCTAACAACATACTAAAAAATCGCTACTACACCATCTTTTGCATTCAAAAAACCCCCACGTAGTGGGCTAAAAGAGAAAAACATAAAAAAATTTAATATTTTTGCTGCTCACCTTATTTTATTTTTAGAGAAAACAATACACCTTTGCTTAAATGTAGTCCTTTTTTTCAACGAACAGTAAGTTAGTACATGTATTGTGTTTTCTTTTAGATTTATATGTACATCCTTATACAGTGTGACCAGTAAAGTCCGCATCATATGGGATTTTTTTAATTAATAGCTTTATTCGAAATTTGACTTTGGCATCAAGTTCTGCTTCGATCGAGATGAAAATTAAGCAAAAAAATAGTAGTCACGTGATTCGCATTATCTGTCAAATTTTAATTTTTTCCAAAAAGTAATTCAAAAGTGGAGTTATTTCTGAAAGTATCGAAAAAAGTTATTAGAAAAAGTTTTTTTAAATGCAGTTTCTAGCCCACTTGCAAAATTTTAGCTGCATAAGATAATTTTGATTTTTTACCCATATACTGTAAATTGCACCACTTTTGCAAAATAAGACTCAACACAACCTACATAAAACTTCTTAGTTTTGACAATGCTTTATTTCAAATACATTTTTTTTCGAGCAGCGCTATATTAAATGTGTGTTTTTTTACAAAATCAAAATTGGGCTATTAAAATTTGGTCGCATGTGAAGCAAAGTTTTTTTTTTACCCTGTATAAGGTAACTTCATAAAATAGGTATTTTCGAAAATGTAGTTTGTGTCTGAAAGTAGTACACCTTAATATTAAGACAAAAAAGAACACAGTGTCATCAGTAAAGTGTTCATTAAGTGGAAAATAAATTTTGATGGTGGGTAAAAAATTAAAATTATGTTATGCAGCTGAAATTCTGCATGTGGGCTAGACTCTGCATTTAAAAAAAAAAAGTTTTCTAACAACTTTTTTTCGATATTTTTAGAAATAAACCCACTGTTAAATTATTTTTTAGAAAAAATTAAAATTTGACCGATAATGCGAATCACGTAACTACTGTATTTTTGCGTAATTTTCATCTCGATCGAAGCAGAACTTGATGCCAAAATCAATTTTCAAATAAAGCTATTAATAAAAAAAAATCCCATATGATGCGGACTTTACTGGTCACACTGTATATGCTGTTTTGTTAAAAATAAATAAATAAATTCGTTCCTGGCTTGTTCATTATTAATATGGCCCTCAAAACCTATTAGCAAATAAATTCCGTTAAATTATCTTTGGCCATAAAAGGTAACTAGAAATCTTAGATAGAAATATCAAAAACAATAATTAGCTGCTGTCATTTATTACCTTTGATAGTATTTACCGGCACGCATAATTATTAGTTTGTTACCATCATTTAATATCATTTGGTCGGAAGATGCGTAGTAATGTCTTTATCCTGGAATAAAGCGAACTAGACCAGTGCTGAAGCCTTTGAAAATGGTAAAAAGTGAAAAAAAATAATAGTAGGATGAAACCCTTTGGAAAAGAAAGAGAATATAACAAAAATGAAAGGAAAAATAATTTACGGGCGATCCGAGGTCGGGAAGTGGAAAGGGGTGAGTTTTTAAGAAAATGATTTATCTCGATCTCCGGCAAAACTACAAGTCCTATGGAAAAACGTTAAATAGCAAAGTTGTAGCTAATAAAAAGATCTACAACTTTTGTATTTACAGGTTTTTCACATAACCTCAAAATTTATGTGAAAAATTCAAATAACCAAGTTTTTGGTTTATTATTTATATCGTTTACAAAAAAAAATTTTTTACGAAATTTGGTGAAAATTTACCTTTTTATGTCCCAAACACACTGTAATATTTTTGATTTAAAATATTTATTTTTTCACCTTATTTTGACTTAATATCGAAAAAGCACCCAAATTTTCAATCGATAATTCTCACGTCAAAATATCTGCTTTTTTAAAATTCGTTGAAATCTCTACTTTCTGATAGTGTAAAAAAATATATACATTACTATGGTAAATGTTCTCAAAAAATGCAAAGAAACGAAAAAAACTCGAATCAGAAATTTTTTTTTAATCATTATGTACAATTTTGAGCTATTTATTAAAATTTATACTTTAATTACTCGAAAAACGTAAGATTATATGATTTCGACGAACAAAAAGCCCACCGACTTTTTTAAAGAAGCAGATATTTTGACGTGAGAATTTTCGATTGAAAATTAGGGTACTTTTTCGATATTAAGTCAAAATAAAGTGAAAAAAATAAATATTTTAAATAAAAAAATTACAATGTGTTTGGGACATAAGAAGGTAAGTTTTCACCAAATTTCGTGAAAAAATTTTTTTTTGTAAAAGATAAAAATAAAAAACCAAAAACTGGTTATTTGAATTTTTCACATACATTTTGAGGTTATGTGAAAAAAGTGTAAATATAAAAGTTGTAGATCTTTTTATTACCTACAACTTTGCTATTAAATATTTTTCCATAGGACTTGTAGTTTTGCCGGAAATCGAGATAAATCGTTTTCTACCCTTAAAATCTCACCCCCTTCCACTTCCCGACCTCGGATCGCCCGTAAATTATTTTTCCTTTCATTTTTGTTATATTCTCTTCCTTTTCCAATGGGTTTCATCCAACTATTATTTTTTTTGTTTTAAAAATTATTGACCCTGGTCTAAACTCCTAGTTTTATAAAAAGTAATAGTAGGGTAGCTCATTAAACAATTTTTTTAGAGATATCAATAAGCAGAGTAGCTATATCACCATGATTTATATAATAATTACTGGTAAATACATATTTGACTGGCATTTTACTGTCACCATCACATAAATGTTGTTGAATGTATTATTTCATAAAGTATATTATTTACTTTTTCTGTGTACCTATATAATAGTATATTATGTTACAAGGACGAAAAATGTAGCATTTCGGACGTAATGCGGGAGATTACCGGACGAGGCAAAGCCGAGGCCGGTAACCCGCATAGTCCGAAATACATTTTTCCTACAGACGTGTGGAAAAATCAATTTTCCGCACGGATATCAGTGCGGAAAATTGACTTTTCCACACTAGTGCGGAATAAATTTTCGGCACGATTATGTCAAAAATCCGTGCGGAAAATTGGTTTTTCCACACTAGTGTGAAAAAATTTTTCGGAACGATTATGTCAAAATCAATAATATATCAGTTATAACTTGTAGTTATTACTTTTTTTCTCAGAATTAGTTACTATTACATATGTATGTGATTGTTATAGTTAATTAAAAATTATTAAATTTCTTTGAAATATGTGTTACTTATTTCCACACGTCTGTAGAAAAACTATTGTACCTGACACGTGCGGAAAATGTTTTCCCTGCACTCGGCTGCTTTCGTTCGGTGAACGGCAGACTCGTGCGGAAAATTTCATTTTCCGCACTTGTTAAGTAAATAGCTATTTCGTCCGTATGACATACGATATTTTTTATCCGATTGTGGGTTTGTTCCGATTATAAAATGATGTAAAAATAAAATAAACCAATACATTTCATCTTAGACGGTAATTTGTCAATGTTTGTCGGTTAACAATGAAACCTGTAATATGCGTATCTATGGATATAACAAATAATTACTTAAATTAATAATATCATTTGACGTTTTGTCAATTAGGCGATAGTTTTAAAACTTGAAAACACGCAAATGAAAATAGAAAATGATAGTGAAGATCTTATATTAGGTAAGCCACCTGATATTCGAGAAACTGCCAATGAAGTTATGTTACATTTGTTGCAATAAAAATCTAAGCAAATATATAAAAGAGCTTATAAAAAATTTATGGATTACCGGCAAGAAAAAACTATACAGTCGTTCTCGGAAAACGTTTTCTTAGTGTATAAGGCGGATTTATCGAAAACTGTGAAGTCATCTACTTTGTGGTCGCAGTACCTATTCCATGCTACGTGCAGCGGTAAATGTTAAACACAACATTGATATATCAAAATACATTAGATTACGAGCATTATTAAAACGAAAAAGTTTTGGTTATTGTCCAAAGAAATCAAAGATCCTAACTAAAGAAGAGTTTCAAAAATTCCTTTGCCATGCTCCAGATGACAAATACTTAATGTTGAAGGTAAATATAACTAGGTATATAATTATATTTTAAATTTCTTACGAATAATTTTCTTAATAGCAGGTTGCTTTTATTTTCGGAATTGCGGGCGCATGTCGTCGAGAAGAACTGGCTTATATGAAAATTGATGACATACAAGATTTGATAACGGCTTTGTTAATAAAAATTCCCTATAATAAATCAAACAAACCGAGATCATTTACGGTGACGGAAGAGTATCTAAAGTATTATAGAAATTATATGGCTTCACGTCCAACAAATATGAGTGATGGGCGATTTTTGTGTCTTATCGCAATGAAAAATGCTATAAGCAACTTGTCGGTGTACACAAATTTGGCTCCATACCTCAGGAAATAGCATCTTACCTAAAACTGCCGAATGCCAAGGAATTCACGGGACATTGTTTCCGAAGAACGTCGGCCACATTGCTTGTAGATGCGGGAGCAGACATAACTTCTCTAAAACGGCATGGAGGCTGGAAGTCTTCTGGAGTAGCCGAGGGCTACATAGATGATTCGTTAAGCAATAAGTTAAAGCTGACCAAGAAAATATTCAACATTCCACAATCTGAACTGCAATCAGTACCGACTCAGGTATCGCAATCCGTCTTCCAATCGAGTTAAACATTGGAGAATAATATCATAACGGAGAACAAAAATAATAACACATCCCCAAAATCAAATATACAGCACCCTGTTCTTGTTCAAAATTGTTCTAATTGTACATTTAATATAAACATTTCAACTAATTCAAAATAAAATAAACAGTTTGTTGAAAAAATGTTAACGTCCGAAAATATTTTTCGGCCTGGGACGAAAAGTGTTACCTAGCTACCAGCGCAATTGTCAATATCTTATTGAAAAGGATACCTTTTCGTACAAATATCTGATCTATAAAACGTCATCACAATTGGATAAAAATATTAGTTTTTTAAAGTTTGTGTAGGTACATACAACACCCAGTATAGCGTTACATTATTTGTAATGGCGGAGATATTCGCGCGTTAAATATCCTTTTCTTACTAGTAAAACTCTCTATTATCTTTTATTCTACTATGTCTAAAGATGTTAATATAACCTAGCATATCGTATTGATCTAAACAATGACACCTCCTTCATAACAATGATCTCCGTTTAATTCATCACACATGCTTGACTGGTCACTCTCAAATCTCCAGTGATAAGCGCGTGCCCCAATGGTAGGGATTTCTGGGTATTATGCCCACGACTTCCACTGCTTAAGTCACTCAGTCGACTGCAAGTCTTTTGGCTTTCAGCAGCATTTTCAGTGACGGTCGCTCGGATGTTCATCTTACGTCGAATACATCGCGGGATACATACCAGTTTAATCGTTTTCAAGAAAACTGGTGTTAGTTTTATTGCTTTAATTAGTAGTCCGCGTAACGGCCTCTATTGAGAATTTAAGTTTGCAGGAAATTCTTGAATTCAGGAAATAAACTGTGTCATTGGAAAAGTGTGCGAGAAACTTAAAACGCACGCATACCTTTACGTTCGGCCGAAATAGCACCAAAACTATTTTATGGACCTTTGAGAGAAAAACTTGAACAGTCAATAAAGCAAGAAACCCTTTCAGCTATGCAATACTACGTGATAAATTTGACATCGATAAAAGATAACGCGTATCTTTAACCTTGTGCGGACTATGTGAAATGTAAATGGATTAATGTAGTGTACATGTGACTTTAACTTATCATCACATCATACGATGACCTTGACACTGTGACGCAAATTTCAAAACAAACACTGAATTTTGATCTAAACAATTTGTTTAAAAGTTAAAATCGATATAGATCAAGATGGATTCATTATTAAACTATTCCGGACTTCAAGAGCGTCTTTCTTCCCAAATAAACTTTACCGATAGTAACAACAATGACGAATTCGGCGGTTCCAATTTGCTCAAAGAAGACAAATACTCCTTAAGGCCTAGATCGATAAGAAGGTTAACGGAGAAACCAAAACTCCAACGCGACGCAATAGAAACTAGCTCGAAAAATATCACTAAAGGGCAAAACAAAGGCAAATCAAAATCGGCGCCTTTGAGCAAGTACCGGAGAAAAACGGCCAATGCTCGGGAGCGAAATCGGATGAGGGAAATTAATCAAGCCTTTGAAACGTTGAGAAGGGTCGTGCCGCATATGCAGGCGCCATCTACCGGTTCGAACGAAAAATTAACTAAAATAACGACGTTAAGGCTGGCAATGAAATATATTAACGCACTTAGTACGGCTTTAAACAACCCCATGGACATTGACATTGATTATTCAGACTTGGACTGTTTACTTTTGGAGTCGGATGGAGAGTCGTTAATATCTTTGTCGGATCACTCCGGGTCTCTCCTGGCGTCTCCGGATTTCCCAGAACCTTCGTTGTCACCGGTCGACTTCGGTGATCCGTCGCTTCCCGCGTTGTTACACACCGATTTTACCGAACATGCGCTAGAGTCAACCGACTTGAGTGAGTTTCTGTTAACTTAACGTTTAGGGGTTTAGATAGAACATTTTGTAATTTTGTTTCGTCAGTATTGTTTGTTTAATTGACTTATAGGGTATTATTTTTCTAAGTTCTGTCGTATTGGATACTTTTTTTAAATTTAATTATTATATTAATTTAAATTCAGTAAGCAATATTTTATTTTTAGTGTGAACAAGTATTTTTTTCTTTTGGGGCCAAAATTGAAATTTCCCGGTTTGGATAAATATTTAATACAGTGACCGGCAGAAAGTACGCACCAAAGGGGATTTTTTTGCGGTGGAAAGGTTCTGCACGTTCTTAAACAAAAAAGAACATAAACAAAACTAGTAAATATTGCGTCGTATACGAGGGAGAGGTGAAAACGTTAAATTCACTCAAGAATAAAGTGCTCTTATTTTTCACCGTAGAATTTTTTTTATTAGGAAATATTGTTTGCATTTAAAAGTTATCCATAAATACCAAATTTCAGCTTAATAGCACAAAAAAGTTTTTACTTTTTTTTGACGCCCCCTCGTATAACGAGTCGATAGGAGCTATGCAAACTATAAATTCAGTTTTTAACAGCTCGTGAGCAATTAGACACATAACTTACTTAAATTTGTTTAAATATGCGAAAACTGGACGTTTGATTCAATAACGTCAAAAATAATGTAATTTTTTCTGGTGCACACCGTACATTATTCTATGGATAAGCGAAATAACTTTATGTAAAATAAATGAGGGTTTACTTCATACATTTAAGAATATTTTGCCGTTCCAAATTTTTAAAAAATTCTTAAATCCATTGGTTCATGAATTAAAGTTTAAACCCTTACATATTATAATTTTCGTTTTCATTAAAAAACTAAAAACATTTTCTTGTGCTAATAAACTGAAATTTTCTTTCTTGAATTTATGAATATGAATGCATACTAATGTACATACATAAGGATTGGAATTTATTATGTATGTATGTACATCTATAAAAGTACATCGATATAGTTACTTTTCCTATAGTTAATGATATTCCTCAATCTCCGCATTACCGAAATTTCGATTATCCGAAATCGGTCCGGTCCATATTATTACGGATAATCGGGAGTCTACTGTAGCTGAATTTAATTATTGAAATTTACTTTAAAAGTAAGCAAGAAACTCTCCAATCTGGGGATAAACGTCTAGATTGCAGTTTGACATTACTAAATTCTACACTGCTCTTAAAATTTTGTTTTAATAATTCATATTATTGTTTTAGGTTTTGCCTAATTGATAATTGTAATATCCTTCTACAAGGGTTTTTTTTTAAAACAGAGCATTGTCTGCTAAAGAAAAGTTTTTGATTTAAAAAAAAAAACATTAATATTGAATAGTATAGTAGATCTCATAATTGAATAATTGGTCAAATTTTTCTTGTTTTTATTTCTAGGACTTAACTCCTTTGGTTCAGTTTGCACTTCAATAAAATAATATCTTTCCCCAAGGCAACCTTAAGGTGGGAGTATTAACATGCTTGCCAACCTATAACCTATTTCGCGTAGATTTATTTATGTACTCTAGCTTTTACACAAAATATAAAGAAAATCAGTATCGACTTGATATTCTATAGGTAATAATTGACATATTTAATAAATATCAAGGAATTTCATAACTTATTTTAGGAGAATTGTATAGCGAAAAATATCGGGTAAGATTTTTTTTAACATTATTATGTCATTGTTCTTTCACCATATAATTCTCCCAAAATTAGCAAGGAAATAAATAGATATTTTTGTAATATATCAGATATTACCTAAGTAATGTGCCGACGATACTGATTTTATTTAAATGTTAGTCAATACGCGAAATAAGTTATAGGTTGGCAATGGATTAAATGACGTTGAGAATGCCACCTTAAGGTTAAGGAAGTCTATCCAGACAAGAAAATTCAGGTTGGCGAATCTTCTAACTTGTATAATTTATTAAAACAATAACCTCTAAAATACAAGAATAACCAACTGAAATAGGAGAATTGTATAATTTGATGTTCAATGGCGATAAAAGCTTAAAGGATTATTCCGACTATTTATGGGTCATTCAACTTTATACGGTCCTGAATTAAATAATCAAAAGAATTAGCTATATGAATAGTAACAACGTTTTTTACTGTCCGCAATCTGCAGAGTAATGTTGTGCATTATTTATGGTAATAGAGAACTGCTTAATCTTGAAATAAATATTTCTGCACTTGGAATTGTAGGTATTTAAGAATGAATTTATATATCGCATCAAAATATGTAAATGTATACAAATTTCCTGCACCTGTTCAAAAATGTATGCAACGGGAGTAGAGCAATATCGGTATGATTTTTTGAAAAGAGCTATACAGTGTGAGTCTGTAATTTGGATAAATTTGGTAAATCCAGTACATTTTTTTTTTGGAAAAGTTCTTGGACAAGGGAATTAACCTTTTAAGATGTGGTATTTATTATTTAATTTTATTTTAAATATTAATTTGAAGAAGTAGTCCATGCTTAAAGTGGAGTTGAAAGTATGGGAAAGAAAGAAAAAACTAAAAGTCTTCCTCCACAAAATACAGTGTGTGTATAAAGTCTGGAAACGGCTTAATAACATCACAATTTACTGGCCGATTTAAACCAAATTTGGTACAGTTGTGTAAGAGGACCTAACGCACCGAATGACGATATTGGCGTTGTTGCCAGCTTTTTAGTTTGTCTGGAATTCGAACGAATTTTATATTTTTAAATATAACACCCAGTATATTTTTACATTTTTAAATTCCACATAAAATTATAATTATTTTTTATTAAATGCATTATTAGTCTATACTTAATAGTTTCCGAGATATTGACCCTCGAAAAGTGACATTTTTGAACTTTGACAGCTTATAACTTTCTAACAGTACGTCTTAGAACAAAACGGCTTACATGTCCTAAGCAGGAAATATAGTTGTTCCGGTTTAACTGGAAGTTGATTTTTTTGGGAATATAATAAAAATTGAAGATAGGGACATGTAAGCCGTTTTGCTCTAAGACGTACTGTTAGAAAGTTATAAGCTGTCAAAGTTCAAAAATGTCACTTTTCGAGAGTCAATATCTCGGAAACTATGAAGTATAGACTAATAATGCATTTAATAAAAAATAATTATAATTTTATGTGGAATTTAAAAATGTAAAAATATACTGGGTGTTATATTTAAAAATATAAAATTCGTTCGAATTCCAGACAAACTAAAAAGCTGGCAACAACGCCAATATCGTAATTCGGTGCGTTAGATCCTCTTACACAACTGTACCAAATTTGGTTTAAATCGGTCAGTAAATTGTGATGTTATAAAGCCGTTTCCAGACTTTATACACACACTGTATTTTGTGGAGGAAGACTTTTAGTTTTTTCTTTCTTTCCCATACTTTCAACTCCACTTTAAGCATGGACGACTTCTTCAAATTAATATTTAAAATAAAATTAAAACTAAAAGCGAATAGGTATTGTGGCATATCGGACAAGTGTGTTTTTATATTGGCATACACAGTGATCCAAGCACAATGAATACCCTTGGGCGGGTAGACCACGACGGCCGTTTCGTCCTTGTTAGGACTCTACGGGCAGCCATAACCCACGGCAGACAATGACAGATTGGAAAAAGGTATTAATGCCTATTTTAAAAATCAACACAAATAATTTTTTAAAAGTTTAAAATCCTATTATAGACCAGGGTCGATAATTTTTGAAACCAAAAAGAATAATAGTAGGATGAAACCCATTGGAAAAGAAAAAGAATAAAACAAAAATGATTGGAAAAATAATTTACGGGCGATCCGAGGTCGGGAAGTGAAAGGGGGTGAGTTTTTAAGGGTATAAAACGATTTATTTCGATTTCCGGCAAAACTACAAGTCCTATGGAAAAACGTTGAATAGCAAAGTGGTAGGTAATAAAAAGATCTACAACTTTTGTATTTCCCCTTTTTCACATAACCTCAAAATTAATGTGAAAAATTTAAATAACCAAATTTTTGGTTTTTTATTTTTATCTTTTATAAAAAAAAAATTTTTTTTACGAAGTTTGGTGAAAACTTACCTTCTTATGTCCCAAATACACTGTAATTTTTTTGAATTAAAATATTTATTTTGACTTAATATCGAAAAAGCACCCTAATTTTGCATTTTTTGAGAACATTTACCATAGTAATGTATATTTTTTTTACACCATCAGAAAGAAGAGATTTCAACGAACAAAATGTCCACCGACTTTTTTAAACGAGCAGATATTTTGACGTGAGAATTTTCGATTGAAAATTAGGGTGCTTTTTCGATATTAAGTCAAAACAAAATGAAAAAACATATATTTAAATCAAAAAAATTACAGTGTGTTTGGGACATAAAAAGGTAAGTTTTCACCAAATTTCGTGAAAAAAATAAATTTTTTGTAAAAGATATAAATAAAAAAAACAAAAACTTGGTTATGTGAAAAAAGTGTAAATACAAAAGTTGTAGATCTTTTTATTACCTACAACTTTGCCATTTAACGTTTTTCCATAGAACTTGTAGTTTGGCCGGAAATCGAGATAAATCGTTTTCTTACCCTTAAAAACTCACCCCTTACCCCTTCCCGACCTCGGATCGCCCGTAAATTATTTTTCCTTTCATTTTTGTTCTATTCTCTTCCTTTTTCAATGGGTTTCATCCTACTATTATTTTTTTTCACTTTTTACCATTTTCAAAGGCTTCATCCCTGGTCTATTAACAAAGAAAGCTTTTTCAATTTCCCATTAAATAAACGATTAGCGTTGCAAAAAGTCTCCATTATTTAGAAAAAAATACCCTATAACTCTTACCGTACGGTTAACTTAATTTGTACGACTTTAATGATATTTTTATTTTAAAATTCCTGGGCATTTATTTTTATGTGCAAATGGTAACTGTATTATTTCATGGTATGAACATGTTTTTAGTTTTTAAACGTATAATTATTTTTAATTAATATGCCGGGCGTATCGATTCAAAACTGGACTGTCATGTTTAAAAGAAAAAAAAAGTAGAAAATTGTCAGTTAAAGCAAGTTTTACACGCGCTAATTTGTCGGCCGGGAAGTTAAAACAGTTCTGGGCGCCAAGTAAAACTTTTCTTGTGAATTTTCTTTTATGTAATACATCTCTAGCTTTATTTTACAGAGCAGCTTTTGTTTAGGAGCAAACACCACAGGCACATTCGCCATTTCATTTTTTGATCCTTATTTTGGTACTTCTTCATTTTATCCAAAAATTGGCTATCTTTGGAGTACAACAATTACTTACAGTTTTACGGCAATGGTTCTATACAGGGTGTCCGGGAAAATGTGGG
Organism: Polydrusus pterygomalis; assembly: GCA_963969555.1. Classification (NCBI taxonomy): domain Eukaryota; kingdom Metazoa; phylum Arthropoda; class Insecta; order Coleoptera; family Curculionidae; genus Polydrusus; species Polydrusus pterygomalis. Next base: position 23,147,157 of record OZ018379.1, read on the forward strand.
ATCTCCCGGGTATGAAAAAAACACTTGAAAAGAATACTACAAGTTCATATAAACTTCTTTCGTATCGGCCTCCTCTTCGGAGATATATATAATTATTAAGCCAACAGGTATATTTCAATTTTTTTTTCATAAGATCTATACCAGGTAAGACCCTTCAAATTACTATCCCAGAAAGTGTTGCGAATTACTCACATTTGCAGGGACGGACTAGCTGTGACACTAATGTGTCCATTTTTTTTACGCCCTGTATGGTAAAAACTTTGGACAACGTTTTTTACATACCTTTAACTATTAACTAAAAATTAAGCACTCTTTATTCATGTCGCTAATCCTAACCGTTTTAGGAAAAACGTCATTTTTAACATATTTACATCATGTATATTTAGCGTATTTCAATAAAAGATACATCTTTGTTCACCTATAAATTAAAAATGTTCACTTTTAACTGCTTAATATTAATACATGATCGCAATAAAATGACGTTTTTTCGAAAACGGTTAGGATTAGCGACATGTGAGTAATTCGCAACACTTTCTGGGATAGTAATTTGAAGGGTTTTACCTGGTATAGATCATATGAAAAAAAATACCCGTTGGTTTAATAATTATGTGTCAAAAACTTAATTCCATGGGAGCTCTTTGGGAGCCCATATCTTGGCTGATACGAAAGAAGTTTATATTATTATGAACTTGTAGTATTCTTTTCACGTGTTTTTTTCATATCCGGGAGATTTCCCACATTTTCCCGGGCACCCTGTATATAATTTAATAAAGGCGGAAAAAGAAATGTACGCAGAAACTTGATCAAATTTCGTTTTATGCTCTTTATTTAATTTCCACTTATAATCTCCAAAGCATGAATTATTATTGGAAATTTTTACGAGTTGCGAATTTTTTTTAAAATTTGTAACTGAGATAAAGTTTCCGGAATTTTAAATCAAGCTCGCGGGAGATTCGGCAAGAAAATTTAATGCGAAAGCTATTTGAAAATATAATTTAATTGGTGGCATACCGATGTAAGGGACCTAATACAACCCTGTGTCGTAAAAAACAATAGCGGACACTATCGGTATTTTGGTAATTCATAAGCAGTTTATATTGCATTATTTTTACTTTCCCTGTGCTCTAGTTAAATAATAATCTAAAATAAATATTATTCTTTATACATTCCATAATTTTATGCCACTAGAAACAAGAGAAAAAAGTATTCAAAAAATTTAAATAATAACGCGTACAAAATGAATGATAAATTTCCGTCTAATAATAACACAAACGTAACTGTTTCTTTTACAGCTGTCAAGCCAGGGAGATTTTCACTTATTAAATCTTAAATAGGTAGCGAGATTTCCGAATTTTTTTTATTGTTGTCATAGCAACATGTCATAACGCAAGTGTCTAATTGTCTAAAAATGACAGTTATAAAATGGACAATTAAATTTTGTTTGACTTAAAACTGTAGATAACTGCTAGCCAAATACGGGTATTTGTCGGCTTTTTGGAGAGTACGAAATATTGATAAGAAAGTGTTTCCTCTTAAAACTAATTTCCTTAAATTTGTCGGTAAAAATATAAAAAAATTTAAATTAAATAAATACCTAATAATGAATTGTTATAGAATAATGAATTTTATATACTCGTATGTCGTTTGGTTTTATGAAATTAGTGGTAGTAATAATAAATACAGTGTGACGAGTAAAGTCCACATCATATGGGATTTTTTTTTATTAATAGCTTTATTCGAAATTCGACTTTGGCATCAAGTTCTGCTTCGATCGAGATGAAAATTAACCAAAAAAATAGTAGTCACGTGATTCGCATTATCTGACAAATTTTAATAAAATAAATCAAAAGTGGGGTTATTTCTGAAAATATCAAAAAAAAATTATTAGAAAAAGTTTTTTTAAATGCAGTTTCTAGCCCACATGCAAAATTTCAGCTGCATAAGATAATTTTGATTTTTTACCCACCATTAAAATTTATTTTCCACTTATTGAACACTTTATTCTTTTTTGTCTTAATATTATGGTGTTTTACTTTCAGACACAAACTACGTTTTCAAAAATACTTATTTTATGAAGTTACCTTATACAGGGTCAAAAACAAATAAACTTTGCATCAGATGCGACCAAATTTTAATAGCCCAATTTTGATTTTGTAGAAAAACACACATTTATTATGGCGATACTTTAAAGAAAATGTATCTGAAATAAAGCATTGTCAAAACTAAGAAGTTTTATGTAGGTTGCGTTGAGTTACAAAATATGGATAAAAAATCAAAATTATCTTATTCAGCTAAAATTTTGCACATGTACTAGAAACTGCATTAAAACAAACTTTTTCTAATAACTTTCCTAGATACTTTCAGAAATAACCCCACTTTTGAAGTATTTTCTGGAAAAATGAAAATTTGACAGATAATGCAAATTACGTGACTACTATTTTTTGCTTAATTTTTATCTCGATCGAAGCAGAACTTGATGCCAAAGTCAAATTTCGAATAAAGTTATTAATTAAAAAAAAATCCCATATGATGCGGACTTTACTGATGGTCACACGTCACACTTTAAAAACTATAAACGTAGATACTAAATATTAAGGTACGGACTATTCTTGGCATTATGTATATTCCTATTATTGTTATTGAATATATAATTTGTGATATTATATTTTTTAAGACGTGTGAAAATGCTTATATTACCTTTACTAATAGCTGGTGCAATATTATTAGCAAATAAAAATAAGAATTTTTGAAATTTCCTTTAATCTCACGGCTATAAAAATATTTCTGTTAAGTTTTAACCAAGAAATTTTTAATTATACCTATTTAGTAATAACGGATATAACAGAAAACTTATCGTTGAGATGATGTGTATACGCTTGGTCAGACATATTTATGATGTATACGTCTGCATTTCGCTGCTTTTGGAAAGCTAAATTATAAGGTATGGAAAATATTTTTGATTCTAAATAACATTTAGGTTTGGTAACATGTAATATTACCAAACCTAACAGTGTGTTGATCTGTGAAAATACCATGAAACCACTTTGGACCACAAAATTATTGTTGTCATTAAAGGCAACATTTTCCCACAATTTCCAGCCGTCGGAACTAGAAATTGTAATTCTCAACTGAATGAATACCGGAACCTTTAAATTAAGATTAGCAAATTATTTTACGTGGTATTTATATACAGAATTGCCCAGAAGTCCGGAATAAAATTAATATAGCCTTGACCTTTTGGGGAAAACACTCGGACACATCAATTTAGTTTTATATACCGGGTGTCCACGGAAGGTGGCTCGCCCTTCTAACTTTTTTTGTTTTTCAAGATAATAAAATAAAATTCGGGGGATTTGTATACGACATAAAACTGCATTTGTTGACAGGTTGGACATTATGGAACATCCGGTTTAACCGGAAGTGACATAAACTTTCGATTTTTAAATGGGACACCTGGTATATTTTTATTTTTTTTAACTCCATATGACATTCTAAATACAACGATGTGTCACTTGTCACTTTTTTTCACCAAGAAAATATTTTTTTTCCAAATTTATTGTTTTATCTAGAGGGCTATGAATACCTTAAAATCACTTATTTCCGTTCTTTAATCTTGGGAAAAATACAATTTTATTATTTTTGGTCCAATGCTATGTGCTATGTAAAATTTAATCTTTAAAGTTGTATAACTTATGTTTTTTAAACGGCTACATGGTGGCTCGTCGGGTTAAAAAAAAAGAGGATTTTATTACGATTATTTTGATACCATACACTATTAGGTTTTAGAATAGCTGCCATTAAAAAACTTTAAAAAGTTGACTTAGAACTTTCCTAAAATGAAGCATCTTTTGAGAATAAATTTAGATTTAAATGCATCAAGTAGCCTGTGACCAGCAAAACTGATAAAACAAAATCATGCCTTGAAGAAAATTGAAATGCCAACAGCTTTTGCCAAAGTAAATTAGTTTGTTGCTTAAAAAGCATGGAAAATAATAATTTTACAAGGAGTGAAAATGTTGATATGTTATTAGTGTGAGAATGTAGAAATAATTTAACCGATGCTGCACGACTTTACTCATAAAGATATTTTAATCGTCGTCATCGTCATCCAACCCGGCACTATTAGGTACCCAAAACTGGTTCCGAAAATGCGAAATGAGCCTGACAATAATAACATATCAACTTTTTCACTTCGGATGTAACTCGAAAGCAGGAAGTATAGTTGTTCCGGTTTAACTGGAAGTTGATTTTTTTGGGAAGATAATAAAAATTGAAGATAGGGACATATAAGCCGTTTTGCTCTAAGACGTACTGTTAGAAGATTATAAGCTGTCAAAGTTCAAAAATGTAACTTTTCGAGAGTCAATATCTCGGAAACTATGAAGTATAGACTAATAATGCATTTAATAAAAAATAATTATAATTTTATGTGGAATTTAAAAATGTAAAAATATACAGGGTGTTCCATTTAAAAAAATATTCCAAAAGCGGACCCAGCTGTCATCTTGACATTTAAAGCTGTCATTGGTATGTCAAAAAGTGCAAGACTTGCTCAAATATTATCGTTCAAAATTTCATTAAAATATACCGAACGGTTAAGAAGTTAGAGGGGGGGGCGGACTTTAGGTCCTCACTGTATAAATTGACGTGTCCGAGCGTTTTCCCGAAAAGTTACAGGTTAAGGCTATATTAATTTTTTTCGGGACTTCTGTGCAACCCTGTATAAAAATTTAACTTTAAAAACTTTATGCCATTTCTAGTTTCCGGCGCGAATCCAGAATTTTCTTCAGGGGAAGAGGCGCAAAAAACGTTACAGTTACAAAATACGAAGCAAAAACAAACCTGGAAAGAAAAATATGGCGAGATGTGCTTATTTTTCCTATTATTTGAGGAAAGTTTTGGTTTTGTTTTGACAATTTTTGTAGTTCCGTACGCCCCTTCGCCGTTCTGGATCCGCCACTACCTAGTTTTTCATGTTTAAAGGATGGACTCAAACATTTTTCTACATTTTATTATTTCACAGTATAAAAGGAAAACATAATACAGTGACCGGCATAAAGATTATCTCTGCATAAGGAGTCACCTTAAAATTCATTTTATTATTTAGGTGACGATAGTTACGCGCTTGGCGGGAAAATTGTAAAAAAAATAAATGGTGTCATGAAAATGGGTATTAGATGACGAGATTTTGAAAAAGGTATTTACATTTTGATTTTATGCTTATTTACAAACATTAAAGCAAAAATTCGAAAAACTATTTAAAAAAAAATAAATATACAGTGTCACCAGTAAAGTCCGCATCATATGGGATTTTTTTTTATTAATAGCTTTATTTGAAATTTGACTTTGGCATCAAGTTCTGCCTCAATCGAGATGAAAATTAAGCAAAAAATAGTAGTCACGTGACTCGCGTTATCTGTCAAATTGTAATTTTTTTCAAAAAAAAATTAAAAAGTGGGGTTATTTCTGAAAATATCGAAAAAAGTTATTAGAAAAAGTTTTTTTAAATGCAGTTTCTAGCCCACATGCAAAATTTCAGCTGCATAAGAAAATTTTCTATATATAAACTTCATAAAATAAGTATTTTTGAAAACGTTGTTTGTGTCTGAAAGTAATACACCTTAATATTAAGACAAAAAAGAACACAGTGTCATCAGTAAAGTGTTTATTAAGTGGAAAATAAATTTTAGTTTAACTCAACGTAAAGTTTATCTATTTTCAACGATTTAATTTAAAACCGCTTTATTTTATTTTTTATTTTTTTACTTTCAGACACAAAATACGTTTTCAAAAATACTTATTTTATGAAGTTACCTTATACAGGGTCAAAAACAAATAAACTTTGCATCGCATGCGACCAAATTTTAATAGCCCAATTTTGATTTTGTAGAAAAACACACATTTAATAAGGCGCTACTTCAAAGAAAATGTATCTGAAATAAAGCATTGTCAAAACTAAGAAGTTTTATGTAGGCTGCGTTGAGTCTCATTTTGCAAAAGTGGTGCAATTTACAAAATATGGGTAAAAAATCAAAATTATCTTATGCAGCTGAAATTTTGATGTGGGCTAGAAACTGCATTTAAAAAAACTTTTTTATAAACCTTTTTTCGATATTTTCAGAAATAACCCCACTTTTGAATTATTTTTTGGAAAAAATTAAAATTTGACAGATAATGCGAGTCACGTGACTACTATTTTTTTGCTTAATTTTCATCTCGATTACAGCAGAACTTGACGCCAAAGTCAAATTTTGAATAAAGCTATTAATAAAAAAAAATCCCATATGATGCGGACTTTACTGGTGACACTGTATAACAAAAACAAGGACTTTTCAATATTCTTTATTAACAAAAAAGTTACCTTGTCGGACTTCCATTGTCTTTATTTTGCTACTTCGGTTAGTTAGTATCTCTAATCGTTTTCAACTGGAAACTAAATTATAATTCCAGGGCTTTTGTCTTAAATATTAAATACTATTCATGTGCAATGAAGCTTGATGACTCCGCAATAAATGTTAAAAATGTCCACCCCCTGCCTGTATGCATGCATCCAATATTCTTCTCATTGATTCGCGAACTCTTTGGAAAATAAAATTATCTAGTAGGCTAGGAGGTTTATTATGCAATGTTTTTAACTTTTTGGAACCTATCAATAATTTTCTTCCAAATATCGACATTATTTCAAAAATTATTTACGAATAACAAAAATAACCGGGGAACCGTCCTGTACAATATCGGACACTTATTAAATAACACCCTGTATAGCTTTAAGGATTTTGTTTAAAAAAATAAACTAACAACTATTGACTGAGCGGCTCTTATAATGTAAATCGACGCAAAGAGGAGGGGGGCCATGGCCCCCATGGCCCCCCCTATATGACCGCCCCTGAGTCCGACACGGTAATTTTTTTTTGATATTACTTTATTGTCTACCACCTTCGAAACAAATTCTTTATTAAGTTTGTAAAGACTTTTATATACAACATTATTTTCTTAATCGATTAGTAAACTCGTTTCCGTTTTCAATGTGCTACGGAGTCCACATATATTGATTTTCGTTATCACGGAAATATAAAAGTAATCTATAATATTTTTTTCCTATAATTCTAATCCTAAACAACTTTTTTCAATATCTCGTTATCAAATACCAATTTACATAAAATTTATTTCCATATAAATATGGGGAACTTTATGCGGGTGACTGTATAGGGGTAGCAAATATTGCAAACATGATTTTTTTTTCAAAACGTTTTTACTGTAGTTAACGGAATATTGTTTTTAGGTTAGAAAATTATCTAATAGTTACTAATTATGAAAAATGGTGCAAAAATAAATAGAAGAAGTCCATAAACGCTTATAATATAAACACTGTAAATTGTTTGCCGGTAATATAAATCACGTTTAGAATTTTATTATAGAAACGGACACGTTATAAAATGTTTTATTGTAATTTATTTAAATTAATATAGTTCCCTGTACATAAAAATTTGAACTGAGTAGATGTTTAGGAACTCGCCTAATGAATTATTTAAATACATATAAAGTATATTTTATTGTTACCTAGAGAATGATATTTATAAAATAGATATTATAAATGTTGTTGTGTGATTTGGGAGTGAATCAGTGCTGTTGATTTTTGAAATAAATAAATTTTACAGATACGTGTGTTTATTTTACACTGATGCTAAGCATTCCTCAATTTACTTTACAACAGTACAACCCAAAGAAAAAAAATATAGAATGTCCAAGAAACCAAGAAAAAATATATACAGGGTTAGGAAAAATTACCAGAACGGTCGATTATTTCAAAATATACAGGGGTTATTAAAAAACGTCTTATATAAAAAATGTAGGGCTGTTAAAAATCTACATATCGGTGATAAATTGAAATATACAGGGTCGCCCACAAAGTTGTGGAGAATAATAGTAACATTTTTTAAAATGGAATACCGTATATTTTTACTTATTTTCATTGTCGACTCAATTTTATACAATTTTTATTAACCATGTGTTATACCTAAATTCATTACTTTTCTACATAAATTGATCAGCTACAAAACACAAAACAAATTTCAAGAAACAATTTATTAAGTCAACTTTAAACAAAAACGTATAACAAATTATGGCAAAACGGCTCTATTTTTTAATGTGTTGAAAATGACAACATTTACTAACTGACAATGATACAAATTATCGCAAAAATGTCTTAGGGTGTTTAAAACCATTTCCCTTGTTATTCTCGCACTTTCATTGACAATTTTCATTCTTAATTCTTCTAAATTATTGAATTTATTTTGATAAAATATGTTTTTCAGGTGACCCCAATAAAATAAATCTAATGGTGAAAGATCGGGGGACCGTGAAGGCCATTCGATAGGCCCTCTTCTTCCTATCCATCGATTTGGGAACGTGACATCCAAAAATTTTCTAACTTCGCGAGTAAAATGCAGAGGAGCTCCATCTTGCTGATACCAGGTTAAGTTAATATCAGCATTTAAATTGTTTATAGCTGGAACTATTTCTTGCCAAAGAAGCCGGAGATATCGATCACCGCTCAAATTTCCCTCGATAAAAAAGGGTCCAATTACATGTCCCGCAAACAATCCAGCCCAGACATTAACTTTTCTTGGGAACTGTGTATGCAGCTCTTCATACCAGTTAGGGTTATTTCGCGCCCAGTAACGGTAAATTTGCTTACTCACCATTCCGTGTAGTGTAAAAGTCGCTTCATCCGAAAACACAATATTGTTTGAAAAATTCGAGTTTTCTTCCATATTTCTAGTCATTATTTCGCAAAATTCTAGCCTTCGATCACAGTCAACGTCAAAAAGTTCTTGTTCAACATTAATTTTGTATGGATGCATTTTCTCAGTATGAAGAACGGTTCGTACAGATTTTTGATCAATTTTATGATCCAAAGCAAACTGATTGGTGGATTGTTTGGGATTTTCTTCTATCGCAAGCAGAATGTCCAGCTTTTTTTCCTCGGAGGTAGCAGTCCTAGGTCTTCCAGATCTTGGGCGGTTTTTTACAGTACCAGTCATTCTGTAACGCTTAATAGTTCGAAAAACTGCATTTTTTTTAATGTGCCTGTCTGGATGCAAATTATTGTAAATATTACATACCTCCTGATGATCTCTGTTTATCGCCAAACCCCCTAAAAATTAAAATATCAATTCTTTCTGTTTCAGTAAGTAAAAATGCCATGCTATTTTCTTTTTTGTCTATTTCTGTCAGAATTTGAGTTTCAATTGTCAAACTATTAATTATCTATTAGTAACCATGGTCGTGCCTTATTTGTTGTTCACTATGTTCGAAAATCGCATCGTTATACGTTATTATTTGAAACGCCGATTTCTAGGAAAGTAATGAATTTAGGTATAACACATGGTTAATAAAAAATGTTTAAAATTGAGTCGACAATCAAAATAAGTAAAAATATACAGGGTGTTCCATTTAAAAAAATATACCTATCATTCTCCACAACATTGTGGGCGACCCTGTATATTTCAATTTATCACCGATATGTAGATTTTTAACAGCCCTACATTTTTTATATAATACGTTTTTGATAACCCCTGTATATTTTGAAATAATCGACCGTTCTGGTAATTTTTCCTAACCCTGTAAATATGTAAACATATCGACGGGCGATGTCGCCAACAACCGACAGGCACTTTTTTTTTGTAAATAGGGGATGTTAAAGGAGCCATTATACTGAGACCTAAGAGGTCCACTGTATCCCCTATCGCCTGAGTAATGTCTGCCAGATGAAATCTACAGTTTAACGTGGAATTTGAACTAAGTGTATTTCGTATTTCTTTTAAGGACACAGTTCTCAAGGTCAATCATGTATAAAAGACCTTTAAATGGCTTGAATGCAGGGGTGACTTCCGGAACCTTGCAATTAATAAAAAAAAATTATTAGTATCTAATTTTGAAAGGGCTGCTCAGGGAGGCATTGACGAATAGTATGCAGGTGTTTTTTTTTTAAATGCACAGAAACTTAAAAAAAAAAACCACCAAAATTGCCACAATTTACCTGAAAATCCTTGAAAGTAAACACGTCGATTTTCAGGAGTGAAGTAAAAACAACAGTGTTTACTGGGTAACACGATATTTTCTAGTGTATCTAGGTGTCATCTCTCCAAATAATTCTAGCGATTATATGTTTGTTTTAACAGAAAAGGTTCCGTAATTGCACAAAACACGAAAGTAAACAAAACTATGACCGGCTGACTAACATCTGCCTTGCTCTACCAGGTCCAGAATATGTCTGTCTTTCTTCTTCGTATACCAAAAGCTTAAAAATAACTACTCTGATCAACACAGCACTGCAGTGCGCATGCGAATCGACTATAATTAGGCAAATCGAATTGACGATAGAAAATGGCGTCGTTAATCCCACCTTAATGTCCTCAGCAACGAATACTTACACCAGGAAGAAGACAAACAAACATAATAATTGGTCGAAGCAAAAATATGTCACGGCTGTCAAAAACAGCGCCGCCATCGGGACTGTTGAGAACCTTAAGCCGAGAAGCGGGACGTTCAAATGTCCACAGGTTTATAATGTTCTTTGCGCAAATAATTTAAAAGTAATTTTAAAGCCAAAAAATAGGGGAGACCGTGGATACATTGGACAAAATATAAATTTTTTCCAATAATTTTTTTTATAAGTGTTTTGTGCTTACAAGCTTTGAGTCATGCATTTCCTGATCCCTTAGCTATATTATTTTGCTATATAGCAATTTCTTAGAAATATAGCTTTTTTCCAACGTAGTTTAAGAAACTCTATTGCAGTTGTCCATTTTATCCACAGGTTAGGGGTAAGAATGGACAGAGAACGGGGATATTTTGGACATGTTTGAAATTTTAAAATTAAAAGCTGGAAAGTGAGAGAAAAACTTTATTTGAGAAAAAAAAAACTAAGAAATGCTTATATTGCATTTTTGCGTCATGTTACAGTTAGACCACGGGGATACAATGGACAAGCCGGGGATATAATGGACAGCTGTCCATTGTATCCTCTAATGGCGTCATGATAGAATTTAAATTATTTTTGGAAAATCACATTATGATTTAAAACAATTTGCTAAGCAATACGATCTGTATAATGCATAATATTGATTTTATATACACAGTACATCAAAAGCACTACAAGAAAAGCACTAAAAGACATCAGAACTTACCTCAAAATTTATAAGAAAGCAGCCAAAAATGAATAAAATACTCCCGAAACGTGCAACCTGAACCGTTGGCTATTTGCAACTGTCCACGGATAGTTCGGGGTATTCTACACCTAATTTAGCTACAGTGGCGCCATAAACGAGATTTAGGCCGTAAATTTGAATGTGTCCATTATATCCCCGCGTCCAATGTATCCACGGTCTCCCCTATATTCAAAATCCTGTTAATTGGTTGTAATTAGCAGGATTCTGAATAAACTTTTTGACTAAATATCACTTTAAAATAATCTTCTCTAATTTATTGTTAATCTTGAAAATGAAAAATAAAATTAGATATGCATGGCATAATTTTATTAAAAAATTACATGTAAATGACGATTATTACCGTCTGTCTTATAATTCCTCGTAATCTACTTTTACAAACTCCCTGTTTACTGTTTTTTTTGTTCATTCTTTAGACGTTCCTCAGCAATGGGTGTATTTTCAATAACTATTGTACTCGCTTTATGGCGGCCTGAAAGACACTGCGAGCGTATAATAGATATTTTCAAGAAGGAGGGGAGGTTCCCCCTGCATCCCCCTCCCCCATTCCATTTAATTTCGCACCTATAAACCCATAAGACAACAAAATAAGAAAAAAACGGAGCTTAAAAGAAAGTGTCGTGGAATTGTGTCACAAGAAAAATAAAATTTGTACAAAACAGTTGCTTCTATATAAAAATTATTTATCATGCTGTTTTTAATGTGGGTGCCGGTAATATTTGCTGCTAATTGTGCGATATAAAATGTTAAAACTATAAAAGATTTTTTTAAATGTGGGCAGATTTTAAAAGTTGCAAAACTGGTTAAAAATAAATCGGATTTTTTACGTTGGCTGTTGGAAGGTTGCAATGTTTTATACATGTTTAAAATACATGGCTTGGTCACAGTAAAGAGGCGTACAAATACATAATTACTGTTTATTGTTATTTTTCGTAGAGTTGTTCGGTGTGAGAAATGCTACATACGTTTATTTTCAATCAGCTTTTTCCGAAGAAATACCTTGAACGTCGTTTGGTTTCGAAATATGCAACATTACAAACATTTCAATTCGTGATATGTGTCTTATTACCAGGCTACCTACAGTGCCACCAGTAAAGTCAGCATCATATGGGATTTTTTAAAATTAATAGCTTTATTCAAAATTTGACTTATCAAGTTCTGCTTCGATCGAGATGAAAATTAAGCAAAAAAATAGTAGTCACGTGATTCGCATTATCTGTCAAATTTTAATTTATTTCAAAAAATAATTCAAAAGCAGGGTTATTTCTAAAAATATCACAAAAGTTTTTAGAAAAAGTTTTTTTAAATGCAGTTTCTAGCACACATGCAAAATTTCAGCTGCATAAGACAATTTTGATTTTTTACCTATATTTTGTAAATTGCACCACTTTTGCGAAATAAGACTCAACACAACCTACATAAAACTTCTTTGTTTTGACAATGATTTATTTCAGATACATAGACACAAACTACGTTTTCAAAAATACTTATTTTATGAAGTTACCTTATACAGGGTCAAAAACAGATAAACTTTGCATCACATGCGACCAAATTTTAATAGCCCAATTTTGATTTTGTAGAAAACACACATTTAATATGGCGCTACTTTAAAGAAAATATATCTGAAATAAAGCATTGTCAAAACTAAGAAGCTTTATGTAGGTTGCGTTAAGTCTTCTTTTGCAAAAGTTGTGCAATTTACAAAATGTAGGTAAAAAATCAAAATTATTTTATGCAGCTGAAATTTAGCGTAGAAACTGCATTTAAAAAAACTTTTTCCAATAACTTTTTTCGATATTTTCAGAAATAACCCCACTTCTGAATTATTTTTTCAAAAAAATTAAAATTTGACAGATTCCTAATGCGAATCACGTGACTACTATTTTTTTGCTTAATTTTCATCTCGATCGAAGCAGAACTTGATGCCAAAGTCAAATTTTGAATAAAGCTATTAATTAAAAAAAATGCCATATGATGCGGACTTTACTGGTGACAATGTATATAATATGTAGTTTAATTTATAATTATTAGGCTTTAGTTAAAATAAAATTCAAAATTTAACCCATGTTCTGTCTACTATAAATTAATTATAAAAACTTGAATTAGACATCAATCTGTTGTCCTTTCTTCAATTTGCTCCCTCAATGATGATTGTATTATCCTCTTTTTCGATTGGGAATTAAATTTCATAAGATACCCTATCCAACATTAAGAAGTATTAGAAGATAATATATATAGTGTCCGCGAAAATAATTAAAAGCGAATATTGTGCAGCAAATAGCGTTCCCTATACTGGATTGTGATGCACTTCGTGGTTTATTTAGTTGTTTACCTTTCGATTATTACCAATGTTACTGCATTTTATATTGGAGTTAATTCCGCTGGGATGGCGCTAGGGTGTATTGATGGCCGCTTTGATTTTGCAAAATGCTTTGAATACATCTTACCGCCGTTGTCGGGATTGATTGATTTATGGCTGCCCGTAGATTCCTAACAAGGACGAAACGGCCGTCGTGGTCTACCTGCCCCAGGGTATCCATTGTACTTGGATCCCTGTGTATTCCAATATAAAAAACAGTTACACACTTGTCCGACATGCCACAATATTCACTTTTTAATTAATTGATAATAAAGAAATCATGCAAGACACGCCTATATTTCTAATAATTGATGTCAGTACCTAAGTCAATCAGTTTACAATAATGTTATATAATAGTACAAACATTCTTTCAAAAATTGATAATAAAAAAGTTTTATATCTGGCAAGCAAATTCATGCACACGCTGTCTTTGTGGTTGCCTTTGAAGGGCAACCACAAATATCTTGAAGAAAATGAGATCTTATGAATTTTTTCAAGTAGAATTAGAATTTTTCCGCTTATATGACGCATGGTGCAACAACGCCTTATTTGGCCGTTTAGTTTACGACGGGGCTTATTTAAAATTCACCAGACATCACTTCAATATAAAACATGTTAAATTCCTATATACGTTTAAAGAAAGTTGATATATCTATTTCAGTTGAATTAAAGAATAATAAATAAGTATTACTTAAAGCGCTAAAAAAAGATGATACTGTGTAATTTGCTATATTCGTGTTCTAGGTTTTGTAATTTCTTACTTACAGATACACATAAGAGGCTGCCATAAAGAGGCATTGGGCGTAACAACGTAAGAAGTAAAACTTTAAGGACTGATCAAAAAAAGCTGAATGATTGGATAAAATTTAATTCAACATCGTGTTTCAACAAAATGGCGGAGCATATTAATAGCTCGTATTATAAGCTTAAGATTGTCATTGTTATCATTTTTGGTAACATATATTTTTAATGTGTCTTAAAGTTAACCAAGAAATGAAATTATTAAAATGACCGCAAAGCTCATTAATCCGTTTATTTATTTATTTATTTTATTTATTTATTCCAATAAAAATCCCAAAAACATTTGTTTATGAGGGATTCTTTACTAATTACAACATCTAAAATAATGTAATTTTTAACTATAACTAATTAATAATACAAGATAAGTTAATAAAAATAAATATTAAAAAAAAAATAATACTTAAAATGTTAATATTCTATAAAAAATAGAAATATTTAAATATGTATAAAATTATTCAATTATTATTTCTTTTACTGAAATAATAAAACTAACAATATCATTTTTAAATAATTTTGAAAATAATAATTAATCATAAAAGAAGTGCATGTTTAAATATTTTTTTTCCACTACTAACCTTTAACATCGCCATTATTGACCGATTAATTAACGCCAGAAATCGTTTTTCTCTCCCTTCTCAGTTGCTATTGACAACGGTCAATAATAAAGCATTGAAATCCATTATTGACCGATCTATTTAAAACCAGGTAACTTGATTTGTTAATTCCCCAACAAATAACATGAAAGGTGACTTCTTGTGGTTAGGCAACCAACAATACATGACGTAAATAAACCAAAATTGACATAACAAAGCCAACTGACAAGAAAACAAATTATCTTGCCAATATGCCAAAGCAGGTAACTTGATTTAAATATATATTTATACAAACCTAATATTTTTTATAATTTATTAATACTGTGCAAAATAAAAGTGTTAGTAGTGGAAAAAAAATTATATTAACCCCGGTTTAGACAGCCTATAGCCCTCGCGCCCTAAATCCCTCGTCGCTCCGCTCCTCGTGATTTAAACTTGACGCTCGGGCAATAATGATGGCTGTCTAAACCTTGGTTAATAATATACTATTAGTTCGTTGTAAAATTTCATACCTAACTATTTTCTGTTTAACATATTCAATGTGTTCACTCCAATTAATAGTTTCATCTATTACCAACCCCAAAAATTTAATTTAATTTGATTGTTTTAAATGCCCGACTTTTAATTTTAAATCACTTCTGTATAAATTGGGTTTCTTTCCTATACAGTGTGACCAGTAATAAAGTCCGCATCATATGGAATTTTTTTTATTAATAGCTTTATTCGAAATTTGACTTTGGCATCAAGTTCTGCTTCGATCGAGATGAAAATTAAGCAAAAAAATAGTAGTCACACGATTCGCATTATCTGTCAAATTTTAATTTTTTCCAAAAAATAATTCAAAAGTAGGGTAATTTCTGAAAATATCGAAAAAAGTTATCAGAAAAAGTTTTTTTAAATGCAGTTCAAGCTCACATGCAAAATTTCAGCTGCATAACATAAATTTGATTTTTTACCCATATTTTGGAAATTGCACCACTTTTGCAAAATATTACTCAACGCCACCCACATAAAACTTCTTAGTTTTGACAATTCTTTATTTCAGATACATTTTCTTTAAAGTAGCGCCATATTAAATGTGTGTTTTTCTACAAAATCAAAATTGGGCTATTAAAATTTGGTCGTATGAGATGCAAAGTTTATTTGTTTTTGACCCTGTATAAGGCAACTTCATAAAATAAGTGTTTTGGAAAACGTAGTTTGTGTTTGAAAGTAATACACCTTAATATTAAGACAAAAAAGAACACATAGTGTCATCAGTAAAGTGTTCATTAAGTGGAAAATAAATTTTAGTGGTGGATAAAAAATCAAAATTATCTTATGCAGCCGAAATTTTGCATGTTGGCTAGAAACTTTATTTAAAAAAACTTTTTCCAATAACTTTTTTCGATATTTCCAGAAATAACCCCACTTTTGAATTATTTAAAAAAAAAATTAAAATTTGACGCGAACGCGCGAATGCGAACCACCTGACTACTATTTTTTTGTTTAATTTTCATCTCGATCGAAGCAGAACTTGATGCCAAAATCAAATTTGGAATAAAGCTATTAATAAAAAAAAATCCCATATGATGCGGAATTGGTCACACACTGTACATAAAAAAGAGCATTTGTCCAAATTTAATGTCAACTTATGTAATTTATTTTGGTCAATAACTTCAGTGTTATAAAAAGATATATCGAGGGTCAAAACGCAGGACCTCGTAAGTAACACTTTTGGCGAAATACGTTCTATTATATATTGTTGCCTAGAATATATGGCTCCATCTGTTAACCAAGTTTCAAACTACAGGGTTTCTAATTTTTGCCGTAAATTGCAGAAAACATTACGTGGTATTTACATGTGTGGCTATTTTAAAAGCATTACCTCGCATTTGTATTCTATTATACCACAGTACCTCGTAAATGTCATTTTTTCGAGAAATAATGGCATTATATTAAATCTTTCTTTATTAATCTCTTTTTACTCCTTTTTGTAAAACTTATAATAATATACTAAAAAAATCATTAATTTTCTATTAAAAGAGAAAAAAATAGTTTTATTGCCTTCCTGTAAAATTCTAAAATTGTTACTAACGAGGTCCTGCGTTTTGACCCTCGATATATAAATTTGAGTTTAAACTTGCACTAAAAGCTGCATACGTTACATGATCATATCAAATTCACACGAGTTCCGTATAAATAGAATAATCAATTGCATCAAGTGTTGGAAAGTACGCCTTCATTATTTAATATTGGGAATAATTATTTCAACAAAAAATAAGTTACTCCATCAAGCTTAATTCAATGATGCAGCACTTTTAGATGTTTTAATAGTAGTATGAGAAACACCAGGCACCTGTTACTACAAGCAGGTTCAACATCGTAGAAAAAAAAACTATATTTGATCTTTTATGCTTTATAATCAGCAGAATATAAATGAACAAAAGTAAATTTAAATAATGAAGTGGCGTGCTGCTGTCTTCACACCTGTTAAAAAAAGAATGGTTAGAAACATAAGTTTGAGGTACGTTTGAATTCTTTCATCTCTCATCTTTACAAAACAAAATAAGCTGTAGTTTGGTGTAGATGTCACTCTACACTACCTTTTTTTAACTGTTAATTAATTTTGACTTTGAGATATTCTAGTAGAACCACTATTTAGATAATGGTTCAATATGGAAATTAAAATGAGCGTTGCAGGAACTAATCGTTCAGTTACTTTAGCTCCTGGTTCTACCTAACTCCAGGGTAAGAGGGGCCTAACACGTTGAAAGACGTTCCCCCATTTCCCATAAATCAACAGTTAACTGCAAATGGTGATACCACATCACACAACTAGTCTCGCGCAAAATAACGCCGGTTTTGCATGGAGGATGCAGAAACGGCAGAGCACATACTGTGCACCTTCCCCGTAGAAGGAAAAATCAGGTTCACCCTATTTGGCGAAGTAGCATTGCTGCCGGAAGACATGAAGAATATCTCCCCCATAATTTAATCAGGTTCATTAAGAAATGAAGAAGAAGATTTATTGGAAAACAAATAAATAAGGTGTTAGTCACATGGTCGCCGTGGAGCGTTAAATGTAATACACTTACTTTCAACCGAACCTTATCTTAATTTTCCTTTTCTATATGTTTACGTTTTCGTGATCTAAACATTTTGGTGACGAAATATTTATCATCGCAAACGAACCCACGGACACAAGGTAGTACCTATATTATTAGTTGAAATAATAAACCACAAAACTAATTTATTTTAGGGCTCGTATTTCCTGAGATACGCCTATGACCTCATTACTTACTCAGCCACAGTCAAATTGATTGAATGATTATTATTGTACTTAAAAGCTTCATTGATATGTAGTATAATATTTACCTAGATGCTATTTTAAATGAACAGAGGCTAAATGAATTAACATTTAGCAGCTTTAATATTTAATAAAAGCACTTGAAAAATTTTGTGAACCTTAAAAAACTAGCTATTTGATTTCATGGAAAGTTTATGGTCCTGACTTCAGTGCGACGTGCGAGCAAAAATTATTTGCATCAAAGAGGGCTTGGATTAAAAAATGTAGAGCTTGGTTTAGATCACAATGATATGGGGACTATATATCTAACCAAATCTAGGTTAAAATTTTGTCAAATTCATACTATGACATGATATGCCAAACTAATGAGTAATAAAATAAGTAGACAAATACAAATTTATTTTTGTTGTTTACAAAATTAACAAAGTAAGAATATACAGAAAGAAAAAGAAAAATAATTACATAAATTATTGCTGAAATTGGCCACCGCCATGCTCCAAGCATAAATTCACACGTCTCTTCAAATTTGAGAAAGTGTTGACCATCATCTCTGGAGAAATGTTAGCAGATTCTTGGATAATCCTTTCTTGTAATTGTTCTAAATTTGCAACAAGTTCTTCTGTTCTTACAGATGGTCTTCCTGCTCCTTTTTTGTGTTGTATAGACCCTGTTTCCCTAAACACAGCCACGGTTCTTTTCAGGCAATGATAAAAATCCCCAGCAATAAAAGCAACGTTAGGAAAATGTTCGTGAATATCGTCCAGGCACAAACCCGGATTGTATTGCCACTCACCGTTTACTCTAACCCCGTTTTGAAAATACGCTTCAACCATGAATGTTTTGTGCTGTTCCGTAAAGCCCATTGTGTGAATTGTTCAAGAAATTGAAAAAATTAGCGATGAATCAAATTACTTGTAACGACTGTCAAAGATGACGGAATAACTGATTGATTGTTAATTCAGGTAGTTACTGACACCCAACAGGTATTAAGCTCTACGGCTAAGCATTACGTCCTCAGATGCAAGGCCCCCTTTGATGCAAATAATTTTTGCTCGCACGGTACAAGGTGCAAGTCGGTAGGTTACTTGTAATGTTTTAATACTTTTACTGGTTCCGTGTCATATTTTTAGATAATTATAGTGTCATTTGTATATTTCCACAGAAATAAAACCTTCTACTGTGCTATAACAGGTACTTTTACGTGTTTTAAAACTTCCCAGGGGGTTTAAAAGATTGCAAAAATAATTACTCAATTGAAACTCTGGTCTTCTGGATTAGGTAACATTTGCAATCTATTTAAAATTGAAAAAATGTTACTAGAAATACTAGATAAATAATCATCAATGATTTAATTTAAAGTTCCCTCTTATATGTAAAAGTCATTGTTATTTCCAACAAATTCTGTTATTATTAATTAAATTTATATTTTAATCTATTAACTTCTAATAGGCCTGAGAAAGGATACATTAAATATTAAATGTAATATATAAAATATTACATGGATTTAAGAACCATAATTCAAATTCTGCATTAATCAGTTTTTGCCTGCCTTTTAGTTAAATATTTACCATTTAAGACAAATAGGTTACAGCTTAAGTAATGACAGGTAATGAATAATATTGCAGTTTCATACATATTTGGTTGGTAGGGGAGACCGGGTTCAGTTGTTACACGGGTAGGTTTGCATTTACCACACCATACCAACACATATAGCTGCGTCAAGGTGTAACCAACGGAAAAAAGTAAATTTTTGTAACGCAATTTGTATTATGTAGGTACTAAGTTTCGTATTCGTATAAATTCTGGTTCATTTCGTGGTATATAATTTTTTAATTTATTACCTAGTACAATATTTGATTGTAAAACTTTCAACGATCAAAACAAACCCAGACAAACCTTAAAACATGCGTGTAAGCACTTATAAGGTGATCTGCAAGGTACTGGTCTTTATAATCTATGGACAAATTTTACCATCTCAGTAAACCATGTTGCATAATAGATTATCATAAATGCAATGTTAAACGACAAGACCAATATCACACTAGAAGCTATTTAAATTTTTGAGAACTACAGTAGTAGGTACTGATTTTTAGTGGTAAGTATATTATATGCCTTATTAACCGTAGCAAGGAAATATTATTATGATTAATGATAATACAGTATATAAAACCAGATTACACCCCCAATGGAACTTGATAATTACTGTGAGTATTCAGAGCAACAATGGCTATAAACCATTCTATGGTAGCATTAGGTCCTATTTCCTATTGGCTAAATTACCGTGATATTATCATTACATAACGGTCTAGCAATTTTCGTTGTCTTACAGGAGAAAAGCGCGTTGCTGTCACATATCGTATTAAACAGTTGTATAAAGAGTAGTAACTGTACTCCTCGCAAGCACAATAAAAGGAAGACTTGCAAGAACTTGTGAACTGTGTGGCAGACAAGAGTAAAGAGATTGGACTTAAACTGAACACTAAAAAGACCAAATGGCTAGTAATAAGCAAGGAGAAGGATGTGCGGGGTCGTTTGGAGTACAATGGGAAACTCATAGAACGAACTCAACATTATAAATACCTGGGATGTATACTAAACGAAAGTTGGGATAACACACAAGAGATAAGATCCCGAATAGAACAAGGTCGAGGCACTTTCACCAAAATGAGAACCGTACTATGCAGTCGCAATATCGGCCTTCGCATTCTCAGATGTCATGTATTCAGCACACTTATGCACGGGGTTGAATCATGAACGCTCACAGACACCATGTGTAGGAGACTGGAAGCTTTTGAAATGTGGTCATACCGGCGTATGTTGCGGATTTCGTGGGTTGATAGAATCAGGAACATAGAAGTACTGAACGGAATGAATAAGCAAACAGAATACACCATTAAAAAGAGAAAATAAGAGTACTTCGGACATATTCTGCGTAACACAAATTACCAGATGCTCCAGTCATGCAGGTCGATCGAAGGTGGAAGAGCCCGGGTCGCTGAAGAACTTCCTTGCTGAAGAACTTACGGCAATGGTATGGAACCAGCACAAGGACACTCTTCAGAAGGGCAGTGGACAAAATTCAAATAGCGCTGATGATCGCCAACGTTCGATAGGACATGGCACCATAAGAAGAAGAAGAATAAAGAGTAAGTGAATTCTTATAAGGAATAGAAGGCTTTTTCTCAATGTAGTATTAGTTTCGAGCTTCGACTGTTTTGTGTACGACAGTATACGCCGTCTCCCCTAACACAGTTTAATACATATTTGGTCGGTAATAATACGATTTTTATTCGTCGTAGGGGTTTGACCCCAAAACCCTTTTACAAATCGTCCTTGGTATTTCGATTTGATATTTTTGAAACTAATTTTTGCCTTTTGCGGTTTGTTAAGTGCGCAGCAGGTATATAAACAATTCTATTAACTCGAGAATAAAACACTAAATAAACTTGGACTTGTTTATGACAATGGTTATTTGTGTTTGAAAGTTAATTTAACTACGCGTAAAGCTATGAAGAATAATCTAGTTCACTTAATCGACATTGCGTAAGGTACGACCAAATTTTCAAATTAAACGGATACAATTATTAAAGTAGATGATTTTGCACCCTGCATATAGGTATCGTGGCATTATAAAGCCTCTATTAAGTTGTTCATATACCTTAAACCTTTAATATTACCTCGTTGCACTCTAATATTTTGCTTGATTAGTTATCAATTAACACATACGTAAGCCACGGTTATAATTTTAAATATGCACTTACTAAAACATGTACCCATAATTGCAGACCATTAAGATTGGACGCATCAATTAATAAGACTTAAAGTCAATTATTATTTTTTATCCTACCTTTAAAATTATGTAATTGGATACCGATTATAAAATAAACAATAAATATTTGCATTACTTAATAATTGAGAAATTTAATTTTTATAGACAAAACCACAGATATGTATTTTTTATGTACTCCTTTAAAGAATCAACTGTGTTGCGAAACATGTCTAGTCAAAATAAAAATCTGTGGAAAGTGTAAAATTATAATTTTTTAGTATTGAAAATACTATTAGGATCGTGTTTACGCAAACTTTGCATTGCATGTCGATGTCGCTCATGTCGATGTCGCTCTGCCGTCTGTCGCGGCCAACAGCGCAATATCTAGATCGGTCTTGTAACATAATACTCTCATAATACTTGGTAGAAATATAAATATGAATCAGCGTAAAGTCGGCAAGTAAATAATGAATAATGTTTAGTTTAGTTTGTGTTTTAAAGAACGCCATAGTAACTTTGTTAAAAAGTGTTTTATTGAGATAAGTTATAACTAAGGTAAGTTCACGTTATTTAAATCGGAATATTATATCGAAAAAAAAAAGCGGGAGGCAAAAAGTTGGAGCACAATAATTGCATATTACAGGGTCCGCCCAAATTTGGTTAACAAATGGGATAATTTTTTTATTATTGATTTCTCAGAAAATGTTATTGTACCGGGTGATTGGTTATGTTTTGCACCCCTACCTATCTCATGAAAATCTTCATGGTCTATTTTGAACGCTTGGGTAAATAAGTATAATTTAAAAACATAGCATAAGTAGGCTTAGACAATATGACCGATTGAATATAAGGCAATTGTTCACCTTGGTTGGTCTGCTATGTGAATATTATTGTTTATAAACAAATTAATATTAATTATTCTTAGAAATAAAACCATACAGTTAATATAATATGTTTTAGTTAATATACAGGGTGTCCCAAACGTAATGGGACACAGAGCAACAGCAGGCTCCTTAAGGCGAAATAATGCGATTTATTTAAACTTGCATTATCCCAAAATTGATAACAACCAAGATAAAGGGTGTCAAACTTTTATTTTTGTTTTCGTTTTTTTGGGATTATTTATAGTTCACCTTGGTTGGTCTGCTATGTGAATATTATTGTTTATAAACAAATTTATATGAATTATTATTAGAAATAATTTTTTTATTATTGTTTTCTCAGAAAATGTTATTCTACATAAAAGTTTTGCATCTTAAGTAAATCATTTTGACGTATTCAAATCTTCTGTGGCATAAACAAGGTGACTATAAAATAGAAAAATATGACGTCAGTGACTCAAAAATTTTTTAAAATTTAAAAACTGAAACAGCCATATTAAAGAACTAATAAATCCAAGATAAAAAGTTAAATAAAGTTTTTTTCTAGTGCTAATACTTTTCAAGAAAAGTCAAGTTAAAAATCAAATTTTTGCCCTTGTTGAATTTTTACACTTTTCATATTAACTTTCCACATTAACTGTTAATATGGCTGTTTCAGTTTTAAATTTTTAAAATTTTTTGAGTCACTGACGTCATATTTTTCTCTTTTATATTCACCCTGTCTATGCCACTGAAGATTTGAATACGTCAAAACGATTTACTCAAGATGCAAAACTTTTATGTAGAATAAAATTTTCTGAGAAATCAATAATAAAAAATTATCCCATTTGTTAAAACCAAATTTGGGCGGACCCTGTAAAATTAAAGAACATTTTTTAAACTTTTACAAAATCCAAATTAGAATGTGGGCTTTAATTACATGACATAGGTCATTAAAATTTTAAAGCTGTGTCGGGTATTTTCAATACATAGGATGCTTGCGTAAGGTGCAAGATCTGTGAGTTTTTTATTATTATTATTTTTTTACCATCTATTTAACACAATAATGGATTTCCACCAAGTAAAAGCCGAATCAATTCTATTTATTTTTACGTTGTATTTAAATTTAGCATGTCAGATAAAGCAATAGTAGATTCTTATTTCCCACAACCCATCATTAGTATGAAATTTTATACCATCTATGGACAAATTTTACTCAGTAAGCATGTTGCATAAATTGATAATCAAATGCAATGTTCAACGACAAGAACAATATCACACTAAAAGGTGTTTAAAGAGCTACAGTACTGATTTTTAGTGGTAGGGGAGGGGTGGGCAAGTTGACATACCTAAGGTTTAAACAAAAATATCTTAGAAAAAACCAAGACTTATTTTTAATAAATGTAAGCAAAATAAAACAGTTGTTATATGTCTTTAACCTACATATATAACGAAACAAAATATAAACTCCTTGTACAAACAATACCACTTTAAAAAAAATAATACAAAAATCCATCTTGCCCTACCCTATAGGGCAAGTTGACATACGAAAATAAGTAGGTATAAATATAAAATATAAGTTAATATAAATCACAAATAAATTGTTTTGATTTTTTGGATAGGCCGGCACACTCAGCGTGAGCCCATTGGCGACACTTCTAGTCTAAAATCTTTTCAGTGCGGGCAAGATGACATACTCGGTATGAAGGTATGCCATCCTGCCCGACAATGAACGTGAATTTAAAAAAATTACAAAATGGGTTTTAAAATAAAATCTAAAAAAGATTGATCGCGAAATGAATAGTTGAAAACGAAATTTATTAAACAAAATCAATAAATATAAAAAAAACAGTCAAGTAATTTTTTTATAATCTTTATCATAGTTTACTTACATTAAAACGAAATCGTAAATTACTTTAAATCGTTAATATTTCTAACACCGCGAAAAACTTCCACCCACAAACACCTCTAAGTGGACACTGCCAACGAGCGAACTTGTTTAAGCATGCTAAATGCTCGGATGACGGTGGAGTTTCCATGGAAGGGCTACTGTGTCATCTTGCCCACCTATGTCAACTTGCCCATCTCTCCCCTAAGTATATGCTTTATTAACCGTAGCAAGCAAATATTATTATGATTAATGTCAAGTTCCATTACAACTGCTAGTCGGAACTAATACAGTATATAAAATCAGATTACACCCCTAATAGAACTGGATAGTTACTTTGAGTATTCGGAGCAGTAATGGCTATAAACCATTCCATGGTAGCAATAACTACTATTTCCTATTATTATATATTAAGGCTTTTTCTTAGTATGCCAAGTCCTTCTAATTTTAGAAGTATGTCTGACTTTCGGTTTTTGATGAATGCAATGTTTTGTCTGCTGACAAGGAAACTAACTTTCCAAGACATACCTAAGCATTCTGTGCAACCATTTTTCGACCGCCCAGATTTCCTACATTTGCAACTCTTGTAACCGCAAACTAATTGACATACATAAAATTGCGTCAATTCCACTTCAACGTGCTCACCGTTCACAGTTCCAAGTTCCAAGCATTGATCATGATCACTTTATTAATAAATTACAACAACATGTTAGAAAAAGATTAATCCAACAGATATAGTCTTAGCAACGAAAATAAAACAGAAAATCTGACAAACTAAACGCCTATCGAAACCTATTTATTTGTTAAATTTGCACGCGATAATTATATGGACAGCGCTGTTTAGAAATAATTCACTTTCAGTCTAATTAATTGAGAATTTAACGCAGTCAGGCTTAATGGACTGCAATTATGTGTGGATTTTTCTGACTGCCTATTAAGGTAACTAGTGAGCTAATTGATTTCTAAGCTGATTATAAGGTGGAACCTTATGATAAGGTAATAACTTCAGGTTTGTGGTGTTCTCATGGTTTTAATGAATTTGAATTGTAAACCGATTATAACAAAAGAGTAAATTTAACCACTGTCTTAGGATCTATTTTGCACAACGTGTGGGAATAAAGCAGGTATTTGTTTTATCTGAAAGATAACTAAATCTTGTTATTTGTTTTCTAAAAGACGAACTGCTCCCAGCATGCCTCCATAGAGTAATGAGCCTAATGAATAAAAATGTGGCAATTGCTTTTTCTTATAAAATCGAAGTAATTTCTTGAAAGCGAATGAATAAAAACTAAATTAATTGCTTTTGCGTCCAGCGATTGCTTAAATGTGCAGGAATTGCTTCTGGTCAATGCTTTTTCTTAAAAAATAGAAGCAATTGCCATCGTTTGCTTAAAATGTGATGGATAAATTAAGGAATTTCTTTTTCTAGTGTAGCGATCGCTTTCAACTTTTTAAGGTAGGTCGACCCCTGCATCATTTGCTTGGTAGCAGTCAACTTTAGTTCTCCGCGGCATACACGTGCGTTGCTCTTAAGTTGTGTCTTCAATTATGGCTGAATATATGAACGTCCGTAAAAGAAAAATCTACAGTGTAGGTACGTAAAAATTGCAGATATGATGATTTCAGAAAGTTATATCGATTTGACTGCGAAAATGATGAGTGGTTAGTTAGCAAATATTTTTTGACTGATACCGGTAAAAGGCGAGGGGGTGCACTGTCACCTTTAAATAAGATTAAAGTCTTTCGGAAATTGTCGTATCCGGGCTTTCAAAATTCTGTAGGTGAAGAACTCGGTATTCACCAAATTACTGTCTGTAAGATACACACTTCTGTATTGGATGCAGTTTTGGAGAAGGCCAATATTTTTATTAAATTTCCTACAAGTGCTGAAGCTGTTGTGGAAGCTAAACGGTTGTGGTCAGAGAGACTTATTTATGTTCCTTCAATTTGTGAATGAATATCAAATGCTTGTCTTTAATTTCTTCATCACAACTATCACTTTCCTCATTTTCACTAAAATCTGCCATATCACAAATATAAGTTTCCTATTTTCCAAAAAATGTAACAGATTACTATTGTACTAAATAAATAGACCAACGTTGTTGTATTTACGTCAACTCTTTTGCAAATTAGGCACCAAACTGAACATGAAATCTATAATCTGAACAAGTGGATAAGCCACGTCTGAACTTCTGTTAAATAAGCATTTGCTACAGAGATGTAAGAAAAACAGCAATTGCTTCAAAATTTTATTCATATCCAGATCTAGCAATTGCTTTTACTTATAGCATTTTCTAGTCAAGCAATTGCTTTTACTAATAAGTAATTGCTTCAATTAATTGCTTAATTCTTATTCATTAAGCTCAATGTACATGTCTTGTTTCCATCTGCTAACATCATATAATTGGTTGCAGATGGACGCCTTCTTGGGTCATTTTCAATAGATTTACAGCTTTACGGAAACCGTTTTCCCAAGAACATTTACTAGAGTTTTAAAATGTTAACTCCTTGTTAACCAGATGCAACATAACTTCTTTAAATCAGGTAGCAATCGCACTTTTGATCAAATCAAGTTGAATTGAAAGTCACCTTTTAATCTATTAAGTCATGATGAGCAGTATTATAGGCTACCATAAAACAGGTACACCGTCATATTCAGGTCCTAAAATGTCCATAAACCATCAAGTAATCTTTACAGCAGTATCGCCTTAAAACTAAAACTAAATGTGTCAGGACGATCTATGTTATTGCATTTTTTTGTAAAGTACTAGTACTCTAGAATTGCTCGGTGGCTCGTCTATCCCAATCCGGACCTGCACACCATGTTATAAAATTACCAGGTAATTTCCCGGTTGTTTTTCAATTTTTTTCCGCTGTATTGGTGTGGCGATAAATCAACGCGTGCCTGCAAAATTTTACAAATGGCGGCATTTGAATACGCGTAAAATGTCCCGAGAGATGTACGAAGAAATGCCCGGGTAATAATATAATGCACATTATAAATCAAGCCAACTAGAATCCTGCGAAAGGCGAGCCGGTAGACAAGTGACAGTCGACGCCTAAAGATAGAAGCCAAAGGCAAATATCCTGTCAAATGAAATATAAGATGCCTTTAAGTAAATTTGTTACATTCAAGGTAAAAATATAAATTACCTAATGAAATGCATGTATATAACTTACATACAGAAATGAAATGTATAATATTTTCGCTTTATTCGCGGTGATATTATGATTAAATATTAACGTAGAATTCAACTGGTTATATCTTTTAGGGGTAAAAAGCCTTAGAGGCAAAATATGGGAGCCCTTCTCTCATCACTGCTATATTACCTGTAGGTCCTATTCTATACTAGATATAAATAATAAATACATTCTGGATCTGGAAGATGATAAGTGTGAGGCCATGCATCGCATGTTTTTACCCTTCAGTGTCAGTGGACCTTTAGCAAATAGCTTTGCATTTCTCTAGTGTACATTTTGATCCATGAAATACATTTTGGAAAGGGTCCAAAGGCGGGTTACCAGAGTTCTATTTGAATTAAGAGGACTACCTTATCCCGAAAGACTTAAAAGATTTGGGCTAACTACTCTGAAGCAACGAAGAACTAGGGGTGATATAATAGAAACTTTTAAAATACTAACAGACTACTATTCTTGTAACTTGAGAAATTTGTTTCATTTAAATCAGAATCAACAGCTTCGGGGACACTAAAAAAAATTAAGCAAAGGAAAATCCGCGACATTTCCAAGAAAGAACTTCCTCATCAATCGGGTAGTGTACATATGGAACTCGCTAGAAGAAAGTACAGTCTGCGCAAATAGTATAAACTCCTTTAAAAACCAACTCAAAACTTTGTGCGTTACGGTGCTTGATGACATTCGTTTTTAAATATTTAATGATATTTGTGCGTCCAAATACTTACCTACCCATGTTTAAATAACTTTCGCGTAAGAATTTAACAAGTAATTTAAACTTGTCAATGGACTTTTAGACATTTTAAATCACTATAAACAATTAAATAAAAAAAACAAATAAAAAAGAGACTAAAACAATAGCTTCATCGGACTTTCCGCTTGCTATTGATAAAATAATAATAATAATAATAATAATAATAATAATAATAATAATAATAATAATAATAATAATAATAATAATAATAATAAAAAAAAAAAAAAAGTTAAGAAAATTGTGTTATATAAAAAATCTTTTAGTATAATTTTGAATTATTAGTTTAAGGTTTGTTCGGGTTTGTCCGGATTTGAACGTTGTGTCTGTCGTCGTGCTCAATTTACTTCCTCGTGTGAAATGGACAGCATATCCACTTTTGTTGTAGGGGAAAACCACTATTATTGAACTAATAGGTATTTACTTTTAGTTCATGAAACTGATTTTTTTTCTCTAAAATAACTAAAGACTTACTGGACAAAATGGTGAAATGAGTATTAAAGTAAGCAATCTGCTGTAGCATTGCAGAATCGTCAAGGCTCCGGAAAACATTATCTATTATACAAAATAGGGGATTCTCGTCTATAATAAACTAAAACATACCTGTACCAAACGTGACCGAGAAAAATTTTCTGGAATTGATAGAGTGCTCGATTGGTATTCTAGATGTTCTTGATTAAATCCCAGTGGAAACCTATAACGCCTTCAATTTCAAAAACTTTTCCTGCTGGCTGAATCTGAAGAACATTTTCAGTATACGTACATATAGTAAAAATCTTGAATACTCTTGCAAGATGGGGGCAAAGTCACGTGACACTGTCAATTTTGGTCTATTAAATTTTTATAAGTTGGCATGAATTACAGGACCGGACTTGAAAATTATACATGTGATACCTTCTAAAACAATTTATGCAATAGCCTCATCGGTTCTACCGCTTTAATATTGCCAAATAATAAATAATAGGTAGGTAAAAATTTCTTTTGAAAGTTATGTTTTATAAATATTATAATTTAAGGTAGGTAATAGGTACCTAATAATCATGAATTTCTATATGGTTTAAAGATAAATACGGTTTTTATAGAATTTGTTGGTTATAATACAGTTACATTCCTAAACTTGTATGTAGGCTAACATAAAGTTAAAAGCTTTAGTTTAGCCAGGGATTAAATTTTTCTGTCAGTGGAAACCCTACTTTAACAGTTTTTGACTTACGTAAGGTACGTAGACCCAAAAGTGGTTTTTATGGAATTTGTTTGTTAAAATGCAATTTATTGATACAGTTACATTTCTAAACTTGTATGTAGGCTAACTTTATGTTAGAAACTTAATTTTATTGTCATACAAACAATAATAATAGTAATATCAAACAATAATTTCACTTATGTAAGGTACGTAGACATAGAAAATATAATTATATATTTGTTCGCTATCCTATTACATACTAATATGGTTAGCTATTTTAACTACTATAGTAACATAATGTTACTTACTATTACCTTACAATTGCCAAACAATAATAATATTTACTAATAACAATAATAAAAATAATTCCTTCAAAATCAAATAGCTGCTTTTTAAAGGTTAATAATATGGAAAGCTGTTTTGGCATATGGTAGAACTAGGCGATACCCGGTTTTATCAACCTACCCGCTTTTGTCCAACTCTCTCCTACCTACCTAAATCAGGGAAATACTTAATTTCTACTTATTTTTATTGAAACAGAAAAGGATACCTAGATGATGTAAAATGCGAAAATTATACATTAGAAACCTAACCTTAACAAACAAACATTTTAAGAATAAAAATTTTACAAACTAACTTTTCGACAAAAACGGCGTTCAGATGAAATAAAACTTATTACTTATCGATGAAATCAACTTAACGAGCAAGGCACACATTAATAATTATGATCCCTAACGAAAAAGAATTAAAAAATTTTAACCTGTATCTAAATTTTTGGTCAAATGAATAATAATTGTAGGTATTTACATAAAAGTAATTAAATTAAAATTTTTAAAATGTAATTAAATGTAACAAAAACGCAATTCATAACTCGGTGTTTGGGCTCATTACGGTCCGCTACAAATCTAGGGACATTATTATGTCCCAATATCAGCTGATCGATGACAAATAACCGCTGTCATCTGTTTTAAAACGAGACTATTCGTGATATTTAGTATATCTATGATTTATGCGCAAGTTACAAAGCCGACCATTACCAATAAAAGAAATAGATTTACAATTTTTTACCGTGTAACGTCTTAAACTAGTTTTTCCAGTGTAGTATATTTATCTTTATTGTCTCAACAATAAAAAGCAAGTAATTGCCACCTCGATATGTCACATTTACCAAATTAATTACACTTTACGCGTCACGTAAACGATTTTACGTCAGATATGTCAATTTGCGGGGATTTGCAAAGAAGTGTTTTGTTTTACGGTTTTCTTGAAACGACTATTTTACTTCTAAGGGAACGAAGAATGTCTCAAAGTTATTTTTCGTCAACTCGCATTGAAGACCCCACACAAGTCATATAACAGACCACCAACAAGTTCATTTGGTAATGTCAGTAGAGCAAGTACTGTGTAGGTAAGTAGCTAAAGTTGCCACAGTGGATCTTTGCCCGTGCGTCATCAATCAACGATCAGGACTCGACGTGGTTAATAACTCTGCATCCTTGTTTATTACAGTAACAAGTTTGAATAAAAGCATAAAAGAACGTCTCCAAAATTCCGCAATAATATAACGTGCTAGACAAGGATAAAACTATAAACGTCAGTTAATTACTTTCTTTATTTGTTTAGTTGACAACCGTTGTATTTTAGAACGTCATTGTCAACCTTATTTTGATCTGCCAATCTAATTCGTATTTTGTAAATCTGTGTGCCTTAGAACTGTTCCTGTTTCTAAAAGTAGTTCTTTTTAGAGGTAATTATACCCACCATCTGTTTTGGCGGTAAGTATTTATGGATTTTTATAATAACTAATTTATTTATTTTAAATATTCTAACCGTGAAAGTTCTTTGAAACGTTTACGGCAGTGGCTAAATTCCCTTAAATGAAAGGATGTTAAAAATTTGACTTTTGCGATTTTAATAGTCAATAAAACACCAAACTTTTGTAGATTTTAAGCTTTAAAAATAGTATTAAATGTATAAACATTTGTTTGTCAATTTCTTTTAGATAATAGAGAATGCCGGGCAAAACTTAAAATAAATAATAATTTTTCGTGATATTATGTAGGTACGTCAAACGGTAGGCAGGCACGTCCATTTTATGAACTTAACTTAGTTTTGACTTTTTTCGTCTCGTAATTTTGATTTGATTCATACGATTTTGATGACGTAAAAGTGATGACGCACGGGAAAAGAACCACTGTGGTGACTTTATGTACACTGAGAAAAAGCCTCATTCATATTCCTTATAAGAATTCACATACTCTATACAACTGTTTAATACTATATGTGACAGCATTATTGCTCTTCATACTCACAGTAATTATCAAGTTCTACTGGGGGTGCAATCTGGTTTTATATACTGTATTAGTTCTGACTGCCCGTTGTAATGTAACGTGACATTAATCATAATAATATTTGCTTGCTACGGTTAAGAAAGCATATACTTAGCACTAAAAATCAGTACTGTAGTTCTCAAAAATTTAAATAGCTTCTAGTGTGATATTGTTCTTGTCGTTTAACATGGCATATAATTATCTATTATGCAACATGGTTTACTGAGATGGTAAAATTCGTCCATATAAAGTCCAATACTAAAGATGGGTTGTGCGAAATAAGAATTTTCTATTGCTTTATCTGACATGCAAAGTTTAAAAAACTTGAATAGAAAGTAAAAATAAATTAATTAAAACAGGTATTGGTACGATCAATAAAATTCAAATTCAGACAGGACGCTAGAAGGCTCTTAACAACGATGTGACCTGCCCAACAAATACGTTAAAACTAAAACTACTGCGCGCGGCGATTGCCGATCGCTATGAACCCCCACCAACGTCTTGTGGATTAGAGGTTCTAACGGATACAATTCGTTTTTGGGGACGCTGTTCTGCTTTCTTAATTATTATTGTAGAGAAAGCGCTTTACTAGGACCAAAATGCGTCGCATTGAGAAGATACAATTTATTTCTTAAAAAAATTGCTGTATTAAAATTCATTTATTATTCAACAAGACTGTAATAAAAAATACGCTACACTGAGAAAAACCCGCCAACTAAATTACTTAGTTGATTTTTTTTTAGTTGTAGCTACTAAAAATGTCCGCAGAGTTAGTTGCCATAATACCGCAAAGCTATTTACAGGGACTAACAAATATCATTTTTGCCCTCCACTTACAATTACTAATCGAATTAGTAGGCTGTACGCCGAAAATTTATTTGGTAGACTTGCGGTAAATACATCCTTTGTTGTGATAACTAACAATACATACAAACTATGTCTTAGCAAACCTGTTGTAATAGACCATTTTCCTCAGTGTATATAATATAGGCAGGGTAAGTCAACGGTAGATTAAAGTACACTTTTAGAGATCGTAAGGTGCATACTTTAAAATTCCACTGGATCATATCTACAAGGTAGCCCAAAAAACATATTTTCTTATTGCATATTGCAATTTCCTGGGAATCGAATCCAAAATCTTTTATTAAAGGAAATGATACTCACGACTATTGATTATTACGATAACAATAATTGATCTTTCTCTCCTGACCAATAATATCTTCTTATAACTTACAAATGTTTGATGTTTCTTGTCTGTATTATAATAAATTGTAGCTTTCGCTTTAAAAAGTCCGACAATAATGGTCAATAAACTCACTAAACGCAAAGAAAGCCCTTTTTGTTATAACTCTTTTGCAACCACGGTGCCGAGTGTGTGGAGGCCTTTTCGAATGACAGCTGCAACAATGCCCAGTCTATTTTATAGTCGGTTCGTAACAATGCAGAAGCGCCGAACAATAACAATAATAACAATAATCGTTATCTTGGCAGTGTATCGTCTTTCTCGATTCAAGAAGTTAAAGATACGTTTAGTCTTGACTCTTGACGATGTGAGATGTAACGGTGCCATTTATATATCACTAGCTTTAACCTGGGGCTTCGCTCGGGCATACCGTAAATGACAATTTATTTCATTTATCGCTGAATTTAAATGCCGGTGTTGAATTTTTTGTTGGCTTCTTGTTTATTTCTTTTTTAGTATACAGTGGCGGCTCGTGGGGTAGAGCCACAGTGCCATGGCACTACCTGCCCTCCTGTCCAGCGTCCTGCCCTTTACAAATTACCAAAACCTATTAAAATTAATATTCTCCTTTTTAAAGCAATTAGCAAAATAATTTAAAAATGGAACACAGTCGGGTGCAAATTTCCATCTATTGAGGAAGCGATTATGCGTAAAACGGTAACGTAGCTTTCGCGCCAAAGCGACGAGGCACACGGGAGGCCCGAAGTTATGACGTAATTGCCATAACAAACCAATAAAAAAACATTGGAAAATGACCTTGAATGCGAGCAGGAAAACATCTCCGTGTAGCCAGGCTCTTTGACCCCGTTTGACCGTTTGACGTTAGACGTTTTAAATTCAAACAGTTGTTTGTCCGCCCGACTATTTTGTTTTATGTGTGTTTTATTTGATGGGGGAGCAAACTTGGTCCCAAAAAGGTACAAATGATTTGGTCCATATCTGGGAAAAAATGAAGACACATGAAAAATCGAAGGTACATTTAAACAATATATTTAATTTCAGTATGCTTGGTAAAATTAACATTAAAACTCAATTAAATTCTGCATATCACAATGAAATAATGAAGAAAAACGAACAAATTGATAAAAGCAGATACATATTAAACCAAATTATAAACTGCGTTCGGTTTGTGGTTCTTTCGGTCTATATAGTACACTCTACCTACAGTATTTTTTTAAAATTCAAGATAATGATTGTAAATTTATAAATTAAATTAGGTGCCTTTTTGCTTATTTTTCCTACTTCAAAAGCAAGAACTATTAACAAAAGAGGGCGTGGCACCCAACATTTTTTTGCCTGCGGCGCTAAGGGCTTACCTGGCCCTACTTCACTAAAATGGCACGAGCCGCCACTGGTATACAGGATTAGTAAATTTGAATAATAGATGTGTTTTGGACTTCCATTGCCTTAAGTTTTTCATATCACAACGTTTCAACTGGTAAGTATCTCCAGTCGTCTTCAGGTGAATACGAATTAGTAAATTTGATAAAAATAAGCATTTCTATAGGGGAGAGTAGGGATACCTTGGCATTTTTTTCAAAAAATGCTTCTGTATCATTAACGAGCAAGCATTTTTATTTTGTGTCGTTTTCAATATCATCTGGGATGCTTTAAGAGTAATAATTAAAAAGAAATAAGAATCCATAAGTATAACATTATAAGATATTTTCAATTCCAAAAATGGTTGCAGAACTGCCCAAACCTCCCACCCGTAGGGTGGTTTGGGCACTTGAGGTGGGAGGTTTGGCCACTTATATATAAATAATTGAATTTAATTATTTTCTTTGAAACAGTATATTTATATTATAAATTTAAACATATTTGCAACCTAACCAGTTGAAATTTCCAAAAGATACCAAAACAAATTTACAGTAAAAACATATTTTTACAAAAACTCTTTATTTATTTTATTTTTTATTTAACATTCCACTTTCGCGTAAAAGCGTGTGAGAATCATATTTTTAATTAAATGTACACAAACAACCGTACACTTATATATACATAAGTTTAGTTTATATTTATTTAAAACCGACGAATAGAAAAACAAAATAAATCGGGGATGGTTGGGCATGCCCAATCCTCCCCCTAGCTTCTGTGGCCAAGCATCCCGCATGGCACTTAAAATATATTAAACAAAAATACGTTATAAAAAAGGTAACTATTAATAAAATAAATAATGAAAAATTATGCACATAATAGGTAGCTATAAGAAAAAATCACAACACCTCTTTATTTTCAAGTGAAAACAAATAAAAATTTGACTTTTCAATCATTGAAATAAACAACGTGCGCCCGTTTATACAGCTGAGCCGCCATTGCGTCAAGTGGCCGTTTACAGGGTTGCCATATCAAGGGCATTACAAATGGCAGCAATAGAACCCACCAGTGAACTTGTAGAATATTATAATGGCATGTGCTCAGGTCTCCCACCTGCCCAAGGATCCCCACTCTCCCCTACTCTGTAGGTACAAATGGTATTAAATAAATTACCTTGTCGGACTTCCATTGTCTTTATTTTGTTACTTTACACAACGTTTCGGTTCGTTAGTATCTCTAACCGTTTTCAAGTGTAAACTTAATTATAATTCTAATAAGGCTACTGTCTTAAATACTATCCATGTGCAATGAAGCTTGATGAATCCGCCTACGTGCTTATTGGAGTGTGAAGTTTGAGCTGTTGGTTTTGAACAAGAAGTGGTTTCCAGATATTGGGGATATCTATAGTACCTGGTTTACTAAATATATAAGTATTTTGATTCATGCAAGCTGCTTTTTTGAATTTTCGTTGTCCGTGTCCAAAACCTTGGCTTCTGACCACTGTATATTATGTTGGTTTCACCTCTTTGAGTATGTTTCAGATGTTCTTTAACTCGTATGGGAAGAGGTCTTTTCGTTTCTCCAATGTACGATTTGCCACACTCGCAAGGGATGTGATAGTTACAATTTTTTGTGATTTCATTACGGGAGGGTTTTACTTTTGTAAGAAAGCTTCTAAGCGTATTTCCGGATTTGCAGGCTGTTTTGATATTATAGTTTTTGGTTATCCTTTTAATCTTTTCAGAAATCCCCTAAACATAAGGTATTGTAAGAAATGCTTGCTCCTCTTTCATTTCTGTATTAGTTTTTACTTCGCGATTTTTAAGTTTTGAGATGGTATTAGTAACAAAGGTCTCAGGGTAACCATTCTGTTTTAAATCTTTTTTGATATTTAAAATCTCAATATTAAGGTTTTCCGGATTGTTGCAAATGTTAGATGCTCTATGATAAAGAGTTTGAATTATGCCTTGTTTTCTGGAGTTTGAATGATTCGATCCGTGATTAAGGTATTGCCATATGTGAGTGAGTTTCCTGTACACTGAAGTTTTAGCACTTCGTTTGACGAGAACATCGAGAAAAGGCAGAGTGGGATGTTTTTCTGTTTCCATGGTAAATTTAATGGATTTTCTTAAACTATTAGGCACCTACCTATTATGTTCCAAAAACCGTATCAGCTCTTCGTTGCTATCTGTCCAGATAATAAAGGTATCATCAACATATCTAAGCTAAAGTTTAGGTTTACATAAACTTTTAACTCTAACATTTAAATACGTTGCCTAACCCCAAAATCTGATCGGTTGGCAGCTACTGAAAACATCAGAAGTCACTACCTTTCCCCCCAACTAGGTCAAACAGTTAGAACAAGTTCCAATTTCTTGAAAATAAATGACAATTGACATGAACATTTTTTACTTGAGGGGTTGTCGTTCAGTATAAATAAGTTACCGTTACGTCTTTATTTGGTAAAACTTTTTTCTAGCGGAGGATTCTCCTTAACTCAAACTTTTCAATGTCATCGTTAGCAAAATTTTGCATTTCAAAAGCCGAATTAAGAATTTGCAAAAGACCAAACTAAAAAAGTAAAGAACGGTTATATTTTTCGTGCTTATTTTAAGTAGACATAAACCCTCTTTCAGACAATGGAGAAAAGAGACAAACAAATGCTTTGCAATATATTTTAATCTAAAGAATTTATGTAAAGCCGTAAACAAGACAAAGATAAAGATACAAAAATTACGATTCATTCATCTGAAAAGCTATAAATCGGTAAGAAAGCAATAAAATACATTCAAAATCAATTAACAGCTGTAAATAATCACATTATTCTTTTAATCTGGTATTGCCTTTCGATGATAGGGTAAAATAGGTATTTGTTTTAGGTATTAAGAACTTTAAGTGATAGTAAAAATTTATTTTTATCTGTCAGCTGCTTTTTATTTACAAAATTAATAACGTTACCAGATTTTGTTGCCATGGACGGATTGTGTGCACATCATCGGGTATTCAGTATTTATTATAGGTACAATTACCGTCACAAAAATCCGGGCACTAATCTGACAGCTAACATTTTTTTCCTGAATTTTGGTAATTCAGGCTTTTACCTTTACTACCATAGATTGGAAGGTAAAGGTAGTGGTAAAGAGATTTTGGTAAAGTACACTAGACAATAATAACTTGTTATTCAATACAGAAATAGCTTAAAAGAAAGTAAAGTAACTCTACTACTACAAAACCTGTGTACAAAACTATGGCAATATAAATAAACTGAGGAGGAAATAAAACCAATAGTAGGTATTTAATATTTTATTGCCCTTCCATTACTTTGAATAACTGAAGTTTATCTTTTAGGCATTGAAGCCACCAGACCATTACAGTATTCTTGCGTTAGTTGATTCCAAGTCTCTTGTATTTTCAGTCACAATTGTTCTCTATTTTCTGGACGAAAATCATTATATTTGTTAATTCTCTTGATTATGTAACCCCAAACATTTTCCATCGGATTTAAATCTGGACTCCTAGAAGGCCAGGGTAATACTTAAATGCCCCTTTGTTGCATCCAATCAGATACTGCGTGGGCAGTATGAACCGGGCAGTTATCATGTTGGCAAATGTAATTAGTATTGCGAAACATATCATTAACCGATGGCAACATCACGTTCTCCAATATTTGTATCTAATTTTGTGCATTAAATCTACCGTCTATGCGCGTACAAACTCATAAACCCTGTGCACTCATCCACCCCTAAACGTTGACAGAAAAACGGCCGCTTGTTGAAATATTCTGAGTGTAGCGATCATCAAACCGGGTATTTGGTGGTCTATATACCCTTACTCTTCCGCTGTAACATGATTGGAAAATCTTTTCGTCTGTGAAACGTACATTTTCTCAAGCATTTATACCACCTCCGTAATATTGTAATGCATTACCCACTCTTTGCTCTTTGTTGGTTACCGTTAGGAAAGGCTTTTTAGCTGCAGGGTGATTGCGAAGATTTGAACCATCTCTTATTCTTCGTTGTGCGGTTCTAACGGAACCCGGAAAATCAGTTACATTGTGAGCTAAAACAGCCGTTTTGAAAGGATTTTCCCTTAGGTATTGAATTATGTTCTTCTGTCGATTCCCTTTTAAGGCCTGTTCCTTCTATTCTTTCCAGCGAATGTGTTTCTATCCATTTTATTTTGATATCATGAACTGTACTTTTTGGCATTTAAAATCTTAGAGCCACCCGTCTCTCTGACCATCCTTCTTCTAGCAGTGCTATAATTTTGACTTTTTCCGCAGCATTTAATTGATGAGGCTTATTTATAAATTTATTTCACTAGCCGTAAATAAATTTCGGTTGACAATTTTTGTCAATGTCATTAAAACAGGTAATTTTAAGGTATTTGAGATGTTTAAAGGTCGGCTTACAATAGAAAAAACTGCTGCCCGGATTTTTGTGACGGTAACTGTACAACAAAAGACCGTTTGCAAATTGTAGTAAATTATTGTACAAAACAATATAATACTTTACGATACAAACCGTGTTATTTCACTGTAAGTAAGCTCGGTTACTTTCATGTAATAGTAGTAAATGAGGGGAGGTTCCGTCCAACTGTCCAACTTTTTTCAGCCATTCGGCTAATGGCAGGTCATCGTCTGAATCAAAATCATTTTCTACCTTCAGGAAACCACCATGTTGAAAACAATTAAAAATTGTTTGTTTTGATACCCTCTGCCATGCCATATGAATAAAGTTTATTCCACCCAAATGATTACTGATGAAACGAACCGACGCGACGGCGGCCACCCACAGGCCCATAATATGTGCCATCGAAAGAATTCGGTGAATCCCCGAGCGTTAAGCGAGCGGTAAAATACTTAGGTAAATAATTAGGTTCGTTATAAAAGGGTTCGTTATTTGCGAAAAAATTAACACACGTCTAGTGATACTGAAGTTCGTACTTATAGATTTGGTTCGCTATACACGAAAGTTCGCAATAGGCGGGTTCGTTACAGGCGAACATTACTGTATTTCTATACAGGGTTAGGAAAAATTACCAGAACGGTCGATTATTTTAAAATATACAGGGGTTATCAAAAAACTTTTTATATAAAAAATGTAGGGCTGTTAAAAATCTACATATTGGTGATAAACTGAAATATACAGGGTCACCCATAAAGTTGTGGAGAATGATAGTTATATTTTTTTAAATGGAACACCCTGTATATTTTTACATTTTTAAATTCCACATAAAATTATAATTATTTTTTATTTAATGCACTATTAGTCTATACTTCATAGTTTCCGAGATATTGACTCTCGAAAAGTGACATTTTTGAACTTTGACAGCTTATAACTTTCTAACAGTACGTCTTAGAGCAAAACGGCTTACAGGTTCCTATCTTCAATTTTTATTATCTTCCCAAAAATCAACTTCCAGTTAGACCGGAACAACTATATTTCCTGCTTTCGAGTTACATCCGGTTTAACCGGAAGTTGATTTTTTTGGTAAGATAATAAAAATTGAAGATAGGGACATGTAAGCCGTTTTGCTCTAAGACGTACTGTTAAAAAGTTATAAGCTGTCAAATTTCAAAAATGTCACTTTTCGAGAGTCAATATCTCGGAAACTATGAAGTATGGACTAATAGTGCATCTAATAAAAAATAATTATAATTTTATGTGGAATTTAAAAATGTAAAAATATACAGGGTGTTCCATTTAAAAAAATATAACTATCATTCTCCACAACTTTGTAGGCGACCCTGTATATTTCAATTTATCACCGATATGTACATTTTTAACAGCCCTACATTTTTTATATAAGACGTTTTTTGATAACCCCTGTATATTTTGAAATAATCGACCGTTCTGGTAATTTTTCCTAACCCTGTATGATGTTATGCCAAAGGCAACTTCAACACACAGAAATAAATAAATAGCTACGTAATATTTTTCTATGATAGAATTTAACTGGCCGGTCTTCTGCTGCTATATTAAAAAAAATAAATATAATCCATCTTCGATGTAGGCAGAGAATACAAAGTGGTACCAGAAAAATATTTACGTTCTGATTGAATAGGCGATTAAGATAGCACATTCAAGTGTCCCATCAAGTCAAAAGTGACGATTTAATTAAAAATAAATCATGTTTCTATCACAAAGTTCATCTTTAAAAAGGCAATTATTGTCATGAGGACAGAGGCGGGGAAATAAGGTTACAATTTCAATTAAAATAAGTAAAAGAAAAAACAAATTGGGTATTTCGCATAGATATTTACCTTTAGATAAGCAAACAATAATCACGAAAGTAGCAAATTTATGGCCTCGCGCATGTAAACAAAACTAGACACGATTAAACATGCGCACTGCAACATTATCGTTTGACGAATGGGAAAATAGACAGGTCCGGGCTTTAAAATTTAAATTCTTGCCAAAAAATTGGAATTTCCTCTCAATTTTTTTGATCAGGTTGGGAATTAAGTTAGTGATTTCTTGCATTTTTAGTAGTTGCAAACCTATCAGATTTTGAGGATAGAAAAATATTTGGTGAGGTCTTGTTTCTAAAATTTGTTTAAAAATGATTCGTCGTCGTGTTTTTAGTTCGAAAATGAAGAGAACAAGTCAATTAAACTATAAAACTTATAAAATCGAATATAAAAATCAAACAAAACCAGCAAAATAAACAAATCTTTGATGTTATCGCGTACCTAACCTCAAGTCAAATATTGGTTGAATTGATTTTTACAATTTGGTAAAAACTTGGGTACATGTAAAACATTTTTAAGCCCAATTTCTTGTTCAAGAATTTGAAAAAGTGTTTGTCCGAGAACTTGACCCGTGGAGTAATCAAGGGCGGATCCAGAAATTAATTCTGGGGGAGGGTCACACAGCGCCGAAGGCGTAAAAATAGAGCCGCAGGCGAAAATTTTTAGAGTTTTTTAGAGGAAGAACCTTATTTGTGCCGAAGCTAAAATGATATCCGCAGGCCGACCATTAGTTGAGAATCGAAATCGGTTCAGAGGAAGTGTCCAATTTTGCGACATCCGTGTGTGATTGCTGGCCTTTAATTCAAGAAATTTCAGACATTGATACTCCCGACGAAGGCACCAGACTTGCTAATAAATTAAGAAAACTTATAGTTTGCACTAAGGATATATTACAAAAGCTTTTAGTCTCGTTATTGCTAATAAGTCCTCATTCAATGACTATTGAAAGGATTATTTCCCATTACAACAAATTAAAAACGCCGGGAAGAATTTCATTAAATGAAGATACAATGAATGATCGCCTCTTAGTGTCATTGAATGGAGTTGGAACAGGCCATTTTGATCCAAGACCGGCAGTCGCCGAGTTTTTAATGAAAAAAGAACGTAGGTTTAGAGAACCAACTCCTGAAATATACAAAACTAGAGATTTTATTAGTACATTTTTTAGAGATAATCCTAAATTCTAATCTTTTTAATGAAGTTTCTTTTACAATGAAAATGAGTAGGTAACGAGTTCCTTTTTGCACGACGCCGTAAAATAACAGTGTTTTGAATTTGTAGAAAAAATGTGCACTGGGTTATGAACTCACTCTTTTTGACTCCACAATAGTTTTTACGTATGTTGAAATGTAAACCGCCCAGGGGGGGAGGGTCATGACCCCCATTCCAGGTAGCAGAGTCACGTGAATTCACCTGATTTTGACGTCGATATGTGGTGATATTTGGTCGAAAATTATCACGGGTCTTAAGTTACGTCATTTACACGTCGAATTTGATATCTATTTTAGAGATGTTGAAATAGTTCGTATATATCACGTCATTATAACGTCCCTAATTTATTTCTATAAAAGCTTAATTTAATGACTTAATAATATAGTAAATAAATTTAACTGAAATAAGTATACATACAGGTATATAGAAAAAAAATATCAGATTGATCATCGTAAATATTGTAAATAGGTACCTATATATTGAACGATAAATAATATGGAGATGTCAAACAAGCAATACATAAGTATTTTAGAATATTTTTATAAGATAATTTTAAGACATATTTTTGTAATTAGTCGAATGCTATAAAATTTAATTTACTTGTCGTCCTAAAAAGGACAATCACAAAAAAGGTATACGTATCATATATATGCACAAACACAAATGTTCAGATACTATTAGCGATGCAGGTATACAAATAACAGTAGGTACCATGACAAATAACTAATTTCTAAATATTTAAATTTCCCGCTAAAAATTGACAATTGACATTGCCCTCGCCCATGCTTGTCACCCACGTAGACGTTTGTCTCATTTACCGCTTTAGTTTGGTGGCATGCGCGACATTTTGTTTATTTGTTTCTTTTGTGTTTTAATAATTGGTGTTTTCGGTTTTATAAGTGTTTCAATTCCTTTGTATCATAACCGTAATGATGGCATAGTTATGTAATCTGATTTTGAGGTCATTAGTGTAGTAAAAATAAAAAAAAACTGTCGTTTTTACAGATTATTTATGTGTTTAATTTATCAAACATCCTAGAATGGAAGCTCGAGTTTCAACCATGTCAAAATTTGAATAGCTTGCCTTCGATTCAGGTATCATTATTTTTGAATTCAATGAAGTAAAGAACGCTGAAGACCCTGCAATCGGAGCGAAAATGTCAGCATTTATTACTTTGATACGGTTAAAACCAATAAATCACCATGCTATCCCTACTTGGGAATAGGTCTTTTTGAGGTGAACAACATACGTCTTATTAACGTGTCCGGAATGACGTCAATTCGCTGGGACATATTGCCGTCATATAAACGTTGATTGCCCGTCACTTTTTTGGTGACTTCGACGAAAATGGGTACGTCTTTTCTGCGTGTAAATGACGTGTATTTGCTACCTGGGGCCCCCCCTGGATCCGCCCTTGGGAGTAACATAAACTACCTAGGTATTTAAATTTTTTTTACATATTATATATATTATTATAAATAATAGAAGTATGGAGAAAAGTGTCTTTTAAACTTTTTGAAGAATGCAGGGCTGCAAATTAAATATATTCCAAAACATGCATCGGGATAATCTGTCTTGGTGTGTGTTTATTTTTATTTTCATACATTGTTTGTGTAGCCTAGGCCTAGTTTGATTTGTTTAAATTGATCATAAGAAAATAAAGTTATATATCAACATACTTACTGAAAATACGAAATACCCCTATTTGTGCATAATAAAATCATACAACGGCTGTTACTAGTCATTGTTTATATTCCAATCCGAGTCACTAAAAGCACAAACACAATTCACTAAACTACACAAAAACACCCACAATAAACAACAAAGAATCCTCAGAGGAACCTAAAAACACAACAACAAAAATTGCGGCCGAGCCGGTTCTGGAGTGTATTTTGAGCATGTCAATAAAGAAAGACAGGCCGATATCACGAGGTTTGTGCGCATGCCCGATGCTGTTCCAAGGGAAGGCAGCTGACCGGCATGCCATGCGCTCGGACGTATTTTTTCACCCATAAAACGTAACTTTTGTTTGCGCAGGAGATAAGCTGTACGTATCTAAAGGTAAACGTCTATGGTATTTCGCCATTTGTCTAAATTTTCAACTAGTTATTTTTTTCCGGATATTTCGACATTAACAATAAAAATATATTTTATCTACTGTTCGGCAGTTCGTTAAATGAAAATTTAATCTGTGGAGTCTTGCTATAATACATCTCTTAACTATATTTGCCGACCTTCTATGGTGTTCTGTATTGGTTTTATGTTTCTGCTATTTTAAGTACGAATTTTATTTATGCTTGGTAATCTTTTCTCCTGTGTTTTCGTCGTTATTCAAGTCTTCGACTCATAGTAGCTACCAGGGTACCACCTTTTTTAATATTTGTACCTATGTTTGTGTAGGGATTTCATTTTTGTCCGAGAATATATTTTATATTTAACTGAAGAGCCTGCCAATGGCAATTATTTAGATATAAATGAGTTGTTATTAAATATCAGCTCTCCTCCTTCGGTGTCATGGCATTGCTGAGTAACGCTTCGACCCAAATGAAAGTATTATCCGGTAGTTCTGAAACATCTTGTGGCATTACATTCGATAAATCAT
This sequence comes from Polydrusus pterygomalis, assembly GCA_963969555.1. Classification (NCBI taxonomy): domain Eukaryota; kingdom Metazoa; phylum Arthropoda; class Insecta; order Coleoptera; family Curculionidae; genus Polydrusus; species Polydrusus pterygomalis. Next base: position 23,192,034 of record OZ018379.1, read on the forward strand.
CCCGGATCTCCTTTAAACTTCTCCGCCTATGTTAAAAATGGCGCTATCATCAAAAACTTGAAAGGTCTGTTGGGTCCAGTTTAAATAATAGAAAATTATCAAAGGAAGAAGACCGAAATTTGGTGGAGTATTTAAGGCAAAATCCATTTGAAGCTGTAGTATCCGCTATGCACATAACACGATTCCCTGCTTCATCTAGTACTGCGCAATGCCGAGTAAGACAATGTTCCGAATTAAGAAATCGAGCAGCTGGATCCAAACCGTTTTTAAAAAATAGTGATAAGGAAGAAAGATTTTTTTTGGCAAAATGTTATACTTTCCGATGAGAAAACTTTTCAGTCTACATAATATAATGAAAGGATTCGAGTATTATAGACCACCAAATTCCCGATATGATGAGAAGTACCTAATACTCAAAAAAAGCAAACCAGTGGACGTTTCTCCATTAATGTGTGGGCATGGATAAGTGTTTACGGTGCAGGTGTATGCTGGAATATTGGTGGAACACTAAACAGTAATATACAGGGTGGTCCTTAAGTACATCAAGAAAATCTAGGCTATGATTCCTGGCATCAATTTAAGTTGAAAAGTTCATATGGACTTATGCCCTAAAATGCTTACCCTCTAAGATACAGGGTGTTAAAATATTTTCCATTTTCCTTTAAAACTACCATTTTTTTCAAAAACATAGTAGAGACAACTTTTGTTCCGCTTATATCAGTAATGCATAAAAATGCATCAGAGTTTAAAAAAAACAGTCGCGTATCACATATTTTCACAAAAAAAATATTGACGGTATCTTCATGCACGCCACTGGCGGAAGTAGGCAAACCCTTTTTTAACCAAAAAGTGCAGTTTAATACGAAATCAATCGACATCAATTTTCAATACCGTATCTTCAAGGAGTTTCGAAATTTTAAAAAAACAATTATTTTTTAAAAATATTTTAACACCCTGTATCTTAGAGGGTAAGCATTTTAGGGCATAAGTCCATATGAACTTTTCAACTTAAATCGATGCCAGGAATCATATCATAGATTTTCTTGATGTACTATGTATATAGGTATATATCTTCAGATTTTGGAAAATGTTTTTCTTTCTTTTGCCGCGTTAGTTTTTGAAGGAAATAACTTTATATTTCAGCAGGATAACTTTAAACTTCTCCGCCTATGGACCGAAGTTTTTAAGATAACAATAAGCATTATCAAAAAAAGGCCGTTATAAATCATTTTGTTCAGCTATTAGAAAGATTTGTAATTTATAATTGTGGTCCTAAGGAATATGTTTCACCCACTTGGATTACTAAATGCTGTACAAGAGATGTTTTGATTAGAAGTGTAATCAATCTTAGCCTAACAAAACGTATTTTTGGTTCGTTAATATATTATTAAAAGGACGTGCATAGTGCATAACACGATACATTAAAAGAAACTAGTGTCATAATATAAAAATAATTAAACGGTTTAGGAATATACAATAAAATACGTGTTATTGCTAAAAAAATGTGTTACATTTTTTCTATGGGCTGAAATTACAGAAATGATAAAAATATATTATTAAGAACAATGGACACTTTTTTATACAAAGCTGAATTAAAAAGTTTTCGAAATTACCAATAAATGGACATTGTTATTTAAATCTTTTATCTCTACGGAACTGTTATAAAAAAAATTCAATGCCAATTATTAGGTATGGCTCAGTTGATGACAGATAATTTCGTATACTAAACTGTAACACTGTAAATGCCACTTTTATACCTTTATTACCCTTGTAACGTGTTAATTGTTATTATGATATCTGCCAAAGTATTATCATTATCTTATTTGATTTAAAAATGCCTCATTAAGGTATTATTGAAAAAGCAAGAATAATATGTTTAGCAGAAATAGGGTGATCTTATGGAAAAATAGCTGATCATTTTAGAGTATCTAGAAATACTGGTCAAGAAATTGTAAAATATGGCGCTATAATCAAACACTTGAAAGGTCTGTTGGGTCTGGTTTAAATAATAGAAAATCATCAAAGTAAGAAGACCGAAATTTGGTGGAGTATTTAAGGCAAAATCCATTTGAAACAGCAGTATCCGCTTTGCACATAACAGGATTCCTTGCTTCATCTAGAACCGCGCAACGCCGAGTAAGACAATGTTCCGAATTAAGAAATCGAGCAGCTGCATCCAAACCGTTTTTAAAAAATAGCGATAAGGAACAAAGAAAATTATTTTTTTTTGGCAAAATGTTATTTTTTCCGATGAGATAACTTTTCAGTGTAGATTCGAGTATATAGACCACCAAATCCCCGATATGATGAGAAGTATACTCAAAAAAAGCAAACCAGTGGACGTTTCTCCGTTAATGTGTGGGCATGGATAAGTGTTTACGGTGCAGGTGTATGCTGGAATATTGGTGGAACACTAAACAGTAATATATATCTTCAGATTTTGGAAAATGTTTTTCTTCCTTCTGCCGCGATAGTTTTTGAAGGAAATAACTTTATATTTTAGCAGGATAAGTGCCCTGTGCATACTACAAGAAATATAGGAATCTGGTTTAGACAGAACAACGTAACATGTCTGCCTTCGTGCTCAAGAAGTCCTGATTTAAATCCAATTGAAAATGTTTGGAAATTGATGGTAAAAAAAATGTACAAAATAAATTTTAAACCACAGGATGAAATAGAGTTATTTTGATAAAATAGAAGAAATTTGGGAAGGGCTAACTCCGGATTACACCAGAAGTATTATTTTGTCAATGAGAATTGGAGTAAATTCCGCTGGGATGGCGCTACGGTGCACTGATGGCCGCTTTGCTTTTGTAAAAAGGCTTTTAATGCATCTTACCGCTGTGTCGGGATTGCTTGGGTTATGGCTACCCGTAGAGTCCTAATAAGGACGAAACGGCCTTCGTGGTCTACCCGCCCCAGGGTATCCATTGTGCTTGGATCCCTGTGTAATCCAATATAAAAAACAGTTACACACTTGTCCGATATGCCGCAATATTCGCTTTTAATTCTTTTCGCGCCCACTATATCACTACATAGTATAAAACAAAGTCGCTGTCGCTGTCTGTCCGTCTCTATATATGCTTAAATCTTTAAATTTACGCAACGGATTTTGAAGCGTTTTTTTTTTTAATAAATAGAGTGATTCAAGAGAAAGTTTTATATGTATAATACATGCATAATATTGTAGAGAAACACTGATAAATTTAGAGGTTTCTAATGTGATGTCGTAAATAAACACATTTTAGACCCGCGTGCGAAGCCGGGGCGGGTCGCTAGTTATCTTATAAATATTTAAGAAAAAGTCATATTTTAATAAGAAAAAAGTGCTCATCCATGTAATTGTAGTAATACCAATAACAATATTCTAGCTGTTTCATAGCAATTGTAATTTAAAGATTTAATTTGCATTCCATCGAAAGTTGACTGGGCGGGCCAGAAGAAGAAGAAATAACTAATATGTATTAGTCCGCGAAGAATTTTGCTAATTAAACATTTAGTAACAAATAAAAACAGGTATAATATGTGCTGTTTGACCTAAGATAAGTCGGAACCACGCCGCATAATATAAATAGGTATTCAGTTCCACTTGGTGAATGAACTCACGTATTAATTTAAAATAGTAAATTTTTGACGCTCCTGTTTACCAAACATGCCCCCTTTTATTGGTTTTTATTTTAAGCTGTCAAAAAGATGCTTTGTAACTAAGTATAAATCTATCTACAACCCTTTAATATACATACAGGGTTCCCCATTTAAAACGAAACAGGCTAAATATCTGGTTCCACGTTAATTAAAAAAAAAAAACGCTCGGGCCCGTCGATTTTTATTTCGAGGGAGACATCTTTTGCGTATATTGTCAATCTTGTTATTTCAAGCCCCTAGGAGGGAGGGGGGTAAGATCTAAATCTTAAACGGATACCCCTATTTTATATAATTTTTTTTTGATTTTGCATAAAATTCTGAACATTTTTTAATAAAAGCATTATTTTTCTATACTAAACAGTTTCCGAGATATTGACTCTTAAAAAATGAGGTTTTAGAACTTTGACAGCGTCTAGCTTTCTAACTGTACGTCTTAGAGTAAAACGGCTTACATGTCCCTATCTTCGATTTTTATTATCTTTCCAATAATATCAACTTCCGGTTTAACCGGAAGTACTATATTTCTTACAACCGGTTTAACCGGAAGTTGACACTATTGGAGAGATAATAAAAATCGAAGATAGGGACATGTAAGCTGTTTTACTCTAAGACGTACAGTTAGAAAGCTAGACGCTGTCAAAGTTCAAAAATCTAATTTTTCAAGAGTCAATATCTCGGAAACTGTTTAGTATAGACTAATAATGCTTTTATTAAAAAATGTTCAGAATTTTATGTAGAATCCAAAAAAATTATATAAAATAGGGGTATCCATTTAAGATTCAGATCTTACCCCCCCTCCCTCCTAGGGGCTTGGAGTAACAAGATTGACAATATACGCAAAAGATGTCCTCTTCGAAATAAAAATCGACGGGTCCGAGCGTTTTTTTTTAATTAACGTGGAACCAGATATTTGGCCTGTTTCGTTTTAAATAAGGAACCCTGTATATGTATATGTATACATGTATATGTATGTATGTTTAGCAGGCGCGATTTGACCATAAGGTCATTTGATCAATGACCCTCCTAATTAATTTATTTTTCAAAACAAACACAAATAATTATTATCTTTCAAAAAATGCAAAAGCTCCCCAATATCGAAGCGCTCGACCGTATTTTAATTTGCCCTGCTGGGTTTATATCAAATAGAATATTACATAAATAAAATGGCAACTAAGAGCGAAACAAATATACGCGCTCACCAACGTCAACAGTTATATTATAGTTTAAAACAAGCGGTGCATATAAATAAACAAATAAATAAATGAAATAGTAATTTAACAAACTAGTGTATTAATCGCTATTTAATATACGCGTTAGTTACAATATTTTTCCGTCGATTGTCTTATTAATAGATTATATTTTTTTTTACTTAGAACCAAACTACATATTATAAGCGTTGTACCAACACATTTTTGGATTTCAAACAGTGCGTGCTTTGTAGTATGTTTGGTTGCCTAAAATCGTTTATTAATAAAAAAAATCATGCATTAATAGGGGCCATTAATGTATGATTTTTTTATACATTAATTAAGGTTGTAAATACACGGTCGACGGAAATAAATAATTAATATAATATAGGTACAATGTGACCAGTAAAGTCCGCATTATATGGGATTTTTTTTTATTAATAGCTTTATTCGAAATTTGACTTTGGCATCAAGTTCTGCTTCGATCGAGATAAAAATTAAGCAAAAAAAAAATAGTAGTCACGTGATCCGCATCATCTGTCAAATTTTAATTTTTTCCAAAAAATCAAAAGTGGGGTTATTTCTGAAAATATCGAAAAAAGTTATAAGAAAAAGTTTTTTTAAATGCAGTTTCTAGCCCACATGCAAAATTTCAGCTGGATAAGATAATTTTGATTTTTTACCCATCACTAAAATTTATTTTTCACTTAATGAACACTTTACTGATGACACTGTGTTCTTTTTTGTTTTAATATTAAGGTGTATTTCTTTCAGATAGAAACTACGTTGTCAAAAATAATTATTTTATGAAGTTACCTGGGTCAAAAACAAATAAACTTTGCGTCACATGCGACCAAATTTTAATAGCCCAATTTTGATTTTGTTGAAAAACACACATTTAATATGGCACCTTTAAACAAAATGTATCTGAAATAAAGCATTGTCAAAACTAAGAAGTTTTATGTATAGGTTGCGTTCAGTCTTATTTTGCAAAAGTGATGCAATTTACAAAATATGGGTAAAAAATCAAAATTATCTTATGCAGCTAAAATTTTGCATGTGGGCTAAAAACTGAATTTAAAAAAACTTTTTTTAATATTTTTTTTCGATACTTCCAGAAAAAACCCCACTTTTGATTTATTTTTTGGAAAAAATTAAAATTTGACAGATAATGTGAGTCACGTGACTACTATTTTTTGCTTAATTTTCATTTCGATCAAAGCAGATCTTGATGCCAAAGTCAAATTTCGAATAAAGCTATTTAAAAAAAAAATCCCATATGATGCGGACTTTACTGGTCACACTGTATATAGGAACTTTATTATCTAATAAGAGATATATATATATATATATATATATAAAAGAATATAAAAAACGGGACAACGTCGGTATTTTGAAGGACAATGAAAAAATTAAAAAGTCTTTTAGTTCCAGAAACCCAAAATACTTAAAAAAACTTATTTCAACTTAAAATGGTGAGGTTTCGGTTAAAATTAGATGAAATTAAAACATTTTTACGTATTTACATTATAATCAAACAACAATAACAGTGGGTAAAGTAACTTATTTAGTGCCAGAATTTTCGTTTCAAAAGTAAGTGTTCACAGACATGTCATGCGATAGAATGCCAAAGTACATATGATTGGTCTATCTTAGTTGATAGTCGGTGATCTGGACCCGATTAATCATGATTATCATGGGTCAAAACCGTAATTATTGTTTTAGTTGTTCTTTTCTCAGTTATTTTGCTGTGTTCTGTACAAAATCATATAAGAACTAAGAGTACCATCGTAAAAATAGTTGAGTGTGTAAGTGGTTCACGCTAGAAGCGATAAATGTCAATTTTTAATCATACAGCGAAAATGCTAAACTTATCCCTCTAAGTATAGATGTGCCTCGAGATGTGCTGTAGGTATCAAAGATTATGGTTTTTTTTAGGAGAGATATCATTTTTGATGTTAAGGTCGGCTTGTGCACCTCCACACTCGCTTCAGGAATTCGCATAAAATTAAACTTATGTAAACCCATTTAAAATTGCTTTTACGGCTTTCTCGCTTTATAAAACTTCAAACTTATGACTCCCCAACCACGAAAATTTTATAATTCTTTAAAAGCATTAAGGAGTCCACAAACATATTGTACAATCAACTAGGTAGGTGTCTGATGCACAGGCCAACAAAAAAATTTAGAATACTGTTATTTGTTAAACAATTAGTTGTTATTATGGTTATACATAAACTTTCAAAACAATAGGTATTCACAATATCCCCGTGTTAAGTGAGAAAAGTCGTGATTCAGTCTTACGGGCTCATCAGATAGACGTTTAAGAGTGTGGCGACGACCAGGCACATAGGTACCTGACAGAGGTTCTAGAAGACCATGTTGTATCGTTTATGGTTATTCTTGGAGAAAACGCAACCTTTATGCATGATAATGTATGGCCCCACACTGCTCGGATAGTTCCTGCTCATCTTGACGAGGTTCAAATCACGCGATTTGTTTGGCCTGCTCGCAGTCCAGACTTAAATCCCATCAAACATGTTTGGGATAAGATGGGAAGACGTTTACTGAGACATGTGCCGGCCCCAGAAATTCTGGGGAGCTTCGCGATATACTGATGGTGCAGGAATAAGACAGGCTTTTGCAGGATCTAATCCAAAGCATGCCTCGTCGTTTGCAAACTGCTATCACTGCCAGAGGAAGAAATACTTGCTATTGAAGTCTTTAAAATTTGGTTTGTTTGGACCAAATTAATATTTTCATTTTCACTACGTTCAATAAACTTTGCAGAAACCAACAAAAACTTTTTTTAGAAGATAATATAGTGTCCGCGAAAATAATTAAAAGCTAATATTGTGGCGTATCGGACAATTGTGTAACTGTTTTTTATATTGGAATACACAGGGATCCAAGCACAATGGATACCCTGGGACGGATAGACCACTACGGCCGTTTCGTCCTTGTTAGGACTCTATGGGCAGCCATAACCCAAGCAATCTCGACCCAGCGGTAAGCATTAATGGCCGCTTTGCTTTTGTAAAAAGGCTTTTAATACATCTTACCGCTGTTATCAGGATTGCTTGGGTCATGGCTGCCCGTAGAGTCCTAACAAGGACGAAACGGCCCTCGTGGTCTACCCGCCCCAGGATATCCATTGTGCTTGGATCCCTGTGTATTCCAATATAAAAAAACAGTTACACCCTTGTCCGATATGCCACAATATTCGCTTTTAAAAACTTGTTTTATTCAAGCAATCACGACAAGATCATCGCATAACGTTAGTACACTAAAATAATTTAAAATTACGGGGTGATCCTAATTTAATGTTTGGCAGTGTATTACATGTCTACGGTATTGACCTTAAAAGTCATAATTAGTTGTCTATAAAATTATAACTTTATTTCTGGACTTTTGGGTTTAAACACTAACTCCTCCACACTTGCGGGGTCCTTAATGTTCTTAATTTTTACAGCTTTATTTATAAAGCCATGCAGGGATTCTTTTATCTGTGGTACACGGGTCCGCTAATTGCAACATCTTTATCTGTACCATATAACAAATTGCTTATTGCTTTTTTTCTCGGTCGTAAAAAATACCGAATTAATTTGCAACATTAGCGTCAATAGTTAATTTAAGATGCCAATAATTTTAAAATTATTATTATGGAATTATTAACGAACGTCTTTATGGTATGCTTTGATCGTTATTGAACATTATAATGAAGAAATAAAAGTCCAACTACCGAAAACAGATTTAACATTTTACGAAAATACCGGTAGATACTTAAAACGTTTTCCTGTAAATTTGTTTTTAAGTGGTCCACCCTTACCTTATTATGGTCCACAATTTTTAGTTAAGATTAGTTAGTAGACAAAAATTGGATTTATTTTATATTAAATCAAAAATCAAAATAGGCTTTATTGGTTCAAAGAATAGGTAATCAATCTTATTATCAAAGCTAAAAAGAAATACAAGTTATATACTACGAATACACAAATTAAAAGAAATAAAAATTATTATTTTTCTTAAGGTATATATCGTCAAAAATATACAGGACAAAGACAAACTCAACAAAATAAGATGACCAAATGCTTGCCGGAAATACTTAGTTAAAAGGCGTCGTTGTAAAACTCGACCACCTGGTAATAGGCTCTTCCCACCAGTAGTTTCTTTATAGTTCTTTTAAATTTTTTTAGGGTAGGTATGTTTCTTATTTGCTCAGGAAGATGGTTAAAAAATTTACGGCTTTCGTAAATTATAGAGTTTCTAATAAGGGCAGAAGGCGGTATGGGCAGGTACAGGTTTTTTGATCTTCTAGTATCATGAGAGTGGTCAGGCACTGGCAAAGTATCCCTATGCTGGTATATCATGCAGACAGTTTCAAGAATAAACACTATAAACAGGCATGGCAAAGTAAAGATTTTCTTACATATAAAAAACGCTCTATATGACTCTCTGCCATATACACCACAAAGATATCTTATACAGCACGCTTCTGCAATATAAACACTGAGTTCAGCAGGTAATTACACGTATTTCCCCGGTATATAATTCCATATCGCAAGTAAGACTCCACCAGTGAGTGGTGAGTGGTAGACCCTTTTAGCTAAAAAGGCTACAATCCCCATCGATGTTAGGTTAGAGTGGCACACCTCTGGCATTGTCCAAACAGTCACACGTAGTCCTACAAAGATCGTTGTGGTACCACACATGTTCCGCGGAACCTATTTGCATCAGCTTCCTGATTAAGGAGATCGAATAGAAGAATCTTGACAGCTCATTCAAACCAGCCACTGCTGTTAATAAACTTAGTAAGTCGACCCAGTTGCAGGCTGCTCACTTCCTCCAGGATCATTAAAAATGGTTCGCCGAGTGCATTAAACCTTCTTCTCGCGAGGCCGGGGCAATCACACAAGAAATGGTAAAAACTTTCCTCTTCTCCTTCATCTCTGCTTCCCATCGATGTTAATCGCACTGCGTAGCATCCCGAAGCCACTTTGCGAGCAAATTCCAAGATACGAGAGTCAAACCTCAGACACTCATCAATTAATAAAAGTCCCAAAAACTTGTTTTGATAGTGGAACTCCTCCAAGATACAAACCATCCATATCTCATCGAAAACCTACAATGTTGGTCTTGTCAAAGTTTAGGGCCAATAAGTTAGCATCACACCATTGTCTAATTTTAGGAAGATCAGACAAAACCTTGATCTTTAATATATTGGGATTTAAATCATGCCAGAGGAGAGTGGTATCGTCAGCAAAAATCGTAAACTGGCCTGCAATGTCTATAGAAGCAAGGTCATTAATATAAATAAGGAAAAGGACAGAACCCAGCACTGAATCCTGAGGAACACCATAGTATATATTACTGGCTTTTGATGTCTTAGAGACTACTACGACCTTTTGGGTGCGCCCCTCAAGGAAAGATCGAAATGGGATGATGCCCTCTCTTAACTATGCCTAAATTAATGTAGGTACCATTTGTAAAATACATAATGTAGATATACATAAACATAAAACGCGTAAAAACTATTGGCTGCAAACAAGTCATAAACATTAAATAGTTATGAAACGTTATAACATATTAACTGTAAAAGGGGCGTATTACCGGAAGCTATTCCGTATGACGTTTAATAACATTTAAGTTATCTTAAAAAATATTAGTTCAAATTAGTTTGCTAATAGGTCCATTAAAAATTATTTTAGGTGTAATATTATTAACATCATATAATTAAATGTCCTATTAGTATTTTAAAGATAGCGTTATGGTATATAGAAAGTAATTTGTTTGAACGCAAGATTAAAGCCGAGTAGCCGACTGGATATCACATAAAATATTTAATATCTGACAAATTAGACTTACACATTATGGAATCATTAAGGTAAGTCCAAGAGGACTGACGCGACGCCGACGGTAGAAACGAGTACCTAATACCAAGGGCGTCCGAAGGAACTTTTTCAAGGGGGGGGGGGGGGGCAAATCATAATTGGAATTATTTTTGTTTCTAGCACTTCAACAAACCTTCAATAAAAGAATAGAGCAAAACACCTAATACTTATATTAAATAACAAAAAAAGCCAAACAAAATATTTAAAAATGTTCAAATATAACAAAGAAAATACAACAAAAAACTTATAAGTTATTCAGATTTATTGGAGAAAAGAAATGTTAATTTTCTTGAATCTTTTGCAAATTCATGAATAATTTTTTCAATTAAATGTCTTTTTTTTTCTTTTACAAATTTGCGATGAACACTCATCATACATAAACCGTCCAATCGGTGCTCAGTCATAGTCGAGCGAATCCAGGTTTTTACTCTTCTGAGTGTACTGAATGATCTTTCGACTGTACATGTAGTTGGAGGTAAACAAATTGCTATCGCAATTGCCTGACCAATAGCTGGATAGAACTTGCAATGTTCCAGTAATTCTAACATGGATGTATCTATAAGAAATGTTTTATTTTTCGGTTAAATTGGCGGTTTGTTACACTTTGGGTTTTGTTTTTGTCGTTCATTTTTGGATTGGGAATTTTAGATGTGTTGGTTGTATATCTATTTGTATATTGCTATTATGACTAGCTGTGTAAATTAAAATAAAGCTTTATTTATTCTATTCTAATATTTTTCCTTCATTTAGTGAAGATTTTTGAATTCCACATTTCATTTTATGCAACAAGAGTTCGTTTTACCAATTTTGTCAATTGAATTGTATCTCAATAAATATGTATATCCCAGTTAAATAAAATATCTCAAACCTACTTGGGCCAGGGGGGGGGGCAAGCGCACCCCTTGCCCCCCCCCCCCCTTCGGACGCCCTTGCCTAATACATTTATTCTCATCAAAAAAATATTTAAGATAGTTTTGGGTGTTGGGACAGGTTGGTCGGGATATAAAAATGCAAAACGCCAACTACATCCTCTGCACTCTCACGTTTCCTGAAACATAAAGTATTTTAAGATTTTTGTTCTTACGAATAAATTATTTCAAAACACCCGCAAATATTTCACCGAACGCTTACCTGAAAAATTCAGTTCGAACGTATTTGCTGCTATGGAGGAAGAACAACTTACCTAATTATTAAATAATAGTAATATTGCGTTGAGAAGCTGTTTTTGTTTCACTACGAGTAGATTTTCTATTAAAATTATTATCTTCTGCGTTTGAATTACAGGATTGACTATCGACTTTTGAAGTCTCAAAATTTAGTAAGCTTAAGGCTTTGTTTAAGAAATCTACGCTTGTCTTAAGAAAGTCACCTACTATCTGGGTAACTTCGTTACTTTCACAATGTATGAATTGGTACCGAGACAATAAGTTTTCAAGCTGAGACCACCTGCTTAGTTTCATTTCAAAGGGTAAAATTCATTTCAAATCATTGTAAGCCAATTCATTCCTTTTAAAAAAACCTTTACCTTCATATCAATGTCCACTGAAACCCGATTAACAAAAACCTGATTAACAATATTTATACAGTCATTGGTCAAATCTAAACTATAAAAATATATTTTTGAGTCCAATTTTTACTTCCCAAAATTCAGAAGTATTAATTTTTTGTGAATAATTACTGAGATCGTCAAAACTTTTTATTAAATCTGATTGCTCGAAAGCTTGATTTAGTTGAAAGGTACGCTCTTGTTGTTCCTCGTTTCTCTCCGCTGGACTTTTTCTAGGAATGAGAACAGTTTTTGACAAGTAAGCAGGTAAATTGGGATTAAAGCACGGAATAGCTGTTAAATTTAGTCTCACTTTAGTTGGATTTTTGTGGTGCCATCAGGAAAAAGACAAATATCCTCACAAATAATGTCACTGGGGACAAAATGCTTAGCACAAACTACAAAATACTGCGTGGGCAACCAATTAGCTCTTGGAATGGCTTTTACCCACCAAGCAAAAAACCTCGCACTCGCATTCGCAACATTGCAATCTTCCTTCAAAATTCTTGCAAGAGCAATATTGTATTTGAAAGCTTGTAGGTAAACACCGTGGAACTCTCTAAAACAACTTTTCTATTTAGTTAATTCCCGCAACGTTGACTTTTGAAACCTTTCATATTAAATATTGTTACAACTTAGCTTTCGGATTCTCTATGCTATGTTCGATATATAAATTTAGAGAAATGTTTTAAGGGCAACCTGTAACGTGCAATATTTTAGCAATCTTCAGTTTAGAAAGTTTCAGGCAAATTACATAGCAACTTAGCAGCGATGTTGGTTTATGAATGTCTTTTTGTAATTGCAATTGTGCTGCCCAATCATTGCTTCAAATAGGTACGCCACGCGTCGGTCGGGGGGGTTATGTTTTCGGTCTCAGAGTCAGATCGGATCGGCCATTTTTATTTTGGCTTGGCATTTCTTTTAAAAGAGTGAAGGACAGTGTTTTATTAAGAAATAAGGTAGGTTACATTAAATTTAATAAAAGTTTATGCATGCTTAGGTACTTTTTAGCAGAGAACAAGTTGTTCTCTGTTAGGTAGGTAATTTTTGGAAATGGAGGTCGTGCTGTTAAACACAAAACATAACCTAGATATTTTATTATTTAATTTGTATTGGTGTGTCTTGTGTGTGGTACTACACGTCACTGGAGACTAAACTGAAAGAACCCCTTCCAAAAAAATTACCAAAATTAAAGCAAAAAGCGCATGCATACGGTATTATAACTGCAGATATTCCAAAGTTTTCACTGGATAGGCTTGCAGACACAATTTTTGCAAGTTAATTCAATAGACAACTTAAGATAGTGTACTCCCTAAAGTTAATTGAAGTTGAATTTGTAGGCATCTAGTACTAGCAATAGGTTACTAGTAAAAAATGTGTTTGCGAAACCTACACAGAAATTTTTCATTCGTATAACCTATACACGAGTAAATTTTATATAGTTACGGGTTCCAAATCAGTAGAATGAGAATGTATGTCACAAGCCAATTCCAATACCCTATAGTTTACCCTAGACCTTTGTCCATTTTTTGCTATTTTTAAAAAGAAAATTATTATGAGAAATTGCACACAAATCATAAGTGAGAATAGCAGTGTTTTGAAATTTTAGATACATTTTTTGAGACTAACTGGAGGAAGAAATTTGAAAGATGCAGTGTACAGATGTTTGGAAAAGGTCTTCACCAATTATGTGGGGCAGTTTTTAAGTTGGACTGGTGCCAAGGGGAACTACAAAACAAAAACTTTAAGTAAGTAAGTATGGACTACTTCTTCAAAAAAAAAACTTTAAAACTCACTTCACTTATAACAGGTAGATTTGAATTTTTCTTTGGCAATACTATATTATATTAAATACATCAGATTTGTATTTAATCAAATTAAAAATTTTAATGAAAATTTTACACTCTTAATTTCAACCAATCAGAAGCTTGATTTTTCTTCGGTTACCATTAAAACCCACAGAATAACCGGAAATTTTTTACGTTTGTGGTAAAATTAATAAATGAAAATTTTCCTGAAACGCCATTTCAAAGACATTTCTAGAATATATGTAATTTCTAATAAAAAAATTAATTTGTACGTAGGTTCTTTAATAAATGAGTTTAAAATTTTCTAACCGAAATCCCACGTGCTTAAATTAATAAAGGGTAAATTTTTCCTCGATCATGAACATTCAAGTCTTCAGAAAAATTTCCGGTAATAACTTAATCACTGTATCTATTAGTGATTGTCATTTTTTTTAATTTTAGATGCTGTCCGAACTAATTTTAAAGAACTTACAGATCAAGATTTTGAAAATTTTTACAAAAACTGGTTTCAGCATGCTAAGACACGTTTTGAACGAAGTAATTAAAACAGATTAGGGGTTAAGGAAACCAAACTTTGAAGGAATTAAATATAAGAAAAGTGTATACTTAATATATATACAGGGTAATTCACAGTGAATCGGAGAACGGGAGATACGTTTTATTTGAAAATTTGTTTGTCTAGATAAACGACCATGGTCTATCGTTCTAAAATATTTTCAGCATTGCGGCGTTGCCGCTTCTGCCCAAAACAGGTAGCAACATCGTTATTTTAAATAAAACAGCCTATATATTTTTAGATTTTACGTAACATTCAAATTATTTTTTAATATATTCATTACTAGTCTATACTTAATAGTTTTCGAGATATTGACTCTTGAAAAATGGCATTTTTCAACTTTGACAGCTTCTAGCATTCTAACTATATATGTCTCTTAGAGCAAAACGGCTCACATGTTCCTGATGTCCTTGATTTTATTATGTTCCCAAAATTGTCAACTTTCGGTTAAACAGGATGGAACTCGAAAGCAGGAAATTAATTACTTTGATTGATTGATTTGGTTGATTCTTTGGGAAGATAATAAAAATTGAAGGAAGGAACACCAGCCGTTTTGCTCTAAGACATTCAGTTAGAATGCTAGAAGATGTTAAAGGTTAAAATTGTCATTTTTCAAGAGCCAATATCTCGAAAACTATTAAGTATATATATAACGTAACGTATAACAATGGATATTGTATTAAAAAAATTATTTGAATTTTACGTAGAATCTAAAAATTTAAAAATATATGGGGGGTTTCATTTACAATACCGATGTTGCCACCTGTTTTGGGCAGAAGCGGCAACGCCGCAATGCTGCAAATATTTTAGAACGATATACCATGGTCGTTTATTTGGACGACCAAATTTTCAAATAAATCGTATCGCCTGTTCTCCATAAACGTCTAACGCACCATCCACCGTGAATCACCCCGAATATATGTTATACCTATAATAATATTATATATAGCAAAATAAATACATTTGTTTTTTTTATAACATGAATAATGAATAAACGAATAATATTTAACGAATATAATTTCAAAAAATTAGGTTGCTGTAATGTTTTTGTGCCAAGGTTGCTGTAATGTTTTTGTGCCAAGGTTGCTGCAATTAATTGCGTGAAACGTTGCTGTAATTTAAATATCAATATCGCTAGAATATTGCCGAAGCGATATATTTGTCAATATTGCAACTGAAACGTTCCTGAACGGCCGATTAAGGCTTGCAGGGATGTCCCCAACCTCACGCCGCAAGGAAAAGAGCAACATTGCAGCTCTCTTTGAAAAGTTACTAGAACGTTGCTGCAACAACATTTTGCTTGGTGGGTAGCCATATAATTTGTAGATTTTCATCTTTTGGGAAGTGAAAAACTGATACACTCACTTCACCTGCTTTTAAAGCACTTTTATAGTTAGAGTTACACCTAGGAATACAGCAGGAGTTTGACATGTTGATAAATAAACAAACTAAAAGAAAAAAAATAGTACTTACCTAAGTACCAACGTATCCTACCTAACGAACTATCTATACTAGTGATATTTTAAAACTAATTCACATATACCTTCAAGCTAAAAAAACACTTCAATATTTAATAAATTAACTGTAGCCACAAAACAATAAAGTTTATACCAAAGAGCTAATCAGAATACAAAAACACAACTTTTAAATTAAAACAAATAAAATTGTGCCGCCATTTATAAGACCCGTAAACAAACGGCCCGGCCCGGCCGGCCCTCACCAAAAATGTTCACTAATATTTTGTAGAGGTTCTTATAGCGATCATGTCACTTTTCTATTAGATCAATCGAAAACCAGATAAAAATACAAATTAATATGAAAAACCGCAAGGTTAACACCTGAATCAAGAGTAAATTACATACTAAAACATAGCTAACTTCAAAAAAGTCACGTGACAAGCGTACCGCCAAGCAATGTTGTCGATGTTTTTGTTTCGTGGCTTGGTAAGTAAACAGGGCTGTGATGTGGAATAGCCCGGAAGTTGTCGAGTTCTTTGCTGACTCTATGTGTAGCCTATATAGACAAAAATATTTGCCTTTTAATCAGCAAAGTAAAACGTCATCAGTTGAACTCAATTAGAAACATCGGGAAACGCGCGCCCTATTTAAACAATTAGCAAATATTTTCTATTTTTGTATTCGTAATTTCAAAACGAGAATCTTTCTTTTCTCACTCTGATTGAAATTTAAAAAATTTCACGGAAAATATAGAAACATAGACCTTTATTAAGCATATCAAATGACAGTATACAATACCCAAGAACTGCGGTACTGTCGGTACCTAATCAGTCAACAAAGCAGAGCGGCAGCGGCAGTATTTTGCAAGATGGTCAATCAGGAAGCCCGGAGAAAAGATTTAACTTCTTGGGATGCTTGCAGCGCGGAATTGTCCGATTCGGTGTCTCACGGTTTGTCAAGTAGAGAAATTTGTACGTGCCATTGTATATGCAAGGTATTATATAATGCAACTTAGACAGTACGAAAAATAAGAATTTTATTTGTATACATTAATTATTAATCAAAACTCAAAAAATCTTATGAATCCGTTATAAATAAATGAACTTAAAATTAGACTATCATCCTAAAGGATAAAACTTTTTGTGTGGAAACCTGTCCAGGCGGTAGAGGCTCTTTGAAAGGCAAAATTCATCTCTGGACTTTCTATTACAGAAAAAATAGTGCGTCACTTTTTACCCTTAAGCTGGCATTCTCAACGTCATTTAATCCATTACCAACCTATAACCTATTTTGCGTTGCTTTTTTTAGTTTATTATTAGATTAACTAACATTTAAATAAAATCAATATCGTCGGTACAATATTTAGGTAATATCTGACATATAACAAAAATATCTATTTATTTTATTGCTAATTTTGGGATAATTGTATAGTGAAAGAACAATGACATAATAATGTTAAAAAAATCTTACCCGATATTTTTCGCTATACAATTCTCCTAAAATATTTAATGAAATTCCTTGATATTTATTTAATATGTCAATCATTACCTATAAAATATGAAGACGATAATAATTTTATTTAAATGTTGTGTAGAAGCTAGAAAAATTAAATAAATATACGCGAAATAGGTTATAGGTTGTCAAGCATGTTGATACTCCCACCTTAACTAACATCAGGTTTAAACAAGGACTTCTCCAATTTTGATACAAAGCTTGTGGTAAACATGATGTAAATGGGTCTGTCCGAGTACTCTCAGAGAACTATTTTCCACGTAGAACCACTTAAACATTGTTATTTTTCTTGAATACTGTAAAACCTGTTGAAACCAATAAAAAATTAAACGTTTAGCCATATTTGAAGTTATCATTACTATTACTGGGGATTTCATTGAGGTATGTACATACAGTTGACGATATATAAATTCGTACACTTCACCCATACATAACTCAATTACAACAAAATTGGGTGAAACGGGTTTTTCATCTTGCTGCTTATACCTGGATAGAACACCAGCTATATATATAGCTGTAAATTATTGTATGTACGATTTTTTAACATAAGTAATAATGGTTATTTCTAAATATTTTTGTGTTTAAATTACAGTCGCGAAAAGGGAAAATTATAAAATAATATCAGGAAAACTACAAAAGTATAAAGCCAAAAAGGATACATTTATTAACAAACAAGAAACAAAATACTAATATTTAATTGCTGCGCCATTCGATTCTAACACTAATCGTAATCTTCTTGGCATTGACAAATTAATACTTCTGGTGTAATCCGGAGTAGTGATGTGAGTGGAGAATATTCTCTGTAAGAAAATTCTCCCAAGAATATTCTTTAGAGAAGTTTTTCTACATAAGTTACACCGCCTCGATTTATACTGAAGAATTTTGCAATGATTTTAAAAATTTTGAGTTTTCCTAACCTTTTCTATAACTCTGGCAACAGTGATTCAGGGAAATCCCCTAGAAGCATATATCTATATGCGTCCTATATTTTTAATAGTTAAATGTGATCTTTCTTTATTTGACTGTTTTTTTTTTGTTTAGTTTTTAGTTATTCTTGGGAAGGTATGTTATGTTTTTTAAATAAAAATTATATTTCTTTATGTTTTGTTTGATTAACGCCGTTCGCCGTTTGACATTTGCCGAAAATAAGCTGAATAGGTAATTTTTAATTTCTTTTTATTGCCATTTCTAGCGGTTTTCTTACCATTCTCAGAAAATTCTCTAACTTGAGAATATTCTCGAGAATATTCTCCAAAAGATTATTACCGAGAATTTTACACCAGTAATCCGGAGTTAGCCCTTCCCAAATTTCTTCTATTTTATCAAATAACTCAATTTCATTCTGTGGTTTAAAATTTATTTTGTACATTTTTTTTTTATCAACAATCCCCAAACATTTTCAATTGGATTTAAATCAGGACTTCTTGAGCACCAAGGCAGACATGTTACGTTGTTTTGTCTAAACCAGTTTCCTATATTTTTTGCAGTATGCACAGGGCAGTTATCCTGCTGAAATATAAAGTTATTTCCTTCAAAAATTATCGCGTCAGAAGGAAGAAAAACATTTTCCAAAATCTGAAGATATATATTACTGTTTAGTGTTCCACCAATATTCCAGCATATACCTGCGCCGTAAATACTTATCCATGCCCACACATTAACGGAGAAACGTCCACTGGTTTGCTTTTTTTGAGTATACTTCTCATCATATCGGGAATTTGGTGGTATATATACTCAAATACTTCCATTATCTGTAGACTGAAAAGTTTTCTCATCGGAAAAGATAACATTTTGCCAAAAAAAAATATTTTCTTTTAAATATTGCATAGCAAACCCAATTCCTTGTTCCTTATCACTATTTCTTAAAAACGGTTTGGATGCAGCTGCTCGATTTCTTAATTCGGAACATTGTCTTACTCGGCGTTGGGCAGTTCTAGATGAAGCAGGAAATCCTGTTATGTTTATAGCGGATACGGCAGTTTCAAATGGATTTTGCCTTAAATACTCCACCAAATTTCGGTCTTTTTCATTTGATGATTTTCTATTATTTATACCAGACCCAACAGACCTTTCAAGTGTTTGATGATAGCGCCATTTTTTACAATTCCGTGAACAGTACTTCTAGGTACTCTAAAATGATCAGCTATTTTCCATAAGACCACCCTATTTCTACTAAACATATTATTCTTGCTTTTTCAATAATACTTAAATAAGGCATTTTTAAATCAAATAAGATAATGACAATACTATGACAGATATCATGATAGCAATTATCACGTTAAAAGGGTAATAAAGGTAAAAAAGTTGCATTTACAGGGTCACAGTTTAGTGTACGAAATTATCTGTCGTCAACTGTACGTGTCACAGCCGTATTTAATTTTAAAGAATTTTACGAGGATTGTTTTCTAAATAACTTTTAATTGGCTTGTGACAACCAAGCCATGTGACTACCAGCCCCGGTCTCCCCTACCCTTAATAAGAGAATCACTAGTCACTACTTACCCCACATAATCCGTTTAATAATTTAATAAAAATTTCAAGAATGACAGGCGAAAATACCACAAGTTTATGAATCTTTATTCTCCATTCACTGACATTAAGGATTCATAAAAAAGAGTAGCCGACGGTATCTTATCAAAATATTTAAAGTGGATAATTTAAAATAAGTTACTTCTGCTTCGCATTAAGATAAAATAATCGTTAATTAAAAGAAAAAGGTGCCACGTAACACGCGATTGCTCCTTTTCAAATAGGTTTTTATATAAATTAAATGACAAAAATAAAAGTATTCCTCAATTTATTGGACCGTTTTGATAAGATCGACAAATGGAGGGCCTGCACAGGAGATATTTTTGTGATAAATATGTCATTCACAAAAGTCAGATTACCATGTTACTCATTTAATTTACATATTACATGCTAAAATATTATCCTTGATAATAAATTTTTATTGAATGTGTATTTAATTTGAAATTTACAATCGTGGGTTGTTGCCACAGGCATAAATATAGGAAAAAGATATACCTACTTATTAAAAAATACCAGCAGTATTAACTCTTAAATAGAAGGTACAGTTGTATTCATAAAAAAAAGCGTACCTACAAGAATTAGAATGAGAGGTAAGTTTTGTCATATTTGCGTAAAACCGGCTTGTCTAAATGATTGTTTATTGGAGGTTCTCACACGTCATAGATTATCAAAAATGCAAAGCATTGGCGTCGGTGTAATTAATTTTGAAACTGCATGGTGATAACGTTTGATAAACTTTGACAGAAGAACATAAAAATGCCTCGTCAGTTGTCTGAAGATGAAAAGGCTCAAATTGTATCAAGAATCGAAGAAGGATGGGCAATCCGTGCTGTAGCGCAGTTGTATAATACAAATAAAAAAACTATATTGAAAATTAAGCAATGCTGGGAATACAAAGAATCCCTAAAAATGAAAATTCGTTCAGGTCGTCCCAAACGTTCCAACCCCAAACAGGATGCTGCTTTTTTGGGATATTTAAGAAATAGGTAATTCATTTGCAACTGCAATGGATGCTGTTATTGATACAGCATTTTCTGCCTCCCAACCTACCTCCAGCAGAAGAGTCAAGGAATCTGAACTAAAATGTCGCCCAGCTGCGAAAAAATTATTCTTACCGAAGAACAGCGACAATCAAGGATAATATTTGCTTTAAATTATATATACCGCAATCCTCAATTTTGGAACAGGGTCATTTTTACTGATGAAAAGACGTTCCAGTCGACTTATAACGGATAAATTCGTGTCTACCGTCCATACAATACCAGGTTTGAAGAGCGATATACTAACCCCCTCACTCACATGGGCATTTCTCTGTAAATGGATGGGGCTGGATAAGTGTTCATGGACCTGATGTTTGCTGGCGAATAGACAGAAGATTTAAAGCCGGAAATCACAATAACAATTTAGAAAACCTATTGTTACCATCTGCTGAGCAAATATATCCCAATAACACTTTCACATTTTAACCAGATAATTGTCCAGTCCACACTGCCAATGCTGTATTCCACTGGTTTCAAACCCATAATGTGGAAGTGCTGCTTTGGATCGCTTTAGTCCCGATATAAATCCAATTGAATATACTTGTGGTATAATCGTAAAAAAATATATACCATATACCTAATCGAAATTTTAGGCCACAAAATTCAGAGGATTTATGGGAAATAATACATGTGTGCTGGGAAGAGCTTGATCCAAATATTATATCAAATATAATTCAGTCAATTCCGAATAGACTGGCTCAAGTAATAGAAAAACAGGGGTATATGACCAAATATTAGATTTAATTTATTCATGTTAAACGTTTTTCGTTTCTATTGTAATTTTTATAAAACTGTTAAGATACTGAGTAATAGATGTGTTTTGGACTTCCATTGCCTTTAATATTTCATATCACAACGTTTCAACTGGTAAGTATCTCCAATCGTCTTCAGGTGAATACTAAAAAGATAAGATAATACTTATTATAAAATAAAAAATAGCTATTTATACAATAAGTTGCGAAATGAGTGTCTTTTAGATACGCGACGTGAAATTGTCCAACGAGGCAAAGCCGAGTTGAACAACACGTCAAAGTGACTAAAAGACATTGTTTCGTAACGAATTGTATATAATATTTTTTCTACTGAGGTTTTATAATAAAAAACTTAATTTTACTAACATTTTATTACCTATGTTTCATTGACACTTGCCAAAAAATATAAAATTATACCTAGTCTGTGGTTACGTTTTAATTGTAAATAATTACCTGCGTTACTTTTAAGCACGTTGCTCCTGGTAACGTGCTTAAAAGTTTTTTAAGCACGCTGCGCTTAAAAGGAGGTTATTAAAAAACCATAATGACAATCGAAAAGAGGTTATTATAAAACGTCAGTAGAAAAATGCATTTTTGTTATTCTATTGAACTAACGCCCAACGCCAATGCTTTGCATTTTTAATAACCTTTAAAATGCGATAAGCCGGTTTTACGCAAATATGGTTAAGGTTTTCTCTTATTCTAATTCGTGTACGCTTTTTTTATAAATACAACTATACATGCGTATATCGCTGCACATTGGGTAAAGTCTAATCATCAATTTTTTTTACTTTTTTGCTAATTAATTGCAACTTAAACATAGCTGTAATCATTTTAATCATTGAAATGACCGAGAGAGGGATGGTTTGGGCCGTTCGAGGGGCTGAAAGCAATTAAAAAGTTGTGACATTATATTCGAGTTAAGCGCCCTCAAAAGCGGGAGGCGGGAGAGGTGGGTCTTAAAGGTGCCCGAAATATTTGCCTATTTTCCGGACTAATTGACTCCACTAAGACTACATAGTGTGATGCTGATAGGTTGGATGTTATTTAAGTAAGCAATCCATATCCACTAATGATTGGTTTGTAGCCAAAAATAAATACGTTTTTCCTACTTTTAAAATTATTTTAATTGAGGCTCACTAAATATGAAATTCTAAATTTTTATTTATTTTGGAACGTTACATATTTGTTGTACAAATTTAATTTACATAATATCATAAATAGAGGTGGGCAAAATAATCGAAATATCATAATCGCCCAGCCCTAGTCTCAACCGGCCAGTGTAGCTGTAAAAATAAGAACAGAAATCAATCATTATGTGAAGATGCCAACAATTGATGTCGATGAAGATCTGTTATTATGGTGCAAGCATAATGCCAATACGTATTTATATATATCTCAATGTGCCAGAAAATTTTTAACGACACAATCCTCGAGCGTACCTTCGGGAAGAGTTTTTAGTAAAGGCGGTCATAATAAGTGACCTTATGTCATCCCTTACAGGGGATCATATTATGGAGCAACTGGTTTTTCTTGCTATTAATAAATTGTTTTATTAAGCTGGGGAGAATATGTGCTTCTGACTTTTGTAATGTGTAATTTGTTTAAATTTATAGAAAAAAAGAAAACTACAAAGTCTTTCTTCACAATTTTTTATTAGAATAACTAGGCGCACCTAGAATAATTCATAATAATTAAATTCGACATGTTTCGAGTGTCATCAGGAAAACAAAGTGAATGGTACAATGCTGATGTTATTAGCAATACTTAGAGAAAATAATAGTGGGGTTGAGCCATAATGGAGCTTCAAAGGTGTAAGTACAAGAGGTGTAAAAAATTGAATAGTAAAAAAACGACAATCAAGACTTCAGCATACTGGAAAGTCATAGTGCAAAGGCCCTGCCTTGAACAGAAAAATTGAAGAGTGTAAAAGAAAAATTAGGGAGTTTCAACAGACTTTGTGGAAAACATTATTTGTTAAGTAGTGAAAAATCTTAAGTTTTATTCAGCTTTGTTAGAGACATGTAAAAGTATTGAAATAAGAGGGAAAGAAAAATAATAAAATGTTTTTCATAAAAGTCAAAGCATCATTTAGCTTGAAGTAAAATACTGTTAAGGTATCAGGCTTTTTACGGCCCAGTTACCCCGGCAGGAGTCAAAACGTACACATTGTGTGCAAAATTAAGTTTTAAAAAGTTTTCAAAAAGAATTTTTTTCCCTTCTGACACGTGCTTCTCTAACAAAGACGTTCTAGTAAAACAAAATCCTTTTTTAAAACTTTTTAAAACTTAAAATTTTGCACACAATGTATACGTTTTGACTCCTGCCGGGGTAACTGGGCCGTAAAAATTTTACTTCAAGCTAAATGAAGCTTTGACTTTTATGAAAAACAATTTTTTCTTTTTCTATCCCTCTTATTTCAATACTTTTACATGTCTCTAACAAAGCCGAATAAAACTTAATATTTTTCACTACTTAACAAATGTTTTCCACAAAGTCTGTTAAAACTCCCTAATTTTTCTTTTACACTCTTCAATTTTTCTGCCCAAGACAGGGCCTCTGCATTAACCCCTGACTTTCCAGTATGCTGAAGTCTTAATTGTGGGTTTTTGACTATTCAATTTTTTACACCTCTTGTACAGGGTTATCCAAAAAAGACTAGACAAGGCGATTTTTTGACTTTTCCTGTACTTTTATAAAAATACTGAAATAGCCATCTTCAGTCATTTTCTCCCGCGAATTCGAATATCTTCAGCAAAAAACAATTGAAAATCAAACAAAAGTACTAGGGGTCACTTTGATATTTTTTTAAATGGGATGCCGTATTTTTAATGAGCTTATCCGATTTCTCATATAAATTTTGATCTAAAATGTTGGATTTTTAATTCAAAAACGCCTTTTTTCTTCAGTTTTAAATTCGGAAAATGTTCGTCTACCGTACGATTAATACCTGATAGATGGATACCCGTTTCACCTGTTCACCCTTTAACCTGCTTTAAAGCGTCGGTCAGTTAGACAAAATAATCAAGTGTCAAATTTCTATATATTTTTCACGAATTAATTACAAATTTATTTTGTTTGATTAAAGTTATTCACTTTAGTTTATAGTTTTTTTCTGGAGAAATAGGATGTTCTTGATGAGCAAGAGCAAGTAAAACGTATAATTGAGGCTTAAAGGAAACTTCCGAATACTGAAATAATAGATTTGCAAAAACTACAAAATTTGTAATTAATTCGTGAAAAATATATAGAAATTTGACACTTGATTATTTTGTCCAACTGACGGACACTTTAAAGCAGGTTAAAGGGTGAACAGGTGAAACGGGTATCCATCTATCAGGTATTAATCGTACGGTAGACGAACATTTTCCGAATTTAAAACTGAAGAAAAAGGCGTTTTTGAATTAAAAATCCAACATTTTAGATCAAAATTTATATGAGAAATCGGATAAGCTCATTAAAAATACGGCATCTCATTTAAAAAAAATATCAAAGTGACCCCTAGTACTTTTGTTTGATGTTCAATTGTTTTTTGCTGAAGGTATTCGAATTCGCGGGAGAAAATGACTTAAGATGGCTATTTCAGTTTTTTTATAAAAGTACAGGAAAAGTCAAAAAATCGCCTTGTCTAGTCTTGGTTGGATAACCCTGTACACCTTTGAAAGCTCCATTACGGCTCAATCCCACTATTATTTTCTCTATTGCTAACAACATCAGCATTGTACCATTCACTTTGTTTTCCTGATGATGAGTGTTTCTACACTCGAAACATGTCGAATTTAATTATTATGAATTATTTTAGGTTCGCCTAGTTATTCTAATAAAAAATTGTGGAGAAAGACTTTGTGCTTTTCTTTTTTTTCTATACATTTTACTCCACTTTGAGTATGGACTACTTCTTCAAAATTGTTTAAATTTGTTTAGAATAATGTTTTATTCCGATTATTCGATTATTCCGATTAAATTGATTAATTGAACCAGCCGATTATTCGATTTAAAAAAATGTTATAATCGAATAATCGATTTTTTCGATTTATCGATTCTTTCGTTTAATGGATTGAACGCTTTAATCAAAAAAATTGATTATTTTTTATAAATTTCATAATCGCCCAGCCCTAATTACACACTAAAATGTATTTTTAGCTACAAAACTGTTTTATTAAAACTATATAATTTAACTACTTTAGCCATAAGTAATATGAATAAGTAAGCACAATAAATACGTTTTTTAAGAACCAGTGACCGACAGGTTCTTTGCTAAGAATAGTTTTTCAGAATTTAGATAAAATCACAAGTAGGTATTTTAAATTGTCCGCCTAATGGTGCTTTTGAAAAAATCTTTAATAAAACTTATTTATTAATATTTTGAAATCATAAATAAAATCATTTTTTCATTCACAGCTGCCTAGTTCAAAAAATATAATTAACATTTAGAAAAAATTATATACGAGTATTTTAATCTTTGCAACATCATCATCATCATCTCTCTCTCTCTTTATCATTGTGGTCTTTTTTAAATGGCAGCCCCAGTTTTTATTGACCATTTTTAAAGTACATAAGTTAACGTGCGAGCAAAAATTATTTGCATCAAAGAGGGCGTTGCATCTAAGGACGTAATGCTTAGCCGTAAGGCTTAATACCTGTTGGGTGTCAGTAACTACCTGAATTAACAATCAATCAGTTATCCGTCATCTTTGACAGTCGTTACAAGTAATTTGATTCATCGCTAATTTTTCCAATTTCTTGAACAATTCACACAATGGGCTTTACGGAACAGCACAAAACATTCATGGTTGAAGCGTATTTTCGAAACGGGGTTAGAGTAAATGGTGAGTGGCAATACAATCCGGGTTTGTGCATGGACGGTTTTCACGAACATTTTCCTAACGTTGCTTTTATTGCTGGATATTTTTTTCATTGCCTGAAAAGAACCGTGGCTGTGTTTAGGGAAACAGGTTCCATCCAACACAAAAAAGGAGTAGAAGGATCATCTGTAAGAACAGAAGAACTTGTTGCAAACGTTCGTGAAATAATGCAAAATACGCCAACAAATTGTATAAGACGCCTGTCCCAAGAAGTGGGAAGATCTTATGGAACATGCAGGACTATTCCTTAATTTATTTTATTATAAAGTGCAAGTATTCCAAGAAATACAAGCCGCAGATTTTGAAAGACGCAGGAATTACTCTCAATGGTTTACCCACAATTTATTGGAAATAAATGATTTATTAGACCTGACTTTTTTTCGGATGAAGCCTGGTTCCACCTCTCCGGTTATGTGAATTCTCAGAATACACGCATGTGGAGTAGTGAAAATCCTCATTTTTTTGTAGAGTTCACATTGCACCCTCAAAAAATTGGTGTCTGGTTAGCTGTTTCCTGAAGAAGAATTGTTGGTCCTATTTTTTTTCATAACACAGTTACAGCACAGCGGTATAAAGACAATATTTTGAATCCATTCGTGGAGCATTTACTTGACGACCAACTACGTTTTGGATATTTTCAACAGGACGGTGCAACTACTTACGCAATTTTTTCGACGACACATTGATCAGTTTTCGATCAGACATTGCATTCCTACCCAGATCACCTTATTTAACGTTTATGGATTACTTCGTTTTTCCTCATTTAAAGACCACTATTTTTAAAACACCAGTTGCAAATTTAGAACAATTACAAGAAAGGATTATTCAAGAATGTGGTAACATTTCTCTAGAGATGCTGGTCAACACTTTCGAAAATATGAAGAGGAGTGTGATTTTATGCTTGGAGCATGGCGGTGGCCAATTTCAGCAATTTATGTAATTATTTTTCTTTTTCTTTCTGTATATTCTTACTTTGTTAACTTTGTAAACAACAAAAATAAATTTGTATTTGTTTACTTATTTTATTACTCATTAGTTTGGCATATCATGTCATAATATGAATTTGACAAAATTTTAACCTAGATTTGGTTAGATATATTGTCCCCATATCATTGTGATCTAAACGAAGCTCTACGTTTTTTAATCCAAGCCCTCTTTGATGCAAATAATTTTTGCTCGCACGGTATGTAAGGACCAATTTTCAAATTTCCCTCGGGAGAACTTAACATACACTCATATCTTATTCGTGCTTTCAACTCCTCAACATTTGCCGGGTTCGTACAAGTGTATAGTTAAAATTATTAAAAATTGTCGATTAACGACAATACTAATAAACATGCTGCTGCTCTCCCAATCCCACAAAATAAAATAATTCAACCCTGTGCTCGAGCGTTAATAAACTAGTCCTCACTTCCTTATCACCGTAACATTTTAGTGCCTTGTCGTGCTTTTGAAAACATCAACGAAATACTAAAAGATCTAGGTATATAGACCTTTTACAGTACCTATAAAAAGTATCAGATTACTCTCTTTAGTATTTTTTATTTTCAAGTTCTTATACACGTTTTAGAAATGTTTCTATAATAAAACGCTGTAACAAGCTCAGATCATGATACTATCACTGCTCTGCTCATTATTTACACCCACTATTTCCGGTAATAAATATATAGATGAAAATGTAAACTTTAAAATATTTCTTATTGACGGAAATATATTTTTGATTCAATAAAAAGACCCATTTTTGGTAAAGTCAACTTTTTCTAAAACCAAAGCATTTTGACAGAGTTGACACCCACATGTGACATTAACAGCTGATTCTGGTTTCTTCCATTCTTCCTAAAAGTTCCTAGTTCAGTAGTGGGCCGTAGCAAGCTCACGCGTAAGGTTTCAGAGACTAAATTTTCTTGGTGTTTATTATTTAAGTTGAGCGGTAAGTAGAATAAACCACTTCAGGTTAATCAACTCTCCTATTTCCAATAACAAATTTTTATATCGATCGTCATTTACTATTATAAATTTAATATTATTAGTGTATCCATATTTATTACTGTACAATAGGTTGCCAAACCTTGCGCTCACTGAGGGCTAATTATCAGCTGTTTGTATTTAAAAACACATGGCATTATGGCGAGCTTGTAAAGGGTTTTCCAATAAGAACGATATGATTTCAAAATGAAATAAAATTAAAATAATTTCAGATACAACAAAACGTTTTATATTATCTTAAAGTATAGTCGATAACATTTATGTTTTGAATAACACATCATTTAAACGTCCTCCGAGACTTCGTGTACACGAGCGAATTTGACGAACCCAATTTTCGATGACTTTATGCAATAAATCGGGCGTGATCTGACGAATGCAGGGTTCAATGTTTAACCTTAATGCATCAAGTGTTTGTGGTCTGTTTTTATAAACCTGAGATTTCAAATAGCCCCACAAGAAGTAATCTGAAGGAGTTAAATTACAGCTTCTTGGAGGCTACTGAACAGTAGCATTCCTTAAAATTATCCTTTCGTCAAACTTTTCTTGCAGTAAATCGATATTTTCATGAGCAGTGTGACATGTGGCACCGTCTTGCTGGAACCACATATCCTCCAAATCAAGTGCATCCAAATTGGGCCACAAAAAATTTCTTAACATCTGTCGATATCGTTCACCATTCACTGTAACTGCATCTCCTGCCTCATTTTGGAAAAAAAATGGTCCGGTGATGCCACCATACCATAAACCACACCATACAGTTACCTTTAGCGGATACAAAGGCTTCTCATGAATCTGTTGTGGATTGTTTTCACACCAAAAACGGCCATTTTGCTTGTTAACGTATCCACTTAACCAAAAATGAGCTTCATCTGAAAAGATAATTTTTTTGGCAAAATTAGGATCCCTTTCAAGTTGTTCTAAACTCCAAGCAGAAAATTCTCTGCGCCGACGATGGTCCAGTGGCTTAAGTTCTTGGGTCAAAACAGTCTTATACAGGTGTAAATTCAAGTCTTCTTTCAAAATACGCCAAGTTCTCGTTTTTTTAATCCTTAACTCTTGAACACGACAAGGAATTGATAAGTTTGGATCCACTGCAACACTAGCTCTTACAGCAGCAATATTTTCAACAGTTCTTGCGTTTCGATGTCTTCTTGGTGTTTTTACATCGTGAAGAGTAAAATTATTTTCAAATTTCTCAAAGATGTGAGGAATGGCAAGCAAAGGAGGACGATTATTTACACCAAAGTTTTCGCGAAGTGCGCGATAAGTGTTCACAAAAGATCGTCTATTTTCGTAAAATTTTTGGATAATAACCAAACGTTCTTGAAGCGCCTATTTAGCCATAATAAATTGTTATAGTTTACTGACAATAACTGACAACTGGTGACAGGTATAACTTTATTACCATGGTTACCATATCGTTTCAAAATCATATTGTTCTTATTGGAAAACCCTTTACCATACGCCTCGAACGGAAATTATAATATGGCAACGCATCATGAACGCGAAACACGAGCAGGCGCATCACTTGCCGCTTGATTGGCTCATAGGTACAATATTTGGGCGGCGAAACACTTGTATATTGTCAGAGTTGTTCATAGCGTTTTCCATTGGTAAATTTAGTGCATGTCAAATGTATTTTTATGTTTTACCAATGAATAACGCTTAAAATCCTTCGCTCGTTGAGTTCGATGTTGTAAATAAAATTAACACTAAATTTTTGCAAGGTATTATGCTTATAAACCATTCACTGCCATTCAGCCCCCGTACAAGTTTAAAATATGGTGAATACGATGGTAAAAGAACTTAGCTCAGTCCTATCTCTATCGCCAACATCTTAATTAACGTAAAATAGACCAGACTTCTGCAGAGTACCATAAATGACAGTTGACTTAGCTACTCCGCATCGTGCAATAAAAAATACAGGCCAGTATTTAAAAATGTATAGCTGATGATGATACCCGAAAGACGAAACGTCAGAATCAATATATTTTATGATATCGACATGTTACTTAAATACAGAAAATAAAAATGGAAATATAATAATTTTTTTTTATTTGGTACAACATTCAGTGTTAAGGGGCGTATTTTAACCCCCATCCTCCTTGTATTACAGCGTATAGGGGCATTCCAAAAACTGCAAAATATGAAATATATCATACCGTGCAAGCAAAAATTATTTTCATGAAAGAGGGCTTGCATAAAAAAACGTAGGGCTTGGTTTAGATCACAATGATATGGGGACGATATTATCTAACCAAATCTAGGTTAAAATTTTGTCAAATTCATATTATGACATGATATGCCAAACTAATGAGTAATAAAATAAGTAGACAAATACAAATTTATTTTTCTTGTTTACACAATTAACAAAGTAAGAATATATAGAAAGAAAAAGAAAAATAATTACATAAATTGCTAAATAATAAATTTTGGCTAAACCATTGAGAGTCTGCGAGAGCTGCGTCTTTCAAAATCTGCGGTTTGTATTTTTTGGAATACTTGCACTTTATAAGGAAATAAATTTAGCTGCTTCTTAAGAATAGTCCTGCATGTTCCATAATAACTTCCCACTTTTTGTGACAGGCGTCTTATACAATTTGTTGGCGTATTTTGCATTATTTCACGAACGTTTGCAACAAGTTCTTCTGTTCTTACAGATGGTCTTCCTGCTTCTTTTTTGTGTTGTATAGAACCTGTTTCCCTAAACACAGCCATCGGTTGTTTTCAGGCAATGATAAAAATCCCTAGCAATAAAAGCAACGTTAGGAAAATGTTCGTGAAATCGTCCATGCACAAACCCGGATTGTATTGCCACTCACCATTTACTCTAACACCGTTTTGAAAATACGCTTCAACCATGAATGTTTTGTGCTGTTCCGTAAAGCCCATTGTGTGAATTTTTTAAGAAATTGGAAAAATTAGCGATGAATCAAATTACTTGTAACGACTGTCAAAGATGACGGAATAACTGATTGATTGTTAATTCAGGTAGTTACTGACACCCAGCAGGTACTAAGCTCTACGGCTAAGCATTACGTCCTTAGATGCAAGGCCCTCTTTGATGCAAATAATTTTTGCTCGCACGGTAGGTACTCTAAAAAAAAAAGGCCTGTAGATGAAATCAAGTATTAAGGGGCTCATAATAATAAGTTGTCCGAAGAGAAAACAATTCCTATTTTACCACATCCTGTAAAAAAAATTATACCATGCAATTGTATGTAAATAATCACCATGTTAATGATTAAAAATATATATCAATGAAATAAAGATATTTATTTTCCCTGAATAAAGAATGTAATTTAAAATTTTGTGGCAAAGCGTAGATATACGGATTACACGATCGGCATCCTTTGAACAGTAATGTTAAATGAAATCGATACTGATTTATTTATCGATTTAATTCACAATGGTAGAGCATAAACATTAACCGTACGTGACGAAAATATTCTCCCGTCTTCATTCTAATTAGTAAAGGAAGTTAACTTTTTAACAAGAATGAGTTAAATTAATGGGAACGTTCAGTTTTTACCTGTTTAATTGCAAAATAACTTTGTAATAAAGTCACCACAGCAATAAACAACAAAAGTTCTGACATATTTTGTAGGGTACAAGGATATAAGAAGAATCTGAGTATCCATGTAGGATATAAAACTTTTTACGTAGTATTTCTGTCTTTGGGATAGTAGAGCAACAGAGAGCCATTACCAAGCAAATAATGGCTGCCGAGCCATCAATATATTCCAGATCACGCTAACGTAAAAAATATACCTCTTGTTGATCCCAAAAAAGTTCTGTTACCTCCATTACACATTAAACTGGGAGTAATGAAAAATTTTGTTAAAGCATTAAATAAAGAAGGAGATGCACTTAATACCTGAAGCAAATTTTTCCTAAACTAAGCTTAAGAAAGGATGTTTGTTGGACCACAAATTAGAAAAATACTAAAGGATCAACAGTGACAACAGTTTGATCAAAAATTAAGTGACGTTAAATTGGCTGAAGTAAGAGTTCTTTTACAAGAACTGTTTTGGAGTTTTTAGGAAACAAAAAAACAGAAAACTATGAAATTAGGTTAATCTATCATTAATAACAAAAGTAAATCAAATCTCCAACGAAAGATTATTGAACAGAAATAACTAATACAAGACAAAATAATACTAAAGATAAAATAAATACAAGCCAATAATACCACCCAAGACATCCAGCTTGACAAATCCTGTTGACCAGCCAGATATGACAAGTCCACAGTGTTATAAAACATAACAAGAATGAGATAAAGTTGATTATATAATATAGTTAATTGTAAAATTACTGTCAATAATTCACTTTGTTATATCCCTCTTTGTCCTATGGCTTTTCTTTAAATTCCTGCGGTAAGCTATTAAATATTTTAGGACCGACACAATAGATATGAATATGATCCTGGCATATAACATGTTTTGGGTTTCCCCTGACCAAATTATTTTGTTCTACATTTCTATTCTATAGTATTCTTTCCATGATTTATGGTTTTTCTATAATACAAGGTTTCTAACATAAATCTGATTACTGACTTAATATATAGCTGATTAGGACACAATAAATTGCTGTCTTCATATACTAATTCAGTTGGATACCTCTTATTCCTAAAAAGCATTACCTTATGAATCCACTTTTGTGCAATTTGAAGTTTAGTCATGATTGTGGTGCCAGCACCACCCCACACAATAATACCATAATTAATATTTGATTCTACAAGAGCATAGTAAACCATCCTTAATAATTTTAATGTTAGAATGTTGCGTAATTCATACAATTTATAAATTAATTTTCTTATTTTTTGTGTGACATAATCAACATGCTCTTTCCATTGAAACGTTTCATCAATTAAAAAAAAACGAAAGCATTTGAAAAAAAGTTATGTACAAAAGAGACTTAGGTACTATAATTGGATTTTCATCCACCTTTGATTTGAGTGTTTAATTTATTTTTCTAGTAATTTATGTATTTTTAAACAGCAAATAAAATTTAACTTTAACACCCTGTAATTCCATTAAAAATCGATTTTCGAAAAAATGTTGTAGGAAGAGGTAGCATTTATTTTCGGTCTAGAATTATCCCCTAAATTTTTTGCTAATCATTTCCGGACACCCTGTATACCCATATCTCTCATCAATGCTACGATTGTCGTATGACACTTTGACTTCATAGATACACATAGGCGCTGTGTGGATGGGGGAGCATTCTACCGCCCCTTGAATCGGTAGCCTGTGCGTGGACAGTGGACACACCATATACCGGGTGTTTCTCAAAAGACGTTCACCCCTAACTTTTTTATATTTATAGATATTAAAATGAGATTTTGAGATTTTGTATAAGAGATGAGTCTGCATTTATTGGCATAATTTTCAATTTGTTAGCACTTCCGGTTTGACCGGAAGTGGCTCTCTTTTACAATTTTTTAAATATTTTGCTTAACTAAAGTTAGCAATTTTTGTTTTGTTTTGACTATATATTTATCGATCCAGAGTAACTCTCTTTAGATGCTTTAACTTGTAAAATTATTTTTTCTACCAACTTTAGTAAATGAAAAATATTACGCAACTACAGAATAGACTCTCCTTTAAAATTTTTTAAATATTTTGCTTAACTAAAGTTAGTAATTTTTATTTTATTTAAA
Organism: Polydrusus pterygomalis; assembly: GCA_963969555.1. NCBI lineage: Eukaryota > Metazoa > Arthropoda > Insecta > Coleoptera > Curculionidae > Polydrusus > Polydrusus pterygomalis. Next base: position 23,226,470 of record OZ018379.1, read on the forward strand.
CTATATCCAGTGATACCAATAATTATTGCTAATAATATTTTAAAATTTGTAATAAACATTTTTATTAAATCTTTTAAAAAAGGATTATAATAAGAAAATGAAATAAAATATCATACGATACATGTCCGTTAGGTGTTATTACAGCACTCTTTTATATTCCAGACTCGGCTCCTACGTCGCCTCGTCCGTAAACCAACTCGTGCTGTAATAAGTCACCTACCGGCCTTGTAACGTGAAATACTATTTTTTCATAGGCCTGTGGTCTAGGATCACCATTGGCTTTAAGAGAGAGTAGCTTTTATTTACAACAGAGGCATCCTGGAAATTTACATATTATATGATCAATAAAAAGAACTTTTTTTAAATCGGGTAATAAATATTACAATCGGCCTGTTCGGTGGCTTTCTACGTAAGTTTTTGGCAGTTTTTATGTTAATGTTCAGGTTCTTCTTGTTTCAAAACAATGTACGACGCAATGCCTCGGTAGCCATAGCTTAAATTGATTTTGCAAGCTGAATTTTTAATGATACTTAAATTCGTGAATTTATTGGCCGCAATGGTTAATGAACGGTAAAATGTCTTGCGACGAATATATTTGTTTTTACTAAGTACAATAAAATTACTTCAAGTACATTTTTACAAAGCAATGTCTGACATGTTTTTTTTGTATTGCGATGCCGCCACTACCGTATACCGTGTGTTTCTCAAAAGACGTTCACCCCTTTAACTTTTCTGTATTTATAGATATTAAAATTAAATTTTGAGATTATGCATAAGAGACGAGTCTGCACCTATTGGCATATTTTTCAATTTGTTAGTACTTCCGGTTTGACCGGAAGTGACCTTGACTTTGGTATTTTAAATGGGACATCTTGTATATTTTCACTTATTTGGGATCAGCATAACATTATGAGTGAAATTACACCTCACTTGTCCTTTTTTGACGTGTTATAACGTTTTTATGTTTATTTTTTATTTTCCATCTAGAGTGCTACAAACTAATTAAATCTATTAATTTATAGTCAAGTCCTATATGAAAATTAAAATAATGTCATAATAATTGACTTTCTAAGTTTCACAATCGTTTAAACAAGGAAATTTTGTTTTCTTGACGTTTACTCCATTTTTCCAAACGGGACGATTGTGGTTCACTAGGATATTAAAAACGAGCTTTTTTTCCAACAATTTGATGCCATACACTCCTTTGCTATTTTAAAATTGACACTGAAAATTTTGCCTTAAAGCCCAATCCCAAATTTAAAAGCGTTATGCATTTATTGCCGCCCTCTCGTTTCCAAAGAAATATAAAGGCGGCTTTGAAAAACAGTGGAATGGTTTTGAAAACCAATTTGGCCTTAATTTAAAGTTGTAATGTCATTAATTTATAAAACATACAATACATACAATCTTGCGGCTTCAGAAGAATTTTTCTGGTCACTCTAAAAATTAGGAGCTTATCAATTTGTTCATTTCTAGTAAAACTAACCATTTTATCTGATTTACAATGTGAGTTTAATAAACTAATAACGTTACAATTTTAATTAAAAACCATATTGGTTTTCAAAACCATTCCATTATTTTTCAAAGCCGCCTTTAATTTCTTTAAAAAATACAGAGCGGCAATAAATTTCCTAGTAAACTAACATCGTTCCATTTGGAAAAATGAAGTAAACGTCAAGAAAACATTTTTTAAACGCTTGTGAAACTTAGAAATTCAATTATTATGACATCATTTTAATTTTCATACTTGACTATAAATTTTAATTACCTAATAGATTTAATTAATTTACAGCACTCTAGATTGACAGTAAAAAATAAACATAAAAATGTTATAACACGTCAAAAAATGACAAGTGAGGTGTCATTTTACTCAAAATGTTATGCTGAACCCAAATAAGTAAAAATATACTTACAAGATGCCCATTTAAAATACCAAAGTCAAGGTCACTTCCGGTCAAACCGGAACTGCTAACAAATTGAAAATTATGCCAATAAATGCAAACTGATCTCTTATGCATAATCTCAAAATTTCATTTTAATATTTATAAATACAGAAAAGTTATGGGGTGAACGTCTTTTGAGAAACACCCGGTATTTTACGTTATGCGGTTGGCTAAGAAACAGAACCGGACTAAGTTCCTCTACCTTCCAGGGCCGTATCTAGACTAGATTTTCGGGGGGGGTTTTACAAAAATAAAAAAAATACCTAGTTTAGTAGTTTATTAATTATTAAAATACAAACGAAACTAAAATTCAGATAAAAAAATAAACGTTCTCGGAAAAACATATAAAAAAACTAAAATAAATAACAAACATCAAATACAATAATACAAATAAAAGGAACTCCAACCATCAATATTTAACAAAATAAAAAAAACATATAAACTTTTATTGAAACACTTTAAAGTTTAAGATTTTTTTAATTTTAAAAATTATTTTTGTTTCTTTCATCTTTCTGATTTTTTTACGATTTCAATTAAATTTTCTGAACTTCATTATTAAATAGATAATTTCGGGGGGGGTTCTAACCCCCAAAACCCCCCCCTTAAATACGGCCTTGCTACCTTCGCAATCTGTTAGATTTATTATTTATAAAATAAAATATTGACAAACCCCCGTACCTACCAAAATAAAAATGTGAAAACATTATAAAACTAAAGGAAAAGAAGAAAAACAACATTTATTTCTTTAAGTATTCATTTATAAATAGCAAAATAGGTATTAATGTGTTTATTATACAAGAAAGTAATACATTATTTGTTGCGAGGTGTAAGCTTTGTGGTGCATATCTAATAATTAAAACGCCATATTGGGAACCCTTTCGGTATTGTTACTTCGTTAGGCGGCTCGACGGGCGGCTCGCCGAGCAAAGCTGCCAAATCTGTGAGCTACTGTAATATCAACTTTTATCAGAAATAAAAGTTTTAGAAAAATCAGCGAATATGGGTGAAGAATATTTTTTCAAAACAGTAGATGACCAATTTTTGTTTGTTCGGGAGTTCGGGTTTATTAAAAATATTTTTACTTGTTAAATAGTTTATTTTTAGTCAATAAAAATTATAAGCGTACAGACAGATTATATAAAAATATTTTTTAAGCTAAATAAAACGATAAATGTTTTCAACTGACAAATTGTCAACAATAATTTTGTATAACTTATGTATGCATGCATACTACTAGATAAGTAAATACAATACAGCAGTAGTGGTTCTAGCGCATTTTACAGTTTCATTAAATTTTTCTATAGAGATTAGTTTTTAACCAAATTACAATAAATTTAAAATTCCAAGTTACACAGGTTGCATGTCATAAAACAAATTTTACCACTTTTATATGTCATAAGTTGACTTCCAAATAGATCTAAAATAATTATAACAAAATCACTATAAAAATAAATAATCTGCTAAAGGTAGTACAGTTAATATAATTTTTTACAATATCCATAACTCTGTAATATACTTTGTAAATTTATTAAGTAATACATAATGTGGTGCAAGGTATAATAGTTTTATTAGAAGTGTATAAGTAGTAAAAATTATAGACATAACTTGTTTTCTATTTGTACATAATTTAAGCCTAAATTTAATATCTATAATATGAGTTAGACAGTAAAAATATAATTAAAATAAATTTTAAAAATTTAACAATACGGTTCTGACGCTTTACAATAAGAGCAAAGACTAGTGACACCTCGGCCAAAATACGCATCTTCAGAGAACAATTACCTACAGTTTTACGTTAGAAAGATTGAATTTAAAAATTAATAAAAGCAGTAAAAGAAATATGCGCAATTTTGATAAAATTTGGTTTTATGCTTTTATTAATAAAATTCTTTTTACCTCAAAACTGTAGGTAATTGTTCTTCGAAGATGGGTACTGGGCCGCTCTTTGGAAAAAACGAAATATTAATGGAAAATCAAATGGCGAATGCGACACTGGGGAAGGGGGGAGGGGGGTTACATGTTTCGGTACTAGAAAGTACCATCCACCGAAGGGTGTGTGAAGGGGTGTAAGTGCCACTTACACGAAGGAATATAAAAAAAATATAAAAACATGAATGGCACATAAGTGGCACTTAGGCCCTTCGGTGCTGATGATGGTACTTTCTACTATCGAAACATGTACCCCCCCCCCCCCCCCAGTATATTTGTGGAGACGACTGTGAGGTTTTTCCCCATATCACTATTTTTTTGTTTATTTAGCAGAAAAACAATTACTGTGTAATTTTGGCGTATACAATATTCGTAAAATATTTAACCTGAGAAAAGTAACACCAGCGCTACTTTTATACAGGGTGTCGGAAAATGATAAGCAAAAAATTTAGAGGATAATTCTAGACCGAAAATAAATGCTATCTCTTCCTATAACATTTTTTTTGTTAAAGTTAAATTTTATTTGCAGTTTTAAAATACATAATTTACTAGAACAATAAATTAAACATTCAAATCAAAGGTTCCAAGTGACGTCCTTCCTCTTCGATGTATAAATTAATTCTTCTTAAAAAATTCCGACGAACTCCATGGAATATTCCTTTCTCCACGACCATTACTGAATGCAATAATTCCAAAATCATTTTTGATAATAGAATGTAAAAACTCTCGCTCTTGAGTAGGAATATTTATTCTGAAACACTTGCTTCTTATGCGTTTTGCGTGTATTTTCATTCCATAACAAGATACGGAATGAATATTCTGTAATTGATATACACGACATAGGTTGCCATGAATTTCGAAACTGTCAGTGGCAGATAAAAATGGCCGCGTTGTAATAATTATTTTCAGACAAATTTTAGTGCAAGTCAAAAAATGAGTGAAAAATCGGATGAATCAGATATGGAACTGGATGGTCGTGGAGAAAATATAGTCTGCTACTCGGTTAGAATGAAAATTCGATACTCGTGGTTCCTCACGCTCGAGTTCGGAATCTTCCACTCGGATCGAATTTTCATTCCAACCTCGTTACAGAATCTACTATTCTTTGCTATGCTATGTTTAAGATTAAAAATAAATTAAAATAATTTCGTATTCATCACATGCAACCAATGTTATTTTAGCGTTTTTTTCCTTTTACCTTTTTTATGTCGAAAGGTTAGGAGAATAAAAATGTTCAGTCAAAAAGGGCATACAGTGTAGGACAAAAAAGTTGGGACCATTCAAATTAAAGTATAGGTGCCTATGTGCCCTTAATAAAATGCGAAAAAACGGTGGGCAAATTTGTATTCCTCATCCCGATAAAGCCCCATATACGAGATTTCGTCAAAATATTATGAGCGTGGTAAAAGGTATTGCAAAAAAACTGCAAATAAAATTTAACTTTAACACCCTGTAACTCCCTTAATAATCAATTTCCGAAAAAATGTTATAGGAAGAGATAGCATTTATTTTCGGTCTAGAATTATCCCCCAAATTTTATGCTCATCATTTCCCTACACCCTGTATAACAATCCTATATACCTACTAATTATTATCAAATACATTTTTAACAAAATAATTATTTTACTCTGTGTACAGAGTTTAAATTAGGCAGAAGTAAGGCATTTGAAAGGTTTCTTCGGCTTTACTATTCTTAAGGTGGGAGTATCAACATGCTTGCCAACCTATAACCTATTTCGCGTATATTTATTTAATTTCTCTAGCTTTTGCACAAAATTTAAATAAAATCATTATCGTCTTCATATTTTATAGGTAATAAATAATTGACATATTAAATAAATATCAAGAAATTTCATTAAATAGTTTAGGAGAATTGTATAGCGTAAAATATCGGGTAAGATTTTTTTAACATTATTATGTCATTGTTCTTTCACTGTAAAATTATCCCAAAATTAGCAATAAAATGAATTAGTAACTTACGTTACAAGACCGGAAAGTAGTGTTTTTCAGGTCGAGACAAGCATTTCCAGGGCGAGCCATAGGCAAGTCCTGGAAGCTTGGAGAGACCTGGAAAACACTAATTTTCGGTTGCGTGACGTACAATATTTTTTTCAAGACCGACATTTCGATATATTTTATAATCTACGCGAAACAAGTTTGACATAAAGGACAAAATTAAAAATCAACGAACTGTCACTCGACAATACATCGAAATGTTGTTGTCATAATAACGAAATCAAGGTATCTTGTATTATCAAAGCGCGATTGGAAAAACAAAAAACAGGGCGACAGTGACATTAGAGACCGGAAAAGTGACATTAGAGTCCGGAAAAGATTTTTCCGGTCTCTAATGTCACTTTTCCGGTCTTGCGATCGGAAAAACGTTATTTTCTAGACGAAAAATGGTCCAGAAAGTGTAAATTTTCTGGTCGGTTTTAAAAAATAGTAATATACGTTACAAGACCGGAAAGTAGCGTTTTTCAGGTCGAGACAAGCATTTCCAGGGCGAGCCATAGGCGAGACCTGGAAGCTTGGAGAGACCTGGAAAACACTAATTTTCGGTTGCGTGACGTACAATATTTTTTTTAAGACCGACTTTTCGATATATTTTATAATCTACGCGAAACAAGTTTGACATAAAGAACAAAATTAAAAATCAACGAACTGTCACTTGACAATACATCGAAATGTTGTTGTCATAATAACGAAATCAAGGTATCTTGTATTATCAAACAAACAAAAAACAGGGTGACAGTGACATTAGAGACCGGAAAAGTAACATTAGAGTCCGGAAAAGATTTTTCCGGTCTCTAATGTCACTTTTCCGGTCTTGCGATCGGAAAAACGTTATTTTCTAGACGAAAAATTGTCCAGAAAGTGTAAATTTTTTGGTTGGTTTAAAAAAAAGATATTTTTGTTATACTTATGTCAGATATTACTTAAATATTGTACCGACGATATTGAATTTATTTAAATGTTAGTTAATCTAATAATAAACTAAAAAAAAAGCAATGCGAAATAGGTAACGTTGAGAATGCCACCTTAAATTGAAATTAGTAAGAAACATACAATTTAAAATTTAGCAATATCTGTGTTGACTAGAACGAAAAAGAGGAGGCTGATTATATGACATACCGTAAAACTGGCGATTTGTAGAGCCCTGAGTCAAAATCGGTTGACCATAGTAATAGAAATCTCGTTGTTGATGATGTCGATGATGATGCAGCGGACCTGACACGTGATGCATTGAATTTCCATAATAACTATTCTGTTGCCGATGTTGGTAGTAAATCTGCTGGGACGGAACAAAGTTCTCTGGGACTTCATGGGTTACTTTCCTCAACTTGCCTGTATCTTCCCCGATCACCACATGTTGACCTTCAGGTGTGAGTGCCCAATAGTGACCTTTTCCTGGCTCGTTGAATGATCTTGGAACTTTCTCGAAGTATTTGCTTATACTTAAATTATGTCGTATCGAGTTTTTCCAGTCTTGCTTGTGGCTTCGGTAATAAGGAAATTTTTCCATTATAAACTCGTATATGTCGTTAAGTGTCATCATTTTCTTTGGATTGTTGTTTATGGCCATCATTATCAGAGAGTTGTACGAATATTTTGGTTTTTCTAAGGGTTTGTCTGGATGGTCTATCAACGGTTGCCGTGGAACATTACCCATTGGATGGTGCATGATATTTTCTTTTAAATCTTCATTTTGCCTTGACACTGACAGCAGGTTTTTTATGGTAAAGGAACATTCTCTGCTATTACCCATAACTTGACACTATGTTTGGTGCACACTGAAATCTTTTCGACACTTTATTTATTACACAGAACTAAAAAAACTAATTTTAAAGGAACAAGTATAAATATATATACTAATTCTAAACCTTTGTAATGGGTGGGAAATAAATATTTCTTAAGAAAGGGACTTGTGACGTAAGTGACGATAGGATTAAAAATAATCCTGGTCAACAGACAGACCATGTCGCGTCTTACCTAATGATGTAAGTGAAAAAATTGTACTTTCCGTACCTTACAACAAAAATATTAAAATTAAGGTGCGGCTATGAAGTCCTATTATTTTAAAATGTTTGCAATATTACATACAGGGTGTCCCAAAAGTAATGGGACACAGAGCAACAGCAGGCTCCTTAAGGCGAAATAATGGGATCTATTTAAACTTGCCCTATCCCAAAATTGATAACAACCGAGATACAGGATGTCAAAGTTTTAATTTTTTTTTCGTTTCTTTGCGATTATTTCTTAACGAAATGACATAGCAGCACAAAGATAAGGATTTTGGGGTTTTTTGAGGTGAGAAATTCAAAATTATTTATAGTTTTGGTGTAATCAGTAGAGAGCGCTGCCTACGTCATGGCCCACTCCTTTTAGCTGGCACAACTTTGCTTAGGCTTCTTATGTCGATCCGACTATTAAAAAAATAAGTTACTTTACTTCTTTTACATTCAAAACGTAAAACTTATTGAAGTTGCTAGGAGCAACCATTTTCGAGATAATCGCATTTCATTAATAAGTACGTGGTCCAAAAGCAACAGAAAATCGTAAGCAAATCGTAGCAAAGAAATAATCGCAAAAAAACGAAAACAAAATTAAAACTTTGACACCCTGTATCAATTTTGGGATAAGGCAAGTTTAAATAAATCGCATTATTTCGCCTTAAGGAATCTGCTGTTGCTCTGTGTCCCATTACTTTTGGGACACCCTGTATATTTTAAAAGCCAGCCGAAATTACTTTAAATAAGGAGTTTAATCAGGTTGCAAAAAGAAATGCAGCCAGAGGCGGACGGAAAGTAATATAGAGGCCCCCTTTTAATGAAAACATTAACAATAAACATAAACAATGGACCTGGGTGTAACTGAAAAATATTTAGAGGCTTGTAAAGTTTTCCAAAACGGAATTTTTAACTGGAAAATTTCAGTGTTAGAAAGTCTCTTTATTTGCTGAAAAAATATACAGTGTGACCAGTCCGCATCATAATATGGGATTTTTTTTTTATTAATAACTGTATTCGAAATTTGACTTTGGCATCAAGTTCTGATTCAATTGAGATGAAAATTAAGCAAAAAAATAGTAGTCACATGATTCGCATTATCTGTCAAATTTTAATTTTTTCCGAAAAATAATTCAAAAGTGGGGTTATTTCTGAAAGTATCGAGAAAAATTATTAGAAAAAGTTTTTTTAAATGCAGTTTCTAGCCCACATGCAAAATTTCAGCTGCATACGATAATTTTGATTTTTTACCTACCACTAAAACTTATTTTCCACTTAATGAACACTTTAACTGATGACACTGTTCTTTTTTGTCTTAATATTAAGGTGTATTACTTTCAGACACAAACAAATACTTATTTTATAAAGTTACCTTATACAGGGTCAAAAACAAATAAACTTTGCATCACATGCGACCAAATTTTATTAGCCCAAATTTAGATTTTGTAAAAAAACACACATTTAATATGGCGCTACTTTAAAGAAAATGTATCTGAAATACAGCATTGTCAAAACTAAGACGTTTTATGTAGGTTGCGTTGAGTCTTATTTTGCAAAAGTGGTAGGTACAATTTACAAAATATGGGTAAAAAATCAAAATTATCTTATGCAGCTAAAATTTTGCCTGTGGGCTAGAAACTGCATTTAAAAAAACTTTTTCTAATAACTTTTTTTGATACTTTCAGAAATAGCCCCACTTTTGAATTATTTTTTGAAAAAAATTAAAATTTGACAGATAATGCGAATCACGTGACTACTATTTTTTTCCTTAATTTTTATCTCGATCGAAGCAGAACTTGCTGCCAAGTAAAATTTCGACTAAAGTAATTAATTTTAAAAAATCCCATATGATGCGGACTTTACTAGTCACACTGATCCCGTATGATGCGGACTTTACTAGGCCCCCTTTTAATGAAAACAATACGTATAAACAATGTAGGTACCTGGGTATAACTAAAAAATATTTAGAGGCTTGTAAAGTTTTCCAAAACGGATCTTTAACTGGGAAAATTCAGTATTAGAAAGTATCTTTATTTGCTGAAAAAATACACAACTACGGCTGTATTTATTTTTAGTTTGGCATACTTTTTTCGTACTTCATAAAATTTACCCCTCTTTTGGGGGTAGAAACCGCCAACTAATTATTTTTGCATTTCGGCAATGTAGCAGCAATTTGTTTTATAATAAAAATTGTTGGAAATGTTGCCCATTTTTGAAATTATGTACCATATCTGGGGTTATTTTTTCGACTTTCGTGTATAAGTCGTTGCTGAAGTTACTCTAAATTTTCTGGTTTTTTGTTACGTACAATTTGGTTTTTAGGTGCCTCCAAAGGAAATAGGTAATCTAGAGGATTAACGTCCGGCAATCGTGGCGGCCATTCAATGGCACCCCTTCTTCATATCCAGCGGTTAATAAAAACTTCACTTAAATATTGTTGAACATTAATGGCGTAATCATTAATGGCGTAATGAGGCGGAGCACGTATGGCTTATGTTCTTCTCTCTTGCAAGTTGCCGAACTGGAGAAATAGGATGTTCTTGATGAGCAAGAGCAAGTAAAACGTATAATTGAGGCTTAAAGGAAACTTCCGAATACTGAAATTATTCCAGTTAAAAATTTCACCCTGTATAATTATGTGATTATAGAAATGACGTTGCTGTGACATGAATCCGATATGAATCAAATTTGGTGTAGTTATGTTTTTATGGACGACTTCATAATTATTCGCTTTAAGAAACCTCCCAGCGGACGTTAATTTCACAATATCAGTTCTTCGGTAACCAAGATCAACCGTCTGTATTTTAAAACAAAGATAATATTAATTATAATAGATACATGTATTATCTGTACCTATTAAGTAAAAATATTATAGGTTTCTTAATGATATCAAATTATAATGCTTAAGGGAAATTACAACGCCAACGCTGTTCGGGACTTTTTACTGCGAGTGACGCAGAATTATTGATTCATTTTAACGTTACAGTGTTGGTAATTAATTGCGTTTTTCGATTGATTTTGATTTTTTTTTCGAATTAGAACTGTTTAGTGCTATTTGATATTATTTACAATGGTTCGCCAGTGCGTAGTATGTAAAAAACCTGACTATTTTGGCTCTGGATGAATATTTCGGTGGTAAGTAAAGTTATTCAGGTTATGTTTTTTTAGCCTAAAAGCAATGGTGTATATTTTTCTGTATTTTAAGTAAATGTTGCAAAATGTATGGATTGTTATTTATTCTAAAAAAACCTTATGCCAGTAAGGATATCAGCGAGTTTTTACAGCTACAGTGTTGCCATGTTTTCAAGCCATGTTTTAAAGCCGTCTCCTTCTAAATTATCTGAAACGTTGGAAGTAAGTATGATTGTAAACAAATGATTTTTGATGAATGAAATGTTTTATCTCCTTATATTCTAAGTCTCTGGTATAGCCCCTTATTTAGATACATTTTCGGGGATAATACCATAAGTGCATAAAAATTTCCGAAAATTTTGGAAAATTAAATGTTTTTTGATAACTGCATGAGTTTATTTTCATCGTTGTTTCAAACTATAAATTGCTCGACTCCGAAGGAGGAGGGCTATTTTTGGAAACAACGATGAACATAAACGAATGCGGTTTCCAAAAAACATTTCATTTTTCAGAATTTTCTGGAAATTTTTATGCACGAATGGTATTCGGTAGAAAATTTACAGAATAAATAGCTAACACGTTAACATTTTATCTTAGTTTTTTATTTATTAAAAGTAATATTACAATTATTGTAATTTATTATATATTGTGTGGTCTTATTTGAGTCCATAATACATAGGTTCTCTTGAGTGCTTGATGTTTTTTCACTGGATTTTGGGGTGCTATCTGTTTTTATTTTTTCTACAATGGCTTCATGATGTTCTTGATCCATTTGAAGGTAGCTGGCAATTGATTTGGAACTAGCATGGCCAGTCATTTTTATAAATTCCTGTTCTGCAATACCGCTTTTTGCAAGTTTTGACACGGCTGTAGCCCTAAGTGAGTGATTAGTAATTTTTGTTTTTTTAACGTCTAGTCCCACTGTTTTTGCTTGAGTAGTAGTCCATTTTGCTATTTCATTTCGCCCAACAGGACTGTTTTTATATCATCGACTTTCAGTTTTCCGAAATGGATTGACCGTTAAAAATAAACGATCATTTTCAATACCTTCTCGTTTTGATTTTAGCAAGTTGAACAATCTAATTGGACAAAGATCGGGATTTTTCTTATTAGCGACTAGCCATTTAGAGGGAGCACACGGTTTGGAGCCACCTTGTGTCGTTTTGCTGAATATGGGATTGTATTCTATTCTACCTGTTATTTGTCCCCCATTGTCAAATTCTTTTTTAAAAAATTCCAATAAGGTTTTGCTGCCTTCTCCTCCTCTCCATGCCAATTCATAGGATAATATAAAAACAACTTTTTTTGCAGACCTTCTGGGGTACATTCGTTGCAATTGTCAATTAACATTTTCATTTCATTATATTTTAGGGCAATTGAACTGACATTTCTTTTATCCTCGTGCTTTTGCAATTCCTTTTTTTTAGCATTTTTTGCATCCCTGGCAGCTTTAAACAAATGGGTCTATTTTAATACCATATTTTTCAAAGTATTCCTCCATCACCATTTTTGCAGTTAAATTCCACATTACTTTTATTGTGCTTTCTTTATATTCATCGCCATTATTTTTTCGCATGTTGTAGCCCCAATCTTTTATTACTTTAACAATCTCATGCACTGATGTTTCCCGCTCTAGTTTATAGTTTCTAACAACACAAAACTCCATGAATTGTTTCCATACGAACGATCGGCTTTTCTTTGTATTGGGTGGGATAGTTTTTTTTTATATTTACATCAATCGCATCTTCACTAAATTCACCAAAACGATCCATTTTTCAAACGATCGGCTTTCAAATAATTATTAATAAAGAAGAAACGTCAAAGTTGACTTCTTTATTATTTGTTGCTATGGTTTTGGGGCGTTTTTATTTAAACAAACAAATAATTATTATTAAAATAGAAACGTCAATGTTGACTTCTTTATTACTTGGCTATGGTTGCTACAGTGCAATTTCCACTGTAATTCAGTGAAAATTGCACACCTCTTATGGCATTTTTTATACATGAGGGAAATTTTCGGGGGTAAGTGCACAAGTGCATCAAAATTACCGATAATTTTTGAATGAAATGTGTTTTTTTATAATTGCAAGATTTTGTTTTCATATTTTCGCGAAAAAGCCTGACTCCGCAGGAGGAGGGCATTTTCGTAAAATATGAAAACAAACGATTGCAATTTGTAAAAAAAACACATTGAATAAAAAAATTATCTGGTTATTTTTATGCACGAGTGTAATTTATTTGAATATTTCCCAAATTAATTAAGAACTCGAATCAAGTAAATTTAAATATTTTATCCCAATGCAAAGAGATAGTTATTAACAATTCTTGACAAAATGAAAGGAAAACATTCGTTGACATTGACTTTTTTGTGTGCTGTCACTCAATAAGATGACGTTAATTGTCAGAATATTAAATTTTTTGACGTTTGTTAACAATAAAATCCCGCTTTGACGTTTCGTCAACAATATAAACTTGCGATGCAATTTTCGATTTCTGGCAGTGCGGTTTTCTCTGTAATTTTGCGAAAATTGCATTTCTCTTATTATGGGAATTTTAACATATGAGGGAAATATTCAGTAAAACTATTAAAATTTCATTAATTTTTTATGATAAATAAGTTTGAATCAATATTTATTAAAAAGATTGTATCCCATCATTGTTGATATAATAATTATTTATAAATAAAACAATACTTTTTTATTTATCGTTTATGTAAATATAGTTACCTTCGCCACCACACAATAGCTGGAATTAAATCATTGTGGGACGCCAGACATAATTAACTTTTATTGTAGTGGCCCTATACTTTCTTGTACAACTTTGGCCTCAGTTCAATAAGTTAATTCTGCCCATTAGACCTTTAGTTTATAGACAGCATAGTGATTATTATCACACCGGAATTTCCCAACATTAGAATGCATTTAAACCTGCCAAGTTAGGCGGCAAAAATTTTTGAATTTCTGTGAATGACAGGCTTTGGAGTAACCACCTATGTTTGTAGACCTGTGTATTACTCAATCCGATTTAATAAACATAGATTTCATTCTTTTCCAATAGTCCCCGTCAATTATTTTTATATTTAGGGTGTCATTGGATTTTAAATTTTAATTTCGAGAATAATCGTCTTTTATCAGCCTAGACATGACAAAAGAGTTAAATATATTTTTGGGAAATTTTTTTTATAGGTGAACCGCAAACAGAAAACAGTGCAAATTATTTTTAAAGTGTTAAGTTGATTTAAAAAAAGGCTTATAAAGGTACTGGTTTGATATTGGGAATGAAACGTTTATCTCTTCTTGCAGCAGTTTGGTCCTAAGGATTTTTTTTCGTATCTGCTATAATAAGGGTGGGGGAAGCTGGTAAATAAGTTATTCCTTAAAGTACTGTATCTGTCACATCTTTAATGCAATTTTAATAAATTTGGGCTTGTTCGAAACTGAATTTCATGCTTAATAAAAAGGTAATTTTTAATTTTGTTTAGGGTCGCTAATTCATATTTTGTTTTACAGAAGGCTCTATGCATAAAAGTTTTTCTTAATTTTTTTGAAGAAATAAACGGAAAAGTATGCTTTTTATAGGACATTTTAAAAAGCATTAAAATAGCGATAACCTCGTTTTGATATCTTTATTCGTTTTCGAGTTATTTTCAAAGAACCTAATTTTTTCACCAAGAAATTAACGTTGGCAAAAAAAAGAGTATTAACTTATTTATCAGCTTTCCCCACAAAAATCGTTTCATTCCTGATATCAAAACAGTATTTTAATGGGACTATTTTTAAAATAACTTGAATTTTTTTCGATCAGTTACGCCCTCTAGCGGCAACTGTACAACTTTAATTATAATATCAGAGTTTTCTTTTTGCCGGTTTACCAATAAAAAAAAATTTCGAGAATTTCATATATATAATTTCTACCCAATAAGAAAGAAGCTTTCCTTTCAACTTGTTACTATAACAATCAGAAAACTTTCCGGAAGTTTTTTCCTCCTGGTTACCCTGAGCACAGTCATCTATTGTTGATAATAACTGTGTGTTTAACATTAATAATAATAATTATCACAATATTGAAAACAATATTAATAATAATTGATTAATTATTTTAATAGTCTATTATCTATTTTAAGAGTCATTGATCTTAATATAGCTCAATAAATACTTTTAATAAATGTTTATATTATGCTGTCTCCCTTTTCCCAGTTTTTTTTTGTAAAGTATATACCTAGATATCTATATTATGAATTTTAGTTACATGAAATTATTAAATACAAATAAACAGAATTTTAAGCAATCCATTTTAATTTAAGTTTTGCTATTAAAATTACCGAAAATATCTTTTTCTACTACTGTATAAATAAATTAACTTTCGGGCCCTAGCAACACGAAAGAAAACGAAAGTAAATGTTACAGTTACCTGAATATTATTCGTTGCTAGCTACGAAAGTAATACTTTCGGTGCCAGGACAAAAAATCGAACTGACAGACTCTGACAGTACTCAAATAACTAGTTGTCAACAATAATCAAATAACTAGTTGTCATGGATTATTTTATAGGTGAAAAGAAAATTTATTTTATCATTTTAATTTGAATAAAATCAAAGTTTATTACTTAATAATATATTGATCAGAGAACAGTAGTAGCAAAAATTTAATAAATTACACGATTCGAAAGCCTTTTTTGGTGGTCGGAGGTATTAAATCACCTCGGCTTTGCCTCGGCAATTCAAAAACCTCCTCACACCAAAAAATTAACATTCGCATCTAGTAATGTAAATAACTATTACTACTTCCTGGCTTGACAGCTGTAATATAAAAACAGTGACGTTTGTGTTATTATAAGGCCGAAATTTATCATTCATTTTGTAGGCGGTATTTTAATACTTTTCCCTTGTTTCTACTATAGACCAGTGCTGAAGCCTTTGAAAATGGTAAAAAGTGAAAAAAAATAATAGTAGGATGAAACCCATTGGAAAAGGAAAAGAATAGAACAAAAATGAAAGGAAAAATAAATTACGGGCGATCCGAGGTCGGGAAGGGATGTCCCTTACATCGGTATGTCACCAATTTAATTTTCTATTTATACCTATATTATAGCTTTCGCATTAAATTTTCTTGCCGAATCCCGCGAGCACGAATTAAAATTCCGGAAATTTTATCTCAGTTGCGAATTGTTAAAGAAATTGGCGTACTTTCCTACCGGTTTAAATGTGCTTACTTTCCACCCATGGTTGGAAGGTGCCTATTTAGTATTTGACAGGGTCACCCATACAATAAATTAAAATTTTATAAAATCAATGAAATCTTTCCAATTATCAGATGAAATTTGCTTCGCTTAATTCTCGTAACGTACCAATTTTCCTCGGTGTAAAAGGTGTTCAATCTTGATTAAGTGGGCACTCGACGCTAAATTTATAACGAGCCATATCGTCAAAAATTAATTTTAAGTATTTTGTTAAAATTCTTGAATAAATGGCGTTTTATTTGCGCTCCATCAGATACCACTTTTAAACACCGTAAAGTAGCCAGTTTGATAATAACTTTTCTCCTGGAATATTTTAAGATGCTGTTATCCCCCCCCCCCCCCATAAAAATATATTTTTTAACTTCTACAGGACAGACAATGCCTAGAGCCAGTTCTGAAGGACGGTGCTTGGTATTATAAAATAATAAAATGCATTAAAAATTTTAGAAAGAAAACTAGGATTTAAGTCATAAATGACAGGTGACTTAGCCACAAAGCGGCGTGTCCTTGGAGAAATTTGACTATACACAGATAAGAAGTGAATTGAAAATGATTTGCCTACTGGGATTATTTTAAGTGATAATTTATAGATGTCGCTCACTGTTAGTTGTAAGATTTTATGGAACCCACATAGGAACCCATATTAGGAACATTTTCCTCCATTTGTTTCTAGGAGTATAGAATATAATAATCCAATGGGTAGGTAAATAATTTTACGTCTGATACCAAGATACCGTGCGAGCAAAAAATTATTTGCATCAAAGAGGGCTTGGATTAAAAAAGTAGGGCTTGGTTTAGATCACAATGATATGGGGACGATATATCTAACCAAATCTAGGTTAAAAGTTTGTCAAATTCATATTATGACAAGATATGCCAAACTAATGGGTAATAAAATAAGTAGACAAATACAAACAAATTTATGTTTGTTGTTTACAAAATTAACAAAGTAAGAATATACACAAAGAAAAAGAAAAATAATTACATGTATTTTGAGAATTCACTTAACCGGAGAGGTGGTACCAGGCTTCATCCGAAAAAAATGTCAGGCCTAATAAATCATTTCTTTCCAATAAATTTTGGGTACACTATTGAGAGTAATACCTGCGTCTTTCAAAATCTGCGGTTTGTATTTCTTAGAATACTTGCACTTTATAAGGAAATAAATTTAGCTGCTTCTTAAGAATAGTCCTGCATGTTCCATAAGATCTTCCCACTTCTTGGGACAGGCGTTTTATACAATTTGTTGGCTTATTTTGAATTATTTCACGAACGTTTGCAACAAGTCCTTCTGTTCTTACAGATGGTCTTCCTGTTCCTTTTTTGTGTTGTATAGAAGCTGTTTCCCTAAACACAGCCACGGTTATTTTCAGGCAATAATAAAAATCCCCAGCAATAAAAGCAACGTTAGGAAAATATTCGTTAAAATCATCCGTGTACAAATCTGGACTGTATTGCCACTCACCATTTACTCTAACCCCGTTTCGAAAATACGCTTCAACCATGAATGTTTTGTGCTGTTCCGTAAAGCCCATTGTGTGAATTGCTCAAGAAATTGGAAGAATTAGCGATGAATCGAATTACTTGTAACGACTGTCAAAGATGAGGGAATAACTGATTGATTGTTAATTCAGGTAGTTACTGACACCCAACAGGTATTAAGCTCTACGACTAAGCATTACGTTCTTTGATGAAAAGCCCTCTTTGATGCAAATAATTTATGCTCGCACGGTATATCTGTATATTTAACTACTTTTCAATGAAAAAAGTAACAAGGTCAATCAAATATAAAATGACGGATGCGATGCTAGTGGATAATTTAACAGGTATTTTAGGCTGAAGAACGAAATAAGGACTATCACCAATCGCCCATTCTATACGTCTCTACACTAAAACAAACAATTTTCTATTCAGGTTTTAAAGCTAATGCAGTTAACACTTCTTTATTAACGGCGAAATCCACAACGTGTAGGTAAAGACTATATAACTTATCCATCAAACGACCATCTAAAAAGTTGTTTTAAATAAATTCACGCTGCTTTTGGTCGCTCATTTTATAATCTTAACTACACCCATCGAACCTGTGAACCAGTTTTATTCCAAAGATAAATATTTAGCGATGACTATCTTGAACCTTACAAGATTTTATCGGATCGTGTAAATAAATCCCAAACACGAGATGTGTTCAAAAGCATTATAATTAAGGTCGATTTAGTCAGTATTAACCTATAAGGTGACAATTTAGTATTTTAATTTGTTTATCAATACGTTACATCGATAGAATTACAACTGGGCTGTACAAGAGAGTTACCCTAGACATGTAGCTGTAGTCAATTATTCATTTTTTACACGGCTGGAACTTTTAAACGGTCACATGAAATATTTATGATTATATAAGCTGTTCAACTGACTGAGCTGACGCTCAGTGCCCAAGTAGTGATTATTCGCGTCATTTAGTTAGTTCGATAGTTGGTAGTGCATGTCGACACACACTTATCCAAAATTGGTAATTATTTTAAAAAATCGCAAACTATTGTGCGAGCAAAAATTATTTGCATCAAAGAGGGCTTGGATTAAAAAACGTAGGGCTTGGTTTAGATCACAATGATGTGGGGACGATATATCTAACCAAATCTAGGTTAACATTTTATGAAATTCATATTATGACATGATATTATTATGCCAAACTAATGAGTAATAAAATAAGTAGACAAATACAAATTTATTTTTGTTGTTTACAAAATTAACAAAGTATTCTGAGAATTCACATAACCGGAGAGGTGGAACCAGGCTTCATTCGAAAAAAAATGTCAGGTCTAATAAATCATTTCTTTACAATAAATTTTGGGTAAACCTTTGAGAGTAATTCCTGCGTCTTTCAAAATCTGCGGCTTGTATTTCTTGGAATACTTGCACTTTATAAGGAAATAAATTTAGATGCTTCTTAAGAATAGTCCTGTATGTTCCATAAGATCTTCCCACTTCTTGGGACAGGCGTCTTATACAATTTGTTGGCGTATTTTGCATTATTTCACGAACGTTTGCAACAAGTTATTCTGTTCTTACAAATGGTCTTCCTGCTCCTTTTTTGTGTTGTATAGAACCTGTTTCCCTAAACACAGCCACGGTTCTTTTCAGGCAATGCAAGATGACGGAATAACTGATTGTTAATTTAGGTAGTTACTGACAGGCTATATATGGCTAAGCATTACGTCCTTAGATGCAAGGCCCTCTTTGATGCAAATAATTTTTGCCCGCACGGTATGTCAACACTATATAAAAGTCTTGTTGTCCATTGGAACCTATTGGGTCTTGACCCCATGAGCAGTTCCCTTTTTACTTACGATCTTTTACATAAATAAATTGTCCATTTCATCATTTTTTTCGTGTTGCCTATGTCTTATACTTATGGCACCGCAACATCGAGGAATGTGCCACCGGCTTCTGTTAAACAGTGACCACGATACAAAGTTATGTCAACATAATATGTCGGAAACATGGATTTTTTTCAAGACGTACTTTTTGCCTAATTTATTCAATTATGGGAAATATCCACAATCGATCTTAGAATGTTACGAACGTGCTGGTGTGCAATCCTGCATTACTTAAAGCATATTCGAAATTAACCGAATCGATTACCATTAACCATTGGATTGTTATACCGCTCGATAAAAACAATTGCAAGAAACTGTGTGCGTCCTAACCATTGACGGAATGTCGATAACTTCGAGATCGACAGTACCGACCTGCCAAGTGACCACACAGGCGGCTTTTATATACTCTGAACGATTTTTCAATTATTATAATATACTTACCGTTTAATAATGGACTAATTTGAACTGGGGAATTTGACAAAGGAAAGTTTGAAAATGGTTACATTTTCTACAGGAAAAACTTACTGCCGCTTAATAGGGTGTAATTTTTAACGACGCAATTTAGGGAAATATGGTGGGTATCAACTAAAACTTGCTTAAATCTATTCTTATTATCTAAAATTGTAAAGTGACCTGACTGAATGATTCATCAACCCAGCCTAACTTCCTAATCCTAGAATCATGAGATTTTGAGGGATGTCGTCTCCTTATAACTCCACTAACAGGGGTTTCGAAAAAACTGGTTTATAAACTGCTTTAATTGAAAATTCACCTAGGGGTAAAAACAGGGGTGTCTAGCATATTTTGAGGGGGTACCTATAGCTATCTTGTTAAAAATTACATAAATTTGTTTTCAACCAATTAGAAGGCTTCTTTTTGTTAACGTTGCTTATTGCAACGGGAGATTATCGCGAAAATTTCACACCTGTACTTTTTAACCAATCAGATACCTTAATTATGACTAGTTACCATGGCAACTAAAAGAATTTCCGGAAATTTTTTCGAGGCGCCACGATATTTAAGTGGAAATTTTTTGACAGTTGAAAAGGTAAATATATGATCTACAACCATTAAATAATGTACATATACCTGTGAATAATGCAAAATATCTGAATTATGTAACATTATTATTTATTATTCGCTATAACGTTTCATTAAACAGAAAACACAAATTTGTTTAATTATTATGCATTAACAATTTATATTTCAACAAACGTCGGATGTACAAACATAAGATTTAAATGTTGCTTGAATTCTAACCCATGCATCCTCTCTTCTTAATGGTGAATAGGAAAGTGACGAATTAATTAGATGTCTATATAACCTATAATAATTAAATTTATTTCGTTATTATTTTGCTTATTAGTGGATATCATTAGAGGTTTCCAATGAAGATATTAGTTCAACATGAAATAAATTCTAAAATATATATACATAATAGGTATATCCATCATATTTCGTTAAATAAAAAAAAATTACCAACTTTAGTTAAACCAAATGCTAAAACCCAGATGGGTATTAGTTCAGTCTATCGCCCTTTCATAATTTTAGGTTACTAAAGGTGGTAGAAATGTATTTTTTGCTAAAGTATATTAGGTCACTATGAAATAAATTCTAAAAAAAATTATATAGATATATATATATTTTTTAGTATTATTTTTGGTTCTAATATTTATTTTTAAAATTCAAAATGATTTGTTACCGCCACATTTAAAGCAATTGACTGTTTTAAATAGTGATCAACATAATTATTTAACACGAAATACCAATAATTTTTTTCTTAATAATTTTTCAAAAAATATTGCATATAAATCAGTTTTTCATAAGGGTCTTATTGAATTTAATAAATTAAACAAGTCAATTAAAAATCAAAAAAGTTTAAAATCTTTTAAAAAAAGTTTAAAATCTTTCTTATTAACTCAACAGGACAAATAAAGTTTCAAAAGGTCATTTAATTCAAAAAATAAATAAATAAAGGGTATAAAATTGTTAAAATGTATCATGTAGCCACGTGCTAAATAAATCTTTTTACTACTACTACATCTACTATATTGTGTTAAATAAAAAAAAATTACCAACTTTAGTTACACCAAATGCTAAAACTCAGATGGGCATTAGTACAGTCTATCGCCCTTTCATAATTTTAGGTTACTAAAGGTGGTAGAAATGTATTTTTTGTTAAAGTATATTAGTTCACCATGAAATAAGTTCTAAAAAAATCATATAGGTATATGCACCATATTTCGTTAAATAAAAAAAAGATACCAACTTTAGTTATACCAAATGCTATAACACAGATGGGAATTAGTTCAGTCTATCGCCCTTTCATAATTTTAGGTTACTAAAGGTGGTAGAAATGTATTTTTTATTATTAAACTCAACACTCAACGTATACAGACGACACAGACGTTTTAAACTATATACCTAGTAATTATTAAGCTTTGTGAGAGAACCGGTTAAACAAAAATGACAATTCAACACAATATGTCAAAATACCCTGGCCAACTTGACAAGCAGTGAAATTAGTTTAAAGTGTCAAGTTGATTAATAATTTTTTTTCCAAATTATGGTGTGAAGTGGTGTGAAATATTCTTACCGAATCCCACGCGAGCTTAAATTATTCCTGGAAATTTAAGCTCTTGTGATGTTATAAGTGATTATTTTGTTAGTTCCTATTAACTTAATGAAATTAATAAGTGATAATTTTTCTGTCAAAAATGAAGTGCTTTATATCTACTGGCAAAGTCACTCAGAATAAAATCAAAATACTTTTTCTTGCTAACTTATAATTTTTATTGATGCTAACCAATTTGCTTTACATATCGAACACCGGGGCTAAATAAGACACATCAAAAATTTAACTAAACTCATCGAAAATATGTTTTTTTAAGTTTTATTTGAAACTATGTAGACATGTAATTTCAGATGTTGTGGTTGAAAACGAATTAATGTTTTTAATGTTCCTGAAATTTTAGTAATAAACCTTAGTTACTAACAATGATAAGATTTTTAAAAAGGTAGCGACATATACCTATCAGATAAATGCCCAGTAATTCAATTATGTCACGATAAACACATACTAGATTATTCAATGCGAGAAATTGTAACGGTGTCAGCATTGCTTTTCAGTCCTGCGACCAACCATGTGATAAGACAATAACCGCCGGGGATGCCGGACAATTGATTGAAACAGATAAAAAAGTTTTACTGACACGAAGTTAATTGGATTGATGAAGCATACTGATTGACAGACGCTTTGAGTCTAATTTACGTATTCCATTGGCCAGTAGCGTCGATGATAATGCTGCAATCAATGCTGTATCATACAGTTTTACTGTACGTAAGTACCGTGCGAGCAAAAATTATTTGCATCAAAGAGGGCCTTGCATCTAAGGAGGTAATGCTTAGCCGTAGAGCTTAATACCTGTTGGGTATCAGTAACTACCTGAATTAACAATCAATCAGTTATTCCGTCATCTTTGACAGCAGGCAGACCATCTGTATAAGAACAGAAGAACTTGTTGCAAGCGTTCGTGAAATAATGCAAAATACGCCAACAAATTGTATAAAACGTTTGTCCCAAGAAGTGGGAAGATCTTATGGAACATGCAGGACTATTCTTAACAGGCAGCTAAATTTGTTTCCTTATAAAGTGCAAGTATTCCAAGAAATACAAGCCGCAGATTTTGAAAGACGAAGGAATTACTCTCAATGGTTTACCCAAAATTTATTGGACAGTAAAGATTTATTAGACCTGATATTTTTTTCGGATGAAGCCTGGTTATGTGAATTCTCAGAATACACGCATGTGGAGTAGTGAAAATCTCCATTTTTTTGTAGAGTCCACATTGCACCCCCAAAAAATTGGTGTCTGGTTAGCTGTTTCCCGAAGAAGAATTGTTGGTCCTATTTTTTTCCATGACACAGTTACAGCACAGCGATATAGAGACAATATTTTGAATCCATTTGTGGAGCAATTTTGACGACGAACTACGTTTTGGATATTTTCAACAGGACGGTGCAACCGCCCATACCCCATACAGCCGCCGAAACTATTAACTACTTACGTAATTTTTTCGACGACAGATTGATCAGTTTTCGATCAGATATTGAATTCCCACCTAGATCACTTCGTTTAATGGTATGGATTACTTCGTTTCTTCTCATTTAAAGGACACTATTTTTCAAATTTAGAACAATTACAAGAAAGGATTATCCAAGAATGTGGTAACATTTGTCCAGAGATGCTGGTCAACACTTTCGAAAATATAAAGAGACGCGTGAATTTATGCTTGGAGCATGACGGTGGCCAATTTCAGCAATTTTATATAATTATTTTTCTTTTTCTTTCTGTATATTCTTAGTTTGTTAATTTTGTAAACAACAAAAATACATTTGTATTTGTCTACTTATTTTATTACTCATTAGTTTGGCATATCATGTCATAATATTAATTTGACAAAATTTTAACCCAGATTTGGTTAGATATAATATCGTCCCCATATCATTGTGATCTAAACCAAGCCCTACGTTTTTTAATCCAAGCCCTCTTTGATGCAAATAATTTTTGCTCGCACGGTACCTACCTATCGTTCAGCAAAGTGTAATGAGTAGTTCCTCATCAGACGAAGACTTTTTTATGCTCGTACCCTTATTATTGTCTATATGGAGGTAGGAAAAGAAAAAATGCGTTCATAAGGTTATTAAAAAGAGGACACCTAATTTCGGATTAAAGAACAATGTACAGTTGGGTTACGATCGACAAGCGACAACTCGCGAAATGTAACCAATAAGAAATTTTTCGGATCTTCTCTTCTCCTAACACCGCTCACCGGCGCTTTGCCTAGATACTCTCAAGACTTCTCGCGCGTCGACTGACTCTTTGCGCATCTGCAGTGGGCGAGTATACATTTACTTACATAAAGTCGCCACATTAGATCTTTGCCCGTGCGTCATCAATCAACGATCAGGGCTCAACGTGGTTAATAACTCTGCATCCTTATTTACTACAGTAACAAGATTGAATAAAAGCATAAAAGAACGTCTCCAAGATTCCGCAATAATATAATTCAGTGGCGTATTTAGGGGGGGGGGGTCCGAGGGGTCTGGACCCCCCCCGTGGGCTCAACATTAAAAAAAACTCAGAACAGATCAGATGCCTTGTTGCATTTAATGTAGACAGGATGAACTGAACCTCGCACAAAATATTACAGACTACAAAAGATAATATGTGGCATTTTGAAGTATTGATTCTGGACAGTGGCGTATATAATGTGTTTGGGGATTCCCGCAGTCTTATTTAAATTGTAAAATTTTATTGTTTGGCGCCCGTGTTTTCTAATTTAAGTGAGTAAAATAATATATACATGGTGATTGATAATTCGATTAATTCCTCGCAGAAGGTAATTTGTGATTTTTTCTTAAATATGACCTATTCTGAAAATGCTTGGTTTTCGAGTTATTTCAATTTTTTTCTTGTTTTTTACCTGCGTGTCTAATTTATTTAATTTAAAAAAATTGAAATGATGTTCACTTAGTTTTGTATTTTTTTTTGCAAACTAGAACTATTAGCAATACTTTGTTTTTACAAATAATTAAGTAACTGTGTCACAGATAACAAAACAACATGGCCAAACTTGGCAAAAAAAAATTGGAAAAATAACTTGAAAACCAATCATTTTCGGAATCGGTCATATTATGTAGAAATATATATTTTTAAACATAAATATTTTAAAAAATATATATTCCCATTATTGCGTTTATATTTAAAAATTTCTTAATTTCTTCCTTTTTTGGGTTCAGCTATCAAAACATAGAAATTATAAATTTTGATAGTTCAAAATAGGGCGTGGCACCGAAAAAATTTTCGCCTGCGGCGCTTTTTTAAAGAAAGAAAGAATGAATGAAAGAAAGATAAAACGAAAGGTATAGACCCCCCCCCCCCCGTGGCAATATTCTAAATACGCCACTGAATGTGCTAGACAAGAATAAAACTATAAACGTCAATTGATTACTTTTTTTAATTGTTTAGTTGACAACCGTTGTATTTTAGAACGTCATTGTCAACCTTATTTTGATCTGCCAATCTAATTAGTATTTTGTAAATCTGTGTGCCTTAAAACTGTTCCTTTTTCTAAAAATAGTTCTTTTTAGAGCTAATTATACCAACCATCTGTTTTGGCGGTAAGTATTTATGGATTTTTACAATACCTAATTTATTTATTTTAAATATATTCTAACCGTGAAAGTTCTTTGAAAAGTTTACGGCAGTGGCTAAATTCCCTTAAATGAAAGGATGTTAAAAATTTGACTTTTGCGATTTTAATAGTCAATAAAACACCAAACTTTTCTAGATTTTAAGCTTTAAAAATAGTATTAAATGTATTAACATTTGTTTGTCAATTTCTTTTAGATAATAGAGAATGCCGGGCAAAACTTAAAATAAATAATAATTTTTCGGGATATTATGTAGGTACGTCAAACGGTAGGCAGGCACGTCCATTTTATGAACTTAACTTAGTTTTGACTTTTTTCGTCTCGTAATTTTGATTTGATTCATACGATTTTGATGACGTAAAAGTGATGACGCACGAGAAAAGAACCACTGTGGCGACTTTATGCAACTTTCGAAGAGGAAAAATACGCTTTGCAACACGATGCGCCACTTCCCCACAGTGAGAGAGCTTCCTAAAACTTTTTCAATGGAGAATTAAAAACTAAAGAGATGTGAAAACCGTTTATTTTTCCAAGTTGTCTGAATGCTACCTATATATACAGCCTGTCATTTTTTTGTATTGTCAATATCTCAAGAACTAAAAGTTTCAGGTACAGAAGATTTTGTAACAACTAAACAATACCCCTTGTGTAAGACCTGACATTATTTACTTGCCAATATGCATCAATGCAATTAATATGTAGCAAAAGCAAGATTGGGCTCAAAGCAGATCCTTGTAGCACACCATGCAGTCAATAAACCGTAAATTAGAACCTCGGATTGGAGGTTATATTATTAATTTGGTGTTTGTTATTGTTATAAAAAATTAATCAATACATAATTGAGTAACAGAAAATCTGTTCGGGTTAATTGAAACTTAAAACCTCCTTTAAAAAAGTCAAATGTCATATAAGTACCATTACTACATTATTTGACCGGGTTGTGAATGTTTTTACAATAAATAATGTGAAGTTGGTTCAATTCGCTTATATTGGGAAACTTCTAGAAAGAAAAATAACTTCATTGGCATTATACTTGCATTATACAATACATTCAGTTCGGTTTATTTATATCTTATTCTTAAATCAAAAATAACAATTTAAAAAAGTCGACTTTGTCAAAAAGTCAGTCGTCAAATACACACCGACAAAGATTTATAAGGCGCATTACCACAGATGACCCGGTTGGCAACATTTTCACAATTTTAATGTATGTGTGATAGCAACTCAGGAATCTCCTGCCAAGCAGGACTGCCTGTTTTGCTCCGCTTTTGCCTGACAATTTGCAAACGGATCACGTACCAGAAGGTCGGATGAACAATTCCTAAGTTTTTCTTTTTATATGCGAACGAACCACTTGAGGAACGCTGGCTTGTCGATATTGGTTTCAATCGTTTTTTTTCCGCATACTTAACTGCGAATACAACGCTAAAGCAAAATCATGTAATAAATACTTTTTATAGTATGATTGTTAAAGACTCCGCAACCGAAGAAATTTTTTTCTTTTACAAAGTATTTTTACGGTGAAATGTATCGTTTCTTAAAACAACAATAGTCGATTATAGTCGATTAAACTCGACAAACAATATTAGTTTTAATTATTTTGGTTACAATATATGGGGACCAATGATTATAGATAAAACAATAACAAATGAACCTAAGTATTGCCAAAATCGTTTTCGATTCTAAAGTAAATCAAGATCCGAATTGCTCCCATCCACATTGTTTGCCAAACCTACTATAGTCAAATCTGGTCTTATCATGCGGGTCCAAAGGTCACCGATCATATGAATCAATTCGAAAATTCCAGAGCTTATCAAAATGTTGTGAGATTATGTAGGTATCAATCACTGGCGGATCCAGAAATACTCCTAAGGGGGGGCCCGTATGCAAAAAATCAAAATAAATCAGTATATTTATACTAAAAAAGAATTTTCAATGTTTTAACGTGATTTAGGGGATGGGGGCCCCCCCTGGATCCGCCTCTGGTATCAATATACCAGGAGAAAAGAAACATAGTTTTATTATTTTAACTGTCATGAAGATAGCCACATACAGTGTCCGCAAGAAAGTTCGCATCAAATGGGATTTATTCGAGAAAGTTGTTTTTTTGGACATTTTTAGCCTCTGTACGAAATTTTGACAGTCTAATACAGTTTTTATTTTTTGTCAGATTCTTGAAAATTTTGATCAACCCTCGTAGATTAACATTTATACATCGATGTAAAACCATTTGCCTTTACTTCATTTGTAATCTTAATGCAATTTTGTGTAACATTTTTGTTTCCAATTATTTATTTTGCTTTAAACACTGCAATTGTTATTGATCAGTATGTAATGTTTATATGTTGTTTATATTTTTATATTTTTTGGTTAAGTTGATTTTAAAATTTCAGCCAGTAAAGTAGACATAATATGCAAAGTAATCATTTTGCCCCGCTACTTGGGGCAAAATGATTCCCTATGCAAATTAAATGAAATTTTCTTGTTTTTGCTAAATTTGTGGATACAAAATTAACAAGCCGTTTTCTAAGCATTTTTATTAAAGAAAAGAACCAAATGAACCGAAAAAAAGTATAAAACTAACAAAATCCTAAAAGTTATCATTTTGCCCCATTGTTTTAGGGGATCATTTTGCCCCATTGTTAACGGGATCCTTTTGCCCCATTTGTAAGCGGCATAATAAAGTTAACCTAACTTTTTTTAAACGTACTAAAATTTGCAAAACTATCGACCAGTTTGTTCACTACACTATACTTTCTCATAGCTACCATCGAATATTTTTATAACTGTTTTTTAGTAACGAACATGGATAATATGAAATGCTTTCCTATTATCAAGTCGGCAAAAATCATAAAATGCTTTACACTGCCAAAACACTTGCACACTGATTGCTGTCATTTATTGTACTAACCCGCCGTACTTAAAAGGCACCGTTGCCAAGTCTACGGATGCTCTTGTGCATACAGGAGCGACATAAAGACGTGGGATCGTTTGACCCCAGTGTATCTTCTTGCCCCGGTCTCCCCTAATAATTCTAGACCGAAAATAAATGCTATCTCTTTCTATAACATTTTTTCGAAAATAGATTATTAACATTGAGTTACAGGGTGTTAAAGTTAAATTTTCTATGCAGTTTTTTTGCAATAACTTTTGCCACGCTCATAGTATTTTGACGAAATCTCGTATATGTGGCTTTTTCGGAATGAGGAATACAAATTTGCCCACCGTTTTTTCGCATTTTGTAGAGGGCGCCACATAGTAGCCTATACTTTAATTTGAATGGTCCCAACTTTTTTGTCCTATACTGTATGCGCATTTTGACTGAATATTTTTATTCTCCTAACCTTTTGACATACAAGAGGTATACTACTTTTGTTTCGATAAATCTAACCGTTTTCGAGAAAAACGCTAAATGAACATTGCTTGCATGTGATGAATACGAAATCATTTTAATTTATTTTCAACCTTTAACATAGCATAGCAAAGGAAGGAATATTCCATGGAGTTCGTCGGAATTTTTTACGGAGAATTAATTTATGCACTGAAGAGGAAGGACGTCACTTTGAACCTTTGATTTGAGTGTTTAATTTATTTTTCTAGTAATTTATGTATTTTAAAACAGCAAATAAAATTTAACTTTAACACCCTGTAATTCCATTAAAAATCAATTTTCGAAAAAATGTCACAGGAAGATATAGTATTATTTTTTTTCGGTCTCGAATTATCCCCTAATTTGCTCACTGTTTCCAGACACCCAGTATATTATATAGTTATATTCGTATACAAGGAGTTTGTGATAATAGTCAAAACGTATACTTACAATTTTATTTATATTTAATTTAAACAATGACATTTATCTTTTTATTGGTGCAATTTTTTTAAAGTAGTTTTCAATCGATGTATTTAAAAAATCACCAGTACTAGAAAATTAATACGTAACAATCATGTACCCTTTGTTCTTGACATGGCATTGACATGTCACGGTAATTTATCATAAATGTCATTTACCAAATAATTTTTAAAGAATTTCTTTCTTAACAAAATAATAAAAAATTTTCGTGAAAATGTCTTCCATGTTTCGAAACATACTTCGTTCTAAGTTTTGGGTGTCCATTGAAAGGCAAAGCCACAAATGTCCTACGCCATCTTTCTCACCTCCTTCGGATTACCATGATGGGGGTTATAAACTCTATAAAAGACTTGCACTTTTAGTAGGTGAGTACTGTTATGTAACAGAATAAGTTTCGATGATATAAGGTAAACCTTAAAAAATTTAACTTTTTTTAAGTCTATAAGGCAATACCTTGTAGTAGTAGTATTAACAAGAGTTATTTAGCAATGTGCTACAATTTAAAAAATTTTATAAAATATTAAAACAAATTTAAAAATAACAGCCTTTTAGCATTAAAAGTTTTATCAGTTTTTGTTCTTTTTTAAATATTCTTTATTAATTTTTAAAAAAATTTCAAAGCTAAGTTTTAATTGAAATATTTAAAGTGTTATATATTTATTTGGTCCTTTAAAGAAAACCCATTTTTTAATGTTTCATCATCAATAAAAGTATTATTTACATTGTTTCCAATAACCATAAATTTCGTTTAAGAAATTTAATTTTAATCTATTTAAACCAGTTTGATATAGACTTTAATTAAAAATTTGGGTAGGTACTTTATTTATTTTTATTTTACTCTTTATATACCTATAATAAAGATTATTAGCAAACAGTTGAATATAATTTTGTTTGAAAACATTGGGAAAATCATTATATTATAAACAATAAATAATAATGGACTTAGAATACCTATGTCACTTTGTGGCCTACCCCAATATTATTATATTCATTTTTAGAAAAACTATTATCAATTTTTGTTTTCTGCTTGCTGCCCATTAGGTATGTACAATAAATTAAAATTATTTGAAACAGTGAATTTTATTTTTCTAAATGTAGAAAAGCAATCGTATATACAGCTGTAGGGTGTAATTTAAATAATTGTGTGTTAATGCGTGAGATTATAAAATGGAAAAATTAAAAAAAATAAAGAAAATCCTATCAAGAAACAGCAGATATTAAAGAGAAAAAAATCCTTTTTTAACTCTAACTCTGAAATCCCAATTTTTTTAACTAGTGTTAAAAAAAATTGTTTAACAATGGTGATACCTGCAAACTATTATGTACTATTATTGTATGGTCGTAGGAAGAATTGTGTACATTACTAGTGTAAAAGTGAGTTTCTCACACTCGGAGAATATCCTCACTCGGCTGACGCCTTGTGCTACATACCTTATTGTTTGAAAAATACCACTTTCAACACTTGTTATGTAATATACTATTCACGACAATTATTGTTTGAATTGAGTTTGTTAATTCTATTTCTCTTAATGAAACTGCTCGAATTCTATAATGATATTAACGTTCTTATTTGTTTCTTTTCTGTCTTTAAGGTGGGAGTATCAACATGCAGAACATGCTTGCCAACCTATAACCTATTTCGCGTATATTTATTTAATTTTTGTAGCTTTTACACAAAATTTAAATAAAATCATTATCGTCTTCATATTTTATAGGTAATAATTGACATATGGAATAAATATCAAGGAATTTCATTAAATATTTTAGGAGAATTGTATAGCGAAAAATATCGGGTAAGATTTTTTTTTAACATTATTATGTAATTCTTCTTTCACTATACAATTCTTCCAAAATTAGCAATGAAATAAATTGATATTTTTGTAATATGTCAGATATTACCTAAATATCGTACCGACGATATTGATTGTATTTAAATGTTAGTTAATCAAATAATAAAGTAAAAAAAGCAACGCGAAGTAGGTTATAGGTTGGCAATAGATGGAATGACGTTGAGAATTCCACCTTAAATAT
This sequence comes from Polydrusus pterygomalis, assembly GCA_963969555.1. Taxonomy (NCBI): domain Eukaryota; kingdom Metazoa; phylum Arthropoda; class Insecta; order Coleoptera; family Curculionidae; genus Polydrusus; species Polydrusus pterygomalis. The sequence continues at coordinate 23,258,193 of OZ018379.1, forward strand.
GATTTATTTTTTTAATTTTCGGATCATATTTGTGTCTATATGTTTTAGGTATTCCAATAGTACTTGCTGTTACAGCGATGGTTTACGTTAAAAGAAAACAATGCGAAATGGAACGGGTACCATTCGCAAAATATGAATATTTGCGATTACGTACTAAACGGTTCCCTTGGGGTGACGGAAATCACAGCCTTTTTCATAATCCAAAATATAACCCCCTTCCTGAGGGTTACGAAGACGAACTTGAAGGAAATTGTGAAGAAGAAGAAGCATCACCATCACCACCACCACCACCAGAAGAGTAGTTTGAACAATGAAAATATAACCGATTGATCTTCACAACAATAATAGTCAATAAATACATATAACTTCGTTTTTGTATTGGAAATATAATAAAGGTTTTTGTTTTAAAAAGTTTGTTAACTTTTTCAAACCGTGTTGCTGAGCCAATGGTCTAGTTATTTCAAAGAAAGAAATGTAAACATGCACGCTGCTTGCAAGCGAAATATCGCCGATATAACACGCCTATTTTAAAGAACCCCGCACTTCTCTTATGGAAAATGGCCCTCGGTTAAATTTCCTAAATTTTTAGTATGTTGTAGAGAAATGTCATTCTGATCAAAAGTATCCATATGGCTACAACAAAATCTGCCGACCAGTTTTTAAGGTACAGGGTAGGGTGTCCAAGTTGCAAAATATGAATATGAGTGACGAAAATTATTTAATATTTTTTGTTAAATCATTGTGTTTTCGGTATTAAATTAAACATTAACAGAGTAATACTGTAGATTACATTAGTTTGGAGCAAGCTATCAGAATTTATATAATTTAAAACTTTACAGGGTACTTAACTAAAAAAAATAATATTGTGTTTATTAGTTTTTAAAGAAATTTTGTAGATATTTCTTTATGTACTGCTTGTCGCTTATCGTATACATAGTTCCAAATAATAATAAGCAAGGTTATACAGGGTGTTTCCGATGATAACCGATAAAAAAATAACAGAAAAATGTATGTATTTAAAAATCACCCAGTATATAATAATAATAATATGTTTATTTAAAATTTAATAATATAATAAATATGTTTATGTTGTCTTCTTTAAACTTATTCTTTAATCCCCTGAAGCTGAGCTTGTTAGGGGCAAATCTTATTTTTTGTTTTAGTATGTAAAATTATAAATCATAAATATGCATTCAATATCAAGTTTTAAAGTAAAAAGTTAATTTATAGTATAAACGCAGTTTTTTTTGAAGAAATATATTACCTATAATAAAATTATTAGTTTATAATTTTCAAGTAAAAAATATTACTTATATAAATTATTCAGAACAATATTAATTAATTAAAGCATTTCTAAAAATGTTTTCAAATTGTCTGTTTTTAATATCCATGTTTTTATTTCGACTTAAAGTTTTTTAATGGAATCATTTTTTTAATTTTTGTTGGTAAATAATCGTTTAAATAAAAACATAAATATTTGAAATTTTTTTGTTCTATGGACTTATTTATTTTAGGTTTTATGGTTATTTCATTTTTATGACGTGTATTATGATTATGATTTTTAAATTGTATAAGGTTTTTATTTTTAAATTGAATGAGTTAAATTTCGTTATTTTTTAATATCTCTTGCTTGACGTGTCTTACTTACATGTTTGCTATTGATTTCCCTTTTCCTTTGACTAGTTTTGGAGATATACAGCATCAAACAGACTAAAAACTCAAAAAATTAGCATGTAAAATAACATTTTTTTTTAAATTTTAATAAAATTTGTTATGTAAGTTTATCTTATGGTTAAAAATAAATAAATTTAATGTTATACAGGGTGTTTCGAATAATTAGGATATTATAACACTGTATTATGCAAATGAGAAATATATATAAATAGTCTCAATACAAAGAAATACCTAATTTTATCCAAAAATAATAAGTAGGCCTTAAGCAAACTTAATATACAGGGTAATCAAATTTTCACCGACCTTCTATCACAACACCCGTAGAACAAACATACAAAAATATTAATTATCTACTATTTGAAGATCATATTCTATATTTTCCAGCGGTAATCTATTTTTGGATAAAATTAATTCTTTGTATTGAGCTTTGGCTTGTTTATACATGTAATTATGTACAGTGAGCATATGTACCTTTTATTTGAAAAATGCCAAATAAAAATTAAGCTCATTTCATTGTCGTATCTCAAAAGCCGTTGATTCTACGTATAATAAGTTAAACATATTTTTAGCACGTGTGCCGTAAAGATGGTGGGTGATGATAAGTGTGTTAGTGTGGTGTAATTGGGTAAAATTACGACCTTGTTTTCCGTGTAGTCCGCTCTTTTAACATCATTCAAGAATTTTAACATGGCCATGTTTACACTATAATAAATCATTGGCACCGACAGAAAGCACCTAAACCGTAATAACTTCTATAGGAATCTCTATAAGTTTTAAAAAAAAAGTTCTACCTAAATACAGTGTGATCAGTAGGTAAAGTCCGCATCATATGGATTTTTTTTTTGTTAATAACTTTATTCGAAATTTGACTTTGGCCTCAAGTTCTGCTTCGATCGAGATGAAAATTAAGCAAAAAAATTGTAGTCACGTGATTCGCATTATCTGTCAAATTTTAATTTCTTTTAAAAAATAATTCAAAAGTGGGGTTATTTCTGAAAATATCGAAAAAAGTTATTAGAAAAACTTTTTTTTAAATGCAATTTCTAGCCCACATGCAAAATTTCAGCTGCATAAGATCATTTTGATTTTTTACCCATATTTTGTAAAATGCACCACTTTTGCAAAATAAGACTCAACGCAACCTACATAAAACATCTTAGTTTTGACAATGCTTTATTTCAGATACATTTTCTTAAAAGTAGCGCCATATTAAATGTGTGTTTTTTTACAAAATCAAAATTGGGCAATTAAAATTTGGTCGCATGTGATGCAAAGTTTATTTGTTTTTGCCCTGTATAAGCTAACTTCATAAAATAAGTATTTGTTTGTGTCTGAAAGTAATTCACCTTAATATTAAGACAAAAAAGAACACAGTGTCATCAGTAAAGTGTTCATTAAGTGGAAAATAAATTTTAGTGATGGGTAAAAAATCAAAATTATCTTATGCAGCTGAAATTTTGCATGTAGGCTAGAAACTGCATTTAAAACAACTTTTTCGATATTTTCAGAAATAGCCCCACTTTTGAATTATTTTTTGGAAAAAATTAAAAAATTTTTGCTTAATTTTCATCTCAATCGAAGCAGAATTTGATGCCAAAGTCAAATTTCGAATAAAGTTATAAATAAAAAAAAATCTCATATGATGCGCACTTTACTGGTCACACTGTATAAAACCGATAACGTACCTAATCGATATAAAATGTAGGTACTAGCAGTTTTTTTGCAAAGTAAAAATACAGCTATTTAGGCTTATGCCAGATCGACCATTTCTAGTAGACAATAAATATTGCAAAATTGATGGGTGAAAAACTAGTTTTATTATCTAGTAGCGTGTACCCGGCCTGCGTTGCAGCCCGGCATTATACGACGTGAGATAATAAGGCGAACAAACCCGAACAAACCTCAAACTCAACCGTTTGCCGGCCCGTCCACAATTCACATCCATGCATAAAACATAGTCTGTCTTCGTCTATTCCGGCTTCGGTGCCTCGGATCGATCGTTCAACGGGCCAGCGACCGGTTAGGTTGGGTCGTTTGTTCTCCCTACTCCAATTTATCAGTGTTTCTCTATAATATTATGCATGTATTATACATAAAAACCTTCCTCTTGAATCGCTCTATCTATTAAAAAAAACCGCTTCAAAATCCGTTGCGTAGTTTTAAAGATTTAAGCACATATAGGGACAGGACGGGCGATAGCGACTTTGTTTTATACTATGTTAAGACTAAATCGTTTTTATATTATAATACCTACCAGAGGAATATTTCGCTATTTACTTCCAATTCATCGATCAGACGTAAACGGAAATGAATTAAAAAAGAAAACATAAATAAAACACGTATATTGGACTTTATTAAGTTATAATATATTACCTTTATGACTATAAGCAATAAATAAGAATACATACCGGGTAAACACTATAAGCAATAGGAGAATAGTTGCAAAAGTTTATGAATTGGGTTAGGTTATTTGCTTTTTAAAATTAAAAGTTATCCTTAAACTAATTTAAAATGACTAATTTAGTTCTTCAACGCATATATTAATTTGAACAAAAAGTCCATGCTTAAAGTGGAGTTGAAAGTATGGGAAAGAAAGAAAAAACTAAAAGTCGTCCTCTACAAAATTTAATAGAATAAAAATTCTTTATGGGTGTCTACATGTTTCGAACGTAGAAACGTTCATCATCAAGAGACAGAAAATTTATTTAATGCTGATGGTTTTAGCAGAAGAGAAAATGGTGAAGAACCTTAATGGAGCTTTTATGGAATTAAAAAAATTGATGTGTAGAAGAGACATAATATGAAGAAAATTGATAAAAGTTAAACCATACTGAGTATGTGAAAAAGTTAGTAAAGGGGGTCTAAATAAACCAACAAAATAAACTGGGGAAGAAGAATACCCCTTTCTATGAGAGAAAAGTATCCCACAAAACACTTTTTTGGAATGTAATTTTTTTGTGATATCTTCATAATTATGACTAATTTTATCCTTATAATGTCTTACAGACATAAATTATACTTAAAAAGTTTTATAAAAAATTTTAAATAATCTTCGACACCTTCTTTTTAGAAAGGTTTTTTCTTCTTCCCCAGTTTATTTGGTTGGTTTAGACCCCCTTTACTAACTTTTTCACATACTCAGTATGGTTTAACTTTTATCAATTTTCTTTATATTTTGTCTCTTCTACACATAAATTTTTAATTCCATAAAAGCTCCATTAAGATTCTACACTATTTTCTCTTCTGCTAAAACCATCAGCATTAAATAAATTTTCTCTCTCCTGATGATGAACGTTTCTACGTTCGAAACATATAGAGACCCCCTAAAGAATTTTTATTCTATTAAATTTTGTGAAGGAAGACTTTTAGTTTTTTCTTTCTTTCCCACATATAATAATGTAATAAAACATGTCACCAACTTTCGAATCCTAAATTTTGCTTGTATTTTCCTCTTCTACATTTAGTGTTCAACCAGTATATCCTTAAAGCTAAGTAATAAAAATTAAAGTTTTTACAAGGCTAATTACTTAACTTTTTCATTTAAAACATATGTTTAGGGGGAAGAAAAATCATAGGAAATTTCTGCAGGGTAAAAGTAACCACTCACTAGTCAAATTCTACCAACATTTCTACATATCCAGTTAGAGCCCGGTTGTAATAGAAGGGTTTATAAGTTTTTTTTTAGGTAAGTATTTATAAAAAAAAGTTGATGCCATTTTTTAACTATTAGAGGGAAACCCCATAGAGTTAAAACCTTGGTAAACACAGCTGGTATGTTTAAACTCTATACAATTTTTTTTAATAACTAATTAAACTGAAAAAAGTTGTTTAAGAAAAGTTAAATAATAGGTACATAAATTAACTCAAAAACTTTTATATTATTTCTATTAAAAATGAAAAAATGTATTTTTTTCGGGGCATATACAATCATTTCACAAACTTTCTTTCCACCAACCTATACATAATTACATATTATGAAAAAATATTCATGACTTCTAAATATTCCAATAATAATTTTATGCTGAAATTTTTTAAATTATTAGTTTATATTTTTAAAAGTAGTCAATATTGTAAATACCTAAACTATTATTAAAGTAAAAAATGATTCGAGAACATATTTTAGCATCCAGTGCAAATTACAAATTCCTGGAAAGTAATTAATTACATTTTATATCAGACAAAAATAATTTTAAAACACAAGTCACTAACAGTAACTGGGTGTCCCTTAATTTCTAACAGTCTCTTTAACCTAATCATAAAGTAAACTTACTATAAGGGAGACTTGAGAGACCATGGACACTGTTTAAACTTGCAACAACATCATATTATATTTGTACTAACCAAAATAAGACATAAATATCTATGTAATTTGTACACTGTCTCATCGGGATAGCATTTTTATTTAAAAAAAAACCCTAATGTGTTTTTTGTCGCCCAGGTTTCCCTTATAGATCTATGTTGTGCAAAAGTATTAACATTGGTTTGAGATTTACTACATCCTATCATATTGATGCTTGAAAAGAGAAGTGACTAATACGGCATCGACCTTTTATAAAGAACATATCTCGGAAACTACTAGGCATAGAAACTTGGAAAAAAAAATTATTATTAAAGCGGTCATAAGAAAATTCTGGAAATTACTCTTAAGTTCCTCATTTCGCCGAAAGGGGGCACAATTGAATTTTTTTTTAATTTTAAATTTCTTCGAAAATTCCCATATTAAGGTATAATTCTGATTACATCATCGAAAAGCTTAGACAATTCTGCATCATTTTGGTTAAAGGCTCATTGGCGTACCGACCTTGATAAGAGTGGGAGAAGCTATTAAAAGTGTAAACATTAAAATCGCTGTAACTTCTAAACGACTTATCCGATTTTACTAAATTTAAGCTTGCTTGGAAGGGAAAGGTAAGTATAATCAATCGCCGTATCCAACAGTATACGATAGTGTGTAATAAAATTGCTAGAGGGCGCAATTTGTAATAATAACAGTTTTTTCGATTTTATCCCGAAAATTCAAATCATACGGTATAACTATGACATCATAATCGAAAAGTAGATGAAATTTGCTAGAAAAAATATGAAGATCGCAGTTCGATATCTTTGTTCGTTTCAGAGTTATTGCCAAAACAATAATTTTGAATAGAAATTGCGCCCTCTAGCAATTTTATTAAAAACTATCGTGTACCACTAGATACGACAATTAAAGGTTCTTCCAAACAAGCTTAAATTTAGTAAGATCGGATAAGTCGTTTACAAACTATAGAGATTTTAATGTTTACACTTTCACTTGATAAGAGTGGGAGAAGCTATGAGCCTTAAACCAAAATGATGCAGAATTGTCTAATCTTTTCGATGATGTAATCAGAGTTACCTTAATATGGGAATTTTCGGAGAAATTAAGAATTAAAAAAAAAATTCAATTGTGCCCCCTTGCGGCGAAATGAGAGACTTAAAGTAATTTCCAGAATTTTCTCATGACTGCTTTAATCATAATTTTTTTTTCCAAGTTTCTATGCCTAGTAGTTTTCGAGATATGGCCGGTGGCCACCCTTAATGAAAAGGTTGTAACCTATGTAACGAAAGGGCAGCTTTCACTGTCAGACTGCTTACGTGTATTATTTATTCATCTTTTTTACCGGCTGTACCTAAAGTACCAGGATGGCAACTATTTAATTCAGACAGAAAAAGATTTTTTTTAGATGTCGGCCAACCATTTATTTGACCACAGAATTGGTATATTCTCATCTAAACGGCAATTTCTACGAAGTCGATTAAATGAGAGAAAATGAACGATATTTTAAACTTATCAGAGAGACTGTTCAATTGTGTCAACTCGAAAAAATTATTATGTTTTTACAGAAAGAAGCCAAATAAATATTAGCGTGTCAGAAAAACTTACCATAATTGGTAGAATACCTAGCAAAAATAAATAATAAAAAAAACAAATTACACATAACAGCTTTCTATAAATTAATTATTGGTCATCACTGGAGCGCTATGAGTAGATATCTTGGACGAAGTGTTGTCAGATACTACCGGGTTATCTATGTCATTATTCCCTCCTTGAATTTCTTCTAACTCACTTTCTTCAAGCAATGGCACTCCTATTTAGAGGAAACATAAATTAAAGATAGTAGGGTTATATAGAGAAGCCAATATGGCTAGACTGCACTCTGCTTCTCCTAGTAGTGCATATAATTTACTTTTTAATTGTATCATTTCTTTGAGTAATAAAACAAGTATATTTAAAGGTTGGACACGATAATGTTTCTTCAATGACAGACGAGTTTTGAACTTGCATAATATAATGGATACTTTCTATATATTTGTAACCGTATGTTTTACCATAGGAAGTAATTTCAATAAACCTACCTTCTGTATTTATCATGGAACATGCATCAAAAGAAGCTAAGCTACCACAATGACCTCGACATGACGGATTTTGAGATACCGCACTGTGGGAAGAAGCTGTATCTAAGGTAACATTCGTAGAGCCTTCGGATATGGTTACTGTGTCGGTGGAACCCATCGATTCTCCTCCCGATCGCATGCTTGGGGTATGAGAGGCACTGAAACAAGCATTGTTAATTATTGATAAGTGGAGATGCGTAGCTCATAAACGAACTAGGTTAAATGAACTATTCTTATAGTAAACAAAATGAACTAGTTCATAAGTTCATAGAAATCTGGTTTACAGCGAACTAGTCATACTTCGCAGTGGCGGATTCAGAAAAAATTTACAGGGGGGCACTTACTTGTTATCTTGGGGTGCACGAAAAGCCCGCTGCGGACGAAACGCGCCGCAGGCGAAATTTTTTTAAGACCACGCCCAAATTTGGTCAATAATTTTTAGTAAATATTTTTAAACTGTATGATTACCTACTTATTTTATTGAAAATGAAATAAGATAAAAAAAATAAAAAAAGGCCAATTTATTTTTCATTAGCGGGTACATTGTTTAAAAGTAAAGTTCAATCTTCTGGTTTTATTTCCAGCAAACTTATCAATAACAATAAAGTCCCTAGATCTACACTTTGTGATCTGTGTCAAGTTACTTTCGGGTTTAGGTCTTCCTTCAATTTTAATTTCAATTTTTTGCTCAATACTTAATGAGCTAAAATTTTGTTTCTCAAATATTCCACATTCATAGCCGTTTTGGCATGTTTATTTTTATTAAAATAAGTTCTTACTACCCCAAAATAATACACTTTCTTTGTAAACAAAACCACAGATTACAGTGTTCTGTAACAAAACACAAATTCTAAAATCCTAAAATGTATGCTTTTTATCTAACGTGCTTTTACGCCATCTTTTCGCTAATTATCAAACCACGTTGAAAACCTGATTTTTATTATCCATTTCTAAATGCTGTAAAGTTTTGGCATCAAAAAAATATTTGGTTGTTACAGTACAATGCTTTGTCACTGTGTTTGAAATTTTGGGTGTTGCGCGTAGGTTGGTTCGTGCGAAATTATTATGACGGGGGGGGGGCACGTGCCCCTGTGCCCCCCCTCTAAATCGGCCACTGATACTTCGTACAAGCTACGCAGCAACCGGACGATCAGTCTGTTCTCAGTTCTGAGATTGATTTTGTAAAAAACAATGTGGTTAAATGTCAGGAACTGATGGGAACATTGAAGTAAAACAAAAATTTAAATATGTGTTACTAGCAACTAGTGGAAAATACTTATTTTTGTATTAAGTGCGCAAAACAGGTGTGTTTTGCACATGAGATTGTCAATTTTTACCGGGACCTTCTTGCGCGCGAAATACAAACAACATTTTTGTACAACGGTTTCCTATTAATTATATGGATATTCGACCATTTTCATATTAACTATTTGTCGTGTTTACAATTCTATGTTATATTAAAATTCTACTAATTTAGATTTATCGTCTTTCTACTTACTACCCCAAAGGGGTAAATTATGTGTTATATATGAATTTCCAAAAAACCGGAGGAAAAAGTTACATAATAGAAACTTCAAAAAGTAGCGTTTGTAACAGTACTGACAAGTCTAAACTTTTACTGTAACGAATTGAATACAAAATGGATTTAAAACAAGCAAGCAATAATTCAAAAATTATTTGATTTTTTTCAAAGACAAAGTGATTCCTGAGAGACTCTTTTACCCGCAGTTTACGAGGTAACTAAATATTATAAAGGAAAAATTGTGAAAATATAAATAATAAACATGAAAAATATATGTCAATATTTTTATAAATACCTATACGAGATATGTTTTAGAGAGTTTCTGATACTTTGGGAGTTTCGCGTTCACCAATTCAACGAATTAAGACAAAGGGGATAAAGAAGGGTGTTGATTTTAAGAGTCGCAATAATGTAGCTATTTTGTCATCCCGTGGTCGACAACTTCACGAAATTCATGAACATACCATAAGAGAGCGTATCAACGTTACCAGTTGCTCAATACAACTAAACCTCAAAATAATTTATGGTGTTAAAATATCCACTGGTTCATTGACGGACTTTCTACAAACATGAAAATTTAAATGGCGTAAATATACCGTATCAAACAGACGTTTTTTTGTTTGAAGAAAACTTGTTACCGGAAGAACTGTCGCTTATTATCATGGATACGCCACTTATCATTCCGGGCTAACTGAAAAAATTTCAAATACAATTTGGTCAAAAAGATTACTTATTCCCAAGTAGCAATTATAGACACAAATTGGACACAAATTCTTTGCTGAGAAACGTTTCGAAACATTTTCGATTAAAATTATTTAGATTGTGTGGAGACACATGTGTTTCGAAACTTTTGCGACACATTTTCGAAATTAGTTACTAGAAACGATTAAGAACTGTTAGTTTCGAAATACTTTCCAAACTACAGTGTCGATACATTTAGGAAACGCACAAAAGAAAATTTTTCGAAACCTTTTTATATAATATTATGAAATTGTGTTTAGACACATGTGCTCCCAAATTGTAGCGACAAATTTTTTGAATTAAGTGATTCAAAACAAATTGGTACTCTTCTGCTTTGAAATATTTACCAAACAGTGATATCCATTTAATTACGAAACTTGCGCAGAAAATAATTTTCGAAACTGCCAGAAACCTTTACACTACCGCACCCGGACAATTATTATAACCTCGATTATAACGATTATAACTTTATAACCTATAAATTGTACATTTTTGTTTTGTTAATATGGGAAGAAAACAACAGTTTAAACATTCTTCGAGGTTTTACAAAAGTCTTATTAAACGTTCAACAAAGTACAAACCAATTTTGTAGGTTATATGTCACAGAAAGTGTAAAGTGGTAGTGTATACCATGACCGTATACAGAAGTTTTATGCTTCTAAGCTTAACCTTCCTCTTGACGGGACTGTGCATTTTTTACTTTAGCGACGTTTGTTTCGCATGGTTTCGGTACAATATCGAAACATTCTTCATGTTTCGACACATTTTCTATAAATTATAGCTACATGATTATCGAAACATTATAGAAACCAAATACTAGAAATTGTGTGTCGACTCCATTTTGGACCAGAATAATTCTCGCCTTCTGACGGCAATTTTGACAAATTAATTTTTATATTATTAAAATGGACTTTAATTAACTTCCTGCGTCATTTGAAATGTAAAAAAGTGGTTACATTAGTTCCATTTTGCTATAGCTTAATCAATTGAAAGAAGAATTAAGTAAAATTTTAAAAATATTTAAGATTTTATTTTTTGACAAAGTATTTATTTTGTGTGTAAATGTCAATATATCGGTAGCGTCTTAAGAATATAAAGCTAAATTACTAAATTGCACGATAAAATTTATTTCGTCAACGATTTTTGGATCTCCTCTGCAATAAACCATACGAAAAAAATGTATCACTTATAGAAAATACTCTGGTAACAAATTCATTATGGCGAAATTATGCTGTCATCATATTGTTTACTTTCTTTTATTTTACAACCTGCAGAGAGATAGATATTATATATCTAATTATTTGTTTCAATAATGTTTCCATTTTGACAATTTACAATTCCAACAGTCAGCGCCCTCTTTGTAAAATGAACTCTCACTCGACACATTTATGGAAACATGTTCCAAACATTTCTGAAAATTTTTCGAAACATTTTCGATAAAAGTTTCGATTTTGCGTCGAAACAGCGAAAGTCACAGCCCGTACCAACCACTTGGAAACACGTGCTAATGCGCCATTTAAAATGTATACGTTTCGAAAACATTTCCATACATGTTGCCAACAATTTCCAATTTGTGTCGGAAACAGAAACAATAGTTTAGACACATTTACCGTAATGCTACTTGGGTTGCATAACCATCTAACCGATTCCGGTTTTACCATTTGCAATGAAGGATCAGATGTGGATAATAGTGAAGCAGCATATCCAACTCGAACGTTACAAGTAATCTGGAAAGCGCTATTTATTTTATTTTTTAATTATTTTAATTTTATTTTAATAGGTTGTAATGTATTGATGATGTGGAACAGTGGAACAGATAGCCTATTTATACTGGCGGCAAAGAGCAATTCAGTGACAGCAGGAATCAACAAATGGATTAATTGTGCAAGCGGTGATTCACTCTTTCCGTTATAAATCATAGCTTTACTTGAATATATTATATTAAGTATAGCAAATTTCTGCAAATTGTCGCACGTGGTAATTTCATTTAATAATCTACTAATGGTGGTATGAGTCAAGGTGTTGTTTTATTTCGACGAAAATTGGATATATTGCTATGCGCTGCATCTATATAAGGATAGATGGCGCTAAAGGAGCACTAATAATAGGAGATTGTACATATCTACATAATTTGAATGGTTTGATGGTGGGTATATCATCGAGATTAAGACATGGATACCAAACATGTAATTTTGTGTGCAATTAGGTATAAAAGTGGAAATATAACAACTTGATGAATCAACCATTATAAACTGTGCTCACTTTTCTTCTATATAGGGCAACTGTGCTTATATTGAAATTGTTCGTTATAAACATTATTTTAAATTGCATACTTTTCCACTCTGTATCTCATTAACAGGCAACATCAGAAATCTACACTCTATTCTATGAACAATACCGACTTACCGTACTGGTATAATAAATACGCAACTCACAATCATTTTTAATCACTGAAATTATTTTTAATAAGTATCTAAATGTTTTTATAGCTTAAATGCGTTTTTTAATTGTCTGTCGTTAACACTCCTACCGGGTTATTCACGTCATTTGACACGACTAATAGGTAGCTAAACTATTTGTGTTGGCTGCATTATGTTATGAATATTTGCATTTTTTTTGAAAACGTCAGCAGCCAGGGAAACTTTAAAGTTATTTTCTGGGGACCCTACAAACTTACAAATTCAGTTGTTCATGTACATTTTCAATAAACGGGTATACAGTTCCAATAATCATTATTTTGTTATTGTTAGTAGTTAATTTTAAAGATGCTGTTACCTAATAATCATTTTAAAGACATTGGTATGCCGTTGAAAATGTACATATCTTAAGTTAAGCAGCTTAATTTATTAATATAACTTCAACCTGTTTATTCTCATTTTTTTAAAGAAATCAAGTATGTTTACTACCACTGCGTTACGTCAGTTTGATGTTCTTGCTTGTTTAATGGGACGATTATCTCAATCACATCATTTAGAATAATTGAGAGATCTCTGTTACCACTTTTACAAAAGTTACTTGATATAATTTGCTGGTTTTCAGTGACGGAGGTGAATGTAGACTGGTTTGCAAAAGGACAATTCCAGTGAACTGTATCAAAATAAATTACTACTGAATTTCAGTAATTTTCTATGTCTAGGTGAAAGATGGGCAAGTTTAATGATATAAGTAATCACTATTTAATTATCAAAGCCACTAAAACCTTATCATGCCGAACCAGCCCATCTCCCCCCTATAAGATAAATGTGTAGCCACATTTCTACAGTTTAGGTGCAATTCTCGTCATTCAATCTATTGCGAACTTATAGCCTATTTCGCCTTATTTTTAGTATTAACTAACGTCTAAGTAAAATCAATATCGTTTGCACATTATTTAGGTAATATCTGATGTCTGATATTATAACGTATGTCCTAAAAGTTTTGGCACACCTTTTGTGGGAAGAGTGAGGGTGAAGCTTTGAATAGTCAGAGCTATATTGATAATTGCCTGTCCAAATTACTTCAGTTTGTCCACGAACATCATGCTAATGACGATATCATGTTTTGGCCAGACCTAGCATCACGCCATTAATCAAGAGATACCCAAAACTGGCTTCGACAACATCACATACCTTTTGTTCCCAAAAACGATAATCCTCCAAACTTGCCGCAGGCTCGCCCAATAGAGGATTTTTGGGCTTTACTGTCTAGGAAGGTTTACCATGGAGGCTGAGAAGCCCAAGATGAAGAACAATTAAGACGGCGAATTTACGAAAAACTAAGAGAAATTGATCTGTATTCCGTCCAGGGCCTCATGAGAGACATTCGAAGAAATTTGCGTCTGGTAGAGCAGAATGGGCCACTCCACATAATTCGATAGTATAGTTTAGTTAAGTATTGAGTTGTGATTTATGATAACTAGTTAGTGTTCAAATAACTTTCTTCATTAAAAAAAAAATCCGATAAATATTGTGTGTGTATGTGCCAAAACTTTTAGGACATACGTTATTATAGAAATTTTAATTTATTTCATTATTAATTTTGGGAGAATCTTATAGTAAAAGAACAATGACATAATAATGTTAAAAAAATCTCACCCGATATTTTTCGCTGAACAATTCTCCTAAAACAATTATTTGTGAAAGTTCTTGATATTTGTTTGAAGGTGGTAGTACCGGTAAAAGTAATATCAATAAAATTACCTTGTCGGACTTACATTGTCTTTAATTCGTTACTTAACACAACGTTTCGGTTAGTCAGTATCTCTAACCATTTTCAAGTGTAAACTAAATTATAATTCTAAGGCTACTGTCTTAAATACTATCCATGTGCAATGAAGCTTGATGACTCCGCCTACGTGCTTATTAAAGTGTGAAGTTTGGGTTTGTTCGGGCTGTTGGTTTCGAACAAGAAGAGGCTTCCAGATATTGGGGATATCTATACTTGGTTTACTAAATACAGCGTGTATTCGGAAATTCTTACCAAATGGAAAACTTTTTTATTATTCATTTTACGAAAAAAAGTTATTCTTCATAAAAAGCTCTGCATGGTCTAAAACCTAAAATGCAACCATCAAATATCGAAATTTTCCAATCATATACGAGGTTTGTCAAAAAATGTGAATTTTTCCCAAGAATGTGAATTTTTCCCAAGAGTAAAGTACCTTTATTTTTGACATTATCAAAAATTGTTATTAAAAAAAGTTTATCAGAACTAAAAACCACGTCTAAATATGCAATAACACGCATTAAATTAATTAAATAATTAAATAATTAATAATAAATTAATAAAATAATTTTTCAACATAAATGCGTATAATTGCACATTTAGCCGTAGTTTTTAGTTCTGATCAACTTTTTTTAATAACAATTTTTGATAATGTCAAAAATAAAGGTACTTTACTCTTGGGAAAAATTCACATTCTTGGGAAAAGTTCACATTTTTTGACAAACCTCGTATATGACTGGAAAATTTCAATATTTGATGGTTGCATTTTAGGTTTTAGACCATGCAGAGCTTTTTATAAAGAATAATTTTTTTTCGTAAAATTAATAGTAAAAAAGTTTCCCATTTGGTAAGAACTTCCGAAGACACGCGTGTATGGGTATTTTGATTCATGCATTCCCTTACGAGATAAAGAACATCTGTAACATACTCAAAGAGGTCAAACTTCGAGATCAGGCATAGCGGAACATGTATAGACCAACCAACATAATACACAGTGGTCAGAAGCCAATGTTTTGGACACGGAACAGCACTGGAGAAAACGAAAATTCAAAGAAGCAGCTTTCATGAAGCAAAATATCCATTTATTTAGTAAACCAAGTATAGATATTCCCAATATCTGGAAGCTTCTTCTGGTCCAAAACCAACAGCTCAAACTTCACACTCCAATAAGCACGTAGGCGGAGTCCACCAATCACAATGGGCCTTTTCACTATTCTTAAATTTGATACATTTGACATTTCAATTGTTTAGTCGGTGCTATAATATGTGTTTTTTATCAATAAAATGATTGCTAGGTCATAATATTAATTTATTTCAGCACAGTAAAAACCGGGTAAAATTGAACCAATTTGAAAATCTTAAAACAGGAGCGACTCATGACGTAGATATGTTTAAAGCTTGCTAGAGCGCATGCGTTTAACCTCGCACACGCGTAAATGCTGATCTGTCGAACTGTCATCGACAAATTAAGCCGCTGTTGCCATATGTAGAAAGTTTTATAATCTTAATAATATACTTTCTTCTTAGAACTTTATTTGGATACTTTAAATAAATATATTTGGATACTTTAAATAAATATAAACATAATATTGGTAAAATAATTCATTCCGCAGCTATTGAATGGAAAACTGGTATATTATAACTACTAATAATTGCTAGTCAATTACCATTACACTGGTACTATAATATATGATTTTTGAGAGTATCGGCAACACTGTCAAGCTGCTGCTGCTTTTGTGAATTCTTAACATTTTAAGCCAGCGACTCGGCTATTCCTATCATTCCTCTGTGCATCAATCTTCCAGCGCGATGACGTAGGTATGTTTAAGTCCGTGTTTTTATTCAAGGAGTTTTATTATTTATTTATTTTCTTAGTTATGGCTTAAAAGTATAGAAAAGTAAAAACACAGAAAATTTTATTTTTTGTTCCTTTATACACTACTACCAAAATCAAAATTTAGTGAAAAGGCCCATTGTGTAAGAAACTTTATAAATATGACATCAGGGGCTGTACTTTGTCATGGATCGGGTAATTTAAAAAAAAAAATAGGCAGTATTTCAGTATCAAGCATGTAACATCGTGTCTCTACTTTTACCAGCAACAGATCGGACCCTGCCGTCAAACCAAGAAATATAATTGTGAAGTTCTCATCACGCATTAAGAAGAAAGAATTCATTGGTGCTTATCGTGGATTAAACAAAAAACTGGACGCTCGAGAACTTAACTTCACTGAGCCAATACCTATATTTATTAATGAACATCTATCGCCCTATTACAAGGTTTTATTTAAAAACTGTCGAGAATTCTGCCATGATAAAAAATTCAAATTTTGCTGGGTAAAGGACTCTAAGATATTTGTTAAACAGTCCGAACAGAGTAAGCCATTCCTGATTTCCAACGAGGAAGCCCTGGACAAGCTAAAACGATCACTAACTTCGTAAAAAAATGTTTTTCTCTTATTTTCTTGTTAATGATAAAAGTTGCAGTTTTTGTAGGCTTCATTCATGGAACAGACTGAAATCAATTTTTATTTTCAAAATGTCAGGGGACTACGAACCAAGACTGATGAATTTTTCAACTCGGTTGCAGCGAGTGACTTCGATGTTGTCTGTGTTGTGGAAACGTGGCTTAAGGATTATATTAACAGCGCGGAACTATTTTCATCTACCTATAACGTGTATAGAAGGGACCGTGATCCAGTTTTAAGTGGGAAAAGTGACGGTGGGGGCGTTTTAATAGCTGTCAGTAGCAAATATGACTCTGAGTGCTTCATGCAATGGTCTTGTCAGGGTTTGATTGAGGAGTTGTGGGTTTCTGTTGCTCTCGATGGAGGTAAGCTTTTGTTGATTTGCTGTGTTTATGTTCCTCCCCTTTCAACAATAAATCATCTAATCTCCCATTTCAATAACCTAGAAAGAATTCTTAATAAACATCCTAACTCAAAAGTCATAATCGCCGGGGATTATAACTTATCAAACATCAGATGGGAGCGGAACGACGCAGCGGGGGAGGGGGATTGCTCTCCATCGGGGGCGTTGGATCCCATTAGTAAACTCTTTATTGATAACATTTCCCTGTTGGGACTGCAGCAATATAATTTTGTTAAAAATGCAAATGATAGGGTCCTTGATTTGGTGCTTGCAAGGAATGTCAACAACGTTACTATTAGTGCATCAGATGCAAGTTTTGTCCCTGAGGACATTCATCACAAATCATTAGAATTTTCTTTTGAAATGAAAGATTTAAAATTCATGCAGGCAAGATCTTATTACAAAAAACGATTTAACAATGCGAACTACAATGTTATAAATGATCTTATCTCTCAAATAGATTGGAATACTGTATTGGAGGGGACAGACATTGATAGAATGGTTTCCATTTTTTATGATGTGTTAAATAACATTATTGAAAACAATGTACCAACAAAGAAAATTAAAAATCGTTCCTACCCGGTTTGGTTCTCGAAAGCCACAATTAATACTATTAAACAAAAAGTAAAATACCATAAGAAATGGAAGCTTCATAAAAGGTTAGATGATTATAATAATTTCTCGCGTCTTAGAAAAGAAGTAAAAAAGTGCACCAAACAAGATTATAACAACTACATCAAAAGAACAGAGGACAGCATTGTCACCGATGTTAAGTATTTTTGGACTTTTATTTCTAATAAAAAAAATACGAAATCCATACCCAAAAAAATGGTCTATGGCGATCAAACCGCTTGTGATGACCAATCGGTATGCGATTTATTTTCTGACTACTTTATTAGCGTCTTTGAACCTGGCGATACACCTGTGATTGTTAGGCCTAATCCCTCCAATGACTGTTTCACCATATCCAAAATTGATTTGGAAAAAATATCGACTTGCCTTAACAGGCTAGATATTCGCAAGTCCGCAGGACCGGATGGAATACCAACAATTTTTTTAAAAGAGTGTTCCCGCTCCCTGAGCTTTCCGTTGCAAATTATTTATAACAAGTGTCTTCTTTATGGTTGCTATCCACTAATCTGGAAAGTTGCGCAAGTTGTACCAATATTTAAATCTGGGAATAAGGACGACATAAAAAATTATAGACCTATTTCGCTCTTAAGTCACTTCGGAAAGGTTTTTGAATCCATTATCACTGACGAGTTATTTTTTATGTGCAAAAAAAAAATTAATATAAATCAACATGGCTTCTTTAAAAACCGTTCTGTCTTATCAAACTTAATGCCTTTTGTTCAATATATCTTAAAGCATATGGAGGGAGATGCGTCGGTGGCGGCCGTGTACGCGGATTTTTCCAAGGCCTTTGATAAGGTCCATCATTCGACATTGCTAGCTAAATTGAACGCGTTTGGCGTGCACGGGCGCCTGCTGACCCTGCTTACCTCCTACTTAACAGACAGATACCAGTATGTTGCGGTAAACGGTTTTACTTCAAACAAGGTCAGGGTATCATCGGGGGTACCTCAGGGTTCTCATCTTGGTCCACTGTTATTCAGTATTTTTATTAATGATGTATTTACGTGTTTTTCTTACATTGAAGCCTTGTTGTATGCCGATGATATAAAGTTGTATAGAGCTATTAGAAATCAGACAGATTATAATAAACTACAGATGGATCTTAACAACTTTGCCACTTATTGCAAAATTAACCGCTTATTTTTGAATGTAGACAAATGTTTTACTATATTATTCACAAGACAGGTAGATCCCCCTAGACAACTACTATTCTTAAACAGCTCTTCTTTAGCAACCAGGGAGGAGGTCAGGGATCTGGGTGTTGTTTTGGACAATAAACTAAGTTTTGAAAATCACATTAATAATATCACCAGGAAAGCATTCAGAAACCTCGGTTTCATTCTGAGAGGGACGCGAAACTTTAAAAATTATCATTCCATTATTTTGTTATATAATTCCATTGTCCGATCAGTGCTGGAGTATGCGAGTGTTGTGTGGAACCCCCACTATGATAAATATGTACAACTTATAGAATCTGTGCAAAGAAGACTTACCAATAATTTAAACTACCGTTTTCATAGGTACCAGCACCACAGAACTTACGAGTGTAACCTCGCCTATTATAAGATTGATAGTCTTGCGCTGAGAAGGAGGTTTTTTGATATATTATTTGTTTATAAAGTTTACAACGGTCACATTGATTCCCGGTATTGTCTGGAATATCTTTCTTTAAATTGTAATCCTTACGTAATAAGATCTCGCAATCTTTTGCAGGCACCACAGTGTACAACAAACTATTTTCTCTATTCGCCATTGGTCAGATGCATAAACTCCTTCAACGCCGCGGTTAATATAAATTCTAATATTGATATTTTTAACGACTCAATCTACAACTTCAAGAGTAAAATACGTAGAGTATTAACTTCATAAAAATGTATTTTCTTTAATTTCTATTATTAATGATTGTTATAACATTTATTTAATTATGACACTATTATTTGACTTTTGCACTTAGCGGTTTCTGCATCCGGCCTATTTGAGCATTGTTATTATAAAATATGTAAAATGTTTAATGTAATGATTTCCATATAACATATTTATATCTTGTGTTTACTTTACGAGTAATACATTTATATTTCTAATATGTAATCTGCCCTATAATTGGATGCTCAGAGCATCTGTTGGGCTTAGCTGTATAAATAAATAAATAAATAAATAAATAAAACTAGTGGCAATTGTATAGGATTATTATTATTAGTACTTTATTAACTTAAATACCTATTTTAGGTTCTTTATATGCTTAATTACAAGTCAATGCTACGCCAATGGCTAGTATAATATGATTAATAGCAGTAAAGTGGTCACTGGTGAGCCGCAGTGCCAAAACGGTTCCGGAGGACATGATCTTGTTAAAATTCCGTTTCTGCTCCGATCGGTAGATTAAATTTCAGGTCCATATAATAAAAATTAAGTTTTGCGGTTGGCCAATACGAAGTCTAAAAAGTATAAAAATAAAAAGCATCATATTCATTATAATTTTCATAATCATAAAAACAAAATTGATATGAAATTTTTCTTAGGATCATTTGGATTCGCCTGATTTTTTTTTGATCCCCACACGTGTCCTGAAAGCTTTTATACAACTTACTCCTTTATATTATTATTATATAATATATAGGAATTATTACCTACTTTATAGAAAAAGGGGGTCGACAACATTTCACCGACCACAAATATCGATGACCTGAAAAATCGGAGATAAATAACTTAATTTTAACCCATATTCCCGTACTTATACATCCAAAATGTTGCAAAAACGTTATAATATCCAAAATCATTTTACCAAAATATAAATTATATAAAATGAAGTACCACGTACTAATAGTATATTGTTTTATTAGGAGTAAAAGCGATACTTTTCTGACGAGTCTGTAGGTTTGCCGGACGAACAAAGTGAGTCCGGCAATTACGGACGAGTCATATGAAGTTGCTTTTACTCCGAATAAAACATACTTTTTTTTCTTCAGACGTTGTTTAAATATGAAAACACAAAGATACAAAATGTTTTAATTGTTTTATTTAAAAATTTTAAGTTTTGAGAAGGGGCTAGCGTTACTATGGATTTATTATTATATTGTTTGATAGCGACGTACCATTCGATTTGACAAGTGTCAGCATTCATTATTGCGTAACTTTATTTAATTTCTATCCTTTTAAAAATAGAATTTTTTAAAACTACATTTACTTCAAATTAAAATGTCAGACTCAGAATTTACCTGTACGCCCCCGGAGGTTGCCAAAATTGCAGCAAATGTTGCGAACAATTTGCTGCCAACAAAATCCAGTGGTGTTATTTAATATATATTTAGTCATGAGAACACAGTCATACTTTTACTTCCGCTGCTATTGGCAACGGAAGAAAAAGTAAATACTTTTTCTTCCGTTGCCAAAAGCAACCGCCTTCTGACGAAAAAGTAGAACTTTAACGTCAAAAAATTAGTAGAAAAACGTCAAGTTTATTGACGTTTGAAGAAAAATACATTTTTACATTTATTACGAAACTCTAAAAAGATAACAAAATCATTTTTCCCTTTACTGTTTTTTTAAAGCAATGTGCTTGGAGCAATCTTGCCAGCTATTACGAAATTATCCCGTGCTAAAGATCCACGTCTCGTCTAAAAACTGCAGTCAAATTTTCTGGACCTAAATTTTTATTTTTAATGTACTTTCTTAAAAAGTTGATTCTTTTATGTACCGGGTGGTCAAATAAGCGAGGACGTCGGCTTTATCTTGGAAACCATTAATCGTACAACTTTCGGAAAGATTTTTTTATGAGTAAAGTGGTCAAGAGAAATTGCTGGAAATTACTTTTAAGTTCCTCATTTCGCTGCAAGGGGGCACAATTAAAAATTGTTTTTTTAAATTCTAAATTTCTCCAAAAATTCCCATAATAAGGTATAACTCTGATTACATCATTGGAAAGCTTAGAAAATTCTGCATCATTTTGGTTTAAGGCTCATTGGCGTACCGACCTTGATAAGAGTGGGAGAAGCTATTGAAAGTGTAAACATTAAAATCGCTGTAACTTCTAAACGACTTATCCGATTTTACTAAATTTAAGCTTGTTTGGAAGGGGAAAATACGCATCTTTAATTGCCGCATCCAACAGTACACGATAGTGTTTAATAAAATAACGTTTTTTCGATTTTATCCTGAAAATTCAAATCATACGGTATAACTATGACATCATAATCGAAAAGTAGATGAAATTTGCAAGAAAAAATGTGAAAACCGCAGTTCGATATCTTTGTTCGTTTCAGAGTTATTGCCAAAACAATAATTTTTAATACAAATTGCGCCCTCTAGCAATTTTATTAGAGACTATCGTGTACCAATAGACACGACAATTGAAGGTACTTCCAAACAAGCGTAAATTTAGTAAAATCGGATAAGTCGTTTAGAAGTTACAGCGATTTTAATGTTTACACTTTCAATAGCTTCTCCCACCAAACCAAAATGATGCAGAATTGTCTAAGGTTTCCAATGATGTAATCAAGGTTATACCTTAATATAGGAATTTTCGGAGAAATTTAGAATTTAAAAAAACAATTTTTAATTGTGCCCCCTTGCGGCGAAATGAGGAACTTAAAAGTAATTTCCAGAAACTTCTCTTGACCACTTTACTCATAAAAAAATCTTTCCGAAAGTTGTACGATTAATGGTTTCCGAGATAAAGCCGACGTCCTCGCTTATTTGACCACCCGGTACAATGTCTGGTAAGTCCATTAAATATTTTCTGTTGTTTGATTTCTGCAAATACTTTTTTTTATCCATCTTCTTAGTCAAAATATTCATTTTGTTCTCTGAACTTTTGCCTTATTAATGCCAATGTCACATATTCTTTTCTGGCCCACGTACAATAAATTGTCTTAATATTTTTTAAATAGATCGTAATTTTGGTTTTGACTGTATTTTGCTTTCAAGTCATATTGGACGCGTAAGTTTTGTCTGAATTTATCCCATTCATTTTAATCTTTGCAACCGATGTAAGACTCAATTTTGTTGCATCTGCTGCTCGTTGTAGTACATTCTCAACTTAAAGTGCGATTCTGTTCCTTTTTCAGTTGGAGAAAAGCTGAGATTGTTCATTATACCTTTATATTGTTTTTGCGGCATTTTTTGAACTTTCAAAAATAACTTTGCCAAAAAACAAACATTGATTGACAGTGACAAATATTTCAGGTAAAAATATGGATGAAAAATGATCGGACACCAATTTTTTCCAAAAATTTGTTGTCACCGCCGTTTGAAATATATAGATAAACAAAAAAGGCGTCATTACAAATCGGTATAATTATTACGACTATACCTATTACTCGGTATAAAATTAATTAAGCAGTAAACGAATACACAAATAAATTGTTACACTAAAATTTATTCTAATCAATGAATAAATATAATTTTAATTTGTTTGTGTTTGTCAGTGAGGAGCCTACGCGGTTGTTCTTGTGACTGCACCTGGCAACTTGGGCGTCTTATAAATATCAATTACCAATTTTAACCAGCACCTACATGTCATTTTGTAATTACAGAATGAAAAAAAATTGTTTATTTAATATCACGCCACGATATTAATATAAATCCGTATATTTATGCCAATTAAAATAAGTTACCTTAAATATTATTTAGTTTTTAAATTGATGCGTATAATTTCGGACTTTTAGTTTTTAATAATAAAATAGAGTCCAATGTTATAATAGTACGATCGTATAATAAACGGGGATTAATAACCATCATCACCATCCACAATTTTAAATTCTGCCTAAGAAGACCCCAATTTTTGCCTTATGTCATAGACATTTACTTTTAGATAAGCAAACAATAATCACGGAAGTGGCAAATTTGTGGCCTTCCGCATGTAAACAAAACCACACATGAATAGGCATAGGGGAAGGTTGCCTATATTGAACCGCTAACTAAATTGGACCACAGTACATTTCTCCGAAACTAAACAAGTGCCATATTATCTGGGAACACTGTAACATACTTCCACCCAAAACCTTTGATCGGCAACAAACTCAACTAGTTGGCCGTTAGTGCTTGGCGTGTACAGAGCAAAACGTAATTTACACAATTTTAATGTAATATTTTTAGGATTTTTCTAAGAATTTACCTTAGAACCATAAACTCAAATCTTTTTTATGGAAGTTATCAAGTAAGTTTTTCTCTTTCTATTTCTCCTATTACCATGCCATATTTGTTTTTTCTTGTTTCTTTCCTGGGTGGTTTTGTAAAACACGTGGTAGTTGCTTAAATTGGACCATTGGTTGATTGCCAAAATTGAACCGGTCCAATTTAGGCAATTTTTCCAAATTGAGCAAAAATAATTTTTCTCTTTAAATAAGTTAATGTCATGAACTAACACCATTTCAATATTGCTAAAATCTTTTTTCTTCGAGTTAAAAAATGAAACTATGACTGGTCCAATATAGGAAACTAATAGGTACTTTTTTGCATTAGGATGTCTTCTACCGAAATTTTGATCGTAAATTTGATGTTTTTTTGAAATATAAGTACCTATAAAACTTCCTATACCAACAATTTTATTTTTATTTATTAATTTACACCTAAGCTTCCGATTTAAATCATGTGGTCCAATTTTGGAACCCCCAGGTGCAATTTAGGCAACCGGTTCCTATATTGAACCACTTGCAGAGGTTTTTTATAGCCTGGTATATCATAGATATTTTGAAATAAAATTCTGCAAAAAATCCTGCAGTTAAACAACATACTAAAGTATACTAAGGTATAGCTTCAAGATCGATTTTGCGTTATTATCAGGATCTATGATAAAAAATCTGGAAATTGGCCCAATATAGGCAACCTTCCCCTACGCACTGCAAAATTATCGTTTAACGAATGGGAAAATAGACAAGCCCTGGCTTTAACATTTGGTTTGTGTCGCTTAGGCCTAGTTAGATGTGTTTAAATTGATCATAATAAAATAAAAATATATTCGTCAAAAACTATCACTACTTCATACTAACTGAAAATACGAAATACCCGGTATTTTACCTCTATTTGGGCATAATAAAATCATGCAATGGTCTTTACTATTCATTGTATCCGAGTTACTAAAGGCACAAACAAAATTCACTAAACTACACAAAAACTATACCGGGTGTTTCTCAAAACACGTTCACCCTTATAACTTTTCTGTATTTATAGACATTAAAATGAAATTTTGAGAGTATAAAAGATGAGTCTGCATTTATTGGCATACTTTTTAATTTGTTAGCACTTCCGGTTTGACCGGAAGTGACCTTGACTTTGGTGTTTTAAATGGGACATCTTGTATATTTTTACTTATTTAGTTTCAGCATAACATTATAAGGGGAATGACACCTCACTTGTCATTTTTTGACGTGTTATAACATTTTTATGTTAATTTTTTATTTTAAATCTAGAGTGCTACAATTTAATCAAATCTATTAATTTATAGTCAAGTAGTACCTATATTTTACGAAAATTAAAATTATGTCATAATAATTGACTTTCTTACTTACTCTATTTTTCCAAATGGAACGATGGTAGTTCACTAAGATGAATTTAAAACGAGCATTTTTTTTTCAATAATTTGATACCATTCACTCCTATGCTATTTAAAAATTGACACGAAAAAATGTGCCTTAAGTCCCAATCAAAAATTTAAAAGCGTTATGCATTATTGCAGCCCTGTCTTTTCTAAAGAAATATAAAGGCGGCTTTGAAAAACAATGGAATGGTTTTGAAAACCAATATGATTTTAAATTAAAATTGTAATGTCTTTCGTTCATTAAACGTACATTGTAAATCAGATAAAATGGTGAGTTTTACTAGAAATGAACAAATTGATATGCTCCTAATTTTTGGAATGACCAAAAAAATTCTTCCGAAGCCGCAAGATTGTATGTATTGTATGTTTTATAAACTAATGACATTGCAACTTTAAAATAAAGCCATATTGCTTTTCAAAACCATTCCCTTGTTTTTTAAAGCCGCCTTTATATTTCTTTAGAAAAGAGAGGGCGGCAATAATGCATAACGCTTTTAAATTTGTAATTGGGACTTAAGGCACATTTTTTCGTGTCAATTTTTAAATAGCATAGGAGTGTATGGTATCAAATTGTTGGAAAAAATGCTCGTTTCCCATCATGGTTCCAGTTGGAAAAATGGAGTTAACGTCAAGAAAACAAAATTTCATTTTTAAACGCTTGTGAAACTTAGAAAGTCAATTATTATGACATCATTTTCATATACTACTTGACTATAAATTAACATATTTAATTAATATGTGGCACTCTAGATAGAAAATAAAAAATAAACATAAAAATGTTATAACACGTCAAAAAATGACAAGTGAGGTGTCATTTCACTCATAATGTTATGCTGAACCCAAATAAGTAAAAATATACAAGATGTCCCATTTAAAATACCAAAGTCAAGGTCACTTCTGGTCAAACCGGAAGTGCTAACAAATTGAAAATTATGCCAATAAATGCAGCCTCATCTCTTATGCATAATCTCAAAATTTCATTTTAATATCAATAAATATAAAAAAGTTATAGGGGTGAACGTCTTTTGAGAAACACCCGGTATAGAAATCCTTAAACATTAAACACCCACGATCCACAATAGCAAAGAAAACAAAAAAACATATGTGTGAAGTTAGCAACGTTCATTAGCGACTTTTATGCAGCAACGACTTTTTTGGGGTACGTTTCAATTCTGCCTGTAGCGTTTGTAAACGAATTTTCATTTTTTTAGTGTCGAAGATTTAAATTCTACTATTTGGATTTATCGTCATCAGTAAACTATCCCATAGGGGTAGAATTTTAATCTTTGCTACTAAAAAAATTAAAATTCGTTATACTATTACCAAGTAAGATTTCGTAGAATCGAAAAATATCCTAATAAAACTAAATGAACGATACGCGTTGACATGGAGAAAAAAACACTTCAACCACATCAAATTTCTTTAACCAAAAATATGATATTGTGAAATGGCACGCACGCCATGTTGCCACTTAATTGATATGGGCAATTAAAGATCGCAAAGAAAAGCGGTGTGCCGTAAACGAGAATGTTGTCGAATAAATTGACGATTCAGTGAGGAATTTTCGGTAGTTATAAATATTGTAGCTTTTAAATATGTTAATTTGGCAAATAGTGACCCTTTTTGATGTTAATGCCTCACATATAATATATTATGTAAGTCAGTTTTTTCAAAGTGATCGTTACTGTCGCTGCAGTTAATACTGTTTTACTCATATTGACCCAAACCTGTCATTAATAGTACATTATGATATTAGGAGAATAAGAGATACTTCATGTGCTGGAGCGTGGAAAGTTTGTCTGACGAACGTGGTGAGTCAGACAATCCATGCGAAGCACATCATATTATAGGTACTATTTTTTGTTCAAACGTGCATCATATTATTCGAGATAAAACAATAAAAGAAAACTAATTTTTTAATGAAGATAACAAGATTGAATTTTTAACTTACTTCACTGTATATTCCCTTTTTGGTATCGTTATCATGGGTACGTACTTGTTTGGCATCTATCAAAACAAATATTATCTAATTTTGTATCATAACAAATCTATTACGATACGCATTTGCGTATCGGAATGAAGCTATTTCGATACGCGTTTTTTCTTTACTTGATGTTAGTAACCAACATAAATCTATAAATCAATCTTTTGTAGATGCTTCAAGCTATCATTTTCTGCCAAATCCTATCCAAAATTCTACTAACCTTCCAATGTCGAATTTAACTTCAACTTTATTTGAATTTTCCATCTTCCCTATACTAAATTGCAATGCCGTGACGTAAAATCACGTCTCTTAAAATTCGAAAAAAAGTAGCAAAATCGCCCGAATTTCCGAACGCTCTGTATATGTACCGAATGTACAAGGATCACACAACGTATTCCGTCCAATTTCAAATCTCATATCGCTAAAATAACGTTAGAATCTCGTGGTGAAAATGGGTCAATAAATCAAAAAATGACAGTTCGCAAAATAATTTTTGTTGTCCAGATGCTACTATGATAAAAAACAGTATTACCAACATAAAATTTAGACATAAAAATTTACAAAATTTGAAGGATTTATTTTCTTTTTAAATATGTGTTTTTTATTGAAAAAACTACAAATTAGAAAAAATAGTATAACGTACGTGTTATATAAAGCAGTATTAAGCACTTGTCCCGTTATAAAACTCGCCGCAAGCGGCTCGTTTTTTAACATGGACGCGTGCTATAAAATGATGCTTTATAAAACGTGTACATTAATATACTATTATACGCCAAGGAGTACTTTTATACTGCAACGTGCATCTCTTATTCTCCTAATATCATAATGTACTGTTCTTCTAAAAGATCGAAGTAAGCTTCGTTGGGACTGTAATGAGATTAAACTAAGAACATGAGAACGGACTGTTCCAAAAATTCAGTTGTTTCGTTTGGATAAGATCTATTAACTCGTGCATTATTTTATTATACAGGGTGTCTGGAAATGATGAGCAAAAAATTAAGAGGATAATTCTAGACCGAAAATAAATGCTTTCTTCATTCAAATAAATAGTACGGTCAAAAAAATAAGATTAATTCTATACAAAATGAGACATCTTTCAATCAATCGTGGATACCAAGCAACTAAAAATTCTTTACTACTCCCTAATACAAAGCCATTTAACTTATGGAATTATTGCTTGAGGCGCGGCAAGCAAGATTCATGTACATAATTTGGAAGTATATGTTAGAAAGGACTTTTCTTTGCCAAACCACTTTTTTAAAAACTCTTAAAATCTTTAATACACTTCTAGAGAGCAGCTATACACTGCGTTTTTTTTAACGCGGGCCATAGGGATTTACATCGTAAATATTTAAGCCTATGTTAGGCACATTTATATTAAACAAATAATATTAAAACTTGAGAATAGATAAAATATGAGATGGGAGGAAGAAGTTAACATACAATCTGTGCAAAAAATCTACAAGAGATACCCAAAAAAGCTCTTTTTTTTTTTTTAAATTACACTTTTTTACCCCCTTGTAATTTATGTAATTAACTACCTTAGATAAAGAAAAATATTGACACGGCTGTCAGTATTTTCTTGACTTTCATGAAATTAGTTTAAATTATTAAACTTTATTGAAATAAAAGTACTGCTTTAGAATTATTAAGAAAATTAATACATTTTAAACCACTTAAAATAAAACATATTTAATACAAACTAAATAATCATCAACATTGTATAATTTCGGTACAACTTGCCAAATATTATAAAAATGTCACATACTGACCAGTTTATGTCAAATATACCTGGGTAAACTTAATATATAGGGCTGGGCAAAACAGCGTGATATTATAACTTAAAATGGTATTTTTCAATATTTTGCGCTCGTAAAGTAATACAAACATGGTCCTAAATTGGATATGAGACCACAAGAAATATTTGTGTAAAATTTCAACTCGTAGTTCTCAATAGAAATGTGCCTAACATAGACTTAAAGATTTACGATGTAAATCCCTATGGTCCGCGCTAAGAAAAACGCATTGTATATAACAAAGTTAAATTTAATTTAGAGTTTTTTTTGCAATACCTTTTGCCGCGTTTAAAATATTTTAACAAAATCTTGTATATGGGGCTTTTTCGGAATAAGGAATACAAATTTGTCCACCGTTTTTTCGCATTTTGTAGAGGGCGCTACATACTTTAATTTGAATGGTCCCAACTTTTTTGTCCCACACTGTATGCGCATTTCGACTGAATATTCTTATTCTCCTAACCTTTTGGCATAAAAAGGTATACTTCTTTTGTTTCGATAAATCTAACCGTTTTCGAGAAAAACGCTAAATGAACATTGCTTGCATGTGATGAATACGAAATCATTTTAATTTATTTTCAAACTTTAACATAGCATAGCAAAGGAAGGAATATTCCATGGAGTTTGTCGGAATTTTTTAAGAAGAATTAATTTATGCATTGAAGAGGAAGGACGTTTATCATTTATCACAAATTTGATTGCCATTCGATGAATGACAGAAACTGTAAATTCCGGTGAGTATTTTTTTTCACAAACCACACTTAAATCATTAAGCATGCTTAAAAAATTATTAAAATTACAGCGATTACCTAAAGACTCAATGAGATTTGTTCGCTTATTATTGAGTTAATGAAGGGTTCGTTTTATTTATTTAAGAATCACTTCATACATCGCGTGTGAAAAATCACAAGTTGTTGCGTACAAATTATATGGTGCTTAGACCATCCCGATTATTAGTTGATATTTATGTAAACGAAGCGATTATACGAGGAGCTGTCAAAATTGTATGTACGATTTAAAGTCTTTTACACAAAATATAACTGCTTGCACCTAAAATATTGTGGTCAAAATAGGTCTTCAACAACATTTTAAAAATTTCCAGTCGTATTTATTAACCATATTTTTTTCTGAGGAAGATTGGTTTAAATTGACAAATTTTTGTATTAGACCTGGACTGAAGCCTTTGAAAATGGTAAAAAGTGAAAAAAAAAATAATAGTAGGATGAAACCCATTGGAAAAGGAAGAGAATATAACATAAATGAAAGGAAAAATAATTTACGGGCGATCCGAGGTCGGGAAGTGGAAAGGGGTGAGTTTTTAAACTACAAGTCCTATGGAAAAACGTTAAATGGCAAAGTTGTAGGTAATAAAAAGATCTACAACTTTTGTATTTACACTATTTTCACATAACCTCAAAATTTATGTGAAAAATTCAAATAACCAAGTTTTTGGTTTTTATTTTATCTTTTACGAAATTTTTTTTTTTTCACGAAATTTGGTGAAAACTTACCTTTTTATGTCCCAAACACACTGTAATTTTTTTTGATTTAAAATATTTATTTTTTTACCCTATTTTGACTTAATATCGAAAAAGTACCCTAATTTTCAATCGAAAATTCGCACGTCAAAATATCTGCTTTTTTAAAAAAGTCGGTGGGCTTTTTGTTCGTTGAAATCTCTACTTTCTGATGGTGTAAAAAAATAATATACATTACTATGGTAAATGTTCTCAAAAAATGCAAAAAAACGAAAAAACTCGAATCCGAAATTTTTTGTTAAAATATTTGGTTGTTAATTATAGTAGAATATTTCGACTTGCAATTTTTTGTTTATCAATTTCTGAAATTATTTCACGAACGTTTGCAACAAGTTCTTCTGTTCTTACAGATGGTCTTCCTGCTCCTTTTTTGTGTTTCCCCAAACACAGTCACGGTTCTTTTCAGGCAATGATAAAAATCCCCAGCAATAAAAGCAACGTTAGGAAAATGTTCGTGAAAATCGTCCATGCACAAACCAGGATTGTGTTGCCAATCACCATTTACTCTAACCCCGTTTCGAAAATACGCTTCAACCATGAATGTTGTTCCGTAAAGCCCATTGTGTGAATTGTTGAAGAAATTGAAAAAATTAGCGATGAATCAAATTACTTGTAACGATTGTCAAAGATGACGGAATAACTGATTGATTGTTAATTCAGGTAGTTACTGACACCCAACAGGTATTAAGCTCTACGGCTAAGCATTACGTCCTTAGATGCAAGGCCCTCTTTGATGCAAATAATTTTTGCTTGCACGGTACATCTTTATAATTTGGTATATTAATTGTAGTCTAGTTAGAGATCTTTGGGTGTAGTGGCTATAGTAAGTGACGCCTAATAGTAGGCTGAACGTATGTCATGGTTGGTCTACTAAGTTAGGTTAGAAGTTTTGCGATGGTTTTAAGGGTTTAGGGGTCCTAAAAATAAATAGGAAGCCGCGAATACACTGAGTGTGTGGGTGGCGTGTTCGTTCAGGTCAAATTTGTGTCAGGGTAGATGACTGCGGTTTTGTAAGGTAAAATTTGTCTGATTGTTCGTAGATGTGTTGGTTGAAGTAAGGCATATTTGTGGTATTGTGTAGTTCATCTATTCTTGTATACCTTCCAGAAGACGTAACACATCTTAAGATTTTGATTTGGTAGCGTTGTAGCCTGTGCATTTGCGTGTCGGACATGCTACACCACACGGGAGCAGCATATCCGAGCACCGATGGTGCCTACTTCTGGTTTATTTAAGAATTTATTTAAATATTTGAATAAGTAAAATTGACCTATTGGATATACAAATAGGCATTCTTGAACCCATGCTATAAATATTAAGCGCGAGTAACCTGTACTATTAAAATGCTATAAAAATTACATTTATGAAGCCATCTTCGTTGTATTGTATTTTTATTGCCACTTCTTCAATACGTGTGGTACACACCTTTTCACAATACATGAGTGTGATTTAAAATTCGACTATTTTATAGTCTGAGTTAATAAAGTTCTTACAAATTCTACGACATTTATCCACGAACTATAAAACTTTATTGATGACGAGTTGGTACCAGCGACTTCGCCCGTGGTGATGGAGTATTAAAAAAGTCAAATAAGTTTTGAAGATTTCCATTTCCAGATTTACACGAGTATGCCGAGAGTATTCGAAATCCATATTATGTAAAGGACATTGGAAAGGGTCCAATGTAGAGCCATCAAACTAGCCACCGAACTTAAAAACTTGCGTCATAGATGTGTTTTGGACTTCCATTGCCTTTAGTTTTTCATATCACAACGTTTCAACTGGTAAGTATCTCCAGTCGTCTTCAGGCGAATACTGAAAAACTTGCCATATCAAGAAATACTACAAAGACTAAACCTTCTAAATCTTCATCTAAGAAGGCTTCGAGGCGATCTAATTGAGACCTTTAAAGTAGTCACTGGTCCTTACTTTTGGAACCTAGAAATCATCCAGCCATCAACTTAGGGGAGGCAACAAGAACCCCTCAAAGGAAAGATCCGCTAAGCTGCTGCGCTAGAACTTTATCTCGAATCATGTGTATACAACTGGAACCGACTCACTGAAGAGACAGTCCATGCAACCTTCATAGATCAATTTAAGAACAGACTAGACAGATACATTAGCTAGTTGAACAATTCATTCGTATATTACAGGCTGTAATCTTATTTGTGATAAACATTTGCATGTGAACCCTATTAAACTAGGCGCAATGGACTCATCGGTTCTACCGCTTACTATAACCATTGAATATCAAACTATATAACTGACTGATGTCCGAGAAAAGTTGACAACCCATTTTTTGACGTATTGGAGCTGGTTTGGCCGCCATTGTGGAGTTGATCGTAACTCTAACCTTAAATCTGTCGCCTGTCTGTCGTTATAATGCAGCGCCTCGGCAACAGATGTCTCAAATTCACTGATGTGATGTCGTGGTGGTGCCGCATATCGTATTTTATTGGAATTTTTAAGAATTTAAGCATTTTTAACAGACAATAAAATAGGAGGTTCTCAATTCCAGCCGAATGTATGTTTTTGATAATAATATGTACGCTGATTATTCCGGGGTAATTGGACCGACTTTCATAATGACTTTACCGTTGCATTAGGTGTTAAATGTTAAACAAATAAAAGTAGATAAAAAGCGACAGCAAGTATAACTAAAATAGATTTTATTTCGTCGAAAAATAGCAAAATACGTAATACACTAATACAAACAAACTGAATGTTTCTTAAGTAAGAAAGTAAAACCTACTTATTTTGACCATTTTGAAAAGTAGTAATAATTGCAAATAAAAACCAAGTTATAGAAACCGCACATCCTTCATATTTTACCCAACATATACGTTGTAGCCTAGGTAGGTATTGAATAGTGAGAGTCGTCATTTAGTTCTGTTAGAAATAGAAAACATAGCGGTCAATATGTTTTCATGTAATTAACGTTGGGACGTCAAAAGTTTGAAAATATTATATGCTACAAAGCAATTAAAAATAGGTACATTTTTAGGTCTAAACTATACTATAGGTAGGAAAATAAATGTAAGCTACTTAAATCTAGGATAGGTGTAGGTACTTATGTGAAATCAAGTTTTACATTAAGCTATAAAAATAAATTTAAAAAACTCATGCAGCAAGTATAACAGACAGGCGGCAACAATGTTTTAATTTGGCAGTGGAAAGGCTAGTCGCTTTCTTGTTGGTGAACTCATTGTGCCATCTATGAATTTAACGTAGCAGATTTAGGAAATCGGCTTATATGGCCTTCTTGGATACAAAGCTGTTATGGGATGAACACATTCAGTTTGTGTCAAATAAGATCTCAAGAAGTCTTTTTCTCTTGAGGAGTTTGCAACCGGTTGCCGATCATGTGACCTGTATGAGTGCTTATTTCGGTCTTGTTCATTCTCATCTGTCATATGGGATTCTTGCCTGGGGTCACTCTGCGCACTCTGGCAGGCTTTTCAGTCTGCAGAGAAGGGCGGTTCGAATACTAAGAAGTTTGCCTTTTCGCGCAGATGTCAAGAACGACTTTATAAGTCTAAAAATAATGACACTACCATCAATTTATATATTTAGGTGTCTACTATGGATACATGAAAGACAGGACCTTTTTGATCGGCGTGGTGACATCCATAACTACGACACAAGGCATGCCTCTCTTATAAAGCCTCATTTTATACGACTAACAAGAAGTAGATACTCAGTTAATTATTACGCCCCCCGATTTTTCAACAAGTTACCCTTGAATCTAAAGAGCTTATCACCCTTGCAATTCAAGGCTAAAATAAAGTATATGTTAATAAATGAATGTTTCTATTCGATCGATGAATTTTTAAGGGCAGACTTGAGCCGTTGTTAGTGTGTTGATGTGATGTGTACTGAGTATTGGTGTATAATGATTTTTTTTTATTATATATTTTTTTTAATTATTTTTTTCGTATTTGTATTGACTTTTTATTGTTGTATGGGGCAGTTGATTTTATCATTTATCATTTTAATTACTGCCATTATTTTTTCTGTAAGTTTAGTTGACATGTGTAAAATTTGTATGAATTGATAGCACGAATAAATATCTATCTATCTATCTATCTATCTATCTTATAGTTTGATATTTAATGCTATAACAAATAGATAACACATTTTATTGGTCGTAAGTTTTAAAAAATTTTCCCCTTTCTTCCTCGGGTCATAAAACATATTGCTTAATTTAATTTGAATTTTTTAATATTTCATTCAGTTAAACATGACTATTGTTCTATTTAAGTGCAACAGATTTATTTGTTGAACGCCTATGGTAGGATATAAAAACAAAATTAGGCGTGAATACTTTGGACAATTTAAAAGCTATAAAAATTTCATTTACTAAGGTACATTTTAAATTGTATTTTTATTACCACCATTTAAATAATATATGTGGTACACACCCTGTTACTTACAATAGCATTGGTGTGATTTGAGAACGGAGTATTTTAGAGTTAAGTATCGTTTCTTAATATAGTTCTTACAGATTATATGACATTAATTTATGCAACAACCCGTAAAATTAAGTATATTTTACGTGCTTCTTTAACTCAGGGGCGTGAGGTAAGATTTGAAGAAAGGGAAGCAATTTTTACAAGCACACCAATAATTATTATCCGATAGGTATGCATAGTTTCTTAAATACAATTTTTTAACCTATTGCCAATTAAAAAAGTGCTTTCTATATCAGCGGTTGCTAAACTGTTAACGGTACGAAACACTCAACAAATTCCTTTTATTTTATGAAACCCTACATTCAATAGTAACAAATAAAAGACACTGCAATTTAAAATAAAACTATCTTACTATCTCTAGGAGGGTTTTTATTATTGGGATATAGGTATTTTTAATAGGTTTTAATTCAGGATGTCGATGCTGAATGTGAATAATTTGGTTATAGTGAAAAAGTACATTATTAAAAGGAACATCCTGGCCTGAGAGGACCTGCGGCTAAAGTTATTTATATAGGCGACTAGCTATACTCTGCGCGCGTTGCTACGCTACTTACTTAAATAAATTTGAAGGAAATACATTACACAAATATCCGGCATCCGTTGCGCCACTTTTTTTATGCCGAAACCTTCCTCGGCCTGCACACAACAACTCACCAAATCCCGGCATCCCGGCATGCGTTGCGCCACTTTTTTTTTTGCCGAAACCTTCCCTGGCCTGCATACAACTCACCAAATTTTCATCGTAATCGGATAAATGGTATAGGAACGCATACAACACAGACAGACAGACAAACATTAATTTATATATATATATATATAGATAAAGGCAATTTATTTCAGCAGTATTAAATCAAAATTAGTAAGGCGATGTCGCAACAATCTCTACACACTTGGTACTCAACATCACCTTGTGTTGGGTTCCGGGCCATTACAACATAGATGGCAAAGAGGCTGTTGATGCGCTCGCCAGGGAGGGCGCAGGCATGTCTGTCGAACTAGCGGAGAATATTGTGGCTGGACCACTGGGATCAGTCAAAGATATATCGAACAGCTTAACAACTTGGGCAAAGCAGATGGGCATAACTAACAACTTGTAGCATCTCCAAGATTTTGTGGCCCTTGATAACAGGAAAACCGCAGCGTTATTACCGCACAGTCGGAAAAACTTAAGAAATATCACTGCCATAGTCACCGGGCATTGCCTGTTTGGTAGACACGCTGAACGTATGCAAATACCAACTGACGACTTCTGTAGAAGTTGCAGAGATGAAGAAGAGGAGGAAAGTATTCAGCATTTGCCCTGGCCTCGCAAGAGGAAGGTTTACACCCGAATGCACCGTAAGCAAATTTTGCGGATTAGTTAGGCAAGCCAGGATTAGGTTAAATGTTTATTTACATGCACCGCAAGAAAAATGTGGTTTAAGCTTCAGATTATCTAAACGGTCAACGAAGCATGGATTAGCGATCGACGCCTAACCTCAAAGTTACATTTTGGCACTATTTTTTTTTGCAATCTTTTTTATTATTTCGGGATGAAATGGAGTTTATAGAGGACGAAATATTCATTGATGATGACCTAGATATCCCCGACATCATCAACTTTGGTTTTCCTCGCAGAATCTACGAAAGAAGTGATTATTTTCGCTCAATGGACAATTATTCATTTTTTCGAAGATTTCGCCTCACAAAACCTACAGTTCTCAGCTTCCTGGAAAACGTAGAAGCAGAAATAAAATTCCAAAATGACTTGTTAGTTTATAAATAGAAGGGAGGGCAATGGGATTAGATGGACTCTTGGTGACTACTCCTGGATCTACTATAATCTTATTTGTTTTAGAAATAATATTATAACCCCGATGGACCAGTTTCTGGCCACATTGCGTCTGTACTCTTGTGGGGGGCATCAGACTACAATTGGAGATTTTCTTGGCTGGCATCAGAGTACGATTTCCAGAATTTTAAATCGGGTTACAACGGCCATTGCAAGAACAATTAAAAACAAAAATAATTCTCCATGAACTCGCTTCCAAGCTTCAGATTACTGGACGTGGCGATTGTTCCGTAATACAAATCTTTAATGTTTAATGAATGGTAATACAAATTTTTAATGGTTCGTTTTATATTCAAAGAATAATTTAGTGAATGTGCTATTTTAACGTTTTTGTATTTGTGTTGCTTTTGGCCTAGCTAAGCAGGCTAGCTCTGTGGGCCACGAGTGGATAACTGGCGTGCCGCGGGTTGGCCACCCCTGACTGGAGAAAGTAAGCAATTTACAACTGGGTCGACTCACTACCTGCCAAGATTCTTCTATGTTCTACGTCGCGGTAACCATCAGGAAACTGATGCGGATAGGTTCCACAGAACACGTGGGTGGTATCACAACGGTCCTCATAGGACTACGTGAGACTGTTTGGACAGATACCTAACAGAACATAAAAGGAGCAAAAGCGTGACTTAACCACCATCATCTTTTGTACAGACCCGTAAAAGACACCGTCTGTCGAGGCTTTTAGCTCGATTATAGTATGTAACCAAAACTGATGGCAATCACTGCCGGTATAGAATGGTTCAGACCGAATTAGGGCTTAGCTACAAAAAAACTAAGCCCACATTTTAGAAATAAAAAAAAATAGATAGATTATCTCAAACACGTTAGACTATAATAGTATATTATTTGATGAGCATGCAATAGTAGCTATAACTCACGAGGATGAAGCTTGCGACACGAGCCGAAGGCGAGAGTTGTAATCATCTGAGTGAGTTATAGTTATTACATGCGAGTAAAATACTATGCTTTTTCTATGACCAATATACAGGGTTAAACAAAAATATCACAACTGTTATTTATAGAATTTATTATATTTTATTCACTTTAAAGTACATAGATTTAGATGAAAAATAAATACAATACATATAATGTGTAACCAATGTAGTATTTATTTTAATAGGTACCTCTTTACAATTATTAAAATGTATTGTAATATTTGAACAATGAGCAAAACTTAATGTTGGGTTTGTATTTGTACTTAAGCCAAAACTAACCTTCGAATGTAACCTTCTGATCTTCGCTTCAAAAATGCCCGCAATTTGCCATACTTGCTAATATCTTATTGTTAATTACGAGAGTAGTTTTTGGCATAGAATATTGTGTCCATAGTGTTGAAGTATACTTGTTTGCCAGCTCGCCAAAATAAGCCAGTAAAACGTTTTCGGAGAAATACTTTATGTTTTTTCGCTTCGCCATCCCATAAACTCATTATACATTATTTCATACTTTTTTCGGGACATTTCTGGTAATAACTCTTGAGATGTAGTTTTAGCTGCTTGCAGAATATTTGGTGGTGTGCAAATAATGTCCTCTTCGTCACTTAAACTCATTTTTTTATAAGAATAAACTGACTAATATTTAATAAATAATTACTGTCATAAAAATATTCCTGGACAATTTACCTTTTGACAGAACATTGGTGTTCCATGGCAGCTGCGACCTTTTGTTTAAATACGCTATTCGCTTAAAATGGATATGAATCAATTTAATGTTCGATATTACGATTGGTCGAAGACTGACAAGACTGTTGGGTTATGAGCTCATATCACAACTGCTATAACTCACTCTGTGGATTATGACTAACATAACTTTATCAAAATTGCATATGTTATAACTGTATTGTTCAATGGTAGTAGAAAAAATATGTTATATCATTCTAAAACAACTTTTTGTGTCTACCACTCAATAATTTAAATGAATCATTGCCCTTCTTGCTTTCATGAAACACGCACCTGCTTTAACCACTAATTTATTAAACTTACGTAGCAGAGTGCACCCAGTTATTATGAGATTTAACGGAGATCTCGCGATTATACCTTTTTCGGGACGCAGTGTCGGTGTCAATAAAAATAATAATAATAATCAATCTGGAACGGTTTAAGTAAATCTTGCTAGCGGAATTACGTATAGGTAATCGAAAAAGTAAGGTAGAATAATTTCGTACGAGGAGTCAGCAAATACCCAATGGTTATACCGTGCGAGCAAAAATTATTTGCATCAAAGAGGGCTTGGATTAAAAAAACGTAGGGCTTGGTTTAGATCACAATGAGATGGGGACGATATATCGAAACAAATCTAGGTTAAAATTTTGTCAAATTCATATTATAGCATGATATGCCAAACTAATGACTAAGTAGACAAATACAAATTTATTTTTGTTGTTTACATAATTAACAAAGTAAGAATCTACACAAAGAAAAAGAAAAAAAATTACATAAATTGCTGAAATTGGCCACCGCCATGCTCCCAGCATAAATTCACACGTCTCTTCATATTTTCGAAAGTGGTGCCCAGCATCTCTGGAGAAATGTTAAAACATTCTTGGATAATCGTTTCTTGTAATAATTACAATTATTACAATTTAGAACAATTATTGTTCTAAATTTGCAACTGGTGTTTTAAAAATAGTGTTCTTTAAATGAGGAAAAACGAAGTAATCCATAATCGTTAAACAAGGTGATCTAGGTGGGAATTCAATGTTTGATCGAAAAGTGGTCAATCTGTCGTCGAAAAAATTGCGTAAGTAGTTAATAATTTCGGCGGCTGTATGCATGTGCGGTTGCAACATCTAGGAGTTATTGGGTTGCACCGTCCTGTTAAAAATATCCAAAACGTAGTTCGTCGTCAAGTAATTGCTCCACAAATGGATTCAAAATATTGTCTCTATACCGCTGTGCTGTAACTGTGTCATGGAAAAAAATAGGACTAACAATTCTTCTTCGGAAAACAGCTAACCAGACACCAATTTTTTGAGGGTGCAATGTGGACTCTACAAAAAAATGGGGATTTTCACTGCTCCACATGCGTGTATTCTGAGAATTCACATAACCGAAGAGGTGAAACCAGGCCTCATCCGAAAAAAATGTCAGGTCTAATAAATCATTTCTTTCCAATAAATTTTGGGTGAACCATTGAGAGTAATTCCTGCGTCTTTCAAAATCTGCGGCTTGAATTTCTTGGAATACTTGCACTTTATAAGGAAATAAATTTAGCTGCTTCTTAAGAATAGTCCTACATGTTCCGTAAGATCTTTCCACTTCTTGGGACAGGCGTCTTATACAATTTGTTGGCGTATTTTGCATTATTTCACGAACGTTTGCAACAAATTCTTCTGTTCTTACAGATGGTCTTCCTGTTCCTTTCTTGTGTTGTATAGAATCTGTTTCCCTAAATACAGCCACGGTTCTTTTCAGGCAATGATAAAAATCCTCATAACCCCGTTTCGAAAATACGCTTCAACCAAGAATGTTTTGTGCTGTTCCGTAAAGCCCACTGTGTGAATTGTTCAAGAAATTGAAAAAAACTAGCTATGAATCAAATTACTTGTAACGACTGTCGAAGATGACGGAATTTGATTGATTGTTAATTCAGGTAGTTACTCAGATACCCAACAGGTATTAAGCTCTACGGCTAAGCATTACGTCCTTAGATGCAAGGCCCTCTTTGATGCAAATAATTTTTGCTCGCACGGTATAATATCCGCTAAAGCCGCTAGTAGTAACTATTAATAAAATGACAAAATATAATGACACCAGATTATGCTTTTTCATTTGCTTAGTTGCAGCAAAATCAAATCAACTAGTACTATATACAAAAATTAAATTAACAGAAAATCTTACCTTGCCCCTAATAAAAATTAAATAAATATCTGCTTTTTTTTGACGACACATGCAATAAATTACAAATATACTCACGAAGAACCATGCCGAGCCACATGGTGTCCAGAGTCAATATTAGGCGAACCCCGGCTACGTCCACTGCTTCTGCAAATGGCCAAGTTGGGCCAATGAGGTCGCTGGATTTGAAGTCTGCTTACTTGAATCAATGTGGATCGATCACGGGTCGCCTCATCGTAAGACGGTAGAGAGTTATTCTGGAAACGAAAGAAAGGTTTGCGATAAAATTTGAAATCGGAGTCAACTGATTTAAACGGGGTTTATAAAATGGTTGAGCGTTAAATAAATACCGTTAGAAAAATGTCATGTCCACAAAAGAAAGGAATCCGCGAGACATCAGAAGCTTAAAAAAATGGTACCTTCATAAAAAAAATACGGTAAACTGTCTTGATTCTGGCTGAATTAATAAAAACACATAAGGCTACATACAGGGTGTTATTTAAGTATGTGGCCAAACTCCAACGGGTGCTTAAAATCACTTAAAGAAGCACCCCTTGGTGTTTGGCCACATACTTAAATAGTACCCTGTATATCAAGAATGTTTCTACCGTTGAATGTTCACTACCCTGGGGTAGTGCTTTAGGGGTGGGTGAGATTGGTCCGCAAAATCCCTCATTATTATTTCACCGCGTTTGATATGGTATGGTATGTTTGGTTTTTTGATGATATCTTCTTTAGTGTAGAAAATAAAGACTAGCCATTATATGTTTGCAGAAAATCAACCTGCGTTAACTTATAATGATCGGAAGATAAACCATTCGAGAGATTACAAAGATTCTATTTCCCATTCTTATAGTTTATTTATTTAAATAAAGGAACTTTTTCTAATTACTCAAATACCAGAGTATTCATATTATACGAGATCACAGAAGTTATTTAACAATATCAAACGGAATGTATGTCATTCAAAGAATCTTTGCTATCTTTGACAAATTAACGATACCATTTTCATAAATTATGTATTAACGAGTATTCCTCAGAGACTGCCGACCTGCATTACGGAAATTAATGAAAAGAATATTTTATAGTATAAGGTGCGTCAAAATAGTATTTACATGACCTGTTTTTTTTTTAATAAAGCTAATTTTATTTATTTCACATTTACTTACATCCACTACAATTTAAATAAGTCAAAACCAAAAATACAAAACAATAAAACCAACCAATCACCTGCTAAAGGTGGCTACACACGATCCGGAAGGTCTGTTAAGACTCTCTGTTAGTTGAGACTGAAAAATCCAACTAAAGAACGGTCGCCTGACGTGTGTATGCCCGATTTATTTTAAAAGATAGCTACTTATTCCTGGTAAGAAAGAAAATACGTGTTTGGAGGAATATATTTGTTTTAATTCACTCAGCAAATATACAGGGTGTTATTTAAGTATGTGGCCCAACTCCAAGGGGTGCTTCTTCAGGTGATTTTAAGAAGAAAAGTTCATATAAACATTAGTCCGAAAATGCATAGTTTTTACGATACAGGGTGTCAAACTTTTAAAAAAAATCGGATGTTCATAAATATCTCCATAGGTACCTACTCTTTTATTCGATTTTGTTGAAATTTGTCAATTTTGTTTGTAATAATAAGAGTATAATTTTAGCTCAATTAGATTAAAATGATTAAGTCCAGTGGCGTCCCGGAAGACAGTCCAACTAATATTTTATATAAAAAAATTGCGCGTCACTGACTTTTTTAAAATTATGTATTTTTTTCGAGTTAAGCAACTACAAATACAACTATTTTATCTTTTGCGTTTTTTTCATATCTTGAATTGTTTTCGGGAAAAAAAATAAAAACCACTTCATTGCATGTCCCCCGGACA
Source organism: Polydrusus pterygomalis (assembly GCA_963969555.1). Lineage (NCBI taxonomy): Eukaryota > Metazoa > Arthropoda > Insecta > Coleoptera > Curculionidae > Polydrusus > Polydrusus pterygomalis. Next base: position 23,301,122 of record OZ018379.1, read on the forward strand.
ATAAGAGTAAAAAATGTAAACTACTTACCAAACTATCAAGCAATTAAAATTACAGGAAAGTCCTGTTTTGAATTTTTTCGCACAGATTAAAACTGTTTTCGATAAAAGAAATTAACGTAAAATAATCGCATAACGTAATAATTAATTACTGCAATGTTGTAAGTGTAACAACTATAGCTCGGTCCCGGGGACATGCAATAAAAACAAAGCAAGATATGAAAAACTCAAAAGATAAAGTAGTTATTTGTAGTTGTTTAATTCGAAAAAAATTCATGATTTTAAAAAAAGTCAGTGGCGCGCAATTTTTGGCCAAAAATATTAGTTGGACTGTCTTCCGGGACGCCACTGGACTTAATTATTTTAATCTTATTGAGGCTAAATTATACTCTTATTATTACAAACAGAATTGCCAAATTTCAACAAAATCGAATAAAAGATTATTGAGATATTTACGGACATCCGATTTTTTTTTTAAAGTTTGACACCCTGTATCGTAAAAACTATGCATTTTCGGACCCATGTTTATTTAAACTTTTTTTCTTAAAATCACTTAAAGAAGCACCCCTTGGAGTTTGGCCACATACTTAAATAACCCCCTGTACATGGGAGTATTCAGTATCTCTTTTCTCAAGCACTCTTTAAACCACAATATGTTTCTTTTTTCAAAAAGCGCTAGAGCGTTCTCATCATTAATGATAAAGCTAGTGCTGAGACTGGGCGGGTCGCTGGTTTCACCTGAACTTTTGGAGGTTCGACAGTCCATCCGGCGACCGTGCTTGAAGCGGACTGTTTAGTCACAACTGACAGATCTGCCGGATCATGCGTATCATAATAAAGTGCAAACGATTATTGATTTAACCTAAGTATAAAGGTAACAAAAATTAAGAACGTAACTGGCATCTTTGTCACTGTCAAATATCATAATTTATCGAAAATGTTTGGACCACCAGAAGTAAACATCACGAACGACCAATATGAGAACGTTTTAAAACCTCTAAAAGCCGTTATTCATGGACCTCCGGCGTCAGGCAAAACTATTATAGCGAAAAGAATATGCCGACGGTATGGAGCTCACTATGTTTCCATAAAAACTATGATAGAGGAAACTTTGGAAGAACTAACACAAAATATAGCAAACATAAAAGAGCGTGCAAAGGCCGAGAAAACAAAAGAAGTGTCTGGTGAAGATGTCGAGGAAGAACAGGAAGAAGAAGAAGGGAGAGATAATGTTGAAGCAGAAATAGAAGCTTACGAAGAGCAAATCCGAGATATCAATATGCTCATTAGTCAAAATGAAAACAAAAAACTACCCGATGATTACGTAGTGCGATTAATGAGAGTATTTCTTGCAAAAGATCGATGCCAGAGCCACGGCTATATTTTAGATGGATTTCCTAAAACAATGTTGCAAGCAAAAGAATTATTCGGTCAGGCCGCCGAAGTGACAAAGGACCCTGGAGAAGGTCCTATTCCATTAGCGACTGGGGGAGAAGATGCTCCTGGAGAAGGTGGTATAGTCAAAATGGGAAAGTTAACGGGAAATGCAAGTGTCGTCATAATGCCTGACTTTGTAGTTAGCTTGCAAGCAGAAGACGATTTTTTATGTGAGCGTATCATGAAAAAACCCGAACGAGAGATTCGTGGTACTCATTTTGACGAACCAAATATGATTAGACGACTTATTGAATTTAGAACCAACAACACTTCAGACAATACCATTTTAAACTTCTTTGACGAAGCTGATATTCATCCCATTATGATTGACATAATGGAAGAAGAGAATACAGAGTGTATTTTAAACTTTTTGTATAATATTTTTGGGCCGCCGATACCAGGCTTTGGTTTAACAGATGAAGAGGAAGAAGAATTACGAAGGATGGAACTAGAAGAAAAGAAGCTTAAACAACAGGCTTATTTAATTGAAAAGCAACTTGCAGAAGAAACAGCTAAAAAGGAATATGAAGATAAGATGGAAAAATGGGCGGAAACATTGGAAAAGCTTCAAATGGAGGAGGAAAAAATTATTGCGTCTGAAAGTGAACCGCTCAGATTTTATTTAATGAAATATGTTTTTCCTACTTTAACCAGAGGGTTGTCTGAAGTAGCAAGAATAAAGCCAGATGACCCCGTTGATTACTTGGCAGAATTTCTGTTTAAAGAAAACCGAGAAGGAAAAATGTTTGATCCCTCATATACAAGAAACGGCGAAGAAATATTAAAGCAGCATGAGGCTGTAGCGCAAAACATTAATGGAAAATAATACCGTTATGTTATAACATTTTTAATAAAAAATATGTTCAGTAATATCGTTTCGTAAGTACTTACAATAATAATTTTCTCAGGTCCTGATTAATAAATTCTGCTATGTGATAAAAGTATAAATTTAAGAAAGTGTTTTTCTTACGTGTTATGTCGTACCTTTGACCTATAATACTAAAGAAGAGCAGACTCATTGATCTGGTACCTAGAGATGGCATGACATGGCTTGATGACATGGTATGTTGAATTAATTCAGAATGCGAGCAAAAATTATTTGCATCAAAGAGGGCTTGGATTAAAAGACGTAGGGCTTGGTTTAGACCACAATGATATGGGGACGATATATCTAACCAAATCTACGTTAAAATTTTTTCAAATTCATATTATGACATGATATGCCAAACTAATGAGTAATAAAATAAGTAGATAAATACAAATTTATTTTTGTTGTTTACAAAATTAACAAAGTAAGAATATACAGAGAGAAAAAGAAAAATAATTACATAAATTGCTGAAATTGGCCACCGCCATGCTCCAAACATAAATTCACACGTCTCGTCATATTTTCGAAAGTGTTGACCAGCATCTCTGGAGAAATGTTACCACATTCTTGGATAATCCTTTCTTGTAATTGTCTAAATTTGCAACTGGTGTTTTAAAAATAGTGTTCTTTAAATGAGGAAAAACAAAGTAATCCATAACCGTTAAACAAGGTGATCTAAGTAATTGCTCCAGAAATGGATTCAAAATATTGTCTCTATACCCATATGCTGTAACTGGGTCATGAAAAAAAAATAGGACCAACAATTCTTCTTCGGGAAACAGCTAACCAGACACCAATTTTTTGAGGGTGCAATGTGGACTCTACAAAAAAATGGGGATTTTCACTACTCCACATGCGTGTATTCTGAGAACAACATAACCGGAGAGGTGGAACCAGGCTTTATCCGAAAAGAATGTCAGGTCTAATAAATCATTTCTTTCCAATAAATTTTGGGTAAACCATTGAAGAGTAATTCCTGCGTCTTTCAAAATCTGCTGCTTGTATTTCTTGGAATACTTGCACTTTATTTAGGAAATAAATTTAGCTGCTTCTTAAGAATAGTCCTGCATGTTCCATAAGATCTTCCCACTTCTTGGGACAGGCGTCTTATACAATTTGTTGGGCGTATTTTGCATTATTACACGAACGTTTGTAACAAGTTCTTCTGTTCTTACAGATGATCGTCCTGCTCCTTTTTTGTGTTGTATAGAACCGGTTTCCCTAAACACAGCCACGGTTCTTTTCAGGCAATGATAAAAATCCCCAGCAATAAAAGCAACGTTAGGAAAATGTTCGTGAAAATCGTCCATGCACAAACCCGGATTGTATTGCCACTCACCATTTACTCTAACCCCGTATCGAAAATAAGCTTCAACCATGAATGTTTTGTGCTGTTCCGTAAAGCCCATTGTTTGAATTATTCAAGAAATTGGAAAAATTAGCGATGAATCATATTACTTGTAACGACTGTCAAAGATGACGGAATAACTGATTGATTGTTAATTCAGGTAGTTACTGACACCCAACAGGTATTAAGCTCTACGGGTAAGCATTACGTCCTTAGATGCAAGGCCCTCTTTGATGCAAATAATTTTTGCTCGCACGGTATCTATAGGTATCAGACCATTGAGCACACCCAAGGTTTTTTTTTTGGTTTTACAATCAGACATGACGTTAACACTCATTTTAAGAGGTTTAAATGCTGTGAAAAATCTTAAATATAATATCGAAACGAATGCAGTTAGCTGATGTATTGTACGATTGTACGTGACAAATGTCAGAAACCTTTCCTGAACTCCTGAACAAGAGTTTCCAATAATTATGATTGTCGTCTAACCAATATTAACCGATATATCTGCAATACTAAAGGCCTCAGCCTTTGACCTTCAATAACCTTCGAAGCAAATAGGCAAATATAATATCAATGGATACTTTAAACACGTTAACTATAAAAAACAAAACAGATGGGTTCTAAATCTTCCGAAGTAAAAACCTAATGTGATTGGGCTGTAAGTAGACTACGGAATACTGCAGAAGTCGCTTCATCCTCCGTCCATGGCATTTTTGCCTTTTTCGCAACATCTTTAAGTCATATTAACAACTATCAATAACAATTATACGTACACAAGTATGATTGTCGTCTAACCAATATTAACCGACATATCTGCAATACTAAAGGCCTCAGCCTTTGACCTTCAATAACCTTCGAAGCAAATAGGCAAATATAATATCGATGGATACTTTAAACACGTTAACTATAAAAAACAATACAGATGGGTTCTAAATCTTTCGAAGTAAAAACCTGATGTGATTGGGCTGTAATAAGTAGACTACGGAATACTGCAGAAGTCGTTTCATCCTCCTTCCATGGCATTTTTGCCTTTTTCGCAACATCTTTAAGTCATATTAGCAACTATCAATAATAATTATACGTACACAATTATGATTGTCGTCTAACCAATATTAACCGACATATCTGCAATACTAAAGGCCTCAGCCTTTGACCTTCAATAACCTTCGAAGCAAATAGGCAAATATAATATCGATGGATACTTTAAACACGTTAACTATAAAAAACAATACAGATGGGTTCTAAATCTTTCGAAGTAAAAACATGATGTGATTGGGCTGTAATAAGTAGACTACGGAATACTGCAGAAGTCGCTTCATCCTCCTTCCATGGCATTTTTGCGTTTTTCGCAACATCTTTAAGTCATATTAACAACTATCAATAATAATTATACGTACACAATTATGATTGTCGTCTAACCAATATTAACCGACATATCTGCAATACTAAAGGCCTCAGCCTTTGACCTTCAATAACCTTCGAAGCAAATAGGCAAATATAATATCGATGGATACTTTAAACACGTTAACTATAAAAAACAATACAGATGGGTTCTAAATCTTTCGAAGTAAAAACCTGATGTGATTGGGCTGTAATAAGTAGACTACGGAATACTGCAGAAGTCGTTTCATCCTCCTTCCATGGCATTTTTGCCTTTTTCGCAACATCTTTAAGTCATATTAGCAACTATCAATAATAATTATACGTACACAATTATGATTGTCGTCTAACCAATATTAACCGACATATCTGCAATACTAAAGGCCTCAGCCTTTGACCTTCAATAACCTTCGAAGCAAATAGGCAAATATAATATCGATGGATACTTTAAACACGTTAACTATAAAAAACAATACAGATGGGTTCTAAATCTTTCGAAGTAAAAACATGATGTGATTGGGCTGTAATAAGTAGACTACGGAATACTGCAGAAGTCGCTTCATCCTCCTTCCATGGCATTTTTGCGTTTTTCGCAACATCTTTAAGTCATATTAACAACTATCAATAATAATTATACGTACACAATTATGATTGTCGTCTAACCAATATTAACCGACATATCTGCAATACTAAAGGCCTCAGCCTTTGACCTTCAATAACCTTCGAAGCAAATAGGCAAATATAATATCGATGGATACTTTAAACACGTTAACTATAAAAAACAATACAGATGGGTTCTAAATCTTTCGAAGTAAAAACCTGATGTGATTGGGCTGTAATAAGTAGACTACGGAATACTGCAGAAGTCGTTTCATCCTCCTTCCATGGCATTTTTGCCTTTTTCGCAACATCTTTAAGTCATATTAGCAACTATCAATAATAATTATACGTACACAATTATGATTGTCGTCTAACCAAGATTAACCGAGATATCTGCAATACTAAAGGCCTCAGCCTTTGACCTTCAATAACCTTCGAAGCAAATAGGCAAATAATATATCGATGGATACTTTAAACACGTTAACTATAAAAAACAATACAGATGGGTTCTAAATCTTCCGAAGTAAAAACCTGATGTGATTGGGCTGTAAGTAGACTACGGAATACTGCAGAAGTCGGTTCATCCTCCGTCCATGGCATTTTTGCCTTTTTCGCAACATCTTTAAGTCATATTAACAACTATCAATAATAATTATACGTATACAAACAAGCCGACCACTAACTAGGCGAACTTCTTCCCTATATGGACACGCGTTTTCTGTACCAGGGTCGTCTAACCTGAACTAACCGATTTTATAGTATCTTTCTTTTGCATAATTTTCAATTAATGATGCATGAAAAGATTAAATATATTTACTTAATTAAATAGTTAACCGTATATTAAGAATATAAGTTTACTTTATTACGAAAAGAATCCAGTCTAATATAATAAAACAGCGATGAAAGTTGAAAAAATGTTAACCTACTATATTACTCATTGACGTTTCTATGTTTTGTTATTATTTTTTAAATTAATTTAAATTTGTTACGAAAAAGTCTGTCTATCAAGAAAACTAAGCGGTGTGTTGTCAAGTGCTGTTTAAAAACAGTCACTTTTCAAAACAAAAAACGGAGGTTAACAGTTTTAGAACTGACCAGCGTTTTTCAAAACTGACTGCATTCTTAAATCAATAAAGAAAATAGGTGTTTTAATACAAAATAAATTGAAATTCCACAATAATTTCAATTAAAAAAAAAACGCTAACAATACAGTGTGACCAGTAAAGTCCGCATCATATGGGATTTTTTTTTATTAATAGCGTTATTCGAAATTTGACTTTGGCATCAAGTTCTGCTTCGATCGAGATGAAAATTAAGCAAAAAAATAGTAGTCACGTGATTCGCATTATCTGTCAAATTTTAATTTTTTCCAAAAAATAATTCAAAAATGGAGTTATTTCTGAAAATATCGAAAAAAGTTATTACTTAGAAAGTTTTTTTAAATGCAGTTTCTAGACCACATGCAAAATTTCAGCTGCATAAGATAATTTTGATTTTTGACCCACCACTAAAATTTATTTTCCACTTAAGGTGGGAGTATCAACATGCTTGCCAACCTATAACCTATTTCGCGTAGATTTATTTATGTTTTCTAGCTTTTATACAAAATTTAAAGAAAATCAGTATCGACTTCATATTCTATAGGTAATAATTGACATATTTAATAAATATCAAGGAATTTCATAACTTATTTTTGGACAATTATATAGCGAAAAATATCGGGTAAGATTTTTTTTAACATTATTATGTCATTGTCACTCATTGTTCTTTCACTATACAATTCTCCCAAAATTAGCAATGAAATAAATTGATATTTTTGTAATATATCAGATACTACATAAATAATGTACCGACAATATTGATTTTCTTTAAATGTTAGTTACTTATTAAAATAATAAACTCAAAAAATCAACGCGAAATAGGTTATAGGTTGGCAATAGATTGAATGACGTTGAGAATTCAACCTTAATGAATACTTTACTGATGACACTGTGTTCTTTTTTAATATTAAGGTGTATTATTTTCAGACAGAAGCTACGTTTTCAAAAATACTTTTTTTATGAAGTTACCTCATACATGGTCAAAAACAAATAAACTTTGCATCACATGCGACCAAATTTTAATAGCCCAATTTTGATTCTGTAGAAAAACACACATTTAATATGGCACTACTTTAAAGAAAATTTATCTGAAATAAAGCATTGTCAAAACTAAGAAGTTGTATCTAGGTTGCGTTGAGTCTTATTTTGCAAAAGTGGTGCAATTTACAATATGAGTAAAAAATCAAAATTATCTTATGCAGCTAAAATTTTGCATGTGGGCTAGAAACTGGATTATAAAAAACTTTTTCTAATAAATTTTTTGTATATTTTTAGAAATAACCCCACTTTTGAATTATTTCTTAGAAAAAAAAATTTATTTGACAGATAATGCGAATCAAGTCACTACTATTATTTTGCTTAATTTTCATCTCGTTCGAAGCAGAACTTGATGCCAAAGTCAAAATTCGAATAAAGCTTTAATAAAAAAAAAATTCCATATGATGCGGACTTTACTGGTCACACTGTATATTCCAACCCGAGTTAATAAGTAATCAATTAAAAAAAAACAACAAACACGATTCACTTAACTACACAAAAACTAGAAACTCGTAAATATTAAACGCCAACAATCCACAATACTAAAGAAACCGTAAAAACGAAAATGGCGACGAGCCGGTTCTAGAGTTTATTTAGATGATGTCGCTAAAAAAGAACATGCCGATAACAAGAAATTGTGCGCATGCCCATTGTTAACGGACGTCGAGAAATATGACCGGTGAGCTGTAACGTAACTTTCATTTGCCCACGAAACAAGCTGTACCCATCTAAAGGTGTCGGCTAGGGTTTCCAATTTTCGGGATCGGGATCCCGTTTTGAGATCCCGGGATTAAAAATCAAATCCCGGTATCCCGGGATCAACCCTAATAAATAATATTTAATATTAAAAAATCTAAGACTAGCAAAGCAAGTAGCAACAGAAATAATAAAAATGCAAACATATTATTTATGGCAAAAAACTTTTTAGTAAAAAACTCAAAAATAAAAACCATTTTTATTGATTTACGTTTTGTAAATAAAATATTAGACACTTTAAGCAAACCGTATTTTTTTTCCGTATCCGTAACGCATTGAGTTACGTTGACCGCAAAAAAAACTGTTTAAGCATCAAAAACCATACGTATACGAAACCGAACGCATCCAGCAGTAAAGTAAAACGTCACATGTCAGATTTTCTATTTCTAACCTTAAAAATTGTGATTTTTTCATTTGAATAATTTTGAATTATTTAAAATTAAATATTTTAAATTATGGATGAAATACTTCATCCCATCCTTATTGATGTTAGGTTAAGTGACAACTGACAAAATCATAGAAACCAGAGATCGGTTGATTGGTTGGAATGCGTTTACGGATAAGGATACGATGGCAGGCCCGTAACGATGCGGGCAACGTAACGTATTGAGTCCAACGCATCTATTCTGCACATGCGCAGATCGATGCGGATACGGATACGGTTGAAATTTAGGACATGCTTAAAGTGTCTATTAAGTTATGCGTACGTACGTAAAAGAAAGGAAATAACTTATTATTAAACAGCGCAAACGAAAAAATTGTTAAACATTTACGATTTGCTTAGTAAAAATAAAATATGCTCTTAAGAACACCAACGTGTCTAAAGTTGAGTCTCACACTTATAGGTGGTACTGTCAGTAAATATTCGTAACACTTTTGCAAATATAAACCTCTCAATCCTCCATTTTCAAAAAGGGACATTTATTTTTTAATTACCTACCTACTTATCTTTTTTATTACTTAAGACTTTTAAGATGAACTTTTGGATTTTCCGATATTTGCCGCCAATTAGGTTTATTTCTAGTGGTTTTTCGGGATCGCTATACTTCAATCCCGGGATTTTTGGGGACAAAAATCTTCCGGGATCCCGGGATTTTCGAGATCCGGGATACCGGGCTGGAAACCCTAGTGTCGGCTCTATACTCAAAACTAAAATATTCCCTAGACCATATTGACAGTATCTTGACAATAAAAAAAATGGTCATTCTATGTACTATCAACGAGGAAGCAACCGTAATCTACTGTAAGTGTTACGGCCAGAAATTTATCGTACCATAAAAACAAAACTACACAGAATACGCGTTACTGGCATTACAATACAACGGTGGAGAACGCAGAAAGGCCGATTTATATTATTAATAAAAATTATTTACGATCTGATATTGTTTTAAAGCACATCGTTAGTATTCTTATCGGGTTCGTGTAGTGACAACAAAACGACACTATAATAAAATAAACCCTTTTTTGTCGAATAAAATTCGGACTTGTATGACTTATTGTTTTACGCGGCGATAAATTACGCCTTTTAATATGTCAATTGATAAAAGAAATATATTTAATCAACAGTTAATCAAGGACCGCTTAGCTAAAGTGAAGACCGGTCGATAAGCAATGCAAAATATTTTTTTCGACGAATACGATGGTGGTCGTTGTTTTAATTATATACAGGGTGTCCGGAAATGATGAGCAAAAAATTTAGGAGATCATTTTAGACCGAAAATAAATGCTATCTCTTCCTATAACATTTTTTCGAAATTGATTATTAACGGAATTACGGGGTGTTAAAGTTAAATTTTATTTTATTTGCAGTTTTTTTTGCGACACCTTTTGCCCCGCTCATAATATTTTGACGAAATCTCGTATACGGGGCTTTTTTGGGATAAGGAATACAAATTTGCCCACAGTTTTTTCGCATTTAGTAGATGGCGCCAAATATAGGAGCCTATACTTTAATTTGAATGGTCGCAACTTTTTTCTCCTACACTGTATGCACATTTTGACTGAATACTTTTATTCTCCCATACCTTTTTTATGTTAAAAGGTTAGGAGAAGCTATTTTTGTTTCGATAAATCTAACCGTTTTTGATTAAAAACGCTAAAATAACATTGCTTGCATGTGATGCATACGAAATCATTTTAATAATTTATTTTCAACCTTTAACATAGCATAGCATAGCATAGCAAAGGAAGGAATATTCCATGGAGTTCGTCTAAATTCTTTAAAAAGAATTAATTTATGCATTGCAGAGGAAGGACGTCACTTGAACCTTTGATTTGAATGTTTAATTTATTGTTCTAGTAACTTATGTATTTTAAAACTGCAAATAAAATTTAACTTTAACATCCTGTAAGTCCGTTAATAATCAATTTTCGAAAAAATGTTATAGGAAGAGATAGCATTTATTTTCGGTCTAGAATTATCTCCTAAATCTTTTGCTCATCATTTCCGGACACCCTCTGTATATATTTAAAAAAAAAGGGAAGAACTTCATATAAAATTGTGTCTTATGTCCACACACCCTGAAGATGTTTTTTTTTCTTAATATTTTTAAAACCTTTGTAGATACAAATTTAAAATTTAGATATTTTGGTAAACTTTGTATGCTAAATAGAACTGTGGTTTTAAAAATGTCGATTTTAATAAATGTGGCCAGAAATATGGGATAGTAGGGTAAAAATAAACATAACTATTTTTTACGCGTTCTAGATAAACTTATTTCTAGATCAAATAAATTAAAACTAAAATTGTTCTTGTGTTAAATTTGGGAAGTAAAACTATAAACCTACTGTTAAAAAAACAGTATTATATTTATATACTCGCAGTTCCAGACTATATTTTCCGCCACTGACTTTTTGTACTTACCCATGAAGGAATTGGCTAATACTTTTACAAAGGATACTTTGGGTTTCCATTTCATGTTTATTTACCATGCGAATGATGATTCGTTTTTATAATAATTCACAAAAAGCATATAAAATATCCCAATAAAATTAAATTAAAAAAAATAATCGAAAATCACGAAGACTGAGAAGTCAAGTCAGATTGAAAAATATTATCACAGAAAAAAATATTTTAATTATTATTCAGTAGATGTTGTCACAACAATAAAGTTTTAAATTCTGATATCGGTAAAATTTTCATTTTTAGATATACATTGTGTCCACGGATAGAGTTTGGAAGAGGAAAAACTTTTTTATTAGTAGGTATAGAATAAAAAGTCATTCTTTATAAAAACGCCTGCCTGTGCTGAAACTACAATATCGAATATCCGATTTGCGATTACTATACAGGGTTCGTCACAAACACCATTTTTAGTTTTTTGGATCTATTTTTTTGAATCCCTTGATTTATTAAATTAACTTTGCTAGTGTTGAAACTACAATTTCAACTATTAGATTTGCGATTACTTTACAGGGTTCGTCAGAAACAACAGTTTTCATTTTTTGGATTTTTTTCAATTCCTTCTGATGATTGGCTAAATCATCACTTTGGGAACAAATGGATTGGAAGGTACCTATGGTCCAAATCAGTTGGCACGTAGGAGTCCCGATCTCACAATTATCGACTTTCATTTATGGGCATATCTGAAGCTACAAGTGTATAAAACCAATTTCAATAATAACTTAGATCTCTTGAAAGAAAAAATAAGAGTCAGTTATTGCAAATATCCCAATTCAGCAAGTTAGGAACTGTCATAGGGAATTCAGATGTCGAGTTGAACACTGCGCCAACTCGGTGGTACCACGTTTGAATAAAAGGTTTATAATTTATGATTGAATGAATTAAAAAAATATGACAGTTAATAACAAAAATACTTTAAAAGTAGGCCAATAAAAAATGTTTTTTTTACAACAAAATCATTACTCGGCCAGATATAAAATCATATTCGAAGTAAGAAAGCAACAATAAGTAGTTGTTTGTTTTTACCCAAATTTATTTTAAACGAAATCGAAAAAAGTTGTTTCTGACGAACCCTGTATAGTAATCGCGAATGTGATATTTAAAATTGTAGTTTCAGCACAAGCAAAATCCATTTAATAAATCAAGGAATGGAAAATCAGAATTAAAAAAAAGACCCTGAAAAGTAATATGTTGTTTTGACGAACCCTGTAATCCGTTATTCGAAATTGTAGTTTCAGCACAAGCAGACGTTTTTATAAAGAATGACCTTTTCCTCCATACCTAGTAATAAAAAAAATTTTCCTCTTCCAAACTCAAATAGGTACCAATAAAAATATAACATAAAACAAATTAATTGCATGAATGTTGCTGATTATATTTTTATTTATCCATAATACTCGTATGTGTCATGATCGTATTTCACAACCCAAATTGTAGCTAGGTAAATAACTCTAGCTATTCGGAAAGGTTTTCAGACTATGGAAAACTTTTAAAACAAACATGTTATTTAACAGTAATAAAGTAGACATTTTTTATAAAAGTATATATGACAACATGGTCCAACTTTGTCTAACGAGTTATAAAATTTGGAAATCTTCGTTATAATGGTGACAGGAAAACGAAATCAGCTGTTACTTCATCTATTCTATTCCCTGATCTATGGTTGGCACGGCAAAAGGTCATTTTCCGAATATAATACAACAAAACCTTCGCCGTAAATTGTCGCCTTGTCCAAAAAACACAATGTCATGAATTTCTTTTCAACGAACACGTTGGTGTTTTCTTTTTATTGCTTTAGCTAATTACCATGCATTATTTTAATAAATATACTTATGTAATAAAGAATAATGAACAAATCAACGGCCTGCCTGTCATCTTGCTTCACTATATTAAAGACAATAAACAAATTCTTATCAGAGCCAACCATCTTAATCGAAAGGACGGTTTTGATTCCCATGATGATGTGTGATGCACGAATTGATGTTGAAGTCAAAGGTCAAGTTGTACCCAAATTTTTAATAATAGTTTGATGAGCTGGTATTATTTGCAATTAAAGCATCGCATGAAAGAAGGGTCCATTGGACTATAGGCCCTTATTTTGCAGAGCTTTAAAAAAGGACTAACTTTAGTTTATTACATGACAAATGAAACAGTGACTATGTTTTAAGTATATTAAAGGAATGATCATTCTTATAATTCAATATCGTCCAGATACGACAATATCAAAGACAACAATGTGGTCCGACGACAATATCGTCTACATTGTGTTGTCGTTTAGAATCTCTCAGCCCCGATTTAAATTAAAATTGAATTACCTGACTATTTTGTACACCATCAGCAAAAGCAATCAACGCTAATCTGTCAGGGTGTTGAAGCAGGATAGCATGATCGTTCCCAACTTCAGGGGGATGTCGAGTGATGGTATTGGTCGTTGTACTCGAAATGGTAACTGCCCTGGTAAGCGCCTTGCGTTTCTTGCAAGCAACTACCAAACATGCCAGTAAAAGGATTCCAAGTACGGCTGCTCCAGTAGCGCTGGAGATTAGAATAGCATTGATATTGTTTAGTTCAGCTAAAAAAGAAGACAGTCAATACAGTGTCCCCAAACAACCAACTTTTTATTGCAATGTAAATGTTAAGTAGTTTAAGTAACGCAGCTCTCATTAAGTATTAAGTACTTACTGAAATAATTGTCCTTGACTCTAATACAAGCCGGCCATAACTCAGACGGTTCCCAACAACCGTTCGGTTGACAGCTGATAACAGGACTCCCATCCAAAATGTAACCTTTTAGACACTCGTAGGTAATTTGCGCATTAATGGGAAATAAAGGGAGACCACTGGAATCGTAGCTGGTTTCGAAATTTCGGTTGATTACTACAGCGTAGGGTATGGCAGGGGGTGGACTGCACATGTGAGCTTCAACTAAAATAGACTTTAAGTTTATTTTTCGTGCATGTCGATACGTTTACCTACATGGATATTGGCATTTAACCTAATTCAGGGTTCAAACTAATAGCCCCGTTTAAATAACTTATGACGTTGCCAAGAGTGTCAAAACAGTTTATCGCTTAACTTTAATATTTGAACTGTTGGCTATTTATTCTACAGTGTAACCAGTAAAGTCCGCATCATATTATGAGATTTTTTTTTTTTTTTTCAAAAAATAATTTAAAAGTATTTCTAAAAAAATCGAATAAATTTATTAGAAAAAGTTTTTTAAATGCAGTTTCTAGCCCACATGCAAAATTTCAGCTGCATAAGACAATTTTTATTTTTTACCCATATTTTATAAATTGCACCACTTTTGCAATATAAGACTCAACCAACCTTCTTAGTTTTGACAATGCTTTATTTCAGATATATTTTCTTTAAAGTAGCGCCATATTAATAGTGTGTTTTTATACAAAATCAAAATTGGGCTATTCAAATTTGGTCGCATGTAATGCAAAGTTTGTTTGTTTTTGACCCTGTACCTATAAGGTAACTTTATAAAATAAGTATTTTTTAAAAACGTAGTTTGTGTCTGAAAATAATTAAAATTTGACAAATAATCGAATCACGTGACTACTATTTTTTGCTTAATTTTCATCTCGATTGAAGCAGAACTTGATGCTAAAGTCAAATTTCAAATAAAGTTGTTAATAAAAAAAATCCCATATGATGCGGACTTTACTGGTCACACGGTATAAAGGCATTGCTAACTGTCAAATAGTATGATCTAGAAATTAATTGGTCACTGATTTAAATTCATCTAATATCTACAAAAGAATCAAAATTAAACATTCTATGTGTATTTATCGTATAAAAAAGACTTGCCACATTGGGGATAAACACCGATCCATTTTTCGTTTTTGCAGTAGAACTTGGACGTCTGACAGGGAGCCAAGGAATTCTGAAAATTTGCTTGGCATCCGACTTCAACGGTCGTACTTGAAATAGAACCAATTTCAATTCTGGCGTGAGCCTTAGGATCTAGCAAAGGAATAGACGCACACGATATCGTTGGAAATAAATCTGAAACAATAAAGTACGATTACGAGTTTGGCATCGCCTTTAGAAGTTTGCATTTATACCATTGGATGGACTTCTGCCCCTTTCCATTCTGCTACAAATTTAATGGCTAGGATACTCAACTTTCTTAATAACTGCGCACTGCGAGAGGACTTGATTCGAACTAGTACTTTTTTCTGTCTAGAAAAAGGCGGTAAGTGTTCGCGTCGGATTTTTAGGAATTTTTACTTGATAACCAATGACCGACATTTTTAACACCTACTGACATTTCAAGACAATATTGAAGTATTTTTTTATTATACTGTATACGTGGGCGTTAACTCAGGCTTTCGGCCTGAACATCAAACTGCCAGCGCTACCGTCGTCGCTCAGGGCTAGAGACAGTACCTCCTGAAATTCGAAACCAATGGATTTATAAATGTTAAATGTCAGCGAATGCGAAGCTTCGGACACTAGCTAGTATGGTATTTATAGTATTATGGGATACAGTAAAACAAAGTTAAACTTTTAAATTTCCACTATATTTACTAGAAAAATTACATGTTTCGCTAACACTGTAGCTTCGTCAGATGACAATGATTTAATAAAGGTGAAAAATAAAAATTGGGTGCAATAAAATTTTAATTATTGAAGATGTAAATAAAAACAGTGGAAGGGTTACAATAGCGGGAAAATCCAACAGAGGGTTTAAAAATTAAATTAAATTAGGTACAATATGGGTTATTTACAAAATCTTAAGTAGGTAGGTATATGGTCAACAGAATAAATTTAACAAAGGTGGAACTATTTAAATGTAATTGATCATTAAGTGACAAGTCCGTATTTTTAAGTTTATTTATTTCCATAGATTTTAACAAATTTAGTTTATAGCCTCTGTTTTCAGTATGTAAGATTTTAAAGGAAGGATCGAAATTGTGTTGATAATCAAGTAGGTATATACATACTACACAAAACTAATAACTCTTTGGGTAAATTTATAATAAACAATAAAACTAAAAGCGATACAAACAAAATATCAGGCGTCTATAAATTAAAATGCAAAGATTGTCCTAAAACATACATTGGCCAAACGGGTAGACATTTTGACAAAAGAATACAGGAACATTATAACAGTTTTCTAAAAAATAAGACTCCAACTATGCTAACCATCACTTGATTATCAACATAATTTCCATCCTTCCTTTAAAATCTTACATACTGAAAACAAAGGCTTAAAACTAAATTTGTTAGAATGTATGGAAATAAATTAACTTCAAAATACGGACCTGTTACTTAATGATCAATTAGATTTAAATAGTTCACCTTTGTTAAATTTATTCTGTCGACCATATACCTACTTAAGATTTTGTAAATTATCCATATTGTATCTAATTTAATTTAATTTTTAAACCTTCTGTTGGATTTTCCCGCTATTGTAACCCTTCCACTGTTTTTATTTACATCTTCAATAACACTGGCCAACAAAAAAATGTTTTTTTGTTATAACACAAAGCTAAATAGCATCTTGTGGTAGAATGGACCTATCCAAATACGAAAATGAGAGAAAAAAAGTTGTAACACGTAACGTTTTCTTGTTACATTTATAGTACCACATTTAATGTTACAATATTTAATATCTATTGATAAAATAATTTAAGAATTTTCTAAATGTGTATATCGGCTATATTTAAATTTTTACACCTACTAAACATACCTTACATCTAAGAAAAACACAAACATTACAAATATTAACTGAACACACTAATTAAATTTTATTTTTTCCTTTTATGAGGGGTCATATCTTCTCTTTTCAAAAACCAACAGTAATCACCCATCATGGCTGGATCCCATCGTCCTTAATAGCGAATTTCTATTGTCCTGATATCCTAATGGAACCTTTCACCCTGCTCGTCACTGACAGCTTCCAAATTTTCAGGAAAAAATGACAGATGGGAATGAAGGAAGTGAATTTTTAATGACATTCGGGCACCAAGCGATTTGTAGGAATCTAAAAGTTCATCAACTAACTGTTGATAGTTTGCATCCATATTGTTGCCCAAAAATCCCCTTACTATACTAACAAATGAGTTCCATGCTCTGAGTTCTTGCCTGGTAAGCTTCTCTGTAAAGTTGACATCGTCCAGCAATTTTCTGATTTGTGGCCCAATAAAAATGCCTTCCTTTAACTTGGCATCACTTAACTGGGGAAAGACTTGTCTTAGGTATTTGAATCCATCACCGTCTTTATTCGTAGCTTTCACAAAGTTTTTCATGAGCCCAAGTTTAATGTGAAGAGGAGACAGAAGGACTTTTTTGGGGTCTACAAGAGGTGCAAACTTAACATTTTGAGATCCTGGCTGAAATTCACTTTGTGGCCAATCTTTAATTACATAATGCTGATCTACTGCACGACTGTCCCACAAACAAAGAAAACAACAATATTTTGTAAATCCTCCCTGAAGTGCTACTAAAATTCCTACAGTTCAGGTAATTTTTCTGTTATAAAATGCATCCATTTTAACCGTCCCCCCCCTAATTAAATTGACTACCTGCTAATGTAAAATGGTCTTAGTAAGCTATTGAAAAATGGGATGTTTTGGGGCTTTCCGAATATTTTTTCTATTATTAGAAGGGTATTTCCATTTTAAAAATAAAGAGCTGACCTGTGTTAGAAAAATCTTGTCGGCCAGTGTAATTAACATTTTATTGCACCCAATTTATTATTTTTCACCTTTATTAAATCGTTGTCATCTGACGAAGCTACAGTGTTAACGAAACATGTCATTTTTCTAGTAAATATAGTGAAAATTTACAAGTTCAACTTTGTTTTACTGTATCCCATAATACTATAATTATGGATTTCCACCAAGTACCGGCTGAATCAATCAACTAGTATAGTAATATCAAACTCTTCTCTGGTGTGCAATAATACTTAATCCTGCTATAAAATTTTAAGTACAAACGATCAGTTCATTATTTATATAAGCTAATTGGCACCGCGGGTGGTTCAAGAGAACTTCTTGACTCGTCTTGAACACTAATCCTGTTTTTTTTTCTCTGTATTTTTATGTCTAGTGGCTTTAAACTAGGCAAAAAGGCAGCTGCCATTACCATTTTACGACACAAGAAACAACAGGCCAATTCAATTTCCTAGATAAGAAGTGCCGGTGCAAATGGCGCTCGTTTGTGACCCATAATTATCGGTTTGACCATAAATCACCTGTGGTTCCGGAAAACTGTTAACGAGAAATAATTTACTGCGTGCAGAGGAATGCGCGTAACCACGAGGGACATTCCGTATTATCCGGAAGATTACACACTTATCGATTTGTAGGTTGTTCTGAGGAAGAGATAAAAACCAATTCTAAGAAGATTGAGCAAAACTTTAATCGATTAAAACTAAATACCTCCTTGCGAACTTTAGCTAGCACCTGTATTGGTAATAATTAACCAAATACCACAACAATAACGAAAGTGCCATAATTTTTATGCCAAACAAGAGTTTATTAAGGCACACCCAACGACTTCTAATACAAGTAGAAGTCTTTGTGCATACCAAAAGTCTGTTTAATGACTGCTGACCGTTACGTCACGACTAGTGCTTATGTTTCGAACATTTGAACTGGGTGATATAGTTTATTTGCGTCAATAATGAATGTCGTATAATTTTATCAGTCAAAAAAGTTTTATTGTCATTTTTGACAACATTATTTCAAAAATGTCACGGTGTATTGTGAAAAATAACAAACATTAATAATTTTAAAATTATTTGATGATTTTCAAAGAGAAAGTGATGCTGGAAAGACTATTTTACCCTTTCACGCAGTTTACGAGGTAAAAGTAGATATAATAAAGGAGGAATTGTGAAAACATAAATAATAAACATGAATAATATATGGCAATTAAGGCAAAGGGGATAGAGAACGATGTAGATTTTACGAATAGCAATAATTTACCGTGCGAGCAAAACATTATTTGCATCAAAGAGGGCCTTGCATCTAAGGACGAAATGCTTAGCCGTAGAGCTTAATACCTGTTGGGTGTCAGTAACTACCTGAATTAACAATCAATCAGTTATTCCGTCATCTTTGACAGTCGTTACAAGTAATTTAATTCCTCGCTAATTTTTCCAATTTCTTGAACAATTCACACAATGGGCTTTACGGAACAGCACAAAACATTCATGGTTGAAGCGTATCTTCGAGACGGGGTTAGAGTAAATGGTGAGTAGCAATACAATCCGGGTTTGTGCATTGACGATTTTCACGAACATTTTCCTAACGTTGCTTTTATTGCTGGGGATTTGTATCATTGCCTGAAAAGAACCGTGGCTGTGTTTAGGAAACAGGTTCTATACAACATAAAAAAGAGGCAGGAAGACCATCTGTAAGAACAGAAGAACTTGTTGCAAACGTTCGTGAAATAATGCAAAATACGCCATTAAATTGTATAAGACGCCTGTCCCAAGAAGTGGAAGGTCTTATGGAACATGCAGGACTATTTTTAAGAAGCAGCTAAAAATGTATTTCCTTATAAAGTGCAAGTATTATAATTTTGTAAACAACAAAAATAAATTTGTATTTGTCTACTTATTTTATTACTCATTAGTTTGGCATATCATGTCATAATATGAATTTGACAAACTTTTAACCTAGATTTGGTTGGATATATCGTCCCCATACATCGGCGTAGCTAGCCTTAGTTTTCAGGGGGAGCCTGGGCCCCTTGTTTACATTATTGTAATTGCAATTTTTTTTCTATTGAATATTTTAGGGGGGGCCCAGGCCATCAGGGGGTCACCCCCCCCCCCCCCCCTAGCTACGCCGATGTCCCCATATAATTGTGATCTAAACCAAGCCCTACGTTTTTTAATCCAAGCCCTCTTTGATGCACATAATTTTTGCTCGCACGGTAGCTATTTTGTCATCCCGTGGTCGACAACTTCGCGAAATTCATGAACATAGCATAAGAGAGAACTTAACCTTAAAATCATTGATGGTGTTGAAATATCCACTGGTTCATTAGCGGACTGTTTAAAAAAATGAAATTTAAATAGCGTAAACGTATCAAAATCAAAGGGTTTGTCACAGCAGTTGTGGGGTAAATCTATATAGACCAAAGTACAGGGGCGGATCCAGAAATTAATTCTGGGGGGGTTACACAGCGGCCAAAAATAGCGCCGAAGGCGAAAAGTTTTAGAGGTTTTTAGAGGAAGAAGATGAAACAATTAAAAATATGATAAACCTTATTTGTGCCGAAGCTAAAATGATATCCGCAGGCCGACCATTAGTTGAGAATCTCTTCGGTTCAGAGGAAGTGTCCAATTTTGCGACATCCGTGTGTGATTGCTGGCCTTTAATTCAAGAAATTTCACGCCGTAAATTAACAGTGTTTTGAATTTGTAGAAAAAATGTGCACTGGGTTATGAACTCTCTTTTTGACTCCACAATAGTTTTTACGTATGTTGAAATGTAAACCGCCCAGGGGGGGTCATGACCCTCATGACCCCCCCCCCCCCTGGATCCGCCCTTGCCAAAGTAACGATAAAACGCTGATGATTCCGTTAGTCCCACCTGGAAATCATATTCTTTACCCATCAAATCGTTCAACGTTATTACCTATTTGATAATTATGACGTAAACACGTCTCGCGGAAATCGTTTAGACCAAACTGACAACATGCATAAACGATCAAGTTCTAAACTACACCCTCGCCTTAACCGTCATGTTTTAAAACTTTTTCTTTTTAATCCTTTTTGCTAGTTGGGTGCCGCCACCTTTGATTTCGCCGCTCTCTGTACCTTTATCCACGTAGGTGGGCCCAAATATACCACGCATGTATATTATGTCTAGTTACCTATATCTGTTATCTCAAATACCGGGTGATAATGAAAATGGT
Source organism: Polydrusus pterygomalis (assembly GCA_963969555.1). Lineage (NCBI taxonomy): Eukaryota > Metazoa > Arthropoda > Insecta > Coleoptera > Curculionidae > Polydrusus > Polydrusus pterygomalis. Next base: position 23,322,442 of record OZ018379.1, read on the forward strand.
TTGGATATGTATATGTATACTGTTAAATGATTTTTTATTTTTCTTTAATAATGTTATCTATCAAACACGATTATTTTGGAAACTTCTACATTTTTCTAGGGGATTGGAATTTTTTTTCAAAAATCGACCATCTACCTATATCTAGTAGCCATAAATTGTTCATTTCATTGGCGTTCTAACTGCAAAGGAGGAACTAACACTTTCGTTCAATAAACCGTCAAATCAAGTTGTAATTTTCATACCGTGCGAGCAAAAATGATTTGCATCAAAGAGGGCCTTGCATCTAAGGACGTACTGCTTAGCCGAATAGGTTAATACCTGTTGGGTGTCAGTAACTACCTGAATTAACAATCAACCAGTTATTCCGTCATCTTTGACAGTCGTTACAAGTAATTTGATTCATCGCTAATTTTTCCAATTTCTTGAACAATTCACACAATGGGCTTTACGGAACAGCACAAAACATTCATGGTTGAAGCGCATTTTTGAAACGGGGTTAGAGTAAATGGTAAGTGGCAATACAATTCGGGTTTGTGCTTGGACGATTTTCACGAACATTTTCCTAACGTTGCTTTTATTGCTGGAGATTTTTATCATTGCCTGAAAAGAACCGTGGCTGTGTTTAGGAAACAGATTCTATACAACACAAAAAGGAGCAGAAAGACCATCTGTAAGAACAGAAGAACTTGTTGCAAACGTTCGTGAAATAATGCAAAATACGCCAACAAATTGTATAAGACGCCTCTCCCAAGAAATGGGAAGATTAATGGCCAATTTTAGTAATTTATGTAATTATTTTTCTTTTTCTTTCTGTATATCCAAGCCGTCTTTGATGCAAATAATTTTTGCTCGCACGGTATAAATCCATTTGTTCTTTGCAACTTAGATCAGTTAGCCACAACCAATAAAAATAAAATTGGATTAGCAATTATTAGACTTTTTTGTCAAGTCTAACCTTGTTTTTGACAACTAAAATTTGATTGTTCATCGTTTACTAGAACTTCGATTCGATTTCCATCTTGTTTTTGACGGAACGCGAGTTTACATTAGGTAGGTACTGTTTTTTTTTCGCCAAAAGATGGCCTATTATTGTTAAACTGTGATTTCAAAACCAAATGAGTTATTGAACCGTATCATTTTCCCTAACATATTATTATAAATTAATTTTGTCACCTTCGGAAGACTATCCCAGAGACATGTGAAATTTCCAATGAAATTGCCGCAAGTAACATCAAGAAAAAACAAATGTGGAAAGTTGTCACTTGTATTTTTAATTCGTAAATAAAATACATTTAATGGTCACCTGGTATATTATCATTGCAAGTTTCAGTTCTGATTTCTTGTACTCTGAAGTATGTCGTTGGTGGCCTACCTATATGAATATCGTTCTTGTAATGGCAAGGTGATGTAAAAGGTTTAATTTTATTATTCTGAAATTTACATTACTTTCCAAGTCGGTACCGATCGTAGGACAAAGTTGCTTTTTTAGGGCCAATAAAGTTTTTTCCGAGGGGGAAATCACTGGGGTATTTTAGTGTACAAAGTAAGAAATTGCAGGGGCATTTCGAGGTATTTCGGGGAATTTAGAGGTATTTCATTGAATTTCAAGGTATTTCGGGGAATTTAGGGGGAATTTCAAGGTATTTCGAGGCACAAACGTATTTTTCATAATATTTAATGTACCTTCTACAATTTGGCAACGTTGTTGTAAATGTAATCGGCCTAATTTTGCTGGGAATTTCAAGAGCGCTTTGGGGAATTGCAGGGAATTTCGGGAAATTGCGGGGAATTTCGGGGAACTTTTGGGGAATTGCAGAAAAATTAATGGAATTTCCAAGGTATTAAAATTTAGGGTATTTCGGGGAATTTCAAAAATTTTTGGGTAATATCGGGGAATTTTTTCTGAAAGGGGAATTTCAGTGTACACATTTTTTTAGTGATTTCCCCCTCGGTTTTTTCTTTATTTTGTTACTGACGAACTCCATGTTTCGGTTATACTTCTAGAATCCAACGGCGGATTAAGGTATTTGGGGGCCCTAGGTACAACTGATGAGAAGGGGCCCCACACCCATCGAGTCGTCAAACCTAAAGTCCTAAAATTTTACAGCCATTGTTTTACACTAGCAGCTTAATTTTTGCAAAAACTCCTCAATATAGATCGAAGCGCTCGACCGTATTTTAAGTTGAGAGTTTATATCAAATAAAAGATTACATACATGAACTGGGATACTAAGAGCGAAACAAACATACCCGCCTTTAGAAGTTAAAAAGAGACAAATATATTAGCTCGGCGGCCGTCGACTTCGCCTGATCTCGGGTTCTTTCGTGCTCGATCGAGGTGGTTCAATAGGCATTTATGGAAACACAGTCGAACCGCTCCGTGAATTATTATTAGGGTAAGAAAAACTAATTAAGAAATTTGAAGAAGTAGTCCATGCTTAAAGTGGAGTTGAAAGTATGGGAAAGAAAGAAAAAACTAAAAGTCTTCCTCCACAAAATTTAATAGAATATAATTATCAAGGGTCTCTACATGTTTCGAACGTAGAAACGTTCATCATCAGGAGACAGAAAATGTAATTAAGTAATGCTGATGGTTTTAGCATAAGAGAAAATGGTGAAGGACCTTAATGGAGCTTTCATGGAATTAAAAATGATGTGTAAAAGAGCCATGAAATGGAGAAAATTAATAAAAGTTAAAACATACTCAGTATGTGAGAAGACAGTAAATGTGGTCTAAACCAACTAGAAAACAGGGGAAGAAGAAAAACCTTTCTAAAAAGAAAGTGTCAAAAATTATTTAAATTTTTAATTAAGAAATATTCCGATTGCATTTGCAACATTTGCATAAACGGTTTTGTTTCATTAGATTATTAGATCATTAGGTATGCCGATGCCGAATTGCCAGTATGCCGGTAACCCTTTATGTAGTTCGTTTATTATGTTCGTGTTTACTTCTAAAAGTAAGAAACCGGAAGCCTCCAAAAAAAGATTTTCAGTAGAAATATGCAAAAAAACATTAACTGCAGAGAGATATTTAGATTTTTTGACGTTTGAATAATTCCTGCTCTGGCAATTATTTTTCCAAATGAGGATAATCCGGATATTCCTAGACAACAACTATGGTTTACGGGCATACACTTCGGGAATATTTAAACACAATTTTTTCGAATAGATGGATTGAAGGAAGTGGGCTCATCGAGTGGCCGCCTAGATCACCAGATCTTAACCCCCTCGATTATTTTGTTTGGGTTTGGGGATATTTAAAGGAAAGAGTCCATCAAAACCAGCCACGAAATATCGACGATCTTAAAGATCGAATTCGCATGTTAACAAGAAATATTTCACCAGAAACCTTGCAAGATACGACAGAACATTTTTACAATAGATTGGGTTATTGCCAAATTGTCAACGGAGGCAATTTTGAACACCTATATACTGAAACCAAATGTACTATTTAATTATTAGCAACAAAAAAAAACAATTGAAAACAGAGTAAACCTTTAATAAAAAAAACTTAGAATTATTTGTGGAATCCAAAAATGTAATAATATATAGGGTATTTCATTTAAAAAAATTTAGTCGACATTAGTCTCGCTTTTGTGAGTCACTCTGACTTCCAATAAATGTAATATGCACAGAAAGAAAATAAAATTGACGTGTCTGAGCGTTTTTACGATAAGCATCGTATTAATTGGTGATGGGATCACTCGAGTGAAAAATAACCTATCATTCGGTTTTTTCAATCACTTGAATTATTCGATTATCTTCGGAAATAATTCGAGTGACGAACATATTGTTTTTATTTTCCAACGCGTCTCCAAAGTTGCTGCCCGCCTGTCAATCACTCACTGCGGCCAGAGCCATCTCCTAGCGAGCGGCTACACTGAGTTGTTTCGGTTATTATTGGCGATATAATTCAAATTAAATACTGCATTACGGGTTACCTGTGTAAGATACATATGATTTATTATTTAGATTTAAATACTGCATTACGGGTTGCCTGCGTAGGATAATAGGATTTATTATTTTATTTAGATTTAAATCGTCGGCGTCTACTGAAAACTTAATGTTTAGTGGTGAGTATTCAGTATTCATAAATATCATGAGTTATGCAATATCGTGCCATTTCAAGATCTCAAGGTCAAGTAGTCAAGTTGTTAAATTAAATTGTAAGATCTGGGAACCATGCCAAAAAATCCACAAATATCTCCGCCACATTTAATAATCCGCAAAAAATCAATCGATTAACAACACCGAGTCAGATATTCCCAATACAAATGCTGTATATCAACATGAACGATGAACCGCCAATATTAATAATTAATATTAGCATTCGAGTGAAAAAAAATGGATTATAATTCGATTTTTTAAATCACTCGAATTCTCGGTAGTCGATTATTAAAATAAGTCGATTTTTCCCAAAACTAGTATTAATGACATATTTGCGATGTTCCTTAACCTTTGAAACACCGTGTACGTCAATTTTTAGACGTCCACCGGTTTTAGTTTCTGATATTATATAAATATTCCAACCCTCTTAATTAGGGGGCTGATTTTCTAAAAATCCCTTCTTACTTTATAAGGAGAAGACATCCTCGAAATTTTATGATTCTAGGATTAGGGGTTAAGGTTGAGAGTGGAGAATTCATTCAGTCAGTCACTTTCCAATTTCATATAATAGGTAGGTAGTTCTTTCAAAGAAATCTTGACAGTTTGGCGGATGGTCGATTTATTAAATGATCGAAGCGAGGAATCTCGGGATTTTCTAGAAACCTCTTTTTTTAAACTTTAAACCAATTTCTTGTTGTGTTTAAGAGTAAACACTAGTGACGTATTAGCCATTTAATTTCCTTATCAATATTTCGCTTTCACCAAAAAGCCGACAATTACCCGTATTTGGCTAGCAGTTACCCACAGTTTTAAGTTCAGACAATCAGACACTTGAGTTTTGACATGCCATGACAACAAAAAATTTTCGGAAATATCCCTACCTGGTAGAGGTAGAGTGGAAATATCCTTGGCTTGACAGCTGTAATAAGAACAGTGACGTTTGTGTTATTATAAGGCGGAAATTTATCGTTCATTGTGTACGCGTTAATATTTAATTTTTTTTATTACTTTTCTCCCTTGTTTCTAGTAGTATAAAATTATGGAACGTATAAAGAATAATATTTAATTTAGGTTATTATTTAAACCTTGTTTTACTAGAGCACAGGAAAAGTAAAAATAATGCAATTAAAACTGCTTATGATTTAGCAAAATATAGTGCCCACTATTGTTATTAACAACACAGGGTGGTATTATGTCCCTCGCACATCGGTATGTTTTATTATATAATTTAATTCAAATAACATTCGCATAAAAATTTCTTGCCGAATCTCCCGCGAGCTTGAATTAAAAGTCCGGAAATAATTATTCATGCTTTATATAGGGCATGTGCACAACCTGACGGATGACAGTCGCTCTGAGGAAAAAACATATTAAGGTTAGTTTTATGACGTTGACATCGGTATATTTTCAGGTTAGTTTGTTTGTCAAATCATGACAAGACGTCATGATTGCACAACCTGACAGTTGACACTAAATGACAATCGCCCTGAGGGAAAACATTAAACATAAAACCAAAGCGAATATTCTTTATAAAACAAAATCCAAAAAATATGATACTGCCTACAATAATTATACTTATTATTCGCACAGAAAAACTACCAAAAAAACACTAAAGAACATCCAAACATCAAAAATACCTGTAAACCTGTCAATATCAATAATACCTGTAACCTGTAACGGTAAAAACAGGTTTTGCTTTTCCTCAGGGCGTCTGTCGAATGACGTCACGTGCACATGCCCTATAGGGAGATTATAAGTGAAAATTTCACACCTATAATTTTTAACCAATAAGCTTTCATTACTATCGCAACCACAAAACTTTCCCACAGTTTTTTTGTCAAACGCACATATCCATCTATTGTTTATAATAAATGTGTGTTGAACATTAATAATTTTATTATAACAATAATAAAAACAAAATTAATTAATTATTTTAATAAGTCTTTGATCTTAATATAGCTCAATATACGAACGAATAAGGGGATGTAAATAAAGCAACAATTTAACACATAAGCGAAATATTTTTATTTATTTTCAACTCTCAATATTTCATATTGTCACATACTGATTACGATAAATTTGCTAACGATACTGTTAACTAAAATTCTAGTTTGCAACTCTAAAATCAGACATTACAGCTTTATCTTTGGCTTTATATTAACAACAATAACAAAACTTATAAGTACGTATACATGGGATATTACAACCAATACCGAAAATGGAGAAGTAAAATTATTTACATTACAATCTGGCTTAGGACAACTCGGGAACAAGTTAACACATTCTATCGCCTATTTTTTTAATATTTAGTGCGTCAGTAACTGAAAAAACTTCGAAAAGCAAGAAATATAAAAACTTTATAGGAAAACACGTTCTATTATGTTCGATTTATTATTTGCTAAAATCGGTATTTAGCCCAAAGTGTGTGGTGGCCACAATATCCCAACTACACCTAACACAATTTTATTCATGTTAAAATATTTGGAAGGACAATTCAAATAATAAATAACTTAATAATAATTTTAAAATTATAAAGGAACATAGGAATAAGGAAATATCATAATAATGAGATTCTAACCATACCAAAAGAAAAAGTACCTTTTCTCCCCGATTAAACAGAAACAATGTAGGTAGGTAAAGTCCGGCGCAAGAGTTCTACAACTCCTGAAAAAATTATTCCTTATAAGGCTCGTTCCAACCAGCATCAGAAATAATCAGAAACCGTCAGAATACTGCGCAGTAGATTAAATGCGTTCCAACCAGAGGTACTAACGATCAGTTTTCGGTTCCATCTAGAATACAAACCGGTATGCGGATTATCTTCCGACTGCGTTATTTTTTTATTGCAACATAACCTAAAACTCGCTGAGTGCCAAGAAAAGTAGTAAATTTTCTTTGCAGGCCAAAATCACAAAATATGCCTTTCTGGAATCTGGAACCATTTCAATGGGCCATCTCATCGAGTGAGGTGAGTTAAATAAAAATACGCACTTTTACTAAGGTTATGATAGCATTCAAAGATTTAAAATTTCAAGAGCGACTTGTTATTTCTCTGTGCTTTAACAGCGGTATGCGAAGTTGTAGGATTAACTTTAATCTGGTTTAAATTTATTTTTACCGTGGCGTGGTACAACATACAAAAAAATATAATCGCTGGATTCAAGACGGGTGGTGCATACCGCTGTAAGTAATTTACCAGCTGTTCCAAACAAACAGATAAACTGATCCGAAAGACAACTATTTTACAGCCATCGACGTTACGAACTATACTGCAAAATTAGCGTTGTAAGTGGAAATATTTCCATGGGAATGGAAATATTGGAAATTTCCGAACCTTTCGGAAATATTGAAAAAAATATTTAAAATTTCTTGGAAGATGGTTACCAAAAATAGAATTAACAGCAATAAAATTCCCAATATTTGCTAGAAGAATGTTCAAATTTGGCCTCGATTGACCTATCTCTTTCTTTCCTTTAATCAAGGGCGATTGGTCCTTTTTCTTCCGTATGGAATATAAAGAAGTCACAAATTTGTAAATTCGATTTTTTCGTGTGATAGATCATCGTGGGTACTGAAGTCATAAGATTTATTGAGCTCTCACGCAAAAACATCAAATTTTCAAATGCGACAATCGTTATGAAAAATGGAATGTGCAAAGTCTTTGACATTTCTAATAATCACAAAATAAAGCTCATCTTAACTATACAGCGCATTGCTAAACAGATCTGAGAATTATTACCTTATACTATATAAATATAATATTTTTACCTAAAAAATATATTTTAATAAATTTATTTTTTCTTAAAACAAAGTAGGTAGGTACTAACAGATGTATGCAAAAATGTAAATATACGCAGAGTGTTATGAATATGGCAAAATATATTTATTTTAAAACCATAAATATTATAGGTTTTGAAACAAGTTTAAAACAATATTTATAAATGACACACCTACATATACAGGGTGTCCCATAAAAAAGAGGTCATACAGCAACAGGAGATAGATTTAAAAATAGACAAGATGGATAAAATATCTACGTATAGGGTGATCAAAGATAAAAATTTATTTCACAAAATTGGCGATGATTATGTTTTTGAGCCACTGTGTTAAGTGCATAATTGTGTTATACTGAGAAAAGTGCCGCAGAGGATAGATATCTCTTTCAACGGGTAATGAATCTCAATAGGTGCATAATATCATATAGAAATTTTTAAAATTGTTTATGATGTCCAGATATTATTTATTAGCTATTTTTTTTGACCTTTCAGCAAACCAAACCACACAACCCTGTATTTTTATAGTAAGCGGCCGTCGATCGCTACGAATTTACACTCAATGGAATGATGCTGCCAACTCAAATTAGTGGACCTACAAAAACCAAATCCCAATTCCTACAGACATATTATAGTGTGCCATTTATATATTACGCATTCTACTATTTTTAATACGCCTGTTGATTTAACCAAAAAAACTATGAGGACCTAGAGAACATATCACCAGTTTCCATAGAATAACCATATTAATAATACTCTGTACATAGACTTAGGCCATCGGCAAACAACTTAAAGTTCTTGCAGGCTATCAAACGCAAAAATCTCGTCTCATTTAGACCTGCAAAGTATCGCGATTATGAGCGAAAATATTGCCTCTCCTCAAACTTGTTACCAAAGATATTTCACAAACAGTAATAATATAGTACCTAGTGGTTCCACTGTAATTTCCTGAATCACCATTTCGTTTGTTGACCACTATTTCTATACTTTTGCAAGAAAAAGTTCAGTAATATTTTAGCTTATGCAATCTGATACTAATCTACTTCTATGAATATACTTAATCTTTTGAACTAAACAAAAATATCATGTTGGTGCGGTTTATACTGCCTTTACACCTAGAGATTTTTTACAGCAATTACAGGGTGGCCACTATATTAAACAAGAAATAACATAGTAGGTAAGCAAGTGACTTTGTTTTTGCTAAAAAGCGAAGGAAAAGTAAATTATCACAACAATCTGTCAAATCTAAATGATTCATTATTCACACAGGCTGTTGGAATTGATGACTGGAGGAGCTGCTATCCTTTTGTTCCAGTTCAAAAGATATGGAGGCAATAGAGCTCACTCCAAATCAACCCATCACGTTTGTCGCTCATGCTAATAGAATGTAAGTCCAAGATAAATTTTAATAATATTTTACAAGCCTACCTGAGATTTTTGCGTTTTAAAAATTGTTCGGTAGAAGAGTTAAGAGAAAAATTGATTACATACTTGTTAACGAGAGTACCATATTATACAAATTGATGCCTGTAAATTAGAGATATCTTTATAAAAATAGAATAACCAAATTCAACAAAGTAGGTATTTTCTTAAAGGCTTGTAGTACGGTTCAACAGCTAGAATGCCTGTAAGAGCAAAGGAATGAAATGCCTAAAAACGTAGTTTTAACGATGTTTTAACAAAAAAAAGTAAGTAGTAATATTAACGTGCCTGGTACACATTTGAAATTCATCAGAAGTGTACAATTATACAGGGCGATTCACGTTGAATGGCCTATTAGCTATCTCATAAACGAGGAAAATTATCATTTTTAAAATTTGGTGGCAGACATATTTATAATGAACTTTTAAAAAATTTTACTTACGCACATTTCTCGAAGTGGCTAGATTGGTACAATTTTAAAAACCCCCTGTATAAAAAACGTAAAACCTAAGTTATGAAATGTAAAGATCTATATTTTAGTTAAAAGCTGTCAATATTTTAAATGTTTAGCTTTATTATTTTCCAAGTTACTGAACTTTCTTCTAGGTATTTTTTTACATCAAATCTTAATTTTATAATTATTCATATCTCAAAAACTGTTAAATATAGGTATAGAATATTATAAAGAAAAGTTAGGTACTTAGGTTTTATTAGGGTATCCAAAAAAGCACAAACATACAGGGTATTCTATTTAAAATATTTAAGTCAATTACGCCAGCTATCAAATTTAAAAAACGATAACTTTATTCGTTTCCGATTTTTCAGACCACTCAAAGTGAATCAATCTGTATAATAAACCATTAATATGGCAATGTATGTTTTAATTTCGCGTTCTTTCAGTAGCCGTGGAACCGTGCGTCGGACTACTACCCTGCAGAAATAGAGGTTTTTAAAACCCAAAAATTGAACAGCCAATCTCCTATCAAAATACCAAAATTACAATAAAATAAGAAATATGTAGTTACCTACTCACCTAAAAATAATTGTGATGGTGACGTTGCCTTAAATCTATTATTTCACTGTTTGATACTTTACAAGATCATAATATTTTTCTTAAATATACATATTATACAATCTGATATACTAATCTACTTCTATGAATATACTTAATTTTTTTAACTAAACAAAAATATCATGTTGGTGTGATTTATTACTGCCTTTAGACCTAGAGTATTTTTACAGCAATTACAAGGTGGCCAGTATATTAAACATAATTGAAACAAGAAATAACATAGTTAGCAAGTGACTTTGTTCTTGCTGAAAAGCGACGGAAAAGTAAATTATCACAATAAACTGTCAGATCTAAATGATTCATTATTTACACAGGCTGTTGGAATTGATGCTTGGAGGAGCTGCTATTCTTTTCGCTCCAGTTCAAGGAGGCAATAAAGCTCACTCCAAATCAACCCAAACCACCCGCAAACACTAATAAATAAATAGTACCTTTGGCAATAAAATTTCACTAACAAATAACAAAAAAAAAATAGCAGTAAAATGAAAAAAAATATATAAAAATAAATACTCAGTATTTGCATTCAAAAATACTGTTCAGTGTTGTTTAATGCAAACTCAAAAATTCAGGGCTCGATTCAGGGTTTATGAACAAACTGGTCACAAACCTTTAAAATAGACGCGAAAGCATAAAGTTTGAAACCATGATATCAGATACTTAGTAGGTCAACCCATTATCCACGCAATTATTTTATTTGCCAGTTGCCTTTCTTTCGCTAAGTTGAATAGAAAAGAACAAAATACAGACTCGAGAAATCGTTCAGGTAGATGCCGGAAGGTCGACCTTCATCCCAAATCCCTGCGATTGGTCGATCTGTTTGCGAGTGTTTATAAGAGAGCGTATTTTGTTTAATTATTTTCCAAGTATTTCAAAATTTTTAAAACTAAAACCTTAGAAAATTTTATGAATTTAGTAAAAAAATCCATTGCCGACTATAAAGCGGTTATAAGGAATTTGAAACAAATCTTTAAAAATGCTAAAATATCTTTAAGATGGTTAATTTTTTCTAGTCTAAATTTGTGTACCTAAACAATTTAAAAAGGTTTAAATAGGATGCCGTTTTTAGACAAGAAACGCTGCTCACATAAAATAAAATGCATTAAACAACCAATAAACAACTCTGACTAGTAACAGTTTAGATCATCCATAACAAATAACTTCCACGAAAATATGATATTTACCTTTTTTAGAGCATTACAATGCTCCAAACGGATCGAAAGCAGCTTGTTGCTGAGGTTGCGCGCCTGAAGATCCTATTTTGGGGCTACCCATCATTTGAGGCTGCTGTTGTACGACACCCATTGGATACTGCATAGGAGCTCCCATCATGGGCTGCATCATAGGTTGTTGTCCCATCATCTGAGGCTGTTGAGCACCAATCATGGGTCGATATGAAGCTGCAGTTGTTGCTGCCATTACCTGGGGTTGCCAACCTGTAGCTGTTGAGGTCTTTGGTTGATTTTTAGGAGAATTCCATTTCCCACCACCAGAATCCATTGTTAGATTTTCAACTAGAGAATTAAGGCTCGACTCCAAGTCGCCAGTGAATATTTTGGTGGGTTGTGGAGGTCTTTGAGGAGCCATAGAAGGTTGAGTGGGTACTGCAGGAGGTTGTCTTTGATCAGTAGGTGCCAACGGATCAAATACAGACGGTTCATTTGTGTTAAAGAAACCAGTGAGATCATTAAAAGGTTGAGAAGATGGCTGAGTAGGTGCTTGAAAAGCATTAGCCTGAGCAACATTGTTTCCCCACATATTCTGATTATTGATTGCTTGATTGGCTGTAGGTTGCCCAGAAAAAAAATCTGGCACACCATTTGATACAGGAGGTGGTGCAGAAGGCGCCGAAGATGAGAAGTCAGCAAAAGGATTTCCTGAAAAGTAAACGGCATCTTTTAAAGTGTCACAAACTACATAAGTAGGTATCTAAATATTTTTCAATTCATTTAATGCCCATTACCCCGCCCATTACCTAGAACAATTAAGTAATCTCAATATTGAGTAAACAAAACTTTTGGTCTGTGATGGAATCATAAGTAAGCAGAGCAAAGGCCAAATTTAGTTCTCTATATACAGAATCATGACCATTAGAAATATTTTAAGGTAGGTACGTAGATACTAAGGTAGACCAAATACCTGGTCTGAGGGTAACTACTACTTACCTATTTATTATAAATATTTTAATGAAAGCTTGCTTTTCTTAAAAATAATAAAGTATCTAGGTAGTACCTATCAAAGAACCAAGATTACTTACCTAAACAAAAATCCTAGTTTTTATTTTTACATTAAGTAGGTATCACTTTTACTTACCACCAAGAGACAACAGATCATCAATAGCATTATTTTGGGAGGGAGCAGCATTGGAAGGTGCACAAGATGTTAATATATCATCTCCAAATAGATCTAAAATAGGCTCAGACTTGACAACTTGAGGTTGGGGTTCTTCACTAAGAAATGGATTTGTGCTTGCCAGACTAGGGGATCCTATGTTGGCTCTATATTGATTAAAAGCAGCTTCTTCTTCAGCTACAGCTGCTTGCTTGAAATTATCGTCCATTGCAGACCCAAAAGCTGAACTTGTGTTAGACAATGCCGAGACTCCTGATTTTAAGTTTTTTTGATTTGTGGCCGCAGTAGGGGTATTGCCCTCTAAAGATGCTAAATGTTGTTCGAGAGCATCTAAGAGACTATTGGGAGCCCTCGTAAGATCAGGTATATCTCCCTTATCAATACCAATGTTTTCAGCTACTTTTAAGAACTCCCCTACACGATCCATTCTTATAAGAAATTTCTTATATAAATCTAGAGCTTCCCTGCACTGTTTCTTGTTTAATTCAAAATATTTTTCCAAAAGATTTATAATTCCATCATTGTAACATGCGAATATTCTAATTAAATCTCTAAACAACAACATAAAACACATGTTTATGACCCCATTAGTTAGGTCATTAGAAGTGCAATCAAATTCCAATAATGCGTCTAGTTGATTTTGTAAAGTTGGAAGAGTTTTTAATAGATTCTCTGCATCCATAGTACGTAGAGTACCTTCCTCCTTTCCTCTTTTTACTTTACAAAAATCGAAAGCCACCGCTCTGTATGACAAAGCTTTTTCATTAAGATACTTGGCATACCTTCGAATAAATGGAGACATATCATAACCTGTTCGTGCCCCCACAGCACTTTGTACCCCCGTTTTATCTACAAAATTAGAGAGCTGAAAGGATACATTACTAGACGCTAGATATTGGGTAAATCTCTCATTGCCATAGCACATTAAATGGTGGGTGGTAATCAGGGATTTGTAAACCACCACCCAACTTGTACTCTGAGATCTTTCTATAAGTAAATTTGCCATCTGTGGTATTGACACATTCGGTTCGTTGGTACAATGAACTAGATAGTCCAAATGCTTTTTTTTGGGGCCCAACATTTCTTCAGTGGTTGCTTTACATACTGACTTAGCAAGTCCCTGTCCTGCAATGCTGTGCTTTGCCGCTAAAAGGCGGTCATTTATTGTCTGACCAGCCATTTGTAATTGATTGTTAGATCACTTTTCAACTTATTTGTTAACTACGAACTATTTTAATCTCAATTTGGACTTTTTTTTTAAGAAAGTCGATGAGGACGGAGGACGGGCGAACCGGCTCAAATCAATAATTATTTTTCCTATGGTCTAGCGCCATCTATTAAAAAACTAGTACACTGAACACTGAAATTCCGAAAATTATAACACAAATCCTAAAAGTCGCGAAACCGGCTAAGGCCTCTCCACACAGGAGATTTCGCGTTTAAGTACATGGACTCTCCGAAATGCGAAAAAAAAATTTCATAGGTATTTTTAATAAAATTCAATATATAAATATCAAAGAATCATCTGCCATTTAGGTTTGCTTCTGGACTAATACAGTTTGGTTTGTATCTTTGCTCCACGAGTTAAACGTCAAATTTTCACCTGCTTTATTTCATGAACAGGCTTATTTATGTTCTGTTTCACGTAAGTACTCCTTAAATCCCAGAAGGTCCTGTTATTGATGATAAGTAAACCGATATCAACGTCTTGTCAATTTGACTTTAAATTAACGAACCCCCGACGTCTCTTGTCCCCCAACCACACCGCTAAAACCCTTTGAAGATGCTTATTTTTCTTCAAGTACTTCGTAGACGGCCATGCTAACATGATTAGGTATTTTCCTTTTGCTTCTTTTAAACAGCAAAGCAAAGTAAAAATCTTTGCTTAGCTAAGTTGAAAGGAACGCTTCGCGATGTAGACGAAAACGTAAAAGAATTAATATGACGATTTGATAGAGGGGCATACTTAACCGTAGCAAGGAGGGAGGAAAAAAATTAAAAAATCTTTGGGGTGCTAGGTTAAATTTTTAAAAGGAACTTGGCGTTTAAGATCTACTAATATTCGTTTTTTAATTTTATTAATTATTTATATTTATAAATACATTTATTTTAACTTTAAAACGCTACCTTAAGACAGGCATTTGGCGCTTTTTGGAGAAAACGAAAAACGAAATAATACATGAAATAATGATGAAATGAAAAAAATGAAAAGGCGAATGCGTCTCCGATGAAATAGTTTTAGTATTAATTTGCGACATTCCTACAATGACGCAAAGCCAACTTTCAAAACGATTTATTTAAATCTTAAGTTGGTCTAATTTTTTATGTTTTTATCTAGTATACCTACTTATTACTAGGTACCCATGCTTCATGTATTTTTGAAAAGCCACATAAAAGTGGATATGTTTTTATTTTAAATGCGACATTAGAATTAATTAAATTTAAAAAATTATTAATGAACAATTTGCACATTTTAAATAAAAAATGTTTTTACTTGTGTTTCTGAGCCCTTTAAATTTCCAGTTGTAAATTCCAATACTTTTCATTTTCCATATAGTATACTTACTCAAATTAAATTTACATATACTTGTATAATTTAAAAACTATAGCGCTTATTTATTTAAAACTATTATGGATATTGTTCGATTACTCCTGAATCCGTAAATAATAAATACAAAAACTATACAAAAACATACCAGTTTCTTTGTGGCAACTTGGAGTTTTAGGCACCCAATTTCCTTCATCAGTACATTTTATTCTAGCAGACCCAACTAACTTGTATCCTAAAGCACACTGATATACCACCTAAAAAGTAGAAAGTGAAAAGAGTAAGTACAAGAAGTAAATTATATTTACGTTAATTTTGATATATCCATATTAAAATTTTACCATTAGTATTTAACATGAAATTATTTACAAAAAAAAATATTGCATATAACCTACTGCGGTACTTTTTTAATCAAAGCTAAAACAGTTGTAACGTAATTTGTTATAAAAATTTACCTCTTGACCCACAGAAATTAAAGAATAATCCAAGGGAAAACTTGGCTGCATAATATATCCATCTTCTATTATAGGAGGCGAGGAACAACTTATTTCCATTGTAGGTTTGCAAAAAACATCTGATCCAGTCCAATATCCTGCAAACAAGTATGTTATTTAAGCAAAAAAAAACAATGGGACAGATTCAAGATTTTATTTTTACCATTTTCACAAACTCTGGTTGAACTTGATGCTGGCTCTAGAATGTACCCTTCAATACAAGTGTACTTGGCAATGGTCCCTTTTAGGTAACTTCCAGTTGGTGAATAAACATCCTCGAAAATTTTTTCGAGCTTGAGTTTACCATGTTCTAAAAATTTAAATTATGATAGACCAAGTACCTATACCTACTATTTATGTATCCTACGTTTGTGAATGTTCTTATACTTAATAATACTTTCTGATAGGCAACATAAGTAGGACTGTAATTGACACATTGGGTTAAATAAACCTTTATTTGTTTTAACATTACTTCGATGTATGTTGTCATGTGTTCTGGTCTAGTATATCGACCATGTACACAACCGGAAGTTAGTATTAGATTTTTCACTATTGTAAATAACTACATATATATGTACTCCGCTCCAAGTCCTGTATTTTAATACCAAAGAACTAATATGTTATGTATATAAATCCTGTTATGATTAATGAGAACTATAACATAACAGGATTAATGTCTTTAACAAACTATGTCACAAAGTTGAGACAGCTTATAGGAGCATCATAGGGATACTTACCTCCTATAACGTGTTGGATTTTACGAGACAAAACAAGCTCTTTTGGGAATTACTTACCTAAATAAGGTGGTGGTGGACATCTTTTTACACATTTAGAAGGGGACTCTTCAAAACCAAAGCTCCAAACACCATCATCACAGTAAATAATACTTCTTCCTATTAAACTATAGTTTTCATGACATGTTATTATGGCAGTCGTCGTCAACATATTAATATTTTTTATTTCTATATTTGCATTTAAAACTGGTTTTAAGGGAGGACAATTATTACTATGAATTGTTACATCGGATACATTAGTGGAATATAGAAAAGAAGGAATATTTCCTTTTGTAAAGCTAATACAAATAACTTCAATTAAAACGAGAGCTAAAGTTGACATGATACTATGATAATAATAATAGGACTATTCTTCAGTTTATATTTTTACGCAAGCGTCATCACACATTTTTTGTTCTTATACTAAATGAAAAAAGGCAAATTCAGTTTTAAATACTTATTTTCGAAACTATCAGAAAATTCTGACAAAATTAAAAACTATATAAACAGTAATCAGCTGTTTTTTGAAGTTTAATTCATCTAACTGACAAACAGACAAACCAGATCAATCCGTCAGAATCAGTTGCGGGTTGCGCTATGTCTTTATTTACTTTGTTAAAAGCCCATAACGCTTTCTCTGTTCTTCGCAATCGAAACTAAAGAACAATATAAAAAGACGACTCTATGTTCCTTTTAAAATTTTATCTTTACAGGTTCTATTATGTGGATTCCAGTGTTAGTTCGAACGAGGTTTACTAGATGGTACTTTGGATGATTTTAAAGGCCAGCTTTACACTGCACGCACAGAGAAATGATAGACCTATCATTAATTAAGACCTTAATTCTCAGATGGATCCAGGGACGCACACGGCCTAATTCGGAAGTTTTTTCTCGGTATCAAGACCTGCTTCTGGGATTTAAGGAGAAGTAAGTGAAAAAGAATAATATATAATATCCCCAAGCCGGTTCACTAAAAAAAGCAATCACAAACATACCCCTAGGGGTATATGTTTTGTGGTTTCAATTAGGTTTCGTTCGGGGTTCGTATCGATGATAGGTAATATGAATAAATCGCCCGACGGCGATAGAGAATCGAGATGCGCTGATGCAGCGAATTCTTTACACCAGGAAGAAGACAAACAATCATGTTAATTGGTCAAAGCAAAAATGACATTAGGAAATATCAAAACTGTCAAATACAGCGCCGCCATCGTGTCTGGTGAGAACCTTGACCCGAGAGGCGGACGTTTAAATGACCATATTTTTGTTATTTTTTTTAGCGTGTGTTGTATGTGGGTGGGGTTGATTTATCAACTATACACTCAGTTTAATAATTCATCTTTAAAATATTATGTACTTTCCCTTAAAGCAGCGAAAATTTGTTACCATATTTTTCCACTATATTGTGGAATTAATCTTTATTTTCTTTATTATGTATTTAATATTTTGAGTAATTACTGAACCTATACCTACTGTATTACCACGATTAACTTGCATTTATATTAAAGGTATATACCTACACCATGGTATCTTTAATTGTTCTGTATCAGTAATATAGAGATACCTTATTCCTACTGAGAACTGTGGAATGATTTTCAAATAGATACAATACATGCCAAACATATTTTATATATTAATTGATTTAATATAGGTACATACTTTATACACTACAATGAGCGGCAAAAAGTTCTCAACAAATCTTATCGGCAAAGTGACGAAATAGTTATAATCAGGAAAACACTATTTTCCGGCCGGGCAGCCGTCTGCCCGGGTACCCACTTCCCGAATGATATCGTAATCCCGGACTAGGCCGGAAAAGTGCTACTTTTTCAAAGAAAAAGCATTCGAAAAGTGGGTATATATCTATAGGTGGTGTTTAAAGATTTTTGTGTGCTAAAGTATAAAAAAATGATTATATTTCTTGTTTAGAATAAATTTTAATTGCTAGTTACGAATAAGTATATTTTACTAGCATATAAATTAAAAAGTATAGGTAGGTACTAATTAACCTCACTTTTTGTTAATTCACAGTATTTTTTTTTAATTTGCCGCTATTAGTCAGGTGATGTATGTCAAAATCCATTTTTAGATATATGCATACCATTTCACCTAAGAAAGCGAACAAACCCGAGGCCGCGATGTAAATTTCAAGAAACGAAGTGCCTTCAGACGGATGTTCGCGCTTGCTAAATGTTCATCACAAGCAATGTTCGACGTAACTTGTTACAGGAGATTTGTACATAATATACTTATATAATAATAATAATAATAATAAATGTCTTTTTATTTCAAATTCCCAAAAACAAATTATAAACATAATGGTTTATAGACGGCGAGATCTAGCAACGCTACTCTATCTAACCGTCTTCTAACTATAAACTAAAAGATAATAAAGAAAATAATATTTTTAAATACTTATAATATAATATTAATAATAAATATTTCATAACAGCATTATTACGCTAGAGGCAAATGCATGAAGGTAGTATATAAAAACAACTAATTACTCGTTTCTTTTACTCACAATGAACTGCCCGACGGCCCTCTTAAAGCCAGTGGCAGCGGTAAGGGATTTTACACGGGCAGGTAGAGCACTGTACACTTTGACCGCGTTGTAACTAAAAGATCCCTGAAATTTGGCCGTTCGGTGCTGGGGGATAATAAATCTCTCACAGTATCGCGCCTCTCGTCCATGTATGTCAGTACCCACAACAAGCTTCTCGCAAAGATACGCAGGCGATCCGCACTTAACAATTTTATGTGTAAGTGTAGATAAGTGCAAAAAAAAACGTTCATCCATTCTTAACCACCCAGAAGCTTGAAATAACGGTGTGACGTGATCAAATTTCCTGGCATTAAAACAAAATTTAAGACAAGAATTCTGAAGTTTTTGGAGACTATTTTTTTCTCTCTGGGTAAGAGCTGGCCAAAAAAGAACGTCGGCGTATGAAACTATCGATAATATCAGGGAGTCGCTGAGTCTTAGTTTGACATCAGTCGTTAAAATGTCTTTGTGCATATATAAAAGTTTTAATTTATAATACGCTCTCTGTATTATTTCAGACACGTGTGCTTCGAATCGGAGCTGCGTATCCAAAAAAATACCTAAATTTTTTTCACAATCTGAAGGCACTAAAACAGCACCTTCAATTTTAATATTAAAATTATTTAACCCAGATGAGCCAAAAAGAAGTAACTTGGATTTTGTACCATTTAATACCAATTTATGGAATTTGGATATTTCAGCAACAATTGCCAAATCAGCATTAATAGCCTCCATGGCAGTTACAGCCTCCGAATGAGGGAACGAAAAATAAATTTGCTTATCATCAGCATATTGATGAGATGAACATACCCTTAAAAATTTATAAAAATCACAGGTATATAAAGAAAACAAGAGCGGTCCCAAAATACTTCCCTGTGGAACCCCCCTTTCAATATTGACATAATCCGAAACATCTGAACCAACACACACTCTTTGTCTTCTACCCAATAGGTAATTGTTTAATAGATCAAGAGCAGTGTCATGTAAACCGAGGTATTTAAGTTTAGAGCGAAGAACTGAGTGATCCAGAGTATCAAATGCCTTGCTGTAGTCTAACAGCACTAAAGCAGTCATCTTATTTTTATCCAGACTTCGAAAAATTTCATCACAGACATGCAATAGAGCTGTTGTCGTACTGTGCTGCGCTCGGAACCCAGACTGTGTGATAGGCAGTATTCGGTTAGCTGCCACGTAATCCTTTAATTGGTCATTCATAACTCTCTCGAGTATTTTCGATAAGGTAGGCAGAATGCTGACTGGACGATAATGCGACATCTCTGTAGGTGTGGTATTTTTCGGTACCGGGATAATGTTGGCACTTTTCCATTCCGTTGGAAATTTACAGGTTTTAAGAGAATAGTTAATAATAAACGTTAGATATGATGTAAGATACGGAGTGATTAACGAAAGCATTTTAAGGTCTATCCCGTCAGCACCCATGGCAGTACTTTTTATACTAGCAATTATTCTCTCCACACTCTCATCACTCACCTCAGAAAACTTAAATTCATTCTTTATATTTGAGTGTTTCCTGTTATTATAGTGTTCATTCATAAAGGCACCAGAATCAACAATAACCTTAGGGACACTATCAACAAAAAAATTATTAAGCCGAGAAGCTGTCATAGTATCATCCAACTGTGCATCCGCCTGAGCGTGCCTGCCGATGTTAAGTTGTCTTAAAGTTTTCCAAAAAGCCTTCGGGTCGGTCCGGAATTTATGATGAAGAAATGCTTTCTTCTCATTACGTACCGTAGTAGTAACTAAGTTACGAAGTTGTTTATAGTTTTGCAAAGTCGCCTCAGTCTTAAGTCTTTTATGTTTTGTTAAAGCTTTTTGGCGGAGCCTCATCATAAACCTAACATTATCTGTTATCCAAGGAGCGGCGGGCTTCGTAAATCTTGAGGTTTTCAGCGGAGCATGCACATCAAACACATTCCTAATATTCTCATTAAAAAAAACAATCATATCGTCCACATCGGTCATACCCAATAACACATTCCAATCAATGCTAAACAAATCATTAAGAAAATTAATAAATGTGAATGAGGAATAATCCCGGTATGCCCGATACGATATAGGAACGCGAATTTTCTGTAAATGGATCTGAGTATACACTAAGCAGTGATCAGAGACATTATCCATATTTATTACCTGCACATCGTCAGAAAGCTCCGGCGCCGACGTCACAATTAGGTCAATGAGGCTATTGCTAATTGGGGTAATCCGCGTTGGTGTGGCCACCATTTGGGAAAGCTTATACTTACCAAATAAACGATTAAGTAGAATACTTCCGGAGTTCTTTGAGTCAGAAATATCCACGTTTAGATCGCCTCCAAAGAAAATGTGATCGCAGGAAGGAATAAAACTTGTAAAGGAATTTTCCAAATCATCTAAACAATTATTAAGATTAGCATTAGGAGGACGATAGAGAGATCCAAAACATATGGTTTTACCCTGGACTCTTATGCTTATCCAAAGCTGCTCTAATAGACTTGACTGAGGCGGCGTCTCTAGTATTTTAAATTTAATCGATCTGACAATGTACAAACCGACCCCACCCCCTCGTCCTGTCCTATCCTTTCGTACTAAATTATAGTTCGGTATTAAAAAATTATTACTATGCAAGCCATCGTGCAACCAAGTCTCCGACAGGCCAATGATGTCGTATCCCTCCGCCGCCACAAACTCAGAAAATTCGGCAAACTGAGTACATAGTGAGCGTATATTAAAATGTGCAAAATAAAACTTAACCTTTGCATTTGCCATAAACAAATTTAAATCAGCAACTAAAGACACATTTGCGCCGCATTAAACAAGTTCTTTTTAAGTTTCTCAATAGGTGCATTGTCATTTCAATTTATCCTATTTTATATCAAAAAAAAAATATACCTACAATCAACAATATTCAATAGAAATAACCAAATTTTATCAAACAAGAACAGTTTAACCCTGCCAAATTTCTATATTAACAAATTATATTTTTCACTTCACAAAAAAGAGATTAGATATTTAAAGAATTTAATAAAAGGAATAGCAATATAAACAGATTTCAATATGTAGGTAGTACAAAATTATGAGCGGTAAAATATTTTAATTGATGCATGCATGGTTTCTCTTTTGTTTCTCTATGTCGGTACTTTGCTAGTAGGGGAGACTCGGGCAAGAAGAACCATATGGGCAAAAGGAATCAATCAAATATTTTAAAATTTAAATTGGCCGCTTTAATTTTGTCATCTAGTTTCGATAGCCGCCGCATTTCTGCAGTGTTTGTTGTGAAATATATTACGGTAAGTTGTTTTTTTCATATTTTACAGTGAATATAGATCGAAATATGTACATACGTTCTGAATCATTTTAACAGGGTTCAGGAGTTTTGAAACTATTTCTAAACAGTAAAAATGTGTAACATCATGATTGAATATATGGAAAAAGAATCTTTCGCCTTACTTAATCTCAAAATATTTCCGCGGTATCTGAAATCCATTTATTTTTAAACGGATTGATATATTTTAACTTACAAATAGGGCAAAAAGAACCGGGCAAAAGGAACTGGTAGCCGGATTCAGTGTAATTTCTGCCAAAAGTGGGCGCATCACTTATGTGCGGACTACCATACTGGTGTCTATATCTGTGACACTTGCAAGGGTACGGTTTTAAGCTCATTAAAAAACACTACTTAATAATAATATTATTTTTTAAGGTTTGTGTTGCCCAAAGGCATTTTATATGTTGGTTCATTTTGCCCAAGACAAAGGTTCTTTATGCCCGCTGGTCTGGGCAAAAGGAACCAAACGCAGAGTTTTGGTTTATGTTGTTTTTGAAAGGAAAATATATTTTCTTTTGTGCTTTTAATAAACAAGTTTTGTTTCTAAAGATATGCTTTAAATTTTGTCATTTTCCTGAAAATATGAGAACAATCGGAACATTTTGGCAGGCATTTAAAATTAAGTGGTTCTTCTTGCCCGAGTCTCCCCTACTTATAAGATTACTTTTCTTGCTGCGAACTTCGAACTTTTGCCGATCACTGTGTACATATATAAAATATTAAATTAAATAAATATAAGGAATAAATAAATACAATTATTATCAACATTTATTTACAAACTTGGCATCCTAAAACTTAAGGCAATGTTATTGATTATGAAAAAAATTATCGCCTATATGAATGAAACTAAATAAAATTATTATAAATAATATTATTTTATTTTCCAATATTTTATATAGCAGATAAAATGCCTCAGAATCATACATAGGTATAATAATATTACTATTAAATCCTGTACCTACTGCATCATTGCATCGACCTTCTCTTCTTCTCTATAATATGTAGGAAATGTAATGAATGAAATGTATGTAGGTACCTACGTTGTTTTATCTGGATTTCTCTGCTTTATTTGAATATTACATAATATAGGTAATAATTTCTCTTTTTGATACAACTAGTGTATTTTATCACAAACTTCACCTTGTCACCTTAATAGGGCATATTCATATGTTTATTCTTAGGAAAAAAATAAAATACTTTATTCGGAAAAGGCGTTCTATTTCTTCAGAGATTGTTGTATTTCTTCCAGCGTTTTTCCTTTCGTTTCAGGCACCCAGCGTAGCGTCAAAATAGTTGATATAAGACAACACAGTCCATACATCAAAAACGGACTGTATAAACCAACATATGATGTTAAAAGATTAAATAAATTTGTTGTAAGGAAAACCGACAATCCAAAGAATGTTACAAGGGCAGAAAGCCCTTTAGATTTAATACTGGCTGAAAATAATTCGCCCAACATTAATGTTGGCACAACTCCCAGTCCGAAGGAGTAGGTACAAACATATGCTAACATCCCTGCTAAGGGAAACCAGTTCAGTTCTTCTAAATTTACTAATTGAAATTGTTCTAAGAAAAAGTATACAGCCATCATTAGAAGAAGAAACCCGCTGGTTAACAAAGAATAAAAATACGAAGGCCTTCTTCCAAATTTTTCTACTGCTGCGCTGCAAATTAGGTTCAGTACAAACATAAGACCTATAAAAATTATTGATGAATATTGAGGACTCAAATTTCCACCAGCTTTTTCGAAAATGGGTTGGGTATATGTTGCAAAAACTGCCACCCCGCAAAGTTGCTGTGAGAATCTAAGAAAGACACCAGCACGTAATGCCCTTCTGTTACTGTCGATTGTGAAAAGGTCTTTCCAGTTTCCACTCTCTGACATTTGCCGATCGACGTCGTTTTTCATTATTTGGAAATCATCCTCGATGTCGGCCTTTCTGAGCAACCACTTGACGTTTTTTCGGGCTTCGTCCTGTTTACCATCTCTGATTAATTGGTAAGGTGATTCTGGTAATAGGGACACCAATACCAAAAACAAGGCTGGAATTACCATACATATATATGCTGTTGGTTTGACGTTCAGATAACTACCTGGAATGAAAAAGAGATAGACGTAAACTATATTGTTCTAAATAATTATCACATGGTTTATATGCCTCATTCAATTGATAATTTTATTGCAAAAAATCAAATTAACGCGGAAATGTTATACTTATGGCGTACTGAAACAATGACATTAACTATTTAGATTGACTAAATTTAAAACGCTTTAGTGAATTTAGATCACAAAAATATCAAAAACATATTTAAATAAAAAAATAAATAATAGGGGAAGGTTGCCTATATTGAACCGCTACCTAAATTAGACTACAGTACATTTCTCCGAAACTAAGCAAGTGCCATATCATCTGGCAACACTGTAACATACTTCCACCTAGAACCTTTGATCGGCAACAAACTCAACTAGTTGGCCGTTTGGCGTGTACAGAGCAAAACGTAATTTACACAATTTTAATGCAAAATTTTTAGGATTTCCCTAAGAATTTACCTTAGAACCATAAAACTCTAAGCAAAATCTTTTTTATGGAAGTTATCAAGTAAGTTTTCTATTTCTCGTATTACCATGCCATATTTGTTTTTTCTTGTTTCTTTCCTGGGGTGCGTTCAGGAAACGTTACAAAGTACACATTTCTTACTTTTTTGTGACCAAGTTCGTTCATAAATTATGTAACATGTTACTCTGTAACTTCTGTTTCAGCGTTCATAAATTCATTTTGACTTTACCGAAGGAGTCAATTTCTTACCATGGTCTAGAACATGGCTATAAATGACCGAGTTTGCGCGTTTTAAATCTTGTTGACAGCTTTGAAAAAAACGTTGTATAACTAACCTACAATTTTGGTTCTCTAATAAACCCTTTATTTTTCTGTGAGTTCTCGGCATACAAATAAAATCAAAAGCAACGAACACCAACAAACAAAACAACAGTCAAAAGTTATAGGTTATGTTGAAACGAATTTTGACATTTGAACAAATGAGGTGCAAAATTCGTTCACAAATCTGGGCTGACTCTGGGATCCACTTTAAATGTCAACAAGTTCCATTACAGTGTAAAGTATTCCTTTCCTTGTTGTTTCCTGAACGCACCCCTGGGTGGTTTTGTAAAACACGTGGTTGTTGCTTAAATTGGACCACTGGGTGATTGCCAAAATTGCACCGGTCCAATTTAGGCAGTTTTTCCAAATTGTGCAAAAATAATTTTTCTCTTTAAATAAGTTAATGTCATAAACTAACACCATTTCAATATTGCTAAAATCTTTTATCTTTGAGATAAAAAATGAAACTATGACTGATCCAATATAGGAAACTAATAGGCACTTTTTTTGCATTAGGATGTCTTCTACCGAAATTGTGATTGTAAATTTGATGTTTTTTTAAAATATAAGTATAAAACTTCCTATACCACCAATTTTATTTTTTATTTATTTAACACCTAAGCTTCCGATTTAAATCATGTGGTCCAATTTTGGAACCCCCAGGTGCAATTTAGGCAACCGGTTTTCTATATTGAACCACTTGCAGAGGGCTTTTTATAGCCTGGTATATAATAGATACTTTGAAATAAAATTCTGCAAAAAATCCTGCAGTTGAACAACATACTAAAGTATACTAAGGTATAGCTTTAAGATCGATTTTGCGTTATTATCAGGATCTATGATAAGAAATCTGGAAATTGGTCCAATATGGGCAACCTTCCCATATAGGAGTTCCTCAAGGAAGTATACTAGGTCCAATATTATTTATTTTATGCGTTGATGCAACGATATGCTTTTAGTTTTAAAAATGTGCAAATTACAAATGTTCGCTGATTGACACATTAATGTTTTAAATATTTTTGATGGTCTAAATAGGTACTCTAAATTCTGAGATAAATATATTATTAAATTGGCTAGAAGTAAATAAATTAAAATTAAATATTTCAAAAACTAAATGTATGGTTATGGGTAATAATTTAAATCGTCAAAATATAAATAATGTAATTGATAGTGAAAAATTGGAATTAGCAAACAGTTTTAAATATTTAGGGATAATCAGTGATTCAAAATTAAATTTTTTAAATTATTTTTAAAGTATTATATCGAAGATTGCCGGAAAAGTAGGTTTTTATTGTGCTAGTGAGGAAATATTTAATAAATTACAAATTTTACAAAATATAAGGCAATGCGGATTATTTTAAATTGTGACAAATATACAAAAATTAATTTTATGTTGAACAATTTAGATTGGTTCAATGTCAGAAATTTAATTTTTTATTTAGTAGGTATGTATCTTTATACATAAAATTAAAAATAATTTATTGCCTGTTTGTTTAAAAAAAATTTGTTCTTTTAATTATGACCATCATAATTATAAAACAAGAACTAATCAACATTTTTATGTGGATAGAGTGTCTAAAACATTAGCTTATAAATCTATTTTTTTATAAAGGTTTGATAGAATATAATAGTTTGGAAAATTCTATTAAATCTCAAAAATTAATAAAACTGTGTAAAAACTTTAAAATTACATTTAATTAAAAAATAAAATGATACATAATATTTGATACAATTTGCAAAATGTTTAACTTTTCTGTCTGTTTTTGTTAAAAGAAGGTTGCGTTTTAAAATTTAAAAATAAATCTGTAAAAATGTGTTAAAAGAATGTATCTATTAAAAATGAGCTTTTTGCTAAATAAAACATGTTACTATTACTACTAATAATACAGGTGCAAATGTTTAATCATAGATATAAGGCAAAGAATATTATGAGCTCTTACCCATCACAGTAATTACGAGCTGCCCTGCGTAAGTGAACAAAGTAGGAACGTTTCCAAAAAATCCTCTCACTGCAGGTGTAGTAATTTCACCTACATAAGGGGGTATGCTGCAAAATACACAACAGTCCCCAATTCCTCCCAAAATCCTTGCTACATAAAATTCCCATTTGTTTGTTGCAAAAATAATTGTTATCCAACTTAGCAATTGGGGAACCGCAACAAGTAATACCGATTTTTTTCTTCCCAACAATTCAGTGACCTTAAAAACGAATAAGCTTCCGCAAATCATGCCTAAAATATTAAAAGAAAAATGAATACGTAATCTTTTAATCCGTTTTCTTACTGTAAGTTTTTTTGTCATTCGTGGCATTAATCTTTTTACCAAAAATAAAATAAAAAAAAGCCGTAGTGGAGCTATAGTAATTTTATTTGAGGTTGAATTCTCAACGTCATTCAATCTATTGCCAACCTATAACCTATTTCGCGTTAATTTTTTGAGTTTATTATTTTAATAACTAACATTTAAAGAAAATCAATATCGTCTGTACATTATTTAGGTAGTATCTGATATATTACAAAAATATTAATTTATTTCATTGCTAATTTTGGCAGAATTGTATAGTGAAAGAACAATGAGTGACAATGACATAATAATGTTAAAAAAAATCTTACCCAATATTTTTCGCTATACAATTCTCCTAAAATAAGTTATGAAATTCCTTGATATTTATTAAATATGTCAATTATTACCTATAGAATATCAACTCGATACCGATTTTCTTTAAATTTTGTATAAAAGCTAGAAAACATAAATTAATCTACGCGAAATAGGTTATAGGTTGGCAAGCATGTTGACACTCCCACCTTAAGCTTTCATAGAGATTTTCCAAAGTCAATGCTATAATGAAATTGATTGTTGTAGACACATCTAAAAATAAAGCATGATAGTATAATTGCATAGTTCACATTATACACAGATTACTAAGATATGATATTCAGAGGCGGTGACGTAAATAGCCCTAGGAACAGATGATAATAATCATTGTGTTTCCATTTTACGTTTTAAAAGTCTGTTTTCATACAATCCACTAAAACACGGTAAGTTACTCTTACTAATGTTATACCGTGCGAGCAAAAATTATTTACATCAAAGAGGGCTTGGATTAAAAAAAGTAGGGCTTGGTTTAGATCACAATGATATGGGGGATGATATCTTCTTCTAGTAGTTCCTATCCGTTCCGGATGTTGGCAACCATATTAGCTATTATCACCTTATTAACTGCGGCTCTGAACAACTGTGTGGTGGTCATTGCAAACCAGGTTCTGAGATTCTTTAGCCACGAGATTCTGCTTCTTCCTACACCTCTTTTTCCATCCACTTTGCCCTGTAATATATTTTGGAGTAATCGATATCTGTCTGTGTTTCTCATCACATGACCAAGGTATTGGAGCTGTCGTATTTTGATGGTGTTTAGAATTTCTTTCTGTTTATTTATTATCTGTAAAACTGTCTCATTTTTGACACGGTCTGTCCACGACACCCTCAGTGTCCGACGATAGAGCCACATCTCAAAGGATTCCAATCTTTTACTTGTTGCTTCAGTAAGTGTCCATCACGACTCCACCCCATACAACAGAGTTGAAAACACATAGCAGCGTAGGAATCTTACCTTTGTTGCTAACGTCAAGTCGTGGTTCTTAAAAATTTTACTCATATTTCCGAACACTGCTCTGGCCTTCTCAATACGGATCTTTATTTCTTGCGCGTGGTCCCATTGGTCATTGATGTTGGTGCCAAGATACGTGTATCTACTCACTCGTTCAATAGGCTTGCCGTTACTCTCGTTTTTACAGTTGGGCACATTGGACTTACTTATAACCATAATTTTTGTTTTGTTTGTATTAATGTCAAGTCCGTACTTGTTGCTACTCGTCGTCACTCTATCTACTAAAAACTGCACACCTTCTTGGGTATCAGCGAACAGGGCAGTGTCATCCGCATCTCGGAAGTTATGTAATCTTTCTCCATTTAATAGAACTCCCACTTCAGCAGCATCCAGAGCCTCCCCAAATATTTGCTCGGCATACAAGTTAAAGAGCAACGGAGATAGACATATGTCTTACACCTCGTAGGATCCTGACCTCATCCGGGGATGATATATCTAACCAAATCTAGGTTAAAATTTTGTCAAATTCATATTACGACATGATATGCCAAACTAATGAGTAATAAAATAAGTAGACAAATAGTACAAATTTATTTTTGCCGTGCTTATTGGTAAATGTTTAATAAATTAGGAACACCTTACCTATGGGCTGAAAAATGATAAAGTACGATGCCTCCTCTTCTGTTATGTCGTAATTTACTTTATCCTGGGTAATTACCAAAGCAAAGGGTGAGCTCCATACAAAAATAATTCCCATTGAGAGAGTTCCCAGTGAAACTACAAATGTATTTTTGTTAAAAAAAATTGAATTATGTAGAAATACGTGCCCTCTAGATAAAAAAACAATAAATTTGGAAAAAAATATTTTCTTGGAGACAAAAAGTGACAAGTGATACATCGTTGTATTTAGAATGTCATATGGAGTCAAACAAAGTTAAAATATACCAGGTGTCCCATTTAAAAATTGAAAATTTATGTCACTTCCGGTTAAATCGGAAGTTCCGTAATGTTGAGTCACCTGTCAAATAATGCAGTTTTATGTCTGATACAAATCCCCCGAATTTTATTTTATTATCTTGAAAAACAAAAAAGGTAGAGGGGCGAGCTACCTTCCGTGGACACCCGCCGCGGTATGTTTAAATATTTCTATTTTCTTTTATTGGATATTATTATTTTAATTTTATTTTTATTAATTTAGCTTGTAGTTACATTTAATAAATTATATTTTACCACTTTAAAAACATTATTAATAAATCTTCAAACTTTTACGTACCTGTGAAAACAGCTAAAATTTGTGACCACACTTTGCCATTATCGTGAATGTAACTTTCCTTTTTTTCACCATCAAATACTTTGTCATTTTGGGAAGTCATTTTAGTAGAAGAGCGTTAAATCAAAACTTACCAAGGTAAGTAATGATCACCCACTAACACCACATAAGAATAATTTGCTATTGTGTCAAAACATATCTGTGTAAATTTGACAAGGCATTGTGAAAATGTTTGAAATAATACGTGTAATCGTATTTTTATGTTTATATTTGGATACAGTTTTATTAAATAATTATAGACACTAAAAACAGAGAAAACATCATGCAATGGATCTAGTTAAATTTTACTTATCTTAAGACTGCGTATCGGAATTTTATGCCCTTGTCGTTAATATAGTTTTAGTATAATAACAGTGAAATTGGAGTAATTAACATAATTTAAGATAATGTAAATTTAACAGCCTGATAAACATTTTGGAAAGAACCGACGTTTCTCGTAGAAACTTTGGATTCTAGTTTTATGAAATAATTTCATCTATACTATTATATAAAATTATTTTAAAGTTACTATCACTTTACAGTTTCTGAGTATAGATAAAAAATCGCAAACTAACTCGAATTAACCCAAAAAAAAATTATCTGCACTGAACACCGATGAAGCAATGTAAACATGATAAAATAAAAACATCACTTAGGACCTAGAAAGTTGTTACAGTGAAAAAAACGACCTAGTAGAGGAAGGCAATAGAACTTAAATCCGGCTTGGCATCATGTCGACGAAGTAGTTGTATTGCATGGTCTTGTCTGTAAAAAATTGACCAATTTCAGCATAGACCTGTCCTCTTAAATTGTAATATTATGGTCTAAATAAAAAATGGTCCTTTTAATTTAATTGATGTAAAATTTGCCACAATTTTTTTCTTCCTATGTTGGGTAAAGTCTCGTCTTCTTTATCTAATGTTGAGATCTCTTTATTGAAATAAAAATTATGCACTTTACTTCTTATGATACTTTCACATCCTCATCAATTTGTATAGGTGTCCTTCCTGGCGACTGTTTAGGAAGGGCTACAGTTCCAGATTTTCTTTCCCTAAGAAGCCTATTAGATTGTTGATTCACGAACTCCCGTCATATTAGCACATGCTGATACTAGGTTTCTGACAGTACCTACTAGATGATGTTTGGTGCACAAGTGCATCGTTTAGGGGAGAGGGGGCCACCTTGGGACGCGTGCACCTTGAGACAGTCGCCATATTGTCGAAATCGCGTGTCATAAATTTTGCTCCTCCCTATAGATCAAAGTAAACCAAACGTTTGTCGGAATTTTGTAGCAAAAGAGTGTGTATGTCGTGTAATTTTCGTTTTATCCCGCTTATTTGGTTTTGCTAGAAGGTAAGTTTTTTATTAGGCCAAGTCTTATCGATGAAAAAATATTTTAATGATGTACTATTGTAACCATATAATTTTTTTAACGGCTTTTGATATGAGTTTCTTCATTTTTCGGTAAATATAAAATGATATCAACAAGTGTTTTAAGGTTAGGTGTATAAAAAGCTAATCTTGATTTTGGGCCACCTTGAGACATTTGTTTTGGGCTACCATAAGACATGTCTCAAGGTGGCCCAAGATTATTTTATCAATAGAAAATATTATTGCAGATGTCCAGGAACACATAGCAGTGAGTTTGAGGACGTCCAGGCGGAGGCGTTGGGGGCGCATGAGAGAGCCGAGTTATGGTTCCGTTCCAACAAACTTCTGATGAACACAGATAAAACTCAGAGGTTAATTTTTACTTTGCGGGATCTATAGGGGATTGACAATGGGGAGGGGTCTGTCAGGTTCCTGGGAGTTCATCTGGATCCCACCTTAGGATGGGACGTGCAAGTGGAGAGCGTGTCGAGAAGGCTTGGAAGCTGCCTCTTTCTGCTAAAGAATCTGAAGGACATTGTCTCGATGGAGACATTACTGTCTGCCTATTATGCCCTTTTCCACTCGGTAATGACGTATGGCATAATGGCGTGGGGGTGGAGCTTCGTTGGCGGGTAGAGTGTTTGCGCTTCAGAGGAAGACGGTCAGAGTTATGGCTGGTTTGGGCTTTCGGGAGGACTGCAGACAGGCATTTAGAGACCTTGGAATACTGACTTTTCCGAGTGTGTTTATTATGGAAAGTATTTTATACATAAAAAAGAATGAAGGTAACTTTGTTTCCCATGGCGATATGCATAATTATTCAACACGTGGAAGAGATAATCTTGTAACTGCATATTGTAGGCTAAAAAAGTGCCAGTGCAGGCCAGAGCACCTTGCCATAAAATTATATAACAAATTGCCTCATAATGTGCGAGGCTTTTCATTTATTAAATTGAAATCTTTTATAAAACAGCTTTTTATTGGAAATGCCTTTTATAGTGTAGATGAGTTTTTGTCTAGTGATGTAATATTTTAAAATAGTGCCAATTATTGATCCACCCATTTATTTATTTTATTTTAACTCAAGTTTTAATGTGTTTTAGTAAATGTTGTTTTCTGTTTTAACTAATTTTAGTATAGTTCTTTTTCTTTTAAGATATTTTAATTGGCCTTATAGTGACAGATGCTTTATTTTGTTAAATTATATATTGACATGTGTAAGCAAAACTTTGTATTGACATGAATAAATTATTTGTATTTGTATTGTATTTGTAACTCCTATAACTATTTTTCAAATTGCCGAATGTGTGGGATACGCGTTTGATAAAGTCATAACTTCGGAAAACATAAAATCCTGTTTTAAAAAAATGTGGCATAATGCCGTTTGATCGTCATGTGTTTCAGGACTCCGGAATTTTTATCCAGCAGTGTTACTGATAGAGAACCGCAATCTTTGGAGGATATTCAAGAAGAATCTGTTCAGAATAATCAAGATAAAATCGGGAATAACTCAAAAACATGTGAAACTGTAACTCCTGAAAAAAATTTACCAATCGCTTCTTGTTCATTCAAGTCTCCAGAAGAATTATTTGGCTTCCCAAAAGCTCAACCCCGAAATAAACTGTCAACAAGAGAGTAGTAGAAGTAAAATCGTGACAGATACCCCGGAAAAATGTTGATAGAAGAGCAATATAACGAGAAGAAAAGAAAAGAATCAGTGAAACTATCGAAGAGCACCAAAAGGAAATTAACTTCCATTTCTGTTGACAAGCCCACTTCATCGTCATCCGAAAGTGACGTGAATTCATTTGTATCAGACTCCTCTGATGAGGAGTCATTTTCCTATTTTGAAATGGATTTAAGAGATCAAGCAAGTCCAGAAGTTGACTCATTTGTTTTAATAGAAATTCACGAAAAATAATCAATTTTTTACGTTGCCAAAATTTTGGATAAAAAAAATTGATGAGTTCAAAGTAAGCCCTTTTTCTTCACAGCTTGAAGATAAAAAACTAATTTATCTTTCCTGCAGTTGAGGACATTGCTTTCATGAATAAATCTGATATCAGGTGCACTTTGCCGTCCATAATTAAATCTTCTGGAACAAAAAGGCAACAGTCTTTTGTTTCATTTGGCATTAAATTTGACAGAAATAATATTCGCTGAAACTTCAATTTTTTAAACGGTTTACTTAAGCCTACCTACATTTTAAGATGCACGTATTTTGTGCTTTAGAATAAAAGTTTTTTTGTACTTTAATATGTTTATACATTTTATATGTTTTGTGATTCAAAATAAAAGTATTTTGTGTAGTAAACATATTTTTTAAAATTTATTATATTGTTTCAAGGTGGCCCATGTCATGGGCCACCTTGAGACAAAGCTGGGAGTTTTAAAAAATGCCGCAAAAATTGTGTGCCTTTCATTTTTGCATTTTTAAAAATAATATGTAAAAAGTAATGCTCCATAATAAAATCATGATATATTTGAAGTATTTTTAACGCAACATTCGACACTTGAACCTGAAAAAACTAAAAAATGTTTCAAGGTGGCCCCCTGTCCCCTACATTTAAAACTATTGCCTTTGCTTTTAGGTCAAGCACACACACCTTTGCAAAACACTGGGGAATAATTATTCGCCATTTTTGTAATATTTTTCTAATATACACATAAGCTTTCGATAACACGTTAAAAATACAACTAAACTACCTCACTTGAAGTTGGAAATATTCTATGACAAAAGCCACCTACCTTTATATCTATGCAATAATCGATAATTTAATTACTTAAGATCAGCTACCTGTTATTGTTATGCTTATGGTTTATTGAGGTTTTACGACTCATGACCCTCAGCTGTGCTGTCAGGCTTTAAGAAACAGAATATAACTCTTCGAGTTTATCAATATAAGTTTGTGTGCTAAGATACATTCCGGTACCTGGTTGCAAGTAAATAAAAACTAGACTGGGTACATATCGCTAATCGTCAGCCGAGAGTGCATCTAATATTAGTACTAAAAAAAATTACTAAAATTTACAATAAAAAAATACTTTTCTTTCCTATTTTTCTATTTACTATTGCTTTTTTTGCCTCACCTTCCTGCGGAACGTGAAAGGGAAACATATCGCCAAATTGTCATTATAACAACTGACCAAAACTAGACAATGTTGCAAAATTTCCTTTTTCTCGTATAAATAGGTAGTTTGCTACCATTTCTATGCTATTTAGGTATAGACCAATATATTTGAAAAAAGTAGTATTTGAGGTGACCTAAACGAATATCCAAACCAAAAGTATATCGGACGCACCCAATTCGATTTATTAACGACCCAATATGACCCTACATTGATTTTAAAAAAATCAAAAAAATTACTTCCCAACTTTTGATCGCGTTTGCAAACAACAGTATTTTGTAGCCCAACGTCGTCTACACGTCAAAAAAGTTTAAATCGATTAAAATACTTTTTGCCACCTGTATCGCCGTACAACGAAAAAAAACATATTTTTCAACTTTGACTTTAATAACTTTTTTCCGGTACACCCTGTATATTGGAAATTTTTCTAAGACGTACTCCTACTATTCCTCTCTACATCCAGAAAATTTTAATCGTTTTGCTCTAACCGTTTCCGAGAAAAAAATTCGCGAATATCTAAATGTGGAACAGCCTCCCACCACGTGGCGACGGATTATCAATGTCGGACCGCCATCTTTAAAATCGAGATTACAACTATTTCTGAAACATTTTGGGCAAATATTTTGGTAAATAAAATTAGAAGAAGGTTCAAGGTAGATATTCCACCCGATTTAAAATCTGGAAATGTTCTTATTAGTCTAGCAAGTCACGCTGAAAACACCCATTTTTCGCCATTTTTGACAGCCGGATTTTTAGAATTAATAATTAATTTAGATACATCAATATCAAGGCACTCTTAGTCAAAAGTGAATGGTGTTAGAATTTGTAAAGATTGCTTGTTTCCGCACCCAAAAAAGCGACTTTTCTCAATTTTGCGAATATATTTTAATAATTTTGGATATGTAGAGGTGTTGAGAAGTAATCAGCGCATTTTTTGAGAAAAAAATTAAACGGTTTTGTTAAAAATTGAATAAGCTACAGTCGATATAGTAAAAAAAAAGCTGCCGTTTTTTCCGTATTAAAGATAAATAAACGAAAAAACATCTCTTAAATACAATTTGACAAGCTCTATCCGCTAAAGTTTACAAAGTTTCGATCAAAAGTCGTTTTCAGTACGAAAAAAAATAAAAACCGTGAAAAAATCAGGCCTAACTTTATGATTTACACTTTCTTACAATTTTCGGCAATTTCCATTCCAGTTAGGTATAGAACGATATATTGGAAAAAGGTAGATTTTGAGATGGCCTAACCGATTATCCAAACCGAATGTCGATTGGATGCACCCAATTCAACTTATTAGCGATCCAAGAGGTACCATTTTGGACCAAATTTTGACTTTTAAAAAATAAAAAAAATTATTTCCAAACTTTCGATCGCGCTCACAAACAATAGGCTTCTGTAGCCGACGGTCGTCTACACGTCGAAAAAGTTTAAATCGAAAAAATTCATTTTTACGACCTGTATCGAATTTCAACGAGAATCGGATATTATTCGACTTTCAAAATTAATAACTTTTTTTCAGTACACCCTGTATATTTGAAATTTTTACACAACGTACCCCCACTATTCCTCTCTAAACTGAAAAAGTTTCAATCGTCCCACTCTAACAGTTTCCGAGAAAAAAAATCGCAAATGTGAAAATGTCGAAAGCCACGGCGGCGGCGGCGGCGACAACATACATACATTATTTTCACCGAAGCGCCGTATAACATATCGCGGTGTAGCGCGATATGTAAATATCGCGGTGTAGCGCGATATGTAACTAGTTTTTAAAAAAAAATTTGAAAAGTATTTTTAAATTTTTTTTTCTGCTAGGTATTACTGTATATAATGCTTTAATGCCTCTACCCAAAAAAATAGACTCTTAACTCATTGTTTTCTGTGTCAAATATGCAATGTACTTTATTTGGGGCCTAATAAGGGACTGGGGAAATTTTAATGGGTGAAATTTAATTGATAAAAGTGCCTAGGGCTTTATCCTCTTTACCGTAATGCCCTTGCACAGTGGCGTACCCAGCATTGGGTCTCGGGAGGGGCACAATATCAATGGCGGTATCATATAGGCTAAATGCCCACCGCAGAATACTGTGAAACACGTTAAAATGAATAAAAAATAAAACTTCTAGTAACATTGTTTGATATTATATTATTAATACTGGAAGTCTAAGAGTCTTGTGAGTTTTTCCAAAGAACTTTTAATTGGCATAGTAGAAAAATGTGGCATGTGGCGCTTTTAAAGGATAAAATTACTCATACTATTTGGCATTTTTATAAAAATACAAACAATATCATATTATTAATTAGATTAACTATTTTTTAAAATACTATTGAATTTATTTTAACGACGCGACGAGTAAAATTCCAGGACAATAAACAACAAATTCCATGTACAAAAAATACAGAATAATATAATCTACATCCGATGTAATTGTATTATATCCCAAATAATGCAATAAAAATGGAAAGTGTTTGAGATTTTATTCTCCCTAAAAACAAAAACTCCATAGGTAGGTACCTAAACAATTAGATAAATATTTCAAACAAAGTGGCAGGCGTTCGGCTGTCGCAAAATATCACTAGGAAGATTGAATTGGACAAATACAAATTTGGTATCACTGATAAGCTAAAGGTCCAAACGTTGGTGCTTTATGCAATAGATTTTCAATTTAGGGCGTTTATTGGAAGGAAATAATTCGCCAAAATTGCCTACTTCTATTTTTATAATATCATAAGAAAAATTTTAATCTGAAAATTTGTTACATTGAAAACAGTAAAAGGATGCGTGTTTCAATACTTTTAAAATAGGGTAAATTGTAATTTACTTTTTAAAAACGTCACTAAAGTCGTCTAGAACAAACAGTTTTTTTTTTTAAATTGAAAAGATATAATTAACAAAATGTTATTTCTTATACAAAGACAATAATTTATTTTTTACTTACTAATCTCGAGACAACAGTCATTACTTGCAATTTATAAATTTAGGGTAACCAGGGGCAAGACGGGACCATGGGGTAAGATGGGTTACCCGAGTTACTGCCAAAACTGACGTGTGAGGACGGTTTTATTGCAAAACCTTGGACTCGCTTGATAACAACATCTTCGCAGAATAGGCGTTGAAAGCACACCGTGTGAAAGTTATGATCGCCTTTCCAGTATTACCTGTCATCTTATGTTCTGACTTAAAGAGTATGTCAAAAAGTGTACATCAAGTTAAAGCAAAACACGTTATTTTTCTGTAGGGTACCAGTATAGAGGCATCTTTTGAGAGGAGAGTGATTGTTTGTTTTTAAATAAGTATGGTTTTTAGTATTTTGGTGTAAGTTAAGCCAAACTTTTTTATGCTAAAAGAGTTATGGATGGAATGCAAAAAAAATTTTTAGAATAAACTTTATTTTTTGGTAAATTGGTTTAATTTTTATTGATATAAATGCTTAGCGTCCCCGTCTTGCCCCTGGTTCCCCTACGTGACAAACAAGCTTTAATATAACAAACAAGCTTTTATCCATTGCTTCGCTCTCATTGGTTAATACCTTTGTATATCGCTAATCGTTAAATAATTTTAACATCTTGATAGCAATTGAATTGGTATCTTTAATAAAATATTATAAGACAAATAATAATCTGTTTTGCTTGTAAAATGATTTATAATATTTAGCAAACACACTTTACCCCAATATTATTATTATTTCTGTGAAGAAAATGGCAAGAAATGTTGGGATTTTAAAAAAGATGGAACTATCTGTTATTATGACCATGCATTTTTAATTTATACATACAAGGCACTATGTTAATAATTATTATTATCACTATAATTTTTAAAGAATATTATGGTTCACTATAGCACTTACGTATAAATGGATAATATTTCCAATATTATGCAATATAAGAAATATCTATACATATATCTCATCCTGTATAATTAAATATTTATAATGCTTGTCAAGTTGTACGTAATATCAAAATTAAAATTATTACGGTTTAATTGAAATCCTTACGTAAATATTTTATATTTAAACAAATTTTTGTTTTATCTGGCATAAATATAAAAATTGCTTTGTAACTTATTTGAAATAAAACATAATGGCATAAAGTAAAATATAACAACGTCCAAACTGGTAAGTCTGATGTAAAAAGGGATCTGAATAAATTTTAAAATGACTGTTCAAAATGAAAAAGGATTGCATGTCTCTAATATAAAACCACAAAACACCAAATATGAACACAATAATGGAAAATGGTGGCCTCAGATATTAGCAGTTTTGGCAGGTAAGAACATGATAATATATCGGCAGGAGAAATAAACAACGTTTGTAATTGTAATTACAATAATCATTTGTATTAAGATTCTTCGTCAAATAGTAAAATAATATACAAGGTGCTCCACCAGAGAAAAACTGGTTTAAAGTGTGTTAGGTTAGAGTGGCAGACCTTTGGTATTGTCCAAACAGTCACACGTAGTCCTTCAAGGACCGTTGTGGTACCACACATATTCCGCGGAACCTATCCGCATCAGCTTCGTGATAAAGTGTGTTATTTATGAAACAACCTGTAAAAAATAAATCTATTTTACTTATAGAATTTCTAAACCCTTTGTCATTAGTCTAACACAATGCCGTATATAAAAATAATCCTTTAGATTGTAAGTACCTACAAATATTATGTAAAAATGTTCACATATAAACTTATAACATGTAAGAATCCAGTTCATTTCCATCAAAAATTGAAAATATCTGTTCTTGTATTAATTGAAGCCTTTAACATATTATATGTATAAACATTTTAACTGTAAACTTACCTTAAAGGTATACAAAACAGCCTTTTTATTTTATAAAGGGAATATTATAAAGACATAACTTTTATATATGCATTATTATTTATGTAGATTTTTTATCGATCAAAAACTTTACGTGATACAAAAAAAACTAAAAAGAAATTTGAAATCAGGGACACTAAATTAGCAAAGTTCCCTATAAACAACCAATTCACATTTAATATGGTGTAAAAATTTTATGCAAACCTATGAAATTAACCAAGTCGTTAAAAATATAGAAACTATACCTTTATAAAAATAAAAATGACATTTTTGAAAAATAGATATTAGGAATTAATACTTATAATAATTAGTACTAACATCTTACCAATTTCCAGTTACACTTGGACCGTTTACGAGTGGAGTACTGTATGCATGGAGTTCACCATTTACATTGGTTATTTCCAAAGACAAAGAAAATTATGATATTTCAGAAGAAGAAGCATCATACTTCATAATATTTCAACCTTTAGGTAAGGGCTTTTTTTTAGACCGGTGTGATAGCTCACTGGTAGAGCAGCCACGTTAGGCCGCGGGACCTGGGTTCGATTCCTAGGGTATTTGTCTGCTTAGTATACCCAAAAATCTTAGGAGGAAAAATGTCGTTAGTTGAATCCTGAATACGACCCAGTGACTGGGGAGAATAAATCCTGTCTTTTTATAGGGAACTGACGAATCAACTGGTGCATACAGAATTTAAGCTTATGATATAAATTTCAAAAATTAATTAATTTGGCTGCATTGGCTACATGCCAACCAAATAAGCATTTTTATATTTGAGATATTTCTAAAACATTAGTTAATTTATTTACTATCAAATATTTAATAACTAGTAAGTATATGTTCCAATATCCCTTTGAGGGAGGGGGTTTATTAAACTATGCTGTTAAAACATACAGGGTGATTATTGGAAAACTTAAAATTGCTATATTCTTTACACTCAAAAAGATATCCAATATCCAAAAATGTCATTTGCAATAAAAACGCATGAGAATAAAAAGTATGTATCTCCGGACGCTTACCCCCAAAGCACAGTAAAATACTGCAACATTTAAATTTTAGTTTTATTTTTTCCCTTGTGATAATGACTATTGTGTATGCCTCTATTTGCTACCAATAATTAACTGTAAGCTACTTTTTTTTTAAATGAAACTGATATAAACATTACATTACATTGGAATATACTTTAGCTGCAGCCTTTCATTTTAATTTTAGGTATGATATTTGCCAGTATATTCTTCTTCAAAATAGCAGAACTCATAGGAAGAAAAAAGTCATTATTATTTCTGGCACTTCCACAAATTATTTCCTGGATAATAGTTATATTTGCAAGAACAAAATGGGACTTTTACGTTTCAAGGTTTTTTGCAGGAGTTGCAGATGCAGCTCTATTTTGTACTGTTCCACCGTATATTGGAGAAATAACTACTCCAACTGTCAGAGGATATTGTGGAATTATGCCTACATTTATTCTTAATGGAGGAGCATTTTTTATTACAGTATTAGGTATAATATGTGTTAAACTATATTGAAAATAATTATTGTAAATTGAAAATCCAGTTTTGTTAGAAAGATACTTATAGGTACCTACTTTTATAGGTTTAAAGTAGCGTTCATAAATTTCCACTTAACTATGAGAAATGATCTGCCAACATGTTTTGAACAAGGAGAACAAAGAAATGTTAAATTCTCGATGATGTACAGGGTTATCCAACCAAGACTAGACAAGGCGATTTTTTGACTTTTCCTGTACTTTTATAAAAAAAACTGAAATAGCCATCTTAAGTCATTTTCTCCCGCGAATTCGAATATCTTCAGCAAAAAACAATTGAACATCAAACACAAGTACTAGGGGTCACTTTGATATTTTTTTAAATGGAACACCCTGTATATTTTTACATTTTTAAATTCCACATAAAATTATAATTATTTTTTATTAAATGCACTATTAGTCTATACTTCATAGTTTCCGAGATATTGACTCTCGAAAAGTGACATTTTTTAACTTTGACAGCTTATAACTTTCTAACAGTACGTCTTAGAGCAAAACGGCTTACATATCCCTATCTTCAATTTTTATTATCTTCCCAAAAAAATCAACTTCCGGTTAAACCGGATGTAACTCGAAAGAAGGAAATATAGTTGTTCCGGTTTAACTGGAAGTTGATTTTTTTGGGAAGATAATAAAAATTGAAGATAGGGACATGTAAGCCGTTTTGCTCTAAGACGTACTGTTAGAAAGTTATAAGCTGTCAAAGTTTAAAAATGTCACTTTTCGAGAGTCAATATCTCGGAAACTATGAAGTATAGACTAATAGTGCATTTAATAAAAAATAATTATAATTTTATGTGGAATTTAAAAATGTAAAAATATACAGGGTGTTCCATTTAAAAAAATATCAAAGTGACCCCTAGTACTTTTGTTTGATGTTCAATTGTTTTTTGCTGAAGATATTCGAATTCGCGGGAGAAAATGACTTAAGATGGCTATTTCAGTTTTTTTATAAAAGTACAGGAAAAGTCAAAAAATCGCCTTGTCTAGTCTTGGTTGGATAACCCTGTACCTACATCGTCCTAATGGAGCTTTAAGATGATGAAAATGACCTGGTTAAGAGTGAAGGTGTCTCGAAGAAACTTCAAAAGAAACTACCAAATGTAGTAAAACCTATAAAGGACAGACTCTTCGTAAAGTTGGAATGTAATAAAGCATAGGTAAGAAAGGTATTTAGGCAGATTATAAGTATAAATTACAAAGAATGATTGTTATTAAAATAAGAAGAAAATTTAATAGAGAAAGATATTAACTGCATTGCAGTAACTAGAGGGTTGCCATAAGGACGCCTTATCAATTTTAAAAAAGCAGTGAAGAAGGGACACACATCAGTGTATTATAATTACCACTATTTGAACTCTTCATCTTTCCACAATTATTATGATCTATCCGTTTTTACAATAATTTTTCCCTACACATATTATGTGTGATTTCATTCCTCCTTTCTTTCTTAACATAGATAAGATGGCATGATCTGGTTACTTCAATGCAGTTCAGATCTTCCTCTATTACAATTTCTTCTTATTTTAATAAGAATCATTCTGTTAAATTTAAACACAACCTGAATTAATACACTTCTTTCTTACATACTATTCTATGCAAAGGAAGACATTTCTGCAAATAACATTAACTCACCAAGTCCTATCTATGCACCTTTTGTTCTCTTTGTTCGAAACAGGTAGAAATTTTAATGAAATAAACCAGTGGATTAATATTTCAAAAGTCTCCTTGCTTTCCCTCCAAATTTACACTTCATTTAAAGTATGGGACTATGTCTTCAAAAAGTACATAAGGTTTAGCGTCTTTTTAAGTGGGCGATAAGCAATTAGCATTTCTTTTTAGGCAGCTACTGCGATGTCAAAACTTCAGCATATATATGTATAGTAATTCCTGTTATATTTGGCGTCTTAGTATCCATGTTACCAGAATCGCCTTACCAACTAATCAGAGATGGTAAATACGAAGAAGCTCAAAAAAGCATAAAGTGGCTTATAAGAAAATGCGACGTGACTGAAGATTTTTTGGATA
This sequence comes from Polydrusus pterygomalis, assembly GCA_963969555.1. Classification (NCBI taxonomy): domain Eukaryota; kingdom Metazoa; phylum Arthropoda; class Insecta; order Coleoptera; family Curculionidae; genus Polydrusus; species Polydrusus pterygomalis. The sequence goes on from OZ018379.1 coordinate 23,365,544, forward strand.
TGAAAGCTGATGTTGAACGTCAAATGTCTGAAACAGCAAAATGGAAAGACTTAATAAATATTGACAGCAATAGAAGAGCATTACGCGCTGGCATATTTCTTAGATTTTCCCAACAGTTTTGTGGAATAGCTGTTTTTAATTCTTATACTCAAGTTATTTTTGAAAAAGCAGGAGGCAATGTTGGACCTGAATATTCATCAATGATTTTTGAAGGTCTAATATGGATACTTATTTTGGTCGGTGGTATACCTATAGAAAAAGTGGGAAGAAAGCTATCATATTTTTACTCACTTATAAGTTGTGGTACAATTCTTATAATTTTGTCTGTGTACTTTTTCATAGATCAGTTTAATTTTGTCTCTTTAGATCAAATAAAGTGGTTTCCATTGGCGGGAATGGTACTATATGTATTTACTTATGTATTTGGTCTTGGTATCGTCCCAACATTAATGTTGGGAGAATTGTTTTCAGCAAGTATTAAATCCAAAGGACTTTCTGTACTTGTGTCACTGTTTGGAATAGCAGTATTTGTTAGCACAAATTTATTTCATTTACTAACGACGTACCTTGGATTGTATGCTCCATTTTTCGTGTATGGTACTTCTTGTTTATTGTCGTCGATTTTAACCTTACGCTGGGTTCCTGAAACTAAAGGAAAAACTTTAGAGGAAATTCAACAGGCTCTTAAGAAATAAACCTTTAATCTACTGATGGTTTTTTTATTTTCTTAATCCTTTTCCCTTTCACTTTTCTCGCAGAGAGATATTACGAGATGTCTATGTTGAGTATTAACATACACAGCGGTTAGCACCGATATATTATGTAGGACTCGGTAACCTAGCAAAACTCAGTACCCCAACTACTTTTCCTTCACCTGTATGTTTGTTTGTTTGTCCATAACCGACTTTTTTAAATCCGATTTTGACCCACTTTAAACGGTCAGATTTAATTAAAATTTTGTAGACTTATTAGGAACCGCTGACAATACAATAATCTACACGCAATTCTCATGTCAAATTTTGACAGCTGTCAAATATAAAACGAAGAAGCGATTTTGACGAAACAAATTATGGGGTTGTATAGTATTCGATGCGGAGACTTCGGGAAAAATAAACAAAAAATTCTCCTGTCAAAATTTGACAGCTGTCAGTATGTCAAATCCTTAAAAAAATGATATTAATTAAAAAAACTATAAGGTCGTATGTATATTGATGGTGGAAAGTTGAAAAAAATACGCAAAAAGATCTCTTGTCAAAATTTGACACCTGCCCAATATGTCAGAATTATTACAATAACCGATAGTAATGAAACAAACGTGGGGTCGTATAAATATTGTCGCTAAGAATAGAGAAAAAAAAAATTCTACCCGTCAAAATAAAATTTTGACAAATTTTTTTTTTAATTTTGGAAATTTTTGTCGTTTGTTCGGGTTTGTAAAATGTTTGTTTGTAACCGACTTCTTTGAACCCGATTTTGACCCACTTTAAACGGTCAGATTTAATTTAAATTTTGTAGACCCATCAAGAACCGCTGACAATCCAATAGTCTATTAATCTAGCTCAATCTACTAAAAAAATGTTTTCTTAAAAATAACTCAAACTAAAAAATGACAAATAAATATAGTTTACAAAAACAAAAACACGCTTTAATAATTAATCAAACTAAAAAGCGGAAGACAAATATAGTTTAAAATAATTCTTGAAGTTCTTAATATAGGCAGAAAATAATAATGAACGATAAACATTAGTATTATTGTGAAAAAAGCGTGGGTCGCTTTGTGCTATATTTTTCGTATATCGAGCAACCCACGCTTTTTTCACAATAATACTAATGTTTATCGTTCAGTATTATTTTCTGCCTATATTAAGAATTTCAAAAATTAATTTAAACTATATTTATTTTCCGCTTTTCAGTTTGAAATGTTTTAAAAAGTCTTATTGACTTTGTATGGTCTTCTTATTCCCACATTTATTTTACTTCCTCTTCCATTTGTTTGAACTTTTCTTACTAACTAAGTTAATTATTTTTCTACAAATTCAGTACGCTGATAATTTTTTCTTCACTGTTCAGATGTTATACTAACACACCATTTTATTTTCCATATGGAGAGATATTACGAGATGTCGATGTTGAGTATTAACATACACAGCGGTTAGCACCGATATATTATGTAGGACTCAGTAACCTAGCAAAACTTAGGACCCAACTACTTTTTTAAGCAGAGTTTTTCTTCCCCCCATTCAAGACTATATCAATTTCCGTCTTGAGAAAATGAATTTTAATTGTTTTTAATGTTTTACAAAGTCTTATAGACTTTTTATAGTCTTCTTTTTCCGACATTTATTTTACTTCCTCTTTCATTTTGTTTGGACTTTTCTTACCAAATAAGTTAATTTTTTTTCTACAAACTTAGTACGCTGATAATTTTTTCTTCACTGTTCAGACGTTATACAAACACACCATTTTATTTTCCATATGGATACCATCTACTATTCTCTCTTCTGCTAACATCATCATCAAAGCTTTTTTTGTCTCCTGGTGATGAACGTTTCTACGTTAGAAACATGATACTACAATTTTTATACCGATACAAATTGGGAAAATTTAAATAATAAAATTAAAAATAATTTTAAAATTATAAAAAATCGGTTTGATAACATTTTGTTAACAATTAATTTTAATAAAACAAATTATATTCCTTTTTCTTTAAACCATAATAACCTACCACGAAATATAAATAGTATTCAAATAAATGAAGACATTCAAATTTTTAAAGTTAATAAAATGAAATATTTAGGAATTATTTTTCATAGTAAATTAAATTGGAATTTTCACATAGAATACTTAATTAAAAAATTAAGAAGTTTACTACCGATTTTTAAAAACATTAAAAAAATTTTAAATGTAAGACATATGGAAATATAATATTACGCGTTAGCAAAACTCATTTAAATTACGGAATTTTAGGTTGGGTAGGAATAAATAGAACTTTAGTTAAAAAATTAGAAATATTACAAAAAAGGTTTCTAAAAATTATATTCAATAAAGATTATCTTTATCGTTCAAAATAATTATATTCAGAAACAAAAAAGTTGAACATAAGACAACTTTACATTTATAACATCTTAATATATCGTCCCTGTCCAGGCAATGTATCGTAAGCGACATTTTCGCCAATGCGGGATTTTGGTGTTGCCGGGATCGCTTGAGTGAGCTACGTCGACCCAAAAAAATATCGTATGCTACAATACTCAATAAAACATCAAATTTCTATTTAAAAGTTTGGCAATGTATGCGCCCACAAACCATAAAATATCGCAAGCTCCCATACTATCAACATTATGTCACTTTGTATCCACCAGAGGTTTTTAAAATATCGTAAGCTTATGTCGCTTACGTTTTACTTACAGCCAAAGTCCTAAAACCTTTTACACAATCATTGCATGGATTATAACATCTGAAGTCCCACAACGGTCAATATAAATATTGTATCCGCCAGTCGCTTACGATATATTTTTTGTTTAAGTTGTTTCGCGGTAATTTTAGAATATTAAAAAACATCGATAAATTAACGTATGCACCCGTCGCTTACGATATTATAAAAACAATTCGCTAATTTTCTAACACAAACAACATCTAAAGCAACATTAAAAATATCGTAAACTCCACGGGATCCCTAAAAAGCCTCTTTGAAATATCGTAAGCGACCTTCAGTTAACCCAATAAGTATATTTTTTAGCAATTAACCCTAAAACCATGAATTATTATTTCTCCTAATCCATAATCCGAAAATAATAAAAAATTTCTTTAAGAAAACAACAGAAAAAACAGTTTTTTGTGTTTCCTGTAAAATTACTCAAATGGCGCATAAGATGCTTTGCTTGGCCAGGGACGATACATGTAAGTGTATTATACAACCTAATGGCTATCCCAAACAGTAATGCAATAAAAATTGAAAGTGTTTTAGATTTTATTCTCCCTGAAAACAAATAGGGTAATCATACCAGTTATTGGACAGTTAAGCTTTTTTTTTAATTTCATGTCGCTGCCACTGGAGTATTTTTAAACGGACATTATTCTGCTTATGCCAGATCCTAGTACATAATATTTCCTATTTTAACTTAAAGGGTTTTAAATATTCCTTATGTTACAGTTCTTTTAAAAAAATTGAAAAAACCTGAAAAGGTTCCAAAAAGTTAGTTATTGGACAAAAAATTCAATTACTGGACACAACATTTTCAGTTAATGGACACTGGCAAAGTTATGACTAAATGCAAATAAAAAATTAAAATCAGTGTTTAAAAACTTTTATTAACTTAAAACTATATTCACTTATATTTTTTCATTTCATTTTGGTACATGCTAAATAGTTCTTCGACGTCCACGTCGTCATTTGTATTATTTTCTGACATCTGGCCCACTTTTGTTCCATAGTCTTCAAAATCTTTGTCACTTCCCATTTTTGGTTCCTCACAAATTTTGCTATCAGTTTTCAATTGATCGTCGTATCGATTCGTTCTTCACTTTCTATTTTTCCCGGCGAGTTCACAAATTGGGCTGTTGGTTTCATCTTGCTCATCTACTTCATAACATTCGCTACTTTCTACTTTTTTCGATTCATCGCACAATTTGCTGTAATTTTTTTTCTGTACGTTTATTTCATAACCTTTCTTATTGTCAATTTCTTTTGGTTCTTGATCAGACAAGATCAGTACAAGATCAGTACAAGATCAGACTCTTCCCTTGCTGAAAGAATTGGATTTGGGCCGAATGTATCCTTATGACCAGGATTTTTTATTTTAAATTCCAGTGTTGATTTGGGTACACAGTACAATGTGCCGCATTTCTATATGACGTTTTGATATTCTTGACTTCATTTATCGCAGCTTCCATCGATTCCGAATTATATTAATTTTTCTTGGACATGACTGAAAACTAACAATATAAAAAAACTCATATTTCAGTTATAGGACAGATTGTAGCCAGTTATTGGACGCCAATAACTGGCTACACTGTGAATAGTGACCCAAAATCGGATGTGCCGGAAACATAAAAAACGCACTAACACTTCACACAAAAACTGTACGAGCTTTGCAAAATGCAGTTATTGGACAGGTGTCCAACAACTGAAAATATTCATATTTTAGTTCAGTTATTGGATACTCTTGTAAGACATAACCTAATTTAAATATATTGATTTAAACCTTTAAAATACTTAGCTTTACTATACCAGTAAATACCTTGTATATTTATACGGAGCACTTTGGAACAATTTCACTACTAATTATGACACTAAAATTTACCTAAAACTTCTTAATATAAATTTAAGAAAACCGTATTTCTTGTGCATGACCAAAGAATGTCACATTTGGCGCCAAAACAGAAACATCAATCAAATGTAATTTATGTCAATATTGATACTTATAGTACAATGGCGACATCCCAACAAAACTTAGCGAACTACTGAATACAGAATTCTTGTTTTATGCTGATATAATTGGGTGTCCAATAGCTCGCATGGGTCCAATAACTGGTATGTTTACCCTACTTCCATAGGTAGGTACCTACCCAAACACTTAGATAAATATTTCAAACAAAGTGGCAGGCGTTCGACTGTCCCTAAATATCACTAGAAAGATTGAATTGGACGAATAAAAATTTGGTATCACTGATGATCAAAAGGTCCAAACGTTGCTGCTTATGCAATATATTTTTAATTTAGGGCGTTTATTGGAAGGAAATAATTCGCCAAAATTGCCTACTTCTATTTATAATATCAAAAGCAAAATTTTAATTTGAACATTTGTTACATTGAAAACAGTGTAAGGATCCGTGTATCAATACTTTTAAAATAGGATAAATTGTAATTTACTTCTCAAAATCACCACTGACGTCGTCTAAAACAAACAGTTTTTTTTTAATTCAAAAGATATAATTAACAAAATGTTATTTCTTGTACAAAGACAATAATTTATTTTAGACTTACTAATCTCTAGACAACAGTCATTACTTGCAATTTATAAATTTAGGGGAACCAGGGGCAAGACGGGACCATGGGGTAAGATGGGGTACCCCAGTTACTGCCAACACTGACGTGTGAGGAAGGCTCTATTGCATAACCTTGATAATAACATCGCTTAGTTTTCGCAGAACAGGCGTTGAAAGCACACCGTGTGGAAGTTATGATCGACTTTCCAGTATTACGTGTCATTGATCTTATTTTCTGGCTTAAAAAAGAGTATGTCAAATATGTCAAGAATAGTTCTACAATTTTTATGCCAGCATAGACGAAGGTGATGCCTTAGATATCACCCACGCATGTGATTTTCGTAAATAAACCTCATCATGCCCGGTACCCGGGGCAAGATCAGATAATTATTTGTTTTTAAATAAGTGTTTAGTATTTTGGTGTAAGTTAAGCCAAACATTTTTATGCTAAAAAGTTATGGATGGAATCCAAATAATATTTAGAATAAACTTTATTTTTTGATAAATTGGATTAATTTTTATTGATATAAATGCTTAACGTCCCCGACTTGCCCCTGGTTCCCCTACGTGACAAACAAGCTTTTATATAAATGATGAAGGAGTTTTGGACTTCCATTGTCTTTATTTGTTTTAATCAGAACGTTTCAACTGGTAAGTATCTCCAGTCGTCTTCAGGTGAATACTAAATAAGTAAAGTAACTACAAGACTATTTATACTAGCTAGGTGCACCGAAGCATAACTGAGGTGGGTGCAGTCATGCGTTCAGTTGGCACGCGATCTTATCCTAAGATTACATCTATCTAACAAAGGTTTCCAGATATTTCTTAAGTCTAATGATGGTTTACTAAAGCAGCCTGGATTCTGGTGAATAGCAGCAGTTTCCTTAAACTTTCTTTTCCTCCAGTGTGGTTCCTTATGTAGGATTTCAGCTTCTGACCACCTGATATGGTAGCCATGTTTCCAGGCATGGTCAGCTGCACCTGACTTTTCGGTCTCTTTTTTTAACGTATTATTTTTGTGTTCTTTAATCCTTGTCTCGAGTGGTCTTAATGTCTCACCTATATAAGATCGGCCGCACTCGCAGGGGATCTGGTAGACGCAGTTTTTCCTATCTTTTTGACTTATAGGCTTTGTCTTCGTCAGGTGGCTTCTTAGGGTGTCTCTCGAGTTGAATACGGTGTTGATGTTATATCGTTGTCCTAGTTTTCTTATTTTCTCAGATACTCCCTTGACATACGGAATACTGAGTGTTGGTTGGGCCTCTCTGTCTGCTTCTTGCGCGTTGGGTCAATTCTTATGATTATCCAATATTGTGTCAACTAATGTTGTAGGGTAGCCATTTTTGTTGAGGTCAGTCTTGATGTGAGCTTCCTTTTTAAGTGCTTCTTTCGAGTTACAGATTGTAATTGCTCTATTCACGAGGGTTTTAACTATGCCATGTTTCGTGTTGTTTGAGTGATTTGATGTAAAATTGAAATACTGACCTGTATGCGTAGGTTTTCTGTATACTGAAGTTTGGATGCTGTTGCCATTTTTCTTCACGTTGACATCTAGAAACGGTAATTGGTTGTTTTCTTCTTTCTCCATGGTGAATTTGATTGTTGGTGTTAAGCTATTGAGGTGATCTATAAAATCTCTTAGTTAGTCATCGGTTCCATTCCAAATAATGAAGGTGTCATCCACATATCTCAGTCACATTTTTGGTTTCTTCTTTGCCTGTTCCATTGCTTTGGATTCAAACCATTCCATGTAAATGTTGGCGATTATTGGCGAGAGAGATGAGCCCATCGGTAGTCCGTCTACTTGATTGAAGAATCCATCCTTTTCTTGAAAGTAGGAATTGTTGAGGCAGCATTCTAATAGTTCCAAGATGGCATTAATAGGGAGCGTTGTTCTTTTCTGTTTTTGATAACCTTTAGGGCGTCTTTTACGGGAACGTGTAAAGACTTTCGAAGTTAAAGCTCACCAGCTGATCTTCTGGCTGTACTTCCTTTCCTCCTATTATTTGAACGAAGTGTTGTGAGTTCTTAACAAATGATGTGCTATTTCCTTGGAAAGGTTTGAGTAGAGGGAGTAGGAATCTAGCTAGCTCGTATGTTGGAGAATTACGGGAGCTCGTAATGGGTCTTAGAGGTATGTTGTGTTCGTGTATCTTTGGCAGGCCATAGAGATGTGGAGGCTTACTGTGGTGTGGTGTCAGGCGTGTCCGTGTCTTTTCTGGTATATATCGTTCATATTTCTTAAGTGTTCGGTAGATTCTTCTCTCGATGGCAGTAAGAGAGTATTAGTTTGCTTTCTGCAGGACTTCTTCGATTTTCTGATCGTAGGTCTGAACATCCATAATGACGGTCGATTTTCCCTTGTCGGCTGGTAGAATCTTGATAGTGGAGTCTTTGTGAAGGTTTGCAAGAAAGATTTTTTCATCCTTACTGATATAAGCTTTAATATAACAAACTAGCTTTTATTCATTGCTTGGCTCTCATTGGTTAATACCTATATTGTATATCGCTAATCGTTAAATAATTTTAACATCTTGATAGCAACTGAATTTGTATCCTTAGACAAATAGACTATTCTGCTTGTAAATATGGTTTAAGTCTTTATACCTTATTATACAAATAAAATGATTTATATTATTTAGCAAAGATACTTTACGCCACTATTATTATTATTTCTGTGAAGAAAATGGCAAGAAATGTTGGGATTTTAAAAAATATTGAGCCTCCTTATCTGTTATTATGACCATGCATTTTTAATTTATACATACAAGGCATTATGTTATTAATCATTATTATAACTATAATTTTTAAAGAATATTATGGTTCACTATAGCACTTACGTATAAATGGATAATATTTCCAATATTATGCAATATAAGAAATATCTATAAATATATCTCATCCTGTATAAGTAAATATTTATAATGCTTGTCAAGTTGTACGTAATATCAAAATTAAAATTATTACGGTTTAATTAAAATCCTTACGTAAATATTTTATATTTAAACAAATTTTTGTTTTATCTGGCATAAATATAAAAATTGTTTTGTAACTTATTTGAAATAAAACATAATGACATAAAGTAAAATGTAACAACGTTCAAACTGGTAAGTCTGATGTAAAAAGGGATCTGAATAAATTTTAAAATGACTGTTCAAAATGAAAAAGGATTGCATGTCTCTAATATAAAACCACAAAACACAAAATATGAACACAATAATGGAAAATGGTGGCCTCAGATATTAGCAGTTTTGGCAGGTAAGAACATGATAATATATCGGCGGGAGAAATAAACAACGTTTGTAATTGTAATTACAATAATCATTTCTTCATCAAATAGTCAAATAATATACAAAGTGCTCCACCAGAGAAAAACTGGTTTAAAGTGTGTTAGGTTAGGTTAGAGTGGCAGACCTTTGGTATTGTCCAAACAGTCACACGTAGTCCTTCAAGGACCGTTGTGGTACCACACATGTTCCGCGGAACCTATCCGCATCAGCTTCGTGATAAAGTGTGTTATTTGTGAAACACCCTGTATAAAATAAATCTATTTTACTTATAGAATTTCTAAACCCTTTGTCATTAATCTAACACAATGCCGTATATAAAAATAATCCTTTAGATTGTAAGTACCTACAAATATTATGTAAAAATGTTCACATATAAACTTATAACATGTAAGAATCCAGTACATTTCCATCAAAAATTAAAAATATCTGTACTTGTATTAATTGAAGCCTTTAACATTATATGTATAAACATTTTAACTGTAAACTTACCTTAAAGGTATACAAAACAGCCGCCCGTAACTTAACTTATTTAGCAAAGTTCCCTATAAACAACCAATTCACATTTAATATGGTGTAAAAATGTTATGCAAGCCTATGAAATTAACAAAGTCGTTAAAAATATAGAAATTATACCTTTATAAAAATAAAAATTACATTTTTGAAAAATAGATATTAGGAATTAATACTTATAATAATTAGTACTAATATCTTACCAATTTCCAGTTACACTTGGACCGTTTACAAATGGAGTACTGTATGCATGGAGTTCACCATTTACATTGGTTATTTCCAAAGACAAAGAAAATTATGATATTTCAGAAGAAGAAGCATCATACTTCATAATATTTCAACCTTTAGGTAAGGGCTTTTTTTAGACCGGTGTGATAGCTCACTGGTAGAGCAGCAACGTTAGGCCGCGGGACCTGGGTTCGATTCCCAGGGTATTTGTCTGCTTAGTATACCCAAAAATCTTAGGAGGAAAAATGTCGTTAGTTAAATCCTGAATACGACCCAGTGACTGGGGAGAATAAACCCTGTCTTTTTAGGGAACTGACGGATCAACTGGTGCATACAGAATTTAAGCTTATAATATAAATTTCAAAAATTAATTAATTTGGCTGCATTATGATGGCTACATGCCAACCAAATAAGCATTTTTATATTTGAGATATTTCTAAAACATTAGTTAATTTATTTACTATCAAATATTTAATAACTAGTAAGTATATGTTCCAATATCCCTTTGAGGGAGGGAGTTTATTAAACTATGCTGTTAAAACATACAGGGTGATTATTGGAAAACTTAAAATTGCTATATTCTTTACACTCAAAAAGATATCCAAAATCCAAAAATGTCATTTGCAATAAAAACGCATGAGAATAAAAATTAGGTATCTCCGGACGCTTACCCCCCAAAGCACAGTAAAATACTGCAACATTTTAATTTTAGTTTTATTTTGCCCCTTGTGATAATGAGTATTGTGTATGCCTCTATTTGCTACCAACAATTAAATGTTTTGCAATGTTAGCTACTTTTTTTTAAATGGAACTGATATAAAAATTACATTACATTGGAATATACTTTACCTTAGCTGCAGCCTTTCATTTTAATTTTAGGCATGACATTTACCAGTTTATTCTTCTTCAAAATAGCAGAACTCATAGGAAGAAAAAAATCATTATTATTTCTGGCACTTCCACAAATAATTTTCTGGATAATAGTTATATTTGCAAGAACTAAATGGGACTTTTACGTTGCAAGGTTTTTTGCAGGAGTTGCAGACGCAGCTCTATTTTGTACTGTTCCACCGTATATTGGAGAAATAACTACTCCAACTGTCAGAGGATATTGTGGAATTCTGCCTACATTTATTCTTAATGGAGGAGCATTTTTTATTACAGTATTAGGTATAATATGTATTAATTATATTTAAAATAATTGTAAATTGGAAATCCAGTTTTGTTAGAAAGATACTTATACTTTTATAGGTTTAAAGTGACGTTCATAAATTTCCACTTAACTTTGAAAAATGATCTGCCAACATGTTTTGAACAAGGAGAACAAAGAAATATTAAAAAATGTTCGATGATGTACAGGGTCTTCCAACGAGGACTGAACAGGGGCTCATTTTTGAGCTTCCTTGTATTTAAAAAAAAATCCAAAATAGCCAATCGATGTACTTTTTCCTGCAGAATTCAAAAATGAAACCAAAAATTTATTTGAACCAGAAACAAAAGAGTTACGCTATGGATAAGGTGTTTTTTAAATAGAACATAGCTTTTTTTATACGATTTTTGGAACGAGTGATTTTTTTTTGTCCGTTCTGATTAAAATATTTAATATTGTGACAGCTATTTTTTTTTAAATTTTAATGTTTTATCCAGTATAATTTAACTCTAACCTGTTTGAAACATACACTAGGTAATAAAGGTATAATCACCTTTGAATCCTTCAAAGTCAAAAAATTTGACAAATTTACTATAATATTGCCGAAATGACTTTGAAGGATTCAAAGGTAATTATACCTTTATTACCTAGTGTATGTTTCAAACAGGTTAAAGTTAAATTATACTGGATAAAACATTAAAATTTAATAAAAATAGCTGTCACAATATTAAATATTTTAATCAGAACGGACAAAAAAAAATCACTCGTTCCAAAAATCGTATAAAAAAAGCTATGTTCCATTTAAAAAACACCTTATCCATGTCGTAACTCTTTTGTTTCTGGTTCAAATAAATTTTTGGTTTCATTTTTGAATTCTGCAGGAAAAAGTACATCGATTGGCTATTTTGGATTTTTCTTTAAACACAAGGAAGCTCAAAAATGAGCCCCTGTTCAGTCCTCGTTGGAAGACCCTGTACATCGTCCTAATGGAGCTTTAAGATGATGAAAAGGACCTGATTAAGAGTTCTCGAAGAAACTTCAAAAGAAACTACCAAATGTAGTTAAATCTATAACGGACAGACCCTTCTTAAAGTAAGAATGTAATAAAGCATAGGTAAGAAAGGGTATTCAGAAAGATTATATGTATAAATTTCAAAGAATGATTGTTATTAAAATAAGAAGAAAATTTAATAGAGAAAGATATTAACTGCATAACAGTAACTAGAGGGTTGCCATAAGGACGCCTTATCAATTTTAAAAAAGCAGTGAAGAAGGGACACACATCAGTGTGTTATAATTACCACTATTAGAACTCTTCATCTTTCCACAATTATTTTGATCTATCCGTTTTTACAATAATTTTTCCCTACACATATTATGTGTGATTTCATTCCTCCTTCCTTTCTTAACATAGATAAGATGGCATGATCTGGTTACTTCAATGCAGTTCAGATCTTCCTCTATTACAATTTCTTCTTATTTTAATAAGAATCATTCTGTTAAATTTAAACACAACCTGAATTAATACACTTCTTTCTTACATACTAAGGTAATTCCGGGAGAGATGCCATGCTTAAGGTAAAAATTGAAACATAGACTCAAACTATCTTTTTTTTATTCTGAAAAAATACACATCATATTGAATATACAATAAACTAATATAAACTCTGACATCAAACATAAATGTTATTCATAAATCAGTAAAAAAAACAAAACTTGAAACTCTGCATATGGCCATCTCACCCGGAACGTCCGGGTGAGTTGCCTCGCCAAAACGGGAGAGACGCCCTATGTTTAAAAAGTGTAACTCAAATTGGTTTTTACGTTCTTGACTCCCAAACACCCTTGTTGACCTAAGGGCAACTCTGCAAGTGCCCCTGTACGTCTTCTTCGCCGCAAAGTTCGGGATGGGATCCCATAAACGCGTGAAGCTTTATTCACTCCTATTTCTCCTTTATTTAACCTTCTAAGCGCATTTCCAAATTTTCCTGCGTCCATTGCCGCCTTGGTGGAGCAGTAATCTTCCAGGTATATTTTGTAGGCATTGAACTACTGCAAAAAACCATTATCTATCTATCATCTTCTAACCATTATGTAATATTTTGTTATGTATGTTGTGGGGCAACTATACTTTTGTCCGGGTTAGATGTCCTAAGGCATCTCTCCTTTTTGTCCGGTATAGATGCCCCACCTGTTAGCTTGGGACAGCCTAACCGAAATTAGTGTCCATACACATAACCTCAATTTACAACTAGTTTGACCCGTATTACAACGTAATCACGTTACAAATTTATGCCAATGCAAAATAACAGCTCAATCACATCCGTTTATATTATACAGACACTTAAAAATAAGATATCTTACCTTTTGTCTTGTTTGCAAGCAAAAATACGTTTATGGCGATTAAAATGTGGCACGCACTCGATGCTACGGCTTGTAATCAATATTTAAATCAAGGCACTCACACAGTCTACCGACATTTTGACCAACTTCTACATAGTGGGGCGTCTATCTATCGCGGTGGGGCAGCTCTCCCGGAATTACCTTATTCTATGCAAAGGAAGACATTTCTGCAAATAACATTAACTCACCAAGTCCTATCTATGCACCTTTTGTTCTCTTTGTTCGAAACAGGTAGAAATTTTAATTAAATAAACCGGTGGATTAATATTTCAAAAGTCTCCTTGCGTTCCCTCCAAATTTACACTTCACTTCACAAGTATGGACTATGTGTCCAAAAAGTAGATAAGGTTTAGCGTCTTTTTAAGTAGGCGATAAGCAATTAGCCTTTCTTTTTAGGTAGCTACTGCGATGTCAAAACTTCAGCATATATATGTATAGGAATTCCTGTAATATTCGGCGTCTTAGTATTTATGTTACCAGAATCACCTTACCAACTAATCAGAGATGGTAAATACGACGAAGCTCAAAAAAGCATAAAGTGGCTTATAAGAAAATCCGATGTGACCGAAGATTTTCTGGATATGAAAGCTGATGTTGAACGTCAGATGTCTGAAACATCAAAATGGAAAGACTTAATAAAAATTGACAGTAATAGAAGAGCATTACGAGCTGGCATATTTCTTAGATTTTCCCAACAGTTCTGTGGAGTAGCTGTTTTTGGTTCTTATACTCAAGTTATTTTTGAAAAAGCAGGAGGCAATGTTGGACCTGAATATTCATCAATGATTTTTGAAGGTCTATTATGGATACTTATTTTGGTCGGTGGTATACCTGTAGAAAAAGTGGGAAGAAAGCTATCATATTTTTACTCGCTAATAAGTTGCGGCACAATTCTTATAATTTTGTCTGTGTACTTTTTCATAGATCAGTTTAATTTTGTCTCTTTGGATCAAATAAAGTGGTTTCCATTGGCGGGAATGGTACTATATGTATTCACTTTTGTTTTTGGTCTTGGAATCGTCCCAACATTAATGTTAGGAGAATTGTTTTCAGCAAGTATTAAATCCAAAGGACTTTCTGTACTTGTGTCACTGTTTGGAATAGCAGTATTTGTTAGCACAAATTTATTTCATTTATTGACGACGTACCTTGGATTGTATGCTCCATTTTTTGTGTATGGTACTTCTTGTTTATTGTCGTCGATTTTAACCTTACGCTGGGTTCCTGAAACTAAAGGAAAAACTTTAGAGGAAATTCAACAGGCTCTTAAGAAATAAACCTTTAATCTACTGATGGTTTTTTTATTTTCTTAATCCTTTTCCCTTTCACTTTTCTCGCAGACAGATATTACGAGATGTCGATGTTGAGTATTAACATACACAGCGGTTAGCACCGATATATTATGTAGGACTCAGTAACCTAGCAAAACTCAGGACCCAACTACTTTTTTAAACAGAGTTTTTCTTCCCTCCATTCAAGACTATATCAATTTCCGTCTTGAGAAAATGAATTTGAATTGTTTTTAATGTTTTACAAAGTTTTATAGTCTTCTTTTTCCGACATTTAGTTTACTTCCTCTTCCATTTTGATTGGACTTTTCTTACCAAATAAGTTAATTTTTGTTCTACAAACTTAGTACGCTGATAATTTTTTCTTCACTGTTCAGATGTTATACAAACACCATTTTATTTTCCATAATATGGATACCATCTCCTATTCTCTCTTCTGCTAACATCATCAGCAAAGCTTTTTTTGTCTCCTGGTGATGAACGTTTCTACGTTAGAAACATGATACTACAATTTTTATACCGATACAAATTGGGAAAATTTAAATAATAAAATTAAAAATAATTTTAAAATTATAAAAAATTGGTTTGATAACAAATTATATTCCTTTTACTTTAAACCATAATAACCTACCACGAAATATAATTAGTATTCAAATAAATGAAGACATTCAAATTTTTAAAGTTAATAAAATGAAATATTTAGGAATTATTTTTGATAGTAAATTAAATTGGAATTTTCACTTAGAATTAAATAAAAAATTAAGAAGTTTACTACCGATTTTTAAAAACATTAAAAAAATTTTAATTGTGATACATATGGAAATATTATATAAGGCGTTAGTTAAAACTCATTTAAATTACGGAATTTTAGGTTGGTTAGGAATAAATAGAACTTTAGTTAAAAAATTAGAAATATTACAAAAAAGGTTTCTAAAAATTATATTCAATAAAGATTATTTTTATCGTTCAAAATAATTATATTCAGAAACAAAAAAGTTGAACATAAGACAACTTTACATTTATAACATCTTAATATATCGTCCCTGTCCAGGCAATGTATCGTAAGCGACATTTTCGCCAATGCGGGATTTTGGTGTTGCCGGGATCGCTTGAGTGAGCTACGTCGACCCAAAAAAATATCGTATGCTACAATACTCAATAAAACATCAAATTTCTATTTAAAAGTTTGGCAATGTATGCGCCCACAAACCATAAAATATCGCAAGCTCCCATACTATCAACATTATGTCACTTTGTATCCACCAGAGGTTTTTAAAATATCGTAAGCTTATGTCGCTTACGTTTTACTTACAGCCAAAGTCCTAAAACCTTTTACACAATCATTGCATGGATTATAACATCTGAAGTCCCACAACGGTCAATATAAATATTGTATCCACCAGTCGCTTACGATATATTTATTGTTTAAGTTGTTTCGCGGTAATTTTAGAATATTAAAAAACATCGATAAATTAACGTATGCACCCGTCGCTTACGATATTATAAAAACAATTCGCTAATTTTCTAACACAAACAACATCTAAAGCAACATTAAAAATATCGTAAACTCCACGGGATCCCTAAAAAGCCTCTTTGAAATATCGTAAGCGACCTTCAGTTAACCCAATAAGTATATTTTTTAGCAATTAACCCTAAAACCATGAATTATTATTTCTCCTAATCCATAATCCGAAAATAATAAAAAATTTCTTTAAAAAAACAACAGAAAAAACAGTTTTTTGTGTTTCCTGTAAAATTACTCAAATGGCGCATAAGATGCTTTGCTTGGCCAGGGACGATACATGTAAGTGTATTATACAACCTAGTGGCTATCCCAAACAGTAATGCAATAAAAATTGAAAGTGTTTTAGATTTTATTCTCCCTGAAAATAATAGGGTAAACATACCAGTTATTGGACAGTTAAGCTTTTTTTTAATTTCATGTCGCTGCCACTGGAGTATTTTTAAACGGACATTATTCTGCTTATGCCACATCCTAGTACATAATATTTACTATTTTAACTTAAAGGGTTTTAAATATTCCTAATGTTACAGTTCTTTTAAAAAAAATTGAAAAAACCTGAAAAGGTTCCAAAAAGTTAGTTATTGGACAAAAAATTCAATTACTGGACACAACATTTTCAGTTAATGGACACTGGCAAAGTTATGAGTAAATGCAAATAAAAAATTAAAATCAGTGTTTAAAAACTTTTATTAACTTAAAACTATATTCACTTATATTTTTTCATTTCATTTTGGTACATGCTAAATAGTTCTTCGACGTCCACGTCGTCATTTGCATTATTTTCTGACATCTGGCCCACTTTTGTTCCATAGTCTTTAAAATCTTTGTCACTTCCCATTTTTGGTTCCTCACAAATTTTGCTATCAGTTTTCAATTGATCGTCTGTATCGATTCGTTCTTCAATTTCTATTTTTCCCGGCGAGTTTTCACAAATTGGGCTGTTGGTTTCATCTTGCTCATCTACTTCGTAACATTCCCTACTTTATACTTTTTTCGATTCATCGCACAATTTGTCATTTTTTTTCTGTACGTTTATTTCATTACCTTTCTTATTGTCAATTTCTTTTGGTTCTTGATCAGACAAGATTAGTACAAGATCAGTACAAGATCAGACTCTCCCCTTGCTGAAAGAATTGGATTTGGGCCGCATGTATCCTTATGACCAGGATTTTTTATTTTAAATTCCAGTGTTGATTTCGGTACACAGTACAGTGTGCCGCATTTCTATATGACGTTTTGTTATTCTTGACTTCATTTATCGCAGCTTCCATCGATTCCGAATTATATTCATTTTTCTTGGACATGACTGAAAACAAACAATATAAAAAAACTCATATTTCAGTTATAGGACAGATTGAAGCCAGTTATTGGACGCCAATAACTGGCTACACTGTGAATAGTGACCCAAAATCGGATGTGCCGGAAACAGAAAAGACGCACTAACACTTCACACAAAAACTGTACGAGCTTTGCAAAATGCAGTTATTGGACAGGTGTCCAACAACTGAAAATAATCATATTTTAGTTCAGTTATTGGACACTCTTGTAAGACATAACCTAATTTAAATATATTGATTTAAACCTTTAAAATACTTAGCTTTACTATACCAGTAAATACCTTGTAGGGGAGAGATGGGCAAGTTTACATAGGTGGGCAAGATGACACAGTAGCCCTTCCATGGAAACTCCACCGTCATCCGAGCATTTAGCATGCTTAAACAAGTTCGCTCGTTGGCAGTGTCCACTTAGAGGTGTTTGTGGGTGGAAGTTTTTCGCGGTGTTAGAAATATTAACGATTTTAAGTAATTTACGATTTCGTTTTAATGTAAGTATACTATGATAAAGATTATAAAAAAATTACTTGACTGTTTTTCTTATATTTTTTAATTTTGTTTAATAAATTTAGTTTTCAACTATTCATTTCGCGATCAATCTTTTTTAGATTTTATTTTAAAACCCATTTTTTAATTTTTTTTAAATTTACGTTCATTGTCGGGCAGGATGGCATACCTTCATACCGAGTATGTCATCTTGCCCGCACTGAAAATATCTTAGACTAGAAGTGTCGCCAATGGGCTCACGCTGAGTGTGCCGGCCTATCCAAAAAATCAAAACAATTTATTTGTGATTTATATTAACTAATATTTTATATTTGTACCTACTTATTTTCGTATGTCAACTTGCCCTATAGGGTAGGGCAAGATGGATTTTTGTATTATTTTTGTTAAAGTGGTATTGTTTGTACAAGGAGTTTATATTTCGTTTCGTTATATATGTAGGTTAAAGACATATAACAACTGTTTTATTTTGCTTACATTTATTAAAAATAAGTCTTGGTTTTTTCTAAGATATTTTTGTTTAAACCTTAGGTATGTCAACTTGCCCACCCCTCCCCTATATTTATACGGAGCACTTTGGAACAATTTCACTACTAATTATGACACTAAAATTTACCTAAAACTTCTTAATATAAACTTAAGAAAACCGTATTTCTTGTGCATGACCAAAGAATGTCACATTTGGCGCCAAAACAGAAACATCAATCAAATGTAATTTATGTCAATATTGATACTTATAGTACAATGGCGACATCCCAACAAAACTTAGCGAACTACTGAATACAGAATTCTTGTTTTATGCTGATATAATTGGGTGTCCAATAGCTCGCATGGGTCCAATAACTGGTATGTTTACCCTACTTCCATAGGTAGGTACCTACCCAAACACTTAGATAAATATTTCAAACAAAGTGGCAGGCGTTCAACTGTCCCTAAATATCACTAGAAAGATTGAATTGGACGAATAAAAATTTGGTATCACTGATGATCAAAAGGTCCAAACGTTGCTGCTTATGCAATATATTTTTAATTTAGGGCGTTTATTGGAAGGAAATAATTCGCCAAAATTGCCTACTTCTATTTATAATATCAAAAGCAAAATTTTAATCTGAACATTTGTTACATTGAAAACAGTGTAAGGATGCGTGTTTCAATACTTTTAAAATAAGATAAATTGTAATTTACTTCTCAAAAACACCACTGAAGTCGTCTAAAACAAACAGTTTTTTTTTAATTCAAAAGATATAATTAACAAAATGTTATTTCTTGTACAAAGACAATAATTTATTTTAGACTTACTAATCTCTAGACAACAGTCATTACTTGCAATTTATAAATTTAGGGGAACCACGGGCAAGACGGGACCATGGGGTAAGATGGGGTACCCCAGTTACTGCCAACACTGATGTGTGAGGAAGGCTCTATTGCATAACCTTGATAATAACATCGCTCAGTTTTCGCAGAACAGGCGTTGAAAGCACACCGTGTGGAAGTTATGATCGACTTTCCAGTATTACGTGTCATTGATCTTATTTTCTGGCTTAAAAAAGAGTATGTCAAATATGTCAAGAATAGTTCTACAATTTTTATGCCAGCATAGACGAAGGTGATGCCTTAGATATCACCCACGCATGTGATTTTCGTAAATAAACCTCATCATGCCCGGTACCCGGGGCAAGATCGGATAATTATTTGTTTTTAAATAAGTATAGTTTTCAGTATTTTGGTGTAAGTTAAGCCAAACATTTTTATGCTAAAAAGTTATGGATGGAATCCAAATAATTTTTAGAATAAACTTTATTTTTTGATAAATTGGATTAATTTTTATTGATATAAATGCTTAACGTCCCCGACTTGCCCCTGGTTCCACTACGTGACAAACAAGCTTTAATATAAATGATGAAAGAGTTTTGGACTTCCATTGTCTTTATTTGTTTTAATCACACGTTTCAACTGGTAAGTATCTCCAGTCGTCTTCAGGTGAATATTAAATAAGTAAAGTAACTACAAGACTATTTATACTAGCTAGGTGCACCGAAGCATAACTGAGGTGGGTGCAGTCATGCGTTCAGTTGGCACGCGATCTTATCCTAAGATTGCATCTATCTAACAAAGGTTTCCAGATATTTCTTAAGTCTAATGATGGTTTACTAAAGCAGCCTGGATTCTGGTGAATAGCAGCAGTTTCCTTAAACTTTCTTTTCCTCCAGTGTGGTTTCTTATGTAGGATTTCAGCTTCTGACCACCTGATATGGTAGCCATGTTTCCAGGCATGGTCAGCTGCACCTGACTTTTCGGTCTCTTTTTTTAACGTATTATTTTTGTGTTCTTTAATCCTTGTCTCGAGTGGTCTTAATGTCTCACCTATATAAGATCGGCCGCACTCGCAGGGGATCTGGTAGACGCAGTTTTTCCTATCTTTTTGACTTATAGGCTTTGTCTTCATCAGGTGGCTTCTTAGGGTGTCCCTCGAGTTGAATACGGTGTTGATGTTATATCGTTGTCCTAGTTTTCTTATTTTCTCAGATACTCCCTTGACATACGGAATACTGAGTGTTGGTTGGGCCTCTCTGTCTGCTTCTTGCGCGTTGGGTCGATTCTTACGATTATCCAATATTGTGTCAACTAATGTTGTAGGGTAGCCATTTTTGTTGAGGTCAGTCTTGATGTAGTGAGCTTCCTTTTTAAGTGCTTCTTTCGAGTTACAGATTGTAATTGCTCTATCCACGAGGGTTTTAACTATGCCATGTTTCGTGTTGTTTGAGTGATTTGATGTAAAATTGAGATACTGACCTGTATGCGTAGGTTTTCTGTATACTGAAGTTTGGATGCTGTTGCCATTTTTCTTCACGTTGACATCTAGAAACGGTAATTGGTTGTTTTCTTCTTTCTCCATGGTGAATTTGATTGTTGGTGTTAAGCTATTGAGGTGATCTATAAAATCTCTTAGTTAGTCATCGGTTCCATTCCAAATAATGAAGGTGTCATCCACATATCTCAGTCACATTTTTGGTTTCTTCTTTGCCTGTTCCATTGCTTTGGATTCAAACCATTCCATGTAAATGTTGGCGATTATTGGCGAGAGAGATGAGCCCATCGGTAGTCCGTCTACTTGGTTGAAGAATCCATCCTTTTCTTGAAAGTAGGAATTGTTGAGGCAGCATTCTAATAGTTCCAAGATGGCATTAATAGGGAGCGTTGTTCTTTTCTGTAGAGTATGGTCTTCCTCAACTTTGTTTTTGATAACCTTTAGGGCGTCTTTTACGGGAACGTGTAAAGACTTTCGAAGTTAAAGCTCACCAGCTGATCTTCTGGCTGTACTTCCTTTCCTCCTATTATTTGAACGAAGTGTTGTGAGTTCTTAACAAATGATGTGCTATTTCCTTGGAAAGGTTTGAGTAGAGGGAGTAGGAATCTAGCTAGCTCGTATGTTGGAGAATTACGGGAGCTCGTAATGGGTCTTAGAGGTATGTTGTGTTCGTGTATCTTTGGCAGGCCATAGAGATGTGGAGGCTTACTGTGGTGTGGTGTCAGGCGTGTCCGTGTCTTTTCTGGTATATATCGTTCATATTTCTTAAGTGTTCGGTAGATTCTTCTCTCGATGGTAGAGGTTGGATCCTTGGCAGTAAGAGAGTATTAGTTTGCTTTCTGCAGGACTTCTTCGATTTTCTGATCGTAGGTCTGAACATCCATAATGACGGTCGATTTTCCCTTGTCGGCTGGTAGAATCTTGATAGTGGAGTCTTTGTGAAGGTTTGCAAGAAAGATTTTTTCATCCTAACTGATATAAGCTTTAATATAACAAACTAGCTTTTATTCATTGCTTCGCTCTCATTGGTTAATACCTATATTGTATATCGCTAATCGTTAAATAATTTTAACATCTTGATAGCAACTGAATTTGTATCTTTAGACAAATAGACTATTCTGCTTGTAAATATGGTTTAAGCCTTTATACCTTATTATACAAATAAAATGATTTATAATATTTAGCAAAGATACTTTACGCCACTATTATTATTATTTCTGTGAAGAAAATGGCAAGAAATGTTGGGATTTTAAAAAATATTGAGCTACCTTATCTGTTATTATGACCATGCATTTTTAATTTATACATACAAGGCATTATGTTATTAATCATTATTATAACTATAATTTTTAAAGAATATTATGGTTCCCTATAGCACTTACGTATAAATGGATAATATTTCCAATATTATGCAATATAAGAAATATCTATAAATATATCTCATCCTGTATAAGTAAATATTTATAATGCTTGTCAAGTTGTACGTAATATCAAAATTAAAATTATTACGGTTTAATTAAAATCCTTACGTAAATATTTTATATTTAAACAAATTTTTGTTTTATCTGGCATAAATATAAAAATTGTTTTGTAACTTATTTGAAATAAAACATAATGACATAAAGTAAAATGTAACAACGTTCAAACTGGTAAGTCTGATGTAAAAAGGGATCTGAATAAATTTTAAAATGACTGTTCAAAATGAAAAAGGATTGCATGTCTCTAATATAAAACCACAAAACACAAAATATGAACACAATAATGGAAAATGGTGGCCTCAGATATTAGCAGTTTTGGCAGGTAAGAACATGATAATATATCGGCGGGAGAAATAAACAACGTTTGTAATTGTAATTACAATAATCATTTCTTCATCAAATAGTAAAATAATATACAAAGTGCTCCACCAGAGAAAAACTGGTTTAAAGTGTGTTAGGTTAGGTTAGAGTGGCAGACCTTTGGTATTGTCCAAACAGTCACACGTAGTCCTTCAAGGACCGTTGTGGTACCACACATGTTCCGCGGAACCTATCCGCATCAGCTTCGTGATAAAGTGTGTTATTTGTGAAACACCCT
Organism: Polydrusus pterygomalis; assembly: GCA_963969555.1. Classification (NCBI taxonomy): domain Eukaryota; kingdom Metazoa; phylum Arthropoda; class Insecta; order Coleoptera; family Curculionidae; genus Polydrusus; species Polydrusus pterygomalis. The sequence continues at coordinate 23,388,650 of OZ018379.1, forward strand.
GTATAAAATAAATCTATTTTACTTATAGAATTTCTAAACCCTTTGTCATTAATCTAACACAATGCCGTATATAAAAATAATCCTTTAGATTGTAAGTACCTACAAATATTATGTAAAAATGTTCACATATAAACTTATAACATGTAAGAATCCAGCACATTTTCATCAAAAATTAAAAATATCTGTACTTGTATTAATTGAAGCCTTTAACATTATATGTATAAACATTTTAACTGTAAACTTACCTTAAAGGTATACAAAACAGCCGCCCTGTAACTTAACTTATTTAGCAAAGTTCCCTATAAACAACCAATACACATTTAATATGGTGTAAAAATGTTATGCAAGCCTATGAAATTAACAAAGTCGTTAAAAATATAGAAATTATACCTTTATAAAAATAAAAATTACATTTTTGAAAAATAGATATTAGGAATTAATACTTATAATAATTAGTACTAATATCTTACCAATTTTCAGTTACACTTGGACCGTTTACAAATGGAGTACTGTATGCATGGAGTTCACCATTTACATTGGTTATTTCCAAAGACAAAGAAAATTATGATATTTCAGAAGAAGAAGCATCATACTTCATAATATTTCAACCTTTAGGTAAGGGCTTTTTTTAGACCGGTGTGATAGCTCACTGATAGAGCAGCAACGTTAGGCCGCGGGACCTGGGTTCGATTCCCAGGGTATTTGTCTGCTTAGTATACCCAAAAATCTTAGGAGGAAAAATGTCGTTAGTTAAATCCTGAATACGACCCAGTGACTGGGGAGAATAAACCCTGTCTTTTTAGGGAACTGGCGGATCAACTGGTGCATACAGAATTTAAGCTTATGATATAAATTTCAAAAATTAATTAATTTGGCTGCATTATGATGGCTACATGCCAACCAAATAAGCATTTTTATATTTGAGATATTTCTAAAACATTAGTTAATTTATTTACTATCAAATATTTAATAACTAGTAAGTATATGTTCCAATATCCCTTTGAGGGAGGGAGTTTATTAAACTATGCTGTTAAAACATACAGGGTGATTATTGGAAAACTTAAAATTGCTATATTCTTTACACTCAAAAAGATATCCAAAATCCAAAAATGTCATTTGCAATAAAAACGCATGAGAATAAAAATTAGGTATCTCCGGACGCTTACCCCCCAAAGCACAGTAAAATACTGCAACATTTTAATTTTAGTTTTATTTTGCCCCTTGTGATAATAAGTATTGTGTATGCCTCTATTTGCTACCAACAATTAAATGTTTTGCAATGTTAGCTACTTTTTTTTAAATGGAACTGATATAAAAATTACATTACATTGGAATATACTTTACCTTAGCTGCAGCCTTTCATTTTAATTTTAGGCATGACATTTGCCAGTTTATTCTTCTTCAAAATAGCAGAACTCATAGGAAGAAAAAAATCATTATTATTTCTGGCACTTCCACAAATAATTTCCTGGATAATAGTTATATTTGCAAGAACTAAATGGGACTTTTACGTTGCAAGGTTTTTTGCAGGAGTTGCAGACGCAGCTCTATTTTGTACTGTTCCACCGTATATTGGAGAAATAACTACTCCAACTGTCAGAGGATATTGTGGAATTCTGCCTACATTTATTCTTAATGGAGGAGCATTTTTTATTACAGTATTAGGTATAATATGTATTAATTATATTTAAAATAATTGTAAATTGGAAATCCAGTTTTGTTAGAAAGATACTTATACTTTTATAGGTTTAAAGTGACGTTCATAAATTTCCACTTAACTTTGAAAAATGATCTGCCAACATGTTTTGAACAAGGAGAACAAAGAAATATTAAAAAATTTTCGATGATGTACAGGGTCTTCCAACGAGGACTGAACAGGGGCTCATTTTTGAGCTTCCTTGTATTTAAAAAAAAATCCAAAATAGCCAATCGATGTACTTTTTCCTGCAGAATTCAAAAATGAAACCAAAAATTTATTTGAACCAGAAACAAACGAGTTACGCTATGGATAAGGTGTTTTTTAAATAGAACATAGCTTTTTTTATACGATTTTTGGAACGAGTTTTTTTTTGTCCGTTCTGATTAAAATATTTAATATTGTGACAGCTATTTTTATTAAATTTTAATGTTTTATCCAGTATAATTTAACTCTAACCTGTTTGAAACATACACTAGGTAATAAAGGTATAATACCCTTTGAATCCTTCAAAGTCAAAAAATTTGACAAATTTACTATAATATTGCCGAAATGACTTTGAAGGATTCAAAGGTGATTATACCTTTATTACCTAGTGTATGTTTCAAACAGGTTAAAGTTAAATTATACTGGATAAAACATTAAAATTTAATAAAAATAGCTGTCACAATATTAAATATTTTAATCAGAACGGACAAAAAAAAATCACTCGTTCCAAAAAGCGTATAAAAAAAGCTATGTTCCATTTAAAAAACACCTTATCCATGTCGTAACTCTTTTGTTTCTGGTTCAAATAAATTTTTGGTTTCATTTTTGAATTCTGCAGGAAAAAGTACATCGATTGGCTATTTTGGATTTTTCTTTAAACACAAGGAAGCTCAAAAATGAGCCCCTGTTCAGTCCTCGTTGGAAGACCCTGTACATCGTCCTAATGGAGCTTTAAGATAATGAAAAGGACCTGATTAAGAGTTCTCGAAGAAACTTCAAAAGAAACTACCAAATGTAGTTAAATCTATAACGGACAGACCCTTCTTAAGGTAAGAATGTAATAAAGCATAGGTAAGAAAGGGTATTCAGAAAGATTATATGTATAAATTTCAAAGAATGATTATTACTAAAATAAGAAGAAAATTTAATAGAGAAAGATATTAACTGCATTATAGTAACTAGAGGGTTGCCATAAGGACGCCTTATCAATGTAAAAAAAGCAGCGAAGAAGGGACACACATAAGTGTATTATAATTACCGCTATTTGAACTCTTCATTTTTCCACAATTATTATGATCTATCAGTTTTTACAACAATTTTTCCCTACACATATTATGTGTGATTTCATTCTTCATTCCTTTCTTAACATAGATCATATACTCTGGTTACTTCAATGCAGTTCAGATCTTCCTCTATTAAAATTTCTTCTTATTTTAACAAGAATCATTCTTTTAAATTTAAACGCAACCTGAATCAATACACTTCTTTCTTACATACTATTCTATGCAAAGGAAGAATTTTCTGCAAATAACAATAACTCTTCACCTATCTAGTCCTATCTATCATCTCAAAACTCCATTAGGATGCTATGCACTTTTTGTTCTCCTTGTTCGAAACAGGTAGGCATTTTAATGAAATAAACCAGTGGATTAATATTTCAAAAGTCTTTCCCTTCAAATTTACACTTCATTTAAAGTATGGGACTATGTCTTCAAAAAGTACATAAGGTTTAGCATCTTTTTAAGTAGCCGATGAGCAATTAGCCTTTCTTTTTAGGTAGCTACTGCGATGTCAAAACTTCAGCATATATATGTATAGGAATTCCTGTAATATTCGGCGTATTAGTATTTATGTTACCAGAATCACCTTACCAACTAATCAGAGATGGTAAATACGACGAAGCTCAAAAAAGCATAAAGTGGCTTATAAGAAAATCCGATGTGACCGAAGATTTTCTGGATATGAAAGCTGATGTTGAACGTCAGATGTCTGAAACATCAAAATGGAAAGACTTAATAAAAATTGACAGTAATAGAAGAGCATTACGAGCTGGCATATTTCTTAGATTTTCCCAACAGTTCTGTGGAGTTGCTGTTTTTGGTTCTTATACTCAAGTTATTTTTGAAAAAGCAGGAGGCAATGTTGGACCTGAATATTCATCAATGATTTTTATAGGTCTATTATGGATACTTATTTTGGTCGGTGGTATACCTGTAGAAAAAGTGGGAAGAAAGCTATCATATTTTTACTCACTAATAAGTTGCGGCACAATTCTTATAATTTTGTCTGTGTACTTTTTCATAGATCAGTTTAATTTTGTCTCTTTGGATCAAATAAAGTGGTTTCCATTGGCGGGAATGGTACTATATGTATTCACTTTTGTTTTTGGTCTTGGAATCGTCCCAACATTAATGTTAGGAGAATTGTTTTCAGCAAGTATTAAATCCAAAGGACTTTCTGTACTTGTGTCACTGTTTGGAATAGCAGTATTTGTTAGCACAAATTTATTTCATTTATTAACGACGTACCTTGGATTGTATGCTCCATTTTTAGTGTATGGTACTTCTTGTTTATTGTCGTCGATTTTAACCTTACGATGGGTTCCTGAAACTAAAGGGAAAACTTTAGAGGAAATTCAACAGGCTCTTAAGAAATAAACGTTTAATCTACTAATGGTTTTTTATTTTCTTAATCCTTTTCCCTTTCACTTTTCTCGCAGAGAGATATTACGAGATGTCGATGTTGAGCATTAACATACACAGCGGTTAGTACCGACATATTATGTAGGACTCAGTAACCTAGCAAAACTCAGTACCCCAAATACTTTTCCTTCACCTGTATGTTTGTTTGTTTGTCCATAACCGACTTTTTTGAATCCTATTTTGATCCACTTTAAACGGTCAGATTTAATTTAAATTTTGTAGACTTATCAAGAAACGCTGATAAATACAAGAAACTACACGCAAAAAATTCTCATGTCAAATTTTGACAGCTGTCAAATATAAAACGAAGAAGCGATTTTGACGAAACAAATTATGGGGTCGTATAGTATTCGATGCGGAGACTTCGGGAAAAATAAGCAAAAAATTCTCCTGTCAAAATTTGACAGCTGTCAATATGTCACATCCTTTAAAAAAATGATATTAATTAAAAAAACTATAAGGTCGTATGTATATTGATGGTGGAAAGTTGAAAAAAATACGCAAAAAGATCTCTTGTCAAAATTTGACACCTGCCCAATAGGTCAGAATTATTACAATAACCGATAGTAATGAAACAAACGTGGGGTCGTATAAAATTGTCGCTAAGAATAGAGAAAAATAAAAAAAAAATTCTACCCGTCAAAATAAAATTTTGACAAATTTTTTTTTTAAATTTTGGAAATTTTTGTCGTTTGTTCGGGTTTGTATAAATGTTTGTTTGTAACCGACTTCTTTGAACCCGATTTTGACCCACTTTAAACGGTCAAATTTAATTTAAATTTTGTAGACTTATCAAGAACCGCTGACAATCCAATAATCTATTAATCTAGCTCAATCTACTAAAAAAAATTTTTTCTTATCAATAACTCAAACTAAAAAATGAAAAATAAATATAGTTTACAAAAACTAAAAACACGCTTTAATAATTAATCAAACTAAAAAGCGGAAAACAAATATAGTTTAAAATAATTCTTGAAGTTCTTAATATAGGCAGAAAATAATAATGAACGATAAACATTAGTATTATTGTGAAAAAAGCGTGGGTCGCTTTGTGCTATATTTTTCGTATATCGAGCAACCCACGCTTTTTTCACAATAATACTAATGTTTATCGTTCAGTATTATTTTCTGCCTATATTAAGAATTTCAAAAATTAATTTAAACTATATTTATTTTTCGCTTTTTAGTTTGATTTATTATTAAAGCGTGTTTTTAGTTTTTTTAAACTATATTTATTAAAAAGAGTTTTTTATTCCCCCTATTCAAGACTATATCAATTTTAATTGTTTATAATATTTTAAAAAGTCTTATTGACTTTGTACGATCTTCTTATTCCCACATTTCTTTTACTTCCTCTTCCATTTGTTTAAACTTTTCTTACTAACTAAGTTAATTATTTTTCTACAAATTCAGTACGCTGATAATTTTTTGTTCACTGTTCAGATGTTATACTAACACACCATTTTATTTTCCATATGGATTCCATCTACTATTCTCTCTTCTGCTAACATCAGCTTAGCTTTTTTTTTGTCTCCTGCTGATGAACGTTTCTACGTTACAAACATGTAAAGAACTTTGAGGAATGCATTTTTTATCCTAAGAAAATTCTGATCGTTCCCTTAAATAATATTATTTCACATTCACATAAAAACTGAAATTATAAATTTGATAGAAAACAGAATGCTTATATATTTTGCATAACCTTGTACCGTGCGAGCAAAAATTATTTGCATTGAAGAGGGCCTTGCATCTAAGGACGTAATGCTTAGCCGTAGAGCTTAATACCTGTTGGGTGTCAGTAACTACCTGAACTAACAATCAATCGTTATTCCGTCATCTTTGACAGTCGTTACAAGTAATTTGATTCATCGCTAATTTTTCCAATTTCTTAAACAATTCACACAATGGGCTTTACGGAACAGCACAAAACATTCATGGTTGAAGCGTATTTTCGAAACGGGGTTAGAGTAAATGGTGAGTGGCAATACAATCCGGGTTTGTGCATTAATGATTTTTACGAACATTTTCCTAACGTTGCTTTTATTGCTGGGGATTTTTATCATTGCCTGAAAAGAACCGTGGCTGTCTTTAGGGAAACAGGTTCTATACAACACAAAAAAGGAGCAGGAATCTGTAAGAACTGAAGAACTTGTTGCAAACGTTCGTGAAATAATGCAAAATACGCCAACAAATTGTATAAGACGCCTGTCCCAAGAAGTGGAAAGATCTTATGGAACATGCAGGACTATTCTTAAGAAGCAGCTAAATTTATTTTCTTATAAGGTGCAAGTATTCCAAGATTATACAAGAAAGAATTATCCAAGAATGTGGTAACATTTCTCCAGAGATGCTGGTCAACACTTTTGAAAATATGAAGAGACGTGTGAATTTATGCTTGGAGTATGGCGGTGGCCAATTTCAGCAATTTATGTAATCATTTTTCTTTCTGTACCTATATTCTTAGTTTGTTAATTTTGTAAACAAAAAAAAATAAATTTGTATTTGCCTACTTATTTTATTACTCATTAGTTTGGCATATCATGTCATAATATGAATTTGACGAAATTTTAACCTAGATTCGGTTAGATATATCGTTCCCATATCATTGAAGCCCTACATTTTTTAACCCAAGCCCTCTTTGACGCAAATAATTTTTGCTCGCACGGTATTATAAAAGCTCAAATAATGGCTGATATATGGTTTGTTACAATGTATCTGCCTCCATCAATATACGCAACTTTTTCAGTCCTACAAATTTATACTGCGTGTGTTGCCGACCCGTCTTATTGAATACGATACATAAATCTCGCGCAAAATATGCATGTAAAATTTAATCTCTGACGAAATATAGTAAATACAATATAAGCAGGATAAGGTAAATATTTTATATGAGGTAGAAACATTTATCATAACTGTATAATGTAATAATGTAAGCGTTTTATTCTAACACATCAATAGAAATTAGAAACGTAATAAAAACCAATATATTGCCAAATTTTCAGTCTATATAAGCGAATTTTCATTAAATGACATTTTATTATCGTGCCAGTATCTTCTGATCGTTTTGGCTTTAACTATTTTTTTTTTAAATAATTTATTATAACAATGTGCTATAGGCTGATATAGGTAGGTACCAGTTAAACTATTATTACTGATGGCTAATATTTTAGATTTTTAAACCTAGTAGCTAGGGGAGAGTAAGGCAATATGACATACTATCTTTTGAAAATCAATTTTTACTAAACCAAAAGGTATATTAGGTTTTATTATTTTTTTTTTAATATGGCCTCTTAACGTTTTAAGTGAATTAAAATATTTTACTTGTAAGAATTGCAACATTTATCAAAAATTTCAAAAAATAACAAGCATTACAAAAACCATTTAACCTTATAGGGTAAGGCAAATTGACATACCAAATTTTTCCCTTAAAGGCATAATGACATGGTTGTATGAAATAAACTGTTCAGTGAGTAAAGAAAAAAAAATAACAATGTAAGTGTAAAATGTAGTTTCTATTTTTTATATTTTATGTTTGTTGTACATTAACGGAATTAAAAAAAAAATATTGAAATAAAATATGAATAAATTAAGAACGACATACTGCTATACAGGCAAAACGACACACTGCTATGTCATTTTGCCCAATGTGCAATATAAAGAATAAATAAATTTTTTTGGTTATAATTTTATTCAATCATTTAAATGTTAGTGTAATATTAAAACTAGAGGGCTAATAGTTGTGGGTTAACACTAGAACATTGGCAGCGACCTTATATATTTTACCCAAAAATATTTCAACAATCACTTATCTTGATATTTTACATAGGAAAATACACAAACTCTCTAGAAAACAACAAACGATCGACTATGCTATTTTATTACGACTGACGATCTTAGCGGTATTTGTATTAGAGAACTCAACACGAATGTAATCGAACTGGGCCAAAAACAGGTAATATGTCATTTTGCCTGCTATGCCATTATGCCTTGCTCTCCCCTATACAGGGTTAGTTGAAATAACCGGAACGGCTAATTTTCTTAAAAACTACCAAGGCTAAATCAATAAATTTTGGTACAGGTGGATAACTTAAAAAATTGAATAGAAAATTGACAATTGCGACGTTGCCAGATTTTTAGTTTTTTCTGTAACTCAAGGAATGTTTTTTTTCAAATGTAACACTACTCTTTTTTTTATTGAATTCGATTCCTCCCATCAACATTATCGTTTCCTGATAGTATCAAATTTTTATCTTAAATGGTTCTATGGGAAAAAAAAGTTAATTAGTTAGTTACAACTCTAACACTGAAATTAAAAATAAAAATTCAATATATTTCCATTTAAAAACGTTTCAAATAATGTAAAATAGAAGGTTGGTAGACATAATGTACCTAATAGTATCGATTTCCTAATTAAATTAATGTAGTGTACCTACTATAATATGTAAGTAATTTTTACTAGCTATGTTATTGTTAGTAGTTGTTTGTTGTTAATATCGTTATCGAGTACATTATGTCTACCAACCTTTATTGTCACATTATTTGAAACGTTTTTAAATGGAAATAGATTAGATTTTTTTTAGAGGTAGAGTTGTAACTAATTAACTTTTTTTCCCATAGAACTATTTGAGATTAAAATTTGATACTATCAGGAAATGGTAATGTTGATGGGAGGAATCGAATTGAATAAAAAAAAGAGTAGTGTTAGATTTGAAAAAAAAACATTCCTTGAGTTACAGAAAAAACTCCGTCGCAATTGTCAATTTTCAATTCAATTTTTTAAGTTATCCACCTGTACCAAAATTCATTTATATTTAAATCATTAACAATTTTGTAAAAAAAAACTTTCATAGTTAGAAAGCAATTTGACAAGAAGAAAATGGTTTTAAATAAAATTCTAACATTATATAAAAAATTATTTTAAGCAAAGAAAAAATATCTGATTTATTCCAAAGATGACGGTATTAAAGGAGGAACAAAGCAGCGAACATGGTCCAAACAATACATATAAAGAAGACCAAGGAAAAATATGGCCTCAAATACTAGCAGTATTTGCAGGTGAGTCATAAGTTAAATCAGTTGTTGTTCTACGCACAAAAAATGTAGGCAACTTCATTAAAAACAAGGTAATTTTCTCTATAATAAATGAAAATTTAATAACAATAAGAGTAATTCCATAAAAAGTATTTCTTTTGACAAATTAATTGACGCAGCCGGTACTAGGTGGAAATCCATAATAATTATAGTAGGGGAAGGTCGCCTATGATAACACCTTTTTTTTGCCACCTAATATTTTTTTTAGTTCAAAGGTTTTAACCCATTTAACCATGTTACAATATTTGTTACTACTATGGTATGGCCCAGCAAACATGCCAGGCAGGCAAAACGCTTTTAATGTATTGGCATTGCCCTCCTTGTTCATTGGCACAGTATTGGCAGCCATTACCGCAAATGTATCTTTTTGACCCGCTGGCCGTCAGTAGGCCGCCAGGCACTTTGCCTTGCTGGGCTAATCAAGGCAAATTATTATTTAGCCTTTACATGTTAAATGGTAAAAATAAAGCACCAGCGTTTCTGTACATAATATGTATTCAAAAATATTTACATATGCAATACCTGTTAAATTACATCTTTTATGTGTAGGTAAAATAGTGATATTCAATGTATAAAGGAATAAAATGGCGGCTTATTATTTCTTCCCGATCAATTTATTACCAAGGCAAAGTCGTGTCCATTTCACTTGGTCATAACCCTCCTAGTTGTGTCTGTGGAGTCTTCGCCCCCCTGAAGTTTCAGAACATTTACCTGAAAAAAAATCATAGAATTATTATTTTAAGCTTCACGGCCATACCATTTTTTTGTGGATTTACTGGTAGTTTTAAACATGTTTTGTGTATTATTTTAAAGGTACCTATATCATAATTATAACTGTTTTCAATAAGTATAAAAAAATACTTACTTTGGCGATTTATTATTCCACTCTCACGTATCCGTCATTCTTCTGCAGAAAAAAAGGCAGTAAGCAACTAAAGCACAAAACGGGCTGAATCCCCCGTCGAGAAATGGCGTCTGCGTTTTAACGTGGTTTTAACCATAGGTAAAGCTTTAACTGTCTGTGTTGGTAAAAGACTTTATGATAATATTAATATTATTGTATCTGGTTTTAATTCAAAGTTCTCTTTTTATTTATTGTATAGGTATACTTAGGTTGTAGGAAATCGGAGAGATAAACTTATAATAATATAATGATTAGGAAATTTACCGTGAAATCGGCCGAAACTGAAAACAAGAATACTACAAACAAACTAAAGATATTTCTAACCCCATTCCCATAATCCCGCTTCGCGACCAATCATCTACCAATGCAGATTAACGTGGGACCAATGATATCATCATGTGACACAGTTAAAGCGCGGGATTTATAAATTAAGAAAAAGATCAACATTTTTAGGCCATATTTAGGCTACCGGCATTATAAAACTTTAAAAATATACAAAAACTAATTTTTTGGTAAAAAAAATAGAAAAGAAAAAATCACCAAGTATGCCATCATAGGCAACTGCATTGCCTATGATGGCATACTCCAGTAAAATGCAAAAATCTAAAGGGCGCATACATGTAAAAGGAATATTTTTGTTACAGTTTGAACATTTTTATTGTTCAAAAATTCAAACACATAAAACTGTTTAAAAAAACTTTAAAAAATATATTACATTCTAGGGAACATGTTTAAAACTTTTAAAAAAGATAATAAAAACATAATCAGGGAAGTACAATCTAAAGACATATTAAAAAACTTTAAAAAGCATATAAGTAGTGACATACCTAAAAGAAAAGTAAAAGTAGCGCCGTTTTGAATATGACGCCTTTGATGGCATACCTATTTATATGTATTTATAGGTATGCCATCATAGGAAACCACAAAAATTAAAACCACAACTTAGATTTAAAATAATCATATAGCAAAGTAACATCTATATCCTATAGTTATCAGAAAAAAATCGTGCATTCTAATTTAATGCACCTAACATAATAATTTTTTTGTTTAAAAACTGGCTAATATTACTTCGGCACTTAACAATTTCTGTTCTATTAAATAACTTTACATAAAAACGTCCATCACGACTAAAATTCGACTCACAACTGAACGGTCAATACGCGCGCCCGTCCCCGTCTAACTATGCGGGATGACGCAAAACCGGTTTATTCCAGAGATACCTGTGGTATGCCATGATGGGAAGTATGCCATCAAAGGCGATGATGATTAAATCATTGTCATTGGACAAAGCTACAGTGTTAGCTAAACATGTCAACTTCTTGTTTATATAGTGGAACTTTACAAGTTTAACTTTGTTTTACTTTGTCCCATAATACTATATTTGTTTAGAGTCGTTTTGATATAAATACCTTATAGCATTTTAAAATTTTTGAACCGGTACGTTTTAAAATAATTTTTGAGAAATTGAAAATAAAGTAGTATTTTGACGAATAAGAACATGGTGAAATTTATATTAAACACTTTTTTTAGTGAAATTCTCTCACCAACTTCGGCCATTATCGTGCGAGCAAAAATTATTTGCATCAAAGAGGGCTTGGATTAAAAAACGTTGGGCTTGGTTTAGATCACAATGATATGGTGACGATATATCTAACCAAATCTAGGTTAAAATTTTGTCAAATTCATATTATGATAATATGATATGCCAAACTAATGAGTAATAAAATAAGTAGATAAATACAAATTTATTTTTGTTGTTTACAAAATTAACAAAGTAAGAATATACAGAAAGAAAAAGAAAAATAATTACATAAATTGCTAAATAATAAATTTTGGGTAAACCATTCAGAGTAATTCCTGCGTCTTTCAAAATCTGCGACTTATATTTCTTGGAATACTTGCACTTTATAAGAAAATAAATTTAGCTGCTTCTTAAGAATAGTCCTGCATGTTCCATAAGATCTTCCCACTTCTTGGGACAGGCGTCTTATACAATTTGTTGGCGTATTTTGCATTATTTCACGAATGTTTGCAACAAATTCTTCTGTTCTTACAAATGGTCTTCCTGCTAATTTTTTATGCTATATAGAACCTGATTCCCTAAACACAGCCACGGTTTTTTTCAGGCAATGATAAAAATCCCTAGCAATAAAAGCAACGTTAGGAAAATGTTCGTGAGAATCGTCCGTGCACAAACCCGGATTGTATTGCCACTCTAACCCCGTTTCGAAAATACGCTTCAACCATGAATGTTTTGTGCTATTCCGTAAAGCCCATTGTGTGAATTGTTCAAGAAATTGGAAAAATTAGCGATGAATCAAATTACTTGTAACGACTGTCAAAGATGACGGTATAACTGATTGATTATTAAAGTTAATGACACCCAACAGGTATTAAGCTCTACGGCTAAGCATTACATCCTTATATGCAAGGCCCTCTTTGATGCAAATAATTTTTGCTAGCACGGTAACTTATTCAATTTGATGTTAGTCATATACAGTTCGGAATCTTCTGCGATTTCAAACTTGGGAGAGGTTATTAAGGGAACGGGACTTACTCATGACCACTGATCATCAAGATCTATTTTTTGTATCTTTCATCCATGCCTCGTCGACATATAGCGACATCTGCAGGAAGACCTTATTAAACTTATTAAGAGTTTAATAAATATCAAAAGTTTCGATCGTATAGTATTGTGTCCAAGCGAAAAATGAACAATATATTTTGGATTAGATGCAGGTATGTTATCTAAAATTTTCATATTTTTAGTTGCACTTGGACCTTTGACAAATGGCATGTTGTTTTCATGGAGTTCACCATTTGCACTGGTTATCACAAAAGACAAAGAAAATTATAATATAACAGAGGAAGAGGCTTCATACTTTATAATATTTCATCCTCTAGGTAAGTTTTTGTTTTAAATTGCTAGGTTATTACATTATTAGGGTATTAAAACCTATTAATTAAAAATATAATTTTTAATTTTAGGTATGATTTGTGCAAGTTTATTTTTATTTAAATTGGCGGAATGGTTAGGAAGGAAGATGTCAGTATTACTTATTGCAATACCTCACCTTATCAGTTGGATTATAGTGATATTTGCGAAAAGCAAATGGGAATTTTATGCATCAAGATTTGTCGTTGGAATGGGAGACGCAGCTTTTTTTTCTTTTATCCCACCGTATGTAGGAGAAATTACCACTCCAACTGTAAGGGGATATTTTGGAAATCTACCTTTATTTGTATTTTATGGAGGTTCAGTTATTATTACAGTATTAGGTAGGTATAACAAAATTTGATTCTACTTGGATACGTTGTTTATTTTGATTAAAAATTATATTTTACTGCCGTAAGTGAACCGTCTATAAAAAAAAGGGATCGATAATGACGTTACCGCAAATCCTAGGCCACACAGTGACACATTCTGAGTGTGGGTTTCTTGTATACGGATTTTGGCGAGCCCAGATTATTTTGTTTTGTTTATTTACAGTCCCATTCGTCGAAAACCTACGTTCATGAATAAATAAAAAGAATTTAAATATTTAGATTACAGTTGATTTTTTTTCCTCCATGCGTTGAAAAAAATCGTTCTTAAACAGTTGTCGAACGTTAGGAACGATATTTTTCCTTCTTCGGGGCATTGTAGCAACTGCTCCTGCCTGCAGCTAACTGATTAATCAGCCAGTGCATGGTCTTAAATGGTACCATGGGTCCTTTTCAAGGGCTAAGCAACCAATTATTTTAAATTCTTTAGTTCTACAGTTCGATTTTTAATGCGTTTTAAGTATGAAATATTCACGGAATCAGTTAATGGCCCTTCCAACCTGTATACTGAGAAATAGTAATTTTTAAATTGATTAATTTAATTATTAATAATTTAATTAACAGCCATTCAATGTGTGATTGAGACGTGGAAGAGAACCATTGATTAAGGGGAAATGTCATAGCTGTATTTTTGGATTTTAAGCGGGCATTCAAAACAATTGACAGGGCTAGATTATTGAGTAAATTGTATCAGTATGGTATTCGCGGAAATGTTTATAAATGGTTTAAAAATTATTTAAGTAACAGGTCACAAAAAACAAAAATATCAAAAATAAAAAAAATCAGTAGTTATACAGTGATGGGCTAAAATATGGAACAAATTCATTTAAAAATCAGGTATTCATTTTTTGAAAAAAAGCTCGGACACGTCGATTATAATTCTTTCTTCCAGATTTTTTGCCTCAAAAAGAAATTATACCGGGTGTGTCAAAAAGTAGATGTAGCAACATTTTTTTGTTTTTTAAATAGAACCCCCCTATTTTTACTTATTACCCTAATTCTACGTCAAATTCTGCGCATAATTCATGTTGCATACTCTATCCCTATCTCTAACGGTTTTAGAGAAAAATTACATCATAAAAAAAAATCTTTAAAAAAAGGTTAAAAAATTTGTTTATTAGTGTTGAAAATGCAAACCATTAACTTCTTGACAATATGCTAATCTACTTAAAAACCCTTCTAAAACATTATTTACAGTATTTTCATTAATTTGCCTAATTTCATATCTAATTTTAAATTTTAAGTCTTCCAAATTTTGTGGTTTATCCTTATACACTTTTGATTTCAAATAACCCCAAAGAAAGAAATCCATGGGTGTAAGATCGGGAGATCTTGCAGGCCATTCTATGGGACCTCTTCTACCTATCCATCGTTCGGGAAATACAGTATTCAAATACTCTCGTACTTGTCGAGCAAAATGAGGCGGAGCACCATCCTGCTGAAACCAAATAGACGCTTCTGGTAGATGAGGCTGATTCGGATTTGGAAAATCCGCTGCTAGTGTGGAAATTAATTCATTTTGAAGAAATTGTAAATACCGGTCTCCTGTAAGATTTCCATCGAAGAAAAAAGGTCCAATAATTCTATCATTTAATATCCCTGCCCAAACATTTACTTTTTGTGGGTCTTGCGTGTGCTGTTCTCTCATCCGACGGGGATTATTTGTACTCCAATACCGAAAATGTTGTCTGTTTACTGAACCATTCAAACAAAACGTGGCTTCATCGCTAAAAAGTATGTTGCGATGGAAAAATAGATTTAAGTTGCAAATTTCCATCATAGTTTCACAAAACTGTGGTCGGCGGTCGGGATCATCTTCGTTTAGCTCGTGTAGCAACCTAATTTTGAACGGATGGTACTTTTCTTGTTTCAATACCCGCAACACAGATCGTCGGCTAACATCATTATTAAGGGCTACTTCAGTGGATGCACTATGAGGATTATCTTCAACCTCTAACAAAATGTTCAATTGTGAGTTTTCACTCATTTTTGGACGACCTGGCCGTAGACGATCCTTTACATTCCCTGCTTCCCTGAATTTCTTCTCAATTTTACTTACTGTAGATTTTGTAATCGGCCGTTCTGGATACTTAACGTTAAACAAGTTACAAACTTCTTCTTGACTTCTTGTTTTGTCTCCACATCCAATTAAAATTAAAATTTCGATTCTTTGTGTTTCATTTAAATGCACCATGATCACCGTTTTTCAAAATTATACCTAAACTAATTTTTGATTGACACATGACTTGCCATCGTAGTAACAATTCATTTAAATTTACCTGTTTACCTTTAAGTAGGTACATGTACCTTTTTGTAAAGAATTTTTTTTAGGATGTAATTTTTTACTAAAACCGTTAGAGATAAGAATATAGTATGCTACATGAATTATGCGCAGAATTTGACGTAGAATTAGGGTAATAAGTAAAAATAGGGGGGTTCTATTTAAAAAACAAAAAAATTTTGCTACATCTACTTTTTGACACACCCGGTATCATTTCTTTTTGAGGCAAAAAATCCGGGAGAAAGAATTATAATCGACGTGTCCGAGCGTTTTTTCAAAAAATGAATACCTGATTTTTAAATGAATTTGTTCCATATTTTAGCTCATCACTGTATAGGAGTTCCTTAAGGAAGTATACTATAGGTTCAATATTATTTATTTTATACATCAACGATATGCCTTTAGTTTTAAAAATGTGTAAGTTACAAATGTTTGCTGATGACACCTTAATTTACATTAATGTTTTAAATATGTTTGATGGTCTAAATAGATACTCTAAATTTTGAGATAAATATACACTCATGGACAAAATTATCGAATATTTTTTGTAATCATTATTATTTCAAAATAAATTTAAATAATCGCCGTAAACTTACATGTGCTGATATTAGTTATCTAGTAGGCTGATTACTCACTTGTTTTAACATATTTTGACGTTTAATTAACATTAATGGCGCATATTACTCTCTTGTGCATTTTATCAAAAACAATTAATTACATATTTTATGAATTATAGTGAATTAAGCTTGGAATTATGTTACTGTAGTGTAATTAACTAAGTAATAGCAAATAGTGTTTGTGTTTGTTGCTATTAAAAACATCAGTATGCCACCAGTTACACACTGCAATGAAGTTGAAGCGGTGCAAATTGTAACTCTATATAACGAAGGATATAAACAAAAGGATATCGCACAACGTCTCAGGAGAGGTCAATCTACAGTATCGAATATTTTTAAAAGGTATGAAGAGACTGGAACTTTCGTACGTAAACCTGGTCAAGGGCGCAAGAGGTGTACAACAGCAATTGATGATCGATTTTTGAGACTTAATTCTACACGAAATCGCACATTGACATCGACGCATCTCAAAAATGACTTACTAAATGTAAGACAAGTTAATGTAAGTTCAAAAACAGTTAGGCGAAGATTAAAAGAAGCAGGTTTAAAGCCAAGACGGCCCGCCAAAGTTCCACGTCTTCTCCAAAATCACAAAGCCCGACGATTAGAATTTGCTAGAAGACATATTCAGTGGGATATCGAGAATTGGAAAAATGTTCTCTTTACGGATGAGACTAGAATTCAGTTATGGAAGCCAGATGGATGAAACCACGTCTACAGAAGAGTTGGAGAACGGTATGCTGCCTGCAATCTCATAGAGACCGTTAGTTTTGGCGGTGGCTGTATAATGCTCTGGGGCGGTATTTCTTGGGAGGGACGCACCGAACTCGTGGAAGTGATTGGACGAATGACAAGTGACTTGTGTATTGAAAACATCCTGCAAGATCATGTCTTGACTTATGTCGGCCATATTGGATATGAAGGATTCATATTAATGCACGATAATGCTCGACCGCATGCAGCTAACATAGTGACTAATTACCTTGATGCGGTCCAAATTCAAAGATTAGATTGGCCACCATATAGCCCCGACTTAAATCCAATAGAACATACATGGGACTATCTTAAACGCAGCATACGACGAAGAAATCCGGTTCCAAGTACAATAGACCAGCTTCGGATTGCTGCACAAGAAGAGTGGAATGCAATTCCTCAAGAATATATCCAGAACCTTCTTAGCAGCATGCCGAGAAGAATGGAAGCAGTAATTAGAGCTCGAGGGGAAAATACTCGTTACTAACTGTGCTCTAATTTTAATCAAAAGAGTTGTAATTGTCCTCCAATTAGTATTTAAATATGATGTAAATATCCTTAATTTTCATAACATTTAGCATTAATTTTTTTTCACGATTTCCTTCTAATAAAAACTTAAGATTGTTCACTAAAATATTTTAAAGTAAACAGTTTCTCGTAAATGATAGTATTTAAATGACTTGATTCATCAGAATTTATTTTTTCAAAAAGAAATTATGAAAAATTAAAAATATTCGATAATTTTGTCCATGAGTGTATTATTAAATTGGCTTAAAGTAAGTAAATTAAAATTAAATATTTCAAAAACTAAATGTATGGTTATGGGTAATAATTTAAATTGTCAAAATATAAATGTTTTAATTGATGGTGAACAATTGGAATTAGTAAACAGTTTGATTCAAAATTAAAATTTTTTAATTATTTTGAAAGTATTATATCGAAGATTGCCGGAAAAGTATGTTATTTTAAAAGAATCAGTTTTAATTTAAGTTTGTTTTCTAAAAAAACTGTATTTAATACTATTATATTGCCACATTTTCTTTATTGTTCTTCCAATTTATATTGTGCTTTCATAAATTATATATTTTACAAAATAAGGCAATGAGGATTATTTTAAATTGTGACAAATATACAAAAATTAATTTTCTGTTGAAAAATTTAGATTGGTTGAATGTCAGAAATTTAATTTTTTATTTAGTATGTATCTTTAGATATACATAAAATTAAAAATAATTTATTGCCTGATTGTTTAAAAAAATTTTGTTCTTTTTATTATGACCATCATAAGCATAAAAGAAGAACTAATCAAAATTTTTATATGGATAGAGTGTCTAAAACATTAGCTTATAAATCTATTTTTTATAAAGGTTTGATAGAATATAATAATTTGGAAAATTCTATTAAATCTCAAAAATCATTAAAACGGTTTACAAAAACTTTAAAATTACATTTAATTAAAAAACAAAATGATACGTTATATTTGTTACAATTTGCAAAATGTTTAACTTTTCTGTCTGTTTTTGTTAAAAGAAGGTTGCGTTTTAAAATTTAAAAATAAATCTGTAAGAATGTGTTAAAAAAATGTATTAAAAAATATTTAATTGTAGCTTTTTGCTAAAAAAAAAACATGTTATAGTCTGGTCTTATCGTACGGGTCATACGATTCAAGAAAGACATACTCTCAGTTTTTGTTTTCTTTACTTGCGTTTTATTTTACCCTCTTAATAAAATACGTAAGATAAATGAGACAGACTTATTCCATTTTGACATGAAAGAAAAGGATATGTATTTAATTTTCAGCGATTCACAAAAGTTTGTACCTGCCACCTTCGTCTTGATTTAAAGATGTCAGTTTTGTGACTTTGACAGTTTGTGACAAAATTAAACAATTTTCTGGGTTTTTGCATCCCCAATCAAAAAAAATGGTACTTAATCTGATAAACTATTTTGAAAATGAAAGAAAAAGTGTAAATTCGCCAACCAATATTCAGGAAACAGTAGCCAAAGCACTGGGAATTAGTTTAAGGACTGTGCAGAAAATTGTGCATGAAACAAAATATAACATAATACCCAAGAATACTAAAAAGTGTAAACGAAGAAAGCCAAAGACTGAGGATTTAAGCGAAAATATTAAAATGGGAGTTCGAAATGTGATTTACGATTTATACAAATCAAAAACCAATGTAACTCTTCCAGTTTTACAAAAAACATTAAAAATTCGGGGTGTTTTGGAAATTGGACTTGAAGCGTTATAAAAATTAATAAAAAATTTAGGTTTTCGCTATAAAAAAGACTGTAACCTAAGATTTTGATGTGAGCAGCCACAGATAGTGAGTCAGCGTGTTCAGTTTTAAAAAAAATATACGGACAATTACAAATCGAAATTTAGAAAAGTGGTATTTTTAGACGAAACGTGGATATTTTCGAATGGAAGTGGTTCAAAATCTTGGCAAGATGAGTCTGTAAAAGTGTCAAAAGGAAAATGGGGTGCGGTACAGGAAAGCGTTTTATTATTTTGCATGCCGGTTCTGCAACAGGATATGTTGCAGGTGCGAGTTTAATTTTTTCTTCAACATCAAAAAGTGCTGACTATCATGATAATATGAATTGCGAAATGTTTGAAAAATTGTTAAAAGTTCAATTGATACCAAATTTGGATGCTCCGTCTTTAATTGTATTAGATAATGCATCATATCATTCAAGAATTTTAAATAAACAGCCTACTTCATCTTGGAGGAAAAGTGATATTTATGACTGGCTGGAAAAACACAACCAAAATCATTTACCAAATATGCTTAAATCGGAACTCCTATCAATAGCAAAGTCTCTTAAAAAACTCAAAATATACGCGGTAGATGAAATACTGCGTGAATATGGTCATGAGGTTCTATGACTGCCGCCATATCATTGCCAGTTTAACGCAATAGAATTAATATAGGCTGGTGCAAAGTCTTATTATGAAATACATGTAGGCGATGGTCTTAAATCCGACCAAGTACAAATAGTTTGGCAAGATTCGTTAGATCATATTACACAAGAGTACTGGAAGAAATCGGTGGAACATACAGAAATATTAATAAGGGATTGGTGGGATCGAGAACAAGTACTAGATGTCGAAGTAGCGCCAATGATAATTGCTCCATTCGAAGACGACTTAGACGACGAGGACTTTTCAGACTTTATAAGTGACGATGAGAGTTTTTAGGCTATAATTATAAACGGTGTTTTTCGTTTACATTTTTTAGTCTTCTTGGGTATTATATTATGCTTTTTTTTCATGCACATTATTCTGCATAGTCCTTAAACTAATTCCCAGTGTTTTCATTACGGTTTCCTGCATATTGGTTTGCGAATTTCCACTTTTTCTTTCATTCGAAATAGTTTATCAGACTAAATGCCATTGTATTTTTAGATTTTATTAGTAAAAGTGTTAAAATAAATTGCACTGTTTATTATTGTCGTTTTTAATTAAAGGGTACAGTAGGTATATAATTAACGATTATATAATTTTTTTGTAACTTTTCAACTCCCCTGTACATAGTTTTTACAAAACTAATAATATTAGGTATATGTGGCTATCTTCGCGATAGCTAAAATAATGAAACTATTTTTCCTTCCTTCGGTATATTTGTAAATAATCTCACAACATTTTGATAGCCTCTGTGTTGTCTGATTTGACGCATATGATCAGTGACCTTTGGACCCGCACGTTAAGACCAGATCTGACTATACTTCTACTACTTAAATAATATTGTATTAAAATAATGATATTTTATTTTAGGTAGCTACTGTGATGTTAAAACAACCGCCTATATATGTATCGGAATTCCTGTCTTATTTGTTATATTTGTATCCATTATACCAGAATCTCCGTACCAGCTAATCAAAGATGGAAAACACGACCAAGCTCGAAGAAGCATAAAGTGGCTGATTAGAAAATCCGATATTGAAGATGATTTCTTAAGTACGAAAGCAGATGTCGAACGACAAATGTCTGAAAGAGGGAAATGGAAGGATTTATTAAAAATTGACAGCAACCGAAAAGCGTTACGCGCTGGCGTATTTCTTAGATTTTCACAGCAGTTTTGCGGAGTAACGGTATTTGGAACTTACACTCAAACACTTTTTGAAAAAGCAGGAGGCAACCTTACACCTCAATATTCATCGATGATTTTTGTCGGCCTTATTTGGATCCTTAACCTATTGTGCAGTGCATCAGTAGAAAAATTTGGAAGAAAACTATCGTATTTTTACTCACTAATGACTAGTGGTACTATCCTTTTAATTTTAGCTGTTTATTTCTTTTTGGATCAGTATGACCTTGTGAATTTGGACCAACTGACTTGGTTTCCAGTAGCCGCTATGATGGTATACGTTTTCACCTATTCGTTTGGTCTCGGTATTGTTCCAACATTAATGTTGGGGGAACTATTTTCAGCCAGCATTAAATCAAAAGGACTTTCCGTTCTTACTTCGGTGTTTGGAATAGCTGTGTTTATTAGTACAAATTTATTTAATTTATTATCTTTATATCTTGGATTGTATGCTCCATTTTTAGTTTATGGCATTTCTTGTTTGATGTCCACAATTTTAACTTTACGTTGGGTGCCTGAAACTAAAGGGAAAACTTTAGAGGAAATTCAACAGACACTGAAAAAGTAAGTGTTTCCTAAGCTAAAAGTTGACGCATAAGTGAAAATTAAAACGAGAGGGATGACGGCCAGGCAGCATTTCACTTACATGCAGTGACGTAAATGTGTGTGAATAAATAGAAAATTATTTTAGGAAATATTATAATAGAACGAATAATATGAAAATTAAGTTGTAATAAAAAAATTCTATCACTATTTTTATTAATTTTATTTTTATTAGCCCAGTACGTGGGTATCAAAAAGGGGTGTTTGAATGCAAAAGGTGGTGTAGTAGCGATTTTTTAGTATGTTGTTAGGCTTGGGGCCCTAATGAAAAATCCATGTTTTCGACCTCGAGGCGCATGCGCTCGAGCCGCCATCTTGGATTTTAGGTACAAAAATTTGATTTTTTGACAATAACTCAAAAACGGTGGCTTTTACGACAATAGTACATTGTATACCTAGTAGGAAAACCTGAACATTCCCGGACGACCGTAAAGATTGCCTGTCGAGGCGCAAGCCGAGACGCAATAGGGAGTCCAGGAATGTGCTTTTTCTACGAGGTAAACAAACTATTTTTCCGAAAATCGATAGGAACTTATTAGATACAATCAACTTGTTATCATTTTTAAAATAAACATTATTAAGGAAATAGGTGTTGGTTTTGTAACTATGGAAATAAAGTAATATTGATTTGTCAAACTTGACGCAAGAAAAGTTTGTCTTTTAAAATGATGTGTTAACGTGATGATGACTGTTCTATTTCCGAAACTCCCCCAGAACTTACGAAAGCAGTAAATACTGCCTCATTGGATTTATTGCCAAAAAAATCCAAAGAAAAATATAATTATTCATACAATCGTTTTATGGAATATCGGAAGAATAAAAATGCATGTTCTTTCTCAGTTATGGCATACTTTTTGGAGCTTGGTGCCAAGATGAAATCTTCAACTTTATGGTCGAACTATTCAATGTTGAAAGCAACCCTTGCAATTAGACATAATGTGGACATATCGAAATATCCAAAACTTCGTTTATTATTGAAACGGAAGGGTGAAGGCTATAGGCCAAAAAAATCCAAGATTTTAACTAAAGAACAAATCAACACATTTATACAGGAAGCTTCAGATAAAGAATATTTAATGATTAAGGTAAGTCCCATAACTTCAATTTTTATTCGGGTTATTTACATATTTATTTATTGTTTTTGGTTGCTGTAATATTTGGTATTTCCGGAGCTTGTAGAATGGACGAGTTAGTTAAAATTACTACAAAATATAGAAGACCTACAATCTAAGCTTTTAGTAAAAATACCAGACTCTAAAACGAATACATCAAGATCATTTGTAGTAAATGAAATGTACTTAAATATTTACCGCAAGTATGTGGCTTTAAGACCAGGAGACATGAATAATATCCGATTTTTCTTTAAGTGCCAAAACGGAAAAGGATGTAAACAGGTAGTAGAAATACACCAATTTAGAAAAATGCCTAAAATAGTAGCTGCATATTTAAATTTGTCAAATCCGATCGAATATACCGGCCACTGTTTTCGTCGGTCTTCTACCACGATCTTGGTTGACTCTGGTGGAGATATAACTAGCTTAAAGAGGCTGGGCGGATGGAAATCATCAAACGTCGCTGAGGGATATATAGAAGAGTCTCTTACTTATAAAGTACAGGTGGCAAATAAAATTTTCGCAGCAGATAATAATCAACAAAATAACCCTACTAGACTTGATATTTCCCCAATACCCAATTCTTGTCAAACAAATAAAATTATTAGTGTTAAAAATATTCAACAAACTATTAGTTCCAATGTTCTTCCAATGTTTAATACTTGTACTAATTGTCAAATAACTGTTAATATATCAAATAATTAATTTTAAAATGTATGTTATAATATGTTTAAATTTCGACAACTACGGTTGTATTCATAAAAAAGGCGTACAAAGAGGTTACGTGCGTTGATAACTTTCAATGAAATTCTTATGGGACAGTGACATTTAGCCTAACCTTCTTGTAAACTTTTTTTTATGAATACAGCTGTAATTCTCAATAATTTTTTTAGTTTGCAAACAACTGTACAGAAATAACATTTCCGTACAGTACAAAAATAAATATTTCCTTACAGTGATTTTCCGTTGCATAGCAACGACGAAGTGCAAGGAAATATTGACTTTTTCTTTCAAAAAAGTTGTCGAAAATGTCAATATTTCCTATCGATTTTCGGAAAAAGATATTCTATACAAAGTTAAAAAGGACAAAATTACCTGCATTTTTGTAGCACACCTATGTTAGGAGTTACAGCTCCGTGAAGTTCCACTATTTGAAATAAAAATAAAAAAAAAAAATTGGCTGTTAATAACTAAAATAAATAATTTAAAGAAGTAGTCCATGCTTAAAGTGGAGTTGAAAGTATAGAAAAGTAAGAAAAAACTAAAAGTTTTCCTCCACAAAATTTTTGAAAGAATATAAATAATTTAAACAAATACAAATCATATTGAAATAATTTTTAAAGAGACTCTATTGAGAGGGTCATAAATAACCTTCCGTGCATCGAGTCTGTATGCGTCAGTGTGTCATGTGTCATGTGTCATGTCTAGCTTGCAGAAGGTTACGCTGTTATAATTGAAAATTTCAAAATATTCATTGACAGTGTAATAGGCCTTTCTAATAAGTACCGATTTTATTTTTATTTTGAAGGATTTGCCATTTAATTCCCTTATTTCCCGAGGAGTTTTATTGTAAATTTCTATTAAATTAAATTCTACATTTCTTTGAATGAAGCTGAAATTATACTTTGTATTCTTTATATTTGTTTTATTTCTTGTGTCGCGTGAGTGTTCTCTGATATGTTCGGAAAAAAGATCTGAATTCTCCCTTACAAAGATCAAACATTCATAAATTTAAGTCGATATAACTTTCATTATGCGATTCTCTATAAATTTAGTTTTACATGTTTACATGTTTCAACTATGTTCATGTTGAAAATAATATTCAATTGCATAGTTTTTTTATAATTATGTAAAACTATAATGATATATAATAAGAATAATAAAATAAAACTCAACCAAAATGAAGGTTCCGCATTTTTTTTTCAAATAGTGTAACTTCACGAAGCTGTAACTCCTAACATATGTGCGCTATAAATTATTTTTTTTAACAAAACATGTACTTAATTTTGTCCTCTTTAACTTTGTATAGAATATCTTTTGTCGTAAAAGCCACCGTTTTTGAGTTATTGTCAAAAAATCAAATTTTTGTACCTAAAATCTAAGATGGCGGCTTGAGCGCATGCGCCTCGAGGTTAAAAACTTGGATTTTTCATTAGGGCCCCAAGCCTAACAATATACTAAAAAATCGCTACTACACCACCTTATGCATTCAAAAAAAAACCACGTACTGGGCTATATTTATTTAATTTAAATTTTTGAGAACTACAGTACTGATTTTTAGTGGTAAGTATAATATGCTTTATTAATCGTAGGAAGCAAATATTTCAAGTTTCATTACAATTGCCAGTCGGAACTAATACTGTATATAAAACCAGATTACATCCCCAATAGAACTTGATAATTACTGTCAGTATTCAGGGCAATAATGTAAACCATGCCTATCTCAAAATTGGGTCTCTTCCTCTATGGCTGCAACATCCAGTCTTATTTCCCAAAAAACAACTAAAAATATCATTCAGCCTTGCTAAAGGTCTATTTTTGCACGGTAAACCCACTTAGGTAAATACCAATTACAGTTTGGTCGTTAGAAATACAAAAATAAAGATAATCGGGCATGATGAATCCAGAATTAGTAAGTGAGTTTGACATGTGTTATTGTTTAAAAATTCTATCTACAACCCAACAATAATCATTAGATAGATAATGTGAATTTAGTTAAAGATAATAAGCAGACAAAACATATGTAGACAAATTCATTTTAGCGTAAAATATGCACAAAAATTATTTTATTAACATTTACCTCCATGCGCCATGCAAAATAGAAAGCAACATGTCGCAGCTCTAGTTCCATTTTATATAAATTAGAAAGGTTCCTTTTTCTTTATATATAAAATCATTTTAGTGACCATAGAAGTAAAGAGATAGATTAAAAAAGTTGATTATATTAACAGTAAGGAAAAAAACTTTAATAAACTAGGTATTTAAATAGTTTAAGAAATGACTGTTCAAAAGGGACAAGAATTAAACAAGAAAAAATACACTAAAACTTTTAAACACGATGAAGGAAAATCCTGGCCTCAAATATTAGCAGTTCTTGCAGGTGTGTACATTTTTTTTCTTATAAGTAGTTGTTTGAATGATTAGAGTTTTTTCCATTTTTCATAAAATTGCCGTAGAAAATGTAGATATAGTATTTTATTTGATTATAATTGCTATTGACTTTTGCAACTCGTTATTATTAACTATTTTAACCACCCGTTAATAATATTGATTTTGAAGAAATAGAGTGGAGTTGAAAGTATGGGAAAGTAAGAAAAAACTGAAAGTCTTCCTTCACAAAATTTAATAGAATAAAAATTCTTTAGTGGAACAACATGTTTCGAACGAACGTAGAAAGGCTCATTATCAGGAGACAGAAAATGTATTTAATGCTGATGGTTTTAGCAGAAGAGTGTAGAAGTGTAGAAGTGACATAATAAGAAGAAAATTGAAAAGGTTAAAACATACTGAGTATGTGAAAAAGTCAGTAAAGAAGGTCTAAACTTTCTAAGTATACTGGGGAAGAAGTGGACCTTCTAAAAAGAAGGTGTCGAGGTTTTTTGTTTTTAATTTTTTGTAAAATTACATGTTTGTAAGACAATATAAAGGTAAAATTTGTAGAAGAAAGCTATGTGAAGATATCATAATGAAGAAGAAAACGGTTTGTGTGGTACTGAGAGTTTAAGGTCAGTAACCCCACAATCGGTTAATTTAAAAACATTGATTTCTAAAAATGTGTGATGTTATATTTTATTTCATTATTTTTAATTCCATAAAAGCTCCATTAAGGTTTTATACCATTTTCTCTCCTGCTAAAACCATCAGCATTAAATAAATTTTCTGTCTCCTAATAATAAACGTTTCTACGTTCCAAACATGTAGAGACTCCTAAAGAATTTTTATTCTATTAAATTTTGTGGAGGAAGACTTTCAGTTTTTTCTTTCTTTCCCATAATATTAAATTGATTCACTAAGTGGTTATCTATTTAGGAAAGTGAGAAACTTATACAAAATGAGTCGGGCATTATTTCGTTTTACAATCTCGGATTTTATTAGTACGTTAATTTTTTTAGTGACACTAGGACCCTTTACAAATGGCATATTGTATGCATGGAGTTCTCCGTTTACTTTGGTCATCACAAAGGACACAGAAAACTACAACATTACAGAGAATGAAGCTTCATATTTTATAATTTTTCATCCTGTAGGTAAGTTTAATATTCTTAAATAATGTCGAAATATCAATATTTTATGTACTTATTTGGGCACTCAAAATAAATATAAAAAAAATCCTATAAACATGGGTTCTATTCACGAAATACAAGGGTAAACATTATTCAAATTAAAATTTTTATTAAATTAGTATGGTATATAGGTTTTTTTCAAAAAGTATGTTCTATTGCCTTTGCACTATTGCTTAGCAATAGGTAATAATAGGAATAAGGTTTGTCACTGTCAAATTGTGTGCAGTTGTATTTTCTGACAACTCAAACATTGGATTTATTTCATTATGCCTGCCACATTCTCTCATCCTAAATATCCCTAATATGATATTCGTTTATGGCTTCTGCAACGGGAGCTCAAATCTTGCAGTCGCCTTTTTACTGCTGCTGAAGACTCGGGTAAGTTTCCAAGTGCGAGTATTGTATCTGAATGAGAGTCGGAACTTAATGTTGAACTAGAAGAGCCTATAAAAATAATCCAAGCATATGTACAAGGCGAATTGCAGATACTAATTATAAAAATTATACAATCGTCTGCTTGGAGGGATCTTCAAATTAATTGTTCATACCCATATCACTTAGAATAAGTTGACCATTTGCAAGATGGTGATTTTGCGTTAAGGATGCAATTCTGCAATTGGATTAATGCAAATCGAAGACTGTATAAGAATGTTCTGTTCACTGATGAAGCACAGTTAGTAGTATTATAATAATCTTCACAATGAACACCGATGGTCCTATGAAAATCCCGCTACCGTAGAACATAATTTTCAAGATAAATTTAGCATTAATGTGTGGTGTGTTTTGTTAAATAGTCAATTAATCGGTCCATTTATAATCGACGGTAATCTCACAGGACAAATATACTCAAATTTTCTACAGAATCACTCGCAAAACCTATTAAAAGATGTTCACCTTAATGTACGACAGAACATGTATTTACAACATGATGGAGCCCCTGCACACTACAGTTTACAAGTACGAGGTGATCCGCATAATTGGCCAGCTAGATCATCAGACCTTAATCCTCTGGATTATTGTCTTTGGGGGAAGGTTTGAATCATTGGTATAAGTAAAGTAAACACTGGAGATGCAATATTCGATCGAATAATAAATGCAGCAGCAACTATAAGAAATAGACCCGCATCTATTCATGGAGCTACCCAAGATATTCATAAGAGAGCTGGGTTGTGTTTAGAAGTAAACGAAGGCATTTTTGAAAACTATAAAAACTAGCCTACTTGTAATAAATAATTTAATAAAAATTTTAACTTTCATATTGTTTACCAGTGTATTTCGGTAACTGCCGGGAATAGGACCCATGTTTATGGGAACTTTTTTGTTTATTTTTGGTTTCCGAATACGTACTAAAAATATTGCCATAACCTCCTAAATCACCCTGTATACAGCTTTATGATAAAGAAACGGACCAGCCATTTATACAGTGTGACCAGTAAAGTCCGCATCATATGGTATTTTTTTATTAATAGCTTTATACGAAATTTGACTTTGGTATCAAGTTCTGCTTCGATCGAGATGAAAATGAAGCAAAAAATAGTAGTCACGTGATTCGCATTTTCTGTCAAATTTTAATTTTTTCCAAAAAATAACTCAAAAGTCGGGTTATTTCTGAAAATATCGAAAAAAGTTATTAGTAAAAGTTTTTTTAAATGCAGTTTCTAGCTCACATGCAAAATTTCAGCTGCATAAGATAATTTTAATTTTTTACCCATATTTTGTAAATTGCACCACTTTTGCGAAATAAGACTCAACGCAACCTACATAAAACTTCTTAGTATTGAATATGCTTTCTTTCAGATACATTTTCTTTAAAGTAGCGCCATATTAAATGTGTGTTTTTCTACAAAATTAAAATTGGGATATTAAAATTTGGTCGCATGTGATGCAAAGTTTATTTGTTTTTGACCCTGTATAAGGTAACTTCATAAAATAAGTATTTTTGAAAACGTAGTTTGTGTCTGAAAGTAATACACCTTAATATTAAGGCAAAAAAGAACACAGTGTCTTCAGTTAAGTGGAAAGTAAATTTTAGTGCTGGGTAAAAAATCAAAATTATCTTATACAGCTGAATTTTACATGTGGGCTAGAAACTACATTTAAAAAAACTTTTCCTAATAGCTTTTTTTGATATCTTCAGAAATAACCCCACTTTTGAATTACTTTTTGGAAAAAACTAAAATTTGACAGATATCACGTGACTACTATTTGTTGCTTAATTTTTATCTCCATCGAAGCAGAACTTGATGCCAAAGTCAAGTTTCGAATAAAGCTATTAATTAAGGAAACTCCCATATGATGCGGACTTTACTGGTCACACTGTATAGAATATCGCCCACTGAATCAATAATCGCTCAGACCCGTCAAATTATTTTTAAATGGATTTAAAAAAAGGTGTTATCTAGGGTGGTTCTTAAAAATGCTACGTGTATCAACTTTAATTTGATTAACCAAACAAACATGCCCTATACCTATCAAAGTCTTATACAGTGTGTGTATAAAGTGTGGAAACGACTTAATAACATCACAATTTACTGGCCGATTTAAACAAAATTTGGTACAGTTGTGTAAGAGGATCTAACGCACCGAATGACGATATTGGCGTTGTTGCCAGCTTTTTAGTTTGTCTGGAATTCGAACGAATTTTATATTTTTAAATATAACACCCAGTATATTTTTACATTTTTAAATTCCACATAAAATTATAATTATTTTTTATTAAATGCATTATTAGTCTATACTTCATAGTTTCCGAGATATTGACTCTCGAAAAGTTACATTTTTGAACTTTGACAGCTTATAACTTTCTAACAGTACGTCTTAGAGCAAAACGGCTTACATGTCCCTATCTTCAATTTTTATTATCTTCCCAAAAAAATCAACTTCCAGTTAAACCGGAACAACTATATTTCCTGCTTTCGAGTTACATCCGGTTTAACCGGAAGTTGATTTTTTTGGGAAGATAATAAAAATTGAAGATAGGGACATGTAAGCCGTTTTGCTCTAAGACGTACTGTTAGAAAGTTATAAGCTGTCAAAGTTCAAAAATGTCACTTTTCGAGAGTCAATATCTCGGAAACTATGAAGTATAGACTAATAATGCATTTAATAAAAAATAATTATAATTTTATGTGGAATTTAAAAATGTAAAAATATACTGGGTGTTATATTTAAAAATATAAAATTCGTTCGAATTCCAGACAAACTAAAAAGCTGGCAATAACGCCAATATCGTCATTCGGTGCGTTAGATCCTCTTACACAACTGTACCAAATTTGGTTTAAATCGGCTAGTAAATTGTGATGTTATTAAGCCGTTTCCAGACTTTATACACACACTGTATATCATGCAACTTTAACTTGTTGTCAGTTTGTCAGCACAATATACATATATGATGAAAAAAAGGACTTTTAAATATTCTTTGTTTAATTTCTACAAACTTTTATATACAATTTTTTCTTACGTGATAAATAAACCCGTGAAAAGAACTCTCGACTTCAAGTACGGCGTCCTCTTAATAGATCCTTTATTTTTAGGCATGATTTTTGCCAGCTTATTTTTCTTTAAGATCGCAGAACGATTAGGAAGCAAGAAATCGGTATTATTTGTTACACTTCCACACCTGACTTGTTGGATTATAGTAATATTTGCAAAAACCAAATGGGAATTTTACGCATCCAGATTTATTGGGGGAATTGGAGATACAGTCTTCTTCTGTACTGTTACGCCCTATATTGGAGAAATCGCCACTCCAACTATAAGAGGATATTTTGGAAATTTACCTGTATTTATGTTTAATGGAGGAACTGTTTTTATCACAGTATTAGGTATGTGATGTAAGTAAATTGTCCATCACAAAGTTCGACAAATTGTTTTTTAACACATTTATTATTACCGGTCTGTAGTTCGAAAATGACAATTTATTTTGAAAGATTGTTTCTTGCCGATTAATAGTCTGGCTTGCCAATGTCGAAACCAACGCACTTTACTATTATACAGGGTGGAGAAGAAAACCATGCAAAAAATGTGATATTTGAATAAAGTCACATTTTGTTGAACTTTGTGATGGGTAGTTTATTACTATAGTGTCACCAGTAAAGTCCGCATTATATGGGATTTTTTTTTTATTAATACCTTTATTCGAAATTTGACTTTGGCATCAAGTTTTGCTTCGATCGAGATGAAAATTAAGCAAAAAAAAAATAGCAGTCGCGTGATTTGTATTATCTGTCAAATTTTAATTTTTTTCAAAAAATAATTCAAAAGTGGGGTTATTTTTGGAAATATCGAACAAAGTTATTGGAAAAAGTTTTTTTAAATGCAGTTTCTAACCCACATGCAAAATTTAAGCTGCATAAGATAATTTTGATTTTTTACCTATATTTTGTAAATTAGACCACTTTTGCAAAATAAGACTCAACGCAACCTACATAAAACTTCTTAGTTTTGACAATGCTTTATTTCAGATACATTTTCTTTAAAGTAGCGCCATATTAAATAGGCGTTTTTCTACAAAATGAAAATTGGGCTACTAAAATTTGGTCGTATGTGATGCAAAGTTCATTTGTTTTTGACCCTGTATAAGGTAACTTCATAAAATAAGTATTATTGAAAACGTAGTTTGTGTCTGAAAGTAAAAAAAATTAAAAATAAAGGGGGTTTAAATTAAATCGTTGAAAATAGATAAACTTTACGTTAAGTTAAACTAAAATTTACTTTCTACTTAAAAACACTTTAGTAAAGACACTGTATTTTTTTGTCTTAATGTTAAGGTGTATTACTTTCAGACACAAACTACGTTTCCAAAAATACTTAGTTTATGAAAAGTTACCTTATACAGGGTCAAAAACAAATAAACTTTGCATCACATGCGACCAAATTTTAATAGCCTAATTTTGATTTTGTAGAAAAACACATATAATATTTAATATCGCGCTACCTTAAAGAAAATGTATCTGAAATAAAGCCTTGTCAAAACTGAGAAGTTTTATGTAGGCTGCGTTGAGTCTTATTTTGCAAAAGTGGTGCAATTTACAAAATATAGGTATAAAATCAAAATTATCTTATGCAGCTGAAATTTTGCATGTGGGCTAGAAACTGCATTTAAAAAACTTTTTTCAATATTTTCAGAAATAACCCCACTTTTGAATTATTTTTTGGAAAAAATTAAAATTTGACAGATAATGCGAATCACGTGACTACTATTTTTTTCCTTAATTTTCATTTCGATCAAAGCAGAACTTGAGGCCAAAGTCAAATTTTGAATAAAGCTATTAATAAAAAAAAATCCCATATGATGCGGACTTTACTGGTGACACTATATACATTCATTTGAAAACTTCCCACCTCGATTTTCCTGCTTTAAAATTAAAATGTGGAAAATCACTCGGACCCGTCGATTTTTATTTCGAGGGGGACATCTTTTTCGTATATTGTCAATCTTGTTACTTCAAGCCCCTAGGAGGGAGGGGGGTAAGATCTAAATCTTAAATGGATACCCCTATTTTTTTGGATTCTGCATAAAATTCTAAAAAAATTTTAATAAAAGCATTATTAGTCTATACTTAACAGTTTCCGAGATATTGACTCTTGAAAAATGACATTTTTGAACTTTGACAGCGTCTAGCTTTCTAACTGTACGTCTTAGTGCAAAACGGCTTACATGTCCCTATCTTCGATTTTTATTATCTTTCCAATAGTGTCAACTTCCGGTCAAACCGGAAGTACTATATTTCTTACATTGTATTGTATTGTATTGTATTGTATTGTATTGTATTGTATTGTATTGTATTGTATTGTATTGTATTGTATTGTATTGTATTGTATTGTATTGTATTGTATTGTATTGTATTGTATTGTATTGTATTGTATTGTATTGTATTGTATTGTATTGTATTGTATTGTATTGTATTGTATTGTATTGTATTGTATTGTATTGTATTGTATTGTATTGTATTGTATTGTATTGTATTGTATTGTATTGTATTGTATTGTATTGTATTGTATTGTATTGTATTGTATTGTATTGTATTGTATTGTATTGTATTGTATTGTATTGTATTGTATTGTATTGTATTGTATTGTATTGTATTGTATTGTATTGTATTGTATTGTATTGTATTGTATTGTATTGTATTGTATTGTATTGTATTGTATTGTATTGTATTGTATTGTATTGTATTGTATTGTATTGTATTGTATTGTATTGTATTGTATTGTATTGTGTTATGTGTATCAGATGCATGATTGGTTAACAGCTCAGATGCTCAGACCAGTTATTGGTGTGAGATTAACAGCAACCTAGAAGTTTCTGACATATAAAGCAAATTGTTCTTAGATCGGATACATTTACAAAAATATGCTTATATCTGACTTGTAATGACTAGAAACCGAATTTTTCCATTAGCACCTGATCAATGTTATTTCTTTTAGGTAGCTACTGCGATGTAAAAACAACTGCCTATATATGTATAGGGATTCCTGTATTATTTGCTATATTGGTATCCATGTTACCTGAAACTCCATACCAACTAATAAGGGATGGAAAATATGACGCAGGTCGAAGAAGCATAGGCTGGTTCATAAGAAAAACAGATATTGAAGAGGAGTTTTTTAAAACGAAAGCAGATGTTGAACGGCAAATATCAGAAAGAGGACAATGGAAAGATTTAATAAAAATTGAAAGTAACAGGAAAGCATTACGCGCTGGTGTATTTCTCAGATTTTCACAACAGTTTTGTGGCATGTCTGTGTTTTATGCATATACTCAACGAATTTTTGAAAAAGCTGGAGGTAATATTACGCCTCAATATTCTTCGATGATTTTTGTCGGGGTAAATTGGATATTCAGTTTAGTATGCAGTTTTACGATAGAAAAATTTGGAAGAAGGCCGTCGTATTTTTGGTCCTCATTATGTTGTGGTTCCATTCTCGTAATTTTGTCATGTTACTTCTTTTTAGAACAATATAACATTGTAAATTTGGATAAAATGAATTGGTTTCCGCTAGTAGGAATGCTACTTTACGTTATTACATATACATCTGGTCTTGGATTAATCCCAACATTAATGATGGGAGAAATATTTTCGGCTAGTGTTAAAGCCAAAGCAGTCTGCGTTTGTATGATAATGTTTGGAGTGGTTGTATTTATTGCTTCAAATTTATTTAATATATTGACTGCGAATTTTGGATTGTATGCGCCATTTTTAGTTTATGGTATATTTTGTTATATATCTGCAATTTTAACTTTACGCTGGCTTCCAGAAACGAAAGGAAAAACTTTAGAAGAAATTCAACAAGCCTTAAAAAATAAATGATTCTCCCAAAATTTGTGTTTTATTTTTTCTATAACTAAATAAATTTTTAACAAAAAAGTCCAGCGGATTGAGATGTAGCAGGCCACTCTATAGCCACCGACCTGGAAAAATTATATTTAAATCTAGTGGATTTCACCTTAGTTTTTAATGCTTTGACGTCTCTCTTGTCAAACATATTAGCCAACACGTGATTTTAAAATCCCTAATTCTATAAATGGCTTTCAGGCACGGGCATTGGCTAGATTAACAAGAGATGGATATATAACTGACCGTATAGTAACATGTACATGACGAAGATGCGCACTACACAGTTCAATACGTTGCCCTTCAATGAGCTCAAACTCGTCAAAAGCACAGCATCGCTCGTATATGCCGTTAGTATGTGTATCTTTGTCTTACGCATTTGCTCTCGCATATCTCTTTTCGTACTTCATTAATTCGATTGTCTCGTCGCGTTCTTTAAATATCACAGAGCTGCATTGGGACACACCGCGCACCGCGTGCAGTCTGCTGTTAATTCTTGATCGTTCGTGTTATTGTTTTTGGTATTTTTCAGACAGCATTTTGCTTATATTTTGTGCGTATTGGACTTTTTGGTTTTAAACTGCCGGACTGTGTGTATCTGTGACGTGTTTCTTTTTATGCAAAAGTAAGTAAATAATTATTAATGTCTCTGATGGTGACGACGACATCGACAGCTTGTCAGATGAAGACCAAAAATAATAGGGAACTTGCAACAAAATTAAATTTGAAAACCATAGTGAACCATTATGCTAAAATAAGTTTTACATACAGTTGTATTGAAGAGTGCTTGAGGTATCTGTTCTGCAAACGCAAGGACAAAAATCTTTTTTTGTAGTATCTACTTACATTATTTTTTCTTTATTTATTAAAAAAAATACCTAATTCGATAACATTACAAACTTTTGTTGTTTTATTATAAACCAACGAAAAGTTAGACCTATTATAAACTTTAAACTCTTTAGAACCTAGTCTAAAGAAAAAAATATCTACCCGTGAATAAGAAAATAAAAAAGTAAACAATAAGCTATTAAATATAATATATAGATTTTTTCAACTTAATACTGCATGGTCTAAAATCAAATTAAAAAACAAAATAATTCTTTAATAAAAAACGTAGTTAATTATTGATGATACTAGATTCACGACTGCCCCTTGTATATTTTTTATTGTACTAAATTAAGAGTGTGTTTTTACCAAAATAACAGCACTTTATTATATTATGAATAAAAATGAAATGAAATTGTTTTTCTGATATTCTATCCTATTTCCATTCCCCTTCAGTGGTTTTTTTTGAAATATCTTAAAAATTGCTTAGGTAATTCTCGTTTCCATCCATAATTACAACTACAAATAAATTGACCCATGTTCACACATAATTTTTAACTCCGGCCCTGGCCAATCCTTAAGTTATGTAAAAAGAAATGTTATAAATGACATGTGTCAGCGGCGGCCATTAAAAACTAAGGTGAAATCCACTATATCTAGGTACTCTCTTATACGAACTGCATAGTGCGAAAGAGCGCCATCCATTAGATTGAACTCAGTAAATTAGGATCATCAATACCTAAAAATAAGGTGGCTATACTTCGTTACCATAATTACATAAGGTCGCATGTGACATTTTTAGTGTTTTGAGATATTATCGTATGTAATTATTGTCTATTTTGCAATATAACAGAAGGTTGTAAGCAGGGTGACCACCTTGTATCCAGTTGAAAACCGGAGATATTAACTTTTTTTTTTAAATTCGTTTAAAAATGCGCCGCAGGCAAAATTTTTTGGGTGCCACGCCCTTTTTTGGGCTATCAAAACCTAGAGAATCTATGAGTTACGGTCAACAACTTTAATAATTATAAGTAGGTACACAATAATAGCTGAAATAAAAAAAATATTTTTATTTATACGTCAGGAACTGCCTTAAAAACCAATAATTACACAGGCCTGCATGAAATTTGTTATGAAGTGATTTTTGTTTGTTGAGCTTAGTTTTTATATAGAAATAACTAATTAAAATACAATTGGTCTCTATCACCCACAGATTTTTTTTTGCAAAAAAAAGAAAAAATATAAAAAAAACTCATAATAGGCGTTTTAATACATTTTAAAATGAATGTAGTACTTCAAATTCTAAATGATTGATGAATAAAAAATGGTTTTCTGTGGTGCTACACACCTTCCGACTGGAGACTTTTTATCGACTTCAGAAAGGAGCTTTATAGCTGTTCTTTTACATAATGACAAAGTTTTTGCTTCTGTTTCGGTCGGCCATACAGTTAAGTTAAAGGAAAACTATGAAAATTTAGAGGAATTACTTTTAAGAATACAATATGAAAATCACAACTGGGAAGTGTGTGAAGTTCTAAACATTTTAGGTCTTCTCTTAGGTCAGCAGTCTGGATTTACCAAATTTCCATGTTTCCTGTGCGAGTGGTCTAGCTAGCGAGAACAACATTGGATAAAAAGAGACTGGTCACAAAGAGAGACTTTAACACCTGGAAACAAAAATGTAATTCGCGAAAGTCTTATTGACCCTCAAAAATTTTTATTTCCACCACTTCACATAAAACTTGGACGTATGAAACAATTTGTTAAGGCATTAAACAAAGAAGGATATTGTTTTAAATATTTGTGTAAAACCTTTCTGGCTCTGTCAGAGGCAAAATTAAAGGAGGGAATCTTTGTAGGGCCGCAGATTAGCAGCTTGATGAAAGATACAGAATTTGAAAAGGTAATGGAAGATAAGGAAAAACATGCATGGAATGCTTTTAAAGAAGTTACTACTATGTTGAGATCGTTGAAAATATGCTGGAAAATTTCAGGAATTTCAGAATATGAGCATAAAAATTCACTTTTTACATTCCCATTTGGACTAATTCCCGGAAAATCTTGGGGACGTGGGGCAAGGTAAAAGATTTTCATCAGTATATTAAAGAGATGGAAAAAAGATACCAGGGGCGCTGGGACACAAAAATGATGGCCGATTTCTGTTGGAACAGAAAAACAACCAAAAGAAGCTTTTCTGAAAAAAGAAAACATTTTTTGAAGACGCGTAACGAATAAATAACATTTATAATAGTTTATATGTGTATATTTTGTATATTTTTGTATTTTTTTCCTTAATATATTGAAAAACTAGCCTATAAACGAAATAAATCGTGTTTTTTCTATATTTTTGGATTTTACCGGTTTGAAAAATAACCTTACGTGATATAAAAAAACTGAAAGCAGATTTGAAATCAGCGCTACCCAATTACTAGAATACAGTTAAAATTTTTAAATCAACTTTCAAAGTGTTAAACAATGCAGGCCTGTGTTATTATGGGCGGTGTAGTTCTTTAACCAGGTAAGGATTATTGTTTTCAAACATTTTTAATAATAATAATTGCTACATCCAGATAAATTCCAAATTAAGTTTTTAGGTTAAAATTTAAAAAAATAACAACAAACAAACTCTTAGTCAAAAGTTAACACAAACATAAAATAAATTCTAAAATCACATTAAGTACGTTACCTACTTAAATACAAGAGAATATAAAAAGAAAACAAATTCCTAACCAATGGTAGGTAAGGTAAATGAAAGCATTAAACTTGCTAAAATTTAAAAGAGTACTTTTTATTGCTGCGGCAGCATGCTAAGAGTTCTTTTTGCTTTTCTTTTGACAAATACATAGCAAATTTCTGACAGGTCATTTTAAAATTGAGCTTTGTGCATAACTCCATTTTTACCAAGTTAATTCGCATCCTGTTTCTGTCATCGGTCCACAAACCATTCATCAACGAAACTACACGCTCTAAATAAGCATTACTCACTGGTATCAAAAAAAATTTCAACACAATTTTTAAGGTTTCAGGAAATGTACCGAACTTAAAAAACTTTACCCAAATCTGGTCAAGGGGGTTAGTGTCAAAAAAATGTTGCCGTTCCTATGTTGCCGTTAATTCTTCACTAAAGTTATTTTTTAGGAAAAATACGAAAATTGTTAAAAACCGGAGCTGTTACTAAAAAAACCGGAGCCCGGAGGTCAAGTATAAAAAACCGGAGACTCCGGGTGAAAACCGGAGAGGTGGTCACCCTGGTTGTAAGTGATTTATAATGGAAAACTCTAAAAATTACCTATTCTTAAATCACGCATGTACCAAAATGAGTTTTACAGTACCACAGAAGGTCGTACGTCCCGACAATTAAACCTAATTTCCGATATCCAGGCACAAATTAATAATATGAGTATCACATAAAGTCGCATGTGCATGCATAGTGCACATTAGGCTGGGCCGAAAAAGTGAAAAATTGGAAATTGCAAATGCCATAGTTGCCAATATCTGACTATACATCTAAAAGTAATTTGTGGAAAATTTTATTAAAATCCGTAAATGTTTAGCCGCGCCCCTGTGACCTTGAAAATGAGTAAAAAGGCAGATTTTTCAATATTTAATATTTTTTAAATCCAAAATTATAATTTTTTTGTGACTTCTTGTGGATGTGGGAATGTGTATAAAAATAATTTTTTCAATAAAATATTTTTCTGTTGGATAGAAATTACAAATTTGTCCTCAAAATCTTCATTTACACGTAATTTAACGTTTTCAGAGACAAATTTGTGATTTCCATCCAACAGAAAAATATTTTATTGAAAAAATTATTTTTAAACACATTCCCACATCCACAAGAAGTCACAAAAAAATTATAATTTTGGATTTAAAAAATATTAAATATTGAAAAATCGGCCTTTTTACCAATTTTCAAGGTCACAGGGGCGCGGCTAAACATTTACGGATTTTAATAAAATTTTCCACAAATTACTTTTAGATGTATAGTCAGATATTGGCAACTATGCCATTTGCAATTTCCAATTTTTCACTTTTTCGGCCCAGCCTAGTGCACATACGCTAACACAATATAAACAAATTCTTGACATAAAGTCGTATATACCCACCTACAACGTTTTGACAAAATATAACTTAAAGTTTAATATAAAGAATATGAAAGAAAGTCGTATCTACGCATATACGACTTTGTCTCACGACGAATATAGTTAGACTTCGCGCTTCAACAGGGCTACTCACTACGCGGTACTTGGCAAGTAACTTGACTTGTCCCTACTTGGGCAAGGACTTGTACAAGTAAAAGTAAACCCCCAATTCACATTTTAACCTTAAGATTTCATGGTTTTTGTAATGAAAACACGAAACACACGTTTGATATAATGTCGTAAGTAGCAACTAAATTTAACTTTTATTTATAAAAGGTCGTATGTGCATAAATTTTTCAAAATTTTTTGACCAAATCAATTTTTTTAACAACCATAATGTGGAAAATATAACTCTTGATAACACAGGCCTGCATTTTTTAACACTTTGAAAGTTGATTTAAAAATTTTAATTGTTTTCTAGTAATTGGGTAGCGGTGATTTCAAATCTGCTTTCAGTTTTTTTGTATCACCTAAGGTTATTTTTTAAACCGGTAAAATCCAAAAATATAGAAAAAACACGATTTATTTCATTTATAAGCTAGTTTTTTAATATATTAAGGAAAAAAATACAAAAATATACAAAATATACACATTTAAACTATTATAAATGGTTATTTATTCGTTACGCTTCTTCAAAAAACGTTTTCTTTTTTCAGAAAAGCTTCTTTTGGTTGTTTTTCTGTTTCAGCTAAAGGAAGATCTCTTCTCAATGTCCAACAGAAATCGGCCATCATTTTTGTATCCCAGCGCCCCTGGTATCTTTTTTCCATCTCTTTAATATATTGATGAAATCTTTTACCTTGCTCTTCACCCACGTCCCCAAGATTTTCCGGGAATTAGTCCAAATGGGAATGTAAAAAAGGAATTTTTTCTTAGGTTTTGTTGTATGAGCCCACCATATATTTACTGTTACCTATTCAAGGCTCTAAACCACTGGGAAACTGGTAGTTATGCTCATATTCTGAAATTCCTGAAATTTTCCAGCATATTTTCAACGATCTCAACATAGTAGTAATTTATGTTCAACTTCTTTAAAAGAATTCCATGCATGTTTTTCCTTATCTTCCATTACCTTTTCAAATTCTGTATCTTTCATCAAGCTGCTAATCAGCGGCCCTACAAAGATTCCCTCCTTTAATTTTGCCTCTGACAGAGCCGGAAATGTTTTACACAAATATTTAAAACAATTTCCTCCTTTGTTTAATGCCTTAACAAATTGTTTCATCCGTCCAAGTTTTATGTAAAGTGGTGGAAGTAAAACTTTTTGAGGGTCAATAAGACTTTCGCGAATTACATTTTTGTTTCCAGGTGTTAAAGTCTCTTTTTATCCAATGCTGTTCTCCATTCCTGCTAGCCCATTTGCACAGGAAACATGGAAATTTAGTACATCCAGACTGCTGACCTAAGAGAAGACCTAAAATTTTTAGATCTTCACACACTTCCCAGTTGTGATTTTCATACTGTATTCTTTAAAGTAATTCCTCTAAATTTTTATAGTTTTCCTTTAACTTACCTGTACGGGCGACCGAAACAGAAGCAAAAACATTGTCATTGTCAAAGAACAGCTTTAAAGCTCCTTTTTGAAGTCGATAAAATGTCTCCAGTCAGAAGATGTGTAGCACCACAGAAAATCATTTTTTATTCATCAATCATTTAGAATTTGAAGTACTACATTAATTTTAAAATGTATTAAAACGCCTATTATAAGTTTTTTTTACATTTTTTTCTTTTCTTTCTTTCAATCTGTGGGTGATAGAGACCAATTGTATTTTAATTAGTTATTTCTATATAGAAACTGAGCTCAACAAACAAAAATCACGTCATCACAAATTTCATGCAGGCCAGTGTAATTAATCCAAATTCCACTAGGCGGTATTTCAAATAAGACAGCAAATATTCCACAGTAAAATTTTCAAATATTTACAAGTCCATTATCTCAAAACTACTTATTTTAACATACGACCTTGTGTAATTATGGTAACGAGTTGGAACAAGATGATTTTGAAGGAAATTAATTTTATCTCCAGATTACCCTATTTCTAACAAATTCCGCCTAAACATTACTCTTTTTCAAAAAAATTACCTTGTCGGACTTCCATTGTCTTTGTTCATTTCTATTTTGTTACTTAACACAACGCTTCGGTTAGTTAGTATCTCTAACCCTTTCAGAACGCACTAGTTTGCCGCTGGATGGAGTGATGGAACTATTGGAGTGTTGTCTACGTGGTTCCTACTTTCAAGTAAAAGATAGGTTCTACGCCCAGGATGACGGTCTTTCAATGGGTTCATCTATCTCTCCGGTGGTGGCTAACCTGTACCTGGAATAGTTCGAGTCACACGCTATTACCAGTGCCAAAATTAAACCTAAACTTTGGCTTATATATATGTTTATGATATCTTTATTATCTGGACAGATATCAACGAAGAGCTGATACGGTTTTTGGAACATATTAATAGTATAAGAAAATCCCTTAAATTTACCATGGAAACAGAAAAACATTCCACTCTACCTTTTCTCGATGTTCTCGTCAAACGAAGTGCTGATAACATAAAAACTTCAGTATACAGGAAACTCACTCACATCGGGCAATACCTTAATCACGGATCGAATCATTCAAACTCCATAAAACAGGGCATAATTCAAACTCTTTATCACAAAGCATCTAACATTTACAACAATCCGGAAGACCTTAATATTGAAATTTCAAACATCAAAAAAGATTTAAAACAAAGTGGTTACCCTGAAACCTTTGTAACTAATCCATCTGAAAACAAAATCGGGAAGTAAAAACTAATACAGAAACGAAAGAGGAGCAAGTATTTCTTACAATACCTTATGTCAAAGGGATTTCTGAAAAGATTAGAAGGATAACCACTTTCAGACAACAAGAAACTACGTTTTCAAAAATACTTATTTTATGAAGTTACCTTATACTGGGTCAAAAACAAATAAACTTTGCATCACATGCGACCAAATTTTAATAGCCCAATTTTGATTTTGTAGAAAAACACACATTTAATATGGCGCTACTTTAAAGAAAATGTATCTGAAATAAAGCATTATCAAAATTGAGAAGTTTTTTGTAGGTTGCGTTGAGTCTTATTTTGCAAAAGTGGCGCAATTTACAAAATATAGGTAAAAAATCAAAATTATCTTATGCAGCTGAAATTTTACATGTGGGCTAGAAACTGCATTTAACAAAACTTTTTCTAATAACTTTTTTCAATATTATCAGAAATATTATTGAATTATTTTTTGGAAAAAATTAAAATTTGACAGATAATGCGAATCACGTGACTACTATTTTTTTGCTTAATTTTCATCTCGATCGAAGCAGAACTTGATGCCTATGTCCAATTTTGAATAAAGCTATTAATAAAAAAAAATC
The DNA here is from genome assembly GCA_963969555.1 of Polydrusus pterygomalis. NCBI lineage: Eukaryota > Metazoa > Arthropoda > Insecta > Coleoptera > Curculionidae > Polydrusus > Polydrusus pterygomalis. Next base: position 23,431,794 of record OZ018379.1, read on the forward strand.
CCATATGATGCGGTCTTTACTGGTGACACTGTATATGGAGCAAGAATCAGGCCGGTCACTGTATAATATTTTATTTGCGTTGAAGTTTTTGGTTTTGGCACCTTTAACTCCTGAATCCCCGACTGCGTCATAACTAAAATAAAGTTATAGGAATGATTTCAGAGCTGGTTTTAAAAATATGAAATCTACACTTTTATTACTCGCTACAAAAATGTAAATATTTTTTGCATATTTCCCCCGCCTCTCCTCCTTTTTATCTCGCACCGTACCCACAAACATAATCTTTTTAACCTTTAATTCTCTAACAAGTAAGAATTTAGTCAATGATAATAATTAGCAGACAAAACATATGCAGACTAATTAATTAGCGCGTAAAATATGCGTGAAAATTATTTTATCATTGACCACGATAAACAATACAGTAAAATACTGAACGCAAATACAGCCGCTCTTTTATACAAACTAGAAAACTTGCTTTTCATATAAAATCATAATACAGAAATAGAAGAAACATTAACCACATGTTGGCAATGTGCAGAAATAATTGCACAAAATAATTTTGAAAATGACTATCGAAAAGAAACAAGAACCCTATAAAAATGAACACAGTAAAACGTATCAACACGATCAAGAAAAATCTTGGCCTCAAATTTTAGCGGTTTTTGCAGGTATGTAAAAATGTTGGATATTAAACACAAATATTTTCTGACATGTTAATATATATTTTTAAACATAAAAATAAAATAAATTATATTAATCACACACATGAAACTCGTCATAAAAATACTAATACATATAAAAATAGAGTAAACAAAACAATAGCACACAAACATTTTTTAAACACCAATCCATATATTTTTAATATGCTACCACAGTCAATTAAAATAATTAAATCATTAAATAATTATAGAAATAAAATTAAAAATTGGATATTATCTAATCCAATAGATATATTCAAGAACGTCATTAATAAATAAAATAAATGTACCAAGCTATAATGAATTAAACAAATAAATATATATATTATATACATAACGTATTGTATCATTGTATACTATTATGATATAAAATATACCAATAAAATATTGTCATGTTCGTTTTATATTATAATCTAGTTGTGCCTGAATATGAAATATATTTTTGACCAAAATAGTATATTATTTAACTCATAACAAGTATTTTACTTCTGAATTTGGAATTGATAGTATATACAAAAAAATTATTTATTAGCATTAAATGTGAAAAAAATTATTTGAATAAATTTTTATTATTATAATTATTATTATTCTTTTCACGTAAAATTAACAATTATTTAATTTATACTAAAAACGTAAAATGATTACCCAGGGACTTATCTTAACATTCCAGTTACGCTAGGACCTTTTACAAATGGCATATTGTATGCTTGGAGTTCCCCATTTTCTTTGGTCATCACAAAAGATACAGAACACTATAACATTACAGAAGAAGAAGCTTCATATTTCATAGTTTTTCACCCATTAGGTAAGTTATCGTTTTTTATTCAATTTAAGCCAAAAGTAGTTTTAAATATATTATTTTCAAACTAGAAGAACTAAATCCACCCTCTCCACCCTATACAATTTCGATAAATTGTTAAAGAACAGTAGCAACGTTGTTAACTTCATTTTGTCGGTTTTACTCGTAGTTTTACCGTAAATACGAAATTTAATTCCGGTAAAATTGGGACTTTGCTGTGTCAGGCCTTGTTTGATTTCTGATTATTATTTTTGTGTATTTTTTGGGAGCCATTAAAGTATTTTTAGTTAAAAAGCTTACGTTATTTCGGTAAAAATAACAACATACTCAACAACAACATTTTCTTCTGTCTTATAAATAAACAACTTAACAAAATTATGTTAAAATAGCAGTTGTAGAAAAAAAACAAGCAGTTCGATAACCATTTATATTTACATTTATTTCCTATTTTTAAGGTATGATTTTTGCCAGCTTATTTTTCTTTAAAGTAGCGGAATTGTTAGGAAGCAAGAAGTCAGTACTATTCCTTGCAGTTCCACACCTCCTATGTTGGATTATAGTAATGTTTGCAAAAACCAAATGGGATTTTTACGCATCAAGATTTATTGCGGGAATTGGAGATTCCATATTTTTTTGTACTGTTACACCATATATAGGAGAAATCACTACCCCAACAATAAGGGGTTTTTTTGGAAATTTACCCGTATTTGCTTTTAATGGAGGCATTGTATTCATTACAGCATTAGGTATGTATAGACAAAATTAGCGACAATCGATTGTGATTATGACGAATATTTCTCCCTTAGCATAAGCTATTATACCATTATGAGTTAAGTGCAATATTACTATTTTTAGTAAAGTATACTATATCTACCGGGTGTACGACTAATAAATATAGTTTAAAAAAACTAAAAAACACGCTTTAATAATTAATCAGACTAAAAAGCGGAAAATAAATATAGTTTAAAATAATTCGTGAAATTCCTAATATAGGCAGAAAATAATAATGAACGATAAACATTAGTATTATTATGAAAACAGCGTGGGGCGCTTTGTGCTATATTTTTCGTATATCGAGCACCCCTCGCTTTTTTCACAATAATAGGTAGGTACTAATGTTTATCGTTCATTATTATTTTCTGCCCATGATATTAAGAATTTCAAAAATTATTTTAAACTATATTTATTTTCCGCTTTTTAGTCTGATTAATTACACTGGCCGACAAAATTTTTTTTTTTTTGTTGTAACACAAAGCTAAATACCATCTTGTGGTAGAATGGACCTATCCAAATACGAAAATTAAAAAAAAAAGTTGTAACACGTAACGTTTTCTTGTTACATTTATAGAACCACATTTAATGTTACAATATTTAATATCTATTGAAAAAATAATTTAAGAATTTTCGAACTGTGTATATCGACTATATTTAAATTTTACATCTAGAAAAAACACAAACATTACAAATATTAACTGAACACACTAATTAAATTTTATTTTTTCCTTTTATGAGGGGTCATATCTTCTCTTTTCAAAAACCAACAGGAATCACCCATCATGGCTGGATCCCATCGTCCTTGATAGCGAATTTCCATTGTCCTGATATCCTGGTGGAACCTTTTACCCTGCTCGTCACTGACAGCTCCCAAATTTTCAGGAAAAAATAACAGATGGGAATGGAGGAAGTGAATTTTTAATGACATTCGGGCACCAAGCAATTTGTAGGAATCTAAAAGTTCATCAACTAACTGTTGATAGTTTGCATCCATATTGTTGCCCAAAAATCCCCTTACTATACTAACAAATGAGTTTCATGCTCTGAGCCTGGTAAGCTTCTCTGTAAAGTTGACATCGTCTAGCAATTTTCTGATTTGTGGTCCAATAAAAATACCTTTCTTTAATTTGGCATCACTTAACTGGGGAAAGACTTGTCTTAGGTATTTGAATCCATCACCGTCTTTATTCATAGCTTCCACAAAGTTTTTCATCAGCTAAAGTTTAATGTGAAGAAGAAGGACTTTTTTGGGGCCTACAAGAAGTGCAAACTTAACATTTTGAGATCCCGGCTGAAATTCACTTCTTTGTGGCCAATCTTTTATTACATAATGCTGATCTACTGCACGACTGTCCCACAAACAAAGAAAACAGCAATATTTTGTAAATCCTCCCTGAATTCCTACTAAAATTCCTACAGTTCAGGTAATTTTTCTGTTATAAAATGCATCCATTTTTACCGCCCCTAATTAAATTGACTACCTGCTAATGTAAAATGGTTTTATTAAGCTATTGAAAAATGGTATGTATTGGGGCTTTCCCAATATTTTTTCTATTATAAGAAGGGCATTTTCATTATCAAAATAAAGAGCTGACCTGTGTTAGAAAAATCTTGTCGGCCAGTGTTATTAAAGCGTGTTTTTTAGTTTTTTTAAACTATATTTCTTTTTCATTTTTTAGTTTGAGTTATTGTTAAGAAAAACATTTTCTTGAGTAGATTGAGCTAGATTAGTAGATTATTGTATTGTCAGCGGTTCTTAAAGTCTATAAAATTTAAATTAAATCTGACCGTTTAAAGTGGGTCAAAATCGGTTTCAAAGAAGTCGGTTACAAATAAACATACCTACATACAAACCCGATCGTTTATGCCGAATTATAAGAAAAAAACGATATTTGAAAATTTTTGAAAATTCTGACATACTGACAAGTGTCAAATTTTGACAAGAAAATTTTTTGCGTATTTTTTCCACTTTCCACTGTCAATATATATACGACCTTCTAGTTTTTTCATTAATATAATTTTTTAAAACGATTTGACATATTGACAGCTGTCAAATTTTGACAGGAGATTTTTTTGCTTATTTTTCCCGAAGTCTCCGCATCGAATACTATACGACCCCATAATTTGTTTCGTCAAAATCGCATCTTCGTTTTATACCTGACAGGTGTCAAAATTTGACAGGAGAATTTTTTATACAGGTGAAGCTAATAAAAAGCGTGTTAAAAAGAGACGTCGCGTCGGCTGTATCTTGGCAATCGTTTACCTCACGGCAACTCTTACAGACGAAAAAAAAAAATTACAAAAGTGAGTAAGAGAAATTGCTTGAAATTATTAATTTCTAGTTTCTAGTTTTTCCATGAGATATCGTCCCTTTTTTTTAGTTGTACACCCGGTACACGTTACTTAGAACTTAGCCACTTTATTAGGGAGTAAGGGAGTTAACCCTTTTTGCCAATGTCATTGATATCATAGACAATATTGCCCACTTTTATTTACTATTATTGTTGAAAATCTTTCTGCAGCGCAATATAGGTAAATGCCTGTTTTGTTTCAACTGTGAAAAAAGATAGAAATGGCTTTGACATTGTTGTAGTGGATAAGATTCATTCATGGTATTTTTGAGTCAAACAACTTATTTTTTGGCCCTCTGTGCGAGATATCAAATGCAAGTTAACAAATTTTGTAGGTAGCTATTGCGATGTTAAAACGACTGCCTACATATGTATTGGAATCCCTATATTATTTTCTATATTGGTATCAATGTTACCTGAGTCTCCATTCCAACTAATCAGAGATGGAAATTATGACGCAGCTCGAAGAAGCATAAGCTGGTTCATAAGAAAATTAGATATTGAAGAGGAGTTTATTAAAACAAAAGCAGATGTTGAACGGCAAATATCAGAAAGAGGACAATGGAAGGATTTAATAAAAATCGAAAGTAACAGGAAAGCATTACGGGCTGGTGTATTTCTTCGCGTCTCTCAACAGTTTTGCGGTATGTCTGTGTTTGTTTCATATACTCAAAGAATTTTTGAAAAAGCCGGTAGTAATATTGCACCTCAATACTCTTCGATGATTTCTGTCAGTCTAACTTGGATATTCGGTTTATTGTGCAGCGTTCCAATGGAAACTTTTGGAAGAAGGCCTTCTTATGTTTGTTCATTGTTAAGTTGTGGTTCAATTCTTCTAATGTTGTCGAGCTACTTCTTGCTGGAACAATACGATATTGTAAATTTACAACAATTGAACTGGTTTCCATTAGCAGGACTGCTAATTTATGGCGTGACGTATGCATCTGGTCTCGGCTTAATCCCAACATTGATGATGGGAGAATTATTTTCCGCTAGCGTTAAAGCCAAAGCTGTCTGCGTTTGTATGACAATGTTTGGATTGGTTGTATTTATTACTTCAAATTTATTTAATATTTTAACTGCGAATCTCGGACTATATTCGCCATTTTTAGTTTATGGTTTATCGTGTTTTTTGTCTGCATATTTAACCTTAAGTTGGCTACCCGAAACTAAAGGGAAAACTTTAGAAGAAATACAACAAGCTCTAAAAAATAAATAAATTTACGGAAATTTGTCTTTTCTTTTATTTTTAACGTAGCCTGATGATTTTTATTAAGATCCATTAAAATATATGTCAGGCAATCCTGAACGAGCCCATTCACTAACATATTACAGAACAACCAAGTTGTCCGATCAAATTGCTTAAAAATTTTCTGACAATCTGGTTGCTCAGGCTCTCTTGCTCTACAAGCAATTTGGTTGTCAACCAATTCATCTCTTTGCAATCAGTTTTTATTTAAAAATAGTCAAAGCGCTCTGTAGTGATCGTTTCTAGATAAAAATTATGTGACCATAAACAACCCCTAACAATATACCTGGAAACCCCGGAAACCCCCAATAAATAGAGTGTGTAGAACCAAAGTGTAAATATAATAAATATTATAAACTTCAGATTGGAAAATCCCTGAAATAAGTACCGGACATAAAAATAAGTATTCTCTTAAGATAATAATTTATGAAAAATGTGAATTTTAATATCAAATTGACAAAATATGCAAAGATATGCATTTTGTATATATTTCGCCCTTTAGTAATGAAGAGCTAAAAATAAACTCACTTTTCGTAAAATTCGCCAATCCTATATTACTATCTCATTTCTTGAGAATAAAACGTCCCCGATTTTGTTGGAATTGATGATCATTAAAACTTGGAACTGTTTCTTTGGCCTTCGCCTTCACGATTTTCCGACCACAGATATTATCATTATCATCAAAAAATAGATAGTTTGTAAATGGCATAATATTCTGTCAGTTGTAGCAAAATTCATTTCTATTGCACTATTTTTAGTTTTAAACTCGTTTACTAATGTTTAATGTTAATTTTCTCGATCTGGTCTCATCTGCGAGGTAAAAACCGTTTTTTTTTTCTAGAAGTTAAAATGGTATGATATTTGTAACTTCTTGCCTACAAATACCGTATTAAAACGCTAATTTGTTCTTATGAAGCTCATTTTTATAATAAATTTTCCATATTTTCGGTTAAAAACATATTATATCGGTTTTTACAGGTACTCGACTTATTTAATCTTCTTGTTTCTTAAGTTTAAAAAGATATACTTATCGGTTGCATTTAAGTATTTGCGAAAACTAGAAATTGTTGATTCTGCTAATTAGCTCCCTCTACTTGTCGCAACGGAATTTAGAACGACGTTTTTTATTAAGATGATAAAACAAAATAATCCCTACTTAGCGAGTTCAAATTTGTCTAATTTTGAGAAGCCAAACCAGTTGGGAATATTTTTTCATATTAACATTTGTCCCGTCCTAACCCCTACCCCCTACCCATACCTAAAGGTAAAGCAATCATTTTTATAAATTTTTATTAGATCCTACCTTTGATATACCTTTACTACGAGAATTTTTGAAAAAATTCTGTTTTTTTTTATTTTTTGCCCCCTAGCGGCCAACCAAGAAACCTTAAGGTAGAATTATCAACGTCATTCAATCTATTGCCAACCTATAACCTATTTCGCGTTATTTTTTCAAGTTAATTATTTTATTGACTAACATTTAAATTAAATCAGTATCGTCTGCACATTACTTAGGTCTGACAAAAATATTAATTTATTTCGTTGCTAATTTTGGGAGAATTGTATAGTGAAAGAACAATGACATATGTAATAATGTTAAAAAAATCTTACCCGATATTTTTCGCTATACAATTCTTCTAAAATAAGTTATGAAATTCCTTGATATTTATTAAATATGTCAATTATTACCTATAGAATATCAAGTCGACACTGATTTTCTTTAAATTTTGTATAAAAGCTAGAAAACATAAATAAATCTGCGCGAAATAGGTTACATGTTGGCAAGCATGTTGATACTCCCACCTTAAAACTAATTTTCAGCAATTTCTTTTAGTCAAGTGGCTTTCGAGATATTAGCCGGCGGCAAGAATTAATATTTGAAATCCGCCGCAACCGTTGTTTCAGGGTCCATTGTATGGGATAATAATTGTTTCTATATAAATTTAGTTATTTTAATTTAAATTAAAAAATAAATTAATCTATCGTGTAGGTAAAGCTTTTTTACAACACAATATATATACTTACATAATATTTATTATATCTTAAAATAATAACATTTGAACAAATAGATTAAACAAAGATTTTACCAGCATTAAAAGAATTGGCACAATCATTTGCTACCTTATTTAAAAAAAAAAAAAGAAATAACCGACAAGTTAAATTATTTACGTCAGAACGAAATTAGTATTGACCAGTTTAGTGACGCATTCATCATTTGATTATTTGATTAATATTTCTTTGTTATTTTATTTAACTCAAAATATTTTTCTTAGTGACACTTCACACATTATCAATATGCAAATTCACGTTGTTGATTGGAGACGACGCTGTGCAAATAACGTAGCGTTTGCTTACTTGGGAAGGATGGGATATCTAAGTTCTTAATTTTTTTATAAAAAAGTTACCTTAGGGTGAAGTGGGGCAAGTGCGTTTTAGGGGTAAGTGCACCATTTGCATAAAAACTCATCATGTTCGCTAATATCTTCTCGAGCACCACACGGAATAGTCTTTGAAGATCTGGCAACCACGCTTTCATTTTTCGCGGCGATCCGATCATTTAGGGCCTAGTTATCGGTGGCAGAAGACGCACGCGAATTTTTCACTGGACAAATAAATACAAATTGTTTTGGTTTTTTTGGCATAAATTTAAAAAAACGGTAAGTTGGTAATATTTTTCATTCTTGTGTCATATTTTACATCATATTTAACATATTTTTTCACAGCACAATAGTAACTAATAAAATGCTAACCTCAACAAGTAGGTGGATGCACTTGCCCCAATTTTATTTATGCAGTGGCAAGTGCACCCATACTATATTGGGAAAATGCACCTATAGGTAATGATTCTGGAAAATATTTTGAATCTATGACGCTCATTCCTGTTGGGCGCTAGGGGATCCATCAATGTACAAATTATTTTTTCACCCAGAAAATTTAAGGTTTGTTTGCGCACGAGGTAAGCTGTACGGATCTAAAAGTATTATGTCTATGTTGCCTACACCCAATACAATTTTATTACAAATTACAAGACAAATACGAAAATATAATACTAATTAAACAAAGATAAGATGTTATTTATTGTTTTAATTGCGAAAAATTTCAATAAATTCTTATTCTAACACAGTTAGATACATTTAAAAATTAAATAATATTTAATTAACTGGCTATTGTAATGATGTAATTTTTAGAAAAATTTAGTAAAATACACTGGTTTACTTAACCATGGACAGACTTTAATTGTATTGCGGCACCACATCCATTGGTGCTCCGGTTGTTATTGTGACACCAAACAAGGTAACATTTCTTTTAAATCGGGTTAGGTACTTTTCCTCTTATAAAGAGAAATAAAAAGTCCGACATTAATAAAAATTCATATTAAACATAAACACTAAAATAAAACTGTAAAGGAATCGAATAAATAATTAATATTCTTAATCCACTTGTCAAACAGTTCGGTGTAAAATAGTTTTTAACATTCTATATCCGTGGATTGAAAGCGGTTTTCAATAATTGTAAATTTCAAAAAATAGTTTTATATAAATTAAAAGAGGTGAAATCCCTTTTACCCGGTAAGACTATTTTTAATATAATGAAAGAAGCGTAAAGAAAAAATTCAAAAGTTCGAATCGATGGCACTTTTTAACTCTTGTTGATCACGCATAAGTTCTTTTAGTCGACATCTTTGGATAATTTGACGAGATGTTTCAGTAAAAAAATCATCTAAGGCTAACCAACTGTTTTTCACATAAATTAAAGTATATTTGTCTTGGCTTAAAAATCATTACAATTTTCTATTTAGCAATAGATACCAAAAATACTGATTTACAATGTTTATTTTAACAAAGTTAAAGTAAATTTTTATAGTATAAAACTAATAATCCCAGTATATTTCTTACTCATTTTTAATCCAAAAAGATTTAGGAGTTAGGAGTTATTATATTAAATTTTTAATTTTGTGACGAGCAGTGTTTCTGAAATATCTATATAATTATATTTAAACCACCAGATTAACAATATAGCTAATGGCAAAAGTAACTGTGGACGATGACAAAGAAATCGATAAAGGTCGGATAAGACAAACTTACGAACAAGATAAAGAAAAAGTATGGACACAAATTTTGGCAATTTTTGCAGGTAAGTGAACATAAGGTGGGAGTATCAATATGCTTGCAAATCTATAACCTATTCGCGTAGATTTATTTATTTTTAATAGCTTAATACAAAATTTAAATAAAATCAATATCAACTTAGTATTCTATAGGTAATAATTGACATAAATAAATATCAAGGAATACATAAGTTATTTTAGGAGAACTGTATAGCCAAAAATATCGGGCAGACTTTTTATAACATTATTATGTCATTGTTCTGTTACTATACAATTCTCCCAAAGTTAGCAATAATATAAGTTGATATTTCTGTAATGTGTTAGATATTACCTAAATAATGTGCCGACGATATTGATTTTATTTAAATGTTAGTTAATAAAATAATAAACTAAAAAAGCAACGCGAAATAGGTTATAGGTTGGCAATAGATTGAATGACTTTGAGAATTCCATGTTAAGGTGACCAGAGGTACTAGTCTAGCAAAGTACAGACTATGGAATTGCAAACGATCTATTATTCATAAATCTTAAAATCAACAGTACTATTTATTAATGAAAAAAATATATATAAACTTTTAGTAACACTTGGACCATTTACAAATGGAATTCTATATTCATGGAGTTCACCATACAGTTTGGTTATTTCAAAAGATAAAGAGAATTATAACATTACAGAAGAAGAGGCTGCTTATTTTATGATATTTCGACCTATTGGTAAGTAAAATAAAACCTTAAGGGCATTGTGCATCGGACCACGGGTTGGTTGGCGCACCATTCATTTTAATATTTTCTAGGCGCTCTCACAACTTTGTTGTCAGAGTTATTTTTTAAGTCAATTAAAGATATGGGGAAAAAGTCTTTCGAATTCTTAAAAATTAAATACACCAGTAATATTTACGATAATTACTAGACGTTTTATTTGTTTATTAGTTTAAATATTTATTATAGTATTCAAGAAAAAATAACAATGATTAAGTTGTACAATATGGAAAATAATTTTCGGATAGTATTCGAAATGTTCTCTGTGATTTTCCCTGACAAACTCATTCCAAGGCAGAATATTGTTTTTAATTGTGAGAGTAGAAGTTCTGTAATTAATAACTGCAACTGCTTAGAACAAAATAATGATGTATTTGATGGTAGAGCACAAGAAAATAATGCAGATTTAGAATTTTTACTCCATGTAGAAGAAAATAATGGAATGAGCACCAGGCTTCATGGCAACACTGTAGGAAAGCAACACTCCACAGTACTGAGCAACTTACATAAGTATAAATATCAATAACATCAGAAATTGATGGAAGGTAATGATGATAAAATACGAAGAGCAAACTTTCGTTTTAAATTTACGGATACGGTAAATAACTGGTCGGGTTATTCCGTCCATCAATATAATCTCAATAAAAACATCTAAATTTTGACTCTTATCGGGTATGTTACATAGCTAAAATATTGAGTGGTCTGTGGCCTTCTGGTATAAAATATAAGTTAACTTTTCCTTTTTTACCTAAAAGTCATATTAAAAATAATATTTTCTAAGTAAATTTTTCTAATATTCTAATTCTATTCTAATAATAACTTTTTAATACCTAATCGCATTTATTTTTAGGTATGATTTTTGCCAGCTTATTCTTCTTTAAAGTCACGGAATTGTTGGGAAGAAAAAAGTCCTTATTACTGTTAGCCGTTCCTCACGTAATTTATTGGACTATAATTATCTTTGCAAAATCAAAATGGGAATTCTACATAGCAAGAATAATAGGTGGAATTGGAGACGCTGTATTGTTTAGTACTGTCCCCCCTTATATTGGAGAAATAACTACTCCCACCATCAGAGGATATTTTGGAAATATGCCCACCTTTTTCCATTATGGAGGTTCAACTTTTATCACAGTAATAGGTACGTTTGAAATGGGACAAGGTCAACGGATTTAACCAAATATAGAGGCAATTTTTCATAGTTGTTTCTTAAAGTACACAGACTGTGTTGTAGCAAAAAAAGTAATTTACTTGGACGTCAATGCAACACTAAAAAAAATGAAAATATTCCAAAAATACTTGATTTAAGAAATGTAAATTGTTAAGCTCAAAGAAGATTTTTAACAAAAACATCCGTATTCACTAAATGGGTATACAGTACAGTACTAATTTGACAGTTCTAGGTTTAGAATTACAAGAATAGACACACTAAGTATGTCACCTAAATCTTAGGTATATTGAAAATGTCTTTTTCGTTTTTCTTTTTTTTTTAATTCCTTGATTTATTAAATGAATTTTGCTAGCGTTGAAACTACAATTTTAACTATTAGATTTGCGATTACTATACAGTGTTCGTCAGAAACAACTGTTTTTGCTTTTTGGATTTTTTTTTCAATTCCTTTTGATGATTGGCTAAATTATCAATTTGGGAACAAATGGATTGGAAGGTCCGAATCAGTTGGCACGGAAAAGTCCCGACCTTACAATTATCGACTTTCATTAATGAGGATATCTGCACTGAGGAAGATCACTCAATACAAGTATTTTTTTGAATATATGTGTATTACCACAAGAAAAAATCCATTTATCCCTAAAATATTTCGTTTAGTCGCAATCAAGGACGTTTTTTTGACAACAATATTGTTACGTGTGCTCAATGCTTTTTTATGGTAACAGAATATCATATAACCATAACAATATGTATCCAATAAAGTGTTTTTAAAAGTATTTTTTTAATTCCTATAAGGTTCTCTTATTACCACAAAAATAAAAATAAAAACTAACCAATCTTTTATACCTATCTAAAATATACCTTTTAGGAACTAAACAGTTGCTTTTTTAAAACATGGTGAAATCGTTTTGGTTCATTTTATTGCCATTTGCAGTGTTGTTAGTTTGTTTAGTGGTTGGTGGATTATAGTTTATAGTGGATGTTTGATGGCCATTGATTTGATAATTTTTTTATATTTTAATAATTTCATATAGCGTGGTGTACTTTAAGTGCAACGTTATATAATAGGTGTTGTGGCGGTGTGTCCCCAAATTCAGGTAGGTACAATTATTTTACCAATAATTATATTTATTACCTAATAAGTAACTCATGTTTATCACATTACTCTACTTAGGTACCTACAAAAAATCGTTGACTTAGGTGAGTCTTTAAATTTTGTTAGGCTAGAAATTAATTTTTTCAGAAATACAATAAAAATTTAGAAGATAGAATCGGAAAACAATCTGAGTTTTTGAGATATTTCTTCCCCGTTCTAAATTTTGCAATGCAAAATCGCATTTGTTAGGTTTTCTGATACCTATTAATAAAAAAAATGGCTAAAAAGGGTCATGTTCCTAGCAGTTTGTTACTTTCAGATCAGTCAGATTCCCCCGTTATTAAACAAAGTTTATCATATCATTTTTATCAAAAATACTGCCCTAATAAGTGCAGGGAAACTTAATGGCGGCCATGATCGGAATGAATTAAAAAATATAAGTAATAAATATAATTATTGGTAAAATAATTGTACCTACCTGAATTTGGAGACACACCGCCACAACACTTATTGTATAACGTTGCTCTAAAAGTACACCCTATATAGAATTATTAAAATATAAAAATTTTATCAAATCAATAGCCAAAAACATCCACTATAAACTAATCCACCAACCACATACATTTTGGCGAAGGAGCTAAAAAAAGGAATTTAGTAGTAGCTAGGTGGACTAGCTACAATAAAAATAAAATTATTTTATAGCTGGCTGATTATTTTTAGGAGTAAAAACCGATACTTTTCTAACTACACGACCTCAATTAATCACAAAATCATTTTTGTTTACCACTGCATTATATATTTTTTATGGCAATAGAGTTGTCTTTTAACAGCAAAAGAATAATATTTAAAAAACGACCATGTTGAGGTTAAAAAGTCATTTCAAAAAAAAGAACCTTGTAGTGACAACAGAGTTGTTTTTTCGGCGCCTAATTAATGCAGATTTCTTGCTACTGCGAATGGATTTCTAGCAACGGCTAATAGAGTTTTCTCTCAGTGTGAAGCCACATGTGTACAAAACCAATTTAAATAATAACTTTGATCTCTTAAAAGAAAAAATATGAGTAGTTATTGCAATAATCCCAATTCAGCAAGGTAGGAAATGTTATCGGGAATTCAGATGTCGAGTTGAACTATGCGCTAACTCGGTGGTATCATGTTGAAATAAAAGTTTTATAATTTATAATTGAATAGGCAAATAAAAAATAGTTTTCTTACAACAAAATCGTTACTCGACCAGATTTAAAATCATATTCGAAGTAAGAAAGCAGCAATAGTTGTTTTTAACGCAATCCGAAAAACTAAAAATATTGTTTCTGACGAACCCTGTATAGTAATCTCAAATCTGATATTCGAAATTGTAGTTTCAGTACAAGCCGACATTTTATAATGAATTACTTTTTCTTCTATACCTAGGTACTAATAAAAAAGTTTTTTCTCTTCCAAACTCTATCCGTGGACACACTGTATAATATTGGTAAAAGTTGTCGATTTCTCCGACGTGGCTTAATTAAAGTTAATATTTGTTTCCTGTTAGGTAGTTACTGTGGCGTCAGGATGTCGTCATATATATGTATCGGGTTTCCTGTATTATTTGCCATTCTCGCATCTTTGCTACCAGAATCGCCATATCAACTAATCAAAGATGGAAAATATGACCAAGCTCGAAAAAGCATAAAATGGCTTCTAAGAAAAGCTGACGTTGAAGAAGATTTCCTAAAAATGAAAGCAGATGTTGAACGTCAAATGTCCGAAAGAGGAAAATGGAAAGACTTAATAATAATAGTGAGTAACAGAAAAGCTCTCCGAGCTGGAGTATTTCTTAGATTCTCTCAACTTTTTTGCGGTATAGCTGTATTCGACTCATATACTCAAACGATTTTTGAAAAATCTGGAACCAGTCTTGGTCCTCAATATTCCTCAATCATTTTTGTTTCCATTAACTGGATACTTACCTTGTTGAGTGGTATAGCAGTGGAAAGGTTTGGACGGAAACGAAGTTATTTCTATTCATTATTAAGTTGCGGTTCAATTTTAGTTATTATCTCCGTTTATTTTATCTTGGAACAGTTTAATATTGCAGACATGAGTCATTTGAATTGGTTTCCACTAGTGGGGATGGTAATTTTTGCCATGACATATGCCAGCGGACTAGGAGTTATTCCAACTTTAATGCTGGGAGAACTATTTTCGGCAAGTATCAAATCCAAAGGATTGTCTGTTCTCGTTGGAGTCTATGGAGTAGGTATCTTTCTGACAACTCTCATTTTTCAGTTATTAATTACGAATTTTGGACTATTTTCTCC
Source organism: Polydrusus pterygomalis (assembly GCA_963969555.1). Classification (NCBI taxonomy): domain Eukaryota; kingdom Metazoa; phylum Arthropoda; class Insecta; order Coleoptera; family Curculionidae; genus Polydrusus; species Polydrusus pterygomalis. The sequence goes on from OZ018379.1 coordinate 23,447,102, forward strand.
ATTCTTACTATACGGTGTTTGTTGTTTAACGTCTTCAATTTTAACTCTACGTTGGGTTCCTGAGACTAAAGGAAAGACACTGGAAGAGATTCAACAAGGACTGAAGAAAGTTTAAGTTTATGTATTTGATATCAAATGTTTCTATAGTCTTGCCAAAGCTTACTAAGTAAAAAAAAAACAAGTGCCTAGATGTATTTATTTTTGTGATAATAATTATTCTTTGGAAAAACTACAGTATAGTATGTTAGATATATGTATATGAATTTAAATAAAGAGTTTTACCATACAAACGTGTTTAGATTTTTAAAATTGTGCCTCTAGCAAACAAAAAGAATTGTATGGGTGGAGTGTAAGAATTTATATTATGTAGTCAACTATATGTATTAGGGTATTTAGGAGGCAAATAAACACTAAAATTAGGTTTATTTAGTATCTGCAATAACTTAGTAAAATGATTTTCTAGTTGTTGTTTCCAGCAAAATAATGAGATTATTTCTTCAGGTAGGTAGACATAATATGTCATTTATCGGATAAATCAATTGACTAGACTTTTATGACAAGTACCAAAACCTTATGGGATTTAGAGAGGAATAAGTGAACAAAATGCATGCCTGTCCACCAGGTTAGGTTAGGTTAGAGTGGCATACCTCATTGTCCAAACAGTCACACGTAGTCCTATAAGGACCGTTGTGGTACCACACCTGTTCCGCGGAACCTACGCGCATCAGCTTCCTGATGTTTAACGTGACGTAGATCATGGAAGAATCTTGACAGCTCATTCAAACCAGCCACTGCTGTTAATAAATTTAGTGAGCCGACCCAGCTGCAGGCTAATGCTCACTTCCTCCAGATCATTAAAGATTGTTCGCTCAGGGCATTGAACCTTCTTCTCGCGAGGCTGGGGCATTCACACAAGAAATGCTGAATACTTTCCTCCTCTTCTTCGTCTCTGCAACTTCTACAGAAGTCGTTAGTTGGTATTTGCATACGTTTAGCGTATCTACTGAACAGGCAATGTCTGGTGACTACGGCAGTGATGTTTTTTAGGTCCTTCCGACTGTGCTGTAATAGCGCTGCGGTATTCCTGCCGTCAAGTACCTGGAGATGCTACAAGTTGTCAGCCATGTCCATCTGCTTTGCGCACGTTGTTTAGCTATCCCATCTATCTCTTCTTTGACTGATCCGAGTAGTCTAGCCACAGTATTCTCTGCTAGTTCGACAGACATGCTTGCGCCCTCCCTAGCGAGCGCATCAGCAGTCTCGTTGCCATATTATATATTACTGTGTCCAGAAACCCAACACAAGGTGATTCGATGTTGAGCACCAAGTGCGCAGAGATTGTTGCGACAGCGCCTTACTAACTTTGACTTAGTACTGCTGGAGCAAATTGCCTTTATGGCTGCTTGACTGTCTATATAGATAGCTAGAAACGCAGCTCCTCTTAAGCCAGGGTGATCCCGCAGGGTACCTATTTTCTGCTTTTTGCACAATGTTATTATTCTATGGCCAGTTTTTGAATTATTTTCATATTAATGGCTTAACAAATATAAATTGTATCCTTATTGTAAAAAAAATGTCAATCCACTTAAATAAATTTGTACGTGACGTAATGGCAATTCAAATAATTAAACTGTTTATGTTCTCTTAATATCTCTAAATAATAGAATCCTAAATAAATTTTAATTTAAATTAAAGTCTTATGTAATTTAAAATATAATTATCCTGAACCAACATCTATTATTGTGTCTTACTTTTAAAAATATTTCATAAAATTAAAGCAGCTTTATCAGACTAGCAAAAGTAAATTGCTAAACATAACAAAAATGAGTTTTGATAACAGCGATAAGTTAGATGGAGTTGGAGAAAAAACTGGAACAGATAAAATTCACAAGGGAACTTCATGGGCTCAAATATTAGCAATATTAGCAGGTAAGAAAACTTTCAATTTCTCTTTTATTGATACTCGATATTGATTTATTTCAATATAAGTATTCTATTTAAATTATTTACTAAACTTAAACCAAACAAATGGTTATTTAAAGTAAATATATCCAGAAATAGTATACTCCCACTCATAAAATTGTATTTGACATATTAAAAACAATTGTAGCCGGTAAATATAGAAGTAATATACCGTGCGAGCAAAAATTATTTGCATCAGAGAGGGCTTGGATTAAAAAACGTAGGGCTTGGTTTAGATCACAATGATATGGGGACGATATATCTAACCAAATCTAGGTTAAAGTTTTGTCAAATTCATATTATGACATGATATGCCAAACTAATGAGTAATAAAATAAGCAGACAAATAGAAATTTACTTTTGTTGTTTACAAAATTAACAAAGTAAGAATATACAGAAAGAAAAAAAAATACATACTTATGTATTCTGAGAATTCACATAACCGGAAAAAATGTCAGGTCTAATAAATCATTTTTCATCATTTAGCTACTTCTTAAGGATAGTCCTGCATGTTCCAGAAGAGCTTCCCACTTCTTGGGACAGGCGTCTTATATACAATTTGTTGGCGTATTTTGCATTATTTCACGAACGTTTGCAACAAGTTCTTCTGTTCTTACAGATGGTCTTTCCGCTCCTTTTTTGTGTTGTATAGAACCTATTTCCCTAAACACAGCCATGGTTCTTTTCAGGCAATGATAAAAATCCCCAGCAATAAAAGCAACGTTAGGAAAATGTTCGTGAAAGTCGTTCATATACAAACCCGGATTGTATTGCCACTCACCACTTAAAATTAGCGATGAATCAAATTACTTCTAACGACTGTCAAAGATGACGGAATAACTGATTGATTGTTAATTCAGGTAGTTACTGACACCCAACAGGTATTAAGCTCTACGGCTAAGCATTACGTCCTTAGATGCAAGGCCGTTTTTGATGCAAATAATTTTTGCTCGCACGGTAGAGTCTATGGTGCTTCAGGATATAAAATATACAGGGTGATTCGCGGTGGATGCAACGTTAGACGTACGTGACGAACCAGCTAATAAATCGATCTGAAAATGTCGTTTACATAAACGGACCTGCCCTATTTAATATATATGTATTTATGATGATACAATGTTGCCACTTCTACCAAAAATTATAAGCAACTTGGATATTTTCAATGGAATACCCTGTAGAAGTCTTGGTTTTAGCTCGATGGTAAGAAGTAAATTTCAAAAAATTTAAAACATGAGAGACAAGAAAATCGCTTGTCTGCCGTTGCACAGAGGAATTATAGGTAAACGATGGACGCGTTTTAAATTATTTTTGAGGAATTTTTACACAAATGTGATCATTTTAAATAAACTTACAACCTTGGATGTGTCAATGGCAATTATTAATGAATTTTCAAATGTTTTATATTGTTTTAACCGATTTCTTTGCGTATCTGTTCTTTAAAGGCCAACCAACCAACCCAACCCAACCAACAATATACTTGTTTTTATGAAAGATCAACTTATCAAGGTTTTAAAAAATACATCGTTCTTCTTTTGTCAATAAATACCTATATTGCTCTTTTTCAGTCAAATGTAAAATGTCGAATTTCGCGATAATTTGGTTCGTGCATTGACCAATGTAATAAAATTTTATTCAATTGTTTTTCTGTCATCTCTTTTAGGATAAAATGGACCGACCATAGATTAAATTTAAACTCATAAATTTACTTTGTGGCTATTTCCAATGTCTAAAGGTTTTAAAGGCACACCGAGAAAAGCCTTCTATTTCTTATAATTCACATACTCTTTAGATAACTGTTTAAAACTATATGTGACAGCAACGCACTTTTCTACTGTGAGACAACGAAAATTGCTGGGTCGTTGTGTAGTGATAATATCACGGTAATTTAGCCAATAGGAAATAGGAGTTAATGAAGAATGATTTATAGCCATTAGTGTTCTGAATACTCACAGTAATTATCAAGTTCTATTTGGGGTGTCATCTGGTTTTATATACTGTATTACCTACTTTCGACTGGCAGTTGTAATGAAACTTGGCATTAATCATTATAATATTAGCTTGCTACGGTTAATAAAGCATAGGTATACTTACCACTAAAAATTAGTACTGTGGTTCTCAAAAATTTAAATAGCTTTTAGTGTAATATTGTTCTTGTCATTTAACTTTGCATATATGATTATCTATTATGCAACATGGTTTACTGAGATGGTAAAATTCGTCCATAACTTATAAAGTCCAACACTTATGATGGGTTGTGCGAAATAAGAATCTTGGAATGCTTGATCTGATATGCAAAGTTTAAAAAACATAAATACAAAGTAAAAATAAATTAAATGAAACAGGTATTGGTACGATCAATTATATTCAAATTCAGATAGGACAGCTAGAAGACTCCGAATAACGATGTGATCTGCGCAAATAATACGGGGCGCGGCGATTGCCAATCGCGACGAACCACTACTAACGTCTTGTGCATTATAGGTTCTAACGGATACAATTCGTTCTTGGGAACGCTGTTGTTTTCTTAAATGCGGAGAAAGCGCTTTACTGGGAACAAAATGCGTTGCATTGAAAAAATACAATTTATTTCTTAACAAAATTGTTGTATTAAAAGTAGTTCTTTATTCAACAAGACTGTGCTACTAATGGAATTGATTACTAACAATAAAAACATTTTTCTAGTAAATCTGGAATTGACATAACACAAAAGTAGGTTTGATACACTAGCAATTTATTTAATATGGGTTAATAAAAAATAAGCTCTCAATTCAAACTATTTCTTAGCGAACCTGTTGCATGCCCGTAGCCAAAAGGGGGGCAGGGGGGGCTTAGCCCCCCCCCTGGCCTTTCTTGTCCACCCACTGAAATATTGTCATTCATTAAAAATTTCATTTATTTAATGAATTATTTTTGTCTCAAAAATTAATACCTTAATTTACTATTATATTATTTTTAACTTTTTTTTTATTTTTTATGATCGAGCACAAGCACTATAGGAAAAATCCTTTAAGGCGCTCTGGGAGCGGTGCGTGTGCGAAGAAAGCGATTCACGTTTTTCTTGAATCGTTGGAGGTTATATTCGGTTGGAAACACGGTCTCAGAAAGGCCGTTCCACAAAGATTACGTCCTCCAAATGAAAGAGTTCTGAAACAATGATGTTCGGGGTGTACTAAGTTGAACCACATAGGGATGGGCGGCAGTGATTCGTTGTGTGTTTCTGCTGTGCATTACTCTAGGTGGAATCGAGCGGGCAATATCTGTCGAACACTTGCCATGGAAATATCTGTAGAAGAGTCAAATCACCAACCTGTCTTCGATGTTCTAAGCTGTCGAGGTTCTTAGTCAGCTCGTGGTCGCCGATTAGACGAATGGCTCTCCTTTGGATGGAATCCAACAACCGAAGGGTATGCTTCGGTGCAGAACTCCAGATATGAGAGCAGTATTCCAGTGATGGTCGAATCTGGGCTTTATAGAGTGTCTAAAGTTGTTGAGGTGTATACAACTTTTTGGTACGGAAAAGTTTACCGAGCTTTTGAGAAGCTGCCCTGGCGATTGCCACAACGTGATTATGCCAAGACATATTTCCTCCCAAGTTGACACCCAGCAAATTAATAGACGAAGTCAGTGGAATTGCGTGTCCTGCCATAACGATATCGGGTTCTGCAATGTTAACCTTCTTAGAGAAAACTGCTGCCTGGGTTTTTTGAGCGTTAAATTCGACTTGACTATTATAATCAAATATCCCGTTAGTTTTTTTAATAGAAGGAACAGCTAGCGCTAGCGTTTACGTGAAATAAGCACTTACAATATGTTAGCATCAGTTCGAACATTTGCATGTAGCACAGCAGTTTGCGAATCAAATTTTTTCGGTCTTAACTAGAATCAATCGACCCCAACGGGTTTCAATGGTACATCAAAGGTTGGCAAATTTGGTGTTTTTGGCTTTCGAGAAAAAGAGAACGCGGAACTTAAACATGATGCAATTTTTACAAAAATTTAATAAAAAAAATAGAAGAATAAGGTTGTTTTAAAAAAAAACTATTTGTATATTATACATATATTTATTCTGTTCTAATGTTCTCTGAATTTTATGTTTTTTTCATAAATATTATTTTATTTTATTTTTGTATTATTTCATTTCATATTTCATTTTTTTTTTCAAAAACAGATTCTTATTATACAAAATGTATAATTTTTAAAATGTGATCACTTCACATCACAGCGTGCAGAATAACAACAAAAATCAATTAATTTTTTAAATTAGTATCTAGATATTATACCAATGCCAATGCTGCATAAGGATAACCATTTATCCGTAAGTAGGTATGTTGGTGTTATATATTTTTAACATTATAAAAATACATGTGTCTGAGAATCTTAACTTTTAGCCCCCCCTAAAAATATCTGTGCCCCCCTTAAAATACAACTCTGGCTACGGGCCTGACCTGTTGTATTAGATCATTTTCTTCAGCGTGTCAATTGTTATTTTGAACTTTTAGTGACGCTCGGACCATTTTCAAATGGAATAATATACTCATGGAGTTCACCATTTGCTTTAGTTATTTCAAAAGACAAAGAAAACTATGACATTGCAGAAGATGAAACAGCTTACTTTATTGTATTTCGACCTGTAGGTAATTTCTCTTATGACAAATAATATACAGGGTTCCCCATTTAAAACGAAACAGGCTAAATATCTGGTTCCACGTTAATTTAAAAAAAAAACACTCGGACCCGTCGATTTTTATTTCGAGGGGGACATCTTTTGCGTATATTGTCAATCTTGTTACTTTAAGCCCCCAGGAGGGGGGGAGGGTAAGATCTAAATCTTAAATGGATACCCCTATTTTATATATTTTTTTTGGATTCTGCATAAAATTCTGAACTTTTTTTAATAAAAACATTGTTAATCTATACTTAACAGTTTCCGAGATATTGACTCTTGAAAAATGAGATTTTTGAACTTTGACAGCGTCTAGCTTTCTAACTGTACGTCTTAGAGTAAAACCGCTTACATGTCCCTATCTTCGATTTTTATTATCTTTTCAATAGTGTCAACTTCCGGTTAAACCGGAAGTACTATATTTCATACAACCGGTTTAACCGGAAGTTGACACTATTGGAAAGATATAAAAATCGAAGAAAGGGACATGTAAGCCGTTTTACTCTAAGACGTACAGTTAGAAAGCTAGACGCTGTCAAAGTTCAAAAATCTCATTTTTTAAGAGTCAATATCTCGGAAACTGTTTAGTATAGACTAATAATGCTTTTATTAAAAAATGTTCACAATTTTATGCAGAATCCAAAAAAATTATATAAAATAGGGGTATCCATTTAAGATTTAGATCTTACCCCTCCTCCCTCCTAGGGGCTTGAAGTAACAAGATTGACAATATACGAAAAAGATGTCCCCCTCGAAATAAAAATCGACGGGTCCAAGTGTTTTTTTTTTTTTAATTAATGTGGAACCAGGTATTTAGCCTGTTTCGTTTTAAATGGGGAACCCTGTATATCTACTAAAAGGAAAGCATATAGAATATAACTTAAATAAACCTACCTACATGTGGCTATCCCAAGGAATGTCCTAATCATAATTGTTTATTTTTAGGTATGATTCTAGGCTGTTTATTCTACATTACGATAGTTGATTATATCGGGCGAAAGAAGTCCGTGCTGCTTCTAACGGTTCCTCATTTAACAGTTTGGATTATAGTAATATTTGCCAGAACAAAGTGGGACTTCTACGCGTCTAGAGCAATTGCTGGAATAGGAGATGCCCTAATGTTTACTACCATTCCACCCTATGTGGGAGAAATAACTACTCCCGTTTTCAGGGGTTATTTTGGAAATATATTTGCTTTCCTGCATAATGGAGGATCATTTTTTATTACCGTATTAGGTAGGTATGGTTAAGGGCCTAGTTCTTAAGGTCAATTATGTATAAAATACCTATAAATGGCTTGAATGCAGGGGTAACTTCCGGAACCTTGGATTTATTAAAAAAAAAAATAATTAGGATCTAATTTTGGAAGGGCTGTTCAGGGCATTGACAAATAGTATGCCGCTGTTTTTTTTTTAATAAATGCACAGAAACCTTAAAAAAAGCAGTTTTGGAAACCACTAAATTTGCCTCAATTTACCTTTAAATCCTTGAAAGTAAACACGTAGGTTTTTAGAACTGAAGTAAAAACAACAATTTTTACTGGTAACACGATATTTTCTAGTCTATCTAGAAGATTCAATCATGTCTCCTAAGAATTCTAGAGAATATGTGTTTGTTTTAACAGAAAAGGGGTCTTAATTGCACAAAACACGAAAGTAAACAAAACTATGACCGGCTGACTAACATCTGCCAGCTCCAGAATATGTCTGTCTTTCTTCTTCGTATGCCAAAAGCATAAAAATCACTACTCTGATCAACACAGCACTGCAGTGCGGATGCGAATCGTCAATAGTTAGGCAAATCGAATTGACAGTTAAAAGCTAGAAAATGGCGTCGTTAATCCCACCTTAAAAAGTCTTTAGACCAGGGCTGAAGCCTTTGAAAATAATAAAAAGTAAAAAAAAAATAATACTAGGAAAAGAAAAGAGTATATAACAAAAATAAAAGGAAACATAATTTACGGGCGATCCGAGGTCGGGAAGTGGAAAGGGATGACTTTTTAAGGGTAGAAAACGATTTATTGAAAATTTCCAGCAAAACTACAAGTCCTATGGAAAAACGTTTAATGGCAAAGTTGTAGGTAATAAAAAGATCTACAACTTTTGCATTTACACTTTTTTCACATAATATAACCTCAAAATTTATGTGAAAATTCAAATAAACAAGTTTTTGGTTTTTTATTTTTATCTTTTACAAATAATTTTTTTTTCACGAAATTTGGTGAAAGCTTACCTTTTTATGGCCCAAACAAACTGTAATTTTTTTGATTTAAAATATTTATTTTTTCACCTTATTTTGACTTAATATCGAAAAAGCACCCTAATTTTCAATCGAAAATTCTCACGTCAAAATATCTGCTTTTTAAAAAAAGTCGGTAGGTTTCTTGTTCGTTGAAATCTCTACTTTTGATGGTGTTAAAAGAAATATATATTACTATGATAAATGTTCTCAAAAAATGCAAAGAAACGAAAAAAACTCGAATCCGAATTTTTTTTTTTATCATTATGTACAATTTTGAGCTATTTATTAAAATTTATACTTTAGTTACTCGAAAAACGTAAGATTCCATGTCACATTGATAAACAAAAAATTGCAAGTCGAAATTACTACTATAATTAACAATCAAGTTAATAAAGTTAATATTTAATAAGACGTTCGTTTCTTTGCATTTTTTGAGAACATTTACCATAGTAATGTATATTTTTTTTACAACATCAGAAAGTAGAGATTTCAAGGAACAAAAAGCCCACCGATTTTTTTAAAAAGCAGATATTTTGACGTGAGAATTTTCGATTAAAAATTAGGTTGCTTTTTCGATATTAAGTCAAAATAAGGTGAAAAAATAAATATTTTAAATCAAAAAAATTACAGTGTGTTTGGGACATAAAAAGGTACGTTTTCACCAAATTTCGAAAAAAAAAATAACACAGATAAAAATAAAAACCCAAAAACTTGGTTATTTGAATTTTTCACATAAATTTTAAGGTTATGTGAAAAAAGTGTAAATACAAAAGTTGTAGATCTTTTTATTACCTACAACTTTGCCATTTAACGTTTTTCCATAGGACTTGTAGTTTTGCCGGAAATCGAGATAAATCGTTTTCTACCCTTAAAAACTCACCCCCATCCACTTCCCGACCTCGGATCGCCCGTAAATTATTTTTCCTTTCGTTTTTGTTATATTCTCTTGCTTTTCCAATAGGTTTCATCCTACTATCATTTTTTTTGGTTTCAAAATTATCGACCTTGTTCTACTTCCCTTGCTCATGTACAAATTTTTAGATGTTCAAAAATTATCGAATAAACTCAGATTTTTCAATAATAGGGAAAATCAATATTTAAAATAATTAATCCCGCGGTAACATTTTAAATCGGATAGGAATGTGCAAGCCGTTTTTCTCCAAGTAGTGCCCTAATAATAGCCTGATTTGAAAGTGTATAATATCTTGTAGGTATAACTTGAAGGGGACCTCGGCCCCGGCTGTATCTTGGAAACAGTTTACCGTAGGGCTTGCGGAAAAAAAAATTTTCAACCTTATTTAATTTGGGGAAAAAAGAAAAAACTCAAAGTCTTAATTCCATAAAAGCTCCATTAAGGTTCTACACCATTTTCTCTTCTGCCAAAACCATCAGCACTGATTATATTTTCTGACTCCTGATGATGAACGTTTCTACGTTCGATACATGTAGAGACTCTTACTCAATATTCTTATTCTATTAAACTTTGTGGAGGAATTCTATTAAACTTTGTGGAGGAAGACTTTGAGTTTTATCTTTCTTTCCCATACTTTCAACTCCACTTTAAGCATGGACTATTTCTTCAACTTATTTAATTTGTTACAGGCAGCTATTATGGTGTTCAAAGGACTGCCTATATCTGTATAGGATTTCCCATCCTGTTTCTATTATTGGTAGCAATGTTACCAGAGTCGCCTTATCAACTAATTAAGGATGGCAAATATGACCAAGCACGAGAAAGCATCAAATGGCTTATAGGAAAGCCCGATATTGAAGAAGAATTTTTAAGCATGAAATCAGATGTCGAACGCCAACTATCAGAGAGGGGAAAGTGGAAAGATTTAGTTATGATTGATAGTAACAGAAAAGCGTTACGTGCCGGTACCTTTCTTAGATTTGCACAACAGTTTTGCGGAATTGGCGTGTTTGCTGCGTATACACACGTTATTTTTGAAAAAGCTAAAAGCAATTTGGGACCGCAGTATTCGTCGATGATATTCATTGGACTTTATTGGATACTAGTCTTGGTTTGCGGCGGAGCGGTGGAAAAGTTCGGAAGAAGACTGTCTTTCTTTTTTTCGCTTTTATTTTCTGGTAGTATTCTGGTAATTCTATCAATATATTTTTTATTGGAACAATATAATATTGTAGATTTAGACCAGTTCAATTGGTTTCCTCTAGCAGGAATGATAGCATATATATGTTCCTACACTTTTGGGCTTGGTATTGTACCAACGTTAATGTTGGGAGAACTTTTTTCGGCAAGTATTAAATCGAAAGGAATATCGGTTCTTATAATAATTTTTGCAATTGCTGTTTTTATGTCCACAAATATATTTAATCTGTTAACATCCAATTTTGGATTGTATGCTCCATTCTTTCTATATGGTATTTGTTGTTTATCAGCAACACTTGTATCATTACGGGTAGTTCCGGAAACTAAAGGAAAAACATTGGAAGAAATTCAACAGTCGTTAAAAAAATAAAAAAATTATACGTATTATAAGAATTTTATTTATATATATTAAATATTTTAAAATAATATCAACGAAAAATATTCTCAGCTAACGGACTTTTAAGTGTGAAAAGAGCTGCATTTTGCATTGAAGTACACAAAGATGCCAAAAACAATGGACTCCCTGGGGCCGAGTAGACAGTGACAGCAGCTGTTTCGTCCTTGTTAGGAACTCATCTTATTACTGATGAGCCATTATATATTACGAAACAAGTCTGAGGATGGATCTGAGGCAATTAAAGGAAAACATTTCTTCTGTCTTTGTAACATTGTCACAAAACACAAGTATTTTTATGTCTATTTTTTATCCAATATTTTCAATACCTTACGTACCTGATGAGTAGTTTACGATTCACGTCCATAGTTTACAATATTCTCACCTTTCATCATACATAGTACGTAAATAATTTACGTCCACTCTATATTCATTGTAGGTATTTTTCGTTTTAAAATGCGCGTACATAGGGCATCCACTTGGTCGAAATTCGGACTTCCTTTTTACAGCAGTCGTTCCTAAAATGTATTTTAATAGCCCGGGAGGCAGCGTTGCATTTTTGATGGTGATTTTAGGTCGCTTGATTTTGTGTGTATTTGATAGCCTAGATATAGCTAGCAATCGAAGCAAATCGTCAGCTGTCAGAGTCGTGGTGGACCTAGTCGTAAGAGTATGTCAATTATGTCAAAAAAATATCTAAAAATGATTTCAGGTCGTTTGAAAAGTTGTACAGCAAATGTTTATATGATGACAATAAATTTAAAAAAAGTCAGCTGGAAAGATAATGGGGGATTATGCGTCAGCTGCTTATACAGGGTCCTACACCTCACCCGTCTTCTATACTTAGCTCACTTATTTTTTTAAAATTTTGATATTTTGCATACCTTACCTGTATCTTGGGGCGCATTTCAGGAAAATATTTTTTTCATACAGCGTGTTCCAAAAAAGTGTGACGTCATAAGGATGTATTTTTTAGATTGCATGCCATATATTTTTTTACTTATTAGGGTGCCCCTATTATATTAAAGTCGATTCAGTATTATAGGCGAAAAAAATAAAAACTAAAAAATATCAGTTTTGCACCACTGGTTTTAAAAATAAAAATAATGCTTCGTTAATAAAATTATACAGTAATACCTGCCGCGAAATAAGAAAATTATATAATAATACCAGGAAAACTACAAAGGTATAAAGCCAAAAAGGGTAAATTTATTAACAAACAACAAACAAAATACTAATATTTAATTGCTGCGCCATTGGATTCTAACACTTAATCTTTTTGACATTGACAAAATAATACTTCTGGTGTAATCCGGAGTTAGCCCTTCCCAAATTTCTTCTATTTTATCAAATAACTCTATTTCATTCTTTGGTGTAAAATGTATTTTGTTATTTTGTACATTTTTTTACCATCAATCCCCAAACATTTTCAATTGGATTTAAATCAGGACTTCTTGAGCACCAAGGCAGACATGTTACGTTGTTTTGTCCAAACCAGTTTCCTATATTTCTTGCAGTATGAACAGGGCAGTTATCCTGCCGAAATATAAAGTTATTTGCTTCAAAAACTATCGCGGCAGAAGGAAGAAATACATTTTCAAAAATCTGAAGATATATATTACTGTTTAGTGTTCCACCAATATTCCGGCATACACCTGTACCGTAAACACTTATCCATGCCCACACATTATCGGAGAAACATCCACTGGTTTGTTTCTTTTGAGTAGACTGAAAAGTTTTCTCATCGGAAGAGATAAAAAAAAGGTAAAAAAAGTTGCATTTACAGTGGCACAGTTTAGTGTACGGAATTATCTGTCCTCAACTGTGTGTCCTATGAACATTAATACATTGGAAGATTTTGGTGCAAAGTACTTTCATGGGACGTACTTTTGTTATCTGGCTGAAGGTGTTCATTCATTGTTCAGTTGTTAAAAATAGTGCGAATACTGGTATTTTGTATGTGCACAAATTAAAGCTAGATATAAAATGCTGTAGACTATTACATAACAATAAACGATTTTGTGTTAATTTGATTTTTTGCCATTAAATCATCTTTTTAGTTTTAAAGTAAATCGAATTAATATTTAAAATACAAAACTTAATTTAGTTATTGTGACACCTGTGATTTTAAACACAGAGTTGTCATTTTAGAACCTTTAAGTGAACACGAATGATAGTGGGTATATTTATCTTCTACTAACATTGATAAACAGAACCTAAATATAAATTTCGAAAATTTAACATTAACGCATATTTATACTACTACCAATGTGATAATAGCTTACAATGCAAGGTTAAAATCCTTTGTTAAACTCAAAACAAAATCTGAACAAAAAAATGACATCAAACGATGGGCATAAACTTAATATACAGTTCAAAAAAGATAAATACAATGACGGTAAAGCCTGGCCACAAGTGCTGGCAGTGTTTGTAGGTAAGTAATAAATAATTTAAAAATGAATAAATACGTTTGAACTAAATTTAAAGATGTTGGTAAATATCTAGAATATTTCAAACTGGAGATTAACCGTAGTTAAGAGGACGGCTTTCTTCGTTGCCAGTCAATAACTTTAAATATAAAAGTAATAATTCGACCAATGGTTCTTGGTTATTGTTGTGTAGTCGCGTTAACTAAACAGAGACGATAAAATTCCTGAATGTTTTTGATTATCTGCCAGCCATCAGCGTTTCTTGACATTGCCACTATGCTTCGTCATGGAGCTGGGTGTCATTTGGCATAAATCGGATACTATATTATAATCAAAAATACTTATAATAATAAATAATAATTGTATTAGTAACGACTACAATATACTACAATAATTTAAAAAATAAACCTAGCTGGGAGCAAAAATATGCTTAGAATTTGTCATCTTCTTAATAAGGCAATTCTTCTTCTTATTTTTTTTTATAAACTGTACTGGATTGTATATAAATTATCTTGGTTTTAAGTAACTCTGGGATCACTTACTGGAGGATTATTGATGACATGGAGTTCACCTTTTGCTTTGGCGATTACAAAAGACAAAGAAAATTATAACATAACAGAGGATGACGCATCTTACTTTATAATATTTCAACCTGTAGGTAAGATTTAGTAGTACTTTTCCAGTACACCATAATCCAATTGTTTAACATTCACATACGTACATAATATTGACGTATTAAAATATGGATTTATCTATTTTCTACTTTTACAGCGTTTTTTTCTTAATCTTTTTAGGAATGATATTTGGCAGTTTATTTTTCTTTAAGATTGCTGAAATTTTGGGAAGAAAAAAGTCATTGCTATTTCTAGCGATTCCACACTTAACATGTTGGATTATTATTATATTTGCAAGAACTAAATGGCATTTTTATACCTCTAGATTTATTGGCGGAATTGGTGATGCTATTCTTTACTGTAGTATACCATCCTATGTGGGAGAAATTACTACTCCAAAACTGAGAGGATTTTTAGGAAATTTGCCCATGTTCTTTCTCAATGCAGGATCATTTTTAATAACAGTATTAGGTACGTTATATTATATTAAAATATACGGTAGATCCACCAAATAAAGCCTGGGTATTAATATGATCCATTTCCGTAAATACAGTGCGAGCAAATATTATTTGCATCAAAGAGGGCTTGATATGCCAAGCTAATGAGTAATAAAATAAGTAGACAAAATCAAATATATTTTTCTTGTTTACAAAATTAACAAAGTAAGAATATACAGAAAGAAAAATAATTACATAAATTGCTGAAATTGGCCACCGCCATATTCCAAGTTTCGGCGGCTGTATGGGCGGTTGCACCGTCCTGTTGAAAATATCCAAAACGTAGTTCGTCGTCTAGTAATAGCTCCACAAATGGAAACAAAATATTGTCTCTGTACCGCTGTGTTGCAACTGTGTCATGGAAAAAGATAGGACCAACAATTCTTCTTCGGGAAACAGCTAACCAGGCACCAATTTTTTGAGGGTGCAATGTGGACTCTACAACAAAATGGGGATTTTCACTACATGCGTGTATTCTGAGAATTCACATAACCGGAAAAATGTCAGGTCTAATAAATCTTTCCAATAAATTTTGGGTAAACCATTAAGAGTTATTCCTGCGTCTTTCAAAATCTGCGGCTTGTATTTCTTGGAATACTTGCACTTTATAAGGAAATAAATTTACCTGCTTCTTAAGAATAGTCCTGCATATTCCATAAGATCTTCCCCCTCCTTTGGTCTTATACAATTTGTTGACGTATTTTGCATTATTTCACGAACGTTTGCAACAAGTTATTCTGTTTTTACAGATGATCTTCCTGCTCCTTTTTTGTGTTATATAGAACCTGTTTTCCTAAACACAGCCACGGTTCTTTTCAGGCAATGATAAAAATCCACAGCAATAAAAACAACGTTAGGAAAATGTTCGTGAAAATCGTCCATGCACAAACCCGGGTTGTATTTCCACTCACCATTTACTCTAACCCCGTTTCGAAAATACGCTTCAACAATGAATGTTTTGTGCTGTTTCGTAAAGCCCATTGTGTGAATTGTTTAAGAATTTGGAAAAATTAGCGATGAATCAAATTACTTGTAACGACTGTCAAAGATGACAGAATAACTGATTGATTATTAATTCAGGTAGTTACTGACACCCTACAGGTATTAGGCTCTCGGCTAAGCATTACGTCCTTAAGGCCCTCTTTGATGTAAATAATTTTTGCTCGCACGGTATCAGTATGAAAAACAAAATACTCATCTGGATCGTAACTCCCTAATTGAGGACATTATGAGAGGGTAAATTTTGAGCTATAAGTTAATAGCAACATAAAATACCTTTGATTTTAGGAAGCTATTTTGATGTCCGGACAACTGCATACCTATGTATAGGGCTTCCTGTATTGTTCATCTTATTAGTATCCATACTACCAGAATCGCCTTATCAGCTGATTAAAGATGGTAAATATGATAAAGCTCGAGACAGCATACAGTGGCTTATAAGAAAACAGGACGTCGAAGAAGATTTCACACACATGAAAGCTGACGTTGAGCGCCAAATGTCCGAAACAGCAGAATGGAGAGATCTAATAAAAATAGGAAGTAATAAAAGAGCATTGCGTGCTGGTTCATTTTTAAGAATATCTCAGCAGTTATGTGGCATGGCAGTATTTGCTACATATACTCAAACTATCTTTGAAAAAGCTGGAGGAAAATTTTCTCCACAGTTATCTTCAATAATTTTCATCGGTCTCGCATGGATGCTAAATTTGTTTTCTGGCGTAACTGTGGAAAAGGTGGGAAGAAAACTGTCTTACTTTTTTTCGTTATTAAGTTGTGGTTCTATTCTTATAATAATGTCCGTGTACTTCATTTTGGAGCAATATCAACTAGCAAATTTAGATCAGTTTAACTGGGCTCCTTTGGTAGGAATGATTCTTTATGTCTTCACCTACTCTTTCGGACTAGGAATTGTACCATCGTTAATGTTGGGTGAACTGTTTTCTGCGAGCATAAAATCTAAAGGACTTTCTGCTCTGATGGCAGTATCTGGACTCATGATATTTTTCACGATGAATCTGTTTCATCAGTTAACTGCGAACATTGGACTATTTAGTCCGTTTTTAGTTTATGGCATATGTTGTCTATTGTCCTCAATTTTAACATTACTTTGGATCCCTGAAACAAAAGGAAAAACTTTAGAAGAAATACAGCAGGAGCTTAAAAAGAAATAACTCGGTTAAGATTGACAACTGTTTATTGTTTTCCAATATGTATTTTCATTAAAGTCTCAAAAACTTAAACTTAAACGTGTACAAAAGAGTTAAATAAAAATAACTTAACAAATTGCCACGATTTAATTTATATGAAAACACTTGGAGGATATATCTATACCACTTGTCTAAGAATAGAAAGGTACATATTTAAAAAATAAAAGGTATGTACTTTAAGAAAACAAAATGTCTAAAATAAATATAAATATGGTTTCCACAAAACTTCACTCTAGAGTTTTTTAGAATACTCAATTGTAAAAACCTTATATTTTTGCAATCATTCCCATATTCCATACGTCCTATAATACAGGGTGCCCGAAAATGATAAGGAAACATTTTAGGGGATAATTCTAGATCGAGAATAAATGCTATCTCTTCCCATAACATTTTCTCGAAAATTAATTATTAACGAAGTTACAGGGTGGTAAAGTTAAATTTTATTTGCAGTTTTTTTGCAATACCTTTTGCCACTCCCATAATATTTTGACGAAATCTCGTATATGGGGCTTTTTCGGGATGAGAAATACTAATTTGCCCACCGTTTTTTCACATTTTGTAGAGGGCGCCACATAGGAGTCCATACTTTCATTTAAATAGTCCCAACTTTTTTGTCCTATACTGTATGCGCATTTTGACTGAATATTTTTATTCCCTTAACCTTTTTATATAAAAAGGTATACTACTTTTGTTTTAATAAATCTAACCGTTTTCGAGAAAACGCTAAAATAACATTGCTCGCATGTGACGAACACCAAATCATTTTAATTTATTATTTTATAATTTAATTAATTTAGTTTTTTAAGAAGAATTAATGTATGCATTGAAGAGGATGGACGTCATTTTGAAGGTTTTTGAATGTATAATTTATTGTTATAGTAACTTATGTATTTTAAAACTGCAAATAAAATTTTCGAAAAAATGTTATAGAAAGATATAGCATTTATTTTTGGTTCTAGAATTATCCCCTAAATTTTTTACTCATCATTTTCGGACACCCTGTATATCAATACAGTGCAGTAAATTATAGTAACAACTATTGTGTATGTGTTTCCTTAAGTACCTTGCATAACCATTTAATTTTATTAATTAGTAAATAGAAATTAAAAAGAAATTCAAATATACGAATTTAACTTGCAAATTATTTTGAAATCAAAAATATCTAATCTTATCTGACGTATTCAACAAGCAGTCACGCTAATATCTTTATAAACTTATGCTTGATTGTTACGTAAAGATAAAATTTAAAGCAATATCAACTTATTTACCTTCTTTCAAAATTTTCACACATTACATTACATTAAATTACAAAACTAACTTTTTTAAACTTTTGAAAATTTTTAATAATAAAATTAACTTTAATGTAAACATCCATAAAAATGGTTTCACTGCATTAGATTTAAACGCATATATACACTAACAAAAAAATGACAATTCAAGATGAGAACAAATTCGATAGAAATGAACAATACGAAAAGGATGAACACAACAAAAGTAAAGCATGGCCACAAGTACTGGCCGTTTTTGCAGGTAAGTGAAGTTAACTACCGAGCGAAATTGGACATTGCCGTGAGTAAATAAATAAATAAATAAATTATTTTTCAACTTTTTATAACCAAGTAGTTTTTTAAGTAAATCTAGTTCATTATATGTCTTTCTAAATAGACCAGGGCTGAAGCCTTTGAAAATGATAAAAAGTGAAAAAAAATAATAGTAGGATGAAACCCATTCGAAAAGAGAAAGAATATAACAAAAATGAAAGAAACAAAAATTTACGGGCGATTCGAGGTCGGGAAGTGAAAAGGGGTGAGTTTTTAAGGGTAGAAAACGATTTATCTCGAATTCCGGCAAAACTACAGCTCCTATGGAAAAACGTTAAATGGCAAAGTTGTAGGTAATAAAAAGATCTGCAACTTTTGTATTGACACTTTTTTCACATAACTTCAAAATGTATGTGAAAAATTCAAATAACCAAGTTTTTGGTTTTTTATTTTTATCTTTTACAAAATTTTTTTTTTTTATCACGAAATTTGGTGAAAACTTACCTTTTTATGTTCCAAACACATTGCAATTTTTTTGATTTAAAATATTTATTTTTTCACCTTATTTTGGCTTAATATCGAAAAAGCTCCCTAATTTTCAATCGAAAATTCTCATGTCAAAATATCTGCTTTTTTAAAAGTCGGTGGGCTTTTTGTTCGTTGAAATCTCTACTTTCTGATGGTGAAAAAAATATACATTACTATGGTAAATGTGATGAAATCCCCTTTAAATCCTACCTATAATTATATTTAGAACAACTATTTTCGCATGTTTTTTGCGATCTTTATGTTTTATGGATTTATAATTTTTTTATCAATGTAACATGGAATCTTACGTTTTTTGAGTAATTAAGGTATACATTTTAATAAATAGCTCAAAATTGTACAAAATGATTAAAAAAAAAAATTTCGGATTTGAGTTTTTTTGTTTCTTTGCATTTTTTGAGAACATTTATCATAGTAATATATATTTCTGATATTTTGACGTGAGAATTTTCGATTGAAAATTAGGGTGCTTTTTAGATATTAAGTCAAAATAAGGTAAAAAAATAAATATTTTAAATCAAAAAAATTACAGTGTGTTTGGAACATAAAAAGGTAAGTTGTCACCAAATTTCTTGGAAAAAAAGTTTTTTTCGTAAAAGATAAAAATAAAAGACCAAAAACTTGGTTATTTGAATTTTTCACATAAATTTTGAGGTTATGTGCAAAAAGTGTAAATACAATAGTTGTTGAACTTTTTATTACCTACAACTTTGCTATTTAACGTTTTTCCATAGGACTTGTAGTTTTGCCGGAAATCGAGATAAATCTTTTTCTACCCTTAAAAACTCACCCCCTTCCACTTCCCGACCTCGGATCGCCCGTAAATTATTTTTTCTTTCATTTTTGTTATATTCTTTTCCTGTTCCAATGAGTTTCATCCTACTATTTTTTTTTTTTTGGTTTCAAAAATTATCGACTCTGGTCTAAAAGCACATGCTTAAGGAATAATATTTTTCTAAAGGTGAGCGAAAAATCCATCTTTCCACACTGATTTTAGTCGTATATCGAGCTGACTTTCCCAGCACAAATGTTCTTCTCTCTTTAACCGAGGAGTCGACTCGCAATGCGTTGGTCACGTCGGCAAACCTGATTACGTTCGAGTTGGACAAAACCGTATATATTATTAATTTTTAGTATCGTTGGGACCGCTAACAGGTGGTATCTTGATGACATGGAGCTCGCCTTTTGCTTTGGCTATTACAAAAGACAAAGAAAATTATGATATAACTGAGGATGAAGCGTCTTACTTTATAGTATTTCAACCTGTAGGTAAGATTTAATTTTCTTTCTTAATTTAAATAAATATTTTGTTTAATTATATAGGTATTCTTTTGAGTGAAGGAGCAATATTATTTAGCTCTCCAGTTTTTTCGTACTTACCTTTTGTTTAAACCACAATGTAAGAAAGAAATTTTTTTGGAATTTATTATAGTATATTAAACCTCTAATTAAAATTTGTGAAATAACACGTAGAATTAAAAAATGTATTTAAATATAGGGTGTCCCATTAAAATTTTTTTTTAACATTATGACACCCTACTTTTTGGGCGCACCCTGTAAATTTGAAAATATTTTTAAAATGTGCCACATATCCAACCATACAAAAACTTATTATCGACAAATTTTATCTTTAAGGCATGAAATTACTCCGCACAATCGTTGACTCACCCGGTACAATATAATATTATATATTTTTGTGAATTTTTATTTTTGTATCTTTTTAGGAATGATTTTTGCCAGTTTATTCTTTTTTAAGATTGCAGAAATTTTGGGAAGAAAAAAATCATTGCTATTTTTAGCAGTTCCCCATTTAACCTGTTGGATTATAATAATATTTGCAAAGAACAAATGGCACTTTTACGCGGCGAGATTTATTGGAGGAATTGGAGATGCTGTCTTGTATTGTAGCGTACCACCTTATGTGGGAGAAATTACTACTCCTAATATGAGGGGATTTTTGGGAAATTTGCCAATGTTTTTTGTTAACGCAGGATCTTTTTCTATTACAGTATTAGGTACGTTTTATAATAATAAAATAAAGTTTTTAATTTTAAGTGGTTTGATATTATAGTATATAGTAGTATAGAATATAGTTTATATTGTATAATATTAAAACAGCCTTCAAATCCGGAAATACGCTTAGAAGCTTTCTTACAAAAGTAAAAACCCTCCTGTAATGAAAACACAAAAAATTGCATCTGCATCTTGCGAGCGTACATTGGAGAAACTAAAAGATCTCTTCCCGTACAATAAGCTAAAGAACATCTGAAACATACTCAAAGAGGTGAAACTTCGAGATTTGGTATAGCGGATCATGTCTGTACCAACCAACATAATATACAGTGGTCAGAAGCCAAGGTTTTGGACACGGAACAGCACTGGAAGAAAAGAAAAATTCAAAGAAGCAGCTTTCATGAATCAAAATACCCATATATTTAGTAAACCAAGTATAGATATCCCCAATATCTGGAAGCCTCTTCTTGTCCAAAACCCATACCTCAAACTTCACACTCCAATAAGCACGTAGGCGGAGTCATCAAGCATTGCACATGGATAGTATTTAAGACAGTAGCCCTAGAATTATAATTTAGTTTACACTTGAAAACGGTTAGATTTAATTCTTTTGATATTACTTCATTGTCTACCACCTTCCAATAAACACTCTTTAATCATGCTTACAACATCTTCAGCTTAAAGTATTAACCTGCTAAGTTTATTTTAACCAATTTTACAGGCGAGGTAGAAAACTATTTTTAATGATTTATTGTCGTAACCAGCTCGCGAGCGTAAATGCATTGTTGTCATGGACTGTATTTTTGCGGTAATAACTAGATGACTGATTGACTTAGCAGGACGTATTTACATTATGCAATATTTAATGTTTTTGATAAACAAAGTGTTTCTTTAACTTATAACAAGATGAAATTAAAATCTATATAAAGATGATAAAATATCATTTTACCAAAAAAATGGACTTAGCAGGTTAACACTTTAAGCCCACGATACGCTATGATATACAAAGTATCAGAAATTTAGTGGCGTGCTTTAAATAAAACAAAGAACCACAAATAGATAAATCTTAAAGGTAAACAGTAAGAACTGATCCTTAAACTAATAATTTTCTTTTAGGAAGTTACCTTGGCGTCCGTACCACTGCCTACATATGTATAGTATTTCCTGTATTATACCTCTCATTGGTATCCCTGTTACCAGAGTCGCCATATCAATTAATCAGAGATGGTAAGTCTGACAAAGCTCGAAACAGCATAAAGTGGCTTATAAGAAAATCAGACATCGAAGAAGATTTTATAAGCATGAAAGCTGATGTCGAACGTCAAATGTCAGAGAGAGCAGGGTTGGGGGAGAGCATAAAGGGACTTATAAGAAAACCCAACGACAATGAAGACGTTGTCAACATGAAACCAGATGTGGAAAGCAGTACTTCTGGGGGAGCTACATGGAAAGACCTAATTAAAATAGACAGTAATAGAAGGGCATTGCGAGCAGGTGTATTTCTAAGACTTTCTCAACAATTATGTGGTATTACTGTATTTAGCACATACACTCAAACTATCTTCGAAAAAGCTGGAGGAAAGTTTACCCCACAAGTTTCTTCTATGATTTTTATTGGTATAGCGTGGATGCTTAATTTGTGTTCTGGTGTAACTGTAGAAAAAGTAGGAAGAAAATTATCTTACTTCTTTTCTTTATTAAGCTGTGGTGCGATTCTGGTGATTATGTCTGTGTACTTTATGTTGGAGCAGTATAAACTTGCAAATTTGGAAACACTTAACTGGTTTCCTTTAGTTGGAATGATCTTCTTCATTATTACGTACTCCTTCGGACTTGGAATCGTTCCAACATTAATGTTGGGAGAATTGTTTTCGGCAAACATTAAATCTAAAGCGCTTTCTGTTCTCATGATGGTATTTGGACTGATGGTATTTTTTACGACCAATTTGTTCCATCAGTTAACTGCGAACATTGGCTTATTTAGTCCATTTTTAGTTTATGGTATATGTTGTATATTGTCCTCGATTTTAACATTACGTTGGGTGCCTGAAACGAAAGGAAAGACTTTAGAAGAAATACAGCAGGCGTTTAGAAAATAAATATAATAAGTAAACATTGTTTGATTTAAATGTATTTTAAATATTATTTTCCATAAATATTTATTTTTATTTATTTATTCCAAATAAAATCCCAAAAACATTTGTTTATGCGGGATTCTCTACTAGTAACAACATCTAAAAATATAATTGTTAAACATAACTAATTAAAATACAAGGTAAGTCAAAATAGTAGTTAAAATGTTAATATTCAATAAAAAAAAAAATATTTAAATATGTACCGGGTGAACAACTAAGAATGGTCTTCGGGTATATCTCGGAAACTACTAAACGTAGAAACTTGGGATAAAAAAAAATGATGATTAAAGCGGTCATGAGAAAATTCTGGAAATAATTTTTAAGTTCCGCATTTTGCCGCAAGAGGGCGTAATTGAAAAGTAAATTTTAAAATTTTACATAACTCCGAAAATTCCACATTAAGGTATATGTTTGATAACACCATTTTAAAGCTTGGATAATTATGCATCATTTTTGTCTTATGCTCATTGGCGTACCGACTTTAATAAGAGTGGGGGAAGCTGTTCAAAGTGTAAACATTTAAATCGCTGTAACTTCTAAACGACTTATCCGATTTCACTCAATTTAAGCTTGTTTGGAAGAGCAAGGTAAGTACCTTTAATTGTCTTATCTAATGGTACACAATAGTTTCAAATAAAATTGCTAGAGGCAATTTTATTGAGAACTATTATGGACAACTAAATACGACTGGTGCAAGTGCATATATTTCTCTTCCAAACAGTCTTTAGTTTGCTGAAATCGGATAAGTCGTTTAGAAGTTACAGCGATTTAAATGTTTACACTTTGAACAGCTTCCCCCACCCTTATTAAAGTCGGTACGCCAATGAGCATAAGACAAAAATGATGCATAATTATCCAATCTTTAAAATGGTGTTATCAAACATATACCTTAATGTGGAATTTTCGGAGTTATGTAAAATTTTAAAATTTACTTTTCAATTACGCCCTCTTGCGGCAAAATGCGGAACTTAAAAATTATTTCCAGAATTTTCTCATGACCGCTTTAATCATAATTTTTTTTATCCCAAGTTTCTACGTTTAGTAGTTTCCGAGATATACCCGACTACCATTCTTAGTTGTTCACCCGGTACAAAATTATTCAATTAATATTTCTTTTAATAAAATAATATAAATAATATCGTTTAGATATCATTTATAAATAATTTTGAAAATAATAATTAATCATAAAATAAGTGCACGTTTAAATATTATTTAGTTTAAAATATAGCTTCCCTTTTTTAAGTATTTTCTTAGTTATCATTTTAAAACTTTTTATATTTAAAAATTTTAATTCTTGGGGTATTTCGTTGAAAAATTTCATACCTTGATAATAAATGGAGTTCTGACCTACCCTAGTATGTATTAAAGGTAAATCAATATTGAAAACACTTCTAGTTAAATGATCATGTACAGGGTCTTCCAACGAGGACTGAACAGGGGCTCATTTTTGACCTTCCTTGTATTTAAAGAAAAATCCAAAATAGCCAATCGATGTACTTTTTCCTGCAGAATTCAAAAATGAAAAATTTATTTGAACCAGAAACAAAAGAGTTACGCTATGGATAAGGTGTTTTTTAAATGGAACATAGCTTTTTTTATACGATTTTTGGAACGAGTAATTTTTTTTTTGTCCGTTCTGATTAAAATATTTAATATTGTGACAGCTATTTTTATTAAATTTTAATGTTTTATCCAGTGTAATTTAACTTTAACCTCTTTGAAACATACACTAGGTAATAAAGGTATAATCACCTTTGAATCCTTCAAAGTCAAAAAATTTGACAAATTTACTATAATATTGCCGAAATGACTTTGAAGGATTCAAAGGTGATTATACCTTTATTACCAAGTGTATGTTTCAAACAGGTTAAAGTTAAATTATACTGGATAAAACATTAAAATTTAATAAAAATAGCTGTCACAATATTAAATATTTTAATCAGAACGGACAAAAAAAAAATCACTCGTTCCAAAAATCGTATAAACAAAGCTATGTTCCATTTAAAAAACACCTTATTCATATCGTAACTCTTTTGTTTCTGGTTCAAATAAATTTTTAGTTTCATTTTTGATTTCTGCAGGAAAAAGTACATTGATTGGCTATTGGATTTTTCTTTAAATACAAGGAAGCTCAAAAATGAGCCCCTGTTCAGTCCTCGTTGGAAGACCCTGTACATCACGTCTGTAATTGACTTTATATTTGGATGTTTATTTTTTGATATAATTTGGTCAACAAAAATATATAGTGAATATCCTTAATTGACATAATATTAAAATTTTTATATAAAAGTTTAGTTGAATATTGTCTATCCAAGCAATATATTTCTTAATTGCTTTATTTTGTAAAACTTGTAAAGGGTTAAGCAAATTTTGAAAAGTTGATCCCTATATTAAAGTTAAGATGGAAATGAGAGTGAATAATAGGAAAATAAATAGGACGTAATATATAATTTGGAGTCAAAATGCTGAGTTTTTTTGGTACAACTATTTCCTGTTTGATATATTCAATGTGTTCATTCCAATTAATAGGTTCATCTATTATCAACCCCAAAAAATTAAATTTTATTTAATTGTTTTAAATGCCCGACTTTTAATTTTAAATCACTTCTGTATAAATTGAGTTTCTTTCCTATACATAAAAAAGAGGATTTTTCCAAATTTAATGTTAAATTATGACTACATATCCATAATTAAATGATTTTCATATCATGATTTATAACATTTTGTATAATTTCATATGAATCAACGATGTATAAAATAGTTGTATCATCAGCAAACAATCTAATTTTCCCTTTCAATTTTAATTTAAATATAGAATTAATATAAATAAGAAAAAATAAAGGGGCCAAAATAGAACCTTGCGGAACGCCACAATTAATATTAAGAAATTTGCTATGTTTATTTTTGATACGAACTTTTTCTTTCCGCTGATTTAAATTGTTTTATATAATTATATAATAAAAATTTTATGTTTTGGATATAATTGTTGACATACATTTACAACATAGGTAGGTACCTACTTCATTTATGCAAGTTCGGATATTCTTAAAAATTAGTTTTGTGCTTGGCGCTTATAGTGGTAAATAGTGACTCATTATTCATGACCCATGCATAATTGTTGTTATTAGTTGTAAAAACTATCATTGAAATGTAATAATTTCATAAATAGCCGTGAATATTCCAATTCATGACCAGTTACAGTGGTTAAACAATATCAGCGATAAATTTCCAGGATATCAAAACCAGTCAGCCACAAAATAGCGTAAACAGGAGGACATTATTGACGATTGATTTATGACCAAGCAAATTACGTAGCTGAAAAATAAATTTTGGGTAGTGAAATATAATATTGTTTCAATTTTGCTTTAAGATTAAAATAGTTTATTATATTAACAAATTGGTCATTTTGTCGATAAATAAATAACCAGAAGCTGCTGTCAAATGTTAAGAGAACATCACTTGCAAAGACCAAAGTCACAAGTACAAGAGTCAGGCATAAGAGGCATCCCTATACAGGGTCCTGCACCTCACCTCCCGTCTTCTATAGCTCACTTATTAATTAAGTTAGGATTTAGAATGTATTTTTTTAGATTACATGTAATATATTTTCTTACTTTTTTGGGTGCCTCCTTTAGTTACCTACATACCCCTAAAATTTTATTAAAATCGATTCAGTATTATAGACGAAAAAAAAATAAAAACTAAAAAATATCAGTTTTGCACAACTGGTATTAAAAATAAATAAAAAATAAAAATAATGCCTCGTTAATAAAATTATACAAAGGTACTTATTAAACAAGGTATAACAGTCTCGTCAACCAAGTTTGATTTATACGAATTGTACAGGGTGTCCAAAGTTTAGTGTCAAACTTTGCAAACTTTAAACCAATTTATTTTTCTTATTTTAAATAGGAACCCCTGTATATTTTTATGTTATTCGATGCAGACTTAAAAATCAAACATTTTTCCTAATTGCAACCCTATCGTAATTTCTAATGCATCAAGACTTATTTGCAAAAAACTCATTTTTTCAACTATTCCAACAGTCATTATTATAAATAAAAATATTGAAGGTGGCATTGAAAAACAATTTATTGGTATTTAAGTTTATTAAAGTGATAAGAGACTGTTTTTACTTTAGTAATCTAAAAGGTTCAAATATTTTTAAATTGTTAATAGTTATTAACTGGAAATGATATTCGTGGATATGGTTATCCTTGAAAATTCGTTGAACTATTCTTTCGATTACATCTACGGCAACAGCGACTGCTTGTTGAGTAACTGGAGGATTTTCTATAACAGATAATAGCACCGCCAATTGATTTTGTTCAGTTCGGACCGGTTTATTTCTCACTGGTTTTGGGTAGTTTACATTTCCCGTTTGTACAAACCTCTCTAATATGTTTTGCAGGCTCCTTTTGTCTGGATGTCGTCGTTCCGGATAACGCTGTGCGTAAACTCGGCTTGCCAAAAAAGAGTTCTTTTCGCATGCTCCTAATATAAAAATCATATCTACGAGCTCTTCTTGGTTGTAGTCCATCACAAAAAACAATATAAAGTAATTATAACAGCTTAAATAATTACTCACAATTTACCAATATTTGAAACTTTTAGATTACTAAAGTCAAAATGGTCTCTGGTCACTTTAATAAACTTTAATACCAATAAACTGTTTTTCAAAAGCCCCCTTCGATATTTATTCATAATAATGACTGTTGGAATAGCTGATATAATTAGTTTTCTGCAAATAAGTCTTGATGCATTAGAAATTGCGATAGGGTTGTAATTAGGAAAAATGTTTGATTTTTAATTCTGCATCGAATGACATAAAAATATACAGGGGTTTCTATTTGAAATAAGAAAAATAAATTGCTTTAAAGTTTGCAAAGTTTGATACTAAACTTTGGACACCCTGTACAATTCGTATTAACCAAACTTGGTTAACGAAACTGTTATACCTTATTTAATAAGTACCTTTGTATAATTTTATTAACGAGGCATTATTTTTATTTTTTATTTATTTTTAATACCAGTGGTGCAGAACTGATATGTTTTAGTTTTTATTTTATTTTTTTCGTCTATAATACTGAATCGATTTTAATAAAATTTTAGGGGTATGTAGGTAACTATAGGAGGCACCCAAAAAAGTAAAAAAATATATGGCATGTAATCTAAAAAAATACATCCTTATGCCGCCACACTTTTTTGAAACACCCCGTATAAAAAAAAACATTTTCCTGAAATGCGCCCTAACATACAGATAAGGTCTGCAAAATATGAAAATTCTAACTTGATTACTAAGTGAGCTATAGAAGACGGGAGATGAGTTGCAGGACGCTGTATATTAACTAAATGAACTTTTGTTTTGTATCTATATTAGGCTTCTGTAAATTTTATTTCTTCTTTCTCTACGCGATAGCATAATACCCAAAATTTAGTGAAAAAGCCTATTGCATTGAAAATATATATTTTATTAAATTAAATTATTTTTAACAATGGTAAGCGATTAAGTTGTACCTGAAATTCCAAAATTGGACGGTTTAAAAACAAATTTTTGTGTTACAAAATTTCAATTTTGTTTATTGAAAAGTTTAAATTAAATCACCACGGGCTAAGCAATTTTTGTTATATTTTCCCCAAAAACTGCGTTGTTTTCTTTTCATTTATTTACAATTTCTTCTGCGTATACACAACATGAAAACTCAACACACTGGAAGGTTACAATAATATTGGTTAAACCGAAAAACAAATTACAATAAGAGACTATTGGAGGAAAGTATGATTTCTATTTTCACAGCTGTTTTTAAATTTGGTAAAAAATTGAAGTGCAGTAGGTATATTTTAAGTAGTTAAATATCCGGTAACGAGGCTATTTATCAAAGTCTGTAAAGTGTCAAATACCATAGACATTTACCTTCAGATATGTAAGTACAGCTTATCTCCTGCGCAAACAAAGGTTACGTTTTATGGGTGAAAAAATACGTCCGAGCGCATCGCTCGCCGGTTAGCTGCCTTCCCTCTGAGCAGCATCGGGCATGCGCACAAACCTCGTGTTATCGGCCTGTCCATCTTTAGCGACATGCTTAAAATATACTCCAGAACCGGCTCGGCCGACATTTGTGTTTTAAGGTTTCTCTGTGGATTCCTTGTAGTTTTTTTGCTATTGTGGATTGTGGGTGTTTAATATTTACGGATTTCTAGTTTTTGTGTAGTTTAGTGAATTGTGTTTGTGCTTTTAGTGACTCGGATTGGAATATAAACAATGA
This sequence comes from Polydrusus pterygomalis, assembly GCA_963969555.1. Classification (NCBI taxonomy): domain Eukaryota; kingdom Metazoa; phylum Arthropoda; class Insecta; order Coleoptera; family Curculionidae; genus Polydrusus; species Polydrusus pterygomalis. The sequence continues at coordinate 23,476,723 of OZ018379.1, forward strand.
CTGGTAACAGCCGTTGTATTATTTTATTATGCACAAATAGGGGTAAAATAACAGGTATTTCGTATTTTCAGTAAGTATGGAGTGGAGGAGTGGTGATGTATCTTGATATAAAACTTTATAATTTTATTATGATCAATTTAAACACATCAAACCAGGCCTAGGCTACACAAACAAGGTATGAAAATAAAGAGAAATCTACACCAAGACAGATTATCCCGATGCATGTTTTGGTATATTTTATTTGCAGCCCTGCAATCTTAAAGTTTAAAATACACTTTTCTCTATACTTATATTATATAATAGCTATTTATGCCATCAGTTACGAAATGCCTAATTTTGTGTAACGCGTGAGATTTTTGCGGAACGAACGAAGTGAGTTTCGCAAAAACTCACAAGTTACACAAAATTTCATTTCGTAACGTATTGCATACAAGATTTTTTCTAATTTTGAAGAAAGTAATAAAAAAATAAAATTTAATATAATTGATTAAAATTTGGAAAACATAAATTTAGTTTTTCTAATTTTGACATATAACTGATGGCATAAATAGCTATTGTTGCTGTTACTTCATGTTAGTTGTCAGTTTGACATTTTGTAAAAAAGTCTAGACGGAAGGTTTTTAGCGAGATTGATATATTTTTAGTTTTATTTAAAAAAAATGAGTCATTCAAGTTCTGAAGAGCTACCAAGCAATATTGAAGAGGCAGCAGGTAATGCTCTATTATCAGTAATTCCCAAAAAGTCAAAGGCAGTTTATGATTTGGCATACGAAAAATTTGTTACGTGGTGTGATGAGAAGAAAATTAAACATGATAATGAGAAAGTTTTACTTGCATATTTTGAGGGTAAGAAAGATCTAAAAGTTTCCACATTATGGACACTTTACTCAATGTTAAGGTCTGAACTAAATCTGAAAAGGAATATTGATATTAAAAAATATACAAATTTGGTAGCGTATATTAAAAGGCAAGCGGACGGGTACAGTGCTAAAAAGTCAAAAGTTTTTATTAAAAAAGATTTTGCCAAATTTTTATTGGAAGCTGATGACAAAGAATACCTAATGGCTAAGGTTGCAATGATTATTGGAATGGCAGGAGCATGCAGAAAAGCAGAATTAACTTTTCTTCCAGTTGAAAATGTTAAAGACGAAGGAAACCATTTTCGTGTTGATATTCCACCTTCAAAAACAAAAGTTATACGGCAGTGTGCAATTACCACTGGAGACATTGAAAATACGAATCTTGTTGAAATATTAAGAAAATATATTAAGTTGCGTCCCCAGATTCTTAAACACAACAGATTTTTTGTAAAATATGCGAATAAAAATGTACCAGAAATCCTGTGGGAATTAACACATTTAGCAGTCTGCCCAAAAGTTATTGCACAATTTCTTGGTCTTTCAAATCCTGTTCTATATACTGGCCACTGCTTCAGAAGAAGCTCTGCCACTTTCCTAGCAGACAGTGGCGCTGATCTTTTAAAATTAAAGAGGCACGGAGGTTGGAAATCTAGTTCTGTTGCGGAGGGATATGTTGAAAATTCCATGAATAATAAAAAACTTATAGCGCAAGAAATATTTGGTGAAACATCTAATGCAATGTGCGTCGCTTCCCAAATAACAGCAAGTTCGAGCAATGAAAAAAATATGTCGTCGGGAATTAATTTGAATAATTGCAATAATTGTGTTATCAATATTTATAATAATTAATTAATTTATAATTTATGTTTTTAACTTGTATTATAACAGTTTAATAAATAGAATAATTCTTTTTGTCACTAATTTTGAAATAGATTTTTCGTCACCAATTGCATAAAATTTTACTTTATGCAACTAGTTACAAAAAGGAAGACGTTTCATAATGTCAATCAGTTTTAAAAAGTGTCACTTTATATGTCAAAATTAGAAAAAAGAAAAAATGTAAATACCTAGGTAGTTTATATTAATCCACGGGCCAAGTTCTCGGGCAAAAACTTTTTCAAATTCTTGAACAAGAAACTGTGCTTGAAAATGTTTTACACGTACCCAAGTTTTTGCCAAATTGTAAAAATCAATACAAGTTATACAGTGTCCGCAAGAAAGTCCGCATCAAATGGGATTTTTTTTTATTATTAGGTACTTATAGGTAAAAATTGAAAAAGCAGTTAGTTTCTGCTTACCTAAAAACCAAAAATGACATATACTAAAGCAGCTGCACGACTTGCGTTACCTGTCAAATTTGACATTTTTAATAATATAGGTTCAAAAATGCCCTTATTTATCAAAAAATCGAAAAACTTTATTCAAGAAAGTTGTTTATTTAGGCATTTTTAGCCTTTGTACGAAATTTTGACAGTCTAATACAATTTTAATTTTTTGCCAGATTCTTGAAAATTTTGATCAACCCTCGTAGATTAACTTTTATACATCGATGTAAAACAATTTGCCTTTACTTCATTTGTAATCTTTATGCAATTTTGTGTGAAATTTTTGTTTTCAATTATTTATTTTGCTTCAAAAACTGAAATTGTTATTGATCGGTATGTAATGTTTGATGCAAAGTTTATCTAATTACATCAGTTTTGTCAAAACCGACGTTTCCCATTTTTCTTAAGTTAGTAAACAGATGTACAAAAAGAAAATATTAGGAAGCTTTCGTTGAAATTTTACTTAATTAATATTGGATCAAAAAGAATAAATATTAATCGCTCCAAACATTTTATTCAACAAAAATATAGTTTAATATAATTAATTTAATTTAATAATAATAATTAAGTAAAATTTTAACGAAAGCTTCCTAATATTTTTTTTTTGTACATCTGTTTACTAACTTAAGGAAAATGAGAAACGTCGGTTTTGACAAAACTGATGTAATTAGAGAAACTTTGCATCAAACATTACATACTGATCAATAACAATTTCAGTTTTTGAAGCAAAATAAATATTTGGAAACAAAAATTTTACACAAAACTGCATTAAGATTACAAATAAAGTCAAGGCAAATGGTTTTACATCGATGTATAAAAGTTAATCTACGAGGGTTGATCAAAATTTTCAAGAATCTGGGAAAAAATAAAAATTGTACTAGACTGTCAAAATTTCGTACAGAGGCTAAAAATGCCTAAATAAACAACTTTTTCGAATAAAGTTTTTCGATATTTTTATAAATAAGGGCATTTTTGAATATATTTTATTAAAAATGTCAAATTTGACAGGTAACGCAAGTCGTGCAGCTGCTTCAGTATACGTCATTTTTGGTTTTTAGGTAAGCAAAAACTAACTGCTTTTTCAATTTTTACCTATACCTAATAATAAAAAAAAATCCCATTTGATGCGGACTTTCTTGCGGACACTGTATACCAACTAATATTTGACTTGAGGTTAGGTACGCGATAACATCGAAGAGTGGTTATTTTGCTGGTTTTGTTTGTTTCTTATATTCGATTTTATAAGTTTTATAGTTTAATTGACTTGTTTTCTTCCCCTTCGAACTAAAAACACGACGATGAATTATTTTTAAACAAATTTTATAAACAAAACCTTAGAAAAAAAAATTCTATGCTCAAAATCTGATAGTTTGCAACTACAAAAAATGCCAGAAATCACTTACTTAATTCCCAACCTGATTAAAAAAATTGAGAAGAAATTCCAATTTTTTGGCAAGAATTTAAATTTTAAAGCCCGGACCTGTCGATTTTCCCATTTGTCAAACGATAATGTTGCAGTGCGCATGTCTAATCGTGTATAGCTTTGTTTATATACGCGAGGCCATAAATTTGCCAATTTCGTGATTATTGTTTGCTTATCTAAAAATAAATATCTTTGGTAAATACATACAAAACAGATAGTGTCACGCCAGTAAAGCAGCTAGTTTTTAACAATTTTTTTAGATGAGAATCATTGGTCATTTAACATCAAATCAAATTTAATACATGAGAGGGCTTTCAATCCCGGACGCATATTTGGTCCCGGGAATTTCTGGAGCGAAGAGACAATATTTCGGTTCGGGATTAATCCCGAAAAATTGTAACGCTAATAAAGGTGAATTATTTTAATTTGTATTAAATCACACAACTCACAACAAAAACAAAAGCACGTTACTGCTAATACGCGATGGAGCGCGGCACGGGTTAAATATTATTTTTAGGAAAAAGTTGGCGATGGTGTTTGAAGTGTTAATTTAATTAGGTGTTTTTCACATACTTAATTAATTTTTTTTCGGGATTTAAGTGCCGGAAAAACCCGAACAAATCCGTTTTTTTTTTGGGATTGAACGGGATCTCGGGACAATTTTATATACAGTGTGTCCACGGATGGAGTTCACTATACTTATTATACAGTGTGTGTATAAAGTCTGGAAACGGCTTAATAACATCACAATTTACTGGCCGATTTAAACCAAATTTAGTACAGTTGTGTAAGAGGATCTAACGCACCGAATGACGATATTGGCGTTGTTGCCAGCTTTTTAGTTTGTCTGGAATTTGAACGAATTTTATATTTTTAAATATAACACCCAGTATATTTTTACATTTTTAAATTCCACATAAAGTTATAATTATTTTTTATAGAATGCATTATTAGTCTATACTTCATAGTTTCCGAGATATTGACTGTCGAAAAGTGACATTTTTGAACTTTGACAGCTTATAACTTTCTAACAGTACGTCTTAGAACAAAACGGCTTACATGTCTCTATCTTCAATTTTTATTATCTTCCCAAAAAAATCAACTTCCGGTTAAACCGGATGTAACTCGAAAGCAGGAAATATAGTTGTTCCGGTTTAACTGGAAGTTAATTTTTTTGGGAAGATAATAAAAATTGAAGATAGGGACATGTAAGCCGTTTTGCTCTAAGACGTACTGTTAGAAAGTTATAAGCTGTCAAAGTTTAAAACTATGAAGTATAGACTTATAATGCATTTAATAAAAAATAATTATAATTTTATGTGAAATTTAAAAATATAAAAATATACTGGGTGTTATATTTAAAAATATAAAATTCGTTCGAATTCCAGACAAACTAAAAAGCTGGCAACAACGCCAATATCGTCTTTCGGTGCGTTAGATCCTCTTACACAACTGTACCAAATTTGGTGTAAATCGGCCAGTAAATTGTGATGTTATTAAGCCGTTTCCAGACTTTATACACACACTGTATATATACTATAATTTTATTTTCACTTTTTCGAAAAAAAGTAATTCTTCATAATTTATTTTGCTTGTTATAAAAATACAATTTGCGTTGAGAAAATTCGATTTTATTGTACAGAGTGCGTAAAAAATAGTAAAAATTTTAACGAAATTTAATTTTTTTTAAAGTAAACTTTTTTTGAAGCATTAAAATGAAAGAACCCAATAATAATGTTTATTTAAATTAATACATCGAAAAAAATTACAAATAGTAAAGTTTTACTTAACATGGAACCCTCCTACGTCAACACATTTCTCCATCCTGTTTCAAAATTCATTATATACATTTTGAATCATATCTGGTGTCACAGTACCAATGGCATCAGTGATTAGGGTTTTAATATTATCTTCCAAGTCAATGGCATACACTCTTGGCTTAAGATATCCCCACAGAAAGTAATCCATTGCAGTGAGGTCCGGGGAACGTGCTGGCCAATGTATCGGTCCATTGCGGCCTATCCATTTTTCGGGAAAATGTTTATTAAGCCAATTTTTAAAATCATTCAGTATGTGCTGGACAGGTATCCTGCTGAAATAGCATATTTCTTCTAAATTCCAAATTTTCTTCATCCAGTTGAGTATTCACTAAGAATTTGTAAATAATAATTTGCGTTTAGCCTTTCTTCCAGGAAAAATGGACCATTTATTTTATTGAACGTAAACGCACACCATACGTTTACTTTCTTAAATTTCTGGCTGTTTCTACCAATTTTAAAGTAGGGATTCTCTTTAGCCCACAATCGATAATTTTGACTAGAGATTATTCCATTTGTTGTAAGGTAGATTCGTCACTGAATACAATATGATGGTGAAAATTACGGCTCGCCAGTATGCGTTCACCTATTAGTAAAGAAAATTCTAGTCGGTATGTATCATCGCCTTCTTGAAGTTTATGAATAAAAGTTGGTTTAAATGCATGAAATTTATTTGTGGACAGAATATTTTGTACGTGACTTTTAGAAATACCACCCACCTGATTCGATCTTGCTCTCAAAGGAAGTCGAGGATTATTACGAATCGAATCTAACACCAAAATGGTAGCAGCATCAAAGTCTTTTTGGTTTTTTTCACATCTTTAACATCATCATAAACATTAAATTTACGTACCAATTTCTTTAGGCCATTCAAAGAAACGTGTACACCGGGAAATTTTCGATGGAAAATTTCAATTGCATATTTATAGCTATCCTCTCCAATGCCATAACACTTGATCAAGTAAATGCGCTGCTTTTTTGAAGATAACAGTTTACAAATGTTGACAAAGAATTTGATTGAAATGTCAGTTAAACATTATATGACAGCAACAAGCACACCTAATCAAATCGATTCAATTTAATTTAGTTTGAACATTATTAACTTCGTTAAACTTTTTACTCATTTTTACGCACCCTGTACAATAAAATCGAATTTTCTCAACTCGAATTGTATTTTTATAATAAGCAGAAAAAATGATGAAGAATTACTTTTTTTCGAAAAACTGAAAATAAGATAATTTACAAGTATAGTGAACTCCATCCGTGGACACTGTATATAGTAAGTATAATAAAATTTTAAAAAATTTTGATACTCCATTTTTTACCGTGTAAGTTTATCGGAACCCTAAACGTACAATAATAAAATTGCTCTTTTAGGCACATCAGCGGCATTCAAAATAGGTTATTTTAAATTAAATTTCCATTTGGTAAAGGTAAAGCCGGGCTAGTATTGATTTTGAGATTAAAGTCCTAAGGATTACCGTAATGCGGAAAAAAACGTGAATGTGTGTGCTACATAAAATGACCTACTAAAGAAGATAAAAGACTAGGTACATTCTATATGAAAAATGACAAGAATTTTTCTTTGATAAATATACGTGGTTAAGATTTTTAATTAAAATGATCAAAAGTGTTCATGGTCCAACATTTACAAAATATTAGAGAAATAAATTTAAAATTTTATTAAAAAAAAATTAAAGATTCTCTAAAATGTATAAAATAATTAGTTAATTTTAACTTGGACGTTTTTCACATAAATAATAGTAAATTTTTCCTGGCCTTTCGTTCAATTTTTGAAAAATAAAATTCTTTTTAATTAGTTTACGTTTCGGATTATAATACAACCATCTTCAAAACTACAAAGAGAGCTAAACATGTTTCTAGTAGAAGTAAATTGACTATTCTAACAAATATAATAATTATTTGCGTCGTTTTCTTGTTTGTTTTTTTTCGATGATAATTTTCTAAAAACTGGCACCCTGCGAGGCAGAGTCAGATTTAACCCTGTTGGGGCTGCCTACCGACTAAACTCCCGATGTTCCTGCGGTTTCCGCGCCATAGGCGTATCCACCTTCAGACCACTCGCTTAGTATTTACCGGTACCGGTGTACCTACGTTTCGGGTTTGTCGTATTACTGGATTATTTATTTGCAGCTTACTGTGAGGGTGTTTGTGTAGGTGTAAGGCTTTTGGTGCAGTGTACGTGTTGGTGCTTCAGAAGAGATAACACGTGCCCATGCTTCACGGCTATGAGGATCCCACTATTTCCGGGAGAGTACCGTAAAAGGGGTAAATAGGATCAATTTTCAACTTTGAAAGCTTGTAACTTGAAAACTATCTGCCTGAATACATTTCTTAGTACCTAAAACATGAGTTAAGGTTGGTACTTTTGAATGGTGGTATAAGTTTTTATACAGGGTGTACCCTGTTGTAAATTTATATATTTTTGTGCACAAATCCTATTCACCCCGCAGGCGGTGTCAATAGGATCATTGAGTGATTTATGGACTGTATCGCATTGAAACAACCGCGGGATGTATAGAATTTTGCACACAAATTTATCTTAAGTAATATAAAAGAGTACTAAAAATAATATTACCTAAATTTTATGTGCTGCATAGTTGTAGAGATAATATGAAGTTTGTAAGACAAAAGCAAAGATAATATGACAAAAGTTTAACCGCTAAATTTAACGTTTTAGGTTATGGTATTCAGCCTTTTACTAAAAACCTTACTTAAAATCTGTACATTGAAAAACCTACGCTTTAAAATTACAATTATTTCAGATATTTGAAATTTGAAGGTAACTTCAATCCTATTCACCCCACTGATCCTATCCACCCCATTTTACGGTACTTGCAGTGCTGATCTGAACCAGTCGTAAGCTGTTAGAAGTGTTTGTGTCGGTATAAGTAAAATATATTAGGGTTGGGTGTAAAAATTTGCATTTTATTGTGATATTAAGTTGTTATAAACATTACTAAGATTAACTGTATCGGTTCTAAAATTAAGGGTATAGTCAGATCTGGTCTTAACGTGCGGGTCCAAAGGTCACTGATCATATGCGTCAAATCAGACAACACAGAGGCTATCAAAATGTTGTGAGATTATTTACAAATATACCGAAGGAAAGAAAAATAGTTTCATTATTTTAGCTATCGCGAAGATAGCCACATATACCTAATATTATTAGTTTTGTAAAAATTATGTATAGGGGAGTTGAAAAAGTTACAAAAAAATTATATAATCGTTAATTATATACCTACTGTACCCTTTAATTTAAAACGACAATAATAAACAGTGCAATTTATTTTAACAATTTTACTACTAAAACCTAAAAATACAATGGCATTTAGTCTGATAAACTATTTCGATAATGAAAGAAAAAGTGGAAATTCGCAAACCAATATGCAGGAAACCGTAATGAAAACACTGGGAATTAGTTTAAGGACTATGCAGAATAATGTGCATGAAACAAAAGCATAATATAATACCCAAGAATACTAAAAAATGTAAACGAAAAACACCGTTTATAATTATAGCCTAAAAACTCTCATCATCACTTATAAAGTCTGAAAAGTCCTCGTCGTCTGAGTCGTCTTCGAATGGAGCAATTATCATTGGCGCTACTTCGACATCTAGTACTTGTTCTAGAACCCACCAATCCCTTATTATTATTTCTGTATGTTCCACCGATTTCTTCCAGTACTCTTGTGTAATATGATCTAACGAATCTTGCCAAACTATTTGTACTTGGTCGGATTTAAGACCATCACCTACATGTTTTTCATAATAAGACTTTGCACCAGCCCATATTAATTCTATTGCGTTAAACTGGCAATGATATGGCGGCAGTCGTAGAACCTCATGACCATATTCACGCAGTATTTCATCTACCGCGTATATTTTGGGTTTTTTAAGAGACTTTGCTATTGATAGGAGTTCCGATTTAAGCATATTTGGTAAAGGATTTTGGTTGTGTTTTTCCAGCCACTCATAAATATCACTTTTCCTCCAAGATGAAGTAGGCTGTTTATTTAAAATTCTTGAATGATATGATGCCTTATCTAATACAATTAAAGACGGAGCATCCAAATTTGGTATCAGTTGAACTTTTAACCATTTTTCAAACATTTCGCAATTCATATTATCATGATAGTCAGCACTTTTTTATGTTGAAGAAAAAATTAAACTGTCCTGTTGCAGAAACGGCATGCAAAATAATAAAACGCTTTCCCGTACCGCGCCCCTTTTTCCTTTTAACACTTTTTACAGACTCATCTTGCCAAGATTTTGAACCACTTCTATTCGAAAATATTTATAGCAAAAACCTAAATTTTTTATTAATTTTGATAACGCTTCAAGTCCAATTTCCAAAACACCCCGAATTTTTAATGTTTTTTGTAAAACTGGAAGAGTTACATTGGTTTTTGATTTGTATAAATCGTAAATCACATTTCGAACTCCCATTTTAATATTTTCGCTTAAATCCTCAGTCTTTGGCTTTCTTCGTTTACACTTTTTAGTATTCTTGGGTATTATGTTATGTTTTGTTTCATGCACAATTTTCTGCACAGTCCTTAAACTAATTCCCAGTGCTTTGGCTACTGTTTCCTGAATATTGGTTGGCGAATTTCCACTTTTTTTCATTTTCGAAATAGTTTATCAGATTAAGTACCATTTTTTTTGATTGGGGATGCAAAAACCCAGAAAATTGTTTCATTTTGTCACAAACTGCCAAAGTCACAAAACTGGCATATTTAAAATAAAACGTAGCTGGTGCTATTATAAGCTTTTTTAGAATCGCTGGAAAGTAAATACATATCCTTTTTTTTCATGTCAAAATGGAATAAGTCTGTCTCATTTATCTTATGTATTTTATTTAGAGGGTAATATTAAACGCAAGTAAAGAAAACAAAAACTGTGAGTATGTCTTTCTTGAATCGTATGACCCGCACGATAAGACCAGATCCGACTATATTTATGGTTTTTTTAATGTGAATAATTTTTTTAGATTTCTTTTTTATAATAATTAATTTCCTAATCATGAATCTGAACGTTGTTAACGTTAAAATGATGAGTTTTATCGATTGCATGGTGTGAAAGAGCGGTAATAGATTGATTTGTATTTTTGATGTTATTTTTATGTTCTTTAATGCTATTTTAAATATATTTATATAGATTATACTTATATATTTTTATTGTAATAATTGCTTGCTCCTTTTTCGTTTCTGCACTAGTTTTGACAATCTTTAAATTTTTAAATGGTATTAGTTATAAAAGTTTCAGGATACCTACCCATTCTGTTTTAAATTTGATATTTAAAATTTCAATATTAAGGTCTTTCGAATTGTTGCAAACGTTCGATGCTCTGTGATAAAGAGTTTGAATTATGCTCGGTTTCATGGAGTTTGAATGAGTCGATTCGTCGTTAAGGTATTGCCCTGTGTGAGTGGGTTTTCTATCACTGAGGTTTTAGGCTTCTAGTACTTCGTTTGACGAGAACATCGAGAAAAGGTAGAGTTAAATTAAAATAGTTATTGAAAAAATTTGACTAGGACGGTATAATAACCTTGATTTTATTTAGTTATTAACACATATTATTATTATGCCTTTATAATTAATTTTCAACACGCTTTTATTAGCTTCACCTGTATGTTTGGTTGTTTGTTTGTCCGTAACTGACTTTTTTGAACCCGTTTTGACCCACTTTAAACATTTAGATTTAATTTAAATTTTGTAGACTTATCAAGAACCGCTGACAGTACAATAATCTACGCGCAAAAAATTCTCCTGTCAAATTTTTTACAGCTGTGAGGTATAAAACAAAGATGCGATTTTGACAAAACAAATTATGGGGTCGTATAGGATTCGATGCGGAGACTTCGGGAAAAAAGGGCAAAAAATTATCCTGTCAAAATTTGACAGCTGTCAATATGTCAAATCGTTTAAAAAAAATGATATTAATGAAAAACCTGTAAGGTCGTATGTATAATGACGGTGGAAAGTTGAAAAAAATACGCAAAAAATTCTCTAGTCAAAATTTGACACCTGTTAATATTTCGGAATTATTACAATAACCGATAGTAATGAAACAAACGTGGGGTCGTATAGATATTGTCGCTAAGAATAGAGAAAAATTAAAAAAAAAAGTTCTACCCGTCTTTTTTAAAAATTTTTGTCGTTTGTTCGGGTTTGTATATATGTTTGTTTGTGACCGACTTCTTTAAACCCGATTTTGACCCCATTTAAACGGTCAGATTTAATTTAAATTTTGTAGACTTATCAAGGACCGCTGACAATACAATAATCTACTAATCTAGCTCAATCTACTCAAATAAAATAACTCAAACTAAAAATGAAAAATAAATATAGTTTAAAAAAACTAAAAAACACGCTTTAATAATTAATCAAACTAAAAAGCGGAAAATAAATATAGTTTGAAATTATTCTTGAAATTCTTAATATAGGCAGAAAATAATAATGAACGATAAACATTAGTATTATTGTGAAAAAAGCGTGGGTCGCTTTGTACTATATTTTTCGTATATCAAGCACCCCACGCTTTTTTCACAATAATACTAATGTTTATCGTTCATTATTATTTTCTGTCTATATTAAGAATTTCAAGAATTATTTTAAACTATATTTATTTTTCGCTTTTAAGTTTGCTTAATTATTAAAGCGTGTTTTTTAGTTTTTTTAAACTATATTTATTGTTTTAAGAACCAAGAACAGGTAAACAACGGCACTGAATCTATGATTGTTCCACACCTGAGCGTCAGATTAGATTTCCCGAACGCAAAACTTTTGTGTAAACCAAACTAAGTGGAGTAATAAGACAAAATTTAATTAATAAACCCGTGCCATCAGTACTTATATTTTGATTAAAACTCAGATTTAATTATACTGAAGACACACAATACTGCACAATACAGATGGCAGATATTAAATCCTTAAGTTTCAATTAGAGTTAGAGATACGGAATGCCTTTCATTCACTTGGATAATTAAGAAGAGTAAGATTTGGGTGTAGGCGTAGGTGTATAAAATTTGTAGAAGATACATTTTAGGTAAAGAAATTTAGACCATAATGAAAAATTTGTAAAAATAGCGCTTGCTTTTTTAAATTTAATTGAATTTCGTTTGTGAAATCATCAGCAATTTTCTTAACAAACTTAATACCGTGCGAGTTATTTGCATCAAAGAGGGCTTGGATTAAAAAACATAGGGCTTGGTTTAGATCACAATGATATGGGGACGATATATCTAACCAAATCTAGATTAAAATTTTGTCAAATTCATTAAAATAATTAGACAAATACAAATTTATTTTTGTTGTTTACAAATTTAACAAAGTAAGAATATACAGAAAAAAAATAATTACACAAATTGCTGAAATTGGCCACCGCCATGCTCCAAGCATAATTTCACACGTCTCTTTATGTCTTCGAAAGTGTTGAGCAGCATCTCTGGAGAAATGTTACCACATTCTTGGATAATCCGTTTTGGTAATTGTTCTAAATTTGCAACTGGTGTTTTAAAAATAGTGTTCTTTAAATGAGGAAAAACGAAGTAATCCATAACCGTTAAACAAGGTGATCTAGGTGGGAATTCAATGTCTGATCGAAAACTGACCAATCTGTCGTCGAAAAAATTGCGTAAGTAGTTAATAGTTTCGGCGGCTGTATGGGCGGTTGCACCGTCCTGTTGAAAATATCCAAAACGTAGTTCGTCGTCGTTGCTCCACTGGATTCAAAATATTGTCTCTATACTGCTGTGCTGTAACTATGTCCTGGAAAAAAATAGGTCCAACAATTCTTCTTCGGAAACAGCTAACCAGACACCAATTTTTTGAGGGTCCAATGTGGACTCTACAAAAAAATGGGGATTTTTACCACTCCACATGCGTGTATTCTGAGAATTCACATAACCGGAGAAGTGGAACCAGGCTTCATCCGAAAAAAATTTCAGGTCTAATAAATAATTTCTTTCCAATAAATTTTGGGTAAACCATTAAGAGGTATAAATTTATGTTACAAAACTAAAAACTCTTTAAGTAAATTTATCAAAAACAATAAAACAAAAGATCATGAGTCTATAAATTAAAATGCAAAGATTATCCTAAAAGATACATTGGCCAGACGGGTAGAGATTTTAACAAGAATACAGGAACATTATAACAGTTTTCTAAAAACAAAACCTATTCAAATTATGCTAACTATTTACTTGATAAACAGCATAATTTCGACCCTTCTTACATACAGAAAACAAAGGCTTAAAACTAAATTTGTTAGAATCTATGGAAATAAGTAAACTGAAAAATACGGACCTGTTACTTAATGATCAGTTATTAGTATTTAATAATTCACCTTTGTTAATTTTATTCTGTTGACCATATACTTAACATTTTGTAAATTACCATTGCAATTGTACCTTATTTAATTTCCACCGTTTTATTTACATCTTCAATAATTTAATTTTTTTACACCCCCCTTTTATTTTTACCTTTTATTACATCATTGTCATCTGACAAAGCTACAGTGTTAGCGAAACATGTAATTTTTTTGTTAATATAGTGGAAATTTACAAGTTCAACTTTGTTTTACTCTATCCCATAATACTATAATAATTATGGATTTCCTCCTAGTATCGGCTGAATCAATTAAATATATTATTCTTCTTCCGTAAACGCTTGACCATGTCTATATTTTAAAACCTATTGACTGATCTGTGATAGATTTACTATAACCTGAGTTCTCTTTTAACTTACATCGATTATTGTTTGAGGCTTAGGCAAGAGAATAACAGAAAATTTAATTTAAGCTTGCCAAAGTTTGTCTTCGTAAATTATGATATTTTAATCTATAGGTATACACGAACTTAAGCGTCGAAAAGTGCCAGTTTACCTTTACTTAAGTTAATTTAAAAAATAAATTAATAATATACTTCCTTCGTTTAAGAAAAATCAATATAAAAAGGATAATTAATTATGGGAGCTTCAGAGCAGAGTCGTCAAGTCGGTTCCGAAATATAAAGACTAGAAACAACTATCCACGTCGGGTAATAAATTCTATTGAAATCGTTTTATTATTGCACGCCAAAGGCTGTTGTAAGTGTTCTTACACCATTTTGAATTCCTGGGAAACGTTCTATTGCCACCACATCCGTTCATTAGAAGAACTACAGTTTCTTGCTCCAGCTATATACGCAGGCTCTCTTTTACTTGGTGTAAAGACCTTCTTGGTGGAATCTTGCTTATTGATTTGGGGACTACGGCTCCTCACATTTTCTTACATCAATATATACTGGCGTGCATAATGCCAAGCTAGTTGTTTTGGGTCTTTCTGCGTTTGGATTGAATGAACATTTTTTTCTCGTTAGAAACACAGATGCAAGGAGAATTAGGCAAGATAAAACTAGACTTAAAAACTTTGTTGGCTGGTTTTTCCCGTAGATCTCTGACTTAAATCCTGCTTAGTAAAATCTGGGCTAATACTTAAAATGCATTGATTCTAAATTAAATATAGGGTGCAGTAAGATAACTTTTACACAAAAGCAATGTTTTGGATACTGGCGCTAGCTTGTTCAAAAATTAATTAATAATTAACTATAATACCGTGCGAGCAAAAATTATTTGCATCAAAGAGGGCTTGGATTAAAAAACGTAGGGCTTGGATAAGATCACAATGATATGGGGACGATATATCTAACCAAATTTAGGTTAAAATTTTGTCAAAATCATATTGTGACATGATATGCCAAACTAATGAGTAATAAAATAATTAGACAAATACAAATTTATTTTTGTTGTTTACAAAATTGCTGAAATTGGCCACCGCCATGCTCCAAACATAAATTCACACGTCTCTTCATATTTTCGAAAGTGTTGACCAGCATCTCTGGAGAAATGTTACCACATTCTTGGATAATCCTTTCTTATAATTGTTCTAAATTTGCAACTGGTGTTTTAAAAATAGCAGCTTCTTAAGAATAGTCCTGCATGTTCCATAAGATCTTCCCACTTCTTGGGACAGACGTCTTATACAATTTGTTAGCGTATTTTACATTATTTTTAGAACGTTTGCAACAAGTTCTTTTGTTCTTACAAATGGTCTTCCTGCTCCTTTTTTGTGTTGTATAGAACCTATTTCCCTAAACACAGCCACGGTTCTTTTCAGGCAATGATAAAAATCCCCAGCAATAAAAGCAACGTTAGGAAAATGTTCGTGAAAATCGTCCATGCACAAACCCGGATTGTATTGCACTCACCATTTACTCTAACCCCGTTTCGAAAATATGCTTCAACCATAAAGGTTTTGTGCTGTTTCGTAAAGCCCATTGTATGAAATGTTCAAGAAATTGGAAAAATTAGCGATGAATCAAATTACTTGTAATGACTGTCAAAGATGACAAAATAACTGATTGATTGTTAATTCAGGTAGTTACTGATACCCAACAGGTATTAAGCTCTACGGCTAAGCATTACGTCCTTAGATGCAAGGCCCTATCTTTGATGCATATAATTTTTGGTCGCACGGTATATTCTTTTTCTACTAATATCAATATTTACTGAAAAGTTCTACCAGTGTCAAAAATATAATATCCTTTACATTTTTATTTTAAAGATACTGAATGAAGATACGAAATTTATTTTCACGCTCTGCTTTCTCTCATTGTCAAACACATTCATCTAAAAGAAGTTGCATTGTATCCATTGTATTTATTTTAAAAGTTCCCTAAAAATTATATTTATTCTTTTGGCATTCAATCTGATTTAAAGCTGCAAGCATTTTTAAAGTATAAGTATTCAGAATAAAATAAAAAAACATTTCGAGTTTAAATAAATAAGTAAGGGGATGTATTTATTAGAAATTATTGAAAAATGTTTAGCAGTGTGCAGACAATTTAAAAAAAAAATATTTTTATGCCTTTGCCAGAAATCGAACCCAGAACCTCTCGAATACCAGTCAAACGCTCTACCAATTGCGGTACGGAGATTCTGATATTCTGTCGATAAACTTCGGTCATACATTTGTATATGTACTGTACCAGTGTTGTTATACGCTCTAAAATCATTAAGTAAATAAAAAGCAAATTTTGTAATAATAATTAAGGACAATTTACAGTCACTTAAAAGTGAAATTAAAGAATTTTGTGAAATATGCATGTGTTATTTTTTTAAGTGTTTTGTAAATGTAGGTCCATGTTACATTAAAAAGTGCTTATTAGTTAATTTTTTCCGTACTTTTACTGTAAGATGACATATTATCTTTTACTAGAAAATTACAAAAAAAGATGGCAGAATTTTAAAAAGTGCTAAGTTATTTTACTTTTGAGATCTGAACTTTCACATTAATCTGGCAAAGAATAACCAACAATTTTGGCATTAGAATAAGGAAAAATAAAAGGTATGTCTAAGCCACAATATAGTTTTAAGAGATAAAAATACTTCAAAAGAGAATAGAGTACTTTAGTACAAAACAATGGGACATGTTTCGACCTTAGGGAAGGTCATCATAAGCTACACGATAACAATATATGTCAGGAAGAAAAATAAAGACCCATAATAAGGTTAAACGGGGTTAAGTTATAACTCATACATACTACTAACAATATAAAAGAAGCACCTTAGGGAATTTGCCTGTTGTGTTCAACATTAATTGGAATTTAAGTTGAAGAAATTAGCAGATTGTAGTAGTGGGGTAACTATTCAGGGTGAGTAAAAATATAAGCATGAAATATAGGAAAACTTATTTATTATGATGATTAAAGAGAATAGAGGAGACTTTTCGTGGGTTTTTTCTTACATTAAAACGTTTTAAAAAAGAAACTGGTATTAACAGTACCTAGAAAGCATTTAAAACAAATGAAGATAAGAATTTAAAGCAACAAGAATTATAGGAGAAGATTGGAATTTGATCATCAAATCTTGAAGAAAAGGGACTGGAAATGAAACATACCGGAGGCAATATTTTTAATTCAATGACAATTTATTTTGTCAAATTTCCACTTTTATACTATATAATATACTATACATTTTATACACATTTATAAAAGTGGAAATTTGACAAAATAAGATGTCTTTTATTGAGTTATAATGAATTTCCATCAAGTAAAGGCCTCAACGATTCAAAAAAATATTTTTAACTATAAAAAGTAGAATGGCGTAGACAGTATATGTATAGTTGCACATCTATTAGATGCTGATGTATTTCCCAAACAAAAATACTCCATTTATACATCGGAGATTTTCCGAATCGAATTTCTCGGACTTATTTCTTCTAATTGAATCGTTCAAAATTTGTTTCCTTATTGAAAAAGGACACTTTATTGCTTGGGTTGAACTTATAATTGGAATTTCATGTTTACGGAAGTTTGCTAAAGTTTTTTTCCGATTTATACCTGCTAAAAACCAATTTATTAGTTATAAACTCTGTTAAAAAAATATATAAGAAATAGATTGAGTTGGAGATTGAGACTAGGCAAAGTGCATGGAAAGAAAAATTAAAATTTTTTAGAAAGTAATTAATACTTTTTTTAATTTAAAGTGCACTAGTAATTTAAACATTCTGTCTAGAGTAGGTACCTACTTAAGTAGTAAAAACATATTTAAAGGT
This sequence comes from Polydrusus pterygomalis, assembly GCA_963969555.1. NCBI lineage: Eukaryota > Metazoa > Arthropoda > Insecta > Coleoptera > Curculionidae > Polydrusus > Polydrusus pterygomalis. The sequence goes on from OZ018379.1 coordinate 23,494,767, forward strand.
TCATTAAAAAAAGGTAAAAATATCAATTTTTTTTGGGGGGAAACATTTATTGCTCTAAAACATCATAAAATATAATTGTTTAACTTATACATAATAAAAATAAAACGAATTATTTAAGGTAAAGGCTTCGGGACAATCAAAGTAATTAAATTTTGTTTTTCATTTCAGTCCAATAATTTAATGAAAATTATAAGCTGCTTTTCATACATATAAGGAGAGTAAAGAAGCTTTTTTACTATTGATTACCAACGTTATTTTTAAAATTTTACCTTTGTAGCTTACTCAACCATAATAAGATTACTGTTTTTGTTGTACTATTTTATTTTCTTTATGTAGGGAATTACATATTATGCTAGATAAATATGTGAAGGGTAGTGTCGCCCTTTGCCTTTGCCTTAGATAAAAAATGTATCAACATCAACAAAAGAAAATATATTGATAATTTAAGTGTAATCTATACTTATTAATTAACATCACTACACAGAAAACCCTTAGACACAGGTAACACGCATCTTTCATTAACAGAGTTATAGATAATACTTTCAAAACTTACCTATTACTTAAGACAAAATGTAAAAAGTCAGGTCAGTTCAAAATGTGAGCATGGTTATAAATTTAATAAAATGGCGCGTTGTATTTCCCATTTTAAAACAGTAGCAGTTTATCTTCAAAAAATGTAAACAAAAAACCTTACCGAAGAATTTGTTTTTCTGATAAGACAATCTCAGTCCCTGCAAATATGGCGTAAAAGCAACTATATTTTGTACAAAAATCCTTTTAAAATAGTATACAGGGTGATTCACGGTTGATGGAACGTTAGACGTTTCTGACGAACCAGTAAAGGAATCGTTCTGAAAATTTGGTCCCGTACATAAACGGCCATGCTCTACCAACCTAAAATATTTTGAACAATACAGTGTTGCCGTTTCCACACAAAAATAATAGTAACTTTGATTTTTAAATGCAACATCATATATTTTATTTTATTTTCGAATCCCCCATTACTTTCCTTACAATTTTTATTAATTCTACCCTATACTTATCTCTTACCGTTTCTAAGATATAAATTAATTTCCGTTTTTTTGCCCTAGTCCCAAATCTTAGTTGCCATATACAGGGTGCTTAAAAAAAATACACTTATTCTGGTAACTTGAAAAAGTGACCATAAGTCCTTTTTTTCAAATGTAACACCCTGTATATTATTACGGATTTGAAAAGCTACTAAAATTTCACTTCATTCTTGTATATCATACCTGTACCTAACTAACTGGTTTAACCATTTTTTTGACGTATTAAGCATAATTTGTTAAATTTTCTATACAATTTAATTTTTATTCGGTTATTAGTAAGTTAGCCATGACAAAAACTGATGTTTACGTATGTTACAATGGTTATCGTTTTGATATTTCATTAAGTTTAGATACAAGATAGAAATACACTTTAAAGTCATGGAAGAAAACTATACAAATACAAATGCAGTTCTTATGAATTTATTTATTGTATTTGGACAATGTGTGTTTGCATTAACATGCAAAAAACATTAAAACTAAATTGTTCTTGAAATCCACGCAGTCAACACCCGCATATTAAAGTGTTTGGATGTAAACGGCCAGCGTTTTGAACATCTGTTAAAATAGCATTTTAATAGTTATAATTTTAATAGTCTTTTATTATTTGACTACCTAGTTAACATTTAATAAAATTGTTCTGGATCCTTATGAATTTTCTAAGATTCATTGGCGGTAAATTAGAGTACATTTCGTTAAACTTTATACACGTCCTGGCGATAATTCTATCACATTGTCCAAATAAAATAAATAAATTCATAAAAACTGCATTTGTATAGTTTTCTTCCATGACTTTAAAGTGTATCTCTATCTTGTATCTAAACTTAATGAAATGTCAAAACGATAACCATAGTAACATACGTAGACATCAGTTTTTGGCTTGGCTAACTTACTAATAACCGAATATAAATTGAATTGTATAGAAAATTTAACAAATTATGCTTAATACGTCAAAAAAATGGTTAAACCAGTTGGTTAGGTACAGGTATGATATACAAGAATGAAGTAAAATTTTAGTAGCTTTTCAAATCCGTAATAATATACAGGGTGTTACATTTGAAAAAAAGGACTTATGGTCACTTTTTGAAGTTACCAGAATAAGTGTATTTTTCAAGCACCCTGTATATTGCAACTAAGATTTGGGACTAGGGCAAAGAGCCCTATGGTATTAGTTAACTATTAACCAAATTTCAGGATTTCACTGTTTTAGAGTTTAAAATTATCAGCATTTTTAAAAGTGACGTTTTCGGACAAAAAAAACGGAAATTAATTTATATCTTAGAAACGGTAGGAGATAAGTATAGAGTAGAATTAATAAAAATTATAAGGAAAGTAATGGCGGATTCGAAAATAAAATAAAATATATGGTGATGCATTTAAAAAATTAAAGTTACTATTATTTTTGTGTGGAAGCGGCAACACCGTATTGTTCAAAATATTTTAGGTTGGTAGAGCATGCCCGTTTATGTATGCGACCAAATTTTCAGAACGATTCCTTTACTGGTTCGTCAGAAACGTCTAACGTTCCATCCACCGTGAATCACCCAGTATAATTTAACGAGCGTATAATGTAGGCCATAATAAAACGAGGATGAAGTTTACGGCACGAGCCAAAGGCGAGTGTTGTAAATCATCCGAGTGTATTATGGTCCATTAGACGCGAGTCAAATAATATACTTTATCTAAAACCATCCATTTATACAGTGCCTGAAAAAAAGTTGAGTTACACTTATTGTTTTATGATAATTACACTTGTTGTATTATGGATAGCATAATCCTCTTATTATCAGAAAAAAAGTTGAGTTCATATGGGAAATATAATAATTACACTTGTTGTTTTATGATAAATACACTTCTTGTATTATGGATAGCATAATACTCTTATTATCAGATGTATTATGCACCTATTATTAAATGGTTGTAGATAAATTTTAATTATTATCTAATTAAAAACATAACCCCAAAAATGTCAATAAGTAGTAAATGATGTCTTACATTCACACAGTAATACTTGGCACAGTAATACTCAATTTGCACGTAAGTAGATTGAATTTAATACCATTTTTTAATAAACACAAGTTTTTCCTGTAAAAATGCAATAACTGCATACCAATTTTAATTTAATTTTCTTATCATAGAACTAAAGGTTTGTTATATGAAATAAGCTTAGCTATATTATACAGGTAGGACAATAGTCCAATTAAACAAAAATAATTTTTGTGGCACAAATTACAAAAATGGTTTCTCTGGATATTAATGTCGATAAATATTGGATCTTTGACCCACTGATTCTTTATTGTAGCCTTGAAAAAGGAAAAAATAAATTTCCGAAAGCTCGGCGTTTCTAAAAAAGGAGTTTTACTTCAGCCCTAGACCGCTTCCCTCAAGACTCGGAATCGTTTACTAGATATATGTATATATTGCAAATTTCGTATTTTTAATTAGTTTAAAAGATTGACATACATACAGACGGGCTGACCAAAGTCAGCAATATCAAGAGCAAGAACCTACTTAATGAATATCGGATTTAAGACGGACCTATCCAATATTTATCCGTATAATAACCCATCATATTATATGCCTGTAAAAAAAATTATTTACAACCGTATATATGTCATACCCATCGCAAAGTATATAGGCATTAACTTTATTTTGAATCGTGATATTAAATTTTATATATATCGTTTGTCGGTGGAAAGCTTTCCACGTCACTTTCACGGAAAAATCTAATTTAAGGCAGGTGGAAAATATTGCTTACTTTTACAGGCACTTTACGCTTATAAAACGGTTTACGAGAAAATGATGAAAATGTGACGGTTTTGCTTCAATTTTATAGTTTTGGTTGCAGTGCTATTACGCAATTCAACCCAAAAATAGGGGATCACCCTTTCGTCTTTAAATAGACACCCTGGAATTTGTTTAATTATCTACCTGTGCAATTATACAGGGTGTTTCAATAAAAACTCCCAGGCCAATTATTTCGAAAACTAAAAGCGACATGTAAATTCTGTAAAGGCCAGTTTTTAGCCACTATGATTGGCTTCACAACTGTGTAAAAAATGTGTTTAAATAATACAAGATGTAGGTGTCGCCACGGTGCAAAGAAATTTTTCGATGACAGGAACTTTTAAATGTTGTCGCTCTTAAAGATAATTAATTTTTGGTCAAATTATGTCCCATAAAAATTTTTGATAAATCCAATATGAAAGGAGATATTTGGGGGTTAATTTTTTTAAAAATAATTTTAAAGAGTATTTTAATTATAAATATTTTTAATATCCTTTAGCAGATTTTAATTTAATTTTGGTAATTATAATTTTAGTGATAAAACGCCCAGTGACGTCTCAGGGGGCGCCTTGACAAATAACATTGGCAAAAGACAAGACGCCACTGAGTTTTTGGTAATTTTTATATTTTTTTCGGATTAAGCAACTAAAAATATCCTTTTCTTGTATGTTAAATTGTTTTCATATCTTGCTTCGTTTTCGAGAAATAAAAATAAAAACAATTTTATTGCATATCTCTGCAAAACAAAAATCATTAAATAATTAACATTTTTACCACTCAGTGTCGGTGTCAGTATATTAATATTAATACAACGTATTAATTATTATTTAATGATTTTTGTTTTCCAGGGATATGCAATAAAATTATTTTTATTTTTATTTCTCGAAAACGAAGCAAGATATGAAAACAATTTAACAGGCAAGAAAAATACATTTTTAGTTGCTTAATCCGAAGAAAATATAAAAATTACCAAAAACTCAGTGGCGTCTTATTTTTTGCCAATATTATTTGTTAAGGCGCCCCCTGAGACGCCACTGGACGTAATAATTTAGCTCTACACGAGCGTTTTATCACTAACATTATCATTACCAAAATTTAATTAAAATCTGCTAAAGGATATTAAAAATATTTATAATTAAAATACTCGTTAAAAATTATTTAAAAAAATACTTAACCCCAAATATCTCCGTTGATGTTGGATTTATCAAAAATTTTTATGGGACATAATTTGATTAAAAATTAATTATCTTTAAGAACTACAACATGTAAAAGTTCCTGGCACCGTATCGCCACTTACATCTTTCTTTCGAAATAATTGGTTTGGGAGTTTTTATTGAAACACCCTGTATGTAAAAAATTGTAAAGTGACTGATTCATCATCGCCCAGTCTAAACCCCCAATTCTAGAATGATGAGATTTCGTGGATGTCTTCTCCTTAAAACGTAGATATCCCGTATTATAAACCCAAAGATCATGCTGGAAAAATAATACGGGTACCTATGAATGGTTTTATTGTATGGTACCCGCTGCTTTATTTCGATAGCGACTTTATAAAAATTGAATTGCGGGTACCCGCTATTCCTAAAATAAAATCCGATTGTGTCATAAAAAAACTTCTTTTGATTTTTAAAAAACCTGACGTTTGGATGCCCTGTCCATGTCCAGGACCATTGTCGTTAGTACAACTAATAAAATTAATTATTGAAAACAACGAAATTAATTAACAATTTATAAAATTTATATATAATTTTTCAGAAAATTAATAATTTTGATATCAAATAATTTAGGATTCAAAAACGATTTTGGGAGTAAAAATATTCCACACGAACTCACAAACAAATTATTTTTCGTCGATTGATTATCTGAATAAAGTTGCCGAACAAACCCAAACAAATCCAAACCGAAACCCATTAATATTTTTTGCAATGGAACGTGTATAATATTTTGGGACAATTGTATTTCTTTGAAGACGATCGCCATTCTTTTCGTTCTCGAAATAAAGTGACAAATTTATCAAAGTCAATTTATAAATAAAAACATTAACCATTTCTTCACCAAAAATTACTTTGCATCGTTCACTTGTTAAGTTATATTTAATATTCTTCGGGCTGTATCGTAATTAATCTTATAGCTTTTTGTCTCGAGTTAATTGGCATGGCAATTTTAGGTTTCGTAAACGTTTCTCTTGTCTCTTGAACGAGATAGTAAGTTATTTAGGAAATTAATTTCGAATTTTAAGTAACAGTGTTCTCCTGCTACTCCTGTTGTTCTTTACTATCGAACAAGCGCTTCGTTTGTATATTAATGGCCCTTTTCACCATAAGCGAATTCATCTTTAACATCCTGGATTTGATCCTATTAATAATACCGTGCGAACAAAAATTATTTGCATCAAAAAGGGCTTGGATTAAAAAACGTGGGGCTTGGTTTAGATCGCAATGATATGGGGACGATATATCTAACCAAATCTAAGTTAAAATTTTGTCAAATTCATATTATGATATGCCAAACTAATGATTAATAAAATAAGTAGACAAATACAAATTTATTTTTGTTGTTTACAAAATTAACAAAGAAAGAATATGCAGAAAGAAAAAGAAAAATAATTACATAAATTGCTGAAATTAGCCACCGCCAATGCTCGAAGCATAAATTTACACGTCTCTTCATATTTTCGAAAGTGTTGACCAGCATCTCTGGAGAAATGGTACCACATTCTTGGATAATCCTTTCTTCTAATTGTTCTAAATTTGCAACTGGTGTTTAAAAAAAAGTGTTATTTGAATGATATAAACGAAGTAATCCATAACCCTTAAACAAGGTGATCTAGGTGGGAATTCAATGTCTGATCGAAAACTGATCAATCTGTCGTCGAAAAAATTGCGTAAGTAGTTAATAGTTTCGGCGGCTGTGTGGGCGGTTGCACCGTCCTGTTGAAAATATCCAAAACATAGTTCGTCGCCAAGTAATTGCTCCACAAATGGATTTAAAATATTGTCTCTATACCACTGTGCTGTAACTGTGTCATCGAAAAAAATAGGATCAACAATTCTTCTTCGGGAAACAGCTAACTAGGCACCAATTTTTTGAGGGTGCAATGTGGATTCTGGTGAAACTCTGTGAGATGGGGATTTTCACTACTCCACATGCGTGTATTCTGAGAATTCACATAACCGGAGAGGTAGAACCAGGCTTCAGCCGAAAAAATGTCAGGTCCAATAAATCATTTCTTTCCAATAAATTTTAGGTAAACCATTGCAGCTGCGTTTTTCAAAATCTGCGGCTTGGAATACTACTTGCACTTTATATGGAAATAAATTTAGCTGCTTCTTGGGACCGGCGTCTTATACAATTTGTTGGTGTATTTTGCATTATTTCACGAACGTTTGCAACACGTTCTTGTGTTCTAACAAATGCTCCTTTTTTGTGTTGTATAGAACCTGTTTCCCTAAACACAGCCAGGGTTCTTTTCAGGCAATGATAAAAATCCCCAGCATTAAAAGCAACGTTAGGAAAATTTACTTTAACCCCGTTTCGAAAATACGCTTCAACCATGAATGTTTTGTGCTGTTCCGTAAAGCCGATTGTGTGAATTGTTTAAGAAATTGGAAAAATTAGCGATGAATCAAATTATTTGTAACGACTGTCAAAGATGACGGAATAACAGATTGATTGTTAATTAAGGTAGTTACTGATATCCAACAGGTATTAAGCTCTATAGCTAAGCATTACGACCTTAGACGCAAGGCCCTCTTTGATGCAAATAATTTTTGCTCGCACGGTACATTCCAATAATAAAAATTTCCCTTTGTTGCAGTATTTTTTTAAAATCTCATGTGCAATTTTTATTAGCGTGCTTCAAACTTTTAAAAATAGGTATTTACTAGCTTAACTCCAAAAAATAATTAAGAGTGTATTTTCACAAATTCAAATTGGAAAATTGGCAAATTGTTTTACCAGTGTTTAGCTCGCTAATATAGTATATTTTTAGTGGTTCACTCTGTATCAGCTAGACTCGGTTGCTTTACACTTACAGCTTTATAAATAGGTATTAGGTATAGCCAAAAGCACGAGTCATCAGAGAACAGTACAGGTGACGACGCTGGCAAACGTCCCTAATTTAATTATGCTAAGTTGTTTCGTGCTGTATGTAAGATTAAGATAATTTCAACTGGGCTTTCGTCAGTGACAAAACGGTTATAATGGAGTAAATAGGAGATAATTTACGGACTTTTTTTATTATAATATATCTAAGCAAACAGTTTTACCAAAAATAGTTTAAACTAGAGATGCTAAGTCGCTTGCTCAAATCAATTGTTATAAATTTGCTATCAAAACAAAGCTGTGGGTACCATACGTACTACCTAATAGAACCTTTAATAGGTATCAGTATTATTTTTTGGTACTGTATTATATTATTTTTTCTTATTCAATAAAAATTATTTTTTTGTTTACACATAAGAATTGAAATAATTAAATGCTTCCAGAATAACCTAATAGTTTCGTCGTCACACCCTTGTATATCCTACCCAGAATCCCAGAAATACAACTTTCATTCATTGTGGTTTCAAGAACTAACTTTGCTAAGGTCTAAGGTAATATATGTCTTTAGTTTGTGAAAGTTGTGTAAGCTTTGATGTGTTTCACATAATTTTTCTTTTCAAAATCAAGGGTATCTAATGGAATTAATAACATCAATTAAATAAAACATTGTAGCTAAAAAGTATTGTACTAAGTAATCAATTTTTATTTGTTTAATAAAATAACATAACACGTTTGCTTATTATTTATATGGTTTTTAATATTTTTTTTTTAAATCGCAGTCAGCAAAAACGAAACCATCCAAGAATGTTTTTTTTACCGAATTTCAAAGATCTATCAATTGATGTTGGTTTAGGTACTAATAAATTTTTTTTAAGTCCTATTTACCTTTTAGCTATATTTTATTTCTTTAAAAAAACTGCTTTACGGAATTTTTAGCCGTCGAGTGTGCTCTAATAAGAAAACCATAGGTAGGGGTCGGCTGAATAGGAATATTATGGTAGATTTTGAAAGTAAACAAACACAGACATTTTGAACATTTTGCGCCATAATTAAATTACTTTTAAGCAGTGGCGGCGGGTGTAGGCGGGCTATGGGAAAGTATTCCCCCAGCCAAATTAAAAAAATAATAAATAACAGTCTCTCAAGGACCTAGCTTTACGAAATACAAATATACCTATATACTATTGGCAAACTCGAATCTAGGGTGACGATATAAAAGCATCAGACGGAGATTATTAGTAGCATTTAACACGTTAAACAGAGAACACGCTATCCCCTACCTCCCACCTTCCATTCTTTAGAAGACGAGGTCGGAGCAGCCACGAAATCAATCAATACGTCGAATCGAATAAATATTTTTTCTAATTTGGTATCATAACAACTCTATTACGATACGCATTTGCGTTTGTAGATGCTTCAAGCTATCATTTTCTGCCAAATCCTATCCAAAATTCAATCTACTAACCTTCCAATGTCGATTTTAACTTAAACTTTATTTGAATTTTCCATCTTTCCTATACTAAATTGCAATGCCGTGACGTAAAATCACGTCTTTTGAAATTCGAAAAAAGTAGCAAAATCGCCCGAATTTCCGAACGCTCCGTATATGGACCAAATGTACAAGGATCACACAACGTATTCCGTCCAATTTCAAATCTCATATCGCTAAAATAACTTTAGAATCTCGTGGTGAAAATGGGTCAATAAATCAAAAAATTATAGTTCGCAAAATAATTTTTGTTGTCCAGAGGCTACTATCATAAAAAATAGTATTACCAACATAAAATTTAGACATAAAAATTTACAAAATTTGAAGGATTTATTTTCTTTTTAAATATGTGTTTTTTATTGAAAAAACTACAAATTAGAAAAAATAGTATAACGTACGTGTTATATAAAGCAGTTTTAAGCACTTGTCCCGTTATAAAACTCGCCGCAAGCGGCTCGTTTTTTAACATGGACGCGTGCTATAAAATGATGCTTTATAAAACGTGTAAGTTAATATACTATTATATAAAGCAAGCCCTCATCCTGTGAACTATTAGTATTTTATAGGAGGTATTATATTTATTGTATTTATTTTTTGAGATTCTCAATATTTTCTTAGAATACCAGTTTGTATTTCGTTTTTAGGTTTAAGGATAAGTAATAAATAACATTAACTTTTATACCGCTGTGGTATTGTCAAATGCAACATCGAAAAACATGATATATAAATGAAAACATCAAAAAAATATCGCACGGCAAAAAACATCAGACACTCGCTCCATCGAAGCTCCTTTGTTACTAAATTTGAAAATTTTACGTTCACGGCAAAGGCTCGGCCACACCACACACATATCTTCTATTTCAGTAGGAATGTAGAAGTGGTTAGGTGTCTCTTTTTAACTGAAGGCTTTGCCCATAAATGTGCCTTCTCTCTTGTTTGCATTAGAGATTTCGCACTTTTTCATGTTCGATTTTGCCAATAGTGCATAGTTCTGGTACAAAAAGTGTATGTGACTATAAATAAAATTATCAAAAATATATAATTTTTTTATTTAAAAAAAATGTTGATGGGTTAAAATTGGCTTTTTTGGGAGCGGCATCCGAAATTTCTTTAGCACTTTTTATGGCTACGGTTTGCTCCCTCTCATACCCGATACATATGGGCCGCCACTGCTTTTAAACTATTTATGAAATTTCATTAAATGTTAAAACCCTTTTTGGCCTATATTACCACTAAGTTTTGTTTAACTACTCGTAATGTGTAATAGTTTTTTTTTTAATAAATAGTAACTAATAAAAATGCTTTTAAAGCTCCCGTTGTTAATATCAATATACCTTCAAAACAAATGAAATATAATAATTACAGCCGACTTAAAAGCTTTTGTCTATGCTGGCTTTTATTCCCGAAAATGTACTGGTTAAAACCTATTGTTTTACAGAACAATGCCACTACAAGTATTATATGTTTCTTAGTTCGGGGCAATTCATTATATACACATTTTTTGTTTAATATTAACTAATAATAAAAACTTGTGGATAGTGTGGTTGATTTGGGGATAGTATTGGATCGCTCTCTTGGTTTCGTGCCACATATCACAAATGTCAAGAGGAAGGCACTAAAAATGCTAGGGTTAATAAAGAGATCTTCGAGATAGTTCCCAATTCTTAAGGTCTCTGTACTGTTCTTTGGTGAGACCCAATCTGGAGTATGCATCCTCAGTATGGAGTCCATTTTATGCAACATATGTAAATAGTTTGAAAACTGTCCAGCACAAGTTTCTTAGATATTCAGCATTAAGACAGTTATGCAATGTCTTATCCTGGACTTCAATCTTTATTGGGCCTGGTTTCACTTGAGGCTCGCCGTAAGAGGCATGATTTGAAATGATTATACAATATCTTAAACCATATTTACCATTGTCCGGATCTATTGGTGAAATTTCCACTTTTTGTTCCACCCAGAATCACACGTTCTAATTTTACTTTTTATCAGCCATTTAATCGCACAAATTATGCTTCAAATTCTTTTCTGTAAAGTTAAAAGTAAACATTTATAATTTAAAGGAACAAAGATGTATCTTTTATCGAAATACGTTAAATACATTATGTAAGTAAAATTACGTTTTTCCGAAAACCGTTAGGAGTAGCGACATGAATAAAGAGTACTTAATTTTTAGTCAATAGTTAAAGGTATGTAAAAAACGTTGTCGAAAGTTTTTATCATACAGGGCGTAAAAAAAATAGGCAAATTAGTGTCACAACTAGTCCGTCCCTGCAGCTGTGAGTAATTCGGAACACTTTCTACTAATTTGAAGGGTCTTACCTGGTATACATGATATGAAAAAAAAATTAAATATACCTTTTGGTTTAATAATTATGTGTTAAAAACTTAATTCCATGGAAGCTCTTTGGGAGCCCATATCTCCGAAGAGGAGGCCGATACGAAAGAAGTTTATATGAACTTGTAGTATTCTTTTCACGTGTTTTTTCCTTATCCGGGAGATTTCCCACATTTTCCCGGACACCCTATATATGCTTAACAAAAGTTTCCAGATAGTTCTTATATTTTATGATGGGATTCTAAAACAGCTTGGGTTCTGATATATAGCAGCAGCTTCCTATGCTTTCTTCACTGTGGTTCAATATGCAGTATTTTAGCTTCTAACCCCATGTATGATGGCCAGGTGTCCAATAATGGTCAGCTACACCTGATTTTTCTGTTATATCGTTGTCGTAGGTTTCTTGTTCTCTCAGATACTCCTTTGACATTGTTAGTTGTGTCTCTTTTTCTGCTTTTTGTGCGTTTGGCCGATTCTTACGTTTTTTGAATATTTTGTCAACTATTCTCATCTCTCTCCCTTTAATTATTTAGTTTACGTACATTAATTTTTTTTAGGAGCTAAATAAAGACATAATTCCACTATCTAATAATAACACTCGTTGTGTACCCCTTCTTTCCTTTACATTGCGTCGCTAAAAGGCTTCAAAAGCCGATTTCTGTTAACGTCCTCTTTCTATTTAGAAAAGTATTACCTACCAAACGCTAAAAAATTTCAAAGTAACAGTTTATTAGGGGTATCAACGACAAATCCATAATGTTTAATTTATTATTGTACTCCTTGATATTAAACCAGATTTTAATTGTAGATGTCCAATAAATAAACTCATCAAATGATATGTTACTACTTTTTATTTAGGTTTTAAACTAAACACATAGTGACATGAAACATATTTTTTATACAAAAATTGTTGAACTTATAGCCACTTTTTAAAAATCTTTATAACAACAAACAGCCCAGTGTTGGTTAAGTATGCAACATTCGTCAGTCGTACAAATTTTATTACCAATCTACTAAAAAGTTTTCCACTGTGCTTATTTTTCATTCACGAGGTGTCACAAGGATGTTATTTAACTTAAAGATGAGAAAGAAGAAAATAAACCTCCGTATCAGGATTTGATATTTATGATTTTATCTCCAGAACAAGTTTTAATGTGACCCTCTCAAATGGAAAATTGAATAAAAGTGTCTAGCTCACTTTTTTATTATAACGGACAATTGTAAACCAAAACTCCAGCAACTTCGAATAAAGGAATTTAGCCATGTGCGGATTGGGGGGAAGGGCGTAGGGGTGCCCAGCTTGTTTTGTTGTTATACAGGGTGCTACAAATTCGACGATCGCCATTGGGATCTCGTTAATAGGACAATATACTTCGACGGTTAAATTAGAGCAATGTTGCGCAATTTATACATCACTAACAAGCCGTTGGAGGATTTGAAAAATGCCTAGTACTATACAAGATATTCGAAAAAAAATCAAAAATTCTCGTTTGGCGTTTGTTGTAAAGTTTGTATTGTATTTTTCAAAATACCTTAAAGTAAGTTAATAATATAACCCACAAAAAAAAAGCCTGGAGAAGCTCAAGACGTTTAAAAACAATATGAGTGAAAAACGTTGATCGGCGTGAACAAAAAGTTTTTAAAATCAAAAAAACATGTACACCTCCGCTGGGATTCGAATGCTCTAACCAATTGCGCTACGGAGATACTAAAAATCTCTCACCAACTTTGCAATATAACTTAATTCAATTTTTTAATGTTAGTATATTATGCAGTTTGAAATACTGTGTAATTTCAAACCGGGGAGGGGGTTATTAAGGAAAAGAAACTCACTCATGACAAATGATAATTAGGAACTGTGTTATCACCATCCAAATTGCGTCATCAAGAAGGTTTTTCGACCAGCAGGAATCTGATATGGACTTGTGACCTCTGCTAGATATCCAGATTCCTGCTGAAGTTGAAAATCCTTATCGACGACGCAATTTGGATGTTGATAAAATAGATCTTAATGATTAGTGGTCATAAGCGATTTCCTTTTCCCTAATAACCCCCTCCCCAGTTTAAAATCACAGGGTGTTTCCAACTGTCTATACTAACATAAACAAATTGAATTAAGTTATATTGCCGAAGTTGGTGAGAGCTTTTCAGTGTCTCCGTAGCGCAATTATTGGTTAGAGTGTTCGACTGGTAACCGAGAGGTTCTGGGTTCGAATCTTAGCGGAGGTGTAAAACTTTCTGGGTTCGAATCTTAGCGGAGGTGTAAAACTTTTTTCAATTTTAAGAACTGCACACCGATTAACATTTTTCACTCATACAGACATGAAAACTACCATTTCTAAAAAAAAATATGTAGATTTTTATCAGCATGCCACAATTATATTGAAAATTATTAGCCAATTTAAATTTTCTAAATCTCCTAATAACCATCCATTATATTATTTTGGACTGGATGTTGTTTTGAACTGAAAATGATTTTCAAACAATATCGTATTTAAAACAAATTATTAAATCTGGAAATTTGGGGCTTTTATTAAAGCTTTAATTAGGAGTGGATGTATTATTTTCAAAGCCTCATTAAGGGGTATCGTACAGCTTTAAAAATTAAATAAAAAAATAACAAAAGGGACGGTAAAGCTTTTAAATTTAAATATTTTATTGCGTCAGTACAATAATTTAAAACTTGTGTTTTTAAAACTGTTGTTATTAGTATATTAACTTACACGTTTTATAAAGCATCATTTTATAGCTCGCGTCCATGTTAAAGCGGCGAGTTTTATAACGGAACAAGTGCTTAAAACTGCTTTATATAACACGTACGTTATACCATATTTTCTAATTTGTAGTTTTTTCAATAAAAAACACATATTTTAAAAGAAAATGAATCCTTCAATACGCAAATGCGTATCGTAATAGACTTGTTATGATACCAAATTAGAAAAAAAGATCTTTATACTCTATATCTAGAAGAAAATACATACACTAGCCACGTCAATCAAGATATCAAACTATTTAAATATGAATAGTTATAAAACTTATGCCAGCCATCAGACTTGATTTTCTTCTATTCTCGTTAATGTAAAGTAAGTGATATGTAGAATTTATGTTTTTAGAATTAATTTATATGGCTTTCAAAAAATCCACATGTTAACATTTATGCCTTATGATATATTAAAAAGACATGAATTATAAATACCGCAGCTTTTATTTTAAAAACGCTATAAACGCTACGCTCTTTCAGTAAATACAATATGTTTTTAAATAATCGGATTGTGTTGCACGTATTGGCAATGTCTACTGTGTTGCAACACATGCACGACATATACAGGGTCCTGCAATAGTGCGTAGTCACCAAAAATGTCATACCATAAACGTGTATTTTTAAAAGGGACACCCTGTATTTTTTTAGTATTATTGCAACATTTTCTAAAGATATGACTTCTTATTTTTATCTCGTAACCATTTCTAGAAGTACGACGCTCTCATTTTTATTTATTGCAACAATTTATAGAATTACGACGCTCTTGTTTCTATGGCCCAACAATTTGTGGAAGTACAACGCTCTTGTTTTTATCTCCTAACAATTTGTAAAGGTATAACGCTCTTATTTCTAAGTTGCAACAATTTATAGATACATGACGCTCTCATTTTTATATTGCAACAATTTATAGAGCTACGAAGCTCTTGTTTTGTCTTGTAACAATTTGTAGAAGTATGATGTTGTTATTTATATATTGCAACAATTTATAGAGATATGACGCTCTTATTTTTATCTCGTAACAATTTCTAGAAGTACGACGCCCTCATTTTTATATTGGAACAATTTATAGAATTACGATGCTCTTGTATTTATGTCGCTACAATATATAGAAGTACAGCGGTCTTGTTTTTATCTTATAACAATTTCTAGATGTACGACGCTCTTATTTTCCTTTTGTATTTAAACAATATTTTAAATTTATAATTTATCGTTGACGTTTTACGTGAGGCTACAATAATTATTATACGTAAGTTATTATAAGCAATAACAAGAGTATTTCTTTTCATTTTATAATTAGGACTGTCTAATGAACGTGTGGTGATTTCTTTTTATAGCTGGGTACTTTATATTCTTAACGAAATTCTTAACTTTAATACATGTAACATAATATCTAAGCTAAAATGCTGTATCATGGATCAATGGAGTCTTTAAATTTATAAGTTGAAATTTGTTTTACGAAAAAATTTAATGTTTCTTTGATCCATTGTCCCTTTAAGTAATTACAATTTAAAAATTAAATAAAAAAAAAAGTAACTGACAAACTCTTCTCAATGATGTATAGGGTTTCGTTTTATTGGAAATGTGATCGATATCTTTAGGATAAAATTTTTATGAAATTTTTCTTAAACCTAATGGGAATTTGTTCGAATTTCCCATAGGTAGAAATACGTGAAAATAAACACAATACGTTTTTGTCATTTTAGATATAAGAAAGAACTGTAGGTAATACTGTTTATTTTCAGATAGGAAATATTCGTAGCCCTAAAATCACAGGGTCTGAATGTCACTATCATATTTACTCATAATGCTTACCCAGCTTGCACAAATACATCTTTTAAATAATATTAATATAATAATAATAAATGTCTTTATTGTAATTAAGGATGAAATTACGAAAGGCGAAGTTGAAGCTAGGCTTCCTCACTGAACTTAACATTATAACTAATAACATAGTAGCAATATTTGACAGTAGTTATGATACTCATAGGCTGAAAAAATTACGTAATATATTGTAATGATAGTAACAGTTTTTACAATTAAATCCTATTAACTTTAACGTGGGCATGTGGAGGGCATTGAGAGGTGTACAACTGGACTGATCTGATACGTGTCAGAACATATTTGATGGACAAGAGGACGAATGGCATTTTTAAATGTGTGAATTGGCGCAGATTTTAAATTAACTGGAACTTTGTTGTATATTAAAGACACCTGATAACTAAATGATCTTTTTAACAGTGTGGTTTTGTGTGACGGAGGAGTAATTGTGGATTTATGTGTGAGGTCAAGGTCATGAGAGTCATGTCCAAATTTAATTTTTTGATATAGATATTCTGGACATTTTTTAACGATTGATGATGCTAGGCAATGAAGCATTCTTCTTTCACTCATATTAAACCATCCAATCTCCCTCATTTTGGCACTCACCCCTCTATCATACTTTCTAATTCCCCATATCATACGTACACAGCAGTTTTGAATCATTTGTATTCGTTTGGCATCCCTCTCTAAAAGACATGGACCATACAGTGTATCGCAGAATGTGAATTGTGATAAGACCAGACTATCACATAACGATTTTATTAGGTGTATACTTAAAATGTGCCTTTGGTTAAAAATAAGCTTTAAGTTGGTAAAAGCTTTCTTTATGCAGTTATTATATTATATATAAATAATATAATTTACTGCATTTTTAAACGTTACAGATTTTTAACAAACACAGGGATACCATTTCGTAAACTTTGTAGACAATACTTTCTTTCAAATCGGGTAGTAGTGTAGTAACTTGGCGTTATTGTAATTTAAATTATACAACTTAGTACTCAAATTTGACGATAGAGATTAAAAACATATGAAAGCTTGAAAAAGTAGACATAATTCTAATAATAATATCGGTGGAGTGAGCTATGACTAAGAACTTTAAGCCCAATTTAGAAAAATTAGGACTTTCAGGCTATTTGTACCAAGAAATTCAGAAATTAGCATTTCTTCTAACTTCCCACGTAATAAAATTTTTTTGAACAGTACAGGTTAAGATTAATTTGTTCACTGTATTGACAAAAAATACCAACAATGCCAACCGAAAGCAGTGAAAAGAGAAATATTAATAATATAATAAGAATATCGAATAAAAACTTCGATAAAGTAAAAGAAACGTCTACAAAAACTATTCTTTGCAAACACGAGTAAGTCTATTGATAACCAACAAGCGACTGCCAGCGTAAAGGCAATCTAATAGAAATTCATTGCCATTTACCCTAAATGAACTTTTAGGCCGTCCTTACTCAACTATTAAAATTCTTTTCATTGCAACCCTTTAAAGTAGCCAATAAAGCCCCTCGATGTTTGCCTACACCGAGGTAATTGACTCCGTAGGTAAACAGTTTGTCGTAGAACATGCTTCCATAAAGAGGTTTAGTCATGTACGTCTCCTTAATGCAGTGTTTTGTCAACGACCCAATGAATTAAAATTTATACGTGCATCGACTTTCAGGTAAATATTTCATTAGGTATAAGATTTTTTCTAATTTTGTGTCATAACAAATCTATTACGATACGCATTTGCGTATCGTAATGAAGCTATTTCGATACGCGTTTTTTCTTTATTTGATGTTGGTAACATTTAAATGTTTTATTTCATTGACTTGCGCGGCCTATGTGATTTACTAGAAAACCCATTTTTCGCAGAGGAAAAATAACTTGATAACCTACTTTTTTATTCTGTGTGGATAACAGTCGTGTATGTTGGTTGCATAAATCTATAAATCTATAAATCTTTTGTAGATGCTTCAAGCTATCATTTTCTGCCAAATCCTATCAAAAATGCAATCTACTAACCTTCCAATGTCGATTTTAACTTCAACTTTATTTGAATTTTCCATCTTCCCTATACTAAATCGCCCGAATTTCCGAACGCCCTGTATATGTACCGAATTTACAAGGATCACACAACGTATTCCGTCCAATTTCAAATCTCATATCGCTAAAATAACTTTAGAATCTCGTGGTGAAAATGGGTCAATAAATCAAAAAATGACAGGTCGCAAAATAATTTTTGTTGTCCAGTGGCTACTATGATAAAAAATAGTATTACCAACATAAAATTTAGACATAAAAATTTACAAAATTTGAAGGATTTATTTTCTTTTTAAATATGTGTTTTTTATTGAAAAACTACAAATTAGAAAAAATAGTATAACGTACGTGTTATATAAAGAAGATTTAAGCACTTGTCCCGTTATAAAACTCGCCGCAGGTGGCTCGTTTTTTAACATGGACGCGTGCTATAAAATGATGCTTTATAAAACGTGTACGTTAATATACTATTTAAGAAATAGATAGGTGCTTTAAAAAATTAAAACTCAGCTTTGGAAAATGTTTTCAAACATCTATCATGCGAATTGTACTGGCTGGCCCTTGCTGCCCATTTATTTATATTTAAAAATGACTATGTATTAAAATCAGAAAATTTATTGTCTACAGTCTACAGGTTCTGTGCTAATTTTATCTTTCCCTTTAACTGATTAATATGAAACAACCAAATTGCTTAAAACCCTTTCTAAAAAGATAAAATTTAATTTGTTAAATGAAACCTGCGGTCCAGCAAAACCATTATATACCGTATATACATAACCATTATACGCGCATCGAAATCGAGGCTTGGAACTTGTAGCTTCCGGGCAAACAGGTTGCTCGGGTGTTCAAAGCGGCGGAACTTTGCACATACAACACGTTCCTAGGTGCTTTTAGGGTTTTTAGTTGTAATTAACAGTTAGGTATTCGAACTAATTTAGTTACTGTCGTACATACCGTAGGGAAACGGAAGTTTTAATAATGTTTTTAAGTTCCACTACCATTTAATAGTATATAAAGTCTGTTAAATGACCGCTGACCGTTACGTCAGTACTAGTGTTTATCTTTCTAATATTCTTGAACTGGGTGAGATAGTAAATTTGCGTTAATAATGAATGTCGTATAATTCTACCAGTCAAAAAGGTTTATTGTAATTTTTGAGAGTGACGTTTTTAATCAACACTATTTCAAAAATGTCACGGTATTGTGAAAGAGAACAAGCATTCATTTTAAAATTATTTGATTATTTTTAATCAGAAATTGATTCCAGAAAGACTCTTTACCCTTTAATGCTGTTTACGAGGTAAGTAGATATAATAAAGAAGGAATTATAAAAACATAAATAAAAACATGAAAAATATATGGCAATGTTTTTATAAATACCTACGGTATATTATTCTACGGTGTGACCAGTAAAGTCCGCATCATATGGGATTTTTATTTAATAATAGCTTTATTTGAAATTTTACTTTGTGATTTACACGTGATTCGCATTATCTGTCAAATTTTAATTTTTTCCAAAAAATAATTCGAAAGTGGGGTTACTTCTGAAAATATTGAAAAAAGTTATTAAAAAAAGGTTTTTTTTAATGCAGGTTCTAGCCCACATGCAAAATTTGAATTGCATAAGATAATTTTGATTTTTTTACCCACCACTAAATTTATTTTCCACTTAATGAATACTTTACTGATGACACTGTTCTTTTTTGTTGTTTATTAAGGTGTATTACTTTCAAACACAAACTAAGTTTTTAAAAATACTTCTTTTATAAAGTTACCTTATACAGGGTCAAAAACCAATAAACTTTGCATCACATGCGACCAAATTTTAATAGCCCAATTTTGATTTTGTAGAAAAACACACATTTAATATGGCGTTACTTTAAAATTAATGTATCTGAAATAAAGCATTGTCAAAACTAAGAAGTTTCATGTAGTTGAGTCTTACTTTGCAAAAGTGGTGCAATTTACAAAATATGGATAAAAAATCAAAATTATCTTATGCAGCTAAAATTTTGCATGTGGGCTAGAAACTGCATTTAAAAAAACTTTTTTTAATAACTTTCTTCGATACTTTCAGAAATAACCCTACTATTAAAATATTTTAAAAATTAAAATTTGACAGATAATGCGAATCACGTGACTACTTTTTTTTTGCTGCTCGATCGAAGCAGAACTTGATTCCAAAGTCAAATTTCGAATAAAGTTAAAAAATCCCATATGATGCGGACTTTACTGGTCACACTGTATATGCTGGTTCAAAAAATGAATTTGTGAATAATGCAGGTCTGATTTTCAAAAACAAAATGTTTCATCCCAGGATACCTTGTACCCTAAATAAACTAATTATTTTTGACTTCATCAACAGTATAAGTATAAAAATAATAACTAAATATTTCTCGTTGCGTCAATTTTTAGACTCATTGATGAGGTATGCTTCTTGTGGCTTTTCTAATATAATCAATTATACGAGTACCTAATATCGATCATATAGTTGTTAGTTGTTCAAATTCTCCTGTTTTGTCCTGTCCTGTATGTTTTAACAAGTATATTTCTTTTTGGTATAAGAAAAGAATGCATGCAATATAACATCAATTTATCTCGAGAGACCACCTGAACCACCTGACCACCTCGAGAACCCACCTGATGATCACAAAACCAATTAGCCAAAAAGACAGTGTGTCTACCGTATCCTCTGCGAGTGCAGCTCTCATGTTGGTGTCACGTTGTGATTTAGAACAAATAAATACAATGCTCTTCACAAAACTCTTCTATCATTCAATAAGTCTCCAACCTTGAAACAGACACAAATAACACATAGTTACATATTTTGTAATCAGACAAGACATAACTACTAATAACAAACCATCAAGTTGGCTCCTGCCTAAAAATATGTAAAATTAATGATCCCTTAATTTTTGACCTCATTATCTGAAAATAATCAAGCAATTCCGGTGTGTAAAGTTCCTACGCCCGGTGCTCAGGTTCAGAGGCAGACCTTCACCCTCTGCTCAGTGATGCCCCAGATTCCTATTTTTAACTCAATTCGATCGTTAAAACTGCGTCAATGTCAGCCACGCTGTTTTTAAGAGATTGCATTAGTATTTGATAAAATATTACAATATTAATATGTGACACAACATTGCTTTTATTGGATAATGTAAATTTATAATAAATTTCAAATAAGCCCTCGGATGTACTCTCAGAAAATTGAACCTAATTTTCTGATCTATTAATAACTTTCTGGACCTATATTTAACCATGTGATGAAACTGATAAAGTACCTTCTACCACTACTCTGAAAAGAAATCAGATCATAATCTGGTTGCGGAGAAGTGCATAGTATCGACATGTCTAGTGTTTGAGCATAAAAGCAAAACTTAGCAGTTTGAGAAAATATATTTAAGTCCAAGGGCTTATATGGAGGCTGTAAAGAGGAAAATAATTTCAATGAGAAGCTGTACACAGTAAAAAAAGTATGTCTGATTTAATTTATTTCATTATTCTTTTCAATTTAAATTTTCGTTTTATGATTTGTGATTTTTATTTACAGAAAATAATTCTATTCGATTACTTGAAATCGAAACTGATCAATTGCATAACATATGTCAACCTTTATCATATCAAATCATGCTTGATTTAAATAATTTTAAAATGCCTGACGCATGGGTAACACGCAACAATTCAGTTTCAATCAGTCGGGAGTAGTATCCCATAATTTTCCTGTGACAAATCAGCAGGTAGCAGTCAGTCGTTGGCAGGCTAGGATAACTTAAGGTTGAATTCTCAACGTCATTCAATCTATTGCCAACCTATAACCTATTTCGCGTTGATTTTTTTAGTTTATTATTTTAATAACTAACTTTTAAAGAAAATCAATATCGTCGGTACATTATTTAGGTAGTATCTAATATATTATAAAAATATCAATTTATTTCATTGCTAATTTTGGGAGAATTGTATAGTGAAAGAACAATGAGTGACAATGACATAATAATGTTAAAAAAAATCTTACCGATATTTTCCGCTATACAATTCTCCTAAAATAAGTTATGAAATTCCTTGATATTTATTAAATATGTCAATTATTACCTATAGAATATCAAGTCGATACTGATTTTCTTTAAATTTTGTATAAAAGCTAGATAACATCAATAAATCTACGCGAAATAGGTTATAGGTTGGCAAGCATGTTGATACTCCTACCTTAAATGGTGAAGGTCGTCCCCTGTTCGTTTAATTTAGCCCCCCGGTCGCTAGTGGCGCTATTGTAGGAATTTTGTTTTATAATGTTGTTCATCTCCTAACGTTGGTAGGAACAGAATATTCATTTAGAATGAGCATGGCAAACATTCTGTACCTCTCTCTCGCTCTGTACCTGCATAATATGTGCGAGAATGATAAAAATATGGCTTGTTGTGACAGATCCTGAAGTCTTACCTGGACTGGTGAAAGATTGTCATTGTCATTTTATGATTGATTTGTAAAATATATAAAAAATAAAGTTATTATTAAATAATTATTCATATATAATTTATAAACTTAACATGGCGCAGTCGGTAGTTTGAGAATCGTAAATAGGTATATATTTAATATGTCGCGACCAAAGAAATCGGGAAGAAAAACCAAGGCAATTAACAAGAGCGTGGAACCTCCTGAAGACTTCATTAATGTCGCCCAACGATTGGAAAGTACAGCGAAAGCTATTAAAGATATAGAAAGAAACTTTACTTCACAACTTAATGAACTACAAGGTACAATAACTAGTTTATTAAATAAAAACTTTGAAAATAACACGGAATTGTTAGAAAAATCTACAGAAAATAATAATATAATAATGTAAGCTGTTTTTTTATGTAAACCATATTTATGTAAATATCTAATATTAATAAATCTTGTCGCCATATCATTGTTATAATTTCCTTTCGTTCTCCCAAATTATTTTAACTTGAATCAGATGTTTCGCGCTTCAAACTTTTCCGTTAAGTTGGAAGCGCAAAAATTTGAATTCAAAGTAATAATAAAATTTAAATATTTATGCTTGGCGCCTACCCCCACCACGACTATATTTAGTTTTTCCCCCGGTCGCATGTGGCGCTATCAGGGAACCAATTTAGTATGTTAAGTTGCCTATCTATCCTTGAGTGCGCGCAACTCGCTTGTCTATGGTCGTTGGTTTTGAACGTTACGTGTCGTTCGCACGGTGCCAGTTCATTTTGTCTTTGTCTGTGACATAAGCGAGTGGGTTTATAAAAAGAATAAAGGCAAATTTTAAAGTACCTACTGCTACTGCAGAAATATTTTCTGATCTTTATCTCAAAATTGTATGTTTATGTATTGCTTTTGCCTTCCAATGTTTTCAAAACTACACGCTTACTCATTTTGCCTAATAAAATGATTTAAAAAAAAAATACTGTACCATGCGAGCAAAAATTATGCAAAGAGGGCTTGGATTAAAAAACTTAGGGCTTGGTTTAGATCACAATGATATGGGGACGATATATCTAACCAAATCTAGATTAAAATTTTGTCAAATTCATATTATGACATGATATGCCAAACTAATGAGTAATAAAATAAGTAGACAAATACAAATTTATTTTTGTTATTTACAAAATTAACAAAGTAAGAATATACAGAAAGAAAAAGAAAAATAATTACATAAATTGCTGAAATTGGCCACCGCCATGCTCCAAGCATAAATTCACACGCCTCTTCATATTTTCGAAAGTGTCGACCAGCATCTCTGGAGAAATGTTACCACATTCTGGGATAATCCTTTCTTGTAATTGTTCTAAATTTGCAACTGATGTTTTAATAATAGTGTTCTTTAAATGAGCAAACACGAAGTAATCCATAACCGTTAAACAAGGTGATCTAGGTGAGAATTCAATGTCTGATCGAAAACTGATCAATCTGTCGTCGACAAAATTGCGTAAGTAGTTAATAGTTTCGGCGGCTGTATGGGCGGATGCACCGTCCTGTTGAAAATATCGAAAACGTAGTTCGTCGTCAAGTAATTGCTCCACAAATGGATTCAAAATATTGTCTCAATACCGCTGTGCTCTAACTGTATCATCGAAAAAAATAGGACCAACAATTCTTCTTCGGGAAACAGCTAACCAGACACAAATTTTTTGAGGGTGCAATGTGAACTCTACAAAAAAATTGGGATTTTCACTACTCCACATGCATGTATTTTGAGAATTCACATAACCGGAGAGGTGGAACCAGGCTTCATCCGAAAAAAATATCAGGTCCAATAAATCATTTCTTTCCAATAAATTTTGGGTAAACCATTGAGAGTAATTCCTGCGACTTTCAAAATCTGCGGCTTGTATTTCTTGGAATACTTGCACTTTATAAGGAAATAAATTTAGCTGCTTCCTAATAATAGTGTTGCATATTCCATAAGATCTTCCCACTTCTTGGGACAGGCGTCTTATACAATTTCTTGGCGTATTTTGCATTATTTCACGAACGTTTGCAACAAGTTCTTCTGTTCTTACAGATGGTTTTCCTGCTCCTTTTTTGTGTTGTATAGAACCTGTTTCCCTAAACACAGCCACGGTTCTTTTCAGGCAATGATAAAAATATCCCAACAATAAAGGCAACGTTGGGAAAATGTTCGTGAAAATCGTCCACGCACAAACCCGGATTGTATTTCCAATCACCATTTACTCTAACCCCGTTTCGAAAAGACGCTTCAACCATGAATGTTTTGAGCTGTTCTGTAAAGCCCATTGTGTGAATTGTTCAAGAAATTGGAAAAATTAGCGATGAATCAAATTACTTGTAACGACTGTCAAAGATGACTGAATAACTGATTGATTGTTAATTCAGGTAGTTACTGACACCCAACAGGTATTAAGCTCTACGGCTAAGCATTACGTCCTTAGATGCAAGGCCCTCTTTGATGCAAATAATTTTTGCACGCACAATATAAGGTAAAGTTTCCTTTTTTTGACAAACCATCAGCAACATACTTTTATCTTACAGCAAGATATAATCTATTTATTAACGTGGCGAATTAGTTTATATTTTTTAAAAATCAGAATATGGCTCAGCACTTGTAAGCCTGATTATTCCCAATCCAACAAATTATTTACTCTACCTACTACAAATCGTTATACAGCCGGAAAGCCGATTTAAAATTACCAAAGCGGATACGAAATTAAATTTTAATTAAGTTTGGCGTTGTTTCAAGTGCTAAAGCCAATTTTATAGTTTAGTGTTTTGTTCATTTTCTGCCAACATATTTTTTACAGAATTGGAAAAGGAATTTAATTTTTACATGCTTGCCAAGGCTTCGCTCGAACAACAGCTCTATTGAATATTTAAAACGTTTTTCCATTTTTAATCAATTAGTTAGGTACGATTAAGGAAGAAATGTAACGAAAACTTAAACCTAAGACTTAATTAAACTAGGGCTTTCCTTAATGTATTTATAAGCACCAATAACGTAGCAGCATATTTGAGCTTAAATTTTGTGCACGAAGGTATGCCTCATGGACTTTATAATATCTCAGAAAAAAATTCGATTGATTATTACCAGCAAAGGATGACTGATTTAAATCAATTGATTATTTTTTTATTTAAATTTTAATCAATTCGTAAATAAGTTGTATAATTTATACTGTTGTTGACATAATTAGATTAATTTAAATAGATACTAATCAATTGTATAGTTATTATTCCGTGCGAGCAAAAATTATTTGCATCAAAGAGGACTTGGATTAAAAAACGTCGAGCTTGGTTTAGATCACAATGATATCGGGACGATATATCTAACCAAATCTAGGTTAAAATTTTATCAAATTCATATTATGACATGATATGCCAAACTAATGAGTAATAAAATAAGTAGACAAATACAAAATTTATTTTTGTTGTTTACAAAATTAACAAAGTAAGAATATACAGAAAGGAAAAAGAAAAATAATTACATAAATTGCTAAAATTGGCCACCGCCATGCTACAAGCATAAATTCACACGTCTCCTCATATTTTGGAAAGTGTTGAACAGCATCTTTGGAGAAATGTTACCACATTCTTGGATAATCCTTTCTTGTAATTGTTCTAAATTTGCAACTGGTGTTTTAAAAATAGTGTTCTTTAAATAAGGAAAAACGAAGTAATCCTTAACCGTTAAACAAGGTGATCTAGGTGGGAATTCAATGTCTGATCGAAAACTGATCAATCTGTCGACGAAAAAATTGCGTAAGTAGTTAATAGTTTCGGCGGCTGTATGGGCGGTTGCACCGTCCTGTTGAAAATATAAAAAACGTAGTTCGTCGCCAAGTAATTGCTCCACAAATGGATTCAAAATATTGTCTCTATACCGCTGTGCTGTAACTGTGTCATGGAAAAAAATAGAACCAACAAGTCTTCTTTGGGAAACAATGTGGACTCCACAAAAAAATGGGGATTTTCACTACTCCACATGCGTGTATTCTGAGGATTCACATAACCGGAGAGGTGGAACCAGGCTTAATCCGAAAAAAATGTCAGGTCTACTAAATCATTTCTTTCAAATAAATTTTGGGTAAACACTTTGAGAGTAATTCCTGCGTCTTTCAAAATCTGCGGCTTGTATTTCTTGGAATACTTGCACTTTACAAGGAAATAAATTTAGCTGCTTCCTGCATGTTCCATAAGATCTTACCACGTCTTGGGACAGGTGTCTTATACAATTTGTTGGCGTATTTTGCGTTATTTCACGAACGTTTGCAACAAGTTCTTCTGTTCTTACAGATGGCCTTTTTTATGTTTTATAGAACCTGTTTCCCTAAACACGGCCACGGTTCTTTTGAGGCAATGATAAAAATCCCCAGCAATAAAAGCAACGTTAGGAAAATGTTCGTGATAATCGGCCATGCACAAAATCGGATTGTATTGCCACTCACCATTTACTCTAACCCCGTTTCGAAACTACGCTTCAACCATGAATGTTTTGTGCTGTTCCGTAAAGCCCATTGTGTGAACTGTTCAAGAGATTGGAAAAATTAGCGATGAATCAAATTACTTGTAACGACTGTCAAAGATGACGGAATAACTGATTGATTGTTAATTCAGGTAGTTACTGACACCCAACAGGTATTAAGCTCTACGGCTAAGCATTACGTCCTTAGAGGCAAGGCCATCTTTGATGCATATAATTTTTTCTCGCACGGTATATATTTTTAAATCATGTCTGATAGGAGAAATTTTATAATTCCTTGGAAGGTACTGACGCATGTATAACATGTAATAATTTAATCGGTCTGGATTTGCATTTTGTTAATTGATGTCAAAAGACAAGACTATATACTTTCATAAATTTCGAGCGGCAGGTGGCAGTTGGTTGTTGGCCTTGAGTAATATTCACATTCGTGTGAATGTTATTCAAGGCGCCGGTTTATTTCGTCCTTGGTGTGGCATAGGAAAGTGTGTGGTTGTAAAGACACTAGAGGAGAGTTGTACGGTAGTACTACTGCAGGAAAGCTTCTGGATCATTATCTTAATTTTGTAGGTTAATGTGTTGCCGTTGCTTTAAGTGCTTTAAAAACTACCTACTTATCCATTATGTCTAATAATAAAATTTTACCAAAATATTCTAAAAGGATAAATTTCCTTTTTGAACAACGCGATAAGGTCGTAGACATTTACCTTTAGATAAGCAAACAATAATCACGAAAGTGGCAAAATTATGAGAGAAAACGCAAAACACAACAACCAAAATGACGCCGAGTCGGTTCTGGAGTGTATTTTCAGGATGTCGCTAAAGAAGGGCAATCCTAATATAAAGAGGGTTGTACGCATGCCCATACCTGTAGGGTGTCAAGGGATGTGACTGGCGAGTTGTGTGTACAAACGCATTTTTTCACTTATAGGGGAGACCGGGGGAATGCCCCGCACGGGGAAATACCGCGCAGGCCACTGTAGAAAAAACTGCAACCAGGAATGCACAGGTGTATATTACGAATTGTTGCCGTAGCCATGTCAAGTACGCGCTAATAGTTTGGAATAATTGCCGGCAGTCGTTAACCAACAGCGAACGTGTTTGTGCTAAATGGATTTTTGATCTATCTTTTGTAAAAATTAATCGGTTGATAATTATTAGTTACTGTGCATATTTAAAGAAGATATAATTTATTTTCACTTGCTAGGGCCTATAGAAGTGTCCTAAGGGATCACCAATAAAATGTAAGTACTTTTCTTGAATTAAACTTTTAGGTTGGAAAATATCTCCCTGGGAAATACCGCGCATAATAATGGGGGAATAGCGCGCTGCGCGGTATTACCCCAACCCATGAAGATGACATCTGTTTAATCTGCGGAGAGTTTGGAAGGGACAACGAGGTCTGGTATCGTTGCACTTTCTGCTCTAAGTGGGCACACGCCGCTTGTAGTGGAAAACGAAAAGTCTACCTTTGTGACTATTGTTGCTAACAGTTGTTTTTTTATCTAAGTATCTGTTGGAATGTGTTTTTTATGTTAGTATACAATAATATTTCTTTATTTCTTTGCTCACTATTACATTTTTTTATTATTTGGGTTACCTACATACCTGTATTTTATGTATAATAAAGTCTTAGTTAAACTGTATTGGAACACTTCACTGCGTGCCATTCCCCCAAATGCCCGGGTAATACCGCGCAGGCACTCATTTTTAATTTTTTTGTGTTAATGGACATTATAAAAAGAAATGTTTGATTTCCAATGTTGCAATAGTTCGTGTATTGTATTAACACTCCTTATACAAAAAATTACGTCAAAGATAAAAATATTTAATAATTTAGGAGTAATTCTGCTTAGGTGCGCGGCATTCCCCCGGTCTCCCCTAATACTTACTATTTGTTTGCGCACGAGATAAGCTGTACGGATTTAAAGGTAAATGTCTATGAATGACGTATGTTGAGGAGTTGGAAGCACGAATAAGACATGAGGGTAGGTTAATTTTTCCCGAAGTAATTATGAAAGTTTACAAGGTTTACTTGCTTTTATTATATCGCCAAATAGTGAAGTGAAAGGAACATTTTAAGCATTTAATGACGAAATAGCTATTTATACAATAAGTTGCGAAATGAGTGTCTTTTAGGCACGCGACGTGAAAATCGTCCAACGAGGCAAAGCCGAGTTGGACAACACGTCTAGTGGCTAAAAGACATCGTTTTGTAACGAATTATACAAGATTTTTTGTGAAAGCGGAGAATTTGATAATTTAAGCTTTTATTAGTATTTTTAAACATTTTGAAAAGTAGGCAGGCAATCTGTTTCTAAGGCATTGTTTATGCATTATTTAATGTCAAGTGTGTTGTCAAGTTCGAACGTCGCGTTTTGCCTTTTTTCCCGCAAAGTTTTTCGAAAAAATTACTTCAAATGAGTGATATTGACGAGTCTTTGGATATTGAACAAGCTGCTGAAGCTGCGCTATCCACATTAGTACCCGAAAAATCGAAACATTTATACGAAAAAACCTACGACAACTTTGAAACCTGGGCCAAAGAAAAACATATTGAGAACTTTACAGAAAAGGTATTACTAGCCTATTTCCTCAAGCTATCCATCACCTTAAGTCCGTCAACTTTGTGCAGCAAATATTCGATGCTCCGCACCATGATTTATCTGAACAAAAGCATAGATATTTGCAAATTTACAAACCTTATTGCATTTTTAAAAAGGAAAGCTACCGGATATCAGCCAAAGGAATCAAAAATATTTACAAAGCTGGAAATAGAACGCTTTATAAATCAAGCTGATGATAAAGAATTCCTGTTAGCCAAAGTTGTTTTAATCGTTGGAGTATTTGGAGCATGTAGGAGGGAAGAAATCACATTTTTGAAATTAGATGCCATCAAAGATTGTCAGTCGTTTATCAGTGTCAAAATTCCGAACACAAAAACTCATGTTCCAAGAATCTTTACGATTACTGAGGGATCAATAGATGGCATCAATTTTTTAGATCTATTTCGTAAGTACGCAAAACTTCGTCCACTGAATACGACACATCAGCGATTTTTCTTGACATATCGAAGTGGTAAATGCTGTACCCGCCAGTTGGAATTAATACAATTGGAGGTATGCCAAAAAAAATAGCAGAATTTCTTGGACTCCCCAACACCAATGAATACACTGGCCATTGCTTCCGGTGCAGCTCTGCAACAATGTTGGCAGATTCTGGAGCGGACATGACACTTTTAAAGCGTCATGGAGGTTGGCGATCAAGCTCAGTTGCCTAGAGTTATATAGATTATTTACCTCATCCATTATAAAAGCGGGTTGATTTTCACCTGATTATTCAGCGATAATCTCCCGCTCTCCGGTAAAAATCACCCTTGTCAAAAGTGAAAATCTCACCCGTCAAAACTAAAAATCGCACTTGTCAACAGTTAAAATCACACGTCTGTAACAACAGGTTTTTTATTGTCGTGGTGATGTTTGATCATTATCTAGATAACGAACAATGGCGTTTTTGGTTGTTACTATTGATAACAAATAAAATACAAACAAACGCCAAAGTGTCATTTCGAGATATCATTTAAACGTTTTACAAAAATGGAACGTTTTGGAGATTTTTCTCTCGAAGAAATCACCAAAAATGTCGATAAAAATGGATTTGAAAATACAAAGCGATCAAGAGACTTCGTATGGAAGCAATTTCAGAATTTTTGTGAGACACGAGATTACCATTTTAGTTTTTTATTTGGTAAATAATCTTCAAAATACATTTCGGGATTGGGAAATAATCAGAAAATTATTCTCAGATTTTTTGCCATTAGGAATTCTTCGGAATGATTTTCGATAATTTCCCCATCTCTTAATATATTAGTACAGAAAATTCCATTAAACAGAAAAACGAAATAGCAAAAAGAATCATAGGGCAGAAAGATATGCAAAATACAAAAATAAAAGAAGTTTACTCAGAAGCAGAAGTTAGCATTGTCAGTACTAGCAGTTTATCCATTCCGACTACTAATAATTACATTGCTCTTAAAGAAGAGAAGCTAGATGCCTCTAGAATTCAGTTCAACAGTTTACATAATTGTACATTTAACATATATAATAAATAGATATTTTTATTGATTTTAATGTTTCATTTTTACTTTTAGGCACTAGTGCCTAAAACTGTCACATTTAGACACTAGTGCCTAAAAGAGTGTCATTTCGAAATTCTAATCAATATCAAAATATGTCTATTTCGAAAAGTTTTTACAAAAAGTATTAAAGACGGATAAAAGGTTTTATTTTTCAAATAAATTAGTTTTTGTTTATTCAATATCTTATAAATGATAAGGAATACAAATTAGAAATTTGGTACTTATGTATAACTTAATAATGCTAATACCCGTGCCCAAACATTTTTCCAAAAACTGTACTGGATTGGAATTTATTCCTGCAAGTTACAAACGAAGGCACACTGTATTAAATAATTGAAATATTATATGAATAATAATATGACATAATATCCTGAAAATAAAAGGTGCTTGTCATAAATATTAAAAGTTGGTGAAGTTTCCCACGTTCAATGTCAATTTTTGTTATATTCTCTATGGGTATGTTAAAAATGCATAAAATTTAAAATATGCGGCAGCGAATATAAGTAGGATTAAATTTAAATTTTATCGGAAAAGTGGAATGGAACTAATATAGATAAAGTTTTTCGAAGACAAATAAAACCGCACAGAAATTTTTGCCGGTTTAGAGAAATGGGAAAAACAAGAAATGATAATCTGGTTGTTATTTTGCAAAACTCATTACTTACATTAACTTTTACTGATAGTTGTCGTAATCTAGGAGTGCAGTTTGATTCAAACCTAAGATTCTCAGGCCATGTGAATAATTTACTTTAAAAGTCGTATTTTAAACTTAAACTGTAATATATTATTATGCATAAGGATATTCTTACTACTGATGTCTGTCTGTTGTCTCTTATTGTGATATTGTTTTCTGGCCTGCGTAACGTCAGCAAAATCGGCATTCCTTACAAAAATTACAAAATACCTGTGTTCAATTCTCTTAAAATTTACGTAAATTTGATCACATCTCGGACTGTTTTTAGGAATTTCCACTGGCTAAACCTGGATGAACGGTTTAAAGTACATAATATGGCCTGTTTGATTTATAAAGTTAATAAGACTAAAACTTCTCCTTACCTATAGCAAAAACTCTTCAAAGGAACTGACATACATAACCGTCTAACAAGATCATTATCCCTTTACAGTATTCCCAGGCATTACACCTCCTTGTTTCGGCGATCCTTTTCTTATAATGCGGCAAAAATTTTATAGCGATATTCCGGAAGCCGTTAAGAGTTTCTCAAGTTTGCCAGTTTTTAAAGGTAAGGTGGGTAAGTTTGTGGTGGGAGAGCGTGTGTGATTTTGTAACTATGTCATTGTGTAACTTGCTATAGTAATTCATTATTGTTTCTTATTTTCTAATTGTTTACTTCATTACTTGGTATATTTTAGGTTAGCAATTATTGAATTAATATTTTATTTTATATCTGATGGTTGCGTGGAAAAGCATTAATTTGAACGTCGCCATCACTTTTCATTAAGTTTTTTTTTATAAATTTCTTTGGTATTAAATAAAGACATTTTGTATTGTATTATATTGTACAGGGCCATATCTCGGAAACTACTAGGCATAGAAACTTGGAAAAAAAAATTATGATTAAAGCGGTCATGAGAAAATTCTGGAAATTACGTTCAAGTTCCTCATTTCGCCGCAAGGGGGCACAATTAAATTATTTTTTTAAGTTCTAAATTTCTCCGAAAATTCCCATATTAAGGTATAACTCTGATTACATCATCGAAAAGCTTAGACAATTCTGCATCATTTTGGTTTAAGGCTCATTGGCGTACCGACCTTGATAAGAGTGGGGAAGCTATTGAATGTCTAAACATTAGAATCGCTGTAACTTCTAAACGACTTATCCGATTTTACTAAATTTAAGCTTGTTTGGAAGGGAAAGGTAAGTATTTTCAATTGCCGTATCCAACAGTACACGATAGTGTTTAATAAAATTGCTAGAGGGCGCAATTTATTATAATAACAGTTTTTTCGATTTTCTCCTGAAAATTCAAATCATAAGGTATAACTATGACATCCTAATCGAAAAGTAGATAACATTTGCAAGAAAAAATGTGAAGACCGCAGTTCGATATCTTTGTTTGTTTCAGAGTTATTGCCAAAAAAATAATTTTTAATACAAATTGCGCCCTCCAGCAATTTTATTAGAAACTATCGTATACCATTAGATAGCAAATTTTATCTACTTTTTGATTATGATGTCATAGTTATACCGTATGATTTGAATTTTCGGGATAAAATCGAAAAAACTGTTATTATTACAAATTGCGCCGTTTAGCAATTTTATTAAACACTATAGTGTACTGTTGGATACGGCGATTGAATATACTTACCTTTCCCTTCCAAACAAGCTTAAATTTAGTAAAATCGGATAAGTCGTTTAGAAGTTACAGCGATTTTAATGTTTACACATTCAATAGCTTCCCCCACTCTTATCAAGGTCGGTGCGCCAATGAGCCTTAAACCAAAATGATGCGGAATTGTCTAAGCTTTTTTCGATGATGTAATCAGAGTTATACCTTAATATGGGAATTTTCGGAGAAATTTAGAATTTAAAAAAAATATTTAATTGTGCCCCCTTGCGGCGAAATGAGGAACTTAAAAGTAATTTCCAGATTTCTTTTATGACCGCCTTAATCATATTTTTTTTCAAGTTTCTATGCCTAGTAGTTTTCGAGATACGGCCGGTGGCCACCCTTAATGAAACACCCTGTATATAGAATCAGACTTTGTCAAACAATATATAACGGTTCATTCACCGCCAGAGTGATCATGGGAAATCCCTTGTAAATTTTGCTACCCTCATGCCACCCTACTGCCATATTCATTTTACATCGAAAGTGTATTAACGTTTTTAAAAGGCCAATTGTATGATGGACTCACACACCAAATTTTATTGCTTTCTAATAAACCAATAAAAAGTTATTTAGAAAAAACTTTTCTTTACAATTTTGTGTTGTAAACAAAATATAAAAAAATAAATTTGAAGAAATAGTCCATGCTTAAAGTGGAGTTGAAAGTATGGGAAAGAAAGAAAAAACCTAAAGTCTTCCTCCACAAAGTTTAATAGAATAAAAATTCTCTAGGGGTCTCTACATGTTTCGAACGTAGAAACGTTCATCATCAGAAAGCATAACATTTATATAGTGCTGATGTTTTTTGCAGAAGAGCAAATGGTGTAGAACCTTAATGGAGCTTTTATGGAATTAAAAAAATTGATGTGTAGAAGAGACATAATATAAAGAAAATTGATAAGGGTTAAACCATACTTAGTATGTTAAAAAATTATTAAAGGGGGTCTAAGCCAACCAAATAAACTGGGAAAGAACAAAAAACCTTCCTGAAAAAAAGGTGTCGAAGATTATTTAAAATTTTTTATAAAACTTTTCAAGTTTATGTCAAGTGTAACCCTGTCTAACTCCCAGCGTTTTTAAAATTTTGTTTGTTAGGTTGGAAGCTATATTTAATTTGCTTTGGAAATTGTTTGGTTGCAGAATAATCTTTATGCGACTGGCTGAATAGCTGCACAACTCAATCCAAAAAAAAAAAAGTACAAAACACTCTTTAATTCTCAGCACCCCACAAAACATTTTTTGCAATGAAATTTTATGGAATTAATTTTATGCTTATAATGTCTAACTGACATAAACTTGAGAAGTTTTATAAAAAAATTTTAAATAATCTTTGACACTTTCTTTTCAGGAAGATTTTTCTTCTTCCCCAGTTTATTTGGTTAGTTTAGACCCCCTTTAATAACTTTTTTAACATACTCAGTATGGTTTAACCTTTATCAATTTTCTTCATATTATGTCTCTTCTACACATCAATTTTTTAATTCCATGAAAGCTCCATTAAGGTTCTACAACATTTTCTCTTCTGCTAAAAACATCAGCACTAAATACATTTTCTGTCTCCTGATGATGAACGTTTCTACGTTCGAAACATATAGAGACCCCTAGAGAATTTTTAGTCTATTAAACTTTGTGGAGGAAGACTTTAGGTTTTTTCTTTCTTTCCCAAAAAAATGAATATTACCACAATCATATGAATAACCTGAACAATGTATTATTAGTTGAGATTTCGGATTGTACTCGAAAGCATGGGAAACTTCAAAATGGAGTTTGCGGGTCGTTTGGTTTTGGTTTACAATATAAATTAATGAACTTTTGATGTCCTTTTCTGATAAAAAATTTATTAAATTTGAGTTCGAACTACGATAAACTTATTCGGGCAGGTACAAAATGTTACCCTTAGATTAGGGCATTCGATTAATTCCCGATATTTTCCAAGGTGTGCATGAAAGTGAAAAGTTTTTGCAAGAATAGTTAATGAAGTTGCTAGTTAACTAGTCAGTTTTAATTGAGACCACCTGGCGAATCATGGAATCCAGCTAAAAATAAAGTTTATTTTAAAGAATGTTAGTTGTAAATAAATACTTCCAGCATGTTTATAAAGTTAGCTACTTACTATCTACTATATCGTGGAAATATGACTAAATTGTCACCGGCCAATGTTGTGAATTTATCGTATATAGGTAGTGT
This sequence comes from Polydrusus pterygomalis, assembly GCA_963969555.1. NCBI lineage: Eukaryota > Metazoa > Arthropoda > Insecta > Coleoptera > Curculionidae > Polydrusus > Polydrusus pterygomalis. Next base: position 23,530,720 of record OZ018379.1, read on the forward strand.
TACCAAGTCATTAATGATAGATACACAGACAATTGCATGATGTCTCAGTTTTCGCGAAGTATTCTGTCCATTCTTTAATTTCAAGTTGCTGTAGTTCAGCGTTGCTTCTCTTATATTTCTATTAAATTGTATAACAGCACTGACACTGACTTTAAGCTATTCCACCCTGTCATTTAAGATTAAATTGAAAAGACTTTATATGTTGTTATTTTTAGTCATTGTTTCATTGTAATGGTTTGCCTGGTATATTGTAATTAGTATTTCATACCTTGTTTCTTTTTTTTTATATTGATTGCCAGTGTCACATCTGTGGGAAGGTTATATTATATCACATCTTATAGAATATCTTTTTAAGTAATTATACTACAGATTTAGTTAAATAGGTAAGTTTGTACTTATTCTTTGGATAAATAGGTTACTTATATACTTAAGATATATGCAAGAATAGTAGTGTATTAATTATTAGAAGAATAGACCATATATGGAATCCACAATTGCCGGCCTTCCAGGCGGAATTTCCAAGTGCAATCAAAAACAAAAGCGTTTGAACAAATACGACGTCATCCGACAATACCCATGGAAGGCTTATGTGCGCTTGCAAAATACCGTTGCAGAAATTTTCCCCTAATTAGCTGATCAAGTAGCCTATTGAAGCTTTTGTTTTGATTTATATTCATTTGTCTTCCATGTATTTGTAACAAGCTGATCCTCCTTAAACAAAAAGAAGTAGACATATATTTATTTTCTTTTGTTACTAAATGAATTTATCAATATTTAACGTGAAGGTGTATTAAAGCAGGAAAATAGATAATGGCAGGCATTTTCGTATCTTTTATTTGTGATTCTAGTTATAACGCTTTGTTTAATACTTAATATAACTTTGCTTAATTTATGAATATTTTTTGAATATATACAGGGTGGCGCATCGAAAACGAAACAGAGGCATTTACTGGCAGCGCAGTTCTTTTTTGGAAAAATGGTTAGTCCTGTCGATTTTGTTTTCGAGGGGGACACAAAATTGGCAAAAAACCACGTTAACACGTGCAGCCCCCTGGGCGGGGGTGGCACCATCCCTAAAATCTTAAATGGAAAGGGGGATCCAGTGATACCTTATTTTAAAGGTCTTTCAATTCCTTTTATAATGATGTAAAATTCATGTACTTCAGTCCAGTAGTTTTGGAGATTTATTGATTTAAAGCTTAAAGTAGACTTTAATAGGTACCTACATCAGATTAGTTTGTACTACCTACTTTCAGAAAAAATTTAACTAAAATCATTTACTTAAAAAGTAAATGCTTTTCTTCACTACGCCCATGGTTTGTTTATCATTTTGGTATTGAAAATAGCGATTGGAGCGTTTTTGTGGCAAAAAAAGTAGCTTCTTGAAGAAAGATAAGAATGGAATGTCTCGTACTTATTTTAAATAGGAATTTAGTACATAGTTTGCGATTAATTCGCCCAACTTTGTTGTTAAAATACCTTCTAATGCTTTATACATAAATTTACCATGGTATATTCCACGGCAGAAAGGGTTGAAATTATCGAAATATTTTTCGGAAATAATCAGTGCGCTAATAGAACAGCACAAATAATTAATGAGCGACATGAGAACAGTAACGTGCATCAAAAATATGTTCTAGAACTTGTTGCTAAATTTCGGGAAACTGGATCAGTCGCCAATAAAAAATGCAACATTGAAAATTCCATAAGGAACGAAGCAATAGAAGTGGGGGTTTTAGGGCAAGTTTATGTAGATCCTACGTTAAGTACCCGCAAATTGGATACTGTGTAGTATCCAACGGATTCTAAAGGCCCATAGTTTTCATCCGTATAAAAATTACCTTGTACAAGAACTTAATGAAAACGGCGATTACAATACTGCAAAGGTATGAGTGAACGAATTATAAAAGATGACCATTTTCTATTCAACACTTGCTTTTCCGACGAATGTTTTTTTTTCTTAAATGGCGTAGTAAATCGTCATAACTGCCGATATTGGTCCGATTTTAATCCCAGAATTTATCATGTGGTTCACACACAGCAGCCACAAAAATTAAATCTTTGGGGTATTTTTGGCGATCATTTAGTTGGTCCTTTTCTCTTACCTGGAAATTTGACGGGTAAAATGTATTTGGAAATACTGCAAGACACCATAGATCCTGCATTAACAGCCAAAATTGAAAATCAGAATGATCGGCGGTACATTGCGAATAGGTTGATGTTCCAACAGGATGGTGCCCCACTACATTACGCATTACGTGTTCGGCAATATTTAAATCAGACGCTTCCAGGTCAATGGATTGGTAGAAGAGGTGCCATTGAATAACCCCCAAGATCGCCAGATTTATCACCTTTGGATTTCTTTCTGTGGGGTCACTTAAAAAGCATAATCTATGCTACTCAGCCAACATCGTTAGAAGATTTGCGACAAAGAATTGTGAATGAGTGCCTTCAAATTACTCCTCAAATATTGCAAAATGTGCGGCAACGTTTTGAGCAAAATCTTTATTACTACATGGAGAGTCATGATGGTCATTTCCAACATTTACTTGGCTGACGGGTCAGTTCATTCTTCATTTTGATCTCCACTAATGATGATGTATTATGTATGGAAAAAGTATTTTTTTAATAAAAGCTCCATTATGATTGGATACCATCTTCCTCTGCTAACACTATCAGCCAAATATTTGTCTGTCTCCTGATCATAAGCGTTTCTAGCTTCGAAACATGCCGAGCCTTGTGAAATAATAATTTTTATTCCAATAAAGTTGTGGAGGAAAACTTTCTGTTTTTCTTTGGTTCCCATATAAGGTTATTGAACTAACCTTGTAGATATGAAAACGAACCTATTAAACCATTGATCAAGGGGAAAATGTTATAGCTGTATTTTTGGATTTTAAGCGGGCATTCGAAACAATTGACAGGGCTAGATTATTGAGTAAATTGTATCAGTATGGTATTCGCGGAAACGTTTATGAATGGTTTAAAAATTATTTAAGTTACAGGTCACAAAAAACAAAAATATCAAAAACATATTCAAATAAAAAAATAAATAATATAGGAGTTCCTCAAGGAAGTATACTAGGTCCAATATTATTTATTTTATACATCAACGATATGCCTTTAGTTTTAAAAATGTGTAAGTTACAAATGTGTTTGCTGATGACACCTTAATTTACATTAATGTTTTAAATATTTTTGATGGTGTAAATACTTTAAATTCTGAGATAAATATATTATTAAATTGGCTAAAAGTAAATAAATTAAAATTAAATATTTCAAAAACTTAACGTATGGTTAATGGTAATAATTTAAATTGTCAAAATATAAATGTTGTAATTGATGGTGAAAAATTGGAATTAGTAAACAGTTTTAAATATTTAGGGATAATCATTGATTCAAAATTAAAATTTTAAAATTATTTTGAAAGTATTATATCGAAGATTGCGGGAAAAGTAGGCTATTTTAAAAGAATTAGTTCTAATTTAAGTTTGTTTTCTAAAAACACTGTATTTATTACTATTATATTACCACATTTTTTTTATTGTTCTTCCATTTAATATTGTGCTAGTGAGGAAATACTTGATAAATTACAAATTTTACAAAATAAGGCAATGCGGATTATTTTAAATTGTGACAAATATACAAAAATTAATTTTATGTTGAAAAATTTAGATTGGTTGAATGTAAGAAATTTAATTTTTTATTTAGTATGTATCTTTATAAATAAAATTAAAGATAATTTATTGCCTGATTGTTTAAAAAATTTTTGTTCTTTTAATTATGACCATCATAATTATAAAACATGAACTAATCAAAATTTTTATATGAATAGAGTGTCTAAAATATTAGCTTCTAAATCTATTTTTTATAAAGGTTTGATACAATATAATAATTTGGAATATTCTATGAAATCTCAAAAATCAATAAAACTGTTTAAAAAATTTTTAAAATTATATTTAATTAAAAAACAAAATGATACGTAATATTTGATACAATTTGCAAAATGTTTAACTTTTCTGTCTGTTTTTGTTAAAAGAAGGTTACGTTTTAAAATTTAAAAATACGTCTATAAAAATGTGTTAAAAAAATGTATTAAAAAATATTTAATTGTAGCTTTTTGCTAAATAAATCATGTTACTACTACTACTATACATTTTAATATTCTATTTAAATTTGCAATTGCTTAGGGTTATAAGTACATAAAAGCACAGGAAGCTCACAAATAAGGTTTACGCGGTTCTCATTTGCAATATGGATTAATAAACCTCCTCCTTTAAAGGCGTTATCCAATTCAAGAAATAATTTAAGTTATTATGAATTTAAAATTTACCTTTTTTTTTCTAACCGATTTTTGCTTTGTAGCATGAAGCCTGTAATAATTTTCTTTTGTGTTTTTTTATCGTTTGCAATTTTCCTTTATTGTTTTTTTGTTATTCGACTTATGACGTTAAAGCTTACAATCCAAGGGTTGATTTGGTAAAACTCAATATAACAAAAACAACAAAATACTCAAAGTCAGGGTCTCACAAATTTTTTGTCCTTTATTAAAAGGTAGGTGACATGTTTCGCTCTTATGAGAGCATCATCAGACCTATAATGATATCCTATGTTAGTCATAAACGAGAAACCTAAGAACTGAAATTTTACCTTAAGTGAAAACAATTAAAAGTAATCCAAAAACGATTAAAAACAATTAAAACTAACACCACCATTGTATAATTACACATTCACATAAAGAATACAAGGTCTTGATAAAATCAACAGTGGGAGTAACGCGATGCCACAGACCGAACCAAGAAAGCCCTGCGTGGGCTTACGATAACATTAGTATTATTGTGAAAAAAGCGTGGGGCGCTTTGTGCTATATTTTTCGTATATCGAGCACCCCTCGCTTTTTTCACAATAATACTAATATTTATCGTTCATCGTTCACTATATTTATTTTCCGCTTTTTAGTCTGATTAATTATTAAAGCGTGTTTTTTAGTTTTTTTAAACTATATTATTTATTTTTCATTTTTTAGTTTGAGATATTGTTAAGACATTTTTTTTTGAGTAGATTAAGCTAGATTAGTAGATTATTACATATCGCGCTACAACGCGATATGTTATACGGCGCTTCGGTGAAAATAATGTGCGTATGTTGTCGGCGTCGTCGTCGTCGTCGTCGCCGCCGCCGTCAGTTTCGACATTTTCACATTTGCGATTTTTTTTCTCGGAAACGGTTAGAGTGGGACGATTGAAACTTTTTGGGTTTAGAGAGGAATAGTGGGGGTATGTTGTGTAAAAATTTCGAATATACAGGGTGTGCCGGAAAAAAGTTATTAATTTTTAAAGTCGAGAAATATCGGGATCTCGTTGGCATTCAATACAGGCCACAAAAATTAGTTTTTTCGATTTAAACTTTTTAGACGCGTAGACGACCGTGGGCTACAGAACCCTATTGTTTGTGAGCGCGATCGAAAGTTTGGAAGTAATTTTTTTGAATTTTTCAAAGTCAAAATTTGGTCGAAAATGGTACCTCTTGGATCTCTAATAAGTCGAATTGGGTGCATCCGATGTACATTCGGTTTGGATAATCGGTTAGGCCATCTCAAAAACTACCTTTTTCCAATATATCGTTCTATACCTAACTGGAATGGAAATTGCCGAAAATTGTAAGAAAGTGGAAATCATAAAGCTAGGCCTGATTTTTTGACGGTTTTTATTTTTTTTCGTACTGAAAACGACTTTTGATCGAAACTTTGTAAACTTTAGCGGATAGAGCTTGTCAAATTGTATTTAAGAGATATTTTTTCGTTTATTTATCTTTAATACGGAAAAAACGGCAGCTTTTTTTCTACTATATCGACTGTAGCTTATTCAATTTTTAACAAAACCGTTTTATTTTTTTCTCAAAAAATGCGCTGATTACTTCTCAACACCTCTACATATCCAAAATTATTAAAATATATTCGCAAAATTGAGAAAAGTCGCTTTTTTGGGTGTGGAAACAGGCAATCTTTACAAATTCTAACACCATTCACTTTTGACTAAGAGTGCCTTGATATTGATGTATCTAAATTAATTATTAATTCTAAAAATCCGGCTGTCAAAAATGGCGAAAAATGGGTGTTTTTAGCGTGACTTGCTAGAATAATAAGAAAATTTCCAGATTTTAAATCGGGTGGAATATCTACCTTGAACCTTCTTCTAATTTTATTGACCAAAATATTTGCCCAAAATGTTTTAGAAATAGTTGTAATTTCGATTTTAAAGATGGCGTTCCGACATTGATAATCCGTCGCCACGTGGTAGAAGGTTATTCGACATTTCGATATTCGCGAATTTTTTTTTCGGAAACGGTTGGAGAAAAACGATTCAAACTTTCTGGACGTAGAGAGGAATAGTCGGGGCACGTTCTGGAAACAATTTCAAATATACAGGGTGTACCGGAAAAAAGTTATTAAAGTCAAAGTTAAAAAATATGTTTTTTTTCGTTGTAGGGCGATACAGGTGGCAAAAATCATTTTAATCGATTTAAACTGTTTCGAAGTGTAGACGACGTTGGGCTATAAAACACTGTTGTTTGCGAACGCGATCGAAAGTTGGGAAGTAATTTTTTTAATTTTTTTAAAATCAATGTAGGGTCATAATGGATCGTTAATAAATCGAATAAGGTGCGTCCGATATACTTTTGGTTTGGATATTCGTTTAGCTCATCTCAAATACTACTTTTTTCAAATATATTGTTCTATACCTAAACAGCATAGAAATGGTAGCAAATTATAAAAAATAAGAATTACTATTTAAGTATATATAATTTGTCAGCTGTCGTATAGAACTTTGTTATTTTGGTACTGAAAATTTTTTTAATTTAGTTTTATTACAGCTTTAACCCTCGCTACGAAAAAAGTTAAAATAAATTGACACTTACCTGTCAAAATCTGACAGGTATCGTATAAAACTTTGTTATCTAGGTACTGAATTTTTTTTAAATTTGAGATTCTTACAGCTATAACCGTCGCTACGAAAAAGCTAAAAAAAAATTGACACTTACCTGTCAAAATCTGACAGCTGTCGTATAGAACTTTGTTATTTAGGTACTGATTTTTTTTTTAATTTCGAATTCTTACAGCTATAATCCTAGATACAAGAAAAGCTTAAAAAAAACTTGCAATTTACCTGTCAAAATGACAGCTGTCGTATATAACTTTGTTATTTAGGAACTGAACAATTTTTCATTTGGGATTCTTACAGCTATAAATCTCGCTACGAAAAATCTAAAAAAAAATTTAAACTTACCTGTCAAAATTTGACAGCTGTCGTATAGAACTTTGTTATTTAACTACTGAATTTTTTTTAAATTTTGGATTCTTACAGCTTTAATCCTAGATACAAGAAAAGCTTAAAAAATGACATTTACCTGTCAAAATGACAGCTGTCGTATAGAACTTTGTTATTTAGAAACTGAAATATTTTTAAATTTAGGATTCTTATAGCTGTAACTCTCGCTACGAAAAAACAAAAAAAATTGAAACTTACCTGTCAAAGTCTGACAGCTGTCGTATAGAACTTTGTTATTTAGGATCTGAAAAATTTTTCACTTTAGGATTTTTACAGCGATAACCCTCGCTACGAAAAGGATAAAAAAAAATTACACTCACCTGTCAAAATTTGACAGCTGTCGTATAAAACTTTCTTATTTAGGTACCTGAAAATTTTTTAATTTCGAATTCTTACAGTTATAACCCTCGCTAAGAAAAAGCTAAAAAAAATGACACTTACCTGTCAAAGTGACAGCTCTCGTAATATTTCTACAAATTTATTAGCTGATAATTCATAGCTTCCATGTAAGAATAATTTTTTCCTTATGTTTTTATAGAGCAAATATGGAAAGTATATCCCACATTGCACAAAGGTGTGCGAGTTTAAAGAGCACCTATACGGCGCCGTCTCAGAAAACTACCTATCTATACGAGAAAACGGAAATTTTGCACCATTGTGTAGTTTTGGTCAGTTGTTATAATGACAATTTGGCGATATGTTTTCCCTTCACGTTCCGCAGGAAGGTGAGGCAAAAAAAGCAATAGTAAATAGAAAAAAAAGAAAAGAAAAGTATTTTTTTATTGTAAATTTTTGTAAATCTTTTTAGTACTAATATTAGATGCACTCTCGGCTGACGATTAGCGATATGTACCCAGTCTAGTTGTATTGTCAGCGGTTCTTGATAAGTATACAAAATTTAAATTAAATCTGACCGTTTAAAGTGGGTCAAAATCGGGTTCAAAGAAGTCGGTTACAAACAAACATACATACAAACCCGAACAAATCCAAACACTGGTGATCGAGAGGTTCTGGGTTCGATTCCCAGCGTAGGCATAAAACTGTTTTCAATTATAAATATTAACGTTGCAAAAAACCAAGTAGACCAGGGCTGAAGCCTTTGAAAATGGTAAAAAGTGAAAAAAAATAATAGTAGGATGAAACCTATTGGAAAAGGAAGAGAATTTAACAAAAATGAAAAGAAAAATAAATTACGGGCGATCCCAGGTCGGGAATGGGGGGGGGGGGGGAGATTTTAAGGGTAGAAAACGATTTATCCCGATTTCCGGCAAAACTACAAGTCCTCTGGAAAACCATTAAATTGCAAAGTTATAGGTAATAAAAAGGTCTACAACTTTTATATTTATACTTTTTTCACATAACCTCAAAATTTATGTGAAAAATTCCAATAACCAAGTTTTTGGTTTTTTATTTTTATCTTTTACAAAAAAAAATTTTTACACACGAAATTTGGTGAACACTTTCCTTTTTATGTCCCAAACACACTGTAATTTTTTTGATTGAAAATATTTATATTTTAACCTTATTTTGACTTAATATCGAAAAAGCAACCTAATTTTCAATCGAAAATTCTCACGTCAAAATATCTGATTTTTTAAAAAAGTCGGTAGGCTTTTTGTTCGTTGAAATCTCTACTTTCTGATGGTGTAAAAAAATATATACATTACTATGGTATATGTTCTCAATTCAATTCAATTCCTCTTTAAATCCTACCTTTAATTATATTTAGATCAACAGCTATTTACGCATGTTTTTTGCGATCTTTATGTTTTATGGATTTGTAATTTTTTTACTTATCAATGTAACATGAAATCTTACGTTTTTCGAGTAATTAAAGTATACATTTTAATAAATAGCTCAAAATTGTACATAATGATTAAAAAAAAATATCGGATTCGAGTTTTTTTGAATTTTTTGAGAAAATTTACCATAGTAATGTATATTTTTTTACACCATCAGAAAGTAGCGATTTCAACGAACAAAAAGCCTACCGACTTTTTTTAAAAAGCAGATATTTTGACGTGAGAATTTTCGATTGAAAATTAGGTTGCTTTTTCGATGTTAAGTCAAAATAAGGTTAAAAAATAAATATTTTAAATCAAAAAAATTACAATGTGTTTGGGACATAAAAAGGAAAGTTTTCACCAAATTTCGTGTATAAAAATTTTTTTGTAATAGATAAAAATAAAAAACCAAAAACTTGGTTATTTGAATTTTTCACATAAATTTTGAGGTTATGTGAAAAAAGTGCAAATACAAAAGTTGTAAATCTTTTTATTACATACAACTTTGCCATTTAACGTTTGTCCATAGGACTTGTAGTTTTGCTGGAAATCGAGATAAATCGTTTTCTACCTTTAAAAACTAACCCCCCCCCCTTCCCGACCTCGGATCGCCCGTAATTTATTTTTCCTTTTATTTTTGTTATATTCTCTTCCTTTTCCAATGGGTTTCATCCTACTATTATTTTTTTTGGTTTCAAAAATTATCAACCCTGGTCTAAAGTCGTTCTCTAAAAAGTAATTAAAGAAGCACTTGTAAATTTTAAATCAATTTCTGTCATAAAATGATAGGTTATTAATAATTCATCACTTTAGCGTATTCGTTCGTTTACTTCTGTAGGTTTATCACAAACTTCCTCATGAACTTGTCAATTCCAAGGAATAAAACGTTTCCTGTAATTACTTTCAAATTATTCAAAGCATATGTTTAAAATTTATATGAGCTTTACCCAACATACAAATTCTAAAAGCTATTAAATTTGATTGAATTCGTTTAATTAAAAAAGCCAAAGTCAAAGACCTGCCTGCGTATAAAACGATTGTCTTCATTATTATAGCAGCTTTATATTCTGTTATAAGTTGCTAATATAAATTTTGAATTAAAAGCAACATATAGTGGCATAGCGTCTTTTGTATTGAAATACAAAGGGATCCAAGCATACTGAATACCCTGGGGAGGGTAGACCACGACGACCGTTTCGTCCTTATTAGGACTCTATGGGCACCATAACCCTAGCAACTCCACAGATTTCTTACTTGTATCGTTTTCTCCGACTTATCGTTATCGTGTAGTGTCGTTGCAGGCGCAGACTTGCCATCAAGGAGCATCCACCCCACTCGTGTCGTCGCTGATTTTTAACGCGCTTTTATTAGCTTCACCTGAATGTTTGTTTGTTTGTTTGTCCGTATCTACTAATCTAGCTCAATCTGCAAAAAAATATTTTTTTTCTTAATAATAACTCAAACTAAAAAGCGGAAAATAAATATAGTTTAAAATAATTTTTGAAATTCTTAATATAGGCAGAAAATAATAATGAACGATAAACATTAGTATTATAGTGAAAAAAAAGCGTGGGGCGCTTTGTGCCTTATTTTTCGTATATCGAGCACCCCACACTTTTTTTACAATAATACTAATGTTTATCGTTCATTATTATTTTCTGCCTATATTAAGAATTTCAAGAATTATTTTAAACTATATTTATTTTCCGCTTTTTGTTTGATTAATTATTAAAGCGTGTTTTTTAGTTTTTTTAAACTATATTTATTTATAGTTTGTTTGGTGTTTGGTTTTATGCATCAAAATACCAAGGTTAATTTATTTAAATGGCTCCTTGGTTTAATCGAACTTAGGTCGGCAAAACCCTGCTTTTGGGACAAAACAAATGATAATTGTAAAAACTAATTTGAAAGTTTAGTCTACTTGAGCCAGCCGGCGGTCCATCGGCATTCCAGCCATAGTGAAGAGCTTTTGTCGTTGTCGTGTCGTGTCATTAGATGTGCAAATGCCCAAGCATGCAGCCGGTGGGCTGCTGGCTCAAGTGGACCACTTTTACGTTAACTTTTATGATTATCAATTGTTTTATCCCAAAAACAGGTTCTTGCATGCACAAGTTCGATTAAACTAAACAGCCATTTAAATTAACTTTGGTGTTTTGACGCATAAAACCAAAACACCACACAAATCATAAAAAATCGGCGATGACACGAGTGGGTTGGATGCTTCTTGACGGCAAGTCTGCGCCTGCAATGACAGGACACGATAGCAATAGGTCGGTAAATGTGAAAGCATAGCATTAATTTAATTCACATGAAATTTCGCATCCACCGGCAATGATGTCGGTGTCGATGTGAAAATGGTGTGAGTAAATATGAACTATAACTTTTAGTATTCAGAATAATTTATTAATTGTTTTTGTTAACGGCATTATCTTCTATAAGACCTTTTTTTAACTCTACAATATACAGAAAATATTTTTTATTATACTAAATGAAACAAAATGAATCTCGGGAAAGGTTCTGAAAGAAACTCGTCCTAAAATTTAATAATCCGCTAATTTTCTTCTTCGTTAAATATTTTATCCAATTCTTACCAAATTACGAGAAGTCCCAACCCAATAAATTATATTTTAATTAAAAAAGTTAGAACACCCTCATTATGGCTCATCATTTTACGCCAGTTGGCGTCTAAAACTTAGCAGGCCTTCACTCATATACAAAGACGTCTTTATACAGGTGGAATTGGAAACGAAAAGCTAAATATACAGGGTGAAATTTTTAACTGAAATAAATTTATTATTATGACGCCTCTTTATTTACTGCAAAGATACGGAACTAAGGCTGCGTTTATTTTTAGTTTGACTTACCCCTATTTTTGGGTAGACACCGCCCCCAATTTCTTTTTAAATGTTAAGGTCTAAAGCGCATAAAAAATACAATGCGACCCACTATTTACTTTTGCGTTTCGGTAATCTAGAAGGCCAGAAAAAACTGGCCATTTTAGCAAAAATTGATACAAAAATTTGAGTTTTGCCAGCCCAGACAGTTTAAAAAAAAGGAAACATGTTATTAATAAGTTATTTTTATCTTGGCCTTTTTTACATAAATTATAGTACATTTTTTCTGACTACTTTTGATTACACAGTAGCAGTCCTGTCGATGATTGTATAATAAACTGAAACGTAAACTAATTAGACCGGAAGCCCAGAAAAAAAGTACTAACCTAAAAACAAATGCAGCCGTGGTTCTGTATTTGTTCAGAAAGTAAAGAAACTTTCTAATATTGAATTTATTCCAGGTAAAAATTCCACCCTGTATATTTAGATTTGGGTTTCTGTTACACCCTGTATAAAAACGTCTCTGTATTTGAGTGAAGGCCTGCTAAGTTTTAGTCGCCAACTGGCGTAAAATGATGAGCCATAATGTTCTAACTTTTTTTTAAATTATATTATTTGATATAAAAACAAATATTTAAAATTTATTTTTCCTTCTCTATGTTTCTTCTTGTAGATTAAATAAAGCAATACACGCTTATGATGTATATGTCGTAGGCTGATAGTGAAATCCGTCATTTCATGAAAAGCCTAGTCACTTCATGAAGCGTCGGCAGATTGTGTAAAAACATGAAATTACACGATCTGCCGCGTCACTTCATGAAGAGACCTTGACGTTTCGGCGTATTATGTATAACACAATCTGCCTAATTTTAAATATCGTCACTTCAGGTAGTACCTAACGATGTCATGTCAGTCAGTTTGACGATGTATGCTATCAATATTTAGGGAAAGGTCGATTGCCTAATCTCTTAGCACCTATTATGGCTACCGTCAGCCCTGACGTAAGCAAAATTGTTGGTCCCTTCACACCACACACTAAAACAACCTAACCTTTAGCCACCGTTTATCGTGAACCCCAGAGGCTACAATCCATAATATAATAAATAGTTTTTGTATCGGTTTAACATGACGACGGGGATAGAATAATGCCTGCCCTAGGGCGTATAACAAGAAAAATACCGAAATTGTTGCGAGATCTTGACTTTGGGTATAAAATGGCTTTAAAAAAACCCTACCTACTAACAAAATGTGAGTTATTTGAAATTTTTGATTTTTTTCACGACTCTGTTTCCCATCCTGTAAAATATTGTAGGGCGTTGTATATGTCGTAGGCTGATAGTGAAATCCGTCATTTCATGAAAAGCCTAGTCACTTCATGAAGCGTCGGCAGATTGTGTAAAAACATGAAATTACACGATCTGCCGCGTCACTTCATGAAGAGACCTTAACGTTTCGGCGTATTATGTATAACACAATCTGCCTAATTTTAAATATCGTCACTTCAGGTAGTACCTAACGATGTCATGTCAGTCGGCAGATTGTGTAATTCCGTCTAAAAGGTATATTGGCAACTGGTTTGTTCGTTGTTCCCCAGAGCATTTTTTTTTTAAATTAAATTTTTTCAACTAATATTATTTTATAAAAATAAAAAAAATGCTCTGACAAACCCGAACAAACCAGTTGCCAATATACCTTTTAGACGGAATTACACAATATGCCTTGTTTTTGTGGCATTTCATGAAGTGACGATATTTAAAATTAGGCAGATTGTGTTATACATAATACGCCGAAACGTCAAGGTCTCTTCATGAAGTGACGCGGCAGATCGTGTAATTTCATGTTTTTACACAATCTGCCGACGCTTCATGAAGTGACTAGGCTTTTCATGAAATGACGGATTTCACTATCAGCCTACGACATATACAACGCCCTACAATATTTTACAGGATGGGAAAGAGTGAAAAAAATCAAAAATTTCAAATAACTCACATTTTGTTAGTAGGTAGGGTTTTTTTAAAGCCATTTTATACCCAAAGTCAAGATCTCGCAACAATTTCGGTATTTTTCTTGTTATACGCCCTAGGGCAGGCATTATTCTATCCCCGTCGTCATGTTAAACCGATACAAAAACTATTTATTATATTATGGATTGTAGCCTCTGGGGTTCACGATAAACGGTGGCTAAAGGTTAGGTTGTTTTAGTGTGTGGTGTGAAGGGACCAACAATTTTGCTTACGTCAGGGCTGACGGTAGCTCTAATAGGTGCTAAGAGATTAGGCAATCGACCTTTCCCTAAATATTGATAGCATACATCGTCAAAATTAACCGAAAATCCATCTCCATTCGGGTAAGTTAATGCGTAGGAACCTTATTAATGTTTAAATAGCGGTTTATAACAATGAACCTTGATAAATTACTCTTAATTGTTTACTTAAATTAGAGAAGTGTTATGTCTTGACTTATTAATGCCTTCAAAATTAATAATAAACTGGTGGGAACCAGCCATAGGCTGTGTATATACAGTGATGGGCTAAAATATGGAACAAATTCATTTAAAAATCAGGTATTCATTTTTTGAAAAAACGCTCGGACACGTCGATTATAATTCTTTTTTCCGGATTTTTTGCCTCAAAAAGAAATTATACCGGGTGTGTCAAAAAGTAGATGTAGCAAAATTTTTTTGTTTTTTAAATAGAACCCCCTATTTTTACTTATTACCCTAATTCTACGTCAAATTCTGCGCATAATTCATGTAGCATACTCTATCCTTATCTCTAACGGTTTTAGAGAAAAATTACATCATAAAAAGAATTCTTTAAAAAAAGGTTAAAAAATTAGTTTATTAAGTGTTGAAAATGCAAACCATTAACTTCTTGACAATATGCTAATCTACTTAAAACCCTTCTAAAACATTATTTACAGTATTTTGCATTAATTTGCCTAATTTCATATCTAATTTTAAATTTTAAGTCTTCCAAATTTTGTGGTTTATCCTTATACACTTTTGATTTCAAATAACCCCAAAGAAAGAAATCCATGGGTGTAAGATCGGGATATCTTGCAGGCCATTCTATGGGTCCCCTTCTACCTATCCATCGTTCGGGAAATACAGTATTCAAATACTCTCGTACTTGTCGAGCAAAATGAGGCGGAGCACCATCCTGCTGAAACCAAATAGACGCTTTTGGTAGATGAGGCTGATTCGGATTTGAAAAATCCGCTGCTAGCGTGGGAATTAATTCATTATGAAGAAATTGTAAATACCGGTCTCCTGTAAGATTTCCATCAAAGAAAAAAGGTCCAATAATTCTATCATTTAATATCCCTGCCCAAACATTTACTTTTTGTGGGTATTGCGTGTGCTGTTCTCTCATCCAACGGGGATTATTTGTACTCCAATACCGAAAATTTTGTCTGTTTACCGAACCATTCAAACAAAACGTGGCTTCATCGCTAAAAAGTATGTTGCGAGGGAAAAATAGATTTAAGTTGCAAATTTCCATCATAGTTTCACAAAACTGTAGTCGGCGGTCGGGATCATCTTCGTTTAGCTCGTGCAGCAACCTAATTTTGTACGGATGGTACTTTTCTTGTTTCAATACCCGCAACACAGATCGTCGGCTAACATCATTATTAAGGGCTACTTCAGTGGATGCACTATGAGGATTATCTTCAACCTGTAACAAAATGTTCAATTGTGAGTTTTCACTAATTTTTGGACGACCTGGCCGTAGACGATCCTTTACATTCCCTGTTTCCCCGAATTTCTTCTTAATTTTACTTACTGTAGATCTTGTAATCGGCCGTTCTGGATACTTAGCGTTAAACAAGTTACAAACTTCTTCTTGACTTCTTGTTTTGTCTCCACATCCAATTAAAATTAAAATTTCGATTCTTTGTGTTTCATTTAAATGCACCATGATCACCGTTTTTCAAAATTATACCTAAATTAATTTTTGATTGACACATGACTTGCTATCGTAGTAACAATTCATTTAAATTTTCCTGTTTACCTTTAAGTAGGTACATGTACCTTTTTGTAAAGAATTTTTTTTATGATGTAATTTTTCTCTAAAACCGTTAGAGATAAGGATAGAGTACTTGTATTGTAATATACTATGGAAGGTTTTATTAAAAAATTTTTACAGTTCCATATCATAAACTAGACATGACATAAGCAAGTTTCACGTTTCAGCAAGGTGTGTTCCAATGTCAAATGGGTCCTGAACATACTAGGACAATACAAATAATTTAAACAAAAAGTAAGGTTTTTTAGTACATTTTTTATACGTGTTTATTATGTACAGGGTTATCCAACCAAGACTAGACAAGGCGATTTTTTGACTTTTCCTGTACTTTTATAAAAAAACTGAAATAGCCATCTTAAGTCATTTTCTCCCGCGAATTCGAATATCTTCAGCTAAAAACAATTGAACATCAAACAAAAGTACTAGGGGTCACTTTGATATTTTTTTAAATGGAACACCCTGTATATTTTTACATTTTTAAATTCCACATAAAATTATAATTATTTTTTATTAAATGCACTATTAGTCTATACTTCATAGTTTCCGAGATATTGACTCTCGAAAAGTGACATTTTTGAACTTTGACAGCTTATAACTTTCTAACAGTACGTCTTAGAGAAAAACGGCTTACATATCCCTATCTTCAATTTTTATTATCTTCCCAAAAAAAATCAACTTCCGGTTAAACCGGATGTAACTCGAAAGAAGGAAATATAGTTGTTCCGGTTTAACTGAAAGTTGATTTTTTTGGGAAGATAATAAAAATTGAAGATAGGGACATGTAAGCCGTTTTGCTCTAAAACGTACTGTTAGAAAGTTATAAGCTGTCAAATTTCAAAAATGTCACTTTTCGAGAGTCAATATCTCGGAAACTATGAAGTATAGACTAATAGTGCATTTAATAAAAAATTATTATAATTTTATGTGGAATTTAAAAATGTGAAAATATACAGGGTGTTCCATTTAAAAAAATATCAAAGTGACCCCTAGTACTTTTGTTTGATGTTCAATTGTTTTTTGCTGAAGATATTCGAATTCGCGGGAGAAAATGACTTAAGATGGCTATTTCAGTTTTTTTTATAAAAGTACAGGAAAAGTCAAAAAATCGCCTTGTCTAGTCTTGGTTGGATAACCCTGTACCTTTTTTTAAAGAATTTTTTTTATGGTGTAATTTTTCTCTAAAACCATTAGAGATAAGGATAGAGTTTGCTACATGAATTATGCGCAGAATTTGACGTAGAATTAGGGTAATAAGTAAAAATAGGGGGGTTCTATTTAAAAAACAAAAATTTTTTGCTACATCTACTTTTTGACACACCCGGTATAATTTCTTTTTGAGGCAAAAAATCGACGTGTCCGAGCGTTTTTTCAAAAAATGAATACCTGATTTTTAAATGAATTTGTTCCATATTTTAGCCCATCACTGTATTTATATCGTACCGCAGCTGTGGTATTGTAACTTAAACTTAAATAAACAATACTATTTCATCACATATTTGAAAACGAATTGGGTAAGGTTGCCGATATCCCACCTGATCCGAAATCGCGCAGCACTTTTCATTTAGAGAAAACTGTTTAGTATATTTGGCATCTTATGCGTGTTATAAGAACAAGGCATTAGTTTCAAGCAAGGCCTTCTGAGATTTAAGGAGAAGTAAGTGAAACAGAATACAGGCCTGTTTTTTAAAACTTGAAAAACTAAACCAGGAATTTATTATTCAACAGAATGGACAAGGGAGATGCACTTATTATTTATTATGCAAAGAAAATCCATGCAAATGCAAAACCAACATCGAATAAATTCAGCAGATTTTATAAGGTCACGCGTTACAGAATTCATGGAAATGAGACGGGACAAACGGCGGTGCTATGATGAAATGATAATAATATTTCAGTCACTTAAAAATATACTGGGATTAGCGTTGATTGTATGTTCTTGATAAAGTTCCTGATTTTGGATAAGATTTCATAAAAGACTACAACTCAAACATATATCTTATGATTGTACCATGCGAGCAAAAACTCTTTGCATCAAAAAAGGCCTTGCATCTAAGGACGTAATGCTTAGCCGTAGAGCTTACTACTTGTTGGGTGTCAGTAACTACCTGAATTAACAATCAATCAGTTATTCCGTCATCTTTGACAGTCACTCAGTTGATTCTTCAAAGGAGTACTTAAAAAAAAGTATACCTTTTTAAGTACTCCATTGAAGAAGCAACCGTGTTGCGAAAAATGTCGGGTAAAAAATAAAATCTGTGGAAAATAAAATAAAAATCTGTGGAAAGTGTAAAATTATATTTTTTTTATTTTTTGTACCATTTATTTAACACAATTAATGCAAAATACGCCAACAAATTGTATAAAATACGCCTGTCCCAAGAAGTGTGAAGATCATATGGAACATGCAGGACTATTCTTAAGAAGCAGCTAAATTTATTTCCTTATAAAATGCAAGTATTCCAAGAAATACAAGCCGCAGATTTTGATTGATTTGATTTATTAGACCTGACATTTTTTTCGGATGAACCCTGGTTCCACCTCTCCGGTTATGTGAATTCTCAGAATACATGTAATTATTTTTTTTTTCTGTACATTCTTACTTTGTTAATTAACAACAAAAATAAAAATTTGTATTTGTCTACTTATTTTATTACTCATTAGTTTGGCATATCATGTCATAATATGAATTTGTTTACGTTTTTTAATCCAAGCCCTCTTTGATGCAAATAATTTTTGGTCGCACGGTAGCACTTCAACTCAAAAATAAACATATTTTTTTAGAACACAATGTGTTTCTTTACCTCATTTTACTATAATAAATTAAGAAATATTGCATACCAGTATGCATATTTGGTAAAAAATGCAAATAACTGCATATTTTAAAGGCAAACAAGGCATATATATGCGCATATTTTGGCTGAATTAAGGTGCATATAATCCGGCCTTTAGTTATTAAATTTATTAGAAAGTTGTTTACAGTGTAGGTATCATTAAAACATTAAAAGTAATAAAGTGACGACATTTCTTTTTGCTTTGTTAATTCAATGTAATTTTGAAATAAAGAATAAATAAATAAATTAATAAAAATTTACATTGTATTTAATAAAGATGAAATTAAAAGTTAAATCGAACTTTTTTTTTCTTTCGTTGGATGCTAGCCGCACTGATGGGCCACACTATGTCGAAACACTTCTGGGTATGGTTCTGATAAAACAAAAGAAAAACTCCTATTCTGACATCTAGGAAAACGTTTGTTTGCGATTTTTCTTCTTCCTAAATTTATTCATTTTCTTTTCGCAAAATATTCTTTCATAATCTTTTGTAAGCTTATTTCCATATTTTTATTTGTTTAATGTATTTGTTTCTATTTATTCTTTAGACCAGATACCATTTAAAGGCAGAGTGCGATTTGCGCACTGGAACTTGTTCAATAAATTGCACCAATAGCAGGCTCTAACAAATTTGCTTAGAAAATACCTTGCAATGTCTAGTAATACGTTAATACTTTGAAATTTTTTACCTGAAATATCAGATAAATGCTACGTAAAAAAATCATGTTTCCAGTAATAAATCTGTAATGGTAGGGGAGCCCAACAGGGGATTTTGGGATTTACTCAAGCGCGGCAGATTAACATATGGGGGACACCTTGCACCCTATTGAGTACCTCTGCCATGTCTAAGCCCTCTATATAGTGCCGCGCGTGTACAGCAGCTGATCAGAATAGTAAAAAAAATCGATAGCTGGATTTACTCGAGCGCGTCAGAATAAGGTGTGGTGGGTTAATTACATGCTAGGTCTGCATTTCAATAATCTGACGATTTGAGCACGACGTAAGGGAGTGGGAGGGTCACAAACTTGCAAAAAAAAAACGTCACATGGACATTCTCGAGCTTGGTCAATTTTTTTTTATTTTGAAGGAAATAAATCAAGGATAACGGGAAAAATATAATCAGCCGATTACCACAGGCCTAAGTAACAAAAATCGTCAATAAAGTTTATTAGCGCGTGCAGCTGCAGTGAAGCACTCCGCGCCTTAATGCCTCTTTCTTTATCACTCACTCTCTCGCACCGTCCCCACACTACTTTCCGTCAGCCATCACGCCATCACAGGCTGATCACAGCATTCGTGGGATTCTACAGGGTTATTATTTTACATTTTAGTTTGTCCCACTTTTTAAAGCCTGTAACTTTTTTGTTTTTTGAGTTAGAGCGTTCACTCAAAAAGTAGGATGTAGAACTTTTGGCCAAGTACTTATGGGTTTTGTCAAAAATCACAGTAGGTGTCACATGTCACATTTAAAACCAAACATTTAATTTTTTTAAATGAGACACTCTGTATATGAGAAGCGCATTAGATGGTTCCTTTTCTTCCGATTTCAAAAATATAACACACTTATGCATTCTTCTCTTAATTCCATCAAAAATATGTAAAAATAATATTATTAAAAATCATCAAGATAAAATAGTTGTTATGAAACCGTTTTGTTGCTATGGATATTGTCTTTATTTATATCGCAGTCTGTCACATTTATTGTTATTACTCGTTTCGAATTTTGTACCGAAATATTTTTGTAAGTGAATAAAATTTTTAAGATTTAAGAAAAAAAAATCATGAAATTTTTTTTTTAAACGGTCAGATTAACAAAATCCCTTAAAATAATCATCAGATTATGAATCAGCACGACCAGGATACCAAACTTAGCCGTCTGTATGAAAATCTGACGCGCTCGAGTATGTCAAAATAGCGTTTTTTTTTGCATTTTCGAAAAGTCGCCACGAGCTTGCGTCACATTCGAATCGTCAGTCTATTGAATGGGAGCTTCCTTAGGAATTCCTTAACATCCCCTCTGAATATCTGACACGCTCGAGTAAATTTTTTTTTCCCATTTTTTACCCTTCCGTACCGCCGCCCCCACCATCAAAACCGGCAGATTAATGTTCCTCCGTCATGAGAGTCACGTGGGGCATATACACTATTAATAACTGACGCGCTCGAGTATATCTATGTGACTGTTTTTTTTTTACATTTTTGAAAGCCTGTGGTAACTCCCCCCACCAGTGAAAGGGTACACATGATATGAATTTTTTTCTTTTTACCATCCAAGTATAGTAGAACTGGACTGGCAGGATCGCCATATAGTAGAACTATCGGGTATTGGTGATAGAGAAGATTAGAGGCACTTTATAAAAAGGTAGTATTTATTTAGTACTACATTTAGGGTGTATACAGCCTCTATACTAAAACTATCTATCACTATCTATATCTTATTACTGACTTATGACTTAAGACTCTTATGACTAGTTTCCTATATCTAATCAGTCTTTATAAATACTAAAACTAATTTGAACTTAAACTTGAACTTTAAAAGGTATTTCTCATTGTTATAGGAAATGTTTAATAATAGTTATTATAATATGGGTTCATGTTCTATATCAATGAAATATGTGTCCATAACAAAAACAATTATTAATTACTAATCTTAAATATAACAATTATACCGTGAAGGTAAAATAGGGGTGAAAACCCTTATCTTTACCCTACACAAGTTTCAAGATCCAATAGGTCCCCACGACGCTCGAGTAAATCCCCATTTAGCATCGTGGGCTCCCCTACTATAATATTTTGAAAAGTGGTGAAATATAGCCAACCTACATGCACAGTGTTATTTGCGTACTCCCTATATATATAAATAAAGTAAAGCAATTTTCACCCACTCAGAAAATGAAGTAAAGTGCTTAAACTAGGCCCAGGAAAGCGTAACAAACCGGTTTGGCGCTCCAAAACGCAAACCACTTGTTTCTATCTACTTAGCAGGCCGTTAATTCGTCCATTATTTCACGCTCTCTGCGTATGTATGGCATATAATTATTAAGGTAGGCGGCAAATTTAAATCTTGTTTTCTTCTCTGTGACAACAATACAGAACGGGTTGATACGATTTTTATAAAATGTATTCATGTTAGTCGTTTATAATTCTTACCGTGCGAGCAAACACTATTTGCCTCAAAAAGGGCCTTGCATCTAAGGACGTAATGCTTAGCTGTAGAGCTTAATACCTGTTGGGTGTCAGTAACTACCTGAATTTACAATCCGTCATCTTTGACAGTCGTTACAAGTAATTTAATTCATCGCTAATTATTCCAATTTCTTGAACAATTCACACAATGGGCTTTATGGAACACCACAAAACATTCATGGTTGAAGCGTATTTTCGAAACGGGGTGAGAGTAAATGACGAGTGGCAATACAATCCGGGTTTGTGCATGGACGATTTTGACGATCACAACGTTGCTTTTATTGCTGGGGATTTTTATCATTGCCTGAAAAGAACCGTGGCTGTGTTTAGAGAAATAGGTTCTATACAACACAAAAAAGGAGCAGGAAGACCATCTGTAAGAACAGAAGAACTTGTTGCAAACGTTCGTGAAATAATGCAAAATACGCCAACACATTGTATAGGACGCCTGTCCCAAGAAGTGGGAAGATCTTATGGAACATGCAGGACTATTTTTAAGAAGCAGCTTAATTTATTTTCTTATAACGAATATTCAACGAGTATTTTTTGAACATAAGACATACAGTCTCCAATATAAAAATACATGGCAAAGTTAAAACTCTCCGAGACACGAACAGAGGCCGGCAAGTTTCTCGTGGCTTAGCACCACAAAGATTTCTAATTGCTCGTTTCTGCAGCACAAATACAGAATTAAATAGGGTATTCGAGCAACCACCCCAAAAACAGATGCCATAGCGTAAGTGTGTCTCAACCAAAGAAAAGTAAGCGTTTCTTGCTATTGATGCATTTAACTCATTCTTTATAGTCCTGATGGCAAAACAACCCGATGAGATTTTCTTACATAATTTCTTAATGTGTATGTCGAATTTAAGTTTATTGTCAATGAGTAAGCCAAGAAACCCACTCTCTGACAGATTATCAACCACCTCGCCATTCAATAAAATATCATTCAATTTACATTTAAAATTTAAAATATTGGTTTTAGAAATATTAAAGGAAAGTAGGTTGGAGTCACACCACTTCTTATAATACTTAACAAATCTTCCTGCATTAAACTATTAAGAGCAATCGAATCCTTGTGGTGCCAAAGAATCAGTTTTCGATCAGACATTGTATTCCCACCTAGATCACCTTGTTTAACGGCTAAGGATTACTTCGTTTTTCCTCATTTAACCCTTTAAGGCGCACTGACCTTTTTAACGACCACTTACTCTAACACAATACTCCAAATACCTAGAGCGTCAAAATCAACCACATCGTATTCTCATTGTTCTCCTTACAGCGCGCAGTGCATATTTTGATCACTTAAGAATCTTGCGCGCGAACGACTAAGTAAGTAGTCATTAGGTTCGTTCCAACTTTCAATCACAAACAGATTTCCAACAGTTTGCAAATCGTTCTTAACGCGCATGATTGTTATTTTTCTCCTGGTAAACGATTAATTTGTCTGTGGTTGGAACAGCCGACAATGTACTTCAAGTTGTCTGTGACTGAAAAACCTAAATAATTTTGGTTTTTAATTCTCTGCTCGTCTAGTAGACACTCCAAAAATCATCGTCATCACTACTTTCCTTGGCCGAAAGGTCACTCTTCTCACTATACTCTTCGTCACTCATATTTTACAGTATTTCACTCAACAAAAAGAATGTAAAATACCAACAAGCCACTCAAATCCAAGAAATATTAACAAATAACAACGAATTTTAAGACAAATATCGCACTTTGACAGATTAGGTTACGTAGCAATAAAATGAAATCGTACAAAAAAGCAGTACGCATGCGCCGGATGGATGGTTCGAAGATAATCCGCGAACTGTTTTGATAGTTTGCAAACAGTTTTGAATCTTGGTTGGAACAGAAAACCGACAGTTTACTAATCGTTAGTAACTCTGGTTGGAACGCATTTCGCTTATTGCGCAGAATCCTGATGGTTAGAAACTGTTTCTGACGCCGGTTGGAACGAACCTGATATATCAACCACTGCGCCATTAGGGAAAAAACGTATTTGCTTTTTGCTGATGGTGAAGCATTTTTTCAATAATACTGTGTTCTGTTAAAACAAACCTGGTTTCAGGGTAAGTAAAATATTTTATACCTTCGTTATATAAAAAAAATATATAATACGTAGAAATTAGCCCGTATAATTCAAAATTTCGACGTTTTTATTGCAAGTATAATAAATTTACCTCAAATATGACAAAAACAGCTGTTTAATTTTGTTGATATAAAATTAATTTTAGTTACCTTTTTTTGAGTTTGGAACTAAAAAAGTGTTTAGTAGGGTCCATTTCCCAATTTTAATAGCAATATTTGAATGTCTAACGCGACGCAAAGAAAATATAGGGGATATGTGACACATATCAGCTTATTTCAAACTACCACACAAGGAAACGGAGAGAAGCCATACTTCCTATGGACCGAAAAATACAAAAAATCGTTGGCAGAGCATTTTCTGTAGAATCCAGTAATAGAAAATCAAACGTTGGTGATCATCTTCTTCCGTCGCTGTAGCTACTGCAGTACTAAAGAACAAAGCAAAAAGATCACAAATAATTTGCAGAAAATGCGAAGTGGCACTTTGTCTTGAATGTTTTGCACCGTTTCATGAGACATAAATATATTTAAATAAACTTTGGTATTTTTGTAAAGCTTATCAGTAAATATAAACGTTCGTTTCCCTATAATATTTTTGTTTTTTTCATAAGTGGTTGATCAAACGCCTAAGAATTAACCATTTCAGAAGTGGTACTAAAGGCGCAGCGGTCGAAATATCGACCACCTCATACTGCCAAAACTGTCAAACTGACAAAAAAAAATCTTACAGAAAAACTTTTTTCGAATGTTCCTAAATACATATTTGCATTTTTTTTCAGAGTTTTTGAAGAAAAATAGTTTTGCGCCTTAAAGGGTTAAGGAACACTATTTTTAAAACACCGGTTGCAAATTTAGAACAATTACAAGAAACGAATATCGAAGAATGTGGTAACATTTCTCAAGAGATGCTGGTCAACACTTTCGAAAATATGAAGAGACGTGTGAATTTATGCTTGGAGCATGGCGGTGGCCAATTTCAGCAATTTATGTAATCATCTTTCTTTTTCTTTCTGTATATTCTTACTTTGTTAATTTTCTAAACAACAAAAATAAATTTGTATTGTCTACTTATTTTATTACTCATTAGTTTGGCATATCATGTCATAATATGAATTTGACAAAATTTTAACCTAGATTAGGGTAGATATATCGTCCCCATATCATTGTGATCTAAACCAAGCCCTATGTTTTTTAATCCAAGCCCTCTTTGATGCATTTAATTTTTGCTCACACGGTATAACTTATTATACAGTGTGGCAAGCCTGAGTGCTGAATGATGAGCGATCGGATAAAAATATAAATAACTACTACTGGTTTATATTTTTGACACCAATTAATTTAAATAGAATGGGTTACCCTCAGTTGTCCTTTGAGATCTGTAAAAACATCCATTAGATCAAGAATATCCTTAGTTAAAAGAAAACCTTTCTTTATCAACGGGCAATAAATAAGCAAGTTGGAAAAACTTTGATTTTAAAGCCCTTCATCCCCTTAAAACTCTCAAGATATCTTACAGAATAAGTTATTTATGGTCCCTTAAGTATTTTTGTCCTTTATCAAGGAGACCTCTTACAAGGGAATTGTCACGGCTTTCCTTACCTTAGTTTTATTCGCCAATTCACAGCCTTTTTTCTGGTAGATAAATTGTAGATAATAACTTTCTTTGTACGTATTTGTTGAAAGTGGATGGTATTTTTTGCACTGGGTGAGTGAACGATGGCACGGATTCATAATTTTTATCCTGAATTTACTATATCAAAAGAATACATCTACTATAAAATATCTGGCATCTTATTATTTACAGGGTAAGTAGGTTTCTAACTCGGCCAAAAGTATTTAAAAAGCTTTACTTTTCTAGTTACAAAAATTTTAAATATTTACAAAAGTACCTAGTTATGAAATCATGGAATTAATAATAATTATCTGGCATGTTTCATAAGCAAGTAAAAATATATTTTAGAGGCAGTATTAAATTGCGCGGTTATTGCAAAATAAAGTTACCTATTTATAGGCTATTACGTATTATCCTTTATCAGGGAAGATCGCTTATAAGGAGGCATTTTTACGACTTTCTTTACCTTAAGTTTTATTAGATAATACTTTACAACCCTCTTTACTGGCAAATAAATTGTAGATGATATCGCTTTCAGTAGAGATTTGGTAAAAGGTAATATTTTTCACTTAATCAAAAATAATGACACACAAAATTTGTTAAAGTACAATTCGCCGTTGTTATGCAGCGGAACAACATATTCATGCATGACCCACCTTTCTCTTTATTAAAAATTTTAAGCATCTATTCTTCGACAGAAATATCGCAGCAGATCAATAATTCCAATAAAGAAGTTTAAAGTATAATTGTAGAAAATATATACAGGGTTATAATAAATAAACGGATCAGCTTTTTATATAGAATGCATTTTTTTTAGAAAAAAGATATTATACAGGGTGGATCATAAGAATACTAGGTAAGTGTATCAATTTTAATTTGTTTTAATGAAACATTGTATATTTTTTAAATTCTACCATCAAATCTAAACATTTTTTTAAATCATACTTGTGGAAAAGCTTGTCGAATGGACTCCTTAAACTTACCTCTCGAGTTCAGATTAGATTAACCAGCTGTCGGATTATAGGCCCATCAGTATCCTACCTACTTTATCTAAAATCCTTGAAAGAGTTGTAGCTGACCAATTAACTTCTTTTTTGAATACTAATAACATTCTTCCACCGACTCAGTCAGGGTTCCGTAGAAACCACAGTACACGGCCTTGTTAAATATAACTGACGACCGTTTTGCTGAAAATCGCGAAAAACTCATTTTTTTGACCTTTGACCTCGAGTAAAATTTTTTTCATACACGGGAATGATGGGGAACTTATAAATTTTATTTATAATTATATTTTGAACAATTTTACTCATTTTCAGCTTGTTGTAAATTTATGTACCTTCAAGATCATTTTTTGGTCTAGATTGACCGGACTATAAATCCCACAACTTAATTCTAAATGAGAAGAAAACTCAGCTCGTAGTATTTGGTAAGTGCAAGTACCTTATAATTGAAAATCCTGCGTTTCAAATATTTTTTAACGGCACTCTGATAGAGCCAATGAATACATGTAAAAATCTAAGACTGCATATTGATTCTGAGTTTAGATATTCAGATCATATTTCTTCATTGATTCAAAAAACATACGCTAAATTAAAACTTCTATATATGCATCGAGATATTTTTGATACGGATACTAAATTACGTCTAACTGACTCTCCAATTTTATCCCATCTAGGTTATTGTGACCTTGTCTACTGGCCTGCATTGCTTCAAAAAGACAAAAATAGCTTACAGAGACTGCAAAATGCTTGTCTTAAATTTAGTTTTAATGTCCGCAAATTCCATCATATCTCACCTTATTTGATCGAATCAGGATGGCTTACTATCAAAGAGCGCTATGTACTTCATATCCTACATCTGGTTTACAAAATTAGACTAACTGCACTTCCTTCTTACCTTTTTAACAAACTTTCTAAGGGTTCTGATGTGCATAATGTTCTTACTCGTCACTGGGATTTGTATAGTGTGCCCAAGAACAACCATGCTTTTTTTTAGCGTTCATTTCGCTATACGGCCGTTACTACTTAATTTTAACTCTTTGCCAGACTGTACCAGGATGGCTCCCAGCTCTGCTGCCTTCTGTAGGGGTGTTAAAGAGCATCTGCTGGCGGGTCGCAAACCACGCTAGTGTTTATGTAATTAGACTAACTGCACTCCCTTCTTACCTTTTTAACAAACTTTTTAAGGGTTCTGATGTGCATAATGTTCTTACTCGCCACTGGGATTTGTATAGTGTGCCCAAGCACAACCATGCTTTTTTCAGCGTTCATTCCTCTATACGGTCGTTACTACTTTTAACTCTTTGCCAGACTGTACCAGGATGGCTCCCAGCTCTGGTGCCTTCTGTAGGGGTATTAAAGAGCATCTGCAGGCGGGTCGCAATCCACGCTAGTGTTTACGCAGCATGTAATTTTTTATTCAATTTTTTTTTTGTTGCAATTTATTTCACTGTGCTTTTAGTTTTCAACTTTTTTGTCTATTATTTTAGTTTATACCCATATCACTTTAAGTTTACATAAGGCATACTTTGCTTTTCCTTTTATATTCTAAACTTTTTTTTTTTATATATTTGTTGTTTTCTTGGATCTCTATTTTATTTATTTTTATAAATTAGGTGGTTGTATGAGCAGCTATAGTTGGATACCGCCACCTTTATGAAAATGTTTTGAATATATATATTTTTATATAAAACACACAATATTATTATTATTAATAATTAACTAAATATTTGTTGTAGCCCCACAAAAAAAGTCCAGTGGGTTAAGATCGGGCGATCTGGGTGTCTACTTATCCATCGCCTCATGGTTCGATTACCATATGTTCAATTGTTCAACAGCCTGAATAGTATCTGTAGTTTAGTCTATTAACCTGACCATTTAAAGAAAACGTAGGTTTATCTGAAAAACAAATTATTTGGACAATTCGTGTATGATTATCTGTTAGCTTAATCATTGTGGAACTCACGAGGAACCTGATGGGCCTTTATATTTGATGTTTTGTCGGGTTTGTTCGGGTTTGTTCGGTTCAGCTATGACAAAGAGAATGAGTTGTCTATCTTACTCTATCGTCATTGATAAGAACGATTCAGATCGGTCTGATATAAATACAGAACGCATCTAATATTTTGAGGCTGTTACGTCATCTGGTGAGTGAAATTTCTATTCGTAACCATCGAAAAGCAATGTTTTATGAAAAAAACAATCGTATTTAATGTACAAAACATTTAAATAATAGAATAACAAAAAGAATAAAGTCTTTTAATTACTTTTAACAACCTGATTCTGTAACATCCATAATTTCTTGCATTGCTTATTTTAAATATCGGCTAAATCCTTTATTCCATACTTTCCAAAGGAAACTTAAAAATAATGGGAAAAAATCCATCAAACATTCAATCCGAACCGACAAGCATTTCAGTTATCTTAATAGGTATTTTATTCATTCATGCAAATGGACCCTCTACACAAGTTGGCAGTTCAATCGATTCATTTTCAACAGGTAGTCCTTAGTTTTTCTAGGCTGTTTGGCTGATATTCTCTGTATTTAAACTATGCTATTTGCATATTACATACTTGGTATGATGGTATGCTTTTAAAATATTTTTTCACAAAGAAAGACCTAAGTTAAAAATCTATTACAATACCAACTACGTTTGATGATATATACATAAATTCATATACAGGGTGTTTCATTAAGGGTAGCCACCGGCCATATTTCCGAAACTACTAAGCATTTAAACTATTATTTTTTTGTTGTGGCCACAAAACTGTAAAAACAATTATTATTTATTCGAATAAAGTGTAAAAAATTATTATTTTGGCAATAACTCCGAAACGGACAAAGATATCGAACTACTGTGTACTGTTGGATACAACAATTAAAAATACTTACCTTTCTCTTCCAAACAAGCTTAAATTTAGTAAAATGGGATAAGTCATTTAGAAGTTACAGCAATTTAAATGATTACACTTTCAAAAGCTTGCCCCAAGGTCGGTACGCCAATGAGACTTAAACTAAAATGATGCAAAATTGTCTAAGCATTGAAATAATGCACCCAGAGATATATATTACCTAATATGAGAACTTTCGGAGAAATTTGTAATTTTAAAAATTAATTTTTAATTGTGCCCCCTTGCGGCGAAATTCGGAAGTTAAAAATAATTTCCAGAATTTTCTCATAGCAAATTAAAATAATCATAATTTTTTTCCCCAAGTTTCTATGCTCAGTAGTTTCCGAGATATAGCCGGTGGCCACTATAAATGAAACACCCTGTATATTTAATTTTTATTTAAGAGAAAACTCAGAATTATGGAGGGCTTAAAGCCCTCCTATGGAGAACTAGAGGGTATATAGGAGGCCGATCGACAATGGCAGCATTTTCAATTTCTGTCCCGGTTTTTTGGTTAGTTTGCTATTGGCCGATAGATGCTCTCGCGTTGCAAGTGGGCTGGTGTCGTCTTCTTCTTCTTCTTCGTTTTTTACTTTTACTTTTGACAAATTGAAATTTTATTTTCGAAATAACAAATAAAGTTTGAAGACAAGACAAGACAAGACAAATACCGTTGTATTGTAATTGATTTCCATATTTATAATGAATAATGGTACAATTTATAAAAGTAGAGTTTGGTTTGTGTCGGGGTGTAAGACAGGATATTCTTCAGAGAGGAAACGCAGCCAAATAAGTCTCTTTCTAGCTCCAAAGGTATAGCTAGAATGTTTAATACCCTGTATTTTAAAAACCAAGCATCGTTGGAACTTTATACAGGCCGAGTTTACCAATAAGTATAACAAAGTAAGTGTAAATTCATATAAAAGTCCTTATTTGTTCTTTGTTCCTTAAAGAACTAATTTAAATAAAAATAGTTATTGCGTCCATAAGAAACCATTTATTTGATAAGCCCACTTCGAATACGAGCGCCATACGGTGACTCGTAAAGCTGAATTACCTATGCTAATTTGGGACCGAATCCAATGCATTTCGATCGGCCTCCTACCCTCTAGATCTCCATAAGCCCTCCATACTCAGGGTAAAAGATGCCTTGTTGGTTGTGTTTTCAATGTCTTCTTTTATTTTCAGTGGCTAGTTGTAACTAAATGCACGGCGTTAGCTACCGGACACAGAAAAATAATAGGTCGAAACTGTTGAAAATATTGATTATTATATAAACAAACTTGCCAAGTTACGGGATTGAAATAATCCCTATTAGTTAATAAATTGGTTATAAATTCATGAATCCGTACCCTTTAAGGTTTTCAAAATTAAAGAAATCTATTTTAATAATAAGCCAAAATCCCTTAAATTCTACAGGCATGCCATTCATTCGTAACCAGAGCTTTAATAAATTGCAGCCGCTTCGCATTCCTTGTATTACGACTTTGGGCTTTGGTATTTTATCAAATTCCACAAGACTGTCGTTTGAATGTAGTTTGGTTATTTCCTATATTAACTTGGGTTGTTTTACTACAGCTTAAATAAGTCTGTTATTTCTACTGAAAATGTACTAAAAGGTTACTAAATGCTTTAAACGAAGTACAACAACTGCAACATAAGAAAACTCTAGACGAAATGTAGCTTTAAAACTTGACATTTTTTAAAATAAACCGTTAAGGCTGTGGAATTAATTTAATTCTTGGAAAGCTGAAGTGACAATTTAATCTTTTATAATAAATTTAGTACTTTTAGCAGTAATGTAAAAAACCATTTAAGTAATTTATAGTCTGTAGAGGGATGCTACCACAAAATGGTAATATTATGTAAATTAAATAAATTTGAAAAATTACACAACAGTTCTGTTAATAAAGAAACTTCTTCAAAAATTTTTGCCTTTAAAATACTAGTTTAATATTATTAATAATAAACTTTATATTTATATAAATAGTAATTAACATAAACTAGTAAAGTTTGATCAATAACCGCTGACCGTTACGTCATATTCTCCAAATTTGGGGTACATCGTAATTAATTCAGTCAGTTTAACTTACCGGTGGTAAAGGTTATGATTTTTCTTAGGCTTGATCTACATAAAGACGGATGCACGTGAACAAGTAAAATATAAGCGCGTTTTTTCAAATTTTTAATTATTCTATTTATACGGTCAATGAAGTCAGAAATAAGTAGTATACAGGGTGTTTTTTTAAAGTCGACGAGCGGCCATATCTCGGAAACTACTGGGCATAGAAACTCAGGAAAAGAAAAATGATAATTAAAGTGGCCATGAAAAAATTCTGGAAATAATTTTTAAGTTCTCCATTTTGCCGCAAGAGGGCGTAATTGAAAAGTAAATTTTAAAATTTTACAAAACTCCGAAAATTCCACATTAAGGTATATGTTTGATAACACCATTTTAAAGCTTGGACAATTATGCATCATTTTGGTCCTATGCTTATTGGCGTACCGACTTTAATAAGAGTGGGGGAAGCTGCTGAAAGTGTAAACATGAAAATCGCTGTAACTTCTAAACGACTTATCCGATTTTACTAAATTTAAGCTTGTTTGGAAGAACCTTCAATTGTCGTATCTAATGGTACACGATAGTATCTAAAAAAATTGCTAGAGGGCGCTATTTGTATTAATAATTATTATTTTGGCAATAACTCTGAAACGAACAAGGATATCGAACTGCGGTCTTCACATCTTTTCTAGCAAATTTCATCTCCTTTCCGATTATGATGCCATAGGTATACCGTATGATTAATTTTTTCGGAGTAAAATCAAAAAATGTATTGTTATTGCAAATTGTGCCCTCTAGCATTTTTTTGAGAACTATTATGGACAACTAAATACGTTTGGTGAAAGTGCATACATTTCTCTTCCAAACAGTCTGTAGTTTGCTAAAATCGGTTAAGTCGTTTATAAGTTACAGCGATTTAAATGATTACACTTGTAACAGCTTCCCCCACTCTTATTAAAGTCGGTACGCCAATGAGCATAAGACGAAAATGATGCATAATTGTCCAAGCTTTAAAATGGTGTTATCAAACTCATGGCCACTTTAATTATCATTTTTCTTTTCCTGAGTTTCTATGCCCAGTAGTTTCCGAGATATGGCCGCTCGTCGACCTTAAAAAAACACCCTGTACTTAGTGTAAAAGGTATCATGGCATGAAGTAATTTGTTTTTGAAAATCCGTATACAATTTTTAATTATTTTAAATTTATTGAAAAATTTATAAAACTTATTTATAAAATTTAAAATTAAATCATATATTGTTTTGTCTAATGCATCAGTCTATAAATTTTGTTTTAAATATTTTCATCTTATTTATGAAATCATAAAGAAGAAAATACAATAAAAGATGACAACACAAGAAAATACGTTTTTTAGTAATTAAAAGAAATCATCTCCGCAAGGACCGTCATCATTAGATTCGTCCAAATTAATAATAAGAGGAAAAGTATATGAAGCATCGATTAAACTTGCCCGTTCCCGCACATCATTTATAATTTTATTAGTGTATGTTACATAACTTTTCTATGTTTCCACTGTTACTTTTTCTATGGCTTCATTCCACAGCCCCAAAACTACGTCATTTGTTACAGGATGCATAGAATTTATTTTTGCATAATAATAGCGCCTACATTTCTTACATAGGATTAAAGTGGCAATGATATGGAGGAAGTCTTAGAACTCGATGTCCAATACCCTTTGTCAAGGACTCAAAATTATTTCTTTGTCTTCACTTATATCGTTGACTGCCAGGGCGCAATACGTAATAAGTTTTAAACCCCTTTAGTTAGTAAATAAGTGGGTTCGTTTTCGTTTTTTTGAAGGCAACATTCCCAAGCGTCTAATAAAAAGTTATGAGCAGTATCTATTTTTTTAACAATATGGAAAAGTCTCCTGACTACCCTTTTATCGATTATAAGGAATAAAATAATAATTAAGGGTCAAAGTGTGCTCACGGGAATACCGTAATAGGATCGAACATTCTTTTGCTTATAAAGCTGCCCAAAACTGCTAAAGCAACATTAAATTGTAATTTAACTACTTTGGATTTCATTTTAAAGAAACAACCCCCAATTAAGGTAAATACAACATTGCCGCCGACCAATGCCAGTGGGAGAAGAAATGGAACCAGAGAAAAGGATAAAGAACATTTTAGACAAATTTTTTCTTGGAACAAATAAACATGTCTTTAAGCATTGACGAAAATTTTGTCCCTAGGGGGTGAAAAAAGGAGTATAAAAGTTTATGTTAGTTGATTTAGCCTCCTTAATAATTTAATTCTTTCAGGGTATTAGTGGGGAAGAGTCTGAAAGAATAAAAGTTTATATTATAAAAAATATGTTTGGTAACAATTTCTTGGAACTCAATATAAATACTATAAACACAAGTAATAAAAGGTGATATTTTAATCAAGGAAGCTAGAAGATAAATGACATTTTTACTAAAAAAGAAACAAATAATGTAAGAAAGCACCAAAGAAAGTTCTTTATAAAAATTATATTGGTACCTATTAAAGGTTCTATGGGCTAGTTTGTATGGTACCCATTGCTTTCTTTCACCAGACAATTTATAATAATTTAAAAACTAATAAATGGAAATAAAAAATATTACCTAATAGATAAAATAATCTGATTCTTGTTATCTGTTTTTCTGAAATAACTCTTCATTATTCTTTAAAGTTCTATTAAGTTGAAAGTTTAATTGTTAAAAAAGTATTTTGTATACTAGTTTTAATTCGAAATATGGTTTAGTGGTAGGAAACTTGCTCGCATAGTTTTTCATTCCAGCAGTATAAGTATAAACTGTTACCTAGCTTAATTATCTGAATATTCTAATTTGTAGTCGTATTTAAAAATTAGATTTATTAAGTTATCAAATTTATATAACTTTTGAGACTTAAGATATTAAAACCACTTTAAAAAGTTATTTATGATAAATAAGAAAATCAAAGTCATTCTTAAAAAAAATCTTGTTTAAAGCCTCCACGGGAACACTCCCAAGGGAACTCCCTAATTGGAACAGGCGTTTTTCGTTTTGTATTTTTATTTTAAATATTTGAATTTTAATGGTTTATGCTGGGTTCAGATAGATTATCAAAGACGGCAGTTTTTAAATATATTTTAATTCTTATTCCTATTATTAAAGCCTCATAATTAACATCAATGGGCCATATTAGACTAGACGAAAACTTTACGTTACGTCAAAAAGATGATAAGGATCGAAATATCAGATAGAACCAGTTATACTGTTACAGTTGGAAAAGATCATTTTACAAACTAGTTCTGTCTTGGAAAAAGAATGTAAAGTAAACATTTCAGTATTGAAATTATGTTTTTTTTTTGAAAAAAATATAAACTGATCTCATCTAGAATTTGAGTAGTAGTTCAATCGTAAAGCGAAAGAAGTTTTAAGAATTCCAAGCGGGATTCACTATTATTTTGCCTCTTTTAAAACAAGTTTTTCTTGGCACATTGTATTTATTTGGAATTTTGGAAAATTTTTTCATTTCTTTTTACCTGGATTTTCAATGGGGCAAATTTTACAAAACTTTAATCATGGTTCATCATCACTAGATCATTTTCTGTATTCACAGTTGGCTCTAACCATCTTTGATTCCTAATCCTCAGTCAGCATCACTAACATGAACTTACTACACTACTAACATACGCTGTATGCGTAGCTACCGTGCGAGCAAAAATTATTTGCATCAAAGAGGGTTTGGATAAAAAAACGTAGGGCTTGGTTTAGATGACAATGATATGGGGACGATATATCTAATCAAATCTAGGTTAAAATTTTGTCAAATTCATATTATGACATGATATGCCAAACTAATGAGTACCTAATAAAATAAGTACTTAAACAAATACAAATTTATTTTTATATATATGTCCGGGTTCATAGCGTCCAACGCCTTCCGGTTCCCAGCTTCCAACCTCTTCTATCCTCCCACTCTCCTGGTCTTAGATTTCTTTCCGACATTGCTCTTTGGATGCCGCTTATCCAGGTGGCTTTTGGTCTTCCTCGTTTCCTCCTTTCTGTTGGTATCCACTGAAATGCGAGTTTTGGAATTCTTTGTTGTGGCATTCTCTGTACATGTCCGTACCAGATCAGTTGTTTTTGCTAAATGTCCTCTATTATTGTTTTTTCTACCTTTACTATTTCCCTTATTCTTTCATTTCTTATTCTATCTATTCTCGATACTCTAGCTGATCTTCGCCAGAAATCCATCTCGGTAGCTAATAGTTTTTATTCAAGGTTCTTCGTTAACTGCCAGGATTCACTTCCATATAAGACGATGCTTTTAAACACTGTGAAGTAGATATAGCGTTTCTTTTCAAAAGAGATGTTTTTTTACCATAGTATCGAGTTTAGGTATCTAATTGTTGTTTTCCCTTTTCCTATTCTGTTCTCTATTTCCTTTTGTGTTCTTCCATCTATTGTTATTTTTGTTCCCAAATAAATGTATTCATCAAATTTAATTTGTTGTTACAAAATTACAAAGTAAGAATATATAGAAAGAAAAAGAAAAATAATTACATAAATTGCTGAAATTGGCCACCTCCAAGCATAAGTTCACACTTCTCTTCATATTTTCGAAAGTATTGACCAGCATCCCTGGAGAAATGGTACCACATTCTTGGATAATCCTTTCTTGTAATTATTGTCCTAAATTTATTTAATTTACTTTAATTTTAATTTAGCTGCTTCTTAAGAATAGTCCTGCATGTTCCATAAGATTTTCCTACTTCTTGGGGCAGGCACCTTATACAATTTGTTGGCGTATTTTGCATTATTTCACGAACGTTTGCAACAAGTTCTTCTGTTCTTACAGATGGTCTTCCAGCTTCTTTTTTGTGTTGTATAGAACCTGTTTCCCTAAACACAGCCACGGTTCTTTTCAGGCAATGATAAAAATCCCCAGCAATAAAAGCAATGTTAGGAAAATGTTCGTGAAAAACATCCATGCACAAACCCGAATTTATTGCCACTCACCATTTACTCTAACTCCGTTTCGAAAATACGCTTCAACCATGAATGTTTTGTGCTGTTTCGTAGAGCCCATTGTGTGAATTGTTCAAGAAATTGGAAAAATTACTTGTAACGACTGTCAAAGATGACGGAATAACTGATTGATTGTTAATTCAGGTAGTTACTGACACCCAACAGGTATTAAGCTCTACGGCTAAGCATTACGTCCTTAGAGGCAAGGCCATCTTTGATGCAAATAATTTTTTCTCGCACGGTATATATTCTGTGCTTAAGCAGATAATTAGATTTGACATTAAACACCGAAGACCCTAAACAATTATTCCAATTTTATTATGGATTTAGAAAAAAAAAGGATCGCTTAGACCCACCCCGTTAAGATATATTCCGTTCTTCCGAAAACCGCATATTAAAAAAAATATCCATTAGACGAGTTCGAAAGGGTCTACATTTATTAAATTAATCTAGGGTTATTTGAATCCCGGGAACTTTCTTTGCCGAAATGAATTAATTAAATTTAGGATTACATTACCTTTTGACGTAGTCTATATTGAAATACACATTTTGGAAGGAGAAGGGATTTAACCAAAAGTAAACTCAGAGGTAAGTTTAAAGTAAAATACACTGAGGTTATATGAAGAAGTGGGTCTGAAAAATATTATCGGGATAGTCAAGCCACAACGCGAAACCGCGCCTGCGCTGCTAAACCTCGCTATTGGACATGATTATTAATGAACACTATGAATGCCATTTCTATCTTCTAATTTTAGAATTAGAATTGCATTGCGAAAGCGACATGATAACTGACTGTATTATGGTCTAATATACTAATGGCATCAATAAATTACTGAAATCAAATTTTCATTACATTCCCATAAAGTAAATGTGCTTAACTTTCCAGTGTCAGCCAGTGCACTTAATTGAAATGGTGAGATTAAAAATTTAGGGAGCCAAATATTATTCACATGGGCAGGGGCAATTATTTTAGTTTCTTTCTTAAGGGTATTTGATTCATCTTTATCTCATAGTCTTGTTTTTCGCACGAACGCCAAAAGAAGCCAATCTATATAATTTCTATCCGATTTATTATACTTGTTGGTGGGTATGAAAGAAAGAGTATTGCGGGTTTTTAGTTTTAAAATAACTTTTGAACAGGTAAAGGTACACTTTTTGTCTTTTGGCACTCGTTGTATAACATAGAGTCGAATGGTGCTTCCTTGAAAAAGCATATGCTTCAGCTCAGAGAAAAAATTAAAAAAAAAATATTAATGAAACAACTATAATTATGAATGATAGAATTTTGGACTTGCAGTGTTAATAAATAAAAAGTAGAGTAATCGCGTCCGTATAATTTATATCAACGAATAATATTTTTGGCTAGCGGACTTTAAAGTGTAAAAAGACCTCCATTTTGCATTAAAGTACACAGGAATGCCAAAAACAATGGATTCCCTGTGACCAAGTAGACATTCACAGCTGTTGTTGGATGTTGTTGATTCCAACGTAATTGCGTTGGGGCCTATTTACTACTTGCTTTTATATTTAAGGTAGGTCTCCACAAGGAGAATAAAATCTCTTGAGATTTTTGTTTCGCCAAAAATTTATCTCAGATGAGTTTCTACAGAATATGAGAGATTTCTATGAAACACTGGATTTGATGAATTTTTCTCTCATGAGACAAGGTGTCTCTAAATGCGCTGTTTCCACAATCAATTTACATTTCAAGCCGAAAGAAACAAAACTTTGTGATGTCAACAAAAAGGCCTAGACGAAGGGCTGCAGCTTGTTATTATTACCTTGCCGTTAAGTCCCGTAGTACACATACGAAAAGGTCTCACAGATATTGGGAGAGAGATTGGATTAAAAGGAGAGAAACAAGAATATAATAGAAATATTATTAAAAGAACTAGAACGGGAAGATCAGAAATGTTATAAGAATATGTATTTTATCCCTTACTTCTTGAGCCGGAATTCCAAATTTGTTGGAAATTTCGTTCATAGCTGATTTCCGAAGATTTCGGTTTTTATAGTTTTCGGACGAGCAGTCCTATAAATAGGAAATAATTCATATACGATTAATTGTAGTATCATGCTTCTTGTTCAGTTAAAAGAACAGTATTTTCTTTTCAAACTCCTTTTTTCACTTGGATAACTCATTTTTGGAAAAAACAAATATTTGTTTCAGGACATAACAGCGAAACTCATGTGCAGCGAGTGAAATAAATGTATCATGCAAGATTCGCAATAAATCGTGTTTCCACGTTGAAACTTGTTCAAGAAATAAAACTCTCATGACACATTGTTTTAGAAGATTATCGCTAGTATATCATGTGCCCTAGACCTGTTTCGACAATGAAATGAAAGTTTTCCTGAGATTTTTATTTCATGAGACAAAAATCTCATGAGATATTCTCATTGTGGATTCGCACCTTTAAGAAGGGTTTAAATCATAGACAAGGTAAATTGTCTATGGTTTAAATGCGCTGCAGTGTCATCAGTGAAGTTGCTTCGGGTTGTGGCATTCTGATAAGTTCCTAATAAGGACGAAACAACTGTCAATGTCTACTCGGCCACAGGGAATTCATTGTTTTTGGCATCCCTGTGTACTTCAATGAAAAATAAATTTAACCGGCGAAGTCTATGCTGAAACGCCCAAACAATCTATAGAGACTCCGATTGCTCATGAACTTGGAAACCAAGGAGACTTACAAAGTACCACCGATATAAAAAGGCGCGTTTTTATTAGCTTTATTTTTTTAACACATCGTATAACTCCGGAGTTACCTGAGGCCTGGAAAGATTTAAAACTGCAAAATGTTTAAACGACGTAATTTTGCTTACTAAGAATAACTTAAAAAGAGAAACAGGAAGAAAGGGTGTAGTCATGGAAACGCGAGTTTGGGATGAAATCTGATCCTTCGGTATGGGTTAGTATGTTGTCTGAAAAACATTTTTTTGCCTTTCTGATATAAAAATTAGTATGGCTTTTATTAAAAGACTGTTTTTTGTTCAAGCCCCTTTCAAAAATTGTTCGTTCTCTTTTAAAGGTAAAAACAAGAAAGGGCTGGTTACAACAAGATATTTTTTCGAATTACTAAAAATTATCACTTATAATCTCCCCAGCAGCAGAATTATTACCGATAATTTTTTTAAGGTCACTAATGGTTTTGTTAATAGAAAATTATCCCGAGTCGAAGACGAGGGAAATTTTCTTTTAACAAAATCATGAGTGAAACCGAGAAAAAAAATATCGGGAATTAATTCTGCTGCGTGGGAGATTCGGTAAGAAAATTTCATAAATTGTAGTTTTTTTTTAATGTTCCTGAAATTTTAGTAATAAACCTTAGTTACTAACAAGTAAAATAAATAATAAATAATTAATGTTTCTCACATTTTATTAAAAAAAAATGAGTTACTAACTGCTCAATTTCTTTAGCAATCGAACTTGCTGATTCATTACCAAAACGAATAATTTTTTACACAATATTATTGTAACAATAAATATCACGGGTACGACTAAAAAACTGATTGTTACTTGCTGGTTTGTCTCACCTGTCACTTCGAAATGACTTGACATTTGAATTAAAATTAAGTCGTAGTAGTATAAAGTGTATACGATCTTGATGATCATGACAGACTTGTCAAGTCCGCGTGGAATATCTTCGAATATCTGTATAGGGAGCAATCAATACAAATTTTGTTATATTTGTATTGTAGTTTCAATGTGTGATGCAGTAAATTGATCGTACCCCCAATATTTACGTTGTCTCAACTGAGTACTGACTTTGTATGAAGTATACCTAAAAAATATTATCACTTATTAATTTCATTAGGTTAATAGGCTATAGACTATCGCGATAGTCTCCCGAATAAGCAACGTAAACAAAAAGGAACATTCTAATTGGTTGAAAATAAATTTATAAAATTTTCGCAATAATTGCTGGTTTTAGGTTATATTTGCTTAAGGTAGGTAAATATTGGCCCCCTTTTTATTTTAGATTGATAATTGAAAGGGAGTAATTTGACGAATTATTGACGTGATTTAGTATACCCAACATTATGAGTTGTTGAGGATTTTACATGACAGTTGTCATATCGCGAAAAAGGCAGATTTTTTTCTAACTTCAGTTTTCTATTCTGAATTTGACATTACCAACCAACGGCGGAAATGTCATTTTTTCAATGTGATGTGTCAGAAAATTTAGATTTTGGTTATGCTTACATAGAAAACATTATAGTTAACAGCGTTATATGGTTTCATCCAAAGAACAAGATTTAAATACAGTGTGTCAACAAGTTCTTATTTTTTCCATCCTGGTTGTTTGAATCCTCTGTATGTATATTAAAAATGAGACAGGGTTTAAATAAAATCAGACACAGTGAAAAATATTAATATTTTTATATTGTGTCGGGAAAACACTTTACGATGATATATCTGTGGCAGCGTGCCTATTACAAAACACACTCACGAACAATTTGTCGTAAAATCCCAGGAGCATTTCTGTTGTCTTTTTGTTATATTGTTTTTGGGCTCAGGAGGCCGAGTGGTTTTATATTTAAAATGTATGTAGATATTAGGTGGCGAAAATGGTTTTAAGTATTATTTAAGTTTTAGCTTAAGTTGTAGGAAATAATCAACAATTTTAAAATAGGTCAATTTCTATTGCTTTTCTGATACCAATAGACCAGGGTCGATAATTTTTGAAACCAAAAAAAATAATAGTAGGATGAAACCCATTGGAAAAGGAAGAGATATAACAAAAATGAAAGGAAAAATAAATTACGGGCGATCCGAGGTCGGGAAGTGGAAGGGGGTGAGCTTTTAAGTGTAGAAAACGATTTATCTCGATTTCCGGCAAAACTACAAGTCCTATGAAAAAACCTTAAATGGCAAAGTTGTAGGTAATAAAAAGATCTACAACTTTTGTATTTACACTTTTTCGAATTACCTTAAAATTTATGTGAAAAATTCAAATAACCAATTTGGTTTTTTATTTTTATCTTTTACAAAAAAAAATTTTTTTACGAAATTTGATGAAACCTTACGTTTTTCGAGTAATTAAAGTATAAATTTTAATAAATAGCTCAAAATTATACATAATGATTTAAAAAAAAAATTTCATATTCGAGTTTTTTTCGTTTCTTTGCATTTTTTGAGAACATTTACCATAGTAATGTTTATTTTTTTACACCATCAGAAAGTAGAGATTTCAACGAACAAAAAATCCACCGACTTTTTTAAAAAAGCAGATATTTTGACGTAAGAATTTCGATTGAAAATTATGGTGCTTTTTCGTTATTAAGTCAAAATAAGGTGAAACAATAAATATTTTAAATTAAAAAAATTACAGTGTTTGAGACATAAAAAAGGTAAGTTTTTACCAAATTTCGTGAAGAAATTTTTTTTTGTAAAAGATAAAAATAAAAAACCAAAAACTTGGCTATTTGAATTTTTCACATAAATTTTGAGGTTATGTGAAAAAAGTGTAAATACAAAAGTTGTAGATATTTTTATTACCTACAACTTGCCATCTAACGTTTTTCCATAGGACTTGTAGTTTTGCCGGAAATCGAGATAAATCGTTTTCAACCCTTAAAAACTCACCCCTTTCCACTTCCCGGCCTCGAATCGCCCGTAAATTATTTTTCCTTTCATTTTTGTTATATTCTCTTCCTTTTCCAATGGGTTTCATCCTACTATTATTTTTTTTCACTTTTACCATTTTCAAAGGCTTCAGCCCTGGTCTACAATACCAATATATTATTATTTCTTCTTTTCAAAGCTGTTTGTTGATATTGCTGGTTTTTTTTTGCAGAACAGAGAACAAATTGATGATGTGGGAGGTTTTTTTAGGTCTAATTTATGAATTAGTTCTTTGTGGATTATCTTTGCCACCTGATTATGCATTCCCAAAAAAGCATTGGATGCCATCATAACACCACAACCCACCGTAATATGTTCTATCGTTTGTCCAAGGAAATTAAATTTTCTGCATACATTTTTCACATTTTTCTTAAGATTAATCCTCTCATAGTTTCTTATTCGAATCACACGGTCTTGGATAGAAATTATAAATCCCTCAGTCTCAGCGTTTAGCTGTCTTCTTTCTAACCAATTCAGTGAAATTTCTCTATCCATGTGTGGATTTTGAAGTGCAGTAGGATATTTACGATGCAAAGCTTTCTCTTTCCAAGTTACTGTTGTCTTGATGGCACGTGAATCATGTTGAATTTTATCATTTTACTGTATCCTCAGTGCTGTATATCCAGCATCTGCTATTACCATTATTTGGATTTTCCTATTAATTTGCTTTTGATTTTTGTATAAAGAAATATTGGGACTTTTCAATAATGGAGAAAAAATAAATTCCAGCAGTTAAGACATAATATGTGTTGTTTGGAAGGTTTGTTACAGAGGTCAAGTCTATATTAGATTCTGGTCTCGATGATTCTTTCACCAAGTTCACTAAGGTTTTAGATTTTGGAATGGTATGGCCCCCACACAGTACACAAGGGTAAATAATAAATCTCGTTGAGGATGTGCAAAATTTGTCACAACTTCAGATTTAATAAATATACACCCATATTAATTTTTCACTATTTTCTATATTTTTTGAAATCAAATTTTATTAAACAAATTTAAAACCCTACCACTTCTACTAAGCATAAATAATTTATAACTTCTTATGTTTAGAAGTATGTTTAAACCCTTTGAAGTAGGTACAAACTACATAAGCACAAGTAAATAAATCAATAACTTTTTGATTGATTACTAAAATTTGCAACAAGTGGTCGATTTTAACTCTGCCAACTTTTCCTTTACTGTTACCTGTTGAACAATGAAGCCACCGCCTGTTCTTTATCCCCTTTATTTGCCTGCAGTAACCGTTCTGCCTCAGCGTGTAAAATTTAAAATAATCCAATACATTTATCTTCAAACGGAAGGTTTAGGGATTTCCCGTTATTTTCTTTCTTGTATTTTTAGACATAAAAACATAATCGAAACGCGTCAGATGTCATGGGTGGCATGTTTCTAAATTTAGTTATAGTCAAGAAATTATTAATATAGATTTTAACAAATATGAGGACACTAAATAAATATTCGGAAATAGTTCCAAAACTGTTTAAATTCCTACTTATCAAACTCATCTGCAGTCGAAATAACGAGTGGTTCTACTTAACCATCCAGTATTTGTTCTCTGTTCCACCAGTCCACAATAATTTTTTTCTCGTCTTCTGCTGTTTACCTCCAGTAGTGCACGGTAATATGTGCTAGGAATTTTATCCACAATCCTTCTAGCTGATGTGAACTTGGAACATTTTTTTCATAGAACGATTTTGCTCCTGTCAAAATTAGTTTTAAAGAACAAGATTTAAATACAGTGTGTCAACAAGTTCTTATTTTTTCCATCCTGGTTGTTTGAATCCTCTGTATGTATATTAAAAATGAGACAGGGTTTAAATAAAATCAGACACAGTGAAAAATATTAATATTTTTATATTGTGTCGGGGAAAACACTTTACGATGATATATCTGTGGCAGCGTGCCTATTACAAAACACACTCACGAACAATTTGTCGTAAAATCCCAGGAGCATTTCTGTTGTCTTTTTGTTGAATTGTTTTTGGGCTCAGGAGGCCGAGTGGTTTTATATTTAAAATGTATGTAGATATTAGGTGGCGAAAATGGTTTTACGTATTAAGTTTTAGCTTAACTTGTAGGAAATAATCAACAATTTTAAAATAGGTTAATTTCTATTGCTTTTCTGATACCAATAGACCAAGGTCGATAATTTTTGAAACCAAAAAAAATAATAGTAGGATGAAACCCATTGGAAAAGAAAGAGAATATAACAAAAATGAAAGGAAAAATAATTTAC
Source organism: Polydrusus pterygomalis (assembly GCA_963969555.1). Lineage (NCBI taxonomy): Eukaryota > Metazoa > Arthropoda > Insecta > Coleoptera > Curculionidae > Polydrusus > Polydrusus pterygomalis. The sequence continues at coordinate 23,575,234 of OZ018379.1, forward strand.
GGGCGATCCGAGGTCGGGAAGTGGAAGGGGGTGAGTTTTTAAGTGTAGAAAACGATTTATCTCGATTTGCGGCAAAACTACAAGTCCTATGAAAAAACGTTAAATGGCAAAGTTGTAGGTAATAAAAAGATCTACAACTTTTGTATTTACACTTTTTTGAATTACCTCAAAATTTATGTGAAAAATTCAAATAACCAATTTGGTTTTTTATTCTTATCTTTTACAAAAAAAAATTTTTTTACGAAATTTGATGAAACCTTACGTTTTTCGAGTAATTAAAGTATAAATTTTAATAAATAGCTCAAAATTATACATAATGATTTTAAAAAAAAATTCATATTCGATTTTTTTTCTTTTCTTTGCATTTTTTGAGAACATTTACCATAGTAATGTATATTTTTTTTACACCATCAGAAAGTAGAGATTTCAACGAACAAAAAGCCCACCGACTTTTTTAAAAAAGCAGATATTTTAACGTAAGAATTTTCGATTGAAAATTAGGGTGCTTTTTCGTTATTAAGGCAAAATAAGGTGAAACAATAAATATTTTAAATAAAAAAAATTACAGTGTTTGAGACATAAAAAAGGTAAGTTTTTACCAAATTTCGTAAAAAAAAAATTCCTACCTCGGATTGCCCGTAAATTATTTTTTCTTTCATTTTTGTTATATTCTCTTCCTTTTCCAATGGGTTTCATCCTACTATTATTTTTTTTCACTTTTTACCATTTTCAAAGCCTTAAGTCCTGGTCTACAAAACCAATATATTATTATTTCTCTTTTTCAAAGCTGTTTGTTGATATTGCTGGTTTTGTTCTCCTTCTAGCTGATGTGAACATGGAACATTTTTTTAATAGAACGATTTTGCCCCTGCCAAAATTAGTTTTAAGGAATTAAATTGACAGTAGTACGGTTGTTCGCACAAATATCTTCTGTTGCAGCCCTCCCTATAACAAAATCCTAGGTTTTAATCCCAGCTGACATTTACCTAAGTCCTATTTCTAAAATTCGTCGTTTTTCAAAGCATCTTTTACAATTAGAAGCGTTATAGTCGTTTGTGATGCATATGTCATATTAACATTCCTCACATTCATTTTTACAGTTTCTTTCTTTAAAGCTTTAGTCTTCTTTTTCCTTGATTGTCGTTGCATTTCCTTAATTGGTATAATTCTATTAGTTTTATGAACAATTACTCAGTTTGAATGCTTCCGAGGCTTTTTCTTTAATAGATTTGGAATTTGATACCTCGCCGATATAAGCATAATCTTATTTTGTTTATTTTCGAGTAATCTATTAGATCAAGAATCGTTTCTTCAGTCTCTGGATGCAAAAAACCGGCAAACCGATTTTTATTCGGCATGTCACAATATTTATAACAAACTGATACATTTGTCAAAAATATGATAACCTTAAATGAAATGTCACGGAAGTATTTATGTACAAATTTTCATAATCACTGGAAATTATGTGGACATTTTTTTCTGATTCATAAATGACCGATATAGTAATTTACGTTACAAGACCGGAAAGTAATGTTTTTCAGGTCGAGACACGCATTTCCAGGGAGGCGAGGAGGCGAGGTAGGCGAGTCCTGGAAGCTTGGATAGACCTGCACAACACTAATTTTCGGTTGCGTGACGTACACTATTTTTTTTAAGACCGACACTTCTATACACTTACATTAAATTATTTTATTTTATATTATTTTTAAATGCGTCGTATGACTTCTCGTAACGGGCTTTTGATTTTACCGGCAATATATCGTAAGTCGCTTTCCTTGCTGCTTCCAAAATTTAAATTCATATTGTTAAATTTGCGCACTCGCCAAAACAAGTTTGACATAAACAACAAATTAAAAATCAACGAACTGTCACTCGACAATACATCGAAATGTTGTCATAGTAACGAAATCAAGGTATTATCAAAGAGCTACTGAAAAAACAAAAAACAGTGACCGGAATAGTAATTTACGTTACAAGACCGGAAAGTAGTGTTTTTCAGGTTGGAAGCTTGGAGAGACCTGGATAACACTAATTTTCGGTTGCTTGACGTACAATATTTTTTTTAAGACCGACACTTCGATATACTTACATTAAATTATTTTATATTATGTTTAATTGCGTCGTATGACTTCTCGTAACGGGCTTTTCATTTTACTGGCAATATATCGTAAGTCGCTTTCCTTGCTGCTTCCAAAATTTCTTCTGAAATCTCATTTTCCGTGTCGGATAATTCAAAATGTGAATTCATATTGTTAAATTTGCGAACTCGCGAAACAAGTTTGATATAAACAATTAAAAATCAACGAACTGTCACTCGACAATACACCGAAATGTCGTTGTCATAGTAACGAAATCAAGGTATTATCAAAGAGCTATTGGAAAAACAAAAAACAGTGACCGGAATAGTAATTTACGTTACAAGACCGGAAAGTAGTGTTTTTCAGGTTGGAAGCTTGGAGAGACCTGGATAACACTAATTTTCGGTTGCTTGACGTACAATATTTTTTTTAAGACCGACACTTCGATATACTTTCATTAAATTATTTTATATTATGTTTAATTGCGTCGTATGACTTCTCGTAACGGGCTTTTCATTTTACTGGCAATATATCGTAAGTCGCTTTCCTTGCTGCTTCCAAAATTGCTTCTGAAATCTCATTTTCCGTGTCGGATAATTCAAAATGTGAATTCATATTGTTAAATTTGCGAACTCGCGAAACAAGTTTGATATAAACAATTAAAAATCAACGAACTGTCACTCGACAATACATCGAAATGTTGTTGTCATAGTAACGAAATCAAGGTAGCTTGTATTATCAAAGAGCGATTGGAAAAACAAAAAACAGGGACCGGAAAAATCTTTTCCGGTCTTGATCGACAAAACGTTATTTTCTGGACGAAAAATTGTCCAGAAAGTGTATATTTCCTGGTCGGTTTTAAAAAAAATATATTGCGTTTATACCGTGCGAGCAAAAATTATTTGCATCAAAGAGGGCTTGGATTAAAAAACGTAAGATTTGGTTTAGATCACAATGATATGGGGACGATATATCTAACCAAATCTAGGTTAAAATTTTGTCAAATTCATATTATGACATGATATGCCAAAATAATGAGTAATAAAATAAGTAGACAAATACAAATTATTTTTATTGTTTACAAAATTAACAAAGTAAAAATATATAGAAAGAAAAAGACAAATAATTACGTAAATGGCTGAAATTGGCCACCGCCATGCTCCAAGCATAAATTCACACGTCTCTCCATATTTTCGAAAATGTTGACAAGCATCTCTGGAGAAATGTTACCACATTCTTGGATTTTCCTTTCTTGTTTTTGTTCTAAATTTGCAACTGGTGTTTTAAACATTGCATTCTTTCAATGAGGAAAAACGAAGTAATCCATAACCGTTAAACAAGGTGATCTAGGTGGAAATTCAATGTCTGATCGAAAACTGAGAGTAATTCCTGCGTCTTTCAAAATCTGCGGCTTGTATTTCTTGGAATACATGCACTTTATAAGGAAATAAATTTAGTAGCTCCTTAAGAATATTCCTGCATATTCCATAAGATCTTCCCACTTCTTGGGACAGGCGTCTTATGCAATTTGTTGGAGTATTTTGCGTTATTTCACGAACGTTTGCAACAAGTGCTTCTGTTCTTACAGATGGTCTTCGACCATGCACAAACCCGGATTATATTGCCACTCACCATTTACTCTAACCCCGTTTCGAAAATACGCTTCAACCATGGATGTTTTGTGCTGTTCCGTAAAGCCCATTGTGTGAATTGTTCAAGAAATTGGAAAAATTTTCGATGAATCAAATTACTTGTAACGACTGTCAAAGATGACGGAATAACTGATTGATTGTTAATTCAGGTAGTTACTGACACCCAACAGGTATTTAGCTCCACGGCTAAGCATTACGTCCTTAGATGCACAGCCCTCTTTGATGCAAATAATTTTTGCTCGCACGGTATTACGGATATCTTTATAATGTTGTTTGAACCTTTACTTGAACAAAATAACACTATATTAGTTTGTCTTTGATAAACTCCTAACCCATAGTTAAATGGAATTTTACTACACATACAACTAAGTACTAGATATTTTAATCTACATTGTACTACATTTTAAGATTCATTTTGTTTCACTTGAATCTATGTTTTGAAATTATAATTTATGTTATAAGAAATTTTCCAAATACAAGTTTTATTACAGTTTTGTATTGATAATAGTTGGTTGCAATGTTAACAATAATTTAATAGTATTTTATTGGTAATCACAGACCATCTTTTTTCCCTTTTCCTAAATGAGCAATACATCTTTTATTTTTATTTTATTTTAAGGTTATTTTTTATTCCCTGATTTATACTTGTCACATCAAGCAACAAACATACAATATTTTATGGACTACGTAAGTAAATGAAATAGCAATAAAATTCTACCATACAACAATACATAACTCAATATTAACACAAAGACATGACAATGCACAATGACAATGTAAAAAAACAGATTTACCATAGATTACCTCTATACTTTCAAAATATACATAACGATTAAAAATCACTAATAAATCAATACATAAAAATTACCTCGCCCACAAACGCCAGCTACGAAATAAAATCAACCAATAGAAGTATGAACGAAGAATGAAAGAAAAGGCGAAAAGAGAACAAATGAGAATTATATTTTTTTTCTTAAAACGTGTATCTAGAAATTAAAATAGTTTTGCTACCTGTATCTGAACCAAAAAGAAAGCTGTTTTTTTCCCATCGTTTTCCAGTAATAACAAACCGATAAGACCGCGTAATTCAAAAATAAATAATTTACATATTCAAAGCCAACAGACAAAAAATAAACAGTGTCATAGCAGTAAAGAGATAACCGCGAACTGGCTGTTAAACAACTAAGATAAAGTATTTTTTCTTATACGAAGGATAAACAACAGCCCACCTAGCTTTGCTCGGGCGTATCCTAGATAGCATTAGATCTAGATAAACAAACAACTGTATAAGAACTTGACATAACATGTTTAAATATTAATTAATAAAGATATTTTAAAATTAAAATTGTTATACTTGTCATTTAATAAATTAGATTTAGGTATTTTATAAATAACCCATCAGTTCCTCCAGCTTTTGAGATCAAAATGATGTATAATGTACGTATATAAAAATATGATAAAAATATCTAATACCTTCATTTCTGCCATTAAACGAAACCTCTGTTGGGTTGCACAAAAACTTAAAACCATAATTAACCAACCAACATTAGATTAAATAAATTATTATTATCTCAATATCGTTCTAAATAAGCTTCGACAGAGGCGAATGAGAAAATCAATATAATATATATATATAAAATATATCTCTTTAGGTCATTATATTTCGCAACAAATAGGTCGTTGCTTCAACAGCGAGAACTCCATATTTATGAACTATTTTATCTCATAGATTAGAGACGTTTTATATTTTCTGAAGTTTCTGTCAGTCGTTTGAATATGCTTGATGTTATTTATAATGAAGCATGTTCAAATAAATTTCTTACAATTGTACCTATAACTGCTACTGTGTTACATATTCTGATGCGTATATACAGTTGACGACATATAAATTCATATACTCCACCCATACATAGGTAACTTAATTACAACAAAATTGGGTAATATAGGTTTCTCACCTTGCTGCCTATACCTGGATAGAACACCAGCTATATACATGGCTGTAAATTATTGACAATTTTGTACCATAAGTAATAATAGGTATTTCTAAATATTTTTGTGTTTAAAGTACAGCCGCGAAATAAGAAAATTATAAAATAATACCAGGAAAACCACAAAAGTATAAAGCCAAAAAGGGTAAATTTATTAACAAACAATAAACAAAATACTAATATTTAATTGCTGCGCCTTGGGATTCTAATACTAATCGTAATCTTCTTGGCATTGACAAAATAATACTTCTGGTATAATCCGGAGTTAGGTCTTCCCAAATTTCTTCTATTTTATCAAATAACTCTATTTTATTCCGTGGTTTAAAATTTCTTTTGTACATTTTTTTTATCATCAATCCCCAAACATTTTCACTTGGATTTAAATCAGGACTTCTTGAGCACCAAGGCAGACATGTTACGTTGTTTTGTCTAAACCAGTTTCCTATATTTCTTGCAGTATGCACAGGGCAGTTATCCTGCTGAAATATAAAGTTATTTCCTTCAAAAACTATCGCGGCAGAAGGAAGAAAAATATTTTCCAAAATCTGAAGATATATATTATTACTGTTTAGTGTTCCACCAATATTCCAGCATACACCTGCACCGTAAACTATCCATGCCCACACATTAGCGGAGAAACGTCCACTGGTTTGCCTTTTCTGTGTATACTTCTCATCATATCGGGAATTTGGTGGTCTATTTACTCGAACCCTTTCATTATATGAAGACTGAAAAGTTTTCTCATCGGAAAACATAACATTTTGCCAAAAAAATCATTTTCTGTTAAATGCAATATTTTTCAAACTGCAAGCTGATGTAGTCAATAACATTTTGCTAAAAAAAATCATTTTCTGGTAAATGTTTCATAGCAAACCCCATTCTTTGTTCCTTATCACTATTTTTTAAAAACGGTTTAAATGCAGCTGCTCGATTTCTTAATTCAAAATATTGTCTTACTCGGCGTTGCGCAGTTCTAGATGAAGCAGGGAATCCTGTTCTGTGCATAGCGGATACTGCAGTTTCAAATGGATTTTGCCTTAAATACTCCACCAAATTTCGGTCTTGTTCATTTGATGATTTTCTATTATTTAAACCAGACCCAACAGACCTTTCAACTGTTTGATGATGACGCCATTTTTTACAATTCCTTGAACAGTATTTCTAGGTACTCTTAAATGATCAGCTATTTTTTCATAAGACCACCTTATTTCTACTAAACATATTATTCTTGCTTTTTCTATAATCCTTAAATGAGGCATTTTTAAATCGAATAAGATAATAACAATACTTTGACGGATATCATGATAACAATTAACACGTTACAAAGGTAATAAAGGTAAAAAAGTTGCATTTACAGTGTCACCGCTTAGTGTACGAAATTATCTGTCTTCAACTGTACCATTTCCACCAAAAATACTGTGACAAAAAATGTTGCTACTAATATTGGTAACACGATAGCGCCAGCATCAACTGTAGAACAAAAAGCTATAATTTACACTAGATTCCGGGATAGAGTACATGTAAAAGATATTGTTGTGGAATTCAGAGTAAGTAAGAATACAGTCATATCATACAAGAAAAAAAATGAAGAATACGGGGAATTTATAAGAAAACCTGGTTTCGATCGGGGGAAGATCCCGACGGAAAAATACTAAAAAGTATTGGGTATTTTTATTATTGAAACATCTTTAATTTTCATATTGTCAAGGTAAACAAATATAGGTACTCTTAAATCAACGAATAAAGAATGTATTACCTGGCCCTTTTTTATTGTTACGTTTTTGTAATGGTTACTCTTATAAAGAAAACAACAGCTTTAACAGCAAATATATAATTCTATTAATTTGTTCAAACTGTGTTACAATCAAACCATACCTTTTACTTAAATACATTTTTTGTGGTTTATAATAAAAGCGGCCTATAATATATGCCACTGTCTCTAACATACAATTTTATAAAATATAATTGTACCGCTCGAGACTAAATCTTTTGTCCCGACATTCGAGGCACTAGCAATGAACATTTTATATTAGTGCTAGCACCGACGTTTATTTGCTGTTAAAGCTGTTGTTTTGTTTATAAGAGTAACCATTACAAAACCGTAACAATAAAAAAAGGGTCAGGTAATACATTCTTTATTCGTAGATTTAAGAGTTATCATGATATCTGTCAAAGTATTGTCATTATCTTATTCGATTTGAAAGTGCCTCATTTAAGTATTATATAAAAAGCAAGAATAATATGTTTAGTAAAAACAAGGCGGTCTTATGAAAAAATAGCTGATAATTTTGGAGTACCTAGAAATATTGTTCAAGAAATTGTAAAAAAATGGCGCCAGCATCAAACAGTTGAAAGGTCTGTTGGGTCTAGTTTAAATAATTGAAAATCATCAAATGAAAAAGACCGAAATTTGGTGGAGTATCTAAGGCAAAATCCATTTGAAACTGCAGTGTCCGCTATGCACATAACATAATTCCCTGCTTCATCTAGAACTGCGCAACGCCGAGTAAGACAATGTTCCGAATTAAGAAATCGAGCAACTGCATCCAAACCGTTTTTAAAAAATGGTGATAAGGAACAAAGAATTGGGTTTGCTATGCAATATTTACCAGAGAATGTTTTTTTTTAGCAAAATGTTATTGACTACATCAGCTTGCAGTTTGAAAAATATGTACAATATCTACCAGTGAGGAGTGTTTGAATAAATAGTGTTTTTATTTATTTAAAACATATTAAACAGTACCTATGTCAGAATTCATTAATCATGTAGGTACTCGCAAATTAGGCGTTTACTTAGTTTAGGCACTTTTACTATGATTTTTTGAGCACCCTGTATAAAAAACAAATAAATTCGTATGTTATATTTTTTTAAGAACCTTAACAAAAATGATATTTTTGAATAATGAAATTTTGGATCTAGTTGTCTCTATTGGCCTCTATTCGTAGGCAGTATAAAATAAACAAATACATTTTTTATTTTGGTTTCTTGGTATTGTATTTGACTATTCGATTTAATATTAATGTCATTACTTTGTTACTTGTAGACTGAGAGTGATCCTGATGCCATACTAATTATGTTAGGTCACCGAATCGCACAGTTAGTGTTTTATTTATGTTGAATAATATCATCAGCATTTATGATTTTTAATATGATTTTTTGAGCATCCTGTATAAAAATCAAATAAATTTGTCTTTGATACTTTTTTAAGAAGCTTAACAAAAATGATATTTTTAAATAATGAAATTTTGGATCTAGTTGTCTCTATTTGCCTCTATTCGTAGGCAGTATAAAATAAACAAATACATTTTTTATTTTGGTTTATTGGTATTGTATTTGACTATTCGATTTAATAATAATGTCATTACTTTGTTACTTGTAGACTGAGAGTGATCCTGATGCCATACTAATTATGTTAGGTCACCTAATCGCACAGTTAGTGTTTTATTTATATTGAATTAGATCATCAGCATTCATGATTTCATGATTTAGTGTGTATTTCATGCATGTTTATTTATAATTATAAATAAAACTAAGATGATTTGATTGAGTGCCCTGCAATTTTTTTTATTTAATTAACGTACATGTTTTATTACACACATTCTGTGGCAATTTCTCGTTCTCTGATAACAACGCCGCAGCGATGATTTTAGAGAGAGACATATCTCACACCAACCGAAGTCTGTGCTAACAATGATAAAACGTATTTGAGAACCCTAAAGGCAATATCAAATGCCTCGATGAAAAATAGTGTTGAAAAGGCAGAAAGATTGTTTGTGCTTATTGTCTAAAGATTAAACGAGGTTTGTAGGGAAAAAAATCACTGAAATAAATAGGTACATATTTATAAAACGTGATTCTTTAAGTTAAAATTTACAACCTACATTGTGGTGGATTTATTACTGTTTACATTTTCTTTTTAATTTTTACTATACAGGGTGTCTCACGGTCGATGGTACCTTAGACGTTTCTGACGAACCAGTAAAGGAATTGTTCTGAAAATTTGGTCGCTTACATAAACGGATATGCTCTACCAACCTAAAATATTTTTAACAATACAGTGTTGCCGCTTCCACAAAAAAATAATAGCAACACCATATATTTTATTTTATTTTCAAAACCCCCATTACTTTCCTTACAATTTTTATTAACTCTACTCCATACTTATCTTTTACCGTTTCTAAGATATAAATTAATTTCCTTTTTTTTTGTCCGAAAACGGCACTTTTAAAAATGCTGATAATTTTGAATTCTAAAACACTGAAACTCTGAAATTCGATAAATAGTTAGCTAATACCGTAGGGCTCTCTACCCCAGTCCCAAATCTTAGTTGCAATATACAGGGTGGTTGAAAAATACACTTATTCTGGTAACTTGAAAAAGTGACCGTAAGTCATTTTTTTCAAATGTAACACCCTGTATATTATTACGGATTTAAAAAGCTGCTAAAATTTTACTTAATTCTTATATATCATTCCTGTACCTAACTAACTAGTTTAACGTTTTTTTTGTTCAATTTTTATTCGGTTATTAGTTAGTTCGCCATGACAAAAACTGATGTTTACGTATGTTACCATGGTTATCCTTTTTAACATTTCATTAAGTTTAGATACAAGATAAAAATACACTTTAAAGTCATGGAAGAAAACTATACAAATGCAGTTTTTATGAGTTTATTTATTTTATTTGGACAATGTGTGTTTGCATTAACATGCAAAAAACATTAAAACTAAATTTTTCTTGAAATCCATGCAGTCAACACCCGCATATTAAAGTGTTTGGATGTAAACGGAAAGCGTTTTGAACATCTGTTAAAATAGCATTTTATTAGTTATAATTTTAGTAGTCTTTTATTATTTGACTACCTAGTTATCATCTAATAACATTGTCCTGGATCCTTATGAATTTTCTAAGATTCATTGGCGGTAAATTAGAGTACATTTCGTTAAACTTTATACATGTCCTGGCGATAATTCTATCACATTGTCCAAATAAAATAAATAAATTCATAAGAACTGCATTTGTATAGTTTTCTACCGTGGCTTTAAAGTGTATTTCTATCTTGTATCTAAACTTAATGAAATGTCAAAACGATAACCATAGTAACATACGTAAACATCAGTATTGTCTAACTAATAACCGAATAAAAATTGAATTGTATAGAAAACTTTACAAATTATGCCTAATACGTCAAAAAAATGATTAAACTAGTTAGTTAGGTACAGGTATGATATACAAGAATTAAGTGAAATTTTAGCAGCTTTTCAAATCCGTAATAATATACAGGGTATTACATTTGAAAAAAAGGACTTATGGTCACTTTTTCAAGTTACCAGAATAAGTGTATTTTTCAACCACCCTGTGTATTGCAACTAAGATTTGGGACTAGGGCAAAGAGCCCTATGATATTAGTTAACTATTTACCAAATTTCAGGGTTTCAGTGTTTTAGAGTTCAAAATTATCAGCATTAAAAGTGACGTTTTCGGACAAAAAAACGGAAATTAATTTATATCTTAGAAACGGTCAAAGATAAGTATAGAGTAGAGTTAATAAAAATTGTAAGGAAAGTAATGGGGTTTTCGAAAATAAAATAAAATACATGGTGTTGCATATAAAAAATCGAAGTTACTATTATTTTTGTGTGGAAGCGGCAACACTGTATTGTTAAAAATAATTAAACGATTCCTTTACTGGTTCGTCAGAAACGTCTAGGTACCATCGACCGTGAGACACCCTGTATAGCTGCTAGATTGTATTGTTTTGTTCTTATGCAAAAAGAAAAATCTGAATTTTATGGTAGGAGTCCAGTAGGAGATTTAACGAACCTCTACTCGATCAAACGAGTAAAATAATTAGTGTTTTAATATTTCTATATCGGGAGCTATACATTCGTGTGCGAATGAATAGGAATCTCGAAATCGGTAAGAAATACGACGATTGTTAAATTGAGGAAACATTACGCATTTTGGGACTTTACCTTCGGATATTATATCCGAAATTAACCGAATTTTCATTTACTGCTAAATGCACTATTTTTTACCCGGAAATAATGTAACGTTTTTGCTTAACAATATTTCTAGATTACTGCCCAAAACCAAAGTGTTATAATTATAAAATATATAAAAATACTAGGTAATAAAAAAGAAAATGATTTCTCGTGGCGTGTGTCCTGCTATAATAAATTTGTTTCTGATAGAATATCATTGAAATAAGAAACTAATCTAATGTAATTATGATGTTTCGTGGTATTAACGACGCCGTTTTCTACCCGTTAACTGTCAATTCGATTTGCGTAACTATTAACGATTCGTATGCGCACTGCAGTGCCGTGTTGATCAGGTAGTTATTTTAATGCTTATGGCATATGAAGAAGAAAGACAGACGTATTCTGGAGCTGGTAGAGCAAGGCAGATGTTAGTCAGCCGGTCATAGTTTTGTTTACTTTCGTGTTTTGTGCAATTACGACCCTTTTGCTGTTAAAACAAACATATTATTATATATCTTCTTGAATTCTTAGGAGAGATGACATCTAGATAGATTAGGAAATATCGTGTTACCAGTAAAAATGGTTATTTTTACTTCAGTTTTGAAAATCGACGTGGTTACTTTCAAGGATTTGAAGGGAAATTCGGACAATTTTAGCGGTTTTAAAAAACTGCTTTTTTTAAAGTTTCTGTGCATTTATTTAAAAGAAAACAACGGCATACTATTCGTCAATGCCTCCCTGAACAGCCCTTCCAAATTAGATAGGTACTACTTTTTTTTAAATAATTGCAAGGTTCCGAAAGTTATCCCTGCATTGAAGCCATTTATACATGATTGACCTTGAGAACTGGACCCTTAACCCTAAAAATAATTAAATCGATAAGTGGAAAAAGGGTCCAAGTGCAGAAATAAACATTTTAGAGGAAACAAAAAAAATTATTACTTCAAAAAGGAAGGAGAATTTCGTGTTGGTGTGCACAGATAACTTATTCCTTGTGGTACTTTGAGTTGTTTTATAAAAAAATAAGATTTATTGCCATATAGGATATAGGACTTTTCGCAAAAAAATATTTTATGATCTTTTTCCTTTCTTCCACTCAGTTGATTTTTTTAATGTTTTCTTATTGTTTGTTCTTTTATTTTGTTTTAGTTCCATTTTATAAAATATAAGAGGATAAGGAGTATATATGTCGTAGGCTGATAGTGAAATCCGTCATTTCATGAAAAGCCTAGTCACTTCATGAAGCGTCGGCAGATTGTGTAAAAACATGAAATTACACGATCTGCCGCGTCACTTCATGAAGAGACCTTGACGTTTCGGCGCATTATGTATAACACAATCTGCCTAATTTTAAATATCGTCACTTCATGAAATGCCACAAAAACAAGGCATATTGTGTAATTCCGTCTAAAAGGTATATTGGCAACTGGTTTGTTCGTTGTTCCTCAGAGCATTTTTTTTTTAATTAAATTTTTTCAACTAATATTATTTTATAAAAATTAAAAAAATGCTCTGACAAACCCGAACAAACCAGTTGCCAATATACCTCTTAGACGGAATTACACAATATGCCTTGTTTTTGTGGCATTTCATGAAGTGACGATATTTAAAATTAGGCAGATAGTGTTATACATAATACGCCGAAACGTCAAGGTCTCTTCATGAAGTGACGCGGCAGATCGTGTAATTTCATGTTTTTACACAATCTGCCGACGCTTCATGAAGTGACTAGGCTTTTCATGAAATGACGGATTTCACTATCAGCCTACGACATATACAAGATGTAATCAAATAATTTTATTTGGCAGTTTCCGCAGTGCTAACATTCCATGACACAATATGGTAATAGAACTCTAAATCTTCACCACTAACGTATTGTATAATCTTTTTAAGTCCTGGATTTTCTTATCGTTGATAGGTACTGCTTCAGAATAAGCTTCATAATTTTTCTCGTTTTTCACACTTGTTAACCGGCTCGATAACTAATTAAAAAAATAACCTCTAAAGACGACAGACGCAGTTGAACTGCATACTGAGTGGAAGAACGGTCCATCCGACATGCTAATGGAAGCATGTTGCACATGGACCGTTCTTCCGCCCGGTCTGCTTCGCAGGTGGGTGATTGTAGGCAAACGGTATTGAATTTTGGATCATATTTCGGCTCAGTCGATGGATGAATGTTATTTTAACAAAATGGCTCTCACTTTAAAATGTCATAAATGGTCACTTGGACCCTTCTTTCACTCATCGATTCAATTGCAAATCCGTAATGGCAAAGAAACTATTAAAAAATTTAACTTGACGATTGTACCTATTTAAAAAACAAAACTTCTACTTTGGCAACCAATAACGTCATAAATAAGTGTTTTTTGCTTTTTTCTGAAGTCAAAAATTAAGACGTTAATGATAAAAATCTAAAACAAAATGTTTCTAATATCTCCAAAGGTATTTATTCGGAATATTTATAATTTTATTTTAAACTCTGAAAATAATGAGTTCATAGAAATTTTTTTAGAGATTAGGCACAGAAATAGCACAAAAAACGCTTAAAACCCCTTAAAAATAATTTTTTATAAAACCCCATTTTTAAATTAACGTCGTTTCGATATTATATTTACTTCTTTTTCTCTAAGAATACAAGTCTAATGATAAAAAATTAATATTTCCACAACAACAGAAAAAAATAAATAATACATAGTTGATGTCATTGTATTTTCGTAGTTTCTCTTTATTAGTTGTTTTCTTTTTCGTGTTTGTAACCGTGTATCTTTGTCCTTATGAAAACAATTTTAAAAAATAACAATCCTCAAATATAGGACATATTTTTTTGTTGTGATGAATTGAATTAGGCCTAAATATCGATTTTTGTTATAAAGACAAGAAAACAGGTCCTGCAACAATAACATTTTTCATAAAGAATATTATACAATTTGTCTTAAATTTGATAATCACTATCTTGGGGTTTTGGTTGTAATCTATCTATCTATACAGTGCGTGTACTAAGTTTCCTAATGGAAATCAGATTGCCTTTTGTTATCTACCAGGACTTTTTTTTAAAGAAGTTATCTTGTATATTTACAAAACATTATTCGAACAAAAACTACAGTATTTAATGTATCAGTTTTTTTTTATTAAGAAATAATTATCTTACTAGGTAGGGGAGAGCGGGGCTGGAAGTTCCGATTTTCATATGACATGATGTTTTATTAAAAAAAAACGAAGTTTAATTTTTAAATGTGACAAAATTAAACGAATGTTTATCGTTTTTTCCAACAATGAAGTTACTTCTACTAGTATCTTAATAGTTTTTTTTACAGAAACCAATTTGTGTTTAATTTCGGAGCGGAACAATCAGCCCCGCTTTGGGGCGAGTTGTTCCACCTTTAAGGCAAATTGTTCCGCTTATGGTGCGTATACATACATTACCGCGCTGCGCGACGAACGCGCGGCTCGCGCGCACCAATTCGTCTAGATCGCTACGGGTTCCCAAGTTGCGCGCTATCCGCGTGCACGCCGCTCGCCTCGATCCATCTCCTGTCGGTTTTTCAACGCTCCGCTTTGTATGTTCGTGTTTCAATTGAGACGCCTGTGAAGAGAGGTTCGTTGCTTTCTGCGCGCTGTTCTGTGTTTTTTAAAATCCCTAAATGGAGTGGTCGGAAAAAAATTTAATTAAGCTTATCGATGCCTATCGAAACAAATCTCTATTGTGGGATCCACGACATAAGGATTATTTCAAAAAAACACTGAAAGTAGATGCCTGGAAGGCAATAGAAGAAGAGATGAAGATATCTGCAGAAATATTATATATATATTTTTTTCTTTTCTTCTTTTCCAAACTTGCCATTAAGAGAGCCGCACTACTCATCACTACAATTGCGTAGTAATCCTTTTGGGATAGAGACATGATTTTAACTAAATGAATATTTGTGTTCGCGGGTTTATATATGGATCGTAGGAAGTTCGTTGAATTAAAAATGCAACGAGCAGCGAAGGAACGGCGCGAGCGCCGCGCAGCGCGCTAATGTATACGCACTTTTAGATTATGACAATATACTTTGAGAATAACATAGCCTTTCTTAAATAAAACAATCATTTCTAAAAATATATTATGTAATGTTTATTCTATGCACAAATAAACTTAAAAACAACAAAATAAAATATTACTGGTACAAAGCAGCGGCGCTAGCTCCTAGCTCTACAGTAACCAAAGGGCCGCGCTCAGCAGACACTATAGCACCGACCTGTTTTGTACCTTGCCACTATCTTCCTTGGCTTACAGTCGTTTCCAAAGTCTCGTCCAGGTTCCAGAGTCTTGATGGTGTCAATTTATGTTTTAGTAGAGTTTTACTGAGCTTGGTAAAAAATTCATTCGCGTTATGTCTGTTAAATGCAGATGAACGTCCTGCACTAGTTGCTTCTGGGGTTCTTATCGGTAAGTCGCGGTTTCTCTTTATAATTCCAGTAAACCAGTCAGCTCCACTTTCTCCATTTTTGTGCCATATAAAGGGGGAATGTATGCGAGTATTTAAACCTCTCCGGGCAGAAGACCGAAGTATATTGAGGAACATTTTAAAATGTCGTTCGCCAACTCTTTTTCCTGTTTCAAGGTAAACACTAGCCTTTAGTTTATAACCTATCGTAGGAACATCACCAGCTTTCAATTTTGTCGCGAATCGATGTAGCGTCATGTGATAAATATCAAGATCTCTTGCAACAGTTTTAATAGGTTTCCCTCTGGCGCAACAATGTCTCGGAGGTTTTACCTCTATCTGTCTTTCGTTTATAGTTTCGCATCCTTAAAATAAAAGAAAAATGGTCTTAGGAATTTTAGATACGATTAGAAGTTAATTGGGGTAAGTTGTTCCGGGGAACAACTAGCCCCGCCGGGAAGGAACTTATAGCCCCAAATGACATTGATATACAAAAACTGACATGCTGGCAAACTAGTAGAATTAATTACAAAACTACTTAAGCAATACCTATGATACCCTACTAATGTCACTACAATCTAGAAAAAGTTTCGCATGAATCGGTCCATAATAAATAGAGATAGACCAAATAGTTTAAACACAAAAAAATTTACTTACGTGATGTTTTGACAACGCCATGCACCCCGCCACTCAACGGCTATCGCCGAAGTAACTAAACGGACTGCCGGCGGGGCGCGTCAGCAAAAGGTCTCACCGCGCACTTTACATGTATTGCTATCTCTTTTCCTCACAAAGTTGCGGTCGGAACAACTTACCCCGGGAATTTCCAGCCCCGTTCTCCCCTACTGATTAGATAATTTTGAAAAGACTTTTATTTTTCTCAATCGGTGTGTATAATCATAACAGATCCTTTGCTTCGAAACATTTAATTATTTGCTGTAAAACAGGATATAAACTACAAGAGCCTTTATGTTTATTCATCAAAGTCAAACTTTCTTAAACAAATGTTTGATGTTTTGACAATTGACGAAAACCGTAGAGGTGGATCGGTTTTATCTGTTAAGTTATATTACTTTCAAGTAACTAACAACAAGCTTGAGTAGCTTATAAAATAAAAGCACAGTAATTAGACTGCCTAATCGATCCCGTATGTAAAAAGGGGAATAAATAAAAAATACTGTTTTTGAAATAATTAGGTTTTAAAAATTCCAAAGTTTGAATAATTGATTTTATTTTATTTATGATTTATATACCCACGACACTACAAAAAATAACTAAATTTTTACCAATAACGTAATGATTTTTTCTGGAGTGGTGTAACTATTCTCCAGAAAGGACATTGTAATTTAGGGGCTGGAAAAAAAAATTCTTAAAATTATTCGGGGGTAATACATAAGTGCATCTAATTTTTCCGAAAAAATTTGGAAAAACAAATTACTTGTCAACGAGTTATTTCAATTTTTTATCAGAAAAATTAGATGCAAGTTTGACAAGATTATTTCCTGACTGAACGAAAAAAACCTCTTTACTAGTAATATGATAATTTAATCAATCAAAGCAACATACAAAGCATTTTACTTTATTATATTTTATTTTTAATTATATTTTACGCATATTCCAAGCCAAGTTTTTAAGAAATAAATTCAAAGTTGATACTGTTGTATTTTTATCAATTACGTAGGTACTTTTTTTCACAGCAAAAACTCATAAATTGCTTCCAAATGCTGTTGTGTGTCTTCACTGTATTACTGGGTACGCTATTTTTTACTTCTTGATTGATTTCTTTGTTTGGAACATATCCAAAACGCTCCATGTTGCACAAAATTACTTTTTTTGCGAAAAAATTATTTAAAATAAAAGCGTTGTTAGGTTGCTGTGTGGAATTGTTTTACTAAAGTCATTCGCTGATAACTAGATAGAAATTTAACATTTTTTTATTTTGACAGTACCTACCTATCAAACATTTTCTGGAGAAATTACTGACAGGAGCTGTCATGCAATTTTTCCACTTGAAAATTTAATATGACATACGAATTCTTGAAAGTGATTGGTCAAAATTGATAGGAAGGAAATAATCAAAATTAAATTAGTGCCAACGCGTTTCGGCCAAATATGTTATCATCATATTATATATAATTATTGTATAGTATAGGTATGAATGCTTGTGTAATATATGTTAAAAAAAATATATTTAGGTACTTACGTTTCAAGAAAACTAAATACTTTATAGATACATAAAGTTCAACAATATACTACCAACATCTCATAAGCACAAAATAATGGCAAACACTTTCTAAAATGCTAAAACAAATCTTGATTTAAACTTCCTAAACCAAATCAGACTGTGACGGTTCTGCGAGTTTCCAAGGTTAATATATATGCCTACTAGGTATACGACATTCTATCTGAGTTGCAGTCATCTGTTGACTCTTTTCGGGCTAAAAAGGTTAGATGAGGAATATTATGTATCTTCGTCGTATACCTACATGTAAACATCCATTTATATTTCCATCTATCATCAATTCAACGAGGTGTTTTCTGAAAGGTTGGTAAATATGATTGACATAATATAACAACGGCGGTCATTAGAATCTTATGTGATAAATACTTTAGTTATGTTTGGTGTATGAATATGTCAGATTCAAAATTACAAATTTTAAAACTTTTTAATAACTTTATAAACAAAATATATCGACAACTTAACAGTTTAATATAGAAAAATAAAAATAAAATATTCCATTCACAGTTCATTTCAACATAGAAGTTGTTAGAAACCTCTAAATAATGTTACCCTACGTCACGATATATTACAATGTTCAAACATCGCCCTCCGCTTTGCCACTTAAGATGCTTTTCTCTGACGGACGTCTCCTGGGACCGATTTTTTGTAGACCACATAAACGTCTGAGCTAACAATGATGAAAAGTATTTACGAGTCTGAAATGTATCCCACAAGTGTCAACAGGTAAGATGTAGTGGCAAAAGATTATTATGTAGGGGAAGGTTTCCTATACTGCACCGCCTTCTAAATTGGACAAAAGTTGTTCAACCTAAAACAAAGTTTGGCAACACTGTACGTGACGTCTTCTCAACAACAGTCAGAACTAGATAATTTATCGTGAAGGTCGCATGAATAAGCTTTATACAGCGTGTAACTTCATTTTTGCCATTTTAATGTATGCTTTTTAATGGTGGCTAAATGAGCTACGCTCAAGGCCAAAAAAAAAATAAAAAAAAATATATATATATATTTATTCGTAGGATAGACATCAAAGGGCAAGTTAAAACATTTTTGTGCAATAAAACAAGTAAGTTTTGCTAATTAAAGCACCAGTTATTTATTTTGTAACAGAAGTCCTGATATCTATATTGAACCGGTCCAACTTAGGCAACCTACGACAGGTTACAATGGATTGAAGCAGTCCTAATACAAAAATGAATAAATGATACGAAATCGTATTATAGATTTTTATTTAATACCTATGTCATTGGAGACATAATGTATTGTCTCAAAAGTCGCATGAAATTAAGATAAAAATTTATTAACGCTCTTGTTATTCCTAGGTAACAGCTCTATACGTAATTAAATATACTTAATTTAACTGATAAAATTTTTTACAAATTTGTAATATATTATATAAATAATAATACTGTAAGAGCTAAAAAACTCAGTTAGGACCATGTACGGCCATACCTTCACACCAGGAGTCGCCACTGATTATACTTAACCCATTTACCCAGTCAGCCCTAACTTATAAGCCTTAAGAATTGTCTTACTTTTTTGTCGTTTCAGAGTTCTTTGCGTTAGTTTCCGGATTTTAATTAAGTCTACTTTGGAGCATGTTTGTTGGAGCCTATAATTTATACTTTTTAATTGGTCATAATACCCTTAATTAAAGTACTACCTACAGCAAAATGGCTTTGTATTTCTATCATACAAATAGTTTTGATATACCTAATCTGTGAAAACGTTTCTTTTTCTCGTTTTTTTTTGTGATGTAAGTTCATGAATCACTTGGTATATTTGAATGGAATAATAGGTATATTTAACCTATGCCTAGTTATAAAAAGCCAACTGGTATGTCTTAAATAAGGAATAATAGCATTATCATGTTTCGCGCATATAAGACGATATGAAAATTCACTTTTATTACAGGAATTATGTATACATCGTAAATTATTTTCAGCAAAGTGGCACACTATACAATACCAGTGAGTCGTAAAAGTTTGCATAGTATAAAATATTGTACAAGTTGTTGCAGATGCGCAACTAAATACCTACTATTTAAGGTTTTATTTCTAAAACAGTTAATGCTCCTTTTGTCTTATTTTTGTACTCAGTGTAATGTTTTTTTTAATTTGTCTTCTTGCTGACGCTATAATATATTAAATGCATAACACAAATCTAGTATTTGTGTTTATAAGCAAATACAAATTACTAAAATAGAATTGCACGCTTTAATTCTTGTAAAAAATAGATGAAATATGTGTTTCTCGAGATTGAATGACAAGAACCACTGACGATCAAAAAATGTATCTGGCAATACTGATCTCTACTGATGTATTGTAGTTTCTGTATATTATATAAAACATTCTGCGTTATTATAATTATTGTATAAAAAAGTTTAATTTTCTCTCAAGAAAATTAATTACAGTAAAATCTTTTTGATGCCACAACCATACTTTTATAGAATTATACCTGACATACCACATATTTTAATTACTAGGGTAAAGTCGATTCACTTAGTAAACCTGCAAGATGGCCGACATGTCATATGACAAAAGTCATTGAAAATGCAAAAATTTATTTTATTTAGCTGGAATATGACTTTTGTCATATGACATGTCCGGCCATCTTGCAGGTTTACTGAGTGAATCGACTCTAGCTGTAATTTGAGATTCATAATGGTTGTAATATATGAACACTTCAAAATTATGTTTTGTTATAAATAATATCTTGTCCTATAATAAACAAATTTATATTTAACCTAAAATATCTATAATGTTGGTCATCAAAGATATGACATTTTTAACACGCTTTTATTAGCTTGTCCGTATCTTGTCTTGTCTTATTGTTTGTTTGTCCGTAACCGACTTCTTTGAACCCGATTTTGACCCACGGTCAGATTCACTTTAAATTTTGTAGACTTATCAAGAACCGCTGACAGTACAATAATCTACACGCAAAAAATGCTCCTGTCAAATTTTGACAGCTGTCAGGTATAAAACGACGAAGCGATTTTGACGAAACAAATTATGGGGTCGTATAGTATTCGATGCGGAGACTTCGGGAAAAATAGGCAAAAAATTCTCCTGTCAAAATTTGACAGCTGTCAATATGTCAAATCATTTTAAAAAAGAATATATTAATGAAAAAACTATAAGGTCGTATGTATATTGACGGTGGAAAGTTAAAAAAATACGCAAAAAATTCTCTTGTCAAAATTTGACACCTGTCAATATGTCAGAATTATTACAATAACCGACAGTAATAAAACAAACGTGGGGTCGGAAGTGTCGCTAAGAATAGAGAAAACTTAAAAAAAAAATTCTAACCGTCTAAATAAAACTTTGACAATTTTTTTTTTTTTATTTTGACAATTTTTGTCGTTTGATCGTGCTTTTTTTTTTTTTTTTTTTTTTTTATGATCGAGCACACGCACTATAGGAAAAATCCTTTAAGGCGCTCTGGGAGCGGTGCGTGTGCGAAGAAAGCGATTCACGTTTTTCTTGAATCGTTGGAGGTTATATTCGGTTGGAAACACGGTCTCAGAGAGGCCGTTCCACAAAGATGACGTCCTCCAAATGAAAGAGTTCTGAAACAATGATGTTCGGGGTGTACTAAGTTGAACCACATAGGGATGGGCGGCTGTGGTTCGTCGTGTGTTTCTGCTATGCATTACTCTAGGTGGAATCGAGCGGGCAATATCTTTCGAACACTTGCCATGAAAATATCTGTAGAAGAGAGTCAAATCACCAACCTGTCTTCGATGTTCTAAGCTGTCGAGGTTCTTAGTCAGCTCATGGTCGCCGATTAGACGAACGGCTCTCCTTTGGATGGAATCCAACAACCGAAGGGTATGCTTTGGTGCAGAACTCCAGATATGAGAGCAGTATTCCAGTGATGGTCGGATCTGGGCTTTATAGAGTGTCAAAAGTTGTTGAGGTGTATACAACTTTTTGGTACGGAAAAGTATACCGAGCTTCTGAGAAGCTGCCCTGGCGATTGCCACAACGTGATTATGCCAAGACATATTTCCTCCCAGGTTGACACCCAGCAAATTAATAGACGAAGTCAGTGGAATTGCGTGTCCTGCCATAACGATATCGGGTTCTGCAATGTTAACCTTCTTGGAGAAAACTGCTGCCTGGGTTTTTTGAGCGTTAAATTCGACTTGGTTACTGTCACCCCAAGACAAAATTTCTTCCAGGTCTTTATTGAGGCGTGATACCTCCTGTTGTCTGCGAAGATGTGCGTCAGCAGCCGATGATTGAGATTTCAAAGTAAAGGATGAGATAAGTGTGCTGTCGTCAGCAAAGCTATATAATGGATTTTTTGTTTTCGCTAGAAGGTCGTTAATGTACAGTAAGAAGAGGGTGGGGGATAAAATGGATCCTTGAGGAACACCAGCATTGATGGTGAAGGTGTCTGAGAGAAACCCGTCAATCGCTACTTGCAGAGAACGGTCCTTGAGGAAGCTAGACAACCATGAACAAAATTGACCGGGCATACCATAAGAACGCAGTTTACTTAGGAGCTTGTTCGGGTTTGTTCGAGTTTGTATGTATGTTTGTTTGTAACCGACTTCTTTGAACCCGATTTTGATCCACTTTAAACGGTCAGATTTAATTTAAATTTTGTAAACTTATCAAGTACCGCTGACAATACAATAATCTACTAGTCTAGCTAAATCTACTGAAAAAAAAATTTTTTTCTTAACAATAACTCAAACTAAAAAATGAAAAATAAATATAGTTTAAAAAAAATAAAAAACACTCTTTAATTAATCAAACTAAAAAGCGGAAAATAAATATAGTTTAAAATAATTCTTGAAATTCTTAATATAGGCAGAAAATAATAATGAACGATAAACATTAGTATTATTGTGAAAAAAGCGTGGGTCGCTTTATGCTATATTTTCCGTATATTAAGCACCCCACGCTTTTTTTACAATAATACTAATGTTTATCGCTCAATATTATTTTCTGCCTATATTAAGAATTTCAAGAATTATTTTAAACTATATGTATGTATTGTAGTTTCTGTATATTATATAAAACGTTTCTGCATTGTGATAATTATTGTATAAAGAAGCTTACTTTTCTTTCAAGAAAATTAATTACAGTAAACTCTTTTTGATGCCACAACCATTCCTTTATAGAATTATACCTGACATACCACATATTTTAATTACTAGGGTAGATGTAATTTTAGATACCTAGTAATTATTGTAATATATAAACGCTTCAAAAGTATGTTTTGTTATAAATAATATCTTGTCCTTAACAAATTTATATTTAACCTGAAATATCTACAGGGTGTTAGTGAATAAGTGCGACAAACTTCAGGGGGTGCTTCTTTAAGTGATTTGAAGAAAAATAGTTCATATAAACATGGGTCCGAAAATGCATAGTTTTTACGATACAGGGTGTCAAACTTTTAAAAAAAAATCGGATGTTCGTAAATATCTCGATATTCTTTTATTCGATTTTGTTGAAATTTGGTAATTTTATTTATAATAACAAGAGGATAATTTAGCCTCAATTAGATTAAAATTTTTAAGTCCAGTGGCGTCCCGGAAGACAGTCCAACTAATATTTTTGACAACAAAACTGCGCGCCACTGGCTTTTTTAAAAATTATGTATTTTTTTCGAATTAAGCAACTACAAATACAAATATGTTATTTTTTGAGTTTTTTCATATCTTGCTTTGTTTTTGAGAAAAAAAATAGAAACCACTTTATTGCATGTCCCCGGGACAATAAGAGTAAAAAATGTAAACTACTTACTATGCTATTAAGCAATTAATTACACGAAAGTCCTCTTTTGAATTTTAATATTTTAAAATATATGCGAAAAATTCGAAAGAGAACTGTTTTGTAATTTTAATTGGTTATTAGCATAGTAAGTGGTTTAAATTTTTACTCTTATTGTCCCGGGGACATACAATAAAGTGGTTTTTATTTTTTTTTTCTCAAAAACAAAGCAAGATATGAAAAAAACTCAAGAAATAAAATATTTGTATTTGTAGTTGTTTAATTCGAAAAAAATACATAATTTTTAAAAAAGCCAGTGGCGCGCATTTTTTTTGTCAAAAATATTAGTTGGACTGTCTTCCGGGACGCCACTGGACTTAAAAATTTTAATCTAATTGAGGCTAAATTATCGTCTTGTTATTACAAATAGAATTACCAAATTTCAACAAAATTGAATACAAGAGTATCGAGATATTTACGAACATCCGATTTTTTTTTAAAGTTTGACACCCTGTATCGTAAAAACTATGCATTTTCGGACCCATGTTTATATGAACTTTTCTTCTTAAAATCACTTAAAGAAGCACCCCCTGAAGTTTGTCTCACGTATTCACTAACACCCTGTATAATGTTCGTCATCAAAGATATGACATTTTTTAATTTGTCCCCTGCTGAAAAGGCAGTAAAATTATTAATATTTTAGTAGTGGATCCTTAGGATATACAGCAATGCTTTTTTGTTCCTGAAGGTTTAAATGTTTTGACTTCAATAACCACATCCGGTTATTAGAGTTGTCCAAGTAGCTCTTCAAATCCTTGTAAATGTTTCAAATACCTAATTTTTCTTAATAAACTCTATTCTCTTATATCAATTAGGTAACAAAAAAGTATGCACATGCCATATACAATAATAAGCTCCATTCCTGAAATTTATTTCTGGGTTTTCTGTTTTATACTGAAATTAGTCATCGGCAAAAGTGAAGCAATTAAAAAAGATACAGGAGCACTTTTAAAAAATATAACCATCAAAGTGAGTGGCAAGCTTCGCAATTAAACTTGCGGTTTATATAAGTGGAAAGATAAAATAAAATAGGGAGTTAATTTTCAGTTATTTCGTCAAAAAGTTAACAATTCTAAATATAGGGAATAAAAACTTACAATAAAAGATGCCACTCGGCGACGTCTTCGACTACTTTAAATCATTAGGCCCGCTAACAAGCTAAAAGCGTTTTTTATCTTTATTTTTTAAAATTTTTAATAATTTATTTTAAATCCGATTTTTATGTTTTTTTAATTATTTTGTATTATTTTAAGAATTAACATTTCTTTCATAGGCGATGTTATATAAGGTTATATTAAAATGTTGTTTTTCATCAAAATTTTGAAACACCCTGTGGTAAAATCGTAGTCAATAATTTTGTTTAAAAACTCTTTAGATGCATTTCTAATATTTCGTACTTTGAATCATGTCATTACATCATTTCTAAGAGCTGTACAATTTTGAATAAATTAAAAGATTTTTTATTGGCAAACTTAGACCCAACAAATCTAATTAACGATAAAATGAAATAGCGTGTATGTCAACCTTTCGCTACAATATCAGCTCGCAGTCCTCTTGACATCAAATAAATAAAGTTTCTTATTATTTTTCGAGGAATAGACTGATATTCCCAGGTATGTTATTACGTATACTGTTATACTCTTCTAACGTTTCTGGTAGCACAGGACGATAACGACGAACATCTCTTTGAAGTTCATCCCAGAAATGTTCGATGGGGTTGAGATCCAGGCTATATGCGGGCCATTCCAGTCTTTGCAATTTTTCTTCATCCAGATATAAGTTTTCACTACATGATTGTGCAACATGTGGTCTAGCATTATCATGTATCAATATACATTTATTTCCGATGAAAGGAGCATATGGAACAATCGCTACTTGAAGAATATATATCTCGCAAAATTTACTGTCACTAAATACTTATTCCATCTCGAACTGTGCGGAAATACCACGTCACACAACTTTTACTACTTTTTGGCAACAATTCGGCCAACGTATTCAGTAGTTAATACCATGATGACAAGTGGCACAGTGAAATAATTGTTTAAAACTAATCATCCTCTGTTATCTTGTACCGACATGTAGGTTGACATAATATCCACATAAAAATAGAGTAATTGAACAGTTTTTAGTTAAAATTGTGCAGCTCTAAAATAAGATAATTACATGATTCAAAGTACAATATATTAGAAATGTATCTAAGATTGTACCCAAGGATTTTTTAAACAAAATTATCTACCTCAATTTTTCCACATGGTGTTTTAAAATTATGAACAGAAACAGCAAATTAATTTAATCCTGCATAATACCATCTATTCAAAAAACGTTACTGCCACTGCGATTGCATTGCTGTCGAGTAAAAAAAAAGCATGTAGTAGCCCCAAAAAAATAAATTATGTAATTACGGGAGACAACTTTTCTTTCCTGTCTGGCATTAGACCTTAATACAATTCTTCACTGAAAGTGACAGGCTGTTAGTAAAAAGACGATTTACTGTAAGCTCTTTTGGTAACAAAGTTATAATCCTTTGTTTAAGATGTTGGTCGCAAGAAGGACAATATAAACATTGCGGATAAAGGTAACAAATATTTTTTGCATTTTAATATTCAAACCAATGATTGTAACACAATTAGGAAAATGATAAGTGGGAAAACATAATTGTATAGATAAATAGTTCACTGGATGTGTAAGTCAATCATACCGTGTAAAGTAAGAATATACAGAAAGAAAAAGAAAAATAATTAGGTACATGTATTCTGAAAATTTACATAACCGGAGAGGTGAAACCAGGCTTCATCCGAAAAAAATGTCAGGTCTAATAAATCATTTATTTCCAATAAATTGTGTGTAAACCATTGAGAGTAATTCCTGCATCTTTCAAAATCTGCGGCTTGTATTTCTTGGAATACTTGCACTTTATAAGGAAATAAATTTAGCTGCTTCTTAAGAATAGTCCTGCATGTTCCATAAGATCTTCCCACTTCTTGGGACAGGCGTCTTATACAATTTGTTGGCGTATTTTGCATTATTTCACGGACGTTTGCAACAAGTTCTTTTGTTCTTACAGATGGTCTTCCTGCTCCTTTTTGTGTTATATAGAATCTGTTTCCCTAAATATAGCCACGGTTCTTTTCAGACAATGATAAAAATCCCCAGCAATAAAAGCAACGTTAGGAAAATGTTCGTGAAAATCGTGCATGTACAAACCCGAATTGTATTGCCACTCACCATTTACTCTAACTCCGTTTCGAAAATACGCTTCAACCATGAAGGTTTTGTGCTGTTTCGTAAAGCCCATTGTGTGAATTGTTCAAGAAATTGGAAAAATTAGCGATGAATCAAATTATTTGTAACGACTGTCAAAGATGACGGAAGAACTGATTGATTATTAATTTAGGTAGTTACTGACACCCAACAGGTATTAAGCTCTACGGCTAAGCATTACGTCTTTAGATGCAAGGCCCTCTTTGATGGAAATAATTGTTGCTCGCACGGTATAAAAGAAACGCAACCTGTAGGCAGCCTATGACCTTATCATATTGGGAATGTTTAAAGGATTAACAGCTTTTTTGGCAGTACTTTATTTAAAATTGATTGATTTTTATAGTTTTATCGATATTCAATACATCTTTTACCACGGCACAATAGGCGTTGACACGGTAAAGATTTTACCTCGTATAAATACACATCCAATTCATATACATGATGGTAATTTTGATGGATTGAGGGTTTAGCAGCAGCAGTTTTCTGTGTAATAATAAGAGCATAATGATTTGCTGTCTTAAGCTGGTATAAACCTTTCTTTTATATTTTATTTTTTATAAATTACTTTATAATAATTGATTAATGTACAGATTTAAATTATATTCTGTAGGTTAACGAGGTGTCGTCGCCCTATTTCTTAATCGCTTCTGGTTTGTTCGTGTGCACATAACTCAAACCTAATATCTAATTAACTCATTTATTTGAAATTACCTAGAATTTGCTGTGATTTTGTTTTTCTTTTCTCCATTACCTTAACAATGTTTTTTTCTAAATGTCACCATCAATTAAAAATCGATGTCAATTAAGGCCATGCCGGAAATCTTTTCTCTGCTTCATTTGGCGAAATCAGTGAGCAACTGGCAGCTGTCTAAACGAGAATTTCTTTTATTGGACTTCTAATTAACATTTATTCTTTTTCCTAAATTAAGTAGTGCTTAGATAATAATTATAACGTTTTGTTAAAAAATTGGCTTTAGAATTGCTACATGTGACACAAACACATTACACAATTTTGTCAATTCCCTTATTGTATTATTTATACCCATATAAGAACAGAAAAATGCTAGGCATAAGTATTCTGGTTACAAATAACTATTATTTTTTTATAAACTGAATATTGTGGCATATCGGACATGTGTGTAACTATTTTTCGAATTGGAATACACAAGCATCCAAGCACAATGGATACCCTGGGGCGGGTAGACCACGACGGCCATTTCGTCCTTGTTAGGACTCTACGGGCAGCTATATAACCCAAGCAATTCCGTAACGGCGGTAAAATGTATTAAAATACTCTTTGCAAAATCAAAGCTGCCATCAATACACCGTAGCGCCATCCCAGCGGAATTAACTCCAATATAAAGGGCAGTCACACTGGTAATATCAAAAGGTAGACAACTAAATGAACCACGAAGTGCATCACAATCCAGTATAGGGAACGCTATTTGCGTTTTCACCGAAAACATCTGCCATTTTGCAGACCAGAAAACATATCAACGCTGGCACCCACTAGAATGCGCGCAATCCGCTTAAGTTTTGAGCCATAAAAATGTTTAGAAGATAATATAGAGAGAGATATTATATTATCGCGGACACTATATTATCTTCTAATTATTTTTTTATTTCAAGCTTTATTCTGATCATTTGGTTGAACTTAAGCACCTAATCTATAAAAACTAATAGCATACCTACACATGCAGAAAAAGGCCTACGCTCTGGTCATGATTACTCAAGCAATTAACAGGTCAGTAAATATATGGAATAGATAACTAAGTATGTATTACTTTTGACAACAATCTTAAAACCCTTTGTTGTCCTTTCTTCTTTTTTATTTGTATTCGTTATTATTTTTTGTAATGTATGTTATTTTCATTATTTATTGTTTGCTTGTATTGTCGGTATTGAATTAAATTTCCCACCACATTAATAGGAAATTAAAAGTTTTGAACAAGCGTTTTAGGGGCTATTTTATGGGATGGATATAATATGAACAATATGATATTTAAACACATTTATTTGAGAAAAGCCAGACTCACAACGAGGCTGATTACATAGCAATAAATCGAAAAGTAAGGCATTAGCAAATCATGAAACCTATATTTTAGGCGAATAAAATTGAAACGATTGGAAAACAAAAAGTAAAAGACTTAAAAAAATGTATTATATTTTCTTTGTTTGTGCTACTCGCCTTAAAAACTTTAGGAGACCAGCTCCGAGCAATATTATAATCGCACTAACAAGAAAGGAACAGCGATGGAGGTCGAATTTCCAAGCCCTTTTTGGGTGAATATACATCAAAAATAACGAGACACGTGTCCCCGTTTTTTGCCAGTATAGGTCTTAATTTGTGATATAGGTATTAAGTTAACTTGCTCAGCAAATCTTTTGTATATACAAGTCAACAATAGACTTAAATAAATATAGTTTAAAAAAACTAAAAAACACGTTTTAATAATTAATCAGACTAAAAAGCGGAAAATAAATATAGTTTAAAATAATTCTTGAAATTCTTAATATAGGCAGAAAATCATAATGAACGATAAACATTAGTATTATTGTGAAAAAAGCGTTGGGCGCTTTGTGCTATATTTTTCGTATATCGAGCACCCCTCGCTTTCTTCACAATAATACTAATGTTTATCGTTCATTATTATTTTCTGCCTATATTAAGAATTTCAAGAATTATTTTAATCTAAATTTGTTTTTCGCTTTTTAGTCTGATTAATTATTAAAGCGTGTTTTTTAGTTTTTTTAAACTATTAAAATTATATTATTTCTCATTTTTTAGTTTGAATTATTGTTGAGAAAAAAAAAATTTTTTTGAGTAGATTGAGCTAGATTAGTAGATTATTGTATTGTCAGCGGTTCTTGATAAGTCTACAAAATTTAAATTAAATCTGACCATTTAAAGTGGGTCAAAATCGGGTTCAAAGAAGTAGGTTACAAACAAACATACATGCAAACCCGAACAAACCCGAACAAACCCGATCGTTTAGGCCGAATTATAAGAAAAGAACAATATTTGCAAATTTTTGAAAATTCTGACATATTGACAGGTGTCAAATTTTGACAAGAGAATTTTTTGCGTATTCTTTTCAACTTTCCACCGTCAATATACATACGACCTTATAGTATTTTCATTAATATATTTTTTTTTAAACCATTTGACATATTGACAGGTGTCAAATTTTGACAGGAGATTTTTTTGTTTATTTTTCTAGAAGTCTCCGCTTTAAATACTATACGACCCTATAATTTGTTTTGTCAAAATCGCTTCTTCGTTTTATACCTGACAGCTGTCAAAATTTGACAAAAGAATTTTTTGCGTATTTTTTTTAACTTTCCACCGTCAATATACATACAACTTTATAGTTTTTTCATTAATATAATTTTTTTTAACGATATGACATATTGACAGCTGTCAAATTTTGACAGGATAATTTTTTGCTTATTTTTCCCGAAGTCTCCGCTTTGAATGCTATACGACCCCATAATTTGTTTTGTCAAAATCGCTTCTTCGTTTTATGCCTGACAGCTGTCAAAATTTGACAAAAGAATTTTTTGCGTATTTTTTTTAACTTTCCACCGTCAATATACATACAACTTTATAGTTTTTTCATTAATATAATTTTTTTTAACGATATGACATATTGACAGCTGTCAAATTTTGACAGGATAATTTTTTGCTTATTTTTCCCGAAGTCTCCGCTTTGAATGCTATACGACCCCATAATTTGTTTTGTCAAAATCGCTTCTTCGTTTTATGCCTGACAGCTGTCAAAATTTGACAAAAGAATTTTTTGCGTATTTTTTTTAACTTTCCACCGTCAATATACATACAACTTTATAGTTTTTTCATTAATATAATTTTTTTTAACGATATGACATATTGACAGCTGTCAAATTTTGACAGGATAATTTTTTGCTTATTTTTCCCGAAGTCTCCGCTTTGAATGCTATACGACCCCATAATTTGTTTTGTCAAAATCGCTTCTTCGTTTTATGCCTGACAGCTGTCAAAATTTGACAAAAGAATTTTTTGCGTATTTTTTTTAACTTTCCACCGTCAATATACATACAACTTTATAGTTTTTTCATTAATATAATTTTTTTTAACGATATGACATATTGACAGCTGTCAAATTTTGACAGGATAATTTTTTGCTTATTTTTCCCGAAGTCTCCGCTTTGAATGCTATACGACCCCATAATTTGTTTTGTCAAAATCGCTTCTTCGTTTTATGCCTGACAGCTGTCAAAATTTGACAAAAGAATTTTTTGCGTATTTTTTTTAACTTTCCACCGTCAATATACATACAACTTTATAGTTTTTTCAATAATATAATTTTTTTTAACGATATGACATATTGACAGCTGTCAAATTTTGACAGGATAATTTTTTGCTTATTTTTCCCGAAGTCTCCGCTTTGAATGCTATACGACCCCATAATTTGTTTTGTCAAAATCGCTTCTTCGTTTTATGCCTGACAGCTGTCAAAATTTGACAAAAGAATTTTTTGCGTATTTTTTTTAACTTTCCACCGTCAATATACATACAACTTTATAGTTTTTTCATTAATATAATTTTTTTTAACGATATGACATATTGACAGCTGTCAAATTTTGACAGGATAATTTTTTGCTTATTTTTCCCGAAGTCTCCGCTTTGAATGCTATACGACCCCATAATTTGTTTTGTCAAAATCGCTTCTTCGTTTTATGCCTGACAGCTGTCAAAATTTGACAAAAGAATTTTTTGCGTATTTTTTTTAACTTTCCACCGTCAATATACATACAACTTTATAGTTTTTTCAATAATATAATTTTTTTTAACGATATGACATATTGACAGCTGTCAAATTTTGACAGGATAATTTTTTGCTTATTTTTCCCGAAGTCTCCGCTTTGAATGCTATACGACCCCATAATTTGTTTTGTCAAAATCGCTTCTTCGTTTTATGCCTGACAGCTGTCAAAATTTGACAAAAGAATTTTTTGCGTATTTTTTTTAACTTTCCACCGTCAATATACATACAACTTTATAGTTTTTTCAATAATATAATTTTTTTTAACGATATGACATATTGACAGCTGTCAAATTTTGACAGGATAATTTTTTGCTTATTTTTCCCGAAGTCTCCGCTTTGAATGCTATACGACCCCATAATTTGTTTTGTCAAAATCGCTTCTTCGTTTTATGCCTGACAGCTGTCAAAATTTGACAAAAGAATTTTTTGCGTATTTTTTTTAACTTTCCACCGTCAATATACATACAACTTTATAGTTTTTTCAATAATATAATTTTTTTTAACGATATGACATATTGACAGCTGTCAAATTTTGACAGGATAATTTTTTGCTTATTTTTCCCGAAGTCTCCGCTTTGAATGCTATACGACCCCATAATTTGTTTTGTCAAAATCGCTTCTTCGTTTTATGCCTGACAGCTGTCAAAATTTGACAGGAGAATTTTGTGCGTATTTTTTTCAACTTTCCACCGTCAATATACATACGACGTTATAGTTTTTTCATTAATTTCATTTTTTTTTAAACGATTTGACATATTGACAGCTCTCAAATTTTTACACGAGAATTTTTTGCTTATTTTTCCCGAAGTTTCCGCATCGAATACTATACGACCCTATAATTTGTTTCGTCAAAATCGCTTCTTCGTTCTATACCTGACAGCTGTCAAAAATTGACAGGAGAATTTTTCGCATGTAGATTATTGTATTGTCAGCGGTTCTTGATAAGTGTACAAAATTTAAATTAAATCTGACCGTTTAAAGTGGGTCAAAATCGGGTTTAAAGAAGTCGGTTACGGACAAACAAACAAACAAGCAAGCAAACATACAGGTGAAGCTAATAAAAGCATTAAAAGCCTGTTAAAAAGTGATAGAATACAGTGTGACAAACGCAATGTGGCACTGGTCGGGTCACCTGCAAATGTAAATGCTATAAAGAAACTATAAATCAATGAAAAATTGTTGATTGCCGTTAAATAAATGTTCAATGCTGCCTATTTTCCTAACCTAATATACCAGCGAGGCGTAGACTCTAAATTCACTCAACTTTGCGGAATTGTTTAACCAAAAGGTCATATTTCGGTTTGCTATCGGCAACGCAACTCTAAGATAATTCAAGATAGTTTGTTAAGTTTACTTGCAAGTTGATTTAACTTTGGTTCTTGTTTCAAAGTCAGCAACACTTAAAATTTATCAATGTCTTACATATCTCTTGTTGAGTGCAGCCAGTTTGGTAATATAGTCAAAAAGAATATGATGCTCTCCTGAAATGAAATTTAAACCGCTATAACTTTTAGAGACAAAAGAATGTGATAACTATCTGACGCATGTCTGCGGTCTTAAATTTAATAGTATAAAAACTTTATATTGCAATAAACTTCGTTATTGAATCGCAAAATTAGGCTTTTAATTTTTTATTCCTAATTTATGGTTTGAGAAATCACTTGACAATATTAAGGATGGATTACTCATCTCGTACTTCGCTGTGGTGCTAAGACTCTTATTGGGTGTTGAGCTTGATAAGAAGAGGTGTAGTGGAAATATACTGTATAGAACAAGGACAAGGACATGTCTAGTTTCGTGGGAGGAGTCAGTAGACGAATGTTGATAAGAAATAATTGTTTGTAATGGGTTGGAATAAAGAGTTCCACTTCTAATAGTACATCCACGGAAATCCCCTCTTTTAGTAACGGGCGAAATTATTGCTGACATGGCAAAACGGAACCCCTTCTTCCAGTTGATAAGGGTTGCAAAACTGTATAAAAACTCGAAGGAATACTTACTCAGAGAGTTGTAACAATTATTCAAGTGTAGTAAGGGTAACCTCTGCTCGTTTGTCTATTCAGTTTAAAGTCAAGACTAAATTTAACAATTTTTGAAGTCATGAAGAATTCTGCACCAGAACCAGTCTATTTTGCTCCAATTGCGTAAGTGTTCTTTGAGTAATTTAATTAACTGTTTATTGTGTAAAAATTGTATAATTCTCATTTTGGTCAGAGTTACCTATTAAGTAGAAATTGTTTCTTTAAACTTGCTTGAATAACACCTTCCTAAAGTAGGTAAAAAGGGGCAATCTCTCTCGTTATTAGAGAAATATTTAAATTCACCGTTTTATACTCTCAAGTCGTTAATTTGTATTTTATTCGCAATAGTTATTGTAATCTTTCATTATTTCATTGCTTTGTTGTTCATCAAATAAATATCTTAAAAAATCCTTAGTGTTTCAGTTATTAAACGGCGCACCATAAGGGCACAGTAAATAACAAACATTGTCAGTAGAAAATAAAAACATACGCGACAATATTGCTTAATAAACTTGAATTAATTCGGGTGTAAAATTTGTGAATTTTTTGATTATTATTCATAAGCCCCCTAGTTGTTAAATTTTCAACGGTATCCACTGCAGTAGGAGTTGTCAATATTTCACGACTACGGACTCTGCCAATGTGCCATTCACACGACATGTTGTCGACAGTGCGCCTTCGAGCCAATTAGGCATGGAAACACATGTAGCAAATAATTTGGTAACGCAGATAGTATCCCATATATAGACAGGTTTATTGACGAATACCAATGTATTATTATTCGAACTAGAGCCACCATAATAAAGCCACTGTTCGTGAAGATCTGCGATGGATAACAAGAGAATATACCCTGGATAACCATAGGTGATAAATGCAGTCAAGAGTAATGACAAATTCCATCAAACAACCAAAAAACTACAAAATTTTTATTAATTCTGAATGACGTAATTAGTATGTTTTATTTTAAAAAATAACTAGATCAAATTAGTCTAATGGATGATGAAACGTTTTCGTGATAAAATAGAATAATCCATCATGCAGTGTCTTTAATAAAACCCGTTTCAGGCATAAATGTGTGACGCGATACGACACTTATTGGTGGATAAAACAACAAAAATGAGTTTCCGAAAAATGTGTGAAAGATGAAAGTCATTACTTAACGAACTAAATTAAATTAATTGTTTGTATTATTTTACAATGTTGTACATGTCCGTTGACTATTATAAGAAATTGTTATTTTTTGGTACGAACCGATTTACGTCTTTTAGATTTGATTATTTAAAAATATTTTTCTACTTGATTATTTCTTAGAGTATTAAGATTACTAGTACTGGAACTAGTATAATCAAGTTTGGATATATACACGGGTTCAATAACGGGTTTTTCTGAAAACGTTCCACTATGTCAGTTTAATGACCTTTTCTATTGACCCTTGTTGCCTGCCCCCTTATTAATACCCTGCGAGCAAAAATTATTTGCAGCAAAGAGGGCCTTGCATCTAAGGACGTTATGCTTAGCCGTAGAGCTTAATACCTGTTGGGTGTCAGTAACTACCTGAATTAACAATCAATCAGTTATTCCGTCATCTTTGACAGTCGTTACAAGTAATTTGATTCATCGCTATATTTTCCAATTTCTTAAATAATTCACACAATGGGCTTTACGAAACAGCACAAAACATTCATAGTTGAAGCGTATTTTCGAAACGGGGTTAGCGTAAATGGTGAGTGTCAATACAATCCGGGTTTGTGCATGGACGATTTTCACGAACATTTTCCTAACGTTGCTTTTATTGCTGGGGATTGTTATCATTGCCTGAAAAGAACCGTGGCTGTGTTTAGGGAAGCAGGTTCTATACAACACAAAAAAAGAGCAGGAAGACCATCTGTTGCAAACGTTCGTGAAATATTGCAAAATACGCCAACAAATTGTATACGACGCCTGTCCCAAGAAGTGGGTAGATCTCATGAAACATGCAGGACTATTAAGAAGCAGCTAAATTTATTTCCTTATAAAGTGCAATTATTTGTTAATTTTGTAAACAACAAAAATAAATTTGTATTTGTCTACTTATTTTATTACTCATTAGTTTGGCATATCATGTCATAATATGAATTTGACAAACTTTTAACCTAGATTTGGTTAGCTATATCGTCCCCATATCATTGTGAGCTAAACCAAGCAATACGTTTTTTAATCCAAGCCCTCTTTGAGGCAAATAATTTTTGCTCGCACGGTATATTTCTCATACGATTATTCGATTTGTTCGCGAAACGTTCCTTTAACAGATTAGCTAAACAAAGATTTTTCCTTAACTATGCTGTTTAAAAGAAGAAAAAGGAAAGTACCTAATAGCAAAGAATACAAGAAATCCACAGAGGAAACGTAACAACAAAAATGGCGCTGAGTGTGGAGTGTATTTATATGATATAGATAAAGAAAGAAAACCTAATAACAAAAGGGTTATGTGTATGCCCAATTGCCCATCCCCGTTGGGCGTCAAGAGATCTGACCAGCGTGCCGTGCTTACAGACCTATTTTTCACCCATAAAACTTAAGTTTATGTGCGCACCAGATAAGTTGTATGGATCTGAAGGTCTTTGGTTTAGACCGAAAACCAATTAAATCAGAATTAGAGAGTGGGTTTTTTCCTTTCATTTTGTCAGATACAAGTACAACCTTGAACATTTTATGAACGAGGACCGTCGAAAGGGTTTTGTGAGACCTGTCTGGCGTTCGTTAATAGCACAAAAGACAAAATACGTACAAAAATTAGAGTATTTCTCAATAAACATATACAATAGTTTGAAATAAATTTAAAAGCTTTAGCCTTTTTTTATTAAACGATATAAATGCAAAACGTTTATGGAAAATAGCCAAAGAAATGGTTGAACCGTAAGGAATTAAAGAAAAGGGACAGTAAATATAAGCATTTAACGAAAGCGACCCATAAAC
Organism: Polydrusus pterygomalis; assembly: GCA_963969555.1. Taxonomy (NCBI): domain Eukaryota; kingdom Metazoa; phylum Arthropoda; class Insecta; order Coleoptera; family Curculionidae; genus Polydrusus; species Polydrusus pterygomalis. Next base: position 23,612,449 of record OZ018379.1, read on the forward strand.
AAAATCAATATCGCTATGAATTTACTCGTGTCTGCACTCCGCTTACAAGAAGGATTTCAAGATAAAAGTGGGACAAAAACAAGCGAATTCGAGGCACAACAGGTATTGAGTCAGAGCAGAGCGTCGAGGTTTGCCCTCGTTTATTTTCCACTTTATCATACTCTTTGATGAAAAATGTTCTCCCATTATGAACTGGGGAAAGGCTTTTTGTGTACCCTTTTTGAACAAACCGAAAATTTATGCGTACTTTATAAAAATAGTTCGGTGTTGTTTTGCATTAAAATTAATTAATACAGATAAATGGAATAATATATTAACCAACAACATTAAACCATTTATATTAATATTAAAAAATAAAATTGTTAATGATCCAATAGACTTTTACCTAGGTGGTTTTATGGGTTAAAGGATCTTAGGGAGCAAATGAAACCCAAACTTTAATTTGCCGACGTTTCGGAAAATATATTTTCTTCCTCAGGGCTCTAAAACAATAGGATTATTTCTTAGGTGTCAACAATACCCGATAAAAAACATTACATAATTAATGTGTTTGAAAAAATGACAAATCTTATTTTCGGTAACATAACATAACAGAAAGTACATATTTTTATAATATATCCTTGATATATTAAAGAGTAACACAGTTACATGCAGGTGTCACTTTTCTTTTATATCTCATGGTGTTTAAAGAAAAAAAAACTTGTAGAAATAACGCGCAAACTGTAAAGAGAGAAAAGAAAGTTACGACAATTTGCGTATTTTAATTTTCTTAAAAAGTACACCAAAATTAAAACATATTAGAAAAGAAAAAAAGCGAAAAAGAGAAAAGTTTTCTCATTAAAATAAAATAAAATAGGTGAAAAGGGTGAACCCCAAAAAGCAACAAAACAACAAACAAAAAGTGGCAAATACTTACAGTTAAAGTGGGCTCTACGAGTCATAATGGTAAGAAAAACAAATAAAAAGATAAAATCTTGGCCCATAACGGTAAAAGGGACCGTAAACAATTAGTAATTTTTAAAAATTTTGCAGTACTACCAGTGCAAGGCGAGAAACCAACTGATTTGTTTGACAGGTATTATTGGCGGTGATAATGTAGAAATAAATTATTTTCCAAACATTTCCCCCAAATGCGTTTCTTAATCCTGCATTTTGGGGAAAATGATAAAAATCAAAAATGACCGGGAAAGTATCAATCGAAGGACAGATATAGAAACACTCAATACTTCATATTTTAATTTAATTGAAAAAACGAGAAGGGAAAAAAAAGAGATATACAACAATAATGTTTGCTGTTTGCTCCCTAAGATCCTTAAACCCATAAAACCACCTACATACTTAATATTAAAGTTTGTAAAATATTTTTATTACCTTTTTGCATGAACGCTTAATGTATGAATGGAGTTAGAAAAGGTCATCTTAAAAAGGAATGTGGAAGATGTGTACAGAAAATGCAATACCCCTGGATACACGACAGAATATTACGGCATGCCGTGGTGCCCTAAGGCTTATCTGGGAAGACATAATCAAGTGGCAATGATCATCTACAAAGAACTAGCGCATAATTTAGGCTTAAAGAAAACCTTCCACCATACTATCAATACTAACACGAAACAGAATCTCTTAAATATCTCTTGTTTTATTTATTTATTTATTTTTACACCATTTCACAGTTACAATAAACCAATTAACAATTGGGTATACAGTAAAACCTCTCCTAACGGACACCTCTGATAAGCGGACATCTCTATTAAGCGGACATTTTTTCATAGTCCAGAACTAGGTATATGAAATTCCATGAAAATCAACCTCTCTTGGGCGGACTCTCCTTTGGGCGGACGCGGACAGGCTGTTTATATACAAAGAGTGCGAAAACTCTTCTTTAAACGGACAAAAAAAATTTTAAAAGTATTTGGGAGACGAATCCTACATTTTTAAATTTAAAGGCCTTTAATTCAAGCTAAGGCAAAAGAGATTGCAGAGACTTTGAGATATGAAAATTTTAGTGCATCATCCGGATGGCTTGAAAAGTTCCGTCACAGGCATAACATAGTTGTTAAGGCCATATCGGGAGAAGCTGGAAGTGTTAATCCAGAGGATGTGAACAGTTTTTTAAACAAAGTACCTTCTCTTTTAAAGGACTATTCACCAAAAGATGTCTATAATGCAGACGAAACAGGACTGTAGACCAGGGCATTATCAAAAATTTTAAAGCATTTTATAGAGTAAGTTTGGTCAAAAGTCTATTATCAAAAATGGAATCTGTTTCAAATGTTCAAGGTCTTACTAAAGCTATAAATTTAGACGCTGTCCATTTTATAAAATGTGCTTGGCAAAAAGTTGCAAAAGAAACAATTACAAATCGTTTTCGTAAAGCAGGAATTAAAATAGATCATAACCAAATTGTGGAAAGAGACGATTTTTCAGCAGAAGATAACCTACCTCTTTGTATTTTACATGAGATATGGAAAAACTCTGAATTTCTAGGATTTGATAACAATGATTTGGGCCAGTTCATTAACACTGATAGCAATGTGCTATTAGAAGATGATAGTGACCCCATTCCTACCGATCATGTAGCCCAAACTGAAACCACATCAATATCTGACGACTCTAATGAAGACGTTGAATGCAGTAATCAAACAAATGTTAACAATTATCAACTAGCCATTAGCCATTAGCCATTAGTATGGTAAAGGAATGGAAGAGTATGCAAATAATAGAGGTGACTCTTCAGCAATGGAATATTGAATTATTGTTATCAGACATGAAAATACATTTGCTAGATTGCAAGTGTAAAACGCAAACACGTCAACCTACGTTATTAGATTTTTTAGTAGGTACTACATCCTAACTAAAACTAGTGTATTTTTGTTATGTTTAATAAATGTTTATTTGTCCTTACATATATTATGTAGTAATAATTTTACATTTACATAATTATTACCTAATAACAAATTTCCCATGGGCGGACACCTCTATTAGGTGGCCACATTTAGACAGTCCCGTAGGTATCCTCCTAAGAGAGGATTAGATAGAATTCACATAAATAGTCCTCAAAATTTTTTGTTTTAAAGATGACCAACATGGCAGAATGTGAGTAGAGTCGAAGCCTCTATCATTTTTCATAAATTTCTCATTTTTCTTTTTTGAGCCATACATTTTATTAAACATAATAAATCTTGCCTCATTAACACCTCGACAATTTACAATAAACATAAACCTCTGCCAGCTGCTTGACTGAGAACCCTATTTATCGGAGCATGCGCAATAGCTCAAAAAACACGTTCAGCCGCCATTGAGCATCCTTGTCTAACAAGTAGCGTCGCACGCTCACTCTCTCTCACTTCATTTTTAATACTTAGCATCTTTTCGGGTAGGAAACTTTGATTTGCGTTTTTTTTTATATAGGCAGCTTTATATTACTAACTACAGAAAAAAATTAGCTTTAATGTGGTATAAATGAAATGAGTATACGTTATGAACGAAAAGTGTTTACAAAATTATACCTGTTTACACCTGGGTGCGTAGAGGTTGCGGCTAAGCCATCAGCAGCAACTACGACTTTTCATATCTTTTAAATACACTGTTGTGAAATGGTGGAGGTTTTATTTCCATAAAATGTAAACGAAATATTTCTCTAAAATTAAATTAATAATATTTTAATTAATAATACTGGTGGGTAATTTTTAATTGGCACCTGATGAAAAGTGACTTCCCCTAGTTGTAAAAATATCTAAAAATTAAATTTTAATAATCTAAATCATGAATGTACTAATTTAGCAGCCGGATCCCGTACTATAAGTGTTCTTAGAGTAATTTATCTAATAATTGTTTATTGTATACATTTTGTATAATTCTCATTTTTGTCAGAGTTATCTATTAAGTGGAAATTGTTTTTTTCAATTTACTGGAATAATACCTTCCTAAAGTAATTAAAAAGGGGCCATCTCTCTTCTTATTAGAAAATTATTTAAATTCACCGTTTTATACTCTCAAGTCGTTAATTCGTATTTTATTCGCATCAATAGTTATTGTAATCACAGATAATCTCATTGCTTTGCTGTTCATCAAATAAATCTCTTAAAAATGCATGAGTGTTTCAGTGATTAAATAGCGCACCATAAGGGCACAGTAAATAGTAAGCATAAATTAAAACCATCTAAGCTACACAACCCAGTCGCCTACCACTTTGATAAGCGACAATATCAAGTAAATACCTCCAACGACTTACGGTTACCACGCCAGGGTCCCTGAATTAATATTAATCTTTATAGGCTTCCCATTCATGGAAAAGCTGCGTTATAGACGGTAGATTTTCTGTACCAGCCTAATTGACAATTTAGACAAATTTACTTTCTCTACTACAAAAACCGAAAAATAAAGTTTTCTAGGTCCAAGATTAAAAGTTATTACCGAGTTACTCGGTAATTTGTTTGTGTTTTAGTATAATATTCTCTTGAGCAAAATTTATTAGAGGTCTAAATTCACTTAATCTATTACGTAAATTGTATATCCTCCATAAAAGCAGAGTTGTGATTCGGGCTATGTTAGTCATTAGCGGTGTACTGCATTACCCGCCTGCCAAGCTCAAAATGAAGTTAATTAATTTAACTTCTCAAAAGCCATGGCAAATTGAAATTCGTAACCGCGAATGGTCTGTTTTGCCATAATATTTATTTTTAATTTTCGAGGTTAATTATAAACTTTAAGGTGTGGGAGTGACGTTAAAAGTTCCCATTGATCAATAATATGTAAAATAAACCCATTTGCTGTCCTCCACTAAATATCTCGAAATTTACAAATAAGATTTACATTAGATTAATTATCTTAAAAGACACATTCTTAAACTGTATTTCTCATGTACTTAACAGAGTTTTATATTTGGGTGTTTGGGGGGAAAGGCAATATTTTGGGGATGTGTTCAGAGGGTGAAAATATGAGAAATAAACCCATATTTTTTAGTTCGATTCTCAACCATTTCTGAAATAATCGGTAGAGTAGTTGTCAGTTAGCTTCATATTCAGCGTATCGACTTGAACCAAGATTTTCATACTTACAATGCCCAACACATTCTCTTCATCTTCATCTCTTTAAAGACCTAATTGTTGGAAGATACGGCTTTATATCTGGTTAAAATTGAGGACAAAATAAGAGGACTGTTTGGTCCTAACTATAACCTATGTTATACTTTAAAGTCTTCTGGGCTTTAAGAACAAAATGTAAGACTAATATATGGTACACATCACCTCAGATAATGTTCAAATTATAACCTGACCATAAAGATATTATATTAAAGACAAAACGAAGTAATTTGTTTCCTATTTATGGGCCTAAATGATTTTTGGGCTTTAAGGCCCAATCTAAGGTAAAAAATAACCTGGTTGGGCGTTTATTACTGACTTTCCTAAGACTTAACTATCAAGTCGATTTACAAGGTACATATCTACTCTTTGGACCATCTCCTATATTTTCCTACTTTAAATACGTATTTATAAGTTCGAATCACTTTCTTTTGACCAAGCAGTTAGTCTCTTTGGTCGTTTCGTCCAAAAATCCGATTTGGAGGTAAAAAATATGCTTTTTTTTACTTAAATAGGTAATTTTCTCCAAAGTAGAGGTCGCCAAGGCTTTAAATGTTTGTTGGGTTGCCCTTTCCTTCCCAAACACCCTGTATATAGGCTTTTTCCAGAATTATTTCCTCCCAATAAAAGTCCTTAATTAAAAATGTATTAGAAGACAAACAGCGTTTGAACCTTTAGCTATACAGTGATAGCAAAAGTACTTGTTTTTAAATAAATCTAACTGGTGATATTTAGTGATATACGAACGCCTGCAAGAATTTTTGCAATATTTATCTTGGCGTTTAATAATAGTAGGGAAGTTTAGTATGTTAGTTAGTGTTGTTGTATAGTTTAATTATGTAAAAGTAGGGATAGATGGAGAGTTCTACGCCAGATTCCCGAGGTCCCCTTTGCGCATGCGCGCAAGTCGTTCAAAGCTGTGTATTAGCTGTTCAAATCTGTTCATTATTTGTTTAATAATATATTGGCTTTAAACATTTAATGAACGATTAATGAACGGCTTTAAACAGCCAATGAACAGCTTTGAACAGCTAATGAACAGCTTTGAATAGCTAAGGAACAGCTTTGAACGACTAATGAACGGGCGCTCCCGCAAAAGGGACCTCGGGAATCTAGCGTAGAACTCTCCATCTATCCCTACTTGTAAACTTTTTTTTTGAAATTTGTGTTTAAGAACACTTAAGTTGCAATTATTAATAAAATTGTCGAAAGTGTGTTATTAATTGTACAAGTGCGTGGTCAAGGCAATGTTTCAAAACTATGCGAAAAATGATTATTAGGCAGTTTTTTAATTAATATTATTATAAAATGTTACTTGCAATAAAGGAATAGGGTAGAGTGGGGGAATACCGGCCGTGGGGGTTATTCCGGCCGTCAAGTTTCTCCCACTCCGATAAATAATTTAGCGCGGCTTACGCCTACCAATCAAGCATGTGCACAAATCTAAGGGTTTGTTCGGGTTTGTAAGGGTTAGTATCGTTTAGGCAGTGTAAGAGGAAGCTGTAAAATTGTTATAGAGAGTTTTACGAAAAACCTCGTGGTGTTATAAGAAAGGTGTGTATTTAAGGCTGTATATTTCAATAAAGGTAAGTTGTAAAAATAGTTTGCAAGTATACAAATATATTAAATTATGTTTTCTTTCACAAAAATTTGCTTAAAAACGACATAAGTTTAGGCATATTTAAATAATGTGTTATATTTTAGTTTATTGTTTTAGGGGTAATTCCGGCCATTATTGTGAGGGTAAAATAGCCATGGCCGGTATTACCCCATGAAGTTTTGTTTAAAATTTTCGGTTGTTTTTAGATGCCGCGGACGTATAGACGAAAAACCACAAGGGCGTCTTGGACTTCCGAGACTCTTCTTGCAGCAATATATAATAGGGAAGAAGATATGGGAGAACAAAGAATGGAGACAGACACCAACGAAAATGAAACAAAACAGAACCTATCATTTGGAGAAATATTACCAGTTCCTGGGTGTTCTGGAACTAATACCGAAAAAGAAAAAAAGGTGGGAAAAAACAACACTCTGAAATATTTACGTCAACTCCAATGAAAGAAATGTTGAAAAAAAAAGAATATGCCAAGGCCTAGGGGAAAAACTACGGTAACCTACACTGAGAGAAATGCATTATAACCCTTATGAGAATTCTTATAAACATCATAAGAATATTTAATACTATTTGGGACAGCAATACGTGCTAATAGCATATATACACCAGATATAGTTAAGACCAGTGCATAAGAGTAAATAGCTATGTTATACTGTTTATATGACATGGATTGTAACCCTAAAGGTTTGATCCATAGCGAATATAAAACGTGCTTATTCCCATTATACATTAGTTGAAAATGAGTATAATCCAGTTTTATAATGGGTATAAAACCCTTTAGTTGCTAATACAAAACAATTTATACCAACTAAACAGTTTTATACCGTTTTGTATTAGCAGCTAAACAGTTTTATACCTATTATAAAACTGTTTAGTGCTAATGCAAAACGGTTTTATACTATTTTTTGGTTTTTAAAATTTTGCCCTCTAGGGAGTCTAGGGGTAGTATATATTTGAAAGGATTACAAAAAAAATAGGTAAACATTACAAAGGTCTTTATTAAACTTGAACAAAAACAACACAAGGCCATTTATCCTTAACGCTTACAAATACTAAGGTACAACAAAAAATCTGAAATCATAAATACAGCTTTTAGGTTACCAAAAATACTAAAATTATTTACACTTTATTATGTCGCTTACAAATTGCTAAATACAGACGTTACAAAACTATGACCCAAACCAAATAATATAAGTGAGTTAGGATTATTATTATGAGCTAGTTTATCTCAAAATTCAGAATAATTAACTAAGGCATACGTATGGAATTATTCCGTTTCGTCCAATTTTATTTTAGTTGTATTCATATTATATATTTTGCAAAGAAAAATAAAATAAAATAGCTACTGATTTGGAATTGTAGGATTAGAATTGTAAGTTATTATAATTGGTAGTCTAAATTATTTTATTGTTTACGGCATTAGCATATCATTTTATTATAAAAAATAGTAAAAATGAATCGACAGTTATAGATTTTTCAAATCATTAAAACTCAGTTATTTAAGACTTAAAAATGCATTTATATATACATTTAGGTTAACAATTTTACAAAATGAAAAGATATTTTGATTAATCGTTATAAACTATTATATTTATAAAACTGGCAATTTAATTTTCTATATATCAGTCATCAGTCATATTATACGAAAGCAATGCCAAAGCTAATGTTTGTGAATTTTAAGATAAACCAACCACACATAAGTAATAATAGGTACTTACCCCCTTAAAATGGGTTGGGTTTGAGTTTTGCAAACTATAACATGATTATGTACAGTTGAATATGTTATCCATATTTTATTATTTTATACAATACATACAGAAAAAGTTCAGCCACTAAACACACAATCCGCGAAGCCCGGGGAACAAAGCAAATGGCCACCATGTCCCGTGTAAAGGTTTGAAGTTTCCCCCACTCATCGCGAAATAGAAGTGTGTTGCATACCCGTTAATAAATGTTTAATATGAACCACTATTTTAACCCTAAACAGAATATTCTAATAGATAGATATAAAAATAAAATAAAATAAATTTAATACCCCAAATAAAGCGTTTAATCGTTGGTATAATCCTAAAAACAATTTTTTATTTCCAATAAGAATATTTTACTGAAACACATTCTTACAATAATTGGCTTATAGGTAGTATTATTCTGTCTTATTGTACGTATAAATAACGAGTTAGCAATTCTATATGTTGTTTGTTAATTCATTTTTTTGTTGTAGTTAAAGATTGTTTAATAGTAATTATTAAAAATGTTGCTACTGATATAAGATAATTCTTAACAATTCTGTTTAATTAGTCGATTTCCCTCTGTGTACCATGACTGTGATGAGGAGAAAAAAATTTAGATGCTGAAGTTACACAGGACATTTATATTATTTTTGAAGAATTTGGGAAAAATCGAGAATTGTGGCTAAGATGCGTCAGCTGTTCCGGATGGGCTCACAATGAATGTACCAATGAAGAAAGGAAGAAAACCTATGTGTGCGATTTTTGCCAGTAAAAATAATTTTGGGTAATTGCGGTTCATGGCTGAAATTACCCCCAAGCTGCGGGTATTACCGGCCCACTAGTATATATATTCAAAATTCTGTATTTTTTTAAAACTGTTTTGTTTATTTCAAATTAACATATATTTTATTCCCGAGCGTCTTATCTTTCATTTAAACCTCCCAGTTCCCGTTCAAATCAGAAAAGATCCGAGATATTTGATACTTCCCTTAAGAGGCCGGTATTCCCTCACTCTCGGCAACCACATACAATACAATAAAACCGTAGGTCGAAATTCCAGAGTGTCTTTACTAGAGCCAGTGCAGTATCATCATGCCCGTATCTCCCCTATATAAGTCAAATATACAAAATCACTTAGGTATTTCTTTGACTAAAGGGCTTTGACCAAATGGTGTAAATACAAGTTGCGAGTAGAAAATCTCCAAAAGCGATAATATACCCTTAATAGAAGAGTAACATACATAACATTGCTTGCAGTGATAAAATCGCAAAGTTAAACTTTTTAAATTACATTTTTTGTAAGAAGTATAAAGGTCCTTGAAGCAACAGGTAATCTAAAAGAAGAAGTTGTTGATGTAAAATGAGATTGCAATTTGCAATTCATCGGGAAACGCGATACGCCAGACGGGACTTTTGCAAGGTGTTTAAAATTGCCACTTTACTTTGGTAAATTTATATTTTCTAAATATTACAAGTCTATCTATTATAATATGTAGTTTATAAAATGTATAATAACCGTCCAGGAATTTAAATTTTAAAAGTTATGATTTATTTTTATTTTATGGAATAAATATTTCCAAATAATTTAAAAATATTAGAAAAAAGAAAAGCACAAAGTCTTTCTCCACAAGTTTATTAGAATAACTAGGCGAACCTAGAATATATTCATAATAATTCGACATGTTTCGAGTGTAGAAACACTCATCATCAGGAAAACAAAGGAAATAGTACAGTGCTGACGTTGTTAGCAATAGAGAAAATAGTAAGTGGGATTGAGCACAAACTTCAGAATTATTGTATTAAATTTTGTTTTAATGCCAGGAAATTTGATCACGTCACACCGTTATTTCAAGCTTCCGGATGGTTGAGAATGGACGAAAGGTGTGTTTTGCACTTATACACATTACAAATAAAATTGTTAAGTGCGGATTGCCGGCGTATCTTTGCGAGAAGCTTGTTGTGGGTACTGACATACATGGACTAGAGGCGCGTTATTATTGTAAGAGATTTATTATCCCCCAGCACCGAACACCCAAATTTAAGGGATCTTTTAGTTACAACGCGGTCAAAGTGTACAGTGTACAGTGCTCTACCTGTCCGTGTAAAATCCCTTACCGCCGCCACTGGTTTTAAGAGGCAGTTCATTGTCAGTAAAAGAAATGAGTAATTAATCGTTTTTATATGCTACCTTCATGCATTTGCCTCTAGAGTAATAATGCAGTTATGAAATATGTATTATTAATATTAAATAAGTAGGTATTTAAAAAACTCATAATATTTTTTTTTTAGTTTTTAGTTAGAAGACGGTTAGATAGAGTATAGTGTTGCTACATCTCGCCGTCTATAAAACATTATGTTTATATTTTTTTTTTCTGAATTTCAAATAAAAGACATTAATTATGTTTATTATTATTATTATTCCTTGTGACATGTCTGGTGATGACTTTAATTATTGTTTTTTAAGCATGTAATTTATTAAAAAAAATATTTTCTTAGAGTATTACAATACATTTTCCTTCTGATGCAAGATAACTAAATGTTGTGCAAATAGCAGCGTCACAATATACCTGTTGGACCCGGCGTTCGGGCGCGCTTTTCTCGCCCCATTTCGGCGGCGATTCCCGGTGACGTGAGCATCTAGGCAAGATCAATTCTTAGGCACCACGCCGACTAGCGCGCCGCGACGCCTACTGGACCCAGTTCCAAACCAACCAGCGATTGTTGGAGTCAGTTTGGAATCGCGCTTTGCTTTCGCTCTGTACAGCTACATTTAGAGGCTAGTGTGTCGCTCTATGTAGCTCTAGATTCGCTTATCGTTTAACACAGGTGCCTAGTTCGGACATGTAAGTTTTGGTGTTTATTAAAATAGTTCTGCTTTGGTTTTTTTTTTTGTTTATTCCTTTCTGTTGTAGATTTCTAGTGTCTCTAAACAGTAAGTCTACCTATATTTTTTCGTAGAATTTTACATTTTTCTTTTCTGCACAATTTTTAACTTTTACCGATTGAATTAACCAAAAAATTGTTTTGGACCATTATGCCCATAGAAAAGCCCATACACACAATATACCTTGTAAATATAAATATCGTAACATGATTTCTAAAAATGATTCTGTAAAAATAGCTGACGGAAAAGCTGACGAGAGAAAAAACCACGCACTAATGCAGCGGGAATCCACAAGTTGCAAAGCATAAAAAGCACGTGAGTTACATGTTAGATTGATGTTAGTTTTATGTCTTTAAATATATTTTATTTAAACACATTTTTTCTTAATCTGATGAAAGACTTTGAATTTTATATGTTCCTTAATGATTTCTTTCTGTTCCAACAATTATATAATGTTAATATCAATATTACAATAAATTATTCGGCCTAATAATTACCTTAATTTTATTAGAAAAATGACTTAGATTGATGTATTCTATATCGTTAAGTACGTAGGGTGTTTTTTAAATTTGCAAAATGAATTATAATGAGAAAAATATTTTAAACTTTATCAAACGTAATTTGCCGCTATAGTAATTCATTACATTTCTGTTTTATTTTTTGCTCTTAAAACGTTTATTTATGGTAGCTTGCAATGGCATTTGGTACTACGAAAACCTCCCATGAAGGCCCGTTTTCTAGTCGGCAAACAACAAAAAGTAGTCGCTACGAGCCCAATCAGGACTATGGGTAATTTATTTAAAGGCGCACGACTCCAGAATAGATACAACAACCCCGAGCCTTGTGAATATATTAAGCGTATGATAGAACACCTGTTGCCAACTTTCTTCACCATTTTATTTAATGGAATGGTACCCGGAACCTTTCGATTACCAGTCAAACCCTCTACCAATTGCGCTACTGAGACTCTGAATTTTTTCTCACTAATTTCGTCCATATATTATTTGATTTGGATGTTAGTAATTTACAATTTGGAAGTTCCTGCGATTTCAAACCGGAGAGGGGTTATTAAAGGGAAGGGACTTACTCACGACCACTGATCATTAAGATATATTTTTTTCTTTTATCCATGTACAGTCGATAACGATACCTGCAGGAATCAATATGAGACCTCTGAAGAGTGGTATCTAGCAGTAATAATTATTATTAAAGAAATTTTTGTCGGGAACTTTCCAATTTTTTTTTTTTTCAGTAATATGATTTAGTTAGGCCTGAAAAAAGTATTTCCCAATTATTACTCCTTAAAAATCAAAAATAACTTGGTAAAAATTCTTTAAAGTTTCGCGCGTGTCGAAAGCATTTCAAACGATCTCTAAAGCGCGCGAAGCCCGAAGACGTCAGGGGGTATGACTTTTGGTCATCCGTCATCCTGACACTCCTGACAGGTGCCGAGTGACCCAATTTAAATTTGGATTGCAGTGTGTTATTGTTATTGTATTGTTGTTTTAAGGTCGTGTCGCTTGACGCGTGGATGTCAAATCTGACAAATTATCAAATTTATTAAAAACCTATACCCTATTTCGTGGATGTCACACACAAATCTGACAAATGATACCCCTTGACGTCACGACTACTAGCAGCGCGTTTTTACCCGCTTGGAATAATTTGAATTTTGGGGCATTTTAAAATCTTTTAGCGGTCTTTTGGGACGAAATATGTTTTTTTTTGCTGCCATATGTTTTATGACAATATGTACTTATGATTTATTGAATTTTTTCCCCATTTAAAATTGTTGTCAAGTTCCCTATTGGTGGAGCCTGAAAGGTAAACCTAAAAAGTTTACTATTGTTTAAAACCTTTGTGCAACCTAAGACCTTCCGGGATTTACGGAGTACTAAGTAAAAACAGAATACAGACCTGTTTATTAAAAAAGCAGGTAAAATTTTCACGTTTAACACATGGCCCAAAGATACCATGCAAGCAGAAATTATTTGCATCAAAGAGGGCCTTGCATCTAAGGACGTAATGCGTAGCCGTAGAGCTTAATATCTGTTAGGTGTCAGTAACTACCTGAATTAACAATAAATCAGTTATTTTGTCATCTTTAATAGTCGTTACAAGTAATTTGATTCATCGCTAATTTTCCAATTTCTTGAACAATTCACACGATGGGCTTTACGGAACAGCACATTCATGGTTGAAGCGTATTTTCGAAATGGGGTTTAGAGTAAATGGTGAATGACAATACAACCCGGGTTTGTGCATGGACGATTTTCACGAACATTTTCCTAAAGTTGCTTTATTGCTGGGGGTTTTTATCCTTGCCTGAAAAGAACCGTGGCTGTGTTTAGGGAAACGGGTTGTATACAATACAAAAAAAGAGCAGGAAGACCATCTGTAAGAACAGAAGAACTTGTTGCAAACGTTTGTGAAATAATGCAAAATACGCCAACAAATTGTATAAGACGCCTGTCTTAAGAAGTGAGAAGATCTTATGAAACATTCAGGACTATTCTTAAGAAGCAGCTAAATTTATTTCCTTATAAAGTGCAAGTATTCCAAGAAATACATGCCGCAGATTTTGAAAGACGCAGGAATTACTCTCAATGGTTTACCCAAAATTTATTGGAAATAAATGATTTATTAGACCTGACATTTTTTTCGGATGATGCCTGGTTCCACCTCTCCGCGCGGTTATGTGAATTATTAGAATACACGCATATGGAGTAATGAAAATCTCCAATGCACCCTCAAAAAATTGGTGTCTGGATAGCTGTTTCCTGAAGAAGAATTGTTGGTCCTATTTTTTTCCATGACACAGTTACAGCACAGCGGTATAGAGACAATATTTTGAATCCATTTGTGGAGCAATTACTTGACGATGAACTACGTTTTGGATATTTTCAACAGGACGGTGCAACCGCCCACACAGCCGCCGAAACTATTAACTACTTACGCAATTTTTTCGACGACAGATTGATCAGTTTTCGATCAGACATTGAATTCCCACCTAGAATTCCCACCTAGATCACCTTGTTTAACGGTTATGGATTACTACGTTTTTCCTCATTTAAAGAACACTGTTTGTAAAACACCAGCAAATTTAGAACAATTACAAGAAAGGATTATCCACGAATGTAGTAACATTTCTCCAGAGATGCTGGTCAACACATTCGAAAATATGAAGAGACGTGTAAATTTATGATTGGAGCATGACGGTGGCCAATTTCAGCAATTTATGTAATTATTTTTCTTTTTCTTTCTGTGTATTCTTACTTTGTTAATTTTGTAAACAACAAAAATAAATTTGTATTTGTCTACTTATTTTATTACTCATTAGTTTGGCATATCATGTCATAATATGAATTTGACAAAATTTTAACCTAGATTTGGTTAGATATATATCGTCCCCATATCATTGTGCCCATCAAGCCCTCTTTGATGCAAATAATTTTTGCTCGCATGGTATTACCAGCGGAACAAAATGAGCCCGTTATGATTTATTTTATCTTGTTATCTCCTGTTCTGGCTGGTAGTATACTTGCCCGTTGATCTGAAATCAAATTAGGATTTGACACAATTAATTCCTTGGACAAATTATTTATTTTAAAGTTCGCCTAGTACCTAAAAAGACAAATGTAGGCATCGATAATCAATTTAAAACTAGATTATACTCTTTGACAACACTTAACGTACTGTATAGTCATCGACAAATAATAATAAGCGTGAACATATTATCGTTGAAATCAGCTTTATTGTAAGTTAACAAGCTGCTTTTTTTTACCATATTACGGACGTATAGTCAATCAGTTAAAGTACCTAACTTTGTAAACAATAATACAAAATGGTATTTATATTTTCAGTTTATTTAACTATAAATGCAAAGGGCAAATGTATACAACTTTATTTATGGTGTTATTTTTTTTTCTTTCCATATTTGTTGGTAATTAAATAAATTACAAATTAGTATCCAGTATAATACCTATGGCATGACTCAAATGAAGATTATTTACCAGGTCTATTGGAGATATATTCGGTAACTTTTAATGGTCAAGACATTCATTGTATAATAACAATAACACATAATATGGACAATATTATCTATTATTTAAAGTTTTTGGTATTACTTCTACATATTTTTAACTGATTTCAACAAAAAAACACCAGAAAAATAACTATTGGGCTATTGAAAACCCAACGTGAAATAATCGATATAATATGTGTCCTGTTAAAAATTTGGTCCACCTGTCAATGTCAGGTATTCTGGAATGATATAGGATAGTATTTTAACAGGGGTGACTAAGTCATGAATTTCTAACATCTCAACATTTTCGATGTTGTTGATGACGTTAAATAAACATAATTTGAAGGAAATAATGTTTAGAATACAAAATAAGAAGTGCCACCTCGTTAGACTGGGGATTTATATATATGCCTCGGAGATATATACTTCAAACTATAGTTAGGCCGTCAAAACCAAAATAGTAATTTTTAGTGAACAATGCTGGCCACTTGGTTTCAACCAGTGCCAAAAATCCCCTATATACACACACACAAACACACATTTTGTGAACAAATGTTGTTTTCTACCTAAACAAGGAGAGGTCCTTACGCTTTTCAACCTGAAAGTATTTTTTCTATCAAATTACAAATCGCCAAAGTTCATGTTTAATTTATGTCCAATATGCTTTACATCGTGAAATAACTTTCTTTATTACAAAACAATCTCACTGCTATTTATATTTTAACAAAAATATTACAGCTTATGTCGATGCTGCAATAAAATTTATCCATTATTTTTGATCGGCAAGTAAACATTGGAAAATATTTCTTTCTCCGGACAGCTTTGACGGATATATAAGGAACTTTTGCGTTTTGTTTCCGTAAGAAATATTTACGTTAGTATATTGAAAAGATCCCGTATTTATAAATATTTATATTTGAATGATCTTTGTTTTTTTAACAAATTACTTATGTTATCAAAAAACAAAATATTTATAAAAGTCAATCTACGTCTACGTCTCTAAAAGGTTCGGAACAAATGCTACCACAACTTCCTGAGACTTAAATATGATGATCTAGCCTAACTTACCTTAGTACAAAAGGGGACGATTTCGGAGATACAGAGTATCAAAAGTCCAATGTAGTTTAGTTTTCAGTGGATACAGAAGATGAATTAATGAGACGTATTCAAACTGAAATTGAAACTTTGAGAAATGATGACGAAGTACTCCAAAGAGTTCATCAATTTAATTTTTTTTTTAAACTTATTTATCTTTGTATACACAAAAATTAACGTCATTACAGAAGCATTTGGTAAAAGATTTTTTTTAAATTAAATTGCATTAAATTTTTATTATACCGTACGAGTAAAAATTATTGGCATCAAAGAGGGCTTGGATTAAAAAACGTAGGGCTTGGTTTAGATCACAATGATATGGGGACGATATATCTAACCAAATCTAGGTTAAAATTTTGTCAACTTCATATTATGGCATGATATGCCAAACTAATGAGTAATAAAATAAGTAGACAAATACAAATTTATTTTTAATTCGAAAAAGGTTTTTCTGTTTCCTTCCGCCAAACCCATCCCCAGACGCGTTTCGCCGTTATTACGGCTCATCAGTGAGGCTCGGTTTGGCAGAAGGAAACAGGACTCAAAGACCTTCCTTCTGCCAAACCGAGCCTCACTGATGAGCCGTAATAACGGCGAAACGCGTCTGGGGATGGGTTTGGCGGAAGGAAACAGAAAAACCTTTTTCGAATTAATATCTGTGGTCCGGCACTTATACCGGTTTTGAGGGCATCTTGCATAATTTTCTGTTTTTACAGAATAACCCTTTACGACTGACCTTTTCTAAGGTACCGTACTGGGACGCAAGATGTCGCACTGGGTTTTATAAATCCCGTTGAAAATTTATTTTTGTTTTTTACAAAATTAACAAAGTAAGAATATACAGAAAGAAAAAGAAAAATAATTACATAAATTGCTGAAATTGGCCACCGCCATGCTCCAAGCATAAATTCACACGTCTCTTCATAGTTTCGAAAGTGTTGACCAGCATCTCTGGAGAAAATATTTCACGAACGTTTGCAACAAGTTCTTCTGTTCTTACAGATGGTCTTCCTGCTCCTTTTTTGTGTTGTATAAAACCTGTTTCCCTAAACACAGCCACGGTTCTTTTCAAGCAATGATAAAAATCCCCAGCAATAAAAGTAACTCAAAAGAGTTTTGTCGGTTTCCTTCTGCCAAACCCATCCCCAGACTCGTTTCGCCGTTATTACGGCTCATCAGTGAGGCCCAGTTTGGCAGAAGGAAACAGGGCTCAAAGACAAATCACTTGTCAGGATCGATTATCGACGGGAATCATAGAACCCGGTGCGACATCTTGCGTCCCAGTACGGTACCTTAGAAAATGTCAGTCGTAAAGGGGGTTATTCTGTAAAAACAGAAAATTTTGCAGGAGCGCTCTCAAAGCCGGTACAAGTGCCGGACCACAGATATTAATTCAAAAGAGTTTTGTCTGTTTCCTTCTGCCAAACCCATTCCCAGATGCGTTTCGCCGTTATTACGGCTCATCGGTGGGGCCCAGTTTGGCAGAAGAAAATAAAAGTAACGTTAGGAAAATGTTCGTGAAAATCGTTCATGCACAAACCTGGATTGTATTGCCACTCACCATTTACTCTAACCCCGTTTCGAAAATACGCTTCAACCATGAATGTTTTGTGCTGTTCCGTAAAGCCCATTGTATGGATTGTTCAAGAAATTGGAAACCTTAGCGATGAATCTAATTACTTGTAACTACTGTCAAAGATGATGGAATAACTGATTGATTGTTAATTCAGGTAGTTACTGACACCCAACAGGTATTAAGCTCTACGGCTAAGCATTACGTCCTTACATGCAAGGCCCTCTTTGATGCAAGTTATTTTTGCTCGCACGGTAGACTGATTTTACTAAATAATAAAATTACCAACACATTTATGTAATTTTTTTTAGTTTTTAGTTACATTTATTTTAATTTAACGAATTCGCTTCAAATTGTGTTTCAAAATTACAATAATTTAGACCTGGCCATACACGAATTGAATTTTTTAAATGCAGATATCTCAAAAAAGGCTGCTCTTACAACGTATACATTTTTTGGGTAAGAGACATTGGAGAATAAGAATGTTGGGTATACTTTAGGGACAAGACTTTTCTATATAATTTTTTTTTATAAATTCCAAAATGTTTGATGTTCTCTTTTGACCGAACACTCTATACCTTAAGGTTGAATTCTCAACGTTATTCAACCTATTGCCAACCTATAACCTATTTCGCGTTGATTTTTTAAGTTTATTATTTTAATAACTAAAATTTAAAGAAAATCAATATCGTCGGTACATTACTTAGGTAGTATCTGATATATTACAAAAATATCAATTTATTTCATTGCTAATTTTGGGAGAATTGTATAGTGAAAGAACAATGAGTGACAATGACATAATAATGTTAAAAAAAATCTTATCCGATATTTTTCGCTATACAATTCTCCTAAAATAAGTTATGAAATTCCTTGATATTTATTAAATATGTCAATTATTACCCAAAGAATATTAAGTCGATACTGATTTTCTTTAAATTTTGTATAAAAGCTAGAAAACATTAATAAATCTACGCGAAATAGGTTATAGGTTGGCAAGCATGTTGATACTCCCACCTTAATGTAATCGCTTATTGGCTTTTACTTTTTTTCTATATAAAACACAATTTTATGGTTAATGATTTAACATAGATTTGCGAGCAGTTGACAGTATAAAGGGAGTAAAACTGTCATTGGCTGCTCGTCTTGGAAATAATGTTCATGAAAGTTTACGGTTATATTAAATTGGTTATAAAATTGCGAAATGACAGAAGCCGCTGCTTTACAACCACAATAATTAATAGGTTATTTATAACAGATATTATTAATCTTGCCGAAATAACGTGGTGGTTGGTTACATTATGTATTTTATTTTATTTATTTATTTTACACCATTTTACAGTTACAGTGAACCAATTATTAAATTGGTATATAGGCTATTTAAAATAAAATAGGTAATAATATAACAATAATACAAAATTTTGTGATGAAATTTGGACTTATACTGGATAAACCACAGCTAAAAATGTTAATTAATTTGCGTTGAGGTACATGCTTGGTGTAACTGTTGTTCCATTGCACAAGAAGAAAAAATTGGTACATAAAATGTGTGGGAATGACGTGTTCTAGGGACGAGGAATTGCAGGTTTTCTAATATATCACTGCAGTCAACTCTATTATGCAAGATATTATGAAGAAATTTAAGTTGGGAAACTGTACGTCGGTCTTCTAAGAAGCAAAACGAGTGCCTTTGCAATAGAGCTTCTTATAGAATATCGATTTCAGGATACTGACTATCAATTATTGTAAAACTTAGATATTTTAGAAAACGTCGCGTCGTTGGACCCTTTCAATGCGATTAAGGTGCACTTGATAATATGGAGACTATACAACCAAGGCGTACTCTAATTTAGATCTTACAAATGCATAAAAAAGTATTTTTAGTGTGTGACAATTTAAAAAATCAGGAGAATGTCTTATTATAAAACCTAGGGATCTATGACAGGAGGCAACAAGGTCATTTATGTGAGAAACAAAAGATTGTTTACTGTCAAATAATACGTCCAAATCGCGAAAAATCTCAGCTCTGTCCACTGTAATGTTATTAATTTTGTAATCATACACAATGGTATGTCGTTTTAATGAAAAGGTCATTATGTTACACTTACTGATATTTAACGGCAATTTATTTTAAACCCACCATATCGTCGTAATTATAACTAAACCACGTATCTCAACTTTTTTCATTTTTGAGATACTTGGTATAGTTAGTCTATTAGTGCTTCCGGGTTAAATACTAAAGCGCGTAACTCAATATAAATTCAAATTTCCCGCTTAAAATGTTTCTTTCTTAACCACCTAACTTTTCGCCATGATTTATAACATGTTAAAACTCGTATCTACGGCGCTGCTAATACTCGTATTGTATTTATATCTACTAGAACGATTAGTTGTTAAACCTCGTATTATTTTAAAACGCAGTTTTGATGCTCTGTGGCTGTGTTTCTCGTATATATGTTTATTTAAGGAGTATTTTTTAAAGGTAAGTTACTTATTTTAGATCATAAACACACTACATATTTGTTTTTCACATTTTTATACATAGTTTTATCACATGCCTAAAAAGGTTACATTACATTGAGATACGAGGTACAGCTAAAGTCGCCACAGTGGTTCTTTTCCCGTGCGTCATCACTTTCACGTCATCAAAATCGTATGAATCAAATCAAAATTACGAGACGAAAAAAATCAAAACTAAGTCTACGTTCATAAAATGGACGTGACTGCCTACCGTTTGACGTACCTACATAATATCCCGAAAAATTATTATTTATTTTAAGTTTTGCCCGGCATTCTCTATTATCTAAAAGAAATTGACAAACAAATGTTAATACATTTAATACTATTTTTAAAGCTAGAAAAGTTTGGTGTTTTATTGACTATTAGAATCGCAAAAGTCAAATTTTTGACATCCTTTCATTTAAGGGAATTTAGCCACTGCCGTAAACGTTTCAAAGAACTTTCACGGTTAGAATATTTAAAACAAATAAATTGGGTATTATAAAAATCCATAAATACTTACCGCCAAAACAGATGGTGGGTATAATTAGCTCTAAAAAGAACTATTTTTAGAAAAAGGAACAGTTTTAAGGCACACAAATTTACAAAATACGAATTAGATTGGCAGATCAAAATAAGGTTGACAATGACGTTCTAAAATACAACGGTAGTCAACTAAACAAATAAAAAAAGTACTTAATTGACGTTTATAGTTTTATTCTTGTCTAGCACGTTATATTATTGCGGAATCTTGGAGACGTTCTTTTATGCTTTTATTCAAACTTGTTACTGTAATAAATAAGGATGCAGAGTTATTAACCACGTTGAGTCCTGATCGTTGATTGATGACGCACGGGAAAAGATCCACTGTGGCGACTTTATACTAGGGTATCAAGGAGAGTGTATTTATTTTAAGATGAGTTACGAGGTGAAGTTTTTTTTCTTTCCTGAGAAATGCTTATATCGGAGATGCGCGGTTTAGCAATAATCGCGATGATATATAATATCAATTAAAGTTTTTCACAGTCTACCAGGTTACGAATACGAGCATAGATTTTCTTGTCATCGGCATAAAGAAGACCATCACTGTCAAGATTATTAACGACATCATTAATAAATATTATAAACATTAAAGGAACCTAAATGGACCTCTGTGGTACACCCGATGTAGTATCCAATGGCACAGATGATTGGCCACCGCATTCCACTATTTATTGTCGTTCATTTAGATAAGAATGAAAAAACATTATAAGATTATCTGAGATACCAAACGAGATGAGTTTATTAAGTAAAATTCTATGGTCCAATCCATCAAATGCCTTGGAAAAATCTGTAAAAATATCATCAACCTGACAGTTCTATCGGGTTTTCGCATTTTAAAACCAAAAAGAACCAATCAGGAGCGGATTTAACTAAAAAAAAAATGCAAACAACTATTATAAACTACCCCATTTGCTCTTCAAACTTTAAATTTATTAAAAGACGCATCCCTAAACTGTGTTTCTTATGTTACGCTTATTTAAATTTAACTTTCGTTTCCAGTTGGCATGCCGTGATTTTAAGTCCAACGTTTGGTCTGAATAGGTCAAATTTCGGGTGCTAAAACCCTCTTTAAAAATTGATTAGGTCAGTTTCTAATATAATTTCAACGTTCTCGAGCTTTTAAAATTCAATGCGCATACCAGCTTTGTAAGAAAATAATTTCTGCTTGTTTCAAATTAAAGTAATAAAAGATAAAAGTCTGGTTCTTAATATGGTGACCCAAATTCGATTCACGAAAAGGATCTCGAAAACTATAGTTGAAGCATTGTTGCTTAAACCCTAAGAAAGTTCTAAAAGTTGGTGTTAGTTATATCGTAAAAGGAAATTTCAGCAATCTCTTGAAGTTATAAAAACTTTAAAAGAAAGGACGATATTGTCAGTTTTTTTAATTTTATTAATTTTCTCCAATTACTTTTACGCTTTAAATACGACATAGTTAATGTATGTATATTGGATGAAATATTTTTTGACGGATTTTCTTGGCGCATTTTAACATTTCAATCAATTCTAACCCTAAAATTTTAATAAATGCAAAAAGGTTTATGAAATGGTTTCTATGAACATAATTAATAATGAAATAGATATATTTTTATAGTTAGAATGAATCTACTATATTTTGGTATTATTTTCATGAATATTTTTATTGAAAGAGCAAAAGTAATATGAGAAAGTACCAAAACATCTATTTTTAAAAATAATACTGATACCTTTTTTACCTTTATTACCTTTGTAACGTGTTAATTGTTAAAGTTGATTCACCCAGTAAACCTGCAAGATGGCCGACAGGTCATATGACAAAAGTCATATTCCAGCTAAATAAAATGAATTTTTGCATTTTCAATGACTTTTGTCATATGACATGTCGGCCATCTTGCAGGTTTACTGGCTGAATCGACTTTATCATGATATCTGTCAAAGTATTGTCATTATCTTATTTGATTTAAAAATGCCTCATTTAAGTATTATTCTAAAAGCAATAAAGAACAATATGTTTAGTAGAAATAGGGTGGTCTTATGGAAAAATAGCTGATCATTTTAGAGTACCTAGAAGTATTGTTAAAGGAGTTGTAAAAAAATGGTGCTATCATCAAACACTTAAAAGGTCTGTTGGGTCTGGTTTAAATAGTAGAAAATCATCAAATAAAGAAAACCGAAACTTGGTGGAGTATTTAAGGTAAAATCCATTTGAAACTGCAGTATTCGCTATGCACATAACATAATTCCCTGCTTCATCTAGAACTGCACAACGCCAAGTAAGACAATGCTCCGAATGAAGAAATCGAGCAACTGCATCCAAACCGTTTTTAAAAAATAGTGATAAGGAACAAAGAATTGGGTTTGCTATGCAATATTTACCAGACAATGATTTTTTTTGGTAAAATGTTATCTTTTCGGATGATAAAACTTTTCATTCTACATATTATAATGGAAGGATTCAAGTATATAGACCACCAAATTCCCGATATGATTGAAGTATACTCAGAAAAAGCAAACCAGTGGATGCTTCTCCGTTAATATGTGGGCATGGATAAGTGATTACGTTGCAGAAGTATGCTGGAATATTTGTGGAACACTAAACAGTAATATATATTTTCAGATTTTGGAAAATGTTTTTTTTCCTTCTGCCGCAATAGTTTTTGAAGGAAATAACTGTATATTTCAGCAGGATAACTGCGCTGTGCATATTGCAAGAAATATAGGAAACTCGTTTAGACAAAACAACGTAACATGTCTGCCTTGGTGCTCAAGAAGTCCTGATTTAAATCCAATTGAAAATGTTTGGGGATTGATTAATGGTAAAGAAAATGTACAAAATAAATTTTAAACCACAGAATGAAATAGAGTTATTTGATAAAATAGAAGAAACTTGGGAAGGGCTAACTTCGGATTACACCAGAAGTATTATTTTGTCAATGCCAAGAAGATTACGATTAGTGCTGGAATCCAATGGCGCAGCAATTAAATATTAGGTAGTATTTTGTTTGTTAATTAATTTACCCTTTTTGGCTTTATACTTTTGTAGTTTTCCTGGTATAATTTTATTATTTTTCTTATTTCGCGGCTGTAACTTAAACACAAAAATATTTAGAAATAACCATTATTACTTATGTCGTACATACAATAATAATTTACAGCTATGTATGTAGCTGATGTTCTATCCAGGTATAAGCAGCAAGGTGAGAAACCCGTTTTACCCAATTTTGTTGTAATTGAGTTGTGTATAGGTGGAGTGTACGAATTTATCTGTCGTCAACTGAACCTACAAAGAAATATTTGCTAAAAGAAATGTTTTCTCTATGCCGACCGATCAAATTTTATCCAAAAGATGAACGTTTAAATGTGTGTGTGGACATGCATAGCTTTTAATTAGTGTCACTTGACCGTCTTGCATGACATGCCAAAACTTATGGTCATACCTCACGTGTTAATTTCTTTTAAAAGTGGAAATTGAGTTTAAACTTGTCTATTAACTTTATAGTACTCGTTCATTAAATCAATTTAAAGATATGCTGATTTAATATACGTATACGTCTAATACATTGAAGGAAACCTGCTAAGGGTAACATAGTGACGGGAATTATTGTAACATGTTGATGTGTTTGTACCTAATACCTTGCTAATAGTAAATATTATTATGTCATATTTCAGAACTTAGAACACTCCGGATAGAGATTTATTATACGATGCTGACAGCTTATTTAGGAAACAACGACTTGTTCCATAGTTAGGCAAGTAGCTTTCAAGCTATTAAATAAGGGAAATTAGCTTGTTTTGTTATGGAGTTGTTTCTTTAGCATCATTAGGGAAATAATATAATGCTTTAACATAACAGCGGAGCGATGAGGTGATTTCTTTAAACGTCTCCAGCACAAATGATCCCCTTTCTTTAATCAAAAGATGGCCTCGCCATGCGCTATTCACGCTGGAAATACTGATTGATCTGTTGTACTTATTGCGGGCATTTAAACATATTATTTATTCTCTTAACTATTACCTAGACTAAATTATTTAGAGAAAGTAAGTAACGTTTTCAGCATCTACACAGTTTTTGTTTGGCTATATTGTATTCCTAATTATTGTATAATTATTTTTTTTTTGTGTTTCCCTTATATTTTTTTGGCTTTAGCAGTGAAAATTAAATTTGGGAATTCAGTTTCATAAAAATCTCCTTGGCTGACATAATAAATAACTCTGAGTTAATTCTGTTTTATGAGTTCATCAACCCAAGGTAAATAATCTCTTTTTTTAATTTATTATTTACTGTATATTTTAGTTTTATTTATATTGTTTAAACTATGTACGTAATTTTGAAGAAGTAGTCCATACTCAAAGTGGAGATGAATAATATATTGAAAAGAAAAGCATAAAGTCTTTCCCCACAATTTTAATTTAGTAGCTAGGCTAGAATCGACATGTTTCGAGTGTAGAAACACTCATCATCAGGAAATTGAAGCAAAAATAATTAACAGCTGATGTTGTTAGCAAAAGAGAAAATATAATAAAATTAAAGGTGGAACTAATCCATAATGGAGCTTTCAAAGGCACGCATGGGGAGTGAAAAACTTTTGCAGTCAAAAGGCGGGAAATATATCAGCACGCTGAAAGGTCAGGGTCAGGACAGGAAAAAAGCCACTGTGGGCGGGAAATGAAGAGAAAAACAGGACATATCAAATGAAGGACTTTGTAGAAAGCAGTTCAAGTTTGTGTGATAAAAACATTTTAGTTTGATTCAGCTATGTCGAAGAGGTGTGAAAGATGTTAGATAGGAGGTGGAGAGAAAGAAAAAATGTGTTTTTTATATTGAAGCAGTGTAGATGCTTTCTGTAAAAGATATAGAAAAAAGGGATGTAATGAATGAAATGTAATAAAATAAGTTAGATTAGCTTACCATTCATTACATCCCTTTTTTCTTTATCTTTTACAGAAAGCATCTACACTACTTCAATATAAAAAACACATTTTTTCTTTCTCTCCACCTCATATCTAACATCTTTCACACCTCTTCGACATAGCTGAATCAAACTAAAATGTTTTTATCACACAAACTTGAACTGCTTTCTACAAAGTCCTTCATTTGATATGTCCTGTTTTTCTCTTCATTTCCCGCCCACAGTGGCTTTTTACTGGTCCCTGACCTTTCAGCGTGCTGATATATTTCCCGCCCTTTGACTGCAAAAGTTTTTCACTCCCCATGCGTGCCTTTGAAAGCTCCATTATGGATTAGTTCCACCTTTAATTTTATTATATTTTCTCTTTTGCTAACAACATCAGCTGTTAATTATTTTTGCTTCAATTTCCTGATGATGAGTGTTTCTACACTCGAAACATGTCGATTCTAGCCTAGCTACTGAATTAAAATTGTGGAGAAAGACTTTATGCTTTTCTTTTCCCTATATGTACGTAATTGTTAGTAACTATTACTTTTTATTTAAATTTATAATTTTAAAGTAGTTCCTTTGATTTTGATGCGTTAACCCTGATGACGGTCTAGACTAAGCCGAAACGTTAGCGTTTTCGAATTATTTAATAAAAAAACTGTAAAAACAGTCAAAATTCGACCTTCAATTTACTATTAAAGTATTGGATAAAACCTTAACAAGCAATATTTTCCTTGTGAGGTATTGAAACTTTCTCTTTGCATGAAGTCTGAGCAAGCATTTTTGCTGAAAGTATACCTATTCTCTTAACTTACACTATAAAACTGCTTTATAGCAAAATGCACTTTAGATAGACAAGCAACAAACCGGCTTTACTTTTTAATAATCACATCGTTCTGTGCGCTCTATTTTATGAAAAGTTTATGCTAGTATTAATATTTATTTTGACAAACTAATCAGCCCTTGGGTGGAAAGTGTAGGTGCTTATATAAATATAATAAAAAAGTTTGAATTTAAAATTATTAATGGGGCAGCAAAAAGAAACTATACAATATAAAAGTTGAAGACAACGAAGTTTTATTAATGATAAATGTGCATCCAGAAATTGTTTTACTAATAAAAATTTTAAAAATGGAACTTTTAACAAAATCTATAAATTATATTTTCAAACAGTTTAACACTATCATAAAAAAAATAAAAAATTGGCATTTGCAAAATGACGCTTTATTTTTGGCGAATTGTAGCGTCTTAACAATGCATCGGAGATAACAGGGTTCTAATCGTTTTCAAGCCACACTATGAATTATTAAATGCACTCTATTATATAAAATTGTAAAGTGGCTCATCTACGCGCAGTCTAAACTATTAATCCTACCGTGCGAGCAAAAATTATTTGCATCAAAGAGGGCTTGGATTAAAAAACGTGGGGCTTGGTTTAGATCACAATGATATGGGAACGATATATCTAACCAAATCTAGGTTAAAATTTTGTCAAATTCATATTATGACATGATATGCCAAACTAATGAGTAATAAAATAAGTAGACAAATACAAATTTATTTTTGTTGTTTACAAAATTAACAAAGTAAAAATACCTATACAAAAAGAAAAAGAAAAATAGTTACATAAATTGCTGAAATTGGCCACCGCCATGCTCCAAGCATAAATTCACACGTCTCTTTATAATTTCGAAAGTGTTGACCAGCATCTCTGAAGAAATCTTACCACATTCTTGGATAATCCTTTGTTGTAATTGTTATAAACTTGCAACTGGTGTTTTAAAAATAGTGATATTTAAATGAGGAAAAACGAAGTAATCCATAACCGTTAAACAAGGTGATCTAGGTGGGAATTTCATGTCTGATCAAAAACTGATCAATCTGTCGTCGAAAAAATTGCGTAAGTAGTTAATAGTTTCGGCGGCTGTATGGGCGGTTGCACCGTCCTGTTAAAAAAAACGTAGTTCGTCGTCAAGTAATTGCTCCACAAATGGATTCAAAATATTGTCTTACCGCTGTGCTGTAACTGTGTCATGGAAAAAAATAGGACCAACAATTCTTCTTCGGGAAACAGCTAACCAGACACCAATTTTTTGAGGGTGCAATGTGGACTCTACAAAAAAGTGGGGATTTTCACTACTCCACATGCGTGTATTCTAAGAATTCACATTACCGGAGAGGTGGAACCAGGCTTCATCCGAAAAAAATGTCAGGTCTAATAAATCATTTCTTTCCAATACATTTTGGATAAACCATTAAGAGTAATTCCTGCGTCATTAAAAATCTGCGGCTTGTATTTCTTGGAATACTTGCACTTTATAAGGAAATAAATTTAGCTGCTTCTTAAGAATAGTCCTGCATGTTCCATAAGATCTTCCCACTTCTTGGGACAGGCGTGTTATACAATTAGTTGGCGTATTTTGCATTATTTCACAAACGTTTGCAACAAGTTCTTCTGTGCGGTCTTCCTGCTCCTTTTTTGTGTTGTCTAGAACCTGTTTCCCTAAACACAGCCACGGTTCTTTTTAGGCAATGATAAAAATCCCCAGCAATAAAAGCAACGTTAGAAAAATGTTCGTGAAAATCGTCCATGCACAAACCCGGATTGTATTGCCACTCACCATTTACTCTAACCCCGTTTCGAAAATACGATTCAACCATAAATGTTTTATGGTGTTCCGTAAAGCCCATTGTGTGAATTGTTCAAGAAATTGGAAAAATTAGCGATGAATCAACTTACTTGTAACGACTGTCAAAGATGGCGAAATAACTGATTGATTGTTAATTCAGGTAGTTACTGACACCCAACAGGTATTAAGCTCTACGGCTAAGCATTACGTCCTTACATGCAAGGCCCTCTTTGATGCAAATAATTTTTGCTCGCACGGTATATTTTGTAATAATGATAATGAATCTATACTTAGTATACTTACTAGGCAAGTTATAAACCACCAATGACATCTCTAACCTTGATGTTTTACTGCAGGGCCGGTGTGACCTACCTTGTATATAAATATAACTTTGGTTATCGATTAAAATATTCTGGATAGGGTTTATTGATTGATATCCCTCAGGATATTCCAACCCATGTTTTTAATAACCATCTATCAAATTACCCATTATTAAGAGAGTTACGCTCGGTTGGGTACTCTGTCAGGTTAGATAATCAATATACGGGTGTTTAGTTTGATGTCATCGCAACTCAATTATTCTGGGTGTAGGATTTTGGACGACAACTTAAACTTTATACAAGAATTAAGTGAAACTTGAAAGTTTCTTTGGAAAATATTTGCTTTAGGACACTTTTTATTTTCGAAAATTGTTGTAAATACGGAGTAGTTTCAAAAACGAATTGACGTTTCCTGTTTCTAAAGGGTTTTCCAATAAGAACGATATGATTTCAAAGTGAAATAAAATTAAAACAATTTCAGATACAACAAAACGTTTTATATTATCTTAAAGTATAGTCGATAACATTTATGTTTTGAATAACACATCGTTTAAATGTCCTCCGCTACTTCGTGTACACGAGCGAATTCGACGAACCCAATTTTCGATGACTTTATGCAATAAATCGGGCGTGATCTGACGAATGCAGGGTTCAATGTTCAACCTGTAGTATATCAAGGTTTATTCTCTGTGCAGTTGGTAGATCAAGTCAAGTGCGCATGAGTTGGTTTATACATAAATAGATTTGTAACTGTGTGTTCCCCCCTTTTAACGGTCAGTTCGGCAATAGAGAAATATTCAGTATCTAACCTGTGTTTCATTTTAAACTTAAATACACCACAAACCTTAATCCATCAAGTGTTTGTGGTCTGTTTTCATAAACCTTAGATTTCAAATAGCCTCACAAGAAGTAATCTAAAGGAGTTAAATCATAGCTTCTTGGAGGCCACTGAACAGTAGCATTCCTTGAAATTATCCTTTCGTCAAACTTTTCTTGCAGTATATCGATAGTTTCATGAGCTGTGTGACATGTGGCACCGTCTTGCTGGAACCACATATCCTCCAAATCAAGTGCATCTAAATTTGGCCACAAAAAATTTCTTAACATCTGTCGATATCGTTCACCATACACTGTAACTGCATCTCCTGCCTCATTTTGGAAAAAATGATCCGATGATGCCACCATACCATAAACCACACCATACAGTTACCTTTAGCGGATACAAAGGCTTCTCATGAATCTGTTGTGGATTGTTTTCACACCAAAAACGGCAATTTTGCTTGTTAACGTATCCACTTAACCAAAAATGAGCTTCATCTGAAAAGATAATTTTTTTGGCAAAATTAGGATCCCTTTCAAGTTGTTCTAAACTCCAAGCAGAAAATTTTCTGCGCTGACGATGGTCCAGTTGCTTAAGTTCTTGGGTCAAAACAATCTTATACGGGTGTAAATTCAAGTCTTCTTTCAAAATACGCCAAGTTGTCGTTTTTTTAAATCCTTAACTCTTGAGTACGACGAGGAATTGATAAATTTGGATCCACTGCAACACTAGCTCTTACAGCAGCAATGTTCTCAACAGTTCTTGCGTTTCGATGTCTTCTTGGTGTTTTTACATCGTGAAGAGTAAAATTATTTTCAAATTTCTCAACGATGCGACGAATGGCAAGCAAAGGAGGACGATTATTTACACCAAAGTTTTCGCGAAGTGCGCGATAAGTGTTCACAAAAGATCGTCTATTTTCGTAAAATTTTTGGATAATAACCAAACCTTCTTGAAGCGCGTATTTAGCCATATTAAATTGTTATAGTTTACTGACAATAACTGACAACTGGTGACAGGTATAACTTTATTACCATGGTTACCATATCGTTTCAAAATCATATCGTTCTTATTGCAAAACCCTTTAGGTACGTTGCATCGTTTTTTCCTCATTGACTTTTTTAATTGTATAACCTACAGAGTGTCGGAATAATAACCGAAAAAAACGCTAGCACAAATTCTTCTTGCTAAAATATGAAGATCAAGCTCAATTTACCTCAGTCCAAAATTTAATAGTTTCCACAATAGTAATTGTAATTATTTATCTTAATAATAGCAATATTTGCACGCAATTTGACACCTAGAGATTTTCGAGTATTATAAATCGAGATCTAATCACAGTTTCGATATACATTGCAGAGAGCGCCACCAGCGCGACGACATCTCAAGCTTCATAACATTTATGTGCCTTAATATAGGTGTCGCTTCGAGCAGCCAAGCCGAGATAATCAAATTTAAGAATTAACTGACATTTAAGGATAATTAATAATTAATGTCAAACATTTATCGTTTAATTTTTATTGGCAATGTTTACTAATAATTTTTTTCCCGAAAGCTGTAAGGTTAACTGTCTCTGTGATATGGCCGAAGGACGTTCTTATTTGGCCATCCGGTACTTATCGTAACCCCTCTTCACACTTTAGCCTTAGAGACAAATTTAAAAATTAAATGACAAACGTTTATCGTTTAATTTTGTTTTGAAAATGTTCACCAACAATTTTCTTTCTGAACGCTGTAAAGTTAACTGTCTCTTTGATACGGCCAAGGGACGTTCTTATTTGGCCACACGGTACTCATCGTAATTCCTTTTCACACTTTAGCATTTATCGTTTAATTTTTTTTTGGCAATGTTTACTAACGATTTTCTTTCTGAACGCTGTAAAGTTAACTGTCTCTGTGATACGGCCGAGGAACGTTCTTATTTGGCCATTCGGTACTTATCGTAACCCCTATTCACACTTTGGCCTTAGAGACAAATTTAAAAATTAAATGACAATCATTTACCGTTTAATTTTTTTTTTGGCAATGTTTACACTAACCATTTTCTTTCCGAACGCTGTAAGGGTAACTGTGTCTGTGATACGGCCGAGGAACGTTCTTATTTGGCCACCCGGTACTCATCGTAATCCCTTTTCACACTTTAGCCTTAGAGGCAAATTTAAAAATTAAATGATAAACATTTATCGTTTAATTTTTTTTTTGGCAATGTTTACTAAACATTTTCTTTCCGAACGCTGTAAGGGTAACTGTGTCTATGATACGGCCGAGGAACGTTCTTATTTGGCCACCCTGTACTCATCGAAACCCCTTTTCACACTTTAGCCTAAGAGGCAAATTTAAAAATTAAATGACAAACATTTCTCGTTTATTTTTTTCTTGGCAATGTTTACTAACGATTTTCTTTCTGAACGCTGTAAGGCTAACTATGTCTGTGATACGGCCGAGGAACGTTCTTAGTTAGCCACCCAGTACTCATCGTAATCCCTTTTCACACTTTAGCCTTAAAGGCAAATTTAAAAATTAAATGACAATCATTTATCGTTTAATTTTTTTTGGCAATGTTTAGTAACCATTTTCTTTCAGAACGCTGTAAGGCTAACTATGTCTGTGATACGGCCGAGGGACGTTCTTAGTTGGCCATCCGGTACTCATCGTAATCCCTTTTTACACTTTAGCCTTAGAGGCAAATTTAAAAATTAAATGACAAACATTTATCGTTTAATTTTTTTTTTGGCAATGTTTACTAACAATATGTTTTTTCGAAAGCTGTAAGGTTAACTGTCTCTATGATACGGCCAAGGGACGTTCTTATTCGGCCACCCGGTATGCACACGATTTTGTAGTAACCTGTAGACACTTATATTCTTGAGTCATTATATCTAAATCAAGACGAATAAAAATAATATTTTTTAAATAAATTAATAAAGTCAATCAGTCAATATTTGATAATTAACTTTTTAAGAATTAACTGAGTGACCTTTTAATTAATTATTGGCAAAGTTTGTCGGTTTTTACATAAATGGGTTTTTATGTTTTGGCTTTCGGAAAGAGAAAATCTAACCCGATTAACCCACCCTTTAGGAGCAATTTTCTGTCTAAGACGTAAAGGAAGGGAAAAATTGGATTTGCCACTTTACTTTTATCTGGTTGAATATTTCCACGAAACGGATTTCGTTTCAAAGATACTTCTTAACAAAAGATATAATTATTTTTTGCTACTGGAGAAAAATACTATTAGTTGCCGAAAATATCTGAAAAATAGGAAATACGAAATTTACAATAAAAATATCTCCGTCATTGCATATTCTGTCTTATATTCTTAATTTTAAAACTGACCAAATTTGTAACTATTGAGAATTTATCAGTGCTATGGTTGCGCATAATAATGCCGATTTCAAGAAAATTGTTGGCTGACATATCATTGAATGTAATATAATAAATAGGGAGATGTCGACTTGGCACCAAAGTCATTGCGCACTAATGATGTAAAAGCTAATTTTTTTAAAAACACGGCTACCTGTCAAATTTATTATTTTTTAATGTTTAAGTGTGATTTAAAATAAAATATTGTTTTTAATTCATAGTCGTAGCTAATGTGGGTAATATATTTTATTTTATATTTATTTCTTTATAGTCAAAAGTAAACAAAAACTTATAAGGGGGAAAAAAGAAAAACAAAAACAATTATATTTAATTGTATGTTAAGAGTTTTGTTTATTTGAGCTTTCAATCAAAACAGATTTATTGAATAAAATAATTTAAAAAGTTTACAAGAAGCTTAAACCAAATTACCAGTAAGGAAACAGCTAAGTAATACTTTATCTGTTTACAACTTTTAAATCTTAGACCCAATATTAAATTTTCTCCTTTAAACTTTGTTGTAAATTATGACCTGATTTTTAATTAAAAAATTTGTTGACACTTTATAATGATTGTATTATCGTCATTTGCTTAGTGGTCGCAGTATGTACGAAGGTCAGTATCAATTATTTCCACAACAGTAGTGTACCTTCTCATATAAACAAACTATTCGATATTTAAGGAGGTCTATACTCTGGTGGATAATCATAGCGTGGTCCTGTTCCCAGTCTTAAATGTTGTCGCAGTTCTTGAAGGCTAGCAATAATTTAAGGAAATCATTGTACCAGAAAAAACACTCTCTAAAATGACACATGCGTACATTCCTATTAGTATTGCAACTATTTACTTTTTCACAAGATTTCGTGAACATAATAATGCGATAAATATTAATACGTAACCTGCCAATTGGTTTTCATTTATCCGTTCAACATACACAGCGAAACAATCAATTCAAATCTGTAGTGGCCATTCATTCACTCGTTTAAACGATTTAATGGGGGTGGGACCGATACGTCGCCGATGATTGACGACCGATCCAAAATCGCGAATTGACGATCGATTGAAAAGAGTCGATCAATTTTAGTATAGTTCACCAATTGACTAAATTCTCCTAAAATAAACGAATGACACCTTTTCAAAGATGATTTTGACGAATTTTGTATACTATATTCAGTGCATCAATATTTGTGGCCTATTTTACCTATAAGTACGATATATACAGGGTTGCCCAGAAGTCCGGAATAAAATTAATATAGCCCTAACCTGTAACTTTTGGAGAAAACGCTCGGACTCGTCAATTTAGTTTTATATATGACCACATTTTGACGTTATTCGTTTTTTTTGTAGACATTTGTCAAAGATATGACGACATCGATCTTTTTTTTTATGGAAACGTACCGGGTGAACAACTAAGAATGGTCGTCGGGAATATCTAGGAAACTACTAAACGTAGAAACATGGGATAAAAAAAATTATGATTAAAGCGGTAATGAGAAAATTCTGGAAATAAATTTTAAGTTCCTCATTTTGCCGCAAGAGGGCGTAATTAAAAAGTAAATTTTAAAATTTTACATAACTCCGAAAATTCCACATTAAGGTATATGTTTGATAACACCATTTTAAAGCTTGGATAATTATGCATCATTTTTGTCTTATGCTCATTGGCGTACCGACTTTAATAAGAGTGGGAGAAGCTATTGAAAGTGCAAACATTAAAATCGCTGTAACTTCTAAACGACTTATCCGATTTCACTCAATTTAAGCTTGTTTGGAAGAGAAAGGTAAGTACCTTTAATTGTCTTATCCAATGGTATACAATAGTTTCAAATAAAATTGCTAGAGGGCGCAATTTGTATTAAAAATTAATGTTTTGGCAATAACTCTCGATTATGGTATCATAATTATACCGTATGACTTGAATTTTCGGGATAAAATCAAAAAAACTATTATTATTATTACAAATTGCGCCCTCTAGCAATTTTATTGAGAACTATTATGGACAACTAAATACGACTACTAAAAGTGCATATATTTCTCTTTCAAACAGTCTTTAGTTTGCTGAAATCGGATAAGTCGTTTAGAAGTTACAGCGATTTAAATGTTTACACTTTGAACAGCTTCCCCCACTCTTATTAAAGTCGGTACGTCAAGAAGCATAAGACAAAAATGATGCATAATTATCCAAGCTTTAAAATGGTGTTATCAAACATATACCTTAATGTGGAATTTTCGGAGTTATGTAAAATTTTAAAATTTACTTTTCAATTACGCCCTCTTGCGGCAAAATGCGGAACTTAAAAATTATTTCCAGAATTTTCTAATGACCGCTTTAATCATAATTTTTTTTTATCCCAAGTTTCTACGTTTAGTAGTTTCCGAGATATACCCGACGACCATTCTTAGTTGTTCACCCGGTACAGCTTGTGATACATAATTTGAAAGCTAATATCTCGTACAGTGTGCTCATAAATTTTGGCGCGATTCTGTAAAGCTATTTCAAAATGGCGACTGTTAAAAGTTTTTAAAAAATCTCTATTTAAATAAGCGGAAATAAATCATTGATGTTTTTTTACCTTTCAAGGTAAGAAATCTTCATTGTTTCACGTTCTGACATTGTGAACTTGTAAAATTAATTTAGGTATTTCCGAAGTATTATTTTACAATTTTCTAAACAAAAATGGTTTAGTCGGAAAGACAGCGTATCGAAGTCTTGGTATTGTTAGGATGTGGGATAAAATAAGAAGTCAAAGTGAAGTATGCACTTTATTTAATGCTAAATATCCGGATAATCAACTTTGACAGGGCACTGTTAGTAAAATATTCCACAAATTTGATGAACATGGCACAGTAAAGGACTTGCCTAGGAATAGCCGGCCACGTGTTTTAGGCGACGATGAAAAATTGAATATCGCCTTATCTCTGCAGGATAATCCGCATGTTTCAACAGTTTCATTGGCTCAAAATCATGATAAATCGTGGTATAGTGTGGTCAATTTAATGACATAAAACAGTATGAAACTCCTAACCATAGGCGTCCCAAACAAATAATTAAAATGCGTATACACACTTATAAGTTTGTTTAACATTAGGTGTTTGTACATACTACACTTTTTAAACCCACTGTATATATAATAATATTATATTAAAATAATAAATATAAGGTAACTCAAAGATTCTATACACAAAACTAAAACAAGAAAAATAAACCTGACACGGCACGACACTGCTCAGAAAATGCATTAATTTTTTTACCAGAACTCCATTCTCGGACCATTCCCCGGCCCGTCCATAAGTTCCAAATCACGTATATTTTATCTTCGTCTCTTCCACGCCATCCGCGGTCACTGGCCTATCTCTGCCTGACATAATCGATCGTTGAACGGGCTGGAAACCGCTTCAGCTTATACTAGCCACTTTAACTGGCTAACTGGATAAGTGCATAAATTGTGAACGGTTGCCAGTTCTACCAAATGTTCTGGTTTGTTAATATATTATGTATAAGTATACGAGAAACAAGGGTTTGTTAATTAGTTGTTTTTAAACACTGAAAACACTTTTTGTCTTGATTTCAGTTATATTGTTTCTTAAGGACTAAAGAATGTATTATTATAACAATGAATGGCTTGTTATTTTTTTCTGTCACACTCAAATCTCCTTGGTTTAAAGTATATTTGCAAACTAGCTTTCAAAGAAAGTTACTGACTAACAATTGAATACTGATATAAATGAAACATCTTTAATAAAAAAACTTAAAGAATTGAAGAAGAAAGATCTGACAACCCTGGTTGTGAAGTCGGTCTCTTTGAGACTGTTTACCGCCGTATGGAATGATTGGAATATCCTCAAACTGAGTTTGGATAAATTATACTATTGGAAGATTTTTGAAAGCAGAAAAATACCACCCTTATAAACTTTATCTTGTCCAAAAGCTTTTAGAAGATGACTAGGACAGACGTTTGCAATTTTGCGAAGAAATGATAAGATGGTGTGACGAGAATAATAGGTTTCCATAGAACAAATGGGCCATAGAGACATTCGAACCCTATAAGTCTCCAGGGCCGGATGGAATCTATCCCATTCTTCTGCAAGAAGGACTCGAATACTTACTACCACACCTAAGCAGAATCTACCGAGCTTGCATAGCCATGGGCTATGTTCCAGAGGCATGGAGAACAGCAAATGTCACCTTCATCCCTAAGCCCGGACGTGCAACATACACCGAAGCCAAGGCATATCGACCCATAAGTCTCTCCTCATTTTTACTAAAAGCGCTGGAGAAACTTATAGACAGGCATATTAGAGACGGGGCGCTCATGAAGGAACCCCTTCACGAACATCAACATGCTTATCAACCAGGCAAATCTTGTGAAACTGCCTTACACAACCTAATAACAAGGGTCGAAACAGCGCTATATCACAAAGAAATTGCCCTAGGCGTTTTCATTGACATACAGGGGGCTTTCGACAACGCCTCCTGTTTCGCAATGATGTCTGCCGCAAAAAGACATGGAGTCGACGATACCACACGAAGATGGATCCACAACATGCTTCAATACCGGCAAATCAAAACTAGCCTACATGGGGATACTCTAAAGGCCGATGTAACGCAAGGTTGTCCGCAGGGAGGGGTATTGTCACCTCTTCTATGGAACTTGGTGGTAGATGAGTTACTAGCATGTCTTAACGCAGAGGGCTTCTACGCCCAAGGCTATGCAGACGATGTGGTAATACTCATCATCAGTACACAATATAGTGGCATATATTAGCAGAGCTTATGCAAAGAGCACTAAACATCGTGCAACGCTGGTGTGAGAAGGTAAACCTTAAAGTCAACGCTGCTAAGACTGCAACATTGCCATTCACCAAACGAAGACAGGCAGGGAACTATAACAACCTAAAAATCTTTGGTGAACAGATAAAAACAGTCAGCGAAGTCAAATATCTAGGACTAACCCTGGATGCGAAACTGACATGGAACCGACATATCAACAATAACCTAAACAAGGCAAAAATGTGTCTAATGAGATGCAGAAGACTGTTTGGGAAAACCTGGGGACTCAAACCGCAGATGGTGCTGTGGTTATACGTCACAGTCATCAGACCCCTGATGACATATGGGTCTGTAGTTTGGTGGACAAAAACACAGCAAATCACGACAGCCACAAAACTTAACAGTGTACAGAGGCTGGCCTGCTTGTGTATCACCGGTGCAATGAGAAGCACCCCCACCGCAGCAATGGAAGTTATACTAGGACTAACACCACTAGATATACACATCAAAATGGAGGCCAACTGCAGCGCTTCTAGGATGAAAGCAAATGGGGAATGGAAACAACGCCCCGAGAAAATAGGGCACACAAGAGCCACGGACCTTATCAACGACGAGCTCTTGGAGATGCAAACCGATCGCATGAAAGCGAGATATAACTTTACAAAACCATTTAATGTCAGGTGCGACCCTGATATGTGGTCCAAAGGAAGATCTCCGTCACTAGACAATGGCCTAGTTTGGTACACTGATGGATCGAAAACGGCCAACGGAGTAGGCGCAGGTGTATTTGGGGAAAGACCCAGAATGGAAATCAGCATCCCTCTGGGAAACTACGCCACAGTATACCAAGCTGAAGTTCATGCGATACAAGCATGCGTACAAAAGAATATCGAAAAGGGCTACCACGACCTAAAGATACATATCCTGTCGGACAGCCAAGCTGCCCTAAAGGCTCTGAACTCCTTCCGATTTACATCAAAAATCACAATGGAGTGCCTGAACGACCTAAAAGACCTGGCAGCCAGAAACAACAGGGTTGAACTCCTATGGGTTCCTGGCCATTCAGGGATAAAAGGCAACGAAAAAGCAGATGAACTGGCAAGAACCGGATCTGCTCAAAATTTCAGGGGCCCAGAACCCGCCCTTGGAATATCAAAAAAGGCAACCAAAACAACATTAGACAGATGGGCACAAAAACAACATCTGTCTCGATGGAATGGTACACCTGGCCAGGCACACGCACGGGCCGTCATCGACAGGCCCTCGAAGAAGCTATCAGCTGGAATGCTGCTCTTGACGCGTACCCAGCTAAAGCAAGTGACAGGCCTACTAACAGGCCATTGTCACTTAAGAAGGCACCTTCAACGAATGGGAGTCTATAATGGACCCATTGAATGTAGACTTTGCGGCGAAGAGGATGAAACCGCCTCCCATATCATATACAGCTGCGAAGCGCTAAACCGAAAAAGATTTAAAATCTTCGGAAACATTCGACGTGGCGATAACCTCCCGCACGACAAACTTGGAAGAAAACTACTGGACCTCATAGAAGGAACAAATCTTTTCTAACAAGACTGGGGCGCACAATAAGCCAGAAGGCTGCAGTGTAAGAAGCTTGGGCCATACGTCGAACCCGACC
This sequence comes from Polydrusus pterygomalis, assembly GCA_963969555.1. NCBI lineage: Eukaryota > Metazoa > Arthropoda > Insecta > Coleoptera > Curculionidae > Polydrusus > Polydrusus pterygomalis. Next base: position 23,651,910 of record OZ018379.1, read on the forward strand.
CCCGCCTTTAACCAACCAACCAACCAACCATAGAACATATTATTTTCGGATGAAGATACTTTCTGTTTAAACGGGGTGATACCGACAGGTGAACAGACATAATTATCGTTTCAACAATGAAAATTTCTTACCTTGAAACATACAACATCAAAGATTTATCATCCGCTTATTTAAATAGAGATTTTTTAAAAACTTTTAACAGTCGCCATTTTGAAATAACTTGACAGAATCGCGCCAAAATGTATGAACATATTATGCGATTATTATATTAGCTTTCAAATGATGTATCACAAGCTGTATGTTGCCAGGTTCAAGAGTTTTTGAAAAATTTTGAACGGCAAAATATTGTTAAATGTATGAAGTAAACTCTCATTTATTTTACATAAAGTTATTTCGCTTATCAATAGAATAATGTACGGTGTGCACCAGAAAAATGAGATTATTTTTGACGTTATTGAATTAAACGTCCAGTTTTCGCATATTTAAAGAAATTTAAGTAAGTTATGTGTATACTTGCTCACGAGCTGTTAAAAAACTGAATTTATAGGTTGCATAGTTCCTATCGACTCGTTATACGAGGGGGCGTAAAAAAAAAGTAAAAACATTTTTTTGTGCTATTAAGCTGAAATTTGGTATTTATGGATAACTTATAAGTGCAAACAACATTTTCGAATAAAAAAAAATGTCTACGGTGAAAAATAAGAGCACTTTATTCTTGAGTGAATTTAACGTTTTCACCTCTCCCTTGTATACGACGCAATATTTACTAGTTTTGTTTGTGATTAAGAACATGCAGAACCTTTCCACTGCAAAAAAAAAATTGGTAAGTTTTGAAATAAAAAAAAATTCCCTTTGGTGTATTTGGTATTTATTATGTTTATTTTTTATTATAAAAATATTGTTATAATTAAAGAATTAAATGGCAAATGGCTTTAGCATTTTCTTTAAATTTACTAAATAAATAAAGGACTGTAATTCATTTATTACCTACATAAAATCCCAAATAATGTAATTTAATTTAGGTAAACATTGTAAGCGTAAAAAACGGAGAAAAAAACATTGTTTAACACCTATGTATTTAACAAAGTATCTATTCAATGACAAAGTTATTATTTTATTTTAAAAAAACTCACATGTTGATAGTCGAGAATAAATGGTAGTTAAAATAAATTCATTATTTGGTCCGACTATCCCGGAATTATTGATTTAAAATTTATAAGCTCCCTTTTTTAATTATAACAAAAGGTATTTTGAGCTTATTATTAAATTGCTTGTTTGTTTGTATACCTACAGCATAATGAAAAAGTAACGGATTAGAATTTTATAATAAAGAATACCTTCTACTGACTTAAGCAAGAATGGCTCCCCCTGAACTTAAGTGACAATCTTTAAGGTATTAATATTGACAATTTGCTACAATAATTTATACAAAACTTGAATATTTTTTAATTATTTCATTATGACAATTTTTTGTCTAGGATGTACTGAAAGACAGATATGGACACCGCGGCGACGGTGTGCCATGGTCGCAAGTAATGTGCTAATGTCATTTATGCATATTCTATCCGTTAATCTATGATATACATGTATTTAAATTACAAGTTTTCAAACACTTCTATTTTTTAAATTAAAGCATTATTTGTAACCTCCCCAGCCTTATATCAGAAATCATTACATTTAAAAAAAAATATTTATATTTAATCATTATTATTAAAGCTGAAAGGAACATACATGATGTTTATAAACGGTAATAAAGGCCAAAATACGTTTATTTTTTGGCCCGATTCTCCCGGGATTATTGATTTTAAATTTATAAAGGTCCGCTAAATTTTCACAAAGATATTTTGAGCTTATAATTAAATCGTTAATTAAAGATTTATAAAATCTACTATTGTAAAATAAACTAAATATTTATAAAATATTTCAAAAGCATCCATGAATTAATTTACACAGTTTTATTTTAAAGAATAATTTTGATTATTTGAATAGAATAACAATAAATTTTATGCAGGTTGCAGTTTACTATTTTTTTGCATATTTGTGAGAAATATTAGAGAAATTTTCTTTCTAATAACACAGGCCTGCATGAAATTTGTGATGACGTGATTTTTGTTTGTTGAGCTCAGTTTTTATATAGAAATAACTTATTAAAATACAATTGGTCTCTATCACCCACAGATTTTTTTTTGCAAAAAAAAAGAAAAAATATAAAAAAACTTATAATAGGCGTTTTAATACATTTTAAAATAAATGTAGTACTTTCAATTCTAAATGATTGATGAATAAAAAATTATTTTCTGTGGTGCTACACACCTTCCGACTGGAGACTTTTTATCGACTTCAAAAAGGAGCTTTAAAGCTGTTCTTTTACATAATGACAATGTTTTTGCTTCTGTTTCGGTCGGCCATACAGTTAAGTTAAAGGAAAACTATGAAAATTTAGAGGAATTACTTTTAAGAATACAATATGAAAATCACAACTGGGAAGTGTGTGAAGATCTAAAAATTTTAGGTCTTCTCTTAGGTCAGTAGTCTGGATTTACTAAATCCACCACTTCACATAAAACTTGGACGTATGAAACAATTTGTTAAGGCATTAAACAAAGAAGGAAATTGTTTTAAATATTTGTGTAAAACATTTCCGGCTCTGTCAGAGGCAAAATTAAAGGAGGGAATCTTTGTAGGGCCGCAGATTACCAGCTTGATGAAAGATACAGAATTTAAAAAGGTGATGGAAGATAAGGAAAAACATGCATGGAATGCTTTTAAAGAAGTTGAACATAAATTACTACTATGTTGAGATCGTTGAAAATATGCTGGAAAATTTTAGGAATTTTAGAATGCGAGCATAAAAATTAACTTTTTACATTCCCATTTGGACTAATTCCTGGAAAATTTTGAGGACGTGGGTGAAGAGCAAGGTGAAAGATTTCATCAATATATTAAAGAGATGGAAAAAGATACCAGGGGCGCTGGAACATAAAAATGATGGCTAATTTCTGTTGGACATTGAGAAACAGAAAAACAGCCAAAAGAAGCTTTTTTGAAAAAAGGACACGTTTTTTGAAGAAGCGTAACGAATAAATAACCATTTATAATAGTTTATATGTGCATATTTTTGTATTTTTTTCCTTAATATATTCAAAAACTAGCTTATAAATGAAATAAATCGTGTTTTTTCTATATTTTTCGATTTTACCGGTTTGAAAAATAACCTTACGTGATATAAAAAAACTGAAAGCAGATCTGAAATCAGCGCTACCCAATTACTAGAAAACAGTTAAAATTTTTAAATCAACTTTCAAAGTATTAAAAAATGCAGGCCTGTTCCGATTCATGATATTTTTAATAATTTTACTTTAAGGTGGAATTCTCAACGTCATTCCATCTATTGCCAACCTATAACCTATTTCGCGTTGCTTTTTTTAGTTTATTATTTGATTAACTAACATTAAAATAAAATCAATATCGTCGGTACAATATTTAGGTAATAAAATATCTGACATATTACAAAAATATCAATTTATTTCATTGCTAATTTTGGGAGAATTGTATAGTGAAAGAACAATGACATAATAATGTTAAAAAAAATCTTACCCGATATTTTTCGCTATACAATTCCCCTAAAATAAGTTATGAAATTCCTTGATATTTATTAAAGATGTCAATTATTACCTATAGAATATCAAGTCGATACTGATTTTATTTAAATTTTGTGTAAAAGCTAAAAAACATAAATAAATCTACGCAAAATAGGTTACATGTTAGCAAGCATGTTGATACTTCCACCTTAAGGGACTTGCGCCACCTGTGTGATGCAAACTATATTATATCCTGTTAGCCCTTAAAATAGCTATCAATATCCATTGTCAATTAGTTATCAGATCCAAGCCAAATCTTCATTAAACAATAGATTATGTAGGTTAAGAACGATAGGCTTGCGGAGAATGGGTTGGACTTAGCTGCTTTGAAAACTATTTTATTATAATGGAAAAGTAGAATTTTTGTCAATATTCGTACATTTGATACGTAACGGCTGGAACTATCATGCTTTTATGCATGTATTTAACAAGAATACCTTTTAATTGGTCTCTAAATATACTATTTTGATCAGCTGGTGTTAAAAGTAATAAAATGCATATCATGTATTGACCAGTGATGTTGAAAACAGTAGGCGATATCAAAATAATTTTATTATTGTCATCATTAAAGATGGGAGTAGTAAACTATCCATCGTATTTCAATGTATAATAATTAGTTCTGTTATCGGGAATTCAGATGTCGAGTTGAACTATGCGCTAACTCGGTGGTACCACCTTTTGAATAAAAGTTTTTAAATTTATGATTGAATGAATTAAAGAAATACATGTAATAATAAAAATACTTCAAAAGTATGCAAACAAAATCGTTACTCGGCCAGATATAAAATCATATTCGAAGTAAGAAAGCAACAATAATAGTTGTTTGCTTCTACGTAAATTTATTTTAAACAAAATCCAAAAAACTAAAAATGTTGCTTTTGACGAACCTTGTATAGTAATCGCAAATCTGATATTCGAAATTGTAGTTTCAGCACAAGCAGACGTTTTTATAAAGAATGACTTTTTCTTCTATATCTACTAATAATATATATAGTTTAAAAAACTAAAAAAACACCCTTTCAAAATTAATCAAACTAAAAAGCGGAAAATAAAATAAATATAGTTTAAAATAATTCTTGAAATTCTTAATATAGGCAGAAAATAATAATGAACGATAAACATTAGTATTATTGTCAAAAAAGCGTGGGGTGCTCGATATACGAAAAATATAGCACAAAGCGACCCAAGCTTTTTTCACAATAATACTAACGTTAATCGTTCATTATTATTTTCTGCCTATATTAAGAATTTTAAGAATTATTTTAAACTATTTTTATTTTATTTTCCGCTTTTTAGTTTGATTAATTTTGAAAGGGTGTTTTTTAGTTTTTCTAAACTATATTTATTTTTCATTTTTTATTTTGAGTTATTGTTAAGAAAAAAATTTTTTTTTTGAGTAGATTAAGCTAGATTAGTAGATTATTGTATTGTATTCTCAGCGGTTCTTGATAAGTCTACAAAATTTAAATTATATTTGACCGTTTAAAGTGGGTCAAAATCGGGTTTCAAAGAAGTTGGTTACATACAAACCCGAACAAACGACAAAAAATTTCAAAATTTTTAAAAAAATTTGTCAAAATTTTATTTTGACGAGTAGAATTTTTTTTAAATTTTTCTCTATTCTTAGCGACAATATCTATACGACTTCACGTTTGTTTCATTACTATCGGTTATTGTAATAATTCTGACATATTGACTAGTGTCAAATTTTGACAATACGACCTTATAGTTTTTTTAATAATATAATTTTTTTTATTTTGACCGGAGAATTTTTTGCTTATTTTTCCCGAAGTTTCCGCATCGAATACTATAGGACCCCATAATTTGTTTCGTCAAGATCGCTTCTTCGTTTTATACCTGACAGCTGTCAAAATTTGACAGGAGAATTTTTTGCGAGTAGATTATTGTATTGTCAGCGGTTCTTGATAAGTCTACAAAATTTAAATTAAATCTGACCGTTTAAAGTGCGTCAAAATCGGCTTCAAAGAAGTCGGTTACGGACAAACAAACAAACATACAGGTGAAGCTAATAAAAGCGTGTTAAAAAAGTGTGACCTCTTCCAAACTCTATCCGTGGTCATACTGTACATATATTATAATATAATGAAACAAATCTGATATCTTTAATGTTTTTGAGTAAACTTCATAAATGCAAGGTGCCAGTGGGAAATGCCCAAATAGCTATGATAGACCCTTAAAATGTATGCTCTAAAATTGGTTATGTAACGAGGAAGGTCTAAGTGAAAGCTTGGTTTAATTTAACCTTTAAAGATTAAATATGTATTGTAACGATTACGAACAAGGAAACACAATGTACTGTAAAACAGGAAGTTTGTTCAGGTTTGATCGAAAAACCACAGCTGATAAAAGAGGATTTCGCTTTGTGTGTGTAAAGACTATTTCGAAAGCTTTGCTGACAAGAATTGCAAGTTGAAATTTGTTGTCTACTAAAAGTAATTTAATAAAGAGAGGTATTTTTTGTCACATTCAGAAGCTTTAATCTTTGGTTTCAAAAATAATTTCTAAATTAAAAAAAAAAAAAGAAAAATTTCGTGTGACTTGAAAAGTGAACGCTACGCAGCCATCCATTTGGGGATTTTATTCCCTATTTATTCGTTTAAAGGTGATACTATAAAGCTGTGTTTGCATTTAACAGATTTTCCCATTAACATTCGTTTTCGAAATACATAGAAAATTATGGGCAAATTTTATATTTAAACCTAGCCTGTTAGACCAAATGCATACTTGTTCAATTAAATATAACTGATTGAGACAAAATGATTACCTTTGAGTTAAATCGTTAGCTTTAGTTGTTTGTTATATCGGGTGTTTCTCAAAATACGTTCACCCCTATAATTTTTTTATATTTATAGAATATATTAAAATGAAATTTTGAGATTATGCATAAGAGATGAGTCTGCATTTATTTGCATAATTTTCAATTTGATAGCACTTCCGGTTTGACCGGACGTGACCTTTACTTTGATATTTTAAATGGGACATCTAGCATCTTTTACTTATTTGGGTTCAGCATAACATTATGAGTGAAATGACACCTCACTTGTTATTTTTTGACGTGTTATAGCATTTTAATGTTTATTTTTTATTTTAAATCTATAGTACTACAAATTAATTAAATCTGGTAATTTATAGTCAAGTAGTATATGAAAATTGAAATTATGTCATAAAAATTGACTTTTTCTCCAAATGACATTAAAATCGGTCTTTTAATGACACCTGACAGGCTCAAAAGGTGTATTTTTTCTGCCTAGTCAGAAAACACCTTTTGAGCCTGTCAGGTGTCATTAAAAATTAAAATTTAAAATGACAAGTAAACACAACAATTCAATAAATGTCATAAATAACATACATAAATATAAAAAATACGATTTTGCGTGAATTTGGAACAAATTTGGAGAAAAAATTATATGTTTTACTAGGCAGAAAAGCAGATTTAATGCCTTGGCTGGTTTCCTAGCCTCGGCTGCGCCTCGTCTATGAAACACCAGCCGCGGCATTAAATCTTGTGCTTTTCTGCCTAGTGAAACAAATAACTATTCTGTTAAAGTGTCACAAGCGTTTAAAAAAATGAAAATTTGTTTTTTTGACGTTTACTCCATTTTTCCAAATGGAACGATGGTGGTTTACTAGGATATTTAAAACGAGCTTTTTTTCCAACAATTTGATACCATACACTCCTTTATGCTGTTTTGAAATTGACACTGAAAAATTTGCCTTAAATCCCAATCGCAAATTTAAAAGCGTTATGCATTATTGCCGCCCTTTTCTAACGAAATATAAAGAAGGTAGGAGCACATCAATTTGTTCATTTCTAGTAAAACTAACCATTTTATCTGATTTACAATGTAAGTTCAATAAAAACGAAGGACAACTTTTATTTAAAACCATATTGGTTTTCAAAACCATTCCATTGTTTTTCAAACCCGCCTTTATATTTCTTTAGAAAAGAGTGGGCTGCAATAATGCATAACGCTTTTAAATTTGCGATTGGGATTTATGGCAAATTTTTTAGTGTCAATTTTAAAATAGCATGGAGTGTATGGTATCAAATTGTTAAAAAAAATGCTCGTTTTAAATATATCCTAGTGAACTACCATCGTTCCATTTGGAAAAATGGAGTAAACGTCAAGAAAACAAAATTTAATTTTTTAAACGCTTGTGAAACTTAGAAAGTCAATTATTATAACATACTTTTAATTTTCATATGCTACTTGACTATTACAGATTTAATTAATTTGTAGCACTCTTGATTAAAAATAAAAAATTAACACAAAAATGTTATAACACGTCAAAAAATGACAAGTGAGGTGCCATTTTACTCAGAATGTTATGCTGAATCCCAATATGTAAAAATATACAAGATGTCCCTTTTAAAATACCAAACTCAAGGTCACTTCCGGTCAAACCGGAAGTGCTAACAAATTGAAAATTATGCCAATAAATGCAGACTCATCTCTTATGCATAATCTCTAAATTTCATTTTAATATCTATAAATAGAGAAAAGTTATAGGGATGAACGCCTTTTGAGAAACAACCGGTATAAGAACTCTCTATAAAAAAAAAAACATTAAAAATCCACTTTTAATATCATGAAAAGGCTCAAAATAGGAGGGGTGCCCAATTTAAAATCTTTTATTGTACCTTGAATCTTTTGTTTCTCAAAAATTGCATTTCTTTATGTTGACTAATTAGGCTGGAGATAAAAATCTTATGAAAACATCGAAAACTGGACTCTGTGTATACAATTCACGTTTGTTTAATTTTTGCAAATAACATTTCAAATTGAAATTTCAAATGAAAAAACAATTTTTATTACATAGGTATCATTGTTCGCTACTAACTGAAATCGTTTAAAATTTCTATTTAAATTTAAAATGAGTTTCTCATATCCCGACCATCATGTAAACAGCTCTCTATTCAATAATAGAATGTCGACAGACAGTTTGAAGAGTTTTATGTAAATGTTATTTGTTAAATGCAATTAAAAGGGAAAGCAGTAGCATTGAAGTGAGAATTGGACTCATAGCTCATGGAAGCAAATCCTAAAAGACAAAACAAATTGAGAATTTTTTTTTCTCTTTCTTTTCTGCAAAATATTGTCCAAAAAATTTCTAAAAATACGGGGATTTCACACTAAATAACTAACTAGACAACTTTAGTTATAAAATCAATGCCAGACAAGACACTGTTCATGTCAATGTCATTTATGTAACATTATAACATTAATGTTAGGTTTGCCAAAGATTTGAAAAATAATTAAGGAAAATTTCCTTTTCTTAACATAAATTTATGCTTCCATGCATAAATATTTCGTTAAAATTGAATTAAGGTATTCTATATATAATTAAGACACAAACTAATACACAACATTTTCACTATTACAGTTTTATTATTAGTACAGATTTACGCTTGTAATCTTCTTACGACCTTAAAGTAATTTATCTATTTAACAGACAGCTTTGTCAGCAATCAGTTTCGAATTTCAGCGGATTAGAATAAATTGAGCGAATGAAAATGAAGTGTTTGGTACGAGTCACAGTGCAATCTATACGTAAATTAATTCAGATGTAAAATGAGATGTTTTGCTTCTCGTGCGGAATAAATTTTTGTAAATTATATTTAAGTTTTCGCTTAATTTAAATTATATGACGATTATAATTTAACTTTATTAGGTGTTTAACTTTTATAGATCTAAAGAAATAGTCCATGCTTAAAGTGGAGTTGAAAGTATGGGGAAGAAAGAAAAAAACCTAAAGTCTTCCATCACAAAATTTAATAGAATAAAAATTCTCTAGGGGTCTCTACATGTCTCGAACGTGAAAACGTTCATCATTAGAAGTCAGAAAACGTATTTAGTCCAGATGGTTTTAGCAGAAGAGAAAATGGTGTACAACCTTAATGGAGCTTTTATGGAATAAAAAAAATGATGTGTAGAAGAGACATAATATGAAGAAAATTGATAAAGGTTAAACCATACTGAGTATGTTAAAAACTTTATTAAAGGGGGTCTAAACCAACCAAATAAACTGGGAAAAAAGAAAAAACCTTCCTAAAAGGAGGTGTCAAAGATTATTTAAAAATTTTTATAAACCTTTTCAAGTGTTTGTCAGTAAGGCATTATAAGGATAACGTAGTCACACTGGTAATAATCGAAAGGTAGACAAGTAAATAAACCACGAAGTGCATCACAATCCAGTATAGGAAACGCTATTGGCGTTTTCACCGACACAGTCTGCAGTTTTGCAGATTAGAAACAGATGAACGCCGGCACCCACTAGAATGCGCGCGGCGTAATCCGTTTAAGATAAGTCCGATATGCCACAATTATCCGCTTATAATTATTTTCGCGGACACTATAATATCTTCTAAACATTTTTATGGCTTTTCTTAAACGTATTGCGCGCATTCTAGTGGGTGCCAGCGTTGATCTGTTTCTAATCTGCAAAACGACAGATGTTTCGGTGAAAACTATACTGGATTGTGATGCACTTCGTGGTTTATTTAGTTGTCTATGTTTTGATTATTACCAGTGTGACTTCCTTTTATATTGGAGTTAATTCTGCTGGAATGGCGCTACGGTGTATTGATGGCCGCATTGCTTTTGTACAAAGACTTTTAATCCATCTTACCGCTGTGTCGGAATTGCTTGGGTTATGCCTGCCCGTAGAGTCCTAAAAAGGACGAAATGGCCGTCGTGGTCTACCCGCCCAAGGGTATCCAGTGTCACTTGTCCGATATGCTACAATTATTCGCTTTTAATTATTTTCGCGGACACTATATTATCTTCTAAACATAATTAAATATGTTAATAATAATTTTACATAAATCAAGTCATAAGAAATGTATATTGCTGTTAAATCGTCTTTTTTTGCTGTAAAATTTTGCGGTCAAAGATACTTACAAAACATTTATATTATATTGCTGGAGCCTTATTCAGTTAACTGAATTACGTAATGGTAAGCTATTAAGAGAGCACAACTTTGTTCGTGTTGACTTTGCTTCACATAATTGCTTACCCTTACATTGCATTGGTAAACAAGGTAAATTGAAGTTTGAAAACAAGGTAGCTTGAGTGACATGAACTAATTAAACTGCAGCTTTATGGCATATTGGCTTTACTCTTACTTTCTGTCCTACTCTTAACTTCATTATAAAAAAACATAATTAATAAAATCGTTCAAAATTTAAGTTGAATTATAATAATAACTAAATTTAAATCACCTAATAAAGTAAAATTTGCAAATTATTTATTTAAATAGATCTATGGAGAACTATAGGGTAGGAGGCCGATCGACAATGGCAGCATTTTCAAATTCTGTCCCGGTTTTCTGGTTAGTTCGCTATTGGCCCATAGATGGCTCTCGCGTCCGAAGTGGGCTGATGTTGTCTTCTTCTTCTTCGTTTTTAATATGGAAAACTAGATTCTCCATAGTTTTTAACTTTTACTTAAACCCTTTATTTTTCTGTGCTTTTACTTTTGACACTTGACATTTAATTTTTCGAAATAACAAATAATGTTTGAAGGCAAGACAAGACAAATAACGTTGTATTGTAATTAATTTCCATATTTATAATAAATAATGGTACAATTTATGAAAGTAGAGTTTGCTTTTGTGTCGGGGTGTAAGACAGGATCTTTTTCAAAGAGAAAACGCAGCCAAATAAGTCTCTTTCTAGCTCCAAAGGTATAGCTAGAATGTTTAATACCCTGTATTTTAAAAACCAAGCATCGTTGGAACTTTATACAGGCCGAGTTTACTAATAAGTATAACAAAGTAAGTGTAAATTCATATAAAAGTCCTTATTTGTTCCTTAAAGAACTAATTTAAATAAAAATAGTTATTGCGTCCATAAGAAACCATTATTTGATAGCCCACTTCGAACACGCGCGCCATCTTACAGCGACTCGTAAAGCTGAATTACCGATGCTAATTTGGGACCGAATCCAATGCATTGCGATCGGCCTCCTACCTCAAGTCCTCCATAAATAGATCTTATGTCAAAATTATTGCTGTAAATAAAAATTGAAATACTGGGGTTAAGATTATGTAGGTACTTTACCTAAATATTTTCACGGCTTTGGGTAAATATTATTCGCAAATAATTTATTTACACAATCGTAAAGTACAAAATACAACATAACTTATTATTGCTTTAAGCTTATTGCTTTTAAGTTTTGCGGGAAAGCTTACTTCAACATTATTTATTTTGTTCTTAGCGTATTAAATAACCTAAATTACATAATGAGATGCTTTAAAGAGAACACCAATATGTTCTTGTTGAGAAGTTTACTTATATACTTGTTTAATAGTATATTTAAAATTATTAATCTAAGTATATACTAGAAGATTTCACTATAAGGTTTTAAATTTAAAATAGTTCTAATTTCTCATTTATAGGTTAAAAATGACAATCTCAAAAAAAATACTGCTAAGGTTTGAATGGATTGACGGTTATTTAAAAAAAAAATTTTAAATTCTTTCAACATTAGTTTTTTTCCAAACATACTGGTCTGGCAGACAATGCTTTGGTCGGGCATTTGCGTATATTCTAGAAGCAAATATCACCCATTATGTTCTTAATTGTTCTGATGACCAGCACGATTCGACTTTGACGTTGCCCAGCCTTCGGCAAAAGCCGGAAGGTTCCGAGCTATGTGAGCAAGTAGCGCAATCCCGCGTAGTAATTACCTACATATTTAGGTACGTATTGGATTTATACACTCAGTTTCAAAAGTCATGCACCACCCTGTAAAACAAAAAATATTTATTTGTATTGAATTTCAGAAGTGTAGATATTTACTTGATAAAGTTTTTTTTACAAAAATGAAAAAACATGCCAAAAAACGGAGCAGATTAATCCTTATCACAATCGTAAAGCAAAACATGTAGTTTTGTACGTGTCGTTTAAAATAACCAGTGTTTAAAAATTCGTCTTAACAATGCCTGGAAATCCGCTTAGTAATGAAAGTCGTTTGCGAATAATCTTCCTTCATGAAGAAGGCCTATCACATCGACAAATAGCCGATAGATTAGGCTGTGACCACAGTACGGTTGCTCGGACCACTCAAAGGCGCATTGAGACGGGTTCTGTGGAAAGTAGACCTCGAAGTGGGCGTCCAAGAGTTACAAACGAAAGGCAAGACCGATATGTAGCTCAAGTGACTCGAAGAAATAGATTTGTAACGGTTAGCAGTCTTCGAAGGCAATTCCAGCATAGTTACCATCAAGTCGTTTTTAATGTCACCATTAGAAGACGCGTCATTGTCTCGGGTTTGCTGTCTAAAAGACCTCTACGAGTGTCAAGGTTGTTACCTAGACATAGGCGGTCGCGGTTAGAATGGGCTCGTGGTCACCAAAACTGGTTTTTGCCTCAATGGTCAAATGTAATGTTCTCGGATGAGACAAGGATTGAATTGGATAGTGACGATCGTCGATGTTGAGTCTGGAGAGAACGGGGAGCACAACACCGACTTGCTTTCGCCAGAGAAGTGGTCCCATTTGAAGGCGGGAGTGTTATGTTTTGGAGTGGAATCATGTACGGAAGAAGAACCCCCTTGGTTCATGTTCCTGGCACTATTACCGGCCAAATTTATATCGATCTTATTTTTCGGCCTATTGTGCAACCAATTAGAGACGAAGCAGGTACCAATTTCATCTTTATGGACGATAACGCTCGTCCACATCGAAGCCGAGCCGTCCAAAAATTTCTTCGGGAGGATGAAATTGACAGATTGGAGTGGCCACCTCTTTCTCCGGACATGAATCCCATCGAGCATATCTGGGACTACTTGTCTAGATCGATTCGTCGTCGTTTGAACCCACCTATGAACGTTCAAGAGCTCATACTAGCCGCTACTGAAGAATGGAATAACATTCCTGAAGAATACCTAAATAACCTTGTACGAGGCATGCACAGACGTGTTTATGCCTTGCTACAAAGTATGGGTGGCAATACAAGGTACTGAAAGTAGTGACGTGTGACATAACCTAATTTGTTTAACAAATAAAGTTACTTGGCAATGGCATTTTTTGGTATTTTTTCTTTTTGCCCTAATAACCTTTAATTAGGTAAGTGTCAGCATACTCTAAAATGCTGCAAAAAACAATTAAATACCTAATAGTAAGGATATATTTTTAGAATGACAATTTTGTTTACTTGTAGATGTAATTTCAAACTGGTGCAAGACTTTTGAAAATGAGTGTATAATTTACCTTAAACCTATTTAGGTTACAATTTTCTATCAGGGCGGCATCAGGTAAAGGCCGAAGACTCTAAATTTTGATTTACATATTATTTGTTTTTTACTACTCCGCTAAAACTAATTCAACTACGGTGGAATGTACTTCTTCAGTGATTGATTTAAAAAATGTCTTTCTTTTTTATGTCATATAATATCGTGTCAGTTAATATCGAGTTAATTATATTTTTGATGAGGCCGTATTGAAGACTGGAGCTTTTTGATCATATTACATTTAGATGATCTTTAAAGTGTGTCTATTTATATTATATACCCACCCCACTAAGAAGTTAAATTCTTAAATAAAAATAATGTGAGTGGTATTTTTAATTAATGTTCGTTGTCGTGGGTTAACTAACCGAACAGTTTTGACTAATACCATTGGTAGAAGTGCATTACAAAATGGCCGGGTTATAGCTAATTTTTCGTTAAAATCTTTTTACCACCCGCCCTAACCAAATCTAGGTTAAAATTTTGTCAAATTCATATTATGACATGGTATGCCAAACTAATGAGTAATAAAATAAGAAGACAAATACAAATTTATTTTTGCTGTTTACAAAATTATAATACTTGCACTTTATAAGGAAATAAATTTAGCTTCTTCTTAAGAATAGTCCTGCATGTTCCATAAGATCTTCCCACTTCTTGGGACAGGCGTCTTATACAATTTGTGGGCTGCATTATTTCACGAACATTTGCAACAAGTTCTTCTGTTCTTACAGATCGTCTTCCTGCTCCATTTTTGTGTTGTATTGAACCTGTTTCCCTAAACATAGCCACGGTTCTTTTCTGGCAATGATAAAAATCCCTAGCAATAAAAGCAACGTAAAGAAAATGTTAGTGAAAATCGTCCATGCACAAACCCGGATTGTATTGCCACTCACCATTTACTCTAACCCCGTTTGAAAAGTACGCTTCAACCATAAATGCTTTGTGCTGTTCCGTAAAGCCCTTTGTATGAATTGTTCAAGAAATTGGAAAAATTAGCGATAAATCAAATTACTTGTAACGACTGTTAAAGATGACGGAATAACTAATTGTATGTTAATTCAGATAGTAACTGACACCCAACAGGTATTAAGCTCTACGGCTAAGCATTACGTCCTTAGATGCAAGGCCCTCTTTGATGCAAATAATTTTGGCTCGCACCGAAGATTGTTTTACTAAAAAGAAGGCTCAAGTATTTTGCTATTACAAATAATGGAGTGTCAATTGTATTTATGGGTATTAGAAAATCATATTTAACAAAAATTAGTTACAACAAATTTTAAATTTCAAAATATTAATTTTACCTTTAATAAAAAAAAACGCATGATGACTTGCCCTACCCTCCTTCCGCCCTCATTAGTTCCACTACCCTTGGCAGGTTAAAGCGTTGCTTTTTGTTAGTGTTACACGGCACTAATGTGTAGTTTACAACTAAATATAATAAAATATAGTGTTCCAACAAAACTAGTTCTCTTTTCTTGGCCAGACAAGCATCACATTAGTAAAAACAGAAGAACGTTATCATTGCCATTTAAGTACACGTATGGACACCGCAAGAACTCGTAATCTGGACACGAAATGCTAACAACATTTAGATACCAGCACAAGACATGTTTATACATTTTTAGCACTAACAAAACGTGGATCATACTTATAAAAATTGATATGACATTTAACAAAATGAGTCGTACACCTACAATTGTAATGACTTTAAAAAGGCATACTTCTAGTATTAATTCGTTTACTATTTTAAGAAAGCAGAAGACTAAGAGCAAAAGTCCTTGTAATGAAAAAGTTTACTGGGGTATTGATGTTGCTTTTCAACAAGGTACCAAGTGGTATCTTCCCATTTAAAACAATTATTAAGTGAGGGGTATATTTCACCCTTTCGAGGGGATTAAAAAAATAATTAGAATTATGGAAGTTATCAGAAATAATCAAAATATAAACGATAACATTAATAAAATATAAAAGATTTTTTTGGAAAATTCTGAGAATAAATAGGCAAGTGACAATCAATGCACTGTATATTATCAGAAGAGTAATTATTTTAACACAACGGGCACCTGACTGACTGAAAAGGACATATTGCTATTCACATTCCTTGTCCTTAAATTTCCTAGTAAGAAAAGCTGTAAAACAAAATCAGATATCTATGTTTGTTCAGGTTTGTGTAATATATAGGTAGGAAATCTATACAATTTTTCCATTTATTTTCTGAAAACGGATCCAGGGTGAATTTTATACTGCTGATCCTTCTTTCGCATTCTACCGTTCAAAAGGATTGACATTGCTATTTTATATTCAAGAGCAAGTTTATATTTTCCCACACACACGTAAAGTAAGCGCTGCCATATTAATTCTATGCGAATTTTTACATGAAAACTATTAGATATTGTATGATTTTTAGTTGTTAAAACTATTGAACTGTGACTTTTTTGATAGATTTAAAGCTACTAATTAAAAAAAAAATGTTTCTTGGTTTAAAATGTTTCTCCAGAATTATTATTTTAGTTATATTGCATTAACGATTATATTGGAAAAATCTAAGTCTATACAGGGTTTAAATTATAATTTATACAGGGTGTCCTGATATGATGAGCCAAAAATTTAGGGGATAATTCTAGACCGACAATAAATGCTATCTCTTCCTATAACATTTTTTCGAAGATTGATTATTACCGGAGGTACAGGGTGTTAATTTTAAATTTTATTTGCAGTTTTAAAATACATAAATTACTAGAACAATAAATTAAATATTCAAATCAAAGGTTCAAAGTGACGTCCTTCCTCTCCAATGCATAAATTAATTCTTCTTGAAAAATTCCGACGAACTCCATGGAATATTCCTTCCTTTGCATTGTATGTTTAGGGTTGAAAATAATTTAAAATGATTTCGTATTCATTACATGTAAGCAATAATATTTTAGCGTTTTTCTCGGAAACGGTTAGATTTATCGAAACAAAAGTAGTATACCTTTTTTGTGTCAAAGGGTTAGAAGAATAAAAATATTCCGTCAAAATGCGCATACAGTGTATGACAAAAAAGTTGGAACCATTCAAATTAAAATACCTATAGGCTCCTATATGACGCCCTCTACAAAATGCGAAAAAACGATGCAAATTTGTATTTCTCATCCCGAAAATGCCCCATATACGATATTTCGTCAAAATATTATGAGCGTGGCAAAAGGTATTGCAAAAAAAACCGCAAATAAAATTTAACCTAAACACCCTGTAACTCCGCTAATAATCAATTTTCGAAAAATGTTATAGAAAGAGATAGCATTTATTTTCGGTCTAGAACTATCCCCTAAATTTTTTGCTCGTCATTTTCAGACACCCTGTATATTAGCCAAAAAAATTCGGAGGAAAGGTAGTTGCAATTTTTTATTAATAAAACACGGGAAAATACAGTTGAGTGGCCACCCAGATCGCCCGATCATAACCCAATCGAGTTTTTTGTGGGGCTACGTCAAAAATATAGTTTATAAATCTAAATCCAACTCAATAGATAGAAATTTTGCCCGAGTCGTACAAAATGTACAACAGGAATTTTTAGATCGTGCAGAATAATAATTGATGGAGGATATTTTCAACATATTATAAAATGGTTTCTTTTCGTCCTTTGTCGTTTGTCTATAAAAGTTAATATTTCGTAAATGGTTGAAGTTAGGCATGATTTATGAAAAAATGTCTAGAATTGATTGTAAAAATATAAAAATGTAAATGACCCTGTATAATTTCGAATAGTTGCTTTTCAAATGGCGTAAATAAAAATGAATGTCACGAAATTAATTGTAGTGAGTAAGTTAAAATATTTTTACGTATCCAAAAATAGACATTAATTAACGCATTCAAATTCCCCCGTTTTCCCAGCGGAAATGTAAGGTTTATTTATTATATTACAATAATATTGTCTATGACCTATCTTAGTTATGAATGCTGCTACAGACAACAAAGCGAATTCAAATAACATGACAGTTCATACAAAAGTAAGTGCTGGAGTGACGCTCTTACTACTGTTCAGGTAAACATTACGAAATTAAAATATATATACGCGTATTTTCGTTTGAAAATAAAATAAAGTGGTAGTTTAACGTTCAGAGAAATAATATATTGATTAAGGTGTATACATAGTGTCTCATGGCGACCGTCCGTTAAAATATTTTGGAAAGTA
This sequence comes from Polydrusus pterygomalis, assembly GCA_963969555.1. NCBI lineage: Eukaryota > Metazoa > Arthropoda > Insecta > Coleoptera > Curculionidae > Polydrusus > Polydrusus pterygomalis. Next base: position 23,669,984 of record OZ018379.1, read on the forward strand.
AGGAGAGAACGGAAGTTGTCTCAGATTTTCTTATTTTAAATGAAGAACCCTGTATAAAAATTTTTTTTATAATTAAAAACGAATATTGTGGCATAGCGGACAAGTGTGTTACTGTTTTTTTTAAATTGGAATACACAGGGATTCAAGCACAATGGATACCCTGGGGCGGGTAGACCACGACGGCCGTTTCGCCCTTGTTAGGACTCTACGGGCAGCCATAACCCAAGCAATTCCGACAACAGAAGCACGATATATTAAAATCCTTTTTGCAAAAGCAAAGCGGCCATCAATACACTGTAGCGTTATTCCAGCGGAATTAACTCCAATATAAAAGGCAGTCACACTGGTAATATCGAAAGGTAGACAAAAAACCACGAAGTGCATCACAATCCAGTATAGGGAACGCTATTTGCGTGCAACGCCTACCCGCCCCAGGGTATCCATTGTGCTTGGATCTCTGTGTATTCCAATAAAAAAAACAGTAACACGCTTGTCCGATATGCCACAACATTAGGTTTTAATTATTTTCGCGAACAGTATTATCTTCTAAACATTTTTATGGCTCAAAACTTAAACGGATTGCGCGCATTCTAGTGGGTGCCGGCGTTGATCTGTTTTCGGTGAAAACGCAAAAAGCGTTTCCTATACTGGATTGTAACGCACTTCGTGGTTTATTTAGATGTCTACCTTTCGATATTACCGGTATGACTGCCTTTTATATTGGAGTTAATTCCGCTGGGATGGCGCTACGGTGTAATGATGGCCGCTTTGATTTTGCAAAGAGGGTTTTTGTACATTTTACCTTCGTTCTTGGAATTGCTTGGGTTATGGCTGCCCGTAGAGTCCTAACCAGGACGAAACGGCCGTCGTGGTCTACCCGCCCCAGGGTATCCATTGTGCTTGGATCACTGTGTATTCCAATATAAAAAACAGTAATGCACTTGTCCGATATGCCACAACATTAGCTTTTAATTATTTTCGCGAACACTATTAATTATCTTCTAAACATTTTTATGGCTCAAAACTTAAACCGATTGTGCGCATTCTAGTGGGTGCCGGCGTTGATCTGTTTTCGGTGAAAACGCAAATAGCGTTTCCTATACTGGATTGTAATGCACTTCGTGGTTTATTTAGTTGTCTACCTTTCGATATTACCGGTATGACTGCCTTTTATATTGGAGTTAATTCCGCTGGGATGGCGCTACGGTGTAATGATGGCCGCTTTGATTTTGCAAAGAGGCTTTTTGTACATTTTACCTTCGTTCTTGGAATTGCTTGGGTTATGGCTGCCCGTAGAGTCCTAACCAGGACGAAACGGCCGTCGTGGTCTACCCGCCCCAGGGTATCCATTGTGCTTGGATCACTGTGTATTCCAATAAAAAAAACAGTAACGCACTTGTCCGATATGCCACATTATTAGCTTTTAATTATTTTCGCGGACACTATATTATCTTCTAAATATTTTTTTATGTTTCTTTTTTCGTTTCCCATAAATTTAATTAAAAGTTCTTGTATCCTACTCTATCCGTTTCTGAGAATAAAAATTATTTATTTTTCAAATTGGACCATTAACAGGATAACAGCCTAAATTTTAATACCTGTTCAACGACAAAATAGTGAAACTCGAAATTCCGGTGGTAAAGTTATTGTGTTTCATAATGAATATTCGAAAATTGTATTTTAGATACAGGGAAGTGAAAAATAAGCAGCTTTGAGCGTTATCATTAAATTTTGAAATAGATTTTTTTTTTAATACGGTGCTACGTTGCTGCTTCATTCAATGGATAGGGGAGAATATCTCCTATTTTTCCACCTAAGATGTCCTAGTCTAGAGTCCTAGAAAAGTTTTAAACTTATTAACGGTTATTTTTTTCCAAAATCCTCCAAATATTAAGCAGTCCTAATGATTTTTACAACAAACCTTTAAAAAACAAGAGCCAGTTCTTATTTAACTTAAATCATATATTAAAAGAAAAAAAAATATAGTGGCATATCGGACAAGTGTGTAACTATTTTTTATATTGGAATACACAGGGATCCAAGTTCAATGGATATCCTGGGGCGGGTAGACCACGACGGCCGTTTCGTCCTTGTTAGGACTCGACGGGCAGCCATAACCCAAGCAATTCTAAGAACGACGGAAAAATGTACTAAAAGCTTGCTTATAGAATCAAGGCGGCCCTCAATACACCTTAGCGCCATCCCACGGAATTTCTTTTAATTATTTTCGCGGACACTATATCATCTTTTAAATCATATATTTAAAAAAATTCTTTCTTAAAAAAATGTTTTCACCACGTTAGCGGAGCCCCCATATGTTACAAGTTAATATTGGATATCCTTAAATTGCCAAGTTTTCCACTTACGTTTTGCTTTCAAATTTTTAATAACGTCATAAGAGTTCCTAGAAGTGTAGTTTATTTTAAGCTTTGGTGGTGGTGAAGTAGTTTCATTCTAATTTTTTTTTCAGTTCAGCTAACAAACTTTTATATTATAAAAAACCTATTATATTAAAAGTTTATTTTAATTGTTGTGTCTGTACTAAAAAAGTGTTTCATTACTGTCCAGATAATAAACTGTAAAGTACAATCAAGAAGTGGATCTTTTTTAATTCGTTTAATTTGTTGTTAACAGTACAGTAGGTATAGTATAATAGGTGTATACTAATATATCGGTACCATACCGGCGTACTGGCAACTCCAAGTTGCAGAGGTATTTTATGTGAGTTTAAAAGAGTAAAATATATGTTTAGATGCCCGCAATAAAGACAACAGATAAATTAGTGTTGACGGCGTGAAGAACGCATAGCGAAATCATCTCTCGGTTAAGCAGAGGGGATCATTTATGCTGGCGACGCGACGTTTGACCGCGCCAAGTCCATTTTGTGTTTATTTCTTTACATTAAAAGCCAGTTCATGCTTTTCACTGCTGTAGAACGAAAGATTTCGAAACTGTTCTGCATCTATGACAGCCGTACCTATTTTTTAAAAAATATATTACAGTATACTTTGGCTTATTAATTTTACCAGAAATAATTTCTGCTTAGTTCCCACGAAGGATGGCTCTGAGCTTCCTAACTAACGATTTTGTGTGGGCCTTTTTGGAGTCATATAAAATATAATTTATTACATGTTTCTGGAAATAGTTTTTTTTTAAATAAGACCGCAAATGCGATAGAATTAAGTTTGTTATGGAAAAAGTATTTTATTTAATTATTGGGGTGGAAACTATTCTATAGCCCTTCGAACAAGGGAATACTATTAAATTTATTTGTACCTTTTCTATACCTTTAATAATTAATGTTGTTAATTTATTGTCAGGTATAATATAATTATTTATCAATCATGTTCTGTTTATTTAAATAAAGGGTCTAAAGGACCAATGAAACATAAATTATGGGCAAACACGATCGAGGAAAATAACACATTTATTTTGTTTTCAGTGGGTGTTAGAGTGAATTACTTGATTTGAATTAAATATAAAAATTATGGACATTTATAGGGACTGTTACAAGATATATAATTTTCATTTGTTCATTCAGTGATAATGGGCGACTTTTTTTTTTAACTAATTTTTTATTATTTAGTAGTAGTAGTAACCATTGGTAGTAACATGTTTTATTTAGCAAAAAGCTACAATTAAATATTTTTTTAATACATTTTTTAACAACATTTTTATAGATTTATTTTTAATTTTTAAACGGAACCTTCTTTTAACAAAAAACAGGCAGAAAAGTTAAACATTTTGCAAATTGTATCAAGTATTACGTATATTTTGTTTTTTAAATAAATGTAAACTTTTTAATTTTTTTTAAATAGTTTTAATGATATTTCAGATTTAATAGAATTTTTCAAATTATTATATTCTATCAAAATTTTATGACAAATAGACTTGGGTATAAGCTAATGTTTTAGACACTCCATCCATAAAAAAATTTGATTAGTTCTTGTTTTATAATTATGATGGTCATGATTAAAAGAACAAAAAAATTTTAAACAATCAAACCGAACAAACTCTTAGATACAACAAATAAAGATTAATTTCAAATTCTATTAGAAAGTTCTTTCCTGGGTATTTTATATTATCCATCATTATATTATGATATCATATTTCAGGAAATCGACGTTGTGTAATTTATTTGCTCTCTTAGAGTTTCCAACTTAGTATACTATTTTGTAAATACAGTAAGGACCTAAAGTCCGTCCCCCCCCCCTTTAACTTCTAAACCGTTCGGTATATTTTAATGAAATTTTGAACGATAATATTTGAGCAAGTCTTGCACTTTTTAACATACCAATGACAGCTTTAAATGTCAAGATGACAGCGGGGTCCGCTTTTGGAATATTTTTTTTAATGCAAAGGGGGTTCCAATGGTACCTCATTTTGAAGGTATTTTAATGCTTAAAACATTCTCCAATTTAAAAAACATTTGGTTCAGTATGAAATGAAATTTATTAATTATAAGTATTTTAAACAAAAGATAAAGGGACACATCTACAAAACAGTGGTTACTTCAACAATTGTTGAAAATGACCGCCATGGACCTCTTGGCAAATAAATATTCTATTAGTAAATTCCTCTCGGATATTGTGAAGCACCTGTGGCGTTATCCTTGAACAAACATCTGTAGTTCGTTGCCTAAGTTCTTCTAATGAGCCTGGAGACGTTTTATAAACCTCAGTTTTAACGTATCCCCAAAGAAAAAAATCTAGAGGCGTTAGGTCTGGCGATCTAGCTGGCCATTCTGTCGGACCTCGACGACCAATCCACCTATTTTCATAAGATTCGTCTAGGTAATTTCTGACTTGCCTAAATTAGTGTGGCGGGGCACCATTTTGTTGAAATACAACCTCTTGAAACTCATGTGGGTTTTGGGCAACAACATCATTAATAAGTGGAGTAATTGTATGTTGCAACATATCCAGGTACCTGGGGCCATTAAGATTATATTCCAGAAAAATGGGACCTATAATGTGATTACCCAAAATGCCTGCCCAAACATTTATTTTCTGGGGAAACTGTGTGTGTCCCTCCCAAAAACCTGAGGGTTTTCATCACTCCAGTACCTACAGTTTTGGGTATTAACTCGTCCATGTAAGAAAAAAGTACTTCGTCGCTAAAACAGATAATCCGCAAATAGTTATTATTCCTTACGATTCTTTCTGACATAATTTCGCAAAATTCTAGTCGTCTATCTGGATCATCTTCTGTTAGTTCGTGTATAATTTTCATTTTATATGGGTGAAATTTATGGCTTTTCAAAATTCTTTTGACAGAACTACGAGAAACATTACATACCTCAGCCACGTGTTTCGTTGGCTATTGGGAGTAACAACCATTTCAGCCAAAACCGAACCAGTTTCTTGAAATTTTAAGATTAGTTTTCGCAAAAATTTTCTGCATATTTGGCGTTCCGGATATCGTTCATTGAACATACGAACAGCAGCATGGTAATTTCGGTTAGCTTCGCCAAAAATAATAATCGCTTCAAATTTATCTTCTAAAGAACGAGCCATTTAAGACAATTTCGAGGTAAAAATATTTTCTGTCAAACAGACATTTAAAAACAGTATGACAGCAACAATCAATAGACAACTATAGGTAAAAAAAGTGTGTTATAAACAGTGGTAGTCATAATGTAGAAACCGATATTATTGATTCCTGTTTAGAAAATACTGAACCAAATGTTTTTTAAATTGGAGAATGTTTTAAGCATTAAAAGACCTTCAAAATGATGTACCATTGGAACCTCCTTTCCATTTAAAAAAATATTCTAAAAGCGGACCCAGCTGTCATCTTGACATTTAAAGCTGTCATTGGTATGTCAAAAAGTGCAAGACTTGCTCAAATATTATCGTTCAAAATTTCATTAAAATATACCGAACGGTTTAGAAGTTAGAGGGGGGGGGGGCGGACTTTAGGTCCTCACTGTATAGCAGGATTGTAGATAGTTATCTTGTTAACTTAGGTGCTAACAGTTGTATGATTTGTTCCAAAACTATGCAATTTAAAGTACTTTATTATAAAGGGTGTTGGAATTTTATTTTTACAATAGTCTACTACATAACAGTGTGACCAGTAAAGTCCGCATCATATGGGATTTTTTTTTATTAATAACTTTATTCAAAATTTGACTTTTGCATCAAGTTCTGCTTCGATCGAGATGAAAATTAAGCAAAATAATAGTAGTCGCCTGATTCGCATTATCTGTCAAATTTTAATTAAAAAAAAAAAAAAAATTAAAAGTAGGTTTATTTGTGAAAGTATCGAAAAAAGTGATTAAAAAAAGTTTTCTTAAATGCAGTTTCTAGCCCTCATGCAAAATTTTAGCTGCATAAGATAATTTTGATTTTTACCCATATTTTGTAAATTGCACCACTTTTGCAAAATAAGACAACGCAACCAACCTACATAAAACTTCTTAGTTTTGACAATGCTTTATTTCAGATATATTTTCTTTAAAGTAGCGCCACAATAAATGTGTGTTTTTCTACAAAATCAAAATTGGGCTATTAAAATTTGGTCGCATGAGATGCAAAGTATATTTGTTTTTGACCCTGTATAAGGTAACTTCATAAAATAACTATTTTTGAAAACGTAGTTTGTGTCTGAAATACACCCTAATTATAAGACAAAAAGAACACAGTGTCGTCAGTAAAGTGTTCATTAAGTGGAAAATAAAATTTAGTGGTGGGTAAAAATTAAAATTATCTTATGCAGCTGAAATTTTGCATATCGGCTACAAACTGCATTTAAAAAAAGTTGTTCTTATAACTTTTTTCGATATTTTCAGAAATAACCCCACTTTTGAATTATTTTTTGGAAAAAATTAAAATTTGAAAAATAAAGCGAATCACGTGACTACTATTTTTTTGCTTAATTTTTATCTCGATCGAAGCAGAACTTAATGCCAAAGTCAAATTTCAAATAAAGCTATTAATAAAAAAAAATCCAATATGATGCGGACTTTACTGGTCACACTGTATATAATTGAATGCACATTTCAAATTTATACGCCATTGGATGAAAAGGGATCTTCTACTATAAATTCAAAAATTATTTGAATGACTTGAGAGTAAGATGGTTTTTGCAAAATGTTGTTTTAATAATACGCAGGGCAAGTGAAAATGAAGTTACTGAAATATGTCTACAAATAAGTGTCCTCCATTTACGTGCATTACTATAAATTAATAATAAGGCCAATATGAACCAAGTATCACATACTTTTATCTAAATTCTAATAATAAATACACACCTAATATATCTATAATTACTTATTTCTGAACTATTAGTTATTTTTCTTGAACAGAAACATTTACTTCATAAAAGCCATTCATTTTAATATACCTATTTATCCTAGTTCCTTTTAGTTACCTACCAGTTCCCATTACCCGTAACTTATATTTAAGCTCTAGCATAGCTCAACAAACTTTAAAGCAACAAGTTTACAGAATCTTTGTTGAAAGCTGCTGCAAGTCCCTCTATCTATGAAAATTACCGTTAAGAAAGTTTCTTTTGACAAACCGCTGCAAGTTTCCAGTTTCCTTTTATACTTAAAGTATAAAGTAAATACGTTTAAGTTAGGAAAAATCCCAATATTATTTACGATAATATTATAGGAACACAAATTATAGTTGTGCAAGAGTATTTTCAGGTCAGCGCCAATACCATGCGAGCAAAAATTATTTGCATCAAAGAGGGCCTTGCATCTAAGGACGTAATGCTTAGCCGTAGAGCTTAATACCTGTTGGGTGGTCAGTAACTACCTGAATTAAATATCAATCAGTTATTCCGTCATCTTTGACAGTCGTTACAAGTGATTTGATTCATCGCTAATTTTTCCAATTTCTTGAACAATTTACACAATGAGCTTTACGGAACAGCACAAAACATTAATGGTTGAAGCGTATTTTTGAAACAGGGTTAGAGTAAATGGTGAGTGGCAATAGAATCCGGGTTTGTGCATGGACGATTTTCACGAATATTTTCCTAACGTTGCTTTTATTGCTGGGGATTTTTATCATTGCCTGAAAAGAACCGTGGCTGTGTTTAGGGAAACAGGTTCTATACAACACAAAAAAGGAGCAGGCAGACCATCTGTAAGAACAGAAGAACTTGTTGCAAACGTTCGTGAAATAGTGCATAATACGTCAACAAATTGTATAAGACGCCTGTCCCAAGAAGTGGGAAGATGTTAGAGCATGGCGGTGGCCAATTTCAGCAATTTATGTAATTATTATTCTTTCTGTATATTCTTACTTTGTTAATTTTGTAAACAACAAAAATAAATTTGTATTTGTCTACTATTTTATTACTCGTTAGATTGGCATATCATGTCTTGCTCGCACTGTATTATCAGCTGTAATTAACCAGAAAAATATTGCTTTCCGCATTCCTCAAAAGTCTTAAGCATTAAGGATCTATTGCAATCAGCTTAAAATATTATAATTTCATTCTTTTTTACGCATTGTTGAAGAAACTGCAACAAATCCGAACAACTCCAGTTTATTTAAAAGAGGAACTTTTCTCATTCATTTTAGTACAAGCTTGACAGTGTAAGACGCATAATATATAGATAATCACCATTTAGCTGATGGTTCGCTGGTAGTGTACGCTGTCATGAAGCACGTCGCTAAGCGTCAACCTTAGCATATTATACCTTTAAGTAATGGGTCTTTTTCATGCAGCACATTTTGGATAACTCTACTATTCATGTCTGAAAACCACCTTATTTGTCAAAATTTAAATCAGAAATTGAAAGCAATATTCTTGCAAGACAATTATAATTGTAAACTTATAGACTATTGACATCATTAACGTAGTTTTGGTCATTTTCTAAATTTTAAAAGTTTTCAGAAATTTAAAACTCAACTTTTAATATGAAAAGAAGAGTCGGTTGTACGCCGTATCTTAACAAATGAAACATATTTTATATTGGGCGCAATTTTATTACTATTGCCTAGCGCTTTCGGCCCATTATGAGGATATTATCAGAGCTTAGGTTTGAAAAGAAAAACACAAACAAGAGTAAAAACACACTAGAAACAAACTACGCGAGGATACTTACTCGTCAAATTATGTCCAGGAGACAAGAAACATATTAATAAGATATTTGAACATTTATAAACAAATTTTCTCTAGTAGTGGTTTCAAATTTTATAAACAGCACCTGACTGACGATGAATAATAGGAAACAGAACAGTGGTATAAAAACTTTAAATAATTCTTAATGAATAAATTTGAATAAAAAGGTAGGTACCTCCGTCAATTATTTAAAAGAAAATAATTTAAACAGAATTTTTAAATTATGATATCTGTATGTGCAAAACCGTCCTATTGCTAATAAAATGGGAGGAGTCAAAAGTCCACAAGCGTTGGTTAAGGCAAATAATAAATTCTTATCGCTGAAAGAGTCTAAAAATTGGATTTCGGTTGCTAGTTTCATTGAGTCTTAAATTCAGACATGAATCTGGATAGTTAATTGAATGTCTATGGATTTCAAGGTCCTCGAAATAGTCCAACTCTCTGAAGTCTTTATGATTATATTGATGTAAACTTTTGCTGTTAGAAGTTGTTGAGGATTATGAAATTTGAGGTGCTATCCAAATACAGACGTACCTGGTCGGTATTCTTTTATTCTTATTCCGAGTTTTCTTGCGGTTTTTCCAATGTATAGAGCTGGGCAACTACCACATGATAATTTGTAAACTCCGCTTTTGTCAAGATGTGAAACGCTTTTTTTATTTCTGACTAAATGAGACTGAAGATTGTTTTTTGTTTTAAAGGAGATTGTTGCATCTTTTACATTTTTATTAAGTAAGTACTTTGGTTATTTGAGTAGAAATTGGACCTTTGTAAGATAAAGAAATATATTTTTTGTGTAAGTCATTTTGCGGAGGGTTAAATGCAGTTTGTTGATCTTTTCTTCATTGTATTTTATTTTTAATCCTATCAACAATTTCATGTGAATACCCGTTGTTAATTGCTATTTGTTTAATTGTATCCAGGGGGTGGTTTGAATTAAGAGGAATCATGTTATCAGTTTGTGTATCTTTCCTATATATTTCAAAATGTAATTTGCTGTTTAATTTGTGAATATTTAGGTCCAATAATGGGCCGAGAGCGCTAGACAATAGTTATAAAATTACGCCTAATACAAAAACAGAAAAGTCGACATATCTGCTTATTCACGGAGGACAGAGATTTGAGACCGCGATTTTGTATTTTTTCTCGCCGTTTTAACTTCTGTACTTGTAAAAAAGTGTTAACAAACATTTTAAAACCTATTTTACATCGAGAAACACACTGACCACATATATTTTTTATGTAGGCACTTGTTTAATTTTAAAATAATATGGAAGACAAAATTTACTCCACAATTATTTTCTGGCATTTTTTCTGTCTGATCCCGACCTTTACGTAATAAAACCCACTTTGTAATTTTATTTTTAGTAAGTAGACGTTGACATTTACACGCCATTAAAAAATCTTAATGACTTCAAAAATAATGTAACAGTAAAGAAGATACATTCGGAAAAGACATTTTATAATTTAAATAAACTTCAGATAAAAATTAGTCTGAATAACAAATTAATTAAATATATTAATATTATTAATTTGCGATATAATATTAAGGGCCCTCAGAATATTTTAATCAAAATTTGTGATATTCTTTGATTAATGTAAATCCCCTAATTATCCTTAAAGTTGAATTAATTGGTTTTGTTAGAAAATAATTTAAGTTTTAACATAATGTAATTTCGATACAAACGTTTTTGGTAGTAATTAATTTACCTAAAACATTTAACAAACTAGTAAATAAGTATTTACTTTGGCCTTATATTTTTATTACCACGGACAATTTATCTCTTACATGCATAGCCTCATACCAAAAAAATTTAGTTTTTTAATGACATTTCACACCCAATGATGGTTGAGATCATTGAAGGGGAAGAAGTGCGCAAGATAGAAAAGGTTAAAATAACAATTATTTAATTGAAATTGCTATTTTGCTTCAGAGACTTTAGGTTAGGTTAGGTTGAAAGTGAGTGGGTTAAAGCTAACCCTCCACTGCTACCATGCCATCTATTGTGGCTCATACCTCCCCCCAAAAGGTCTAACTTTTTAATGAAATTAATGATGGTATTGGGAGAGACATTTTTCATGTCATCTGGCAGCAGAGTCACCTCGCCGAATAGGGCGAATCTGATTTTTCCTGCTGCGGGGCAAGCGCCCAGTACGTGTTCTGTTGTTTCTGCATCTTCCATGCAATGCAAAGCCGGCATTCATCAGTTGGGGCTATTCCAATTTTACACGTATTATGGTGTCGCCATCTGCAGTGGCCGGTGTACAATCCCACTAGTGCTTTAAGGCATGACCTGTTTGTCAGTTAATTGTTGGTTTATATGGCTGTTTATAAATGCTTTTGAGTGTGTTAGAACTGGTAGATTTAAGCAGTGTCTTTCCCATTTATTTTTTGCTTCCGCTAGTATTGTTTTTCTGGCCGTAGCATGAGGTATACTTATTACCGGTTCGGGTCCTGTGAATTTTAGTGCTGCACCTCTTTTAGCGAACTTGTCGTCAGCCTCATTACCCTCCAGACCCATGTGTCCCGGTATCCATATTAGGGTTATTTTGTAGTTTAGACTTAGTTCGGATAGTGTTTCGTGATAGCTCCACACCATTTTTGAGTTACACCATTTTGACTCAAGAGCTTTTAATGCAGCTTGACTGTCAGAGAACATCTTGATTGACTTATGTGCATACCGTCGATCTATCAGCAGCCTTGAACACATTTCAATTGCATGAACCTCTGCTTGAAATATGATTGTCATAGTTTCCAGGCTGATTGTTAATTCTATGTTTGGGTTTTTGCCATATATTCCGGCTCCAATACCTTCTTTAGTTTTGGAGCCGTCTGTAAATATTCCAACTTCCTCCTTTAGCAGGTCAGCACTGTTTTTAACCCATTCCGTCCTTTTTGAGTGTATGATTTTATAAGGCGGTTCGTTGTTGGATCTTCTTGGCATTATGTCTGAGGGCAGATTTAACATGCTGCAGGCTAACGTGCCTTCCAACATGTCGGAGCCCTCCATGATGCATGACTGCGGCTTATTAGTAGATGCTTGATATAGTCTATGGGTGGCCCAATTAGCCTCCTTCTCCAGATATATGTGAAGTGGTATGAGTCCTAACAGGACCTCCACAGATGCCGTTGGTGTGGTGCGAATAGCTCCAGTGATCGCAAGGCATGCTTGCCTCTGCAGTCCGGATAGTTTCGCTTGTGCCTGTCGTTGCTTCAGAGACGTTAGTCTACCTCTCAAAAAACGAATGGTCGCTGAAACGGCATTAAAATTAATAAAATAATAACCCTTGCCTCAGCTCCGGACATTATCCGAAATCATTGTAGATAAGGCGATAGATTATAGATAATCCGTATTAGAAAGCACTATTGATTTCAAATTTTCATGACAATTTTCATCGTTTGAAAAAACAATACACAGACGAATAAAACTAATAAACGTAATTTCCAGTAGCCGTTTGCTCAAAAAATTTATTAAAGGATAAAGCAAGAGACAAAAAGCATTCAACCATTACTTTGACAAAAATTACTTGAAATGCCCAATAAATTTATTTTTGGGATATATTTTTTTGGCAAGCAAACATAAATCTTTTAGATAACGTCTCTTTTAAATTGTTTTTTCGGGAAATGTACGTTAAGCAAGAATTAGGTCAGCAGACAGTTTAAATATTACCTAATAATAAATTCAACAGCTTACAGCAACAATCAGTGAATTAAAAGACAACAAAACAATTCTTAACAATTTAAAAAAAAAAACCCAGGAGGTACTTTACAAATAATCCTGTTTTTTCACAAAGAAATTGATGTTAGTCATTTAAAAGGGTTTGTATGCCTAGAACCTTGATTAAGAAGGCCTCGGAATTGACCTATTCAAGGTAAGTAGGCGGCGAATTCTTCTAAAAAGAGGATTGTCGAATTGAAACCTAATATTTAATTGTAACAATTAAAATTATTTTATGTACAAATGCTATATGTCTTGACCTAAAATCATAAACTAATCGTTGTTTTCCTAATAACGTCTGAAGATAAGATGTTCAAAACAAATGGTTTAACTGCTTAATATAACGGGCCATTTTCAAGTTAACTTTCGTTTCGGTAATTCAGTTACGCTAACTTTCCTCGGAAGTTAATCGTTAATTAAAAGTTTCCTTTTATTTTTCTTTTGACGGGAATTCGTCGCAATTTTGTTCTTCTAATAATTAATAGGTATATTTTGTAATTGGCTATACTTATACTCATACCAATACTCGTAAATTTTATTTTACTATCTTTTGTACATAAATACAATTGGAGGATGTTGATATAGCACTTATATAGAGTCCATGTGCTTTGGCATTTATACATATTACATTGATTCATTCAGATAACTTTGAAGGCCCCAAATTCCATATCGAGAAAGATTTTTGATCAAAAGCTCGTGCGATACGCAGTCAAAGGCCTTGCTAAGGTCATAAAGAGTAAGACGCACGTGCACTTCCCTCTTAAGGTCGTCCACTCAATCATTAACATGTTGATTCAAAGATCAGTCAAGCGGCAGCTAAATTACTAAAATAGTCATCTAAGTCTTATTTTGTAAATATTTTTTGGTTTTTCTTTAAATTCTTAAAGAAAATGTTTTTGATACCTATTGTTTCTGCATTGAGAAAAAAACCTCCTATTCCTTATAAAAATTCACATACCTACTCTTTATACAACTGTTAAATATTATACATATGTGACAGCAACGCGGTTTCCTACAGTATGACAACGAAACATGCTAAATTGTTGTGTAGAGATAATATCACAGTAATTTATCCAATAGAAAATAGGAGTTAGTGCTAGCATAGAATGGTTTATAGCCATTATTGCTCTGAATACTCACAGTAATTAACAAGTTCTATTGCGGGTATAATCTAGTTTTATATACTGTATTAGTTCCGACTGGCAGTTGTAATGACACTTGACATTAATCTTAATAATATTTAGCTACGGTTAATAAAGCATACCACCACTAAAAATCAGTACTGCAGTTCTCAAAAATTTATATAGCTTTTAGTGTGATATTGTTCTTGTTGTTTAACACTGCATATGATTATCTATTATGCAACATGGTTTACTAAGATCGTAAAATTCGTCCATAGATTAGAAAGTGCAATACTAATGATGGTTTGTGCGAAATAAGAATCTTCTATTGCTTTATCTGACATGTAAAGTATTAAAAAACTTATACAGTGTCCGCAAGAAAGTCCGCATCAAATGGGATTTTTTTTATTATTAGGTATAGGTGAAAATTAAAAAAACAGTTAGTATTTGCTTACCTAAAAACCAAAAATGACGTATACTGAAGCAGCTGCACGACTTGCGTTACCTGTCAAATTTGACATTTTTAATAAAATAGGTTCAAAAATGCCCTTATTTATGTGTGTGTGAAGCCTGGTGTATTCAGGCCAATTCAGTAAAATCCTCAAGGAAAAACTGTGCAGTTTTTCCTCTGAGGATTTCCGGAGTGTGAGTGGGCACCTTTAGTAAACCTGTTGTATTAGATCATTTTCCTAAGTGCGTTAGTAGACAGCGGAGGTTAAAGTCTACTCCTGACGTTTCGAACTAAGTTGTACTTAAGCGTTATGTTTGGTTTATTATTTCCTAAATTTAAATACTCATTACCAAATGGTCTATAAATAACAATGTCTTTTTGTCAAAAAAGATAGTACACGATTCTTAAACAGTTATTTAAAAAAAAAATGTTTGTGTCCTAACGGAAAAAAACCTGTAAATACTTGTTGCTTAAAACGCCTATTCTAATAAATATCCTACTTTTAAAAATAATTATACCAATATGCAATTTATTTGACGTTCATATTCGTATAGTATCCACAATAAAGCATAATCCATGCTATTGAAATTACGCATAATTAAACTTTGGACAAGAGCAAAATCCAAAATTCTCCCATCACATTCAGAAGTAACATATTGGTTATTGGCAATGCAATCACCATTGTGGCAATTAGCGGGTATGTTTAGGACGCGCCTGTTAGTTTAAAATAACAAACAATCATGATATTCCAATAATTGAAATAAGCGAATAGTCGAATTGTGTGCTACAATTTTATGGTTAGGATTATATAATTTGAAAAAAGTGACATATAGTAAAATAAATAAAGGTTAACGGGAATGTTTAACTGTCGTTTAATCAGCTGTGAATTCTGTGAACTAGGCTTACATATAGATGAAAAAGCCATTATATTTTGCTGTAGAAACTTCCAAAAACGCAAAAGAATTACTTAATATTATTGAGAGAGGTAAGGAAATTGTTGAATTATTTATGCTTTTTAAAGAAAGAAATAACGAACTACCCTGAGGATTAAAAACACGTTCTGTCGTTTGTAACATAATTTTAAGAGAAAATGTACAGCTTCTAATTATAACAATGAGCCTAATGAATAAAAATGAAGCAATTGCTTTTTTCTTATAAAATCGAAGTAATTTCTTGAAAGCCAGTGAATAAAAACTAAAGTAATTGCTTTTGCTTCCAGCAGTCGCTTAAAAGTGCAGGAATTGCTTCTAGTCAATGCTTTTTCTTAAAAAATAGAAACAATTGTTGCTTAAAATGTGATGAATAAATTAAGAAATTGCTTATGCTAGTGTAGCAATTGCTTTCAACTTTTTAAGGCAGGTCGACCCCTGCATCATTTGCTTCGTAGCAGTCAACTTTAGTTCTCCGCGGCATACACGAGCGTTGCTTTTAATTTGTGTCTTCAATTATGGCTGAAAATATGAACATCCGTAAAAGAAAAATCTACAGTGTACGTAAAAATTGCAGATATGATGATTTAAAAAAGTTATATCGATTTTACTGCGAAAATGTTGAGTGGTTGGCAAATTATCTTTTGACTGATACAGGTAAAAGGCGAGGGGTACACTGTCGCCTTTAAATAAGATTAAAGTCTTTCTGTGGAAATTATCGGATCCGGGCTTTTAAAATTCTGTAGGTGAAGAACTCGGTGTTCACCAAACTACTGTATGTAAGACATACACTTCTGTAATGGATGCAGTTTTGGCCAATATTTTTATTAAATTTAGTACAAGTGCTGAAGCTGTTGTGGAAGCTAAACGGTTGTGATCAGAGAAATTAATTTATGTGTTTCCAATTTGTGAACGAATATCAATTGCTTGTCTTTAATTTCTTCAACACTACTATCACTTTCTTCATTTTCACTGAAATCTGCCATATCACAAATATAAGTTTCTTATTTTCCACAAAAACGTCACAGATTATTATTGTACTAAATAAATAGACCAACGTTGTTGTATTTACGTCAACTCTTTTGCAAATTAGGCACCCAACTGAACATGACATCTATAATCTGAATAAGTGGATAAGCCACGTCTGAACTTGTGTTGAATAAGCATTTGCTACAGAGGTGTAAGAAAAACAGCTTCAAAATTTTATTCATATCCAGATCTAGCAATCGCCTATACTTATAGCATTTGCTAGTCAAGCAATTGCTTTTACTAAAAAGTAATTTCTTCAAGTAATTGCTTAATTTTTATTCATTTGGCTTAATGAACAGGGGCTATCTGATATCGAGAAATTGCCTATTTGTAGCCAGATTTAATTGCAAAGTATTACTAGTACTATCCTGCATTTCTATCAGGATACAGCAGGAAGCGATGGTGGCATACTTAAGAATTCGGAAATACAAGCTCTGCAAGAAAAGTAAAATAGAAATTAGCATAATTTACAAAAATAAGCAACTGCTTTCCTGCTTCTGCAAAACTGCAATGTATACTCTAGTCATGAAATCGATTTAATCAAATACATTATATATTCGCAATACGCCATATGTACAGGGTCATTGGCTTTATTTCTTTATTCAGAAATATTATACAGGGTGTCTCAAAAAGTGGTTATAAACCAAAGTAAATATAAAATATATGATTCCTATTATGCGTACAAAAAAAATACAATAAAATTTATTTTTAATTGAAAAATGTTATTAGGCGTGCAGACAAATCAAAGTCTGTACTATTAGGAATAAATAAATCTCGAACATCAATCAATTTCAAAATGTTCCAGTCCAGCTAAAAAGGGACATATTATTTATTGACCATGCAATCACTACCATTTTAATCAGCGGTTATGTTTACACTGTATTTGCTTTGTTTAATATGAACAACAAGAAGCTTTAATTGAAAATTGAAAAAAGGATAAATAGATTAAATCTATTTACAAATTTTGTAAACAAACAAATGATTTTATATACTTTATTAAAAGAATTGGTAGAATTAACATTTTTATTTACAATATCCTTAGCTTACATACAAGACAGCTATTCCATAATATATATTATAATATTATAATATCGTATCCTAATAGCCACTTTTAATTATATTAACAAAATTACTTCTCGTAAGACTTTTTGTATATTTTGGCAGACGCTAATAGGCGATAGGACTTAAATATATCATGTACAGGATCCGGGAACAAAATTGAGTCCTTGAGAATCAGCATCCAAAAAAGTTCCACACAAAATCTTCACCTGGATTAGTCATGATTGCCATGCTTTCGGACCAAGCAGGAAGTTATTTTTGCTAAATGTTAGCCACAGAGCACTGCCATAACAGCAGTTAAATACTTTAACAACATAACATGCCGGAATTGGTTAAAAATACGATGTTGTTCCATAGTTAGATACTATTAGAATTATAAATAAATAATAAATATACATTTCGCAAAAATCGAATCCTCAATAATTGTATCCCAATGACATTGCAATAATAACATATTGTTTATTAGCCACGCAATCATTATATTGGCAATTAGCGCCTATTTTTATGATGTGTGTTTATATAAAATTCAAACAATCATCATTATTTTTCAATTGAATATCGGAGGGAGCCGAGTTGAGTGCAAATACTTTAAATATCTAGAAAATACTTATTAATCATAGAGACATCCCAAATGATTTGCAAGCGTCCCGAATTTTCTAACCAAACCACTGCCATTTACCTTTTTTAGGTGTTTTTTTATTAACACCAGCAACGTGGGTAGATTCCTCAATACTACATTTTTACGTCTGGGTAATGGTCAGCGAGACGGGACCTACAGTTATACGTGGGTTCCGAACCACAATATACCGGTAGATGTTAGTCTCGGCATAGTTATTACGGTCTTGTTGTTCTACCTCTAATCCACCACAGACCTCGATGGGGGCAACCTTGTGGTGTGACTTAAAGAATGTTGCCGCAGAGCCCCCAATCCATCGGGATCAGTATAAGAAGTGTCACTTACCGAATCCTCCTGATTCAGGGCGTCGCTCCAATTCATTCGGATCGGTCCCATACATGAGTCACTTTCGTGGATCACTGTCCGTACTGAATCCTTCACTTGGTTCAGGTATAGCCCACTTTCTCGGTAACATGTCGAAGGAATGATACAGGTCGAGCCCGAGGGCTCTACAGCTATGTCGTATCAAGGTTGCCTTATAACTGCACTATCATTGAGAATGCCAGAGTTTATAATTGCATCTGCAATACCACATAGTACAAGCAAACTAAATAAGTCCGCCAAACCTGCCTTGTGATCGAACCAGGTACCTTCGGCATGCGATGCGTAAACGCTACCGCTGTGCTAGGCTGCCACCTTCCTCAATACGTAAGGCTGCAACATTCTTACGTTTGACAAACTTACGATGATCCATATTAATAAATTCGCTATATTTCCTAACTGGTTAACCCATAATGCTGGATATATTTTTCGTTACAAAACTATAAAACAAATATCGAATATGAAAATAAAAAAAAACATGACGAACATCGTGGATCTTATCTATTATTTACAACATATGGGATATGTCAGTTATGCAAAGAAACGGTAGTATTGAAAATATGACACCCTTGATGTTACATTACGGCAAAAAATAAAATATTTCATGTAGGCTATTTGTCCCAGAAGGAAACAGGAAGTTTGTGCTTTTTATTTTATTGCCAAGTTTTTACGAGGGTTAAAAATAGCTACCATAGTTACTTTGGCACTTTTTATTTCACACGTCATAAACTAACAATAATTAGATGCCTTTCCCTAAGCTGTCAACTAAAGGGGCGTCACTATTGGGACGGATAGCTAATTCTAAATTGTGCTTGAAATCCACAGCTTAATCAAATGCCCCTGCTGAATCTGTCCAGGTATACAAATATTACAAAATAAAACTATGTAATAGCCATATACAGTGTGACCAGTAAAGTCCGCATCATATGGGATTTTTTTTTATTAATAGCTTTATTCGAAATTTGACTTTGGCATCAAGTTCTGCCTCGATCGAGATGAAAATTAAGCGAAAAAATAGTAGTCACGTAATTCGCATTATCTGTCAAGTTTTAATTTTTTTTTTAAATAATTCAAAAGTGGAGTTATTTCTGAAAATATCGAACAAAATTATTAGAAAAAGTTTTTTTTTAATGAAGTTTCCAGCCCACATGCAAGCATGCAGCTGCATAAGATAATTCTGATTTTTTTACCCACCACTAAGATTTATCTTCCACTTAATGAACACTTTACTGATGACACTGTGTTCTTTTTTGTCTTAATATTAAGGTGTATTACTTTCAGAGACAAACTACGTTTTCAAAAATATTTATTTCATGAAGTTTTCTTATACAATTTTGAATTTGTAGAAAAACACTTATTTAATATGGCGCGACTTTAAAGAAAATGTATCTGAAATAAAGCATTGTCAAAACTAAGAAGTTTTATGTAGGTTGCGTTGAGTCTTATTTTGCAAAAGTGGTGCAATTTACAAAATATGGGTAAAAATCAAAATTATCTTATGCAGCTAAAATTTTGCATGTGGGCTAGAAACTGCATTTAAAAAACTTTTTTTTATAACTTTTTTCGATACTTTTAGAAATAACCCCACTTTTGAATTATTTTTTGGAAATAATTAAAATTTGACAGATAATGCGAATCACGTGATTAATATTTATTTGCTTAATTTTTATCTTGATCGAAGCAGAACTTGATGCCAAAGTCAAATTTCGAATAAAGTTAATAATAAAAAAAATCCCATATGATGCGGACTTTACTGGTCACACTGTATATAATATATTTATTTATAATAGTCAAACTAATAATTGGATTTTCACCTCAAAACGTTTTCTTCGCCCTTATTTCTGCCCGACATAACGACACTTGTAACAAAACTTTTTTGTCAATGTCTTTTTCTTTTCAGCTTAATATTCTATTGTTGTCTGCTTGAAACTTTCATTCTTTTTTCCTTTTTCGAGGGTAGACCAAGAGTGTGCACTTCCTCGCCAGAGTGCCTAACCCTAGTTTGCTCTTTTCTACCATTCATTTTTTGTATTTGATATAAAATAATATAACTTACCTGATTTTTACAGTGCTTTATATTCTGGCGAGAAAAAAATAAACCTCGTTAGTCAAAAAACGATAGAGATACAAAAGTTAAGGTACAGTAAGAAAAAGTCAATTTTGCTTTTTACCTATGTATTTAGCTCTGATTCATTTTTATTGCAGATTATACTACAATTTTTTATACCGATACCAACTGGGACAACCTAAATAATAAAATTAAAAAATATGTTAAAATTATAAAAAAATGGATTGATAACAATTTGTTAACAATTAATTTTAATAAAACGAAATATATTCCTTTTACTTTAAACCTAAAAAACCAACCACGAAATATGAATAGTATTCAAATAAATGAAGACATTCAATTTTTTTAAGTTAATAAAATAAAATATTTGGGAATTATTTTTGACAGTAAATTAAATTGAAATTTTCACTTAGAATACTTAATTAAAAAAATTAAGAAGTTTACTACCGATTTTAAAAAACATTAAAAAATTTTTAAATGTAAGACATATGGAAATATTATATTACGCGATAGTTAAAACTCATTTAAATTACGGAATTTTAGGTTGGGGAGGAATAAATAGAACTTTAGTTAAAAAATTAGAAATATTACAAAAAAGGTTTCTAAAAATTGTATTTAATAAAGATTATCTTTATCCTTCAAAAGAATTGTATTCAGAAACAAAACGTTGAACATAAGACAACTTTACATTTAGAACATCTTAATATATATATTTTAAAATAAAAACCTTATAGGTACAATTTAAAAACCACACTCATAATACACGTCATAAAAATGCAATAACCATAAAACCTAAAATAAATAAGTCCATAGGACAAACAAATTTCAAATATTTATGTTTTTATTTAAACGATTATTTATCAACAAAAATTAAAAAATTGATTTCATTAAAAAAATTTAAAGTCGAAATAAAAACATGGATATTAAAAACAGACAATTTGAAAATATTTTTAGAAATGGTTTAATTAATTAATATTGTTCTGTATAATTTATATAAGTAATATTTGTTACTTAAAAATTATAAATTAATAATTTTATTATAGGTAATATATTTCTTTAAAAAAATGCGTTTAGATTAACATTTTTACTTTAAAACTTGATTTTTAATGCATATTTATGATTTATGATTTCACATACTAAAACAAAATATATGATTTGCCCCTAACAAGCTCAGTTTCAGGGGATTAAAGAATAAGTTCATAGAAGACAACATAAACATATTTATTATATTATTAAATTTTAAGTAAACTTATTATTATTTCAAAACATTTAAAAAGGATTGAAATATATAGCTCATTTGAAAAGCATTTGTGTGCGTTGTTAAAAAATAATAAGTACTACTAAATAAAAATCCGTTACTCTTGTCTTTCTTTGTTGGATAAAAACCCCCTGTTAATTTATTGGTTTTAAGACAATCCGCAACGTCGGGAGATCAACTTTACCTTCAAATTTTATTTAGTGGTTAACGTACAGCCGCCTTGTAGACCACAGGAATCTGTCTTTCCTGGTTATTGTTAACTTAATAAATAGGTTAGAATATTAGGGTTTAAATTTTACCGCTTAAGTAGACCCTGTTTCTAAATAGGCAACAAATAATGGTGGTAAGTTTAATGGTCCACTTTTTGTTAGTCCCGAATCGCTTATTCTCGACCTTAATTAATTTTAGTGCGACAAAATGCGGCAAGGCTTCCATTAAATTTTAACAGCAAGCCATAAAGAAATATTAAAATTTCCGATTGAAATAAATCTTTATGAGGAAGGTTTTACGCTGTGGCCCGTTTTTTACAACTGACTGCTACAAGTTGTAAAATTAGCAAGTTATCACGCGCGTTTAGTACTATTTTTTTCTACGATCGTGTAAAAAGTTGAACTTGTTGGACTGAATCAATCATACCTAGTTAAAAACATGTAATACTGGATGTAATAAGCGTACAGAAAATATAACTTTTTCGCACGATTTTTCACTAGTGTGTAAAAGTAATCTTTTTTATGGAGCTTAGGTATTTTTGTATTAAGTGCGTGAAATGAGTGTTTTTTTAATGGCCCACGAAATAGTCATTTTTGGCCGAGACCGCAGGTCGAGGTGAAATATTTACTCGAATGTGTCATTAAAACATGAATTTCACACACGAAATACAAACAACATTTTGTTTCTACGATCGTGCAAAAAATTACTATTTTTTGCGCTATCTACTGTGCCAAAAGTTTAACTTGTTTAACTTACAAACACAGAAAACTAAAATAGCGACTAAAATTCTGGACGGTGAACCAAGTATCTACTAGTACCGGAAACTTCACAACCATCAGAAAAAGATTAGGTGAAGAACCTGAGAACTCCACGACCAAAAACGATTACAAAATTAAAAAAATTATTGGACATGAACTTTGTCCATCAGTTACCATAGTACATTGTTCTAACTGCGATATTAAAATTGAAATTAACTCAATAAAAAGGAAATACCTAACTAGTTTTATAAAATAACGTTAGTTTATAGCATGTACAGGGTTATTTTTTATATTTGCGTACCCACCTACAGGGCTTAATATAAGTGACAGAAAAAAACTTTTAATACAAAAGTTGCATAATCTTTTCCGTAATATCTTTTAGACTTATTAAAAAAAACATCTGCACATCGGAAAGTTAAAAAACAAATGAAAGTCTTCTTTTTTTTAATGGAACACCCTATATATTTTTTACCAAGGCGAAAGATATCTTTCTCCTGATTTCAAAAATATATAACATGTCATCATTTAATCCAGTCGTTTGTGAAATATTTGAGTTTTTGATTAATTGAATTGACTATAATCTAGTTGGCGTTCCGCATACTTCAACGTGACATATTTGTCACTTTAATTTAAATTGAAACATGCAGCAAAGAAAATAACTTATGATTTAAAATTTATGATATAAAGTAAAGTAAATTGCTGTTGAACTACAGCTATTCGGTTGTTATTAGAGTAAAAAAGACGCACTATTTGAAGTTTGTCTTCTTCCGAATATCCCATTTTCCTTACTGAATCTTTCAATTTAAAGTAAAGTGACAAATATGTCACGTTGAAGTATGCGGAACGCCGACTAGATTATAGTCAATTCAATTAATCAAAAACTCAAATATTTCACAAACGACTAGATTAAATGATGACATGTTATATATTTTTTAAATCAGGAGAAAGAGATCTTTCGCCCTGGTAAAAAATATATAGGGTGTTCCATTTAAAAAAAGAAGACTTTCATTTGTTTTTTAACTTTCCGATGTGCAGATTTTTTTTTAATAAGTCTAAAAGATATGACGGGAAACATTATGCAACTTTTGTATTAAAAGTTTTTTGCTGTCACTTATATTAAGCCCTGTAGGTGGGTACGCAAATATAAAAAATAACCCTGTACAGTGGTTCTCAACCTTTTTGTGGTGGCGGAACACTTTTGGTAGCAAAAGGAAAAGGGCGGAACACTACCTTTGTCAACATATTTGCGATGAAGTAATCACTTTGTCAAATACAATCTCATGATTCAGATAAGTTGATATTACTAACTTATTTTGCGGAACACCTGGAAGAGCTTTGCGGAACATCGGTATTCCGCGGAACGGCGGTTGAGAACCACAGGGTCCTAATTCTTGAAACTGGGGAACACTGTTCTCAGGATAAATGAGGGCGGAGTTCTCACGCAACGCATGAAACGGTATTCTTGATCACATGGGACCATTCACATCACCGATTTACGGGAGAACGCGCTTCTCCTACTATTTTTGGTGGGAACGACCGATCCCATGCAATTCTAACCCCAGTATTATATTTACGTCGTAATAATATTTTCCTACGACCACCTACGAAAATGACAATAACAACACGGTTAACTTTGCTAGAAAGTGCCAAATATCACACGCGTGTTGTAAAAAAATATTTCAACACGAGTGTGGAAATACCAAGCACACTAAGATATTAAATTTAAACAGGTGTCAATTTGACGACAAAACTATTTATTAAACATAACAAACTTACGGGACACGTGGAGTGAATTGGGGTGCTGGGTGGGGTAAAGTACACTAGGGCATTACTGCAAATTTTTCGTTATTTTTGGGAACCGAAGAGTACTTATTTATGATAAAAATAATATTATCAAAAAGGGAAAATAATAATATGTCAGGCAACCCACCAACTGTCATATTTCATGTTTACATGTCAACTCACAGAAAAGTTCTGTTCTGTTCTGTTCGAGGATTGCGATGGCCTCTAACTTTTCAGCCTCCAGCCAATTTTTATACTCACAGAAAAATAAAGGGTTTATGTCAACTGAGTTGAACCACAGAAAAAAAAGGGGCAGCTATAGAGCAGAAATAGAATACCCTAGGAAATACCGATTTATAATTTTGCCATTATCTCGGATGTTTAATTATATTGGTGTAAGTGAAAGTGCTTTATGTAAGTAAATTTATTTTAGCACTATTCAAAACAAATCGAATATAGACAGAACTTTTATAATTAGCAAGCTATCGATATTTAACTCCATCTCTATCTTTCAATAATGTTGAGGTTTAATAATGCGGTACATTAATTATCATAAAATAAAACTATAATAAAAATAAATAAATAAATAAATAAGTTAGTGAAGTGTCTAGTTAGGTTCTACTCAGTAAATGATTGTACTGTCTACTAACCCCTAAATCCCTTCTTTTTAGTAAATGTCACTCCTATCCTATGTTGTAATTGTCAATACTAAACCCTTGACCCTTAAAATAGCAGCTAAGAAAAGGTCAAATACACAAATCCAGAGACTCTTATTAAGCAGTCCAAACCGCATTGTACGCAAAGAAGAAAAGTCAGTGGTCGTGATATGGTACAGACGAGACAACATCACGATCACCCCTAATGTGCTGGCAAATTGCCCCCAGGGAGCAGAGCCATTAAGAACAAGACAATGTTGAGGTTATGTTTTGTGTTTGTGTTTGGTTTTTGTATGTATGTTTTATTGAAAGAATGCAAGCAGCTAAAAAATCAGAAACGAAATTTATTCACTGTACACAGATACTAGGTATGATGTGCGTAAGCAAATAGGAGAAAAAGTTATTATTTTTATTTAAATCTAGGTAAGTTAAAATTTGTAAGTAGGCATTGTTTTTATTTTGTTTTAATATATACGCTTCTGTTGGAATCCGCCTTGAAATTTGTTTTGCATTTATTGCGTTTGTACTTTGTCAATTTTTTTGAACACAATGGTGTACAAACTATTAAAAACCAAACAAACTCTTTTTGATTATTTTGTATGGTCGTAGGAAAAATTGTGTACATTACTCGTGTGAAAGTGATTTTCTCACACTCGGAGGATTTCCGCACTCGGCTGACGCCTCGTGCTAAATATCTCCTCGTTTGAAAATTGCCACTTTCAACACTTGTTATGTAATATACTATTGACATTGACAAGTTTCATAATCTTACCTTTCACAATAAAGAAAAACCCGCACTAACAATCACCACCTCAATTTACCTTTAGATTTCTTTAAAATTTTCGTAAAAAATGGCGGCCCTTGCCTTGAAAATGGTTGGCAACACTGTCTTATCACCTCCCCGCACGGAACATATCGTCTGCGTTCGAGAATACCAAATTTTACTAACTTATGTTCATAGGAGAACTGCCGCGGAAGGGAATGCTCCTTTGCGTGATGTGATCGTTCACGTTCTCTTACGCTCGAGAATTAGGACCCTGGATAGTATAGAATCTAAATGGTAAACATTCCAGATGAAAATTATAATAATTTTAAAAGTGGGAAATTTGCGAAATCTAATTGTGTAGTTGTTGAAAAGCTGTGACAACGTTAAAGGTAAATGTGGAAAATATAAGAAATCAGGAGTTTATAAACTAAAAGGCAATGAATGCAATAGCTGTTATATAGGACAAACGGGACGAAACTTTAAAACTAGATTTAAAGAACATAATGCATGTTTTAGACTAAAGAAAATAACATCTAATTTTGCGAATCATTTTTTAGACACAAATCACATTTTTCCCGATATTAACAACTTACAAATATTACATACAAAACAAAAAGGTCGTAAATTAGATATATTACAAAACATCGAAATTTAAAAACATAAAAAGACCATAATGTCAAGCTTTTAAACACACAATTAGATTTCGGAAATTCTCCTCTTTTAAAATTATTATAATTTTCATCTGGCCTGTTAACCATTTAGATTTTATAAACATTAGCCAGCCTGTCCCTTATAATTAGGAATGTTGTAAAATACAATTGTGTACCAAACAATATTATACTTTAGGTAGATCCAATAATTTGATGACTATGTTAACCTATACTCTTAGTTTGTTAATTTTAGATTAGCGCCTTGAATATGTAGTTGTACTATGAAACGGCCGTAACGCCAAAATTTTTAAATACAAATTAGTGACAAATAACAAAGTATACTTTTCGTTTCATTTTACATGTAATATACTATACCACAATCTAAAGGTATTCTTGGCTACACCTTGTAGAATCGATGAAAATAATCCCTTATTTATTAAGGATCGTGCGCTCCGACCTTTTCATAAAATTAAAACACAATATCGGAAATTTAAACATGGGGCATAGAACATTTGCATAATCCTACCGGATTTATTGGGTGGAGAAAACTTGATCAGAATGACAATTTATTGCCACAGGTTTTAAAAGACTTATCTCGGGATCCATCATAACTTATCTCGTAGGAAGCAGTGGCGTATATCGTGTGGGAGTAACATTCTGAGAGAATAATTTTGTTATTATCACTTAGTACCGCTAGGAGGCAGCCGTTGTCATCTTTCGCTGCGTTGACTCTTTCTTAACCAGTGTGGGATATTCACTTATAATCTCCCTATCAGCAGAATTATTACCAAGACGAGGGAAATTGTCTATCAACAAAAACATGAGTGAAACCGAGAAAAAAATTATCGGGAATTAATTCTGCTGCGTGGGAGATTCGGTAAGAAAATTTCATAAATTTTTTTCTTATTGTAATTTTTTTGCTTAAATGCTTCAAAAAACATTTTTCCGGTGGCTTTAGTTAATTGTAACTAATTAGAGTTTTAGAAATGAAGTTCATTTTAGCAGTTAGTAACTGATTTTTATTACTAAAGTGTGAGAAACATTAATTAACAAATTTGTTATCTGAAATCCAATGTCTTTATAGTTTTAAATTCAAATAAAATTAAAAAAAACTTATTTCCGATGAGTTTAGTTTAATATGACGCACTGTATTTTTACAATAGAAGTTGCTTTTACTTCATAGTAACTAAGGTTTATTACCAAAATTTCAGGAACATTAAAAATATAACATCTGATATTACATGTCTACATAGTTTCAAACGAAACTTAAAAAAACATATTTCCGATGAGTTAAGTTAAATATGACGCACTATATTTTTACAATAAAGTTGATTTTACTTGTTAGTAACTAAGGTTTATTACTAAAATTTCAGGAACATGAAAAATAATAATTCGTTTTCAACCATAACATCTGAAATTATATGTCTACATAGTTTCAAATAAAACTTAAAAAAACATATTTCCGATGAGTTTAGTTAAATTTTTGATGTGTCTGTTTTAGCCCCGGTGTGCGATATGTAAAGCAAATTGGTTAATATCAATAAAAATTATAAGTTAGCAACAAAATGTATTTTGATTTTATTCTGAGTGACTTTTGCCAATAGATATAAAGCACTTCATTTTTGACAGAAAAATTATCACTTATTAATTTCATTAAGTTAATAGGAACTAACAAAATTGTCGCGATAATCTCCCGTTGCCATTAGCAACGTAAACAAAAAGAAGTCTTCTAATTGGTTGAAAATAAATTTATGTAATTTTCACTTATAATCTCCCTAGCAGCAGAATTATCGGGAATTAATTCTGCTGCGTGGGAGATTTGGTAGGAAAATTTCATAAATTCGAGTTTCTTTTAATGTTCCTGAAATTTTAGCAATAAACCTTAGTTACTAACAAGTAAAATCAACTTCTATTGTAAAAATACAGTGCGTCATATTAAACTAAACTCATCGGAAATATGTTTTTAAAGTTATATTTGAATTTAAAACTATAAAGACATTGGATTTCAGATAACAAATTTGTTATTTAATGTTTCTCACATTTTAGTAATAAAAATGAGTTACTAACTGCTCAATTTCTTTCGCAATCGAACTTGATGATTTAATACCAAAACGAATCATTTTTTACACAATATTATTGTAACAATAAATATCACGGATACGACTAAAAACTGATTGTTACTTGCTGGTTTGTCTCACCTGTCAGTTCGAAATGACTTGACATTTGAATTAAAATTAAGTCGTACTAGTACACCTAGGAAAAATTATCACTTATTAATTTCATTAGGTTAATAGGCTATAGACTATCGCGATAGTCTCCCATTGCTATAGGCAACGTAAACAAAAAGGAGCCTTTTAATTGGTTGAAAATAAATTTATGAAATTTTCCTAATAATATACCTACTGTTCCGACTGTAAAGTTAAATTTTCGTTTGGTTGCCAGCCAACAATTTTTCATGAAATCGGCATTATGCGCAGCTACAGCACTCGTAAATTTCCAATAGAATCAATTTAAGCTCAAATAAAGCACAATAGGCATGAGTCTGGATTTTCCAGCAAGAGCGTATTATTCTTGAATGAAAATCGGTATATATTTCCACGTGTTTTCACTCATGAACTCGTAAGTAACTTGGTGAATCTATGTATTTATCGCCTTATCGGCTTGTTATAATAATGAGAATAATACGTCTATCGTTGTTTTCGCCTGAATACGACACTGGTAAATGTAAATAAGTTATGAACAAGGACGAGACAAAGAAGGATACTTACTTAAATTCTGCGGAAGAAATACTTTGTTTAAAAATATAGGTTTAAAA
The DNA here is from genome assembly GCA_963969555.1 of Polydrusus pterygomalis. NCBI lineage: Eukaryota > Metazoa > Arthropoda > Insecta > Coleoptera > Curculionidae > Polydrusus > Polydrusus pterygomalis. The sequence continues at coordinate 23,699,336 of OZ018379.1, forward strand.
GTCGTTCTTAGCGTAAGTCGCTTTTGATTTTTGCAAACTTTGATGCGCTGTCATTTGTTAGCGAGTTGTCTTGCAATAATAGGGTTGCGAAGAGTGTGGCATATTTGACTAGTTTTATTAAGTAGAGTAATAGATCTATAATTTTTCTTTGACACTTAAGTAAATTCATAAATTAATAACTTTCAGTAATCTAAAAGATAATTTAAGTTTCATTTACAGCATAGCATAGTTAAAGTTATACCAACTATGAAAGTATCCTAGCACAACTAAAGACTATATAATTAATTTGTGTTGGGCTACATGCTTGGTGAAACTATTGTTCCACTGCACAGGAAGAAAAAATAATAACTACACAAATTTAATCAGTTTCCTGACACGTCTTTCGGCCCTTGCGGGCCATTGTCAAAGAAGTACAAGAAGATACTCATACCTTTTTGTACTCCTTTACAAGTAAAGTATTTTTCACAATAAATGGTTGACTCCGTTTAACTACCTGGGACGCTTTGCAAGAGCTCGGACATAAAAATGCAAATAAACTGTCGGTCAGGGTAGAATTATAATTTGTAATTAGAGCAGGTAATATTTAACTATCTTGTGCTTGCGATAACATCTTTCAGTCTTTGTGTTTCTTGGGAAGTATTAAATATCTAAAGTCCTACCCTAGAGTGTATTTGCTTGTTGATTGTGTATAACAATGGGATTAAACCGGTGGTTTTATTGCAGTCAATAAGTCGATACCATTTAGGGTGAAAAATACTTTAGTTATTATGTTTTTTTTCCTGTGAACTGCAACTAAATACTTATTAAAATTTATTTTATTTTGCGTATTTTGGTCTACCTAATATAATTATGAGCCCTAACACACGCAATGATCACTTAAAGCCCTTTATTTTAACATTATTTGTTACTGGTATTAATCAAACAATCGCCATGCATTTTTATAAACAGAAGATCCTGGTAATTTTATAAAAATTTTAATATTTGCACATATCAAAGTTATTTTATAATATAAAATATAATCTCGACGTTTACAAGATGGATGTTTTAGGCAATAAAGAAAATAAGTCCGTTTTCTGCAAATTTTGTTCGTTACTTCTTTAAAATATTAAAATGTTACCAAGAAACAATTCAAGGAAACATTTCTATGAAAAAATATTAATTTTCGTATTCCGTTTCCAAATTTGTAAAGTATATGTAATAAACTAACCAAAAAAAAGAAAAGAATTCTCTGTGTTTTATATTTAAAAATAATAAGAGTACAAGAAGCTTTGAATATTAAAGATGAATGTATTTTAATTTTTTTAAGAACTATTTTTCCCAGATGATTTACAATATCCCTAATTTTTTCTATCAGTTTATAAGAGTTGCTTTCGATAACTTACAAACAAACTTGTATATTATAATAAAAAATGTAATAATAATTTTTTAAATATTATAAGACAACGCATATTGCACACTATTAAATAAAACATATAATTATTATTTAAATACATGAATTAGAAAAAAATTAAATTAAAACGCAAATCGCTTCAAACAATAATTATGTTTTATTATTATTAAGCAAGTAGGACCCCAATTAATTTATTTAAAGCACTATCTAGCCTTAATAAGGACCTACACCTTAACTAGGTCAGATGCCTCATATAGTTCTTACTGTCAAAACATTATAATGTACTCTATTTTGAATAGCGCCCACAATATACACAGGACGGATTCACCTTCAAAGTTTAATAAACAAACAAAAGGGAGTTGCTAAATTATTAAATTAGTTGTGATGGTATGCTCATATTATGTTTTCAGGTAATCTGGTATAAAGGTATATCGTACAACCCAAAGCACATTGTCTAATTCTGCAACTCTTTGAGAGCTTTAGAATTAATTTTGAACAAGTTTCTAAAATGTAACTGGATTATTTGTGTTCTATTTATATCCAGGTGAATGCTTATTTATTAAATGGGATGTTTTAAATGGGCACAGTAAAACATTAAAAATTAAAATAAGGCATTGACTATAGTGTAATGTAATGTATATATGAAATCCATGAAATATAAACGTATAATATAATATATAAAGGAATCATAAGTAAGATATATTTGAACAATGTGACATATAAATTGTTTGCATGTATTAACCTATACCTTGTGGTACACATCCAGACCGGCAATGGGAAGTTCCATGCTTTTTATTCTCAACCAACTAAAAGCTTCTTACAGGGAACATAAGAAAACTAATTCCAACTTCGATACTAGATGGCGCTTAGCGCTTCATCTTTTCGGTGTTTTTTTTTTGGACATATTATATTATACAATATATACGCAGGAGAACTGTCAATTTAAAACCAAATATATTCATTCTCAGGAGTAATTTCTTTTAATGTAGATCCACTTTGATTTTGTAAAAGTTCCAGCAAAATTTTTAGTTCCCCAATTTGTTCCAAAAAAAAGGTCCAACAATCCGGTGTCCAAATAGGCCTACCCAAACATTTACCTTTTGAGGGTATTGAGTCCTTGCTTGTACAAATCTGTGTTTACTTTATGTACTCCAACATCTACAATTTTGAACATTTTGTTCATTGTTTGAAGTATTCGTCGGTAAACCAAACATTGCGTGTGAAAAGTCCCTATCGTTATTTACTCTTTCCATAACTTCAAAATTAAAGTTTGCTTTTCGTATTTTATCACCTATCCTCAATTCCTGATGTTTTTGATAATTATACGGATGATATTTATTGATTTACTTTGCGCAGTACTATCAAGCGAATGATGCTTTCCTACAGTTTTGCCAAGAGACCTGGTGCTTATTCCTTTATTGTCTTCTACATGTAGTAAAAGTTCTAATTCTGCATTATTTTCTTGTGTTCTACCATCGAGTAAGTACATCATTATTTTGCTCTAAGCAATTGCATTTAATAATTACAGTATTTTTACTCTTAAAATTACGAACCATACATATATTTAGGATTGTTGTTTTGCTTCGAATGGGTCTGTCAGGAAATATCGTAGAGAAATTTGGGATACTCTACCAGAACTATGTTTCATGTAGTACCAATAAATCATTATTATTTTATATTCTTGAATACTGTAAAACATGTAGGCACTAATAAAAAAATAAAAGAAAACATAACTTTCTAGCCAAGTTAACCGTGATTTTTTCTTATTTTCATAGGTGGTCGTAGATTTAAACATTTAACATAATTTTTATGTAGAATTATTAAGGAATATTTGAGGGTAGCAAAATTTACATGGGATTTCCCATGGCCAGTTTGGCAAAGAACCACCTGTTATACATGTGTTTACCGTAAAAAGGTACTGGTGAATATTATGTAGCGTCAATACGGACAAAAATGTCTTAAATTGGTTACCCATTGTTAAATTTAATAAATTATTGTTTAAAGTATGGAAATATGTGTGATGAATTAAAATGTTCTTACATTACACCAGTGCCAAAAGTAAAAAACACTAAAAGATGGGACGAGATGAGGCCAGTAAATGTTTTATGGGATATTGAGAAATTATTAGAAGAAGTCGTATATAAACAGTTATTAGAATTCATTGATGTCAACAAAATTTTAGTTTCCATTATAGCTGGTTTTCGAAAAGGGTACTCGACAGAGACAGCCATTCAATGTGTGATTGAGACGTGGAAGAGAACCATTGATCAAGGGGAAAATGTTATAGCTGTATTTTTGGATTTTAAGCGGGCATTCGAAACAATTGACAGGGCTAGATTTTTGAGTAAATTGTATCAGTATGGTATTCGCGGAAACGTTTATAAATGGTTTAAAAATTATTTAAGTAACAGAAAACAAAAATATCAAAAACCTTTTCAAATAAATAATATAGGAGTTCCTCAAGGAAGTAAGGTCCAATATTATTTATTTTATACATCAACGAAATGCCTTTAGTTTTAAAAATGTGTAAGTTACAAATGTTGGCTGATGACACCTTAATTTACATTAATGTTTTAAATATTTTCGATGGTCTTACTCCAAATTCTGAGATAAAATTAAAATTAAATTGGTTAAAAGTAAATAAATTAAAATTAAATATTTCAAAAACTAAATGTATGGTTATGAGTAGATAATAATTTAAATTGTCAAAATATAAATGTTGTAATTGATGGTGAAAAATTGGAATTAGTAAATAGTTTTAAATATTTAGGGATAATCATTGATTCAAAATTAAATTTTTAAAATTATTTTGAAAGTATCATATCGAAGATTGCCGAAAAAGTAGGTTATTTTAAAAGAATCAGTTCTAATTTAAGTTTGTAATAAAAATCATTAAAACTATTTAAAAAAACCTTTAATATACGTAATATTTGATACAATTTGCAAAATGTTTAACTTTTCTGTCTGTTTTTGTTAAAAGAAGGTTGCATTATAAATTTTAAAATAAATCTATAAAAATGAGTTAAAAAATGTATTAAAAAATATTTAATTGTAGCTTTTTGCTAAATAAAACATGTTACTACTACTATTACTACTACTACTTCTACTACTACTTACTAAATGTCTGTAATTTCGTGTAAATTTTGAATTGTTATAAACGACAATTATTTCGTACAGTAAAATTCCATTTTGCTAATAGAAAATAAACACTAAAGGTAAATATATCATAAAATACAGAAACAGTGTTGTTCTGCAACTGAACCCTCTAGAAGCTTTAGAATTAATTTCTTACTAGTTTCTAAATTAACAATATTACTCGGCTATGAGAAAGCTATTTGTATACACCTAGGTATACCTAGAACAATAGCGACGTTTCAGAGACAAAGGAAAATTATGACATTAGTTACAGTGTACTTAATACGTAATGAAATAATTAAATTGAAAATGAATTAACTATAATAAAGGGATCTTTAAATTCCATATTTAATATGTCTCCCGAATAGGGGAAGGTCGCCTTTGATGGCATACTTCCCATGATGGCATACCACAGGTATCTTTGGAATAAACCGGTTTTGCGTCATCCCGAATAGTTAGACGGGCGCGCGTATTGACCGTTCGGTTGTGAGTCGAATTTCAGTCGTGACAGACGTTTTTATGTAAAGTTATTTAATAGAACAGAAATTGTTAAGTGCCGAAGTAATATTAGCCAGTTTTTAAACCAAAAATTTATTATGTTAGGTGCATTAAATTAAAATGCACTATTTCTTTCCGATAACTATAGAATATAGATGTTACTTTGCTATGATTATTTTAAATCTAAATTGTTGTTTTAATTTTTTATAATTTATTTACTAGAAGTGTGACATATTCCTAAGATGGCATATTCATTGATTTCCTATGATGGCATACCTATAAATACATATAAATAGGTATGCCATCATAAGCGTCAAAACGGCGCTACTTTTACTTTTCTTTTAGATATGTCACTATGCATTTTAAAGTTTTTTAATATGTCTTTAGATGGTACTTTCCTGATAATGTCTTCATTATCTTTTTTAAAAGTTTTAAACATGTTCCCTAGAATGTAATATATTATTTTAAGTATTTCAAAAAAGTTTTATGTGCTTGGTTTTTTTAACAATAAAAATGTGCAAATTGTTAGAGAAATATTCCTTTTACATGTACTTCAGATTTTTGCATTTTACTGGAGTATGCCATTATAGGCAATGCAGTTATCTGATGGCATACTTGATGATTTTTTCTTTTCTATATTTAAGTAGTAACAAATATTTTAACATGGTCAAATGGGTTAAAACCTTTGAACTAAAAAAATTATTAGGTGGTAAAAAAAAGGTGCCATCATAGGCGACCTTCCCCTATACCGGGTTTGTTCACCAGTATAACTTTTTTATATTTATAGATATTAAAATGAAACTTTGAAATTATGCATACGAGATGAGTCTGCATTTATTGGCATAATTTTAAATTTGTTAGCACTTCCGGTTTGACCGGAAGTGACCGTGACTTTGATATTTTAAATGGGACATCTTGTATATTTTTACTTATTCGGCTTCGGCATAACATTATGAGTGAAATGACACCTCACTTGTAATTTTTAGACGTGTTATAACATTTTTTTGTATATTTTTTATTTTCATTCTAGAGTGCTACAAATTAAACAAATCTGTTATTTTATACTCAAGTAGTATATGAAAATTAAAATTATGTCATAATAGTTGACTTTCTAAGTTTCACAAGCGTTTAAAAAATTAATTTTTTTTTCTGGACGTTTACTCCATTTTTCCAAATGGAACGATGGTAGTTCACTAGGATAAATTTAAAACGAGCATTTTTTTTCCAACAATTTGATACCATACAGTCTATGCTATTTTAAAATTGACACTGAAAAATTTTCCTTAAATCCCAATCGCAAAGTTAAAATCGTTATGCATTATTGCCGCCCTCTCTTTTCCAAAGAAATATAAAGGCGGCCTTGAAAAACAATGGAATAAGTTTAATTTAAAGTTGTAATGTCATTAGTTTATAAAACATACAATACATAAAATCTTGCGGCTTCAGAATAATTTTTCTGGTCACTCCAAAAATTATGAGTATATCAATTTGTTTAGTTCTAGTAAAACTAACCATTTTATCTAATTTACAATGTAGGTTTAATAACCGAATGACATTACAATTTTAATTTAAAACCATACAGGTTTTCAAAACCATTCCATTGTTTTTCAAAGCTGCCTTTATATTTTTTTAGAAAATACAATAATGCATACCACTTTTCAATTTGCGATTGGGACTTTAAAGCAATTTTTTTGTGTCAATTTTAAAATAGCATGGAAGTGTATGGTATCAAATAGTTGAAAAAAAAATGCTCGTTTTAAATATCCTAGTGAACTACCATCGTTCCATTTGGAAAAATGGAGTAAACGTCAAGAAAACAAAATTTCATTTTTTAAACGCTTGTGAAACTTAGAAAATCAATTATTATGGCATAATTTTAATTTTTATATACTACTTGACTCTAAATTAACAGATTTAATTAATTTGTAGCACTCTACATTGAAAATAAAAAATAAACATAAAAATGTTATAACACGTCAAAAAATAACAAGTGAGGTGTCATTTTACTCAGAATGTTATGCTGAATCCCAATAAGTAAAAATATGCAAGATGTCCCATTTAAAACACCAAAGTCAAGGTCACTTCCGGTCAAACCGGAAGTGCTAACAAATTAAAAAGTATGCCAATAAATGCAGACTCATCTCTTATACTCTCAAAATTTCATTTAAATATCTATAAATACAGAAAAGTTATAGGGGTAAACGTCTTTTGAGAAACAACCAGTATAATGCTTTAGATCGTTTTTTGTTGATTATAAGTAGCAAACATAGCAATTTTTCTTCGATACCTATTAAAAAATAGTTGCCTTTAAAAAATAATAAATGTATATGCCTTTTGTTTACCCTCCTTCCACGTTGAATATGTTTTAAGGGCTGTATGCTTTACATATTGATAAAACACACAAACGAAGAGAATTCGAAATAAATATAAAAATACTGTTTAGTTCCGGTCTCTTTTTGATGTTGGCGACAATGCTATAACCTTTGAGTAACATATTCTTTGTATTATTTCAATACGGGGTCCTTTTAAGGGGCTTTTAGTTGTATTAAACTTGTTTGTTTTGAAATGCTGTGGCACAATGACATAAATAGGTTACTTACATAAAAAAGAGTACAATGTCAGTCAGCACAGATGTACCAATACGTCAAACAACTATTTCCCGATCCCCGCCTTCAACCAACCAAACCCTAACTGTATGCCACGCCAGGTGGTAAGCTTCAGTAACGAATAACTAAGAAACATTTCATCTCTACCTATTATAGTTATAAACCCCAATGTAACCAACCCTGTCCGGCAAAGAAAACTTCTAGGGCTAGCCCTGATGATGGTTCTTAACTGAAACGCCTTGGCAGTAGAATTTATATTTGGATATGGTAAACAACGCACTTGGTTCTAATTCAGTTCATAATGAACCTTCTGAAGAAAATATATGATTTTGTAAAACGTTTATATTTACTATAACCTAAAGTTACTTCCCTAGAATCCTTATATTTTTGGTTACATTCTCTAATACATGACATAAAAAAGATTTGTTCATCCTTGAAAAAACCAGAGGTTTGTAGATTTTCATTTTTATTAGATATTAGAGATATTAGAGAGATTCGTCATTTTGATGCACTTAATTTCACCATACATTACGAGGCTTTTAGCTAGTTTAAAAGTTAGTAAGAAACTTTACTACGTTTACATGTGAGTTCATTTACCACTGTCAAGTTTAATTTAGTAACAAACTGGACTTAAGGTCATGTTGCATTGAGTTTATACAGGAAATGCTATCTCTATAATATGCTTTATCCTCATATTTTAATATTAATTTCTTGCTTAAAATAATTGTAATATAAGTATTAGAATTGTTTTATTTTGCTGATTGAAAAAAACCTAGAATAAATAAGATTAGAATCATTGGAAACACCGTCACTCTAGCGCAAAACTGTGTAGGTTCATTCATAAACTCGTGAGGACCTAGTGGACGTCGGCATTTGGGGTGTTGTCAGTTTGTTGTGATAAAGATAATGCTATGTCTATCGTTGAATCTCGTTGGTAAATTTTATAAAACTTCATTTATCCATCCGCATCCATTCAAAAGGCTGCTTTTCATAATTTGAAATTCTGGTATGACTTTATTAGTTTGTTACTGTATTATCGGTCTTTTAATCAATCCAGGCATACAAACACCCTGTCTTCCATGAAATAAAATGAATCCTATTAACCCATAATGATGGATAAAGAGAGTGTTAGTACAGCGATTTGCGGTTAGCCTATCTGACAACTCGAAAATGTCTGAAAGGATTTAGGGTTTGGTTAAATGCTTTAATTAACACGGTGCCTAAATATTTATTAAAGATACTGACTCATCGTCATTAATTTATTTCTCGTTGGGTCAGTTTTTTGCTTATCTACTATACTTAATCCAAATATCGTAATGGGTATATTAATAATTATAACTATACTAATTTATTATTCAGTGGGAGTAATAACAGTTAATTGAAAAAAGGCATGAAGCAGACTTTCCGATTATCCTTTCGTTTTCAAAATATACTATATATAACTTATGTTAGTATAAATAGGTAATTTAAAAAAAAATTCCCGAAGAAAGGCTAGTAGTAGTAGTAGTAGTAGTGGTAGTAATAGGGAGGCTTTTTGCCAACCCCCTTTTACGTCTGGGTAATGTCAGCCAGACGGAACCTACAGTTTTACGTGGGTTCCGAACCACAATTTTACCAGCAGATGATATTCTCGGCACAGTTTTACGGCCTTGTTGTAACACCTCGTGTCCACCACATACCTCGACGGGAGAAGCCTATTACGTCTCCGTGGTGCGACTTGAAGGATGTTGCCGCAGAGCTCCTTAATCCATCGGGATTCAGTATCAGGAGTGTCACTCATGGGACACACCGTCCGTCCTTATAACCAAATCCTCTGATTCAGGACATCCCCCAATCCGTCCGGATCGGTATCAGATATGATTCATGGGCCACTAGATTCGCACCGAATCCGTCACTTGGTTCAGGAGTAGCTAACTTCTCGACAACATGCCGAAGGAACACCCGAATGATACCTGAGGAGCCCGAGAGCTCCACAGCTGTATTGTATCGAGGTCGCGCGTTTCACTGCAGTGATTATTTTGTCATTGAGAATGCCAAGTACGGTAGCCTGGTCAAGCAAACTAAATAAGTCCGCCAAACCTGCCTGGGATCGAACCAGGGTACCTTCGGCATGTGATGCGAGAACGCTATCGCTGCGCTAGGCTGCCACCGTCGAAGGAAGGCTAAATTAAAAGTATGTAACAACTTTTGAACCTTTAGCTATGATGGATACATACCAAATTTGTACCTGTTTGATTAAATTTTCCTGGTGATATTTGGTGACAGCCTAACACCAGCAACTATTTTTGAAATATAACGTTATTACATCTTTTATGTTGCGGTGATTGTTCTTAAATTTACTTAAAAATCACGACGATTTTGTAAAAAAAAAATTTTATTTAATTTATTAAAATATACCAGGGCTATTCACTCAAACATTTGAGATGCCGCTTTAAAGAAAACAAGACAATCCCATTTTTTCGTTTCTAAAGAATGACAGCTGATATATCAGAAACGTCTCTACCCTCCTACATCTTTTATTTTTTGACTTTATTCCTTTAGCTATAAATTCTTTTGAAGTAGGTAAATTTATTTAAAAGAAAAACATTTAATAAAAATACTCACGCTTTATTTACAAAGCATGGAAACCAAAAGGAAAGGAGTACGCCTTCCGATTTTATTCAAAAAACATACTAAATTAAATAATTAGCAGGTCAATAAAATGGTGCGGACATCAGGACCAACGCTCTTAAAAAAAACTCAACGACAAATCGATTCCGGAATTACTCCATCACTCTAAGAAATTTTTTCCAAGCGGGTTATTATTATCCCTCCTCGCTAAAATGCGGCTGCTAATGACGTGAAAAACGGTCGCAACGAATCCATATATTTTATGAAAAAGAACATATGTTCGTTCTTGAGTTATTTATACCTGCTTTGTGATATTGGCACTTGCTTGTTTCCAGAAGATTGCCCTTTAATAATTCCGATCATGCTCCAAATCCCCTATTAAGTCCTATTGATGCTTATAGATAGGGGAAGCCTGGTTCATAGTAACATTTTCTTTGTTTGTTTGAAGTTGGTAGACAATGAAGTAATATCAAAAAAAAATTACCTTGGACTTCCATTGTCTTTATTTTGTTACTTAACACAACGTTTCGGTTAGTTAGTATCTCTAACCGTTTTCAAGTGTAAACTAAATTATAATTCTAAGGCTACTATCTTAAATACTATCCATGTGCAATGAAGCTTGATGACTCCGCCTACGTGCTTATTGGAGTGTAAAGTTTGAGCTGTTGGTTTTGGACAAGAAGAGGCTTCCAGATATTGGGGATATCTATACTTGGTTTACTGAATATATGTGTATTTTGATTCATGAAAGCTGCTTCCTTGAATTTTCGTTTTTTCCCGTGCTGTTCCGTGTCCAAAACCTTGGCTTCTGACCACTGTATATTATGTTGGTTAGTCCATACATGTTCTGCTATACCTGATCTCGAAGTTTCACCTCTCTGAGTATGTTTCAGATGTTCCATAACTCGTACGAGAAGAGGTCTTTTTGTTTCTCCAATGTACGATTCGCCACACTCGCAAGGGATTTGATAGATACAATTTTTTGTGTTTTCATTACTAGGGGGTTTTACTTTTGTAAGAAAGCTTCTAAGCGTATTTCCGGATTTAAAGGCTGTTTTGATATTATGGTTTTTGGTTATTCTTCTAATCTTTTCAGAAATCCCCTTGAAATAAGGTAACTTAAAAATCGCGAAGTAAAACTAATACAAAAGCTAGAGAGGAACAAACATCTCTTACAATACCTGCACATGGATAGTATTTAAGACAGTAGCCTCAGAATTATAATTTAGTTTACACTTGAAAACGGTTAGAGATACTAAATAACCGAAACGTTGTGTTAAGTAACAAAATAAAGACAATGGAAGTCCGACAAGGTAATTTTTTTGATAACATTTTCTTTCTTTTGCAAAAGTTAAAGTAAAATAAGTAAACAATTTTACTTATGATTCATGGTCTATACAGCGAAAGTCTCTAATTAAATCTTTTGTAGTGCTAAATTGTTTATTATTCATCGGTTATATTAAAAATATAGTGGCGTTGTTTTTATTTAATAAATTATGATAATAATAAATTGTCCTCCAAATAATTAAATTTGAAGAATAACAGGAAACCCCCATTATTTTCATATTTCTTTACAAAAGTTAAAGGGAATATAAACATCAGCGGTTATCTTCTTACACCATAACGCATCAAGTCAGGTCATGGGTTATTGTTATAATATTTATTTTAAAAGGTGTGTTTTGTGTTGATGCCTTTGTGATAATTTACCGATACGACTAGTTAACCCTATATCCCCTATTGATTTTTATACATGTATAGGAGAGTAAATGAAAAAGATGAAGTAGCAATGACTATTTTTAATCAAAATATAACACGAGTTGGATTAATAAATATTGTGAATAGATGTCAAATGTCATGACAAAATTGCTTAGTTAAAAAAGCTAATGGGTCTCATTGCCTTGAAGTTCAAATTACTAAAAACGTTTACGTTGTTAGTTCTTAATAACTAAAAGTGAAAAACAAAATAAACAAGTTTATTATATATTTACCAAAAATATTTAAGATACTTTTTGGTGTTTGGGTAGGTTGGTCGGGATAGAAAAATGCAAAACACCTACTTGTTTTGCACTCCCAATAGGGTGGAGTGAAGTTATACGTGTCGAAAAAAAAATCATTTTTCAAATCGGAATAGCTGCAAAACCATGCTCTACTACTTAATTAAGAGCTATGCGAAAGATGGTTTCTCTAAAATTATGTTTTAAGGTGCCCCAAGAGTTTTTAAAATTAAAAAAAAAATCGATTATCATGAGAAAAAAATATTAGTTTTTCAAAACGGAATAGCTGCAAAAACCTGCTTCACTACTTAACTTAAAGTGCTATGCGAAAGATAATTTTTCTTACATTATATTTCGAGGTGCCCCAAGCCTTTTTATATTAGAAAATTTTCGCGAAAATTGAACACTAATTTTTTTATGCAACTAATGCTTATTTTAAATTATCATTTCTGTTTTAGTTTGTATAATTTTTTTTTGCCAAAGAGTTTGTTTTCTTTTTACCTTTATTATTTTATTAAAGAAATATTATATATTATAATTGAATATATATATAATTTAAATAAAAATCATGTTTTTTTTTAAATATAAGACCTTTTGGGCACCTCGAAATATAATGTTAGAAAAATTATTTTTCGCATAGCACTTAGTTAAGTAGTGAAGCAGGTTTTTGCAGCTATTCCGTTTTGAAAAACTAATATTTTTTTTAATGATCATCGATTTTTTTTTTATTTTAAAATTCTTGGGGCACCTCAAAACATAATTTTAGAGAAACCATCTTTCGCATAGCTCTTAGTTAAGTAGGAGAGTATGTTTTTGCAGCTATTTCGATTTGAAAAACGATTTTTTTTTCGAGACGTATAACCCTAACTCCCAATCTTCGCATACCTACCTTAAAATAATTTCAATTTTTTTTTGTTTTCCGAAACATTTCGAAACACCGGCAGATATTTCACTGTACGCTTACCTGAAAATTTCAGTACGGATGTATGTGCTGCTATGAAGTCAGAATACAGCGAGAGTGGATTGTAAATCGTTCTTGAACAGACGTTGGTACTTGGCAATGTTGAATCTTGATCGATCTGTTTATAACTCGATTCAAGTCCACTTGGTATTAATTTCTTTACATTAAAAGCGGCACTGTAAATTCATACTTGTCAGTACTGTATTGCTTATTTATACGTGTTTGTCATGGTTTTAGGTGTAATATATTTATTTATTATTATATGGGGCTTAGAAAGAAAATTTATCGTAGTGAAATTAAGGAAAGTTCATAATTTTTGCAGAAATGCTCTGTTAAATTTCCTAAAATGGTTGTTTTAAAACAATAATTTAATTTTAAAAAGCCAACTGCTAGGTACTTGTGAAGGATAAATTCAGTTTGATTTCAAAGTTGTGGATTACGAGACAGCATTTACTGTCAGCCTAGTCAGACTGGTTTATTCTTTTCGGCGTTTTTGCTGTTTATACGCCAACGGATATCATTTGACTTTTTCTTGTCGGGATCGTTACGACGTAGTTTCCAGCTAACAAAACATTATTTTTATTCTCCGGTTATTATTTATTAAAATATCCTTAACAAATGTTATTATATAAATAGCGTGAATCGTATTATACGTAAATTATTTCACTTTTGTCTAGCCATATTTACGAGAAAAGTTTCTAGATATTTATTTTATTCTGGCTACATTTTTTAAAATTATATGGTGCTTTTTGTTTTACCTAAGGGAACAAAAGAAAAACAAAACGTATTTCTCCACAATTTTATTAAAATAAAAAATGTATTTTTTTTAAATATCTCCACGTATGTCGACAGTAGAAACGGTCATCATCAGGAAACATATTTCCAAATTATTGTAAGAATGTGGCCGTGGTAGTGATTGTTTTATTAATATTTTTTACCAGAGAGGAGTAAATAGATCTGCGCTGTCGCGTAACCAGGCACCTACATCTGACCAATCATTTATCCATATTGTGCTCATATTATTATGCTGCATTTTTTTATTAAAAAAAAAAGAGAAAACCCGTTTGAAGAAAATATAGTTCCGATAAACGAAGCCTTAGTCTATTTATAAAATCTAAACTTTCCGAACTGTTTTGATTTTAGATTACTAGTAAACTTAACTTTTTATAAAAACTTTTAACCCTTCGGCATAAACATTTTCTTTTGCGAGAAAGCGTAATGCTTTATATTCGAAAATAACTTTACAGAGAAATCGAAAATGTGGAAAATAGAAGGATTTACCGGAACGTATAACGAAGTCTGGTGATGTGACCCAGTTTTAAAGTTACAAATAAAAATATGTGTTCAAAATGCATTAATATTTCAATCCTACTAAAAAGTTTTTATTCTAAAGGCAAATGGTCTTTTACATTTCCATAATATACAACTCTTGATGTATAGCTGCTAGTAAAATAACTTAAGGAAGTTAAGAAAATTGCAATTCTCAGGACATCCATCTTTTGAGCCCAAGTACGTAGTTATTTGTGTTGATTGAACATTTTTGTATTTTTGGGCGTTTTGTGAGAAACTCTTTAGTTTTCAGAATGTTCCTTTTTATAGGTATAGGTGAGGTTTAAGCAAGATAAAACATTTTGGTATTTCATAATCTTTTTTTTTTATTGTGCATATTTAATTCAGGCTTTCATTTGTTCTTGGACTGTCATAGCGTATCTACTGTATAGACCTATTTTATGGCATTCGGCTTTGCAATTGCTTATATTTATTATTATATAATATTATAAGTAATTTAACATCGACAATCGACAGAAATATCGACGCTATATGTATAAATAATTGCTCCATAAGACAACATATATTCGAATATTTCTCTCATGTGTAAAAACTACCATATGACGCGGAAACTTTTCGACGAAAATTTTACCTATGCAAAAATGCACACAGAAGGAATATTTTAAAAACTAAACGATTCCGACAAATGCTTTTATAATGGCCATCAACTTTAAAAGACACAATGGTGGATGTGGTGAAGCCACGTTTACTGCAATTTGTTTTTATTTCAGTATCTTCTGAATCTTAACAATACAAAGTCGCTATCGCCCGTCTGTCCCTATATCCCTATATGTGCTTAAATCTTTAAAACTACTCAACGGATTTTAAAGCGGTTTTTTTTAATAGATAGAGTGATTCAAGAGGAAGGTTTTTATGTATAATATATGCATAATATAGTAGAGAAACACGGATAAATTTAGAGGTTTGTTCGGGTTTGCATTTATAAATCTTGACGTGATGGTGAACTCGCCTTATTATTATCTCCAGAGGCGTATAATGCCTGGCATTGCAACGCAGGCCATGTACACGCTAGTATTTAGATAAAAACACTCCATCCAATAACAACGTTTAATTTTAAAGAAAGTTAAAATTTTTATGTATAACTAGCGACCCGCCCTGGCTTCGCACGGGTACAACTTCAGAAAGTGGCATGCCGGGTACTAATATATCGGGTTTGTTCGGGTTTGTATTTATACCAGCGGGTTGCAACGCATGCCGGGTACACGCTAGTTAAATATAATTAGTAGTTTCCCCTAAACCCTGAATATAGGCAATACACGATTCCCAAAAAAATTATTAATTTTGACTTGGTGTAGCTCCAACATACAGTGTGACCGGTAAAGTCCGCATCATATGGGATTTTTTTTTATTAATAACTTTATTCGAAATTTGACTTTGGCATCAAGTTCTGCTTCGATCGAGATAAAGATTAAGCAAATAAATAGTAGTCACTTGATTCGCATTATTTGTCAAATTTTAATTTTTTCCAAAAAATAATTCAAAAGTTGGGTTATTTCTGAAAGTTTAGAAAAAAGTTATTTGAAAAAATTTTTTAAATGCAGTTTCTAGCCCACATGAAAAATTTTAGCTGCATAAGATATTTTTTATTTTTTAACCATATTTTGTAAATTGCACCACTTTTGCAAAATAAGACTCAACGCAACCCACGTAAAACTTCTTAGTTTTGACAATGCTTTATTTCAGATACATTTTCTATAAAGTAGCGCCATATTAAATGTGTGTTTTTCTACAAAATAAAAATTGAGCTATAAAATTTGGTCGCATGTGATGCAAAGTTTATAATTTTTTAATCCTGTATAAGGTAACTTCATAAAATAGGTATTTTTAAAAACGTAGTTTTGTCTGAAAGTAATACACCTTAATATTAAGACAAAAAAAAAACACAGTGTCATCAGTAAAGTGTTTATTAAGTGGAAAATAAATTTTTTTGGTGGGTAAAAAATCAAAATTATCTTCTGCAGCGAAATTTTTGCATGTGGGCTAGAAACTGTATTCAAAAAAACCTTTTCTAATAACTTTTATGGATACTTTCAGAAATAATCCCACTTTTGAATTATTTTTTGGAAAAAATTAAAATTTGATAGATAATGCGAATCATGTGACTATTATTTTTTTGCTTAATTTTTATCTCGATCGAAGCAAAACTTGATGCCAAAGTCAAATTTCGAATAAAGCTATTAATAAAAAAAAATCCCATATGACTGGTCACAGTATATAATTACCAAAAATGGAACTATTAAAAAAATCATTTACCCTGCGAGAACTTAAGTTAGCAAAGGGGTATACTATATTATACGTTAATTTAATTTTCTTATATTATCTTTTGTGTAAAAATACAATGCCGCATTATTGGCTGACCCACTTTTTAATGAGAAAAGCAAACACAAAAGTAGCCACGGTTGGCTTTGCAGTATTGTTTCATTAGTAAATTTTACTTCGACGAAACATTTATTTCTATTTAATCTTTAATTATAAAACGTTAGAATGATCCTTGAAGTTTTTTGTTAGTATAATGTTGCCAAAATTATATATCATCGCTACTTATAATTACACTGTATTATTATATTAGGGGAAACATTTTTTAATAAAAATAGAATATTACAATAAATTCAACTTTATATTCATTCTTTAAAATTTTGAATGATAATACTTACTTTTTTTTTTGGGTGCAAAATAAAAAGTATTTTTATTATTTTCCTAGCAGGTTCCAGCCACTTGGGAGCTTTATACAAGGTATTAATTGGGGGTTTGCAGGTATATTGTACCTGTTGTACAATAAGTTGTAAGTAATCACTAATAATACTAATATTAAAGTAAAATTATTCTTCGTTTTGTTTTTGCTTTTTCGTCCAGAATTTCTGCCACGGTAATATCAATATCGTGGTTCGCATAAAGAACTGCCAAACCATTTAATCTGTCCTCTTCCGTGGTGCTACGCGGATATGTCTTTAAATATTTTAAATTTGAAAAGGACCTTTCAGATGTGGCGGTTGTAAGTTGTAATGGGCAAAGTTAAAAAAATTTGTAAAAGCCTTTTTATATTAGGAAATATATTGGCATCACATTAGGAATGTCCAAATCTTCCTTCAGTTTTTGTTTTTGCATTTTTTATACCACAGCTCAAGTTCAGCTTTTAACATCGTTTTAATGGAATACTCTTCAGGAACTCAATTTTGTAGAAGATGTGAAGTTTCAAAAAACATTTAAATTCACTATCAAAATCTTGATTATCATATTATGGAAAGAGGCATTCAAAATTTTGAAGGGTTTCTCGATGTTTTAAAAACCGATCCTCGAGATTTGCTATGAGGCCATCTAAAAACGGAATAAAAATTGTTATTTTAAAACACTCAGCAGCGGAATCGGTTTTTATCTTGGCGGTAGTCTAGGTACTCTGATTTCAATATCGTATTCCGAAAGTAGATCTTGAGCTTCCTTAAAAATATTTTGAAAATTATCATCTGCCAGGCCTCTTATTTCTTTAACTTGATCTGTTACGTCATTAGTTAACTGTAATGCTTAAAAAAGGTTTAAATCGACTGTTTGTAGAATCTTGCGGCATATATTCTTTCTGTACACATTAGTGCGTTCACAAATTTGGGACTGGTTGCGCCACTAATACTTACATACTTCTGTTTTACTTTGTCGAAAGATTTCAGTATTTCTAGTGTATGTAGCTAAAGATCTCGTTTTTATTAAGGTTAATTTCAGTTTTATACCGGACATAATATCTTCGTTGGAGAGTAGAAATTTAAGTTTAAGGGACTCAATTAGTATTGTTGAAACTTTTTTCGCTAAATGTAACAACATTCCCTATAAAGTAGGAGGTCAAGTAAGGAACAAATGGGATGTAACTGTCAAAAAGAATGAAGGATTTAAATACTTAACTGCAGTAAAAAGCATTTATGAAGGTTAACCATCCAACGAAGTTAAATCATCTAATATTTTGCTACCTAAGTTGCAGTATTGTCCGATTACATCAGTAGATGTGGAAAGAAGCTTCTCTTTGCATAAACATATTTTTACTAATCTACGACAATCCTTTTTAGAAAATTTTGAAAAATATTTAATAATAAAAAATGTCTTTTATACAATTTTAGGTTAAAAAATTGTTTACTTTTATTTTTCTTTGTTTTTTTTTTACATTTTTTTAAAAATAAACATATTTTTTAGAACCCAATCTGTTTCTTTACCTCATTTTACTATAATAAAGAATGCATACCAGCAGCAGCATTGCATATTTTAAAGGCAAACAAGGCATATATATGCGCATTTTTTGGCTGAATTTAAGTGCATGTTATAATCCTTCCTTTACTAATGAAGTACAACTTTTTAATCTTTATTTACTCTCGAAACAATATTTATTTAACTAAATTAAAATTTAAATAAAACTAGTATTGCACTGTCATCGCTGTGCAATTACTTTAATCACAGTCTATGATCTAAATTAAACTTTGTAGATGTGAAAAATTGCTAGCTAAATTTTCTTTTAACATTCCCGTTCCGTCATTGTCGTTGGTTTAAAATGCCAGCACAAAGTATCCATCACGTTTAACTACAGTCCGGCACGTAATTCGCATTACGAGTTCAATAGTGGACAATGGAGGCAACAAGCTTAAAGATCAGATATATATTAGAATGTTACGTGTCGTGTCCGATATCATATTTAAATATTTTATGTCCTGGTTAAATGTTTACATAGGTTTGCAAGCGTTGCAATATGGCAAGGACAATAAACGAGGGTTTGTCATTCAATCAATATTTAGAAGATAATATTGTGTCCGTGAAAATAATTAAAAGCGAATAATTGTGGAATAGTGGACAACTGTGTAACTGTCTTTTATATTGGACTACATAGGGATCCTAGCACAATGGATACCCTGGGGCGGGGAGACCACGACGGCAGTTTCGTCCTTGTTGGGACTCTACGGGCAGCCATAACCCAAGCAATTCCGGCAACAGCGGTGAGATGTATTAAAGGCCTTTTTGCAAAAGCAAAGCGGCCATCAATACACTGTAGCGCTATCCCAGCGGAATTAACTCCAATATAAAAGGCAGTCACACTGGTAAAATCGCAAGGTAGACAACTAAATAAACCACAAAGTGCATTACAATCCAGTATAGGGAACGCTATTTAAGAAAAGCCATAAAATGTTTAGAAGATAATATAGGGTCCGTGAAAATAATTAGAAGCTAATAATTGTGGCATAGCGGACAACTGTGTAACTGTCTTTTATATTGGAATACACAGAGATCCAAGCACAATGGATACCCATTGGCCAAGCTATGAAGTCCTTGAGTACACCCTTGAACCATTCGCCATTGCTCCTTGAAGCGGCGTTCAATCCCATGTAAATTTTACTACACTAAAATATTCGCTTCTCCATTATTTTTACATAAAAATTCTATTAATTGTTTTGGAGGTCCCTACTGTAAAACATGTTGAAACTTAGAAATAAAGATGTAGTAACATTTGACATTATTATAGTTATTACTTGCGGCTTCGTATCAGTTTTAAGAATTTTAACATGTTTTCTTCTAAATAACTTTTAATTAGCTTATTAGAATGTAATTAAATTTGTTGTGTGGACTTTCCAAAAAATCTAATACAATTTTCATGTAACATTAATAACCATTATTTAAAGGAGCAAAATTTACCTGAGATTTTCAATAACCAGTCTGGCCGTGCATAGCATAAATAATAGCATTTCTGATACATTTATGTATTATTTTGTGTAACAGAATCTAAATATAAATGATACTATGTTCACAATAATTGGTGAAATAAATAATTTAAATGTTTGCTTTTAAATTAATTTTTGCATTTCGTGTAATAAAACAGTAAATAAATAATTATTAAATGTTCCGAAGTTAATAATTAAATGCTGGCGCTTCATTGTTAATTTTATTGAAATGATTCGGTTTAATCTCTTACAAATATTATGTAAATACGAATATTCCCCAAATTTTAACTCCTTGTTAAAAAATCGCAACACAATGGAGAGAGAAAGAAAGAGTGAGAGAGAGAGAGAGAGAGAGAGAGAGAGAGAGCGATTTTAATGTGCCTGCTGGTCATCAGAGGCGTAATGGCGGGAAATTTGAACAGCGGTTTTAGAACTTTTCAATTTTATTATTAACTTTTGAACGAGTTTTTATTGATTTCATTTGTGATGCAATATAAATATTATTAAATCACAAATTAAATCAATAAAAAGACGCACAAAAGTATTTATTTTATGAAATAAAGGCACGTTTTTATATTAACCAAGATTTGGAAAAGAAAGATGGAAGCACTTTATCGTAAATAATTTTTTCTACGTTTATTTATTAATAAAAACTGCCTTGACAATCATAACAAAAAATAACTGTTTAGAATAAACTAATGTTCTTAGGTTGCGTCTCACAGGTCTCACTAATCAGGAATTTTCTTAATTCATATAATATATCAAAAATCTTAACATAGTATAAAACAAAGTCGCTATCGCCCGTCCTGTCCCTATATGTGCTTAAATCTTTAAAACTACGCAACGGATTTTAAGGCGGTTTTTTTTAATAGATAGAGTGATTCAAGAGGAAGTTTTTTATGTATAATACATGCATAATATTATAGAGAAACACTGATAAATTAGAGTAGGTGGTTACTGGTTAAATGTTTACATAGGTTTGCAAGCGTTGCAATATGGCAAGGACAATAAACGAGGGTTTGTCATTCAATCAATATTTAGAAGATAATATTGTGTCCGTGAAAATAATTAAAAGCGAATAATTGTGGAATAGTGGACAACTGTGTAACTGTCTTTTATATTGGACTACATAGGGATCCTAGCACAATGGATACCCTGGGGCGGGGAGACCACGACGGCAGTTTCGTCCTTGTTGGGACTCTACGGGCAGCCATAACCCAAGCAATTCCGGCAACAGCGGTGAGATGTATTAAAGGCCTTTTTGCAAAAGCAAAGCGGCCATCAATACACTGTAGCGCTATCCCAGCGGAATTAACTCCAATATAAAAGGCAGTCACACTGGTAAAATCGCAAGGTAGACAACTAAATAAACCACAAAGTGCATTACAATCCAGTATAGGGAACGCTATTTAAGAAAAGCCATAAAATGTTTAGAAGATAATATAGGGTCCGTGAAAATAATTAGAAGCTAATAATTGTGGCATAGCGGACAACTGTGTAACTGTCTTTTATATTGGAATACACAGAGATCCAAGCACAATGGATACCCATTGGCCAAGCTATGAAGTCCTTGAGTACACCCTTGAACCATTCGCCATTGCTCCTTGAAGCGGCGTTCAATCCCATGTAAATTTTACTACACTAAAATATTCGCTTCTCCATTATTTTTACATAAAAATTCTATTAATTGTTTTGGAGGTCCCTACTGTAAAACATGTTGAAACTTAGAAATAAAGATGTAGTAACATTTGACATTATTATAGTTATTACTTGCGGCTTCGTATCAGTTTTAAGAATTTTAACATGTTTTCTTCTAAATAACTTTTAATTAGCTTATTAGAATGTAATTAAATTTGTTGTGTGGACTTTCCAAAAAATCTAATACAATTTTCATGTAACATTAATAACCATTATTTAAAGGAGCAAAATTTACCTGAGATTTTCAATAACCAGTCTGGCCGTGCATAGCATAAATAATAGCATTTCTGATACATTTATGTATTATTTTGTGTAACAGAATCTAAATATAAATGATACTATGTTCACAATAATTGGTGAAATAAATAATTTAAATGTTTGCTTTTAAATTAATTTTTGCATTTCGTGTAATAAAACAGTAAATAAATAATTATTAAATGTTCCGAAGTTAATAATTAAATGCTGGCGCTTCATTGTTAATTTTATTGAAATGATTCGGTTTAATCTCTTACAAATATTATGTAAATACGAATATTCCCCAAATTTTAACTCCTTGTTAAAAAATCGCAACACAATGGAGAGAGAAAGAAAGAGTGAGAGAGAGAGAGAGAGAGAGAGAGAGAGAGAGCGATTTTAATGTGCCTGCTGGTCATCAGAGGCGTAATGGCGGGAAATTTGAACAGCGGTTTTAGAACTTTTCAATTTTATTATTAACTTTTGAACGAGTTTTTATTGATTTCATTTGTGATGCAATATAAATATTATTAAATCACAAATTAAATCAATAAAAAGACGCACAAAAGTATTTATTTTATGAAATAAAGGCACGTTTTTATATTAACCAAGATTTGGAAAAGAAAGATGGAAGCACTTTATCGTAAATAATTTTTTCTACGTTTATTTATTAATAAAAACTGCCTTGACAATCATAACAAAAAATAACTGTTTAGAATAAACTAATGTTCTTAGGTTGCGTCTCACAGGTCTCACTAATCAGGAATTTTCTTAATTCATATAATATATCAAAAATCTTAACATAGTATAAAACAAAGTCGCTATCGCCCGTCCTGTCCCTATATGTGCTTAAATCTTTAAAACTACGCAACGGATTTTAAGGCGGTTTTTTTTAATAGATAGAGTGATTCAAGAGGAAGTTTTTTATGTATAATACATGCATAATATTATAGAGAAACACTGATAAATTAGAGTAGGGAGAACGAACGACCCAACCTAACCGGTCCCCGGCCCGTTCAACGATCGATCCGAAGCACCGAAGCCGGGTTTGTTCGCCTTATTATCTCACGTCTTATAATGCCGGGCTGCAACGCAGGCTAGGTACACGCTAGTACTGTATAAAACACAAGCACTAGGATGCAACGAGACACGTACTAAAACATCCATAAACTATCGGGTAATTCTTACAGCATTCGCTGAAACAAAAGAAACAGTATCGGGTTGACATTAAATTTCTCTGTAAAATAGGTTAGGTTTTACCTCGGGCACAAATGGGTTGCAGTTATCTGCAGGCTGCCCAGTGATATTTTGTTAAGATTGGCTTGTAAACAGAAATGAACCTATTACGTATGTAAAACTAAACTTACATTTCCAATAAAAAATTGGTATAAGTGTAAAATCAATTTGATAAACAACAAAAAATAATTACCTGCATAGAAGGCTAGAATAATAAGTGAAAGATTACACACATCGGCGAAGTTTTCTAGAATAGAAACTAATAGAATTGTATTAAATATTAAAATGATAAAAGAGAAAAAAACGTGGACAAGAAAAGTTGACAGTTTTGACATGGCGGGCTGGCTGGTTTGTTCGAGTTAGCACCTAGCGCAGTTTGGAAAGCGCTATCCAAGGTCAGAATATAACTGTCCTTCTCTTCTATACGTCAAAAATATGCCACAGAATCCGGTTACTCGGCCAGCTGGAGAATCATCAAGCGACAACAACGCCAATTTGACTCTGATGGCCAGCTGGCCGCAACTTAGATAAATATGACCTTGTGATGCAAGATCGCCCAATTACAGTTTCACCGGGGTGGGCTACCTTAAGTTTGCCGGGTGACGTTACGTCTTTCGCCCTACTTAGCCGTACCCCTCACCTGAATACTGCTCTGTGAGACAGCCTAAAGTCAATTTAGTCCCAACATTAACCCTACGAGTCATAGTCAAGCGACTAGGTCGAGCCTCCACCAGCCATCTAGGTTTGTAAGCAGAGTTATTGAGTCTAATGGATAAAAATGTAGCAATTGCTTCTTATAAAATCGATATAGTTTCTTGAAAGCCACTGAATAAAAACTAAAGTAATTGTTTTTGCGTCCAGCAATTGCTTAAAAGTGCAGGAATTGCTTCTAGTTAATGCTTTTTCTTAAAAAATAGAAGCAATTGCTATTGTTTTCCTAAAATGTGATGAATTGCTTTTTCTAGTGATTGCTTTCAACTTTTTAAGATAGGTCGACCCCTGTATCATTTGCTTGGTAGCAGTAAACTTTAGTTCCCCGCGGCATACACGTGCGTTGCTCTTAATTTGTGTCTTCAATTATGGCTAAATCTATGAACGTCCGTAAAAGAAAAATCTACATTGTACGTGAAAATTGCAGATATGATGATTTTAGAAAATCATATCGATTTGACTGCGAAAATGTTGAGTGGTTGGCAAATTATTTTTTGACTGATACCTACTGGTAAAAGACAAGGGGGTGCACTGTCGCCTTTAAATAAGATTAAAGTCTTTCTGCGGAAATTGTCGGATCCGGGTTTTCAAAATTATGTAGGTGAAGAACTCGGTGTTCACCAAACTACTGTCTGTAAGACATACACTTCTGTAATGCATGCAGTTTTGGAGAAGGCCAATATTTTTATTAAATTTCCTACAAATGCTGAAGCTGTTGTGGAAGCTAAACGGTTGTGGTCAGAGAGATTAATTTATGTTCCTTCAATTAGTAAACAAATATCAATTGTTTGTCTTTAATTTCTTTATCACTATTATCACTTTCCTCATTTTCACTGAAATCAGCCATATTACAAAAAATATAGGTTTCCTATTTTTCACAAAAACGTAAAAGATTAGGTACTATTGTACTAACTAAACAGACCAACTCTTTTGCAAATTAGGCACCAAACTGAACATGAAATCTATAATCTAAACAAGTAGATAAGCCACTTCTGAACTTGTGTTAAATAAGCGTTTGCCACAGAGTTGTAAGAAAAGCAGCAATAGCTTCAAAATTTATTCATCTCCAGATCTAGCAATTGCTTTTACTGAAAAGTAATTGCTGCAAGTAATTGCTTAATTTTTATTCATTAGGCTTAATATGTTTTTATTCAGTCTATCTTGGAAATAGACTACAGTTAATTTAAGATCGTGGGCAGAGTCTTCTAGACCAACATGTTGGTCCTTTCGGTTTCAATACCAAAAAAAAAATATGTTAAACGACGGCTTTACCTTTTACTAACATGATCGACGAATAACAATGGAGGTTTTCCTACTTAAAATAATGAATTCTTTAAGCGCTAAACGGATACCTATTTATTACTCGTAATTGGCGAGTCCTGCGTACTTATCAATGTCTTTGGCTTTGAACAAAAAAAATGGATGTATTGTTGCCGTAATTTGTGTATTTAAATAACTGATTAGACGGTTTGTAAAATTTCTTGATACTATGACATTTTATTAAAAAAAAAGAAAGGGATTTAATCAATTTTGTAGTAAGCTTTCGAATGTGTGGTAAAATTGGATAAACATAGCCAATTTAAAAAAAATAATTATAGTCGTAAATCCACATATAGTGGTAATATTAAAATTTAAAAAAGGATTTTGTAATAAGATACAAAAAACAAGAATCAATAACATTCCCATTCATCTATTTATAATACATTGTGGTTGTGTAAGTGTGCAACATATGGGCATTTTTTTTATTATCGATTTCTCAGAAAATTTTATTCTTGATAAAAGCTGGTGCATGTTCGATAATCATATTAGATGCACTTGGAATGGTTGCAAGTCAAACGACGTACAGGGTAGACCAAAAAATATAAAACTTGTACAATAATAAAGTTTTTGAACAAACATTTAAAATAAAAATTTTGCATTGTAAATGTTTTATCTTGTTAAAAAGAATTTTTAGGATATTTTAAAGTTGTGCTTAATATCGTTGCAACAAACATGAAGTTTGTGATTCCTTAAAAAATTAAAAATTCAAGTAAATTTTACAATTATGCTTGAATTTGAACAATGATATGGGAAATTGATTTGATTTTGATTAATTTATGAAGGTCTTTATGGTGAATACAAAAAAAAATTTTTGGGAAATTTTTTAATGGTTTTTTAAAAAAATATATTCTTTATATTTTAGGAGGTCACGTTTTTGAATCGATACATAACTTTTAATTCTAAACAATTTTTCTTAATAACATTTTGCTGAAATGTCTGAAATAGGGGTACTTTATACTTGTACAAGTTTTATATTTTTTGGCCTACCCTGTACGCCGTTTGACTTGCAACCATTTCAAGTGCATCTAATATGGTTATCGAACATGCACCAACTTTTATCAAGAATAAAATTTTCTAAGAAATCGGTAATAAAAAAAGTGCCCATATGTTGCACACCTAAACAACCACACTGTATATTTCCGTTTAGATACGTGTTTTGTATATTTTTTATTAGTGCACATGTTTATTGTTTAGTACTTAGATTTTTTTGCTCTTTTATAAACTGGGTGCTTAAAATATTTGGAATATTGCAGGAGTATTTTACAAACTAATTGTCTGGATTAAATATAGTAAAATATAATAATTATAAATTAAATTACATTGTTGTCCCCTTCGGTTTCATAAACAAATTTACAAAGTAATGTGTATATTGTTTATTTACCCATAAAATGTCTTAAAGTGTAATATTCCAATCTCTTACAACCCATTTTATAATGCCCATAATTATTACAGTCCCCATTAACCAAACCCAAATAATATACCTATAATACCCAAACCTTATTCCACATTTCCCAGTAGAAACCTTGCACTAAGTGTTTGGTGTTCAGCAGGAACCAACAGCTAAGCCGAGATTCGAACCAGAGATACCGAACCCTCCGCCGCCAGGCCAAGATTAGAGCTTCCAGCTTAAGATAGCACCACGGGTCTGCGTCGTCAGAATGAGCGATGGCGGCGCAGCTGCCGTCTCCGCGCCTGCGCCATTACAGGTCCGCACTTAGGATGCGATTTTATTGCTTGTTTGAAGCTTGTACAAACTGCATGCAGGTTCAGTAAAAAAAAAATTGACAATTTTTCGGTAAGACAATTTTTTTTTTTGTATTTTTTCAACTATATGCAGGTTTTATTTGGGTGGGGTTATATTTACTTGAAATTGGGGAAAATTTTGCATTTTTTAAATTGTGTATGCACCCTTTTTTGTGTCTTGCACGATGCAGTACTTTAATAATACTAAAATAATATCCAAGGTGTCCCTAAGAGGTGCGAGCAAAATGCACACAAATTCCTGAGACTTAAATATGACGATCTTACCCAACTTACCTAAGGCCCAGTTGTATAGGTGTCGAATAATCAGAACATTAAACAAAAGATTAATCACAATTTTTATTTTAGGATTATTTTTCATTCTCAGTTTTATACATGCAGGTTATGCAATTAAACCAATCTAAAACCTCATTTTGCGCCTATCTTCAATTAAGAGATTTTCTAACCTATTTTTTGGTTTTTAAAAGGTGTTTATGGTCAATAAATAATTATTGTATTGTTGTAATACCTATATTTATTTTCAAACTAAAACAGCAAAAATAAGTCGCTTAACAAACCGTAAATAAGTCTATGTAAATACATTTTGATACACATAATGCAATAAGTTTCAATAATACTCTTAAAGTAAAATGGTTTTTGAAAGCCTAAACCGATCTACAAATTCCTGATCGTTCCAGATTTCTAGATGATTTGGTCTAGGCCTAAACACACGAGACACGAGGTGCTCTAGAAGCTTCCACAATATTTATGATGTCTTCATCGTCATCATAATAATATAATTATAATTCTTCAATTTCATTAATCATTTTGAAGGGAAAATTATTATAACTTTACATTGTACTTTTAATGCTATTTCTTAAAAAAAAAACAATTTTTTAACATTTTAATCATTACCGGTTGATGTTAACCGCTGCTCTTTGGGCGGCTAAGTTAATTCTTGGTTGAAGTGCTGGTCTAAACCTCATCATAACCTATAATTTTGCATTTCATAATTTTTACCGGTTAATCACAGTAACCGTTGATCATCAAAACCTATACAACCGGGTCTTAGACCAAAAGTGGATGAGTTCGGAGATAAAGAGTGGTTAAAGTTCAATTTGGTTTTGATTTTTCATAAATAATTTTTTTAATAGTTGGTGTATTGTCACAATATTCGGCTTGGGAAGGTTTTGTGAGGATGAATTTTTTTTATAAAAGTCAATTTTTTTAATACAGATATATCAAAAACGACTGCTCAAATCAACTCTTACCACATATACCTTTTTTAGTTAAAAAAAGTTGGAGAATAAGAATTTTTATTTAAAAGTTTAATACAGAGTGGTTCACCCTACAACCTCCCCCCCCCCCCCCCTCCTATGAAAAACTAAAACCAGACTTAACTTTGGACGGAGATAAGTTAGGTTAGATTTTCATATTTTAGCTTCAGGAATTTGTGGTAGCATTTTTTCCTTGCCTTTTAGAGTACGTATCAAATTAATATTTAAGCCGCTACCAAATATCAAATAGCCCAATAATTTTTTTTAAATAATCTATTTTGGTGATTTTGTGATCCATCTGCTTCTAAAAGCTTAACCATAGTTATTTGATGTCCATTCCAAAATGAACGTCTTTTAAGGTGGCGGTACCTGTTCTAGTCAGATTTTATTTCACACTCTTATACAAAATAAACTATATTAGGAGGACAAAAATAATATTTTTTAAAAGTACAGGCCGCTGCAAAGTTGCGTGCGTACCTACATGGGCGTACATCTCGAAACAGCTAATATATACAAAGACGGTTGGATGGTAAAGTTGCGTATTTTAGGCTTAATTATATGCCAAAAAAGAATTGCAAATACTTTGATAACCTTGAGAGATATCAGAAAAAAAATATATTTTCAGTTTTGGTTTTCAATTCTTTGCGCCTTAATTTTTTAC
Organism: Polydrusus pterygomalis; assembly: GCA_963969555.1. Classification (NCBI taxonomy): domain Eukaryota; kingdom Metazoa; phylum Arthropoda; class Insecta; order Coleoptera; family Curculionidae; genus Polydrusus; species Polydrusus pterygomalis. Next base: position 23,728,441 of record OZ018379.1, read on the forward strand.
TGACAAGGCATAAAAAATAATTATATTTTTACCTATATTTTAATTACTTAATAATTATAACATTTTAACCTTAATTCGTACGGTGTTTGCCCTAACCTTAAAATATTGTAAAATAGAAAAAGTGAAATTGCTCCCGATTGAAAAGAATAGTATACACACGCAGTAGCGTGCAAGTGGGGGCCGAATATTTATAACAAATAATAATATCTAGTAACATTTTTTGCTTAAGGAGTAAGTCTGTATAATTATGATATTCAATCCCAAAAATAATTGCTAGAGCCGTAATGATAAAAAAAGAATAATTTAAAATACCAGTAATGAGTTATTTAATGACAAAACAGCAAAATTTAAAAATATTCGAATTGTTTGAAATTTCTAGTACTGAGAAGTTACTAAACTCATTTTTCAAATTTTTGATCTGTATAAAAAAAAATGACCTGACGGTGGTATCTGAAGAACGAAACGTCGTATTTGAAAACTGATAATGCCCTCTTAAAACACATAATAAAGGGCTATAAAAAAGTTTTTTCTGCTCTTTCCTCAAGTCAAAAATTAAGGAGCTAAAAGTTAAAAACAAATTTTTAGCTTTTGTTCGGATATCTCCTAAGGTAGTTGAAATATTTACAATTTACTTTCGTTTTCGAGATTCCTATGTAGGCATACAAAATAGCAGCACCATATAATATGCTGATCTGATCAAGATATTTGTGGTATATTTTTGTTACGTAGATATTTTTAATTAAACGGATTATTAATTCAAGATATCTTTAACAAACTACCAATATATCCAGCTCATTACTAATATAGCAAGTGTGGTATTTATTATTGTTACTTTTAAATAACGAGATATTTTTTTGCTTGTGCTTCTTCGGGTTTAAGAAATAAATTTTAGTCAATTATTAAGCAAAGAGTAAAAACCATACAAAATATATTTTTAGTTACAGAACACACACATAAAATCTGTATTTGCAATGTTGCGTGCTATATTACATGTCGTTGAAGATAGAGATTAAGATATTGGGAAATTCATATTACTTTTCTAGGATCTTTACCCGTGATAGAAAATATAAAAATAATAGTTAGCAATACTAAGTTGTTTTCGACATAACTTAATAAATCTTTTTGTACTCATTTTCATTTTTAAACTAAGCACGTGAGTTTTCTTGTCATTCATATATTTATTATTAAATCAACTAATTGTTTTAGACTTGCTCTGATGGTAATAATCAAGAAAAACCAAATAGGGTCAGAATTTTAAGTTTATTTAGCAAGCTTCTAAAACCGACACCTCACTTGCTATATTCAGCAATTTATTTTAAACCTCCTTAACCAACATTATGTATATAGCCCCTCGAAATTACCTCCTTGCAAAATTTTATTATTTATGTGGAAATTATAATTTCAGGTTTTATATGCATGCATGCCAAATTTTATTCTTCTCACCTTTATACTTTAGAGAATATTCCTGTGAAAGAAGAAAATAGATTTTAGTATACAGTACTCAAAAGTTCGGAATAAAATCTATATTTCTTATATAAGGTAATTTTAGAAAAACACCGTAATTTATTTAAATTTATTGTTCATCTTTCTATAAAATTTTCAACCCCCTCCCTGCAACCCCTTAACGTCTAGCTACCTAAACTTTCTTTTCAAAAACGACAATTTAATCCATTTCCGTATTTCAGCGTTTTTCTAAAAAACTATTGCCCTAATATACCAAGCTATAATATACCGAGGGTTGGAATATATAATTCGAGGAATTCCTTGTGCATCTTTTGTGTCCCAGAGTATTTTTTGTAATATAGAATTATTTATAGAATTATTTATGATATTACATTTTTTACATTTCAAATAGATATTGCATCGGGTATTGCTTCGCAAAAATTTTAAAACATATATTAGTTTATCACAAATTTGCATGCTCCTACAGTGTTCCCTGATATTAAGGCTCAATAATTAGGGATTAAGTTAAAACAAGGTCGTTTATAATTTTGGTTCCTTACTAACAAGTTACAGGACCTTAAAAAGGGTACCACGAAGATGATTTTTATCAGTGGGAGAAAAAAATATTCTTTGAACTTCTGGCAATATTTTGACCTAATCTAATTGTTGACTTGGCCTTTCACAACAGCCTGTATTTAAACCCAAAGGGTTAAAAAGCTAACAATAGTTTTTATTTCATCTAAAAGTCGTGTGTTTTTGGTGATATCAGCAAATTTAGATAAACTTAACAAATGCCTGCCGCATGCAGTTTGTACAGAGCCTAAAACAGCAAGTTAAATGATCGAAATCAGCACTTTTTTGCAAGTTACACCCCACAGCTTTTATTTACAGGTCCAAATCACCTAGACAGAAATGGACCTGGTTATATCACTCATAAAATCATTTTAGTCACTGATTAAGTTATTAGTGCTTAAGAATTGTAAATTGTTTCCTAACCGAATATTTTTATTAAACTCATTAAGTATTTGTTAGGTCTCATCTTCATATAGCCACACGGCAGCAACAACACAATATGGGAGCGACATGTCGTATTCTACGTGTCGTTCGTACCCCTTTCTTGTCATAGAGCGACGTATCTCTGCCTGTATTTAAATACTCTGTAGAAGCATTAGGGCGACATGTCGTGCTGCTGTCGTGTGGCTGTGTGAAGATGGGACCTTAGATTTGCCTAAATCACCTTAGATATAATGCATGGAAGCGTTAAAATATTAGTAATTTGTTTATTAACAAGCACATCAGCAAAATATCTTTATAATTAGGCACTAGCTCGTGACGTCACACACATAACCTCACAAAGAAAGCGTTTTTACCAGTTTTTACATTGAAGTAAATGTGATTGTTTTTGTTTTATTTTTTGAGTTTTGTGCAATTTTTGTAACTTTTTTAATAATTTTATTTACAGTTTACAGTTATTATTATTGCTAGTAGTATGAAGGTCAGGGTACTGAAACAAAATAGTGCCTTTTTCGCAAGCGCCATCGATATCCGAAGAAGTATTTCAGCTTTTTCAGGATGTCGATGGCGCTTGCCAAAAAGGCACTATTTTGTTCCAGTACCCCGCCCTCCCTACTACTATGGCTGTTTTTTAGAATTTCTTTCATGTAATTTAATTTTAGTAACTCCTCTCACAATTTTATCTCACTGGTAATTTTACAAAGCGATTTTTTTAATAGGCCCAACACCATAAATTACCCTGCATGATAAAAAAATCACACGCCAAGTTAAAACCATTCTATACCCTATCTTTAACGTACACATAAATAATGGGACGCAAAAATTACAGGCATAAAAAAAACATGCTGCTGTAAAACGACCGTCTCGGCATTTACGATAAACATTATTAGCTGAAATAATTTGCACGCCGAGGCCGTTGGTTTCGGTCGACGGTTTAAACCAAGTTTTAACATTCAATACAAATATTTTCAAGTTTTTATGATAAACATGATTTATTTGTCAATTAGGAATAATAAATTCCGAAATATTGTTATTTTTGTGATTCTCTACAATGTTAGTCAACAAACAGTTTGTCCATTAAACAGTACGTCCCAGCATGGTCGCTTCCTCTGAGATAATATGATAAGGCGGGTTTACCATCGCGTCAAGCAATATTTTAGTTATTACTATATTATTCTATTTATTAGTACCCAGCATAAGTTGCAATGTCACTTTTTACTAAAATTCATAGACCTACAACTGCCTTGACTACTAGCATAATATAATAGGTATCTAACATTTTTTCGCCCTTGACGGTTAAGGCCTAAGTCAGGTACTACAGCGCGCGCCAACATCCATATATTATTATATACGCGGTTTGGTCAGCAAATGCGTGTCGTTTTCGTAAACAAAGTAGTTTTCTTTTTATAATTTAAAATTTATAACCACAAATAGGTTAATTGACAATTTAATTTCTGCAATATACAGTGTGTTTATGGATAGAGTTTGGAAGAGGAAAAACTTTTTTATTGGTAGGTATAGAAGAAAAAGTATTTTTTTATAAAATCGTTTACTTGTACTGACACAACAATTTCGATTATCAAACTTGCGATTACTATACAGAGTGTGTAAATTTTGCTAGTATTGAAACTACAATTTCAACTATTAGATTTGCAATTATTTTACAGGGTTTGTCAGTGTGTTCTGTTTTTTGAATTTCTTTTTAAATTCTAATTTTCAATTCCTTTTGATGATTGGCTAAATCATCACTTTGGGAACAAATGAAAAAGGAAGGTACCTATGGTCCAAATCAGCACGTAGGAGTCTTGATCCCACAATTATCGACTTTCATTTATGGGGATATCTGAAGCCACATGTGTATAAAACAAATTTCAATAATAACTTAGATTTCTTGAAAGAAAAAGAAGAGTAGTTTTTGTAAATATCCCAGTACAGCAAGTTACGAACTGTTATCGGAAATTCAGATGTTTAGTTGAACTATGCGCTAACTCGGTGTTACCACGTTTGAATAAAAGTTTTGTAATTTATTATGATTAAATGAATTCAAGAAATGTGACATGTAATAATAAAAATACTTCAAAAGTGGGCAAATAAAAAATGGTTTTCTAACAACAAAATCGTTACTCGGCCAGATATAAAATCATATTTGAAGTAAGAAAGCAACCATAGTTGTTTATTTTTACGTTAATTTATTTTAAACGAAATCCAAAAAATTAAAAATGTTGTTTGTGACGAACCATGTATAGTAATCGCAAATGTGATATTTGAAATTGTAGTATCAGCACAAGCAAAATTTATTTAAAAAATTAAGGAATTGAAAATTAAAATTAAAAAAAAAAAACCCATAAAGTAAAAATGTTGCTCTTGACGAACCCTGTATAGTAATCGCAAATCTGATATTCGAAATTGTAGTTTCAGCACAAACAGACGTTTTTATAAAGAATTACTTTTTCTTCTATACCTACTAATAAAAAAGTTTTTCCTCTTTCAAACTCTATCCGTGAACACACTGTATATATAGGACAAAATTGGAAATTAAGTAGTTAGGGCGACCTTTACCGTTATAGAAAAAACCAAGAAGTGCGTTTACCGAAATTTATTAAAAATATTTATGCTAAAAATAGTTGGGTGTAACATAGTTGATAAACTATTTTGTTTTATGTGTTTTATTTGAAGTGGAGGAATCTTGGTCCCGAAAAGGAACCGATGATCTTCTCTATATTATGTGGAAAAAAAAACAAAAAAAAAAATAGAAAATCAAAGGTAATATCAAACAAACCCCTGTTTCTAGACACGATTAAATTTACAGTTCGAGAGTTGTGACCACGCACTAAATTGGTTATGAAATTGCAAAATAAATTTTCATAAGAAATGACAGACTGTTCCTACAGTGAGAAAAGGCAGACTTGAAACGTTCTTCATAAATTTTTGACTTAAAAAAATTATAAGGTTTACGTTTTACTGCAAGATATTAGGTTTATCGCTTCATTTCATCACTAAAGTAAATATATGTTACTGTTGTGCAGGAAACGGAATTATCTAATCACGATTGAAAATTTATTGGGATTAGGTACTAGGAGACAACAATCCTATCGATTAATATAGGTCACTGGGCGAGTTAATCTAGTTTACGGTTTCGTTTAACAATGTGCTTTTAGAGAAAATGGAACAACTATCTACTTAGCCATGATAGAATCAAATAACAGCGGGTTGCCTAGTAACGTTCTAGACTTTTAGAGCAACAAGCTACTTCATCTCGCATGTCACATTTCATTTTAGTTTTTCTAAATATATTTTAAAATTATGTATTTTTTGTTGCAAAATTTTCCGTATGTAAGGTTTTCTATTTAAGATTTTTCGCTAACTATCTTACTAAAAAATAAAGTGCCCTGTATGTAAAAAAAATTTGGTAGTCGACGAATTTCGTAAAATTGATTTTCTGCAAATTAAAATGATACTTGCCGAATCAACTGGATTTTTTATAATTTTGTAAATAACCTTTTAAGGAGCTAAAATATTATTTTAAAATAAGAAAAGTGATAAATTTCATAAAGCCTTTGCCAACCATTCACAGCAAAGTTAAAGCACACAAAGCACAGTAAGGTATTAATATTGATTAATATTTAAATAGCTTTTAAATTGTTTTGTTGCTCTTTTGTTTATAATTTGTTCAGAAAAGTTGAAAACTTATTTATACAGGGTGTCCCAGATAAGAATGCACCCTACGGGGAACTCGTAAACCATAGGAGATACACAGATTGTTAAATTAGAGAAAAGTTGCGCATTATTGAATCCTGTAACGTCATTTGTCAAATTTAAAAAATTCCGAATGCTTCCGAAGATATTTGGATAAAACCGAATTTTCGCGATTTCGTTTTAATTGATTTATGATTTTATTTGAGGAGACATGTCAAAATAAATTTGACATTCTCATTGCCACTTTTTCTCTCCTACAAGATTGTTTAATTACATTTTTGATTCGACGTTTCGTTTAGTCACAACCATCATCAACTTTGTTATTTTAAATAGTAGGAAAATTTTATTTTATACTTAATAAATTCTACGCCTTATTCTTAATCTAACGGTGTATCACACTTATTATTTATTAGACGTTTCGATATTTAAAAACACATCATCAATGAAAGTAGGCACATTATCGAAAATATTTTTGTTTTTATTGTTGTATTTAACACTAGTTGGATTTTAAAACATTTTTTTTAAAAGAAACTTATAACAAAACATAATACCTAATAAAACTTATCTAAAAAATGCAACAAGTAATAATTAATTTTAGTTATTAAATTCACTGAGCTAGCGTAGTCTAACAAGCCTAAACCAATTTGTACATATTTTTTATTTTTAAAAAATGCATGATAATATTCAAACATAACGTACCATTTAAATTCGGCATCATATGGGTGGCTATGAAATTGATTGACGACATTGACGTTCGCAATTGTTTAAATAGTTTCTTTAGATCTGTCACTTAGTTACAGAGACCTGTTAGTTTTAAATTTGGTAATAAATATTATGTTTAAAAAAAATAACTCCAGAAATGTTAAATAACGTTATGGAAGAAATTGTTTACCGGTGGTATTTATGTTTGGAGAATGAGGGTGGAAATTTTGAAAATAAAAAATAATTTATTATAAAAATAATTGTATTTAATAATTAAAATTAATTATTACTTACTTGTTGCATTTTTCAGATAAATTTTATTAGATATTACGTTTTGTTATAAGTTTCTTTTAAAAAAATGTTTTAAAATCCAACTAGTGTTTAAATACAACAATAAAAACAAGAATATTTTCGATAATGCGCCTATTTTCGTTGATGATGTGTTTTTAAATATCGAAACGTCTAATAAATAATAAGTGTGATACACCGTTACATTAGGGATAAAGCGTACAATTTATTAAGCATAAAATAAAATTTTCCTACAATTTAAAATAACAAAATTGATGATGGTTGTAACTAAACGAAACGTCGGATCAAAAATGTAATTAAACCATCTTGTAGGGGAGAAAAAGTGATAATGAGAATGTCTAATTTATTTTGACATGTCTCCTCAAATAAAATCATAAATCAATTAAAACGAAATTGCGAAAATTCGGTTTTATCCAAATATCTTCGGAAGCATTCGGAATTTTCTTAATTTGAAAACAGGACGTTACAGGATTTAATAATGCGCAACTTTTCTCTAATTTAACCATCTCTATATCTCCTATGGTTTACGAGATCCCTGTAGAGTGCATTCTTATCTGGGACACCCTGTATAAAAATTTAAATAGAATAAAAATTCTCTAGGGGTCTCTACATGTTTCGAACGTAGAAAAGTTGATCATCAGGAGACAGAAAATTTATTTATTGCTGATGGTTTTAGCAGAAGAGAAAATGGTGTAGAACCTTAATGGAGCTTTTATGGAATTAAAAAATTGATGTGTAGAAGAGACACAATATGAAGAAAATTGATAAAGGTTAAACCATACTGAGTATGTTAAAAAAGTTATTAACGGGGATCTAAACCAACCAAATAATTTATTTATAATAAAAATGAATTAATGACTTTTTTAACATACTCAACCTTTATCAATTTTCTTCATATTATGTCTCTTCTACACATCAATTTTTTAATTCCATAAAAGCTCCATTAAGGTTCTACACCATTTTTTCTTTTGCTAAAACCATCAGCAAAAAATAAATTTTCTGTCTCCTGATGATGAACGTTTCTACGTTAGAGACCCTAGAGAATTTTTATTCTATTAAATTTTGTGGAGGAAGACTTTAAGTTTTTTCTTTCCCATACTTTCAACTCCACTTTAAGCATGGACTATTTCTTTAAATTATTTATATGGGTTTCAAAGAATAGATTTCAAAAACATATAATGTATAAAATTAACCAAAATAGGTATTAATGATACAATTTTCACACGTTTGGCAACACATTAGCATTTATCATTTCTAATGTAGACTATCTTTTTTTTAGTGGATTATTTTAATATACTAACTGTGGTGTGTATCTATAAAAAAATAAGCCAGATTATTATATTTCAACTAAATTTTATTTTCCCACTTTCCAAAATAGTTTATGATGGATAAAACATTGTATCTACGTATAGCATTCGTAATTTAGTTGCATTTTGTTTACTTAAATAAATTAAAATTTACCTTCCTTGCGTTGATAAAATTCTTTCTAAAACACTTATACAATAAATAACCATTATGTAGATATACTAGAATATACCCCGTTGAAAAATCAAAGTATTTTAGCGCCCAGGGCTCAGAATAAAGGACCATACAGAAGCGACCAAGAGCTCTCAATAGCATTGCTTATATGGGAAACGAATCTGTGACGTCACGCTTTACGTGTGTGGCGCATATCCTACATTTTACACAGAGAAACTCAGTATACGCTTACAATTCGGGTTGTACACTGGAAAAATAATATTAATATCCGCATAATGTAAGAAAATGTAAAAAATTATTTCAACTTAATTTTAAGTAAGTTTAGACAATACTCATTTAAAATCAAGAGATACTTACTTTAATAACATCTAAAAGAAACAAAATGGTTAGAAATAAAAATGGCAACGCCGTGATAGCAATTGTTCAAAATGACCACCATTGATTCCAATGATTTAATTAATTTAAATATTTTAGAATTCTTGCATTAAAAATATCGAATGCAATTATCTCGAAAATGGTTGCCCCTAGCGACTTTAATATGTTATACATTTTTGATGTGAAAGAAGTAAAGTAACTTATTTTTTTAATAGTCGGATCGATATAAGAAGCCTAAACAAAGTTATGCTAGCTAAAAGGAGTGGGCCATGCCGTAGGCAGCGCCCTCTACTGGGTACACAAAAACTATGGATAATTTTGAATTCCTCACCTCAAAAAACCCCAAAAGCCTTAATTTTGTGCTGCTATGTCGTTTCGTTAAAAAGTAATCGCAAAAAAACGAAAACAAAATTAAAACTTTGCCACCCTGTATCTTTGTTGTTATCAATTTTGTGATAAGGCAAGTTTAAGTAAATCACATTATTTCGACTTAAGGAGTCTGCTGTTGCTCTGTGTCCCTTTACTTTTGGGACACCCTGTATAGGATTAATTATCTACAAGAGGATCTTTAATGTCTAATATTATTTAACAAATTCCTTAGCCCTCAGCCCTAAAATTCCATTCCTCTAGCCCTACTCAGTCTTATGTTTTTCTTTAAAAAATTGATTAAAATAACATTTTAAAGAAATCGTCACATCGTCACTGTTAGGTGCTTAATTTTAATTGCAGTAATGAAAATACAAACACTAATATAATAGAAACCAATTAGAGAATATTAAAGGGCTTCGTATACATAAACCATTTGTTTTGACAAATAGCTACCGTTAGGTAGGCACATTTTTCAGAAAAATTGACATTTATATAACTAGAAAATATATTTGGAGCGTTTTATTAACATTCTCTTGAGTTACATACGAACATTTGCAGTAAGTTGATTAAATAAACCTCTCAACTGTTTGACTTCCCAGTCCTTGGGCTATCACAATTTTTAAAGGTTTGACTCTCCATTTCTTAAGTTACTCACAATGTGTATTTGTGAGTTTGGCATAATGCAAAGGTTAATAATAATTGGTTCGTATAATCATAAACCCTGGCCTTTAAAAAATACTTGACAATAAAGAATGTTCATATGTTATACGCCTCAGATATCCATATTCACCCAGTTTAATGAGTGATATATTTCACATCGATTTAACTTAAAATTGGGGATTCTTGAAATAAAACCATCTTTTTCCTTCAGTTTATCATTTGTTGCTGTCAAAACTTTAAAAATTATGGACGTAGGCAGTAAAACAAAATATGTAGGTCTATATAAATTTTAGGTTGAGTGTGCTATAAAACTGTTTTATATATGTATATTGCCCGACTACACCAAAATACTTTAGGGTTAGTTCTTTCAAGATATCTGCACCATACGTATTTCGTTATATTGTCTAAGAACGTGGTCAACCTGTAGTGTACTGTAATGGCCATAGCAAATTTTTAGACAAGAACTTAAAGCTTTTTACTATTTAAAATATAATAAAATTTAAAAACTATTCAAGTATTTCAGTCAGCTGCGATGTTTAAATGATTTAAAACATATTGGTACACAAGATTAAATTAATGCTTAATTAACAATCGTTACTGCGAAAATTAAAGCAGGGCTATTCATTTTAAGGGTATATCAGTAGTGATAGATGAAGAGATCACCATCAATTGCGCCAAACCCTTCTGTACATGCGCCAGTAGTGCGCAGGTTTAAAGTTGTTCAACACTATTAAAAAGCGGTTCAAAAGCTGTTCAAAGCTGTTCAAAAGTTGTTCAAAAGCTGTTCAAAGCTGTTCAAAAACCGTTCAAAGCCGTTCAAAGCTGCTGAAAAGCTGTTCATTAGTCTTTATAGCCGAGAACAACTATATTATACATACAACATAAAACAAGAACTAATCAAAATTTCCATGTGGATAGAGTGTCTAAAACCTTAGTTTATAAGTCTATTTTTCATAAACGTTTGATAGAATATAATAATTTGGAAAATTCTATTAAATCTCAAATATCATTAAATCTATTTAAAAAAAAAATTTTAAATTACATTTAAATAAAAAACAAAATTATACGTAATATTTAATACAATTATGTTTAACTTTTCTGTCTGTTATTGTTAAAAGAAGGTTGCGTTTTAAAATTTTAAAATAAATCTATAAAAATGTGTTAAAAAATATTTAATTGTAGCTATTTGCTAAATAAAATATGTTACTACTACTACTACTACTGATAAAGTACCGACAGTTTTGCTTATTCATTACCATTTAATTCATCATTATTTCACATACTAATGTCGACTTTGGGTAATACTCCATTAACTCTTGCACCAATAGCATTTGATCGAGCATTTTTCAAACAAATGGGCTCTTTATGCTCGAGTCGCTTAAATCTTGATTCAATTAAATAATGCATTCTAAAGAAACCTAGGAGTTAAAGTGGACCCACTCTGTAAAGCAATGTTTGACCTATAACCCTTTGTTTGGAAAGTCATAAACTGTTTAACATGTGTATATTAAAACATTAAACGGATAAACGAGTTTTCAATTTAAAGCGTTTATATTAACTTGATAACCTTAAATGATTATCACTTTATTACTCTAGCAAACCAGTTTTATTTAAATGAAATGGTTTTAGGGTCTAAATAAACAATTTTCCTCTCGTAAACACAAACATTTTATTCTGAGTAAATAAAATTCCATTGAAATTTAATTAAATACATGTTTTTGCTATCTGAAATCCTAAAATCCGTTTAATCAAAGTCTATTCCATTATTGTCGATTTTTAACCAATAATTAGGTACATACTTTATTAAATATAAAAGAATTTCATGAATTCGTACATAAATTAGAAATTCAAAAATAACTTTTTTTCATTTAAAAAGGGGTTCTAAATCTTTTATGTTTCCTTTAATGCCATTTGTTTTTCTGTGTTTTTACGATTTTTTTTAACCATGGGAAATTAGTAAATTACCATGTTTACGATTGTAATTTTATTTTTAAAACATAGTGCCTTATTTTTATAATGAGTAAAGTAAAGTCACTTTTTTGCAGGTTAGAAATACAAAAATAATTATACGAGACCCCGAGGGACATAATATTATAAATTTACTGTAAATATACAGGGTGGTCCATTAGTGCGATAAAGCCTAATATCACGTCTATTCCAAGTATCTAATAGAAAAAACCTTGAAACATTGTTTATTATACAGGGCAGCAAATAAGAAAGATATACCTACTTAAAACGTAGATTCTAGAGCATGCTCCATGAATTATATTTATAATTTTATAAGCGATTTAAACATGTGAAAAAACACAGGGCGTTCCAATTATAAAAAGTGGGAAAAAAGCAGTTTTGCGTTTTGTTTCACTCTATAGTGTGTCCACCGATAGAGTTTGGAAGAGGAAAAACTTTTTTATTAGTAGGTATAGGAGAAAAAGTCATTATTTATAAAAACGTCTGCTTGTGCTGAAACTACAATTTCGAATATCCGATTTGCGATTGCTATACAGGGTTCGTTATAAACAACATTATTAGTTTTTTGGATTTTGTTTAAAAGAAATTTACCTAAAAACAAACAACTATTGTTACTTTCTTGCTTCGAATATGATTTTATGTCTGGCCGAGTAACGATTTTGTTGTAAGAAAACCATTTTTTATTTTATATAATATAATATAGTATTTTTATTAGTAAAAGTCATATTTCTTCAATTCATTCAATCATAAATTATAAAACTTTTATTCAAACGTGGTACCACCGAATTAGCGCATAGTTCAACTCGACATCTGAATTCCCGATAACAGTTCCTAACTTGCTTTATTGGGATATTTGCAATAACTACTCTTATTTTTCCTTTCAAGAGATTTACGTTATTATTGAAATTGGTTTTATACAAATGTGGCTTCAGATATCCCCATAAATAAAAGTCGATAATTGTAAGATCGGGACAATCCATTTGCTCCCGAAGTGATGATTTAGCCAATCATCAAAAGGAATTGAAAAGTAGAATTGAAAAAAATCCAAAAAACAAAAACTGTTGTTTCTGACGAACTTTGTATAGTAATCGCTAATCTAATAGTTGAAATTGTACTTTCAACACTAGCAAAATCCATTAAAAAAATCAAGAAATTAAAAAAAAAAAAGATCCAAGAAACTAAAAATATTGTTTGTGACGAACCTGTATAGTAATCACAAATCTGATATTCGAAATTGTAATTTCAGCATAAGCAGATATTTTTTTATAGAAAATTACTTTTTCTTCTATACCTACTAATGAAACAGTTTTTCCCTCTTCCAAACTCTATCCGTGGACACACTATATATTGGCAGGTTATGTGAGACTTAATAATAATAATAATAATAATAATAATAAGTTTATTTAAAATTTAATAATATAATAAATATATTTCTCCACGACCATTACTGAATGCAATCATTCCAAAATCATTTTTAATAATAGAATGTAAAAATTCTCGCTCTTGAGATGGAATATTTATTCTGAAACACTTGCTTCTTATGCGTTTTGCGTGTATTTTCATTCCATAACAAGATACGGAATGAATATTCTGTAATTGATATAAACGACATAGGTTGCCATGAATTTCGAAACTGTCAGTGTCAGATAAAAATTGCCGCGTTGTAATAATTATTTTCAGACAAATTTTAGTGCAAGTCAAAAAATGAGCGGATGAATCAGATATGGAACTGGATGGTCGTGGAGAAAATATTGTCTTCTACTCGGTTAGAATAAAAATTCGATACTCGTGGTTCCTCACGTTCGCTACGCTCGCGTTCGGAATCTTCCACTCGGGTCGAATTTTCATTCCAACCTCGTTACAGAATCTACTATTATGTTGTCTTCTATAAACTTATTCTTCAATCCCCTGAAGCTGAGCTTGTTAGGGGCTTAAATTAGTACAAGAAATTGTCACAATAGGGACATGTTGTATTTTATCGAAAACTATTTATTATCACTTCTTTTTAAAGGCTATTAAGATTTTCCTATAATATTCTAAATATCTAAATTTCTTTTAGGTTTAGGTGTAGAGTATGTTACATTAAATATGACTTAAATTAATTGGATAATCCGAAAATGAAAAAATATACAGGGAGTCCTATTTAAAAAATATTCGGTTTAGATTGTATCTCTCTTTTTGGCCACCCTGTATAATAAACAATATTTTAAAATTATGCCCCTTAAATATCCGCACAACTTTGGTAAAACGTTTTTTTCTATTGTTTCAAATAGACGAAATATTGAACTCTAGGTAATAAACGTCCATAAATTAAAATACACTGCAGCAATATGAAGACGGATTGGTCATCACCTAATTTTGAGTAAAATGTTTAAATAGAACAGAGCATGTGTTTGATGTTTTCATGTGTCATACAATTTTTAACTAATGTCGGTTTTTTTATTTCCAGGACAATGACGGCTCTTTGTTTTGTTTGTAACTTGCCGATTCTCTCGCATCAAGTTGGCCTCGTTTGGCAGGGAGGAAATGGATGGGACGACCTGGTTAGGGAGCAGGTACGTATTGAATTAGTTGATGTTTTATCGGGATGCATGAAAGAACCCCGCACTTCTCTTATGGAAAATGGCCCTCGGTTAAATTTCCTAAATTTTTAGTATGTTGTAGAGAATGTCATTCTGATCAATAGTATCCATGGCCACAACAAAATCTGCCTACCAGTTTTTGAGATACAGGGTGGCCAAGTTGCAAAATATGAATTTTCAATACTTTATAAATATGTTCATAGTTTATTATATTAATTCGTTTTATTTTTCTACATTTTCGTTGACCCTGTCGTTGATAGGATATAATACTATAAAAGTAGTTTAGGTTTTTTTATTATGTTTGTTTGAAGGTTGTAGACAATGATGTATCTTGAGTAATAGATGTGTTTTGGACTTCCATTGCCTTTAGTTTTTCATATCACTATCATCTTTTTTTATTATATTATAGATACTGACGAAAATTATTTAATATTTTTGTTAAATCATTGTATTTTCGGCATTAATTAAATATTAACAAAGTAATACTGTAGATGACATTAGCTTGTATTATTGGAACAAGCTTATATTATTGGAGGAAGCTATCAGAATTTATATTATTTAAAATTATACAGGGTAACTCAAAAAAAATAATATTTTGTTTATTAGTGTTTAAAGAAATTGTGTAGATATTTCTTTATGTACTGCTTGTCGCTTATCGTATAGTTCCAAATATATATAATTATCAAGGTTATGCAGGGTGTTTCCGATGATAACCGATAGAAAAATAGCAGAAAAATACATGTATTTAAAAATCACCCAGTATACTAAAATTGGATCGGTTAAATTTCGTTGTTTTGAAATATTTCTTGCTTGAAGTGTCTTACTTACATGTTTGCTATTGATTTCCCTTTTCGTATGACCAGTTCTGGAGATATACAGCGTCGAACATACTCAAAACTCAAAAAATAAGCTTATAAAATATTACAATTTTTCTTTAATTTTAATAAAATTTGTTCAATAGTCCATCTTATGGTTAAAAATAAATATATTTAATGCTATACAGGGTGTTTCGAATAATTAGGGTATTTTAATACTGTATTATGCAAATAAGAAATATATACAGTGCGAGTGTGCAACATATGGGCATTTTCTTTATTACCGATTTCTCAGAAAATTTGATTCTTGATAAAAGTTGAGACATGTTCGATAATCATATTAGGTGCACTTGCAATTGTTGCAAGTCAAACGGCATATAGGGTTGGCCAAAAAATATAAAACTTTTACAAGGATAAAGTTTTTTAATAAACATTTAAAATAAAAATTTTGCACTCTTAATGATAGTTTTTAATTAGCACATTATCATTACTAATGTTTTATCTTGTTAAAAGGAATTTTTAGGATATTTTAAAGTTGTGTTTAATATCGTTGCAACAAACATGAAGTTTGTGATTCCTTAATAAATTAAAAATTCAAGTAAATTTTACAAATATGCTTCAATTTGAACAAAGATATGTAAAATTGATTTGATTTTGATTAATTTATGAAGGTCTTTAATGTGAATATAAAAAAAAAAATGTATTTTTTTTTTATTTTAGGAGGTCTAGTTTTTGAATCTATGTAATATATCTTTTAATTCTAAAAACAACTTTTCTTTATAACATTTTGCTGAATTTTCTTAAATACGGGTACTTTATTCTTGTACAAGTTTTATATTTTTTGGCCTACCCTGTACGCCGTTTGACTTGCAGCCATTCCAGGTGCACCTAAGATGATTATCGAATATGCACCAACTTTTATCAAAAATAAAATTTTCACCAAACTGTATAAACAATACAAAGAATTAATCTCAATCTCTCAATCTCTCAATACAAAGAATTAATTTTATCCAAAAATAATAAGTAGGCCTTGAGCAAACTTAATATTATACAGAGTAATAAAATTTTCACAGACCGTCTATCACAACACCCGTAGAACAAACATACAAAAATATTAATTATCTACTACTTATTTAAAGATCATATTCTATATTTTCCGGGTAGGTACAATCATACCTAATCTATTTTTATTTAATTATATTTCTTATTTGCATAACACAGTGTTAGAATACCCTAATTATTCCAGACACCCTGTATATCATTAAATATATTTATTTTTAACCATAAGATAAACTTAAATAACAAATTTTATTAAAATTTTTAAAAAAATGGTATATGCCTATTTTTTGAGTTTTGAGTCAGTTCGACGCTGTATATCTCCAGAACTGGTCATAGGAAAAGGGAAATCAATAGCAAACATGTAAGTAAGACACTTCAAGCAAGAAATATTTCAAAATAACGAAATTTAACCGATCCAATTTTAATATACTTGGTGATTTTTAAATACACGCATTTTTCTGCTGTTTTTCTATCGGTTATCATCGGAAACACCCTGTATAACCTTGATAATTATATATATCTGGAACTTTACGATAACCAGTACATAAAGAAATAGCTACATTCTGATAGCTTGCTCCAAGCTAATGTCATCTACAGTATTACTTTGTTAATATTTAATTTAATGCCAAAAATGCAATGACTTAACAAAAAATATTAAATAATTTTTGTCACTCACCCGATATACAGTGTGGTTGTTTAAGTTTGCAACATATGGGAATTTTTTTTATTAACGATTTCTCAGAAAATTTTATTCTTGATAAAAGTTGGTGCATATTCTACAATCATATTAGGTGCACTTGGAATGGTTGCAAGTCAAATGGCGTACAGGGTAGGCCAAAACATATAAAACTTTTACAAGAATAAAAAATTTTAATAAACATTTAAAATAAAAATTTTGCACTTTAAATGATGGTTTTTTAATTAGCATATTATCATTACCAATGCTTTATCTTGTTAAAACTAATTTTTAGGATATTTTAAAGTTGTGTTTAATATCGTTGCAACAAACATAAAGTTTGTGATTCCTTAATAAATTAAAAATTCAAGTAATTTTTACAAATATGCTTGAACTTGAACAAAAATATGCGAAATTAATTTGATTTTGATTAATTTATGAAGGTCTTTATGGTGAATATTAAAAAAAAAATTTTTGGGAAGATATTAATGTTTTTTAAAAAAATATATTTTTTTATTTTAGGAGGTCACGTTTTTGAATCTATGCATAACTTTTAATTCTAAACAACTTTTTTTTGATAACATTTTGCTGAATTTTTTAAAATGGGGGTACTTTATTCTTGTACAAGTTTTATATTTTTTGGCCTACCCTGTACACCGTTTGACTTGCAACCATTCCAAGTGCACCTAATATGGTTATCGAACATGCACCAACTTTAATCAAGAATAAAATTTTCTGAGAAATCGTTAATAAAAAAAATCCCATATGTTGCATACTTAAAAAACCACACTGTATAATAAAAAATTTTTAAACTACTTTAATAGTATTCTATCCTATCTACGACAGGGTCAACAAAAATGTAGAAAAATAAAAAGAAAATATTATAAACTACGAAAATATAATGTATTGAAAATCATTATTTGCAACTGGTATCTTAAAAACTGGTCGGCAAATTTTTTTTTGTGGCCATGAATACTTTTGATCAAAATGGCATTCTCACAACATACTAAAAATTTAGGAAATTTAACTGAGGGCCATTTTTCATAAGAGATGAGCGGAATTCTTTGAATGAACATTTAATAAGTTAACCAGTCAATTCTTACTGTGATATTAATGACATTAACAGAAATTATTTTCTCAAATAAAGTGGCCTGGTTGGCTTAATTTTGATTGCTTAACCAGGTAAGTAACTTTGATTGTGAATAAATCGTTTCCGCCCATTTTATTGATGTCACAATCAAGGCGCTATGGTTATATTTATATATTGTACAACCCGATATAAGACTTGCAATGCCAGGAAATTTAACGAATTTATCTGTAGTATTCAAGAGATAAAATAAATATGTTCTTGGGATGGTGAAGGACGTATCGAAGCATAAGGACTAAATCAATAACGTCATTATTGGCAATGCATTATGATATAGTAAAACTAAAAATGTTACAACACATAAGGCATATTAGAGTACTTAAAGTACGTAGTTACTTCATCTGGCTATAATATTGTTAAAAGAAAAAAAAACTGCGATATTAAAATTAATTTAGTAGCCTTGACAGGTTTTTCATTATTAAGTAGTAATCAGAATTGAAAGTATACGATTTTAGCAAGCAGAGTAAAAACTCAAAAATTGGTGGTTTACCATGGTAGAAGAATGATGGTTTATTTCCGTTTCAAAAATATTTCTTTTTAAATTCCTACTTGTAATTCAAGAAATACCAAGGGAATTAGTTTTTACCATTCTTTAACTAAATATAGCGTTTTAATTTTTATTAGGTCTCCTGTCCTATTTTAACCAAATAAAATAGAAAAATACTCTAACTCATGGTTAAATATCTCGTTAGGAAAAAGACGACCGATCTTAATTTATTTTTCTTCTTACAGGATGGGGGTTATAAAAGTGAGTCCACTTTTGCAATCCAAGAACCGGTAAGAATCCCAAGTTCATATTTTGGGCATATTTTATAATGTCTTATCATTGCAAATCCTGGTTACTCTAATAAAAGAATGGATAAATAAGTCGTTACGTAATAAACAAAAAAAAATAGTTGTACATACAAAATGTACCTACTTAGAATAATAGAAAGAAGTCCGTAATAAAAATTACCAATATGACGACTATACATTCAATTAAAAATATTTCACCATTTTTTCAAGAAAACCATTTTGCTTTGGTAAGGCAATGCTTACCGAAATAACTCTGACAAATGTACACCATAACAAAAATACATTATATTATTTTGCTACTTAGTTTTTTTTTTAAGTTACATGCTATATTCTAGAGTAGAATAAAGTAGATTTGTTTGCTTATCTTGGAGTGCAATAGTGGAATACCTCACCTACACAAGATTCCTATATTATTATGGTAATAAGATTTATAATACAAAATAAGACACACAGTTAATAGATGGTTATTTACGTTATAAGGGAGGAAAACATTACTGGACGACGATAACAAGTACTATATTAGATACTTTTCCTGAGTGTAAAGAACAATATTTTTTTAAAATCAACATTTAAATTATTATTTAGTTAAAAAAATATTGCCTTATGTAACAAAATGTATACAGCTTCAAACCATTTAAAATTTGCAGGATTTTAAATGGAAACAAATGCATGACCTTTAAAATCAGTCCTGTAGTGGTTGTTATAGAACGAGATTTTGAAGAATGAGCCAAGCTCAGGATTTCCAAGCAGGTTTTTTAACAAAACCTTGTATCATAATAGTATATTCACGTACACGTTTTATAAAGCATCATTTTATAGCACGCGTCCATGTTAAAAAACGAGCCGCGGCGAGTTTTATAACGGGACAAGTGCTTAAAACTGCTTTATATAACACGTACGTTATACTAGTTTTTCTAATTTGTAGTTTTTTCAATAAAAAACACATATTTAAAAAGAAAATAAATTCTTCAAATTTTGTAAATTTTTATGTCTAAATTTTATGTTGGTAATACTATTTTTTTATCGTAGTAGCCTCTGGACAACAAATATTATTTTGCGAACTATCATTTTTTGATTTATTGACCCATTTTCATTACTAGATTCTAAAGTTATTTTAGCGATATGAGATTTGAAATTGGACGCAATACGTTGTGTGTACATTGTGTGCTTGTACATTCGGTACGTATACAGAGCGTTCGGATATTCGGGCGACCTTTTTTTCGAATTTCAAAAGACGTGATTTTACGTTGCAATTTAGTATAGGGAAGATGGAAAATTCAAATAAAGTTGTAGTTAAAATCGACATTGGAAGGTTAGTAGATTGAATTTTGGATAGGATTTGGCAGAAAATGATAGCTTGAAGCATCTACAAAAGCAAAATAGTTCTCCGTCAATAAAGTTATTATTTAATAGGTATGTGTTTTTTAATGAACTAAAACAATACATACATATTTGTAGATCTAGGCAACCAAACATACATACGTGGGTTCGTGTAGTATTTTGCATATTTGGACTAAAAAATATTAGTAATCTAGAATGCTATGCTAAACGGTGAAAAAAAACATGTCATGTAGGGCAAACCTTTAAATAATAAAATTCGGAGCCCGAAATAGATCTATTTCGAACGCGCTAGCGAGTTCGAAATAGATCTGTTTCGAGACAAAATTAGAAAAAATGCTTTATAAATAATTTAGAAAAATTTCACAAAAAATGGCGTTCCGTTTTAATAAAAATAGCGACAGAAGACAAAAAGTTCATAACTTTTTTAGTTTTTAGTTTAAAATAACTTTTTCTTATTGTATTTTGCTCTATCTTTAAAAATTCTAAATAATCTAACTTATTTTTTACACAAATAAAGTAAGATTACGTCATTATCTTTGCAATGGAAGTATATTAACCTTAATTAGTAAGCAACTAAGCAATTATGGTTTCTTCAAAATTCAAATTCAATGAAAAATACGAATGGAAATATTGGTTATGTTCCGAGTTAATAAATTAATATTTAAAATTACAAGGCAATATAGTGGTTCTATGAAGCGTCTTATTTCAATTCAAAAATGGTACCCATTTTTAAGATGGTTTTAAAAAGTTATTTACAGGACCACATTAAAATATTGGCTTCAGTTACCTTGTAACAAACCAGCAATAAACCTTAATTAACTTGGCTGGTTGTAAACTCTGTACAGTAAACACTTTAGATATTCAGATGTATTATAGGAGTCCATGCCTTAACTTTCGGTTTGTATATAATAAGCTAAAAATAAAATACCTGCATACGAAAGATAAACTGCAGCCAACAATAACTACCTCGCCAGCGAAGATTTTTTTTTTGCATAAAACGGATTATATAGAAGAATATGAATTTTTTATTATGTTTTTGTTGTTTGACTAAAATGAGCAAACTGTGGATTTTCAGGAAAAATTCGTATACGTAGTACATATTTTTGTTTAGTAATCGGATAAAGTGTTGTACCTATAAACAAAGTATGAGTTTATAAAGTACAAACTTTATACGCCCATAATTTTCTTTGTTTTTCTTAAAAATAATTTTATAAATTAACTTGAAACTTATATGAAAAGGAGAGTCGGTTGTATGCCGTATTTTAACGAAGAAAACATTCTTTTGTGTATTAAGCGTAATTTTATTAATATATCCTAGCGCTTTCGGCCCATTATGAGGCCATCATCAGAGCTTAGGTTTTAAAAGAAAAACACAAACAAGATTTAAAATACAGCAGGAACAAACTACGTGAGAATACTTTAATTGTAGCTTTTTGCTAAATAAAACATGTTACTACTACTACTACTACTACTACGCAGTTGAACTGGTGAACAATACTGTATTCTCGCGTTCGCCATTTTGTTCTTCGAACGGCTCGACGAACCGCTCGACAAATCTGTGTGGCAACTAAAGACACTTGCATGTAAAGAAATTGCTGCTATGAAATATTTACAAACACAAAATTAAAATCATAATATGTTTGTGACCATTTATAGATTTTAATGATTTATTAATCAGATCCATCGCCATTAGTTTTAAGTAGTATTTTATTGTTGTAGTGTTAGGTAGGTTGGTATAATAATTGTAAATGTACATACAACGTGCCGATGGATAGCAAGGTTCGGATATCCTCAAAATATTAAATAAAATTAAAGTCACTTGTTTGAACCAAAAACATTTTTAGGAATCCTTATTGATGCGTTGGGTTAGAAAACTTGGCCAAAGAGAATTACTATGGTTTTCACTTTTTGGCACGAAAAGCTTGCTATATAACAGTTAAAATTACACATTTGAATAATATTGATAGCTTCTTAGTCACAAAAACACATTGTATTAAATAACTCAATTCGAAGTTATATTTTATACATACACGTCATAATATATAGTTTTATTCCAAGGAAATCTGTTTAGTCCTGATTTCAATTTCCCAATCGAGTGTTAATAAGCGAATTAATTGCTTCTTTTTAACATTTAGGGGAAGGTCGCCTATGATGGCACCTTTTTTTTAACAACCTAATATATTTTTTAGTTCAAAGGTTTTAACCCATTTAACCATGTTAAAATATTCGTTACTACTTAAATATTCGTTATAAAACTTTTAAAATATACAAAAACTATTTTTTTTTAAATAGAAAAGAAAAAATCACCAAGCATGTACTCCGTACAAGTACATACTCCGGTAAAGTCGGGACGATAGATACTTGGTTCCGAAAGATCCTTTGACTGCCGATGCCGCCGAAAAAAAAAGTACCGTTTTTATTGACCGATTAAATTTAAAAGTAAAATTCTCTCTTGAAAAATATTATTTATTATTTTTTGTCGGGATAGTCAAAGGGGTCGGTACCCGAGGCTATGACGACGCGTAAGTTTGGCGAAGGCAGGCGGCAATGCGGTGGTCTGATACATAAAATATCCGGTCAAAGCTCTGGCAAAATATTTAAATATGGATTTATATAAGTTGTCATCCCTGGGCGATGATTGAAAGCAGGTTCTTTACTAAGTTGTAATTTTTTATAAACATGCTTAGAGACTCGGACATGGAACAGACATTAGGGGCGTATAAGATTAATAAATAAAATTATTAAATACGCAGTAGATTAAGCTTGAAAATAACTTGAAATAAGAAATACTTGGATTTTAAAAACATAAGAACAAAAAGTAAAAATATTTAATATTTTATAAGAAATTATTTTTTTAGCAGGTGTTTTTCTATCGATTAAAATAAAATAACTAGCGCCTGTGGCACCGTTGACACGAGCTCACAAAAAAATGGGTTATTCTACACGAACAAAACTTCCTGGAAACTAATATAAATTTTATATAGTAATTAGATGATGATGATTTTGCTGTTTGTCAGTGATATTAAGAAAAGCAGCTTTTGTTACAATTATAATACATTTAGGTACCTTATTAAATTTCGTTTTGGGAGTCTCCACTTTCTTCCCCACTATTAAGATTTTCTTCTTCGAGGTTAATAATAAATCTGTCTCCAGCATTAGTGTGAATTTGGCCTAACCTTCTATACTCGTCCTCAATCTTTATTACATGTTGAATACAACGTGTCCAATTTTCATTAGTTATTTGAGAAACTTCATTTTTAATTAATTCAACAACTTTGTGGTCAAATTTTGGAAAAACATTTTTTCGTCGAAGTCGTGGTTTTAGTTGTCCCCAGATAAGCTCTATCGGGTTAAACGTACAATAATAAGGAGGTAATCTAAGAACAGTATGACCATGTCTTGCTGCGAGTTGATCAGTGACATATTTTTTTTCAAATTTTTTAGTACGAAGTACGTCTAACAATTCCTTTTTTGTATAACTTTCTTCAAAGTATAGATCATGATATACCAGGTAATCCTTGATTTCTTCTTTAGTTGATGACGTATTTGGAATTTTTATAGATTGTCGAGAATGATATGAGGCATTATCCATAACTATTACACTGTTAGGTTTCAAATTGGGAAGAAGATTGTGCTCAAACCATTCTTCGAATATTTCCGATTCCATGTTTTTATGATAGTCAACATTACAATCTTGAATTTTCTTTCCGCACAATTTCAAACCATTTGTAACCCATCCGTCAGCAGATCCACAGTGAAGTATAACAAGACGGGATCCTCTGTTTGGTGGCACACCTCTTAACTGACATTTCGGTGTATCATCAGTCCATCCACGTTTAGCAGTGTCGTGGGTATCAAACCACGTTTCATCCAAATAGTAAATTGATCGATTGGCCTCTCGATATTTTTTAATCTTGTCCAAATACTCAATTCTCCAACGTACGATTCTTTTACTTTCCATTATTGCAACACGTTTGTCAACAATTTTAAATTTAAAGCCCAGTTTTTTAAGCAAACTTTTTAATGTTGTTGTGGAATAAGATTTATTAAATTCTAATAACGTCTTGCGTATTGTTTCAATAGTAGGTATTTCATTTTTTTTGTATTTGTCGTATATTATATTTCTTAAACATTTTGCAAGCGACGGATCAATTTCTCTGCATGTCCCCACATCGGATCGTTTTTTCCTCTTGGTATTGCCTTCCCTGACAAGGCGACACATCGTGGAATATGAAATACCTGTTAAGTGGGCTGCTTTTTTCAGAACAGTGTCCTTTCCGATATCTTCGGGAGATTTTGTATAAGATTATTGTATACATTTAAACAAATTTGTTTTGCCTGTTCATTTAAATATACGTAATGTTTTTTACCGTTTCTTTTAACCGGCTGAAATGTATTTCCAGTAGCACTATCTTCTCCTATGCAATTGCCAATATCTTCAACTCGGTTACAGTTGGTTCTCGTAGCTGCATATTCCCATGGACGCCACACGGTTGGTGATTCGTGCCATTCCTTCCATGGGCGCCATATTGAAGGCTCTTCCCAGGGGCGAAACATTTTTCTTTTAAAACAACCCAAAGAATAATAACACTAAATAGTTACTTTCACTTAAATTATCCAAAAGGTACGTGATTTACCAAAAAAATAGTATAGTTCCACTAATATACAAACAGTTAAAGACACCGTCGCGTCACTCGCACCGCATTAAACAAGTCAATCAACTGCACTATTGTCCGAAATGTATTTTATTCAATAAACATTTCATTTCTACTGTTGTAACCAGCGTCCCCCCAGACATTTAAATGGAGCAGGTCTGTTGCCCTGCTTGGCTCTCCGTCTCGTCAGAAAACAAGCGAAGAATTTCTGCGTGTCGTGCGAACTAAAAAGCAGTGGGACAGTAGTCACCGCACGATAAGCATCTCCGTGCGTCACCGATCACCACAGACCACAGGACCTAAAGCGGAATACAAACACATTTTTTCAGAGTTATTCGAATATTGTTGCGTTTGAGTGCTGGCGAAAATAAAATTAAGGGCGGTCACACTATTGATGTGAGCCGACACATAAACGGGTTATTCTACACGAACAGACTTTTCTTAAAAATAGTTATGTACATATTAAATGACGAACTGTACCAAAATATTTTTACAGTTTTATTTTTATACGTTGACAATAGTTAATAATTATTATAATACTATTTAATATTCGTTATTCGGCCGGGAAGATCAGGCGAATATTCGGTATTCGGCCAGTGAAAAATTATTTCAATATGTGTTTATCTACATTCCTTAGAATTAAACTAAATCAAAGAATAGAAGTCCAATTTTCACCAACATATTGGACCACTGTACTTGCAGGTGTTGTTTGCTCAAGCTCCGAGGCTTTTTTATAAAATAATAGAGAGATATCGGTATATTAAATAACACGCCCTAGCGCAAATTACTCCAGGCGTTGCGTTATCTGAATAACGTCTGGGCGGTATTATGTTTTATATTAAAGATATCGGAACCATAGATAGCGTTGCGCGTTAACGTTATCAATGACAGGATCAAAACTGCAATGATCTGCAAAATTTAATTTATAATAAGAAGGCTTTTCAAAAAATACTTGCCTTAAAAATCAAAGAAAATAACCCAAGCACTTAAATCATTCAAACATAACATAAACAGAAAGAACTAACCTCAAAATTTGCTTCTACTCCGTCTGCGCATGCCAATATGTTACGTTATTTCTAATACCGCACGGAGTAATACCCTCGTAAATAACTCCGTGCGGTATCGCTATTAACGTTGCGGCGCTATCAAATCGAATCGCGCATAGGAAACACGTTAGAATAGTGTCTCCGCTATTTGCGGACGACGCTATTGGAACTACCGATATCTCTCTAATGTAAATATAAATCGTTTTTATTTCTTAATTTTTTTACAAAGAGAAGCCGAAGAAAATAAATAATATTTTTCAAGAGAGAATTTTATTTTTAAATTTAATCGGTGAATAAAAACAGTACTTTTTTTTCGGCGGCATCGGCAGTCAAAGGATCTTTCGGAACCAAGTATCTATCGTCCCGACTTTAAAATGCAACAATCTGAAGGACGCATACATGTTAAAGGAATATTTTTGTTATAGTTTGCACATTTTTATTGTTAAAAGATTCAAGCACATAAAACTGTTTAAATAAACTTAAAATAATATATTACATTCTAGGGAACATGTTTAAAACTTTGAAAAATGATAATGAAAACATTATTAGGAAAGTACAATCTAAACACATTTTAAAAACTTTAAAAAGCATATAAGTAGTTACCTACATCTCTAAAAGAAAAGTAAAAGTAGCGCCGTTTTGAATATGACGCCTATAATGACATAAGTATTTATAACTATTTATAGGTATGCCATCATAGGAAACCAATAGATATGCCATCTTAGGAATATGTCACACTTCTAGTAAATAAATTATAAAAAAATTAAACCACAACTTAGATTTAAAATAAGCATAGCAAAGTAACATCTATATAGTTATCGGAAAAAAATCGTGCATTCTAATTTAATGCACTCACATAATAAATTTTTGGCTTAAAAACTGGCTAATATTACTTCGGCACTTAACCATTTCTGTTCTATTAAATAACTTTACATAAATACGTCCGTCACGACTGAAATTCGACTCACATCTGAACGGTCAATATCGCGCACCCATCTAACTATGTGGGATGACGCAAAACCGGTTTATTCCAAAGATACATGTGGTATGCCATCATGGGAAGTATGCAATCAAAGGCGACCTTCTCCTAACTAACATGCAGCAACCGTTTTACTCTAAAGACGTACAGTTAGAAAGCTAGCCGCTGTCAAAGTTCAAATATCTCATTTTTCAAGAATCAATATCTCGGGAACTGTTTAGTATAGACTAATAATGCTTTTATTAAAAAATGTTCAGAATTTTATGCAGAATCAAAAAAAATTATATAAAATAGGGGTATCCATTTAAGATGTAGATCTTACCCCCCCCCCTCCCTCCTAGGGGCTTGAAGTAACAAGATTGACAATATACGCAAAAGATGTCCCCCTCGAAATAAAAAGCGTTTTTTTTTAAATTAACGTGGAACCAGATATTTAGCCTATTTCGTTTTAAATGGGGAACCCTGTATACTTAAGATGGCAATTTCATAAGAACTTTACTAAGTGATTCAACTGTAACCCAAGGTAGTATTTATTTACCTTTGCACTATAATTGCTACTTTTGCTCTTTAATGTTATATTTTTCCCTTGTCTACTGCCGACTTTTTTTGCAGCTAGAAGAATCTACTATTCGTCAACGTTTAGGTGGTCGTCGCGATTCAGCAACACAAATATGCTCCATTTCTCCTCCCACGGAGACCCAAGAAACTTCTCCACCAGCCACTGGAAGGAGAAGGCGCTCCTCCTTGGCACAACTAACGGATATTTTAAGGGAATGGGGTGGTGCGAAGAAGCAACAGAAGCAGTTACATCGCCGAGAAACGTTGGCCGACTTAGCTAGAAGTCTGCCATGGGGAAGACAGACTACTACCGATACAGGACCGACTCCTAGCATTTGCACAAAGTAAGTTGATTATTTTTCCTTTTCATCAGAAATAAAATTCATTTAAGTTTTTTATCTACAACCATTTAATAATAGGTGCATAATACTTCTGATAATAAGAGCATTATCCTATCCACAATACAACAAGTGTAATTATCATAAAACAACAAGTGTAATTATTATATTTCCCATATGAACTAAACTTTTTTTCAGGCACTGTATAAATAGATGGTTTTAGATAAAGTATAGTATTTGACTCGCGTCTAATGAACCATAATACACTCGGATGATTAACAATACTCGCCTTTGGCTCGTGCCGTAAACTTCATCCTCGTTTTATTATGGCCTACATTATACGCTCGTTAAATAATATACTATAAGTCAACAAGGGAAAATTTGGATTTTTCCATGTTTTGACAATTATATGCCATTATAAGTATATTGTACCCTGGGAGCAAAAATTATTTGCAGCAAAGGGGGCCTTGCATCTAAGGACGTAATGCTTAGCCGTGGACCTTAATACCTGTTGGGTGTCAGTAACTACCTGAATTAACAATCAATTCCGTCATCTTTGACAGTCGTTAAAAGTAATTTGATTCATCGCTAACTTTTCCAATTTCTTGAACAATTCACATAATGGGCTTTACGGAACAGCACAAAACATTTATGGTTGAAGCGCATTTTCGAAACGGGGTAAATGGTGAGTGGCAATACAATCCGGGTTTGTGCATAGACGATTTTCACGAACATTTTCCTAACGTTGCTTTTATTGCTGGGGATTTTTATCATTGCCTGAAAAGAACTGTGGCTGTGTTTAGGGAAACAGGTTCTATACAACACAATGAAAGAGCAGGAAGAATATCTGTAAGAACAGAAAAACTTGTTGTAAACGTTTGTGAAATACTTTTATATTTTATATATTTTATATTTTGCTGGTCAACACTTTCGAAAATATGAAGAGACGTGCTTTTATGCTTGGAGCATGGCGGTGGCCAATTTCAGCAATTTATGTAATTATTTTTCTTTTTCTTTCTGTATATTCTTACCTTGTTAATTTTGTAAACAATAAAAATAAATTTGTATTTGTCTACTTATTTTATTACTAATTAGTTTGGCATACCATGTCATAATATGAATTTGACAAAATTTTAACCTAGATTTGGTTAGATATATCGTCCCCATATCGTTGTGATCTAAACCAAGCCCCACGTTTTTTATTCCAAGCCGTCTTTGATGCCAATAATTTTTGCTCGCACGGTAGTAAACGCGTGTTTATCTTTTTTTTTTACAAATTCTTGTTTTGCGTACTGAATTGTTTACTATAATCTATCTTTTGTTAACCGACAAATTGGCAATAAACTTGCAGCTAAAATATCTAATAGCAACTTTGTTGCATTATTAGACGGCTATTTTAAACCGAAACACCACCTTGGGATACATTTTCGTTGTTTTCCACACTAACATTTTATATGTTTTGTTCCCACGAGATACATTTTCAGTAAACTTGAGTTTTAATTTGCTCGACTAATTACGTTGAATGTTGTTACTTTTGTTAGTAGGAATGAGCTCAATATTATTTAATGTATTTACATGCTGATTGCTAAAGTATACAAGTCAAGGTCTGAAGAAGGCCTCACCAAACTATGAAGTCATCCATAATACGATTGATAATATCGTGTTCACAAAAAATAATTAGCCGTGTTAAAATCACGTGATTATCACCTTTTCCTGTTTTCTGTCGTTTCGAAGGACTCTAGCTAGACCGTAAGGAGACCGATGTTAGATGACCAGATATCCCCCTTTAAGGTCGGGACACACCCTTCCGATCCGACTCCGATCATACAGTCGGACGAGTGCCTGGACCTCTATTCTCCAATTTAAGAGAAGTGAACGCTCTCTCGCGAGAAGGGACAATTCACATCATATGCTCACATCGTTTGGTATCGTTCTCTCACTGTTAAAATTCCGTATCCTCCAGCATTCCGAGGCACCTACTAGCGGTGTTATCAATAAATAAATAATATTTATTTATTTATTTATAAAATGTATGTAGGTACTGATAGTAATAAAATATTGTTTCATGTAACTTTATCATTTAAACTCGGAAATATTGAGAACACCGCTAGTAGGTACCTTGGAATGCTGAAGAATACGGAATTTTTACAGTGAGAGAACGATACCAAACGATGTGAGCATATGATGTGAATTGTCCCTTCCCGGGAGAGAGCATTCACTTCTCTTAAATTGGAGAATAGAGGTCCAGGCACTCGTCCGACTGTATGATCGGAGTCGGATCGGAAGGGTGCATGATAGGTGTGTCCCGACCTTTAGTCTCAACGTCTTGAAATTCAAATATCTTGACAAAATATGAAGTTAGTTGCTCTCCGTCTATGGACAAAGGTGCTAGAAACCTTTAAAGAAATATTGTATGAAGTGTTTTCACTTATAATCTCCCTAGAAGCAGAATTATTACCGAATATTTCTCTCATGTGTAAAAACTACCATATAAAGCGGGAACTTTTTCTACGAAAATTGCCCAGTAGGTGCGAAAATGTCCCGCCGAAAATTTCCCTATAGGTCCATATCTAAGTAACAATAATTAATATTTACAATAGCACCTTGTAGGTGTATTATTGTGTTGATATTATGTCTTGTATTTGTCATTTTAACATACATAAATCAAATTTAAAAAGTCGTAAAAATGTGGCGATTTGGAAATGATTCATTAAGTTTAATTTTAGAGAAAGTTACCGAAAGTAAACCTAAAAATACATTACTAAACCACCAGTATATATGGAGACAGTTCATGGATTTTATTAAACTCACATACATTAACAAGCAATGCAGCAGACTCCAAAAATAGTAATTTTTACAATAATTGTGTTTTCCACTGCAAGTCATGCAATTTTTAATTTGTTTATTTTCATATAATTAAATATAACGTTTAAATAAAAATATTAAATTTTGTGCTTTCATTTCACGTACTCGAGAAATATTTTACCGAATTACATTCGTTCATCAAAATAGACCTGATAATTTTTCATTCAAGCATGTTGTCAGTAAAAAACTGGATTCGGTTATTTTCATATTTTGTTTAAAGAGCCCTCCACCTTCGGTGTCGGGCTCTTTTGCCAAAATATGAAAATAAACTCATCCAGTTTTTAGACAACATGCTTTCATAAAAAATTTTCGGTAATTTTGATGCACTTATGTAATTACTTACGATAATTTTTTACATAGGTGAAACCGAGAAAAAAGTTATCGGGAATTAATTCTGCTTCGTGGGAGATTCGGTAAGAAAATTACATAAATTTATTTTTAACTAATTAGAAGGTTCCTTTTTGTTTACGTTGCTTATAGCAACGAGAGAGTATCGCGATAATTATGTTAGTTCCTATTAACTTATTGAAATTAGTAAGTGATAATTTTTCTGTCAAAAATGAAGTGCTTTATAGTCTTTATACTTATCTATTGGCAAAAGTCACTCAGAATAAAATCAAAATACATATTGTTGCTAACTTATAATTTTTATTGATACCAACCAATTTGCTTTACATATCGAACACCGGGGCTAAAAGAGACACATCAAAAATTTTGAAGAATGTGGGAAAAATTAAATAACAAATTTGTTATCTGAAATCCAATGTCTTTATAATTTAAATTCAAATAAAACTTTAAAAAACATATTCCCGATTAGTTTAGTTAAATATGACGCACTATATTTTTACAATAGAAGTTGATTTTACTTATTAGTAACTAAGGTTTATTACTAAAATTTCAGGAAAATTAAAAACATTAATTCGTTTTCAACCATAACATCTGAAATTACATGTCTACATAGTTTCAAATGAAACTTAAAAAAACATATTGCCGATGAGTTTAGTTAAATATGACGCACTATATTTTTACAATAGAATTTGATTTTACTCGTAGTAGTATACCTAAGTATCAAATTTTACCTACAAAATATTTGACATCTACGGAGGATAGGTCGTAGATCTCATCTTCTCATCATATTAAAGGAAACTCCAATATTTATGTAATTTTCTTACTGAATCTCCTACGCAGCAGAATTAACTTCCGATAATTTTTTTCTCGGTTTCACTTATGTTTTTGTTGATAGAAAATTTCCCTCGTCTTCGACTCGGGATAATTTTCTATCGGCATAAACAATCGTGACCTTGAAAAAAGTTATCGGTAATAATTCTGCTGCTAGGGAGATTATAAGTGATAATCTCCCGTTGCTATAAGCAACGTAAACAAAAAGGAGCCTTCTAATTGGTTGAAAATAAATATATGTAATTTAAACTATAACTTTTTAACTTTTTTCGTCATAGGTCAATATTTTTAAGTTGTTTGACAACGCTAATATCCCAGTAGTAGGGGCAATGGGTATACATAGATAGAACGTAAATTTTAAATTTAAGTAAAACATCGTCAAGGTAACAAGTAATGATAACATTTATTAACAGGATATAAAACCAAAAGAATTAAAAGGGGTGGTAATATTTTCTTTAAATATCATATTAGCTAATTAGTTATATTAATATTGAAAAGGGGGTTAAAAAATTCCGCCACTTAATAACGTTTTTAATTAACGTTTTTAATAACATTAAAGGATGGACGGCCATACCTACCAATAAAGAAAAACAAGAATGAAACAAAATTTACATAATCTTTAAAAAAAAATTTCAATTTATTATTCGCATAAATAGATCCTTAGCAACCTGGAACCCTTTTGTATTATTATATAAAAAGTAATTTTCTATATCACATTTTTTTTTATATAAAAATCCCTATTATCGTGATCCTATTAGGGTCCATTTGAAAAGCGAAAAAGGACTATAATACTGCTAAATTCTTTAAAGCCTAGATTATCATATATTTTATATTGATATGAGACATATCTATCTCGGGAAAAAATGAATTCCTTGAAATGGGTTTTTGCATAAGCCGGTAACCTTATTCGTTAAAACTTCTCGCTACAATATCAAAATGTTCGTTTTTTTTAACACGCTTTTATTAGCTTCACCTGTATGTTTGTATG
This sequence comes from Polydrusus pterygomalis, assembly GCA_963969555.1. Lineage (NCBI taxonomy): Eukaryota > Metazoa > Arthropoda > Insecta > Coleoptera > Curculionidae > Polydrusus > Polydrusus pterygomalis. Next base: position 23,761,479 of record OZ018379.1, read on the forward strand.
TTTGTTTGTTTGTAACCGACTTCTTTGAACCCGATTTTGACCCACTTTAAACGGTTAGATTTAATTTAAATTATCAAGAACCGCTTACAATACAATAATCTACACGCAAAAAATTCTCCTGTTAAATTTTGACAGCTTTCAGGTAGGTATAAAAAAAAAGTGCGATATTGACAAAACAAAATATGGGGTCGTATAGTATTCCACACGGAGACTTCGGAAAAAATACGCAAAAAATTTTCCTATCAAATTTTGACAGCTGTCAGGTGTAAAACAAAGATGCGATTTTGACGAAACAAATTATGGGATCGTATAGTATTCGATGCGGAGACTTCAAGAAAAATAAACAAAAATTCTCCTGTCAAAATTTGACAGCTCTCAATATGTCAAACCTTTAAAAAAATTATATAATGCCCAGTTGTATAGGTTCTGATTAATTTGAACGCTAAAGATAAGATTAAGCACCACTTTAATGTTAAGATTAATAAAATATATCAGTTTTATAAGTCCCGGTTAAACCAAATAGTCGCTAACTTCATAGCGAATTTTAAAACTTAACCTATCATATCTTACCGTTTTACAATTTGTTGCCTTGAACGTATAATATAATAATAAAATCACATCATCATCATATTTTATACTATAAGTATTTAAGGATTTTTAGGTTATGTTAGAAGTATGTCAGTTTTTCCTATTTTAATCCTAAGATTGATTTTCAACGGGTGCTTTTTGGCCTGTTAAATTAACTGTTAGTTAAACCCCAAGTTTGGCGCTAATCGCAACCTATAATACAAACCAACTGTTAATCTGAACATTTTTAGATAACCGCAACCTATAACAATGAAATGCCGATTAACCGGAATCTATACAACTGGGCATTAATGAAAAAACTATAAGGTCGTATATATTTTGACGGTGGAAAGTTGAAAAAAAACAAAAAATTCTCTTGTCAAAATTTGACACCTGCCAATATGTCAGAATTTTCAAAAATTTGCAAATACCGTACTTTTCTTATAATTCGGCATAAACGATCGGGTTTGTTCGGGTTTGTATGTATGTTTGTTTGTAACCGACTTCTTTGAACCCGATTTTGACCCACTTTAAACGGTCAGACTTATCAACAACCGCTAACAATACAATAATCTACTAATCTAGCTCAATCTACTCAAAAAAAAAATGTTCTTAACTTTTTAATAACTCAAACTAAAAAATGAAAAATAAATATAGTTTAAAAAAACTAAAAAACACGCTTTAAAAATTAATCGGACTAAAAAGCGGAAAATAAATATAGTTTAAAATAATTCTTAAATTTCTTAATATAGGCAGAAAATAATAATGAACGATAAATATAATAAAGTATTATCGTGAAAAAAGCGAGAGGTGCTCGATAAACGAAAAATATAGCACAAAGCGCCCTACTCCTAATGACCAACTAGCAAAAAGAGTAGTGTTACATTTGAAAAAAAAAACATTCATTAAGTTACAGAAAAACTAAAAATCTGGCAACGTCGCAATTGTCAATTTTTAATTCAATTTTTTAAGTTATCCACCTGTACCAAAATTCATTGATTTAGCCTTGTTAGTTTTGAAGAAAATTAGCCGTTCTGGTTATTTCAACTAACCCTGTACATATACAGTGTCACCAATAAAGTCCGCATCATATGGGATTTTTTTTTATTAATAGCTTTATTCGAAATTTGACTTTGGCATCAAGCTCTGCTTCGATCGAGATGAAAATTAAGCAAAAAAATAGTAGTCACGTGATTCGCATTATCTGTCAAATTTTAATTTTTTCAAAAAAATAATTCAAAAGTGGGGTTATTTCTGAAAATATCGAAAAAAGTTATTAGAAATAGTTTTTTTAAATGCAGTTTCTAGCCCACATGCAAAATTTCAGCCGCATAAGATAATTTTCATTTTTTACCTATATTTTGTAAATTGAACCACTTTTGCAAAGTAAGACTCAACGCAACTTACATAAAACTTCTAAGTTTTGACAATGCTTTATTTCAGATACATTTTCTTTAAAGTAGCGCCATATTAAATGTGTGTAAATCTACAAAATCAAAATTGGCTATTAAAATTTGGTCGCATGTGATGCAAAGTTTATTTGCTTTTGACCCTGTATAAGGTAACTTCATAAAATAAGTATTTTTCAAAACGTAGTTTGTGCCTGAAAGTAAAAAAATAAAAATGAAAAATAAAGTAAAGGAGTTTTAAATTAAATCGTTGAAAATAGATAAACTTTACGTTAAGTTAAACTAAAATTTATTTTCCACTTAAAAAACATTTTACTGAAGGCACTGTTTTCTTTTTGTCTTAACATTAAGGTGTATTACTTTCAGACACAAACAACCTTTTTAAAAATACTTATTTTATGGAGTTACCTTATACAGGGTCAAAAATAAATGAACTTTGCATCACATGCGACCCAATTTTTATAGCCCAATTTTGATTTTGTAGAAAAACACACATTTAATATGGCGCTACTTTAAAGAAAATGTATCTGAAATAAAGCATTGTCAAAACTAAGAAGTTTTATGTAAGTTGCGTTGAGTCTTATTTTGCAAAAGTGGTTCAATTTACAAAATATAGGTAAAAAATAAAAATTATCTTATGCGGCTGAAATTTTGCATGTTGGCTAGAAACTGCATTTAAAAAAACTTTTTCTAATAACTTTTTTCGATATTTTAAGAAATAACCCCACTTTTGAATTATTTTTTTAAAAAAATTAAAATTTGACAGATAATGCTAATCACGTGACTACTATTTTTTTTGCTTAATTTTCATCTCAATCGAAGCAGAACTGGATGCCAAAGTCAAATTTCGAATAAAGCTATTAATAAAAAAAATCCCATATGATGCGGACTTTACTGGTGACACTGTATATTTACTTTTTAAAGTATGCACTTTAGTACAATTATTAATATAACACGTACTTCTTATTAAACTTAAACTTTAACTTTAACGTCGCCCCTAAAGGGATGGATGAAAATGGGTTATAAAAGTTTATGCTGGAAAAATATTTTTTGATGGACGTATTTCATGTTTCAAAAAATTTTACCTCTAAGGGGTTTAAAAGCGCAAAGTTCATGAAAAGGATCTGTAAGCGTTATTAACGATCTGTAAATTATATAATAATAGTTATATTTTTTAATAATGATGATAAATCCACATTTTGGTTGGTTGGAATAGAAAATAAATTAATATTCTGCTTCTACAATTTTATCTGGTATAAGTAGGTACAGAATAAGTATCAGTAAGGAATCTACAACCTCTTAAGAGCTACTAACTGTTACTGGCAATAAAAAATTCAATTAATAAGTTTAAGCCTCGGTAGTTCAGTTAAAAAACTGTGTTTAAATAAAAGAAAAAAAAACTTAAAATTTCCACAGGGCATTTCGATATTTTGTACTTAGATTCGAAATAGATCTTAGAAGTTTAGAAAGTTAAATTAAATTGATTCGCGACCTCTGCACCTATAAGCAGGTCTTTTTAAGGTACCTGAAGTGGAACCACAGACAATCGTAATCGACAATTTCCTCTTACGTCTTTCCCCGTCTCGCCTTGGCTCAAGGTCAATCTACATAAATAGCTACCACAGACGATCGCTTTATCCAACTTAACGATTTTATCGCATCGAAAGAAGTCGACTGACAAGTGGACGCCGCTAAAGCTTGTCGACAAACAACCTAACCTCAGAAATTGTGTTTGTTTAGAGTTTTAAATGGTTTTCCGCATTTGGGTGGTTTAATAATAATATATCTTTATAATTATAATACTAATATTATTATATATCTTTATTCTCAACCAACTTAAAAAGTTTATTACAGAGAATATAACACCAAATATATAATAATATAAAATCACAAATAATCATGTTTAGTACCTAACTGTTAAAACTCCATCGAAATTATTTAAAAAATATATATATAATAACCATTTACGAAATAATAATACGTTAAAGTTAGTTTAGTTTTAAAAATTTTTGGTATTTTTAGTTTTTGTTTAAAAATCCATTTCGATATTTCTTAAATTTTTTTCGGTAAACTGTTGCAAATTGTTATTCCTTTATATAATACTGATCATTGGCTAAAAGTACTCTACCATAGGTGTATGAATATCATTGTTTTTGTCTCGTGATGTAAATAATGTTGGTCGAAGGAAATATTATATTCGATTGTTTTTCTTTAATAATAATAGAGTGTATTAGAATACATAGTTTTAACTTATAAAGCTTTCTAAAATTGAATATCCGTTTAGTTCATACAAATTTATAGGTTTTTCGGAGAAAGCGAAAAACACAGTAAGTATGTACCTACATGGTTTTCTGTTTTTAGACAATGGAGTCTGCAGTAAAAAGAATGAGAGTAAATTCCAGGCATTGGGATTTACTCCTAGATATCTTAGAGGTGCATTCTGAAGTGATTACAGGCAAATTTGTGTGCCAAAATGCTAAACAAAAATCTCTGGAGTTGTGGAAGGATGCAGCCACAAAATAAAATGCGTTGGGCCTAGGGGAAAAAACCATGATAAATGAAAGCTTGCTGTGCAAAACTGAAAATATAAAACAGAAATGAAGGTGGCGGAAATAAAAACATTTTATTAGATAATATACAAGAAAAATTATTAAAAACTTAAAATTTAGAGACTACAATAAACAGTAAACAAACACAAATACCAAAACAATTTAAAAATATACCCTATATTCTTCTTCTTTTTATTGTTAATTACTGGCTTTTAATCATAAACGGGGAATTATAGGAAATATTTTTAAAATGGATAATAAGTCTTTATCGACAAAACGGAAACGCCCGAACAGAAGACGATTTCGATAAGTAGATTAACCGTGGTACGAAATCTCGATCGCTTCGACAAGAAAGCGATCGACTTCTCCTTGTCGATCGATATAAAAGCGATTGTTCGCACTGACAAAAATGGATCTACCACTGTCGTGAGTTGCAAAATTAGAGCTACTTTAATGCACGTCTCTATGTTATGCCAGCTGAGCCTACGAATTATCACAAATCATTTAAAAACGCTACAATTATTCAGCTTCTTTTGGTTCGCCTCAACACAGAAAAAGATTTTTTATCAACATTTTAAACACATCTGGGATTGCCACAATCCCCCATCTTGTAACCATTTTATACGTTACCCGAACTCCGTTTTTGGGTTGGGAAAACTTACTAATAGATTTAAAAGTGCCCTTTTTACCCGGATGTGCATTATTTTAACTCATCATCATGTGTAAATTATTTTGGGTTGGAATAATTCAGGACTTGTTTAAAATTAAGTCATAAAACGTGCTACAAAACCCCATATCGTGGGTAAATCACCGACCGAACAGTCACGGAAAGTCCGAATTTGTGCTCGCGCCGGTTGGGTGCGGTTTTTTCTACTGTTTTAGTTTTAGTATACATTCGATCACGCGTAGGCGCAGAAGTAACTTAATGCACGTTGCGTCCAGCGGCGTTTCGAGCGACTTTAAAACATGGAGAATGCTGAACCGCATCCCAACAGGAGTTGCACCTGTTAAAACCAATCTGATCAAATGGGGCCTATCTCAACCAAATGACGACAAGTGTGACTGTGGCGCAGTTCAAACCATGAAACATCTCCTGATATTCCCGAACTGCCCCGCACGGTGTTCCCTCGACGACCTGTGGCTGGGCAAACCCGAAGCATTAGACGTGGCCCATTACTGGGCCGAGAAACTCATTCCGGACACGAAAAAGTAAAGTAAGTGTTAATAGAATGGGACCTTTTAAATTTTGTTGACCTATTTGAAATTAAGTGTAAAATATGTTTTCTAAGAATAATATAACTTTACTGCAACTATTTAGGATTTTTGAAATAAAAATTGTCGATTTTTCTATCCATCTGTTAATATTCAAGAAAAACTATAAGCGTAGGTTTCGGAAAATCCTTCGAGAAGGATACTAAATTTCATATTTAATTAACACGCATTAAGAACTCGTGTGTGTAAACTTAATACTTGAGGATGCACAAAAGATTTCACATTTTATGCTAATGACAGTTGACATTGTATTAATTTAAAAATCGCATGTTAAAAAAATATGTAATTTTATTTTTGAAATACCGAAAAAGTCAATTGGCTTAAAATACTAGTCATTCAGACACAGGAAGACAAAACTGACAAACAGGCTAAACAAATTTATTGTGTTTTTATTGATATTTTTGTTCTAGGATATTAGCAACCTACCTGAAAGACTACAAAAAATTTTCGCTTTTCTTCGCTTATTTTTTGTTGCTTAAGATATGTATTCTATCAAGATTTGTAGATGTGTTCCACATTGGAGTAACTACATTTAAAGCTATTTAGTGATATTTTTATTTATATTTATATTAAATATTATATATATTTCTTTTGTATAAAACATTTTTTTACTGTTCAACTTTTATCATTATTGTTGGTGAAGTAATTCTTTAAATTCGTTGGTTAAATCTAAAAATGTTTTTTTATTTCACTAATAAACGTACTTTAGCTAATAACTGGGTTTGAATTAAGTTTCGAAATACACTCCTAAAACACATCATTTAATATTTTCAAAAAAAAAAAGTACAGTATTTCTGACAGCCAAACGAGTGAGTTATTCTAGCCATCATCGTAAGCTAGGACAACTCAATAATCAAGTTTTCATAGCTCGACTCATGAATTAATCTAGCCCGAGTAGTAAACGAATCACAATTCACCTATTGGTCTCTGGCAGCTTTAACAATGAATTGCTTGCAGCCCAAGTCGCAGCTTACCAATGATTTAAGTCGGTTGGGTGAGCTATCCCAGTGCATAAAATAACACATTTTCTGAGCTATTACAACTTATGAACAGTGATTTAATGCAATTTGTTTGATTTAGTTGCTGTAATTCAGAGGTCTGGGCTGTCCCCTATTGGCAACACGCGTCGAGCTAGGATAATTCATATTTGAGTTATCTCAACTCGATATTTCGCTCAGTGCGTGGTTCGCCTTCTGGAACGATTCACCTTTTGGGACTGCCGTTTTGTTTTCTATCATATAAATAAACTTTTTAAAAGGAATTGAAAAAAATACTTATCCAGCACCAGGGTATTAAAGTGAATTGCAAAATTTAGTACATTCTGGGGAACATTTGCCTGACAACTAATACTTCAATAATAGGAGTCTACATTGTTTAATTAAAAAAGTTTTTGTTGTCGCTGCACAGCTGTATATTCTAAAAACTCCATTTATTTTCCATCCTGATATACATTTAAAATATAACGTTTTAACTTCCTGCGAAATATGATCAGATTAGAGCGAAGGAAAAGCGGCTTACTTGTAAATCTTTATTTTGTAATATAATAATATAATTTTGAAGATGCTATAATAAATTACTGTTTTAAATTAGGTTACAAAGCTGTTTATATTTTCCGTTTTTTTGCTGGGGGCATAACAAATAATACTTTATTAGGAACTGCCTTACATTGAAGAAATTAATCAGTCTCTCTTTTATATAAAAATTCAATAGTTCATTTTTAATTGGTTTTTCGTTTCTGTTTTTTTTTAAATTAATTTTTCTCCATGAAGATTCATTTAAAAAGTATTGTACAGGGTCTTCCAACGAGGACTGAACAGGGGCTCATTTTTGAGCTTCCTTGTATTTAAGGAAAAATCCAAAATAGCCATTCGATGTACTTTTTCCTGCAGAATTCAAAAATGAAACCAAAAATTTATTTGAACCAGAAACAAAAGAGTTACGATATGGATAAGGTGTTTTTTAAATGGAACATAGCTTTTTTTATACGATTTTTGGAACGAGTGATTTTTTTTTGTCCGTTCTGATTAAAATATTTAATATTGTGACAGCTATTTTTATTAAATTTTAATGTTTTATCCAGTATAATTTAACTTGAACCTGTTTGAAACATACACTAGGTGATAAAGGTATAATCACCTTTGAATCCTTCAAAGTCAAAAAATTTGACAAATTTACTCTAATATTGCCGAAATGATTCAAAGGTGATTATACCTTTATTACCTAGTGTATGTTTCAAACAGGTTAAAGTTAAATTATACTGGATAAAACATTAAAATTTAATAAAAATAGCTGTCACAATATTAAATATTTTATTAAGAACGGACAAAAAAAAATCACTCGTTCCAAAAATCGTATAAAAAAAGCTATGTTCCATTTAAAAAACACCTTATCCATATCGTAACTCTTTTGTTTCTGGTCCAAATAAATTTTTGGTTTCATTTTTGAATTCTGCAGGAAAAAGTACATCGATTGGCCATTTTGGATTTTTCTTTAAATACAAGGAAGCTCAAAAATGAGCCCCTGTTCAGTCCTCGTTGGAAGACCCTGTAGATGTAGGGACTTTGAACCAAGAGTTAAAGAACACAAATCTAGTTTAATCTAGTTATAATAACAAAACTGTTATTGCGTTCTTTCGTATTTTAAAATGACTAAAATTATTACTGAGTATTAAAACGTTTCCTCACCTAGTCCTCCCTTGCTAAATTTACACATACGGATTTTATTTTCTTGTTTATTCAACCTATTTACTTTTATCGTGAAAGCAGAGTTCTTTTGACGAGTGTAAATTTGAGATAAATTAACATAAATGATTACGCATGGAAAAATATTAAAATGTTAGGGGAAAAATAAAATCAATACTAAACTTCATTATACAAGATTGGTAAATAACATTTATTTTTTGTGTAGGCTGGGAATATTCGTACCAGTACCAAGAATTACACGTTCAACCAACACGTTTTCATCACCTATACGTAGTAGGACACACTATGGTTTCAATTCTTTCATTTACAGACCAACACGAAACATGACCATTAAACTCAGGTTAGAAGAAAACCTTAGGTATTTGTTTTCCCCCCTCACAACCACCACTGATGGTATTTAATTCGAAAAGGCATTAAGGCCGGTTGCACATGCACATTGTTTTAATATTCGTGTGAATTGATGCGAAACATCTACAGCGATTCAGAACGGCTATTATAGACGTCCCACTGTTGGAATATTCTAAAAAGTTTATCGGTGGTTTTTTACGTTTTTTTTTTAAATATGTCACTTTTGTGACGTTGTCAAGTCATGTCTAAAATCTCAAGGTATTGTGCTTCTTTATTATAACAAGAACCGTTTTACACGAACGTAATTTTAACACAAAATTGGTGCTAAAATTTATTATAAATTTTATTAGTAAAAATTTATAACAAAAATATGTACTAAATTATATGGAATTTTGATGTGTATGACACAGTAACAAATTTGGATGCATCTTTTGCAAGAAATGATGCGCACTAAAGACTAGTGACGCATTATTAAAATGTCAATGTCAAATTATATCTAACCCAGCTTTTCGGTAAATAAAAATAAAGTAATTTGGGAAATAGCAAATATAACCTCCGAATGCCAATTTCAATCAAACGTAACCTTTCTTTTTCGGCTTTTCTTAAAAGATTTTGACAAGTGATTTTGACGCACTTTTATTAATTTTTTTGATAAAATATAGAAATGTTTCTATATTTTCGTAAAATATTATAATATTTTTCTAATAAAATTTGTAAGTGTATATTACACGTTAAAATTTAGTTGTAAACAAATTTCTGCTTAAATTTATCGTCAAATTTGCTACCGTGTAAAACGGTACTCTTCTAACAACAAAACTTTAAATATACAGGGTGTTCCTTAATGACGTGCTAATATTTTAGGGTGTGATTCCTCAAGTCATTTTATGAAGAAAAGTTTATATAAACATATGTCCTAAACGGCTTAAATTTTTTGTCACAGGGTGTTGAATTTTTTCTTTTTTAATGCGTTTTTTGTAATATCTCTGCAAGTACTTCAGATAATATTTTTAATTTTGGCATGTGCTATTAGGACATAAAACTACATGTTTTAGTTATAAAAGTTTTTTTTTTGTTCCACCAGTGGCGTCCCTGCAAATATGTCCTCTGAATTTTTTTAGAAAAAAAGTGGTACGCCACTGACATTTTTCCATGTGGATATTATTTCTGATTAGCCTAGTCAATTCCACATAAAAATGGTATCTTGAGTTTTTCTCCTCAGGCACACCATTCTTAATTAAAATAATTCAATGCAAAGACAGGCGGAAGCATACCTATTAAGTAAAGGTGGTAATTTCCAACAATTTTAATAAAACAAAATTTTGCATTATCAATGTTAATAATTATAAATAGTAGAGCTAATTTAATTTAATTGGACATGGAAAAATGTCAGTGGCGTACCACTTTTTTTCTAAAAAATATCAGAGGACATGTTTGCAGGGACGCCACTGGTGGGACAAAAAAATACTTTTATAATTAAAATATGTGGTTTTATGTCCTATTAGCATATGCCACAATTGAAAATATTATCTATAGTACTTTCGGAGATATTACAAAAAACTTATTAAAAAAGAAAAAATTCAACACCCTGTAGCAAAAAATTTAAGCCGTTTACGACATATGTTTATATGAACTTTTCTTCATAAAATGACTTGAGGAATCACACCCAAAATATTAGCACGTCATTAAGGAACGATATAATTTGTGTTGGGCTACATGCTTGATGAAACTGTTGTTCCGTTGCACAGGAAGAAAAAATAATAACTACTTGTTATGTTTTACAAATTTAATCAGTTTCATGACACTTGTTTCGGCCCTTGCGGGCCATTGTCAATGGAGTACAAGAAGATACTAAATTCTAAGTGACGTTACAAAGGTATTTATATAATATTATAGTAATTATCTTCTCGTACTCCTTTGACATCGGCCTGCAAGGGCCGAAACACGTGTCAGGATTAAATTTGTGAAACATAACAAGTAGTTATTATTTTTTTTTCTGTGCAATAAAAATTTAAATACAAATATTTAGTAGTATACAGTGTGAGAGTTTGTAATTTGGCATAAATTCGGTAAATTCAGAACAGTTTTTTTTTGGAAAGATGCTTGGGCGCGGGTATTAACATTTTAAATTATGGGCTTTTTTATAAAAAAAAATATTGACGCAGTGTGTCCTAAATTAGATATATGACAATATAAACTTACACTGTATTTAAGAACTTGCCCTGGAAAGTAATGTCTCACTTTTGTATTTTATATTGTACTCATAATATGACTTTCTTTATAGAAAAATAAAGTTTTATTCAAAACAAATAATTCTATACTTCTATTATTTTATATTAACTTGTTGTCAACGTTGCAAAATAAACTCCTACGGTTTTTTAAATTACAATATAGGGGACATCTATAATAGACAGCCTGTATTAATAATAGTTTTCGTAATATTAAACAGTATAGGATTTTAAGTATTATTACTATTATTATAAACCTAAAGCTTTCAATTAAATTTAGTAATTCTATAGGTATATTCCAGATAAAATCATTAGTACCTACATAATAATAATACAGGGTGTCCGGAAATGACGAAGAAAAATTTTAAGGTATGATTCTACATAAAAAGATATGAAAAAAAGTTCATATTAACATAGGTCCGGAAATGCTTCCAGAGGGAGCTACAGGCCCTTGAAGATGGTGTCCTAAAAGTGGTTTTTATTTAATTTATTAGGATCTACTTACAATACAAGAATTAACTTCTACGTATAAGTTAGAGTGATTGGAGGTCACTCTTTGAAAATATCAGGTGACCCATAATTGCAACCAGTGGCGTAGGAACAAAGGGGTGGTTAGGTAAAGTCGTATAGTCGACCTTTTTCGAGATAAACGGACTTTAATGCTCAGATTTTTTTTTATGGGCTTACCTAAAATCCTTAGTATACGAAGTACCAGTTCGCAGCGTTGAAGAATTAGAGCATCGGGTGTTTGCTTGTTGTGAAATTATAAGAAATAAACCTGGTATTTTTAGAAAAGTTAGAAGATCTATGAGAAAACGAGTTTGAGGATGCATTGAAATGAACGGAAATCACTTTCAGCACTTAATATAAAATTTATAATAACATTGAAAAGGATTAAAAAATTTAGGGACAGCGTTGTTTATTATTTTGTTATTGATTTGTGGGTATTTTTAATAATAAAATTGTTATTCAAAAAAAAATCTTAGCATTAAAGTCCGTTTATCTCGAAAACGGTCGACTATACGACTTTATACCAAGGGAACCTTTTTTAGGTAAAAATGTTCAAAGAATTATGATTTATTTAAAAGATAGCGAAAATACACTCGGCGAAAAAATATAACTCTAAATAACAAACCACCCCTTTGTTCCCACGCCACTGGTTGCAATTATGGGTCACTTGATATTTTCAATGAGTGACCTCCAATCACTCTAACTTATTCGTAGAAGTTAATTTCTGTATTGTAAGTAGGTTCTAATAAATTAAATAACAACCACTTTAATGACACCATCTTCAAGGGCCTGTAGCTCCCTCTGGAAGCATTTCTGGACCTATGTTAATATGAACTTTTTTTCATATCTTTTTATGTAGAATCACACCTAAAATTTTTCGTACTCATTTCCGGACACCCTGTATAATGAAAGTGTAAAAAAATTAGGATCATGTTACAAATGATCTAAACTCTAAACAATCAAAGCGTTTGAAAGGTTGTTTTTAGATACCTTTATTTTTTATTAAAAATTATACCATAAAAGTCGATGAGAGAATTTTGGTTATTGTCAGAGTAAGGAAAGTGGGAAAGTTGGAGAAGTTTTTTAAAATGTACAGCTTAGGAACTTCAAATATCCTCTTAAAATGTTTCTGAATTGTTTAAATTTTGAGATCTTTGAGAAAATGTAAATATTAATTTTTGTTTTCATTATTTATAGCGCACCTAAAAACTATAACATGTTTATCAAAAGCTAACTCGGGTTCTGTTATTTATTTGCGATGATATTTACGCCTTGTAATCTACCACGCACACACACACACACGACAACATTTCCAAATACCAAAAATTAGCACCTTTACTAGAACAATGGTTTAGATGTCATTATTGTCAGGTTTCTACAATCTTGCCTTTTACTACTTAATTATTTATCTGATAATGCTAGAGGCGTGCTATAATGCTACGTAACGAGTGTACAACTAAAAAGTGACGTCGGCTGTATCTTGGAAACCGTTTACTTTACGGCTTGAGGAAAAAATATTTATGACAAAAGTGACTAACAGAAATTATTGGATATTATTTTAAAGTTTCTTGGTTGGCCGCTAGTGGCCTATAGTGCCCAATCAAATAGAGGGATTGTAACTGTTGTCGGTTTACACTTGAAAATGATTAGAGATACTAACCAACCGAAACGTTGTGTTAAGTAACAAAACAAAGACAATAGAAGTCCGACAAGCTATTTTTTTTAATAATACTACTCTTAAACCAATAAACAAAGAAACAGGATCAAATTATTAGAATTAGTCGTATATGTACAGTAATTGGAATTCATTGATGTAAACAGAATTTTAGTTTCCTTTCAAGCTGGTTTTCGATAAAAGCACTCTACAGAGACAGCCATTCAATGTGTGATTGAGAAATGGAAGAGAGCCATTGATCAAGGGGAAAATGTTGTAGCTGTATTTTTGGATTTTAAACGGGCATTCAAACATTTGACAGGGCTAGACTATTGAATAAATTGTAACAGTATGGTATTCGCGAAAATGTTTATAAATGGTTTAAAAATTATGTAAGTGGCAGGTCACAAAAAACAAAAATATCAAAAAGGTACTGAAATAAAAAAAAAGAAATAATATCAGAGTTTCTCAAGGAAGTATACTGGGTCCAGTATTATTTATTAACGATATAATATGCCTTTAGTTTTAAAATAATTGCTCATGACACGTTAATTTACATATGGGTATTAATTTAAAAATAGTTTTAAATATTTAGGAATAATTATTATTGATTAAAAATTAAAGTTTTTTTAATTATTTTAAAGGTACTTATCATATCGAAAATTGTAGGAAAAGTAGGTTATTTTAAAAGAATCAGTCTTATTTTAAGATTTATTTCTAAAAAACTGTATTCATATATTGTCCCATTTTCTGTATTATTCTTCCCTTTTATATCGTACTATTGAGAAAATATTTGATAAATTACAAATTTTACAAAATAAGGCAATGCAGATATTTTTAAATTGTGACAAATATAAAAATATAAATTTTTTGTTAGAAAATTTTGAATGCTTGAATATCAGAAATTTAATTTTTTATTTAGTATGTATATTTATACATAAAAGTAAAAATAATTTATTGCCCGATTGTTTAAAAAAATTTATTATTTTAATTAGGACCATCACAATTATAGAACAGGAACTAATAACCAATTTTACGTGGATAGAGTGTCTAAAACAATAACCTATAAGTCTATTTTTCATAAAGGCTTAAGAAAATATAATTTGGAAAATTCTATTAAATCTCAAATATCATTACAACTTAAAAAAAAACTATAAAATTACATTTAATTAAAAAACAAATTGATACGTAATATTTAAAACAGTTTGCAAATTGTTGAACTTTTTTATCTGTTTCTGTTTAAAGAACGCGTTGCGTTTTAAAATTAAAAAATAAATCTATAAACATTTGTTTAAAAAAAATGGTTAAAAAAAAATATTTAATTGTAGCTTTTTGCTAAATAAAACATGTTACCACTACTACGACTATCTAGTAAAAAATTCAGAATGCCAGATTTTCTAAATTTAATATTAATATAATCTATAAGAAAATTTTAAATCCAATATTAATAGCGCCCTTATTTTATACCCACATTTTGGCGCATAAGGTTTCTAGCGTCGAATGCATCCCACGTCTGCAGCGGCTTAAACTTGACAGGGTGCTTAACTTTAATATTTTTCACAGAAAAAGAATTCAATAATAATAAGAGCGCCCAGCACCCTCCACCAATTCCTCTTTCCCGTTGTAGGATTAAAATTTTGATATTTTAGATTAACGTGATATTTTAGTTTATAACAAAAATAAGTTAAACTCATTGGATGATAATATCAACGAACCCATATCTATTAGTAAGTGTTCCTAATGCAGTAAAGTAGGTATAGTAGCTAAGTTGTTATTAGTAGCACGTAAAAAAGTTAGTTCAAATTAGTTTGGTAGTTGTAAGTTGACCAAATACACGCTTGAGGCAACACTGTTTTGGCGATATTGGGTACTTAGTTCATAGTGTAACTAAGAAGATTAAAGAATAATTTGTTAATTGCTCTGTTATTGTTGCATTTCGATTAAAGCCTATCTGTTCATTATCCAATTAAGTGGAACGGTGGACGGCTTAATCTATGAAATCCTTTATATTTTCTTTAACTGTGGCAAAAAACTTCTTTTCACTGTCGATAAAGATGTCTGTGTTAATGATACAATTTTATTTTTACTGCATTACACGTAGTGCTGATACTATCAGTCCTAAGTAACACATTTGAGATACTGGGTGTTGGGATTGACTAGAGTGGTTAAAAATAAAGTAAGAATTTCATATAAAATTGTGACCTACGTTCACTTACTACGACGTTACAGCACCCTAAAGGGGGGTGATTTCTAAATATTTTCGAAACTTTTGTAGATACTTACAAACCCTGAATAGAACTGTGGTCTTAAAAATGCCTATATTTAAGAAATGCGGCCAGAAATAGGGGACAGTGGGGTAAAAATGGACATAACTTTTCTTTACGCTGAATGGGGTGGGCAGATTAAACACATTCCATAGCAGAAATAATATTTTATTATTTTATAATTATTTAGTTTTTAATTTAATATGGTAATAGCGGTAGAGCTTAATACCTGTTGCGTGTCAGTAACTAGTTGAATTAACAATCAGTCAGTTATTCCGTCATCTTTGACAGTCGTTACAAGTAATTTGGTTCATCGCTAATTTTTCCAATTTCTTGAACAATTCAGACAATGAGCTTTAGGGAACAGCACAAAATATTCAATACAAAGGTTAGAGTAAATGGTGAGTGGCAATACAATCCGGGATTGTGCGTGGACGATTTTTACGAACATTTTCCTAACGTTGCTTTTTGCTGTGGATTTTTATCATTGCCTGAAAAGAACCGTAGCTGTGTTTAGGGAAACAGATTCTATACAACACAAAAAAGGAGCAGGAAGATCATCTGTAAGAACAGAAGAACTTGTTGCATACGTTCGTGAAATAATGCAAAATACGCCAACAAATTGTATAAGACGCCTGTCCCAAGAAGTGGGAAGATCTTGTGGAACATGCAGGACTATTCTTAAGAAGCAATGTAATTATTTTTATTTTTCTTTCTGTATATTCTTACTTTGTTAATTTTATAAACAACAAAAATAAACTTGTATTTGTCTACTTATTTTATTACTCATTAGTTTGGCATATCATGTCATAATATGAATTTGACAAAATTTTAACCTAGATTTGGTTAGATATATCGTCCCCATATCATTGTGATCTAAACCAAGCCTCATGTTTTTTAATCCAAGCCCTCTTTGATGCAAATAATTTTTGCTCGCACGGTAGTTGTTTTCCTTCTAATATTTATGTATGAAATTTGTATATTCAATGAAACAAATAATTTAAATACTAACGATTTAACGTTATATAAAATACTGTTAAGAAAAACATCAATAACCTATTACTACGTATGCTATAATATTTTTCGGATGCAAAGTGATTTTTAACTAAATGTATATAGGAAACATCGCATCCAATTATATATTTACCAATAGTACCTTTTTTTCGTAAAATATGTCAGATTTTTCTAATTTAACATAAAAAAGAATAAATGTTAGCGTAAAAAAAGTTATGTCCATTATGTCCCTATTTCTAGTCATATTTCTTAAATATCGATATTTTTAGGACCACAGTTCTATTCAGCATAGAAGGTTTACTGATATATTCAAATTTTAAATTGGGGGGTTTGTAGTAAATATCGCAGAATATTTCCAAATGTATACAACTAACATCAAAATTATTACCGTTGGAGCTACACGTGCTTGCTAGAAATTGCAGTAAATATACTTTAATAATGTCATAAGTGAGATATGTATATTACAATAGAGTTTGCCTGATTTGCTTTTTAATTAGAATTTATTGATCTGCAAATCTCGTTTTTTTACCCACAGAAAGCGTAGAGAATCAAGTGCAGACTCCGGAATAAGAAGTATAAGTTCCAAATCCCGTCGGGACTCTCATCATACTGCCATCTCCGATTTCAAATCTGAAGTGGCAAAGTTATGGCAGCGACGGGAATCGGTAACCACTACAATAGTAAGTCCAAGTTCGGTGTCTACTAGACGAGATAGTGGGGAGTCGTCCAGGAGCGGAAGAAGGGATTCAACATCGTGCTCGCAGCATGCATCTCGAAGAGGATCTGGGGAAAGTGGGAAGAGCAGTAAGTAGAAAATATATATAGTACCTATATAGAAAATTGGTATATAAATAACATGTCGCGACAATATAACAGATGCGACGGTAAAAATGTAATATTTCAACTGTTGACAAACTTTTGTTGTGCTTTTCTCGACTGAATTACTTTTTAAATGTTTTATAAGCCATACATTTTTAATACTTCTAATGGAAGTCTAAATGTATTTTGTTGCTTCGCTCCGTTTTGTTTTATTTCCTGTAATTAATTTTTCCGGTAAGGTCTGGATATCGTATGACCATTTAATAATGAAAAAAAGAAATTATTTTTAAGTCACTTTTGTGTCGAAAAATATTGTACCAATTATACTTTAAGTCCCATAGACGTAGCTAGAACTAAGCACTTAATTCATAAAATAGTTTTCTTGTCAAATCAATATACTATTTCTGTAATTTCGGCAGGTTTATTCCGTAGGTACTACCAATTTTTTTATTAATGCCTTGTAAACATGAGGCTATTGTCATTATGAGTTTTACTCCGTTACTGGGCAGCGATGATAATGCTGAAACTAATTCTCTTACAGGCCGACGAGATTCCACGACAATCATTCCACCACCCCCACCACCGCCCCCAAAAATCGTGGGGGCTACGCGAAAACGGCGCGATTCTCGTGGAAAAGTCGAGACCCCGGCTTACTATAGACAGGAACAAAGACCTTCTACTTCTTCCACAGCGTCCGATTCGGGAACATCAGCTGGATTACTTCAAATTAGGTAAGAAGTAGTAGTCGTAGTAGCAGAGAAGGGAGACTACTCTTTTTGCCATCCCCATTTTAATTCCAAGATAATATTACTGCAGTTGTATATTATTCCGAGACACAGTTATTTACCCTAAGATTTGTCCATTACAGACCACGAAAAACCAAAATGCAATCCTAATATATATCTGTTGGTATTTTATTATACAAGGTTCCTCAATACATAGAAATCAGAAAAGCTTCGGTTTCCTACAAAGCGGAACTGCAAAAAAGCGACCGTAATTTGACGGCGAGCCTCGCCGCGAAAAAACGTGTATGTAAGTACTTACAAATCAAAATATGTTCCTTCAGAGCGTTCAGCGCAAAAAATACCGGACCGTATTTTCTAAAGCGGTCGCTCTGTACGTTGGGAGATAGTGCCAGCACGATTTTTGACGGTGCGCTAGTATTTTATCGCATCGTATGTAATATTACTTTCCAATAATATTCACCGTCCAAAGCGAACGGACTACTGTTGGCAAAATCGGCCGCCAAATTACGGCCGCTCTTTTGCGGTGCCGCTTTGTAGGAAACCGAAGCTTAACAGACGTGCCTCTCCATTAATCGCTATGTGAACCATATCATCGTATGATTTAGGGTGACCTCCAATCAGTATCGGGCCTTTGTCCATACGTGCAGAAACATGCTAGAGAGGTAGGGTATTCCTAAACTTCGCCGATAAACCCAGGAGCTTTTTGAACCGTTAAAAATTAATCAGTTTGTGTCCTGGCCTACCAGCTCGGGTTGTACACCTTGATGGCTCTAGAAACTGATAATTAATTATTACCGTATAAATATATAATGTCAAAGTATAGAACAAAAAATCAAATATTCTCACAGCAATTTGCACACGAAATAAATCTTACTTGTTTCCTTAATTTCAGTCCCGCATTCACCGCAAACGCTGCATCTTCCACGGACTCCGCATCGCAATCTAATCAGACTGGTCTTCCATGCCCGACTATAATTACTTCTAGTGTGACCCCTCCATCAGCTACTTCACCCACAGTGCCAACCACTACTGTTACTACCCCCACTCATCCACTCCTGGCTACCCGTAGAGATTCTACAACTCAATGCGGCAGGATAGGAAGAAGAGATTCCAGGTAAGCATTGTAACGAAGGGATTAATTTTCTAACGTCCCGCAGCTTAATGTTAAGTCCATATTTGCATGGACTTTGCATCAGTAATTTTGGGAAATATATTGGTGTTGTCTAATAATTGAAAATAGTTGTGCAACCTCCTCAAACAACAATAGAGGCAATACAGAGTTCCCCATTTAAAACGAAGCAGGCTAAATATCTGGTTCCACGTTAATAAAAAAAAACGCTCGGACCCGTCGATTTTTATTTCGAGGGGGAGATCTTTTGCGTATATTGTCAATCTTGTTACTTCAAGTCCCTAGGAGGGAGGGGTGGGGGGGGGGGGGGGGGTAAGATCTAAATCTTAAATGGATACCTCTATTTTATATAATTTTTTTGGATTCTGCATAAAATTCTGAACATTTTTTATTAAATGCATTATTAGTTTATACTAAACAATTTCCGAGATATTGACTCTTGAAAAATGAGATTTTTAAACTTTGACAGTGTCTAGCTTTCTAACTGTACGTCTTTAGAGTAAAACGGCTTACATGTCCCTATCTTCGATTTTTATTATCTTTCCAAAAGTGTCAACTTCCGGTTAAACCGGTTGTAAGAAATATAGTACTTCCGGTTTAAACGGAAGTTGATACTATTGGAAAGATAATAAAAATCGAAGATAGGGACATGTAAGCCGTTTTACTCTAAGACGTACAGTTAGAAAGCTAGACACTGTCAAAGTTCAAAAATCTCATTTTTCAAGAGTCAATATCTCGGAAACTGTTTAGTATAGACTAATAATGCTTTTATTAAAAAATGTTCAGAATTTTATGCAGAATCCAAAAAAATTATATAAAATAGGGGTATCCATTTAAGATATTGATCTTACCCCCCTCCGTCCTAGGGGCTTGAAGTAACGAGATTGACAATATACGCAAAAGATGTCCCCCTCAAAATAAAAATCGACGGGTCCGAGCGTTTTTTTTTTAATTAACGTGGAAACAGATATTTAGCCGGTTTCGTTTTAAATGGGGAACCCTGTATAGTTAATCCCACAATGACAGTATTACACGTTATTACGCATCGAAAGCAAAGAAAAGATTAAGTAAAATGTATTTAAATATCTGAACGAGCTAATAAAAATTGATTTTAAGTATTATAAATTACTATACCTAATAACTTGTAGTTTATTTTGCATCCACATTAAGCATATATTTATCTTTAGTCTGAAGTTGAATCTTTAAGCAGCACTGAGTAGGTATTAATATTTAAAATGCAAAGCTTTAAGTTAAAGAGCTAAATAATTTTTTTGTTCATTAATCGCAAAAAACAAAGTAAGTGCCTTGAGATTAAAAAAACGAAAAAACATAAATTTAAAGAGATTTTAAAAAATAATAATTGAAATCAGGTATTTCCACTGCTCTTAGCATAAGCTTGCGAATATTAATCAAAGACTGACAATATAAGCTTATAAATAGTAACTCATAAATTGTCTGTCGGGATTCGTTAAGTCCAGTTTCAAAATTATTAATGCGCTTTTGGTGAAAAAGCTGGAAAAATACTGATTTTAACTAGAAATTAAAAGACAAAATAATACAATTTCAAATTATGTATTATTTAAAAATGAAGTCGTAATGTCATTAGCAGTCTGGTTAAAACAAAGAAAAATAGTCTTTAATGGCTAAATAAATTACAAATGTATTTAGCTAGACACGATGGTAAGTTACTTGAAACTAATAAAAAATGTACAATAAATAATGAATTAATTAATTTTTAAAAGAGATGTTACGATTTAAAATTCAGTAATTAAATATAATTATAAATAACCCAGCTTCTTTGATACTCCTTGGCTATAATTCATTAAAAAATTTCTTTTTATTTTTATTAAATAATACTTTATATATTTAAAATTAACCTTTTTAGACTCTGCAGAAGTTGTAAAACATTTTTAAATTATCATTATAACGGGCATTTTAATACGTAATACATGATATTATACGGAGACTTTCTAGAAAAACAAAAAGAAGGATAACCCAACAAACAACAATTTGTGTATTAATGTTTATTAACTAATTATTATTCTAGATCCCACGCAAGCCCAGAAAGACGCAGCTCCAGGCTTCAACGGCAAAACACCGCCTTTGACGAAAGTTTACCTCCTGGAATGAATCGACGTGGGTCGCAACCGACAGCATTAAGTCCTGATGTCGACGACACTGGCAGAAAAGCCAGGAGAGACTCATTAAGTCCTGATTCTGCCTCTAGGGGTCGAAGGGATTCGAGGTCTCATCTAAGTCCTGATAGGTAAGTCGTGATGGTAGATACCAAAGAGGTATGTCTGACTATGTAAATATTTTTAAATATACATCTATGGAGCTTTGTGAAGGGTTCAATTCAATTAAATAGGTTAGGTTAGGTTAGGTAAGAGTGGCAGACCTCTGGCATTGTCCAAATAATCACACGTAGTCCTATAAGGACCGTTGTGGTACCACACATGTTCGGCGGAACCTATCCGCATCAGCTTCTTAATGGTTAACGCGATCGTACAAGAATCTTGACAGCTCATTCAAACCAGCCGTTGCTGTTAATAAACTTATTTGCAGGCTGCTCACTTCTTCCAGATTATTAAAAAATAGTTCACCCAGGACATTAAACCTTCTTTTCGCGAGGCCGGGGCATTCACAAAAGAAATTCTGAATACGTTTCTCCTCTTCTTCATCTCTGCAACTTCTACAGAAGTCGTTAGTTGGTATTTGCATACGTTCAGCGTGTCTACCGAACAGGCAATGTCCGATGACTACGGCAGTGATGTTTCTTAGGTCCTTCCAACTGTGCTGTAATAGCGCTGCGGTTCTCCTGGTATCAAGTAGGGGCCACAATTGCCTGGAGATTGCAAGTTGTTTAGCTTTTCGATCTATCTCTTTTTTGACTGATCCCAGTGGTCTAACCACAGTATTCTTTGCTAGTTCAACAGACATGCTCGCGCCCTCCGTGGCGAGCGCATCAGCAGTCTCGTTGCCATTTCAATTATATAACAACCTATAAAATGAATTTGGATTTCCTTGAAATCTTTTGACGTCAGGGGTTTCTAGCTCTGGCCAATAAAGTTTTAAATGTTAAGTATTATAGTAGTAAAATACTGTTTTGGAAAAATGTCATATAGCTCCAGCTCCAAGAAAAACATCATAATTGTATAGATTAATCTGTTAGCTACCTATCACTGTACGTCAACAAAGAAAAGTCAGAAAAACACACATTTAATTCCCTTCACCTAACTAGAATAGTTTGAAACTTATTTACGGTTTTTCGCAAAATACTCCAAATTTACTGTCGTCTTATTGATTTTTGGTAAGAAAGCCACGTTATCCAAATTTAACACCAATGTACAAAACCAAATTGCTGTGATCGGTATTAAAGTCGAATATCATGGCAATTTCGCCAAAAATCATTAAGACTGCATGATATTTGGAAGATTTTGAGAAAACAGTAAATAAGTTTTAAACTATTTTAGTTAGGTATATTATGGGAACAAATAATAGGAAGTGTTTTCGCCTATCCATTGAATGTAGCATCGTATTTAAAAAAAAATTAATTTTTTTTACATTTTTTGGTAAAGATCACACACACAACTTTTTTTAAAATTTAAGATATAATATTTACATATCAGGCATAAATGACGCAAGTTACAAGAGATCGATTAAGACTCAACGTCTGTTCGAGCGCGATTTATTCCCATTCCACTTACTCTGCGTTCCCCCTCGATAGCAGCAAATAAGTTTCGGTACCGAAGCACCCACCGCAATGTTTAACGTTTTCGTTTTCTATCTGTTCAGTCCTTGTAGTGAATCTGTTACCTTTCTGTTACCTTTGAAAGGTGACGTATGGTGTACATGGTGGATGGTTGCCAGGAAAAGAAATAATAAGAAATGTGGGTTTTTTGAAGAAAGAAGTATTGTAAAATATTTACTAAATTATATGATAGAAAATGTAATCACTTAAAGGAATCAGATGTTTTAAATATATCAGTAAGAGAAAAGCAAGATGCGAAGTCGCATTAACTATTGATCACGTCGGGGTTACCAATAGTTGATGCCTGAATCCCTTTAATGCTTGCAAGTTAATTTTTTATTAAATATTTATCGTCTTGATTAAATAAAATATATATTTAGAAAACACTTCTGTTTTATTGATAGAAAAGCGAAGAGCTTTCTTTTACTTAAAGAGACAACAGTTTTCCATACCGTCTTTTTCATTTAGCCCTTGTCAATTGCATTGACAGTACAGCGTTAAATTCTCAAAACAAATTATTCCAAGGTTTGTGGCTATTTCAAAATAAACACAAAATTTCACTTACACCCTATACCCAAATCATATACAGTTATATTACGTTTGTTTTCATCATGGGAATGCTATTAAAATGCGAACCGTGACATGCAAGACAGCAACAAATTAACTAAGTTGAGAGTGCCACTTATCGATTTATTGCTTTCCTATTTGGTTAAATAATGCGTATACAGTACTGGCAAATTCCAAGTTACGGTGGCATTTTATGTGAGTATGAGAAGTAGGTTAGGTTAGGTTCCCTCGGTCAAAGAGAGAGGATCATTTGTACTAACGATGTTTGACGAAATCACATCATCGCCTCGCTTCGTCAACAGAAATCCGGTATTCAGTAATATTTGGAACTTATTGGGTTGTACCGAGCTTTTTTTTTTCCTTTTTTTCTCCTGTCATGTAATTAACTAATTAATTATTCTTTCCATCTCCGTCCTTCTATGATAGTACTGGTAAGTATCATTATATGGCCTATCGACGCGCACACGATGGAGTGTTTTAACTACCTGAGTAGTTCATTGCATTGTGCCGTTGAGTGCAGAGTGAGTTTTTTTGTATGTCACAAGTGTTGCAATTAGTAAGATGCCTAAAGGAAATAGAATAAGTAAATTGACAGACATAGCAAAGAGATGGACACCGTCAAGAACACCTTGGCCCATTTAGAAAAGATATTTTTAACACCAAACACCTTCTCTGGTAAGGTTTAATAAACCATATTAGGACAAATAGTTCACCGTAGGCTTACCTAAAAAATTCAGTTAAGATAGAAAACATTAAACATCGCTGTGGGCGCTTTACTAACATGACACTACTACATGCCAACTTATTTGCTTATTTACTGCTAAGTGAATGCATCGCAAGTGGAATGTGGATCGCTGTCAATGTTGAGTATTGATCGAACTCTTTTTAGCTTGCGCAAAGTACCGTCATCTGGGGTTATATCTGATGATATTTTCAGTTATCTGCCTGTATTTCTTTTGTTATACAAAATTAAAGCTAACTAATGTATACTGTCCGAAGAAGTTAATGTAATAAACATATTTACATAAAAAAAAATTTTTTAAGTTATCAGGTTTATTAAAAAAAAAAAAACGTCGTCCGAGATTTGAATTTTTACATTGAAAAACTACGATTTGAGCCTGCTATCCGGTATTAGTTTGATCAGAAACCTTTATCGGATATTTTTATAGAAAAAAAAAAAATTCATGTTTGTAGGTAGATAGTAAAAGAAAATCGATATTATAGAAATAAACGTCTTTATTCGCAAAATTAAGCAAAGAACATGAAATAACATTATTCTCTAACCTTCAATAAACAAAAAAAAACAGAAAAATAAACTTAAAACATTTTTGTCGGATCTTCAAAAAATAAAAAACAGAAATGTACGATCTAAGGCAATTAATAATGCTTTCTCGGCATGTCCGATATTACCCCTGAAAAACACATTTTTCGTTAATTTCGATTTTTTGCGAAAAGGAAAGATGCAAAATAAATTTTGAGGTTATAGGGGTCTTGATAAGGGTGATAAAATATTAATCGCATTGCACCATATAGCTATCATGCACAGGTTCTACAGGCTGTAGGAGACTATTTGGTTGTCTCAATTTTATCGAAAAATGTGATTTTAATAATAAATTTTTTGTGAGCTTACCTTGACTTTGCGATCGAGCACGAAACGTATGTTTGATCTGTAAGTTATCTGCCAATAGAGAAATATTCTTGGTTAGTAACCAAACTGTCACACAACAGCTATAGCGCGTGAAATTTGAATTATAACCATATTGTCCGATATTACCCCTGCGATCCGATATAACCCCGGTTGACGGTACATTTTGAATTAATTTCTTTACATTAAAAATCACCCTGTAATGTCAAGCTTGCCAACACTGAACATGAACTCACAAAATAATTCAGTAATGTTACCGCTTATTTTTTATGATATAAATAGACTTAAGCGATTACCAAATTTCGTGGAAATAGAATCAGGTTCATATTCTACTTATTCCCCCCCACTTTATCATCTAGCAGAATGAATAACAACCGGTAGCCACGATTTTATTTTTTTTAAAAGTAACGATTATAAAAATAAAGTAAATACAGGGTGTTTTTTTAAGGTCGACGAGCGGCCATATCTCGGAAACTACTGGGTATAGAAACTCAGAAAAAGAAAAATGATAATTAAAGTGGCCATGAGAAAATTCTGGAAATAGTTTTTAAGTTCCGCATTTTGCCGCAAGAGGGCGTAATTGAAAAGTAAATTTAAAAATTTTACATAACTCCGAAAATTCCACATTAAGGTATATGTTTGATAACACCATTTTAAAGCATGGACAATTATGCATCATTTTGGTCCTATGCTTATTGGCGTACCGACTTTAATAAGAGTGGGGGAAGCTGTTGAAAGTGTAATCATTTAAATCGCTGTAACTTATAAACGACTTATCCGATTTGAGCGAACTAAAGACTATTTGGAAGAGAAATGTATGCACTTTCACCAGTTGGATTTACTTGTCCATAATAGTTCCCAAAAAAATGCTAGAGGGCGCAATTTGTAATAATAACAGTTTTTTCGATTTTATCCCGAAAATTCAAATCATACGGTATAACTATGACATCATAATCGAAAAGTAGATGAAATTTGCAAGAAAATATGTGAAGACCGCAGTTCGATTTCTTTGTTCGTTTCAGAGTTATTGCCAAAACAATAATTTTTAATATAAATTGCGCCCTCTAGCAATTTTATTAGAAACTATCGTGTACCATTAGATACGACAATTGAAGGTACTTCCAAACAAGCTTAAATTAAGTAAAATCGGATAAGTCGTTTAGAAGTAACAGCGATTTTAATGTTTACACTTTCAATAGATTCTCCCACTCTTATCAAGTGAAAGTGTAAACATTAAAATCGCTGTAACTTCTAAACGACTTAACCGATTTTACTAAATATAAGCTTATTTGGAAGAAAAAGGTAAGTACCTTCAATTGTCGTATCCAATGGTACAAGATAGTTTCTAATAAAATTGCTAGAGGGCGCAATTTGTATTAAAAATTATTGTTTTGGCAACTCTGAAACGAACAAAGATATCGAACTGCGGTCTTCACATCTTTTCTTGCAAATTTCATCTACTTTTCGATTATGATGTCATAGTTATACCGTATGATTTGAATTTTCGGGATAAAATCGAAAAAACTGTTATTATTACAAATTGCGCCCTCTAGCAGTTTTATTAAACACTATCGTGTACTGTTGGATACGGTGATTGAAGATACTTACCTTTCTCTTCCAAACAAGCGTAGATTTAGTAAAATCGGATAAGTCGTTTAGAAGTTACAGCGATTTTAATGTTTACACATTCAATAGCTTCCCCCACTCTTATTAAAGTCGGCACCCCAATGAACATAAGACCAAAATGATGCATAATTGTCCAAGCTTTAAAACGGTGTTATTAAACATATACCTTAATGTGGAATTTTCGGAGTTATGTACAATTTTAAAATTTACTTTTCAATTACTTGCGGCAAAATGCGGAACTTAAAAACTATTTCCAAAATTTTCTCATGGCCACTTTAATTATCATTTTTCTTTTTCTGAGTTTCTATGCCCAGTAGTTTCCGAGATATGGCCGCTCGTCGACCTTAAAAAAACACCCTGTATACCTAACTAACTCACTTATAATTATTTTATCTCTAAAGTACGATCGAAACCTGTATTTTCTAGAATAAAGGTCCAGTATTAATATTAAAAACGGACCCTTAGAACAAAAAGCAATATCCGTTAAATGTTATTAATATTAACTATCCATTAGGAAATTAGGATCGGATCGTATACTCGATTTGTAACAAAACAAAACAAAACGAAAGCGAAGAAGAAGTATTAAAGTTTTAAAATATCAATTAGTTTAATGCGTAGAATATTCTATGGACATTTATTATGTACGAAGAAAATTATTTAAATCAAATTGTTTATTTTCCCAGAGACAATTTCCAATTGTTACGGAATAGTCAGGGTTAATTTAAAGTAACTAAAATTGAGGAATGACAAACAAAACATTTAAGTAAGAAATATAAGTAAAACATGTGTTAACAACATATAATAAAAAAAAGCATGTAAGCAACAAAACATTGATATGTTAAAATTGATTTAGGTGAATTTTTTAAACATTGTATATTAGGTAACATATAAAAATTAAAAGTAGAATTTATAATTAAAAAATAAAGATATAAAGATAAAATTGAAACGGCTTATTTAATTGAAAAAATGGGCATCATATCTTCTGATATTGTAACCACTTTGTCAATTAAAAATAACACGTCATATATTGTAAAATTGAATCCTTCTTCGAAGTATATGTATAAATATATATATATTACTTTCATTGTTCTAGAGTTACCATTATTTATTTTTTTAGATCAGGAGAACGTGATATTAGCCCAGTTCGGCGTAGTCGTAGAAATAAGTTAAGAAGACAATCAACCAGTGTAGCTGGAAGGCATGCTCACAGGTAAAGTATTGTAAACACTATATAAATTAAGAAAGTGATGCACATCATTATTAAATTAAGTCTATTAAAGGCATAAACATATAATAGATAATACTTCTTTTTTTTGATATTTTTAAATTATATTGTGTACATCTGAGAATAAAATATTATTATAGAGTTTCAATATAAAATACGTCGGAACATCACGGCATTAGCTACTTTATCCTAATGGTCTTTAAAATTAATAAGAAGAAAATACAGTATCTATTCTTCCTGGTATATACAGGGTGTTTCTGAACATGTGGGCAATCTCTCGGATTCATATAGATTAAGTGAAAATAACATGATAAGTTCATATAATATTTTTTCCTAAGAGCCCCCCTCGAGGAGATATATGCCCCTAAAAACCGGCCCTGAAAACTAGTTTTATTGATAGCCTTTGAATCGCCCTGTATATTTTGATTAAAATTTAGTATAATTTACACTATGGAAAGCTTTATTAAATAGGTTAATAATAAAATGTATAGTTCATTCTGTGAGCCAGGGATGGACTAGCTTGGGCATAAAAAATCTTACATCTTTGACAGGTGTCATGCAATCGGGATTTTTATAATATTTTTGGATAGCTTACGTATTTTAACGCAAAATAGATACTCTTCGTAGATTTTGATAAGTTGAACCATTTTCGAGAAAAATCGACTTGACCGTTAACATGCTTTAAAAAGGTTTAATCGTATCTGTCAAAGATGTAAGATTTTTTATGCCCAAGCTAGTCCGTCCCTGGCCCACAGAATGAACTATACATTTTATTATTAACCTATTTAATAAAGCTTTCCATAGTGTAGATTATACTAAATTTTAATCAAAATATACAGGGCGATTCAAAGATTAGTTTTCAGGGCCGGTCTTTAGGGGCATATATCCCCTCGAGGGGGGCTCTTAGGAAAAAATATTATATGAACTTATCATGTTATTTTCACCTAATCTATATGAATCCGAGAGATTGCCCACATGTTCTGAAACACCCTGTATATAATAATTATTATTAATATGTTCCAAATAGCAAATAGTAAGTTGTAAAAAGTTTAATAAATAAAAAATAATAATAAAACATTATATTAAATTTATGAGAACAATAGCAATTTGGCTAAAAAGTGAAAATAGCAAAGCATTGCTGTTGAGTGCGGAAAATACTCTTTTTGCACTTGCACTGGCACTCGCTGTTTATTAAAAAGCACATTCTATGTTATTTCATTTGTTATTAACAATATTAATCGTTAATAAATAGTTAACGAGTTTTATCCGAGACATACAACCCAGAGAACCTCGACAAAGTAACTTTTCCTATAAATATGAACGAACCCGAACAAATATACTATTTTTTTTAATATTAAAACCTTGTTTAATTTTATCAAAAAGTCAGAATATACCTAAAAAATTTTAGTTAAAAAAAATTGATAAACGTAACTAGTTTTTTTTTGGAAATTTAATTTCCTTACATAACCAAACGAATATTTTGTTGCCGAGCACCGACCAGAATTATTAAAATATCGGGTTTTCTTTAATCTTGTCAACATTTTTACACCATTCGGCGGATAACAGTAATTTATTTCTGGGTTTTTAAAATAAAATGAAAATATTTTTATGTAAAATCTAAATGGCAATTTTACTCTGAGGTCTCTTTTAATTAAATTGTTATCTACTTCAGTTTTATTTTATTATTAATACATTTTGCTCACCCAAAGGTAAATAATACATCAAGCATTATAAAGTGGGTATACGTTATTACATTGTAAAAACGGAAATGGTCTCTCCACACAAAATAAAAATAAACTGATAACTCATAAAAATGAGGTTTAAAAAATACCATTTCAAAGTTAAAACGGGTTTTCTGGTTTTCGTAAAACGAAAAAAATTAATTAAATTTTTAATGTGGCCGGTTGATCAGTAAAAGGATGAATTTCAAAAGGAAACTCGGAAAATCAAATAGATTTTAGTACACGTGATTACATAATTCCCTGTTATACAGGGTTTTTGGGGAGGAAATGGTAATATTTTGGGAATGTGTTCAGAGGGTGAAAATAAAAGAAAAAAACCCATATGCTATAGTTCGATTCTCAACCATTTCTGAAATAATCGGTTCTGAATTTTTTTTTTATATTGAAATAATAAAGGAGGCTTTAGTTTTAAACGTCCGATACATTTTGATTGATAGTTTTGATATGCATAGTAGTTGTCAGTTAGCTTCATATTGAGCGTATTGACTTGAACCAAGATTTTCATACTTACAATGCCCCACACATTCAGTCACAGGAAGTATGCCGACATGATATCCGTGAATGGTTACTGGAACGGTAGTGCGATGCGCGCAGTTAATGAATATCGACGTCGTTTTTCAAATCGAAGAGTTCCTCAGAAATGAGTTTTTCAAAAAGTATTTGCAAGTGCTCAGGAAACTGGAATGTTTCCAAGCGTGAGAATCGTTTCTGAAAGAGTGCAGGGTCTAGATGGGAAAAATGAAGAAAATGTTCTGGATATTGTCGCAGAGAACTCAGGTATAAGTACGAGACGGGTTGCAAATGAACTTCATATACCATAACATCTAGCCGTATGGGAGTCACTTAGAAAAAAAGGTTTAAAACCTTTTCACGTTCAACCCGTTCAACATCTTCTAGATGGTGATCCTGCTTCAAGGGTACAATTTTGTGAATAGATCCAGCAAAATCGAAGTCTGCACAAATACATTTTATTTAACTATAAAGCTTAGTTTACTCGTGATAGAATTAATAATTGCCACAATGGGCATCGGTGGTCAGATGAAAACCCTCATGCTACATTTGAACGAACTTTTAACATCGATTCAGTATTAATGTCTGGTGTGGAATGCTCAACGACCAGTTGTTTGGTCCATTTGAAATGGATGGGCGTCTTACTGGAGAAGGGTATTTACTGTTTTTGGAAGAGCATTTGATACACATTTTGGATGATGTTCCGTTAAATGTTCGACAACGAATGTACTTTCAACATGATGGAGCCCTACCTCATTTTAGTCTCCTATGCGAAATTTCTTGAATTATCGTTTTCCTAATTGCTGGATTGGCAGAGGTGGTCCGCAAGTTTGGCCACCGAGGTCACCAGACTTAAATCCGCTTAATTATTGCCTTCTGGGGATGGATGAAATCGCTAGTATACGAAACACGAGTGGAAACAAGAGAAGCACTCCGCGATCGAATTTTCAATGCTGCAGCTTTTATAAAAAACAATCCCCACTCAATCCAACGTGCTACCCGAACGATTAACAAACGTGCCCAAAAATGTATTGAGGTTGGTGGAGTGGTTTTTGAGAATATTTTTTAAGTTAATTTGTACTGCAGTACCTATAATTATTCGCTTTTAAAATAAAAATTAACTTATAAAAACTTTAGAACCTATTATTTTAGAAATGGTTGAAAATCTAACTAAAACATATGGGTTTATTTCTCTTGTTTTTACTCTCTGAACACGTTCCCAAAATATTGCCCTTTCCTCCCCAAACACCCTGTATATAGTAGATACATATCTCATATCTTGGCTTTTGCTACCTGTCATTCATTTTAATAAAACCTCATTGTTGTATGCCTGAAAGGTCTACAGGGTAACATATTTACAATTTTAATAATGTCACTTGTTTACCATTATTTTGCATAGTAATGTTATTCTTGTTATCAAGAGCAAGTAGGTCCATCCCGTATTCGATAAGTTTATGGCGTTTGCAATTGTGTGCTTGAGAAAGTCTGTATATTTTGCGTTTGAGAAATTTGTTGAAGTGTTGTGTATATAAATATTATTGTTCAACTAATTTTTGATGTGACTCCCGTGGGAAAATTATCGCTCTGCATCTAGTAGAAGAAAACGAAATCACTTATCATTGGACGCAAAAGAAATTGTTAAGAATGTGTATGAATAATTAATAAATAGAGGATTTCACAAGCAAGATGCTTTCAAGGAGACCTTTTTACTTACAAAAACGCCAATGTCATCTATATAAAATATCGTAAGCCATGCAGGAACGATAAACAGGGATTTTCAATATCATCGTTTGAAAAAACGTCCACAAGAAATCCTAAGAAGAAATATATATTTCCTCTATGAAGAACAGGTTATCAATACTTTGGATAAATTTAAAATAAAGCTAGAATAAAATGAAAGAAACATAAATATTTATTTAGAGTTAAAATTTTTTATTCCGTCACTGATTTCGTCTCCTGTTGTAAATAATAAATTTTGGCTAGAAATTTACATTTTGTTAATTGATATCAAAAAGGCAATACAATATACCTACTTTGAGAATTTTGAGATGTACTTTACATTACAAAATTTTTTATAACCTAATACATGTGGCGCCATCTTAACGATAATGTAAAAACTGAACTACAGTAAAACGTTGCATTCAATGCGAAAATCAATACAAGGCATTACCTGCAGGCCAAACGTTTGGTTAAAATTTACCCCGGTCGTTAATAAGAACACATTTTTATTATGACTGTAAGATGGCGCTCGCTGTACCAATGTAGTTTCTAATTCAAATAATGCTGTAATGCTAAAAGTGTAATTAAAAAAAAAGTTTATTTATTACATTGAACAATAATTATTTTTTTTAAATTAATAATAAATGCGTTGATTATAAATCAATATTGAAGTATTAATAGATTTTAAAATGTATATATATCAAAATATGTTCCGTATGGTTAAGAGGAGATCATAAATGCTATAATACGAGGAATCTACTCAATTACTTTAAAATAAGACTTATCTATAGTAAAATCCTATCTCTTTTGTTCGTTATAGTGAATATTATAGTCCAAGTAAGATTTACTAAATCTTTATTAGTAACCCTATTGACAGTAACGAGCCACAGGCAGTTAAATGTATAGAAAAAAGATAAGCACAAAATCTTCCTCCACAAGTTTATTAGAATACTTAGGCGAACCTAGAATAATTCATAATAATTCTACATGTTTCGAGTGTAGAAACACTCGATATCAGGGAAACAAAGTTAATAGTACAATGCTGATGTTGTTAGCGATGGAGAAAATAATAAGTGGGATTGAGCCGTAATGGAACTTTCAATGGTGTACACGAGGTATAAAAAATGAACAGTCAGAAGACCAACAAGAATTCAGCATACTGGAAAGTCAAGGGGTAGTGAAAAGGCCCTGTCCTGGGCAGAAAAATTAACTTATTTGACAAAGAAAAGGTTATAAAAAAATACTTCGTGCATAAATCTTCACTAAATTTTATTGTTATACCATAATAATTGTTTCGACACACAGTGTCTTCGTCAGATGGTTACAAATGAATGAATGATTTAAATTATCTTAAACTATAAAATTTACTCTAAATATTATTTAGTTTAAGATAATTTAAATCATTGATTCATTTGTAACCATCTGACGAAGACACTGTGTGTCGAAACAATTGTTATGGTATAACAATAAAATTAGTGAAGATTAATCAAAAGAAAAGGTTACTTTTCTAACATGTTCTAGTAACTAAAAAATTTTTTTAAATCATTTAAATCAATTAATTTTACACACAATGTGTATGTCTTGACTCCTGCCGTGCTAACTTGGCTGTAACAAGCCTGGTACCCCAACAGCATTTTACTTCAAGCTAACTGATACTTTGACTTTTACGAAAACCAAATTTTTTTTTTCTTTCCCTCTCATTTCACTACTTTTACATATCTCCGACAAAGTTTAATGAAACTTAAGATTTCTCACTACTTATACCTAAATGATTTTCACAAGGTCTGTTAAACTCTCTAATTTTTATTTTGCTCTCTTCATTTTTCTGCCCAAGACAGGGCCTTTGCACTAGCCCTTGACTTTCCAGTGTGCTGAAGTCTTGTCGGTCTTCTGACTATACATTTTTTATAACTCGTGTACACCATTGAAAGCTCCATTACCTACGGCTCAGTCCCACTTAATATTTTCTCTATTGCTAACAACATCAGCATTGTACTATTTACTTTGTTTTCCTGATGATGAGTGTTCCTATACTCGAAACATGTCAAATTATTATGAATTATTCTAGGTTCGCCTAGTTATTCTAATAAACTTGTGGAGGAAGACTTTGTGCTTTTCTTTTTTCTATACATTTAACTCCACTTTGAGTATGGACTACTTCTTCAAAATCTTTGGTTATTGTTACTTGTTTTTTAAGTGTAATGTTGATAATGTGTGTAATTGTTTATTAACTTTTAATTTTGTGTTTAAATGTTAGGTAAGAAAAATTTAGGGGTTTTTCTATCGAATGTTTTATGTTAAACACATTTTAGGTCTGATGATGCCCATACTATAAGGCGAAACACCTTTTAATTAAATAGTAATTTGACGTGACGCCGACTTTGTGTTGTTTTGTTTTAATTTGATTAGTATTAATAGCATTTTATCATTTATCAAGAGATCCCAGTAGCAGCGTCAGAGGTTTTCCTCCCCCTCCGTCGGAAAACTACAAGGCAGTTATTAGGCGCAACTGGACAATGGAGGAAACCTTAATAATTGCGCACCAGAGATTTCGCAGTTAATTATCGATGAACAAATGTTCCCCTATTTTGTAGTGCTACTTAAAGTTTCATGTCAATGAACATTTAGGTGTTTGTGTTAGTATACAAATGTGAGACCCTGTAGAAAATAATTTGTTAAAATTTACAACCTTCCTTAAAAACTTTTTGTTTCCGCATATTCATGTAAGCTTAATATCATACAGTGGGTGTTTGTTATTTGGAATAAATTCAGTAACTCTAGTGCAGTTTTTTTTGCAAAAATGCTTGAATGCGCGTATTATTAATTCAAAGTGTGGTCTTCTTTATAAGTTATATTAATTTATACGAAAGTATCAAATTTCTAATTTTTAATTCATTGTTATTTACAGTGTGTTCACGGATAGAGTTTGGAAGAGGAAAAACCTTCTTATTAGTAGGTATTGAAGAAACAATAATTGTTTTTAAAAACGCCTGCGTGTGCTGAAACTACAATTTCGAATATCAGATTTGGGATTACTATACAGGATTCGTCAAAAATAACATTGTTAGATACTTTTTAGGATTTTTTTTCAATTCCAATTTTTAATTCCTTAATTTTTTAAATGAATTTTGCTTGTACTGAAACTACAATTTCAAATATCACATTTGCGATTATTATACAGGGTGTTTCAGAATAAGATGCTGATCCTTAACGGTGTGAATCCTTAGGTGATTTTACGAAGAAAAGTTCAAATTAATATATATCCTTAACCTATCAACTTTCGAACTACAGGGCGTTAAAGTTTTAAGAAAAAAATCGTTTTTCTATCATAACTTTAAAAACTTTCTAGCTATTTTTATAAGTTTTTCACACATGCCCTCTAAGCATCAATAGCCATTTTTTAGTGTAGACATTTTTTTAAAATTTTTAACCAGTGGCGTCCTGAAAGGGTTTGGACTAGACATTTTTGAAAAATATTATGTACGCCACTGCTTTTTCTCAAGATAAAAATTATTTTTAAGATACTCATTTATTTTAGGCCAAATTTAATATCTTGCCTTTTTA
Source organism: Polydrusus pterygomalis (assembly GCA_963969555.1). Classification (NCBI taxonomy): domain Eukaryota; kingdom Metazoa; phylum Arthropoda; class Insecta; order Coleoptera; family Curculionidae; genus Polydrusus; species Polydrusus pterygomalis. The sequence goes on from OZ018379.1 coordinate 23,797,036, forward strand.
TCGTCCGACAAACAGTTTCCGACAAAAAAATAAAAACATTAAATGCGCATTTGCTATGTGCCTATGGTTTGTTTTGACACTATCAGGAATACTCCAGGAATTTTTCAAAGGGTACGAGACTCAATGAGGAAAAGAGCTGAAGCATGCATTATTGCAGTTGTAAGAAAACCATTTTTTATTACCTACTTTTGAAGTATTTTTATTAGTACATGTCATATTTCTTCAATTCATTCAATCGTAAATTATAAAACTTTTATTCAAACGTGGTACCACCGAGTTAGCGCATAGTTCAACTCGACATCTGAATTTCCGATAACAGTTCCTAACTTGCTGCATTGGGATATTTGCAATAACTACTTTTATTTTTTCTTTCATGAGATCTATGTTAATATTGAAATTGGTTTTATACACATGTGGCTTCAGATATCCCCATAAATGAAAGTCGATAATTGTGAGATCGGGACTCCTACGTGCCAACTGATTTGGACCATAGGTACTTTCCAATCAATTTTTTCCCAAAGTGATGATTTAGCAAATCATCAAAAGGAATTGAAAATTAGAATTGAAAAGAAAATCCCCAAAACAAATACTGTTGTTTCTGACCATCTTTAATAATTTTTTGTCAATAATTACTCAAAATGTTGTCCATCCACTATTTGGCAATATCCGTATAACTTAATATGCACTATGGAAAATAGTTAATACAAAACTTGGGTTGCAATTTAAAAAAATTATCAATATCCTCACATCTCTAATTTGGATCACACTTTATTAATTTTTTTTATTAAAATACCACAACTTAAAATGTTATTACCCGTGCATTTTTCCAAAAAAAATCTACTGGATTTACTGAATTTATTGCAAGTTACACAGTCCCACTGGATTCGTGTATATCCAGAATTTCTTATCTTACCACTGGCAATGCGTGAATTAAAATGTTTTCGTGTTTAATTGAAGTTTACGCAAATTGGTCTAATATATTGATTAATAGGTCACCCGACAGCTCCAGTTGTTCATCAAGGGATCCCAGTCCCAGCGCCAGAGGTGGTCCGCCCCCCACGTCGGAGAACTACAGGCCAGCTATTAGACGTCAATCGACGACGGAGGAAATCCTAATCGCAAGGGGATTTCGCAGACAATCAACCACGGAAGAGATGATACGCTGTAGGAATTTTAGGCGACAATCTTCGCAAAGCGATGAGTGCCAAAGGTAAACATTAATATATTAATTTGCGATTGCCAATAAATTGAAAAATAAAATCTTACAGCAAGTCTTGAGGTGGCATTAACGAATTGAATTTAATAATTAAAATATTACTATGACAAGATACAACCCTGCTTATTAAAACACGAAACATTCAATCTTGTCAAATTGGTTTAGGCTTTTGCGGCCAGTCGATGAACTGGTGTAGTCATGGCTCGGGTCTAAAGGCCGGCGTCCGTCGGTTGGAATTGCTTCCTAACGTTTCTAGACCATATGCAAACTTTCAGCTGCATAAAATAATTTTGATTTTTTACCCATATTTTGTAAATTGCACCACTTTTGCAAAATAAGACGCAACGCAACCTACATAAAACTTTGTTTTGATAATGCTTCATTTCAGATACATTTTCTTTAAAGTAGCGCCATATTAAATGTGTTTTTTTTCTACAAAATCAAAATTGGGCTATTAAAATTTGGTCGCATGTGATGCAAAGTTTGTTTGTTTTTGACCCTGTACAAGGTAACTTCATAAAATAAATATTTTTGAAAACGTAGTTTATGTCTCAAAGTAATAGACCTTAATATTAAGACAATAAAGAACACAGTGTCATCAGTAAAGTGTTCATTAAGTGGAAAATAAATTTTAGTGGTGGGTAAAAAATCAAAATTATCGTATGCAGCTGAAATTTTTGTATATGAGCTAAAAACTGCATTTAAAAAAACTTTTTCTAATAGTTTTTTCGATATTTTTAGAAACACTTTTGAATTATTTTTTGAAAAAAATTAAAATTTGACAGATAATGCGAATCACGTGTCTACTATTTTTTGCTTAATTTTTATCTCGATCAAAGCAGAACTTGATGCCAAAAGCAAATTTCGAATAAAGCTATTAATTAAAAAAAATTCCATATGATGCAGACTTTACTGGTCACACTGTAAAACTAAAATAATTACTTTTTCGTGGGACATTCCGTTCTGGAGAAGTTATGGTCTAATTCAATGGATATTATTTGATAAAGTTAATTGGTAAAATTATAAGGGCCCTGCCCTAATGAGACCATCCTTATTTGCATGATTAAAAGGAAGAAGCGGAGGGCAAGAAGCGTACCTTTCTAAAACAATAAACCAGACTTATGGTTAAAATGGGGTAATATATAACCCCAGTTGGAACGTACGGAGTACAGCCAAAACGACTTTTACATTAAATATTATTTAATCCTAAAATACAAATCCCGATATGACATAAACTAGCTCAAAATTTTAATTAACTATACTGTAGTAATTTTTTAAATTAAAATCTTTGTATTTCTTTGTTAAAGCCCAACCGAAAAATCATTAAAATTCCTAATTTAATCTCGGCACTGTAATAGAATTACTTTACTATCTTAATTTTGACGTTTAATTAATTTTTGAATGTACAATCGACGCCTTGGCATAAAAAAATATAAATAACAAAGAAATTAGTTTGAAATAATAATGAACAGGGTAGCCTTATTAGATATTTATATTGATGGTGCCAATCTCATTTTTCCCTTTCTGGCAATTTTAGTTACGCCCAACTGCTTTAATCCTCAAAGGATTAGCTTTATTTCCGGACGGGGGGGGGTCATGGGGGGGGGGTCATGGGGGGGTCATGGGGGGGGGGGTCATGGGGTTAAATTGTTGTCCTTCGTATTTACTAAATTTATCAAAATTTGTTAGCACTGTGAGTAGAGGGAGATGATTCGTTCAACGCGATTCCCGAGGTCCCTTCAAAAATGGTTCAAAGCTGTTTAAATCTATTCATCAGCGGTGAAATTTCTAGCGTCTTATTTAAGTGATCGATCACAAAGGGTTATGCTGCGGGATGATATTTCATTGTCGAGGCCGGTTACATCAGAAGTGCCGCAGGGCTCGATTTTGGAACCCCTTCTATTTATCATTTATACATCCGATATTTTGACGCATGTTGAAAACTGCTCTAAGCAAACTTATGCGGATTATACATTTAGTTTCTTGCCAAAGGACATCACATCGGCGAATTTATTATCAACAATGAATTAAGAAAAATTCACGACTGTGCAAATAAATCTGTTGTGATTCACTTTGGTAAACAAAAAATTTCAGATATTAATAACTCAGTCCAGTTACAGATTGGTGGAGTGCCTATTCCGGTTAGAAACGCAAATAAATCTCTTGGAATTGTACTTGATGATCGGTTCAAATTTGTGGATCAGGTTAATAATATGCTTAAAAAGTCATTTCATCATCTTAGAGTTCTGTATGCAAATAGATACATTTTGTCTAGACATATATTTTATCTGAGTCTCTAGTACTAAGTCATTTTAACTATTGTAACTTTGTTTATGGTCCCTACCTTAATCTGTTAGAAAAGAGAAAAAATCAGAGGGTGCAAAATGCATGCTGTCGCTTCGTGTTCTCTCTGCGTAAATATGATCATGATTCGGAGTCTACGCGTGAACTGGGATGGCTTAACATGAATAACAGACGAGAACTGCAGCACTGTGCAGTATTTGTGCATAAAATTGTGTTGACAGGCCTCCCTACTTTTCTAAACGATCGGCTTATTTCTAGGAGTGAGACACATAATAGAAACACGCGATATTATGATATTTTTAGCATTCCCAAGCACTCCACAGCCATGTTTCGGCAATGTTTTGGTTATCGGGTGCCACATATGTAAAATGGGCTGTTAAATGAGCTTAAACTATTGAACGTGTTAAATTTTAAGCAAAGGTATAAATTCCAATTGTTTGCTGGACAATAAACTAATATATTTGGCCCATTTACTAATTTACTAAATTACTAATGTGCTAATTTCATGATAGATTTCTATACGTATATATATATTATATTATAATATGTATATTGTATTTGTAAATTTATTACACACTTTACCTTTTGTTTATGTTTTGTTTTGGCTTAATATAGATTTAAATTTATTTTGTGCAATTAACTTGGATTGTTAGAATGGTTTTATTTAACCTAAATTTGTTACCTTTGGAGGTTATATGTAAGAATAGTCATTCAAGGCTAAATATCGCCTCCATCTGGCTGCCTTTAAGGAAATTCATCTTGTTATTATAGAGATCACTTTAGATGTAAATTTTTATGTTTCCTTAATAAAAGACGATTATTATTATTATTATTATTATTATTGTTAGCTATTCAAAAGCTGCTCAAAAGCTGCTTAAAGCTATTCATTAGCAGTTCAAAAGTTGTTCAAAGCTGTTTAAAGCCATTCCAAAGTTGTTCAAAGCTATTTATAGCTATTCATTAGCTATTCAAAAGTTGTTCAGCACTGCTGGCGCATGCGCAGAAGGGACCTCGGGAATCTGGCGTTGAACGAATCATCTCCCTCTACTATTATGTGTCAATGGTCTAGCGATGTGTACCTTTTTTAAATAGCCAAAGTCAGAAAATAAAACCTTTTAATAGAACAAAATATTTCCCCAGTCAAATTTTCATTTTATTAAATTAGGAAGATATATTTTTCCCTAGATAGTTTCTTGCTAAATTTCCTAAATTGATTTTTATTCTTAGTAATGCCTATAAATAAAATATTAACATTTTATCGGAAGCTGTATTCAGATATAATTTTTTAAAGGGCACAATTATAAAACAGAAAAAGGTTCTCTAAATGTGAATTTTTATTACATGTCAGAAATATGCGCTTTGTAACTTGTAATCTAACAGCTATTTTTTAAGAATTAGCAAGTGAAATTCTACAAAATAAACAATAAATAATAGTTATTTCTTTTGCTTTTAGATACAAGGGAAGAAGAGATTCATCCGCACAAATTCTAGATGGAACCGTGACTACGATGACAGTGGAAACTAGCAGTACGTTTTTCGATTCAAGTACACAAACAGGTGAGAGGTATCCCAGTACAACCCTATACTGTTTCGTCTTGTACCTACCTACCTTGCACTTTTTTGTGTTCTTTTTATCCTATTGTTAGCATTAAGAATACATTATTTAATAACAGCTTGGTACTTCGTAACGTCAAACATTGTAAATAGTAATAAATTATACAATTGGTTAATTTAGATGAACCTATTTTTTCCATAATAAGAAATTCATTTAATTACCTTAAAAGGATTGAACACTATTTAGTTTACTTACTCGAAATAATTTTTTGCAGTATATCTGCCACTGTAAGCCCTTTGAAACTAAAATCTCTAGCAACTATATTCTTGCATGGGAATTAAAATAAATGTGTATTGCGTATCTACTTTTTTATACTATGATATATTATATATGCATACCTAAACATGTGTATATTCATTGCTCGTTCAAATCTACAATTTATATTTTAACTCAAAAATCAATGTAATTTTACTAATACAAAGTACTATGCGTTATAATTATTTTGCTCAGATAAATTTCTGTTAAGGTACCGATGTGCATTTGTTGATTTTAATACAATTTATTAAGTAGTACAGGAACTACTTCTTAATAAATAAATATTGCTTTCATTATTTCTTATTGAAAATTTACCAACCCCAAGTTTATTACAAACTATTTTTTTAAAGATGTTCTTAAAAGGCTCTTAAATTTTCACACCTTTTCTTTTTAATGACTGCAGTCAGTTGAATTACCAGAGTGATCAATTTACATAAAGGGGAACCAGGGGCAAGATGGGGACGCTAAGCCTTTATATCAATAAAATTAAAACCAATTTATGTTGTTTGGCTTAACTTACACCAAAACACTAAAAACTATACTTATTTGAAAACAAGCAATTATCCCATCTTGCCCCGGGTGATGAGGTTTATTTAGAAAATCGCATGTGTGGGTGATATCTAAGGGATCACCTTCGTCTATGCTGGCATAAAAATTGTAGGACTATTCTTGGCATATTTGACAGGCAGTACATCCTTCCATGGACTTCGAGTATGTCGCGCAATATAAACATTCAGTGGTTTCATATTTTCTTTGGACCACTCTCCTCTCGCTGTTTTTTTTTATATTTGCGAACCATTTCTGAAAATAAAAAGAACTGGTATTTTAATTTATTATGCATTAATTAATAGGTCACAAATTTTTTAGTATGATTTTTAACAAAAAAATATGAATTGGGGCCAGATGGGGTACGCGACAAATAAAACATCCCATCATGCCCCCCAATGACACTTAAAAAAAAAAGTTTTTCTTACCTTTACAGTCGACTTTGATAAATTAATGTTTGTGCCAAAAGATGCCTCTATACTGGTACACTCCAGAAAAAATAACGAATTTTGCTTTAACTTAATGTACACTTTTTAACATACTCTGTTTTAAGTCAGAAAATAAGATCAATAATACGAAATAATGGAAAATCGATCATAACTTCCGAACGGTGTGCTTTGAACGCCGGTTCTCCGAGGACTGAGCGATGAGTTGTTATCAAGCGAGTCCAAGGTTAAGCACGCCGTCCACACACATCAGTGTTGGCAGTAACTAGGGTACCCCATCTTATCCCATGGTCCGGTCTTGCCCCTGGTTCCCCTAAATCTTATATTATGTGGGACTAAGCGTTTTCCATTTTATTTTAGTTAATCTAATATCATCTATCTATTATATAAATTAATGATTCATTTTCAAAATCAAATCAAATCAAATCGTTTATTTTCCCAGAGACAATTTACAATTGAAGGGGAATAATCAGGGTATATTTTCAATTTTAAAACTAGAAACTTAAGTAACTAGGTATCTAAAAATAAACAACAAGTAACAAAACATTTCAATACGCAATATAAATAAAACATGTACAAGCGTTAAGACAGACAATTAAAAAACTCATCCAAGCTGTAGAAACATTCAGATATTAAAAATGATTTTAATGACTTTTTAAAACATTGTATACTATTACAATCCTTAATTTTTCGGGCAAAATACTGTAGACTGTAGACTCGAACATCCAGACATTTAGGAGAATAGGCTACTAATCTTCTAGAGTGTGGAGCACGAAAACTATTTTTGTGCCTTGTATCAAAACCGTGCACATCCCTGTTTTGTACAAATTCACCTTTATTACAAAAGACAAGCACTGCTAATTCCAATATGTATAGGCTAGAAAGAGGTAGTAGGTATATTAAAATTTTTTAAAATCTCTCTACAACTATTATACCGATTAGGAACACCTGCTATACATCTTAGGATTTTTTTTTTGTTTTGCAAAAATATTTTTAAATAGGGTCGAAGTACCCCAGAAAGTCAGACCATATCTTAAGTACGATTCTACACATACGTAGTACAACATAATTAGGTGTTCCTTACCTAACATAGATCTTAAATTTATAAACAGATAAAAGGATAAATTGAGTTTAGACATAACATGTTCACAATGTACCTTCCATGTCAAACATTCGTCCAGATGAGTACCAAGAAACTTAGTGCTCTGAACTTGGCACAAGGATTTATCATCAATAAATAAATTAATACTATCATCCGTTTTTTGTCTATTATGAAATTGAACAAACTGGGTCTTGTCTACATTTAGTAAGAAAGTAAGTTTAAGTGGTAGTTTCTACTGATAAACACCCAAAACCTGTTTTTTTAAGCTTGTTTTTATAAACAACCTTTTTTGGGTAAAAAATTGGGATATATTTTGTTAAAAGTACCTCTTTAAAGACGAAAGTTTCATTTTTTCAAAGGAAATAAACCTGTGCGAAATACTTTGGTTTTCTCTGCAATAACAACGATGATAAATAGGTTTACTGGGGCCATGTAACATAAAATCATAAATTTTGTTGAGGAAACCTCTTATCCTTTTTTTAAAAAAATGCCTTTTCTATGTATATTTTTTTAAGTACATCTTTACAGCATAATTTTTCAGACGGAAATTTGATGATAAAATAAGTGTAAAATATTATCACACGACTGATGTATCATACATAAAACTACATCGTATTTGCATCTAAATCTATCATCAATCTAATTATTTTTGCCTTTAAAATCGTTCATCAATATTCTTAATTCGCTATCATACCCAAAGTGGCCTCAGGTTCAGGAGCCTTTTTAAATTTCAACATAGTCAAAAGCCCAATATAATGAAACCAACAGTCATTTAGACAATAAACAAATTGTTATCAGTTTCGTACCGTGCGAGCAAAAATTATTTGCATCTAAGGACGTAATGCTTAACCGTAGAGCTTAATACCTGTTGGGTGTCAGTAACTACCTGAATTAACAATCAAACAGTTATTCCGTCATATTTTTCAATTTCTTGAACAATTCACACAATGGGCTTTACGGAACAGCACAAAACATTCATGGTTGAAGCGTATTTTCGAAACGAAGTTAGAGTAAATGGTGAGTGGCAATACAATCCGGGTTTGTGCATGGACGATTTTCACGAACATTTTCCTAACGTTGCTTTTATTGCTAGGGATTTTTATTATTACCTGAAAAGAACCGTGGCTGTGTTTAGGGAAACAGGTTATATACAACACAAAAAAGGAGCAGGAAGACCATCTGTAAGAACAGAAGAACTTGTTGCAAACGTTCGTGAAATAATGCAACATACGCCAACTAATTGTATAAGATTCCTGTCCCAAGAAGTGGGAAGATCTTATGGAACATGCAGGACTATTCTTAAGAAGCAGCTAAATTTATTTCCTTATAAAGTGCAAGTATTCCAAGAAATACAAGCCGCAGATTTTGAAAGGCGCAGGAATTACTCTCAATGGTTTACCCAAAATTTATTGGAAAGAAATGATTTATTAGACCTGACATTTTTTTCGGATGAAGCCTGGTTCCACCTCTCCGGTTATGTGAATTCTCAGAATACACAGATTTGGAGTAGTGAGTCCACATTGCTCCCTCAAAAAATTGGTGTCTGGTTAGCTGTTTCCCGAAGAAGAATTGTTGGTCCTATTTTTTTTCATGACACAGTTACAGCACAGCGGTATAGAGACTATATTTTGAATCCATTTATGGAGCAATTACTTGACGACGAACTACGTTTTGGATATTTTCAACAGGACGGTGCAACCGCCCATACAGCCGTCGAAACTATTAACTACTTACGCAATTTTTTCGACGGCAGATTGATCAGTTTTCGATCAGACATTGAATTCCCATCTAGATCACCTTGTTTAACGGTTATGGATTACTTCGTTTTTCCTCATTTAAAGAACACTATTTTTTTAAAATACCAGTTGCAAATTTAGAACAATTACAAGAAAGGATTATCCAAGAATGTGGTAACATTTCTCCAGAGATGCTGGTCAACACTTTCGAAAATATGAAGACACGTGTGAATTTATGCTTGGAGCATGGCGGTGGCCGATTTCAGCAATTTATGTAATTATTTTTCTTTTTCTTTCTGTATATTCTTACTTTATTAATTTTGTAAACAACAAAAATATATTTGTATTTGTCTACTTATTTTATTACTCATTAGTTTGGCATATCATGTCATAATATGAATTTGACAAAATTTTAACCTAGATTTGCTTAGATATATCGTCCCCATATCATTGTGATCTAAACCAAGCCCCACGTTTTTTAATCCAATCCCTCTTTGGTGCAAATAATTTTTGCTCGCACGGTATTAACCTAGTAAATTGATAATGTCAAGGCCACCAATCCTCTTAATGGCAGATGTCATACGAAAATGCAATAAATGTCATTATTAAAGAATGTAAGAATGTTAAATGAATAACAAAGCATTTTTAATAAAGTAAATTGACATAATAGTTGGCAAAACTCATCTGACTACATAAAGCATGTTTATTATGTTTTCTAGGCTTCGCAAACCTATGGAGTTTTATTTTACGTCTAGACCCTATTTATTAAACATTTTCATAAAATATGGGTTCAGATTCATGTGATGCTATGTTTAGTTTTTATAATGAAATAATTTTAAAAAATTTTCTCTCTCAATATACATGTTTTTGATATAAATGTTCATTAAAAGAAAAAGAAAATATAATATTTGTCAAGACGTAATAAGGAATACTCGTTCAATTTAATATTGTGCTTGGTTAATATATTATAGAATTGAAACCATACTTGCGGCATCTACCGAATTTTTTTAAAAGATGCAGGGCTTCTGATTATATTTTAAACAAAAAGGACAAAAAAAGAAAGAAACAAGTTCAGCTTGATCTGAGTGTTCAGAATCTACTAAAAAATAAGTAATTGAATAAATAAATGAGCAATAACTTGCTTACCTTGAAAATTTTCTATTGATTTTTAATTCCTTTTTGTTCTGTTTTTAAAAGAACACAATTCGGTTACCCTTGCCTTTTTATTAACATCTATTGGATTTTTTTTGTTATTTTTAAATAGATTTTTTGGTTTTTCAAAAGCAAAAATTTTAATATTTATGATAATATATAAAAGCAAATAATTGCATTTACTGCAGTACAAACTAACTTAAAGAATATTTTCAAAAACCCCTCCACCAACTTCAATACATTTTTCGGCACGTTTGTTAATCAATCGGGTAGCACGTTGGATTGAGTGAGGATTGTTTTTTATAAAAGCTGCAGCATTGAAAATTCGATCGCGGAGTGCTTCTCTCGTTTCCACTCGTGTTTCATATACTAGCGATTTCATTCATCCCCAAAGACAATAATCAAGCGGGTTTAAATCTGGTGACCTCGGTGGCCAAACTTGCGGACAACCTCTGCTAATCCAGCGATTAGGAAAACGATAATTCAAGAAATTTCGCGCACGGAGACTAAAATTAGGTAGGGCTCCATCATGAGGCAAGTACATTCGTTGTCGAACATTTAACGGAACATCATCCAAAATGTGTATCAAATGGTCTTCCAAAAACCGCAAATATCCTTCTCCAGTAAGACGCCCATCCATTTTAAATGGACCAAATAACTGGTCGTTGAGCATTCCACACCAGACATTAATACTGAATCGATGTTAAAATGTTCATTGTGGCAATTATTAATTCCATCACGAGTGAACTGAGCTTCATCGCTAAATAAAATGTATTTGTGCAGACTTTGATTTTGATGGATCCATTCACAACATTGTACCCTTAAAGCAGGCTCACCATCTAGAAGATGTTGAACGGGTTGAACGTGAAAAGGTTTTAAACCATTTTTTCTAAGTGACTCCCATACGGCTAGATGTGATGGTATCTGAAATTAATTTGCAACCCGTCTCGTTCTTATACCTGAGTTCTCTGCGGCAATATCCAGAACATTTTTTTCATTTTCCACATCTAGGCTCTGCACTCTTTCAGAAACACTTCTTACGCTTGAAAGCATTCCAGTTTCCTGAGCACTTGCAAATATTTTTTGAAAAACTCTTCTCTGAGGAACTCTTCGATTTGGAAAACGACGTCGATATTCATTAACTGCGCGCAGCGCACTACTGTTACAGTAACTATACACGAATATCATGTCGGCATACTCCCTCTGACTGAAGGTGTGGGACATTATAAGTATAAAAATCTTGGTTCAAGCCGATACGCTCAATACGAAGCTCTGACAACTACTATGCATTTCAAAACTATCAATCAAAATGTATCGGACGTTTAAAACTAAAGCCCCCTTCATTATTTCAATATAAAAAAAATTCAGAACCGGTTATTTCAGAAATGGTTGAAAATTGACCTAAAACATATGGGTTTATTTCTCTTATTTTCACCCTCTGAACACATTCCCAAAATATTGCCCTTTCCTCCCTAAACCCCTGCATATATAAATCCATCTAGGTTAGGTTAGGTTAGAGTAGCAGACTGTCCACTGTCAACTGTCACACTGTCCAAACAGTCGCACGTAGTCCTATAAGAACCGTTGTGAAACCACACGTGTTCCGCGGAACCTATCCGCATCAGCTCCTGATGGTTAAGGTGGGAGTATCAACATGCTTGCCAACCTATAACCTATTTCGCGTAGATTTATTTATGTTTTCTAGCTTTTATACAAAATTTAAAGAAAATCAGTATCGACTTGATATTCTATAGGTAATAATTGACATAATTAATAAATATCAAGGAATTTCATAACTTATTTTAGGAGAATTGTATAGCGAAAAATATCGAGTAAGATTTTTTTTAACATTATTATGTCATTGTCACTCATTGTTCCTTTACTATACAATTCTCCCAAAATTAGCAATGAAATAAATTGATATTTTTGTAATATATCAGATACTACCTAAATAATGTACCGACGATATTGATTTTCTTTAAATGTTAGTTATGAAAATAATAAACTCAAAAAATCAACGCGAAATAGGTTATAGGTTGGCAATAGATTGAATGACGTTGAGAATTCAACCTTAACGCGACGTAGACCGTAGTCACTGATGTTAATAGACTTAGTGAGTCGACTCAGTTGTAAGCTGCTCACTTCCCCCAGATCATTAAATATTAATTCGCCAATTAGCAAGTTTATGTATCAAAATGTTATGGTCGCATTCATAATGTCTAGCAGGTACTGTGAATAAATAAATAGGTTACTCTCAACGGAACGTTTTTTCATAAAATCGTGTTGTTCGGGGTTAATACAATCTATTAAGTATACATGATTGATTCAAAAAGTTTACCTATAATACATAATTTAGATAAGAAGTTTATTGCCGTACTTTAAGACGGGGACTATCAAAGCCGATTTCTAGATCCTAGAGAAACAACCCTCATTTAGAGACTTATTAAATATAATATACAGCGGTTTGGATATTTCATACAAACATTCCTTTAAAAATCCAGTGGGAATATTATCAACACATGCAGCTCTATCTGAATGCTGTAAACGTCTCTTGACGCCTTGAAATTCGAGCGGAAAATGTAATTTTATATTCGCTATATATAGTTATAAATTACATAATTTTAACACTAAAAAATTGCCTCAATTTTTTATACCTTAAGCCCAGGTATTGTATGATAAAGTAGTGTTAAACGTCACATAGGCATCACTAAAACTTTGAGGCGGCAAAGTTGGCAATCGATTCCACGGGGGTGGGGTTCATCGTTATTTGCCGCCTCTCTACGTAGCCTTCTTCATTTCTGCCGTTTCAGTATAATTGTACCAAGTTTGATACATTTAAAGCTTGTTGTGGATACATTCCTTTAAAATTTTGCCACATCAGTCTTAATTGGCTGGATTGTCAGACCTTTAACGCTATTTAATAAATTTTAGAGAGGTTATAAACACCACATTTGCCCGCATGCATGCATCATTAACTTTTGGATTCCTTCACTAAAATAAGCAATTGGTTTATTGGTACTTTCAGATAAAGACTTTTTGAGTTGTGCGAATAAGTGAAAGTCTAACGAAACTAAATCTGGATAACAGGATGAATAGGAAAGTAGTTTGCTAAGGTGTCTAAATTTCAATTTCTGTGTTAAAACAACTGCTTGTCAAAAAAAAATAGAATAATGTCAGTCCTAGGAAATAAACTGTCAAAATCGTCTCAAGCATAAGAACAATGTTTAAATTAAAAAACAACGCGTAAACAGTCATCGGCGGGCTGATGTCGTCCAAAACAGCTGTTTTTCTTTAATAGGATAATTCCTGCCTTAGAACATGTAACAGAAAAATACAGAAATTGTCCCGAGATATTAATGAACTGGATAATTTTTTTTTTTAAGAAATAGTCCATGCTTAAAGTGGAGTTGAAAGTATGACAAGGAAAGAAAAACTAAAAGTCTTCCTCCACAAAATTTAATAGAACAAAAATTTGTTCAGAGGTCTCTACATGTTTCGAACGTAGAAACGTTCATCATCAGGAGACAGAAAAAAGTATTGCTGATGGTTTAAGCAGAAGAGAAAATTATAAGTGGTATAAAACCTTAATTGAGACTTTATGGAATTAAAAATTGGTGTGTTGAAATGACATAGTGTGAAGAAAAATAGAAATAAGTTAAAACATACTGAGTATAGAAGATGATATTATTATAATGTCCGCGAAAATAATTAAAAGAAAGAAAATATTGTGGCATATCGGACAAGTGTGTAACTATTTTTTATAATGGAATACACAGGGATCCAAGTTCAATGGATACCCTGGGGCGGGTAGACCACGACGGCCATTTCGTCCTTGTTAGGACTCGACGGGCAGCCATTACACAGGCAATTGCTTATCTACCTTTGATTATTACCAGTGTAACTATCTTTTATATTGGAGTTGATTCCGCTGGGATGGCGCTACGGTGTATTGATGGCCGCTTTGATTCTTCCGTCGTTCTTGGAATTGCTTGGGTTATAGCTGCCCGTCGAGTCCTAACAAGGACGAAACGGCCGTCGTGGTCTACCCGCCCCAGGGTATCCATTGAACTTGGATCCCTGTGTATTCCAATATAAAAAGTAGTTACACACTTGTCCGATATGCCACAATACGTATCGTATCGTATCGTATTTTCTTTCTTTTAATACTAAGCATGTGAAAAAATCAATTAAAAGGGTTTAAAATAAACAAATAAACCGGGGAAAAAGAAAAAATCACTTTTTAAGAGATTATGTCAAAAGGGTATTTTTTATGTAAGTATGTCTGTAAGACATTGTAAAAATTTAAAACTTGTTATGTACCTATAGAGATTAGGTATTAAGAAAGTATCATGTATTCAAAATAAATGATCCTTTCAAAGAAGGGCGGTTTGAGGCAAAAACAATTTCTCGATTTTTGTGAAACAATGCGGTTTCGATTATCCCTTTACCGTTTACCAATAAGTTGATTGCGAGTTTGCAGTACTAAATTATTTCTTTAATAAATTTACGTTTTTTCGAAGATCTTTTATCACAGTGTTATTATTTTGAGCTCGTGGATATTGAATTTTGGTACATCTTAGTACATTCCCTTATTAGTTTTTGGTACATTACCAAAATTGTCAACCGCAGCACTGGCCGTCTTTCTGTCAGTGCTATTCCCGACTTCAAACGAACGTGGTAAAGTTCAGAGCAAGTCCGTGAGGAACTGTGCATGCATCTCGTGTTTACGTTGTTGCACTTTAAAAAATGAGAAAATAAATAGACAAACCCTAACCTCTGTTCCGTGTGAAATTGTGAATAAAGCCCGGTTAATTTTTTTTTGCTTTTTAAATTTTTTTCTTTTCTTCTGTCAAGATTTCTTCTAACGACAAGAATGAACCGGAGTCTCTTCCCGGTCCTTCCAGAGGTATACTTAGTTTGCATTTATTTTAAATGTCCTTTTCTACGTTTGTGTTTGAATTGTGTACTCTAGCTACTGCGTCTACTTTTTGGCAATGAAACGCACGCCTAGCCCATGTGTATCCAAACACAAATAAATGTGTAGGTACCGTGCTTATTAGCATATAGAGCGATACCTGGTAAAAATATATAAGAGAGAGCCAACCAAAAAGAAAAAAATAATTTTTGATAGCATTTGCATGTACCTTTAAAGTTTTGTTTACAGAAAAGAACATGGAGGAAATAATACAAATAAGATAAAACGAATACGGCGAAGGAGATATGATCGTCGAATCGTCTTTCACTGAAAATTATGTACCTATAAAAGGTGTGCTTTCTACGTTGGTATTTTTAGTTTAGAAGTTAAACTACAAAAATTCAGATCTTTAAAATAAAAATTACAAAATAATAGAAAAATAAAATAAATTTTTGAGTTTTAAAATTTTTACAGTTAAATAAAAATGTTCGAGGGCTTTTTCATTCGAATTGCGTCTTAGTGCTGTAGTAGTTTGTCGTTTGTCAAGAATGTCACATTTTAAAACTATCTTTAAGGGGATCGGTGCATTTTTTCTCAATGTATAGAATATCAGGTTTATGACTGTTAGTGTGAGTTATGAGATAATTTAAAAGTCGTCTATACAATAACTATTTTTTCTACGTCCGTGCCAGACTGGGATAGTTATCCAACAGGTTTTAGAATTTTCTATTTACCATATAATTTGTCGTGGAAAAAGTATAGTGTACAACTTGTTTAAATCATTTATTCTTTACTGTTATGATTACGCAATGATTACTATTTAGATACTATTTTTATTTCAATTAATATCAGCAATTAGAAAAAATTATGATACTGCTATTATCCCCTAATTCTTGCTGACCAAATTGTAAAAACGGAATATTTTTATATTTGCGTATTCGTTTTTATTAATTTGTAAATTATATATTTGCAAAATTCATTTTTAAATTAACTAAAAAAATTATAAATGTTTATTTAAAAAAATTAATACTATTTATTAAACTACCATAATACGGCAATGACAAAAATTAGTTTGTAATTGATGGAAACCTTTATACGACAAAAAAAAAGTCTGAGAAATAAATATATTCTGTAGACGTATTGTAGTTGACAATAGTAATTATTACAAAGCAACTGTTTTTGACGAAATTCAAATCAAAACTACCCTCAATCCCATCAGTCCACTTTATTTGTTTTTATTGTCTATGATGAAAAGCTTATTGAGTTGAATAAAAAGTTCGCATTTATTCTAAGTAGGTCAGAAAACATGTTTGTTCGCTTAACTGTTATGATTTAAAATGTTACATTGTCTTTTTTCAACTTTGTTTGCAGTAAAGGATATGTCAAATGAATATATTTACCGTGTAGTAAAACATGACACAAAAACTACATTTTAAATTGATAAATGTTTTAGGGAAGATGTAGGAGTATGTAATATTATTTTTATACTTGTAGGGGAGAGCCACCAACAGTGGTCATCCTTTTTTTTATTTCCACGTATTTCAAAAACGTTTAAAAAATTTATACTTTTTCCATTATTTTTGACTACATATACGATAAGGCTGTACAAATATGACTCTATTTAATTTTAAAAAGTATAGGATCTTTCCCTAAATATGTTTTTAAAAACATACCACTATGGCCACTGTACCGAACCACATAGTGGTACAGTGGCCATAGTGAAAAAGCATACTAAAGACTGTTTTTAAGTTGGCAATAAGTAATAAGACTTCATACAAAATCCTTTAATTTTATTAAATTTATAAGTATACACATCGAAAAATAAAAGAAACATGTATCATATAAATGCAATTTTTTTTATTCAAATAATTTAAGGAACAGTGGCTACCCCTTTATAATATATGAGAGTAGTGGCCAATGTACCCTCCGTTAAGGTGGCCACTGTAAGAAAGGGAACATAAAAAATAAAACCTAACCTAACAGAAAAACAATGCAGATTCTTTAGCCTTTTACCACTGAACTTAGAGATGCTGGCCATTTGGTTTCAACCAGAGCCATAAAACCTAATTACACACACACACCACTGAACTTCGTACTGCAATAGCACATCCTTAAGAAGCATGCAATAAAGTGACTGAAACACTTACCAGCTTTGAATGATTAAAACGAAAAGTCACTCTAATAAAAAAACTTTCCACACCGAATTTCAATGTCGCACTTATTACGACGAAGCCGGCCATTTAACTGAAAGTATTCGGCGCGCCACGTGCTGGAAACATACTTAAGCACGGATTCAAGAGAGGGCGCTAGCGGTGTACGTTTTGTAAGAGAATAGTCACTGGCGGCCACTGTACCTGCCATGGCCACTGTTGGTGGCTCTCCCCTACCTATAAATCCCTAATAATTGCCCAAAAGAGCAAATAAGTGACGCCTTCACCATTTGGTTTTCGAACGGCTTTGCCGCCTATGCTATAATTTGTTAATTACATAATATATGAACGTGGTTTTTAGTTCTGATTAACTTTTTTTAATAACAATTTTCAATATTGTCAAAAATAAAGGTACTTTGCTTTTGGGCAAAATTCATATTTTTTGACAAACCTAGAAGAATTTAATATCCGATAGTTGCATTTTAATGTTTAGATCATGCAGAACTTTTTATGAAGAATAATTTTTTTTCGTAAAATGAATAATAAAAAAGTTTTTCATATGGTTCCAATTTACGGAGACATACTGTATAATAATAATAATATATTGTTATTTATTCGTTTTATCTAAAAATCGTAGTTCTTTGTAGTACAGTTACCTACAATTTTGGGTTAAAAAAGCCTGTATTTATAAACTAATAAAAGCACAAAAAGAAATATGGGCAAATTTAACAATATTTCGTTTTATATGCTTTTAATAATTTATCAATTAATTTTTTTAACTTATAACGGTAGGTTCCTACTATAGCCAAATACGGGTAGTCGACTACTTTTTGGACAAAACGAAAAATAAACAAAATATTGATAAAAAAAATTAAATAGTAAATGGAAGACTTTTTAGTTTGAAGAAATATTAGTCTATTATATAATTAATTTGTGTTGGGCTACATGCTTGGGTAAAGGTGTTGTTCCATTGCACAGGAAGAAAAAATAACAACTACTTGTTACGTTTCACAAATTTAATCAGTTTCCTGACACGTGTTTTGGCACTTGCGGGCCATTGTCAAAGGAGTACAAGGAGATACTAAATTCTACGTGACATTACAAAGATATTTATATCATATTATGGTAATTATAAACATGTCATAAAATTAAAATTAAAATTAGAGGATTGAATGGTCAACTGTGGGTTTTCCTAACTTTTGAAGGTACAGATACATATTTAGTCCTAAATTAGTGTGCTATTATTAAAGTGGCCCACACACCATAAGATCTGTCTCGAGGCATGCCGCGAGGCCACCGTCTCTGATACCAAATCTCACGGTTTGTGTTGTTGTATCGACTAGTTTTTGTATCGTGTGAGACCGTCTCAACGAGTCCGCCACGGGCGGGAGACTGATATTTGCTGCGAGACTAAACACGACCGGTCTCAACGTGTGTGTGTGTGCTAGTCGCTAGGTCTCGTGAGATTTGTAGTCGGTTTTTGGTGTTATAAATAGTATATTAATTGTGTATCTAGTAGGGAAAATATCATATTCTCGGACGAGGGTAAAAATTGGTTTCAGGAATAATTTCACCCAATAATTGTGAAGAAATTACACAGGAAAATTTTAAATCTTCATACGTTTGGCGGTTCGGCCAGTAGCTTCTAAGTGTGACTACTAATCGCTCTTCAGCTGATACAGCCTCCGAGAGAACTTTTTTCTTTCAAGAAACCAATTCTTCGACCATTTTTTTTTATGTTCCTTCGAAAGATTGTGGAATGACATTTTATTACAACCTCCACAAACGCGCGTATGCCTGATACTGATTGTTTCAAGCTCTTGAGACGTGATACTGTTTCGTGCGAGTCTTCGCCTCGCAACGTGCCTCGAGGCAGGTTTCATGGTTTGTGGGCCACTTGAGACGTGATACTGTTTCGTGCGAGTCTTCGCCTCGCAACGTGCCTCGAGGCAGGTCTCATGGTTTGTGGGCCACTTGAGACGTCATACTGTTTTGTGCTAGTCTTCGCCTCGCAACGTGCCTCGAGGCAGGTCTCATGGTTTGTGGGCCACTTGAGACGTGATACTGTTTCGTGCGAGTCTTCGCCTCGCAACGTGCCTCGAGGCAGATCTCATGGTGTGTGGGGCACTTTATAAGAATTAGGGAGGCGCAACATTACATTTGTTTTTTATGGCTTTTTTGATAGCTATTGTTTCTAGTAAATTTAGTTTTCTGCTTTTATTGTGTATGTAGGTATATGGATTTTATGTTGTGAGAGATTGAGTGATTGTGTAATATGCAGTGATCAGCTAAACCTGTTTTATTTTGCTTTTTTTAAAAAAGATGTTTTGTGTTCTTTAAGCCTGGTTTCAAAATTTCTACCTGTTTGTCCAATGTAGATAGTTCACAAAGTGAATAGTTGAAAAGTGAACCAAATAGAATGCGACAACTGCGAAGCTATCTACATTAGACAAACAGGTAGAAATTTGACACCAGGCTTAAAGAAGACAACACATATATTTTAAAAAACAAAATAAAACAGGTTTAGCTGATCACTACATATTACACAATCACCCAATCTCTAACAACATAAAACCCATATACATACACAATAAAAGCAGAAAACTAAATTTACTAAAAACAATAGCTATCAAAAAAGCTATAAAAAGCAAATGTAACGTTGTTAATAATAATAAAACCGAAATACCTTCACTCGCTTCCGTAATTCTTAATAGCAGACTAACTTAGGACTAAAATATGCATTTGTACCTTTAAAAGTTAGGAAAACCCACAGTTGACTATTCAATCTTCTAATTATAATTTTAATTTTATGACATGTTTATAACTACCATAATATGATATAAATTCCTTTATGATGTCATGTATAATTTAGTATCTTCTTGTACTCCTTTGAAAATGGCCCGCAAGGGCCGAAACACGTGTCAGGAAACTGATTAAATTTGTGAAACATAACAAGTAGTTATTATTTCTTCTTCCTGTGCAATATTACTCTATACCTGGAGTGGAGATTGTAGTGATAAGTTAAATAAAGAAATTATATACTTTACGTCTTCTTCCACTAGTTATCATTTCTTTCTCTAAAATTATTTAATTAACACTGCTAAATATATTTTTTTGCCGTTTATCCTAACCAAAAAGGAAATCCCATAATGATTGAATTTCATAACCAAAATTTTAATTTTAAAATCAACAAAATCTGTATTTAATATTCGCACACTTGAATCTAAAATCATTTGCATGAAATATTTATTTTAAACACGAAGTACGATAAAACAATAAAATAAAAATTGTATAATTAGTCAAATGTCTTTTATATTATTTCAGGAAACGCTGAAAAATTAATGGTCAATTAACGATTCCCTTTGTCAAGTGTCTTTGTTCTTTTTATTTGATTAGAAAAGCCAGTATTTCCCAAATTAAGAAGCTTGTTTGATTTTAAAACCAGTTAATAGGTAACGGGTTGCAATTAAAATATTGATTTTGAAAATACCAATTTATTTAAATCTTAAGCCTGTTATGTTATGTTATGTTATAGACCAGGGCTGAAAAAGTGAAAAAAAATAATAGTAGGATGAAACCCATTGGAAAAGGAAGAGAATATAACAAAAATGAAAGAAAAAATAATTTCCTATCAAGTAATATAGAAATTTGGCTAAAATACTATAATTTTTAATAGAAAAACTATATTTATTTGAAGGAATGACACTTTGACACACCGTTTTGAATTTAAATCATAAAATTTTGCCTATATTGTATCCTTGTAATATTGTAATAGTTTAAATATAATAATCGCATGTTTAACAACAACATTTATAGTATCTATTACATTTTAAGAATATGCTAAAATAGAATGAACTAATTGAAATATTTATTATTTCTTTTTGAGATAATTAATGCTTTAATGCAAAGGAAGAATTTATATTTTAATAATTAATTTAAATAAATAGTAGCTATTTGTATATATAAAGCATTTACTAGGGATATATGGGGTTTGTTCGGGTTTGTATCAATATCTCCCTAGTTTATTCCTAACTAGTCAACAACGACTACCCTATTACTAAAGCATTTACTATATCAATCATGTCAATATACTATTCAGTTTAGCCAATTTAACAACCGATAAGTAAAAAAAAATCTAATAACGCAAATACAGTAACTTGAAATAAATTTAATAAATCCAGTACAGTTTTATTGGTCTTTTTCATTAAAAAATATTGATACAAGGAATAAAACTCTGAAATTTGGTAGTTATGTATAACTTAATATGCACACACAAAATAATAGTCAATAAAAAACTAGGGTTGTCATTAAAAAAAAATTATCGATATTATTTTCATACCTATCTCTAATTTGGGACACACTGTATAACTAATTTACCTACTTATAATTATTATCATAATAATTCATAATATAATTAATTCCAAAATTAATTATTAAATTAATCCACAAATGGATTCAAAATATTGTCTCTATACCGCTGTGCTGTAACTGTATCATGGAAAAAAATAGGACCAACAATAATTCTTCTTCGGGAAACAGCTAACCAGACATCAATTTTTTGAGGGTGCAATGTGGACTCTACAAAAAAATGGGGATTTTTACTACTCCACATGCGTGTATTCTGAGAATTCACATAACCGGAGAGGTGGAACCAGGCTTCATCCGAAAAAAATGTCAGGTCTAATAAATCATTTCTTTCCAATAAATTTTGGGTAAACCATTGAGAGTAATTCCTGCTTAGTAAGTATTTCTTGGAATACTTGCACTTTATAAGGAAATAAATTTAGCTGCTTCTTAAGAATGGTCCTGCATGTTCCATACGATCTTCCCACTTCTTGGGACAGGCGTCTTATACAAATTGTTATATATATACATATATACGTATTTTACATTATTTCACGAACGTTTGCAACAAGTCTATCTGTCTTCCTGCTCCTTTTTTGTGTTGTATTGAACCTGTTTCTCTAAACACAGCCACGGTTCTTTTTAGGCAATGATAAAAATCCCCAGCAATAAAAGCAACGTTAGGAAAATGTTCGTGAAAATCGTCCATGCACAAACCCGGATTGTATTACCACTCACCATTTACTCTAACCCCGTTTCGAAAATACGCTTCAACCATGAATGTTTTGTGCTGTTCCGTAAAGCCCATTGTGTGAATTGTTCAAGAAATTGGAAAAATTAGCGATGAATCAAATTACTTGTAACGACTCTCAAAGATGACGGAATAACTCATTGATTGTTAATTCAGGTAGTTACTGACACCCAACAGGTATTAAGCTCTACGGCTAAGCATTGCGTCCTTAGATGCAAGGCCCTCTTTGTTGCTATTAATTTTTGCTCGCATGGTATTGTTATCTATATTTTAATAAATAAATAAATATTTAATGAAAACATTTTAAAATAACCTATTTTATAACTGTTTAATATTGTGTCTAAATTAAAGCCTTCGTCATAACAAATTCAAAAATATCATTAAAAACAACAAACTTGTTGTGATGTAATTAAAAACAACAATATATTTAATAATTTTATTATTTACGCGAGACAAGTGTGTAGTTTCTCTATACCGGATGGTACACCGTCATACTGGCCATGGGAAATCCCATGCAAATTTTTGCTACTTTTAAATATTGTCTTCTTTATTAATTTTACATTAGAATTGTTTTGGACTTTTTGAAGGTCCTTGTATAATGAACACGCACACCAAACTTTATTATTTTCTAAAAAGCCGATATTTCGAAAATATTATTCGTAAAATTCTTGAATTTAATTACGGCTCTGATACAGTTGACGACATATAAATTCGTACACTCCACCCATGCATAACTCAATGACAACAAAATTGGGTCAAATGGGTTTCTCACCTTGCTGCTTATACCTGGATAGAACACCAGCTATATATATAGCTGTAAATTATTGTATGTACGATTTTTTTACCATAAGTAATAATGGTTATTACTAAATATTTTTGTGTTTAAATTACAGCCGCGAAATAAGAAATATATAAAATAATACCAGGAAAACTACAAAAGTATAAAGCCAAAAAGGGTAAATTTATTAACAAACAACAAACAAAATACTAATGTTTAATTGCTGCACCATTGGATTCTAACACTAATTGTAATCTTCTTGGCATTGACAAAATAATACTTCTGGTGTAATCCGTAGTTAGCCCTTCCCAAATTTAATATATTTTATCCAATAACTCTATTTCATTCTGTGGTTTAAAATTTATTTTTTACATTTTTTTTACTATGAATTCCCAAACATTTTCAATTGAATCTAAATCAGGACTTCTTGAGCACCAAGGCAGACATGTTACGTTGTTTTGTCTTAACCACTTTCCTATATTTTTCAGTATGCACAGGGCAGTTATCCTGCTGAAATATAAAGTTATTTCCTTCAAGAACTATCGCGGCAGGAGGAAGAAAAACATTTTCCAAAATCTAAAGATATATATTACTGTTTAGTATTTTACCAATATTCCAGCATACATCTGCACCAGAAACACTTATCCATGCCTACACATTAACGGAGAAACGTCCACTGGTTTGCTTTTTTTTTAGTATACTTCTCATTATATCGGGAATTTGGTTGTCTATATCCTTCCATCATATGTAGACTAAAAATATTTCTCATCGGAAAAGGTAACATTTTGCCAAAAAAAATCATTTTCTGGTAAATATTGCATAGCATACCCAATTCTTTGTTCCTTATCACTATTTTTTAAAAACGGTTTGGATGCAGCTGCTCGATTTCTTAATTCGGAACATTGTCTTACTCGGCGTTGCGCAGTTCTAGATGAAGCAGGGAATCCTGTTATGTACATAGCGGATACTGCAGTTTTAAATGGATTTTGCCTTACATACTCCACCAAATTTCGGTCTTCTTCATTTGATGATTTTCTTTTATTTAAACCATACCCAACAGACCTTTCAAGTGTTTGATGATAGCGACAATTTTTTTACAATTCCTTGAACAGTACTTCTAGGTACTCTAAAATGATCAGCTATTTTTTCATTTTCATAAGACCACCCTATTTCTATTAAATATATTATTCTTGATTTTTTAATAATACTCAAATAAGGAATTTTTAAATCAAATAAGATAATGACAATACTTTGACAGATATCATGATAACAATTAACACGTTACAAAGTTAATAAAGGTAGAAAAGTTGCATTCACAGTGTCACAGTTTAGTGTACGAAATTATCTGTCGTCAACTGTACATACCTCAATAAAACCATTTGTTAATGAAATATTTATATTTTTTAAATTATTTAAATATCCTTGAAATAGGCAACCTGTATTTCCTAATAATTCTTAATTTTTCCACACAATCTGGAATTGATAATTTAAACGAAGGAGTGGTAGGATGATAACAAGGTAACAAACGATGACATTAAATCAATATTTTCTAACGTTTATACACCCGAAAGAAAACGAACAATAGCCATTATTATAATAAGTAATAATTTTATATAATAAAACTAGACAATTTTTATTTTTAATTTGGAACTTTTTATATCCTGTCAATGAATTAAATTAATGAATACAAAGCAATTTACTTAAAATAAAAGGTTTTCTTTTGGTGTATGGTTATTTTTTTACGAGTAGATTAAAATAATATTATTTATTTCCTTGGATAGTTCCTACCACAGGCCACAGGTGAAAGTATCGATTCGTAGTTTACGTTATAATGTGACCTCTATCATAATAATATGCCTTTATTTTTTGTACAAATTTGTTCAAACAAGCAATTGTTAAAATGTAATTCCTAATTGCGTTTTATTATATAGGTACAGTTGACGACAGATAATTTCGTACACTAAACTGTGACACTGCAAATGCAACTTTTTTACCTTTATTACCTTTGTTACGTGTTAATTGTTATCATGATATCTGTCAAAGTATCGTCAATATCTTATTTGATTTAAAAATGCCTCATTTAAGTATTATTGAAAAAGCAAGAATAATATGTTTAGGAGAAATAGGGTGGTCTTATGGAAAAATAGCTGATCATTTCAGAGTACCTAGAAGTACTGTTTAAGGAATTGTAAAAAAATGGCGCTATCATCAAACACTTGAAAGGTCTGTTGGGTCTGCTTTACATAATAGAAAATCATCAAATGAAGAAGACCGAAATTTGGTGGAGTATTTAAGGCAACATCCATTTGAAACCGCAGTATTCGCTATATACATAACAGGACTCCCTGTTTCATCTAGAACTGCGCAACGCCGAGTAAGACAATGTTCCGAATTAAGAAATCGAGCAGCTGCATCCAAACCGTTTTTAAAAAATAGTGATAATAAACAAAGAATTGGGTTTGCTATGCAATATTTACCAGAAAATGATTTTTTTTGGCAAAATGTTATCATTTCCGATGAGAAAACTTTTTGGTGTACATATAATGGAAGGATTCGAATATATAGACCACCAAATTTCCGATATGATGAGAAGTATACTCAAAAAAGGCAAACCAGTGGACGTTTATCCGTTAATGTGTGGGCATGGATAAGTGTTTACGGTGCAGGTGTATGCCGGAATATTGGTGGAACATTAAACAGTAATATACTATCTTCAGATTTTGGAAAATGTTTTTCTTCCTTCTGCAGCGATAGTTTTTGAAGGAAATAACTTTATATTTCAGCAGGATAACAACTGCCCTGTGCATACTGCAAGAAATATAGGAAACTGGTTTAGACAAAACAACGTAACATGTCTGCCTTGGTGCCCAAGAAGTCCTGATTTAAATCCAATTGAAAATGTTTGGGGATTAATGGTAAAAAAAATGTACAAAAAAATTTTAAACCACAGAATAAAATAGAGTTATTTGATAAAATAGAAGAAATTTGAGAAGGGCTAACTCCGGAATACACCAGAAGTTTTATTTTGGCAATGCCAAGAAGATTGCGATTAGTGTTAGAATCCAATGGCACAGCAATTAAATATTAGTATTTTGTTTGTTGTTTGTTAATAAATTTACCCTTTTTGGCTTAATACTTTTGTAGTTTTCCTGGTATTATTTTATAATTTTCTTATTTCGCGGCTGTAATTTAAACACAAATATATTTAGATTTCTAAATTATAACATTATTACTTATGGTAAAAAATCGTACATACAATAATTTATAGCTATGTATATAGCTAGTGTTCTATCTAGGTATAAGCAGCAAGGTGAAAAAACCCGTTTTACCCAATTTTGTTGTAATTGAGTTATGTATGGGTGGAGTGTACGAATGTATATGTAGTCAACTGTATGTATTAGGGTATTTAGGTGACAAAGAAAAGCTAAAATTAGGTTTATTTAGTATATGCAATAAATTAGTAATAGTAGATTCTGTAACGAGGTTGGAATGAAAATTCGATCCGAGTGGAAGATTCCGAACGCGAGCGTAGCGAACGTGAGGAACCACGAGTATCGAATTTTCATTGTAACCGAGTAGCAGACTATATTTTCTCCACGACCATCCAGTTCCATATCTGATTCATCTGATTCATCCGATTTTTCACTCATTTTTTGACTTGCACTAAAATTTGTCTGAAAATAATTATTACAACGCGGCCATTTTTATCTGACACTGACAGTTTCGAAATTCTTGGCAACCTATGTCGTTTATATTAATTACAGAATATTCATTCCGTATCTTGTTATGGAATGAAAATACATGCAAAACGCATAAGAAGCAAGTGTTTCAGAATAAATATTCCAACTCAAGAGCGAACATTTTTACATTATATTATCAAAAATGATTTTGGAATTATTGCATTCAGTAATGGTCGTGGAAAAAAGGATTTTGTAGTTGTTGTTTCCAGCATTGCGAAGAGGCGAGTATATTATGATGTCTCACTCACTCCTTTAAAATCGAGAAGGCTATAACAAATACGAATAACTTACTGAATGTCACACCTTTTGTTTGCCTTGTTTTACTTATCAATGCTGGATCACCCTGTACAAATACGATAAAACAAAGCAGCTATAAATTCCTTTTAATAATTTGCTACCAACATTTTAATAACATAAAGCACGGTGTCTTCGCGCTCAATAATGATCTCTGTCCTATTACTAAACTTTGTAAAAGTTTTAAAATTCAGGCCTTAAATTTTTTAGCTTTAGGATAATATTTGAAAAGTTTTATACAGTGGGTACATTATTTTTCGAATAAATCTGTATTTATACGGATTAGAAAACGTTTGTAAAACTTTCCGTACGCGACAATGTTTATTTTTAAATTTATAAAGTATTATATCAAAAAAATATATTAAGTTGACATCGATATAGAAGTTGTTTATGCTTGCAACTTCGACATTTCTCCGGTTCGGTGATTTGGTGTATAATTACCTATACAGTGTTTTTTTTTACCTACTTTTGGATATATAAATATAAGCGAATCATATAAACAAACCTTAACAATTCACTTGATACCCTCTAAACCTGAATTTATTTCACGATATATTGATTTATTTTGAAATATATTTGCTACTAATAACGATAGCCAAGATAAATATTTTTAAAATAGTTGCAGGCATTCGGCTGCCACCAAATATCACCAGTTAAATTAAATTAAACAGGCATAAATTTGGTATAGTAGTAGTAACATGTTTTATTTAGCAAAAAGCTACAATTAAATATTTATAATACATTTTTTTTACACATTTTTATAGATTTATTTTTAAGTTCTAATAGGCAACCTTCTTTTAACAAAAACAGACAGAAAAGTTAAACATTTTGCATTGTATCAAATATTACGTATCATTTTGTTTTTTAATTAAATGTAATTTTAAATTTTTTTTAAATAGTTTTAATGATATTAAAGATTTAATAGAATTTTCCAAATTATTATATTCTATCAAACCTTTATGAAAAATAGACTTATAAGCTAATTTTTTAGACACTCTATCCACAAAAAATTTTTGATTAGTTCTTGTTTTATAATTATGATGGTCATGATTAAAAGAACAAAAATTTGTCCACCAGGTTAGGTTAGGTTAGAGTGGCAGACCTCTGGCATTGTCCAAACAGTCCCACGTAGTCTTATAAGGACCGTTGTGGTACCACACATGTTCCGCGGAACCTATCCGCATCAGCTTCCTGATGATCAACGTAGCGTTAACCATCAGGAAGCTGATGCGGATAGGTTCCGCGGAACATGTGTGGTACCACAACGGTCCTTATAAGACTACGTGGGACTGTTTGGACAATGCCAGAGGTCTGCCACTCTAACCTAACCTAACCTGGTGGACAAATTTTTGTTCTTTTAATCATGACCATCATAATTATAAAACAAGAACTAATCAAAAATTTTTTGTGGATAGAGTGTCTAAAAAATTAGCTTATAAGTCTATTTTTCATAAAGGTTTGATAGAATATAATAATTTGGAAAATTCTATTAAATCTTTAATATCATTAAAACTATTTAAAAAAAATTTAAAATTACATTTAATTAAAAAACAAAATGATACGTAATATTTGATACAATGCAAAATGTTTAACTTTTCTGTCTGTTTTTGTTAAAAGAAGGTTGCCTATTAGAACTTAAAAATAAATCTATAAAAATGTGTAAAAAAAATGTATTATAAATATTTAATTGTAGCTTTTTGCTAAATAAAACATGTTACTACTACTATACCAAATTTATGCCTGTTTAATTTAATTTAACTGGTGATATTTGGTGGCAGCCGAATGCCTGCAACTATTTTAAAAATATTTATCTTGGCTATCGTTATTAGTAGCAAATATATTTCAAAATAAATCAATATATCGTGAAATAAATTCAGGTTTAGAGGGTATCAAGTGAATTGTTAAGGTTTGTTTATATGATTCGCTTATATTTATATATCCAAAAGTAGGTAAAAAAAAACACTGTATAGGTAATTATACACCAAATCACCGAACCGGAGAAATGTCGAAGTTGCAAGCATAAACAACTTCTATATCGATGTCAACTTAATATATTTTTTTGATATAATACTTTATAAATTTAAAAATAAACATTGTCGCGTACGGAAAGTTTTACAAACGTTTTCTAATCCGTATAAATACAGATTTATTCGAAAAATAATGTACCCACTGTATAAAACTTTTCAAATATTATCCTAAAGCTAAAAAATTTAAGGCCTGAATTTTAAAACTTTTACAAAGTTTAGTAATAGGACAGAGATCATTATTGAGCGCGAAGACACCGTGCTTTATGTTATTAAAATGTTGGTAGCAAATTATTAAAAGGAATTTATAGCTGCTTTGTTTTATCGTATTTGTACAGGGTGATCCAGCATTGATAAGTAAAACAAGGCAAACAAAAGGTGTGACATTCAGTAAGTTATTCGTATTTGTTATAGCCTTCTCGATTTTAAAGGAGTGAGTGAGACATCATAATATACTCGCCTCTTCGCAATGCTGGAAACAACAACTACAAAATCCTTTTTTCCACGACCATTACTGAATGCAATAATTCCAAAATCATTTTTGATAATATAATGTAAAAATGTTCGCTCTTGAGTTGGAATATTTATTCTGAAACACTTGCTTCTTATGCGTTTTGCATGTATTTTCATTCCATAACAAGATACGGAATGAATATTCTGTAATTAATATAAACGACATAGGTTGCCAAGAATTTCGAAACTGTCAGTGTCAGATAAAAATGGCCGCGTTGTAATAATTATTTTCAGACAAATTTTAGTGCAAGTCAAAAAATGAGTGAAAAATCGGATGAATCAGATGAATCAGATATGGAACTGGATGGTCGTGGAGAAAATATAGTCTGCTACTCGGTTACAATGAAAATTCGATACTCGTGGTTCCTCACGTTCGCTACGCTCGCGTTCGGAATCTTCCACTCGGATCGAATTTTCATTCCAACCTCGTTACAGAATCTACTATTACTAATTTATTGCATATACTAAATAAACCTAATTTTAGCTTTTCTTTGTCACCTAAATACCCTAATACATACAGTTGACTACATATACATTCGTACACTCCACCCATACATAACTCAATTACAACAAAATTGGGTAAAACGGGTTTTTTCACCTTGCTGCTTATACCTAGATAGAACACTAGCTATATACATAGCTATAAATTATTGTATGTACGATTTTTTACCATAAGTAATAATGTTATAATTTAGAAATCTAAATATATTTGTGTTTAAATTACAGCCGCGAAATAAGAAAATTATAAAATAATACCAGGAAAACTACAAAAGTATTAAGCCAAAAAGGGTAAATTTATTAACAAACAACAAACAAAATACTAATATTTAATTGCTGTGCCATTGGATGCTAACACTAATCGCAATCTTCTTGGCATTGCCAAAATAAAACTTCTGGTGTATTCCGGAGTTAGCCCTTCTCAAATTTCTTCTATTTTATCAAATAACTCTATTTTATTCTGTGGTTTAAAATTTTTTTGTACATTTTTTTTACCATTAATCCCCAAACATTTTCAATTGGATTTAAATCAGGACTTCTTGGGCACCAAGGCAGACATGTTACGTTGTTTTGTCTAAACCAGTTTCCTATATTTCTTGCAGTATGCACAGGGCAGTTGTTATCCTGCTGAAATATAAAGTTATTTCCTTCAAAAACTATCGCTGCAGAAGGAAGAAAAACATTTTCCAAAATCTGAAGATAGTATATTACTGTTTAATGTTCCACCAATATTCCGGCATACACCTGCACCGTAAACACTTATCCATGCCCACACATTAACGGATAAACGTCCACTGGTTTGCCTTTTTTGAGTATACTTCTCATCATATCGGAAATTTGGTGGTCTATATACTCGAATCCTTCCATTATATGTACACCAAAAAGTTTTCTCATCGGAAATGATAACATTTTGCCAAAAAAAATCATTTTCTGGTAAATATTGCATAGCAAACCCAATTCTTTGTTTATTATCACTATTTTTTAAAAACGGTTTGGATGCAGCTGCTCGATTTCTTAATTCGGAACATTGTCTTACTCGGCGTTGCGCAGTTCTAGATGAAACAGGGAGTCCTGTTATGTGTATAGCGAATACTGCGGTTTCAAATGGATGTTGCCTTAAATACTCCACCAAATTTCGGTCTTCTTCATTTGATGATTTTCTATTATGTAAAGCAGACCCAACAGACCTTTCAAGTGTTTGATGATAGCGCCATTTTTTTACAATTCCTTAAACAGTACTTCTAGGTACTCTGAAATGATCAGCTATTTTTCCATAAGACCACCCTATTTCTCCTAAACATATTATTCTTGCTTTTTCAATAATACTTAAATGAGGCATTTTTAAATCAAATAAGATATTGACGATACTTTGACAGATATCATGATAACAATTAACACGTAACAAAGGTAATAAAGGTAAAAAAGTTGCATTTGCAGTGTCACAGTTTAGTGTACGAAATTATCTGTCATCAACTGTACCTATATAATAAAACGCAATTAGGAATTACATTTTAACAATTGCTTGTTTGAACAAATTTGTACAAAAAATAAAGGCATATTATTATGATAGAGGTCACATTATAACGTAGACTACGAATCGATACTTTCACCTGTGGCCTGTGGTAGGAACTATCCAAGGAAATAAATAATATTATTTTAATCTACTCGTAAAAAAATAACCATACACCAAAAGCAAACTTCTTATTTTAAGTAAATTGCTTTGTATTCATTAATTTAATTCATTGACAGGATATAAAAAGTTCCAAATTAAAAATAAAAATTGTCTAGTTTTATTATATAAAATTATTACTTATTATAATAATGGCTATTGTTCGTTTTCTTTCGGGTGTATAAACGTTAGAAAATATTGATTTAATGTCATCGTTTGTTACCTTGTTATCATCCTACCACTCCTTCGTTTAAATTATCAATTCCAGATTGTGTGGAAAAATTAAGAATTATTAGGAAATACAGGTTGCCTATTTCAAGGATATTTAAATAATTTAAAAAATATAAATATTTCATTAACAAATGGTTTTATTGAGGTATGTACAGTTGACGACAGATAATTTCGTACACTAAACTGTGACACTGTGAATGCAACTTTTCTACCTTTATTAACTTTGTAACGTGTTAATTGTTATCATGATATCTGTCAAAGTATTGTCATTATCTTATTTGATTTAAAAATTCCTTATTTGAGTATTATTAAAAAATCAAGAATAATATATTTAATAGAAATAGGGTGGTCTTATGAAAATGAAAAAATAGCTGATCATTTTAGTAGTAGTAACATGTTTTATTTAGCAAAAAGCTACAATTAAATATTTATAATACATTTTTTTTACACATTTTTATAGATTTATTTTTAAGTTCTAATAGGCAACCTTCTTTTAACAAAAACAGACAGAAAAGTTAAACATTTTGCATTGTATCAAATATTACGTATCATTTTGTTTTTTAATTAAATGTAATTTTAAATTTTTTTTAAATAGTTTTAATGATATTAAAGATTTAATAGAATTTTCCAAATTATTATATTCTATCAAACCTTTATGAAAAATAGACTTATAAGCTAATTTTTTAGACACTCTATCCACAAAAAATTTTTGATTAGTTCTTGTTTTATAATTATGATGGTCATGATTAAAAGAACAAAAATTTGTCCACCAGGTTAGGTTAGGTTAGAGTGGCAGACCTCTGGCATTGTCCAAACAGTCCCACGTAGTCTTATAAGGACCGTTGTGGTACCACACATGTTCCGCGGAACCTATCCGCATCAGCTTCCTGATGGTTAACGCTACGTTGATCGTGGAAGAATCTTGGCAGCTCATTCAAACCAGCCACTGCTTTTAATAAACTTAGTCGACCCAGTTGCAGGCTGCTCACTTCCTCCACATCATTAAAGAATAATTCGCCCAGGGCATTGAACCTTCTTCTCGCGAGGCCGGGACATTTTTATAGATTTATTTTTAAAGTCTAATACGCAACCTTGTTTTAACAAAAACAGACGGAAAAGTTAAACATTTTTCAAATTGTATCAAATATTACGTATCATGAACGTATGGAAGATCGATGAGAATGATTTGTTATTTTATGCTTCTGCGTATCTATTCCAATTCTTTTCGCTGAAGTTTTGGTCTACTTAGATACTGTATTTATTCCTAGTGGAGTATTTTTGAACCAACATCCCTTCTGCCTTGGTTTGATGATTTTTTTACCAGCCATTTGCTGTTTGCCAATCCTTTTCACCCACCTTGAGCTGTCTTGGAAAATATGCTGTTATATTCAATTCGTCTGGTAAATTCTCCCATGATATCAAACTCCTTTTGAAAATATTGAATTTTGCAATTTACGGCCTCATTGCCTCTCCAAGCTAGTTAAAATGAGCAGAGATGGAAAAACTTTTTTTGTGCTTCATCGTTGTAGCTTTGCATTATTGTTAGTAAATCTTTGGTAGATAATGCTTTTGAACTTACTTTCCTCTTTTCCTGACAACTTTGGAGCTGCTTTCTCTTTGCGTCTCTTGCCATTCGCGCATTTTTAAAAGAAAAATCCGTAAAAGGGTCAATCTTTATTTCATATTCTGTAAAATACATTTTTTGAATTATTTTTGCTGTACTGTTTCATATAGCCTTTACAGAAAATTCTTTATCGTCTTCGTCAAAACCATTCTTTATATTAAAGGCGTAATCTTCGAGGAGGATCACAGTAGTACATTTTTCCAGTTGATAATTTCTTACCATTAGAAACTCTCAGAACTGTGCCCAAATTGAGTTCTTGGATTTATGTGTGTTAAGTGAAATATTTTCAGCTATCGATTTTTTTATTTCTTGGATAGATTGACACCCAAATCTTGCATTTTCGTTTAAATTGCTCATATTGTCTTTTTCAAACCAGGATAACATTTGTCAGACTATTATGCCGCTGAAAAAACATCTTGTTGATTTTGTCCAGGTGTGTATAATTAAGAGTTTTTCCACTAGAAAACAGGCCGTTGCTATGATATTTTGTCATTATAAAACACCGAATAGTGTGAAATAGTCAGTATTAACTCTTATTTTAAATGTTGGGAAAATTCGTTGGTTACATTTGTCCCTCTAGGCTCTAGGATATATACTTCGAAACATTGTACGACACTATAAGCTGATCTGTATTTTATTATACGCTTGGGGATAGGAAATGGCAATAATTCATTTTAATACAAATTCCAAATAGCTATAAACTATTTCCCAACATAACGCGGTAAATTCTTGGAGTTTCCTATTGGGGAAAATCTTACGGTCTAATTACGTAATGCTTGTTTTAAAAGAATCCGAAACATTTGCCGTTTAAAACTTGTAGAATGTTGCTTAACAAGTTTTACTTTAATTTTTACAATAAAATGTGTGCAATATGAAGCCAATAGTTTAATTTCCTTTTAAGCATATTATATTCAGCTAATAGTATTGATGAAGCGAATTGGAAAATAAATTCCGACCTAGGTACCCTCTTAAAGGCTTCTCATTCTCATTGTTTGAGTCTGAATCCCAGATCTCCCAGTCTCAGGTTTTATTGTTTGGAAAAAGTCATAGTAGAGAGACATATATGAATCGTGTTGGTGTTTGTCTTAATGATGTTCAGTTGGAACTGTCTGGAGTTGCGAAGAATTTGGGTCTATTGATGGATAAAGATTTTAAATTTTCTGCGCACATTAGCAATTGTATTAAAAGAGCATTTGGTAATCTGAAATTGATTTATGGTCAGAAAAATCTACTTTATGCTTTGCTTAGGGCGATGTTATGTGAATCCATAGTCTTGTCACATTTTAACTATGCGGATGTTGTTTATGGTCCTTGTATTCTGGATGTTCGTCGTATTCAGTTAATACAAAATTGTTGTGTTACACTAATAGGTGGCATTAGAAAGTATGAACGGGGTGTTTCTGACAAAATAAGAGAACTTAAATGGTTAAAGATGGATGAAAGATGGGTGTTGCATACGCTTACTTTATATAATAAAATCATATGTAAAAAATGCCCAGACAATCTTTATAATAAAATTAAGTTTCAAACTGATTTACGTCATAAACTCATTATTACCCCACCAATTTACAGAACGAATTATTTTCAAAGATCCTTTTCGTTTATATTGCAAAATTATATAATAAAGTTAAACCAGAAGTAAAATTGTTAACGGGTTATAAGTTTAGGCAAATAATTTAAGGTTCGATAGACAGTTATATGTTATATAATATGTTAATTAAGATAAATGTTATTTTGGATCTTCGTCCAGTTATCTCTTAAGCGTAGTAACTGTTACAAACCTGCACATTATTAAACTACCTATTGTGTTTCTTTCAGTATGTGTGTTTTCTTTAATCTTTTATTTTTTTTGTTTAGCTGACCAATATGTAAGTGCAGGTTTCTTTTTTTTTTGCTTTGACTGCTTACTGTCCTTATTCAGTTTCAATATTTTGCATCTAGCAGGCCTCTGGAGTATAACAGAACTATATTGGTATTAATTAATAGTGGTTGTATTTTTAGATTAAACTATGAGGTTCTGCCTCAACATTGCATTTTTTAACTTATGTTTACAATAAAATAATTTATTATTATTATTATTATTATTATTATCATTATATTTTTATATTATATTACGAATGCATTGAAAAAAAAATTAAGTAAATATGCAGACTCTAGAACATGATATACAACAGAAACAGCAGTCCAGTATACGATTGAAACTTGGAAGAGATTCTTTGTCGAAAATGCAGTTGAATTGCCAGTATTTTTAAACGGTCATTCAACAAAAATTGATAGGAATAAAATATTATAAAAATTATATTAGCATGGATTAAGTGGGTTATTTATGAAAAATAGTTTTATAATTATTGTTTAAGTAATCAGCAACAAAAATAATGTTCATGAATTTTATTGTAAAGAGTACCGCAATGACCATTATTATTTAAACTTTATTATAAATAATATGCCAAATGTTTTGAAACAAAGCAGCCTTTAATATAGAATATCGCCCACTTAATCAAGAATCGCTCAAACCCGTCAATTTAAGTTTTAGGAATTTTACATACATTTAGATTTTTTGCGCTACCCCCGTACAATTAGACGTACAAAAAAATTGGTATATTATTAACGAAATAAAAGCTTATAATTAATTGGGGGCGAGAATTTTTGAATATTCGATAATTAATTTTGCTAGAGTATTTTCAACAATTTTTTATCTTCTTTTACTTACATTCTATTTATATCGGCTTTTTTAAAAGCACACGTCTTTTAAGTTGCTCTGTACATGCTGAAAGCAATTTTAAACCTAATTTGAAGAAAATTTAACATAAAGTAAATTAACAATGACACGATACCTTGAAAGTTTTGGAATACTACTTAGCTGTAGTGGAATAAATTACATTTAGACATATTTTGGTTTTAGAGCTAAAAGGTAGGGTGGATATTTATACGCACAACCGCCGTGGCTATAAACTCTGTAAAAGCTCTTTATTAAGTGACAAAGTTTATTATTTAATATTTTGAGAGGTGAAGTTAACTATATATAGAGTGAAATTGAATAATAAATAAAAAAAAATTGGGTGTTAAAAAAATTAGGTTCTATAATTATATAAATATAATAATGTTATGATGTACAGGGTTATGAGGTAATGATCGTTTTTCTCGCGACATGAATTTATACTATTTATTCAAAATCCTCTAAACCTATTGAATTTATTTTAAAACATATTTGTTTATTTAGAAATAATAAAGTAATTTTTGTACATTTGACTTCTATACTATTAACAATAGGTAAGATACATTTTTCAGCAATAGTTGTAGGTACTCGGCTGTCACCAAATATCACTATACTCTGTTTCTTAAAGCCTGACAGCACAGCTGACAATCATGAGTCGTAAAACCCCAATAAACCATAAGCGTAACAATAACAGGTACCTGATCTTAACTAAGTGAATTATGTATACTTACTAAAAAACGTGGTATAATTTTACTTAGATTAAAGCCCTGCCTACCACTGTGAACTAAATCTAATAACACTTCATTTAAAATAAAAGATGTACGTGAGTTATTAAAGTATTCATTAATCATTAAAAGAAAATTGGAAAGAAGCTATAAAACATGTAATAAAAGAAGAAAAAAATGTGCGACTTAGACAACCTAATGGAAAAAATGGCAGAACCACTTATTATTTCAGTTGACTCCACAGATGAATCCTTCGAATTTAGTGAAAGTGAAGTCACCTTTCTAGACCTTTAATTTGTTAACTCTTTTAAGTATGAACTGTTTTTGTATAAATAAAATGAATTTAGTTAAATATACAAATCTTTTTTGGACACCTTAAGAACTACATACGAATAAATTTAAATTATAAATAAAAATTAGATATAGAAACAAAAAAAAATTAAAATAAGAAAGTACCATAATATTACAATTTAAGAGGACAGGTAAGTAAAGGGTTTTCCAATAAGAACGATATGATTTCAAAATGAAATAAAATTAAAATAATTTCAGATACAACAAAACGTTTTATATTATCTTAAAGTATAGTCGATAACATTTATGTTTTGAATAACACATTGTTTAAATGTCCTCCGCGACTTCGTGTACACGAGCGAATTCGACGAACCCAATTTTCGATGACTTTATGCAATAAATCGGGCGTGATCTGACGAATGCAGGGTTCAATGTTTAACCTTAATGCATCAAGTGTTTGTGGTCTGTTTTCATAAACCTTAGATTTCAAATAGCCCCACAAGAAGTAATCTAAAGGAGTTAAATCACAGCTTCTTGGAGGCCACTGAACAGTAGCATTCCTTGAAATTATCCTTTCGTCAAACTTTTCTTGCAGTATATCGATAGTTTCATGAGCAGTGTGACATGTGGCACCGTCTTGCTGGAACCACATATCCTCCAAATCAAGTGCATCTAAATTTGGCCACAAAAAATTTCTTAACATCTGTCGATATCGTTTACCATTCACTGTAACTGCTTCTGCTGCATCATTTTGGAAAAAAAATGGTCCGATGATGCCACCATACCATAAACCACACCATACAGTTACCTTTAGCGGATACAAAGGCTTCTCATGAATCTGTTGTGGATTGTTTTCACACCAAAAACGGCAATTTTGCTTGTTAACGTATCCACTTAACCAAAAATGAGCTTCATCTGAAAAGATAATTTTTTTGGCAAAATTAGGATCCCTTTCAAGTTGTTCTAAACTCCAAGCAGAAAATTCTCTGCGCCGACGATGGTCCAGTGGCTTAAGTTCTTGGGTCAAAACAATCTTATACGGGTGTAAATTCAAGTATTCTTTTAAAATACGCCAAGTTGTCGTTTTTTTAATCCTTAACTCTTGAGCACGACGAGGAATTTTTAAATTTGGATCCACTGCAACACTAGCTCTTACAGCAGCAATATTCTCAACAGTTCTTGCGTTTCGATGTGTTCTTGGTGTTTTTACATCGTGAAGAGTAAAATTATTTTCAAATTTCTCAACGATGCGACGAATGGCAAGCAAAGGAGGACGATCATTTACACCAACGTTTTCGCGAAGTGCGCGATAAGTGTTCACAAAAGATCGTCTATTTTCGTTAAATTTTTAGATAATAACCAAACGTTCTTGAAGCGCGTATTTAGCCATATTAAATTGTGATAGTTTACTGACAATAACTGACAACTGGTGACAGGTATAACTTTATTACCATGGTTACCATATCGTTTCAAAATCATATCGTTCTTATTGGAAAACCCTTGACATTAAAAAAAATGGGTCAAAACGGTCGAATTTTTTGGCAGACCTGTTCTCTTAAAACGGTACACTATTTCACTATTACCTTGTTTCGTTAATGTATAGTATCGGCTAGAACTTTCTAGAGTTCTTAGCTGTCAGGCAATAGAAAACATACTTTAGATATAGCCATAGTGCTACTGGTGGCCTTCTTATTTGGATGAAAATTTCTTAAATATAATAATTTGTATTTTTTGCTTTTAAAGAATTGAAACAGTTTTACTTTTTAATTAGTCCTCTTTTTGTTAAAATTAAAACCTTCAAAATTTATTAAACAATCCTGAACAATCCTTTATAAATCTTTAAATACTACCCAATCATTTTTATGGACGATGTCAGTCAAATTAAACAAAAATATTTTTTGCTTCAAAGCTTAAGATTATTCGGTAATTAAGGATATTACAAAAACTCAAAAAATTATCTTCTTCTCTCTTTATACCTTTATTCCTTTATTGACTCCAACTGATAGCTTTATAACTTATAATAAAATCGGATTAAACTGGATATAAACAAACACACTGGTTTACCCAGGCAAGGGATAAAATATATTATAATTATTATGTTATTGTTCATTATTATTAAAATTGGGTCGGGCCCCTTAAACTGAAAAAAGCACTGTAAGTAAGGGAAAATTCTGGTTACAGTTTACAAATGGATTTATGTGGGCAAAATTTATTTTTAATAGGTTAGGTTAGGTTAGAATGGCAGACCTCTGGCATTGTCCAAACAGTCACTCGTAGTCCAGTAAGGACCGTTATGGTACCACACACGTTCCGCGGAACCTATTTGCATCAGCTTCCTGATGGTTAACGCGATCGTAGAAGATTCTTTACAGCTCATTCAAACCAGCCACTGCTGTGAATAAACTTCGTAAGTCGACCCAGTTGCAGGCTGCTCACTTCCTCCAGATCATTAAAAAATGGTTCGCCCAGTGCATTGAACCTTCCTCTCGGAGGCCGGGGCATTCACACCAGAAATGTCGAATACTTTCCTCCTCCTCCTCTTCAGCTCTGCAACTTCTACAGAAGCCGTTAGTTGGTATTATACCGAACAGGCAATGTCCGGTGACTATGGCAGTGATGTTTCTTAAGTCCTTCCGACTGTGCTGTAATAGCGCTGCGGTTTTTCTGTCGTCAAGTAGAGGCCACAATTGCCTGGAGATGCTACAAGTTGTAAGCCCTGTCCATCTGCTTTGCGCAAGTTGTTTAGCTGTTCGATCTATCTCTTTTTTGACTGATCCCAGTGGTCTAGCCACTAGTATTCTCTGCTAGTTCTACAGGCATGCTTGCGCCCTCCCTGGCGAGCGCAGCAGCAGTCTCGTTGCCATTATTTTTAATAAAGTAACTACATTATTATCGAATATGCATATTAACAGATATTTATTTAAAAAATTATTTGTTATTATTATTTATTTACCAAATCATAACAAAATGAGGGTTAAAGAAATATTTATTAGCTGATATTTTAATATCAAATTTCTCAACAATTAGGAAATTTTATTTAGTATAAAGACATAGTTTTTTTAGTGAGGGAAATGATTTCACTAATGAAATGTAAGTTGATGGTATATAAATAAGTAATTAAACAGATTGATAACAAACTATTAATTATTAAACATTAAACATAAAAGAAATTTAAATTGTTTTTTATGTTATAACAGGGCCGTTTCTAATTAGGCATATTAGGCCTGTAATGTTAGTGTAATTTATTCAATGACCCGCTAATATTTTTGCTTCGGCGAATAAGGGTGTTAATTATATACATTTTCGAGGAATCTACAACCCTGTAAATAATTTTAAGCAGATTGCTAAAATGAACTACGTACCTCATGGCTAATAAAATAATGGTAGATAAAAGGCTGCTGTAAGGAAAACAAATTATACATTGGAAGGCGATTGTGCCATGTATGAAGTAACATTAATCACATCTTTGCAAACTAATCTTTAATATATACACAAACATTGTCACGCATAAAATATTGTCCATTAAATCATCTAGAGCCAATCGTTTCTTAACAAATTGTATCATGTATTAAATAACGTCAATCGTATCCTAACAAATAGTAACATGTTTAAAATAACGTCAATCATATCTGAAAAAGTTGTGTCACATAAAATAATATCAATAATATTTTAAAAAACTGTGCTATGCGTTAAATAAAGTCAATCGTATCCTAACGAATTGTACCATGTTCAAAATAAGGTCAATCGTATCCTAACAAATTGTACCATGTTTAAAATAACGCCAATCGTATCCTAACAAATTGTACCATGTTTAAAATAACGCCAATCTTATCTTAACACATTGTATTATGTATTATATAAAGTCAGTTGTAGTGTAACAAATTGTGTCATTCTTAAAATAAGATCAATCGTATCTCATCAAAACGTACCCTGCATGAAATACTCTCCATCGCACCCTAGTAAATTGTGCTGTGCTTAAAATAACGGTAAACACATCTGAAAAACTGGTGTTATACATAATAACCTTAATCATATCTGATCAAATTATGCCAGACGAAAAAATTCGCGTCATCTTTTCGATCTTACTATAAAAATTATGTTATGCATAAAATAACGATAATCATATCTCAGCACATTATGCAATTTAAAACGCAACTTTTATTATCATCTTGCGATTTGCAAGATATATTATTCAGCAAAAACTTTCCACAAAGTTAGCAGCTATTGCATTAACTCTTAGGCAGGGCCAATTTGTTTAAATACTCTAAGGAATACCTCAAAAAAATTAACTTAGACGATCAGTGGCATAAAAGTACAATTAGTACCAATAAACAGTAAGAACGATAAATTTTAGGAGAGCGTACATATTATCCAATTATTGTGAACGTCTTCTTTTTAATAAAAATTTTCTGGTTAGTACATCGACGCGACTCTGATCGTGAGGAAATTGTTTCTGTTAATGTTATTCATGTAACCGTCAAAGCAAGGGTATTGATTAATTTTTTCATGGAATTCGATACTTAAATATTCTCCATATAGATAATACCTAACCAAAAATAAAGGTATTTAAACTTATATAGTTCAAAGTAGCGACGATATAGTGGTAATACTAACTAATATTTTGTTTTACGTGATGAGTTCCCTGTGAAATGTTTACACATAAAAAGCTCAGTTGTGCTAAATACTACAAAAGCCTATCATGAAACGCAAAGTCTCCTAGATTCGTAGGGTGAGAGCTACCTAGGTAGAACTAAAAAAGATTTATTTTATAAATAAGGCGGGGATTTGCAATTTCATTCAGATGATTCCGTATTATTATAATATAATAAAGAGCAGTCTAAGAAATATGAATTATTACTTACATTATTTTTGTTGAAAATTTTAATGGTAATTATTATTCTTTTTCTATTTATTTTATTCTTTTATTTATTTAACTTTAAAAAATTCAAACATCAATCGTTATCTTTCAAATTTTGCAGTTTTTATCTTTTAAATATTTTTTTTACGTAGGGGCGCCTCGACATTGGACAAAACAATTCTGAATAAATATTTAATATTACCATACATTTCGCACAGACTTTAAACTTGAACGAAAAAAAATTGTATTTAGGACTTATTGTGTCAAAGTTATTTCAAAATACGTTAAACGATGAGGCAGTCAGAGGAAAAACATAAAACTTTAAACAATATAACACCTTTTTATATCTACAAGGTCGAAATTAAACTTAAAT
This sequence comes from Polydrusus pterygomalis, assembly GCA_963969555.1. NCBI lineage: Eukaryota > Metazoa > Arthropoda > Insecta > Coleoptera > Curculionidae > Polydrusus > Polydrusus pterygomalis. Next base: position 23,839,902 of record OZ018379.1, read on the forward strand.
GGTGTTTTGCTAAAGACTTTGTGCCCATATAAAAATGGCAGATAGAAGGCAGAACTCAGTTTTTACAGATCTTAATTTAGTCGTATTACTATTTTTTTTATAATTGCATAATTTTATTAAAACAATATAAGGTATGCATTTTTTAACTTTCTATATAATTTCTTCTCAAAAATTACAGTTTCTCAACATTGCCCTAAAATATGAAATTGGACTTAAAAAATTATTATTAGAATAGGTCCAGGTACCGACCTAATTAGTCACAGTAACTGTTTAAGATTTGGAAACACTTGTAGTCTGAACGTTTTGCGATAAGACGACTGTAAATTATTACGCTATTTAGATTCTCTGCTTTGGAGGTGTTTAAGATAAATGCTAAAGATTAAATTGATTTAAACGAGAAGAATATTGAATGGGGGATAATAAATAACTAAATAATATAAAAAATTAACAAATAATGATTAGGTTTAGCGCTCAAAGAATAGAAAATACTTGTAGGCCGATGACTTAAATAAGTCGACCGGTTTAAACAATGCGAAAGCTAAAGAATCCACGATAACTTCTCACACTTGCATTGATCGAGGCTGCCAGGCGCCGCTGAGAATTCCACAAGTTTAAGGTTAAATCAGGGCAAACTGGAGAAGTGCTTAGCTGTGCCTGGTTGTGGCAGCACTTTCAACAGGTTTTTAAATTATTATACCACTTAAAGTGACGGCCTTAGGCCGTATAAGATAACGATAAAGCTAAATGGATTTAAAAGAATGGAATATTAAAGCTGAATAATGAACATTTTAATATAGGTGAAAGGAAAATAATAGATTTTGAATGAAAAAGAAAGAATTATTATGGCTTAAAGCATTTAATAATCTCCATATTTTAATACGTACCAAATACCTTCGACGACTTTTAATTAGGATTGGGAGGCGAAGGTGGTTTCAAAAATGGGACAACCCACATTCACGAGGAATGAACTGGTACTCTTTGTGGATGTGGATGAGTATCGGGGTTGGTCAGAGAAATGTTAAATCATTTTTAGGATATGATGGTGCTTTGTGAGACACGACAGTGGATTTTCTGTAGTTAAGAATTGCTACTCTCTACTTTCACCTTTAAGTGTAATATAAAGACTAGGTAAAAGGGAGGACAAAATGAGGTTATAAAGAAGTCAGTTAAACAATACACTATCAAACGTCTGCTTGATGTCTAAAGCGAGTAGAACAGTATTCGGTAGCATGTTTATTTTGTCGATTGCATCTTGCACTGCCTGAACAATCAAGAGATAAGTCGAAAACCAAACTGTTCTAGGTATAGTTTGATCTAGATTAACATTACTTACTTTGCTAAGGACTACTTTTAGATAAGGCAGGAAGACTATCGGTCTATAGAATTCAGGTTAGGTGGGGTATTTGAGTAGTGAGTTGATAGTGTAATTTTTAAAGGATGTTGGGAACTATTCTGCCCTCCTAGTGAAAAGCGCAGCAACTTCCTGAACGTTAGTTTTGAGAAAAACGCAAAAAACGTTTTTTCGCTAGTATTTTTTTATAAATGAATATTTTTAATTTTTTCATCAGATTGATAAAAAAATATAAAACAAATTTTTTGATATAGGTTTCAATGAATTTGGACCGTAAATAATTTTTTTATTAAGCATACTGCGTTTTTGTTTAGTATTTCTTAGAGCTTTGAATTAGCGTTGCTTAACAAAAACGAAGTGTGCCATATTTACTAGTGTAAAATATACTGCGCTTTCCACTAGAAAACCATGAGCCGCAATGTGCTTTGCTTCTAAGAAAAAACGCAGCATTTAAAATGGGCATAAGTAAAATGCTGCATTCTTGACTAGAAAAATCAGATGCTGCGATTTTCTTTAAAAAAGCATTACGTTTTGCAGAAACTGCATATTTATTAGGCGTTTTTTTATCTTAATTTTTTATTTTTTTTTAACAATAATTTTTTTAAAGATAGAGAATTGTATTCTACACAATAATATGTAAAAATTACTAAATCGAAAATTTTGGAAGTTACTGCGTTCTCCACTAGGAGGGCAGTATTGGAGTAGGATTATTTTGTTTATTATGTATATAAACGGGATGATAATTTTATTTGCCATAATATTAATAATAAGCAGAAAGGAAGCAATCCTTTCTTCCCGAAGGTTGTAGTTCGGTGGGTGCGGTAAATAATTCTGCTATGAGGACGGGATTGAATAGTTGTTATGAACAAATTTGCGATTAAATATTTTTTTGACTCCCTCGAATTAAGAGAAAGAGGATGTTGTTGTATTACTTTCGTCTCCAAAGCTCCAAGCAACTGCTGCGTTAACCATATAGCAACCAACGCCGGTACGACTTAAATTATAACATCTAACCTTAAACTTTTATTTGACTAATGTTCTGTAGCTCTTACGGTTTTCGATGGACCAATAGTAAGAAGGCTATACAGGGTGTTCCATAGCTTATGGGCTTTAGAGTAACTGGAGATACTAGACATCAAACTAAGCCGATTAAGTCATATAAGTTTTTTCGGATTGTTACTCGTTCTAGAGATACAGGGTGTTGAAAGTAAAAGTTTATTATTATTATTATTAATATTATTATTTATTTAGTTAAAAGTTTAATAAAGTGTATTGAGGTCAACGGTGGACACTTTCAACATTTACTAAAGTGAGCTTCTTGATTTGTTCCACTGTTTCGAATTTATTGCGTTGTAATAATTAAAATATTAATTTAATTATTTACTATGTTTTTTTATGCTTTGGGATGTTTAAAGGGAAATATCTCGAAAACCGTTAAAGATATTAAGATCAATCAAGTACATCTTTTTGACTCAGAAAATGCCCCTCTTTAAGAAACATCTAATTAAAAACACCTAATATCACAGGTAAGAAAAAAAATCATAGATTAATGAAGCCCAGTGTATGCAACTAGCGCCCTCTAGTGTGAAACTTAAAAATTTCTACAAATTCTTATTTCTTGCTCATAAAAACATAATACTGCCAACTTTCAATTCGATTCATTAAACGGTTTTAAAATTATGGCTTATTTTCGAGAATAAACTTTTACTTTCAACACCCTCTACATCTAAAACGAGTAACAATCCGAAAAAACGTATATGACTTAATCGGCTTAGTTTGATGTCTAGTATCTCCAGTTACTCTACCGCCCATAAGTTACGGGACACCCTGTATAACTATTTTACAAATATTTACAAGAAATTTTTATTTGATATTCGTTATTGACTGCTTTTAAAAGCGTATCTGGGTAAATAATCACAGCTGAAAAAGTTACGAACTTTTAGAGAGTTATATAGGACTAACTTGTAATCCATCATATTTTGTCATACTACTTAAGAGCTTTAACAATACAAAATAAATGGATGATTGTGTTTTTGTTACAAAAAAATGTATGCACAATATCAGAGCGGTGCATTTTATCATTCTATGCCAGTTATCGCAACAAGGCGGAAATTTCCGAAACTTGGAAAATTCTTTTACACTTTGTTATGGCGTATCATGCAAATGTTCTTGTTTTACTTAGCGTAAACCTCCAGAGGTCATTAATTTATAAACAGTGTCTTCATAACGCGTTGCGAACTGTCTAAGATAATTGTGATTGAAGACGTGGCGTAGCAAAGAAAAAATATAAATGAAGTTTTTTAGTATTAAATATATAAAAATATAAAGATTACTAAGAAGTATGCAACCAAAAGGTTTTGTTGTATTTTTAAACTTTGCACACTTTATTTTACCAGATATTAAGAATTGGTATATATGAAGGTTGGTTTTGTTTTCTTGGAGTTTTTATTTTTTTAAATTTTCCTTTTTTTTGGGTTTGTAGTATATTATGTTTATTTTTAATTAATTTAATATTTCGATCTATTTCTTTGACCTTCTTCGGAAATATAAAATACTAAAAGAGAACGCTTTTACCATTACAATGTCGTCATTTGCGGAGTGATTATGCAAAAGTCGATAAATCCATTTTTTACTTTTTTCCAGATAGATATTCATTTTTATACTTCATAGCTTTATCTACGTTTTGGCATATCGAAATTAAACAAACATCTTTAAATCCAATTTAAATTTACAAGCTAAAGCTCGTCGGCCGTTCAAAAGTCGGTATATCCAAGGGCCACTCTTAAATTGAACAGAAGTCGATAAATCCTAATTTTAATTTACCAAAAGTCGATAAATCCACTTTTAATTTACCAAAAGTCGATAAATCCATTCTAAAAAGTTAATTAAAAATTTATTGGGTAATGTAATGCAGTAAAATTAATGCTGCTTTTAAGCACTCCTTCAAGACAAATACATTTATAGAATTTTTATTAGATAGGTGACAAAAATCTTCATATATGCGTTTTTTGTCATTTACACAAAACAGGATATTATGGATTTATCGACTTTTGCATAATCACTCCTCATTTAATAAAATTTTTGGCTTACTTTCAGAGAGAATTTTGACAAAATGCATCGTTAGGATTACAACTGACTATGTTATTGATAATTGTTGATAAAACAGCAATTATTTATAAATGAATAATTAAAATACGCACATATTTTAAAAGTACAGCTGTACATATCTGCATACAATATTAACACCGAAACGATACTGAAAAATTGATCATATTTTTGTCCTACTCGAATATTATTGTTTCATAATAGCATAGTTACCAGACACTTTAAATGGTATATAATACCCTAGGGCATTAAGGAAGTTTTTAGGCCCTCGGGCATTAAAAGAAATAAATAGGAAAAATCAAAGTAACATTTTTTTATTAACGAAAAAACTTATTTATCATTTATATTAAATGAACAGTTATGAAAAGACCCAGTAAAAACGAATTTACCGGCTTTTGATAAGTCAATGTTTTCTATTATTTCGTGATTTTCAATAACAGAAATTGACGATGATTGAACGTTTTTTGATGATAATTAGAGGTGTGACGATATAACTGTCACGGTTAAAAGTAACCGGTTATTAAGAAATAACAGTCGCTATCGGTGATCAAATATGATCTGAAGCAGTTACCAGTTATTCAATATACCAAGCGCTCGCACATCGCACTGCCGACTGAGTTCGCCGGCTCACGGCAGCCTTCTTTCGCTGCACGCTGTTATTTTCTAAATAACTGGATAAAGAATAACATGGTTATTTTAGTAATAGGATGTGAAGCAACTACTAGTGATTCATATACCAACCGATCGCACAGCACTCCGCTGCTTAAGTCGCCGGCTCATGCAGCCTTCTCTCGCTGTTAAATAACTGGATATTAAAAAATAACATGGTTATTATTAGTAATCGGATAATTTTCATATCACTTTGTGGGCGGTAACGGTAAGGTATAATTAATTTCCAATAAACGTTATTTCTCTGATATTTGATAGTCCTAGTTTGCAGGATGCTTATGCTTAAAGGAAAGGTGTTAAATAGTTACAAGATAATTTCACGTCTTCACTACTCTTCACGTTTAAAATTGCGAGGGAAATAGTGGATTGGTGGATAGGTTGGCAATTGTATATTCTGTAATTCCCCGAAGCGCGTTGTGGCGTTGTAGCGTTGTATTTAATGTATTTTCTATTTATGTGTGTGTATGTCGTGAGTCGTGACCGTCGTATTGTGTGTATTTACTTAGTATATGATACTACATAGACTTTATTTTTATTGGTGATTTAACTAGAGACTAGGATGTGTGGTATGTGAGTGTGATGACAGTAACATAATATGCTGAAAATTATTATTATTCAAAATAACAGCTATTTTAATTTGGCGCCAATAAAATATTTAAAAAGAGAAAAAGTCGATTATTTAAATTGACACCTTCACCTTAGTAAATCTCATTTTTTGAAAATAACTGGTAACTGTTTAAAATAACAGTTAATTTAAAATAACAGTCACCGGTATACCGGTGATTCAAAAATAACTCTTAAGCCCACCTCTAATGATAATGGTCTCGTTGATATTACTCCAGCTATCAATTTCGAAATTTTGTTTTTAGAAGTACAGAGGTTCTGCGCAAACAATGACCAGTATATTTGTCCGCATCGCTTAGACCCAGGAATTTTCAATAATGAAAGGAATCTTGCCTATGGTGTTCTTCCCAACTGGCTGTGAAGAGCAACAACCGTTACGATAACACAAAAAGAATCTATTGATGTTGCAGTTCGTCGGGCGTAAAGACCACTAAGTTCTCAGTAGCTTTGAATAACCCATCTCCTTCTCATCAATAATTGTGAAGACACGCTTTTTATCGGTCTTTGTATCGGGAATATTTAACCAACATAATAACTAGCTCTTGGCGGCGGCACCCACCAAATACACCAAATAACCGAATCACTTTGTAAATCAAAAAAGTTTCATTGAGATGAATTTCAGCACATCTTCTAGAGTCAAAATTTTCAATTTCTTCGCCTCATATCCTTTGGGTGCTTGCTTTAAATACTGGCTTAACTTTAAGCAATATTTTGCAATGTCAATATTTTTATTAACTATTAGTGTCTTCTTTAACATTGAATATTTCGTCCATAGGGAATTAGGAATGAATGTTCCAGACTATAATCGATATACATAATTAATATTTTAATATAATTTACAGCAGCAATTTTAACATACCAAATCCTAGAAATATCCTAGTAGCACCGTCTCGTTGGGTTTGTTTGGGTTTGTCCGGATTTGTACATCATTATTTTTTATCCAATCCCCAAACATTTGATATTCCTTATCATTGGTGTCTTTAGACTTCTTTGGGACAAGATTATCCAAAGCTTTGGCAGCATTCACAGTAATTCTATCCGGAATCAACGGAAAATCCATTATTTTATATGAATTTGTTTTGACATTGACACAGCACAACTAACAATGAACACTTATTACCTTTGTTTATTTAGCTACTTTACAGGTGAGAAACCTTTAGTGATTTTGAATTTCCTTTTAATTTAATGATATTATATTATTTGAACTGTTAATTTTAATTTTTATTATTTTTAAAGAAAAGTTGTGAAGGTGTTTAATAATATATTGTTTAAAAAATTCAAAAAAAGAGTAGTTAAATAGTTTATAAAGTTATTTAGGGTCGTTTAATTATGATTTTTTTTTTGTTTTTCAATTTGTTTTAGTTTTTTAATAATTTTATAAAATTCCCTTTTTTGTTCGTTCTATTTGTTTTCGAGAATTATGGGAAACCTTTTTTTCTCGTGATCTAGAGGCCCTAAATCGTCGACATCAATATATACAATAGATACATTGTCTTTCTCTTTACGAGGAAAGCAAAAATAAAACAGAGGCTTTGGAATATGCCCTATAAAAAATTAATATGCGGGGCAGTAGCCTTTATTACCGACCGTAGAATAGATTTGACCCAAATAAATTTATGTGATGATTAAAATGAGTAGTCATAACACTGAGGCTACACTTAGATGCGAGAAACGAGTAAATTTGAAATTCCAGAAATTTTATATGTCATTAAATTTTACGCGGTAGTTTCTATCGCACAGCTTAGTGAAAATTACTCCTAAAGAAATTTTATTATCAGAGTTTTTTTACGATCGACAACATTCTAGCAGTAAATTTGTAGTTTGTAGTAGTTTACCTACCTATTTATTAGAAATATACGCTTCGTATTTAGCTTATTTATTATTATTATACAGGGTAATTCATTAAGGGTGGCGACCGGCCATATCTCGGAAACTACTAGGCATAGAAACTTGGAGAAAAAAAATTATGATTAAAGCGGTCATGACAAAAATAATTTTAATACAAATTGCGCCCTCTAGCAATTTTATTAGAAATTATCTTGTACCATTGGATACGACAATTGAAGGTACTTACCTTTCTCTTCCAAACAAGCTTAAATTTAGTAAAATCGGTTAAGTTGTTTAGAAGTTACAGCGATTTTAATGTTTACAGTTTCACTTGATAAGAATGGGAGAAGCTATTGAAAGTGTAAACATTAAAATCGCTGTAACTTCTAAACGACTTATCCGATTTTACTAAATTTAAGCTTGTTTGGAAGAACCATCAATTGTCGTATCTAATGGTACAAGATAGTTTCTAATAAAATAGCTAGAGGGCGCAATTTGTATTAAAAATTATTGTTTTGGCAATAACTCTGAAACGAACAAAGATATCGAACTGCGGTCTTCACATCTTTTCTTGCAAATTTCATCTACTTTTCGATTATGATGTCATAGTTATACCGTATGATTTGAATTTCCGGGATAAAATCGAAAAAACTGTTACTATTACAAATTGCGCCCTCTAGCAATTTTATTAAACACTATCGTGTACTATTGGATACAGCGATTAAAGATACATACCTTTCCCTTCCAAACAAGCTTAAATTTAGTAAAATCGTAGATAAAATAGTAGAGTCGTTTACAAGTTACAGCGATTTTAATGTTTGCACATTCAATAGCTTCCCCCACTCTTATCAAGGCCGGTACGCCAATGAGCCTTAAACCAAAATGATGCAGAATTGTCTAAGCTTTTCAATGATGTAATCAGAGTTATACCTTAATACGGAAAATTACAAAGAAATTTAGAATCAAAAAAAAATTTTTTTAACTGTGCCCCCTTGCGGCGAAATGGGGAACTTAAAAGTAATTTCCAGAATTTTCTCATGACCGCTTTAATCATATTTTTTTTTCTCCAAGTTTCTATGCCTAGTAGTTTCCGAGATATGGCCGGTCGCCACCCTTAATGAATCACCCTGTATACAGTGTGTCTACTTAAGTTGGAACCATATGGAAAACTTTTTATTATTGGTTTTGTGGAAAAAAGTTATTCTTCATAAAAAGTTCTGCATTGTCTAAAACTCAAAATACCACCTTCAGTTATCAAAATTTCCCAGTCATGTACGAGGTAGGTATATCAGAAATTACTAATTTTTTTCAAGAGTAAAGTACCTTTATTTACATCAAAATACGCTTCAAGTATGAATGTTTTGTGCTGTTCCGTAAAGCCCATGGTGTGAATTGTTCCAGAAATTGGAAAAATTAGCGATGAATCAAATTACTTGTAACGACTGACAAAGATGACGGAATAACTGATTGATTGTTAATTCAGGTAGTTACTGACACCCAACAGGCATTAAGCTCTACGGGTAAGAATTACGTCCTTAGATGCAAGGCCCTCTTTGATGCAAATAATTTTTGTTCGCACGGTATATTTAATACAGAACACTATTGAATCTTCATTGCTTTCAGCAAGGCTGTTATGTTATGGTCATAGATGTCTTGTTTTGTTATTTTGTGAATTTGGCCTATTTTTACTGAACTAGTTTATTTTCAACATCGACATTTCTTTTTAAATCGTTTGCCTTTACTGTAAACAGTATTAACCCAATTTTGCTCGTTTTAAAAACAATCCCTTAAAATAATGGGTCTACCTCGAACTCGAAGTAAGGTAGGTAATAATTTTTGCAGTGACCCAGTTCGCCTTTATTTTTGTGTCTGCTAGACCATTAACTAAAATGGAACACACCTAACAGCGTATCTCCTACTCCGATGTTCTCAGTTTTGTTATTGGAGTTGGGACAATTTTTAAACTAGATAGGTGTGGCCAGTGGCAGATTTACCGAAGAGGGAGCTCAATCCCCACTTTTTACAAGCCCGACCAACAACATAACATAATTTTTCCCAAATATTATGACAAAAATTAACTGACCACCTAAATTTAAGAGTGTCAAAAATAAGCCTTTTAAATCAACTATATAGATATAATCGTATGAGAAATGTAGAGGGCCATACTTAATCGCGGCAAGCGGGGAGGAAAAATCTTTGCTGTGCTAAGTTAAATTTTTAAAAGGAACGCTCAAAAAGCCGTTGACTTTGCTTTGCTGTTTAAAAGTAACTAAGAGGAACTCAGCCATTTTTACACTTACCTGTGTTTAAAATATATCCGCTGTATCTGCCAAATATATCTATTTGAGCTTTACTTATGATTAAACCAATATCTCTCTAATTACATTTTGCCGTAAAACGTTTCCTGGCATATTGTGATAATAACCATTTTAAAGAAATAATACCCAAAGAAAATAATCAAGAGGATTCAGATCAGGGCTTCTCGCCGGCCACCGCACAAATCCTTTATTTCCAATCCACCTATTGGGAAACATATTGTGTACAGAAATAAGTGATTTCATTTAGAAGCATTGCTACTTATAGTTAAGGATTGAAGAACGCTTTAAACTTAAGGTTTTGAAGGTGCACGTAATCTCCGTGGAAAGACAAACGTCTCAATGCCAACTGTACATTCCATATATTATAGTAGACTACATTTTGAAACCCTTTAACAATATACGGAAAAGGTTTATATTAAAGAAATGATAAATTCGTGCGTCTTCGTCGACCCAGGTTTTCTATTGTTTATCAATTGTGCGGTTATGCAATCAAATTCTAATCCACTTAGGCAGAATTAAACCGGGACAAAGCTGACTGAGGCAATATTGTATATAATATGGCTAATTTGAGATTAATTTTCTTGCTGGCAACAGTTTTCATATATCTTTTGAGTAGCATTTCTATATAATGGTTAAGAGAAATATTAGTTTTATCGTTAATCATCGCTATTGGTAATTTTATCACTCGCAACTCGCAGGAGAGGTTGCCTCCTGGAAAACATTTGAAACTATGAAATATATTTTGAAAAATAATTGTTTATTGACAAATAATATAGTTATTTTTTTACTTAAGCATTTAAACATTTCAAAAATAATTGCAAGAGTTCGACTATTATAAAGGTTTGGAATTTAACGGATGGTAACGCCAGACTAGTAATTCAAAATTTTTTTATCCTTAATTACAGGCTTCCGTATTAATTTTACATCCAAATCGTATTAGACTTTTTCAAAGGTTCTTGTATGGTGGACTAGCACACCAAATTTTATTATTTTCTAATAAGCCAATAAAAATGTATTTAAAAAAAACTCTTCAATGAAACCACCAGTATTAATTTATACAGTAAACATTTTATTTTTTTATTAGTTTCAACATGTTTGACACACAAAATAACAATGATTAAGTAAAGTGCTACATGGGAAATGGTTCTCGGAGATTATCCGAATTGTTATCACTTATAATCTTCCTAGCAGCAGAATTATTACCAATAACTTTCCCGTCTTTGACTCGGGATAATTTTCTATCAACAAAACCATGAGTGAAACCGAGAAAAAAATTATCACGAGTTAATTCTGCTGCGTGAGTTTTTTCTTATTGTAATTTTTTGCTAAAATGCAATAAAATCATATTCCCGGCGGCGGTTAATTGTAATTAGAGTTTAAGAAATTATGTTCATTTTAGCTGCTAGTAACTCATTTTATTACTAAAATGTGAGAAACGTTAAATAACAAATTTGTAATCTGAAATCCAATGTCTTTATAGTTTTAAATTCAAATAAAACTTTAAAAACATATTTCGGATGAGTTTAGTTTAATATGACGCACTATATTTTTGCAATAGAAGTTGATTTTACTTGTTAGTAACTAAGGTTTATTACTAAAATTTTATGAACAATAAAAACATTAATTCGTTTTCAACCATAACATATGAAATTACATGTAGTTTGAAATCAAACTTAAAAAAAAAATTCCGATGAGTTTAGTTAAATTTTTGATGTGTCACTTTTAGCCTCGGTGTTCGATATGTAAAGCAAATTGGTTAATAAATATCAATAAAAATTATAAGTTAGCAACAAAATGTATTTTGATTTTATTCTGAGTGATTTTTGCCAAGAGATATAAATCACTTCACTTTTGACAGAAAAGTTGAATTTAGAAATGGTTACTCTGATTAAATCACGAAAGCGAAGCTCGAGGGATTTAATCTCTGAATAAACATGCCCAAAGTACAACGAGTAAAATTGCCAAAAAAGTTTGAGTAAAAAATGGAAAATTTAACCAATAAAAAAAAGATGGTCGAGTGATATTTGGCACGATTATTTCATGAATCCCGAATGTCCCATCCATATCTATTGAGTAATAATGTTTTATATATATTTCTAAACAGTTTACTGCTGGCAACCAAACATACAATTATAATTAAGTTTATAATTGTATGTTTGGTTGCCAGCCTTATAAGCAGAAGTCAGAATTTTAGATTAGTTCTATAATAAATGAAATTTGATAAGTATTTTTAAAATGTGGTGTAATTTATAAAGAATAGCAACTTTATTGGAATAAATTGGCATGGGTGCATTATAATATAAAAACAAGTAGGTAAATAAAGATAGTACTAATGTTATTGTATTAAAATATCAGAAATTATCCGAAAAAGTTATAAAAAAAATAATTGACATTGATTTATACTTCGAAATATTGTGACAGACCTAGACGGGCCAATGGCGACGTTTAATCGCTAAAATCCCACGTAGTTTTATCACTATTATACTAGCTGATTGGTTAAAACGAGACCGTTTGATTGGACGAAAAGGCGAAATTGACAGGTGTACGAAATAATCACTTATTAATTTCATTAAGTTAATAGGAACTAACAAAATTATCGCGATAATCTCCCATTGCTATAAGCAACGTAAACAAAACTGAGCCTTCTAATTGGTTGAAAATAAATTTATGTGATTTTCTGGGATATTTCCCGACGGACCCATTTCAAGCAAAACAACAGTACTGAATATTGTTTGTAATATGTAAAGTAACTAATAAATGCTAATGTTTAGAGCAAAGTAATGATGTACATACTCCTGGAAATTTTACGTCAATACAAATAAATTCGTATAATTCAACTAAAGAACAAGCTAATTTAGATTTCAATTTTTAGTGTCATTAATATATTATCTTACCTATTTAAAAAATTAAAGCCACTTTTGTATTATTAAGTTACTTCTTTTCAGAACCGACTCCGCTATACGAGAACAACCATTACCACGAAGAATGCCTTCGGTGCAACTCGTGCGGTCTCAATTTGACCGGTCCCAATCAAAAGCGAGCCCGGCGGTTCAAGAATCAAATTCTTTGCGACCTTCACTTCGCTGACGTGGCACTTATGGAATGCAGCGATTTTATGCAGCAGCTGCGCAGTTTTAAACCCCAGAGTTTGGGGTGCGCGGTAGCGCGAAGGAAGAGCAGTACGACGCTGATTTTTCCACTACCACCTCAAGCGTGTTCTGGTAAGTTTACCTGTATTGCCTGTAGATCACAAGACATATAGAAATTTTTTTTTTACTTTACTCCCAACCAACTTTACAAGTTTATTACAGGAATAAATATATAAAAATAACTAACAATTATTACTCTAACTTAATAGGTATACCGGGTGTCAACGAGATTACAGTGTTATGTTAAGAGCTATTTTAATCAAATTTGGGTTATTGTAATGTTTGAAAGGGATCTTTATTTTGACCTAGAAACCAACTGAATTTCACTTCCGGTTTAACCGGAACTACGCCATTTATGTTTTTTTAAATGACAACCTGTATATTATATTGCACAGTCAAATTCTCCTCAAAATTCTCTTTTCAACGACATACAACAAGTTGACATTTACTTTCAAAATGGCGGCGTAGGACTCATTTTACCAAAAACAAAATGGTGTCTATAAAACAACGTATGCAATTGATACGGGAAAAATAGTGATAAAATCTTTTAAATTGGTCCCTTTTGTAATTCTTTAAGCACTGACATTTAGATTTTCTTCTTTTGTTTTTAAAGGAAGGTATTTTTTTATTGTTTAAAAAAATCTTAACTTTAACCCTATTTTACAGAGTTTTTTTAAGTGTTATCATATACTTTTTATTATTTAGTATTAAAGTCTAAAGTATCCTTAAGCACCTAGGGATATTTTCGAAATCAGAATGCGTTTTGCTTCAGTTTTAAACAAGAAAAAAAACCGTGCATTTTTCAATAAAAACTGAATAACTTAGTTCCACCTAAGTTGGCTTTGGATAACAAAATTGGTATTTGTCAACGCCATTATCAGACTATTAGTTTGTAATGAAAATTTTGTAGTGTATTGTGCTTTTGGTCGTGGGGCTGATTCATATTTCGTTAAATAAGAATAAAATGGTTAAGTTTACAAGAGAAGAACAAATTAATTAATTAACATGTTAATTATTTAACAATTAAATTTTTATTATTGAAGCAAAACGCATTCTGATTTCGAAAATATCCCTAGGTGCTTAAGGATACTTTAGACTTTCATACTAATTAATAAAAAGTATATGATAACATTTAAAAAAACTCTGTAAAATAGGGTTAAAGTTAGGATTTTTTTAAACAATAAAAAAATACCTTCCTTTAAAAACAAAAGAAGAAAATCTAAATGTCAGTACTTAAAGAATTACAAAAGGGACCAATTTAAAAGATTTTATCACTATTTTTCCCGTATCAATTGCATACGTTGTTTTATAGACACCATTTTGTTTTTGGTACAATGAGTCCTACGCCGCCATTTTGAAAGTAAATGTCAACTTGTTGTATGTCGTTGAAAAGAGAATTTTAAGGAGAATTTGACTGTGCAATATAATATACAGGTTGTCATTTTAAAAAAACATAAATGACGTAGTTCCGGTTAAACCGGAAGTGAAATCCAGTTGGTTTCTAGGTAAAAATAAAGATCCCTTTCAAACATTACAGTAACCCAAATTTGATTAAAATATCTCTTAACATAACACTGTGGTGCTATGTACAATAATCTCGTTGACACCCGGTATATATAAAAAAAAAGACAGTTAAAAAAAATTAATTCGTTTTGTATTATAAACGTATGATTAACACGTTAAGAAAGAAATTTATACTAGGAGATATTTTTTTACATGAAATTTAAATAATGTTAGTTTTTTTAATGTTTTAATATTTTCGGGTAAAATATTATATAGATAATATTAATCCATTATATAACAATGACCGTTTTCCAAAGTTACTGTTTATTTGAATAGTTTGGAAAAAATTAGTTTGTCTAGTATCATGTCTATGAATGTCATGAACTTTTGTTAACGTTATGTTAGAAATGTTTTGTTTTAAAAGTAAAGAATGAATAAATATGCAAATTTTTAAATTATATAAATTATTTATATCTAGGTATTTATTCGGTTTATATAAATTTGTTGTTGGTTGTAAGTGCGGAAATCATTGAATACATTTAATAATTTTATTTTTTCATTTCTTTAAATGTTTTAGTACTATTGAATTTGCTGAACCCCAAATAGAAATTAGATACTGAATTTGTGAATGTACTAATGCATGATAAATATTTTTTAAATAATTTAAAGATATACAATGCCGAATTTTAAAGAATATCCCAATTAACGGAGAAATGTAAGTTCAAATATGTTCAAGTGTTTTCTCGAGCTTAAATTTTGATCAATATATAATCCTAAAACTTTTATGTTATCTTTGTAATTAATATTAGATATTCAAAGTGCGTAGGAAACGAACGAGGCACTAAATGACAGGGATTAGTTAAGCACTGTATCACTATGGCGCCACGGTACAAATTGGCGGCCCGTTCAAATCCCTTTTTTTTAATTACTGGTTATTTTTTAAAAGTTTCACCCAGGTGAAACTAAACATTTCTTTCAATTCAATGCTACATTATTGGCAAAATGTAAGGAGTAAACTACATACTATTTTGATAGTATTCAGTTATCTCTGGGAATTGCTTTAAATTATTTTTTTTCTCTATAAATCATAACTAGCCGGAAATTTTAAGGTAGATAAAGTTTCTTACCTTGTTTTAATGAGCTTTGGTAACTTGATTTGCATCCTGGAACACTGCAAGTTTTGTTTTCGGTATGACTATTTTAAAATAAGGCCGTTGTCAATAAAAACAATCTAGCTTCATTTTAACCATTTACATATAGACAATAATATTATCGCAAACAACAATATTATACCATCGAAATTGTTATTTGCTGTTATTACATACACAATTACGAAACGCATATTACAACGAGCAATAAAATCTTAAATTTCCACAACGGGTTATTAATTATCCAGTTAAAACAACATTAAACTATAATTTACATATTACATATTACAAACATATTTACAAAAAAAAAGATAGATAAACAAGACAGACACGTGTTTTTAGAAGTCTGACGCCGATAACTGACCTATTTTTGCACTTGCGCGCATTCTTTTTCGCCACGTGCAGGCAACCAGCGTCACTGTTTTGTGCCTTGAATACTCAAAAAGTTATTATATTTCTTTTACTTAAGTATCCAAAATTATATTTTTGTATACACATAAGCCCTAAAAACATTATTCAAATTTAAAGGCACCCGCGCGGACCGCGAATCGCGTAGGGTACCGTAGTCGTTCGTTTTCGTGTGAATTCGGTTCCAGCGACGCATGCGTATTTGTTAGATAATATAAGTAGTATTATTTTGGATATGTGTGAGTTGAGTGTTAGCAACACTGTGCCAGAGCTGCCAGATTTTAACTTTAGAAACACTTTTGAAAATCGTTTCCTAAGGATGCGTTTATAATACCCACATGGACATGCATGGTAACAATAAAAACCCGTAGGTACTTGGAGCTTTTGCAGCATTTTTTTCTTGACGTTGTATTGCGAGAACGAGACAAGAAAACATCTTGCGAGATGTTAGCGAGCCAAGATTTGGGAAAAATCACGGCTTGATTTGCGAGACTCCTTTAATACTAAGTTAAACAAAAAGTCGATGACCTTTGTGGCTTTACAATTAAATTTATTACAAATTATTAGCTTTATTGGTATTCTTAATGAATTAATTTTTAAATAATTTGTGATTATACACATATGACTAAAATATACCTGGAAAATAAAATAAATATTCAGAATTTTTTATTATGGGATTAGGATAATTAGACAATAAGGTAATAACATAAATAGACAAATACTATTATTGAGAAAAATGCTTTAATTTATTATAAGTATAGACCAATGATAAGTTTAATCGATCATTTAATTAACATAGAATGTAATTAAAGAAAATATCCAATATATCAGTTAATTTAGGTGCTAAGTTTAATATATTTGATATATTTACTTTCTTAGATATTGCATTAATAAACATCGGCAAATTTGTCCCTAATAGACCTGTCACCAGTTCAATAAGAATTGATATTATTTTTTCAGAAAAAGTTGATAGAGTTAGTCGCCTTTTGTCTCTATTGCCTGTAAATAAAAAAAAATTTAAAATATCCATGTATGAAGTGTGAGAGCTTTGTATAATTAAATTTATTGCCTTTGTTGTTAATCTAAATCCAATTTTGTGATAGTATACATATAGTATAATAATAGTAGATTTTGTAACGAGGTTGGAATGAAAATTCGATCCGAGTGGAAGATTCCGAACGCGAGCGTAGTGAACGTGAGGAACCACGATTATCGAATTTTCATTCTAACCGAGTAGCAGACTATATTTTCTCCACGACCATCCAGTTCCATATCTGATTCATCCGATTTTTCACTCATTTTTTGACTTGCACTAAAATTTGTCTGAAAATAATTATTACAATGCGGCCATTTTTATCTGACACTGACAGTTTCGAAATTCATGGCAACCTATGTCATTTATATCAATTACAGAATATTCATTCCGTATCTTGTTATGGAACGCAAAACGCATAAGAAGCAAATGTTTCAGAATAAATATTTACTCAAGAGCGAGAATTTTTACATTCTATTATCAAAAATGATTTTGGAATTATTGCATTCAGTAATGGTCGTGGAGAAAAACTTTTCTAACATATATTTTTTCTTATATTTAAAAAAAAAGAAAAATTTATCTAAAATTGCTGGTGGGATTGGTGGGTTTGGGTAAACGTTTCCTAAAATTTAAAATATACGAACAACCTAGTTTGACTTTGTTGTTAATTCATAACTATCGTGTGTTTAATACGTAGATGTTATTTTTTTGTTTAAAGTTTACTTGGTGAGGATGGTTATTTTGGTAGTTCTGATTGATCATGTCGTTTTAAAACAGGCAAACAAAATAGGATATTGTAACTGGAAAATTAAGAGGCATTCCTGACAATGAAAAGTTTTATCGCTTTTAAGGCGTTTTCCTTTTCGCACAACCTTTGTCGTGTCAACGTTGTGTAAACTGGAATGTATCGAAAATAATTTAGCTTTAATTATATAGAAGAAATTAATAGTCCAAGTTCAAAAAGGAGGTGAAAATATGGGAACAAAGGACACAACAAAAAGTATGGGGAAAAAAGTTCACAGTCGTCTCCACAAATAGATTAAAAGTCAATTTACGGGGAGGGAGGGGGGTGTACATGTTTCGGTACAAGAATATTTAACAGATTACAACGAAGCTTTTGCATCAGTCGCAAGAATTTCGAGTTTTAGATTTGTAATTGCGTTTGCAAATCAGTTTAACTTTTTAATTCACCATATGGACGTAAAAACAGCTTTTCTAAACGGAATAATAAAAGAAGAAATTATTATGAAAATTCCTGAAGGTGTAAAAAGTAAGCCTAATCAAGTCTGTAGATTAAATAAAGCATTATATGGCTTAAAGCAGTCAGCAAGATGTTGGTTTGAAATTTTTGAAAGGGCTCTTAAAGAAAAAGGTTTTCAAAATTCCTTAGTAGATCATTGTATTTATATTTTAGACAGAGAAGTAGAAATATCTATATATTACTTTATGTGAATGACCTCGTAATCGCCACTGCAAATAGTGAAACAATGATAAGTTTTCTATGGTAGATTTAAAAGATATTAAATTGTTTTTGGGAATAAAAATTAAAAGAACTGATAATTTAATAACTTTAGATCAAGGGGCATATATAAAAGCAATTTTACACTTACACAAAGGAATATAAAAAATATTAAAAACATGATGAATAGGACAAGAACATTTTGTGTACCTAGACGGAAAAAAATTGGTAATAAAATGAGTATTCGCAAGGTATTTTCTCTTCTCTTTCTTTCCGTACATAGTAGACAAAAATTGACTACTGGATAATGATGACAAGTCAAAACGGAGGATATTTACTTATTTCCTCCTTGGGCTCTTTGGTGCTGATGATGGTACTTTCTAGTACCGAAACATGGACACCTCCCAGTAAATTGACGACTGTGAGTTTTTTTCCATATCTCAACAGCTCCACTCTGAGATAATGGATTACTTCCGTAAAATTAAAAAACAACAACAGTGTTCCTCAACCATTTTATTGAAATAACTGTATTCTTTCAAAGGTCTCCACATGTTTCGAGCGTAAAAACATTTTTATCATCAGGAGACAGAAAAAACAGAAGAGAAAATGGTAGATGGTATCCAACCATAAGCCTTAGAGCTTAATACCTGTTGGGTGTCGTAACTACCTGAATTAACAATCAATCAGTTATTCCGTCATCTTTGACAGTCGTTACAAGTAATTTGATTCATAGCTAATTTTTCCAATTTCTTGAACAATTCACGCAATGGGCTTTACGGAACAGCACAAAACATTCATGGTTGAAGCGTATTTTCGAAACGGGGTTAGAGTAAATTGTAAGTGGCAATACAATCCGGGTTTGTGCATGGACGATTTTCACGAACATTTTCCTAACGTTGCTTTTATTGCTGGGGATTTTTATCATTGCCTGAAAAAAAACGTGGCTGTGTTTAGGGAAACAGGTTTTATACAACACAAAAAAGGAGCAGGAAGACCATTTGTAAGAACAGAAGAACTTGCTGCAAACGTTCGTGAAATAATGCAAAATACGCCAACAAATTGTATAAGACGTCAGTCCCAAGAAGTAGAAAATCTTATGCAAGATGCAGGACTATTCTTAAGAACATTATATTCTTAAAACACCAGTTGCAAATTTAGAAGACAAGAATGTGGTAACATTTTTCCAGAGATGCTGGTGAACATTTTCGAAAATATGAAGAGACGTGTGAATTTATGCTTGGAGCATGGCGGTGGCCAATTTCAGCAATTTATGTAATTAGTTTTCTTTTTTCTTCTGTATATTCTTACTTTGTTAATTATGTAAACAACAAAAATGAATTTGTATTTGTCTACTTATTTTATTACTCATTAGTTTGGCATATCATGTCATAACATGAATTTAACAAAATTTTAACCTAGATTTGGTTAGATATATCGCCCCCATATCATTGTAATCTAAACCAAGCCCTACGTTTTATAATCCAAGCCCTCTTTGTTACAAATAATTTTTGCTCGCACGGTAGAAGATAAAATTATCAGCGTACTGAGTTTGTAAAAAGATAATTTCGAAAAATTTGTTTAGTAAAAGAATTCCAAACTAACCCAATGGAAGGAAAAGTAAAATAAAACTTGTAAAAGGAATATTTTAAAAAGGAGTCTATAAGACTTTGTAAAACATAATTTTCCCAAGGCGATAAATATAATCTTGAGTGACGGAAGAAATAACACATTTCAAGTTGAAATTTTAAAACACAACACAACACGCCATCCTAACTTTCATATAAGCTCTATTAAGGTTGGATACCATCTACCATTTCCTTTTCACAGCAGAGCTTCTTCTGTCTCCTGATGATGAACGTTTTTATGTTTGAAACATGTAGAAACCTTGAAAAAACACATTTCTTATTCTAATCAAATAATGGAGGAAGACAATTTGTTTTTTATTTCGTTCCTTTACTTATAATAACTTATAATTGTGAATATGAAACAGTGATTATTTTATATCTGTTCAGTAATAGGGTTAGTTCTGTTCAGGAAAGGTCACTGAGGAAATTTAATAAACAATAGAGATATATATCTACAGTCTCCAATACAAAGGTAATGGATATTACTAAATTGATACAATATCATAAAGAAAAATGTGAATTAAACCTATTGATTATTTGTCAGCTTGTTTAGAGTGCTTGAATGTGTTCTACACATGCTATGTATGAATTAAATTATATTAATTTATTTAATAAAAAACGAGCAGGTGCGCCCGTTCCTCGTTGAGGCTCGATATTGTTTTAATTTTTCATCCTCAGAGGGTTGGGGTGAATGTAACTTTTAAATTTTTTATTATTTACTGACGTATGTTTTGTATCTAAAATTTAAACTCGGAAGCACATCGTTTTTAAGTTACTGGGCAGAGTAGCTTTGAGATTTTATACGAGTAATAAATATAGTTTAAAAAAACTAAAAAACACGCTTTAATAATTAATCAAACTAAAAAGCGGAAAATAAATATAGTTTAAAATAATTCTTGAAATTCCTAATATATACAGGGTGTCCCATAACTTATGGGCCGTAGAGTAACTGGAGATACTAGACATCAAACTAAACCGATTAAGTCATATAATTTTTTTCGGATTGTTACTCGTTCTAGAGATACAGGGTGTTGAAAGTAAAAGTTTATTATTATTATTATTATTAATATTATTATTTATTTAGTTAAAAGTTTAATAAAGTGTATTGAGGTCAACGGTGGCCACTTTCAACATTTACTAAAGTGAGCTTCTTGTTTTTGTTCCACTGTTTCGAATTTATTGCGTTGTGATAATTAAAATATTAATTTAATTATGTACTATGTTTTTTTATGCTTTGGGATGTTTAAAGGAAAATATCTCGAAAACCGTTAAAGATATTAAGATCAATCAAGTACACCTTTTTGACTCAGAAAATGCCCTTCCTTAAGAAACTATAATTGAAAAACACCTAATATCACAGGTAAGAAAAAAAATCATAGATTTATGAAGCCCAGTGTATGCAACTAGCGCCCTCTAGTGTGAAACCTAAAAATTTCTACAAATTGTTATTTCTTGCTCATAAAAACATAATACTGGCAACTTTCAATTCAATTCATTAAACGGTTTTAAAATTATGGCTTATTTTCGAGAATAAACTTTTACTTTCAACACCCTGTATCTCTAGAACGAGTAACAATCCAAAAAAACTTATATGACTTAATCGGCTTAGTTTGATGTCTAGTATCTCCAGTTACTCTACGGCCCATAAGTTATGGGACACCCTGTATAGGCAGAAAATAATAATGAACCATAAACATTAGTATTATAGTAAAAAAAAATCGTGGGGGTGCTCGATATACGAAAAATATTGTTTTTGACGACTTGCACGAACTCCGCTTCGCGTCGTTCGTGCAACTGCCGTCGCGTGCGGAAAAGTACCACTTTCCGCACTTGTTAGGTAAATAACTATTTTTACTATCTACATTATCAACTTCGCATACCTGTTTGCGTTTCTATTGGATCAATTGTCTCATCATCACAATCATCTGAAAATTAATACAACTCTGTAATAATATTTTTCTGCAAAATTGTTAGTCAAAATTCAATCATTTCAGTATACATGGTGATTCAGGGTGGATGGAACGTTAGACGTTTCTGACGAACCAGTTAAGGAATCGTTCTGAAAATTTGGTCGTTTACATAAACGGACACGCTCTACCTATCTAAAATAATTTTAACAATACAGTGTTGCCGCTTCCACACAAAAATAATAGCCACTTCGATATTTTAAATAGAACACCCTATATATTATTAAATTTTTAAATTCTACATAAAATTGTAATTATTTTTTAATAAAAGCATTATTAGGCTATGCTTAATGGTTTCCGAGATATTGTCTCTTGAAAAATGACATTTTTGAACTTTGACAGCTTCTAGCTTTTTAACTATACGTCTAAGAGCAAAACGGCTTACATGTCCCTATCTTCGATTTTTATAATCTTTCCAAAAGTAACAACTTCCGGTCAAACCGGAAGTATTATATTTCCTACATCCGGTTTAACCGGAAATTGACACTTTTGAAAAGATTATAAAAATCGAAGATGGGGACATGTAAGCCGTTTTGCTCTCAGACGTACAGTTAAAAAGCTAGAAGCTGTCAAAGTTCAAAAATGTCATTTTTCAAGAGACAATATCTTGGAAACCAATAAGCATAGACTAATACCGTGGTCCCGGGGAAGAAGGAGATAAGTTCATTTTTATAGTTTTTCAGTAGATTGAGTTAAAGTTCAGCTTAGTAGTGCCAATCAGGGGAAGGGTTTAGAAAATTGAAATTTTTGTACTAGAAATATTGCTACCTTGTATTTAATAATATCTAGAACAAAATTATGGTTTTGTGTTATTTGAGAAGTTAGATGCACTTATCCGTTTATGAACTAAGAAAAAATATAGTTATCTCATTTGTAACATTTTATTTACTATTGCAAAAATAAAAATAGCCAGTCAAAACTAAAACTTTAATATTATAATAAAAAATATAAATAATTAAGCGTAATAAATGAACTTGAAAACTAATATTCTTCATCTGACGAAACCAAGTCAGGATGTGTCTCCTTAGCATCCTCTAGAGTCGGAAGGTTTTGGTAAAAATCTCAAAATATATTCAAAATATAAGGAAGAAATTGCATTAGGTTATCCTTTTTCTTCTTAGAAATTGGTATTTATTAATTTAAATTTACTAAGGAGTAAAAAGTACAACCTAGTTGGTACAATTAGGGATATGTATAAGTAAATAAAAATAAAGTTAGCGATTTAAGGGGGTAAGTATGTAAACTTATTTCTTTATGAACAATTTTTAATTACGGGTTTATATTTGTGCGAAAGGGAATAAGTTTACTTATTCCTTTAAGTACTTTGCGGTGCCAACTTACAACATACCTCCAAAGGAACATAGCTTTATTACTCTTATTGACATGAATTACCTTATCTCATTTGGTACGAAGGTAGATGTAACTATTTACAACGTATACCCCATGATATCCCATTATGGCTAAATTTGGACATATCTCCTTCTTCCCCGGGACCACGAAATAATGCTTTAATTAATAAATAATTATAATTTTATGAAGAATTTAGAAATTTAATAATATATAGGGTGTTCCATTTAAAATATCGAAGTGGCTATTATTTTTGTGAGGAAGCGGCAACACTGTATTATTAAAAATATTTTAGATAGGTAGAGCGTGTCCGTTTATGTAAACGACCAAATTTTCAGAACGATTTCTTTACTGGTTCGTCAGAAACGTCTAACATTCCATCCATCGTGAATCACCCTGTATGTTGTGGAAGATAATCAAGCGTACTTATTCTTTAAATTTGCGGTGTAGAATTTTTAAACCATTAAATCGGAATTTTACAAGTACTTGATATCAAGTTTACTTACCACCTTCGTTTGACTCTGTTGTAGTGGTTACTGCATCATCACAGTTTTCTAGGATTAAGATACAGAACTGTTAAATTTTATGCCGTGTGGCAGAAAGAAAATTTGTAGAATAATGTTTTGATAAAATGTATACGTTAACGTACCTTCTGCTTCTGTGGTAATATTTGATCCACTATCCTCACAGTCTTCTGAAATAATAACAGCCTTTTTTTTTATTAAGGTTAACTGGAATGCCTTTTCAATTTATTTTTTATAAATGATCTGTAATTTCTACAATAACAAAGGATGTAGAGTAGTTGTAATGATTTTAAATTATTGTCTCAATCAAAACATTATTTTAATTAACTCGTCAAACCAGAATTCAATAAACATAATATTATTGCAGAAAAGTTTTTTTTGGAACTACCTTGTACTTCTGTTGTTACATCTGATGAGTCATCGTCATTTAAAATAAAAATAGATGCCTCAAATTATTTATAATTTTTTGTACCGATACAAATAATAAAATTAAAAAAGATTTTAAAACTATAAATAATTGGTTTGATAACAATTTGTTAACAATTAATTTTAATAAAACAAATTATATTCCTTTTAGTTTAAACTTAAATAACCTTCGACGAAATATGAATAGTATTCAAATAAATGAAGACATTCAAATTTTTAAAATTAATAAAATAAAATATTTAGGAACTATTTTTGACAGTAAATTAAATTGGAATTTTTACTTAGAATACTGCCGATTTTTAATAACATAAAAAAAATTGAAATGTAAGACATGTGGAAATATTATATTACGCGTTAGTTAAAACTCATATAAATTACGGAATTTTATGTTGCGGAGGAATAAATAGAACTTTAGTTAAAAAATTAGAAATATTACAAAAAAGGTTCCTAAGAATTATATTCAGAAATAAAAAAGTTGAACATAAGACAACTTTACATTTATAACATCTTAATATAATATATAATATTTAAAAATAAAAACCCTATACAATTTAAAAACCATAATCATAATACACTTCATAAAAATGAAATAACCATAAAATCTAAAATAAGTAAGTCCATAGGACAAAAAAATTTCAAGTATTTATGTTTTTATTTAAACGATTATTTACCGATAAAAATTAAAAAATTGATTTAATTAAAAAAATTTAAAGTCGAAATAAAAAATGGATATTAAAAACAGACAACTTGAAAATATTATATAATAATATATAACAAGCTCAGCTTTAGGGGATTAAAGAATAAGTTTATAGAAGACAACATAAAAATATTTATTATATTATTAAATTTTAAATAAACTTAGTATTATTATTATTTTAATTATATGGTGATAAAATAATTTTTAAAAATGGAATTTATTTAAATTTCAAACTTAAATTGTTCTCACTTTCAAACAAATTATTTTAGGATACCAGAAATTATAGTTTGTAAAATATTAATAAACCAAGCATAATATTTTTCACGTATTGTGTAAGCATCAAGTACTAAGAATTTATCATATGAACCTACCTGAGTCTTCTGCGTCATCGCATAAATCGTCCTCTGAAAATAATATAAATTAATTTAGTTGCTAACGATATCACCATAGAATATGAAGACATTTTATTGTAAAGGCTTTGGCTCAACCAAAAACGATTGTAAGATTGTTGGCCCAACGCCCAATGATCACACTAACGTATTTTCATGGAACCAGTGGCGAAACAAACACCCATGCAAACCCAGCACCGAATGGGGGGTGGGAGGCACATTGACGGCTCCTTCAAAACTTGCTGCTAGCTTTGCTTTTGATAGGTATTATCATTTCATTTTATTTTTTTATATCCTGAGAATTTAACTTCGATATGTATTTACTTTCCAGCGATTCTAAAAAAGCTTATAATAGCACCAGCTACGTTTTATTTTAAATATGCCAGTTTTGTGACTTTGACAGTTTGTGACAAAATGAAACAATTTTCTTGGTTTTTGCATTCCCAATCAAAAAAAATGGTACTTAATCTGATAAACTATTTCGAAAATGAAAGAAAAAGTGGAAATTCGCCAACCAATATTCAGGAAACAGTAGCCAAAGCACTAGGAATTAGTTTAAGGACTGTGCAGAAAATTGTGCATGAAACAAAACATAACATAATACCCAAGAATACTAAAAAGTGTTAACGAAGAAAGCCAAAGACTGAGGATTTAAGCGAAAATATTAAAATGGGAGTTCGAAATGTGATTTACGATTTACACAAATCAAAAACCAATGTAACCTAGGTATTCCAGTTTTACAAAAAACATTAAAAATTCGGGGTGTTTTGGAAATTGGACTTGAAGCCTTATCAAAATTAATAAAAAATTTAGGTTTTCGCTATAAAAAAGACTGTAACCGAAGATTGTTATGTGAGCAGCCACAGATAGTGAGTCAGCGTGTTCAGTTTTTAAAAAAATATACAGACAATTACAAACCGAAATTTAGAAAAGTGCTATTTTTAGACGAAACGTGGATATTTTCGAATGGAAGTGGTTCAAAATCTTGGCAAGATGAGTCTGTGAAAAGTGTTAAAAGGAAAAAGGGGTACGGTACGGGAAAGCGTTTTATTATTTTGCATGCCGGTTCTGCAACAGGATATGTTGCAGGTGCGAGTTTAATTTTTTCTTCAACATCAAAAAGTGCTGACTATCATGATAATATGAATTGCGAAATGTTTGAAAGATGGTTAAAAGTTCAATTGATACCAAATTTGGATGCTCCGTCTTTAATTGTATTAGATAATGCATCATATTATTCAAGAATTTTAAATAAACAGCCTACTTCATCTTGGAGGAAAAGTGATATTTATGAGTGGCTGAAAAAACACAACCAAAATTATTTACCAAATATGCTTAAATCGGAATTCCTATCAATAGCAAAGTCTCTTAAAAAACCCAAAATATACGCGGTAGATGAAATACTGCGTAAATATGGTCATGAGGTTCTACGACTGCCGCCATTTCATTGCCAGTTTAACGCAATAGAATTAATATGGGCTGGTGCAAAGTCTTATTATGAAAAACATGTAGGCGATGGTCTTAAATCCGACCAATTACAAATAGTTTGGCAAGAGTACTGGAAGAAATCGGTGGAACATACAGAAATATTAATAAGGGATTGGTGGGATCGAGAACAAGTACTAGATGTCGAAGTAGCGCCAATGATAATTGCTCCATTCAAAGACGACTCAGACGACGAGGACTTTTCAGATTTTATAAGTGACGATGAGAGTTTTTAGGCTATAATTATAAACGGTGTTTTTCGTTTACATTTTTTAGTATTCTTGGGTATTATATTATGCTTTTTTTTATGCACATTATTCTGCATATTCCTTAAACTAATTCCCAGTGTTTTCATTACGGTTTCCTGCATATTGGTTTGCGAATTTGCACTTTTTCTTTCATTATCGAAATAGTTTATCAGACTAAATGCCATTGTATTTTTAGGTTTTAGTAGTAAAATTGTTAAAATAAATTGCACTGTTTATTATTGTCGTTTTTAATTAAAGGGTACAGTAGGTATATAATTAACGATTATATAATTTTTTTGTAACTTTTTCGACACTCCCCTGTACATAATTTTTACAAAACTAATAATATTAGGTATATGCGGCTATCTTCGCGATAGCTAAAATAATGAAACTATTTTTCCTTCCTTCGGTACCTATATTTGTAAATAATCTCACAACATTTTGATAGCCTCTGTGTTGTCTGATTTGACGCATATGATCAGTGACCTTTGGACCCGCACGTTAAGACCAGATCTGACTATAGCTATTAAATTATGGCCAAAAGAAAAATCCAAGGTAGTCAAATAACTAGATCAGTGATTAACATCAAAGTGAGTTTTTTTAATTAAAAAAAATCGGGCCATAACGCACACAATCTCTGCTGATTATTACGTTAGAATAACTAACATATTGTGACTAACCATATTCTAGAATTTAAATATTTTTTAGCGGACTTTCATTTAAAATAAGTCATACATCAAACTTGTCCCCAATCTGTAGAAAGAGCTTTATTAGCAACGTTCGCATAGATGCTTTTTCGTTTCTTATAATTAGACAAAAACTTAGCTCGGTGATTTAAAAATGTGATGGAGCTAAGAAAACTTTTACAAAAAATGCTGTAAAAATATCTTATCTTGTCAAGTCAGTAGTGACAGATGGACAGCTCTGCATCAATTCCGTAGGTCCTTTCTGCACATGCGCTAGCAATGCCCAGGTTTAAAGCTGTTTATTAGTCGTTCAAAGCTGTTCATTAGTCGTTCAAAGCTGTTCAATATAGTCGTTCTAGAATGGCTATAAACGACTAATGAACAGCTAATGAACAGGTTTGAAGAGCTTTTGAACAGCTAATGAACAGCTTTGAACGACTAATGAGCAGCTTTGAACAGCTTTTGACCAGCTTTAAACGACTAATGAACAGCTTGGAACAGCTTTTAAAGAGTTTTAACAGCTTTGAACGACTAATGAACAGCTTTTAAATAGCTTTGAACGGCTTTTAAACAGTTTTGAACGACTAATGAACAGCTTTAACCTGCGCACTGCTGGCCATGCGCAGAACGGACCTCCGGAATTGATGCACAACTGCCCATCTATCACTACTCAAGTCACTTAGTAGTTAACTGCAGACTACAGATTGAGAAATACTGATTTATTTGTATATATTATACATATATTACCTACAACATATAATATATCTATTATACTATTATTATATGTCTCAGTGGATGTGAAAAAATGCTACTTCTGTCACTTTTAAGTTTTCTAAAGCAATCTTTTTGGTAATGTCGCATAGCCGCAGCTGTACGTACCTAAATATTCTGTTGCGTCATCGTTGTCACCTGGTGGTAAATACGGGAAATCATCTAAAAGACAAATAAATGTAGGATGTAGGTAAAACGCCAGTAGGATATATTCATTAATTTAGTTTGTCATTTGGTAGCTTAAATGTAAGACAACGCAAATATCAAATTAGAAAATGAATTTTTGTATCTATAATAAAGGGTGATTTTGATGTTTTCCAATTTTTAATACAGAAAAAATGAAGGAATTATAAGGTATATTAAATAAACTTTTAATAACCAGTCAGAAAAAAAATTGCTACTTTTCGTTAGTTCGTTTATCGAGTTGTTCGTTAGTTCCATTATTTAATGTTTATGGAAGCATCAATAGAATTTAATTATTTATCTGCTAGCTTCGTTCGTAAATATGGTATACAAAAATATATATTTGATTTTTTATTTTAACATATTCTTATAATAATTCTCTTTTACCAGTTGTCTTACAACATTTAAATCAATATCTAGTATTTATCTTATAACTAATTCGGCATTTAATAAACGAAAAAATCAGTTATATACCCGAAATGAAATAACATTTTTAGAGAAGGTATGAAGAAATATATAATATATTTTTAAATATGTGCATAGACATCTAGTTTCTTATTTCTCTATTATAAATTATAATAGTATATTAACGTATACGTTTTATAAAGCATTATTTTATAGCACGCGTCCATGTCAAAAAAAGAGCCGCTTGCGGCGAGTTTTATAACGGGACAAGTGCTTTAAACTGCTTTATATAACACGTACGTCATACTATTTTTTCTAATTTGTAGTGTTTTCAATAAAAAACACATATTTAAAAAGAAAATAAATCCTTCAAATTTTGTACTTTTTTATGTCTAAATTTTATGTTGGTAATACTATTTTTTATTATAGTAGCCCCTGGACAACAAAAATTATTTTGCGAACTGTAATTTTTTGATTTATTGACCCATTGTCACCACGAGATTCCAAAGTTATTTTAGCGATATGAGATTTGAAATTGGACGGAATACGTTGTGTGATCCCTGTACATTCGGTACATATACAGAGCGTTCAGAAATTCGGGCGATTTTGCTACTTTTTTTTGAATTTCAAAAGACGTGATTTTACGTCACGGCATTGCAATTTAGTATAGGGAAGATGGAGAATTCAAAGAAAGTTGAAGTTAAAATCGACATTGGAAGGTTAGTAGATTGAATTTTGGATAGGATTTGGCAGAAAATGATAACTTGAAGCATCTACAAAAGATTGATTTATAGATTTATGCAACCAACATACATGACTGTTATCCACACAGAATAAAAAAGTAGGTTATCAAGCTATTTTTCCTCTGCGAAAAATGAGTTTTCTCGTAAATCACAAAGGCCGCACAAGTCAATGAAATAAAACATTGAAATGTTACCAGCATTAAATAAAGAAAAAACGCGTATCGAAATAGCTTCATTACGATACGCAAATGCGTATCGTAATAGACTTGTTATGATACCAAATTAGAAAAAATATTTAAGCATTTTTTGACAGACTAAAATGCCATAATAATTCCCTTAAAAAGCATACTCACCTAATTTAATTACTGTTCCCGTACAGCAAACAATTATCTGTGCAAATAATACTAAAACCAACTTTTGAACCATTTTTCTAAAACTAAAAACCAAAACCGTGGAAATAATAGTATAGGAAAAATATGATTGCTAACACCAACATGTGAATTAATTGGGTAATTTAATAATTAATATATGTAATTTAAATAGCCATAAAACTACAATAATTTGTGTTTTGTGGTAATTTAAATTACTGCCATTTATTACCCTTTATATTAACAAGGCCATTGTACAACATGTTAATAGCCGAGCTTGATAATTTTCATAGATTAGGAAAAAACAAAATTATTGGTAAATTTACAGGTGTGTCAAAGAGTGTAAACAACTTTGACATCGTCATATAATTTTAGGGACCAAACTAAGTCAATATGCTGTTAGGTTTTCCATATATCTTTAAAACTTGGAATACTTAAGATATTTACAATTGTTGAATATTCCTTAGTTTGACAGGCTACAGAATGTGTATGTTACAGCTTAGCTCTACCGTGCGAGCAAAAATTATTTGCCTCAAAGAGGGCCTTGCATTTAAGGACGTAATGTTTAGCCG
This sequence comes from Polydrusus pterygomalis, assembly GCA_963969555.1. Taxonomy (NCBI): domain Eukaryota; kingdom Metazoa; phylum Arthropoda; class Insecta; order Coleoptera; family Curculionidae; genus Polydrusus; species Polydrusus pterygomalis. Next base: position 23,870,932 of record OZ018379.1, read on the forward strand.
TAGAGCCTAATACCTGTTGGGTTTCAGTAAGTACCTGAATTAACAATCAATCAGTTATTCCGTCATCTTTGACAGTCGTTACAAGTAATTTGATTCATCGCTAATTTTTCCAATTTCTTGAACAATTCACACAATGGGCTTTACGGAACAGCACAAAACATTCATGGTTGAAGCGTATATTTGAAACGGGGTTAGAGTAAATGGTGAGTGGTAATGCAATCCGGGTTTATGCATGGACGATTTTCACGAACATTTTCCTAACGTTGCTTTTACTGCTGGGGATTTTTATCATTGCCTGAAAAGAACCGCGGCTGTGTTTAGGGAAACAGGTTCTATTCAACACAAAAAAGGAGCAGGAACACCATCTGTAAGAACAGAAGAACTTGTTGCAAACGTTCGTGAAATAATGTAAAATACGCCAACAAATTATATAAGACGCCTGTCCCAAGATGTGGGAAGATCTTATGAAACATGCAGGACTATTCTTAAGAGGCTGATCAATTTATTTCCTTATAAAGTGCAAGTATTGTAATTTTGTTAACAACAAAAATAAATTTGTATTTGTCTACTTATTTTTTTACTCATTAGTTTGGCATATCGTGTCATAATATGAATTTGACAAAATTTTTACCTATATTTGGTTAGATAACTATATCGTCCCCATATCATTGTGATCTAAACCAAGCCCCACGTTTTTTAATCCAAGCCCTCTTTAATGCAAATAGTTTTTGCTCGCACGGTAGGTAGGTACTTACTTATGTTATGTAGATATAAATAACTGTCATAAATAAATAAATAATTTAAGATATCTTTCACAAAAATATATTTCTCTAATTTTTTTCAAATTATTTTATCCAAAACAAAGGTTTAAATTAAAAATATTATGTTACAAGGCAAACAACCTTTAAACCTTTACAGCCGTATTCGCTGAAGGGGTCTGAATTTAAAACCATCTTAAATTGACAGTTCTACGATTAAAATGACAATTGTCAAAAATAAATCAACTAAGTATTGTTTTGTAAATATTTTTTGGTTTGCGTTTAAATTCTTAAAGAAAATAGATTTTGATAGGTAGTGTTTCCTTTAGTAGACTAAAACTATTTTGGTAACAACTTCCCAATAAAAGTATAAATTACATTATTGTTTCAAAATAAACACATTTATCTTAGAATAAATTCGATAGGTTTAGATGGTTCCGAGTAAATGGTATAAATGCATGTCGCGAGTAAAGGCGATGGTAGATCCTTAAATATTATCAGATCGGTTTACAATAAAAAAATTTTTTTTAAACTTCTTCTAATTTTGCGAATTTCCGAAATTGAAGTACCTATGTAAAAAATTAAAATTAATTATTTATTTAGTATCTATTAATTTAGTATCTATCCCGGTATTCTTAAAAACTCTATTATAACCCCTGTATTTAAGGCCGGTGATAGACAGAAAGTGGAAAATTTTCGACCTATTGCCATAACTAGTACGATAAATAAATTATTTGAAAAGTGTATTAAAATTAAACTGGAAGAACATCTAGAAAATATTAAATTTTTGTCAGATAACCAATTTGTTTTCCGAAGTAAGAAAAGCACAGAGGATGCCATAGAACTATTAACAGAAAAGATAATAAACAACTTTGATCAAGGCTACAAAACCATAGGCATTTTTATCGACCTAGCGACGGCTTTCGATACTGTGGCTCATCATATTATGTTACAAATACTAAGTGAAATAGGCATAAGAGGAACTGAGCTAGCACTATCCCGGTCATATCTTAGTCATCGAACACAACAAGTAAAAATTAAAAACCTTATTGGAAAGAAAGGAAATGTGACATGTGGTGTGCCGCAAGGTACAGTACTTGGACCTCTATTATTTGTAATATATATTAATAATCTCACAAGAATTTTACCAGAAATGGATGGCTCTGTTATTTGCTATGCTGATGACTCAGTAATTTTAGTGAGGGCCAAAACATGGTCGGAAGCGCGTATGCTTTCTGAGAGATATATCACCTTGGTTAAGTTATGGATGGATCAGCATCTCTTAACCCTAAATAATAGTAAAACGCATTTTATAAATTTTTCTATGTACAATGTGAATCAGGATGAACCTTCCAAATTAACAATTCATAATTGTGTCTGCTTTACAGAGGGAATGGTAAATTGTAAATGTAATACCACAATTTCATCCGTCACTTGTTTGAAGTATCTGGGAGTTTATATTGATAAGAATTTGTAGTACAATGAGCATATTGATTACATAAGTAAAAAAATTAGGAAAACAATTTATAAGTTTTATCAACTTCGCGAATTCATGCCTCGTGAACTTCTAAGAGTAGTCTATCAAGCTCTGGTAGAATCTATTTTAAGCTATGGTAACAGAATCTGGGGTAGTGCATGCAGCACAAATCTATCTAACCTGGTGATTACACAAAAGTTTATTCTAAAAATAATAAATAAAAAACCAAAGAGATACCCTTCCATCAATTTGTTTTCTGAAAGTGGCGCCTTAACAATAAGAGAACTCTAGGTACCTGAGAAACGTACTGAATTACATGCAAAAAAACAATACTTATAAAATTCTACCAGTGCGTCTCCATAACACAAGATCTGTAACACATGAACTTGTTTACCCGAACAAAGTAGACTTCACAGCCTGCCAATGCCATATTTCATTTGTAGGACCGAGGATTTTTAATCTTTTGCCATTCCATTATCAGACCATTAAACGTAAAAAGGTGTTTACTTCAGCCATAGTTGAGTGGATAAGGAAGAATCGTGAGCTTATTTCACAAAAAATACCTATTTTAAGTTAAACGACTAGAAACATTAAACTTTCCCGAGTGCCATCACTAACGTTGTACCTTGACTTTGATTATTGTAGGACTTGCTATTTCAAATTGGCAATAAACCTAATTTCGGTAATTAAAATAAAACATTTCGAGTAGTAGTATGTAGGACTGAGACCATTTTTTTACTGTGATGTAATTTTTTAGGTCATATTATATTATGCTAAATATTGTACTATAATTAAATCGTTTATGAATTACTTTAGAATTGATATAATATATTGTACTAACAATTACCTATAATAAAATCGGATAAGTTGTTTAGAAGTTACAGCGGTTTTAATGTTTACACTTTCACTTGATAAGAGTGGGAGAAGCTATTGAAAGTGTAAACATTAAAATCGCTGTAACTTCTAAACGACTTATCCGATTTTACTAAATTTAAGCTTGTTTGGAAGTACCTTCAATTGTCGTATCCAATGGTACACAATAGTTTCTAATAAAATTGCTAGAGGGCGCAATCTGTAGTAAAAATTATTGTTCTGGCAATAACTCTGAAACGAACAAAGATATGGAACTGCGGTTTTTACATCTTTTCTTGTAAATTCCATCTACTTTCCGATTATGATGTCATAGGTATGCCGTATGATTTGAATTTTCGGGATAAAATCAAAAAAACTGTTATTATTACAAATTGCGCCCTCTAGCAATTTTATTAGAAACTATCGTGTACCATTGGATACGACGATTGAAGGTACTTATCTTTCCCTTCCAAACAAGCTTAAATTTAGTAAAATCGGATAAGTCGTTTAGAAGTTACGGCGATTTTAATGTTTACACATTCAATAGCTTCCCCCACTCTTACCAAGGTCGGTACGCCAACGAGCCTTAAACCAAAATGATGCAGAATTGTCTAAGCTTCCCAATGATATAATCAGAGTTATACCTTAATATGAGAATTTTCGGAGAAATTTAAAATTTAAAAAACTAACTTTCAATTGTGCCCCCTTGCGGCGAAATGAGGAAAAGTAATTTCCAGCATTTTCTCATGACCGCTTTACTTATAAAAAAAAGTTTCCGAAAGCTGTACGATTAATAGTTTCCGATATATAGCCGGCGTCCCTTATTAATGGGCCACCCTGTACATTAGCAAGAAACTTGCGACATTTATTTCTCAATAAACTTGGATGCATGTTTATACTAGAGCAACTATTTGCCGCAAATCGTGTCTGGCAAGTAGTTGTGAGAGAAAATTTATGCAATATTGCAGAAAATAGGTCTAGTGCGTTTACACTTCACTTTCCACTGTATTAAATTTAACAGCTAATTCTTTTAATGCATTTTGTTTTTTGATCCTGTTTCTATAGTTTTTACTTTTGACATCCCACAATTCTGGATATAATTCCCACTGTGTTATTAAAGAAAAAGTGTCATCTTTCGACCAACAATTTTTTTCTGCCATTTTATAACTTTATACAATTCACTCCCGCGTAAAATTTCCAACAGGTATGGAAATAAAATCTTGAACTGAGAGAAGAATATACGTTGTCTACACTGACACGTATCGACTTGCAGAGATCAACTGTCGCAAGTACACCTCACCTCTCGGACTTTGATCTCGGGAGTGTTTACACAGACGCTGACATCTACTTGCGCAATAAATGTCGCAAGTTTCTTGCTAATGTACACGTACCTTAAGAAAGGTATGAAATAATTTATAACAAATTTTGAACTATGTAGCCAGTTTCTTATTTTTCATTATAAATAATTTTGAACTTCATTTTTTGTTTTATTTTTTTGGACAGGCTTAATATTTTCTTTAAAGCATACTTACTTATGATAATTGTTCCTGTACATGAAACGAATATCAGTGCATATAATATTAAAACTAACTTTTGAACCATTTTTTTAAAACTACTAATACAAATAGGTAATACATAATAATATGATATTAATTAATTGGTTTATTTAATATTGTATAATTTAAATAACCACAAAACTACAATAATAGTTATTTGATTTTAAGCTAATTTATTTTACTGGCAATTATTTCCCTTACAATACAGACAACGGGATTGCTACACATATTATTAATAATTAAGTTTAATGTTGTGTTCCATTAGTGTCACAATATAAAATAATATCTGTGTGGTTTAAAATACAAAAATGTTGGTTGAATAAAATAATCATACGGGACCCTAAAGAGCATATATATAAAACACCATGTATTTTTTAGGCATTTTTAATTTTAGTTAAGATGCTTTTGAATTATCTCTACCTAAAACTTGCAATTTTTGAGATATTGACAATTGTTGGAGAATGGCATGTTAAACACTTTGGCAGAAAACAGAATCTTTAACATACAGCTTCGTGAAAAATATTTATGGTATATAGGAATAAATAACTATCTTTAATAAATAATTTAAGATATCTTACCTCAAAATATATTTTACTAATTTTGGCATGAAGCAAATGTTTACACTTTTAACTGAAAAAATGTTGTGGTACTTATCTTACTTTTCGCCAGTAGCTAGGAAAAGTAAACCTTTTGGAAGCTGTTTCACTAGATGTAAACTACAAATAAAAGGTTTACAAAAAGTTTTTGTACTTCTTTTTATAATGATAAAAGATATTATGCGACCTATCAAGACTACCAACCGTGAAACCAGAAAAACGAGAAATAGAAACTATATTTATCTATTTTACTTCTTAAATAAATTGCTTCAGATTCACCATTCTCCGAAGGTTCACATGTTGTCAGGGCCAATCCTAGCAGGTGTGTAGCGCTTGCAACGCACGCGGGCGGCGAAAACAAGGGGCGGCCGTAGGCCGTAGATAGTTCTGTCAATCAAGCAAAACTTTTTACGATTTCTCAAAATAAAAATAAAGTGACATTTATCAAACTTGGTGCAAAATTAATGATTAAAAGTCTTGAAACATTTAAGTTTTTGTGTTCAATGTTAATTTGGCATGATTTATTATCAAGAATTGATGTATTGAGTGAAATGCTTCAAAATCCTAAATTAAACATCGCGGAATGCATTAAAGGCTTAGATAATCAACTAATCAACACTTGCTAGAGATTTAGGTATTGATCCCGAATTTCCCATCTCGAAGCTCAGGAAAAAAGTTCGTTTATTTGATTACGAGGGCAGTTATGAACCAGTTTTAAATCCCTTCCTGCAATTCAAGATTGCTTTCTATTTTGCAGTTCTTGATTACGCGATCTCTTCGATAAATGAAAGATTTACCTTATTATCTGAGTGCTATTCAATATTCTGCTTTGTGTATGAGTTTCATACCATTTCTAATGATGACCTCATGAAAGCCTGCATGGACTTAGATATTAAGTTACAGGTACAGGAGGAAGGAACTATTGTGAAATATATAGACGGTATACAACTCTTTAATGAAATAACTTCTTTTAAAGATATTTTACCAGGTAAAAACAGCCAATTAAGATATTAGAAATTTTAGTCAAAAATGATCTCATTCCCTGTTTTCCAAATTTTGCTCTAGCAATAAGGATTTTTTTAACCTTACCTGTTTCTGTGGCTTCAGGTGAAAGAAGTTTCAGTAAAGTAAAAATTACTTGAGAAATAATATGACACAAGAAAGACTTTCAGATTTGGCCATCATCTCTATTGAATTCGAAATCTCTGATCTGATCTCACCGCAATTATTGACAAATTTGCTTCTCAGAAAGCCAGAAAAATTATTTTATAGTTAATTATTAGGTAGTCTTCGAGGAAGGACTGATTTATATACTTTTCGTTTCGCGAGATTTATGCTTTAGTACTTTTTGTTATTTTATATTTTTTGGTAAATAGGTACTGTTGTTTTACAATTCTAATTATAAAATGTCTATTTTTGTTTCAAAAGTAATATTTTTGTTAGTTTATTATTTTGTTAAAATAAAAAGAAAAAAAGGTGTCGCTAATATATCATATTAGCTGGCCCGAAAATAAAGTCTTTCCCGTAAAATTTTATTTGTGGTTTGCATTTTTATTAATGTTTAACTTTTTACTCTTATGTACATGTAGATGAGTTTATGACGTCAACGTTAAGTATTACTCAAAATAGGAAAAATTCTTTAGAGGGGCGGCATAAAACGTCTTTGCACGCGGGCGGCCGACATCCTAGGATCGGCCCTGCATGTTGTGTTCCTCGCTATGAAGAAAAGAACAGAGTCTAAGAAGAAGCGTACTAATGAAAATAATCAAGAAAAAATAATATGCATGCATTTTTGAAGTATAGATAAAATAATATTAGATTTATCCTTTAAATAAATAAAAACATTTTTACTATCTAGATTATTTCTGTTAATTAAATAATACAATGTAAATCAAGTAGTTTTATTTTCACTGCTACTTAAAAAAAATTGATGATGTGATAAGAAATGGTGCTGATCCTGTCAATGTCATAACCAGGAATAATCCCAATATTATCGGTAAATTTCCTGTCAAAAGTGACACCAATGAAGGCGGTAATAGGTTTTTTAGCAAAGCAGCAAAATCTGTTTCCGGTAAATCAGGTATTAATATTTCTGCAATTGCCGCTAATATATCAAATGACATAGATGACACTGGTGGTGATAGTGAACGCGCAATGTCGGAGAATATTGGTGGTTCACCTGAAAAGAAAAGAAGTTGTAAATAATGTGTACATAGTTATTATGTAAGTAAAGTATTAACAGTCAGAATCATGCGCTGACCTAATCAGCCAGTAAAGTTAATGCGATAATATCATAAAAGAATTAGTAGTCAGGAAACTGTATTTCTAAAGTTTATTTTTTTCTGTCTGTCGGCTAATCGACATAGAAAGAACATATTTTTACCGATAATTTTTCTGAAAACTATGTCTTTAATCGTATCAGAATTAAAACTTACTTGGTGCTGGTCCAGCTGGTGGTGCAGGAGTAGATAATTGGAGTGGATTATCATCTGAAATTGATACAAAGTTGTCCACCAATAGTTTCAAATAATTCTAAAGAATAAAGATTAATAATTTCAAATTTCGTTTTGATCAATACCTTTGTAATACTGGTTTGTAATACCTAGTTTGTCATATTACAGATTACTACAAGTTAAAAAAGCAATGTATTTTTTCGCTCTACCTGTTGCTGCTGTTGTAACTTCTGTCGACTCATCTCCATCACATTCTGAAATGAACATAAAAGTACGCATAAATTATGTAATTTTTAAGTTTCTTAATAAAGTAAAATATTCAATCGCTTCGCTTTCAAAAAAATATGACTTCCAAAAGAAGCCGTTATGATTGATATTGAAGTAATATTTTAAGAAAAATTATTCAATTGGAGTCATCATCATTTCCTGAAATGAAAATAAAACTGCGTATATTCTATATGATTTTTAAGTTATTTAATGACTTTAGAAAAAGAGATTGTGATATCTGTAGTTACCATATCTTAAATTTTAAGTAATACTAAAAAAAATTATTAAACTTCATATACCTGATGCTCCTGTGGTAGCTGAGCCATCACCAATATCGCCTGAAACGAGATAACTTGAATATTATAGAAATTTTATTATTGACTTACTAATTTCAATTACCTACCTAATTTTAGTGATGTAAATTAACTGATGTAAATATTCTTTTTAACGCGTGATTTGTATTTTATTGTTATCAAACAAATTAACTTAGTTATCTCCGTCACCTTCTATAATAAAAATATAATTTTACGGAAGTAGTCCTTTATCTTTTATGTTATTTGTAAATTATTGTTGAGTGATTTTTAATAAATTTTATGAATCATCCGGATTAAAAGATCCACTGATAAACTTATCGAATCCTAACTTATTTTCAAGTCATATTTTTCGGGAAAAGTATTTAATACCCGTTTCTTCTGTTGCAAAGTCACCATCATTTCCTAAAATAAAAATGGATAAAATTAAATTAAATTAAATCGGCTATTTACCATGTATTCAATATCATTAACTTATATTGGAGAATCATTTCGTTTTACTAATCCAATATAATTATTGTCAAAACAACAAAAAGGAAATATCTTGTCTAACGGTTTATTATTTAGGTATAATACAAAATTTTTACCGCAATATAAAAAGGACACTAAATAAAGTATTCCAATATATAATTAAATTTCAACGCTTTACTATAATGTTGAATGTAACTTCAAAGAGGTTCATCAAAAAATTGCAATAAACTAATTTTTTTTTAGGATATTGATCTATTCCAGTTCGATAAATCTAAAATATTAAATAATTTTCATAACTTTACGAGGTCTACCCACCTGAACCTGGTAGTGATGAATCTGTCTCATTGCACGAACCATCATCTAAAATTAAATGAAAATTATTGTCGTTTATAAGAAGGTAAATAAATAGATACAGGTTGTCAAAAAGTTTGGAATTGCTTCTTTTTGTAAAATTCTAACCGTACGGTTACCACTTTATAGGGGTTTACCGTTATTACAGAGAAAAACAGTTGTGCTAAGAATAATATTTGTTGGTAAAATTGTGGTTTAACAGCCGTGTTAAACCTCCTGTCTGAGCCAGCGCCTTAGCTACTATGGTTCCGCGGGTTCAACGAAAGAAACCAGATCCAAAAACCTCACAGGGCCCGTAGGCCAACACAAGTTTGCATAGTGAGATCAAAGTTCTTATTTTCCGATAATATTAAATCATATAATAAACTTATAATATTAAAGACAATATAAATATCTAAAATAAAACGAATGATTTTTAATTATACTTATTTGCTATTTGATATCGTATTATGCATCTGTTTATTTTATATTATAATTTTGATATTTTTATGAATGTTTATTTTTCGATTAATCGATAATACGAGCGGGGTTATAGATTGGTATATTTACGGTATGGTATTAAATACATCCTTTAAAGTATAAAATTTAATAAAAAACCACGGACAAACAAATGCCCGGATCGTAATTTTACAACTTTTGGTGCTCAACATAGAATCACCTTGTGTTGGGTTCCTGGACACAGCAATATAAATGACAACGAGACTGTTGATGCGCTTGCCAGGGAATGCGCACGCATGTCTTTCGAACTAGCAGAGAATACTGTGGCTAGACCACTGGGATCAGTCAAAGAAGATATAGATCGGGTAGCTAAACAACTTGGGCAAAGCAGATTGACAGGGCTGACAACTTGTAGCACCAATTAACGACTTCTGTAGAAGTTGCAGAGATGAAGAAGACGAAGAAAGCATTCAGCATTTCTTGTGTGAATGCCCCGGCCTCGCGAAAAGAAGATGCAATGTCCTGGGCGAACCATTCTATAATGATCTGGATGAAGTGAGCAGCCTGCAACTGGGTCGACTCACTAAGTTTTTTAACAGCACTGGCTGGTTTGAATGAGCTGTCAAGATTCTTCTACGATCTACGTCGCGTTAACCATCAGGAAGCTGATGCGGATAGGTTCCGCGGAACATGTGTGGTACCACAACGATCCTTATAGGACTACGTGTGACTGTTTGGACAATGCCAGAGGTCTGCCACTCTAACCTAACCTAATTCTAAAACTTGGCAAGCGAAAGCGGTAATAGAACGAACAGAACATGACATGTGAATGGTGATCATTCTTACAGAACGTTCACCTGTCGATCATTGTTTCCCCGGTTAAAAAATGTATTTGATTGCCAGTGACAACTAATAATTCTATAACTATTTTCTCCTTTCTCTCCTCCTAATTAAAGATTTGTATCTAAGGAGCCCGCTAGCATAGCTTGAAACCCGGGTCCACCGGAATGTTACTACGGCTCTGGTCCGGCCGACACTACCCAGAGCGCATCACCATTTAGACCAATCTGTCTACTGGACACGATGGGAAAACTCTTTGAGCTTATGATAAGGGAAAGACTAGAAGAGAGTTGGAAGATAAAGGCGGATTTTCTCGGTACCAGTTGGGTTTTCGAAAGGGGCAATCCACTGTTCAGGCTGTGGAAACAGTAATAAATATGGCAAACCTGTCAAGGGAAAAATGGTGTACACCCGTAATGCTGGACGTAAAAAATGCGTTTAACTCTACTACATGAAATCTTGTCATTAGGGAACTTAAAAAACGAGAAATATCCAAATACTTAATTAATACAATTGAGAGCTATTTTAAGGACCGTAAGCTAAAAATAGCAAGAGTTACAAGAGATATGAAAGTAGAGGTGCCGCAGGGATCTATACTCGGACCAACATTATGGCACCTTTTATACGACAGTGTATTAAGACAAGAGTTAGGGTACAAAGTTAGAGTAATTGCTTTCGCCGATGACCTGGCCATCCTAGTGAAAGAAGAAGATACAGAATTTCTAATTTTAAGGACGAACGAGGCTCTAAGAAGGATAGCGAGATGGCTGCAGGACCACGATCTCAAACTGGCACCCAAAAAGTCCGAGGCAATAATTCTTAAACGAAGCAGAAACACCGAAAACATTGGCTTTCACCTTAACGGATCACTTATAAAACCCAGCAAGTCAATAAAATACTTGGGTATAGTTCTTGGAAGTCACATAACATTTAATGAGCATATAAACTACGTAACGAAGAAAGCAGAAGAAATAATAGCGTCACTTGCTAGATTAATACCCAACATAGGCCCTTGAAGTCATAAGAGAGCCGTCTTGAGTAGAGTCTTGCACTCAATCTTGCTTTATGGTTGTCCGGTCTGGAATAAAATAACGAACGTAAAACGATACAAAGACAAAATGGAAAAGACACAAAGGAAAATACTCCTGAGGGTGGCGAGCTCCTACCGAACCGCATTTACGAGGGCTTTGCAAGTCATTACGGGAATCATTCCAATAGAGCTACAGATTTCGGAAAGAGTAAACATATCAAAAGCAGAGGGATAAAAAGCAAGTAAAAATCCTGGAAAGACAAAAAACAATCGACAGATGGCAAGAGATGTGGAACAACAATGTAACAAAAGGCCAATGGACTAAACAGCTGATTCCTGAAAAAGAACCGTGGATTGAGTGTAAACATAGAAGAATAGATTATTATACAATACAGGTATTGACAGGCCATGGATCCTTTTATTCTTATCTCAGCAAGATCGGTGCAGCTGAAAATAACCAGTGCGTCTACTGCGGGGAGACCGACACAGTGTTTGACTGTCTGAGATGGGAGAGATATAGGCAAAATACTTACCTGGCTATTGGACATGAACTTAGACTGGAGAACATGGTAGGCCATATGAGGGAGAGTGAAAAAAAGTGGGGAATTATTCAGAACATGACACAGAGAATAATGAAAGACAAAGAAAGGGAAAGAAACGAACAACAAAAATTAAATAATAGACAATAGGCAAGAAAAGCTCCTACACCGAAGTATATATCCAGCAACGGTAGTCCGGTATAGAAGTAGGCGGCAAAAGAGGGAAGGGTCTAGTCGGTAAGCGTGACCCTCTAAAGGGCATGAATCCAACACACTACAGGCACATAAGATCACCCCGTCTGTAAGGTCTTTTGTAGATTCCTAATCCTCTATAAAAAAAACTACCCAGGCGCAAAATGGGATTGGTCTACTACTTACTTTTCCACCACTAACAGATTGGTACACAAATGCATACATACCTACATCTGTCACACCATCACAATCACTGACAGCTGGTAAATCCGTGGACGCATCTAAAAGACCCAATTATATAAGTAAAATGCAAGTTGGATCGAACAACAATTTCAGTACTCCAGCTTATTATTTAGGAGCATAAAAAAAGGTTTCGCCGTAACCAGATATTTTTTCAGTGTTACTCAAAATTTTCATAAAGAAAAAGCGTACTTTATACTAAAACGAAATGGCACAAAGATTGAATTTTTTCACCATATATTTGGTTGATTTTCCTTCCAGAATAAATGGTATATTTTTAAATAAATCTTATCTTGTATTTCTATTGTCTAAACTATTTTTTTTAAGTGAAAATTAGCGGAAAGTACGATCATATGGTATATTTTTATGGCCTGTTACTAAAATATAAATGGCGGCATCTACTGCATTTTTATAAGCACAGTTTAAGCATTTTTTATAATTAAAAGTTTGTATCTTACATTTCCTTGTAGGATAAGCTTCCAGGCTATTTCCTTCTAAAATATATATACCTATAACTTTTCCTGTGCAACAAACGATTACTAGTGCACATGAGATTAAAACCAACTTTTGTACCATTTTTTCTGACACCAATAACTAAGTAACACAAATACAAATGTTAAGGTATTAATGGAATAATTTAAATAAAAATATATTTTAAGTTGCCAATAAAAAGTTCAATATTTAGGTTTTTTGCCAATATAACTATTTATAACCCTATATACTAAATGCAAATTTCTCAATTGGTTGCTTAAACGATATAGTATTGAGAAAACACGTCTTGAATAAATTTGTTTAAGTAAATTGGTACAGTATAGTCAATTGCAATGAATTATAATTATAATATTAAATATTAAAAGTACTTTTATCAGCTGTAAAACACTTTAGAAGAATCACGTGCTATCCATATAATAAGCAGCTTAGTCCTTTCGATAATCCTCTGCGCATTTTTTAGCAAGCTATACTATCTGGATATTCTAATAGGGGGTCACTGGTCTACTTACAGTTTTCCCCTTCCGAACAAACCCGAACCATACATACCTCCGTTGACATTTTTAACCTAATTGCATAAATTTTTATTAATTTCCACATGAAAGCCCCTGGAATTAAATTTCTGGATGAGTATCTGATTATATAATCACCCGTCTAAACCAGACAGTGGCCTACCGGATCGGGGGTAGGGGGGACGTCTACGAGGGACGAGGTCCACCACAGGCAGCATCTTAAAGTCAGCGGCATTAAGTTCAATTAAATAATTTGTGGATCGCTTTGCTTGTCAAATTATGACAGGACCCCGAGACGTTGACATCCGTTTGTTTACTAATTTAATATGGCATTGAATATCAAACTATAAGAATAGCCTACCTTCGAGAAAACTTGACAACCCTATTTTAGACTGTATTGGAGATGGTTTGCCGCCATTGTGGAGTTGATCGTAAATCTATAGTTATAAATGCAGCGCCTCGGCAGCAGATGTCTCAAATTCACTGATGTGATGTCGTGGTGTTGCCGCATATCGTATTTTATTGGAATTTTTAAGGATTTAAGCATTTTTAACAGACAATAAAATAGGGGGTTCTCAATTCCAGCCGAATGTATGTTTTTGATAATAATATGTACGCTCCGGGGTAATTGGACCGATTTTCACAATGATTTTACCGTTGCATTAGGTATTAAATGTTATACAAATAAAAGTAGAGCAATAAAAGCGACAGCAAGATTTTTTTTCGTTAAGAATTAATCGTTTCTGGGTTAGTTAAGATAATAACAAATAATTAAGGACAGATTGTTAGAAATATTACAAAATAAAGCCAAAAGTAAAGTAAACTAATTATTTATTTAAAATTACAACAATATGTAGACAATGTATTCGCGCGCCAGTACATCGCAAAAACTGCCAAACACCTCCTCGTTTCTATTTCTCAATCCTTTTTTTCTTATCGTTATTCTTATTAACAACAAAGCTAAGCGAATATAAACAGTGACATCATTTTTATTTTTGCTGATGGCTGCAACCAGTTTCTAACATTCGGCCATCCTCAACTGGGTGGAAGTCCCATACCACCCATGTCATAAAAGGTAAACGGATAATCTTAGGAAATAGACAGCAATGGCCTCAGACGATTGCGTGTCGACTTAAAAGGAACGGGTAGTAACGGCCTTATAGACAATTTCAACAGAAACAGGCACTAACGACCTTAGACAAATACAACATAAATAGGCAGTAACGGCCTTATAGACAATTTTAACATGAAATAACGTTGGAACATCAAAAGGTTGATAATATTATATGCTACAAATTAAAAATAGGGACATTATTGTAGGTCTAGACTATACTATAGGTAGGAAAATAAATGTAAGCTACTTAAATCTAGGATATGTGTGGGTACTTATGTAAAATCAAGTTTTACGATAAGCTATAAAAATAAATTTAAAAAACTCATGCAGGAAGTCAAACAGACAGGCGGCAACAATGTCTTAATTTAGAAGTGAAAACTAGTCGTCAGTGGCTGCATCAACACGCTTTATTGTTGGTGAACTCATTGTGCCATCTATGAATTTAACGTAGCAGATTTAGGAAATCTGCTTATATGACCTTCTTATAGTTTGATATTCAATGCTTTAACAAACAGTATTAGTGACTGTTTGAAGGTTGGAGACAATGATGTTTCTTGAATGATGAAAGAGTTTTGGACTTCCATTGCCTTTATTTGTTTTAAATCACAACGTTTCAACTGGTAAGTATCTCCAGTCGTCTTCAGGTGAATACTAAATAAGTAAAGTAACTACAGGACTATTTATACTAGCTAGGTGCACTAAAGCATAACTGAGGTGGGTGCAGTAATGCGTTCAGTTGACGCGCGATCTTATCCTAAGATTACATCTATCTAACAAAGGTTTCCAGATATTTCTTATGTCTACGGATGGTTTACTAAAGCAGCCTGGGTTCTGATGAATCGCAGCAGCTTCCTTGGACTTTCTTTTCCTCCAGTGTGGTTCCTTATGTAGGATTTCAGCTTCTGACCAGATGATATGGTGACCATGTTTCCAGGCATAGTCAGCTCCACCTTACTTTTCGGTTTCTCCTTTTAACGTATTGTTTTTGTGTTCTTTAATCCTTGTTTCTAATGGTCTTAATGTCTCACATATATAGGATTGGCCGCATTCGCAGGGGATCTGGTAGACGCAGTTTTTCCTATCTTTTTGACTTGTGGGCTTTGTCTTCGTCAGGTGGCTTCTTAGGGTGTCCCTCGAGTTGAATACGGTGTTGATGTTATATCGTTGTCCTAGTCTTCTTATTTTCTCAGATACTCCTTTGACATACGGAATATTGAGTGTTGGTTGTGCCTCTCTGTTTGTTTCTTGCGCGTTGGGTCGATTCTTACGATTTTCCAATATTGTGTCGACTAATCTTGTGGGGTAGCCATTTTTGTTGAGGTCGGTCTTGATGTGTTTAGTTTCTTTTTTAAGTGCTTCTTCCGAGTTACTAATTGTAATTGCTCTATCTACGAGGGTTTTAACTATTAATATATTAATATGTTTCGTACAGTTTGAGTGATTTGATCTAAAATTGATATACTGACCTGTATGTGTAGGTTTTCTGTATAATGACGTTTGGATGCTGTTGCCATTTTTCTTCACGTTGACATCTAGGAACGGTAATTGGTTATTTTCTTCTTTCTCCATGGTGAATTTGATTGTTGGTGTTAGGCTATTAAGGTGATTTAGAAAATCTCTTAGTTCCTCATCGGTTCCATTCCAAATAATGAAGGTGTCATCCACATATCTCAGCCACATTTTTGCTTTCTTCTTTGCCTGTTCTATTGCTTTGGATTCAAACCATTCCATGTAAATGTTGGCGATGATTGGCGAGAGAGAGATGAGCCCATCGGTAGTCCGTCTACTTGTTTGAAAAATCTATCCTTTTCTTAAAAGTAGGAATTGTTGAGGCAGCATTCTAATAGTTCCAAGATGGCATTAATTAATATTGTGATTTAAAACAAATAAATACAATGGAAGTCCAAAACTCTTTCATCATTCAAACAATATTAGGTTTCACTTTCCCTTCAATCCCAAAAGGTCTTGGGTTGACCCTACAAGTTTTCCTAGAATATAAACTAAGAACTACTCCCGCAACGCGAACGTAAATTAACATAACAGTAATTAAAGCCTTGGGTTCAGTGATATTTAAAAAGTAAATTTAATGAGTTGTCATAAATTGTTTTTGTATCCCATGTATGAATAAAATAACCTTAAAAAAAGCGCAATAAAAATAGAAAATTGACGGGTCCGTGCGTTTAAAAAAAAATACCCCATTTTAAATGAATTTATTTCAACCTTTACATTCACATTGAATAAAAATATAAATACTTTGATAGCAATAATTTTAGGAGATTCGCCCGACCAAGTATTCAAAGGCAGCTAAAAATACCTACTCCCTTCAATTTATCACCACAAAAATCATAACGCTGACAGGTTAGAAATATCGTTTCGTAACCAATTTATATTTATTACGCAAAGGAAAAGGAAAGGAATTAACCCTATCCTTTCGAAAATATAGGGGAGGGTTTCGTTTAAGAGAAAAATATATTAAAACACGAGGAGCACTGACAAAAATTTCTTCCTATAGTCAGATCCGGTCTTATCGTGCGGGTCTTACGATTTAAAAAAGACATAGGTACTTTCAATTTTTCTTTTCTTTTAATGCTCCTAATCATACTATCCAAATAAAATCCGTAAGACAAAAATATGACAGACTTATATGCAATTTTGACATGAAAGAAAAGGATATGTATTTAATTTTCAGCGATTCACAAAAGTTTGTACTTGCCACCCTCATCTTGATTTAAAGATGTCAGTTTTGTGACTTATTTGACAATTAAGTTAATGTGACAATATGAACGATAAAAAGCAATTTTCTGCTTAATTTGTTAAACTATTTCGAGAATGAAAGAAATAGTGAAATTTCTCGAACCAATATGCAGGAAACCGTAGCAAAAGCACTGGGAATTAGTTTAAGGACTGATAATATTAAAACGGGAGTTCGAAACGTGATTTATAATTTATACAGATCAAAAACCAATGCAATTTAAAAGAAAATTTAAAAATTCGAGGTCTTTTAGAAATCGGACTTGAATCGTTATCAAAATTAATAAAAAAAGTTGGGTTTCTCTATAAAAAAGACTGTAACCGGAGATTTTTATGTGAGCAGCCACAGATAGTGGGTCACAGTGTTCAGTTTTTAAAAAAATATACGGAAAATTACAAATTAAAATTTAAAAAACTAGTATTTTTAGACGAAACGTGGATATTTTCAAATGGAAGTGGTTCAAAATCTTGGCAAGATGATTCTGTGAAAAGCGTGAAAAGAAAAAAAGGGATGTGGCACGGGAAAGCGGTTTATTATTTTACATGCCGGTTCTGTAACAGAGTATTATGTTCCAGGTGCAAGCTAAATTTTTTCTTCCACATCAAAAAATTTTGACTATCATAACAATATGAATTGCGAAATGTTTGAAAAGTGGCTAAAAGCTCAATTAATCCCAAATTTAGATAAGCCGTCTTTAATTGTATTAGAAAAATGCATCATACCATTCAAGAATTTTAAATAAACAACCTAGTTCATCTTGGCCAAAAAGTGATATTTTTTATGAGTGGCTTAAAAGTTGTTAAAGGAACGCTTCGTGAACAATTTTGTATAATCCGTGTGGGAGATAGAGAGGGGGTAACCGCGGCAAGAGGAGAGTTAGAAATCTTGGCTGTGCTAAGTTAGGTTGTTAAAAGAAACGCTTAATTTAGCTGTTGGCTTTGCTTTGCTATTTAAAATAAACGTAACCGCATTCTGCTATTGAATTACACTATGGCCGTCCACGATCTACATCTAAGATCAGGGTATCAGCAGAAGGTTGGAAAGGACCAGCGACGTCCGGGGTTCCTTATTTAAAGTTAAA
The DNA here is from genome assembly GCA_963969555.1 of Polydrusus pterygomalis. Lineage (NCBI taxonomy): Eukaryota > Metazoa > Arthropoda > Insecta > Coleoptera > Curculionidae > Polydrusus > Polydrusus pterygomalis. Next base: position 23,889,251 of record OZ018379.1, read on the forward strand.
TTAACAAGATGTTCATGTAGGGTTGTTTACCAATAAAAGAAAAGTTGGAAAGCAATTTCAACTACTTTGTTTTAGGGAAAAAACATTCATACTTAGTTTAAACAATTTCATTATAAAATAAACTTCCAAAAACGATTTAAACATCTAAAAATAACTGCAACAGTTTGATCTGTAAAGCCCGGTCCATACATAACATTTTATCTTACGCCTTGCCTGTTCAGTCAACACGCATCAAGTAAAACCTTGTGGGTAGATTGAAAAACGGGCGTATTACTTGAACTGATTTAAGATGGAAGACCGCCTAGAGAACTGACCGACTGAACTGACACTCATTGTTTTTCAATAATACGATCGTTTGCCGTACAATCTTGCACGTGTAGACACTCGTCCGTTGTGAACTTTTGATTTAAGCTCATTTTGTTTTGGTGAACGTGGCCTGTACCTACGCATTAAAAACATGTCGGACTGTTTTGGTTAAGAAATGCCAGGAGACGGATCGTGCTGCGACTAAGGATACGGTTACTAATCATGTTCATGACGTAATTCTCGCTGTAAATTTACGTGGGAGAACCTTCCTCTTTTCAGCAACCACGCTCGTGACCACAGTGAACGTCGAGTAGCCTTTCTTTTTCTTTTCAATTTCACTAAACACAATGCTATTATTGATAAAAGCAGTGCTTCCTCCCTGGCCTATCAAAAACTGATCTAAAAACGTGCGTAAAAACTTTTAAGTGTGTACGCTAGTCTTTCAACCGTCATACTTGACCCTTTTGACTGACAGGCAAGACGTAAGGTAAAATGTTGTCTGGACCGGGCTTTAGGTATCATATTGCTCTCAACCATTGAATATCAAACTATATAGTTTGATATTCAATGTCTCAACCTTACCGTTAAAATGACGGATGGAACTCTGCATTCTGTCTTACTCTTAAACATCCTAAAGGGCCATGAATCGCCCCATTCCTAGTGTATTTTCAATAATTTTCATATCAAGACGGGTTAAGAAATAAAAAAAAACCTTCTATGGTGGAGCGACTAGCGCCTACATACCATTCTTCCAGCATCCCCTGCACATTGCAAAAAGAAAACAGTATTCAACTGTTTAAGTAAACTAGAGGTGGATAATTCAATCAATTTCTAGACCGAATCTTTTCATTAATTCAATCATTATTATAATGCTGATGCGAACGAATTATAAACTCACAAAAAGCCTCAATTGGTCTAGTACCGTGCGAGCAAAAATCATTTGCATCAAAATAGGGCCTTGCATCTAAGGACGGGGTTTGTGCATGGACGATTTTCACGAACATTTTCCTAACGTTGCTTTTATTGCTGGGGATTTTTTTATTGCCTGAAAAGAACCGTCGCGGTGTTGAGGGAAACAGGTTCTATATAACACAAAAAAGGAGCAGGAAGACCATCTGTAAGAACAGAAGAACTTGTTGCAAACGTTCGTGAAATAATGCAAAATACGCCAACAAATTGTATAAGACGCCTGTCACAAGAAGTGGGAAGATCTTATGGAACATGCAGGACTATTCTTAAAAGGCAGCTAAATTTATTTCCTTATATAGTGCAAGTACTCCAAGAAATCAAAGCCGCAGATTTTGAAAGACGCAGGAATTACTCTCAATGGTTTACCCAAAATTTATTGGAGAGAAATGATTTATTATACCTGCCATTTTTTTCGGATGAAGCCTGGTTCCACCTCTCCGGTTGTGTAAATTCTCAGAATACACACATGTGGAGTAGTGAAAATCCCCATTTTCTTGTAGAGTCTACATTGCACCCTTAAAAAAATTGGTGTATGCTTAGCTGTTTCCCGAAGAATTGTTGGTCCTATTTTTTTCCATGACACAGTTACAGCATAGCGGTATAGAGACAATATTTTGAATCCCCTACTTGACAACGAACGACGTTTTGGATATTTTCAACAGGACGGTGCAACCGCCCATACAGCCGCCGAAACTATTAACTACTTACGCAATTTTTTCGAAGACACATTGATCAGTTTTCAATCAGACATTGAAATCCCACCTAAATCACCTTGTTTAACGGTTATGGATTACTTCGTTTTTCCTCATTTAAAGAACACTAGTTTTAAAACACCGGTTGCAAAATTTAGAACAATTACAAGAAAGGATTATCCAAGAATGTGGTAACATTTCTCCAGAGATGCTGGTCACTTTCGAAAATATGAAGAGACGTGTGAATTTATGCTTGGAGCATGAGCAATTTATGTAATTATTTTTCTTTTTCTTTCTGTATATTCTTACTTTGTTAATTTTGTAAACAACAAAAATAAATTTGTATTTGTCTACTTATTTTCTTACTCATTAGTTTGGCATATCGCTTGCTGAGAACCATAGTGGCGAAACTGCAAAAATTGATGATTCGTCGTTGTTGCATAAAAATGCAACAGTTTCGATATGTTATTGTCATTAATGAGACGAAGACTAGGAAATCGGCTTTAAAAATCGTGAAGGGTTTTGAATTATTGCCCGCTTATTCGCAAACCATCCCCATTGGAAAAAAAATCGACGACCTCCAATCTCTTTTCAAAAACAGATCCATTCCCCGCGTTCATGCACCATTCTACGAAAATCTGAATCACGACAAAAGCTAAAATTCTGGGTATGTCCCTACTAGTCTATTTTTTAGACCAGATGATCCGACAAGGCGTTATTGACCTCAATTTTGCTCATTAGTTTTATAAGAGACTTAATATGTTTATAAATTAATATTTTTTGGAGTTTAATAAATAATAATTTTGATTATTTTGTTTTTATTCCCTACCTAAGTCACTGTTGAACTAAAATGTGGGACAAAACTACGCTATATTTGTGCCACAATGGCAAAAGAACATACTCAAAGTTTGGCTCATCCAGTTTTGTACTTTCACATTGATAAATATAGTTAGCGCACAAAAAAACAAGCTTTAGAAAACAATTTTGTTCTTACAAAGTCCTATTTAAAGCCTAGTGTTCTTCTTCCAATTATAATCAAAACTTTATAGGCGATTATCTCGAAAGCACTTATTTCCACTTTCGCCACTATGGTTCTCAGCAAGCGATATCATGTCATAATATGAATTTGTCAAAAATTTTAACCTACATTTGGTTAGATATAGGTATCGTCCCCATATCATTGTGATCTAAACCAAGGCCCACGTTTTTTAATCCAAGCCCTCTTTGATGCAAATGATTTTTGCTCGCACGGTATTTTTCCTTTAAAACGATCGCAACGTCCAGAGCCGTTAGTTAGCAACCACTAAACAAAACCAATCAAAAGTTTCATTCGATCATTCCGTTCAATTCGTTCCGCGAGCATATTAATTTGATTGTTCGATTTTGTGTGGAATCATTCGATCATTTTGAATTAACAAGATTCGATCATTCAATACTCTTGGATGATTCGGGCAAAGTGATCGAATCATTCACGATTGACACACCTCTACCGCACTACCTTTACTAACCACACCCAATCGTTGGACGATCATAATACCTATAGTACTAATATAATAATTGAGGCCCTTAGAATAAAAGGGATATAAGTATGTACAATATTAGCAATTTTGAGATAATTGCATTTAGAGTTTATTGAATTTTGAAAAGTCACCAAAAAGCTAAAAAATAGTTTTATCTTTGTAGCATTTGTAATTTTGTCTTAAATTTTTTTTTGCAATTTTTAAAAAAATTTAGAAAATATACTTATACCCATTTTATTCTAAACTTTATGATGTTCCAGCTTTCCATGCACTCCCCATGTAATTTAGAAAGGCAGCAGTGAATCTTTATGCGCTTCGAAAGGTAAATGTCTATGACTTTAACGCTAACTTAGATAAAAGGTAAATAGACTATAGTAACAACAGGTAACCACAAATAAAATACCTAAAAATACAAACTCCTAGCTCCAAAAATCCTGTTGTTAGATTAATAATATTAGGTATAAAGGCTGGAATAAATGTTATACAAGAGCACTTGCATATTGCATCCGTCAATGGAGGACTTGAGGTAGGAGGCCGATCGCAATGCATTGGATTCGGTCCCAAATTAGCATCGGTAATTCAGCTTTACGAGTTGCCATAAGATGGCGCTTGTGTTCGAAGTGGGCTATCAAATAAATGGTTTCTTATGGACGCGATAACTATTTTTATTTAAATTAGTTCTTTAAGGAACAAATAAGGACTTTTATATGAATTTACACTTACTTTGTTATACTTATTAGTAAACTCGGCCTGTATAAAGTTCCAATGATGCTTCGTTTTTAAAATACAGGAATATTCTAGCTAGTGGGGTTTTACCTTTGGAGCTAGAAATAGACTTATTTGGCTGCGCTTCATCTCTAAAGAAGATCCTGTCTTACACCTCGACACAAAGCAAACTCTACTTTTATAAATTGTACCATTATTCATTATAAATATGGAAATTAATTACAATACAACGTTATTTGTCTTGTCTTGCCTTCAAACGTTATTTATTATTTCGAAAAATAAAATGTCAATAATTGTCAAAAGTAAAATTCAAAAACTATGGAGGATCTAGTTTTCCATATTAAAAACGAAGAAGAAGAAGACAACATCAGCCCATTTCGGACGCGAGAGCCATCTATCGGCCAATAGCGAACTAACCAAAAAACCGGGACAGAATTTGAAAACGGTGCCATTGTCGATCGACCTCCTACCCTCTAGTTCTCCATACATCCGTCTTATTGTAAACAAATTTCTGCTGTCAGATACATAATATTTCTAGTCGCTAATAGATGGCGCACAAACCCTAAAAATCACTTGTATCTCTTTTATACGAAACAAATGTGAACTTTTTTTAGTCGTCTATGCACTTATATCAGATTTGTTTCAACGTGTACTTATACCCCTTTTATTCTAGAGGCCTCAATTATTAATATTATTCTAATTACACTTACACTTCCGTTCTAGTCCAATAAACGAAACGCCTAAAAAGAAATTTTAGTTAGAAAGCTATCTTTTTGGCGTAAGGTACATTTTAATGTTTGAAAAGACACTTCGTTATTATTTTGTACGCAACCCCTTGCAGAAGGGATGGAAGATCCCTTAAAAATGTTTTTTTTACCCATAGCTTAAAACAAAATACACTAAAAAAAAGATTTAAACAAAAGTTGTAGGGCTCTAAATAAAATGTTTACGATATCTTTAATAGAGTCCAAAAGACACCCCCCCCCCTCACACACACAAAATTTCTCTCTGGATCAGCCCCTGAACCTCCCAGAATTTTTTATACGCCTTAAAGTAATATTGGTATATAAATAAATATAATACAATATATTATTATAACAATAAGACACTGCTACATTAAATTGATCACATAATTTTATTATCACTGCATCCTAAAAAGAATTATTATTGGCTACATAATAATAAAAATATACTAAATAATGGACAGCTTGATAGCAGGCTGTCTAATAAGCCAACAATTATTGGCAACAACAAAGGTAAAATATTTTTCAAAAGTTTCACTACAGGTTGCAGAAGTGGTAATAGATTTGTTATTAGTGCAGAAAGATCAGAAAGATTTAATCCAGTAAGTAACGTGGCAACCTGTGTTAATATGTTCGTCAGTACGTTTAATAATGTATCAATTAGATTTGATACTAAGGCCAACAGTGACTTTACTAGATCTCCAATGACGCCGAGCAAATCTGTCGATTTATCGCATGGTTCACCTGAAAATAAAATAGATTATAGTCGGTAGATGGTGCATTGAATCCACAGGATATGTAACCAGTATATCGCCAATGGTAAGCAACCAGGCTATTGAAAATTGAGGACACTATGCGGCTCGTTACCGGGATGCGATTTTACAAAATATATACTATTACAGCATAAGACACGCCCCCAATTACGAAATTACAAAATATAATCGGCCTCAGCGCGATTTTACTAAATATAAACTATTAGAGCACCAGACACGTTCGCCCCGTGAATCATTGCAAAATATAATCCCGCTCAGCACATTTCTGTAAAATCTAATCGTTTGTAGCTCAGAGTGTTTGTTGTAGCATGACCGACGGCAGAAATATTTTTCTTAACCATCCGCAGTTCCACACGAGTCCCACCGCCTGACGAGTCCTTGCTAGACACAGGGCCGTTTCTGAGTGGTGTGCTGGGAGTGCCCCCGCACAAGGGCGGCCAAAGTTATAGGGCGGCGAAAGCCGCCTGCAGTTTCACAGAAGTGTTAATTAGAGATTTCTTTTTATAGATAGATAAGTATCGGAAAAATAAAAGAATTCTCAACGGAGGTGGCCGCCCTGCAACCCACGTCAATTACATTTTGTCTTAGGTTTACTCAAAAAATTAAAACTAATTGATATTATTTGAATAATTATGTAGGTATAGTTGAATTCACATAAACTTTTAATGCCGTGACATTTCAGTTCTGTCATACTTGTCAAATACTGCAGCAACTCATATAATATAAATTTCTAATGGCTAAATTTAATTAGTATAATTGTACTGCACACAACGTATGTCTATCTTGTATTATTTCATACGATTAAAAAGAGATAGAAATAAAAAGAGTTGGCCGAACAATTCCAGAAAAGAAAAAGAAAAAACACTGACCAATCTCAGCTGTATAAGAAATTTAGTAAGTTGGTGAAATCTAAAGTAACTAGACAATGACAAGTCTTGACATTTGGCATTAAAACTTTATGTGAATTTAACTATAGGTCTTATTAATTTGGTAGTAGGGGGCACAAATACTCACAGGGCAAAAGAACACACCCTATTTAAATTTGCCGCCGATGTCCGGTTTCAAATGCTGTTACAAATAACTTTTCCGACGCCGAAAAAAAGTACCCAGACATTTTGATTACGAATTAAAAGTTGACCCCATCGTCGAGGCCAAACAGAGTTTCAATGTGAATTTTTATTTTTCGATTTTGGATATTTTTTTTTGCCAGGGAGGAAACCCTTTATGGGCACCGGTTACTTGTTCTTTGGTTATTGCGATAGAATCAATTAAGGAGAGATTCGTTTCACTTAATAAGTGTAATGAAACTTTTGGGTTTTTGTCGAACTTCTATGAAGCTAATGCCATAAATGACGAGAAATTGTTAAAATCCTGCAAAGATCTCGATATAGCGCTTCAATAGCAAGGAAGTCCCACAAACAAAGATATTGATCGCTTCGAGCTCGACCAGGAAATTTTGTCGTTCCATGAAATTTTTCCAATAAAACGTACAATATAATAATTGTAGATACGCTAAAATTCATAGCTGAAAAAAATTTAATCTCATAATTTCCAAATCTTTGTGTTGCGCTGAGAATTTTTATTACTCTGCCGGTTACTGTTGCATCTATCGAACGTAGTTTTTCAAAGTTAAAATTAATTAAAAATTAATTGCGGTCAATTATGTCCCAAGAAAGGATTAGTGGCTTGGCCCTTATCGCCATTGAAAGCCAAATTGCTGAGCCCCTCTGTAGGTAAGTATGAATAAAAGAAAAATATTAAAAATATACACCTATTAAAGACTTATTTTTCTGACAATTGCTTTGCGCCATAATTTCAGGTAGGTAATTGTAAAATAGTAACTGATTTGATTTAAAGGGCAGCCAGTTCATATGTCGCACAAGGGCGGCCAACAGGCCAGAAACGGCCCTGGCTAGACAAATTCCGTCGAAAAGGTATATTGGCAACCGGTTTGTTCGTTGTTACCCAGAGCATTTTTTTTAATTTTATTTTTATAAAATAATATTTGTGGAAAAAAAATGCTCTGGGTAACAACGAACAAACCGGTTGCCAATATACCTTCTCGACGGAATTTGTAGTAAAGGACTCGTCAAGCGGTGGGACTCGTGCGGATGGTTAAGAAAAATATTTCTGCTGACCGACGTGACGGATCTAACCTAACCTCAATTTCATCAAGATTTATTTATATGGATCAGCCACGTTGTGCTGCAAACGATTAGATTTTGCAGGATTGTGCTGAGGCCGATTATATTTTGTAATTTCGTAATTGGCGGCGTGTCTTGTGCTGTAATAGTTTATATTTTGTAAAATCGCTACCGGGATAGTGAGCATGCGCAATATGTAATATAAACAACAAATGTTAGTTGTTGATGCGATGAGAACAGAAACTGACGGTTCTGACTAGGGCTGGGCGATATTGAAATTCCAATATCGAATATCGATATTAAAAGAAATATCGATATACAGTGTCACCAGTAAAGTACGCATCATATGGGATTTTTTTTTATTAATAGCTTTATTCAAAATTTGACTTTGGCATCAAGTTTTGCTTCGATCAAGATAAAAATGAAGCGAAAAAATAGTAGTCACGTGGTTCGGATTATCTGTCAAATTTTAATTTTTTTCAAAAAATAATTCAAAAGTGGAGTTATTTCTGAAAATATCAAAAAAAGTTATAAGAAAAAGTTTTTTTAAATGCAGTTTTTAGACCACATGCCAAATTTCAGCTGCATAAGATAATTTTGATTTTTTACCTATATTTTGCAAATTGCACCACTTTTGCAAAATAAGACTCAACGCAACCTACATAAAACTTCTTAGTTTTGACAAGGCTTTATTTAAGATATATTTTCTTTAAAGAAGCGCCATATTAAATGTGTGTTTTTCTACAAAATCAAAATTGGGCTATTAAAATTTGGTCGCATGTGATGCAAAGTTCATTTGTTTTTGACCCTGTATAAGGTAACTTCATAAAATAAGTATTTTTGAGAACGTAGTTTGTATCTGAAAGGAATACACCTTAATATTAAGACAAAAAATAACACAATGTCTTCAGTAAAGTGATTTTTAAGTAGAAAATAAATTTTAGTTTAACTTAATGTAAAGTTTATCTATTTTCAACGATTTAATTAAAAACCCCTTTACTTTATTTTTTATGTTTTTAGTTTCAGACACAAACTACGTATTTAAAAATACTTATTTTATGAAGTTATCTTATACAGGGTCAAAAACAAATAAACGTTGCATCACATGCGACCAAATTTTAACAGCCCAATTTTGATTTTGTAGAAAAACACTCATTTAATGTGGCGCTACTTTAAAGAAAATGTATCTGAAATAAAGCATTGTCAAAACTAAGAAGTTTTATGTAGGTTGCGTTGAGTATTATTTTGCAAAAGTGGTGCAATTTACAAAATATAGGTAAAAAATCAAAATTATCTTATGCAGCTGAAATTTTGCTTGAGAGCTAGAAACTGCATTTAAAAAAAGGTTTTCTAATAACTTTTTTCAATATTTTCAGAAATAATCCCACTTTTGAATTATTTTTTGGAAAAAATTAAAATTTGACAGATATTGCGAATCACGTGACTACTGTTTTTCTGCTTAATTTTCATCTCGATCGAAGCAGAACTTGATGCCAAAATCAAATTTTGAATAAAGCTATTAATAAAAAAAAATCCCATATGATGCGGACTTTACTGGTGACACTGTAGTCGATACATCGATAATATCGATAATATCGATAAATATCTATAGATAAATATCGATAATATCGATAAATATCGATATATCGATTTCAAGGGGACTCTAATTATGAAAACATGAAGAAAAAAGATTAAATTAAATATTGGTCCTTAATAGTAGGGCTGGACGATATTGAAATTCCAATCAAATATCGATATAGTCGATATATCGATAATATCGATAATATCGATATTTTATTTTTTAAATATCGTTATTCGATATATCGATATATCGAATTTTTGCCCAGCCCTAGTTCTGACAACACAACACTTAAAAATCACACAAACACTACAAGACATAAAATGAAAACAATAAGTGACTGTTCTCTTATTTTAAAGTTAGTTTATAATAGATAGGTACCTACACTATAATAGAGCCTTTTAACTTGTAACTCTGGTAAAGGCACGTAAACTACCTTTGCTATCCTATATAAAATATTATAACAAAAAATAGTTAAATGCATTTTAATCCGGCCCTATTCAATGTTTACATGATCCTCAAAATGATGTGAACTGCGCAAACTCCGTATCCCGCTTTAGTCCTCCATAGGAGTAACAATATTGTAACATGCACTGAGAAAAATGATCTAATACAACATGTTTGCTAAGACATAGTTTGTATTGATAGCTTATTTTGTATTGACCCATAATAAATAAATTGCTAGTGTATCAAACCCACTTTAGTGTTATATCAATTCCAGATTTGCTAGAACAGTGTTTTTATTGGTAGTAATCAGCCACATTAGCAGCACAGTCTTGTTGAATAATGAACTACTTTGAATACAGCAATTTTGTTACGAAATCAATATCATATAATCAATACGACGCGTTTTGTTCCCAGTAAAGCGCTTTCTCTACAATTAAGAAAGCAGCGTCCCCCAAAACGAATTGTATCCGTTAGAACCCATAATCCACAAGACGCTGGTGAGGGTTCGTAGCGATCGGGCTAAATTACCGGGATACCTATTATCACTACACAACGCTATAGCAATTTTCGTTGCCTTAAGCTTTGGTTTCCTGCAAAGCGGCACCGCAAAAGAGCGGCCGTAATTACCAACAGTAGTGCACTGGCTTTGGACGGTGAATATTATTGGAAAGTAATATTAAATACGGACGGTTTAATAAAATACGGCGGCAAGAGCGCCAAGCCAAGAGCCAGTTGACAGTTCAATTTTAATACTGGCGCACCGTCAAAAATCGTGCTTGAACTATCCCAACGTAACAGAGCGACCGCTTTAGAAAATACGGTGCCGTATTTTTTGCGCCAAAGCTCTGAAGGAACCAACGAGGATTCTAACTCGATGGAAGGAACACACTTCGATTTGCAAATACATAAAATACATAATATAATGCCGGGTCCACACCAAACCAACAAAACAAAACTGTCAACGAAACAGCAACACAACAAAACTGCAAGTTCTCGAAAACAGAAACAGATTTTCAAGTAAACCGGGTCCACACCAAACCAACAAAATAAAAACAAATCAGCAGCTCAATGTTTCCCAACAATTTTTAAACAAAATCAAAACATTCAGGCAACTATTTTGTTTTGTTGGTGTTTTTAACAACTTTTTACTTTCCCGGCGGCTGGCGGTAAAGATCAAAGTGTTGATGTTTTGTCTGCGTTTCTAGCAACTCTATTGGCCTAGTGTGTACGCGCTCGACGACAAGAAGAAAACAAATCAAATCAAAATTTGTATTTTTCTTCTGTTTCGAGGATCCGATAATTTGTATGAGATTTTCAAGATCCGCACTGGTCATTCTTAAAAAGTTTTTAAACCTAGATCGCAATTCTCCACTAATACCGACATCATATTTTCGTAAATCTTCCAGTAATTCCTCAACATAGTTTTTTTGCCGGTTCTTTAAACTCGGTCTAACCCATAAACGTTTTTTCTTTTTTTGGTTTAAGAATACAAAACCAGCTGCCATTATAAATAAGTCATGGTTCCTTTGTATTGCTAAATTTCGAGCACGCCACATTAAATCAGATTCGATCACAAAGTTGAAAGATTAATAATTATTGTTTTCGCAATATATGTGGACAGCAAGACTTCAAAACAAAAACAAATCACCAACTCAATGTTTCCCAACAATTTTTAAACAAAATTAAAACATTTAGGCAACTAAAACAACAAAACTCTTTTGAATTAATATCTGTGGTCCGGCACTTGTACCGGTTTTAAGAGCGCTCTTGCTAAATTTTCTGTTTTTACAGAATAACCCCTTTACGACTGACCTTTTCTAAGGTACCGTACTGGGACGCAAGATGTCGCACCGGGTTCTATAATTCCCGTCGATAACTATTTTGTTTTGTTGGTGTTTTTAACAACTTTTTACTTTCCCGGCGGCTGGCGGTAAAGATCAAAGTGTTGATGTTTTGTCTGCGTTTCTAGCAACTCTATTGGCCTAGTGTGTACGCGCTCGACGACAAGAAGAAAACAAATCAAATCAAAATTTGTATTTTTCTTCTGTATCGAGGGTCCGATAATTTAAATGAGATTTTCAAGATCCGCACTGGTCATTCTTAAAAAGTTTTTAAACCTAGATCGCAATTCTCCTCTAATACCGACATCATCTTTTCGTAAATCTTCCAGTAATTCCTCAACATAGTTTTTTTGTCGGTTCTTTAAACTCGGTCTAACCCATAACCTTTTTTTCTTTTTTTGGTTTAAGAATACAAAACCAGCTGTCATTATAAATAAGTCATGGTTCCTTTCTATTGCTAAATTTCGAGCACGCCACATTAAATCAGATTCGATCACAAAGTTGAAAGATTAATAATTATTGTTTTCGCAATATATGTGGACAGCAAGACTTCAAAACAAAAACAAACCACCAACTCAATGTTTTCCAACAATTTTTAAACAAAATTAAAACATTTAGGCAACTAAAACAACAAAACTCTTTTGAATTAATATCTGTGGTCCGGCACTTGTACCGGTTTTGAGAGCGCTCTTGCTAAATTTTCTGTTTTTACAGAATAACCCCTTTACGACTGACCTTTTCTAAGGTACCGTACTGGGACGCAAGATGTCGCACCGGGTTCTATAATTCCCGTCGATAACTATTTTGTTTTGTTGGTGTTTTCAACAACTTTTTACTTTCCCGGCGGCTGGCGGTAAAGATCAAATTGTTGATGTTTTGTCTGCGTTTCTAGCAACTCTATTGACCTAGTGTGTACGCGCTCGACGACAAGAAGAAAACAAATCAAATCAAAATTTGTATTTTTCTTCTCTATCGAGGGTCCGATAATTTGTATGGGATTTTCAAGATCCGCACTGGTCATTCTTAAAAAGTTTTTAAAGCTATATCGCAATTCTCCATCGATAAAACCGACATCATATTTTCGTAAATCTTCCAGTAATTCCTCAACATAGTTTTGTTGCCGGTTCTTTAAACTCGGTCTAACCCAAAAACGTTTTTTCTTTTTTTGGTTTAAGAATACGAAACCAGCTGCCATTATAAATAAGTCATGTTTCCTTTGTATTGCGAAATTTCGAGCACGCCACATTAAATCAGATTCGATCACAAAGTTGAAAGATTAATAATTATTGTTTTCGCATATGTGGACAGCACTTGACAATTTGTTTCTGTTTTCAAGAACTTGCAGTTTTGTTGCGTTGCTGTTTTGTTGTCAGTTTTATTTTGTTGGTTAAATACGAAAACAATAATTATTAATCTTTCAACTTCGTGTTCGAATCTATTTTAATGTGGCGTGCTCAAAATTTCGCAATACAAAGGAACCATGACTTATTTATTATGGCAGCTGGTTTTGTATTCTTAAACCAAAAAGGAAAAACGTTTTTGGGTTAGACCGAGTTTAAAGAACCGGCAAAAAAACTATGTTGAGGAATTACTGAAAGATTTACAAAAAGATAATGTCGGTATTGGTAGAGAAATGCGGTCTAGCTTTAAAAACGTTTTAAGAATGACCAGTGCTGATCTTAAAAATCTAATACAACTTATTGGACCATCAAAAATCAAAAATACAAATTTTGATTTGATTTGTTTTCTTTTTGTCATCGAGCGCGTACACACTAGGCCAATAGAGTTGCTAGAAACGCAGACAAAACATCAACACTTTGATCTTTACCGCCAGCCGCCGGGAAAATAAAAAGTTGTTGAAAACACCAACAAAACAAAATAGTTGCCTGAATGTTTTGATTTTATTTAAAAATTGTTAGGAAACATTGAGTTGCTGTTTTGTTTTTGTTTTGTTGGTTTGGTGTGGACCCGGCATAATAAAGTATTAAGCATAAAGAGTATATGAATTATTATAAGGAATAGAAGGCTTTTTTCTTGGTGTGGCATTAGCGATTTACTGGTTATAATATACTGTCTATATAATATTATATTCTTCAAATTTACATAGACACTAATTTTCTTTCTCGAAAACTAAACATATACAGAAACCATAATTTCATTTTATGTAGGTACAGCTGTAGCTTGTAAATTGTTAGGTTTATTGAATTTTTCTCAAAATATCGTCATTGCTAACAATAAATAATAGTCAGAAAAAATTATTAAGTTCCATAAATTAAATTTTTTTAAAATTTACCTGGTGGTGTACCTGGTGCTGGTGACGGTGGACCCGATGGTGATGTTGGAAGTGGCGATGGTGCTGGAGCTGGCGATGGTGCTGGTTTGTTACCTGCAAATTAGAGTTGAAATAGTGCAAACTCGCAGTTACCTAATACTTTGTTATCACTATTATTATAGACATCTATCATATTGGTAGGTATCTGTAATAATGTTATTTAAAATTATGAAAAAATTGCCCAAAAACATGCTTCAGGTTGTTTTCTAAGAACCGACATGAATGATTTTTTTTTATTATTATATTACCAAAGTTTTTAGCATTATACAGTGTGGTTGTTTAAGTGTGCAACATATGGGAATTTTTTTTATTAACGATTTCTCAGAAAATTTTATTCTTGATAAAAGTAGGTGCATGTTCGAAAATCATATTAGGTGCACTTGGAATGGTTGCAAGTCAAACGGCGTACAGGGTAGGCCAAAAAATATAAAACTTTTACAAGAATAATTTTTTTTAATAAACATTTAAAATAAAAATTTTGCACTTTAAATGATGGTTTTTTATTTAGCATAATATCATTACTAATGCTTTATCTTGTTAAAAATAATTTTTAGGATATTTTAAGGTTGTGTTTAATATCGTTGCAACAAACATGAAGTTTGTGATTCCTTAATAAATTAAAAATTCAAGTAACTTTTACAAATATGCTTGAACTTGAACAAAAATATGTGAAATTGATTTGATTTTGATTAATTTATAAAGGTCTTTATGGTGAATATTAAAAAAAAAAATTTGGAAAATTATTAATGTTTTTAAAAAAATATATTTTTTTTATTTTAGGAGGTCACGTTTTTGAATCTATGCATAACTTTTAATTCTAAACAACTTTTTTTAATAACATTTTGCTGAATTTTTTGAAATAGGGGTACTTTATTCTTGTACAAGTTTTCTATTTTTTGGCTTACCCTGTACGCCGTTTGACTTGCAACCATTCCAAGTGCACCTAATATGATTATCGAACATGCACCAACTTTTATCAAGAATAACATTTTCTGAGAAATCGTTAAAAAAAAAATTCCCATATATTGCACACTTAAAAAACCACACTGTATAGTTATAGTGTTTAATTAAAGGAATTAGTCAGTGCATTGATAATGAAAGAATGCCTAAAGCTACAGAGTAAGAAAAAAAATTATGTAATTTTGCCACATATATTTTTTATTAAAAAATATTTATACTGAGGCTGATGAGATTCTAAAAAAGTTAAAAGTTTACCTAAAACAGTTCCAAAAGAAACAACAATTAAAAGTCCACATAATAAAACAGATCTTTACATTTTATGATGTAAAAAAATTTGCAGCAAAAATGATCTGATCAAAAAGCTTTAAAATTAAATTTGTAAAACGTCGGTTTATGATAATCTAAATGAGGATAAATAATTTTATGCCAATTAAACCGTTTTGTAAAATCATTTTGTTTCTAGAAAAAATTTAAATAGACAGACGAGCGATTTTTTAACTTTTCTTAATTATTAGTTTAATATTATTACTATTTTATCAACCCAATCTTCTCCCCCGCCCCTAATAGTACATATTGTCCATCAAAGGTAAAATTTGTATTGTTTATTACTAAAAAAAAATTTTGAATTTTGTCTATTTGCTTTAATTATAAAATAATGTAAATTACCACTAGAATGTTTACCAAAAATAGTTCCAAAACAGCAAATAAATAATAGTCCACACAATAAAACAGATTTTTGTGACATTTTTTCTAAGCTATTGTCAAATATGTGCAATTTTAATAAACTAATAAAAAATTTTAAAAAACTTACATTTATTTATATTAGGTCAACTTAAATAATTAAATAAAATTTTAAAAATTAGTTGTTTTAAGATAATTTAAATTAGCAAAAATGTATTTTTTACTAATTTAAAGTGTTTGCGTTATTAAACTGTAAAGCATTGTTAATGATGTATGGGAAAATTCCATGGGTGACCTAGAACATTCGACAACATTCTCACCGAAATATCACTACAAGTAATTCTAATCAAATATAGATTTTTTTTGTCAGAAAAAAACTTTTTTTAAAGTGCAATTTGTAACATTTTTAAAGAGCATGACTGGAGGGTGGGGGCGAAAAAGGTTATTAACCCCTCCTCCCCCTCCCATCTCCTGAGCCCTATTCGATATTATGTTATGAGGTTCCCAGGGAAATATAAGAAAAAGGTTAATTTATTTTATAAACATTTACAGTTTCAAAATTTTCTAGTTCGAGCCCCACAGCAAAATCCTGGATACCGATAAACAGGGCCGGTTCAAGGCAAAATTTTCACCCGGGTGTGAGGGTAGTAATTTAGGCTCGGGATCATTTTTCATCATTTACGTTTATTTTCAATTTTTCCTGAAAAAATTTGCAAAAGTCAATTTTAAAAATTTTCGTTAGTTCTCATTAGTTTTAGGATCGCTAAAAAGCATTTTTGAGAAGCTTTTTAAAGAGGTATTACAAGGTAGTGCCATTTAAGGTTTTAAAGTGGATCGAAACATACCGTGCGAGCAAAAATTATTTGCATCAAAGAGGGCCTTGCATCTATGGACGTAATGCTTAGCCGTAGAACTTAATACCTGTTGGGTATCAGTAACTACCTGAATTAACAATTAATCAGTTATTCCGTCATCTTTGACAGTCGTTACAAGTAATTTGCTTCATCGCTAATTTTTCCTATTTCTTGAACAATTCACACAATGGGCTTTACGGAACAGCACAAAACATTCATGGTTGAAGCGTATTTTCGAAACAGGGTTAGAGCAAATGGTGAGTGGCAATACAATTCGGGTTTGTGCATGGACGATTTTCACTAATATTTTCCTAACGTTGTTTTTATTGCTGGGGATTTTTATCATTGCCTGAAAAGAACCGTGGCTGTGTTTAGGGAAACAGATTCTATACAACACAAAAAAGGAGCAGGAAGACCATCTGTAAGAACAGAAGAACTTGTTGCAAACGTTCGTGAAATAATATAAAATACGCCAACAAATTGGATAAGCCGCCTGTCCCAAGAAGTGGGAAGATCTTATGGAACATGAAGGACTATTGTTAAGAAGCAGCTTATAAAGTGCAAGTATTCCAAGAAATACAAGCCGCAGATTTTGATAGACGCAGGAATTACTCTCAATGGTTTACCTAAAATTTATTGGAAATAAATTATTTATTAGACCTGACATTTTTTTCGGATGAAGGCTGGTTCCACCTCTCCACATTGCACCCTAAAAAAATTGATGTCTGGTTAGCTGTTTCCCGAAGAAGGATTGTTGGTCCTATTTTTTTCCATGACACAGTTACAGCACAGCGGTATAGAGACAATATTTTGAATCCATTTGTGGAGCAATTACTTGATGACGAACTATGTTTTGAATATTTTCAACAGGACTGTGCAACCGCCCACACAGCCGCCGAAACTATTAACTACTTACGCAATTTTCTCGACGACAGATTGATCAGTTTTCGATCAGAGATTAAATTCCCACCTAGATCATGGATTACTTCGTTTTTCCTCATTTAAAGAACACTATTTTTAAAACACCAGTTACAAATTTAGAACAATTACAAGAAAGGATTATCCAAGAATGTGGTAACATTTCGCCAGGGATGCTGGTCAACACTTTCAAAAATATGAAGAGACGTGTGAATTTATGCTTGGAGCATGGCGGTGGCCAATTTCAGCAATTTATGTAATTATTTTTCTTTTTCTTTCTGTAAGCTTTTGTAAACAACAAAAATAAATTTGTATTTGTCTACTTATTTTATTACTCATTAGTTTGGCATATGATGTCATAATATGAATTTGACAAAATTTTAAACTTGATTTGGTTAGATATATCGTCCCCATATCATTGTGATCTAAACCAAACCCCACGTTTTTTAACCCAAGGCCTATTTGATGCAAATAATTTTTGCTCGCACGGTACTTCCCCTGTGCTCTCAGCTTTCGCATACCACAAGGTAATTCTAATTTTTTGTACTAGTGAACAATTTATTTCAAAACACCAGTAAATATTTCACCGTACGCTTACCTGAAAAATTCAGTCCGAACGTAGTTGCTGCTATGGAGGAGTAATGTAGCGAGAGCGGAATGTGAATCGCTTTTATCGATTTCTTTTTAACTTGCGCCAAGTCTATTTTGTATTCATTTCGTTACATTAAAAACTATTTAGGCTTGCCAGTACTTTATAGTTTACTTATGTAATATTTGTCAAGTATTTATGCTGCGTCATTGTTTAAGTACACATATTATGTAAAAAATGTTCACATAAACCTAAATCAAAAGAATTTCCGTTGCACGTCATCAATCAGCTGATAATTGAAAATCAGTCAGGAAACATAGGAAAATTAAATTTGGGCAAAAAATATATAAATTTCATGCGATATTGAATGTAAAAGAAACTTAATGTATTCTTCTTTGATACTAATGACCGTATGCACCAAGGCCAGTTAATCATGATTAGCTTATAATCATGATTAAATATCTCAATTAAGAAAATTTCCAATGCGCCAGCACTGCTCAGGAACTTAATCACGATTAAAGTTAACCAGCCAATCTTGATGGGTTATATATTTAATCATGATTAAAAGGTTATATTCGTGTTTTGTTTTGAAATTTGTCTCGAATTTTCAATAATAAAATTAAAATGGGAGACGAAATCATCTTCGATGATGATTTTAATGTAATGGATATTTTCAATGATGGCTTTCCGAGAGCTAGAAAGACCTCGGAGTTCGGAGACAAAATTATTGTGATTTGATAGATAAATAGGGTTTGTTCAGCTAACACAGTTCTTTTCTTTTTCAGATCTAATAAATTATTTTCTTCCTCACCAGTCAAACCCTTTTTTTTCTGTGCGTCAAACTCCATGACTCTAGATGCCGAAGTGTGAAATTGGGGGTTTCATGCGCAAAACAGCCAAACTGGAAAAAGTTCTCGGAAAAGTTGAAAAAACAACAAAAAGAAAACATAACCACAACTGTCAATCTGCTTGGTGTTTCTGGTCACAGAAAAATAAAGGGTTTATTTTTCTGGTTGATGGCACGAATTTTTGCATGTGAGCTACGTTGCCAAATCGAGGTTTTAATTTTACCCTGATTACAAAACCCACATATCCTTTTAGTTGGTGCATAGGCTGTTTTATTTAATCACGGTTACCTGGTTAATCACGATCACCTAATCATGCCTAATGGGTAAAATGGTGCATACGGTCATAAGCCACTTAAAGGAAATGTTTTTTAAATTTAAACCTTTTAAAAATTAATATCATTTTTTTGGGCTGACAGTTGGCAACAGAAGTGTCAACGCATCGGTGATGCCAGTTTATTTCTTGGCGAATTTTGATTGACGTTTATTGTTTTCATTTCGTGTTTTCGTGACTTTATTTAAATCGTATTTAACTAAAACTGCAAATCCTTTTATAAATAGAATTAAAAACTGTTCTTTTAAGAATAACAAAGGGATTTCTGTTGATTACGTTGTTTACCTTTATTGAAAAATGCCGAAGCATTTAAATAGCCGGTGCAAAGAGCTAAAGTCGCCACAGTGGTTCTTTTCCCGTGCGTCATCACTTTCACGTCATCAAAATCGTATGAATCAAATCAAAATTACGAGACGAAAAAAGTCAAAACTAAGTTAAGTTCATAAAATGGACGTGCCTGCCTACCGTTTGACGTACCTACATAATATCTCGAAAAATTATTATTTATTTTAAGTTTTGCCTGGCATTCTCTATTATCTAAAAGAAATTGACAAACAAATGGTAATACATTTAATAGGTACTATTTTTAAAGCTTAAAATCTAGAAAAGTTTGGTGTTTTATTGACTATTAAAATCGCAAAAGTCAAATTTTTAACATCCTTTCGTTTAAGGAAATTTAGCCACTGCCGTAAACTTTTCAAAGAACTTTCACGGTTAGAATATTTAAAATAAATAAATTAGGTATTATAAAAATCCCATAAATACTTACCGCCAAAACAGATGGTGGGTATAATTAGCTCTAAAAAGAACTATTTTTAGAAAAAGGAACAGTTTTAAGGCACACAGATTTACAAAATACGAATTAGATTGGCAGATCAAAATAAGGTTGACAATGACGTTCTAAAATACAACGGTTGTCAACTAAACAAATAAAAAAAGTAATTAATTGACGTTTATAGTTTTATTCTTGTCTAGCACATTATATTATTGCGGAATCTTGGAGACGTTCTTTTATGCTTTTATTCAAACTTGTTACTGTAATAAACAAGGATGCAGAGTTATTAACCACGTTGAGTCCTGATCGTTGATTGATGACGCACGGGCAAAGATCCACTGTGGCGACTTTAATAGCTTCTCTAATAAGCTATTTTGATGAAGAACGTAAAAACAAAGGCCCATTATTACCCTTGACAGCAGTTAGAGAAGTAAGTTTAATGTTAAAGTCTACAAATTACATACTTAGAAAACGTAAATTAAAATAAAGGCCTATGTAACCCAATCTCTCGGGCGGCCTAGAATGAAATAAATAAATCTGCGTTTGTTTAGGTAAATTTAGCTTGTTTTTATTTAAAAAAAATACTTTGCAATTTCCTTAGTGGGGTATTTTGATTACAAACTGGCAACACTGCTGATACTCGAAGGTATGACGTGCAACGGAAATTGTTTTGAGTTTACTTTATATTATATAAACTTATAACCTGTAAAAATCCAGTACCAACATTTCCATCAAAAATTGAAAATATCTGTTCTTGTAATAATTAAAGCCTTTGGCATAACATACAATGTCACCAGTAAAGTTTGCATCATATGGGATTTTTTTTTATTAATAGCTTTATTCAAAATTTGACTTTGGCATCAAGTTCTGCTTCGATCGCGATGAAAATTAAGTAAAAAAATAGTAGTCGTTTGATTCGCATTATCTGTCAAATTTTATTTTTTTTCCAAAAAATAATTCAATAGTGGGCTTATTTCTGAAAATATCGAAAAAGTTATTAGAAAAAGTTTTTTTAAATGCAGTTTCAATCCCACATGCAAAATTTCAGCTGCATAAGATAATTTTAATTTTTTACCTTATCTTCGGAAGTTCTTACCAAATGGGAAACTTTTTTATTATTTATTTTACGAAAAAAAATTATTCTTTATAAAAAGCTCTGCATGGTTTAAAACCTAAAATGCAACCATCAACTATCGAAATTTTCCAGTCATATACGAGGTTTGTCAAAAAATGTGACTTTTTCCTAAGAATGTGAATTTTTCCCAAGAGTAAAGTACCTTTATTTTTGACATTATCAAAAATTGTTATTATAAAAAGTTGATCAGAATTAAAAACTACGGCTAAATGTGCAATTATACGCATTTATGTTGAAAAATTATTTTATTGATTTATTAATAATTATTTAATTTTTTAATTATTTAGTTAATTTAATGCGTGTTATTGCATATTTAGACGTGATTTTTAGTTCTGATCAACTTTTTTTCATAACAATTTTTGATAATGTCAAAAATAAAGGTACTTTACTCTTGGGAAAAATTCACATTCTTGTGAAAAATTCACATTTTTTGACAAACCTCGTATATGACTGGAAAATTTCGATATTTGATGGTTGCATTTTAGGTTTTAGACCATGCAGAGCTTTTTATAAAGAATAATTTTTTTTCGTAAAATTAATAATAAAAAAGTTTCCCATTTGGTAAGAACTTCCGAATAACGCTGTATTTTGTAAATTGCACAACTTTTGCAAAATAAGACTCAACGCAAACTACATAAAACTTTTCAGTTTTGATAAGGCTTTATTTCAGATACATTTTCTTTAAAGTAGCGCCATATTAAATGTGTGTTTTTCAACAAAATCAAAATTGGGCTATTAAAATTTGGTCGCATGTGATGCAAACTTTATTTTTTTTTGACCCTGTACCTATAAGGTAACTTCATAAAATAAGTATTTTTGAAAACGTAGTTTGTGTCAGATACTTTAAAGAAAATGTATCTGAAATATAGTCTTGTCAAAACTGAGAAGTTTTATGTAGGTTGCGTTGAGTCTTATTTTGCAAAAGTGGTGCAATTTACAAATTATAGGTAAAAAAATCAAAATTATCTTATGTAGCTGAAATTTTACATATGGGCTAAAAACTGCATTTAAAAAAAAAATTTCCAACAACTTCTTTCAATATTTTTAAAAATAACCCCACTTTTGAATTATTTTTTGGAAAAAATTAAAATTTGACATATATAATGCGAATAGCGTGACTACTATTTTTTTGCTAAATTTTCATCTCGATCGAAGCAGAACTTGATGCCAAAGTCAAATTTTGAATTAAGCTATTAATAAAAAAAAACCCTTAATAATAATATGATGCGGACTTTACTGGTGACACTGTATAAAAACGTTCTGTTACCTTACCATAAATATAAAAACAGTTGCTAGCATGGATATAAGAAAAGAATACAAAATAATTAAAAGACAGTAATACAAAATAAATATAGTATACGATAATTTATTTCCATTTACTATTTACTTAATATTAACACTACAACAAGTACAAAAAGTACCAGACCTGTTCCAGATGGTAAACATAGCAGTCCTAGCAATCCAATTATTAATACATTTAAAAGAGGCAATATTTTAGGCATAATTGGTACCAGTGCTGCTAGTATACCCGGTATATTCAGTTTTGAAATAAACAGGTCTAAATCGTCACCCAATCCTGGCTTCAACACATCCAACAGCTTCTTTAGAATGGGTAGGATCTTTGGTAGTATGTCTCCAAGAAACGTCAAAAGTTGTGTGACTAAATCTAAAAAAAAATTATACATACATTAGCCTTTTTGTAGGTACGAGCATTGAATATCAAACTATAAGAATGGCAGATGTCCGAGAAAAGTTGACAACCCAGTTTTAGACGTATTGGAGGTGGTTTGGCCGCCATTGTGGAGTTGATCGTAACTCTAACCTTAAATCTGTCGTTATAATGCAGCGCCTCGGCAACAGATGTCTCAAATTCACTGATGTGATGTCGTGGTGTTGCCGCATATCGTATTTTATTGGAATTTTTAATGATATAAGCATTTTTAAGAGACAATAAAATAGGAGGTTCTCAATTCCAGCCGAATGTAGTTTTTGATAATATGTACGCTGATTACTCCGGGGTAATTGGGCCGATTTTCACAATGATTTTACCGTTGCATCAGGTGTTAAATGTTAAACAAATAAAAGTAGATAAAAAGCGACAGCAAGTATAACTAAAATAGGTTTTATTTCGTCGAAAAATAGCAAAATACGTAATACACTAATACAAAGAAACTGGATGTTTCTTAAGTAATAAAGTAAAACCTACTTATTTTAACCATTTTGAAAAGGAGTACCTAATAATTGCAAATAAAAACCAAGTTATACAAACCGCACATCATTCATATTTTACCCATCATATACGTTGTAGCCTAGGTATGTATTAAATAGTGAGGGTCGTCGTTTAATTCTGTTAGAAATAGAAAATATGGCAGTCAATATGTTTTCATGTAATTAACGTTGGAACGTCAAAAGGTTGAAAATATTATATGCTAGTAAGCAATTAAAAATAGGGACATTTTTAGGTCTAGACTATACTATAGGTAGGAAAATAAAGGTAAGTTACTTAAATCTAGGATAGGTGTAGGTACTTATGTGAAATCAAGTTTTACGATAAGCTATAAAAATAAATTTAAAAAACTCATGCAGCAAGTCAAACAGACAGGCGGCAACAATGTTTTAATTTAGCAGTAAAAAGGCTTGTCGTTAATGGCTGCATCAACAAGCTTAATTTTTGATGCCTCATTGGTGCCATGTATGAATTTAACGTAGCAGATTTAGGACATCTGCCTATATGGCCTTCTTATAGTTTGATATTCAATGGTACGAGCAATAAATATTTATTTTAATTTTTCACTTCTTAATTTGTAAAAATTGTAAAAGATAGAAGTGACAACCATTTTAGTTTGTGACTTAAGTAAGTAACTATCGCGTCTGGGAATGAATCTGTCGAAATAAGAAAGAAATGAACCTCTAATCAACTAAGTTCATTACCGATACGCTTTTATCAGTGGCGGCCGGTGAGGTATAGTCACAGTGCCACAACCACCTTAAAAGAAGCCGTGAAACAGAAACATCGACAACACTGCTTAAAGATCCATGTGTCACGTGACTTTTTTGAGGTTAGCCTTGATTTAGTATGTAATTTACGCTCGAACTAGGTGTAGGTATCGTATTAATTTGTATTTTTATCCGGTTTTCGATTGAAATCTAATAGAAAATTTAAGTGACATGATTGCTAAGAACCTCTACAAAATACTAATGAACATTTTTAATGCGGGTTTGCTATATTAACATTAATAAAGTAAAAAATTCAACAGCCTGGCCGGCCTGGCGGTTTATTTGAGGGTCTTATAAATGGCGGCAGAATTTTATTTGTTTTAATTTAAAAGTTGTATTTTTGTATTCTAGTTAGCTCTTTGGGATAAACTTTATTGTTTTGCGGCTACAGTTAATTTATTTTATTATATGTGAATTAGTTTAAAAATATCACTAGTAGAGATAGTTCGTAAGTAGGTAGGATACCTCTAGATACCTAGGTACTTAGGTAAGTACAATTTTTTTCTTTTAGTTTATTTATTTATCAACATGCCAAGCCCCTTCTGTATTCCTGGGTGTAACTCCTCTAACTATAAAAGTGTTTTAAAAGCAGGTGAAGATAGTGTAATATATTTTTATAGTTTACGTTTGACCAATGACTGTATAAATATTGTTAATCAGGTTTCAGTGGACATTGGTATGAAGGTAAAGGTTTTTTTTTATTTAATGAATTGGCTTACAATGATTTGAAACGGATTTGACACTTTGAAATGAAACTAAGCAGGTGGTCTCAGCTTGAAAACTTATTATCTCGGTACCAATTTATACATTGTAAAAGTAACGAAGTTACCCAGATAGTAGGTGACTTCCTTAAGACAAGCGTAGATTATTTAAAGCTTACTAAATTTTAAGACTTCAGAAGTCGATTGTCAATCCTGTAATTTAAACGCAGAAGATAATAATTTGTATAATAGAATATTACTTTTGATCGATCAAATAAATCTACTCGTAGTGAAACAAAAGAAGCTTTTCAACGCAATATTACTATCATTTAATAATTAGGTAATTTGTTCTTGTTATCCAAAACTATTTATTACTTTTTTGTACATTTTTCAATATCAATATAGTGGCCACAGAGCCAAAAAAACACACAAAATATCAGAAAGAATAAAAAACTCGCCCGCTGCAGCGCGTCATAATAATAGCTTGTGGATCCGCAACTCCCAGCTGATGCGGCGTTGCCCGATGTCACTTCATGGCTTCTTTTCAAGGTGTTGTGACAGTGCCATGGCCCTACCTGTCCTACCATCTACCTACAATTTATAGTCCTGGAATGCAGTTGGTCGTTCGGTCGCTCTTTATCAAAGCGATTATACGTAGATCGGTAACGTAGTTCTCGTAAGTCTAGCTTAGTACGACCTGTATCCATACCGTTTTCGTCCGATTACAGTGACCAATAATAGGCAGGTACCTAACTTTTAAAGAGCCAGGCGCCCAAGTCTCCCACCAATCGAAATTTTTTTAGTCAGTTACTGTTTGCGCGTTGGCGCGATTCAGTTGATGGTTCGTACATCGTGAGTGCGTGTTGTTTTACTTTGATCGCGCTCGTTCGTAAACAAAGTACCTAATTTTCTTTCAAGCTTTTTATAATTTATTAGTTTTTAATGGTCAATCCATTTTCTACAATGTGTTTGGAACAAGAATTGAAAATTAAGAAATAAGGTGGCCGTTACCCGATTTAAAAAGGGAAAAACGCAGGGCGGGCAACAAGTGCGTGTGAGGAAATTCAATAAAAATATTTATATAAAAAATATAGTTTTAAAAAAACTAAAAAACACGCTTTAACAATTAACCAAACTAAAAAGCGGAAAATAAATATAGTTTAAAATAATTCTTGAAATTCTTAATATAGGCAGAAAATAATAATGAACGATAAACATTAGTATTATGGTAAAAATAGCGTGGGGTGCTCGATATACAAAATTATAGCACAAAGCGCCCCACGCTTTTTTTTTTACTATACTACTAATGTTTATCGTTCATTATTATTTCTGCCTATATTAAGAAATTCAATAATTATTTTAAACTATATTTTATTTTCCGCTTTTTAGTTTGATTAATTATTGATGCGTATTTTTTAGTTTTATTTTTAATTTTTTAGTTTGAGTTATTGTTAAGAAAAAAAAAATTTTTGGGTAGATTGAGCTAGATTAGTAGATTATTGTAGATATTGCCAGCGGTTCTTGATAAGTCTACAAAATTTAAAATAAATCTGACCGTTTAAAGTGGGTCAAAATCGGGTTCAAAGAAGTCGGTTACAAACAAACAAACATACATACAAACCCGAACAAACGACAAAAATTTTCAAAATTTAAAAAAAAAATTATCAAAATTTTATTTTGACGGGTAGAATTTTTTTTTTAATTTTTCTCTATTCTCAGCGACAATATCTATACGACCCCACGTTTGTTTCATTACTATCGGTTATTGTAATAATCTTGACAGGTGTCAAATTTTGACAAGAGAATTTTTTTCAACTTTCCACCGTCAATATACATATTACGACCATATAGTTTTTTCATTAATATCATTTTTTTTAAACGATTTGACATATTTACAGCTGTCAAATTTTGACAGGAGAATTTTTTGCTTATTTTTCCCGAAATCTCCGCATTGAATACTATACGACCCCATAATTTGTTTCGTCAAAATCGCTTCTTCGTTTTATACCTGACAGCTGTCAAAATTTGACAGGAGAATTTTTTGCTTATTTTTTCCGAAATCTTCGCATCGAATACTATACGACCCCTTCCTCGTTTTATACCTGACAGCTGTCAAAATTTGACAGGAAAATTTTTTGCGTGTAGATTATTGTATTGTCAGCGATTCTTGATAAGTCTACAAAATTTAAAATCTGACCGTTTAAAGTGGGTCAAAATCGGGTTCAAAGAAGTCAGTTCCAAATACAAACAAACATACAGGTGAAGCTAATAAAAGCGTGTTAAAAATAGTTGGGTGTGATTGATGTATTGAATAGACTATTTTGTTCACCAACTTAAATCACTGTAAGCCTGGTAAAATTAACATTCCAACTCAGTTAAAACGAAATAATTAAGAGCAACGAAAAAGTTGATGAAAACAGATACCTAAAAATTCGTTTCGACTAGCACATTTACTATAGGCATGTAAATAATTTTCGGCCCTACCTTACTAAAATGTCACGAACTGCCACTGGCTTTTATTTATGTACTCAGCTAAAAGTAAGAATAATAATCTAAATATCTAGCTGTCAATAAAAATTTACCTAGTGCAGGCGGCGATGTATCGCATGCTGGTTGTGATGCAGATGGTGCCGTAGGTACTGCTGGTGGAGCTGAGAGCAGAAGCAATGGATCATCTTCTAAAATGTATTTCATTTTCTCGTTAGAACAGGCTTTGTTATCCAAATTCAATGTCGAAAATTTTTGCCCTTATAAAAGGGCGATCTTATGCATAATTAGTAATTATTTTGTTAAATTAAACGTGAAACAGTGTTTCATACATAAAGACAGTGGCGTAGCCACAGTGCGCGAATGGGGCAATGCCCCCCCCCCCTCCTACTTGACCCCTTTTGGCCTAGCGCCCCTGTACTACTTAAATACTTGACAAATCACAGACCACCCCAAAAAATTACAAAGATTGTAAATGCCGGTTTATAATAAAAAAGTTATTTTTAATACTTATTCTGTTGTCTCTCGTTTGTCACCATTCATCAAAGGAGCGGCAAACGCGATACTACTCGAAAATAATTTAAATTAGAAAATTTGTTAATTAAAAAACTTAATATAATAAATATGTCATAAAAATGCATTTTTTACCCAATGTTGAAAGGTTTTTTTAGCTGAAATTTAAAACACTTCCTGGTTCTGGGAAAAATCTAGTTCTCACATCAAAGTTATTATTTTTAACCCTGTCAACCCCTTATAGTACATTCCAGTATACACGATTGTATTTTACCTAAAGCGATTCCAGCACAACAAAGCATAGGAAATATATAAACAAATATTCGCAACATTTTGTCTGAGTAAAAAAAATAAGCAAGTATCTAGACTAACTAATTGTTTAAAAAAAGTTATATTTATATGGTTGCTAACACTAAAGGTATCAAAACGGTTGATGCATTTAGTTTGTAAAATAAAGTAAATTAGAGAAACAAAATAGTACCTATGATTTCAACAGTAATTTAAATTATCCATAACCTATTAAACCAATTTACGAAATTACTAATAACCTAGCCTCATTTAAGATTAAGAACTAATAGTTATAATATAAATTTTAAATAGAAAGCACGAAAATGAACATTTTTTTTAAATAATAAAACTTACGTAGGTACCTATAGTTTGTAAGGTTTGATAAATCAAAGTATGGTAATACTAAAAAAAAAAATTACAAATTTACCAATGCTTTACGATACCTATAATAATTTACGGTGCGTGCAAAAATTATTTGCATCAAAGGGCTTTGCATCTAAGGACGTAATGCTTAGCCGTAGAGCTTAATACCTGTTGGGTCAGCAGTAACTACCTGAATTAACAATCAATTAGTTATTCCGTCATCTTTGACAGTCGTTACAAGTAATTTGATTCATCGCAAATTTTTCCAATTTCTTGAACAATTCACACAATGGGCTTTACGGCCAGTGGCGGCTCGTGACTATCGAGTCAGGGGGGGGGGCGCTGGTTTTAAAATGTCTATTATTTTCGAAAGTACGTGTCTGTTTTTTTTAACTTTCTCGTTGTGAATTTTAATTTCATCAGCATAAGCAGCACTACTTAAAGAAGTTAAAGTTTGTCCTAACATCTGAAAACTTACCACATTATAACGATGTTTTGCATTATTTTCATGTTTTTTTTATTTTCTCTGAAAGATTTTGAAGTCCTGCACCCCATTTATAGTCCAATTATCATCCCCGTCAAAAAGAAAACACACGATCACACGAAACAAAAAAAAAAAGAATTTTTGTCCGTCCTCACAACCGCATATGCAGGATTTTTTATTATATATTTCTTTGTCAAACTTACGCGTAAACTGTGCCTTACTTTTACATTTTGATTGCACTTGTACTATGTTCAATATTGGTAGTGGCCGCTCTGCATTTTTTAAATCAAGTTTTTCACTTAAGCTCAGAGAACTAAACACAAGTTTCTGTAAATCACTGACCTTCATATTAGACGAAATTTTCCAACTTTATAATAACGTAACTTATAAATCACATCAAAACAAATAAACAAATCATTACCGGCATCGACAAGGCGCATCGTCAGAGTACATAATAATATATCGATTATTCTACCGTGGCATCGCGATTCGCGAACAGTTGTTGGGCGCGGAAAATTGGAGCTCATCCGTGGCAGCTCGTTGTACGATTTGTAGGTGACGTCACGCCTCTGTAGTCATGGCAACTCGCGTTGAATCGAGACTAATAATCGGTCGCCCGCGCTTAGTACAACCTTGAGTACGCGCAACTCGCTTGTCTATGAGTATAATAGCCTGCCCGTTGGAATAGGGCTACGTTTGGTTTGAATTATTTAATTGATTGCTTACATACATTGCGTTCTTGGTTTTTTAAGTAAAGTATTCTTGGATTCTGTTTGAAATAATTGCAGGGAGGGCGGCGCCCCAGAGCCCTTCATTAACGAGCCGCCACTGTTTACGGCACAGCACAAAACATTCATGGTTGAAGCGTATAAATATCTTGTGTTGGAGGCATAGAAATTAGTCAAAAATTATAAGCAGATTTATAATATTTGTCAATCACAAAAAGCATAAGAGCCCGCACCTTAAATATTATTTATAAAAATCTTTTGATGGGTATCCAGTCAACCTTTTTGTCGAGTGAATCTTAAAGTCTGCAGAAGGTTAAAGGTCCCCCTCACTCGAAATATATAGACACATATGAGATTCGTATTTTCAATCACAGAAATAACTTTTTTAACTTTTAAATGTATGAAAATGTCACATACGTCTTTAAAGAAAATACCAATTCTGATAAGAAATCACTCAGACGTAAAAAACTGTTTTTCTTTCGGATAGTTTTGCCATTATCATTTGGCAGGATAATTATTAAACCTAATGAATACTTGAGTAATCGTAATTTAGTAGTATTTTGTAGTTCTTTGGAATAAAATTATATACAAAAAATTAAATAATCAACTTCATTATTTATTAGTATCAAAAACTTTAAAATTAATTCCAATAATCTCTGGAGCCCATTAAAAACCTTAACAATGATTTAAAGAATCAAAAGAGTGCAAGGGAAACTTACCTATATTATTTATCTGATAAGTTTCCAAAAGGTTTGATTGGTCGGTTAAAGGTCAGTAAGAAAAAACGTAGAAGATCAAATTTTGTATTTGGCCAACGTTTTGGCTCTAGAAAAAATGTTTTGGTATACTACCTAAAACAAAATCAAAATATCTACTTACTAATACTTCTTAAATATAAAAAAAATAGAAGAAAAACTACAAACAAATAATTTTTTCTTATTCATTAAACTATTATATACCTAAAATATTACGTATATGTTACAAAATGAATATATATACAGGGTGTCCGGCAATGATGAGCAAAAAATTTTGGGGATAATTCTAGACCGTTCTAACATTTATTTAAAAATTGATTATTATTGGAGTTACAGGGTGTTAAAGTTAAATTTTATTTGCGGTTTTAAAATACATAAGTTACTAGAACAATAAATTTAACATTCAAATCAAAGGGTCAAAGTGACGTCCTTCCTTTACAATGCATAAATTACTTATTCTTAAAAAATTTCGACGAACTCCATGGAATATTCCTTACTTTGCTATGCTATGTTTATAAGGTTGAAAATAAATTAAAATAATTTCGTTTCATCACATGTTATTTTAGCATTTTTTTCGAAAACGGTTAGATTTGTCGAAAGAAAAGTAGTAAACCTTTTTTATGTCAAATGGTTAGGAGAATAAAAATATTCAGTCAAAATGAGCATACAGTGTAGGACAAAAAAGTTGGTACCATTTAAATTAAAGTGTAGGCTCCTATGTGGCGCCCTCTACAAAATGCGAAAAAACGGTGGGCAAATTTGTATTCCTCATCCCCAAAAAGCCTCATATACGAGATTTCGTCAAAATATTATGAGCGTGGCAAAAGGTATTGCAAAAGAACTTCAACTTATCATTTATTTTCGGTCTAGAATTATCCCCTAAATTTTGCTGATCATTTCCGGACATCCTGTATATTTTTAACACAATAAATTAAAAAAAATTAAAAAAACAGGTAACGACATACAGATATCTACGACTTGATTTTGTTTTATACAAAAAGAAACCTTTTTAGAGCCCTGAGGATGACGTCATAGAGGTCGAAACGTTGACTAAATACAAAATTTGATCTACGTTTTTTTACTGGCCTCCGACCAACCAATCAAATATTTTGAAAACATATATTATACAGTCTGGTTGTTTAAGTGTGCAACATATGGGATGGAAAATGTTATTCTTGATAAAAGTTGGTGCGTTTTCTATAATCATATAGGGTGCACTTGGAATGGTTGCAAGTCAAACGGCGTACAGGGTAGGCCAAAAAATATAAAACTTGTACAAGAAAAAAGTACCCCTATTTCAGAAAATTCAGCAAAATGGTATTAAGAAAACGTGACCTCCTAAAATAAAAAAAATATATTTTTTTTAAAAAACATTAATAATTTCCCAAATTTTTTTTTATATATTCACCATAAAGACCTTCCTAAAATAATCAAAATCAAATAAATTTCACATATCTTTGTTCAAATTCAAGCATATTTGTAAAATTTACTTGAATTTTTAATTTATCAAAGAATCACAAACTTCAGGTTTGTTGCAACGATATTAAACAGAACTTTAAAATATCCTAAAAATTCTTTTTAACAAAATAAAACATTAGTAATGATAATATGCTAATTAAAAAACATACAAACCATTTAACGTGCAAAATTTTTATTTTAAATGTTTATTAAAAGCTTTATTCTTGTGCAAGTTTTATATTTTTTGGCCTTCCCTATACGCCGTTTAACTTGCAACCATTCCAAGGGCACCTAATATGATTATCGAACATGCACCAACTTTTATCAAGAATAAAATTTTCTGAGAAATCGGTAATAAAAAAAATGCCCATATGTTGCACACTTAAACAACCACACTGTATAGTTTTATACCTAATTATAATAGCTAAGAGCTATTAAAAATTTGTTTTAATTACTATTAAGAAAGAAATGGCAATTTCCAATTCCCATTGTTAACTACATTTCTCTGTATGAAATAGAAAAAACCTCCGTCAAATTAGTTTTTTCCTTCATCTTAAATATAAGGATTTTTCTCCTAAATAATTTGCCACAAAAATAATAAACTCCATTGGGTTAGAATTAATGATAGAAATAAAAGAGAAAAAATCGTTGGACTTAGTATTTATTAAGTTTTTACACTGCCGCTTTTTTTTCACAGGGCTCCGGGAACATTGACAGATTACAAGCTTTAGCTCCAACCTTTCTATTTGTGTAGATATTATGGTAGTAGACCCTTCCTGTTTATTTATTTTCTTAGGGGCAACGAGGCAAAACTATAAACAAGCCAAAAGCATATTTTGAACTAGTAACGAAATATTTTTGAAAATTGGATGTACAATATACATGGTGCAACAAATTCGTCTGAGTTCATGTGGGGACCTCGGAATCGGCAGGAGATACGAAAGTTAAATTAAGGCAAAGCAAAGTTAGATACCTACGTATTTTGGGACTTAACAATTTGGCAAAAGAAAATTGTAAATATTCCAAATACCTTCGAAAAAAATTCAGTTTTGGATTTTAATTTTTTGTGCCTTAGTTTTTCAGTTAGAAAGAAAGCAAAAACATATGACAATATTAGTTTGAAAGTTCGACTTTTTGTTCTTTTTAGTTATCACCGATAATTTTTTCGGATAACCCCGAAGGTATAGAAATATTCTTTCATTATTACACTCCAAAATAAGCAACTTTTCCTTATTTTAACCATCTTCGCATCTCCTACCGTTTTCGAGATGAACATTGTGCTTGTAAGATCCGGCTCGAAGGACCACAAAATGTTTGGGATTTTGTTATCCCACTGCGCCGCGTCCGATTTTTGATATTGACCTCTTCGGGACACGCGGCTAGCTGTTTGTAAAGGAATAATAATAGCCAACACGGTCAATTTTACACAATTTTATTTTATTAAGAAACACTACTTACAAAAACTCAACAATAAGTTCTTTTTTAAAGTTATTTTTTGCCCGATCTCACAAGGACAATGTTCGAGGCGTCGCGTGGTGGCTGGAGGTGAATTGGACCTATCTCGCAGTCACTTGCCCTTGCATTTTTTTTTAAATAATCGTGGTATCGAACCAGACCGCCCCCTTAACTTTTTTGATAATAAAGGTAGAAATTTAATTTTGTTACCAGATTGTAGGTACTAAAGTACCTATATTTTATTTTCTCTATTCAGAAATATCATACAGGGATTCTCAGAAAGTGGTTAAAAACCAAAGTTGTATTTAATGGAATGACTTGTTATAGTTATCTTTCATAGTTTTCTAATTATTGGCCAATATTTCATCATTCCTTGATGGCACCTGTATGGTTTTGACAGCAAATAATTGAGGAAAATAAAGTAAGACATGTGCAATTTGCGCAGCACATGATGGGGCTGCTTGAAGACGATAACCAACTTTTAACAAGATTATCTGGACAGATTTCAACGTCGTTCACTTTTCGAGAATAGACTATACTTTAGTACTTACAACCTGGTAACAAAATCAAATTTCTATCTTTAATATTAAAAAAAGTTAATGGGTAGATCAAAATGCAGCCAATGACCCTGTACGTACACGAATTTGTAGTAGCACCCTGTATATTATAGGGTACTTATTTGTACACGTATTGTATTTCATATATCACTATAAATAATTAAGGAAATTATTTGTTTAGAAAAGCAGAAAAATTAAATTATTGTACCTACATAATCTTAACATAGTATAAAACAAAGTCGCTGTCGCTCGTCTGTCCCCTTTCATAATATGTCCTTAAATCTTTAAAACTACGCAACGGATTTTGAAGCGGTTTTTTTTTAATAGATAGAGTGATTCAAGAGGAAGGTTTTTATGTATAATACATGCATAATATTGTAGAGAAACACTGATAAATTTAGAGGTTTGTTCGGGTTTGTCTTTATAAACCTTGACGTGATGGTAAACTCGCCTTATTATCTCAGAGAAAGCGCTGCAACGCAGGCCGGGTACACGCTAGTTGTTAATATAAGTACAAAGCCTGAGTTAAAAAAAAACCTATTATGGAAGTTATTGCAAAAAATGAAAGGAGAGTTCTTTCAATATTTTTAAATTGAAATAAATTGTATGTGCTTTTTCGGTGACAGCGGAAACCAAAAATTAGATTTACTTTACATGCTATGATACATCCTTAAGTCTCTTTAGGTCACTTTTCCCTTAAAACGTCTATTATGATCGTCCCACTATGAGGATATCGAAAACCAGAATAATGCACACTATGAAGAAATGGAACGATAACACACATCCGGGTCAAATTTCCTTGCATATTATTTATTTACCAGAGTTGAAATCCTTACGGGACGTCCGCAATAGACAGTTCGTAAAAACGGCAAAGGTGTCTGAAATATGTGTTTATAAATAGAATCCAAGCTTTCTTTTATTGATACAGCTTGGTTTAAGTTCTGACCTTTTGGTCAGGGCGGTTTAACGAGCAATAATGCCGATTTATTTACAATTTCATTATTTTGTTGATTATTTTAAGCTTTGTACTTCTGCTTTTACTAATAGAACACATAGTCTGTCAAATGTCTATGGGAAAACTAGAATTTCTTGTCCACAAATTTGTTAATTATTTAGATTTAAAATAGACGTAGATAGAAAATAGTTGCTAGCTCTACCATAAGAGACTACTACTACTAATCTACACGCCTGATTCTCTTCAGTAAATGGAACTATTAACATTAAGCCAAATGAATAAAAATTAAGCAATTATTTGAAGCAATTACTTTTTAGTAAAAGCAATTGCTTGACTACCGAATGCTATAAGTAAAAGCAATTGCTAGATCTGGATATGAATAAAATTTTGAAGCAATTGCTTCTTAAACCTCTGTAGCAAATGCTTATTCAACACAAGTTCATACGTGGCTTATCCACTTGTTCAGATTATAGATTTTATGTTCAGTTTGGTGCCTAATTTGCAAAAGAATTGACGTAAATACAACAACGTTGGTCTATTTATTTAGTACAATAGTAATCTGTTACGTTTTTGCGGAAAATAGGACACTTATATTTGTGATATGGCAGATTTAAGTTAAAATGAGGAAAGTGATAGTTGTGATGAAGAAATTAAAGACAAGCAATTGATATTCGTTCACAAAATGAAGAAAGATAAATAATAAATCTCTCTCACCACAACTATTTAGCTTCCACAACAGCTTTAGGGCTTCAGCACTTGTAGGAAATTTAATAAAAATATTGGCCTTCTCCAAAACTGCATTCTTTACAGAAGTGTCTTACAGACAGTAGTTTGGTAAACGTGAACACCGAGTTCTTCACCTACAGAATTTTGAAAGCACGGATCCGACAATTTCCGCAGACTTTAATCTTATTTAAAGGCGACAGTGGACCCCCTTGCCTTTTACCAGTATCAGTCAAAAAATAATTTGCCAACCACTCAACATTTTCGCAGTCAAATCGATATAACTTTCTGTAATCATCTGCAATTTTTACGTACACTGTAGATTTTTCTTTTAGGGAATTTCATATATATATGGAGCCATAATTGAAGACACAAATTAAGAGCAACGCACGTGTATGCCGCGGAGAACTAAAGTTGACTGCTACCAAGCAAATTATGCAGGGGTCGACCTACCTTAAACAGTTGAAAGCAATCGCTACAGTAGAAAACTCAATTCCTTAATTTATTCATTACATTTTAAGCAAACGATAGCAATTGCAATAATAATTTTTTAAGAAAAAACATTGACTAGAAGCAATTCTTGCACTTTTAAGCAGTTGCAAGACGCAAAAGCAATTACTTTAGTTTTTATTCATTGGCTTTCAAGAAATTACTTCGATTTTATAAGAAAAAGCGATCGCTACATTTTTATTCATTAGGCTCATTAACCCAACACAAAAATGGTTAGCCAGAGTCAACCAAGGAAATGAAGAAGTGGAACTCCAAGAATATTCTATGAAGAAGCCATTCGATGTGTATTATGTGTGTATAGTTGGGTCACTCTAAGTTTGAACACCAAGCTGTTTTTGCTCGTTTGGTGTTCTGCCTTACAGTGAGCGGACTTTACACCTCATCATCAAATAAACATCTTCGATCAGAAAAATTCTGGAACTACAAGATAACCTGCATCGATTCATCGTTGTATAGCTTTAAGTAAGAGAATCCAAGCAGCAATTTTCGTCTAGTTTAAACATATGTCACCTTGAAACTCTGTTACAGCCACTATTTGAACTAACATTGTTAAAAAGCATTTTTAAGGTGTTCTAAAAAAGAAACTGTACTGGATTTACTGAATTTATTCCAAGTTACAAACTCACACAGTGCAGTAACAAACAAAATAAAAATGCTGCTTGGGTCATTATGCAAATAATATAATTTAAAAGAAATTAAAATTAGTGGATGCATATTTTTTGTTTATTTTCTTATTCCCATGTAACAAATGAAAAATGAATATTTTTTACATTGGATAATGAATATGAAAACCTTGGTGGTACGTTTATTTCTACCTCTACAATTACGTTTGGTTTAGACTATACTGACCTGTGTAGGCTAGGTACATTACAATATCTATGGAGGTAAAGACATTTTTTGGCTGAATTTATACTATAATTAATTTTTTTGTTTTGCTATTGTTTTTATGATATTTATTATTTTTTGTATTGGATGTCTGAGAGAGGAATGTTAACTAGTCGATCAATTCAAAGCACCCCCAACAAACAAAACTAGCTGCAATCAATATTATTGTACATCGACTAGTTAACATTCCTCTCTCAGACATCCAATACAAACAAGAATTAGATATCATAAAAACGATGGCCATAAACCACGGTTACCCAACAAAAATCATACACCAACTAATAAAGAAAAAAACACACAAGAACTTCTTTACAAAGAACATCCCACTCCAATTAAGGAAAAATACTGCTCAATATGATATACAGGGAACACAAGCTAAAAAATCGCTAAAAAACTTAAAAACCTTAATATCATTCATATCCCAGTCAATAAAAACAACTTACACAAACACATATCCAATGCTAAAATAGAAACTAAAAACAAACTTTTACAAAGTGGGGTCTACCAAATAGAATGCGACAACTGCAATGCTACCTACATTGGACAAAGAAATGTAGTAGTGTAGTAGTATGGTAGAAATTTTGACACCAGGCTTAAAGAACACAAAACATCTTAAAAAAAAAAGGTTTAGCTGATCACTGCATATTACACAATCACTCAATCTCTAACAACATAGAACCCATATACATACACAATAAAAGCAGAAAACTAAATTTACTAGAAACAATAGCTATCAAAAAAGCCATAAAAAAACAAATGTAATGTTGTTAATAATCAAGCCGAAATACCTTCAGGCCCTACCCTAATTCTAAATAGCACACTAATATAGGACTAAATATGTATTTGTTCCTTTAAAAGTTAGGAAAACCCACAGTTGACCATTCAATCTTCTAATTATAATTTTAATTTTTTGACACGTTAATACCATAATTTGATATAAATACCCTTGCAATGTCACGTAGAATTTAGTATCTTCTTGTACTCCTTTGACAATGGCCCGCAAGGGCCGAATCACGTGTCAGGAAACTGAGTAAATTTGTAAAACATAACAAGTAGTTATTAATTTTTCTTCCTGTGCAATGGAATTTAAACTAGTTATAAATAAGAAGAGTTGAAAAATATAAAGTATTGCGAATGCGAAGTGAATAAATATGAGTGTGTCCCCATCACACCGCATCGCCCCTCATCGATCGCACTGGTGTGTGGCCTTCCGCTTCGATTAATACTTCAGAATTCGGATTAAAATATTCATTCAATCCGAGTATTGATATAGATGTACTGGTATCGGATTAATTATTTCGTATAAAAAATATTTCGTATCGAGTAATCAAGTAAACACGGATGATGGACACGAAGATTGAATCGGATAGGATTTGAAATAATATTATACAGTGATCGTGAACGTAATACCGCCATGTGATACGAATTCGGAATCGGATCACTAATCCGAGTATTATATAAATCCGATTCCCTATAATCGAGTATCGAAATCCTCCGAGTATTTACATTACCATTATCCTCGCCGCCGGACATTAGGTATACACTATCACCCCCCACTACTATCCGTTTTTCTTTGATGTGTCCCCACTAGTTTTACTTATTAATTGCGGTATGGTTGTTGACGATTTTCTATAGCTCTATATAGATATTTCAACTAGGGCTGGGCAAAAATTCGATATATCGAGTAACGATATTTAAAAGATAAAATATCGATATTATCGATATTTACCGATATTTATCGATACTTATCGATATTATTGCTATTTATCGATATATCCGATCACATCGATAATTCGATTTTTTGATGTTGGTGTAAGAATGTCGCCTAAATATTTGGATGAATATCATTTATAATAAAAGGAGGGAAGAATGCTATAATCATTATTGTTTTTATCCTTTATTTACGCCTTTACCTGATTTGTTTAGTGTTTAACGTAATTTTTGACTGTCACTAAATAATTTTTATACCTATATGTGTCTCCTGTTTAATAAAGTCAATCTTTTGGTATAATATAAATGTCAGCGTATCAATACACATATTATTTGATAATGATATTTAATTCAATCTTTTTTTTTCATGTTTTCATGATTAGTCTCCCCTTAAAATGAAGGTACGGAGTTTTCCAGGGCACACAAGAAAATATTGATATATTTATAATAGGTATAATATTTTTGTTTTATCGATAATATATTATTATATTATCGAT
Organism: Polydrusus pterygomalis; assembly: GCA_963969555.1. Lineage (NCBI taxonomy): Eukaryota > Metazoa > Arthropoda > Insecta > Coleoptera > Curculionidae > Polydrusus > Polydrusus pterygomalis. The sequence continues at coordinate 23,928,480 of OZ018379.1, forward strand.
ATGTCGAATAACGATATTTAAAAAATAAAATATCGATAATTATTACCTATATATATTTTTTTTAATATCGATATTGGAATTTCAATATCGTCCAGCCCTAATTTCAATCGTTCAATTATGATATTACTTTGCATAAAGACACTAAGAACTCTAATTTTTTAAGTTATTTTATGGACCTTGTAAACATTCCGTGTTCAAAACAAAATCATTATCGTACTGGTAATTTAATCCTGAATGAAAATCCTAAGGCAGTAATTAATCAGTCTGTTTTCTTTAAATCCTTTAATACGTCATTTTGTAGATTGCCGCGTATTGATTGATTTTATGATTAATTTCCTACTAACTACTGATCCTTAGTCTTAAGTTGTTGCTCTGTTTGACGATTTTATTTTATCAGTACACTTTACAAAATGCGATTAAGAGTCTTTAATCGCGTGCATTTATACCATTTTCTCAAAACCCTCTAAACCTATCGAATTTAAAATAGCCCAAAAAACACCTTCCTTTTTTATTTAATTTTGATAAACTGTTTATTTTATAAATTATCTTCTAAAATTGGAAAAAAATGCTAACAATATTTCAGTGTTCCATCTAATTTATTTCATTTGTTGCGTTGTCTCTACCGGATCTCGTATTTATATAAATGGTACATTAGATTAATTACTAGGAACATTAAGAAAGGTTTCTTAACAAAAGGACTCTCAAGAATATGGAGGAATATACTTCGCAAAACATTAATCATAAAATTAAATCATTGATGGAAGAAATTTCTAAATAAGCACTTCTATTATTTTAAGTAACAATAAATCAATAAACTACAAGGTTAGTTGAAATATCCGGAACGGCTAATTTTCTTCAAAACTACCGAGGCTAAATCAATGAATTTTGAATTGAAAATTGACAATTGCGACGTTGCCAGATTTTTAGTTTTTTCTGTAACTCAAGGAATGTTTTTTTTTCAAATGTAACACTACACTTTTTTTATTAAATTCGATTCCTCCCATCAACATTACCTTTTCCTAATAGTATCACATTTGTATCTCAAATAGTTCTATAGGAAAAAAGTTAATTAGTTGCAACTCTAACTCTAAAAAAATCCAATCTATTTCCATTGAAAAACGTTTCAAATAATGTGAAATAAAGGTTGGTAGACATGTTGTACCTAATAGTATCGATAACGATAGTAACAACTTAGGCGGGTGATACACTGACACCTTAAACTGATCAGTGTATTGCCAGAGTTCTTTACCAACAACACTAGCACTATACTTGAGGTTAACGATGTTAGCAGGATGTACCCAAAATCGTCTTTTTCTCTTCGCTCATAACTTCTTTCGGAGGTTTACCCACCAAAACAAAATGACGTCTTCATCCGAGGACATGTTAAAGAATACTGTTATAGAAGCAAGTTTCTCGAGTGTGCATTGACATAAAAAAAAGTTTGACGTTACTTGCTTCAGCCACAAGTTTTATGAAACTTATTTCCCAAATAGCATTTAGACGTCTAACCAACGTCGCTATAGGCAACCCGACGTCGGTAACTGACGTCGAAACGACTACGTGTGGACCCGTTCTTGCACTAAAATGGAGCAGACAAATTTGAGTTTTTTAGACGTTGGTAACTTTACTATTGAAGTGTACTCTTTTAACCAAATTTTACGCTATTTAACGTTAACATTTGATATATGTATATATATGTTGCGCCCGTATAATGTGCTGTAAACAAAATATAACCTAATTTGTTGTTGATCTGTAGATAAAGAGAATAAGACCAGAAATCAAAATGTCAAACAGTTTTCTTGTGAAACGATGTTTGTTATAGACGTAAATAAAATGAGATTATTGGGTTTCTCGAGAACAAAATTTGCTTGCGAAGGGCACTTTACTGATAAATGTGACCAAAATAGATCGAAAAATATGTGTTCGCCTCAAAATAAACAAATATTTAATAATTTTTAATATATGTTTTTATGAATGACCAGAAAAAAAATTATATATTGGCTTGATTTCCAACTCCATGCAAATAAAGCTTTTTGAAATGGCATTTATTTTCGAAATTTCAAAAAAAAACGTACTGTCCTTTAATGGCCGACGGCATGCTACACACGCTTATCAGCATTAAAATGGCGGAGTTAGCTAATGTACCTAAATTTACTCAATACCGCCAAAGGTTACTTTATAACCAAAACCCAAAGTTAACTTAAACTACCACCCGCAAACGACACACCAACGTCGGATGATTAGAATTCCAAACCACAACCAGGTTTTAACCTTAAGACATTTAAACTACTTAAATTGACGACCAAATGACATAAAAAGTAAACGTCAATTTCTGTAGATAAAAATTAACAAACAGAAATGCCATAGGTCATTATTTTTTAATCGTATATTTAACCCTTAACCTCAGTAAAAGTTTTTTCAATTTTACACTTTGAGCTCTTATCGTCGGTTTTTCTTGTATTTCAATCGTTGTTTCTAATGGTGAAGATGCGGGCTAAAAGTTAAAAACGTTCATTTAATTGTTTTAAAGTTTCTTGCCATGGCGCTAAGACTAACCTGAGCTTGTGATGCTATCAATTTAGCTTTTTTTCTATAAAAAAGTTAGTATGGCGATAGGCTCTTTTTTTTTAATTTAAGGACATGCTCATATTGCTTGCAGGTCTACTTGCTTGCAATTAAAGAACTGATCTTCTGAAAAACAATCCAACAAATACTTATTATAAACAAATAAGTAAGGGTATGTTCACAGAACACAAGGTTATTTCCGACAAATTTCGTCTTTTTATTTTAACTGGCTGCAACTGACGAAAAAAGAAGTGACATTTTTTGTATCAAGTTTGGTAGGTGGACGAGGCGACGTCGAAACGTGGTTGCAAATTCCATAAAACTACACTTTTCCAAATAAAAAAGTGTTTGACGTTACTCAGACGTCAAATTCTTTACCATAAAATAACTATACACGCTTCGACCACTATGCGACGTCGGCTTAGAGGACGTAATATCTTAACGTTCATTTTACGTTAATTTAAGGTCCATAACTGTACATTAAGAAATAAGTCAAGCAGTGACCTAAAACATTACCAAAAATGACGTCCTTATAGGTACAAATTTAGTCGTAAGTCAGAAAAATGTTAATTGGGTTCTCCAGTGTTTTACTCGCCAAACAAACAACTCCTAACAATAAGATAGCTAGTAAAAATTAAAATGCAAAACAAATCTGGAGCCATGGCACTTTCGATATTTTGCAAACAAAATAAGGCCTTTTGATTTTGCGTTAACACACACGTGGACACGCGATGTATTAAAAATATTTGTAATTGTTCCGACAAATGTTTATTATTGAGTAGTTAATAAGTAATAATAATTATAACTTACTTTTTAGTGAGTTTAAATAGAAATATGAACTAACTTCATAATTCAAGTATAGGTCAAAAGTTAGTACATAATACAATTTTGAGTGAAGAAAAATTCATGAATAGGTTTCATAATCAAAATTAATGTAGTAGTACTTACATTAATTTGATTATGAAACCTATAATATGAAAGTAATTTTTACTAGCTATGTTATTGTTAGTAGTTGTTTGTTAGTTGTTATTATCGTTATTGATACTATTAGGTACATTATGTCTACCAACCTTCCTTTTCACATTATTTGAAAAGTTTTTAAATGGAAATAGATTGGATTTTTTAGAGTTGGAGTTGCAAATAATTAACTTTTTTCCCATAGAATTATTTGAGATACAAATTTGATTCTATCAGGATAAGGTAATGTTGATGGGAGGAATCAAATTCAAAAAAAAAAGAGTAGTGTTACATTTGAAAAAAAAAAACATTCCTTTAGTTACAGAAAAAACTAAAAATCTGGCAATGTCGCAATTGTCAATTTTCGATTGAATTGTTTTAGTTATCCACCTGTACCAAAATTCATTTCTTTAGCCTTGGTAGTTTTGAAGAAAATTAGCCGTTCCGGTTATTTCAACTAACCCTGTATACAGGGTGTCCCGAAATTAGCGTGCAATATTTCTAGGGCGTAAACTATATCCAAAAATAGGACAAAACTGTCCTATAAACATACCCCGAGAAATGCTCCTTTAGGGGGCTAGAGCCCCTCAAAGAGGGTCGGGAAGGAAGTCTTTTTTTATAATAGAATGGAAACCCTTAAAAATAATGACATGAAAATTGGTACGTGCCTTACAACCGATAAGGTGTACATAACAGTTAGTTTAAAGTAAAAATATTTCTTCCAGTGGCGTCGCACGGAGTGGGGCTGAGGGTAAATATTATCCTATATTTTATATTTCTAGAATTTTTTAATTTTAAGTACAATATTTTAAGAACCTCGAGTTTTTTCATTAAAAAAGTACCCCTTGTTTTATTTCGATAGGAGGCACCGTTTTCAAGTAAAATTAATTTTAAAATAAAACGTATTATTCAAAAGAAAGGTTATAGTCCATATGAGTTCAGGTAAATCCGAAAGTTAGCGTGCAATATTCCTAGGGCGTAAAGTACATCCAAAAATATTACAAAAATGTTCTATAAACATACCCTCAGAAATGCTCCTTTAGGGGACTAGAGCCTCTCAAAGGGGGCAAATTTTTTTTTCGTACTAGCATGAAGTCTTTGAAATGATCCATTTTCTATTAAATTTCGATGGACCGTAGCAAATCTTCTACGGCTAGGTATTCTTCTATGCGGAAATCGCCTCCTGTACTCTATTACAGCGGCAGTAGAACTACCATTACAAAATCCATACACAAAATGAATACCTCTATCTGTGAGTTCTCTGTTGCCCCTTTTTGAGAGGCTCTAGTCCCCTAAAGGAGCATTTCTGAGAGTATGTTTATAGAACATTTTTGTAATATTTTTGGATGTACTTTACGCCCTAGGAATATTGCACGCTAACTTTCGGATTTACCTGAACTCATATGGACTAACCTTTCTTTTGAAAAATACGTTTTATTTTAAAATTAATTTTACTTGAAAACGGTGCCTTCTATCGAAATAAAACAAGGGGTACTTTTTTAAAGAAAAATCTCGAGGTTCTTAAAATATTGTACTTAAAATTAAAAAATTCTGGAAATAAAAAATATAGGATAATATTTACCCTCAGCCCCACTCCATGCGACGCCACTGGAAGAAATATTTTTACTCTAAACTAACTGTTATGTACAGTTTATCGGTTGGAACGCACGTACTAATTTTCATGTCATTATCTTTAAGGGTTTCCATACTATTATAAAAAAATACTTCCTTCCCGACCATCTTTGAGGGGCTCTAGCCCCCTAAAGGAGCATTTCTCGGGGTATGTTTATAGGACATTTTTGTCATATTTTTGGATTCAGTTTACGCCCTAGAAATATTGCACGCTAATTTCGGGACACCCTGTATACAATAAAACAAAGTGGAGTTTTAACAGAAAAATTGTGTTTTTTTTATATGTTAAAATAAATAATTTTATCATGATCTAATAGTTGACTTATTTTCCAGACGAATTCTGCGAAGAATTTCCTCACAACTTTATACCAACACCAGGTTATTGGATAGAATGTTCGCGGCAAAAAATAACGACGGACACGATTTGGGATGAAAGCGAATCAGATCACGAAAACGAATTGCCAGAGGGGAATGAAGAAACTACCGATGGAACCGATCAGGAGAATGGACACGGACTTAGGAGAAGAGATCGAAGTAGGTTGAATCAATTCCCTTTAATCATATTCGTGCAAATCGAACGGACTGTTTTTTTAGGGGTTTAATAATAGCCTCGATAATTTTACTTAACTTATCTTTATAATTTCACATCCTTTTTTTAAAATAAATTAAAACCTGGGGGTGAACTATTTCTATGTGTACTTATCAGATTTAAAACTAGAGCCCGACAGCTTGCTCTTCTCTGAAAGCCATAGTTTAAATTTCATTATCATTTCAGAGCTTTAACAAAAAAATTAATAAAAAATCGGTAGTTTTTTTTTTAATTCTTTGTTTCTAACAAAAAGATATTATGCATATTGTATATTTTTACATTTTGCCATTCTACAATACTCTACATCTTCAGCGAGGCGCATTTTGAATGTACCATTGTGCCCAAAAAAAACTGGGACAACAAAATTTTCTTTATATTCTAGCTCTTGGACTATCATAATTAAAACTTAAACAAATATTACCGCTGCCGTGAAAATTAATAAAATATATTCGTGTTAATTTTATTATTGTGAGAATTTCACCTTGATAAATAAATAGGTGATTTCTAAATAGCGGTATTAGAAAATAAATAATATAACTTTTTCGACTTAGTTTTCAGATAGTTATCCTCTAAAGTAAAACAACGTATAAAGTATGTAACTAACTAATATTATTTTTTCATTTTAATATTTAGTCATAGAACCATTATTATTAATGACTTTTTGAAGTCGTCGAGGCATACTGAGAACTAAATCTCTTATATAATCCTCAGATATCAGACCCCATGATTCTCTTATTTTTTCTAATAGTTCCTGTTGATTTCTGGGTCTGAAGTCATGTTTATATACCTATATATTTGGTCATTTCACCCCAAATATTTCCTATGGGGTTGAGATCGGGACTCTTGAATGGCCAAGGTAAAACATTTATTTAATTTTTTTGCAGATATTGCTGGACTAGTCGAGATGTATGAATTGGGAAATTGTCATGCTGAAATATGAAATTTTCTCCGTATACTGCCGTAACTATTGGTAACATGGTGTGTCTTAATATATTGCAGTATACAGTTTCCGCAAGAAAGTCCGCATCAAATGGGATTTTTTTTTATTATTAGATATAGGTAAAAATTGAAAAAGCAGTTAGTTTTTGCTTACCTAAAAACCAAAAATGACGTATACTGAAGCAGCTGCACGACTTGCGTTACCTGTCAAATTTGACATTTTTAATAAAATAGGTTCAAAAATGCCCGTATTTATCAAAATATCGAAAAACTTTATTCGAGAAAGTTGTTTATTTAGGCATTTTTAGCCTCTGTACGAAATTTTGACAGTCTAATACAATTTTTATTTTTGCCAGATTCTTGAAAATTTTGACCAACCCTCGTAGATTAACTTTTATACATCGATGTAAAACAATTTGCCTTTACTTCATTTGTAATCTTTATGCAATTTTGTGTAAAATTTTTGCTTCCAATTATTTATTTTGCTTTAAACACTGAAATTGTTATTGATCAGTATGTAATGTTTGATGCAAAGTTTATCTAATTACATTAATTTTGCCAAAACCGATGTTTCTCATTTTTCTTAAGTTAGTAAACAGATGTACAAAAAGAAAATATTAGGAAGCTTTCGTTGAAATTTTACATAATTAATATTAAATTAAATTAATTATATTAAACTATATTTTTGTTGAATAAAAGGTTTGGAGCGATTAATTTATTCTTTTTGATCCAATATTAATTAAGTAAAATTTCAACCAAAGCTTCCTAATATTTTCTTTTTGTACATCTGTTTACTAACTTAAGAAAAATAAGAAACGTCGGTTTTGGCAAAACTGATGTAATTCGATAAACTTTGCATCAAACATTACATACTAATCAATAACAATTTCAGTTTTTGAAGCAAAATAAATAATTGGAAACAAAAATTTTACACAAAATTGCATTAAGATTACAAATGAAGTAAAGGCAAATGGTTTTACATCGACGAATAAAAGTTAATCAACGAGGGTTGATCAAAATTTTCAAGAACCTGGCAAAAAATAAAAATTGTATTAGACTGTCAAAATTTCGTACAGAGACTAAAAATATTTAAATAAACAACTTTCTCTAATAAAGTTTTTCGATATTTTGATAAATAATGGCATTTTTGAACCTATTTAATTAAAAATGTCAAGTTTGACAGGTAACGCAAGTTGTGCAGCTGCTTCAGTATACGTCATTTTTGGTTTTTAGGTAAGCAAAAGCTAACTGCTTTTTCAATTTTTACCTATACCTAATAATAAAAAAAAATCTCATTTGATGCGGACTTTCTTGCGGACACTGTATAGGGGCAGTGAGCCTTTCTTGCACTATTGCGCAGCAATCTCCTAGACCTCTGCTACTGATCCATGCCCAAATTTTTACAGAGAACCCACCACTCATATTTGTTTTATGGGTATACTGCTTATCATACCTCGCTCCTATGGGTCTGTATACACGAATTTTTTCGTTGTTACAAGACTGAAATATCTTTTCATCGGAAAAAATTACTATTTCCCATATATTATTTTGATTGACATAGTTTTGTGCAAAATCTTGCCTTTTGTCTTTATTTACCTCTGTTAAGGAAATTTTATTGGCAGCGCAACGACTCCTGATATCTGAGCCCCGAATCCTTCGACGAGCAGTATTCGTTGAACCAGGAAAATTGGTTTCTTGAGCAGCTTTTATTGCTGTTTCAAAGGGGTTATCGCGCAAATAGTTAATAACTTCCCTATCTTGAACTTCTGTTGAAATTTTTGGGCGGCCGGAACCTTGCTTGCTTCCAATAGTTCCAGTCTCGAGTATTTTACTTTTACACAAAAGCACGGTATTTTTACTTATAATATGTAATTCTTCAGCAACATCTCTAATAGGAACATGTTCTCTCACTCGCGTATATATAATAGCTCTTTGTTCGACCCTGCACTTTATAATATTTATTTAGTATTATCACTTTGACAACAAATAAAAAATTTTGATAGACCTATTATTGTCAAAATGACATTTAAATATCAAAGCTGAAAATTTGTAATAGGCTGGGAGATAAAACAAATAAAATTGCGTGTCCCAGTTTTTTTTTGGGCGCAATGGTACTTAATATCAGCAGAGCAAAATTTAAATGTCAATGATAATCACTGATATGTTTTGACGTCTTAAACTTAAATAGCAAATTGTCATTGTCAATAACGATTGCCACTTGAAATAGTAATTTACGTAACAAGTTTCGAAAGTAATATTTTACGGGATGAGTAGGAATCCTGCGAGTTCCGTAAATTCCCTAAATTTTTTTCTCATCATTTCCGGACACCCTGTATAAAAGGCTGATCCGTTTCTGTATCATAAAACTGTATAAAACATACTTAGTGTACAAACAACCATCCACATCTAATGTTTAAAAACATTTATAATAAAAGCAAAACAAGTACATTAACCTGATACATGTAGCCTATGCGGTTAAATAACTAATTATTTTTCTAAAATTATTGCAACTGGTATGACTAGCCGTATGAAATCAATTTGCCCCATTAGCTAGTGTTGACTTTTCTTTATTGCACATTGACCCGAAGCATTTTCGCAGTTAATAGTGTGTGTGCACACTAATGCCTTTCACATGCACCTCTTCTTCTGGAAAATAATTATGTTCTATTTAATTTATATACAGGGTGTTACAAATTCGAAGTAATAGCATTGCTATCTCGGTAACTATAAGAGATAGAGAATTGGTTGAATTGAGGCAAAGCTGCGCATTTTTGTGCTGAATAATAAGCTAAAAAAAATTTTTTTAATTCCGATTACTTCCGGAGATATCCGAAATAAACTAAAACAATAATTTTTGGTTTTTATTTATTTGCGGCCTTATTACTAGTGATTTCAAAAAAACAAAAGCACTTTTTTATTGCACTTTTTTATGCCCTTCAAGAAAATAATTTTATTTTTTAGATACGACGTTTCGTTTTTTAGATACCATCATCAACATTAATTTTTTAAATACGGACCTGCACTTTTTATTGCTATTTTGAGTAGCTTTTGACGTTCCAAAACTAATAATGTATCACTCTTGTCAGTAACTTGTTTGCTGTACTTAGGAGTTATTTGAAGTTTTTTAAATATTAAAGAGTAGGCATTGCCATTAAAACATCAGTAGTGTGCGTAAGGAACGTTTTAAATCGAAAATGGTGTTTTTTTTGCCTGGCCAGCGCGGTTGCCCGAACTTTCGCCATTAGATTTTTATTTGTGGGACGCGTTAAAAAATGTAATTTACAAAAACGAAATAAATGCCCTAGAAGAGCTAAAAAATCGCATTAGAAATGCTTTTCGCATCATAACAAGGCGTACTTTACACTACACAGGACAATAAATAAATTATCAAGGAAAATCAACAACTGTATTCACGTCCACGGCAGTCTTTTTTAACATCTAGGAAATTAGACATTGTTGATTGATTACAAAATATTTTTGTCAGTTTTAATTTTTTAAATAAAGTTTTGAGTTGTTACAGAAAGGTGACTTTCATGAAAGTCTATTGTCAAAGTCAAGGCACACTACTGATGTTTCAATGTCAATGCCTATTCTTTAATTTTTATAAAACTTCAAATAACTCTTACAGCAAACAAGTTACTGAGAAGTGTGATACATTATTAGTTTTGGAACGTCAAAAGCTACTCAAAAATGCAATAAAAAGTGCAGGTCCGTATTTAAAAAATTAATGTTGATGTTGGTATCTAAAAAACGAAACGTATCTAAAAAATAAAATTATTTTTTTGAAGAGCATAAAAAGTGCAATGGGAAAGTGCTTTTGTTTTTTTTAAATCACTAGTAATAAGGCCGCAAATAAATAAAAACCAAAAATGATTTTTTCAGTTTATTTCGGATATCTCCGGAAGTAATCGGAATTTTAAAAAAATGTTCAGCTTATTATTCAGCACAAAAATGCGCAACTTTGCCTCAATTTAGCCAATTCTCTACCTCTTATAGTTAACGAGATAGCAATGCTATTACTTCGAATTTGTAACACCCTGTATATTATAATGCATACTGTCACGAACGAATTTTACTTTAGAATAGGGATTTGTCAAGAAAAAAATGGGCAACATTTACAAAAAAACAAATTGCGTCTACATTACCGAAATACAAAAATAAATAAATAGTGTACCGTATTTCCCTTTTTATGCTTTTTCCTACGAGCTATACAGTGTGTCCGGGAAAATGTGGGAAATCTCCCTGATATGAAAAAAATACGTGAAAAGAATACTACAAGTTTATATAAACTTCTTTCGTATCGGCCTCCTCTTCGGAGATATGGGCTCCCAAATAGCTCCCATGGAATTAATTCAGGTATATTTCAATTTTTTTTTCATATGATGTATACCAGGTAAGACCCTTTAAATTACTATCCCAGAAAGTGTTGCGAATTACTCTCAGCTTTAGGGACGGACTAGCGAAGACAATGACGTTTCTAAAAAAAACTGTTAGGATTAGCGACATGAATAAAGAGTAGGTACTTAATTTTTAGTCAATAGTTAAAGACATGTAAAAAACGTTGTCCAAAGTTTTATCATACAGGGCGTAAAAAAAATGGGCACATTAGGGTCACAGCTAATCCATCCCTGCAGCTGTGAGTAATTCGCAACACTTTCTGGGACAGTAATTTAAGGGGTCTTACCTGGTATACATCATAATATGAAAAACAAATTGAAATAAACCTGTTGATTTAATAATTATGTGTCAAAAACTTAATTCCATGGGAGCTCTTTGGGAGCCCATATCTCCGAAGAGGAGGCCGATACGAAAGAAGTTTATATGAACTTGTAGTATTCTTTTCACGTGTTTTTTTCATATCCGGGAGATTTCCCACATTTTCCCGGACACCCTGTATATCACATACATACCTTTACATTTGAAAAAAAAGTTTGGGGCTGTTTCTACCTCAAAAAGAAGGGGTAAATTTCATGAAGACACGAAAAAACTATGCCAAACTAAAAATAAACGCAGCCGCTTCCTAATACCGAATTAATTCCAGTTAAAAATTCCATCCTGTATTACTTATTCAAGTTTATGCCAACATATTAAAATATGGTTAATTTTTTTAAGGTTGTAATGATCTATACGAAGACGAAGAAGACGATGACAACTCTTTACCAAGAAAAAAGACTGCAATAGAAGAGCAGTGGGAAAAAAATGCAGGTTTCGAACTCACAAGCGTGGAGCAGGAAACTTACGAACGATATTTTTATGGGACAGAACACTGGAACTACTTTACGAATGACGAGGACTTAGGACCTGTTATATTGTCGATAAAACAGGAAACGTTAAATAATAGAGATCAGTTTAGGTAAGCTTGTATTTTTTTTGAAAATAGTCTGCCCTAAAGTAATTTAAGAAATAGAGAGCTAAAAAATATAAGGCTTCCGTCCACTTCTGCAAAAAGATACCAAAAATATAAATATACAGGGTGAGTCGGTAGGAACGGGCCAAATTTCAGGAGTGTATTATACACGCCGTACACGCGAAAATAATGTAAAAAAAACCCATATGTTTTTATCCGATATTCATGTATTTTCAAGTTATAGCGCAATATCAAATTTTTTTCTACGTTCCACTTTTATCTCAAAATTTTCACGTACTTAATTAGAGTATGTCATGCTCAACACTCTAAACTATTTGACATCTATGTTGTCTTGACAATGTGTCTGTGTATTGTCGCAGTAATTAAACGTTTATTTTCAAGTTTGAGTGATTAAAGTGTTACAAAATGCCAAATACTTATTCCAATTTAGAATATGCAAATATGGTGTTTATTTATGGTTTCTGTAATGGAAGTGCTACAGCTGCTGTTGAAGAATATCGTCAACGGTATCCACATCACAGACATCCGACTAGAAACGTGTTTATCAGAGTGTTTAACAATTTGTGCGAGAATGGTAAGCTTCCCAGTGCCAACATTACATCTGAACGAGCTACTCGACAAGGTTTAGGAGAAGAGGAAAATATTCTGGATTTAGTAGAAACGACCAGCTCACGAAGAATTAGTACTCAATTGGGCATTCCACAAAAAAAACATATTAAACTCCACGAGCATACCATGTACAGAGAGTACAGCACCTAAAACCGGAAGATTATGCTAAACGTATTGAAGTTTGTCGGTGGATAAATAATCATCGTGTTGTATCGCGTATACTTTTTACAGATGAAGCAACATTCACTCGTGACGGTATCAATAATACTCGTAATTCTCATGTATGGTCAATCAAAAATCCCCACGCACCAGTTGAAAGTAATTTTCAACATAAGTTTTCGGTAAACGTGTGGTGTGGTATATTCGATAGCTATTTAATTGGCCCTTTCATTTTGGAGAATCACAGGAGACAACTACCTAAATTTTTTACAACATGAGTTCAAGGACTACTAGAGGATGTTCCTGCAAATATCATAAGGCAAATGTATTACCAGCACGATGGAGCTCCTGCACATTTTGCTCTTCGGGTCAAGCAACAGTTAAGACGAAACATTTCCAGGGCGTTGGATTGGTTGCGGTGGTCCTATTAATTGGCCTCCAAGGTCTCCAGACCTCACAGCACTAGATTATTGTTGATGGGGCTGGTTTAAAAATGAAGTGTACAAAGTAAAAGTGGACACTCGGGATGCACTAATTCGAGACGTATTAGAAATACTGCAGCCAATTTTAAAGAAGAAAAACATGAAGCAATTAGAAGAGCAACATCTTCGTAGACGAAGCAGAAAATGTTTAGGAGTCAATGGCGTTATTTTTAAAGATTTATTAAAAGAGCGCTATGATTAGGAAACCGTTAATATATGAACTTTTCTTTATTTGGTATTACGCTATAACTTGAAAACAAATGATTATCGAATAAGAACATATGGGTTTTTTCAAATTGTTTTTGCGTGTATATTACGCTCCTAAAGTTTGGTCCGTTTCTCCCGACTCACCCTGTAAAAAAAAGGATTATATCATCGGGGTATAAAGAAAAGGAAAGTACTTTTATATAAATCCATTATCAGCAGACCTGTGGTTCATGGTGACTAAAAAATTGGTAACTAAAAAATAAAAGATCATTTGAAATTTTAATTATCGCCATATTTCCAAAGTTTAATTGGAAGTTTCCTGAAACAGATCCATTAAATAATAAGATTAATATTAATGGCCAAATATTTTAGAAGACCCTATCAAAAGTGTCCTATCAAAACTAGAGTAGGGCTCTAAACGAGAAAGGTGCTGCACTATGGTTTATGTAAATTAAATTATATTAAAACATGCAAAGTACGGATTACGATAATGGAACACAGAAGCCATTTTAGAAAGCATGTTCTTTATCGTGGACCTTTACGTATAGGACCGTTTATCTTACACATTTTTGGACCAAGTGTGTAGGGTCAATCGGGGGAAATAGAAACGATTTTTGCAAACTTTATTTTAAAATTATGTAGAAAAGGTATAAATGAAAATTTTAAGTTTTCCTGGGCTTGAAGGTTACTTTTCAACCTGGTTTGTTAGAATGTACCCAGCAAAATATGAAAATTTTAGTTAAACTAGTAGAAAAGATTTTTTTTAGTGTGTTTTCATTTACCCCATATATATTTCCATTTACCCATTACATTGGGGTAAATGGAAACAACGTGGTTTTCGCCATAAGTTAAATTCACTGCGGGTTAAGTGAAAACATTTCTTATACCTTGTTCGGTAGTGATGATAAAAAAAAAATTTTAATAAGAACAGTTTATTTATGAAAAGTACAAAAAAATAACACAAAAATAGCTCCTTAACTTGAGGAATAAATGTGAATAGAACGTAAGATAACTTTAGTACATTTTGGGTATTTTAGTGATAACCACATAAAAATAGGTCCTTAACAACAACGGTACTCTGAGATATTAGGGAAAAATGTCGACCTCGCGTAATATTTGCTGGTTTTACTTTTACATTAGCTAATATTCAGTCAAAAAAAGTAATAATAAGGAAAGTAATAAAGGAAACATGTTTCCATTAACCCCAAACATGTGTTTTTATTAACCCCATCGCGGTATTATGAATGGGGTAAATGGAAACACCTCGCAGTTTTCATTACAGCAACATTATTGACCTAACCTAAAAAAAAAACGTGCAACCATATCATTTATTTACCGTAATACATATATAAAGACTAACAATATTAACATATTTTAAAACGAAAAAAAATTATTTGTTTGTCTTGGCAAAACTGTGTGTCAAATTGTATTGTAGTAAATAGTTTAAATCGACGCCGTCACCTAAAATGCTCACCGCCATCACAAATTATGATAGGCTACTAGCAGTGTTGCCACTACGACCAACAGGCATACTTAAGAAAAAAAAGCGGGATGTTTGAATATAGAGTTAAGGCTGTTTTCATTTACCCCTAGTTTACATTTCCCCCGATTGGCCCTATCTCATAATTTTTATAAAATTAAGATTTGGTAATTTAATGGACAACAAGTAGTTAGTTAAGTTTGCTTTTTAATTTATACACTTCAAACTTTTACAACTATCTTAAATATTGTAATTATCACTTATAATCTCCCTAGCAGCAGAATTATCAGGAATTAATTCTGCCGCGTGGGAGATTTGGTAAGAAAATTTCATAAATTGGAGTTTTTTCTTATTGTAATTTTTTGCTAAAATGCTACAAAAACATATTTCCGGCGGCTTTAGTTAATTGTAATTAACTAATTAAAGTTTTAGAAATGAAGTTAATTTTAGCCGTTAGTAACTAATTTTTATTACTAAAATGTGAGAAACATTAAATAACAAATTTGTTATCTGAAATCCAATGTCTTTATAGTTTTAAGGTACATTATGTCTACCAACCTTCCTTTTCACATTATTTGAAACGTTTTTAAATGGAAATAGATTGGATTTTTTTTTAGTATTGAAAATACTACTGCTTGTGTATATACGGGTATATTTCACGAAAAATGAACGACATGCAGGAAGCGTCACGCGTGACGCCCGTCACGCTAGAGCATAATATTATTATG
Organism: Polydrusus pterygomalis; assembly: GCA_963969555.1. Taxonomy (NCBI): domain Eukaryota; kingdom Metazoa; phylum Arthropoda; class Insecta; order Coleoptera; family Curculionidae; genus Polydrusus; species Polydrusus pterygomalis. The sequence continues at coordinate 23,944,195 of OZ018379.1, forward strand.
TTATTTGATATGGGTGTGATTTGTTTAGGCTAGGACTTTGGCAAAATAACACGGCGGTGATCCGAGCAGCACATGAGTGTTAATATTGTTTTGTTTTGGGTTTCGGCATTTATTATTATATTTGTTGATATTAAGATATGGCAGGGAGAGAGAACAGTTATATTTCAGTAGTTAGTATTGAATCGGCCAGTACCTACTTTTATGTTATGGGATCTCCCGTCGGCTTTATCAGGATGTTTATTCAGACCAAATATTAATACTATTTAAATATTATACTGTGTGTTTGAATTTTGAATATATTAACTTTATTTGGATATAATAAAAAGTAGATTATCTTTATTATTGTTCTATATTCTTACATTATAGTTATTAATGATACTAGTTCGATATGAACACTATGATGAAATGTGTGCAACGTTAAACCACGAGGCGTCAGCCGAGTGGTTTAATTGCACAAGTTTCATTAACAAAGTTCATATCGAACGTGTATCATTCAAAATTTAATCTATGACAGTGCAAATAGATTTTATTCGTCTAAATTTCATTGATATCAGATAACGTTTTCGTAATTTTTAAAATTTTCAGGTGTCCATGTTAGTCGATATCATGATAACCGCATTTTTGATTGTTTCAATTTCGATTTTGACAACGTCATTATTGCCGTCTAATTTTCTATTGTATGCAAAGTGTTGGCCAAAAATAATTTAAATATGGGAGATTCTGAATCCGAAAGTGTCCATTCGGATGTTTACAATAAATAAATGCAATCCGTTTTTCTAAGTAATAATAACAAATAAATAGTTTGCACCGACTTTCTTTTTGTTTTTGTATCTTAACATTTGGATGTTATTATGAATTCATAATGGCACTGAGTGCTATTATGAAGGTCATAATGACATCTAAATGATAATGCCAAATACGTCATAATGGCACTGTCGTAGATTAAGGACATAAATAACACGGCGGATCTGTAATAAGTCAAACGTTAAACCGGCTAGAGTAATTCTTATTGATCGGGAGCTCTGATAAATTGTACGAATTAATTCGATTTTTATTATCTTTCCAATAGTGTCAACTTCCGGTTAAACCGGAATTACTATATTTCTTACATACGGTTTAACCGAAAGTTCACAGTATTGGAAAGATAATAAAAATCGAAGATAGGGACATGTAAGCCATTTTGCTCTAAGACGTACAGTTAGACAGCTAGACGCTGTCAAAGTTCAAAAATGTCATTTTTCAAGAGTAAATATCTCGGAAACTGTTAAGTATAGACTAATAATGCTTTTATTAAAAAATGTTCAGAATTTTATGCATAATCCAAAAAAATTATATAAAATAGGGGTATCCATCTAAGATTTAGATCTTACCCCCCTTTCTCCTAGGGGCCTGAAGTAACAAGATTAACAATATACGCAAAAGATGTCCCCCTCGAAATAATAATCGACGGGTCCGAGCGATTTTCCACATTTTCATTTTAAAGCAGGAAAATCGAGGTGGGAAGTTTTCAAATGAACACCACCCTGTATATATTAATTTACTGGCTCCACCTGTGTTGTTCACACAAAACGTCACCATAAATTTAGATTTTTCCCATATTTATTTTAAGCTTTTCTGTTGTCATAGTTCGTATTCTCAGCTGGTCGAACTAAATCTTTTCTCAAATGGTTAAATCGATAGGCAATTTCAGAATAATGTGCAAAGACAATATTTGCCGTTATCTCGTGATATGGCTTTTAGATTATCGTAGAGTTCACACAGCGCATATTGGGAAACTTGAGTGTGAGTCCGTTCGTTAAAAGGGTATTATAAAGTTAATCGACGGAGCTTTAGCAGCAAATATTAGATTCAACTTTAATATTGAAATAATAATACACAAAAAGCAATATTAAAATACTAAAATACAATTTACTTACAATTCGATGCTCACAATTCGGATCTCGGAAACTATACAAGATACAGCAAAGATTAAATTGGGGCAAAGTTAGATAATTTGGAGCTTATGCCAGTGAGAAACCCCAACAAAACCGAAAACTTTATTTTCGGTTTTTATTTTTTTGTGACATTATTAATAAATAAAAAGAAAATACTGTGACACATCGGACAAGTGTGTAACTATTTTTTATATTAGAATACATGGGGACCCAAGTTTAATGGATACCCTGGGGCGAGTAGACCACGACGGTTGTTTCGTCATTGTTAGGACTCTACGGGCAGCCATAACCCAAGCAATTCCAAGAACGACGGTAAAATGTACTAAAAGCCTCTTTGCAAAATCAAAGCGACCATCAATACACCGTAGCGCCATCCCAGCGGCAGTAGTGCTTGGATCCATGTGTATTTTAATATAAAAACCAGTTACACCTTATCCGATATGCCACAATATTTTCTTTTAATTATTTTCGCGGACACTATATATCATCTTCTAAACATTTTTATGGCTCAAAACTTAAAGGGATTGCGCGCATTCTAGTGGGTGCCAGCGTTGATCTGTATTCTGGTCTGCAAAATGGCATATGTTTTCGGTGAAAACGCAAATAGCGTTTCCTATATTGGATTGTGATGCACTTTGTGTTTTATTTAGTTGTCTACCTTTCGATTATTACCAATGTGACTGCCTTTTATATTGGAGTTAATTCCGCTGGGATGGCGCTATACGGTGTATTAATGGCCGCTTTGATTTTGCAAAGAGGCTTTTAGTACATTTTACTGTCGTTCTTGGAATTGCTTGGGTTATGGCTGCCCGTAGAGTCCTAACAAGAACGAAACGGCCGTCGTGGTCTACCCGTCCCAGGGTATCTATTAAACTTATTGAATCCCTGTATATTTCAATATAAAAAATAGTTACACACTTGTCCGATATGCCACAATATTTTCTTTTAAATATTTTCGCGGACATTCTATCTTCTTCTAATAATTAATAAATATCAACGAAAAATATTTTTGGCTAGCGGACTTTAAAGTGTGAAAAGACCTGCATTTTGCATTGAAGTACACAGGGATGCCAAAAACAATGGATTACCTGTGACCGAGTAGACATTGACAGATATTTCGTCCTTGTTAGGAACTCATCAGAATGCCACAACCCGAAGCAACTCCACTGATGACACTGCAGCGCATTTAAACCCTGCTTAATAAAATAGCATACATTTCACTTTTGACACTCTGTATCTCCGAAGTCGTCCACTTTTGCACTGAGGTGAATTGGGTCAAATTTACGCCTCAGGAATTTGTGGTAGCATTTTTTCCGTACCTATTAGAGACATGTATGTGCATTTTTTTTTCAGGATATTAGTACGAGCAATCAGCTACACGGTACACGGACTTATTCCCGCTAGTTGTGTCTTTGCCGACAGGTATAATCGCGAGGAGGTTGTTCGATCCCTCGGGAAAGAAGTAAATATAAACCCTCCATTAATTCTGGGACAACTGCCTGACACTCCGGAAGAACTTTTAAAATTGGATCAGGCAAGTTAATAATTTGGGACTTGTGTAAAAACACTTAGAAACAAGATAGCTTTAACTTATTTAGATCTGAAATGTACACGGACTATTTTTAAATATTTTTTATAATATTTTATTATACCTACAATCACCACCGGAAAGTATTGGAAAAATTGTTTTATATTGGTTTATAGCCATTATTGCTCTAAATACTCACAGTAATTGGAGGTGTATACTGTATTAGTTCCGACTGCCAGTTGTAATGAAACTTGGCATTAATTATAATAATATTGGCTTGCTACGGTTAATAAAGCATATCTAAAAATTTGTGCTGTAGTTCTCAAAAATTTAAATAGCTTCTAGTGTGATATTGTTCTTGTCGTTTAACATTGCATATGATTATCTATTATGTTACATGATTTACTGAAATGGTAAAATTCATCCATAAATCATAAAGTCCAATACTATTGATGGGTTGTGCGAAATACGAATCTTCTATTGCTTTATCTGACAGGCAAAGTTTAAAAAAACTTAAATACAAAGTAAAAATAAATTAATTTAAACAGGTATTGGCACGATCAATAAAAATCAAATTCAGACAGGACAGCTAGAAGACTCCGAACAATTATGTGACCTGCGCAACAAATACGTTAAAACTAATAATAGGGCGCAATAAGGCGATTGCCGATCGCTACGAACCCTCACCAACGTCTTGTATATCATAGGTTCTAACCGACACAATTCGTTCTTGGGGACGCTGTTCTGCTTTCTTAATTGTAGAAAAAGCACTTTACTGATTCGAGAACCTCTGCATCTGACGTCTGCAGCTGCAAGTAGCAGTTTGCAGATGCAAATGACAAAATTTGAATTCCAGAAAACGTTTATCATAGGTACTTTGCGTCTGCAAATTTGCAGAATGTAAAAAAATTGTTAAAAACTAACCTATGTTGCATTTTTTTTTCTGCAATCTCACTCTATGTCTATTAAGAGCACTGTAAGTTTTACTATCACAGAATCTTGAAGGGGAAGGCCACTCATTAATCACCGAATTTGGTACAACTTAAAAGTAATATAAAGGTCTTTTTAGGTATTTATCAAATCAGAACTTAAAGTAGGTGTAATATACGTGAAAGAGGGACAGTATACAGAAGAGGAAATTTTAGACAATAATGACAATTCAATGTTATTCGAGGAGTTTTTACAAGTCTTAGGTGAAAAGGTTCGTCTTAGAGGATTTGACAGATACAAAGGAGGTTTAGATACGGTACACGATTTAACAGGTAAAAATTAATATTATTTTTGCAAATAGGGGCTCTTGTTAAAATATCTGCTCTAAAATAAACCAAAAATTGAAACTAAAATTGTTTTAAAATATTTATTGCTTGGCCACAACCACCTTGAAAAGAAGCCATGAAGTGACATCGGGCAACGCCGCAGCATCAGCTGGGAGTTTCGGATCTAGAAGCTATTATTATGACGTGCGGCAACGGGCGAGTTTTTTATTCTTTCTGATATTTTTTGTGTTTTTTGGCTCTGTTGTCACTATATTGATATTGAAAAATGTACAAAAAAGTAATAAATAGTTTTGGATAACAAGAACAACTTACCTAATTATTAAATAATAGTAATATTGCGTTGAGAAGCTGTTTTTGTTTCACTACGAGTAGATTTATTTGATCGATCAAAAGTAATATTCTATTATACAAATTATTATCTTCTGCGTTTAAATTACAGGATTGACTATCATTTTCTGAAAGGCTCCAAAATTTAGTAAACTTAAGGCTTTGTTAAGAAATCTACGCTTGTCTTAAGAAAGTCACCTACTATCTGGGTAACTTCGTTACTTTCACAATGTATGAATTGATACCGAGACAATAAGTTTTCAAGCTGAGACCACCTGCAGTTTCATTTCAAAGGGTAAAATTCATTTTAAATCATTGTTAGCCAATTCATTACCTTTTAAAAAAAACCTTTACCTTCATATCAATGTCCACTGAAACCTGATGATTAACAATATTTATACAGTCATTGGTCAAATCTAAACTATAAAAATATATTACTCTCTTGACCTGCTTTTAAAACACTTTTATAGTTATAGTTACACCCAGGAATGCATGTTGATAAATAAACAAACTAAAAGAAAAAAATAGTACTTACCTAAGTACCTAGGTATCTAGAGGTATCCTACCTACTTATAAACTATCTCTACTAGTGATATTTTTAAACTAATTTACATGTAGCAACCTTCAAGTTAAAGAAACATTTTAATATTTAATAAATTAACAGTAGCCACAAAACAATAAAGTTTATCTCAAAGAGCTAACTAGAATACAAAAAATACAACTTTTAAATTAAAACAAATAAAATTCTGCCGCCATTTATAAGACCCGTAAACAAACCGCCACGCTGTTGAATTTTTAAGTTTATTAATGCTATTATAGCAAATAACCCGCACCAAAAATTTTCACTAGTAAGTATTTTGTAGAGGTTCTTAGCAATCATGTCACTTAAATTATCTATTAGATATTAATCGAAAATCAGATAAAAATACAAATTAATACGACACCTACACCTAGTTCGCGCGTAAATTATATACTTAACCATGGCTAACCTCAAAAAAGTCACGTGACACATGTATCTTTAAGCAGTGTTGTCGATGTTTCTGTTTCACGGCTTCTTTCAAGGTGGTTGTGGCTTGGCAATATAATTTATTTTGAATAACGGAGCATAGAAGATTTCCAAACAATACCAATAAAAACCAATATTAATATTTTTTCCAGGGTTGTATTCTATATATACTAATTGGAGAAATATAGAAATAATGTTTCATGTTAGTACTCTTTTACCTTACGAAAGCCATGATCCGCAAAAGTTACAAAGGAAAAGGCATATAGGGAACGATATAGTTTGTGTAGTATTTTTGGAAGCTGATAACACGTCATTTTCTCCCGCCTGTATAAAGAGCCATTTTTTACATACTTTTATATTAGGTAAGAAACAACTATTATTATACTAAGTAATATAAACGATATAGCATTCTTATATACAGGCTGTCCAGAAATTCCGTACTTATATTTTAATGGAACATTCTACACATAAAAACATGAAATAATTCATACGGATTAGTAGTCCTTTAATGTCATATAAGGAAGCTATGGACCTTCAAAGTCAAGTTTTTATTTTATTTCTTTGCAACCGCTTAAGGAACCGAGCCAACCCGAACAAACCCGAACTAATTAATGGATCCTAATTTTTGATATTGAGAGTTAGCGTCAAATTTAGACAGGAGCGTTCTTAGGGGTTGGGCTTCTCAGTTTATTTATTTTCCAATTTTTTTAGATGACACATTCACAAAATTATGATTTCGATGATTTTTTACACAATAAAGGTATTTTTGTAAAAATTAATACGGCTAATAGTTTGGGAGAAAAAGCGATTTATTTAAATCATTGCATAAACTGTTAGGTATCTTGTGTGGAACTTTTTTCATCGTTCATTTATCTAATATAAAACAGTATTTCAATTAAGCTGTTCTGCATGTTAACCCATGTGAAACTAAAAATATATATACAGTGTGACCAGTAAAGTCCGCATCATATGGGATTTTTTTAAATTTTATTCAAAATTTGACTTTGGCATCAAGTTCTGCTTCAATCGAGATGAAAATTAAGCAAAAAAATAGTAGTCACGTGATTTGCATTATCTGTCAAATTTTAATTTTTTCCAAAAAAATAAAGTTAAAATATCGAAAAAAGTTATTGGAAAAAGTTTTTTTAAATGCAGTTTCTAGTCCACATGCAAAATTTCAGCTACATAAGATAATTTTGATTTTTTTATCCATATTTTATAAATTGCACCACTTTTGCAAAATAAGACTCAACGCAACCCATATAAAACTTCTTAGTTTTGACAATGCTTTATTTCAGAAACATTTCCTTTAAAGTAGCGCCTTATTAAATGTGTGTTTTTCTACAAAATCAAAATGGGGCTATTAAAATTTGGTCGCATGTCATGCAAAGTTGTTTTTGACCCTGTATAAGGTAACTTCATAAAATAAGTAGTGTCTAAATGTAAAAAATAAAATAAAGGGGTTTTAAATTAAATCGTTGAAAATAGATAAACTTTAAGTTAAGTGAAACTAAAATTTATTTTCCACTGAATGAACACTTGTTCCACTGATGACACTGTGTTCTTTTTTGTCTTAATATTAAGGTGTATAACTTTCAGACACAAACTACGTTTTCAAAAATACTTATTTTATGAAGTTACCTTATACAGGGTCAAAAACAAATAAACTTTGCATCACATGCGACCAATTATTAATACCCAATTTTGATTTTGTAGAAAAACACACATTTAATATGGCGCTTTTTCTAACAACTTTTTTTGATACTTTCAGAAATAATCCCACTTTTGAATAATTTTTTGGAAAAAATTAAAATTTGACAGATGAATGCGAATCACGTGACTAATATTTTTTTTTTCAATTTTATGGAAGTAGTCCATCTCACAGTGGAGTGAATATTTATTACCCTTAATAATATTTTTTTGTTTAATTTTCATCTCGATCGAAGCAAAACTTGATGCCAAAGTCAAATTTCGAATAAAGTTATCAATAAAGAAAATCCCATATGATGCGGACTTTACTGGTCACACTGTAGGTATGAAATAAATTAACAATTACTTTAAAATATATGTACATTTCAGTACGAACGTCACCAAGAATAAAACGAAAACCGACTCGTTACGAGGTCTCAGTGGTCACCAGGGATGAAGTAGGTGCCTATAAACCATACCTGTGGGAACAGAGTCTCTTCGACAAGGGACCCATGTTCAGGGAATGGCTTTTAACAAAAATTGTAAACGGCGAAAGAGCCAGTTATTCCGCACCGAAATTCGCACGGATGCAGGAGAGGACACGGTCACAAATGTTGGAAGACATTGTCGCTAATTTGCAGAACCATGCAGAGACTGGACAAATTCCGAAGCCGTACAGAAGGGGTAAGTATTACTATAAGACGTGAGTCAATGTTCATGATAAATTTATGTTTTTTAAAGACACTAAGAGGGTTATTTGAATCAAATTAAATCGGAAGATTTTCTTCGTGGGACGAGTTATTCTTCAAGTATTGGTACTCTTAAAATGGATTTTACATAGTGACTATATTATACATTATAAATAACTAAGAATTCTTATACCAAAATTTAAACATCTTAAACAATTTTTAAATATAAAAGAATTAAAAATACTTTATCATTCTTTAGTACAAACCCATTTAAATTATGGAATACTAGGATGGGGAGGCATAAATAAGAATTATCTTAATAATATTGAAACTATTCAAAAATACATTTTAAAAATTATTTACGAAAAAGACCACCAATATTCTACTGATTTACTATTTAAAGATAGCAAAAAAAAATGGATATTAAACAAATATTTTCTTACAACATATATATTTTTAAACGTAAAAGTATAATAAATTATATTAATCACACACGTGAAACTCGTCATAAAAATACTATTAGGTACATATAAAAATAGAGTAAACAAAACAATAGCACACAAAAAATTTTTAAACATCAATCCGTATATTTTTGATATGCTACCACAGTCAATTAAAATAATTAAATCGTTAAATAATTATAAAAATAAAATTAAAAATTGGATATTATCTAATCCAAGAGATATATTCAAGAACGTCATTAATAAATAATGAATAAAATAAATAAATATATATATTATATACATAACGTATTGTATCTTCGTATACTATAGTGATATAAAATATGCCAATAAAATATTGTCATATTCCTTTTATATTATAATACAGTTGCGCCTGAATTATGAAATATATTCTTGACAAAAATATTATATTATTTAACTCAAAACAAGTATTTTACTTCTGAGTTCGGAATTCATAGTTTATACAAAAAAAATTATATATTAGGATTAAATGTCAAAAAATATTTAAATAAACTTTTATTATTATTATTATTATACTTAGTACCTACTTTAATTTTTTTATATTAATTCAGAATTAACGGTCTCGATCAACTTCTTCATATACAATAATTTTGGCTCGTCCACGGATATAAAAGTCTACGAAATTTGGCACTAACATATTTGACAGTCCCCTTTTAAGAAACATAAATTAATAATCGATCTTAACAAATTCCAAAACTCTTGAATAATGAAAATCCCTACCTAAGTAAGGGATTGCTGTTTTGTAAATAAATTTTTAATGAAATTACTCAAGATCTGGCCGTAAATTACTTGCAAAACAGGGCCCTGGCGAGGACTGGGGGGGGAGGGGAGTTGTAACGTCTCCCCCTGAAATGTACATTATCCTAAATAATAAGTAACCACTTGCCAGCTTATGACAATTAAAGTATTTTATATATAATACGAGGTATCTGTTGCGATTTTAGAGGTGTTCAGGAAGGAGGTAGGTGGCAGAAATAAAGCTGATTTTTTTTTGTAAAATCATACTTTTTTTGCACACCTTCAATAAACTAGTCATTTTTAATCCCTCTTTAACGCCGAAATATTCCAGCTACGGTGCTGTACAAAATACTACGCTGCATGGTAAGTTTTGGGGTGAAAGTAACTAAGTAAGACTAATAAATTCAATTATACAGGGTGTTCATTTGAAAACTTCCCACCTCGATTTTAATACTTTAAAATGAAAATGTGGAAAATCGCTCGGACCCGTCGATTATTATTTCGAGGGGGACATCTTTTGCGTATATTGTCAATCTTGTTACTTCAAGCCCCTAGGAGAAAGGGGGGGGGGGGGGGGGGGGGTAAGATCTAAATCTTAAATGGATACCCCTATTTTATATAATTTTTTTGGATTCTTCATAAAATTCTGAACATTTTTTAATAAAAGCATTATTAGTCTATACTAAATAGTTTCCGAGATATTGACTCTTGAAAAATGAGATTTTTGAACTTTGACAGCGTCTAGCTTTCTAACTGTACGTCTTAGAGCAAAACGGCTTACATGTCCCTATCTTCGATTTTTATTATCTTTCCAATAGTGTCAACTTTCGGTTAAACCGGAAGTACTATATTTCTTACAACCGGTTTAACCGGAAGTTGACACTATTGAAAAGATAATAAAAATCGATGCCGTAAGCCGTTTTGCTCTAAGACGTATTGTTAGAAAGCTAGACGCTGTCAAAGTTTAAAAATCTCATTTTTCAAGAGTCAATATCTCGGAAACTGTTTAGTATAGACTAATAATGCTTTAATTAAAAAATGTTCAGAATTTTATGCAGAATCCAAAAAAATTATATAAAATAGGGGTATCCATTTAAGATTTAGATCTTACCCCCCCCCCCCCCTTCCTCCTAGGGGCTTGAAGTAACAAGATTAACAATATACGCAAAAGATGTCCCCCTCGAAATAAAATCGACGGGTCCGAGCGATTTTCCACATTTTCATTTGAAAGCAGGAAAATCCGTGGTGGGAAGTTTTCAAATGAACACCCTGTATATTTATTCAGCCTGATATTAAAAATAACTTTATCTATCTAGATTAACAATAAGTGTTTAAAATAGTGAAAAGTGATATTGTCGAATATGGATTGATATCCTGCGCGTTCTGCTCCAGATAAAAACATCATGGAAAACTGTCTCCCACAAATAAATTAAATTAAAAAAAGTTTGAATATCAAAATAAATGCAAATGCAAACCTGCTTTGCATGTTGCATTTCATGTGCTATCGTTAAAACGGAACTAAGTTTAATTAATGTGGCACGGCACATAAAACAAGAAGAGAAAAATTAGAATTCGTTATAATTATTCCCTTTTGGGTCGTAGGCCAGTTTTTAGAATGAGTTATTCTACAAAATATTATATATTAGCTAAATAAAAATAATTAAAAGAGGGAAATAAGTAGGACGTAAAATTATTTTGACATTTATTTTAAATCAAGTAAGACAACGTTTCAACTGGTATGTATTTCCAATACTCTTCAGTGAATACTAAATAAGCAAAGTTACTACGTTACTACTCTATTTATACTATCTACGTATACCTACTGACGGCATGCTCATGCTAGTTAGTACCTATACAGTGTGACCAGTAAAGTCCGCATCATATGGGATTTTTTTTATTAATAGCTTTATTCGAAATTTGACTTTGACATCAAGTTCTGCTTCGATCGAGATAAAAATTAAGCAAAAAAATAGTAGTGACGTGATTCGCATTATCTGTCAAATTTTAATTTTTTCCAAAAAAGAATTCAAAAGTGGGGTTATTTCTAAAAATATCGAAAAAAGTTATTGGAAAAAGTTTTTTTTAATGCAGTTTCTAGCCCAAATGCAAAAATTTTAGCTGCATAAGATAATTTGTATTTTTTACCCACCACTAAAATGTATTTTCCATTTAATGAACGCTTTACTGATGACACTGTGTTCTTTTTTGTCTTAATATTAAGGTGTATTACTTTCAGACACAAACAATGTTTTCAAAAATACTTATTTTATGAAGTTGCCTTATACAGGGTCTAAGACAAATAAACTTAGCATCACATCCAACCAAATTTTAATAGCCCAATTTTGATTTTGTAGAAAAACACACATTTAATATGGCGCTACTTTGAAGAAAATGTATCTGAAATAAAGCATTGTCAAAACTAAGAAGTTTTATGTAGGTTACCTTGAGTCTTATTTTGCAAAAGTGGTTTAATTTACAAAATATGGGTAAAAAATCAAAATTATCACTTTATCAAATTTGCACTAAAATTTTGCATGTGGGCTAGAAACTGCACTTAAAAAAACTTTTTTTAATACCTTTTTTCGATACTTTCAGAAATAACTCAACTTTTGAATTATTTTTTGGAAATAATTAAAATTTGACAGATAATGCGAATCACGTGACTACCATTTTTTTGCTTAATTTTCATCTCGATCGAAGCAGAACTTTATGCCAAAGTCAAATTTTGAATAGCTATTAATAAAAAAAAAATCCCATATGATGCGGGCTTTACTGGTTACGCTGTATAAGAGCGGTTTTGAAGTTTTTTAGCTTTTTAAAGTAGGAGTTTCAGTGAAAAGCATACACTATGCTTGAATGGAATCGTTTCAATTTTTTAACAACAGATACTCCTATTGGAAATATTGCAGACTGCAGAATTTTTTTATAATAAATTTAAAGAATAACCCGAATAATTAGTTTTATGCCCTATTTTTTATGACATGGTGGGTGTGTTGTTCATGTTATCAGATTATTAAAATTTTATGCAATACGGCTTCAGTATTGCTAAAGATATTAACTTAATTCAAAAACATTTCTATAGTTACATATTTTATACTGAACTAAAACGCAAAGTGATTTAAAAAAAATTAATAAATAAAAGTGTTAGCTGCGAGGCAACAGGTCAATAAACTGCAATTATATCGCACATGTCATTCAGAAACGCATAAACGCTATTAAAATGCGTTGACAACATCATTTGTAGAAGAGAGGAGGTGAAGAGCTGGGTGGGGTAGGTAGTGAGGATCACGCCGAAATTGTCTTTGAATGTGACCTCGGTACTATGGAAGAAACCTAATCTACAAATAATCCAACTTTCTATTTACTTACCCATGAAAAGTAACTAAAAATTATTATTTTCCGAATTATCGCATACTTGGTACTTGCGACTCAAATAATTAGCCTTCAGAAAATATGACAATTAAATTAAAAATACAGCAATTATTACACAAACCCGAAAATGAAGAAAATTTCAAACCGCTGTCAAAGAAACCATGGCCTCATCTTTGGGGGCGGATCTCTTATTGCTGCGTTGCCATATTGCGTGCTTTTTATAAGGTTTTAGACAAAGATTTATTTTTCCCACTTCATGATAACACTTTTAACAGCGTTAGTTTGACGCAATTCGGATGTTGATTTATTTCAGAATGGAATACGATTTTGTAAATAGGTTCATTTGTTGTTGTTTCATCTATAGGTACCAGATATTGTTTGCTACATAATTTAGAAATGTTTCAACATTTTTATTGGTTGATATGACAAAGATGTATTGGTTATCGAATATATTTATTATAGTCTATTTTTTCACAACAAAATCATATTATTACATTTTTGTTACAGGCTCTTGGAGACCCATAGGTCATATGAGGCCCTCATCTCCCCTTCTTGATAGTGTACGGGATCAATTTGAAGACTATGATCAGATTGCAAAAGACTTCACGAAATTTTTTCTTAACACAGGTAAAGTACAAAGGGGTAAATCACCATACAGTAAACTTACACACGATATGATTGCGGGCATGAATTATAATATAACTGTTCATCTCTCCTACTATTTGCATCACTTTAAAGTCACAATTCAGTACCTCTTATTTTTGGCCACTTATATGCAAAAAAAAACCTTAATTTTAATATATGAATCAACGTTTTTTACAGATACAAATGCTGCTGCCAATTCGCAACTGTTTGATGTTACATTCATGGTTGGTCAGAGTAAACAGAAAGTTAAATTGGTTGGAGTTAGAGCTATCTTGGGTGTTAGAAGTCGGGTATTTCAAGAAATGCTTTATGGAATACAAACAGGGTAAGTTATTTTGTTTATATATTTGAAAACATTCCAACCTGAATAAACGTCACTCAGTCAATTAGATCACAAAACTATTTATTTATTATTTCCAAATATCGTGCGTATCAAAGAGGGCTTGAATTAAAAAACATAGGGCTTGGTTTAGATCACAATGATATGGGGACGATATATCTAACCAAATCTAGGTTAAAATTTTGTCAAATTCATATTTTATGACATGATATGCGAAACTAATGAGTAATAAAATAAGTAGACAAATACAAATTTATTTTTGTTGTTTACAAAATTAACAAAGTAAGAATATACAGAAAGAAAAATAATTACATAAATTGCGGAAATTGGCCACCATGGGGTAAGTAAATTCACACGTCTCTTTATATTTTCGAAAGTGTTGACCAGCATCTCTGGAGAAATGTTACCACATTCTTGGATAATCCTTTCTTGTAATTGTTCTAAATTCGCAACTGGTGTTTTAAAAATAGTGTTCTTTAAATGAGGAAAAACGAAGTAATCCATAACTGTTAAACAAGGTGATCTAGGTGGGAATTCAATTTCTGATCGAAAACTAATCAATCTGTCGTCGAAAAAATTGCGTAAGTAGTTAATAGTTTCGGCGGCTGTATGGGCGGTTGCACCGTCCTGTTGAAAATATCCAAAACGTAGTTCGTCGTCAAGTAATTGCTCCACAAATGGATTCAAAATATTGTCTCTATACCGCTGTGCTGTAACTGTGTCATGGAAAAAAATAGGACCAACAATTAATTCTTCTTCGGGAAACAGCTAACCAGACACCAATTTTTTGAGGGTGCAATGTGGACTGGACTGGAAATGGGTATTTTCACTACTCCACATGCGTGTATTCTGAGAATTCACATAACCGGAGAGGTGGAACCAGGCTTCATCCGAAAAAAATGTCAGGTCCAATAAATCATTTCTTTACAATAAATTTTGGGTAAACCATTGAGAGTAATTCCTGCGTCTTTTAAAATCTGCGGCTTGTATTTCTCGGAATACTTGCACTTTATAAGGAAATACATTTAGCTGCTTCTTAAGAATAGTCCTGCATGTTCCATAAGATCTTCCTACTTCTTGGGACAGGCGTCTTATACAATTCGTTGGCGTATTTTGCATTATTCCACGAACGTTTGCAACAAGTTCTTCTGTTCTTACATATGGTCTTCCTGCTCCTTTTTTGTGTCGTATAGAACTTGTTTCCCTAAACACAGCCACGGTTCTTTTCAGGAAATGATAAAAATCCCCAGCAATAAAAGCAACGTTAGGAAAATGTTCGTGAAAATCGTCCATGCACAAACCCGATTTACTCTAACCCCGTTTCGAAAATACGCTTCAACAATGAATGTTTTGTGCTGTTCCGTAAAGCCCGTTGTGTGAATTGTTCAAGAAATTGGAAAAATTAGCGATGAATCAAAATACTTGTAACGACTGTCAAAGATGACGGAATAACTGATTGATTGTTAATTCAGGTAGTTACTGACACCCAACAGGTATTAAGCTCTACGGCTAAGCATTACGTCCTTAGATGCAAGGTCCTCTTTGATGTAAATAATTTTTGCTCGCACGGTACTACCATCGATGTATTTATTACACAAAGTCATCGAATATTGAGTTCACGAAGGCAAGGTGTATACTTTAATGATGTTTTCTTTAAAGCATAATGTATTGGACTGTGCTTAAAATAATATAAAATGTTTGGCTGTATCTGAAATAGTTTGTACCATAATTTCATTGTAAAATCATATCGTTCTTATTGGAAACCATTCATTTCTAAATATTAAATGTCGCTAGAAAGCTTTACTAAGTAAATTGATCATTTTTTATGTTTAAACAAATTACTTTTCCTTTTTAAGGTTTGGTTCACCGCAAGTTCCAGTTGCAGAACTTCTAGCCCGTCCGGTTCCGACCCTCATGAGTCCACAACAATCGCGACCGAAATCGAGTAACTTCTTGCAAGTTCCTGATATTGAAAGCCCAAGACCAAAAAGCGTACCCAGTTCGCCAATGGTTAAAAGGGCTTTTACGAGGTTGGGAACGATAACTGCTGGTTGGGGCCGGTCCATACGAAAACACAATGCTCAACAGTTGTCGGCTGATGATAAGAAAAAATGGGCTAGCAGTCAAGACTGTTCAAGTGAGTGATATTCATTAAGGTCACAAATATCTCATTAAAAATTGAAACATGTCAATTTTAAGTGTGTTTTAGAATGTTGTTACCGATCTTATTTAGTATAAATTGCGATGTACAAATTCATAGTTTTGCAGATGATACTACAATTTTTTATACCGATACAAATTGGGAAAACTTAAATAATAAAAAAGATTTTAAAATTATAAAAAATTGGTTTGATAACAATTTGTTAACAATTAATTTTAATAAAACAAATTATATTCCTTTTCACCTACCACAAAATATGAAAAGTATTCAAATAAATGAAGACATTCAAATTTTTAAAGTTAATTAAATAAAATATTTAGGAATTATTTTTGATAGTAAGTTAAATTGGAATTTTCACATAGAATACTTAATTAAAAAATTAAGAAGTTTACTACCGATTTTTAAAAACATTAAAAAAATTTTAAATGTAAGACATAATATGGAAATATTATATTACGCGTTAGTTAAAACTCATTTAAATTACGGAATTTTAGGTTGGGGAGGAATAAATAGAACTTTAAATTTAAAAAAATTAGAAATATTACAAAAAAGGTTCCTAAAAATGATATTTAATAAAGATTATCTTTATCCTTCAACAGAATTATATTCAGAAACAAAAAAGTTGAACATAAGACAACTTTACATTTATAACATTTTAATATATATATATTTAAAATTAATATACATAAAACCTAAATTAAATAAGTCAATAGGACAAAAAAATTTCAAATATTTATGTTTTTATTTAAACGATTATTTACCAACAAAAATTAAAAAATTTAATTCATTAAAAAAATTTTAAGTCGAAATAAAAACATGGATATTAAAAACAGACAATTTGAAAATATTTTTAGAAATGCTTTAATTAATTAATATTGTTCTGAATAATTTATATAGGTAATATTTTTCACTTAAAAATTATAATTTAATAATTTTATTATAGGTAATATATTTCCTCAAAAAAGCTGCGTTTATACTATAAATTAACATTTTTACTTTAAAACTTGAGTTTTAATGCATAATTATAGATTTATGATTTTACATACTAAAACAAAAAATAAGATTTGCCCCTAACAAGCTCAGCTTCAGGGAATTGGAGAATAAGTTTATCGAAGACAGCATAAACATATTTATTATAGTATTAAATTTTAAATAAACTTATTATTATTATATATTATTATATTATCTTTAGTTATGGTTATGATTACATTAGGGCATGTATTAATAAAATCATTGTTGCCTAAAGAAAGGTTCTGAAAAATTGTAAATCGAAAAAATTGATACAAAATATATTAATTGTTTTTTGAAAAACTGTTTTCGGTAAAATACTTCATTATTTCTAGATAAAGACGGCAAAGACAAAGATGGCAAAGACAAATGTCCTACAAACCTTCCTGTGCCAAGACTAAGCGTTTGCGCAGACGCTCAGAAAGTAGACAGGGCAAAGCTTGCGCAGACTGAATTTTCTATTATTGAATTTGATTCTGATACCTTTAGAATATTGTTGGATTATTTGCATACAGGTACGTAAATCAACAAATAAGTTTATTTTGGCTCGCCAATTATCAGCGTTAGCCCGGCAATATATTACAAAGAATTTGAGGGAAATTATAAAAAAATATAGAAAGAAGTATTTAAAGTTGCTTTGTAACTCATCCTGTAGAACCTTATAAGTACGTTTTTTAATTTTCACTTCGAATATTCTTCAATACCCCCAAACTCTTTCTTAATAAATAATTGTACGATGTCTATGGCTCCCAATGACGAACTTTATAATTAAAACATTTGCCCAGTTGTTTTCAATACTGTGACCTCATAACATTGTGGAATTCTCTTTAATGCTCTAATCTCTTTTAGGGTCATGTCCATTAACGTGTTCCACAATACCGGGTCTCATTTGTGCAGCCGAACATTACGACCTGCCTGACCTTTTACAAGCCTGTTTCCATCACGCTAAGCAGTTTTTGAGAATAGATGTGGTAAGTTAAACAATGCTTAATTAAAGGTCTTAAAATTGGAAGGTATTTTTATATTTTTGTGGACCGTGGCGATTTTTTACGGATATCAACGTGGGTTCCAAAATGTCATGCTTACTAATGGGATGACTTCTATTATTACTAGAGTTAGAGGGATGAATATATTCTAATTTACGATGTCTGTGCTGAATATGATAAACTCGGTTATAGTAAAAAAATCCATTGCTTTAATGTGGATTGTTTTTGTTTTCAGATTTGTTGTATGTTGTGTTCATTGGAAAACTATTACTGGAGGTATACATCAGCATCAGAACTAGTTAATATGATTCTAGCTTTTGTTGAAACCAGAGCGTATGCCTTATTTCAGTTGCCTGAATTTTTAAATTTAAGCGAGTCCATGGTGCAAATGATAATGTGCAGGTGAGCATATTAATTTAATCTTTTTTTTTTTTATTCTCAACCAACTTAAAAAAGAGAATATAACACCAAATATGTTTAGTAACTATTAATAACTCCATCGAAATTATTCAAAAAAAATATTAATATACAGTATGTCTCCGTAAGTGTGCATCATATGGAAAACTTTTTTATTATTCATTTTACGAAAAAAAGTTTTTCCTCATAAAAAGCTCTGCATGGTCTAAAACCTAAAATGCAACCATCAAATATCGAAATTTTCCAGTCATATACGAGGTTTGTCAAAAAATGTGAATTTTTCCCAAGAATGTAAATTTTTCCCAAGAGTAAAGTACCTTTATTTTTGACATAATCAAAAATTGTTATTAAAAAAAGTTGATCAGAACTAAAAACCACGTCTAAATATGCAATTTTACGCATTTATGTTGAAAAATTATTTTATTAATTTATTATTAATCATTTAATTTTTTAATTTTTTAATTAATTTAATGCGTGTTATTGCATATTTAGATGTGGTTTTTAGTTCTGATGAACTTTTTTTAATAACAATTTTTGATGTCAAAAATAAAGGTACTTTACTCTTGGGAGAAATTTACATTCTTGGGAAAAATTCACATTTTTTGACAAACCTCGTATATGACTGAAAAATTTCGATATTTGATGGTTGCATTTTAGGTTTTAGGCCATGCAGAGCTTTTTATGAGGAATAACTTTTTTTCGTAAAATGAATAATAAAACAGTTTTCCATATGATGCAAACTTACAGAGACATACTGTATAATACGATAAACTTAGTTCAGTTTTAAAAAATATTTTTTTAATGTTTTTTTAAAAGTCCATAATGTTGATATTTCTTTAGTTTTTTTCGGCAAACTGTTATAAATTGTAATTCCTTTATATATTATTGATTTTTGGCCAAACGTACTCTTTACCATTGGTGTTTGAATATGATGGTTTTGTCTCGTGATTTAAATAATGTTGCTCGAAGGAAATATAATATTCGATTGTTTTTCTTTAATAAAAATAGTGTATTAGAATGCATAGTTTTAATTTATTAAGCTTTTCTAAATTTAAATATCCATTTGGTTCATATAAATTTATAGTTGGTTCTAAAAAAGGCAGTTTATGTATGTATTTAATTATTTTGTTTTGTAGTTTTTTTAATGGCTGAATTGTAGTTAAATTCGCTGATCCCCAGATTGAAATCATATACTGTAATTTTGAATAAACTAAAGAATAATATATATTTTTTAAATATTTTAACGATATATAATTTTCAGCTTTAAACAAAATGCCAATTATTGGGGAGATGTAACTTCTTAAATATTCAATATGTTTTTTCCAACTTAAATTTTCATCAATATATAAACCTAAAAATTTAATTGTATTAGTATATTTAAATAAATTATTATTGAAATACAGTGAAGAAATATTATTATTTTTTAATTTTGATTTACGTATAAACATAAAAGATGATTTATTAAAATTTAATGATAGTTTATTAGTTTCAAGCCATTTATATATTATATTTAGGTCGTGGTTAATGTTATTATGAATTTGAGCATAGTCTTCATGAAAATATACAATAGTAGTACCATCGGCAAACAATTTTATTTTACCTTTTAAATGTAATTTTGAATTATTTTTATTCTTGATTTCCTTTAAGTAAAATGTTTGATACTGCATTTTATTTTATACAAATGTCGTATCTTCAACTTCAGGCATAACTTTTTAAAGAAGGTTTTGATGGCGCTAAGCCACCCTCCAACTACTACTACTTAATGTACTGTAATAATAAATAACTATACTGAATATAACACCTATGTTAAATGTTCTTACATAATAGATATTAGAGTATTTCTTGCTGAGCAGCATTTTACTTATGGAAATATGATTAGGTTTTTTAACACTGATTCACCGGCTACAATAATCCAACTTTTCAGACGCGTAAGAAGACTACCCACCTTAACTTACTTAATAAAAGTAAACTCTGTTTCAGGAACTTGGAGATACCGGAAATAAGAAAATTCGAAGCGATGCTGGCTTGGGCTCGTCATAAAATTAGAACTAAAACTTCCAGCAAACTGGATGCCAAGTTAGAATTTAAATGTATTATGGAGCGTTTGGCTCGAGACTTGAAACTGTACAGAATATCGCCACAGGAACTCATTAAGGTAAACAAAACAGAAAGCTATTTCAAAACTCTATTTTTATAATTTAGTAGTATTTTAAGTAAAAGTAAAACTAGCAGAAGTTCCTAAGCTTCCCGTCTGATTATAAAACTTACTGTATAACGATATGAACAATGTAAGGCACAAGGTTTCTTTTAAGCGATGGTAGATTGGCCTTCCTTGTCTTGTCTAGGCCAGCCTGTATTACTGCATAGCAGTTGCCAAAAATGCACTAGCTAACATTATTATGTTCTTTATGTTTACGTACACAATTTTTTATAAAAATCTCAAGCTGTTTGTCAAGTGATATTCAGCTAGATCGAAAGCTAGATTAACGAAATAAATCCACAAGTTATTTAACTTAATCCTTTTTAACTAGGTTGTGTTGCCATCCAAAGCGATCAAAAACGAAAGGATACTAGAAACCTTGATGTTCCAAGCGAATTCCGGAATGTACAGAATACAAGACTCCTATATAAAGGAATGTACTCAAAGACTGCAGAAACAAGACTCTCGCTTTTCGGAATGGGAGTCGTTCGATTACAGCAATTAGAGTAGACGACAATCATAAGTAAACCAGATGAGTTTTCCTATTAAGTAATTGTGATATATTAGTTGGTCATGTGGGTTTACAATATTTTTGTCTTACAAATAATTCAAAGTGAAAAGCCAAGGAAATTTCAAACAGATTTATACAAATATTATTTTTTTAATTATTCCATGCAAACAGATATTTTTGTACTGCATCATAAACGTATAAAATGTAGTATTAAGTATATTTTTAATCGGTTTAAGGTCTAAAAAAAATTTTTTTAATTGGTTACCTTAAGAAAAGCAAAGTTAACTTATTGGGAAAGCTCATATTATCTAAAATTGATTAATAAGGTTAGTAGCCGCTATTACCTGGGAACAAATTCTAAGAAAAGTTTACTATATTTTTCGTAGTCATGTAAGAAACATAATGCAAGACTATCGAAACCAAATATTTGCATTATATTTTGCATTAATGTTTGTTTCTTTAACTCCAGATAGTAAATGGTGGTTGTACTGTGCTTTAAGCTTCAATTTGATTATACATTTATTTAAAAATGCTTTAATTTAATATGGTCCCCAGTGTATACACGTGTGTCCACGGATAGAGTTTGGAAGAGGAAAAACTTGTTTATTAGTAGGTCTAGAAGAAAATTCATTCTTTATAAAAACGTCTGCTTATGCGTAAACTACAATTTCGAATATCAGATTTGCGATTACTATACAGGGTTCGTTACAAACAACATTTTTACTTTCTAGGATTTTGTTTAAAATCAATTTACGTAAAACAAATAATTATTGTTGCTTTCTTCGAATATGATTTTATATCTGGCCGAGTAACAATTTTGTTGTAAGAAACCCATTTTTTATTTGCCTACTTTTGAAGTATTTGTATTATTACATGTCATATTTCTTCAATTCATTTAATCATAAATTATAAAACTTTTATTCAAACGTGGTACACCCAGTGGCGGATTTACAAATTTGCCGCTAGTAGGCTATTCAATTTTTGCCGCCCCTATACCAGTGACGGCTCGTGAGTTGTGAAACAGGTGAAGTTTCGGGAAAGAAAAAGCCCGCCGCAGGCGAAATGCGCCGCAGGCGAAAATACTTGAAGACCACGCCCAAATTTGGTCAATAATTTTTAGTAAATATTTTAAAAATTTATTATTACCTACTTATTTTATTGAAAATGAAATTTCTTTCGGCAAAGCCAGTAAAGTTCCAACTACCTTTTTTTATCCCCATTAACAGACACGGCCAACAATAAAGTTTATTTAAAAAAATACTACCCGTCGACCATGAATAAAGATTGTACCATTTATTTCAAGACAAAAAAAAAATTTTGGGCCAAATTTGCCGCCCCCTAAAACCTGCCGCCCTAGGCTCCAGCCTACTCAGCCTAATGGTAAATCCAGCACTGGTACTACCACCGAGTTAGCGCATAGTTCAATTCCCAATAACAGTTCCTAATTTGCTGTATTGGAATATTTGCAATAACTATTCTTATTTTTTCTTTCAAGATATCTAAGTTATTATTGACATTGGTTTTATACACATGTGGCGGTATATAGATGATGTAGAAACCCTCATCTAACTGTACTGATTGCATTAGTAGCACATTTTTAAAGTTTAAAGTCAGTGCCACGTACGATTGCTATCTGGATGGAATGCGTTGTGTGCATTTTATGTTTTTAATTTGGCCTTATAAAAGTATGCCAAAAAGCCAATCTTATACCCAAAAGGTATAGAAATATTCCACATTGAACTCGGTTGTTGATAATTATATTAATATATATATATAATAATTATATTAATTATATAATTAATTCCGATTTTTTTTATATACGAACTAAGGTTTTCAAAAATTCTTGAAGGGACAAGAAAGTGTACCTAAGGCTAGGTTTTCTAATGTGCTGTTACAGTCTCCTGAATGAGAATACTCTAACTTAAAAACTAAGTCATTTATTTGACACGTTTTACCGATTTTAATTTTGTCAAATTTTCTTTACTTGCAAGTTAAATACGTTGAGAAACAACAAAAGAAGGTACAATTATAAATTATTGATCAAATCCAGAATAATCGCCATAAAATACACACAATTTGCTACCTACACACCTGTTTGTTTCCTATTTTGTAATATGTTTTATCAAGTACAAGAAAAGGGTCTGGCTTTCAATTTTAATATTTGACACAGGTACCTACTTACTTTAAGGATACGATACGTTATGAGTAACAAGCTCGTCATTTTATTTCGTTAGTTTTTGTTTTATTTAAAATAAGTCCCTGAAGTTGTGTTATACAGGGTGTTTTTTTAAGGTCGACGAGCGGCCATATCTCGGAAACTACCAGGCATAGAAACTCAAGAAAAGAAAAATGATAATTAAAGTGGCCATGAGAAAATTCTGGAAATAATTTTTAAGTTCCGCATTTTGCCGCAAGAGGGCGTAATTGAAAAGTAAATTTTAAAATTTTACATAACTCCGAAAATTCCACATTAAGGTATATGTTTGATAACACCATTTTAAAGCTTGGACAATTATGCATTATTTTGGTCTTATGCGCATTGGCGTACCGACTTTAATAAGAGTGGGGGAAGCTGTTGAAAGTGTAATCATTTAAATCACTGTAACTTATAAACGACTTATCCGATTTTAGCAAACTAAAGACTGTTTGGAAGAGAAATGTATGCACTTTCACCAATCGTATTTAGTTGTCCATAATAAATCTCAAAAAAAAATGCTAGAGGGCGCAATTTGCAATAACAATACAATTTTTGATTTTACTCCGAAAAAATAAATCATACGGTATAATTATGATACCATAATCGAAAAGTAGATGAAATTTGCAAGACAAGATGTGAAGACCGCAGTTCGCTATCTTTGTTCGTTCGTTATTGCCAAAACAATAATTTTTAATACAAATTGCGCCCTCTAGCAATTTTATTAGAAACAATCGTGTACAATTAGATACGACAATTGAAGGTACTTCCAAACAAGCTTAAATTTAGTAAAATCGGATAAGTCGTTTAGAAGTTACAGCGATTTTAATGTTTACACTTTCAATAGCTTCTCCCACTCTTATCAAGTGCATAGCATTGGACCAAAAATATTAAAATTGTATTTTTCCCAAGATTAAAGAACTAAAGTGATTTTAAGGTATTCATAGCCCTCTAGATAAAACAATAAATTTGGAAAAAAAATATTTTCTTGGTGACAAAAAGTGAGACGTGTCACATCGTTGATTTAGAATGTCATATGAAGTCAAAAAAAGGAAAAATATACCAGGTGTCCCATTTAAAAATCGAAAGTTTATGTCACTTCCGGTTAAACCGGAAGTTCCATAATGTTGAGTCACCTGTCAAAAAATGCAGTTTTATGTCGTATACAAATCCCCCGAATTGTATTCCATTATCTTGAAAAACAAAAAAGTTAGAGGGGCGAACCACCTTCCGTGGACACCCGGTATAAGTTACTGGGTTCAAAAAACGACTCCAGAGGATTATTTTAGATAAAACTAAATTGGCGTAACATTGATCCTACGTGTCATAGTCGGGCGATAAGGTCGAGCCTTCACTAGCTTATATCCTTATTAATTGGCAGATCGGACATGAAATAGGCATACCATATCGGCGGTATTTCGCTTTGCACGCAGCGTACTGCTGTTTATATTCAGTCGATCTTGGAAATAAATATACTAAGCATATATAGAGTTAATTTACTTTCAGACTTATAAGTATAACATGATTTTTTTTTTTCTTATTTTTGCTGTACTAACGAAGTTTTGCTTCACTAAACGCAAGCAGTCTAGGCAGGAAACCTGTAGACAATAAAGTTTATATCGAAACAGTAAACATTACAGAAAAATATTGGAATTGAAAATAGCCTGAAATTATACCCATTTTTCAGTAGACGTAGATTATAATTATACCATTTGACGGAACAAATCTGTCATTATTTAATACCTTATCGGTAAGGACGGCTGTACAAATTGCTGGTGCTGCTAATAATAAACCCGAACAAATGACATGAAACTTTAAAAAACGGATTTTTAAAACATTTTAATTAAATTAAATATTGTTACATCAACTTTAATTTAATAATGATTTTTCCAACCATATTGTGGTGGTTTAGTACCTACTAGGTTCTTCTCAGCATATGTCATGAAAAAGGGAGGGGGTAGTTTTTTGAGTTTACTTTGAGGTTCTAATTTTTCATATTACAATTTAGGGTGTAGACTGTAGATAAGTAGATCCTCCCTTATATAATTTTGTAAAATATAGCAGCACCAATGGTCGATTTAGCTAAAAGGTCCGTGTAAGCAATTTAACGGCGCGTTATTTTAATCAGCCAGCCTTTTGAGCTATATTAAACTGACTATAAGCATTATTCTTATTTCAGCGGTATTTTATGAAAATACCAGTAGCTAACAGTGTGACCAGTAAAGTCCGCATCATATGGGATTGTTTTTATTAATAGCTTTATTCAAAATTTGACTTTGGCATCAAGTTCTGCTTCGATCGAGATGAAAATTAAGCAAAAAATAGTAGTCACGTGATTCGCATTCTCTGTCAAATATTAATTTTTTTCAAAAAATAATTCAAAAGTGGGGTTATTTCTGAAAATATCGAAAAAAGTTATTAGAAAAGGTTTTTTAAATGCAGTTTCTAGCCCACATGCAAAATTTCAGCTGAATAAGATAATTTTGATTTTTTACCCACAACTAAAATTTATTTTCCACTTAATGAACACTTTACTGATAACACTGTGTTTTTTTGTCTTAATATTACTTTCAGACACAAACTACGTTTTCAAAAATACTTATTTTATGAAGTTACCTGATACAGGGTCAAAAACGAATAAACTTTGCATCACATGCGACCAAATTTTAATAGCCCGATTTTGTAGAAAAACACACATTTAATATGGCGCTTAACATAGTATAAAACAAAGTCGCTATCCTGTTCATGTCCCCTTATGTGCGTAAATCTTTAAAACTACGCAACGGATTTTGAAGCGGTTTTTTTTTAATAGATAGAGTGATTCAAGGGGAAGGTTTTTATGTATAATACATGCATACTATTATAGAGAAACACTGATAAATTAGAGTAGGGAGAACGAACGACCCAACCTAACCGGTCCCCGGCCCGTTCAACGATCGATCCGAAGCCGGAATAGACGAAGACAGACTATGTTTTATGCATGGAAATTGTGGACGGGCCGGCAAACGGTTGAGTTTGAGGTTCGCCTTATTATCTCACGTCGTATAATGACGGACTGCAACGCAGGCCGGGTACACGCTAGTCTGAAATAAAGCATTGTCAAAACTAAGAAGTTTTATGTAGGTTGCGTCGAGTCTTATTTTGCAAAAGTGGTGCAATTTACAAAATATGGGTAAAAAATCAAAACTATGTTATGCAGCTAAAATTTCGCATGTGGCCTAGAAACTGCATTTAGAAAAACTTTTTCTAATAACTTTTTTCGATACTTTCAGAAATAACCCCACTTTTAAATTATTTTTTGGAAATAATTAAAATTTGACAGATACCTAATGCTTAATTTTCATATCGATCGAAACAGAACTTGATGCCAAAGTCAAATTTCGAATAAAGCTATTAATAAAAAAAATCCTGGTCACACCGTATATAAACATCTAGAAACTGCAAATTTTTTTGCATATCAGTTTTTTACAAAAATCTAATATTCTATGCAACCCAAAAGCTCAAAATTAAATAATCTTGAGGGCAACAGAAATCTGACTTAGAAAACCAAATATAATTCGTGTATGGGTGGCGGTAGAAAAACCATTCAAAAACTGAGGATACCGTGAAAAACGTATCGCAAGCGAAAAATTTATATAAAAATTACAGAAATTAATATGATAATAGGGGAAAGTCGGGTAGGATGGGCCACTTAGGCTAAAAACCATATGTCAATCTTCAAGAAATATATAATTTTTAAAATTGGGGGACAGACCCATTTGGCTGCGTTGCTGGTTAGAATAACCAGCTGTTATATTTTGCTCTACAAATTGAAAAATAATGTCCTAATGATAATATTATATTTCCAGCTTAGCTAATTTATGTCTCTATTCCATTAAATTCCTTTCCACCGTCTTTAGGTAAAAAAAAATGTATATGCGATAAAATATACAGCAGGTTACAGCGGACCTTATGTTCTAAATGTGGTTTAAATAAATGTTTTAATTAATATCTAAACATACCAAATCCATAAAAGTATATTGGTAGTATGTGTATTATATATTTGTAACATAATGTTGTATGTGTTCGATGTTATTAATGATAGTTATTAGAAAAAAAGGAGCAAGAAGCACGGAAAAATGTGTTTCCAAGACTTATATATATTTTAATTACCTAGGTAGCAGATGAAATGTTAACATATTTTGATACTAAATTTCTTAAATATCTATAAAATTTTGGTGGCATACTTGTTATAACGAATATAAATTATTGTGAATACTCATAGGCCAATTTTAAAATTGGATTAAGAAAAAAACACTAGTGACGCATTCACCATTTCGTTTTTTGATCAATATACCCGTCTTTGGGTAGTTCTTAATTAAAAAAAAATAATTGATAAATTAATAAAAGCAAAAAAAGAAATATAAGCAAACTTCACAAAATTTCCTCATAACTGAGATATGACAAAAAAAACAGAAACAAAAGAACTTTTGTGAATAAAAAAAAATAGCAACAAGACATTTTTTTAAACAGTATAGGTTCAATTAGACACCTTTTTGATACCCATGTCAACGGATTTTATCTATTGCTTAACTTATTTTTTTGCTTTCCCCTTCAGGTCTAACGACGTGCTCGGACTTGTGGCAATTGGCAATGTTGAATCTGGATCGATCACTTTTTAACCCGCGCAAAGTCCATTTTGATTTGATTTTGAGTTCCTACTCTAAGCAAATTTTACAAAATTTAAGTGAGGTGGTCTATTCTGAGTGGCATACTCAAAAAGGGATCTTATAGGTTTAAAATTAATTATAAAATTAATTTAATTTGTTATTAGTTGTAACTGAAATATTGCATTTGTTTGAAGGTGGTAGACAATGAAGTAATATCAAAAAAATTACCTTGTCGGACTTCCCTTGTCTTTATTTTATTACCTAACACAACGTTTCGGTTAGTCAGTATCTTTAACCGTTTTCAAGTGTAAACTAAATTATAATTCTAGGGCTACTGTCTTAAATACTATCCTACTATAAATACTAATAGTTTGAGTGACACGTTATTAACACTGCCAATTTTAAAACCTAAACTTTGGCTTAGATATATGTTGATGATACCTTTATTATCTGGACAGACAGCAACAAAGAGCTGATACGGTATTTGGAACATAGTAATAGTATAAGACAATAATTCATTAAATTTACCATGGAAACAGAAAAACATCCCACTCTACCCTTTCTCGATGTTCTCGTCAAACGAAGTGCTGAAAACATAAAAACTTCAGTGTACATGAAACCCACTCACACGGGGCAATACCCTCAGGTGTTAGTGTATATGGCAATACCTTAATCACGGATCGAATCATTCAAACTCCATGAAACAGGGCATAATTCAAACTTTTTATCACAGAGCCATATAACGTTTGCAACACTCCGGAAGACCTTAATATTGAAATTTCAAATATCAAAAAAGATTTAAAACAGAATGGTTACCCTGAAACCTTTGTAACTAATACCATCTCAAAACTTAAAAATTGCGAAGTAAAAACTAAAACAGAAACGAAACAGGAGCAAGCATTTCTTACAATACCTTATGTTAAGGGAATTTTTTAAAAGATTAGAAGAATAACCAAAAACTATAATATCAAAACAGCCTTCAAATCCGGAAATACGCTTAGAAGCTTTCTTACAAAGGTAACCCCCCCCCCCCCCCCCCCGTAATGAAAACACAAAAAAGTGTATCTATCAAATCCCTTGCGAGTGTGGCGAATCGTACATTGGAGAAACAAAAAGACCTTTTCCCGTACGAATTAAA
Source organism: Polydrusus pterygomalis (assembly GCA_963969555.1). Lineage (NCBI taxonomy): Eukaryota > Metazoa > Arthropoda > Insecta > Coleoptera > Curculionidae > Polydrusus > Polydrusus pterygomalis. The sequence goes on from OZ018379.1 coordinate 23,973,486, forward strand.
GAACATACCTAAAGAGGTGAAACTTCGAGATCAGGTATAGCGGAACATGTATGGACCAACCAACATAATATACAGTGGTCAGAAGCCACGGTTTTGGACACGGATCAGCACTTGAGAAAACGAAAATTCAAGAGGCAGCTTTTATGAATCAAAATACCCGTATATTTAGTAAGCCAAGTATAGATTTATAGATATCCCCAATATCTGGAAGCCTCTTCTTGTCCAACACCAACAGCTCAAACTTCACACTCCAATAAGCACGTAGGCGGATTCATCAAGCTTCATTGCACATGGATAGTATTTAAGACAGTAGCCTTAGAATAGTTATTTTTGCACATGTTACATACACAATTTTTTCTACGATCTTTTTTCTATTTAACAAAAAAGTTTAAAATCGCTCTGTATTACCTCTCCTTTGTGTGCAAACGTTGTAATTCAAATTTGACAATGGATCATAGATACCTTTGACTTCAACATAATAAAATTATGGCGCCCTATTTCGATAGGGTATCGACGGTGTGCAACATACAATACACATACTATAAACAAATTGTTCGTTTCCTAGGGAATTTACTTTATTGCACTAGCACTGGGGCAAAAAGTACTTTATTGCATAGTATGCAATAAAGACCTACTTTTGTCATTAGAAATTCATACACAATATGACATTTTTTGAACGATCGTAGAAAAATATAATTTAGTTTATACAGTCTTGAAAACGGTTAGAGATACTGACTAACCGAAACGATGTGTTAAGTAACAAAATAAATACAATGGAAGTCCGACAAGGTAATTTTTTTGAAATATATTAGTTTCAACCTTTGACTACCTGATATAAAATTATTTTACATATCAAAAAAAATTACATATACAAAAATATCACTTGATTAACAAGTATGCTATCCATAGTCCTTACTAACCTGTAATTTAATTTCTTGTAATGTGGTAATTATAATAAGTGTCTTATATACACCTATCAGATTTAAGGCAAACAACACGTGCACGCATTCTTGCGGACTATTCGTGTCGCCTCAAATGTTAATAAAATGTTATTGTAATTGTTGTCTGTTTAAAATAATACGTTATTTATTGACACATTCATTTAATAAAGTATAAGAAAATTTACTAAATGTTGATCGTATAGATGCAGATAATATTTAACTTTATAAATTTACATTTTTAAGATATTTAGGTACAAACGCACAAAAAATACTGACGAATTTTGATGATGTACCAGCTCCCTCAAATATTTATTTGTGGTAATTAACACACGCATTTTTACATATTTACGGGCGATTTATGAAGATTATTATAGATAATTAGAAGATAATATATTGTTCGCGAAAATAATTAAAAGCGAATAATTGTGGCATATCGGACAAGTGTGTAACTGTTTTTTATATTGGAATATACAGGGATCCAAGCACAATGGAAACCCTGGGGCGGGTAGCTCACAACGGCCGTTTCTTCTTTGTTAGGACTCTACGGGCAGCCATAACCCAAGCAAGATGTATTAAAAGCCTTTTCACAAAAGCAAAGCGGCCATCAATACACCGTAGCGTCATCCCAGCTTTTGTAAAGTATTTTAATACATCTTACCGCTGTATCGGGATTGCTTGGGTTATAGCTGCCCGTAGAGTCCCAACAAGGGCGAAACGGCCGTCGTGGTCTACCCGCCCCAGCGTATCCATTGTGCTTGGATCCCTGTGTATTTCAATATAAAAACAGTTACACACTAGTCCGATGTGCCAATTATTCGCTTTTAATTATAGATAATAATAATAAAGGATTTAAAAAGTAAACAATTTTTCAAGCCACATAGAAAAGTTATGGTAACTTCTAAAATTTTACACGTGTCCAAAATGTTTCTAGAAGGATTGGAAAAAAATGCTTTTTCTTATGTTCAAGGATGGACAACTATAGTAGCCTCCGAAACTGATGGACGATATTACCCTTAAATAAATCCCCTAAATAATTTTTCATTAAAATTTAAATCCTAGCTACAACTGCCTTGAACGTTGATGGTCATAGTATGAATCATTAACACCAAAGTAACTATTATCTGCGGTCTAGACAGTATAATTATTTATTAAGATTAAAAATACATGGACTGCATCACTATAGGTTCTAAATAAAAAATTAAATGATCATAAAAGTTTTTTACCCATGGTCTAATGAGCGAGATTTAATTACGCTCCAGCCCTAGGCATTCAACAACAAACCATATAAATATCCACCTTAAAACGGTGTTGGGCCCTTTATTATTTTTGTCTTGTATCTTAAAGTAAGTATTAATTTGCGAGGGTCGAACGGTATTCTGATAAACTTATTCAATATTCTACTGAACTATACTACAAGTCCAAAATGTCCGTCGGTACCTCATTACTTTAAAGTGGAGGTTCATTTAAAACCAAATATCTTCATTTTTACGAGCAACTTCTTCTGATGCAGGTTCAATTTTATTTTGTAAAGTTCCCAAAAAATGTTTTCCATATAAGAAGGTCCTATAATCCGATGTCCAAATATACCGGCACAAACATTTACCTTTTGAGGGTATTGAGTCCTTGCTTGTACAAATTTGTGTTCACTTTCTGTACTCCAACATCTACAATTTTGAACATTTAGTTCACTGTTTAATGTGAAGGAGCATTCGTCGATAAAACAAATATTGCGTGAGACTTTTCTATCGTTATTTACCCTTTCCATAATTTCAAAACAAAAGTTTGTTCTTCATATTTTATAACATTCCCTCATTATCTGATGTTTTTGATATTTACTCGAATGATAACTATATTTATGTAATTTACGCAGAACTGTTATGTTTGCCTTCAGTTTTGCCAAGAGGCCTGGTGCTACTTCCAATATTTTCTTCTACATGGAGTTAAAGTTCTAAATCTGCATTATTTTCTTGGGCTTTGCCATCAAGTAGATCGTTTTCTCCAAGCAGTTGCATTTATTAACTATAGTATCTTTACTCTCAAAATTACAAACAATATTCACGACTGTTGGTTTGCTTGGAATGGGTTTGTCAGGAAACATCGCAGAGAATATTTCTGATACTCTCCGAGAACTATTATCCATGTAGTTAGTACCAGTTAATCATTAATTTTAATTTTCCTTGAATAATGTAAAACATAATCAAACTAATAAAAAATAAAACGTCTAGTAACAAAATTATTAGGTATTACCTACTTGTTATTTCATTGAGGTAGGTGATATCTATCGTATTTAATTTTTAAGAATTTAATGAATTTTAATTGACTTATTTTAAAGTACATCTTGGCGTGTGAGCTTATCATACAAGGACCTTTAAGAAGGTTTATACAATTTTGATGTCAAAAATAGGGGAGTCACTGACAGAAATTTAGGACTTATAAAATAGGTAGTCTAAAGGAAGCTAAATGTTTAAAACACATCGTGTTGATGCAAGATTAATGTATTTTTAATCACGAATTTTGTTGATGTTTTTAAATAAATCAACCTACGCTTCGTTAATTTTTTATTAAACTTCGACGCTTTCATTTATTGGGTCTTAAGTGTAATATTAATTGCCAATCAGTAGCTTAAAGAAATATTGTAATATAGGACTCGCTTGACTACTGAATCAAACTTGTTACAGAGTCAGTATAACTTGCACAAATCTTCGCACATGCATACACTTTGTCGCAGGTCTATCTCAGTAACAAATTAGCCGTTTTTTGTACTCTACGTATATTATTTTTATAGTCGGGTTGGAGCAGCCATTCTGTACATATTACGTGGCTAGACTAATTTTAGCACAAATAATGATGTACAATTAATAAGGAATTGCCTTTTTATTTCGGTAACAATGTATTAAAATTAATGTACTTTTGTTAGACTTGACTAAGGTCTACGACATTGGGCTTAGTATATTCTGATTATCCCAGTAATGAAGACATGCATACTTTTATTTTTATTACATATACTTTTATCTCGTATCTACAGACTGGCCGCGGATAGGGTTTACAATAGCAAAAATGGATGAAAAATTTCATTTTTCGGGTTTGTTCGGGTTTGTTCGGTTTGAGGGTAAAAGTCATTCTTGATCAAAAGTTTTGCTTGTAAAAAAAATGCAATTCACGAAGAGAAAATTTTATTTTTTTATACAGGATTCGCAAAAACTTCAAAAACATGATTTTTCTCCAAGAGTAAACTACCTTTATTTTTCATTTTTCACCATAATGCCAATTAGAAAACTTATTTAGAATAACGTTTGTAATTTAAATCCGAGATTTCAAATAAATCTTTGATTTTTTTAGTTTTTTTAATTTTTAGAGGTTTTTTTGGATAGCAGCATTAGCGGTCGAAATATTGTCTTCTTGCAGGAATTCTAAAACGGGGATTATTTTTGCTCCAGTATCTAATATGCGCAGAAGACACTTTCCCGTTTGTTGAAAATGTCGATTCATCGGAGAACATGATAAATTAATGAAAATTCCTGTTTTCACTTACAATTTTGTTTTCGACCAAAAGACAAAAATCCAAACGTTTGGCTTCGTCTCCTTCCAACGTTTGATTAAAAGTTGGCTTAAGTAGGAATATTTTGTTTGCCTTTAAAATATACTGAATATGAGTTTTTTTTACTACATCAAGTTCTTGAGCTCGGTTTCTTAATGAAAGGGCAGGATTGTCAGCAACAGACTGCAATACGATTAGGGAAGCTGCGTCATTCTGATCATAGTTTTTTTTTAAATTGGAAACTGAACCATCAGTTCGCTGAAATTTTCTTAATAATTTATGAAGTCCCATTTTTGAGACGTAAACGTTAGGGTATCTTTGATTAAATTTCTCTATCACAAAGTTGTAAGAACTTTCGCCCGCACCGTAACATTAAACTAAATAAACCCTTTGTTCTAAGGTTAACATTTTCAAAACACATCGAATTCTATTTGACAACTTCAAATTTGCCCCATACGTAAAAGCAAAGTAATAAAAAGGTAAAAAAAATCCTTGTTTTTACAAAAGATGGTAGGAACGCATTTAAAATTTTAAAATAAGATACACACCACCCATTATGAAAATAGAGTCTAATTAAATTTTTTATTAATATTTTTATTGAGCAGCAAAATTTCCATTTACCTAAGGTAAGGTGGGGTAAGTGGGTAGCAAAATTTGAATAGTTCATGTTTAGGTGGATTTAAAAAAAAAGTATTAGTTATTTTAAATTAAAATTTTATCCACCTATATCTATAGCCAATAGCTTTAGGTGACTTGCATTAAAAGTTTTTATAGTAATAATTGGTTCCGAAGATATTATTTTTTTTTTAAATCTATGTTCATAATACACACTTTGCCCGTAGAACGGGGTAAGTGTGTAGGCGGCCAACATTGTTTAAATAGATACAGTAATTGCAATTTTTGGGGTAAGTGTGTAAAAGTATAGAATCATAGCTATCGATTGCTGGTTGAACGGTTTATTTAAGTTGAAAACGAAATGAGCTACAAACTTTTTAAGTTACTTAAAAGTGTATTTTAACCTCGGTTTTAACATTCTTTAAAATAAAAACTAAAAAATTATATTTTTGACACAACTTTCAAATTAAAAGTGTTTTAACATTCTTTAAGATAAAAACTAAAAAATTATATTCTTTTTCGGACGTAGTTTCTAACCATTTTATTTGACACTTATAAGACACTTCAGAAATCCTAAAATAGAAATATTCCTTACAAGCAGTTCTTATTTGGGTGAAGTGTGTACTACATACACACTTACCCTCTCAAAATAGTACACACTTCCCTGGCGACATATTTTTAGAGGGCAAGTGTGTACTAGCCCAAAATAAATACCAAAAAAACTATCTGGAAACAAAATAACAGTAATAGGTCAAAACTACAGTATTTCTTACCTTATAAGTAAAAAAAAAATGGGTTAAAATCAATGTACTTCTGCCGATTATTATAGATTGAAAAAAGAGCAACGAACTAGGTGTCTTTACCACACAAACATGATAACCGAAAACACGCATTTTTATCCTAACCGCAGGTATCTATTTTTGCTTTATATCTTAGTTCGACAGTTTATATATGTGTCATCAGTAATTCATAGATGGCGGGACCAGTATTAATACCACTTAAGGAATATTTTTAGCTTACACACTTACCCCGCAAACACACTTACCCCACCTTACCTCTAAAAATTAAAAAAAAAAACTAAAAAACCGAAGATTTATTTTAAATCTCGGATTTAAATTACAAACGTTATTCTAAATAAGTTTTCTAATTGGAATTTTGGTCAAAAATGAAAAATAAAGATAGTTTACTCTTGGAGAAAAATCATGTTTTTGAAGTTTTTGCGAACCCTGTATAAAAAATTAAAATTTCCTCTTCGAGAATTGCATTTTTTTTATAAGCAAAACTTTTTATCAGGAATAACTTTTTCCCGAAAAATAAAATTTTTCATCAATTTGTGCTATTGTAAACCCTATCCGCGGACAGTCTGTATAGTAGAGAATGCAACTCCACCTTCATAACAAGGCAAATATATTTTTATAGTATCAATATGCTTTGACTCAGGTACATAGCTAAATTTATTAGCTGCGTAGCTGCCAGTTAACTTTAGCTGACACTGACCTACTTTAATAAATACCTTGGCATTTATTGGACCTACAGTCAAAACATAACCAACAGCTAAAAGCTTAACCAATTCCACACATTCCTTATAAAAAAAGCACTTTTATCTTTATATTAATTGTCTTCAGACTTCAGAATAACAACGTTCCCAGGAAGGAAACCTTGATTGAGTGATTCAAGATGAAAATGGCAAGCACAAGGTAACAAATTCGATTCAACTGTCAGCGTCAGGTAGTAATCCTAAATAAATGAAAGCCGTCTAAAAATTATTAAATTATATAAATGTGAAGAACCTGACAATTATGACATTGTTGTTTCTGTATGTGTAAACAAAATCCTATATTAATAGCATGAAATTCTAAACAAGAAATGATATTATTTTAAATGTGTAAAGATGTACCTATAAGAAATCTATTTTAATTCGCCGTACCATCTGTGCAATTATTGCAGTTCGTATATCAAATAAATATAAATACTGTTGATCATATATTTTGTCAGTTGTTATCCACGCGAATTTAAAAATAGATTTTTAGAGGAAATAGGTTTTTTTTGTAATAAAGTTTCATTAAAATTGCAACTTAAGTTTTATTATGAAGTAGTATGTACACGTTTTGGCAACCAGAAGCACGACGAGAGACATCGACGCAACATTATCATAATTTTGAAGAAGTAGTTCATGCTCAAATTGGAGTTAAATGTATAGAAAAAAGAAAAGCACAAAGTCTTTCTCCACAAGTTTATTAGAATAACTAGGCGAACCTAAAATAATTTTTAAAAATTCGACATGTTTCGAGTGTAGAAACACTCATCATCAGGAAAACAAAGTAAATAGTACAATGCTGATGTTGTTAGCGATAGAAAAAATAATAAGTGGGATTGAGCAGTAATGGAGCTTTCAATGGTGTACCCACACGAGGTGTAAAATATGAATAGTCAGAAGATACCGACAATAATTCAGCATACTGGAAAGTCAAGGGGTAGTGAAAAGACCCTGTCTTGGGCAGAACAATGAAGAGAGCAAAAGAAAATTAGAGAGTTTTAACGGGCTTTGTCAAAATCATTTAGGTATAACTAATGAAATGAGGGAAAGAAAATTCTTAAGTTTCAATAAACTTTGTACACAATTGAAAGCTCCATTACGGCTCAATCCTACATATTATTTTCTCTATTGCTAACAACATCAGCATTGTACTATTAACTTTGTTTTCCTGATGATGATTGTTTCTACACTCGAAACATGTCGAATTATTAAGAATTATTCTAGGTTCAGTTATTTTAATAAACTTGTGGAGAAAGACTTTGTGCTTTTCTTTTTTCTATTATCATAATTAATTATTACTGGTTGTTTCATTGAGGTATTTATCAGAGTCGTATTTAATTTTTAAGAATTTTACGAAGAGGTTTTTCTGAATAACTTTTAATTGGCTTATTAGAAAATAATAAAATTTGGTGTGCGGGTCTATCATACAAGGATCTTCAAGAAAGTCTAATACAATTTTAATGTCAAATTAATAGGTGAGCCGATATTTGAGGATAGCAAAATTTACACATGGGATATCCCATGGCCAGTCGGGCGGCGAACAAACCCGGTATAGGTTGTAAAGCGATTGAAGACTTATGACACCCAGTAAAAATTATCAGGGGCCGAATGCACGATAGCATGAAATTTTAAAATAACGAGAACTATTGTAAAATTATTTATTATTTGTTATTTTAAAACATTCATTACAATGTTATTATTAATCCTAAAAGAACAATTTAAGATATGTTTTAAATAAAAACAACAACATAATATATCTAAGTAACAACCTAACATAACAATAAATAAATGGCAATAGATAATTGTTTTATATTAATTGTACAGCACCATATCTTTAACCCAGAATAATCTTAACACATTTTAAATCACAAAAATATCTAAAACTAATATTTATAATTAATAAAACTGTAATGCTGAAATAGGAATGAAGTGACCCAAAGCTTAACTAATTTTTGTTGAACAAAGGTAAAGCAAAACCACGGAATAATAAATGTATCAATCTTCAACCCGTCCCTGGACAATGAAAGAATTTTATCGTAACGGGGGTAATCAGAACCAATAAGTAAAAATTGTATGTAACAATTTACCCACATTATCATCGTTATTATAGAATTACGCTACTTTTACTCGTTAAATCACTATTTTTCAGATTGTTTCTCCTATTAAATATTTTTCGGGTGATATAACTTTATAATTACAAAACAATCAACGGTAATTTTAAGAATAAAAACTTACCAATAATTAAAATATCTAATAACAATAAAATTTGTACTATTCTTTGTTCATTATAAAAAATCTGTAACCGCGTACTGGCAACTTCTTTGAATCGTTATATGAGGGTACTGTTGTCTCCATATTTCAACCTGTAAACATATACAGAGTGTTCGGAAGAGTTTGCAACAAATGGAAAATATTTCTTAAACATTTTTATACCTGCAACAGTTTTGCTTATTTCCAAACCATTTCTTATCAATAAGGCGGAAAATAAAAATAAAATAAATAGTATTTAACCTTAAAGAAATATGTCATATCATACCTCACTTTGTTGGATGCTATCACAAAAGCTTATATCGAGAAGTCGAAGTTTCGGCAGAAGAAACAATGCCTTTTCACAAACTTCAGCGGTGATATTTTTTAATCCTAATAAATCCAACTGGTTCAGTTCCTTGCAGGATAAAATTATGGGCATTAGTAATTGGTCACTTACTCCCCTCCATTCGGCCAGTATCAACCTAAAAAAATAACAAAATTGTTAAAAGTATATCATCGCTTTTACTCACGACACGACTTTATACCATTGACTCAAAATCCACCCACCAAGCTATCGAACTTATTTCAAGACATTATAGAATAAAACATATGTATAACTTTACGCCGGTCACTGTATATAAAAATGTAATTACCGTCTTAACTTTTTACAACCACCGGCAATTTGGGCAAGACAATCGCTAGGGTCCAGATTAATTAGACACCATCCAAGATCCAATTCTTCCATGTTTTCGCAGTGTCGGAATTTCCTTAAACCTTCGCTGGAAAACGATATGGTTTTCCAAGAACTCCATGTTTTTAATTTTTTGTTAAATCTTATCACTGTTTCCACAACGTTATCAATTAAAAGTAAGTTCTCACACAAATCTAAGGAAATAATTAATTAATGTGTTTTAATAATAATTTTACTCACAATTCATAATACAAATGCAAACAAAATTTAAAAAAAGGGCTACACATAGGTACGTACCTATGATTAAATTTTCCAAATGTGGATTAACTATAAGGATTTTCACAAGATCAGCATCTTGAATATGAGTTAAACTTAAGTCCAGGGTAACTAATTTGTTTAACGTATGTAATGGAGCCCTTATCCAGTTAAATGTGTGATGTAGTCGCAGCTCTAAAAAATAAAATTTAATACTTCCAGTGATTATAGTGACGTTGATTTAACCTATTTCAATTTATCATAGAGTAAACTAAACCTATGGACAAAAACTAAATAATATAAGTATACAGACAAAACTCTTTTGAACTAAATGATATATACTTACCCACTAACTGTGTACAGAGGGAAATTTTATGCATAAGTTCTACATCCACAAAATAATTGTCATTTAAACAAAGATGTGTCATAGTCTTGCTAGCCCCTTCAATAATACTAAAAATATATTATACAGAGCGATCGGATAAAAATCTTGACCAGCCTGAACATCTCCCCTACTGCTAATTAAAAGTTCCCCTAACTAACTATTATTGCCTTCTCATGCGTTGTAGCTGTAGAACCAAGAGGCGAACTACAATAGTTCTGTCAGAAAACAATGAGCCTAATGAATAAAAATGTAGCAATTGCTTTTTCTTATAAAATCGAAGTAGTTTCTTGAAAGCCAATGAATAAAAACTAAAGTAATTGCTTTTGCGTCCAGCAATTGCTTAAAAGTGCAGGAATTGCTTCTAGGCAATGCTTTTTCTTAAAAAATAGAAGCAATGGCTATCGTTTGCTTAAAATGTGATGAATAAATTAAGCAATCGCTTTCAACTTTTTAAGGTAGGTCGACCCCTGCATCACTTGCTTGGTAGCAGTAAACTAGTTCTCCGCGGCATACACGTGCGTTGCTCTTAATGTGTGTCTTCAATTATGGGTGAATATGAACGTCCATAAAAAAAAATTTACAGTGTACGTAAAAATTGCAGATATGATGATTTGATACTGGTAAAAGGCGAGGGGGTGCACTGACGCCTTTAAATAAGATTAAAGTCTTTCTGCGGAAATTGTCGGATCCGGGCTTTCAAAATTCTGTAGGTGAAGAACTCGGTGTTCACCAAACTACTGTCTGTAAGACATATACTTCTGTAATGGATGCAGTTTTGGCCAATATTTTTATTAAATTTCCTACAAGTGCTTAAGCTGTGGTGGAAGCTAAACGGTTGTGGTCAGAGAGATTTATTTAGGTTCCTTCAATTTGTGAACGAATATCAATAATTGCTTGTCTTTAATTTCTTCATCACTACTTTCCCTTTCCTCATTTTCACCGAAATCTGCCATAGGTATCACAAATATAAGTTTCCTATTTTCCACAAAAATGTAACAGATTACTATTGTACTAAATAAATAGACCAGCGTTGTTGTATTTACGTCAACTCTTTTGCAAATTCGGCACCAAACTGAACATGAAATCTATAATCTGAACAAGTGGATAAGACATGTCTTGTGTTCAAAAAGCATTTGCTACAGAGGTGTAAGAAAAGCAGCAATTGCCTCAAAATTTTATTCATATCCAGATCTAGCAATTGCTTTTACTTATAGCATTGCTAGTCAAGCAATTGCTTTTACTAAAAAGTAATTGCTCCAAATAATTTCTAATATTTATTCATTAGGCTCATTATCTGAATGATAAATGAAATGATGTACGTACAATAATAATATGCTGTACCGGGTGTCCCACTAAGAATAGCTCTCGGCCATATCTCAGAAAGGATTAGTCGTATGGCTTGCGGAACAAATTTTTTTTAATAAAAGTGGCCATGAGAAATTGCTGGAAATTATTTTTAAGTTCCTCATTTCGCCGCAAGAGGGCACAATTAAAAACTTTTTTTTTAATTCTAAATTTCTCCGAAAATTCATATATTAAGGTTTAACTCTGATTGCATCATCGAAAAGCTTAGACAATTCTGCATCATTTTGGTTTAAGGCTCTTTGGCGTACCGACCTTGATAAGAGTGGGGAAAGCTATTGAATGTGTAAACATTAAAATCGCTGTAACTTCTAAACGACTTATCCGATTTTACTAAATTTAAGCTTGTTTGGAATGGAAAGGTAAGTATCTTTAATCGCCGTATCCAACAGTACACGATAGTATTTAATAAAATTGCTAGAGGTCGCAATTTGTAATAATAACAGTTTTTTCGATTTTATCCCGAAAATTAAAATCATACGGTATAACTATGACATCATAATAGGAAAGTAGATGAAATTTGCAAGAAAAGATGTAAAGACCGCAGTTCGATATCCTTGTTCGTTTCAGAGTTATCGCCAAAGTAATAATTATTAATACAAATAGCAATTTTATTAGAAACTATCGTGTACCATTGGATACGACGATTGAAGGTACTTCCAAACAAGCTTAAATTTAGTAAAACCGGATAAGTCGTTTAGAAGGTACAGCGATTTTAATGTTTACACTTTCAATTGCTTCTCCCATCTTATCAAGTGAAAGTGTAAACATTAAAATCGCTGTAACTTCTAAACGACTTATCCGATTTTAAGCTTGTTTGAAAGAGAAAGGTAAGTACCTTCAATTGCTGTATCCAATGGTACACGATAGTTTCTAATAAAATTTCTAGAGGGCGCAATTTGTATTAAAAATTATTGTTTTGGCAATAACTCTGAAACGAACAAATCTATCGAACTGCGGTCTTCACATCTTTTCTTGCAAATTTCATCTACTTTCCGATTATGATGTCATAGTTATACCGTATGATTTGAATTTTCGGGATAAAATCGAAAAAACTGTTATTATTACAAATTGCGCCCCCTAGCAATTTTATTAGAAACTATCGTGTATCATTGGATACGGCAATTGAAGTTACTTACCTTTCCCTTCCAAATAAGCTTAAATTTAGTAAAATCGGATAAGTCGTTTAGCGACGAGCCTTAAACCAAAATGATGCAGAACTGTCTAAGCTTTTCAATGATGTAAACAGAGTTATACCTTAATATGGGAATTTTCGGAGAAATTTAGAATTTAAAAAAAAAATTTTAATTGTGCCCTCTTGCGACAGAATGAGGAACTTAAAAATAATTTCCAGCAATTTCTTATGGTCACTTTTACTAAAAAAATTTTTTTCCGCAAGCCATACGACTAACCCTTTCTGAGATACGGCCGAGAGCTATTCTTAGTGGGACACCCGCGCGGTACATTGCAGAAAATACAGTTATTTCAAAGATATTTCTACTGTAAAAAACATTGTTTTCCAAATCAATTTAAAAAATCATGTCAATTTCCAAATTTTTCTATGAAAGCATAATTTTGTGTTGGAAAATAAAAGAGGATAATGCTAAATTTTTAATTTTAAAACAGAAATACCGCCAAAAAACTATATTATTATATAAGAATTAGGGCCCAAAGCATGCAATTATCAATCTTGGTAATCATACCTACCTCTGCAACAAACTATGATAATCATAATGTAGTCTGTGATGAAAAAATATTTGGGATCCGTTACACCACGAGAGGTCCAATTTTTTCACATTGGCAATTTTATTTAAAAAATATTCTAATGTTTCAACGTTTACTAGGTACCATAAAATCTAAAATAACAGCAACCCTTAAAATGCTAATTTTGATAACTCACTACTTATCATTAAGGCCTCTTTAAGGGTTAAAAATATATAATTAATTTGTGTTGGGCTACATGCTTGGTAAAACTGTTGTTCCAATGTAAAGGAAGAAAAAATAATAACTACTTAACAACATCAAAAATATAATTGTTAAATAAAACTAATTAAAATACAAGGTAAATAAAAAAAATAATACTTAAAATGTTAATAGTCAATAAAAAAATAAAAATATATGTATAAAATTATTCAAATATTATTTCTTTTAATAAAATAATATAACTAATAAATCGTTTAGATATCATTTATAAATAATTTTGAAAAGAATAATTAATCATAAAATAGCTGCACGTTTAAATATTTTTTAGTTTAAAATTAAGCTTCCCCTCTTTTAAGTACTTTCTTTTGTTATCATTTTAAAACGTTTTATATATATTTAAAAATTTTAATTCTTGGGGTATTTCGTTGCCCTAGTATATTAAAGGTAAATCAATATTGAAAACAGTTCTAGTTAAATGATCATGTACGTCACGTCTGTAATTGAACTTTATATTTGAATGTTTATTTTTTGATATAATTTGGTGAACAAAAACATAATTTTGCATTATAAGTGAATATCCTTAATTGACATATTAAAATGTTTATATAAAAATTTAGTTGAATATTGTCTATCCAAGCAATATATATTTTTAATTGCTTTATTTTGTAAAACTTGTAAAGGGTTAAGCAAATTTTGAAAAGTTGATCCCCATATTAAAGTTAAATATTGTAAATAAGAGTGAACAATAGCAAAATAAATAGGACGTAACATATAATTTGGAGTCAAAAAACTGAGCTTTTTAAAATCCCCACTGGTGCAACTATTTTCTGTTTAATATATTCAATGTGTTCGTTACAATTAATAGCTTCATCTATTATCAACCCCAAAAATTTAATTTTATTTGATTGTTTTAAATGCCCGACTATTAATTTTAAATCACTTCTGTATAAATTGGGTTTGTTTCCTATACATAAAAAAGAGGATTTTTCCAAATTTAATGTTAATTTATGACTAGACATCCATAATTCAATGATTTCATATCATGAGTTATAAAATTTTGTATAATTTCATATGAATCAGCGATGTATAAAATAGCTGTATCATCAGCAAACAATCTAATTTTCCCTTTCAATTTTAATTTAAATGTAGAATTAATATAAATAAGGAAAAATAAAGGGGCCAAAATCGAACCTTGCGGAACACCACAATTAATATTAAGAAATTTGCTATATTTACTTTTGATACGAACTTTTTGTTTCCGCTGATTCAAATAGTTTCTAAACAAGTCAAAAACTACACCCAAAATACCCATATATCAAGTTTTCTTAAAAGAATAGAAAAATTTACTGTATCAACAGCTTTGCAAAAATCTAGAGAAACAAGTGTACATTTTTGGCCTCTATGATAAGCCATTTGAATTTCTAAAATTAAATCAACAGCTGCAGAATATGTATCACTTGATTCTCGAAAGCCATAGGTGTTGCCATTTAGATTTACTATTCTTTCAAAAATCTTGTTGTTATTGTGGCCAAGTTTCTGACAGATCTTGTAGACTTCAACTTACCTTTAGACTTATATTTTGATAAAGTGTTTGGTCTTGAGCTAATTTATTTAGTCTCCTATTTACTTGAGCACATCTGCTTAACGACTTCAAGTCTAAATATTGAAAAATATGTAATATAATTTCATTCTAAAATAAAAATCAATTGTCTAATTTTGCTTTGTTCTTATTAATGATTTAATGCAGATGAAAAAATTGTAAATCTATATTATTATAAACCCTCCAACAGTTTAGTGGCTGGACATATTATGGCGAGACGCTTGCGCTGTGTTGCAAATAATTTTTAATCATGACGAAGAGTTATGCAATATATTTCTTGACGAGAACGTCGACGGGTGAGTAAGTCGATCGGACGCGAACAGCGAGGGGGGTGGTAATACAGTAGGTGGTAATAATATAAAATAGAAGCCAACCTACTGAAAGTTTTGGTTCCACAACAATAAATTGACATCTTGCTAGAGCTAGGTACCTCTTAAACACTTACCGGCAGTATAGAAAAATAATCTATGTTACACTGATCACATTTGGATTCTACTTCTATATCCCTAACAGTGAGTGCCTTCACTGTTTTCGATGTTATAATATGAGTAAGACCTTTTCTAATCATCTCATACTGTAAACCAGTTTCGGGTTGGTAACCACCCAAGAGAACTGCATCTATTGAAGTATGGTATTCTAAGTGGCTTTGGTTAAATTCTATCCTTATAAGACTAAAAAGCATTTTTAATTTTGTCATTTACACTGTTATTTAACTTTAGGTAATACCATTATACAGGGTGTTTCAATAAAAACTCCCAGGCCAATTATTTCGAAAACTAAAAGTGACATGTAAATTCTGTAAACGCTAGTTTTTAGCCTCTACGATTGGCTGCACAACTGTGTAAAAAATGTGTTTAAATAATACAAGATGTGTAGGTGGCGCCACGGTGCAAAGAAATTTTTCGATGACAGAAACTTTTAAATGTTGTCGATCCTAAAGATAATTAATTTTTGATCAAATTATGTCCCATGAAAACATTTGATAAATCCAACATGAAAGGAGATCTTTGGGGTTAAGTTTTTTTAAGTAATTTTAACGAGTATTTTAATTAGGTATAAATATTTTTAATATCCTTTAGCAGATTTTAATTTAATTTTGGTAATGATAATTTTAGTGATAAAACGCTCGTGTAGCGCTAAATTATTGCGTCCAGTGACGTCTCAAGGGGCGCTTTAACAATTAATATTGGCAAAAAATAAGACGCCACTGAGTTTTTGGTAATTTTTTTTTTTCGAATTAGGCAACTAAAAATATCCTTTTCTTGTCTGTTAAATTGTTTTCATATGTTGCTTATTCGTTTTCGAGAAATAAAAATAAAAACAATTTTATTACATCTTTGGAAAAGAAAAATCCTCGCAAAAATCATTAAATAATTAATACGTTGTATTTTTTGTTATTTAAAATCATTAAAACATTAAAGCATTATAAAATAATATTAAAAGATGTTTTAAATTTTATGAAAGTACTGATGGGAAATTATACAAAATTATTAATGAAAATTAGAACAATACCAAAAACTATTTAATGGGGTCGAATGAGGTGTTCAAAATTATTGCCGTTTTCATATACACACATAGCAAATCGGTATAATAATTCGGTTCTGCAAACTCTAAATAGTGTATTTCGATTAATAGCAGAAGATACAACGTATTAATTATTTTATGTCATTCCAGTACATCATTGTGTTTTTATACCTTAGATACCATCTACATTATGGATTACTTTATGCCCGTGCGGGCATAAATTACACATTATGGCCCGCGCGGGCATTAAGTGTTGCATTAATGTGCATCTTGTTCCATTTTTGATTTTTGACTTTGACACATTAAACATTTTAATAATGCCAAGGTAATGTCGCAGGTAAAAATAAAAAATTATTAAATCAAATTAAATTAAAAAAAATATTTATTATTCAAAACGAACTGATATGACATAAAATTTTGTATGCACCACGGGTACTAATAGATATATACCCTCGGGCGACTTACGAACCCTCGGGCCAGAAGCCCTCGGCTTTGTAAGACTGTCGCCCTCAGGGCATAATCATCTACTTAGTACCCTTGATACATAAATAACTATAATGATTTTTGTTTTCCAGTTGTTTTGAGTTTTTGGTAATTTTTATATTTTTTTCGGATTAAGCAACTTAAAATAAGTATAATTTTCTTGTCTATTAAATTGTTTTCTTATCTTGCTTGGTTTTCGATAAATAAAAATAAAAACAATTTTATTGCATATCTCTGGAAAACAAAAAAATCATTATAGTTATTTATGTATCAAGGGTACTAAGTAGATGATTATGCCCTGAGGGCGACAGTCTTACAAAGCCGAGGGCTTCTGGCCCGAGGGTTCGTAAGTCGCCCGAGGGTATATATCTATTAGTACCCGTGGTGCATACAAAATTTTATGTCATATCAGTTCGTTTTGAATAATAAATATTTTTTTTAATTTAATTTGATTTACCAATTTTTTAATTTTACCTGCGACATTACCTTGGCATTATTAAAATGTTTAATGTGTCAAAGTCAAAAATCAAAAATGGAACAAGATGCACACTTAAGGTTGAATTCTCAACGTCATGCAATATATTGCCAACCTATAACCTATTTCGCGTTGATTTTTTGAGTTTATTATTTTAATAACTAACATTTAAAGAAAATCAATATCGTCGGTAGATTATTTAGTTAGTATCTGACATATTACAAAAATATCAATTTATTTCATTGCTAATTTTGGGAGAATTGTATAGTGCAAGAACAATGAGTGACAATGACATAATAATGTTAAAAAAAATCTTACCCGATATTTTTTGCTATACAATTCTCCTAAAATAAGTTATGAAATTCCTTGATATTTATTTAACATGTTAATTAATTACCTATAGAATATGAAGACGATATTGATTTTATTTAAATTTTGTGTAAAAGCTAGAAAACATAAATAAATCTACGCGAAATAGGTTATAGGTTGGCAAGCATGTTGATACTCCCACCTTAATGCCCGCGCGGGCCATAATGTGTACTTTATGCCCGCACGGGCATAAAGTAATCCATTATGTAGATGGTATCTAAGGTATAAAAACACAATAATGTACTGGAATGACATAAAATAATTAATACGTTGTATCTTTTGCTATTAATCGAAATACACTATTGAGAGTTTGCAGAACCGAATTATTATACCGATTTGCTATGTGTGTATATGAAAACGGCAATAATTTTGAACAACTCATTCGACCCCATTAAATAGTTTTTGGTATTGTTCTAATTTTCATTAATAATTTTGTATAATTTCCCATTAGTACTTTCATAAAATTTAAAACATCATTTAATTTAAATTTATAATGCTTTAATGTTTTAATGATTTTAAATAACAAAAAATACAACGTATTAATTATTTAATGATTTTTGCGAGGATTTTTCTTTTCCAAAGATGCAATAAAATTTATTTATTTATTTTATTTATTTATTTATTTTACATTAAGGAATACAAACGGGACGAACCCAGGAACAGTATTCACTAAATAAAAAATATATAGTTCTAACATTATAGCAGTAAATAAAAATAAAGAGCAAATAAAGGTATATAAAAGTATGTCTTAATAATATTAATAATAATAATAAGTCCACTCAAAATTCAATAATATAATAAACATGTTTATGTTGTCTTCGATAAACTTATTATTCAATCCCCTGAAGCTGAGCTTGTTAGGGGCAAATCTTATTTTTTGTTTTAGTATGTAAAGTCATAAATCATAAATATGCATTAAAAATCAAGTTTTTTAAAGTAAAAATGTTAATTTATAAACGCAGCTTTTTTGAAGAATTATATTACCTATAATAAAATTATTAATTTGTAAGTAAAAAATATTACTTATATAAATTATTCAGAACAATATTAAGTAATTAATTAAAGCATTTCTAAAAAATATTTTCAAATTGTCTGTTTTAATTTAAATATTAAACAAAATGTTAACAGATCAGTGTTATTATATTAGAATTGAATTATAAAAATACTTCCTATGCAATATGATCCAAATAAAACTTTTTAAGTGCACTGGTTAGAGCCATCAGGGAAAGAAAACAGATATCCAGTTGAACCAAATTTGAAAGCGTATTATATGATTTACAGCAACGAATCAGTGGCGAGTTAGAGTGATAATTTGTTGTACTGGGTTGTATATGGAAAAAAATCTGGTTTCGCGTGTTATAGGATGGAACGTTTATATTTAATAAATTAATAATTGGCGTTGAATCAATCATGTTGTTGAAAATTTTGTGGGCAAATTTTATGTCGTACATTTGCCTTCTATCCTCAAGTGATAATAACTTTAGATTTCGTTTGATTGAGGTAAAGTTGTCGTTTAAATAAAATTTATAGCACAGATATTTTATAAACTTTTCTTGGACTTTTTCAATTCTACTGATATATACGTCATATTGAGGATTCCAAATTACCGATCCAAATGAAAGTACACTATTAACATATGACATGTATAATGTACGAATAGTTTCTATTTGTTTAAAAGCCCTACAGGTTCTAATAATAAAACCAAGTGATTTTTTAGCTTTGGTGGTAATTTGCTGGATATGGTGATCAAATAACATTTTACAGTCAAACCAAATACCTATGTCTTTTACGATAGAGACTCTTGTTAGTGGTATATTGTTGATGGTATAATTTGATAAAATTTTATTTATATTTCTGGAAAACGTAATAGTGTAGCATTTTTTGAGATTAAGGTAGAGACAGTTACGCTGGCAGTACGAAAAAAGATTATTCAGGTCCTGTTGGATGAGCAAGGCGTTTAAGTGATTAGTGACCACATGGAAAATTTTTAAGTCATCTGCGTACATTAAAAAATAACAAAACTTAAAGCAGCTGACAATATCATTTATGTAAATATTAAATAAAAGAGGCCCTAGATGAGACCCTTGAGGCACTCCAGAACTGACCTCAGTAGGAGCTGATGAAAATATACCAATTTTAACAGCTTGGGTTCTGTTGCTCACATAAGAAGACAGCCATCGAAGCAGACTCCCATGAATACCGATGTCAGCAAGTTTATGTCTTAAAATGTTGTGGTCAATTTTGTCAAACGCCTTACTAAAGTCAGTATAAACCGCATCCACCTGATAACCCGCATTCATACTGTCCAGCAGGTACTGTGAATAAATAAAGAGGTTAGTCTCAACAGAACGTTTTTTCATAAAACCGTGTTGTTCGGGGTTAATAATATGTTTACAATCTATATATAGGTAGTCAGATATGATTGATTCAAAAAGTTTAGCTATAATACATAATTTAGATATAGTGCGATAATTTTCCGCAAGAAGTTTATTGCCGGACTTTAAGACGGGGACTATCAAAGCCGATTTCCAGATCATAGGGAAACAACCCTCATTAAGAGACTTATTAAATATAATATACAGCGGTTTGGATATTTCATGCACACATTCCTTTAAAAATCTAGTGGGAATGTTATCAACGCCTGCAGCTTTAACTGGAAGATCTATGATTTTTTTATTAATAGTGGAGATAGGTATGTAATAATTTGAAATATACTTATAGTGACCCTGGTTGGAACTTGCGTAGTTTGGATTTGCATTGGGAGTGTTAAAAACTGAACTAAAATACGAAGAAAAAGTATCACAATTCTTATTACCGTCTGTTATCACTTCATTAGTTATTTTATTTTGTAATGCTGTAATAGCGCTAGATTTGCCTCTTTTTGATTTTATAAAATGCCATATTTGTTTCGGATCGGACAAAATCGAGGCCTCAACACGGTCCGTATAATTCTGATAATGAAGGCCAATTAAATATTTTGAACGTCCTCTAAGAAGCTTAAAGGTGAGATAATCAAGTCTATTATTATATATTTTCCACTTACGGTGAATTCTGTTCTTCTCCCTAATAACTCCAACAGTGTCCATACTGAACCAATGAGGAAATTTAGTTTTACATTTGGAATATTTAGGAATGTATTTTGACATAATATTTTTAATTATGGAGTAGAATACCGCAACACTATCCTCGGTATTCAAACCGCAAAGACTATTCTTCCAGTTAACTGAAGATATATCTGCTCTGATATTATTATAGTTAGCTCTATTAAAATCCAGATCAAAATTAGAGTTATTAAGTTTATTGGAAGATGGTATGTCCTGCAGGATGAATTCGAATTCTAAAGTGTTATGATACTTATCCTCATTAACAAGTGGAGCATCACAGATTTGAATATTATTAATTTGAAACCTATTGCTCAAGACGAGGTCAAGAGTATTTCTGGATGAGTTAACAAAATAATTAAATTGTGATAAGCCACAGAAAGCGATTGAGTCCACGAATGAATTAGAGTCCTGATCAGTAAGATTTAGCGGTATACAATTTTTATTCATCGGATCAAGTGACCACTTAATGTTGGGAAGATTCAAGTCTCCACAGACGATGAATATATCGTCCGGATTATTATTAACAATTTCATCTAATTTAGAACAGAATGTGATTAAACAAGTAGAGTCGCCTGGGGCGACATAAACACAGCAGAGGTGAAATTTAAGTTTTTTATTTTGCTTAGGGTAAATTGTCACCCATAGATCTTCAGCGTCTGAAGACCAGTCAGCTCTTAGATAACTACATAGCTTTGAGTCGACACCGATTAAGACTCCACCACCGTCCTGTTTAGTAGATAGGATAGAGTCTGCACGATCACGTCTATATACGTCATATGTATTCGAAAAACACTCCGCTGAGGAAATATCGGAATTTAACCAGGTCTCTGTTAGGCATATAATATCGTGTTCACAATTTAAAGAGCTTTTAAACAAATGGTTAAGTTTAGTTTTAAGTCCACGGACATTTTGGTATAGAAAAGACAAAGACATGATGGCAGAGAAAAAATGTCAATAAATATGTAATATTAGCCAAAATGTTTTTATTTTTATTTATCGAAAACCAAGCAAGATAAGAAAACAACTTAATAGACAAGAAAAGGATATTTTTAGTTGCTTAATCCGAAAAAAATATAAAAATTACCAAAAACTCAGTGGTGTCTTATTTTTTGCCAATATTATTTGTTAAGGCGCCCCCTCTGAGACGTCACTGGACGTAATAATTTAGCGCTACACGAGCGTTTTATCATTAAAATTATCATTACCAAAATTAAATTAAAATCTGCTAAAGGATATTAAAAATATTTATAATTAAAATACCCGTTAAAATTATTTTAAAAAAAACTTAACCACAAATATCTCCTTTCACGTTGGATTTATCGAAATTTTTCATGGGACATAATTTGACCAAAAATTAATCATCTTTAAGAACGACAACATTTAAAAGTTCCTGTCATCGAAACATTTCTTTGCACCGTGGCGCCACCTACATCTTGTATTATTCACATTTTTTACGCAGTTGTGAAGCCAATCATAGAGGCTAAAAACTGGCGTTTACAGAATTTACATGTCACTTTTAGTTTTCGAAATAATTGGCCTGGGAGTTTTTATTGAAACACCCTGTATATTCTATAAGTAGGTAACTCCTTTTCATGTGATTTATAAATAACTTACTTGACTAGGCAATTTACTTTCCTGAGGGGCGGGCAAAACTTTCTTGATCTTTTTGCACATTTTTGGGGAAAACCTTCCCAAAGCAAATTCCACTTTGTATCGCTCAATAAACGGCCCCAAATTCTAACCACCGCCCCCGGATTATATACCTCATAAATACAAATATCTCTTGGAACTACAACGCTGCCAAATCTAAAAAAAATTGGCCACCTTGGTAAATTTAAATTAAAAAGGGAAGCTGTGTCAAAGTTCACTGTATTTATAACTTTCCATTTGTTCCGTTGCTTGTTCCAGACCCTTTCTATTCTTAATAATTTCAAGAAGTTTTGTGACTACAAATCTAAATGCTGTTAAGAGTTGACAAATGTTTGCACGCACTGACTCTCAGTTTAATGTATTAAATATGTAAGTATAGGTGTATGTTGTGAAGTTAGACTATAATAGTGAAAACCTGATGGTAGAAAAACTTGAATTTAAATGATTACACAACTACGTACAACCTAGATTGTAAATAATTAGGCCAGAAATTTCATAAGTATGTTTATTTTTTTTTCAAAGTCAAAGTCAAATAATTTTTTGCTCAAGTAGGTAATGTAGATGCATACCGAGATACATAACTACACAAAAGAATATAAATATGCAGTACCTAACATTTAGCGGAAAGAGATCAATGGCGCTTAAACCAGCACAGTATTTAACACAAATTTTAATAAAATCGAATAATAGTGTTAAAGTTTGGAAAAAAGTGAAGCTCAAGAGCATATCTTATTATCACTAGGTTGTATACCTACTTACTCCAATGTAACAAAATCTTCAGCAGCTAATAGATCAAAATCTTGAGGTCGGTAGTCTTCTTGAGCTGATCCACTTTTTTTCCACCAGGTACCATAAGAGCGCTAAAAGTATAACATATTTTGTAAATTCAAAACATACAGGACATGGATATGACTAGAAATGCATTACTTATTAAAAAATAAAAAAACAATTTATAAGTATGAACTTATTGTAGATAAGTATAAATTTCTGATGTTGGAAAGCAGCACAGCAATTTATATTTCAACTTTGCATTCTCCATGAAGGTACCTAGGTACCAGACATGGTTTCCCCAGAATTAAAATATAACAAATATTGATGTAGTAATCTTACCAGAAAATATGCTTCGGGAAAATCACCATAGAAAGGATATTTTACATATTTTCCTGCTAAATTAACATAGGAATAAGAATAACTACTTGAAAGGTTGTATCTGGAACTATAATTTACAACATGCTGAACATATTGCTCTAAGTAATTCATTCTGAGCAACATTTCAATAGGGACAAATTTGTCGGCACTTTCCATTGGTATTAATAACAGAAAAATTAGAAAAAAGAAAAATTTGGAAAGAAAATCTTCCCAGTTGATTATCTCGTGATTTAAAAGGCTAACCAAAATAAGTATGAAGGTAGCAGCAGTCTGATACCACAGAGGATGTTCTGTTCTGTTCGAGGATTGCGATGGCCTCTAGCTTTTCAGCCTCCAGCCAATTTTTTCTTCTTAATCTTCATGAAAGCTTGGTGATAAGTGCGTCGGGAGGTTTCCCTACTTATTCCCCTAACGGTTTATAGGTTAACAGGTTCGGGTACACATAAATAAACTCTTCTCATTCTGGGGAGTATAATACAGAATTATCACATTGGATATTTGCTCCCGGAAAAAACGGGATATATATTTTTTTGGGGGGGGGGAGGCATTTTGCAGTTAAGCTAGACATGTGCTACGTTGCAAGCTTGATGCGTTTAAGTATAATACAAAAGTTCTACAGAAAGTTAATAATATGATCAAGAGATTATATGCAGTATTGACTATTATAATTTACTATTTTTCTCTAGGAACTTACTTAAGTCTCTTGCTAGTTCTCCTGTTGGATTACCTATTATGTTTGAGACATGTATTGGCGAGTTCATTTTCCTAACTAATTTACTATATATAGTTCTCCTTAATCGCTAAATTATCATTGCATCCGAGAACCATATGTGAGATCTCCTCTTCTTCTCCACATGATTGGGTTATCCTTGATTTTTATTTTAAACAGGTGTGCAGGAGTGAGGCAATGGTCCTGATCTTATTCTGCACATTGTTGTTATGTGTTTTCTTTTGCAGGCAGTACTTTACTTTCTAAAACCAAGGGACTTTTGGAGGATTTTTTTGAATGGTAAAGTAAGCAATCCCCTTGACAGCACGAATTCTTGTATAGGAGTTACCCCAGTTTTTCCACAGCGATTTCTTAATTTCTGTTAGCACCTCGGAGTAGTGGAGTGTGCATGTGGTCAAGCTTCGTTCCCATTTCTCTGCCTTTTTGTGCTAATTGATCAGCTTTTTCGTTACCCCTGATTCCTGAGTGGCTTGGGACCCAAATAATTTTAGCAGCGACTTGATTTCTATTTAATTTGAGTAGTTCTTGTTTAGTTGACAGGGTAGTATATATGGTCATTTTCTGATAGAACACCTATTTTTGAGATTTTCTGTATTCAACTTTTGGAATCTGAGATAATTACCATGCGCTGTACTTGGTCTTTACATAATTGGATGGCTTTTTTATTGCAAGTATTTCTGCGGAGCAGATTACAGTCATATCTTCTAATCTATAGTAGGCTTCCAGTTGTAGTTCCGAACAGTAAATACCTATTCCACTGTTGCAAGTTTCTGGTTCCACCGAGGCGTCTGTGTAGACTGGAGAATAACTTGGGTATTTTTCTTGTAGTAGGTATGTCCATTATATAGGATCGATGCTTGTCGCAGTGGCACTGTGATCCAATAGGAATCTCTGCGTATAGGTTTTTTTTTAAAGTAAAAGTAGTATTTTTTCGGGGTATGGGTACTTTAGGTACTATAGTATGTACTACGTACATAATTTCTTTCATACGGCTTAAAGTTTTAGAGCGTTAATTTAATATTAATTATTAATACAAAACAGGCTCCCATGGCGCTTTAGTTTAAATTGCAATTTTTTGATTAAATGTTACGAATTGTATCTAACTTCAATCAGAAGATCAAATTGTAGTGTGTGGTTATGTTTTATAATTACTATGTTATGTTTGAAATATTGAAATTGAGTTTATCAAAAAACGACAAAAATATTGTTTATTTGATGAGCACTTATATTAATCAAAAGAAAAATCTTTTTTTAATAAACAATATTTGTTTGAATTGCTATCAAAGTTATCACTATCAGTTCCATATCAATTTGTTGGTTTTCTTATTTATTCACCGTCAGATTTTAGGTCAATAAACTGCGATAAAAAATAAATTAAAGACAACACAACTGGTTTGGCTTTACAGGTTTAGTTTTAGTCGACGAATACAGGTTTTTGGTGAGTTGGGCGAGTGTTCAATTTCATAGTGTGACAAATAAAATATACGTTTTCATTTTAATTAATAACAATGAGATTGATAATCTTAGAAAATTCAAGCTCTGCAGCAGAATGGGCAGCCAAGTATGTAATGAAAAGAATAAATGAATTTCAAGCAGGCCCTAACAAATATTTTGTTCTGGGTCTTCCAACAGGTTAGAGAAAACTACCACTTTCCTTCTACAATAACAAAATATTTTAAGTTACAAAATGTCAAGTTCAATAAGAAATTCTCGTAATTATAACAAATACATTACCTACTTAATAAAGTGACATAGATGTTTTTTTATTATCATACTTACATAAGTCCTCCATAGTATATATTTTACTATTCCACTTTTGTAGGTAGCACA
This sequence comes from Polydrusus pterygomalis, assembly GCA_963969555.1. NCBI lineage: Eukaryota > Metazoa > Arthropoda > Insecta > Coleoptera > Curculionidae > Polydrusus > Polydrusus pterygomalis. Next base: position 23,999,897 of record OZ018379.1, read on the forward strand.
CCATATGGAATGTACCAAAAATTAATTGAATACAATAAAGAAGGAAGGGTATCATTTAAATATGTTAAAACCTTTAACATGGATGAGTATGTAAGAAATTACTAATATAACTTTTAATTGCTTACAACAAGTAAGTTTACATAGTTTTTATTATTTTATAGGTCAGTCTTCCTAGAGATCATCCTGAAAGTTATCACTATTACATGTGGAACAATTTTTTTAAACACATCGACATTGCTCCGGAGAATGCACATCTTTTGGATGGCAACTCTTCTGACCTTGTTAAAGAATGCAGTAGTTATGAAAAGAAAATTACTGATGCTGGTGGAATTGAGTTGTTTGTAGGAGGTAAATAACCTAAAAGAAGATTAGTTCTGTAAAATTTCATTCTTGTGGTGATTATTTTATTTAGCTTTGTTTTTAAAATCTTGGCTTGATGATATGATGTGGCAAGGCAAGCTAATTCACATTTCTCCATAGCTGTAAGTTTAGTTATGAAAATGACCCTTTTTTTCATATAAGGTATTGGACCTGATGGCCACATAGCCTTTAATGAGCCAGGATCATCCTTAGTGTCCCGAACTAGGGTAAAAACACTTGCTCAAGATACCCTAGAAGCGAATGCAAGATTCTTTGGAAATGACATAACAAAAGTTCCTAAACAAGCTCTTACCGTAGGTGTGGGAACTGTAATGGATGCTAAAGAGGTAAAGTATTTTTTTGTTCAGTCAAATCACAAAACCTTTTTCAGTTGATGCTACACATACACATTTTTAAGTTCGTTCTATTTCCTTCTTTATCATTATTATATAATAAGAAACTGGCATTTTAGGTTATGATTCTAATAACTGGTTCCCATAAAGCCTTTGCACTGTATAAAGCGATAGAAGAAGGAGTCAACCATATGTGGACTGTATCTGCTTTCCAGCAACATCCCCACACTCTTATTATTTGTGATGAAGACGCAACTTTAGAATTAAGAGTGAAGACTGTTAAATATTTCAAGGTAAGACACTTTAACTCTGTACATTTATCTTTGAAATTTACTTATATAGATTCCGGGTGTTAGAAATAATGTGTCGATTTTTAATTAAGTATTATGGAGAGCTTTTTGATTGCAATGTAAATTTTAAATTAGTTTAGCTGATTTACCACATAATAAGTCACATTCAATAAGAAGATTAATTCTAAGAAATATTAATTTTGGAAAGTAAGAAATTTTTGACATGAAAATGTTTTCAAGTGGCCAGCACAATGATGTTAATATTATTATTGACTTGTTTAATCATTGCTTATTTATCCTTTGTTTGCTTAATCTATAACCTGTAGGTATTAAAAAAATCAATAATTTTAAATAGACATGAAATCCAAATTGTATTTTTTTGTTGCATGCTTTATTTTGTCTATACAGGGTGGTCCAACGAAAACTTAACACCTCGATTTTCCTGCTTTAAAATGAAAATGTGGGAAATCGCTCGGACCCGTCGATTTTTATTTCAAGGGGGACATCTTTTGCGTATATTATCAATCTTGTTCCTTCAAGCCCCTAGGAGGGAGGGGGGCGTAAGATCTAAATCTTAAATGGATACCCCTATTTTATATAATTCTTTTGGATTCTGCATAAAATTCTGAACATTTTTAATACAAGCATTATTAGTCTATACTTAACAGTTTCCGAGATATTGACTCTTGAAAAATTACATTTTTGAACTTTGACAGCGTCTAGCTTTCTAACTGTACGTCTTAGAGCAAAACGGCTTACATGTCCCTATCTTCGATTTGTATTATCTTTCCAATAGTGTCAACTTCCGGTTAAACAGGAAGTGCTATATTTCTTACATCCGGTTTAACCCAAAGTTGACACTATTGGAAAGATAATAAAAATCGGAGATAGGGACAAGTAAGCCGTTTTGCTCTAAGACGTACAGTTAGAAAGCTAGACGCTGTCAAAGTTCAAAAATGTAATTTTTCAAGAGTCAATATCTCGGAAACTGTTAAGTATAGACTAATAATGCTTTTATTAAAAATGTTCAGAATTTTATGCAGAATCCGAGGCAGAATCCAAAAAAATTATATAAAATGGGGTATCCATTTAAGATTTAGATCTTACGCCCCCCTCCCTCCTAGGGGCTTGAAGTAACAAGACTGACAATATACGCAAAATATGTCCCCCTCGAAATAAAAATCGACGGGTCCGAGCGATTTTCCACATTTTCATTTTAATGCAGGAAAATCGAGGTGTTAAGTTTTCGCTGGACCACCCTGTATACACATAAATGCTTGTGTTTATCCTGAAAATTTTGATGCTGTATTTAAACTTAAATGCATATAATTTTGAGTAGGTATATTATATGTTGTTGGTTTTTATTTGTGATGGATTCTTCTTCTTGCCTTAGGAAATTGTATCTAGTTGCTAGTATTTACTTTTTGTTTCATTTAACTTTCCAACATTTGGTTGTATAAATAAGTTTATGTGTTCATGTGACAATAAGCGTTAGGTATTGTTTTTAGCGCAGATTTACCTGCTAATTCCTGATAAATCTCGTTGTTACTTCTGAATTGTTGCCACTTGGTTTTGCATCTACTAACCGAACGTTGCATTCCGAATTATCGTAACTAAAAGCCGCGATTTCGTACTGCACGCTTATTGCTTTGTTTGTGGTAGTGATAATAATATTTAAATTTATCATTATTCCGTGCATTTTATTTGTGTAGGTCCTCTTGGTGTAACATACATGCATGTTTAAATAAATCGGTCTTTACATATGTACCTATTAATATTTAATATCGTTGTCAAATTTCAAATTTAAAAAACTATATAATTGTTCATAAGTACAAGGTAAATTAACATGTTCAGCAGGTCTTAAGCTTTTTCTCAATCTCATAGCAATGTAACATGTTTAAAAACTAATAAGCCATTTCATAGAAACATAAAACATACTAATCATGAACTAACGAAAAATGTATTGGTGGAGGTAAAATACATACATTGATTTTTGGTGCTGGTCTATACATAAATATATAATGCAGTAAGTAGTATATGACGTAAGTTTGGTTTTGTTAGAAAATTAGCTTTATTTTTTTTTAAAGGCTCTCAGTGATATCCACCAAAAGCTTATTGAAGAAACCGAGCCGTTGGAGAAATTCAGGACCATTCATTAGAACAAACGGTATTTATTTCTGACCTTATTTGTAATGCTTTATTATCTTATTAATTTTAATTCACCTATATATTAGTAAAGTAAATAGTTACTATGAAATGCTATAAATTTTATCTTATGATTGTTGAAATCAAAATAAATTTTATATTACCTTAGGTATTTAAAAAAAGTTTGAAGTGTTTGATTGCCTTTATCGTAGATAAATAGGTATTAATTAATACGTATACGAAGGCATTTATTTACTATGGAAGATAATATCACCATAATAAAATATAAACGCTTTTAACAATAAAAAAGCATGTTTTGTAGTTTTTGAAGGAGATAATAGAATAATTACCTTAGATCAGCGCTGTCCAACTTCAAGATGACTACAATTTTTTATGCCCATACAAATTGCGACAACTTAAATAATAAAATTAAAAAATATTTTAAAATTATAGAAAATTGGTTTGATAACAATTAATTTTAATAAAACAAATTATGTTCCTTTTACTACCTACCTAAATAACCTACTACGAAATATGAATAGTATTCAAATAAATGAAGACATTCAAATTTTTAAAGGTAATAAAATAAAATATTTAGGAATTATTTTTGACAGTAAATTAAATTGAAATTTTCACTTAGAATACTTAATTAAAAAATTAAGAAGTTTACTACCGATTTTTAAAAACATTAAACATTTTTTTAATGTAAGACATACTTATGGAAATATTATATTACGCGTTAGTTAAAGCTCATTTAAATTACGGAATTTTAGGTTGGGGAGGAATAAATAGAACTTTAGTTAAAAAATTAGAAACATTACAAAATAGGTTTTTAAAAATTATATTCAATAAAGATTATCTTTATCCTTCAAAATAATTATATTCAGAAACAAAAAAGTTGAACATAAGACAACTTTACATTTATGACATCTTAATATAATATATCTTTAAAAATAAAAACCTTATAGAATTTAAAAACCATAATCATAATACGCGTCATAAAAATGAAATAACAATAAAACCTAAGATAAATAAGTCCATAGGACAAAAAAAATTCAAAAATTTATGTTTTTATTTAAACGATTATTTACCAACAAAAATTAAAAAATTGATTTCATTAAAAAAAATTAAAGTCGAAATAAAAACATGGATATTAAAAACAGACAATTTGAAATTATTTTATTAATTTATTATTAATTATTTAATTTTTTTATTATTTTTAATTTAATGCGTGTTATTGCATATTTAGACGTGGTTTTTAGTTCTGATCAACTTTTTTTAATAACAATTTTTGATAATTTCAAAAATAAAGGTACCTACTTTACTCTTGGGAAAATTCACATTTTTTTGACAAACCTCGTATATGACTGGAAAATTTCGATATTTGATGGTTGCATTTTAGGTTTTAGCCCATGCAGAGCTTTTTATGAAGAATAACTTTTTTTCGTAAAATGAATAATAAAAAAGTTTTCCATATGGTGCAAACTTACGGAGACATACTGTATATTAAACAGTGCAGAAATAAAACTATAGTTCCATCTATTTAAAAAAATCTTCATCGCGTTGCGGCCATTATATAATAATATATAGTACTAGCTATACCCCGCGCGCATTGCTACGCTACTTAATAAAATAAAAATAATATCCGGCAGGCGGGGATAAAAGAAAATAGCGTCAAAGGCAAAAAAAAATTGCGCCGCATGCGAAAATATTTTACTTTTGAGCAGTTATAGGAGTCGGAGCTGAATTGACATGGTGATGGTTTAATCAAAAGCTGAGTCTACAGTATTATTTGTTTTATATTTGAATCAAAGATTATATTGTTTAAAAGAGATTGCTGACGTTTTCGCTTCATCATCTATTTTCAAACAAAAATCTAGCGACAGAGAAGTCTACCCTTATTCCTCGTGCATTGAACTGGATTGTTGCCAGATTCTCTTGAATAGAAGAAAGGTTGCCATTGCATACAAGTTTATTATTATTATGAAACTTTGAGGGAAATTTAAAGTCACTTAAAGACGCACGCATCACGTGGCTTTAGCATCAAGGGGGGGGGTCGAGACCCCCTAAACCCCCCCTTATATACGCCACTGACAGGGTGTCTAGGAGCCGGGAAATCCGGGAAAAAAACGGGAATTTTACAAAGCCGGAAAAAACCGGGGATTCGACGGGAAAATCAAGTTTAAGCCGGGAATTTTGAATGAGCAGATAATTTCGAACTTAAAAATTTGAAGTAGGTAGGTACCTACTTATTCCTATAAACTGCATTCGAAACAACATTTTGAATCTCCCCTGTAACCGGGGCGGCATCGGCACCTTGCGTTGTTTACTTGTGTATTCATGGTTGCATATCAACTGCAATTTAATTTGTTTTGGTATTCCCCTAAATCGCCGAGTTTTGTTTGGCGTTTGGTTTTTTATTTTAGGTTACCAGCACCCGAACAAACCCTATAAATTTTCTTTGGTTACCAGTTTATAATAGTATAGTAACTAGTGATGGGAATAACCGACTTATTTTAACAACCGACTACCGAAATTTCAAGTGATATTAAAAACCGGATGAAATCCGGTTTTTCACTCGAATTTTAATATGGGTGGTATGGGCGGTGGTTCATCGGTTATAATTCGAGTGACGTACCTATTCATGTGCCGCCAATTATTAGTATTCGAATGAAATCACTTGAATATACTCGGTAAAAAAAAGGTCGCCAGTTCCATTAATTGGTAAGTAGGTACAACGGGACAAGAAAAGGTGCTGCGGTGTAAGAAAAACCTATTATTGATTAATAACCGGTTATTAAAAAAAAAACCGGACTATTCGTTGAAAAAACCGGATCATAGGTTATTTTTCACTCGAGTTATCCCAACACTAATAGTAACCCTAATAAAACTGACAGAGATCCAAAAAAATTCTTGCAACTGATGTCCAAAGCATTTGAAATTTTGTTAAATTCAAACAGATGCAATGCGACTAAATTGGAAGAAGCAGATAGAGCGTTTAGAGACATTCTTACTGATCAGACTATGATAAATAAAATGAAAAATTATTCCAGATGTAACAGAGTAGATAACTTTTGGATGGAAACCATCATGACAGTTTAAAAAACGTGGTGCGACTTCTAACAATTTCTCATGGAAATACCACAGTAGAAAGGGGATTTTCTGTTAATAAGGAGATTTTGGTGGAAAATTTAAAAGAAGAGTCACTTATAGGCCAAAGATTAGTGTACGATTCACTACAAAAAATTGGAGGAGTTCAAACTATGGACATTACAAAATCCATGATACTTTCCATAAGAAATGCCTCTTCAAGGTACAACACAGCACAAAAAGATAAAAAGGCAAAAGAGGTTGACAGCGACTCGAAAAAAGTAGAAAAAAGAAAGCTTCAAAAGCAAGCAGATGAACTGGAAACTAAAAAGAAAAAAATTATCAAACAATCACAAAAAGATTTGGCAGCTATAGAACAAGAAATCGTAAAATTAAAAAAGTAACTATATAATTTGGTTGTGCTTAAGCCATGTGGGCCATCCGGGAAATTTTCAAAAACCGACCGGGAAAAACCGGGAATTAGTCGGGAAATTTGTTTTCGATTTTTGCTAGACACCCTTCGTTAACTGCATATCAGAAAAATGGTTTATTTAACAGAAATGCACCAAATAACAATTCTACAGATAAATTGATTATGGAGATAAAACACGGACACAAATGGAAGTTGCTCGCTTATTTCATGAAAAATTTCCAAATTTGCCGGCTATAACTCAAGGGAAAATTAGTAAAATAGAAAAGTCAGCCCGCTCGGACATGTAAAGCAGAAAGAAGTAGCTGCCATTGCAATAAGTGATGATGCCAAATTAGATATTAATGCTCGAGTTTGAGGAAAACCAACGTACTTCTAGTCGAAAAACAGCCCCAATGTTCGACGTTAGCCATTTATCGATTATTGGGACATTACAACAAAATAAAATGTATCCCTATATACCTAGGTACTCATGAGTTCATGGAAGACGTTCGCGCCAAGCATTTTTAACATATACATTAATGTTTTTTTTTTGTTTTTTACATAATCAAGTACTATTTATTAGTTTTTGAGTGTGTTGTTAATTTTTGCAATAAATCTGAAAACACTTAATATTTCCGACACAGTTGAAAATATTTATATAGGATATTGTACGTGAAATATGTAAATTTTCTGAAGAATTAAACAATGAATAATATACATGCCTTTAAAATAAGAAATTTGGTATTGGCAACTGTTACATGACACAGCCTGTATAAAAAGTTTTTATAAAAAAAAATGCTCAACTAGAAATACCAATCGACGTGTCCAAGCGTGTTTTCGGACACGCCTCCATGTATTTATTATCGAATTTATTCCATTTGGCTGACACTGTATAAACCGCCGCGCCGAGGACTAAAAAAATCCAAAAGGAAATACTGGTTTTATCTCTGCAAGAAAAAATAAGCTATTCTGAAATAGCTATAGGCTTTTTCATATAAGTTAATTTATTTGACTAATTGGAAATGTGTCAACATCCACCAGCTTGCCGATCTGGTCATCAGCCGAGTAATGTTTTATTAATTCTTTGTTTCAGAAATTAATGGGGGAACACAACATGCTAGTAGCTGGAACATCCAATACCACGGTTACGTCGACTTAACATTTTAGGTACTATTCATTTTATTTTTATAAATTATAAAAATTAAGTTTTAAAAGCAATGGCAAATATATTGTTTAGTTTTTATTTTGTTTGTTTTGAAACCTAAAGCACGCATTTTTACACTGGCACAATCCTAATTACAAGTCAGCCAAAAACTCATCCTTGAATCAGTGGCGGCCCCCGGGACATTTTAGTTAGGCAAGTCAAAAATTATTTACGCAAAAATTTTTTTGCCGAAATTAGTCAATATTTTATTGTAAATATACTAATTATACAAATCGCCACGAATTCTGTTTTCCGACAGATGACACAAGGAATTTGTCACTGATCAGCTGATATTAGGATATAATATCCTCAGATTAGTATACTGCCGTCCTAAAATCAGATGCCGTATATATGTTCAAAAAAATTTTTTTAAATATATTTTGCTTAATAGGTTCGTGGCAAGCTAAAGAAGCTATTTACTAAGCAGAAACACCGCATATTTTTCCTAAGTATCAAAAAATCACATGATATTTAGACGTATCTGCAAAATTGGTCATATTTCCTAAGCTAAAATGCAGTACGTACATAGTACTAATAACAAATGCCGTATCTACTATCGCGCCCGTGTAGATACGGCGTTTCCCGTTAGGACAAGTCACATGCGGCGTTTATTACTAGAAAACGCGCCTTAATTCACAATTCACCAACCGTAGCTTAATAATCAGACCGCATTGTGAGTGTCAACGTGTTAGTTTGGTGCGCAGTTACAAGTGTGATTTTTACAATTTTTACACCGTTTAGGGTATGTATAAATCAAATAAAGTTGTATAATAGGTTGGATACCTTTTAATAGTGTTAATAAAGCTTGCCGTACGGCAACTATATAATAATTATAATATGTGTATTAAGTATGTTGAACAAAATCTGAAAATGTTATTTTTCGTTATGAAGGAAAGCCATAATAAATCGGCCAAGTTACTTTTTAAAATTTTTTATTAAAGTTAATGTGTAACGGGTTAAAATAGCACCTTATTATTTAGGAAAGTTTTATAAAAACAATATATAGATATCATTATACAATGTGCGAAGCACGTTCGGGTGTACCCAGATGCTTGTATAATAATACGATGATAAAGATATTTTTTAAATGCATTAAATAGTCCTTATAAATTTATTTTATTCAATAAGTTTTGTGCAAAAATGTAAAAATTTCTTTAAAATTTTCCAGTACGTTTTGATATGTTTTAAATATTTTTAGGAAAATGTCAAGTAGGGCCAATTGTCTTATTACAAACCTGTAAACAATATAAACACTTAAATGTATGTCATTGTTGCAAAGTATGTTTTATTAGCACTTACATGTTCATATGTCGCATTTTTATTTAGTTTCACTAAGAAATAATGATAGTTTAAAATGCCGTATCTAACTTTCTAAATCAAAATGTACCTAGGTTTTTTAATTTTTTTTTTGGTTTAATATTTCTGTAAAACGATGTAAATAAAAAAAGTACATTTGATTTCTTTAAAATATTGTAAATACTTACAGGCCATTAAAAAAACTTTAAACTCAATTATCTCCGTTTGGTGCTTTCTGTAGATACGGCATCTGATTTTAGGACGTCAGTATAGTGGAGCGTAATGAGCCCACACATCGAGTTATGAATTGCGTTTTTTGTTACATTTGATACGGTTTTGGTGCCATTTATTTGTACTTTAATTGTTTCTTTTATGTGACCAGTAGTACCTACAATTATTACTTATTTGACCAAAAAATTACAGGTTAATTTTATTTTATTTTTATACGTCAAATCATGGATCATAATTATGATTGTGTGCCTTGCACGTTAGTTGATGTCATCGATAAGTAATATAAATTTTATTTTATCTGAACTTGGAAACTAAGTTTTTTAAATTTTTCTTAAAATGTCGCAAAGGTTAGGTTTCTAATGTAGATTTTTTGCATTATGTAGGTAATCCATTTGTTTCAAGAAAAATGAGTAGAAATGACTTTTATGACTTAGGTAGATACCTAGACCCCTGGCACTATGCTGTAGTCTTAAAAAATAAAAACAACTTTTCGTTTTATTAACCTGCTTTAAAAATCATCCATTTGAATTCCAAGGAATTATTGACATGCTTTTTTTCTTAAGGTTTTTCCCAGTTTTCATTGGTTTTTTATGATGTGACTATTGTTAAACTATTTTAGTTAGTTTCATAAAAGCAAAAAAGTGATAAAATGGGTGCTAGTTTAACATTAATATTAAAAAACCGGTTGAAATAAAGGATATAACACTAGGTTAGCTAGCCTATATACTGGTTTAGAAAGGTAACGGTTTTAATATACAGTGTGGTTGTTTAAGTGTGCAACATATGGGAATTTTTTGAAGTGAAAACTTCTTTAGGCGCGTTTAGCACTTTTTGTGGGCCCTGAATTAAACTGAGCCGTCACGCGTCAGGTTCGGCCGTGTTACGCTCGAATTAGACTCCTATATTCAATCCGAACTGACACTGACCTTCCGGTCTGTTTTTCGTTAACGTTATATGAAAGAGCATGCCGCTGCCGCATCAGTCGACGTGGAAACAGTGTGCGACACTTGTTCCGTCTCAGGTATGTTCTGGCCTTTTTTAAATTATATATTTACGTAGGGTCAAGTAAGGTAATTAGTTTTACCGTAATTGCTTATTCCGTGGACCTAATTTATTATGATTTCTGACTTCTGTTGAAGATGTAAATATTCAAGGGATGTTCAATTTTAGGAAATATCTTTTTTCGTATGCAGTAAAATTATCCCGTATTCCAAGTTTATGTTATTTTTGAAGTGAAAACTTCTTTAGGCGCGTTTAGCACTTTTTTGTGGGCACTGAATTAACCTTGTTGAAGTTTTCACTTCTGTCGTGTGGTCTTAAGCACACACATTTTTTTTTTATTACCGATTTCTCAGAAAATTTTATTATTGATAAAAGTTGGTGCATGTTCGATAATCATATTAGGTGCACTTGGAATGGTTGCAAGTCAAACGGCGTACAGGGTAGGTCAAAAAATATAAAACTTGTACAAGAATAAAGTTTTTTAATAAACATTTAAAATAAAAAATTTGCACTTTAAATGATAGTTTTTTAATAAGCATATTATCATTACTAATGTTTTATCTTGTTAAAAAGAATTTTTAAACATGAAGTTTGTGATTCCTTAATAAATTAAAAAAACATGTCAAATATGATTGAATTTTGAATAAAGATATGTGAAATTGATTTGATTTTAATTAATTTATAAAGGTCTTTATGGTGAATATAAAAAAAAAAATTTTTGGGAAATTATTAATGTTTTTAATAACGTTAACGTGTTTGAATCTATGCATAACTTTTTATTCTAAACAACTATTCTTATAACATTTCGCTAAATTTTCTGAAATAGGGGTATTTTATTCTTGTACAAGTTTCATATTTTTTGGCCTACCCTGTACGCCGTTTGACTAGCAACCATTTCAAGTGCACCAAATATGATTATAGAACATGCACCAACTTTTATCAGGAATAAAATTTTCTGAGAAATCGGTAATAAAAAAAATTCCCATATGTTGCACACTTAAACAACCACACTGTATAATAGGATAGCGAACAAATCTGTAATCACCTTTATTGAGAACTCTAGGAGAATTCCTACCGTTTATGTAATTGTAAATTTTTATTATGGCATAATAAATGTCTTTTTATTATTACCCTTACAATATAGATATTTGACACAAAATTTTCAAAATAAATTATTATTATCATTGTTTGGAAATAGTAAGCCGTAGAATCGCTGAGATTATTGCATAAGTTGCTTTAGAAGGTATAACATGTATAATTTTCAAGTCCGGTCCTGGAATTCATACAGACTTATGCAATAGACCAGAATTGACAGTGTCTTGTGACAGAATACATCTTGCGAAACTAATTAATAGTTATATATGGTGCTAGTGTGTTATGTTGAAAATAAGTCAGGCGAGAAAGATTTAGACCACGAGGCCGTCAGGCCAGGCCAAATATTTATTTTAGTTAAATTTCGAAAATCCTTAAAGATACGGTATTGAAAATTCGTGCTTATCTATTTTGGATCAAACTACACCTTTTCATTAAAAAAGGGTTTGCTTCCTTCCACCAGTGGCGTGCGTACCAGATACCATTAATATTGTTTTGGTGAAAATATTTGATACGCCACTGATTTTTTAAACTCTGATGCATTTTTGATATAAGCTGAACAAGAATTGTTTCTATGTTTTTGAAAAAAGCAGTAGATTTAAAGATAACTCTGATGCCGTATGGGGCAAAATAAATTTTTTTAAAATTTTTTCCATTTTTTAAATCTACTGCTTTTTTCAAAAACATAGTAGAGACAACACTTGTTCAGCTTGTATCAATAATGTATAAAAATGCATCAGAGTTAAAAAAATCAGTGCCGTATCAAATATTTTCACCAAAACAATATTGATGGTATCTGGTACGCACGCCACTGGTGGAAGGAAGCAAAACCTTTTTTAATGAAAAGGTGTAGTTTGATCCAAAATAGATAAGCACGAATTTTCAATGCCGTATCTTTAAGGATTTTCGAAATTTAACTGAAATAAATATTTTTTAAAAATATTTTAACACCCTGTATCTTAGAGGGTAAGCATTTTAGGGCATAAGTCCATATGAACTTTTTAACTTAAATTGATGCCAGGAATCATATCCTAGATTTTCTTGATGTACTTAAGGATCACCCTGTATATTATGTACCTTCAATTTTTCATGTTTTCATTTTTTCCTAAATATGGACAAGGTCATCGTCAGGAATCCCAAGACACAAGTAATTAGGAATTTGTTAATTATGAACTTTAATCGGGTCAACTTTGGTTTTTATATAAAACATTTTTAATAAATTAATCATTATATTATATTGCGTTAAATGAAGCACTGGCACGGGCATAAATAAAACAAGATCATAAAGCAAATACAACAAACATGAAGTTTGTGATTCCTTAATAAATTAAAAATTCAAGTAAATTTTACAAATATGATTGAATTTGAATAAAGATATGTGAAATTGATTTGATTTTGATTAATTTATAAAGGTCTTTATGGTAAATAAAAAATTTTTTTTTGGGAAATTATTGTTTTTTAAAAATATATATTTTTTTATTTTAGGAAGTCACGTGTTTGAATCTATGCATAACTTTTTATTCTAAACAACTATTCTTATAACATTTCGCTAAATTTTCTGAAATTTTATTCTTGTACAAGTTTCATATTTTTTGGCCTACCTTATCTATTTTGGATCAAACTACACCTTTTCATTAAAAAAGGTTTTGCTTCCTTCCACCAGTGGCGTGCGTACCAGATACCATTAATATTGTTTTGGTGAAAATATTTGATACGCCACTGATTTTTTTAACTCTGATGCATTTTTATGCATTATTGATATAAGCTGAACAAGAATTGTCTACTATGTTTTTGAAAAAAGCAGTAGATTTAAAGATAACTCTGATGCCGTATGGGACAAAATTAATTTTTTTTTTATTTTTTCCATTTTTTAAATCTACTGCTTTGTTTAAAAACATAGTAGAGACAACACTTGTTCAGCTTGTATCAATAATGTATAAAAATGCATCAGAGTTAAAAAAATCAGTGCCGTATCAAATATTTTCACCAAAACAATATTGATGGTATCTGGTACGCACGCCACTGGTGGAAGGAAGCAAAACCTTTTTTAATGAAAAGGTGTAGTTTGATCCAAAATAGATAAGCACGAATTTTCAATGCCGTATCTTAAGGGATTTTCGAAATTTAACTGAAATAAATATTTTAACACCCTGTACCTTAGAGGGTAAGCATTTTAGGGCATAAGTCCATATGAACTTTTTAACTTAAATTGATGCCAGGAATCATATCCTAGATTTTCTTGATGTACTTAAGGATCACCCTGTATATTATGTACCTTCAATTTTACATGTTTTCATTTTTTCCTAAATATGGACAAGGTCATCGTCAGGAATCCCAAGACACAAGTAATTAGGAATTTGTTAATTATGAACTTTAATCGGGTCAACTCAAGTAACACTTTGGTTTTTATATAAAACATTTTTAATAAATTAATCATTATATTATATTGCGTTAAATGAAGCACTGGCACGGGCATAAATAAAACAAGATCATAAAGCAAATACATAAGTTTAAAAAAATCACAAAAATAGGAGTACATAAAAAAATTTAATATTGTTTTTTAACAATAAGATGTTGTAAACGGAAAGTAACATGAAACAAAAACAAGTTTTTTTTAAAGCTTTACTTAAATATTTTTCCTTGATTAAACTTTCTACCATTTTTGTCTGTACCTGTCCATGAAAGATATTGCTGAACAAGTTTCTTGGTCTCTTCAGATTTGTGGTCAAGTTTCTTCCAGTCGTAGACCTCGTAATCTATTTGCCAATCAGGACTCAACTGAAAATGATTAAAACGATTAGTTTGCAACAAGCTTTTATAAATAACTAAAGCCGCTGAACATTTCTCAGTTATATATTTAATAACCTACCACGAAATATGAATAGTATTAAATAAATGAAGACATTCAAATTTTTTAAGTTAATAAAATAAAATATTTAGGAATTATTTTTGACAGTAAATTAAATTGGAATTTTCACATAGAATACTTAATTAAAAAATTAAGAAGTTTACTACCGATTTTTAAAAAATTTTAAATGTAAGGCATATGGAAATATTATATTAATTACGCATTAGTTAAAACTTATTTAAATTACGGAATTTTAGGTTGGGGAGGAATAAATAGAACTTTAGTTAAAAAATTAGAAATATTACAAAAAAGGTTTCTAAAAATTATATCCATATATCCTTCAAAAGAATAATATTCAGAAACAAAAAAGTTGAATATAAGACAACTTTACATTTATAACATCTTAATAATATATATATTTAAAAATAAAAACCTTATACAATTTAAAAACCATACCTAATCATAATCAGAGCTGTCGGTAATTGATTTATAATAATTGAAAAATCGTGTTCAATTACTTTTTAGTAATTGTAATTGGTAATTGGTTTTAAGAAATCTGAGGAATTCAATTATTTTAAAAAGTAATTGAATTACTCCCAAATAATTCAATTACATAAAAAATTACTCCCGAATAATTCAATTAGATTAAAAGTAATTGAATTACTCCAAAATAATTCATTCCTTTAAAAATTTTCATAATTTCTTTACTCTGGAAAAAAAAAATTATTTTCCCTAATATTGCGTTTGTTTTATTTCAACAAATAAATCATATTAAATTAAAAAGACAGTTTTGTTATTATTGGTCAATTTGTTTAAGGTAAGTAGGTAGGTACTTATCAAAATTAGGAAATCAAGTTTAACTATAAATTTCGAAATTTTTTAAATTTCTTTTTATAATAAAATGTGATAGTAGGACCTACTAATATTAAAAAAAATAATACCTTACCTATACAACTATTTTTTTGTAAAATGTAAAAAAAGTAATTTCATTGCTCATATTACTAATTCAATTTTAAAAAGGTATTCAATTACCAAACTGTAATTCAATTATCAGAATGTAATTCAATTATCAAAATGTAATTGAATTACCAAAATGTAATTGAATTACCAAAATGTAATTCAATTACTCACCAAAATGTAATGAGTGATTTATTTGCCAAAGAAGTTCCTATAATTTATAGATCAGAGTAATTCAATTACTTTTAGGGTAGTTCCATTACTATAAAGTAATTGAATTAGTATTAAAGTAATTGAATTAAACTCAGTAATTCGAATGCGGTAATTGATCAAGGAATCAATTACTTTTAGTGAGTAATTGGTAATTTAAATATTTTTATCATACTGTTAGTAATTGGTAATTGTAATCGATGCATTTTTCGGAGGGTAATGGGTAATTGTAATTGAATTACTTTTTAAGAGTAATTGCGACAGCTCTGATTCATAATACACGTCATAAAAATTAAATAACCATAAAACCTAAAATAAATAAGTCCATAGGACAAAAAAATGTCAAATATTTGTTTTTATTTAAACGATTATTTACCAACAAAAATTAAAAAACTGATTTCATTAAAAAAATTTTAATGTCGAAATAAAAACATGGATATAAAAACAGACAATTTGAAAATATTTTTAGAAATGCTTTAATTAATTAATATTGTTCTGAATAATTTATATAAGTAATATTTTTTACTTAAAAATTATAAATTAATAATTTTATTATAGGTAATATATTTCTTCAAAAAAGCTGCGTTTATACTATAAATTAACATTTTTACTTTAAAACTTGGTTTTTAATGCATATTTATGATTTTACATACTAAAACAAAGAATAAGATTAGCCCCTAACAAGCTCAGCTTCAGGGGATTAAAGAATAAGTTTATAGAAGACAACATAAACTTATTTATTATATTATTAAATTTTAAATAAACTTATTATTATTAATGGACAGTATAGACATTAAAAGAACTTTATTTAAAAAAAATATAGTCGAATCTTATCTATTTTTCGCTATTTTTCCTTGCTGTTGACCAATAAAAATTTAATTGAAGGAACATTCCATTGATCAAATATAATTCTTTGTTCAATCGAACGATACAGCTCAAGAGGCAGATGGAAAATTCTCGACGAGTGACAGCACTCTCCACCCTTCTGTCAAGAGAAATTCGTTCTCTCGTCTCAGTGGCATCATACCAAGAATTTAGGTTTTTATTATTTTTACTGTACTTACTGGGAAGGCTAGCTCTTGGCCTCTCCATATCCAAACGCCGGAAATGGTGCTGTTGTTGTCTTCGCCGAAAAGACACACCGAAGCAAAAGCATTTTTGCGCATTTTGTCTAATCTCTGGTACATCCCTGGAAGGAATACAAATGTAATTACTAAAAAGTGACAACTCCGCAAGGGCCAGTTTCCCGCAATAAATTGAAGTCACCAAAATATTAGTTAAAAATTGTAGCCTTGTCAAATGCGAATAATATCAATTTACCTGAAATAAGATTGCAACTCATAAAAACTTTAGTGAGTTCATCGGAATATTTGTATTCTCCAAACCATATGGAGTAGTTTTCAGGATCGAATTTCTCCCAGAAGTAAGGAATGGACTTGCTCTCATCTTCGTTGGAATAGACGCGTTTAAAGTCATCCATAACAAAAGTTCTACAAAAAAAAGGTATTGTGGTCACACTACTAAAAATTTCGGAAATTCTTTTTGTTTTTTTAATTAAAACGACAACCAAGCAATTATTGTAAATCATGACATTGACTTACAAACTCGCCGCTTGCGAGCCGTGTGCACGGGTCCTAGTTTTTTAAATAATGAATTTAATTTCTATTGTTTTCAAAGAAAGAAAATCAAACATAACACTTCAGGAAAATAAGACATTACATGAACATAACACCAGACAATGTATAAATTATCAAACTATACCTAAAAGGCAATTTCGGAAAAAAATCGCTGAGAGGATGATTTAAGTTTCATTGCTTATTTGGAGAATTGTTACCTATATTATTTTATTATTACGCAGGGTTGGGCAAAATTTGATTTTTATTTTAAAAATCCAAAATCGTTGATTTTTATTGATTTTATTAAAAATTTAACATTTTTCTCTCTTGTCAAATTATTACTTAAATGTCGGTCTAACAATATAGTAGGTTTAAATTCTAACCAAAATATTGTCAGAACGCGCTTCTTGCAAGAAAATTCCTGTCGCGACTTGATTCTTTCCCAATCTATAAATTGCCGTGGCATATTTCTTAAAAGCGCGATTTCTATTACTGTTGATTTTTGAGAATATTTTTTTAATATGTTATATTGTTCATTGTTCTGAATTAAAAATAAATAGCTTCATTAAATCATGATTTTTTTTTTAAAATAAAGTGATAAGTGATTTAAATCATGATTTTAAAAAAATAGTGATTTAAATCAGCTCAACCCTGCTAATACGTACTTAGCACTTACTTACCCTTTTGGAAGAGCATCCAAAGGATCTTTACTTTTGGGTTCAGCAGCAAGAGCAGCTTCAGCTGCGTCCAGCTCTTCTTCAGGTTCTTTCTCTTTTTTGATTGTTTCCTTTTTAGGCTTTTCTTTTTTCTCTTGTTTCTTGTCGTCCTTTTTCTTGTTTTTACCTAGTAAAAAAAATATTGTGACAATTTGGTCGTTTATGGTAATTATTTCACAAACGTGATCTTTAAAGATGAGTATTTAAGGGAAAGTAGGTTGCATAAGTGAGAAATTGTTTCTAAGTTCTATGTAAGTAATCATAAAACAAATTAAGGTGGGACATGCACAACATATTTGCCCACCTATTTCGCGTAGATTTATTTGTTTTTTCTAGCTTCTACACAAAATTTAAATCAAATCATTATCGTCTTCATATTTTACAGGTAATTATCATTAGGTTCTATTTAAAAAATGGAAAAGTTTTACCGTTCCGCTTTTTTGGAGCACCCTCTGTATAGTATACACGGAATTAATTTTAAAAGAAGCATCCCTTAACCCTTAATAAGCTTTGTCAAAAGTTTTCCGCTATCTTTAATGGTACAGGAGCAGGAGATATTGACCTTGGTCGCAGTAATGGGCCACCCTGTATATACAGTATGTCTCCGTAAGTTTGCATCATATGGAAAACTTTTTTATTATTCATTTTACGAAAAAACGTTATTCTTCATAAAAAGCTCTGCATGGTCTAAAACCTAAAATGCAACCATCAAATATCGAAATTTTCCAGTCATATACGAGGTTTGTCAAAAAATGTGAATTTTTCCCAAGAATGTGAATTTCTCCCAAGAGTAAAGTACCTTTATTTTTGACATTATCAAAAATTGTTATTAAAAAAAGTTGATCAGAACTAAACACCACGTCTAAATATGCAATAACACGCATTAAATTAATTAAATAATTAAAAAATTAAATATTTAATAATAAATTAATAAAATAATTTTTCAACATAAATGCGTATAATTGCATATTCAGACGTGCTTTTTAGTTCTGATCAACTTTTTTTGATAACAATTTTTGATAATGTGAAAAATAAAGGTACTTTACTCTTGGGAAAAATTCACATTCTTGGGAAAAATTCACATTTTTTGACAAACCTCGTATATGACTGGAAAATTTCGATATTTGATGATTGCATTTTGGGTTTTACACCATGCAGAGCTTTTTATGAAGAATACCTTTTTTGGTAAAATGAATAATAAAAAAGTTTTCCATATGGTCCAAACTTACGGAGACATACTGTATATATATATCATATTATATGCTATAGATAATATAGATATTATTTAATAATATCTAATATAACATCATAGAAATCAAGTTAAAAGTAAGACAGTGAAAGGTTATTTTCAGAGGCGGGAAACGTCTTCGAAACAAAAAGAAATGCGTTGAAACAGGAAAATGGAGAGAGACTTAAGTATATATTTACATCATAATCTTCCTCCTCTAAATTATAAATATTAAATTTATTTATGCCACTGTACTTTGCATAAGTATGTTATTGAAAATTAAAATTATGAGATATATGTCTCATTTCTTACTGTTTTTGACATGCCGAAAAGGATTGGTACTCGGTGCAAGATTTTTTAAAAATATTATTATATAATTGTTCTTTTTAAGGTTGGCAGGATAATATATCCTGATAAATATCATGATATTTATGCGACGATATTTCTCATATATATCAATATTTTTTTTCTAAAATTTTATTCATCAGTATAAAAATATGGCCCCGCTACCGCTGAGCCGGCAACAGCGTATGGTGATTCCCCATCTTTCCGAGAGGTTGACCACCTGTTGTTCTTTGCCGCGTGGCATTTTTATTTAGCTTCGATTTCTGAGTGAAGGAAGCAATGTTTTGCTGTTTGTTTTATGAAATAAAAATTTTACAATGCCAAAGATAAAAAATTCAGTTTGGGTTCATTTAGATTTAATTAACAAGCCCAGTAATCCTAGGTTTTAAGATGAACCATAGTTAAAAGCAAATAGTAATTTACGTTACAAGTCCGGAAAATACTGTTTTTTTGGACGAGCCGACAAAATTCTAGGACTCGTCTACGGCTCGTCCTGGAAGTCTGCGAGTCCCAAAAAACTGTTTTCGGACGTGTTGCTTACACTATTTTTTCGGCAACCGTGTATATAGAATAACAAATCAATGAGACACATTTCTTTATTATATTTCTTTGTAGAACAAAATTTCGAACATTTTAATTCTTATTTGTATTAAATATTGAAATTCGAACAGAAGATAGGTATGTACTAACAGAAACATTCTAATTCTTATTTATATTAATATTTATATTAAAATTCGAGCAATTGCTAATATTGATGTGATTCTTCCCGGACTAGGCACGTACTACCCGGACTAGGCCGGAGAAATGCTACTTTCTCAAAGGTCCGGGAAGTGGGTACTTCCCGGACGGTTGCCGAAAATAGTAATTTACGTTACAAGACCGGAAAGTAGTGTTTTTCAGGCCGAGACAAGCATTTCCAGGGCGAGCCATAGGCGAGTCCTGGAAAACACTAATTTTCGGTTGCGTGACGTACAATATTTTTTTAAGACCGACACTTCGATATATTTTATAATCTACGCGAAACAAGTTTGACATAAAGAACAAAATTAAAAATTAACGACAATACATCGAAATGTTGTTGTCATAATAACGAAATCAAGGTATCTTGTATTATCAAAGAGCGATTGGAAAAAACAAAAAACAGGGTGACAGTGACATTAAAGACCGGAAAAATGACATTAGAGTCCGGAAAAGATTTTTCCAGCCTCTAATGTCACTTTTTCGGTCTTGCGATCGGAAAAACGTCATTTTCTAGACGAAAAATTGTCCAGAAAGTGTAAATTTTCTGGTCGGTTTTAAAAAAAATATATGATGTGTTCATATTTATAAACTTGTATTCTTTACCTACATTTTACATTCCTAACATAGAGGAGTACTAAAAAAACTTGTTATTGTGATAGCAACTATCATTGAATAGCATTGAAAAACAAATTTACAGGTTTATAACATGTTTATATTAAATTAAGTGATTTTGAATTTTCAAAATATATCTTTGCAGAAAACTTGAAATAATTAAAAATACCAAATTTGGATATACAGTATGTCGCCGTAAGTTTGCATCATATGGAAAACTTTTTTATTATTCATTTTACGAAAAAAAGTTATTCTTCATAAAAAGCTCTGCATGGTCTAAAACCTAAAATGCAACCATCAAATATCGAAATTTTTCAGTCATATACGAGGTTTGTCAAAAAATGTGAATTTTTGCCAAGAATGTAAATTTTTCCCAAGAGTAAAGTACCTTTATTTTTGACATTATCAAAAATTGTTATTAAAAAAAGTTGATCAGAACTAAAAACCACGTCTAAATATGCAATTATACGCATTTATGTTGAAAAATTATTTTATTTATTTATTATTAATTATTTAATTTTTTAATTATTTAATTAATTTAATGCGGGTCATTGCATATTTAGATGTGATTTTTAGTTCTGATCAACTTTTTTTAATAACAATTTTTGATAATGTCAAAAATAAAGGTACTTTACTCTTGGGAAAAATTTACATTCTTGGGAAAAATTCACATTTTTTGACAAACCTCGTATATGACTGGAAAATTTCGATATTTGATGGTTGCATTTTAGGTTTTAGACCATGCAGAGCTTTTTATGAGGAATAACTTTTTTTCGTAAAATGAATAATAAAAAAGTTTTCCATATGATGCAAACTTACAGAGACATACTGTATATCGGATATTTAGATATTTATATACTTAAATATATTTGCAAACCCTGGTTCTTTTACTATATAAATCTCCCAAAATTAGCAATGAAATAAATGGATGTTTTTGTAATATGTCACATGTTACCTAAATAATGTGCCGACGATATTGATGTTGATGATAAAATAGTAAATTTACAATGCGAAATAGGTTGACAATAGATTGAATGACGTTGATAACTCCACCTTAACTGAAATACTTTTCAAATTATGAAATCACAACCCAATAAAACAACCGAAAGAAAAAATAAACCTACTGATTTTACAACCTCTCACCTTTCTTTTTATTTGTCTTTTCAGTGCTACCTTCAGTTTTATCTTTTTCTGAGCTCTCATTGCTCTTTTCCCTTTGCTTTTCTTTGTTCTCTTTATGCTTATTTTCCTTATTTTTCAAGTTATTTTTAGTATCCGCAGCTTGTAAGTAGAATAGTAAAATTTATAAATTACGTAATACTAATCCTATTATAATTTAATATTAAATTGCAAGAAATTTAATATTAGCACCATCTGTTGACAGGTTTGTTTCGTGTGAATTTTAAGTGAAAAGTTCTATGAAGTTTTTCAAAACAATCGTTGCAAACAATGCAATTATAAAGTAAAAGAGTTGACCCATTTTTATAGTAGTAAAATACCAACACAAAATGTAAAATTTACCAGTTTATAGCTATTTAAAAAATTTTACAGCAAAATTAAAAAAAAATAAGTTTATTCATTTAAAAAACTTACTATCTTCAGATGTTTGGACAGAACCAGGTTCAGCAGGTTTACTGCAAAGCTCAACTTGTCCAAGGACTGCTTTGAACTGAGGCTGATTGATTAATGTTACAAACCACCTAAAACAAAGATAACATTGTATTTTAATAATATTTCATTTAATTACGTAAGTATAGGATAAATAAATAATTTGTTTGATAAAAAGTATTCTCCCTATGTATGGGTAGGTGGCCCACATCAACATGGATTATGTACTACTATCATTGACCAATCTTCTTTATTTTTGTGTAAGCATTTATTTAAAATTTTAAAACAATATCTAGGACCAATACTTTTTAATATTTATCTAAATGATATTTTTAATTTAAACTGTCAAGGAAAACTACATAGTTTTGCTGATGATACCGTATTTTTTTATGAAGGTATAAATTGGAATATTTAAAAAAATACTATTGAAAAAGATTTTATAAAAATAAGCAGCTGGTTTAATAAAAACTTATTAACTATAAATTATAACAAAACAACATACATTCAATTTACTTCATACAAAAATAAACTTCCAAATAGTGGTCCAATAATATGCAATAATAATATTAACATAAAGGAAGGTGAAAATACTAAATATCTAGGAATAATTTTTGATAAACATTTAAAATGGGATTTACATAGTGATACCAAAATTTAAACATCTTAAACAATTTTTAAATATAAAAGAATTAGAAATACTTTATTATTCTTTAGTACAAACCCATTTAAATTATGGAATACTAGGATGAGGAGGCATAAATAAGAATTATCTTAATAATATTGAAACAATTCAAAAATACATTTTAAAAATTATTTACGAAAACCGAAAAAGACTATCAATATTCTTCTGATTTACTATTTAAAGATAGCAAAAAAATGGATATTAAACAAATATTTTCTTACAACATGTTAATATATATTTTTAAACATAAAAATATAATAAATTATATTAATCACACACATGAAACTCGTCATAAAAATACTATTACATATAAAAATAGAGTAAATAAAACAATAGCACACAAACATTTTTTAAACATCAATCCATATATTTTTGATATGCTACCACAGTCAATTAAAATAATTAAATCGTTAAATAATTATAAAAATAAAATTAAAAATTGGATATTATAATAATTTTAATCCAAGAGATATACATATTTAAGAACGTCATTACATAACCTATTGTATCTTCGTATATTATAGTGATCTAAAATATACCAATAAAATATTATCATACCTATTCGTTTTATGTTATAATTAGGGAATTCAATCCCGGGATCCCGGACATTTTTTCGATCTCGAAATCCCGGGATTGTAGTTTATTTAATCCCGGGATTTTCGGTATTTATCTTTGCATTTTTCATGAATTTATATCGTGCACAAGGTCTAGGTTGAGTGATCAACTTATTTTTTTAAGAAATTTTTTTAAAAAACAAGTTTGGAATAACTTTTTTTTCTACTATAAGAATCGTTTTTATGTTATGTTTTAACATTTTTTTTTATTTATAGGTTATATTTATAGTATACTTATATGTTCATTGTTGTTTTTTTAGTTATTAAAATTAAATGAGTATTAAGAGAGTATGTTGTAGTTTCTTGGTTTTGTTAAAGTTCTGATAAAGATATAAATAATGTTTTTATTTAATTAATAGGAAAAACTCCAAGGAAAATTATTTTTTTATAAACCGGGACCAATCCCGGGATTGAAAAATTATAATCCCGAAATCCCGGGATTGAAAATTTCCTCCGGGATTAAATTTCCTAGTTATAATCTAGTTGTGCCTGAATTATGAAATATATTCTTTACAATAAATATTATATTATTATTTAACTTTAAATTTATATTAAACTTATTATTATATTTAACTCAATACAAGTATTTTACTTCTGAGTTCGGAATTGATAGTTTATCCAAAAAAATATATAATATTAACATTAAATGTAAAAAAAAAATATTTGAATAAACTTTTATTATTATTATTATTATTATTATTATTATTATTACTTAACTGTTTCATTTGGCCTGTTAAACCCTATATTAGTGGGGGATTTCTAGTAATATACACCAAAAACATTGGCACCCAGAATTTGCAAAGTATCTATTTGAAAAAATGAGTTATATGATCAAAGTTGGCTGAGAAAAATGCAGAGCCTCTGTGACACTGTTAGAAAAACACTCTACACTCCAGGGGCGTGCGGTGAGTTATGTATATGGGGAAGCACCGCTGCCGGCAGGCCCGCCGGAGGCAAAGCGCCGCAGGCGAAATTTTTTTTTGAGGACCACGCCCAAATATTGGCAAGAATTTTGTTTTCGAGAGGTAGAAAAGGTTTTTCAACGTTTACAGGTAGAATACTGTGATTTATTTACTGTAAAAAAATGTGAGGTTATGTACCTACCTATGATTTTTCCGAGACTTTTTAATATTCCTTCTATTTTGTAAATGGCTACACCTATGTTTTTTATTAATTTTTACGTAATTTGCCTGTTAAAACCCAATTTTTTACTGACCCAACGCTGCCTAAAGAGTCTTTAAAAATAAGTTAACAAAGTTTCATAATAGAAACTCTCGTAGAAACTAATACCCATACCCTATACATTTTTACCTTGAATTCACAGTTTGATTTAATTTTAAACAGATACTGGGTGTGTAAATATTATGTGATGTGGTTAATTTACATTGTTCCTGAAACCTTTTTATAAATTTTGAATTTACAATATATTTATATTACTACTTCGCCTGATAGATGGTATAATTTTAGAGCTTATATTTTGGATATCAACGACGTGGTCTTTAGGTGTTTCAAGTAAAAAAGGGAGATAGGCACCGCAAGAATTGTTTTTTAGTTTGACGTGAAATAAAAATATAAAAAAGAAACCACGTAGGTACATACCTTTTTCATCAATCCAAGAAACAAAGTCAATAATAAACTATAAACCACAAAACAGATAAGAGAGTTCTATAAACTACACAATTTTCATAAGACTGTCACAATTATTTATCATACACATAACGTCGGACGCGAGCCACGTGCGAGAATCTGCGCGAGGGCGAGACACCACACAATTTTAATAAGACTGTCACAGTCACAATCATTTACCCCCACACATAAACGTCGGGCCACGTGCGAGATGCTCTTCCGAGCGGAGTGCCTTACCAGCAAAAAAACTCGAGGCAAATACGCTCGCGCCCGAAAATTCCCGACTAAAAACGCATGGAAAAATGAAATCTTTGACAAGTTTCTTTGTCGCGGGTGCAAACTTTGGCTGCTGCTCGTATTATTTAGCGATGGATTTCCCGAAATATAACGATTGCTGTCAGCTGATTGAGCCGATGTATTAAGCGGTATGCTGCGATGGTCAGAGATGCATGCAGGGCCGGATTTGGTTTGGAAATTAGAAATATATACTTGGATATTTCGATTGTATATAGATTAAATTATTTTAATATAATATTTGTTTTATCTTACGAGAGCGGTAGGGGAAGCAGTGCTTCCATCGCTTCCATGGACCGCACGCCCCTGCTACACTCCTCTTAATAATTATCAGTTATATTAAAATTTTATAGGTACCTACCTGTTAAGATTGGCAAAACACTTTCTGTAATCGGGATCCAAAACATATTTGTAGGGATTTAAGAGATTAGCGGCCACTACAATGTCAGCCAATGTAATCCTATCACCAACTAAATAAGTTCTCGTAAGCAAGTGGCTGTTAAGAATTGACAAGGCTGTTTTCATGTCATTTTTAGCCCTCTGGAAAGCCTGAAAGTTATTTTAAATGTAGTCAAATTACGTTTAAAAAGGTCAAAAATATTGAAAATGCAACAAATACTTTCATCCTCGGGTTTTTGAGTATGGGGAACTCGATGCCCCACAAAAACCACTCCCCTTCACCCTACTTATTTGCAACTACAAATTTCATTAGTTTATAGTTTAGTTACAAGTTATAAGTAATTTTAATTGTTTTAATTTCTGTAGGTATGTACTTGTGTGACACAATCGTCATTTTAACAATCAAAAAAGCTAAAACCTTTTGAATGTCACTTTTATATACCTCCTTGTGTTACGAAAGTTGCAAAATATTATGCAACAGTCGCCTTTGATAGAGGATAGGAATTTCGATTTTTAAACAAGTTTACATGATATATTCTCAAAAACAAATCTACTCTAAGATTCTAAATTAGTAGGGTCACAAACATATCGGAACGTACAATTTAAAAATTTTCTGAAGAAGACATTTGTCAAAATAACATACCTACCTATAACTTTTATATTGACTTATGGTAAATGCAGAAAAACTGGTTTCTACCAAAAGTGTTGCATACTATCCGTACTATATAATATTGGTTTACAGTTAAAAACATTGAGAAGCAAATTTTAACACTGGTATCAACTTGGTTATCTATTTGACCTGAGATGACTGACCTGAACAAAGATAATTTTAGCACTGATACTGACTATTCTTACCTCTTGAGAACTGGGATTATTTTTGATGATTCCCAAGATAGGAAACACCCAAGCACAACCAGCTGGCAAAACTTCAGCTTCAGCAAAACCGATCCATTGTAAAATTTGGGCTTTGTCAAATTCATTTTTACCCTTAAGTTGATCGTTGGCTACATAATAAGCAATTGCATTGCTGTCTTGTAACACTTTTCCATCTTTTGCTTCAAAAGCTGGGACCTACAAAAAGTGACATTAATGTCAATAACCTTAAAATTGACAAAAATAAGTTTTTTCAAACATAAAATTTACTTACTTTTCCACCGGGAAACTTCTGCTGGAATTCCTTGGTTTTGTTAGTTTCACCGAAAACAAAATCTGGGGCAACTTTTACGTCTGCTTTCGAGTATTGAGCGGCGATCAATGCTTTAGCCGCCCGAAAATTATCGGGATAGGTGTATAAAGTCTGAAAAAATATTGACAAAAACTATTAGTATGGATATTGATAAGGTATATTAAGTAGGTTTAAACCATGGATGGTATAATATGTAAAAGATGTTTCTAAAAATCAAGAAAAACTTACGCCAGCAGCCATGTCCAAGCAGTCGTAGAACTAGAAGACCCGATATAGGCAACCAACAAATCATCACAGAAAAAAAAAGGGTTTATTCACATCAACGATTAAACTCCTCATATACTTATGGGTGTGCTTGAAAAGTCGCGATCGTAACTATACAAATGCTTATACACTTTTCTATCTGCTTTCAGTGGCTTAAATATAGTGATGTCGGAGGCCGGCTGCATAAAATCAATGGTGGTATGTAAAACTAGAGAATTTAATCACTATTAAAACTATATAAAGAAGATTTTTATGGATGTGCGGTTCGTCCAAATATAAACAATTTTTAGAAAAAGAAAACCACAAAGTCTTTCGATCTTCCATAAGTTTACTAGAATAACTAGTCGAACATATAGAATAATTCCTAATAATTAGACATGTTTCGAGTGTAAAAACACTCATCATTAGGAAAACAAAGTAAATTGTACAATGCTGATGTTAGCCATAGAGAAAATAATAAGTGGGATATTGAGCCGTGATAATGTAGCTTTGTGTACACCAGGTGTAAAATATGAATAGTCAGAAGAATTGTTTTTTAAAATCATTTAAGTTTATTAATTTTGCACACAATGTGATGTATAATTTGACTTTCCTGCCGGGGTAACTGGGCCGTAAAGCCTGTTACCCCAACAGCATTTTACTTCAAGCTAATAAATGATGCTTTGACTTTTACGAAAACAAATTTTTTTTTTCCTTCTCATTTCACTACTTTTACATGTCTCCAACAAAGTTTATCGAACCTTATGATTTTTCTTTCCCTGAATTCACTACTTCATACCTAAATGATTTTGACAAAGTCTGTTGAAACTCTTTCATTTTCTTGGGCCCTCTTCTATGTTCTGCCCAAGAACAGGGCCTTTTTTACTACCACTTGACTTTCCAGTATGCTGAATTATATTGTCGGTCTTCTGACGTACTATTCATATTTTACACCTCGTATACACCATTGAAAGCTCCATTACGGCTCAATCCCACTTTATTATTTTCTCTATCGCTAACAACATCAGCATCGTACTATTTACTTTGTTTTCCTGATGATGAGTGTTTCTACACTCGAAACATGTCGAATTATTAAGAATTATTCTAGGTTCGCCTAGTTATTCTAATAAACTTGTGGAGAAAGACTTTGTGCTTTTCTTTTTTCTATACATTTAACTCCATCTCCACACATATAGACTATATATATTATTATACTTCTTCAAAAATAAACAATTTTTTTGCTTCCTATGTTTACTGTAACAACCTAATAAAGCCTTATATCGTCCTAAATGAAAAACTTAATTGAGGAGAAAGAAAAAAACTATGCGTCTTCAAACGACCAAATTTAATTCACGAAATTATAAATAGTATAGTTTAGTTTATGTGACTTTTTGAAAAGTTTTAGGCGTGGCCCAACATTTTTTTGTTCGCAGTAGGATCGTTTTACAAAATAAGCACCAAAGCTCGTGAAATATCCCTATTGAACTTTAAAAAAAAAACCAATTTGCTTTGATTCTAGTTGGACAAATAGGGTCACAGCAGGCCAATGAAAATGTCCATTCCTGGTGTGATATCAGTCACATTGGAACTTGGAACACATACAAGGATAGTTCCTTACTGGTCAGAACCAGAAATGTTCTGTCTAGTCTAGCCCAGTGACAAAATTCCGTAGCCTGAATAAATGTGTTTTTGTCTTCATCTTCTTGTACAAAGGTATATTATGGGCATGATTCGAAAAACATTAAATATGTTTCTAATTGGTTATAAGACAAAACCAATACCTTTTATAATAGAGTTCTACGGCCTACTTTTCCTTTGTGTCTAGTGGGTAGAACAAGCGGAAAAAATCCTTTTTAACGATCCGGCAATTTAAGCCCTAACCACCAAAATTAGTTGTCAAAACACTTCTAACCTGAGAAAAAAAGTTAGTGGTTTGTTATGTGGTTTGATTAGCCTTATTTTGTTATTTATTTATTCTTGTGCAATGGTAATGAAACAAGTGATGCAATGCAACAATAAACGAATTAATATTAATTATAATTTTACAATAAAGTTTTATCAGCTTTTATAAATTGGTCTTTTGTGTGTCAATTTGACTAATTTACTATTCAAAATTTAAAAGCACTTGCATACTAGGAATACTTTACGATAACATTTTGTACTGGTTCTGATTACATCTAAGAGTATCAAGACAGCTAGTTTTTACTTTCGAATTAAAAGGAAGAAAAATACCTTATAAACGGCGAAATGGACGTTTATCTAAATTACTTCGACCATGGCTAGTTTTTGTGTTTGTACTAATATCTATTACTTCAATTTTCCTGTACCACCTTCATAATATTACAAGTAAGTAGATGAACATAATAAGTTTGGTAGTACTTACTTATTAAAGTATTGTATAAAGTTATAGGTAGGTATTATAGCTATATTGCCTGAGAAGGTAGGAAGATGCAATGTTTATGCAACTGGACAATTTAAATTCAAAATATGCTTTATTATCCAAGAAATATGTACCTAACCTACTGACAAAGCTCATCATCTAACATCTAAAAAATTCGACTCAACAAAATACTATAGGTGCCTACCTACCTTCCATAGACATTTACCTTATCATTATACTAAAATAAGTTCTAAACATCAGTTCAAAAATGCAAAGAAAAAAAAATAAGAAAGAAAATTTGCTAACACCACTTTTTCCAAATTATCTTGAATAAATGACTTTCAATTCATCCGAATCTCCACCAAGCCACAGTATAGTGGTGTCATCAGCAAAAATTGTAAAAGTGCCCTAATTTAGGTAAGTAAATCATTTAAATACAACAAGAACAACACTGGATCCAACACCAAATCGTAAGGTACCTCACCATCCTTAACTAGGTAATTGGTTTGTGGCATGTTTCTTGTCGCAAACCTATTCAGAGCCACACTCCTAATTCCATATTATAAAGAACAATGACTGGTACCTAGACTATCTAGAAGTGAACAGCCTAGCTATACTTAAGGTGGGAGTATCAACATGCTTGCCAACCTATAACCTATTTCGCTTAGGTTTATTTATGTTTTCTAGCTTTTATACAAAATTTAAAGAAAATCCGTATCGACTTGATATTCTATAGGTAATAATTGACATATTTAATAAATATCAAGGAATTTCATAACTTCTTTTAGGAGAATTGTATAGCGAAAAATATCATGTAAGATTTTTTTAACATTACCTATTATGTCATTGTCACTCATTGTTCTTTCACTATACAATTCTCCCAAAATAAGCAATAAAATAAATTGATATTTTTGTAATATATCAGATACTACCTAAATAATGTACCGACGATATTGATTTTCTTTAAATGCTAGTTATTAAATAATAAACTCAAAAAATCAACGCGAAATAGGTTATAGGTTGGCAATAGATTGAATGTCGTTGAGAATTCAACCTTAAGGTGGGAGTATCAACATGCTTGCCAACCTATAACCTATTTCGCGTAGATTTATTTATGTTTTCTAGCTTTTATACAAAATTTAAAGAAAATCAGTATCGACTTGATATTCTATAGGTAATAATTGACATATTTAAAAAATATCAAGGAATTTCATTACTTATTTTAGGAGAATTGTATAGCAAAAAATATCGGGTAAGATTTTTTTTAACATTATTATGTCATTGTCACTCATTGTTCTTTCACTATACAATTCTCCCAAAATTAGCAATGAAATAAATTGATATTTTTGTAATAAATCAGATACTACCTAAATAATGTACCGACGATATTGATTTTCTTTAAATGTTAGTTATTAAAATAATAAACTCAAAAAATCAACGCGAAATAGGTTATAGGTTGGCAATAGATTGAATGACGTTGAGAATTCAACCTTAAGGTTAAGATTTTTTTTAACATTATTATGTCATTGTCACTCATTGTTCTTTCACTATACAATTCTTCAAATAATGTACCGACGATATTGATTTTCTTTAAATGCTAGTTATTAAATAATTACATTCAATCTATTGCCAACCTATAACCTATTTCGCGTTGATTTTTTGAGTTTATTATTTAATAACTAGCATTTAAAGAAAATCAATATCGTCGGTACATTATTTAGGTAGTATCTGATATATTACAAAAATATCAATTTATTTTATTGCTTATTTTGGGAGAATTGTATAGTGAAAGAACAATGAGTGACAATGACATAATAATGTTAAAAAAAATCTTACCTGATATTTTTCGCTATACAATTCTCCTAAAAGAAGTTATGAAATTCCTTGATATTTATTAAATATGTCAATTATTACCTATAGAATATCAAGTCGATACTGATTTTCTTTAAATTTTGTATAGAAGCTAGAAAACATAAATAAATCTACGCGAAATAGGTTATAGGTTGGCAAGCATGTTGATACTCCCACCTTAACAGAGAATTACCAATATGTGGTAAATTCACATTCTTTTTCAGACAATTTTGATTGTGACAATAATATTTTCAGAAATGGTTAGTGCCTTTACTTAATTATAAGAAAATCATTTCTGCCAATGTTATCAATCAAAATTTTCTTTTGAATTGAGGAGGTGATCTGCAAACCGCAGTTTTGGAAAAGTTGGCAAAATTGAATTAGGCACTTTCCGCAAAGCGCAGTCTTTTGTTTTAACTAAGAAAAACAAAACGCAGGTTCAAAACGATGAAATCTTAAGAACTGCGGTTTGCAGATCACCTCCTCAATTACTTAATTGTTGTTTACAAACTTTCTGCAACCCGACATCATACTTTTATAGCACATATATTAGCGTTTGGTGAGTTGAAAAATAAGTGATGTCTAAAGTTTAAGTTTATTTACGTATGGGACTAACTGTTGGTTGTAGGTGCATTGTACCAAATAGTGTACACTCCAAATTTGTTTTGTGTACACTGTACATAAGATGCTTATTATAAATGCAACTGCAGGTGATTAAACAAGAAAAGTAATGAATACATAGAAATAGTAGTAGTAATATGTTTTATTTAGCAAAAATCTACAAATAGATATTTTTTAATACATTTTTTTAACACATTTTTATAGATTTATTTTTAAATTGCAACCTTCTTTTAATAAAGACAAACAGAAAAGTCAAACATTTTGCAAATTGTATCAAATATTACGTATCATCATCGAACTCGATATGGTCAAAACAGTGGGGTGAACAGAATGATGAATAACTGCAATAATGCCAATATTGATTTGTTTAATACGTCTCTAGCCAGATTGAAGGGTTATTTAAAAAGAAATAATTAAAATGGTATCAATGAATATTATATATAATTGTACTTTGAAAGTTACGTAAGTAATTGCCATTAATGTATGTGATTTTGCATATACAAATTGTATACTTATAACTTTAATTTTATAGATTGTATTTTATTGGGCAATGCCCGTTTATTTGAAAATAAATAAATAAATTTATTTATTTATTTATTTATTTATTTATTCCAGCAGTAATAACAATAAATTACAATAAATCAAACAATAAATCACTAAATATCCAATATTCTACATTCTACTCAATAATACATCATCAAACTCAAACCCTTTAATACTGCTTTTAGTGCACAATTGCATCTAAGATGCTGTGCGTGCACTCCTTACCTATATAACTCTTTAATTTATGAGGTATGTGAAAAAGAACAAAACATAAATCTACTATTCTAGTTTTCTACTCATTTTCTGGCCGAGGTTAATCTATTTTACTTTTAGTTTTTATACAATAGTGTCAATACAAGTATTAAAATGGCCCTTTTTTATCAAACTGGTAATTTCTTTTTTACACTTATAATAGGGTTTAGATCTAATTTAAATATAAATAAATTTTCCAAATTATTATATTCTATCAAACCTTTATAAAAAATAGATTTATAAGCTAATGTTTTAGACACTATCCACATAAAAATTTTGAAAACAATCAGGCAATAAGTTATTTTTAATTTTATAATAAAGATACATACTAAATAAAAACTTAAATTTCTAACATTCAACCAATCTAAATTTTTCAACATAAAATTAATTTTTGTATATTTGTCACAATTTAATATAATCCGCATTGCTTTATTTTGTAAAATTTCTAATTTATCAAATATTTCCTCATTAGCACAATATAAAATGGAAGAACAATACTTAAGGTGGGAGTATCAACATGCTTGCCAACCTATAACCTATTTCGCGTAGATTTATTTATGTTTTCTAGCTTTTATACAAAATTTAAAGAAAATCAGTATCGACTTGATATTCTATAGGTAATAATTGACATATTTAATAAATATCAAGGAATTTCATAAATTATTTTAGAATTGTATAGCGAAAAATATCGGGTAAGATTTTTTAAAATATTATTATGTCATTGTCACTCATTGTTCTTTTACTATACAATTCTCCCAAAATTAGCAATGAAATAAATTCATATTTTTGTAATATATCAGATACTACCTAAATAATGTACCGACGATATTGATTTTCTTTAAATGTTAGTTATTAAAATAATAAACTCAAAAAATTAACGCGAAATAGGTTATAGGTTGGCAATAGATTGAATGACGTTGAGAATTCAACCTTAAAGAAAATGTGGTGATATAATAGTATTAAATACAGTTGTTTTAGAAAACAAGCTTAAATTAGAACTGATTCTTTTAAAACAACCTACTTTTCCGGCAATCTTCGATATAATACTCTCAAAATAATTTAAAAATTTTAATTTTGAATGAATGATTATCCCTAAATATTTAAAACTGTTTACTAATTCGAATTTTTCACCATCAATTACAACATTTATATTTTAACAATTTAAATTATTACCCATAACCATACATTTAGTTTTTGAAATATTTAATTTTAATTTATTTTCTTTTAGCCAATTTAATTATATATTTATCTCAGAATTTAGAGTATTTAGAACATCAAAAATATTTGAAACATTAATGTAAATTAAGGTGTCATGAGCAAACATTTGTAACTTACACATTTTTAAAACTAAAGGCATATCGTTGATGCATAAAATAAATAATATTGGACCTAGTATACTTCCTTGAGGAACTCCTATATTATTTATTTTTTATTTGATATTTTTGTTTTTTGTGACCTGTTACTTAAGGTTGAATTCTCAACGTCGTTCAATTTAACCTATAACCTATTTCGCTTTGTTTTTTCAAGTTTATTATTTTTTAAACTAACATTTAAATAAAATCAGTATCGTCGGCACATTAGGTACTTAGGTAATATCTGATATATTAAAAAAATATCAATTTATTTCATTGCTAATTTTGGGAGAATTGTACAGTGAAAAGTGAAAGAACAATGAGTGACAATGAAATAATAATGTTAAAAAAAATCTTATTTTTCGCTATACAATTCTCCTAAAATAAGTTATGAAATTCCTTGATATTTATTAAATATGTCAATTATTACCTATAGAATATCAAGTCGTTACTGATTTTCTTTAAATTTTGTATAAAAGCTAGAAAACATAAATAAATCTACGCGAAATAATTTATAGGTTTGGCAAGCATGTTGATACTCCCACCTTAAATAATTTTTAAACCATTTATAAACGTTTCCGCGAATACCATACTGATACAATTTACTCAATAATCTAGCCCTGTCAATTGTTTCGAATGCCCGCTTAAAATCCAAAAATACAGCTATAACATTTTCCCCTTGATCAATGGTTCTCTTCCACGTCTCAATAACACATTGAATGGCTGTCTCTGTAGAGTATCCTTTTCGAAAACCAGCTTGAAAGGAAACTCAGATTTTGTTGGCATCAATGAATTCTAATAACTGTTCATATACGACTTCTAATAATGGGTTTGTTTGTACAAATTCAACAAAATACTAACTTAAAAAAAAGTAGAAGAAATTATTTGTCATAAATAATGTGGGTCAAAGTGCGTAACGAAATTAAATAAATAGATTACTTACCTACACTTACGAGATACAATAAAGAAGTTTAACCATAGCAAAAATATTAAAATTCGAGTATGTTTACTTGTGTTCTTTTGGATGAAGATTTTTGCTAGTTTTAAGTTAGGTACTATTTTTACTGAAAAAATCGAGGAAATAAATTTGTAAAATTTTTCTCTGTAATCACTAGAAAATCTAGTTCATTATAGTAAATCATATTTCCACAAAATTAGTTTAGAAACTTGTTATGCTGACAAATATTGAAAGCATTATGCAAATGTTAGTACAAGAGCGTATAATCTAACAGATGTGAAAGTATCATAGAACTGTATTTTTATTTTTCAGGCCCCTCAAGTTTCATGCCAATGGGACATTTTGCCAAAGATCTGGACCACAACAAACAAATAAAATTTTTTGCCAAAGATGTTAAGTGGGAACTAAGGAATTACTGCGAAGTAGTTCATGTAGGAGTTGTATGTTCTGGAGTTAATTCCAATATATATTTTCATACCTTATTGAAAAGTTTACTTTTAACAAGGAATAATCCCATCCACTTTCATTTAATAGTCAGCAATGAATCGGAAAAAGTTCTTCGCCTGTTGTTTAAAACGTGGCAGCTGCCTCAGGGTAAGTATTTAACAGGTACCTATTGTACATGCCGTCGAAAAATTAGGAAATTTCCTAATACTTCTAAAGATATTCGGAAGAACCGAAAATCCTCATTTCGATTTTTATTTTTTTCTAGCTTTATTTATGTAGGTAGGTACGCAGTGCACAAAGATGCCGAAAAATTAATTTTACATTTTTTTGCTGCTTTTTATTTTTGACGTTTCGTTTTTCGGGTATCATCATCAGGTATGCATTTTTAAATACGGACATGTAGTTTTTAATACATATACCTTCTGATCTCTAATAAAATAATAATGTAGGTAATACTACTTTAATCAAATATCAACCTTTCGGGTTTGTGACACATAACACTTCAGGAGAATAACTTTCAAAATGTCAATTCCAAACTAACTTTTACAGTTCATTACACGGAAAGTGACAACATAATATAGAAAATAATATCCATTAAAAAAAATAACAATAAAAAAATTGAAGTTAATCCAATTTACTTAATTCATTAATAAAATCAACTTAAAAAAATAGTATAAATAATTTAATTTAGTAAATAACTCTTTATTTGTTTTTTAAAAGTTGCCAATTTTTTAATTTTTCTGATATTTTTTGGAAGATTGTTATATTTTATTATTCCGTCATATAAAGGCGATTTTTTTCCGAAATTACTTTTTACTGGTATAGTTTGATAATTTATACAACGTCTGATGTTATGATCATTTAATGTCTTATTCTCCTGAAGTGTAATGTTTGATTTTTTTTCTTTTAAAATAATAGAATGAATTAGAATACAAATTTTTAATTTATAAATGATTTGAACGTGTAAATACCCTTTCGGTCTATATAGATTAACGGTTGGTTCTAAATGTGATTATTTGTATACATTTAATAACTTTATTTTGCAATTTTTGTAATGGTTTTACGTTTGATAAACAAGCAGATCCCCATGCAGAAGCTAAGTATTGTAATTTTAAATAATATAATAAGCTATTACATGATCAAAACACCAGACATTGTATAAATTATCAAACTATACCAGTAAAAGGTAGTTTGGGAAAAATCCCTTTTATATGACGGAATAATAAAATATAACAATCTTCCAGAAAACATCAGAAAAATTAAAAAATTGGCAAATTTTTTAATTGATTTTATTAATGAAATAAGTTGGATTAACTTCCATTTTTATTGTTTTTTAATGGTTATTATTTTCTACATTATATTGTCATTTTCCATGTAATGAACTGTAAAAGTTAGTTTGGAAAAAAGAACATTTTTTTTTAAAGTGAAAAAAATGATAATACCCTCTATAGAATTAAATATTTTAATAAACCTACCTAAGTAGTAATAATAGAAAGTTTCTCTTTGGTATAAAATTTTTGGACGGCACTGTATATTTAGTATATTTTTTTAGTCGAGTTCTCTTTGTACAACATGAAAAACTGGTTAAAGGATGTACGATGGGTTCCCAATGCTCACTACTCTGGAAACTATGGACTTCTAAAGCTGATTTTCACCAAAGTTGTACCCTCCACAGTAACTACGAAACTTATAATACTTGATACTGATCTCATAATTAACGGTGATATATTTCTGTTATGGAAAATGTTTGAAAATTTTAATTATAAGCAGGTATGTAGATTCCTATTATATAGACAGGTATAAGTTCCTAGTTAACCCAAATTTGTTTTTTTTTTATTTTCAGGCTTTAGGTATTGTAGAAAACCAAAGTCTATACTATTTAGGCAAGTTAAATAGAGCAAATCCGTGGCCGGCCATAGGCTCTGGGTAAGTGTAAAGTATGGAAGTAAAGTTTATTCTATTTATTTCTTTATGTTTTTTGCTAGTCCTTTGATATCTAAGTTAAAATAGCGCAAAAAAAAAAAATAAACTAAGTAAGTTGAGGTATTATAAATTTATATATTATATATATGGTAAATTCATTTTCTCGACAAGCAGAATTTTTTATAAGGAACTAGCGTGTACCCGGCATGCGTTGCAACCCGCTGGTATAAATACAAACCCGATATATTAGTACCCGGCATGCCACTTTCTGAAATTGCACCCGTGCGAAGCCGGGGCGGGTCGCTAGTTATACATAAAAACCTTCCTATTAAATCTTAAATCACTCTATCTATTAAAAAAAACCGCTTCAAAATCCGTTGCGTAGTTTTAAAGATTTAAGCACACAGACAGCGACAGCGACTTTGTTTTATATATGTTAAGAAGATATTTTTTTTGTCGTAAAATCAATAATAAAGATCATTTTCCTCTTGTCAACCCCATCCGGGGACACACTGTATATATATGTGAAATTCTGATATATTAATTTTAAAATATGTTTTTAGATTTAATTCTGGTGTTATGCTTTATGACCTAGAAAAAATGAGATATATGATGTGGGACAAACTTTGGGTAACTTTAACGAAAAGGATTACTCTTATTTATGGCCAAGCAGAGTAAGCAAAATATATTATTTCTTGGTTTTTCATAATGACAATTTTTCATTGCTACATTTTTTTATTTAAACTTTGATAAATTTCTAGCTTAGAAAATTGTAAATAAAGTAAATTATTCCTGTTTTCAGACTAGGAGATCAAGATATTATTAATGCTCTTATAGAGGAACATTCCGATATAGTTTATAAGTTGCCATGTTACTGGAATACCCAGATGAGTGGTAATTCCTTGAGTAGTAGTTGTTATAAGGAACATAAGCCTATGGTAAGTCCAAACTAGAAACAAAGAATATTGTAATAAGCTGAAATAACCTACCAAGAATATTTTTGGTTCATCGAATCAGCCAAGCCTTGTTTGTTTCGTGTACTATATATTACTATTACGTCTAAAATATCCCTCGTTTTTTACCAGAGTTTATGATCACTGCCACGCTCTGTACATAACGGTCCTTATCGTACGTTCCTCGTATTAATATACGAGTCCAGTCCAGGCGACTCTTGACCATCCATCATGTTTGCTTTCCCAGTGAAATTTTAATGCGCAAGCGTGCAAGAGAGAAGTAAACGCATGCTACTACTGGAAGGAAAGACAAAGAAAAAGCCATATCAAGTTTCGATGTGGGAAGGAGAGTTACGTTGCGGAGCAGTTCTTAGTTTATTTTCTAGGAAAATTTGTTGGCTTAACCGATTGCTGAGTAAGGAGGGTTGTTATACCAGGGTCGATAATTTTTGAAACCAAAAAAAATAATAGTGGGATAAAACCCATTGGAAAAGGAAGAGAATATAACAGAAATTAAAGGAAAAATAAATTACGGGCGATCCGAGGTCGGGAAGTGGAAAGGGGTGAGTTTTTAAGGGTAGAAAACGATTTATCTCGATTTCCGGCAAAACTACAAGTATTATGAAAAAACGTTAACGGGTAAAGTTGTAGGTAATAAAAAGATCTACAACTTTTGTATTTACAGTTTTTTCACATAACCTTTCAATTTATGTGAAAAATTGAAATAACCAAGTTTTTGGTTTTTTATTTTTATCTTTTACAAAAAAAAATGTTTATACACGAAATTTGGTGAAAACTTACATTTTTATGTCCCAAACACACTGTAATTTTTTTGATTTAAAATATTTATTTTTAACCTTATTTTGACTTAATATCGAAAAAGCACCCTAATTTTTAATCGAAAATTCTCACGTCAAAATATCTGCTTTTTCAAAAAAGTCGGTGGGCTTTTTGTTCGTTGAAATCTCTACTTTCGAATGGTGTAAAAAAATATATACATTACTATAGTAAATATTCTCAAAGAATGCAAAGAAACGAAAAAAACTCGAGTCCGAATTTTTTTAAAAATCATTATGTACAATTTTGAGCTATTTATTAAAATTTATTCTTTGATTACTCGAAAAACGTAAGATTCCATGTTACATTGATAAACAAAAAAATTACAAATCCATAAAACATAAAAATCGCAAAAAATATGCGCAAATAGTTCTAAATATAATTAAAGGTAGGATTTAAAGGGGATTTCATCACATTTACCATAGTAATGTATATCTTTTTTTAAACCATCAGAAAGTAGAGATTTCAACGAATAAAAAGCCCACCGACTTTTTAAAAAAAGCAGATATTTTGACGTAAGAATTTTCGATTGAAAATTAGGGTGCTTTTTCGAAGTCAAAATAAAGTGAAAAAATAAATATTTTAAATCAAAACAATTACAGTGTGTTTGGGACATAAAAAGGTAAGTTTTCACCAAATTTTGTGTATAAAAAAATTTTTTTGTAAAAGATAAAAATAAAAAACCAAAAACTTGATTATTTGAATTTTTCACATAAATTTTGAGATTATGGGAAAAAGGTGCAAATACAAAAGTTGTAGATCTTTTTATTACCTACAACTTTGCCATTTAACGTTTTTCCATAGGACGTGTAGTTTTGCCGTAAATCGAGATAAATCGTTTTCTAACCTTAAAAACTCACTCCCCCCCACTTCCCGACCTCGGATCGCCCGTAATTTATTTTTCCTTTAATTTTTGTTATATTCTCTTCCTTTTCCATAGGGTTTTATTCTACCCTTATTTTGTTTCACTTTTTACCATTTTCAAAGGCTTCAGCCCTGGTCTATATAATTTATATTCAAATATTCATTGTCAGTTTGTCATTGTTTACATTTTTTGGATTTTTAATTCACATACGTGTGCCAGTCGGGTTTGATAATTTGTTGGTTTGTTATTATTTAACGAGTGTTGTGTTAAATAGTTTATTGTTCCTTGTGTCACAAAATGTCGGTTGTAAAAAATATGAGCCAGGACCGATTATCTGCATTAGCGATGTTATCAGTCGAAAAATAGAAGAATAGAAGAAAGTATTCCAAATTTTAATGAACGGGTCATTTGATCACTTTGCGGGAACTAAAGAGAGAATAATCCACCTTAAGTTTAAATCTGTTTAAAATGTACATACGTATAGGTCAGTCCATATTCTTATTTTTTATTTTTTTATCAGGTAAAATTTTAGTGTTAACTTTTTTCCCGCGAAGACAGAAATTAGTGTAAATACATCAAAAATAAAATTTTAATAGGCCAAAAAATACTTTTATAGGCGTGGCACTTGAAAATTTTTTTTGCCAGTCTGTGGCGCTGTTGATGTACCTATACTTACAATACTAAATGACCCCCCACTTTAAATAACCTCGAGCCACCACCATAGATAATTTACCTTTAGATAAGCAAACAATAATCACAAAAGTGGCAGATTTATGGCCCCGCGCATGTAAACAAAGCTAGACACTATAAGACATGCGCACTGCAACATTATCGTTTGAAGAATGGGAAAATAGGCAGGTCCGGGCTTTAAAATTTAAATTCTTGTCAACAAATTGGAATTTCTTCTCAATTTTTTTGATCAGGTTGGGAATTAAGTTAGTGATTTCTGGCATTTAGTAGTTGCAAACCTACAAAACAGAAAAAATACCTCAATAATAATTGAAATTTAGAGATGAACTTCATAGATAAATAATTAAGCTATAAAACAAAGTTCAAAAATTCATTTTAATGCAGGTTTGTTAAAAAGTCATTAGGCTTGTTATATGTTATATCAAAGCAACAAGTAAGCTTGAGAAACACTTGATAATCCCAAAAATAATTTTATATTATCATGGAACAAAAAATATACTTTTAAACATAATATCAAATTAACACTTAATATAAATATACCTATAACTCTATATAATAAAGCCTGGTTTGATGGGGCCCTCCTAGACTCACTAACCTTTTTTTTAGGCTGATTACAATGATGCTAAAGACCTCTAGGATAATCATTTCAAATAAAATAATAATTTATTCACTCTTGAATTAATATAAACCTACCTAGGTTCCTAGCTATTTACTTTTTTCTTTTATATAATACTAGCTATACCCTGCGCGCGTTGCTACGCCCATAATAATAAGGCGGGTTCACCATCGCGTCAACAAACATTTATATTATTATTTATTAGTACCCGGCATTCGTCGCGCCACTTTTTTTTATGCCGAACCCTTTCTCGGCCTGCACACAACAACTCACCAAATTTTCATCGTAATCGGATAAATGGTATAGGAACGTATGCCTTACATACAGACAAACATTCATTTTTATATATATAGATAAGTAACACCCACAATCCACAATAGCAAAGAAAACTACAAGGAATCCGCAGAAAAACCTTAAACACAACAACAAAAATGACTGCCGAACCGGTTCTGGAGTGTATTTTGAGCATGTCGGTAAAGTAGGACAGGCCGATAACACGAGGTTTGTGCGCATGCCCGATGGTGCCCAGAGGGAAGGCATCAGCTGACCGGCGAGTCATGCGCTCGGACGTATTTTTTCACCCATAAAACGTGACTTTTGTTTGCGCAGGAGATGAGCTGTACGTATCTAAAGGTAAATGTCTATGGCCGCCACTGGAAAAAGCCTATTCAGTCATTCAAAAATTTTAGTTTTTCAGACTGGTATGTTCTTTTTTAGATAGTTCATTGGAATTCGCCTAAAAAGTTTGATGTAAAGACCAAAGACGGTGAAAAGTTTAGAGGCCTGGCGAATGCTGCATTTGAATTGAATGGCAATTGGTTCAGAACTTCACCTCAAATATGTGAGGACGATACGGAAATAAACCTTCCTGTTAGTATATTACAATTATTTTTTAACAAATTATTGCCAGATCGGTTTATTAATTTACTAAAAATATTATCCAATACTTTCAGGGTATTAGTGGGGAAGAGGACTTGAATGAAAACACTTTTTACTCATTCCCAATGTTTCGGTTTATTCTTTAAACCTTTCTCAACGGTCTAGAAAATTGTATAAAGTGTAGAAACTTAAGGTGGGAGTATCAACATGCTTGCCAACCTATAACCTATTTCGCGTAGATTTATTTATGTTTTCTAGCTTTCACACAAAATTTAAATAAAATCAGTATCGACTTGATATTCTATAGGTAATAATTGACATATTTAATAAATATCAAGGAATTTCATAACTTATTTTAGGAGAATTGTATAGCGAAAAATATCGGGTAAGATTTTTTTTAACATTATTATGTCATTGTCACTCATTTTTCTTTCACTATACAATTCTCCCAAAATTAGCAATGAAATAAATTGATATTTTTGTAATATATCAGATACTACCTAAATAATGTACCGACGATATTTATTTTCTTTAAATGTTAGTTATTAAAATAATAAACTCAAAAAATCAACGCGAAATAGGTTATAGGTTGGCAATAGATTGAATGACGTTGAGAATTCAACCTTAAGGTGGGAGTATCAACATGCTTGCCAACCTATAACCTATTTCGCGTAGATTTATTTATGTTTTCTAGCTTTCACACAAAATTTAAATAAAATCATTATCGTCTTCATATTTTATAGGTAATAATTGACATATTATTATTAAATAAATATCAAGGAAATTCATGAAATATTTTAGGAGAATTGTATAGCGAAAAATATCGGGTAAGATTTTTTTAAACATTATTATGTCATTGTTCTTTTACTATACAATTATCCCAAAATTAGCAATAAAATGAATAGATATTTTTGGTATATGTCAGATATTACCTAAATATTGTACCGACGATATTGATTTTATTTAAATGTTAGCTAATCTAATAATAAACTAAAAAAAGCAACGCGAAATAGGTTATAGGTTGGCAATAGATGGAATAACGTTGAGAATGCCACCTTAATGAACGGACATTATGCTTTAATATTTATTCAGCTTATTATTAAATCAAAAACATGGTTAACCTATTAAAACCCACAAGGAAAACATTCAACAAGGCATGTTTTTTATATTTTTTAATTTTAAAAAATATAAAAAACAAATCTGTTATTTTCCAGATTTATTTTAACGATGGCTGTCAAAAATTTCGCAAATCACCTGACACTTTCTACAGAACCCTTTTGTTCTTCCATGAGTACAATCATATAGCCGACGATTCTGACATTACTTATGTCACACATCTATCTTTTGACAGAATTGATTTAATGGAAGATATTGCCAAAATATGGACAGGTCCGATCAGTTTCACTATGTATCTCACAGATGCAGAGTTGTCAAACGCTATTGAGTTAATAAGAGAGTCGGATTTATTACAAGATAGGACAGATATATCATATCATGCAGTTTTTAAACAGGGGGTAAGTAAATAATTTAGATAAGTATTAAAATGTTACCTTCGATAGATGTCTTTGGAATGATTAGATCCTGTTTGTATTAGGTACAGTTTTATTCATTGAAAATGGGTACAAGTCTTACGACCATTATTTGCCATATTTGCGTAAATTCGGCTTTTATGCTCGATTTATTGTTTTTGAGGTTATAGTAGTGACATGGCAAGCAAAGCATTGGCGTAGATAATAAAATGTAAAAAATACTTCTGTACTATCGCAAATTTTTATATTCAACGCATCTATATAACAACAGCAACAATAACAACAATATAAACATCGAATGTAAAAACAATATCAAGAATTATTAAAATTTAATGTTTTGTCATATATGACCTTCTTTTTCGACTACTTGAGCTAATCTGTTTGGAATTGAGTTAATACAATTTACAATAATATTTTGATCAAGGCCTTCCCAGCACTCATGAATTACTTCGTATAATTCATTAGCATTGTGGGGTCTAAAATTTCTTCCGTATATTTTTTTTTGCAATTGAACCCCAGACGTTTTCTATTGGATTAATATCGGGACTATAAGCAGGCCATGGCAGAACTTCTACATTATTATGTTGTTACCATTCCCTCACAGCATAATTTGCGGTATGAACCGGGCAATTATCGTGCTGAAAGACGAATGAGGTATGTGGATATAGTTGTCCAACAGATGGTAGCATTATATGTTCCAGAACACG
Source organism: Polydrusus pterygomalis (assembly GCA_963969555.1). Lineage (NCBI taxonomy): Eukaryota > Metazoa > Arthropoda > Insecta > Coleoptera > Curculionidae > Polydrusus > Polydrusus pterygomalis. The sequence continues at coordinate 24,044,700 of OZ018379.1, forward strand.
CAATCGCCATAAGACACCAGGCCCATGAACACAAATCCAACCTCAGACATTCACAGAAAATCGTCCAGGTCGAAAAGCAAGATCGCTAGTATACCGCTCTTCGAATCTTGTGTTGTCTGGACGGTATACACGGATTTGTCCATTATATGTAGACTGAAAAACTTTTTCGTCAGTGAATACTACCGTGTTCCAAAAATGATGGTCGCGGTATATATGATTTAGGGCGAAAAGCACCCGAGATTGCCTATGTTGATCTGTGAGCATCATTTTTTCGCAGCTACGCGGTTTTTTAACTCTGATTGTTTTACTCTTCTGCTGGCTGTAGGTTGAAATGTTGAGATCCAGGAAATCCGACATCAATGACAGCGTCTCTTGCAGTTTCGAAAGGATTGGACCTTAGATATTCCAGAAATGCGTCATCTTATTCAGGATTGGAAATGCGGACCGGACCAGTACCAACCTTTCTTTTTAAAGACGCCTCTGCTCCCAACGTTGCTTAACTCTTAAAATTGTGTTCTTGCCTTTTCCGTAAAAATTTGCTAGTGCCCGTATTGACCACCCATCTTCAATTCGGGCTATTATTTAAGCTTTTTCAAGTTCTGTCAAATGACGAGGCATTTTTAAAATGTTGGCATATTGACAATCTTTCACTTTTTAAAAAGTCAAAATTAATCAAGTCCGATTTACAAAGTAACAAATTTAGTGTACCCAATTTTCATGAATAAAACTGTACCTAATATCATGTTAATTTGAGTTGTGGCATTATGTTATTTTTAGGATTATTACCCGATAAACACTTTAAGAAATATTGGTCTTAAATATGTGAATACGCCATATGTATTTTTAACTGATATAGATTTCATCCCGATGAAATCCCTTTTTGAGATTTTAAAGGACAATATTAAAAGTATGCGGGACTTAGACAAAAAGGTAAGACATTTAAATTCGGTTTCCGCTAAATAGTTTTATTGTTCTGATACTGAAGGTTATTATGTTCTCAAATCATATGATATTAAACTTAAAAAAAATATTTCAAATAAATTACTTTTATAACTAAAACCAAGGTATTGTGGAAAGTAATGAAAAAAAAAATAATCAACATTTTGGTAATTCACCCACATCAGGGGTGCCCCAGGGTTCAAAACTTGGACCACTTCTGTTCTTACTAGTTATCAATAAAATTGGAGTGAGCGTTAATTTCACCAAAGGTCTTATTTTTGCTGATGATTATAAGCTATTTCATACTAATGTGGATGAACTTGATGCAAGGACCTTACAAGACGATTTGAATTTATTTGGTGTAGAGAACATAATTTAAATGTAAATGTAGGTAAATGTGCGATAATGTCCTTTACACGTAGAACTCAAGATATTAATTTTAATTACTGCATTGATAATGTGCCTCTAAAGAGAACTGATTTTCACAGAGATCTTGGTGTCTATTTTGATCCTAAGTTAAGTTTTGTTGGGCATATTGATAATATTACTGCCAGCGTTTTAAAAATGCTAGGATTTATTATAAGAACTTTTAAATACTTTAAAAATGTTAATGCCATAATACCTTTATATAAATCCCTGGTAATTACAAAACTTCAGTATGCATGCACTATTTGGGATCCTCAGTATGTCAATAAGATTGCTCTTTTGGAATTTGTTCAGCGTAAATTTTTAAAAATTTTTACTACAAGTCATTTTCAGTTTATCCGCCAAGAGGTACTACAGATCAAAGGCTTTTGTGTAATTTATTTAATTTCCCTTCTTTAAGACAATTGCGTATAGAAGCAGGAATTATTTTCCTATATAAAATTAGAGACAAAATAGATAATAAAGAGTTCTTAGGACAGCTTCCATTTAGAATAGGCTTAGTCAATACTAAGTTCCTGCACCGAGGACAAATATGTACAAAAACTCACCTCCTATAAGACTGTGCTCTTATTAATTTAATAATTATTGTGGAGACATTGACATGTATAATTTAAACTGTGAAAAATTCAAATTAAAATTAAGGAATTAACTGCTTAGGCAATTACTGTAATTGTAATGCTAATTGAATTATTATTATAGCTTAGGTATAAGCCTTTAGAAATAGGGTTTATGTATCTATAATTAACTTGTTAAGTTGTTGATACTATAAATAAATAAATAAATAATCATTGAACGCATAATCAAAGCGATATAACCGTAAACCCGCTTAGTAGAACATTATAGACTGCGAATGAGATGAGATTTTGTGGTCTTAACGACGTGGATGTAAATGCCAAAGAAATTAGAGGAAGTGCCAGAAAGATATTAGTGTTTGATCCTTCCTTTTAGGCTTTAATTGTCCCAGCTTTTGAAGTAACGAAACCAAATGTTAGAGTTCCTTCCAGTAAAATACAGTTAATTGAAGCCATTGATAGGCAAGAGGTTGGGCCGTTTCTTGCGGAAGTCTGGGCAGCAGGACATATTGCCACCGATTATGAGAAATGGAGGATAGAGTTAGAGCCATATCAAGTAAGTAGACTACGTTAATATATTCTAGCGTTTTGAGAAGAAGGTCGTATTTTACCTTTTATAAGTTTGCAAAGAACCAACTATAGTATATTTCAGAAAAGTGTAGAGTAATAAAATGGGAAATTCCGTCCAGTTCGGCTCAATTTCGGTGTCGGCCATAGGCGCAGGTAAACTTTGTGCATTAAATTATTTATGATAACTAACCAAAAATTTCAGAGAAAAAATGGTATTGTTTGTAAAATTAAAATTTCAAGTAATTGCGTAAGAGGATTAGAAAAGGTATATTTTCTGGCCTGACTTGTCAGAATCGAAATATTGTGTAGGGATTAGTTAATTAGTAGATTATAAAGTTACGTTTTGCGTTTAACAGGTATCATTTAACAGGTACCGAGTTTGGCTTTGGTCTCATTGGCTGATTATATAAATATATACCAGTGCTCGCCAAGCTTTCATGGAAGGCCTGTCAACAGGTATTAAGGTGCCTTCAGGTAGGGAAGAGACTAATAATCGTCCATATTGGAAGCAAAAAGGTTTGCTAACCTTTCATTCGATCAATACGGGAGATTATCACGAGGACATGAATTCGAATGTTTTTGAGGACTATTTTGGTGAAATGATAACCTCTCTTCCAGCTGATTCAGTAGTATTTATGGATAATGCAACCTATCATTCACGACTCACAGAGAAGACTCCAACTTTATCTTGGAGAAAACAAAAAATTATCGACTGGTTAACCATCAAAAGTATTGAGTTTGAACATAATTTGATAAAGAAGGAACTATTAGCTATAGCAAATTTACACAAACATCGTTTTATGAAATATGCCGTGGAAGATATAGCAGAAAAACATGGTGTAACTGTGCTGCGCATACCGCCATATCATTGCGAACTAAATCCTATAGAACTTATATGGGCGCAAGTAACAGGATTTGTAGCAAGACACAACACGACATTCAAAATGAAAGACGTTAAGCTACTATTTGAGCAAGCCATTAAGGAAGTGACACCAGAGAACTGGCGAAAAGCAGTCCATCATGTCATTAAAGAAGAGGAGAAAATGTGGGATCTTGACCACCTGATCGATCGACCGTATTTTTTTTATAATGTTTAATAAAAAATAAGTGTAGTTAATACTATGTAGGTACATAATGCCTAATTTTTATTCTGTTAAAATAAAATTATTTCCTTTTTACGAATATCCTACCAGCACGCCTTTATCACACCATTTTCAGTGTTTGTGAATGGACAACAATAGGCAAAGCCCATAAATTGACCCAAACCCGGGTGGTACTACCTGCACTTGATGAAAAGAAAGAATTTTGCAATGAAATCAATGCTAAATTATGAAAGTGGCTTAAACATTCGTTGGGTCACTCGCTGTAGTACCTTTGCATACCTAATGAGCTTTTATTACTCTACACCTTTCTGAAATAGACTATATAGTTATTACTACTCTTTTTATATAATAAAACATCTAGTCTATGAAGAAACCACGATATTTATACTCGAGACCTATAAACAAAATAGGTTGTATCCGATGTATCGCAAGATCAATAAACCTAATTTCTCTAAGAATATACTTTAATTGATTTTTTATGGACAGAATGAGTTATTAATGTAAATAAATAATATTTTCCGTTTGAAAAATCAATATAATTGTAATAAAATATTTTACAATTGATTCGGCTTTTACTTGATGGAAATCCACTATTAATTGTATTTAAGGTTGAACTCTACGTCATTCAATCTATTGCCAACATATAACCTATTTCGCGTTGATTTTTTAAGTTTCTTATTTTAATAACTAACATTTAAAGAAAATCAATATCGTCGGTACATTATTTAGGTAGAGTCGATTCACTCAGTAAACCTGCAAGATGGCCGACATGTCATATGACAAAAGTCATATTCCAGCTAAATAAAATAAATTTTTGCATTTTCAATGACTTTTGTCATATGACATGTCGGCCATCTTGCAGGTTTACTGAGTGAATCGACTTTAGTATCTGATATATTACAAAAATATCAATTTATTTCATTGCTAATTTTGGGAGAATTGTATAGTGAAAGAATAATGAGTGACAATGACATAATAATGTTAAAAAAAATCTTATCCGATATTTTTCGCTACGCAATTCTCCTAAAATAAGTTATGAAATTCCTTCATATTTATTAAATATGTCAATTATTACCTATAGAATATCAAGTCGATACTGATTTTCTTTAAATTTTGTATAAAAGCTAGAAAACATAAATAAATACACGCGAAATAGGTTATAGGTTGGCAAGCATGTTGATACTCCCACCTTAAATAGATAGTGACCGGTGCCCTTCACTCAGCACCGACGGCGGCACTGGAAGTGATGCTGCATCTTATACCCGTGGATATTTACGGAAAAAGTGTGGCTGCAAAAAGTGCTCTACGACTGAAAGAGTCGAAATGCTGGACCAGTGCCAACTACGGACACAGCAGCATACTAAGGATATATCCAGGCCAAAAATTGCGAGAGCCGACCGATTACACTGTTTCGCTGCCAGACTTTGGAAGGGGCTTTTCTATGCTCATTCCGGGTAGGGAAGAGTGGGAAGGCAATCAAGTAACAATGGAGGCGGATCACTCGATTTTCACAGACGGTTCAAAAATGGACGTCGGGGTGGGAGCTGGCATCTTCTCCGAGAGCATGCCAATACAGAGGTCATACAGACTCCCTGACTACTGCAGCATTTTCCAGGCAGAAATTTTTGCAGTGGATAAAGCAGTCAGTACCCTGCGGGATCACCCTGGCTTGAGAGGACCTGCGTCTATAGCTATTTATATAGACAGTCAAGCAGCAATAAAGGCAATTTGCTCCAGCAGCACTAAGTCAAAATTAGTAGGCAGTTGAAGTGCGGTCACGAACGTTAACGTATACGTACAAATTGACAGCTACGCATGCGCAGTAATCAAATTTTGACGTACGTGTTTTAAGCAATTCAACGGGCGTACGTTACTTTGCTTTGTTTTACGGGCGTGAAAAATGAACGTTCCGTTACCCGAAGGACCTCCGAATATAACCGATTATTTCCGAAATGTCATTTTTTGACAAACAGTTTTTTCTGTGGTTCTAAATGAATAACTTTTTCTAACCACAAAACATAACAAACAAATCCCAAATAATTGTGCAGTAATCAAAAAAATCTAAATTTATCAACAATCCGAGTTATCTGTTTTTTAGTTAAAAAATAAAAGTATTTTTATTATCGTAAGTTTTGTGATTCAATTGTGATTTTAGTTCATCATAGATACTATTGAACTTTTTTTTCTCTATAAGTTTAGTATAGATTTAAGTTTGTTATCGATGGTATGTTCCATTTTATTGGTATTTTTAGAAGATTTAAAAATAAAACAAAGTTTTATACTCTTCCATACTCCTTTTTGCTTTTCTTCCTTCTTTATGCAACTTTCTTAACTTTTAAAAAATCAACAGAAAAATAAAGGTAAAAAATTAACATAATAATATGACAAATGTCAAATTTGCATTTTTTGTAGGTTACGTTAACGGACACAGAAGATAAGCACTTCAACTAAAATTCTTTCCACCGGTTTGTCACGTTAACCCCTCAAATAACGTGCATAAATTTGCTTACGTATTGGTTGTACTTCAACTGCCTAGTAAGGCGCTGTCGCAACAATCTCTGCACACTTGGTGCTCAACATCGAATCACATTGTGCTGGGTTCCTGGACACAGTAACATCCTAATATGGCAACGAGACTGCTGATGCGCTCGCCAGGGAGGGCGCAAGCATGTCTGTCGAACTAGCAGAGAATACTGTGGCTAGACCACTGGGATCAGTCAAAGAAGAGATAGATCGAGCAGCTAAACAACTTGCGCAAAGCAGATGGACAGGACTTACAACTTGTAGCATCTCCAGGCAATTGTGGCCCCTACTTGATAACAGGAAAACCGCAGCGCTATTACAGCACAGTCGGAAGGACCTAAGAAACATCACTGCCGTAATCACCGGACATTGCTTGTTCGGTAGACACGCTGAACGTATGCGAATACCAACTAACGACTTCTGCAGAAGTTGCAGAGATGAGGAAGAGGAGGAAAGTATTCAGCATTTCTTGTGTGAATGCCCCGGCCTCGCGAGAAGAAGGTTCAATGCACTGGGTGAACCATTTTTTATTGGAGGAAGTGAGCAGCCTGCAACTGGGTCGACTTACTAAGTTTATTAACAGCAGTGGCTGGTTTGAATGAGCTGTCAAGATTCTTCTACGATCGTGTTAACCATCAGGAAGCTGATGCAATAGGTTCCGCGGAACATGTGTGGTATCACAACGGTCCTATAGGACTACGTGTGACTGTTTGGTCAATTCCAAAGGTCTGCCACTCTAACCTAACCTAACCTAAATAGATGGTAAAAAAATTATAAAAAATTATAATTTTACACTTTCTACAGATTTATAACCTATTTCGCCTGATACCTAGGTTCGAAATAATAGACTCTAGACTCTATATCGTCCATAAAGATTTCAGCTAGTAGGGGACTTAAAGGGTTACCCATAATAAGACCTTCTTTACTATAGTATAGTATAAAATTCGTCATTAAATTCGAAATAGTTTTGTTGTAAACACACCTCTAAAGTGTTCGGAATATCCTGTTTTTTAACAGGATTAACTTTACTTTTTAATAACAACTTTTCGACTAGTTTTACAGAGTCTATTACAGAAATACTAGGGAATAAGTTACAGGCTTCAAAAGAAACAAACTTAGCTTTACTAGGTAAGATAACATTTTTTATCTTGTCAACCAAATCATACGAGTTTTTAATAGATAGAATAGAGCATCTTGCCGAAAAGTTAGTATTCGTTTTTAAGATATTGATTAAAACTTTTGAAAGTTTATTAGAAGGCGCTGAAAAAATGAGACAACAGGTCTAATTGGATTACCTATTTTATGTAGTTTTAAGAGAGAGTATAGTTTAGGGGACAAAGGGTTCATGAGTGTTAATTTTAAACGGATCACCTCTTTTCAATCTCTTTAATTAGTCTGTAAACATTATTATTGGTTTTCCCAACAATTTAAACAACCTGAAAATTACCACTTACCACTTTTTTTTATTCTAGGTTAATTGGAAACCCGACTATGAACCGTACATAGTTGTTCAAAGTAACGTGGTGCCATACGATGAAAGATTTTTAGGTTTTGGATGGAATAAAGTTGCTCATACAATGGAGTTAGAGGCGCAGGATTATGAATTTATTGTTTTATCGGATGTGTTTATTATTCACCAGCCACATAAAACAAGCTGCGATAACATTCGATACAAGAAGTCTACAAGTTATAGACGGTCAGTATAATTTGATAAAAAAAAAGTTTACAAAGTACTATGGCTAAAACGTCTGGCATAATAGAGTTTGGGCATTGAATATCAAACTATAAGAAGGCCATATGAGCCGATTTCCTAAATCTGCTACGTTAAATTCATAGATGGCACAATGAGCTCACCAACAAGAAAGCGACTAACCTTTTCACTGCTAAATTAAAACATTGTTGCCGCCTGTCTGTTTGACTTGCTGTATGAGTTTTTTAAATTTATTTTTATAGCTTATTGTAAAACTTGATTTCACATATAAGTACCTACACCTATCCTAGATTTAAGTAGCTTACATTTATTTTCCTACCTATAGTATAGTCTAGCTAGACCTAAAAATGTACCTATTTTTAATTGCTTTGTAGCATATAATATTTTCAACCTTTTGTTGTCCCAACGTTAATTACATTAAAACATATTGACCGCCATGTATTCTATTTCTAACAGAACTTAATGACGACTCTCACTATTCAATACCTACCTAGGCTACAACGTATATGTTGGGTAAAATATGAATGATGTGCGGTTTGTATAACTTGGTTTTTATTTGCAATTATTACTACTTTTCAAAATGGTTAAAATAAGTAGGTTTTACTTTCTTACTTAAGAAACATTCAGTTTGTTTGTATTAGTGTATTTTGCTATTTTTCGACGAAATAAAACCTATTTTAGTTATACTTGCTGTCGCTTTTTATCTACTTTTATTTGTTTAACATTTAACACCTAATGCAACGGTAAAATCATTATGAAAGTCGGTCCAATTACCCCGGAGTAATCAGCGTACATATTATTATCAAAAACATACATTCGGCTGGAATTGAGAACCTCCTATTTTATTGTCTGTTAAAAATGCTTGAATTCTTAAAAATTCCAATAAAATACGATATGCGGCAACACCACGACATCACATCAGTGAATTTGAGACATCTGCTGCCGAGGCGCTGCATTATAACGACAGACAGGCGACAGATTTAAGGTTAGAGTTACGATCAGCTCCACAATGGCGGCCAAACCAGCTTCAATACGTCAAAAAATGGGTTGTCAACTTTTCTCGGACATCCGTCATTCTTATAAAGTTTGATATTCAATGGTTTGGGTAAGCATTTGCTTGGGGAGAAGCATGACGCTATTAGGATAATAAATTTTCCCGTGCTTGTCCGCAACACGCAAGTCAGTTAAATGGAGACAGTTGTATTCATAAAAAAAAGCGTACAAGAATTAGAATGAGAGGTAAGTTTTGTCATATTTGCGTAAAATCGGCTTGTCTAAATGATTGTGTATTGGAGGTTATCACACGTCATAGATTATCAAAAAATGCAAAGCATTGGCGTCGGTGTAATTAATTTCGGAACTGCTTGGTGGTAACGTTTGATAACCATTGACAGAAGAACATAAAAATGCCTGGTCAGTTGTCTAAAGTTGAAAACGCTCAAATTGTATCAAGAATCGAAGAAGGATGGTCAATCCGTGCTGTAGCGCAGTTGTATAATAGAAATAAAAAAAATATATTGAAAATTAAGCAACGCTGGAAACAAGAAGAATCCGTAAAGAGGAAAATTGGTTCAGGTCGTCCCAAACGTTCCAACCCTGAACAGGATGCTGCTTTTTTGGAATATTTAAGAAATAATTCATTTGCAACTGCAACGGATGCTGTTAATGATAAAGCATTTCCTGCCTCCCAACCTACCGCCAGCAGGAGCCAAGGAATCAACTAAAACGTCGCCCAGCTACGAAAAAAATGTTTCTTACCGAAGAACAGCGACAATCAAGGATTATTTTTGCTTTAAATTATATATAGAGCAATCCTCAATTTTGGAACAGGGTCATTTTTACTGATGAAAAGACGTTCCAGTCTACTTACAACGGACAAATTCGTGTGTACCGTCCAAACAATACCAGGTTTGAAGAGCTCTAGACATGGGCGTTTCTCTGTAAATGTTTGGGGCTGGATAAGTGTTTATGGACCTGGTGTTTGCTGGCGAATGGAGGGAAGATTTAATGCCGAAAATTACATTAACATTTTAGAAAACATATTGTTACCATCTGCTAAGCAAATATATCCCAATAATACTTTCATATTTCAACAAGATAATTGTCCAGTCCGCACTGCCAATGCTGTAACCCACTGGTTTCAAACCCATAATGTGGAAGTACTGCCTTGAGTCGCCTAGTCCCGATATCAATCCAATTGAAAATATTTAGGGTATATCCGTAAATAAAAATATATATAATCGACATTTTAGGCCACAAAATTCAGAAGATTTATGGGAAATAATAAAGAGCTTGATCCAAATATTGTATCAAATATAATTCAGTCAATTCCAAGTAATAGAAAAACAGGGATGTATGACCAAATATCAGATTTTATTTATTCTAGTTAAACGAAATTTTTTTATAAAACTCTTAAGATATATTATTATAAAATAAAAAAATTATTTTTTGTTATTTTATTGAACTAACGGCCAACGCCAATGCTTTGCATTTTTAATAGAGATCGACCGAAGATTTGGTTTCGGCTAGTTTCGGCCAAAAAATCTAGGTTCGGTGACAGTTTCGGTTTCGGCCAAATATCTGCCGAACCTTCGGGTGCGCCGAAACTTAGTGTTCGTGAATTGTCGCGCACTGTTCGGCTAACTTTAGGTGAGTTCCTAGACAGTGTTGTCTATATATATAAATAGTTTTTCTCTGTCGACCTTTTTTTTAGGTGGGAATAAGAGGTTCAATCCGTTCCCAAGATCGATCTCGTCCTATATAAAATAAATTAGATTTCAGTTATACAATAAAATTTTTAACATGTATAAATAAGTTTCGGTTTCGGCCGAAACTGGAGACCAAATCCGAAGATTCGGTTTCGGCTGAAAATCTTGTTTCGGTCGGACACTCATTTTTAATAACCTTATCGTGCGATAAGCCGGTTTTACGCAAATATGGTTAAGGTTTCCTCTCGATTCTAATTCGTGTACGCTTTTTTCATGAATACAACTATACCAGCCATAGCTATTGTAACGCAACTTTAACTAAAGAACTTTCATCGTGACAAAATCACTACATTATATTAATGCCTTTTATACTAGCTAGAAGAGTACAGGGGTTTTGTTAATTTATGACGAATTTTCCTGCTTGTTATTAATTTGTTAAAACTCTTAACAGGTTTATCTCTGCACAGCACAGGCAGGACCTATTTTTGGTTCAAGTGGGCCCTAGGCCCACAAACCCACTGGGGGCCCCCCAAAAAAATAGCGCCGCAGGCAAAAACTTTTTGGGAGCCACGACCTTTTTTATTCAAAAAAACAAGTGGAACTGTCAAAAACTAACATTTATATTATTTTGTCATAAAATAAACATAACACAAAATAAATAATAGAACAAACACAGAACACAAATAACCAAAAAATGGTCATTAAATTAAAATATTTAAATTTTTCGTTTGCGCATTTTCATTTCTGCAAATTGGTTAATAATTTCATTCGAATCTATATTTTCTAGTACTTCATTTTCCACGTTAAGAAGGGCCAAAGATGATAAATTATCTTCGTTCAAAGAGTTTCTCAGATATGATTTAACCCTTTTAAGACAACATTGCATCTTTTTGCTTTTCTCGTTCATTTTCTATCATTCTTTTCTTCTTGTGTTTATTGCTGCCGCTTAAATGTTGTTTAGGGATCATGGTACTTTTTATTTGCCGACTTAAGATGTAGAACACTAAAAAAAATTCAATTCTTAAATTTACTATAATATTGCATACAAGTTTAATCAGAAAAAGAGCTATGAAAATATTTTTTTAAGAAAAATTAATTTATTTACCCACAAAAATAGATATCTATTAATTTTGTCAAATTAACAGTTAAAGCACTTTTGAAAAATACTAATTATTTGCAATTCAATTAGGTTTATTGCCCAATGCTTACAATGTTTACATAACATTAACTGCATGAACTATTAACGAATAAAAAGCGAAAGACAAAAGCATGCGGCGACTCCCGCTATTCAGGGGCGAAGAATGTTGTCGGTACCGTTCAAACCTTTGACGCGTCGAGCATCAAAAGATCCTTTTGTGATGCCGAAAGGCCGCCTATTGGACAGTTATCGCGTTGAATTTGAATTTCCGATCGTAATAACAATAAATGATAGTTAAATTTTTGAAATAATTTTTAAATAGAATTTTTTATTTTTCTTTTATTTTTATATATTTCAGTTAGGTCAATCTTGGGGCCCCCTGAGCCAGGGGGCCCCAGGCCCGGGCCTATAGGGCCTATTGGAAAAATAGGCCCTGAGCACAGGCCCAAATAAAAAAGTAGATAGTCAATCAAGCCTATTGTTATTAACTTGTTTATTCATTTTGTTGAACAATTTGTTGTTTTTGCCACTGTGTTTGGTGCATAATTGTGTTATAGTGAGAAAAGTGCGGCAGAGAATATCTCTTTCAACAGATAATGAATCTCAATAGGTGCTTTGTTTTATTACGATATTCTATTATAAATAGCATAGAGACATTTTAAAAATTGTTTATGATAAACTGTTGTGCTGCCAGGTGTTGTCCAGATTTTATTAGTTATTTTGTTTCATCTTTCAACCAACCCAAATAACAATCCAAAAAAAAACCTTTTACGCAAATATGACATCGTTTGGGTATTCAAAAAATCTTTTAGTGAAGTACGTTCTTTAGTTTTCTTCCAAATATACCCTTTGATATGGATTTTTTTATTTCATCTGGTAGGTTTTAATATCGTGTTAAAGTGTGTCTAGGGACTATAAGGCCATTTGCGTTTCTTCTAGGATAGTTGTGATTGTTTCTGTTTTCTTGGAATTCGTTCTTGTTCTTGTATATGTCGTAGGCTGATAGTGAAATCCGTCATTTCATGAAAAGCCTAGTCATATCATGCTGCACACTAAAAGGTATATTGGCAACTGGTTTGTTCGTTGTTCCCCAGAGCATTTTTTTTTAAATTTACTTTAAATTTTATTTTTATAAAATAATATTAGTTGAAAAAATTGAAAAAAATGCTCTGGGGAACAACGAACAAACCAGTTGCAATATACCTTTTAGCCACGCTTCATTATAGGGCTAGGCTTTTCATGAAATGACGGATTTCACTATCAGCCTACGACATATACAGGGTCTTTGATTATATTTACGTGGCTTCTGGAGTCTTTGTTTTTAAAGATAGAAAAAAATGTTTTATATAAAAATTGTAGTTTGTCTTTTATGTTATCTTTTGAAATTATTATTAAAAAATATCGCTTTTGAAAAATGGGGAAATATAGGCAATTTCAATTTTTTTTAATGGAACACCCTGTATATTATGCGTTACAATGAAAGATCTTTTTTTTTGTGATTTCAAATATATCTATATTGATGCTATTTGGGTAAACCATTTTTGAGATATTTAAGCTTAAACTATAAATATATTGCAAATAAATTTCATATTTTGTATCAAAAAAGCCATGGAAACAATAAAATTGTTATGTTTTATAAATTTATAACTTAGGTATTTTCCACATATCCTCCTTGATTTGTTATTGTTGGCATAAAAAAGACGCACAATAGTGAGTTTTTGTTCTTCTGGATAACCCTTCGACAAGAAAGCAATATAAATTATTCTTAACAGTTAAAATAATAAACTTCAACAATATCGAGACGTCAAATTTGTCAAACATACAACATAACAATTTTATTGTTTCCATGGCTTTCTTGATACGAAATATGAAATTTATTTGCAATTTATTTATAGTTTAAGCTAAAATATCTCAAAAATGGTTCACCCAAATAGCATCAATATGTATATATTTGAAATCAGAAAAAAAAGATCTTTCATTGTAACGCATAATATACAGGGTGTTCCATTTTAAAAAATTGAAATTGCCTATATTTTCCCATTTTTCAAAAGCGATATTTCTTTAATAATAATTTCAAAAGATAACATAAAAGACAAACTACAATTTTTATATAAAACATTTTTTTCTATCTTCAAAAACAAAGACTCCAGAAGCCACGTAAATATAATCAAAGACTCTGTACATATGTGGAGCACTTAAGGATGTATAATAAAGTGACTGTGAGGATTTTGTGTTTTTTGTATTTTTCTCTGCATATTTGCGTTGGTTTTATTCCAAAAATGAGCCTTATTAGACGTTTCTGCGCTTGAAAAACTCTGTTTATGTTTACTGCTTGCCCCCTCAGTAAAACATTATAGCTGAAATGAGGATAGGCTAATACGTAGTAAGATGTTATATGACTGATGCTGCCAACTCAAATTAGTGGATGGCAACTTTTAAAAACAAAAACCAAAACTCCATTAGTACAGAGATACTATAGTGTGCCATTTATACAGTCTATTAACACGCTGAAGGACAGTGACGCTGATCAGCGTAATATTGTTCAACGTCAAAAGAGGGGGTACGCTGCTCAGCGTTCTTAATTATATCTATTGTTATGACTGTACGCTTCACGGCGTCAAATGTACCATATAGAGTAATGGTAAGTTAATACTGTCACCACTAGTTCAAACACTTGCTTGTTACTGTCACACAAACAGGATATTCTTGCCTCTAAGAGTCCTTCCACTTTTTATCCCCGCCTAACCTACTTGCGTGGAACGCTGATCTGCGTCCCAACCGCCATAAAGATTCCATTAGGTGTAGGCGTACTGACCGGTGTGGTTATAAAAATTTCTCAAAACCTCCTACTTCAGAAAAAAGCGTTACTGTCCCAACTAGGTTACTCACCAATTTAGCCACTGTCCTTCAACGTGTTAAGCATATTATACTTGTTTTATAGGCTTTTGCTGCACAGGCATTCATTACTCACCTAATTTCATGTAGTTATGGATTATTTTTTTCCTTTTTTTATAGTTGTCTACAAGCTCTCAAGGAAAATTTCGTTCAAGGATTACATAGGAAATATAATAAAACTTTTACAGACTTAAACTTTTCTGAGGATATGAATCGTTTTCACAAAAGACGAAAACGTAACGTCGACGTGGAAACAACAACCACCCTTTATGATAGTACTGATTATTTCCTGGTGTGGGGTGGTAAAGAAAAAGCCGAAGGCAAGAAAGAATTTAGAAAAAGTTTTTCACACAAGGAAAGCGATCTTATCTCTGTAAAAAATTTAAAAGAATTCGATTATTATTACTACGAAAGTGAATATCCTTATAATGTAACTGTATTTAAACTGAAGCCAGATGAAATCAGCCTTAAAGAGAGAGGCATAAATATAAAACACGAAAATGTGACGTCAAGTGAGGAACATGAATATGAATACAGTGATGATGATGAAAAATTTAAAATTTTGCATGATAGTACAACACTAGCGAATACTAAAGATAATTTTACCATTTTAACAGACACAGATGTGGTTGAAAAACAGGCTTAATTTGGTAGAAATACATATTTCTTAAATTTTATTGGCATTTTTTAATCACTCGCATGCCATTTGGATATAGACTCGCAAATATTTTTTTAAATTGTATAATATATCAAACATCGATTAAAGTAGTAGGTATGCTTCCTTAATAATAATAATAATAATAATAATAATAATAATAATAATAATAATAATAATAATAATAATAATAATAATAATAATAATAATAATAATAATAATAATAATAATAATATCCATTACTCACCAGTGAATAATGAATTCATATGATTTCAATACGATTTTGTACATACAATAAAAAACAGAGCATGTCATGAACGTCAAGTCGCAGCGCTTGTTGCTATGGCAACACCAGGGCACTTTGTTTTTATTTGTTTTGACAATATTTGCGCTTTCGTTTTTAATTTTAATTTGGAACGTCAAAAGGTTAGTTTTTCTACTTATTATTACTCAAAGTTAATTATTTAGTAATTCTGGACAAAGTATAGTATTCTACTCGCATATAATTGCTGTTATATTCACTTGGATGATTTATGAGACTCGCCTATTATAGCTGGTGATAAACATCATCCGCTTGAATAACAGCCATCATTATATTATGCTGGTTGAATATTCTACTATTTTCCACTACTAACCTATAAAAGAGCCATTATTGACCGATTGTTAACCTTTATTATTATCGACTAGGGTCAATAATATAAGAATAATCTTTTTGAAAGAAGGTAACTTGATTTTTTGATTCTGCAAGAATAACATATCGAACATCCCATTTTAGACCTTTGTATAGGACATAGGCGTATTTATTTAGCTGTTTTCCGCTGTTAATTTATCATTTTTAATATAACTACGAAGTTTTTTATCTCTCCTGAAAAATGACAGTTTTTGACTTACGTGGTATTGATTGAAGGCCATCGGTATGGAAGATGGACGGTAATTAATTGTTGTTAGGTAACCGGTCACTTACACAGGTAACTTGTTGATTGAAAAAGTTACAGAAGCAATAATCTTTTAAATTTGTGTCTAACATTTTTATTAATTACTAATTCTTTAGATATCGACAGAATTAAAATTCCGGCCATATTGCTCCTAAGAGCCAACACTAGTGTAGTGACACATTCGCCATTTCATGTTCTTATCGATATTTCGTTTTTTCCAAAAAAATTTCTTGATATTTATTTAATATGTTGTTAATTATTACCTATAGAATATGCAGTCGACATTTAAATTTTGTATAAGTGCTAGAAAAACTAAATAAAATACACGAAATAGGTTATATAGGTTGGCAAGCATGTTACCTAATACTCCCACCTTAGTATGGTACCTTTTGGCTTTCCAAACACCTAAGCTTTTTACGCACTAATGCGAAACGTAAAGTGAATAATTATTTTTATATGCATACCTACCTGCATTTTTAATTAAAATTGGTCTGGTTGGCCATGGACAAATAATGTGCGTAAAGTAAAGTGAATTTATTTTGATTTATATTATACCGGGTGTTTCTCAAAAGACGTTTACCCCCCTATAATTTTTTTATATTTATAGATATTAAAATGAAATTTTGAGATTATGCATAAGAGATGAGTCTGCATTTATTGGCATAATTTTTAATCTGTTATCACTTCCGGTTTGACTGGAAGTGACCTTGACTTTGATATTTTAAATGGGACATCATGTATATTTTTACTTATTTGGGTTCAGAAATATTCAGCATAACATTATGAGTAACTTGTCATTTTTTGACGTGTTATACCATTTTTATGTTTATTTTTTATTTTCAATCTAGAGCGCTAAAAATTAATTAAATCTGTTAATTTATAGCCAAGTAGTATATGAAAATTAAAGTTATGTCATAGTAATTGACTTTCTAAGTTTCATAAGCGTTTAAAAAATGAAATTTTGTTTTCTTGACGTTTACTCCATTTTTTTAAATGGAACGATGGTGGTTCACTAGGATATTTAAAACGAGCATTTTTTTTTCAACAAATTGATACCATACACTCCTATGATATTTTAAAATTGACACTGAAAAATTTGCCTTAAATCCCAATCGCAAATTTAAAAGCTCTGAAAAATAATGGAATTGTTTTGAAAAGCAATATGGCATTAATTTAAAGTTAAATTTTTTAAACGCTTGTGAAACTTAGAAGTCAATTATTATGACATAATTTTAATTTTCATATACTACTTGACTATAAATTAACAGATTTAATTAATTTGTAGCATTCTAGGTTGAAAATAAAAAATAAACATAAAAATGTTATAACACGCCAAAAAATGATAAGTGAGGTGTCATTTAACTCATAATGCTGAACCCAAATAAGAAAAAATATACAAGATGTCCCATTTAAAATACCAAAGTCAAGGTCACTTCCGGTCAAACCGGAAGTAGGTACTAACAAATTGAAAAGTATGTCAATAATTGCAGACTCATCTTTTGTGCATAATCTTAAAATTTCATTTTAGTATCTATAAATACAGAAAAGTTGGTGAACGTCTTTTGAGAAACACCCGGTATATATTTTCCGGTAGGTAGTAGAAAAAATAATGTAAGCAATTTGTGTGTAAAGTGACTTTTTACTAAATAATAAATAACTATTTTATATCTGCTTACACACAGCAGTTAACTATAGGGAAAAAAAGTGTCCTGATTTTTCCGCCACTGTACCTAGTATTTTGGTTGGTAGGGGTGGTTTCTTGCAAAGTATTATTTTATACACGGTATGGCCTAGTTTTAAATAATTTTCCATATACTTATAGTCGGTATTTATTATGCTAGTTCCCTAAAATATGTTTATATTTGCTTCTTTTGTACTCGTTGATTATTCATATAATGTATAAGTATAATGTATGTAACAGTAATAAATTAGTATGGAGGTTTTAATAAAACTTTTCTATTATTATAATCAATTACCCCACTTATTTTTGAAAAATGCATAGGATATATTTTTTGAAAAATATCCTGTCTTGGTAAACGCTTGAAAAACTTTGCCCATATCGATATCATCTAAGCGGCAGCTTTTCTAAATATTGCTACGCTCTGCGAATTGTTAAGAAATGTATAGTATTTGCAGAATTATACCGTTGACTCTTACTGCCAAAAATAAACTACCTGATTAAACCCTATTATATACGCCTCAACCTCTTCAAAGGGGATTAAATGGGATCAGGGTCGGCTTGAAAATGTACCTACACCACATGATTTATTTTTTTAATTTAAAATAAATAGATAGGTATTTTTAGTTTTAGGTAGGTAGGTACCTATAATAAATGTAAAATAATGATAACAATTAATGATAATTGAAAATAATATAATTTAAAAGTATAAAACTGTTAGGATAACAAGTACAATAAAAATTAATTAAATTCTAAAAACTATTGATAATTTATTCAAAATTTAACTCTGTATCACTATCTTCATCTAAGCCTAAACTTATAATTAAGGGTTGGGGTTGAACATTTGTAATCATACAATTGTAAGAATTTTCCACCTTAAGTACATGCTGTACACAGTTTTTCCAGCTGTCTGCAGAAATTTTTCTTAATTCGTTTTTAATTAATCCTACTACACATGCAGAGAAATATTATTTCTCCTAATATTGGATTTTAATTGGTGCCATATTAGCTCAATAGGATGGAATATACAATATGGAGGAAGACGCAATAAGTACCTATGTCCATTTTCTGCTGCAAGTTTGTCACACTCGTATTCCTTATTTATTTTAAAAGCTTTTAATACTTCTAGCAGTTCTCGTAAGTTTCTTCAAAATATAAATCATTTTCAATCATAAAATTTTGAATTTCTGCTTTTGTATTAGAATTGGGAATGATTTTTGCTTGCCGACTATGCTAACGAGCATTGTCCATTACAATGACGCTATTTTCAGGTATATTTTTAAGGAGGCTTTTGTATTAGAATTGGGAATGATTTTTGCTTGCCGACTATGATAACGAGCATTGTCCATTACAATGACGCTATTTTCAGGTATATTTTTAAGGAGTTTATGTTTAAACCAAACCAATCTTCAAAAAGTTGTGCGTCGCATATCTTGATGGTAATCTAAAGAAGAATCTGCTATGTTTTTAGCTGAAAGCAACAGACAATTTGGAACAAACCTGCCTTTATTTGATGGTGCCTTGGTTTGACATTTTTTGGAAGAATCATCCAAACAGTTTCTTGGAGTGTCATGGGTATCGAACCATGTTTCGTCAACCACTAAAGACTAAAATTATTAAAAAGCAGTTTGTATTTATATATGAATCAGGCATAGGTATAAATTGAATTTGTACCTGGTCCGGCTCTGCTCGAAAAGGTTTTAAAATTTGGGATCTAATTATTTATTTTATGGTCAAAGGGATAATGAGGGTGTTTATTGCAGTCAAAAGATCAACAGTATAATAATTCTACGTAGGTCTGAAGGCGGCTCTTACCCTCTATATATCATTCGTCGTGTGTGGTCTCCAGGATTATTAGGTATAGGTACGGAATTATTTTTTGGGGAAACTCAACGCCGGAAGAGTGCAGACTACAGAATATGCTTGCGAACTATGTTTGGACTGAGGTTTCGGGAAAGTTGTAAACCGACTTTTAAGGAGAATATATGGTCTGATGAGTTACGGGAAATATATTTTATGAAGTAGTAAAGTTTGTTTTTGAAGATATCTAGCAATTTTTATTTACAAGTCGAAGGAACACATTCATACAATACAAAGAACAAACAAGATTTGCTCTTAGATAAAACAAAACTTAGCTTTATACAGAAAAATTGTCACCACCATAATAAAAATTTGGAATAAATTTCAGCTAGAAATGAGAACCATGCAAGTCTAAATTTTTAAGTTCTGTAGGGGAGTAGGTATCTATAACAAAAAGTTCTCCATTTTCTCTGCATGAAAGACTTTTTTACTGCTTGTAGTTTTTGACTATATAATTATATATAAAGGGATGGTGAACTTTTTGGAGGAGTTTTTTGTTTCGTTTGACTTATATACCTAAAAATCGTTTTAATTGTCGGCTGGTTACAATAAAGTTTTATTCATCTCCTGATTTAGGAGTAAACAGTGAAGTCTGCAAATGTTCCTACTGTTCCTTTTTTGTTGTAATCCCCTCAGGGTAATGTGATGAGTTTTTTTTATTGTCTTTTATTATTTAAGTCTTCTTCTTTTAAAATATATTAAATTATTTTATCGTAAATTTGTGAAGTTTTAAACTAGGTAGGTATATATATATTGATTATAGGTGTTTTTGACACGTTTTATATGCCTTACTGGCATCCTTATAAAACAAAGAATATGGTTATCTATATCTATTATCTATCTACTTCGCGTCGTGTCCAGTCCACACGGTCACGTAAGAAAACACCACGAATAGGAATTTACAATTTACCCATGAATGCAGACTTTACGGTGAAGAGGACGAAACCGCCTCTCATGTCATATATAGCTGCGAGGCAATAACCCGCAAAAGATTTTCGGAATATTCGCGGCGACAACCTCCCGTATGACAAACGACTTGGTGGGAAACTATATTGGGCCTTATTAAATGGAACACATATTTTCCAACAACAGTCATTAGGCGCACGATAAGCCAGAAGGATGCAGTACAAGAAGCTTGAGCATGGCATGGGCAACAAACCCGATATTTAATTTCACCAATGTTAAATAAATCCCAAGAAAGAATTTGAGAGCATGCTGGATTTGAGTACCGAATATTTTTATCAGTATAAAAATGTATACGGAAATATGTATGTAGAAACGAACATAGTTTATGTGTTATTTCTCTGTGATTGATGCTACGAAGTTATTGCCAATTGTATAAAAATTTCAAAATCAGGAGAAGGGAAAGTAGGGTTAGTTATCGTATCTTAGAAAATTATTTTGTTTTGTGCTTGATCTTGAGGATGGAGAACTTGTCTCTGATCTTGACCACTATGCCAAAAAAATTATGAAAATTACTAATTTTTCGCTGTTTGTGCCAATCCAAAGCATAATAATATGGGTAAGATTTGATTTAGTAAAATATATTCATTCTAATTGTAACCAATTTGTTTCTATAGGTTTAGACAACTTGTCAATTACTTTGAGAAGATGTAATGAAGACCTTATTATAAAAACCTGTAATGTAAACGATGAGACACCTGAAAATACTTATAAATTTCAATTATCAAGCCTTTTTACTTTACTGGAGGAAGGTGAACTTACGAAAATTCAATCTAGTTTGACCAAAATTACTTCCCTTGATTTGTCTTATTGCGACCTATCAGAGTTACCCAAATGCATCAAAATTCTTCATCTAAAAAGTTTTAACATATCCTATAACAATTTTACACAAGTGCCTTCATGCCTCCATGGTAATGGATTACAAGAATTGGAGTCCCTTGATATGTCTTATAATAAAATAGGGCAATTTGATATTGAGCCAGATTGTGTTCTTACCTTAAAAATGCTGAAATTAAACAATAACTGTTTTGTAAATGTTCCCAAGTGGTTTCTCACTTTTCGATGTACAAATTTAGAAGAATTTAACTATAGTGAAAACAACGCAACTCATTACCGTTTTTTAAAAAATAGTTGTAACCTAAATCTGATGAAACTGAAAAAACTAGACGTTAAAAATGCTTGCCTTGTGGATAAGGACATACCATGGATAAAATGCTTTAAAACATTAAATTATCTTGATATAAGCAACAAAAGTATTTCTAGTGCTGTGAAGTATATCAACAAATTTAAGGAGCTAGAGAAATTGTTTGATAAGCCAAGCTGGAAGGCAATGGAAGTTTTAAAAATTAATTTTCTTGATCTTTCATTTCTTCCAGATGGTGTGTATTGGATAGAAAGTTTAAAGGAATTACATATTACCAACAACTTACTTTCATGGCTACCAGATGGCTTGGAATATTTAATAAATCTAGAGCTATTAGATGTCTCTAATAATCAGTTAGTATTCATACCAAAACAGATATCACACTTGCCTAACCTGAAAGTTCTCCTTGCTTCTGGAAATCAGCTGGAAGATATGCCACCCGTGCCAAATAATTTGGAAGTGCTTGACCTTTATGATAATTACTTAGAAGTATTTAATAATGAGGAATTGGAGCATGTGACAACATTAGATTTGGAATTAAATTATATTGACTTAAAAGTTGACCAGGGTATTTATCATGCATCTTATTGCAACAAAAGAGATAAATTTAGGGATTTTTACAAGGTTAATGATCGCTGTTCTGGCACTAAAATTAAGATTGAACATGAAAGTTATAGTTCTGATACCAGCAGTGATTTGGATGATGAATTTTGGAATAATTATAAATCTGCCGATCATACAATAAATACCAGTATTCCGAGAATTGAAACTCCAGTTGAAGACTGGGATAGAGAAAATATAAAAACTCCAGCCTTTAGGCATCCTGACATTAGTTTGTCAGATCATGAATATGACGGAGAGAAGGAATTGTTTTCTCGACAAACCTTGTTTAAAAAGCCAATTGATGATGAGGATTATCTGTATATTGATGCTGATTAGGGTGGGACAATACAGCTTAAAAAAAAATCTGAAAAATCATGTAAGAAAATTTTAAACTTTTTTTTAAAGAATCTCTTAAGCAAATAGTCTAAGATTGTTAGTACCTACCTACCTGTTTTGTTAACCATTAGTTTTTGTTGTTTCTAATTAATATCGGTAGGGACCTACCCGAAAACTGTTTACTGTTGTACAAAGTTTTTTAAATTGAAAAAGCTACCTCTGGGGATCGAACCCAGGTCCTGTTGTGGACTAATGTACTGTATAAATTTAGGTAGATATTAAGAGGGTGTTATTAAGGGGAATGACCTAATAGATGGGCGGCCAGTCCATCAAGAGTCGTCATTTTAAAGGTAAACCCCCGGGTTTGTTCTAAACCTATTTTATTTATTTTTATTGAGTAGTAATGATGTATTTTATTGAAAATTAAATCAGATATACTTACTTACTTAAATGTATTTGGAAAAATCTGTAAATTTAAAGTTCTTTTATGTAGCATTCTGCATGGAGGAATCTATTTTTATTTTCAAGTAGCCATCAGGCATCTAGCCTTATAATTAACCTATTAATAGCGTTTGCTTCTTTTAAACAGCAAAGCAAAGTAAAAATCCTTGCTTGGCTAAATTGTTAAAGGAACGCTTCGTGAACAACTTCATACAGTGTGTAAATAATGTATGGAATAAATTCAATTACAATTCAGGTAGGACGGTTTGAGAAAAACGCTGAAACACGTCAACTAACTTATAAAAATGCGCTTTCTTTGACGCTTACAACATTTATACGGGGTGTCGCGTTTAGAAGATATGATTGTATGGATGTTTTTTTTAAATGGAATGCCCTGTATATTACTTCAAATTTTGATTCCTCAAAAGAAGCCGCTTTCAAAAACCTAACACACAAGGTCCAAAATTCGTTGTTTAGAAACCAGAGCAACTAGAAGAAAAATCATCAATTTATTTTCATGAAATCTAACAAAAGTTAAACCAAACAATTAATTAATTAGATGTTGAAATTGTCTTCCCTCTTGCGCCTGACAATATCCTAATCGATGAATAAATTCTCATTGCACATTACTTATAGCCTCTTCACTTATTTTGGCACATTCAATTCTTGTCCTACTTTTTAAATCATCGATACTATCCGGTCTGCTTTTGTATACTACATTTTTCAAATGACCCCACAGAAAATAGTCCATGGGAGTAAGATCCGGGGACCTGGGTGGCCATTCAATGGTACCACGCCTTCCAATCCACTTGTTGGGAAAAACTTGATCAAGGAATGCTCGGACATCTACAGCATAATGTGGACTTGCGCCATCTTGTTGATACCATAAATTTTCACAGTGAACCCCAGGTTCATTTCTACTTGGAAATAAATGAACCAATTAGGTACAAGAAATTCTTGCAAAAACTGAAGATATTTCTGTCCATTTACGTTACCGTCAAAGAAATATGGTCCCAAAATTTTATTTCTAACAATACCCGCCCACACATTTAATTTCTGTGGATATTGTGTATGATGCTCTCGCATCCATCTAGGATTTTCTTTCGCCCAGTATCTGCAATTTTGTTTGTTTACCTCGCCGTTTAATTTGAAAGTAGACTCATCCGAAAATATTATATTTTTTACCAAAAATGGGTTACCATTGCACATGTCCATTAATGTTTGACAGAATTCCATTCTTTCTATCAGGATCGTCATCCGACAACTCTTGAACAAGATTTACTTTAAAAGGGTGCCATTTTTCTATCCTCAGTAAATTATGCACTGACATAAAAGAGGTTTCTTGTTCAAGACCAACCTGACGTGTGCTGTTATGAGGATTTTCTTCGAAGGTTAGGTTAGGTTAAAAGTGAGTGGGTTACAGCTAACCCTCCACTGCGACCATGCGATCTATTGTGGCTCACACCTTATTTATATTTCCCCCAATAGGCCTAACTTTTTGATGAAGTTAATGATGGTATTGGGAGAGACATTTTTCATGTCGTCCGGCAGCAGAGTCGTCTCGCCGAATAGAGCGAATCTGATTCTTCCTGCTGCGGGGCAGGCGCACAATACGTGTTCTGCTGTTTCTGCATCTTCCATGCAGAGCCGGCATTCATCAGTTGGGGCTAATCCAATTTTATACATATGATGTCACAACCTGCAGTGGCCGGTGTACAATCCTACTAGTGCTTTAAGGCATGATCTGTTGAGCACAAGTAGTTTGTCAGTTAGTTGTTGATTTATATGGCTGTATATAAATGCTTTAGAGTGTGTTAGACCTGGTAGATTTAACCAGTGTCTTTCCCATTTGCTTTTTGCTTCGGCTATTATTGTTTCCTGGCCGTAGCATGAGATATACCCATTACCGGCTCGGGTCCTGTGAATTTCTGTGGTGCCCCTCTCTTAGCGAGCTTGTCGGCAGCCTCATTACCCTCCAGGCCCATGTGTCCCGGTATCCACACTAGGGTTATTCTGTTATTCAGACTTAGTTCGAATAGTGTTTCGTGACAGCTCCACACTGTTTTTGAGGTACACCATCTTGATTCAAGAGCTTTTAATGCAGCTTGACTGTCGGAGAATATCTTGATTGATTTGTGTGCATACCGTCGGTCTATCAGCAGTCTTGCACACATTTTAATTGCATAGACCTCTGCTTGAAATATGGTTGTCATAGTTCCCAGGCTGACAGTTATTTCTATCTTTGGGTTTTTGCCATATATTCCGGCTCCAATACCTTCTTTAGTTTTGGAGCCGTCAGTAAATATTCCAAATTCCGCCTTTAGCAAGTCAGCAGTGTTCTTGACCCATTCCTCCCTTCTTGGGTGGATGATTTTATAAGGCGGTTCGTTAATGGACCTTCTTGTCATTATGTCAGAGGGCATATTTAACATGCCACAGGCTAGCGTGCCTTCCAACATGCTAGTGGTCTCCATGATGCATGACCGCGGCTTATTAGTAGCTGCTTTATATAGTATGTAGGTGGCCCATTTAGCCTCCTTCTCCAGATATATATGAAGTGGTATAAGTCCTAACAGGACCTCCATGGATGCCGTTGGTGTGGTGCGAATAGCTCCAGTGATCGCAAGGCATGCTTGCCTTTGCAGTCCGGATAGTTTCGCTTGGGCCTGTCGTTGCTGGCCTTTATTCCACCAGACGACAGAGCCGTACGTGATCATTGGTCTAATGACCGTCACGAAGGTTAATAAAATATTTAATTTGGTTTCCTCATCAAGCGCTGGGCGTCCTGCTTTTGGTTGATTTTCTGCAGATCCAGTTTCTCGAAACTTTCTTTCTATTTTGCTCACAACTGATTGAGTCTGGATATTTACCATTAAACAACGTACATACTTGCTGTTGTTGTGTCCGAACTCTATCACCATACCCAATCATCATGAGTATTTCAATTCTTTGTGTCACTGATAAACGCATTTTCTTTTGATTCTATGAACTTTAAACAGAACAGAAAAAGAAATGTCACTGTCAAAGCATCACAATAAGTTTATGCCTGGAAAGTAAACATACAGGTAACCTGACTAAAAAGACGAAATTAATTATAAATTTAATAATAAATATAAATTGATGATTTTTTTTCTAGTTGCTCTGGTTTCTAAACAACGAATTTTGGACCTTATGTGTGTTAGGTTTTTGAAAGCGGCTTCTTTCGAGGAATCGAAATTTGAAGTAATATACAGGGCATTCCATTTAAAAAAAAACATCCATACAATCATATCTTCTAAACGCGACACCCCCTAATAAATGTTGTAAGCGTCAAAGTAAGCGCATTTTTATAAGTTAGTTGACGTGTTTCAGCGTTTTTCTCAAACCGTTTTACCTGAATTGTAATTGAATTTATTCCATACATTATTTACACACTGTATAGTCCGTCTATGGGAAATAGAGAGGGGTATACTTTGCCGCAAGGGGGGAGAAAGAAACCTTTGCTGTGCTAAGTTAAATTTTAAAAAGGAACGTTTAACTTAGCTGTTGGCTCTGCTTTGCTATTTAAAAGAAACTTAAAGGAACTCTGCTTCATTTTGATCTATTACTTAATAAATACTGAATGTTTCATCTCTATGTTAAAATTTTGTGTCTGTTAATATGAGTTATACAGTGAGGACCTAAAGTCCGTCCCCCCCCTCTAACTTCTAAACCGTTCGGTATATTTTAATGAAATTTTGAACGATAATATTTGAGCAAGTCTTGCACTTTTTGACATACCAATGACAGCTTTAAATTTCAAGATGACAGCTGGGTCCGCTTTTGGAATATTTTTTTTAAATGGAACACCCTGTATATTTTTACATTTTTAAATTCTACATAAAATTATAATTATTTTTTATTAAATGCATTATTAGTCTATACTTCATAGTTTCCGAGATATTGACCCTCGAAAAGTGACATTTTTGAACTTTGACAGCTTATAACCTTCTAACAGTACGTCTTAGAGCAAAACGGCTTACATGTCCCTATCTTCAATTTTTATTATCTTCCCAAAAAAATCAACTTCCAGTTAAACCGGAACAACTATATTTCCTGCTTTCGAGTTACATCCGGTTTAACCGGAAGTTGATTTTTTTGGGAAGATAATAAAAATTAAAGATAGGGACATGTAAGCCGTTTTGCTCTAAGACGTACTGTTAGAAGGTTATAAGCTGTCAAAGTTCAAAAATGTCACTTTTCGAGAGCCAATATCTCGGAAACTATGATGTATAGACTAATAATGCATTTAATAAAAAATAATTATAATTTTATGGAGAATTTAAAAATGTAAAAATATACAGGGTGTTCCATTTAAAAAAATATTCCAAAAGCGGACCCAGCTGTCATCTTGACATTTAAAGCTGCCATTGATATGTCAAAAAGTGCAAGACTTGCTCAAATATTATCGTTCAAAATTTCATTAAAATATACCGAACGGTTTAGAAGTTAGAGGGGGGGGGACGGACTTTAGGTCCTCACTGTATAATAAAAGAAATAAAAAAGTTTGTACACATTCTGGAATACCTACTAGGTACATAAAATTTACGAATGGTGTTCGATTTAAGTTAAAGATAAATTATCTGCATTAAAATTGCAATTTTAGTAATTA
Source organism: Polydrusus pterygomalis (assembly GCA_963969555.1). Lineage (NCBI taxonomy): Eukaryota > Metazoa > Arthropoda > Insecta > Coleoptera > Curculionidae > Polydrusus > Polydrusus pterygomalis. Next base: position 24,072,530 of record OZ018379.1, read on the forward strand.
GTAAGTACCCACTATGTATCTATAAGTAAAGTCAAAACAATTTCCGTTGCACGTCATACCTTCGAGTATCAGTAAATTTTAAAAAACATTTCCTTTAAGCGGCTTAGTATCAAAGAAGAATAGGTACATTAAGTTTCTTTTACATTCAATATCGCATGAAATTTATATACTTTTTGCCCGAATTTAATTTTCTTATGTTTCCTGACCGATTTTCAATTATCAACTGATTGATGACATGTACGTGCAACGGAAATTGTTTTGATTTAGGTATATATCTATATCTGTGATATTAAGATACTTTGGATAACTTAGGTATTTTTCTTCTAGCAGACTGCCTTACTTTAATTTGTGGCATTCTTTAAAAGAATATATCTACAATTTTTGTTGGAATTGTTAATATTATTATATATATTTTTATTTTATATTTATATAGGTACAGTTGTGACCAGTTAAATCCGCATCATATGGGATTTTTTTTATTAATAATTTTATTTGAAATTTGACTTTGACATCAAGTTCTGCTTCGATAGAGATGAAAATTAAGCAAAAAAATAGTAGTCACGTGATTCGCATTACCCATATTTGGTAAATTGCACCACTTTTGTAAAATAAGACTCAACGCAACCTACATAAAACTTCTTAGTTTTGACAATGCTTTATTTCAGATCCATTTTTTTTTAAAGTAGCGCCATTAAATGAGTAGTTTTCTACAAAATCAAAATTGGGCTATTAAAATTTGGTCGCATGTGTTTGATCGTAGTTTGTGTCTGAAAGTAATATAATAACAATAATAACAATAACAATTTTTTTTATTAGTTCATTGAACTATTTAGGTACATTTCAAATTGTAAATTTTTTCTTCTCTCCTGATAGATAATTACAATCTAGAAAGACTATTTTATTATACTTTTTTACATAAAATTTGATTCTTTAATTTTTTTACAATAGTTTTAAATTACACCTTTTAATTTCATTTCCTAACTTGTTATATTCTATAGCACCACTAAAAAATATTGATTTTTGAGTCGATTTCAAATTTGTATGATCCAAAATAAAGTTATTTTTTTCTCTTGTTTCATGAATATGAACTTCATTAAATTTTGTTAAGAAATTTTCATAATATGGTGTTGTTATATTTAAATTTATTTTATGAATAAAAATCAAAATACGAAATAATAAAAATTTTTCTATATTCATCCATTGTAAACAATTTAGCATTTCCGTTATTTTAGTGTATATACCTTAATATTAAGACAAAAAAGAACACAGTGTCATCAGTAAAGTGTTCATTAAGTGAAAAAATATTAGTGCTGGATAAAAAATCAAAATTATTTTATGCAGCTGAAATTTTGCATGTGGGCTAAAAACTGCATTTAAAAAAACTTTTTCTAATAACTTTTTTCGATATTTTTAAAATTAAAATTTGATTGAAGAAGATTTGATAATGCGAATCACGTGACTACTATTTTGTTGCTTAATTTTCATCTTGATCGAAGCAGAACTTGATGCCAAAGTCAAATTTTGAATAAAGCTAATAATAAAAAAAATCCCATATGATGCGGACTTTACTGGTCACACTGTATTAGATAATTTCTGTTATAAGGGGTAACAGGAAACTTTGGGAAATAATTCTAAATAATATAATCCTGGTTATAATTTACCAGTTTAACCTTATGGTTTCAACAGGATGATGTTCCCCGCATTATGCTGTTCAGAAGGGAGTACCTAAATACAATTTTTCTGCGGCGGTCAGTAGAGTGAATGATCACCCAGATCGCCTGATCTTAACTCACTAGACTTTTTTTTTGTGGAGCTACGTCAAAAATGAAAATTAATCTCGATTGTTTAAAGCTTTGATTAATAGATAAAATGCCGTCTGGTCGTATCTTAGTAAAGCGTTTTTCCTGCAGACGGCACTGCTATTTTAAATTGAACCCTTATGCCAAATAAATATGAGCCTTATCTGTCATAATAATAACATTTATTTGTTAGTTATAATAAGCAAAATTTAAAAAACAAATTTTTTACCTAGGTATAATTAGGAAATCGTCGAGACTTTGACATGTTTTTTGACTTTCACTATCATTATTTTGTCATGTAGAATGATAAGTTTCCTGTGGTTTATGCTAGACACCCTGTATACAAATTTTATGGTATTGTGTACCTGTGTTTATTGTAGATATATTCTGAATTTAGTTAAGATTAATGGTGATAAATTAATGTCCCAATGCATGTCCTTCGATTTTGTTGAAAATTTTAGTTATTTAAAAATGTTATGTAGTCAATTACGAGAATATTTTGCAACAAAGAAATTCTTTTTCGAATGTCTTAATATAAGATACCTACCATCAAACGTTTTCATTTATTTTTATTTTGTGAAAGATGAAATGGCGAATAAGACACTGAAGTGAGTGGCGTATTAACCATCTTTATTTCAAGCGTTAATATACAATATTCATTGCTGCTTTTTTATTATTTTTACCATGAAGCCTAATAATTTATTTTATTTTATAATTGAAAATTAGTTGATAAATATTTATTCTTGTAAAGTATGCAGCAGTTTTATTTATGAATTTTGATTTTTGTTAAATATCTCCGTTATTGTCAAGACCTTGAGCCTAATGAATAAAAATTAAGCAATTCCTTGAAGCAATTACTTTTTAGTAAAAGCAATTGCTTGACCAGCAAATGCTATAAGTAAAAGCAATTGCTAGATCTGGATATGAATAAAATTTTGAAGCAATTGCTGCTTTTCTTACACCTCTGTAGCAAATGCCTATTCAACACAGTGTTCAGGCGTGGCTTATCCACTTGTTCAGATTATAGATTTCATGTTCAGTTTGGTGCCTAATTTGCAAAAGTGTTGACGTAAATACAAAGGCGACAGTGCATCCCCTCGCCTTCAGTATCAGTCAAAAAATAATTTGCCAACCACTCAAAATTTTCGCAGTCAAATCGATATAACTTTCTGAAATCATCATATTTGAAATTTTTACGTACACTGTAGATTTTTCTTTTACGGACGTTCGTGTATGCCGCGGAGAACTAAAGTTGACTGCTACCAAGCAAATGATGCAAGGGTCGACCTACCTTAAAAAGTTGAAAGCAATTGCTACACTAGAAAAAGCAATTCCTCAATTTATTCATCACAATTTAAGCAATAAACGATAGCGATTGCTTCTATTTTTTAAGAAAAAGCATTGACTAAAAGCAATTCCTGCACTTTGGTTTTTTGCTGGACGCAAAAGCAATTACTTTAGTTTTTATTCATTGGCTTTCAAGAAATTACTTCGATTTTATAAGAAAAAGCAATTGCTACATTTTTATTCATTAGGCTTAATGTTGTTCCACTACCCCAACGCACTTCTCACGCGGCGCGTCTATCGCCAGTGTATACACGGCCTGGAATTATCTCTTATATGTTTTAAAGGATGCCTCACGCCGTAGTAGTGCTCGATGTTTATTTCTTCGGTTTACTCCAAACAAACCCGGGACATAAAACATCTCTATAAAACCCTTTTGGCACATAAATTACATTTATTATTATTTTAAATTGTGTATTTCTCAAATTAAGAGGTATTTTATATCCAGTTTCTATACGCGGCTTCGGTTCCAATTAAAACTAATTTGTCTCTGTGAAGCTGACTCATTTTTTCTATCATGTCTGCCATATGCTTGAATGGATTGAATTCTTCGAGTGCAGCGTCCACTCCAGTGCCCTTTTCCCCAAAAAGTACGGTCGAAAAGAATAATGCGTGATTAAATTCTGAGTCAATTGTAACTCGTTGAACTTCCTTAAGAAAAGCAGTGTATGTTAACTCTAATTCGAAGTTGGCCTTTGTTAAAACTGACGTAAATTCTTCGTAGTAGAACCTAAAAAATAATAATACAGTTTCAATTGTAGATAAATGGTTTAGTTTTAATTAACTTTTTTCAATTTTCAATCAAAGCTGTGTATGTACTTGTTGAAATATACAGGAAAACAAATGAATGTATCTTCCCCTTAAGTTTGTAACACTCTGTATACATATAATATTGCAATTTTAACTCTAATTTTTTTTGCAAAGTTTTATCTGTTCTTAACAGTTTACTTTTTTATTTGTCTCGATATCTCTGTCGGTTCAAGAGATACGAATTTTTTAAGGAAACTACACATTTCATCGCAAAATTTTTATTTTAACCCTTTTCGCAAAATATTTTTATTTAAAAAAAAAATACTATAGCGGTAAAGAACAAACAATGTTAAAAAACACAATAACGAGTATTACCTTGACATTTCTTCTATGAGGTGTCTCATCTGATTTTGATCAATTTGATCCCATTCTTCAGTTAGTGCTTAGTTAGTTACTCGGAGCCGGAACTCGTTTTCGAATGTTTCTACACATCATGTATCGGACAAGCTCTATGGGATTAAGGTCTGGGCTACATGATGGCCAGTCCGTTTTTTGTACTTCTATGTCAACTACGTATTGAACTTAGAACAATTATAAGAAGCACCAACTGAAGAATGGGATCAAATCAATCACCTCATAGAAGGAATATGCCAAGGCGTATGGATGCAGCTGCTCGTGCTCGGGGTAGAATACCCGTTATTGATGTTTTTAACATTGTCTGGTTCTTATAGTATTTTTTTTTAATAAAAATATTTTGAAAAAAAGGGTTAACATTAAAATTATTCGATGAAATGTGTAGTGTTTTCCTAAAAAATCGTATTTCTTGAACCAAGAAAGATATAGAGACAAATAAAAAAGTAAACTGTCAAGAATAGATACAACTTCCCAAAAAAGTTTCTTTATTGGAGTTAAAATTGCAAAATTACTCTACAGGGTGTTACAAACTTAAGGAAAAAACAATATTTTTTTCCTGTATATTTCAACAAGTACCTATACAGCTTTTTAAAAAATTGAAACAGTAAATTAAAACTAAAGCATTTACCTACAATTAAAAAACAATTTATTTAAAACGGACCACGGAAAAAAAAAGTCATACCTAATCACATTAAAATTAAACAACATTTTGGATGGATCGAATTGAATGTCGGCGAATGTAAACTGGGTATAAAAAACTGTAATGTATTGAATTATTTTGTTTGAAAAAGATACCCTGAACATTTTGAAACAAATTTGATAATTCAAATATTCAAGAAAAATAATTTAGACAACATGCGCTAAGAAACGTCATGAATGGCAGGCCCGCGCGTAGCCATGAATTTGTTTTGGTGGACGTCCAGAAAAATAATATAGCCTGGACAGTTTTAATATAAGTAGTTATTGTAAAACTCAATCTCAGTTTTACTATGCCTGTATTAAAGCTCCAAATTGACATGGCAAGCTCACGCTGAATGTCTGGCTAAACAAAACAAAACAAATAATTTTTTCAGAAGCCTGTATCAAAAATATTATTTTTAACTGCATTTTCTTATATTATTCTTGTCTTTTCTTTATACCGCAGTGTGTTGAAACATTCTTCACATTCATTCAAACCCTAATGTTTTTTTCTTTTTTACTTCTCAAAATGATACCTATGTGTTTCACGGTCACATTAGCTTTATCATGTGTGAATCCGTTCTTAGTTGCGTTTGCGCTAATTATCACAATCCTGTTTCTTAATAGTTTATCGTCATCTTAATAAAGGAAATACCTACTTATGCTATGACTATCCAAATAAAAACTTGAATAAGTAATGCATGGTATGCATGGAAATCTATTCTAGTGACCTAACAAAATTTTATGACTCTGGGATTGAGAAATTTACTCTATTCTAGTTGCTTTTATATACAGGGTTAGGAAAAATTACCAGAACGGTCGATTATTTCAAAATATACAGGGGTTATCAAAAAACGTCTTATATAAAAAATGTAGGGCTGTTAAAAATCTACATATCGGTGATAAATTGAAATATACAGGGTCGCCCACAAATTTGTGGAGAATGATAGTTATATTTTTTTAAATGGAACACCCTGTATATTTTTACTTATTTTGATTGTCGACTCAATTTTAAACATTTTTTATTAACCATGTGTTATACCTAAATTCATTGCTTTCCTAGAAATCGGCGTTTCAAATAATAACGTATAACGATGCGATTTTCGAACATAGTGAACAACAAATAAGGCACGACCATGGTTACTAATAAATAATTAATACTTAGTTTGATATCTGAAACTCAAATTCTGACAGAAATAGACAAAAAAGAAAATAGCATGGCATTTTTACTTACTGAAACAGAGAGAATTGATATTTTAATTTTAAGGGGGTTTGGCGATAAACAAAGATCATATCAGGAGGTATGTAATATTTACAATAATTTGCATCCAGACAGGCACATTAAAAAAAATGCAGTTTTTCGAACTATTGAGCGTTACAGAATGACTGGTACTGTAAAAAACCGCCCAAGATCTGGAAGACCTAGGACTGCTACCTCCGAGGGAAAAAAGCTGGACATTCTGCTTGCGATAGAAGAAAATCCCAAACAATCCACCAATCAGCTTGCTTTGGATCATGAAATTGATCAAAAATCTGTACGAACCGTTCTTTATACTGAGAAAATGCATCCATACAAAATTAATGTTGTACAAGAACTTTTTGACGTTGACTGTGATCGAAGGCTAGAATTTTGCGAAATAATGACTAGAAATATGGAAGAAAACCCGAATTTTTCAAACAATATTGTGTTTTCGGATGAAGCGACTTTTACACTACACGTAATGGTGAATAATCAAAATTACCGTTACTGGGCGCGAAATAACCCTAACTGGTATGAAGAGCTGCATACACAGTTCCCAAGAAAAGTTAATGTCTGGGCTGGATTGTTTGCGGGACATGTAATTGGACCCTTTTTTATCGAGGGAAATTTGAACGGTGATCGATATCTCCGGCTTCTTCGGCAAGAAATAGTTCCAGCTATAAACAATTTAAATGCTGATATTAACTTAACCTGGCATCAGCAAGATGGAGCTCCTCCGCATTTTACTCGCGAAGTTAGAGAATTTTTGGATGTCACGTTCCCAAATCGATGGATAGGAAGAAGAGGGCCTATCGAATGGCCTTCACGGTTCCCCCATCTTTTGCCATTAGATTTTTTTTATTGGGGTCACCTGAAAAACATAGTTTATCAAAATAAATCCAATAATTTAGAAGAATTAAGAATGAAAATTGTCAATGAAAGTTCGAGAATAACAAGGGAAATGGTTTTAAACACCCAAAGACATTTTTGCGATAATTTGTATCATTGTCAGTTAGTAAATGGGGGTCATTTTCAACACTTATTAAAAAATAGAGCCGTTTTGCCATGATTTGTTATACGTTTTTGTTTAAAGTTAACTTAATAAATTGTTTCTTGAAATTTATTTTGTGTTTTGTAGCTGATCAATTTATGTAGGAAAGTAATGAATTTAGGTATAACACTTGGTTAATAAAAAATGTTTAAAATTGAGTCGACAATCAAAATAAGTAAAAATATACAGGGTATTCCGTTTAAAAAAATATAACTATTATTCTCCACACCTTTGTGGGCGACCCTGTATATTTCAATTTATACCGATATGTAGATTTTTAACAGCCCTACACTTTATATGAGACGTTTTTTGATAACCCCTGTATATTTTGAAATAATCGACCGTTCTGGTAATTTTTCCTAACCCTGTATATCTATTGATTTAAACCAAACAGTAGGTACACTCGATGCAATTAATAACATAATATTATGTACTTACTATTTCACTTACCTTAAAAGATCATCCATATGTGCTCGAGCTACGTCATTACCTACACTAGTCAATAAGAAAAATACTAAATCTTGTGCATACGACCCGTAAGTACACACTTGGTAATCCACTATTTTAACTAACGGTTCTTTCAGTCCATCTCCAGAATTTATCATAATATTATTTACCCAAACATCAGTATGTAAAATGGTAGCCCAAGGTTCTATTCCTGCTCTGAACCACGATCCTGGACCGGATTGTTTATCCATTTGTTTAAGTAGTCTATCTGCGAATGATTCACATTCGGGCATACTTATCATTTTTTCCAATATTAGCATTTCCGGGCCTTTAGTTTCTAGAGGACGAACTGGAAGTTTGGGCTTAGCGTTGTCGAGATAGGTTTTAATCACTTTAAATAACTCCGGCTTTACGAACTTCATTGCAAGTGGAACGGCGTGGAATATGGCCAGTCTTTTTAAAATTGCTTTAGATGTAATCAGATCGAATCCCTTATATCTGTCTTCATTTTTAAAACCTAAAGAAATGTTACTAGATATTATTATATTATTCTCAATTTTTAATAATAATAATATATTTCTTTATTCTCAACCAAAAGTCCATAATTTTGATATTTCTTTAATTTTTTTCGCCAAACTGTTATAAATTGTTAGGTATTCCTTTATATAATATTGATTTTTGGCCAAAAGTACTCGATCTTTACCATTGGTGTTTGAATATGATAATTTTGTCTCGTGATGTGAATAATGTTGCTCGAAGGAAATATTATATTCGATTGTTTTCCTTTAATAATAATAGAGTGTATTAGAATGCATAGTTTTAATTTATAAAGCTTTTCTAAATTTAAATATCCATTTGGTTCATATAAATTTATAGTTGGTTCTAAAAAAGGCAGTTTAGGTATGCATTTAATTATCTTGTTTTGTAGTTTTTTTATTAGCTGAATTGTAGATAAATTCGCTGATCCCCAGATTGAAATCATATACTGTAATTTTGAATAAACCAAAGAATAATATATTTTTTTTAAATATTTTAACGATATATAATTTTTAGCTTTAAACAAAATGCCAATTATTGTTGAGATGCAACTTCTTAAATATTCAATCTTATGTTTTTTCCAACTTAAATTTTCATCAATATATAAACCTAAAAATTTAATTGAATTAGTATATTTAAATTAAATAAATGATTGTTGAAAGACAGTGAAGAAATATTATTATTTTTTAATTTTGATTTACTTATAAACATAAAAGATGATTTATTAAAATTTAATGATAATTTCTTAGTTTCAAGCCAATACATATTATATTTAGGTCGTGGTTAATGTAATTGTGAGCATAGTCCATGAAAATATACAATAATAGTATCATCAGCAAACAAATTTTATTTTACCTCTTAAATTTAATTTTGCTATAGAATTAATGTAGATTTAAAAAAAAGCAGGTCCTAAGGTTGATCCTTGCGGAACACCACAAGTTATGTTTTTTTGTGTGTTTTAACATACTGCTTTCTATTACTTAAGTAATTTTTTTATCAATAAATAAAAATTTCCCCAAATTCCAATATTGTATAGGCAACCAAAAATGCTGCCTATACTGTCCCTAGATTTATGTAAAGCATTTGATACAGTCAATCACACCATTTTACTTAAAATCACCATTTTACTTAAATTTTAAGTAAAATGGTGTGACTGACTGTATCAAATGCTTTACATAAATCTAGGGACAGTATAGGCAGCATTTTTGGTTGCTATCAACGGTTTGTTTAATATATTTTTGATAATATCTGCAGCTGCAACTTTTAAAAAAAATTAAAGAAAAATGCGTTAAAATAAGCTAGAAAACAAAATAAAATTGGACGACGTAGACTTTCATGCTGTCGCCTCTTGTCTTAGATCAGATTGTAGCCAATTTCCAATAAGAGAAAAGAGAACTCTATGCGAAATGAAATAACACTTCCCAAGTATAATCTAATAGTTTTTCATAAAAATCAAAAATAGTTCTTACCTTGTGGAATTAAATTTTCTAAAAGTAAAAATGAATCCATATCGGCTTCTGTTTTTTCTGGATCTAAGCTGTATCGTGAACCACAATATTCCGGGATAAAGTCAATACCCTCGATAGCATGTTCTTTTGCAAAGTCTTTTAGTAACTTTACTATTTCAGTATACCATTGGATCTCATTGGTCATTACTTTACCGTTAAATTGGATGTTTTTTCTTTCTCCCAGGGGAAGACGTTTGGCGACGGTGCTGAAAGTTTTGGATTGTCCATTTTTCTCCACTTCAAAGTCAACTCGAAGTACTAAACTGAGAAAATTTTCACCTGGTGCAGTAAGGCGAGATACTTTGACATCTTTTACTGTTCCATCAACTTTAACAAGTTTTTCTATGCCTTTAATTGAGTAGTCAATATCTGCCATTTTAAAAGCTCCTTATTATTTCTCTATCGATCTAGGAAAATCATTAATTATTAATGTCAATTAGAAGTGTTAATTTTCATTAATCAAAGAAGGGCAAATACAGCATATTTGGTATCTGACACATCAATACATTTTTTTGATTGTTTTTACATTGCTTCAACATTATTAAAATTATTATGTTTTTGCGTATAATAAAAAAAATTCTCAAAAGAGTCATTCATTCCAGTAAAAATAAATGGGGCATTCCATTTAAGATAACAAAACGACTATGTGTAGCGCAAAATTGGGAAATCTGGCAACAGTGTCGATATCATTGTTCAATTTCTCATACCCAGAAACCTCCAAATACCGCATATATTTTAAGCATAGCTTTAGCGGTTTTGAAGATAGAGAGATTTTGGAACGTCTCGTATTTTATTGTGGTGGGAGTCTATATTGTTCGTTGGCTGTGATGTGGTTGTTTACATTTTAATTTAAATGTTTTATTGACTTTTTAATTGTTCATAAGGTAACCAATACTGTTTTTTTTATATATTTGTGCTTTTTGTAATTGGGTACTTCTATTATTTAGGTCTGATGATGCCGATAAGGCGAAACATGTCACCTTAACCTAACTTGGGTACTAAAATAAAGGTTTATGTGAGACCGTGACTTTGTGTCTTTTTTAATTCAATTTACAGATTTTGGAACGCTTAAAATAACAACAGTAAAACACAGTGTTATGGTTAACTTTATTAACGATAACGATTACGGTGACAATTACAAAAATAGATTTTGAACGTCTTAAAAATAAATAATTTGACAGATGCAAACATAACCTGTTTTTATTTCTTTAATTGTTTGACATGAGTCAATCAATACGAAAAGGTACAAAAATGTAAGGTTATTTTGGATTCCTGAGTTATGTTGCCAAGTCGTTTACAAAAAAATATAATTACAAAGAAAAAAGAAAAGCATTAAGTCTTTCTCCACAATTTTTATAAAAAAAAAAACCAGGCCAATCTAGAATGATTAAAAATATATAGAATCGACATGTTTCAAGTGTAGAAACACTCATCATCAGGAAAAACAAGTAAATAATAAAAAGCTGATGTTATTAGCAATAGAGAAAATAAGTAGTGGTACTAAGCCGTAATGGAGCCTTCGATGGTATACATGAGGAGTGAAAAAACTTAATAAGACAGGAAATATCACAGCACTCTGAAGGGTCAAAGAACAGTGTCAAGATAATCTGGGTGGGAAATGAAGAGAAAAATAAGAAATTAAAAAAAATTTTTGTAAAAGTCATTCTAAATGTATGTGATAAAATATTTTTACTTTTGATTCAGTAAGGTTGGAGACATGTGCATGGAAGTGGTCAAAAAAAGGGGGGAAAGAAATTTTTTTTTGGTTTTTGTATAATAGGTGCTTTCATTTAGCTTTAAACAAAATGCTGTTGGGCTGGGGTAACTAAGCCGTAACAAGCTTGGTACCCTAACAGCATTTTGTTTCAAGCTAAATGAAAACACCTACACGTCTTTTATACACAAACCAAAAATTTTTTCTCACTCATGTATACCATCGAATTAAGGTTCCATTACGGCTTAGTACCACTACTTATATTTTCTCTATTGCCAATAGCTTTTTATTATTTACTTGTTCTTCCTGATGATGAGTGTTTCTACACTCGAAACATGTCGATTCTATATATTTTGAATCATTCTAGGTTCGCCTGGTTTTTTTTTTAATAAAAATTGTGGAGAAAGACTTTATGCTTTTCTTTTTTCTTTATCATATATTCCACTCCACTTTGAGTATGGACTACACTTCATCAAAAATATAATTACATTTCTTACCGCAGCGTTATTTAATGATTTACATAAAGTAAAATTTTCAATTATGTATAAAAAAAAACCTTTTCTGTTCGGTTTTATCTAAACTACAGTTATAAAGTTATTTCAATTTTTTTAAGTGTTTTCCGAAAAATGATCGTGTCCGAAATATATTCTTATAAAATAATTATATAGGTAAGTATTGGCAACATGGCAAATTAAGCAAAATAAGAATAACCATAACGATAGCCTTCCTTATACCTCCGTAATTAACGAAGCTCGTTATCGTTAATAAAGGAATCGCTGCCTCGATTTAGTACTGCGCATGCTCAGAATAAGGATAACGATAACGACAGGCTAAAATAAGAGTTCCAAAATCTCTCTATATTAAAGTGTTTCGGTACTTTATACTAACCCGGTAGGTATATACGCGACTTTATCAGTTATTCTTACACACTTATCAATGTAAGCATATTTAAAAAAATAAAGTTAAACTAATTTGTAAAATGAAAATATAATCCTATATATTTGAATTCAACTCAAGGTGACGGATGGTATATGATATTATCTATCTACAACAAAATAAATTTAAAAATCTAAACTAATTTCGGTTATAATAATAAATTAATGTAATGATATAGGTACTCACCGAAAATTAATCAGAATTTTATTATTGCAGGATGATTTAGTACGGTCACAATAATTTAACTAAAAAAATGTAACTCCATACCTACACTTTATGATAATCGTCGGTCTAGATATCTTATCGAAAATTACTTCAGTAGCGTAGAATACGCGGGATTAGCTTCTACTATTAGTTCCTTCATGTGTCAAACTACGCCAATAAAGGGCTAAACAAACCCGTCCAACCAGAAAATGGCCACAGCGATTATTTCCTTATTCAAATTTCGCTAAATTTTATCCTATTTCATAGAGGAAAAAATAACATTTCATACGGTTTCAGTTTTTGAATTATTTACTGAGAAAATGAGCCTAATGAATAAAAAATAAGCAATTACTTTTTAGTAAAAGCAATTGCTTGACTAGCAAATGCTATAAGTAAAAGCAATTGCTAGATCTGGATATGAATAAAATTTTGAAGCAATTGCTGTTGTTCTTACACCTCTGTAGCAAATGCTTCTTCAACACAAGTTCAGACGTGGCTTATCCACTTGTTCAGAATATAGATTTCATGTTCAGTTTGGTGCCTATAATTTGGAAAAGAGTTGAAGTAAATACAACAACGTTGGTCTATTTATTTAGTACAATAGTAATCTGTTACGTTTTTGTGGAAAATAGGAAACTTATATTTGTGATATGGCAGATTTCAGTGAAAATGAGGAAAGTGATAGTAGTGATGAAGAAATTAAAGACAAGCAATTGATATTCGTTCACTAATTGAAGGAACATAAATAAATCTCTCTGACCACAACCGTTTAGCTTCCACAACAGCCTCAGCACTTGTAGGAAATTTAATAAAAATATCGTCCCTCTCCAAAACGGCATCCATTACAGAAGTGTATGTCTTACAGACAGTAGTTTGGTGAACACCGAGTTCTTAACCTACAGAATTTTGAAAGCCCGGATCCGACAATTTCCGCAGAAAGACTTTAATCTTATTTAAAGGCGACAGTGCACCCCCTCGTCTTTTACCAGTATCAGTCAAAAAATAATTTGCCAACCACTCAACATTTTCGCAGTCAAATCGATATAACTTTCTGAAATCATCATATCTGCAATTTTTACGTACACTGTAGATTTTTCTTTTACGGACGTTCATATATTCAGCCATAATTAAAGACACAAATTAAGAGCGACGCACGTGTCTGCCGCGGAGAACTAAAGTTGACTGCTACCAAGCAAATGATGCAGGGGTCGTACCTTAAAAAGTTGAAAGCGATCGCTACACTAGAAGAAGCGATTCTTTAATTAATTCATCACATTTTAAGCAAACGATAGCGATCGCTTCTATTTTTTAAGAAAAAGCATTGACTATAAAAGCAATTCCTGCACTTTTAAGCAATTGCTAGACGCAAAAGCAATTACTTTAGTTATTATTCATTGGCTTTCAAGAAATTACTTCGATTTCATAAGAAAAAGCGATTGCTACATTTTTATTCATTAGGATCATTAATTAAACAAATATTTTCTTTAAAAAAAAAACACGCAAAACCAATATTCTGAATCTCAACAGCGTTTTTCTTCATCAATAACTTTTACTTTTAATAACAAATACAGGTTCAAATAATCTGAAGCCAGTTTCTGATTGCACGAATATATAGCCTCGATTTTTTATTCTCATTAACAGTTGTAATTTTAAATTTAACACAGATAAAACTTAATAATATACGTATTTATCTGATATAAATGGTTGGTTTACCAAATAAATAATTTAAATACATTTAATTAAAATATTCAAACAATAACTAAGTACTAAATATTTAAAATCAAATAAGGTTCATTAACAGTAGCGTTAACAGTGGCCTAAAATATAATATCTTATATCCAGTTTCTATTGGCGGCTTCAGTTCCCATTAAAATTAATTTTTCTTTGTGATGCTGGTTCATTCTTTCTATCATTCCGATCATATGGTGAAACGGATTGAATTCCTCTAGGGCAGCGTCCACTCCAGTGCCCTTTTCACCAAAAACAATGGTCGAAAAGAACATGGCGTGATTAAATTCTGAGTCGATTGCAACTCGTTGAACTTCTTTGAGAAAAGCGGTATAAGTTAACTCTAAATCGACATTGGCCTTTGTTAAAACTGATCTGAATTCTTCGTAGTAACACCTAAAAAATAAATTGGGTGTACTTTGTTCTATAATGTAATCTCTAAAATTATAAATAACACCTTTGCAATGTAGCATGACGTGTACTATTTATATACCCAAAATTATCTATGTTGGCAGTGGTGCCGGAAGGTGATAATTAAAATACGAAGAGCAAACGTTTGTTTTGAAGTTATGGAATTAGTATATTACATAACGAGTGTTGAAAGTGGTACCTACTCCCGAAACGAGGTATTTAGCACGAGGCGTTATATTATAGCCGAGTGCGAAAATTCTCTGAGTGTGAGAAAATTACTTTCACACGAGTAATGTACACAATTTTTCCTATACGACCATACAAAATAATCAAAAAGAGTTTGATTTGTTTTTAATAGTTTGTAGGTATCACCATTGTGTTAAACAAATTTTGAAAGTTGAAAAATTTATTTCAACACGAGTTGAAAAATGTATTTCAACTCTAAGAGTTGAAAGAAATAAAAACAATGCCCACTTACACATTTTAACTTACCTAGATTTAAATAAAAATAATAACTTTTTCTCCTATTTGCTTACGAACATCATACCTACTATCTATGTAGGTAGGTACAGTGAATAAATTTCGTTTCTGATTTTTTAGATGTTTGCATTCTTTCAATAAAACAATAATATACCTAAATATGCATACCTGCCTACAAAAACAACAAAACTAAAACATTACCTCAATATTATAGAAAGATAGTGATGGAGTTAAATATCGATAGCTTGTCGTTAATTATAAAGGTTCTATCTATATTCGATTTGTTTTGAATATTGCTAAAATAAATTTACTTACTAAAGCACATTCACTTATCCCATATCCTTAAACATTTTATACATATTTTTATCCGATATAATTATAAAATTATAAATCGGTAATTCCTAGGGTATTATATTTCTGCTCTCTAGCTGCCCGTTTTTTTTCAGTGGTTAAACTCAGTTGACAATGTTGACATGTTTGGTGGGTTGCCTGACATATTTTCCCTTTTTGATATATTATTATTTTTATCATAAAAACTCTTAGGTTTTCAAAAATAACGAGTTTTTTATAATTGCAGTATCTAATGCCCTACTGTACTTTACCCCAAGTCGCTCCACGGGTCCCGTAACTTTGTTATTTTTTAAATAGTTTTGCTGTCAAATTCGTCGGCCATCAGCTGTTTTATATTTCAACACACGTATTGAAAGAAAATATTTCAACACGCGTGTGATATAAAGGACTTTCTAGCCAAATTAGGTGTGCTTTATTTCTCATTTTCATAAGTGGTCGTTGGAAAAGGTAAATAACGATAGGGACTTCTCACGCAATGTTTCTTTTATCGACGAATGGACTTTTACATTAGACGATGAACCAAAAGTTCAAAATTTTATATTTGGAGTACAGAAAATGAACACAAATTTGTACAAACAAAGATTGTGCGTTATTAAAATTTGGAAGAACTAAAGATTGCAATTTCAGGGGTACCTACCATCTATCTATGCAATTGAATCTCTGCGTATCAACTTGATAACGTAAGAACTGAATTCTATGACAGTTGAATAACCCATTTTAGTATAGCAAAAATCCTTCTTACTATAAAGTGGCTTCCACCCTTAAAATCTTAAATGGAAAGGGGGGGATCGAGTGATACCTTATTTTAAAGGGAATTGGAATTGACTTGCCTTACAAACGCTACCTTGCTCGTTTTAATCGAGTGCCTAGGAACGGTGAAAATATTATTAAAACTTTTTAAGAATTAAGCGAGCAAGTAGTAAATTATTATGCTGATTTTGAGACAATTTAATTCCTTTTAAAATAAGCTATCGCTCGACCTTCCTTTTCATTTAAGATTTTAAGGGTGAAAGCCACATGCTCCATAATTTTCGCGAACATTTTGAACAGTGCCTTTACAATTGCATGGGGGTTGGAGGTGTACATTTACATTTCAACATCCTACTTGATTGATACAAGCGGTAATAAATGTTATTACTTTAAAATTTTCTTTTCTTTTTAGCCCTATTTCTCAGGAACTATTCACTCGATTTAAACGAGCAAGATCGCATTTGGAAGGCAATTCAATTCCCTTTAAACTAAGGTTCCCGTGTTCGAGCGAATTTTGATTTATTTATTAACAAGAAAATAAACCTGGGTGGAACGTTTTCGGTGCGCCATCCTGTAGGTATAGGAATTTATTTTATTGTCAGTTGTTTACATTTGTGTTTTTATAATTTCAGTTGATAAAAAAATGCATGGTAACTATGATATTGCATTAAATTAATTCATATCATTTTGGGTTCCAACTTTAACAGGTATTATTTGAGCATGATATTTATATACAGGGTGTTGTATAGGGTTGTACAGGGTATTATATTTAAACCCATAAATCCTGATATTGCAGTAGAATAGTCTTAAATGTCGCTTTGGTATAATAAGCGCGAAAATTTTTCTTTTAACACATTTTGTTCAGCAGGTCACTGGCGGTGCATGTAGACTGATTTTAGGGGCACGCGCACGTCCTTGCTAATTCAATTAATTGCCTAGCGCTATTTTAACAGGATGCCACCATTATAGTGCCATAGACGTGCGATGAAACCCCATCGTAGTTAAAAGACTGATAATATTAGACCGGATAAATAATAGACAGAGAGCAGAGAGAGCAGATAATTATTTAAAGTTCCTATTTAAGAAAAACTGTTTTGGGTTAAGGCAAGCAAGAAAGTGGTGCTTCAGTCTCTTCCATTGACCGCACGATTCTATATGCGCACCTTAACTGTACATTCACTGTATAATTCTCACCCTATACTCATTACATAATAAATAGGTTTTTGTAAAAATAACAATGTCGCTAAGGTAAAGTAGCTATTGTGTTCGCGGCAGCGTTTATGGTAGGTACCGTAAAATGAGGTGAATAGGATCAATTTTCCACTTTGAAAGCCTGTAACTTGAAAACTAAAGTCGATTCAGCCAGTAAACCTGCAAGATGGCGGCGGATAATCCATGTCAGCGCTCTCCAATCACAAATAAATTAAGGCAAAAAGTTACTAGGATTTCACACCAGAAATTATGAAAATTCAATTCCAAACATAAGTAAAAGCAACTATTTAAGTCCCTAAATCATATAAGTATCTTTCTTGTTTCTTCATATCGAGTTAAATGCATGATAGAGAGAGACACATACCGGTGCTAACCAACACGAACCGTTATACATATGATCACAGGGCAGGCCAGGCATTGCTTTTGTAAAGCGCAACGTAGAGACCATTTTCGGAGTTTCCAGGAGTAGCAACACCCAATACGTCTTGAATGGAATATAACGTGTTAGACAGAGATATAAATTATAAAGTAATATTCGAGTTAATGTTTAAGGTTTTAGTTGACATTGTTCAATTTTGTTGTTTTGATTTGTCGTTTTAATTTGTTTTTATCCATTTTTGTGCCTTGAAACTTCATTTAATTCTAAAAACAGTTCTTTTCAGAGCTATTCCATTATGCTATTGTGTTGCCGGTAAGTATTTTTAGACATTTATGACCTATTGCTGCCAATATTATTCTTACTAAAAATTAAATAGCTGGAATATGACTTTTGTCATATGACATGTCGGCCATCTTGCAGGTTTACTGGCTGAATCGACTTTATCTGTCTGAATAAATTTCCAATAGCTTAAAACATGAGTTAAGGTTGTTACTTTTAAATGGTGGTATAAGTTTTTATACAGGGTGTACCCTGTTGTATACATATTTTTTTGCGCACAAATACTATTCACCCCGCAGGCGGTGTCAATAGGATCATTGATTAATTTATTGACTGTATCGCATTTAAACAACCGCGGGTGTATAGAATTTTGCACACAAATTTATCTTAAGTAATATAAAATAGTACTAAAAATAATATTACCTAAATTTTATAAGTGCTGCAAAGTTGTAGAGATATGAAGTTTGTAAGACAAAAGCAAAGATAATATGACAACAGATTAACCGCTAAATTTGACGTTTTAGGTCATGGTATTCAGCCTGCGATGTGGCCAAGTTATTTTAAGTTTAATATCATAAAAATTACCTTTAACAACCGTTACTTAAAATCTGTACATTGAAATGACCTACACTTTAAAATTACAATTATTACAGATTTTTGAAATTTGAAGGTAACTTTCAATCCTATTTACCCCGCTGATCCTATTCACCCCATTTTACGGTACCTACCTTAAATAGATACTTACCTTTGTATTTTAAATCATAATATTATAAGTACCTAATGTGAAAAACGATGATTTAATTAAATAAATTAAAATTAAACCTTGGTCACAAGTTCCTATTTAATATAATTAATATCAATAGATAGTCCGGTCAATCTAGACCAAAAAATGATAGTGAAGGTACATAAATTCGCAACAAGCTGAAAATCAGTAAAATTGTTCAAAACATAATTATAAATAAAATTTAAAAGTTCCCCATCATTCCTGCGCGTGCAAAAAATTTTACTCGAGGTCAAAGGTCAAAAAAATGAGTTTTTCGCAATTTTCAGCAAAACGGTAAGTTTTATCATAAAAATACTCCAGACAAAAATTGTAGATCATAATATTGTCTATAAAATATGTATCAATACTTTTTTCCTACTAGCCACCGTTTCTGAGATATAACGATTCATAAAGTTGTAAAAGTTGTTATCGTCATAATATGCATGAGTACGCCACGTATATACATCTCTAGAGTTTTTATACATATATGTTGAAATATTTAATAAAATAAAACCCAGTCCCTTAATTTATACGCCACTGTAACTTCAAGACATTATGTTCTATGGTGTGCATTGCTAGAATCTTATACCTGTTATAATAAATAAAATACCGTTAGTCTTGAGCGCAACTCTGTAGTGAAAACACGTGTTTATCCTAACCTATATTGTGTCAAAATCATGTACTATTTTTACACGCAATAACTAGCTGTGATACGACATCTGCATTTTACAGGAAAGGTAAAAAAACAGTTTTCAAAATGTTTGAAAAACAAGATTTAGTTCAATATGCTAAAGTTTTTAAAAACAGTAATTCAACTCAACAAAAAGTTATCACCAACGGCATCCGCTTTCTTCTTTCTATGTACGGAGCTCCTAAAAAAACGACCTGCTTAGCTGGAAAAAAAATATTGATACATATTTTAAAGACAATATGGTCTCCAATTTTTGTCTGGCGTATTTTTATGATAAAACTTACCGTTTTGCTGAAAATCGCGAAAAACTGATTTTTTTGACTTTTGACCTCGAGTAAAATTTTTTGCATACACGGGAATGATGGGAAACTTTTAAATTTTATTTATAATTATGTTTTGAACGATTTTACTGATTTTCAGCTTGTTGCGAATTTATGTATCTTCGAATGTCTAGATTGACCGGACTAAGATGAATAACAAATTATTATTGTTTTTATAAGTACAATAATTGAAAATTTCATTCTCACGTTTCTTTAAAAGCTTTGTCGATGTTACCTTTTGTCATTAGCATTTTAGAAAAATCTGTTCTGATGTTATTTCTATAATAGACACATTTTATTAAAAAAAAATTGGTTTTGTATGCAGCCACTTATTTTAGTTAGTAAAAAATATATATCATTTTACAGGGTCGTTCAATAAAAGTGATTTTTAAATTTATTTTTCCTTTCTTAGGAGAACAAGATCAATACCTATTTATTTTATTTGCTTTTAAAAATAGGTAGGGGAAGGTCGCCTTTGTTGGCATACTTCCCATGATGGCATACCACAGGTATCTTTGGAATAAACCGGTTTTGCGTCATCCCGCATAGTTAGACGGGCGCTCGTATGGACCGTTCAGTTGTGAGTCGAATTTCAGTCGTAATGGACGTTTTTATGTAAAGTTATTTAATAGAACAGAAATTGTTAAGTGCCGAAGTAATATTAGCCAGTTTTTAAACCAAAAATTTATTATGTTAGGTGCATTAAATTAGAATGAACGATTTTTTTCCGATAACTATAGGATATACCTAGATGTCACATTGCTATAATTATTTTAAATCTAAGTTGTAGTTTTAATTTGTTATACTTTATTTACTAGAAGTGTGACATATTCCTAAGATGGCATATCCATTGGTTTCCTATGATGGCATATCTATAAATACATATTATATAAATAGGTATGCCATTCATAGGGGTCATATTCAAAACGGCGCTAATTTTACTTTTCTTTTAGATATGTTACTACTTATATATGCTTTTTTAAAGTTTTTTAATATGTCTTTAGATTGTACTTTCCTGATAATGTTTTCATTATCTTTTTTAAAAGTTTTAAACATGTTCATTAGAATGTAATATATTATTTTAAGTTTTTTTAAACAGTTTTATGTGTCTGAATTTTTTAACAATAAAAATGTGCAAACTAACAAAAATATTCCTTTGACATGTAGGCGTCCTTCAGATTTTTGCATTTTACTGGAGTATGCCATCATAGGCAATGAAGTTGCCTACGATGGCATACTTGGTGATTTTTTCTCTTCTATTTTTTTTACCAAAAAAATGGTTGTGTATATTTTTAAAGTTTTATAATTAATATTTAAGTAGTAACAAATATTTTAACATGGTTAAATTGGTTAAAACCTTTGAACTAAAAAATATAATATTTGGTGGTAAAAAAAAGGTGCCATCATAGGCGACCTTCCCCTATAAATTTGAATAATTTTTAAAAATAAATTTTAACTGATCTAGTGATTTGATGTTTTAATAAAAGTTATTGGAAATAAAGAAAGTCACAGAAAATTTAAAATAAGCAAGTTTGATATAACTTCCGGTATAGCCGGAAGTGGCATATGATCGCTGTTACTTCATTTAAAGAGAGCGTGTCTGAAAACCCCATTATCTAAATTTGCGGAATTTAAATCGCATTACTTTCCGAAATATTATAATGGACTGTCACCGTGTTGGAAATTTACTAGGGGAAGTTCGGATAGCCCCGGACACTTAAGCAAAAATGCATTTTTTGACGAAAATGTGTACCTGATTATAAAAACAAATATGATATCTAAAAGTAGAAGCCCTAAGCAATTTAAATATGGCATAATTAAAGGGTAAATATTAAGAAAATAATATTCACAGGACATTTAAAAAAAGTAAACTTTTATTACTAAAAAAAATTTGGAGGGTAACCCAGACGCTTATAACATTCGTTAAAAAACTGTTAAAACTTTAATGATTAGTATTCCGGAACACTGCAAAAGTCACACATATAATTATTCTGAGCAGATAACGGTATATCCGCACACTCCTCGTGGGCCCAGTTTTTGCATTTATGGCACTGTATCCAGTCTTCTTCGAAAGTTTCGTGGCATACAAGGCAAGCAACTGTTTCTTTGGAATATCCTTTTTTTGTAGAACTTGCTTGATGCGTGTTTTTCTTTTGACCACTTTTGCTTTTCTTTTCATCAAATTTAATTTTTTTAGTTGCTCTTTTCACTTCTAAACGAGCTGCATTTTCTTTCTGTGCATTTTGTTTCTGCTCTAAAACGTCTTTAAAAGGTGACAACGTTAGAATTTCACTTTTCTCTGTTCTTCTTTTTCTACTATCAATTATTTTTTGAGTGCAATTAGGAACTGGAGAAATGTTTTCCAAAACGTTCCTTAACATAGCTTTTCGGGCATCTGGGGAAATTGTCGAAGCAGATAATATATTATGGTATGGGTAATTAATTTTTATGCCAGGAAATCATATCAGTACCTAAATATTTATTTAAGGTATAGGTACTTGCAGGTATAAGTAGGTACCATACAGAATTGTTAAAATATATGCATAGGTAGGGGACCGACGGGCAAAACGGGGTACTTAAGCATTAAAATGTCATATAAAAGAAACTATAAATTTTAAGGAACTCAAAATAAGGCAACAATTTTATTGTAGTATTGACTATTTATTCATAATATTTTAACTTAAAAAAAAGTAAACGTGAACGATAAAACAAGAAAATAACATAACTATGTAACTTACCCCATTTTGCCCGCTGTGTAGGGCAAAATGGGGTAGTATAGTAAAGGTGAAAAGACATTACTGATAATGCTCACAAACAAGTACTGCTTCGTCGCCTTCATCTTCTTCTCCTGCACAAGAATTAAGAGCCCAGTTGTGGCAACCTGAACTGCATTCTGTTAGTATTATATATAGTCAGTCAAATAATCGCACCTTCATATCTTTAAGATAACTGACAAGTTTGTCTTCTTGTTGGGAACTAAAAATGGGCTTTTTACTGCCCAAAACCTTTGAAACCGAGTTAGTTAGCCACGTTATCTCGATGTTTCTTAACATAACGCTCTAAGGTAGTCATATTACCACTTACTACAGCATTTACGCCTGTTGCATACTTTCTGTCGACCAACTTTGCCTATCAGTATTTCTTCTGTACTTGAACACCATCTGAAAATTAAACCAATAACTTATACCTACATATTTATTTAATATACTACGTATACCCCATTTTACCCGACAATCCCCATTTTGCCCGACCATAGGGTACCCCATTTTGCCCGGTGAGCAAATTTTGTGGTTAGTGCTTGTTTTTTGAACTAAAAATTTGTTTTTTTAAATATAATAACAAAGAAAGATGTTAAAAACTATACACTTTTGGTTGACAATAATATTATTTAATTATAAATTGATTTAATATTACTTACTCTGAATTTAATCTGTCGAAATATTATAACTTTGTATATTAAAAACGCACATATGCTCACCAAAACAGTTTAGTAGCAACTGAGGTCCTTAACCGTATGGCACAGAACGGACCCAAACGTGATGACAATATTCCGAAGACGTAGTATAGATGGAGCGACTGGGTTAGAATAAAAGTAGGGTACCCCGTTTTAGGCGCCTACCCCGTTTTGCCCGTCGGTCCCCTACCTAATACAAATCAGAGAAAATAAAAGCACTTTTTCTTAGTGTCCGCGGCTACCCGACATATGCGTGTCCGTACATAACCGAACATCTCACATTTGTTAAAATATTAAAGGTTAGGTTAAATCAAACAGTAAACGATTTTCGGCATGACTGTTTATCACTAACACATGACTTTCAACAGGACAAAATTCAAATTGATATTTACTTACCTCAGTAATTTTCCAGAAGCTGTTAAATATTACACAAAACACCGCTAAAAATTAGAAATTTACAAAAACAGTCGTAACTTTTAAAATAAACGTCTGGCAGCACTAATAATTGAATGGCGCTAACCTTGGCAATATAAGAGTTGATCGAGCCTACATACGTATTACTATCCAGCCTAAAAACATTAGATATCGCAGTGTCCGGGGCTATCCGCTGTCCGGGGCTACCCGAACCTCCCCTAAGTTAAACTTTAAAATTGTCTGATAATATTGGAGGGATTTAGATACGGCAAGTATCAACTGATTCAATTGATTTAATAAAATATGTCCTTATTTAATTATATTGCTTACCTTAAGAGATCATCTATATATGCTTTAGTGACTTCATTATTCACACTAGTCAATAAGAAAAAAACTAAATCCTTAGCGTACGATCCGTATGTACACATTTGGAAGTCCACTATTTTGACTAAGGGTTCCCCTTCGTCCGCAGATTTTATCATTATATTGTTAACCCAAAAATCACTATGTATAATGGTAACCCATGGCTCTATTCCTGTCTTATGCCAGGATCCTGGACCTTTGGGTTGATCTATCAGTTTTCGTAATCTAACCGCGAAGGGTTCACATTCAGGATAACCTATCATTTTTTCCAATAAAATATCTTCTGGAAGTTTAGTTCCTGGAGCAGGACCAAAAGAATTGTTATCATCAGAATTAACTCCAGGGGCTGGGAATTTAGGCTCAGTATTATCCAGGTACTCTTTAAGAATTTTAAATTGCTCCGGCTTTACCAACTTCATTGCAAGTGGAATGGCGTGGAATATAGCCAGCCTTTTTAAAATAGCTTTACTTGAATTTAGATCGAATCCTTTATATCTGTCTTCATTTTTAAATCCTAAGAAAATATTACGCTTGTTCAGTATCAACATTAGGGATGGGATTTTTTTCGATATATCGATATATCAAATAACAATTCGTGGGTTCAATTCAATAACTAGATAACTCGAAAATTGCAGTATTTGAGATATCAACTTCATGGAACTCGTTAAGGTATATATAGGCTCTTGAATGCTATAAGTAGTTAACTTAAAGATACACCAGTGACCTTTGTAGATGAATTCGAAAACTGGATAAATGAGTAAACAAAGAAAATATTAGTGCAATAAGTCGATAACAACAGATGTCTAGTTTTATCATTAATATGCGTATACACACTTATAAGTTTGTTTTACATTAGGTGTTTGTACATACTACACTTTATAAACCCACTGTATATATAATAATATTATATTAAAATAATAAATATAAGGTAACTCAAAAATTCTATATACAAAACTAAAATCAGAAAAATAAACCTGACAAGGCACGACACTGCTCAGAAAATGCTTTAATTTTTTTACCAGAACTTCATTCTCGTCAACCAGACTCCGGACCGTTCATCAAGGCATAACCACGTATATTTTATCTCCGTCTCTTTCACGCCATCGGCGGTCACTGGCCTATCTCTG
Source organism: Polydrusus pterygomalis (assembly GCA_963969555.1). Classification (NCBI taxonomy): domain Eukaryota; kingdom Metazoa; phylum Arthropoda; class Insecta; order Coleoptera; family Curculionidae; genus Polydrusus; species Polydrusus pterygomalis. The sequence continues at coordinate 24,097,874 of OZ018379.1, forward strand.
TCTGGCAGAATCGATCGTCAGACGGGCCGGGTACCGGTTCAGCTTATATCCTGGCGCTTGCAATCGCAACAAATTACATGCTGTTGCCAATTCTTAAAAATTTTCGGATTTGTAAGCACAATGTAAGTATATACGAGAAACAAGGGTTTGTTAATTAGTTGTTTTTAAACACTGAAAACACTTTTTGTCTTGATTTCAGTTATATTGTTTCTTAAGAACTAAAGTATGTATTATTATAACAATGAATGGCTTGTTATTTTTACACTCAAAACTCCTCGGTTTAAAGTATATTTGCAAACTAGCTTTCAAAGAAAGTTACTGACTAACAATTATTGAATACTGATATAAATGAAATATCTTTAATAAAAAAACTTAAAGAATTGAAGAAGAAAGATCTGACAACCCTGGTTGTGCGGTCGGTCTCTTTGAGACTGTTCACCGCCATATGGAATGATTGGAATGTCCTCAAACTGAGATTGGATAAATAATACCATTTCGGTCATGCCAGTCTAACTTTGTCAAAAGTAGACAAGTCACTTCTACGCCAATTTAGCTTACTCGAACACTGAAGCTGATGATAATTGAAATCAAATTTTTTAAGTTATAAATGTTTTCTAATAAAAGTGTGTTTTATTATTAAAAATATTTAGTTTTTTTTTAATTTTCAATAAAAACTTATATTTATTTCATATTTTTATTAGTGGATAACTAGTGCATACCCAGAATAATGAAATTCAAAATGGTGCTAAAACTAGACATCTCGCAATTAAATTAATTTTAATTAATTAGTACCTAAAATTTTCTGTAGTAATATATTAAGGGATGGGGAAATTATCGAAAATCTGAGAATAATTTTCTGATTATTTCCCAATCCCGAAATGTATTTTGAAGATTATTTACCAAATAAAAAACTACATTTTTGTGATTTTTACCGGAGAGCGGGAGATTATCGCTGAATAATCAGGAAAATCAACCCGCTTTTATAATAGATGAGGTAAATAATCATTAAAACTGTCCTCCGGGGTTCCATTATACCCTCTTCTATCACGTACATACAAAAAAACCTCTAATTAGCCTGTTTCAGAGTAGGAATAAGAAAGTACGCAAGAAGATTAGTTAACGCTAATTAGGTATCTCAAAACTACCATTTTTTAGTTATCTAGTTATTGAATTGAACCCACGATATGTGAAACAAAAATTATCGATAACTATCGATTGTTCGATAACTATCGATTTTTCGATAACTATCGACATATTGATAACCATGGATATATGGATACCTATTGATATATGGATAACTATCGGTAACACATCGTACAATACGAGCGTCTCCTATCCACTTTCTTCCAATTAAATTATTATCAAATATTCCAATAGCATTATTACGGTTTTTGCTGCCATCTAGCGTGTACCGTATGCACTAGTTTCAGTTTTATGAGGGCTCAAAGTCTCAGGAAACCGTGAATGCATTAGCATTTGAAGTTTTAAAGGAAATGGAAGACCTTATTGCATCTTCTAGTCCCCAAACAAAGAAAAAGAACCGGCGGATTAAGCTTACTATTCTCTAACTCTCTAAATTTGCGTGCAGTGCAGATACTTCTTGTCAAGGAGAATTAAATACATTTTCCGATTGTCCCCCTGTAGATCCCGAAGAAGATCCAGTAGTTTGGTGGAAGCAAAATGCATCTCTATACCCTAGATTAAGCCAGCTGGCAAAAAAATATCTTTGCGTTTGTGCAACAAAAGTGTGCCATCTGAGAGAGTATTCTGTAAAGGCGGACAAGTAATTTACGATAATCGCACTAACCTGACCACAGCTCATTCGGAGCAGCTAATATTTCTTAGCTGCAATAAAAAATACGTCCAGAAATAATATTCGCAAAATAAATCCGGGTTAATTTTCTTTCAAATTTAATGTGTTTTTGTGTGTGTGTGTCATGGGGTTTGAAATTTATTTTGATAGGTATATCGATAACGAAAATATATCGATAGGTAGATGACTATCACCTATCGATAGGTGAAAGCTGATATCGCCCATTCCTAATCAACATATCTTTTTTTAGCAAATCACTATAATCAATAAAAATAACTATAGATATTAGAAAAGAGTTTTATAGGTTTTTTCATTTTAAAAATAATGTAAAATTTTTTAAATTTCAAGTTAATACGAAAAATTGAACAACGATTTATATTAGTCTGACTTATTTTAAATAGGTACTCATTACTCATACCTTGTGGAATTAAATTTTCTAAAAGTAAAAATGAGTCCATATCGGCTTCTGTTTTTTCTGGATCCAAACTGTATCGCGAACCGCAATATTCTGGAATAAAGTCAATACCCTCGATATCATGTTCTTTTGCAAAGTCTTTTAGTAACTTTACCATTTCATTATACCATTTGATTTCATTTGTCATGGCTTTGCTATTAAAGTCAATGGATTTTCTCTCTCCCAGGGGAAGACGTTTGGCGACGGTGCTGAAAGTTTTGGATTGTCCATTTTTCTCCACTTCAAAGTCAACTCGAAGTACTAAACTGAGAAAATTTTCACCTGGTGCAGTAAGGCGAGATAATTCCACATTTTTTACTGTTCCATCAACTTTAACAAGGTTTTCTATGCCTTCAATGGAGTAGTCAATATCAGTCATTTTCAAGGTGTCTTTTTACTACAAAATTGAAGAAATAAGTAATACCTATATGTTGACTATGTCGTAAACAAGGTGATTTAAAACTACGGTGACAAACTATATGGGATGTATTTGCTAACGTTATTTTAAGATAAAAAGTTCCAATAAAAAAATAACTAAGTTGGTTTGATGATTATAATGCTCAGATTAATAATATAACTCACCTACAATAATCAACGACAAATAATGCAGTAATAATTTAATTACCGAAGTAAAACCAAACCTTTTATAAACTCGCATTCCTTTCTAGTCATTTAATCTTATCAAATTATGGAAGGGCGCTCTTGAGAAAGGAGAAAATGAACTTCAAATCCGCAGCAATATCGCTATATAAAAATATTACATTGGCAATATTTCTAAAACTAAATTTTTCTGGAATAGACAACCTTATACAAACTTACACTTATTTTTAATGCTAAATAAGAAATATAGTCAGATCTGGTCTTAACGTGCGGGTCCAAAGGTCACTGATCATATGCGTCAAATCAGACAACACAGAGGCTATTAAAATGTTGTGAGATTATTTACAAATATACCGAAGGAAGGAAAAATAGTTTCATTATTTTAGCTATCGCGAAGATAGCCACATATACCTAATATTATTAGTTTTGTAAAAATGATGTACACGGGAGTTGAAAAAGTTACAAAAAAATTATATAATCGTTAATTATATACCTACTGTACCCTTTAATTAAAAACGACAATAATAAACAGTGCAATTTATTTTAACAATTTTACTACTAAAACCTAAAAATACAATGACATTTAGTCTGATAAGCTATTTCGATAATGAAAGAAAAAGTGGAAATTCGCAAACCAATATGCAGGAAACCGTAATGAAAACACTGGGAATTAGTTTAAGGACTATGCAGAATAATGTGCATGAAAAAAAAAGCATAATATAATACCCAAGAATACTAAAAAATGTAAACGAAAAACACCGTTTATAATTATAGCCTAAAAACTCTCATCGTCACTTATAAAATCTGAAAGTCCTCGTCGTCTGAGTCGTCTTCGAATGGAGCAATTATCATTGGCGCTATTTTGACATCTAGTACTTGTTCTCGATCCCACCAATCCCTTAATAATATTTCTGTATGTTCCACCGATTTCTTCCAGTACTATTGTGTAATATGATCTAATGAATCTTGCCAAACTATTTGTACTTGGTCAGATTTAAGACCATCACCTACATGTTTTTCATAATAAGACTTTGCACCAGCCCATATTAATTCTATTGCGTTAAACTGGCAATGATATGGCGTCAGTCGTAGAACCTCATGACCATATTCACGCAGTATTTCATCTACCGCGTATATTTTAGGTTTTTTAAGAGACTTTGCTATTGATAGGAGTTCCGATTTAAGCATATTTGGTAAAGGATTTTGGTTGTGTTTTTCCAGCCACTCATAAATATCACTTTTCCTCCAAGATGAAGTAGGCTGTTTATTTAAAATTCTTGAATGATATGATGCATTATCTAATACAATTAAAGACGGAGCATCCAAATTTGGTATCAATTGAACTTTTAACCATTTTTAAAACATTTTGCAATTCATATTATCATGATAGTCAGCACTTTTTGATGTTGAAGAAAAAACTAAACTCGCACCTGCAACATATCCTGTTGCAGAACCAGCATGCAAAATAATAAAACGCTTTCCCGTATCGCACCCCTTTTTCCTTTTACCACTTTTTACAGACTCATCTTGCCAAGATTTTGAACCACTTCCATTCGAAAATATCCACGTTTCGTCTAAAAATACCACTTTTCTAAATTTCGATTTGTAATTGTCCGTATATTTTTTTAAAAACTGAACACGCTGACTCACTATCTGTGGCTGCTCACATAAAAATCTTCGGTTACAGTCTTTTTTATAGCGAAAACCTAAATTTTTTATTAATTTTGATAACGCTTCAAGTCCAATTTCCAAAACACCCCGAATTTTTAATGTTTTTTGTAAAACTGGAAGAGTTACATTGGTTTTTGATTTCTATAAATCGTAAATAACATTTCGAACTCCCATTTTAATATTTTCGCTTAAATCCTCAGTCTTTGGCTTTCTTCGTTTACACTTTTTAGTATTCTTGGGTATTATGTTATGTTTTGTTTCATGCACAATTTTCTGCACAGTCCTTAAACTAATTCCCAGTGCTTTGGCTACTGTTTCCTGAATATTGGTTGGCGAATTTCCACTTTTTCTTTAATTTTCGAAATAGTTTATCAGATTAAGTACCATTTTTTTTTTATTGGGGATGCAAAAACCCAGAAAATTGTTTCATTTTGTCACAAACTGTCAAAGTCACAAAACTGGCATATTTAAAATAAAACGTAGCTGGTGCTATTATAAGCTTTTTTAGAATCGCTGGAAAGTAAATACATATCCTTTTTTTTCATGTCAAAATGGAATAAGTCTGTCTCATTTATCTTACGTATTTTATTTAGAGGGTAAAATTAAACGCAAGTAAAGAAAACAAAAACTGAGAGTATGTCTTTCTTGAATCGTATGACCCGCACGATAAGACCAGATCCGACTATAATAATAAAATGTAGGGGGTTTCCATTTGAAAATGAAAGTTTTTTGCAGTTTTTTTAAATTTCATATTTAATCTTAGTGTTTGAATAAAGCAGGTCCTTTTCAATGAGGAATCCAACCCAAATTGAACATTTTAGGAAAAATTGATTATAATGTAAGGGCCTGCAAACGTCATTTTTGACATAAAAACTTAAATACGTCAAAAACGCTTAGACTTAGGTATAGGACATGATATACGAAATTTGCCTAGAATCTTGCGTAGAATCCACAAATGTAATAATATATTATAGTTGACACCTACTTCCGGTATAACCGGAAGTGCCATAATATTGAAAATATTTTAGCCGAGTTGCCTCTGTTAACATTAGCACACCTGCAAATTTTCCTATGTCCATAGTTTTCCATTTCCGAAGCGGTTTCCGGTGGTTAAATAAATGTCGGTCGTTCTCTATATTATGGGATACAAAGATGTAGATAACTATAAAGTTTATAAAAAATTTAAACATTTTTTATAAAAACTTGGAAAATCATAATTTTAAACAAATTCATCTTCATCATTAATGCCCATTTAAGTAATTTTTTATTCAACTTTTTTTTAACTGGTATATTATGACCGAAAATTCCGCTCCGTGGACGGTAACCCTCTTGAGTTGAGAGTATCATCGTGCTTGATTTTAATTGTATTTTATGTTTATATTTAAAAATATCTACAGGATATTTACTGCACAAATATACAAGAACACACTGTATAAAAGGATTCTAACCCTTTTATCAAAACTCTGCTTTTAGGTTATTATTTATGGCTGTAACCACTATCCATGTCCACTCCATAGACAAATAGAAATTGCCATTTTAAATCGATATCTGGCAACGTCATCAGCCTACCACGTGTATTAACGCATTCCTTCCGTAATGCTTCAAGCTCTTGAGAAGAGGTGATGTGATGTTTTGTTATAAATTTAAGTTAAATACCAAAACATTAGTAAAATAAGGTAAGAATTTTATCGTCCACTCCATGTCAGCAGAAAAACGGTAGAAAAAAATGGAATTTTAACTTTTTTTGTAGTACTTACATAGGAAAGAAAAGTTTATCCGACTTATAAGTTGGGAATTTTTTTTAATTTATTTATTTTTCTTTATAAAAAATGGACGTTATGGCTTAAATATTTCCACTCCATGGGCATCCACTCCATGGATTTTGCTTGTCCGTCATCTTGATAAAAGGAGAAAAAAAGATATGCCGAAAAAATGTTAAAGATGACATACATCAAAACTGGATTTAGTTAAGGAACTAAGAAAAACTTTTCCAAGATATTTGACTCATTTGAGAAAATCTCCTTGCAGGAATTGAATGTTAAATTGATTTCTCTGAGAACTATAATTGCAAATATTTTCTCGAAATACAAAGTGCACATTTCGGGGGGTCAAAGCCACAAGTGAACCACAAAGATCCTTCTTTGCCTTCCCTTAATTATTATTTGTCAAGTCCATGGACTCACATTCCACTCCGTGGACCAAATAATTACATATTTTTACATAAAATCGGAATTATTATTTTTAATTCGCGGTCACTAATTGCAGTAAGACATAAATATTTAATCATATAAATTCTGACATAAAACATTGTCATTAAGATATATTTTAATTAACTTTTTGCAATATCTCCTTTTATCCCGTCGTCAAATAATGACCCATGTTGTAATTTAAAACTGTGCGGGATGGGCAAAAAGCACCGTAGACAACAAGAAGCTTGACAAAATTTAAAGAAATAAGATAATTTTTATAATTTATTTTTACAGTTTACTACATTTACTATATCCAGTTTCTTTTTATGGCCTCAGACGCTATCAAAACTAATTTGTCCTTATGATATTGATTCATATTTTTCAACATGATTCCAAAATGCTTCTGTGGATTAAATTCTTCTACATCAACATCTACACCTGAACCCTTTTCACCGAAAATAATTGTCGCAAAAAATATTGCATGTCCGACTTCTGATTCTTTAGCAACAGTGCGTACTTCTTCCAAATATTCTTCATAGGTTAGTTCTAAGTTGACATTAGCCTGGCGCAGAACAGAGGTAAATTCGTCATAATAGATTCTGTAAAGGAAAAAATGGTTTTGTCTACTACTATCTACAATATGAAAAGATATTCGATCTTTGTGTTGTTAACACACTTTTACATTGCAAGTAAATCTCCCACTCATATTGAGAAGCGTAAAATACAAATGGTATAGTAGTGTTCGTCGCAGGAAAGTGGACGGCATAATATCACTTATAGATTTGTGCACATTTTGATTTTAATTTTAGAATAATAGACCAGGGCAAAAGCCTTTGAAAATGGTAAAAAGTGAAAAAAAAATAATAGTAGGATGAAACCCATTGGAAAAGGAAAAGAATATAACAAAAATGAAAGGAAAAATAATTTACGGGTGATCCGAGGTCGGGAAGTGGAAAGGGGTGAGTTTTTAATGGTAGAAAACGATTTATCTCGATTTACGGCAAAACTACAAGTCCTATTGAAAAACGTTAAATAGCAAAGTTGTAGGTAATAAAAAGATCTACAACTTCTGTATTTACACTTTTTTCACAAAACCTCAAAATTTATGTGAAAAATTCAAATAACCAAGTTTTTGGTTTTTTATTTTTATCTTTTACAAAAAAATTTTTTTTTCACGAAATTTGGTGAAAACTTACCTTTTTATGTCCCAAAACACTGTAATTTTTTTAAATTAAAATATTTATTTTTTCACATTATTTTGAGTTAATATCGAAAAAGCAACCTAATTTTCAATTGAAAATTATCACGTCAAAATATCTGCTTTTTTAAAAAAGTCGGTGCGCTTTTTGTTCGTTAAAATCTCTACTTTCTGATGGTGAAAAAAAAAACATTATATGGTCTCAAAAAATGCAAAAAAACGATAAAAACTAGAATCGGAATTTTTTTTAAAAATTATTATGTACAATTTTGAGCTATTTATTAAAATTTATACTTTAATTACTCGAAAAACGTAAGATAGTAAGATTCCATGTTACATTGATAAACAAAAAATTGCAAGTTGAAATATACTACTATAATTAACAACCAAATAAGTTAATAAAGTTAATATTTAATAGAACGTTCGTTTATTTGCAATTATTATTGAGAACATTTACCATAGTAATGTATATTTTTTGACACCATCAGAAAGTAGAGATTTCAAGGAATAAAAAGACCACCGACTTGTTTAAAAAAGCAGATATTTTGACGTGATAATTTTCGATTGAAAATTAGGGTGCTTTTTCGATATTAAGTCCAAATAAGGTGAAAAAATTAATATTTTAAATCAAAAAAATTACAGTATGTTTGGGACATAAAAAGGTAAGTTTCACCAAATTTCGTGAAAAAAAATTTTTTTTGTAAAAGATAAAAATAAAAAACCAAAAACTTGGTTAGTTGATTTTTTCACATAAAATTTGAGGGTATGTGAAAAAAGTGTAAATACAAAAGTTGTAAATCTTTTTATTACCTACCTATAACTTTGCCATTAAACGTTTTTTCATAGAACTTGTAGTTTTGCCGGAAATTGAGATAAATCGTTTTCTACCCTTAAAAACTCAGCCCCTTTCACTTCCCGACCTTGGATCGCCCATAATTTATCATTCCTTTCATTTTTGTTATGTTCTCTTCCTTTTCCAATGGGTTTCATCCTACTATTATTTTTTTTGGTTTCAAAAATTATCGACCGGTCTATAATTATTGAAATGTAACTATAAAATCCAAATTTTACCATTCCTCACCTAAGTAAATCATCCATAAATTCTTTAGTCACGTCATTTTTTACACTGGTTAATAAGAAAAATATTAAATCCTTAACGTACGATCCATAAGCACCCATTTGAAAATCTACTATTTTTACTAACGGTTCCTTTCCGTTGTTGCTATTTACCATAACATTATTTACCCAGAAATCGTTATGTAAAACAGTGTTCCATGGTTCGTTCGTTATTTTATTAAATGCCTCTGGATCCATAGGTTTGAGGAGTAGTTTTCTGACGTTAGATAAGTAGGGCGCAAAATCAGGAATATTATCGAGGGCATCTAATAACATTTTTGGAATGGAGTTTGCTCCAGGTGGAGGTCCATTCGGAGGACCGTCACCATTAGGACGAGTTGTTTCAAAGAAATCTTTAATAATTTGAAATAATGCTGGCTTCTTTATTTTAATGGCAATGGGAAGTGCGTGGAAAATTGCTAAATTCTTAAGGATTGCTTTTGAGGTAATAAAATCACTTCCAATATATCGGTCGTCATTGTGATATCCTAAAACACAGCATAAATTGCATTTGCAGCAATCATTAGGTATAGACCAGGGCTGAAGCCTTTGAAAATGGTAAAAAGTGAAAAAACAATAGTAGGATGAAACCCATTGAAAAAGGAGGAGAATATAACAAAAATGAAAGAAAAAATAACTTACGGGTGATCCGAAGTCGGGAAGTGGAAAGGGGTGAGTTTTTAAGGGAAGAAAACGATTTATCTCGATTTTCGGCAAAACTAAAAGTCCTATTGAAAAACTTCGAATGGCAAAGTTGTAAGTAATAAAAAGATCTACAACTTTTGTATTTACACTTTGTTCACATAACCTCAAAATGTATGTGAAAAATTCAAATAAACAAGTTTCTTCTATCTTTTACAAAAAAAAAAATTTTCACGAAATTTGGTGAAAACTTACCCTTTCATGTCCCAAACACAGTGTAATTTTTTTGATTTAAAATATTTACTTTTTCACCTTATTTTGACGTAATATCGAAAAAGCACCCTAATTTTCAATCGAAAATTCTCACGTCAAAATATCTGCTTTTTTAAAAAAGTCGGTGGGCTTTTTGTTCCTTGAAATCTATACTTTCTGATGGTGTAAAAAAATATAAATTACTATGGTAAATGTTCTCAAAAAATGCAAAGAAACGAACGTCTTATTAAATAATAACTTGCATTTTTTGAGAACATTTACCATAGTAGGTAATGTATATTTTTTTTACACCATCAGAAAGTAGAGATTTCAACGAACAAAAAGCCCACCGACTTTTTTAAAAAAGCAGATATTTTGACGTGATAATTTTCGATTAAAAATTAGGGTGCTTTTTCGATATTAAGTAAAAATATGGCGAAAAAATAAATATTTTAAATCAAAAAAATTACAGTGTGTTTGGGACATAAAAAGGTAAGTTTCACCAAATTTCGTGAAAATTTTTTTTTTTGTAATAGATAAAAATAAAAAAACAAAAACTTGGTTATTTGAATTTTTCACATACATTTTGAGGTTATGTGAAAAAAGAGTAAATACAAAAGTTGTAGATCTTTTCATTACCTACAACTTTGCAATTTAACATTTTTCATAGGACTTGTAGTTTTGCCGGAAGTCGAGATAAATCGTTTTCTACCCTTAAAAACTCACCCCCTTCCACTTCCCGACCTCGGATCGCCCGTAAATTATTTTTTCTTTTATTTTTGTTGTATTATCTTCCTTTTCCAATGGGTTTCATCCTACTATCCTTATTTTTTGTTTCAAAAATTATCGACCCTGGTCTATTATCTCAATCAAATTATCCTGGTTGACCTGATTCTTGATTATTTACTAACCAGACAATTTTTATTGTGGGTAAATTATTACTGCCAATGTCATTGATGTCACAATCAAAATTGTCTTAGTTATTTAATTAATGTTTAACATTTTTATTTAACCAAATTATGTAATGTATTAATTTTGATTACTAACCTTGAGGAATTAAATTTTCAAGCAGCAAAACCGACTCATTATCAGCGTGTCTTTTCGATGGATCCAAACTCAATCTCGATCCATAATACTCTGGATAGAAATCCATTTTAATCTGGTTTTCCATCGCAAATTTTTTTAAGTGCGGCACTATTTCTAAATACCATTTAATTTCATTCCTCATCGCAAATCCATTCAAGCCATAGTCGTCTTTTGTTTTATTACTCATCGGAAGTCGTTTGGCTATAGAGCTAATCACTTTGGTATGGCCATTTTTTTCTACTTCGAAGTCGACTTTAAGGACAATACTTACATAATTTTCACCTGGGGCAGTCAATCGACTTACTTCAACGTTTTTCACTTTTCCATCGAATCGAACCAATTTGGCCACGTCTTTAATTAAATAGCCACTATGTGCCATTTTAAATTGTTAATAGATGTTTAATGATTCACATTTAAAATTGAACAATTATGACTATAGGTAACTAGGTAATTATTTACGAATATTTACGGTATCTAAAGTACCTACGATATAATAATTGACACAACACTTCAGGGGTAAGTTTTGCAGTAGCGAACTTTTGCTTACAACTAATGGAAAAGGAGTTTTGAACATTTTTTAAATTAATTTAATGAATATCTCGACGCCCTCTATGTGTTTTCATCATAGCATTTAGTAAATTGACACGTGCTAAATCCCTATTAAAATATGTGCACACACTAAAGTTATCTATTTCACAACTACCGAATTTATAATATACAATGTGTCCCGAATAGGATGTTCACCATTGCGATCTCGGTTAATGTTATACTTAGGATGGGTTCGTTTAAGTTAAGCATTTAGCTCTATTACGAATTTGACATAGATCAATCACTTGAGGCATATACAGGGTGTTCCTTAATGACGTGCTAATATTTTAGGGTGTGATTCCTCAAGTCATTTTATGAAGAAAAGTTCATATAAACATATGTCGTAAGCGCCTTAAATTTTTTGCTACAGGGTGTTGAATTTTTTCTTTTTTAATGAGTTTTTTGTAATATCTCCGAAAGTACTATAGATAACATTTTCAATTTTCGCATATGCTAATAGGACATAAAACCACATATTTTTATCATAAAAGTAATTTTTTTGTCCCACCAGTGGCGTCCCTGCAAACATGTCCTCTGATATTTTTTCGAAAAAAGGTGGTACGCCACTGAAATTTTTCCATGTGGATATTATTTCTGATTAACCTAGTCAATTCTACATAAAAATGGTCTCTTGAGTTTTTCTCCTCAGGCACACAATTCTTAATTAAAATAATTAAATTAAATTAGCTCTACTATTTATTATTATTAACATTGATAATGTAAAATTTTGTTTTATAAAAATTGTTGGAAATTACCACCTTTACTTAATAGGTATGCTTCCGCCTGTCATTGCATTGAATTATTTTAATTATGAATGGTGTGCCTGAGGAGAAAAACTCAAGAGACCATTTTTATGTAGAATTGACTATACTCAAAACCCAATATTATATGCAGTGACGTAGCAGTCGAAACCATGGAAATCAAGACAAACCGCCAATGATAACACAGTATTTTGGCAGTTTCCATGGTTTCGACTGCTACGTCACTGCATATAATATTGGGTTTTAAGTATAGGCTAATCAGAAATAATATCCACATGGAAAAATGTCAGTGGCGTACCACTCTTTTTCTAAAAAATATCAGAGGACATGAAAAAATAACTTTTATAACTAAAACATGTGGTTTTATGTCCTATTAGCACATGCCAAAATTAAAAATATTATCTAAAGTACATTCGGAAAAATTACAAAAAACGCATTAAAAAAGAAAAAATTCAACGCCCTGTAGCAAAAAAATTAAGCCGTTTAGGACATATGTTTATATGAACTTTTCTTCATAAAATGACTTGAGAAATCACACCCTAAAATATTAGCATGTCATTAAGGAACAACCTGTATATAGTAGAAATTTGTAAGTCACATAATTTAAAGCATAATCCCTCAGAAACAATGTATATCATTTTCGCGACCCCAAAAGTGAACAAATAAAAACCGACTTTAATCTGACAATTGATAAAGCTGCAATTCCATATACAAATCAAAACAAAAGAAAAACCTCGGCTTGGTAATGGACAATAAGTTACCACTTAGGGCAAACGTTTCAAACTCAAACTTAATTAAAAACCCATACTGTACTTTAAAATTCTTATATGCTAACAAACGTATTTTGAATTTTAATTTTTGGGAACGGCTTTATGAATTATGAATCCCTGGTTTTTAATATTTAACTATGCCAATGTGGTTTTCTTTCCCTGCATTGATGCCATTACAAAAAATAGAATTCAAAGAGTTCAAAATACCTATGTGAGATTTATTTTTAATCTAAGAAAATACTAGGTATAGTCTCAGCAAGCTTAAGAACCTTAGAGTGGTTACCATCCAAGAGTTGGGAGGTTCACTTGCTCGTCTTAACGCACAATATTGTGCTGACGAGTGAACCTTCTTATCTTAAGAACAAACTAATTCGAAGAGCTGATCTCCGTGATGTTGCGATATGAGACCACCTCCGGTCTTCAACTTCCTCAGCATTTTACAGCTATTTTTAGACGCTCATTTTCTTTCAATGCCATAAAATTATTATATAACGGAGTGGATAATGAGATTAAGGCACTTAGCGTTGCAAACTTTAAAAAAATAGTAAGCTATACTTGAAGACAACAGTTTAGGAATTAACCCTATATTATAGGAGTGGAATAATACACAGTATGGAGTAACAGGGCTTTAATAGCTTAAATCACAATTATTGTGTAGCTATGTCGGTCTTTATATTAATTAATTATAGTAAATTATTAGATCTACTAAATAATAGTGTAGCGTAAAGCTAGACTTCGCCTGTAAATTACCTATCACTACCCCAGAGGTAAAGTGTACTAAGTCCACTTTTTGCTAAAAATTAGTTAACTGTACTATGTCACTTGGATTTTTACGCTCTATCGAGAAAAAAATCCGTGATACACCTTATTACGTCTGTTGAGGAGTTAGTTAGTTTTAAGGTTGAATTATCAACGTCGTTCAATTTATTGCCAACCTATAACCTATTTCGCTTTGTTTTTTCAAGTTTATTATTTTTTAAACTAACATTTAAATAAAATCAGTATCGTCGGCACATTACTTAGGTAATATCGGATATATTACCTAATATATATGGACTTAGTACTGTTTTACTTTTTTATACTTTTATATTATGTATAATATTTTTGTTAATCCTAAGTTTAGTCTCGTTCCTTAGTAAGGGTTAAATAAAATATGTTTAATAAACGTTTTTATTTTAACATTTATGACTTTTGATACGAAAAAAACGTCGATTATATAAATTGAACTGTACTTAGTCCACGTTGGTTACCAAAAATTTCAGTGGTAAAATATACTAAGTCCTTTTGATAAAAAACTAAAAGGTTTTTTTGAAAACTAAGTTTATTGTACATAAAACAATACATATTTATGAACTCAGTGTAAACTACTTATCCCTAACTAGCTGTATAAAACAGCAGTAGACTAAATTCATGGTTTCGTTTCTTTATTTCGCTTTCCTGTAAAAATTACTTTATGTGACATAATACACTTTACCTCTGGGGTACAGATATAGATTTAATAAAAGACGTTTGAATTAAATTGAATTTAGCTGCTGTTAAAGTGCTTTTTAAAGTGTATTGTCCGGCTTTTGAGGGTAAGTTAACTGGCAGCTACGTAGCTAACTGATTTATTTAGTCATTGATGAATACATCCTAGAAGAGATGATTAAAAATGGGAAAGTTTTGTGAAATTTGAGCTTATTTTTTTAAATACCTTTTAAAAATTTACATCATTTTAACTAAGACATTAACAAAAAAAATAGAAAAGGCCACACTTGTCTTACATTACGTTAATAGACCCTACATCTTTTTCGACATCACTTTACTAAAAAATCACTTTTTTTGTGGGGAATATTTAACATTTTTTTACTCTGTATAGTTATATATTATTACAGATTTTCGATTTTCAGAGATGCAGAAATTAGTTATTTTTAAATAGTTTATTTTTAATTTAATTGTTTTATATGCTATACCAAGAACAATGACAGGTGACAGCTTGACCAATCTTAAAAAGATGAAAAAAAATATTTTATTTAAATTTAATATCTATATAATATTATTATTACATACCTTTGCAGAGATGACCTTAAATCAGCTACCAATACTATTGTTTTTTGAAGTATCAGATATAACACTTAATATAATATAATAAAACAATGGGACACCTATTAAGAATTTAAATTGTTTGGTACCTACCTATCTAAAATATTAGGTATTTTATCATTCATCAAATTTTTTCATTTATAAGAATATTTTCTTATATTAATGCCTTTTCAAAGCATTGTTATCTAATGAGGAATTTTTTTCAAGTAGTTTTGTAAATATTATGTAGGTATTATATGGTATATGCATTACTTAGCCACAATAAATAACATCATTATGATAAGCAAGATTTTGTTTTCATAGGTATGTAGGTATATCGGCTACCTACGTATAATAATTAAAATACAATTTAGAAATAACATCACCAATAATGTCGTTTTCTTATCTACACGTCACGTTTTATGAGTACCTACGTTCTTCTTCATTGATAAATAACAATCCATTCCAAAGGTGTCTCGTCATTGTACTTTACTATGAAATGCGGCAATTGCTTCACTATTCCGTAATGTTGTGATACAGAAAGTTATAAATAAAGTTTTAATTTTATAGATTTTTACACAAATACACACACAAATTTACAACTAATTATTAAGGAAAAACTTATACAGTATTAGCAAGCCTGAGGGAGCAGCTTTTAATTTAAAAAAATGAATACAAAATTAATTTGGCGAGTTAAAAAGATATCGATCAAGCGTACGGTGAAATATCTGCTAGTGTTATAACCCTTTGCGTGCTGATGACGTCGAAAGACGCCATCAGCCTTTCGGGTTGGAGGCGTATGACGTCTTCAGATGCCATAGGCCCGCTTGGTATCTCGCATCTTTCGACGTCATCCGTATCTAGCGAGGTTTTTTACTGTAGGAGACTGATGACGTCAAAAGAGACGTCATTGCCTTTTAGGCCACAAATTTGTGTTTTTTTGAAAATAAATATTTTTTGCATGTCCATAACAAACAAAATTTTTATTATTTCGTTAAAACACTAACAGCCTCCTGGAGTGTATAGCTGTATATGATCAGCAATGAAAGGGTTAAAATGGTTTATTCGCAAAAACAAAAAAGTATTTTTTGGTAAGCGAAGGCTGAGAGTGCAGAGGAAGAAAGCATTTCGCAACAACCTATTACTATACCCAAATAGTATATTATGTTACAAAGACGAAAAATGTAGTATTTCGGACGTAATGCGAGAGATTACCGGACGAGGCAAAGCCGAGGCCGGTAACCCGCATAGTCCGACTCAGGTATCGCAATCCGCCTTCCAATCGAGTTCAACATTGGAGAATAATATCATAACGAAGAACAAAAATAATAACACATCCTCAAAATCAAATTTAGAGCACCCTGTTCTTGTTTAAAATTGTTCTAATTTTACAATTAATATAAATATTTTAAAAAATTGAAAATAAAATAAACAGTTTATTGAAAATTGGTCTTTCCACACTAGTGCGGAAACATTTTTCGGCACGATTATGTCAAAAATCCGTGCGGAAAATTGTTTTTTCCACACTAGTGCGGAAAATTTTTTCGGCACGGTTATGTCAAAATCAATAATATATCAAATTATAACTTGTAGTTATTACTTTTTTTCTCAGAATTAGTTACTGTTCATATGTATGTGATTGCTATAGTTAATTAAATATTATTAAATTTCTTTGAAATATGTGTTACTTATTTCCACACGTCTGTAGAAAAACTATTGTACCTGACACGTGCGGAAAATGTTTTCCCTGCACTCGGCTGCTTCACCGCGCTTCGCGTCGTTCGGTGAACGGCAGACTCTTGCGGAAAAATTCATTTTCCGCACTTGTTAGGTAAATAGCTATTTCGGCATAGGGCGAAAAGTGTTACCTACCTACCAGCGCAATAGTCAATACCTTATCGAAAAGGTTACCTTTTCGTACAAATATATAATCTATAAAACGTCATTTTTTGACACAATCGGAATATTATGTTAAATATGTTTGATAGATTTAAGAAGACCAGCATTTTATTTTTCACCATATAGGCTATTTAAAACAAACAATTTAATCTAACTGTTGCATTTATAAATACAATAATAAATTAGTTAACTATAAATACATACATAAAGTAAATACAGGTATGCTTGATTTTTCTATTAAAAAAAAGTAAACACAATTATTATTAAAATGACTTTATCCAGTTTCGTTTGTCCGCTTCCGCTGCTATAAAAACTAGTTTGTCTTTGTTGTATTGGTTCATTTTTCTTAACATACTAGTCATGTGTGTGAATGGGTCAAATTCTTCAACGGCAGCATCTACCCCAGTACCTTTTTCGCCAAAAATAGTTGCGCTAAATGTAAGTGCATGTGAGACTTCCGATTCCATAGCAGACAATCGTATTTCTTCCAGATAGTCTTCGTAAGTCAACTCCAAGTTGGTATTTGTCTTTCGTAAAATTGAAATAAACTCGTCGTAGTAAAACCTGGAAAATATTTTCTAATTTACTACTAGTATACTGGGTTTTTTTCCTATACATACAGCCACCTTGAAAGAAGCCGTGAAACAGAAACATCGACAACACTGCTTGAAGATCCATGTGTCACGTGACTTTTTTGACGTTAATCATGCTTTAGTATGTAATTTACGCGCGACGTAGATGTTAACTTTGCGGTTTTTTCGTATTAATTTCTATTTTTATCCGGTTTTGGATTGATATCTAATAGAAAATTTAAGTGACATGATTGCTAAGAACCTCTACAAAATACTGATGAAAATTTTTGGTGCGGGTTTGCTCTAATGGCATTAATAAAGTAAAAAATCCAACAGCCTGGCCGGCCTGGCGGTTTGTTTACGGGTCTTATAAATGGCGGCAGAATTTTATTTGTTTTAATTTAAAAGTTGTGTTTTTTGTATTCTAGTTAGCTCTTTGGGATAAACTTTATTGTTTTGTGACTACAGTTAATTTATTAAAAATTGAAGTGTTTATTTAGCTTGAAGGTATATGTGAATTAGTTTAAAAATATCACTGGTAGAGATGGTTAGCTTTGGATTAGTTTAGATTTCTAGATAATTAGGTACTTAGGTACCTAAGTAGGTACTATTTTTTTCTTTTAGTTTGTTTATTTATCAATATGCCAAGCCCCTGCTGTATTCCTGGGTGTGACTCTAACTATAAAAGTGTTTTAAAAGCAGGCGAAGAGGGTGTATCACTTTTTCACTTCCCAAAAAATAAAAACCTGAAACTTCTGTGGCTAAGAGCCATTCCAAGAGCTAATTGGTCGCACACACAGTATTCTGTAGTTTGTGCTAAGCATTTTGTTCCCAGTAACAATATTCGTGAACAAAAACAATTCCAACTAAAGGGAGACTAAATTTAATAGCTGTTCCGGGCTTTTATCCCAATTTGCCTACTTACTTGTCAAAAACTGTTTTCATTCCTAGAAAAGTCCAGCGGAGAGAAACGAGGAACAACAAGAGCGTACATCTCAACTTAATCAAGCTTTCGAGCAATCAGAAATATAAAAAGTTTGGACCATCTTAGTAATTAATCACAAAAAATTAATACTTCTCAATTTTGGAAAGTAAAAATTGTAAGTGACTCAAAAATATATTTTTATAGTTTAGATTTGACCAATGCCAATGACTGCATAAATATTGTTAATCAGATTTCAGTGGACATTAATAAGAAGGTAAAGGTTTTTTTAAAAGGTAATGAATTGGCTTACAATGATTTGAAATGGATTTTACCCTTTGAAAGAATAAAAACTCGCCCGTTGCGTACTTCATGGCATATTTTTAAGGTGGTTGTGATACAGCGCACTCCCCTAGTTTGTAACGACAAAATAATTAACAAACCTAAAAATAAGGAAAAATGTTTATCGTTATACTAACTTTAAGAGATCGTCGATGGATTCTTTGGCAACGTCATTTCTGACACTAGATAATAAGAAAAATACCAAGTCTTTAGCAAAGGACCCATAAAATGGCATTTGAAAATCCACAATTTTAACTAATGGTTCTTGTTCTGCACTTGCATTAACCATGATATTGTTAACCCAAAAATCAGCATGTGTGATTGTATTCCAAGGTTCCTTTGCTATTCTTTCAAATATACCTGGACCCATTCTTTGATTTTGAAGAAGTGTTTTGATTTTGGGTAGGTAAAGAGCAAACTCCGGAATTTTAGCTAATTCTTCGCATAGGACATCTTCGGGTTTTGATACTCCCGGTGGAGGCCCAAATCCTTTTCTTTTTTCTTCGGGATCATTAGGAGGGCCTTTGGGTCCGTCAGGACCTGGTGGACCCGGAGGTCCTCCATGTCCTTGCCCTTCGGGACCAGGGGGGCCATGTTCACCAAAATCGGGTTGAGAATTGTCAAGAAAATCTTTTAGGATTTTAAATACATCTGGTTTGGTCTCTTTTATTGCAATGGGGATAGCATGAAATAATGCTAAACTTTTTAGAATAGCTTTGGATGTCTTCAGATCTGATCCTATATATCTGTCGTCATTTTTATATCCTAAAATTAATTAGTTTTCTTATATTAATATACAGGTATGATCAATAATTTGGGGTTGAGTGTAGATTGGTTAAAAATAAAGTAATAACTTCATATGCGATTGTGTCCTATGTCCACTTACTAGGAAGGTATAGCCCCCTAAAGGAGGGCACTCTGAAGATGGTTTTTTCTAGGTAGAAAATTTACGCATAGCAAAGATTAAAATTTAACGCAATAGCAAAGATGAAAATTTAGATATTTTGGGAAACTTTGTACACTGGCCAGAAATAGGGGATAGCGGGGTAAAAATGGACATAACTTTTTTACGCTAACATTTATGCTTTTTTATATCAAATTAGAAAAACGTGACATATATTACAAAAAAAGGCACTATTGGTAAGACATGATTGGATGAGCCGTTTTCTAGATAAATTTATTTAAATTATTTTTAAGATCGTGGCAAGACCGGCGTTACAGACAAGTTAATAAATAGAAAGTCATGTTAAATATAATATTTCAGAAATCGCTTTCTAGCTGGAAAAGTAAGGTTTACCTAAAAATCAACCAAAGCGTCACGGATAGAGAAAGAAAAACTCTATCGAATAAGACCAAGTGTGTTAGAATTAGTTTAGCCCAAACGTAGTTGTCAGTTTTTATATGAAGCAAAGTTTGACATTCCCCCACCATTTTATGTTAAAAGATAGAAAAAAATATTAATACAAAAAGATTCGGCATGCCCTAAGGGACAAAAAAACCATGTTAACAGTATTTTCTAATTGGGCAACATAAAAAGAAAAACCTTATTTTCTATTTGATCATGTCTGTTAAGCCCTCTAGCGGTCATCTCACGAACTTTAAAAATTATTTCCGACTCTTCTTGTCAGCATTTACAACAAAATACAACTCACCTTGAGGAATTAAATTTTCTAAAAGCAATACTGAATCACTATCGGGTTCTTGTTTAGAGGAATCTAAACTAATTCTTGATCCAAAATACTCTGGGAAAAATTCCAATTCAATATCGTGTTCCTTTGCAAAATCGTTTAAAAGTGCTACAATTTCAGAATACCATCTAATCTCATTTTTCATTGCATGTCCATGAAAGTCAAAGGGTCCTTTCATTGCCGCGAGCGGTAGACACTTAGCTACTGAATGAATAATTTCTGAATGGTCATTTTTTTCTACTTCGATGTCAACTTTCAGAACTAGACTAAGATAGTTTTCACCTGGTGCCGTCAGACGGGTTACTTGGACGTCTTTTATTCTTCCATCGAATTTCACTACTTTTTCTATTTCTTTAATGGAATAATCAATGGAACCCATATTAAAATGTGTAGCTTTTGTGAACCTTAACTGGAATTATAACACAACAATGATACAATAGTTGATTATATATTAACGACATCCAAAAATGTAATCTTATCTAGAAAAATCATTTTATTCGTTTTTAAATAATGAGATAAATCCTTTTAAAGAAAGACATAATCACCTTTTATACCGGGTGTATAAGTAATAAGAAGTATACATAACTAAGAATTTTGTTAAAAATAATTGTATGGAAACAGTCCATACTATTTTCCTAGTAGAGCTGTCAATTTCTATGCCTCTAATTTATTTGTACATACTTAATTTTATTAAAAAAGCGGACCAGTTGTGTCGGTATACATTTATTAGTGACATAGGTTTCTCCAGAGTTACAGACTTACATCCACTTGAAAATCTCGTTATATAGGTACTCCGATTAACCAAATTTTCAAGTGGATCGAACTGTCAAGTCAATCCTTAATTTGTTGGGATTGAATTGAATGAAGTGGATGTAAAAGTACCAAAAAACTATAAGGAATTGAAATCGAACCGACTTTAAATACAAATCACAGTTATCATCTGGGTATGTAAACATATAAGTTATTTACAGCTAAGAAGATAGGTATTGTCTAGCAGATCATTGGGTATTGTTCGTAAATTGCTGCATTATTATAGAGAAAATATTATGTAGGTATTATACGGTATATGCATTACTTAGCCACAATAAATAATATTGTTATGATAAGCAAGATTTTGTTTTCATAGGTATGTAGGTATATCGGCTACCTACGTATAATAATTAAAATACAATTAAGAAATAACATCACAAATAATGTCGTTTTCTTATCTACACGTCACGTTTTATGAGCACCTACGTTCTTCTTCATTGATAAATAACAATCCATTCCAAAGGTGTCTCGTCATTGTACTTTACTATGAAATGCGGCAATTGCTTCACTATTCCGTAATGTTGTGATACAGAAAGTTATAAATAAAATTTTTAATTTTATAGATTTTTACACAAATACACACACAAATTTACAACTAATTATTAAGGAAAAACTTATACAGTATTAGCAAGCCTGAGGGAGCAGCTTTTAATGTAAAAAAATGAATACAAAATTGATTTGGCGAGTTAAAAAGATATCGATCAAGATTCGATGTTGTCAAGTGCTCTCGCTGCATTCATCCTCCATAGCAGCCAATACGTTCGGACTGAATTTGTCATGTAAGCGTACGGTGAAATATCTGCTGGTGTTTTAACCCTTTGCGTGCTGATGACGTCGAAAGACGCCTTCAGCCTTTCGGGTTGGAGGCGGATGACGTCTTTAGACGCCATAGGCCCGCTTGATATCTCGCATCTTTCGAAGTCATCCGTATCTAGCGAGGTTTTTTACTGTAGGAGACTGATGACGTCAAAAGAGACGTCATTGCCTTTTAGGCCACAAATTTGTGTTTTTTTGAAAATAAATATTTTTTGCATGTCCATAACAAACAAAATTTTTATTATTTTGTTAAAACACTAACAGCCTCCTGGAGATGTATATGATCAGCAATGAAAGGGTTAAAATGGTTTATTCGCAAAAACAAAAAAGTATTTTTTGGTAAGCGAAGGCTGAGAGTGCAGAGGAAGAAGGCTTTTCGCAACAACCTATTACTATACCCAAATAGTATATTATGTTACAAAGACGAAAAATGTAGTATTTCGGACGTAATGCGAGAGATTACCGGACGAGGCAAAGCCGAGGCCTGTAACCCGCATAGTCCGAAATACAATTTTGGTCCGAATGACATACGATATTTTTTATCCGATTGTGGTTTTGCTCCGATTATAAAATGATGTAAAAATAAAGTAAACCAATATATTTCATCTTGCACGGTAATTTGTCGCTTTTAATGTTTGTCGGTTAAAAATGAAAAATATATGAAAGAGCTTATAAAAAATTTATGAATTACCGGCAAGAAAAAAGTATACAGTCGTTCTCGGAAAACGTTTTCTTAGTGTATATGGCGGATTTATCGAAAACTGTGAAGTCATCTACTTTGTGGTCGCAGTATTCCATGCTATGTGCAGTGGTGAATGTTAAACAGAACATTGATATAAGTATCAAAATACATGACATTACCAGCATTACTGAAACGAAAAAGTGTTGGTTATTGTCCAAAGAAATTAAAGACCCTAAGTAAAGAAGAGTTTTAAAAATTCCTTTGCCATGCTCCAGATGACAAATACTTAATGTTGAAGGTAAATATAACTATATAATTTTATTTTACATTTCTTACTTAACAATTTTCTTAATTACAGGTTGCTTTTATTTTCGGAATCGCGGCGCATGTCGTAGAGAATAACTGGCTCATGTGAAAATTGCTGACATACAAGATTTGGGCACGGCTTTGTTAATAAAAATTCGCTATAATAAACTAAACAAACCTAGATCATTTACGGTGACGGGAGAATATCTAAAGTATTATAGAAATTATATGGCTTTACGTCCAACAAATATGAGTGATGGGTGATTTTTTGTATCTTATCGCAATGGAAAATGCTATAAGCCAGTTGTCGGTATACACAAATTTGACTCCATACCTCAGGAAATAGCGTCTAACCTAAAACTGCCGAATGCCAAGGAATTCACGGGACATTGTTTCCGAAGAAACATCGGCCACATTGCTTGTAGATGCGGGAGCAGACATAACTTCTCTAAAACGGCATGGAGGCTGGAAGTCATCTGGAGTAGCCGAGGGCTACATAGATAATTTCTTAAGCAATGAGTTAGAGATGACCAAGAAAATATTTAACATTCCACAATCTGAACTGCAATCAGTACTGACTCAGGTATCGCAATCCGTCTTCCAATCGAGTTCAACATTGGAGAATAATATCATAACGAAGAACAACAATAATAACACATCCTCAAAATCAAATTTAGAGCACCCTGTTCTTGTTTAAAATTGTTCTAATTTTACAATTAATATAAATATTTTAAAAAATTGAAAATAAAATAAACAGTTTATTGAAAAAATGTTAGCGGCTGAAAAATATTTTTCCTACAGACGTGTGAAAAAATCAATTTTCCGCACTGATATCCGTGCGGAAAATTGGTTTTTCCACACTAGTGCGGAAAAATTTTTCGGCACGATTATGTCAAAATCAATAATATATCAAATTATAACTTGTAGTTATTACTTTTTTTCTCAGAATTAGTTACTGTTACATATGTATGTGATTGTTATATTTAATTAAATATTATTAAATTTCTTTGAAATATGTGTTACTTATTTCCACACGTCTGTAGAAAAACTATTGTACCTGACACGTGCGGAAAATGTTTTCCCTGCACTCGGCTGCTTCACGGAACTCCGCTACGCGTCGTTCGGTGAACGGCAGACTCGTGCGGAAAAATTCATTTTCCGCACTTGTTAGGTAAATAGCTATTTCGGCCTAGGGCGAAAAGTGTTACCTACCTACCAGCGCAATAGTCAATACCTTATCGAAAAGGTTACCTTTTCGTACAAATATCTAATCTATAAAACGTCATTTTTTGACACAATCGGAATATTATGTTAAATATGTTTGATAGATTTAAGAAGAAAAGCATTTTATTTTTCACCATAGGCTATTAAAAACAAACAATTTAATCTAACTGTTGCATTTATAAATACAATAATAAATTAGTTAACTATAAATACATACATAAAGTAAATACAGGTATGCTTGATTTTTCTATTAAAAAAAAGTAAACACAATTATTATTAAAATGACTTTATCCAGTTTCGTTTGTCCGCTTCCGCTGCTATAAAAACTAGTTTGTCTTTGTTGTATTGGTTCATTTTTCTTAACATACTAGTCATGTGTGTGAATGGGTCAAATTCTTCAACGGCAGCATCTACCCCAGTACCTTTTTCGCCAAAAATAGTTGCGCTAAATGTAAGTGCATGTGAGACTTCCGATTCCATAGCAGACAATCGTATTTCTTCCAGATAGTCTTCGTAAGTCAACTCCAAGTTGGTATTTGTCTTTCGTAAAATTGAAATAAACTCGTCGTAGTAAAACCTGGAAAATATTTTCTAATTTACTACTAGTATACTGGGTTTTTTTCCTATACATACAGCCACCTTGAAAGAAGCCGTGAAACAGAAACATCGACAACACTGCTTGAAAATCCATGTGTCACGTGACTTTTTTGACGTTAATCATGCTTTAGTATGTAATTTACGCGCGACGTAGATGTTAACTTTGCGGTTTTTTCGTATTAATTTCTATTTTTATCCGGTTTTGGATTGATATCTAATAGAAAATTTAAGTGACATGATTGCTAAGAACCTCTACAAAATACCGATGAAAATTTTTGGTGCGGGTTTGCTCTAATGGCATTAATAAAGTAAAAAATCCAACAGCCTGGCCGGCCTGGCGGTTTGTTTACGGGTCTTATAAATGGCGGCAGAATTTTATTTGTTTTAATTTAAAAGTAGTGTTTTTTGTATTCTAGTTAGCTCTTTGGGATAAACTTTATTGTTTTGTGACTACAGTTAATTTATTAAAAATTGAAGTGTTTATTTAGCTTGAAGGTATATGTGAATTAGTTTAAAAATATCACTGGTAGAGATAGTTAGCTTTGGATTAGTCTAGATTTCTAGATAATTAGGTACTTAGGTACCTAAGTAGGTACTATTTTTTTCTTTTAGTGTGTTTATTTATCAATATGCCAAGCCCCTGCTGTATTCCTGGGTGTGACTCTAACTATAAAAGTGTTTTAAAAGCAGGCGAAGAGAGTTTTTCACTTCCCAAAAAATAAAAACCTGAAACTTCTGTGGCTAAGAGCCATTCCAAGAGCTAATTGGTCGCCCACACAGTATTCTGTAGTTTGTGCTAAGCATTTTGTTCCCAGTAACAATATTCGTGAACAAAAACAATTCCAACTAAAGGGAGACTAAATTTAATAGCTGTTCCGGGCTTTTATCCCAATTTGCCTACTTACTTGTCAAAAACTGTTTTCATTCCTAGAAAAGTCCAGCGGAGAGAAACGAGGAACAACAAGAGCGTACATCTCAACTTAATCAAGCTTTCGAGCAATCAGAAATATAAAAAGTTTGGACCATCTTAGTAATTAATCACAAAAAATTAATACTTCTCAATTTTGGAAAGTAAAAATTGTAAGTGACTCAAAAATATATTTTTATAGTTTAGATTTGACCAATGCCAATGACTGCATAAATATTGTTAATCAGATTTCAGTGGACATTAATAAGAAGGTAAAGGTTTTTTTAAAAGGTAATGAATTGGCTTACAATGATTTGAAATGGATTTTACCCTTTGAAAGAATAAAAACTCGCCCGTTGCGTACTTCATGGCATATTTTTAAGGTGGTTGTGATACAGCGCACTCCCCTAGTTTGTAACGACAAAATAATTAACAAACCTAAAAATAAGGAAAAATGTTTATCGTTATACTAACTTTAAGAGATCGTCGATGGATTCTTTGGCAACGTCATTTCTGACACTAGATAATAAGAAAAATACCAAGTCTTTAGCAAAGGACCCATAAAATGGCATTTGAAAATCCACAATTTTAACTAATGGTTCTTGTTCTGCACTTGCATTAACCATGATATTGTTAACCCAAAAATCAGCATGTGTGATTGTATTCCAAGGTTCCTTTGCTATTCTTTCAAATATACCTGGACCCATTCTTTGATTTTGAAGAAGTGTTTTGATTTTGGGTAGGTAAAGAGCAAACTCCGGAATTTTAGCTAATTCTTCGCATAGGACATCTTCGGGTTTTGATACTCCCGGTGGAGGCGCAAAACCTTTTCTTTTTTCTTCGGGATCATTAGGAGGGCCCTTGGGTCCGTCAGGACCTGGTGGACCCGGAGGTCCTCCATGTCCTTGCCCTTCGGGACCAGGGGGGCCATGTTCACCAAAATCGGGTCGAGAATTGTCAAGAAAATCTTTTAGGATTTTAAATACATCTGGTTTGGTCTCTTTTATTGCAATGGGGATAGCATGAAATAATGCTAAACTTTTTAGAATAGCTTTGGATGTCTTCAGATCTGATCCTATATATCTGTCGTCATTTTTATATCCTAAAATTAATTAGTTTTCTTATATTAATATACAGGTATGATCAATAATTTGGGGTTGAGTGTAGATTGGTTAAAAATAAAGTAATAACTTCATATGCGATTGTGTCCTATGTCCACTTACTAGGAAGGTATAGCCCCCTAAAGGAGGGCACCCTGAAGATGGTTTTTTCTAAATATATTCGAAACCTTTTTAGGTAGAAAATTTACGCATAGCAAAGATTAAAATTTAACGCAATAGCAAAGATGAAAATTTAGATATTTTGGTAAACTTTGTACACTGGCCAGAAATAGGGGATAGCGGGGTAAAAATGGACATAACTTTTTTACGCTAACATTTATGCTTTTTTATATCAAATTAGAAAAACGTGACATATATTACAAAAAAAGGCACTATTGGTAAGACATGATTGGATGAGCCGTTTTCTAGATAAATTTATTTAAATTATTTTTAAGATCGTGACAAGACGGCGTTACAGACAAGTTAATAAATAGAAAGTCTTGTTAAATATAATATTTCAGAAATCGCTTTCTAGCTGGAAAAGTAAGGTTTACCTAAAAATCAACCAAAGCGTCACGGAGAGAGAAAGAAAAACTCTATCGAATAAGACCAAGTGATGTGTTAGAATTAGTTCAGACCAAACGTAGTTGTCGGTTTTTATATGTAGCAAAGTTTGACAATCCCCCACCATTTTATGTTAAAAGATAGAGAAAAATAATAATACAAAAAAGATTCGGCATGCCCTAAGGAACAAAAAACCAATGTTTACAGTACTTTCTAATTGGGCAACATAAAAAGAAAATAGTTATTTTTGTATTAAGTGCGCAAAATAGGTGTTTTTTTAATGGCACATGAGATTGTAAATTTTTACCGAGACCGTTAGGTCGAGGTTAAAAATTCAATCAAATGTGCCATAAAAACACTTTTGCGCGCGAAATAAAAACAACATTTTTTCTACAACTGTTTGTTGTTAACTATTTTTTATCGTGTTTAGAAAAAAAAATCTAAAAATCATAATTTATTTAAGGTATTATTTCTTACACCTGTTCCCATTACTATGGAAACCTAGAATTGTTTAAATTTTAATGATTGTCAAATCTATCGTTTTTCGTGTCAAAAGTTTATAGTTGTTTGCTCAAGTTTGATACCGTTTAAATGTCTAAAAGTGATAGGGAGACGCCTCACGAAATTACGGATGCGGCAGAAATCGTTATATCAAATCTTTTGCCCGTAAAATCAAGAATCAAATATAAGAAAGTGTACACTCAGTTTCGCGAATGGTGCAATATACAGAAAGTAAAAACAGTAACAGAAAATGTTTTGCTTTGTTATTTGGAGCAAAAGTGGAAAATTTTAAAGCCACCTACACTATGGAGTACCTATTCGATGCTTAAAAGTACCCTAAACATAAAGAAAAATATTGATCTGCAGCGATTTACTAAATTGGTTCCATTTTAAAAGAGCAAATCCATTGGATATAGAGGAAAGAAGTCTAAAGTATTAACAAAGGAGGATGTAGCAAGGAAGAGAACTTCACCGTTAATTACTATTCTAATAAATATTGTTAATTTAATTCACTTTAATAATAATTTTTTTTATAAAAAATGTTTTGGAAATTAATTTTTGCATTTTTATACGAAAACATCAATCAGCTGAGCTTGCCGTGAAAAAATATCATTTTTTCACGGTGAAAAAATGACATTTTTTTACGGTGAAAGAAAGAGACGTTTTGTGCATCCATAGTAACCAAAAAAAGTCATCTTTTTTTGACAGTTGTAGAAAAACCTTATTTTCTATTTGATCAGGTCTGTTAAGCCCTCTAGCGGTCATCTCACGAACTTTAAAAATTATTTCCAACGACTCTTCTTGTCAGCATTTACAACAAAATATAACTCACCTTGAGGAATTAAATTTTCTAAAAGCAATACTGAATCACTATCGGGTTCTTGTTTAGAGGAATCTAAACTAATTCTTGATCCAAAATACTCTGGGAAAAATTCCAATTCAATATCGTGTTCCTTTGCAAAATCGTTTAAAAGTGCTACAATTTCAGAATACCATCTAATCTCATTTTTCATTGCATGTCCATGAAAGTCAAAGGGTCCTTTCATTGCCGCGAGCGGTAGACACTTAGCTACTGAATGAATAATTTCTGAATGGTCATTTTTTTCTACTTCGATGTCAACTTTCAGAACTAGACTAAGATAGTTTTCACCTGGTGCCGTCAGACGGGTTACTTGGACGTCTTTTATTCTTCCATCGAATTTCACTACTTTTTCTATTTCTTTAATGGAATAATCAATGGAACCCATATTAAAATGTGTAGCTTTTGTGAACCTTAACTGGAATTATAACACAACAATGATACAATAGTTGATTATATATTAACGACATCCAAAAATGTAATCTTATCTAGAAAAATCATTTTATTCGTTTTTAAATAATGAGATAAATCCTTTTAAAGAAAGACATAATCACCTTTTATACCGGGTGTATAAGTAATAAGAAGTATACATAACTAAGAATTTTGTTAAAAATAATTGTATGGAAACAGTCCATACTATTTTCCTAGTAGAGCTGTCAATTTCTATGCCTCTAATTTATTTGTACATACTTAATTTTATTAAAAAAGCGGACCAGTTGTGTCGGTATACATTTATTAGTGACATAGGTTTCTCCAGAGTTACAGACTTACATCCACTTGAAAATCTCGTTATATAGGTACTCCGATTAACCAAATTTTCAAGTGGATCGAACTGTCAAGTCAATCCTTAATTTGTTGGGATTGAATTGAATGAAGTGGATGTAAAAGTACCAAAAAACTATAAGGAATTGAAATCGAACCGACTTTAAATACAAATCACAGTTATCATCTGGGTATGTAAACATATAAGTTATTTACAGCTAAGAAGATAGGTATTGTCTAGCAGATCATTGGGTATTGTTCGTAAATTGCTGCATTATGATAGAGAAAATATTATGTAGGTATTATACGGTATATGCATTACTTAGCCACAATAAATAATATCGTTATGATAAGCAAGATTTTGTTTTCATAGGTATGTAGGTATATCGGCTACCTACGTATAATAATTAAAATACAATTAAGAAATAACATCACAAATAATGTCGTTTTCTTATCTACACGTCACGTTTTATGAGCACCTACGTTCTTCTTCATTGATAAATAACAATCCATTCCAAAGGTGTCTCGTCATTGTACTTTACTATGAAATGCGGCAATTGCTTCACTATTCCGTAATGTTGTGATACAGAAAGTTATAAATAAAATTTTTAATTTTATAGATTTTTACACAAATACACACACAAATTTACAACTAATTATTAAGGAAAAACTTATACAGTATTAGCAAGCCTGAGGGAGCAGCTTTTAATGTAAAAAAATGAATACAAAATTGATTTGGCGAGTTAAAAATATATCGATCAAGATTCGATGTTGTCAAGTGCTCTCGCTGCATTCATCCTCCATAGCAGCCAATACGTTCGGACTGAATTTGTCATGTAAGCGTACGGTGAAATATCTGCTGGTGTTTTAACCCTTTGCGTGCTGATGACGTCGAAAGACGCCTTCAGCCTTTCGGGTTGGAGGCGGATGACGTCTTTAGACGCCATAGGCCCGCTTGATATCTCGCATCTTTCGACGTCATCCGTATCTAGCGAGGTTTTTTACTGTAGGAGACTGATGACGTCAAAAGAGACGTCATTGCCTTTTAGGCCACAAATTTGTGTTTTTTTGAAAATAAATATTTTTTGCATGTCTATAACAAACAAAATTTTTATTATTTCGTTAAAACACTAACAGCCTCCTGGAGATGTATATGATCAGCAATGAAAGGGTTAAAATGGTTTATTCGCAAAAACAAAAAAGTATTTTTTGGTAAGCGAAGGCTGAGAGTGCAGAGGAAGAAGGCGTTTCGCAACAACCTATTACTATACCCAAATAGTATATTATGTTACAAAGACGAAAAATGTAGTATTTCGGACGTAATGCGAGCGATTACCGGACGAGGCAAAGCCGAGGCCTGTAACCCGCATAGTCCGAAATACAATTTTGGTCCGAATGACATACGATATTTTTTATCCGATTGTGGTTTTGTTCCGATTATAAAATGATGTAAAAATAAAGTAAACCAATATATTTTATCTTGCACGGTAATTTGTCGCTTTTAATGTTTGTCGGTTAAAAATGAAAAATATATGAAAGAGCTTATAAAAAATTTATGAATTACCGGCAAGAAAAAAGTATACAGTCGTTCTCGGAAAACGTTTTCTTAGTGTATATGGCGGATTTATCGAAAACTGTGAAGTCATCTACTTTGTGGTCGCAGTATTCCATGCTATGTGCAGTGGTGAATGTTAAACACAACATTGATATAAGTATCAAAATACATGACATTACCAGCATTACTGAAACGAAAAAGTGTTGGTTATTGTCCAAAGAAATTAGAGACCCTAAGTAAAGAAGAGTTTCAAAAATTCCTTTGCCATGCTCCAGATGACAAATACTTAATGTTGAAGGTAAATATAACTATATAATTTTATTTTACATTTCTTACTTAACAATTTTCTTAATTATAGGTTGCTTTTATTTTCGGAATCGCGGCGCATGTCGTAGAGAATAACTGGCTCATGTGAAAATTGATGACATACAAGATTTGGGCACGGCTTTGTTAATAAAAATTCGCTATAATAAACTAAACAAACCTAGATCATTTACGGTGACGGGAGAATATCTAAAGTATTATAGAAATTATATGGCTTTACGTCCAACAAATATGAGTGATGGGTGATTTTTTGTATCTTATCGCAATGGAAAATGCTATAAGCAAGTTGTCGGTATACACAAATTTGACTCCATACCTCAGGAAATAGCGTCTTACCTAAAACTGCCGAATGCCAAGGAATTCACGGGACATTGTTTCCGAAGAAACATCGGCCACATTGCTTGTAGATGCGGGAGCAGACATAACTTCTCTAAAACGGCATGGAGGCTGGAAGTCATCTGGAGTAGCCGAGGGCTACATAGATAATTTCTTAAGCAATGAGTTAGAGATGACCAAGAAAATATTTAACATTCCACAATCTGAACTGCAATCAGTACTGACTCAGGTATCGCAATCCGTCTTCCAATCGAGTTCAACATTGGAGAATAATATCATAACGAAGAACAAAAATAATAACACATCCTCAAAATCAAATTTAGAGCACCCTGTTCTTGTTCAAAATTGTTCCAATTGTACAATTAATATAAATATTTTAAAAAATTGAAAATAAAATAAACAGTTTATTGAAAAAATGTTAGCGTCTGAAAAATATTTTTCGGCCTGGGGCGAAAAGTGTTACCTACCTACCAGCGCAATAGTCAATACCTTATCGAAAAGGTTACCTTTTCGTACAAATATCTAATCTAAAAAACGTCATTTTTTGACACAATCGGAATATTATGTTAAATATGTTTGATAGATTTAAGAAGACCAGCATTTTATTTTTCACCATAGGCTATTAAAAACAAACAATTTAATCTAACTGTTGCATTTATAAATACAATAATAAATTAGTTAACTATAAATACATACATAAAGTAAATACAGGTATGCTTGATTTTTCTATTAAAAAAAAGTAAACACAATTATTATTAAAATGACTTTATCCAGTTTCGTTTGTCCGCTTCCGTTGCTATAAAAACTAGTTTGTCTTTGTGGTATTGGTTCATTTTTCTTAACATACTAGTCATGTGTGTGAATGGGTCAAATTCTTCAACGGCAGCATCTACCCCAGTACCTTTTTCGCCAAAAATAATTGTGCTAAATGTAAGTGCATGTGAGACTTCCGATTCCATAGCAGACAATCGTATTTCTTCCAGATAGTCTTCGTAAGTCAACTCCAAGTTGGTGTTTGTCTTTCGTAAAATTGAAATAAACTCGTCGTAGTAAAACCTAAAAAATATTTTCTAATTTACTACTAGTATACTGGGTTTTTTTCCTATACATACAGCCACCTTGAATGAAGCCGTGAAACAGAAACATCGACAACACGGCTTGAAGATCCATGTGTCACGTGACTTTTTTTGAGGTTATCCATGCTATAGTATGTAATTTACGCGCGACGTAGATGTTAATTTTGCGGTTTTTCGTATTAATTTGTATTTTTATTCGGTTTTCGATTGATATCTAATAGAAAATTTAAGTGACATGATTGCTAAGAACCTCTACAAAATACCGATGAAAATTTTTTGTGCGGGTTTGCTCTAATGGCATTAATAAAGTGAAAAATCCAACAGCCTGGCCGGCCTGGCGGTTTGTTTACAGGTCTTATAAATGGCGGCAGAATTTTATTTGTTTTAATTTAAAAGTTGTGTTTTTTGTATTCTAGTTAGCTCTTTGGGATAAACTTTATTGTTTTGTGGCTACAAAAATTGAAGTGTTTATTTAGCTTAAAGGTATATGTGAATTAGTTTAAAAATATCACTGGTAGAAATAGTTAGCTCTGGATTAGTCTAGATAATTAGGTACTTAGGTACCTAAGTAGGTACTATTTTTTTCTTTTAGTTTGTTTATTTATCAATATGCCAAGCCCCTGCTGTATTCCTGGGTGTGACTCTAACTATAAAAGTGTTTTAAAAGCAGGTGAAGAGAGTGTATCACTTTTTCACTTCCCAAAAAATAAAAACCTGAAAATTCAATGGCTAAGAGCCATTCCAAGAGCTAATTGGTCGCCCACACAGTATTCTGTAGTTTGTGCTAAGCATTTTGTTCCCAGTAACAATATTCGTGAACAAAAACAATTCCAACTAAAGGGAGACTAAATTTAATAGCTGTTCCGGGCTTTTATCCCAATTTGCCTACTTACTTGTCAAAAACTGTTCTCATTCCTAGAAAAAGTCCAGCGGAGAGAAACGAGGAACAACAAGAGCGTACATCTCAACTTAATCAAGCTTTCGAGCAATCAGATTTTATAAAAAGTTTGGACCATCTTAGTAATTAATCACAAAAAATTAATACTTTTGGGAAGTAAAAATTGTAAGTGACTCAAAAATATATTTTATAGTTTAGATTTGACCAATGACTGCATAAATATTGTTAATCAGATTTCAATGGACATTAATATGAAGGTAAAGGTTTTTTTAAAAGGTAATAAATTGGCTTACAATGATTTGAAATGGATTTTACCCTTTGAAAGAATAAAAATTCGCCCGTTGCGTACTTCATGGCATATTTTTAAGGTGGTTGTGATACAGCGCACTCCCCTAGTTTGTAACGACAAAAGAATTAACAAACCTAAAAATAAGGAAAAATGTTTATCATTATACTAACTTTAAGAGATCGTCGATGGATTCTTTGGCAACGTCATTTCTGACACTAGATAATAAGAAAAATACCAAGTCTTTAGCAAAGGACCCATAAAATGGCATTTGAAAATCCACAATTTTAACTAATGGTTCTTGTTCTGCACTTGCATTAACCATGATATTGTTAACCCAAAAATCAGCATGTGTGATTGTATTCCAAGGTTCCTTTGCTATTCTTTCAAATATACCTGGACCCATTCTTTGATTTTGAAGAAGTGTTTTGATTTTGGGTAGGTAAAGAGCAAACTCCGGAATTTTAGCTAATTCTTCGCATAGGACATCTTCGGGTTTTGATACTCCCGGTGGAGGCCCAAATCCTTTTCTTTTTTCTTCGGGATCATTAGGAGGGCCTTTGGGTCCGTCAGGACCTGGTGGACCCGGAGGTCCTCCATGTCCTTGCCCTTCGGGACCAGGGGGGCCATGTTCACCAAAATCGGGTCGAGAATTGTCAAGAAAATCTTTTAGGATTTTAAATACGCCTGGTTTGGTTTCTTTTATTGCAATGGGGATAGCATGAAATAATGCTAAACTTTTTAGAATAGCTTTGGATGTCTTCAGATCCGATCCTATATATCTGTCGTCATTTTTATATCCTAAAATTAATTAGTTTTCTTATATTAATATACAGGTATGATCAATAATTTGGGGTTGAGTATAGATTGGTTAAAAATAAAGTAATAACTTCATATGCGATTGTGTCCTATGTCCACTTACTAGGAAGGTATAGCCCCCTAAAAGAGGGCACTCTGAAGATGGTTTTTTCTAAATATATTCCAAACCTTTGTAGATAGAAAATTTACGCATAGCAAAGATTAAAATTTAACGCAATAGCAAAGATTAAAATTTAGATATTTTGGTAAACTTTGTACACTGGCCAGAAATAGGGGATAGCGGGGTAAAGATGGACATAACTTTTTTTACGCTAACATTTATGCTTTTTTATATCAAATTAGAAAAACGTGACATATATTACAAAAGAAGGCACTATTGGTAAGACATGATTGGATGAGCCGTTTTCTAGATAAATTTATTTAAATTATTTTTAAGATCGTGACAAGACGGCGTTACAGACAAGTTAATAAATAGAAAGTAATGTTAAATATAATACTTCAGAAACCGCTTTCTAGCTGGAAAAGTAAGGCTTACCTAAAAATCAACCAAAGCGTCACGGAGGAAGAAAGAAAAACTCTATCGAATAAGACCAAGTGGTGTAATAGAATTAGTTCAGACCAAACGTAGTTGTCAGTTTTAATATGTAGCAAAGTTTAACATTCCCCCACCATTTTATGTTAAAAGATAGAGAAAAATAATTATAAAAAGAAGATTCGGCATGCCCTAAGGAACAAAAAACCAATGTTTACAGTACTTTCTAATTGGGCAACATAAAAAGAAAAACCTTATTTTCTATTTGATCATGTCTGTTAAGCCCTCTAGCGGTCATCTCACGAACTTTAAAAATTATTTCCGACTCTTCTTGTCAGCATTTACAACAAAATATAACTCACCTTGAGGAATTAAATTTTCTAAAAGCAATACTGAATCACTATCGGGTTCTTGTTTAGAGAAATCTAAACTAATTCTTGATCCAATATACTCTGGGAAAAATTCCAATTCAATATCGTGTTCCTTTGCAAAATCGTTTAAAAGTGCTACAATTTCAGAATACCATCTAATCTCATTTTTCATTGCATGTCCATGAAAGTCAAAGGGTCCTTTCATTGCCGCGAGCGGTAGACACTTAGCTACTGAATGAATAATTTCTGAATGGTCATTTTTTTCTACTTCGATGTCAACTTTCAGAACTAGACTAAGATAGTTTTCACCTGGTGCCGTCAGACGGGTAACTTGGACGTCTTTTATTCTTCCATCGAATTTCACTACTTTTTCTATTTCTTTAATGGAATAATCAATGGAACCCATATTAAAATGTGTAGCTTTTGTGAACCTTAACTGGAATTATAACACTACAATGATACAATAGTTGATTATATATTAACGACATCCAAAAATGTAATCTTATCTAGAAAAATCATTTTATTCGTTTTTAAATAATGAGATAAATCCTTTTAAAGAAAGACATAATCACCTTTTATACCGGGTGTATAAGTAATAAAAAGTATACATAACTAAGAATTTTGTTAAAAATAATTGTATGGAAACAGTCCATACTATTTTCCTAGTAGAGCTGTCAATTTCTATGCCTCTAATTTATTTGTACATACCTACTTAATTTTATTAAAAAAGCGGACCAGTTGTGTCGGTATACATTTATTAGTGAAATAGGTTTCTCCAGAGTTACAGACTTACATCCACTTGAAAATCTCGTTATATAGGTACTCCGATTAACCAAATTTTCAAGTGGATCGAACTGTCAAGTCAATCCTTAATTTGTTGGGATTGAATTAAATGAAGTGGATGTAAAAGTACCAAAAAACTATAAATACCTACAGGAATTAAAATCGAACCGACTTTAAATACAAATCACAGTTATCATCTGGGTATGTAGAAGTTATTTACAGCTAAGAAGATAGGTATTGTCTAGCAGATCATTGGGTATTGTTCGTAAATTGCTGCATTATTATAGAGAAAAATAATGTTGTGGAAAAGTGCACTTTTCTTTTTAATTTTTAGTTTTCATCAAATAAAACAAAAAAAAATTGGTAAGAATCACTCGCTCTTCTTTTGTTCACGCTGTGAAAAAATGAAAACCCAAGACGTTTGTAAAAAGATTTATTTGTCTAGTAAACCATAGTTACTTGAATGATAGAAGGCTTAGACTTACATTGTCTTTATTTGTATCAAATCACAACGTTTTAACTGGTAAGTATCTTCAGACGTCCTTAAGTGAATACCAAATAAGCAAAGTAACTACAGCTCTACTACCAGTACTACCGTGCGAGCAAAAATTATTTGCATCAAAGAGGGCCTTGCATCTAAGGACCTAATGCTTAGCCGTAAAGCTTAATACCTGTTGGGTGTCAGTAACTACCTGAATTAACAATCAATCAGTTATTCCGTCATCTTTGACAGTTGTTACAAATAATTTGATTCATCGCTAATTTTTCCAATTTCTTGAACAATTCACACAATGGGCCTTACGGAACAGCACAAAACATTCATGGTTGAAGCGTATTTTCGAAACGGGGTTAGAGTAAATTGTGAGTGGCAATACAATCCGGGTTTGTGCATGGACGATTTTCACGAACATTTTCCTAATGTCGCTTTTATTGCTGGGGATTTTTATCATTGCCTGAAAAGAACCGTTGGCTGTGTTTTGTTTAGCGAAACAGGTTCTATACAACACAAAAAAGGAACAGGAAGACCATCTGATTCTGTAAGAACGATTAAAAAATATCCAAGAATGTGGTAACATTTCTCCAGAAATGCTGGTCAATACTTTCGAAAATATGAAGAGACGTGTGAATTTATGCTTGGAGCATAGCGGTGGCCAATTTCAGCAATTTATGTAATTATTTTTCTTTTTTTGTTAATTTTGTAAGGAACAAAAATAAATTTGTATTTGTCTACTTATTTTATTACTCATTGGTTTGGCATAATATCATGTCATAATATGAATTTGACAAAATTTTAACCTAGATTTGGTTAGATATATCGTCCCCATATCATTGTGATCTAAACCAAGCCCCTACGTTTTTTAATCCAAGCCCTCTTTGATGCAAATAATTTTTGCTCGCACGGTAGAGTTCACCTGGATATACCAGTTGAAATGTTGTGATTTAAAATAAATACATAGACAATGTCCAAAACTATTCACTATTCTATCATTTATTAACTATGGTTGTCTACAGATATAAATCTTTTTATAACGGTCTTGGGTTTACATTTTGTTAAAATAAAGACTGATTACACGCATCGACGCATCAGTACATCAACATAAAAGCAAAGCAATTTATTCTTTATCCATTTACAAATAAACTTACCTTACTTTAATTATTTCCAAGCTGCCTAGCCTAATCAAATGTTATATAGTGTCACAAACAGAAACAAAAATCAACAACAATAAAGATTTACAGTACTTTACACTCTATTACTTAGTTGTAATTTTATTTAACAACCACCCACTGACCTTCATTTTCATTCAATTCAAAGTTTACATTGGGAATTCCCAGTGGCCTTGGCCCAGGATGTTACTTTATAATATTAAATTAGCACTGTTGCCATATAGGTTCAAATATTGATTAATTTTCGGTTTTTTTTTTATCGGAATTAACGTTTTTAATACTAACTAATATAATATATAAAGCTGCAGCACTTTCTGACCACTGATATTGTATAGAATTTCGCTACTGTAAACCTATTGAATAAAAAGTACTTATTTTAGAAGTCATGCATGTCATTCTGAATATTCGACTATTCAAAGCAAATAGCTGATCCACAAAATTTTGCGTATCAGTCCGGAACTGATCCCAAACTAACAAGTAAATAACTTGTTAACGGATCAGTTTCGAGTTCAGACTTCAGACCACCAGTAGGTAATCCAGTCACTGCCGTTCCGAAGCCGTTATACTCAATGCCCGATTGTTATCCCCCAAATGCGCCAATCCGGGCGAACACCACGGTTTGGGTCTTTTAAAAACTGTCCCATCCACTCATCCAGCAGTGTAAAGAAATTTACCCGGCGTGTACCGGTATCTGTTTTAGACTTTGATCCGTATCAGTTACAGTAGTATTGAACAACCATTTCTATCAATAAAATGTGTGTTGAGAATGTTGAGATTTAAAAAGATCAAATAACCTCAGGCCTTCTGTAGCAGTGGACTGTCACAGTCTTTACCCGTTTTTCAAATTGATAGTTGTAAAGGCAATGCCGAAGAATCCATGCGGGACAAGCCGCCCGTAAATTATAGTGAACCATTAATTTGCTTTATAGGGCCCCAAAACAGCAAATATTAATACCAAATTGTGTAAAATATAAACATTTCACTGCCTGACGTGGAATATTGCCAGGAGAGTAATCGTTTTGGGGTTTCGTACGTCGAGACTGACTAAAAGTCTATACTCCAAAGCTATAATAGGTGCACCTGACTTTCTAAAAAAATATATTGACTCGATAAAGGCTAAGCATATTTATAAAATAAAGTTCACACAGAATTTGATAAAAATTAAGAAAATGTATTTAATAAAAATAGTTAAAATTTCTATAACCAGTTTCTTCTTACAGCTTCAGACGCTATCAATAACAATTTATCTTTGTGATGCTGATTCATTTTTCTTATCATGGCCGTTATATGTTTCAATGGTGCGAATTCTTCGATGGTAAGATCTACACCAGTACCTTTTTCGCCAAAAACTATTGTCGCGAACTGTATGACTCGAGCTATTTCTGAATCCACAGCAGCTTTGTTTACCTCTTTTAAAAAATCCTCGAAGGTCAAGTCTAAGTTTGCGTGGGTCCTTTGTAGAACAGATGTAAATTCTTCATAGTAAAACCTACAAAATACTTTTAACTTTAACGTTTTTAATACCATTTGGTTTAACAATACTTTTGTATCAACAACATGAATATCTGAGGCCATAATATTATTATGAGACGTCTAAGTGCATCGTTGCAAGGAACGAAACATTTCATTATACAAAGTTTGGCATGTCAGTATTGTTATTTATTCATGTGGTATTAATTCCGGAATCGTACTACATAGTGCTATAGTATGGGACTAAGACTGATGGCAGTGCAGTCACTGTCATACCAGTGTATGTATATAGACTACAGTCAACAAGTTATATATGGTGTCACTGCTACCATTTTTGGCCACGTAGTATATTATTGTACATAAATACAAAAAAATTAATGCCCAAAGCCAATTCTCAGTTGCTGCGACGAATGGATAATATAATATGTAGACCTGACAACAAAGATTTCTAATATATCGGTTCCTGGTTCCTGTTTGATGCAATTTGTTCTAAATGTTTATAGTTTTTTTATACCGATTGTAAGATTGAAGAACACAAAAACATTAGGTTCGTTTACATATTATATTTGCAGAACCTGAAAAAATAATTTCTTAACATAACTTCGGATTAATCTCGGATACTTACCTAAGGAGATCTTCCATGTGTTCTTTAATAATATCATTTCTTACACTTAATAATAAGAAAAATACCAAATCTTTAGCATACGACCCATAGGAATACATTTGAAAATCGACAAATTTGATTAATGGATCTTTTTCTTCACTGGAATTTACCATAATGTTATTTACCCAAAAGTCATTGTGTGTAATTGTATTCCATGGTTCCTTAGTTAGTTTTGCCCATGATTCTGGATCTATCGGTCTGTCAAGAACTGGTTTTATTTTAGATATGTAGGGAGCAAAATCAGGAAATTCAACTAGTTTCTCGAATATAAGTTCTTCGATTGTTTGTTCTCCTGGACGAGGACTAAAGGATTTATTTCCCTCAGGACCATTACTAGGTTCATTGTGACCTCCAGAGGGATCTTTGGCTTCATCCGGCCCTGATTTGGCAGGATGTTTTCTGTTTCCATCAGAAGTTGGTGGGCCATTTTTGTCAGGAAATTCTAGTTTAGTACTGTCAAGATATTTCCTGAGAATTTGAAATAATTCTGGCTTTTTTACTTTCATGGTAATCGGTAAAGCATGAAAAAGTGCCAGGCTTTTTAAAACAGCTTTGCTTGTTTTCAAGTCGCATCCTATGTATCGGTCATAATTTTGATATCCTAAAATAATAAATAAATATGTGTTTTTATATTTTGCCAGGAAAAGAAAAGGAAAAATTACTGAAGACTTGTTTTTTTGCTTTCCAATATTACCTTTAGATGCGTTTCGACATGTTATGGCTAGCATTCGGCGAACGAAAGGAAGGTTAAAGGAGTACACGCATTGAATCGACTCGGACCGGTCGACTCGGAAAAAAGCAGTCGGAAAAGAGCAGTCGGAATATCAACGCGCATTGAATCGACTCGGACCGGTCGACTCGGAAAAGAGCTGTCGGAATGACAACGTCAGCCGCGAATTGAATTCGCTTTGCCCCTTTGCCGGCAGTCGTCCACTAGTAGTCGAGTATAGAGGAGCAGGAGAAGATAAAAATTACAGATTCTTCAGATTCTGACGAAGAATTGATGATAGCTCTAGCGTGTCATGAAATTGAAAGAGAAATGCGGAGGCCACGCAAAAATACTAGGGTTTGTAGTGACATTAAGTAGTAGATGTAAAAATAATTAAAGGAAATATTTTTATGGTGTGTTAGCATGAAAAATCCTTTAATATTTATAATTCTCATAAAAATAAATTAAATTTTTTTGTAAGCTGTAAATTTAAATTGTACCTTTGTCTTAATTTTCCATAACTTTCCTAAAATTTACTTATATAAAGTTGTTTATTCATCACTGTTAAAAATGTCTTGTTTTATTGTAAAATTAAAATAAAATTTAATATTATAAAAACATTAAGTAATGTATCCTTATCTACCACATGAAAGTATGTGTAAAATTTATATTTTTTAAGGAACTATCATGTAAAATTCAACCCACTTTTTACAGTGTGCAATAAAAAAGTTACACTTAAGTTTGTTTTACTGAAACTAAGGCTCGATAATTTCGATATGAAGGTAAATTAATATGTTGACATTTAAACTTTTTTTTAAAGTCACGGCGGCATCGATAAAAGAGCACAATTATAACGTTTCTCTTTATTGGTGTTTTTCCGCTACACTAAATTTCATACAAAAATCGTAGTTCGCCGTCAGAGCATTCGGCGGTTTTTGCCCCTGCAAGCAATTCCGGGTCTAGTCGACCGATCCGAGTCGACAGGTCCGACTCAGTGCGCGGGGTCTAATTTAATTACATGAATATCAAAAATTTCCGAGTCGACCGGTCCGAGTCGATTCAATGCGTGTTCTCCTTTAGGGAAGTGGTGTAAATAGATAGGTAGTAAAAAGCATTAGCAGGTGGTTAGATGTCACCCGCAGCGACATATGGTGGTGTCGATACGTAAAAGGATATTACCAGTTTAAATTTTTTGGCCTATCACAAGCAACTTACCTGCAGAAATTAGGTTTTGTATAATTAGAACTGAATCAATATCAACATCTTGTTTGGACGAATCCAAACTGTATCTCGATCCATAGTATTCCGGATAAAAATCTATAATAATATTATACTCTTTGGCAAAGTTTTTCAGTAAAGGTATTATTTCAGAATACCATCTAATTTCATTTTTCATAGTATGACCATGCAGATGCATCTTCTCTTTTGTCGCACTGGGTGGTATACATTTGGCTACCGAGCTAACCGTTTTAGAATGTCCATTTTTCTCAACTTCGAAGTTGACCCGAAGAACTAGACTAAGGAAATTTTCACCTGGTGCAGTAAGACGACTTATTTCAACATTTTTCACTTTTCCATCAAATTTTACAACCTTTTCTACTTCTTTAATTGAGTAGGTAACGGATGCCATTTTGGTGGTGGCTATGAAACTGATTTGCAATTAAAAAAAACGTATGAGAATAAATACCTATAAAACTCCACAGATATATAGATGTAATCTTATCTAAATTTCATTGTATTTTTATTAAATCCTTATTAGGTAGGTATCTTTTGTTATCACGAAATTAATTTTGCAGTAGCCAAATTTGGTAAGAACGGTATGCGTTTTTCTGTTCTGTGATTATATTACTTCAAATATCTCAGCGTCACCAGTAAAGTCCGCATCATATATGGGATTTTTTTTATTAATAGCTTTATTCAAAATTTGACTTTGGCATCAAGTTCTGCTTCGATCGAGATGAAAATTAAGCAGAAACATAGTAGTCACGTGATTCGAATTATCTGTCAAATTTTAATTTTTTCCAAAAAATAATTCAAAAGTGGGGTTATTTCTGAAAATATCGAAAAAAGTTATTAGAAAAAGTTTTTTTAAATGCATTTTCTAACCCCACATGCAAAATTTCAGCTGCATAAGATAATTTTGATTTTTTACCTATCTTTTGTAAATTGCACCACTTCTGCAAAATAAAACTCAACGCAACCTACAACTTCTTAGTTTTGGCAATGATATCAGATACATTTTCTTTAAAGTAGCGCCTTATTAAATGTGTGTTTTTCTACAAAATCAAAATTGGGCTATTAAAATTTGGTCGCATGTGATGCAAAGTTTATTTGTTTTTGACCCTGTATAAGGTAACTTCATAAAATAAGTATTTTTGAAAACGTAGTTTGTGTCTGAAAGTACTAAAAGTAAAAAATAAAAAATAAAATAAATGGGTTTTAAATTAAATCGTTGAAAATAGATAAACTTTACGTTAAGTTAAACTAAAATTTATTTTCCACTAAATGAACACTTTACTGATGACACTGTGTTCTTTTTGTCTTAATATCAAGGTGTATTACTTTCAAACACAAACTACGTTTTCAAAAATACTTATTTTATGAAGTTGTTAGTAGATATTAAGTTATACAGGGTGAAAAACAAATAAACTTTGCATCACATGCGACCAAATTTTAATAGCCCAATTTTGATTTTGTAGAAAAACACACATTTAATATGGCGCTACTTTAAAGAAAATGTATCTGAAATAAAGCATTGTCAAAACTAAGAAGTGTTATGTAGGTTGCGTCGAGTCTTATTTTGCAAAAGTGGTGCAATTTACAAAATATGGGTAAAAAATCAAAATTATCTTATGCAGCTGAAATTTTGTACGTGGGCTAGAAACTGCATTTAAAAAAACCTTTTCTAATAACTTTTTTCGATATTTTCAGAAAAAAACCCACTTTTGAATTATTTATTGGAAAAAAAATATATTTGGCAGATAATGCGAATCACGTGACTACTATTTTTTTTGCTTAATTTTCGTCTCGATCGAAGCAGAACTTGATGCCAAAGTCAAAGTTCGAATAAAGCTATTAATAAGAAAAATTCCCATATGATGCGGACTTTACTGGTGACACTGTGTATACGCGCTAAGGTAATTTTTGAATGATCAATGTTTACTAGTCTAGGAAATAGCGGTTAAATTCGGCGATGAAGGTTACTAGGTGGTAATCGAAGAGAACATGTAAATATTGAAAGTTTTTTTTCTCTGGAAATTTTTGGTTTCCGATTTTTGTCTACATAATTAGTTAGTATAATGTGTACGAACGATGTAGACGAAACTTCCAGTCGGCGCGAGGTAACCAGAAATTAAAAAAAAGCTAGTTATCGAATTAAACTTAGCGTAAAATTTTTATTTTGACGTGTAGGGGAAGTTTGGGTAAAGTGGCCACCCTAACCAAAAAAATCTACAAATATTTTTTAATAACTCTGAAACCATTTGTTGCAATAAATTTACAAAATATCTTGTGATTCGAGATCAGTACTAT
This sequence comes from Polydrusus pterygomalis, assembly GCA_963969555.1. NCBI lineage: Eukaryota > Metazoa > Arthropoda > Insecta > Coleoptera > Curculionidae > Polydrusus > Polydrusus pterygomalis. Next base: position 24,142,645 of record OZ018379.1, read on the forward strand.
GAAAATAATATTTTAAGAAATGAGTTATTGGAAATTATATATTGAAAATTGCATATGAGCATGATTAAATACAAAAAACACTTTCCAAAAATAAAATTTTATGAAAAAGAGCAAGAATACTTCGTAAATGCTATAATTTAATTTTGTATTAAGTATATGGAAAATATTGAAGACTGGTAGCTAGAATCAAACTAACAAATAAAAATAAAATGTACTAAATATTTTCACCGGTGATATGAGAGCACGAGCGTGTAAGGTATCTGCCCAAGACTGGCATCTTTCCTTCCACGATAGCGGCCGGTTCTTATCTGCTAAAAAATGTCATTACATAAGCAAAATTAATTAATCCCTTTTTTTATCTATCTATATAATATAAAAATGAATGTTTGTCTGTCTGTCTGTCTGTATGTCCGGTATGCGTTCCTACTTACCATTTATCCGATTACGATGAAAATTTGGTGAGTTGTTGTGTGCAGGCCGAGGAAAATCTATTCTATATATAAAAATGAATGTTTGTCTGTCTGTCTGTCTGTATGTCCTGTATGCGTTCCTATACCATTTATCCAATTAGAATGAAAAGTTGGTGAGTTGTTGTGTGCAGGCCCAGGAAAATTTTGGCATAAAAAAAAGTGGCGCAACGCATGCTTGGATGCCGGGATGTCGGGATGCCGTAATGTCGGGATATTTGTGTAATGTCTTTCCTTCAAATTTATTTTAGTAAGTAGCGTAGCAACGCGCGCGGGGTATAGCTAGTATAATATATAACTTAAATAAATCGATAATATTTAAGACGTTTCTAACAATATCTAAAATACAATTTAAAACTTGTACAATATTCAACAAAAAATTTATATTTCCGGGGTAACTGCTACCTTACTCGATGAATATTACAAATATGTGGTTCCAAACGACTGCAGATTAAGTAGATTTACATGCGTAAGGAAAGTGATGTATGTAAAGACACTCATAAATATCTTTACGATATAGGAAATATCGTACAAAACCACTTTGCCCCTTGGGGCCACTTTGTCTCGAACTCCCCTACAGTATTAGATTGTAGTGACGATAAGTGGACTAAGACTTAAAATTTGAACAAGAAACAAGTAAAATAATTTTTAAAAAGTCTGTCAGACCTTCATATTAGTAACCATTCGTTTAAAAAAAATGTTTCCCCCTTCCTATCGGTTTACCATACCATTGAATATCAAACTATAAGAAGGCCATATAAGCAGATTTCCTAAATCTGCTAAGTTAAATTCATAGATGGCACAATGAGTCACCAACAATAAAGCGTGTTGATGCAGCCACTAACGACAAGCCTTTTCACTGCTAAATTACAACACTAGTTGCTTATTATTTGACCACTTGTCTTGGCTGAGCTGACCTAAACTGACTACCTTGCCGTTTTATTTGACCAAGTAAGTCATGCAGATTATCTCAGTCAAATTTCCTCCCCCGTTACCTACGCTAAGGTTACCGGATTTGTGACTGAGATCATTCGTTTTGGCTGATTTATGTGTCACTGTCAACTTGTCAATGGTTGTTTTATTTGCAATTTAGTCAAGAAATTTCATTAAGTTAGCTCAGCCAAGACAAATGGTCAAATAATAAGCAACTACTGTTGCCGCCTGTCTGTTTGACTTGCTGCATAATCCTCTTCCCACCACCATAACCATACCGTCACGCGCATCGCGGTGCCTGGATTGCCTTGCACTGGCATAATATATCGTCGGATTAGTGCAAAAATTCATAAGGTCAAAATTGATAGTTTTGAGTAAAACCCAGTTTTAAAAAATGGCGGAGATTAAAGTGATTTATTAAAAAAATGTTCAATAATTTTATGCCTACGAAGTTGTCATGTGCATATGTACAAACTTTTTCAATATCTTTTTACAAAATAGTATTTATTGCACAATGCACAATTCATTAAGTGACTTAGTAAGTTTTCTATCCAACTACAAATAGCAAAAAATAACATATGAAAACATATTGACTGCCATTTTTTCTATTTCTAACAGAATTAAATGACGACTCTCACAATTCAATACATACCTAGGCTACAATGTATAGGTATGATGGGTAAAATATGAATGATGTGCGGTTTGTTTAATTTGGTTTTTATTTGCAATTATTACTACTTTTCAAAATGGTTAAAAAAAGTAGGTTTTACTTTCTTACTTAAGAAACATCCAGTTTGTTCGTATTAGTGTATTACGTATTTTGCTAATTTTCGACGAAATAAAACCCATTTTAGTTATACTTGCTGTCGCTTTTTATCGACTTTTATTTGTATAACATTAATTAACACCTAATGAGACGGTAAAATCATTATGAAAATCGGTCCAATTACCCCGGAGTAATCAGCGTACCTATTATTATCAAAAAGGTACATTCGGCTGGAATTGAGAACCTCCTATTTTATTGTCTGTTAAAAATGCTTAAATCCTTAGAAATTCCAATAAAATACGATATGCGGCAACACCACGACATCACATCAGTAAATTTGAGATATCTGTTGCCGAGGCGCTTCATTTATAACTATAGATTTACGTTAAACTCCACAATGGCGGCCAAACCGTCTCCAATACAGTCTAAAACAGGGATGTCAAGTTTTCTCGAAGATCCGCCATTCCTTTAGTTTGATATTCAATGACCATACCAAAAATGACCCGAAAGAAAGAGTTCCTCTTAGGTCTTTGGGTAACATATCCCTTCGATTACCACCTAGCAGATCGTAAATTTTCCTCGTCGAATTTGGGCGCTATTTCCCTTACTATATTTCTGAATTGCACCTTGAACCTACACCTTTTAAAAACTTATTTTAAACGTACAATAAAATACGTGCAGATAGGCCGATATCACCTACGTTTTCATTTCTTTGAAAATTTTAATCTTTTATCTTTGATTAAGTTGAGTTGTAGGTACAAAGGTTTTTAATCATGATGTTTGTAAACATGCAAGTTTTACTGTAAAGTTATTGACATTGACAAAGATTATTTTCTCATAATCAAAATGACCTGGTTATCTTAATTCTTGATTATAGATCATACAACTTTGATAGGATAGTGAGTAAATCATTTCTGCCAATGACATTAAAATTGATGTTTAAAATCTTTGTGCAACCAATTTTTAGATTTAGATTCCCATCCTTGAAAAACTATTATTATGATAATAATGATGTATCTTACTTTGCCTTAGTCTGGTATGTTATTAACACTCCGGCTCACCAACACTGAGTTATATTATTTAATCATAATCATAATACAATAAAAAAGCGATGTGACACCGCGCAGAAATGGGCGGGCACAATTTTTTTATTGTATCATGATATTTAATTATTACATTAAATTTGGCTGGTAGGTAGGTATGCTTTAAATGTTTCTATAACATCGATAATCGATACCACTATACCTATATCGCCGCAGGCTTTATACATCTAGCTAATATTATTGTTGTTTAAGTTATTTGATAATACTAAAGTCTTGAAAGTTCTTGTTGCTGACTTAAAGTGCTTTACACATAAACACATGCTTTTTACAATTGGAACTTCTTTAGGATGGATCGAGCACATTTTCTTCACACAATATGTAATAAAAATTATGTTTTTTTTGGTAAAATGATTATATCCAGTTTCGTCTTATAGCTTCAGACGCTATCAATAACAATTTATCTTTGTGATGCTGATTAATTTTTCTTAACATGGCCATTATGTGTTTGAATGGTGCAAACTGCTCGACAGCTATATCTACACCACTGCCTTTTTCACCAAACACTATTGTCGCGAACTGTATGGCTCGATATACTTCGGAATCCCTAGCTGTAGCGTTTACTTCATTTAAAAAGTCATCGAAGGTCAATTCTAAGTTTGTGTGGGTCTTTTGTAGAACAGATGTAAATTCTTCATAGTAAAACCTAAAAAACACTTTTAATTTTAGCAATTACCAATATTTGTGTATCAAAAGTATCTTAGACCATATAATTATTAACTTTGAACTTGTTCGATCGTTGCAGAATATGAAACAACATCTTATAGTTAGTCACGTTCGAATCACTTGCAAATAGATACGCTTATTTAATAACACGAACAGACGATATCTTCGTTAGGTTCGATTACAAATAACAAACCCGAACAAACCCTAAATAAAAACTTTGTAACCATAACTTTCATTTAATCTGGGATACTTGCCTAAGGAGATCATCCATATGTTCTTGAATGACAATATTTCTTACACTTAATAATAAGAAAAAAACCAAATCTTTAGCATACGATCCATAGGAACACATTTGAAAATCGACAAATTTGATTAATGGATCTTTCCCTTTATTGTGGTTTACCATAACGTTATTTACCCAAAAGTCGTTGTGTGCAATTGTATTCCATGGTTCCTCAGTTAGTTTTCCCCATAGGCTTTGTTCTGGTCGGTCAAGAACTGTTTTAATTTTAGAAATGTATGGAGCAAACTCGGGAACTTTAACTAGTTCCTCTAATAGGATTTCTTCTGGTGATTGTTCTCCTGGACGAGGACCAAATGGCTTCTTTTCTCCATCAGGACCAGGGGGACCTCTTCCAGGTTCATTTGGTCCTCCAGGTGGGCTATGTTTACCAGGAGATTGTGGTCTAGTACTTTCAAGAAAATCTTTAAGAACTTTAAATAATTCTGGCTTTTTTACTTTCATCGCGATAGGTAAAGCATGAAAAACCGCCAGGCTCTTTAAAACAGCTTTGCTTGTTTCTAAGTCACATCCTATGTATCGGTCATCATTTTGATATCCTAAAATAATAGGTATATATAATTTTTATGTTTTGATAGGAGAGCCCAGGTAGCAGGATGACGTCTTTATGACGTCGAATATTGGGGATTTTTAGTCACTTGACGTCTTTTGGTCGCCAGATGACCTCAAAATAACGTAGTTTTTAACACGTGTAATATACGTCATAATTTTACGTAATAAAAACGTTCATTTTTAGTCATTTTATTGAATTATACGTATCATTAAAAAGTATCTAAGTGACCAAGCTTTTGAAAATATAGTGGGACATACTTTTAAATAAGTGAAACGCCTGAGAATAGCTTTTTCTTATAGTTAAAGGCACGTACGTATCATAAAACTTTTAAAATATTACCATTTTAAATTAACCATTCATGTAGGTATGTAAAATTTGCAAAAGCAAATATTTTGTCATTAAAAGTCTGCGAATATCAAATTTAAATTACCCGTTTTATGACATTGGCAGTCTGACTTGTCTGACAGAACGCAGAATGCATTGGTATTCTGTTGTTGGCGCTAGCAGTCAGGCAGTCGACAGTTCGGCAAAAGTGAAAAGTTTATGATGATTTTGATTTAGTTTCTATCATGGTTTCTATATATTTTGTGTTATAAACGAATATAAATGTACCAGGTTATCGAGTTCGAGGCAATTGACGGCGGGGGAGTAGCCGTTGTACACTCAAACTGGGTGACGACCCGCAAAAAAGAAGTATTTTGGCCGCCATTAAAGGATCCCTTAACATTTTTCCAATTCTGCATACATATGAAAGTTGTAATAGTTAATTTATTATCATTAAAAGGATTTTTTGCATAAAATATTTATTTGTATTTTTTTACCCCTATTATGTATTATTTTAGGAAGTTTTTAGTAAATGTTCGTTTTTCGTAAATTATTACGTTTATTGACGTTTTCTACGCCTAAAAAGACGTCCTATGACGTATTTTTTACGTCAAAAATGACGTTATTGGTATGTGACTTAAGCACGTCTTTTTAACGTTTTATTTACGTAATTTATGACGTCGCTGATGATCAATAATCGACGTCTTAAATACGTCACCTTGCTACCTGGGAGAAGACGAGATAGAAGACGCATTTCTTTCATTTTCATCCCTAGATGGGTTTCGGCATATTCTAGCTTGTCACTTGGGCGCCAGAATGGCGGAGGAGAGTGGTCTAATAATGTAGTAAAAAGTATGAGCAGGGATATCTAGTGGTGTCGATGTGTGAAAGTCTCTAGTTCTTTTATTTTGCTATACTATAAGAATTAAATGGAGCAAATCTAAATACAATTTTTATTTATCACAAGCAACTTACCCTCAGGAATTAAGTTTTCTAGAATAAGGACTGAATCCATATCAACTTCTTGTTTTGACGAATCCAAACTGTATCTTGATCCATAGTATTTCGCATAAAAGTCTACATTAATATGATATTCTTTGGCAAAATTTTTCAGTAGTGGTACTATTTCGGAATACCATCTAATTTCATTTTTCATAGTATGACCATGCATAAACATCATTTCTTTTTTCGTTCTGGGTGGTAAACGTTTGGCTACCGAGCTGACCGTTTTAGAATGTCCATTTTTTTCAACTTCGAAGTTGACCCGCAGAACTAGACTAAGGAAATTTTCACCTGGTGCAGTAAGACGACTTATTTCAACATTTTTCACTTTTCCATCGAATTCGACAATTTTTTCTATTTCCTCAATTGAATAGTTAACGAGTGCCATTTTGATGATAGCTATAAAAACCAACCTGCAATTAAAGAACTTAGGAAGATAATAAATACCCAAAATACTTCACAGATATAAAATGATATTGTATACAATAACAATGTAATCTTATCAATATTTCATTGTAGTTTCAAGGAATGCTAATTACCTCTTATTAGCAGGAAATTCAAATTGGTAAGTACGCAGTAGCCATTTTTGATCAAGAAGCTAAAGGTCTGCATTCTTCTGTGATAATATTATATCAAATATTTACTCGTCAACGTAATTTCTGAATAATTAACGCTTGATACTTCTGATACGACCTTATCGTCGTATATTGATATGGTTATGATATGACCACTTGTGGCACTATTGTATTAAAAATATGTACTTTTTGTAACTAAAACAATTCAATTATAAAAAATATCAATGAATTTTACCTGCCGATTTTTTATGTTTATTGGATAATTAATATTCAAATATTTTATCTATTGCAGAAAGTGACTATTTAATCTGTAGACTGAACCCAGACTAAGAGAATGAATGTGTCGAAAGAGTAGGAAACCATATTCTTACAGCAGCCCAAAGTTCAAATTATTCGAAATATTAGCCATAACAATTTCTTTATTTGGTAGTTTTTTTTTGTTTGTTAGCAGGGCTGGTTGGCGCAAAAGCCAGTATACTTACGTATAAGCCTAATTAGAGGCGCGGTGTATCCCCTCAGCTATGAGAGACCTATTGAGAACCACGTCTGGTATATCCTTTTTACGTCCCAAGAGTCTGCCCAATAGCCCCTAGCTCCCAGTCCCGATTTTAATAATGACCAGTGGCATACTGCATTCTTTTATCCACTGATGTTGGGAGCCTACTTTTTTTTTAATTAAGTGTATGTTCCGGCCGAGGATCAAACTCGGACAGCCACGGTCGAATGCAGGTAACTGTACCACTGTATCTCTTCTTGCCTGTATTTCACCGCCTGTCCACGGCTAAATAACTCACGTTTAACAACAGATTTGTACTTAGAGGACATTTTTATTACTCATTATGTATCTATGAGTGCTTGGTTTGAGTACTCAAAGATATATTATTAATTCTCTACTGCATACTCTCAAGAGTTATTTATTTGAATATATTTAGCTCCTGAAACAAGTCAGTCAAATACAGTCAACAAAAAGTAATATGTACTGAATAGAATATGGTCTGTTAAGTCTTTGTATTGAGCAAACACCCTGGAAGTATAAACGACGCGACGGAAGAACATTCTTTGAAATAAAAATATTCTTGATTGTATAGAAATTTTAAATTTGGAATTAAAAACTATATCAAACTGGTTAAAGGTAAATCAATTAAAATTAAATGTTTCTAAAACATAATTTATGGTTATTGGAAATAACGTAAATAATATAGATATAAATATTTTTATCGATGATGAAAAATTAGAAATTATACACTCCTTTAAATATTTGGGAGTTATTTTAGATTCTAAATTAAAATTTGAATTACATTTTGAAAAACTTGTATCTAAAATTGAAAAAAAATTAATTATTTAAAAAGAATAAGTCAAAATTTAAGTCTATTTTCACGAAAAACAATTTACAACACTATAATTTTACCTTATTTTTTATATTGTTCAACTATTTTATATACAGCAAATGATGGAGTCTTTAATAGACTCCAAGTTTTGCAAAATAATGCTATGCGTATAATTTTAAATGTGGATAAATATCCGAAAATAAATTTAATGTTAGAGAAACTTCAGTGGTTAAATGTTAAAAATTTAGTATTTCTTTTGATCTGTACTTTTATTTTTAAAATACAAAATAACTTACTACCTTCCCATTTAAAATATTTTTTAACTCAAAATTGTGAAAATCATAATTATTCAACCAGGTATAACAAAGATTTTTGTCTAAGTAGTGTATGAAAACATTTAATATATAAATCGGTTTTCCATAAAGGATTAAGTGAATATAACAACTTGAATAATTCAATTAAATCACAGAGTTCTTTGAAAATTTTTAAAAAATCATTTAAAAATTATTTATTTAAAAAACAAAATAGTGACTGATAAATTTTTTTTTAATACTTCGTGGATGATACTGTTAAATAACTTTAAATATTTTGCAAAACTTGTTAAATTGTAGTACATTGCTAAATAAATCTTGTTACTACTACTACTACTACTACTACTACTACTACTACTACTACTACTACTACTACTACTACTACTACTACTACTACTACTACTACTACCATAAAAGGACAAGAGCATTGGCATAATATAGATTATAAACGTATATTTTGTTAGTATTAAACAAGATCTTACAATATTCAATAAACAGAATAATGATCACTATTTGCGAACAGTGTTTTCCTTAATTTGTATAGGTATTCTTAGATAATTTAATTGACGTGATAAATGTTTTATTAACTGCTAAGGGATAAAAAAATCAAAAGTTACAAGGTCGTGACATTTTTAAAATCAAATAGGTTTAAATTTCTTTGCAGAATAGAGCACGGAATACGGATGTATTTTAAAGTTATTTTGAACCCTATAACCAGCTCCTTTTAATCGCTTCAGATGCTATTACAACTAGTTTGTCTTTTTGTTCCTGATTCATTTTGTTTAACATGTTATTCATATGATGACCTGGATCAAATTCCTCAACAGCAACATCCACACTTGCGCCTTTTTCACCAAAAATAATAGTTGAAAAACCAATTGCATGAAGGACTTCGGATTGAGCAACATCGCGTACTTCTTCTAAATAGTCTCTATAGGTTAACTCCAAGTTAACATCGGCTTTTTGCAAAACAGACGTAAATTCATCGTAGTAAAACCTAAAATGAGGTTTTTAAAATGTGTCATCCGACTCTCATTGGTAAAAAAATCAAAATTTTAAATAAAAGTTACATCAGTTGGATTGACCGACATCATTCTTTGGGCTAAAGTCCGCTAAAGTATTATAAAAGTAAGAGAGACGTACAGAAAATAAACGACAAATAAAGTAGTATTATCTAATTACCAAAACAATCATTGATAAAACTTCCCTATCAATTCTCATTTTTATTAAAATAATACCTAATATTTACCTAAGAAGATCATCCATAGATTCTTTAGCCACATCGTTTCTTACGCTTGTCAATAGGAAAAACACTAGATCGGAAGCATAAGGTCCATAAGCACACATTTGAAAATCTACCAATTTAACAAATGGTTCATTTCCTTTTGTGTACTTGACCATAACATTATTAACCCAAAAATCATTATGTGTAATAGTATTCCATGGTTCTTTTGTTAATCTATTAAATTCTCCTGGCCCACCCCGTGGTTTTTCCAAAAGAGGTTTTACTTTTGATATGTATGGAGCAAACTCAGGAATGTCTAAAAGTTTTGCAAGTAGAAGTTCTTCCTGTCTTGGTTGTCCCGGAGGTGGGCCTGGTGGTCCCTTATGTCCATCGGGACCGGAAGGCGGTTTTGGACGAGAATCATCTAAAAAATCTTTTATAGTTTGAAATAATGCAGGCTTTTTTACCTTTATTAAAATTGGTAGAGCGTGAAATACAGCCAAACTTCTTAGGATGGCTTTAGATGTGACTAAATCACTTCCTATATATCTGTCATTGTTCTCATATCCTAAAATGATAAATACAGAATGTTAAAGAATAGTTAGGTGAGTTAAAGTAATTTAAAGATATTTATCGACTCCAATTTGACAAATTTTAACAAATTTTTTAAGTTTATTATTTTAATAACTAACATTTAAAGAAAATCAATATCGTCGGTACATTATTTAGGTAGTATCTGATATATTACAAAAATATCAAGTTATTTCTTTGCTAATTTTGGGAGAATTGTATATTGAAACAACAATGACATAAAAATGTTTAAAAAAATCTTACCCGATATTTTTCACTCTACTCCTAAAATAATTTATAAAATTTCTTAATATTTATTTAATATGTCAATTATTACCCATAGAATATGCAGTCGATATTGATTTTATTTAAATTTTGTGTAAAAGCTAGAAAACTAAATAAATCTACGCAAAATAGGTTATAGGTTGGCAAGCATGTTGATACTCCCACCTTAAGTGACATGACCTCTTTTAGTCTGATGAAACCGTTGAAACTGCCAAACCAGTTCTATCATCTATATTTTTACATTTATTTATCTTAATGTCAAAAAATGGTACTTGTATTTCTTGGCTTTTAACCACCTGCTAGGCCATGCTTTACTACTAATTTCTTCTTCTTTCTTTTTAAAAGTAAAATTTACCTTGAGGAATTAAATTTTCAAGAAGCAACACTGAATCACTATCAATTTCCTTTTTTGTTAAACTATATCTTGAACCATAATTTTCTGGATAAAAGTCTAATTTAATGTCGTGTTCTTTTGCGGCTTGTTTTAATTGTGGTATAATTTCAGAATACCATCTAATTTCGTTTTTCATAGAATTTCTGTTCATATCAAAAAAGGGACTATTCTGGTTTAATGGTAAACGCTTGGCTACTGAGCTAATGGTTTTAGAGTGTCCATTTTTTTGCACTTCAAAGTCCACTTTCAGAACTAGACTCATAAAATTTTCTCCTGGTGCAGTAAGACGTGATACTCGAACATCTTTTACTTTGCCGTCAAATCTAACAAGTTTTTCTATATCTTTGATTGAGTAATCAATTGCTGATGATGCTTTTAAGGCCATTTTTTGATCTGCAAGTAATGCTAATGTACGTAAACTAAATAAAGGAATTTATATGGATGAAGTCTTGCAAATAATAAATTTGAATTACCAGTTAATACATACTTTTAAAGCAATAAAATGACAATTAATTTTATTTTCTACTTACATTACAATAATGAACTGATGAAGTGGGTTTTACAAACTGATTAAGGGATACTTGAAGGTTTGCATTGACTTATATTTCACCCTGTGACTTAATATCTGTATCTAAAACCACTCAGAGCTACTGCATAACATATTTAAATTATCTGGTAACATTTACAAATTTAGTCAGGTTCGGATTTCAGTCAATTCATATTTATAAAGCTAGGTATTGGTAAAAGTCTGGATACTACAAAATACTCAAGTAATGGCGCCTGGTATCTGGAAAATGATTCTGGAGAAAACTTGATTCTATAGTTTTAGGATGTCGTTATATCTGACGTTTAAAACCGACATCTGGAAGAGTTAAGGAAACATACATAATAAAATTAAATTGTAGGCAAGAAAACGTAAAAAGTTTCTTGTATTCAGCTCGTACTCTATTCAATAATAGTTTTAACCAACATTTTAGTTTTTATGCTGGTCGTCGGTGCCGACTTCTATCTGGGCATCTCTGGTTCAAGTCCCACCTAATGCGGATTTATTTTCTTTACTTTTAAATGTCCATTTATTTAAAAAATTAATCAATAACGATTCAAAATTTATTAAAACAGAATAAGTTAGTGGGAATGAAGATAGGCAATGAAATCACACTATTATATTTATCCCGACGTTTCGTTTTATATCAAAACGTTTTCAACGGACAATAAAACGGACTTTAAGTCGGTATGGGTTTATTCATTAATTAATATTTTCGTGAGGAAAGCACAAACCCGGATTGTATTGCCACTTACCATTTACTCTGACCCTGTTTCGAAAATAGGCTTCAACCATGAATGTTTTGTGCTTTTCCGTAAAGCTCTTTGTGTGAATTGTTCAAGAAATTGAAAAAATTAGCGATGAATCAAATTACTTGTAACGACTATCAAAGATGAGGAAATAATTGATTGATTGTTAATTCAGGTAGTTACTGACACCCAACAGGTATTAAGCTCTACGGCTAAGCATTACGTCCTTAGATGCAAGGCCCTCTTTGATGCAAATAATTTTTGCTCGCACGGTAGGAAGAAGACCTCCTCGAACTTTCATGATTCTACGATTAGCGGTTTAGACTGGGCGGTAATGAATCAGTAAGTCAGTTACTGTACAATTTTATATAATACTATTGATAAGTTAAATATAAAAAATTAGACCACGTCAAATAGAAAACTATAAGTAGCGCCCTGATAAGACACTTTTACCAAAAATAGTATATTACTTACCAAGGTGAAAAGTGTTTCATTATTCAATTTTTCTTGTGCTTACACCATCAATAAAACTTGTTCTGTCTCCTGCTAATGAACGTTCTTACGTTCGAAACATATTGAGACATTTGAAAAAATAATATTTTTTATTATAATAGAATTGTGGAGGGGGACTTTTAGTTTGTTTTTCGTTTCCATAATGAATGTGTTTAATACATTTTAAGTAATTCACATATTATCAAGTAAAAATAGGACCTATTTGTGTATTATTTAAAACTACTTTATAGAAAAGAAAACGAAACAGATTTGTCATGTTATTTTGACAAACTGATATCAATTTTAATTGTTCACTCAGCCTTTGGTCTTACCGGTTAGCGGTGGATCGTCGTATTATCTACAAAGGTTTAAACTGCTAAAACGCGATTGACCTTAGTGATAAATGATTGCAAGTCATATTATAATACTGTTATTATTTATTTACTATTACAAAGTACAAATGAATAAATTTTATAATACAGTTGGAAATAAATTTATTACAAATAAGAACACCTAGATAAATGTAAGACCTCCCTGTGTTTTTGTGATGCCATCGATGTCATCTGCATAGGAGATAATTGTGCCGTCTGTAGCAGTCTCTTAAAGGAGTGCGCTAATGTTTATTTATTTATTTATTTATTTATTATTACATTTGGGATGCAGACAGAACTAGAAGTTCCACTATATACAATAAACAGTTTATGTGGAAACATTTTGCTAATTAACATAGCAATAGGCACTTAACCTAACTAACTCTACCTACGGCTATCCAAATACTTGTTGGACAAAATGTCCTTTTAAAAGTATTTTAAAACTCGGCAAGGTTGCACTGAAAATGTCAAATTTATGGCAGTATGAATTAAAAGTTTTTTGCAGTCTATCCAATGGTATATTTAAACCCAAGTTAGTTCGTCTGTAAGGTAAATTAAATAAGGTTGAATGTCTTAATTCTCCGGTGGGAATGTTAAAGCTTAGTGATGATAATAGTTCTGGGACGCTGAAATTCGAGTTAATTATTTTATATAGAAAAGATATGTCAGAAATTTTTTTGCGATCAGACAGAGGAATAAATTTATATTTTTCTTTTACAATATCTATTATGCAATGCGCTTTAAATCCAATGGTTTTGAGAAACCTGTTTTGTACTGCTTCCAGCCTATTAACATGTGTGACGTATTGAGGAGTCCAGATGACAGAGGCAAAAGAGAGCTTACTATGAACAAAAGCAAAATATAGTGAGATCATTGTTTTGGGATTTCGAAAGTCTTTACAGATTTTAGTAATGAAGCTCAGCATTCTGTTTGACTCAGTATTATTAATTGGGCCCAGACTGCCCATCAACTACCATTGGATCGCTCAAAACATTCTGGATTTTTACAATTTGACTACGTTGGTTGAGATAAGATTTAAAAAGGCCTATAGCAGGCCCCCTTGGCCCCATCCCAAAGAACATCCATTAAGTCAAGGTGTTGTTGTTTTTTATGTACTAATAACTAAATATACCGGGTGTTTCTCAAAAGACGTTCACCCCTATAACTTTTCTGTATTTATAGATATTAAAATGAAATTTGGAGATTAATCATAAGAGATGAGTCTGCATTTATTGGCATACTTTTCAATTTGTGAGCACTTTCGGTTTGACCGGAAGTGACCTTGAGTTTGGTATTTTAAACGTTTGTCATTTTTTGACGTGTTATAACATTTTTTTGTTTATTTTTTATTTTCAATCAGGTGTGCTACAAATTAATTAAATCTGTTAATTTATAGTCAAGTAGTATATGAAAATTAACATTATGTCATAATAATTGACTTTCTAAAGTTTCACAAGTGTTTAAAAAATGAAATTTTGTTTTCTTGGCGTTTACTCCATTCTTCCAAATGGACCGATGGTAGTTCACTAGGATGTATTGAAAACGAGCATTTTTTTTCAACAATTTAATAACATACACTCCTATGCTATTTGAAAATTGACACTGAAAAATTTGCCCTAAGTCCCAATCGCAATTTTAAAAGCGTTATGCATTATTGCCGCCCTGTCTTTTCTAAAGCAATAAAAAGGTGGCTTTGAAAAACAATGGAATGGTTTTGAAAACCAATATGGTTTTAAATTAAAATTGTAATGTCATTCGTTTATTAAACTTACATTGTAAATCAGATAACATGGTTAGTTTTACTAGAAATGAACAAATTGATATATTGTATGTTTTATAAACTAATGACATTACAACTTTAAATTAATGCCATATTGCTTTTCAAAACCATTCCATTATTTTTCAAAGCCGCCTTTATATTTCTTTAAAAAAGAGAGGGCGGCAATAATGCATAACGCTTCTAAATTTGCGATTGGGATTTAAGGCAACTTTTTTCGTGTCAATTTTAAAATAGCATAGGAGTGTATGGTATCAAATTGTTGGGAAAAAAATACTCATTTTAAATATCCTAGTGAACCACCATCGTTCCATTTGGAAAAATGGAGAAAAATTTAATTTTTTAAACGCTTGTGAAACTTAGAAAGTCAATTATTATGACATAATTTTAATTTTCATATACTACTTGACTATAAATTAACAGATTTAATTAATATGTGGCACTCTAGATTGAAAATAAAAAATATACATAAAAATGTTATAACACGTCAAAAAATGACAAGTGAGGTGTCATTTCACTCATAATGTTATGCTGAACCCAAATAAGTAAAAATATACAAGATGTCCCATTTAAAATACGAAAGTAAAGGTCACTTCCGGTTAAACCGGAAGTGCCAACAAATTGAAAATTATACCAATAAATGCAGACTCATCTCTTATGCATAATCTCAAAATTTCATTTTAATATCTATAAATATAAAAAAATTATAGGGGTGAACGTTTTTTGAGAAACACCCGGTATGTAAGAAAAAGTTAATATTATGAGAAACAATTAAAATTACTAGAAGATAGAATTAACGCCCGTGAAAATAATTAAAACCAAAATTGTAGTGACAAACCGTATTGTATTGTAGTTCATTTTAAGATGGAATACCGTCGTGTAGGTATTCATGGCATCTGGACTTTTACAACGCGGCTTTGACTGCGTGGTGCCGTTTTCTGCGGAGTTGCATTGGGTCATGTTTCCCCGTTCCCGTATAAATTCCTAATAAGGACGAAATTACCGCCATTGTCTACCCGCCCCATGGAGTCCATTCTTTTGGCATCCCTATGTATTCTAATACAAAATATAGTTACACACTTATCCGGTTTGCTATATTACATTTTAAGTTTTAATTAAAGTTACTATATCCAATTACGTTTTATCGCTTCGGATGCAATTAAAACCAGTTTGTCTTTATGGTGCTGGTTCATATTCTTCAACATACCAGCCATGTGTATACTTGGTTCAAATTCCTCAACGGCAATATCTATACCAGTACCTTTTTCACCAAAAATAATGGTGGCAAAAGTAAATGCGTGTAGAATTTCCGATTGAGCGGCCGTAGTACGTATTTCTTCAAGATATTCTTCATAAGTCAATTCTAAATTGACGTTGGTCTGTTTGAAAATGGATGTAAATTCATTGTAGTAAAACCTAAAAACAACAGTTTAGTTTACATTGTATTTTACTGTATTTATTGTCAAACAAGCATGGAATGATATTCTTTGCTCATGCTCATGCTCATACATAAAAAATTGTGCAGGATGAGATGAAGGCAAATAATATATATACAGGGTGGTCCTTAAGTACATCAAGAAAATCTAGGATATGATTCCTGGCATCAATTTAAGTTGAAAAGTTCATATGGACTTATGCCCTAAAATGCTTACCCTCTAAGATACAGGGTGTTAAAATATTTTTAAAAAATAATTGTTTTTTTAAAATTTCGAAACTCCTGGAAGATACGGTATTGAAAATTGATGTCGATTGATTTCGTATTAAACTGCACTTTTTGGTTAAAAAAGGGTTTGCCTACTTCCACCAGTGGCGTGCATGAAGATACCATCTATTTTTTTTTTGTGAAAATATGTGATACGCCACTGTTTTTTTTTAACTCTGATGCATTTTTATGCATATTATTACTGATATAAGCGGAACAAAAGTTGTCTCTACTATGTTTTTGAAAAAAATGGTAGTTTTAAAGGAAAATGGAAAATATTTTAACACCCTGTATCTTAGAGGGTAAGCATTTTAGGGCATAAGTCCATATGAACTTTTCAACTTAAATTGATGCCAGGAATCATATTCTAGATTTTCTTGATGTACTTAAGGACCACCCTGTATACTGAAATCGTGTGTGAGAAATAGTTATAGTTATTGCAAGATACAAAAATATTTACCAACCTATTGTTTAACCAATAAGCATATTATAATAAGTTTTATACTAATTTTAGAATATTGTTTGTGTGGTCCCACAGTATTTGAGTAGCAGGAACGATTTTAAACAATTTCTATATACTTTCATTGTAAGAACTGAGACTGTAATCAATAAAATTGACAGAATATTTACCAAGAGATTAAGTTATTTGGTTGCTGAATCAAGGTTTAAGGACTTTGATTGTGAAATAATCATTTCTGCTATGTCATTTCTATCAATTATTTTTAAAAATCATTGTGCAACTTAAAGGTTATTATTTTTGATACGTTTCAATACTAGATAACTCAATCTTCCAACTTGAACTTTTCCTACTCGTTTGGAAGACTTATCAGGTTTCACTTTTACTTTTATTATTTACTTAACTTACAAACAAAACCCAAGTTTTTAACAGCTTACCTCAGGAGATCATCCATAGCTTCTCTAATGACATCATTTCTTACACTGGATAGTAAGAAAAATACCAAATCTTTAGCGTAAGATCCGTAAAAGCACATCTGAAAATCTACTATTTTTATTTGTGGTTCCGCTGCTTTTGTGTAATTGATCATAATATTATTCACCCAAAAATCATTATGCGCAATGGTATTCCATGGTTCTTTTGCCAATTTATCAAATGCTTGTGGTCCCATAATTGGTATCTCCAGCAGAGGTTTTATTTTAGATATATAGGGAGCAAACTCAGGAATTCTGGTTAGTTCTTCGAATAAAAGTTCTTCGTGGGATTTCGTACCCGATAGAGGAGGACCATGTGGTTTATCAGACCCATCCGAATCGACAGGGGGGCTAGGAGGCTTTGGGCGACTTCTATCGAGAATGTTTTTAATAGTATGAAATAATTCTGGCTCTTTCATCTTCATTACAATTGGTAGTGCGTTAAATAGTGCCAAGCTTTTTAAGACGGCTTTCGATGTTATTAAATCACATCCTATATATCTATCGTTGTTTTCATATCCTAAAATTAAAATATACGTTGATAAACTATTTGATACGTATCACACAATTAACTGTTATCTAAACTACGATCTTATAGAGTAAGAGGTATCGCATATAATTTATTTAAAAGTTACTTATCAGATAGAGAACAGAAAGTAAAAATAGATAGTTTCAGTAGTAAAAAAACTACTTTAATTTGTGGTGTTCCTCAGGGCACTGTTTTGGGACCAATTTTATTCTTACTTTATATTAATGATATAATAATAAATAATAAATCAGAGTTAAACGAAAAAATATTTTCATATGCAGATGATACTGTATTAATAATACCAGCTAATACTTGGAATGAATGCATTTTAAATTCAGAACTAGACATTTCAATAATAAAAAATAATTTGAGTTATGACCTATTAAACATAAATTTAACTAAAAAAAAAATTTATAACTTTTTCTTGTTATAAAGATACTCAGCCGAATAGTTTAAAAGAAATTAAATTTCATGATTTAAATTGTTGAGAAATATCAGATATAGTATTATAATAATAAATAATAAAAATAAAATTAAAAAAGTTGAATTTATAAAATATTTAGGAATATTGATTGTCCAAAATTTAAAATGGGATCATCAAATAAACACTCTTACAAAAAAATTAAGAAGCACTTTATTTAAATTTAGACTTTTAAAAAATATTGTGAATCAAAAACTTTGTTTAATGTTTTATTATGCACTTTTTTAATCAAGTCTTTCCTATGGTATAATTGGTTGGGGAAGTGCATACGACTCGAATTTGAAACCGCTTATAACAATACAAAAATACGTTTTAAAAATAATATTTAATAAACATATTTTGCTTCCTTCAATTATATTATTTGTTTGAAATTCACACATGTCTTGTTTGGTATATATGAGTAATGTTATGTGCCTAATAAATTTTAATTTTTATATATACAGGGTGAGATTTTTAAAGTGTTACAATGCGATATCTCGAAAACGGTTCAAAATATTTTCTTGAAATTTTAGTGAGGGAATGGGGAGATGGGGGGACATATTTAAACATATTTTTGATGTCCACCCCCTTTTCACATTTTGATGGGGGGGGGGGGGGGGTAACTTTGGAATTTTAAATGAGACAATGTTATTTTTTTTGGTAAATACGAACCTACGTAATAAACTACGTACGTATACAAAAAATCTTTTGATTTGCTCCCCTGGTTACTCAGTACTCCAAAAACCCTTTTTACCACATAATTTTATTGTGATACTACCATTTTATCCTCATAATGTCCTACGGACATATGTTTGATAACTTTTTTTTAAATTTAAATAATCTTCGACACCCTCTTAGAAAGGTTTTTCTTCTTCCCCATTTTATTTGGTTGGTTTATACCCCCTTTAATAACGTTTTTAAATACTTAGTATGGTTTAACCGTTATTAATTTTCTTCATATCATGTTCCTTCTACACTTCAATTTTATAAGTCTATAAAAGCTCCATTATGGTTCTAATTTTCTCTTTTGCTAACACCATCAGCATAAAATAAATTTTTCTGTCTCCTGATGATGAACGTTTCTACGTTCGAAACATGTAGAGACCTTTGAATACTTTTTTATTCTATTAAATTTTGTGGAGGAAGACTTTTGGTTTTTCTTTTTTTCCCTTAAATATTATAGTTGGTATAATATATCTTAATCTTATGGGAAATCCAAAGAACCCTATTTAAATTATTGACACAGATTTAGCAGAGAAAAACTATTTAGTTCTAATTGGTCGTTTAATAATGCACCGGAATTTTTCAATCGATTTATTTCTAAACTTTCCAAAATATTGTTTTTGACCCTTGTTTTCAATATGTAAAATTTTAAAATTGTTATCAAAATTATGTTGTTCCTGTAAAAGATGATTAGAATAAGTTGAGTCGGTTTTAGGACAGAAAACTTCTTCTATGTTCCAAAATTCTTGTTTTAAATGATCGACCTGTTTGGCCTCTATAAGTTTTGGGACAAGAGCCACGAATAAACCCCCGATTTATTATCCTTGTCGCTTTTTGATTTATAGTTTTTTAAAAATGTTCCCAAAGAATTGTTAGTTTTATAAGTTTTTTCGATATTAATATCGATATCACCCAGTGGCGCACCCAGGGGGGGGCCAAGGGGGCCTTGGTCCCCCCAAAACCCCCAATGAAATGAAAAATTATGAAAGTGGATAAGTATTTTTAAAAAGTAAATTTTCTTAGATTTACCTCACGGGCCTCGTTTGAGGGGGGCCAGGTGGGACATTTGCCCCCTCCCCCCCCTGGAAGTTGACTTATTGACAAAAGTTGACTTATTGAGGTTTAATATGGTTTGATTGAATGTATGAATTTATTATTTCGAGTTTTCCTTTATATTTTTGTTATTATTTTGGGGTAGTAAAGACTTATTTTAATAAAAATAAACAGTTTTAATGCCAAAACGACTATGAATGTTTGAGAAACAATTTTAGCTTATTAAGTATTGAGCAAAAAATTGAAATTAAAATTAAGGGAAGACGTAAACTCTCGAAATTAACTTGATACATACCACAAAGTGTAAATCTAGGGACTTTATTGTTATTGATAAGTTTGCTGCAAATAAAAACAGATGAATGAACTTTACTTTTAAACAATATACCCACTAATGAAAAATAAATTAGCCTTTTTATTTTTTATCTTATTTCATGTTCAATAGAATAAGAAGGTAATCATAAATTTTTAAAATATTTACTATAATAATAATTATTGACCAAATTTGGGCGTGGTCTTAAAAAAATTTCGCCTGCGCCGCATTTCGCCTACAGCAGGCTTTTAGTACACCCCCAAGTTAACAAGTCACAAGCCGCCAATGCCCCCCCCCCCCTCCCCCCCCTAAGAAACCGTTTAACGACTCCCATGACTAGGCTATTGCGATCTTTCCTGCAAGAGTACCTGTTAAAAAAGCTCCAAAGTTCTAGAAAAATGCGTAACTTAAAAGTTTATTAAAAAATTTGCTTCCAGCACTGGTTGGCGGGCCCCCCCTAACATAAAATCCTGGGTGCGCCGCTGATATCACCATACACCCGAAGAAGCTACAATGTAGTGAAACGCGTCGTGTAAAGAAAACTTTTTTCAATAAAAGTGGAAATTTGATAAAATAAATTTTCTTTCATTGATAGACTTTTTAGATTATTATAAGAACTAACCTTGAGGAATCAAATTTTCAAGAAGTAACACCGAATCACCGTCAGCTTCTCGTTTTGACAAATCCAAACTATATCTTGACCCATGATACTCGGGATAGAAATCTAGTTTAACTTCGTTTTCCTTGGCGAAACGTTTTAATAGCGGTGCTATTTCAGAATACCATAAGATCTCCGCTTTCATAGAATTGCTTTTAAAGTCGGGACCTTCACTTTTCCTGGTGGTTGACGGTAAACATTTAGCGATGGAACTTATAATTTTAGAATGTCCGTTTTTCTCCACTTCAAAATTGGCTCGAAGAACCAGACTAAGGTAATTTTCACCTGGGGCAGTGAGACGAGTAACTTCAACATTTTTTATTCTCCCATCAAATTTTACCATCTTTTCTATATCTTTAATGGAAGAGCTAGTAGGAGCCATTTTTTTCCCTGAAGTTGAATATAATTTGTTATACAGTGACCGGCAGAAAGTGCGCAGCATATGGGAAAGTTTTTTATCTTTAAGTTTAGAAAATTAATTTTATTTTAGATAGGTTCTGCATGTTCTCAAACCAAAATAACACCCATTAAATCCGGTAATGGTCTTATGATATACGAGGTAGGATCAAAAATTTGAAATTCCATTAAGAGTAAAGTACCTCCATCTTTCATTTTGGAATATTTTTTTACTAAGAATAATTTTTTTAATTTCAAAGTTATACCCAAATTCCACATTTCGCCTATTTTGGACAAAAAAATGGATTTAATCGTGTTTTCTGAATAACCCTGTATAAAAAAAAATGTATAAATATTAAATATTTTTGCTGCACACCGTATTTTATTTTCTGAGGGAACAAGTTAATTTCATCTAATTGATATTTTTTGATTTACATTGACTTAAAGCATCTCCTAAGTAGTTTTTTATACATTGAAGTATGCATAGAAAGTTTCCTTTTGATTTATAAAGAAAAAAATTTAAATTAAAAATATATTTTGAACGGATTTTATTCGTCACGCAAAATAATGATCAATAATATGTTTTGTACACATTTTAAATAATTTTAAAATAATGTTTCTTTAAATACTGATTTTTTTATGCCTAATATAATAATAAGCCTAAAAATAATAACACAAATTAATATCCTTTTCATAATCTATACTATTTAAGATCAAAGCAGCCAAATATAAATATACTTAAATAAAAAAAATAAATTTATAAATCTTTATAAATCAAAAGGAAACTTTCTATGCATACTTTAATGTATAAAATACTATTTAGGGGATGCTTTAAGTCAATGTAAATCAAAAAATATCAGTTAGACGAAATTAACTTGTTCCCTCAGAAAATAAAATACGGTGTGCAGCAAAAATATTTGATATTTTTATGTTTTTATGTTAAAAAGCCATAATATTTTGAAAACAAACTAATCGGACTTATATTCGATGGTTATCTCTAACAAAATCTGCAGAAATTCTTATTTTCGTACTGTTCGGTTGCCATTTATTTTTTATACAGGGTTATTCAGAAAACACGATTAAATCCATTTTTTTGTCCAAAATAATCGAAATTTGGAATTTGGGTATAACTTTGAAATTAAAACAATAATTCTTAGTGAAAAAATATTATAAAATAAAAGATGGAGGTACTTTACTCTTAGTGAATTTTCAAATTTTTGATCCTACCTCGTATACCATAATACTTTTACCGGATTTAATGGATGTTATTTTGGTTTGAGAACGTGCAGAACCTATCTAAAATAAAATTAATTTTCTAAACTTAAAGATAAAAAACTTTCCCATGTGCTGCGCACTTATGGCCGGTCACTGTATTATGAGAAAAACCAAAATATACAAAGTTTTTAATGATTTTTTAAAATGAAAAAAAGTTGAAAAAAAGTAGGTATATGTCAATCTGTCAAAATTTGACAGCTCTCACGTGTAACTTTCTTATTTGAAGAGATAAAAAATTTTTGATTTCACATTCTTGCAGTTACTATCCTAGGTGAAAAAATAGTCGATAAAAATTTGACTTTGACATCTGTCAAATTTTGACAGGAGTGATTAAAATTTGATTTTATTGAAATTTTTCATTTGGCATTATTGTAGCTACTATACTAGACAATAAAAAAATGTAATAAAATTTAACGTTTACCTGTCAAAATTTGACAGCTGTAATTTTCAAGTTTTTTTAATTAAAATTTTTAACCTACAATTTTATTATTATAGCTATTATCCTGGACAAGAAAAAAATAAGAGCTGTAGAGAAGGACAGACAAATAAAACTTTTCACATAACATTAAATTAATAATAGGTGCAGGGTAATTCTTTTAAATGCAATATAGGGGAGACTGGGGGGGGGGGGGCTAGTTGGTTACAGGGGCAAGGTGACACGGTGCTTATATCTGAGATCGGTGTGTAGTGTAAACGTAATAGTATATGAATTATTAAGAACGGTAATGTTTTTGCCCTATTAGAAATTTATGAATAATCTTTTTAACTTAACTTGTTTAATTTGATTTTTTCACTACAATTTGTTGCTCGATGACTATTCTATGTACTATGCTAGGCAAAATATGAAATTATTTTTTGTTTTTATGGAAAAAAATATGAGTTGTACGGGGCAGGCTTGTACATTGGTCTCGAGGTATGTTGATATAGTGTGACCGCGGATATTTTAATATAGTTCCTATAAATATGTAAAACCTATAGCGTTAACGAGTAGGTACCTGATATTTAGAAAATTAAACTTTTATATTGACAACGGACTGCTAATACTGCTAACTAAGAACTAATAACATTTTATAAAACAATGGTACTTAAATCAAGATTTGTAATGAAGAAGAAATGCATTGGTACTATGTGATATTTTCTACTTACAATAAAATTATGATGTAACCTTCAATAACGTAATTAACTAAATGACGTTGAAGATGCTTTGCAGTATATTATATGGATACTAATGCAATGGTGTACCTACACGTGTAATATACGATTTAAAAACAATTTAGATTTATAGTTATATACTCGTTAATAGTTAAAAAATAAATTATCAGCCTATATAGATATAGATAATGCACTTTATGTGTATTTTCTTAAAAAATAATATATTTGTTTGAACGAAATTGATATTTTCGTATCTGAACAAAAGTATATTTACCTAGTAGAAAATATAGAGAGGGGGGGGGGGGGGGCAAGGAACTGTCACATGATAGGACGGGGGATTTCTCATTGGATATTAAAAAAAGTTGGGCTCAGGAAGACTTAGGGTACCTAGGCTTATGTAATGTTACACTGAGGAAAATCACTCAATATAAGTATTTTTTTTGAATATATGTGTATTACCACAAGAAAAAATCCATTTATCCCTAAAATATTTCGTTTAGTCGCAATCAAGGACGTTTTTTTGACAACAATATTGTTACGTGTGCTCAATGCTTTTTTATGGTAACAGAATATCATATAACCATAACAATATGTATCCAATAAAGTGTTTTTAAAAAGTATTTTTTTAATTCCTATAAGGTTATCTTATTACCACAAAAATAAAAATAAAAACTAACCAATCTTTTATACCTATCTAAAATATACCTTTTAGGAACTAAACAGTTGCTTTTTTAAAACATGGTGAAATCGTTTTGGTTCATTTTATTGCCATTTGCAGTGTTGTTAGTTTGTTTAGTGGTTGGTGGATTATAGTTTATAGTGGACGTTTGATGGCCATTGATTTGATAAATTTTTTATATTCTAATAATTTCATATAGGGTGGTGTACTTTTAGTGGAACGTTATATAATAGGTGTTGTGGCGGTGTGTCCCCAAATTCAGGTAGGTACAATTATTTTACCAAATTTATTACTTAATAAGTAACTCATGTTTATCACATTACTCTACTTAGGTACCTACAAAAAATCGTTGACTTAGGTGAGTCTTTAAATTTTGTTAGGCGAGAAATTAATTTTTTCAGAATTACAATACAAATTTAGGGGATAGAATCGGAAAACAATCTGCGTTTTTGAGATATTTCTTCCCCGTTCTAAATTTTGCAATGCAAAATCGCATTTGTTAGGATTTCTGATACCTATTAATTAAAAAAATGGCTAAAAAGGGTAATGTTCCTAGCAGTTTGATACTTTCAGATCAGTCAGATCCCCCCGTTATTAAACAAAGTTTAACATAAATTTTTATCAAAAATACTGCCCTAATAAGTACAGAACGGAAACTTAATGGCGGCCATGATCGGAATGAATTAAAAAATATAAGTAATAAATATAATTATTGGTAAAATAATTGTACCTACCTACCTGAATTTGGAGACACACCGCCACAACACTTATTGTATAACATTGCACTAAAAGTACACCACCCTATATAGAATTATTAAAATATAAAAAGTTTATCAAATCAATAGCCAAAAACATCCACTATAAACTAATCCACCAACCACAGCCATTTTGACGAAGGAGCTAAAAAAAAGAATTTAGTAGTAGCTAGGTGGACTAGCTACAATAAAAATAAAATTATTTTATAGCTGGCTGATTATTTTTAGGAGTAAAAACCGATACTTTTCTAACTGCACGACCTCAATTAATCACAAAATCATTTTTGTTTACCACTGCATTATATATTTTTTATGGCAATAGAGTTCTCTTTTAACAGCAAAAGAATAATATTTAAAAAACGACCATGTTGAGGTTAAAAAGTCATTTCAAAAAAAAGAACCTTGTAGCGACAACAGAGTTGTTTTTTCGGCGCCTATTTAATGCAGATTTCTTGCTTCTGCGAATGGATTTCTAGCTACGGCTAATAGAGTTTTCTCTCAGTGTAATGTAGAAAATTTGTTTTTCAGTACTGGGTATGAAAATGCCATCGCAAGTTGTAGCATAACGGCCGATCCGTACCTCTATGCATTTATACCTTGCATTTGCATCAAAATTGCATGCAGCTTGGGATTCACATTTATGTATTTCACCGTAAGTGAAAGTTGCGGCGTTTTTTACCCTTGAAATAGAACAAGTTCTAATTATTTGTACACCCCAATGCTATTTTGTTAATATTCCATGAAAATTTCTTTTGGTGGAATTGATTTATAAATATAACTTCGCTCATTTGGAAAAAATAATCAAGATATTTGTCAGTTTTCAGTTTTAACCGCGTTATTCTGCTGCTTTTGGGTTTGGGGACGACTTATCTGAAGCAACCACTCCGTCATTGCACTTATAGAACTATATCAAAATCAACTGATTTTATATTCTGTGAAATTACACCAATATTAAAACAAATTTCAAATTAAAAAATCAATAATGTAGACATATTAGGACTTTGATGCATATGCGTTAAAAAATCATAAAATCAGCAGTTGCAACCATGATTCAAAAAATGCAGGGTGAAAATGCATAGGTACGGATCGGCTTTAATATATAAAATGGCCCAATCCAGAACAATACACTGCATAACCAACGACAAACGAATATATCCGAGCGATATTATTTAGAAAACTATGTGAGAATAAAAAGAAAGTGGCCAATATGATTCGAAATCCAGAAGATATCCCCAGGGCTGACAAGAGGGGAGGGCTGAGGGGGCAAATTTCCCGGGCCCACGTTTCTTTTAAGGGCCCGGGCTCGGGCTCGGGCTGCGCAGTTAAAAAAATATGATAAATTATAAAAAAAAATATAAAATCTCTGTTGACATAAATCACTTTGTAAACATTACATAGGTGTGTAAATTGTTAGGCGAGTTGGCGAATTATTAATGATCTAAGTATAAAATATTGATACATCCGGCCCAATATTTGTATTAACATCGATTTATTATGCGAAGAATTTATAAAACTTTCATCTTTTTTGGAGAACCTACCCGAAAATTTTGTACATTTTAGAATTGACTCACAATGGGTTTCTTATTTAAAAATTATATTTTTGTTATTATTTTGGGGTAGTAAAGACTTATTTTAATAAAAATGAACAGTTTTAAAGCCAAAACGACTATAAATTTAATGTGGAATAATTGAGAAACAATTTTAGCTCATTACCTAAGTTGAGCAAAAAATTGAAATTAAAATTGAGGGAAGAGATAAATTCGAAATTAACGTGACACAGACCACAAAGTGTAAATCTAGGGACTTTATTGTTATTGATAAGTTTGCTGCAGATAAAAACAGAAAAATGAACTTTACTTTTAAACAATGTACCCACTAATAAAAAATAAATTGGCCTTTTTTATTTTTTTTATCTTATTTCATTTTCAATAAAATAAGTGGGTAATCATAAATTTTTAAAATATTTATTATTGACCAAATTTGGGCGTGGTCTTAAAAAAATTTCGCCTGCGGCGCATTTCGCCTACAGCGGGCTTTCAGTGCCCCCCAAGTTAATAAGTCACAAGGCGCCACTGGCTAGGACCCCAGCTCCCGCTTTTTAATATTTTAAATCTGGCAGCCCTAGGAGTGGGCCCAGGATGCCGCACAGCCCCCGGGCCTGACCTGGCTCTCGACGGCCCTGGATATCCCAACGCTCATGGGCGTCGTTTGGAGGGGGCAAGGTGGGGCATTTGCCCCCCCCCCTGGAAGTTGACTTATTGACAAAAGTTGACTTATTGACAATTATGTTTTAACAAGAAGCAGTAAAAGAAAGAAAGATCGTATTATTTTTGAAGTCTGGCAGCAGCCTAAATTCTCTATTCTCGGTATAGAAATGTTATAGCTGACATTGCTGTTTGCAGTTGTTGATCAAATTAATATACGTTACCTACCAGTTCTAGGTACCAAATATACTTTCGTGGTCTAATGTCTAATACTCTAGGTGTACTGAAGTAATAAAATTAATTATATGTTCGTTGTCATGCTTCGTTTTAAATTATAAGAGTAATTATTACTTATACAAGACTTTCTTAGTACTGTAACTGTACTGTAAACAAACTCATTTTTTAAGATTTTTGTTATTATTTTGGGGTGGTAAAGACTTATTTTAATAAAAATAAACAGCTTTAATGCCAAGACGACCATGAATGTGGAATATTTGAGAAACAATTTTAGCTCAAGTATTGAGCAAAAAATTGAAATTAAAATTGAGGGAAGACCCAAACTCGAAATTAACTTGATACAGACCACAAAGTGTAAATCTAGGGACTTTATTGTTATTGATAAGTTTGCTGCAAATAAAAACAGAAGAATGAACTTTACTTTTAAACAATGTACACACTAATGAAAAATAAATTGGCCTTTTTATTTTTTTATCTTATTTCATTTTCAATAAAATAAGAAGGTAATCATAAATTTTTAAAATATTTACAAAACATTATTGACCAAATTTTGGCGTGGTCTTAAAAAAATTTCGCCCGCGGCGCATTTTACCTGCAGCGAGCTTTTAATGCACCCCCCCTAGGAAACCGTTTAACGACGCCCATGCCAACACTTTGCCCATCAACTTGCTCACGGCTTCCAACCACCTTTCAATCAAGCACAATGTCTCCAGAACAGTGGCTTATAGCGCGTTCTCTGGAATCGACATTCAAACAATGGAATCTGATGAAATGAATATAAATATAAATAGGAGCAATAAGGATAATATGACGCCGAACAGAAACTACCAGTTAGCACATGCTATTGACTTGATCAATGCAAGTCACAAATTACCATAATATAAATAGGTAATGAAATGTAACCTTTTAGATAAAAATTAGAATATAACTGTGTGGAAAATGCGTTTTCCACACTTGTTATGAAAAATACTATATAAACCACTAAATATTTTTTTACATTTTTGTAGGCATTATCTTTGTTTCCGTAGCAACCAGTAGAAGATAATATTTTTCGGCCTTGTAAGTTCAATAACTATTACTAGTTTCAATAAATTCGAATAGATAGGTACCTACCCAACGATATCTTGCCGACATATTACAATATACAAAAGTACCTAATCTGATAGTTTTTTATGTCTGCTGATACTGGAGTACCTACCAATCTGATTACGGTGTTATAATGGAATTTTTTTTTAATAGGAGTAAAATTTAATACGCCCTTTTTAAAATTAATTTAATTAATTCTATCCATTCTGTATTATATCTAAAACGTTGGCAATGTGCGTACATATGGATCTCGAAAACGGTAACGAAAAGATGGATAAATTAAGGCAAAGTTTAAGTCCAATTTTTGAAATACGAACCTTTAATTTTACCTATGGTTAAAAAATTAAGGAGCAAAAATGAACAACCAAAACTAAAAATTTCGGGTTTTCGAAACATTTACAATTTTCTTTCATCAAATTATTATTATTTTATTGTTTTACGTGTTAAAGACTCTATAATTAGCAGAAATGATTTGGCAAAAATTTGATAATCCAAATTAAATATCGTCACACCAATATTAATTATAGTACATTGTACCCTCATCCTTGCCCTTTTGATAAGATAAACAGATAAATATCCATAACTATTGACAGGTACAGCAAATTTTTTTCATTATTTTGAGCGAGTGTACAGGTACAGTTCGTTAAAATGTCGGGCCGAACCAAAATAGAAAAGTTGGATGAACTAATTAAAGGTAGTATTGATGGAGAACTTGTGGAACAAACAGTGGAAACACTTGTTCAACCTGGTGAAAACTTTGGGAGTGTGTTGTATAAAGTGGACTTCAAAGTAAAAAATGGAGAGGAAGTGAAAAGTTACTCTGCCGCAGCCAAATGTACACCACCAAACCAAGTAACTCAGGAAATGTTTAACATACAAGTCACTATTAAAGCGGAAATTGCCTGGTACACGACCTTAATTCCAACTTTTTTAAATTTTCAACGAGAACATGGAGTGGAACAGGTTGCTGATTTTTTCCAAAAGTTTTATGGAGCTAGAATATCTTTGAACCCAAAAACGGATATTGTTGATATAGATTCTGTTATACTTACTGAAAATCTAAAACCTTTGGGTAAGAAAACATAAATAATATCAATGACCTGGTTAACTTCATTCTAACTAATTTCACCTAATTAAACAACAAGGAAGAAATTTCTTTACTGTTTAAATATGTTAAATGAGCAAAAATAAATATATAGGTATTATACAGGATGTCTCACGGTGACCGTCCATTAAAATATTGCTGAAAGTAATGCGATTTAAATCCTGCAAATTATGATAATGAGGTTTTCGTTACATTTTTGTTATATTTTATTATTCCGTCATATAAAAGTGATTTTTTTTTCGAAATTAATTTTTACTGGTATAGTTTGATAATTTATACAATGTCTGGTGTTGTGATCATGTAATGTCTTATTCGTCTGAAGTGTTAGGATTGATTTTTTTTTTTAGTAATAGAATATTAATTAGAATACAAATTTTTAATTTATAAATATTTTGAACGTATAAATAACCCTTCGGTCTATATAGATTAACAGTTGGTTCTAAATGTGGTAATTTGTGTATGCATTTAATAACTTTATTTTGCAATTTTCGTAATGGTTTTAAGTTTGATAAACAAGCAAATCCCCATACAGAAGCTTAGTATTTATAATAAATATATTAATGAAGAATATATATTTTTTAAGTATTTCAAAGGAATGTAATTTCTAGCTCTGTACTTACAAAACAGATACCAAAGGAGATATCGAGTTTATAATATACTAGATATGATCTTTCCAATTTAAATTTTCGTCTAAAACTAATTCTAAAATTTTTTGTCATTTTTGAATATTGAATATTTTCATTATTAAATGTTAAGGGGTTAATGACAGAATTTATTTTATTTTTAGTTATGAACCTAAAATAAAATTTTGTAAAATTTAACGTAAGTTTATTTGATTGAAGCCAAGAACGAAGTATTTTTAAATCATTATTAATATCAAAATACATTTCTGCGAAAGTTGCAGCAAAATAAATAATTGTTGTATCATTTGCAAATAGCTTTTTATTGCCCTTTAAGTTCAATTTGGAAACGAAATTGATATAAATTAAGAATAATAATGGACCTAATATTGATCCTTGTGGAACTCCACATATTATTTCTTTTTCCGAACTTTTTCTTTCCCCAATTTGCACAAACTGTTTATGATAACTTAAATAACTTTGAAGTAGTTTGTGTGTATTTCCCCTTATCCCAATACTGTATAATTTTCTTAATAATAATAATTAATTCGTATAGGAACTATGCACACACTATTACAGGACACTGTATAAAGTATTTTATTTTTATTTTTAGGCTACAAAAACATGGATCGTCATATTGGGTTTGATTTAAAAACGTCCAAAGCTATTCTGAGGGATTTAGCTACATTTCATGCTGTTCCATTGGCAATTAAATTAAAGAACATAGAACTCTTTGACAAAAATATACGACCGTTTCTACCTAATTTTCACATAAAAGAAGATCCTTCAAGGGACCCATATAAAGCCATTAAACAGGGGTTTAATGAAATTCCAGAAATTCTTCCTTTTATGGATAGAATAATTAGCAACCTCGAAAAAAACAAACCCCGCTCAAATACATTAGTAACCAAGGAACCATGGGGTTCGATTTGCCATAATGATTTTTGGATAAATAATATATTGGTTAAAGACGGTGATAGTCCAAAGACAATATTTTTGGACTTTCAAATCCCCGCATATGGCTCAATAGCTATTGACGTTTTGTTTTTCCTCATTGTCTCAGTTGAGCAGGAAGTGGTTACGGAACATATGGATGAACTTTTTAAATTTTATTGGGATGAGTTTCTGAGAAATTTAAAACCTTTTGATATTGATGAGTCATTATTTACGTACGAGGAATTTTTAAAAGAAGTTGACAATGCAGCAAAATTAGGTCTATTTGGGCGATCCATTTTTCACACTTTTATCATATTTCTTGATAAAGGAAAGACTGATTTTGATAGTTCTAACGAGAATTTTAAGAAGGAAGACTGGGTAAAGTTTAATTTTTCCTTTAACGACAAGCATAAACGAAAATACAAATGGCTCGTTAGTGAATTTGTTAAGAGAGGTTGGATTTAGATATTGCAATAATTAAAGAATTAATTAAAATATTTTCAGCATTTTGTTTCCCTAATCCTACTTTCAAACAATGCATATACAGGGTGTCTCAAAAGGTATGATCAATAATTTCGGATTGAGTAGACTGGTTAAAAATAAAGTAATAACTTTATATAAAATTTTGTCCTATGTCCACTTACTACGAAACTACAGCGCCCCAAAAGGGATAAAGATGGATTTTTCCAAATATTTGCGAAACCTTCGTAGATACAAATTTGAACTTTATACATGTTGTTGAACTTTGTACGCTGAATAGAACTGTGATCTAAAAAATATCGATATTTAATAAATGTGGCGAAAAAATAGGGGACAGTGGGGTAAAAATGGACATAACTTATTTTTACGCTAATATATTATACTTTTTAATGTCAAATTAGAAAAACCTGACATATTTTACGAAAAAAAGGTACTATTGGTAAGGCATAATTGGATGCGCCGTTTTCTAGATAAATTTGTCTAAACATTACCTTGAATTTGAAAAAATCGCTAATTTATGTTGTTTACTAGTAACAAATCCTAAAATTTTAGTCAATTTAATTTTTTTTTTTTTTAATTAAGGACATCCTGTATATATACAGTGACCGGCAAAAAGTTCGCTACATAAGAAAAAAAATATTATTAGCAGAGAACCGAAAAAACTTCCAGGGAATCACTTAATTATACATGTCCGATAACCTAAAAAAACGACTTTGATAATCGTCACGTCACTACTCTAGCAACTTAAAAAAGATGAATATTCAAAATTTAAATTTAAATAAACCACCATCAAGTTTTATGAGGAAATAGCCAAACATATAGATTATATTTAATATTCGCGCTGGAATACCCAGTTTCTAAGTGTATCCTACGAGTGTGGGCATAACTAATTGGGTAACCTCTTGTGAAGTAAATTCCCTAGTTTTCTTTGGGGAT
Source organism: Polydrusus pterygomalis (assembly GCA_963969555.1). NCBI lineage: Eukaryota > Metazoa > Arthropoda > Insecta > Coleoptera > Curculionidae > Polydrusus > Polydrusus pterygomalis. Next base: position 24,175,604 of record OZ018379.1, read on the forward strand.
TATCCCATTCACCTCTGTGGGTTCTGAATCTAGAAGGTGTGAGCTAGGCTAAAAAGCACTAAGGCCATCATGTTGACACATTGTGCATCTCTATGAGTTATTAATTTTCAGAGTTTTCTAAACTAGATATATTTTGTATTAGTTTTAGAGTTTCTTTCTCCTATTATATATGTAATAAAGTTACTATTTTTCTTATTATCTTGTTATAGAACTAAGCGTTGTTATAACGTGATGGTGTTTTATTTCAATAAGCACAAAGGGGGATTTATTACCAAGGATTGAGCGGTTTGCGCCTGCGACATAAAGACTCGTCTCCATGCCATGGCTTGCAACCTCATCACCTAGGTCTGCTGATACAACCTTAACATCATTGCTGATTGGTCTACTTTGGCAACTCATTGGATAACAACTAAAACCTTAACTAACGATCCAAGACGTCAACAGCGCTATCATGGACTACTCTTCATTATCTTCAAGAGTGCTCTTGCTATATTATTTTCTTAGTTATTTTTATTGTTGAATCCAACCTCATGTAAAGGGACAGATCTAGTATTCTCGATCATAAAAGCTACTGCGAAAAAAAGGATAAATTAAGGCAAAGTTTAAATATGGTTAAAAAAATAAAGGCGCAAAAATTAAAAACCAAAACTAAAAATTTCGGGTTTTCGAAACATTTACAATTTTCTTTCATCAAATTATTATTATGTTATTGTTTTACCTGATAATGAGTCATTAATGAGCAGAAATGATTTGGCGAAAATTTGATAATCCAAATTAAATATCGTAACACCAATATTAATTATAGTACATTGTCTCCTCATTGTTGCCGTTTTGATAAGATAAACAGATAAAAATCCATTACTATTGACAAGTACAGCAAATTTTTTTCATTATTTTGAGCGAGTGTACAGGAACAGTTCTTTAAAATGTCGGGCCGAACCAAAATAGAAAAGTTGGATGAACTAATTAAAGGTAGTATTGATGGAGAACTTGTGGAACAAACAGTGGAAACACTTGTTCAACCTGGTGAAAACTTTGGGAGTGTGTTGTATAAAGTGGACTTCAAAGTAAAAAATGGAGAGGAAGTGAAAAGTTACTCTGCCGCAGCCAAATGTACACCACCAAACCAAGTAACTCAGGAAATGTTTAACATACAAGTCACTATTAAAGCGGAAATCGCCTGGTACACGACCTTAATTCCAACTTTTTTAAATTTTCAACGAGAACACGGAGTGGAACAGGTTGCTGATTTTTTTCAAAAGTTTTATGGAGCTAGAATATCTTTGAACCCAGAAACGGATATTGTTGATATAGATTCTGTTATACTTACTGAAAATCTAAAACCTTTGGGTAAGAAAACATAAATAATATCAATGACGTGGTTAACTTCATTCTAACTAATTTCACCTAATTAAACTTCAAGCAACAAGAAAGAAATTTCTTTGCTGTTTATATATGTTGAATGAGCAAAAATAAATATATAGGTATTACTATACAGGATGTCTCACGGTTACCGTCCATTAGAATATTGCTAAAAGTAATACGATTTGAATCCTGCAAATTATGATAATGAGGTTTTCGTTATATTTTTGTTATATTTTATTATTCCGTCATATAAAAGTGATTTTTTTTCGAAATTAATTTTAACTGGTATAGTTTGATAATTTATACAATGTCTGGTGTTGTGATAATCTAATGTCTTATTCGTCTGAATTGTTATGATTGATTTTTTTTTATTTATAAATATTTTGAACGTATAAATACCCCTTCGGTCTATATAGATTAACAGTTGGTTCTAAATGTGGTAATTTGTGTAAACATTTAATAACTTTATTTTGCAATTTTCGTAATGGTTTTAAGTTTGATAAACAAGCAGATCCCCATACAGAAGCTTAGTATTGTAATTTTGAATATATTAATGAAGAATATATATTTTTTAAGTATTTAAAAGGAATGTAATTTCTAGCTCTGTACTTACAAAACAGATACCAAAGGAGATATCGAGTTTATAATATACTAGATATGACCTTTCCAATTTAAATTTTCGTCTAAAACTAATTCTAAAAATTTTTGTCATTTTTGAATATTGAATATTTGCATTATTAAATGTTAAGGGGTTAATGACAGAATTTATTTTATTTTTAGTTATGAACGGAAAATAAAATTTTGTAAAATTTAACGTAAGTTTATTTGATTGAAGCCAAGAACGAAGTATTTTTAAATCATTGTTAACATCAAAATACATTTCTGCGAAAGTTTCAGCAAAATAAATAATTGGTGTATCATCTGCAAATAGCTTTATATATTGCCCTTTAAGTTCAATTTGGAAACGGAATTAATGTAAATTAAGAATAATAATGGACCTAATATTGATCCTTGTGGAACTCCACTTATTATTTCCTTTTCCGAACTTTTTCTTTCCCCAATTTGAACAAATTGTTTACGATAGCCTAAATAACTTTGAGGTTGTTTGTGTGTTTTCCCTTATCCCAATACAGTATAATTTTCTTAATAATAATAATTAATTCGTATAGGAGCTATGCACGCACTATTACAGGACCCTATATAAAGTATTTTATTTTAATTTTTAGGTTACAAAAACATTGATCGTCATATTGGATTTGATTTAAAAACGTCCAAAGCTATTCTGAGGGATTTAGCTACATTTCATGCTGTTCCATTGGCAATTAAATTAAAGAACATAGAACTCTTTGACAAAAATATACGACCGTTTCTACCTAATTTTCAAATGAAAGAAAGTCCCTCAGGGGACCCATTTAAAGCCATTAAACAGGGGTTTAATGAAATTCCAGAAATTTTTCCTTTTATGGATAGAATAAATAGCAGCCTCGGAAAAAACAAACCTCACTCAAATAAATTAGTTACCAATGAACCTTGGGGTTCGATTTGCCACAATGATTTTTGGATAAATAATATAATGGTAAAAGACGGTGATAGTCCAAAGACAATATTTTTGGACTTTCAAATCCCCGCATATGGCTCAATAGCTATTGACGTTTTGTTTTTCCTCATTGTCTCAGTTGAGCAGGAAGTGGTTACGGAACATATGGATGAACTTTTTAAATTTTATTGGGATGAGTTTCTGAAAAATTTAAAACCTTTTGATATTGATGAGTCATTATTTAGTTATGAGGAGTTTCTAAAAGAAGTTGACAATGCAGCAAAATCAGGTCTATTTGGGCGATCCATTTTTCATACTTTTATCATATTTCTTGATAAAGGAAAGACTGATTTTGATAGTTCTAACGAGAATTTTAAACAGGAGGACTTGGTAAATTTTAATTTTTCATTTAACGATAAGCATAAGCGAAAATACATATGGCTTGTCAGTGAATTTGTTAAGAGAGGTTGGCTTTAGGCATTGCAATAATTAAAGAATTAATTAAAATATTTTCAGCATTTTGTTTCCCTAACCCTACTTTTAAACAATTCATATACAGGATGTCTCAAAACGTATGATCAATAATTTGAGATTGAGTAGATTGGTTAAAAATAAAGTAAGAACTTTATATAAGATTGTGTCCTTTGTCTACTTATTACGAAGCTACAGCGCCCAAAAGGGATAAAGACGGATTTTTCTAAATATTTTCGAAACCTTCGTAGATACAAATTTGAACCTTATATATGTTGTTGAATTTTGTACGCTGAATAGAACTGTGGTCTAAAAATGTCGATAATTATTAAATGTGGTCAGAAATAGATAGTGGGGTAAAAATAGACATAACTTTTTTTTAAGCCAATATTATACTTTTTAATATTAGAAAAGCCTGACATTTTACGAAAAAAAGGTACTATTGGCAAGACATGATTGGATGCGCCGTTTTCTAGATAAATTTGTCTAAACGCGTCTCCGCGCCTTGGCTTGCAACATCATCACCTAGGTCTGCTGATACAACCGTAACATCATTGCTGATTGGTCTACTTTGGTAGCTCGTTGGATAACAACTAAACCCTTAACTAACGATCTAAGACTAAGATCATGGACTACTCTCCATTGTCTCGAAGAGAGCGCTTGTTATAATATTTTCTTACTTATTTTTATTGTTGAATCTAAACTCATGTAAAGGGACAGATCTAGTATTCTCGATCATAAAAGCTACCAATTGCTTTTATAATTAATTAGTAATTAATGACATAATAAGCCAATCTCAAAAAAATTGCTTTGTCGGAAACAGTTTACACTTGAAAACGGTTGGAGAAGTGAAACGTTGTGTAAGGTAACAAAATAAAGACAATGGAAGTCCTACAAAGTCATTTTTTTGATACTTCATTGTCTACCACCTTCAAACATAGATCAATCTCGTCACAATATTATTCACCTTATCCCCCCCAAAAAATGTATTGACAAAAGTTGTTTACTTTATTTATTATTTCAGAAAAACTTTAAATTTACTATATCCAGTTTCTCTTTACAGCCTCGGCTACTATAACGGTTATTTTATCTTTTTGTAGCTGACCCATATTATTTATCAGTTTAGTTACATGCTCTAATGCATCAAATTCATCAACTAAAACGTCCACATCTGCATTCTTTTTACCAAAAATAATGGTCGTAAAGAATAAAGCATGAGCGATTTCTGATTCTGCAGCAGAAGAACGTACTTCTTCCAGGTAGTCATCGTAACTCAATTCGACGCTCGAATTGGCTTTTCGTAAAGCGGCCACAAATTCATCGTAGTAGAACCTACAAAAAATAATGTTGATGGAAATTGCCTGCAAATGAAATAACCGTTGTCGTCGATATTTACATTTTTAATAATAATAATAATAATAATATATATCTTTATTCTCAACCAACTTAAAAAATTCATTACAGAAAATATAACACCAAATAAACAAAATATAAAATCACAAATAATAAAAATCATGTTTAGTAATTAATAATAACTCCATCGAAATTATTTTAAAAAATATATGTATATATAATAACCATTTACAAAAATAATATATAATACGTTAAAGTTAGTTTAGTTTTAAAAAATATTTTTTTAGTCCATAGTTTTGATATTTCTTTAATTTTTTTCGGCAAACTGTTGTAAATTGTTATTCCTTTATATAATATTGATTTTTGGCCAAAAGTACTCTTTACCATAGGTGTATGAATATGATTGTTTTGTCTCGTGATGTGAATAATGTTGGATGAAGGAAATATTATATTCGATTGTTTTTCTTTAATAATAATAGAGTGTATTGGAATGCATAGTTTTAATTTATAAAGCTTTTTAATAATTTAAAAATCTTTACTTAAACTCGCTTACCTAAGAAGATCGTCCATATATTTTTTAGTATCATCATTTCTTACACTTGTTAATAAGAAAAATACTACATCTTTGGCGAAAGAGCCATATTTACACATCTGAAAATCCAGTATCTTCAATAGAGGTTCTTTATTATCTCTCTTCTTTACCAGAATATTATTTAACCAAAAATCATTATGAGCTACAGTATTCCATTTATCTTTGATTAATTTTGTAGGTTCGCTTGTATCTTTGACCGCTGTGTTACCATAAATTGCTTTTACTTTTGAAATATGTGGAGCAACAGCAGGAATTTTAGCGAGTGCTTCTACCAACACCACGTTGGGAGCAAATACTTCAGCATCTTGTGGTTTCTTTTGCTCTTCGGGATCGGCAGATTCTTTCTTAGGTCGCTGGGCAACGCATTTATCAATATAGTTTTTAAGTATTTGAAATTGTTCTGGCTTTCTTGTTTTCATTGCAATGGGCAAGGCGTGAAATATCGCCAAATTTTTTAAAGCAGTTTTTGCAGTGACTAAATCAAACCCCTCATATCTATCTTCATTTTTATATCCTAAAATTAATTTTAATCTTTATTAAACTCGGCAAATTGATAGATCCAACAAATGAAACACTGATGTGTAAAGTTTTGGACTTTGGTCTTGAAGATGGAAAGAAAAAAAAATTAATCTGAGGGATGTCGAAATTATTACTCATAGTTGCCACATATAATATTTGGTTAAGATAAATAACTTACCGTCAGGAATTAAATTTTTAAGAATTAAAACCGCATCATCATCAGCCTCCTGTTTAGATGCATCCAAACTATATCTAGCCCCGCAAAATTCTGCAAAAAAATCTAGTTCAAATCCGTTTTCTTGAGCGAAGTCTTTCAGTACCGGTAGAATTTCTATATACCATTTGATTTCATTTTTCATGGCATGACTGTGTATATTAAAATCTTTTTCGTAAGGCTTATTTAATGGTAGACGTTTGGCTACGGTGCTAACAGTTTTAGAATGTCCGTCGTTTTCTTCTACTTCGAAGTCGACCCAAAGAACTATACTCATGTAATTTTCACCTGGTGCGCTGAGGCGGCTTAGTTTGATATTTTTCACTTTTCCGTTAAGTTCAACAATTTTATCTATGTCTTTAATTGAATAGTCGATGGAAGCCATTTTATTATTTGTTTGTTAGCTCTAATCTGCAAAAAAAAATAAGTAAACCTCACGTAAGAGACAATGAAACTGAACTAAAATATGTATAGGCAGTGTAAACATATTTAAGATACATTTTTATCTGCAATGTGAAGCAGATAATATGGATGTCATAGCGATGTAACTGTTTAGTTATATTACGTTTTTTAATGATTATGCTATGATATTATTAAATCATATTTTTACGTAGGTAAGGGTGATGTTATCAATAACATGGTCATCTTATCAGCTCTTTAGAATTATAAAGTGATATTTAAATACAGTAGTCTTACAATAGAAAGCATTTTAAAATATATACAGTGTGTGTATAAAGTCTGGAAACGGCTTAATAACATTACAATTTACTGGCCGATTTAAACCAAATTTGGTACAGTTGTGTAAGAGGATCTAACGCACCGAATGGCGATATTGGCGTTGTTGCCAGCTTTTTAGTTTGTCTGGAATTCGAACGAATTTTATATTTTTAAATATAACACCCAGTATATTTTTACATTTTTAAATTCCACATAAAATTATAATTATTTTTTATTAAATGCATTATTAGTCTATACGTCATAGTTTCCGAGATATTGACTCTCGAAAAGTGACATTTTTGAACTTTGACAGCTTATAACTTTCTAACAGTACGTCTTAGAGCAAAACGGCTTACATGTCCCTATCTTCAATTTTTATTATCTTCCCAAAAAATCAACTTCCGGTTAAACCGGATGTAACTCGAAAGCAGGAAATATAGTTGTTCCGGTTTAACTGGAAGTTGATTTTTTTGGGAAGATAATAAAAATTGAAGATAGGAACATGTAAGCCGTTCTGCTCTAAGACGTACTGTTAGAAAGTTATAAGCTGTCAAAGTTCAAAAATGTCACTTTTCGAGAGTCAATATCTCGGAAACTATGAAGTATAGACTAATAATGCATTTAATAAAAAATAATTATAATTTTATGTGGAATTTAAAAATGTAAAAATATACTGGGTGTTATATTTAAAAATATAAAATTCGTTCGAATTCCAGACAAACTAAAAAGCTGGCAACAACGCCAATATCGTCATTCGGTGCGTTAGATCCTCTTGCACAACTGTACCAAATTTGGTTTAAATCGGCCAGTAAATTGTGATGTTATTAAGCCGTTTCCAGACTTTATACACACACTGTATGTCGTAGGCTAATTACAAATTCAGTCGTTTTATAAAACGACTAGGCGTTTTATAAATGACTAGGTATATTGTAAAATAAAGAATAAATACTAAATTTTTACAATTCGACTAAACTTTTTAGGCGTTTCATAAAACGCCGAATTGCTCTCAGGCTTATTGTAAACAGTTCTTCAATCTCGTTTCTTTTAGGATATGACTGATTATAAATTATAACAACTAGTCGTTTTGTAAAAGCCTAGAAAGTACTTAGGCATTTCATAACACACCGATTTATATTGTGGCTTGATCGTATAATATTTCAAACAAATAAATAGTAAGTTGGACACTTTATTTTTGTCAAAACATCAAAAAAAAAATTAATGGGTAACTCTTACAATACATGTTACGACATTCGCTAAGTAAATTTAAGTACATATTTACATAATGTAATATAACATAATTTAAAAGTACTATTATTTTACTTATTTGAACACGGTCCGCTTAAACGACATTTACTATTGAATTTCAAGTAAGCCTTAAAAGAAAACACTTATTTGTGTGGCACTGCGTTTTGCTTGCTTTGCAGGAACATTTTTTGAATGCCTGCCTTCCAAATTTAGAAAACTTTGTTGAACCTTCTCTCAAAGAAATCATTTTTCCTTTCAAAAGTTGAGTTGGTTCGGGATATTCAATGCCAACGATTTCGTCTCTTGAAAATCATCGATTCAAAATTTCGTGCTTAGTACCAATTTGGTATACTCCATTTTTTTATTTCTACGATAATTCCCAATATATTTTTAGGGTCTAGCGTCTAGTGGTCCCCTATCGAATGTAGGTACTTCAACCCCAATATACTGAACCAGAAATAGGGGTATCAATTTTTGGTTGGTATTTTAAAGCATTTCTTCTGCAGCACGTTTTTGACTAGCAACACATTCCAATCTTGTTAACCGATATAAATCGGTGTTTTATAAAATGCCTAAGTACATTCCAGTCTTTTACAAAACGACTAATTATAAATCAGTCATATCATAAAACAAACGAGATTGAAGAACCGTTTACAATGAGCCTTAGAGCAATTCGGCGTTTTATGAAATGCCTAAAAAGTTTAGTCGAATTGTAAAAATTTAGTATTTATTCTTCATTTTACAATATACCTAGTCATTTATTACGAAGGCGTAGAAGGACCACAATTTATAAAAAAAAAAATTTACACCCAAATTCCGAGTTGCACCTCGGAATTCTGAGTTGTAACTCGGAATTCCGAGTTGTATCTCAAAATTCCGAGTTGCATCTAGGAATTCTGAGTTGTATCTCGGAATTCCGAGTTGTATCTCGGAATTCCAAGTTGTCGGTATGTTTTCAGTGTTGCCATTTGGGGCGGCAAGTCGCCAAAATGACGACTTTTTGTCTCTATGTGGCGGCGATTTTCAATAAAATGCTTATTTTTGGCGACTTTTTACAGGTGAAAAATTTGAATATAGGTACACGTTGTATACAATACGTAGAAAGAAACAACGTCACAATAATAATCATTATTGCACCGAAGGATTTCTCAAAGAGAATATCTGAAGGCGCCACGAATTGTACGTCAAATTTTGGGGATTCCCCGATAGCCTACTTGTCGGTCGGTCGATTGTCGAATGTCCATATCAAAGCCAGTGCCATTAGGAGGCGATAACTAGAGGAACAAATTCCTTCTAAAAGGTATTTTGGCAACTGGTTTGTTCGTTGTTACCCAGAGCATTTTTTTAAATTTAATTTAAATTTTATTTTTGTAAAATAATATTAGTTGAAAAAATAAAAATGCTCTGGGTAACAACGAACAAACCGGTTGCCAATATACCTTTTAAACGGAATTTGTTCGTCTAGTTATCGCCTCCTAATGGCACTAGCTTTGATATGGATATTCGACAATCGACCGACCGACAAGTAGGCTTTCGGGGATTCCCCAAAATTTGACGTACAATTCGTGGCGCGTTCAGATATTCTCTTTGAGAAATCCTTCGGTGCAATTATGATTATTGTTGTGACGTTGTTTCTTTCTACGTATTGTATACAACGTATTCAATTTTTTCACCTGTAAAAAGTCGCCAAAAATAAGCTTTTTATTGAAAATCGCCGCCACACTTTCATAGAGACAAAAAGTCGTCATTTTGGCGATTTGCCGCCCCAAATGGCAACACTGCAAATATACCGACAACTTGGAATTCCGAGATGCAACTCGGAATTCCGAGATACAACTCAGAATTCCGAGTTACAACTCAGAATTCCGAGATGCAACTCGGAATTTCGAGATACAACTCGGAATTCCGAGGTGCAACTCGGAATTCCGAAATATAACTCAGAATTCCGAGTTACAACTCAGAATTCCGAGATGCAACTCGGAATTTCAAGATACAACTCGGAATTCCGAGTAACAACTCAGAATTCCGAGATACAACTCGGAATTTCGAGATACAACTCGGAATTCCGAGTTACAACTCGGAATTTGGGTGTATATTTTTTTTTTATAAATTGTGGCGCTTCTACGCCTTCGTAATTTATAAAACGCCTAGTCGTTTTATAAAACGACTGAATTTGTAATTAGCCTACAACATATACAACTTCCAGAAGGACTTATCTACACAGCGTTTTATTCTACCGTTTAAACATGTTTCACAATACAACTAATAATTTATATTTTTGAATATGAAGATTGTAATTTTCCGGCCTAGGCCAGTAAAATGCGATTTTTTAACCTATAATCGGCTAAAATGTACCAGGTGAGTCAACGATGGCTCGAAGTAGATTTATGCCATGAAGATAAGATTTGTCGATAATAAACTTTTTTGTTTTATGGTATAGGTTCCAAATAATCTAAATTGCACAATTTAAAAATATTTTAAATTATACCGCTAAAGAAGTAGTATCTTAAAGTTGGATTTCTTCAAACAAGAAGCATATGCAATTTTTTATAACTTTTCTCACTATTAGTGTAACATAAGAAAAAGTTATAGTTTTCAAGATAATTCGAATTTAATTTTACATTTGCAAGCTTCTCTTTGTTTTGAAAATACTTCTGAAGGTTTGATCACACGCAATTCATAATTTTTATCCTAGATTTACCAAGTCAAAACAACATATCCGTTAGCAAATATTTGGCATCTCATTTTCCTTCGTTTTTTTTCTAGGTCCAAAGTCAGAAAACTTCTAATGGAAAAATGTCACTTTCGTCAAATTGAACACCCTATAATATGTTTTACTTCTATCTTATAGCTTGTCAAAAACACTTCAAATGTTATATAGAATGTCCTATACCTATCTCCAACTTTTTTTATAAGTATGAATTAAAATATTTTGTCCTGTATAATATTACGGCCAAAAGACGATTTTTTATCTGCCTCGCCCAAAACCTAAATCATATTGATAAATTTATTTTTGGAAAAATTAATTTTGCTTATAAATAACTGGACAATAAACTTTACAGTAAAAACGCTTATCTTAGTCAGCAATACCACTCAGGACTCAGGACTACAATGAAAAAAAGATAACACCTATCAAAAATACATAATTACAAAAAAAGGAACAGAATTTAATAATTAAAATTTATAATACAATTCTTTGAATGAAAAATACAATTATTACAAATAGATAACGTGATATTATTAATCGGTGTCGAAATCATTGCGTTGCTTTGATTGCTCTCTTGGACACTTACCTATCAGTTTCTTGCGACCGGTAAACAAACAACGGGTAAAGTATACCTCCCATAAGTTTATACCAAGAATAGCTGCATAAATCTTCTTGGGAGTTCTCAATATATCTTTATGCCACAGGATTGCTTCTTCAGCAACCATGGCATTTGGCAGTGAGAATATCTACACCAGAAACCGTTAGCACAGAAGCCGAAAACAATTGCCTGTATACTCTTCAGGATGAGGCCATTTAAAAAAAAAGTCCGATGAGTTATAAAAAATTCCTGGGATATTATGGTTTCGTATTTGGTAAAACAATTCAAAATATCGACCATTTATCATATACATGCCGTTAAATTCTTCCCTTTTACAAGCACCAGGAGAACTTTTTCATTGTCAGGCCAAAGAGTAATGCATTACTCTTTGGTCAGGCTATATTTTTTTGGTTAATATATCAATCAGAATTACACCTTAAAAGAGCAACTAACTGAATGTATTTACAGATATCAACATTTTTTCTCATCGACAACATGCTCCTTATCATCGAGTAATGGCTCCATAAAGTTAACGATTTTTTTATTACTTGATAGTTCTTTAAAATAAGGTATCAATGCCTTTTCGTGCGTTATATAATTACATTTCCTCTGATTAAAACAACCATTGTACCGGTTATAACATTTTTATGTAAGCTTTTAGATTCTTCAGGAAGAAGGGTAGCCATGGCATTTTCAGCCAGTTCTTAAATCTCTAGGTGTAAACCATTTTCTAAATTGTTCAATATTTTTAGGAACGTTAAAAAAAAACTAACAAAAATTATGACATCAATATAAACAACTTATAAACAATATCTTAGCAACTTGAACATAAGTTTATTTAATTATTCATTCAATATCCACTCATCAAAAAAAATCAAAAATCACATTCCAAAAATTAAATACCGTACATAATCATGACACAAGGCAAAATGAAAGTATTTTAGCAGTAAATATTAAAAGCAATATTGGTAAAAGATCATTATTATACAATGGGGTTATAATTTATAATACCCTACCAAATATGTATAAAAATATAAAAAAATTGACACTCTTTAAAAAGAAAACTAAGTTGTATTTTTTAAAGAAATAAAAGCACTCTAATTTTATTCGGAAATTAGTTTTAAAATTGATTTAAATTTGACTATTTTATTAATTTTATTTGTATTGTATTCTGTATTGTAATTCTATATTTTTTTGTAAAAAAAATTTTGTTTATATTTGTTTATTTTTAAGTTAGTGTAATATTTTCCCTGTAATGGACTTATAAAGTTCGTTGGGAATTATTTAATAAATAAAAAAAAAAAAAAAAGTTGGAAGTAAATATTATCAATTGTATGTAATTCGGATCTTAAACGATTATTATGGCACACGGCGTGTTATCAGACTCGACCAGCGCTGCGTCTGATAATATTCATGGCTAGTGCCATAATGATAGTTATTATGTTTCTTATTTCATAAATAGTTATTGATTAACCAGTTCTGTAGGTCTTGTTATTGTCATTATTAACATGCTTTTATTAGCTTCACCTGTATGTTTGTTTATCCGTAACCGACTTCTTTGAACCTGATTTTGACCCACTTTAAACGGTCAGATTTAATTTAAATTTTGTAGACTTATCAATAACAGCTGACAATACAATAATCTACACGCAAAAAATTCTCCTGTCAAATTTAGACAGCTGTCAGGTATAAAACGAAGAAGCGATTTTGACAAAACAAATTATGGGGTCGTATAGTATTCGATGCGGAGACTTCGGAAAAAATAAGCAAACCATTCTACTGTCAAAATTTGACAGCTCTCAATATGTCAAATCGTTTAAAAAAAATGATATTAATGAAAAAACTATAAGGTCGTTTGTATATTGACGGTGGAAAGTTGAAAAAATATGCAAAAAATTCTCTTGTCAAAATTTGACACCTGTCAATATGTCAGAATTATTACAATAACCGATAGTAATGAACCAAATAAGGGGTCGTATAGATATTGTCGCTACGAATAGAGAAAAATTTTTAAAAATTCTACCCGTCCAAATAAAATTTTGACAATTTTTTTTTAATTTTGGAAATTTTTGTTGTTTGTTCGGGTTTGTATGTATGTTTATTTGTAATCGACTTCTTTGAACCCGATTTTGACCCACTTTAAACGATCAGATTTAATTTAAATTTTGTAAACTTATCAAGTACCTACCTACCGCTGACAATACAATAATCTACTAATCTAGCTCAATCTACTCAAAAATTTTTTTTTTCTTAACAATAACTCAAACTAAAAAAGAAAAATAAATATAGTTTAAAAAAACTAAAAAACACGCTTTAATTAATCAAACTAAAAAGCTGAAAATAAATATAGTTTAAAATAATTCTTAAAATTCTAAATATAGGCAGAAAATAATAATGAACGATAAACATTAGAATTATTGTGAAAGAAGCGAGGGGTACTCGATATACGAAAAATATAGCACAAAGCGCCCCACGCTTTTTTTTTCACTATAATACTAATGTTTATCGTTCATTATTATTTTCTGCCTATATTAAGAATTTCAAGAATTGTTTTCCGCTTTTTAGTTTGAAACTATAGACTATAGAGGTACCAAAGCAATGTCTGTTAAAAATCTAACAAATAATATTCTGTTCTTGCATATTGGTTTGTAATCCGTCGCTTTGCAACATATATTATATATAATTTTAAAAATTTTAAAACTGTATACACAATTTTACAGCTGCAAATTTTGTGATCCAGTGTAGGCACGCTAAAAAAAAAGACTGAAATACTTAAGAATATTTTTTATTATCTATCAATAACTTTAAAACGTCTATATCCAGTTTCTTTGTATGGCTTCGGTTACTATTATAATTAATTTCTCTTTTCGACGATCGCTCATTCTCCTTATCATTCCAGTGAAATGTTCGAACGGATCAACTTTATCAACAAAGACGTCTACTGCGTTTTTTTCACCAAAAATGACGGACGAAAAGAAGATAGCGTGGCCAACTTCTGACTCTGCAGCCGCAGCACGTATTTCCTCCAGATAATCTTCGTAACTCAATTCGAAGTTGGTGTTGGTTTTTTGTAAAACGGACATAAACTCATCATAGTAGAACCTTTAACATATAAAAAACTGAGTAAAGATCCCTAACATCATTATAAAGAGTGTCTTCACTATTTGGATTTTGTGAATTGTAAGAGTTAGAAAATCGATAAGTTAATGCAGCAGAGACTATGGGTACATTTTTAAGCTTGCCAAAAATGCGTATCTCATAAAATAATGTTTTGATTCAAATTTACAGGTTTTAGGGGATGAAAAATAATATAATAATCAGAACGTTTTACTTACCTAAGAAGTTCATCCAGATATTCTTTAGTGACATCATTTCTTACGCTTGTTAATAAGAAAAATACTACATCTTTGGCAAACGCTCCATAAAAACACATCTGAAAGTCCACTATCTTAATAAGTGGTTCTTTTTGGGCTCTGTACTTTACCATAACATTATTTAACCAAAAGTCGTTGTGTGTAATTGTATTCCATGGTTCTTTGGTTAGTTTTCTAGGTGCGTCTGGATCCATTGCCGGTTTCTTACCAAAAAGTGGTTTTAATTTTGACATATTGGGAGCAATCTCAGGAATACTAGCAAGCGCTTCCAATAACACTTCATCAGGAGATTTTGCACCTGCAGGAAAGCCGTGTGGTTTCTTTGGCTTCTCGGGATCAGAAGTGTTTTTGTTGGGATGCCTTGGTAGGCTTTTATCAAGATACTTTTTGAGTATTTGAAATGATTCCGGATTTATTTCTTTCATTGCAATAGGAAGGGCGTGAAATATTGCCAAGTTTTTCAGAGTAGTTTTTGAGGTGATCAGGTCCAATCCCTCATATCTATCCTCATTTTTATATCCTAAAAACATTTGTGCCTTAATTAGAATCAATAAATTGAACCACAACGACTCATTTGTATTTATAATATTTAGTTTAAAAATAAAATTGTCAGACGTGGGGCTGAGACCCCATTCCTGGAACCTGAGCCGGCTATAGGAATAACTAAAAAGCAGGTAGGATCTGCACTAAACGAGTGCGGCTGAACGCCGCTCTAAGGAGTAATGGCGGATGGTTCAAGGGTGTGTCGTGAGTCAGATTACTCACTTATAGTTAAATGTTTAATATTTTATTTTATGAAATCAAAAGCCAAATCTATTTCAATTTAAATAAAACACGGAGCTAAGTGTTTAACAAATTTTCTCAATAAAAAGAGTCAAGAAAATTAAAGCGAGACAGAAAAAAAGGCGTGTCCAAGTTTTACGCATAAAAAGTTAGAAGCATGACTGACCAATGAAACAACACTAGTAATTACTACTCATTTCCTGTAGTTGTTAATTTTATTCTCAGAACAAAAAAATGAATAACCATAAAAGAAGCATACAGGAAGCTAAAAGCAATAAAGAAGCGGATACTGGTGTTATTAAAACCCGTTTAATTACCAAAATCCATTAACTTTGGAATTTTAATAGTATAATAAAAAATAATGTTCTTTTTTACCTCTCGTTATGAGATCATAGAAATAGCGTTGCTATAGTAACCAGGAAATCAAAGAGGTGTAACTTTCTCACATCCGCTCTTTCAACCAATTACAATTAATAAGGAATATTCAAGTAGGCGGGGTTAAATAATTTTCCTACTATAAAAACTGGACGGAGCGTTAATAGATAATCATTACAATTATTAGACAACAATTAAATAAGTTCTTCTTGAATTGACTATCCGATGTAGTTTCTTAGTGACAGTGTTAATTTTCTTAAAATGCTCTCTTGTTTTATTAAGGGTCAAAGAAACCGGAATGACCAAGAATAATTAAAAGTATTTTAAAACAAATGAAAAGAATATTATCTTAAAACCAAAAAGGGTTCAAGCTAGTGTAAATAAATTCTCGCACCGAAAAGTCAAAGACCTTATGTTTACATAAGTGAGTTAATGTAGGGGACATGGAAGCCAAAACAGTTATCATTTTGATGGGACTATTATGTAAGTTAAAAGACAATTAGAACTTTGATTTTCTTGAACTCAGTGCAAATAATATGTTGAATCAATTTTATGTATTTTACTAATCAAGTCGTGTGTACGACATAAAAGTAATGTAGGACAAAATTATTCTGATACTAATAACGTTAAAGATAAATACGCAGTACAACTAGTCTCCCCTAATTTATAAATGGTGAATTTTAATACTAACAGAGTATGCAGTACTCTTTAGTCAAACGGGAAATGAAAATGAATAGGTGTTTTCAGCTAAATAGAAACTGGTAAAATGTTAGGAAATGTATATTAGTAAAAATAAATCTTGTAATTAGCTAAAGACAATTATTCGGAAGATTTATTCATACAAGATCCTGCAAGGGTCGAATAAACAAAGATTCTAGTAAATTCAGACAATTAAGTTAATTAGTTCTACCCCGCAGGGGTATTGATATAAACAGTGCATATCATTTATTTTGATTAAAAGTATTCCGCAGGAAAATCAACAATTAAATTCAAACTAGTTAAATCATTATAGGGGAGAACCAAGTTATACGATTGTGCATGTAATATTTTGTTAAGTTGATATAAGGTACTAACAAAAATGTGTTGTTGTAATTGTAACCGGATAATATGGTATAAAATGTATTTTATGAATTTGAGTATTACCAATTTTACATTAATGGAAATAAACGTATAGAAAAATCAATCTTAAGTGAATTATTATTTTCATCGACCAGAGAATAAAAAGGTGTAATACACAGTTGATTAGGTTTTCAGAAAATTATTACATTCCAAATAGAGAATATTAAAAGAACCCGAATACAATTAAAAATAGTACGATACACCACGCCAAGTCTCCCTTTCGACATAACATCTTAATATTATAAAACCTTTAATTATTTAACTAATTAATAACATTATAATACAGTGGTGGTTCGTTACAGGTGCAGACAAGGTAAGGATTTTTAGAATGGATTTTAAACAGAAGACGATGTGTCCTAAACTCCTTAATCGTAATACTGACAGGACACTGCAAGCTGAGGAAGCACCTAGCACTGATTGGTCTAGAAGAGGACCCAATCTATGCCGGATGCCTGAAGAAGAAAGATACCCCGCTGCATTTTCTGAGCACCTGTGAGCCCCTGGGAAGACTAAGGCATCAGGTTCTGGGATCGGCTGCTCTCCAAAAGGAAGAAATCACGGCCCTGGCCTGGAGTTCATACTTGACTTCATAAAGAGGTCAGGACGCTTTGGCGGGGGCCAAGGTGGTGGTAAGAGTGACTGGGGGAAGACTCTGGGGTAGGCAAAAAGGATCGCCGATGGTCTACTTGTCAGGTTTCGGAACCTCCCCTCAATTACCACTAACTACTACTAGTTTAAGCTCATAGTTGCTACCTTGAATAGTTTAACAAAATAAACAAAATATGTATAAAGGAACCTCCCCTCAATTACTACTACTACTAGTTTAAGCTCATAGTTGATACCTTGAATAGTTTAAAAAAAATAAACAAAATATGTATAATCACTTTACCTTCAGGAATTAAATTTTTGAGAAGTAAAACTGATTCATTATCTGCTTCTTCTTTCGTCGAATCTAAACTATATCTGGCCCCACAGAACTCTGGAAAAAAGTCTAGTTCAACTCCGTTTTCACGTGCAAAATCTTCCAACAACGGTTGAGCTTCTAGATACCATTTAATTTCATTTTTCATAGCATTACCATGTAAATCAAAACCTTCCTTCTGTTCTTCGTTTTGATTATGTAACGGTAGACGTTTGGCTACGACGCTGACAATTTTAGAATGTCCATATTTTTCTTCTATTTCGAAGTCTGCCCTAAGAACGAGACTAAGGAAATTTTCACCTGGTGCAGTAAGGCGACTTATTTCAACATTTTTCACTTTTCCGTCTAATTTAACAACTTTTTCTATATCTTTAATTGAATAGTCAATGGTCGTCATTTTATTGTCTGTTTTTAGCTATAATCTGCAAATGTAGCAAATGGATCAACTTTAAACAAGAATCAATGTAACTAGACTGAAATGATGGCACGGTTTGCACTGTTTAAGAGCAAAATTTTATCTCCAATTTAACGTAGATACGGATGACACAGCGATGTAATGACTTTTTTTTGTACACATGCGTACAAAAACATTTTATAATATACGTAATTACGTATAAATAACGGAGTGACAATATATTAAAAAAAAATACCAAATAATAATATCAGCATACCGTTGTGTTATCAATACCTAACACTTCTAATTTCGGCAATTCACCACTCAGTGAAAGATACAGTACCGATCAATGGAATGTTGCATTATTTAGTACATTTTTCTTATAATTACAAGTAAACTTTAATTATTATTTGATAATGTTTCTTCATTATAAATACAAACACATTATTTTTGTACAGATCCAAATTTATTACATTCAGCTCTAAAATCCTGAATTAGAACCTATTAAAAATCCTGAGTATTACAAAACTCTCCTAAAAGCAATTGATAAGACAAAAAAACAGAAAGTTTGCAAGTAAATAATAGTTATTTACATTACTAGATGCGAAAGTTCATTTTTTGGTGTGAGGAGGTTTTTGAATTGCCGCGGCAAAGCCGACTACGACCACCAAAAAAGGCTTTCGCCCCGTGTAATGTATTAAATTTTTTCTACTACTGTTCTCTGATCAATATACAGGGTGTTTTTTAATTGAGTGCCGATACTTATGTTGTGAATCCTTCGGTGATTTTAAGAAGTAAAGTTAATATTAACATATGTCCTAAAGCTCTTCATTTTTGAGCTACAGGATGTTAACATTTTTAAAAAAATATAACTTTTTTATCATAATTATTATATCCCTCTTAGATATTTTTATGAAATTTTGTACACACCTTTTAATCATTAAGGAGCATTTTTTGACTTAAAAGATTTTTTAAATTTTTTACCAGTGACGTCCGTACGGGATTTAAACTGAATATTTGTAAAGAAAAAAATGGTACGCCACTGATTTTTCTAAAAACAAAACTTATATTTAAAATCCTCATTTATTTTGGAGCAAATTTGGTCCATAGACTTACTTTCGTACGATGAACCCTTTTTGCATAAAAAATAAAAACAAACACAATTTTTTCTTCGGTTCATTGAGACTGCTTTCGATATTTTGTTGAAATTTGGTAGGCACTCACCATGAGTGAAAACACTTTTTTCATGGTTTTATTTTCTACTTTCACCAGTGACGTTCACGTAGGCATGATATTGAATGTTTGAATAGAAAAAAAACGGTAAACATATTAAATGCCCTTAAAGCAAGTGAAGCTGGGTAACGCTTCATAAATTTTAAGTTTCTTTTCATAAAAACAATAGTGTTGTCATTGGTTTTTATTTTGTTATTGGATTATAGTGGACTATATATTTCACTGGTCAGATTGGCTCTTTATTAAACCTCAGGGTTGTTCGTTCAATTATTTTTTTGTAAAAATTAGTAAAAAAACAATGCAGAAATAAGAAATAGCAGTAGGTAAAGTAGTTAGAAATTAGGGACTCACCAGGGATCGCTAATCTGTAAAGGGCTCTGGTACCATTTTTCACTTTAACACGTGTATCGCGTCGTGTTGTCTCGAGGTCGTACCGGTACTGCGTTCCACCCGATCCTTGCGTAGCACCTTTTTGTAGGATGTAGGTAAAACAAGTGATAGCAAAAAGGATGGAGTGATAGGACCTTTTTTGAAGGATAATAAAGTAAGTAAACCACTATTCTTAAAAATTGACACGCGTATTTAGAACCGTTGAATACGGGGGTATATCAAGACGTACACAAATTAAATGTAGCAAAACAAAAAGTAAAATAAAAAAAAACTAAATGTAGGTAACCAAAGTAAAAGAAGTATAAACAAAAAATAATTAAAGTGAAGACATAACAGTTATGCAAAAAGGGTGCATCGTACGAAAGTAAGTCTATGGACCAAATTTGCTCCAAAATAAATGAAGATTTTAAATATAGGTTTTGTTTTTAGAAAAGTCAAAGGCGTACCATTTTTTTCTTTAAAAATATTCAGTTCAAACCCCGTACTGACGTCACTGGCAAAAATTTTAAAAAATCTTTTTAAGTCAAAAAATGCTTCTTAATGACTAAAAGGTGTGTACAAAATTTCATAAAAATATCTAAGAGTGATATAATAATTATGATAAAAAAGTTATATTTTTTTAAAAATGTTAACATCCTGTAGCTCAAAAATGAAGAGCTTTAGGATGTTGATATTAACTTTACTTCTTAAAATCACCCAAGGATTCACAACCTTAAGTATCGGTACTCAATTAAAAAACACCCTGTATTATTAAGTAATAAACTTTGATTTTATTCAAATTAAAATGAAAACAAAAAGTTTTTTTTCCATCTGTAAAATAATCCAAGACAACTAGTTATTTGAGTATTGTTGACAACTAGTTATTTGAGTACTGTCAGAGGCTGTCAGTTCGATTTTTTTGTCCTGGCACCGAAAGTAATACTTAACATAGGTAGCAACGTTAGCTTACATATAGCTAGCAACGTATTAACTCGAATGTTTACTTTCGTTATCTGTCGTGTTGCTAAAGGCCGAAAGTTAACTTATCTATACAGTAGTAGAAAATAGTTATTTACATTACTAGATGCGAAAGTTAATTTTTTGGTGTGAGGAGGTTTTTGAATTGCCGAGGCAAAGCCGAGGTGATTTAATACCTCCGACCACCAAAAAGGCTTTCGCATCGTGAAATGTATTAAATTTTTTCTACTACTAACTGTTCTCTAATCTATATATTATTAAGTAATAAACTTTGATTTTATTCAAATTAAAATGATAAAATAAGTTTTTTTTCCACCTGTAAAATAATCCATGACAACTAGTTATTTGAGTATTGTTGTCAACTAGTTATTTGAGTACTGTCAGAGTCTGTCAGTTCGATTTATTTGTCCTGGCACCGAAAGTATTACTTTCGTAGCTAGCAACCTACTTTCGTAGCTAGCAACGGATAATATTCAGGTAACTGTAACATTTACTTTCGTTTTCTTTCGTGTTGCTAGGGCCCGAAAGTTAATTTATTTATACAGTAGTAGAAAATAGTAATTTACGCTACAAGACCGAAAGGAAGTAGTGTTTTTCAGGTCGAGACAAGCATTTCCAGGGCGAGCCATAGGCGAGTCCTGGAAGCTTGGAGAGACCTGGAAAACACTAATTTTCGGTTGCGTGACGTACAATATTTTTTTAAGACCGACACTTCGATATATTTTATAATCTACGCGAAACAAGTTTGACATAAAGAACAAAATTAAAAATCAACGAACTGTCACTCGACAATACATCGAAATGTTGTTGTCATAATAACGAAATCAAGGTATCTTGTATTATCAAAGAGCGATTGGAAAAACAAAAAACAGGGTGACAGTGACATTAGAGACCGGAAAAGTGACATTAGAGTCCGGAAAAGATTTTTCCGGTCTCTAATGTCACTTTTCCGGTCGTTATTTTCTAGACGAAAAATTTTCCAGAAAGTGTAAATTTTCTGGTCGGTTTTAAAAAAAAGTATTTAGCAGTCCAGCGGCCGATTATACAGGTTGTTATTTAATAAGTGTCCGATATTATACAGGACGATTCCCCAGTTATTTATAAGGTGAAAAGTTCATATAAGCATGGGTTCGCAAGGCCTTCATTTTTAAGATACAGGGTGTTAAAAATTTTATTTTATTTTTATTATTCGTGAATAATTTTTGAAATAAGGTCGATATTTGGAAGAAAATTAGTTTTTGTGGATTTTTTACTATGAGAAATTCAAACTTGATCTTAGTTTGGCCCTTAATTGTTTTAATTATTTATTAAATTATATTAAAACACGCACAAGAAATTTGTGACTCCCAAAAAGAGAAATAGGCCGGTGGGTGGCGCCCCATACAATTAAGAGCCAAACTAAGATCAAATTTGAATTTCTCATAGTAAAAAATCCACAAATACTAATTTTCTTCCAAATATCGACATTATTTCAAAAATTATTTACGAATAACAAAATTAAAATAAAATTTTTAACACCCTGTATCTTAAAAACGAAGGCCTTGCGAACCCATGCTTATATGAACTTTTTACCTTATAAATAACTGGGGAATCGTCCTGTACAATATCGGACACTTATTAAATAACAACCTGTATAATGTTATATCTTAATAACTTAAAAGAAAAGCTTCGATAAAACACACCACTCGATACCTTGAGGTAGAATCAAGTACTACCTCCATGGTCCTCTGAAACACTAAACGAACGAGCGCGGAGTAATCCGATAAATCTGATGGTAAAACCCAACACGCTTATTTCTTATAACACTTCTTTGGATATTCGGTATTTTTTTAGAAACTTAATATAGGCAACTGCTTTTACGTTGGTAGGCACCAACGTCATACCTTAAAATTAGGAAATTATTAAAACTTGTACTACAATGTACATTACTGTACAACTGTACAAGTATTCTATATTATATTCTTTACTATACAAACGGGGATATCAAAAATTCTCTTACCTAATATATAATAACTAGTTAGTATTATCTTTGTCCACACAATAAAAACATTCCATAACGTTGTCTAAAATAAATAAAATACAATCAGTGTGAATCATTTTCATTTCACTGTTAACATAGCACTACATTGTTGCCAGTTCTGCTTAATATTTTTTAAAAAGAATAAAATATTGAGTGACCAAGGTAAATCGGCTAACAGGGTCGGTACTAGTTTGTACCCAGGGCCGTATCGAAGGGGGAGGGATTAGGGGGCTTAACCCCCCCCCCCACCCCCCACCCCGAATAGCGACGAACGGTGCAGAAACTTCGCACTCCACACGAAAAAATTAACAGAAAACACAACTACCTATTATTAAAACTTATTGTTATTACAACATAATTTATTTGATTTTTGACTTTTTTTGTACAGGGTTATCCAACCAAGACTAGACAAGGCGATTTTTTGACTTTTCCTGTACTTTTATAAAAAAACTGAAATAGCCATCTTAAGTCATTTTCTCCCGCGAATTCGAATATCTTCAGCAAAAAACAATTGAACATCAAACAAAAGTACTAGGGGTCACTTTGATATTTTTTTAAATGGGATGCCGTATTTTTAATGAGCTTATCCGATTTCTCATATAAATTTTGATATAAAATGTTGGATTTTTAATTCAAAAACGCCTTTTTTCTTCAGTTTTAAATTCGGAAAATGTTCGTCTACCGTACGATTAATACCTAATAGATGGATACCCGTTTCACCTGTTCACCCTTTAACCTGCTTTAAAGCGTCCGTCAGTTAGACAAAATAATCAAGTGTCAAATTTCTATATATTTTTCACGAATTAATTACAAATAATGAAATATTCTTTAGAAGAACGGCTAAGCTAACGTGAAAAATATATAGAAATTTGACACTTGATTATTTTGTCTAACTGACTGACGCTTTAAAGCAGGTTAAAGGGTGAACAGGTGAAACGGGTATCCATCTATCAGGTAATAATCGTACGGTAGACGAACATTTTCCGAATTTAAAACTGAAGAAAAAAGGCGTTTTTGAATTAAAAATCCAACATTTTAGATCAAAATTTATATGAGAAATCGGATAAGCTCATTAAAAATACGGCATCCCCGGCTATTTCAGTTTTTTTTATAAAAGTACAGGAAAAGTCAAAAAATCGCCTTGTCTAGTCTTGGTTGGATAACCCTGTACAGGGTCTTCCAACGAGGACTGAACAGGGGCTCATTTTTGAGCTTCCTTGTATTTAAAGAAAAATCCAAAATTGCCAATCGATGTACTTTTTCCTGCAGAATTCAAAAATGAAACCAAAAATGTATTTGAACCAGAAACAAAAGAGTTACGATATGGATAAGGTGTTTTTTTAAATGGAACATAGCTTTCTTATACGATTTTTGGAATGAGTAATTTTTTTTTGTCCGTTCTGATTAAAATATTTAATATGGTGACAGCTATTTTTATTAAATTTTAATGTTTTATCCAGTATAAATTAACTTTAACCTGTTTGAAACATACACTAGGTAATAAAGGTATAATCACCTTTGAATCCTTCAAAGTCAAAAAATTTGACAAATTTACTATAATATTGCCGAAATGAAATATGCATTAGATGAGAGATTGCAGATTGTTATCTTGTTCTACAAATGCCAAGAAAATGCAAGAGAAGCAAGGAGAAGATTTATTGCAAATTTTTACAGAAATATATCCGTCAATACTATTCTAAGGATAAACAACCTATTTGAGGAAAATAAAACATTACATGACAGAAAAAGAAATCCAGAAAGGAATAGAAATCGTGACCGTGCCATTGTGAATTATTTTCGACTGAATCCAACCAAATCAATTTCGGACGCAGTTCGGGACGTTCAATAAAATGTGCAATAAATCTTCTTCTTGCTTCTCTTGCATTTTCTTGGCATTTGTAGAACAATATAACAATCTGCAATCTCTCATCTAATGCATATTTCATTTCGGCAATATTATAGTAAATTTGTCAAATTTTTTGAATTTGAAGGATTCAAAGGTGATTATACCTTTATTACCTAGTGTATGTTTCAAACAGGTTAAAGTTAATTTATACTGGATAAAACATTAAAATTTAATAAAAATAGCTGTCACAATATTAAATATTTTAATCAGAACGGACAAAAAAAAAATCACTCGTTCCAAAAATCGTATAAAAAAAGCTATGTTCCATTTAAAAAACACCTTATCCATATCGTAACTCTTTTGTTTCTGGTTCAAATAAATGTTTGGTTTCATTTTTGAATTCTGCAGGAAAAAGTACATCGATTGGCTATTTTGGATTTTTCTTTAAATACAAGGAAGCTCAAAAATGAGCCCCTGTTCAGTCCTCGTTGGAAGACCCTGTACCTTGGTCGTTCAAGGTAAGGTTCTGTTATTTCATTTTAAAATAAAGAAGTGAACTTGAGTGAAGATGAGAAAGATTTTTTTGCGTTCCACACCGCCTGCCTTTGTTCCTTTTCCATGGATCGCCAAGGAACTTAAACCCGTCCCGAAATAAAGTCCTAGTTAAAGCCCTGTTTGTACCTATATACGAAAAAATACAGAACCGCCGTTATAATCTTTATTAAAAATCTATTGCATTAAGAACAACGCTTAAACCAAAGATCTTATAAACTAAAGGTCCAATGTTTTATTCATAAAATACCTACATAAAGTCGCCACAGTGGATCTTTGTCCGTGCGTCATCAATCAACGATCAGGACTCAACGTGGTTTATAACTCTGCATCCTTGTTTATTACAGTAACAAGTTTGAATAAACGCATAAAAGAACGTCTCCAAGATTCCGCAATAATATAATGTGCTAGACAAGAATAAAACTATAAACGTCAATTAATTACTTTTTTTATTTGTTTAGTTGACAACCGTTGTATTTTAGAACGTAATTGTCAACCTTATTTTGATCTGCCAATCTAATTCGTATTTTGTAAATCTGTGTGCCTTAAAACTGTTCCTTTTTCTAAAAATAGTTCTTTTTAGAGCTAATTATACCCACCATCTGTTTTGGCGGTGAGTATTTATGGATTTTTATAATACCTAATTTATTTATTTTAAATATTCTAACCGTAAAAGTTCTTTAAAAGTTTACGGCAGTGGCTAAATTCCCCTAAATGAAAGGATGTTAAAAATTTGACTTTTGCGATTTTAATAATCAATAAAACACCCAACTTTTCTAGATTTTAAGCTTTAAAAATAGTATTAAATGTATTAACATTTGTTTGTCAATTTCTTTTAGATAATAGAGAATGCCGGGCAAAACTTAAAATAAATAATAATTTCTCGAGATATTATGTAGGTACGTCAACGGTAGGCAGGCACGTCCATTTTATGAACTTTACTTAGTTTTGACTTTTTTCGTCTCGTAATTTTGACTTGATTCATACGATTTTGATGACGTAAAAGTGATGACGCACGGGAAAAGAACCACTGTGGCGACTTTACCTAAAAAGCCGACACGTTATTTGAAGAAATAATCCGTGCTTAAAGTGGAGTTGAAAGTATGGAAAAGAAAGAAAAAACTAAAAGTCTTCTCCTACAAAATTTAACAGAATAAAAATTCTTTAGGGGTCTCTACATGTTTCGAACGTAGAAACGTTCATCATCAGGAGACAGAAAATGTATTTAAGGCTGATGGTTTTAACAGAAGAGAAAATGGTATAAAACCTTAATGGAGCTTTTATAGAATAAAAAAATTGAATTGTAGAAGTGACGTTATATGAAGAAAATTGAGAAAAGTTTAAATTTTTGTATTTTTTTTTTAAATATGTTTGTAAGACAATATAAAGATAACATTTGTCATTTGTGGAAGTAAGGTATTGCGAAGATATCATAATGAAAATATCGTTAAAAAAATTGTTTATGGGGTATTGAGAGTTAAGTTAAGTGGGGTTACGATACGTTATTATTGAAAATTAATAATTGGTTGCAGAGAGAACTCTTTGGGTTCTCCCTGCATAGCCACACTGTTAAACTCTTGATGTTTGGCGTCATGCTCGCAGATAGAGAAGGGAACATCGATGGTTACATCAAAAGTAGACATGGATGTTTTTTTAGCATCGATGATCGTTGATATTGGTTGGCCAAAAAACATCGGTTAGTGCAGTAAAAACATCAATGATTGTCTCCAAAAAGAATCGTTGAAGAGATAAATTCTTATTTTTTTTGGTCCACATTTTTGCATACTACACGACATATATTATATTATGCACCATAATTATATTACTAAACAAGATTTTTCACAAAAATCACAAAAAAAGACAAAACTAACTCAAAATAGCCGCTCGTAACGTCAATTCCATCAATTTAAAATTTCGAATAGTAGAGGAAAGTGCCCTAATATCGCACACTTTTTTTCTGAAGCTGATATCTAACATAAAAAAAATAGTTTGATATTACCAAATTAGGGTATTGATAATATTGTTATTACTAAAGCAATATATAACTGAAAGAATTATATTTTTCAAATTGTTTCTTATAAACTTAAAAAATAACAATTTAAAACATTTTTGACTAAAATTAATATGGTAGCCTAATATCGCATATGCGATATTTGGGCATCCATAAGGTAAACAATATTAGGCAACTTTATCCTGATAAGCAGAAATTGCAATTCCATACTTCTTACGACGTTAACTGCTGCCATCATTGACTGTTTATCCCATTGTTTGATGCCATTTTATCTGGAACAAATTAGGAACAATAAACTAAATTGTATATTTAAGGTTCCAAATATCGCACAGTGCGATATTGGGAAATCTTTACCCGTGCGATATTGGGGCACCTAGCCCATAT
This sequence comes from Polydrusus pterygomalis, assembly GCA_963969555.1. Lineage (NCBI taxonomy): Eukaryota > Metazoa > Arthropoda > Insecta > Coleoptera > Curculionidae > Polydrusus > Polydrusus pterygomalis. The sequence continues at coordinate 24,203,282 of OZ018379.1, forward strand.
GAGGTTAAAAAAAATAGTCACAATTAGTTTTCGCCTCATTTGTATTATTATAATAAGCAAAACATACCTAATTAACCATAATATATAGGGGTTAACACATTTTACTTACCTGTTTTGCAAAAAAAAACACTTATTATTAGAGTAAAATATAAACTCACAATCGGCTTGCGTAACAAACGACACACTGCCGCCATCTTTTAGCTTTTAATGGCACTGAACCTAATGCATGGCATTCGGTGAGCATTTTCCTTAGTCGCAATATAGGTTTCTACCTATAAAATGATTTAGTTTTTAAAAAATCCCACTGTTCGGTATTAGGGAACCGTGCGATATTAGGGTAATTTCCTCTAAGCGATACTCGAAAAATAAAATGCATGTTGCCAGATTGCCAGATAGAAATAATTTTTAACATTCTCTTATCGACGTTTTGCAAAGTAGTCGAATAATTATTGACAAATACATTTATTATGAAAAAAAATTACCTTGTCGGACTTCCATTGCCTTAACTTTAATCACGGATCGAATCCATTCAAACTCCATAAAACAGGGCATAATTCAAACTCTTTATCACAGAGCATCTAACTTTTGCAACAATCCGGAAGACCTTAATATTGAAATTTCAAACATCAAAAACGATTTAAAACAGAATGGTTACCCTGAAACCTTTGTAACTAATACCATCTCAAAACTTAAAAATCGCGAAGTAAAAACTAATACAGAAACGAAAGAGGAGCAAGCATTTCTTACAATACCTTATGTTAAGGGGATTTCTGAAAAGATTAGAAGGATAACTAAAAACTGTAATATCAAAACTGCCTTCAAATCCGGAAATATGCTTAAAAGCTTTCTTCCAAAAGTAAAACCCCCTCGTAATGAAAACACAAAATATTGTATCTATTAAATAAAAATAGCTCTTCCCGTACGAGTTAAAGAACATCTGAAACATACTCAAAGAGGTGAAACTTCAAGATCAGGTATAGCGGAACATGTATGGACCAACCAACATAATATACAGTGGTCAGAAGCCAAGGTTTTGGACACGGAACAGCACTGGAGAAAACGAAAATTCAAAGAAGCAGCCTTTATGAATCAAAATACCCATATATTTAGTAAACCAAGTATAAATATGTCCAATATCTGAAAGCCTCTTCTTGTCCAAAACCAACAGTTCAAACTTCACACTCCAATAAGCACGTTGGCGGAGTCATCAAGCTTCATTGCACATGGATAGTATTTAAGACAGTAGCCGTAGAATTATAATTTAGTTTACACTTGAAAACGGTTAGAGATACTAACTAACCGAAACGTTGTATTAAGTAACAAAATAGAGACAATGGAAGTCCGACAAGGTACATTTTTTTTTGTTATTACTTACTATTTTAATAAAGCAGTTGCTGAAGCTATTGGTATTGTCAAAATATGTACAAGTCTAGCTATGGCGCGATGAAATAAAAGAAAAGGACGGAATGATAAGCGATCTGGTAAAAATTGAGTCTCTATACTATAATAGGTCTGTGGCTTAAACCCTTAGCTATGCAATGACACAAAATTTATACTCATTTAATTGAATTTTACTGGTAATATGGCATCAGAACAACGCTTTAATTGTAGTTTTTTTTGAGTAAACGATACAGAATAGCTACTATTCTGTGGTAAAGGCTAAACTACAAGATTCGAGTGGAAAATAGTTAAGGGCGATGGTTGACCTTTAACTTAAATTACATTGCATTAAAAACGATATCTAGTAATGCAAGTATGCATAATGCAATGACTATTAAGTAGTATTATTGTGATAGATAAGATAAAAGAAAATAAACATCTATAAACTAAACTATAAAATGGCTAGCTTTACTCGTTTCCCTTGAATTTGTCCGTCAACATGTCAGCGCGTACTAAAATAGAAAAATTAGAAGAACTCATTAAAGACCGTATTATTGGGGAGCTAGTGGAACAAAAATTGGAACCACTAGTGGCTCCAGGTGAAAACTTTGGCAGTGTTATTTATAAAGTTGATTTTAAAGTGAAAAATAATGGTAAAATAGAAACGTATCATGCGGTAGCAAAATGTACACCTCCTAATAAAGTAACTCAGGAGTTATTCAACGTAAAAGTTACTTTTAAGGCAGAAATTGGTTGGTATACTACTGTAATTCCAACTATTAAAGAATTTCAACGAGAGCATGGGGTCGAACATGTTGTAGATTTTTTTCAACATTTTTATGGCGCTAGAATTAGTTTGGATTCTGCTAGTGACGTTGTAGATATAGATGCTGTGTTACTCACCGAGAATCTAAAACCACTTGGTAAGAATAACTAATTTTTAAGTTTCATTTTGTTTTTAATAAGGTACCATGTTTTGATGATAATATTTGTCGATGATAGCTAGGTGTTATACCGTGCGAGCAAAAATTATTTGCATCAAAGAAGGCTTGGATTAAAAAACGTAGGGCTTGGTTTAGATAATGATATGGGGACGATATATCTAGCCAAATCTAAGTTAAAATTTTGTCAAATGCATATTATGACATGATATGCCAAACTAATGAGTAATAAAATAAGTAGACAAATACAAATTTATTTTTGTTGTTTACAAAATTAACAAAGTAAGAAATACAGAAAGAAAAAGAAAAATAATTACATAAATTGCTGAAATTGGCCACCGCCATGCTCCAAGCATAAATTCACACGTCTCTTCATATTTTCAAAAATGTTAACCAGTATCTCTGGCGAAATGTTACCACATTCTTGGATAATCCTTTCTTGTAATTGTTCTAAATTTGCAACTGGTGTTTTACAAAAAATAGTGTTCTTTAAATATGATCAACAATCCTTCTTCGGGAAATAGCTAACCAGACACCAATTTTTTGAGGGTGCAATGTAGACTCTACAAAAAAATGGGGATTTTCACTACTCCACATGCGTGTATTCTGAGAATTCACGTAACCGGAGAGGGGGAACCGGGCTTTATCCGGAAAAAATGTCAGGTCTAATAAATCATTTCTTTCCAATAAATTTTGGGTAAACCATTGAGAGTAATTCCTGCGTCTTTCAGAATCTGCGGCATGTATTTCTTGGAATACTTGCACTTTATAAGGAAATATTAGCTGCTTCTTCAGAATAGTCCTGCATGTTCCATACGATCTTCTCACTTCTTGGGACAGGCGTCTTATACAATTTGTTGGCGTATTTTGCATTATTTCACGAACGTTTGCAGCAAGTTCTGTTCTTACAGATGGTCACGGTAGATGATGAAATAAATTAATAGTTTTTATTTTAGGATTTAAAAACGTCGACCGTCATGTTGGATTTGATCTAAAAACTTCCAAGGCGATTTTAAGGGACCTAGCGGCATTTCATGCAGTACCAATAGCAATCAAATTAAAAAACAAGGACCTTTTCGACAAAAATATCAAACCATATCTTCCGGGATTTGAAAATAAACAAGAACAGGGCCACGATGCATTCAAGGATCTAAAGGATGGATTGCAAACAATTTCAGAAATTTCTCCTTATATGGATAAAATCACTAAAAATCTTGATTGGACCAAAAACAAAATGGCAATTACAGAACCATGGGGTTCCGTCTGCCACAATGATTTTTGGATTAACAATATTATGATAAAAGAAGGAGACAATCCAAAAACGATGTTCTTGGACTTTCAAACACCCGAGTATGGACCAATAGCTAATGACGTGTTGTTTTTTTTGGTCGTTTCCGTGGCCCAGGAAGTGATTGGGGAACATCTTGACGAACTTATTAGATATTACTGGGATGAATTTGCTAAGAACTTACAACAACTATAGATCGAACATCCTTCTTTTACTTATGAAGAATTTTTAAAACAAATTCATGACGCAGCAGGTTCTGGTCAATTTGGACATGCACTTTTTTTTACCTTTGTAGTACTAACGGACAAAGGACATACTGTTTTCGATAGCTTGGATGAAAATTTTAAAAAAGAAGACATGGAAAATACAAAGTTTACCTTAAATGATAGGCACAAAGAAAAATACAAATGGCTTGTTCTTGAATTTGTGAAGCGAGGTTGGATATAAGTTCAAGCGATCATTTAGCAATCTTGACAACTTTAGGGTTACACAAGTGTTAGTTTTTCGTAGTGGTACCTACATCAAGATATTATGTTGTTCCTGTTGTGTTCAAAATAATTACTAACTGACTCTTTTTTTGTATGCACTTAAATTTAGCCAAAATATGCGCATATATATGCCTTGTTTGCCTTTAAAATATGCCGTTATTTGCATTTTTTTCTACCAAATACATGCATACTGGTATGCAATAATTCTTAATTTATTATAGGAAAATGAGGTAAAGAAACACATTGGGTTTTAAAAAAATGCAAAAAACAAAGAAAAATAAAAGTAAACAATTTTTTAACCTAAAATTGTATAAAAGGCATTTATTACTTAATATGTTTCAAAAATTTCGTCCAAAAAGAATTGTCTTTTATGTATTAGTAAAAATATGTTTATACAAAGAGAAGCTTCTATCAACATCTCTACTGATGTAATCGGACAATACTGATGCAACTTAGGTAGCAACACATAAGGCCAAGATACAACTTCGTTGAATGGTTTACCCTCATAAATGCTTTTTACTGCAGTCGAATATTTAAATCCTTCATTCTTTTTTACAGTTACTTCCAATTTGTTCCTTACTTGAACTCCTACTTTACCGGGAATGTTGTTACATTTAGCGGAAAAAGTTTTAACAATATTAATTGAGTCTCTTAAACTTAACCCATTACCGCCGCGAAATGCGAAAATTTGAAATTTTACGATTTTATTGAAATTTACGATTGCAAGTAATAAAAAACAGATAATTTTATAAAAAAAAATTTTTTCAAAATTATAAACAAGCTGAAAAACAGGTGGTCCCATATGGGCCCGTTAGGCGTTACCTATAAGAACATAAAATTAAATCATGACGTGTTCGAGATCGAGTGTTAAAGATCTTATTGCTCATGAAAAGTTTTGAAACAATTATTAATGCAAAGTCCAATATTGCATTTGCAGCACATTGTTCGGCCTTTGCTGTTACAATCATTTCCACCGCACCGTTCTCTCTTTCCTCCCGGTACAGGAATAACGTAATGATGTAAACCCTCAAATCTGACATCATAGCCAACTCTAAAATTATATACCTATATCGACATATTTGCAAAAATTTGTCCCTTCGCATATATGACACCATAATGTTTTTGAGATCGTTGGCATTTTCCAAATAACTTCTTTTAGAAGGTAAAATATTATATCCACTTAGAATAAGTATACCAATGAATACTTTCAGTTCTTCAATGAATAGTTTTGGGCCAGGGCTATTTTTCAATAAAGCGTAGTTTACAGTTTCTTTTATAATATTGTTTAGTAACTCATCGGTAAAAAAGAACTCAAATAGTTGGACACATGTCATAGCAGAGTATTTAGTGTAGTCTCCTGTAGGAAAATCATGATTTGTTGCCACAAAATCGCCAGTAACATATTTGGGATTGTCTGGTTTAGTACTAATACTCAGCTACTCAAGTACCTTAGGAATTGGTTCTTGTATTAGCGGCTCCTGAAAGTTGAAATCGTCACCTCCAACTCTTTCATTATCGCCTAAAACTAATTTCGCCTTAGCCGAAAGTTGTTTAGAACTCAAGTTATTGACCAAACCAGCCTTATCTTCATTGCCAGAATCTTCGTCAGTGAGAACATTACTGTCCGGAGGCTCAATATATATTTGTGAAACATTTTCACCATCATATGCAATATCTATAGAGCCTTTTGAAGCGTAATTCCGCTAAAATAAAATATATTATATAAAAAAATTAATTTTGGTCAAACCGCCTAAAGGGTCCATATGGAGACACCTGTATTTATACTAAAATAAAGACTAAACCAAATTTCTGAATTATTTTTTTTTGGGAAGAATTTAATAGCCTTATGGGTTTAAACATCAATTCTAACAAAAAAATATAAAATATATTTAAAAACAAATTATAATACAACATACACCAATCTGATGTCCATAATTTTGCACTTATATTATTTTCACTAATTTTTAAAAATCACCAGTCACGTAAATAGAACAAAAACAGAATATAAAGTCACTACAGGTGTTTCATATGACATCTACAAAACGACTGAAATAGTTGTTGCCATGCAAGTTGACACCGTGGGACCCATATGTCGAGGCAGATGTGACGTCAGTGAGTTTATTCCTTAGTTTTTATTAAAGAGCGCATCTTGTTTATTTATTGTTTCAGTAAATAATTCAAAATTTGCTATTTTGCTATGCGATAAGGTAAAAACAAATCTTAGTGAAAAACCTCATTCTAAAAAAGACACACACAGTCAATAAAATTGGTTAACCCGGATAAAGTTAGGAACGAGAAGCAACAAAATTAACGAAAATTGATGGTTCCCCTATTTTTGCAGTTGGGTGAAAATCAAAAAAAAAAAATGGGCTATGTTGATGTTATAATATTTGAGAAAAATTAGGAGCTTTTCGTAACCAGTTAGTAATTTAGATAAAATAACAAAACAAATTTATGAAATATATTAAACTAGTGGCGCATCCGCCATTTCGTGAAGTAACGAAGCATCTATCGAAATATACCTATATACTTCTTTGTTCTATCCAAAAATCGGCCAAATTAGGAGTACAATTAATTTATAAATTAATAAAAGCAAAAACATATTTTGTCAATTTTTTTTTAATTAAAACTAGTAAACTGCTACCCAAACACAATTTGGCCGCTTTTTAGATAAAACGAAAAATGTCATTAATTTGTCACCACGCACCATTCGATTAAAACATTCTGGCCAAGAAACCATGGGGCTTAACTAATTTGCCGTCATGATTTTAAAATTAACAATATTATGATAAAGGATGAAAATAGTCGAAAAATATTAATTTTAAATTTTCAAATATGGCAAAATTAAATAATTTATCTAATCAAAAAACATTTACACTGGCGGATATTTTGGACTTAAAGTACTCGAAATATAAAAAACAAAATATCATATCAATTCAAGTGGGCAAGATAAAGGATTTGCTTTAAGCGGAATTTTCACTCGTCCAAAGTAGCATGAAAAAGAACAAATATAATATTACATAAATAAAGGAATACCAAACCCAAGATTCGTAGGTTGAGCTAAATTCATTTCTATAAGGTGATAGGTATATTATTATTCAAAAAATTTTTTCAAATCAGTACAGTTGATTTTTATTTACTGTTACAAAATCAAACAACATGCAAGTGTTATCAGCTCTAAAATTAATTGTTTTAATTTCCTTATGTCCATTAAGGTAAGTCAATAGGTACGGTAACTTTAAAGAGGAACTGATGTTGTTGATAAAAAAATTCTACATAAGATCTATCTTGTAATATTTTTTTTGTTGAGTTCGGAACAATTTTAGGCATGCATAATAAACGAATCAGGAAATTTTATCGATTCATACTATCAAAGAGACTTTTCGTGTATTTCTTGCCTTGCGTAATTGATAAAGCCTCTGCATATTTTCCTATTAATATTGGCAGATTACAAAATTACGATGGTATTTGAAATGTAATATCCAAAATATATTCACTTATAATCTCCCTAGCAGCAGAATTATTACCGATAATTTTTTTTCCGAGTCGAAGACGAGGGAAATTTTCTATCAACAAAAACATGAGTGAAACCGAGAAAAAAATTATCGGGAATTAATTCTGCTGCGTGGGAGATTCGGTAAGAAAATTTCATAAATTGGAGTTTCTTTTAATATGATAAGATGATGAGACCTACGACCGATTCTCAATAAAAATTATAAGTTAGCAACAAAATGTATTTTGATTTTATTCTGAGTGACGTTTGCCATAAAAATAAAGCACTTAATTTTTGACAGAAAAATTATCACTTATTAATTTTATTAGGTTAATAGGCTATAGACTATCGCGATAGTCTCCCGTCGCTATAAGCAACGCAAACAAAAAGGAGCCTTCTAATTGGTTGAAAATAAATTTATGAAATTTTTAATCTAATATTCATTTTTTTAAGGAAAATATTTGTTTTTAATTATCGACAATTTTAGTACGTTAGGAGAAAATATAACAGATAAATATTTTCCTGAATGGTTCAAATTTGGAGCAGCTACAGCAGCATATCAAATTGAAGGTGGTTGGAATGAAGATGGAAAAGGAGAAAATATATGGGATAGGTTTGTTCACGAGAATTCCAGTAAGCCAAGTATACATAGTTAATTATTAATATTTATTTATTTAATTTCCCAACCAACTTTACAAAAGTTTATTACAGGAAAATTTCTAATTAAAAAAAAAATTTAATTAATTAAGATTAAGAGTCAAAATTATACAATAATTATAGTATCATATATAACAACAAAAAAAAACAATAATATGTTATATTTTTAATAAATGTTTTTTAAATAAATATTTGAACTTTTTTATATTTATTGTATTTTAAATTTTTTTTGGAATATTATTATAAACTTTTATACCATCATGAAGAATTGATTTTTTTCCAAAATTAGTTTTTATGTTTACAGTTTTTAAATTTTTATTTTTTCTTGTATTGTGTTCATGAAATGTTGTGCTATCAATAAATTTTATTTCAGAATTTTTGATCTTTTCATTGATTGAGTGAATTAATATACCTACTTTTAATTCATATAAATTTTCTATATCCAAATAATTATTTGGTTTATATAAATTTACAGTAGGCTCTAAAAATGGTAATTTATGAATGCATTTTATGGCTTTATTTTGTAATTTTTTTAACCCTAGAGTAGTCGCGCTTGATTTACTACCTTGATTGATCGCGCTGGTCTCCTAGACCAGGTAGCCATTTTAACAAGATAAACAATTTTGAAAACTCAAGTTGTTGTGAAATACAGGGTGTTCCGATGATCATGTTACAAAATTCTAGGGTAGATAAAACACACGAAAATAAGAAAAAAAGTTCATGTGAACATGGGTCCGGAAACGCTTCTTCAGGGAGCTAGGGCCCTTCGAAGATGACCTTCAAAAACTACTTTACTGTGACAGATAGCGATTTTTACTAAGAGTACCTTTTTTATGTAAAAGGCATTGGAGAATCATAATCAGATATAAAAATGGTAAGAAATTAAAGCCTAAGAGGGGTAGGGTCAAATTTACTCAAATACCCCCTTGGTTTGTACGCCCCTGGTTAAAGGTGACAAAATCCGGAAGGCTCAAATTGATGAACCTACGAACTAGATTTCATGTCCCAAAATTGGTTGCGATAGCTGCAGTAGTACCGAAGCTATAAAACGAAAAGTAGTTTTTGAAGGTCATCTTCGAAGGGCCCTAGCTCCCTGAAGAAGCGTTTCCGGACCCATGTTCACATGAACTTTTTTTCTTATTTTCGTGTGTTTTATCTACCCTAGAATTTTGTAACATGATCATCGGAACACCCTGTATAAGAAAACCAGTACACTTATTATAATTTGTATTTATTTGAAAACAGAGGTATTTTAGGTGAAAAAAAATCGCTTTAAAAATAGAATAAAAAATATCCTTACAAGCATACAAACAAAACTCCTATACTTTAAAAATACATAAGTCGCACTGGTGTGATGGACCGTTTTACGATCTCTGGCGCAAGATCACTTCCGTATCACGACACAATTAATACTGCCAAATGCTTGACCTACTTCAAGCAGACTTACGGCAGCACAGCCGCGGCACCCGGCTACGTTGAAAAATATTTGCAATTTCGCACCACCCGGTCTCAGAGACCATGGCGCGACTATTCTAGGGTTAAAGGATTGATATTTAACAAACAGGCAGAACCCCAAACTGATATGAAATATTGCAATTTTGAATATATTAATGCAAAGTAAATATTTCTTAAAAACTTTAATGGGATATAATATCTCACTTTGTATAAAATACCAATTAAAGGAGAAATATTATTTCTTAAATTATTAATATGTGTTCTCCAACTTAAATTTTCATCTATGTGTAAACGTAAAAATTTTATTGTATTTGAATATTTTATAATATGTCCATTAAAAAGTAATTGCAATTTATATCCAACATATTGATTTGTTTTAGTTATTATCATAAAAGAAGATTTTTCAAAATTTAAAGTTAATTTAAAACTTCGTAGCCACGAATAAATTTAAATTAAATCTTGTTTTATATTATCTAAAATTTGATCTATATCATCATCAAAATATATAATTGTTGTATCATCTGCAAATAATTTTAAATCACCTTTTTAAGTTTGAAATTGAATTTATGTATAGGTATCAGAAAAAGAATAGAAATAATAATAATAGAAATTAAAATGCTTGCTTTAATACCAGTATTTGCACGTGTTGCTAAACTGTGAGAAAAGCTAGCAACATACCAAATTTTTAATTTCATCTTCAATTGGGCTGTTAGAATTAGTAGGAGCTTTCATTATTTGTTCACTTGATATAGCAGTCAAATAGATATAGTTTTCTTTGTAGTAATTGAGGGAAAATAGAATTGGAGCATACACTTTTATTGACAATGAGATTCAAATGTTGTATTGATTAATATTGATTTTGGTTAGGTAGAACAGCTGATGGCAGAAACGGGGATGTTGCTTGTGACTCTTACCATAAATGGGCAGAAGATGTCGAACTTTTAAAAGAACTAGGAGTTAGTTTATACAGGTAATATACAATATTGTAATAATATACAATATTGTAATATTGACTACTAAACCTACGTTAATTTTATTTATCAGTGACGTTTATTGTTAAATGTTATATTTGACTAGAAAGATTCATATACACGGCACTGCAATCTCGGTATCATAGTTTTCTGAATTTCTGTATGTAGCAGTTTTAGCAAAATAGAAAAATAGTAAACATGGGTTTTCAAACCAGGGTTATATAATTTTAAATGGCATCCCTGTATTTTTTTATTTCATAGTTCAATAAAGAAAATTTACTATCGGGGTGACCATCCATCAGAATATATCGGAAAGTAATGTGATTTGAATGTCCATATCCAGCTTTGATGACCTATACAGGAACGATTAAAAAATTCGCTTTAACGTCAAGATACATACATGAAAGAGTGCATACAGCCTATGGAAATGTCGGATGTTACAATTAAAATCAGGATTGACCTACAAACATATTTCATTCCCGGCACTTCTTGTGCAGTTTCTGTCCTTATATATGTTTTGTCCCCAATTCCTGGCTTTGCTTCCACCAAAGTTATAAGCACATCCATATCTATATCTACTGCCATTGTGAAAAATATGATTATGATAAAATATACTAAATAAAATATTGTTCCCGCCATTGAACCAAGAAAATGTCGTAAGCGCGGTACATGTGCATGTGCAAGCATCAATTAAATCTTAAACTCTACTGATGGGCATGTCTCCAGTGTTGCCAGGTCAAAAAAAAATTTTTCCCTGGATAATTTCTTAAAAATTCCCCAGATTTTCCCCAGATCTTTTAATTTAAAAACGAGGAAAAAAGATACTTGAAAACAAAACATATCCCTATTTATTAATAATTTTTTTTCTATAAATAAGCCACTTATGGTTAATTTTTTATTCAAAATAATACATTTTTTATTCAACAGTAAACAATAATACATTTAATATAAGATAAATAGGTACATAGAAAATAAACTGGTCAAAAGCTATTACTTATTTGAATTACTAAAATTAACGCAGAAAATTGAAAAAATGCGCGGTTCCTTGTGTGTGATTCCCCTTTAAATATCAGCGAACGCAGGCCTGGGATTTACCGAGTTTCTTGTTGTATATCTTGAGAGTAAGGTTTATAGTAAATTCGACCTGCTTCAGATTCTGAGTTGCTAATAGTAAATCGGACTTAGAAAAGATAGCGTTTTTGCCATAAGTCAATCGATTTTTAAAAATTTTTTAAGTGATTGCTTGATATATTTTTTACAAATATCACAAAATCAAAGAAGAATAAAAATTCCCTAAATTATAGAAAATTTCCCTTTTTCCCTACTGATTGCAGATTTTCCCCAGATTTAGGGAAATTTCCCCAGCAATGGCAACCCTGCATGTCTCTCCGTCAACACGGTAACGGTCGCCGTGAATTGTAGCGGGGACTCACGGTGACATCGCGGTGGAACGGAACCGTATACACGGTGCCGGTGCGTGTGCAAGGTCACATAATATGCTGCCTAATCGGTGCCGTCAGGACGGTGGCCGTGTAAGTGTGCAACGGGCTTTAAATTACTGAATATCTGAAAAGTGAAACGAAATTCCGGCTGAGGAATTAGATATTATTGTGCTCGATAATGCATTGTCGTAAATAGTAATTTACGTTACAAGACCGTAAAGTAGTGTTTTTCAGCTTGGAGAGACCTGGAAAACACTCATTTTCAGTTGCGTGACGTACAATATTTTTTTTAAGACCGACACTTCGATATACTTACATTAAATTATTTTGTATTATTTTTAAATGCGTCGTATGACTTCTCGTAACGGGCTTTTGATTTTACTGGTAATATATCGTAAGTCGCTTTCCTTGCTGCTTCCAAAATTTCTTCTGAAATCTCATTTTCCGTGTCGGATAATTCAAAATCTGAATTCATATTGTTCAATTTGAGAACTCGCGAAACAAGTTTGACATAAACAACAAATTAAAAATCAACGAACTGTCACTCGACAATACATCGAAATGTTGTTGTCGTAGTAACGAAATCAAGGTAGCTTGTATTATCAAAGAGCGATTGGAAAAACAAAAAACAGGGACCGGAAAAATCTTTTCCGGGCTCTAACGTCACTTTTCCGGTCTTGCGATCGGAAAAAGGTTATTTTCTAGACGAAAAATTGTCCAGAAAGTGTATATTTTCTGGTCGGTTTTAAAAAAATGAATTTTTAGATACAGGGAAGTGGAAAACTACAATCTTAGGGCGAGGAGAACATGTCATATAAATACTTTTCATAAAAACCCTTCATTGTATCTAATTATTTTTAAACAAATAATTGGGCTAAATTTTATAATTTAAATTTTGTTAAAGGTTTTCCATTTCTTGGGCCAGAATTCTTCCCGATGGAACAACCAACAAAATTAACCCAGCTGGAGTAGATTATTACTTAAATATTTTGAAGGTAAACAGTTAATTTTCCCAGGTCTTTTGTATATAGGGTGTTACCAATTCGATACATTAGCATTGCGATCTTGGTATACTTCATACGAAGTCAGTTGAGGCAACGTAAATATTGGGGGCACGATCAATTTACTGCATCACACACTGATACTACAATACAATACAAATATAATAAAATTTGTATTGATCGCTCTCTATACAGATGTTCGAAGATAGTCCACGTGGACTTGACAAGTCTGTCATCAAATTTTTTTAGTTCTTTTTTTGTCTCAACTAAGATCGTATACACTTTAACTAAAAAAAAAACCCCATACACGCTCGAGCATGCTTGGCTCGTCACGAGCCCAACTTCAAACCGAGCATGTTAGTTTGATTCCATGCACGTCCGAACCAAAGTTCCAACCATTTTCCCAACTCAACATCAGTTAAACATCGACTGTTATTATTTAGTATGCATCAACAATTTTTGGACAAAACAATGGCTTCAGGAACGGAATAAGTTTAGTCATATGGCACTCTTAAAATAATTGGCTGCTAACGAGCCGCAAGATTTTAAAAACTATTTGCGAATGAGCGAAACGTCTTTTAAAGAGCTGCTGCGACTAGTCTCTAGCAGAATCATCTTGCGAGCTTCCCGTTTTATTCAATACTTTTTTTAACTCCCTCCGAAAGAAGCTCTTGGACTTTCAATTTTTGACTTTACAAATTTTTCTTTTCTACAAGTAACCAGAGTACATACTTCTTTATTCTACCGTGCCGTAACTCTCCCTCTTCATTTTTTAGAGATAGAGAGTTGGTTGAATCAAGGCAAAGTTGAGTTAAAAAAGTGCTCTCGGTTTTCCAAATAATCAAAAATTGATCTTTTTTAACAGATTATTCAGCATTAAAATATGCAACTTTACCTTCGTTTAACCAACTATCCATATTTTTATAGCTACCGAGATGGCGATGCTAATGCATGGAATTTCTAGCACCCTATATCATTTTATTTTTTTAGGAATTGCGAGCTAATAACATTGAACCCCTAGTTACCTTATACCACGGTGATTTACCTGTACACTTGAGCGATCTAGGAGGGTGGCTTAATCCTCAAATTGCTTTGTATTTTGGAGAATATGCCCGACTATGCTATACACTATTTGGGGAATATGTTAAGCTCTGGGCTACACGTAACTATTCTATTTTGTGCTAATCTTAAATAATCTATTATGGTTAAACATTCGTATTACGTATACCATTTCTATTCGAATAGGTTAGGGTAGATTAAGTTGGAAGTGAGTGGGCTACATTGAACCCTCCACTACGACCATATTATGATCTGTTGTAACACACACCTTGTTTATATTATTTCTCTCATTTGTTTCTTAATAAAGCTAATTATGTCTTCTAGCAGCAATCACTTCTGCGAATAGGGTTAATCTGATTCTTGCTGCTGGGTGTTCCGCTGTTTGTGCATCTTCTATGCAAAGCAAGCATTCTTCATCTTGTTTTAATCCAATCTATTGAAATAACAATATCGTTAATATATTACCAGTTACAATTAACTATTTTTGATTTATGGATAGGTTAGTGTTACCTAGTCAAAATATTATGTATATGAGTCAAAACTATTTGTATTGCCAATGGCAAGTTACTGGTGTGTACATACCTACTAATTATAGTTGCCGCATGTAACGTGAACCAAGTGGTTTGTATGCTATTAACTACCTAATAGTCAATATTATTTAATATATTTTCCCCTAGAATATAAAACATTCTTACTGACAGGCTGACAGTAAGCATGCCAGTGCCTTGCCACTTTGCCACTTACAGAAAGGCATTGTCTGTACATAATACATGTTCAGCTTCATTTTAAGAGGTTGAAAGCTGATTATTTGTTAAACTACGATTTAGAGCCGTTACATCTCATCAGACTGAAGTAATTTTCATTTTCTTTCTGAAAAAATATTTATTATTTTAGTGAATGAACCCAAATCAACTTGTATTTTTGGATATGGAGACACTTTTAGTCCACCCGGTCTGGGTCTCATTGGGGATGGTATATATCAATGTGGAAAAGTTCAACTTCTTGCCCACGCCTCTGCATACCATATCTATGATAATGATTTTAGAGCTACCCAGAAAGGTAATGAATGGATAGAGATGTCAGTTATATTTTTTAATTAAAATTTATTTCGTATCATATTTTGGTGTAAACATCTTTAAATTATATTTTAGGTAAAGTTAGTTTGGTTTTGGATTCGTCTTGGTTCGAACCAGGATCTGACAGCAATTTAGATAAAATAGCAGCTGAAAGGGAATTCGAATTTGAGGTAAGATTAACTTACCGAAAGTATGTTATTCTTTCGGATTGTTTTTTCTAAGACAATTGACATGAGAACAGCAGTATTCAACCATGAAATAATTTAAAAAAATAATAAATCTAGTCAGGTCAGAATAAAATGAGATTGCTGAGATATTCCGGATTTATAATAGGGATAACAGTAAAAAAGGATTTCCTATCTGTGAATGGAAACTGTATATCTTTCTTACGAGGCAATTAACTGCAAAAAAAGTGTAATAGTCAGTCTAGTTTTCATAGAAAGAACCTTCAACACATTATATTATTGCCACCTGTATATTAGTGTTGGTATATGAATAATGTCACGACCATTTTTATAAAGTGTCCTCCTATTGGGGGCTAGTTAGTAAATTAAATTCCTTTTATACGATATTTTTACCCAGTTATTAGACTACATACCTACTCTTATATTTGAAAATATGGTTGACTTTACATCGTCAGGAAAATAAGATATAATAATATTATAATAAATAACTAGTAATTCGCTACTCCTATTATACCATAGCAAAACACATATTTAAGTATGGTAAGTAGCTACTACAAAACCTTTATAGATAAAGTAAATTAATTTAATTTGAAGAAATAGTCCATAATTAAAGTGGAGTTGAAAGTATGGGAGAGAAAGAAAAAACTAAAAGTCTTCCTCCACAAAATTTAATAGAATAAAAATTCTTCAGGGGTCTCTACATGTTTCGAACGTAGAAACGTTCATCATCAGAAGACATAAAATTTATTTAATGCTGATGGTTTTAGCAGAAGAGAAAATGGTGTAGAACCTTAATGGAGCTTTTATGAAATTAAAAAATTGATGTGTAGAAATGACATAATATGAAGAACATTGAGAAAAGTTAAAACATACTGAGTATGTGAAAAAGTCAGTAAAGGGGGTCTAAACCAACTTAATAAACTGGGGAACAAGAAAAAACTCTTCTAAAACGAAGGTGTCAAGGGTTCTTTAAAATTTTTATAAAACTTTTTAAGTATGTCTGTAAGACATTATAAAATGCTCCACAAACCACTTGTTAAGACAGTATTTTCATTGTAATATCTTCATAATTCTTCCACAAATTTCATCTTTATAATGTCTTACAGACATACTTAAAAAGTTTTATAAAAATTGTAGAGAACCCTTAACACCTTCTTTTTAGAAGGGTTTTTTCTTCTTCCCCAGTTCATTTAGTTGGTTTAGACCCCCTTTACTAACTTTTTCACATACTCAGTATGTTTTAACTTTTGTCAATGTTCTTCATATTGTGTCACTTCTACACATCAATTTTTTAATTCCATAAAAGCTCCATTAAGGTTCTACACCATTTTCTCAAACAAGACTTTTAGTTTTTTCTTCTTTCCCGTAAATTAATTCACTCTTTTCCAGTTTGGATGGTTCGCCAACCCAGTGTATCTTGGTGATTGGCCTACCGTTATGAAGGACAGAATTGCCAATAGGAGTAAATTGGAAGGTTTGGGATTTTCGAGATTGCCAGAATTGACAGCACAAGAGATCGCCTTCATTAACGGCACACACGACTTTTTTGCATTAAATTTGTAAGTTTGTAATTAACAAGGTATGTTTGTAACATATATAGCGTAACTTGCTTTGGGGTTCTTTTTCTGCCGTGCACAAAAAACATATTATTTCTACAAAATGGAAACATACTTTTACAACTCGATGATGTAAGTGTCCGTGCAGCCGTCTAATTCAAAAAATAAAACTAATAACTACACTTTTATTTATTTAACACGTTTTCTTGGATCCAAACTGAATTTAAATTTTTTATTGAAAAATCTAAGACATAATAAATCACATTAAATACCGTAATACGTACTATGTTTTTAATAATAGACATGTGTGTTTGGTTAGTGTAACCAACTCAGAGATATAGTTCTTCCCCGACTTCTTAAATATTTTAAAAATATTTATGATCATTTTGGGGGGTTGGTGAGGATACAAAAATGCCAAACGCCTACCTTCTCTGCAATCTCAGCTTCCGCATACCAAAATAGTTATTTATACCACAAGGGATGTAAGTAACATTTACTAGTCGAGAACGATTTTGCGCTCGAGCGATAGCAAGGGCAGGCAATAAAGTTAGAGACTATAGTAAATATACTTACATCCCGTGAAGTAGGTATATAACATTTTTTCTCCTCCCCACAGAATTTATTCTTCGATTTTTATTAATTTAATTCGAAACTTTTCGTATGAAATTATGGACAGCTTTGACCGGTTTCTATAGCATCATAAGAATTATTATTTTAACAACAACGTTAAGCTGACAGTTTATTATCAAAAATTGAGAGAAATTGAAATGATTGATTTGTATAACAGCCAAATGAATATAGAAGAATCAGCAAATATCGCTTGTCTGTCGCTGCTGCTAGAAAAATCAAGGAAGAGGTATGAAGCAACGTATCAATACTCGAAATACTTTGAAATGTTTCAGTTTCAGAAATCGTGCTTTTGGCGTACTTTCACGAAAAATCTGCTGTATTAAAGTCTCCATTAAGCTTATGGTGTGAATATTCCATGCTGAAGTCCACCCTTTTCATAGAGGAAAACATAAATATTTCCAAGTATCCTAAACTTCGAGCATTTTTAAAAAGAAAAAATGACGGATATAAACCCAAAAAATCGAATATGTTTGACAGGAAAGATGTAAATAAATTCCTGTTTGAAGCCTTCTATGATATTTATTTAATGATGAAGGTTGTAATGATAACGAGAATTGCTGGAGCGTGCCGTTCTAGTGAACTCTCTGCAATGAAAATGGACAATGTTGAATTAAGGCATGAAGTCATATTTGTTACTATTCCTAATTCCAAAGCTGGAATGGCACGTAAATTTATAGTAACTAAAAATGACGATGAGAAGGTGTAGTGTTATTTCAAAATAGTTCGAAATGACATTGATATAAGATCCCACATAACGAATTTTGATCCTCGCTTCTTCATGCGGTATCAAAATTTAAAGTGCTTAAACCAGCATGTCGGGAAAAACTAGAATTCTTTAATTCCAAGTAAAATTGCTGAACTTTCAGAACTTTAAAGAGTATACTGGACACTCCCTTAGAAGAACGTCGACCACTTAATTAGCGAATACTGGAGTTGATGTCTTAGCGCTCAAGCGACATGGGCGGATGGAAATCTGCAACTATTGCGGAAAGTTATGTAGCGGAGAGCGTCAACAATAAAAAGGAAGTTGCAAATAAAATTCTATACAACATAACGAAGCCATAAGTCTCCTGCAGTACTTCAAGAGTAACAGAAAGCTTGGTTAGAGATGGAGAAATTATTGAATCAGAACATTTCATAAAAATTGAGAAAAAACGAGAAAACATTTATTCAAATTTTGTAAATAATGTTCATAATTGTAATAATTGTACTATTAACATTCATATTACTCAATTTTTATAAATCATTGTTTTTATGTGACTTAAATTATTACCACCCAAGGGTGGTAAGTTGACTTACAACCCGTCGCCAAGGGCAATCGATACCTTTTTGGTAATTGTTACTTACGTCCTTCAAGACAGTGTCAAAATGCGTTGTTTACAAATATAGGGAGGAGAAAAAATATTTTTATGTTCTTGCGATTAAACCATTTCCAAACATCAGCAGATATTTCACCATATGCTTAGCTGAAAAATTCAGTCCGAACATATTTGCTATGTTGTAAGTAGTCAGTCGTATTTTAATTTGTGGTGAAAATTACTGTTGTATAAAAATATATACAGTGTGTGTATAAAGTCTGGAAACGGCTTAATAACATCACAATTTACTGGCCGATTTAAACCAAATTTGGTACAGTTGTGTAAGAGGATCTAACGCACCGAATGACGATATTGGCGTTGATGGCAGCTTTTTAGTTTGTCTGGAATTCGAACAAATTTTATAATTTTAATTATAACACCCTGTATATTTTTACATTTTTAAATTCCACATAAAATTATAATTATTTTTTATTAAATGCATTATTAGTCTATACTTCATAGTTTCCGAGATATTGACTTGAAAAGTGACATTTTTGAACTTTGACAGCTTATAACTTTCTAACAGTACGTCTTAGAGCAAAACGGCTTACATGTCCCTATCTTCAATTTTTATTATCTTCCCAAAAAAATCAACTTCCGGTTAAACCGGATGTAACTCGAAAGCAGGAAATATAGTTGTTCCGGTTTAACTGGAAGTTGATTTTTTTGGGAAGATAATAAAAATTGAAGATAGGGACATGTAAGCCGTTTTGCTCTAAGACGTACTGTTAGAAAGTTATAAGCTGTCAAAGTTCAAAAATGTCACTTTTCGAGAGTCAATATCTCGAAAACTATGAAGTATAGACTAATAATGCATTTAATAAAAAATAATTATAATTTTATGTGGAATTTAAAAATGTAAAAATATACTGGGTGTTATATTTAAAAATATAAAATTCGTTCGAATTCCAGACAAACTAAAAAGCTGGCAACAACGCCAATATCGTCATTCGGTGCGTTAGAGTCGATTCACTCAGTAAACCTGCAAGATGGCCGACATGTCATATGACAAAGGTCATATTCCAGCTAAATAAAATAAATTTTTGCATTTTCAATGACTTTTGTCATATGACATGTCGGTCATCTTGCAGGTTTACTGAGTGAATCGACTTTAGATCCTCTTACACAACTGTACCAAATTTGGTTTAAATCGGCCAGTAAATTGTGATGTTATTAAGCCGTTTCCAGACTTTATACACACACTGTATATAACTTATAATACAAAATAAAACGAGCATAAAAAACTATTGTATTTTAGTTATACTGCTAACTACGTAAATTATACACAAGATAATGAAGCAAGCGTTCCTAGTTATTTGCTGGACAAGGGAAATATTTTATACAGGTAAATAACATCTATGTTTCTGTCATATTATTAATAAGATTTAATTTAATTTAAAAGGTAACTTCTTAGATAAATCTATAAATTACACTTTTAAAATAAGATGTACTTATATTTTATTATTTTAGTGACCCTTCTTGGCCTCAGGCAGCTGCTGTGTGGCTACGCTCATATCCTCCTGGTATAAGAAAACTGCTAAATTATGTCAACAGTAAATATAAACCTGGTGAAATCGTGGTAACTGAGAATGGTTGGGCCGATACTGGTGAACTTGACGATCAAGGAAGGGTGTCATATATTCAAGTAAGAAACAATATTTCTATTTATTTAATTATCATTTTTTAAAGCAAAACGTCCTTTTTAAATAGATCGAGCACCTCTATATACAGTATGTCTCCGTAAGTTTGCATCATATGGAAAACTTTTTTATTATTCATTTTACGAAAAAAAGTTATTCTTCATAAAAAGTTCTGCATGGTATAAAACCTAAAATGCAACTATCAAATATCGAAATTTTCCAGTCATATACGAGGTTTGTCAAAAAATGTGAATTTTTTCCAAGAATGTGAATTTTTCCCAAGAGTAAAGTACCTTTATTTTTGATATTATCAAAAATTATTATTAAAAAAAGTTGATCAGAACTAAAAACCACGTCTAAATATGCAATTATACTTATTTATGTTGAAAAATTATTTTATTAATTTATTTTTAATTATTTAATTTTTTAATTATTTAATTACTTAAATGCGTGTTATTGCATATTTAGACGTGGTTCTTACTTCTAATCAACTTTTTTTGATAATGTCAAAAATAAAGGTACTTTACTCTTGGGAAAAATTCACATTCTTTGAAAAAATTTACATTTTTTGACAAACCTCGTATATGACTGGAAAATTTCGATATTTGATAGTTGCATTTTAGGTTTTAGACCATGCAGAGCTTTTTATGAAGAATAACTTTTTTTTGTAAAATGAATAATAAAAAAGTTTTCCATATGATGCAAACTTACGGAGACATACTGTATATGAAGCTTACAAAAATACAGTTTTTAGACTTTACATAATCAAACATTTATTATTTATTTTTTCCAATAGTATTTCACAGCATATTGTTTCCACAGTAATAAGGACTATACCTAATTATTTTTGTTCATAAAAAAATCAGTGAAAAATTTCTTTGTGAAAATATAATATGAACCAGGAAGAATCAGAATTAGGTTACGTCACTTTTAGGGGCACTTAAGTAACCTTTTAGACGCCATATTAGAAGATGGCATTAATGTCGTTGGATATACAGCCTGGAGTTTGATGGATAACTTTGAGTGGTCCTCTGGATATTCGTAAGTATATTTTGAATGTGTTGTAGTTATCTGATGGTACGTAAAATGAACATTCAAAGAACGTACATGTTGAACATGCATAGTACGTCCAAAATTCGTTATTGGACGTAAAAAACGTAAAATGGACATAAAATATACGTCTTTTGGACGAGGTATGCCATCTGAGAAGTGAGGTAGAAATGTGAAAGTAGGAATTGTTATTATTTAGTATAAATTGCGATGGACAAACATAGTTTTGCAGATGATACTACAATTTTTTTTACCGATTCAAATTGGTACAACTTAAATAATTATATTAAAAAAGATTTTAAAATTATAAAAAATTGGTTTGATAACAATTTATTAACAATTAATTTTAATAAGACAAATTATATTCCTTTTACTTTAAACCTAAATAACCTACCACGAAATATGAATAGTATTCAAATAAATGAAGCCATTCAAATTTTTAAAGGTCATAAAATAAAATATTTAGGAATTATTTTTGACAGTAAATTAAATTGGAATTTTCACTTAGAATACTTAATTAAAAAATTAAGAAGTTTACCACCGATTTTTAATAACATTAAAAAAATTTTAAATGTAAGACATATGGAAATATTATATAGCGCGTTAGTTAAAACTTATTTAAATTACGGAATTTTAGGTTGGGGAGGAATAAATAGAACTTTAGTTAAAAAATAGAAATATTACAAAAAAGGTTTCTAAAAATTATATTCAATAAAGATTATCTTTATCCTTCAAAAGAATAATTATATTTAGAAACAAAAAAGGTGAACATCAGACAACTTTACATTTATTACATCTTAATATAATTATACTTATATTTAAAAATAAAAACCTTACAATTTAAAAACCATAATCATAATACACGTCATAAAAATGAAATAACCATAAAACCTAAAATAAATAAGTCCACAGAACAAAAAAATTCAAGAATTGATGTTTTTATTTAAACGATTATTTACCAACAAAAATTAACAAATTGATTTCATTAAAAAAATTTTAAGTCAAAATAAAAACATAGATATTAAAAACAGACAATTTGAAAATATTTTTAGAAATGCTTTAATTAATTAATTAATATTGTTCTGAATAATTTATATAAGTAATATTTTTACTTGAAAATTATAAATTAATAATTTTATTATAGGTAATATATTTCTTCAAAAACAACTGCTTAAAAAAAACTTTAAAACTTGATTTTTGATGCATAATTATGATTTATGATTTTATATACTAACAACATATTGAAGAATAAGTTTATAGAAGACAACATAAACATATTTATTATAATATTAAATTTTAAATAAACTTATTATTATTAAAAATGTCAAACTAACTTTTCTTGTTAGCAAATCTTACGTTCCTATTTAGAACACCAGTTTTTTTGTAAAATAATAGAACATTTTGGTCAAATTCCGCTTTTGTTGCTAATGCAAATTTATTGCATTTCAGAGTAAGATTCGGAATCATTTACGTTGACCATGATAGTCCAAATAGAACAAGATCGTGGAAGTCGTCAGGAAGATATTATCAGAAAGTTGTTCAAACCAGATGCCTGGTAGATTCGTGTACAAACTAAATACACAAATATTTTCATTTAATTAAAATTTTTAATTTTGAAAGAATTTTTTTTTCATGACTCCTGATATACTCCTATATAATCCTTTAGGAGCGACAAAATTTTTTTTACGAAAAAAAAATAACAAGGATTTTATATTGGTAAATGGTAATTTTTAAAAATGTTTTATTGAAATATACAGGGTTCCCCATTTAAAACGAAACAGGCTAAATATCTGGGTCCACGTTAATTAAAAAAAAAAACGCTCGGACCCGTCGATTTTTATTTCAAGGGGTACATCTTTTGCGTATATTGTCAATCTAGTTACTTCAAGTCCCTAGGAGGGAGGGAGGTAAGATCTAAATCTTAAATGGATACCCCTATTTTATATAATTTTTTTGGATTCTGCATAAAATGCTGAACATTTTTTAGTAAAAGCATTATTAGTCTATACTTAACAGTTTCCGAGATATTGACTCTTGAAAAATAAAATTTTTGTACTTTGACAGCGTCTAGCTTTCTAACTGTACGTCTTAGAGTAAAACGGCTTACATGTCCCTATCTTCGATTTTTATTATCTTTCCAATAGTGTCAACTTCCGGGTAAACCGGAAGTACTATATTTCTTACAACCGGTTTAACCGGAAGTTGACACTATTGGAAAGATAATAAAAATCGAAGATAGGGACATGTAAGCCGTTTTACTCTAAGACGTACAGATAGAAAGCTAGACGCTGTCAAAGTTCAAAAATCTCATTTTTCAAGAGTCAATATCTCGGAAACTGTATAGTATAGACTAATAATGCTTTTATTAAAAAATGTTCAGCATTTTATGCAGAATCCAAAAAAATTATATAAAATAGGGGTATCCATTTAAGATTTAGATCTTACCTCCCTCCCTCCTAGGGACTTGAAGTAACAAGATTGACAATATACGCAAAATATGTCCCCCTAGAAATAAAAATCGACGGGTCCGAGCGTTTTTTTTTTCAATTAACGTGAAACCAGATATTTAGCCTGTTTCGTTTTAAATGGGGAACCCTGTATGTGTTGAAAATAAATATTCTTGTCATTTTGTCATCATATAGGTCATAATTTATCTATTAGAATTTCTTAACAGGCATTGAAACTATCTGTAAAATAGTGTAGAAGACATTATTGGCCATTTTAAAAAAAAATTATACAACACATGCAAAAGAATTTATATACTAGTCGGCAAAATGCAGGCATATTAGATGGTTACATTTGCAGTAAGAAAGCATATTTGGCCAAATGGTTTACCACATGGTTTGCTAAAAACTGTAAGGTTATGGCTATATTTCTTAGTAGTAATATAGATATTTTATATGGGTTTATTTTTGTGAAAAAGTGTAGTTCTAGTAATGTTTTATGTACAAAATAGTAAAAAATGTGTTTTAAATTGTTAAATAGACAATGCTTTGCCAATAACAGTGCCAGCATAAATGGTGCAGAATATGCACAAAAACAAGGTTAGAAAACAGACCACTGAGTAGAATGCCGAGATACCTAAGCCTTAATAAAAATACTTATAAAACATAATAGGGTATTTTTTATTTATTATCTATATGTATGTAATAATGAAAAATAAATAATATATAGACATGTACAACATAATATAAATATAGTTAGGTACTATAAAATATAATAAACAGTAAACTGTGCATGTTTCTTAGTAAAAACTATTTCTCCTATAGTTAGGTATACAGGGTTAGTTGAAATAACCGAAACGGCTAATTTTCTTCAAAACCACCAAGGCTAAATCAATGAATTTTGGTAAAAAGGTGGATAACTTAAAATATTGAATTGAAAATTAATAATTCTGTGGCTGGAAGTCAAAAGGGCACAACTCGATTTTTGGCAATAATGAGATAACTACACCAGTAGACTTAGAAACTAGACTTCTATCAAATAGCAAAATGATATATCTCAATATCTTTTATTAAGGCAGATTTTTAAATACAAAAGGGGTTAAGTCGTATATTTTTAAAAAAATTCTTCCAATATAAGGGTACGAATCGACATACATTTCATTAAAGCTACAAATAGCTCTGACAGAAGGTCATACATCGGATTACTACTAATCAATCTTGCTTTTACATGCTAACAAAAGGGACTATCTCATTATATTCAAATTAATATTTTACCTTAAACTTTGACAAAATGGCATAACTCAAATTATACCGTTTTGTCGGTTTTATATATATCAAACAAAGCTATACTTATCTCGAGTTATTCCCTTAGGACGGCGTGAGTATGCGTTACTTATCGAAACAGCACGACCCCTGGTCTTTTTTCACAGTTACTTTTTAGTTCTTGTTTGGACTTCGCAGGAGAAAGGTTGATGCTTGCCATTTATTTTAACTCTTGCAAACATGATGCGTCGAACTCAATTAATTTTAAACGCAAAAAAAAACACCAGAAAACTCAAACCCAGTTTTTATGAAAATATACTCTCAGATGATAGATAATTTAAACTTGAAATTTAAAAAGCCACATAACGATACCTGCTGAACATGTGACGAATTAAAAATGAAAATTGATTGCTCAAAAGATCAAACAGCAAACGATTAGTTAAAAAAAGAACTTGACAAACATCAGGCTGAAGCTGAAATGGCGTATAATGCTAAACAATCAGATAGGGCACTGTCTAAAGAAAATTTAAATTTAAAAGTATTAGTTTTTGATCTGCAACAGGTATTGCCGACTCCCTACCTCACTACAGGGACCGTTTTTTATAAGAGGCCTCGAGTCTTTACAAGTTCCTAAATAATCTGGATAAGTCTATAAGTTATGTAATTTTCTATAGCGATACATGTGGAGGACAAAATAAGAATTCTTATGTAACCACCATGTTTACGTATATTTTATCAATGCACAAAAATTTGAAAACCATAGATCATAAATTTTTGGTACCGGGTCACACTCAGATGGAGTATGACTCAGATCATGCCCGAATAGAGCCCTATTCACGTACCTAGCGATTGGCTAAATTTAGTTCAAATGGCAGGTCAGAAGTTCAGTGTAAAATCTAAAAACGAACAAAGTAGATTTACAGTTATAGAAATGACAAAAAAAGATTTTTTACAGTTTTCACAACTCCTTAAAGGCCCTCTTATTTCTAAAAAAAGGACAGAGGAGAACAAAAAACTAGTGTGGAGAGCACAAAAATGGATTCGATTAGGCATTGTAAAGTTTAAACAATCTTTATTAGAAAATAATGAGTTTCAAACCGTAAACTTTAGACGAAGAAATTCAAATATTTTAGAATCCGATATAGTCCTAAGTACATCTTATCAAGCTGAGAGACCGATAAACCAAAAGAAAAAAAAATAGATTTGTTAGAACTTCTTCCATTAATTGACGACGGAGCTCGAGATTTTTATTTAAACTTAAAAGTTGCCTCAGATAAATTAAATAATAATGACACT
This sequence comes from Polydrusus pterygomalis, assembly GCA_963969555.1. Classification (NCBI taxonomy): domain Eukaryota; kingdom Metazoa; phylum Arthropoda; class Insecta; order Coleoptera; family Curculionidae; genus Polydrusus; species Polydrusus pterygomalis. Next base: position 24,229,955 of record OZ018379.1, read on the forward strand.
GATCCAGATATAGACCGAGAACTTAGTGATGCAGAATTTTAAATATGTTTTTAAATATGTAAAAATATTGTTCTCATTCTATAAGCAAAAATTACCTGTGTTTATTATTATGTTAGAAATTTGGTTAAAACGTTTTTTTTTTTATAAAAAATTCGAAAATTAATTAAATTACCAAATTATTGTATCTTTAACTTCAAATATACCAAAATGGTTTAACTAAACTGTATTATTTTTATTTGACAAAAAGGTATAAGTACATATATGACCTTTTTACTGTTTCACATTTCATTATATTTTGGGTATATATGTACATATGCCCTTTTCCAGATTATCATAATAAAATAATTTAAAGTTATACCATTAATGTTTTTAAAAACCTCTATTTTTTTTTGAAAGGGCTGCTAAAAACTTTTTTTTTATCTTGAAAATTAGTATATATGGGTTTAATGCTTAAGATACCCTAGACGGAAGTGGAATATTTTAGGAGCATAAGGAAATAACTTAACAGATATGTTTTTTGCATTTTCTGAAAAGTTTCAACATCAGAGTTATGCCCTTTTGACTTCCAGCCACATAATTGCGACCTTGCCAGATTTTTAGTTTTTTCTGTAACTCAAGGAATGTTTTTTTTTTAAATGAAACACTACTCTTTTTTTTATTAAATTCGATTCCTCCGATCAACATTACCATTTCCTGATAGTATCAAATTTTTATTCCAAATAGTTCTATGGGGAAAAAAAGTTAATTAGTTACAACTTATTTGAAACGTTTTTAAATGGAAATAGATTGGATTTTTTTTTTATTTTAGAGTTAGAGTTGTAACTAATTAAATTTTTTTTCCCATATAACTATTTATGATAAAAATTTGATACTATCAGGAAATGGTAATGTTGATGGGAGGAATCGAATTCAATAAAAAAAAAAGAGAATAGTGTTACATTTGAAAAAAAAAAACATTCCTTGAGTTACCTACAGAAAAAACTAAAAATCTAGCAACGTCGCAATTGTCAAACTTCATATAAAATTGTGTTCTTTTAAACTAAGCACACTGATCAGAACAGAAGGCTCAACCACCTGTCAAAGTTTTATTAAACTGACTCAGCCATGCTATACTATTTACAATAGAGCATAAAAAAATTAATTGAACTAACCTGGATCGATGATACCTAGTATCGTTTTCTCGACTAAGGTAGATTTAATTTAAGAATTTCTGCAAATATTGTTACTGCGAAGCCGTGGTCCTTTAGTACGGGTTGTTAAATTAGCAATCAGAATGTGACACGAATTTAATCAATAACCACTAATTTCTATCGAAGTCTAACGTTGTGCTTTATTTTGGTGAATTTTGAAATCACAGACAATCAAATTTCAATGACCAAGCCTATAATATATGAATCAACCATAAAAACTGGTTTTGATAATTGGATAAAAGAAGATACTATAGGGGAAGGTTGTCTATATTGGACCCATTTCCAGATTTCTTATCATAAATCCTGATAATAACGCAAAATCGATCTTGAAGCTATACCTTAGTATACTTTAGTATGTTGTTTAACTGCAGGATTTTTTGCAGAATTTTATTTCAAAGTATCTATGGCCAGGCTATAAAAAAACCTCTGCAAGTGGTTCAATATAGGAAACCGGTTGCCCAAATTGCACCTGGGGGTTCCAAAATTGGACCAAATGATTTAAATCGGAAGCTTACATGTAAATAAATAAATAAAAATTTCGGTAGAAGACATCCGCATGCAATGCAAAAAAGTACCTATTAGTTTCCTATATTGGACCAGTCATAGTTTCATTTTTTAACTCAAAGAAAAAAGATTTTAGCAATATTGAAGTGGTGTTAGTTTATGACATGAACTTATTTAAAGAGAAAAATTATTTTTGCTCAATTTGGAAAAATTGCCTAAATTGGACCGGTTCAATTTTGGCAATCAACCAGTGGTTCAATTTAAGCAACTACCACGTGTTTTACAAAACCACCCAGGAAAGAAACAAGAAAAAACAAATATGGCATGGTAATAGGAGAAATAGAAAGAGAAAAACTTACTTGATGACTTCCATAAAAAGATTTTGCTTAGAGTTTTATGGTTCTAAGGTAAATTCTTGGAAAAATCCTAAAAATATTACATTAAAATTGTGTAAATTACGTTTTGCTCTGTACACGCCAAGCACTAACGGCCAACTAGTTGAGTTTGTTGCCGATCAAAGGTTCTGGGTGGAAGTATGTTACAGTGTTCCCAGATGATATGGCACTTGTTTAGTTTCGGAGAAATGTACTGTGGTTCAATTTAGGTAGCGGTTCAATATAGGCCACCTTCCCCTACATATAGTATAGGCAGAGTTTAGCATTTTAATTTTAATTTACTTTTTTTGTCATATCATGTCTGTTTGCTAAGCAGATTTGAAAACCCACCCTATTCTACTTACATATTTAAGTTCTACTATAACTTGTACATTATCTAACATATGGCCTTATTCTTTTGACACTTGGTACTACTACTACTCTTCTTTCCACATTTATCTGCATAGCATGGCGTGACTCCATTATTAACTTCTACAATTCTAAATGCTCCTATTAGAACTGCAACTTCTCTTAGGAAGTATCCAACCCCTTCAGATATTGGATCACAAAGATCCCTCAAAGAAGACGCTACGTTGTAGAGGAATATTAGAATAGGTTGGATAAGGCCATTAAACACTGTCGCCAACATTGGTTTAAAGAAGTAGTCTGATAATAGTTGAATAATCCCAATCGTTAATGGACGTATTATACTGTATAAAAGAAACCTAAAACAGGAAGCATAAGGACAGCGGCTAACAAAGTGTAAATAAAACATCTATTTAAAAAGGTCATTTAAAAATTATCATCATACCGCGTGAGCAAAAATTATTTGCATCAAAGAGGGCCTTGCATCTAAGGACGTAATGCTTAGCCGTAGAGCTTAATACCTGTTGGGTGTCAGTAACTACCTGAATTAACAATGAATCAGTTATTCCGTCATCTTTGACTGTCGTTACAAGTAATTTGATTTATCGCTAATTTTTCCAATTTCTTGAACAATTCACACAATGGGCTTTACGGAACAGCACAAAACATTCATGGTTGAAGCGTATTATCGAAACGGAGTTAGAGTTAATGGTAAGTGGCAATACAATCCGGGTTTGTGCATGGACGATTTTCACGAACATTTTCCTAACGTTGCTTTTATTGCTGGGGATTTTTATCATTGCCTGAAAAGAACCGTGGCTGTGTTTAAGGAAACAGGTTGTATACAACACAAAAAAGGAGCAGGAAGACGGTCTGTAAGAAAATAAGAACTTGTTGCAAACGTTCGTGAAATAATGCAAAATACGCCAACAAATTGTATAAGACGCCTGTCCCAAGAAATGCATAGGACGATCTTATGGAACATGCAGGACTATTCTTAAGAAGCAGCTAAATTTATTTCCTTATGAAGTGCAAGTATTCCAAGAAATACAAGTCGCAGATTTTGAAAGACGCAAGAATTACTCTCAATGGTTTACCCAAAATTTATTGGAAATAAATGATTTATTAGACCTGACATTTTTTTCGGATAAAGCCTGGTTCCACCTCTCCGGTTATGTGAATTCTCAGAATACAAGCATGTGGAGTAGTGAAAATCCCCATTTTTTTTTGTAGAGTCCACATTGCACCCTCAAAAAATTGGTGTCTCGTTAGCTGTTTCAGAAGAAGTTGGTCCTATTTTTTCAGTAAAACAGTCAGTTATTGCGCAGCGGTATAGAGGCAATATTTTGAATCCATTTGTGGAGCAATTACTTGACGAAGAACTACGTTTTGGATATTTTCAACAGGACGGTGGAACCGCCCATACAGCCGCCGAAACTATTAACTACTTACGCAATTTTTTCGACGTCAGATTGATCAGTATTCGATCAGACATTGAACTCCCACCTAGATCACCTTGTTTAACAGTTATGGATTACTTTGTTTTTCCTCATTTAAAGAACATAATTTTTAAAACACCAGTTGCAAATTTAGAACCATTACAAGAAAGGATTATCCAAGAATGTGGTAACATTTCTCCAGATGGTCAACACTTTCGACAATATGAGGAGACGTGTAAATGTATGCTTGGAGCATGGCGGTGGCCAATTTATGTAATTATTTTTCTTTTTCTTTCTGTATATTCTTACTTTGTTAATTTTGTAAACAACAAAAATAAATTTGTATTTGTCTACTTATTTTATTACTCATTAGTTTGGCATATCATGTCATAATATGAATTTTTCAAAATTTTAACCTAGATTTGGTTAAATATATCATCCCCATATCACTGTGATCTAAACCAAGCCCTACGTTTTTTAATTCAAGCACTCTTTGATGCAAATCATTTTTGCTCGCACGGTATAACAGCTAATATTAGATAAAAAAAACCAGAGCTTTTCCTAAACTTAAATCCTTTCGGTAGAGATGATAGAAAAAAGTTTAACAAACCTTAAAAACTGCAGAATAAAAGAGGTTATAAATGATATTCCAATGTGGATAGTTCCAAATATTTCAGCCCAGAAGCGGGTGGTATGTTTTTCTGTTTTATCAGCTATTTGTTCTGTCGACACCAACGGAGGGGCATCCGTAGTATAATAATGACTGAAAAAAAGGTGAAATAGTATACAACTAGCTTAACTATAATCACACGAGTGAGACGTTTATGAAATTCAAACAAAGGTGAATATGACGGACGTTCAAATATGTTATTATACTTTTCGTACAACTATAACAGTCAAAAAACTGATTTTAGGTATTTTCCGTGAAATTATTTAAATAATTTATAAAACTTACCCAGAAGATCCATGATCAAAATAATAAACGTCAACTCTAGTTTTTCCACTTGTATCACAATAAGTAGTTTTTTCAATGGGCTTCTTTAATTTTTTTGGACATTCGTTATCGCAATTGCTAAAAGCATAACAAGGATTGCTAGTTTGTACATCTGTCTTAACATGAGGATCTGACATTTTCTCATTATCCATGTTTTTCTTTTCTTTTGACGAATAAACTATTTTTTGTGCTGATTCACAGCATGCCGTATTATTTTGATCATTTTGAGGGACACCTTGTACTAATTCAAATACTACGCGCTAAAATATATTAATAGTAAATTTATTGATCATTTGAAGTAATTTTGGAAAAGTAAAGACGAATTTATGGATTTATAACATAAAAGATATAACATCAAGAGTTGATCTTGTGATGATTTCCTTGCGTAAAATCACTACCAATTTTTGCAGATTTCCGTACCAATTGTAATAGAACGCAAAAATCTATGTTTTTATTTTAAGTTATTTTTATTTAAAGTGCGTTCTAAGGCAAAACATTATGTTTCCTATTTTAAAATTCAAAGAAGGGCTCTAAAAGCTTTTATTCCAAGCATAAATATGATAATAAAACCCAAATGTAGTATAACTATTTTAAACAAATATCAACGGTTTTTCTTAAACAAATAACTATTGCCCAAATTATTCTAAACCAGCGTTATGTCATAAAGTTTATTTTTCTATACCCTAAAAGCAGGCTGTTTGCTAAAATCTAACCCCAGATGGGAATAATAAATAAAGGGACTTTCGTGGGTGGTCCATTATAATGAGATAATTATGTTATGAACCATATTATTGAGAAAAAAATGGAAAATATAGGAAGAACCTGGAATTTGTATTTTGACCATTCTATGTATGTAAAAGTCGGATCAGATTTATTCTTTTATTTTCCCTGGAACAGCTTAAAAGGGTTTTTTTTAAGTAAATCTGATTACTGTACTTTAAATTTAAGGTTAATTTAGGAATGTTATTTGTAAGACCGTTTTTACGGTTATTTTATAAGTATGGAATGTATTGTTTAGCTATAGATATGATTTTTAAGGTAAAATGTCCATAAAGAGAGAAAAGGTTTTAATTAAATATCGAGAGGGTATAACTAGAGTCACCTAGCGGTAATGTCTACAATCATATATTGGGACGACCCTGTTTTATGGTCTAAGGCAGAGTCTTAGAGAGAAATGACCTCTGATTGGTTGCATAGAATAAACTATTTATCCTGTAAAACGTGGTACCGAGGGGTGAGATCGATTTTAGTACGTTCTATAGGTTCAAATAGCTAAATATTTGAATTGGCATAAAGGGGTGTCTTTAGAAGTTAGATGCTTAATCGGGGAATTTCACAATTTAGTTCCTAAGTTTCTATTGTCGTGTTCGGTTTACTAAGTTCCGAAGTTTCTGTTATCGTGTTCGGTTTGACTAAGTACCAAAGATGCTATTTTCAGGTGTATAGTCGAGCGGGTTTTAAGGGAATTATTAGCGGGTATAGTCGAGCAAATTAGTATATATTTTCGGACACATTTCTCTCTTTGATATACCTCTTGTGTAGTGAATCCTTTGTTTCTTAAAAGTGTAAAGTTAAATTGTGGGTTTTAAGTATAATTGTGGTTTTTACCTATAAGTTTCAGGGTTTTAGTGTTTAGACTTTTCAGTTTTCGGGGATTATCATAAATTAATCTTTGGGTGATTAAATTACAGGGCTGTATTGAATTAAAAATAGTAATTTTATCTGTTTTAAATATTAAATGGGTAATTTTTGGATTCGTACAGTAAACGCATTTAAATAGAACAATCTCTCTTTATTAGTTAGCATAATACATATTTTGTATTAGTTTTACAGTCTTTCTTTTTCTTGTTCAGTAACTTTTCTTTCTACCTTTCTTTATAATTGTTGTTAATAGATTTATAAGTTGTTGTTTAAACTGGGTGTTGTTTTATTGTAACAATCAATATAAAGGGTTTCATTAACAAAGGTTGAACGGTTCGCTCTCGCGCCCTAAAGACGCGTCGCGGCGACGTTATTGTTAACATCATCACCTGGATATTGCTGTTTGGTCGACATTGGTAAGTCGTTTGGTATTAACAGTAGATACAACTAACAGAACGAGACGACGTTGACGTTATCATGAAGAACTCCATCATCTCCAAGAGTGCTCTTGCTATATATTTGTATTAGTTATTTATACTAGTAATTCTACCCTTATGTGAAAGGACCAGGTCTGGTATTCTCGGTCAGAAACGCTACCATTGATAATTAATAATGTTTATTATAGTCAGAACGCTACCGCGTAATTAACTAGTAATTAGTGATATACCAGATCAATCCTGTCACATAAAATTGGTGGCAGCTTAGTGAATGTCTTTTTGCTAGCTTACAATCTTTGATAAAAAAATTGTTGGTCAACTAGGGAATTTCTTTTGCTGAATTAAAATGTTTTTTTTTTCACATAAAAAGTGACCACTACTTTCTCTTTTGCTTGATGTCAGCGTATCGATTTTCTTTTTGAAAAATTTCAATGTTTTTTCATAAAAAAATAGTTAGTACCTGTACGCTGTGTATTCTTTTTGGATAGTTTTTTTTGTTGTCAAAAGGATAATGTAACAATGTTTTTGTTATCAGTAATAATATGATTGTAAAATTGATGTAAGCTGAGCAACAAAGATAGTGAACCTTACGCCAGCTAGAATGGTTTTAATAGCCCCAAATAACGATGATCATAAAATGCGTATAATATAATTCTTTGTCAAAAACCAGAGAACCCATTCTCTGTTCATTCAGTTTTTCTTGTTTTCTTTGTTTGACGGAATATTTGTCGGATAGTAGGTAAATAAAGTAAATTTTACCTGGAAAAGTAATTGCTTTTGAGTCAAAAAGCATAGTATTGTTTTAAATATTGAGTTGATTGTGGTAATTGGAACATATTAGCTAAAAATGGACCTACATATTGGAATATGAATGAATTTTGAAAGAAATTTATTTATTTTGTGGTATGTAATAATCTTTGATCTGTTTGTTTAAGTAATAATTGTATTTAATTAATTAAAAGTCACAATAAAATCGTATAAACCGTGAATTTTAGCGTATTTCATCGTCGATATGTTCTAATTTTAATCAATCAGTCATGTATCGAGTATGTAATACATTTTTGTAAAACGTAACTTTTTCTTACATTTATTTTATTCACTGGAATAAAATATATCTGTAACAGTAAATTGCTTTTCTTGGGATTATTTTGTTTTTCGGTTGTCGCAGAAATGGTATGTTACCGCAATATTAGTAAATTAACGGAAATTACTGATCATTAGGTAAAAGTAAAGCGCGTAATTTTTTTTTTAAAGTATATAGTTTAAAATTTACAGTCTAGGAAAAGTTAAAGATTAACTTTCTCAATAATTAAAGTGTTCTTAATCTCGATTTTAGCGGGTTAATGTGAGATGTAGAGATAGGGATTTTCAGGAAATAGTAAGGGCACAGCAGCAAGAATCCAACAGGAAGAAGGATTGCATGTTTACTAAATTGGGTCATAATGTGTTGTGTTAAAGTAATAATTGTTTACTCGATATGCGGTTTTAGAGCATAGCCGATTAAGGATTAAAAGTGAAATGTAAAAGAATACGTAATTTGACGTGTAATGACAAAGATAAGAGATTCAACGAGTATAAGTTTTTCGGTTTGTATAGTAAGATAAAACACAACATATTTTTGACTGTTTGTGGAGTAGTTGAATACTAATAGAACTTTGGTGCTCCTTTGACATGTATGGTGCAAATATATGTCATCGTATTTTTGTTTAAATGAGGTGTAGAAATTATTTATTGTTTAGTTAGTTAAATTCAACCCTTTTGCGATTCTGGTAAATATAAGAAAAGGTATTTACTGAGTGAAGCTGTATAACTGCTCTTATTGAGGTTGATATTATTCAGAACAGCTGCGTCTATTTATTTCATTCTGTGGTATATTATAGTTGTAATAATAACATAATAATGTTAGCGATGTTTTTTTCTAGTAACCGGCCATGTTATTATAAATATGGAAATTTTGTTGTATACATATAATTTTGTTTAATTGACAAACTGATCTGTTTCTATTTCAGCGTCATATTTTGTTACCTGGAAGCTACAAACTGTTATAAACTCGTAAACGAACCATCCGTGTCTTAATGAAAAAGTTCTTTTGAGCAGTGTAAAGTAGTAGCGTTCCATTATGATTTTTGATAATTATTTATTGATTTTATTTCAGTCTCTTGGAAAGTGACCAGTACTATTATGGTAGTACGACTGTCCATCGTTTAAATTGCGATATTACAATTTACATACAGTTATAAATTATTTTTTTCACAGGTCCGATTGTAATCAGTTCTGATCTGATATTGATGACGGAATAGCAGCGAATTTTCAATATTATGAATGCAGTGCAGCGTATTTTATTTAGGTACATTTTTCTTTTCAGGTATTTTTTTTTTCTCTTTCAGGACGTACATTGAACATATTATTAAGGTTATTGTTATTGTTTTTGTTTGTTGTTTAATTGGAATTTGGTTTTGTTGATATAATTTTTCGATTTCGTTTATTTGAAAAGGGTATAAAAACTTTGTGGTACAAAGGTAAGAGGCATGGAAATCATTATATTGTAGTTGCATTGGAAGTAGATTTTTGAGAATCAGTACTCTATACCCTCATTTAAATAAATTGAATTTGCACAAGGTATTTTATTATGCGAACGTAGTAGCCCATCAAGGTGTTTATGATTAAAGGGTACCTACCCTATCTTTATTGTTTGGGGTTACGGATATAACCGATTGATGATATTGTTTAGTTAACTATTCTTTTAAACTGGCGCGTCACAAAATATGATAGTCTGGGGTCTGTTGCTACATTTGCATAATAATAGTTTTACGATCGATTGGTATTTTGAAAGGTGTTTGCGATTAAAAAGGTTTATTATTTAACGCGTACGAGAATCACCTTTCCGGTAAAATGCTATTTTTTTCTTTAACAATGAATTAACATCCGGATTAAGTCATGTAAGGTATGATTTTTTTTTATTATTATTGTTTTTTTAAAGGTGGTTTGTTACCTTTCGTCTACGTATTGTTATTTTAAGGAATATTCGGTAAAGGTTGCTTTGTGGAATTTTGTAAAGTGAGAGAATTTAGTGAAGTGTTCACTAAAAAAAGTGTTGGTAATGTGCTGTCTTACGTCAAAAATTGGCGGATAGTTGAGTATTCCCGGAGAAAAGAAGATATATCCAGAAAACACAGATCCATTTACGAATACTTAGTTGATGAATACTTTGATAATTGTGATGTTGACAAAGAAACGACTGAGTTCCATTTACAAATATTACAAAGACATATCAGTGAGTCACGGATAAAGATGGAAGAACAAATGAGCTTTATGGATCAATTTAAGTCTATAGAAGACTAAAAGAATCTAAAAGAATGGTGCTGTGTGGATATAACTTGATATTGCAAATGGTTATCCAGAACGACTCTACCTCGTTGAAAATCACATCAACGATGCGATGGAACTAGCGTATAGCATAGATAGGCGAGTGTTATCTGTATGCTTCAGAAGTGCAGGCGAGACACTTCAAGGGATCGACGAGAAGAATTAAATTGAATTTACTGGTGGATAGCCAGGGAGCACGGAGCGTGTACAAGGGATACATAGCTCAGGAGAGTGCTGGGCGCATAGGAGCGTGTAAGAGAGATACATAGCTCAAGTTGTGCCGGGGAGATGGTACCTAACCTTGAATATGAAGCATGCATGTCTAGTTCTGTTGGTTCACCAATAAATAGTAATAAAAATTTTGCTGTAAATCTTAAGGATGGAGTCCCGATGATGCACAGAAGATTTTTCCAGATGAATAATAGACCAGAAGAAAAGGACAACAACCTGATTAACAATAGTATTAAACTTCAACAGTCGAACCCTAAGGACTGATCACCCCTAGTAACAAGACTGCATGAAGACTTAGAATTACCGGTTTTTTCACGGATGCAATTTCCTAGTTTCGTAGACGTACGTACTATGATTTGCGAGTCAACAAATCACACATGTATCGGCATTTGTATGGCGACAGAAATAGTAAACATTGAAAACCACAAACAAACAAAATAGAACACTGTTGTCCGATTTCTAAATATTGCCTCACCTCAGACCATAAATAATCCCCCCACCCCTGTTAAAAAAATTGGTGATGTAGTTAGTTTGGATAGGACAGATTCTCTCCACAGTTCTGTGTTGGAAAAGTAAATGATGTTGGGCTCCGCGGTGAGCATAGAATAAATTTAAAGCCAATTGCAAGATCCCGGAAGAAGATAGTAACAGGAGGAGCCGAAGAAGATAGTAACAGGAGGAGCCTAAGGAAACAGTAGCAGGAGAAGTAATAGTGTGTATAATGAGGAGATAGTAGCAGGAGAAGTAATAGCGTGCATAATAAGAAGTTGTAGCAGGAGAAGTTGTAGCAGGAGAGTAGTAGTCGGAGGAGTTGTAGCGAGCCTAAGAAGATAGTAGCAGGAGGAGATGTTGCGTTCACAACAAGGAGACAATAGCAGGGGAACTGTAAAGTATCATATCAGGAAAGTATCATATCAGGAAAGTATCATTACAGGAAAGTATCAAGAAGCTCTACAGCGAGCATAGCAGAAAATATCAGAATGTTCTGTAGTAAGTATATTAGGAGGCTCTTCAGTGAACGTAGCAGGAAAACATCAGGAGACTCGGTAGTGAACATAGCAGTAATTTAGGTTTCCGTAAGAAAACCAAGAGTTTTTGTAGTTTTGGGAAGTTACCGAGATATCTTTTTACAAGAAGAAATAGGCCTATGGGTAGAAATGTAAAAGTTATTACGGATTTTCAGAGCATGCGTCGAACACGAAAGCACCTTGTCGAATTCTTTATCGAATTCCTTATCGAATATCTTACTAAATTCCTTGAGTTCTACAAGAAGAACTGTAGATAGGAATAGAAGAAATGTTAAAGAAAAAGGATATAGAAAATGGTAAATTTGGTTTGGGTAAGACAAAAATGGGAAGACATTTTTAGGTATCAGTTTTAAAAAAAATCGTGAACTAGTTTGGAAAAAGGGTAAGTGGAAGATTAAAGAAGTTTACTGAAATTAATAGTTGAACGTATTTCAAGGGGAAATTGATTTATAACTTTAATTTTTTAGAGCAAGCCCAGCCAGGAAAGTGTAATATAGAAGATGAAGTATAGCCGATTGACTTCTCGTACAGTCAATGGAAATATAAGGTTTTATTACTTAAGTGTGTGGCATAGTATAAGTCTAGTTTGTAAGAGAAGTTAAATAAAAATAGTTTTTTTTTATTACTGTTTTTTTTTATGTTGTACTGTGTATATAACCCGTTGTGAGCAAAAGTAATGTCTTGATGTTTTAGAAGGAAAGTAACTATGATGCCATGAATCTTTTTATTAGAATCCTTAGCCCATATGTTTTAACCAGAAGTAATAGCGTATGATTGTGCGGACAAGACCATAGAGCTAAAAAAAAAGGTGTCCCTATTACCCGAGAAGCCTTGCCAGGACCCAAGAAGCTATATGGAGATCATACCAAAGAATAAAAGTAGACCAGAAGAGACAGTACGTACCGGAACATGACTTTACGTACCAAGTAAATGATGATCAAGTAATTGGACATTGGACAGCCATCGTAGCACAGTACCAGGAGGTTATGTCCATCATAAAGAGATGCCAACTGAGAGAAAAGATTCCTAAAAATAGATTAGCGTTAGACAAACAATCGCCAGATGTCGTACGAAACCTTGTAAAGCAGACTTCAGGTTACGTGAGTAGAGTATTGGGAGAAGTACTCTACACTGTAAAGTGTTATACAAAACTGAAATCTGTTCCGTACCGCTATTACACATATATTGGTGGAACGTGGAACAGAAGTGGAATGGCAACCACTAGTCCCAGCTAACTATTGGATGGAAGTTAGCCCAGAGTTCAGAAAGATCACTGATGTATTTGAATTAGACGCCAATGAGGAGGAAGACAGAATTTTAATGCGCGGACTTTCCATTTCCCCAATAAGTTCCAATGGAATATATACGCAGGAAGACATGTATAGAGTTCAACAGACACTGTTATACCCGACACTAGGAAGCAGTAACTATCCAGGTTACCAGGAGGATAGTGGGCAATTGACAACGCCGATTCCTAGTTTATGCCCAATTTATTCTCGCAGCACGAATTTCCAGCATGGCACACTGCAGCGGAGGAGGTATCAGGCTTTTTGTCCAAGATGGATAAGCTTGCATAGTTAGTTATTTGTTGAGCTGTTAATAACTACTATATAGTTAAGGAAGCAAGCTGATGAAACAACCTAGCCCATACCAACCTGTATTAGACGAATTGGTAACTCACTAGAGGTGAGATAATCCCATCAAATGAAGATGTAGAGCTGAATCGAGTGATGGTGAAGCCCATTGTACCATTGGGAATGAGATACCGAAAACATCCCGGACCAGGAAGCGGCATGCAAGCCAGCCAATTGTCGTGGCAAGACAGAACAGAAGTGCGAAGTTAGAAAAGACTTAGTGTAACGAATTTGGACAGAATCGGAACTAATAAATCGCGGAAAAACAGGAGTGTGTGCTAAAAATTTGTGGGTTCGTGCCGGTAAGTGTGAGAATCGCCCCGTAAAGACTGCATTTAGCAGAATGGTTATCAGTGCTTTGTTGATATTAATTTTGGTTTATTTTTTTTTTTAATTAGTAGATATTGTGTTGAGTTTCGAATGTACAAGATGCAAACCAGTGGCGTAGGTATTATTTTCCTATTTTTTTTTAGTCAACATATGATTCATTCTAAGGTGGGGGCAATGTAATAGAACGCAAAAATCTATGTTTTTATTTTAAGTTATTTTTATTTAAAGTGCGTTCTAAGGCAAAACATTATGTTTCCTATTTTAAAATTCAAAGAAGGGCTCTAAAAGCTTTTATTCCAAGCATAAATATGATAATAAAACCCAAATGTAGTATAACTATTTTAAACAAATATCAACGGTTTTTCTTAAACAAATAACTATTGCCCAAATTATTCTAAACCAGCGTTATGTCATAAAGTTTATTTTTCTATACCCTAAAAGCAGGCTGTTTGCTAAAATCTAACCCCAGATGGGAATAATAAATAAAGGGACTTTCGTGGGTGGTCCATTATAATGAGATAATTATGTTATGAACCATATTATTGAGAAAAAAATGGAAAATATAGGAAGAACCTGGAATTTGTATTTTGACCATTCTATGTATGTAAAAGTCGGATCAGATTTATTCTTTTATTTTCCCTGGAACAGCTTAAAAGGGTTTTTTTTAAGTAAATCTGATTACTGTACTTTAAATTTAAGGTTAATTTAGGAATGTTATTTGTAAGACCGTTTTTACGGTTATTTTATAAGTATGGAATGTATTGTTTAGCTATAGATATGATTTTTAAGGTAAAATGTCCATAAAGAGAGAAAAGGTTTTAATTAAATATCGAGAGGGTATAACTAGAGTCACCTAGCGGTAATGTCTACAATCATATATTGGGACGACCCTGTTTTATGGTCTAAGGCAGAGTCTTAGAGAGAAATGACCTCTGATTGGTTGCATAGAATAAACTATTTATCCTGTAAAACGTGGTACCGAGGGGTGAGATCGATTTTAGTACGTTCTATAGGTTCAAATAGCTAAATATTTGAATTGGCATAAAGGGGTGTCTTTAGAAGTTAGATGCTTAATCGGGGAATTTCACAATTTAGTTCCTAAGTTTCTATTGTCGTGTTCGGTTTACTAAGTTCCGAAGTTTCTGTTATCGTGTTCGGTTTGACTAAGTACCAAAGATGCTATTTTCAGGTGTATAGTCGAGCGGGTTTTAAGGGAATTATTAGCGGGTATAGTCGAGCAAATTAGTATATATTTTCGGACACATTTCTCTCTTTGATATACCTCTTGTGTAGTGAATCCTTTGTTTCTTAAAAGTGTAAAGTTAAATTGTGGGTTTTAAGTATAATTGTGGTTTTTACCTATAAGTTTCAGGGTTTTAGTGTTTAGACTTTTCAGTTTTCGGGGATTATCATAAATTAATCTTTGGGTGATTAAATTACAGGGCTGTATTGAATTAAAAATAGTAATTTTATCTGTTTTAAATATTAAATGGGTAATTTTTGGATTCGTACAGTAAACGCATTTAAATAGAACAATCTCTCTTTATTAGTTAGCATAATACATATTTTGTATTAGTTTTACAGTCTTTCTTTTTCTTGTTCAGTAACTTTTCTTTCTACCTTTCTTTATAATTGTTGTTAATAGATTTATAAGTTGTTGTTTAAACTGGGTGTTGTTTTATTGTAACAATCAATATAAAGGGTTTCATTAACAAAGGTTGAACGGTTCGCTCTCGCGCCCTAAAGACGCGTCGCGGCGACGTTATTGTTAACATCATCACCTGGATATTGCTGTTTGGTCGACATTGGTAAGTCGTTTGGTATTAACAGTAGATACAACTAACAGAACGAGACGACGTTGACGTTATCATGAAGAACTCCATCATCTCCAAGAGTGCTCTTGCTATATATTTGTATTAGTTATTTATACTAGTAATTCTACCCTTATGTGAAAGGACCAGGTCTGGTATTCTCGGTCAGAAACGCTACCATTGATAATTAATAATGTTTATTATAGTCAGAACGCTACCGCGTAATTAACTAGTAATTAGTGATATACCAGATCAATCCTGTCACACAATGTTTTACGCGTATGGTTCTATTTTGAAAAACATTTGAAAAATTTGTAGACCGGTTAAATAAAAATAATATAACATTCCAAATTTGGACCTATATTTATTTACCCTAGGAGGGCTATTATCATCTCCTCTTTTTTTCTTTACATTCATTTTGTAATATTGACATTTGCAGTCTTTATTACCCCGGGCATTATTGGCGGACACCATCGTTTTTAACCAATTCATAACTGCATTTTTTGATTCTTTGTTGGCGCATAAATGTGGCTCTGGCTTATCTGGAAAAAAATTAAATATATTTATAAATCAATGCCCAGTTAATAAAAAACAAGTTAGGGAAAATTTTACGTAAATGATCTAGGTAACCGTCTACTGCTCGAGGAGTGAAAATTCAAAGCCTTCCGAGATTTAAGGATAAGTAAGTGAAACATGCCTGTTCATAAAAAAAAAACAAGTAAATAATTGAAAAAATCCAACAAAAAAAACATAATCTTTACAAAACTGAACACTTTTACCCTTGATCTGTCTGATATAATGAGCCTAATGAATAAATATGTAGCAATTGCTTTTTCTTATAAAATCGAAGTAATTTCTTAAAAGCCAATGAATAAAAACTAAAGTAATTGCCTTTGCGTCCAGCAATTGCTTAAAAGTGCAGGAATCGCTTCTAGTCAATTTATCTCAAAAAATAGAAGCGATCGCTATCGTTTGCTTAAAATGTGATGAATAAATCAAGGAATTGCTTTTTCTAGTGTAGCAATTGCTTTCAACTTTTTAAGGTAGGTCGACCCCTCCATCATTTGCTTGGCAGCAGTCAACTTTAGTTCTCCGCGGCATACACGTGCGTTGGTATTAATTTGTGTCTTCAATTATGGCTGAATATATAAACGTCCGTAAAAGAAAGATCTACTGTGTACTTAAAAATTGCAGATATGATGATTTCAGAAAGTTATATCGATTTGACTGCGAAAATGTTGAGTGGTTGGCAAATTATTTTTTGACTGATACTGGTAAAAGGCGAGGGGATGCACTGTCGCCTTTAAATAGGATTAAAGTCTTTCTGTGGAAATTGTCGAATCCAGGCTTTCAAAATTCTGTAGGTGAAGAACTCGGTGTTCACCAAACTACTAAGACATACACTTCTGTAATGGATGCAGTTTTGGAGAAGGCCAATAATTTTATTAAATTTCCTACAAGTGCTGAAGCTGTTGTGAAAGCTAAACGGTTGTGGTCAGAGAGATTTATTTGTCTTTAATTTCTTCATCACTACTATTACTTTCTTCATTTTTACTGAAATCTGCCATATCACAAAAATAAGTTTCTTATTTTCCACAAAAACGTAACAGATTACTATTGAACTAAATAAATAGACCAACGTTGTTTTATTTACGTCAACTCTTTTGCAAATTAGGCATCAAACTGAACGAGAAATCTATAATCTGAACAAGTGTATAAGCCACGTCTGAACTCGTGTTGAATAAGCATTTGCTGCAGAGGTATAAGAAAAACAGCAATTGCTTCAAAATTTTATTCATATCCAGATCTAGCAATTGCTTTTACTTATAGCATTTGCTAGTCAAGTAATTGCTTTTACTAAAAAGTAATTACTTCAAGTAATTGCTTAATTTTTGTTCATTAGGCTCATTAGCTGAGCGTCCGATGTTCCAAGCCTCTTCAATATCAGAATTTCTACTCCAATTCTCATACTCGCTAATTTTTGGCCTTTTAACTTTAAAAGAGTTATTTTCAAAATTACAAAAGCCAAATAATAGTCGAAGAAATTTGCGTTTGACAACTACGTAATAGGTTTATTTAAAGCAGCAGGTAGTTACAAACAAATACATGGCAACAACAAATCAACGGGGAAATTTTCACTTATAATCTCCCTAGCAGCAGAATTATTACCGATAATTTTTTTCAAAAATTATCGGGAATTAATTTTGCTGCGTGGGAGATTCGGTAAGAAAATTTCATAAATTGGAGTTTCTTTTAATATGATGAGATGATGAGACCTACGACCTATTCTCAATAAAAATTATAAGTTAGCAACAAAATGTATTTTCATTTTATTCTGAGTGACGTTTGCCATAAAAAATAAAGCACTTCATTTTTGACAGAAAAATTATCACTTATTAATTTTATTAGGTTTATAGACTATCGCGATAGTCTCCTGTCGCTATAAGCAACGCAAACAAAAAGGAGCCTTCTAATTGGTTGAAAATAAATTTATGAAATTTTCATCCATTATTAGAGAATAAATTATGACAGCTGGAAGATTTAAAAAAAAATTGCTTAGTTCCTTATATCAGCCGTACAAAAAATTGTATCAAAACGTGTCATATACTTTTGCTCATTTGCACGAGTTGTAAGTAGATATTACGGAGAATAATTCAATTACTGTCTCTATATACGCTTTTTTAATTCATATAAATTTTCTTATACTAACCATTCTGTTGATTGGCGTCCATATTACTATATGCAACTGGAATTCCAACTGGAAAATTACTTGGGTTGTAACCCGGCGGAAATGCAGGAATCCCTTTTCCATGCAAAAGACTTGCAACTTGTGGACAAAAACATTCCGAGTTAATACATACATTTGTGGGAAGTAACGGGGGCGGGCATATGTACTGAGTGTTTGGGAAATTATCATCGTAAGGAAAATTTACTCTTGGATCAGTTAAATCATCCATTGTGGTGGAAATGGTGGTCGTATTAACATCAGCGGCCGTTGATATGTTTGCCTCGTTTACTTCATCTTTACACGAACGCTCTTGGATATCAGTTTTCTCGCATTCGTCATTGCAGTTACACATTGCTTTGTAATTTACCTTAAATTGAAAAGTTGTAAAATAGCGCCTTTTGTGTGTATGTTATGGATATTATATTGCAGTGTATTAACCAGCTAACACTGCTGATATTACAGATGTTCAACTGGTCCGCGGACACCAATAAGAAATGCACGGTTACAAAATACCATATTAGCTCCAGACAGGCTAAGGACTTTATAAAGGGACCAGGCAAATTCAGGTTATAGTAGCTTCTAAATTAAAGACGCTATTAATCCATTAATGGGGATTATAAGTTCACTGTCGTTTAAAAAGCACATTGCGCTAATTGGCGCAAAAGAAGCCACAACTTGTCCAGGGTATGAGGAGGGAAAGAAGATCCCACTGCACTTCCTAGATACGTGCAATGCCCTGTAGAGATTGATGCAACAAAATTCTTAGTCTTCACCGAACAGAGAGGAAGTTAACTCCCTCGCCTGGAAGTACATTCTGACCTTTATAGTATGGCCGCGGAGGTTTGGTAAGGACACATGTGGATAAGATAGTTGGAGGAGGATTTAGAAATAGGCATCAAAAATGATCGCCCTGGTTTACTAGCCAGGTTTCCCGAGCCTCCACACTTTTACTTCTTCATAAGTTCATAATATAACAAACAAAACCAAATAATAATAAATCGAAATAATTTAAGATAATAATGGTTTGTTTCTTACCGACGAAAATTTAGAGTTTGAAAAGACTGATTCTTCGTTGTCTGCTTCGCTACTAGTATTGTAGCCAAACTTGGGCGATAAAGAAGGTCCCATGATATCGATAATTGTTTGGACGTCTTCTTTTAATTTACTAGGTGTTTTCCAAGTACTGTCCGTGCCTAAAATAGTGTATTGAATCAAAATTTTCAGAATTTTCCAAACGATGATAGTATTATTAATATCGTCTTAGCGCTATATCCGTAATTTGTTTTTGCTCTATCACTATCATCAATTATTATAATCGTTAAAAAGATTTGTCGTAAATATATTATCAGCCTCAACGTAAACAAATAAATAGATAAAAAATTGCATAAAATTTTTTTGAGGGATCTTATTGAGGGTTAATGAAAAATGAAGAATAAAGACCGACAAGTTGTTAAATAAAAGAGTTTGTCAAATAGCATAATATAGTTTTCAAATACATTTTTTTAAATGGTGGTAAAATAAAAATTTTGGTATTACTCTTTAATAAATGTATAATAGGATATTATGATATATTTTTAAATGAAATTTACTTACTCGAGGTAAGATCTTCATCTGCACTCGATTTATTTTCGGTACACATTCCCTTACAGTCGGTGTTGCTTGTTGTCTTACCTTCTTCCATATATTTTTATTTTTATTTAAAAGTGCATAATAGTTTTTGCCATTTTGAAAATTTTAAAAAAATTAACTGTCACTCAACGTCACTCTCACAAATCAAGTATCTATACAGGGTGTCCGGAAATGACGATGAAAATTATTAAGGTATGATTCACCATAAAAAGATATGAAAAAAAGTTCATATTAACATAGGTCCGGAAATGCTTCCAGAGGGAGCTACAGGCCCTTGAAGATTGTGTCATAAAAGTGGTTTTTATTTAATTTATTAGGATACTTACAATACAGGAATTAACTTCTATGTATAAGTTAGAGTGATTGGAGGTCACTCTTTGAAAATATCATGTGACCCATAATTGCAACCAGTGGCGTGGGAACAAAGGGGTGGTTATAGTTATTTAGGGTTATATTTTTTCGCCGAGTGTATTTTCGCTATCTTTTAAATCAATTATGATTCTTTGAACATTTTTACGTAAAAAAGGTTCCCTTGGTATAAAGTCGTATAGGCGACCGTTTTCGAGATAAACGGACTTAAAAGGACGACTGCAGTGCGCAAATACAGTAAACAGGCTATGTAATAAAAATAAGAAGATACTTGATAAACTATTTTAAAATGTAGTTATTCTTTTACACCCATTGCCAAAAAGAAAAACGAATTTACTTGTACCTACTACATTGGGTAAATTTTTCAATTCACCTGTGGATTCTACCAAAAACTTCATTTAAAAATGTAACGCATAGGATACCAAGCGCCTTGCAACAAATCACAGTTGGCTTAATTCAAATGCATTTGAACTTGTTTAATAAGCAACTTTCCCACGCCACTGGTTGCAATTATGGGTCACCTGATATTTTCACTCTCACAATCACTCTAACTTCTACGTAGAAGTTAATTCCTATATTGAAAGTAGATCCTAATAAATTAAATAAAAACTACTTTTATGACACCATCTTTAAGGGCCTGTAGCTCCCTCTGGAAGCATTTTCGGACCTATGTTAATATAAACTTTTTTTCATATCTTTTATGTAGAATCATACCTTAAAATTTTTCATCGTCATTTCCGGACACCCTGTATAGCAAATTTACATTAAGCCTGTTTTAGATTAATCGAAAACTGCTGACCGCAATTCAGGTTTGTTATGGATGTTTTTTTTTCTGATTCGTGAATACATTTGCTTCTACGAGATTCATTAATTCACTAACCCATCAAGTGATAACCTCATGTTGGATAAGCTACCTAGCCTCTCTGGCTTTAATGAAATCAAAAGCGTCGCCAAAGAGTACTGCATAAACTTTCAGCTGTACAGTTACCCTCACAAAAATCCGGGATTAATCTGACAGCTAACATTTTTTTTCCTGAATTTTTGTAATTCAGGCTTTTACCTTTACTACTATAGATTGGAAGGTAAAAGTAGTGGTAAAGAGATTTTGGTAAAAAACTAGACAATAATAACTTCTTATTTAATACTGAAATAGCTCTAAAGAAAGAAAAGAAACTCTACTACTACAAAACTATGGCAATATAAATAAACTGAGGAGGAAATAAAACCAATAGTATTTAATATTTTATTGCTCTTCCATTACTTTGAATAAGTGAAGTTAATTTGTTAGGCAGCAGGAGTGTAGCGTTCATCAAACCGGGTATTTGGTGGTCTATATAGGTACCATTACTCTCCCGCTGTAACATAATTGGAAAATCTTTTCGTCTGTGAAAATAACATTTTTCCAAGTAATATTGTAATGCATAACCCACTTTTTGCTCTTTGTTGGTTACCGTTAGGAAAGGCCTTTTAGCTGTAGGGTGATTGCGAAGATTTGAACCATCTCTTATTCTTCGTTGTGCGGTTCTAACGGAACCCGGAAAATCAGTTACATTGTGAGCTAAAACAGCCGTTTTAAAAGGATTTTCCCTTAAGTATTGAATTAGGGTATTGTCATGCTTCTGTCGATGCCCTTTTAAGGCCTGTTCCTTCTATTCTTTCCAGCGAATGTCTTTCCATCTATTTTATTTTAATATCATGAACGGTACTTTTTGGCGTTTGAAATCTTTGAGCCACCCGTCTCTCTGATCATCCTTTTTCTAGCAGTGTCACAATTTTAGCCTTTTCCGCAGCATTTAAATGACGGGGCATGTTTGTAAATTTATTTCACTAGCCGTCAATAAATTTCAGTTGACAATTTTTGTCAATGTCTTAAGGTATTCGAGATGTATAAAGGTCGGCTTACAATAGAAAAAACTGCTAACTGTACCACATTAAACATTTTTTAAATTATTTATTTTAGTTATGGTCATAAAAGTCGTTTATATTATGATAGCCTTCTCGACTTTAATTGAGTGATAAAACATAATATACTAGCCTCTTCATAGAGGCACTTTGACGGATCCAGGTGAACGGGAGGGGGGCATCTCCGAGGTGTGAGATCGACCCTAGGAGGCGTTTTTCAGTGAGCGGCATGGAGTTTAACTAAATAATTTGGAGTTAGTTTTACTTGTCAAATCATGACAAGACGTCAAGACGTTGACATTAGTTTGTTTAATATTTTAATATTTTGAGGCTAGTTTTATGACAGGACATTGACATCGGATATTTTCAGGTGAATTTTGTTTATCAAATCATGACAAGATGTCAAAATGTCAGGTATGAGGATGTAAATCCTTTTATTTGTTGGAACTTTGATTTAAGGTGGAATTATCAACGTCATTCAATTTATTGCCAACCTATAACCTATATCGCCTTGTTTTTCTAAGTTTATTATTTTATTGACTAAGATTTAAATAAAATCAATATCGTCTGTAAGGTTAAAAAAAATCTATACCTATACTTTATATTTTTCGATATACAATTCTCCTTAAATAACTTATGAAATTCCTTGATATTTATTTAACATGTTAATTTTTACCTATAGAATATAAAGACAATATTGATTTTATTTAAATTTTGTGTAAAAGTTAGAAAAAATAATAATATATATAAAAACAAATCTATTCGAAATAGGTTCGCAAGCATGTTGATACTCTCACCTTAAAGAAAATAATTTCGGTCAGTGTCAAATCATCATTAATAATTTTTGTGAAAATACAAGCTGTTTTGTAATAATTTATTATATTCACACATATTAAGTAATACAAGTAATTAACTAACGACTGGTGATTATTTTTAAAATTGCCAATAAAACCCTAAAATGCTGACAATATGTAAAATTATTCGTCGAGTACTTTATATTTAAAGGTAGGAAATGTTCTTAATCTAAGAAGCTCCAATTCAGTTTGAAGTACCAATATTTCGTTGTGATTTTCCTGGACCTTCTGGACGAGTTGATTTCTTTTTAACATTGCTCGAATCCTAAAAAAAATATATTTTTTAAAGAAAATTATAAAAAACGTAATAGTGTTCAAGGAATTGTAAAAAAATGGCGCTATCATCAAACACTTGAAAGGTCTGTTGGGTCTGGTTTAAATAATAGAAAATCATCAAATGAAGAAGACCGAAATTTGGTGAAGCATTTAAGGCAAAATCCATTTGAAACTGCAGCATCCGCTATGCACATAACAGGATTCCCTGTTTCATCTAGAACTGCGCAACGCCGAGTAAAACAATGTTCCGCATTAAGAACTCGAGCAGCTGCATCCAAACCGTTTTTAAAAAATAGTGATTGGGAACAAATAATTGGGTTTGCTATGCCATATTTACCAGAATTTTTTTTTTTTTGGCAAAATGTGATCTTTTCCGATGAGAAAACTTTTCAGTCTACATATAATGGAAGGATTCGAGTATATAGACCACCAAATTCTCGATATGATGAGAATTAGATACATATTCGAAAAAAGCAAACGAGTGGACGTTTCTCCGTTAATGTGTGGGCATGGATAAGTGTTTACGCTGCATGTTTATGCTGAAATATTGGTGGAACACAAAACAGTAATATATATCTTCAGATTTTGAAAAATGTTTTTTCTTTCTTCTGCCGCGATAGTTTTTGACGGAAATAACTTTATATTCAGCAGGATAACTGCCCTATGCATACTGCAAGAAATATAGCAAACTGGTTTAGACAAAACAACGTAACATGTCTGCCTTGGTGCTCAAGAAGTCCTGATTTAAATCCAATTGAAAATGTGATTGATGGTAAAAAAATGTACCTACCTACAAAATAAATTTTAAACCGCAGAATGAAATAGAGGTATTTGATAAAATAGAAGAAATTTGTGAAGGGCTAACTAACTCCGGATTGCACGAGAAGTATTAATAATAATAATAATAATAAAAAGTTTATTCAACATTTTTTGTTTAAGTACATTTAATGTTAATATAAATATTTTTGAATAAACTTAATTCCGAAACTCAGAAGTAAATACTTGTATTGAGTTAAATATAATAATAAGTTAAATATAAATTTAAAGTTAAATAATAATATAATATTTATTTTAAAGAATATATTTCATAATTCAGACACAACTATGTTATAATATAAAACAAACATGACAATATTTTGTTTGTATTTTATATCACTACAATATACGAAGATACAATACGTTATGTATATAATATACATATATGTATATAAATATATTTGAAAGAAACTAGGAAAATACAAATATATATTCTTTATTTTATTCATTATTTATTAATGACGTTCTTGAATATATCTCTTGGATTAGATAATATCCAATTTTTAATTTTATTTTTATAATTCTTTAACGATTTAATTATTTTAATTGACTGTGGTAGCATATCAAAAATATATGGATTGATGTTCAAAAAATGTTTGTGTGCTATTGTTTTGTTTACTCTATTTTTATATGTAATAGTATTTTTATGACGAGTTTCATGTGTGTGATTAATATAATTTATTGTATTTTTATGTTTAAAAATATATATTAACATGTTATAAGAAAATATTTGTTTAATATCCATTTTTTTGCTATCTTTAAATAGTAAATCTGAAGAATATTGGTGGTCTTTTTCGTAAATAATTTTTAAAATGTATTTTTGAATAGTTTCAATATTATTAAGATAATTCTTATTTATGCCTCCCCATCCTAGTATTCCATAATTTAAATGTGTTTGTACTAAAGCATAATAAAGTAGTTCTAATTCTTTTATATTTAAAAATTGTTTAAGATGTTTAAATTTTGGTATAAGAATTCTTAGTTTTTTTATAATGTAGTCACTATGTAAATCCCATTTTAAATGCTTATCAAAAATTATTCCTAGATATTTAATATTTTCACCTTCTTTTATATTAATATTATTATTGCATATTATTGGACCAATATTTGGAAGTTTATTTTTGTATGAAGTAAATGGAATGTATGTTGTTTTGTTATAATTTATAGTTAATAAGTTTTTATTAAACCAGCTGCTTATTTTTATAAAATCTTTTTCAACAGTATTTTTTAAAATATTCCAATTTATACCTTCATAAAAAATTACGGTATCATCAGCAAAACTATGTAGTTTTCCTTGACAATTTAAATTAAAAATATCATTTAGATAAATATTAAAAAGTATTGGTCCTAGGACTGTACCTTGTGGTACTCCATAATTAAATATTTTTGGTGAACTAATATTTTCACCAATTTTAACATAATGTACTCTGTTATATAAATAGTTTTTAAATAAAGTTAATATTTGACCACGAAATCCAAGTTTTTCTAATTTGTTAATAAGAATTTTATGACTGACAGTATCGAAGGCTTTAGCTAAATCCAAAAATATGCATATACTGTTCATTTTATTATCAATTGAATTATATATTTGATTTGTTAGGTGACAAATTGCATCTTGTGTAGATTTATTTTTTTGAAATCCAAATTGTTTATCTGATAGGATTTTATTTTTGTTTAAGAAATTTTCTAATCTTTCTTTTAAAACTTTTTCGAAAACTTTTGCTAATGATGAAATTAATGTTACAGGTCTGTAATTTTGAAATGCAACTTTATTTCCGCTTTTATAAATTGGTTTTATTATACCTATTTTAAAAGCAGATGGATATATTCCTGTATTAAAGATGGTGTTAATTAAATGAGTTAATGGTTTACAAATGTATGAATTTATTGATATTAAAATCTCAGATGTGATACCATCAATTCCAGGAGATTTTTTAGGTTTTAAGCTATTAATAAATTTTTTAACTTCATGATAATTAGTTTCGTTTAGATAACAAGAGTTTAAATTATTCTGAACAGTTTCATCCAGCACGTGATTATTATTTTTACTTGTTATATTATTTGCTAGTGATTCACCAACTTTTGAATAATATTCAATAAAGTAATTTGATATGAAATTTTTATCAGTTGTTGTTTCTCCATTTGGTAGTTTCATTAGATCAATAAAATTATTTTTATTATTATTTTCTTGGCATAGTTTTTTAACACATTGCCATAATTCTTTAGATGATTGGCATTTATTTTTTATTTGAGATTTATAGTAATTTATTTTAGCTTTTCTAATTATTTCATTTAATTTATTTTTATAAATTTTGTATTCGTTTTGTTGATGTATGCTATTTTGATTTTGAAGATTTTTGTAAAGTTGATTTTTTTTTTATTGATATGAGTAAACTATTTGTAATCCATTCTTTTCTCGGCATGTGTTTTATTTTTTTTTGATATTTGCATCTTTCAACATTTATTTTTATTTCGTTAATTAAAAGATTTGTTAATTCTTCCGGAGATTTTATTAAAAAATATTGATTCCAATTGATTTTACTAAAAATTTGTTTTAATTTATTATAATCAATATATGTTTTATAATGTGGTAATCTAGGTTCATCTTTCGTGTTTGTGTTTGAAAGATTTTGTAAAATGATTGGATAGTGGTCTGTAATCTGATATTGAAATATAAATGATTTAAAATTATTAACATTTTGTTTGGTTTTAATGAAAATATGATCAATGCACGTTTTTTGATCATTAACTTCTCTCGTAAAATTGTTAATATAAGATTTAAAATTATATTCACTCAAAATATTACAGTAATCATTAGTATACTGGTTATTTAATTCTGAAAGAATATTAATGTTTAAATCACCAATAAAAATTGTTGTATCATCATTTTTAAATTTTTTATTATAGTCAATAAAAAATAGGCTTAAATCGTTAATAAATTTCTTTGGACATGTAGATGGAGGTCTATAGATTGTTATAATATTAATTTTTGTATATCTATTAATGAACAAATTAATAAATATTATTTTTATTTCACTGAAAGATATTATTTCATAATCATAACTAAGATTATTTTTTATAAAAATAATAATTCCATCATTTTGATTAAAATTACCATTGTTATATATTAAATTATAATTTGGAATAGAATATAAATTTGTATTTAAAACATTCCAGGTTTCTGTAAATATTATAATATCAAAATTTTCATTTAAATGGTGAATAAATAATTTACTTTCATCAAAATTCTTTGCTATACTTCGTATATTATTGTGATACATTGAAAACGTTTTATTATCAAATTTTAAACTGTCATATTCATTCTTACTACTTACCAGCTGTGTCTGAATTTGATCTATCTCGTTGTTTTTTAAGCAAGAGTTCATTATTTTTCGGTTTTTGAAATATCTAAAAATTAATAATTTCTTAATTAGGTATTTTAATAAAAGAACTAAAAATTAATAAATGAGATTTTAAAATAAATTTAAGTTAATAATTTCGCGAATTTCCGTTTCGGAATTAATATTTATAATATTTTCTTCATCGTTTTTTCTAATAAAAATTTTTCCATTTTTTATCCAAATGTATTTAAATCCTTTTTTCTTTAATTCTTTTGTTTTTCCATATAAGTATTTTAATTTTGGTGTTAATTCTTCATTAATATATATAATATTTTGTGGTGTTGGTATTTTAATATCACTGGTCCATAATTTCCCATTATTTTTATAATAATGTTTAGATTTTTCCATGACAAGTTTTTTAACTTCTTCATTTTTAAATTTAATTTTGATGATATTTTCTTTTTTTTCTGTTGTTCTGCTTATATTTAGTATATCTTCATTATCAATTTTGATTTCAATTTTTTTAAAAATTCTTTTTGTTATTTCTTCATCTGTAAATTCTGGATTTTTGGGGATACCTTTAATTTCAATATTTTCTTTGAGTAAATTTTGTAAGTCTAAACCATTTTTTTGTTCTGATGTTTCAAATACTTTTTTTAAATA
Organism: Polydrusus pterygomalis; assembly: GCA_963969555.1. Lineage (NCBI taxonomy): Eukaryota > Metazoa > Arthropoda > Insecta > Coleoptera > Curculionidae > Polydrusus > Polydrusus pterygomalis. Next base: position 24,257,878 of record OZ018379.1, read on the forward strand.
TGACACATCATTTTTTAATAATTTATTTTCTGTTTTTAATTCTTCTTGCTTCTTTATTACTTCTTTTAAAGATGATGATAATTTTTTATTTTCTAGAACAATCGTGTCATATTTTTCCGATAAAAAATTCAATGATTTTTGAAGTTCCAAAATAGTATTGAAAGATATATTTTCAACATTTTCTTGGGTACAGTTTTTGCAAAACCATCTTGTTTCATTTGTTTTTTTTAGTTCTTTTAATATAGAATTAAGTTTTTTGTTGTCGATATTGATACATTTTGTATGATACCAGTTCATACATTTTTTTTCATTGCATTGTATTGCACTTTGATTTTGTTTAATTATTATATTGCATTCTTTACATAAAACAGAATTTGACGTTCCAGCTTCTTCTTTGTCTTTATTGTTAATTTCAAATTTTTTTATTTTTTCTTTGCATTTTTGTTGACTTGATCTAATGGGGTATTTCAAAGGTAAATATTCGTTGTCACTGTCATTTTGGGTTAAAATTTGACTGTTAGATAGGTCTTCGTTTTTCTTACTGGTACCTGTTTTATTATATTTTCTTGTCATTTTTCTGCCAAAAAATATTTAAATATAATTTAAAATACCTAATTAATTCAAATTTCCTTTATGGTTCTGGCAAACTTCTATTTTCTTCAATAAAGCAATATTTTTTTTGTCCTTGGTAATTGTTTTTATGTATTTCTTATATTTTATTCTTGTATAATTTTTGTAAAATATAGATGTAAAAAATTTTTAGGTTGTTTAAAATATACAATGACATAATTATTATTATTGACATTTGACAATATAATTTGTCAATGCCAAGAAGATTACGATTAGTGTTAGAATTTAATGGCGCAGCAATTAAATATTAGTATTTTGTTAATAAATTTACCCTTTTTGGCTTTATACTTTCGTAGTTTTCCTGGTATTATTTTAAAATTTTCTTATTTCGCGGCTGTAATTTAAACACAGAAATATTTAGAAACCATTATTACTTAGGGTAAAAAATCGTACATTCAATAATTTACAGCTATGTATATAGCTGGAGTTCTATCCAGGGATAAGCAGTAAGGTGAGAAACACGTTTTACCCAATTTTGTTGTAATTGAGTTATGTTTGGGTGGAGTGTACGAATTTATATTTCGTCAACTGTACCTACTTTAAGTTTGCAAGTGCTTGTCACTAAATTTCTTTTTTGTTGACTTTAGCATTTGAAAAAAAGTCTATTTCTTCAACTATTAGTTTATGTAATTATAAGAAAGGTGATGGTAATGATCTCAATCCCTATACGTACCTTTCTTGCAGTACTTCTTTCTCTTTAATTTCAATGTCCCAATCCTTTTGAAGTTTATAATGACACACATCAACATTAACTTCCTGAATGGCCTTATCTAACAATTTATTACTTGCTTTATAGATCTGCAGCTGTTTAATTGTCTTCTTAAACTTGTCTTTTCGATCTTTGATTCTGTTTTCGTAGGCAGCAGCGAGCAATTCTATTTCCATTTCAAAGGATTCAGAGTCTGGTTTACGACCAAGGCTTTTATTTTTAAGATATATTTGCATTTCTTTGGTAAACTAAAATTTTGTAATATACTGAATAGTGAATATGTTGCCGGATTTATGATAACTATCAGTTTCTATTAAAAAAAAACTAAAAGAAAACTTTTGATCTAAAATTTAAGTTGTTTATATTATTTTAGGTAAAGTTTACATTATACCCAAGCCGCTGACAAAAACTATATAATTATTCCGTATATGTATTCCTTGTTATTATTGACATTTGACAATATAGTTATTGCTGACTGAAATTTCCAATGTTTGGCTACAATGTCATTGCCAAACAGATGGTTTTATAGACAGTAGATTAGAAAAACAGCATGCAGTGTAACATTCTGTATTTATTGTCAACAAATATGGTATTTCAGATAATAATATGTAATGGCTGTCGTTGTATATGTCAAACATATTGGCCAACCTTTGAAACACCTCGTTGATGCCATATATACAGGGTGTCCCAGAATATGTAGGCAATCTCCCGGATTCCGATAGAATATGAAAAATAATATGACAAGTTCCCATAAAAAAATTTCCTACATGCCCTCCCTACTGAGATATAAGCCCCTGAAGGACGCCTCTGAAAATCGGTTTATCTTGAATAATTCTTAAAGTACTTGGTGTAATTTAATATTTTTTCAGTATGATGGTTGCTAGGTAAGTCTCCTCAAAATGAACCATTTTAATTTTATTCGGCTTATTTAGTTTTCCAGGGACGGACTAGCTTTAACAGAATAAGGCTTATTTTTTTTACACCCTGTATGATAGAGGCATATCAATAATACTATTGAACAGCTGACACCTTAAACTAAAAAAAAGGTACTCTTCATCGACAACGACGAAAATTTTTTTTGTTTCATATGCCTTTTTTTTTATAAAATATTCGATAAATACCTTATTTTGTTGATATGGTTTAGTTGATATGTACCAGTTAAAATAAACAATAATTACTTCAGTGTCAGTTGGAAATTGAGTGTTTTTAAGTTTTTGATCTTATTTCTTCTGCTTCTTTTTGTATGGAATTTACGTTTGAAGAATATGCCGACATGCATTTAATGTATGGGCTTGCATCATGTAATGCCTTAGAAGCCCGAAGGCTTTGTGAAGAACGATTTTCAAACAGAAGAATTCCTGACAGAAAAACCTTTGAAAGAGTAGATCGTCGTTTAAGAGAGACAGGTAAAAACTAAGTTGTTTTATTTTTAATTTGTACTTATCGGATGATAAAGATTTGATTTAAAGTATTTAGGTCGTAAATAATTTTAGGAAAGTTTGACAAAGCCAGTCACAATTGTGGAAACCAAAACCATCGCGTTGATGGTCTTGAAGAATACATCCTTAATGCCGTAGAAGTGTATCCTGCTGCAAGTGTTCGAAAATTGGCTGCCGAGTTTGATTGTTCAAAATCAATGGTCTTTAGAATCCTTAGAGAGCAACACGCGCTTCTTCCTGAAGACTTTCCGCGAAGGATAGAATTTTGTAACTGGGTTTTAGATCGGCACAGAAACGATGCAAATTTCATTGGTTCAGTTCTCTTCACAGACGAAGCTGGGTTTTTCTAAAAATGGCATAATAAATTCTCATAATTTACATTTATGGGCAGAGGAAAATCCCCATGCTTCTATTGTAACGCATCATCACCACCAATTTGAACCCATCAACGTGTGGGCCGGAATTATCAGACAACACTTAATTGGACCATTTGTATTGCCAAGAAGGTTAAATGGAGAAAGGTATTTGGAATTTCTTCAAAACAATCTGCCAGAACTTTTAGAAGATCTACCTCTGCAACTACGACATAATATGTGGTTCATGCATGATGGGGCTCCGCCACATTTTAGTCTAGTAGTTCGAGAACACCTAAACAGGGTCTTCGAAAATCAATGGATAGCAAGGGGAGGACCAGTGGCTTGGCCTCCTCGATCACCAGACCTAAATCCATTAGATTTTTTTTGTGGGGCTATCTAAAATGTTTAGTATACGCCAATCCAATACAAAATCGGGAACACTTATTGGAACTGATTAACTTCCATTGTCGCGAAATAAGGAATAATGTTGGCGCATTATGGGGGATCCAACAATCTACAATTAAAAGATGTAGGGAATGCATTGCAGTAGAAGGAGCTCATGTTGAACCGACGTACAAAATGAATCAGTAAAAATATGGTATTTATCGAATATTTTATAAAAAAAGGCATATGGAACAAAATTTTTTTTCTCGTAATCGGTTTACTTTATCGATGTCGATGAAGAGTGCCTTTTTTTTTTAGTTTAAGGTTTCAGCTGTTCAATAGTATTATTGATATGCCTCTATCATACAGGGTGTAAAAAAAATAAGCATTATTCTGTTAAAGCTAGTCCGTCTCTGGAAAACTAAATAAGCCGAATAAAATTAAAATGGTTCATTTTGAGGCGACTTACCTAGCAACCATAATACTGAAAAATTATTAAATTACACCAAGTACTTTCAGAATTATTCAAGATAAACCGATTTCCAGAGGCGTCCTTCAGGGGCTTATATCTCAGTAGGGAGGGCCTGTAGGAATTTTTTTTATGGGAACTTGTCATAATATTTTTTCATATTCTATCCGAATCCGGGAGATTGCTCACATATTCTGGGACACCCTGTATAGCCAGTATATTGTAAATGGCATGTTACAGGATTGTGACCCCTATCAAGGACTAAAGCGTTATACAGAATTCTCAGTTCACGCCATTCGGTGGATCATATAAACACTGAACAGGGTCGGTTTAAAATATATTTAACTATTTTTTGGTGTTAAATTTTTGATATACTAGTTTATTTCATAGGATAGCAAAGGAAGTTTAGGTACCTTTACCAGAGTTGCAAATTAAAAAGAGTTATTATAGTGTCTCTATTAGAAACTAGACAACACAACATTTGCCTTACTTTTCAATAGCCTGGTTGCGTAGCCTTGGCAATATACTGGTTACATACAGGGTTAATTGAAATAACCGGAACGGCTAATTTTCTTCAAAACTACGAAGGCTAAATCAATAAATTTTGGTACAGGTTGATAACTTAAAAAATTGAATTGAAAATTAACAATTGCGACGTTGCCAGATTTTTAGTTTTTTTCTGTAACTCAAGGAATGTTTATTTTTTAAATGTAACACTACTCTTTTTTTTTATTGAATTCGATTCCTCCCATCAACATTACCATTTATCAAATATTTATCTCAAATAGTTCTATGGAAAAAAAAGTTAATTATTTACAACTGTAACTCTAAAAAAATCCAATCTATTTCCATTTAAAAACGTTTCAAATAATGTGAAAAGGAAGGTTGATAGACATAATGTACCTAATAGTATCGATAGCGATAATAACAACAAACAACTAACAATAACATAGCTAGTAAAAATTACCTACATATTATCGGTTTCATAATCAAATTAATGTAGTGTACTATAATATACTAAGTGACATAGAAACCCGAACACCCAGTAAAAATGATTCAACTTCAATAATATTTTACATAAACATCCGGAGGGTCATAGTAAGGAAATGATTAAAATTTCAATCCATCTTTAAAGACAGACTAAATTTATTCGGTTTATTCGGGTTTGTTCGGGTTTGTGGAATGTGAAACTGATAAGGCTAAAGATTTAATCATACCTTCCTTTTGTGATGATAAACTTGTATACAAAATATTATTAAAATTAAATCATTTTTACTAGTATATTATATATTATTATAGTACCCTGATTAAGAAACCGATAATATGTAAGTAATTTTTACTAGCTATGTTATTGTTATTAGTTGTTTGTTGTTATAATCGTTATCGATACTATTAGGTAAGTACATTTTGTCTACCAACCTTCCTTTCACATTATTTGAAACGTTCTTAAATGGAAATAAATTGGATTTTTTTAGAGTTAGTGTTGTAACTAATTAATTTTTTCCCATACAACTATTTGAAATAAAAATTTGATACTATCAGGAAATGGTAATGTTGATGGGAGGAATCGAATTCAATAAAAAAAAGTATTTCATTTGAAAAAAAACATTCCTTGAGTTACAGAAAAAAACTAAAAATCTGGCAACGTCGCAATTGTCAATTTTCGATTTAATTTTTTAAGTTATCCACCTGTAACAAAATTCATCGATTTAGCCATGGTAGTTTTGAAGAAAATTAGCCGTTCCGGTTAATTCAACTAACCCTGTATATGTGATTGATACCGAGAAAACGAGATTAGCGGTAATGTAAAAAAGATAATGATAGGTTCTAATTTTTTATTATTTTACCAAACGAAATTTTCAGTTCTTGTACAGTGGCATCCACAATAACAGAAATATTAACTGTTTAATTTTATCATCTTATATTTGTCGCAACATTTAGATTATTATTTGTTTCGCAGGAAATTTATTTAAAAAAAATTGCTTTGTTCGTTTTTAAATTTTGTTCGGGCCCATTTTCAACAGAAAAATTATAACATTATGTTGGCTACTGAGCATAATTATTTGTTTTTTAATAATAATATATATCTTTATTCGCAACAAACTTAAAAAGTTTATTACAGAGAATATAACACCAAATATGTTTAGTAACTATTAATAACTCCATCGAAATTATTCAAAAAAAATATATATATAATAACCATTTATATAAAAAAAATATTAATATAATATAATACGTTAAACTTAGTTCAGTTTTAACAAATATTTTTTTATGTTTTATTAAAAGTCCATAATTTTGATATATCTTAAATTTTTTTCGGCAAACTGTTATAAATTGTTATTTCTTTATATATTATTGATTTTTGGCCAAAAGTACTCTTTACACCATTGGTGTTTGAATATGATGATTTTGTCTTGTGATGTGAATAATGTTGCTCGAAGGAAATATTATATTCGATTGTTTTTCTTTAATAATAATAGAGTGTATTAGAATGCATAGTTTTAATTTATAAAGCTTTTCTAAATTTAAATATCCATTTGGTTCATATAAATTTATAGTTGGTTCTAAAAAAGGCAGTTTATGTATGCATTTAATTATTTTGTTTTGTAGTTTTTTTAATGGCTAAATTGTAGTTAAATTCGCTAATCCCCAGATTGAAATCATATACTGTAATTTTGAATAAACCAAAGAATAATATATATTTTTTAAATATTTTAGCGATATATAATTTTTAGCTTTAAACAATATGCCAATTATTGGTGAGATGTAACTTCTTAAATATTCAATATGTTTTTTCCAACCTAAATTTTCATCAATATATAAACCTTAAAATTTAATTGTATTAGTATATTTAATTAAATGATTATTGAAAGACAGTGAAGAAATTATTATTTTTTAATTTTGATTTACTTATAAAAATAAAATATGTTTTATTAAAATTTAATGATAAATTGTTAGTTTTAAGTCATTTACATATTATATTTAGGTCGTGGTTAATGTTATTATGAATTGGAGCATAGTCTATGAAAATACACAATGGTAGTATCATCGGCAAACAAAATATAATTTTTTACTTGTATTATCTTTAGCTGTAATCAATTTATTTATTCGTTAGGCTTAGAATCAACTCGAAGCAAAATATCAAATGTGTAAACTTTTGGCAATGTCGCGGATATCAAATGCCTAGCTTACTTTGACATTATCAATATCCTTTTTCTGTTCTATGAGGTCATTTATTTGCATCCTTAGTCTCATGTGGTCCCATTCCGCAGCCATCATCTTTCGTCGAAAAGACAAATTTTGCTGAATAGTCTTAAGTTTAAGTTCTCCAGCTTCCTACAAAGTAAAGAAATAGCCATTTATTAGCACTTAGACTCTAAATTCCCGTTTAAAATTTATAAATAAAACTGCTTTGTTATTAAAACCGTAACCCGTAATAAACGTGACCGAAGAACCAACATTTTATTTTTTAATGCGATTTAAATTATATTACCTATATGCAGTGCATTATTATTAATAGTTTTGTCGAAAAATTTCACTTCAAAAAATTACGCCCAACAGGAAATAAATAATTTTTTACAAAATATATTATAAAAATCTCTTAAATCGGGGAAATAAAGTCTTTTTTCGTATACTCTCAATACACACAGTATAGTATTTTTGAATTAAAACCTTTTCTGATTTTTAATAATTTGAGTCTTTAGTGGTTTTCCGGCGAGTAATTTTTAGTTAGGCTTATTAGTGGTAGAATGTGGCGTCCTTGGGATTGTGCTGATAGGGGGGCATCTTCAACTGTCATTTTTAAAAGAAAGCATTTATCTACCGATGCCAAACTAATAATTAAAAATGTGTATCAATCTTTGTTGAGTAGATATTGTAATTCGATGGATACTTTAGCAGAGACGTCTACTTTGACCAAAAATGCCTTTATCTTCGGTAAGAGACATAGTACTTAAACATGTTAATCCTAGAAAAAATCGCAGTGATTCTGGCACATTTAGAAGCATTGACGAAAATGACATGGATTTATTAAGAAGAAAGATTTACCAAATGTATGAGGCACAAACTGTACCTACTTTGATTTCCCTCAAAGAGCGGCTGATTAAAGACGAAACAAATATCTCTTGTTGCCTTTCAAGCCTTAGGAAAATATTGAGTAAAATGGGTTTTAAATACCGAAGCAATAATAAAAGACAAACATTAATGGAATTTAACCGTTTACGGGAATGGAGACTTAAATATTTAACAGCTGTTAAACAATTTAGAGAAGAAAATCGTCCAATTATTTACATGGTTCGATACCCATGACACTCCAAAAAAAGGTTGTGATGATTCTTCCAAAAAATGTCAAACCAAGGCACCATCAAATAAAGGCAAAAGAATCACAATATATTACATGCTGGTTCAGAGAACGGGTTTGTTCCAAATTGTCTGTTGCTTTCAGCCAAAAACATAGCTGATTCTTCTTTATATTACCATCAAGATACCGACGCACGACTTTTTGAAGATTGGTTTAAACATAAACTTCTTAAAAATATACCAGAAAATAGCGTCATTGTAATGGACAATGCTAGTTATCATAGTCGGCAAGCAAAAATCATTCCCAATTCTAATAATACAAAAGCAGAAATTAAAAATTTTATGATTGAAAATGATTTATATATTGAAGAAACTTACAAAAAACGAGAACTGCTAGAAGTATTAAAAGCTTTTAAAATAAATAAGGAATACGAGTGTGACAAACTTGCATCAGAAAATGGACATACAGTGTTGCATCTTCCTCCATACTATTGTATATTCAATCCTATTGAGCGAATATGGCACCAATTAAAATCCAATATTTCTCCTACATTAAATGCATCTGTAGTAGAATTATTTAAAAACGAAAAATTTCTGCAGGCAGCTGGAAAAACTGTGTACAGCATGTACTTAAGGTGGAAAATTCTTACAATTGTATGATTACAAATGTTCGACCCTTAATTATAAGTTTAGGCTTAGATGAGGATAGTGATAGTAATACAGCGTTAAATTTTGAATAAATTATCAATAGTTTTTTAGAATTTAATTAATTTTTATTGTACTTGTTATTCTAATAATAAACTAAAAATACCTATCTATTTATTTTAAATTATAAAAATAAATCATGTGGTGTAGGGGGTTGGTGTAAATTGAGTCCCATATTCGTTAATTATTTGTTAATTATTTTTACAGGTAGGTAAATCGAGTCCCGGGTGTTTTATGGGCCTACGTAAATTCCGTCCGGCTATCATAAAATGAGGTAAAAGCAATTAAGTAATTTATTGCGGTGTTATTATAAATTGGGGTTGTTCGATGATTTTGTCTGTACATTATTTAGTATTTGTTCGCGTTAGCATCAAGTAGTATCGACTGATTTTAATATGGAAGTTATAATTAGTGAAAGAGGCAGAAATCTTTTGGTTTTACATGGATATAAATTTCGCTTTCACAAAACGTTGGCGAATAACACTGAAAGATGGATGGGTAGTAAAAATACCTGTAAATCGTTCTTAAAACTGGGAAAAAATGAAGAAGTATTGGCAGGACCATCACCTCACTCGCATGAACCACTAGAAGAAAACAAGTTAGAGCGTCAGAAGTTAAGCAACGGATTAAAACGTAAAGCTTCCGACGATATTTGTGCAATACCTTCTAAGCTTATTCACCTAGCTCTAAAAAACAATGATATAGAGACACTTACAAGGAATGACATATCCTTAATCAAAAGGAACATGCTGAACGCCCGACAGTCGAAACACGTGAATCCCAGATCCACTGAAGAAACCCTTTCTGCTGTTGGAAATATGGACATCAAGACCAATGCTAATGAAGATTTTGTGATCGTCAACGATCTCCAGAGTAAGATTCTCGGATTTTCTACGAAGAAAAATTTAGAAGCGCTATGCCGTTCAGATACAGTTTATGTGGATGGTACGTTTAAAAGTTGCCCTAAATATTTTTATCAACTGTTCACTTTTCATGCCTTACATTACGATTCGTATGTACCCCTTGCTTTTTTTCTTCTTCCCAACAAAACTGTGAAATGTTATGAAAATTGCTTTAGGCATTTAGTTAACACCTGTTTAAATGTATGAGATTCTCACCAAAAAATATTTTTATTGATTTTGAAAAGGCCATACATGTGAGTGTTCAATCAGTGCTCACAGAAACAAAAATTAAGGGATGTCGTTTTCATCTCGGCCAAAGTTGGTATCGCAAAATTCAGTCTATTGGTTTAGCTCGGGTATATGCATCGAAATCAGAAAAGGCAAATTTTTTAAAGTCATTCTTTGGACTTGCCTTTCTAAGACCTGAAGACGTTTCAACTGTTTTTACTGATTATATAATGGCAGAACTTCCAGATGATCAAACGGTAACTGAATTTTGCGATTATGTATTAGAAAATTATCAGCCGTTTCCTCCACAGATATGGGCCGAATTTTCATGTTCTGCTAATAGAACCACTAACTCTTGTGAATCATTTCATGCTCGACTTAATAGAATGTTTAATTCTCCACATCCCAATATTTCCATATTTATTGAAGTTTTAAAAGGAATTCAAAGTGAAACTTATATTCATCTTAGAAGCAAGTCGACCAAAAAATCAAAAACTATTATTGAGAAGGAAATCTTTTTAAGGGAAGCAATAGCTGACCTATGCAACTGTCACATTTCCTTATTCGAGTTTGTAAAGAAAGTTTCTTTCAAGTTCCTTCCAATAAATATCTCTTAAATTGTATATTTATAATCTTCTAATTATTGTACTATTTTACATGTTTTTTAATGCAATTTGTACCTCTCTTATTATATAGATATAAATTGTATATTTATAATCTCTTAATTCTTGTACTATTTTAAATGTTTTTTAATAAAATTTGTACATCTCTTATTATATAGATATAAATTGTATTTTAAATGTTTTTTAATAAAAATTTGTACAGGGTGGTCCACGTAAGAAAGAAATGTTTCATTAAATGCATTATTAGTCTATACTACTAAATATAAGTCAATCCAAAAAACTTTTGTATTTGAGTTTTACATGTAGGTCTTACAGATTTTGAGATTGGATAGTGGGTCATCTTACGTGGACCACCCTGTACACCTCTTATTATATAGATATAAATTGTATATATCTTAATTCTTGTACTATTTTAAATGTTTTGTAATAAAATTTTTGATGGTGTCTAATGGTAGTTTATTTACCTCTCTTATTATACAGGGTTTCATTTATGTACTTGTACAAACTTTAAAGGGTGGTTCTTTGACTAATTTTAAGATGAAAAGTTCATATGGCGTGTCGGTTTTTCGAAGAAATGAAAATGTGTAATTTTTCACAAGTACTTAATTGAAACACTGTATAGATACTTAAAAATCCCGGGACTCGATTTACGAAGCTCTTGTTGGAACCCGGGACTCAATTTACGTATTATTATTTTGACTAGGGGACTCAATTTACGTAAAAATATGAAGGCGGGACTCAATTTACGTTTTCCGGGTGTAGGTACATTTTCAAGCCGACCCTAATCCCATTTAATCCCCTTTGAAGAGGTTAAGATGTAGATGGCAAACCTTTATTATGAAAATTTTTGGGAAAATGTCAAGCGCCCAAGCAATAAAAACAAAAATGATTTTCAGCAATTTCTCTTAATTCCTTTTGCCTTACGGTAAACGGTTTCCGAGATACAAACGTTGTTCCTTTTTAGTGGTACCCTGTTCATATAAATAAATACTTACAATAATTAATTTATTGACATGTTCAATTTCCGACTTTGGCACCAATATGGCGTCTATAAAATCAGTAAATAAATCACCACTAAGGGGTATTTCGACTAATCCTCTTCTTAAAACAACTTGCACTTGTTTATTGTGGATTAAGTGCATTCGCCTGGTACGAGTTTCTTCCAGTTCATTAGAAAGCATTTGAATTTTTTCCTTTTTAGTAGAGACCCGTTTTTGAAACGTACCAATAGTGGCTTCTCCATCAAGAATTTGAATCTGACCAGCACGAAGCTTAAACAAAAAATGTCAATAAACTTCTCTGATCTCAACAAGCCCGGAAAGACAAATTGTTAAATTCCTGTATAATTTACCAAAACGTTCAATCTGCTAGCCGTTCTATTGACGAAATAAATCAGAATTATGCTAGTTCACAATGTAAAATCTTGTGACAGAACATTGAAAACATGCTTTAAGAGATTTGCAACATCTTTGTGTATAGTATAGGACCAGAGATCTAACAAACTCATTATAAATGCAAATCCCTTACTGTCATAATTACCTATGGTGTGAGGTAAACAATTTGATTAACAATTTGGCCACCTGATCTGGGGATTCCAGTTACGGATTTATTTAAAAACTATTATATTATTATATTTTCTCAGTAATACTCTTAAAATAATTAGGGTAAATTAAAACAGATTTATTTTAGTTATCTAATTATCCTGATTTTTGGTTTTTAAATTTTTTTTTTTGTATTTGTTTAGGAAAGAAGTTATTTGTTGTCAGTTAATCGTGATATCTAAGCATTTTTCATCCGTGGGAAGAATCCAGTACGACCACGAGTCGTGATAATAGCGAAATACGTGATAAAAACTATTAAAGCGTGATGTTTTATCAATTGACACAAAAAAGTATTTTTCGACGTTTACACCACCCTTTTTGAACGTGGTTTCTTAAAATTTGATGCAGTGAAGGAAGCGGCAGCTTGACACGCAGGCCATTGAGCACAGTGTGGTTTGTTGCAAATAAACCTATAGTGAAGAGAAGAAAGAGAAAAGACTCTTTTACTTTTAAGAAACTGGACGCGACGGATATCGATATAATTTGAAGAAAAATATATGCCATGTACAGGGAACAAATGATCCCCACTTTAAAAACCCTATTGCAAAGATTGAAAAAAATGACACAGGAATAGAGTGTTGTCGTGAGACTCTGAGGAAATGTATTTTAAGAAACGGTTTTAAAATGAAAAAAAATAACAAACGACAAGTAATAATTATGAAATCGGCTCGGTTAAAAAGATGGAGGATGGAATACCTAATTGCAGTCCATGGATATAGATAGGATGAAAGGGATATTATTTATTTGGACGAGACGTGGTATGACACATACGAAGTTCCAGAAAAAGGTTGTGTAGATTCATCGGATCAATGCAGAACCAATTTTGTTAATATTTATTATTAAATTACGTTTAAAATAATATATTTTTAACATAAAAAATCAGTAAGTACCACACTTTTGTTGCATAGAGGTAGATAAAAAAAAATGTCCACGCTTTTATATATATTATTATCTCAAAGCAGCGCAACCCTTTATTCTATCAGCAACGAGTCTGTCCCTGCGTTCATACTTTTATTCGATCACACGGATTTCACATTAGGGATTAGCATTTAGTTATAATGAGTTTGTTAGATCTGTGGTCCTACTATAGATAAAATAATTATGTGGGAGCAGCCGTTTATGACTGGACTAAATTTTATGAAAACATAAACCACAAAAATACCTACTCTGATGTCAAATTCAATTCTTATTCTACGATGTTTACAAATTAGTGCCCATACTGTTTCATCAATGGCGGGAGGTACTCCGGCGTACTGATCCAAGGTATCGAGCGATTTCATGTAGTCTAAACATTCCGGAGTCATACCTATGGTCGTCACGTTTGTTAGAACGCCTTTTGCTAGTTCGATCAGAACTGTTGCTGTGCTGATATTACGATAACTTGCCTTTGGTCTCTTTCTACAATATTAAAAAAAATCTGGAATTATTTCCATTAGAAAATATATGCATCTGGCAATTTGAAAACAATAAGATATAAAGACACGAATCGCTGTGATTTCGATACTTTTTTAGTCAATTCAATGCAATTTATCGAACAATAAAAATCCGATTATTGTTACAAACCAGTTACCTGTTATTTTGTTATTTTTTTAGTTGTTTGTTGTTGTAATAAAAAAAATAATAATAAATAGTTATGTCAAGTTCTAAAAAGATGGTCATTAATTTTTCTACTTTTGGATAACAAAAATCGGTACTTCCAGCCTAGATAAATATATTACTGATGTTTAAGGTAAGAACAATAATTACCGTGCGAGCAAAAATTATTTGCATTAAAGAGGGCTTAGATTGAAAAACGTAGGGCTTGGTTTAGATCACAATGATATGGGGACGATATATCTAACCAAATCTAGGTTAAAATTTTGTCAAATTCATATTGTGACATGATATGCCAAACTAATGGGTAATAAAATAAGACAAATACAAATTTATTTTCGTTGTTTACAAAATTAACAAAATAAGAATATACAGAAAGAAAAAAGAAAAATAATTACATAAATTGCTGAAATTGGCCACCGCCATGCTCCAAGCATAAATTCATACTTCTCTTCATATTTTCGAAAGTGTTGACCAGCATCTCTGGAGAAATGTTACCACATTCTTGAATAATACTTTATTGTAATTGTTCTAAATTTGCAACTGGTCTTTTAAAAATAGTGTTATTTAAATGAGGAAAAACGAAGTAATCCATAACCGTTAAACAAGGTGATCTTGGTGGGAATTCAATGTCTGATCGAAAACTGATCAATCTGTCGTCGAAAAAATTGCGTAAGTAGTTAATAGTTTTGGCGGCTGTATGGCGGTTGCACCGTCCTGTTGAAAATATCCAAAACCTAGTTCATCGTCAAGTAATTGCTCCACAAATGGATTCAAAATACTGTCTCTATACCGCTGTGCTGCAACTGTGTCATGGAAAAAATAGGACCAACAATTCTTCTTCGGGAAACTAACCAGACACCAATTTTTTGAGGGTGCAATGTGGACTCCACAAAAAAATGGGGATTTTCACTACTCCACATGCGTGTATTCTGAAAATTCACATAAGGCGAAACCAGGCGGGGAACCAGGCTTCATCCGAAAAAAATGTCAGGTCTAATAAACCATTTATTTCCAATAAATTTTGGGTAAACCATTGAGAGTAATTCCTGCGTCTTTCAAAATCTGCGGCTTGTATTTCTCGAAATACTTGTACTTTATAAGGAAATAAATTTAGCTGCTTCTTAAGAATAGTCCTGCATGTTCCATAAGATCTTCCCACTTCTTGGGACAGGCGTCTTAGACAATTTGTTGGCGTATTTTGCATTATTTCACGAACGTTTGCAACAAGTTCTTCTATTCTTACAGATGGTCTTCCTGCTCCTTTTTTGTATTGTATAGAACCTGTTTCCCTAAACACAGCCACGGTTCTTTTCAGGCAATGATAAAAAAAATTCCCAGCAATAAAAGCAACGTTAGGAAAATGTTCGTGAAAATCGTCCGTGCAGAAAACCCGGATTGTATTGCCACTCATCATTTACTCTAATCCTGTTTTGAAAATACGCTTTAACCATTAATGTTTTATGCCGTGTCGTAAAGCCCATTGTAAGAATTGTTCAAGATTTAGGAAAAATTAACGATAAATCAAATTACTTGTAACGACTGTCAAAGATGATGGAATAATATTGATTGTTAAATCTGGTAGTTACTGACACCCAACAGGTATTAAGCTCTACTGCTAAGCATTACGTCCTTAGGCAAGGCCCTCTTTGTTGCAAATAATTTTTGCTCGCACGGTACAATTATTACCTATAATGAATGTTTTACCTAGCTGGTTTCTTGAGGTTATATTTTAGCCAACATATTTCCTAGTAGGAATAATAAAAAACTGTTAAATTAACTTATTTTTTAAATAGGTATATTTAATATACAACTAGCTGACAGATTACAGTGTATTGATAAATTTTACCCACAAAATGGGTTTTAATCGTAACAAAAATGTTCATCATCATTATTTAGTCCAGCTGCGTCCACTACTGGACATAGTTCTCTCGTAATCATTGCCACGTGTTTATACTGTGTACACCGCTTGCATCCAGTTTGGTTGAAATGTGTCAGCGATCCAAATAGAACAAATTTAATACTAAGTAAAATTTGTTTTAGTGTTTATAATCTTGAAATATAACACTTAGTGTAATGGTTTGATAACTACCTAATATTATTACATTTTTCCATAAAATTTGTGTAAAAATAGATCTCGAGAAAAATCCTCTTTAAACAGAATTTTTATGAAAATTTATCAAAGAAATGTCAACATATACAGTGACCGGCAGAAAGTACGCACCAAAGGGATTTTTTTTTAATTTCAAAACTTACCAAATTTTTTTGGCGGTGGAAAAGTTCTGCATGTCCTTAAACAAAAAAGAGCATAGACAAAACTAGTAAATATTGCGCCGTATACGAGGAAGAGGTGAAAACGTTAAATTCACTCAAGAATAAATTGCCCTTATTTTTCACTGTGGAATTTTTTTTTTATTAGGAAATGTTGTTTGCACTTAAAACTTATCCATAAATACCAAATTTCAGCTCGGTAGCACAAATATAATTATTTATCATGGCAACCAGATTTAAATGAAAACGAATTTTATTGTAAGGGTTTAAACTTTAATTCATGAACCAATGGGTTTAAGAGTTTTTGAAAAATTGGGAACGGCAAAATATTGTTAAATGTATGAAGAAACCCTCATTTGTTTTGCATAAAGTTATTCCGCTTATCCATAGAATAATGTACGGTGTGCACCAGAAAAGTTAGATAATTTTTGACGTTATTTTATTAAACGTCCAGTTCTCGCGTATTTAAACAAATTTAAGTTAGTAATGTATCTAATTGCCCAAGAGCTGTTAAAAAATTGAATTTATAGATCGCATAGCTTCTATCGATTCGTTATACGAGGGGGCGTCAAATAAAAAGTAAAAACACTTTTTTTGTGCTACCGAGCTGAAATTTGGTATTTGTGGACAGCTTTTAAGTGCAAACAACATTTCCTAATAAAAAAAATTTCTACAGTGAAAAAGAAGGGTACTTTATTCTTGAGTGAATTTAATGTTTTTACCTCTCCCTCCTATACAGCCCATTACTTACTAGTTTTGTCTATGCTCTTTTTTGTTTAAGAACATGCAGAACTTTTCCACCGCCAAAAAAATTTGGTTAGTTTTGAAATTTAAAAAAAAATACCCTTTGGTGCGTACT
The DNA here is from genome assembly GCA_963969555.1 of Polydrusus pterygomalis. Lineage (NCBI taxonomy): Eukaryota > Metazoa > Arthropoda > Insecta > Coleoptera > Curculionidae > Polydrusus > Polydrusus pterygomalis. The sequence continues at coordinate 24,274,946 of OZ018379.1, forward strand.
TTCTGCCGGTCACTGTATCCAAAAAAACATTCTCAGCTTATGGATCATAATAATAATTATATTGGCCAAAAATACGATTTTATTTATTTGTTATTATTTATGTAAGTTACAATATTGCAACAGGACATTTTATTTTATTGTAATAGTTATTTACGATATACAGTGTGTGTATAAAGTCTGGAAACGGCTTAATAACATCACAATTTACTGGCCGATTTAAACCAAATTTGGTCCAGTTGTGTAAGAGGATCTAACGCACCGATTGACGGTATTGGCGTTCTTGCCAGCTTTTTAGTTTGTCTGGAATTCGAACGAATTTTATATTTTTAAATATAACACCCAGTATATTTTTACATTTTTAAATTCCACATAAAATTATAATTATTTTTTATTAAATGCATTATTAGTCTATACTTCATAGTTTCCGAGATATTGACTCTCGAAAAGTGACATTTTTGAACTTTGACAGCTTATAACTTTCTAACAGTACGTCTTAGAGCAAAACGGCTTACATGTCCCTATCTTCAATTTTTATTATCTTCCCAAAAAAATCAACTTTCAGTTAAACCGGAACAACTATATTTCCTGCTTTCGAGTTACATCCGGTTTAACCGGAAGTTGATTTTTTTGGGAAGATAATAAAAATTGAAGATAGGGACATGTAAGCCGTTTTGCTCTAAGACGTACTGTTAGAAAGTTATAAGCTGTCAAAGTTCAAAAATGTCACTTTTCGAAAGTCACTATCTCGGAAACTATGAAGTATAGACTAATAATGCATTTAATAAAAAATAATTATAATTTTATGTGGAATTTAAAAATGTAAAAATATACTGGGTGTTATATTTAAAAATATAAAATTCGTTCGAATTCCAGACAAACTAAAAAGCTGGCAACAACGCCAATATCGTCATTCGGTGCGTTAGATCCTCTTACACAACTGTACCAAATTTGATTTAAATCGGCCAGTAAATTGTGATGTTATTAAGCCGTTTCCAGACTTTATACACACACTGTATGTGTTGTAAAGATTCATATTACAACACGAGATGTTAAAGTTGTCAAACGAGGCGTCAGCCGAGTTTAATAAAACATCGAGTGTAGTAATATGAATTTACAACAAGAATATTGTACAAAATTTTATCTACTTTCATCTATGAATAAAAATATTTGGCAAAAGGCATTTTTAAAAATAAAAATGCACCTGTAAAAATGCAACTGCTATTAAGTTTACTAATTAAGTTTTTTATGTTACCTTTCGCTTGGTTACTGTTTTGCATGGTTACTGTCGAAACTTTGTCAAACAAATTCAAAAATATTAAAAGCGTTTTTCAAAATGAGCGATTCTGGAAGTTTACCGTCTGATATAGAAGCAGCGGCAAACGAAGCGATCTCAAGTTTAGTCCCGACAAAATCCAAAATAAAGGAGGTGTCTGAGAAAATCCTTTTGGGTTATTTTTCCGGAAAGCAACGCTCCCAGAAACCATCTACACTATGGACTCACTACTCAATGTTGAGAACTATGATTTCAGTCAAGAAAAATCAAGATATAAGCGGATTTTTTCAACTAATCACATTTTTGAAAAGAAATTCAGAGGGTTATAAGGCCAAAAAGTCCAAAGTTTTCACAAAGGAAGACGTATGTAAGTTTCTTAGTACTGCAGATGATGAAACATATTAACTTATGAAGGTTGTTATGATAATCGGCATTTTTGGGGCTTGTCGGCGCGAAGAACTAGCTAAGTTAATGTTGGATCATATTGAACACAATGATTTGTATATAAAAATTGTTTCCATTCTCGAAAACCAAAATTATGTGAGAATTTGTTATAACGGAAGGAAAACGTGACAGGTGTCAACTGTTTAAGTATTTTTCGAAAGTATGCTAAACTTCGTGCTCTTAATGCAATTCACAGGCGGTTTTTTGTATTCTATGGAAAAGGAAAATGCACCTCCCAGCCTGTCGGAATTAATACTTTTGGAAGTATACCAAAAAAGATTGCAACAAAACTTGGATTGAATAATCCCGAAGGATACAGTGGACATTGTTTCAGGAGGTCCTTAGCCACCATTCTAGTTGATGGTGGTGCAGATATGCAGATGTTAAAGCGTCATGGGGGCTGAAAATCCTCTTCTACGGCAGAAGGCTACGTTGAGAATTCTTTAGAAAATAAGAAACAAATAGCAAAGAAGATCATGGGGTCAGACACGGATTTAATGATTGGAAATTCGAACGTAAAGGGCTCCATCACATCCACTTCTGGTTTACAAATTTCTAACTGTAAAAAGTGTATTATTAATGTTTATAATAAACCTTAAGTGTTATAATTTAATAATAATTAATTTTAATTAATAATTGGTAATTAATTTTATAATTGTTAATAATAATTTATAAATTAAATTCTTCTAAAAAGTGTGGTTTTATTTAACAGCAAAATGTTAATAAAACTTTTTTTTTTTTCATTACAGCACTAGTGCTGTAAAGTCATCTAGTGCTGTAATAGATGCCCTTACAAAACGATTTACAGAACTGTAAAATTCATATTACTAAATGAAAGTAGATAAATGTTTTTATTCAATTTTTAATCTGAAATTTATCGAGATCAGTTGGACAATTTAAAAAGTAAAGCCCGACAGCCTAGAGCAGGGGTCTTCAACCTTTTTCATAGAAGGGCCATATTTAGGCTACTCATCGATTGCCGGGCCAGAACAAATAGAAAGTGAGAAATTTAATTTAGCTGAAATATAGTAAACTCAAGACAATATTATACAAACACATTTTTTATATTTAATTAGACTTTTAAGATTGTTTGTTTTTTACAAGTTTGTCAATATCTGGTCTTATTTTGGATGTAGCGATACGAAGGCTATTTTTGAGATGAGAGTCCGTTATTCTGGTCTAATTTTTTGATTTCACATGTTTCATTCGGGAAAATAATTGTTTACATACATAGATACTCCCAAATAGTGACATCATCTTCAAAGCATGAAGTTGAATGTTCGGAAACTTAATTGTATCAATGCATCTGGAGTAAAAATCAAATAGTCCACAATTGTATTTTTCTTTTAGTTCAGTATTGCACTGCAAATCTATCAGTTCCATTTGAAGATTTCCTGGAACATCTTCAACAAAAATAGTAAAAGGCGTAGCAAATAAGTGTATTGATTTTTCATTTTCTCTGAAGTCCTTAAATCTCGAAGTAAATTCTTTCTGTAGATCAGTTATTGTGGAAATATATTTATTCGGATCACCCCACGTACAAGTTGACAAGTTCGGAAAGTGTGTCAAATTGTTTTTTTGCAGCTGCATTTTCCACAATTTAAGTTTAGCTTTAAAGGATTTTATGCTGTCATATAAGTTGTTTATAAAATTTTCCTTACCTTGTAACCATGCATTCAGGTCATTCAGATGTAAAGTAAGATCAACCAAAAAACCAAAATCACTGAGCCATTCTGGATCATCAAAGAAGGCATCAGGATGTCACTTGCTAGCCAAAAACGTTTTAATTGGTTCTTTAGGATTAAACACCCGCGTTTCCTCTTAAGGCAACGAACATCTGAGAAGTAAACAACATTACCACACTGCGAATCAATATCGGACAAAAGTTTTGAAATTTTCTGTGGTTGAGCCCCCGAGACCTGATAAAATTTACCATCTTTATAACTTCTTTCATGATGTTAGATCTATTAATATTTAGACCAGACTAAAGTAAAATAATTTTGTATAATATTTTTTCAATTTTCGTCTAAAAGAGATTTCTGAAGTAGACAATATTTTAAGTTTTAGGTAATATATTTTATGTATTGGAAATTGTATTTTATTTGTATGCGGGCCATAAAAAAGTTAATGGCGGGCCGCAAGCGGCCCACGGGCCGCAGGTTGAAGACCACTGGCCTAGAGGAATGAAAGGTATAAATAAGTATACGGTACACACTTGTATAATTTATAGGCTTGCTCTTGAATAACAGGCGACATATCCATAAATTCCTTTCGATAATTTTTTTCCAAATTCTTTTCTTTAGCTTGCATTGCTTCAACGTTGATCTTGCATTCAACAAGTGCATCCTGCATAAACGATACCAATTTTATGTTATCTTCTAGATCTTTTACATACATTAAGTCATCGGCCCTAAAAATATTTTATTTTTCAAAAAAGTACCAGCTATTTTTGCATTAATGTGTAAAAAGATTGTTGTCCTATAGATTCGTAAAAAAAATGTATTTAAAAAAAAAATTACATTATTCTGTCGAGTGTTGCCTTTGCATAATATACGATTTATAATATTTTATATTTAATACAATCCCTCCCAAGTTATACAGGGTGATTCACGGTGGATGGAACGTTAGACGTTTCTGACGAACTAGTAAAGGAATCGTTCTGAAAATTTGGTCGCGTACATAAAAGGACATGCTCTACCAACCTATAGTTATTTAACTACAAGGAAGGCAGGAGGCAGGTGATACTTACCAGTCGAGGACATAGCCTGCCTCCCGAGTTTGTATTATATTTTTTCTACTCCAGTTCCCTCAAATTAAAAAAAAAATGTTTTTTAATTTTATAATTTGAGCTATCCAACTGAAATACCCCGTATGTATGACAGGTTTCCTAGTATTGATACGTTGACTGCTAAAGTTGCCACAGTGGATCTTTGCCCGTGCGTCATCAATCAACGATCAGGACTCGACGTGGTTAATAACTCTGCATCCCTGTTTATTACAGTAACAAGTTTGAATAAAAGCATAAAAGAACGTCTCCAAAATTCCGCAATAATATAACGTGCTGGACAAGGATAAAACTATAAACGTCAGTTAATTACTTTCTTTATTTGTTTAGTTGACAACCGTTGTATTTTAGAACGTCATTGTCAACCTTATTTTGATCTGCCAATCTAACTCGTATTTTGTAAATCTGTGTGCCTTAGAACTGTTCCTGTTTCTAAAAATAGTTCTTTTTGGAGGTAATTATACCCACCATCTGTTTTGGCGGTAAGTATTTATGGATTTTTATAATAACTAATTTATTTATTTTAAATATTCTAACCGTGAAAGTTCTTTGAAACGTTTACGGCAGTGGCTAAATTCCCTTAAATGAAAGGATGTTAAAAATTTGACTTTTGCGATTTTAATAGTCAATAAAACACCAAACTTTTGTAGATTTTAAGCTTTAAAAATAGTATTAAATGTATAAACATTTGTTTGTCAATTTCTTTTAGATAATAGAGAATGCCGGGCAAAACTTAAAATAAATAATAATTTTTCGTGATATTATGTAGGTACGTCAAACGGTAGGCAGGCACGTCCATTTTATGAACTTAACTTAGTTTTGACTTTTTTCGTCTCGTAATTTTGATTTGATTCATACGATTTTGATGACGTAAAAGTGATGATGCACGGTAAAAGAACCACTGTGGCGACTTTATGTAATTCATAATGTTCATAATCAAACAAATGTTCTGTCAGTGTCAGTTTTTTTAAGAAATCGAAAAAATGGATATCGATGCAGTTGCGAATGCAGCTTGCGCTGCTCTATTAACTCAGAAATCGAAGGAACGGTACAATCGGTATTACAAGGACTTCAAGGATTGGTGCAGTATTAATGCAAGTGATGAAAGAGTCATCGAGAATTTTATGCTGGCGTACTTTGTACTTCCCTAGAGAGGTAAGTATTTACTTACCTCCCTAGGGAGGTAAAACGTACTTACCTCCCTCAAATCAGTATCAAAATGAAGTACTTACCGCGTAAGGAGTAGAAAAAATATTTTTAACAATACAGTGTTGCCGCTTCCACACAAAAATAATAGTAACTTCGACTTTTTAAATGCAACACCATATATTTTATTTTATTTTCGAAACCCCCATTACTTTCCTAATAATTTTTATTAACTCTACTCTATGCTTACCTCTTACCGTTTCTAAGATATAAATTAATTTCCGTTTTTTTTTCCGAAAACGTCACTTTTAAAAATGCTGATAATTTTGAACTCTAAAACACTGAAACCCTGAAATATGGTAAATAGTTAACTACTACCATAGGGCTCTTTGCACAAGTCCCAAATCTTAGTTGCAATATACAGGGTGGTTGAAAACTACACCTATTCTGGCAACTTGATAAAGTGACCATAAGTCCTTTTTTTCAAATGTAACACCCTGTATATTATTACGGATTTGAAAAGCTGCTAAAAGTTCACTTAATTCTTGTATATCATACCTGTACCCAACTAACTAGTTTAACCATTTTTTTGACGTATTAAGCATAATTTGTAAAACTTTCTATACAATTCAATTTTTATTCGGTTATTAGTAAGTTAGCCATGACAAAAACTGATGTTTACGTATGTTACTATGGTTATCGTTTTGACATTTCATTAAGTTTAGATACAAGATAGAAATACACTTAAAGTTATGGAAGAAAACTATACAAATGCAGTTTTTATGAATTTATTTATTTTATTTGGACAATGTGAAGACATGTATAAAGTTTAACGAAATGTACTCTAATTTACCGCCAATGAATCTTAGAAAATTCATAAGGATCCAGAACAATTTTATTAAATGTTAACTAGGTATTCAAATAATAAAAGACTACTGAAATTATAACTAATAAAATGCTATTTTAACAGATGTTCAAATGGCTGGCCGTTTACATTCAAACACTTTAATATGCGGTTGTTGACTGCATGGATGTCAAGAAAAATTTAGTCTTAATGTTTTTTGCATGTTAATGCAAGAACTGCATTTGTATAGTTTTCTTCTATGACTTTAAAGTGTATTTCTATCTTGTATCTAAACTTAATCAAACGTCAAAACGATAACCATAGTAACATACGTAAACATCAGTTTTTGTCATGGCTAACTTACTAATAACCGAATAAAAATTGAATTGTATAGAAAATTTTACAAATTATGCTTAATACGTCAAAAAAATGGTTAAACTAGTTACTTAGCTACAGGTATGATATACAAGAATAAAGTGAAATTTTAGCAGCTTTTCAAATCCGTAATAATATACAGGGTGTTATATTTGAAAAAAAGGACTTATGGTCACTTTTTCAAGTTACCAAAATAAGTGTAGTTTTCAACCACCCTGTATATTGCAACGAAGATTTGGGACTAGGACAAAGAGCCCTATGGTATTAGTTAACTATTTACCAAATTTCAGGGTTTCAGTGTTTTAGAGTTCAAAATTATCAGCATTTTTAAAAGTGACGTTTTCGGACAAAAAAAACTGAAATTAATTTATATCTTAGAAACGGTAAGAGATAGGTATGGAGTAGAGTTAATAAAAATTGTTAGGAAAGTAATGGGGGTTTCGAAAATAAAATAAAATATATGGTATTGTATTTAAAAATTCGAAGTTACTAGTATTTTTGTGTGTAAGCGGCAACACTGTATTGTTAAAAATATTTTGTTGGTAGAGCTTGTCCGTTTATGTACGCGACCAAATTTTCAGAACGATTCCTTTACTGGTTCGTCAGAAACGTCCAACGTTCCATCCACCGTAAATCACCCTGTATGTATAGCGCAAAATTTTCAAGGAACTTTTTTACTTACAAAATCTCGGCTGCTCTGTTAACAGTATCAATCCTCCTTGACTGAATCACTCTGTTTCTATTCACTTGTAGATTCTCTTGATTCATGCTTTGGTCAATGTAAAATTTGTACTTAGTACATTCGTACAATTTCGTATTAAACCGTCTGATAGAGTCCCTTTGGGCTGTAGAAACTTTAATAAATTCAACATCGAGAAGACTTTTATATTTTTCCCTTTCTGACCCCAATTGGTTAACCTTTTCTTCATAGTCCAAGATAGCAAGAAGGTCCTCTTCGGTATATTCTTCGGGTACCTTGGTTTCCTTTAACGTAACATAATTTTTTTTAAAGATATTGTCTAAATGTTTAGAGAATAGTCTTGTAGTCAGTCGAAATCTATTAAATTTCTATTATTTAATACTCATGCTGAGAAAATATATTTTAATACTATCTCTAGATGTTAGTAGGAGATGAAATTAGCACTAATTATATACAGGGTGAGTCGGGAGGAACGGACCAAATTTCAGGAGTGTATTATACATGCGAAAACAATTAAGAAAAAAACCATATGTTCTTATCCGATATTCATTTGGTTTCTACGTTCCACTTTTATCAAAATTTTCAAGTAATTAGAGTATGCCATGCTCGAGACTCTAAACTATTTGACATCTATGTTGTCTTGACAATGTGTCTGTGTATTGTGGCAGTAATTAAACGTTTATTTTCAAGTTTGAGTGACTAAAGTGTTACAAAATGCCAAATACTTATTCAAATTTAGAATGTATGCAAATATGGTGTTTATTTATGGTTTCTGTAATAGAAGTGCTACAGTTGCTGTTGATGAATATCGTCAACGGTATCCACATCACAGACATCCGACTAAAAACGTGTTTATCAGAGTTTTTAACAATTTGTGCAAGAATGGTAAGCTTCCCAGTGCCAACATTGGCAACACTCAATTGGACATTCTACAAAAAAGAGTATTAAATACACTCCACGAGCAAGGCTTATATCCATACCATGTACAGAGAGTACAGCACCTAAAACCGGAAGATTATGCTAAACGTATTGAATTTTGTCGATGGATAAATATTCATCGTGTTGTATCGCGTATACGTTTTTACAGATAAAGCAACATTCAGCCGTGACGGTATTAAGGTAGGGAGTATCAACATGCTTGCCAACCTATAACCTATTTCGCGTAGATTTATTTATGTTTTCTAGCTTTTATACAAAATTTAAAGACAATCAGTATCGACTTGGTATTCTATAGATAATAATTGACATATTTAATAAATACCAAGGAATTTCATAACGTATTTTAGGAGAATTGTATAGCGGATAATATCGGGTAAGATTTTTTTTAACATTATTATGTCATTGTCACTCATTGTTCTTTCACTATACAATTCTCCCAAAATTAGCAATGAAATAAATTGCTATTTTTGTAATATATCAGATACTACCTAAATAATGTACCGACGATATTGATTTTCTTTAAATGTTAGTTATTAAAATAATAAACTCAAAAACTCAACGCGAAATAGGTTATAGGTTGGCAATAGATTGAATGACGTTGAGAATTCAACCTTAATAATACTCGTAACTCTCATGCGTGATTAATTGAAAATCACCACGCAACAGTTAAAAGTAATTTTCGTAAGTAATTACATTTCGAAACAGCTATTGCACGCAGTGAATGGTTGGTGATTTTAACCTTTTCAGTCGCTAAACCTGACTTTTTTGCTTCCGTTGAGGTCCACCGAGTGATTATATTTTTTTCGACAGGGATATTCTTATACCACTTGCCCAATTTCCAGAAAAGATTAACAGTTAAAAACAATCGCGGGATATTTATGTTATTTCTTTTTTCTAAGAACTTTTTAAACAACCTTACTGGACACAAATCCGAATTAATTTTGTTTTTAACTAGCCACTTGGATGGTGCACAAGGTTTTTCTCCTCCTTGTGTTGTTTTGTCAAATATTGGGTTGTATTCCATTCTGCCTGTTTTAATTAAACATTTTACTCCCTCTCCTCCTCGCCATGCTAGTTCGTATGACAAAACTAAGAACCTTTTTTTTGCAAGCCATCAGGCGTTTCTTCATCACAATTCTGTACCATATTTTTAAACTCATTGTATACAGCGCTTTCCTTTCTTTTCTGCGGGTCTGTCTGCAACTGCTTCCGTTTGGCACCTTTTGCTTCGCGGGCTGTTTTAAATTCCGTATCAGTAAAGGGATTAAATTTAATAATATATTCGTTTTGATATTTTTCCATTAATAATTTTGACGTAACGTTCCAAATAGTATTTACAGTAAAATCTTTATATTCCTCACCATTTTTCTTTTTCATATTGTAGGCCCAGTCAGTCAGAATATTGGCCAGCGTCGGTATTAAAGTATTTTCGTTTATACTATAATTTCTCTCTTTAATAAAATTCATGAACTGCCTCCATATATACTGGTGGTTTAGTAATGTATTTTTAGGTTTACTTTCGGTAACTTTCTCTAAAATTAAACTTAATGAATCACTTCCAAATCGCGACATTTTTACGACTTTTTAAATTTGATTTATGTACATAGACAAGCGAGTTGCGCACTCTCAAGGATATATAGGCAACTTAACATACTAAATTGGTTCCCTGAGAGCGCCACCCGCGACCGAAAGCGAAACTAAATATAGTCGCCAAGCATAAAAATTTTAATTTTATTATTACTTTGAATTCAAATTTTCGCGCTTCTAACTTAACGGAAAAGTTTGAAGCGCGAAACATCTTATTCAAGTTAAAATAATTTGGGAGAACGAAAGGAAATTATAACAACTTTCTGGTATGGCGACAAGATTTATTAATAGGTATTAGATATTTACATAAATAGGTTTTAAATAAAAAAACAGCTTATATTATTATATTATTATTTTCTGTAGATTTTTCTAACAATTCCGTGTTAATTTCAAAGTTTTTATTTAATAAACTAGTTATTGTACCTTGTAGTTCATTAAGTTGTGAAGTAAAGTTTCTTTCTATATCTTTAATAGCTTTCTCTGTACTTTCCAATCGTTGGGCGACATTAATGAAGTCTTCAGGATGTTCCACGCTTTTGTTAATTGCCTTGGTTTTTCTTCCCGATTTCTTTGGTCGCGACATATTAAATATATACCTATTTACGATTCTTAAACTACCGACTGCGCCATGTTAAGTTTATAAATTATATATGAATAATTATTTAATAATAACTTTATTTTTTATATATTTTACAAATTAATCATAAAATGACAATGACAATCTTCCACCAGTCCAGGTAAGACTTCAGGATCTGTCACAACAAGCCATATTTTTATCTTTCTCGCACATATGCTGGTACAGTTTAATACAGAGAGAGAGAGAGAGGTACAGAGTATTGGCCATGCTCATTCTAAATGAATATTCTGTTCCTACCAACGTTAGGAGATGAACAACCTTATAAAACAAAACTCCTACAATAGCGCTACTAGCGACCGGAAGCTAAATTAAACGAACAAGGGACGACCTTCACCATTTAAGTTATCCTAGCCTGTTTATGTATGTCAAAATGACAAATACATAATATCAACACAATAATACACCTACAAGGTGCTATTGTAAATATTAATTATTGTTACTTAGATACGGACCTATAGGGAAATTTTCGGCGGGACATTTTCGCACCTACTGGGAAATTTTCGTCGAAAAGTTCCCGCTTCATATGTTAGTTTTTACACATGAGAGAAATATTCAATATAAGTTTTCGGTTAACGTTTGCTCGATAGCTATTTAATTGGCCCTTTGATTTTGGAGAATCGCCTCACAAGAGACAACTACCTAAATTTTGTACAACATGAGTTACAAGGATCAAGGATTATATACTAACGGATGTTCCTATAAATATCAGAAGGCAAATGTATTACCAGACGATGGAGCTCCTGCACATTTTGCTCGTCAGGTCAAGCCACATTTAGACGAAACATTTCCAGGGCGTTGGATTGGTCGCGGTGGTCCTATTAATTCGCCTCCAAGATCTCCAGACCTCACAGCACTAGATTATTGTTTATGGGGCTGGTTTAAAAATGAAGTGTACAAAGTATAAGTGGACACTCGGGATGCACTAATTCGACGTATTAGAAATACTGCAGGCAATTTTAAAGAAGAAAGACATGAAGCAATTAGAAAAGCAACGGGGGGGGGGCATCTTCGTAGATGAAGCAGAAAATGTTAAGAAGTCAATGGCGGTATTTTTAAACATTTATTAAAAGAACGCTATGATTTAAAAACCGTTAATATATTTTATGAAGTTTTCTTTATTTGGTATTACGCTATAACTTGAAAACAAATGATTATTAAATAAGAACATATGGGTTTTTTTTAATTGTTTTTGGGCGTATATTACGCTCCTAAAGTTTGGTTCGTTCCTCCCGACTCACCCTGTATATGTATTTTTGTTTCGAAATTATTCTGTTTAAAATTCAACCTCATGACTTACGAGACACTTGGGTTTGGGAACATCCCGTTTCAGTTCGTCTTCCCATCGTATCTCTAGGACGCCATTCATCATGGCCATCAAGGCTCTTTCCCGGAAATCGTCGGACAAAAGAAGCAGCCTTATTCGTTCCTCTTCAGCATATTTTACATCTAAAATAGCCTGTTCGCTTGGAGAAATATAAGGCTTGATGCCGATTTCCTCTTCGCTAATGTGTAAAATTGCTGTCTGTGGATTTTCAGTCTAGAGAAGTAAAAAGCATACATATGCATAATTATAATATACAGCGTGTATTCGGAAGTTCTTACCAAATGGGAAACTTTTTTATTATTAATTTTACGAAAAAAAATTATTCTTTATAAAAAGCTCTCTAAAACCTAAAATGCAACCATCAAATATCGAAATTTTCCAGTCATATACGAGGTTTGTCAAAAAATGTGAATTTTTCCCAAGAATGTGAATTTTTCCCAAGATTAAAGTACCTTTATTTTTGACATTATCAAAAATTGTTATTAAAAAAAGTTGATCAGAACTAAAAATCACGTGTAAAAATGCAATAACACGCATTAAATTAATTAAATAATTAAAAAATTAAATAATTAATAATAAATCAATAAAATAATTTTTCAACATAAATGCCTATAATTGCACAATTAGCCGTAGTTTTTAGTTCTAATCAACTTTTTTTATTAACAATTTTTGATAATGTCAAAAATAAAGGTAGGTACTTTACTCTTTGAAAAAATTCACATTTTTTGACAAACCTCGTATATGACTGGAAAATTTCGATATTTGATGGTTGCATTTTAGGTTCTAGATCATGCAGAGCTTTTTATAAAGAATAATTTTTTTTTCGTAAAATTAATAATAAAAAAGTTTTCCATTTGGTGAGAACTTCCGAAGACACGCTGTATAGGAACATGCTAATGTGTATTTTAAATCATTTTTGTTGTAATTAAAAGTAAATAAATTAAAATTAAATATTTCAAAACTAAATGTATGGCTATGGGTAATAATTTAAATTGTCAAAATATAAATGTTGTAATGATGGTGAAAAATGGTGGGAAATTAGGAAACAGTTTTAAATATTTAGGAAAAATCATTGATTTAAAATTAAAATTTTAAAATTATTTTGAAAGTATTATATCGAAGATTGCGGGAAAAGTAGGTTATTTTAAAAGAATTAGTTCTAATTTAAGTTTGTTTTCTAAAAAAACTGTATTTAATACTATTATATTACCACATTTTCTTTATTGTTTTTCCATTTTATATTGTGCTAGTGAAGAAATATTTGATAAATTACAAATTTTGCAAAATAAGGCAATGCGGATTATTTTAAATTGTGACAAATATACAAAAAATAATTTCATGTTGAAAAATTTAGATTGGTTGAATGTAAGAAATTTAATTTTTTATTTAGTATGTATCTTTATACATAAAATTAAAAATAATTTATTGCCTGATTGTTTAAAAAAAAATTTGTTCTTTTAATTATGACCCAACATAATTATAAAACAAGAACTAATTAAAATTTGTATGTGGATAGAGTGTCTAAAACATTAGCTTATAAATCTTTTTTTTATAAAGGTTTGATAGAATATAATAATTTGGAAAATTCTATTAAATCTCAAAAATCATTAAAACTGTTTAAAATTTTTTTAAAATTACATTTAATTAAAAAACAAAATGATACGTAATATTTGATACAATTTGCAAAAGGTTTAATTTTTCTGCCTGTTTTTGTTAAAAGAAGGTTGCGTTTTAAAATTTAAAAATAATTCTATAAAAATGTGTTAAAAAATGTATTAAAAAATATTTAATTGTATTGTCTTGCTAAATAAATCATGTTACTACTACTACTACTATTAATTAATTACATTTCTCCGTTTATTGGGATATTCTTTAACATTCGTCATTGTATAACTTTAAATTATTTAAAAAATATTTATTATGCATTAGTACATTCAAAAATTTAGTATCTTATTCCTATTTGGGGTTCAGTCAATTCAATAGTACTAAAACCTTTAAATAAATTAAAAATAAAGTTATTAAATGTATTCATAGATTTGCGCACTTAGAACCAACAACAAATTTATATAAACCGAATAAATACCTAGATATAAATAATTTATATAATTTAAAAATTTATATATTTATTCATCCTTTACTTTTCAAACAAAATATTTCTAACATAACGTTTAAAAAAGTTCATGATATTTGTAGACATGATAGGTATTAGACAAACTAATTTTTTACAAACTATTAAAATAAACAGTAACTTTGGAAACCGGTCATTGTTATAATATAATGGATTAATATTATATAATATTTTGCCCGAAAATATTAAAACATTAAAAAAACTACCATTATTTAAATTTCATTTAAAAAAATATTTCCTGGTATATTTTTTTTTCTTAACGAGTTAATCAAACGTTTATAATATAAAACGAATTTTTTTAACTGTCTCTTTTTTATATACAGTGTGTCCAAAAAAGTATGCAACATAATGGGGAACTTCTTTATTACCCTTTTCTCAGAATAGTTTATTTCTGATAAAAGTTGGTGCATGCCTTAAAACTATAAATGCATATTTCATATTTCACCTGCGGCTGATAGTTAGGGAGCAAATGCCATTTTTTCGAAATCGCCTTAAGAGTAAAGTACCTTAATTAGTACAAATACGACAAAATTTTATATGCAAATGTTTTTGCAAATAAAAAACTTAGTTTAAATACGAAATTTGTGTTATGTGCCTTAATTTTTTTTTTCTTAATATCTATTTTCCCCTAAACGGTACGCCTCTGGTCGATTTTTTATTTACGCGATTTTAATATATTAATCAAATATCTTAATCATATGTTTATAATAAAAATGTATTAAGTAATTGCAAACCTTTTAAAACTTTTTAATGATACGTGTGGGTTTAGATATTAACGTGTTGCACGCATATTTAAACACATGTTAGCCAGCTTGGGTTCTAATAAAAATTATAACAGAATCCAACTCTATTTATACGAGTGAAAAAAAACTAATAATTTATTTGTCATTGTCACCTAGTACGGTCAAGTCCAGTCTTAGAGCAATTTAGAAAAAATGGCATTTGCACCCTTACTATTAGCCGCAGGTGAAATATAAAATATGCGTTTATAATTTTAAGGCATGCACCAACTTTTATCAAGAATAAAATTTTCTGAGAAATCGGTAATAAAAATCTTTCCCATATGTTGCATACTTTTTTGGGCACACTGTATATACCTATTAAGTTAGAGTAATAATTGTTAGTTATTTTTATATACTTATCTCTGTAATAAACTTGTTAAGTTGGTTGGGAGTAAAGTAAAAAATAAAATAAAAAAACTAAATTTTTATGTAAATGTTCATAAAATATTATTTATTCGTACCTTGGGGAATATAACCTGATACTGAATAAACCATATTATTATTATTATCATCTTTATTCTCAACCAACTTACAAAGTTTATTTTAGGGAATATAATATTGAATATGAGAGATATGGTTTTCATTTATGCCCAAGAGAATTTTAATGGTCGCAGCGCATGTCGCAGGTATGGCCAGGTTTATCCAAATAGAAGGCAACCAAATCATAAACTGTTTAGAAATCTTTATGACCGACTGTCTGAAACTGGTTCCTTCCTCCCAAAACGAGCTATTTTGGGGCGTCCGAAAACCATAACTCCAGAAAAAGAAAAAGAAATTCTTGTTCGCGTTGCAGATAATCCCGAAATAAGCTCTCGAAATATGGCTAGAGAGGCTCATGTATGTAAAACAACAGTCTTTCGAATATTTCATGGTGAAGGTCTTTCTCCATACCATTTTACATCAACAAAATGAATTTCCATTGTTTTTAACAATATACTGTTCACAGATGAAACCACTTTAACTCGCCGAGGTGTTTTTAATTTTCGGAATTAACATGTCTGGGAAAATGAAAATCCTCATTTAGTGGTTAAACGGTATTTTCAACATGAGTTCAAAGTTAACGTGTGGAGTGGAATTATTGGCAAGTATTTTTTAGGTCCATATGAATAATCACCACCGAATTTAAGTGGAGATTCGTATCTACATTTTCTACAGAATTGGCTTAGAGATCTTTTAGATAATTTGCCGTTAAACCTAATTCAAAATATGTATTTTATGCAAGATGGTGCACCAGCTCACTTTTCCAGGCAAGTGCGGAATTACCTAAACGAAATTTTTCCTAGCCGAGGCAGTGTTTTTCCCTGGCCTGCTCGTAGTCCGGATTTCAATCCACTAGATTTTTGTGTTTGGGGTTATTTAAAATCTAATGTTTACAATGAGAATATTAACACCCGAGATCAATTAATGCAAACAATTGAAAACTCTGCTAACTTGTTTAGGAACGAAAGAATCTTCTTTAAAATTAGACAATCTTTTATGAAACGCGTGTCAAAGTGCATCGAGGTCAACGGTGATCATTTCGAAAATGTGTTAAAGAAAAGTTATATTTTTTATTTTTAATAACGTTGGTATTTTTAAAATGATCTTGTAAAAGTTTAACCAAAAAAATCGTTTTCCTCTTGTAAAATATTATAAACAAAAGTTTGAAATTTTGTGTTTTATTTACCCGTCAATTATTCAAAAACAACTTGTATTGAAGAATTCTTTCTGCTGGATCTTAAACAACGGAAAGGTCATTGAGTATTAAAATAGCAAATATTTCGAAAACTATCAACTTGAGCGTTATTTGACAAGAGTGCCTTTTTTACGTAGAAAAGTCGTAGGATTATTAATTAGGAGTGACAAGTCTTATTATACCTAGTGACAACAAGTTATTGCAGTTCAAAACTAAGGAAAGTGCTGCTCGTAGCGTCCTCTATCCGATAGAAGAAAAATGAGCCCAGATTGTTATTTCCCGCCCCAAAAAACCCTCCTACACCAAATTTTAACCCAATGCTCCGAAAACTTTTGAAAATATCTAAAAAACTCGAAATAATTTTTTTAACTTTGACACCCTGTATCTGTCTTAATATAAATTTTCGGATTATAAAAATTGCGCTAAATGGTTATGTTTTCAAGTGAATAATTTACTGCTGCTCTGTGTCCCATTACTTAAGGACCACCCTGTATAATAATACGTATATCGTATCTAAGCCTATTGTGAATCGGCCTATCGTATCGTATCGTAAATTATTGTGAATACTTAGAAATGGAAAGTCATACCTCGCCCCATACTGGATCATTAATATCGGTGTATATTTTTTGTTCGGAAAAATAGTTGTATTCTGATATAATATGTCTTAATCTTGCATTCCTTTCTTTAATGCTGTACATCTCCCTTTCTTTTAATGCTCTGGTATTCAGAAAACATTTGTTGTAGTTCTGCTTCAGTTTGATGACTTCAGACTAAAAATCAGGCAATTAAGTTTATATAAGATTGTAAAATTACTAACTAATTCATCAACACCCAGTCTAAACACTTAATCCTAGAATCATTAAATTTCGAGGATATCGAGAAGGGATTTTTCGAAAATCAACCCCTAAAGTTTTTGTATCTTAAAAAGAAAAACTGGTGGAGGTGTAAAAATGGGTATATAAGCCCCTTTATACCGTGCGAGCAAAATTTATTTGCATCAAAGAGGGCCTTGCGTCTAAGGACGTAATGCTTAGCCATAGAGCTTAATACCTGTTGGGTGTCAGTAACTACCTGAATTAACAATCAATCAGTTATTCCGTCATCTTTGACAGTCGTTACAAGTAATTTGATTCATCGCTAATTTTTCCAATTTCTTAAACAATTCACACAATGAGCTTTACGGAACAGCACAAAACATTCATGGTTGAAGCGTATTTTCGAAACGGGGTTAGAGTAAATGGTGGGTGGCAATACAATCCGGGTTTGTGCATAGACGATTTTCACTAACATTTTCCTAACGTTGCTTTTATTGTTGGAGATTTTTATCATTGCCTGAAAAGAACCGTGGCTGTGTTTAGGAAAACAGGTTCTATACAACACAAGAAAGGAGCAGGAAGACTATCTGTAAGAACAGAAGAACTTGTTGCAAACGTTGTGTATGACGCCTGTCACAAGAAGTGGGAAGATCTTATGGAACATGCAGGACTATTCTTAAGAAGCAGCTAAATTTATTACCCTATAAAGTGCAAGTATTCCAAGAAATACAAGCCGCAGATTTTGAAAGACGCAGGAATTACTCTCAATGGTTTACCTAAAATTTATTGGAAAGAAATGACATTTTTTTCGGATGAAGCCTGGTTCCACCTCTCCAGTTATGTAAATTCTCAGAATACATGTAATTATTTTTCTTTTTCTTTCTGTATATTCCTACTTTGTCAATTTTGTAAAAAACAAAAATAAATTTGTATTTGTCTACTTATTTTATTACTCATTAGTTTGGCCTATCATGTCATAATATGAATTTGACAAAATTTTAACCTAGATTTGGTTAGATATATCGTCCCCATATCATTGTGATCTAAACCAAGCACTCTTTGATGCAAATAATTTTTGCTCGCACCGTGGGAAAATAATAATATACATTTTTTTTTCATTTTTTCAAAATTCACTTATGGGTTTTGAAAAAGGGGTGTATTTTGAATTCTCTTTATAAGTTTAAAAGCTATATTGCTGAAAATTGGTACCATGCTTTCTCTGTTTAAATCAGCAAGTAAAAGTGTTTTAATGTTTTCATTATAAAAATATATTTTATATTATTTTCTTGAAAAACAGAAATACTCGACAAAATAAAACATGTATTTCTTATTTCTTTGGAAATTCCTAAAGGGGTGAAAAGAAGGTTGAAAATAGTAATTTACGTTACAAGTCCGGAAAATACTGTTTTTTTGGACGAGCCGACAAAATTCTAGGACGAGCCGTAGGCGAGTCCTGGAAGTCTGCGAGCCCAAAAAAACTGTTATAGGACATGTTGCGTACACTATTTTTTCGGCAACCGTGTAGAATAACAAATCAATGAGACACATTTCTTTATTATATTTCTTTGTAGAACAACATTTCGAACATTTTAATTCTGATTTGTATTAAATATTGAAATTCGAACAGAAGATAGGTACTAATAGAAACATTGTTTATATTAAAATTCGAGCAATTGCTAATATTGATGTGATTCTTCCCGGCCTAGGCCGGGAAGTGCGTACTTCCCGGACTAGGCCGGAGAAATGCTGCTTTCTCAAAGGAAAAGCGTCCGGGAAGTGGGTACTTCCCGGACGGTTGCCGAAAAAAATATTTTTTGACGGACTTTCTTGGCGTATTTCAATATATCAATAAATTCTACCCATAACCATGGAATTATTAACGCAGTTCCAGTCCATGGAAAGGTTTTGTGAGCGTTATTAACGATTTGTAGTGAAATAGGTATATTTTTTAATAAGGATGTTGAATCTATATTTTTGGTGTTAGTTTCACGAACAATGCTAGAAGAAAACGACTTTTTTTTATTAAAAGAGAAAGAAATAATGTAGTAGGTACCTCTGCCACTGCCTGCTGAAGCTCGCACTGATAAAATGACGTAATTTGTCTTTGCTGATAATGTCCAGTACTAATTGTGATTAATATTTGCGATACAGCACCCGCCAACGCAAGTTTTGTGTCCAGGGATTTGTTCGATTCAGCCTCTTCGATTTCTCGTAATCGTCTCACTGCTGCTACGCCAGAATAATCTTCCTTCGGGAGAGCGGGTCGTAGGGTCACTTGTTCTAGAATTTTTCTGAAAATATATGATGACAAATAAGAATAAAGAGGAATATGAATTTATTTTTACTTTTAATTATCTATCATTTCTAGAAATATTAAATTTCATAATATATTTAAAATACCTGCTACTACAGTTACTATACAGGGTGTCCCAAAAGTATTGGACACAGAGCAACAGCAGACTCCTGAAGGCGAAATAATGCGATTTATTTAAACTTGCCTTATCCCAAAATTAAACAACCAAGATGTAGGGTGTCAATGTTTTAATTTTGTTTTCGCTTTTTTGCGATTATTTCGATAACGAAACGACATAGCAGCACAAAATTAAGGGTTTTTGGGTTTTTTGAGGTGAGGAATTTAAAATTATTAACAGTTTTTGTGTAACCAGTAGAGGGCGCTGCCTACAGCACTCTTTTAGCTGGTGTAACTTTGTTTAGGCTTCTTATATCGATCCGACTATTAAAAAAATAAGTTACATTAACTTCTTTTACATCAAAAACGTATAACTTATTGTCGCTAGGAGCAACCATTCTCGGGATAATCACATTCGATATTTTTAATGCATGTTAAATGCATTATTAGTATTATTTATCACAGCTGGCCTTGATTAAAACAATGACGTTTCTAAGGCAACAACATGTTACACAAAGTATCATCTGTCAAAGTTAATAAAATTTTCGATTAGAATAAAATTAGTAATTCCGTATACGAAAAAGCGTTTTTATTAGAAAAAATAGTCAACCTTAAGTATCTACATTACCTTTGACACTTTGCAAATGTAGCTGATTTACAATAATTTTAAGTTAGAAATTCACCGTTGCTCGATTTTCCGTTGTTTTTGGACCACGTACTGCTCCTAGCGACTTCAATAATTTATACGTTTTTTATGTAAAAGAAGACGTAAAGTAACTTATTTCTTTAATAGTCGGATCGATATAAGAAGCCTAAACAAAGTTATGCCAGCTAAAAGGAGTGGGTTATGCCGTAGGCAGCGCCCTCTACTGGTTACATAAAAACTATGGGTATTTTTGAATTTCTCACCTCAAAACCCCCAAAACCCTTAATTCTGTGCTGCTATGTCGTTTCGTTAAGAAATAATCGCAAAAAAACGAAAACAAAATTAAAACTTTGACACCCTGTATCTTAGTTGTTATCAATTTTTGGATAAGGCAAGTTGAAATACATCGCATTATTTCGCCTTAAGGTGGGAGTATCAACATGCTTGCCAACCTATAACCTATTTCGCGTGGATTTATTTATGTTTTCTAGCTTTTACACAAAATTTAAATAAAATCAGTATCGACTTGGTATTCTATAGGTAATAATTGACATATTTAATAAATATCAAGGAATTTCATAACTTATTTTAGGAGAATTGTATAGCGAAAAATATCGGGTAAGATTTTTTTTTACATTATTATGTCATTGTTACTCACTGTTCTTTCACTATACAATTCTCCCAAAATTAGCAAAGAAATAAATTGATATTTTTGTAATATATCAGATACTACCTAAATAATGTACCGACGATATTGATTTTATTTAAATGTTAGTTAATCAAATAATAAATTAAAAAAGGCAACGCGAAATAGGTTATAGGTTGGCAATAGATTGAATGACGTTGATAATTCAACCTTAAGGAGTCTGCTGCTGCTCTGTGTCCCATTACTTTTGGGACACCCTGTATAAAGACAAAATAATATAAAAAATAATTACCAGAAAAAACGAAAAGACATTGAAAAAGGAAGCTAATTCAAAATAATTTATTATACAGGGTGTTCCTTAATGACGTGCTAATATTTTGGGGTGTGATTCCTCAAGTCATTTTATGAAGGAAAGTTCATATAAACATAAAATATGTCGTAAACGGCTTAAATTTTTTGCTACAGGGTGTTGAATTTTTTCTTTTTTAATGAGTTTTTTGTAATATCTCCGAAAGTACTTTAGATTCAATTTTCAATTTTGGCATGTGCTAATAGGACATAAAAAAGTAATTTTTTTGTCGTACCAGTGGCGTCCCTGCAAAGATGTCCTCTGATATTTTTTAGAAAAAAAGTGGTATGCCACTGATATTTTTCCATGTGGATATTATTTCTGATTAGCTTGATCAATTCTACATAAAAATGGTCTCTTGCGTTTTTCTCCTCAGGCACACTGTTCTTAAGTAAAATAATTAAATTAAATTAGCTTCATTTAATAATAATAATAATAATAATAATAATAATAATAATAATAATAATAATAATAATAATAATAATAATAATAATAATAATAATAATAATAATAATAATAATAATAATAATAATAATAATAATAATAATAATAATAATAATAATAATAATAATAATAATAATAATAATAATAATAATAATAATAATAATAATAATAATAATAATAATAATAATAATAATAATAATAATAATAATAATAATAATAATAATAATAATAATAATAATAATAATAATAATAATAATAATAATAATAATAATAATAATAATAATAATAATAATAATAATAATAATAATAATAATAATAATAATAATAATAATAATAATAATAATAATAATAATAATAATAATAATAATAATAATAATAATAATAATAATAATAATAATAATAATAATAATAATAATAATAATAATAATAATAATAATAATAATAATAATAATAATAATAATAATAATAATAATAATAATAATAATAATAATAATAATAATAATAATAATAATAATAATAATAATAATAATAATAATAATAATAATAATAATAATAATAATAATAATAATAATCATAATAATAATAATAAATGTCTTTATTGTAATTAAGGATAAAATTACAAAAGGCGAAGTTGAAGCTAGGCTTCCCCACTTAACCTAAGTTGCAGTATTGACGAATACTTTTTGATCACATAAATCTAGTTATCCTGGAACGGTGACGTTCTTAAAAACATAATTAACGCCTTAACGGCAGTCTTATCTGCATTTCCTCCAAGAAGAACTACCTGTGCTACTTAAAGATGTACCATATTACGCGCTAAGGAATCAAATGTAGTAAATGCATGATGGAGCTCCTGCTCATTTCAGTGTAATCGTTCGCGACCATTTAGATGCAGTTTATCCGAATCGTTGGATAGGTCGCGGAGGAGCTCAACAATGGCCAGCAAGATCCCCTGATCTCAATAGTTTGGATTTTTTCTTGTGGGTCATCTTAAAACTCTAGTGTATAAAACTCCTTTTAACACTTTAGAAAATTTAAGGAAGCGAATAATTGCCTTCTGTGATACAATACGGAATTCGCCTGGAATATAATATTATGAACAAAAGCGCCATTCGATGCAAAAACGGGCTAAAGCATGCCTATTAAGTAAAGGTGGTAATTTCTAACAATTTTTGTAAAACAAAATTTTGCATTATCAATGTTAATAATAATAAATAGTAGAGTTAATTTAATTTAATTAGGTATTTTAATTAAGAATGGTGTGCCTGAGGAGAAAAACTCAAAAGACTATTTTTATATAGAATTGACCAGGCTAATCAGAAATAATATCCACATGGAAAAATATCAGTGGTGTACCACTTTTTTTCTAAAAAATATCAGAGGACATGTTTGCAGGGACGCCACTGGAGGGACAAAAAAATAAATTTTATAACTAAAACATGTGGTTTTATGTCCTATTAGCACATGCCAAAATTAAAAATATTATCTAAAGTACTTTTGGAGATATTACAAAAAACGCATTAAAAAAGAAAAAATTCAACACCCTGTAGCAAAAAATTTAAGCCGTTTAGGACCTATGTTTATATGAACTTTTCTTCATAAAATGACTTGAGGAATCACATTCTAAAATATTAGCACGTCATTGAGGAACACCCTGTATACACTAAACGATATTAAAAAGCAGGTGATTTTTTCGGGATTAAGTAAACTCGCATTTATAAAAGGCGACTGATGAATGTAAATAAGGTTGGATCACACAGTTATGTGTATTCTATCTACAATATACAAAGTTAAATGATATGGAAGGTATACTAACTCTTTTGAAGCCGCTACCCAAGGTTCAAATGTATCTTGACAAGTTAGAAACTGTTCGACTTTTCTTTGCTCTTCTATCCATTTTAGTCGCTTTTGTTTAGGAGGATTTGGTGGCAGCAAGCAGTAGTTGGTAGCCTTCACAGCGCTGAAAATTCCCAATATTTGTTGCCATTGTACACCTGTAAAACGCATTATATCCCCAGTTTTAATTATAAAGTAACAGGATACTCTTTTTCTTATCTTGGATCTAAGCTATACCGTGTTTGTTCGTTCATCCAACTTTTCTATATTTATAGATATTAAAATAAAATTTTTAGATTATGCATAAGAGATGAGTCTGCCTGCATTGTTATAAAAATTGAGTAGGTAATATTAAGTGATATGAATATTAATAGTACATTATTTACAAAATTTGGATAACTGTTTTCTCGTTTTTTCTCAATTTGTATGAAATGTTCTAACTCCATAATTTCTCCATCTCTAACCAAGTTTTCTGTTACTCTTAAAGTACTGCAAGAGACTTCTAGCTTCGTTATATTGTATAAAATTTTATTTGCAACTTCCTTTTTATTGTTGACGCTCTCCGCTACATAACTTTCCGCAATAGATGCAGATTTCCATCCGCCATGTCGCTTGAGGGCTAAAGGCTCGTTTCCAGAGCTACGGATATCGCTAGCGACACATCCCCACTCTTATCAATTGGGTGTCGCGGCGACCGTGAAGCGAAAGCACCGACTGTCGCACAGTGTCGCTATCTGTCCAACATAACCCTAATTGATTTGTTTGTTTGTAATATATTGTTGTTTGTAAACTTGTTTTTAATAATTTATTATGGAAAGGCGTAACTTATTAATAGCGTATTATCTTTGGCGAAAAGCCAAACGCTCCACTACTAAGGAAAACCAGATAAGAGGAAATAAGAGGAGGTAAAAGGTACTTCCCAAAATTAATTTAGGCTATGTTTATGCTAATTTCTATTTAAAACCAAACTGGAAATTCACAAAACACAAACAAAATTCAAAAATAGCTGCTGCAAATAAACGACACGACGTTGAAGTTGAAATAATTGAACGACAACGACACCGATCTTGCGACACTTAGGTGGGGGTTAGGGGTAATGACGTAAGGCGCTCCTGATTGGTCAAGATGATGTCGCTGGCGACACAACGTAGCTCTGAGAACGAGGCTTAAGACATCAACTCCAGTATTTGCTAATAAAGTGGCCGACGTTCTTCTAAGGGAGTGTCCAGTATACTCCTTAACGTTCTGAAAGTTCAAGAATTTAGCAATTTTACTTGGAATTGATGAAATCGAGTTTTTCTCGACGGGCTGGTTTAAGCACTTTCCATTTTGATATCGCATGAAGAAGCGAGGATTAAAATTCGTCATGTGGGATCTTATATCAATGTAATTTCCAACTATTTTGAAATAACAAACCTTCTCATCGTCACTTTTAGTCCCAAATTGACGTGCCATTCCATTTTTGGAATCAGAAATAGTAACAAATATGACTTCATGAATTAATTCAACATTGTCCATTTTCATTGCACAGATTTGACTAGAACGGTACGCTCCAGCAATTCTCATTATCATTACAACCTTCATAATTAAATAAATATCATCGGAGCTTCAAACAGGAATTTATTTACATCTTCCCTGTCGAACACATTAGATTTTTTGGGTTTATATCCGTCATTTTTTCTTTTTTAAAATGCTCGAAGTTTAGGATACTTGGAGATATTTATGTTTTCCTCTAAGAAAAGGGTGGACTTCAGCATGAAATATTCACACCATAAGCTTAATTGAGACTTATATAATACAGCAGATTTTTCGTGAAAGTACGCCAAAAGCACGGTTTCTGAAACTGCAGTAGCAGCCTTTGTTTGGCACCATTTCTTGAAGTATTTATTTATTTATTTATTTATTTGTAATATTTACGGTATACACCATTAAATCAAAGGAAAGTAACAATACAGATACAGACTATATATATAATATAAACTAGTAAGCAGTAGCTTAAAGATAAATAATCCACACTTGGTAATATTCTCAGAGAGTTAATCAGTATTGGTCGGTCAGAGTGGTAATACACTACTACGTATTTTTCTCTTAAGATCAAATTTAAACTTAGAATGAGTGGTATGAATATCGAGGTCATGGCTGTTAAAGTTTCGCTGCAGCCTGGTTAACGGACGAAACATGCTATAATTTGTAGAATGGAAAGGTAAACAGAAGAGATTCCTGCTGCGAGTATTGTGTCTGGTATTAAAATACAGCTCAGATAAGAGATAATCACAATCTATGTCACCAGTAATAAGCTTAAATAAAAAACACATATCCAAGAGGAAACGTCTATTTTGTAGAGAGCATAGATTTATGATATTGAGAATAAGTTGATAATCTATATAAAAGTTTTGAAAACGAATTTGTAATTTGTGTGCACAAACACGCAGAAATCTCCTCTGCACGCCCTGAAAATTCTTTACAGTTTCTAGATACAAATCCTAGGTTTCTATAGCCCGTACATGTAATAGAATTAATATGGTTAACAAATGTGAGAGACCTATCCAGAATAACTCCAAGGTCACGAATCTCCCCAACTTTATCTAAGACGACACCAGCTATATTATAGTTACAATCAATGGGATTACGAGATCTATAAAAGGATATACTATGACATTTTTTTATGTTCAAATCAAGACCATTCATCTGAGACCAACAATAAAGGCCGTCCAGATCACTTTGAAGTAGAGCACAATCCAAACTGGAGTAAATTAATCGATATAATTTGAAATCATCAGCAAACAACAAATATAGAGACTGAGTAATAAAATTACCAATGTCATTTATAAAAAGTATAAATAGTAAGGGCCCACTATGGGAACCTTGAGGTACACCAGAATGCACAGCAATCTCTTTAGATACAAAATTATTTATTCTTACTCTCTGAACCCTTCCAGTGAGGAAACTGAGAATCCACTGAAGAATGCCCGAGCCAAAACCCCAAGCCGCCAGCTTAGCCACGAGCAGTTTATGATCCACTCGATCGAACGCCTTCGAAAAGTCGGTGTATACACTGTCGACCTGGAGTTTATTCTCGAAGGCATTTAACAAGTAATCATGGTATGTCAATAGGTTCGTGAGAGTGGACCTCCCCGCACAGAAACCGTGCTGCTGCGCTACTATGACATGCCTGCACTCCCATGACAGCAGAGACGTGACAAGAGAGTCAAAGATTTTAGGGATGACAGACTGCATGCATATACCCCTATAGTCAGCCACATTGCTCCTGTCCCCAGACTTAAATATAGGAACAATAAATGATTGTTTCCAAAAATCAGGAAATATTCCAGCTTGGAGAGACAAATTGAAGATAAAGTTTAATGGCTGGCTAAGAGAGCATACGCAGGCTTTCAGCAACACAG
Source organism: Polydrusus pterygomalis (assembly GCA_963969555.1). Classification (NCBI taxonomy): domain Eukaryota; kingdom Metazoa; phylum Arthropoda; class Insecta; order Coleoptera; family Curculionidae; genus Polydrusus; species Polydrusus pterygomalis. The sequence continues at coordinate 24,302,135 of OZ018379.1, forward strand.
ACGGAACACCATCGGGGCCATAGGAAGAACTTGATTTGCAATGCATGATGGCTTCAAACACATCAGTGACACCTATGCTTAGAACATTGACATTTATTAATTCTTGTAAATTGTTATAATACTCCGCTATATTGACACGTTGCTTCATACCTCTTCCTTGATTTTTCTGGCAGCAGCGACAGACAAGCGATATTTGCTGATTCTTCTATATCCATTCGCATCAATGAATCCGTCGAATATCTCTATAACGAGATTTATAATGGCTTAAATAACTACTTTTCAAAAAAAATTATTAACAAAAAATTTCCTATATACTTTAAACATAATACCATAAAAATAATAGTAAACAAAAATAAGGCTCATAAAAAGTGGAAAAGGTCCAAGTCTGACATAGATTACAATTTTTTTTGTCAACTGAGACGACAGAGCAAAACTATGATTCGTAATGATTATGTATCGTATATAAAATCAATAGAAGATGATATTCCCAATAATTCAAAACGATTCTGGCAACTTGTGTCCATTAAAAATAAGCGTGCAGGTATTCCTAATGTAATGAACTTAAAAGGTAAACAAGCTCAGGGGTCTGAAGTAAGCACTCTGTTCTCAGAATTCTTTCGGGAAGTTTATCAGCCTTACGAATAAAAATATTGTCCTTCACCCAATGTCAACAATACATGCCTTCTCTCAAAGATTCGAGTTCAACCTCAGGAGGTTCTGAAAGCCCTGACCGACTTGGATGAAAATAAGGGGGGAGGACCCGATAAAATCCCTTCATATTTTATAAAAAAGTGCGCCTCGTCTCTCTATGTTCCACTCACAATTATTTTTAATATGTCGTTTGAAATGTGCGAATTTCCTAAAAAATGGAAACTGGCTAGTATTATTCCTATTTTCAAAAGCGGAATGAGAGAAAGTGTTACAAAATACAGACCCATAAGCAAACTTAACATCTTTGGAAAAGTTTTAGAATCTATTGTGCATAAGTTAATTCTTAATTCCATAAAACCTCTTATTATTGATGAACAACACGGATTTTTTCCTAAACGATCTATTGAATCGAATCTAGTATCGTACTCAGAATACATTCTCTCTTCCATGGATTGTCAAATTCAGGTGGATTCCATATATACCGATTTCAGTAAAGCATTTGATAAGATTGATCACAATATCTTAGTAGCAAAACTGAGTGAGATTGGTATATTTGGAGACCTTCTGAGGTGGATAACGTCCTATATATTTAATCGATCACAATTTGTGGCAGTGAACGGTCACCAGTCGCCTGTTTACAATGTAACTTCTGGTGTGCCCCAAGGTTCCCACTTGGGGCCTTTACTTTTTATTATATATTTAAACGATGTGAAAAAATGTTTTAACTTTTGTAAAATTTTGCTTTACGCGGATGATATGAAAATCTTTTTTACAATAGGAAGTATTGGGGATTGTTTACTGCTACAGAGTAAATTGGATTTGTTTTTCCAATATTGTATTTTAAATAAACTCTCATTGAACTTAGATAAATGTATATTTATTTCGTTCTCAAGAAATGTAAATATTTTTTCTTATGGTTACAACTTTAATGGAATTTTACTTAAAAAAGTAGATAAGATCTTGGTGTTATTTATGATAAAAAAATGATTTTTAACGAGCACATTAGTTATGTTGCTAACAAATGTAATCGTATGTTAGGTTTCATATTTAGGTCGTGCAAGTTTCTGTCTTCCGTACACTCTTTAAAAGTTCTGTACTTTGCCTATGTTTATAGCAGACTAAGTTTTGCCTCTGTCGTCTGGACACCTCAGTATGCTATATATAAAAACAGATTGGAAAGTATTCAAAACAAGTTTCTCAGATTTTTAAACTTTAAAAGCACCGGCATTTTCGACCCTCACGCCAACTTATTAGAACTTCAACGGAATTTTCAGTTATTGCCCCTTGAGTGTCAGCGTACTCAAGCTGATATTCGCTTTTTATTTAAAATTATCAACAACTATATCGATGATCCAAATTTGCTTTTCGGTATAGGTTTTAACATTCCTTCACGAAACTTTCGTGATAATAATCTATTTGCAAACTGTTTTTATAGAACAAATTCTGGTAAACATTCTCCCATAAATCGCCACACTTTATAATACTTTATACCACAATATTGATTTGTTTAATTTACCTCTATCAACATTTAAAAAAAGGCTTAGAGATCATACTATTGATGTTCTTAATTTTAATTGATGAACTAATGATAATATTACAATCTTAGTAATAGGTATGTCTGTACACAAGATTGTAAACCGTGGGTGCCAAGCCTGGGCCATTGGCCTGTTGGCATCTTATTTGTGCAAATAAATAAATAAATAAATAAATAAATTTGGCTCTTATACAAATCAATAATTTTAATTTCTCTCAATTTTTGATAACAAACTGAGAGCTTGATGTTGTTTTTAAAATAACAATGCTTATGATGCTATAGAAACCGGTCAAAGCTGTCCATAATTTCATACGAAAAGTATCGAATAAAATTTTTTTAAATCCAAGAATAAATTCTGCGGGGAGGAGTAAAGTATTTTATATATTAATATTTATTTCTTTTGTTAATCTTGTTTTAAACTATAATGAATCTTTGCTAGGAGAAATATTTCTTATTATTTTCAACTATTTGCTTTATTTACTGTTTTTGTAGTTTAATCGATTGGATATTTTTTCGTTTTCTATATTAATTAATGTTGAATGGAATTGTTATACCCACTTATATTAATCATTTAGTTCTCTTTATTGACATTTAACGTTTTTTTCATTTTTTTGATTTTTATAAAAACTAACTACACATAAGCTCTTGAAGCTCTGTAGATTGCTTTGTAACATTTTTTCCAGCAATATACCGGGTAGCTCACTCTTAACGCAGGATGCCATAACATCTTCTAGACTCTTTAGTATTTTTTAAAACAGAGTTATGGGAAGGCACTGGGTCTACAATTTAGAATTATTTTGAATTACACAGGGTGTCCCAAATAGTCAGGGTATACCAAACATACTATTTTGTAAATGGATTACCCTATATATTATGTATATCTAAAAATATTTGACACTCTGTATAATTCAAAATAATTTTAAATTGTAGACTCAATGCCTCCCTCAAGTCTGTTTTTGAATAATACTAACAGGTTTAGTAGTTTAGATGCCATTGAATCCTGCGTTGTAACGGACCGGTATGCGTACATTTTATAAGATTGATATTTTTGTGTATTAATTTATAGAATACAAAATGCATTACAGAGCATTGCAGAGGGGGCGTAACTATATATATATACTAGTAATAACTATCGACCCATATCTGGCCTTGATTTTATGGGAAAGGTTCTCGAGTCCATCATCGTTGACGAGTTACTATCAAATCTACACAACAGTCTTTCAGAACGTCAGCATGGCTTCCTGCCTGGGCGATCATGCCAGACGAATTTATGTATATATTTACATTACTTATCGAAACTTGTGGACTCAGGAGAACAAGTTGATTCAATATACTTTGACTTTAAAAAGGCGTTCGACAGTGGATCATGTCATTCTTATCAATAAACTAAAATCATTCGCTATCGTAGACCCTCTTCTCTCGTGGATATCGAGTTACCTTCGCAATCGCACTCAAATCGTCAAATATAAAGGTACCACATATAAGGAAATAACAGTGACATCCGGTGTACCCCAAGGTTCACACTTAGGTCCGATCTTATTTCTTCTGTTCGTTAATGATTTTGCCGACATTTTTGTAAATTGTGAATTCCTTTTTTACGCGGACGATCTAAAATTTTTTAGAAAAATTACTAACCCCCACGATTATACACTTATGCTAGTGATCAACAAACTATCAGAATGGTGCCTACTAAACAGGATGGAACTAAACATCTCTAAATGCAAAATAATAACTTTCTCACGTAAAAAATCCCCAATTCTACATTCCTACTTGATCTCAGGCTCCCCCTATCCAGAGTTAACTTAATCAATTACCTGAGTGTAATATTCGACTCCGAACTACGATTTCATGAACACAAAAACTATATTTCGGTTAGGCTTTCAAAATGGCAGGCTTCATAATGAGCCGGTGCTGGGAATTTTCCAACTCCGAGGTACTGAAATCTCTATACTTCTCACTGGTGCGTAGTCATCTTGAATATTGCTGCGTAATCTGGTCGCCATATTATCAAACTCATATTAAGCGTATTGAACGAGTCCAAATAAAATTTGCCAACTTTATACTATACAAAATGAGAATAAACAAAAGCCGCTTTTCCCATCACGAGCGCTTACAACGCATCAACATCGATACCTTAGAAAAACGTAGAATCGTTTTAACACTTATATTCGGGTTCAAAATAATTACTAATGTCATAAATTGCTCTGAGCTACTCGCTCTTATAAACTTTCGAGTACCATCACGTGATACACGTCCACACGACATGTTCTTAACCAACAGAAGTCGAACCGACGTCGGGAGAAATTATTGTAATCACACTTTGAATGGCTGTATGTTCTTTTTTTTTTCTTGTTTTTAGGGTACTTTTAATTGTAATAGGCCCTAATACGTAGGTTGTAGATTGTTAGAATACGTTTTTATTGTACTAGTTGGGTATTCAAAGCCTGTAATATACGAAATGAATAAATAAATAAATTACCCATTGGTTCCCAGTAATTTTTAACGATGTAAGTCGATACCAGGTCCTGCGCTAAGATAAGAGTCTTAAGATAGATCTCTAGATGTTTGCAGTCTTCCCTGTTTTGCGCATGCTTCTTATTATACAATGGCGTATCCAGATAAAATTCTAGCATATCGAGTTTTTTGTTGTCGGTAACATCAAAGTTTTCACTAACCAGTCCATTTAGTATAGATTTTATTTCTCGAAATTCTTTAAATATTTTAGCTTTTTCCGCACGACATGTTTCTTCTTCAATCTCGATGGTTTTCAACCTTAAAACAAAAAAATATTGATACAGTATGTCCCAAAAAAGAGATATGGTAACCCATATTTTTTATTGACTATTTTTAAAGTGCATATTAGGTTATACCGTGCGAGCAAAAATTATTTGCATCAAAGAGGGCTTGGATTAAAAAACGTAGAGCTTGGTTTAGATTATGGAGAACTAGAGGGTAGGAGGCCGAACGCAATGCCTTGGATTCGGTCCCAAATTAGCATTGGTAATTCAGCTTTACGAGTCGCCGTAAGATGGCACTCTTGTTCGAAGTGGGCTATCAAATAAATGGTTTCTTATGGACGCAATAACTATTTTTATTTAAATTAGTTCTTTAAGGAACAAATAAGGACTTTTATATGAATTTACACTTACTTTGTTATACTTATTAGTAAACTCGGCCTGTATGAAGTTCCAACGATGCTTGGTTTTTAAAATACAGGGTATTAAACATTCTAGCTATACCTTTGGAGCTAGAAAGAGACTTATTTGGCTGCGTTTTCTCTCTGAAAAAGATCCTGTCTTACACCCCGACACAAAGCAAACTCTACTTTTATAAATTGTACCATTATTCCTTATAAATATGGAAATCAATTACAAGACAACGTTATTTGTCTCGTCTTGTCTTCAAACGTTATTTGTTATTTCGAAAATAAAATGTCAATTTGTCAAAAGTAAAAGTAAAAAACGAAGAAGAAGAAGACGACACCAGCCCACTTGCGACGCGAGAGCATCTATCGGCCAATAGCGAACTAACCAAAAAACCGGGACAGAATTTGAAAATGCTGCCATTGTCGATCGGCCTCCTACCCTCTAGTTCTCCATAGTTTAGATCACAGTGATATGGGGACGACCAAATCTGGGATAAAATTTTGTCATATTATGACATGATATGCCAAACTAATGAGTAATAAAATAAGTAGACAAATACAAATTTATTTTTGTTGTTTACAAAATTAACAAAGTAATAATATACAGAAAGAGAAAGAAAAATAATTACATAAATTGCTGAAATTTGCCACCGCTATGCTCCAAGCATAAATTCACACGTCTCCTCATATTTTCGAAAGTGTTGACCAGCATCTCTGGAGAAATGTTACCACATTCTTGGATAATCATTTCTTGTAATTATTGTTCTAAATTTGCAACTGGTGTTTTAAAAATAGTGTTCTTTGAATGAGGAAAACCGAAGTAATCCATAACCGTTAAACAAGGTGATCTAGGTGGGAATTCAATGTCTGATCGAAAACTGATCAATCTGTCCTCGAAAATATTGCGTAAGTAGTTAATAGTTTCGGCAGCTGTATGGGCGGTTGCACCGTCCTGTTGAAAATATACAAAACGTAGTTCGTCGTCAAGTAATTGCTTCACAAATGGATTCAAAATATTGTCTCTATACCGCTGTGCTGTAACTGTGTCATGGAAAAAATAGGACCAACAATTCTTCTTCGGGAAACAGATAACCAGACAAAAAATTTTTTAGGGTGCAATGAAGACTCTACAAAAAAAATGGGGATTTTCACTACTCCACATGCGTGTATTCTGAGAATTCACATAACCGGAGAGGTGGAACCAGGCTTCTTCCGAAAAAAATGTTAGGTCTAATAAATCATTTCTTTCCAATAAATTTTAGGTAAACCATTGAGAATAATTCCTGCGTCCTTCAAAATCTGCGGCTTCTATTTCTAGGAATACTTGCACTTTATAAGAAAATAAATTTAGCTGCTTCTCAAGGATAGTCCTGCATGTTCCATAAAATCTTCCTACTTCTTGGGACAGGCGTCTTATACAATTTGTTGGCTTATTTTGCATTATTTCACGAACGTTTGCAACAAGTTCTTCTGTTCTTACAGATGGTCTTCCTGCTCCTTTTTTGTGGTGTATAGAACCTGTTTCCTTAAACACAGCCACGGTTCTTTTTATGCAATGATAAAAATACCCATCAATAAAAGCAACGTTAGGAAAATGTTCATGAACATTGTCCATGCACAAACCCGGATTATATTGCCACTCACCATTTACTCTACCCCGTTTCGAAAATACGCTTCAACCATGAATGTTTTGTGCTGTTCCGTAAAGGTACGGTTTCCTAGACCTGTCGGTCAGCGGAAACCGATAGTTGCGGTCGTCGGTCGAATGTCGATATACGGAAAAACGTACACGATTGTATTCGACCGCGACGACGGTAAATATCGGTTTCGGCCGACCGACAGTCCTAGGAAACCGTTCCTTTAAGCCAATTGTGTGAATTGTTTAAGAAATTGGAAAAATTAGCGATGGATCAAATTACTTGTAACGACTGTCAAAGATGACGGAATAACTGATTGATTGTTAATTCAGGTAGTTACTGACACCCAACAGGTATTAAGCTCGACGGCTAAGCATTACGTCCTTAGATGCAAGGCCCTTTTTGATGCAAATAATTTTTGCTCGCACGGTAGATAACTATCAAATTTATAAGATATTAAACAACCAAAATTATATAATTAATATAAAAATTCTTTATTGATTACCTAATTGGCCTTCGACCTAGGTCCTTCAGCCAAACAAAAATAATTAATTTAATTAAAGAATTAAAAAAAAAACTTCTTTCCATCTTTAATAAATTTTTATCAATAAATTCTTAAAATGGTATCCATTCACTATTTAGCAATATCGTAAACGCAGGTAAAACTCGTTTTTGAAAATTTCTAATTACTTAAGGACAAACTAACCTACACTCATATATTCATTCGCGTGCTTTCAACTCCTCAACACGCATATAATATGCACTTTAAAAATAGTCAATAAGAAAAAAAACTAGAGTTGTCACTTAAAAAAAATATCAATATCGTCATATCTCTAGTTTGGGACACATTGTATTAGTATTTTTTTATAAAAAAAACACAACTTTAAATATTAACACCCGTGCCCAAGCATTTTTCCAAAAAAGAACTATACTGGATTTACTGAATTTATCAAGTTACAAACTCACACTATATATTATTTTTAATTCTTATAAAATTCCTGTATACATTTACATTGTCAATGCCCCCCCCCCCCCCCCCCAATGATCTTATAACCACATAGTTAGATGGTAAGTCGTTCCTATATAAATAAATAATATAATTCTTATGTCACTTTAACCTTTGAATTTCCTTCCAACATTTTCCTGCAAATCTTTCTTCAATATGAAATCCCAAAGTTGGTCTTTTGAACATTAAAGCCATTTTAGGAGAAGATTTTAAATCGGCAAGATGTTGTTTTAGTTCTTCATCTTCGACGTTTTTTGCAAAGCGTATGGCTGCTAAAACGCCATCGTTACCTAAAAAAAATTTATTCTTAACAAAGACATAAAAAAAATACCTTATCGGTCTTCCATTGTCTTTATTTTGTTACTTAACACCTTTTTTCTAACCGTTTTCAAATATTATAATTCTAAGGCTACTGTCTTAAATACTATTCATGTGCAATGAAGCTTGATGACTCTACCTAGGTGCTTATTGGATTGGGAAGTCTGAGCTGTTGGTTTTGAACAAGAAGAGGTTTCCAGATATTGGGGATATCTATAGTACCTGGTTTACTAAATATATGGGTATTTTGATTCATAAAAGCTGCTTCTTTGAATTTTCGTTTTCTCCAGTGCTGTTCCGTGTCCAAAACATTGGCTTCTGACCACTATATTATGTTGATTGGTCCATACATGTTCCGCTATACCTGATCTCGAAGTTTCACCTCTTTGAGTATGTTTCAGATGTTCTTTAACTAATACGGGAAGAGGTCTTTTTGTTCCTCCAATGCACGATTCGCCACACTCGCAAGGGATTTGACAGATACAATTTTTTGTGTTTTCATTAAGGGGAACAGCACTGGAGAAAACAAAAATTCAAAGAAGCAGCTTTCATAAATCAAAATACCCATATATTTTTCCGAAACAAACAGCTCAAACTTCACACTCCAATAAGCACCTAGGCAGAGTCATCAAGCATCATTACCCATGGATAGATAGTATTTAAGACAGTAGCCTTAGAATTATAGTTTAGTTTACACTTGAAAACGGTTAGAGATACTAACTAACCGAACCGTTGTATTAAGTAACAAAATAAAGACAATGGAAGTCCAACAAGGTAATTTTTTTGATATTACTTCATTGTCTACCACCTTCAAACAAACATTAATAAACATGTTTTAAAAAAGTCATGGAAAATTTTACACCTACATTTTGTAGCCATTAGAGAGATTTTGGAACTCTTATTTTAGCCTGTCGTTATCGTTATCCCTATTCTGAGCATGCGCAGTACTAAAACGAGACAGCGATTCCTTTATTTACGATTACGAGCTTCGTTAATTACGGAGATATAAGGAAGGCTATCGTTATGGTTATTCTTATTTTGCTTAATTTGCCATGTTGCCAATACTTACCTATATAATTTAATAAGAATATATTTCGGACACGATCATTTTTCGGAAAACACTTTAAAAAATTGAAATAACTTTATAACTGTGGTTTAGATGAAACCGAACAGAAAAGGTTTTTTTTATACATAATTCAAAATTTTACTTTATGTAAATCATAAAATAACGCTGCGGTAAGAAATGTAATTATATTTTTGAAGTGGAGTGGAATAATAAGGAAAAAAGAAAAGCATAAAGTCTTTCTCCACAATTTTTATTAAAAAAAACCAGGCGAACCTAGAATGATTCAAAATATATAGAATCGACATGTTTCGAGTGTAGAAACACTCATCATCAGGAAAAACAAGTAAATAATAAAAAGCCGATGTTATTAGCAATAGAGAAAATAAGTAGTGGTACTAAGCCGTAATGGAGCCTTTGATGGTATACATGAGGAGTGAAAAAACTTAATATAGCAGAAGACAGGAAATATCACAGCACACTGAAAGGTCAAAGAACAGTGTCAAGATACTCTGGGTGGGAAATGAAGAGAAAAATAAGAAATTTTTTAAAAAAACTTTGTAAAAGTCATTCTAAATGTATGTGATAAAATATTTTTACTTTTGATTCAGTAAGGTTGGAGATATGTGCATGGAAGTGGTCAAAAAAAGGGGGGAAATAAAAAATGTTTGGTTTTTGTATAAAAGACGTGTAGGTGCTTTCATTTAGCTTGAACAAAATGCTGTTGAGCTGGGGTAACTGAGCCGTAACAAGCTTGGTACCCCAACAGCATTTTGTTTCAAGCTAAATGAAAGCACCTACACGTCTTTTATACAAAACCAAAAAAAATTTCTTTCCCCCCTTTTTTTGACCACTTCCATGCACATGTCTCCAACCTTACTGAATCAAAAGTAAAAATATTTTATCACATACATTTAGAATGACTTTTACAAAGTTTTTTTAAAAAATTTCTTATTTTTCTCTTCATTTCCCACCCAGAGTATCTTGACACTGTTCTTTGACCTTTCAGTGTGCTGTGATATTTCCTGTCTTCTGCTATATTAAGTTTTTTCACTCCTCATGTATACCATCGAAGGCTTCATTACGGCTTAGTACCACTACTTATTTTCTCTATTGCTAATAACATCAGCTTTTTATTATTTACTTGTTTTTCCTGATGATGGGTGTTTCAACACTCGAAACATGTCGATTCTATATATTTTGAATCATTCTAGGTTCGCCTGTTTTTTTTTTAATAAAAATTGTGGAAAAAGACTTTATGCTTTTTTTTTTTCTTTGTAATTATATTTTTTTGTAAACGACTTGGCAACATAACTCATGAATTCAAAATAACCTTAAATGTTTGTACCTTTTCGTCCTTTTTTCCATTGTTGATTGACTCATGTCAAACAATTAAAGAAATAAGAAAAGGTTATGTTTGCATCTGTCAAATTATTTATTTTTAAGACGTTCAAAATCTCTTCTTGTAATTGTCACCGTTTATCGTTATCGTTAATAAAATTAACCATAACAATGTGTTTTACTGTTGTTATTTTAAGCGTTCCAAAATCTCTCTATTCAAATGGTAGTCTAAAACGTTATGGCGATGGTAGATGAAATTAAACTGTATTTTTTACGCTTCAGCCAATATATTTCTACTGTCTTCTTTGGAAAAACTGAAATGGTCAAAATAAAGCTTGGCTTTTAGTGGCTTTACCAAACACTTTTTTGTTGTTTGGTTTACTTAAAATTTTGGCGATTTTAATTTAAACTGTTTAATAATTATTTGTTGTGCGATTAACTTTCATGGTGTTGCAAGAAGGTCATCATAGATCAACAACATGGTTTCTCTATGGGTAAAACCGTAACTACGAACCTGGTAGTCTATGGAATCTAAACTGTTCGATGTATTGGAGGCGGGTACTCAAATGGATTCTGCCTATACTGACTTCTCTAATGCGTTTGACGGAGCCGATCATAGAAAATTGCTTGTAAAGCTATCAGCTATTATGGCCGGGGTTTAGCCCAGTATTGGAAGTAACAATGCTCAATTCTTCTGTTTAACTTATTTGTAAACGATATGAAGAATACATAATTAAAAGTATATTTTTTATATTTGCTGACGATATAAAGATACATGATTATAACTATTATTCCTTACAGCATGCATGACATTGACAAAGTTTTATTGTGGGCTGAGATCAGTGGTATGCAATTAAATATAAAGAAATGTTAAGTTTATTTTATTGGTCTAAGAAAGGTTATCAGTGATTACAGCATTAATGGCGTGGTGTTGGATAGGGTTGACAATATTAAAGATATCGGAGTAATTTTAGACTACCAACTAGCATTTACTAATCAATTTAATACTGTGGTCACCAACGTTTCAAAAATGTTGGACTTTATACGATAAATTGTTTATATATATATATATATATGTATTACAACAAATACGCTGTGACCGTACCAAATTATACAGTTATTTTTATTATAGGTATACCAGACCTTCCTAAAGTAAACTCTACTTTTTACTTATCACTTATACAATTATTATTAGTAATTGTATTTTTTAAATTTAATTAATTCTGCTTACCAAGAGAAACCAAAATGGTTCCAAGAGCATTGACACGAGCAGCAAATACCCCTTGCTGATACCTATGATGAGACAAACTCATGCCAACCTCTGTTTGCAGGTCGACGCTCCTCACAAAAATAAACCCGTCGTATCCCCAAGTTATTGTGTGATATTTTGTAATACGAAGTACAAATTTGCCTATTTGATGTCCTGTTTGAACGTTTTCCTTTATAGTAGCCTGAACAGACTAAAAATAAAATAAATGTTATTTATATTTAAAAAGCAATTAAATCGTTAAACAATTTAATGATAATTAATGTGAAAATTTCATAAATTTATTTTTAACCAATTAGAAGGCTCCTTTTTGTTTGCGTTGCTTATAGCGACGGGAGACTATCGCGATAGTCTATAGCCTTTAACCTAATAAAATTAATAAGTGATAATTTTTCTGTCAAAAATGAAGTGCTTTATATTTTATGGCAAACGTCACTCAGAATAAAATCAAAATACATTTTGTTGCTAACTTATTAATTTTATTGAGAATAGGTCGTAGGTCTTATCATCTCATCATATTAAAAGAAACTCCAATTTATGAAATTTTCTTACCGAATCTCCCACGCAACAGAATTAATTCCCGATAATTCTGCTGCTAGGGAGATTATAAGTGAAAATTTCACACCTGTACTTTTTAACCAATAAAATACCTTAATTTTGACTAGTTACCATGGCAACTAAAATAATTTCCGGAAATTTTTTCGAGGTGCCACGATATTTAAGTGGAAATTTTTTGACAGTTGAAAAGGTAAACATATGATCTACAACCATTAAATAATATACATATACCTGTAAATAATGCAAAATATCTGAATTATGTAACATTATTATTTATTATTCGCTATAACGTTTCATTAAGGTTGAATTCTCAACGTCATTCAATCTATTGCCAACCTATAACCTATTTCGCGTTGATTTTTTGAGTTTATTATTTTTATAACTAACATTTAAAGAAAATCAATATCGTCGATACATTATTTAGGTAGTGTTTGATATATTACAAAAATATCAATTTATTTCGTTGCTAATTTTGGGAAAATTGTATAGTGAAAGAACAATGAGTGACAATGACATAATAATGTTAAAAAAAATCTTACCCGATATTTTTCGCTATACAATTCTCCTAAAATAAGTTATGAAATTCCTTGATATTTATTAAATATGTCAATTATTACCTATAGAATATCAAGTCGATACTGATTTTCTTTAAATTTTGTATAAAAGCTAGAAAACATAAATAAATCTATGCGAAATAGGTTATAGGTTGGCAAGCATGTTGATACTCCTACCTTAAGCAGAAAACACAAATTTGTTTAATTATTATGCATTAACAATTTATATTTCAATAAACGTCGGAAGTACAAACATAAGATTTAAATGTTGCTTGAATTCTAACCTATCCTCTCTTCTTAATGGTGAATATGAAGGTGACGAATTAATTAGATGTCTATATATAACCTATAATAATTAAATTTATTTCGTTATTATTTTGCTTATTAGTGGATATCATTAGAGATTTGCCAATGAAGATATTAGTTCAACATGAAATAAATTCTAAAATATATATACATAATAGGTATATGCACCATATTTCGTTAAATAAAAAAAAAATACCAACTTAAGTTACACCAAATGCTATAACACAGTATTAGTTCAGTCTATCGCCCTTTCATAATTTTAGGTTACTAAAGGTGGTAGAAATGCATTTTTTATTATTAAACTCAACACTCAACGGACAGACGTTTTAAACTATATACCTAGTAATTATTAAGCTTTGTGACAGAACCGGTTAAACAAAAATGACAATTCAACATATTATCTCAAAATACCCTGGCCAAATTGACAAGCAGTGAAATTAGTTTAAAATGTCAAGTTTGATTAATAATTTTTTTTCCAAATTATGGTGTGAAGTGGTGTGAAATTTTCTTACCGAATCCCACGCGAGCTTAAATTATTCCTGGAAATTTTCTTTCAGGCACGAATATTTTGAAAATTAATTAAAAAAATTAATAATTTTCAAAATATTCTCAAGAAAATTTCCGGAAATAATTTAAGCTCTTGTGATATTATAAGTGAAAACACCAACAAGACATTTAAATGTAGAGTCGATTCACTCAGTAAACCTGCAAGATGGCCGACATGTCATATGACAAAAGTAATATTCCAGCTAAATAAAATAAATTTTTGCATTTTCAATTACTTTTGTCATATAACATGTCGGCCATCTTGCAGGTTTACTGAGTGAATCGACTTTAAGAAGTCTAGAGCATATTGCTGCTGTCAGAGCTAGTGCTGGAGATGTTCCAAATTTATTGATTCCTAGTCATGCTCAAGAATTAGGACAAAGAACGACAACTTATTTTGCGAAAAGACTTTAGTTTACACCCGTATAAGATTATATTGACTCAAGAATTGAAGCCACTGGATCATCGTAAGATCCAATAGTTTCCTGCTTGGAGTTGATTCCAACTTGAAATGGATCATAATTTTGGGCCAATATTTTTTTTCGAAAGAAGCTCATTTTTCATTGAGTGGATATGTTATGTTTTATTGTATTGTGGCATCATCAGACCATTTTGGTTCCAAAATGAGGTGCAGTTTTAAAGATTGTTTGTTTCGAAAATTTAGATAAACTTGATTTTGAGGACAGGTGGTTCTAGCAAGACGGTGCCACATGTCACACTGCTAATTCCATAGGCGTATTATAAGAAAAGTTTGATGAAAGTATAAAAGGTATGCAACTGGTAGCTAGCCTTCAAGAAGTTGTGATTTACACATATTTTTACACAAAGTGGAGGTAAACACTCAAATGATGTATTATTTAAAATGCAATTTAATGGACAGCGCTTTAAAATAATATTAAAAATTGGTTGTTCTGAAATAGCTTTTATTTTATTTCATTGTAAAATCCTATCGACGTGTAGATGAAGAAGAGGGGTTCTTCATCAATTTGCGCCAAACACTTCTGCGCATACGCCAGCAGTGCCCAGGTTCAAAGCTGTTTAAGGCTGTTTAAAAGCTGTCCGATAGTCGTTTTAGAACGGCTATAAACGACTAATGAACAGCTTTGAATAGCTAATGAACAGATTTGAACAACTAATGAACAGCTTTTGAACAGCTCTGAACGACTAATGAACAGCTTTGAACAGCTCAGAACGACTAATGAGCAGCTTTGAACAGCTTTAAACAGCTTTAAACAGCTTTTGATTAGCTAATGAACAGCTTTGAACATGCGCACTGTTGGCGCATGCGCAGATAGGTTTGGCTCAAATTGATGCAGAACCCCTTTTCTCTCTCTACTTAGGCGTTATCCTTTAGGTATATAAAGTTTCCTTATTAGATGGTAAAAAAAACTATAAAAAAATTATGATTTTTACACTTTCCACATATTTTTGTTTTGACTCGACATGTTTCGCAACACAGTTGCTTCTTTAGGAGTACATTTTTGATTAAATATTTAAATATTGACGATAGTGTCATGCTGTTTAAATTGCAACTTACACCTCTTTTGATTTCTGCTATTTGATAATACTTTGTATTAACTGGTATTATGTAGAAGTTTTTATCTCTATCAGGACCCATTCTTGGGTAAAATTCTTTGTAGAGAATTCCACAGCGGTCTGTTTCAAACTCGTAGGTTTTAATATTGACTACTTTGTTGTCCACGATGCAATATCTCACCAGCCCAACGCCAGCGAAGTATTTCGAAACGTTGACGGGAATAATGAAGAATCTAATCATGTTTTGGGATGCGACTAGAGTAAAGTCTACAACTTGAGACTTTAGTTTTAGATGAACTGCTACTTCTAATTGAGTTCCTGGTGTTCCCTAAAACAAGACATGTGGGTAATATAAAATCATGAACCTGCAGTGATAATAAAAATAGTAATAGACACAAGTTTTTAAAAGCGATAAAATTAACATTATACATTGACAAACAAAGACTAGATATGGAGAAGCAACCAATAATATTTAATGGGGAAAATATTAATTACAAAGATAACATAAAATTTTTAGGAATATATATTGATCAGAATTTAAGCTGAAGAAAACACGTAGAACATATTCGAACTTACATTTCTCCGTTAATTGGAATTTTCTTTAACATTGGTATATGACAATTTTTTTTTAATATGGCCAAAACCATTTTTTATACTCTAATTTTTTAAAGTTTAGATATTAATATTTTTGTTATTTGCCTTACTTAACAAAGGTGTGAGGATAGATATTCGGGAATAAAATCAACAACTTTTTGTAAAATAAGGTCTCAAAACGCTATTTTGCTCAAAAAGGTCGATAATTTTGTCCATTCCGCACTTTAAAAACCAAAGCAATTTTTTATGCTGAAAAGTAAGAATAAATTATGCATTATATATTAACAAAACTTAAATTACAACAGGACGTCTATTCTCGAAATAGGCGAATGATCATTTCAAGAAAGTGATTACTTTTTCTCTTAAAAATGTTTAAACTGTATTCTTGAAACTTAAAATTACTATTCATTTCCATACGATGCGGGCATATGATGTGAATTTTCCCTTCTCGCGAGAGAGCGTTCACTTCTCTTAAATTGGAGAATAGACTTCAAAAAATATATTTTGTGTGAATAAAATCTTGAAAAAAACTAAGAGGAAAATTTATTGACCCAAATATAAAAATAATATTTTGGGATATATTTTTCATCGGTTAATGCCCCTAGAATATTTTAAGGAAATTTAAGAACGTTTCGAGTCTTTATAAAAAATAGACTAAAAATATTAATTGGGTGCCTCAACTTTTTTTTTTAACCGTTTTTACAAAAGGTGCGGACTTGATTAAATTCGATTAAATCAATATAAAAAGGTAAAGAACTATTTATTAAAAACCAAAATGTAAATTTCAAATAAGTACTAAGAAAAGACAACATTACCATTAACCAACGCCGATAAATACTTATTTATGTCAAATCCGCACCTAACTGTCCAATCCGTACCAACGTAAAACAGGCACGGAACGGACGGTGCCGAATGGACATTTTTTGAGTTTTTAATTTATTCACAAATTCTGGCAACGCTGATTCGAATTATTCTTAGGTTATGTTTTGCCGACCTAAAAATGCACCATACCATAATCTGTTTTTCTAAAAGAAATACGTAACGTAAACGGAAACTGCGGTGCAGAAAGGACACGCAAGAAAGTGAGAATTTTTTACTTTCTTTTTTTAATTAACTGTTTTGCCAATATATATCAAAAAACGGGTACTTACATCTTTAAGCGGCGCACAACACTATAACAAAACCAGAAATGATAAAAACGCACTGATACCAAACTGACGCTGTCTTAATGTGTGGATTTCGTAGGTGCGGAATGGACATTTTTCCGAGGTGACAGTCCTAGAAAGCTAATAGTGCAAAGACTATTGCGGGTTATCTCGGTTATGTCATTGAATATTTTAGTAGAAAGAATAACCAAATCTATGATATATTGTTTTTAATATAATTGTATTTTGATCAAACAATTAAATTGTATCCAATTTAGCAGTTGCTACGTAGGACAGGTGCGGAAGTGGACAAGAAGGCTCTTTTTTTGAGAAAATTATGGGGTTATTTCTTTTATTTTGTACTCTAAGTGTCCTTTTTATTGAAAACTAAATTAGTTTATTTATATAAATAATAGCTTGGGCTTTTATATGAATTCTCGACTTTTTGAACACATCATAGACATGATACCTACTAGACAAACTAATTTTTTACAAACTGTTAAAATAAACAGTAACTTTGAAAATAACTTTCTTGATACAAAATATGAAATTTACTTGCAATTTATTTATAGTTTAAGCTAAAATATCTCAAAAATGGTTCACCCAAATAGCATCAATTAAATTATATTTGAAATCAGAAAAAAAAAGATCTTTCATTGTAACGCATAATATACAGGGTGTTCCATTTTAAAAAAAATGAAATTGCCTATATTTTCCCATTTTTCAAAAGCGATATTTTTTAATGATAATTTCAAAAGATAACATAAAAGACAAACTACAATTTTTATATAAAACATTTTTTTCTATCTTCAAAAACAAAGACTCCAGAAGCCACGTAAATATAATTAAATACCCTGTACGTGAAGACAGAATTATTCTCAGGCTTTGGCAAAGAGTATAAGGTTCGTTGGCTGAAAGATGCTCGTAGATCGTTAACGAAAGTCAAATTGACATGACCTTGACATTCGTTTGTTCATTTGCACATGCCGTAGCCGAACATCGGTCTTTGTTTGCTCTTAAACATCCTAGAGGCCCATCGATACACAAAATAAACTTTTCAAAAAATTATTAAATCATGTTTTGCGCGAGGCAGATAAAAATTATCTTGTTGCCAAAAGATTATACAGGATAAAATATCCTAAGGCAAACATCTATTCCTTGATTCATCATGTCATCCACTAACATAATTGCCATTTGTTTGTCATATACATGTCAATATAAAATGCTCGGTGGAAAAGTACCTAGGTACAATCATGATCGAAATTATTGGTTTATCTTAGTTGATCGTCGGGGGTACTGATAGATATCATATTAGAAGTTATAGGAAGTATCTATTATACTACCTTAAGGATAAAAAACTCTGCACAGTCCATATTTCCAGTAACAAAAATATTTCCATGTTCATAGTAACGTACAGACCTTAACGGAACGTCAGTTAAGTCCAACGTCACTAAAGAAGTGGGTTTCGTCTCGTTATAAAACGAAAGCAATTGAAGCGATCCATCTTCAAATCCGAATGCTGCGCATGGAATTTCGGGATTCTCTACCATTGAACATACAATATTTGTGAAATCATATGTGGAGACCTAAAAATTAAATATACGTAATTTTTTCTAAATTTTTCCCAAACATAAATCCTTCTTTTCAAAGTGGAAATCTTGTCGCCAAATAATTTTCTTTAAATATTTGTTCTTAGTTTCAGAGGAAAGTCATTTTATCAGGCCCTCAATGCAATACTTACCTAACTTAGAAAACTTAGTTTTGAGATCTTGAAATGTGTTACTGTTGAATATATTTTAATATACTACAGTGAGGACATAAAGTCTGGAAAACTACCTTTTGCAAGTAAACGAAGCACCTGAATAAAAAACGCTCGGACACGTCGATTTTTATTTCGAGAGGGACATCTTTTGCGTATATTGTCAATCTTGTTACTTCAAGCCCCTAGGAGGGAGGGGGGTAAGATCTAAATCTTAAATGGATACCCCTATTTTATATAATTTTTTTGGATTCTGCATAAAATTCTGAACATTTTTTTATAAAAGCATTATTAGTCTATACTTAACAGTTTCCGAGATATTTACTCTTGAAAAATTACATTTTTGAACTTTGACAGCGTCTAGCTTTCTAACTGTACGTCTTAGAGCAAAACGGCTTTCATGTCCCTATCTTCGATTTTTATTATCTTTCCAATAGTGTCAACTTCCGGTTAAACCGGAAGTACTATATTTCTTACATCCGGTTTAACCGAAAGTTCACACTATTGGAAAGATAATAAAAATCGAAGATAGGGACATGTAAGCCGTTTTGCTCTAAGACGTACAGTTAGAAAGCTAGACGCTGTCAAAGTTCAAAAATCTAATTTTTCAAGAGTAAATATCTCGGAAACTGTTAAGTATAGACTAATAATGCTTTTATTAAAAAATGTTCAGAATTTTATGCAGAATCCAAAAAAATTATATAAAATAGGGGTATCTATTTAAGATTTAGATCTTACCCCCCCCCCCCCCCCCTCCCTCCTAGGGGCTTGAAGTAACAAGATTGACAATATACGCAAAATATGTCCTCCTCCAAATAACAATCGACGTGTCCGAGCGTTTTTTATTCAGATGCTTCGTTTACTTGCAAAAGGTAGTTTTCCAGACTTTATGTCCTCACTGTATAATAAAAAGTTTTATACAGAATTACACTAACATATATTCAGGTAAAATGTTAAGCTTACTATTTTAAGTTATATTAACTTGGCCCTAAAAGGTTTGGTAGAAGTACCTATGAACAATAATAGGGAACTTTCCAATTTTTTTTTTTCAATAATATGATTTAGTTAGGCCTAAAAAAATATTCCCCAATTATTACTCCTTAAAAATCAGTAATAACTTGGAAAAAATTCTTTAAAGTTTCGCCGTGTCAAAAGCATTTAAAACGACCTTTTAAGCGCGCCATGCCCGATGACGTCACGAAGTATAACTTTTCCGTCATCCGTCATCCTGACCGGTGGCTGAGCTACCAAGTTTGTATTTGGATTGCCGTGTGTTATTGTTATGGTATTGTTGTTTTAAGGTGGAATTCTCAACGTCGTTCAATTTATTGCCAACCTATAATCTATTTCGTGGATGTCACACACGAATTATACTTCGTGACGTCACGGCCCGTTTTTACCCGCTTGGGATAATTTGAATTTTGAGGCATTTTTAAATCTTGCTAGCGGTCTTTTGGGACGAAATATGTTGTTTTTTTTTGCTGCCATATGTTTTATGACAATATATACTTATAATTTATATAACTTATGTCCTTTTCTAACTTAATCGCTGTAGGATTCGTTTTACGAATAAACACAATATACGAACTATACCACTTTGAAAAAAACTGGTGCTTACCACATCTCCAGATACTAGGTCATAAACAACTAAATCGCTATCGCCGCATCTAGCGATCAAAAATTCACAAGTAGGATTTATTAGACATATATTCCTAAAATTTGAATGATTCTTCCGTATAAACCTTTGACTTTCAGAGGTAGATCCTTAAAAAAAATCCGTTATTTGGACTAATTGCAAAATTAAAACTAACTTACTAGTAACTAATTTACTGTAACCATGTAACTTAATGTTTTTTAATCAGATGCTTACACAGCCATCCGCTTACTGCAAAGCAATACCATGGATTCGACCATAGAGTATAGAGTATCAACATCTACACCTTTTCCAAATGTATTTCAGAAAGCGTCGAATGTATTTCAGTACAGTCAAATGCAGTTCCGAGAGCGTCAAATGTATTTCAATATAGTCAAATGTAGATTGGAAACCGTCAAATGTATTTCAGTATAGTCAAATGTAGATTAGAAACCGTCAAATGTATTTCAGTATAGTCAAATGTAGATTAGAAACCGTCAAATGTACTTTAGAATAGCCAAATGTATTTCAGAAAGCATTAAATGTATTTCAGAATAGTCAAATGTATTTTAGAAAGCATCAAATGTATTTCAGAAAGCGTCAAATGTATTTTAGAATATTCAAAAGTATTTCATAAAGCGGTATTTGTAAATATTCAGCGTGAATTATAAGCAATTATATACCTAAAATATACATTAAATTTGATACTTTCCGAAATACATTTGATAATTTCCGAAATATATTTGATGCTCTCTGAAATACATTTGATGGTTTCTGAACTACATTTGACTCTCCTGAAATACATTTGATACTTTCTAATCTAGATTTGACTATACTGAAATACATTTGATGATTTCTGAAGTACATTTGACTATTCTGAAGTACATTTGAGGGTTTTTGAACTACATCTGACAATTCCGAAGCACATTTGATGCTTTCTGAACTACATTAGAGTATTATGAAATACATTTAACGCTTTCTGAAAACCTTTTGACGCATTCTGAACTACAAATGGAAAAGGTGTAGAGTAAAACGTTGAGTGTTAGATGCTCTGCAATTTTCTGTCCGCAAGGGATTAGCCACAAGGTGGGTGATAGTAAGTAAACGCACATTTACGACGAAAATACAACTTGTATTTTGTTGAGTTAATATGCAAAACTACCTTTCTGTTAAATATTTGGGATAAAAAACGTATTTCCTTACGTATTTACTTATAAATGCTCAATTTCCTATATAGCACTACTATAGTAAGTTGCTTAAATCGCACCGGTACAATAATAGGAAATTATTAATGAATTATATGCATACACAAAAATAATCTGAAATGTAAAATGAAAAAGATCCTAAAAATTCAAAAGTCAAGTATTGACTTAAATTTCATATACAAAAATGACATTTGATATGCTACCACAGTCAATTAAATAAATAATAAATATACCAAAGAATAAAATAAATAAATATATATATTATATACATAACGTATTGTATATTCGTATACTATAGTAATATAAAATATACCAATAAAATATTGTCATATTCGTTTTATATTATAATCGAGTTGTGCCTGAATTATGAAATATATTCTTGACAAAAATATTATATTATTTAACTCAAAACAAGTATTTTACTTCTGAGTTCGGAATTGATAGTTTATACAAAAAAAATTATATATTAGCATTAAATGTCAAAAAAATATTTTAATAAACTTTTATTATTATTATAGACTAATAAGATTAATAGAAATTTTTATACAGTGTAGGTATCATTGAGATACCTACTGACATTTAATTATTATTGTTATTGTAAATTTAAACAATGGAAAAGAGGCAGTATGGTAAATGTAGCCCCCAAGACATATGTGTTTGTATTTATTCTTAATAGTTTGTTAATAAACTATTTAGTCTTTTAAACTAAATACCATTTTGAAATAGAGTGCGATGTGGGCAACACATGGTGCGATTTGGAAAACAAGTTGCTTAAATCGCACCAAATTTGCTTCAAATCTAACTTGCTATGGTAGTACTTTATACTTTAGAATTATCTACCTGAAATGTCAAAAACAACATTATTAGTGATAACTTTATACAAAATCATGTTTTTAGTATTAAGGTGGGAGTATCAACATGCTTGCCAACCTATAACCTATTTCGCGTAGATTTATTTATTTTTTCTAACTTTTACACAAAATAATATCGTATTCATATTCTATAGGTAATAACTAACATGTTAAATAAATATCAAGGAATTTCATAAGTTATTTAAGGAGAAGTGTATATCGAAAAATATCTGTCAAGATTTTTTTTAACATTATTATGTCATTGTTCTTTCACTATACAATTCTCCCAAAATAAGCAATGAAATAAATTGATATTTTTGTAATATATCAGAGATTACCTAAATAATGTGCCAACGATATTGATTTTATTTAAATCTTAGTCAATAAAATAATAAACTAAGAAAAACAAGGCGAAATAGGTTATAGGTTGGCAATAAATTGAATGACGTTGATAATTCCACCTTAAATTGGTGATCATTCGAAAAATGTTGCAATATAGGGAACTTTACCTTAAATTGTTCTTACTTTTATACATTTTTAAAATTTGTTAAATTACTTTCATTTTAAAGTATATAATAATTAGTAAAGTCGATTCACTCAGTAAACCTGCAAGATGGCCGACATGTCATATGACAAAAGTAATTGAAAATGCAAAAATTTATTTTATTTTGCTGGAATATGACTTTTGTCATATGACATGTCGGCCATCTTGCAGGTTTACTGAGTGAATCGACTCTATTAGCGGTTCTACTATTTGGAATTTTATTCTGTATTGTGCTATCTGAAAGTAAATAAATAAATAACAAATAATAATTGTAAATAAATAAATGACGTTGACACCAACCAACTGTAATACAAGGCGTGGTAATATTAAACAACGACGAATCAAGGCGGGTAAAGGGGTATCTCATGTAATTGTTTTAGAAACTAGGATACATTATAAAGTGTCATTAGTAAAGTCCGCATCAAATGGGATTTTTTTTATTAATAGCTTTATTTAAAATTTGACTTTAACATCAAGTTCTGCTTCGATCGAGATGAAAAATAAACAAAAAAATAGTAGTCACGTGATTCGCATTATCTGTAAAATTTTAATTTTTTACAAAAAATAAATCAAAAGTGGGGTTATTTCTGAAAATATCGAAAAAGTTATTAGAAAAAGTTTTTTTTAAATGAAGTTTCTAGCCCACATGCAAAATTTCAGCTGCATAAGATAATTTTGATTTTTTACCTATATTTTGTAAATTGCACCACTTTTGCATATAAGACAGCGCAACCTACATAAAACTTCTTAGCTTTGACAGTGCTCAATTTCAGATACATTTTCTTTAAAGTATCGCCATATTAAATGTGCGTTTTTCTACAAAATCAAAATTGGGCTATTCAAATTTGGTCGCATGTCATGCAAAGTTTATTTGTTTTTGACCCTGTATAAGATAACTTCATAAAATAAGTATTTTTGAAAACATAGTTTGTGTCTGAAAGTAATACACCTTAATATTAAGGCAAAAAAGAACACAGTGTCATCAGTAAAGTGTTCAATAAGTGGAAAATAAATTTTAGTTTAACTTATCGTAAAAATTATCTATTTTCAACGATTTAATTAAAAACCCCTTTATTTTACTTTGTATTTTTTTACTTTCAGGCACAAACTACATTTTCAAAAATACTTATTTTATGAAGTTACCTTATACAGGGTCAAAAACGAATAAACTTTGCATCACATGCGACCAAATTTTAATAGCCCAATTTTGATTTTGTAGAAAAACATACATTTAATATGGTGCTACTTTAAAGAAAATGTATCTGAAGTAAGGTATTGTCAAAACTAAGAAGTTTTATGTAGTTTGCTTTATAAGTTTAAGTCTTATTTTGCAAAAGTCGTGCAATTTACAAAATATAGGTAAAAATCAAAATTATCTTATCCACCTGAAATTTTGCATGTGGGCTAGAAACTGCATTTAAAAAAACTTTTTTCAATAATTTTTTCGATATTTTCAGAAATAACCCCACTTTTGAATTATTTTTTGGAAAAAATTAAAATTTGACAGATAATGCGAATCACGTGACTACTATTTTTTGGTTTAATCTTCATCTCGATCGAAGCAGAACTTGATGCCAAAGTCAAATTTTGAATAAAGCTATTAATAAAAAATAATCCCATATTATGATGCGGACTTTACTGGTGACACTGTTATGAGGTGCATTTTTTTTTAAAAAGATAACTTTTTCTTTAAACGTCTATAAACCTGACATTTTTCTAATAATTTCTTGACGTTAAAGTTCTGCTTTTTTATTAAAAGGCGGTTGCTATTGGCAGCTGAAGAAAATAGTTATTTATGCAACAAGGGTGTAAAGTAGCATTTTTTTTACGAATGGGAAATTTTTCGCACGAGCCGCAGGCGAGTGCGCAAATCACATGAGTAAAAAAAAGGCACTTTACGCACGAATTGCATACACAATTTTTTCTACTACCGGACGTTATACAGGGTCGCTGTTATGTATTGAAATGGTCAATTATTTCTTAAAGGAAGAAAGTTATCTAAAAAATATTAAGAACAAAAGTTATAGGAACAATAACAATAATAAAATTTCATATATGTACTTACAAATACGGATTTATATTCAATTTAATTGTGGACTATATGAATATTAAATGTACAGCTATTAGAATTATTAAAAGTTAATCCTTGGCTCTTAAGTCTAGAATTTACTTGTGAATCTTCACAATCCACACGTCTGCTGTTACAAGCCACATTAGAACTAGATATAAATGGTGTATCAATTAGCTTATTTATATTGGTTGAAACTTCAGAAGACAAATTTGATGTAATATTACTTATTTCGATTTCAGGAATATTGTCAAACGTACTAGTGGAATTAGAAGAGGAAGCATCATTTGTTAATATTTTATTCGATATGTCAATTTTTTTGCTCAGTGTACTGCCAATGCGCAGATGATTTCCATCCCCCATGCTTCTTTACTGTTATAAGGTCTCCTCCAGAACATAGTGGCAGATGACCTTCGAAAAGAGTGACCAGTATAACATGTTGGATTTGGCAATTTCAGATATTCAGCTATTACAAAAGGCATCTTACTAAATGTGTTTATGGCCACAGGTTGTTTCGAACATTTATTTTGGGCATATTTTAAAAATAATCTGGATAATTCAATATTAGGAGGTCTTAATGTCATATATTTTATAATGTACGATAAATAATTTATGGAATTATTTGGGTTTAGAACTGTAAAAATTCTTTCCATACCATTTTTTGAATCAGGAATTCTTATAATAAGGACTGTTTCCTTGTTCTCAACATCATTTATTGTCATTTTCATCAGTTCTTCTCTGCGACAAGCCCCAGAAATGCCAATAATAAATGCAACCTAAAATAATAAATCGTGTCGATATAAAATCTATAATAACTATTAAATACAAACATTTTATAGAGAATCTAAAAGTATTAAGAACTAAGGTAAAACGTCTATAATTTTGATATGATATTTTACCTTACCAATAGAATTAAATTGATGTAAAGTTACCTTTATCATTAAAAACTTCGAATCCGGAGCCTCCAAAATAAACTTGATGAAATTACTTTTTTCAAATATTCCTGATTTCTTTGCTTTGTAGCCTTGAAAGGCAATTAACTTGTGGTAGGTTGAAATATCTACTGAATTTTTAATTTTCAAGGTAGCCTTTAGCATGGAAAATATTGACCACACTGTCGATGATTTATAGCTTTTTAATTCATCTGAAAAATAAGCTAGCAAAACATTTTCTGAGTACCTTGTCACTTTGTTTTTCTTGCACCAACTCATAAACAATGTATATTTTTGCTCGTAAATTAACTGAGACTTGTTGGGAAGCAAATTCAAAGTAGCTTCCTGTGCAGAATCTGCAATATTCGGCGGAGTGTTCTCAAAATCCGATAATGTTGAGATTTAAAAATCTGAAATGAAATTAAACGAAATCATTACAATATAACACATTTGATATCACAACTCAAAACTTACCGTATTAAAATCTTCACTAATTCCTAAAATCATTAAAACACCTGGCATAAATGACAAATTGTCAACATTTAGATACGTCAAACAGAAATCGCCATTTGTCCATGGCCAACCAGACCAATTTTAAGTAAAAATGCAGGTATCCATATCAATGTAATCATTCATATTTTTTACTTTTTTTAACTAGTGCGTAAAGTAATTTACTTTACGCACTAGTTAAAAATAGTTAAATTTTAGACACCTTCCATAGTGTGTAAAGTTAGTGTTTTACGCACGGTAGTAGAAAAAGTACTTTTTCCTTTCTTTGCCATAAAAGTATCGCTTTAACTTCTAATAAAACATTACCACCCTATTTCGTATGATATCTTATTCTTACCCAATGCAACTATTTCGAAAGATTCCGTAATTCCAACGCACTGCTCCATTTTTCCTATAAGACCATGTAGTTGCTTTTCACTGCGATACCTCCAATCGCACTTCCACTCAGGTTTCGCTCCCACCATCATTTTATAATGCTAAAAATAAAAATATAATAAGTGTTTTAGATTTTATTACTAGTAATCTCTATATTACCTACTTAAATTACTCGTCCTCAAAAAGCCGAATTTTTATACCCCGAAGTAGTAGGTAGAAGCACAACCACCTTGAAAGAAGCCGTGAAACAGAAACATCGACAACACTGCTTAAATATCCATGTATCACGTGACTTTTTTGAGGTTATCCATGGTTTAGTATGTAATTTACGCGCGAACTAGATGTAGGTGTCGTATTAATTTATATTTGTATCCGGTTTTCTATTGATATCTAATAGAAAATTTAAGTAACAAGATTGCCAAGGACCTCTACAAAATACTAATGAAAATTTTTGGTGCGGGTTTGCTCTAATAGCAATAAGAAAGTGAAAACTCCAACAGCCCGGCCGGCCTGGCAGTTTGTTTACGGGTCTTATAAATGGCGGCAGAATTTTATTTGTTTTATATTAAAAGCTGTGTTTTTTGTATTCTAGTTCTAGCTCTTTGGGATAAACTTTATTGTTTTGTGGCTACAGTTTATTAAATATTGAAGAGTTTATTTAACTTGAAGGTATATGTGAATTGGTTTAAAAATATCACTAGTAGAGATAATTCATAAGTAGGTAGGCTACCTCTAGATATCTAGGTACTTACTTAGGTACTAAGTACTATTTTTTCTTTTAGTTTGTTCATTTATCAACATGCCAAGCCCCTGCTGTATTCCTGGGTGTAACTCTAACTATAAAAGTGTTTTAAAAGCAGGTGAAGAGAGTGTAATATATTTTTGTAGTTTACATTTGACCAATGACTGTATAAATATTGTTAATCAGGATTCAGTGCAGGACATTGATATGAAGGTAAAGGTTTTTTTAAAAGGTAATGAATTGGCTTACAATGATTTGAAATGAAACTAAGCAGGTAAATTTTGAGACTTCACAAGTCGATAGACGATCCTGTAATTTAAACGCAGAAAATAATAATTTGTGTAATAGAATATTACTTTTGATCGATCAAATAAATCTACTCCTAGTAAAACAAAAACAGCTTCTCAGCCCAATATTACTATTATATAATAATTAGGTAAGTCGTTCTTGTTATCCTAAACTATTTATTACTTTCTTGTATATTTTTCAATATCAATATAGTGGCAACAGAGCCAATAGCTTGTGGATCCGCAACTCCCAGCTGATGCGGCGTTGCCCGATGTCACTTCATAGCTTCTTTTCAAGGTGTCATGGTAGAAATAGGTAATAGATTTTCCTTACAGAGATACGTTTCGTCACAAAATATACCTACCCTAACTTCTTGATTAGGGCCTGCAACTGTTACCCCATGACTATGCCAACAAATTGAAGTGGGTATTTGACCTTGTGCGGAAAAATTGATCACCAACTCTATATGAAAATCTCTGTCGATCTGAAATACAAATTATTATGTCCGGTTACATGAATCGTAGACTAACCAAACAACATTGACTATAAACGGCCCAAGTAGCATTTTAACGTTGGGCAAACGTCGGTGCCGTCGACTTAACGTTAACGCAGAACGTTAACACGACGTCCTTGCGACCCTTATTTATACCAGTTTGCATGGGGAATAAAATTCGGGTTTTTACGACGTTGCCCCACGTCTTAAAGTTTATTTAAGGTTATTTTGTAAACCATTTTTAACGTTAATTTAAAACAAGTTTTTCAGTTAAGATTTACCTATCCTAGGTTAAAATTTTCTAACGTCAACTATTTATTAACTTTAGGTTTATTTAATTAAACTATACATCGGAATTAGTGTAGCAAATGAGTGTTTGTTTTAAAAAGTATTATTATATATTATTATTTACTGCACATACAGTTTCTGCTCAAATGAAGTAAATTGCCAAAGATAAGTATTAAAAATGACAACAATGGCCACTTTACTGTTAAATATTAATATAATACTCCAAAATTTAGGGATCGCCCTAAAAATAATGATTTTTTAATAAAAATGGCAAAAAGTTAAAAAAAACCTAATCGTTTTGGTTTACAATGTGAGTTAAAATAAGTCTACATTTATTATTGTCGACTTAAATTAAGTTAAAGCGTTAAAAAGAATGTTACAACGCTAAAATTTGATAAATTTCAAAGTATTCAAACATGGCGACATTTTGATCTCGTCCTTTAATAAATTAAAAATGGAGAGGTCCGCAGTTTATTCTAAAATATCACCTATCTTAACAAGAACACGCATTAAGTTAAAAAGTCTACACTTTAAGACTCGAAAGTTTGGAAAATTGCACCTCTTTGATACCTTTTTTAACTTGAAGTTTAAATTGGTTTAAATAGGTGGCTAGTGCAAACTTAACCTTAAACTACCAAAAAAGGTCAAAATTCACAACTGATTAAAACTTTACTTCTGTAAAGAAAAGAAGAATCCAAGAAAGAAATAACATAACACTACAAATTCGAAAGTGCGGCAGTTTAACAATTTCCATTACAATTTAATATGCCAAACTTTTAAGTAGTATATATAACGCAGCTGAATGAAATTGAGCCTGTTCCTCATTATTGGGAACAGGATAGCGTACTATATTGGCCTCCAACGAAAAGTGAGACGAGGAAAAAACAGTGTGATGCTACTTCTGTGCCAGATCCTTTCAAACCTCACTTTTGTCAGTTGACTTTAATGACAACCAATCAACCACTGACAGACAGAAAAAAGAAGAGTCCTTTTAGTTGGCTTGTGGTTGGAATTTATAACGTTTAACAACGTTATTGTACGTTGGATATTTCTCCGTAGCAACAGGTGACGTTTGATAACGTTGAAGTGTACTACGTTTCCTAATCTAAGGAATTTTAACGTCGAGAATGGTATTTTTTGGGTGACGTTTTAAGCGAGAACCTAAATTGCCGATATTTAACGGTGTTGGTGATAAACTAAAACGTATTTACGTAAATACGACGTTGATACAACGACGGGTAGTATACGCCCTTTTGGGCAACTAATTTTGTCGGCAGGACAACGTTAAATTTTGTCAAAAATAAGTCGTAAGTCGAAGAATTGCTAAAAAATGTTACTTGGGGGGAATATTAAAAATCAATTTCTTACAATTAAAGTAATAATTCGAAATATTGATTTAGTATAACCAAATATTTTTGGTTGTGAGTAAACCATTTCTATCACTGTCATTGAAGTTAAAATTGAATGTGTCGGGTTGGTTAACGTTAATATTTATTGTCTAAAATCATTATACACCTCAATATTGATTAAAACAATTAAGAGGTTAGGAGTTAGAAAAAATAAAAATAAAATATATTGGATGAATAATAAAAACAAAAAACGAAATTTGGTCAAATCCAACCTTTTAGAAAGTAAAACTGCATTAGTTTATTTTTAGTGAGAAGACTGAGAAGAGGTTTCTCAGATATTCGGGATATACACAATCATTTAATTTGACCATTAAATATCATATATATTTAGTTGCTATTCAAAGATTTTACCAACCTTTGATAATTCAATGTAATATATTTAACTTGATCAATTAAATTACTGGACTTACTGTATAAATGCTTCCTTTAAGGTCAATAATATACAAATCAGTTCCATCTTGTGCCCAGACGATATCTTCAAAAGGAGCAGGCTCTAGCTTACCCATCATGACTTCATGTTTGGTAAAAATTGATTTTTTACAAACTGTAAAGACATCCCAGATAAAAAGCTTATTGGATCTAACTCCTAATTGGGCTAAGTACATTGGTCGGCCGTAACTACATCTAAAAATAATATTTATAAAATTAATAATAAACAGAGTATCAAAGATATCCACTCACATATTTTGGTTAAACTAGAAGATATAATAACCAAAATCGATTGAATTTTTGCGGCCGTACCAGGAAATTTAAAAGACACGAATTAACTTGAAAAAGTAAGAAAATACATCTCGGTACGGCCAACCGGGATACCCCATAACAAGTTGTCTATTAACTATACAAAAGAAAAATGTACCAACCAACCAATATATAGATACAAGATAAGAAATGTTGTTTTTTCCGCTTCCATCCAAATAGTGAAATAAATAAAGTTATCATTATTTCGATTCAAGTAAATACTTGATTAATTTAGTACAATCATTATTTTTTCTACTACAGCGGCCTAAGTTGCACCTTTCATAGTAACACCTTTATGCGGTAATGGCATCATACATTAGCGTTGCGGGCTTCGCCCGCCCCGCAACTATTATAAACATCCTTGAGCTACGCAATAGAACGCCGGCTACGCGACGGCCGCTGCTTAAAATATCAACAAATAACTTGGCAACATTGAACATTGGTAAAGAAAATAAAATAGCAACAGATATCGGCGGATCCGCGCTTGTCCGCTCAAATTATAAGAATATATTCAATTAAACAAACACGGGTAATATCGTCATATTGCTATCTTCGTCTAACCCTCCTAATGACACACTACACACACTACACTACACAACACTACTAGCGGGCACAGCTTGTTTTTGTATCCAGATAGTCGACCGAAACCCTAAACTAATTAAATATTAAAAATGGCTTTAATTTGAAAAAAATGGCTTTATCCGCAATTTTTTTTGCATCAAATTGTTTTATTTAATGTTAACTTTCTAATAAACCCGAAAAACCGGAAGAAATTCGACCGACCTTATATGACACCAGAACCTATAATTTTTATATAAGCTTACCTTATAATTTGGTCTTCAAATAAAAGTTCATTATTAGATTCGGCAAATTTTTCCATACTTCTCCAGTTCCAACAAGTCACGGTGTAACGTGGCATTTCTCCCAGAGAAAACAAAAGAGATGTTTCCGAAAATGCCAAGCATTTGTATCCTTCCTTAGGACCACCTAAAAAGTTTCATATGAATGCATGGTCTGTACTGGAATTTGGATTTTTTGTTTACACCCCGATGGGTACGTGACGCTGATGACCCCCAAATACTTACCAACAAATTGCGCTACCAATTGAAAATCTGGATAACTCTTCACATAAATCGACGATCCTTGACAATTTTCGGCATAGGCAAAAATATAAAGGGTACTATGGCCTCTGATACATTTTACGCCATCGCCGTTTACTTTGTGACTATTTAACATCTGAAAACTATCCTCGCCAGTGTTTATATTGATGAATTGTATAAAGCAGCCTTTTCCGAATACTAAGATATTTTTTCCCATGAAACAGATTTCTTTGATTTGGCCGATTTTCGCCCATCTATAAATGAATTTGATTCAGATTATGAACTTAATGTATAATGAATTATAATATCTCAAATGTGTTTAAAATCAGACTACTTACAATGGTTTATTATCTGCTATTCTCATTGCGAATTCAGTCAGAAGTTTGTGTCACTATAGCTGGTTCGATTATTTGATAGTCGGTAATGAAATACTTTGTTATACTATTGCTATAGTAACCGTTTTACACACCTTCGTGGCAGTGGCGACTCGTAGGCCACCAGATAGAAGATAGGGGAAAAACTGATGGATCATGCCCATATTTTGCTAAATGTGTTCAATAATTTGTAGTAACTACTAACTTGTCAATCGTTCGTTCAACAGGCCCTCACTATATTAAACGTTAAAGGGACAACTCTTTAATCGTTCGATACCCTAGATGATGATCTCCTATGTTTAAAAATAAAATATTATGGGATAAGCGATGGAGCTGTCAATTTTTTAAGAGACTACCTCAAGGACCGAAGTCAACAATTTTACTTTTAAACAACACTGTATCTGATATTTGCAGCTTAAAGCGTGGTGTACCTCAAGGTAGCATCTTGGGTCCTTTGTTGTTTTCAATATATACGGCGGATTTTGGAAGTTTTTTGAACCATTCTAATTCTCACCAATATGCTGATGATTTTCAATTATATGAGAGTTTTAATTTAGAAGATATTGATATAGCTTAAATCCTTATTAATTAAGATCTAGATACAATTTACAACTTATCTGTGGCTCATAAGTTACTTTTAAATCAAACTAAGACTCAATTAATTATATTTTGTAAAACTCTAATCTACTTTCTGATCGTCTAAATATAAGAATTAATAATGATAAAATAACTACCTCTGAATCATGTAAAAATTTAGGTGTACATTTTGATCCTAAGCTGAGGTTTAATTATTGCTTTAATTGGCACATTCAAAAAAAATATTGTAAATTAAGAACTTGTTTAAAGATTTTCTTTCAACTCAGATTAAATTTAAGTTGTGTTACTCGACTATTTTATCATCGCTGTCATACTGTAATATAATGTACTGGCACCGGCTTTGCTTCAGGAGGATAGGGAGAGCCTACAGCGCCTTCAGAATGGTTGTTTGAGATACTCCTACGGGTTAAGGAAGTATGATCATGTTTCTTAGAACTTCATAGACTCCGGTTGATTGAAATTAGATCAAGGATTTCACTTGCATTTATGTACTTTAGTTTTTAAAATAATTAAATGTCAGCAACCTAGTTATCTCTTTGACAAACTTACGAGGGGTTCTGATGTACATGGTAGATTAACCAGGCATATTGGGTTTTACTCTATTCCCAGACACAGAACGGCATTGTTTCGGAGGTCTTTTAGGTTTAATGCGGTTAAATATTTTAATCACTTACAAATAAAAAATCAAAACTTGCTCCTCTGTTGAAACGTTCACAAAGAAATTAAAGGATTATCTCAGATCGCGCATTTGATAATTCAAATCTAATAGTGAAATAATCAGAATCAATTATTGTATTGAAAAAGGCTAATGTTGGGTTGCACAGAGGTCTCAGAATAAAGGACTATATAGTCCTTCACTTGATAAGAGTGGTGGGAGAAGCTATTGAAAGTGTAAACATTAAAATCGCTGTAACTTCTAAACGACTTATCCGATTTTACTAAATTTAAGCTTGTTTGAAAGTACCTTCAATTGTCGTATCTAATGGTACACGATAATTTCTAATAAAATTGCTAGAGGGCGCAATTTGTATTAAAAATTATTGTTTTAGCAATAACTCTGAAACGAACAGAGATATCGAACTGCGGTTTTAATATTTGTTCTATCAAATTTCATCTACTTTTCGATTATGGTATCATAATTATATCGTATGATTTATTTTTTCGAAGTAAAATAAAAAAATGTATTGTTATTGCAAATTGCGCCCTCTAGCATTTTTTTAAGAACTATTATGGACAACTAAATACGACTGGTAAAAGTGCATACATTTCTCTTCCAAACAGTCTTTAGTTTGCTAAAATCGGATAAGTCGTTTATAAGTTACAGCGATTTAAATGATTACACTTTCAACAGCTTCCCCCACTCTTATTAAAGTCGGTACGCCAATGAGCATAAGACCAAAATGATGCATAATTGTCCAAGCTTTAAAATAGTGTTATCAAACATATACCTTAATGTGGAATTTTCGGCGTTATGTAAAATTTTAAAATTTATTTTTCAATTACGCCCTCTTGCGGCAAAATGCGGAACTTAAAAATTATTTCCAGAATTCTCTTATGGCCACTTTAATTATCATTTTTCTTTTCCTGAGTTTCTATGCCCAGTAGTTTCCGAGATATGGCCGCTCGTCGACCTTAAAAAAACACCCTGTATAATATTTTCTATTAGGTAATGAATTATTTTTTATTGACAGACGATTTTTCCTCTTTATGGAAATATAATTTATCCAACATAAACCATACACTGTATTAATTTTAAATGTGTCCTCTATTGTCCCTATAACTTTTTATTAAATTATTATGCAGGATTGAGCTTTCGAATTCATTTAATTACCCACCCCTTGATCGTAATTACTGCTATTTGAATAACTGCATCGATACTAGTAATAAACTAGCAACGATATTATCTCATTCCACGAAATAATAGACGAGCGAATCATTTTATAGCAAAGCCGTAGAAGAGCACATTTACATTGGAGAGCAAATAGAAATGAACGGGCTAAATTATGTATTTTTTTTTATTGCAGTAAGTCCAATGGTTTGTTCAATAGACAATAAAAATTTGGAAATTTCGTTTGTTTTGGACTTTATGAAAACCAAAAAAAGCTCGGGATTTATATTAGAAAATTTGTGTTGGAGTCAAGGTAATATGAAGATATAATAAATTCACTTTATTTATTCACTTTTTTTGATGATATGGTAATTTTTTATGAAGGTATAAATTGGAATATTTTAAAAAATGCTATTGAAAAGGATTTTATAAAAATAAGCAACTGGTTTAATAAAAACTTATTAACTATAAATTATAACAAAACAACATAATACATTCCATTTACTTCATACAAAAATAAACTTCCAAATATTGGTCCAATAATATGCAATAATAATATTAATATAAAGGAAGGTGAAAATATTAAATATTTAGGAATAATTTTTGATAAACATTTAAAATGGGATTTACATGGTGACTACATTGTAAAAAAACTAAGAATTATTATACCAAAATTTAAACACCTTAAACAATTTTTAAATATAAAAGAATTAGAAATATTTTATTATTCTTTAGTACAACAAACCCATTTAAATTATGGAATACTAGGATGGCGAGGAATAAATAAGAATTATCTTAATAATATTGAAACTATTCAAAAATATATTTTGAAAATTATTTACGAAAAAGGCCACCAATTTTCTTCTTATTTACTATTTGACGATAGCAAAAAAAGGGATATTAAACAAATATTTTCTTATAATATTATGTTAATATATATTATATATATCACACACATGAAACTCGACATAAAAATAATATTACATATAAAAATAGAGTAAACAAAACAATAGCACACAAATATTTTTTAAACATCAATCCATATTATATTTTTGATATGCTACCACAGTCAATTAAAATAATTAAATCGTTAAATAATTATAAAAATAAAATTAAAAATTGGATATATTCTAATCCAAGAGATATATTCAAGAACGTCATTAATAAATTTAATAATAAATATACCAAGTTATAATGAATAAAATAAATAAATATTATATACATAACATATTATATCTTCGTATACTATAGTGATATAAAGTATACCAATAAAATATTGTCATATTCGTTTTATAATATAATCTAGTTGTGTCTGAATTATGAAATATTATATTCTTGACAAAAATTTTATATTATTTAACACAAAACAAGTATTTTACTTCTGAGTTCGGAATTGGTAGTTTATACAAAAAATATATATATTAGCATAAAATGTCAAAAAAATATTTGAATAAAGTTTTATTATTAATATTATTATTACTTTAGTTAGCCAATAACTTCTAAAGAAATTTTTTTTGATAATAAAGAATTTAAGGCAAGTAGGTTTACCACTATAGCTTTTACCGAGCAGTTTTCTATTTGGGTAATGTAGACACAGACCCCAGCAGAGTCTGTATTATTTATCATGGTACAACTTAAGATTATGGTACCAAAGGCCTCCTCAATCGATAGAAATCATCATTAATTTTATTATAGAAAGTTTTGGTTTAAAAGCCGGGCGATTTACAAAATTAAGACGTTGAAAACTTGGCGCTTTGCGTTATACTTAATGTATTTAAACCTTGGATGCCTTACACCATTAAAAGCCCAAACACCATGGGAGATACTTAATGTCGTAAGACTTGGAGGCTATATGCTAATCGTTTTTATCCAGCAACAGTAATATTCCAAATTGGGACTTCCAGAGTGAAGTATATTTCAGGATTAGCCGCGTTAGAAACTTCTTAAATATAATATATTTATTTAAGTTATAAGTAAAGATAAGCCAGATAAGGATGGGCCACTATGGGACGTGCAAAAATATGCTAGTCTTTGGTAGTTGTTTTACCTCATACTCTTGTATTCTCTTATTGTTGGTATACTGCGTGCTATGTTTTTTTCATCGCTTTCTAACACTAGGTACCTAAAGAAAGGCAGAATAGAGATATTTCCAAAAACACTATATAAAACATATACAGTGTGTGTATAAAGTCTGGAAACGGCTTAATAACATCACAATTTACTGGCCGATTTAAACCAAATTTGGTACAGTTGTGTAAGAGGATCTAACGCACCGAATGACGATATTGGCGTTGTTGACAGCTTTTTAGTTTGTCTGGAATTCGAACAAATTTTATATTTCTAAATATAACACCCAGTATATTTTTACATTTTTAAATTCCACATAAAATTATAATTATTTTTTAATAAATGCATTATTAGTCTATACTTCATAGTTTCCGAGATATTGACTCTCGAAAAGTGACATTTTTGAACTTTGACAGCTTATAAGTAACAGTACGTCTTAGAGCAAAACGGCTTTCATGTCCCTATCTTCAATTTTTATTATCTTCCCAAAAAATCAACTTCCGGTTAAACCGGATGTAACTCGAAAGCAGGAAATATAGTTGTTCCGGTTTAACTGGAAGTTGATTTTTTTGGGAAGATAATAAAGATTGAAGATATTGACTCTCGAAAAGTGACATTTTTGAACTTTGACAGCTTATAACTTTCTAACAGTACGTCTTAGAGCAAAACGGCTTTCATGTCCCTATCTTCAATTTTTATTATCTTCCCAAAAAATCAACTTCCGGTTAAACCGGATGTAACTCGAAAGCAGGAAATATAGTTGTTCCGGTTTAACTGGAAGTTGATTTTTTTGGGAAGATAATAAAGATTGAAGATAGGGACATGTAAGCCGTTTTGCTCTAAGACGTACTGTTAGAAAGTTATAAGCTGTCAAAGATCAAAAATGTCACTTTTCGAGAGTCAATATCTCGGAAACTATGAAGTATAGACTAATAATGCATTTAATAAAAAATAATTATAATTTTATGTGGAATTTAAAAATGTAAAAATATACTGGGTGTTATATTTAAAAATATAAAATTTGTTCGAATTCCAGACAAACGAAAAAGCTGGCAACAACGCCAATATCGTCATTCGGTGCGTTAGATCCTCTTACACAACTGTACCAAATTTGGTTTAAATCGGCCAGTAAATTGTGATGTTATTAAGCCATTTCCAGACTTTATACACACACTGTATATTTCTTGCAGCAAACAAAATAAATTTTGAAAAACGTGCTATGGAATATAAGTTTCGAATTCTCGGATTTAACAACAATACAAAAAGTATAGTTTTTGAAGAATTTAGATACAATAATACTTTTACTATTGTAACGGACGTGGATTGCAATTTTAATGAATTCCTAAAGCAGGTAATTATACAGGGTGTTTCAATAAAAACTC
Organism: Polydrusus pterygomalis; assembly: GCA_963969555.1. Lineage (NCBI taxonomy): Eukaryota > Metazoa > Arthropoda > Insecta > Coleoptera > Curculionidae > Polydrusus > Polydrusus pterygomalis. Next base: position 24,340,519 of record OZ018379.1, read on the forward strand.
CCAGGCCAATTATTTCGAAAACTAAAAGCGACATGTAAATTCTGTAAACGCCAGTTTTTAGCCTCTATGATTGGCTTCACAACTGTGTAAAAAATGAGTTGGAATAACACAAGATGTAGGTGGCGCCACGGTGCAAAGATTTTTTCGATGACAGGAACTTTTATATGTTATGGTTCTTAAAGATAATTAATTTTTGATCAAATTAAGTCACATAAAAATTTTTGATAAATCCAACATGAACGAAGGTATTTGGGGTTAAACTTTTTTTTTAAATAATTTTAACGAGTATTTTAATTATAAATATTTTTAATAGCCTTTAGCCGATTTTAATTTAATTTTAGTAATGATAATTTTAGTGAAAAAACGCTAGTGTATCGCTAAATTATTACGTCCAGTGAAGTCCCAGGGGGCGCCTTAACAAATAATATTCGCAAGAAATAAGACGCCACTGAGTTTTTGGTAATTCTTATATTTTTTTCGGATTAAGCAACTAAAATTATCCTTTTCTCCTCTGTGAAATTGTTTTCATATCTTGCTTCGTTTTCGAGAAATAAAAATAGAAACAATTTAAAAAAATAATATGTAATAATAAATATGTTGTAATTTTGGTTGTTTAAAAGCAAAGTTAAAACATTAAAGTATAATAAAATAAAATTAAAAGATGTTTTAAATTTTATGAAAGAACTGATGAGAAATTATATACAAAATTATTAATGAAAATTAGAACAATACCAAAAACTAACTAATAGGGTCGAATGAGGTGTTCAAAATTATTGCCGTTTTCATACACACACATAGCAAGATATGAAAATTTAACAGACAGGAATAGGATATTTTTAGTTGCTTAATCCGAAAAAAATATAAAAATTATCAAAAACTCAGTGGCGTCTTATTTCTTGCGAATATTATTTGTTAAGGCGCCCCCTGGGACTTCACTGGACGTAATAATTTAGCGATACACTAGCGTTTTTTCACTAAAATTATCATTACCAAAATTAAATTAAAATCGGCTAAAGGCTATTAAAAATATTTATAATTAAAATACTCGTTGAAATTATTTTAAAAAAAACTTAACCCCAAATATCTCCGTTCATGTTGGATTTATCAAAATTTTTTAAGGGATATAATTTGATCAAAAATTAATTATCTTTAATAACCATAGCGTTTAAAAGGTCCTGTCGTCGACAAAATTCTTTGCACCTACATATTCAAACACGTTTTTGTACACAGTTGTGAAGCCAATCATAGAGGATAAAAACTGGCGTTTACAGAAATTACATGTCACTTTTAGTTTTCGAAATAATTGGCCTGGGAGTTTTTATTGAAATACCCGGTATATTAATAATTGTAAATTTTAAACCTACGTAAAGGCTTTGGTGGATCTGACCAATAATTCAGGGCCGTAGTCAGGAGGGGTTATAGGCAACAAACCCGAAACCTAAATTGTTACAATTTTCTATAGAAATGCCGCTGGACAGGAAAAATTGTCCGACTTAGCATTATTAGTGCTTATTGAATTGATTGGCAAGGAAATTTTTTTTTTAAACAATTCTAATACCCCCCTCTCGAAATTAAGCTATGACTACGGAACTGTAATGAGGAAACTAACCCCACGCGTTTCTATTCCCCCCCCCTCAACATCACGAATAGCGCCCCCCTTAATTAATTTCTTCCCGGGCATAGGCCTTAATCATTGTGTTACTAATGTTTATTGACACATTAATATTCTATATTTTAGGCTCTTTATTCAACTCTTATAAGATATCCAAATGTATGGATTGCATTTGGTGACATCCAAAAAATTAAAAAGCTAGGCCTATTTATTCCGGTAAATAGTCTATTTGTGTTTCCTATAAATAATAGTAAAAGTGCCAAGATAAAGATCAATACAATTTATAAACCGAATATGAATTATGCGGGGTATATAGAAAGTTCTTTAGGTGAATGGTCAAGCCAGAATGGAATAAACCTTAAAGACATGATTCTGACCAGAAATAGAACAAACTTTTTTGGAATGGATTTGAGAGTGTCCTATATTATTACTGATAATAACACTTTTAAGCATTTAACAGATTATAGGTAAGTTCATTAGAGTATTATTTATACATAATTCCTATTTTTTAACTCTTCTAAGCTATTTTTATTTAAAATTTTGTATTGCTTCTTAAAATAAAAAGGAAATAATTTGTTTTTAATAAACCCTTCCTCCCCACTATAGAAACCCAGGTTAAACCTCACAGTTGACATCTTGAACGAGGTTTATTACTTGTGCTTGTGAGGTCAGACATAAATTTAGAAATCTAAAAACTTAAAGTGGAAAATTATTGCAAAGTATCGTCGAGAACAGTAGGATCGAATATAGACTTGCCTTTCCTACCGCAGCATTAATTAAATGTTGGATTTCTCCAAAGCTTATTATTATGGGTTTGACGTGGATTCTGTTAAACTAATATCATCTTTTTTAACCAACCGTGCTCAAAAAGTCGTTGTTGACAACATAAACTCCAATCCGATTGACATTCTTTCAGGGGTTTCGCAAGGCTCCATTCTATCTCCACTATTGTTCATTATTTATACAGGAGAGATCATAACTTCTACGCAATTCTATAGTCAGACGCTTACGCGGATGATACTTAACTTCACCTGAGCTTCTCCACAACAAACTACTTGGATGCTATCCAGCAAATTAATTTCGACTTGGAAACCATTATTTTCCTATCTAATAATCATAATCTTAAATTAAATTCGGAAAAATCCAAAATTTTGTGCTTTGCAAACAAAGGTAATCGTGACACTGTTAACAATAATGTGAACATTTCTCTAAATGGCGTTCATCTTTCTTATGTACATTCAGCGAAAATCTTGGTATTGTTTTGGATGAGGAGCTGCGCTTTAAAGAATACGTAAAAAATAATAATAAAAAAGCATTTTATTCCTTAAGGTGGAATTATCAACGTGATTTAATTTATTGCCAACCTATAACCTATTTCGCCTTGTTTTTCTTAGTTTATTATTTTATTGACTAAGATTTAAATAAAATCAGTATCGTCTGCACATTATTTAGGTAATATCTGATATATTACAAAAATATCAATTTATTTCATTGCTTATTTTGGGAGAATTGTATAGTGAAAGAACAATGACATAATACTGTTAAAAAAGTCTTAACCGATACTTTCGATATACAATTTTCCTTAAATAACTTATGAAAATCCTTGATAATTATTTAACATGTTAACTATTACCTATAGAATATGAAGACGATATTGATTTTTTAAAATTTTGTGTAAAAGTTAGAAAAAACAAATAAATCTACGCGAAATAGGTTATAGGTTGGCAAGCCTGTTGATACTCCCACCTTAAACTTAATTTACAATAATGACAGATCCTCGATCAAAAACTTAAAAGAATGCTCTGCGATAGCCTAGTTCTGTCAGACTACTCCTACTGCGACTTCATTTATTTGCCTTGTTTAGGTACATGAAACTGAAAAAAATAGAATACAAAAAATGCAAAATTCCTGCTCTAGACTGATTTACGGAATAAAAAAACGCGAGCATATAACCCATAAAATAAATGAGTGCAAATGGCTTGATATGAGAAATAGATAAAATTTTCATCTGGGTAATTTTATTCATAAAGTTCTTACCTTACCATGGAGAATACATCAAAAAAACTTAAGAATAAATTCGTTTCCAAAGACAACATTCACAATAGAAATATCAGATAGGTACAAGAACAGTTTTACCATACCCCAATATAAAACATCATTATTTCAAAGAAGTTTCACTTTATAATGCTATAAAATTTTATAACTCAATTCCAAACGAATTTAAGTTGTATAATATTAATAAGTTTAAGTTTAAGCTTTGTGCGTACCTGTTCAATAAGCAATAATACATTAATTTATTGTTTCACCACATTTGCTGCCCGGGACCGCGCTTATGGGGACTGAATCGTTTCCTATTTTGTCGTTAATTTAATTATACCATTAGTTTATAATAAATGTCATATTTATCAGATCAATACATCCGCTGCTATGCATTACACAATTATTTTTTTTATATTGGTATATTTCGAGACGACTACATTCTCAATTTAGTGGTTGAGTTGGATTAGCCCTGTTGGCTAGACTTCGCCACTCTGAGTTTGGTCAATTCCTTATTTTTTTAGTTATCTACATATTATTTTCTGTTATTAAAAGTCTCCGCGCTCCAAATTTTTTGCTAGTATTAGTGTGGCTTTCCGTTTGTTTTGTATCCAAAACTCTCTGAAGGTTTATGGAATTTTTTCACTCGCAGTGAACAAGGCAAACAAAACAGTTTTACTAATTGTGACATTAATATTTGGTCCTGAAAGACTAAATACTTCTTTCAATTAAATTAATTTTAGGGAGAAGCATTTAGATAACTTAACCAAAATCAGTTATATACTCTTTAAAGTTATTTGTGATCTCCTAAACACCACCCAGATAGAGATATTCACAAGTGACTGGGGCTTTAAAAGTAAGCTTCCAAATCAATCATTTACCGAAGGAATGTTCGGAGACCTTATCTACGGCAGAGCCGACATTGGAGGTATGAAAAAGTATACATTTTTTTTTTGTTTTCATCGGATAATAATTGTTATTTATTATAATAAATGTTATTACTAGGTAGGAATTTTTATATGGCTTCCACATTTTAGGTACGGTTTCTTTTACGCCAGCAAGCAGACTCAAATACTTTAAATATTTGTTTGCGCCAATGGGAGAGTTCTCAGTCAATTTTGTATTTAGAGCACCTTCACTAGCCTACTACTCAAACCTTTTTGTGCTACCATTCAATAAGACAGTATGGTATACTATCGGAGGACTTTTGGTATTTTGTTGCATTATTATAAAAATTATTTTTGGCTGGGAAACAAAAGAGAAGAGCTTCGCTAATGCGCTGCAAGATAATGAGGAAAATATTCCTAGTTTTTTGGATATTATAATGATGCAGGTAATAGTTTTTTTTTCCCAAGGAGGACTAGGACACATAAGGCGTACCGGGAGCTTGGCGCGAATATTTCGCGACTGATTCGGCGCGATTCCTACATTAAATGAAAAAAAATTTCGTGTTGAATTTACACAAAACCTTTAAAAGTAGGTACAGTTGTATTCATAAAAAAAGCGTACAGGAATTAGAATGAGAGGAAACCTTAACCATATTTGCGTAAAATCCGCTTGTCGTATGTTAAAGGTTATTAAAAATGCAAAGCATTGGCGTTGGGCGTTAGTTCATTAGAATAACAAAAATATTTTTTTTTATTTTATAATATATCTTAACGGTTTTATAAAAATTACAATAGAAACAAAAAACGTTTAACAAGAATAAATAAAATCTAATATTTGGTTATATATCCCTGGTTTTCTATTACTTGAGCCAGTCTATTCGGAATTGACTGAATTATGTTTGACACAATATTTGGATCAAGCTCTTTCCAGCACGCATGTCTTATTTCCCATAAATCTTCTGAATCTTGTGACGTAAAATTTCGATTATATATTTTTTTATGATTATACCACAAATATTTTCAATTGGATTGATATCGGGACTATAAGCGACCCAAGGCAGCACTTCCACATTATGGGTTTTAAACTAGTGGGTTACAGCACTGGCAGTGTGGACTAGACAATTATCTTGTTAAAATATGAAAGTATTATTGGGATATAAAATGGTAATGTAATTTTCGGCATAAAATCTTCCCTCTATTCGCCAGCAAACACCAGGTCTATGAACACTTATCCAGCCCCATATATTTACAGAGAAACGCCCATGTCTAGAAGTGAGGGGGTTAGTACCTATATCGCTCTTCAAACCTGGTATTGTTTGGACGGTACACAAGAATTTGTCCGTTATAAGTCGACTGGAACGTCTTTTTATCAGTAAAAATGACCCTGTTCCAAAATTGAGGATTGCGATAAGTATATATAATTTAAAGCAAAAATAATCCTTGATTGTCGCTGTTCTTCGGTAAGAATGTTTTTTCACAGCTGGGAGACATTTTAGTTCAGATTCCTTGACTCTCCTTCTGGCGGTAGGTTCGGAGGCAGGAAATGCTGTATCAATAACAGCATCCCTGGCAGTTGCAAATGGATTATTAGTTAAATATTCCAAAAAAGCAGCATGCTGTTCAGTGTTGGAACATTTGGGATGACAGAAACCAATTTTCCTCCTTAGGGATTTTTCATGTTCCAAGCGTTGCTTAATTTTCAATATAGTTTTTTTATTTCTATTATACAACTGCGCTACAGCACGGATTGACCATCCTTCTTCGATTCTTGATACAATTTAATTTCAACTTCAGACAACTGACAAGGCATTTTTATGTTCTTTTGTCAAAGTTTATCCAACTTTACCACCATGCAGTTTCAAAATTAATTAAACCGACGCCAATGCTTTGCATTTTTTATAATCTATGACGTGTGATAACCTCCAATAAACAATCATTTAGACAAGCTGGTTTTACGCAAATATGACAAAACTTACCTCTCATTCTAATTCTTGTAGGTAGGTACGCTTTTTGTATGAATACAACTAGAATTAGGCATTATTACAGTTTTCTGCCATTAACTGCTTACTATTTTATTGAAGTCCATCTTTAAGGAACTCTCTGGATCGATTTAAAGCGAAAATAACATTAAATACGCACCTTTTAAAGTTTCATATACTTATCAACTTTTCATATTCAGACAATTATATTACCAATAAGTAGATATACAGGGTAGGGTGGCCATTTGAAAACTTTCCACCTCGATTTTCCTGCTTTAAAATGAAAATGTGGAAAATCGCTCGGACCCGTCTATTTTTATTTCGAGGGGGACATCTTTTGCGTATATTGTCAATCTTGTTACTTCAAGCCCCTAGGAGGGAGGGGGGGGGGGGGGGGGTAAGATCTAAATCTTAAATGGATACCCCTATTTTATATAATTTTTTTGGATTCTGCATAAATTTTTTTAATAAAAGCATTATTAGTCTATACTTAACAGTTTCTGAGATATTGACTCTTGAAAAATTACATTTTTGAACTTAGACAGCGTCTACCTGTACCTACGTGTTAGAGCAAAACGGCTTACATGTCCCTATCTTCGATTTTTATTATCTTTCCAATAGTGTCAACCTCCGGTCAAACCGGAAGTACTATATTTCTTACATCCAGTTTAACCGAAAGTTCACACTATTGGAAAGATAATAGAAATCGAAGATAGGGACATGTAGGCCGTTTTGCTCTAAGACGTTAGAAAGCTAGACGCTGTCAAAGATCAAAAATATCATTTAATAATAATAAACAAACAAATAACACATAAAAACGTTTCATTAATATTTTCACGATAACCTAACATTTTTTTGTCATACTGTCAAAATTCTAAAATTCCTATATTTAATTTCCTTATATTCACTTGCTATACCGCTAGGAGGCAGATTCGTGAGGCACCTAGTGGACCTTCTTTCCATTTAACGTCTTGTCGACTTGTTATGATAAAGATAATGAGAGGCCGGATGAGGACAGTCCGACAAATGAGCAAAATACCATTCTATCCTATAAGATTTTTACATTTACAAAATTTTAATAAAATTAAAGGGAAATAGATACCAATGTGATCATTTGATTTTTAAGATTGCAATCATGTGTCAAATGGATTTTTATTACGAGCCCAAAGGACTTTCTGGAAAAACGGCCACATTTGTGGTTCTATTGGCTTTCACTTTTATTTATACTTCATTTTCTGCCAGAATAGTATTACTGTTGCAGTCCAATACAAACAGTATAAAAAATTTAGAGAGTCTGTATGGGGCCAAGTTGGATTTTGGCGTTGAAGATCAACCATTTAATAGATATTATTTTAAAGTAAGTACAGCAACATATATTATATTATACCGGGTATCTCTAAAAGGTCTATATTAAACGATAACATAAATTCATGAGGCTAAAATATAAGGCTCAGTTTACATTAGCCCAAAAGTTAAAATACTCCAAAATTCTCAAAGCTATTATTTTTTAAAACTTTTTCGTAAATATTTATTAAAAGCGAATGATTGTGGCGTATCGGAACTGTTTTTTATATTGGAATACACAGGGATCCAAACGTAATGGATACCCTGGGGCGGGTAGTCCACGTTATGGGGATTAGTTGGGTTATGGCTCCCCGTAGAGTCCTAACAAGGCCGTCGTGGTCTACCCCTTCCAGGGTATCCATTGTGCTTGGATCCCTGTGTATTCCAATAAAAAAACAGTTACACGCTTGTCCGATTTGCCACAATATTCGCTTTTAATTCTTTTCGCGGACACTATATTATCTCCTAAACATTTTTATGGCTTTTCTTAACAGCGCATTGTATGAACCAGTAACCCCGCAAGCGGTTAATTTAAAACCAATAAACTGAGCTTTAATCCTCAGAACCCCACAAAAGACTTGCTGCAATGTAATTTTATTGTGATATCTTCATAATAAAATTATGACAATTTTATCCTTATACTGATATGCACTTGAAAAGTTTTATAAAAAATTTAAAATAATTTTCGACACCTTCCTTTTAGGAAGGGTTTTTCTTTTTTCCCAGTTTATTTGGTTGGTTTAGACTCCCTTTAATAACTTTTTTACATACTCAGTATCAATTTTCTTCATATTATGTCTCATCTACACATCAATTTTTTTAATTCCATAAAAGCTCCATTAAGGTTCTACACCATTTTCTCTTCTGCTAAAACCATCAGCACTAAATAAAACAAAGTTCAAAGCATGTAGAGACCCCTAGAGAATTTTTATTCTATTAAAATTTGTGGAGGAAGACTTTAGGTTTTTTCTTTCTTTCCCATACTTTCAACTCCACTTTAAGCATGGACTATTTCTTCAAAATAAAAAAATATATGTTTTCTAATATGTTGTAGGGACCAAGTGATCGTGCAGATGAATACTGGAGAAAAACAATTTATGAAAATAAAATAAAATCCACAGGAAAAGATAAATTTTTAAGCGCCGAAGACGGAATGAAACTAGTGCGAGAGTCATACTTTGCTTTTCACGTCGAACAAAACGTCGCAAGCTACTTAATTGAAAAAACATTTTCGAACACCCAACGGTGTTCTTTAAGAGTTGTGGAAACCATTTACAAATCGGACATTCCGTACTTGTCGTGTCCGAGGAACTCTCCATACATAGAGTTTTTTCTCGTAAGGTAATTGTAATTTGACATTCTTTCGATTTCGTCTCCTCGAAAAATAATTAACTCAGCCACAAAAATCATCTTTTTAGTATTGAAAATACTACTGGGTGCGTATATACGGGTATATTTCATGAAAAATTAACGCGACATGCGAAATGCACATAAATAACACGGCGGTGAAGTCTAAACAAACATCCGAGCAGCACAGGATCGATGACATTATCTGTTGAGTATTAATATTGTTTTGTTTTGGGTTTCGGCATTTATTATTATATTTGTTGATATTAAGATAATATGGCCAAGAGAGAGAACAGTAGAAGTCTGAGAACAGTTAGTAGATAGTTATTAATGATACTAGTTCGATGAACACTAATGAAACGTGTGCAACGTTAAACCACAGGCGTCAGCCGAGTGGTTTAATTGCACAAGTTTCATTAACAAAGTTCATATCGAACGTGTATCATTCAAAATTTAATCTACGACAGTCCAAATAGATTTTATTCGTCTAAATTTCATTGATATCAGATAACGTTTTCGTAATTTTTAAAATTTTCAGGTGTCCATATTAGTCGATATCATGGTAACCGCATTTTTGATTGTTTCAATTTCGATAAAATTGGAAAAAAATAAACAGTGAATGTCGCTGAAACAAAGCGAAATAGCGCGGCGGTCTTAGAGTATTACACAGAAAGTCAGGGGAGAATGGATATACCAATCCAAAACATTTTATAGCCGACTTAAGATTTAGACATTTCATGAACAAAGAGTACATGGACCAGCAGGTAAATGGCTGTGTATAGCTAAAGAAATAATTTTGTCGCTATTTTTGAAAAGGTGGTTTTGAGCTCTCTTCAATATGTACTAATATACAGATTATCCTATATTTTTTATTTTAACAAAACAGTCAAATTTACATATTTCTAAGTATAATTTACACATTTCTAAGTATAATAATTTAATTATTATTTCAAACTAAATCGGAGCATCCATGCCGTCATAATAACGCGTGATAGCGGCACCTTACATACTCACAGATAGGAGTAATCTGTGCTGTGACATAATAATTTCCTTCTCGCCACTGTATGTGGTAGGTATTTTCAATACGCCTATGACACTTGCGTAAGATGTAAGATCTGTGAATTTTTGAAGTGAAAACTTCTTTAGGCGCGTTTAGCACTTTTTGTGGGCACTGAATTAAACTGAGCCGTCACGTCACGTCACGCGTAACGCTCGGCGTCTTAGCTCGGCTGTGTTACGCTCGAATTCGACTCCTATATTCAATCCGAACTGACCCGAATGAACGTTATATGAAAGAGCATGCAGTCGCATTTAGTATCGACGTGGAAACAGTGTGCGTTGTTTGTGTGTTTAAGATCACAAGACAGACACTTGTTGCGTCTCAGGTATGTTCTGGCATTTTTTTCAAGGGTTGTTCAATTTTAGGAAATATATTTATTCGATATTATTAATTTCACCTTGTTGAAGTTTTCACTTCTGTCGTGTGGTCTTAAGCACACACAATTTTTTTAAATGATTTATTTCTCGTTAGGCTTAATTTTTAAAAACGAACTTTTTGGACGAAACTACTAAACTTATTGCGCTGTCTTGGGTTTATGCAAAACAAGCACAAATTTCATTCATTCAGTTGTTTTAAAGCGACATAAAATATATATTTTTTTAATTATTTATTTATTGTTTCAGTTTTAGGAGATTGACTGAAACTGGTGTTCACAACAGAGAGTTTCGTAAATGTTTCACAAAATTTCCAGCATGCGAAGGGCGAGGAAAGAATTTCGTCAGCGTTGGTCTAATAGAATGTTATTTCGCGTTTCTGGTATTTGGAGTAGGAATATCCATGAGCATTATTATTCTAGGATTTGAGCTATTAAGTGCTCATTACTTAAGTTTAAGATGCACCCTATAAACCCCAAAACACCTCTAGAATAAGCATAAATTAGCTCATACACTGCGGCTTTTTGGCTGCTTTGCTCGGTAGCAGTAGCTTAAAATCCCACAGACTGCAGATTTAAACTAGGTGGCGTACCTTATTAGAAACTACCTAAAAGAATTGAGATAACCGAGTTATTTTTTTAGTAGGTTTTAAAATTAGTGTCGAAATAAGTAGGAATTTAAAATAGCATTTGAAATCTAATTTGCAAGTATTATTTAAAATACAAATATATCAGAAAAATATAGTTTTATTGCTGACTTTACCATGAGCATTACGAACTGATTTCTGCTTATTATTTAAATGCAGTCTCCAACCCTATGACATTAGTTAATACAGAACAAATAGTATATTATTTTATTAGCAGTACACTAAACAGCTTTTTTTAAACTGGTCTCCTGATGATGACCGTTCCTACGTTCGAAGCATCTTAAAAGAATAATATTTTTCTTTCTAATAAAATTGTGAAGGAAGACTTTTAGCTTTTCTTTCATCGCCAACTACCTATGTGCCTTAATGCACATTGTACTTGGTACTTGGTAACAAAATACACTTACTAAAGTAATTAGTATTTTATTTAGAATTATATGAAAACGTATGTACAATTTAATTATTTTACTCAAAAATAACACACATCTAAATAAAAATAACACACATCTAAATAAATAATTTTTGAATCTTACATGCAAATAATTTTACGTATTAAAATATCGGAAAACACCTTTGCCCAGCACGTTCCTTGCTAATTTATATAGTCTTTTGGTGGACCGAATTTTGGAGAAAATAAAAAAGTTACAAGATATTGATTTAAAACAACTGGTAAATGTGCCGCTAGTGTTTGTTTTTAAGGAAAAAATCCATATCTCATGCTAAAAGACTATCCCTCACTCTAAATATTTTTTTTTTGGAACGTTATTCCCCATGCCAAAAAGCTAAATCTGCTCTTTACTTAATACCTAATTTAAAATTTGCTTCTTCCCCCCTTCCCTTTGCCCCCAGACGAAATCCTAAAATCCGCCCCTGATAAGATTAAAAAGGAAGGCCTTCCGGAATTTAAGGAGGAGTATGTGAAACAGAATACAGGGCTGTTCACTAAAAAAAGCAGGTGAAATTTTGACTTCAACTCGTGGAGCAAATATACAAACCAAACTGTACAGTTGAGTAGCAAACCAAAATGGCAGTTGATTTTTTGATATTTTGACGTCTTGTCAGGATTTGACAAGTAAACTAACCTGAAAATATACCGATGTCAACGTCCTATCATAAAACTAACCTCAAAATATTAAATTATAAAACAAATAGATGTCAACGTCTTTAGGACTTGTCATAATTTGACAAGCAAAACGAACCAAAAATTATTTAGTTGAACTCCGTGCCGCTGACTTTAAGACGCCGCCGCCTGTGGGGAAACTCACCCCTTGACGACGCCCCCTTCCCACCTGGATCCGTCAAAGTGCGCCTTTATGAAGAGGCTAGTAGGGGAGATCCGGGTAGCCCCGCCCAGCGGGTAACACCGCTCATCGCAATATTACTGAAATAATACGATGTATTAGCAGTGTCATCTATTGGTCGGGTGCATAACTAACCAATATGTGGCTCAATACAAGAAACAGGTTAAAAACTACATTTTAAACGGCCGACAACAGTTTTTTGAGGTTGTGCGTTTTATGTCTAGTCAGCTTTAAATTAACGGTAAGTAAAGTAAATTATCATTAAACAATATATTTATATATGAAACTAAAGGGAATTAATCCTAGTTTATTGAACAGTATTGGTCTTTTGATAACTAGTTTGTATTTTTGTAGACAGTCTACTTTGTAAAGAAAGCCTAGTTCGGGTAGCGCCGCCCGCTAACGCTCCGGGCGCTAGCAGTGATGAATCCAGTCGAAGTAATATACGACGAAAGTTCCGTCGACATGGACGATTGCAGGGAACAGAAACTTTGCATTATATACCATGAATTTGGGAAAACTGAAACATGGTTCAAATCTGGTGTGTGTAACAAATGGGCATACAAAGACTGTACTGTTCAAAGTGGTTTTAAGTCCTATATTTGCGATTTTTGAATGTAAATTTGTTGTCAACCCATTCTAAAATAAATATCAGATAAGGCTAATGATCGATTTTAATTTATACTCACACTCTGAAAAAAATTTATAATATATGAGCTGCATTAACTGACATAGTGGGCGGGGTTATCCTCTATGGCGGATATCCCCGCCCATTGTAAGCTTTCCAAAAATATTAGTTTTTTTTTCAAAAAAAATTTTTTACACAAAATTAAGTAAATAATAATAAAGACAATAGCCGAACGTATTAAGAACATTTTTCAGTATATCGAGACAGTTATTACATCTTTCCAAACATCCATATTTGCTTAAGTGGGCGGGGCTGCCCGGATCTCCCCTATATTAGGCTCTCTCGCACTTCTTTAAAATCGAGAAGGCTATGTTAAAAGCGATAGTTAATTTAAAAAACTACTTATAACAAAGCAACCAGCAAATTACCAACGTAAACGTCTGATAAAAATATTCTGTCAATTTTTGGCAGTATTTGAACTGCCACTTTAAATATTTAAGGAAGGAAAATAAAACTGAAACATGGATAAGGACGTTAAAGAAGCCAGGAGGCTTATAAAACATTGCAGGTTGGAAACTAGAAAAGATATTAAAAAATTTACTTTGGAAGATCTAGTTGCAGCTCAACTTACTGAGGATATGATGCAAAAATTCCAAATTGGTCACAAGAGAAGAGACACTCTACGAAGTTTTCAATCGGAATACTGTAAGAAAACGAAGCTCAAGGAATATAAAAAGAGACTTATACCATTATATGCTGAAGTTCCTAAATTTAACAATGCCAGAACAATGTTAAGAAATTATACAGAAGATTGTCCTACTACGAAAATGTCTCACTTTCAAGAGCTTCAAATAAAAAGAAAGGTAAAGTAATAAACCTAAATCTCATTACACAATTAGGAATGAAAATGAAATCATGGTAATTTTCTTTTACCACGCCGAAAGTGATGATTTTTTCAGTAGGTACCTAATGATGTATTTTGGGGGATAGATTACAAATTAGAAAGCCATTTTCGGCGACTAAGATTGTTTTCGAGATATTTTTTCTTACTGTGTCCTTTTGTAGAGTAGTACAGTAGTACAGTAGTGGTACAGTAAGTACGTACCTACGTAAAAATGTATGGACATAATCTTGATCCAATTTAGTGTCGTAGTGTTGCATATTATAGGGTAAAAGCAAGGTCTTCTGAGATTTAAGGAGGGGTAAGTGAAACATAATACCCCGGTATTATGTACTCTGATAATACCGTGCGAGTAAAAACTATTTGCATCAAAGAGGGTTTGGTTTAAAAAACGTAGGGCTAGGTTTAGATCACAATAATATGGGGACGATATATCTAACCAAATCTAGGTTAAAATTTTGTCAAATTCATATTATGACATGATATGCCCGACTAATGGGTAATAAAATAAGTTGACAAATACAAATTTATTTTTGTTGTTTACAAAATTAACAAAGTAAGAATATACAGAAAGAAAAAGAAAAATAATTACATAAATTGCTGAAATTGGCCACCGCCATGCTTTTCATGCCATGATTTTCACCACTTTGGGACAGGCGTCTTATACAATTTGTTGGCGTATTTTGCATTATTTCACGAACGTTTGCAACAAGTTTTCCTGTTCTTACAGATGGTCTTCCTGCTTCCTTTTTGTGTTGTATAGAACATGTTTCCTAAACACAGCCATGGTTCTTTTCAGGCAATGATAAAAATCCCCAGCAATAAAAGCAACGTTAGGAAAATGTTCGTAAAAATCGTCCATGCACAAACCCGGATTGTATTGCCACTCACCATTTACTCTAACCCCGTTTCGAAAATACGCTTCAACCATGAATGTTTTATGCTATTCCGGAAAGCCCATTGTGTGAATTGTTCAAGAAATTGGAAAAATTAACGATGAATCAAATTACTTGTAACGAATGTCAAAGATGACGGAATAACTGATTTATTGTTAATTCAGGTAGTTACTGACACCCAATAGATATTAAGCTCTACGGCTAAGCATTACGTCCTTAGATGCAAGGCCCTCTTTGATGCAAATCATTTTTGCTCGCACGGTACAAGCCTGTTCATTAACACAATTAATTTATTATCGCTACGTCTTTTCGTTACGGAAATATATGATATGTCATTGATATTATTTATTCATTTATCTTTTGTTTTTCATTACTTTTTTTTTGTATTGGGTACCTACCTATTAAATTTTATTTTTGTTACAATACTTTTTTAAAGATAGTTATTGTTATAGTTAAAATGTAATTAAAGGCCTTGGTGCCAGTATTATATACTGTTTTGAGGTCTGAAATAAATACATAATAAAAAAAAATGAAATTTTGAAATTTTGACAGCCACTGAGTTTCTATGCCCAGTAGTTTAAGTTAAGTTTAAAATCGAGAAGGGTAAAAGGCCTTAAACGATTATAGTTATTTATGTACCAAGGCAGTAAAGTAATTCTTTATCGGACGAGTCTGAAATTATCAGATGAGCGAGCGAAGCGAGCGAGGCGAATAACAGGCGAGTCGATAAAGACACTTTACTGACGTGGTGCATACAAAATTTTATCGCCAACCGTTCAGAATTTATAATATAAAAAAATGAGGTATAACTCATCGCAATAAATCGCGAGAAAACTATTATCGAGCTGTCATAGGGAAAGGTGTGACAGTGACAGACGATTTTTGATTAATAAATGTCAAAGTCACTAATTTGCGGAGGGTAAAAGTATTTATCTGCCGCATTTGCGGCAGGTAAAGTATTTTATTTTACAATAAAATAAAGTGTTCGTTTACTTCCGGAAATCACTCTGATAATATACGGCTTTACTGACGGTTGACGATAAATTATTGAACATAAATATGTCTTATCATATACAAGAACTACAAGAATATACTTAACAAAATAAGAGAAACAGGGATTTGGACTGATTATTAACCTAAAATTAACAAGAATTTCGATTCAGAAATGTTATTTTGTAATTCTTAAAGCTCATACTTTGGATTTTTCAGATACAAGTAAAAACTTTAGAGAATAGATACCCTCAAATCATTGAAAATATTATGGAAGAAGCTAAAGAACACTTTAAGTCAGTAACCCATACTGCTGGAGTAAATTTAAAGGTGCGAGCCAAGCCAGAGGATAATGGTAGGTTCATAGTGACACCTTACAAGTTCTTCGGAAAAACTGAAAATTATCCAAACTATCTTGCTGCGAGAAATGATGTTACTGCCAAGTTTATATTACATCACATTTTGGTAAGACGAATATTACACGAATGTGTAGTGGGACTTCCTGAAACGTTATGTAATATTAGGTAGGTACCTACTAAAATTATGCTGGGTAACTGAATAGTCTAGCTAGGCTATACTATGGTTACGTCCAAACTTCTTATTTCGACAAGAATATTTATACAGGGTTCCCCATAATAGACTACCCATTTTAATATTTGAATTAAAAATTTTTTAGTTAACAGAACAAACTTTTTATTTTACTAAATTACAGCTAACTCTTTGGGATTTATGATAACTTATAAATATTTGGCTAATTTAATTCTAACTTTTAAAAATCGCGTCTTCTAAATGACCTCCACCAACTTCAACACATTTTTCAATATTCGATAAAAAGTGGTTCATTACACGGCGTAGCAAACCTTCGTCTATTCCTTCAACTTCTTCACGAATTTTGACTTTCAGTTCCTCGATTGTACCTGGACGACTCGCAAACACTTTGGCTTTTAAATATCCTCACAGGAAAAAATCGGGTGCCGTTAAGTCGATAGACCTCGAAGGCAAATCTCCGAATCGAGAATTGAGTCGGCCATTAAACATTTCTCGCAGGACCCTCATTGAGTTTCTGGCGGTATGAGCTGTTGCCCCATCTTGTTGGAATAGTAAGGCATTGTTTAGTAATTCTCGTCTATTTAATTCTGGAATGAGACATGTCTCTAGCATGTTAACGTAGCGCTCGGATGTTACTGTTGCAGCGCGGTTATTTTTATCCTCAAAAAAATAAGGACCAATAATACCAAAAGATCCTACACACCACACAACTTTTGGATTATGGAGGTTCTGTGTAAACATTTCACGAGGATTTTCATTTGACCAGTATCTAAAATTCTGTTTATTGACCATGCCGTTCAACTAAAAATTTGCTTCGTCGGTCATTAGGAGACTATGAATTGCTCCTTGATGTAAATCCAAAAATTCTTGACAAAATGCTAACCTTGCTTCTTTATCTTGATTGCTAAGGTGCTGTGCCATTTGGTATATACATATAGGGATGAAATTTTAAATCCCTTTGAAGAATTCGATCTAAATTCCCTTCGATATTCCTAGGATAAGAGTTTGTCGATTAGCAGACCTTTTAGGACTTCTCGTAAACGCAATTCTAACTCGTTCAATATTTTCTGGTGTACGAACTGTTCTTCGACGTCCAGGCTTCTTCAAATTTTGTACAGATCCATTTTCACGCAAATGACGAATCATTTTAAAATTTATTTTTGACAGGCGCTAACTTGATTAATAATTTACTTAAATCCCAAAGATTACAGAAGATAATCCCACAGAGAAAAACCTATTTAGTTATCTTGTAGGGAATTTATTAATAATATAAAATGGGTAGTCTATTATGGGGAA
Source organism: Polydrusus pterygomalis (assembly GCA_963969555.1). Lineage (NCBI taxonomy): Eukaryota > Metazoa > Arthropoda > Insecta > Coleoptera > Curculionidae > Polydrusus > Polydrusus pterygomalis. Next base: position 24,358,366 of record OZ018379.1, read on the forward strand.
CCCTGTATATGGAGTATGTTCTCATAATTCATTGGTTTTTTCTCTTTTAGCAATTTAAGAAGTAAACCATATGACATTAAAGATCTCGATGCAGTTTTCAAAAAATATATTGAAGAAGCTCAAAATTGCATGAAGAAAGTACACAACAAGGTGGTAGAAATAACTGAAGAAGATCATGTTAGTCCTAAACTAGGAACAGCGGTTTACAATTGTATATTAAAAACTTGTAATAGCCTATTGTCCGTCTATTTCGGACAAGCCCTACATCGAACGATAAAGCACGTTGTCGAGGTTACCGGAAATGAGGATTTGGTTCCGTACCTTAAGCTATCAATAAATTATAACGAGAGTCTAGTACTTCAACCGACAGATTCTGATTTAATAATTATTTACACCGTATTTATCACGAATCTAGTCGAATCTTCAAATAAGTTTTTGGTTTTGGAGTATTACAGAAGAAGCAACTACCCTACAAAATACTTAAATGTGTATGTCACTGAAGATTATATAACTCTGGCGATAGAAAAGATAAGTGCGAATATAACGAACCTATACATTCCTATTTGCTCGTATGTACATACGCTTGATACTGACTTTAGTGAAATTTACAGGGATCTTAGTTTATTAGGTACGTATAGTCGGATCTGGTCTTATCGTGCGGGTCATACGATTCAAGAAAGACATACTCTCAGTTTTTGTTTTCTTTACTTGCGTTTAATTTTACCCTCTAAATAAAATACGTAAGATAAATGAGACAGACTTATTCCATTTTGACATGAAAAAAAAGGATATGTATTTACTTTCCAGCGATTCTAAAAAAGCTTATAATAGCACCAGCTACGTTTTATTTTAAATATGCCAGTTTTGTGACTTTGACAGTTTGTGACAAAATGAAACAATTTTCTGGGTTTTTGCATCCCCAATCAAAAAAAATGGTACTTAATCTGATAAACTATTTCGAAAATGAAAGAAAAAGTGGAAATTCGACAACCAATATTCAGGAAACAAACCGAAGATTTTTATGTGAGCAGCCACAGATAGTGAGTCAGCGTGTTCAGATTTCAAAAAAATATACGGACAATTACAAATCGAAATTTAGAAAAGTGGTATTTTTAGACGAAACGTGGATATTTTCGAATGGAAGTGGTTCAAAATCTTGGCAAGATGAGTCTGTAAAAAGTGTTAAAAGGTAAAAGGGGTGCGGTACGGGAAAGCGTTTTATTATTTTGCATGCCGGTTCTGCAACAGGATATGTTGCAGGTGCGAGTTTAATTTTTTCTTCAACATCAAAAAGTGCTGACTATCATGATAATATAAATTGCGAAATGTTTGAAAAATGGTTAATAGTTCAATTGATACCAAATTTGGATGCTCCGTCTTTAATTGTATTAGATAATGCATCATATCATTCAAGAATTTTAAATAAACAGCCTACTTCATCTTGGAGGAAAAGTGATATTTATGAGTGGCTGGAAAAACACAACCAAAATCCTTTACCAAATATGCTTAAATCGGAACTCCTATCAATAGCAAAGTCTCTTAAAAACCCAAAATATACGCGGTAGATGAAATACTGCGTGAATATGGTCATGAGGTTCTACGACTGCCGCCATATCATTGCCAGTTTAACGCAATAGAATTAATATTGGCTGGTGCAAAGTCTATTATGAAAAACATGTAGGTGATGGTCTTAAATCCGACCAAGTACAAATAGTTTGGCAAGATTCGTTAGATCATATTACACAAGAGTACTGGAAGAAATTGGTGGAACATACAGAAATATTAATAAGGGATTGGTGGGATCGAGAACAAGTACTAGATGTCGAAGTAGCGCCAATGATAATTGCTCCATTCAAAGACGACTCAGACGATGAGGACTTTTCAGATTTTATAAGTGACAATGAGAGTTTTTAGGCTATAATTATAAACGGTGTTTTTCGTTTACATTTTTTAGTATTCTTGGGTATTATATTATGCTTTTTTTTCATGCACATTATTCTGCATAGTCCATAAACTAATTCCCAGTGTTTTCATTACGGTTTCCTGCATATTGGTTTGCGAATTTCCACTTTTTCTTTCATTATCGAAATAGTTTATCAGACTAAATGCCATTGTATTTTTAGGTTTTAGTAGTAAAATTGTTAAAATAAATTGCACTGTTTATTATTGTCGTTTTTAATTAAAGGGTACAGTAGGTATATAATTAACGATTATATAATTTTTTTGTAACTTTTTCAACTCCCCTGTACCTGTACATAATTTTTACAAAACTAATAATATTAGGTACATGTGGCTATCTTCGCGATAGCTAAAATAATGAAACTATTTTTTCTTCCTTCGGTATATTTGTAAATAATCTCACAACATTTTGATAGCCTCTGTGTTGTCTGATTTGACGCATATGATCAGTGATCTTTGGACCCGCACGTTAAGACCAGATCTGACTATAATATAAGTTTTTCCTGTATTCACGATTTCTACTAGATCTTTTTCATTTGTTTACTGCGTATTAGTTCCGGAGGCGACCAAATAAAAATCTACGTCGTCGAAAAACATTCGTTTTCCGTCATAGTTTAAAGTATTAACTGGGATAAAAATAAAGGATCGTTATTTTTATTTACAGGAAGTCTCAATGAATCTCAAGACGCAATTGACATTCACGCAAAATTTACGTACAATTCAGAACAAATCAACCACTACCAGGAATACATTAAAAAGGCTAGTAGCATGTTAAGCAGCGAGTATTTTGCAATTGGTCAACTGATTCTCTCCGAATATGTAATCACTATGAAGGAATCCCTATCGTTTATAATTGAAAATATTTTCAATGAATTATGTGCCATTCATATAACGGAAAATGAAGCAATCTGTGACTCATTTGAAGAACTAAAAGTTTATGCATTAACAAAACCATCCACTACCGAAGATCTCATTGCACAAGGTAAGTGATGCACGCTGTGTAGAAAAACTAAAGACATTTCTCATTCTTTGTCTTTATTCTCCTTTTTATTAGAGTCACTTTAGGTCGGTGGAGCCCAGAGGTTGTGTAATAAGGGTCGCGGTGTATAGCCCAGTACGTGGGTATCAAAAAGGGGTGTTTGAATGCAAAAGGTGGTGTAGTAGCGATTTTTTAGTATGTTGTTAGGCTTGGGGCCCTAATGAAAAATCCAAGTTTTCGACCTCGAGGCGCATGCGCTCGAGACGCCATCTTGGATTTTAGGTACAAAAATTTGATTTTTTGACAATAACTCAAAAACGGTGGCTTTTACGACAAAAGATATTTTATACAAAGTTAAAGCGGACAAAATTACCTACATTTTTGCAGACAATTTTTTTTTTAGCACACCTATGTTAGGAGTTACAGCTCCGTGAAGTTAAACTATTTGAAAAAAAAAATAAAATAAATAATTTGAAGAAGTAGTCCATGCTTATAATAGTGGAGTTGAAAGTATAGAAAAGTAAGAAAAAAGTAAAAGTCTTCCTCCACAAAATTTTGTGTAAGAATATAAATAATTTAAACAAATACAAATCATATTGAAATAATTTTTAAAGAGACTCTATTGAGATAGGGTCATAAAAATAAACTACCGTGCATCGAGTCTGTATATCCGTCAGTGTGTCATGTGTCATGTGTCATGTCTAGCTTGCAGAAGAATACGCTGTTATAATGGAAAATTTCCAAGTTGATTTGTGCTTTATTTGTGAGAAAACTTTAAGTGAAAGTGACGTTGTCGTTGTAAAGGAAAGAGGTGTAAAGACACTTTTAAAATCGAGTGAGTTACGAGGTAATCGCGCACATACGCGCATTTTGAAAACACTATATTCGGTAACTGTGCATGGCGCATGTCAAAAAAATTATAATAATGAAAAACTGTATAACCGCGTATTGTCGTAAAAAAAAAACGAACCTCAAGTAGCGTCGACATCCCGCAGATGTAGTTTACCGACTTTTAATTTTAAAGCACAGTGTTTTCTCTGTACTGAAGAAATTACACCGGACTTTTTAAATAAACAAAAAAAAAGAGGACATCACTCATCCCATCGAGATTTCGTTTGTATGGTGCAACAATTGGGAGCCAAAACTACAATTTTAAAAGCAGCTGAAGAACAGGATGATGACTGGGGACGGGAAATAATAAAAATAATTCAACATGTGGCAGACTTGGTTGCAGTAGAGGCAAGATATCATATGTCATGTCAAAAGCGTCTGTATAGTCGAGTTCCATCGGGAAAAAAAAGAGGATATCGGCCTACAACTAATGTTGAAGAAGCGATGGAATATATTTACTCGTATCTTACCGAGAATTCTGAAGAATGTCAATTTTCGCTTGATGAGCTCATGGACCACATTGAAGGGGAATACCGTCCAGATCAGAGAACCGTTAAAGCTCGTCTTATGAATAAATATAAAGGAGATATACTTATCATTGAAAAACATAAGCAATCGTCTGTCGTCTACTTCCGGGACACAGGTTACAAACTTCTAGCTGACCAATGGTATGCGGCAAAAAAATTAAATCCCGATGAAGAACGGCTTCGTGTTGTTAAAGAAGCAGCTGCTATTATTTTAGCAGATATCCGTTCGCAGGACTATGATATGTCAAAATATCCACCATCCGACAGTTTTTTAAATGAGGCCAATTCTGTAGTTCCACAAACTTTGAAAGTTTTTTTTGAAGAAGTAATTTTAAAGAAAAAGCGCGTTTCGTTTGTCAAATGTTAAGAATATGCGAAGCATTATCCCATGCTGTGATCTCTGCGGCTAGACCGAGATCTTTTTGTCGCCGGTTCTAATCGGAGTTAGTACATATTTGTATAAAAAATTCGGCTCAAGAAAACTCATCAACCTGCTATCATCGTTGGGTTTTGCGGCGAGTTACGCAGAAACGATTCTTTTTGAAGCATCTGCCATTATGCGTCCGGAAGGATCGATTGACGGAACTGCATTTTCTCAATTTGTTAACCAAAATTAAGATTCCGCATTTTTTTTTCAAATAGTGCAACTTCACGGAGCTGTAACTCCTAACATATTTGTGCTACAAAAAACTTTTTTCAACAAAAAATGTAGTAAATTTTGTCCTCTTTAACTTTGTATAGAATATCTTTTGTTGTAAAAGCCACCGTCGAGATCGAAAACTTGAATTTTTAATTAGGGCCCCAAGCCTAACAACATACTAAAAAATCGCTACTACACCACCTTTTGCATTCAAAAAACCCCCACGTACTGGGCTAGTAACTACAATTACCTACGTGCCATCATCGTTACCGAATAAAAAATACATTGATAATCAATGTTTACAAACATTTTCTATTAAACTTTGTAATACTATTCAGGTAAGCGCATGTTAGCAGTTAAGACAATAATCATTCCTGGACTGGTGGAAAGAATTAAAGACATGCTTCATAATTTAACTAAACTTGTTGAATTTGGAACATTAACTAACGAACACATGCAGCTGAATGCCTTTACTGTCCAGTGGATTAGAGACATAGAACCAGTCTTGGACATTAATTCCAGCATGTACGAACAAATTAAATTTGAATATGAAGAAAGACTGCAGGCCACAATTAAATATGTGAATGAGACTACAGACAAGTTAATTCCTATGTTAGGTAAGAAATAAAAAAAGTTTCGCACAAAGGTTTTATTCGCCAAAGATATAATATGAAAAAATATATGATCCGACGTATCATAAACAAAATATCCATTGTTTGAATTCCATCTTCCTTATAATAATTAAGCAAACGTCCTTTCTTTGGTCACAACTTCCTACACAAGCCAATCTTCTGAAAAATTAATCTCATGCATTTGACACAAAAATCCATTTCTAGCAATTTGTTTTAGGTCAACAAAAAAATTTAGAGTTTTCCTACCATCCTATACATATAATGGCAATAATTTATCAATTAACAAATTAAAATTCGATCGGATATACCATTTTATTTTATTTTTAAAGGTAGTCTTGACGAAATGGATGATTTTGAAAGATGCAGAGAGTACGTTAATAAGATCAAAGTTCATTTAGTTGTTTTAAGAGACATGAGGGAAAAAATTACTTGGATTATTAAAGAACAAAAGTGTCTCGGTTTCACAGTGTCGACATTTCAAAACGTTGAAGCTGTTGAGAATTGGCTCTATCCATTTTTCCACCTAATCAAAGTGTGTATGAACATTAAAAGGTAAGGAAAATATTTTTTTGTACCTACTTTTAAATAATTAACCCGGTTGCTTTATCCCATACGGTTAGAGACTTAGTTATCGATCAAGTAAATAATATTATCAATATTGATTTTTCGGATACAAAATTTTTGTGCCTATATTTTTAAATATACACCTCAAATACAGTTCACGTAAATGCTTTCTCTGCCTGTTTATAATAATATGCTTGTCGATAAAAGGTTACTAAGACCAAAAAGAACAATCATTTACACTATGGATGTTTCTTTGTAGACATGTGAATGTGTGGCTTGACGGGCCATTTGAATTTTTGAATTTTGAAGACACGGAACAGAAAGTGGATGATTACATGAAAGAGCTCTTGAAGATACAAAAAACTTATCGTATCAGATTAAGGTAAAATTAATATGAAAATTTCATAAATTTATTTTTAACCAATTAGAAGGCTCCTTTTTGTTTACGTTGCTTATTGCAACGGGAGACTATGGCGATAGTCTATAGCCTATTAACCTAATAAAATTAATAAGTGATATGTTTTCTTAGATACGACTACTACGACTTAATTTTAATTCAAATGTCAAGTCATTTCGAGGTGAAACAATCCAATGTCTTTATAGTTTTAAATTCAAATATAACTTTAAAAAATATATTTCGGATGAGTTTAGTTTAATATGACGCACTGTAGTACACAATAGAAGTTGATTTTACTTGTTAGTAACTAAGGTTTATTACTAAAATTTCAGGAACATTAAAAGAAACTCCAATTTATGAAATTTCTTACCGTATCTCCCACGCAGCAGAATTAATTCCCGATAATTTTTTTTTCTCGGTTTCACTCATGTTTTTGTTGATAGAAAATTTCCCTCGTCTCCCTTAAAAAAAATTATTGGTAATAATTCTGGGATTTCCCACTCGCGTCTTGCTGTTAGGTATTCCATTTACTTAAAAACGACCAAGGCTATCTACTTTATTTCAAGATGAATTTATTTATTCATTAAAAAATATTAAAGTAATTTTTGTACATTTGAGTTTTGTGCTTTTAACGAACCCCAAGATAAATATTTCAATCAAGGTCTTCTGAAATTTAGGAAAGAGTAAGTGAAACAGACAGGACAGCATTTATTTCAAAATACCTGATGTTTATCCTGCTATTCTTATTTTGCATTTCATTCAGCGCGGGTTCGCCGTTTTTATCACATAACATAAACAAAGAGAAACGCTATTAACTTGCTATTTGGTCTATGCCGCCGTGACTTTGTCATACCATTAGAAGCGAATGCAACGCCACCAAGTGTAGTGGGTTTGAATAACAACTCCTATAAACAAGGACCCGGCGCTCTAAAGAAATTTGGTAGTGACATCGCCCTCCGGAGACAGGACATTTAACTCGTTGACTACATATAGGTATCAGCCTTCTACTACTAGTTTAGTAACGGTTTAAACCAATTGTATAACCGTGTATATCTTTTACACTTCTTTATTACTTTTTCTAATATTTTCGAAAATATTAATTTCTTACGATTATATTTTTCACGATTTTTGCCTATAAATAATAATAATAATAATAATAATAAATACTTTTATTAGCAAAAAATAATACGTACAGGGTGTCCCAACGATAGAGTAAAGTAAGTTTTCGCTTAACTGATAATCTTTGTGACAAAATCGTATCCGTCATAAGGTAAGGCATAAAAATGCGCACATTTTAAAAATATTGGAAATTATACAGGGTGCGCCCAAAAAGCGGAACAAGAAAAAATGTACTTTTTTCAAATGGAACACCCTGTATATTTTTACGTTTTTAAATTCCACATAAAATCATAATTATTTTTTATTAAATGTATTATTAGTTTATACTTCATAGTTTCCGAGATATTGACTCTCGAAAAGTGACATTTTTGAACTTTGACAGCTTCTAACTTTCTAACAGTACGTCTTAGAGCAAAACGGCTTACATGTCCCTATCTTCAATTTTTATTATCTTCCCAAAAAAATCAACTTCCGGTTAAACCAGAACAACTATATTTCCTGCTTTCGAGTTACATCCGGTTTAACCGGAAGTTGATTTTTTTGGGAAGATAATAAAAATTGAAGATAGGGACATGTCAGCCGTTTTGCTCTAAGACGAACTGTTAAAAAGTTAGAAGCTGTCAAAGTTCAAAAATGTCACTTTTCGAGAGTCAATATCTCGGAAACTATGAAGTATAGACTAATAAAACATTTGATAAAAAATAATTATAATTTTATGTGGAATTTAAAAATGTAAAAATATACAGGGTGTTCCATTTGAAAAAAGTACATTTTTTCTTGTTCCGCTTTTTGGGCGCACCCTGTATAATTTCCAATATTTTTAAAATGTGCGCATTTTTATACCTTACCTTATGGCGGATACGATTTTGTCACAAAGATTATCAGTTAACCGAAAACTTACTTTACTCTATCGTTGGGACACCCTGTACATAGCTGAGAAAAGAAAATAAATTGACCAAAAATCAGAGTGGCGAAGTCTAGCTAACAGGGCTACTCCAACTCAACCACTAAACTGAGAAGGTAGTCGTCGTGAAATATATTAATATAAAAAATAAATAACTAATAGTATAATGCATAGCAGTGGATGTATTGGTCTGATAAATATGATTTATTATAAACTAATGGTAAAACTAAATTAAACGACAAAATGGGAAACGATTCCGTCCCCGTAAGCGTGGTCCCGGGCAGCAAAAGTGGTGAAACAATTAATGTATTACACTGAGAAAATGAAGTTTCCTAAGTTATCGGGCTGGACAAATTTAGCAGCTGTTACTAAATAAACCGCTATATTAGTTGAAATGTTGTTTAAAGGTGACATGATGATCTTGTAGTCGTTGCAGTATATATTTTGCTGGGATTTAGAAATCTTATAGTGCTGTTATTACAACATATTTGTTAACTGTTGCTATATTATTATGTTTATACCAGCTTAATAATTTTATAAAGAAATAAACTTAAACGGCTAAGTAACTATTGCTATCTGAATTAGCACTCCTAGCGTTACAATTTTTAATCGTAACCCTAATGCACTTTGCCAGGTACTTAAAGCCATGATAGCTCGATCGCGGTTCTACTAGAGCAAAACGGTTTATTAAGATTCGTTATTTGGATGTAGGAAAGGGTAAATTCAAATTCGGTTGAACGTCAGCCAATAAGAAAGCGCTTGCTCTGCCACTCGGACATCAGGAAAATCAAAAGTCCAATCTGTAATCGTATCTTCCGCGAGATAGTTATGTGACGCGATACGCATTATGCGCATTATTTTTTAGTTCTGTATGCCTGTGCTGTCCTACCTAAAGTATTCGTTGTTTTTTTATGTGATTTTGTACCTCCTGTTAACTTTTGTTCTAATAAAAAAATTTAAAAAAAAATTAGATGGGGCATAATTTAATTGTAAATTTTTTTAGCTATAAACTTTAATCAGTTTTAAATAATATATGTCTTTTTTGTAATAAATACAATTTATTAGAATAAAAATCTGAATAATTTCTTTAATTTCATTGAAGTTTGTCGCTAAAAACATATTAACGTTAAGTATAAAATGTCCTCAGTTTAAAACATGCACACCAACTTTTTTTTTAACTTTTTATTACAATACAAGTTAACAGGGGGTGCAAAATTAATTATTTAAATCCTTATGGCCCGCGTTTAAAAAGACTTACCGTAGGTATATAAAACTTTCGTTTGAACAGCACATATTTATGGAACGCCCTGTATAACTACTTGCTAAACAATGAAGCAGTGATTACTAAACAATCATGCTGCGATAAATAAACAATTATGCTGTGATTACTAAACAATCATGCTGTGATTACTAAACAAGTATGTTCCTTTACTAAACGACAATACAATAATTACCACACGAGTTTATTGATATTACACGATCATGCAACATTTACTAAATAAACTGGCTAGGACTATTCAATATGTGTTCCTTACTAATATTCAATTTTGCTAAAGCAGCCAAATTTTCTAGTAAGAGCAGGTTTTCAGGGATCATATTGTTACTAAAATATGTAGTAATGATTACTAAATATACTCTGCTTAATATATTTGGCAGTCACAACACGACGTTAGGGCTGGCACTATATTTACTCTAATATTTAGGCATAGTAGCTTTATATAAAGCCATCATAGCTAAATAATTTTCTCAGTGTACATACAAATAATTATCGAATTCTGTTTAAGCCAAATCAAACACACACATTTTATACTCGGATATTTTCTCCCTCTTCCTTTAATAGTACATTACGTATCAAGTTTAGAAAAGTGGAACTTTACTTGACGAGTATGGTTAGTTTGAATCCGAGCGAAGCGAGGATTTAATTTCCATACGAGTCAAGTAATATCACTTTTCTGACGAGATGCGTATACTATTTTTTCGCATTTTGTAAGTAATTAATTATTTTGCATTTCATATTAAAATCTAAAAAGAATAGTTACTGAAGAAAATCTACAAAAAATTGGTAGTATGACTTCTCGGTAACTTAGCAATATAAACAAGATGTTTTTTTGTGTTTGACGACTATCGACAGCATCCAAATAAAATCATATTTAAAGAGTAAATTTCACAAGAATTATGGAAATGGCTAATGAAAACGACTTGGAAGATATCCTGAATGCGACCCGCGAAGGTTCTTCAAGTTTGCTTCCAGTAAAATTCAAGGAAAGATACGAGAAAGCATATAATATGTAAAATTGTGTTTTGAATGACATTGACGGTTTATGCAGTAATGGTTGCTATGCTGTAATGGTTGCTATGCTGTAAAGTGACCCATTACTGTACGATTGTGAGGTCATTAATCTAGTGCATTACTGTATAAAATGCGAAAAAGGGTATTTAAATACAAAAGTTTATCAGAATATTCTTAAGATTGCAGCTTAATTGGAAAAACTGACAGAGATCAAGCGCCACGAACGGTCGTGGACCAGCCAAAATCTAAAATCGGTCGATTGAATGGGCCTTGATCTGCAGACAAAAACCGCAGTCAACTTTCTAGTCTAAACGGCTTTTAGTCGGTTTCTTCAATAGCTGTCGCTTAAACGGCGAAATAAATGAAAATGTTATTTACATCTGCACATTTATATCTACAGACTAGATATATCATTTTAGGCAATCATCTGAAAACACGCGCCTGAGATTTTTTGGCGTGGTCGATGACCCTGATATATTCGCCTGGCCTTCGCCTCTTAAACTCACAGCCCTTGCAATTCAAAAACTAAAAGATTTTCGACCAGCGATGACAATAATGAGAATTATGTGTAATGATGCTCTGGTACAGTATGCACAATTTTATCTTCTAAAATTACAGTTTTTTTTCTAAATTAATTCCAGTTATATTTTCTTTCGAGATTCTATATTAGTAAAATTCTATTGTGCGATATTATATTGAAAAATATACTTATATATTAAGGTAAAAAGACATTGGAAAGATATGGCTGCAATTGCTGGGTTTGATCTAACTCCTAACGCAGGAACGTCTTTAAAGAAATTGACCCTTATGGAATTGGAAGCAGATTTAGACAAATATGACGTAATAAGGTAAGCATATCCGCTTTATCTGCATAGGACTTTGAAGAAGTCCGCAAGTAATAGTTGTAAGCTAATAAATGAAAGAAAAATAGGTATATAAAGTTTCAACTCTGAGGATCTGTTGGAAGAAAAAATAACGAACATTTATTACGTTAGGTTATAATATATATACAGGGTTAGGCATTTGGTATCACCTATTTTCAAAAATCTGTTATAAGACCAAAAACCATTTTATTGAAACACAATTATGAAAAATAACAATATTAATATGTGCAATTTATGTTTTAAAAATAACATCATTTAAATGACTTCCTTGACTATCTATACATTTTTGTAATCGGGATCTAAAATTTTGCATAACTCGTTCCAACAACTCTGCTCCAATATTATTTATTTCTTCCAAAATACGTATTTTAAGTTCTTGGATGGTATTGGGACGCCTTTCATAAACCTTTTCCTTTAGATATCCCCAGAGGAAAAAATCAGGAGCCGTCAAATCGGGGGAATTAGCTGGCCACGTTATGTCACCAAATTTTGATATCAAGCGACCGGGGAACATTTCTTGCAACAAAATTCGAGTTTGTCGTGCTGTATGTGCGGTAGCCCCATCTTGTTGGAACCAAATATGATTTTGTCCTAGTCTTCGCAATTCGGGCCGTAAAAATACCCGTAACATGTTAACGTAACGTTCGGAATTTATTGTAACAGTTCTGTTGTTTTCTTCAAAAAAATATGGCCCTATGATACCAAAAATTGAAACACCACACCATACGGTGACTTTTTCATCAAGGAGGGGTCGTTCATGAAGCTGTTGCGGATTTACGTCGGACCAATAACGATAATTTCGCTTATTCACATATCCGCTTAAATGGAAGTGCGCTTCGTCTGATATCATCAAGAAATTTAACTGGTTTTCATCATTTTCTAAAATTTGTAAAAATTGTCTACAGAAAGCAATACGAACTGGTTTGTCTGCTTCTTTTAACTTATGAGCAACTTGGATTTTGTATGGGTGAAAGTGCAAATCAGAATGCAGAATTCTTCGCAATGTCATGTTGGAAATGCGCAATGCAAGTGACTGCTTGATGCAGATCGATTCGGACTTCTTATCACAGCTTGTCTTACCCGTTCAATATTTTCGGGTGTTCTGACTGTGCGTATACCTCCACGAAAATTTGTTGCAACATTCCCTCCAACTTCAAAATCTCTTACCCACCTCATTATGGTTTGGCGTGTTGGAATTCTTCCGTGTCTTTCCACATTAAATTCGCGACGAAAATTTCTTTGCACTTGCACAACTGAATTACTTAATGTGAATTGTTTTACGACATAAATTCGTTGATTTATCGGAAATTTGTCCATGACAAATTAAATTGCAACTATTGACATATAGGAATATGTCACTAAAATTGTCAAAATCAAATTAATATTTCCACAGCGCACTATGATAAATAAATGAAACCAGATGCCTAACCCAATACATATAAAATCACAAATAATAAAAATTAAGTTTTGTAACTATTAAGTACCTACTCCATCGAAATTATTTCTAAAAAAAATATATATAATAACCATTTACAATAAAAAAGAATAATAATATATAATACGTTTAAGTTAGTTATAAAAAATAGTAATAAATTAACATTTTATTTTTTTTTTAGTGGTTTTTAAATGTCCATAATTTTAATATTTCTTTCGGCAAACTTGTAAATCGTTATTCCTTTGGCCAAAAGTTCTCTTTACCATAGGTGTATGATGGTTTTGTCTCGTGTTGTGAATAATGTTGGTCGGATGACATATTATATTTGATTGTTTTTCTTTAATAATAATAGAGTGTATTAGAATGCTTAGTTTTCATTTATAAAGCTTTTCCAAATTTAAATATCCGTTTGGTTCATACAAATTTATAGTTGGTTCTATAAAAAGAAGTTTTTATATGCATTTCATTATTTTGTATCGCAGTTTTTTTAAAGGCTGAATTGTAGTTAAATTTGCTGATCCCCAAATTGAAATCATTCTAGTCTTAATTACAATGGCCACCTGTCTTAGCGACAATCAGCCAGCTGTAAAATTGAAATCATATAGGTACTGTAATTTCAAATAAACCAAAGAATAATATATATTTTTTAAATATTTTAATGATATATAATTTTTAGCTTTAAACAAAATGCCAATTATTGGTGAGATATAACTTCTTAAATATTCAATATATTTTTTCCTAAGTAAATTTTCATGAATTCATTTATCATCATCATTCAAAGATAGTAAAGAAATATTATTATTTTTTAATTTTGATTTACTTATAACCATAAAAGATGATTAAGTAAAATTCAATGATAATTTATCAACTTCAAGCCATTTTCCTATTATATTTAGGTCGTGGTTAATGTTATAAATTTGAGCATAGACTTCATGAAAATAATAATATTAATAATAATATTAAAAAGTTTATTTAAAAAAAAAATTAATTATATAATAAATATGTTTATGTTGTCTTCGATAAACTTATTCTTCAATCCCCTGAAGCTGAGCTTGTTAGGGGCAAATCTTATTTTTTGTTTTAGTACCTATGTAAAATCATAAATCATAAATGTGCATTAAAACAAGTTTTTTAAAGTTAAAATGTTAATTTATAGTATAAACGCAGCTTTTTTGAAGAAATATATTACCTATAATAAAATTATTAATTTATAATTTTTAAGTAAAAAATATTACTTATAAAAAATATTCAGAACAATATTAATTAATTAAAATTTACAATAGTAGTATCATCAGCAAACAATTTTATTTTACCTTTAAAATTTAATTTTGCTTAAGAATTAATGTAGATTAAAAAAAAGTAGGATCAATAAATGTTTATATACATATATAAAGTTTAAAGTCGGAGGATCTGTTGGAAGAAAAAAAAAACATGTATTACGTTAGGTTATATAATAGTTATTATCCTAAAGTGCGCAAACATTTTTCTGCAAGCAACTGCCGTTTTTATTTTTTATAAACAAAATGACTGCATCGTACAGCTATCTTAATATTAAACTGCTGAATAATACAAAATCTCTCAAGCTAAAATGCGTGCGAATAAACGGCAAATAGCGCAAGTGTGTAGAAAAAAATTGGGTGTGCTTAAGACCACACGACAGAAGTGAAAACTTCAACAAGGTTAATTCAGTGCCCACAAAAAAGTGCTAAACGCGCCTAAAGAAGTTTTCACTTTACCTTACTTCACCCTACGTAAATATATAATTTAAACAAAGCCAGAACATACCTGAGACGCAACAAGTGTCGCACACTGTTTCCACGTCGACTGATGCGGCAGCGGAGTCGAATTCGAGCGTAACACAGCCGAACCTGACGCCTGACGGCTCAGTTTAATTAGTTAGTTAGTTATAAGTTAGATCAATTGGGCAAGCAAAATTGTTTATAGTTCTGGCGCGACCAAAGAACGAGAACTCTACAGGAACTTGGTAAAAATGCAAAGGGAATGGGATGATATTCTATTTAAAACCGGCCAATTTAAAGATACTGGTGTAACAATATTAACAGCCTTGGATGATATTCAGGTAAACTATTAATTGATGTTAGTAGGTAATATTTAGTTCTATATATTTTTCCACTTCTTATACAGGGTGAGTCGGGAGGAACGGACCAAACTTTAGGAGCGTAATATACAGACAAAAACAATTTGAAAAAAACCCATATATTCGATAATAATTTGTTTTCAAGTTATAGCGTAATACCATATAAAGAAAAGTTCATAATAATATATTAACGGTTTTATAATCATAGCGTTATTTTAATAAATGTTCAAAAATACCGCCATTTTCTGCTTCGTTTACGACGATGGCCTATTGCTCTTCTTATTGCTTCATGTATTTCTTCTTTAAAATTGGCTGCAGTATTTCTAATACGTCGAATTAGTGCATCCCGAGTATCCAATTTTACTTTGTACACTTCATTTTTAAACCATCCCCATAAGCAATAACCTAGTGCCGTGAGGTCTGGAGATCTTGGAGGCCAATTAATAGGACCACCGCGACCAATCCAACGCCCTGGAAATGTTTCGTCTAAATGTTGCTTGACCTGACGAGCAAAATGTGCAGGAGCTTCATCGTACTGGTAATACATTTGCCTTCTAATATTTACAGGAACATCCTCTAGTAGTTCTTGCAACTCATGTTGTAAAAAATTTAGGTAGTTGTCTTCTGTGAGGCGATTCTCCAAAATGAAAGGGTCAATTAAATAGCTATCGATCATACCACACGACACGTTAACCGAAAACTTATGTTGAAAATTAGTTTCAACTGTTGCGTGGGGATTTTCGATTGACCATACATGAGAGTTACGAGTATTATTAGTACCGTCACGGGTGAATGTTGCTTGATCTGTAAAAAGTATACGCGATACAACACGATGATTATTTATCCACCGACAGAATTCAATACGTTTAGCATAATCTTCCGGTTTTAGGTGCTGTATTTTCTGTACGTCTACATGGTATGGATATAAGCCTTGCTCGTGGAGTGTGTTTAATACTATTTTTTGTGGAATGCCCAATTGAGTACCAATTCTTCGTGAGCTGGTCGTTGTTCTACTAAATCAAAAATATTTTCTACTTCTCCTAAACCTTGTCGAGTAGCTTGTTCTGATAAAATGTTGGCACTGGGAAGCTTACCATTCTCGCACAAATTGTTAAACACTCTGATAAACACGTTTCTAGTCGGATGTCTGTGATGTGGATACCGTTGACGATATTCTTCAACAGCAGCTTGTAGCACTTTCATTACAGAAACCATAAATAAACACCATATTTGCATATTCTAAATATGAATAAGTATTTGGCATTTTGTAACACTTTAATCACTCAAACTTGAAAATAAACGTTTAATTACTGCCACAATTCACAGAAACATTGTCAAGACAACATAGATGTCAAATAGTTTAGTCTTGAACATGGCATACTCTAATTAGGTACGTGAAAATTTTGATAAAAGTGGAACATAGAAAAAAATTTGATATTGCGCTATAACTTGAAAACAAATGAATATCGGATAAGAACATATGGGTTTTTTTTACATGGTTTTCGCATGTATAATACACTCCTGAAATTTAGCCCGTTTCTCCCGACTCACCCTGTATAAAACTTACTCTTAAACTACACTGTTAACTACGTAAATCTCGTTGCTATCTTTATACCATATAAAGAGCAATCACTTTTTTTCAGGTAGTTTTGGACGATCAAATTTTAAAAGCCCTTACAATGAGAGGCTCAATTTTTGTTAAACCATACGAGACAGAAGTTAGATCATTTTACGACAAACTAACTAGAATCAATGCCACCTTGGATGAATGGGGTAAAGTTCAATCACAATGGCTATACTTGTTACCAATATTCTCTTCAAAAGATATTGTGGCTCAAATGCCGGAAGAAGGAAACTTATTTAAAGAGGTAAGCCAAAAAGCATAGTTTTCGACTGTTATGAGTGTAATGTTTGTTTCTATAAAATTATTATCTGTCATTATTCAGTATTTAAGATGGGAGTATCAACATGCTTGCCAACCTATAACCTATTTAGCGTATATTTAATTAATTTTTCTAGCTTTTACACAAAATTTAAATAAAATCATTATCGTCTTCATATTTTATAGGTAATAATTGACATATTAAATAAATATCAATGAATTTCATTAAATATTTTAGGAGAATTGTATAGCGAAAAATATCGGGTAAGATTTTTTTTAACATTAATATGTCATTCTTCTTTCACTATACAATTCTCCCAAAATTAGCAATGAAATAAATTGATATTTTTGTAATATGTCAGATATTACGTAAATATTGTACCAACGATATTGATTTTATTTAAATGTTAGTTAAGGTGGGAGTATCAACATGCTCGCCAACCTATAACCTATTTCGCGTAGATTTATTTATGTTTTCTAGCTTTTATACAAAATTTAAAGAAAATCAGTATCGACTTGATATTCTATAGGTAATAATTGACATATTTAATAAATATCAAGGAATTTCATAACTTATTTTAGGAGAATTGTATATCGAAAAATATCGGATAAGATTTTTTTAACATTATTATGTCATTGTCAGTCATTGTTCTTTCACTATACAATTCTCCCAAAATTAGCAATAAAATAAATTGATATTTTTGTAATATATCAGATACTACCTAAATAATATACCGACGATATTGATTTTCTTTAAATGTTAGTTATTAGAATAATAAATTCAAAAAATCAACGCGAAATAGGTTATAGGTTGGCAATAGATTGAATGACGTTGAGAATTCAACCTTAATCAATTAATAAACTAAAAAAAAGCAATGCGAAATAGGTTATAGGTTGGCAATAGATGGAATGACGTTGAGAATTATACCTTAAGGTGGGAGTATCAACATGCTTGCCAACCTATAACCTTTTTCGCGTATTATATTTATTTAATATTTCTAGCATTTAAACAAAATTTAAATAAAATTATTATCGTCTTCATATTTTATAGGTAATAATTGACATATTAAATAAATATCAAGGAATTTCATTAAATATTTTAGGAGAATTCTATAGCGAAAAATATCGGGTAAGATTTTTTTTAACAATATTATGTCATTCTTCTTTGACTATACAAATACAATTCTCCCAAAATTAGCCTTGAAATAAATTGATATTTTGTTATATGCAGATATTACCTAAATATTGTACCGACAATATTGATTTTATTTAAATGTTAGTTAATCAAATATTAAACTAAAAAAAGCAACGCGAAATAGGTTGGCAATAGATGGAATGACGTTGAGAATTCCACCTTAAACCTTCACAACACGTAAGGTTTGTGCTTAAATTAAAAAATAAAGTTTTAGTGTGTTTATGATTCGTCCGTTCCAACGATGCAAAAATGTAAATTTGAAAAAAAGATTTTCTCCAGCACACCTAGTCCTTATATCTTACTGTCAAATACTTTCTCGTCATCTATTGTTAGTAATTAGTAAATGCTTAGTTTTACCTCAAATGGTATAAAAAAAGGGTCATAGGTAAATCATCAGATAGTAAACAAAAAGCTCTATTTTTGCCTATTTAGTAGATACACAATTACAGTGTTGTTGGTATTGGCGTTACCTATTTTCCTTAGAAATATTTAATCTGTGACTGGTCCCCAAAAGTCAATTTTATAATATTATTAAACTTGTTATAGGTGAACGACACTTATAAAAGGTACATGGACGTTGTAGTTAGAGATCCCAGAGTATTTCAAGTAGCTGGAGCAGAGGGAGTTTTGGAGATCATGCAACATTGCAATGAGTTACTGGAAAAAATAAATGAAGGTGTCACAAACTATTTAGAAAAGAAAAGACTATTCTTTCCAAGGTTTGCATCTATCCTAAGCTTAAACCACATTGAGATCATTATATTAGGCGATCATTTTATCCATTTACAGGTTTTTCTTTTTATCCAATGATGAAATGTTGGAAATTTTATCAGAGACCAAAGATCCATTAAGGGTACAACCACATTTAAAGAAGTGTTTTGAAGCTATCTCAAAACTAAACTTTAATGAGAAACTAGAAATTCTTGCCATGTACAGTCAAGAAGGCGAGAAAGTATATTTAAAGTCCCAAGTTAATACTAAAGATGCCGGGGGAAGTGTGGAAAAATGGTTGGTTCAAGTTGAGGAACAAATGGTGGTTTCCGTTAGAGATCAGATTTTAAAAAGTTATAAAAACTATCTTATAATTCCAAGAACAGTATGGGTAAATTATCCTGTAGACCACATTGTAACAAAGTTTCTTAAGAGTTAGCTTTTTCTGCAATTTAATTCCTTAACTATTCTTAAAATTTGTATGTTACTGTGAAAGTCCGAAATCCGATGAATGTCGAGATACACTAGTGAATGTCAACATTCACCAAGTTACTTGACATATTATTATGTCCGAAATATTGGTCAAATATCATTATTTCTAACTTACGCCGGCGAATGTCAACATTCATCATGTACTCATGGTATACGTTGAAGAGAAATTTTTTTTTAATGAAAACAAAAATAAATCTCTATAGTTTTTTTTTGCATTAAAAGATGGGAAAAATTTTCCAATAAACATGAAGCTAGTTTTGAACTTAAAACAAACACAACCAAATAATATTAATGAACATTTTATTTTTTAAACAGAAATGTAAAAAAAAACAATGAAAATGGATTACAGTCTTATTTATTGCAAAAACTTAAACTACTATGACACTTCGAATTGCATAAAAGCTCCTTGCTTTTACAGCTATATTTAGCCGTGGAACACTCTTTTTGCAGTTACAACGTATATAGCATTGCCCTCCACTTTTTGAATTAGCAGAATCTGCTTCGTAAGCGACATTTCATGAGTTGAAACCTCATCCATAGAAAGTAATTTTTCGTTACAAATTGCGAATTGATTACGGGTAAAAAGTTGCTTCAAGGTACCGTTTTTGTTTGTTTATTTATAAAAGTCTGAACCCTCTATTCCAACCAATTACTTAGGGTATGTAACTTATCTAAAAACTGATCACGATTCACCGTAGTAGCCACTGAACACAAATTATAATAACTTAGGTCTAGCAAAATTAAATTTTCAAGATTGCACGCATGCTATTAAACCTTGCGTAAGACTGACTGACGACAAGCCCACACAACAGAAGCGAACTAAAGAAACCGCTAAAAAGTCAGTTATAACCTGTCATTTTCAACATTGACCAGAGCTCATTTGTGTTTGTCGACATACTTTTTTTTTGCGGCTTACGAGGAGAATCTGCTTACAGACACCTGTGTACTCCACTTTCCAGGTACAGCCAGAGCAAAGGGCCCCCACTGGAGGAAGCACAGAGGTAGTGTCGGGTTGACATTTACCCTGAGGGGGGAACTGTCGACCGACTAAACTCCGCGCGTTAGTGATATGTGGTTTCGGGCTGTCTATAGCCTATTAACCACGTATCGCTATGGTTTTAAACGCTCGTATGGCCCGGGTCCATAGTCAGTTGGTTTTAAAACCCTCCCATATTTTCGCATATAAATATGGGGGCTGACTCTGACCTAAATGGGGAAGAAAGGTTTTGATTAGTGTATGTCTAAAAACTATTGCTCTTCACATGTTAGGCATGTGTTACTAAATATTTTATTTTACATGTTAAGCATGCAATAATTAAATATTTTATCTCTTAACTTGTCACTATCGGATTTTTGTCATTATCGGGTTTTACTTGTCATAATTGGTTTGGCAGTCATCATCGGTGTTTTTATTGTCGCTATCTGATTTGTAGTTTTCATGCTATTTGGTCTCTCGGTTTTCGTTTGTACCTTCTTTGGAGTCTTGCTGCATCTTCTACAGGGTTGTAGTCGGTGAGTTCCCTTAGTTCTTCATTTGGGTGCTCCTGTGCTTTTTGGAAAAACCTCTGCGTTTCCTATTCATAAATGCTGTTTTCGGTTCCCATTTTAGATCTTGGTGAATATTGGTGTTTCTTATATACCATGGTGCATCAATTGCAATACGTAAGTATCTGTTCTCAGTTGATGCTATCTTCTTAATATGTGTTTTAGCCGCAAAGCCCCATGCTGTTGAACCATAGGTTAGTTGTGGTCTTGCTATGGATCTTATTATAGCTAGTTTGGTTTGCCTGTTTTGTCGACATACACCGGTGAAACTCCGAATTTATAATAAAATTAATAAATGTTCCGTCTTTCACCACCTCATTTGATGTTTGTCGTGTCGACATTCACCCGTGCATGTCGACATTCCCCAATTTCGGACCTTCACGGTAACATAATAATAAATAAAAATCAACGAAAATGAGAGTTTTGTCTCTTATTAATTAAAATTAAAAGTATATTTTAGATTTCCAAGAAATACTATAGCGGGTGATTCACCGCCACAGAGTGGCCATGGGAAATCCCATGTAAATTTTGCTACCCTCAAATATTGGCTCTGCTATTATACATAACTAATTTATGTAAATGGAACAATGTTTCCTAATCAGATCAGTCCACCGTTTACTACCAAGCAATATCCTAAAAAACCTAAATAGCATAAAATACAGTTTTTAAATTGTTAAGTTGATAAGCAGAGATTCGATTGCATACCCCTTAAATTGCAATCTTTAGTGCTTCCTAATTTGTCCCTGTGTTGAAAATTACAGGCCAATCACATTGACTTCAGTATTCTCCAAGATTTTTGAGTACTGTTTCTTGGACCGTCTAGTTGATTATCTTAATAAATAGAAAATAATATCCCCGAACCAGCATGGTTTTCAGAGAGGAAGATCTACCAATACTGCTACAATGTATGCTTTTTATGATGAACTAAATTTATTGACGCGAGCGAGAGCCCCGTTGGGATTTTTTGCGACCTTAGCAAGGCTTTCGATTGTGTCAATTATAAAATTCTTTTCCAAAAGCTGATTAATTTTGACATTATTGGTTGTGCACTTGAGTGGATACGATCGTATGTAATTGATTGCCAACAGTATGTTAGTTTAAGCAACTTTGATAGTAAGTCCAAACGAATGACAGATTCGCCACCCTTGAAAACTAATATTCGCGTTCCACAGGGCTCCGTTCTGGGCCCTGTGTTATTTTTATTATACTTAAATGACATTGATCTTATGGGACAGGGGGCTCATCGTATGGCTTTTGCCGATGATGTGTCATTCCTGGTTTCAATGGGGAGAATTCGATGTTACTAAATGTAGACAAGACCCAGTTTGATAGATTTCATAATAGACAAAAAACGGATGATGGTATTAATTTATTTATTGATGATAAATTCTTGTGCCAAGTTCAGAGCACTAAGTTTCTTGGTATTCATCTGGACGAATGTTTGACATGGAAGGTACATTGTGAACATGTTATGTCTAAACTTAATTTATCCTTTTATCTGTTTATAAACTTAAGATTTATGTTAGGTAAAGAACCCCTAATTATGTTGTACTACGCATATGTAGAATCTCACTTAAGATATGGTCTGACTTTCTGGAATACTTCGACCCTATTTTAAAATATTTTTGCAAAACAAAAAAAATCTTAAGATGTATAGCAGGTGTTCCTAATCGATATAGTTGAAGAGAGATTTTAAAAAATTTGAATATACTACCTCTTCCTAGCCTATACATATTAGAATTAGCAGTGTTTGTCTTTTGTAATAAAGGTGAATTTGTAAAAAACAGGGATGTGCGCGGTTTTGATACAAGGCACAAAAATAGTTTCGTGCTCCGCACTCCAGAGGATTAGTAGCCTATAATTCTCCTAAATGTCTAGGTGTTAGAGTCTACAATGTTTTGCCGGAAAAAATTAAGGATTGTAATAGTATACAATGTTTTTAAAAGTCATTAAAATCATTTTTAATGTCTGAATGTTTCTACAGCTTGGATGAGTTTTTTAGTAGGGAATAGTAAGCGTTTCGAAACCATCATGGATTTGGATCGCAGACACCCCCCCCCCCACCACCACACCCAAACCTACCAGTACAACACTCCCCCACTCCTCCCCCCACTCCTCCCCCCACTCCTACCCCCACTCCTACCCCACTCCTACCCCCACTCCTCCCCCCACTCCTCTCCATACTTCACCGTTCACCGAATCCCCCCACATATATAAAACGATTTGGATCGCAGACACCCCCACCACCACACCCAAACCGATGGGTAAATTGCAATCCTCCTTCCACCACACCCATTCCTACCAGTACACCTAATTATCCTACCACCACAACTAATCCTCCTACCAACCACCTCACCTATACAAATCATGTATGAACATATACGGGATATATACAGTTTCAACCCAAACCGATCGTAAATCGCAAGGATATAAATACATATATCCTCCTTCCACCAATCTATTATGTTTTACTATATAAATATAAATAGTTATCAAGCCAGTATTAATTGTGCTCGAAACAACAAAGTATACACACATCCAAAAAAATTAAAAAATGAATAATTATTGCTGTCCTTCTGTGGATATTATATTATCCCATATAAATGGAGAGAAAAATTTAGGCGACCTTTCCAGTGATGAATTAAAAATGATACCTTTGGAATATTTAATAAAACATGCAACTTCCTACGAACTTCTAGATATATGGGGAAAATTACCTAGCACCTATAAAAATAATTTTAGTTTACAAATATCCCTACCATGCTTTATCCATTACAACAGACCGGATTGGAACACTCATTTTGATGGGCCTCCTCAAAGTCAACGAAAATGCATGTTTTGTAATAAAATAAATTTGAATATCTAATAGATAATATACATTACCATACTATGTATTACTTTAAATAAAACCTTACTATTAATTTGTATTATTATTTACAAATCCCGCTTAACACAGCTTGCGACAATCTAAAACGAGATTAATTGTCTTCCGTGTTTATATAAAATACAAATAATATCCATCAGAAGTCAATAACCACATTTCATTGAACTCGTTACATTAACCGCTGCCTCGATAGCTTCAGGCAAAAACAAGTTTTGTTTCCATACTTCATTTAAAAATCAATTCTACATGTTTCCTAGGTCATTATCCGGTTACTAAGGTGCATTGAGTTGCATTTTTAATAAATACGCACAATTTCCTAGTTCAAACGGTCAACTCAGTTCAACATTTTTTGACTTTGATTACAATATATAAGCTGGTTGGATTTGCTTCAACACCTTATAACAAACCAGCATTTGTAGACCTTAATACCTGCAAAATTTACTTATTATCCTAGTCTAAGTAGTGACATTTGCCATTTATGATGACTCCCCCCAACCTCGATATAATTTGATAGTAGTAGTAGATGGGGTTTCGTCGTCTTCAATTTTTAAATACAATATTAAAGTATATAACTTTTGGATTAGAGCTTAATACTCTAGTATATAACCTTACTCGCTTAAAGATGGATGAAAAATCAGCAAGAGAGTTAATAAAAACAAGAAAATCTGTTAAACAAAAATACAATGCATTAAAATCGGATTTATCTGATAAAGAAATTCGTATGGAAAAAGAGTTTAAACCAATTACTCAACCTTTGAATGAGCTAATTAGAAACATTAAAACAGATCCGTTTATTAAAAGAGAAAATTATTCACCGCAAATGTTCTCAACTCCTATACAACAATTTCAATTTCCTACTCCTCCAGAACGCATTGCGAGAAAATCAAATGCCTATGATAAATATCTTCCAACAACCACACCTTCATTTTTAAGAGATAATGATGATGTATTTTGGGGCAATTTAGAAGAACCTAGTATACTGGAATCCAACCATGATTCAACAATCGAACCTACTTTAGAAGAGATACAACAAAGTGTCTTGGAAATAACAAAAACACCGGCTTATCAGGATTATTTGAATGCTTATGATCCGTTGGTAAGACCATATGTTGATAAATTAATAAAGGATACAAAGGGTGAATTTGATAACAAATATGGCCTTAATCATGATATTAATTCCGAAAAATATAAAATCGCGAAGTCTGAAGTAGACTTTATAGGAAAAGATGTTAAGGTTGAGGGTGTTAGATATGAGGGAACACCTGGTTTATATGAACTAATATTTAAGAAACAACCTGTTGGTTATTCCACAAAAGATATGGAAAATTATATGGATATTTTAAAAAGAACGAATGCATACAGACGAAATTTTGATTCTAATAATCAAATCCAAGGAACAACCGACATTAAATATGTAGAAATAATTAAACCATATTTATTAAAAAAGGGTATATTAAAAACAGGAAGTGCATCATCGGAAGTAGATTATCGTTTGATGCTACCAAGTACATCCAGAGGGTTACCAAAACCACAACAAAGACCACGTTCTACGAGATTACAATCCACAAAAAGCGTGACAGGAAAGGGTGCAATGTTAAATTTATCAAAAAATAATGTGGATTATGTTTATTATGATAATTTAAACGAGATAATTGATAGATTAAGGTTGTTGACAGCATCACAAATGGCTGGACATACAGGACATCAAAATGAAATAATATCAATTTTGGAAGAATTAAGGGAAGCTCACATTATTTTATAAAAGAAGAAAATATTATAAATTTGATTCATTACAACAATGTCGATCGATAAATTTGGAAGTCATAGTTCAAAACGATACTTGTCTAATCATTCTGCTGCTGTATTGGGAAAAAAGGTGATTGAAACTGCGGAGAAAACAATTACAGATAACTTTACTAAGGATGTGAAATACATAGAAAACAAAATTATTCAAAATTTTCAAAAAACTCTTGAATCAAAGACGGAGAGTGAGAGAAACTTTAAAAGTTTAAATAAGAGAGTAAGTGAAAACGATGAATTAATAAAAAGTGTTGTGAAAAAGGTAAAGTTATATGAAGACGAAAATGTTAATAAAATAATAAATTTAGAGGATGCTATCAAAGAGCAAACAACCAATGTTCACCAAATAATAAACGATATTCAACCATTGAAGCAAGGAATATTTCCACATGATGTGTTAACAAATACGATAACTAAGCAACATGAATCATCTCATAAAGATTTAGAAAAAGAGTTAGCAATAAAAATAGAGAGTATTAATAAGAAGCTTAGTTCAGCAATAAAAACATTTCAAGAAGATCACATTCGCATGGATAAAAAAAACACTTGAAATTGAGTCATCTTTGTTACAATTATTAGTTCATAAAACTGAATTTGATGCTTTAGATGAAAAATTTACCAATGTTTCAATAGAAATGAAAGAAATTAGCAATAACCTAAATATAGCTAAATTGCATTCTGAAAAATTGGAAGAAAAATTACTAAACATGATATGGTCTTCCGCTGAAAAAGTAAATGAAATTCAAAAGGACGCCGATAAATACGACTTAAAAAATATTGAAGATAGATTATGGACAAAAATGAATTCTGCAATTAATGAAAAATGTGTGACTGTGAGTGATATTCGCATGCCGTTTAATATGATTGAGCGACGGATTGATGACTTAGAAACTGAATTCAAAGAGAAAATTGCTGTTCTCAAATAGGATACGTTGTAGAAGATCTAAAATATACATTAAAGGGAATCCAACTCCAGTGAAGAAAATATCTTATCCATATCAAAAATTATAATATTTAAGGCTAACACTTAGTTAAAAAATGTTAGTATCTAAAACTAATCATGAGTGAAAATATTAAAGAAACTGTAGTAAATGAGCTTCATAGACCAGCTAGAAAAAAATTTAGACGACGTTATGTTATAATTAAAGGTTTAAATGATCTATGGCAAGCTGATTTAGTTGAAATGCTTCCTTATGCAAAGCTTAATAAAGGATACCGTTACATATTAGTTGTAATAAACGCATTTTCTAAGTATGTTTGGATTCAACCTGTTAAAAGAAAAACCGCAGAAGATGTAACTTTAGCAATGGAAAATATTTTAAAACTTGCTAAAACTCCCCCAAAACACATCCAGACAGATCAAGGAAAAGAGTTTTATAATTCCAACTTTAACAAATTAATGCAAAAATATAAAATTAATCATTATAATACATTCTCTAATTTAAAAGCTAGCATTGTTGAAAGAGTCAATAGGACTTTAAAAACATTAATGTGGAAACAATTTAGTTTACAAGGAAATTATGAATGGTTGAATATTTTAAATGATATTGTTGTTAAATATAATACTACAAAACATAGAACAACTGGATTAAAACCCATTGATATCAATGAAAAAAATGAAAAGAAAGTTTTAAAATCAACTTATAATAAAATAAAAACCATTGATCCAAAAAATTCAAAGTTTAAGAAGGGAGATTATGTTAGAGTCAGTAAATATAGGGAAGCTTTTCAAAAAGGGTACACACCTAATTGGTCAAATGAAATTTTTGAAATTAGAGATATTAATCTAACCAATCCAAAAACATATTTGCTTAAAGATGAAAACGATGAATCCATTCAAGGAGTATTTTATACAGAAGAGTTGCAAAAAGTTAAACATCCAAACGTATATCTGGTTGAAAAGGTGTTGAGGAAACAAGGAAATAAGGTTTATATAAAATGGTTGGGTATGGATAAAACACACAATTCATGGATATTATAAAGTGAATTAATTTAAATTGTATTTATTTCAAAAATAAAAGTTACATAAATCATTTATTATATATTTTTTTTTAATTTTATAACTAACTAGTTAAATTGATATAAAATTATCAAATCCCTTTCTATATCGTCCCTCATTCATGGAACTATCTTTATCGATAACAACAAAATCATATTTATTTTGCCAACACATTGAACAGAGATCCTTAAATGTTTGTATGTTCATGTCGCTATTTACGTGATTATCATAAATATGTTTTAAGTTGGTGGTGTCTTGTTGAAAAATTATCAAAAGGTTGGCATTATCTCTGATAAGTTGTTTAGGTATGGATGAGTATGTTTGACATAAATAAAAACAATCGGTATTTTTATGTCGACCAAAACAAAAATAATCTCATCAGTGCTTGACTGCTACAAACGATATCATCAAAAATAATGATTGAGTTCGGTTTTATTTCATTTGGTGAAACAATATCATCAGCATTAGAAGATTCAAAATAACCAACAAATTTTAGTGGTTTAAATAATGTTCTTAAATATTCATATTTTGATTGATTTAAGGATTTCGAATATACATATATGTTTTCAAATCGTAATCCATTAAGATGTGTGATAAGGGAAATAACTAGATTTGTTTTCCCACATCCGCTAGGACCTACAACTAAGCAGCGTTTGCAATTTCCTCCAAATAATCGACCATGTTTCCGATAAATATCTTGCTTTAAATCAAAATTTTTTATTGGTAAAGAAAAATCTTGTTTTATAATCTTCATTGTTTGAATATCTCTATTTAAGTAAGAACATTTATATATTTCAATCATTTATATATAATGATTAAACACAATAGCAATACTAACATTCACTCTAAGAAGCGTAAGAGGAAAGGAAGTGGATTAATAAATTCATTAATTAATAAATTACCCATAGAACTCCATATCCCTTCATATAATTTTTGCGGTCCAGGTACGAAATTAAACAAAAGACTTGCACGAGGAGATAAAGGAATAAATCAATTAGACGAAGCGTGTAAAGAACACGATATCACATATTCGAAACATACAGATATTGAAAATAGACACGAGGCTGATAAAGTGTTAGCTAAAAAAGCATTTAATAGATTTAAAGCTTTAGACGCAAAGTTTGGTGAAAAAATTTCATCTTTGGTTGTTGCTGGAATAATGAAAGCAAAAAGAAAGCTTGGTATGGGAATGAGGAAAAAAGGAGGTCAAATATCTTTTAACACTGTTGTCAAGAAAGCTCGTAAAGGAATAGTTGGAAAAAAATTTAGTAACATTAAAAACATCGCATCCGCTGCATTATCAGCAATTAAAAATACAAAATCAAAAATACAAGTTCCAAAACAAAGAATTATTCCAATTCCTAAAACTGGTGGAATTTTACCATTAATACCAATATTTGCAGGTCTATCTGCTTTAGGAGCCCTAAGTGGTGGTGCTGCTGGCATTGCTTCAGCTGTAAATGCTGCTAAAAACGCGCAAAACAAATTAGATGAACAAAAAAGACATAACAAAGCTATGGAGAAAATATCGATCGGAAAAGGTCTATATATTCATCCTTATAAAAAGGGTTGTGGATTATATTTGAAACCATATTCAAAAAACTGTTAAAATTGCTACCTCGCAGACCCTTGACTAATGTAGATTTATTAAAATATGCTAAAATACTAAAGTTACCAAATTTTAGAGGCGTCTTTATGAGAAATAAATTACCAAAGAAAATTAAAAAACATGAAACAGGTATTATTAATTTGGATAATGCAATGGGTGATGGCACTCATTGGACAGCGTATATTAAGAACAATAGAAACATAGTCTACTTTGATAGTTTTGGTAACTTAAGACCACCATCAGAAGTTATAACTTATTTTCTTAGCGATGGTAGTGAAAATAATATTAAATACAATTATGATGAATACCAATCTTTCGATACCTACGTATGCGGACAATTATCTTTACAATTTATTTATAACAATGTGTAAGCGCAATTAATTTGTATTCTTATTGCAACCATCATGTCGTTTACTATAGCTCTTTCTGATAGTTCCGCCATTCTTCAAGCAAATTTTCATCCGCCTATTTACTTAAATCCCGACTTATCTTATGTTATCGGTCTAACTAATTTTGAAACTTTTAATGCAATACCAAATATTGATGAAAGTAATAACAAGGTGTATTTTGGAAAAAATAATGAATTTCTAACGATTCCGACAGGTAGTTATGAAATGGAAGACATTAACAAATATCTACAAAACGAGTTTAAAAAACAAAATATTTCGTTTTATTTATATGCTAACAACAACACGTTAAAATCAGTCATTAATTCATCCGGCGATATTATTTTTAAAGATGGTGCAATTGGAAAAATTTTGGGTTTTAATAATGGAATTTTAAAGGGTGATGGATCTCCAAAAACATCAGAAAACCCTGCAGAGATTATAAAAGTTAATTCTTTATGTATAGATTGCAGTATCGCTGAGGGTTCCTATCTGAACGGAAAGCCTGTACACATCATTCACCAGTTTTTCCCTAATGTTAGTCCAGGATTCAAAATAATAGAAAGTCCTCAGAATATAATTTATTTTCCCGTCACAGTAAAAGTAATAGACAAAATAACAATAAAAATAATAGATCAAGACCTTAACATTGTTGATTTTCGAAACGAGATCGTAACAATAAGATTGCATATTAAAGAGGTATAATGGTTATACTTTATAATCAAAATATCACTAGTTTACCAACAAAAATAATTAAAAACTATAAGAAGAATATACATCATAAACCTAAGATTAGTAGCGAGAAAATCTTTCATAGGATAACATCTAAAAATAAAACATTTTTAAAATCATTAGGTCTTAAAGTTTTAGTATAATGGATATTCTTAACATAACACAAGATCTGTTTATAGATAACTCTATCGTACATTCAGAGTTTCATGCCTATGAACCATATTTACCATCAAAATTAGGAAACAATGATGAAATTACAATACCTATACATGAAGTTGAAAAATATACACTTCCATCCGAAAGCTTCCTTTATATAGAGGGAAAACTAACAAAAGATGATAATACTGTTTCTGAAACAATGAAATTAATTAATAACGGAATAGCGTTTCTTTTTAAAGAGATGCGATATACTTTAAATGGTGTTACAATTGATTCAGTGAGGGATGTGGGGATAACTTCAACAATAAAAGGTTATTTATCATTTAATCAAAATCAATGTAATAAACTAAAAAACGCTGGTTGGTTCCCTATGGGAAACTCACAAGTGGTTGATGCTACCACTGGTTTCTTTAATGTTTGCATCCCTCTTAAATTTTTAATGGGATTTTTCGAAGATTATAAAAAAATAATTTTAAATGGTAAACAAGAACTTATTTTAGTGAGAGATAATTCTGACAAAAATGCTACACTTAATACTGTAGATCAAAATCCGAAAATTCAACTTACTAAGTTGACTTGGAATATACCGCATATATCAGTAGCGATTCCTCAAGAACTAGCATTAACTAAAATAATTGATAGAAATAGTAACATAACAATTGCATTTAGAAGTTGGGAGTTAATAGAATATCCGGAGCTACTTAAAACAGGTCGTCATAATTGGCCTGTCAAAACCTCTACAAAGATCAATACCCCAAGACATATAGGGATTTGCTTTCAGACAGATTATAGAGATAAGGCAATATCTGATATGTCACAATTCTCCGATATTAAATTGCGAAACATCAAAGTATTTTTAAATTCTGAAAGATATCCCTACAATGATCTCTATTTAGACTTTGAAAAAAATAAATTTGCGACATTATATGAAATGTTTGCAAGTTTTCAAAAATCCTATTATGGGTTAACGCCGGAACCAATTTTTTCTCCAAAGGAATTTAAAGAAAATGCCCCCATAACATATATCGATTGCTCCCATCAAAAAGAATCCATTGAAACAGGACCTGTTGTTATGAGAATTGAATTTGAATTACAAGAGGATCTAACTAACAAAGTATCAGCTTATTGTCTTATTATGCATGACAAAATATTTACATATAATCCTTTAACCAAAAACGTCAGACAACTCTAAGACACTTTATAAAATCATAGGTTTGCGGTTTGTTTCCATCATTATGATTGAGACGCTAGAACAACGATTATCATACTTTTTAAAAGAATTGAAGCTACTGAAACAAAAAATTCAAGAATACTCTGATCAGAAATCGCTGATTAAACAATTTTCACATCTGAAATTATGAATTTTCTCATTCTCGACGTCCAAGGTTTCAAAATTGAAAACAACAAATTTGTTCCAAAGGAATTAGCTGCTTATGATGGAAAAAAAATATGTCACTACGTTTTTAAACCCCCATTTAACATGAAATATTTACCACCAAACTTGCAACAACAAGCTGTTTGGTTAATGAAAAATCATCATTGTCTTCCATGGTGTGAAGGATATACACCCATTCACAAATTTTCTGAAATTATCAAAAACCTAACAGAAAATGTGGATCGTGTGTATGTGAAAGGAAGTGAGAAGTCTTTATACATAAAAAAATACTCCCTATGCACAGTGATTGAACTTGACGATTACCCTCCTTTAACTGCAGAAGAATCATCATGTTTTTACCATTCCAAATCATCCTGCATCTGCGCATTATCCAATGTTTTTACATTATATAATGATACAATAATGATTGAATAAAACAAATAAATATATTTATGTTTTTTTATTTATAAATTACAAATTACTTCCAAACATTTTTTTTTTATTTTTCAATACAATTCTTTACAAATTCGTTACAAGCAAATAATTCAACATCCTCTACAACACAATCAGAGAAAAAGTTTAACAATTCCAACACGCAACAAACATTTGCGCTGTTTAATATAGGTAAAATAACATCATGTACATTTTTTAGTAAATCACCATTTTTCATGGAAACTCCACTAACTAGAATATTATAATATTTCGAAAATTCTTGTGATTTTAAAATATCCAAACGATATTTAATCAGATTTGATAATTTAACTAATTCGTTTATGGTGTCACCAGCAAGGAAGATTTCGTTTCCACCGTCTTGTACAATCTTGATTATTCTTGACTTGTAATGGTGAACAAAGTGAATTTCATATCCTTTTGTCTGCAAGGGTTGCCATCCAAAAGTGTTAGAGCACATGAAGCTTTGCATATATCCTTCATTACTTAGAAGTGATATCCATTGATCTTCATTAAGGATAACAGTTTGGTTATACTTGACTCCGCCGAGTTTAATAACCGGTTCATATTTTCTCTCTAACGAAAATCCAACACTAACCCATTTGGATTTGGATTTGTTGAGGTAGTACATGCTTTCATTGATGAGAGCACCATTACGTTTCTGACTAAATTCTTCGTTCTTGGATTGTTGAGGATTGTAGGACATGGTATCAATGTAAAAGTTTGCCATTTTTGTAGGTTATGTGTAGACAACGTTTGTGAAATTAATGTTGATGCAACTTGAACTGTCTGCTTAAATAAGCAATAAAAATGTAGAGGGGGAAGCTGTAATGTGGGGGGATATAAATGATAGAGGAGCATTAGTAACATCAGATAGTAACCATGAATGAGACCAATGTTTTCCTTGACATTCAAGGATATAATTGCAGTTTTGGTTACATTGGTTGTTATATCGTTATAAAAATTGTTATGAATAAATAAAATAGTTACAAAATATGTTTTACATTTTTTTATTTATAATACAAATATGCTTTAAATAATAGATATCCCAACAAACACATAAACAATATAAAAAATATTATTACAAATATTATACATGTGCGTATATTACATTCTTCCATATGTAATTTGTTATACAATTGATTCCATTTCTCTGTTAGTGCATGCGATCTATTGGAATAATATATCCTTAACTTATACTCTACAGTGGATGAGTTATTTATTACATGATCATTTATTTTATAAGTAAACAATCCATTACTTATATCCATCCTTTTCCATGTTGATGGCCAACTATCATTATTTGCATTATTAATCGATAAACAAATAAATGTATCTTGAACATTGGGATTAACTTGTATGAATAAAGTATTGTTAATAAACGCTGATAGGAAAAGAACACCTACAGGTAGGACCATCATTTTAAAAATAAAATAATTTTGTTAAGTTCTTAGGTTTTATATTCATCGTGAACTAGATTTCGTAAAATATCGATAACATTATTAACATCAGGATCATCAGTTCTGGATTTATCTTCTAAAATGTCAATATGTTTGTGCCCCCAAGCTAGGGTTCTAAAAGAGTCTTGAATTATATATCGTTTATCATCTTTTGGGGACAAAGCAACCTTATTTTTTAGTTGAGTAAACATATCATGTAGGATTGAACGAAATACATTCATTTTTCTAAACTTGGTTTCTGAATTTTCAACTACATCTTTATAATCTTGTTTAGTAATTAAATTTTGTATAACATATTTTTTCACACCTTTTGCTTTTTTTTCCGATTTATTTTCTAAATTGACGCAGTAAGCTTTTGCACCTGTACCATAGAAACTTAAAATTGGTTGACCTGCAAACTCATCTTTCATACGTCCTAATACAGATTTATTCTTAGTTATGTTATGCATATTATTTTCATTATAATTGGAAGTATCAAATTTATCTAAATTATTCTGAATATCTTCATAAAAGTTTGGCGTCTCTATTTGGAGAATCAAACTATCGGTATCAGTGTACAATAATATTGCTTTGTCGCCATATTTACTTTTGATGTAATCATAATAAAAATTATAAATTATAGTTTTTGATAATTCCAAGACTGAGAATCCAATATAAACTGGTTTGTTGTAATTCACCTTAACTCTTTCCATTTGTATTGCAACAAAATTTTCGTTAAAAACTAACCGATTTTTAAAATTTGGTTTAGCTATCAGTGTTTGCGCTCCTTGCTTTTGTCTAATATTTTCCCAATGTGTGATTAATCTTATATCAACCCGCTTATCAATATTTTCCAAAGATTTACCATAAATAGCGTTATTATATAATTTGTAACAATCTTTTTCTAACTTGTTTTTGGATTTATTTCTCATTTCAGTATTTAAATCAATGTAAGGTTTCAAAAATGCTGACTGTTTAAATTTAATTACTCTGTGAATTTTAGTTACATTCAATCCATTTCGAATAGCTTGTTTAAGATTTCGATAATGAATTACATATTTTTCTTTATTGTTTAAATCACAAATTAATTTCTTTTGTTTTGAATCTGGTGGACAAATATTTTCTGATAAAAATGGTAGTTCATTATGGTTTTCATGTAAATCTTGAGGATATTTTATATCTACTTCTAAAACATATCCATATTCACCATCATCATCAATTGTTATCACATCAAGAGTTTCTATTTCTTCCATTGACATCCAAGAAAAATCACTTATTGGGAGATATTGACTCATACTATGTCCATACAAGTTAGTTGCATCTAAATACATAATAAATGAAGTTGGTTTATCAGAATCATAATTTTTAAGACATGGGTTATTTGCTTCAGCTTTTCGAACACTGCAATGACAAATTCCACCTCTTATACTATTTTTAAAAAAATGTAACATATCAATATCAGTTAATAATTCCAATTTGACGTTAGTCATTTTTAACATAGCATCCCAACTTAAACCAGGTAATGTATAATATTGTGCAGGATCCAACTTAAAATTATTTATAGATACATTTCGAAATGCTTCAAAAAAATCTGTTAATATGAGAACGTCAGATAGTAAATAAATTTTTGTATAATCCATTAAGGTTTGACAATCAAATAAGTTCCAAATATGAGTCGCTCTATTGTAATCTAATGGATCTATAGATTCATCGCGTAGTTTATCATAAAAATCATCAATACTTGGAAGTTGATTCTCATACAATTTTTCAAATATAATAATATGGGTACACTCCCTTTTTTCGAATTTCATTGAAATGGTTGGAATCTTGAAAATGTTTTTGAATTTGTATACATTGATCTGTTTCTAAACTTTCACCAAACGTTTCTAATGAGGATGCAACAAATCTAAATGAATCCAAAAATCTCATTTTAACAAATACATTTTTTTCTTTATTGTCTTTGTCTTTATATTTATCAACCAGAATTGATTTTGAAAATGAAATGTATTTCTCTTTGGTTTGTGCTAAGACATCAATGTCATCTTTTTCACAGCACAACTGCTTAATAAACAGGTGACTATCGTAACCCGTTAAATTATGAAAAAATATGGGGATAAAATATGGAATTTTGAAATTTAAGTTGCATATTCTATGTGCTGCACCTCGAAATTCACCAGTTAAATGATCATGATCTCTTACTTTTTCGTTTTCTTCAACTTGTTCGTTACATATATGACAAATATTGGTTGATTTATAAGTTGATTTCTGTTCATTTGATAGAGGAAGCATTTTTACTATAGGTTTAAGACAGTTATTGTAAATTCTATGTACATGATCTTCAATTCGTTTACAAAACTCCTCTGCAGCATCTAAACCAAAATAAGAATCTAATACTGATAGAGAGTCATCATATGAACATTTAATGAAATAAGAGAATGCATATGGTTCATGTTTAAAAGTGTTACGTGTATAGGAATCCAAATCATTTTCTGGTTGTTCAAATTGTAAAGGTTTCAAGAAACATTCGAAATCTGCATATATTACAAAAGGAACTTTAAGCTGTCTTTGGAAATTTTGAAACTGTAGTATATTTTCTGGTATATGTTGTCCGTATTTATTAATTTTGATATCATTGGTTGGAACTCTTGTATACAAATGATTACAATCATTTTTTTGATGAATTTCGAGTTTTTGTATGGAAGTAAAATAATTTAAGCAACCATCACAAAAATATTTTTTATGAGAATTTTTATTGATTTGAGATGATAGTAATCTTGACATATCTTTAATCCAACAGTAATGATTTTTTTCACCTTCGCTTATTAACAATAAATTAACATGTAATGGTAGTTTTTTATTAGTGTAATGCATGGGACCAACAACTTCATATTTTTGTTTACTGTCTTCATAAACACACTCTAAACCGTAAACATTTACAGATATATGATTTAGGATCTCGAACTTTGATATATCTTTTAGCTTCATTGGGAATTCAATTCCTTGTAAATTTAAAGCATTGAAGAAATTGGGAACTCGTTCTATCAACATGATTTTTAGCAGGATACAAAGCACTTATTACACTCCACGCAAAACAATATGGATCATCATTTTTTACATTGATAATTGCTTTCTTTAATGTAATTTG
Source organism: Polydrusus pterygomalis (assembly GCA_963969555.1). Lineage (NCBI taxonomy): Eukaryota > Metazoa > Arthropoda > Insecta > Coleoptera > Curculionidae > Polydrusus > Polydrusus pterygomalis. Next base: position 24,395,488 of record OZ018379.1, read on the forward strand.
TTTTGGTAAAGAAATATATGAAGATGCTCCAAGTGGATTAAATTTATTTATGTTAATTTCTAAATGCAGTATTTTTTCTAAAGCCCAACCTGACCCATTTTCTGCGAATATTGAAACTTTCTCTTTAATTTCAGATAAGAAATCCTTATAAATTCCACTTAAATCAATCGTAGATGATATTATCTTATTTTTTGTATTAAATGATTTGGTTTCTATTGTTTCTTTTGATTGTAAAATATAGCTACCAAATAATTCTACATTAATCTTAATACACTTATGTTTAACTAACTGTTCTGTAATTAAACTCACAAACTTTTGTTTCACTGTTTCAAAAAATTATTTAATGTCTACATACTTTTGAGATGGAAGTAACATGTATGATATAATTCTGTTTTTAAACGCTGAAGTTAAAATTTTCACATTATTATCACTTTTAAAACTGCTTTTATGATGGTTTGAGCGCAAATGTGCATTTAGTTTATTTTTTACATACCAAGTATTACATTCCTTACATCTTGATAGAATAAGTTTAGGAATTGGCGGTTGATGTTCTGATTTTTGGGGTTCCTCTATTTTAAGTTTCTTTGTTGGTATCTCACATAATTGTGTGTTGTTCTTCCTTTTAATATGGGATGATCTATTAGGACATGATTCCCTTTTATGTCTATTCACGTTTGATTGATGGCTGAATGTTTTATTGCAATCGCTGCACTGATACATCTTGTGTAACTAAACTGATCTTAACAATACTGTTCACAAATAACTATTAACTATTCTAAACTGAACAACGACTGCTTTTTACAATAGCAAAGCAGAGATAACTAACTGTTGTGCTTGTTTATGGGTTTATATATGTGGGGGATTCGGTGAACGGTGAAGTATGGAGAGGAGTGGGGGGAGGAGTGGGGGGAGGAGTGGGGGGAGGAGTGGGGAGAGGAGTGGGGGGAGGAGTGGGGGGAGGAGTGGGGGTAGGAGTGGGGGTAGGAGTGGGGGGAGGAGTGGGGGGAGTGTTGTATTGGTAGGTTTGGGTGTGGTGGTGGGGGTGTCTGCGATCCAAATCCATGGATGATTTCGAAACGCTTACTATTCCCTACTTTTTTTAATTGTCTGTCTTAACGCTTGTAGATACATGTTTTATTTATATTGCGTATTGAAATGTTTTGTTTGTTGTTGTTCATCTGTACCCCTACAATTGTAAATTGTCTCTGGGAAAATAAACGATTTTATTTGATTACACGATTTTTTTAAATAATCATTATTCCCAGGAGCAACTTCATTTAATGCAGGTCCAATTTGATTGTGTAAAGGTGCAAAAAAATCTTCTTTTGCCAAATTTTGTTCCAAAAAAAAGGCCCAATAATCTGATGTCAAAATATGCCCGCCCAAAAATTTACCTTATGAGGGTATTGAGTCCTTGTCTGTACAAATCTGTTTTCGTTTTCTGTACTCCGATATCCACAATTTTAAACATTATTTGGTTCATTGTTCAATATAAAGGTACAATCGTCGAGTCGGGTTTGCGTGAGAATTCCATACCGTTATTTACCCTTTCCATAACTTTCTATAATTTTTGATTTGTATTTATGTAATGTGCGCAATCCCGTGAATTGATGCTTTCCAACAGTTTTGCCAAGAAGCCTGGTGCTAATTCCATTATTTTCTGTTACATGGAGGAAGAGTTTTAAATCTGCATTATTTTCTTGTGCGCTATCATCGAGTACATCATTATCTTCCTCTAAGCGCATTTATTAATAACGGTCAGTACCTTTACTTTCAAAATTACGATTAATATTCAGGACTGTTGTTTTGCTTGGAATGGGTCTGTCGGGAAACCTCGCAGAAGACATTTCGGATACTCCCCGAGAACTAATTTTCATGTAGTACTTATAGTCTAAGATCCGACCATAAAACGACCTTCACCCATCGCGTTACGGGATGAAACATGTTTTTATATAAAATTTAATATGTCAAAAAATATATTTCGTAAAGGTTGCCTGAAGATTTTGGTGCAAAGTATTTTTAATTAAAAATTAAAAAATGTTTTTTTTTAAACGTTTAACGTTTAGGTTAGGTTCTATTATATTTGACATAAATGTGTGTCAAATATGACAGAAACTAACCTAAATGCTTTAAAACTTTGCTTGGTATTTACTACAGGGTGGCCCATTAGTGCGACAAAGGTCAATATCTCCTGTACCACTAAGATAGCGGAAAACTTTTGACGAAGCTTATTAAGGGTTAAGAGGTGCTTAAGTACTCAACCCAGCGTATGCATATTACACAGGCTACATGCTTTCGATTTGTATGCAATTGAATACGTAACAGAATGAGTGCAATGTTTAAAAAACAATTTTTAATTTTTAATCTTAACATAGTATAAAACAAAGTCGCTATCGCCCGTCCTGTCCCTATATGTGCTTAAATCTTTAAAACTACGCAACGGATTTTGAAGCGTTTTTTTTTAATAGATAGAGTGATTCAAGAGGAAGGTTTTTATGTATAATACATGCATAATATTATAGAGAAACACTGATAAACACTGATAAATTAGAGTAGGGAGAACGAACGACCCAACCTAACCGGTCCCCGACCCATTCAACGATCAACGATCGATCCGAAGCACCGAAGCCGGAATAGACGAAGACAGACTTTGTTTTATGCATGGATGTGAATTGTGGACGGGTCGGCAAACGGTTGAGTTTGAGGTTTGTTCGGGTTTGTTCGCCTTATTATCTCACGTCGTATAATGCCGGGCTGCAACGCAGGCCGGGTACACGCTAGTTAAAAATACTTTGCACCAAAATTTTCAGGCAACCTTCACGAAATATGTTTTTTGACATATTAAATTTTATATAAAAACATGTTTCATCCCGTAACGCGATGGGTGAAGGTCGTTCTATGGTCGGATACCCTACTATTAATAATTGTTAATATTTCTTGAATACGGTTAATTAAAAATAATAATAAATAAAACGTACAGTAAGCTATAACTTTATAATAATTTAGTACTGGTGAATTCATTAAGGTATGTCTCACAGCCGTATTTAATTTTTTAGTAATTTTACGACGAGTTTTTTTCTAAATAACTTTTAATTGACTTGTTAGAACATAATAAAATTTGGTATGCGATTCCATCATAGAAGGACCTTCAAAAGGTCCAATACAATTTTCATGTAAAATAATAATAATAATAATAATAATAATAATAATAATAATAATAATAATAATAATAATAATAATAATAATAATAATAATAATAATAATAATAAGTTTATTTAAAATTTAATAATATAATAAATATGTTTATGTTGTCTTCTATAAACTTATTCTTCAATACCCTGAAGCTGAGCTTGTTAAGGGGAAATCATATTTTTTTGTTTTAATATGTAAAATCATAAATCATTAATATGCATTAAAAATTAAGTTTTAAAGTAAAAATGTTAATTTATAGTATAAACGCAGTTCTTTTTGAACAAATATATTACCTATAATAAAATTATTAATTTATAATTTTTAAGTAGGTGAAAAATATTACTTATATAAATTATTCAGAACAATATTAATTAATTAAAGCATTTCTAAAAATATTTTCAAATTGTCTGTTTTTAATGTCAATGTTCTTATTTCGACTTTAAATAAAAAAATTAAAAAAAAATAAAATCAATTTTTTAATTTTTTGTTGGTAAAATGGTTTAAATAAAAACATAAATATTTGAAATTTTTTTGTCCTATTTTAGGTTTTATGGTTATTTTATCTTTATGACGTGTATTATGATTATGGTTTTTAAATTGTATAAGGTTTTTATTTTTAAATAGGTATATACATATAACTTATTAAGATGTTATTAATGTAAAGTAGTCTTATGTTCAACTTTTTTGTTTCTGAATATAATTCTTTTAAAGGATAAATATAATCTTTATCAAATGTAATTTTTAGAAACTTTTTTTGTAATATTTCTAATTTTTTAACTAAAGTTCTATTTATTCCTCCCCAACCTAAAATTCCGTAATTTAAATGAGTTTAAACTAACGCGTAATATAATATTTCCATATGTCTTACATTTAAAATTTTTTTAATGTTTTTAAAAATCGGTAGTAAACTTCTTAATTTTTTAATTAAGTATTCTATGTGAAAATTCCAAATTTAATTTACTGTCAAAAATATTTCCTAAATATTTTGTTTTATAACTTTAAAAATTTGTATGTCTTCATTTATTTAAATATTCATATTTCGTGGTAGGTTATTTAGGTTTAAAGTAAAAGGAATATAATGTGTTTTATTAAAATTAATTGTTAACAAATTGTTATCAAACCAATTTTGAATGAAATGAAATGGAGATCCAATATTTGAGGGTAACAAAATTTACATGGAATTTTCCATGGCTAATCTGGTGGTGCAGTCAGTGTTGAAGTATTTATCGGTAGTTAACCTTAATAAAAAAAAAGTATTTAAATACTTAAACACCACAGTATTTGACTCTCTCTCTACCATTCAAAATTCAGTTACAATAAACAAGTTAAATTTATAGGGACATATTTAAGAAATAATAAAGAAATTCTTTAAGAAGGTAATATTTTTTTCCTAAAAATTGTAGGTACAAAGATGGCCGGGGCAAGTGGTGTTATGTGTATCACAAATGCATTGGACAATGAATGTGCACAAAGCGCTTACTAATGACGATATAACAATTCCTATTTTCTTTGACACATTAAAATCTTCTTTAAATGCCATAGTGGCACTAATAAGGGACTCGTCATTAACAAATCTTACGAGGATAACTATTAAGGTAGGTAATGCCTTTATTATGATTTTAAGAATAAACTTTTTAATTCAATAATTTTAATACTAACAAAATGTAAAATAACCTTTTTTTAACTATTTGTTTTTTGAACGTAGGTTATTATGATTTTATATTAAAATATGACCAAAAAGATTGATGTGTAATTTTCTATACACGCTTAATTTTAGGCACTAATCGTTATCGATGTCCATGCTAAAGACGTTGTTCAAGAATTGTTGGACAAGAAAGTAGAAAGCGATAAAGAATTTAAATGGTTGGCTCAAATGAGGTACTATTTGGAAGAGGATGAAGCATTAGTAAGACTAGTCAACGCAAATGTAAAATACGCTTATGAATATTTAGGTAATTAGCAGGGATATAGTCAGATCCGATCTTATCGTGCGGGTCTTACGATTTAACAAAGACATACTTCCAATTTTTCTTTTCTTTTATTGCGTTTAATCATACTATCCAAATAAAATCAGTAAGACAAATATGACAGACTTATGCAATTTTGACATGAAAGAAATAGTTATTTACATTACTAGATGCGAAAGTTAATTTTTTGGTGTGAGAAGGTTTTTGAATTGCCGAGGCAAAGCCGAGGTGATTTTTTAATACCTCCGACCACCAAAAAAGGCTTTCGAATCGTATAATGTATTAAATTTTTTCTACTACTATTCTCTGATCAATATATTATTAATAAACTTTGATTTTATTCAAATTAAAATGATAAAATAATTTTTTTTTCACCTATAAAATAATCCATGGCAACTAGTTATTTGAGTATTGTTGACAACTAGTTATTTGAGTACTGTCAGAGTCTGTCAGTTCGATTTTTTTGTCCTGGCACCGAAAGTATTACTTTCGTAGCTAGCAACGGATAATATTCAGATAACTGTAACATTTACTTTCGTTTTCTTTCGTGTTGCTAGGGCCCGAAAGGTAATTTATTTATACAGTAGTAGAAGAAGGATATGTATTTAATTTTCAGCGATTCACTAAAGTTTGTACCTGCCACGTTCGTCTTGATTTAAAAATGTCAGTTTTGTGACTTTGACAATTAATTTAATGGGACAATATGAACAATAAAAAGTAATTTTCTGGTTTTTTGCATCCCGAAGCAAAAAAAAATGGTGCTTAATTTGTTAAACTATTTCGAGAATGAAAGAAAAAGTGAAAATTCGCCAACCAATATGCAGGAAACCGTAGCAAAAGCACTGGCACTGGCACATTATTCACGCAGTATTTCATCTACCGCGTATATTTTGGGTTTTTTAAGAGACTTTGCTATTGATAGGAGTTCCGATTTAAGCATATTTGGTAAAGGATTTTGGTTGTGTTTTTCCAGCCACTCATAAATATCACTTTTCCTCCAAGATGAAGTAGGCTGTTTATTTAAAATTCTTGAATGATATGATGCATTATCTAATACAATTAAAGACGGAGCATCCAAATTTGGTATCAATTGAACTTTTAACCATTTTTCAAACATTTCGCAATTCATATTATCATGATAGTCAGCACTTTTTGATGTTAAAGAAAAAATTAAACTCGCAACTGCAACATATCCTGTTGCAGAACCGGCATGCAAAATAATAAAACGCTTTCCCGTACCGCACCCCTTTTTCCTTTTAACACTTTTTACAGACTCATCTTGCCAAGATTTTGAATCACTTCCATTCGAAAATATCCACGTTTCGTCTAAAAATACCACTTTTCTAAGTAATTGTCCGTATATTTTTTTAAAAACTGAACACGCTGACTCACTATCTGTGGCTGCTCACATATAAATCTTCGGTCACAGTCTTTTTTATAGCGAAAACCTAATTTTTTTATTAATTTGGATAACGCTTCAGGTCCAATTTCCAAAACACCCCGAATTTTTAATGTTTTTTGTAAAACTGGAATAGTTACATTGGTTTTTGATGTGTATAAATCGTAAATCACATTTCGAACTCCCATTTTAATATTTTCGCTTAAATCCTCAGTCTTTGGCTTTCTTCGTTTACACTTTTTAGTATTCTTGGGTATTATGTTATGTTTTGTTTCGTGCACAATTTTCTGCACAGTCCTTAAACTAATTCCCAGTGCTTTGGCTACTGTTTCCTGAATATTGGTTGGCGAATTTCCAGTTTTTCTTTTATTTTCGAAATAGTTTATCAGATTAAGTACCATTTTTTTTTTATTGGGGATGCAAAAACCCAGAAAATTGTTTTATTTTGTCACAAACTGTCAAAGTCACAAAACTGGCATATTTAAAATAAAACGTAGCTGGTGCTATTATAAGCTTTTTTAGAATCGCTGGAAAGTAAATACATATCCTTTTTTTCATGTCAAAATGGAATAAGTCTGTCTCATTTATCTTACGTATTTTATTTAGAGGGTAAAATTAAACGCAAGTAAAGAAAACAAAAACTGAGAGTATGTCTTTCTTGAATCGTATGACCCGCACGATAAGACCAGATCCGACTATAACATTGGACATTATCATAATTATAACTGGTAGTTTCATTACGTTAGGTACCAAATTCGTATTTATTTTTAAGAATTTTACGTACTTAGACGATTTTATTAAAAAATAATAAATGTTGATGTGCTAATTAGTAGGTCATAATGATGTTTTTTTTTAGGGAACTCAGATAGATTAGTCATAACCCCATTGACTGACAGATGTTACCGAACATTAATAGGAGCGTATCATTTACATTTGAACGGTGCTCCGGAAGGACCAGCCGGTACAGGAAAAACAGAAACTACCAAAGACTTGGCCAAAGCTATAGCTGTACAATGTGTTGTATTCAATTGCTCGGATGGATTGGATTACAAAGCTATGGGAAAATTCTTTAAAGGTAAACATAACTTTTGGATTTTGGTAATGTCATAGTTTGGTATATTTTTATTAGTTTAAATTGTGATTGTCACTAAAAACGTGTACTCATGATCCTGTAGAGTACATTTTACGTTATTTCCAGATAAATGAAAAGTAGCAAAAGTATCACCAGTTTTTAAAAATGCAGACAAATATTTTAGTAGTATAGTTACGCCCAATTTCTGTTTCACCCAAGTTTTCGAAGATTTTTGAAAAAATTTTAAATAATAGAATAGAAGAAAAAAGAATACTCTCTACATTTCAATATGGTTTTTATAAATTTAGAGATACAGAAGTTGCAGCTGCAGATATTATCTAAGATATTTAACAAAACGTTGATAGCAACCAAAAATGCTTCCTACTGTCCCTAGATTTATGTAAAGCATTTGATACAGTCAATCACATTTTACTTAAATGCCTATAAGGTACTGTCGGGTAATAAGGCCGGGTTAACGTTATTTATTTTTTATTTAAAAACACATAAACAATTTCGACTTTGTGCATATAAAAATCGTAACTAAACTCTTTATTTTCCAAAAATATTGAGGAGCAGGAACTTAAAAAAAATATATTAACGCCTAAAAACTAGAACAAGAAAAAAATGAATTTTGGCCTTATTACCAACCTAGGCAGGTTATAGGGCAAAACTAAACATTTGATATTTAACGTATAAAAAAGGTAAAAAAAATGTGTAAGTATTCCTAAAAATGTTAAAACTGATAAACTTAAAAATATTATACGAACGTTTAGATGATAAAATTTAAAAAAATTAATTTTGGCCTTATTACCAAGGATATCAGGCCAAACATGGATAAACAACAGGCCAAGACCAAGGCCTTATTACCTGTTTGGTACGTATATACTTTTTGAGGTTATATAAATTCACAAAATAGACAAATAATTTAAATAAACAGTCTGCAAGTGTTGTTGACATCCTCACAAACATATGCTTCAAAATATAGACACAACTATAATGAACTAATGAAAATATCACATATCTTTTATCCAGAAATTTTACACCACAGCACTTAAAATTCAACGAATTTTGTTGGCAGCGCACTGTTGCCAAGCGGAGTGACTGTCGCTCTCCAGCCACGTGTTATTTGGCTCAGTTGAAGTCATCCCAAGTATAAATGGCGCTAAGCGTATAAAATAATTCATTTTTGTGTGATTTTTGAGACATGGCCTTATAACCTGCCCGGCCTTACGACCCGACAGTTTACAATATTGGAATTCAGGGAAATATTTGTTTATTGTTAAAAAATTACTTAAGTAATAGAACGCAGTTTGTTCAAATTAAAAATGTTAATAGTTCACAAAAAAATATAACTTGTGGTGTTCCGCAAGGATCAACCTTAGAACCTACTTTTTTTTAATCTACATTAATTCTATAGCAAAATTAAATTTAAAAGGTAAAATAAAATTGTTTGCCCATAATACTACTATTGTACATTTTCATGAAAACTATGCTCAAATTCATTATAACATTAACCACGATCTAAATATTAAATGGCTTGAAATTAATAAATTATCATTAAATTTTAATAAATCATCTTTTATGTTTATAAGTAAATCAAAATTAAAAAATAATAATATTTCTTCACTGTCTTTTAATAATCATTTAATTAAATATGCTAATACAATTAAATTTTTAGGTTTATATATTGATGAAAATTTAAGTTGGAAAAACATATTGAATATTTGAAAAGTTAAATCTCACCAATAATTGGCATTTTATTTAAAGCTAAAAATTATATATCGTTAAAATATTTAAAAAATATTATATATTATTCTTTGCTTTATTCAAAATTACAAGATATGATCTCAATTTGGGGATCAGCGAATTTAACTACAATTCAGCCATTAAAAAACTACAAAACAAAATAATTAAATAACTCCCTTTTTTAGAACCAACTATAAATTTGGATAAACCAAATGGATATTTAATTTTAGAAAAGCTTCATAATTAATTATTTTTAAAGAAAAATAATCGAATATAATATTTGCTCCGACCAACATTATTCACGAGACAAAATCGTCATATTCAAACACCAATGGTAAAGAGTACTTTTGGCCAAAAATCAATATTATATAAAGGAATAACCATTTACAACAGTTTGCCGAAAGAAATTAAAGAAATATCAAAATTATGGACAAAAACAGGCCGAACCTTCGGCCATGCCGAAACTCAGTGTTCGTGGATTGTCGCGCACCCTTCGGCTAACTTTGAGTGGGTTCGAAGGCAGTGTTATCTATACAAATAGTTTTTTTTTTCTCTGTCGCCTTTTTTTCGAGTTCAATCCGTTCCCACGATCGATCTCGTCCTTTATAAAATAAATCAAATTTCAGTAAACAATAAGATTTTTAACATGTATACATATAAGTTTCGTTTTCGGTTTCGGTTTCGGCCGAAACTGAGACCAAGGCCGAAGATTCGGTTTCGGTTTCGGCCGAAACTGAAAATCTTGTTTCGGTCGGACACTACTTTCTTAGCTCTTTTTTACTTCTCCATTAAATTCTTAGGTCTTGCTTCTTGCGGTGCTTGGGCCTGCTTCGACGAATTTAATCGAATTGACATAGAAGTGCTTTCTGTTGTGGCGCAGCAAATATTATCCATCATAATGGCTGTTAGAGCACATCTGCCTAAATTTAATTTTGAAGGTACTGAAATATCTTTAAATCCTTCTTGCTATGTATGTATTACAATGAATCCTGGTTACGCTGGAAGGACTGAACTGCCGGACAATCTTAAGGTATATAGTTCACATATGGCATATAATTTAATTACTGTTGGATAAGTAACAGAAAACTTTTAATAGAATAAAATGTATTCGTTTTAACTAAAAACCCAAAGTCTCTATACACTTATCCATTGAATATCAAACTATAAGAAGGCCATATAAGCAGATTTCCTAAATCTGCTACGTTAAATTCATAGTTGGCATAATGAGTCACCAACAATAAAGCGTGTTGATGCAGCCACTAACGACAAGCCTTTTTACTGCTAAATTAAAACATTGTTGCCGCCTGTCTGTATGACTTGCTGCATGATCCTCTCCCCACTACCATAACCATGCCGTCACGCGCGTCGCGGTGCCTGGATTGCCTTGCACTGGCCTAATATATCGTCATGTTAGTGCAAAAATTTATTAAGTCAAAATTGACAGTTTTGAGTAAAACTCTGTTTTAAGAAATGGCGGGGTTTAAAGTGATTTAATAAAAAAATGTGCAATAATGTTATGCCTACGAAGTTGTCATGTGCATATGTACAAACTTTTTTCAATATATTCCTACAAAATAGTATTTATTATATGCACTATACACTCGGCTGGACTTGAGAACCTACTATTTTATTGTCTGTTAAAAATGCCTAAATCCCTAAAAATTCCAATAAAATACGATATCCGGCAACACCACGACATCACATCAGTGAATTTGAGAGGTCTGTTGCCGAGGCGCTGCATTTATAACTATAGATTTACGATCAACTTTACAATGGCGGCCAAACCGTCTTCAATACAGTCTTAAACAGGGTTGTCAAGTTTTTTCGAAGATCCACTATTCTTATAGTTTGATATTCAATGACAAAAGAATATTAAATAAAACTAAATCTCTTGATCGCTGTTTGGTATATAATATTTATTTAAGATGATTATACATTTTTGAGGTACTATTTAGAACAGTAGCTATGATGGTACCGGATTATGCAATGATCGGAGAAATTTCACTGTACTCGTATGGATTCGTAGATGCAAGAAATTTGTCCGTAAAAATTGTAACAACTTACAGGCTGTGCTCGGAACAATTGTCATCACAAAACCATTATGATTATGGTAAGCAAAGCCGTTTTGTATTACCTATACATTATTGTATGAATTAAATGCGTGTAAGATATTAAATACTACTTATACTTTGTTAAAGGTTAATTCATGGAAGAACTGTAAGGATGGAAATGCTACTATAACTACACTTTTTATTATTTTTATTTTTTTTATTTTACTTATTTTTATTTTTAATTTATGCATTTATATTGGAATAAACTGTAATCTTAGCAATAAATTATTTACACACACAGAGTCGGCTGTACCCTCAGATCAATTAATTGGTCTGAGGCTGTACCATAGCCTTCTGATGAGATAAAGAAGCCTGGGGTATAGCACGGAAGATGGAATCAGTTTGTTTAATAACATGACATCTGACTTTAACGGTGTCATTTACGCTTCTATTATTTTTCCCATGAGTTCAAATAACCTCCATGTCACAATTTTATTGTTGAAAATCATTCATACTTTAACTTCAATATTTATTTTTCGACTTCGCTCGTTCCGCAACATCAGTGATTTATATTTTTAGGAATGAGAGCTGTAAAGTCTGTGCTATCATCAGCTGGAAACAACAAACGGAAAACTCCCGATGAAAATGAAAATATTCTTCTTCTCAGAGCCATTCTCGATGTTAACTTACCAAAGTTTTTAAATCACGACCTTCCTCTGTTTGACGGTAAGAATTTTACATGACTTGAATATTCTATTAAAATGATAAACCACTTTCGGTCTCATTGCTTCCGACTCCAATACAATGGAAAACTTGAAAAATCCCAAAAATAAATAAAAGAATAGGTCTGAGGAAATATTTTTGCCGCCTTGACACTTTTCTTTGTAAACTTTCAGTTGTAAAAATATATTATTTTCTTTAGGTATTATTTCCGATTTATTCCCTGGTGTTGTTTTACCAGAGGCCGATTACAGCATTTTAAACAAGGCGATGGTAACTTGTGCCCGAAAAAGAAATCTGCAACCAAGACCGAGCTTTTTAACAAAGATCATCCAAACTTACGAAATGATGATAGTAAGATGGGGATTTATGTTGGTCGGTTATCCTTTGTCGGGAAAAACGTCAACGTTAAAAGTTCTTGCTGATTGCCTTACCCTATTAAATAAAGAAGGACGAGATGAACAACAGGTACTCATATCTATTTTTACTACAGCTAAACTTATGTGTACAGTTGATGACATATAAATTCATACACTCCACACATACATAACTCAATTACAACAAAATTGGATAAAACGGGTTTCTCACCTTGCTGCCAGGTAAAAACCTGGATAGAACACCAGCTGTAAATTATTGTATGTGCGATTTTTGACCAAAAGTGCGAAATAAGTAAAATTATAAAATAATACCAGGAAAACTACAAAAGTATAAAGCTCAAAAGGGTAAATTTATTAACAAACAACAAACAAAATATTAATATTTAATTGCTGCGCCATTGGATTCTAACACTAATCGTAATCTTCCTGGCATTGACAAAACAATACTTCTGGTCTAATTCGGAGTTAGCCCTTCCCAAATTTCTTCTATTTTTTTAAATAACTCCATTTCATTCTGTGGTTTAAGATTTATTTTGTACATTTTTTTTACCATCAATCCCCAAACATTTTCAATTGGATTTAAATCAGGACTTCTTGAGCACCAAGGCAGAGATGTTATGTTGTTTTGTCCAAACCAGTTTCCTATATTTCTTGCAGTATGCACAGGGCAGTTATCCTGCTGAAATATAAAGTTATTTCCTTCAAAAACTATAGCGGCAGAAGAAAGGAAAACATTTTCCAAAATCTGAAGATATTATATATTACTGTTTAGTGTTCCACCAATATTCCAGCATACACCTGCACCGTAAACACTTATCCATGCCCACATATTAATGGAGAAACGTCCACTGGTTTGCTTTTTTTGAGTATACTTCTCATCATATCGGGAATTTGGTGGTCCATATACTCGAATCCTTCCATTATATGTGGACTGAAAAGTTTTCTCATCGGAAAAGATAACATTTTGTCAAAAAAAATCATTTTCTAGTAAATATTGCATAGCAAACCCAATTCTCTGTTCCTTATCACTATTTTTTTAAAACGGTTTGGAGGCAGCTGCTCGATTTCTTAATTCGGAACATTGTCTTACTCGGCGTTGCGCATTTCTAGATGAAGCAGGAAATCCTGTTATATGCATAGCGGATACTGCAGATTCAAATGGATTATGCCTTAAATACTCCACCAAATGTCGGTCTTCTTCATTTGATGATTTTCTATTATTTAAACCAGACCCAACAGACCTTTCAAGTGTTTGATGATGGAGCCATTTTTTTACAATTCCTTGAATAGTACTTCTAGGTCCTCTAAAACGATCAGCTATTTTTCCATGGGACCACCCTATTTCTCCTAAACATATAATTCTTGCTTTTCCAATAATACTTAAATGATACATTTTTATATCAAATAAGATAATGACAATACTTTGACAGCTATCATGATAGCAATTAACACGTTACAAAGGTAATAAAGGTAAAAAAGTTTCATTTACAGTGTCACAGTTTAGTGTACAAATTATCTGTCGTCAACTGTACATAGCAATTAATTTCAGGTAGAATATTTAATACTAAATCCGAAAGCTATTACTATGGGCCAGCTGTATGGTGAGTTTGATCCAATTTCATACGAATGGACAGATGGAGTAGTTGCTACAGGTTTTAGAAATTTTTCCACGGATTTAAGTCCCAACAGGTCAATATTAGTTTTCTTACATATTTATATTTTGTCATCCTCTCGACAATTAAATACGTACCTATCGCCAGACTTTCTGTGATCTTGCGATACACCACACACAGTTTCTGCTGAAAAATTGTCAAATTTGTTAAACCCAAATGAAAAAATATGCTACACCTTTAATAGTGGTATATTTTTATAAAATTATTATTAAACTAGCACTATATGTTGATAAATTAGGCATTTGTAATGTGTAATATTTTAGGAAATGGTTAGTATTTGATGGACCGGTTGATGCTGTATGGATAGAAAATATGAATAGTGCCCTCGACGATAACAAGAAGTTATGTCTTATGTCGGGAGAGGTTATGTCAATGACAAACTCCATGTCGTTAATCTTTGAAGTTATGGACCTGGAGCAGGCATCTCCAGCTACAGTACGATATTTTTAAACTATTTAATATTGTAATATTTTTTCGTTTATAAATTCTAGAAATACATCTTCACACAATAATTCTCACTCTTACAAAATTCGTTTTAAATATATATATATCTAATTGAGATATCAATAGTGATGTTTAAGACAGTCAACGGTGGTTTAATTTAATGACACAATAAATCAACACTATAAAGAAATAATAATGGTAGAACGTTTTTTGTCGATAAAGTGTCAATTAATAATAATAATAATAAGTTTATTTAAAATTTAATAATATAATAAATATGTTTATGTTGTCTTGTTGTCTATAAATTAAAATTAACGAACGTTATCATTTTAGGTCTCAAGATGTGGTATGATATACATGCAACCAGAATCATTAGGTTGGCGTCCCTTTGTAGACTCATGGTTACCAACTTGTAACCCCGAGTGGTGTGGAAATGAATACAAAGATTATATTAGCGATCTTTTTGATTGGCTTGTCCCACCTTGTTTAAATTTTATTCGGAAAAGTACTCAGGTAAAGTACATTTCAAAAATACTGGTATGGAAAAGATAAATGGTAATTTTTTTTGTTTATTATAGCAGAGCGACAAGTAATAGTATAATATTTAACGAGAGTATAATGGCGGCCATAATAAGCGAGAATGATTACAACGCAAGTCGCTTTCGGCGAGTGTTATACGCTATTCTGTATGGAAACGGCCGATTATTTCTTAAAGTAACGAAAAAGAACGAAAAATGTTCAACAGAAAAGTTTTATAAATTTTATAAGACTATAGATTAAAAAAAAAGTTTATATTATCATTTGTTGATATTGCAATTTGCATATAGGTATCTAAACATTTAAGAACCGATATATAGATGCTTGTTCCCATAATTTTTTGTATTCTCTTTTAGTTTTGCAATCCTGGTGAAATTACTTTAGTAAGAAACCTGATGTCGATGACAGAAATGTTATTAAATGATGCTTGTGGCGCGAGCGTCAAAAAAGAAGAAGAATTTAAAAATATGCTAATTTGGATTCAAGCAGCATTTATTCAAGCAGGGGTAACATTAATATTATTATTATATTATTATACCCAAAGTACGGCTCATAGACAATTATTACGTGGAGGCCAATAGGTCATCATTTAAGATGTAAAAGCAGTGATCTAGTAAATACTTACTTTAAAACGGACATCTGCGAGGGCTCGTTACCATCCTGGGATCTTATTATATAAAGGGTGTCTGGAAAATAAGTATGCAATCTCTGATGACAGACTTCTTAAGTCTAAATAAGTCGATTGGAGTCAACTCGTTTATATTCGAAATTACCCTGTTAAGCCAGTAGAGGGCGTCAACTTTTTTTGGATTTTCCCAAATTCCTTGACGTGCAGTGTCAATTGATTTTATTGATTTTTGATGTATGATCTAAATTACGTATTTTTGAGTAGTATACAGGGTGTCAGGGAAAATGTGGGAAATCTTCCAGATATGAAAAAACACCTGAAAAGAATACTACAAGTTCATATAAACTTCTTTCGTATCGGCCTCCTCTTCGAAGATATGGGCTCCCAAAGAGCTCCCATGGAATTAAGTTTTTTACACATAATTATTAAACCAACAGGTATATTTAAATTTTTTTTTCATTTGATCTATACCAGGTAAGACCCTTTAAATTACTATCCCAGAAAGTGTTGCGAATTACTCACAGCTGCAGGGACGGACTAGCTGTGACACTAATGTGCCCATTTTTTTTACGCCCTGTATGATAAAAACTTTGGACGTTTTTTACATACCTTTTAATATTGACTAAAAATTAAGTACTCTTTATTCATGTCGCTAATCCTAACCGTTTTCGGAAAAACGTAATTTTTAATATATTTACATCATGTATATTTAACGTATTTCAATAAAAGATACATCTTTGTTCCTATAAATTATAAATATTCACTTTTAACTGCATATTATTAATACATGATCGCAATAAAATGACGTTTTTCCGAAAACGGTTAGGATTAGCGACATGAATGAAGAATAGGGGAGAGTAGGGAGACTTGATCCCGGGGTAGACTTATTGATCACCCTTTTGATTTTCGCCGTCAATTGATTTGTGTTAGTTTCGGTGGTAGCATTGATTATGTGACATTAGCTGTGAGTAACGAAACAATATTTAACGGCGTTGTAACTGATTTCTTTAATTCTAAGATAACTTTTATTTTTTCTACAGGTGGAACATCTTTTACGGTAACTAATATTTTCTTTTTTGTTTAGTATCTATGTATATGAATGAGTGCTTCGGTTCATAGCAGTTTTATGTTGTTTCTTAGAAGTAGTTTGGTGTAAATTTGAGTGGCGTCCTTCGGGTTAGGTTTTTTTGTTGGCCGTTTATAAAAGTAGTTTGCTATCGGGAAAGTTGATCCCACCTCATGGTGGGAGACATGATCCTGGGATCAAGTCTCCCTAATTGAGTTCTAGTTGTAATACACTTTGGCGTTTTGTGTTATTGTAATGTTATTAATGTAATCCCAGCATTAAAGACTTTGTGTTTATCGAATTTGGCGAAAAAAAGGAGAAGTAACCGAAGTTGATAAATCCGCCTCCGAGATACTTGTGAATTTTCTTAGAAAGAAAAAAAAAGCATTTTCACTTTCTAGCAACCAGAGATGAGGAACTTGTACCAAGAGGCAGTGTGAAAAAAATTCTGCCAGTACCGTGCATCAGACATCATACTACAATTGTAACATAAAATTTCCCAATGTTACCATCGGTTCAACTTTTTCATTGTATAAGAAAAATTTTGTAATAAACATGTTACCTCATTAAAACTATGTTCATTATTTAACAAGTTGTAACTCTCTTCATAAAATGACTAGATGTAAAACAAGTTATTAGCGGAAAATGATTTTAAAATTAATAGTAAGCAGACATGATCAACTCTCCCAGCAACAGAGGGAACAAGTCTCCCTGAGAGGGGTAGACTTGATCCCCGCTACACCATGCCTGTAAAAAGGTTTTTGCTTTGTAAATATTAAATATTTTACGGCCGAAAGAGTGTTAAAACTGGCGGCGATGTTGCCAGAGTGAAATACAGTCCACAGAAATTGAACATGTCTTTTAGGGTTTGAATTATATTCAAAAAAAAGGAAGAAGGGATCAAGTCTCCCTACTCTCCCCTACTTAATTTTTAATCAATAGGTATGTAAATAACGTTGTCCAAAGTTTTTATCATACAGGACGTAAAAAAATTGGCACATTAGTGTCACAGGTAGTCCGTCCCTGCAGCTGTGAGTAATTCGCAACACTTTCTGGGATAGTAATTTAAAGGGTCTTACCTGGTATAGATCATATTATGAAAAAAAAATTAAATATATCTGTTAGTTTAATAATTATGTGTCAACTTAATTCCATGGGAGCTCTTTGGGAGCCCATATCTCCAAAGAGAAAGCCGATACGAAAAAAGTTTATATGAACTTGTAGTATTCTTTTCGCGTATTTTTTTCATATCCGGGAGATTTCCCACATTTTCCCGGACACCCTGTATAAGCAAGATGGGCATCTCATTATTTTTACCACAACAAGCGAACGAAACTAATCAAAATGCCAACGTCCACTATCTTCCTCATGAATGAAACTAAGTGGAAATATAGATAAATTTTTATGTTAAAATAATATGCTGTTAAAGTGTATACGATCTTAGTTGAGACAGATAAAAAAACTAAAAAAAATTTGATGACAGACTTGTCAAGTCCACGTGGACTATCTTCGAACATCTGTATAGGGAGCGATCAATACAAATTTTGTTATATTTGTATTGTAGTTTCAGTGTGTGATGCAGTAAATTGATCGTGCCCCCAATATTTACGTTGTTTCAACTGACTTCGTATGAAGTACACCAAAGGCCTTATTAACTCTAGACCAAATGTTTCATTCATAAAACGCCTGATCAGTGAATCTGTTATTGTTTGAAATGTTATTAAAAATTAGTTCAGGTTCTTCCTGGATTGCAACACTATTCAAAACTTGACGATCGGCGTTTGACTTGCAGACATAAATATTAAAACATAACCATACTTACCGATGAAAAAATAAACACTTTTTTGCATACAGCACATGCATGCACCATGATTGTTTATTACTGAACAAGATTTTTTCCAGAAAAACACAAAAATCATCCAAGGTAGCTACTAAAAAACTTCATTCTACTAATCCAGCAACATTGCAACAACTACCTGTCGTCAATTTCATGCATTTATAAGCGATAATAAAATGCACGTTGCCAAAGTGCCGGATATGATTAGAATAGAAATAATTTTTAAAATTCTCTGATGACGTTGTGCAAAGTTGAATAATTATTATTATTAATCAATAAATTCATTACGACCATGGGGGAAATAATTACGTATTACTACAGCTATTGGTATTACCAATTTAGTATTTTTTGGGAGAATTTTGCAAGGTATTTCCGACAAATATGTAGATCTGGCTATGGTGCAATGAAATGGAAGAAAATAACGGAACGATGAGGGATCGGATAAAAATGTAAACAATTGGGTCTCTGCTTTAAAAGGTCTTTGACTGTTATCGACAATTCTCTCCGTTTTATGGGATATATGTTAAGTCAGTAAAATAAATTGACTGCAACATAAGTGGCGAAAGAACGTTATATAATGTTAAAAAAATGGTACCTTCTGGTATAAAATGATAATGTTTCTGTTTTACATTAGGTCTGGGGTATTGCATCAATTTTGGATTCTAATTCACGGGAAATGTTTGATGAATTCTATAAACAACTGTGGAGAGGGCAAATAGAAGAATTTCCTTATCCGGAAACTATGGAAAAATTGGAGATAATTATACCAAGTGACGGCATACTTTTTGATTATGCCTACAACTTTAAAATGAAGGGTAACTGGAAGTATTGGCCTGATATCATTAAAAATGAACGAGTGGACGAGTGCAAAAATATTCTGCAAGCACTTATTCCTACAGTCGATACAGCCCGGTAATAACATGATACTAATATGTTTAACAAGAAATTAAATTTCTGTCAGTACTTTGAGGTTAAAATTAGTTGGATAATAGTTAAGTTTCCTCGTAATTTCAAGATATTTTTAGTTCTTTTTTCTTTTAAATAGTTATATATATCATTATAAAGAACTAAAATAAAAGAGTTGGAGTCGGAGTAACAAAACTATTCCTTTAAAAAATGTTTTTCTTGAGAATTTAAAGATTTAATTTTTCTAAAATTTTAGAGTGAAAGACAGCAAATGCAAAAACTACCAAAAATTGTATTTAAAAATGAAAATGTATATTTTAAAAATTGAGCACAGTCTAAGAAAATAAGTCACATAATATATTAAAATATTAACTATTTACTCAAAACTCTCTTAATCTATCGAATTTGTGTCTGAGTAGCTAAAGGTTTAAATGTTGTTTGTCCTGTAACATATTTTAATTTAGGCCTTTCATTGGGAGAGAATAATTTTTGAATTTGACCTATTTATACAAACACACAAACGAAATGGTAATCAAAAAATTATCATAAAAACTATAAATTTTTCGTATATTAAAATGAAATTTAAAAATTAAAAAATCTTTGTAATACCTTACTTTTGTGCACAAATTGCGGCAAATCCTACCTTCAAGGCATAATATGATCGTTAAATCACCCGGTACATAAAATTTATATCCATTTGTTAACAGAAAACATAAATTTAGAATTTTAAAAATTTGATTATACAGAGAAAGAAAAATAAACGAAAATTAAAAAATTGTGCACAGTTACTAAAATGTGCAGATGTTTCTCTTGTTTATAGATATACGGCTCTTGTGGATCTGCACGTTCGTTTTAAGCAAAAAATGCTTCTAATCGGACCGACTGGAACAGGAAAAAGTTTTTACATTCAAGACTTCTTACTAAACAAATTGGATAAGGAAAAATACGAACCAGCGTTTATAACTTTCACTGTTCAAATTACGTGCAACCAAACCCAGGAGTTAGTTATTTCCAAGTTGTACAAAAAGAAAAGAGGACACTACGGACCTCAAAAAGGAAAAACAACGGTTATTTTTATTGATGATATTAATATGCCCTTAAAGGAGACGTACGGAGCTCAACCGCCTTTGGAATTATTAAGGTAAAAAAATGCACCCAAATGTCAATTAATTTAAGCCTTTTACAAAAGTAAAGCGGCCATCAATACATCGTAACTCCAATACAGAGTTAATTCCGCTGGGATGGCGCTACGGTTGGTGTATTGATGGCCGCTTTATTTTGTAAAAGGCTTTTAATACATCTTACCGCTATTGTTGGGATTGCTTGGGTTAAGGCTGCCCGTAGAGTCGTGGTCTACCCGCCCCAGGGTTGTGGTTGGATTCCTATATATTTCAATATAAAAACATTGACATATGTACAGAAATGATTCAAATTGAAAGCATTTCGCTTAGCTTTACTCTTGATTTAATAATCGGATGGCTAGATGGGTAAATCGTTTCTGTCAATGACATAGATCACAATCAACAATGTATGCTTTATCTTAATAGATTCTGTACATTCTAAGGCAGCCAAAAAATAAGACACTGAAATCTTTTTTTGTGTTAATCGATTTTTTTAGGCAATATTTTGACCATAAGAACTGGTATGATCTAAAAAATACGGAACCCATTTACCTACACGACGTACTTTTTGTCGGCGCAATGGGCCTTGTCGGTGGAAGCAGACAAGAAGTCTATCCACGATTTCTTCGACATTTCAATATATTTTCCATTAACGAATTTAGCGAGGAAAGCATGTCAAAAATATTTTGTAATGTCCTGCTGTTGGGTTGGAAAAATAATGGGTTTCCATCTGAAATCGTCTCCATCGTTTTCCAAACCGTTGCCGCAAGTTTAACTATATTTAGGGCTGCCATTCAAAATCTTAGACCCACGCCGTCAAAGAGTCATTACGTATTTAATTTGCGGGATTTTTCAAGACTTATCCAAGGTAAAATATAAAATAGTTTATGCCTAATTTCATTAGTTTCCTAGATATGGCATTTCGATCAGTTATAGAACACCAAATAAATTTTAATAAACAGTTTACTAAGTTAACATGTAGTCATATTTACCTGAAAAACAAATAATGTACAGTTACCGTCACAAAAATCCGGGCAGCAGTTTTTTTTATTGTAAGCCGACCTTTATACATCTCGAATACCTAAAAATTACCTGTTTTAATGACATTGACAAAAATTGCCAACTGAAAATATGCCCCATCATTTAAATGCTGCGGAAAAGGCCAGAATTCTGACACTGCTAGAAGAAGGATGGTCAGGTGGCTCAAAGTTTTCAAACGCCTAAAAGTACAGTTCATGATATCAAAATAAAATGGATAGAAACACATTCGCTGGAAAATCCTTTTAAAACGGCTGTTTTCGCTCACAACGTAACTGATTTTCCGGGTTCCGTTATAACCGCACAACGAAGAATAAGAGATGGTTCAAATCTTCGCAATCACCCTGCAGCTAAAAAGCCTTTCCTAACGGTAACCAACAAAGAGCAAAGAGTGGGTTATGCATTACAATGTTACGGAGGTGGTATAAATGCTTGGGAAATTGTAATTTTCACAGACGAAAATATTTTCCAACCATGTTACAGCGGGAGAGGAAGGGTATATAGACCACTAAATACCCGGTTTGATGAACGCTATATTTAGAATATTTCAAAAAGCGGCCGTTTTTCTGTCAACGTTTGGGGGTGGATGAGTGCACAGGGTATAGGAGTTTGTACGCGCATAGAAGGTAAATTTAATGCACAAAATTACATACAAATATTGAAGAACGCGATGTTCCCATCGGTTAATGATATGTTTCCCGATACCAATTACATTTACCAACATAATAACTGCCCGGTTCATACTGCCCACGCAGTATTTGATTGGATACAACAAAAGGATATTCAAGTATTACCCTGGCCTTCTAGGAGTCCAGATTTACATCCGATGGAAAATGTTTGGGGTTACATGATCAAGAGAATTAACAAATATAATGTTTTTCGGCCAGAAAATAGAGAACAATAATTGTGGCTGCAAATACAAGAGACTTGGAATCAACTAACGCAAGAATATTGTAATGGTCTGGTAGCTTTGATGCCTAAAAGATTAACTTCAGTTATTCAAAGTAATGGAAGGGCAATAGAATCAGTTTATTTATATTACCATAGTTTTGTAGTAGTAGAGTTACTTTACTTTCTTTTAAGCTATTTCTGTATTGAATAACAAGTTATTATTGTCTAGTTTACTTTACCAAAATCTCTTTACCGCTACTTTTACCTTCCAATCTATGGTAGTAAAGGTAAAAGCCTGAATTACCAAAATTAAGGAAAAACATATTAGCTGTCAGATTAGTGCCCGGATTTTTGTGACGGTAACTGTACCTATGGAGATTTAATAAGATTGTTATATAATTTTAGGTTGTGCGATGTTACGTAAAGAATCTGCAGAAAATAAAAAGACATTTGCAAAAATATGGGTTCACGAAGTATTTAGAGTATTTTATGACAGACTAACCGAACAACAGGATAAGGATTGGTTTTATGATAAAGTTAAAACTTGTGTTAGAGACAGTTTCAGGGACTTCTTTGAACAAATATTTGACAACTATCCGAGAGACCAAAACGGTAAATAATATTCGAGAGTTGCCACTGCTCCAACAATATCTGAAATAACGACATTGGATGACCGAGGGCTTACCCTAATTAAATGTTTCGACACAGAATACCCTCCTAATTTCCAAATATCACGATGCTGGGAAGTAGAAAATGATTGGTGTTTTAAAGTTCATCTATTGCTAATTCAGTTTCTTAATAAAACACCGTCTTGAAATTTATATGCAATGCTGAGAAATATCTGTTTTTTTGTAATTAGTCTTTTATGATGGTGGTATGATTCGCAACAGATAAATGTTGACACCCAAACGTTTCAATACTTTGCAGCACACCTTAAAGTCCAATTAACCTATCTAATTATTTATTAGGTCGTCTAGACCCGTCTAGCAATTACTACGGTAAACTCACAATCCATTTATTTTCAATCTAACAGAGCAAATACACTGCGCGACATATTTAACGCATAACGAAAAAATTGCCTCAATTTTGATGTTATATATTTTCCAAATTTGTGGTTCGTTTTTAATGATTTTTTTTCAAATTGTAGGTTTTTTCCTTAAGCATATCACTGCCTTTGTTGTTTTACTTGAAAAAGTAACTTTGGTATTATACCGGGTGTTATAAAACTGTTCTGTTTTTTTATGGAAATTCAAAACACCCTGTGGGATTTACTAGCCATTGCAAGTTATCGCAATTGCAGCCAAATTAAAGTCCTATGTTTCCTTTCATTTTCTTTTTTGATTTATTGGTTTATCTCTGTTTTTTATGAAATATTCAATTTTTAGTTCAACGTGATTTTCATAAAAAAATGTTTAGTTAAAAAATACAAAATAAACGAAATGCTTTGATTAATGCAACAGCAAGAAAAAACAAATTATAAAGTAAATAAAGAATCAATATCTGGTACTAATTTACTGAATCCACAAAACAGGGCAAAAAAAAATACAGGGAAAAAAATTGTAATTTCTAAATGTATTAAAAAAAAAAATATGAATAATTAGTATTAGTAGCGAGTATTGCCTCTCCTTGCTGTAATGAATGCTTCGCATCTTCTTGGCATACTTAAAATCAGATTTCTGATTTCATCTTGATTAATCTGATTCCATATTTCCATAAGCCTCAATGACAGATCATTTAAGTTTCTAGGAGGAGGAAGCAAGGCTCTAAGATTCGTCGGCAATACTCGCTACTAATGATTCATATTTAATTTTTTTGAATACCTTTAGAAATTGCAATTTTCCTGTATTTTTTTGCCCTGTTTTGTGGATTCAGTAAATTAATACCAGATATTGATTCTTTATTTACTTTATAATTTGTTTTTTCTTGCTGTTGCATTAATCAAAGCATTTCGTTTATTTTGTATTTTTTAACTAAACATTTTTTTATGAAAATCACGTTGAACTAAAAATTGAATATTTCATGAAAAAACAGAGATAAACCAATGAATCAAAAAAGAAAATATAAAGGAAGCATGTGACTTCAATTTGGCTGGAATTGCGATAACTTGCAATGGCTAGTAAATTCCACAGGGTGTTTTGAATTTCCGTAAAAAAAAACATAACAGTTTTATAACACCCGGTATAATACCAAAGTTACTTTTTCAAGCAAAACAACAAAGGCAATAATATGCTTAAGGAATAAACCTACAATTACAAAAAAAAATCATTAAAAACGAACCACAAATTTGGAAAATATATAACATCAAAATTGAGGCAATTTTTTCGTTATGCGTTAAATATGTCGCGCAGTGTATTTGCTTTGTTAGATAGAAAATAAATGGATTGTGAGTTTACCGTAGTAATTGCTAGACGGGTCTAGACGACCTAATAAATAATTAGATAGGTTAATTAGACTTTGAGGTGTGCTGCGAAGTATTGAAACGTTTGGGTGTCAACATTTATCTGTTGCGAATCATACCACCATCATAAAAGACTAATTACAAAAAAACAGATATTTCTCAGCATTGCATATACATTTCAAGACGGTGTTTTATTAAGAAACTAAATTTAGCAAAAGCCTTTGATAAAGTTAGCCGTAATTTACTGTTAACAAAGTTTGAAAATATTGGATTCGGAGGAAAGCAATTATTAGAATTAATTAAAAATTATCTGAAAATAGACCAACTTATGTTCAAATACATAAAGAAAAAAGCTATCCAAAAGTATTTAAGTATAGTGTTCCTCAAGGAACAATTTTAGGGCCATTATTATATAATAAATAATAATTTATATAAGTAGGTAATATTTTTACTTAAAAATTATAAATTAATAATTTTATTATAGGTAATATATTTCTTCAAAAAAGCTGCGTTTATACTATAAATTAACATTTTTACTTTAAAACTTGATTTTTAATGCATATTTATGATTTATGATTTTACATACTAGAACAAAAAATAAGATTTGCCCCTAACAAGCTCAGCTTCAGGGGATTGAAGAATAAGTTTATAGAAGACAACATAAACATATTTATTATATTATTAAATTTTAAATAAACTAATTATTATTATTATTTTGGTTAAAATAATCATTCCATTATCATGAAATTCTTAAATCAACTAACCTAACATAATATGCATGTTTAGGTGTAGTACCACAAGAGGCCATGAATAATCTAATGTTTGGAACCTATTTTGACCAAGACTCAGATGAGGACAAGCGTTATGAAGAAGTGGTTGACATGGAATCATTAAGAGAAATAAGTATCAATTGTTTAGAGGAATACAATGCAACTCACAAAACCAAAATGGATATTATTCTATTTGATTATGCTTTGGAGCATTTATCGAAAATTTGCCGCGTATTATCTATGAACTGTGGAAGTGCTTTGCTCGTAAGATGTTTGTAATTAGATAGTAATATGTAGAACCATATTTATTAGTTCAAAATTTATTATACCTTATATAATAAATTTTATTAATAATATTACTTACATAAGTATAAGTTTAAGTCAAAAAAATTACCTTGTCGGGCTTCCATCGTCTTTATTTTGTTACTTAACACAACGTTTCGATTAGTTAGTATCTCTATCCGTTTTCAAGTGTAAACTAAATTATAATTTTAAGGCTCCTGTCTTAAGGTGGGAGTATCAACATACTTGCCAACCTATAACCTATTTTACGCAGATTTTATTTATTTTTCTAGCTTTAACACAAAATTTAAATAAAATTAATATCGACTGCATATTCTATAGGTAATAATTGACATATTAAATAAATACCAAGGAATTTCATAAATTATTTTAGAAGAATTGTGTAACGAAAAATATTGGGTAAGATTTTTTTAAATATTATTATGATGTCATTCTCATGTTATATTCTTTCACTATACAATTCTCCCAAAATTAGCAATGAAATAAATTGATACTTTTGTAATATATCAGATATTACCTAAATAATAGGCCGACGATATTGATTTTATTTAAAAGTTAGTAAATAAAATAATAAACTAAAAAACAAACGCGAAATAGGTTATAGGTTGGCAATCGATTGAATGACATTGAAAATTCCACCTTAAATACTATCAACGTGCAATGAAGCTTGATGAATCCGCCTACGTGCTTATTGGAGTGTAAAGTTTGAGCTGTTGGTTTTGGACAAGAAGAGGCTTCCAGATATTGGGAATATCTATACTTGGTTTACTAAATATATGGGTATTTTGATGCATGAAACCTTGGCTTCTGACCACTGTATATTATGTTGGTTAGTCCAGAAAGCTTCTAAGTGCATTACCTGATTTGAAGGCGGTTTTGATATTATAGTTTTGGGTTATCCTTCTAATCTTTTCAGAAGTCCCTTTGACATAAGATATTGTGAGGAATGCTTGCTCCTCTTTCGTTTTTGTATTATAGTTTATACTTTGCGATTTTTAAATTTTGAGATGGTATTAGTTACAAAGGTTTCAGGGTAACCAGTGGCGGCGATAAGGCCGCCGCAAACCTCGCGACGCGGGGGGCCCCCGGCTTCATGGGGGCCCCACTATGCCTGCCTAGCTGACGTATTTATAAATTTTAGATTAATATAAAAAAAAATGATTAAATTTTATTCTTCATTGTTAAAAATTCTGTCTGTTTATTAATAGCTTTATTCAAAATTTGACTTTGGCATCAAGTTCTGCTTCGATCGAGATGAAAATTAAGCAAAAAAATAGTAGTCCCGTGATTTGCATTATCTGTCAAATTTTAATATTTTCCAAAAAATAATTCAAAAGTAGGGTTATTTCTAAAAATATCGAAAAAAGTTATTAGAAAAAGTTTTTTTTAAATGTAGTTTCTAGCCCACATGCAAAATTTCAGCTGCATAAGATAATTTTGATTTTTTACCTATATTGTGTCGGACACAAACTACGTTTTCAAAAATACTTATTTTATGAAGATTCCTTAGGGTCAAAAACAAATTAACTTTGCATCACATGCGACCAAATTTTAATAGCCCGATTTTGATTTTGTAAAAAAACACACATTGCCTATTCAAGGCTCCAAACCACTTTAAAGAAAATGTATCTGAAATAATGCTTTGTCAAAACTGAGAAGTTTTATGTAGGTTGCGTTGAGTCTTATTTTGCAAAAGTGGTGCAATTTACAAAATACCTATAGGTAAAAATCAAAATTATCTTAAAATAATTATTTTGCATGTGGGCTAGAAACTGTATTTGAAAAAACTTGTTCTAATAACTTTTTTCGATATTTTCAGAAATAACCCCACTTTTGAATTATTTTTTGGAAAAAATTTAAATTTGACAGATAATGCGAATCACGTGACTACTATTTTTTTGCCTAATTTTCATCTCGATCGAAGAGATACCTACTAACTAACCGAAACGTTGTGTTAAGTAACACAATAAAGACAATGGAAGTCCGACAAGGTAATTTTTTTGATATTACTTTACTTCATTGTCTACCACCTTCAAACAAACAATATAAATTTAAGGTTGGAATAAGCGGTTCGGGAAGACAATCTTTAACTAAGTTAGCAAGTGAACTGTTTAGTTACACGTTATTTCAGCCAGAAATTACCAATAATTACAATTTAAATGATTGGAGGGACGATATTAAAAAGACATTAAAGGAATCAGGTGGTAAAGGAAAACATTCGGTATTTCTTATTTCCGAAGGTCAAATCAAAGAAGAAAATTTTTTGCAAGATGTTGATTGTCTTTTAAATTTGGGCGAAGTCCCGAACATTTATCAAATTGATGAAAAACAGGAAATCTTGGATATGGTTAGATTGGCAGCTCAAGGTAAAACTCCATTTCTGTACCTCAGAGCCAAACTATGTTAAGTCCAGGGTGACCACCTCTCCGGTTTTCACCCGGAGTCTCCGGTTTTTTATACTTGACCTCCGGGCTCCGTTTTTTTTAGTAGCATCTCCGGTTTTTTACAGCATGCTGCCGCAGCAATAAAAAGTACTCTTTTAAATTTTAGCAAGTTTAATGCTTTCATTTACCTTACCTACCGTTGGTTAGAAATTTGTTTTCTTTTTATATTCTCTTGTATTTAAGTAGGTAACTTACTTAACGTGATTTTAGAATTTATTTTATGTTTGTGTTAACTTTTGACTAAGAGTTTGTTTGTTGTTATTTTTTTAATTTGGACCTAAAAACTTATTTTGGAATTTATCTAGATGTGGCAATTATTATTAAATCAAAATGTTTAAAAACAATTATCCTTACCTGGTTAAAGAACTACCGCAATAATGGGCCTTTTCACTAAATTTTGATTTTGGTAGTAGTGTATAAAGGAACAAAAAATAAAATTTTCTGTGTTTTTACTTTTCTATACTTTTAAGACATAACTGAGAAAATAAATAAATAAAAAAACTCCTTGAATAAAAACACGGACTTAAACATACCTACGTCATCGCGCCGGAAGATTGATGCACAGAGGAATGATAGGAATAGCCGAGTCGCTGGCTTAAAATATCAAGAATTCACAAAATCAGCAGCTTGACAGTGTTGCCGATACTCTCAGAAATCATTTATTATAGTTTATAGTACCAGTGTAATGGTAATTGACTAGCAATTATTAGTAATTATAATATACCAGTTTTCCATTCAATAGCTGCGGAATGAATTATTTTACCAGTATTATGTTTATATTTATTTAAAGTATCCAAATAAGGTTCTAAGAAGAAAGTATATTATTAAGATTGTAAAACTTTCTACATATGGCAACAGTGGCTTAATTTGCCGATGGCAGTTCGACAGATCAGCATTTACGCGTGTGCGAAGTTAAACGCATGCGCTCTAGCAAGCTTTAAACATATCTACGTCATGAGTCGCGCCTGTTTTGAGATTTTCAAATTGGTTGAATTTTACCCGGTTTTTACTGTGCTGAAATAAATTAATGTTATGACCTAGCAATCATTTTATTGATGAAAAACACTTATTATAGCACCGACTAAACAATTCAAATGCCAAATGTATCAAATTTAAGAATAGTGAAAAGGCCCATTATTGGTTTTTAAGGCAGTTCCTGAAGTATAAATAAAAATAATTTTTTTATTTCAGCTTTTAGTGTGTACCTTCTTATAATTATTAAAGTTGTTGACCGTTACTCATAGAATCTCTAGGTTTTGATAGCCCAAAAAAGGGCGTGGCACCCAAAAAATTTTGCCTGAAAAAAAAATTTAATATCTCCGGTTTTCAACTGGATACAAGGTGGTCACCCTGGTTAAGTCACACATTTGCGATTTTTACTTTTTAATGTTAAGTCAATCAGTGGCACGTCCCCTTTCAATTGATATTGATTTGATTTGAATTGATTTTTTTTTCATTATCTCAACTCGTCTAAAAGTTAACACTTCGAAAAAGTTTTAAAAGAAAGATTAGAAAATTTCTTAAACAAAAATAAAATCCTATCAGACAAACAATTTGGATTTCAAAAAAATAAATCTACACAAGATGCAATTTGTCACCTAACAAATCAAATATATAATTCAATTGATAATAAAATGAACAGTATATTATGCATATTTTTGGATTAAGCTAAAGCCTTCGATACTGTCAGTCATAAAATTCTTATTAACAAATTAGAAAAACTTGGATTTCGTGGTCAAATATTAACTTTATTTAAAAACTATTTATATAACAGAGTACATTATGTTAAAATTGATGAAAATATTAGTTCACCAAAAATATTTAATTATGGAGTACCACAAGGTACAGTCCTAGGACCAATACTTTTTAATATTTATCTAAATGATATTTTTAATTTAAATTGTCAAGGAAAACTACATAGTTTTGCTGATGATACCGTATTTTTTTATGAAGGTATAAATTGGAATATTTAAAAAAATACTATTGAAAAAGATTTTATAAAAATAAGCAGCTGGTTTAATAAAAACTTATTAACTATAAATTATAACAAAACAACATACATTCCATTTACTTCATACAAAAATAAACTTTCAAATATTGGTCCAATAATATGCAATAATAATATTAACATAAAAAAAGGTGAAAATATTAAATATCTAGGAATAATTTTTGATAAGCATTTAAAATGGGATTTACATAGTGACTACATTATAAAAAAACTAAGAATTCTTATACCAAAATTTAAACATCTTAAACAATTTTTAAATATAAAAGAATTAGAACTACTTTATTATTCTTTAGTACAAACACATTTAAATTATGGAATACTAGGATGGGGAGGCATAAATAAGAATTATCTTAATAATATTGAAACTATTCAAAAATACATTTTAAAAATTATTTACGAAAAAGACCACCAATATTCTTCAGATTTACTATTTAAAGATAGCAAAAAAATGGATATTAAACAAATATTTTCTTACAACATGTTAATATATATTTTTAGACATAAAAATATAATAAATTATATTAATCACACACATGAAACTCGTCATAAAAATACTATTACATATAAAATAGAGTAAACAAAACAATAGCACACAAACGTTTTTTGAACATCAATCCATATATTTTTGATAGGCTACCACAGTCAATTAAAATAATTAAATCGTTAAATAATTATAAAAATAAAATTAAAAATTGGATATTATCTAATCCAAGAGATATATTCAAGAACGTCATTAATAAATAATGAATAAAATAAAGAATATATATTTATATATATATATATATATATATTATATACATAACGTATTGTATCTTCGTATATTATAGTGATATAAAATTGAAATAAAATATTGTCATGTTTGTTTTATATTATAATATAGTTGTGTCTGAATTATGAAATATATTCTTTACAATAAATATTATATTATTATTTAACTTTAAATTTATATTTAACTTATTATTACATTTAACTCAATAAAAGTATTTACTTCTGAGTTTCGGAATTAAGTTTATACAAAAAAATATATATTAACATTAATTGTAAAAAAAAATGTTGAATAAACTTTTTATTATTATTAAGTCATCACCCAAAAAAAAAGGCTAACTAGGTTAAGTCATGCCATATAGTATGGCTTTGCAAGTTGGCAACGATGCGTTATGTTAAGTCACAAGTTTCGGTATGTATTTTTGGTTCAAATTGACTTAACATGTTTTGGGCTATGCTATTTATTGGAATATGGACACTGTATAAACAAAATGTTAAATCAACAAATGTACTTCGTAGTATCTAGAATGCTTAATAAGCAGAGTTCCTGAAACTGCGATAAAAATATTTTTGGTATGTTTTGATATTAAATTACACTTGATATGAACTGGAGGCTAAGAATGTGTTTTTAATAAATAGTTAGTTGATGGTAAGATTTAAACCAAAGAACAGAAATAAAAATCCTGTCGGTAAATTACAAATAAGTCGTTTTCTTTTGCCCTTAAAACCAATAGGTTATGGGCCCAGGTCGCGCAATTTAAAGACAGTGCAGTAGTGCGTGATACCGTGTGTTTAAAAAGGTTTCATTTATAGCAAAAATGGATACCGTACAAACAAAAAGGAATATAGTACCATTTAATGGACTGCGTTATAGTATTTGGAAATTAAGAATTCGCTCACTCTTAGATGAACTGAATGTATTGAAAGTCATCGATCAAGATCCACCTAGACCGGTTGTGCCAGACTGGTATAGAGCTGAAAAAGTGGCAAGAAATGAAATTATCCAGTACTTAAGTGATTCATTCTTAACATTTGCGCAAGAACAGGATACAGCTAAGGAGATTTTCCATAAGTTGGATGCAATTTATGAAAGAAAGAGTTTACCTTCGCAACTTGCCATAAGGAAGCAGTTATTAGAACTAAAACTAGGTGCTGACACACCATTAGTGAATCATTTTACCACATTCGATGATTTAATTATTGAATTGGTTGCTGCTGGTGCTCAGATGGCTGAAACTGATAAAGTTGCCCATTTATTGTTGACGCTGCCATCCACATACACAGGAGTTGTAACTGCATTGGAGACATTATCTGAAGTTAGAATAACTCTTGCGTTCGTGAAAACAAGATTATTAGACCAAGAGGTAAAAATTAAAAATGAAGCCTCCACCAGCTCAAAAATTTTAGAAACCAGAACCTTATTTACCCGAAATGAAAAAGGAAATAAAGGAAAATTTTTAAATCATCAATCGTCTTCAAAAATTTTCAACCCGAAATTCAGAGCGAATTTTCAAAATAAATTTCCAGGAAAACGACCTAACAAAGTTATCATCAGATGTCATTACTGTGGCAAGAAAAATCACATTAAGAAGGATTGTTACCACTACAAAAGAGTAATGCAAGAAAAAGAAGATAAGCAACAAGGGCGTCCAAGAACCATTCAAACGGTTCAAACAACCTTTGAGAGTAGTAAAGGTGAGAGCAAGGGGTTT
The DNA here is from genome assembly GCA_963969555.1 of Polydrusus pterygomalis. Taxonomy (NCBI): domain Eukaryota; kingdom Metazoa; phylum Arthropoda; class Insecta; order Coleoptera; family Curculionidae; genus Polydrusus; species Polydrusus pterygomalis. The sequence continues at coordinate 24,428,553 of OZ018379.1, forward strand.
GCTTTCATGTTGGGAAACTACAAGAAACAACAGAGTGCCAATCTTCTGAGTTTCATTTTAGACAGCGGTGCTTCTGATCACATAGTGAATCGTGATGATGTTTTCAGTGATGTGATCGAATTAGTGGAACCAGTGAAAGTGTCAGTTGCTATTAAAAATACCTTTATTATTGCGAAAAAGAAAGGAATTATCCCTGTGATTGCTGACACTGGAGAACAAGGCGTTCTGGAGGAAGTTTTATATTGCCCCGACGTACCTCATAATCTACTGTCCGTCAAGCGGATGCAAGAAGCAGGAATGACAATCATTTTTCACGAAAATGGTGAGGTAACAATAACAAAAGAAAACAAGATCATCTTGCGAGGTGAGAAATTTCATAATTTAATAACAGTTAGTTTTAAAATTATAAATAATTCTAATATTGAAAGAAACTCTTATGCCACTAATAGTTTTGTAAATAATAATGTTTATAAATTATGGCATCAACGTTTGGGCCATATTGGAAAACAAAAATTTCTCAAGTTTAAAAATAAATCTATGCTAGAAGGCATTGAAATAATAAGTAATGTTTACCCAGATAATGAAATTTGTGAGTCTTGCATAAACGGTAAACAAGCTCGATTACCATTTGCAAAAGCTAAAGATAAAAGGTATATTAAACGACCATTGTTTGTTATTCACTCAGATGTTTGTGGTCCGATTTCGCCTGCGACCTATAATAATATAAATTATTTTGTTATATTTATTGATGACTACACACACTATACCGTTGTATATTTGCTTAGTCATAAAGCGGAAGTTTTTAATGTCTTTCAGGATTTCGTTGCAAAAAGCACAGCTCATTTTAATCTCAAAATTGTTTATTTTTATTGTGATAATGGCCGTGAGTACTTGTCAAATGATTTTAAGCACTTCTGTGTAAAGGAGGGTATAAGCTATCATTTAACAGTTCCTTATACACCCCAGCAAAACTCAGTGTCGGAACGTATGATAAGAACAATCACTGAAAAAGCACGTTCAATGATTAGCGGTGCCGATCTTTGTAAAATATTTTGGGGCGAAGCAGTGTTAACTGCAACATATTTAATTAATAGGACCCCAACGAAAGCTCTTAAAGTAAATAAAACACCGTATGAAATGTGGCACGGGAAAAAGCCATGCATAAGTCATTTACGAGTATTCGGTTCTACGGTTTATATTCATAATAAAATAAGGAAAGGGAAATTTGACGAAAAGTCTTTTAAATGCATATTATTAGGCTATGAACCGAATGGGTATAGGGTTTGGAATCCAGAAAAAGAACAGTGCTTGATTGTTCGTGATGTTATTTTTGATGAGATAAATTTTAAAGTTACTAGGCCAAATGGGTCTATAAATTTAAAAATAAACAACTTGAAACCTGATACTATTACGCCGACAGAGGTTGACGATCAAATTATAACTGAGGGTGCGACATTAAATAATGAAAATAATGGAACTGGGTCAAGGAGATCTGTGGTTAAAACAGATGAGCCTGTAGTTTGTGACTCTGAGGAAAAGCAGGGTACACAGGAAAGTGTTTCCTTACGCAGAAGTGATAGACTGAAAGCCCTTCCCAAAATTTCCTACGAGGACAATAAAATTGAAAGTTATGATAATTATTTATTGTCTGTACACGCATTTCTTTGTGAAGTACCTACAACCTTTTCTGAAATAAAAGAAAGAGATGATAGGAAACAGTGGGAGGAGGCGATTAATGATGAGTTAGGATCATTAGCAAGTAACAATACTTGGTCTATAATACAAAGGCCTGAAAATGTAAAAATTATTGATTGTAAATGGGTATTTACATTAAAGCAAGATGAGTCTGGAAATTCTACTAAATATAAAGCACGGTTAGTGGCTAAGGGTTTTACTCAACAGTATCAAGTTGATTATGATGAAATATTTTCCCCTGTTGCGCGAATTACAACATTTCGCATATTATTGGTCATAGCAAATCAATTTAATTTATTTATACATCATATGGATGTTAAGACAGCATTTTTGTATGGTAACTTAAAGGAGGAAATTTTTATGAGAATTCCGGATGGAATTGTGGCTCAAGAAAACGAGGTTTGCAAATTAAATAAGTCATTATATGGGCTGAAACAGGCCTCGAGGTGTTGGTATGAATTATTTGACGAAACAATGAAAGAAATTAACTTTGTAAATTCTGCTGTCGATAAATGTCTTTATATTTTAGATAAAGGTGATATGTACCAAAATATATATGTTGTTTTGTATGTAGATGATATTTGCATAGCTACTGGTAATAATGAAACATTATTTAATTTCAATCATTATTTAAGTAAAAAATTTAAAATGGTAGATTTGGGAGAAATTAGTCGTTTCCTTGGAATTAACATTACTAGGACATCTACTAGTATTATTTTAGATCAATGTCAGTATTTAAAAACTGTATTAAATAAATTTAATATGAGTTCTTGTAAACCAGTTAAAACGCTTTTAACAGTTGCATTAAATTTTGAAGCTTTAAATTCAGAAGAGAGATGTGATGCTCCTTCTAGAAAATTGATTGGTTGTTCAATGTACGCGATGTTGTGCACAAGGCCAGATCTAAGCATAGCAGTAAATTTACTTAGTCGTTACCAAAATAAAAATAATAGCGAATTATGGAAAAGCTTAAAGAGAGTTCTTAAATATATTCAAGGCTCCATTACTCTTAAATTAGTTTATACGCGAAATAATTATGAAAATTTACTTGTTGGCTATGTAGACTCTGATTGGGGCGGAAGCATAAGTGATCGAAAAAGTACGACGGGATATGTTTTTCAATTATGTAACAGTTGTACAATATGTTGGGCAACAAAGCGTCAAAATTCAGTAGCAACTTCAACTACAGAGGCTGAGTATATGGCGTTATATGAAGGTGTAAAAGAAGCCTTATGGTTAAAATCATTATTAAACAGTTTTATGTTAGATATGTCAAAACCAATAACAATATATGAAGACAATACTGGATGTATCAGTATTGCGCAAAATCCTACTGCTCATAAACGTACAAAGCATATAGACATTAAATACCATTTCTCCCGTGAGCAGGTAGAATGTAAAACAATAAATTTGCAATATTTGTCCACAGGTGAACAAGTGGCCGATATACTAACAAAGCCATTACCAGAAGCCAAATTTTTACAATTACGTGTAAGACTTGGGCTTAATGAAATTAAGATATAAGTTTATGTTTAATTTTTATAATATTTTATTGTTTGTGTCCACTTAAAAGTTTTATGGTCTGATTGGGTTTTTACCGAGGTTTTCCCCAATCCTTTGCAACAAATGTTGGACCATTGTTAAGACCTCAGGAATTGGATTTACCGATAGTTTCTGTATTATAAAATTAAGTTTATGATTTACTTTTTGAGTGGGAGTATTGGAATATGGACACTGTATAAACAAAATGTTAAATCAACAAATGTACTTCGTAGTATCTAGAATGCTTAATAAGCAGAGTTCCTGAAACTGCGATAAAAATATTTTTGGTATGTTTTGATATTAAATTACACTTGATATGAACTGGAGGCTAAGAATGTGTTTTTAATAAATAGTTAGTTGATGGTAAGATTTAAACCAAAGAACAGAAATTAAAATCCTGTCGGTAAATTACAAATAAGTCGTTTTCTTTTGCCCTTAAAACCAATACTATTGAAGTAAAAAACAAAGTGACTTGACATACTAACTCTCATTGGAAAAAGAGCAAAAAAAAACTTTAACAAGCTCTCCTGAAAAATCAAAATTTTTGACTTAACATACTTTGGCACTGGGGTACAGATTTAAGGTGGAATTATCAACGTAATTTAATTTATTGCCAACCTATAACCTATTTCGCCTTGTTTTTCTTAGTTTATTATTTTATTGACTAAGATTTAAATAAAATCAATATCGTCTGCACATTATTTAGGTAATTATCTGATATATTACAGAAATATAAATTTATTTCATTGCTTATTTTGGGAGAATTGTATAGTGAAAGAACAATGACATAATAATGTTAAAAAAAATCTTAACCGATATTTCTCGATATACAATTCTCCTTAAATAACTTATGAAATTCCTTGATATTTATTTAACATGTTAATTATTACCTATAGAATATGAAGACGATATTGATTTTATTTAAATTTTGTGTAAAACTTAGAAAAAATAAATAAATCTACGCGAAATTGGTTATAGGTTGGCAACCATGTTGATACTTCCACCTTAAAACTTATGGCGGTTTTGATTAATGGCAGTGTCAGCGAGAGAAAACGTTTGCACCTTTAGGAATTCATCTTATTCTTAATGTTAAAACAACAGTTTGTTTGTTTTATTGGAAAATGAATTCCCCGAATATCAGTCAAAAATATCGTTATTTTTAGGTGGAAATAGAAACTTGGAAATCAGCCCGCTGGAAGTATTTTTCTTTTTTACGAAAAGATGCAGGGAGAGATTGCACATCATCTTATGCTTCAGTCCTGTAGGTTCTACGTTCAGGAATAGGCTAAGGCTTTACCCATCCTTGATTAACTGTTGCACAATAGATTGGTTTCAACAATGGCCAGGAGATGCACTAGTTGAAGTTGCTAATAACTGGATGGTTGACATTAACTTGCCAGATGAACTCAAAACAGTGGCAGTGGTAAGAAGAACTATTTATTTTCTTAAAGCTTTATTTAAGGTGCTTAATTTAACATTATTAGGTTATTTTTTGGGGAATAATAAGGTCTAGGTAACTTTCAATACAACTTAATACTTCAGGACTTCTACTCGTCCAGTAAAATATAAGTTTTCAGCTAGCTATTATACCTATTTATATACAGTGAGGACCAGAAGTCCTGCATAAATTCGATAAAAAATTAGGGATGCATTTTTCGGAAAAATACTTGAACACATAAATTTTTATTTTCATTTACGCATCTTTTGACGTGGAAGTTTAGTATACAGGGTGACACATGTTAAAGATATGACATAATTCGGTGTTTTTTCTTATGGAACACCCCGTATATTTTTCGACTTTTTAATTCTAATAAGCATTCTAAACATATCTGATATAAGCATATCCTACGCCTAAAGTGAAAAATTATCGAGGAATTTTCGATTGAATAAAAAATACTAAGTTATAAAAATACCGCTGGCTCCGGTGTCCCCCAGGGATCGGTGCTTGGGCCGTTACTTTTTATTCTTTTTATAAATGATATTGGTGATGATCTGGATGTTGACCATTTGATATACGCTGATGATATTAAACTATATAAAAGAATTAGAAACATCAATGATTGTATTGTTATTCAGCGGAATTTGGATCTAATTAATAATTGGTGTATTAAAAATAATTTAAAGCTTAACATTGAGAAGTGTAAAGTTGTTTCTTTTACAAATAAACTTTCTGTAATTAATTTTGATTATATTCTTGAAAATAAAATTATTTCTCGCTCTGACTCATTTTGCGACTTGGGTGTCGTTTTTGATTCAAAGCTTTCTTTTATACCCCATATAAATAAGATTATTAGTGAAGCCCTCCAGAGTTATGGATTTATTGTGCGCTGCACTAGGGATTTTAACAGCGTTGATGTCTTAACAAGCTTATACAATGCATATATAAGATCGAAACTAGAATATGCCGCAGTGATCTGGACACCTGAGTATAATGTTCACATTGATAATCTTGAAAGGGTGCAGCGAAAATTCTTAAAGTACCTTAGCTTTAGGGTCGACGGAATATATCCCATGCAGGGTTTTCCCCAGACTCTACTTCTTCAGAGATTTAAATATGAATCACTCAGGGATCGCCGTGATTACCACCTATTAATGGCTCTGTATAAATTACTAAACAATCAACTCGACTGTATTAATATATTGGGTAAGCTTAATTTTAATGTGCCACGATTGAATTCACGACAAAATATGACTTTCTACCTCCCTAATCCAAAGACAAATATCTTAAAGTTTTCTCCTGTCTTTCAAATGTGTGAGAGATATAATAAGCGGTTTGATTTAGATTTTTTCAGTTCTTCGGTCAGTACAGTTAAGAGGTTAGTGCTGCATTAATACTTTAAACTGAGATTATGCGGCTGGTATTATTTTTTGTCCAGTGACATGATTTTCTATGTTCAGTCTCTCTTTTTCTTTTTTTTACTGTTACTTTTCTTATATTCGAATAATTAGTTTAGGTTTACGTATAGACTAGCTTACTTTTGTTAGTATTTTTAGCTTCACTTTTAGTATATTTATTTTTTGTGTAAACTTTTTCATGGTCCTGCCTTGTAGTTGGGTTATTTAACCTGTAGGGTAGGTAATGTAAATAAATAAATAAATAAATAAATAAATAAAAAATATTTATTATATCAAAGATAAAAATATTAAAAACTACTCTAATTATTAATCTAGTAAATGTTCGAACTGTGCTCCATTAACTTCCTGGCACTAAGCAAGCCGCAATTCAAAGTTTTCAAAAATGTTATGTATCATTTTACTGGTTATTAATTGAATTTCATATCTGATATTTTTTTTAAATTCTTCGATACTGTTAGGTTTGTTCGTATACACTTTATGTTTAAGATGGTCCCATTTAAAAAAGTCCATTGGAGTTAGGTCCGGCGACCTAGCAGGCCACTCTATTTGCCCCCTTCGTCCTATCCAATGACCCGGAAATACGTCATTTAAGAAACCAAACAAAATCTCCAGGAATATTTGGGTTGTTCGCATTTGAAAACAAACGGCATAAGGCGGGGATCAATTCCTTTCTTAAAAACACCAAGTAACGTTCACCTATTAGCGTACCATCGAAGAAATATAGTCCTATGACTCTGTCGCCCTCTGCATGGATCATCTTCGTTAAGCTGGTGGATTAATTTTATTTTATATGGATGATATTTCTCTATTTTTAAAATTCTTTTTACAGATGATTTTCCAATTTCGTTATCCAATGCAAGCTCTTGAGTGGGTTTATGTGGATTTTCTTCAATGAATAGATAGATGCTTAATTTTTTATCTTCTGAAATTGAAGGCCGACCGGACCTAGGAAGATTTCGTACCTGTCCCGTTTCTCTAAATCTCTTCTCGATTCTGCTTACGTTGGACCGAGATATCTGAATGTCTTGATATTTTATATTAGATAGTTCACAGACTTCCCTTTGAGTCCCAATCCTATATCATAATGAAGACATATATTCTCTGAGTTTTAGTCAATTTAACCATTTTTTTTTTGTTAATTTTTAATTTTATTTAGTTAAATAGTACGAAATGCTGCATGAGACAAGATTAAATGTTACTTGATAGCTGTCAGCTATAAACTGACAACTAATGACAACAAATTTGAAGGACCGCTTCATAGGTACCTATTTAAATAATAAAATCCAAGGTGACTTTAAAAACACTACTATTCAATCGAAAATGTCTCGATAATCTTTCACTTTAGGTGAAGGATATGCTATACCTATCAGATATGTTTAGAATGTATATTTATTATAATTAAAAAATCGAAAAATATACCATAAGAAAAAATACCGAATTATATCATATCTTTAACATGTCAAAAGATGCGTAAATGAAAATAAAAATTTACGTGTTCAATCATTTTCCGAAAAATGCATCCCTAATTTTTTATCGAATCTATGCAAGACTTCTGATCCTCACTGTATATATTTATATTAAACTTTAATAAGAGGTATTTTATAGATAGCCTGTCAATACTTTCATGAACAAGCCATACTAAATGCAAACGAGTTCTACAACAAATTGGGAAGAAAAATTTATGTTACATCTGCTTCATACTTGGAACTTATTAGGTCATTTACCGAACTCACAAATAAAAAACAGAATCAGATAACCGCTGCCAAAAACAGATATCTTGGAGGCCTGGAGAAATTATACCACGCATCTGTAAGCATCGGCGAAATGCAAATATCTTTAGCCGAACTACAGCCGCAGTTGAAGGATATGAGTCAGAAGGCTACTGAAATGTTAAAGCAAATCGAGAAGGAAACGCTGACGGTCGAAAAAATTTCCGCCAATGTTAGACAAGACGAGAAAATAGCCAATAAACAAGCTGCAGCTGCTCATGCGCTGAAACAAGAGTGCGAAGCTGATCTAGCTGAAGCTATGCCGATTTTGAATGAAGCAATTTCTGCTTTAGATACATTAAAACCAGCTGATATTACCTTGGTGAAATCTATGAAAAATCCGCCAGACGCAATTAAGCTTGTAATGGCGGCTGTATGTATTATAAAGGGGGCAAAACCGGACAGAATTCCGGATCCTTCTACTGGACGAATGCTGCTGGATTACTGGGGACCGAGTAAACGGTAATAGTTTCTTATGAATTATATTTTCGCTTCATTTTGACGATATGACTAAGTTGGTCGACGTATTTAATTAAAGTAATGCATAAAAGCCTGGTTTCTATACAGGGTGTTTCATTATGGGTGGCCATCGGCCATATCTCGGAAACTACTAGGCATAGAAACTTGGAAAAAAAATATGATTAAAGCGGTCATGAGAAAATTCTACAAATTATTTTTAAGTTCCTCATTTCGCCGCAAGGGGACACAATTATTTTTTTTTTTAATTCTAAATTTCTCCGAAAATTCCCATATCAAGGGATAACTCTGATTACATCATAGAAAAGCTTAGACAATGGTTGGCGTACCGACCTTGATAAGAGTGGCGGAAGCTATTGAATAAACATTAAAATCGCTGTAACGTCTAAACGACTTATCCGATTTTACTAAATTTAAGCTTGTTTGGAAGGGAAAGGTAAGTATCTTTAACCGCCGTATACAACAATACACGATAGTATTTAATAAAATTGCTAGAGGGCACAATTTGTAATACAAGGGTTTTTCGATTTTATCCCGAAAATTGAAACCATACGGTATAACTATGACATCATAATCGAAAAGTAGATGAAATTTGCAAGAAAAGATGTGAAGACCGCAGTTCGATATCTTTGTTCGTTTCAGAGTTATTGCCAAAACAATAGTCTTTAAAACAAATTGCGCCCTCTAGCAATTTTATTAGAAACTATCTTGTACCATTGGATACGACAATTGAAGGTACTTACCTTTCTCTTCCAAACAAGCTTAAAATTAGTAAAATCGGCTAACTCGTTTAGAACTTACAGCGATTTTAATGTTTACACTTTCACTTGATAAGAGTGGGAGAAGCTATTGAAAGTGTAAACATTAAAATCGCTGTAACTTCTAAACGACTTTTCCGATTTTACTAAATTTAAGCTTGTTTGGAAGAACCTTCAATTGTCGTATCTATTGGTACACGACAGTAAAAAATTACTATAGGGCGCAATTTGTTTTAAAAACTATTGTTTTGGCAATAACTCTGAAACGAACAAAGACATCGAACTTAGGTCTTCACATCTTTTCTTGAAAATTTCATTTAGTTTTCGATTATGATGTCATAGTTATACCGTATGGTTTGAATTTTCGGGATAAAATCGAAAAAAATGTTATTATTACAAATTGCGCCCTTTAGCAATTTTATTAAATACTATCGTGTACTGTTGGATATGGCGATTAACGATACTTACCTTTCCCTTCTAAACAAGCTTAAATAAAGTAAAATCGGATAAGTCGTTTAGAAGTTACAGCGATTTTAATGTTTACACATTCAATAGCTTCCCCCACTCTTATCAAGGTCGGTACGCCAACCTGAAAGATGCAGAATTGTCTAAGCTTTTCGATGATGTAATCAGAGTTATCCCTTAATGTGGAAGTTTTCGGAGAAATTTAGAATTAAAAAAATAATTCAATTTTGCCCCCTTGCGGCGAAATGAGGAACTTAAAAGTAATTTCCAGGATTTTCTTATGACCGCTTTAATCATAATTTTTTTCCCAAATTTCTATGTTTAGTAGTTTCCGAGATATGGCCGGTGGCCACCCTTAATGAAACACCCTGTATATCGATGGATGACAAGTAGAAGGAAAGAAGATTAGACGAAAAATGACTGATGCGTAGTATATTTTTTCCAACGGGTAAACGATTAAATTTAATAATGTTTTTATAGATTTTTTTTGTAGTTTATAATTAGGTAGCATTTTTTGGTGTTATTGCTCTGCGACAATTTATATAAAATATCCTGTCAATTAGTTAAGAAGCACTAAAACATTAGGCAACTAAATTGTTTATTGCAATTTCGACTTTCTCAAAAACGTTCTCATGTCACAACTCCTTTGGTCTCCCGCGTTCCGGCTATTTACATGGGATATCTTTTGCTTGGTGACGATTATCCCTTTATTCCCTTTGTATGCAATGCAATGCAATGATAGCAAACCAATTTTAGATCGGGCACGCTTTAAGCGTCGTTTTATTGAATTCGAAAAAGTAAGGTTAGAAATAAATTTCAAAAAGTGGCAGACAACCTGTCAAATAATAAATTTTCTGAATATATGTTTCTAGTAGTGGTAGTACCTACCATGCGATCAAAAATGATTTGCATCAAAGAGGGCCTTGCTTCTAAGGACGTAATGCTTAGCCGTAGAGCTTAATACCTGTTGGGTGTCAGTAACTACCTGAATTAACAATCAATCAGTTATTCCGTCATCTTTGACAGTCGTTACAAGTAATTTGATTCATCGCTAATTTTTCCCATTTCTTGAACAATTCACACAATGGGCTTTACGAAACAGCAAAAAACATTCATGGTTGAAGCGTATTTTCGAAACGGGGTTAGAGTAAATGGTGAGTGGCAATACAGTCCAGATTTGTGCACGGATGATTTTAACGAATATTTTCCTAACGTTGCTTTTATTGCTGGGGATTTTTATTATTGCCTGAAAAGAACTGTGGCTGTGTTTAGTGAAACAGGTTCTATACCTACAACACAAAAAAGAAGCAGGAAGACCATCTGTAAGAACAGAAGAACTTGTTGCAAACGTTCGTGAAACAATACAAAATACACCAACAAATTTTATAAGACGCATGTCCCAAGAAGTGGGAAGATCTTATGGAACACGCAGGACCATTCTTATATTCTTTCTGTATATTCTAACTTTGTTAATTTTGTAAATAATAAAAATTAATTTGTATTTGTCTACTTATTTTATTACTCATTAGTTTGGCATATCATGTCATAATATGAATTTGACAATATTTTAACCTAGATTTGGTTAGATATTATATCGTCCATATATCATTGTGATCTAAACCAAGCCTTACGTTTTTCAATCCAAGCCCTCTTTGATGCAAATAATTTTTGCTCGCATGGTAGTAGTAACATGTTTTATTTAGCAGAAAGCTACAATTAAATATTTTTTAATACATTTTTTTAACACATTTTTATAGATTTATTTTTAAATTTTAAAACGCAACCTTCTTTTAACAAAAACAGCCAGAAAAGTTAAACATTTTGCAAATTGTATCAAATATTACGTATCATTTTGTTTCTTAATTAAATGTAATTTTAAAGTTTTTTTAAACAGTTTTAATGATTTATGAGATTCAATAGAATTTTCCAAATTATTATATTCTATCCAACCTTTATAAAAAATAGATTTATAAGCTAATGTTTCAGACACTCTATCCACATAAAAATTTTGATTAGTTCTTGTTTTATAATTATGATGGTCATAATTAAAAGAACAAAAATTTTTTAAACAATCAGGCAATAAGTTATTTTTAATTTAAGTATAAAGATACTACGTACCTACTAAATAAAAAATTTAATTTCTAACATTTAACCAATCTAAATTTTTCAACATAAAATTCATTTTTGTGTATTTGTCACAATTTAAAATAATCCGCATGGCCTTATTTTGTAAAATTTGTAATTTATCAAATATTTCCTCACTAGCACAATATAAAATTGAAGAATAATAAAGAAAATGTGGTACTATAATAGTATTAAATACAGTTTTATTAGAAAACAAACTTAAATTAGAACTGATTCTTTTAAAATCACCCACTTTTCTGGCAATCTTCGATATAATACTTTCAAAATAATTTAAAAACTTTAATTTTGATTCAATGATTATTATTATCATTACAGAAACGAAAAGTAATGATTTATCTGTCATTGCACAGAGGACTACTAGGTAAAAGAGGGAAGAGTTTGAAATTATTTTTGTGGAATTTTGGCACAAATGCAGGGTTGTCCATTTATTGTGCCGATGGACGATATATCGTAAACGGTCGACTTAAGGTGGGAGTATCAACATGCTTGCCAACCTATAACCTATTTCGTGTAGATTTATTTATGTTTTCTAGCTTTTACACAAAATTTAAATAAAATCAGTATCGACTTGATATTCTATAGGTAATAATTGACATATTTAATAAATATCAATGAATTTCATAAGTTATTTTAGGAGAATTGTATAGCGAAAAATATCGGGTAAGATTTTTTTTAACATTATTATGTCATTGTCACTCATTGTTCTTTCACTATACAATTCTTCCAAAATTAGCAAAGAAATAAATTGATATTTCTGTAATATATCAGATACTACCTAAATAATGTACCGACGATATTGATTTTCTTTAGATGTTAGTTATTAAAATAATAAACTCAAAAAATCAACACGAAATAGGTTATAGGTTGGCAATAGATTGAATGACGTTGAGAATTCAACCTTAAGGAATAAAACTTTTATACAAAGGTTGTACAGGTTAACGTCGCGTGTTGTCTTCAATTCCCTGAAGCTGAGCTTGTTAGGGGCAAATCTTATTTTTTGTTTTAGTATGTAAAATCATAAATCATAAATATGCATTCAAAATCAAGTTTTTTAAAGTAAAAATGTTAATTTTTAATATAAACGCACCTTTTTTGAAGAAATATATGACCTATAATAAAATTATTAATTTATAATCTTTAAGTAAAAAATATTACTTATATAAATTATTCCAAACAATATTAATTAATTAAAGCATTTCTAAAAATATTTACAAATTGTCTGTTTTTAATATCCATGTTTTTATTTCGACTTTAAATTTTTTGAATTAAATCAATTTTTTAATTTTTGTTGGTAAATAATCGTTTAAATAAAAACATAAATATTTGAAATTTGTTTGTCCTATGGACTTATTTATTTTAGGTTTTATGGTTATTTGATTTTTATGACGTGTATTATGATTACGGTTTTTAAATTGTATAAAGGTACCTATTCACGTTCAGTCGGCCTTCAGTCCGTGGACTGTCCGTCCTGACCGGCCGGCCGTTATCGAAAGTCAAACTACACGTACAGTTTTATTCACCGATTACGGCCGGAGGATTTCTGCCGGATTCGATAGCGGCCTTCAGTTTTTGTTATTTCACCATACACGCGCAGTTATTTCGACAGGTCAAACATGTCGCAAAAACAGTGCGCAGCGGCAATTGTTGTTATTTCACACGAACTAAGAAAAAGGAAAAGAAAAACAATTTGGATGAAAGACTGGCTAAAAAGACGTTGCACTTTCTCCCACATGAAACTTGTACGAGAACTGAGGCAATCGAGTGCAAGTGATTTAAAAACTTTATTAGGATAAATGATCATTGTTTCGAGTATTTATTGAAACCGTATATTACAAGAAAGGAAACCCTAATGCCTTTTTCAGTTTTTTTCTGAACGCACTTTTCATATTATTTATCTTATGTTTCATCGAGTCTAAAGTTGCTTCGACATCTAATGTTTTATATAGTAAAAGTAATTCTTCATATTATGCTTTAAATCGCAAAGCCCTATTAGCATATGAAGAGTCTTTCATTTTCCACAAATATTTATGTTTGCGGTACAACTCAACTCAATAAAATTCTTGATGAAGGTGGGTTGGTTTGCGATTTTGTTCGGCGTTACTGAATAAGAACTATAACATTTTAGAAAGGAGAGAAATAACACACTTAAAATTTTCCTCTACTGGTATATTAAAATAAAGTTTTAATGAATGGTAAATTATCTACATGTTTCGAATGTATATACATTTGTAAATCTTGGCTCTCGACATTACTTAATTAGAAATTAAAGTTTAAAAAGTTTTAAATGTGAACTGGAGCTGACAGTTCTGAAAAAAAAAGGTTAAATGGATGTCTACATGACATGACATGGCCTGCAGTCCAATGCCGGCCGGTAAACTACTACACACGTTAAGTTTTAACAGACGACAGGCCGCCGGCAGAACGCGGCTCGTCATTTAACTGCGTGTGTGTAGTGAGTACCGGCAGCCCGGCCATTATCTCTCCGGCAAAATACGGCCGGCCGACTGAACGTGAATGGGTGCCTTAAGGTACCTATTCACGTTCAGTCGGCCTTCAGTCCGTGGACTGTCCGTCCTGACCGGCCGGCCGTTATCGAAAGTCAAACTACACGTACAGTTTTATTCACCGATTACGGCCGGAGGATTTCTGCCGGATTCGATAGCGGCCTTCAGTTTTTGTTATTTCACCATACACGCGCAGTTATTTCGACAGGTCAAACATGTCGCAAAAACAGTGCGCAGCGGCAATTGTTGTTATTTCACACGAACTAAGAAAAAGGAAAAGAAAAACAATTTGGATGAAAGACTGGCTAAAAAGACGTTGCACTTTCTCCCACATGAAACTTGTACGAGAACTGAGGCAATCGAGTGCAAGTGATTTAAAAACTTTATTAGGATAAATGATCATTGTTTCGAGTATTTATTGAAACCGTATATTACAAGAAAGGACACCCTAATGCCTTTTTCAGTTTTTTTCTGAACGCACTTTTCATATTATTTATCTTATGTTTCATCGAGTCTAAAGTTGCTTCGACATCTAATGTTTTATATAGTAAAAGTAATTCTTCATATTATGCTTTAAATCGCAAAGCCCTATTAGCATATGAAGAGTCTTTCATTTTCCACAAATATTTATGTTTGCGGTACAACTCAACTCAATAAAATTCTTGATGAAGGTGGGTTGGTTTGCGATTTTGTTCGGCGTTACTGAATAAAAACTATAACATTTTAGAAAGGAGAGAAATAACACACTTAAAATTTTCCTCTACTGGTATATTAAAATAAAGTTTTAATGAATGGTAAATTATCTACATGTTTCGAATGTATATACATTTGTAAATCTTGGCTCTCGACATTACTTAATTAGAAATTAAAGTTTAAAAAGTTTTAAATGTGAACTGGAGCTGACAGTTCTGAAAAAAAAAGGTTAAATGGATGTCTACATGACATGACATGGCCTGCAGTCCAATGCCGGCCGGTAAACTACTACACACGTTAAGTTTTAACAGACGACAGGCCGCCGGCAGAACGCGGCTCGTCATTTAACTGCGTGTGTGTAGTGAGTACCGGCAGCCCGGCCATTATCTCTCCGGCAAAATACGGCCGGCCGACTGAACGTGAATGGGTGCCTTTAAGGTTTTTATTTTTAAATATATATGTATATTAAGATGTTATAAATGTAAAGTTGTCTTATGTTCAACTTTTTTGTTTCTGAATATAATTCTTTTGAAGGATACAGATAATCTTTATTGTATATAATTTTTAGAAACATTTTTTGTAATACTTCTAATTTTTTAGCTAAAGTTCTATTTATTCCTCCCCAACCTAAAATTCCGTAATTTAAATAAGTTTTAACCTCAGATTGTTCTGAGGTTTTAACTAACGCGTAATATAATATTTCCATATGTCTAACATTTAAAAAAATTTTAATGTTTTTAAAAATCGGTAGTAAACTTCTTAGTTTTTTAATTAAGTATTCTATAAGAAAATTCCAATTTAATTTACTGTCAAAAATAATTCCTAAATATTTTATTTTATTACCTTTAAAAATTTGAATGTCGCCATTTATTTGAATACTATTCATATTTTGTGGTAGGTTATTTAGGTTTAAAGTAAAAGGAATATAATTTGTTTTATTAAAATTAATTGTTAACAAATTGAATGTGACAAGGATGAAGATAAATCTAATTCCTTCAGTGTGACCTGTAAATAAAGAAATGGTAAAATGCCCCAGTGTAGTTTGGTCCGCGAATTGACCAATGGGGTAGATTTTTATTCAATTGTTTTTTCAGTCTCAAGATAAAATGGATAGGCCATAATCAGTTAACAACTTTTTTTTGTTGAACAACCATGTGTATAACAAGAATAAGTTTAGATTAATTAACAACAAGTCCCCCACTACATAGAACATCCCTTGAACATTATTTAACCAAATACCTATGATTTGTAGAATCCTAGGTGAGATGAATTTTCTGCAAGCTCTTAAAGACTTTGATAAGGATAATATTAAACCAGATATTATGGCCAAATTACGAAAAGAATACATTTCCAATAAAGACTTTAAGCCTAGTCTTGTAGCGAAAGCTAGCAGCGCAGCTGAGGGCCTGTGCAAATGGATAATTGGTACGTTCATCATAAATAACATAAGATTTAGAAAAAGTCTTGAATTAGGTTCTCCTAATTTAGGGACAGTTATTATTGCTTTATGACAGTAATTAATTCATTTTTTTTCAATTCAATTTTTATTTATTATTATCAACCAACTTAAAAAAGTTTATTATAGAGAATATAATATAAACCAAATATACAGGGTCCTGCAATAGTGCGTCAAGCTTCCATAGCTCCTATACGAATTTAGTTAGGAATTTCATTTATATGCTAACTTATACTGTATCATACGGGGTACTTCAGGAAAATATTTTTTCATATACAGGGTAGCCCAAAAAAGTGTGGTCATAAAAAGTTGTAATTTTTTTAATGGAACACCCTGTATATTTTTACATTTTCAAACTCCACATAAAATTATAATTATTTTTTATTAAATGCATTATTAGTCTATACTTTATAGTTTCCGAGATATTGACTTTCGAAAGGTGACATTTTTGAACTTTGACAACTTCTAACTTTCTAACAGTACGTCTTAGAGCAAAACGGCTTACATGTCCCTATCTTCAATTTTTATTATCTTCCCAAAAAATCAACTTCCGGTTAAACCGGATGTAACTCGAACGCAGGAAATATTGTTGTTCCGGTTTAACTGGAAGTTGATTTGTTTGGGAAGATAATAAAAATTGAAGATAGGGACATGTAAGCCGTTTTGCTCTAAGACGTACTGTTAGAAAGTTAGAAGCTGTCAAAGTTCAAAAATGTCACTTTTCGAGAGTCAATATCTCGGAAACTATGAAGTATAGGCTAATAATGCATTTAATAAAAAATAATTATAATTTTATGTGGAATTTAAAAATGTTAAAATATACAGGGTGTTCCATTTAAAAAAATTACAACTTTTTATGACCACACTTTTTTGGGCCATCCTGTATATGAGAAAATATTTTCCTGAAGTACCCCGTATGATACAGTATAAGTTAGCGTATGAATGAAATTCCTAACTAAATTCGTATAGGAGCTATGGAAGCCTGACGCACTATTGCAGGACCCTGTATACAATATACAGCGTTATAATTTATATAATGTATCAGAACTAAAAACCACGTCTAAATATGCAATAACACGCATAAAATTAATTAAATAATTAAAAAATTA
This sequence comes from Polydrusus pterygomalis, assembly GCA_963969555.1. Taxonomy (NCBI): domain Eukaryota; kingdom Metazoa; phylum Arthropoda; class Insecta; order Coleoptera; family Curculionidae; genus Polydrusus; species Polydrusus pterygomalis. Next base: position 24,446,022 of record OZ018379.1, read on the forward strand.
AATAATTAATAATAAATCAATAAAATAATTTTTCAACATAAATGCATATAATTGCACATTTAGCCGTAGTTTTCAGTTCTGATCAACTTTTTTTAATAACAATTTTTGATAATGTCAAAAATAAAGGTAATTTACTCTTGGAAAAAATTCACATTCTTGGGAAAATTCACATTTTTTGACAAGCCTCGTATATGACTGGAAAATTTCGATATTTGATGGTTGCATTTTAGGTGTTAGACCATGCAGAGCTTTTTATAAAGAATACTTTTTTTTCGTAAAATTAATAATAAAAAAGTTTCCCATTTGGTAAGGACTTCCGAAGACACGCTGTATAAATTCACAAATAATAAAAACCATGTTTAGTAACTAAAACTCCATCGAAATTATTCAAAAAAAGAAATATATGTAATAACCATTTACAAAAAAAATATTAATATATTATACGTTAAAGTTTTAAAAAATATTTTTTTTGTGTTTTTTTAAAAGTCCATAATTTTGATATTTCTTTAATTTTTTTCGGCAAACTGTTGTAAATTGTTATTCCTTTATATAATATTGATTTTTGGCCAGAAGTACACTTTACCATTGGTGTTTGAATATGATGATTTTGTCTCGTGATTTGAATAATGTTTGTCGAAGGAAATATTATATTCGATTGTTTTTCTTTAATAACAATAGAGTGTATTAGAATACATAGTTTTAATTTATAAAGCTTTTCCAAATTTAAATATCCATTTGGTTTATACGAATTTATAGTTAGTTCTAAAAAAGGAAGTTTTTGTATGCATTTAATTATTTTGTTTTGTAGTTTTTTTAATGGCTGAATTGTAGTTAATTTCGCTGATACCCAAATTGAGATCATATACTGTAATTTTGAATAAACCAAAGAATAATATATATTTTTTAAATATTTTAACGATATATAATTTTTATCTTTAAATAAAATGCCAATTATTGGTGAGATGTAACTTCTTAAATATTCAATATGTTTTTTCCAACTTAAATTTTTATCAATATATAAACCTAAAAATTTAATTGTATTAGTATATTTAATTAAATGATTATTGAAAGACAGCGAATAAATATTATTATTTTTTTTATTTTGATTTACTTATAAACATAAGAGATGATTTATTAAAATTTAATGATAATTTAATAATTTTAAGCCATTTACATATTATATTTAGGTCGTGGTTAATGTTATTATGAATTTGAGCATAGTCTTTCTGAAAATATACAATAGTAGTATCATCGGCAAACAATTTTATTTTACCTTTTAAATTTAATTTTGTTACAGAATTAATGTAGATTAAAAAAAAAGTAGGTCCTAGGGCATCAAAAAAATGTCTTTAAGACTCCACATATCCGTTTAACCCCAATAGCGGATTTATTGCCGATAAAAGATGAATTATAATTTGAACGTTTTAAGTTCACCCGGTCAAAATTATTAATTTTATCATAGCAATGGATATGTATGACCAAGTATATAAAGTGGTTGCCCCAAAAAAAGCAAAACTACAAGCTGCCGAAAAGGAATTTGCTGAAATGATGACAATGTTAACAGCAAAAAGAAACGAAGTTCAAAGATTGGAGAAGCAGTTGGGCGAATTAAACGAAAAATTGGAGGAAGCTGTCAAAAAACAAAAAGAATTACAAGACAGCGTTGATTTATGTAATAATAAGTTGATACGCGCCCAAAAGCTCATCGGTGGACTGGGTAAGTTTTTTACCATGTTCAGTTTTATTTGATATTAGGTACCTACACTAACTCCTTCTGATATATTATCGTATTTTTTTTTTAGGCGGAGAGAAGACAAGATGGACAGCGTGTGCTGAAGCTCTCCAAGTTCAATTTGATGGTTTAGCAGGAGATATACTTTTGTCTTGTGGAATTATATCGTATTTGTCTCCGTTTAACAGCATATTTAGAACAAGAATTGTACTTGACTGGCACAGAGTTGTCAAGAAATTTCAGATACCTACTGCTACTGTTTATGATCTTGTCGGGGTGTTAGGATCAGATGTAAGAATTCAGCAATGGTATATAAGTGGGTTGCCAAGAGATAACTTTTCTACTGAAAACGGTAAGTTTATTCATAATTTGATGGCAATATAACCAATGCTAATGATTAATGGTCTTTATAAAAGCGTTGGTGTGTATATACTTACTATCGTGCGAGCCAAAATTATTTGCATCAAAGAGGGCTTGGATTAAAAAACGTAGGGCTTGGCACAATGATATGGGGACGATATATCTAACCAAATCTAGTTTAAAATTTTGTCAAATTCATATGATGACATGATATGCCAAACTAATGAGTAATAAAATAAGTAGACAAATACAAATTTATTTTTGTTGTTTACAAAATTAACAAAGTAAGAATATACAGAAAGAAAAAGAAAAATAAATTCAATAAATTGCTGAAATTGGTCACCGCCATGCTCTAAGCATAAAATCACACGTCTCATCATATTTTCGAATGTGTTGACCAGCAGCTCTGGAGAAAAAATTCTTGGATAATCCTTTCTTCTTTCTTGTAATTGTTTTAAATTTGCAACTGGTGTTTTAAAAATAGTGTTCTTTAAATGAGGAAAAACGAAGTAATCCATAACCGTTAAACAAGGTGATCTAGGTGGAATTCAATGTCGGATCGAAAACTGATCAATCTGTCGTCGAAAAAATTGCGTAAGTAGTTAACAGTTTCGGCGGCTGTATGGGCGGCTGCACCGTCCTGTTGAAAATATCCAAAACGTAGTTCGTCATCAAGTAATTGCTCCACAAATGGATTCAAAATATTGTCTCCATACCGCTGTGCTGTAACTGTGTTATGGAAAAAATAGGACCAACAATTCTTCTTCGGGAAACAGCTAACCAGACACCAATTTTTTGAGGGTACAATGTGGACTCTAAAAAAAATATGGATTTTCACTACTACACATGCGTGTATTCTAAGAACTCACATAACCGGACAGGTGGAACCAGGCTTCATCCGAAAAAAATGTCAGGTCTATAAGTAATTTTTTTTCCAATAAATTTTGGGTAAACCATTGAGAGTAATTCCTGCGTCTTTCAAAATCTGCGGCTTGTATTTCTTGGAATACTTGCACTTTATAAGGAAATAAATTTAGCTGCTTCTTAAGAATAGTCCTGCATGTTCCATAAGATCTTCCCACTTCTTGGGACAGGCGTCTTATACAGGTTATTGGCGTATTTTGCATTATTTCACGAACGTTTGCAACAAGTTCTTCTGTTCTTACAGATGGTCTTCCTGCTCCTTTTTTGTGTTGAATGTATAGAACCTATTTCCCTAAACACAGCCACGTTCTTTTCAGGCAATGATAAATATCCCCAGCAATAAAAGCAACGTTAGAAAAATGTTCGTGAAAATCGTCCATGCACAAACTCGGATTGTATTGCCACTCACGATTTACTTTAACCCCGTTTCGAAACAGGCTTCAAAAATACGCTTCAACCATGAATGTTTTGTGCTGTTCCGTAGAGCCCATTGTGTGAATTGTTCAAGAAATTGGAAAAATTAGCGATGAATCAAATTACTTGTAATGACCGTCAAAAATGACGGAATAACTGATTGATTGTTAATTCAGGTAGTTACTGACACCCAACAGGTATAGAGCTCTACGGCTAAGCATTACGTCCTTAGATGCAAGGCCCTCTTTGATGCAAATAATTTTTGCTCGCACGGTATCTGCGATCGGTGAGTGTATAAGTCATCGTCCAGACTATTGCTGTTCCACCTCGCATCAATACTTTTTCTGTTGTCAAAAACAACCCAATAGTCAAGTGCTATTTTAAATTATTTAAAAGGGTTAATTTAAAACGTTTTACATTGTTAGGTATTATAATGGATAACTCAAGACGATGGTCATTATTTGTTGATCCGCAAGCTCAAGCAAGCAACTGGATTAAAAAAATGGAAAAAATTAATAACTTAGAAGTAGTAAAATTTACCTTTTCCGATTATATGAAAAAAATTGAACATTGTGTGCAACTTGGATTTCCTGTTCTTGTAAGCTAATAAAAAACAATTATCTTAAAAGTGTGGACTGTTTGTTACCGTAAACAAATTTTTATTAAGCATCTAAAAATGTATAGTTAGTTGTGAATCATTTCTACGGCTTTTCTATACCATTGACTTCCTTATTTTCCTTTATTTTTTAGGTCGAAAGTGTTGGAGAAGATATAGAAAGTGCGCTTGATCCACTTTTATATAAGAAGACATATAAGCAAGCGGGAATAGAGGTTATTAGTGTTGGAGAAAATGTAATCGAATATAACAAAAATTTTAGGTAAACCTTTGGTCATTCTACAGAAATATATCTCGGCACTACCGCCGGTCTAGAGACGATATTTCGGTTTTTGATGATCGGGAATTTTCTTTCATACCTTTCCAATATAGCGAAAATCATATTAGGATGAAGTTTTTTATTCGTTTAGGCTGGTATGATTAAATTTACCCAATTAGAATGAAGGCAGTTTAAACGCCTTTTTTTTTTAAATCGTATAGAAGTAGCCGTTACTTAATGAAGATCCATTATAACAACTATAAAAAAATATTTCGTGTTTAAATCTTCACTAAATGTTATTGTTATACCATAACAATTGTTTCGACACACAGTGTCTTCGTCATATCGACTAATATGAACACCTGATGAAAATTTTAAAAATTACGAAAACGTTATCTGATATCAATGAAATTTAGACGAATAAAATACATTTGCACTGTCGTAGATTAAATTTTGAATGATACACGTTCGATATAAACTTTGTTAATGAAACTTGTGCAATTAAACCACTCGGCTATAACGTTGCACACGATTCATTATAGTGTTCATATCGAACTAGTATCATTAATAACAATAATTCAATTTAATCATAAACATTTAAGATTTGTTAATGCTGTTAAACCAATAAATCATTAAGACTTTTTTTAGGCTGTACTTAACATCAAAACTAAGAAACCCTCACTATTTGCCAGAAGTCTTTAATAAAGTGACTATTATTAATTTTGCTCTGACTATAGAAGGTTTACAGGATCAACTTTTAGGTAAAGCAATTTATTAAAAGTAATACGTGCCACTCATAGAACTTCAGGGTGTCATAAAAAGTATGGTCAATAATACAGGGTGTAACTAAATAAGTGTAAAACATTTAAGGGGGTGATTCCTCATCGAAATAAAGATAGAATCTTTCATATAGAAAAACTTCATTGGAGCATCCCTGTATCTTATACAGCCCCTTAAGGGGGTACATAAAATTTGTTTAACAATTTTTTTCACAAGCACTAAAAAAGTTACAATATTGAAATTAACCTGACATTTTCTACTACCAAAAAGACACTTAGCCAGTAATTTATTTGGTATACCCCATGGTTGTAAGGGGTGGAAAACGCAACCCATAAACTTTATTTCCAATGTAACTTTTTGTCTTATTATTTGTTTACCATTTAAAAATTTATTTCCGATAGCCTGTTTCATTCTTAACAAAAAATGTTTCTAGAATTTTTTGCCCAAAATAAACCAGTTCGCAGCAAAAAATTATTTTACGAACAACTACAGAGATACATCGTCATAAATGCGAACTGGGTTTATTGTTATTTTGTAGTTACCACCTGCATTAAATGATTAAAGGGGAATAAACAAAACTAATTAATTAATAACAAAATATACAACATGTAGAAATCATAGTAAATGTTCAATATGCCTACCTTCAGACATTACGCATGCGTCTAGACGTCGGCGCATTGAGCCACGTATTCGCTCAAATATTCCTGGAGTCTCTCTTATTACCCTGCACGCATCGATGATGCGGTTTCTTAAGTCCTCTACATGGCGAACAGGAGTACGATAAACCAAATGTTGTAAATGGCCCCAAGTAGAGAAATCGAGAGGATTGAGATCTGGGGATCGAGCAGGCCAATTCTGTGGTCCTCCTTGACCTATCCACTGATTTGCATATGTTTCAGTTAAATGCTGACGTGCTACTTGACTAAAATGGACGGGATCCCCATCATGCATAAAAAACATATCCCTTGTGTCCTATGCCCCATAATAAGGAAACGTACGATCCTTAACACCTTAACCACACCTTTCAGGGCATCCTGTATATCTAAAATTTCCTATAACTGTTTTTAATAAATCCATTAATGTTGTTTTTCTAGGTATTGTCGTTGCTGTGGAGAAACCTGAACTTCAACAACTAAAAGAAGAGCTTATTATTCAAAAGGCTGAAAACAAAGCTGCATTAGAAAATACCGAAGAAAAAATATTGAAGACTCTATCCGAAACGAAAGGTGATATTCTAGAGGACGAAACTGCTATTCAGATTCTAGACGATTCAAAAATATTGTCTGCCGAAATCCGAGAAAAGCAGGAAAAATCATTTCAAATTGAAAAATCAATTGAAGAGTTCAGAGTTAAATATCAGGGCGTGGCTGATCATTCGGCTGTTCTATACTACTGTATCTCGGACTTGGCAAATGTAGACCCCATGTACCAGTACTCATTGGAGTGGTTTATCAATTTATACATAGGCTCTATTCAAAGGGCTGAAAAATTTAGGAGCATCGAGAAGCGTTGCCAAAGTTTAATAAATGCATTTACCTTTGATTTGTACAACAACATAACGAGATCGCTGTTTGAAAAGGACAAATTACTGTTTTCATTTTTGTTATGTTCAAAAATTATGATTTCCCAAAATCGTCTGGATGAGAAGGAATTTATGTTCTTTCTAACCGGGGGAGTAAATGTGGATATTGCACATGAAAACCCTTGTAGCTCTTGGCTACCGGAAAGATCATGGGAAGAAATATGTAAACTGGATGATTTGTCAGCCTTTCATGGGTTTCGAAAAAGTTTTGTTAAAGATCAAAATAAATGGAAGGATATTTATGATAATTTTAACGAAGAAATGGTGTGGCCTAAACCATGGAATTCTCAAACCACTAATTTTGGGTAATGAATGTAACAAGTACCCTTATTGGGCAATTTCAATTAGATATTATTAACGGGGATCAGTTTACAATATATCCATAAAACAAAATATTAAAAAATTAACTGCTGTAACCAAAAAATCTAACGTACAGTCATAATAGTCTTTCAGTCAGTCAGTCTTTATAGCAATATATTCGAGTTATCGAGCTTTGGCTGCATTTGCACATTAGAATTTTAAAAGTTTATTTTCTATATAATTTTTTAGGCGTCTACTCGTAATAAGAGTTCTCAGACCAGACAGGCTGATAAGAGCTATAACAATTTATGTAAAATCAGAAATGGACGAAAGATTTGTTAGACCTCCACAATTCAATATTTCCCTCTCATATGATGACTCCTACAGTCTTTGTCCACTAATATTCATTTTGTCTCCGGGTACTGATCCTATGTCTGCGCTGGTAAAGTTTGCAGAAGAAAAGAAAATGACCGATAGGTACTACTCAGTATTGTTAGCATAAGGTTTCTTAAACACTTTTTAAATTGCATTGCCTAAATTACTTAAAACCATATCAACTCATGCTCTCTTGCAACGCCTATATAGCTCAAGTGCTATTCTTCGAAGGTGTTTACTCAATAATATTATGTTCATCATCACCAAGGATCGCTGGATCCTGACTAAGAGCCAGACTGGATGGTAAGGTAGCCAAAGTTAAAGTTGATTTAAATACAAGACAAGAAAGATTATTTCCAAGAAAGATCAACCTTAGGAAAATATTACTTAAGCTTGGCGATGCTTCTCTAAGTATAAATACCAAATGGGTTAATAATTTGTTTGCAGATTTCGTTCTATTTCTTTGGGGCAAGGCCAGGGTCCAATGGCTCAAGCTATGATAGAGGAGGGGCAAGAGTGCGGTACGTGGGTATGTCTACAAAACTGCCATCTTGCCACATCTTGGATGCCGAGCTTGGAAAAGATATTCGAAAGTCTTGATTATGCAAATACACATGATCAATTTCGGTTATGGTTGACCAGTTATCCATCAAACAAATTTCCTGTTTCCTTGCTGCAAAAAGGAGTTAAGATGACAAATGAGCCTCCAACTGGTAGGATATATATATATATATATATATATATATATATATTATATTTTCAATTCAATGGATTAAAGATTAATATTTGCGCTGATTTTTGCTACTGTGTTGTCAAAAGCTAGGCATTTACCCAACCATTGTCTAATTAAGAATTTACATTAATGAATTAAAATAAAATATCAGTCCAGCTATAGAAACTTGTGGCTTGATGCAAGAAATCAAACTAAATCAAAATATTTAATCTAGGGCTAAGATATCATATTAAAGGCTATTTAATTTGTTAACTATTTTAAGGCCTTCAAAATAACCTGATGAAATCTTACATTAGCGATCCAGTAAAAAACCCAGAGTTCTATTGTGGATGTGAAGACCACCAGGAAATGTTTTGCAGGTTGCTTTATGGTCTAGCATTTTTTCATGCTGTTGTGCAGGAGCGTAGAACATTTGGACCGCTCGGGTGGAATATACCTTATGGATTTAATGATTCTGATTTCGATATTTCTGTGCAACAGTTGCAAATGTTTATAAATGAAAGTGAAAACCCTTTTGAAGCTTTGACATATCTTATTGGAGAATGCAACTACGGAGGTAACAATAATTAATGAAACACGATGTTTGCTATTACCAATGATCTGCTAGCTACAGATCATTGGCTATTACTAATACAGCGTTCTTATTATTATTATTAAATTATTATTGATTCTTAGGTAGAGTAACCGATGACTGGGACCGAAGACTTATTGTTACAATACTTGCAGACTTCTTAAATCCAAACATAGTTTTGAACACAGACTATGTATTTAGTACAGTTGGTGATTGTTATGGACTTCCGGAAAAATTAGAACACGCTGCATACATTACTCACATTCAAGAATTACCTCCAAACCATCCGCCCGAAATATTTGGTCTCCATACGAATGCGGGAATAACTAGAGATTTGCAAGATTCCAAGATGTTGTTGGAATCGGTTTTAAAAGCATACGGTGAAACAGCGGGGGGTGGAGGAGGTAACTGCAGTTTAAATCTTAATCTTAACATAGTATAAAATAAAGTCGCTCTACGGATTTTAAAGCGGTTTTTTTAAATAGATACAGTGATTCAAGAGGAAGGTTTTTATGTATAATTAGCGACCCGCCCCGGCTTCGCACGGGTGCAATTTCAGAAAGTGGCATGCCGGGTACTAATATATCGGGTTTGTTCGGGTTTGTATTTATACCAGCGGGTTGCAACGCATGCCGGAAACACGCTAGTAAATGATAATCGAATCGAAAAACCTCCATTGAGCATTTTTTAAATCGAGAATCTGGTTGTTTTGAGCTATATCTAAGGATATTTTTAGTTGCTTAACCCGAAAAAAATATTAAAATTACCAAAAGCTCATTGGCGTCTTACTTTTTGCCAATATTATTTATTAAAGCGCCACCTGCGACGTCACTGGACGTAATTATTTAGCGCTACACAAACGTTTTATTACTAAAATTATCTTTACCAAAATTAAATTAAAATCTGCTAAAAAATTTTAAAAATATTTATAATTAAAATAGGTACCTACTCCTTAAAATTATTTAAAAAAAAAACTTAACCCCAAATGTCTCCGTTCATGTTGGATTTATCAAAAATTTGTATGGAACATAATTTGATGAAAATTAATTATCTTTAAGAATCACAACATATAAAAGTTCCTGTAATCGAAAAAATGCTTTGCACCGTGGCGCCACCTACACCTTGTATTATTCAAACTCATTTTTTACACAGTTGTGAAGCCAATCATAGAGGCTAAAAACTGGTGTTTGCAGAATTTACATGTCACTTTTAGTTTTCGAAATAATTGGCCTGGGAGTTTTTATTGAAACACCCTGTATATATTAAGATGTTATAAATGTAAAGTTGTCTTATGTTTAACTTTTTTGTTTCTGAATATAATTTTTTTGAAGGATAAATATAATCTTTATTGAATATAATTTTTAGAAACCTTTTTTGTAATTTTTTAACTAAAGTTCTATTTATTCCTCCCCAACCTAAAATTCCGTAATTAATGAGTTTTAACTAACGCGTAATATAATATTTCCATATGTCTTACATTTAAAATTTTTTTAATGTTTTTAAAAATCGGTAGTAAACTTCTTAATTTTTTAATTAAGTATTCTAAGTGAAAATTAATTATGTTTATTGTAAAAAAATTAATTAACCCATAATAAATAGTTATTTTTGATTATAATAATTATTTTTTTGAGCATAGCATCTAAAACTTTTTATTTTATTTTTATTCCATTTTCTTAGGAGACACAGACAAGTTTATCAACTCACTCTGCACGGATATTTTATCAAAAATACCACCGGTATTTGATCTTGAAATAGCTCACAAAAAGTTTCCAGTCGAATACTCGGAGTCCATGAATACTGTTTTGGTACAAGAAATGGAACGGTTTAATAAGCTACTAAAGACCATTAAAGCTTCTTTAATTACCATGCAGAAAGCCTTTCAAGGTAAGTTTGCCAAAGACTACGTGAGACTGTTTGGCAATGCCAGAAGGCTGCAACTCTCATCTAACCTTTATTCAACCAAGATGGGTAGGGGTTGTTACGGGGAAGTAATAGGAAACTTGACAAAAAATTTTAATGGGAAAAAAATTCTATAAATCAAGTATATATTGTCATAAAACATATGGCAGCAAAAAAAAACAACATATTTCATCCCAAAAGACCGCTAGCAAGATTTGAAAATGCCCCAAAATTCAAATTATCCCAAGCGGGTAAAAACGGGTCGTGACGTCAAGAAGTATAATTCGTGTGTGACATCCACGACATAGGTTATAGGTTGGCAATAAATTGAACGACGTTGAGAATTCCACCTTAGAACAACAATACAAGAACAATTACACACGGCAATCCAAATGCAAACTCGGTAGCTCGGCCACCGGTCAGGATGACTGATGACGGAAAAGTCATACTTCCCGACGTAATCGGGCTTGGGAGTATCAACATGCTTGCCAACCTATAACCTATTTCGCATAGATTTATTTCTGTTTTCTAGCTTTTATGCAAAATTTAAAGAAAATCAATATCGACTTAATATTCTATAGGTAATAATTGACATATTTAATAAATATCAAGGAACTTCATAACTTATTTTAGGAGAATTGTATAGCGAAAAATATCGGATATGATTTTTTTTAACATTATTATGTCATTGTCACTCATTGTTCTTTCACTATACAATTCACTCAAAATTAGCAATGAAGTAAATTGATATTTTTGTAATATATCTGATACTACCTAAATAATGTACCGACGATATTGATTTTCTTTAAATGTTAGTTATTAAAATAATAAACTCATAAAATCAACGCGAATTAGGTTATAGGTTGGCAATAGATTGAATGACGTTGAGAATTCAACCTTAAAAGGTCGTTTGAAATGCTTTTGACACGCGCGAAACTTTAAAGAATTTTTGCCAAGTTATTACTGATTTTTAAGGAGTAATAATTGGGGCATATTTTTTTTAAGCCTAACTAAATCATATTATTGAAAAAAAAATTGGAACGTTCCCTATTCATCTAACGTGCGAGCAAAAATTATTTGCATCAAAGAGGGTCTTGCATCTATAAGGACGTAATGATAAGCCGTAGAGCTTAATACCTGTTGGGTGTCAGTAACTACCTGAATTAACAATCATTGCTGCGCGTTTTTTTGACGGGCGTTACAAGTAATTTGATTCGTCGCTAGCTTTTCCAATTTCTTGAACAATTCACACAATGGACTTTACGGAACAGCACAAAACATTCATGGTTGAAGCGTATTTTCGAAACAGGGTTAGAGTAAATGGTGAGTGGCAATACAATCCGGGTTTGTGCATGGACGATTTTCACGAACATTTTCCTAACGGGGATTTTTATCAGTGCCTGAAAAGAACCGTGGCTGTGTTTAGGGAAACAGGTTTTATACAACACAGAAAAGGAACAGGAAGACCATGTGTAAGAACAGAAGAACTTGTTGCAAACGTTCGTGAAATAATGCAAAATACGCCAACAAATTGTATAAGACGCCTGTCCCAAAAAGTGGGAAGATCTTATGGAACATGCAGGACTATTCTTAAGAAGCAGCTAAATTTATTTCCTTATAAAGTGCAAGTATTCCAAGAAATACAAGCCGCAGATTCCGAAAGACGCAGGAATTACTCTCAATGGTTTACCTAAAATTTATTGGAAAGAAATGATTTATTAGACCTGACATTTTTTTCGGATGAAGCCTGGTTCCACCTCTTCGGTTATGTGAATTCTCAGAGTACATGTAATTATTTTTATTTTTCTTTCTGTATATTCTTACTTTGTTAATTTTGTAAATAACAACAAAAATAAATTTGTATTTGTCTACTTATTTTATTACTCATTAGTTTGGCATATCATGTCATAATATGAATTTGACAAAATTTTAACCTAGATTTGGTTAGATATATCGTCCCCATATCATTGTGATCTAAACCCAGCCCTACGTTTTTTAATCCAAGCCCTCTTTGATGTAAATAATTTTTGCTCGCACGGTAGGTTAGTGGTAAACTCAGACCAATTGGTCTAAGGTGATGAATAAGAAACAAGTTACAAGAGATGTAAAAAAGGACTCTTTATAATTTTTAACTATCCTTTACAGGTTTGGTTGCGATGTCGCCAGCATTGGAAGCGTTTGCAACATCTCTTATTCTCGCAAGGATTCCAGGCAGCTGGGCAGCAGTCTCCTATCCAAGTCTTAAAAATTTGCCAAATTATATAGCCGATTTTTTAAACAGATTAGAATTTTTACAACTATGGTTTGACACTGGAAAACCTCCCTCCTACTGGGTTTCAGGATTTTTCTTTACTCAAGCATTTTTAACTGGTGTTAAGCAAAATTATGCTAGGAAGTATACTATTCCCATCGATAAATTAACCTTTGACTTTAAGATATTAGAAACTGATAATTCTGAAAATAGTCCACCAGACGGTACGATAATTAAAACAAATTTGAAAATTTTCCCTTTTCCATAATAATATAAGAAAAATATGTCTTGCTTTTTTTACTAAATGAAAAGGTGATAATTTCCAAAAAAAAACAGTTTTTTTCTAATTTGGTATCATAACAAGTCTATTACGATACGCATTTGCGTATCGTAATGAAGCTATTTCGATACGCGTTTTTTCTTTGTTTGATGTTGGTAACATTTAAATATTTTATTTCATTGACTTGCGCGGCCTTTGTGATTTACGAGAAAACCCATTTTTCGTAGAGGAAAAATAGCTTGATAACCTACTTTTTTATTCTGTGTGGATAACAGTCATGTATGTTGGTTGCATAAATCTATAAATCAATATTTTGTAGATGCTACAAGCTATCATTTTCTGCCAAATCCTATCCAAAATTCAATTTACTAACCTTCCAATGTCGATTTTAACTTCAACTTTATTTGAATTTTCCATCTTCCCTATACTAAATTGCAATGCCGTGACGTAAAATCACGTCTTTTGAAATTCGAAAAAAGTAGTAAAATCGCCCAAATTTTCGAACACTTTGTATATGTACCGAATGTACAAGGATCACACAACGTATTCCGTTCAATTTCAAATCTCATATCGCTAAAATAACTTTAGAATCTCGTGGTGAAAATGGGTCAATAAATCAAAAAATGACAGTTGTCCAGAGGCTACTATGATAAAAAATAGTATTACCAACGTAAAATTTAGACATAAAAATTTACCAAATTTGAAGGATTTATTTTCTTTTTAAAATGTATTTTTCTTGATTATAAAAGGTGAAATAAAAAAAAAATGTATAAAGCACATGTTTCATAAGGCGTTTTAGCGCACGTGTCAATAAAAAAAAACTCGCCACTTTGTGGCTCGTTTTTTAAAATAGACGCGTGCGCTAAAACCGCTTCTTATGAAACGTGTACTTTAATATACTATTAGAATCTCGTGGTGAAAATGTGTCAATAAATCAAAAAATGACAGTTCGCAAAATAATTTTTGTTGTCCAGAGGCTACTATGATAAAAATAGTATTACCAACATAAAATTTAGACATAAAAATTGACAAAATTTGAAGGATTTATTTTCTTTTTAAATATGTGTTTTTTATTGAAAAAACTACAAATTAGAAAAATAGTATAACGTACGTGTTATATTAAGCAGTGTTAAGCACTTGTCCCGTTATAAAACACGCTTAACTCGCCGCAAGCAGCTCGTTTTTTAACATGGACGCGTGCTATAAAATGATGCTTTATAAAACGTGTACGTTAATATACTATTAAACTTTCCTAATTATTTAAGGTGCCTACATATATGGTCTTTTTACTGATGGCGCCCGCTGGGATCGGACACGTGGTATCATTGAAGAATTATTGCCAAAAGTTTTACACGACGTAATGCCGCTAATTTGGCTTATACCAATAAAATTAGAAGATTATACACCAGGTAAATCCAATAAGTACCATTACTAAGCTTTGTTCCAACTGAACAAGAGAATACATCCTGAGCGGTAATTTCCAGCATATCACTTAAATTTTGAACTCAGCAACATAGGCGTAGTTAGACAGTCAATACTGGGGGTGCTGAAGTCCAGTGGCGGCTCGTGACATGTTAACGTGGGGGTGCACAAAAAGCCCGCAGGCGAAATTTTTTTTTAAACCACGCCCAAATTTGGTCAATAATTTTTAGTAAATATTTTAATGTGATGTTAATAGCATGTTCTTGACAATCACTTTGCCCTCCAACGGTAACTTGCTAAAAGATTTTTTCAAAAATTCCACGGTGTATTTTATATCCGACGACGCACTCATTGTTTTTTCGTATTTATTTAACTTTAAACTTTAACTGAATTCAATAAAACCATATTAAACCTTAATAAACAAAAAAAATATTCAAAATAGCGGCTAAAAATTTTCGCGAATTTGAACGACTACAACTGGTTAAATTTAAATTATAAAATTAATGCAGAAGTACATAACATGACATACACAAGCTATTATGCCGCTCTCGCATTTTACGAGATTTTTATGATCATAGACCCGCTCTGACAAGTAAACTGGGCGTGAACTACACGGCACACGGAGAGAAATTTTGAACAGAATCCGCAACTACCTAAATATACTTGAATTTGTACCAGAAATCGAATGCTTGAAATATTAATATGAAAATTTCATTACATACCTAATATAATGTATATAATAAAAATAGGTTAGTTCTAAAATTAGCCTACATATTGTAAATTTTTTTCGGGGATGCTAATTTAGATTTCGGGGGTGCTTAGCACCCTCAAGTACCCCCCTAACTACGCCTATGCTCAGCAAGCGATATATTAGTTGTGCGACTGGAAATGAAAGTTCAGAAACGATTCTCTCTTAATTTTGATTTGATTTCAACTCCAAATCAGCGCAAAAGTAATATTTTTTTTTACAGGAGATAGATACGTGTCACCCGTCTACAAAACGTCCGCCAGAAGAGGTGTTTTGTCTACTACGGGACATTCCACCAACTACGTGTTACCAGTTTTATTACAAACCGAAAAACCACCCGAGCACTGGATTAAACGAAGCGTGGCTCTTCTATGTCAACCCGACTAGAGAACAATACAATTTTAGATGTAGGAAATTAATAACCCATATATTATATATTGTGTATTTCCAAAGGAATATTGTAAATAAATAATATCAAATCTTGTCTCGCTCTACCTTTTCACATCAAAGATGGCCATCATATAAATACGAATATTATGCTGGAGCAAAGTTTTGTGTGTCTCCTAAAGTTCAAGTCACCTATTTTGAGTTGGAAAAGGAATGCGGGCAAAAAATATACATTGTTGTTGTAGTGGTCAGTTAAAATTTCAATATAATAAATAATAATTATATAGTTATTTATGTATCAAGGGAATTATAAGGGTCTTAATTACCGAGGGCAAAGTTTACTACAGCAATTGACGGAGGTAATTGAGACTCTTATAATTCCCGTGGTACATAGATAATTTTATTTCTGACCGATTAAAATTTTTGTTCATTTTTAAACCGGAATAAATGTTTCAATTTATTACCTTTCCAGTATATTTGAATCAGGTGCCGTCAATAATGACATTGACGTTGTAATGACATGAATAAAAAATAGTTATTTTAGCATTTATTGTTTTATTTTACCTGTAAAAGGTAGAGGGGATTAGCGAATCTTTAATATCCCAAGGGAGTTATAACCCTCTTTATTAATAGCGTTACCATGATGATATAAACTTATAATATCCCGGTCAGAAATAATAGTTATTTACATTACTAGATGCGAAAGTTAATTTTTTGGTTTGAGGAGGTTTTTGAACTGCCGAGGCAAAGCCGAGGTGATTTAATACCTCCGACCACCAAAAAAGGCTTTCGCATCGTGTAATGTATTACATTTTTTCTACTACTGTTCTCTGATCAATATATTATTAAGTAATAAACTTTGATTTTATTCAAATTAAAATGAAAAAAAAAGTTTTTTTTTTATCTGTAAAATAATCCAAGACAACTAGTTATTTGAGTATTGTTGACAACTAGTTATTTAAGTACTGTCAGAGTCTGTCAGTTCGATTTTTTTGTCCTGGCACCGAAAGTATTACTTTCGTAGCTAGCAACCTACTTTCGTAGCTATAGCAACGGATAATATTCAGGTAACTGTAACATTTACTTTCGTTTTCTTTCGTGTTGCTAGGGCCCGAAAGTTAATTTATTTATACAGTAGTAGAAAATAGTTATTTACACTACAAGGGAGGCAGGTGATACTTACCAGTCGAGGACATAGTTTGCGCCCGAGCGATAGCGAGGGCTTGCAAAATAGTCCGAGACTGGTCAAGAATACTGCCTCCCGAGTTTTGTATTATATTTTTTCTACTCCAGTTCCCTCAAATAAAAAAAAAAAATGTTTAATTTTATAATTTGAGCTATCCAACTGAAATACCCTGTATGTATGACAGGTTTCCTAGTGTTGACACGTTGATTGCTATGGAATTCATAATGTTCATAATCAAACAAACGTTCTGTCAGTGTCAGTTTTTTTAAGAAATCGAAAAAATGGATATCGATGCAGTTGCGAATGCAGCTTGCGCTGCTCTATTACCTCAGAAATCGAAGGAACGGTACAATCGGTGTTACAAGGACTTCAAGGATTGGTGCAGTATTAATGCAAGTGATGAAAGAGTCACCGAGAATTCTATGCTGGCGTACTTTGTGCTTCCCTAGGAAGGTAAGTATTTACTTACCTCCCTAGGGAGGTAAAACGTACTTGCCTCCCTCAAATCAGTATCAAAATGAAGTACTTACCGAGTAAGGAGTAGAAAAAATAGTTTATTCACATTTATTCATCCCATTTTGGTACATAATATACTCATCCTCCCTGTAACATACGCTGTTATATTTTCTCACATATAAAATAATACCCAATGGTTTAAAGCAAATTCACGAAGCGATAAACCTAATAGTATATTTAGATATCTTGATAAAACCGAAGATTTTGTTAAATCTAACAACTTAGCTATATTCGCGGTATCAGGCTTATCCATATCACGCGCTAAGTTCTCCCGGTCACTATTCTGTCCCTTTTTATCACATATAATATTTAATACTATGTCACGTTGATCGTTGATAGGTACGAATACGAACACATAAATAAATTTGACGCCACGCTCATGTTAAAAGTGTAGGTAGTGAATACTCGCATAGCTTCAGTATTAGGTACGAATTCTAAAATATTGTTAAGGGTTGGTACATTTTATTAAAACATCCCTGATAATAACCTCAAAAAGATTTATACAATAACTACAAAAGAATTCATATAAAACATAAATATGTACATATAGAAAACTTCTACTTCCTTTTTGCCGGATACTTTGGCTTTGTAATACCAATATATCCAAGGACTTCTATAGGCCGAACTCCTGGAATCTCTTCATGAACCGAAGTGGTTCTTACATCAGTTTGATAGCCTCTGGCACTGGCTAAAGCTGCCTCTTCAGCTAATTCCGGAGGAACAGCGTCAGCAGCTGCTTCTGCTGCTTTGACAGCATCAGCGAATGCACACATCGCTTCGGCTTTGGCCAATTTATCAACTGCATCTGTTAGGTCTGAAAAAAAAGTTCTGGAGTATATAACAAAAACAAACTACACGCAAATAAGTTTTGGGTTATCCATTTATTGGGGGTAGTACAAAATATTTAGAGATAGCATATCTATGGCTAGATTGTTATAAACTCTTTAACATGTACGGGGCATTGCTAAATATTCATTAGATGAACTCGATAAAAGTATTTAATTAACTAAGGTTTGTTTCTTTATCAAATAAGCAATAACATCATCCAAAGAGGGGTTTTTACGAATACCTATAACCTACAAAAAAACATCCTGCGACTCAGTAACAATATACCTACCTGTATCGGGTTCCTTTCTCAAATCAAGACAAATCTCCACCTGACTAGCGCTAGCTCCTGCCATTCGATTTAATTGCCCTTTAGATATGTTAAGGTCTGGAATTAGTTCCGGTGGTTGAGGAGGGGTAAGATTTAATTCTTTTCCCAGGCGGGAGACCTCTTTATGTTTCTTTAGTTCTTTTTCAATGGATCGATCAAACCTAAAACACAAGTAAACCAATTTTTTTTTATCTATACCCACAGGAAACACACCTATTACGTCATCCATGTTGGGGTTGATTGAATTACGGAAGGGTTATGATGTACTGTAGGTATTACATATAGATATGAAGTTTCAAGTTATCTCAATTCTCAGTAAAAAAAAACATTATTAACTGTGTTTTAAAAAAGTAATAATTGTAATAATAATTATTAAAATTTTATTTAGAAAATTTTGAAAACACCATGAGCACACTTGTAATAATATTATGCAAACCATAGAATAGGTATTTATTCTATACAGTTAAAAAGGCAAATTAAGTGTTTTTTAGAACATATACCATTGCATCAAAGATTCTTCTCGTTTTTTCTTTTCCTCTCTTGGACTAGCCTCGCCTAGTGCTTGCTCCCTATCAAGAAGAGGATTCGCATTGGGGTCCGTAATATCGGGAGAGAGAGGTGTTATATTGGAAGGGGTATGGGTAAGGTTTTGTTCCATTCTTCGAAATCTTGAAGACATTTGTCCACCAGTCTAAACATAAATACTACTTATGCCTTTAAAGAGTAGAGATTCTTCGGGTAATTACTAATTTAGGCTTGATAACGTTGTTGCATAGTTTACACATATAACAATGTTACCGGGCGTAAATTTCTGTTCTTAGGGAACTTCTAGGCCATTTAGGGCAAGATATTACGTACTCCGCTCTAATTAAACAGGTATTACGTGTCAATCTAACAAACTGACAAATGGAGAAGGTCCTGGCCCAAACAACATACAAATATGTATTATTATAACGTATCTAGAGTAAATAATAAAATAACTAGTGACCGACCGAAGGTTCGGTTTCGGCTAGTTTCGGCCAAAAAATCTAGTTTCGGACAAAAAATCTAGTTTCGGAGAAAAAATCTAGTTTCGGCCCTCGGCCATGCCGAAACTCAGTGTTCGTGAACTGTCGCGCACCGTTCGGCTAACTTTGGGTGGGTTCGTAGCAGTGTTGTCTATACCGTGCGAGCAAAAATTATTTGCATCAAAGAGGGCTTGGATTAAAAAACGTGTGGCTTGGTTTAGATCACAATGATATGGGGACGATATATTTAACCAAATCTAGGTTAAAATTTTGTCAAATTCATATTATGACATGATACCTATACCAAACTAAAGAGTAATAAAATAAGTAGACAAATACAAATTTATTTTTCTTGTTTACAAAATTAACAAAGTATAGAAATAAAAAGAAAAATTGTATTCTGAGAATTATTCACATAACCGGAGAGGTGGAACCAGGCTTCATCCGAAAAAAATGTCAGGTCTAATAAATCATTTCTTTCCAATAAATTTTGGGTAAACCATTGAGAGTAATTCCTGCGTCTTTCAAAATCTGCGGCTTGTATTTCTTGGAATACTTGCACTTTATAAGGAAATAAATTTAGCTGCTTCTTAAGAATAGTCTTGCATGTTCCATAAGATCTTCCCACTTCTTGGGACAGGCGTCTTATACAATTTGTTGGCGTATTTTGCATTATTTCACGAACGTTTGCAACAAGTTCTTCTGTTCTTACAGATGGTCTTCCTGCTCCTTTTTTGTGTTGTATAGAACCTGTTTCCCTAAACACAGCCACGGTTCCTTTCAGGCAATGATAAAAATCCCCAGCAATAAAAACAACGTTAGGAAAATGTTCGTGAAAATCGACCATGCACAAACCCGGATTGTATTGCCACTCACCATTTACTCTAACCCTGTTTCGAAAATACGCTTCAACCATGAATGTTTTGTGCTCTTCCGTAAAGCCCATTGTATGAATTGTTCAAGAAATTGGAAAAATTAGCGATGAATCAAATTACTTGCAACGACTGTCAAAGATGACGTAATAACTGATTGATTGTTAATTCAGGTTAATACTGACACCCAACAGGTATTAAGCTCCACGGCTAAGCATTACGTCCTTATAGATGCAAGACCCTCTTTGATGCAAATAATTTTTGCTCGCACGGTATAAATAGATTTTTCTGTGTCGCGACTT
This sequence comes from Polydrusus pterygomalis, assembly GCA_963969555.1. NCBI lineage: Eukaryota > Metazoa > Arthropoda > Insecta > Coleoptera > Curculionidae > Polydrusus > Polydrusus pterygomalis. The sequence goes on from OZ018379.1 coordinate 24,466,694, forward strand.
TTTTTTTGTTTTTTTTTGGAGGATCGATCTCGTCCTATATAAAATAAATTAAATTTCAGTATACAATAAAATTTTTCAGGTTTCGGATTCGGTTTCGGCCGAAACTGAGACAAGGCCGAAGATTCGGTATCGGTTTCGGCTGAAAATCTTGTTTCGGTCGAACACTAAAAATAACCAAACGATCATTAATGCTTTGTACCTGGTCCAATAGCTCTGATAAATTAATGTCTTTGGGCATCCAACTTAAATTATAATCTATCTGCGATCCAAAAGTGTCAAATTGATTGGGATACCCGTATCCAGGTCCAGGAGTCGATGTTCTAGCTGCAGGAGGTATTCGTATATTTCCATATGCAGCATACTAAAAAATGTAATTAAAATCATTGATCACATACCCTTACATCTTGACCACTCGGCGTTACCTCTGGATAGTTACCACCCATGGGTTCAGGTCTGGTTGGACTTCTTTCCATGGAAATATGAACTGGTCTGTGAGAGGGTGACGGTGTGTTTCCCGATATATTTAATCCCCGCTGCTGAGGTGGCTAAAAATAAAGAAATCCCACCTTTTTAAAAATATTTAAATATAAATAAAGTATGAAAACTGAGATTTTAACAATGGTTTTTAAAGCGCCCTGTAGACGCCATTTTGAGGCTAAAAATTAGTAGCGTGATATAAAAATTAACAAGATATCTCTGTGACGTCACTTGGTGAGCAAGTAACCGTAGAAATAGTTGGCCATTTTTATTGTTTCCATAGTTACGAATATAAATTTGATACATGACGTTAAAGCTCTTATTTTTTTACAAGTTTATTACATGGATAAATAAGTATACAAAAATAACTAAAAATTATTTTTCTTAGTAGGTATATACAGGGTGTTTCAATAAAAACTCCCACGCCAATTATTTCGAAAACTAAAAGCGACATGTAAATTCTGTAAACGCCAGTTTTTAGCCTTTATTATGATTGGCTGCACAACTGTATATAAAATGTGTTTGAATAATACAGGGTGTTTCATTAAGGTCGAAGAGCGGCCATATCTCGGAAACTACTGGGCATAGAAACTCAGGAAAAGAAAAATTATAATTAAAGTGGCCATGAGAAAATTCTGGAAATAATTTTTAAGTTCCGCATTTTGCCGCAAGAGGGCGTAATTGAAAAGTAAATTTTTAAATTTTACATAACTCCGAAAATTCCACATTAAGGTATATGTTTGATAACATCATTTTAAAGCTTGGACAATTATGCATCATTTTGGTCTTATGCTTCTTGGCGTACCGACTTTAACAAGAGTGGGGGAAGCTGTTGAAAGTGTAATTATTTAAATCGCTGTAACTTCTAAACGACTTATCTGATTTTAGCAAACTAAAGACTGTTTGGAAGAGAAATGTATGCACTTTGACCAGTCGTATTTAGTTGTCTATAATAGTTCTCAAAAAAAATGCTAGAGGGCGCAATTTCCAATAACAATACATTTTTTGATTTTACTCCGAAAAATAAATCATACGGTATAATTATGATACCATAATCGAGAAGGAGATGAAATTTGCTAGAAAAAATATTAAAACCGCAGCTCGATATCTCTGTTCGTTTCAGAGTTATTGCCAAAACAATAATTTTTAAGACAAATTGCGCCATCTAGCAATTTTATTAGAAACTATCTTGTACATTGGATACGACAATTAAAGGTACTTACCTTTCTCTTCCAAACAAGCTTAAATTTAGTAAAATTGGTTATGTCGTTTAGAAGTTACAGCGATTTTAATGTTTACAGTTTCACTTGATAAGAGTGGGAGAAGCTATTGAAAGTTTAAACATTAAAATCGCTGTAACTTCTAAACGACTTATCCGATTTTACTAAATTTAAGCTTGTTTGGAAGAACCTTCAATTGTCGTATCTAATGGTACAAGATAGTTTCTAATAAAATTGCTAGAGGGCGCAATTTGTGTTAAAAATTATTTAATTGTTTTGGCAATACCTCTGAAATGAACGGAGATATCGAGCTGCGGTTTTAATATTTTTTCTAGCAAATTTCATCTACTTTTCGATTATGGTATCATAATTATACCGTATGATTTATTTTTTCGGAGGAAAATCAAAAAATGTATTGTTATTGCAAATTGCGCCCTCTAGCATTTTTTTTAAGAACTATTATGGACAACTAAATACAACTGGTCAAAGTGCATACATTTCTCTTCCAAACAGTCTTTAGTTTGCTATAATCGGATAAGTCGTTTAGAAGTTACAGCGATTTAAATGATTACACTTTCAACAGCTTCCCTCACTCTTATTAAAGTCGGTACGCCAATGAGCATAAGACCAAAATGATGCATAATTGTCCAAGCTTTAAAATGGTGTTATCAAACATATACCTTAATGTGGAATTTTCGGAGTTATGTAAAATTAAAAAAATTACTTTTCAATTTCCCTCGGTGAAAGAGAGGGGATCATTTGTGCCTGCAACGTTTGATGAAATCACCTCGCTTCATCAACAGAGATTATCCAGTACTATTTGGAACGTCATTTGGGTTGTACCGCGCATTTATTTTACGCATTTTTCAATTCATGTAGTTTACTAAGTAATTTTTCTTTGCATCTTCATCCTTCTATGATGGTATATTGGTAGGTCTCAGACGTTAGGTAGACGAAAGGACGGTATTAAGTTACATGCTAGACCAAAGGTGGTTCTTGAATTAGTGACGTGACAAAGAAACGAAGAATGCTAAATAATAATATAATATAGTTCGTAGGTATTATTTACAAACATTTTTAAATTTAAATATTTTGAAAGTTATGTTTTTACTTGATCCCCTTATGTGATTTGGATATTTAATTTATTTACTTACCGTGTTGCCCAAAGAGCCGCCGCATCTTCTACCACAGCTCATTTTATTTTAGGTAAGAACTGAGTCAACGTCAAACTGGAATTTTGCCAAAATAAAAACCATGAAATAATCACTTTTCCTGAGTTTTAGGTACCTTGACAATTGGTTCTTGACGTTGTCATAAAGTTGTGTATTGTTTAAATGTTTAGGTTTAATATGACCAGTATACGTTATCGGTATTTTACGTACACCTTTTAGCAAGGACGGCTCATCGGGGAAGCTAAAGGGCGCACCATCTATTAAAAAAAAATAACGTATTTAATACATAGTAAAGCTCAGAACATATTCCAAACTGAAGGAGACGATTGTCACTTATAATCTCCCTAGCAGCAGAATTATCGGGAATTAATTCTGCTGCGTGGGAGATTCGGTAAGAAAATTTCATAAATTGGGAGTTTTTTCTTATTGTAATTTTTTTGCTAAAATGCTACAAAAACATATTGCCGGCGGCTTCAGTTAATTGTAACTAATTAGAGTTTTAGAAATGAAGTTCATTTTAGCCGTTAGTAACTCATTTTTATTACTAAAATGGGGGAAACATTAAATAACAAATTTGTTATCTGAAATCCAATGTCTTTATAGTTTTAAATTTAAATAAAAGTTTAAAAAACATATTTCCGATGAGGTTAGTTTAATATGACGCACTGTGTTTTTACAATAGAACTTTTTTTTTTTATTTATTTATTTTACGTCGGTCTATTTCCGCAACGAGGCCAATCACCGACGCCAGGGAATTTGTCACACACTATCTGGTAATTTTGCCGAATCCCTCTTTGTCGAGGGTAGGGTTCTTTAACGTGCCAACATCCATGACACGGGGCCCACAGTTTAACGTCTCTTCCAAAAGACGGCGCACCTCTTAAACCAAATTCCAAATTTAACATCGACGTTGCCGGCACCGGGAATGGAACCCGGGCCTACGATATGTGAGGCCGCTACGCTGACCACTAGACCATAACGCCGATTACAATAGAAGTTGATTTTACTTGTTAGTAACTAAGGTTTAATTATTACTAAAATTTCAGGAACATTAAAAATATTAATTCGTTTTCAACCATAACATCTGACATTAAATATCTGCATAGTTTCAAATGAAACTTAAAAAAACATATTTCCGATGACTTTAGTTACATTTTTGATGTGTTTCTTTTAGCCCCGATGTTTGATATGTAAAGCAAATTGGTTAGTATCAATAAAAAAGTTAGCAACAAAATGTATTTTGATTTTATTCTGAGTGACTTTTGCCAATAGATATAGTTAAAGCACTTCATTTTTGACAGAAAAATTATCACTTATTAATTTCATTAAGTTAATGGGAACTAACAAAATTATCGCGATAATCTCCCGTAAACAAAATCGACCGTTTTCGAGATAAACAGACTTTAATGCTCAGATTTTTTTTTATGGGGTTACCTAAAATCCTTAGTATACGAAGTACCAGTTCGCAGCGTTGAAGAAATAGAGCAGCGGGTGTTTGCTTGTTGTGAAGTTATAAGAAATAAACCTGGTATTTTTAGAAAAGTTAGAAGATCTATGAGAAAACGAGTTCGAGCATGCATTGAAATGAACGGAAATCATTTTCAACACTTATTATAAAATTTATAATAACATTGAAAAGGATTTTAAAATTTAGGGACAGCGTTGTTTATTATTTTGTTATTGATTTGATGGTATTTTTATTAATAAAATTATTATTAAAAAAAAATCTGAGCATTAAAGTCCGTTTATCTCGAAAACGGTCAACTATACGACTTTATACCAGGGGAACCTTTTTTACGTAAAAATGTTCAAAGAATCATAATTTATTCAAAATATAGCGAAAATACACTCGGCGAACAAATGTAACCCTAAATAACTAACCACCCCTTGGTTCCCACGCCACTGGTTGCAATTATGGGTCACCTGATATTTTTAAAGAGTGACCTCCAATCACTCTAACTTATACGTAGAAGTTAATTCCTGTATTGTAAGTAGATCCTATTAAATTAAATAAAAACCACTTTTATGACACCATCTTCAAGGGCCTGTAGCTCCCTCTGGAAGCATTTCCGGACCTATGTTAATATGAACTTTTTTTCATATCTTTTTATGTAGAATCACACCTTAAAATTTTTCATCGTCATTTTTGGACACCCTGTATATGGTCATTAACTAATAATAATAAAAAAAAAACGGATCCTAGTTGAGATCCTTGAGGTACTCCAGCGTAAACATTAAATGTAGGTATTTGTAAATTGCGGAAGTAGTAGCATTGTAGCTTTAAACTCGGACTCGACAGTTCGTCGATGTACAGGGTCTTCCAACGAGGACTGAACAGGGGCTCATTTTTAAGCTTCCTTGTATTTAAAGAAAAATCCAAAATAGCCAATCGATGTACTTTTTCCTGCAGAATTCAAAAATGAAACCAAAAATTTATTTGAACCAGAAACAAAAGAGTTAAGATACGGATAAGGTGTTTTTTAAATGGAACATAGCTTTTTTTTATACGATTTTTGGAACGAGTGATTTTTTTTTTGTACGTTCTGATTAAAATATTTAATATTGTGACAGCTATTTTTATTAAATTTTAATGTTTTATCCAGTATAATTTAACTTTAACCTGTTTGAAACATACACTAGGTAATAAAGGTATAATCACCTTTGAATCCTTCAAAGTCAAAAAATTTGACAAATTTACTATAATATTGCCCAAGTGACTTTGAAGGATTCAAAGGTGATTATACCTTTATTACCTAGTGTATGTTTCAAACAGGTTAAATTTAAATTATACTGGATAAAACATTAAAATTTAATAAAAATAGCTGTCACAATATTAAATATTTTAATCAGAACGGACAAAAAAAAATCACTCGTTCCAAAAATCGTATAAAAAAAGCTATGTTCCATTTAAAAAACACCTTATTCGTATCTTAACTCTTTTGTTTCTGGTTTAAATAAATTTTTGGTTTCATTTTTGAATTCTGCAGGAAAAAGTACATCGATTGGCTATTTTGGATTTTTGTTTAAATACAAGGAAGCTCAAAAATGAGCCCCTGTTCAGTCCTCGTTGGAAGACCCTGTACCTAATGATTACAAACTGCCGAACGCATTTTCATTATTTTATAACATAACACAATAATCCTCTAAAGCCTTAGAGTTATACTGACATATAATTGTTTTGTTTTAAACAAATACTTACTAAAAATTTGAATTTCAACATGTGGGAGTAAAGAACAATAGCATCACGTAACACTTGTTTTGAAAGTAGATGTTTTGTATACAAATATTTTAAGTTTTTTCTATCTATTCGTTTTGGATCATATCAAGAAAAAGTCAGAAAATATATTTATTTTAAATTAGTTTTGTTTTACATTATCTAATAATAAAAGTCAAAAATATCTTGTTAGGTTTTCCGAAAATATCAAATGACTGCAAAACCACCCCTGCCTAATATTGTCAAAGTCAATTAAAATTTCTGACAGGACACCACAATATCTCAATATTTTTCTAAATATGTTTTTTTTAATCGGTTAGGTTTAAAAAAAAACATATTAATTACTACTTTAGGGATAGCCATTTAACAATCAACATTTCTAACCCTAGAAATTTTCTTTGGATTTTATTTTAGTTTATTTCATAGGGCTATTCTGTTCATTACCTATCTAATATCTTTATCAGGTTATAGCGAATCGAAAATGGTTAAGTGGAGTGTGTATTTTCGGGATGATAAAAAAAATTGCAAATAAGGATATTTATTAAATACTTGTATAAACTTTAAAAGGTTAACCTTTGACTTACTTTAAGATTAAAAGTTCGGATAAACGTGAGTCCGCAACAGCTTGGTTCTTAAGATACAGGGCGTCTAAAAAAGTTGATTTAATTCCTTATTGCTATCTGAACCTAAATTAACTAACGGAATGCTTGCTGTCGGACACAAAGACATATACGTATATGGAAATTATATGCGTCACAAAATAGTCGAATTTTATTGACTCTTCGAAGTTGACGCGAAAATGCGGTTAAAGAATTTAAGGACATAATTATCATTTACTTTTATATTTTGTAAAGCACAGCCGTACTATAAATACATATGAACCTTTTAAGGGTTTGTGTCCATTGAAAAAAAAAGGTACTATTTAGGTTTTTGATCTGTCTACACCTAAACTGGTACAAAGGGAGCTGGTTACAGCCTTTAAAACTCATAGAAATATGAACAAACCTAAAATTAATTATTTTAAAAAGTAGTGCGCTTAGTAGTAAATTTAATGAAACTTGTATTTGGCTTACACACAAATAGCTAGTTTCACAAATTGTCCTCAATCTGTAGAACGAGCCAAATATATAGGTGTTGTCCATTCTTATTTTTGGCAATATCCTAAATGCAAGTAAAACTAGTTTTGGACATTTTTAATTACGTCGGGAGCAGTAGCGTAACAAAATCTGAGTGACCCCCCCGCAAACGTTTTCAGGGGCCCCCTCTCTATAACTAATGGAAAATGATAATTCTTATTTTTATTACTATTAGGTTCAGGTTTAAGAATTTTTGGATTCGTTAATCGTGTAATAATTTAATTAGGGTTAAACCCACATTATATGTTAAGTAACTACTATTAAAACAGCAAACAATTCGAATTTATTTTATAATCCTGGTAAACTGGTAGACATAACATAGACTTATTGTCATTATACGTAATATTCCAGAAAACATGATGCAAAATCAAAATTTTAAAACATCACTTATAGTTGCTTACCATGTATGGTAGTAACGAGGGTAGCGGTGATCGAGCCTCATAGAATCCAAAAGACAGAAAACAGTAAAACACATGAACACTCAACAAATCTGCACAAACATTATGTCACTAAGTACTATACAAGGTATTATACAAAACGACCAGATCGTCGAGATTTTTTTTTGCAAAATCGTTTACAATTTCCTCGAAATTTAATGTTTTAACAAACTCGTGTTCGATACTGATTCCGAAATCCGAAAGGCGTTGTTGTCCCATGGTGTTACATTAATAGGTTTTTACTATTTTATGTTTAGAAAAAGATCGTTCCCCGGATGCCACACTAACTGGTACTTAAAGTTAGAAATAACATAACTGCACTAGATACGTCTGGAAAATTTGAAGAAACACACTGATTTTTTATTAATAAATGGTCCGCAAGTTCATACACTGTTTTTAATTTTGAAATACTATCTCCAAGTCCCTTTCTGAGGCTTAGAATTTGACTAGGAAGGTCAATTTGTAAATTCCGCTCTTTCACGTCTAACTCTTCTTTACTTAAAGAAGTTAAATTCTCAGGATATAAAAAATAAAATTAATTATGAAATGAAATACCTATGAAAAGCAAAGCTGGGAGCAAGTTTTGAGGGGTTGAGGGGCCGTCAGTTTGGGCCACAGGCTACTCCCCCCCCCCTCTCCCCGCCGTGCAGGGTCTGCGGGGGTTTGTTACGCCACTGGTCGGGAAAAATTAACCTATATACGCTCATGTCTTATTCGTTCTTTCAACGCCATTTAAAATTTGGTACTTATGTATATATCTCAATATGCACTTTTAAAATAGTCAAAGCAAAACTAAGGTTGCCCTATAAAAAATATATCGATATCTTCGTATCACCAATTTGGGACACACTGTAATAATTTTTTTTTTTTTATAAAAAAAAATACCACAGTTTAATGTTAATACACGTGCCCAAGCATCTTTCCAAAAAAAAATGTACCTACTTGATTTACTGAATTTATTCCAAAGTCCAAGCTACAAACTCACACTGTATAATATTGGAATATTATTATACAGTGTGACCAGTAAAGTCCGCCTCATATGGGATTTTTTTTAGTAATAGCTTTATTCGAAATTTGACTTTGGCATCAAGTTCTGCTTCGATCGAGATGAAAATTAAGCAAAAAAATAGTAGTTACGTGATTCGCATTATCTGTCCAATTTTATTTTTTATTCAAAAGTGTCGTTATTTCTGAAACTATCGAAAAAAGTTATAAGAAAAAGTTTTTTAAAATGCAGTTTCTAGCCCACATGCAAAATTTCAGCTGCATAAGATAATTTTGATTTTTTACCCACCACTAAAATTTATTTTCCACTCAATGAACACTTTACTGATGACACTGTGTTTTTTTGTATTAATATTAAGGTGTATTACTTTCAGACACAAACTACGTTTTCAAAGATACTTATTTTATGAAGTTACCTTATACAGGGTTAAAAACAAATACACGCATCACATGCGACCAAATTTTAATAGCCCAATTTTGATTTTGTAGAAAAACACAGATTTAATATGGCGCTACTTTAAATAAAATGTATCTGAAATAAAGCATTGTCAAAATTAAGAAGTTTTATGTAGGTTGCGTTGAGTCTTATTTTGCAAAAGTGGTGCAATTTTTTTTTTTTTTTTTATTTAATAAATAATTCCCAACGAACTTTACAAGTCCATTACAGGGAAAATATTACACTAACTTAAAAATAAACAAATATAAACAACATTTTTTTACAAAAATATAGAATTACAATACAGAATACAATACAAATAAAATTAATAAAATAGTCAAATTTAAATCAATTTTAAAACTAATTTCCGAATAAAATTAGAGTGCTTTTATTTTTTTAAAAAATACAATTTTGTCTTCTTTTTAAAGAGTGTCAATTTTTTAATATTTTTATACATATTTGGTAGGGTATTATAAATTATAACCCCATTGTATAATAATGATCTTTTACCAATATTGCTTTTAATATTTACTGCTAAAATACTTTCATTTTGCCTTGTGTCATGATTATGTACGGTATTTAATTTTTGGAATGTGATTTTTGATTTTTTTTGATGAGTGGATATTGAATGAATAATTACACATATTTTTAATTTATACAAATTTTCTAAGTTTAAATATCCTAGTGGTTTGTATAAATTTATTGTTGGTTCTAAAAAAGGAAGCTTGTAAATACATTTAATAAGTTTATTTTGTAATTTTTTTAAAGGGTTTATTATTGTAGAGGTAGCAGATCCCCAGACGGATATTAAATATTGAAATTTAGAATAAATTAGAGAATAATAAATATTTTTTAAAAGCTTAATTGGTAAATAATATCTTATTTTATAAAAAATTCCAATCAATGGGGTAATATTTTTCCTGAGATAATCGATATGTGTTTTCCAACTTAAATTTTCATCTATATGCAGTCCTAGAAATTTTATAGAATCAGCATATTTTATGATTTTATTATCAAATAAAATTTCTTTTTTTGATAGCAAGCTGTTTATTTTTGTTTTAGTAATATATATAAAAGAAGATTTTTTAAAATTTATTGATAATTTATATGACTGAAGCCAAGAAAAAATGATTTGTAAATCATTTTTTATTTGATTTTGAATGTCAAAGTAATTATCGCCAAAATAAATAATAGTTGTATCATCAGCAAATAATTGTATCTTACCATTTAGGTTTAATTTAGATATACTATTAATATATATAAGAAATAATATTGGTCCTAAAATTGATCCTTGCGGAACACCACATTTAATAGTTTTTTGAGTACTTTTACTGTTATTAATTTCAACATATTGTGATCTATTGCTTAAATAACTCTCAAACCAATTGTAAATATTTCCCCTTATTCCAATGTTATGAATTATTTGTAATAAAAAATTATGGTTAACTGTGTCAAACGCTTTACAAAGGTCTAAAGATAATAAACAGCATTTTTGATTTTGATCTATTTTTAATTGAATGTCTGTTATTACATCCATAACAGCAATTTCAGTATCTCTATATTTTCTAAAACCATATTGACTATCTGAAATTAAATTTTGATTATCTAAGAAATCTGTTAATTTGTTGTTCATAATTTTTTCTAAAATTTTTGAAAAAACTGGCAATACAGATATTGGTCGATAATTACTTGGATCATTTTTTGAATTTGCTTTAAAAATTGGTGATACTTTAGCTAATTTCATTTTTGATGGAAAAATACCCTTTTTAACAGATAATTCAAATAGTTTAAGTAAAATTGGTAATATTTCTATTTTGACTTTTTTAATAATTTTTACTGATATTTCATCAAAACCGCTTGCTTTTTTTATATTAAGATCATCTATTATCTCTTCAATTTCACCCATAGTTATCTTTTCTAGGTTCAAAAACATCGAGTTAGGGTTTGCATTTTCAGTATATCTTCTTATAAATGGAATTTGATTTGATAAATTTTCGCCAACATTTATAAAATATGTGTTCATTTCTTCGCATATGGTTTGTTCGTCTTTAATTTCAATACTATTGGATATAATACTATCAATGTTGGTTTTGTTTTTCTTTGACTTGTTTGTCAATAATAAATTTAAATTTTCCCAAATACCTTTTTGGTCACTGTTCAAAAATATGTTTTTAAAATATTTTTGTTTTGTTGTTCTTATTGTTTGTTTTACAAGTTTATTTAATTTATTAAAAGTCTGCTCATATTCTTCAATCATTGGATATTTCTTCTTTTTTTCATATATCTTGTCTCTTGTTTTAATCATTTTTGCTAAATCTTTCGAAAACCATGGTTTCGAATTTTCATTAATTTTTATTGTATTTGTATATGATGAGGATTCAAATATTTCTAATATCTCATCATATAGTTTATCTGGTTCGTTAATTAAATGTTGCCTATTTTGTAATTTTATTAGGTCATGTTTCAATTTATCTATAAAATATTCTCTAATTTTAATATTTTTGAAACTTCTATTATTCTTGGTATTTTGTTTAGGTATATTTAAAATTTGTATTTTATGATCACTTAATGGACTTACTATAAACTTTATCTCTAGTTTATTTTGCATATTTGTTAGAGTATGGTCTATCAAGCTTTTGTAGTTTGTAGTTTCTCTTGTTGAAATAGTAGTATTGCAAAGTGTAAAATTATTTGACGAATATATTTCTAAAAGTCTTTTTGAATCACTAGTATTTTGAAGTAAGTTAATGTTCATATCACCAACCATTAAACATTTGATTTTATAATTATTGTTTAAATTTTCAAGTTTTTCTTCAATAATATTTAAAAAACTATTACTTTTTACGGATGGTGGCCTATAAATACCACAAATAATAAATTCTGGAGATTTTATTTTAAGTGCTATATATGATAATTCACCTTCAATTTTTTCTAAAATTTCATAGTCAAATGTCTTTTTCACAAAAATGCCCAATCCACCTCCTCTCTTTTTCCTGCATGCATATATTGAATTAAATTTTTTGAAATTATAATATTTTTCTTCTTCTTTGTAAACCCATGTCTCACTAATTACTATAATATGAATATTTTCATCATCTGCTAAAATTTCAATTTCATCCATTTTATTCTTAATTGATCTGGAGTTTATATATAAAACTTTAAGATTTTGTATAATATTTATATTATATTTTGACATTATTAATTATAGTTTATTTTTTCTTTGCTCTGTTTAATTTTCCATTGGTGCAATATACAATCATTTTTATTTGCTTCATGATTATAATCATTGTTTTTATTATATAACTTATTGTAAATAATGCAGTTAGAACACTTTGGAAATTCTTGTTTACAGTCCCAATATTCGTGTTTACCTGTACAAAAAGAGCAGATCTTATCTTTTTTTTTACAATCTTCTTTTTTATGTCCATATCCACAGCATTTAAAACATATCATTATATTTAAGTCCTCTCTCACTTTACATTTATTCCACCCTAATGATATATCTTTGTCGACTAATTTTCTAAAAGTATCTCCTTTTGTCTCGAAGTAAATAATATATTGATTTGAATATTTTGATTTTCTTGTATATTTAATGTCTAGTGAATCATTTTCATCTAGATAGTTTAAAGCTCGCATTTCTTCTAGAAGTTCTATATTATTGTACATTTTTTTTGGTCCTATTAACACTAATCTTGGTAATTTTAACTTTGAAATGTAAATTGAATATTTTTCATTTAATTTTTCTTCTGATAATATTTTCATTTTTTCTACGTCCTCTTTTGATTTTCCCTTAATAATAATTCCGCCATTTCTTATTTCCTTTATGCCATTTACTGATGCCTTAACAGCCATTGGATTAATTTTGTTTTGTATTTCATGTTTAGTCTGCTGGTATGTTTGATTCTTCTTTGGTTTAATAATCAATACTGGAATATTTTGATTATTAACAATTTTTTTATTGGATTTTAAAATATCTGAATATAGTTCATTTTTTTCTTGTATAATATTTTTTTTTTCATTTAAGTTTTCTAAAATTTGATTAATATTTGAATCAATTTTGTTTAATTTTGAAGCTATGTTTATTTTTTCCAGAATTTCCACTTTGGATTGTACTTCATTCGTATTTTGAGTCAATTTTTCAAGTTTTTCGTTTATTTGATAAATAATGTCTTTAAATAGTTTATTTTCTTCTTCTAGTCTCTTGATTCTATTATTAAGTTCAGATGAACTTTCATTTTCTAGGCAATTTATGCATGACCATTTAATACTTTTCTTTTTTGTTTCAGTTGTTTCTTTTTTTGATAGTTTTGTACATGATAAACAAAACCATTCTTCACATTTAATACACATTAATGAATAAGTATTATTTGTGAATTTATAACTACAGCTTATACATTTTTCATTATTTACCTTTTCTCTATTAATTTTCATTTTATTTGAAAGACGTGTTGATTTTCCTGCCTCCATTTTATCTTGTGTATTTATGTAAAAGTTTTTGACAAAATTTTCGTATTTATGATCGTTGGGGTACTTTTCTGGTAAATAGGTATTTTCATTGTCACTACTATCTTCGAGGTTACATTGTAAATTTGGGTTATTTGTCACTGTCACTTTTTTTTGTGTCAAATCCTTTTTGCGTTTTTTATCCATTTTTTTACATTAGGAACTTTTTGATTACAAATTGATATTTCACTGATTTCTAATCTTTTTGGTTAACACTATAATGAATCTTTTAATAATTTTTTTTGAGTAAAAACTACTTTAAAACCTTTTGAGAATATGACATCATAAGAATGACACTACATAGGTTATTTTATTTACAAAATATGCAGCTGAAATTTTTCATGTTGGCTAAAAACTGCATTTAAAAAAACTTTTTCTAATGACTTTCTTCGATACTTTCAAAAAGAACCCAACTTTTGATTTATTTTTTGAAAAAAATTAATATTTGACAGATAATCCAAATCACGTGACTACTATTTTTTTGCTTCATTTTTATCTCGATCGAAGCAGAACTGCCAAAGTCAATTTTCGAATAAAGTTATTAATAAAAAAAATCCCATATGATGCGGACTTTACTGGTCACACTGTATTAAGATTATGTAAAAGTGATTCGTGTTATCCAACGTTTTATTTCTACAATATCTGTTATTTATATTTTCTGTTTATTTTATTACATAATGAGAGGCAATATCGTACAATAAGTTTACCATGTTAAAATTCTTGCCGGTGGACACTGACAATGATATTATGACAATTTTCATAACATAAAACAGACATCATGTAATATGGTGCAACGGCCATATACTTTGCATTGGCATAGTCAAGAGGGTTTTTAGCAGTTCAGCGTTTTTATTTTTCGGCTGTTCACTTTTTCGTTTCTTCGATTCTGCGAGTAAATAGGCACGAACAAAGGAAAGAAAAGTTTGAATAAGTTGGCTCTATGATAAAACAAAACCTATTTTTCCTAATATTTGACCCCTTATACCGTGCGAGCAGAAATTATTTGCATCAAAAAGGGCCTTGCATCTAAGGACGTAATGCTTAGCCGTAGAGCTTAATATGTGTTGGGTGTCAGTAACTACCTGAATTACCAATCAATCAGTTATTCCGTCACCTTTGACAGTCATTACAAGTAATTTGATTCATCGCTAATTTTTCCAATTTCTTGAACAATTCACACAATGGGCATTACGGAACAGCACAAAACAATCATGCTTGAAGCGTATTTTCGAAACGGGGTTAGAGTAAATTGTGAGTGGCAATACAATCCGGGTTTGTGCATGGACGATTTTCACAAACATTTTCCTAACGTTGCTTTTATTGCCTGAAAAGAACCGTGGCTGTGTTTAGTATAAGACGCCTGTCCCAAGAAGTGGGAAGATCTTATGAAACGCAGCTATTCTTAAGAAGCAGCTAAATTTATTTCCTTATAAAGTGCAAGTAGTCCAAGAAATACAAGCCGCAGATTTTGAAAGTCGCAGGAATTACTCTCAATGGTTTACCCAAAATTTATTGAAAAGAAATGATTTATTAGACCTGACATTTTTTTCGTATAAAGCCTGGTTTCACCTCTCTGGTTATGTGAATTCTCAGAATACACGCATGTGGAGTAGTGAAAATCCCCATTTTTTTGTAGAGTCCACATTGCATCCTCAAAAAATTGGTGTCTGGTTAGCTGTTTCCCGAAGAAGAATTTTGAATCCATTTGTAGAGCAATTACTTGACGACGAAGTACGTTTTGGATATTTGCAACAGGACGGTGCAACCGCCCATACAGCCGCCGAAACTATTAACTACTTACGCAATTTTTTCGACGACAGATTGATCAATTTTTGATCAGACATTGAATTCCTAACTAGATCACCTTGTTTAACGGTTATGGATTACTTCGTTTTTCCTTATTTAAAGAACACTATTTTTAAAACACCAGTTGCAAATTTAGAACAATTACAAGAAAGGATTATCCAAGAATGTGGTAACATTTCTCCAGAGATGCTGGTCAACACTTTCGAAAATATGAAAAGACGTGTGAGTTTATGCTTGGAGCATGGCGGTGGCCAATTTCAGCAAGTTATGTAAATATTTTTCTTTTTTTTTCTGTATATTCTTACTTTGTTAATTTTGTAAACAACAAAAATAAATTTGTATTTGTCTACTTATTTTATTACTCATTAGATTGGCATATCATGTCATAATATGAATTTGACAAAAAAATTTAACCTAGATTTGGTTAGATATATCGTCCCCATATCATTGTAATCTAAACCAAGCCCTACGTTTTTTAATCCAAGCCCTCTTTGATGCAAATAATTTTGGCTCGCACGGTAACTACGACCATGAGCATCTCAGCAAACCCTCTATAAACTTTATTTTTTTATTCATGTCTACTGGTAGAATATGCTCACTATTTCCGGAATCATCCTGTATACGTTCGAGTTACATAAATCTGTTTATGTAAAATCTATTAACGTAGCCATGAATACTTGTTACAAAAAATGTACATGTTACTTGGACGTCATTTATACATAACGATGTTATGTAACAATAAATAGAGTAAACTTTTTCTAAAAACAAAGCATTTCGACAGTTGACAGCCACATGTGACATTAACAGCTGATACTGGTTTCTTCCTAAAAGTTCCCAGTTTAGTAGTGGGCCGGTTCAAGCTCACGCGTCAGGTTCCATAGACTATATTTGTTTGGTGTTTATTATTTAAGTTGAACGGTGAGTAGAATAAACTAGTTTAGGTTAATTAACTCTCCTATTTCCGATAATAAACATTTAATTTATCATCGTATGCTATTATAAATTTAATATAATTAGTTTATCTATTTTAATTACGGTACAATAGGTTACCAAGGTTTGCGCTCACTGGGAACTAATTCAGCTGTTTGTATTTAAAAATTTATGGCATTTTGGTGGTTTTGTACTACGCCGCGAACGTAAATTATAACATGGTGTAATAAACTAAACCTTTACGAATGTAGGCTTTATTTTGCAGAACTTGGCATGAAAAGTTAAAACATGACATTGACTGAATTGTCACCAGTAACACACATAGAACAGGTAAAGTTTATACAAGAATAATCATAAGTATTTATACTACATTCACCCCCAGTTTACTTTTCTTTATCATGAGAAATATTTAGGTTTATTTCGGATTCTTGAGGATCTACGCAGTTGTGGTGTCTCTGTAGTGTTTTCCTCGGTATGTTGAGTTGCTATATTTTCTTCGCTATTTTTAGCTAAGCTGTCTGGTGGTTTATTCTGATTATTAAAATCTCTGTTGCCGTTCTCTGCAACATGAGATTGTTTATCAAGTTCAGTTTCTGCATTTAATAACTCAATATCTCCTCTAGGGGCCAAATGTTTAATGGAAACTGTACTTTCTCTGCCATTATTATGACGAACGAGTGCGTAATTTGGATTGGCCTCCAGTAATTCAACTTCCTCCACCAAAGGATCAAATTTACTATGGCGTACAAACTTTTTTAATAAAACAGTGTCCGATTCTTTTAACCACGAGGGGATAGAGGTTCCACTAGTTGATCGTCGTTGATAATTAAATAATCGCTCATGAGGAGTGCAGTTAATTGCTGTACAGAGTAGACTTCTAATAGAATGTAATGCATCTGGTAACACAATTTCCCATTGTATGGATTTTAGGTTTCGTGATTTCAGTGCAAGAGTAACATTTTTCCAAATTATACCATTATATCGTTCTACTTGACCATTTCCTTCTGGATTATAAGGTGTAGTTCGACTAGAAGCTATTCCTCGAGATTGTAAATAGTTTTTAAATTCATTGGAAGTAAAGGATGTTCCACGGTCTGAATGAATGTAAGCTGGCATTCCAAATAAACAAAATAAACCATCTAAACATTCTATAACAGTTGCCGATGAAGTGTCTTTACATGGAAATGCAAATGGAAATCTGGAGTATTCATCGACTATAGTCAGCATGTATGCATTTTTACTGGAAGTAGGTAATGGTCCTTTAAAATCGATGTTGAGTCTTTCGAATGGCGATGTAGCTTTAATTAAATGAATGCTTGAATTTCTTTGGAATTTAGGTTTTATTTCAGCGCAGATAGGACAAGCGGATGTCATTCGTTTTATTTCTTCAGTGGAATATGGCAAGTTTCTAATTTTTACAAAATGATGCATTCTTGTAACACCAGGATGGCACAAAGATGTGTGTAATTCAAATAGTTTGTTGCTTAAAGTTGAACTACAAATTCTTGAAAACGCATCTGCTACTGCATTTAATGTTCCAGGTCGGTAAACAATATCATAACTGTAGCATGAAAGTTCTAAACGCCAACGCATAATCTTCTCATTTTTTATTTTATTGTGGTTTGCATGAAACATAAATGAAACTGATTTTTGATCCGTGATTATTTTGAAATGTCGCCCAATTAAAAAATGTCTCCACTTACGAATTGCTTCAACGCAGGCATATGCTTCTTTTTCTACAGATGAATGTCTTTTCTCAGAGTCCGATAATGTTCTAGAGAAAAAGGCAATAGGTCTTCCTGATTGGCTTAAAGTTGCAGCAATTGCCACATCTGAGGCATCCGTTTCAACAGTTAGAATTTCATTTTTATCTACTGTCCATAAAAGTGAATTTGCTATGTCACTTTTTAGCTTTTCAAAATCTGAAATTACATTTGGCGGTAAAGGAAACGTTTTACAGTCGATTAAACTTCTTATTTTATCTGAAAAGTTTTTAATCCATCTTGAATAATGCGAGAACATTCCTATAACTCTTCGTAGACTAGGTGTATTTTGAGGATGAGGCAAATTTAAGAGAGGTTTTAATCTGTCAGAATCTGGTTTTAATGATTTGTTTTCAATTGTATATCCTAACAGATTTATTGATCCCTTACTATAATAACATTTGTTCTCATTTAGTGTAAGTCCATATTTTTGTGTAGCAGCCAAGAACATTTTAAGATTTAAGTCATGGCTCATTTGATCCTTGCCGCATACAGTAACATCGTCAAGATAAGCAAAAACACCTTGCAGACTTTCTTTAAGTATAATAGAATCTATAACTCTTTGAAAACAAGATACTCCGTTTGTAACTCCGAATGGGATTCTTCGAAATTGATAAAGTCGACCTCCTGCTTCAAAAGCTGTAAAAGGCTTGTCATTCTCGTTTATAGGAATTTGATGATATGCTGATTTTAAGTCGATAGTGCTAAATATTTCATACTCTGCTACTTTTGAAACAAGGGCTTCTATATTAGGTAGAGGGTAAGCATCAAGTAAGGTAAATTTATTTATAGTTTGAGAATAGTCTATAACCATTCGACGTTTGTGATTTTCAGTTTTAGTAATAAGTACCTGAGCTCTCCATGGCGATATACTTTCTTCTATTATTTCTTCCTCTAATAACTTTTTCACTTCATCCTTTATAAACAGCATGTCATCTTCTGAATAGCGGCGTGATTTGGTTGCTATGGGTCTGCAATTGTCAGTAATATTGGCAAATAATGATGGTGGATCTACTTGGGCTTCAGCTAAGCAACAAATAGATAAGGGTGGCTTGGGTCCTCCAAATTTGATATCGACTCGATCATGATGCTGCATAATATCATGGCCAACTATTAAATCTGTACATAGATTTGAAAGAACCAAAATTTTAATTTTTTTGTAAATTTCGTTAAGCATTTTTAGATCTATAAAGCAATATCCTTGAAGTTGAGTCGAATATGAAGTAGACGCCATGGATACTTGACCATGACATGGAAAAATTGATAATTTTTCTTTAATTGCAAAATTTATGTCTAAAAAGCTGTCTGAACTTCCAGTGTCAATTAAAGCATTTGCAGATGTATCATTTATCATAACTTTAATTAAAGCTTTTGAAAGGCAGTATGGAAATCTTGGAGATGCAGTGGCGATTAGATGAACAGATGCTGAAGTTGGTTTGCTTTTTGTTGTTTTAGATTTTAAGCATACCTTTGAGAAGTGTCCAACCTTTTGGCAATAAGTACAGATTTTATCCTTTGCTGGGCATATAGAACGTGGGTGTCTTGGATTACCACAAAAGTAACATATTTGAACATGCCCAATACTTGCGGATGTTGAATGCTGAGAAGTCAAATTAGTGTCGTTGGAATAGGTAGCATTGATTACGTTTTGAGGTAACATATATGTTTCAGATTGTTTTTGAGAATCTTCCAAAGCTCTTGATTTTGATACAGCGTCATCTAAAGTTAGATTGTTGGATTCTAGTAATCGTTGACGAAAAATTGGTTGAAGAAGTCCGTTGATAAAAGCGTCTCGTATGAAATCGTTCTTGTTTTGTTCAGCAGAAACAGATTTAAAATTACAATTTTTACTCAAAAGTCTTAATTCCTGTACATATTGATCAATTGATTCATTTAATTGCTGTTTTCTTGTGGCCAATAAATGTCTAGCAAACACTTCATTGGTTGGTTTTATATATACGTTTTCTAAAACTTTAATTGCGTCTTTGAATGATTTAGTTTCACTAATATGTTCGTATACAGAAGGGGAAATAAAATTGATTAAAAGTTTCAGTTTGTCTGCGTCTTCGATTGACTTTTCTTTTGAATTATTATCCAAAAAATTTTTGAATGTTTCATACCAATGTTTGTATTCCTTAGAGGCTGTTGCGGAATTTGGATCTGTTTCGAATCTGTCAGGTCTTAGATACTTCTCCATGTGTTTTATAAAATAAGTATACTGCAAAATAAATTGTAATAAACTAAACCTTTACGAATGTAGGCTTTATTTTGCAGAACTTGGCATGAAAAGTTAAAACATGACATTGACTGAATTGTCACCAGTAACACACATAGAACAGGTAAAGTTTATACAAGAATAATCATAAGTATTTATACTACACATGGCAACGCAGCATTGAACGAGAAAAATGCGCAGTCCCACCTCTTGCCGCTTTATTGGCTCGTGGATACAATATTTCAAGGGCGAAACTCTTGTATGTTGGCAGGGTTGTTCATAGCATTTTCCATTGGTAAGTTTAATGCATGTCAAATGTATTTCTATGTTTTATAGTTAACTTTTTCTTAAAACAAAGCGTTTCCACAGAAGGCAACGACATTTGACATTAACAGCTGATCTGGTTTTGTCGTTAAAGGTCCCAGATCAGTAGTGGGCCGTAGCAAGCTTACGCGTCAGGTTGTGTCATTTTCGATTTTGGTGTTTTTTAAGATACCGTAAAATGGGGTGAATAGGATCAGCGGGGTAAATAGGATTGAAAGTTACCTTCAAATTTCAAAAATCTGTAATAATTGTAATTTTAAAGGGTAGGTCATTTCAATATAAAGATTTTAAGTAACGGCTGTTAAAAATAATTTTTATGACATTAAACTTAAAATAACTTGGCCACATCGCAGGCTGAATACCATGACCTAAAACGTCAAATTTAGCGGTTAAACTGTTGTCATATTATCTTTGCTTTTGTCTTACAAACTTCATATCTCTACAACTCTGCAGCACTTATAAAATTTAGGTAATATTATTTTTAGTACTCTTTTATATTATTTAAGATAAATTTGTGTGCAAAATTCTATACATCCCGCGGTTGTTTAAATGCGATAGGTACAGTCAATAAATCAATCAATGATCCTATTGACACCGCCTGTGGGGTGAATAGGATTTGTGCACAAAAAATATATATATATACAACAGGGTACACCCTGTATAAAAAATTATACCACCATTTAAAAGTACCAACCTTAACTCATGTTTTAAGCTATTGAGAAATTTATTCAGGCAGATAGTTTTCAAGTTACAAGCTTTCAAAGTGGAAAATTGATCCTATTCACCCCATTTTACGGTACCTTCTCCTAGATAACTTATTATGGAATCCTCCTTCTTGTCCTTAAAAACATAACTACACAAAATTTGATTCATATCCGCTTAACATCAAACTATCGTCAATTTTATAAAGTAAAATATTTACTTGGATCGCCCTGTATTTCTTTAACCGTGTATAAGAAATTAAATTAAATGACATATTTCCAAGTCCACTATTTCCTGTTGATATAGGTATATCCCCTTAGTTACGGGACACCATATTATATACATCCATATATAAAATTCCCACAAAAGTAACAATACAAAAAGGGTTCCCAATATGGTATTTTAATTAGGCGTGCACCACAAAGCTTACACCTCGCAAAAAATGTATCACTTTTTCCTTTTATACTAAACTAGCGTGTACCCGGCCTGCGTTGCAGCCCGGCATTATACGACGTGAGATAATAAGGCGAACAAACCCGAACAAACCTCAAACTCAACCATTTGCCGGCCCGTTCACAATTCACATCCATTCATAAAACATAGTCTGGCTTCGGTGCTTCGGATCGATCGTTGAACGGGCCGGGGACCGGTTAGATTGGGTCGTTCGTTCTCCCTACTCTAATTTATCAGTGTTTCTCGATAAAATGTGTGTTATACATAAAAACCTTCCTCTTGAATCACTCTATCTATTAAAAAAAACCGATTCAAAATCCGTTGCGTAGTTTTAAAGATTTAAGCACATATAGGAACAGGACGGGCGATAGCGACTTTGTTTTATACTATGTTAAGATACATAAATACTTATTTTTGCTTTAGTTTTATAATGTTTTCATATACTTATTTTGGTAGGTAAGGCCGGCCGTACACAGCCGGAATGTCTATCTGAATTCAGAAACGAAATTAAGAATCTGAATTCAGGAACGTACGGAATTGTATATATTTTTATTATACAGCACACACATTCTGATTTTTTCAGATTATGAATTTTTCAAATTTTCAATGGGCCGGAATTCAGATTCTGGATTCCGTTTCTGAATTCAGATAAACATTCCGGCTGTGTACGGCCGGCCTTAGAGTCTGTCAATATTTTATTTTATAAATAATAAAATTAGTATCTACGCGATATCTGTACAAAATGTTATGACTTCCTTATAAAAATTAACAGATAGCGAAGGCGAAGATAAAAGAACTTAGTCCGGTTCTGTTTCTGTAACCAACCGCTTAACGTAAAATATACCAGACCTTAACAGGCTGCCATTAATGACAGGTGATGAGGCGAGTTTTTAGATTAATTTGACTTTAGCAATGAATAAAGCCATAACTTTTAAATTATAGCGCGTTGAGTTCCATGTTTCAATTGTGAATAAAATTAACGCTTTATTTTTGCAAGCCATTATGCTAATAAACCATTAAGTTCTCAGTACAAATTTAAAATATGGTGGATGCGATGGTAAAAGAACTTAGCCCAGTCCTGCATCTGTCGCCAACGCCTTAACGTAAAATAGACCAGACTTACAACAGGGTGTCATAAATGACAGGTGGCTTAGCAACGATGCGGCGTGTTCTTAGAGAAATTTGACTATAACAAAAGTTATTCGATTTGATTTTCGAAAAATCCCTTTTTAGTGGATGTATACGTTAGAAAGAGAAGACATGCTCGAAATTTCATGTTCTAGTATTTCTAGGTTGATGAATCAGTCACTTTTCGCTTTTATATAATAGACTAAGACTTATCTTACTTTTATAAAACATCTTATTGCTGCTTTTGAGGTTGGTAAAGTTTTGGAATACCCTTTAATTCCTGTGTAAAGGAAACTAAGATGTTTTTAACTAGTACTTTTACTAAATTAACTAAATAAAATAATCTTTGTTATTATAAAAAGCAAGGCCAACAAAAGGGGAAAAAACAGAAAACAAAATGCCAATGACAAAAACTAACAATAATTCAACATCTTTACATTACATTGATGTTTTAAATGAAGTTTAATATACCTACTGCACGTATACTTAACGATATTTTAATACAAAAATTAAATGAAGTGGCAGATAATTCAAAAAGTATTCTGTTTGTGTTAAGTAAACTAAAAAAACCAAATAATGCGTATGAATAAGGTGCATTGTACTTATATTTTGTAACGACGAATAACCCATGCCACACGAGTAGTTTAAAGTCCAGAATAGCTCACAACCGAACTATGAAACGACTGATAAATCAATATAATAATTATTACATTTAAATGTAGTGTCTCTTAATTTATTTAGTCGTCCAATAATATTTAGTGTTGCGCCACTGGAACTGGGGTCACTGAGAGCTTAACACTAATGATAGAGTCAGCAGAGTCCCATAATCAAATTTAATATAAATTATGAATGAATATTTGTTATGTATCAAAAAGTCAACAAGAAGCAAGTTTAGTAGTCAAATAGTTTTTATTTTGTTGTAAATATTAAACCAAACGTGGTGAGGATGTTGAAAATTGGGAATAAATGTTTGGGTTATAAATCTAACAGTGTACTGGGGCTACTAGGTAATAAAAAACTTGAAAGATGTTATAGCAGTGAACAAAGTTTACCAAGTCAAGCGGATGTAGTAATTATTGGTAAGTTATAGATTTTTATTTCATTTATTATAAGAAAATATTTCCGAGAGGATGATTTTTTAAGAATTTAAGAACGTGAGAGATTCGGTAAGAACATTTCACACCAAAATAATTAAAAAAATTACAGCATTCCAGTAGAAAACTAAAACTACCATTTAGGCCCTGTGCCTGTCAACGGATAAATATATCTGACGAATTATTTGCAAAATATAGACACCTGACAAAAAAATTATAAAATACAGCCTTCCGTTTACTGTAGTAGGTACCTAATACATCAAATATGTTGATAACTAATAGAATACCTACATTATTATTGATAAACAAATGTTTGTGTCATCCTACTAAAATCCTAGGAACATATTTTTGGGTATACCGGGTGTTTCTCAAAAGACGTTCACCCCTATAACTTTTTTATATTTATAGATAACATTTTGAGATTATGCAATAAGAGATGAGTCTGCATTTATTGGCATAATTTTTAATTTGTTAGCACTTCCGGTTGGACAGGAAGTGACCTTAACTCCGGTATTTTAAATGGGACATCTTGTATATTTTTACTTATTGGGATTCAGCATAACGTTCTGAGTAAAATGACACCTCACTTGTCATTTTTTGACGTGTTATAACATTTTTATGTTTATTTTTATTTTCAATCTAGAGTGCTACAAATTAATTGAATTTGTTAATTTATAGTCAAGTAGTATATTGTTATGAAAATTAAAATTATGTCATAATAATTGACTTTCTAAGTTTCACAAGCGTTTAAAAAATGAAATTTTGTTTTCTTGACGGTTACTCCATTTTTTCAAATGGAACGATGGTAGTTCACTAGGATATTTAAAACGAGCATTTTTTTCCAACAATTTGATACCATACAGTCCTATGCTATTTTAAAATTGACACGAAAAAATTTGCCCTAATTCCCAATCGCAAATTTAAAAGCGTTGTGCATTATTGCCGCCCTGTCTTTTCTAAAGAAATATAAAGGCGGCTTTGAAAAACAATGGAATGGTTTTGAAAACCAACATGGTTTTAAATTAAAATTGTAATGTCATTCGTTTATTAAACTTACATTGTAAATCAGATAAAATGGTTAGTTTTACTAGAAATGAACAAATTGATATATGCTCCTAATTTTTGAAGTGACCAGAAAAATTATTCTGAAGCCGCAAGATTGTTTGTATTGTATGTTTTATAAACTAAAGACATTAACACTTTAAACTAAAGCCATATTGCTTTTTAAAACCATTCCATTGTTTTTCAAAGCCGCCCTTATATTTCTTCAGAAAAGAGAGGGCGGCAATAATGTATAACGCTTTTAAATTATCGATTAGGATTTAAGACCCATTTTTCAGTGTCAATTTTAAAATAGCATAGGAGTGTATGGTATCGAATTGTTGGGAAAAAATGCTCGTTTTAAATATCCTATAGTGAACCACCATCGTTCCATTTAAATTTTTTAAACGCTTGTGAAACTTAAAAAGTCAATTATTATGACATAATTTTAATTTTCATATACTACTTGACTATAAATTAACAGATTTAATTAATTTGTAACAGGTCCGAGCCTTGATATTTAATTACCCACAACTCTATAAGATAAAGCCTGTTCTACCCGCCCTAATTTTTCTAGGCGATTACAGTGATGCTGTTATAAATGTGTTATTTTAAGCTTTTAATAAATTACAATTGCAGTGCCGGTCTTGTAAATAATGTAATTTTTTTTCTAACGTTTTAAATAAATTTTCTAAAACCGTTTATAAAACTTACAAACTTTAAATCTTAGTCTCTATAGGCATTAAATTAGTTTTTGTTTAAAAAATCGAGTGTTGTATAAAAAGGAGATCTTTTGCAAACAGGCATGACGATTTTTGTTTCCCTAAAAAGAAAAGTGCGGTCCCTTGAATACAAAATAGACGTTGGCAAAATGTCGTGTAAATTATTATTATTATTATTATTATTATTATTTATAGGTGAATTATCACAAGCGTGTTTACTTTTAAATATTTTGAAGTCGAAAATATCTGGTGAAAACATCTGAGACGTAAATAAGACCAAAGTTCAAATTCGACATAATTTAACTAAATGTTTTATCTGTTTATCTTCGTAAACAAACAAATGTCTTTATTGAAATTAATACGTAATCATTATCATTATTATTTTATTATACATGGTAGGTGCCACAATTCCTTAATGTAAGAAATATTGAAAAAGTATGCCATAGAATCGTTTCCTCTATTCCACATATTATTAATCTTGGAAGGTAACTTCAATAGTCCGGGAGTGTGCGAGTAATTATGGTCAGATATTTCGCCGTAGCTTGTTTTTAGTTATAACTAGCATGTACCCGGCCTGCGTTGCAATGCCAGGCATTATACGCCTCTGAGATAATAATAAGGCGAGTTCGCCATCACGTCAAGATTTATAAATACAAACCCGAACAAACCTCTAAATTTATAAGTGTTTCTCTACAATATTATGCATGTATTATACATAAAAACCTTCCTCTTGAATCACTCTATCTTTTAAAAAAAACGCTGTAAAATCCGTTGCGTAGTTTAAAGATTTAAGCACATATCTATAGCTGGGGACAGACGCGACAGCGACTTTGTTTTATACCATGTTAAGATGAGATTAATTTTATGATACGATGAAGCTGGTACATCAGCGGTAGGTTCACTTAGAGAATTTAAGCAATCAAAGTTTCATACTGCGATCACATTAGTTAGGACCATAAAAAAAATAGCATTACTATCATATATATATAATATTAATAATGCCAGCTAATACTTGGAATTAATGCGTTTTAAATTCGTAACTAGATATTTCAATAATAAAAATAATTTAAGTTATAACCTATTAAACTTAAATTTAACTAAAACAAAATTTATGACTTTTTCTTGTCATAAAGATAGATACTCAGCCGAATAGTTTAAAAGAAATTAAAATTCATGATTTAAATTGTTTAGAAATATCAGATATAGTTAGATTTAATTATGCTAACTGTTCTTGCCAAAATAAAATTAAAAAAGTTAAATTTATTAAATATTTAGGAATATTGATTGACCAAAATTTAAAATGGGATCATCAAATTAACACTCTGACAAAAAAATTAAGAAATACTTTATGTAAATTTGGACTTTTAAAAAATATTGTGAATCAAAAATTTTGTTTAATGTTTTATTATGCACTTTTCAATCAATTCTTTCTTATGTTATAATTGGTTGGGGAAGTGCATACGACTCGAATTTAAAACCGCTTATAACAATACAAAAATATGTTTTAAAAATAATATTTAATAGTTATATATATTTTGTTTCCTTCAAAAATATTATTTGTTTATAATAATATTCGGAGTTTAAAACAACTTTATTACAAAACTTCCATTATATATATAATAAAAGTATACTACATTACTCATATAGGTATACCAAACAAGACAAAAAACAAATCTATGTTTATGTAATGATAATTTTAAGTAATGTCGATTATTGTCGATATTTTGGTGTTGGACTACGGACGATATATCTTCGCATTAATTATATACTTCACAATCCGCTTTGGGGATTTTGGTTATTTAAATATATTTGTCTCTCGAAAACTAATTCATAGTACTCCTAGGTGTTTTATGGAAAGTTATAATTATCCTAGGTATATTATGCGTAGCATAATGATCTTACTATCACAAGTATTATGCGCCTACTGTTAACTGGTTGTCGATAAACAATATAATCGCAAATTTTAACTGCGAATTTAAAAAAAAACACTGGAGAGTGCAAAGATTAAAACTGAAGGTAAGCTAGTCGAAGGTTATCCAGATAAAGCCAATGTTATCCACTTTTCATTACATAAGGTTACAATACAGCACTTTTAAATGTAACGTAACTAGAACTTTTCGTCCTAGAAAAGGAATACCCATTGCTTGGAAAATTATATCAATATTAACAAAGTTCCCCTTAGTTATGCAGCAGCAAAGCCAATGGCTAAGTTGAGTGTTCCTTTAAAAATTTTAATTCTGTTCAGCAAAGGTTTTTTCCTCCCCCCTTGCCGCGGTATGTCCCTCTATACCTATATTTTATACCTCTCATTCGAATTTGGTAGCGAAGCGTTCCAACATTAATTTGGAAGCTGTGTCGCATTTTAATGATCTTGGCCTAATTTTTGATAGCGATTTATCATTTAATATGCATATAGACAACATCATTTCCAAGAGCTTTAGGCTACTGGGTTTCATAAAGCGACACACAAAACATATTTCGGACATCAAGGCTTTGACAGCCCTCTACAATAACTGTTTGGTGCGCTGGTGCGCAGTATTATGGAATATTGCTCTGTAATTTGGAGTCCACATTATCAATGTCATATTAACAGACTGGAAAGGGTACAGAATACATTTGCGAAATCTTTGCTTTTTAAATTAAATTTTCCATGTCAAGGCGTTCCTTATGAAACTAGGCTCCTTCTATGTGGTCTACAAACGCTTGAATATGGAAGGCTCTGTTAATTTTTTTATACAAGGTGATCAATGGTCATGTGAACTGCAAGTGGTTACTGCATAATAATATGGTCTCATTGCGCGTCCCAGTTAGGAGAACCTGACAACTCCAATTGTTCCTGGAACGGACACATAGAACAAATTACGGTAGAAGTGCTTTTATTGAAAGGATGTTAAGTAATTACAACAGACATTTTGCAGATTGTGATATTTTTGGAATGAGTCTCGGGGGCGCTAAAGAGACATTGAATAATTATAAAATATAACTATGTGTCTATGTATCATAATATATGTACCATTTAGAACTTAGGATTCTGTAGACTACATTGTAAATAAATAATTAAATAAATAAATTAACAACTGCTAAGCCAAGATTATTACTTTACAGTGCTGTTTAAAAGAAGCAAAAGGAGAGTACCTTTTGTTTTTCTAACCACAGAACTAAAATAGAGAAAACGCCGAGTAAGAAGTATTAATGGCACGCTATATAGTATATGGCAGCATGCCAGATTCATTGCAATTGGCTGTTAGTAGCGATCGACGCGCTCCAACTCAGTGGCGGCTGGTTAATGAAGGGCTCTGGGGCGCCGCCCTCCCTGCAATTATTTCAAACAGAATCCAAAAATACTTTACTTAAAAAACCAATAACGCAATGTATGTAAGCAATCAATTAAAAATAATTCAAACCAAACGTAGCCCTATTCTAACGGGCAGGCTATACTCATAGACAAGCGAGTTGCGCGCTTTCAAGGTTGTACTAAGCGCGGGCGGCGGCGGGCGACCGATTATCCGTCCCGATTCAACGCGCCTTCTCGATGGGTTGTCATGACGACGAAGGCCTGACGTCACCTACACATCGCACAACGAGCGGCCACGGAGAGCCTCAATTTTCCGCGCAAAACATAGTCATAATGTGGTAAGTTTTGAGATGTTAGGACAAACTAATATTTTAACTTGTTTAAGTACTGCTTATGCTAATGAAATTAAAATTTACAACGAGAAAGTTAGAAAAAACCTCGGAAAAAACAGACACGTAGGTACTTTCAAAAATAATAGATATTTAAATTTTTTTTATTTAAAGCCAGCGCCCCCTGACTCGCTAGTCACGAGCCGCCACTGCTCCAACTTTAAAATACAAGGTGTTATTTGGGTTTGTTAAAAGTAAAAAAAAACTAATGATATTTCGATATCACCGAAAAGATTTTAGATTCTCTACCGCACTTTTCTCACTACTTAGTAGGTAAAACAATTATGCACTAGACACAGTGGCATTATTAGTTCCTATTCTTTTACAAGTTTAAACATCACAACACAAAACAGCATAGAAATAACAACATAATGGATTAAACCAGCGAATAGGTTAACAAAACGTATACAAACAAGTATTTACAAGATTTAAAGTAGTTCTTCAGTCAGATATAATTTTGTTTTACAGGTGGAGGAATAACAGGATGCAGTGCATTTTACCAACTGACCAAAAGAGGTATAAAAGCTATTTTACTAGAAAGAAATAAAATAACTAATGGAACTACTTGGCATACTGGAGGCCTAGTTTGGAGTCTAAGGTAAAAACAAATATCCAGACTGTCCGCGGATAGGGTTTACAATAGCACAAATAGATGAAAAATTTCATTTGTCGGAAAATTCATTCTATTCATAAAAAGTTTTGCTTGTAAAAAAAAATGCAATTCACGAAAAGAAAATTTTGATTTTTTATAGGTATCTACTTACAGGGTTCGCCAAAACTTTAAAAACATGATTTTTCTCCAAGAGTACCTAAACTCCTAATCTAAACCACCTTTATTTTTCATTTTTGACCAAAATTCCAATTAGAAAACTTATTTAGAATAACGTTTGTAATTTAAATCCGATGGTTGCGTGGAAGAGCATTTATTTGAACGTCGCCATCACTTATCATTTAGATTTTCTTTTATAAATTTCTTTGATATTAAATAAAGACATTTTGTATTGTATTGTATTGTATAGATTTAAAATAAATCTTCGATTTTTTAGTTTTTTTTTAATTTTTAGAGGTAAATCAAAATTTTGCTGCTTAATAAAAATATTAAAAGTGTCTTCTGCGCATATTAGATACTGGAGCGAAAATAACCCCCGTTTTAGAATCCCTGCAAGAAGACAATACTACAAAAAAGTCAATGTCTGGTGTGCGATTTCTTATTATGGCATTATTGGCCCTTACTTTTTCGAAAACACGTGTAACCGTAGGAGTTACCTTGAAATGTTGGAAACATTCCTTTCTGACAACCTAGAAAAATTGCCTCTCCAATTTACGAACGAAATGTTCTTTCAACAAGATGGATGCCCTGCGCCTTTCGCAATTATTGAAGTATAAGGAATGGCTTAATATTACCTTTGGCCACAGATGGATTGGTCGAATAATCCGATTCTGTGGCCCCAAAAAAGTCCCGATTTAACTATTTCAGATGACTATCTTTTGGGGCACCTCAAACAATTAGGGTACTTGTACTCCCGTCCAATTGAGAACGACGTACAGCTTCTAAAACAGCGAATTCCCAGGTAGCAAGGTGACGTATTTAAGACGTCGATTATTGGTCATCAGCGACGTCATAAATTACGTAAATAAAACGTTAAAAAGACGTGCTTAAGTCACAGACCAATGACGTCTTTTTTTGACGTAAAAAATACGTCATATTAGGACGTCTATTTAAATATTCAAAAACTTCCTAAAATAATACATAATAGGGGTAAAAAATACATATAAATATTTTATGTAAAAAATCCTTTTAATGATAATAAATTAACTATTACAACTTTCGTGTGTATGCAGAATTGGAAAAATGCTAAGGAATCCTTTAATGGCGGCTAAAATACTTCTTTTTTTCGGGGCGTCACCCAGTTTGAGTGCACAACGGCTACTCCCCCGCCGTCAATTGCCTCGAACTCGATAACCTGGTACATTTATATTCGTTTATAACACAAAATATATAGAAACCATGATAGAAACTAAATCAAAATCACCATAAACTTTCCACTTTCACTTTTGCCGAACTGTCGACTGCCTGACTGCTAGCGCCAACAACAGAATACCAATGCGTTCTGCGTTCTGTCAGAGAAGTCAGACTGCCAATGTCATAAAACGGAGCGCGGGTAATTTAAATTTGATATTCGCAGACTTTTAATGACAAAATATTCGCTTTTGCAAATTTTACATACATGAATGGTTAATTTGAAATGGTAATATTTTAAAAGTTTTATGATACGTACGTGCCTTTAACTATAAGAAAAAGCTATTCTCAGGCATTTTACTTATTTAAAAGTCTGTCCCACTATATTTTCAAAAAACTTGCTCATTTAGATACTTTTTAATGATACGTATAATTCAATAAAATGACTAAAAATGGACGTTTTTATTACGTAAAATTATGACGTATAATACACGTGTTAAAAACTACGTTATTTTGACGTCATCTTGCGACCAAAAGACGTCAAGTGACTAAAAATCCCCAATATTCGACGTCATAAAGACGTCATCCTGCTACCTGGGTTGTTGAAGCTGTTCAAACAATTTCCATTGAAGAAATTCGAAGAAGTTTCGATCACATTCGTTTACAGCTGGAAAAATGTGTTGAATATGGAGGGGGAGTCTTTGAATAGCAAATTATGAAATTATTATTTGTTGTTATTTTAAGATCTTTTTGTGTTATTTCCGGGGTCATTTCATTTGTGAAATTAAAAATACATATTTCTGGTAACACCAAAAATCATTTTTTGATTACTTTTTCCCGAAAATGAAATTTTTCTTCCATTTGTGCTATTGTAAACCCTATCCGCGGACAGTCTGTATATAAAATCTTTTTGGTGTATATGGTCCATCCAACTTACATTCAAAACTCACATTGACGGGTTCTCCTATAATAATGTCACATGGACTGTACGTCAATGGGATTTTTTTTGTCAAGATTGTATCTGAATTTATAAGAATTGAAAACAGCCATTTACTGTTTATTTTAGGCCCTTCGATACTGACGTATACATTTTGCAGCGAACGAAAGACATACTTAAAAACTTAGAAAAAGAAACGGGTGTTGACCCAGGATTTATAAATAATGGAGGAATATTTATTGCTAGAACTCCTGTAAGTATAACTTAAAATTATTCTAATCTTTTACCTGGAATAAATGTGGTATAAATTCCTTGAAAAAATTCGAAAACACGTATCAGGCAAAATGCAGAAGCTCAAGTTTTCTGCAATGTTTTAAATCGGTTCGGTGCTCACCAATTTTAAACTACCAAACCTTCATAATCTAGTGTTTGTTTGAAGGTGGTAGACAATAAAGTAATATCAAAGAAATTACCTTGTCGGACTTCCATTGTCTTTATTTTGTTAGTTTACACAACATTTCGGTTAGTTAGTACCTGTAACCGTTTTCAAGTGTAAACTAAATTAAAATTCCAAGGCTTAAATACTATCTACTATAAAACCGTATGTTAAGGGGATTTCTGAAAAGATGAGAAGGATAACCAAAAACTATAATATCAAAACAGCCTTCAAATCCGGAAATACGCTTAAAAGCTTTCTTACAATAGTAAAACCCCCCCGTAATGAAAACACAAAAAATTGTATCTATCAAATCCCTTGCAAACAAACATACATAATATACAGTGGTCAGAAGCCAAGGTTTTCGACACGAAACAGCACTGGAGAATACAAAAATTCAAAGAAGCAGGCATGAATCAAATTACCCATAGGTATATTCAGTAAACCAAGTATAGATATCCCCAATATCTGGAAGTTTCTTCTTGTCCAAAACCAACAGCTCAAACTTCACACTCCAATAAGCACGTAGGCGGAGTCATCAAGCTTCATTGCACATGGATAGTATTTAAGACAGTACCCTTAGAATTATAATTTAGTTTACACTTGAAAACGGTTAGAGATACTAACTAACCGAAACGTTGTGTTGAGTAACAAAATAAAGACAATGGAAAACCGACAAGGTAATTTCTTCATAATCCGGACGTACAATTACTTTTAGCAACGTCAAGAAGAGTACAAACGACTGCATACACTGGGACACTATTTCAATATTGAAAGTCATCTAATTACACCCAAAGAGACTCAAAAATTATGTCCTATATTGGACCCGAAAGCATTTTATGCAGCTCTTTACTCGCCAACTGATGGCTATGTGGATCCGACAATGTACTGCAATGCTCTCGTGAAGGGAGCTACTCAAAATGGAGGACAGGTAATAATTTTAGACTTCATAGATGTATTGTTTTTTTTTCTTCTGCAAATGGCATGTTTTATTAAGATATTTATTTTTAACTTGTCTTATTCGTAGATATTTGAGCAAACTATAGTAACAAAAATCGACACTGAAGAAACAACACAAGATTTAAGAAAAGTTGTCGGTATACAAACAAATCAAGGTGTGCATTTAGAATTAATTAATTTTTTACGTTTTTTAACGATAAATAACTATCCACATAATATTGCTGTGACATCAATGATCCTGACAATATCTAGGTAAATCAAGAATTAAGCTAACCGGGCGACTGTGATAAAATCATTTCTGCCAGTGTCATTTATGTCACAGTCAAAGCAGCTGGTCAAGTATTGTTTAAAATCCTTGGGCAACTCGACACTAACCTTATTATTAAATAGTACAGTTATGTGCCGCCGTATGTCCATCTATATTTCTCATACAATTACACAAATTTGTTTGCGAAGCGTTCCTTCAACAACTTAGCTACGCAATACATATATTAAAAAAATCTTAGCTGGAAATTACTATTTTAATTTTTTCTTTTAACAATTTAGGTTACATCAAGACCGGAACAATCGTTAATGCAACAGGAGCTTGGGGCAGAACAATTGCCAACATGGTTAACGTAGACATTCCTTTGCAACCCATGAAGCATGCTTATATTGTTACCAATACCATGGAGGGTGCACGTAACACTCCTTCAGTGAGATGTCATGATACGTCCTTATATTGGAGACCACAGGGCGATTCGATTATATTTGGGGGATATGAGAGCAACCCAGAAATACTACACGACGTAAGTGGGTAACAAGCACGCACAAAAACGGGGTTATTTGTTTCACAACCAAGAACAAGAAAAAGTCAACCTCAATATAAGTTGATTTGACGTGAAAAGAAAATTTCACATGTCTATTATGTTATTAAAAAATTGATTTTTTTTTAAGGTACCTGAGGACTTTGATTTTAAACTCTTTGAGTTAGATATGGGCATCTTTGAAACGCATTGGAAACATGGTGTTGAACTAGTTCCTTCATTCGACACAGTTGGAATAAAAGCTGATGTATGCGGACCGGAATCTTTTACTCCCGATCATAAACCTCTTGTTGGGGAAGACCCTATTGTTCTGGGTGAGTAGTTTGGTAACGGAATTATGAATAGTAGCATATTTTTTGTTGAAGGGTAAATAATTGTAACTGCAGATAGTAGATGATAAGCGATAAAGGAATATAATTTCATTCCTGCTGTGCCTCGTCATATATTTGAAGAAACTTTATTGGAATCGTTTACTCGCCACACAAGTGTCGTTGATAGTCGTGCATCGGTTGTTTTCCAGTGTTAGATCCTACATTTTATTATTGGTAATCCGTCGAAAGGAAACATAATCTATATTTTTGTGTAATCAGGCGTGCCGCAGGGTTCTGTTTTGGGTCCGTTACTGTTTTTATAATATGTTAACGATTTACCGAGACTGGATATATATCTGGTAGACTGACAATATTTGAGGATGATACAACGATTCTCTGGCAGGACTCTGACGTGACTCAATTGGAGGAAACTATTAATCTCGGCATTATAAAGATTAAAGAATGCTGAAACTCGAATTTTCTGTCGCTCAATGCTTCTAAAACGAACTTGCTTTCTTTTAGGTGTCACATTCATATTGTTGGACCGGAGTCTTATAAGGTGGATAATTCGTCAATAAACAAATTTCTGGGGCTTTATATCTACGATAAATTAAAGTTTGAACGTCACATAATTAATCTAAATGCCAGAATATCTAGTGGATGCTATGCTTTAAGGGTTGTATCTCGAGAGTTGGGAGAGTTTATTGCGAGGAATGTGTATTTTGCACGTATAGCGAGCCACCTTCGATACGGGTTGTGTTTCTGGGGATCTTGCTCTCAGCACCTTTTCAGATCGGTGTTTGTTTTGCAGAAAAGAGCAATAAGATGCATTTGTCATGTGGGTCGCAGAACATCCTGTAGACCACATTTTATAAATTTAAAGATTTTAACCTTGGCTTCTCTTTTTATTCTCGAAACAGCGTGTCTTATGCACAGAAAGTTTAAAGTTGAAATTCAGACTCCCTCAGCAACTGCCACAAGAAGCAAGCATACCATAGCTCTACCCATTCCTTCTTCTGCCTTAACAAAGAATTCTCTCTTATATAACAGCAAGAAATTATTTATTTATCTGCCCCTTCGTATACGGAATATTAATTGCGGCAAGAAGTTTCGGAGAGAGCTAAAAAAGTTGTTAATTGAGAAAGCCTTCTATTCGATGACTAAATATTTTGAGGAATCATTAACTTAAAGTAGGTGTATATTCTGTTGTATTTGTACGGTGTTATTAATTGGATTACGTCGACTGTTGTGTGTGTTCTGTGGCGCTGGTTGAAACTAAATGGTCAGCTTCCAGCTGCTATATTGAGGAATTTTAAGTATAGTTGTGTTCTGATTTTTAAAATGTTTGTACCAAATTAAGACTTTTTATATAATTTCACGTTAAATTTAAACAATGCTTTATCAATGAGAGTATATTCTTGTGATAATCAAGCTGTATTTGACTTTGACTTAATATAAAGATATTTTTAGGCATGTATCACAATCTGGGATATAACTCGTTAGGAATGATGTTCAGTGGTGGTGTATCCGAACAATTATCTTATTGGATAGCCACTGGAAGACCGAACATAGACATGCATACCTTTGATATTAGAAGATTCTCGCAGAAACAAAAACCTAACAAATCATGGATTAAAGAGACCAGCCATGAAAGTTACGCGAAGACTTACAGTATGGTTTTCCCTTATGATCAGAGGTTGTCCGGTAGAAATTTAAGAATAGACCCGTTCCACGAGGTTGGTATCGATGGGAAACTAAATACAGTTTAAGGAATTTTGGGGTATAGTTTTTGAGGCAAACCATCAGTCACTTGTTTAATTTCGATCTCGCCGGGTATTTATTGCAAGCGACGCAACGATCGAACTTTTTCATGTTGTTTTAATTATAGAATTTGGTGGCTAGTGGAGCAGTAATGGAAGAAGCACTTGGATGGGAAAGACCAGCTTATTTTATTACAGAAGATCGCACGGCCCCTGTCAGGGGTTATGACTGGTATGGATATTACGAGCACATGAAAAATACAGACCAACGGTATGAGAAAGAGCTCGACAAGGATTTGACGTATGATTTCTCCAAGAATTTTGACCTAGTAAGTATAAGTATTCTAATATAACAAGCACCCTTCTGTATCGTAAATATGTAGCAGTTACCAAAATAATAGCTTCAATATAATATGGGATGTAAAATTATTTTAATATTTGCATTAGGGGAAGGTCGCCTTTGATGGCATACTTCCCATGATGGCATAGCACAGGTATCTCTGGAATAAACCGGGTTTGCGTCATCCCGCATAGTTAGACGGGCGCGCGTATTGACCGTTCAGTATTGTGAGTCGAATTTCAGTCGTGACGGACGTTTTTTATGTAAAGTTATTTAATAGAACAGAAATAGTTAAGTACCTACCGACGTAATATTAGCCAGTTTTTAAACCAAAAATTTATTATGTTAGGTGCATTAAATTCGAATGCACGATTTTTTTCCGATAACTATAGGATATAGATGTTACTTTGCTATGATTATTTTAAATCTAAGTTGTGGTTTTAATTTTTTTATAATTTATTTACTAGAATTGTGACATTCCTAAGATGGCATATCCATTGGTTTTCTATGATGGCATACCTATAAATACATATAAATAGGTATGCCATCATAGGCGTCATATTCAAAACGGCGCTACTTTTACTTTTCTTTTAGATATGTACTTTCCTGATAATGTTTTCATTATCTTTTTTAAAAATTTTTAATATGTTCCCTAGAATGTAATATATTATTTTAAGTTTATTTAAACAGTTTTATGTGCTTGAATTTTTTAATAATGAAAATGTGAAAACTGTAACAAAAATATTCTTTTTACGTGTATGCGTCCCTTTAGATTTTTGCATTTTACTGGAGTATGCCATCATAGGCAATGCAGTCGCCTATGATGGCATACTTGGTGATTTTTTCTTTTCTATTTTTTTTACCAAAAAAAAAGTTTTTATAAATTTTTAAAGTTTTATAATGAATATTTAAGTAGTAACAAATATTTTAAAATGGTTAAATGGGTTAAACCTTTGAACTAAAAAATATATTAGTTGGTAAAAAAAGGTGCCATCATAGGCGACCGTCCCCTACATTCAATATTATTGCTTTTAAAAATTAGCTTCAAAACATTTAATAAGAGAATGGATATTGAATAAGATACAGCAATACTATTATTATTATTAAAGTTAATATTCTTGTGGTCTAAATGTTCTTGGTTTGTGTTTATTGAGAAAAATACACCAACAACAATTTTTTTAGGTAAAAGGTGAAGCTTTAGCTGCTAGGACAAACGTGGCGCTTTTCAATCTCTCGTGCTACACAAAAATGTACTTAGCTGGACCTGATGCTGAAGAGGCGGCCAACTGGTTATTTACCACCAATCTAAGCCAAGAGCCGGGCAAAGTGTCATATAGTTTGTCGTTAAATTCAAAAGGTGGAATTGAAGCAGATGTCACTGTTACTACATTGCAACAAGGTGGGGGAACTCTTGTGGGACCCATTTTAAAGGTAAGAACCCTTATTATAGTAAACCGTAGTGGCAACGTTATTTATTTACTATATGTCATCGATCAATACATATTTAAATCAAAATGTAATTGATTGTTCTGTGTGTTTGACGATATTTCTGTAATAAAATTAAAATTTCTTATAGGGAAAAGGATACTACATTGTGGCCGGGGGTCTATCTGGATATCAAACAAAATCCCACCTAAGAAAACAGTTACATAAAGGAAACTTTAAATCGCGTCTAATTGAAATCACAGACAGATTGGGAGTGCTTTCTATTCAAGGGCCTAAAAGGTAAAAAAAAGTTTTAATAAACTGTAGTCTAATTTTTGCAAATAGACCAGGGTTGAAAAGCCTTTGAAAATGGTAAAAAGTGAAAAAAAAAATAATAGTAGGATGAAACCCATTGGAAAAGGAAGAGAATATAACAAAAATGAAAGGAAAAATAATTTACGGGCGATCCGAGGTCGGGAAGTGGAAAGGGGTGAGTTTTTAAGGGTAGAAAACGATTTGTCTCGATTTCCGGCAAAACTGCAAGTCGTATGGAAAAACGTTCTAACGTTTTTCGAGTAATTAAAGTATAAATTTTAATAAATAGCTCAAAATTGTACATAATGATTAAAAAAAATTTCGGATCAGAGTTTTTTTCGTTTCTTTGCATTTTTTGAGAACATTTACCATAGTAGGGGAAGGTTGCCCATATTGTACCAATTTCCAGATTTCTTATCATAGATCCTGATAATAACGCAACATCTATCTTGAAGCTATACTACCTTAGCATACTATACTATACCAAAATTTAGTATGTTGTTCAACTGCATGATTTTTTGCAGAATTTTATTTCAAAGTATCTATTATAATGAATATATACCAGGCTATAAAAAAACCTCTGCAAGTGGTTCAATATAGGAAACCGGTTGCCTAAATTGCACCTGATGGGGGTTCCAAAATTGGACCACATGATTTAAATCGGAAGCTTAGGTGTTAAATAAATAAATAAAAAAATAGAATTGTTGGTATAGGAAGTTTATACTTATATTTCAAAAAAACATCAAATTTACAATCAAAATTTCGGTAGAAGACATCCTAATGCAAAAAAACTACCTATTAATTTCCCATATTAGACCAGTCATAGTTTGATTTTTTTACTCAAAGAAAAACGATTTTAGCAATATTAAAATGGTGTTAGTTCATGACATTAACTTACTTAAAGAGAAAAATTATTTTTGCACAATTTGGCAAAATTGCCTAAATTGGACCGGTTCAATTTTAGCAATCACCCAGTGGTCCAATTTAAGCAACTGACACGTGTTTTACAAAACCACCCAGGAAAGAAACAAGAAAAAACAAATATGGCATGGTAATAGGAGAAATAGAAAAACTTACATGAAAACGTCCATAAAAAAGATTTTGCTTAGAGTTTTATGGTTCTAAGGTAAATTCTTAGGAAAATCCTAAAAATATTAAATTAAAATTGTGTAAATTACGTTTTGCTCTGTACACGCCAAGCACTAACGGCCAACTAGTTGAGTTTGTTGCCGATCAAAGGTTCTAGGTGGCAGTATGTTACAGTGTTGCCAGATGATATGGCACTTGTTTAGTTTCGGAGAAATGTACTGTGGTCCAATTTAGGTGGCGGTTCAATATAGGCAACCTTCCCCTAATGTATATTTTTTTACACCATCAGAAAGTAGAGATTTCAACGAACAAAAAGCCCACCGACTTTTTTAAAAAAGCAGAAATTTTGACGTGAGAATTTTCGATTGAAAATTAGGGTGCTTTTTCGATATTAAGTCGAAATAAAGTGAAAAAATAAATATTTTAAATCAAAAGAATTACAGTGTGTTTGGGACATAAAAAGGTACGTTCTCACCAAATTTCGTGAAAAAAGATAAAAACAAAAACTTGGTTATTTAAATTTTTCTCATAAATTTTGAGGTTATGTGAAAACAGTGTAAATACAAAAGTTGTAGATCTTTTCATTGCCTACAACTTTGCCATTTAAGGTTTTTCCATAGGACTTGTAGTTTTGCCGGAAATCGAGATAAATCGTTTTCTACCCTTGAAAACTCACCCCCTTTCACTTCCCGACCTCGGATCGCCCGTAAATTATTTTTCCTTTTATTTTTGTTATATTCTCTTCCTTTTCCAATGGGTTTCATCCTACTATTATTTTTTTTGGTTTCAAAAATTATCAACCCTGGTCTAACAGTCAACTAATATTGTATATTATTTTAAAATATCGAGACTATTTTACATTTTTTTTATATACCGTCAAGCATTTCTGTGCTTCAATAAGTATTTATGTTTTATTACAGTCGTGAATTACTACAATCCATTACCGAACATCCAATTACCGACGAGGGGTTACCACTTGGTATGTCAAGCATTATAAAAATCGGTGGTCACTCGTGTAGAGTGATGAGGATAAGCTATATAGGAGAGCTGGGATATGAAATTCATATTCCTTTTGACAACTGTATATCCGTTTATAACAAGATAATAACGGCGGGAAGAGGATTTGATTTGAGGCCAGCTGGATTTAGAGCTCTGGATGCTTTAAGTTTGGAGAAAGGTAAGTACCGTCCAATAAAAATAAAGCAGAAAATCGAAAAGTTTATTTTACTTCCCTGTTTGTAAAATAAACCACCTGTAAACTTGTTTGCTCGAGGCCATTATTAGAAAAATCAGTCCACACATCTATATACACTGAGGACCTAAAGTCCGTCCCCCCCCCCTCCAACTTCTAAACCGTTCGGTATATTTTAATGAAATTTTGAACGATAAAATTTGAGCAAGTCTTGCACTTTTTGACATACCAATGACAGCTTTAAATGTCAAGAAGACAGCTGGGTCCGCTTTTGGAATATTTTTTTAAATGGAACACCCTGTATATTTTTACATTTTTAAATTCCACATAAAATTATAATTATTTTTTATTAAATGCATTATTAGTCTATACTTCATAGTTTCCGAGATATTGACTCTCGAAAAGTGACATTTTTGAACTTTGACAGCTTATGACCTTCTAACAGTACGTCTTAGAGCAAAACGGCTTACATGTCCCTATCTTCAATTTTTATTATTTTCCCAAAAAAAACAACTTCCAGTTAAACCGGAACAACTATATTTCCTGCTTTCGAGTTACATCCGGTTTAACCGGAAGTTGATTTTTTTGGGAAGATAATAAAAATTGAAGATAGGGA
This sequence comes from Polydrusus pterygomalis, assembly GCA_963969555.1. NCBI lineage: Eukaryota > Metazoa > Arthropoda > Insecta > Coleoptera > Curculionidae > Polydrusus > Polydrusus pterygomalis. The sequence continues at coordinate 24,508,303 of OZ018379.1, forward strand.
CATGTAAGCCGTTTTGCTCTAAGACGTACTGTTAGAAGGTTATAAGCTGTCAAAGTTCAAAAATGTCACTTTTCGAGAGTCAATATCTCGGAAACTATGAAGTATAGACTAATAATGCATTTAATAAAAAATAATTATAATTTTATGTGAAATTTAAAAATGTAAAAATATACAGGGTGTTCCATTTAAAAAAATATTCCAAAAGCGGACCCAGCTGTCATCTTGACATTTAAAGCTGTCATTGGTATGTCAAAAAGTGCAAGACTTGCTCAAATATTATCGTTCAAAAGTTCATTAAAATATTATACCGAACGGTTAAGAAGTTAGAGGGGGGGACGGACTTTAGGTCCTCACTGTATATCTATTATGTATACCTACCTATCCCTTCAAAAATGTTAGCAAGAACCAAATGCATTTGAGGATCTTCAACTAATAACAGTGCTCATTTGTACTCTCCTAGAACCCTAAGTTATAAAATGTAGTAAATTCTCTGTCACATGTGAACTGATTCATTAAACAAAATATCGCACATTTTCCATACGAATTTCTGGATATTGTGTAGGTATTAACAAAATTTTCTAAAAATTTAATTGACCAATAATATTAATAATAATTTGTTTCCTAATATTAACAGTAAGAAAACTGTTATTGTGATAGTGCTTTATTTAAATTAATATTATTTTTCAATATAGGGTATCATCTTCAAAACAAAGATTTGAGAATAGATGACAATCCAGTCGAAGCAGGGTTAGTAGGATTTTGTAGAAAGAATGGCCAGTATCAAGGGAAATCTATTGTTGAAAAGGTAAGATCATTATAGGTATAAGCTTATGCACTTGTCCACTAATACCATTGGCGTAGTTTTTCAATTATGAAACATATATCTAAACTATCAAACGCTTCTTACTAAATGTTTCTTATTATCGCCAGTTGCAAATAAAATTGTTTTTAGGTGAAACAAGAAGGTGTTAAGAAAAAGAGGTGCTTCTTTACACTTCAAGACAAAGTAGCACTTTATGGATTAGAAACGGTATGGAGAGACAACGTAGTAGTAGGATATTTAAGGAGAGGAAACTATGGTTTTGCCTTAGATTGTCCAATTGGAATGGGGTAAGGAAAGCCAATTTCAAAATTTTTTCCAGTGACAGCAATAATAATAAAGATACTTTTTATGGACATATTTTGTTTTCTAGGTATGTTGTTCATCCCGACGGCAAACCAATTGATAACGAATTCCTTAAGACTGGAAGTTACCAAATTGAAGTTAGAAATAAGAAATACCCTGCTACCCTTTACACGAAGAGTCCATTCGATCCAACGAACCAACGGCCTCTGGGACGATACGAAAGTCATTTCGATGAACAATCTGTTTTTGAAGACTGATGTTTTTTATCCAATTATTTTTTTAAATTTATACCAAAGATAGGGCTGATAATTAGAATTAAAAATTTAATATAAATTATATAGGGACAGTTGAGTTTTATTTCATTACTGGTATTTGTTTAGGTAGTTATATTTAGATTAGCATTGTGCATAACAAAGACCTCTTGTATAAGGTCTATAAACGGATTATATGCGGTTTTACGTAAGAACTACGACTTCTGGTGTCATTGAATCATACCGTGCGAGCAAAAATTATTTGCATCAAAGAGGGCCTTGCATCTAAGGACGTAATGCTTAGCCGTAGAGCTTAATACCTGTTGGGTGTCAGTAACTACCTGAATTAACAATCAATCATCGTCATCTTTGACAGTCGTTACAAGTAATTTGATTCATCGCTAATATTTCCAATTTCTTGAACAATTCACACAATGGGCTTTACGGAACATCACAAAACATTCATGGTTGAAGCGTATTTTCGAAACGGGGTTAGAGTAAATGGTAAGTGGCAATACAATCCGGGTTTGTGCATGGACTATTTTCACGAACATTTTCCTAACGTTGCTTTTATTGCTGGGGATTTTTATCATTGCCTAAAAATAACCGTGGCTGTGTTTAGGGAAACAGGTTCTAAACAACTCAAAACAGGAGCAGGAAGACCATCTGTAAGAACATAAGAACTTGTTGCAAACGTTCGTGAAATAATGCAAAATACGCCAACAAATTGTATAAGACGCCTCTCCCAAGAAGTGGGAAGATCTTATGGAACATGCAGGACTATTCTTAAGAAGCAGCTAAATTAAGAATGTGGTAACATTTCTCCAGAGATGCTGGCCAACTCTTACGAAAATATGAAGAGACGTGTAAATTTATGCTGGGAGCATGGCGGTGGCCATCAATTTCAGCAATTTTTGTAATTATTTTTCTTTTTCTTTCTGTATATTCTTACTTTGTTAATTTTGTAAACAACAAAAATAAATTTGTATTTGTCTACGTATTTTATTACTCATTAGTTTGGCATATCATGTCATAATATGAATTTGACAAAATTTTAACCTAGATTTGGTTAGATATATCGTCCCCATATCATTGTGATCTAAACCAAGCCCTACGTTTTTTTATCCAAGCCCTCTTTGATGCAAATAATTTTTGCTCGCACGGTAGAAGCAAGGAAATGTTAGTATTTATTGACTTTTCCAAGACTTTTTATATGACAGGACCCTAACATTTGACGTAACAGCAAAGCTAACGAGCCTTTCTTGAAACTACCGCTTACCGTTGCCATGGCGCTGGGGTGATGTGGTAAATTCCCAATACCTAAACAAACTGCGGGCTGATTAGAATCAATATTTATTTTCTTTAATATAGGGATACAACCCTGTCAATTAAGATGCAACAATAATTAGGTATATTGTAAATTTGCTGTTACATTATCAGTGGCGGCTCGTGTCTAGTGAGTCAGGGGGGCGCTGGCTTTAAATTAAAAAAAAATTAAAATGTCTATTATTTTCGAAAGTACGTGTCTGTTTTTTCTAACTTTCTCGTTGTGAATTTTAATTTCATCAGCATAAGCACTACTTAAACAAGTTAAAATATTAGTTTGTCCTAACATCTCAAAACTTACCACATTATAACGATGTTTTGCACTATTTTTATGTTTTTTATTTTCTCTGAAAGATGTTTTAGTCCTGCACCCCATTTATAGTCCAATTATCATCCCCGTCAAAAAGAACACACACGAAACAAAAAAAAAATAATTTTGTTCCTCACAACCGCATATCCAGGATTTTTTATTATATATTTATTTGTCAAACATACGCGTAAACTGTGTCTTACTTTTACATTTTGATTGCACTTGTACTATATTAAATATTGGTAGTGGCCGCCCTGTATTTTTTAAATCAAGTTTTTCACTTAAGCTCAGAGAACTAAACACAAGCTTCTGTAAATCAATGACCTTCATATTAGACGAAATTTTCCAACTTTATAATGTGACTATAATAAATCAAAACAAATAAACAAAACGTGAGCGCCATCGACAGGTCGAATCGCGAGTCGCGAACAGCTGTTGAGCGGAAAATTTTGAGCTCCTCGTTGTGCGATATGTAGGTGACGTCACGCCCCCGTAGTCATAACGAGAAGTCGCGTTGAATCGGGACGAATAATCGGTCGCCCGCGCTTAGTATAATCTTGAGAGCGCGCAACTCGCTTGTCTATGAGTATAGCCTGCCCGCTGGAATAGGGCTATGTTTGGTTTGAATAATTTTAATGGATTGCTTACATACATTGCTTTATTGGTTTTTTAAGTAAAGTATTTTTGGATTCTGTTTGAAATAATTGCAGGGAGGGCGGCGCCCCAGAGCCCTTCATTAACGAGCCGCCACTGTAACATTATGCCTATGTGCTTAGGCTCCCGCGTCATAAAAAAAATATGATTTATAACTTAAATTTACTAGGTACTTAAGTAGAACAAAACAACCGAAACTATCCACAGATGGTAGGAGTATAATATCATTAAAATACTTACAACTTTTAATCGGTATTCCTTGCAGGAACTAACAGATATTATAATAACAATATTAATTTAACTAAACAAATAAATAATTACTGGTCCTTTTTCGTTTCCTGAGATACAATTTGGTTTTCACTAGCCTCGCCATTCGTAACAGCAACAGCCTTATTCTGTTCTAACTGTTCGGCAGAAAAGCCAAACTCATTTCTCCTAGATTTATCAACTGGATATATCCATCTTTGGTATAAAAATACTAAAAATACTATATCGTCTCGGAAACAACCTATTCGATACATAGTAGGCATCTTGATTACAAAAGCAAACAAGTCATCTATGAAAGTGTTGATGAACTTGTAGGTTAACATTCTCCAAGGTAAATGTGCTATTGATTTCAATTTGTAATTAATAAATAACTGGGGAGTCATCATTATAAAACCAAAGGTCAAAAGATAACCATAAAATATGTCTAGTACAAATGAATACCAGCCTTTATGTTCTAAGTAAAGTAGGGCGTATCCGCAGTACCCAGCTAATAAAGGGAAACACAACCAGGATAGGTATTTAAAAGCGAGTTCATCATATACCTTTGTGCTTGATTCCACATAAGAGCCTTTGTCTTTAAAGACGATTCTTCCATTTTCAAACTTAATATCAACAACCTTCCAAATTTTCCACATCTCAATACCAAGGCCGATAAAACAAGATACTCGTATAAGGTAGTTTGTTTCGTTATCCAGAACATAAAGTAGAACTATTAAACTTTGAAAGACGCTAAAGAATACTGACCGCACAGACAAACCTTCAAGAGAATTTCTATTGTTCCAAAACTGGATATCGTTTTTAAACGCGAGAAGTTCGAAGATTGAATGCAGTATCGACACTGCAATCGTGATACCTAATAAGTACGGATTAGTATCCATGAGAGTTTCTTTAATAGTATCCTGTTCTTCATCGGTTTGTTGAGCTTCATTATCGCCTCCCCACATATTAAACATGCTATTTTTCATCGCTTGAGCTGCATAGAGTTGCCACCTAAACAAACTCAATGGCTGGAACGTTATTTTAAGTGAAAGCGTATCATTCAACGGCTTATAATCTCGAGCCATATTCCAATAATCGTTGGGATATAATATTGGTTTGTATTGATGTAAATCATCGGTAAATCTGACATACTGATCTATCGGTACGGGCAATGCTCCGTAAGTCCATAGTGTTTGATCGGTCACCAGGTTAATGGTAAAATTGGGATGCCAGTGGGAAATTATTTTGCCGTCTTCAACATCAGCCTGTTCTGTCTCTCCTGTTAGTAGATTTTTAGTTTTGCTAGCTTTGAGCTTTTTATATCTGAAACAAAATAATTACTTTTGTATTTAATGAAAATAATAAAATCAAACGTTTTTTATATTTTTAATAATTAGATAATTAGACATGTTTTATTTTTTGTGTAGCTGGTTCAATTTGTCAACAGTTTGAATTGAAAGTAATGCTTAAAGAATAAGAGAGGGAGGGGGGGGGGGAATTGGGCCAACCCACAATGATTGAATATACAAGGAGGAAAAATTGAACATAAATGAAAAAATTAACAATATCGTTGCCCCAAAAAGATTATAATGACGCAAAACATAGTCAAAGTTATAAGATAAAAGGTAATGACAAAAACATGAAGTTGCCATTTTGATCTCGACTCAAGACCCTCTGGGGTTAAGGAGTGAGTGGATTACGAATTCATAATTCGACACGTTGTTTCATAATTAATAATTATAATTGCACTTGTTGTATTATGTACTATCAGAAGCATTATGCGCCTATTATTAAAAGGATGTGGATAAAATATATTATTTGATACTTTGCTAACATCTTTACAGATTTTTTATTGACTTAACACTGCCGCACAGTACATTGTAAAGAGCTAAACTGTCTTCCCGGTACGCCCAAGAATCTGGTGTAAGACCGAGTCCCCATGGGCGTAATTATGACAGCGAAAGTGTGACGTGATTGGTCGATTCGGCCGACATTTTAAAAAATGGCGGTAATCAACCAATCAAGTCGTAAGAAAATGGGTACGCTATCACGCCTACGCTGTTAAATTTATGCCCATGGGGACCCGGGCTAAGACCGGAGCCATACGGGCGTAAATTTGATGTGTGAAGTGATTGGTTGGAGAATAGGTACATTGTCAAATTTACGCCCATAGACCGGATTCTCATGCAAGGGCTTCTACTCCTTGACCTTCTTTTAGGTACCCATGTTAATTAGCCAAATTTAATAGACAATACAAAAATAGGCAGACCTTATTTAGGATTTGGACCTGGATTTAGATGTTCTACAAAATGTGGCTAATTTATAAATTAATATGAGGTAAACACCTTTTTATTAAATTAATTTAACAGAATTATTTGAGTCGTTTTTTACATTCTTAATAATAATTTATAATTATTATATTATGAAGTTTAAAATTTACTTTCAAACACATATTGTTATCGCAATAATATGTTACTAGTACTTAACCCTGAATATGCAAATATTATATTATTTAAGTAGGAGCAATTATGTTTAAACCGTATGTAAATAAAATAAAAGAACGACATAATTTATGAAAATAAACAATTACATATTATTACTAAATAATAAAGTTTGCCAATTTAAAAATTAAAACTAATTGAGGCAAGTACGGCAGGCGTATGCAATTTAGTCGCATTGTTGCTGGTTCCTACCACAGACATGTAATATAAAGAGATAAAATATTTGATTCATCAAAAACCATTTGATTACAATCATACATAAAGTCAGACCCGGTCTTATCGTGCGGGTCTTACGACTTAACCAAGACATACTTTCAATTATTCTTTTCTTTTATTGCGTTTAATCATACTAACCAAATAAAATCCGTAAGACAAATTTGACAGACTTATGCAATTTTGACATGAAAAAAAAAAGGATATGTATTTAATTTTCAGCGATTCACAAAAGTTTGTACCTGCGACCTTCGTCTTCATTTAAAGATATCAGTTTTGTGACTACTTTGACAATTAATTTAATGTGAAAATATAACCGATAAATAGCAATTTTTTGGTTTTTCGCATCCCCAAGCAAAAATAATGGTGCTTAATTTGTTAAACTATTTCGAGAATGAAAGAAAAAGTGAAAATTCGCCAACCAATGTGCAGGAAACCGCTGCAAAGCACTGGGAATTAGTTTAAGGAATGTGCATGAAAGAAATATATAATACCGAAAAATACTAAAAAATGTAAACGAAGAAAGTCAAAGACTGAAGATTTGAGCGAAAATATTAAAATGGCAGTTCGGAACGTGAGTTATGATTTATACAGATCAAAAACCAATGTAACTCTTCCAGTTTTAAAACAAAAATTTAAAAATTCGAGGTGTTTTGGAAACGGACTTGAATCGTTATCAAAATTAATAAAACAGTTGGGTTTTCGCTATAAAAAATACTCTAACCGGAGATTTTTCTGTAAGCAGCCACAGATAGTAAGTCAGCGTGTTCAGTTTTTAAAAAAATATACTGAAAATTACAAATCAAAATTTATAAAACTAGTATTTTTAGACGAAACATGGATATTTTCAAATTGAAGTGGTTCAAAATCTTGGCAAGATGATTCTGTGAAAAGAAAAAAAGAGATGTGGCACGGGAAAGCGGTTCATTATTTTACATGCCGGTTCTGTAACAGGATATGTTCTAGATGCAAGCTTAATTTTCTCTTCCACATCAAAAAGTTCTGACTATCATGACAATATGAATTGCGAAATGGTTGAAAAATGGCTAAAAGCTCAATTAATCCCAAATTTAGATGAACCGTGTTTAATGGTATTAGACAATGCATCATACTCGTATTATTCAAGAATTTTAAATAAACAACCTAGTTCATCTTGGCGAGAAAGTGATATTTATGAGTGGCTTGAAAAACGCAACCAAAATCCTTTACCAAATATGTTAAAATCGGAACTCCTATCCCAAAGTTTCTCAAATCACCCAAAATATACGCAGTAAATGAAATATTGCGTGAATATGGCCATGAGGTTCTACGACTGCCGCCATATCATTCCCAGTTTAATGCGATAGAATTAATATGGACTGGGGCATAATCTTTTTATGAAAAACATGTAGGTGATGGTCTTAAATAAAAATACTGAAATAAATCGGTGGAACATACAGAAAAATTAATAAGGAATTGGTGGGATCGAGAACAAGTATTAGATGTCGAAGTAGCGCCGATGATCATTGCTTCATTCGAGGATGACGACTCAGATGACGAGGACTTTTCAGAATTTCTAAGTGATGATGACAGTTTTTAGTCTATAATTATAAACGGTTTTCTTTGTTTACATTTTTTAGTATTCTTCGGAATTATATTATGCTTTCTTTCATGGACAATTTTCTGTACAATCCTTAAATTGATTACCAGTGACAGACAATTTATTTTGTCAAATTTCCACTTTTATTGAAAAACTTTTTCTTTACACCGCGTTTCGCTTCATTGTAGCTTCTTCGGGTGTATGGTGCTAACTAATTTTATTTCAGTACAATAACAAAATGGTCTAGAAGTCTAGATGAAACACACAGTATAATATTTTACTTAATATAGGTACAAAACAAATGGCAAATGCAACTAATATTAATATAACCTTGGGTTGCAATTACATGCTGTAGATCTAGGCAATCAGCAGAAATTTGTCATCATTGATTTCTGATAAAACGATTTCTGATCCGGACAAAATGTAAACAAATACTTAATCCTTAATAAATAGAACTCCTTAACAAATTAAAATTCACATTGGGAAAAACTGTCTGCAGTTATACAAGATTATTGTTTGATTTTTTATTATTGAGGATAGAACAAGGACATTTTAATTAGGAAATTAAGCAAAATTATTTAAAAAAATAGGAGAATTCAATTAATACTAACCCAAGAATGCCCAAGATGATAATTGACATATTGAGAGAGAATAGATAAAATTTCAAAGTAATTTATTAAAAGACTAGATATCATAGCGTAATAGGGTTTGGAATGCAAATCTTGTTCATCCATCATAAAGCTATTAAGAGTGTTGTATTTATTTTAATCAAGTAGTAAAATAAATAATACAAGATACTTTAAAACCTTTAATTTATGACTAATAACATAACTACCTAAGTAAACTTGAAATTTGAAACTTTTTTGGTACCTAGTAGCAATTAGCAATCAAGAAGCTAGTAGTAGATATAAATAAAAAAAGATAACTGAAAAGTAACACTTAAATGATAGCATCCAGTTGTTAATATTAAATGATGATTCCTAATTAAAATAATTCCTTATTAATTATGGTTTAAAAAAAACTTATTAATTATAAATTATAACAAAACAACGTATGAATAAATGGAATGTATCCATTTATTCATACAAAAATAAACTTCCAAATATTGGTCCAATAATAATATTAATATAAATAAGGGAATGTGAAAATATTAAATATCTAGGAATAATTTTTGATAAACCTTTAAAATGGGTCAATGAAAGACAATTTATTTTGTCAAATTTACACTTTTATTTGAAAAACCTTTTCTTTACATTTTTCAAATAAAAGTGGAAATTTGACAAAATAAATTGTCTTTCATTGAGTTATAATGAATTTCCATCAAGTATAGACCTCGACGATTCAAAATTTAAAATGGGATTTACATAGTGACTACCTACATTGTAAAAAAACAAAGAATTCTTATACCAAAATTTAAACACCTTAAACAATTTTTAAATATAAAAGAATTAGAAATATTGTATTATTCTTTAGTACAAACCCATTTAAATTATGGAATACTAGGATGGGGAGGTATAAATAAGAATTATCTTAATAATATTGAAACTATTCAAAAATACAATTTGAAAATTATTTACGAAAAATACCACCAATATTCTTCTGATTTACTATTTAAAGATAGCAAAAAAATGGATATTAAACAAATATTTTCTTACAAAATGTTAATATATATTTTTAAACATAAAAATAAAATAAATTAAGTATATTAATCACACACATGAAACTTGTAATAAAAATACTATTAGGTACATGTAAAAATAGAGTAAACAGAACAACAGCACACAAACATTTTTTAAACATCAATCCATATATTTTTGATATGCTACCACAGTCAATTAAAATAATTATAGAAATAAAATTAAAAATTGGATATTATCCAATCCAAGAGACATATTCAAGAATGTTATTAATAAATAATAAATATACCAAGCTATAATTAATAAAATAAATAAATATATATATTATAAGTATACATGACGTATTGCATCTTTGTATACTGTTGTAGTGATATAAAATATACCAACGAATATTATAATCTAGTTGTGCCTGAATTATGAAATATATTCTGGACAATAAATATTACATTATTTAACTCAAAACAAGTATTCATAGTTTATACAAAAAAAATTATATATTAGCATTAAAAAAAAATATATATAAAAAAATATTTGAATAAACTTTTGTTATTATTAAGTGTTATTATAATTTTTAAATAAGTATTCTACATCAGATTAACTTTTAGCATTAATAAAAGCAGTTGGATATCTTCCCGAAACCCAAAGGAACATAGAGATGGGCCATAGTATAGTGACGCCCATCATTAGGGCCATACAACGCAAACAACAAAAAAACTTACCTGTTAAGCTGCTTAACGGCGGAAGTCATATGATCAGCATTGAAGGTTTTAGATTTTGGATCGGGACTATTCCCCAATCGCGTAACAAATGCATGTAAATACAAGGATCCATTGTTCTTAATACCATCGGTTATTGGCACATCCTTTTCGATTTCAAATATACCATCGTTACTTGGCCCCGCTTTCCAGTCCCCATACACTATGTTTTCTTTAATCCAAAATAAATTCGAATGGTGATAGTCTGTTAAAATTTCCGACTCTGATAAATAAACATATAAAGTCAATGGAGTGCCATCTGCGAAAATATTTTTGGCTTGTGCTACAGGACCAACCGAACTATCGATACTTGTTGGCTGAGATGGTCCTTTAGAACCTCTAAAGAATGATGAGATAAAGTAAATTATTAAAGCTCGAATAACTAATGATTTTGTAATAGAAAGGAATGATTCCAGCCTCGTGGGTGGTCTTTGGGGTGCAACATTTTCAGCAGGCTGAAAAAAAAAAGGATTTTATACACTACCAGAATTAATTATTATGGAATATCCACGCCCAAATCAATAAATTGTTATTTCGTTACCTAATAGAAAATATTTTTTTTTAACTGATAGAAATAAGATTCTAGAGTTTAGGGTAGAGCAGTTGACGTGTTAGTACGTCTATTTGTACAAGGTAGCGCAAAAAAATAGATAAATGTTAATTTCCTAACATTCAAATTTGGCATAACTTATACAGACTGTCCGCGGATAGGGTTTACAATACCACAAATGGAAGAAAAATTTTATTTTTTGGGAAAAACTCATTCTTGATAAAAAGTTTAGCTTGTAAAAAAAATGCGATTCACGAAGCGAAAATTTTTATTTTTTTATACAGGGTTCGCAAAAACTTCAAAAACTTGATTTTTCTCCAAGAGTTTATTTTTCATTTTTGACCAAAATGTCAATTAGAAAACTTATTTAGAATAATGTTTGTAATTTAAATCCGAGATTTAAAATAAATCTTCGATTTTTTTAGTTTTTTTTTTATTTTTAGAGGTAAATAGAAATTTTGCTGCTCAATAAAAATATTAATATTAAATTTTATTAGACTCTATTTTCATAATGGGTGGTGTGTATCTTATTGTAAAATTTAATGTATTCCTACTAGAGATGTGACGAATAGTGGTTTTGCCGAATAGCCGAATACCGAATATTCGGTTTATTCGTCCAAATTGAAACCGAATATTCGGCGATACCGAATAATACAGTTTTGCTTGATCTGAACTCGTAGCCGCCAAGATTTATTCGAGTTTTGCGGGTTACGACACGACCTGTATTGGCACGTGTCGACGGTCGCGCCGTGCAAGCCTATTTAGTGTAAGGTACTCTGTTGCTAAGGGTGGTTAATGTTATAGGTTATTATCGATTTATAATTTTTATATTAATAAAATGAACAAAAACAAAAAGTCAAAAGTTTGGATCTTCTTTAAAGATACCGAGGACGATAAAAAAGCCCAGTGTACATTGTGTAATGTTTTAATTTCAAGAGGGGGCAAAGGAAAAGGAGCTACGACCACTTCGCTTACTTGTCAGAAGAAATACTGCACAAGGACCACTGCCCGTTTGCATGGTGGAAAAAATACTCCCTCAAATTTCCAAAAATGAGCCAGATGGCAAAGGTTTATTTATCAGCTCCTGCAAGTACTGTTTACGGTGAACGCTTGTTCTCCGAAGCTGGAAATGTTTATGAGAAAAAGAGGAGTCGTTTATTACCTGAGAGAGATGAGAGCTTGGTGTTTTTGCACCATAATCTACCACTTATTAACTATAAGTATTAATTATTTTTAAGTTTGTAAAGATTTTTTTTGCAGTTATGTTTTTATAAATACGTACCTATTGCAATTTTTATTTGAAAATAAAAAATCATTAAAATCAGCCTTTTCCCATTTTATCGCAACCTTAAAAAAAAATTCGAATATTCGGGGTCTTAAACCGAATATTCGGCCGAATACCGAATAGTCAAAAAGTGGCCGAATAGGCCGAATACCGAATAAATATTCGGCATCGGTCCCATCTCTAATTCCTACCATATTTTGTAGAAACAAGGAATTTTTTTACTTTTTTATTACTTTGCTTTATGTATGGGGCAAACTTAAAGTTGTAAAATAGAATTTAATGTGTTTTGAAAATGTTGATCTTAGAACAAAGGGTTTATTTAGTTCAATGTTACGGTGCGGGCGAAAGTTTTTACAACTTTGTGATAGAGAAATTTAATCAAAGATACCCTAACGTTTACGTCTCAAAAATGGGACTTCATAAATTATTAAGAAAATTTCAGCGAACTGGTTCAGTTTCCAATTTAAAAAAAAGCTATGATTAGAATGACGCAGCTTCTCTAATCGTATTGCAGTCTGTTGCTGAAAATCCTACCCTTTCATTAGGAAACCGAGCTCCAGAACTTGGTGTAGTAAAAAAACTCATATTCAGTATATTTTAAAGGCAAACAAAATATTCCCATTTAAGCCAACTTTTAATCAAACGTTGAAAGAAGGAGACGAAGCCAAACGTTTGGATTTTTGTCTTTGGGTCAGAAACAAAATTATAAGTGAAAACAGGAATTTTCATAAATTTATCATGTTCTCCAATGAATCGACATTTTCAACAAACGGGAAAGTGTCTTCGGCGCATATTAGATACTGGAGCAAAAAATGTTCTCTTCGTGAATTGCATTTTTATACAAGCAAAACTTTTTATCAAGAATAACTTTTTCCCGAAAAATAAAATTTTTCATCCATTATTTGTGCTATTGTAAACCCTATCCGCGGACAGTCTATAAAAATTGAATTAAAGTTATTTTGTAAACTAAACCAATAGGTGATTCATCTGAGTTAGACACTGGCCCAAAAGTTTTACCATGCCACTCAAGGTAACAAAAAAAAAATATTATTTCTTGTACCTAAATAAATAAATACCTAGAGGTACCTAAGTATTGTCGAAAAAACGTTTCGTAAAAAATCAAATGCGATATTTTATCACTTTTGGCTTTTGCTAAATTAAAAGCCAAAAACCATTCCAACAAAAAAGTCTATAGTACAGAGTGCTACACTCATTTAATTCATTTAAATACCTACTTAACGTTAGAAATACAAAATTATTTCTTACTTAATCCATAACAACTGCATTATTGACCATGTAATGGTAATTTTATTCTTACCTCGGGTGGAACGGCGAAACTTTCGGGCCAGTGTCTAACCCAAATGGATCACTAATTGGTTTAGTTTATAAAATAAAATTTAATTGTTATACCTACCTATAAATTATGTCCAATTAAAATTTTAGGAAATTTACATATATCTAGTTTTTTGGCGCTACCCTGTACAATTAACGTATCAGGACATAAACTACTCTGAACTCAACTCTAGAGTCTCATTTCTATGAGTTAAAACAAAAATTATTAAATTTGGTTCATTATTAAAGAAATAATAGCTTATTAATTTGGACATTTTTGAATATTTCATAATTAATTCTGGTAGACTGTTTTTATACGCATATTCTGGCATATTATTATCATATACCTACAGTGTCCTTCAAAAAGGTCGCATCTTATAGCGGCGTTCAGACAATCAATAATACTGTCAATAATAATTGAATCGCTCGTTTCAAAAACAACATAAGTCACTAAAACGAAATTTTACAGGATGTGGGGCAAGAGCTACATAAGTCCACGACTTATGATGTTTTTGCCACGAACATAGGATACGACCTTGCGTTATTTCTATAAGGTTAAATGGGACTTGTGTCATTTTTATTCAGTACTTGCGCCTTCTAATGTAGAGGCGTTTCGTGGTAAAAAGTAAATTTCGTAAAAAAGTGACTTATGTCGTTTTTGAAACAACTGATTCAATTATTGATGTTAAATATTGAGTCATTTCATCAAGATTTTTATGACGAAAGATTGGTTAAGAAACAGACACAAGTACAAGACAAATGTACGAAAAATTATTGGGGCCTGGTCTTCTTTGTTATTGATAGCTGGGAGCCCTTCCTCATCCAATTGACTATCCAGTACCTAGTATTGCTTATTTATGTGAGAATTTTAAACACACAAATTTACAATACAATAGGTACTCAATGTTTTTACCAAGGCGTTGTAGCGTTTACAATTCAATACTAAAGGAATGATCTATTTTCTGTTTTCACGGAGGTTTTCACCTTCAATATTACTGACGGTACCTACAACCCCCCCTATAAAATTAGTATTGATGGAATTTTTAGTCATTTTTTAATACAAGGCGTCAGTCCTACTTCAATACGCGGTTCACATGGTCAATAATAATGTCAGTATTTTATACTATTGACAGTAGGTATTATTCCCGGTATTATTAATTGTCTGAAACTTATTGTTTAGTTTAATAAATTCAATCTTTGAAACAACCTGCTGTTCAAAAATCATAAAAACCTTGTTAGATAAAAATAAAATTAAAGCTTTTGTTACACACAGTATACTTATTATGCTGTCGCAACAATCTTATGCAAAATTCAGTGTCGCATTATGAAACTGTGGATGGCAGGTGGCAATTGTTTCATATCTAGTCACTGAAATTTTATTGTTAAATGTATACCTAGTAGGTAGGTAAAGATCTTAAATTACATGAAGATTTAAAACTCAGGAGCCTGTGACATAATAGGTAAACCCCTGGCTAAAATTTCCAGAGAATTGCTATGAAAATGACCTTGTTTTAAACCAGATTTGTAAACTTAAAATTAACTTTTCTAGCATTCAAATAAATATAATCGGTGTTATACCTAAAAACTCTTGCTATTTTAAGACTTGAGAAACTTTTTAAAGCTTTGTTAATAAAATTAAAGGGTGCTCAAATAATGCTAATAGAATTAGGTAGGAGCTTACATTAATTTGTGCATTGGAAGTTGTTTGGGGTAAATTTTCCTGGTTGGCCACTTGATTATTTTCCCCAGGAGGGGTTTCTTTAGCAGTTTCACTCATTTTAAATACACGATACCCAAAACTTTTCTATTATAAAGATTATAAAAATTATTTCTTTAGATTACGATGACATGCATGTGACAGAACAGAAAATCAATTTTTTAGCACAAAAAATAACAAAAATATAGGTTATGTGAGAATCTTTTTTGTGTTGCTACGATGCTAAGCTGCAGCTAAACATAGCTGACATTTTCTCTGTGCTGACACAAACAAGAAGCAGGATGTGTTAGCTCTTCCGTTCAACAGATGGACAAAACATCAGGCAATACGTCCAACTATAGAAAAGCCCTGTCTGGAATATGGGTGTCTTTCCCTGCTCACTGGGGCGACACCAATGATCTGCAGATTATTGGGCGACACTTTTGACTTTTTTTTTATCAGAACTGGAGGATCCTGGTACCTATTTAATAACAATAATATAAAAACTACAAAACAATAAGTTCTTATTGTGAATTAGCTATTCTTTTAAAATTTAATTGCATATGGTTGAGATTACAGATGCCCTGCATCTGTAAGTAACAGTTTGCAGATGCAAATGTCAAAATTGGAATTCTAGAAAATTATCGTGGCATAGGTACTTTGCGTCTGCAAATTTGCAGAAGGTTGGAAGGTCCTGCAAACTTGCAAAATGTATAAACTTTGATAAAACAAACCCATATATTTTGGGGATTTGACGAACGATGGTATTGGTGGTTAATTACAATAATTTGTATCCGATTTTTATATAAAATAAAACAAGGGAACGCTAAGAAGTTCATTAATTCATTATATTGCCATGGACTTGGGCATATTTCAAGTATTTGGCAGTCGATATAAATAAACCAGAAGTTTTTAGTAAAACGGTTGAAATGGCGAATTTGCAAATTTAATCAGTTTCCTCTGACACGTGCATGCATGTTTCGGCCCTTGGGGTCATTGTCAAAGGAGAACAATTTACATATATAGGTACATTACAAACATTTAGTATCTTCGTGTACTCCTTTGACAAGGACCCGCAAGGGCCGAACACGTGTCAGGAAACTGATTAAGTTCTTCTCCGCATGTTGCCGAACAGCTAGATTTTTGTAGGCGTATTAGCAAAGCTATATTCTGCGTAGCTATGGAATGGAAATTGCATATGGCATTAGAGTTTATAAATAAACAGACGGAAATTAGGTTTGATAAAAATACCTAAGGCGTCCAATGCTCAGAGAGAAAAGGAAAAAATAAATGAAGAGTGGTCAACCTAAGTGCCATAATCGAAAACTACCAGAAAATGTAAAAAACTGTTTTAAAGCTAAGAATAAAACAATAGTTTATTTTTTTATTGATATTTTTATTCATAAGCATACACAAAAACATTTGTAGGATAAAATTTACGTAATAAACGTATGTACATAAATTGAACAAAAAAATATAGAAAAGGTCTAAGGCTCCTTTTATACTGGGATTCTGTATGCGAGATACAGTATCTGGGATTCAGATTCTCGCCATCTATGAATGCTTTTTATAATGAATAGGATGAAATTGGCACTTAGATCTTCTAGTAGGACATTGGCATAGGTATACAGGGTACGCCAAACTCGATGGCCCCTTAGAATTATCTAGACAATGAAACAAGTTAGGAATTTGAAATTTAGGATTTGTCCATAGGAGGTCATGATCTCCAATTTGAAAATAGTTTTAACATTGCGGCGTTGCCAGATCTACTCTTACTACATACCAACTTTGTTATTTCAAATGGAATGCCCTGTATATTTTCACATTTTTGGATACCGCTGGACATTCTAAAACTTTTCTGTATAACCGATAGTATACCTATCTAGAGCCGTTTGACAAATAAAAATTATTTATTAAGAAATTTAGCAACACGCATCCCTCAATAAAAAAATAAGATTTTTCGCAACGGACAAAGGCAACCGACTGAGATTTTGGCTGTTGTTCCGGGTATGGTCCGAAAGTAACTAGTGTCGTGGTTTAGCGTTCCGTATTTAACCAAATGATAGCGGTAACCAAAAAATAGGTTTATTTTGGAACACGGTTTTCGGATACGACGTCACCCAAATGTCAAAATGCTCACCGGCTTTAAACGCCGGTTACAAGTGGTTTCTCCTGTCACTTGTCATTATAAAATATTGTTATGAATTTAAT
Organism: Polydrusus pterygomalis; assembly: GCA_963969555.1. Taxonomy (NCBI): domain Eukaryota; kingdom Metazoa; phylum Arthropoda; class Insecta; order Coleoptera; family Curculionidae; genus Polydrusus; species Polydrusus pterygomalis. The sequence continues at coordinate 24,525,975 of OZ018379.1, forward strand.
TTCAAAATATTTGGCCGATGGTTGGTAATTTATTAAGAGAATGAATCTCAATGAAATTATAAGTAAGTGTATTTAGCATTTCTGTAAATTATCAGTCTGTCGTGAACTTCTCAAAATTAAAGGTTATGATTTTAACGGACATGGTGATTTTTCGTCCCGAATTTAACCGGATTTTTATGGTTGATCTGTCATTTGTCGAGGTTAACTGTGGTTACTGGTGGTGATATTCGGACCATACCCTTAATAGGTTGTTTTGTCATAATATGTCAGGCAAATTAAATTATCTCATACAGGGTGTCTACAACATCATATTCATTTCGTGCAACATAAAAATTGTAGTTATGCAGCAATTTTAAATGGAACACCCTATATTTTAGAGTGGTAACTAAAAGATCCATTAATTCTCTATCTAAAAGTATAATGTGATGTCATACCTAATTTTAGCCGTTTTGGACTTATAAGCAAAAAACCAAATAATGTAATTAATGTAAATATAATTTCTTATTAGCAGAAGAAGTAGGCTATGACTTCAACCAAAAACGTTTGTCAAAATGTCACTGTCTATTTGGCAAGTAAACGCTGTACTTACGTTCGTAATCTGTTATCTGAATATGGCGAATTCTTATACAAACGAGGAAATTTTAAAACTGTTCTACATTCATGGCGAGTGCAACATAATTATTAATAGAACATGCAGAACATTTAACGAACACTATCCACACTTAGTCCCAATGAACAAAAAGAAATTCAATAGGATAGAAAATAACTTTAAGAACAATGGTCAAATAAAGCAGGAAAGAACCCAAATTAAACCTGTAACAGGTATGCATGAGGAAATGCAACAAAATATGCAAGAACATTCATTTCATTGTCTTCGTTACCTGTTACAGGTTTAATTTGGGTTCTTTCCTGCTTTATTTGACCATTGTTCTTAAAGTTATTTTTTATCCTATTAAATTTATTTTTGTTCATTGGGACTAAGTGCGGATAGTGTTCGTTAAATGTTCTGCATGTTCTATTAATAATTATGTTGCACTCGCCATGAATGTAGAACAGTTTTAAAATTTCCTCGTTTGTATAAGAATTCGCCATATTCAGATAATAGATTACGAACGTAAGTACAGCGTTTACTTGCCAAATAGACAGTGACATTTTGACAAACGTTTTTGATTGAAGTCATAGCCTACTTCTTCTGCTAATAAGAAATTATATTTACATTAATTACATTAGTTTGGTTTTTTGCTTATAAGTCCAAAACGGCTAAAATTAGGTATGACATCACATTATACTTTTAGATAGAGAATTAATGGATCTTTTAGTTACCACTCTAAAATATAGGGTGTTCCATTTAAAATTACTGCATAACTACAATTTTTATGTTGCACGAAATGAATATGATGTTGTAGACACCCTGTATGAGATAATTTAATTTGCCTTACATATTATGACAAAACAACCTATTAAGGAACAACAGCCAAAATCTCAGTCGGTTGTCTTTGTCCGTTGCGAAAAATCTTATTTTTTTATTGAGGGATGCGTGTTGCTAAATTTCTTAATAAATAATTTTTATTTGTCAAACGGCTCTAGATAGGTATACTATCGGTTATACAGAAAAGTTTTAGAATGTCCAGCGGTATCCAAAAATGTGAAAATATACAGGGCATTACATTTGAAATAACAAAGTTGGTATGTAGTAAGAGTAGATCTGGCAACGCCGCAATGTTAAAACTATTTTCAAATTGGAGATCATGACCTCCTATGGACAAATCCTAAATTTCAAATTCCTAACTTGTTTCATTATCTAGATACTTCTAAGGAGCCATCGAGTTTGGCGTACCCTGTATAGATCATATAAATAGAAAAAATTTTTTTTGAATTTTGGCACAGGGTTGACCACTCTTCAAATATTTTAAATCAAAAAAATTACAGTGTGTTTGGGACATAAAAGAGGTAAGTTTTCACCAAATTTCGTGAAAAAAAAATTTTCTTGTAAAAGATAGAAATAAAAAACCAAAAACTAGGTTATTTGAATTTTTCACATAAATTTTGAGGTATGTGAAAAAAGCGTAAATACAAAAGTTGTAGACCTTTTTATTACCTACAACTTTGCCATTTACCGTTTTTCCATAGGACTTGTAGTTTTGCCGGAAATCGAGATAAATAGTTTTCTACCCTTAAAAACTCACCCCTTTCCACTTCCCGACCTCGGATCGCCCGTAAATTATTTTTTCTTTAATTTTTGTTATATTTTCTTCCTTTTCCAATGGGTTTCATCCTACTATTTAACCATTTTCAAAGGCTTCAATCAGCCCTGGTATAGTGGCAAATTAAAATTGCCCATACCCAGGGAACGGTAGTAAAATATACAACACCTTATTGTTGTTCCAACATGTAATAAGTTTGGAGTAAATAACCCACCACATGCTACTGACACTATAGTTAAGTCCTGCAACTTTGCAAAACTTTAAACCGAGGTTATTTGACATTCCTCCCTTGTATTTCGATATCTTGTTGAAGCTCGAATTTGGTATACCCTGTACAATGAATATAGATTCACAGGAGTTTATAATTAGCGTCTATTTAAATAGACGCTATAGCAAAAGATCCATTAAAAATAACTTCGCATTGACATTTCAATAAGATATTCATTTGGGTAACACAGCCTCAAAATTTGTTATAAAAATGGCCTTAAGAAGTGCGCTTATCAAGGTATCATTTTGATGTTTTAATTCCTTTACAATAAAAGTTAAATAAGTTTTTAGTGAATATTTGTTTGTAGACTAGTTTTAACTTTAGTTTTGGGGGGTCACTGATGGGGTAAGCTCGGCAAATCAATTAAATAAGGTACCTACCTAGAGAGCTATTATTATAGTTCTTTTCTAAATAATTACCTATGTATATTTTGGCCTAAGTTTAGTCATCATCAGCTACATGTATATTTTTTGAAGGTGATCTTGAAAGTTATAAATAATAACTAAATAATTTAAAAAAAATAAAATAAGAAAAATTCTTTTAAATCTACTAATTTTGTTAGTTTGCTGACCTTATTCCCAAAAACTACAATAACGATAAGTTCAATCACAAGAATAAATAACAATTTATTCTTGTGGTTCAATGCACGGTATTAATGCAATATTTATATGTACCTACCTATCCGATTTATGCTGGTTGTGCTATGATTATTAAATTGAAAGGTACCTACCTCAAGTTTGAAAAGTTTATTTTTTTAGAAAACAACAGAAAAAATCTTTCATAATAACAGCTCACATATAAATCGGATACCTAGGTATATATTTTTAAAGAAAAAATTGTACCAATTAAATACACGTTTTAGCTTCGTCCCTTGACTAGAGCCTTAGCTACCGAAGCGCCTAGAGAAAAAGCTGTTCAAAATGTAAGAGCAAAAATGAACCAATTTCAAATCGAAAACGAGTGTCCAATTCATATAAAGGGAAGTTTTCTGGATATAGTTATTTTCAGAGCAACGGCTGTACTAGCAGTTGTTGGTGCTGGCTGCTCTCTGTACACTGTGCAAGGAATGGTGTTTAGAAAGAAGTAATGTTAAGACAATAATCACTGTTAACGATGTGTAGTTACAATAAAAAAGTTTGCGAAAGTTTCTTTTATATTTATTTTCGAACCATAACTTAGTAGACTACTTAGGTAACAGATATATATGTACAGTGTCACCAGTATAAAGTCCGCATCATATGGGATTTTTTTTTATTAATAATTTTATTCAAAAATTTGACTTTGAATCAAGTTCTGCTTCAATCGAGATGAAAATTAAGCAAAAAAATATAAGTCACGTGATTCGCATTATCTGTCGTTTTAATTTTTTCCAAAAAATAATTCAATAGTGGGGTTATTTCTGAAAATATCGAAAAAAGTTATTAGAAAAAGTTTTTTTTTAATGCAGTTTCTAGCCCACATGCAAAATTTCAGCTGCATAAGATAATTTTGATTTTTTACCTATATTTTGTTAATTGCACCACTTTTGCAAAATAAGACTCAACGCAACCTACATAAAACGTCTTAGTTTTGACAATGCTTTATTTAAGATACATTTTCTTTAAAGTAGCGCCATATTAAATGTGTGTTTTTCTACAAAATCAAAATAGGGCTATTAAAATTTGGTCGCATGTGATGCAAAGTTTATTTTTTGTTTTTGACCCTGTATAAGGTAACTTCATAAAATAAGTATTTTTGAAAACGTTATTTGTGTCTGAAAGTAATACACCTTAATATTAAGACAAAAAAAGAACACAGTGTCTTCAGTAAAGTGTTTTTTAAGTCGAAAATAAATTTTAGTTTAACAATGGAAAGTTTATCTATTTTCAACGATTTAATTTAAAACCCCTATATTTATTATTAAGCTATGTCATAATAACGTTAAAGTGTATTACTTTCAGACACAAACAACGGTTTCAAAAATACTTACATTATGAAGTTACCTTATACAGGGTCAAAAACAAATAAACTTTGCATCACATGCGACTACATTTTAATAGACCAATTTTGATTTTGTAGAAAAACACACATTTAATATGACGCTACTTTAAAGAAAATGTCTCTGAAATAAAGCATTGTCAAAACTAAGAAGTTTTATGTAGGTTGCGGTGAGTCTTATTTTGCAAAAGTGGTGCAATTAACAAAATATAGGTAAAAAATCAAAATTATCTTATGCAGCAGAAATTTTGCATGTGGGCTAGAAACTGCATTTAAAAAAACATTTTTTTAATAACTTTTTCGATATTTTTAGAAATAACCCCACTTTTGAATTATTTTATGGATAAAATTAAAATTTGACAGATAATGCGAATCACGTGACTACTATTTTTTTGCTTAATTTTCATCTCGATCGAAGCAGAGCTTGATGACAAAGTACAATTTTGAATAAAGCTATTAATAAAAAAAAATTCCATATGATGCGGACTTTACTGGTGGTATATAATAATATATAATATATTTATATGGGAGCGTAACCTAATACGTTAGGACAAATAGAACAGGAACTTTACTTTAGAAAAACTTAAAAACCTTTCGTATAATAATTATTTTCGTTTATTAAGAATTCAGCCAATAAGAAACGTTGCATTAAAAAGGATAAAATAGGATTAATGTTATAAGTTAAAAGAAAAAGGATGAAATATACAGCAAAAATTAGTTTACTTTTTCTTTATTATAATTTTCAATATAATAATTAATATGTTCTATCCCAATATTCTTGACGGGATTTTTGACCTAACAAAATTCTACTATATTTTTATACAGGGTGGCGCACCGAAAACTTTCCACCCAGGTTTATTTTCTTGTTAATAAATAAATCAAAATTCGCTGGAAGACGGGAACCTTATTAATTCTCAGGGGGACATATTTTTTTGTTATTTTCACCCCCCCCCCCCTGCTGGAATCCTTACGACGGGGTGGCTTCCACCCTTAAAATCTTAAATGGAAAGCGGGGGTCGAGTGGTACCTTATTTTAAAGGGAATTGAATTGCCTTCCAAACGCGACCTTGCTCGTTTAAATCGAGTGAATAGTTCCTGAGAAATAGAGTTAAAAAGAAAAGAAAATTTAAAAGTAATAAAATTTATTACCGGTTGTATTAATCAAGTAAATGTTGAAAATGTCCACCTCCAACCTCCCTGCAATTGTAAAGTCACTGTTCAAAATGTTCGCGAACATTTTGGAGGATATGGGTTGGCTTTCACCCTTAAAATCTTAAATGAAAAGGAAGGTCGAGCGATAGCTTATTTTAAAAGGAATTAAATGGTCTCAAAATCAGCATAATAATATACTACTTGCTCGCTTAATTCTTAAAAAGTTTTAATAATATTTTCACCGATCCTTAATTTTATTACTTTTAAATTTTCTTTTTAGCCCTATTTCTCAGGAACTATTCACTGGATTTAAACGAGCAAAGTCGCGTTTGGAAGGCAATTTAATTCCCTTTAAAAAAATGTATCACTCGACCCCCTTTCCATTTTAGATTTTAAGGGTGGAAGCAACCCAGTCGTAGGGATTCCAGCAGGGGGGTGAAAATAGCAAAAAAATATGTCCCCCTGAGAACTAACGTTCCCGTGTTCGAGCGAATTTCTATTTAATTATTAACAAGAAAATAAAGCTGGGTGGAAAGTTTTCGGTGCGCCACCTTGTATAATATATAATATATTTATGTGCAGCAAACGCTCATACAATAAATGGGGAAATGGTTAAACCTAGGTCCACGTTGACTTGTTATATGATACTACTGTCTTCCGACTTTATTTTGAAAAACAGATGTTTTGGTTTTTTTGTAGCTTTTTATATTACAAATATTTAACACAATACTTTACAATCAATGATTCAGTTTAACAATATATAAGGATACTTAATAAATTAATTGATGATAAAAGCTTACCAAATATCATCTGTATATTAGACGGTCCTGAAACAAAACAAGAGGATTTTCACCAAAACAATATCGGGTGCCCACGGAAGGTGGCTCGCTCCTCTAACTTTTTTGTTTTTCAAGATAATGAAATAAAATTCGGGGGATTTGTCTACGACATAAAACTGCATTTTTTGACAGGTGACTCAACATTATGGAACTTCCGGTTTAACCGGAAGTGACATAAACTTTCGATTTTTAAATGGGACACCTGGTGTATTTTTACTTTTTTTGACTCCATATGACATTATAAAAACAACGATGTGTCACTTGTTACTTTTTGTCACCAAGAAAATATTTTTTTTCTAAATTTATTGTTTTATCTAGAGGGCTATGAATACCTTAAAATCACTTATTTCAGTTCTTCAATCTTGGTAAAAATACAATTTTACTATTTTTGGTCCAATGCTATGTGCTATGTAAAATATAATCTTTAAAGTTGTATAACTCATGTTTTTTAAATGGCAACATGGTGGCTCGTCGGGTTAAGAAACAAGAGGATTTTGTTACGATTATTTTAATACCATACACTATTAGGTTTTAGAAAAGCTGCCATTAAAAAACGTTAAAAAGTTGACTTAGAACTTTCCTAAAATGCAGCATCTTTTGAGAATAAATTTATATTTAAATGCATCAAGTAGCCTGTGACCAGCAAAACTGATATAACAAAATCATGCCTTGAAGAAAATTGAAATGCCAACAGCTTTTGCCAAAGTAAATTATTTTGTTGTTTAAAAAGCATGGACAATAATAGTTTTACAAGGAGTGAAAAAGTTGATATGTTATTATTGTCAGGCTCATTTCGCATTTTCGGAACCAGTTTTGGGTACCAAATAGTGCCGGGTTGGATGACGATGACGCCCATTAAAATATCGTTATGCGTAAAGTCGTGCAGCATCGGTTGAATTATTTCTACATTCTCCAAACACTAATAATAACATATCAACTTTTTCACTCCTTGTAAAACTATTATTTTCCATGCTTTGGCAAAAGCTGTTGGCATTTCAATTTTCTTCAAAGCATGATTTTGGTTTATCAGTTTTGCTGGTCACAGGCTACTTGATGCATTTAAATCTAAATTTATTCTCAAAATATTCTTCATTTTAGGAAAGTTCTAAGTTCACTTTTTAAAGTTTTTTAATGGCAGCTTTTCTAAAACCTAATAGTGTATGGTATCAAAATAATCGTAATAAAATCATCTTTTTTCTTAACCTGACGAGCCAACATGTTGCCATTTAAAAAATTATTTATACAATTTTAAAGATTAAATTTTACATAGCACATAGCATTGGATCAAAAATAGTAAAATTGTATTTTTCCCAAGATTTAAAAAACTGAACTAGGTGATTTTAAGGTATTCATAGCCTTCTAGATAAAACAATAAATTTGGAAAAAAAATATTTTCTTGGTGACAAAAAGTGACAAGTGACACATCGTTGTATTTAGAATGTCATATGGAGTCAAAAAAAGTAAAAATATACCAGGTGTCCCATTTAAAAATCGAAAGTTTGTCACTTCCGGTTAAACCGGAAGTTCCATAATATTAAGTCACCTGTCGAAAAATGCAGTTTTATGTCGTATACAAATCCCCCTAATTTTATTTCATTATCTTGAAAAACAAAAAAGTTAGAGGGGCGAGCCACCTTCCGTGGACACCCGGTATATTATACAAGATGGTAATGTTTGTGTCCGCTAATGATCTGGCACCTATAGATGAAACAATAATAAATGAACCTATATATTTGCCATCTATAGGTACCTACCAGATCATTGGTGTCCGCAATGTTTTTTTGAAGGGTAAATTCCTTAAACTTTATAATAAGTAATTTGATTAAAAATACATTTAATAAAATATCTACAATAGTCCTTAATGAAAGACAATGATTTGTCAAAGTTTATATTTTATACGTTTGATCACTGCTGCTTCACTATGGTCATATAAAAAATTGTAAGCATAAACAAAAATATAATTTCAGTGGCATAAAGTTGAACTCTTTTCCCGTTGCATAAAGTGGACTGTTTAAAACTGAAATAGCAAAAATGTCAAACTAATACCTTCTTTCTATTAGGGGCAGTGTATCCCGCTTGGGTACTTTTGACTTAAAGAGCAAACCACCATCGCCCATATTTGTGTTGTAGCCCTGCACATATTCTTCGCCGGGAGCCTAAGAAAATATAATAATAATAATAATAATAATAATAATAATAATAATAATAATAATAATAATAATAATAATAATAATAATAATAAATTATCTTTTTTTTTAGGAGTAGATACAATTAAATAGTGTCAATTCGAAACAATTGACAGGGCTAAATTAGAAAAGAAATTAGAAAAGAAACCGATGACCATTATAAATCTGGGAAATAATGAAAACATGAAAAATCAAATATATTATTATACAAAACGTGTTTAATTTTTGTATGCTTACCTGAGCTATAACTTGGTGATAATTGTCAGCCTCAAGTGCATCTACAATTAGCTCTGGTACATCAAAACACGGAATGTTGCAGTAAGCCAAAACGTAATTTTTTCGGTCAGAATACCTAAAAAAAAGCAGTTTTTCTTTTCGAAAAGATGTAAATAATCAGTCTGATCTAAACTGTCATTATTCAATCAAATATGTCCGACCGTAGATGGTTGGCTTAAACCCAGTTTAGTAGAACTCGGTCGGCTGTGCACTCAAATTAATTTGGCGGCAGTGCATTTTAATTGTGGAATATTAGCCACCAACCAAGTTCTTAGTTTCAAATTAAATATCTTAATCACCAAAGTCTCGTAACTTACCTATAACGCAGAACACCCCATTCATCTTCTTCTCTGATATCCCAATCTTTAAGTTGGGGATCTTGTACGTCGAATCGGTTAAAATCAATAGCTTCAATATCTTCTACAACAATTTCCATATCTCCTTCTACAGACCAATCGTAAACCAAAAGATCGGCATGTTTTCTAAACAAATTTTTAGGAAAAAAGAAAAATTATAAACATTGCCACAAAAATGACAAGCGTCTCGCCGCATATGTCCTCTTGACATTTGGTTGCCTTCCTTATGGGCAAAAAAAGGTATATTGTCAATCGGTTTGTTCGTTGTTAGCGAAGCATTTTTTTTAAATTTAATTTATTTCATAAAATGTTAATTAAATTTTAAAAAAATGATCTGGGTAAGAACGAACAAACCGATTGCCCATAAGGAAGGCAGCCAAAAGTCAAGAGGACATATGCGGCGAGACGCTTGTCAAAAATGTCAGTGCTTTTCGCGTGTGTGCTATTCTTCACGAGAGGATAGCCTGCCTAGGAAACTAAAACGTTGATAAAGTTATTCAATCAGTCATTCATGTTTTGTAAAATTATTGTTTGGCGGCAAAGTTTAAATCTTTTTGAATAAAACTTGACGTTATTATTTCTCTTCAGAATAGAAATAAATCATGTGATGCATTAATTTTTAAACAAATTATTAGAATAATTGGCGCAATAGTTTTAATATAAATTATTTATTATAAAACAGAATGAAACTAATTTTAAAATGTCCATTCATGAAATACATAATATAGTTATTTTATATAATTTTTTTAAATAAACCCTTCGTAGGTAGGTAGGAAATATTTAATTTGTTAGTAACAATAGAGCCCTACAGTGTTAGTGAATATTCTGAATTTTTTTAAAAATTTATAATAAATAAATTTGTGTTGTTTCTTGCAGGTTCAAAGTGCAAATCCTATTTAGAGGCGACACTAGCTTTTTGTAAGAAAAGGCAAAGACGTGTATAGAGTGGGTCTGGGGTCTGTCTAGTGTTATATTTAATATATTCAATAACTATTACCAAATTCAAAGTCAAATTCAAATTCAAATTCAAATTCAAATTCAAATTCAAATTCAAATTCAAATTCAAATTCAAATTCAAATTCAAATTCAAATTCAAATTCCTTTATTTATGTCAACGCACTAACTGTGCTTACACACGTCACAATATAATAAAATCTATAATTTAATGTGGTAATATTCGTAATATACCTTTAATATGACAATAAATTTTTACCAAATCTAATTCATACAAACCTTTCATATTCTCCACATAATGTGATTCCGCTTTAAATGTTATCGAATGAATATTACGCAAATGCTCCATTAAATTATTATTTGTTGTAAAGGCGCTATCACAATTTGGTTCAAGGCATTGACTTCTCCAAATGGTTTCCTTTCTTGATGAACTTGTTTAATATGTCTGTTGCAATAATTATATTGTCTGCTTAACACTTTTTCACAAATACTACCTACACATTACTGGCATTTCTACCCTTTTTTCTGCAAAATCTCTCAAAAAAAAAACAAATAAACCAACGAATACTTAACAGATGTAGTTCTACTAGCTACTGGCTAAAACACAATCAAATAAACAACATTCGCGCCAACACAAGTGACATAATAACTTTGGCAACGTTGGAGTTCCCTAGGCTGGCTATCCTCTCGTCTATTCTTCTTTACCAAAATATAAACCCGCGTTCACCGCCACTTTTCTCCTATGAGTAGGAAATTCACTAGCAACACAAATGCGGTTCGAACGTGATTCGCAGTGTTAACAAAACAAAGTTCACTTTATGAATAAGTAGATGGATTTTTGTATCTTTTATTTTTCCTCCAAAGTTACCTATTCTTTTAGGTACTACAATTCGAAACTACAGACTAATCTGGAGTAAGTTCCAATACAATAAATTTTTTGTTATAATCAAGCTCTGTTATCATATGTAGGTACCGTTAATTTGATATAATAAAGCACCTAAATGCCATTATACTTACGTTATTTCTTTTAAGTATTTGTGCTTATACACTTTTTCAATATCTTCCAGGTACTCCTTAGTGAGAACAGGTGAGTTTACTTCATAATTAAGGTTGCGCTTTTTAATGTTTTCCAGTACCTTCGGTACTGGTATATCTAGGTATATTATCAAATGTGGTTGTAGTAATTCTTGTAGAGTGTTATCACGAAACTCGTAGTACTTCTTATATGCTAAAAAATCCATCTAAAAGTTACTGCTCTTAACAGAAGAACCTGTGTGCTTATTGGATATAAAATATATTTTTGTTTTACTGCTACTGGTTCTAGCCAATTAGAAAATGTAGTTTGTTAACGTTTTAAAGTTTTTATTACGTTTTGTGTAAGAGTGACGGGACAGCAAAATTTGACTCGACAGCCCATGGTTGTCAGTTATTCTTGCCTAGATAGACTAAACAGAGAAGGCATCAAATAAATGTTTGGCAGCCAACCGTATTTCTTAGAACCTTGGCTGTCTACCACATAAATTAAGTTTCTCAGAGCATGGCAAAGGTATTAGGGGGTGAACGAGGGAGGGATAATTGAGGGTTTGTTAATTAGTTTTAGTTTTACTTGTCAATGTGAAAACTCGATTTTCATAAATTCCAAATTTTAACCAACTGCGTTGTAATATTGGTAATGGATGCATTATAGTAAATTCAGATAATTCCCAAATAAAGTCTGGGTTAGAGGCCATATTAAAACCTGTATTATGATTGAAATATCTGAAAATAAGTGTTAATTTGCTGATTTTCTTGGCAGTATACATACCTACTAAAAATATGTATATTAAAAATTTAGATCTTGTCATGTATAAATATGACCATGCGAAATAAACGAAACATTTCTTACCTTTTTTAGAGAGGTACCCATATTTATACATTGCTTCGGCAAATACAAAGTCTGAATAGACGCATCTATCCATAACAACACCTTGTCCAGTGCTCAATATGTGAGCTAGTGCATCAATATATTGAGAAAATCTGAAAATGGTATAGTGTGTAACAAATTTGCCCTTCACTGTTGGGATATTTAGTGTAATTTACAGTTTCTTTGAAATAACCTGGGAAATATTTTACAAAATCCAAAAATGACCTGTTGATATCAGGCAACTTTGATTGCAAGCAAATCATATCAGCCAATGTCATTTAAGTCACAGTGAACGTTGTCTGGTTAGGTATATACCGAGGTACTATATACCTAGTTCCAGTTATTATATATTAGCCTCGATATTAGCTATAAAGCATGGAATTTATAAGCTTTATAAAAAAAACATTTTTTAATTTAATAAACTGAAAAATCATGTCAAAGTTGAAAAGTAGCAGATATATTTGAAAACAGCAGTAAATTCCACAAAACCTTACAAACATAATTATTTTCTATCCCTACACTCTAATTTATAACCAAGTTTTTAATATTAATAATCGAATCTGGGACTTTGTTAGGGTTGTGGATTTGACCGGTCAATTTGTTTTTGGTCAAATGACCGGTCAATTGACTGAAATAAATTAAAATTTAAAAATGCAGTGGATGAACGTAATTGCCAAATTTCTTATTTTGTATTTTGAAAAAAATTAATTTTTTATAACAAGTTTTGCTTGTTCTGAAAGGTCTACTACCATACCTAAATTTTATACAGGGTGGTCAAATGGATGATATAGTTAGGTCCATCCAGGTACACATTCAATAAGTGTATATCTCAATAGTTGCTCCACAGTAGATACATTTCCCTTTTACTTTGTTTTCTTCTCTTATTTCGGTAAAACAATTCCAAATTTTGGTTTTGGACTTCCCCAAACTCATCGTAAATGCGACGTCGCGTCGTTAGTTCATAAAAATGCAATGCAAGGGCAAACCCTAACTCTGGCAAATACGAAATGAAAATAAATAGACAGAAGGAAATGTCTATGAAAATGGTATAAAAAGAGAATAACAATAACTTCTCTATTCCTTTCCTTCATTGTGATTGAATCCGTTCCGGGAACCACTAATAAACGAGGCCGACTATTGGGATTCCCAGAATCAGGTGTTATTGTTTTCTTAAATAACGGCGCTATAACGATACACTAAACATTATCCTGGGTGGTAGGAGGTAATCTGGACAGATCCCAAATGCATAAATAATAAAATAAAATTCATATATTTTGACCGAATTTGACCGGTCAAATACGTCATGGTCAATTGACCATGCCCAACTCTAGACATTGTACAAAAGGGTGACCAATGAAAATAAAACACACTACATTAACAAAACAAACCTGACAACATATTGTTGAAGTTGCATTCTTGCAACTAATTTATGTTTAGGATTTTTCAAAAAGTCCATGATATCAAAACTTCTGCAATCAGGAGCCAGCAAAGGATCCAGCTTTCTTAAGTCATATCCATAATTGTTAATATAGTTCATGTCTAAATTAGCTTCTGGTAAATAAAGCATCCCAAAAGAATTTGCTATTTCCTTTGCAAATTTTGATTTGCCTGAAGCAACAGGACCCTCTACCACTATAAGCTAAAAAGTAATAGTTTAGTGTTACAACAGCTAAAGTACAGTTGAAATATATTATCGAGGGTGTATTCACACCTACCAGCAGTAAGGTAATAGTAGTATAATATAAAATTAATTGATAATGGTATGCTACATAGATGGGAGTGCATTGGCTGCCTACGAGTACCTTGACATTTGTTCTTTCTAATTTATTTTTTCCGACCAATATTAGCTGGTAATGGTAAAATAATTTACCATAGTGGTGCACACTTTTTAACAATTTTTTAAACAAAAAAATACTTTACATTTTACTTGGCATACCTTAGTATTCTGATCAAATCTCGAGGAAGTTGTATCGTACATATAATGAAATAAATTAAAGGATTTTTCATTGTAGTTCCATGGTTTTGGCTTTGGTGGTAGTTCATCTAATCTGCTTGTAATTGTTCTGACGGAGTGAATATTAATTTTAGCAATTACATTTTTGGAAGTAGTGTGGATTGAAAGTCTGTTTAGACCAATTCGAACTATGCTGGCCATCCTTTTCGAATTTTGCTTGGTTTTAAAGATGTTTTACATAACAGGGAAAGTTAACCTAAAAACTAATAGGCTGTAATACTTTTTCAAAGATCGAACCAGTAACAGAATTGAAGGATTTAAAGTAAAAGTAACGTCGTTCGTGCGCTCGCGGTATTGCGGACTCCGTTTATATAACCCAGACCTTCGATAATGGTTTTGACCACAGACAAATTATTTGAAGTTCAGATTTATGTTAAGAAAATTTGTTCGGGTTTGTTCGCCTTCATTTATAGTGAAGTATGGAGGAAATCACTCCATGTTGGATAAACCCAACACAAGATAAGTTTGGCAACGGGTGAACACTCTATGACCATTTGACGGAACAGCTAGGGAAGGGGCATTTTTATTGGCCAGCTGATGTGATATTTCTTCCAAGTCCTTTTTAGAAAGGGGAAGTGAGTAAAACAGAATAAAGACGTCAAAAAAAAAGTGGATATTTGATGTTTAACTTCGGGCAGGCTTCGGCCATAACATTAAAGATGCAAATTGCAAACCAAAGTGTATAGCAAACATAGAAAAAAGAAACCAAACCCTGGTTTCTTTTTTCTATGATAGCAAAGAAAATTTATAGGGTTAGAAATGTTAGCTCCTTGTTAAAAAATCGCAACACAGTAGAGGGAGAAAGAAGAGAGAGAGAGGGGTGTTAGTGTGCCCGCCGGCCATCAGAGGCGCAATGGCGGGAAATTTGAACAGCGGTTTTAGGACTTTTCAATTTAATTATTAACTTTTGAACGAGTTTTTATTGATTTAATCTGTGATTCAATATAAATGTTATTAAATCTCAAATTAAATCAATAAAAAGACGCACAAAAGTTTTTTTTTATGGAATAAATAATGCACATTATTTTTATATTAACCAAGATTTAGAAAATAAAGATGGAAGCACTTTATCGTAAATAATGTTTTCTACGTTTATTTATAAATAAAAACTGCATTGACAACCATAACAAAAAACAACTGTTTAGAATAAACTAATGTCCTTAGGTTACGTCTCACAGGTCTCACTCATCTGGAATTGACTCAATTCATATAATATTATCACAAATACTGTATAAACACAAGCACTAGGATGCATTGAGACACGTACTAAAAGATCCATAAACTATCAGGTGATTCTTACAGCGTTCTCTGAAACAAAAGAAACAGTATCGGGTAGACATTAAATTTCTCTGTAAAATATGGCCGATGGCCCAGTATCTACTTATCGAGTTAGCTCAAACCATTATCTTTGTGCCATTATGTTATAATTTTTAATCCACTCAGTAAAACAAAAATGTTAAAATTATCATTTCAAGAGACTAAACTTATCTGTTCGTAACTGATAGATTGTTAGGTATTACCTCGGGCACAATGTGTTGCAGTTATCTGCAGGTTGCCCAGTGATATTTTGTTAAGATTGGCTTGTTAACCAACACCTATTATGTATGTGAAACATTTCATGTTAATTTATTTATTGTAAACTAACATTTCCTATATTCCTATATAAAAAATAGGTAAGGAAGTGTAAAATCAATTTGATAAACAATAAAAAATAATTACCTGCATAGTAGGCTGGAATAATAACTGAAAGATTACACACATCGGCGAAGTTTTCTAGAATAGAAACTAATAGAATTGTATATTAAAATGATAATAAAAAATTAATTAATTTCCTCAGAAAAAAACGTGGACAAGAAAAATTGACAGTTGTGACGAGGCGATGGATGGCGGGCTGGCGGCTGGCTGGTTTGTTCCAATTAGCACCTGGCGCAGTTTGGGAAGCGTTATATTAGGTTAGAATATAACTGTCCTTCTCTTCTATACGTCAAAAATATGCGACAGAACCCGGTTACACGGCCAGCTGGCGACAACAGCGCTAATTTGCCCTGATGGCCGGCAGGCACACTAACACCCCTCTCTCTCTCTTCTTTCTCTTTCTACTGTGTTGCGAAATCGTCCATTCGGTCCATTTAAGCTTCACCGGGGTGGTGTATAGCCTAGAAGCAGACCAAAATGTTAGTTGATTTTTGATTTTTGACGTCTTATGATTTGATAAATAAAACTAATATACCGATGTCGATAATAGAGACTTTTTGCACCTCTTAATTCGTCATTCTTTTGTGGTTATGGTTATTCTGAGCATGCGCAATGTCAGAAAGGTGATCCGCTATGGTTAATAACCATAACGGACTCCGTTAGTTACGGAAGGATAAGGAAGAGCTTATCGTTATCCTTATGGTTATGCTTAAACTGCATGATGGTCGCCGGAACATACAAAAGTTATGAAGCATCATTGCTATGAATTAAAATTGTGATTAGCAATTAATTAAAATCCAAAGCAATAGTAGCTTTACATTAAAATATACAACTTAATCAAATTATTGTTAGGTTAGGTATTTTATTTTGTTTAGGTGCGCCGGCGCCAAATTAATAACTACATACAGAACGTATAGGCACTGCAAAATCTCTGGTTTTAACAGTGGCGCTACTCGTTATGTTTAATAAAGTTAACCATAACGGAGCTAAAAACTGATATTAATTTAAGAGGTGCAAAAAGTCTCTATCGTCATACAACAAAAATATTAAAACAAATGTCAACGCCCGGTGTAAGTATTCGTTGCGCCGTTGCGCCTACCCTCTTTCTTGAGAAACTAATGTGTATACGGTTTTATGAAGCATAAATTAAAATTGAGAATTTTACTTGTTAAATTAACAGTTAGACCCAATTCCCATGAGCGTAAAAATCACATGATTAGACAATTCAACCGACATTTTAAGAAATGGCGGAAATCAACCAATCAAGTATTAGAAAATAGGTATGGTGTCAAATTTACGCCAATGGGGATCGGGTTTGTTCGCGAACAATCCATAATATGCAATGCATTAAATACCTTTGAGCTGACCACCACTAATTATTCCTGTGACTTTAGCAAGCTTTTCATATTGAACAGCCTAAAGCGGCCCGCACACGGTCAATATATTGATCAGTATAGGATCGTCAATAGTAGTCAAACCGCTTATCAATATTATTACCACCACACACCTTAACTTTTTTTGTTCAGAGTTCAGTATTATTTATTTTCTTACCGTGCATGCTCCTACGTTTGTTTGATGTTTATATTGCGGAGGGGTTGAAATAATGAGAAATAAGAGGAAAATAGCATGTTCAACTATTTTACTACTCTTAGGAATAAAACGTATTGTTAACCGTAAGCGATGATGGGTTAAAAGAGTGGATAACAAAAAAGGAACGTTACGGTCACATGAATTTACTAAGAAAAATCGTTTCAATAAGTGATGTAAACGATTACTGCAACTACTTTCGGATGGACAGATATAAGTTTGATACACTCATAGTAATGATTGAACCTCACGTCAAGCGTCAGGATACCATATCATGCGAGAAGCTTTATCCGTTAAAGAGAAACTAGCAGTTACTCTTCGGTATCTTGCAACAGGTAGAAGCTTCGAAGATCTTAAGTATTCAGCATTAATGGGTCCACGGTCAATAAGCTACGCAATTGTGGAAACTTGTGATGCATTAATATAATATGTGTTAAAAGAGTACATGCTTCACCACGTTTTCCTTTATTTTTATAAGATGCATTGCGAGAATCCCACAATATAGGCATCGTTTCAAACGTTTCAATGAAACTTCGCATCACTTGTTTTTTTTTTCGTTTTCTACATCAACTTCACTCATGGCGACAACCTTCAAAAACCTGTTTTTCACAACAATCAATAACGTTCACTAGGCACGACAAGAAAATACCATAGAAATATTATACAAGTAAGAGGCCTATGGAAAATACTGACGAAAATATTGAGGTTAGACCGCACACTTTCAATAAACTGATCAATATCCCCACCATGCACGTACCAGTATTATTGAAGTCCGGATTTTAAAATATTTAAATTTCGTCAATATTTGATATCGACTTTAATATTATTTAGTTCAATACACCCCACCTCACACATGCACAATATACTGATCAATATTATCCTGTATTGATCAATATATTGATCGTGTGCGGGCCGCTTTTGCGTTAAAAATGACTTATTCTTTTCTGTGTTAAGTAGCAATAAAAATCGGAAATTCTAGGCACGTTCACCTTCGGGATTCTGATTACGCCCGAAAACACTCTTTCTCTTCTGTGCTAGGGACTTTTTTTCGGGCGCGAAAAACGACGTTCGTTTCTAAACGTTCTAAACCTTTGTGCCTTTAAAAAACCTTTAAAATAAAACTAATACCGACCGTGTCGACAAGGAAAATCCACTGACATCGGTGGAACTATACAAAATCTATCGAACGGTAAATATAAATCCTTTTTATCCAAAATTAGCCATAACCTAACCTAATAGGCGTTTTGCAGTAAAGGATGGGGGAATACTCGGGGGGTCAAAATGGCCCCCCTAATGATTCACAAAACACAAACAAGATTAATTTTACTTATTCTTATAAAGATTTGGGGCCTTTCCTGGTAATTTTAGAAGGAACGCAACAAAATATCGGTAACGTGCACCCCACAGTTATAGGGAAAAAATTCAAATCAGCTAATATTAAAGACATTCTTAAAATTACCAAAAAGGGCAAAAATAGGCTTTCAGTCGCTTTTACAACAGCTAAGGCTGCAAATGACCTTTTAATGCATGACATCCTAAAAACAGAAAACTTAAATGCTTATATTCCTGCTTCACTAGCATCCTGTAGGGGTATAATAAGAGGGGTAGGGTTAGAAATGGACATGGAAGAATTCAAGAGAGAAGCAGAATCGGTTTGTACTATACTAGAAGCCAGAAGGATGAAGTAAAGAGTCACGGAGGCAGGCAAAGAACCAACATACGTAGACACAGAAACCCTTGTAGTTACCTTTAAAGGTAAAGAACTGCCTAGGTATGTAAGAATATACTTTTTGGAAACAGAAGTTAAACTATATATCCCGTTACCAACACTATGCATGAATTGTCTAAGATACGGACATTTAGCAGCGCAATGCAGAGGTAGGGTCAGGTGCGCTAAATGCGGAGACGACCACAAAAAAGAAACATGCCAAAAAGAGCCTACCTGCATTTATTGCAGCACTGGGCATATAACAACAGACAAGAGATGCGAAGAATATACTAGGCAAAAAGCCATTAAAAGATCTATGGTTGAAAATAATATTTCATACTTTGAAGCTCGGAAAATGTTTCCCAAACAAAATAATGTAGAAAGGCATCAAGAACAAACAGACAGGCATTATTCCTCAGGATTCACAGGACACCCAAAAGACTTTCCCAGACTGAAAACTAGAGAAACAGAAACTATTCAGGTATCTCAGAGAAGACTAGTGAATAGTGAAAGAGATAAAGAGAGAGAAGAAAGAGCGACTTATGTGGCAAAAACACAGAGGAAGAGAAGATCAATGTCACCTCTATCCCCTGAAATAGAGCACTACAACAGAAGGGAGCATAACGAATGCCTATTTCCATCACCATGCAGAACACGAAACGAAAAACAGGAAGATGACTTAACAGAGCAGATTCCAATAATGACATTGATAAGAAGGATAATTACTCAAACTGCACTAGACACAGAATCAAAAAAGCTAATACTGACAGAATGTCAAAAGGTTCTGGGCGAATCGCCCATGGATGAAAACAACGAAACCAATTTGGGGATTAATCCCATGGAAATACAAACACCAAACACAACAAACAGGAGACAAGAAAACTCAGAGAACCCTACACAACAAAAAATATAACTAATGGAAAGAAGAGAGAAATTAAAAATAACGCAATGGAATATAAGAAGCTTAAATTCTAATAAAGAAATTTTACTAGAAATGATCAGGAAAACAGATCCTGACATAATTTTATTAAATGAAACATTCTTAAAGGCAAATCTGGTATTCCATTTCAAAAACTTTAATTTATTAAGAAAGGATAGACCGGATGGTAGGGGAGGCATAGCCACCCTGATAAAGAATAACATACCGTACAAAGAGATAAATCTGACATTTAACATCCCACAAAAAGTGCAAATTACAATAATACAGATTAAAGATATTAATATATGCAATATTTATTGCCCTCCAGAGGTTTACATCACGATAAGACAATTTCAAAACATCTTGCAATCGTTGGGGACAAAATTCATATTGATGGGGGACTTAAACGCCCAACACACTCTCTGGGGCTCTGCAACAGAAAACAGCAAAGGTAAAAACTTAGTGGAAGCTATCAATAGAACTAACACAGTGGTCCTAAACGACGGAACAGCCACAAGGATTACAGCCCCAAACCAAGGAACAAGTTGTCCAGACCTTACACTTGTAGACGCACAAAGTGCTCTTAAATGCACTTGGAAAGTATTGGAGGATACTGGAAACAGCGACCACTTCCCTACAACTTGTAGCATAGAAGAGGACAATTTTTGCGAAGTCATTATGAACAAGAGATACAGATGGAGGACAAAAAAAGCCAACTGGGATTTGTATAACAGCCTATGTAGCTTACAAGAACCGCAAAACTGGGAGGAGTGGAAGGATTCGGTTATAAATGCAGCAGAAATTGCAATTGGTAAGGTGGAAATTAACGGGAGAAAACATCAATTCAAGAAGCCAAAATGGTGGGACCAAGTCTGCGAAGAAACAAGTGAGAGTAGGAGGGAAGCTTTAAAAAAATACAAAGAGGCACCTAGCGAGGAAAACTTCGTAGATTACAAAAAAAAGGTAGCAATTGCTAAAAGGACAATGAGGAAAAGAAAAAAAGAAAGTTTTATTCAGTTCACAGAGTCTCTAAATAGAGAAACTACAATAGCTAAGGTATGGAAAGTGGTAAGAAAATTCTCCAACAATTTAAATCCAAATCTCAACTACTCAAATCAAGGGGAATCATGGATGGAAGAACTACTAAATAACCTGGCCCCAACCTATGTTCCGAACAACATTAACGAAGAAGAGGAGAATAGAAGAATTAAACACTTTACTAGAGGAGAACTGGAATCAGTACTAAACTCAAGAAAAAAAGACTCATCTCCAGGGATAGATACAATAACCTACTCCATGATTAAGGCCCTACCAGAGAACATGATTGGTTCACTATTAAACTTATTTAACAATATAGTAAATGGACATACTAATGTACCAGAGGAGTGGAAAACATCCACAGTGGTTCCCATTCTTAAAGCAGGAAAAGATCCAAACTCAGCTGGTAGCTATAGACCTATTTCCTTAACAAGTTGTACAGGCAAAATTTTAGAATCCATGATAAAACAAAGGCTAGATTACTTCCTGGAGAGTAATAGAATCTTCAATGAGGAAATTAACGGATTCAGGAAAAATAGAGGTACAATGGAAAATATAACGACCTTGGCGACAGAAATATACTCAGCTTTTACTAAAAATAAAGTCGTGGTTGCAGTTTTCATAGATATGGCAGGAGCATACGACAATGTAAGCCTAATACAACTTAAGAGGGAATTAAAAAGATGTAATATTAGTGGCAACTGGATTAATGTGATTATGCAGTACCTGTGGCGAAGAAAAATATTAATAAGATCATCTAAAACAGGAAAGACTATAGGACCCCGAGTAACTTTTCGGGGCATACAGCAAGGCTCTCCATTAAGCCCGCTTCTTTTTAATATATATACTAGAGATTTCAAGAAAAACTTGACCGGAAACGTGAAAACACTACAGTATGCCGATGACCTAGTTATATATTGCACAGGAGAAGACATCAATTCGTGTATTGAGGAGCTAGAAAGAACCCTAGTAAACATAGAAAAATGGATGGATACTAAAGAAATGGAAATATCAGTTAACAAATCCAAGGCCATTGTCTTCAGCAGAGGGAGAAGGATGCTCAGAAGACAACTAAGATATAAAAATACGTCTATAGATTTTGTAGAGGAATATAAGTATCTGGGGGTAATATTTGACTCCCAAATGAAATGGAATGCGAACATACATAACATCTGTACAAAGGCCAGTAAAGCAATCAACCTAATGAAGTCTCTAACTAGAGTATGGTGGGGAGCCGATCCAAAAATTTTGCTTAATATTTACAAAGGAATGGTAAGATCGCAGTTGGATTACGGATGCCAAGCTATATTTAAAACATCCCAGAACAATTGGAACAAGCTAAACAGAATACAATATCAAGCTCTCAGAGTGGCTATTGGTTGCATGACATCAACTCCAACCAACGTATTACTTGCGGAGACTGGCGAAACGCCCTTGGACATTCGAAGACACTGGATTTGCGCAAAATTTACATTGAAACATCTAGCACAATCTCAGAGCAAAGTCGCGAAAGAGCTTCTTCAATTTTACTATCTCTATAACGAAGATCCACCCTACTGGAAAAACAGTGGAGCTCCCCCGATATTGGAAGGGCTAGATCTGGCATTACAGTATGTAGAGAGGATAACTGAATCCTGGTCTCTACCATGCTACCAAGCGGATTACGAAAGCCAAATCACTAAAATAGAGTACTTTGATTCAAAAATTAAAAAAGGGGATGAACACAGCCAGCATATCCTAATGGACATACTACAAGAAAAATTCCCAAGTTATTCTCCAGTCTACACAGACGCCTCGGTGGAACCAGAAACTGGCAAAAGTGGAATAGGTATTTACTGTCCGGAACTACAACTGGAAGCCTACTATAGATTGGAAGATATGACTGTAATCTGCTCCGCAGAAATACTTGCAATAAAAAAAGCCATCCAATTATGTAAAGATCAAGTACAGCGCATGGTAATTATCTCAGATTCCAAAAGTGGAATACAGAAAATCTCAAAAATAGGTGTTCTATCAGAAAATGACCATACCACCCTGTCAACTAAACAAGAACTACTCAAATTAAATAGAAATCAAGTCGCTGCTAAAATTATTTGGGTCCCAAGTCACTCAGGAATCAGGGGTAACGAAAAAGCTGATCAATTGGCACAAAAAGGCAGAGAAATGGGAACGAAGCTTGACCACACACTCCACTACTCCGAGGTACTAACTGAAATTAAGAAATCGCTTTGGAAAAACTGGAGTAACTCATATGCAAGAATTAGTGCTGTCAAGGGGATTGCTTACTTTACCATTCAAAAAGATCCTCCAAAAGTCCCTTGGTTTCAGAAAGTAAAGTACTGCAAAAGAAAACACATAACAACAATGTGCAGAATGAGATCAGGACATTGCCTCACTCCTGCACACCTGTTTAAAATAAAAATCAAGGATAACCCAAATTGTAGTTGTGGAGAAGAAGGAGATCTCAATCATATGGTTCTAGGATGCAATGATAATTTAGCAATCAAGGAGAACTATAGTAAATTAGTTAGGAAAATGAACTCGCCAATACATATCGCAAACATAATAGGTAATCCAACAGGAGAACTAGCAAGAGACTTAAGTAAGTTCCTAGAGGAAAATAGTATTAAATTATAGTCAATACTCCATATCATATTATTAACTTTCCGTAGAGCTTTTGTATATGCTTAAACGCATTAACCTGGCAACGTAGCCTAACACGCATGAGATTAGCACATATCTAGCTTAACTGCAAAACGCCTTCCCCCCCAAAGATATATATATCCCTTTTTTTTTCCGGGAGCAAATCCCCAATGTGATAATTCTGTATACTCCCCAGAATGAGAAGAGTTTATATATGTGTACCCGAACCTGTTATCCTATAAACCGTTAGGGGGATAAGTAGGGAAACCTCCCGACGCACCCATGATGCGCTTATCCCCAAGCTTTCATGAAGATTAAAGAAGAAAAAAAATTGGCTGGAGGCTGAAAAGCTAGAGGCCATCGCAATCCTCGAACAACAACAACAATCTTCTGTGCTAATCATAACCTCACATTTCGTGGTCGTGATTTCACGATCAAAACAAATTTTTAAATAATTTGCAAAGCAAATTTACTAGGTTTGTTCGATATTTTATAATTATGAAGACGGACTCAAAAAAAAGTAGATCGAGGCGTGGCAGAAAGAGTAAAATATCTTTTGACGAAGAAGTGATAAGTAAGGACCAAGCAGCAAAATTGCTTTCAGAACAATGTGAGACCTCCATAACACCTAACAGCCAGATAGAAAAAGATGAAGCGATAATTATAAGGAAAACTAAAAAGCGCAAACTGCTCGAAGAAGCTCAAACCACAGGAAAGTTAAAATCTAAAAAAAAGGGAACAGACAACCTGACAATAGAAAGTAAGATTGACGCAGAAGCGCCCCTAAATGAAACCGAGGAGAATACAGAAGTTACGAACAAACCAAAGAAAGAATCTAATAGAGCTCAGAAGCGTAAAAAGCATGCAGAACTTTTAGAACAGAAAAAACTTAAAGTTGATCTCGAATTACAACAAAAGGCTTTAAATTATCTCTCAAAATGGAAACATCTTAGATCAGAATGGAAATTCGAAAAATTAAAGCAAGTTTGGATACAGCAAAACCTGTTTGATGCCAGCAAAATTCCTGATGAATTTTGGGAAACAACTGTTGAATATTTTATTGGTGCCAAGGGTCATTCTCGACAAGTTGCTCTAGACGAGGCTTTAAAAATTATTGAAAAAGAAGAGGGACGTTCAGAAGAAAATGTGGATGAAGGTTATCAAGCAAAATTAAAACGTGCAAGAACATTTGTACAAAATTTACAGTGATTGTTAATAAGTAATTAAGATAAAATATATCTACAGGGTGTGCGTGGATTTGCTTGCCAAATGGAAAAATTCTTTATTATCAATTTTTCGAAAAAAATTTATTCTTTATAAAAAGTTTTGCTTTTAAAATTATTAAGATTGGCATAAGAATTTCTTTTTAATGTTGTACATGGTGTCTCAAAAAACGAAAAATTTTAATTCTAAATCTGAAAAAACTTTATGCCAATATTTATTAACCGGCAAATTGGAAAGCGCAAAAAGCGCATTAAATCGTCAACTAATTTGTAGTATACAGGGCAATGATAAAGTTTTTTTT
The DNA here is from genome assembly GCA_963969555.1 of Polydrusus pterygomalis. NCBI lineage: Eukaryota > Metazoa > Arthropoda > Insecta > Coleoptera > Curculionidae > Polydrusus > Polydrusus pterygomalis. Next base: position 24,551,219 of record OZ018379.1, read on the forward strand.
TGAATAGTTACTTAAAATTTTTGATAAACAGTATGGATAAATAAGCCCCCCACGTTGTTCATCCTACACCATACAGAACAACAATAAATTATTGTTTTATTAAGTAAAGTTTTAAATAAAGCCTAATAATTATAAATTAAATTTAATGTGCTTTTTGCACTTTCCAATTTGCCGATTAATAAATATTGGTATAAAGTTTTAAAGTTTTTCGTTTTTTGAGACACCATTAAAAAGAAATTCTTATGCTAATCTTAATAATTTTAAAAGAAAAACTTTTTTTCGAAAAATTGATAATAAAGATTTCCATTTGGCAAGCAAATCCACTCACATGCTGAATATAAGTAGGTACAACATAATCTTAAGTACAGTATATTATTATACAATTATAACTATTAAAGATGTCTTACATTAAACTTTATGCATTTCTTATTAAAATTTCATAGGGGTGATGCCAAAGCTAATTCTGGCAATGTTTTAATTAATCACTGCTGCAAGCTTTTGCACTCACTGAAAATTAAGGAAAAGTATCATTTTCAGTACTTTTTCAAATTGTTAAAAAACACATTTTACACAAAAATGTTTTATTTGCCAGAAAGATGAAGATGGTACAAATAGGATCATACCAGGAACATGTTACATTTTATTAAATTTATATGATAGTGACATAAATACAAAATCGCCTAATATACACAAGGATGAGGTATGAATAAGAAACAAAAAACATAATTTTAAACTTTTTACACTTACTAGGTACATTTCATTTATTTACACATTACATAGGTAATAAAACGTGTACAGCATACTCTGATCAAAATTAAGGTCAAATGCGCTAAGCAGTAACTTCCACAAACAGTGACATTTTTATTCTACTTTGACAGGCTGCAGCATCTTAATGAATTCACCGTTTAAGATGTTACTGTTTGTTAAAGTGCAATAAATATAATTTTTTAAATGATGCACAAAAAAGGATTTTTAGATTTAATTAAAAGAAAAACAACTTGATGTTGATAATATTGAGGGTAAAATATCTCTAAACCAATAAAGTTAATTTGGCCCATAGCCGAATTAAAAAAGTCTAGTTTCCGAGATCTACTGTATGATGCCTGATTATTGCCATAACAGGAACAAAAAATATGAGGAAGGACGTGCGTTTAAAGTTCATTTTAATGTCTGAAGTTGTTTAGCGCTTTCTACCTTAATAAAATCAAATCAACTTCCATAAAATTTTAATAGTTAATATTTCAACAAGAAACATTTTTTATATACACACCACGGGGAAATTTCTTAGGTAGTTTTGTGGTACCAGTTATGCTTACAGATGATTTACACCTATTAAAAATCAAAATATAAAATAAAATTAAAATTCTAAAACTGTAAAAAATAAATATGTAGATAAAATATAGATAATAAAACTATTTACATAAATTATGACTACCTACCGCAATATTAAAAATTATCTTACATTAACGTTTTTACCTATCGTGGAGTAAGGCTGTTTTTAAAATTAAAAAAGCCTTTTTTTAAATGGGCTTACTAAATACATCACTCTAAAAATGTGTTTCAGAATCTTAATATTTAGGGTTTATTTGAAAGTGCCATAATATTTGAACAAAACAATAAGATAGATAATGCCGGAAGAGGATTCCAATATACAGTGTGGTTGTTTAAGTGTGCAACATATGGGCATTTTTTTTATTACCGATTTCTCAGAAAATTTTATTCTTGATAAAAGTTGGTGCATGTTCGATAATCATATTTGGTGCACTTGGAATGGTTGCATGTCAAACGGCGTACATGGTAGGCCAAAAAATATAAAACTTGTACAAGAATAAAGTTTTTTATTAAACATTTAAAATAAAAATTTTGCACTTTAATTAGCATATTATCATTACTAATGTTTTATCTTGTTAAAAAGAATTTTTAGGATATTTTAAAGTAGTGTTTAATATCGTTGCAACAAACATGAAGTTTGTGATTCCTTAATAAATTAAAAATTCAAGTAAATTTTACAAATACGCTTGAATTTGAACAAAGATATGTGAAATTAATTTGATTTTGATTAATTTATGAATGTCTTTATGGTGAATATAAAAAAAAAATTTGTGAAATTATTAATGTTTTAAAAAAAAATATATTTTTTTATTTTAGGAGGTCACGTTTTTGAATCTATGCTTAACTTTTAATTATAAACAACTTTTTTTAATAACATTTTGCTGAATTTTCTGAAATAGGGGTCCTTTATTCTTGTACAAATTTTATATTTTTTGGCTTACCCTGTACGCCGTTTGACTTGCACCCATTCCAAGTGCACCTAATATGATTATCGAACATGCACCAACTTTTATCAAGAATAACATTTTCTGAGAAATCGGTAATAAAAAAAATTCCCATATGTTGCACACTTAAACGAGATCCCACTTAAACAACCACACTGTATAACTCTAATTTCTCTTTCTGGTATTAATTTTACCTGATGGTACTCATTTATATGTAATATATCATTTTAATTCAAAAACCAAAAATTATAAGAATTTGTTTCTTATTACCCCTACTAAATGTTTTCTATTTCCCTCAATGGGGTAATAAGATACATCAACCGAACTGAACTGATTTACCAACATTAAAAATGGACTTGGGGTATTAAGATACACTATTGAGGTGTATCTTATTACCCTGAAATTTTAAAGAATTTTTATGGAAGTGGTTCTTTTTTCGGTAATTCGGCCAAGACTTATATAATTCGGACCTTCAGTAATTCGGACCTTCAGTAAACCGGATTCTTCGGTAATTCGGCCAATACTCATATACATAGACTGTACTAAACTATGCAGCTTCAGCAATCCGAATTATTTACTAATTCGGATCACCGCGGTTTTAATTAGTCCGGATTATTGAGGTCTCACTGTAATGGGAAACAATATAAAATTGAACCACTAGAATTTTGGTAACAGGACTTGACAAATCAGACTGTTTATAAAAAAAATTAGCCGCAAACTGTTCACATGATACTGTCAAATTGTAACTGATTTAAATTTAACATAAAATTTAGGTTTAGCCTGTTCTATTGTAGTAAAAATCCAGATCATTCTGTTGCCTAAAACTTATTTTAGTACATAATTAAAGCAATAGTTTTGATACTTTAACTTTAAAAACACTATTGGCTCCACACACCACATGCGCGTATACAGCCCCAAAATATTGGTGTGTGGGGGGGAAGGTTAATTAAGAATTTTTCTTAGAAGACACTTATCTATGAACATGGGACTCTGTTAAGCAACGGAATATAAAGATATTTTGATTAGTCCATTGTATCAGATTATTTAGATTCTGCAACGAAATTATTATTATTAAATCAAATATGCAGACTATATTCTGTCCTGTATAATATATTGTATCATGCATAGTCGATAATATATTTACGTATATTGTTAACGATTTATAATTTAGTATAAGAAACGTCTCATATCATTGCCGTAAAAGAGATATACATGAATGATACATTACAGGACAATCTACAAAAACAAGCCTCTACTCTATATTAAATATTTCCTGGAAAAGTTATATTTTCATTATCAGGTCCTAAGCATCGACTTATTAACGCTTAACGTCTACTAAGAGAATTAGCGAATAAAGTGCAGGATTAAAGGTAGTTTTATCGATTTTACTGCAATTTGTTAAGTTTAAAGATACATCTTGAGTTAACGTTCTTACTTTTTGCCCGCAACTGTATAATACAGTGTCCGCATCAAATGGGATTTTTTTTTATTATTAGGTATAGGTAAAAATTGAAATAGCAGTTAGTTTTTGCTTACCTAAAAACCAAAAATGACGTATACTGAAGCAGCTGCACGACTTGCGTTACCTGTCAAATTTGACATTTTTAATAAAATAGGTTCAAAAATGCCCTTATTTATAAAAATATCGAAAAACTTTATTCGAGAAAAGTGTTTATTTAGGCATTTTAAGCCTCTGTACGAAATTTTGACAGTCTAATACAATTTTTATTTTTTGCTAGATTCTTGAAAATTTTGATCAACCCTCGTAGATTAACTTTTATACATCGATGTAAAACCATTTGCCTTTACTTTATCTGTAATCTTAATGCAATTTTGTGTAAAATTTTTGTTTCCAATTATTTATTTTGCTTCAAAAATTGAAATTGTTATTGATCAGTATGTAATGTTTGATGCAAAGTTTATCTAATCACATCAGTTTTGCCAAAACCGACGTTTCTCATTTTGCTTAAGTTAGTAAACAAATGTACAAAAATAAAATATTGGAAGCTTTCGTTGAAATTTTACTTAATTATTATTATTAAATTAAATTAATTATATTAAACTATATTTTTGTTGAATAAAATGTTTCGAGCGATTAATATTTATTCTTTTTGATCCAATATTAATTAAGTAAAATTTCAACGAAAGCTTCCTAATATTTTCTTTTTGTACATCTGTTTACTAACTTAAGAAAAATGAGAAACGTCGGTTTTGACAAAACTGATGTAATTAGATAAACTTTGCATCAAACATTACATACTGATCAATAACAATTTCAGTTTTTGAAGCAAAATAAATAATTGGAAACAAAAATTTTACACAAAATTGCATTAAGATTACAAATGAAGTAAAGGCAAATGGTTTTACATCGATGTATAAAAGTTAATCTACGAGGGTTGATCAAAATGTTCAAGAATCTGACAAAAAATAAAAATTGTATTAGACTGTCAAAATTTCGTACAAAGGCTTAAAATGCATAAATAAACAACTTTATCGAATAAAGTTTTTCGATATTTTGATAAATAGGGGCATTTTTGAACCTATTTTATTAAAAATGTCAAATTTAACAGGTAACGCAAATCGTGCAGCTGCTTCAGTATACGTCAATTTTGGTTTTTACGTAAGCAAAAACTAACTGCTTTTTCAATTTTTACGTATACCTAATAATAAGAAAAAATCCCATTTGATGCGGACTTTCTTGCGGACACTGTATGTAGGACAAAATCAAAAAAAATTGGGACGGTTTACATAAGATAAATCTCCAGAGCGATGATTATAGTTATAAGAATAAAAAGTTCTAACGTTATAGCTATCTGTCATAATAGCATATAACTTTTCCAAAAATGTTTTGTTCTAAATGTATATTTATATGTATATTAACACCAATTCCCCTGTTTATACACAAAGAGATTTATCTAAAATTCCACGCTACCCTTATAAGAAAAATAGAATTCTAAATTTTAATTCCCTAAATAAACACTAATTCACAGATCACCTAAAACAAATTTAATCCTATCGTTTAATAATTATAATTTATATATTTGTTTTAAATGAGCCTTACATTTACAGAATAAATTTATTCGTATCACATTTTAAAGATTTAAAAGAAAAACTAAATAACGACAAGCTTACCGTTACTTGGGAACAACAAAAAAAAACTTATCTTGTTATAAAATGCCAAAAAAAAAAACAACAGTTTTACATTTACAGATAATACTGTTTACAATATGTTAGTTATTTCATTTTAAAACCTGAAAAATATTGGGTGTGACACGGGAAACTTGACAAATTTTCTATGCTGATATGAAACATTTAAATATTTACTAATAAATGATTGTAAAAAAAATAATATAAGTGCAACTAACGTTCTCAAAAACAAAAGTCAAATTGACACACATGTTTTAGAAATAGCTTTTCTTGGACCGATTCCCATAATCTCCAAATTGCGAGATGGGATGTTCTTAGGTGAACGACTTTCTATAATCACTTCACATCGTAAAAGCTTACAATAAAAATATAATGACATTTCAATGTAACAGGCATGGACAGGGGCGGTTCTAGACCCAAAATATTGGGGGGGCACCACATTGGCGCAGCTACAATTTTTGGTAGCCTTGGCAAGCAAATAACGCCGCAGTCCAAAATTTTTTAGGATCACGCCCAAATTGTATCAAATTATGTAAATAATAAAGCACCCGAAATTTTTTTTATCATTGGCAATTCGATCAGCGATAAATTTATTTATCGAGTATTAGGTTTCACGAAAAAATATTTGTATTATTTCAGTTTTCCTCAGCCGCATTGTAGGGACATAGGTTTTGGATATGATTACCTAACATCTTTCGCGAAGATTTTTGCTTCAATGCGAGGGTGCCTGAAACCATATAATAAGAACAATAACAAAATAATCAAAAACCAAAATTTAAATCAGATCACTGCAGGCAGATAATTAAAATGCTAGACAAAATGCTCTACGTCCCCGCCGGAACAATTAACATTGGTCAGCAAATCAGCAGCAACGAAACACGAAAGTACCCGTTGAAACGGGGATGATTAATGCGTGCGCAGCGTGTATAGTAAAGCGAGGTTGTCATTGTTGCCAAATTAATTGTATTTCAATCGAAATATTTTTTCAGAAATGTTGGGGGTCCTGGGCCCCCCCGTAGAACCGTCCCTGGGCATGGACACGGCCTTACTTGAGCCGACCCCCACTTATCTACCTCTGACAACATAAGCTCCGCCCGGGTCACGTGGGCATGTGGCAAACGTCAGTTGTCGTACGTTATTCGCATTAGATAATCCAAAGATGGGTTAATAATGGCGGCCGAGGGCAAATACTCTGCTTTGTAATTATTGGCACATGTGACTACAAAAATGACATTGCTGGTGGTATTTAACGAGTGGCGGTATGCTTTTTGCTCTTAGCCGCCATTAAGTCACGTGGTTTGGCTTCCCCTCATACATCAGATTAGTGCTGACGTCACAGCCGTCAAATTTGTTGGGTTATGTCACATGCATTATATTATATTGTTGTGCTTAATTCCCGTATAAGCCGTTTGAATTTGTGGATATTTAATTTACCAAAGGGTTTTAAAGAGAACACATCTTATGTGTTAAATAATAGAATAAAGAACCTATAGTTAAATATAACCGGTGGATGTATTTTAACCACAGGCCTCTTTTAAGAGGCCTGTGATTTTAACGAATTAGCATAGTTAGGCACCTGTATAAAAATTAAAATTGTTTTAATTATTTTATTTAATGTTGACATTACAACATTTTTAAAAGTTTGGAAGTGTCACATTATCTACGTCTACTTCCCTCACTCACTTCCCTCATTCAACCAGCATATTTTTGTTTGGCGTCAAAACAATAAATGTCATATTTTGACATTTTTTGAAAAAATCAAATATCTAATTTTCAATTAACGGTGTGGTTGCAAATAAAATAGTTTACAAACCTCAGAGGAAAGTTTTCATTACTGTCACGAGATTCTACTTTTGACAAAACCACTGAGAAAAATATCACATACACGCAAAGGCTATGTATAAGTAAATAGATTTACTTTAGATTTAGATTAAATAATGGCCCATAACCTTCCTCAACAAAGATGGCGGCGTGACGTCATACTCATGGTCTATTGGCACTAGCATATGGCCTATAATAGACGACGTAAAAGAAATTACGACCCTCCCCTCCACTCCACTCCTTGGCGTAACTAGTCACAGATTTGTACGTCGTACAGAAATTAATATGAGCGGTAAAATGTTTATATTGGATGGTTTCTCTTGGTTTTATTTCTTTATGAGTGACGAAAACGTTATTTTTTTTAGGTTCAGAGTAAATCACTTATTAGTTCCAAAATTTCGATAAGAGTAAGATGGTAGGTATAAGAGATTTTTTTTATTAAGCTACTTACCGTAAATAACAAAAACAATGAAGGTTTGAATTTATCAGCGCAAGAAAATTAACCAATTTTCCCGAAACCGTAAAACTTGTCAATATATTTTCCACATCGCTTATAAATAATTAATTGTTTTACCTTATTTTAACGTTAAGTATTAGAACTCTGCGTCAGAAAAGAAAGTTCCTTTCTAGACCAGATTTAGTCATCGAATGATTTTGTTCTAGTTTTATTATCTTTATTTTGGGTGTTCAATAAAAGCAACGGCCGAAGGTACCAGCGTTTGCCATTATTTTGGTTTTATTTAGTTAAATCTGAAATAAAATTTATGCTTTTTGGATTACATGCACCTACATGTAGAAAAGACGTTGTTGTATTCAAAAATACACTAAAGATAATAAAAGTTCCGCAAAATCCATCGTTTAATAATCCTACATTATCTACCACGTTTAAACGTTAAGTTTAGTCAGTTCTAATACTTATTACGCTATTAATGAACACAATTCTTACCGCAACTTTTAAAAGGGTCAAAATAAAATATGCCTAAAAATATATTTGATTATAAAAAAAATAATTTTAAAATGGCTCGTGCAGTCTAAATAAAATATGCTTAAAATGAGTATCATTTTTGTGATTACTCCCTTTAGTTCTAATTTTAAAATGTTCCTAAACTAAAAATAAATAAAACATTAAAGCCTACTAAGTCTTAAAAGACATTGGAGCTAAGTTCATATAAAATATAAATCTTAAAATAAGTATAAATTTTAAAAGCTGTAAAGAGCTGTGCTGGAAATAAACATTAAAAATGTATCACACAGGCATGCCTAAATTAATTATATTGGGCTCAATAATTGACTCCTGCGCTAATTAATATTAGGTCTGTATGGACAGCCTGTCTGATACTTGTATTGATGAAGGGACGCCTCGACTGTTTCGGCTGTACAGATAGTAAGACAGAAAAAGCAAACACAGCACAAACATGGTTTCATAACTTAATATAAATTCGCATACAAGAGAAAAGCCGTATTGTTGTATATTTTCAACTATTGTAATTTATGAATAGGAAAGAAAAAACTAAAGTCTTACCCCACAAAATTTAATAGAATAAAAAAAACTTTGTTCAAAGGTCTCTACATGTTTCGAACGTAGAAACGTTCATCATCAGGAGACAGAAAAATATATTGCTGACGGTTTTAGCAGAAGAGAAAATGAAAGTGGTATAAAACCTTAATGGAGCTTTTATGGCATCAAAAATTGGATTGTCGAAATGACATAATGTGAGGGAAAATAGAAACGAAAATAAGTTAAAACATACTGAGTATGTGAAAAAGTCAGTTGAAAGGGTCTAAAACAACAAAAAAGTCCGGGGAAGCAGAAAAAACACTTCTAAAAAGAAGATGTCAGGGTAAAGGGTTTTTTTTAATAAAAATAAGTAGGTATGTCTTTAAGAAAAATATAAAAATTAGGTAATAATCATGTATCTAAAATGAAAAGATTTTCCAGAAAAGGCGGTTGGGGTACTGAATGTACCACGTAATTTGACATCTTCTTTTTAGAAGTGTTTTTTCTGCTTCCCTGGTCTTTTTGGTTGTTTTAGACCCTTTCAAATGACTTTTTCACATACTCAGTATGTCAGAATTTTGCAGTATACTGAACTTTTGTTTATTGGCGCAACGCCATAAATTTGCCACTTTCGTGATAATTGTTTGCTTATCTAAAGGTATATGTCTATGATTAACTAAGGTCGCTGTTTGTCAAGGTCTGTAAGGAACAGAAAATGTAACAAGATCGTAAAACACCGACACTGCTAGGATCGGTCTTAAAACTGTACGCATCCTGTCTGGTTTTGACATTACAAAGACGTAATAGTATCGGCAAACCGTGTCGAATTGGCATACTTTTTCGGTACTATCAATTATATTATTTTAGAATATGGTAATGATTCCATTAGGATGGCATGTAAATAAAAAACTAAAATAGTAACAGAACTGTTAAAAAATATCTAATCAATTTGAAAGAGAGGGAAAAGCCAACAGAAAATTTGAAAATGTTTTTGGTTATAAAAACGAGAGAGAATCTATTCCGGTTCATTTGCCCAGATTTAAAATTTTTACTTATTCAAGGATTTAAATTTAAAACAATACATACAAATCATTTAAATAAAGGTAATATGTAAATAAATATTTATGTATCGCCAATCTCGTTCCTATCTCAGTCAAATATTAAACCTATATACAGAGTAGTACCTATCCATTAAGTGATATAATATTTTTGACTTCCGTCTACATTTAAATAACAACACTCTTACTCAAGAGACCAATAAAGCCTCGAATAGAGCTAATATTATGGAAATTACTGCGCGGATAATGGGATAATGCTATCTGATCTGGCATTATTTTTTAACGCGCCGAAGGTGCTTTATACGACTGTATAATCTTCGTGTTAGGGAGATTTAAAATGTAGTCGACCCCGTGGAAGTCATCTTAAAGGATAAGTATCTATGGCAGAATAAATGGGAAAAAAGGCAAATATTAACAAAAATATCATATTAACTCTAAAAAAGTAAATTCAACAGTATTTTAAATAGTAGGTATAAGCTTGTACACCAAAAAACACGTTTAGAGACGTAATATACTCCCAAAACATTCCTGGAATATTAATTAATTTTGGATTATTGTTTGTGTAATAGATAATTGTTAAAAAAACTTACTTTTCAAGAAAAATACATTACAGACACAATGTCCGACAATATTCAACCAAACATCTCATAAACACAAAATAATCGCAAAGCACCTTCTAAAATCATTGGAAATGCATAAAAATATCCCTATCAAAATCGGAATGTATCGGCTCTGCGAGTTTCCGAATGAAGGAATAACAGACAGACGAGACGAGTCGGAAAGAGATATGTCGATGCCGGTGCAAAGGCGTAAGAAAAATATGCCTATCTACATGGTATTCTATCTGATATCTGACGACATATTCCATCTGTTGACATTTTTCCGACTAAGAGTTAGATGCGGGATATGTATCTTCGCCATGTACAATTGACTACAGATAATTTCGTTCACTAAACTGTGACACTGTAAATGCAACTTTTTTACCTGTATTACCTTTGTAACGTGTTAATTGTTATCATGATATCTGTCAAAGTATTGTCATTATCTTATTTGATTTAAAAATGCTTCATTTAAGTATTATTGAAAAAGCAAGAATAATATGTTTAGTAGAAATAGGGTGATCTTATGGAAAAATAGCTGATCATTTTAGAGTAGGTACCTAGAAGTACTGTTCAAGAAATTGTAAAAAAATGGCGCTATCGTCCAACACTTGAAAGGTCTGCTGGGTCTGGTTTAAATAATAGAAAATCATCAAATAATGAAGAAGACCGAAATTTAGTGGAGTATTTAAGGCAAAATCCATTTGAAACTGCAGTATCCGCTATGCACATAACAGGATTCCCTGCTTCATCTAGAACTGCGCAACGCCGAGTAAGACAATGATCCGAATTAAGAAATCGAGCAGCTGCATCCAAACCGTTTTTAAAAAATAGTGATAAGGAACAAAGAATTGGGTTTGCTATGCAATATTTACCAGAAAATTAATTTTTTTTGGAAAAATGTTATCTTTTCCGATGATAACACATTTCAGTCTACAATGGAAGGATTCGAGTATATATAATAATATATAAAGATCACCAAATTCCCGATAAGATAAGAAGTATACTCAAAAAAAGCAAACCAGTGGACTTTTTTCCGTTAATGTGTGGGCATGGATAAGTGTTTACGGTGCAATTGTATGCTGGAATATTGGTGGAACACTAAACAGTAATATATATCTTCAGATTTTTTTCTTCCTTCTGCCGCGATAGTTTTTGAAGGAAATAACTTTATATTTCATCAGAACTGCCCTGTGCATACCGCAAGAAATATAGGAAACTCGTTTAGACAAAACAACGTAACATGTCTGCCTTGGTGCTCAAGAAGTCCTGATTTAAGTCCAATTGAAAATGTTTGGGGAATGATGGTAAAGAAAAAAATGTACAGGGTCTTCCAAGGAGGACTGAACAGGGGCTCATTTTTGAGCTTCCTTGTATTTGAAGAAAAATCCAAAATAGCCAATCGATGTACTTTTTCCTGCAGAATTCAAAAATGAAACCAAAAATTTATTTGAACCAGAAACAAAAGAGTTACGCTATGGATAAGGTGTTTTTTAAATGGAACATAGCTTTTTTATACGATTTTTGGAACGACTGATTTTTTTTTGTCCGTTCTGATTAAAATATTTAATATTGTGACAGCTATTTTTATTAAATTTTAATGTTTTATCCAGTATAATTTAACTTTAACCTGCTTGAAACACACTAGGTAATAAAGGTATAATCACCTTTGAATCCTTCAAAGTCAAAACATTTGACAAATTTACTATAATATTGCCGAAATGACTTTGAAGGGTTCAAAGGTGATTATACCTTTATTACCTAGTGTATGTTTCAAACAGGTTAAAGTTAAATTATACTGGATAAAACATTAAAATTTAATAAAAATAGCTGTCACAATATTAAATATTTTAATCAGAACGGACAAAAAAAAAATCACTCGTTCCAAAAATCGTATAAAAAAAGGCTATGTTCCATTTAAAAAACACCTTATCCATATCGTAACTCTTTTGTTTCTGGTTCAAATAAATTTTTGGTTTCATTTTTGAATGCTGCAGGAAAAAGTACATCGATTGGCTATTTTGGATTTTTCTTTAAATACAAGGAAGCTCAAAAATGAGCCCCTGTTCAGTCCTCGTTGGAAGACCCTGTACAAAATAAATTTTAAACCACAGAATGAAATAGAGTTATTTGATAAAATAGAAGAAATTTGGGAAGGGCTAACTACGGATTACACCAGAAGTATTATTTTGTCAATGCCAAGAAGATTACGATTAGTGTTAGAATCCAATGGCGCAGCAATTAATTATTAGTATTTTGTTTGTTAATAAATTTACCCTTTTTGGCTTTATACTTTTGTAGTTTTCCTGGTATTATTTTATAATTTTCTTATTTCGCGGCTGTAATTTAAACACAAAAATATTTAGAAATAACCATTATTACTTATGGTAAAAAATCGTACATATAACATACAATAATTTACAGCTATGTATATTGTATATAGCTGGTGTTCTATAATTCTATCTAGGTATAAGCAGCAAGGTAAGAAACTTATTTTACCCAATTTTGTTTGTAATTGAGTTATGTATGGGTGGAGTGTACGAATTTATATGTCGTCAACTGTACATTTAATGGCTATTTATATATCCATCTCTCATCAATTCAACGATTGTCTGTATCAACAAGGTGTTTTCTGAATTAGGGACAATTAAATTAAATTGTTGACAAATATGATCGACATGACAACGGCGCCGGCGGCCATTACATTATTATCTGATAAATACTCTAAATTATGGTTAAATTGGGGAAAAGTTGAATATTTTAAGGCTTAATAATGCGATAAAAGAAAATTGTAAATACAAAAGTTATATCTTAATATTATTTGCTTGCAGGTGGATCCTAGAAAATAATTCATTTCGCATCATTATTAACTCTAAACTTAAAATTTTAAAACGGGTTGGTTACGATAAAATCTTTTTTGCTGTCACAAAATATCAGTTTTTTAAGATTATGACTTTTGATTTATTAACATTTAAATTTATTAATTTAGATGGTAAGAGGAAAAGGTAGACAAATCCAACTTCATAGTAACAAAAATGTACCTGTTGTTTGTATCAAGTCTATAAAGATAGTGATAAGATAAGTAATTCAGAAGTCAAAAATAATGTGTCAAATTGTACATACCTACATGTTATGTAGGTACTTAAATGTTTTTCTCAGAATTATTTTTTATTGTTGATTTTATATATTTTAAGTCTCTATTATAGAGGTTTATTTTGAAAGAACAAGGATATAAGAAGTTAGAGTTAGTGATGCATTCGCTGTTTATTTTTTTTATCAATATTTTTTTCACTAGTTTGCAACCCGCGTTTCAACCGGTTGAACACGCAACTGTTTGATGACGTTACCCGTGCACGGAAGTAGATAGGTTCGGTTGCATAATCACTATACTTCATATATTGCTAAACCTAGCTTTGCGACTACAAACTATGGAGAGAGAATACCGATTGATCCAAACTCAGTTGTGTCCGTGTGCGGACCGATATTTTCAGGGCTGGCAAGAGGGGGGGGGGGGCAAATTTCCCGGGCCCACGTCTCTTTTAAGGGCCCGTGCTCGGGCTGCGCATTTAAAAAAATATGATAAATTATAAAAAAAAATATAAAATCTCGACAAAAAATTACTTTGTAAACATTACATAAAGTCGCCACAGTGGATCTTTTCCCGTGCGTCATCAATCAACGATCAGGACTCAACGTGGTTAATAACTCTGCATCCTTATTTATTACAGTAACAAGTTTGAATAAAAGCATAAAAGAACGTCTCCAAGATTCCGCAATAATATAACGTGCTAGACAAGAATAAAACTATAAACGTCAATTAATTACTTTTTTTATTTGTTTAGTTGACTACCGTTGTATTTTAGAACGTCATTGTCAAACTTTTTGATCTGCCAATCTAATTCGTATTTTGTAAATTTGTATGCCTTAAAATTGTTCCTTTTTCTAAAAATTGTTCTTTTTAGAGCTAATTATACCCACCATCTGTTTTGGCGGTAAGTATTTATGGATTTTTATAATACCTAATTTATTTATTTTAAAAATTCTAACCGTGAAAGTTCTTTGAAAAGTTTACGGCAGTGGCTAAATTTCCTTAAATGAAAGGATGTCAAAAATTTGACTTTTGCGATTTTAATAGTCAATAAAACATCGAACTTTTCTAGATTTTAAGCTTTAAAAATAGTATTAAGTGTATTAACATTTGTTTGTCAATTTCTTTTAGATAATAGAGAATGCCGGGCAAAACTTAAAATAAATAATAATTTTTCGGCATATTATGTAGGTACGTCAAACGGTAGGCAGGCACGTCCATTTTATGAACTTGGACTTAGTTTTGACTTTTTTCGTCTCGTAATTTTGATTTGATTCATACGATTTTGATGACGTGAAAGTGATGACGCACGGGAAAAGATCCACTGTGGCGACTTTATATAGGTATGTAAATTGTTAGGCGAGTTGGCGAATAATTAATGTTCTAAGTATCAAATATCGATACATTTTGTCCTCGCCCGTCCGGCCCAATATTTGTAATAACATCGATTTATTATTCAAATAATTTATAAAACTTTCATCTTTTTTGGAGAACCTACCCGAAAATTTTGTACATTTTAGAATTGATCAACAATGGGTTTCTTATTTAAAAATTATATTTTTGTTATAATTTTGGGTTGTAATAAAAATGAACAGTTTTAATGCCAAAACGACTATGAATGTGGAATATTTGAGAAACAATTTTAGCTCATTAAGTCTTGAGCAAAAAATTGAAATTAAAATTGAGGGAAGACCTAACCTCGAAATTAACTTGACACAGACCACAAAGTGTAAATCTAGGGACTTTCTTGTTATTGATACGTTTGCTGCAAATAAAAACAGAAGAATGAACATTACTTCTAAACAATGTACCCACTAATGAAAAATAAATTGGCCTTTTTTATTTTTTTTAACTTATTTTATTTTCAATAAAATCCAAATTTGGGCGTCGTCATAAAAGATTTTCGCCTGCGGCCGCCACTGGCTAAGACCCTAACTCCTGTTTTTTAATATTTTATATCTGGCAGCCCTAGGAGTGGGCCCGGGATGCCGCACAGTCCCCGGGCCTGACCTGGCTCTCGACGGCCCTGGATATTTTATTCCGACTGCACACCGGTTTGAAACTCAGATTGCAAACTAGTCGATCATTGCGTATCTGGCCTTAAAGTAAAAAAATAGTACAAGCAAAACACGAAATTTCTTTTCTACTTTTATTAATTTATAAATTAAAACTAATACCTGTCCAATGTAGGGTGTTTGCCGATTTTTGGATAAAGCGAAAAAGGTAAAAAATGAAATGGCGAATAAACGTCACTACCTCCAACTCTTAACGAGATGTTAATAGAAAATAATTGGCTACTTGTCAGTTATGGTAAATATTAAAATAGGTTTCCGTCACAAATGAATGAAACAGAAACACTTTTTTTTTTGTAAATTACCTACCCAGGGAGATTATAAAAGCATTAAGCAAAATGGTGTTCTTTACAGTTCCACGTGTTCAGGCATTTTTGATTTGCTTCCATAAACTATGCTCTTTTCTACATAGCTCGTTTTTTCCATTGTAAAATGTTGTACAGCCAATTTAGGCGCAATGAAGAAATTTTAAAATCGGTTTTACTTATGATGTATTTTCCAAAGATGTGATTTCAACGGCGGATTGACTAAATAATGTCGACCTCAGCAACGTCTTAGCCAAGTCGGAATTTTGGAGAATTGATAAAACTGAACATCATGTCTCACAGTTTGAGCTAGTGGACGGTATGTCAATCGTATGACTCTCATTGCCGAAAATCAGTCTAAGCCTTTTCATCGGCAGTTGTGGCAGTTCTACTTCCTCTGCATGCTAAAATAAAAATTTGACCAAATCAACTAAGTCAACTGCTATTTACAAAGTTTGATAAGTTGTTTTTTAATATTGTTACAAACCGGTAATTAATTTTTTCTACTACTGTATAGATAAGTTAACTTTCGGGCCCTAGCAACACGACAGATAACGAAAGTAAACATTCGAGTTACCTGAATATTATACGTTGCCTTGCTAGCTATGTAAAGTAGCGTTGCTAGCTATGTTAAGTATTACTTTCGGTGCCAGGACAAAAAAATCAAACTGACAGACTCTGGCAGTACTCTAACAACTGTCAACAATACTCAAATAACTAGTTGTCATGGATTATTTTACAGGTGGAAAAAAAAACTTATTTTATCATTTTAATTTGAATAAAATCAAAGTTTATTACTTAATAATATATTGATCAGAGAACAGTAGTAGAAAAAATTTAATACATTACACGATGCGAAAGCCTTTTTTGGTAGTCGGAGGTATTAAATCACCTCGGCTTTGCCTCGGCAATTCAAAAACCTCCTCACACCAAAAAATTTACTTTCGCATCTAGTAATGTAAATAACTATTTTCTACTACTGTATAGATAATAAGTTAACTTTCGGGCCCTAGCAACACGACAGATAACGAATGTAAACATTCGAGTTACCTGAATATTATACGTTGCTGCTATGTAAAGTAGCGTTGCTAGCTATGCTAAGTATTACTTTCGGTGCCAGGACAAAAAAATCGAACTGACAGACTCTGGCAGTACTCTAACAACTGTCAACAATACTCAAATAACTAGTTGTCACGGATTATTTTACAGGTGGAAAAAAACACTTATTTTATCATTTTAATTTGAATAAAATCAAAGTTTATTACTTAATAATATATTGATCAGAGAACAGTAGTAGAAAAAATTTAATACATTACACGATGCGAAAGCCTTTTTTGGTGGTCGGAGGTATTAAATCACCTCGGCTTTGCCTCGGCAATTCAAAAACCTCCTCACACCAAAAAATTTACTTTCGCATCTAGTAATGTAAATAACTATTTTCTACTACTGTATAGATAATAAGTTCATTTTCGGGCCCTAGCAACACGACAGATAACGAATGTAAACATTCGAGTTACCTGAATATTATACGTTGCTAGCTAGGTAAAGTAGCGTTGCTAGCTATGCTAAGTATTACTTTCGGTGCCAGGACAAAAAAATCGAACTGACAGACTCTGACAGTACTCAAATAACTACTTGGATAATTATATGGATCCTGGCAAAGAGGGCTTGGATTAAAAAACGTACGGCTTGGTTTAGATCACAATGATGTGGGGACGATATATCTAACCAAATCTACGTTAAAATTTTGTCAAATTCATATTATGACATGATATGCCGAACTAATGAGTAATAAACCAAAGAAGCAAACATATTGATGTTCATTAGCACTTTATTCAAGAAAGAATGGCAGAAGAAGATATCGAATTAAATTATGTCACTTCAAAAGAAAATTTAGCTGATGTATTTACCAAACCCCTTTCAAAAGAATGTTTCGAGAATTTAATTTCCAAATTTTTTGATGGTTCCATTGAGGGAGAGTGTTAAAGAAACAATGTTCAACCTCACTTAATTTGATTGTTACTTTTTTACCTATTGGGTGTTACATGATGTATTGTTGAGTTAGTCAAATAAAAATAATTTTCAACGTCAAGTTTTTACTCTTATTTCGTAAGAATCTATAGAATATTTGAACACTTTATGTATGCGATACTTATTTAAAACTTTCAAATTGTTGCTGTACCATAATTAAATAAGGACATCACCAAAGTATCACGACAAATTTCTGAGCTTTACATCAAAACAATGCCTATTTCCATATAGGCTTGCTTCAGGGATAGGTATGCAGACTATTTATATGCTTCGTAAACTGCAGTTTTTGATCCAGATCCAAAACCAATCCCAGACTCTTTGTACTCACTTCTGGTAGTAGAACATTATTATCAATTACAATATTAAAATCATTGAGCAAATTGCTATTACAAAGACTTAAAATACACTTTACAGGGTTCAGTTTTAAATTGTGTTGCAGGGACAGAACTCTTATGATTTTCTAAGCAGCATTTATTTGAGCTGAAGCAGCTATGCCCATTTTTGGCTCAAATCCAATATGTTTTTCTCATATCTTCAGTTAGTGTAGCCTGAGGTTCCTTATTAATTATTAATTAATTATTACTTAATTAATTATACAGTATTGGGATAAAGGGAAATACACACAAACTACTTCAAAGTTATTTAAGCTATCGTAAACAATTTGTTCAAATTGGGGAAAGAAAAAGTTCGGAAAAAGAAATAATATGTGGAGTTCCACCAGGATCAATATAAGGCCCGTTATTATTCTTAATTTACATTAATTCCGTTTCCAAATTGAACTTAAAACTTGAATATAAAGCTATTTGCAGATGATACAACAATTATTTATTTTGCTGAAACTCTTGCAGAAATGTATTTTGATATTAATAATGATTTAAAAATACTTCTTTCTTGGCTTCAATCAAATAAACTTACGTTAAATTTTACAAAATCTTCTTTTATGTTTATAACTAAAAATAAAATAAATTCCATCATTAACCCATTAACATTTAATAATGAAAATATTCAATATTCAAAAACGACTAAATTTTTAGAATTAGTTTTAGACGAAAATTGAAATTGGAAATGCCATATCCAGTATATTATTAACTCGATATCTCCTTTGGTATCTGTTTTGTACAGAGCTAGATATTTCATTCCTTTGAAATACTTAAAAAATATATATTTTTCATTAATATATTCAAAATTACAATACTTAGCTTAGCTTCTGCATGGGGATCTGCTTGTTTATCAAACTTAAAACCATTACAAAAATTGCAAAATAAAGTTGCTAAATGTATACACAATTTACCACATTCAGAACCAACTGTTAATCTATATATAGACCGAAAGGGTATTTACATGTTCAAAACATTTATAAATTAAAAATTTGTATTCTAATTTACTCTATTATTTTAAAAGAAAAAAAATCAAACATAACACTTCGGGAGAATAAGACATTACATGATCATAACACCAGACGTTGTATAAATTATCAAACTATACCGGTAAAAAGTAATTTCGGAAAAATCGCTTTTATATGACGGAATAATAAAATATAACAATTTTCCAAAAAATATCAGAAAAATTAAAAAATTGGCAACTTTTAAAAAACAATTAAAGAGATATTTACTAAATTAAATTTTTTTAAATTGATCCTATTAATGAATTAAATTGGATTAACTTCAATTTTTTTTATTGTTATTTTTTTTAATGATTATTAATTTCTATATTATGTTGCCACTTTCCATGTAATGAACCGTAAAAGTTAGTTTGGAATAAAGACATTTTGAAAAGTTAAATAGTAACTATTTAACGGAATAATAATTATTCCTTACCTTTAAACGTCTATCCCGTTTCCTATCTTTAGATTTGTGCCGCTTTTTTCTATGGGAATACGGTGTATAGGCAGGTTCATCTCCATCCATTCCTTCCACCCTTAGAACTTCATATTCCGGCTCGAAATATTCATCACCTAAACTATTGCCCGATTCGATAACTTCATCAAGAACGGGGCTGCGTTTCATACGCAAAGTAAGTTTCAGCCTTCCTCCGCATTTTTCTGGAGTTTTCTCAACGGTTTGAACACAATCTGGTGGTTCCGAAAAGGCATTAAGCTAGAATGTAAGAGGTTTTTAATACCACTTAGTTAATTTTTCAGTATGCTCCTATTATATTTTCTTTACCAAATAATATAACAAACCAAAGACCTTTTAAAGTAGAGACCCAATTATTTACATTTTTACTCGTTCCCCCATCATTCCGTCCTTTTCTTTCATGTTATAGATTTACATATTTGTAATATAATTTTATACAAAACATTAAATTTATTATATTTACGCAAAGCTGCTAAGAATATTTTATCACCATGCCGAAATAGACCAAAACTGAAGCCTTTGAAAATGGTAAAAAGTGAAAAAAAATAATAGTAGGATAAAACCCATTGGAAAAGGAAGAGAATATAACAAAAATGAAAGGAAAAATAATTTACGGGCGATCCGAGGTCGGGAAGTGGAAAGGGGTGAGTTTTTAAGGGTAGAAAACGATTTATCTCGATTTCCGGCAAAACTACAAGTCCTATGGAAAAACCCTAAAGGGAAAAGTTGTAGGTAATAAAAAGATCTACAACTTTTGTATTTACACTTTTTCACATAACCTTAAAATTTATGTGAAAAATTCAAATAACCAAGTTTTTGGTTTTTTATTTTTATCTTTTACAAACATTTTTTTTTCACGAAATTTGGTGAAAACTTACCTTTTTATGTCCCAAACACACTGTAATTTTTTTGATTTAAAATATTTATTTTTTCACCATATTTTGACTTAATATCGAAAAAGGACCCTAATTTTCAATCGAAAATTCTCACGTCAAAATATCTGCTTTTTTAAAAAAGTCGGTGGGCTTTTTGTTCGTTGAAATCTCTACTTTCTGATGGTGTAAAAAAAAATATACATTACTATGGTAAATGTTCTCAAAAAATGCAAAGAAACGAAAAAAACTCGTATCCAAAATTTTTTTTTTAATCACTTATGTACAATTTTGAGCTGTTTATTAAAATTTATACTTTAATTAGGTACTCGAAAAACGTAAGATTCCATGTTACATTGATTAAAAAAAAATTGCAAGTCGAAATAAATAGCTCAAAATTGTACTAATGATTAAAAAAAAAATATCGGATTCGAGTTTTTTTCGTTTCTTTGAATTTTTTGAGAATATTTACCATAGTAATGTATATTTTTTTTTACACCATCAGAAAGTAGAGATTTCAACGAACAAAAAGCCCACCGACTTTTTTAAAAAAGCAGATATTTTGACGTGAGAATTTTCGATTGAAAATTAGGGTGCTTTTTCGATATTAAGTCAAAATAAGGTGAAAAAATAAATATTTTAAATCAAAAAAATTACAACGTGTTTGGGACATAAAAAGGTAAGTATTCACCAAATTTCAATTCAAAAAAAAAATTTTTTGTAAAAGATAAAAATAAAAACCAAAAACTTGGTTATTTGAATTTTTCACATAAATTTTGAGGTTATGTGAAAAAAATGTAAATACAAAAGTTGTAGATTTTTTTATTACCTACAACTTTGCCATTTAACGTTTTTCCATAGGACTTGTAGTTTTGCCGGAAATCAAGATAAATCGTTTTCTACCCTTAAAAACTCACCCGGCCCCTTCCACTTCCCGACCTCGGATAGCCCGTAAATTATTTTTCCTTTCATTTTTGTTATATTTTCTTTCTTTTCCAATGGGTTTCATCCTACTATTATTTTTTTTGGTTTCAAAAATTATCGACCCTGGTCTAACAAGACATTAAAAAAAAAAAACAGTTTTATTGTCAATATTTCAGTAAAAAAATAAGAAGTGTCCAAATTATGGAAATTTGTAATTTTCCTAAGGAAGCATACCTACATTTTATAGGGGGGTTTAGATTAAACGTAAAAATCGACATTTAATTACTAACCTTTTCAACAGTCCAGCTGTTTTTTGCTATGGCAGTATCAGATTCACCTTTAATCTCTAATTTTGTTTCTTTTTCTATTTTAATACCATGTTGTTCCGTTTCTTCAATTTCATCTTTTTTCCTCAAGGGAAGAATATCACCGGAAGACTCGTCATCGTGGAACTCATAAATGTCACTTTTGGCAGTCTCATTGCTACAGTTATCAGTTTCTAATAACCCACCACCACTACTGATACATGGTTTTACATCTTTGGCAGGACGTGATGTTCTGAAATAAACAATTTTTTTATAAAACAACTTCTTGCTTGAAAATAACATCCTACCTTAAGTCTTTTCTAATCACATCCATTGTACAATCATTTTTGACAGTGTGATTGTTATTAATCCCATTAAAGTTTTGACAATCGGATTCCAAGTGTAAATTCAGTTTGGAACTCGTCACACTTGCTTCGACAATGGGTTCTCCGAGACATTTATGGTTTCGGAGTGTGATACCTGATGACGTTTCTTCAGCTGTAAGTCCTGAAAATTGAGGAAAGGAAATGTTAAAAACGTATAATTCTTCAGCATATTTTTCTATTAAGTATTTATTTTCCGTACAGAAAGGATAAACTATTTAGTATTTTCACAATAAAATGATGTGCAATTGTACATGTCAAGTCTAAAATAGCTGTAGTATTTTTTAACAAAATCAGATAATGATGACGTGACAAAAAGTTAGTAGCCGGTAATTCAGTAAGGTGAAACCTAAATAAGCCACAAAAACTTACCAAGTTTTCCACTTTCGTGACTATCATTGAACATTTTGTTTTGTTGGGTTGCATCACAGACTGGATCATTATCGCTAAAAGTGCTCGGGCAACTGCTTGCGTTGCTCTGTAGGTCATCTAGTAAATTGGATCTGGAAATATTATGGGTAGCAACCTGCATAAGTTCCTAAAATGTAAAAATAATTTCAACGATATTTTTTTGTTACCCATTATAAAAAACTACTCTAAAAAATAAACACAAATAAATTAAAGGTACCTACATAGTAAGAAAACTAAATACAATATACTGGACGCAGTGCAGTTGAGGTTTTATACAGGCTACAAGAGATGTTATTTTCTCTTTTTTGGAACAGAGACTGAATAATGGAGATAGGACTGATAGGAGACATTGCCGCAGCGGTGCTTGATGATCTGTCACAAGCTTTTCATTCTGTGAATCACAGAGTTCTGCTGGGCACTTGAAGTCTATGGCTTTAGGGGTACAGCTCTAGCTTGGTTCGGATCTTACCTTTTCAGATAGATACCAGACAGTTTATTTTAATGATAAGGAATCAAGAAGAATGAGGGTTTTATGAGGGGTGCCACAGGGTTCTGTTCTGGGTCAGTTACTGGTTACTGTTTTTAATATATGATTTACCAAAACTAGATAGAACGATTCTTTGGCAGGACTTTGCCGTGATTCAGAAACATTGATTTCGACATCATAAAGATTAAATTTTTAGTTTCAAAGTTACTGAACTTTCTTCTCAGCATGTTTTTAAACAAAAAATTAATTTTATAATTCATATCTCAAAAACGGTTAGAAAGTATAACAAAAGTTACTTAGGTTTTAATAGGGTATATAAAAAAGCTAAAATATAGAGGGTGTCCGGAAATGATGAGCAAAAAATTTAGGTGATAATTTTAGACCGAAAATAAATGCGATCTCTTCAGATAACATTTTTTCGAAAATTGATTGATAACGGATTTACAGGGTGTCAAAGTTAAATTTTATTTGCAGTTTTACAATACATAAGTTACAAGAACAATAAATTAAACATTCAAATCAAAGGTTCCAAGTGACGCCAAGCAATGTTATTTTAGCGTTTTTCTCGAAAACGTTTAGATTTATCGAAACAAAAGAAGTATACCTTTTTTACGTCAAAAGGTTAGGAGAATAAAAATATTCAGTCAAAATGCGCATACTGTGTAGGACAAAAAAGTTGGGACCATTCAAATTAAAGTATGGGCTCCTATGTGGCGCCCTCTACAAAATGCGAAAAAACGGTGGGCAAATTTGTACTGCTCATCCCGAAAAAGCCTCATATACGAGATTCCGTCAAAATATTATGAGCGTGGCAACAGATATTTGCAAAAAAAACTGCAAATAAAATTTAACTTTAACACCATGTAATTCCGTTAATAATCAATTTTCGAAAAAATGTTATAGGAAGATAATATAGCCTTTATTTTCGGTCTAGTATTATCCCCTAAATTTTCTGTTCATCATTTCCGGATACGCTGTATATAAGGGCGTTTTATTTGAAATACCAAAGCTATACAGTGTGTCCAAAAAAGTATGCAACATATGGGAAAGTTATTTATTACCGATTTCTCAGAAAATTTTATTCTTGATAAGTTAAAGTTAATTAAAACTATAAATGCATATTTCATATTTCACCTGCGGCTAATAGTAAGGGAGCAAATGCTATTTTTTCGAAATTGCCTTAAGAGTAAAGTACCTTAATTATTGAAAATACAGCAAAATTTTATATGGAAAAGTTTTTGCAAATTAAAAACATAGTCCAAATACAAAATTTAAGTAAGGTGTCTCAATTTCTAATTTTTTCCCCTATTCTTTAATTTCCCCTAAACAGTACGCCTCTGGTCGATTTTTTGTTTACGCAATTTTAATATATTTATCAAATAACCGAGCAAATAACTTAAACGTGGGTTTATAATAAAAATGCATTAAGTAGTTGCAAACTTTTCAATGAACCGGGTCGGTTTAGATACAAGCGTATTGCACGCCTACTTAAACACATTTTAGCCAACTTCTTTTCGAAACTAAATTATAATAGAATTCAACCCTATTCATAATACTGGAAATAACTAATAATTTATTTGTCATTTTCACCCAGTAGGTAGGCTGAAGTCCAAAAACCTACTTTAAAAAAATGCATATAAAATAGGTATTTTGCCTTTTTAAAGAGTAGGCGGTGAAGACAATTGAATTAAAAATAAATAGCAACATACTTGAGAATTATATTGAGAGAAATGGAAGACATACAGAGCATTATATAGTTAGCAGTGATGGTATGGTTAATGACTGATACTTTCTTCCCAAGTAGCAATTATAGACACAAATTGGACACAAATTCTTTGCTGAGAAACGTTTCGAAATATTTTCGATTAAAATTATTTAGATTGTGTGGCGACACATGTGTTTCGAAACTTTTGCGACACATTTTCGAATTTAGTTACTAGAAACGATTAAGAACTGTTAGTTTCGAAATACTTTCCAAACTACAGTGTCGATACATTTAGGAAACGCACAAAAGAAAATTTTTCGAAACATTTTTATATAATATTATGAAATTGTGTTTAGACACATGTGCTCCCAAATTGTAGCGACACATTTTCGAATTAAGTGATTCAAAACAAATTGGTATTCTTCTGCTTTGAAATATTTACGAAACAGTGATATCCATTTAATTACGAAACTTGCGCAGAAAATAATTTTCGAAACTGCCAGAAATCTTTACACTACCGCACCCGGACAATTATTATAACCTCGATTATAACGATTATAACCTATAAATTGTACATTTTTCCTTTGTCTCGACAATTGAGTACATGTTTTAGATTATTATTTAGGAATAAGTTATAAGTAAGTTTTATTAAACGTTCAACAAAGTACAAACCAATTTTGGAGGTTATACGTCACAGAAAATGTAAAGTGGTAGTGTATACCGTGACGGTATACAGAAGTTTTATGCTTCTAAGCTTAACCTTTCTCTTGACGGGACTGTGCATTTTTTACTTTAGCGACGTTTGTTTCGCATGGTTTCGGTACAATATCGAAACATTCTTCGTGTTTCGACACATTTTTTATGAATTATAGCTACATGATTATCGAAACATTATAGAAACCAAATACTAGAAATTGTGTGTCGTTTCCATTTTAGACCAGAATAATTCTCGCTTTCTGGCGGCCATTTTGACAAATTCATTTTTATATTATTAAAATGGACTTTAATTAACTTCCTGCGTCATTTCAAATGTAAAAAAGTGGTTACATTAGTTACATTTTGCTAGCTTAATCAATTGAAAGAAGAATTAAGTAAAATTTTAAAAATATTTAAGATTTTATTTTTTGACAAAGTATTTATTTTGTGTGTAAATGTCAATATACCGGGAGCGTCTTAAGAATATAAAGCTAAATTACTAAATTGCACGATAAAATTTATTTCGTCAACGATTTTTGGATCTCCTCTGCAATAAACCATACGAAAAAAATGTATCACTTATAGAAAATACTCTGGTGACAAATTCATTATGGCGAAATTATGCTGTCATCATATTGTTTACTTTCTTTTATTTTTCAACCTGCAGAGAGATAGATATTATATATCTAATTATTTGTTTCAATAATGTTTCCATTTTGACAATTTACAATTCCAACACTCAGCGCCCTCTTTGTAAAATGAACTCTCACTCGACACATTTATGGAAACATGTTCCAAACATTTCTGAAAAATTTTCGAAACATTTTCGATTTTGCGTCGAAACAGCGAAAGTCACAGCCCGTACCAACCACTTGGAAACACGTGCTAATGTGCCATTTTAAATGTATACGTTTCGAAAATATTTTCATATATGTTGCCAACAATTTCCAATTTGTGTCGGAAACAGAAACAATAGTTCAGACACATTTACCGTAATGTGTCTAAAAATGCTACTTGGGTTCAACATCATTCTGAAAATAATATGATCTTTTTCTTGTTAAAAATTGAGACAAATACTGAAATTTCGGAATTATTTATTATGACAAATAAATTAGTTATTTCCAGTATTATGAATAGGGTTGAATTCTATTATAATTTAGTTTCGAACTGAAGTTGGCTAAAATGTGTTTAAGTAGGCGTGCAACACACTTCTTATATCTAAACCGACTCCGTTCATTGAAAAGTTTTTAAAAGTTTACAACTACTTAATGCATTTTTATTATAAACCCACGTTTAAGTTATTTGATAAACATATTAAAATTGCGTAAACAAAAAATCGACCAGAGGCGTACCGATTAGGGGAAATTAGATTAGGGAAAAAAAATTGAGACACCTAACTTAAATTTCGTATTTGGACTATGTTTTTAATTTGCAAAAACATTTCCATATAAAATTTTGCTGTATTTTTAATAATTAAGGTAGGTACTTTACTCTTAAGGCAATTTCAAAAAAATTGCATTTGCTCCCTTACTATTAGCCGCAGGTGAAATATGAAATATGCATTCATAGTTTTAAGGCATGCACCAACTTTTATCAAGAATACCATTTCCTGAGAAATCGGTAATAAATAGCTTTCCCATATGTTGCATACTTTTTTGGACACGCTGTATAACCGGAAGTGATTCAGACGAAAAAATATAATATTTTGAAAGTTTAAAGTAAATTATGCCTGCTCATCAAATTTTAAACGTGATAACTTTACTCGTTTCCACTCAACGTGAATCACCTTGTATACATACTTACTTGATTTGCTTTTTGTGCCTGTCTTCTTTGTAAACGTGCAGTCCTCGAACTAATAGTCGTCGATGAGATTTGCGTCTCTCCATTTATCACAGATTTTTTTTCAGTGCAACTTTTGTGACTCTCACTAGTGTTCGAACCAGAACTGCTGCGACTATTTCTTTTTAAACTTTGAAATTCACCAATGTCGGAAAACTTACATCCTAAAATATAAATAGTGATTAAAAGATTTCTGCAAATATTTGAAATAATAATAAATAATGCTTCTTTATTTCAAATTATTTATTTTTATTTTATTTGTGTAGGGAAAAGCTCCATTTTTGAAATGAAGATACAAAAATATATAAAGAGAGGGTAAATACGTGTTTTAAAATTTATTGCATTTTAGAGTTTCTTTTTACTGATATGAAATTAAAAAAAGGTATAAATAGTTTTGTTTACTTTTGTTTAAAACTCCTGATCTTGGCAAATTGTTGTCTGTCTGCATGACAGTAGTTGTCAGTGTTATAGTCGTTTGAATTTCGTTAACTGCATATCAGAAAAACGGTTTATTTAATAGAAATGCACAAAATAGAACATGTTTTGTTTTCTGATTAGTGCACCTTTACACTTCACGGTCATGCTAATCGTCAGAATCGCCGCTATTGGTCTAGGGAAAATCCTCAGTGGATTAGAGAAGAACATACGCAATATTCTGAAAAGGTTAATGTTTGGGCAGGAATAGTTGGAGATCATATCATAGGTCCCTTTTTCATTAATGGCAATTTAAATGGCGATAATTATTTAGCACTGCTCCAAAATAATGTCTTGCCAACTTTGACAAACTTATATCCTGATCCAGCATCACACAACTGTTAGCGAATATGATATGGTTTCAGGAGGATGGAGCGCCGCCCATTACCAAATCAATGTCCGGCATTACCTCAACCGAGTATTTCCAAATCGGTGGATAGGCGTGGATCAATGGAATGGCCAGCACGATCCCCTGATCTGACGCCATTAGACTACTTGTTATGGGGTTATGTCAAAAATATGGTATACAAAACTAAACCCCTCGACTTAGCTGACTTAAGAAGACGAGTAACGCTTGCGATTAGATCGGTCACGCCTGAGACGTTTAGTAACATTAGAAGAAATTTCTATTTAAGGATGTTGCCAAGACAAGAAATAAACAGTACCTATTACTTATTAGTTTTTGAGCGTGTTGTTAATTTTTGCAATAAATCTAAAAACACTTAATATATCCGAAACAGTTGAAGATAGGTATAGGATATTATACCTACATGAAATACACTCCCCGACAATAAATTCCGGACAAGAAAAATTAAAGTCATTTTGATAGTCCTGTAACTTTTTTATTTCTTTTCCGATTTTATTGAAATTTTGAGCAAAGTGTAGCCCTATGTTTTGACAAGTTAGCCTAAATTTTAGATTTTAAAAAATACTGATGGCTCGACCAATATATATGGAAAAACAAAAGTTACTTTTTTACCTCTATTTTCTTAACGCCCTGTGGAAAAATTGAGCGGTGAAATGTAGCTTTGTTACATTTTGTTTTAAAGTGTGACCCTTTTCTGACCGAATGTTTTTTGGTTCACCCTAATATCTGCTTTTTGAGAAAAGATACAGATATTTAAAAAAAGTGGTGCAATTTTTTAAATTTTATTTACATTTATAACGTTACATTATCTTATAGACTAGCTTAAAGAAAATTCTAAAATTTTATAGCGCGTGTTGCCACCTCGTGCCGTTATAACTTCTTTCATGCGACGTGGCATGCTTGCAACGCAGTTTTGACTGACTTCTTGAGGAATGTTTTGCCATTCTTCAAGAAGAGCTGCTCGCAGATCTGGTAATGTTTCTAAATTTCGATTTCGAACACGTCTACCTAGCATATTCCACACATGCTCAATTGCGTTTAAATCTGGGCTATGCGGGGGCCATTGAAGTTGTTGAATGTTAACCTGATCTATCCGTTACAACCCGTGCAATGTGGGGCCTTGCATTAATATAAAATTCGGCCCAACGAACTCGGCGTAGGGTACCATGTGTTCTGCCAAGCATTGGTTGATGTATCTATCAGTAGTTATAGAACCATTTTCAACCAACACTAGCTCTGTACGAGCATGTTGTGATACCCCAGCCCACACCATGACACTACCGCCTCCAAACGGTATTCTTGGAGTTATGCAACATTGGGCGTATCGTTCACCTGGTTTTCTCCAAACCCGTTCACGTCCGTCAGGTGAGCGCAGACAAAACAGCGATTCATCTGTAAATAGTACCTGTGACCACTCTTCTAGTCCCCAGTTTTCATGTTCTTGTGCAAAACGTAACGGTTGTGTACGGTGAGCTGGGAGTAATCTGGGACATGCAACGGGTCTTCTGGACTTCAATCCCGCTTCATTTAACCTGCGTTGGATGGTTCTTGCAGAGATTGTGGTACCACGTACGTCTTAAAGTCTGCGACTAATTACAGTAGATGGTACATTACGATCACGTAAGGCAGTTAAGTTTAGAAATTGGTTATCACGTTGATTAGTAGTGCGTGGTCTCCCTGAGCCTCTGCGTCGGGTGTACTCACCAGTTTGGCGAAACCGGCTAATCGCGTCTTGTATAGTACTTTTAGGTTTGCCTAAGAATTCCGCAATATACCGTATATTGCGGCCATCATCATTCAGTGCAACAGCACGTGCCACATCTTCTGGTCTCATTTTTTACAACAAAAAACTATAAATAATGTCTTCTGCAATGGCAGTTTACTGACAATACTTATAACGTTACTACGCAACCAAAAGCGAGGCGACTAGGATAAGTAACGTTATAAATGTAAATAAAATTTAAAAAATTGCACCACTTTTTTTAAACATCTGTATCTTTTCTCAAAAAGCAGATATTAGGGTGAACCAAAAAACATTCTGTCAAAAAGGGTCACACTTTAAAACAAAACGTAACAAACCTACATTTCACAGCTCAATTTTTCCACAGGGCGTTAAGAAAATAGAGGTAAAAAAGTAACTTTTGTTTTTCCCTATATATTGGTCGAGCCATCAGTATTTTTTAAAATCTAAAACTTAGGCTAACTTGTCAAAACATAGGGCTACACTTTGCTCAAAATTTCAATAATATCGGAAAAGAAATAAAAAAGTTACAGGACTATGAAAATGACTTTAATTTTTCTTGTCCGGAATTTATTGTCGGGGAGTGTATATCTGAATCCAAAAATTGAATAATATACAGGGTATTGCATTTAAAGTTGTATGTCACACAAAATAATTTTATCAGTTTTTAAATAACTTAAAATATTTACCTTGTGCAATCAACATTTCAGCGTCATACTTTGTAAGTCCTTTTTGCCTTAGCTCCTTCATACTTAAGGGGGAAATTATTTCATTATCGTGTAATCGATCATCGCATGGGGGTGGTACTTCCTTATGATTATTTTGCGCTACTTTAGGCTTTGTCCTGTTCAGCCTGTTATCTGTCTCCCTTAATTTATAACCATTTTCTTCTTTATGGTCCGTTTCCTTTGCGTAAGCTCCAGTTTTGCGCCTTTCACAAGTCTCACATTCGCAATAACAGTTCTTGTCACCAAAAAAGTCTTCGCCGTAGAAACAAGTGATTTCCTCACCAATCTCGATGTCTCTAAGAACTTTTACGCAAGCGGTGTCTCGGCCTGTAGCTACAAATTTACAATTTGCTCTGCAGTCGTGATTTATGTACGCCGCTGGGCCAAGCCACAGCTGGGCACAATTTTTCCGGCAACTGTACATTACAGAAAAATCATTTTTGCCAGGATGTAGCAGCTGTTTCTCCTCCTGTTCTGTGAGTTCGGCGATACAACCTACCAAACATTCGATTTTTTCGTTTTTGTACCATCGTCTTGTGGCTGATATTTTTGCCCCTTTTTGACCCTCAAGGGAGTATCGAAAACATGGCTCTATCACAAAGCCGGAATCTTTGTCAAATACTCTTAGGTATCTATATATCTATAAAAATAAAATTAAAAAAAATCTTAGAATTAAGTTTGAGGCGGTTTTTATGTGTATTTATTTTAGTCTTCTGAGATTTAAAGAGGGGTGACTGAAATAGAATACAGGCCTGTTACTAAAAAAAAACAAGTGAATATTTGACGTTTAATTCCGGGCAGTCTTCGTCCACATGATTCTACTACTCGGCCAGAGTGCGAGCAAAAATTATTTGCATCAAAGAGGGCCTTGCATCTAAGGACGTAATGCTTAGCCGTAGAGATTAATACCTGTTGGGTATCAGTAACTACCTGAATTAACAATCAATCAGTTATTCCGTAATCTTTGACAGTCGTTACAAGTAATTTGATTCATCGCTACTTTTTTGAATTTCTTAAACAATTCACACAATGGGCTTTACGGAACAGCACAAAACATTCATGGTTGAAGCGTATTTTCGAAACGGGGTTAGAGTAAATGGTGAGTGGCAATAGAATCCTGGTTTGTGCATGGACGATTTTCACGAACATTTTCCTAACGTTGCTTTTATTGCTGGGAATTTTTATCATTGCCTAAAAAATACCGTGGCTGTGTTTAGGAAAACAGGTTCTATACAACACAAAAAAAGGAGCAGGAAGACCATCTGTAAGAACAGAAGAACTTGTTGCAAACGTTCGTGAAATAATGCATAAAAACAATACCTGCATTTTTAAAACACCAATTGCACATTTAGAACAATTACAAGAAAGGATTATTCAAGAATGTAGTAACATTTCTCCAGAGATGCTGGTCAACACTTTCGAAAATATGAAGAGACAATTAATGCTTGGAGTATGGCGGTGGCCAATTTATGTAATAATTTTTCTTTTTTTTTCTGTATAGACTTAATGCCGCGGCTGGTGCTTCATAGACGAGGCGCAACCGAGGCTAGGAAACCAGCCAAGGCATTAAATCTGCTTTTCTGCCTAGTAAAACATATATTTTTTCTCCAAATTTGTTCAAATTTCACGCAAAATCGTATTTTTTATATTTATGTATGTTATTTATGACATTTATTGAATTGTTGTGTTTACTTGTCATTTTAAATTTTAATTTTTAATGACACGTGACAGGCTCAAAAGGTGTATTTTTTCTGCCTAGGCATAAAAAGTCCACTTTTTCTGACTAGGCAGAAAAAATACACCTTTTGAGCCTGTCAGGTGTCATTAAAAGACCGCTTTTAATGTCATTTGGAGAAAAAATAAATTTGTATTTATCTACTTATTTTATTACTCATTAGTTTGGCATATCATGTCATAATATGAATTTGACAAAATTTTAACCTAGATTTGGTTAGATAATAGACAGTTTTCGTTGTCTTTTAAAAGCAACGAAATAATAATACAATTATATTTCGTTGTTTAAAAGCGATTTCGATAGCCGCTATTTGACAACTTTGACATTTGAGCTGTCATTTATCGTTATCGTTACGGATCGGGAGCTAACGGACGGAAGAGGCATAGGGAAAACGGAACGCATGCGTAATGACCATTTTTTTGACAGATGCAATCAACATAACTTATTTTTTGTTGAGGTCTGTTTTGGTTAGTATTTTTTGTTTTCGTCATGGATTCAACAGTAAATTCCCTCAAAAGATCGAGAAATCGTTTCACGGATGAGGACGATATCATTTTATTAGAGGAAATATTGGCCAAAAACCCATATGGCGATGCATGTAAATAGGCTTCGGTATCGGTAGTAGTCGAATTCGACTTAACGTTAACGTTAAGCGAATTGAACGAAAACTATTTTTACGATCTGTCAAATAGCTGCTTCGTATTCGTTATGGTTAACCGTTTGAATTTGCCAATACAACGAAAACTCTCTAATATATCGTCCCCATATCGTGATCTAAACCAAGCCCGACGTTTTTTAATCCAAGCCCTCTTTGATGCAAATAATTTTTGCTCGCACGGTATTATAGTTGCTTATTATTTGACCAGTTGTCTTGGCTGAGCTAACTAAAAGAAATTTCTTGACTAAATTGCAAATAAAACAACCATTGACAAGTTGACACATAAATCAGCCAAAACGAACGATCTCAGTCACAAATCCGGTAACCTTAGCGTAGGTAAGGGGGGAGGAAATTTGACTGAGATAATCTGACTTACTTGGTCAAAGAAAACGGCATGATAGTCAGTTTAGGTCAGCTCAGCCAAGACAAGTGGTCAAATAATAAGCAACTAATGTATAGCCGAGAAGCAAACCAAAATGGTAGTTGATTTTTGATATTTTGACGTCTTGTCATGACTTGATAAACAAAACTAACCTGAAAATATACCGATGTCAACGTCCTGTCATAAAACTAACCTAAAAATATCGAAACAAATGTCAACGTCTTGACCTCAAATATAATTTAGTTAAAACCTTGTGCCTCCGAAACGGATATTCGCGATTGCTAAATGTTCAACAAAGACGTTTCGCGTAACCCGTTAAGGTGCCCACTCACACTCCGGAAATCCTCAGAGGAAAAACTGCACAGTTTTTCCTTGAAGATTATATTGAATTGGCCTGAATACACCCGGCTCCACACACACGCTCCGGTAATTCTTAAGGCCAGGCCTGTGCAGTTTTTCCTCTGAGGATTTCCGGAGTGTCCCTTTTCAGATTTGGAAAGCGCGTCGCCCAAAATTATGAGCGGTAAAATTTTTATATTGGACGGTTTCTCTTGGTTTGGTTTCTCTATGATTAATGGAACACAAAACAAAACGAAACATCAGTGGATTTACTTAACATCTTATGTAATACTGTGAAGTTTTTTCCATTTCATTTAGAGATTAATGGCGTAGGCCGTTTTCTGGTGTCGGGTAAAGGCCGGTCCGCCCTTGATGACACATAACAAAGCTCACCTCTCATTGTAATAGTGTACAGTGTAGGTTTTATTTATGAATACAAATATCTTAAGAAATATTAAATAGAGGCATATTATTTGAGGTACTTTCCATTTATTTTGTTTCTTTTAAACAGCAAAGCAAAGTAAAAATCTTTGCTTAGCTGAGTTGTTAAAGGAATGCTTTGTGAACAACTTCGTATTTACAATTCATATTATGAGGAATAGAGAGGGGCATACTTAACCGCGGCAAGGGGGAAGGTAAAAATCTTGCTGTGCTAAGTTAAATTTTTAAAAGGAACACTCAACAAAGCCGTTCTTTCACTTCTTTATTAGTATGTTTATTGAACATGTCACTATCAATTTCCAATAGTAGTAGGGGAGCCCAACAGGGGATTTTGGGATTTACTCAAGCGCGGCAGATTAACATATGGGGGATATCTTGCACCCTGTTGAGTACCTCTGCCAAGTCTAAGCCCTCTATATAGTGCCGCGCGTGTACGGCAGCTGATCAGAATAGTAAAAAAAAATCGATAGCTGGATTTACTCGAGCGCGTCAGATTAAGGTGTGGTGGGTTAATTACATGCTAAAGAGTCTGCATTTCAATAATCTGACGATTTGAGCGTGACGTAAGGGAGTGGGAGGGTCACAAAATTGCAAAAAAAAAAACGTCACATGGACATTCTCGAGCGCGGTCAAATTTTTTTTTATTTTGAAGGAAATAATTCAAGGATAACGGGAAAAATATAATCTGCCGATTACCACAAGCCGAAGTAACAAAAATCGTCAATAAACTTTATTAGCGCGTGCAGCTGCAGCGAAGCACTCCGCGCCTCAATGTCTCTTTCTTTATCACTCACTCTCTCGCACCGTCCGCATACTACTTTCCGTCAGCCATCACGCCATCACAGGCTGATCACAGCATTCGTGGGATTATATGTACAGGGTTATTATTTTACATTTTAGTTGGTCCCACTTTTAAAAGCCTGTAACTTTTTTGTTTTTTTGAGCTAGCGCGTTCACTCAAAAAGTAGGATGTAGAACTTTTGGCCAAGTATTTATGGGTTTTGTCAAAAATGACAGTAGGTGTCACATGTCACATTTAAAATCAAACATTTAATTTTTTTAAATGAGACACTCTGTATATTAGAAGCGCATTAGATGGTTCCTTTTATTCCGATTTCAAAAATATAACACACTTATGCATTCTTCTTCTAATTCCATCAAAAATATGTAAAAATAATATTATTAAAAAGCATCAAGATAGTTATGAAACCGTTTTGTTGCTATGGATTTTGTCTTTATTTATATCGCAGTCTGTCACTCTTATTGTTATTACTCGTTCCGAATTTTGTACCGATATATTTTTGTAAGTGAATTAAATTTTGTAAGATTTAAGAAAAAAATCAAGAAATTTTTTTTTATAAACGGTCAGATTAACCAAATCCCTCAAAATAATCGTCAGATTATGAATCAGCACGACCAGGACACCAAGCCGAACCGTCTGTATGAAAATCTGACGCGCTCGAGTATGTCCAAATATCGTTTTTTTTTTTTTGCATTTTCAAAAAACCGCCACAAGCTTGCGTCACATCCGAATCGTCAGTCTATTGAATGGGAGCTTCCTTAGGGATCCCTTAACATCCCCTCTGAATATCTGACACGCTCGAGTAAATGTTTTTTTTTTCATTTTTAACCCTTCCGTACCGCCGCCCCCACCATCAAAACCGGCAGATGAATGTACCTCCGTCATGAGAGTCACGTGGGGGCATATACACTATTAATATCTGACGCGCTCGAGTATATCCATGTGACTGTTTTTTTTTCCATTTTTGAAAGCCTGTAGTAACTCCCCCCACCGGTGAAAGGGTACACATTATGATATGACATTTTTTCCTTTCTACCATCCAATCTTCAAGATCCAATAGGTCCCCACGACGCTCAAGTAAATCCCCATTTAGCATCGTGGGCTCCCCTACTATAGTGTATTTTCATGTGACTGGCATTAGGTTGGCCACAAATGGGAGACATTTTTAATTGATGAAATATTAAAAACTTTATATGCCGATTATCTCTGCATAATGGGAAAACCATAAATTCATTTGTAAGAATGGGAAATATTTATTTGCCCATGATGATGTTTATGCCGCCGAGGGCCTTCGGCCCGAGGGTTTGTAAGTTGCCCGAGGGTATAGAGATCAAGTAATGCCCGCGGTACATACAATATTCTATGTCGTAGGTACTTACTTCAGATAATTCCAAGTTAAATTAAAAGAAAATTCAAAATCACGAAAGGTTTTTTACCTATAAAGTTGCTAAATAAACAAAGGTAATAATAAGTGTTCATTGTTGTGCTGTGACAAAGTCAAAACTGAAATTCATATTATCAAATAATGGATTTTCCGTTGATTCCGGATAGAATTGCTGTGAATGCTGCCACAGCTTTGAATAATCTTGTCCCAAAGACGTCTAAAGACGCCTATGATAAGGATATCAAAGGCTTGGGGATTGAATAAAAATTAATGATGTAAAAATTATATGGACGAACTATTCAATGTTAAAGAAGACATTACTAGTTAATAAAAATATAGACATTGCAAAATATTGCAAGTTAAGCCAGTATCTAAAGCAAGCATCCAAAGGATATGAAGCGAAGAAATCGAAAATTTTGACTCGAAAAGATGTGCGGAAATTCATCTGTGAAGCTCCCAATGAAACTTTTTTGATTTACAAAGTGGTTCTGTTATTTCGTGTATTTGGTGGGTGCCGCCGCCAAGAGCTAGTTAATATTGTTGGTTGAATATTCCCGATATAAAGACCGATATATTGATGAGAAGGAGATGGGTTGTTTAAAGCTACTGAGAACTTATTGGTCTATACGCCCGACGAACTGCAACATCAATAGATTCTTTTTGTGTTACCGTAACGGTCGTTCTTTTTCACAGCCAGTTGGGAAGAACACCATAGGCAAGATTTCTTCCATTATTGCAAAATACCTGGGTCTAAGTGATGTGGACAAATATACTGGTCATTGTTTGCGCAGAACCTCTGTAACATGGCGGTTGGAAAAGTTCAGCTGTGGTTGAGGAATATTTGGAAGACAGTATGTCTTCTAAAAACAAAATTTTGAAATTAATAGCTGGAGTACCATCAACGAGACCAGCAGCCATCAACCTCAAAAAACGTTCAATCATCGACAATTTCTGTTAGTGAAAATCAAGAAATAATTGAAAACATTGACTTATCAAAAGCTGGTAAATTCGTTTTTACTGGATCTTTTCATAACTGTTCATTTAATATAAATCATAAATAAGTTTTATCGTTAATAAAAAGTTGTTACTTTGATTTTTCTTATTTATTTCTCTTAATGCCCGAGGACATTGGAAACACTCCGTAATGCCCTAGGGCATTATACAGGGTTGGGCAAATGTTCCGGAACGGCCTAATAACAGGCGAACAAAAAGTGATATCGAATCCGGGTTTTGGGCAATCTATAGGACTAAAATTTTACTATTTAACTATTATACCATGTCAGTAATGTAACCAACTGTCAAGTGTTGACATTTTTTTTTAATGGAATATTGCTGAAATACCTAAATAAATAAATATACTTACCTAATTCAACTTATAAATAACATTTTACCGAATTATTTACTAAACATAAAACTTTAAAATCTCAACAATATCATCCAAAAATACCGGAATCCCAAAAGAAATCACCAAAACATAACAAAACAAGTCAAAATCCCAGCAAACATTCTAAAATCACCTCAAAAAATGCAAAATTCCCCCCATAAAATTGGAACTCTCATAAATTCCAGACTCCTTACAGAAATCTTTGGTCCAATCAATTTTTAAACTTTTTAAAGATGAAAGATAGGTACCTACTTAGGTTTATACTGAAAAAATGTACAACATAGTTTTATGAACACGACTGTACCTATTTATGCTAGCTGTAACTGAGGTACTAATATAAGTATATTTTTATAGCAACTGACTACACAAATCTTACATGTTCTTGCAGCTTCCTTTGCTGATTCTTTGACCGCATGCGAGGCATCCATTCACCTTTGGATATTTGACTGTAAGCCTTTTCGTAGTCTTGATACTTAATAAAATCATCTATTATTCTTTTTAACTCCGGTGAGTTGGCTCTGAGGGGTCGATATCGTATGTTCATTTTATGTGATGTAAACCCCAAATGGGGATCAAGAACTAACGATGTGGCCAAGTCATCATTCTCAGAAAGTTCCTTTGGTGTCATACAGGCAGGTTGCATTTTGAAGTTTTGGCAAGGCCTTGTATGTACATCCACAACCATTCTGATTCCTATTGCTAAATAAAAGAAATTATTAAGGAATGATTTTACAGAAAGTGAATTAAACATTTTCAACATATATATTATATTAATAATAGTATAACAAAGTAGGCAATAATTAAAAAAATGCACATCAAAAATAAGCTCCAAGGTCAATGTCAAATTGCATATTGACAACACAAAGACATTTTTTGTTGTTTTTTTAAATGTCAATTTGACACTCCCTTGAGAAAAATAGATGTCAGATAAAGTAGGCAAAATTATTATGGTATGCCAGGTAAACATCAAAACTAAAAATAACACGCCATGATTTGTTGAAACAACTCGTTAAAACGTAAAAAACCAAGTCCTTAAAACTATGGCGAGCCATATTAGTTTCGTCGGAACGGCTTTTTCTATATCGATTTTTACCTTGTACAATGACTTATAACTGGCAAAATGAGTAAAAATAATAAAGCTAAAAAAACACTTAATTTCACTATTACCAGTTCACTGTTAATTTGTGGCCAAACAATCTTCATTATACGAAAAACTTCTAGATCTGCTCCATCAAAACGACGCTTGAAAACATCATGGCAGACGCTGTATAATGTTGACAAAATGAATATAATTTTTAGCCTTTTCCGGACACGTCTATTTTCCTTTAGAATATTAAACTAAAATTAAAATACATATTTTTTAAGTAAAGACGAGCCAAGTCATATGAATGATAATTATTTAAAAAATATTTTTTCTATAAATTTACAATTTCAGCAGAGATTAAAACCAACATCATAGGTTTCTGATACACTTTACGCCCGCCCTCTATGAAATAAGTGAAAAGCGAATATTAGAGTAACGCTAAAGCCCACGCGGTTTCTTTACTTTTATTTAGAGTTTTGAAAAACTGGTTAATGACACTGGCTTATCAATTAATAAAACGAATTTGCTCGTTTTCAATTCGTTTTCCAACTTTTAATTCAACTAATAGGCATGGTTGGATGTTGGATCATATCAAATAATAATAAGTAAATGGTAGAGGTCGCTGGGTCCACTTTGTTCCTTAGTTGTGATGCCAGTGGCAGAGATGGCGCCAGTCGATCGTCTCTGGCTCCGCATCATCTAACACAGAGGAATAATAGGTCGTCCGACTGATTGGCATGGCCCTCTAGAATGTTTAAGAGAAGACAAAGACAAAAAATCTGGCAACCTAATATGAAAGCCCTTATCTAAGCTGGCGGCTATTGTAAAATAGCGTTCGGAATGTTGAACGGCTAAGCGACACCGAGGGTGCACCGTCACACTAGCCATGGGAAATCCCATGTAAATTTTGCTATCCTCAAATATTGGCTTATCCCTATTAATTTTACATCAAAATTGTATTAGACTTTTTGAAGGTTCTTGCATGTATGATGGACTTGCACATCAATTTTTTTTTTTTTTTAATAAACCCATTGAAAGCTTTATTATAAAAAACTCTTCGTTAAATTCTTAAAATCCAATTATGACATGCTTGCACTTTTTTTTTGCTTGTGTGCATGCCGCATTGAAAATTCCAAAATTACGATAATGTCCAATGTTGCTAGACTTTTTTTTATTAATTTCAACGTGCCTTAATCTTTTATACTCAAGATAAAATAACAATGATTAAGTGGTACTACCTATAGGTATAATAGGTACATACATAAAAAAATAGTTGTTAAAATAATGAATCAACCATTAAGTTTCCGTTTAAATTAGTGTTGATTTCTTAAAACAGGCATATGTAGGTATATATTTTTTTAGAAAGTGTTGTTTTTCCACTTATCTCCAAGTGTTAAAATACAGTCTCATTGTTTCGTTTTAAGTAGGTACTTATTGCGTTTATTAAATTACATAATGTAATAAACTAAACCTTAACTATATTATATAGGCTTTATATTTTAGCTTTCTTACAAAAGTAAACCCCCCCCCCCCCGTAATGATAACACAAAAAATTGTATCTATAAAATCCCTTGCGAGTGTGGCGAATTGTACATTGAAGAAACAAAAAGACCTCTTCCCGTAAGAGTTAAAGAACATCTGAAACATACTCAAAGAGGTGAAACTTCGAGATCAGGTATAGCGGAACATGTATATATAGGTATGAACCAACCAACAATATATAGCTAGTGGTCAGAAGCCATTAGTTGTGAACACGGAACAGCACTGGAGAAAACGAAAATTCAAAGAAGCAGCTTTCATGAATCAAAATACCCATATATTTAGTAACCCAAGTTACCCATATATATAGATATCCCCAATATCTGGAAACCTCTCCCAGTCCGCAGGAGCACGTCAAAATGACGTCATATTCTGGTGACCTATTACCATATATTATGACGTGACTATATGACGACAATATGACGTGAAAATTACCTCCTAATGTCACAGACCGATGACGTCAATATCTGACGTCCTTTTTACGTCTTGAAATGACGTGACTTTCGCGCCATTTCTTGACGTGACTTTCGCGTCATTTCATGACGTGAAATTCACGTCTTAAAATATTTTTTATTCACCAGTAATCCAATCTAAACTAAAACCACTAAATACATTGTGTAAGCATTTATTATGGGTAAGTAGGTACATACTACTAAAAACCATGTCACCACCACCACTGTAATAATTATCATGTTCGACAGTTCGACAGGAGCAACAGGCGTCTTCTGCATTCGCTGCTTCGTGTGTTTTAGCCAAATTTTTATTCCATGTTCAATATCACTTTGATAGCAGCAGGGGTTTAATCTGTACCGCGCCTGTAACAAAAATTAACAATAAATTTGGCACTCTCACAAAAGTTAAAAAAGTATATTCCTATCTTTATTTATTTATATAAAATTATAGTTATGGAAAGGTTATGCTTTAAAAGTTTAAAACAATCAGTGGCGTGCCATTTTTTGCTTGAAAGTCTTAATACCGTTACACATATCTACGCTGGCGGTTGAATTAAAAATATATTAATACTTGCAAAATGTAGCCTTTAAATATCTATTTGTGTGTCACAAGCTTCAATGAAGTAGCTGTTACCATTCAATAATATTTTAGAAAAAAGTAAATATTTAAAAAAAGTTTAACACACTCTGTATCTACAAAACGGAGCTCTTGCGGACCTATAATTATATGAACTTTTGGTCTTAGAATCGATCAAGGATTAATTACTTAAAGTTTACGAACTTAATTAATTAACACCCTGTATAATATCAGTGATAAATACCCTGATATACAGGATGTCCCATATAACTTTTTTAGAAATGTTACTCGTTCTAGATATACAGGGTGTTAAAAGTGAAAGTTTGCTTTCGAAAAAAAAAACCTAATTTGAAAACGGTTCGATTTATTAAATTTTGAAAGTTGGATTTATAAAAATTTGATCAACTAAATATTACATTCAAATCTATATTCCGACCAACCATTACTCAGACTGATTAAAACCTGGGATAAACTTACTTGTTCCCAGCCAGCCTTTTTTACGCGTTTTATAGTTTTATGTTAGAAATAACATTTTAGTTTTCTTTTGGCTGTTGTTCCGTTCTCAATTTTTATTTTTAGTTGAATCATAGTTAAATGCAAAAATATATAATGTGTTCATGTTCATAAACTAGTATTTTTTACCTACATTTTACATTCCTATACAAGGTAATAATAGAACTTGATATTGTAATAGCAACTATCATTAAATAGAATACACTGAGCGAAATATCGAGTTGAGATAACTCAAATATGAGTTGTCCTAGCTCGACGCGTGTTGCCAATAGGGGACAGCCCAGACCTCTGAGTTACAGCAACTAAATCAAACAAATTGCATTAAATCACTGTTCATAAGTTGTAATAGCTCAGAAAATGTGTTATTTTATGCACTGGGATGGCTCACCCAACCGACTTAAATCATTGGTAAGCTAAGGCTACCGTAGCTGCGACTTGGGCTGCAGCAATTCATTGTTAAAGCTGCCAGAGACCAATAGGTGAATTGTGATTCGTTTACTACTCGGGCTAGATTAATTCATGAGTCGAGCTAGGAAAACTTGATTATTGAGTTGTTCTAGCTTACGATGATGGCTAGAATAACTCACTCGTTTGGCTGTCAGAAGATATAATCTAAATTGTGATATTTTGTTTACTGGGCTAGCCTGACTCAGAGTTAGGACTGCCACCACCCCATTTTGGACTACCATTACCTAAATTGCTGACTATCGGAACTCAAAATTATTCTTTGATTTACCGCCTCCATATTGTGGATAATACTCCTGTTTAATTTTGTAAAAAAGAAAAAAATTGCAATGTCTTAAAAAGGTTAGGTACCTATATCAAGTTTATCCACAATATGCAGACGTAACTTCGAAGAAGTATGCTGCACGGTACGTCCATACTTGAGAAAAACATCATTTGTCCAATGTCAATAAAAATTATTAGCCAGTCGCATAGCACTGTATTTTTTTCCGTTCTGTCATTTTTCTCAGGTATGGACGCAGCCCTACAATATAATACAAAATTTGTGTTGTACCTTTGTCGACGATAGCGTTAGCTATTCTTTTTCTTAACATGCACTAGTGGTTCTGAATAAAATATAGAATGGTTAAAAATACTGATGTACTTTTTTTTTTGAAAATATTAAATGATGTGTTTTAGGAGTGTATTTCGAAACTTAATTCAAACCCAATTATTAGTTAAAGTACGTTTATTAGTGAAGTAAAAAAACATTTTTACATTTAACCAACAAATTTAAAGAATTGCTTCACCAACAATAATGATAAAAGTTGAACAGTAAAAAAATGTTTTATACAAAAGAAATATATATAATATTTAATATAAATATAAATAAAAATAGCACTTAATAGCTTTAAATGTAGTTACTTCAATGTGGAACACATCTACAGGTCCCATTCCATTAACACTTACTTTACTTTTTCGTGTCCGGAATGAGTTTCTCGGCCCAGTAATGGGCCACGTCCAATGCTTCGGGTTTGCCCAGCCACAGGTCGTCGAGGGAACACCGTGCGGGGCAGTTCGGGAATATCAGGAGATGTTGTATGGTTTGAACTGCGCCACAGTCACACTTGTCGTCATTTGGTTGAGATAGGCCCCATTTCATCAGATTGGTTTTAACAGGTGCAACCCCTGTTCGGATGCGGTTCAGCATTCTCCATGTTTTAAAGTCGCTCGAAACGCCGCTGGACGCAACGTGCATTAAGTTACTTCTGCGCCTACGCGTGATCGAATGTATATTAAAACTAGAGTTGTGTAGTTCGCGAACGAACTAGTTCAAAAGATCGAATCTGCCAACTGAACTAAAAGATTCAATCAGTAATTACTGAGAGATTGAAACAAGGCGAACTAAAGTCTAAACAGAATGTACTACGCAAGCGAGAGCGAGACGACCGAGATTATAAGTTTTGTCACCTGACCGACCGATGCATGCGGCGATATGCCAGTATAAATCAGTGAACTAAATGAACTAAACGAACTAGTCTTTTGAACTATTCACTTTATTGAACGAGAACGAAAGATTGAAATCGGCAAAGTGAACTAAACTTCCCAGCACTAATTAAAACTAAAACAGAGGAAGGAACCGCGCCCAACCGGCGCGAGCACGAATTCGGAACTTTCCGTGGCTGTTCGGTCGGTGATTTACCCACGATATGGGTTTTTGTAGCACGTTTTATGACTTAATTTTAAACAAGTCCTGAATTATTCCAACTCAAAATAATTTACACATGATGATGAGTTAAAATAATGCACATCCGGGTAAAAAGGGCA
The DNA here is from genome assembly GCA_963969555.1 of Polydrusus pterygomalis. Lineage (NCBI taxonomy): Eukaryota > Metazoa > Arthropoda > Insecta > Coleoptera > Curculionidae > Polydrusus > Polydrusus pterygomalis. The sequence goes on from OZ018379.1 coordinate 24,595,463, forward strand.
CTTTTAAATCAATTAGTAAGTTTTCCCAACCCAAAAACTGAGTTCGGGTAACGTATAAAATGGTTACAAGATGAGGGATTGTGGTAATCCCAGATGTGTTTAAAATGTTGATAAAAAATCTTTTTCTGGGTTGAGGCGAACCAAAAGAAGCTGAATAATTGTAGCGTTTTTAAATGATTTCTGATAATTCGTAGGCTCAGCTGGCACAACATAGAGACGTGCATTAAAGTAGCTCTAATTTTGCAACTCACAACAGTGGTATATCCATTTTTGTCAGTGTAGAATTAAAATACAAATTTAAATGTTGATAACTTATTAAATTAAGTAATTTTGAATATTAAAATTATATCAAATTTTTTAAGTACAAAACAGATGAAATAGTTTAAAAATATAAATAAATATCCAAATTTGATATATTTATTTCCGGTATATGTAGGTAGGTATAGATATCGAATATTTGAATATTAATATAAACATGATATGTACCAACCCTGTTTTATACCCTCTATTTTACTATTTTTTATATTATAAATCAATACAACTTTGATCAACTAAATATTACATTCAAATCTATGAGTTTTCGCAGATGTCAAATCCCACAATAATAGTCACAAGCGTTGCACTCTGCTTCAGCATTTTCAATGTCCTCCCCGGTTGCATCTTTGTAAAGGACCGTGATTTTTTTAAAAAGACGATAGGTACTTTCCATTTGCTTCTTTTAAACGGCAATGTAAAGTAAAAATCTTTGCTTAGCTAAGTTGTTAAAGGAACGCTTCGCGAATAACTTCGTATAGTCCGTATGGGAAATATAGAGAGGGGCATACTTAACCGTGGCAAGCGGGGAGGAAAAAATCTTTGCTGTACCTACTCTTAAATTTGTATAAGAAACGCTCAACTTAGCCTTTGGCTTTGCTTTACTATTTAAAAAAACATAAAGGAGCTCTGCTAGGGTCTGTTTTTTTTAACCATGAAGGGATAGAGGTTCCACTAGTTGTTGATAAATAAATAACCGTTTATGAGGAGTGCAGTTGATTCCTGTACAGGAATAGGCTTCTAATTGAATGTAATGCATATGGTAACACATTTTCCCCAACTTATTAAAACTCAAAATTTAACAAAAAAACTCTATACGAACTTAAAGAAGTGTGTTGTAAATACCAACAACTAAGTTTTAGGTTTATAACTTTTTAAAAAATACCGCAACAATATTAGTGCTCAAAGGATTTTTGAAGATTATGTCCCCACCATTTGCGTATAAGTACCTAAATCAATTTCTTGAATACCTAATCGAAGTCCGACACTCGCGTCTTAATACTTTTTCTTGGCCTGCTTTTCTATTTGAACTAGCAAATAAAGCAAATTAATATAATATTCATAAAAATCGGTATTTATCCCGGGATTAACAGGTCTAATCCTGGTATTTTCAAGACAGGTTTTCCTTCCGGAATCCCGGGACTCCGAGATCCTGGGAATGACATTCATATAGTAGATAGGACGAAAAAACCACATTAGATATTTCCTAAAATCAGTTAAGACCTATCTATAAATCTCTTAGACATTATTATACGTAGGTACGTACTTAGAATTCATCCTGTTTATTTTTCCACGGGTATATTTATTGGAAGTAACAAAAATGTATCAATTGGAAAACACACACTAAGGTAGGTACCTATATATATAGCAAATAATATATTCTTATAATTCCTATTTTTTTTTTAAAGGAATTTAGTTATCTATAATCATAAATCATTCAACCGAAATATATCCTATTATAATAAGTATTGGTTCGTAAATATATACATTCTATTAATTTATAGTTATACTTCGGATTTCGGATTAAATACCTTTATTTGTCTCATTCATACATACATATAAGCGTTTAAGCTGAAAACTTAGTATAGTATTGCTCTACCATCTATAGATAAGCAGAAGTTATATCCATCGAATAAACATTTCTTCTGATTCTTTTTAAATTATTAAAATCGGTCACGTTCTTTCCGTTTTGTAGAAAAGAAAGAAGATTAGGAAACTCTAAATAATTTGACTAGTAGAAAATTAAAAAATTTCGATCGGGACAAAAAAAATGTAAACAATGGGGTGACACTTCTATATTTTCTGAAAACGTAATTTTTTGTTTGAATATTTTAATTTCGGTGAGGAAGGGGGGGGGAGGTAAACCCCCTTACTCTTCTGATGTACGTGCCTGAACAACTGCAATAAAAAATAATTTAACATTATTTTTTTTGAGTGCTTATTGTTGCCATGGCATTTACTCATATAATTTGCCTAAATATTGTCACTATATAATTATACATTTACATGCTTTCACTTGTACTGATTATCGTTTTATAATAATTACTTAGGTGTAAGTAGTTACTATACATCTATGTAAATAGAACAATGTAATAATGATAACCCTTTCATCCAAAAATAACTTATTTAGATGAAAAGCTCTCAAATAAGTAAATTTATCCAACAATACCCTGATAACATAAAAAATATGAATGAAATGTTTACATGGTCATAGTAGGTATATCCGGTACACCGCAAAACGGGGGCTACTTATTTGAACATGTAAATTTTTTTACATTTTTTAGGGGTACCTACCTACAATAAAGTTGGCGTTGCCATCAATATTTTTTTGTAGGATACTACATCATTGCAAGAGTACTTTCTAAAGAAACATTTTTTTTTTCTACTAACATATTTTATGTAGCTATATAATTTTTTGTTTAAATATTTATAGTCCAAATTTACCTTAAAAAGTGAGGCAAATTCGAACACCTGTTTTAAACCGCATAAAATTGAAGTTAATTAATAATTACTTCGGAAACTATAATTTAAGTAAGTTTAAAAAATATTACTACAAAAATGTAAAAAAGGGGTTGGTTGGTAGTACCAGCCAACCCCCTTTTTTAAATCTTAACAATGACCCTTCTAGAGAGCAGTCATAACTTCGTTACTACAAAAAGTTTAAAAAAGCTAAAAATATTTATTATATATAAAGGGCGGATTATATGCACATAAATCAGCCAAAATATGCGCATATATATGCCTTGTTTGCCTTTAAAATGTGGAGTTACTTGCAGCATTTTTTTTTACCAAATATGTATACGTATGCAATATTTCTTAATTTATTATCGTAAAATGAGGTAAAGAAACACACTGGGTTCTAAAAAATATGTTTACTCTCCAACGAGGATATTATGTCCGGTATAAAACTGAAATTAACCGTAATAAAAACAAGATCTTTAGCTACATTTGCACTTTTTAACAACTCTTTAATTTGCTCAACACACTGCGAGTCGTCATCTAAATCCAAAATTAGTTCTTTAATGGCTTCGAAATGCTCTGCGTAGAATATTACAGTCTTAATCCATGTTACCCACGGGGTAATTACAGGTTCTGGAGGTAAACTAACTCCTTGTAATCTCTCGTTACACAACTGCACGCTTAGAGATGCTTTTAGAAACAATTTTTTTTAAATTTGAAATTAATTTATTTACCAAAGGTTTATTTACCAGAAGTATGTATTATAGATCGATATAAATACAGTTTGTTAAGCAGGTAATATCTTCAGATTGGAAAGTCCCTGAAATAAGTACGAACTGGACATTAAACCTTTAACGTTTTTAATGTTTTGAAAAAGCCGAAAACATAAAAAAGGCTCTTAAAATAATAATTTATGAAAAATATGCATTTTATTATAAAATTGACAAAATATGCCAAAAATGAATATATATGCATTCTGCATATATTCAGCCCTTTATTTATATATGTTGTGGGGAGAGAGTGGTTGGACCAAAATGATCCAAACCAGTGGATTGGTAGAACAGGTACAATCGCCACCAAGATAACCTGATCTTACCTCTATGGACTTGTTTTTATAAGGTTACATTAAATCACCAGTTTACAAAACCCAGCCGGCTTCAGGGGATAATAATTGATGCTTGTCGAAGTATTCCAAGAGACATTTTCGGAAAGTTAGGGAGGAATTTGAAATCAACTTTATTTCTGTTCAGAACAAATTTGAAATTATGTTGAACGTATTTCTGTTGTTGCAAGAAAGCAATAGAGAGTTTAGCACTACAATAAAGTCTTTATTTAGGGTTGGGATAATTTTACATGTCGTACTTAAATGTAATTAATTTTGGTATCACTAAAAACATTTTTGATAGGCTTTCCAGAGAGGTGTTATAAGTGGAGTAGTGTCATTTAAATTAGTTTTTAAAGGGGATTAGGGTAGTGATTCTGAGGTGGGTGAGGGTGGTCTGCAAAATATTTAATTTTTATTCTCCCACCTTTTTATATTTGTAGAAATTTAATAGGGATTTTTTGGTTTTCTGATATATTCTTTAGAACAGAAAATATAGCCATTGTAAGTTTCAACACCTTGTATATATAGTTAGATATTATATACAATATAGATGCTCTCAGGAGAACTTAAAAATTGGATTTTAATGAGATTTCTGTTTTAAATTAAAATTAAAAATGTATCCATCAAATCTCTGAGAACATACTAAAGTCCATATTTGAACGTTAAGTTTTATTTTTCAATTGACCAAGGCCATATAATAGGTAATAAAAAAATTCAAATTTTCTACAAAATAAATATAAAATTAAAGTTTCAGAATTATCATTATCTTTGGAAAAACATAATTTAAGAAAAATATTCTTGCCTTTAGGTGCCAAAGGGTTTCAGGATATGGAAAATCCAAAGCTAGCGGCTTATTAAATTCTAAAAAAAGACTTATTATATATTATTTTACACAGAACTACGTTTACCTAATTCAGACAACTGTATTTCTTTATCATAAATATAATACTAAATCCGATTAGGTACATACATCTCTGTTTAAGAGGATTGATAACAAATTTAATATATAAACCACATGTTTTACAAACAAAAACATTCTATTTTTTTGAGTTAAACTAAGTTTAAATACTTACATTTTTAAGAATGGATAGCATTATTGGTTTATTGGCGATATTATTCTTAAGTATAAATCTCGTTAATGCATCAGAGGTCCAACATCGTATTTTTACAAAGTATAATAAGTTGTCAGGAGACCCAGATGTAGATTGGTGGAAAACCGCTGTGATATATCAAATTTATCCCAGAAGCTTTAAGGACAGTAATAATGATGGAAATGGAGATTTACAAGGTAAGTTTTCATTCCTGGATAAATGGTTAAATTTTACGGAAACGCAAAAGACAACCGTAAAAAAAAGTAGGTATCCATAGGTATATGTTTTTGAATTAGTTCAAGGAATGGATGGATTATTTGTTACCGCACAAACGGGAATACAATGTATGCAGGTTTTATCTGGTGTAACCAGGTTTGGAGCAGTTGAATACTTTTAATTTTTGTCTCCGTAAATTCGATATAACTTGCTAAAATCTAACTGCCATTAATCTTTACTATTGTAGGAATCATACAAAAGTTAGACCATTTAAAAGAGTTGGATGTTGACGCCATTTGGATTAATTCTATATTTAAATCTCCGCAAGTGGACAATGGCTACGATGTTGCTGATTATCGAGATATAGGTAAATCATATTATAGTTGTTTTTACCTTTGCTGCGAAAATATCATTTTACACTTAAAACATTTTACAATGATCGACTATGTGTAAAGTTGGCTTTTGTTGTTTAAATTGTGTTCAGAAGTTCATTATATTTTGCAATTACCAACTGCTTCAGCTATTTAATTTGGTTAATAGCTCGAAACAAAAAAATAATTGAAGGTATATTTTCTAGACCCAATTTACGGAACATTGGACGACCTAAAACAATTGTTGGATGAAGCTCACAAACTGAACATTACATTGCTCCTTGATTACGTTCCAAACCATACCAGTGACCAACATGAATGGTTCCAAGCGTCTGTGAAACGCGATCCAAAATATGACGATTATTATATTTGGCAAAATGCTACTTACGTCGATGGAGAAAGGAGACCTCCAAACAATTGGGTACGTTAATGCCTAAATCAACAGGTTTTGTAAAGAGAGATACTATAGACTATTTCAAACTTATTAGGCATCGAAACTCAGATTTAGAAACATATGACTTCTAATAAACGAAAATACTTATAACTTATATTGTTTCTTTTAGATAAGTCTTTTTAGTGGTCCAGCATGGGAATGGAACGACGCCAGACAGCAGTATTATTTCCATCAATTTTCAACCAGTCAACCAGATCTTAACCATCGTAATCCCGTCGTTGTGGAAGAAATGAAAGACGTCTTAAAATATTGGTTGAATTTTGGAGTTGACGGATTTATTATAAACGCAGTCACAACACTTTTTGAAGATATCTTGTTAAGGGATGAACCGGAATCAGGTAGGATTTTCATTAATTAAAAATTTTTCTTTTGAATTGTGTATTATACGATTAGTTAAAGGCATCAAATATTACGCTACGGATTTCAGCACGACATCACTTGAAAAATTAGCAAACATATTTATTCCCTAACAAGCTCAGCTTGAAGAATAAGTTTATCGAAGACAGCATAAACATATTTATTATATTATTAAATTTTAAATAAACTTATTATTATTATTATTATTATTATTATTCAGCTACCGAATTACGTAATGTAAGTATTTGATCTACATAAATAACGTAAGCAATTTTTTCAGAATATATTGTTAGATATAAACATAATTTGCCAATTTAATATCAATCAGAAAATGTAAAGCTAGTTTTTCGTTTACATTACCGTAAATGAAACTATCAATGTTTTATAGACAAAATTGTCAGTATTATCTTCATTTCTTCAATACCATTATTTAAATTATCGTTAATATTAAGTTTTATTTTCAAAATTATACATTATAGGCATTCCTGGAATTGAGCCTAACGATCATGACTATTTGATACACAACCGCACAATAGATCAGCCAGAAAATTTTGACATGATCTACCAGTGGAGAGCGCTTCTGGATGAATTTAACTCAAATAAAACCTACAACAGGTAAACTATTTATGTTAAATTGTTGACCATAAAGACAAAGACGTATGAGATCTTATAGGTTTATCGAGATTGGTGGTAGACAAGTAATGAAACCAAGACAGAGAATACTGTACAACTAACAAAAAGTACATAAAGTCACGATCTCATTCAGATATTTCCATTAATTAAGACAAATAAGTTACATGTTTCGCTCGTAATTGAGCAGCATTAAATCTATTACAAACTACTTATAAGCTGTTAGTTGTAATTAAATCAGGGTTCTTAGAGAAAATGGACAACTCTTCGAAGTGAATATTGTGCCGAGAATGACACTTTTGTACTCTTGTAAAAACAATTTTGGTTCGGAACTTAAGAAAAGCTGTTGAACGTAGATGTAAAATGGATTTCGTCCAAATAGTCACATTGGCATACTTGCTTGGCGCCGACCCTTTTATTTACTTCTTTCATAGTAATAGTACTAATATAAGAAATCAAAAAATATTGTAACATTAATTTGTTTACGAGTTATATCAAATTATGTTTTAGTTATATCATCAAGTTATTTTAATGAGTAAAAAATTATATTATAGTTTATTGATAATTATATTATTTTGTAGGATTATGATAACAGAAGGAAGCGCCGATCCCAACAACATGCTTCTCTTCTATGAAAGCATGGATAGATCCCAATCGGGGGCTCATTTTAGTTTGAATTTTATAAGTTTCCTTACGAGCCTAAAAAAAAATTTCACCCAAATAGAGTTGTATAATGGCATAGTAGCATTATGGGATATTCTTATATATATGGATTTGACAGACAATTATCTGGTAAGCACGTTTCCTATATTGCCTATAACAAGTTGCAAATATTTCATTATAATTTTGTTTGAAATTAGCAAATCTATATAGTTACAAACGACACACCTACACGAAGGTCCAAGCCAATTTTGTAACTGTACAGTGTTAATCAGAAATAATACTGATGCGCGCGACATATTGTCTTAGTTTTATTTCTTTTTAGCTGGGCAATCACGACAATACCCGAGTGTCAACAAGATTAGGAGTAGAAAATGTTGATGGCTTAAATATAATCCTATCCCTTTTACATGGTGCTCAAATAATTTACCAAGGAGAAGAAATAGGACAAGAAAATGGTAATCGAATTTTAGAAAATAATTAACACAGTCACTAAATCGCAGTTTTTAAAATTAAAAAAAAAAAACGTTTTTTATTTATTGGAAAGGAGATCACGAGAAAGTCCTTTGGAGTCAGGATCATTAGGTTTTTAATAACACAGTAAACGAATTCATGTAGTGTTTCAGTCAACACGCATTTTTTTAGAACTATTCATAATTTTATCTACAACCATTTAATAATAGGTGCATAATACTTCTGATAATAAGAGCATTATGCTATCCATAATACAACAAGTGTAATTATCATAAAACAACAAGTGTAATTATTATATTTCCCATATGAACTCAACTTTTTTTCTGATAATAAGAGCATTATGCTATCCATAATACAACAAATGTAATTATCATAAAACAACAAGTGTAATTATTATATTTCCTATATGAACTCAACTTTTTTTCAGGCACTGTATAAATGGATGGTTTTAGATAAAGTATGGTATTTGACTCGCGTCTAATAAACCATGCATAATACACTCGGATGATTTACAACACTCGCCTTTGGCTCGTGCCGTAAACTTCATCCTAGTTTTAATATACGCTCATTAAATAATATACTATTAATTGCATCTTTATTCAATTTTATTTAATCTTTAAACAGTCATATACAGAACAATGCTCGACGATCTAACTCCTTTCATCGAATAATTAAATGTTGTAAACATTTTATTCTATTGGTAACGATTTACAGGTAATGTAACCTGTGAAGAAGGGACTGATCCACGAGCTATAAAGAATTGTTCTACCTTTGCCACAAGGAGCAGAGATTTTGAACGGACGCCATTCCAATGGGACAACTCGACTAACGCCGGTAAAAATCATTGGTCTAAAATAAGTCCATAAAAAGGCTTTATTCTATAAATTTGGGTAGTACCTACCTAGCCGAAATTTACAATAATTTTTTTTTACTAAACCTAAGAACATAATATGTCCTCTAGCAAGAAGTTATACTTCTTTACCTAGATAGAAATTATAAAAAAATATTGTTATATAGGTACTGAAAACAAGTTTACACTAAATGTTGATTTTGAGAGATAACGAAAGTCACTAAAGTATAATGCAATAATTATTTTGAAAGGATTTGTATAAGCATTATTAAAGAGGCAAATAGTCTAAAAAGTATGCCTAATTTAATTTAATGATAGTTATTTACAACCACTGGTTTAAACCAACCCACTTTATAATAAAATTTATTGTTTTGTATTATTCAGGTTTTAACGATGGTGCAAAACCCTGGCTTCCAGTTAGCGAAACGTACATCGGGTCAAACCTAGCACAACAGAATATTCCCGATGCTAACACACATTATAACATATACAAAGAAATGTTGAAAGTGAGACGGGAATATGGAGGAAATGGTTTTGATTTGTTGGATGTCGGTTTTTACTTCGATTTGTCCATTTTTTATGCTCAAAGAATTACTGATAACGCCAATTATGTATTGTATTATAATGTTGGAGACTCAGTACAAGTGATAACGGATTCAATGTGTAAAAAATGTAATTTGACTGTTGCTGTAAGAAGTGTAAATAGTGAATATTTACCGGGGTAAGTGAATTGTTATTCTTTGCCAACGGCACTGAATGTACAATAAGAATATTCAGCTCAACTTAACTTTGGCAGCACATTTACTAAAAGGACGTTTCTCTCACTAACTTGACGTGTCGATCTTTATTTTCTTTTTGACAATGAAGATTTTTGCCCCACAATTTGGCCTATTAACTTTTGACCGAACCTTGTTATTATGACTTGTTAGCCCACTTATTTGCAGAATAGGTACCTACATACGTTGTTTGGAATAGGGAATTTGTCTGTCTTATCTCTTAATTATTATTTTTAATTATCATATACCGGGTGTCCACGGAAGGTGGCTCGCCCCTCTAACTTTTTTGTTTTTCAAGATAATGAAATAAAATTCGGGGGATTTGTATACGACATAAAACTGCATTTTTTGACAGGTGACTCAACATTATGGAACTTCCGGTTTAACCGGAAGTGGCATAAACTTTCGATTTTGAAATGGGACACCTGGTATATTTTTCCTTTTTTTGACCTTATATGACATTCTAAATATAACGATGTGTCACTTGTCACTTTTTGTCACCAAGAAAATATTTTTTTTTTAAATTTATTGTTTTATCTTTTTATGAATACCTTAAAATCACTTATTTCAGTTCTTGAATCTTGGGAAAAATACAATTTTACTATTTTTGGTCCAATGCTATGTGCTATGTAAAATTTACTCTTTAAAGTTGTAAAACCCATTTGGCAACATGGTGGCTCGTCGGGTTAAGAAAAATGAAGATTTTTTTACGATTATTTTGATACCATATACAATTAGGTCTTAGAAGAGCTGCCAATAAAAAACTTTAAAAAGTTACCTTAGAACTTTCCCAAAATGAAGCATCTTTTGAGAATAAATTTGGATTTAAATGCATCAAGACCATCAACTTTTTCACGCCTTGTAAAACTATTATTTTCCATGTTTTTTAAACACCAAACTAATTTACTTTGGCAGAAGCTGTTGGCATTTAAATTTTCTTCAAGAATGATTTTGTTTATCAGTTTTGCTGGTCACAGGCTACTTGATGCATTTAAATCTAAATTTATTCTCAAAAAATGCTTCATTTTAGGAAAGTTCTAAGTTAACTTTTTAAAGTTTTTTAATGGCAGCTTTTCTAAAACCTAATAGTGTATGGTATTAAAATAATCGTAATAAAATCCTCTTTTTTCTTAACCCGACGAGCTACCATGTTGCCATTTAAAAAAAATAAGTTATACAACTTTAAAGAGTAAATTTTACATAGCACATAGCATTGGACCAAAAATGGTAAAATTGTATTTTTCCCAAGATTAAAGAACTGAAATAAGTTATTTTAAGGTATTCATAGCCCTCTAGATAAAACAATAAATTTGGAAAAAAATATTTTCTTGGAGACAAAAAGTGACAAGTGACACATGGTTGTATTTAGAATGTCATATGAAGTCAAAAAAATTAAAATAATACCAGGTGTTCCATTTAAAAATCGAAAGTTTATGTCACTTCCGGTTAAACCGGAAGTTCCATAATATTGAGTAACCTGTCAAAAAAATACAGTTTTATGTCGTATACAAATCCCCTGAATTTTATTTCATTATCTTGAAAAAAAAAACCTTCCACCTTCCGTGGACACCCGGTATTTCAAGTCGAATAAAATTGTATCATATTTTTTTAATTCTATACTTCCACTACTACTATAAGCTCTTAACATGTACCTGAACTTATATAATATAATATGCTGTTTTTAATTTTTAGTGACGTATTTAATGAGAGCCAACCACTAAAGCCGTACGAAGCTGTTCTGAGTAAAATGAACGGGTGGCTTTAATCAAGTAGATCCATAATAGTTATGTATACTAATGCCTATTGTTACTGGTATACTGGTATAATAATACACTGCAGCTTATTATGTACTTAAACCTATCATAATAAACTTGCATTCTATAAAAAATTCAGTTTGTTTTCATGTACGCTAAAAGGTGCGGAAAAAATGCTACCACAAATTTCTGAGGCTTATATGACGATCTACTCCAACTTACCTCAATCCAAAAGTGGATAATTTTAGAGCTCCAAGGTGTCAAATGTTCAGTTTGGTTTTGGGTTTTCATAAATAATTGGTGTATTGTCATAATATTCAATTAGGGGGATTTTGTGGGGTGATGAATTAAAATCTGCTTTTATTTTTGTTGTAAAATTTACACAATTAAGATGAAATTACCTTTTTGAGCCACTCTGTACTGAACTTTTAAATAAACATTCTTATTCTCGAAAGTCTTTTAACGAAAAAAGGTAGGGGAGAGTGGTCCACAGTGAGACATGTTCCACAGTAAGACTGAGGCTCTGGAAACCCCGCTTTTTACGTCACGCCATGCGCAAGCTTGTTTTTACACGCCAGATCCACCAACGAGTTCTTGTTTCAGTTCAGTTTGTTTTTATCTGTAGAGCGGCGTTTATGCTAATTTTGACTGCAAAAGTAATTTTTCGAAAAGCTGTTTTGATTGGTGTTTATTTGACGTCCTTTTAATTAGAACTTTAAGATTGGTAGTAAGTAAAGTTTAGGTATTTGTGTGTTCATTTACGTTGCGATATTATTTTTATTTCGGGTTCATTACAAAATATTACATGCTTTTTAAATATGGTGCTTGTGGGGAACACTGAGACAACACTAGGTGGGGCACACTGAGACGTGTCTCACCGTGTCCCACCATATGCAAGAAGGTTGGAGTACCTATCTTTTAAACTATTTTTTTTAGAGAATGGCAATAAATAGAAAAGGAAAAACTACCATAGGGTCCTTTTCAGAAAACCAGATGAAAAATGCCGTAAAACTGGTTATGGATGAAGGATTTTCATTGAGAAAGGCAGTCGAACTAAAAGGAGTGTCACATCAGACCTTAGCAAGGTAAATTGGGATTGGAAAGAGTCTGGAATTACATTGAAGATGGCCAATAAGACTGCCCACAAGATTTATCTAAAATGAGTTTTAGAGCCTCTATAACTAAGCTTTGGGAAAGCACACAAGACTTTTAATGAAAAGGCAGGCCCCAATGGAATGAACGAGGAACTAGATAGAATTGTTGCCATTAACGACTACGTTCTAGTAAAATTTTCGGGGAAAAAATAATCAACCAAATATTTCATTGGAAAAATTTTAAACAATATCTCCCATGAATCTGAATATGATATAAGTTATTTGCAAAGAAAAAATAGATCAAACAAATTCGTCTACCCAAATGTTCCAGAAGTTGCTACTGTTTTCTTTGAAGACATCGTAATGATTTTGCCATTTCCAGCATTATTTGGTAAAACAAAAAGACAAAATCAATGTGTCCTATTTGAAGTTAATTTTGGTCAGCTAGATGTCCAATAAAGGGTTGTCTTCCTGTGGACTACGTTAAGTCTCACTGTAGACTACCATGAGGCACAGTGAGACTATTTGCAATGTCAATAATAAATATTTCTAGAATTTAAGTTTTTAAGTTTTTGTTTATTTTCTTTATGCTTTTTAGGAAAATAAAGGTTACTTTACATTAAAAACCTGTTTTTTTAATAAATGTTTAACCAGTTTTTAAAAAATCTAGAGTAACCAAAAAACGTCTCACTGTGGATCACTCTCCCCTATACGTGATAAGAGTTGATTTTAGCAACAGCTTTTGAGATATCTGTATTTAAAAATTTCACTTCGTGTATGTGTAATAATTGAACACAATTTGAAGCGAATGCGTTAGATTAAAATAACTGTCACTAAAAAGCGACTTGAGAACTGTTATCGCGTACCTAACCAAATAGTAGTGGGTAACATTTAACAATTTGCCCAAAAACTTGGGTGCGTGCATGCATGTGAATCAACATTTTCAAGCACAATTTCCCGATCAAGAATTTGAAAATGTTTTCGGTACCAGTCAATTGTTGATAGCACAAACATAAATACAAAAACTAGATGTCTATATAAATAACCAGCAAATATTTTTCCTCCCCTCTTGTCGCGGTTAAGTATGCCCATCTATAATATTTTTTTTCTACTGACGTTTTATAATAACCTCTTTTCGATTGTCATTATGGTTTTTTAATAACCTCCTTTTAAGCGCAGCGTGCTTAAAAAACTTTTAAGCACGTTACCAGGAGCAACGTGCTTAAAAGTAACGCAGGTAATTATTTACAATTAAAACGTAACCACAGACTAGGTATAATTTAATATTTTTTGGCAAGTGTCAATGAAACATAGGTAATAAAATGTTAGTAAAATTAAGTTTTTTATTATAAAACCTCAGTAGAAAAAAGATTGTATACAATTCGATACGAAACAAAGTATTTTAGTCACTTTGACGTATTGTCCAATTCGGCTTTGCCTCGTTGGACAATTTCACGTCGCGTGCCTAAAAGACACTCATTTCGCAACTTATTGTATAAATAGCTATTTTCTATTTCACGTTCATAATAAGCTCAGTATTTGCGTATCGTAATGAAGCAATTTCGATACGCGTTTTTTCTTTATTTGATGTTGGTAACATTTAGGTAAATGTTTTATTTCATTGACTTGCGCGGCCTTTGTGATTTACGAGAAAACCCATTTTTCGCAGAGGAAAAATAGCTTGATAACTTACTTTTTTATTCTGTGTGGATAACAGTAATGTATGTTGGTTGCATAAATCTATAAATCAATATTTTGTAGATGCTTCAAGCTACCATTTTCTGCCAAATCCTATCCAAAATTCAATCTACTAACCTTCCAATGTCGATTTTAACTTCAACTTTATTTGAATTTTCCATCTTCCCTATACTAAATTGCAATGCCGTGACGTAAAATCACCTCTTTTGAAATTCGAAAAAAAGTAGTAAAATCGCCCGAATTTCTGAACGCTCTGTATATGTACCGAATGTACAAGGATCACACAACGTATTCCGTCCAATTTCAAATCTCATATCGCTAAAATAACTTTAGAATCTCGTGGTGAAAATGGGTCAATAAATCAAAAAATGGCAGTTTGTAAAATTATTTTTGTTGTCCAGAGGCTACTATGATAAAAAATAGTATAACCAACATAAAATTTAGACATAAAAATTTACAAAATTTGAAGGATTTATTTTCTTTTTAAAACGTATTTTTCTTGATTATAAAAGGTGAACTAGAAAAAAATGTATAAAGCACATGTTTCATAAGGCGTTTTAGCGCACGTGTCAATAAAAAAACTCGCCACTTTGTGGCTCGTTTTTTAAGATAGACGCGAGCGCTAAAACCGCTTCTTATGAAACGTGTACTTTAATATACTATTATACGATTTGTTCGCGAAGCGTTTCTTTAACAACTTAGCTAAGCTAAGATTTTTACTTAGCTATGCTGTTTAAAAGAAGAAACGAGAAGTAGTAAGGTATAGTGTTTCTTAGGTCAATTTAATGACATTAAACAGTAGGAATTTCCTAACCATAGGCGTCCCAAACAAATAATTAAAATGCGTATACACACTTATAAGTTTGTTTTACATTAGGTGTTTGTACATACTACACTTTATAAACCCACTGTATATATAATAATATTATATTAAAATAATAAATATAAGGTAACTCAAAAATTCTATACACAAAACTAAAATTAGAAAAATAAACCTGACACGGCACGACACTGCTCAGAAAATGCTTTAATTTTTTTACCAGAACTCCATTCTCGGACCATTGTCCAGCCCGTTTACAAGTTCCGAATTACGTATATTTTATCTTCGTCTCTTCCACGTCATCGGCGGTCACTGGCCTATCTCTGTCTGACAGAATTGATCGTTGAACGGGTCGGAGACTGCTTCAGCTTATCCCAGCTGCTTTAACTGGCGCTTGTATCCCTTGCTGTTGCCAATTCTTCAAAATTTTAGGATTTGTAAGCACAATGTAAGTATATACGAGAAACAAGCGTTTGTTAATTAGTTGTTTTTAAATACTAAAAACACTTTTTGTTTTGATTTCAGTTATATTGTTTCTTAAGGACTAAAGAATGTATTGTTATAACAATGAATGGCTTGTTATTTTTTTCTGTCACACTCAAAACTCCTCGGTTTAAAGTATATTTGCAAACTAGCTTTCAAAGAAAGTTACTGACTAACAATTGAATACTGATATAAAAGAAACATTTTTAATAAAAAAACTTAAAGAATTGAAGAAGAAAGATCTGGCAACCCTGATTGTGAGGTCGGTCTCTTTGAGACTGTTTAACGCCGTATGGAATGATTGGAATGTCCTCAAACTGAGTTTGGATAAATTATAAGTCTCTTGGCGATCCATGGAAAGGGAATAAAAGCAGACGGTGTGGGACGCAAAAAAATCATCTTCACTTAAGTTCATGTCTTTACTTTAAATTGAAATAAAAGAACCTTACCTTGAACGACCGTTAGTTGTGTTTTTCTTAATTTTCGTGTGAAGTGTTCCTGCACTGTTCGTCGCTATTTAGGGGGGTGGGGTGGGGGGGGGGGTAAACCCCCCTAATCCCCCCTGGGTACGGCCCTGTTAAAGAAAAATGTCCACGCTCGCTAACCAGCGCTTAAAGTCACTCCGGTTTCTCAAAAATGGGTCTAAAAGTATTTTCAAAAGATACTTTAAAACAGGAAAAAAACACTTTTTCCATGAAAGTCTTTAAGTGGATTCGGGTTTTGAGATAAAAACTTAAGAAAATGTTTATCTAATTTTAAAATATCATCGTACTTGGAAGTGGCAACGACTTATACGTACAATTTTTTTAAAACAATTTAGTTAGGTATCTTTAATCACAAATTATTGAATGGAAATTATTTAGTCACTTATAGGTAATCTCTTGTTTTGGTTCCTAAAAATATTATAAGTTAGTGATACTTTCAATTATATATTTTTATTTTAACATTCACATAGGGGAGCGGATTTATATTCTTGTCATGTGGGGGCCCTTCCCCAACTACTTATTACATAATGCAAATAAATAATGGATAGAGGGTGAAATATTTTTTGGTCACGTAAAAGTAATTTTTTAATAAAATTTGTAAACATTATCATTACAGACAGAATTAATTTATAAAACTATGGCGTTCTTTGTCCCCAATTGTTGGGATACCTTGGCTGTCCACTGGATATAGCCTTGTGGGAAAACCTAGATTTTCTACTTTAATTAGTGATTCCTTTTGACACATCATTGGATTGCCGGGATAGCAGCAGCGGATTTACTTGAAGTATTGTCACATTTTTGACTTTTTGATTTACAAACTTGTGACCAATTTTTCCACGAGAACGGCAGAAACATGTCGCGCCGGAGCTCCGTTAAGCTGGCCCACCCCGGTTAAATTTTTTTTGCCAAAACGCTAGCACAAATAAAGGGCACCTAGCACAACCTAGCACACCAATTTTTAGATCTAGCACACCTACAGACAGCATAGCTAAAAAATTCTGTTATATTCGGGGTGGGCCAGGTTAACGCTAGCCCTCCCCCGGTCATATTTTTTTTTGCCAAAAAGCTAGCACAAATAAAGAGCACCTAGCACAACCTAGCACATAAATTTTTAGAGCTAGCACTCCTACAGCATAGCTAAAAAATGATGTTATATTCGGGGTGAGCCAGGTTAACGCTAGCCCCCCCCCCCTCCCCGGTCTTTTTTTTTGCCAAAAAGCTAGCACATATAAAGGGCACCTAGCACACCAATTTTTAGATCTAGCACACCTACAGACAGCACAGCTAAAAAATTCTGTTATATTCGGGGTGGGCCAGGTTAACGCTAGCCCTCCCCCGGTCATATTTTTTTTGCCAAAAAGCTAGCACAAATAAAGAGCACCTAGCACATCAATTTTTAGAGCTAGCACACCTACAGCATAGCTAAAAATGCTGTTTTATTCGGGGTGAGCCAGGTTAACGCTAGCCCCCCCCCCCCCCCTCCCTGTCTTTTTTTTTGCCAAAAAGCTAGCACATATAAAGGGCATCTAGCACACCAATTTTTAGGGCTAGCACACTTACAGCATAGCTGTAAAATGCTGTTATATTCGGGGGTGCCTGTTACTCTTTAATATTCCTATTGGCTCGTCCAGATAGGTTTGACAGAAAATCTTCAAATTCATCAGTCAGGAACATTATCCGCACTTTAGGATTTGCACAAATCGGAACAAATTGCAACAAATCGCAAGCCTAAGAGTTATGGTAGCAGGTTTTCATGGAATGGGTTGGGAAACATAAAGTAGTAAAAAAAAAACAATAATAATATAGGTATATTATATTTTTTATATTGAATAAAATAATAATACTGTTTTAACTCCAGTTGTAGGTGAGACCGGATTTACTTTCGTTAACAAATCGTTATACATAAACCATTTATCATTGTGTCTATAACCATAGGCAACAAAATTTCCGAGATGATTTGGATCACTGTCGCCCTGGTATCCTACCAACCCTCTTAACGAAAACGTGATTTGTCGGCATTTTAAAAATTTTGGCACCGAATCCAAACTTAATTTTAAGCCTAAAGATATTTCACTGGTATTAATAAGTTCTATTAGAACATAATTATTAAATAATTCCGTTTTTCGGATTACTACATTATTTTTACATTTTAAACAAGTTTGATATTCACTAGGTTTTGATAATAAGTTATCTACTTTTTTGTTTAATTCCAAGATATTATTTATTTTGACAGAAAGAAAATTTACTTGTTTCGAATTTACATTTTTGCATGTCGTACACTGCGTATATAGTCTCTACTACCATATAAAAATTATTTGAGGCTACCGAAACTGTGTATTAAACAAAGTACTTTCTTCTTGAACACAAAGAATATTCCCGGGTAGTACATCGTGAGGAAATGAATTAATAATATTTGTGCCCGTGTACTATACATGCATTATTATTACTACAGCTATATATATACTTTTAATAATTTTTTGGATTAAACCTGCAAAAAGATTGTTTGGATTCTGTTTAAAAATCTGTTGAAAGGAAGCACTGTCACAATATGCAACACAAAATAGCTGTGATATGGCATCAAAACTACATGTGTTTCGTAATATTATTAAATTTTTATTAACTTTTATTGGATTTTTGTGAACAATATTTCCGTTTCTTAATAATCCAATTGCCATTGCTCTATGTGTTTTCGTGTAGTCTATTAATAACGTTTCGTCATCAGGTTCCAGATAGGAAAAACGAACCCGCTTTTTGGGTGGAACATTTTTTCTCATCCATTGTTCCTCTACTTCTCCCGGCACCCCCCGAATATACCAGCATTTTACAGCTATGCTGTAGGTGTGCTAGCTCTAAAAATTGGTGTGCTAGGTTGAGCTAGGTGCCCTTTATATGTGCTAGCTTTTTGGCAAAAAAAAAGACCAAGGGGGGCTAGCGTTAACCTGGCCCACCCCGAATATAACAGCATTTTGTAGCTATGCTGTAGGTGTGCTAGCTCTAAAAATTGGTGTGCTAGGTTGTGCTAGGTGCCCTCTATTTATGCTAACTTTTTGGCAAAAAAATATGACCGGGGGGGGGGGGGGCTAGTGTTAACCTGGCCCACCCCGAATATAATAGAATTTTTTTACCTATGCTGTAGGTGTGCTAGCTCTAAAAATTGGTGTGCTAGGTTGTGCTAGGTGCCCTTTATTTGTGCTAGCGTTTTAACAAAAATTTTTAAACCAGGGTGGGCCAGCTTAACGGAGCTTCGCGCCGGACAATAATTGTTTCTGGGATATCTGCTTTGACAACAAAAATAGCACTTGGAGAGTCTTACGGCTATTGTAGAATTATTTTTAGATTATACCAACGAACATTAACAAGACTAATGTTCGTTGATTATAGGTACTAAGAAACTGGGAATTTTTCTTTAACTTTTCTGAGGCAACGTTGGCTTGAGTGGTAAACGGCGTAAAGTAATACTCAAAGTAAAGAACCATTTTTAGCGCTCTTGCCAAATTAAAAGTTTGAGATAAAGTTTATTCTTAAAGTCTTTATCTAATATAGGATGAGTTCCGTTTAGCTATAAACGAACCTTTGACCTCTGATAAAGTACTGACTTAGAACTGCACTGACCGCTTAAAAATTGCAGCCTTTGCTTTTAAATTTGTAAATATTGGTTAATGGACACACTAACTTCTTGGTTCTTCAATAATAAGGAATATCTAGTAAATATTCTATTCTGCGGCTTTATGCTTTATGTATAGTGTTTTTAAGACATTATTTCATATCATAGGTCTTACGTTCATTAATACGATCAAAACTCGCTGGGCTTACAACTACGTAGGGGAAGGTTGCCCATATTGGACCAATTTCCAGATTTCTTATCATAGATCCTGATAATAACGCAAAATCGATCTTGAAGCTATACTTTAGTATACTTTAGTATGTTGTTCAACTGCAGGATTTTTTGCAGAATTTTATTTCAAAGTATCTATGATATACCAGGCTATAAAAAAAAGCTCTGCAAGTGGTTCAATATAGGAAACCGGTTGCCTAAATTGCACCTGTGGCTTCCAAAAATGGACCACATGATTTAAATCGGAAGCTTAGGTGTTAAATAAATAAATAAAAAATAAAATTGTTGGTATAGGAAGTGTTATACTTATATTTAAAAAAAACATCAAATTTACAATCAAAATTTCGGTAGAAGACATTCTAATGCAAAAAAAGTACCAATTAGTTTCCTATATTGGACCAGTCATAGTTTCGTTTTTTAACTCAAAGAAAAAAGATTTTAGCAATATTGAAATGGTGTTAGTTCATGACATTAACTTATTTAAAGAGAAAAATTGTTTTTGCACAATTTGGAAAAATTGCTTAAATTAGATCGGTTCAATTTTGGCAATCACCCAGTGGTCCAATTTAAGCAACTACCACGTGATTTACAAAAACACCCAGGAAAGAAACAAGAAAAAAACAAATATGGCATAGTAATAGGAGAAATAGAAAGAGAAAAAGTTACTTGATAACTTCCATAAAAAGGATTTTGCTTAGAGTTTTATGGTTCTAAGGTAAATTCTTAGGTAAATCCTAAAAATATTACATTAAAATTGTGTAAATTACGTTTTGCTCTGTACACGCCAAGCACTAACGGCCAACTAGTTAAGTTTGTTGCCGATCAAAGGTTCTAGGTGGAAGTATGTTACAGTGTTGCCAGATGATATGGCACTTGTTTAGTTTCGGAGAAATGTACTGTGGTCCAATTTAGGTAGCGGTTCAATATAGGCAACCTTCCCCTATGTTTCTTAAATAATTAATTTTTAATTTGAACTTTTATTTTTGAAATATTTAGTGTGGTAGTATCACCTTTAAAAATTATTACTTCTATTTCATGTATCCTGGTAGCCCATCGAAACTAAGAGATTTTATGATATCGTAAATCTAAAGTTGACTAAAATGTTTACAAAATTGATCCTTAATTTTTTTAACTATAAAACCACTTAATCTTGAACTACTCGTACGATTCTTTTTCATAAGATTTAAAAAAAAATTGAACCTACTTACTTATTAGGTATGTATTTCGGTTTAAGTGGATTGATAACAAATTTAATAAGGTATATAATAAGATGTTCAGTAAATAAAGACAATATATTTTTTCGAGTTGAACTAAGTTTAAATATGTCCTTAAAATTAAATAGCATTATCGGTTTATTAGCTACATTATTTTTAAGTATAACTGTAGTTAATGCATCAGAGGTTCAACATCGCATTTTTACAAGGTATAACAAACCACCAGTAGACCAAGATGTGGCTTGGTGGAAAAATGCTGTAATATACCAAATTTATCCCAGAAGCTTTAAGGACAGTAACAATGATGGAAATGGGGATTTACAGGGTAAATCTAAACATATTCTATATATGTATAAAGTTTCTAGTCACCTTGGGTGTTTGAAAACGATTTTTAACCAAGAACTGTAAAAACTTTTCAGATTACTTACTAATAGCATTTTTTTCTTCATTTATTGTGTGGTTGTAGTTGACTTAAAGCAGCCGAATTTATTTATACATTATAAATAAAAATATAGGTCTCCATAAGTCCGATAACTAGCCAACCTAACCTACCAAACCTTTATACACAGTTATACATTTACCTATATAACCTTTACCATTGTAGGAGTAATTCAGAAATTAGAATATCTTAAAGACTTGGATGTTGATGCCATTTGGCTGAATCCTATATTTAAATCACCGCAAGTGGACACTGGCTACGATGTTGCTGATTATCGAGATATAGGTAAAGAAATGATAAATATGAAAATAATATCAATTTATTAACTGCCTTTTCTAATGACTCTGGCAGTTTGTAATATTGGCCTTTATCAATCTAACTGGTTCTTGGTTCAGAAATATTTGGAGATCATTATATTTTACTGACTATATAATTGCTACTTTAATTTACAAAATAGCTTTCAACAAAAAAATTAACTCTACATTTTTGCTAGACCCAATTTACGGAACATTGGAAGACCTACGACAACTAATAGATGAAGCTCACAAACTGAACATTAAAGTGCTCCTCGATTATGTTCCAAATCATACTAGTGACCAACATGAATGGTTTCAAGCGTCTGTGAAGCGCGATCCACAATATGATGATTATTATATTTGGCAAAATGCTACTTATGTCGATGGAGAAAGGACACCTCCAAACAATTGGGCAAGTTAATGCTTAAACCAACAGGTTTTGTAATGACAGACACTAGACAATTGTAAACTTATTAGGCGTCGAAATTTTAGATTTAACAACATATGACTTTTAATAAACAAAAAGCTTATAACTTATATTATTTCTTTTAGATAAGCTGTTTTAACGGTCCAGCATGGGAATGGAACGAAGCCAGACAGCAGTATTATTTCCATCAATTTTCAACTGGTCAACCAGATCTTAATTATCGCAATCCCGTCGTTGTGGAGGAAATGAAAGATGTGTTAAAATATTGGTTAGATTTTGGAGCAGACGGATTTAGAATGGCCGCAGTGTCAACACTTTTTGAAGATAGTTTGTTAAGAGATGAGCCAGAGTCAGGTAGATTTTTTTATTAAATAATATGTCTTCTCTTTCGTCGTGTTTTATTATTTTGCTAGCTAACAGCGACAAATATCATATACCACCATTAAATAAGATTAGACACAATGACATTGCATTGTATGGAATAAGGAATTTCAGCAGCAAATCAATTGAAAACAGAGTTTCCTTCCTAACTTTATTTATCTCGTCCTTGAATTCAGTTAATAATAAGTTTTGTTTAATAAAAAATTGTAAACTTATAGGCAAACGTGGACTTGGCCCTAATGATCATGATTTTTTGGTACACAACTATACGATAGATCAGCCAGAGAATTTTGACATGATCTACCAGTGGAGAGCGGTTTTAGATGAATTTAATGCACATAATACAACAACATATGAAAGGTAAGATATAAGTGGTAATATTAAATATTATGTTAACATAAAGAAAATCATTATTTTACAAAATAGTTAGCAAAATCAACTGACAAAAATAATATAGCCTAATTATTAAAATATCTAGCTCTTTTTTAATTAGAATTTTCTATACTTTATAGTTATTCTATTCTCAATAAAAATAGGTTTTTATCAAATGATATTATTTTTCATTTAATTGTATTCAATTTTTACTAACAACAGATGATGTGCTCAGTATGAGAGTTGTGAATTATGTATTGCTGACTAAAATTAACAAACTCTCTTTTCTGCCTCCCTGAGTTTGTTTTGGTCTATTTCAAGCTTAAATTATGATAGAATTCAGCACTAATTAATTTCTAAAAAAAAATTTGATCTGAAAAGGAAAATAGATCCAGAACCGTTTATAAACGTCAATTTTTGTAAAAAGGGTTGAAACAAAACGATCAGCCATTTCTGTAATGTGGACGAGGCAGCCTGGTGCCATGCTGCAGTGAGAGCGTTTACAAAATATAAATTGAAGGTCTCTGGTTCACTCCCGAGCTAGGTTGGTTGACTTATTGATTTAATTTCCTTGCTAGCTTATCATTCTACGCACTCTGCTAATCACGTTCTTCGACGCTCTTATCTGTGGTCACAAAAAATATCTTCTTTACCAAGTCCTTATCCTTTCCTATATTTGATACCAATCCGGATGGGTTGATGGTTGTGCCGATATTATCTCGGATGAAGAAGCTTCTGATCCTAATTCGAGTGAAATTATAGGTTTCGTGACAACGTTCTGAGAAGTCGCACCATGGAGAAGTATGAGATTTAGTTTTATCAAGGTTTGTGATAGATAAATGGCGAAACTTCGCCGAGAATAAAACTCACGGTAGTCCTGTAAAACAATTTTGGTTTGGAGCTTAAGAAAAGCTATAGTATCTCCTTGTTGACGAAACATGGACGTAAAATTGAGTTTGCCCAAGAGGTTGTACTGGCCTATTTGCTTGGTGCTTGGTGCTAACCCTACATAATTGTAGGATTAGTGATTTAGGCTGCGTGTTGATGATTCACCTTCGACTTTACAATTTTATATAATAGTATATAGATTAGAAGTAAGGAAAAAATAACGTAACATTAATTTGTTAAGTAGTTATATTATATCCACTATATTTATTTAATTAGTAAAAATATATATCCATTATCGTTTATTAATAATTATATTATTTTGTAGGATTATGATAACAGAAGGAAGCGCTGATCCCAACAACGTACTTCTTTTCTACGGAAGTCTCGATGAAACCCGAATGGGAGCCCATTTCACTTTTAATTTTATATCGTTCTTTTTAAGCCGACAAGAATATTTCACTCCAATAGATTTAGTTATTGGCATAACATCATTTTGGGAAATTTTAGACAATACAACTTATACTTACAATTGGCTGGTAAGCGTGTGCTTCATATTTTTTACAACTTTTAATGCTTACAAGTACAACAAGTTATTGAGAGAACAGTACAAATAATTTTTATTATTTCGTATGGGATGCGGACACTTTTCTAGGAGACGATTCTCATTAACAAAAAACTTCAAATTTAAGTTTTGAACATCCTAATTGGTATAGGTTATTAAAATATTTGGATGTGTGGAACAAATTCATTATTTAATAATCTAAAAACATTTCGTAAAAATCCTCGGACACGTATGTAATAATTTTTGATTGCGCATATTTTGACATATACACATATTATACAGGGTAGCTCATGTAGTAGATATGACATTATCGACGATTTTTTTAAATAAAAACCCCTATATTTTAGTTCAGATTTGTAATCTCCAAGAATAGCTGATTTCAAAAACATAACATACTTAGGGTCTAAAGTAAATAGTTTCGTAGCTACAGGGCAAGAAAAAAAAATGTGAAGTATTTTTAATTTAAAAAAATTTAAATAAAATTAAATAGGCTATTTAATTAAGTGTTGAAATTGTCCTCCTTCTTGTGCCTGGCAGTACCCCAAGCGATCAATAAACTCTTGTTGGACTTTTATTATGGTTTCTTCTGAAATATTCCTGCATTCTGTTGTGCTTCGATTTTTTAAATCTTCAATATTGGCAGGTTTTATTTTATAAACGACATTTTTCAGGTGTCCCCACAAGAAGAAGTCCAATGGTGTAAGGTCTGGAGACCTAGGCGGCCATTCAATAGACCCACGTCTTCCAATCCACCTGTTCGGAAAAACTTGATCGACATAATGGCGCACTACTGCTGCATAATGTGGAGGTGCGCCGTCTTGTTGGTACCATAAATTTTCATCTAGAATTCCAGGATTATTTCTACTCGGGTATAAGTTAATTAGCGTAGGGATAAGAAATTCTTGAAGAAACTGAAGGTAATTTAGCCCGTTTACATTATTGTCAAAGAAATATGGCCCAATAATTTTGTTCTTCACTATACCCGCCCAAACATTAATTTTTTGGGGATATTGAGTATGATGCTTACGCATCCACCTGGGATTTTCTTTTGCCCAATATCTACAGTTTTGCCGGTTTACTTCACCATTTAATTTAAAAGTAGATTCATCCGAAAATAGGATATTTTCAACAAACAAAGGATCTACGTTACATATTTCCATTAATATTTGACAAAACTCCATCCTACGATCTGGATCATCTTCATTCAACTCATGAACCAGTCGGATTTTAAACGGATGCCATTTTTCTACTGTTAATAGGTTATCTACGGTCATAGCAGCTGCCTCATGATCCATGCCAATCTGGCGGACGCTGTTATGGGGATTTTCTTCTATAGCCAATAAAATATTTAATTTTTTATCATCCGGAATAGTTGGACGGCCGTTCCTGGGAATATCTTCCACAGAACCCGTTTCTCGAAATTTTGTTTCAAGTTTACTTACAGTTGATCTAGTGATTGGTCTTTCTGGGTACTTAGCGTTGAACAAAATGCACACTTCTTGCTGAGTACGAACCATATCCAATTATCATTAGAATTTCTATTCTTTGTGTGTTAGATAAACGCATATTAACAAATATTAAAATTAATTTTTTACTTCTACTAATCTTAATAGCAAAATTCACTGTAATGACAGCATAATATCATCATTAGAGAGATTTTGGAACGCCTAAAATAACAACAGTAAAACACAGTGTTATGGTTAATTTTATTAACGATAACGATTACGGTGACAATTACAAAAATAGATTTTGAACGTCTTAAAAATAAATAATTTGACAGATGCAAACATAACCTTTTTTTATTTCTTTAATTGTTTGACATGAGTCAATCAACAATGGAAAATGACGAAAAGGTACAAAAATGTACGGTTATTTTGGATTCCTGAGTTATGTTGCCAAGTCGTTTACAAAAAAATAAAATTACAAAGAAAAAAGAATAGCATTAAGTCTTTCTCCACAATTTTTATTAAAAAAAAACCAGGCGAACCTAGAATGATTAAAAATATATAGAATCGACATGTTTCGAGTGTAGAAACACTCATCATCAGGAAAAACAAGTAAATAATAAAAAGCTGATGCTATTAGCAATAGAGAAAATAAGTAGTGGTACTAAGCCGTAATGGAGCCTTCGATGGTATACATAAGGAGTGAAAAAACTTAATATAGCAGAAGACAGGAAATATCACAGCACACTAAAGGGTCAAAGAACAGTGTCAAGATACTGTGGGTGGGAAATGAAGAGAAAAATAAGAAATTAAAAAAAAAATTGTAAAAGTCATTCTAAACGTATGTGATAAAATATTTTTACTTTTGATTCAGTAAGGTTGGAGACATGTGCATGGAAGTGGTCAAAAAAAGGGGGGAAAGAAAATTTTTTTGGTTTTTGTATAAAAGACGTGTAGGTGGTTTTATTTAGATTTAAACAAAATGCTGTTGGGCTGGGGTAACTGAGCCGTAACAAGCTTGGTACCCCAACAGCATTTTGTTTCAAGCTAAATGAAAGCACCTACACGTCTTTTATACAAAAACCAAAAAAATGTTCTCACTCCTCATGTATACCATCGGCTTAGTACCACTACTTATTTTCTCTATTGCTAATAACATCAGCTTTTTATTATTTACTTGTTTTTCCTGATGATGAGTGTTTCTACACTCGAAACATGTCGATTTTATATATTTTGAATCATTCTAGGTTCGCTTGGTTTTTTTTTAATAAAAATTGTGGAAAAAGACTTTATGCTTTTTTTTTTTCTTTATCATTCCACTCCACTTTGAGTATGGACTACTTCTTCAAAAATATAATTACATTTCTTACCGCAGCGTTATTTTATGATTTACATAAAGTAAAATTTTGAATTATGTATAAGAAAAAAACCTTTTCTGTTCGGTTTTATCTAAACTACAGTTATAAAGTTATTTCAATTTTTTAAAGTGTTTTCCGAAAAATGATCGTGTCCGGAATATATTCCTATTAAATAATTATATAGGTAAGTATTGGCAACATAGCAAATTAAGCAAAATAAGAATAACCATAACGATAGCCTTCCTTATATCTCCGTAATTAACGAAGCTCGTTATCGTTAATAAAGGAATCGCTGCCTTGATTTAGTACTGCGCATGCTCAGAATAAGGATAACGATAACGACAGGCTAAAATAAGAGTTCCAAAATCTCTCTATTATCTAAACAACCATAGTTACATAACAGCAAATAAGCCTACCTTAAAAAAAATGTATCTTAAATAAAATTATTTGTTCTACCCTGTAGCTACGAAACTTTCAACTTTAGACCCTGAGTATGTTATGTTTTTGAAATCAGCTATTCTTGGAGATTACAAATCTGAACTAAAATATAGGGGTTTTCATTTAAAAAAATCGTCGATAATATCATATCTACTACATGAGCTACCCTGTATAATATGTGTATATGTCCAAATATGCGCAATCAAAAATTATTACATACGTTCCCGAGGATTTTTACGAAATGTTTTTAGATTATTAAATAATGAATTTGTTCCTTACTTTATGTACACACTGTATAAACAATATAGTGTTATCCTAGTTACCTACTTCATATTAGTCAACACTTTTAAAATGATGAATTAAAAATTCATACTCAATAATATGCTATAAATAAAATACACACTCCATTCAAGATACCCTGTCTTATTTTTGTTACTTTTCAGCTGGGCAATCATGACACTACCCGAGTTTCAACCAGATTAGGAGTGGAAAATATTGATGGCTTAAATATGCTTGTAACCATGTTGCGAGGTGCTCAAATAGTTTACCAGGGGGAAGAAATAGGACAAGAGAATGGTGGGAAAATTTATAGATTATTTAAAGTATATCAGTTAATCAGTTTTCCAAATTAAAATATATATTTGTTGGAAAGTTGGTAAAACGCAGATACATCCTCCTAAAAGTATTCATCTAAAAAGTTTACTTATATGACTGCCTACTCGTCCACTCTCCTGCGACGTGTGTCACTCATTAAATAATTTAAAATTTGATTCCATTCGTCATGATTTTTAGGTAATGTAACTTGTGAAGAGGGTACTGATCCACAAGCCATACAAAACTGTACTACCTTCGCCGCAAGGAGCAGGGATTTTGAACGTACACCATTCCAATGGGATAACTCGACTAATGCCGGTAAGTCAAATACAAGTACATGATACAGCCGAAATTTGAACACAACTGAGCATTGCGTTACACTTAGGGAACGATTCTAACCTCATACATTGCCAGACTACATATTAGATCTATTGTTTTGTATTTTGTAGGTTTTAATGATGGTACCAAACCTTGGCTTCCAGTCAGCGACAAGTACGTCGGGACAAATCTAGCTCAACAGAATATTCCTGATGCCAATACACATTACAACATATACAAACAAATGTTGCAAATAAGGCGGGAATTTTTAGACACAGATCAGACCCATGTCGGTTACACCACCTCCTCGACAATTTTTGCAGCACGAAGAATTAGTCACAACTTCGAGTACGCATTGTATTATAATGTAGGAGACTCAGAAGAAGTGATTCCGTTTCCTGTTTGTGATGATTGTATGACTGTTGCTGTAAGAAGTGTAAATAGCGAATATTTACCGGGGTAAGTTATTCTTTGTCAACTATACACAGTGAGATTATTCAGTGTTACTGAACTTTGGTAACACATTTATTTACTAACTGCCGCTTAACATGTAGGCAGGTATATACAAAAATTTAATTTTTAATTTTTAGTGACAAATTTAATGTGAGTCAACCACTAAAGCCCAGGGAAGCTGTTTTTAGTAAAGTGGCAGAACAATCCAAGTAAAATCATAATATAGGTATATATAATTATTACCATACCTATCTGTTACTATTTACGCTGGTATAATACAATATAGCTAAACTTATTTAATATTATGTACCAGCCTATACTTATTTATGTACCTACTACTTACTTATACCGATAATATCATAACATATTATAATAAAGTTATTAATAAATTAAACTCGAGAAATATAAACAGTTTGTTTTTTATATGCACCAAAGGAAAAAGACCAGGTAAAATTATTAGGCACTAACACTATAGTATATTAAAGTACACGTTTCATAAGAAGCAGTTTTAGCGCACGAGTCTATTTTAAAAAACGAGCCACAAAGTGGCGAGTTTTTTTATTGACACGTGCGCTAAAACGCCTTATGAAACATGTGCTTTATACCTTTTTTTCTATTTCACCTTTTATAATCAAGAAAAATACATTTTAAAAAGAAAATAAATCCTTCAAATTTTGTAAATTTTTATGTCTAAATTTTATGTTGGTAATTTTTATCGTAGTAGCCTCTGGACAACAAATTGCAAACTGTAATTTTTTGATTTATTGACCCATTTTCACCACGAGATTCTAAAGTTATTTTAGCGATATGAGATTTGAAATTGGACGGAATACGTTGTGTGATCCTTGTACATTCGGTACATATACAGAGCGTTCGGAAATTCGGGGGATTTTGCTACTTTTTTTCGAATTTCAAAAGACGTGATTTTACGTCACGGCATTGCAATTTAGTATAGGGAAGATGGAAAATTCAAATAAACTTGAAGTTAAAATCGACATTGGAAGGTTAGTAGATTGAATTTTGGATAAGATTTGGCAGAAAATGATAGCTTGGAGCATCTACAAAAGATTGATTTATAGATTTATGAAACCAACATACATGACTGTTATCCACACAGATAAGAAGTAAGTTATCAAGCTATTTTTCCTCTGCGAAAAATGGGTTTTCTCGTAAATCACAAAGGCCGCGCAAGTCAATGAAATAAAACATTTAAATGTTACCAACATCAAATAAAGAAAAAACGCGTATCGAAATAGCTTCATTACGATACGCAAATGCGTATCGTACTGAGCTTATTATGAACGTGAAATAGAAAAAAGTATTTATAGTCCACAGACTACATACTTGTTGGCAGCTTTGTACATCGTGCCGGTAGCGTAGTAGCACACATACTCCAGGTTTAAACTAGATGTCATAATATCACTAATTGGCACCCGAAAGCTAATATTAGTCCATAAAAATTAACTGAAATTTTCTTTAATATGTTTTTCTTATTTTTTTTTGTAGTATATTTCTGCGTACTGTGATTTGGAAATATATCGGTCAAATTGTAAAAATATAACAGAAAATATTTTATCTTTTGTTTTTAAATTAAATGAAATCAACAACAACTAAAGATTTTGTTGATAAATACTTTGTATTGTGCCATTAATAATAAATTATTCCCATCTGTCATTCTGTACACGGCAGATTATTCATAGCGTCTTGTCGAAACTTTTAACAACTTATCACAGGTAAGAAACTTGCATAGTACTACTCAAAACTGAAAATTCAAATATAAGTCGGATATACCTATTATCCTATTTTTTTTTGTCAAAATAGAAAGTTAGCGTACCAAAAATAATCGTACAAATTTAAGTTCAGAACGTTTGAAAACTGTTGTCATGAAACTGGAACTTGTTTTAATTTTTTGTCTAAGTCGAGGGAAAAGGTAGTGATGTATGGTGTTTTTTAGTGGCTGCCAATCTATCAGATTTAAAAGTTAGAAAATCGAATTCAATGTTTTGTTTCTAAAATTTGTTTAAAAATTATTCGCCGTCATGTTTTTAGTTCGAAAAGCAACAGTCAAGTAAACTTATTTTATTAAATCGGAAATAAAAAACAAACAAAACAGCAATGCTGTTATCGCGTACCTAACAATCAAGCCAAATATTAGTTGGTAACATTTAACAATTTGCCCAAAACCTTGGGTGCGTGCATGTAAAACAACATTTTCAAGCATAATTTCCTAATCAAGAATTTGAAATGTTTTCGGTACCAGTCAATAGCCCCCCATACACCAACATATAAGTTGGACCGATTTGATCCGTTCGGTTTGGTCTGCGAACTAGGCCCGGCACGTACCAAAACTCTCGTCATTTTTGGGCAGCCGAATTTGGCTCGTCGACCATAGACAAGCGAGTTGTGCACTCTCAAGGATAGATAGGCAACTTAACATACTAAATTGGTTCCCTGATAGCGCCACCCGCGACCCGCGACCGGAGGCGAAATTAAATATAGTCGTGGTGGGGGTAGGCGCCAAGCAGAAAAATTTAAATTTTATTATTACTTTCAATTCAAATTTTCGCGCTTCTAACTTAACTAAAAAGTTTGAAGCGCGAAACATCTGATTCAAGTTAAAATAATTTGGGAGAACGAAAGGAAATTACAACAACGTTTCTGATATGGCGACAAGATTTATTAATAGGTATTAGATATTTACATAAATAGGTTTTAAATAAAAAAAAACAGCTTATATTATTATTTTCTGTAGCGTGGAACCTCCTGAAGACTTCATTAATGTCGCCCAACGATTGGAAAGTACAGAGAAAGCTATTAAAGATATAGAAAGAAACTTTACTTCACAACTTAATGAACTACAAGGTACAATAACTAGTTTATTAAATAAAAACTTTGAAAATAACACGGAATTGTTAGAAAAATCCAGAGAACTACCTACAGTAGTTCTCTGGATTTTTCTAACAATTCCGTGTTATTTTCAAAGTTGTTAGAAAAATCCAGAGAGTACAATAACTAGTTTATTAAATAAAAACTTTGAAAATAACACGGAATTGTTAGAAAAATCCAGAGAACTACCTACAGTAGTTCTCTGGATTTTTCTAACAATTCCGTGTTATTTTCAAAGTTTTTATTTAATAAACTAGTTATTGTACCTTGTAGTTCATTAAGTTGTGAAGTAAAGTTTCTTTCTATATCTTTAATAGCTTTCTCTGTACTTTCCAATCGTTGGGCGACATTAATGAAGTCTTCAGGAGGTTCCACGCTTTTGTTAATTGCCTTGGTTTTTCTTCCCGATTTCTTTGGTGGCGACATATTAAATATATACCTATTTACGATTCTCAAACTACCGACTGCGCTATGTTAAGTTTATAAATTATATATAAATAATTATTTAATAATAACTTTATTTTTTTATATATTTTACAAATCAATCATAAAATGATAATGACAATCTTTCACCAGTCCAGGTAAGACTTCAGCATCTGTCACAACAAGCCATATTTTTATCTTTCTCGCACATATGCTGGTACAGTTTAATACAGAGAGAGAGAGGTACAGAATGCTGGCCATGCTCATTCTAAATGAATATTCTGTTCCTACCAACGTTAGGAGATGAACAACCTTATAAAACAAAATTCCTAGTTGGATGACTTTTTATGATGATGACAAATTAACCTTAATGTTAACGGGTTAAGACCGGCCGATTTCATCCGTGGCAGATATTACACGGCCCGAGGAAGCTCGGCTCGCCACATACACGTAAAGTTTTATCGGCGTATTTGGCTCGTGCCATATCAAATTCGTTAAGTTATCCGCTGGTGTATGGGGGGCTATTTGTTTATAGCACAAACACAATTCACTTACCTACACAATACAAAAAGTACACAAAAACTAGATATCCGAAATATTAAACACCCACAATCAAAAATCACCTAGTTTCTTTTAATTGCTTTTAAATAGCAAACGGCTAAGTTGACCGTTCCTATAAAAAATTTAACCAGCAAAGATTTTGTTCTCCTCTCTTGCCGCAATTAATTATGCCCATCTATAATATTTTTTTATACGATTATAAGATTTGTTCGCGAAGCTTTCCTTTAACAACTTAGCTAAGCAAAGATTTTTACTTAGCTCTGCTTTTTAAAAGAAGAAGCAGAGAAGTAGCAAGGGAATTAAGGCAGGCGGTGTGAGACGCAAAAAAATCTCTCTCATCTTCACTTAAGTTCACGTCTTTACTTTAAATTGAAATAAGAGAAACTTAGCATAAACGACCGTTAGTTGTGTTTTTGTTAATTTTCGTGTGGAGTGCGAAGTTCCTGCACCGTTCGTCGCTCTTTCGGGGAGCGGGGGGTAAACTCTCCTAATCCCCCCCTGGGTACGGCCGCGCTAAAGATAAATGTCCATGCTCGCTCACCAGCTCTTAAAGCCGCTCGGGTTTCTCAAAAATGGATCTAAAAGTATTTTCAATACTAAAAAGCAGGAAAAAAACAACGGGTAAACACTTTTCCCGGAAAGTCTTTAAGTGGATTCGGGTTTTGAGATAAAAACCTAGGAAAAATTAATTAACCTGGAAGTGGCAACGGCTTATACGTTCAATTTTTTAAAAGAATTTAGTTATCTTTAATAACAAATTATTTAATGGAAATTATTTAGTCACTTATGGATAATCTTTTGTTTTGGTTTTTAAAAATATTATAAGTTATAGTGATACTTTCAATTACATATTTTTATTGTAACATGCACATAAGGGGCCGGTTTTATATTATTTTCATGTGGGGGCCCTTCCCCAACTATACCTACATAATGCGAATAAATAAAAAGTAATTTTTTAATAAAATTTGTAAAAATTATCAATACAGACAAAATTAATTTATAAAACTATGGCGTTTTTTGTCCCCAATTATTGAGATATCTTGGCTGTCCACTGGGATATAGCCTTATCGGAAAACATAGATTTTCTACTTAATTAATGATTCCATTTCATACATCATTGGATTGCCTAATAGCAGCAGCGGATTTACTTGAAGTATTGACACATTTTTGACTTTTTGATTTACAAACTTTCGTAAAATGACCATTTTTTCCACGAGAACGGCAGATTCAGAAATCAAATTAAACTTTTGACACTCTGAGGTAAGTGGGGTAGGGCAGAAATTTCTGCAGTTGATAAAGCAGTCAATACCCTTCGGGATCACCCTGGCTTGAGAGAACCTGCGTCTATAGCTATCTATAGTATCTATATACAGGGTGGGGACTTTAAATGGAACGCTGCTTATAGCGGCTCTGAGAATAAGATTTCTCTAAAATCCAAAAACACGTCCTCAAAAATTTTTTATGGGCTACGCTTTTGTCATATAAAAAAAATGGGGACCCCCAAAGGGGGGGGGGGACCCTAACGAACTTTCTTTTTTCAAATTAGACGATACCACTTGTGGCACCTTTTTGGGAAGCTTATTGAAGAAGGAATTTGTCCATATTATTTTTTTTAACATCTGTCAAACCATGTGTCAGAAATTAAATAAAAACTAATTTTTTACGAATTCATATTATAAGATAACTTGGAAACCGAAATGTCACTTTTTTAACGTAACAATTGTTGAAAATGTGCTCCAGAGACAGACCCATCCGTTTCCATGGTAATACAGCCTGTTTTGTTACATTTGACAAGTTGTTTAATTTTTATCGCTTTAATTTAGAAATTTTAAAAATGTATTTAACTGAAACGCTAAAAATTAAAATATTGATGATGGTCGGGTTTGGAGAAAGAAAACGGAGTCAAGAAGAAGTTGCTGCGTTGTTTTATGAAAGTCATTCCGATTTGCCACCTCTGTCGCGAAGTACAGTCAGTAAAATTGAAAAGCAATTTCGAGAATTGGGTCATGTAAGACATGTTCTTCGAAGAAGACCCCCAAAAGTATCAGATAAGACTAAATAGGATATCATATTGACTTATCAAGAAAACCCAATTACACCAGCAAGGCAATTATCTCGTGATCACAATATCGATCATAAAACGGTGTTAAAGATCACAAAGTCTACTGGGATAAAACCATTTAAAATGCAGCCAGTACAAGAGTTATTGGAGGATGACTTAGACAGAAGGGTAGAATTTTGCGAAGTTATGATGGCCGCATTGGACAACCGACAAATTGATTTAGCATGGATACTTTTTTCTGATGAAGCAACATTTACTTTAAATGGTCAAGTAAGTTCGAAAGTTAAGCAAAAAATTATGTTTTAAAAGCAATTAACGGTTATACATTCGCTGGGCAAATCTAAACATATTATTAATTAATTTCCATTTTAGGTTAATCGACAAAATTGCCGATATTATTCCGACGAAAATCCTCATTGGATTGTTGAATGTCATTCTCAACGCCAAGGGAAAGTGAATGTTTGGGCTGGAATAATAGGCGACAGAATAATTGGTCCATTCTTTTTTGAAGGCAATTTAAATTTTCTTCAGACATTTTTAATACCAGAACTCCAAAGAATATTTCCTAATAATTATGGAAATCTAGATCAAAGGATCTTTTTCCAGCAGGATGGAGCCCCTCCGCACTTTGCAAGAAATGTAATAGAATTCTTAAATATGACATTTCCAAACAGGTGGATAGGACGCCGAGGATTTATAGAATGGCCACCCAGATCCCCGGATATTACACCATTAGATTTTTATTTATGGGGCGATTTAAAAAGCAGGGTCTATGTCATCAGACCTAGAAATCTGGAAGAGTTGAAAGTAAGGATTCGAGCAGAGATAAGTTTAATCACTCCAGAAGTTTTGGAAAGAGTAAGGGAAGAGTTCTACCATCGGTTGGGTCTGTGCCAACAGGTTTATAGGGCACATTTTCAACAATTGTTACGCTAAAAAAGTGGCATTTCGGTTTCCAAGTTATCTTATACAATTATTCGTTAAAAATTAGTTTTTATTAAATTTCTGACACATGGTTTGACAGATGTCGAAAAAAAGAATATGGACAAATTCCTTCTTCAAAAAGCTTCCGAAAAAGGTGCCACAAGTGGTATTGTCTAATTTGAAAAAAGAAAGTTCGTTAGGGCTGCGCCCCCCCTTTGGGGTCCCCATTTTTTTTTACATGACCAATGCGTGGCCCATAGAAAATCTTTTAGGACGTATTTTTGGATTTTACAGAAATCGTATTCTCAGAGCCGCTATAAGCAGCGTTCCATTTAAAGTCCCCACCCGTAGATAGATAGTCAAGCAGCCATAAAGGCAATTTGCTCCAGCAGTACTAAGTCAAAATTAGTAAGGCGCTGTCGCAACAATCTCTGCACACTGACTTAGTGCTCAACATCGAATCACCTTGTGTTGGGTTCCTGGACACAGCCGAGAATACGGTGGCTAGACCACTGGGATCAGTCAAGGAAGAGATAGATCGAAGAGCTAAACAACTTGAGCAAAGCAGATGGACAGGGCTTATAACTTGGAGCATTTCGCACCGGACAATCGTTTCTGGGATATCTGTTTCGACAAGAAAAATAGCACTTGGAGAGTATTACGGCTATTGTAGAATTATTTCTAGATTGTAGTAAGAGAGTAGGATATGACTCTGATTCTAAGTTTTCTGAGACGGCAACGTTATCTTAAGTGGTAAAAGGCGTAAAGTAAGACTCAGAGTAGTGAAGAGCCACTTTCAGCGCTCTTGCCGAATTAAAAGTTTGAGATAAACTTTGTTCTAGAAGTCTTTATCTAATATGGGATAAGTTCCGTTTAGATATAAACGAACCTCTGATAAAGCACTTACTATTAGATGTGCACTGACCACTTTAAAGTTGCAGACTTTGCTTTAAAATTTGTAAATATTGGTCAATGGACACACTAACTTCTTGGTTCTTCGATAATAAAGAATGTATAACAAATATTTCATTCTGCGACTGTAAGTATCGAGTTATTAGGACAATAATTGCGATAACGATCAAAACCCGTTGGGCTTACAACTTTTTTTGAACTTTTATTTTTGAAATATTTAGTGTGGTAGTATCATATTCAAAAATTATTATTTATTTTTCATGTATCCTGGTAGCCCATCGAAGCTAAGGGATTTCAGGATATCGTAATCTGAATTTGACTAAATTCTTTACAAAAAATTAACTCTAATTTTTTTTTACCTAAAACCACTTAATCTTGACAACTATAATTCTTTTTCATAAGAATTTTAAAAAAAAGTCCAATCCACTTAAATATTATGTATTTCTGTTTAAGTGGATTGATAACCAATTTAAAAGGTATATAAATGAGATGTTTTGTAAATAAAGACATTCTATTTTTTCGAGTTGAACTAAGTTTAAATATGTCTTTAAAATTTAATAGCATTATCGGTTTATTATCTACATTTTTTTTAATTATAATTGTAGTTAATGGATCAGAGGTTCAACATCGCATTTTTAAAAGGTATAACAAACCACCAGTAGACCAAATTGTAGCTTGGTGGCAAGATGCTGTAATATACCAAATTTATCCCAGAAGCTTTAAGGACAGTAATAATGATGGAAATGGAGATTTACAAGGTAAATCTGAACATATTCTTATAAAAAAAATATGTAATTTATCATGTCTATAATAATATTAAAATGTATAAAGTTTCTAGTCACCTTGGGTTTTTGAAACGATTTTTAACCAAGAACTGTAAAAACTTTTCACATTACTTAACTATAGCATTTTTTTCTTCATTTATTGTGTGTTGTGACCTAGTTGAATTGAAGTAACTGAATTTGTTTATACATGACAAATCAGTATAAGTCTCCATAAGTCCGATAACAAGCTAACCTAACCTACCAAACCCTTTATACACATTTACATTTACCTATATAACCTTTACTATTGTAGGAGTAATACAGAAATTAGACCATCTTAAAGACTTGGATGTTGACGCCATTTGGCTTAATCCTATATTTAAATCACCACAAGTGGACACTGGCTACGATGTTGCTGATTATCGAGACATAGGTAAAGAAATGATATATAACTGGTTCTTGTTTCAGAAATATTTGGAAACCAATATATTTTACTGACTATATAATTGCTACTTTAATTTAATTTACAAAATAGCTTTTAACAAAAAAATTAACTGTACATTTTTGCTAGACCCAATTTACGGAACATTGGAAGACCTAAGACAACTAATAGATGAAGCTCACAAACTGAACATTAAAGTGCTCCTCGATTATGTTCCAAATCATACTAGTGACCAACATGAATGGTTCCAAGCGTCTGTGAAGCGCGATCCACAATATGATGATTATTATATTTGGCGAAATGCTACTTACGTCGATGGAGAAAGAACACCTCCAAACAATTGGGCAAGTTAATGCTTAAACCAACAGGTTGTGCAAAAACAGACGCTAGACTATTTTAAACTTATTAGGCGTCGAAATTTAGATTTAACAACATATGACTTTTAATAAACAAAAAGCTTATAACTTATATTATTTCTTTTAGATAAGCTTCTTTAACGGTCCAGCATGGGAATGGAACGAAGCCAGACAGCAGTATTATTTCCATCAATTTTCAACTGGTCAACCAGATCTTAATTATCGCAATCCCGTCGTTGTGGAAGAAATGAAAGACGTGTTAAAATATTGGTTAGATTTTGGAGCAGACGGATTTAGAATGGACGCAGTATCAACACTTTTTGAAGATAGTTTGTTAAGAGATGAGCCAGAGTCAGGTAGATTTTTTTAAATTAAATAATACGTCTTCTCTTCCGTCGTGTTGTATTGTTTTATTGGCTAATAGCGACAAATATCATATCCCACCTGATTAAATAAGATTAGACCCAAGGAATACCGATTTCAACACCAAACCTATTGAAAACAGAGTTTCTTCCCTAACTTTATTTATCTCGTCCTTGAATTCAGTTAATATTAAGTTTTGTTTAATAAAAAATTGTAAACTTATAGGGAAACGTGGACTTGGCCCTAATGATCATGATTATTTGATACACAACTATACGATAGATCAGCCAGAGAATTTTGACATGATCTACCAGTGGAGAGCGGTTTTGGATGAATTTAATGCACAGAATACAACAACATATGAAAGGTAAGATATAAGTGGGAATATTAAATATTATGGTAACATAAAGAAAATCATCATTTTACAAGATAGTTAGCAAAATCAACTGACAAAAATTATATAACTCAATTATTAAAATATCTCGTTCTTTTTTAATTAGAATTTTCTATAGTTTATAGTTATTCTATTCTCAATACAAATAGGTTTTTACCAAATGATATTATTTTTCCTTTAATTGTATTAAATTTGTACTAACACACATGATGTGCTCAGTATAAGAGATGTGAATTATGTATAGTTGTCCAAAATTAACAAACTCTCTTTTCTGCATCCTTGCGTTTGTTTTGGTCTATTTCAAGCTTAAATTATGATAGAATTCAGCACACATTAATTTCTAAAAGAAAATTTTATCTAAAAAAAAAAACATATCGAAAACCATTTATAAACGTCAATTTTTGTAAAAAGGGTTGAAACAATATAAGGTGAGCTTTTTCTGTAATGTGGAGGAGGCAGCCTCTGGTGCCATGCTGCAGTGAGAGCGTTTACAAAACATAAATTGAAGGTCTCTGGTTCCACCGGCGTATCCAGCTCATGCGTCTGGGGGGGGGTAATCGATTGGCTAGGATCAGGCACGTAGCCAGGATTTCTTTTGGGGTGGGGTCTATCGGGATCGCGCCGAAGGCGCAAAAAAAAAGCGCCGCAGGCGAAACTTTTTTGGGTGCCACACCCTTTTTTGAATCATGGTGCTTGGTTTTCAAGTGGGAAAAATAAAAAACACAACACAAAATCCTCAAAAAAATCTCAAAAACAAACCTGGTAATAATTGAGGTGAAGAAAATGTAATAGTGTAGGAAATGTTTAATGTATTGCCTATGTTGCCGAAATTAGAGCTCGAGTTTCGGAGGGGGTTCAGGCCCCCTGTACCCTCCCCCCTAGCTACGTGCCTGGCTAGGATACTAGATAATAGCAGCTTTAAGGAGTAAGGACAAAAATTAAACAACGTTTAAGTAATCTTGGGGGGGGGGGGGGGTAATTACCCCCATTACCCCCCCCCCCCCCCTCCCCTTGTATACGCCGGTGTCTGGTTGACTTATCGATTTAATTTGATTGCTATCATTCTACGCACTCTGCTAATCACGTTCTCCTACGCTCATATCTGTGCTGACGAAAAACAACTTCTTTACCAAGTCATTATAATTTCATATATTTAATACCAATCCGGATGGGTTTATGGTGGTGCCGATATTATCCCAGATGAAGAAGCTTCTGATCCTAATTCGAGTGGAATTAGTTTCGTGGCAACATTCTGAGAAGTCGCACCATAGAAGAAGTATGAGTATGAAATCTAGTTTTATCAAGGTCTGTGGTAGATAAATGGTGAAACTTCGCCGAGAATAACACTCATGGTTGGTCCTGTAAAATAATTGTGGTTTGGAACTTAAGAAAAGCTATAAAGTCTCTCCTTGTTGACGAAACATGGACGTAAAATTGAGTTTGCCCAAGAGGTTGTACTGGCCTACTTGCTTAGCGCTAACCCTATAATATGATTGTAGGATTGGTGGTTTAGGCTGGGTGTTGATGAATCAGTCGGCTACTTTACAATTTTATATAATAACATAGGTATAGATAAGAAGTGAGAAAAAAATAACGTAACATTAATTTGTTAGGTAGTTGTAAAGTAATTATCATCATCCATGTTTTAAAGGCATTATATAACATTATTTTAATTAGTAAAAATATACAGTGTGATCAGTTAAGGGTACGGATCGGCCATATCTCGGAAACTACTAAGCATAGGAATTTAAGAGCAAAATAAATTATGATTAAAGCGGTCATGAGAAAATTCTGGAAATTATTTTTAAGTTCCTCATTTCGTCGCAAGGGGGCACAATTAAAAATTATTTTTTTAAATTCTAAATTTCTCCGAAAATTCCCATTTTAAGGTATAACTCTAATTACATCATTGGAAAGCTTGGACAATTCTGCATCATTTTGGTTTAAGGCTCATTGGTGTACCGACCTTGATAAGAGTGAGAGAAGCTATTGAAAGTGTAAACATTAAAATCGCTGTAACTTCTAAAAGCCTTATGCGATTTTACTAAATTTAAGCTTGTTTGGAAGAGAAAGGTAAGTATCTTTAATTGCCGTATCAAATGGTACACGATAGTTTCTAATAAAATAGCTAGAGGGCGCAATTTGTAATAATAATAGTTGTTTTGATTTTACCCCGAAAATTCAAATCATACGGTATAATTATGACATCATAATCGGAAAGTAGAATAAATTTGCAAGAAAAGATGTGAAGACCGCAGTTTGATATCTTTGTTTGTTTTAGAGTTATTGCCAAAACAATAATTTTTTACACTTTAATCGAAAAAATTATTGTTTTTATAGCTTCGTGGCCAAAGTATTTAATAACAAAAAAATATTTCTCAACTCTCAAAACTTATGCTATATCCCTCAAAAATGGCTTATACCAATGCCGAGGCTTACGATAGGTTTGCCGTGTATTTTAAAGGGCCCCTATTGCGGAACGAAAATATGCTGTCAGATATGCTGAACGAAGAGTATTTCGACGACTGGCAATACATTTTAGGCAAACGGGAAGTGTACAACCTATTTCAGTTCGTATCAGAAAACGTCCGGTAAGGAATGAAGACAATATTATAAACGTTCTTGGTTCTTGCGTACTTACATGGAAGCGAATCCCCATTTAAGCTCATGAGAAATTTCTATAAACCTATAACTGTGACTTCACTGACTTCAGTGTTCCGACTTAAGGCCGGGACACACCTATCATGCACCCTTCCGATCAGACTCCGATCAGACTCCGATCATACAGTCGGACGAGTGCCTGGACCTCTATTCTCCAATTAAAGAGAAGTGAATGCTCTCTCCCGAGAAGGGACAATTCACATTATATGCTCACATCGTTTGGTATCGTTCTCTCACTGTAAAAATTCCGTATTCTCCAGCATTCCGAGGCATATGATGTGAATTGTCCCTTCTCGCGAGAGAGCGTTCACTTCTCTTAAATTGGAGAATAGAGGTCCAGGCACTCGTCCGACTGTATGATCGGAGTCGGATCGGAAGGGTGTATGACAAGTGTGTCCCGGCCTTTATACGGGATTTTAACCTGCATCCGTATCACATAGTTTTACACCAGGCCATATCGGAAACTTATTATATACTTAAGTATAGGCCATTTTTGAGGGATATAGCATAAGTTTTGATTAGGTAAGAAGTAATTCAAAAAGAATCAAGGTATCAAGGAGAAACTTTTGTCAACACCTATCAAAATCGAATCTGCCGATTTTGTTTCACGACTAGATTTATTTTTAAAAACATCATATTAGAAGTTTTCCATGATTATGTCATTAATTCTAAAGTAGTTTTTTGGGCCATTGGAATAATAAGTAACAAACCTACACATTACAGAATCATAAAGTTGAGAAATATTTTTTTGTTATGGGATACTTTGGCGCCGAAGCTATAAAAACAATAATTTTTTCGATTAAAGTTTTAAAAATTATTGTTTTGGCAATAACTCTAAAACAAACAAAGATATCAAACTGCGGTCTTCACATTTTTTCTTGCAAATTTATTCTACTTTCCGATTATGATGTCATAGGTATACCGTATGATTTGAATTTTCGGGGTTAAATAAAAAAAAACTGTTATTATTACAAATTGCGCCCTCTAGCAATTTTATTAGAAACTATCGTGTACCATTGGATACGGCAATTAAAGGTACTTAACTTTCTTTTCCAAACAGGCTTAAATTTAGTAAAATCGGATAAGTCGTTTAGAAGTTAAATCGATTTTAATGTTTACACTTTCAATAGCTTTCCCCATTCTTGTCAAGGTCGTGTAAGAAAATACGCTTTTATTTAACTTTAAATTTATTAATCGAATCACGTTCTGTTATAATTCGTACAAGACAAGCTCTTACTCTTAACTAACTCCCAAAACTTCACCTAAGAAGCACTTGGCCTTTTTCCGACATGACATCATTGTTTTTACACATAGGCCAATGACTAAGAAAACAACCTATCAATAACGTTGAGATTATGTATTTGTTTATTTAAACTCGATCTGCTTATTAAGCATAAAGCGCCTTTTACTTAACTTAAGACCACCTGCATAAACTTAATATAACACTCGGCCAACCTGACCATCGGTCTGTCCTCAGACCTTTATTTTAAGAATACAGTAGTCATGTGTACAAGCCAACCAGTACACCAACAATTCAATAAAAGATAAACTTTTACCAGATTGCCAAAATTCAAGTATTAAGAAACTGATTTAATATTTAGAAAACTACTGTATCCTTAAAGTAATTATATAATGCTAATTTCTTAAATTGCAAGTATCTAAAATTACACAAAATTGTAATTAATTTTTGACATTTATAAACCTTAAATACAAAAACTTTACTTAAAAGTGTCAAGAATGTCTGTAGCTACTTTAGATTAATGGCTACTCAAAACTTTCATAAAATAGGTGACTTTCACCAGTAACCTTAGGCGACTTTCGCCACTAAAACTTATTTAACATAGGCGACTTTCGCCACTCAAACTTATATAACTTAGGCGACTTTCGCCACTAAAACTTGTTTAACATAGGCGACTTTAGCCACTCAAACTTATATAACTTAGGCGACTTTCGCCACTAAAACTTATTTAACATAGGCGACTTTCGCCACTTAAACTTATATAACTTAGGCGACTTTAGCCACTCAAACTTATATACCTTAGACGACTTTCGCTACTAAAACTTATATTTTAATTTATTGCAAGGACAACTTTTGTTCACGAAGTTTATATAAGGAAGATAACTACGTTCACTTTATCACATTTTATTTTTCATCATATTGTATAGTTATCCACTTTTTAATACGATCTGCTGCTACCACAGTACGCCTGCTCTTATAACCTTCTCGCAAATCTTCCACTTCATATCTATCATTATATAATTTTTTGGTAATGCGGAAAGGACCTTTATACTTTGCACATAATTTATGACTGCTACCTGTTGCGGGCATACTTGTTATTTGTACCATTATCAATTCTCCATCATTAAATTGTGTAACTTCACGTCGAGCTTTATCATATCTTTCTTTTTGTTTCTGTTGATCTTTTTGTATATGAATAGAAATATTACTCCTTAATTCATCTAAATCATATCTATTTATTTTATCTTGTATTTCATTAAGAATAATTGCTTCAGCCGCATGCTTTGAGTTGTAACCGATTAGTGCCTTCATTGGTGTTGTATTAATACCTTTATTAAAACTTGTATTTAAAGCACTTTGAATTTGTTTGACATAATTATCCCATTCTCTCTCGTTTTTTCCAGCAACTGTGGCCGACAAGGCACTAACTATTGTCTTATTGTAACGTTCA
Source organism: Polydrusus pterygomalis (assembly GCA_963969555.1). Lineage (NCBI taxonomy): Eukaryota > Metazoa > Arthropoda > Insecta > Coleoptera > Curculionidae > Polydrusus > Polydrusus pterygomalis. The sequence goes on from OZ018379.1 coordinate 24,640,011, forward strand.
CATTGGCCATCACTTCTTGACGTGGCGACAGCATTCAAAATGTGTTTTATTCCATAAGCATTGCAGAACATCTTAAATGACTGTGATGTAAAAGCTGTTCCTCTGTCGCTAATAATTCTTGTCGGCACGCCAAATAAACATATTAAATCTGTGAGAGCTTTGATTACATGCTTGGCTTTTTGATTCCGTACTGGCTCTATAATAGCAAATTTCGTAAATCCGTCAATAATAACAAACAAAAATTTATTTTTACGTTTACTTGTTTCAAACGGGCCTACATGATCTATATGTAATGTATGAAACGGTATTGGCTGTTTTTCTATTGGGTTCAATTTACATTGTCGTTTGCTTGAAGTAAGTTTATAATACATGCAATTTAGACAGGCGTTAACATATTTGGTTACAAACTTTCTCATTTTCGCAAACCAGTAATTCGCTCGCATGCGCTCTAAAGTTTTCTCCACTCCGAGGTGTCCCGATTCATCGTGACATAAGCGACAAAGTTGCATTCGTGCCGCTTTCGGTACAACCCATCTCGTTTCGTTTTCCAATTTCCTATATAATTTTTGTCCTTGTAATTTGTATTCGATGAAATAGCGTTTCGTATCATTGTCTTTGTTTTTCTTTAACAAAATATTTCTAATTTTCGTAATTTGTTCATCTTGTAATTGTGCTGCTGTTATCCAATCACCTTCTGTTAAATCTACCTGGAAAACTTCAAGGTCTATCCGATCGTTGTATACTGGATTTCTACTGAGTGCGTCTACATGTTTCATTTTGGTGCCGGCCCTATATTCTATTTCAAAAGTGTACTCCTGTATCTCCAACCACCATCGACCAATGCGAGGTATTAAATCCTTTTTAGATAATGTCATTTTCAGCGCATTACAATCTGGGACCACTTTAAAATTTATACCCAAAAGATAAACTCGAAAATATTTTAAGGCATACACTACGGCCATAGTCTCTAATTCATAGGAATGATATTGTTTTTGTTCTGACGTATTCTGTTTACTAAAGTAAGAAACCACGTGTGATTCGCCCTTAGCATCAAATTGTAGTAAAATGGCACCCACACCAATTGAACATGCATCTGTATGTAGTTCTGTTCGTAAATTTGAATTAAATATGGCAAGAATTGGACTTGAAGTTAGTTCTTGTTGAATTTTATGAAAAGCTTGAATTTGGGGTTGATTCCAAGACCATACGACTCCTTTTCGGGTTAATTTAGTTAGTGGTTCAACTATCATTGCAAACCCCTTAATAAACTTTCGGAAATAACTGGCTAAACCGACAAACTGACGCACTTGTTTGACATTGCACGGTGGAGACATATCTAAAATAGCGTTTATTTTTCTTTTGCCCGGTCTAACACCTTCAGCACTTATTTCTTTTCCTAGGTATTCTATTGTAGTTTCCAAAAATACACATTTACTCAGCTTGACGGTAAGGTTATGTTCTCGAAATTGAATTAATACTTTCTTTAAATATTGTATTCCTTCTTCAATAGTTTTTGAGGGAATAATAATATCATCTATATAGGAATAGGCAAACTCTTTTAGGGGCGCAAGAACTTTGTTTATCAGAGATTGAAAGACAGCAGGAGAATTAGCGAGGCCAAAAGGCATGCGTAAAAATTCATAGTGGCCATCGGGGGTGACAAATGCTGTCTTTTCAATAGAATTAGCCGCCATAGGAACTTGGTAAAATCCCGAAGCAAGATCCAAAGAAGTAAAATATTTAAATCCGCCGAGTCTATCGATTTGATCATCCACATTTGGAATAGGTGTCTGATTTTTAATACTTATCATATTAATCTGCCGGTAGTCACAACACATTCTGTATTCCCCATTTTTCTTCTTAACCAAAATAATAGGACTAGCATATGGCGAACTAGAATCTCGAATAATTTTGTTATCTAATAAATCTTGAATAATGTTTCTGAGAACCTTTTTTTCTACATCTGGCATTCGATAAGGGTGACGTACTATTGGGGTATCAGTTACACATTTAATTTCCATTTCTACAGTGTTTGTTTTGCCTAATTTTCCCAATGATGAAGATATACAATCTGAGAATTCGCAAAGTAATGCAAAACATTTTTGTTTATCCTTTTCAGGTACATTACCAAAATGTAAAGATTGTATATTAATATTACTATCATAAACGTCTATCAAGTTTACGTCACACTGGCCGGTGACAGGCAAATAATGGAAAGTCAACCTATTTTCTCTTTTAATTAACATGACATGCTCTTGGTTAATAAAATCTCTTCCTACTATTAGATCATATTTAAGATATTCATCTGGAATAACTATAGCATCTACCAAAGCGGATACACCCTGTAAATGGACACGTATTTGAGAAAATGTTCTACTGCTTAAATCGGTACCCATAAAACTTCTTAAAGTTACACTATCTGAAACAGTACATGGAAGTTCGAGTGCTTTGACAACAGACATTTTTATGAGGGTATTTGAACTGCCGGAGTCAATTAAACAATTTACTTTCTTGCCATTAATTTTCGCTATTTGTCAAAAAATATTTGAGGATTCCCCTCGGGATCTCTTTACCGCAGAATCAATTTGTTGAACTTCTTTTTTTTAAAATGGGCATTTATCTTTCAGATGACCAATTCTTTTACAGTTAAAGCACTCGATTCGGGGCCGCTTACAGTTTTTAAATACATGGCCTGACATTCCACAGTTAAAACACTTATATGGTGTGAAACTTTTATTGGCATTTCTTTTCAAAAAATTGCTTTTATAATTCGACTGAAATGGTTGACTATAAGAAAAACTTGTACTATGTTGGGGCATTGCACCCATGGTATTTAAATACGCATATAAAATATTGGCTTGCGTATGTTGAGCCGATTTTACAGTACGGGCTAGAGATTCATCTGAAATGCCACCAATAACTGCATCCACTAAATATGGATCGGGTATATCAAGGTTTAAAGCTCTTAATTTAGATAATTTTTGAAAACAATAATCTCCAAGATTTTGTCCAGGTTTAGCCTCATAATTGGCAGCTTCTTTAAGTAAATTACAAAATGGAACGGACTTACGGAACTGTTGAATTATAGCATTTTTCATTTCATTCCAACTGGTGTCATATTTCATATTTTCGTCATACCACTGGCGAGCATTTCCCCTAAGTCGTCCAGAAATTAAACGAATAATTGTGTCATCATCCCACTTATAGCGACCCGCCAAACTGTCGATTTTTATTACCCAATTCTCAACAATCACATCATCACGAGCCGGATCAAATATCGGCACTAGAAATTCATCACCCGCCCGAACGGCAGAACTAGTCGCTCGTTTTAGTTCTTTTAGTTCTCGTTTCAGCCGATTTAATTTTTGCCGTGTATTTTCAGTTTCACTACCCGACGAACTTCTACTCGAACAACTAGTAGCAGAAACGGACACCGAACGTTTCCTATTTTTCCTACGTTTGGCACTTTTTTTATTAGCACTTTTTTTATTAGCGCGTTTTTCCGTTTCCGATTTGCCCATGTTTTATTCTCTGCAAATTAACACACCCGAAGACGAGAATAGGATCAATATCCCACCGCTGCTTTGTAAGAAAATACGCTTTTATTTAACTTTAAATTTATTAATCGAATCACGTTCTGTTATAATTCGTACAAGACAAGCTCTTACTCTTAACTAACTCCCAAAACTTCACCTAAGAAGCACTTGGCCTTTTTCCGACATGACATCATTGTTTTTACACATAGGCCAATGACTAAGAAAACAACCTATCAATAACGTTGAGATTATGTATTTGTTTATTTAAACTCGATCTGCTTATTAAGCATAAAGCGCCTTTTACTTAACTTAAGACCACCTGCATAAACTTAATATAACAGTCGGTACGCCAATCAGCCTTAAACCAAAATGATGCAGAATTGTCTTAGCTTTCTAATGAAATAATCAGAGTTATACCTTAATATGGGAATTTTCGGAGAAAAGTAGAATTTAAAAAATGTATTTTCAATTGTGCCCCCTTGCGGCGAAATGAGGAACTTAAAGATAATTTCCAGAATTTTCTCATGACCGCTTTAATCATAATTTTTTTTTTCTTAAGTTCCTATGCTTAGTAGTTTTCGAGATATGGCCGCTCCGTACCCTTAACTGATCACGCTGTATACCCATTATCGTTTATTAATAATTATATTATTTTGTAGAATTATGATAACAGAAGGAAGCGCTGATACCAACAACATTATTCTTTTCTACGGAAATCTGAATGGAACCCGAATGGGAGCCCATTTCACTTTTAATTTTATATCGTTCTTTTTAAGCCGACAAGAATATTTCACTCCAATAGATTTAGTTATTGGCATAACAAAATTTTGGGATGCTTTAGAATTTACAACTTATACTTACAATTGGCTGGTAAGCGTGTGCTTTATATTTTTTACAAATATTAATGCTTACAACAAGTTATTGAGTGAACAGTCCAAATAATTTTTCCTTGCAATTTGAAAAAATACTCCAGTGCCAGTATCTAGAATGATATCTTTCTTTCAACAGATTTAGAACAGTACCTACTTAAAATATTTTAAAATAGTATTTTCCTTCAGCTTTTTCGGTGTCACATTTCAATAACATTCTTGCAATATTTCAATTATCTAACATCTGTTATTGCATGACTGTCGAATGTCTGGCAGGCATTTCCTGTTAAGGTTTAAAATTCGTATGAGATGCGAACATTTTTCTAGGGGACGATTCTCATTAACAAAAAACTTCAAATTTAAGTTTTGAACACCCTAATTGGTATAGGTTATTAAAATATTTGGATGTGTTCAATTTTAATTTTATTATTGTTATTGTAGTATATAAACAATGTAGTGTAATCCTAGTTACCTACTTCATATTAGTCAACACTTTTAAAATGATGAATTAAAAATTCATACTCAATAATATGTTATAAATAATACACACTCCATTCAAGATACCCTGTCTTATTTTTGTTACTTTTTAGCTGGGCAATCATGACACTACCCGAGTTTCAACCAGATTAGGAGTGGAAAATATTGATGGCTTAAATATGCTTGTAACCATGTTGCGAGGTGCTCAAATAATTTACCAGGGGGAAGAAATAGGACAAGAGAATGGTGGGAAAATTTATAGATTATTTAAAGTGTATCAGTTAATCAGTTTTCCAAATTAAAATATATATTTGTTGGAAAGTTGGTGAAACGCAGATACATCCTCCTAAAAGTATTCATCTAAAAAGAATACTTAAATGACTGCCTACTCGCCCACTCTCCTGCGACGTGTGTCACCCATTATATAATTTAAAATTTGATTCCATTCGTCATGATTTTTAGGTAATGTAACTTGTGAAGAGGGTACTGATCCACAAGCCATACAAAACTGTACTACCTTCGCCGCAAGGAGCAGGGATTTTGAACGTACACCATTCCAATGGGATAACTCGACTAACGCCGGTAAGTCAAATACAAGTACATGATACAGCCGAAATTTGAACACAACTGAGCATTGCGTTACACTTAGGGAACGATGCTAACCTCATACATTGCCAGACTACATATTAGATCTATTGTTTTGTATTTTGCAGGTTTTAATGATGGTACCAAACCTTGGCTTCCAGTCAGCGACAAGTACGTCGGGACAAATCTAGCTCAACAGAATATTCCTGATGCCAATACACATTACAACATATACAAACAAATGTTGCAAATAAGGCGGGAATTTTTAGACACAGATGAGACCGTTATCGGTTACTCCTCCTCGACAATTTTTGAAGCACGAAGAATTAGTGACAACTTCGAGTATGCATTGTATTATAATGTTGGAGACTCAGAAGAAGTGATTCCGTGGCCAGTTTGTGATGATTGTATGACTGTGGCTGTAAGAAGTGTAAATAGTGAATATTTACCGGGGTAAGTTATTCTTTGTCAACACACAGTGAGATTATTCAGATTTACTGAACTTTGATAACACAATTATTTACTAACTGCCGCTTGACATGTAGGCAGATATATAAAAAAATTTAATTTTTAATTTTTAGTGACAAATTTAATGTTAGTCAACCAATGAAGCCCAGGGAAGCTGTTTTTTGTAAAGTGGCAGAACACTCCAAGTAAAATCATAATATAGGTATATATAATTATTACCATATCTGTTACTATTTACGCTGGTATAATAATACAATATAGCTAAACTTATTTAATATTATGTACCAGCCTATACTTATTTATGTACTACTTACTTATACCGATAATATCATAATATATTATAATAAAGTTATTAATAAATTAGACTCGAGAAATATAAACAGTTTGTTTTTTATATGCACCAAAGGAAAAATACCAGGTTAGACACTAAAGTATAGTCCACAGACTACATACTTGTTGGCAGCTTTGTACGTCGTGCCGGTAGCGTAGTAGCACACATACTCCAGGTTTAAACTAGATGGGCATAATATCACCAATTGGCACCCAAAAGCTAATATTAGTCCTTAAAAATTAACTGAACTTTTTTTATATATTTTTTTCTTATCTTTTTTGTAGCATATTTCTGCGTACCAACTGTGATTTTGAAAACATATCGCTCAAATTCTCAAAATATTACAGAAAATATTTTGTTTCGTTTTTAAATTAAATCACATCAATTCACAACAACTAAAGATTTTGTTAATAAATCCTTTGAATTGTGCCATTATGTGTTTGTCACTAGAAAGTAGATGTTTCTAATTTTTCTTAAAGCAAGAAACGCTAAAATCTCATTATATTTATTATGACGAACAACGCATATTTTACCTTATTTTGACACATAATAATAAATTATTTCCATCTGTCATTATGTACATGGCAGACGCTGGGTCGTAAGTTTCAACAAATTATCACCGGTAAGAAAATTGCATACTACCTAAAATTGAAACTTCAAATGTAAATCGGATATACCCGTTATCCCATTTTTTTGTCAAAATAGAAACTTAGGGTATAGGTACCAAAAATAATCGAACAAATTTAAGTTCAGAACGTTTGAAAACTTGAACTGAAAACGAAATACACCAATTTTGCCTAATTATTTGATATTTAAATGACTGCTAATGCTATGAAAATAAAGAACAAACTAAAGGGCGGAATATAATATGCAAAATGCATATATATGCATTTTTTTGCATATTTTGTCAATTTTATAATAAAATGCATATTTTTCATAAATTATTAATTTAAAAGCATGTTTTTATGTTTTCGGCTATGTCAAAAAATTTAAAACGGTAAAGGTTTAATGTCCAGTTCGGTACTTATTTCAGGGATTTTCCAATCTGAAGATTATAATATTTATTATAAAATAAATCTAATAAACGTTTATGTAGGTGGTTTTATGGGTTTAGGAATGTTAGGGAGCAAATGAAACCCAAATTTTAATTTGCCGACGTTTCGGAAAATATATTTCTTTTCTCAGGGCTCTGAAACAGTAGGATTTTTTCTTAGGTTTCAACCATAACCGATAAAAACATTACATAATTGATTTGTTTGGAAAAATGACAAATCTTATTTTCGGTAACATAACATAACAGAAAGTACATACAGGGTGTTCATTTGAAAACTTCCCACCTCGATTTTCCTGCTTTAAAATGAAAATGTGGAAAATCGCTCGGACCCGTCGATTTTTATTTCGAGGGGGACATCTTTTGCGTATATTGTCAATCTTGTTACTTCAAGCCCTTAGGAGGGAGGAGGGGTAAGATCTAAATTTTAAATGGATACCCCTATTTTATATAAATTTTTTGGATTTTGTATAAAATTCTGAACATTTTTTAATAAACGCATTATTAGTCTATACTTAACAGTTTCCGCGATATTGACTCTTAAAAAATGACATTTTTGAACTTTGACAGCGTCTAGCTTTCTAACTGTACGTCTTAGAGCAAAACGGCTTACATGTCCCTATCTTTTATTTTTATTATCTTTCCAATAGTGTGAACTTTCGGTTAAACCGGATGTAAGAAATATAGTACTTCCCGTTTGACCGGAAGTTGACACTATTGGAAAGATAATAAAAATCGAAGATAGGGACATGTAAGCCGTTTTGCTCTAAGACAATTAAACGTTGCTTATCTTAACATATATAAAACAAAGTCGCTGTCGCTGTCTGTGTGCTTAAATCTTTAAAACTACGCAACGGATTTTGAAGCGTTTTTTTTTAAAAGATAGAGTTATTCAAAAAGAAGGTTTTTATGTATAACTAGCGAACCGCCCCGGCTTCGCACGGGTGCAATTTCAGAAAGTGGCATGTCGTGTACTAATATATAACGGGTTTGTTCGGGTTTGTATTTATACCAGCGGGTTGCACGCATGCCGGGTACACGCTAGTTAAATAAAAAATAAAAAACAAACAAAACCATTGTTAATAGCAGAAACTACACAATACTCAAGTTCACAAAAACTAGATATTCGAAATATTAAACACTCACAATCAACAATAACCGAGTTCCTTTTAGTTGTTTTTAAATAGCAAACCCAACGGCTAAGTTGAGCGTTCCTTTTAAGAACTTAACTCAGCTCAGCAAAAATATTTTCCTCCTCACTTGCCGTAGTAAAGTAGTATGTCCATCTATATTTCTTATACGATTTTATGATTTGTTAAAGAAGCGTTCCTTTAACCACTTAGCTATGCAAACATTTTTACTTTGCTATGCTGATTAAAAGAAGCAAAAGGAATGTACCTAATTTGCCAAGAAATCCATAGAGAAAACGTAACAACAAAAATAGCACCGAGCCGGTTCTGGAGTGTATTTATTGATGTCGATAAAGAAGGAAAACCTAATAACACGAGGGTTGTGCGCATGCCCATCTCTGTTGGGCGCTAGGGGATCTGACCGGTAAGACGTGCGTACAAACGAATTTTTTCGCCAATTAAACTTAACTTTTGTTTGCGCACGAGATAAGCTGTACGGGTCTAAATGTATAGACAGTGTCACCAATAAAGTCCGCATCATATGGGATTTTTTTTTATTAATAGCTTTTTTCGAAATTTGACTTTGGCATCAAACAGTGTCACCAGTAAAGTCCGCATCATATGGGATTTTTTTTATTAATAGCTTTATTCAAAATTTGACTTTGGCATCAAACAGTGTCACCAATAAAGTCCGCATCATATGGGATTTTTTTTTATTAATAGCTTTATTCAAAATTTGACTTTGGCATCAAACAGTGTCACCAGTAAAGTCCGCATCATATGAGATTTTTTTTTATTAATAGCTTTATTCAAAATTTGACTTTGACATCAAACAGTGTCACTAATAAAGTCCGCATCATATGGGATTTTCTTTTATTAATAGCTTTATTCAAAATTTGATTTTGGCATCAAACAGTGTCACCAATAAAGTCCGCATCATATGGGATTTTTTTTTTATTAATAGCTTTATTCAAAATTTGACTTTGACATCAAACAGTGTCACTAATAAAGTCCGCATCATATGGGATTTTTTTAAATTAATAGCTTTATTCAAAATTTGACTTTGGCATCAAACAGTGTCACCAATAAAGTCCGCATCATATGGGATTTTTTTTTATTAATAGCTTTATTCGAAATTTGACTTTGGCATCAAACAGTGTCACCAGTAAAGTCCGCATCATATGGGATTTTTTTTTATTAATAGCTTTATTCAAAATTTGACTTTGGCATCAAACAGTGTCACCAATAAAGTCCGCATCATACGGGATTTATTTTTATTAATAGGTTTATTCAAAATTTGACTTTGGCATCAAACAGTGTCACCAATAAAGTCCGCATCATATGAGATTTTTTTTTATTAATAGCTTTATTCGAAATTTGACTTTGGCATCAAACAGTGTCACCAGTAAAGTCCGCATCATATGGGATTTTTTTTTATTAATAGCTTTATTCAAAATTTGACTTTGGCATCAAACAGTGTCACCAATAAAGTCCGCATCATATGGGATTTTTTTAAATTAATAGCTTTATTCAAAATTTGACTTTGGCATCAAACAGTGTCACCAATAAAGTCCGCATCATATGGTATTTTTTTTTATTAATAGCTTTATTCGAAATTTGACTTTGGCATCAAACAGTGTCACCAGTAAAGTCCGCATCATATGGGATTTTTTTTATTAATAGCTTTATTCAAAATTTGACTTTGGCATCAAGTTCTGCTTCGATCGAGATGAAAATTAAGCAAAAAAATAGTAGTCACGTGATTCGCATTATCTGTCAAATTTTAATTTTTTCCAAATAATAATTAAAAAGTGGGGTTATTTCTGAAAATATCGAAAAAAGTTATAAGAAAAAGTTTTTTTTAATGCAGTTTCTAGTCCACACGCAAAATTTTAGCGGGATAAGATAATTTTGAATTTTTACCCATATTTTGTAAATTGCTGCACTTTTGCAAAATAAGACTCAACGCAACCTAAAGAAAACTTCTTAGTTTTGACAATGCTTTATTTCAGATACATTTTCTTTAAAGCAGCGCCTTATTAAATGTGTGTTTTTCTACAAAATCAAAATTGGGCTCTTAAAATTTGGTCGCATGTGATGCAAAGTTTATTTGTTTTTGACCCTGTATAAATTAATTTCACAAAATAAGTATTTTTGAAAACGTAGTTTGTGTCTGAAAGTAATACACCTTAATATTAGGACAAAAATAACACAGTGTCATCAGTAAAGTGTTCATTAAGTGGAAAATAAATGTTAGTTTAACTTAACGTAAAGTATATATTCTATTTTCAACGATTTAATTTAAAACCCCCTTTATTTTATTTTTTAAATTTTTACTCTCAGACACAAACTACGTTTTCAAAAATACTTATTTTATGAAGTTACCTTATACAGGGTCCAAAACAAATAAACTTTGCATCACATGCGACCAAATTTTAATAGCCCAATTTTGATTTTGTAGAAAAACACACATTTAATATGGCGCTACTTTAAAGAAAATGTATCTGAAATAAAGCATTGTCAAAACTATGAAGTTTTATGTAGGTTGCGTTGCGAGTCTTATTTTGCAAAAGTTGTGCAATTGACAAAATATGGGTAAAAAATCAAAATTATCTTATGCAGCAGAAATTTTTGCATGTGGGCGAGAAAATACATTTAAAAAAAATTGTCCAATAACTTTTTTCGATAGTTTCAGAAATAACCCCACTTTTGAATTATTTTTTGAAAAAAATTAAAAATTGTCAGATAATGCGAATAACGTGACTACTATTTTTTTGCTTAATTTTAATCTCGATCGAAGCAGAACTTGATGCCAAAGACAAATTTTGAATAAAGATATTAATAAAAAAAAATCCCATATGATGCCGACTTTACTGGTGACACTGTAGACGTCAAAGCGTGTCAGGAAATCGACAATTCAAGGTTAGCGTTTTAAGTCCATTCCAATAAATAAAGACCACTTAAAAATTACAATTATATTTCTTCTTTATAATTAAAAAAACACCTTATCCATTTGCATGTATATCTATTGAAGTGGATTGATAATACATTTTATAAATTATATTTAATAAATATGAATAACATGATTTGCAACAAAAATAATAAAAGTTTTCGAGTGTCTGTGTTTAAATTTTCTTTAAAGAATGTATGGTATTATTGGTTTATTAACTACATTATTTTTGAGTATACTTTTTGTTACTGCATCAGAGTTCAAACACCGTATTTTTACAAAGTATAATAAGTTTTCAGAAGACCCAGATGTAGATTGGTGGAAAAAGGCTGTGATTTACCAAATTTATCCCAGAAGCTTTAAGGACAGTAATAATGATGGAAATGGAGATTTACAAGGTAAATCAGAATATATTTTTGTAAAAAAACGTTGTTACAATTTTTAAATCAGATACAGATGAAAAAAGGGGAAAACAACATTATAATAAAATTTATAAAAATTTTGGGGGTCCATAAAATTTGGCATTTTTTGCATCCAATTATGGCAAAATCTGCAGGTTATGATCTAGTCATTCTAGTCCATTTGGAGCAGCTGACTTTTTTTATAATCGTCATGGTGATTACAAGGAAATTTACGTCTCTCTAAATACGATAACTTTCTAGACCCTAATTAACATTAACGTTTATTATTGTAGGCATAATACAAAAACTAGATCATCTAACAGACATGGGTATTGACGCTATTTGGCTTAATTCCATATTTAAATCTCCGCAAGTGGACAATGGCTACGATGTTGCTGATTATCGAGATATAGGTAAATCATATTATAGTTGTTCTTACTTTTGCTGCGAAAATCTCATTTACACCTAAAACTGTTTATAATGATCGACTATGTGTAAAGTTTGCTTTTGTTGTTTAAATTGTGTTTACAAATTCATTATATTTTACAATTACCAACCTCTTCAGCTATTTAATTTGGTTAGTAGCTCGAAACAAAAAAATTATTGAAGGTATATTTTCTAGACCCAATGTACGGAACATTGGACGACCTAAAACAACTGTTGGATGAAGCTCACAAACTGAACATTACATTGCTCCTTGATTACGTTCCAAACCATACCAGTGACCAACATGAATGGTTCCAAGCGTCTGTGAAACGCGATCCAAAATATGACGATTATTATATTTGGCAAAATGCTACTTACGTCGATGGAGAAAGGAGACCTCCAAACAATTGGGTACGTTAATGCCTAAACCAACAGGTTTTGTAAAGACAGACACTAAACTGTTTTAAACTTTTGAATTGCTTTCTTCGCGCAGAGCCCCAGAGCGCCTTAAAGGATTTTTCCTATGCTCGATCATAAAAAAAAATCCAAACTCAGATTTAGAAACATATTACTTCTAATAAACGAAAATACTTATAACTTATATTGTTTCTTTTAGATAAGTCTTTATAGCGGTCCAGCATGGGAATGGAATGAAGCCAGACAGCAGTATTATTTTCATCAATTTTCAACTAGTCAACCAGATCTTAACCATCGTAATCCCGTTGTTGTGGAAGAAATGAAAGACGTCTTAAAATATTGGTTGAATTTTGGAGTTGATGGATTTATTATGAACGCAGTCACAACACTTTTTGAAGATATCTTGTTAAGGGATGAACCGGAATCAGGTAGGATTTTCATTAATTTAAAAAAAATCTTTTGAATTGTGTATGATATGATAGTTAAAAGCATCAAATATTACGCTACGGATTTCAGCACAAAATCACTTGAAAAATTAACAGGCATATTTATTCAGCTACTGAATTACGTAATGTATTTTATGATGTACATATTATTATATAACGTAAGCAATTTTTTCAGAATATATATTTTTATAAACATAATTTGCCAATTCAATATCAATCAGAAAATGTAAAGCTATCTTTTCGTTTACATTACCGTAAATGAAACTAACAATGTTTTATAGACAAAATTGTAGGTATAGTCTTTATTTTTTCAATACCATTTGTATAATCCTTAATATTTAGTTTTATTTTTAAAATTACCCATTATAGGCATCCCTGGAATTGAGCCTAATGATCATGACTATTTGATACACAACGGCACAATTGATCAGCCAGAAAATTTTGACATGATCTACCAGTGGAGAGCGGTTCTAGATGAATTTAACTCAAATAAAACATATAATAGGTAAAATATTTATGTTAAGTTGTTGATTCGTAGCAAAGCATATTAGTGTTTTCCAATTAAACACATAATAAAATTAAAATAAGGAACAAAATCTACTGACAAAAATAATATAATTTCCAGAATTGGTTTTCAGTAATATATACTTTTTCTTATTAGACTACTTTATACGTAAATATTTCTCAGAACAAATAGCTTTATTCTGAATGGTATAATTTTGTTTTAATTGCACTTTTTAGTAATTTCTTTACGGGTTTTTTTTTTTATTTTAAAGAAAGTGTTTTGTTTTTTTCCGTTTATTAACCTACACATGATGTGCCGCGAAATAAAAAATAGCTGAGTTGTAAATTACGTACTTACCTACTTAATATTCTAAATTGAAAAAAAATCTATCCTTTTCCTTTGCGTTTGTTTTGGCCTATTTTGAGCTTAAATTATGATATAATTCAGTGCTCATTAATTTATCTTCTAGAATATTTTCTAAATGAATATTTGATCTAAAAAAACACATCAAGAAATGTTTTATTACCTGTTACCTATAGTAACCATTTATTTTAATTTTTCTAAAGACCGATCCGTACCTATGCATTTCCTGCATTTTTAACCCTGCAATGAAATTGCAATAATTGAAGGCAATTTGGGATTCATAATTACGCATTTCAGCGTGAGTGAAAGTGGCAGCGTTTTTCACCCTTGAAATAGAAGTTCTAATTATTTGTACACCCCATGCGATTTTGTCAAAATTTCCTAGAAGTTGCTGTTGGTGCAATTGATTTATAAATATAAATTCGCTCATATGAAAGAAAAATAACCAAGACATCTATCATGTTTCAGTTGTAATCATATGTGGTTTTAACAGCGTTTTTTTGCTGCTTTTTGGGTTTAGGGACGACTTATTTGGAGCAAAGACTCCGTCATTGCACATTGCACTTATAGAACTGTATCAAAATCAACCGATTTTTTAATCTGTCAAATTATACCAATATTAAAACAAAAAAATACCAACAACCAAATTTCAAATGAAAAAAATAATTGATTTGGACATATCAGGACTTTGATGCATATGCGTTAAAAATCATAAAATCAGCTGTTGCAACCATGATTTTAAAATGCAGGGTGAAAATCAGTTTTAATAAGGGCTAAATAATTCGATGAAATGTTTCTGTAAGGCGGATGTGGCAGCCTGGCGCGGTGGCAGCGTTTACTTAACGCAAAGGGAAGGTCCCTGGTTTATTCCCGAGCAGGACTGGTTGAGTTATAGATTTAGGTTGCTCACTAGGTGATTATTTTATGCACTCTGGTCATCAGTTTCTTCAGGTCTTAAGGAATGTTCATAAAACTACACTTCATTACCAACTCTTTATTCTTTCTTATAATTGATACCAATCCCGACGGGTTGACCGAGGGACGCCTTCGCGTTTCGACGCGAGACAGTAAATACATGGACAACTCTTCGAATTGAATATTGTGTCGAAAATGATACTTTTGTACTCCTGTAAAAACAATTGTGGTTCGGAACGCTGTTGAACGTAGCTGTAAAATGACTTCGCCCAAATAATCACATTTTCCTGCTTGCCTGGCGCTAACCCTTTTATTTATTTATATTATAGTCTATCATATAAGAAATCCAAAAATAATGTTAATTTATTTAGGAGTTATATCAAATTATGTTTCAGTCATTTAATGAGAAAAAATTACATTATCGTTTATATTGATAATTATATCATTTTGTAGGATTATGATAACCGAAGGAAGCGCTGATCTCAACAACATACTTCTCTTCTATAGAAGCATGGATGGATCTCAATTGGGGGCTCATTTTACTTTGAATTTTATAAGTTTCCTTACAAACCTAAAAAAAAATTTTACCCAAAAAGAGTTGTATGATGGCATAGTAGCATGGCATGATATTCTATATAGGGATATAACAGACAATTATCTGGTAAGCATGTTTCATATATTGCCTATAACAAGTTGCAAATACTTCATTATATTTTTTTTTTGAAATTAGCAAATCTATATATTTAGTTACAAACGACACACCTACACGAAGGTCCAAACCATTTTTGTAACTGTACCGGGTGTCCCACTAAGAATAGCTCTCGGCCGTATCTCAGAAAGGATTAGTCGTATGGCTTGCGGAACATTTTTTTTTAAGTAAAAGTGGCCATGAGAAATTGCTGGAAATTATTTTTAAGTTCCTCATTTCGCCGCAAGAGGGCACAATTAAAATTTTTTTTTTAATTCTAAATTTCTCCGAAAATTCCTTTATTAAGGTATAACTCTGATTACATCATCGAAAAGCTTAGACAATTCTGCATCATTTTGGTTTAAGGCTCGTTGGCGTACCGACCTTGATAATAGTGGGGGAAGCTATTGAATGTGTAAACATTAAAATCGCTGTAACTTCTAAGCGACTTATCCGATTTTACTAAATTTGAGCTTGTTTGGAATGGAAAGGTAAGTACCTTCAATCTCTGTATCGAACAGTAACAGTCCGCAAGCCATACGACTAACCCTTTCTGAGATACGGCCGAGAGCTATTCTTAGTGGGACACCCGGTACAGTATTAGTCAGAAATAATAGTGATGCGCGCGACATATTGTCTTAGTTTTGTTTCTTTTTAGCTGGGCAATCATGACAATACCCGAGTGTCAACTAGGTTAGGAGTAGAACATGTTGATGGCTTAAATATGCTCTTCTCCCTTTTACATGGTGCTCTAATAATTTACCAAGGAGAAGAAATAGGACAAGAAAATGGTAATTGAATTTTAGAAAATAATTATTACAGTCAGTAAATCGCTGTTTCTAAAATAAAAAGAAAATATTTTTTATTTATTGGAAAGGAGATCTCCAGAGAGTCCTTTGAAGTTGAGATTATTAGCTTGTTCAACAGAATAAATGAATTCATGTAGTGTTTCTGCAAACATGCATTTTTAGAACTATTAATAATTCTAATTGCATCTTTATTCGATTAATGTTCGACTACCTAACTACTTTCATCGAATAATTAAATGTTGTAAATATTTTATTCTATTCGTAATAATTTACAGGTAATGTAACTTGTGAAGAAGGTACTGATCCACGAGCTATAAAGAATTGTTCTACCTTTGCCACAACGAGCAGAGATTTTGAACGGACGCCATTCCAATGGGACAACTCAACTAATGCCGGTAAAAGTCATTGGTCTAAAATAAGTCTATAAAGAGTATCATAAAAAGGCTTTATTCTATAAACTTGGGTAGTACCTAGCCGAAATTTACAATGATTTTTTTTACTAAATCTACGAACGTATTTTCTCTAGTGAGATACCTACTCCTCTACCTAGATAAATTATAAAAAAGTAACTTAAAAATATGTTTAGATTAAATGTTGATTTCGAAAGATAACGAAAGTCACTCGTATGATGCAAATAATTTTGAAAGGTAGGCTGTATAAGCATTATTAAAGATGCAAAAATCTTTTATAGTCTAAAAAGTATGCGTAATTTAATGATTAAACTTTTATTCAACCACTGGCTTAAACCAAGCCAGTTTATAATAAAATTTATTGTTTTGAATTGTTCAGGTTTTAACGATGGTGCAAAACCCTGGCTTCCAGTTAGCGAAAAGTACATCGGGACAAACCTAGCACAACAGAATATTCCCGATGTCAACACACATTATAACATATACAAAGAAATGTTGAAAGTGGGACGGGAATTTGGAAGAAACGATGTAGATTCGTTGAATGTCGGTTGTTACAACTTTCTGTCCATTTTTTATGCTCAAAGAATTACTGATAACGCCAATTATGTATTGTATTATAATGTTGGAGACTCAGAACAAGTGATATCGGATCCAATGTGTGGAAATTGTAATTTGACTGTTGTTGTAAGAAGTGGAAATAGTGAATATTTACCGGGGTAAGTGAATTGTTATTATTTGCCAACGGCACTGAATGTTTATACAATGAGAATATTCAGCTTAACTTAACTTTGGCAGCACATTTACTAATTGGACGTTTCACTCACGTACTTGACGTGTCGATCTTTATTTTCTTTTTGACCAGGAAGTTTTTTTCACCACAATACAATCAACTTCTGACCTGTCTTTGTTATAATGACTTGTTAGCCCACTTCTTTACAGAATAGTTACATACGTTGTTTGGAATAGGGGATTGGTCTTTCTTAATTATTATTTTTAATTATCATATATTTAAAGTCGAATAAAATTGTACCTTATTTTTTTAATTCTATACTTTTACTTTACCATGTGCCTAAACTTATATAAGAAATGTAATTTTTAATTTTCAGTGATATATTTAATGAGAGTCAACCACTAAAGCCGAAGGAAGCTGTTCTGAGTAACCTGAACGAATGGCTTTAATCAAGTAAACCCATAATAATTATATACTAATGCCTATTGTTACCGTTATATTGCTATAATAATAATACCCTACAGCTTATTATGTACTTAAACCGATAATATCCTATTATAATAAACTTGTATTCTAAAAAAATCAAACAGTTTGATTTCATGTAGGGGAGAGTGGTCCACAGTGAGACGTTTTTTGGTTACTCTAGATTTTGTAAATACTGGTTAAACATTTATTAAAGAAAGCAGGTTTATAATGTAAAGTATTTATATATATTTATTATGTCCAAATAAAGGTACATTCAAAATTCAAACACACAGTATAATATTTAAATAGTAATAATATTTGGTTTAAATAAACATCCTGATAAAGTCGACGCCGCTTGTGTGCAGCTGTGGCTTTTGGGAGATCCGGTAACATAAAAGTAGGTACTGGCCGATTCAATACTAACTACTATAACTGTTCTCTCTCCCGGCCATATCTTAATATCAACAAATATAATAATAAATGCCGAAACCCAAAACAAAACAATATTAACACTTAGTAGATGATGTCATCGACTCTGTGCTGCTCGGATGTTTGTTTAGACTTCACCGTCGTGTTATTTATGTGCATGTCGCATGTCGCGTTCATTTTTCATGAAATAGACCCGTATATACGTACCCAGTAGTATTTTCAATACTAAAAATCCAATCTATTTCCATTTAAAAACGTTTGAAATAATGTGAAAAGGAAGGTTGGTAGATATAATGTACCATCGATAACTTACAATACAATAAAAATAAACAATCACCTATTTTATTTTATCAGAAATGTTTGTGTTTTATTTCACCACACAAATCGTTTATTTTTTAACAATTAGATATACAAATAAATAAAAACAACAAATAAAAGATAACAAATAATAGGAAAAGTATCTCAACAGAATTCAACCATCGAAACTAGATAATAATAGCATAGTAGGTTGACTCGCTCATTTAACTTTAAATAAGCAAATAATAATCACCAAAGTGGCGAATTTATAGCCTTGCGCAGGTAAACAAAGCCATACAGGAATTGTCATGCGCACTGAAAAATTCTCATTCTCACGAATGAGAAAATAGACATGTCCGGGCTTTAAGAAAAAGCTCAAGAAATTGTAAAAAATGACCTTTAATTTATTTTCACGTGTAAACAGCTAAAATTTGCCCCCAAGTTATTGTCATGAAACTTGAACTAATTGTTTTGTCCAAATTAAGGGAAAACGTAGTGATTATGGTGTTTTTTAGTGGCTGTCAATCTATCAGATTTTGAGGTTAGAAAATCGCTTTTAATGTTTTGTTTCTAAAATTTGTTTAAAAATAATCCGCCGTCGTGTTTTTAGTTCGAAAAGCAACAGAACTAGTCAATTAACCCTTTAAGGCGTGATTTTTTTTTCTTGTTCAATGTGATTGATATTTTATTATTATATTATTAAAGACACAAAAGTAACCAAAAAACAAGTTTTGTACATTTTTTTAGAGCCAGAGTGGAGAAAACATATGTGTTCATATCGACACCTCACAGGCCAAGTGGCGTAACCTTCAAAAAACGAAAATAAGTTTTACCTTCATTTTAAATGGCAGGTGTGAAAATACATCAGTAGACCAAAGGATGTATCCCGCAACCTAAAAGTATGTCTTCTAAACCAGAAAAATTTGAAAATGATACATATAACGTAACCCATTTCCAGCATAGCCAAGTGACGTAACCATCAGCAGTAAGCCCCTTGATTATCATTTGATATCCGTATGCGGCAAAGCTAAATTTTATTTACATTTTATTCACATTTTTGAGTAGCATAAATAATCTTTCCAAATTCATAGACGTTGTCCATTTTCTCTAAGAGACCTGAATAAATTAACAAAAACAACAAAATACTCAAAGTCAGGGTCTCACACATTTCTTGTCCTTTATTAAAAGGTAGGTGACATGTTTCGCTCTTATGAGAGCATCATCAGACCTATAATGATATTCTATGTTAGTCATAAACGAAAAACCTAAGAACTGAAATTTTACCTTAAGTGAAAACAATTAAAAGTAATTAAAAACAATTAAAACTAACACCAACATTGTAAAATTACACATTACACAAAAATACAAGGTCTTGATAATTGTATTTTTTATATGAATGTGTAATTATACAATGTAGGTGTTAGTTTTAATTGTTTTTAATCGTTTTTGGATTACTTTTAATTATTTTCACTTAAGGTAAAATTTCAGTTTTTAGGTTTCTCGTTTATGACTAACATAATTTATACTGGCTGTATGCTGAAAAGCAAGAGGTCATCGAAAAAGTTTCAATCAATCAATCAATGACTAACATAAACATAGAATATCATTATAGGTCTGATGATGCTCTCATAAGAGCGAAACATGTCACCTACCTTTTAATAAAGGACAAGAAATTTGTGAGACCCTGACTTTGAGTATTTTGTTGTTTTTGATAAATAATCTTAATTAATAAATCTTTATAAAACAATATTTATTATTTTAATTTTCCTTTTAAATAATGTTTGTTCAATCCAGCCAATTGAAGTATCTCCAGGGTTACGTCATACAGAAAATAGTTTATGAGACATGGAAAATGACGTAACCCTCATTTTTCAACAATATTTTCATTTTTCAGCTCTTAAGGTGGGAGTATCAACATGCTTGCCAACCTATAACCTATTTCGCGTAGATTTATTTATGTTTTCTAGCTTTTATACAAAATTTAAAGAAAATCAGTATCGACTTGATATTCTATAGGTAATAATTGACATATTTAAGAAATATCAAGGAATTTCATAACTTATTTTAGGAGAATTGTATAGCGAAAAATATCGGGTAAGATTTTTTTTAACATTATTATGTCATTGTCACTCATTGTTCTTTCATTATACAATGCTCCCAAAATTAGCAATGAAATAAATTGATACTTTCGTAATATATCAGATACTACCTAAATAATGTACCGACGATATTGATTTTCTTTAAATGTGAGTTATTAAAATATTAAACTCAAAAAATCAACGCGAAATAGGTTATAGGTTGGCAATAGATTGAATGACGTTGAGAATTCAACCTTAAACGCTATTTTATATAGATATGTTTTATAATAAATAGTTTTAATAGGCTAAATCATAATAAAAAATATTATTTTATTAACAAAAAGTTTGTAGTTCAACTTTTATTAAGTTTTTTCGCTCTCCTGTAAAATTTACATTTTGAGGGTTATGCCATTTGGCTTATGAGGTGTCGATATGATCACGCTAGGTGTTAATAAGGTACAAATATAGTAGATATTTCAAATATTTATTATTATAATGTAATCATATAATATGGAAGTTTGTAAAACATATTATACAGAGCCCTACGTCACATTTGCCGCATTGGGTTCGAACGGTTTTTTTGCATCCTGTACCAACACATCTACATCTGTTACATGGCTCAACCAAATGATGGAAACCATCCAGTCTAACTTCATTAGGTACTCTACTATCTAGATCCACTCTAAATCCTCGTGGGCGACTAGGACCTTGGGGATCCGTTTTGTACTTTTGCAAAATAACATGGACAATGCTTCTCCTTAAATCCAATTGTGACATTTCACTTCCAGATTTTTATCCATTCTGTTTTAATACTGGCTTTTTTACTTTTTTTTCTTTTGTTTGTTACCTGTCCACTGATGTCTGGATTTTCCTCATTGGTTTCTTGATCTTCTCCAATTTCTCGGTGTGTCTTTAGAACTATTTCTGCACCAGCTCGTAATTGTCTGCCTGACAAGTTATCAACAAGATCCCCGTCTTCCTCTCCAGAATCTTCATCTATTAAAACATTTGCCTCCGGGGGTTCAATGAAAATTTCAAAGACATTCTGGGCATCTTCTTCAGCTATGGCCAACGCTTCCTCCATAGTTATACCACTGAAATAAAAATAATGAACATACAGCATTTAGAATATATTTTATTATGTATAAGTATAAAATCGATTCTGGACCTTTGAAGAATAAAAAAACTAGGTGTGAACATCAAAAACTAATAAAATAACAAATTTATATTGTTAGCGTACACCGCTTATATTAGCGCCTAGCGTGTCCATATGGACACAGACATGTTTAGTATCTATTTATCAAAAACAAAAAATAATTACCTTGTGTATTATCATGTTTTAATAATCCAGTATGTATTTTTATTACATTTAACATACAAATACTACCTTATGGTGTTTTATTGTAAAGCTGTAATACTTAACACAAATCTGATGTCCGGATATGCCATGTTCACAACACAAAGTAATTATTCGCGATGTTTTAAAACTCACTTCGACTCAAATACATGCACTCTTATCGGTAGTACTATGCACACTAAAGGTCTGTAGACACACGATCAAACTTGAAGGACAAAAAGCACATAGTGTTGCCAGATATGACAAAAAAACTTACGCGATGTCCAGTGTGATCATATGATCACGCTAGGCGTTAAAGGGTTAAACTTAATTTATTAAATCGAAAATAAAAAACAAACAAAACAGCAATATTCGCTGTTATCGCGTACCTAACTTCAAGCCAAATATTAGTTGGTAACATTTAACAATTTACCCAAAACCTTGGGTGCGTGCATGTGAAACAACATTTTCAAGCACAATTTCCCGATCAAGAATTTGAAAATGTTTTCGGTACCAGTCAATTGTTTATAGCACAAACACAAATACAAAAACTAGATATCTATATCTCTATTTAACCAGCAAAGATTTTTCCTCCCCCCTTGCCGCGGTTAAGTATGCCCATTTATATTATGTTTTATACGATTATACGATTTGATCGCGAAGCTTTCCTTTAACAACTTTGCTAAGCAGAGATTTTTACTTGGCTATGCAGTTTAAAAGAAGAAAAAAAGAAGTAGTAAGGTAAGTCTCTTGGCGATCCCTGGAAAGGGAATAAACGCAGGCGGTGTGGGACGCACAAAAATCTTTCTCATCTTCACTCAAGTTCATGTCTTTACTTTAAATTATTAAAATAAGAAAACCTTAGCTTGAATGACCGTTAGTTGTGTTTTTCTTAATTTTCGTGTGGAGTGCGAAGTTCCTGTACCGTTCGCCGCTATTTCGGGGGGTGGGAGGTAAAACCCCCTAATCCCCCCCAGGGTACGGCGCTGCTAAAGACAAATGTCCACGCTCACTCACCAGTGCTTAAAGCCGCTCGGGTTTCTCAATAATGGGTCTAAAAGTGTTTTCAATACTTAAAAACAGGAAAAAAACACTTTTTCCAAGAAAGTCTTTAAGTGGATTCGGGTTTTGAGATAAAAACCTGAGAAACTGTCTATCTAATTTAAAAATATCATCGTACCTAGAAGTGGCAACGTACGTTCAATTTTTTTAAAACAATTTAGTTATCTTTAATCACAAATTATTGAATGTCACTTATAGGTAATCTCTTGTTTTGGTTCTTAAAAATATTAAATTAAGTAAGTGATACTTTTAATTACATATTTTTATACACACATAAGGGGGCGGATTTATATTCTCCTCATGAGGGGGCCCTTCCCCAACTACTTATTACAGAATGCGAATAAATCTTGGATAGAGGGTGAAAAAACAGGAAAAACTGTAAAATATATTGGACCCCTCTAACTCTTTTGTCTCCTAAGGCCAAATAATAAATTAAATTAAATGTTAAATTTGGGGAAACATTAGCTAAATGGTTTTACTAGAAGACAATTATTTAAATTTGATATTAAAACCTACCCTTAATAGTAAAAAAAATAAAAATAAAAAATAAAAAACAAGTTAGGTCTTTTTACTGCCAATTTTTTTTTAACAACGAACGAATTATTTGGAGTTATGCCATTTTAAAATTAAAATTGTCGTTGTACTCAGCGAGTCATTTTAGAATAAGTCCTTTTTTTATTAAATACCAGTTACTTTTTTGTAAAATGTTTGGAATCAAGTCAGTTTAGACTTAAAGCAGTGTCAATTTTCCGTCGCATGCGACAACATACTGAAATGATACTCTTTAGTATTAAAAAGACGCGCGAATACCGTTAATATGAAAAAGGCATAAATAGGTTTCTCTAATTGGGGAGAAGCGATTTGGTATTAGGTCCAGTGGCAGCTGATAGAGGGCGGTATTTAGTGCCATTTTATGATTAAACCTAGAAATATACAATTTTCGAGTTGTGTCACTTTACTTTTAAAGGTGCGATATGTCGGTTATTCATATTTCGATATTGTGAGAGTTACACCTATTGACCTTTGACATGGCGATATTATGTATTACTGTTTAAGTGGATTGATAACAAATTTAATAGGTATATAAATAAGATGATTTGTAAATAAAGACATTTTATTTTTTCGAGTTAAACTAAGTTTAAATATGTCTTTAAGAAATATTAGCATTCTCAGTTTATTAGCTACATTATTTTTAAGTATAATTGTAGTTAACGCATCAGAGGTTCAACATCGCATTTTTACAAAGTATAACAAACCATCAGTAGACCAAGATGTAGCTTGGTGGAAAGATGCTGTAATATACCAAATTTATCCCAGAAGCTTTAAGGACACTAATAATGATGGAAATGGAGATTTACAAGGTAAATATGAACACATTGTTATAAAAAAAAATGTGTAATTGATCATATATATATATATATACATTAAAATGTATAAAGTTTCTAACGTTTTTGTAACGATTTTTGACCAAGAACTGTAAAAACTTTTCACATTACTTATAGCATTATTTTCTTCGTTTATTGTGTGGTGTGACCTAGGTCCTTTGAAGCAGCTGAATTCGTTTATAAATTACAAATAAATATAAGTCTACATAAGTCCGATAACTAGCTAACCTAACCTACCTAACCTTTTATACACATTTACATTTACCTATATAACCTTTACTATTGTAGGAGTAATACAGAAATTAGACCATCTTAAAGACTTGGATGTTGACGCAATTTGGCTTAATCCTATATTTAAATCACCACAAGTGGACACTGGCTACGATGTTGCTGATTATCGAGATATAGGTGAAGAAATTATAAATAACAAAATAATATCAATTTATTAACTGCCTTTTCTAATCACTCTGGCAGTTTGTAATATTGGCCTTTATTATTCTAACTGGTTCTTGTTTCAGAAATATTTGGAAACAAATATATTTTACTGACTATATAATTGCTACTTTAATTTAATTTACAAAATAGCTTTCAACAAAAAATTAACTGTACATTTTTGCTAGACCCAATTTACGGAACATTGGAAGACCTACGACAACTAATAGATGAAGCTCACAAACTGAACATTAAAGTGCTCCTCGATTACGTTCCAAATCATACCAGTGACCAACATGAATGGTTCCAAGCGTCTGTGAAGCGCGATCCACAATATGATGATTATTATATTTGGCAAAATGCTACTTACGTCGATGGAGAACGAACACCTCCAAACAATTGGGCAAGTTAATGCTTAAACCAACAGGTTTTGTAAAGACAGACACTAGACTATTTTAAACTTATTAGGCGTCGAAATTTAGATTTAACAACATATGACTTTTAGTAAACAAAAAGCTTATAACTTATATTATCTCTATTAGATAAGCTTCTTTAATGGTCCAGCATGGGAATGGAACGAAGCCAGACAGCAGTATTATTTCCATCAATTTTCAACTGGTCAACCAGATCTTAATTATCGCAATCCCGTTGTTGTGGAAGAAATGAAAGACGTGTTAAAATATTGGTTAGATTTTGGAGCAGACGGATTTAGAATGGACGCAGTATCAACACTTTTTGAAGATAGTTTATTAAGAGATGAGCCAGAGTCAGGTAGATTTTTTTATTAAATAATACGTCTTCTCTTTCGTCGTGTTTTATTGTTTTGCTAGCTAATAGCGACAAACATCATATACCACCTGATTAAATAAGATAAGACACATTGCATTGTATGGAATAAGGAATTTCAGCAGCAAATCAATTGAAAACAGAGTTTCTTCCCTAACTTTATTTATCTCGTCCTTGAATTTAGTTAATATTAAGTTTTGTTTAATAAAAAATTGTAAAATTATAGGCAAACGTGGACTTGGCCCTAATGATCATGATTATTTGATACACAACTATACGATAGATCAGCCAGAGAATTTTGACATGATCTACCAGTGGAGAGCGGTTTTGGATGAATTTAATGCACAAAATACAACAACATATGAAAGGTAAGATATAAGAGGTAATATTAAATATTATGTTAACATAAAGAAAATCATCATTTTACAAAATAGTTAGCAAAATCAACTGACAAAAATAATATAACTTAATAATCTTAATAATAATAACATAGTATAAAACAAAGTCGCTATCCTGTTCATGTCCCCTTATGTGCGTAAATCTTTAAAACTACGCAACGGATTTTGAAGCGGTTTTTTTAATAGATAGAGTGATTCAAGGGGAAGGTTTTTATGTATAATGCATGCATAATATTATAGAGAAACACTGATAAATTAGAGTAGGGAGAACGAACGACCCAACCTAACCGGTCCCCGGCCCGTTCAACGATCGATCCGAAGCCGGAATAGACGAAGACAGACTATGTTTTATGCATGGAAATCGTGGACGGGCCGGCAAACGGTTGAGTTAGAGGTTCGCCTTATTATCTCACATCGTATAATGACGGGCTGCAACGCAGGCCGGGTACACGCTAGTTAAAATATATAGTTCTTTTTTAAGTAGAATTTTCTATAGTTTATAGTTATTCTATTCTCAATAAAAATAGGTTTGTATCAAATGATATTATTGTTCCTTTAATTGCATTAAATTTTTACTAACACACATGATGTGCTCAGTATGAGAGTTGTGAATTATGTAATGTTGCCCAAAATTAACAAACTCTTTTTTCTGCATCCTTGCGTTTGTTTTAGTCTATTTCAAGCTTAAATTATGATAGAATTCAGCACTTATTAATTTCTAAGAGAAAGTTTGATCTAAAAAAAAACAGATCGAGAACCGTTTATAAACGTCAATTTTTGTAAAAAGGGTTGAAACAATATACGGTGAGCTGTTTCTGTAATGTGGAGGAGGCAGTCTCTGGTGCCATGCTGCAGTGAGAGCGTTTACAAAACATAAATTGAAGGTCTCTGGTTCACTCCCGAGCTAGATTGGTTGACTTAACGATTTAATTTGCTTGCTAGCTATCATTCTCTACGCACTCTGCTAATCACGCTCTCGTACGCTCTTATCTGTGCTCACGAAAAAAAAACTTCTTTACCAAGTCATTAAAATTTCCTATATTTAATACCAATCCGGATGGGATGATGGTGGTGCCGATATTATCCCGGATGAAGAAGCTTCTGATCCCAATTCGAGTGGAATTAGAGGTTTCGTAGCAACATTCTGAGAAGTCGCACCATGGAGAAGTATGAAATCTAGTTTTATCAAGGTCTGTGGTAGATAAATGGTGAAGCTTCGCCGAAAATAACACTCCTGGTGGGTCCTGTAAAACAATTGTGGTTTGGAACTTAAGAAAAGCTATAAAGTCCCTTCTTGTTGACGAAACATAGACGTAAAATGGAGTTGGCCCAAAAGGTTGTACTGATCTACTTGCTTAGCGCTAACCCTATATGACTGTAGGAAGGATTGGTGATTTAGGCATGGGTGTTGCTGAATCAGTCGGCTACTTTACAATTTTATATAATAGTATATAGATAAGAAGTGAGAAAAAATAACGTAACATTAATTTGTTAAGTCCATCCATCATCCATGTTTTAAAGGTATTATATAACATTATTTTAATTAGTAAAAATATATACCCATTATCGTTTATTGCTAATTATATTATTTTGTAGAATTATGATAACAGAAGGAAGCGCTGATCCCAACAACATTATTCTTTTCTACGGAAGTCTGGATGAAACCCGAATGGGAGCCCATTTCACTTTTAATTTTATATCGTTCTTTTTACCCCGACAAGAATATTTTACTTCTATAGATTTATTTATTGGCGTATCGACATTTTGGGATATTTTAAATCTTACACCTTATACTTACAATTGGCTGGTAAGCGTGTGCTTCATATATTATTTTACAAATATTAATGTTTTTAACAAGTTATTGAGAGAATAGTCCAAATAATTTTTCCCTGTAATTTGATAAAAATACTCCAGAGCCTAGAATGATTTCTTTCTTTCAACAGATTTTGAACAGTACTTAAAATAATTTAAAATAGTATTTTCCTCCAGCTTTTTCGGTGTCACATTTCAATAACATTCTTGCCATATTTCAATTATCTAACATCCGTTATTGCACGACTGTCGAATGTCTGGCAGGCCTTTCTAGCTAAGGTTTAAAATTCGTATGAGATGCGGACATTTTTCTAGGGGATGATTATCATTAACAAAAAACTTCAAATTTAAGTTTTGAACACCCAAATAATTGGGTTAGGTTATGAAAATATTTTGATGTTTTCAATTTTTTATTATTTTGGAAGTATGTAAACAATGTCAAATCCTAGTTACCTACTTCATATCAGTCAACACTTTTGAAATGATGATAAATTAAAAATTCAGACTCAATAATATGCTATAAATAAAATACTCCATACAAGACACTGTCCTATTTTTGTTACTTTTTAGCTAGGCAATCATGACAATACCCGAGTGTCAACCAGATTAGGAGTGGAAAATATTGATGGCTTAAATATGCTTGCAACCATTTTGCCAGGTGCTCAAATAATTTACCAGGGGGAAGAAATAGGACAGGAGAATGGTGAGATAATTTATAGATTACTTAAAGTATATGAGTTCATTAGTTTTCCATATATATTTGTTGGAAAGTTGTTAAAAAGCAGATCCATACTCCTAAAAGTAGTAATCTAAAAAGAATACTTAAATTACTACCTACTCGCCGACTCTCCTGCGACGTGTGTCATTCATTAACTAATTAAATGTTTAAATTCCCTTCGTCGTGATTTTTAGGTAATGTAACTTGTGAAGAGGGTACTGATCCACAAGCCATACAAAACTGTACTACCTTCGCCGCAAGGAGCAGGGATTTTGAACGTACACCATTCCAATGGGATAACTCGACTAACGCCGGTAAGTCAAGTTAGTCAAGTACAAGTACACGATACAGCCGAAATTTGAACACAACTGAGCATTACGTTACACTTAAGGAACGATTCTAACCTCATACATTGCCAGACCATTGTTTTCCATTCCATTGTTTTTTTATTTTGCAGGTTTTAATGATGGTACCAAACCTTGGCTTCCAGTCAGCGACAAGTACGTCGGGACCAATCTAGCCCAACAGAATATTCCTGATGCCAATACGCATTACAACATATACAAACAAATGTTGCAAATAAGGCGGGAATTTCTAAGTACAGATACATCCATTATCAGTTACTCGTCCTCGACAATTTTTGAAGCACGAAGAATTAGTCACAACTTCGAGTATGCATTGTATTATAATATTGGAGACTCAGAAGAAGTGATTCCGTTTCCTGTTTGTGATGATTGTATGACTGTTGCTGTAAGAAGTGTAAATAGTGAATATTTACCGGGGTAAGTTATTCTTTGTCAACTATATACAATGAGATTATTCAGTTTTACTGAACTTTGATACCTAACACATTTATTTACTAACTGCCGGTTGACATGTAGACAGGTATATAAAAAAATTTAATTTTTAATTTTTAGTGACAAATTTAATGTTAGTCAACCAATGAAGCCCAGGGAAGCTGTTTTTTGTAAAGTGGCAGAGCACTCCAAGTAAAATCATAATATAGGTATACAGTGTGACCAGTAAAGTCCGCATCATATGGGATTTTTTTTTATTAATAGCTTTATTCGAAATTTGACTTTGGCATTAAGTTCTGCTTCGATCGAGATGAAAATTAAGCAAAAAAATAGTAGTCACGTGATTCGCATTATCTGTTAAATTTTAATTATTTCCAAAAAATAATTCAAAAGTGGGGTTATTTCTGAAAATATCGAAAAAAGTTATTAAAAAAAGTTTTTTTAAATGCAGTTTCTAGCCAATTTGCAAAATTTCAGCTGCATAGGATAATTTTGATTTTTTACCCACCACTAAAATTTATTTTCCACTTAATGAACACTTTACTGGTGACACTGAGTTCTTTTTTGTCTTAATATTAGGGTGTATTACTTTCAGACACAAACTACGTTTTCAAAAATACTTATTTTATGAAGTTACCTTATACAGGGTCAAAATAAACAAATAAACTTTGCATCACATGCGACCAAATTTTAATTTTGATTTTGTAGAAAAACACACATTTAATATGGCGCTACTTTAAAGAAAATGTATCTGAAATAAAGCATTGTCAAAACTAAGAAGTTTTATATAGGTTGCGTTGAGTCTTATTTTGCATAAGTGGTGCAATTTACAAAATATGGGTAAAAAATCAAAATTATCTTATGCACCTAAAATTTTGAACGTGGGCTAGAAACTGCATTTAAAAAAACTTTTTTTAATAACTTTTTTCGATACTTTCAGAAATAACCACGATTTTAAATTATTTTTTGGAAAAAATTAAAATTTGACAGATAATGCGAATCACGTGACTACTATTTTTTTGCTTAATTTTCATCTCGATCGAAGCAGAACTTGATGCCAAAGTCAGTTGAATAAAGTTATTAATAAAAAAAAATCCCATATGATGCGGACTTTACTGGTCGCACTGTATATAATTACTATATCTGTTACTATTTACGCTGGTATACACTACACTATAGCTAAACTTATTTAATATTATGTACCTATACTATACATATTTATGTACTACTTACTTATACCGATAATTTCATTATATATTATAATGAAGTTACATATTAATAAATTAGACTCGAGAAAAAATATAAACAGTTTGTTTTCTTATATGCACCAAAGGAAAAAGACCAGGTTAGGCACTAAAGTAGTCCACAGACTACCTACTTGTTGGCAGCTTGGCACGTCGTGCCGGTAGCGTAGTAGCACACATACTCCAGGTTTAAACTAGATGGGCATAATATCACTAATTGGCACCCAAAATATAATATTAGTCCTTAAAAATTAACTGAAATTTTTTTAATAATTTTTTTGTTATCTTTTCTGTAGCATATTTCTGCGTACCTACCTACTGTGATTAGAAAACATATTGCTCAAATTGTCAAAATATGACAGAAAATATTTTGTTGATAAATCCTTTGAATTGTGCCATTATCTGTACGGCAATAGAAAGTAGATGTTTCTATTTTTTTTTTAATGGTCACCTTCAAAGCACCAGACGCTAAAATCTTATTCATAATAATTATTATTATGACGAATACCGCAATTTTGACCTTATTTTCACAAATCATAATAATAAATTATTTCCATCTGTCATTATGTACACGGCAGATTATTCATAGCGTCGCGGCGTCGGGTCGTAACTTTTAACAAATTATCACAGGTAAGAAAATTGCATACTACTAAAGTTGAAAATTCAAATATAAATCGGATAGGTATACCTATTATCCTATTTTTTTTTGTCAAAATAGAAACTTAAGTTATCAAAAATAATCTTGCAAATTGAAGTTAAGAACGTTTGAAAATTTGAACTGAAGATGAAATACATAAATTTTGCCTAGTTTTTGACTCCTTTTAATTCAATCGAGATGAAAATAAAGAACAGTACTGATGGGCGGAATATATGCAAAATGCATATTATGTATGCATTTTTGCATATTTTGTCAATCTTAATCTTAACATAGTATAAAACAAGTCACTCTCGCTGTATGTCCGTCCCTAACTATGCTTAAATCTTTAAAACTACGCAACGGATTTTGAAGCGGGTTTTTTTAATAGATAGAGTGATTCAAGAGGAAGGTTATGTATGATACATGCATAATATTGTAGAAAAACAGTGATAAATTAGAGTAGGGAGAACGAACGACACAACCTAACCGGTCCCCGGCCCGTTCAACGATCGATCCGAAGCCGGAATAGACACAGACAGACTATGTTTTATGCATGGATGTGAATTGTGGACGGGCCGGCAAACGGTTGAGTCACAGTAATCTTTTAGAGGTTTGTTCGGGTTTGTATTTATAAATCTTGACGTGATGGTTAACTCGCCTTATTATCTCAGAGAAAGCGACGTCGTATAATCCCGGGCTGCAACGCAGGCCGGGTACACGCTAGTTTTATAATAAAATGAATATTTTTCACAAATTATTATTTTAAGAGCATATTTTTATGTTTTTGGCTATATCAAAAAATTTAAAACGTTAAAGGTTTAATGTCCAGTTCGGTACGTATTTTACTGATTTTCCAATATGAAGATTATAATAATTATATTTACATTTTGGTTATATCCACAGGATATTTATTGGGGTTTCCGGGGTTTCCAGGAATATTGTTAGGGGTTGTTTATTGTCACTTAATACTTCCTTAACAAACTGTATTTATATCGATATGCTTCTGGTAAATAAACCTTTGGTAAATAAATTAATCTGAAATGTTAAAAAAAAGTGTTCTAAAAGCACCTCTAAGAGTGCAATTGTATAAGGAGAGCTTACCAGGAGTTAGTTTATCTCCAGAACGTATCACTACCCGGTGAGGAATATGGATTACGGTCGCAATATTCTACGCAAATCATTTCGAAGCCATTATAGAACTAATTTTGGATTTAGATGACGATTCGCAGTGTTTTGCAAAGTAAAGAGTTGTTAAAAAATGCAAGTGTAGCTAAAGAGCTTGTTTTTATTAAGGATAATTTCAGTTTTATACCGGACATAATATCCTCGTTGAAGAGTAGACATTTAAGTTTAAGAGACTCAATTAGTATTGTTAAAACTTTTTCCGCTAAATGTAACAACACTTCCGGTAAAGTTGAAGATCAATTAAGGAACAATGAAAATTTTGAAAAATATTTAGTAATAAATACCTTTGATACAATTTTAGGCTAAACAATTGTTTACTTTTTTCTTTCTTTTTTTTTGGCATTTTTTTAAAAAATGAACACATTTTTTAGAACCCAATGTGTTTCCTTACCTCATTTTACTATAATTAATTAAGAAATATTGCATACCAGTATGCATATTAAATTTGTTTAAAAAATGCAAATACCTACATATTTTAAAGGCAAACAAGGCGCATATTTTGGCTGAATTTAAGTGCTTATAATCAGCCCTTTAAACAAAACTATATTTTTTAATGGTTGGCGACATTGTGTCTTGTTTTTTAGTTCTGTTCCTGACTTTCCAAATGCCTGCAAAGATCTCTGGTATAATCTTACCCAGAGTTCGAGGTGAGATTGAAATAGAAAATTTTAACTTGATTACGTCGCTCATGGGGTGTAATAGCTTGTCCTAAGTGCGTGTCTTTTTTGATGATAAGAGGGGTTACTAATTTTAAAAGAGTACAATAGGATTACTAATCCGTTTGCAAATAACTAAACTAATCTCCCTGGCCCAATTTCAGCTCGTTTTGCAGGGTTAGTATGTCATCACGGCCCAAGTTCTGGTCAAAAAATTGTAATAGTTGATCTTCAATTTATTTTCACGTGTAAACCGCTAAAATTTGTCCCAAGTTTTTGTCGCAATTTACTGACAAGGAATTGGAACTTGTTCTAATTTTTTGACCAAGTTGGGGGAAAAGGTTGTGAATTCTGGTGTTAATGGCTGCCAATCTATCAGATTTTAAGGTAAGAAAATCGTCTTAAAAGTTTTGCATCTAAAATTTGTTTAAAAATGATTCGTCGTCGTACATTTAATTTAAAAAGCAAGGTTAGGTTAGAATCTAACGTTAAGCCGAATAATAGTTGGCAACATTTAACAATT
Source organism: Polydrusus pterygomalis (assembly GCA_963969555.1). NCBI lineage: Eukaryota > Metazoa > Arthropoda > Insecta > Coleoptera > Curculionidae > Polydrusus > Polydrusus pterygomalis. The sequence continues at coordinate 24,673,758 of OZ018379.1, forward strand.
TGCCGAAAAAATGTGTACGTATAAAACAACGTTTTTAAGCACAATATAGTTGTGCTCATGCCCATCTCTGTTGGGCACTAAGGGATCTGACCGGAAATACGTGCATACAAACGAGTTTTTTCACAAATAAAACTTAACTTTTGCTTGCGCACGACATAAGCTGTTACGGTCTAAAGGTATATTATGTATATACTTTACTAGCGTGTACCCGGCCTGCGTTGTAACCCGCTGGTATAAATACAAACCCGAACAAACCCGATATATTAGTACCCGGCATGCCACTTTCTGAAATTGCACCCGTGCGAAGCTGGGGCGGGTCGCTAATTATACATAAAAACCTTCCTCTTGAATCACTCTATCTATTAAAAAAAACGCTTCAAAATCCGTTGCGTAGTTTTAAAGATTTAAGCACATAAGACAGGATAGCGACTTTGTTTTATACAGTGTCCGCAAGAAAGTTCGCATCAAATGGGATTTTTTTTTATTATAAGGTATAGGTAAAAATTGAAAGAGCAGTTAGTTTTTGCTTACCTAAAAACCAAAAATGACGTATACTGAAGCAGCTGCACGACTTGCGTTACCTGTCAAATTTGACATTTTTAATAAAATAGGTTCAAAAATGCCCTTATTTATTAAAATATCGAAAAACTTTATTCGATAAAGTTGTTTATTTAGGCATTTTTAGCCTCTGTACGAAATTTTGAGAGTCTAATACAATTTTTATTTTTTGCCAGATTCTTGAAAATTTTGATCAACCCTCGTAGATTAACTTTTATACATCGATGTAAAACCATTTGCCTTTACTTCATTTGTAATCTTAATGCAATTTTGTAAAAAATTTTTGTTTTCAATTATTTATTTTGCTTCATAAACTGAAATTGTTATTGATCAGTATGTAATGTTTGATGCAAAGTTTATCTAATTACATCAGTTTGGCCAAAACCGACGTTTCTCATTTTTATTAAGTTAGTAAACAGATGTACAAAAAGAAAATATTAGGAAGGTTTCGTTGAAATTTTACTTAATTAATTATATTAAACTATATTTTTGTTGAATAAAATGTTTCGAGCGATTAATATTTATTCTTTTTGATCCAATATTAATTAAGTAAAATTTCAACGAAAGCTTCCTAATATTTTCATTTTGTACATCTGTTTACAAACTTAATAAAAATGAGAAACGTCGGTTTTGGCAAACCTGAGGTAATTAGATAAACTTTGCATCAAACATTATATACTGATCAATAAAAATTTCAGTTTTTGAAGCAAAATAAATAATTGGAAACAAAAATTTTACACAAAATTGCATTAAGATTAAGAACCTGGCAAAAAATAAAAATTGTATTAGAGTGTCCAAATTTCGTACAGAGGCTAAAAATGCCTAAATAAACAACTTTCTCGAATAAAGTTTTTCGATATTTTGATAAATAAGGGCATTTTTGAACCTATTTTCATAAAAATGTCAAATTTGACAGGTAACGCAAGTCGTGCAGCTGCTTCAGTATACGTCACTTTTGGTTTTCAGGTAAGCAAAGACTAACTGCTTTTTCAATTTTTACCTAATAATAAAAAAAAATCCCATTTGATGCGGACTTTCTTGCGGACACTGTACTATGTTAAGATTCTAATATTCTATAGACGCCAAAACATTTCAGGAAATAGGAAATTTAAGGTTAGCGTTTGAAGTCCGTTCCAATAAATAAATAACACGTTTTTTTTATCCAGAACCACTTAAAAATGACAATTATATTTCTTCTTAATAATTAAGAAAACACTTGATCCATTTGCATGTATATCTATTGAAGTGGATTGATAATAAATTTAATATATAAATAATATGATTTGCAACAAAAATCATAAAAGTTTTTGAGTGACTGTATTTAAATTTTTTTTAAAGAATGTATGGTATTATTGGTTTATTAACTACATTATTTTTGAGTATACTTTTTGTTAATGCATCAGAGGTCCAACATCACATTTTTACAAAAAATAATAAGTTATCAGCAGATCGAGATGTAGATTGGTGGCAAAATGCTGTGATATATCAAATTTATCCCAAAAGCTTTAAGGACAGTAATAATGATGGAAATGGAGATTTACAAGGTAAATCAGAATATATTTTTGTAAAAAAGGTTGTTACGATTTTTTAATCAGATATAGACGAAACAAAGAGAAAACGACAATTATTGCAATAAAGACTTTAGTCTAATTTCCACATAATATTTATTTTATAACCCGACGCGTTTCACTACACTATAGCTATATCAAGGGATTTTTAAATCGAGTGAGGTAGGGGAGAGCCACCAACAGTGGCCATGGCAGGTACAGTGGCCGCCAGTGACTATTCTCTTACAAAACGTACACCGCTAGCGCCCTCTCTTGAATCCATGCTTAAGTATGTTTCCAGCACGTGGCGCGCCGAATACTTTCAGTTAAATGGCCGGCTTCGTCGTAATAAGTGCGACATTGAAATTCGATGTGGAAAGTTTTTAATTAGAGTGACTTTTCGTTTTAATCATTCAAAGCTGGTAAGTGTTTCAGTCACTTTATTGCATGCTTCTTAAGGATGGGCTATTGCAGTACGAAGTTCAGTGGTAAAAGGCTAAAGAATCTGCATTGTTTTTCTGTTAGGTTAGGTTTTATTTTTTATGTTCCCTTTCTTACAGTGGCCACCTTAACGGAGGGTACATTGGCCACTACTCTCATATATTATAAAGGGGTGGCCACTGTTCCTTCAATTATTTGAATAATATAATATAAAATTGCATTTATATGATACATGTTCCTTTTATTTTTCGATGTGTATACTTATAAATTTCCTAATTAAAGGATTTTGTATGAAGTCTTATTACTTATTACCAACTTAAAAACAGTCTTTAGTATACTTTTTCACTATGGCCACTGTAGCACTATGTGGTTCGGTACAGTGGCCATAGTGGTATGTTTTTAAAAACATTTTTAGGAAAATATCCTATACTTTTTAAAATTAAATAGAGTCATATTTGTACAGCCTTATCGTATATGTAGTCAAAAATAATGGAAAAAGCAAAAAATTTTTAAACGTTTTTGAAATACGTGGAAATAAAAAAAAAGGATGGCCACTGTTGGTGGCTCTCCCCTACTATAATAATTGTAACCTAAATATTTATTAACTAATTATCTTTTTCTTAAACAAGTAATTATATTAAGGGAATACCGACAGGGCTGTTTTTAGAATAAGGTCAATTATTGAAAAGGTTTAATAAGGGCGATTGATTCAAATCTGTTTGGTCATTCAAAAGTAGACCGGTGTTTTTATGACGGTTAATTTCCAAACTTTCCAATAAATTAAGTTTATGGCTTTTATTTTCTGTATGAAGAATTTTGATATTATCTGCAAATGTATGGCTTTCTTCGGTAATATGATTGGAATAGGTTGAGTCTGTTTTTTGACGTAAAAAACTTCTTTTATGTTTAGCGATTCTGGTTTTGAATGTTCTATCTGTCTGACCTATATAAATTTTTGGTCACGATCCGCAATTTAATTGGTAGACGCCTGATCTGTTTTCACTCACATATAAGCTACATTTATTTCTTTTTGATTCAAATAGGTTTTAATTTTCTTGGTGGAATTTCCTATATAAGTCAAGGTCTTAAAATTATTTTTTGATTCTTTGTATTGAGGATGATATAGCTTTTTTAAAACATTTTTTATTTAGAATATTATCTATTAATTTAGGGTGGTAACCATTATTTATTAAAATTTGTTTTATAATATTTAGTTCTTTATCAAAATCTTCTTTTGACAAAGGGATGCTAGCGAGTCTATCTATCATGCTATAATTTGTGTTGTTGGATAGATATAAACTCAGACCAAGCACTATAGACAAAGCTATTTACATTTGGCCATAAAAACAGTTTTATGTTCACAGTATAAGAATTTACGCATTGTAGTAGCAATACGGCTGTGATCGCCGTTCGACGTTCGACACTCCTTGTCGAAGCGCTTTACAAGACGTATCCCCTCCATGTCGTCCGGTTCTCCGCGCGCCCCGATTGATCACCCCTTATAGTGGTGGGGGACTTACTTGTATCGCTGTTGCATCGCAATGTGACTTGAAAGTTGTCAACACAACAACCCCTCTTTCATGAATGGCAATGAGTGGCATGCTTTGTCTATAGTGCTTGGTCAGTGCTTGGTCTGAGGATATAAAGCTACAGTGTAGCGAAACGCGTCGGGTTATAAAATAAATATTATGTGGAAATTAGACTAAAGTCTTTATTGCAATAATTGTAATGAATTTTCATCAAGTAAAATACAGCACTATTCACAAAAAACGACAAAATGATTTATAGAAATTTTGGGGGTCCATTTAAAAATTTGGCATTTTTTGCATCCATTTATGGCAAAATCTGCAGGTTATGATCTAGTCATTCTAGTCTATTTGGAGCAGCTGACTTTTTTTTATATTCATGATACTATTATATGTCATGGCGATTACTCGGAAATTTACGTCTCCCTAAATCCCATAACTTTTTAGACCATAATTAACATTAACGTTTACCATTGTAGGCATAATACAAAAACTAGACCATCTGGCAGATATGAATATTGACGCTATTTGGCTTAATTCCATATTTAAATCGCCGCAAGTCGACAATGGTTACGATGTGGCTGATTATCGAGATATAGGTACCTAAATAAATTATAAGTAAATTTATTATTATTATAATAATTGCTACTGCTGTTGCTAGATCCAATTTACGGAACATTGGAAGATCTAAGACAACTAATAGATGAAGCCCACAAACTGAGCATTAAAGTGCTTCTTGATTACGTTCCAAACCATACCAGCGACCAACATGAATGGTTTCAAGCATCTGTGAAAGGCGACCCACAATACAACAATTTTTATATTTGGCATAATGGTATTTACAACGATTTTGGAAAAAAAGTACCTCCAAACAATTGGGTAATTTGATACTTTAACCAACACGTTCTATAAAGACAAACAATAGAATTTTCTTAAAACTTATTAGGCGTCGACTTCAGCCTTAAAAACATAGGACTTTCAATAAACAGAAAAACTTATACCTTATAAGTATTTTTTTTTATTGATACCCTATTTCGCTTATTTAAAGTACGCCTCAGCGTGTTTAAGGTAGGAGTATCAACATGCTTGCCAACCTATACCCTATTTCGCGTAGATTTATTTATGTTTTCTAGCTTTTATACAAAATTTAAAGAAAATCAGTATTGACTTGATATTCTATAGGTAATAATTGACATATTTAATAAATATCAAGGAATTTCATAACTTATTTTAGGAGAATTGTATAGCGAAAAATATCGGGTAAGATTATTTTTAACATTATTATGTCATTGTCACTCATTGTTCTTTCACTATACAATTCTCCCAAAATTAGCAATGAAATAAATTGATATTTTTTTAATATACCTATCAGATATTACCTAAGTAATGTGCCGACGATACTGATTTTATTTAAATGTTAGTTTAAAAAATAATAAACTCGAAATAACAAAGCGAAATAGGTTATAGGTTGGCAATAAATTGAACGACGTTGAGAATTCAACCTTAAATCCCACTTTCAAAAACGCGCGTGTTTTAAAGGTACCATGGCAACATCAACAACCCGTGAAACGTGAAGTGTAAATATGTCAACTTTTTAATTATTGATTTGACAGAACTCGTCAAATAAAATATTTTTTTAAGCAATACACAACCAAAGTCAACGGTGACAACAATGAATCTTATGTGACAGATTGGAAGTTATTTTTTGTTCTCCTCATTTTCATGACAACGACAGGTATATCACATCACGAATTCGACCATTTCACTTACTTACTAAGTTATTATTTCCATTTTTTGTAATATAAATACCAATAAGTGTACCAATAAAAAAAAAACAATGTAAAGTATTCGTGGATAACTGGTCTTTAAAACACTTGCTCCATTTCAAGCACTCCGGCTGCGCCGTCGTGCTTGCAAAATCGCGCGTGTTTTAAAGACCTTAATATCCACTTATACTTTAATATACTATTTCTATTTTTTTAGATAAGTTTTTATAGCGGTTCAGCATGGGAATGGAACGAAGTCAGACAGCAGTATTATTTGCATCAATTTTCTACCAGTCAACCAGACCTTAACTATCGCAATCCTGCTGTTGTGGAAGAAATGAAAGACGTTCTGAAATATTGGTTGAATTTTGGAGTTGACGGATTTAGAATAGATCCAGTCACAACACTTTTTGAAGATATTTTTTTAAGGGACGAACCAAAATCAGGTAGGATTATTATGTATTAATACTTTTCAATTTTCGTCATTAACTTATATAGCAACAAACTTCATAAGAGGATCCCATTTTTTTTTTTTACTGAAAACTGCCATTTCCTCATAAAGCTAAGTCTTGAGGTCATTTTGGTACTCCAAACGAGTGAAAAGTTTTACTATTCATTTATAGACAGATTTTTGTGCTTTTATATTGTGTAAACATAGGTACTAGAGGTAAATTTAATAAACATTTTTTTAATGTTAGATAACATTGTACCCATATAAGGGTGAAACATGTTACTTTTGACTTTGTAATATAAACAAAGAATTTGGCCAGATACCGATATTGTGTTTTTCGATTTGGTTATAATATAATAGAAACGGGTCTCTTTGAGAAATGCACTACTTTTTTTGAATTCCATACTTATATCCATATAATAATAATAATAATAATAATAATAATAATAATAATAATAATAATAATAATAATAATAATAATAATAATAATAATAATAATAATAATAATAATAATAAGTTTATTAAAAATTTAATATTATAATAAATATGTTTATGTTGTCTTTTATAAACTTATTTTTCAATCCCCTGAAGAAGCTTGTTATTATTATTATTATTGAGCTTTATACAGGGTGATTCAAAAGTACTTTGACAAACTTCGGGGGGTAATTGCCGGCAATATTGTAAGACGAAAAGTTCTTATAAACAATGGTCCTTGGAGACTTCGTTACGGAGATACAGGGTGTTGAAATGTTAAAAGGAATAGTAATAATTTTTAAATAACTCCTTAACGGGTTATTTTTTTTTATGAAATTTAGTGAACTAAATAAGCATCTAAGGACACTTATTTTCAAAGTACAACACGTTCGTAAATTAAACCAGTGGCGTCGGTACAAAACGTTACTACCATATTTTTTGTGAAAACTATGCTACGCCACTGACTTATTTTATTTTAACTTTCTTCTTATGAATCCCCTCTTTATTTACAACAAAAAAAATCACCTATGTTTTTTTGATACGAGGGACGGTTTAAGGGTAAATGATTATTTTATTTGACTATACACAAATATTAAAAAATATGTTTTAAACTAATCAACCACTCAAATATTTATTAAAGTATTTTAACGAATACCTACATACATACTTACTAATAAACAAATATGTACATGCCTAAGGAAGGTATCTGAGGATGCCTATTTTCTAAGTATAACAAGTTTTCAGTGGCATACATATTTATTTATTAGTATGTTATTTTTTAATATTTTGTATTTTGACAAAGCGGCTTTGGAAATGCATTTGTCGATAAATTAAAACATATTTGACAGTAAGTTACCCGTTAACAGTTAAACCGTCCCTCGTATCAAAAAAACACACGTGATCTTTTTTGTTGTAAATAAAGGGGGGATTCATAAGAAAAAAGTTGAAATAAAATAAGTCAGTGGTGTAGCATAGTTTTCACAAAAAATATGAGAGTAGTATTTTGTACCGACGCCACTGGTTAAATTTACAAACGTGTTGTACTTTGAAAATAAGTGTCCTTAGATGCTTATTTAATTCACAAAATTTCATAAAAAAAAAATAACTCGTTAAGGAGTTATTTAAAAATTATTACTATTTCTTTTAACATTTTAACACCCTGTATCTCCGTAACGAAGTCGCCAAGGACCACTGTTTATAAGAACTTTTCATGTTAAAATATTGCCAGCAATTACCTCCCGAAGTTTGTCAAAGTACTTTTGAATCACCCTGTATACAGACTGTCCGCGGATAGGGTTTACAATAGTACAAATGGATGAAAAATTTCATTTGCTTGTAAAAAAAATGCAATTCACGAGGAGAACATTTTGATTTTTTTTACAGAATTCGCAAAAACTTTAAAAACTTGATTTTTCTCCAAGAGTAAACTACCTTTATTTTTCATTTTTGACCAAAATGCCAATTAGAAAACTTATTTAGAATAGGTAACGTTTGCAATTTAATAAATCTTCGATTTTTTAGTTTTTTTTTTAATTATTAGAGGTAAAAGAATTTTTTTTTGGATAGCAGTTCTGGCGGTCGAAATAGGTACATACATTATCAATGACAGAGGGGTATCAAAAAGTTTTAAAAACTGATTTTTGGTGTTACCAGAAATATGTATTTTTAATTTCACAAAGGAAATGACCCCAGAAATAACACAAAAAATCTTAAAATAACAACAAATAATAATTTCATAATTTGCTATTCAAACACTCCCCCTCCATATTCCTTGTTTTTACAAAAGATGGTAGAAGTGCATTTAAAATTTTAAAATAAGATACACACCACCAATAATTATGAAAATAGAGTTTAATAAAATTTTATATCAATATTTTTGTTGAGCAGCAAAATTTCCAATTACCTACCTCTAAAAATTAAAAAAACTAAAAAAATCGAAGATTTATTTTCAATCTCGGATTTAAATTAAAAACGTTATTCTAAATAAGTTTTCCAAAAAAAAAAATTTTTTTTTTTTTTTAAGTTTTTTAATTGGCATTTTGGTCAAAAATTAAAAATAAAGGTAGTTTACTCTTGGAGAAAAATCAAGTTTTTGAAGTTTTTGCGAACCCTGTATAAAAAGTCAAAATTTTCTCTTCGTGAATTGCATTTTTTTTACAAGCAAAACTTTTTATCAAGAATGACTTTTTCCAGAAAAATGAAATTTTTCATCCGTTTGTGCTACTGTAAACCCTATCCGCGGACAGTCTGTATGGGTGGTTTTCAGTAACTTTTAAGATACCATGTCCCTGAGGTCTTAAAACTCAATCCTTTTTATTAGCCATAATTTTTTTTATATTTGACTAGACACGTATATTTTTATCGATTTATTAATACTAAAAGTGCAATATCTTATGAATTTATATTTGAATTTGGGGTTTGAAACTCCTATTTCACATGACCGTCTTATGTCCCTGGAGCAAAATCCAATATTTGCGAACTTCAAAAAATATATTTTAACTTTTAAGTTGCTAAAGTAAATGATATTTAACAAATGTTGGGTTTTTATGTGTTATAAAATTGTCTTGAATAGCCATTATTGTTAATGTTTGGGCTAAAAATAATTATTGAACGCTGTCCCGACGTTTTCTTCACATGACCGTAGAAGGACTTTTTAGGTTGTCTTTTCGATGCTAGATGATACTGAATGTGTGAATTAAAATATTTTATTATTGCAAATGGCGACAGTTACTTGTGCAGTTCGAGTTGCAATATTATTTACAGTTCATGTCGTATATTTTGATATAAAGTAGGAGTTTAAGTTTTTTGTATTTTTTCTATTAACATGACCGTCTATATATTGGTAAAAAACAACATAACATAGTAATAATAAAGTTGCTCGCTTTGGTTTTTTGTTGTTGGTTATTTACCGGTGGAAATTCTAACCTAAAATTCACAACATGGGGATAGGCTCAATTTTAAGTAAATAAAAATGAGTGAAATCACATGACCGTCGCAGAAAAACATAACCGTCGCAACAAAAACATGACCGTCATAACAAAAACATGGCCGTCGCATACTTTTTTCGTACCTCTTTACTTCCAAATTTGTAAAATTTGGCACATTTTGGTAGTTTATTAAAGAGAGATATGGCACTAACCAAAAATCTGTTTTCGGACTTTCTTAATTTATCTTATTGGTCATGGTACAATATCATATTCTAAAAATTACTATTAAAGTTGCCTTATGGTGGCTTTCATTGACATATGGTTGCTTCTTAAATTCACAGTTTGGCAGTATAAAGTGTATTAAATAAAATTACAGGTCGAAACCGACATTAAATCAAAGCTAGCACTTAAAAAAAAAGTACTATGGGACGGTCATGTTTAAAATTTGTTTATTTTCTATATCGTCCCTGTCCAGGCAAAGCATCGTATGCGCCATTTGAGTAATTTTACAGGAAACACAAAAAAACTGTTTTTTCCGTTATTTTTTTAAAGAAATTTTTTATTATTTTCGGATTATAAATTAGGAGAGATAATAATTCATGGTTTTAGGGCTAATTGCTAAAAAATATACTTATTGGGTTAAACGAAGGTCGCTTACGATATTTCAAAAAGGCTTTTTAGGGATCCCGTGGAGTTTAAGATATTTTTAATGTTGCTTGAGATGTTGTTTGTGTTAGAAAATTAGTGAATTGTTTTCATATTATCGTAAGCGACGGGCGCATACGTTAATTTATCAATGCAATGTGTAAAAGGTTTTAGGACTTTGGCTATAAGTAAAACGTAAGCTTACGATATTTTAAAAACCTCTGGTGGATACAAAGTGACATAATGTTGATAGTATGGGAGCTTGCGATATTTTATGATTTGTGGGCGCATACATTGCCAAACTTTTAAATCGAAATGTGATGTTTTATTGACTATTTCATACGATATTTTTTTGGGTCGACGTAGCTCACTCAAGCGATCCCGGAAACAGCAAAATCCCGCATTCGCGAAAATGTCGCTTACGATACATTGCCTGGACAGGGACGATATAAAACCCTTTTAACTTTTATTTTTCGAGCACTTTCTTAACCATTCTGGCATATTTCACTCAGTTACCTAAAAGAAAAAAGTCAGTTGAACTAAAACAGAATTTTTTATTTTTTTTTTCAAAATTAAATCAGGATCTTAAAAGATACTGAAAACCACCCGTATATCTTATCCTTAAATTCCGTTAAAATTATGAGGTTTAATTTAAAAAAAAAATTATAGGCATTCCCGGACTTGGCCCTGATGATTATGACTATTTGATACACGACCATACAATAGATCAGGTAGAGAATTTCGATATTATCTACCAATGGAGAGCGGTTCTGGATGAATTCAACTCAAATAAAACATACGACAGGTAAAATAGAGTTATAATCCAGTCATTTAAGGCATTTTAAACCTCAATCTGCGGAAAAGTTCCTAGTGAGCTGAATTTTTGTATACACCTTTATTACAGCGTTGTAATGAAGATGTAAAAAATCGACATTGATATCGTGCCGGCTAAAAAAGTTATAAAGGTCAAAAGGTCACAAGAATCAGTTCTTTGCAAATATCTCGCGACCTATTGCTCCGAGTTTAATAGAGGTCATTATAAAAATTGTTTACCGTACAATTATCTACAAAAAATGTCTTTTGCATTTTTCTGTAAAATTAACCGTTTCCGGAGTAGAGCGCTGAGAAAGCGACTAGAATGCACTCACATACGGTATTGTCTACCGTACACAAGGGCATAAACTCTATTGCTTTTTATTCATATTTGTGTCTTTAAAACTTCTATCTGACACTTGGGCATTTTGTGAAATATATACTTATAATATAGAGGTTTGGGAACTTAGTAAAATCTACTAGACATTATGAGGGTACAATTATTGTATTGTCACATACAATTGTTGTAGCAAAAAGAATTTTTGGGGTCCTGAGGACTAAACTTACACACAGATTAACTGAGCTATCCTGGCTAAACGTTTCTAAAAGGCGATTCCTACATTGCTGCACCCTGTTTCACAAAGTCGTTAAATATGGTAAACCAAGTTATCTGCATCGTAGGGTTCTGTTTCGTTCGGACGTACATAATATAAACATTCGTAGGAATGATCAGCTTACTATTCCTCAGCATCGCACATCACAGTTTCAGAGGGCTTTTTCTTATACCATTTGCAAATGTCTTAATGTCTTACCGAATGATCTAAAAAAGCTTGAGCCAAACAATTTTAAGCGTACCTTAAAAAAACAGCTGATGGATAATATAATTATGGTTAACTTTAATATTTAGCTTAAATGTAATACGAAGTGAATTAATAGATTAATTGAAATTGGTTAATTGTAAATATTTTAATATTGATTATATTTTATTATTATTAATTATTTGTATATTGCTAAGATAGTAACTTAGATGTTGTTCATTTTGTTTAAGATATAGTTCCTAGGGCTACATGGAAGAGTGAGCTCTGTGTGTATGCAAATACACCTTTGCTTAAATGTAGTCCTTTTTTTCAACTAACAGTAAGTTCATTCATGTGTTTTCTTTAAATTTATATGTTCATCCTTATAGATGCTGTTTTGTTGAAAATAAATAAATAAATAAATAAATAAATAAACCTCAGTAACCAAGGGCGTCCGAAGGAACTTTTCCAAGGGAGGGCAAATCATAATTGTAATTATTTTTGTTTCTAGCACTTCAACAAACCTTCAATAAAAGAATAGAGCAAAACACTTAATACTTATATTAAATAACAAAAAATAGCTAAACAAAATATTTAAAAATGTTCAAATATAACAACAAAAAAAATATAACAAAAAACTTATAAGTTATTCAGATTTATTGGAGAAAAGAAATGTTAATTTTCTTGAATCTTTTGCAAATTCATCAATAATTTTTTCAATTAAATGTATTTTTTTTTTCTTTTACAAATTTGCGATGAACACTCATCATACATAAACCGTCCAATCGGTGCTCAGTCATAGTCGAGCGAATCCAGGTTTTTACTCTTCTGAGAGTACTGAATGATCATTCGACTGTACATGTAGCTAGAGGTAAACAAATTGCTATCGCAATTGCCTGACCAATAGCTGGATAGAACTTGCATTGTTCCAGTAATTCTAACATGAATGTATATTCTGTAATATCTGCAGTTTTATTTTGACTTGTCCAAAGATAATACCATAAAAGGGCTTCTTCTTTAAAATTGTCTATGCTTTAATGACAATAAATTTTGTGATTATTTTTTCAAATTCCTCAGTTTTAATTTTTTTTAAGTTATGGGGATGTATAGTTGGTAAAGCATGAAAGCTGGGTTATTGTCTTCCGAGAACCTATCACAAAGCGCTCATTTTTGGATTGCAAATTAGATGTGTTGGTTGTATATCTATTTGTATATTGCTATTATGACTAGCTGTGTAAATTAAAATAAACCTTTTTTTTTTTAATTTACACTTTCTGGACAATTTTTCGTCTAGAAAATAACGTTTTTCCGATCGCAAGACCGGAAAAGTGACATCAGAGACCGGAAAAATCTTTTCCGGACTCTAATGTCACTTTTCCGGTCTCTAATGTCACTGTCACCCTGTTTTTTGTTTTTCCAATCGCTCTTTGATAATACAAGATACCTTGATTTCGTTATTATGACAACAACATTTCGATGTATTGTCGAGTGACAGTTCGTTGATTTTTAATTATGTTCTTTATGTCAAACTTGTTTCGCGTAGATTATAAAATATATAAAGTGTCGGTCTTAAAAAAAATATTGTACGTCACGCAACCGAAAATTAGTGTTTTCCAGGTCTCTCCAAGCTTCCAGGACTCGCCTATGGCTCGCCCTGGAAATGCTAGTCTCGACCTGAAAAACACTACTTTCCGGTCTTGTAACGTAAATTACAATATTTATTCTATTCTAATATTTTTCCTTCGCTATTTAGTGAAGATTTTTGAATTGCACATTTCATTTTATGCAACAAGAGTTCGTTTTACCAAATTTGTCAATTGAATTATATCTCAATAAATATGTATATCCCAGTTAAATAAAATATCTCAAATCTACTTGGGCCAGGGGGGGGGGGGGGGGCAAGCGCACCCCCTTGCCCCCCCCCTTGTCAGTAACCCCGCGAGAGGTTAATCTAAAACCGATAATAAAAGTAAGTTTACGCCCTTTTATAATGTCTTAAACACTCTATGGTTTCACTATTATCAAATCTTTTATTTCATGTTTCTTCTACACTTCAGTTTTAAATCCATAAAAGCTCTTCAATTTCTCTTTTGATAACACCATCAGCATAAATTTAAAAAACTTTCTGTCTCCTGAAGGTGAACGTTTCAGCGTTCGAAACATGTAGAGACCCCTAAACTTGGAATCCTTTCCATTAAATTTTGTGGAGGAAGACTTTGTGCTTTTCCTTCCTTTTCAAAATGTAAATATAATTATTATAATCTTTAGATTGGAAACCCCCTGAAATAAGTAGAAAACTTGACATTAAACCTTTAACGTTTTAAATTTTTTGATAAAGCTGAAAACATAAAAATATGCTCTTAAAATGATAATTTATGAAAAATATGCATTTTATTATAAAATTTCCCAAAATATGCATAAATGCACATATTGGGCTATATTTGCATATATTCCGCCTTTTACTTATTACTAAGGTTTATAAAAGACTATGTGCTCGCTGACGGGCCTGTGTTCTTCGAACAGTTTGAACACCGATAGTTCATTCATTATAATGGATAACGCGTTCGCAAGGTGTACGTATCGAAAGATCGCTCTGCAGTTAAAAGTGTTTTTTCAGCGTGTTTTAAGTGAAAATATAAGTGTACATTATAATGGATGAAAACAGCGAGAGTGAGGAGGGTGATGATCATGAAAAAAAAGTGAAAACCTACAGGAAAAGTATGAAAACAAGAAGTTTCTCATTGGGCTCTGTAAATCAGTTATCGTCATCCGAAATAAACAAAGTTATTGGCGCGCCCAATAAAAAACTTATAAACATGCCAGTAAAAACGTATGTTGATAAACATAAGAAAGGTGCAAATGATAAAGGTAAATATGATATACCAGGAGCGTTCACTAAGGAACATGATGATGATCCATTTAAACCAGTGACACCTAAGGTAAACCGAACCCCACCGATAGGAAATAAAAAAACGGAGGCAGAAATCACTAACTTAAAGAGGAATAGATCAGACACTTCACCAGATTCAGATAAAGTGACAAAGAGGCCTTGTGATAGAGATAAAATTCAAGTAGAGAATGTTACTAACCAAGAAGATCAACTGAAAACAATGAACGAGCAAAACGAATCAGAAATATTTTCAACAGAAAAAATAATCATCGAAATGTTTTCAGCCCTTGATAAAATTCAAGAACAAGCTGATTTGCGAGAGGGGCAAACTTTTTTAATGGAAAACAAGGAGTGCTTAAGAAGGGCCAGTAATAAAATTAACAAATGTTTAACATTAATAATCCATAAGATTGGAGTATTAGAAAAGGAAAATCTTGCTATCCGCTACCAAGAAAGAAATGACCTTAGTAGCAAACTAAATACAACCGAAGTATTGGCAACAAAGCCCAAGACTTATGCTTCCATAACTACAGTAACCCATGGAAATAACCAACAGACAAAAAGACCAGCGTCAGAGACAGAAACATGGGTAACTCCAAAGACAACAAAGAAATTTGAAACGGTAATCACAATAGAAAATGTAACTGATGCCAAGAAAGCGAGTGAAAAGTTAAAACAAGAGATATCTTCAAATGTAACAAACGGTGGTTTCAAAAGTATACGGCATCTAAAAAGCGGATCCATTGTGCTTGAAAGCCACAACAAAGAGCAGCAAGAAAAACTAAAACTAGCACTAAATAACAAGGATCATATTAAAATCAAGGAAGCCCAAGATTCGGATCCAATGTTCATGATTGCGGGAATAGAAAAAGGATTATCGAACGAAGAATTTTTAAATGAAATAGTTAGACTAAACAGTGAAATTGAAGATGAGCTAGGATGTATCCAAGGTAAGATTACAGTAATTACCAAAAAACAATGCAGGAATCCATACAAAGAAAACTGGATTCTTCAGGCAACACCACGAGTAGCAAAATGGTTTCTTAAAAAAGAAAAAATTAATTTCGATCTGATCAAAGTCTACGTAAGGGAGCACTTCAACATTGTTATATGTTTCCGATGCTCTGGATTTGGTCATGTCGCTAAATATTGTGAAGAAAAACTATGTTGTCACAAATGTAGTGGTGATCATTTTGGCAAAGACTGTAAAAGTGAAATATTTACGTGCCCAAATTGTACAAAGCTCAAATATGACCCTCAGCTAAACTATCACAGTGCACGAGATATAAAGTGTCCCGTATATATGAAAAAACTTACACAATACCAAAATCACATTAACTATTCATCGTCTTTTTTATGAAAAATGTAAGCAAAAAGAGCATAATACACCAAAATATACAATCGATAGGGAATTCCATTGACAGAATAAACAACATGTTATATAATCACAATGATTGTGAGATATTGTGCGTCACTGAACACTGGAAATCCAAAGCACAACTTAAAAATCTGGCAATCAAAGGTTTTAAACTAACATCAATGTTCTGTCGGGACGAGGGGAAACATGGTGGTGCGGCGGTATATTTAAAAAAAAAGATAAAAAGTAAAGTTCGGACAAAACTAAACGATCTTTCAGTAAGTGGTGTGTTTGAATGTGCTGCAGCAGAATGTAAAATTAATAAAGCACAAATGATAATCGTATCAATTTATAGACCACCCTCAGGGGATTTAAAACATTTTATGGACAAAATGGAAGAACTCTTGGTAAATACATTTAAGGAAAATAAGCCCATTTTCATAGCAGGGGATTTTAATATTGAAATGATTAAACAAAATAAAACAAGAACTGAACTTTTCTCGATAATGAACTCTTTTAATTTATCTGCAACCATTTTAGAAAATACACGCATATCCAGCCACAGTGCTAGTTGCATAGACAATATTTTTACAAACTTTGATTTCCTGGAAGCATTCCCATTTGAAAGCTTTGTGTCAGACCACACTGCACAGAAAGTTATTTTTAGTAGTGAACCCAACCCCAATAGAGAGTTAATATATAAAAGAATATTTTCAATTGAAAATAAAAATAATTTTCTGTGTTCCTTGAGGGATCAGGATTGGCTGGAGGTGTTTGATGTTATAGAGAGTGACGTTAACGGGCAGTGGGGTGTTTTCATGAATAATTTTATGTTAATATTTAATCAGAGTTTTCCTTTGACATTAATGGGTAAAAAACAAACATTTACAGTAGCAGAAAACACTGACCTCATAGAATGCAAACGTAGATTAGATATTTTTTTGTCTTTAAAAAGACACGACCAAAGGTATAAAGAGCTGTATAATAACGAAAAAAAGTTATATGACCAAATTTTAATTAGGTCACGTGCAAAAAATTATGAGGACAGAATTAAAAGCTCTGACAATAAAGCTAAATGTATGTGGTCGATTTGTAGAGAAATTAATGGCAAAGACGGAAACTTAGCAGAAATTCAGTTAGAGGGTAACCCCGAAGTTATTGCTAACAAATATAACCAGCACTTACTTTCTGTAGTTCCGAACCTATTAAGTAATTTAGTTAATAAACCCCATAAGTGTGAAATGAAGTGTAATGACAAGTCTATCTTTTTAACTCCTGTAACGCCAGATGAAATTTGTAAAATAGGAAAAAAAATAAACAACAAACATAGTAGTGGTAGAGATGATGTTCCAACAAGTATTGTAAAGTTAGCTACTGGTGAATTGCAGGAAGTATTATGTTACATAATAAATAACTCTTTTAAATTTGGCATTTTCCCGGAAAGTTTAAAAATTGCATTGATTAAACCTGTATATAAAAAAGGAGATCCCGAAAGTTTAGACAACTATAGGCCTATAAGTCTGCTACCTGGATTCTCTAAGATTTTTGAATCAGCAATGAGCAGTAGATTAGTTAGTTTCATAAAAGAATGCAACATATTTAGCGAATATCAACATGGTTTCATAAAAGGAAGATCCACACAAACGGCTATCTTTCAATTTGTACAATTTCTTATTGACCACCTCGAAAAAGGTGAAATGGCTCTTGGGATGTTTTTAGATCTATCAAAGGCATATGACTGTCTAGACAGGGAACTATTAATTAAAAAACTGGAAATATATGGAATCAGGGGAAATGCCAAAAACTGGTTTGTATCGTATCTAAAAAATAGAAAACAAACGGTATCAATCACAAAAAGAGGAAACACATGTAAGTCAGAATTACTTATTAATGATATAGGAATAGCGCAGGGTAGTATTTTAGGGCCAATTTTATTTATATTGTTTATTAATGACCTGGATTTCATAACTGATAAACCGAATCAACATATTGTTAAATTTGCAGATGATACGAATCTAATTGTTGGGGATGAAGATCTGGAAAATCTGCTCACTAGGGCAAGACACTTTTTTGCACTGGTGACAGATTGGTTCACAAAAAATAAGCTTATTTTAAATAGGGATAAAACCAAAATTATCTTATTTAGAACAAAACAGTCAGCAGTAGATAAACCTCCAACTGTAGAATTAGATAATAACGAACTAAATTTTTCAGAAAATGCAAAATTTTTAGGTATACATATTAATGAACACTTTGATTGGTCATATCATATAGATAATTTGGAGCAAAAATTAAATTCGGTTTGTTATGGAATACGGGTTGTTGGAAAGTATGTAAAGGAAAACATTCTCAGGACACTCTATTATGCAAATTTTGAATCACTAATACGTTATGGCATTATTTTTTGGGGTAGACACAGTTCAATCCAGAACATTTTTATAGCCCAAAAAAGAATAGTAAGAGTCATAAGGAAGATGGAATATAGGGAAAGTTGCAGAAATGTTTTTAAAAATTTAGGAATGTTGACGGTTTATGCAATTTATATTTATGAATGTTTAATGTTTTTCTTTAAAAACAGAGATATGTTTAATCTAAGGGTAAACCATGAATATAGAACAAGAACATTGGATGTCTCGTACCCAGTACACCGATTAACTCTTACTGAAAAATGTCCTCATTATATGTGCTTAAAACTGTTTAATGCTTTGCCAAATAAGATCAAACAAATAAATTCGCAAACACTTTTCAAAGGGGAAATCAGAAAACTGTTAATTAATTTAGAACCCTATAATTTAAGTGACTTTGTTCATACTATCTAGTTTGAATTGTCTGTGAAGAACGTGCACTGTTTTTTCGCCTTTTTTTTGACGTCATTTCATTTTGTATTCTTTTGTTTATGACTTGAAATAAAGAAATTTATTATTATTATTATTATTATTATTATTATTATTATTATTAAAACGTTTATTTAAATTTTTACATTCGAATATTACACTTATCTAAACTTAAATAATATATATGTCGTAGGCTGATAGTGAAATCCGTCATTTCATGAAAAGCCTAGTCACTTCATGAAGCGTCGGCAGATTGTGTAAAAACATGAAATTACACGATCTGCCGCGTCACTTCATGAAGATACCTTGACGTTTCGGCGTATTATGTATAACATAATCTGCCTAATTTTAAATATCGTCACTTCATGTAGTACCTAACGATGTCATGTCAGTCGGCAGATTGTGTAATTCCGTCTAAAAGGTATATTGGCAACTGGTTTGTTCGTTGTTCCCCAGATTATTTTTTTTTAATTACATTTTTTCAACTAATATTATTTTACAAAAATAAAAAAAATGCTGTGACAAACCCGAACAAACCAGTTGCCAATATACCTTTTAGACGGAATTATACAATATGCCTTGTTTTTGTGGCATTTCATGAAGTGACGATATTTAAAATTAGGCAGATTGTGTTATACATAATACGCCGAAACGTCAAGGTCTCTTCATGAAGTGACGCGGCAGATCGTGTAAGTTCATGTTTTTACACAATCTGCCGACGCTTCATGAAGTGACTAGGCTTTTCATGAAATGACGGATTTCACTATCAGCCTACGACATATACATACTATAATATATATATACAGGGTGATTCACGGTGGATGGAACGTTAGACGTTTCTGACAAACCAGTAAAGGAATCGTTCTGAAAATTTGGTCGCGTACATAAACGGATATGCTCTACATATCTAAAATATTTTTAATAATACAGTGTTGCCGCTTCCACACAAAAATAATAGCCACTTCGATATTTTAAATGGAACACCCTATATATTATTAAATTTTTTAATTCTACATAAAATTATAATTATTTTTTAATAAAAGCATTATTAGTCTATGCTTAATGGTTTCCGAGATATTGTCTCTTGAAAAATGACATTTTTGAACTTTGACAGCTTCTAGCTTTTTAACTGTACGTCTGAGAGCAAAACGGCTTACATGTCCCTATCTTCGATTTTTATTATATTTCCAAGAGTAACAACTTCCGGTCAAACCGGAAGTATTATATTTCCTACATCCGGTTTAACCGGAAATTGACACTATTGGAAAAATAATAAAAATCGAAGATAGGGACATGTAAGCCGTTTTGCTCTCAGACGTACAGTTAAAAAGCTAGAAGCTGTCAAAGTTCAATAATGTAATTTTGCAAGAGACAATATCTCGGAAACCATTAAGCATAGACTAATAATGCTTTTATTAAAAAATAATTATAATTTTATGTAGAATGTAAAAATTTAATAATATATAGGGTGTTCTATTTAAAATATCGAAGTAGCTATTATTTTTGTGTGGAAGCGGCAACACTGTATTGTTAAAAATATTTTATGTAGATAGAGCGTGTCCGTTTATGTAAAGGACCAAATTTTCAGAACGATTCCTTTACTGGTTCGTCAGAAACGTCTAACGTTCCATCCACCGTGAATCACCCTGTATATAGGTGTGCTCGACCAGTGAAGGGTGTTTTAGGCACCTTTCTGGGGGAACGCGGCCAGGCAGGGCCCGTGCCGGGGTTGATGTTAACCCGTGGTTTAGTAGCAGTGTTTGTGTTGATTTCGGAGAAATCTCTTTCGGGCGGATGCTCTTGGAAAATTATTATAGATTTAATTCCACCAGGTATACTAAGTTCTTATGCATTTTCTTGTTTGGTGTGATTTTAAGAATTATGTTTCGCTGGAAAAATAGCGAAACATAATTCTTACTGGTAGATATTATAAAGTGGGACAGAAGTTTATACGTAACAATAATTTGTACATGAGTACCTACATGAGTCATAAATTAATAAAATATTTAAGAAAGTTATAATAGACCTAATCATTATTTTATAAATTATTTTGTAGGATTATGATTACAGAAGGAAGCGTTGATCCCAGCATAATACTTTATTTCTACGAAAGTCTGGATAAATCCCAAAAAGGGGCCCATTTCACTTTTAATTTTATAAGTTTTCTTAGTAACCTACAAAAAAATTTCACATCATTGGATATATATTATAACATATTAAAATGGTCGGATATATTTATACCTACAATGCCGTATCCATACAATTGGCTGGTAAGCATGCCTCATATTTTCCATTAATAATAATATAGGTATAAGAGATAAATAAGAGGACAGTCCAAATCATCAATCAAACTTATAATTGAATAATATATAAACAAACTCACCTTAAGAAATCTCAGTGTGGTGGGTTCCATGTGTGATAAAAATTCGGTGTTTTCATAATTTGTTTAACGATATTTCAATATATTATGTAGATGACACTTCCACGAAGCTGTGAATAAAGAAAAAAACATAAGGAAACAATCTAAAATATTGCTCAAAATAAAGCTACTCTATGGTGAGTGATTAAAGCACACCTAATTTTCTACTAATACTTTACACTTGATGACACTACCGAAATATACCTATAGCCAGCTAAAATGTACTTACTTACAAAGACTTTATTAAAAGTTATCTCACCTTAATAGGACCATGATATTGATACACAATAGCTAATGTTCCTATTGGACTTTTCTGAGCTTGCACAGGAAGAAAAAATAACAGGTAGTTATTATCTTTTCTTCCTGTACAATGGAACAACAGTTTCACCAAGCATGTAGCGCAACACAAATTAATTATATTTTCTGAGCTGTCCGTATGGCTCCCATTTGGGTACGGACGACTTGTATATCTTATTAATCTACTCTTCAACATGAACTAGAACTTATATATTTGTTTGTTGGAAGGTGGTAGCATTATCAAAAAAATTGGAATAGTTTAAGACACATGCTATTAAAACTGCCAAGATTAAACCTAAACTTTGGCTTACGCATGTTGATGATACCTTTATTATCTGGACAGATAGCAACGAAGAGCTGATACCGTTTTTGGAACATATTAATAGTGTAAGAAAATTTAAAGGATTCATCATGGAAACAGAACAACATGCTACTCTACCTTTTCTCGATATTATCGTCAAACGAAGCAGTGGCGCAACCAGAAATTTTGTTCGGGGGGGGGGCTTGTGCCGAAGTCGCTCTTTTGCGCGAAAATTTTTTTGGGTACCACGCCCTTTTTTGGGTAAAATACGTATGATTAACGAGAGCGATAGCCCCCTAAAACTTCTGCAATAATACGCCGCTAACCTTAACGAAATATTTATGAAAAAAAAATTTAGAGATTTTATTTTAATTACGTATTAAAAATGTATTTAAAATAAGTAACGCATATATTAAGCATACTTATACTAAAACAAAACAAGAACCTTATACAATAAGTTGTAAGTAATCACTAATAATACTAATATTAAAGTAAAATTCTTCGTTTTGTTTTTGCCATTTCGTCCAGAATTTCTTCCACTGTAATATCAATATCGTGGTTCGCATAAATAGGTAGACCAGGGTCGATAATTTTTGAAACAAAAAAGATAATAGTAGGATGAAGCCCATTGGAAAAGAAAGAGAATATAACAAAAATGAAAGAAAAAATAATTTACGGGCGATCCGAGGTCGGGAAGTGGAAGGGGGTGAGTTTTTAAGGCTAGAAAACGATTTATCTCGATTTCCGGGAAAACTACAAGTCCTTTGGAAAAACGTTAAATAGCAAAGTTGTAGGTAATAAAAAGATCTACAACTTTTGTGTTAACACTTTTTTCACATTACCTCAAAATTTATGTGAAAAATTCAAATAACCAAGTTTTTGTTTTTTTATTTTTATCTTTTACAAAAAAAATTATGTTTTCACGAAATTTGGTGATAACTTACCTTTTTATGTCCCAAACACACTGTAATTATTTTGATTTAAAATATTTATTTTTTCGCCCTATTTTGACTTAATATCGAAAAAGCACCCTAATTTTCAATCGAAAATTCTCACGTCAAAATATCTGCTGTTTTAAAAAAGTCGGTGGACTTTTTGTCCGTTGAAATCTCCACTTTCTGATGGTATAAAAAAATATATACATTACTATGGTAAATATTCTCAAAAAATGCAAAGAAACGGAAAAAACTCGAATCCGAAATTTTTTTTTTTTAATCATTATGTACAATTTTGAGCTATTTATTAAAATTTGTACTTTAATTACTCAAAAAACGTAAGATTCCATGTTACATTGATAAACAAAAAATTACAAATCCAAAAAACATTGAGATCGCAAAAAACATGCGAAAATAGTTCGCGTGACATGAAAAATTGGTTTGCAATTAAACGAATAGACTAATTTTCTAAGCTCGGGAGGGGGGGCTGCAGCCCGGCAGCCCCCCCCCCCCCCCTGGTTGCGCCACTGAAACGAAGTGCTGAAAACATAAAAACGTCAGTGTACAGGAAAACCACTCACACGGAGCAATACCTTAATCATTGATCGAATCCTTCAAACTCCATAAAACAGTGCATAATGTAAATTCTTTATCACAGAGCATCTAAGTTTTGCAACAATCCGGAAGACCTACATAAAGTCGCCCAAGTGGTTCTTTTCCCGTGCGTCATCACTTTTACGTCATCAAAATCGTATGAATCAAATCAAAATTACGAGACGAAAAAAGTCAAAACTAAGTTAAGTTCATAAAATGGACGTGCCTGCCTACCGTTTGACGTACCTATATAATATCACGAAAAATTATTATTTATTTTAAGTTTTGCCCGGCATTCTCTATTATCTAAAAGAAATTGACAAACAAATGTTTATACATTTAATACTATTTTTAAAGCTTAAAATCTACAAAAGTTTGGTGTTTTATTGACTATTAAAATCGCAAAAGTCAAATTTTTAACATCCTTTCATTTAAGGGAATTTAGCCACTGCCGTAAACGTTTCAAAGAACTTTCACGGTTAGAATATTTAAAATAAATAAATTAGTTATTATAAAAATCCATAAATACTTACCGCCAAAACAGATGGTGGGTATAATTACCTCTAAAAAGAACTATTTTTAGAAACAGGAACAGTTCTAAGCCACAGATTTACAAAATACGAATTAGATTGGAAGATCAAAATAAGGTTGACAATGACGTTCTAAAATACAACGGTTGTCAACTAAACAAATAAAGAAAGTAATTAACTGACGTTTATAGTTTTATCCTTGTCTAGCACGTTATATTATTGCGGAATTTTGGAGACGTTCTTTTATGCTTTTATTCAAACTTGTTACTGTAATAGACAAGGATGCAGAGTTATTAACCACGTCTAGTCCTAATCGTTGATTGATGACGCACGGGCAAAGATCCACTGTGGCAACTTTATTAAAATTATTTAAAGTCGCCACAGTGGTTCTTTTCCCGTGCGTCATCACTTTTACGTCATCAAAATCGTATGAATCAAATCAAAATTACGAGACGAAAAAAGTCAAAACTAAGTTAAGTTCATTAAATGGACGTGCCTGCCTACCGTTTGACGTACCTACATAATATCACGAAAAATTATTATTTATTTTAAGTTTTGCCCGGCATTCTCTATTATCTAAAAGAAATTGACAAACAAATGTTTATACATTTAATACTATTTTTAAAGCTTAAAATCTACAAAAGTTTGGTGTTTTATTGACTATTAAAATCGCAAAAGTCAAATTTTTAACATCCTTTCATTTAAGGGAATTTAGCCACTGCCGTACACGTTTCAAAGAACTTTCACGGTTAGAATATTTAAAATAAATAAATTAGTTATTATAAAAATCCATAAATACTTACCGCCAAAACAGATGGTGGGTATAATTACCTCTAAAAAGAACTATTTTTAGAAACAGGAACAGTTCTAAGGCATACAGATTTACAAAATACGAATTAGATTGGCAGATCAAAATAAGGTTGACAATGACGTTCTAAAATACAACGGTTGTCAACTAAACAAATAAAGAAAGTAATTAACTGACGTTTATAGTTTTATCCTTGTCTAGCACGTTATATTATTGCGGAATTTTGGAGACGTTCTTTTATGCTTTTATTTAAACTTGTTACTGTAATAAACAAGGATGCAGAGTTATTAACCACGTCGAGTCCTGATCGTTGATTGATGACGCACGGGCAAAGATCCACTGTGGCAACTTTACACACATTTAAAATTTTAGAAACATTTTTAAAACAGAATGGTTACCCTGAAACCTTTGTAACTAATACCATCTCCAATTTTAAAAAATGGATTTCTGAAAAGAATAGAGGGGTCAAAACAAACTTCAAATCCGGAAATACGCTAAGAAGCTTTCTTACCAAAATAAAACACCCCCGAAATGAAAACACAAAATATTGCATCTATCAAATCCCTTACCAGTGGAGCTAATCGTACATTGGAGAAGCAAAAAGACCTTTTCCCGTATCAGTTAAAGAACATCTGAATCATAACCAAAGAGGAAACTTCGAGATCAGGTATAGCTAAACACGTATGGACCAACGAATACACATTGGTCAGAAGCCAAAGTTTTGGACACGAAACAGCACTGGCGAAATTCAAAGCAGCTTTTATGAATCAAAATACCCAAATATTTAGTAAACCAAGTATAGATATTCTCAATATCTGGAAGCCTCTCCTTATACAAAACAAACAACTCAAAATTCACACTCCAATAAGCACGTAGGCGGAGTCATGAAGCTTCATTGCACATGTATAGTATTTAAGACAGTAGTCTTCAAATTATAATTAGTTTATACTTGAAAACGGTTAGTTCTAGAAATCAAAAATAGTGTATATTAAGTGTAGTGCGTAAGTGCAGTGTAATCATAGTAACAACATATTAAAATTTACTTTCTGCCAAAACTTTTACAGTGTGAGCTAGGAATTATACTCTATGAATAGAATACTCTATTATATTTGTTTCTTTTTAGCTGGGCAATCATGATCATACTCGAGTGTCAACCAGATTAGGAGTTGAAAATATTGATGCCTTAAATATGATAATACCCATGCTACATGGTGTTCAAATAATTTACCAAGGAGAAGAAATTGGACAAGAAAACGGTAGGAAAATAAAAATAAATTTAATACTATTATATTATTGTAATTGAACATTTTTTGGAAAAAACAACTCTCCTTAAGAAACCGACCCTTGTAGAAACTTTTTTTTTATTGCACTCGTGTTATTTTATCGAACATTGGGATAGAAACTTAAGAAAGGAAATTCCACCTTGTCTCGTTTCATTACGGCCATAGACAAATAATATAAGGAGACAAAACATTCCACTAATGAAACAATGTTTGTTTACAATTATATATACTTTTACAACTTCAAATAAGTTAGAAGAAGATGGCTTTAAAAATAGCAACGCTGTAATCTGCGCGTCCACTACCAGTACGGTGACATGTGATTTTTAAAAAGAATTAAAAATAAAGTAATTATTTTTACCTATGGATACTCACTTTTGTAGATTTCGATGTAAGTTAAAAACATAACCTGATTAACCTCACTTATTGCCGAAATATTAATCCGGTGTTAGAATAGTCGAGTTTTTTATACATACCATGCACTGGCGAACCATTGTAGATAACTAATAAGTATATAGCACTAAGAAATTATTTCGAAAAAATACTTTTAATGAATAAACCACAATATGTCATAAACATAGCTCACCGACACTGTGCCATTATAAAATGAATGAATATGTAAATTCCAAAAATTCAACGTCACGCGTAGTAAAATGTAGTAAAACTGCCTGTACGGCGTTTCCGCAGTGATTTCCCTTAAACATTTGATCTATTTTGGAAATAAATAATTTTACAAGTAGAAAATTAAAAAAAAAACACACATTAGAAGTATAATATTTTTACTCAATAGGTAGGTAGGTATACATAATAAATGCATCTAATATAATTAATATAACCTTTGTTTTCAAACATAGACGGTAGATCTAGGGCAATCAGCAGTAATTTATCATAATTGATTTCTATTAAAAATGGTTTCTGATCGGGACAAAATGTAAAAAAAAAATGTTCTCCCCTTATATTTTTTTATGTCTATGCTAAATGGTTTTTTTTTCACTATATTCGAGTTCATCATATTTAGCATTAATATCCTGAATTAGAACCTATTGAAAATACATCCCAATAATAAAAATATTCCTAGACAGTCACGAACCTTTCCTAGATACAATTGAAAAGACGCCGTGAAAGCAGAAAGTTGAAAAACATGAGATCAAAACCTTATTACGTCATCCCATTATCCAGGCAATTTTTTTTTTATTCGTCAGCCTCGACGGATTATATTGCTATCTTTGTTTTGTTAAATTAAATAGACAAGAACAGCTTAAAAATGGAAAACAACCCGCTCGATATTCAGGTAGATGCGGCGTTCGACCTTCAGGTATGGGTCGAGGCGGATGTGACGTAAGTGAGTTTATTCACGTGTTTTTATTAAAGACCATATCTTGTTTATTTATTTTCTTAGTAAATAATTGAAAATTTTAAAAACTGAAATCGTAGAAAATTAATTTTATCTTTTTCTATGCAATACGATAAAAATCGAAATTTAGTGAAAAAACCCATTCTTCAGTGATATTATATAGTAAGACTACTTACATACCTACCTACTCGGACTACTTTCTACGATTTAATTTATATTTTTTTTTTAAATTTATTCATAGGTCGTTATTTATAGGCATAATGTAATTATGGTTTTTTAGGTAACGTAACATGTGAAGAAGGAACTGATCCACAAGGAAAACAGGACTGCTCTACCTTTGATATAAGAAGCAGGGATTTTGAACGTACCCCGTTCCAGTGGGACAACACTACTAACGCCGGTAGGTCAAATGTAACATGGTCGTTGATTTAAAATTTATCCATATGCACTGTGGTCCCAAATTTTCAAAAAGCTAAAATAATTGATGATTTTCTAAGATTCTTATTAATGCGTTATATTTTGCTGGTATTAAAGGTAAAGGTCCACATACAGAGCTCTAAGTTTACCGTAGTTTTAGTAATATATTCGATTTTGTCTGACGTGCCTATTTGGTAACCGAACTGTGTCTTATTAAAAGGACTTTATTTGCTTTGTTTCTATTCCTGAATCATCTTTAGGATAAGTACTTTATATTTAAACAATTTGGATAGTTGCACACTCTTGCATTTAAAATATAGGACTTTTTGTAAATATAGGTGTCGTATATTGCTTTGTTGAATTTTTGCTGAAACTTTACGTAGAGCTACAAAAAAGGCCCCACGAGTCCCCGTTGCGAAATATTTATAGAAAAGTAGCTCAGGATATATGTATAATAATACGGCAAATAAAATATAAATTGCGCCTTTGGCAGATACGACATTTTAAGTAAATGATTTCTTACTGGCAGAGAAAGTCAAGTTTAGGTTATCTAGAAAATGATTTCATAAAATCATTTCAAATACAAGAAAATATGGTTGAAATACAACCACAAAAATGTGTGGTTGTTTTTGTAGCAAAGCTTTTGCTAAATTTAAGCAGTATTCAAGAAAGTTAAACAGATTTTTAAGCAAAAACGGAAAATGGCACGTTTACCAACTATTGTTGTCTTGTCCGCAGATGGTCCTACCTAAAAAACTTCATCTACTTCTTTAATAATAATTCTAAGTCTGACGAAAATTCTATATATTCTTTAAATGACAATGACAGCGATTATTATAGTTATTTATGTATTAAGGGCATTATGATGATATTTATGCCCCCGAGGGCAATAATTTCACAAAGCCGAGGGCCTTCGGCCCGAGGGTTTGTAAATTGCCCGAGGATATAGACATCAAGTAATGCCCGTGGTACATACAATATTTTATATCCTACTTTAGATAGTTCCAAGTTAAATTAAAAGAAAATTCAAAATCACGAAAGGTTTTTTACCTATAAAGTTGCTAAATAAACAAAGGTAATAAGTGTTCATTGTTGTGCTGTGTCAAAGTCAAAACTAAAATTTATATAAAATAATAGACTTTCCGTTTAATTCCGGATAGAATTGCTGTGAATGCATTAAGGAAGTTTCTAATGCCCCCAACGGAAAATCCATTATTTTATATGGATTTCTGTTTTGACTTTGACATAGTACAACAACACCTATTATCTTTATTTATTTAGCAACTTTATAGGTAAAAAAACCTTTCCTACTTTGAATTTTCTTTTAATTTAATTTGGAATTATCTGAAGTAGGACATAAAATATTGTATGTAACACGGGCAATACTTGATGTCTATACCCTCGGGCAACTTACAAACCCTCGGGCCAAAGCCCCTCGGCTTTGTGAGGTTGTTGCCCTCGAAGGCATAAACATCATCATAATGACCTTAAGGTGGGAGTATAAATATGCTTGCCAACCTATAACCTATTTCGCGTAGATGTATTTATTTTTTTTAACTTTTACACAAAATTTAAATGAAATCAATATCGTCTTCATATTCTATAGGTAATAATTAACATGTTAAATAAATATCAAGAAATTTCATAAGTTATTTAAGGAAAACTGTACATCGAAAAATATCGGTTAAGATTTTTTTTAACATTATTATGTCATTGTTCTTTCACTATACAATTCTCCCAAAATAAGCAATAAAATAAATTGTTATTTTTGTAATGTATCAGATATTATCTAAATAATGTGCCGACGATATTGATTTTATTTAAATCTTAGTCAATAAAATAATAAACTAAGAAAAACAAGGCAAAATAGGTTATAGGTTGGCAATAAATTTAATAACGTTGATAATTCCACCTTAATATATAAATAACTATAATTCTCTTTATGTAAATATAATTAAGTATATCAAATTATAACTTCCTATGTTATTTACGAATAGGATGATAATAATAAATCATGCAATAATATACTGATGTAATAAATCTTTAAAATGTTATTTTACTTTAATATCTGTCTCAATTGTTACGTAAAAAGGACCATAAAAAATTAATAGGTATAAATTTTTTTTAAGGTGGGAGTATCAACATGCTTGCCAACCTATAACCTATTTCGCGTAGATTTATTTATGTTTTCTAGCTTTTATACAAAATTTAAAGAAAATCAGTATCGACTTGATATTCTATAGGTAATAATTGACATATTTAATAGGGAAATATCAAGGAATTTCATAACTTATTTTAGGAGAATTGTATAGCGAAAAATATCGGGTAAGATTTTTTTTAACATTATAATGTCATTGTCACTCATTGTTCTTTCACTATACAATTCTCCCAAAATTGGCAAAGAAATAAATTGATATTTTTGTAATATATCAGATACTACCTAAATAATGTACCGACGATATTGATTTTCTTTAAATTTTAGTTATTAAAATAATAAACCTAATAAATCAACGCGAAATAGGTTATAGGTTGGCAATAGATTGAATGACGTTGAGAATTCAACCTTAAATAATTTTTCAGAGATTCTTACAACAATATAGGTACACCAGTATAAATATAATCCGAAATATTTTCGCTTTTTGAAAATTTGGCACCACAGTGATATTATTTTGTAATAATTATTATTAAAATACTTTATTACATAAATATAGGTAGGTTGACATTTTACTTACATACCTACAGTCGCCACAGTGGATCTTTTCCCGTGCGTCATCAATCAACGATCAGGACTCAACGTGGTTAATAACTCTGCATCCTTATTTATTACAGTAACAAGTCTGAATAAAAGCATAAAAGAACGTCTCCAAGATTCCGCAATAATATAACGTGCTAGACAAGAATAAAACTATAAATGTCAATTAATTACTTTTTTTATTTGTTTAGTTGACTACCGTTGTATTTTAGAACGTCATTGTCAACCTGATTGTTTTGATCTGCCAATCTAATTCGTATTTTGTAAGTTTGTGTGCCTTAAAACTGTTCCTATTTCTAAAAATAGTTCTTTTTAGAGCTAATTATACCCACTATCTGTTTTGGCGGTAAGTATTTATGGATTTTTATAATAATTTATTTATTTCAAATATTCTAACCGTGAAAGTTCTTTGAAAAGTTTACGGCAGTGGCTAAATTCCCTTAAATGAAAGGATGTCAAAAATTTGACTTTTGTGATTTTAATAGTCAATAAAACACCAAACTTTTCTAGATTTTAAGCTTTAAAAATAGTATTAAATGTATTAACTTGTTTGTCAATTTCTTTTAGATAATAGAGAATGCTGGGCAAAACTCGGGATTATAAATAATTTTTCGGGATATTATGTAGGTACGTCAAACGGTAGGCAGGCACGTCCATTTTATGAACTTAGACTTAGTTTTGACTTTTTTCGTCTCGTAATTTTGATTTGATTCATACGATTTTGATGACGTGAAAGTGATGACGCACGGAAAAAGAACCACTGTGGCGACTTTACCAATTTTTTAAAAATTTTTCAGGTTTTAACGATGGCGCCAAATCCTGGCTTCCAGTCAGCGAAAAGTACGTCGAGACAAATCTAGCCAGCCAGAATATCATTAATGTCAATTCACATTACAACATACAAAAACAAATGTTAAAAGTGAGGGGGGAATTTCCAGGCGTTAATATAGACGTATCGACAATCGGCGCTTTCTACGTAAACATTTTTTATGTTCAAAGAATTGTTGATAACACCAACTATATGTTGTATTATAATGTAGGAGACAAAGAAGTTGTGATTCCTAAACCAGTTTGTGAGGATTGTATGACTGTTGTTGTAAGAAGTATAAATAGTGAATATTTTCCAGGGTAAGTGTTATTCTTTGCCAACTGTACTACTAGGCTAGTAAAGATGATACAAACTACCTGTACACTGAAAAAAAAGCCATCTATTCCTTATAAGAATTCACATTCTCTATAATACTATATGTGACCTCAACGCGCTTTCTTACTGTAAGACAAGGAATATTGCTAGACCGTTGTGTACTGATAATATCACGGAAATTTAGCCAATAGAAAATAAGATTCAATCCTAGCATAAAATGGTTTAAAGCAATTAGGGCTCTGAATACTCACAGTAATTATCAAGTTCTATTGGTTTTATATACTGTATTAGTTCCGATTGGCAGTTGTAATGAACCGTAACATTATTCATTATAATATTTGCTTGCTGTAGTTCACAAAAATGTAAATAGCTTCTAGTGTGATATTGTTCTTCTTGTTTAACATTGCATATGATTATCTATTATGCAACATGGTTCCCTGAGATAGTTACATTCGTCCATAGATTATAAAGTCCAATACTAATGATGGGTTGTGCGAAATAAAAATATTCTATTGCTTTATCTGACGTGCAAAGTTTAAAAAAAACTTAAATAAAAAGTAAAAACCAATCCTAATTGAAACAGGTATTGGTACGATCAATAAATAGGTACGTTGAAACTAATACTACGGCGTGCGGCTATCGCCGATAGCTACGAACCCCCCACCAACGTCCTGTGTATTATAGGTTCTAACGGATACAATTCGTTTTTGGGGACGCTGTTCTGCTTTCTTAATTGTAGAGAAAACGCTTTACTGGGAACAAAATGCGCCGCATTTAGAAAATACAATTTATTTTTTAACAGAATTGCTGTATTAAAAGTAGTTCATTATCCAACAAGACTGTGCTGCTAATGGAACTGGTTACTACCAATAAAAACACTGTTCTAGCAAATCTGGAATTGATATAACCCTAAAGCGGGTTTGATATACTAGCAATTTATTTAATATGGGTACTATGGAGGACTTGAGGTAGGAGGCCGATCGCAATGCATTGGATTCGGTCCCAAATTAGCATCAGTAATTCAGCTTTACGAGTCGCTGTAAGATGGCGCGCGTGTTCGAAGTGGGCTATCAAATAATGGTTTCTTATGGACGCAATAACTATTTTTATTTAAATTAGTTCTTTAAGGAACAAATAAGGACTTTTATATGAATTTACACTTACTTGTTATACTTATTAGTACACTCGGCCTGTATAAAGTTCCAACGATGCTTGGTTTTTAAAATACAGTGTATTAAACATTCTAGCTACCTATATCTTTGAAGCTGGAAAGAGACTTATTTGGCTGCGTTTCCTCTCTGAAAAATATTCCTGTCTTACACCCCGACACAAAGCAAACTCTACTTTTATAAATTGTACCATTATTCATTATAAATATGGAAATTTATTACAATACAACGTTATTTGTCTTGTCTTGCCTTCAAACATTATTTGTTATTTCGAAAAATAAAATGTCAATTGTCAAAAGTAAAAGCACAGAAAAATAAAGGGTTTAAGTAAAAGCTAAAAACTATGGAGGATCTAGTTTTCCATATTAAAAACGAAGAAGAAGAAGACAACATCAGCCCACTTCGGACGCGAGAGCCATCTATCGGCCAATAGCGAACTAACCAAAAAACCGGGACAGAATTTGAAAATGCTGCCATTGTCGATCGGCCTCCTACCCTATAGTTCTCCATAATGGGTACACATACAAAATAAGCTATCAAATGAATGTCAACGTGTTGACATGGTTTGACAAGCTAAATTAACATCAAATTATTTAGTTAAATTCTGCTGTTAATGCCGCTGACTGAAAGACGCCGCCTAGATGAACCTCAGTCCTCGGCGATGCTCTTCCACCTGGATCCATCAGTGCATTTACGAAGATGCTAGTAAATTAGGTTGTCTCATGTTTTAATGCTATTTTTAATTTTTAGTGACAAGTTTAATGTGAGCCAACCACTAAAGCCGAAGGAAGCTATACTGAATAAAGTGGATAAATGAAATAAAACTATTATATAATTATACATAATTACTGCCTACTGATACTATATAGTTAGTTATACTGATGTAATAATACTATAGCTAAACTAATTTAACGTGTAAAACATAAATAAACTGATAATATCATAATACAGCTGTTTATTTTATTAAGATCCAGCATCTGATGTCCATGTAGAATAAATAAATTCATTATAACTGCATTTGAATAACTATTATGTAATCCTCGATTGTACCGCCAACTTAAAATAACAAACGATGGAATGTCCTTTAATTTAAATAAATAATTGCCATGGAGCCTAGCAATAAAATTATTAAAGGAAAAGAAATAAGACACTTTAAGTCTTCCTTCACTGGTATATTAAAAAACATAGGTTTCAAGGTATGAAACAGGGTAATTCTCTACATGTTTCGAACGTATAAGCATTCATCATCAGGACAATAGAATAAGGAGTTTAGAAATATAATAGGTGCAAACAGTCCTAACGGAGCTACGAGATGATGGAAAAACAAGCAAAGTGCCGGGAAAATCTTTCAAACGTAATGGTAAACCTACCGAATATTCGTGAAATATTGGCAGGGAATAAGTAACATGGCAGCAACTTAAGTGTCATTTATGAGATAACACCAAAAGTGTGAGGGGAGAAGAATGTTTGACATTGGTAGATGATGTAAAAACTTTAATTAAAATCAGATGAGGAGTAGCTGAAGTCGCATTACGTTGAAAGATTTTCCCGGCACTTTGCTTGTTTTTCCATCATCTCGTAGCTCCGTTAGGACTGTTTGCACCTATTATATTTCTAAACTCCTTATTCTATTCTCCTGATGATGAATGCTTATGCGTTCGAAACATGTAGAGAATTACCCTATTTCCAGTGGCGGCTCATTAATGAAGGGCACTGGGGCGCCGCCCTCCCTGCAATTATTTCAAACAGAATACAAAAATACTTTACTTAAAAAACCAATAAAGCACTGTGTGTAAGCAATCCATTAAAATAATTCAAACCAAACATAGCCCTATTCCAGCGGGTAGGTTATACTAAGCGCGGGCATAATTCAAACCAAACATAGCCCTATTCCAGCGGGCAGGCTATACTCATTAGACAAGCGACTTGCGCGCTCTCAAGATTAAAATACTAAGCGCGGGCGACCGATTAATCGTCCCGATTCAACGCGACTTCCCGTTATGACTACGGAGGCGTGACGTCACCTACATATCGCACAACGAGGAGCTCAAAATTTTCCGCCCAACAGCTCTTCGCGACTCGCGATTCGACCTGTCGATGGCGTTCACGTTTTGTTTATTTGTTTTGATTTATTATAGTTACATTATAAAGTTGAAAAATTTCGTCTAATATAAAGGTCATTGATTTACAGAAGCTTGTGTTTAGTTCTCTGAGCTTAAGTGAAAAACTTGATTTAAGAAATACAGGGCGGCCACTACCAATATTGAATATAGTACAAGTGCGAACAAAATGTAAAAGTAAGGCACAGTTTACGCGTAAGTTTGACAAAAATATATAATAAAAAATCCTGGATATGCGGCTGTGAGGACAAAAATTCTTTTTTTTTTGTTTCGTGTGTCTTCTTTTTGACGGGGACTATAAATGGGGTGCAGGACTTAAAACATCTTTCAGAGAAAATAAAAAAACATGAAAATAGTGCAAAACATCGTTATAATGTGGTAAGTTTTGAGATGTTAGGACAAACTAATATTTTAACTTGTTTAAGTATAGTGCTTATGCTGATGAAATTAAAATTCACAACGAGAAAGTTAAAAAAAACAGACACGTACTTTCGAAAATAATAGATATTTTAATTTTTTTTAATTTAAAGCCAGCTCACTAGACACAAGCCGCCACTGCCTGTTTCATACCTTGAAACTTGTGTTTTTTTAATATACCAGTGGAGGAAGACTTAAAGTTTTTATTTATTTTCCTTTAAATATACACTCCACTTAAAGTATGGACTATTTCTTCAAGTTCAAAAATAAAATTATTGTTTTCATGGCCTCCTAATAAACTCGTTGACAATTAGGTACCTAACATGTATTAAGAAATTTTTGTTATTTTTGTTATTGTTTTATCTGTGGGTAACAGATCATTGGATAATTCCATAACTATTTTGTTAATATATTGCATTTTCTAACTCTAACTTATTTGAATTTCCCACCTCATCAGAAAGAAGGTTTTCTTTTCCGGAAAAACACAGTTTTTTTTGTTACATTTAGCTTTATATACAGGGTGGCCCATTTGTGTAACAAAGTAATATATCGGCTCTACTATTAGACTTACCGAAAAACAGTTTTTACAAAAGTTGTGAAGTTTAGTTACATTAAATATAAGTTCTAAAATTATTTTTAAATGTACAGGGTTTGTCACACAAAAGGGCCACCCTGTATGTAGAGAAGATAAGATAGTCAGGACCAAACAATACAACAACAGAACTTTTAAACTATTTTTCAAAAACACGCTCAATCCACTTACATCTTTAAGTGGATTGATAAAATATTTAATTTAATATAAATAGGTGCCTAATATGTTTGGCATATAAAAATATTCCATTTTTAAGCGTTCAACAGAATATCATTTTTTTAAATGAATTGGTTTACTGTCTTTCTCGCTACATTCTTTTTAGAAGTATTGTTAGTCAATGCAGAATTTCAAAAACGTGTTTTTACCAGGCATGTTGACAAGTTTTCAGCCGATCAATACGTAGATTGGTGGAAAACCGCTGTGATATACCAAATTTATCCGAGAAGCTTCAGGGACAGTAATAACGATGGAAATGGTGATCTACAAGGTAAATATAAAAATAATTTGGTTGTATTCCGTAGCTAAAAGTAGAGACTAGAATGACACATTAAAAATACTTTTAATTTCTCTTATAGCCCTTTTTTAGAGCTTCCTATTCCTTCAAACAAAAGATATTTTTGAGTGGCAAATAAAGCATATAAAAACCAGTTCTGGGACTGGAAAAAATATTTCTTTTTTAAATTTTATTCTTCGACTGGTGCAGCAAAAGCAGCATGTAATAGAGATTAAAAGCTATACGAGTGTTTTGTCCCTACCTTCGCCTTTACCAACTCCACCTCCGTAAAGCAATAAACTTACTTCTCATTACCATAATATTTTTACTATGATTTTTAGGAGTAATAGAAAAATTAGACTCAATTTATGATATGGGTGTGGACGCCATCTGGTTAAATCCGATATTTAAGTCACCGCAAGTAGACACTGGTTATGATGTTGCTGATTATCGAGATATAGGTACATGAACATAAATGTTTAATTGTGCTGCAACCATATATATATAGTAAGCTTAGCATTTTCAATACAATAAGCTCTGGCTTAGCTGAGTTAATAACATAAAAATGTGTTGAAGAAATCCGTTATATGCTAAATAAACTATATTGTGCTTAACTAGCTGTATATAGCTGTATGTTCTATAATAATATTTTATCTTCTTTTCCAGAAAGTTTGTAATGCTGGGTTTTGCTGTGATTTACTGTCACTTACTTTTATTTTTAGATCCAATTTATGGAACATTGGACGACCTTAGACAACTGGTAGATGAAGCTCACAAATTTGACATAAAAATACTTCTTGATTACGTTCCAAATCATACCAGTGACCAACACGAGTGGTTCCAAGCTTCCTTGAAACGTGATCCACAGTATGACGACTATTATATTTGGAAAAATGCTACTTACGTCGATGGAGAAAGACGACCTCCAAATAATTGGGTAAGTCATGGTAAACCAATATGTTCAGCAAAAACATTACAGCTGTTGGTGCCGAAATTCAAATTTGAAAATATGAGAAATTGTTTATAAGAATAGGAATATTTCATTTAGATAAGCTGTTTTAATGGCCCCGCATGGGAATGGAACGAAGCCAGAGAGCAGTATTATTTCCATCAATTTTCAACTGGACAACCAGATCTTAACTATCGCAATCCCGTTGTGGTGGAAGAAATGAAAGACGTCTTAAGATATTGGTTAGACTTTGGAGTTGATGGATTTAGAATGGATGCAGTTACAACACTTTTTGAAGATAGTCTATTAAGAGATGAACCGGAGTCAGGTAATTTCTTTTATTTTATTTTAGCCTTTGTTAATACGGTTGTGCTTTGCATAAGTTAGTGCGCAATAATAAAGGAATTTCAAAGACCATTTATATAATATAGCTTAATTCATAGTTGTACAATCTATCTTGAAAACCTATAGAACATCTCCAGTGCAGGTTTTGTAAAAATGTTAGGTAAATTAAAAAAATTCAGTTGAATGTATTGAATTTTTAAAAATTTAATAAATTATAGGTAACCCTGGACTTGGGCCCAATGATCATGACTATTTGAAGCACATTTATACTCTAGACCAGCCAGAAAATTTTAATATGATCTACCAATGGAGAGCGGTTTTGGATGAATTTAACACACAAAATAACACATACAATAGGTAAAAGACACCATATTTTAATAGATAAAGCGTAAGTGCAAAATAAAAAAAAAACGTTTAAACAAAAATTAGGGAATTTATTGATTTTTTCCTTCGTATATTTTTTTATAATATTTTTTAGAATTATGATAACAGAAGGAAACGCTGATCCCGATACCATACCTCTCTTCTATGGAAATGGCACCGTACTAGGAGCTCATTTTACTTTCAATTTTATAAGTTTTCTTACTAGCCTACATAAGAATTTCACTACGAAAGATTTATATACGGGCATAGTCACATGGTGGAATATTTTACCTGCTGAATATACAAACAATTGGCTGGTAAACAAGTTTTATATTTTCTTTTA
This sequence comes from Polydrusus pterygomalis, assembly GCA_963969555.1. Lineage (NCBI taxonomy): Eukaryota > Metazoa > Arthropoda > Insecta > Coleoptera > Curculionidae > Polydrusus > Polydrusus pterygomalis. The sequence goes on from OZ018379.1 coordinate 24,712,406, forward strand.
GACTAAATACTATAATAAATATAGTTCCGGCATAATGTTTGTCAAATATGGGAAAACATTTTATTCAAAGAATATTGTAAGTAAACACTTTTCATGCCGATTACCTCTGCATAATGGCTATCCTAAAAATATATTTTGTCATGAAATTTAGTATTTGAAATTAGTACATGAGAGTTACCCCTCTTTTGATATTGAGAAGGGGTGCAGTTAAATGGCCGCCACGATCGCCCGACCTTAATCCTTTAGATTATTTCCTTTTAAATAAACTAAAAACCAAAGTTTGCGTAACAAAACTTAACGACTTATGCACGAAATTCGTCAAATAACTCCGGATACGGTACATAATGTCCAGAATGAATTTTACTTTAGATTAGGGGTTTGTCAAGAATAAATTTCCAACAAATTTTACAATAAAACAAATTGCGTCTACATTACCGAAATGCAAAAGTAAATAGTGGGTCGTATTCCTTTTTTTGTTCCCTTTCTAACGAGGAATTACAATACATACCTTTACATTTGAAAAAAAAAATTGGGGGCCGTAAAAAGACCCGAAAAAAATATGAAAAAACGAAAAATAAGCGCAGCCGTAGTTCTATATTTGTTTTAGCAAATAAAGAGGCTTTTTAATACTACATTCATTCCAGTTAAAAACTCCACCCTTAATAATATTGTAATAACATCATTCCAGTAGAAGCGAGTCGAACAGAACGCCGTCGACTGGTTAAAGCGGCTATTACGTGGGTCGGTCCTTTTTAAATTTTTATTGGAAAGTGTACTTATTAATCTTATTTTTTTTATAAATAATTCATTACCTACTTGAAAAACGGAATCATTATAAATTTTCATTTTTCCATCACTAGGGTTCAAACCAAAATTTATTAAAAAAGCCCATTAAAAGTTGGCGTTTTTTACCGAACAGTGTATGGATTGGATACTGAGTTTATCAAGAAAACACATTATTTCAACTTTTTTTCCCATTTAGCTTGGCAATCATGACAATACCCGTGTGTCAACCAGATTAGGGGTGGAACATATTGATGGATTAAATATATTGGTATCTCTTTTACAAGATGCTCAAATAACTTATCAAGGAGAAGAAATAGGACAGGAAAATGGTAAGGAAAAAAATTGATAGAACAACTACTTATAAAATACAATCTATTCTGTCTATTCTATTTTATAAATCGTTTAATATTATTACATTAGTGTCTTCGGTTGGATAAGAGGAAGGGGAAGGGGGAGAGGTGGGGGGGGGGGGGTCGTGGGGTGGGTCGATTAATGTATAGAATATGAGTAGGTAATGGTATAGTATGGTAAATTTATTATAACGTAAAAAAACTATTCTAACAAACGCTTTATACGAAATATTATGTTATTCTATTGGTTATGGTTTTTTAGGTAATGTTACATGTGAAGAAGGGACTGATCCACAAGCAATAACGAACTGCTCTACCTTTGATGTAAGAAGCAGAGATTTTGAACGTACCCCGTTCCAGTGGGACAACTCTACCAATTCAGGTAGGTCTAGCGAACGACGGAGAAGCGTGATATAAAGTTCTGTATGAGAGAATAAGTAATATGTTTACATGCCCGTAATAAAGACAACACCTCAATCAGTGTTGCCGACGTGACCCACGCATGGCCAGGCGATCCCTCGGTTAGAGGGAAGGGATCATTTGTGCTGTCTACGTTTCACGAAATCGCTTTACATTGACAGAAATTCAGTCTCAGTAATATTTGCAACTTTGTTTGGGTTGTGCCGCGCATTTTACCTTCGAATTATTTTACGTTTATGGTAAAAAATAAAAATCTGGTATGCATGGTGCTCCTGGATTCTATCAAAAAATTTTAAGTAGCTCCTATAGGTGTTGGGACAGGTTAGTCGGGATACAAAAATGCAAAACGCCTACGACCTTTTCCCCTTTCAGCCTTTTCATACCATAAAATAATTTAATTTTTTGGTTTTTGCGAATAAACCATTTTAAAACAGTAGCAGATATTTCACCGTATGCTTACCTGAAAAAGTCAGTCCGAACGTAGTTGCTGCTATGGATTAGTAATGTAGCGAGAGCGGAATTTGACTCGCGCTCGTTACTAGAACAGTTTCAAGTAGAGCTTGTCAGCTGTGCTCTTAGTAGGGGTGTGCAACAAAATCGATTATTATATTTATAATCGATTATTCGATAAGAGATAATTTTTTATCGATTAATCGAAAAAAAAAACTATTTTCCGATTAATCAGTTATTCGAAAAAAAATTTTTTACGACTAATCGATTAATTCGTAAAAAGAATTACGATGTGTTGATTAATCAAAAAAAAAATAATTTTTCGATTAATCAATTGACCAAAAAAACTATTTTTCTATTATTCGAAAATATAGGTATGTTTTTGGATGATTGAAGTTGCTAGTTACTTATTATTGCTGTAAGTCTCTATATATTTATTAGCAACCCTATTACCATGAAAATCGGTTTAAAAAATATTATAGCATATTATTACAAAACAATCAATGAAGAAATTTGAACAAAGTTTCAATCTGTGCGCGTTTCATAAAATTAATATTCTTAACGATCTACTATTTGAATCTACTTTTTGATTTATTTTGATTAAATCAATCGATTATATTCGATTAATCGATTATTCTCGATTAATCGATCATTATTTTCGATTAATCAGAAATAATTTATTATTCTCGATTAATCGATTATTTTCGATTAATCGATTATTTTTAATAAATCGATTATTTTCGATTAATCGATTAATAGGAAATAATCGATTATTTCAAATATTCGAAAATCGATTATCTTTTCCGGTAATTGCACAGCCCTAGCTCTTAGGCTTGCCAGTACTGTATATAATGAATAATTAGAATACACAATCTAATCTATGTTTTGGTTTAGAATAAGAAACGATTAATTATATTTTGTGTAAATATTTAAAACCCTGTGCAGGGGGGGGGGCAATTTCCCCATTGGCCCCCTGTAATTATATATACTTGATCCTCATGATTTTAGCATACCGTAGGTAGCGGTCTATGATTTATTTATATAGAATGATTTAAAAATTTATGGCAGGTCGCCTTCGATCAGGTGCTCTGAAGTTAAAAAAAAATACTTCTCGTGATCAAACATTCCTTTTTGTAATTTTTAAAGGAAATAGTCTTTGAGTGCAGAGAGATGGAGGTTTCTGCACCAGATTGCCCTTTCTGCGCATGGGCCAACATTTCCTGTTTTTAAACCATTTTTAGCAGTTCAAAGCCATTCATAGCTGTTCATTAGACGTTCATTAACCGTGGCTATGAATTGCTTTTAACGACTAATAAACGACAAATCAACGGCTTTGAACGGCTAAAAACGGGTCATAAACAGGAAATTCTGGCGCATGCGCAGAAGGGACCTGTACCGGGTGTCCCACCTAAGGAGGTAATCGGCTATATCTCAGAAAGTAATAACACTAGGACTTTGGGAAAAAATATATGTCTATAAAAGCGGACAAGAGAAATTGCTCGAAATTATTTTCAAGTTCGAAAAATGACCGCTAGGGGGCGTAAGAGAACTTTCAAAATAGAAATGCCGATTTTCTCTTGATTTTTCTTAATAAAATAATGTCAAAAATATAAGCATTGTATTCTTCATAAAATTATGCAACTTTATGTTAGAAATCATTTTTTTCTATTTTCAATAATAAAGTGGTGGGAGAAGGTCAAACCTTTTTTCTTTCAAACGCTGATATCTCTGTTTTGGATAAACCGATTTTATTCAACTTGGTCTTGAAAAAAAGCGCTTCTTTTCCTCTACACGTAGATCTATTAACTATACCATATTGATTCTGATGGTGGCCACTAGATGGCGTTTTTCCGTAATTCCTCAATGAATAAGGATTTTCTCAAAAAAATCAAATGTTATGATATGACTTTTTCATCATATTTTATTTTAGGCTTATAAAGGCTATTACATAGTGGAATAAAAAATCCAGGTCCGTATTTAAAATAAAAAAGTTGATGATGGTCGCTCGAATCCGAAACGTCGGATTAAAAAACTAACCCCATCAGCTCGTAGAGGAGGAAAAGTTACTACGAAGAACTAAAAACCGCAACGTGATATCTTTTGTGTGATTTAATTGATTAATGAATGTAATAATAAAAAATGGCCTATTTTTCCATATTAATTATTATTATCCCTAATTTCTCTAGTTTAACAAAAGATATCACGTTGCGGTTTTCAGTTCCCTATAGTAACTTTTCCTCCTCTACAAGCTGATGGAGTTAGTTTTTTAATCCGACGTTTCGGATTCGAGCGACCATCATCAACTTTTTTATTTTAAATACGGACCTGGATTTTTTATTCCACTACGTAATAGCCTTTATAAGCCTAAAATAAAATATGATGAAAAAGTCATATCATAACATTTGATTTTTTTGAGAAAATCCTTATTCATTGAGAAATTACGGAAAAACGCCATCTAGTGGCCACCATCAGAATCAATATGGTATAGTTAATAGATCTACGTGTAGAGGAGAAGAATGGCTTTTTTTCAAGACCAAGTTGAATAAAATCGGTTTATCCAAAACAGAGATATCAGCGTTTGAAAGAAAAAAGGTTTGACCTTCTTCCACCACTTTATTATTGAAAATAGAAAAAAATGATTCCTAACATAAAGTTGCATAATTTTATGAAGAATACAATGCTAATATCTTTAACTTATTTTTATTAAGAAAAATCAAGAGAAAATCGGCATTTCTATTTTGAAAGTTCTCTTACGCCCCCTAGCGGTCATTTTTCGAACTTGAAAATAATTTCCAGCAATTTCTCTTGGCCGCTTTTATAGACATATATTTTTTCCCAAAGTCCTAGTGTTATTACTTTCTGAGATATAGCCGATTACCTCCTTAGGTGGAACACCCGGTACAATCTGGGTCAGAAACCCCCATCTGCGTCTACTACTCTGATTTAATTACTAATTTTCTCATTATATTTTTTTTTTAACCTTGATTAGACATATCGACAAAACTCGAATAATATTATTCTTAATATTTTTAAGGGTTTAACGATGGTGCCAAGCCCTGGCTTCCAGTTAGCGAAAAATACGTCGAAACAAACCTAGTCAGCCAGAACATTTCCGGCGCTAATACACATTACAACATATACAAACAAATGTTAAAACTGAGAAGGGAATTTCAAGAAGAAGGTCAAGATACGATGGGTGTTGTTTACAGTAATTTCTCGTCAGTTTTTTATGCTCAGAGATATATAAGTGGGGGTAGTAATGATGTTTTCTATGCATTTTATTATAATGTCGGGAATACAGAAAATGAGCTCTGGATATATCCTTGTAGAGATTGTATGACGGTGGCTGTAAGAAGTGTAAACAGTGACTATCAACTAGGGTAAGTGTTTTCTTATCATCAACCCAAATAGCATTTAGACGTCTGATCAACGTCGCTATATACAACCCAATGTCGGTAACTGACGTCGGAACGACTACGTGTGGACCCGTTATAGCACCAAAACGGAGCAGACAAATTTGGGTCTTTTAGACGTCAGTAACTTACCATTGAAGTGTACCCTTTTTAATTAAATTTTCCTGAAAGATTAATTCAGATGTCGCAGCATTCCAAAATTTAATGGGGTTGTCCGCAGGAAATTGCACCTTGTTGAGGAGCACGAGCCCCTTTATTTAATTTGATTGATTAATATTGTTTAATAATTTGTGCTTATAAAATGTAAAAAAGAGATAATTGTGCCAAAACTAAACCCACGATTTAAAGATTTTTTTTTAATTTTATTATTTTGTATGAAACTAATAAACTACCCAACCAGCAAAGTTATTTTATAATTCGATGGTTATACAACTGTTTTATTTTATTGGTATTTTATTGATACTTCCAAATTGCTTATCGATCACATAAGAGCTGCAATAAGCCTTATTCTGTTGTAGGCAACTAATGTGTTTTATAAATTTATCATCATAATGTTTATATAACAGGATTATAAAATATCTTATAAAACAGTCATGGAATTATTGTAGAAACGTTTCTAAGAACAACTTAAAAACTATTTTAGCCTACAAAAGTTAACCATTTTATAAGGGCATTTTGGCAATCTTTTAAATTCACTCATAAATATATTTTAAAATAATTTTGAAGTTGCTTCCTGCGACTTTAAAAAAACAGTAATATCGAAGTACTTTTAACAACAATTGGGCTTTAAAAGAAAATTGTTATTTTAGTGATCACTTTGTAACTATTTTATAGTATAGCATTTCTACTACAGTATAAAAACAAAAACAAATTTCTTATAAATGTTCTTATTAATATATATTTGCTATCGCTGACTACACAATAAGATATATTTAAGACAATTAAGTTTTTACCATTCCAGAATCAGCTGATTAAAAATGTCGAATATAAAACAGTGGAAAAAAATTAAGATTAAGGTGATTTTCGAAGAAGGTTAGATGTGTAGTTAGAACATTGGTGTTGATATTAATAATCTGTTAGAGTTAAATAAAACAATAAAATCCATTAACTGCCTTAGGGCCTCAGATCAATCGTCAATATGCCAAAACACTTATATGTCTATTAATGCAAGTATGGGTTATGTTAATATTTTACGCGGCCATGCCGATTACTTTTACCATCAAATAACAAATTATCTATCAGAAAGAAGACAAAATGTAGCAAAAAAGTCAATTTATTTTATAGGAGTCACTAAAAGGTTGTGTACTAGCTAAAAAGAGGTAATTTTTAAATGGGATAGTTCGGGAACATAAAAATGGGTAGAGTTGAAAATACCAAATATCTCATTTATGTTAATATTTACAGCTGTTAAATATATAAAAATTATGAACTAATGATGCTTAGCACAAACTGGCTTAACTTTTTCGGAAGAAAATGGTTAAATCGACAAAGCTAATTTTTTTAGGTTTTAAAAATGTTCCTTAAACATCAATAAATACGGGGCCAGCTTAAATTTTGTTAAAGATATAATATGCTATATGTTTACCAATACAATTTAATTCTCAGTAAGAACTTGTTTTCTCAATCACAATCAACGTCTTTAAAAATCATATAAGGTATATAGGTAAAAACCTGCGGGGTTACTGAGTTTGAAACCTCAGTACCCCACTAAACAAATTTTCTTGAATAAAACATTCGTAAGTACTTACCTTTTATCAAAAATAATACTCAAAAATTTTTCTTACTTCAATTTTTATTTTAATTTCAATTTCTATTTTTTATAGATTACCTACATGTAATTCTAATTTTGTCCTCACAATGACAATTTCCTACCTAATAATGTTTTTTTAAAATTTTTTTTAAATATTCTTTGCCACCTTTTTAAAAAAGATTTTTTCTTTCCCCCCCAGTTTATTTGGTTGGTTTAGACCTTACCAACTGACTTCTCACATACTCAGTATTTTTTTTTAATTTCATCAATTTCTTTATATTAGGTTTGATTTACATATCAAATTTTTAATTCCATAAAAGCTTCATTAAGGTTCGACACCATTTTCTCTCCTGCTAAAACCATCAGCACTAAGTTTTATTTTCTGTCTCCTGATGATGAACGTCATTACGTTCGAAACATGTAGAGACTTGTGCTAAATAATTTTATTATTAAACTTTGTGGAGGAAGACTTTGAGTTTTTCTTTCGTTCGTATACTTTCAACTCCACTTTAAGCATGGACTATTTTTTCAAATTTCAATATTTTCTTTTTTTTGGGAAAGATTTTCAAATAGTCATAGGCATTAATTTGCGTATCTTCTTTTACATCTTTCGGTTTCATGCTTTATCATAGTGTGAAAATCCCATAACACAGACCCTAATGTTACTACTATAATAGAGAACATGTAGGTATAACAAAACACAAAATATATTAAAAATCTAACTTTTTGGATAAAATAATGGTCAAGGTAACATCATTAAAACACACCTGCATCCCATTAGATATTTTCGAACAAAGAAATGACGACAATAAAGAAATAAAAATACTTCATGGTGTAAAAATCAAACACCTGTAACGCAACAGGGTCATAAATAAAAGGACAGCTGCATACCATAAGAATACGCTTGCCCATGTGTATCGTCAAGGTAACACCATCAAAGAACGGCTGCATCCTTCAAGGTCAAATGAGTCACATAAAATACAATTGCACCACATAAAAATACCCCTGGTGTCCAGGTGGGTGGTCAAGGTTACATCAACAAAGAACACCTGTTTCCTTCAAGGTCAAATTAACACCTGCACACCTGTGCGGTCAAGGCCGCGAGGGGTGGGCAAGGGGGTCAGGGGTGTAAGAGGGGGGTGAGGTGGAACCGGGCATTTATATTTACTCCCTTTGCTTCACTTTAATTTCTTTATTATTAGTTTGGAATTATCATACAGTTAAAGACCCTTCATGAATCTGATTGGTTAATATTTTTAATTATACCTACTTTTATATTGATAAATATCTAAACTGAAATTTTAACAAATATTTTTTCTCTAATTTGTAGTGACACGTATAATGTGAGCAAACCACTTAAGCCAGGAGAAGCTGTCCTTAATAAAGTGACACCGGAAACCAAGTAAAACTTACACTAAAATAGTTACAAGTTAAAAGTAGTGGTGCATTCGTCATTTCGTTATTTATAAATAAATACCGATCTTTGGTGCACAATTCTTACTGTTTAATGTAACAAGAATTTGAGCTAACATATTTCATAATAGCAGAAAACGATGTATAAGGTGTATAATATTTTATTATAAGCTAATTACGAAAAAATATATCTATTTTTTTTATCTAGTACTACTATTACAGTGTAAATGCTAGCCGATTTTAACAAATAAGAAGTCTGGAGCAAGGGCGTCCATAGAGCGTTTTTCAGGGGGGGGGGGGGGCAAAAACTTAAACAATATTTTTTTAACTACTAACTAACCACTGTACTATTCAATATTTATACTGAATTATGAAAAAATAAAATAGTAATGTGGGCGCCTAGGGGGGGGGGGGGGCAAGTGCCCGTTTTGCCCCCCCCCCCCCCCTATGGACACCCATGGTCTGGAGGGGTACTCGGTAACTTTTTAAAATAGCAATAGCCAAAAAGATAAAGAAGTCAGGAGACAAGCATCGCTTTCATACCCAGTACTCTATAAGCATTTCGTTATGGGTACAATAGAGATAAATATGATAACGAACTGGGGCGAAGAAACACACATCGATCCGACAAACCTATTTTTTTCGTTCACTAACGTCTTAAAAGCAACTAGGCGAAGATATCGATGAGCGGTGTTAGGAAAAGAGTAGAACTAAAATATTTGATATTCGTTATCGTTCGCGAGTTATCGTTCGTCGTTCGTAAACCAGCGTTGTTCTTATAGTCGAAAATATGGGATCCACTTCTTTTTGAATCATCTCATGAACCCAATTTTTTTCTCTTCTTCCTCCATACTGCCAATGAGGTCGATCAGGAAAAGGTTCTCGTTTGATAAAGAATTTTCAATTGCACTTTGCTTAATGGCAGGTACAGTAAAATTGTTAAATACAGTTTTTGGGTAGTAGGTTATTGTTTTTAACTTTGCGACTCTTCAGTGAACGAGCACCTTTGAATTTATTTATGAAATTATAAATAAAATTTGTTTAAACTTTATACATTTGATATTTATTGTTTAATAGTTTTAAAATATTGATTACACAATAAACTGGCGAATGCTCCACATCAATGTATTTAATAAAGTTGTTTATTTGTATTGTGAGATCCAAGAAGTTTCCTTTACCTGCACGATAATAAAAGATGTTAGTCGGTAAAGGGTAGGAATGCTGGTGGGGTTGAATATATTTGGGATGGCGTGGATACTACAGTATAAGAAACACCCATGATGTTAGCTCTTTTGCATAACAAAAGTGAAATTTACAATTGTATTTAAATCCAGAATTTAAAAAAATATAATTGAATATCAGTTTGTAATAGTAGATAACAATAATAAAAAATGTCAAAATAAAGCCCATTTAAAGTTGGTGGTGCTGATGGAGGAAAATTTCCAAGGCATAGTTAATACATGCAAGGCCTTATTTTTATTTATTTATTTTACGTCGGCCTTTTCCGCAACGAGGCCAATCACCGACGCCAGGGAATTTGTCACACACTATCTGGTAATTTTGCCGAATCCCTCTTTGTCGAGGGTAGGGTTCTTTAACGTTCCAACATCCATGACACAGGGCCCACAGTTTAACGTCTCTTCCGAAAGACGGCGCACCTCTTAAACCAAATTCCAAATTTAACATCGACGTTGCCGGCACCGGGAATGGAACCCGGGCCTTTGATCTGTGAGGCCGCTGCGCTGACCACTGGACCACAACACCGATATGCGAGACCTTAAATACTTGCTATTTGCATTTAAAATATAAATAAGAGATATTTGTTTACCAGAAATTAAATTGCTGAAAAGAATTTTTTTTTAAATATCAAACAAAAATAAAAAGCGGTGTCGATGCGATAAAAAAAAGAGATAATTACAAAATAAAATAAATATTAAATGTATTCACGAAATTCAGCACTGATAACCAGCCGAATAAATACTTGTACCAGGTGGTCAAATAAGCGAGGACGTCGGCTTTATCTCGGAAACCATTAATCGTACAACTTTTGGAAAGATTTTTTTATGAGTAAAGTGGTCAAGAGAAATTGCTGGAAATTACTTTTAAGTTCCTCATTTCGCCGCAAGGGGGCGCAATTAAAAATTGTTTTTTTAAATTCTAAATTTCTCCGAAAATTCCCATATTATGGTATAACTCTGATTACATCATTTGAAAGCTTAGACAATTCTGCATCATTTTGGTTTAAGGCTCATTGGCGTCCCGACCTTGATAAGAGTGGGAGAAGCTATTGAATGTGTAAACATTAAAATCGCTGTAACTTCTAAACGACTTATCCGATTTTATTAAATTTAAGCTTGATTGGAAGGGAAAGGTAAGTATCTTCAATCGCCGTATCCAACAGTACACGATAGTGTTTAATAAAATTGCTAGAGGGCGCAATTTGTAATAATAACAGTTTTTTCGATTTTATCTCGAAAATTCAAATGATACGGTATAACTATGACATCATAATCGAAACGTAGATGAAATTTGCAAGAAAAGATGTGAATACCGCAGTTCGATATCTTTGTTCGTTTCAGAGTTATTGCCAAAACAATGATTTTTAATACAAATTGCGCCCTCTAGCAATTTTATTAGAAACTATCTTGTACCATTGGATACGACAATTGAAGGTACCTTTTTCTTCCAAACAAGCTTAAATTTAGTAAAATCGGTTAAGTCGTTTAGAAGTTACAGCGATTTTAATGTTTACACTTTCACTTGATAAGAGTGGGAGAAGCTATTGAAAGTGTAAACATTAAAATCGCTGTTACTTCTAAACGACTTATCCGATTTTACTAAATTTAAGCTTGTTTGGAAGTACCTTCAATTGTCGTATCTAGTGGTACACGATAGTTTCTAATAAAATTGCTAGAGGGCGCAATTTGTATTAAAAATTATCGTTTTGGCAATAACTCTGAAACGAACAAAGATATCGAACTGCGGTCTTCACATTTTTTCTTGAAAATTTCATCTACGTTTCGATTATGATGTCATAGTTATACCGTATGATTTGAATTTTCAGGATAAAATCGAAAAAACTGTTATTATTACAAATTGCGCCCTCTAGCAATTTTATTTAACACTATCGTGTACTGTTGGATACGGCAATTGAAGGTGCTTATTTTCCCCTTCCAAACAAGCGCAAATTTAGTAAAATCGGATAAGTCGTTACAGTTACAGCGATTTTAATGTTTACACTTTCAATAGCTTCTTCCTCTCTTATCAAGGTCGGTACGCCAATGAGCCTTAAACCAAAATGATGCAGAATTGTCTAAGCTTTCTAATGATGTAATCAGAATTATACCTTAATATGGGAATTTTCGGAGAAATTTAGAATTTAAAAAAACAATTTTTAATTGCGCCCCCTTGCGGCGAAATGAGGAACTTAAAAGTAATTTCCAGCAATTTCTCTTGACCACTTTACTCATAAAAAAATCTTTCCGAAAGTTGTACGATTAATGGTTTCCGAAATAAAGCCGACGTCCTGGCTTATTTGACCACCCGGTACAGTATAAAAATGAAAAAATTTATATAATTAAAAAATTGGCATATTTATTTATTATTTAATCTTAAAATAACAAACTTCGAAAATAATATTCACAAAAATCTTTGATATAGATTGGGGCTGGGCAAAAATTCGATATATCGATATTTTTATCGATATATCGAGTAGCGATATTTAAAAAATAAAATATCGATATATCGATATTCTCGATATTTCTCCATATTATCGATATATCGACTATATTAGTATTCGATTGGAATTTCAATATCGTCCAGCCCTACTTATAACACATTAAAGGTTGCATTTTCAATGTCATTCAATCTATTGCCAACCTATAACCTATTTTGCGTTGTTTTTTTAGTTTATTATTTTATTTACTAACTTTTAAATAAAATTAATATCGTCGGTCTATTATTTAGGTAATATCTGATATATTACAAAAGTATCAATTTATTTCATTGCTTATTTTGGAAGAATTGTATAGTGAAAAATATGACATGACAATGACATAATAATATTTAAAAAAATCTTACTCAATATTTTTCGTTACACAATTCTTCTAAAATAATTTATGAAATTCCTTAATATATATTTAATATGTCAATTATTACCTATAGAATATGCAGTCGATATTGATTTTATTTAAATTTTGTGTAAAAGCTAGAGAAATAAATAAAATCTGCGTAAAATAGGTTATAGGTTGGCAAGCATGTTGATACTCCCACCTTAAGGACCAATATTTAATTCAATCTTTTTTCTTCATGTTTTCCTAATTAGAGAAATGAAGGTACGGAGTTTTATAGGGCACATAAGAAAATATTGATATATTTATAATATAATATTTTTATGTTTTATCAATAATATAAATGTATTATCGATATATCGAATAACGATATTTAAAAAATAAAATATTGATATATCGATATATCGATTTCATCGATATTATCGATATATAGGCATATTTAACCCTGTGCAAAATTATATACAGGGTGTTCATTTGAAAACTTCCCACATCGATTTTCCTGCTTTAAAATGAAAATGTGGAAAATAGCTCGGACCCGTCGATTTTTATTTCGAGGGGGACATATTTTCCGTATATTGACAATCTTGTTACTTCAAGCCCCTAGGAGGGAGGGGGGGTAAGATCTAAATCTTAAATGTATACCCTTATTTTATATAATTTTTTTGGATTCTGCATAAAATTCTGAACATTTTTTAATAAAAGCATTATTAGTCTATACTTAACAGTTTACGAGATATTTACTCTTGAAAAATTACATTTTTGAACTTTGACAGCGTCTAGCTTTCTAATTGTACGTCTTAGAGCAAAACGGCTTACATGTTCCTATCTTCGATTTTAATTATCTTTCCAATAGTGTGAACTTTCGGTTAAACCGGAAGTACTATATTTCTTACATCCGGTTTAACCGAAAGTTCACACTATTGGAAAGATAATAATAAAAATCGAAGATAGGAACATGTAAGCCGTTTTGCTCTAAGACGTACAATTAGAAAGCTAGACGCTGTCAAAGTTCAAAAATGTCATTTTTCAAGAGTAAATATCTCGTAAACTGTTAAGTATAGACTAATAATGCTTTTATTAAAAAATGTTTAGAATTTTATGCAGAATCCAAAAAAATTATATAAAATAGGGGTATACATTTAGGATTTAGATCTTACCCCCCCTCCCTCCTAGGGGCTTGAAGTAACAAGATTGTCAATATACGAAAAATATGTCCTCCTCGAAATAAAAATCGACGGGTCCGAGCGATTTTCCACATTTTCATTTTAAAGCAGGAAAATCGATGTGGGAAGTTTTCAAATGAACACCCTGTATAAGGTTTTAGACAAAGATTTAAATTTCCTACATCATGTTAATACTTTTAACAATGTAAGTTTGGCAAATAAAGTGGAGGGGCGCAATTTGTTTGTTAATTTATTTTAAAATGGAATACGATTTTGACAATAGATTCATTTGTTATTGTTTTATCCATGGGTAACAGATCATTGGATAATTCCATAACTATTTTGTTAATATATTGCATTTCCTAACTCTAACTTATTTGAACTTTCCACCTCATCAGAAAGCAGGTTTTCTTTTCCGGAAAAACACAGTTTTTTTTTGTTACATTAAGCTCTATATTACACAGGGTGGCCCATTTGTGTAATAAAGTAATATATCGGCTCTACTATTCGACTTACAAAAACAGTTTTTACAAAAGTTGTGAAGTTTAGTTACATTAAATATAGGTTCTAAAATTATTTTTAAATGTACAGGGTTTGTCACACATAAGAGCCACCCTGTATGTAGTAAAGATAAGATAGTCAGGACCAAACAATACAACAACAGAACTTTTAAACTATCTTTCAAAAACACGCTCAATCCACTTACATCTTTAAGTGGACTGATAAAATATTTAATGTAATATAAATAGGTGGCTAATATGTTGGCATATAAAAATATTCCATTCTTAAGCGTTCAACAGAATATTGATTTTTTTTAAAATGAATTGGTTTGCTGTCTTTCTCGCTACATTCTTTTTAGGAGTATTGTTAGTCAATGCAGAATTTCAAAAACGTGTTTTTACCAGGCATGTTGACAAGTTTTCAGCTGACCAATACGTTGATTGGTGGAAAACCGCTGTGATATACCAAATTTATCCGAGAAGCTTTAGGGACAGTAATAATGATGGAAATGGTGATCTACAAGGTAAATATAAAAATAATTTGGTTGTATTCCGTAGCTAAAAGTAGAGACTAGAATGACACATTAAAAATACTTTTAATTCCTCTTATAGCCCTTTTTTAGAGCTTCCGATTCCTTAAAACAAATGATAAGTTCATGAGTGGCAAATATAGCATATAAAAACCAGTTCGGTGACTGGAAAAAATATTTGCAGCAAAAGCAGCAGGCAATAGAGATTAAAAGCCGTACAAGTGTTTTGTCCCTACTTTCAGCTTTACCTACTCCATCTCCTTAAAGCAATAAACTAACTTCCCATTACCATAATATTTTTACTATGATTTTTAGGAGTAATAGAAAAATTAGACTCAATTTATGATATGGGTGTGGACGCCATCTGGTTAAATCCGATATTTAAGTCACCGCAAGTAGACACTGGTTATGATGTTGCTGATTATCGAGATATAGGTACATGATCATAAATGTTTAATTGTGCTGCAACCATATATATATATAGTAACCTTAGCATTTTCAATACAATAAGCTCTGGCTTCGCTGAGTTAATAACACAAAAAGTGTTAAAGAAATCCATAATATGCTAAATCAACTATATTGTGCTTAACTAGCTGTATATAAGGATGTTCTATAATAATATTTTATCTTATTTTCTAGAAAGTTTGTAATGCTGGATTTTGCTGTGATTTACTGTCACTTACTTTTATTTTTAGATCCAATTTATGGAACATTGGACGACCTTAGACAACTGGTAGATGAAGCTCACAAAATTGACATAAAAATACTTCTTGATTACGTTCCAAATCATACCAGTGACCAACACGAGTGGTTCCAAGCTTCCTTGAAACGTGATCCACAATATGATGACTATTATATTTGGAAAAATGCTACTTACGTCGATGGAGAAAGAAGACCTCCAAATAATTGGGTAAGTCATCGTAAACCAATATGTTCAGCGAAAACATTACAACTGTTGGTGCCGAAATTCAGATTTCAAAATATGAGAAATTATTTATCAGAATAGTAATATTTCTTTTAGATAAGCTGTTTTAATGGCCCCGCATGGGAATGGAACGAAGCCAGACAGCAGTATTATTTCCATCAATTTTCAACTGGACAACCAGATCTTAACTATCGCAATCCCGTTGTGGTGGAAGAAATGAAAGACGTCTTAAGATATTGGTTAGACTTTGGAGTTGATGGATTTAGAATGGACGCAGTTACAACACTTTTTGAAGATAGTTTGTTGAGAGATGAGCCGGAGTCAGGTAGATTTTTTTTATTAAATAGTACGTCTTCTCTTCCGTCGTGTTTTATTGTTTTGTTAGCTAATAGCGACGAATATCATATACCACTTATATAACTTTATTTATCTCGTCCTTGAATTCAGTTGATATGATTATATAAATTAATTGATTTAGCCAATACTAGGTGGAAATACATAATTATAGTAGGTATTATGGGATACAGTAAAACAAAGTTGAACTTGTAAATTTTCACTATATTAACTAGAAAAATGACATGTTTCGCTAACACTGAGGCTTCGTCAGATGACAATGAATTAATAAAGGTGATAATTAAAAATTGGGATGCAATAAAATTAAATTATTGAATATGTAAATAAAACAGTGGAAGGGTTACAATAGCGGGAAAAACCCAACAGAAGGTTTAAAAATTAAATTAAATTAGGTACCATATGGGTAATTTAAAAATTCTCAAGTATATGGTCAACGGTGAATTATTTAAATCTAGTTGATCATTAAGTAACAGGTCCGTATTTTTAAGTTTATTTATTTCCATAGATTCTAGCAAATTTAGTTTTAAGCCTTTGTGTTCTGTACATACAGAAAACAAAGGCTTAAAAGTAAATTTTGTAATAAACTTAAAAATACAGAGCTGTTACTTAATGATCAACTAGATTTAAATAATTCACCTTTGTTAAATTTATTCTTTTGACCATATACTTAAGAATTTTTAAATTACCCATATTGTACCTAATTTAATTTAATTTAATTTTTAAACTCTCTGTTTGTTTTTTTCCCGCTATTGTAACCATTCAACTGTTTTATTTACATCTTCAATAATTTAATTTTATTGCACCCCAATTTTTAATTTTCACCTTTATTAAATCATTTTTATCTGACCAAGCTACAGTGTTAGCGAAACATGTCATTTTTCTAGTTAATATAGTGGAAATTTACAAGTTCAACTTTGTTTTACTGTATCCCATAATACTATGATATTATTATGATTATATTTTAGCCTTAATTAATACGGTTGTGCTTTGCATAAGTTAGTGCCCAATAATAAAGGAATTTCAAAAACCATTTATATAATAGATATATTTAATACATAGTTGTATTGTATTGTTGTACAATCTATCTTGAAAACCTATAGAACATCCCAAGTGCAGGTTTTGTAAGAATGTTAGGTAAATTAAAAAAATTCAGTTGAATGTATTGAATTTTTTTAAATTTATTAAATTATAGGTAACCCTGGACTTGGGCCCAATGATCATGACTATTTGAAGCACATTTATACTTTAGACCAGCCAGAAAATTTTGATATGATCTACCAATGGAGAGCGGTTTTGGATGAATTTAATACACAAAATAACACATACAATAGGTAAAAGACACAATATTTTAATAGAAATGTATATTATCTACCTAAAGCAAGTTATTACTAACTTTTAATATTTTTAGTATACCTCTTTTTTGAAAATACTGGATAAAGCGTAAGAGCAAAGTTTTTATGTTTCAAAGTTAGTTATAAAGTTATTATATTATTATGTATAGTAAGGGAGCCTAAGCGGGGATTTTGGAAGTAACTTGAGCCCGACAGATTAATATAAGAAAAGAAACCTTTTACCTTGTTATGTACTTCTACCACATAATGAACCCTTAATATAGGGGACGGGTCCCATCTGACACGTGCTGGTAGCAGTGAACTTCTTTTAAAGATGTTCTTGAAAAACTAAAAACTTTACTTCTTTATTTAAATTTTAAAATGTTTTAATACATATTTTTGCACCAAATGTGTTAGTTTCGACTCCTGCTGGGGTAACTGAGCCGTAACAAGCTTGGTACCCCAACAACATTTTGTTTCAAGCTAAATGAAAGCACCTACACGTCTTTTATACAAAAACCAAAAAAAAATTTTCTTTCCCCCCTTTTTTGACCACTTCCATGCACATGTCTCCAACCTTGCTGAATCTAAAGTAAAAATATTTTATCACATACATTTAGAATGACTTTTCAAAGATTTTTAAAAAATTTTTCTTATTTCTCTCTTATCATTTTCCCACCCAGAGTATCTTGACACTGTTCTTTGACCTTTCAGTGTGCTATGATATTTCCTGTCTTCTGCTATATTAAGTTTTTTCACTCCTCATGTATACCATCGAAGGCTCCATTAAGGCATAGTACCACTATTTATTTTCTCTATTGCTAATAACATCAGCTTTTTATTATTTACTTGTTTTTCCTGATGATGAGTGTTTCTACAATCGAAACATGTCGATTCTATATATTTTGAATCCTTCTAGGTTCGCCTAGTTTTTCTTAATAAAAATTGTGGAGAAAGACTTTATGCTTTTCTTTTTTCTTTATCATTCCACTCCACTTTGAGTATGGACTACTTCTTCAATATATATACAGTGTGTGTATAAAGTCTGGAAACGGCTTAATAACATCACAATTTACTGGCCGATTTAAACCAAATTTGGTACAGTTGTGTAAGAGGATCTAACGCACCGAATGACGATATTGGCGTTGTTGCCAGCTTTTTAGTTTGTCTGGAATTCGAACGAATTTTATATTTTTAAATATAACACCCAGTATATTTTTACATTTTTAAATTCCACATAAAATTATAATTATTTTTTCTTAAATGCATTATTAGTCTATACTTCATAGTTTCCGAGATATTGACTCTCGAAAAGTGACATTTTTGAACTTTGACAGCTTATAACAGTACGTCTTAGAGCAAAACGGCTTACATATCCCTATCTTCAATTTTTATTATCTTCCCAAAAAAATCAACTTCCGGTTAAATCGGATGTAACTCGAAAGCAGGAAATATAGTTGTTCCGGTTTAACTGGAAGTTGATTTTTTTGGGAAGATAATAAAAATTGAAGATAGGGACATGTAAGCCGTTTTGCTCTAAGACGTACTGTTAGAAAGTTATAAGCTGTCAAAGTTCAAAAATGTCACTTTTCGAGAGTCAATATCTCGGAAACTATGAAGTATAGACTAATAATGCATTTAAGAAAAAATAATTATAATTTATGTGGAATTTAAAAATGTAAAAATATACTGGGTGTTATATTTAAAAATATAAAATTCGTTCGAATTCCAGACAAACTAAAAAGCTGGCAACAACGCCAATATCGTCATTCGGTGCGTTAGATCCTCTTACACAACTATACCAAATTTGGTTTAAATCGGCCAGTAAATTGTGATATTATTAAGCCATTTCCAGACTTTATACACACACTGTATATATATATATTTTTTTTGTGCTCATTGTCATTATTTTCAATACAAAAAAAAATGAAAAAAAAAATTCCAATTGTCAGATATCCCTTCACAAAATTGTCAGAATATGAGTCAGCATGAACAGTGCATCAGGCTAAACAGTCTGTATAAAAATCTGATTCGCTCTCTTGAATTTCTGACAAGCTCGAGTTAAAAAAATTTTTTTTTTCATTTCTACCTCTTTGTACGGACACCTCCCACTAGCAATCCGGTAGATTAATATCTCTGTGTGATCAGACGTTCGTAGGTCGAATACGCTATCAAACTCTGACACGCTCCAGAATTTTTGAAGTGAAAACTTCTTTAGGCGCGTTTAGCACTTTTTGTGAGCACTGAATTAAACTGAGCCGTCACGCGTCGCCGTCACGAGTCACACTCGGGTGTGCTACGCTCGAATTCAACTGCTATATTCAATCCGAACTGACCCTGACCCGAATGAACGTTATATGAAAGAGCATGCCGCCATCGGTCGCATTCAGTATCGACGTATCGACGTGGAAACAGTCAGTGTGCGTTGTCTAGACACTCGTCTGCGTCTCAGGTATGTTCTGGCATTTTTTAAATTATATATTTACGTAGGGTGAAGTAAGGTTTACCGTAATTGCTTATTCCGTGGACCTAATTTATTATGATTTCTGACTTCTGTTGAAGATGTAAAAATTTAAGGGTTGTTCAATTTTAGGAAATATCTTTTTTCGTATGCAGTAAAATTATCCCGTATTCCAAGTTTATGTTATTTTTGAAGTGAAAACTTCTTTAGGCGCGTTTAGCACTTTTATGTGGGCACTGAATTAACCTTGTTGAAGTTTTCACTTCTGTCGTGTGGTCTTAAGCACCCACAATTTTTTTTCTGACTACTTTTTTTACATTTTTGAAAATTCATCACGCTCCCCCCACCACTGAAAGGGTACACATCATATAAACTTTTTTTCTTTTTAATATGTAATCTTTACGATTCCTTAGGTCTTTAAAGGGTGGGAGAAAAAACACATTTAGCATGCTGGGCTCCCCTATTAGTAGAAGTAGAAAGAAATTTTAAAATAACATTTAAACAAAAATTAGAGAAAAGGAAAGAAAAACACAAAGTCTTCTCCCACAAAATTTAATGGAAAGGATTCCAAGTTTAAGGGTATCTACATGTTTCGAACGCAGAAATGTTCATCTTCAGGAGACAGAAAGTTTCTGCGTTCGAAACATGTAGATACCCTTAAACTTGGAATCCTTTCCATTAAATTTTGTGGAGGAAGACTTTGTGTTTTTCTTTCCTTTTTATACTTTCAACTCCACTTTAAGTATGGACTATTTCATTAAATTAAAAATTAGAGAGTTTCTTCATTCTTTCCTTCGTATATTTTTTTGTGATATATTTTAGAATTATGATAACAGAAGGAAACGCTGATCCCGAGACCATACCCCTCTTCTATGGAAATGGCTCCGTACTAGGAGCTCATTTCACTTTTAATTTTATAAGTTTTCTTACTAGCCTACATAAGAATTTCACTGCGGAAGATTTATATACGGGCATAGTAACATGGTGGAATATTTTACCTGCTGAATATACAAACAATTGGCTGGTAAACATTTTTTTATATTTTCTTTTAGACTAAATACCTACTATAATATAGTTATCGGCATAAAGTTGGTCAGATATATGAAAAATTTTTACTGAAAGAATATTGAAAAACTTTTTATGCCGATTACCTCTGCATAATGGCTAGCCTTAAAATATACATATTTTGTCATGAAATTTAGTATTTGAAACACACATGAAATTTACCCCTCTTTTTAAGGTCGAAACCGCTTCCAACTATTTTTTAAATGTAAATATTGTTGTTGGAAAGGGCTTAAAAAAGGAAATGCGATCCACTTTTTACTTTTGCATTTTGATAATCTAGAAAGCAAAAAAAAACTGGCCATCTTTTAACAACAATTGAAAAAGGAAAACATATTGTCGATAACGTTGTGTGTTCCCTTGATGCCGCATTCCAATATCAGTTTATTTTCAGTTTTGAAGTTAACATAAATAGCCATATATATTTGAATATTTTCCAAGAGCTTATTACTGCTTTGACTGCTTTATTTCCTCACCATCCAGAAGCAGATATTCATGATGATCGAACATGGTTACAGCAGGATAGTGGTCAGTGGCGTATTTAGAATATTGCCACGGGGGGGGGGGGTCTATACCTTTTGTTTTATCTTTCTTTCTTTCTTCTTTTCTTACTTTCTTTAAAAAAGCGCCGCAGGCGAAAAAATTTTCGGTGCCACGCCCGATATCAAAATTTATAATTTCTATGTTTTGATAGCTGAACCCAAAAAAGGAAGAAATTAAGAAATTTTTAAATATAAACGCAATAATGGGAATACTACTTATATACAGGGTGTCCCATAACTTATGGGCCGTAGAGTAACTGGAGATACTAGACATCAAACTAAGCCGATTAAGTCATATAAGTTTTTTCGGATTGTTACTCGTTCTAGAGATACAGGGTGTTGAAAGTAAAGGTTTATTATTATTATTAATATTATTATTTATTTAGTTAAAAGTTTAATAAAGTGTATTGAGGTCAAAGGTGGTCACTTTCAACATTTACTAAGGTGAGCTTCTTGTTTTTATTCCACTGTTTCGAATTTATTACGTTGTGATAATTAAAATATTAATTTAATTATGTACTTTTTTATGCTTTGGGATGTTTAAAGGAAAATATCTCGAAAACCGTTAAAGATATTAAGATCAATCAAGTACACCTTTTTGACTCAGAAAATGCCCTTCTTTAAGAAACTTTAATTGAAAAACACCTAATATCACAGGTAAGAAAAAAAATCATAGATTTATGAAGCCCAGTGTATGCAACTAGCGCCCTCTATTGTGAAACCTAAAAATTTCTACAAATTCTTATTTCTTGCTCATAAAAACATAATACTGCCAACTTTCAATTCCATTCATTAAACGGTTTTAAAATTATGGCTTATTTTCGAGAATAAACTTTTACTTTCAACACCCTGTATCTCTAGAACGAGTAACAATCCGAAAAAACTTATATGACCTAATCGGCTTAGTTTGATGTCTAGTATCTCCAGTTACTCTACGGCCCATAAGTTATGGGACACCCTGTATTTTTTTAAATATTTATGTTTAAAAATATATATTTCTACATAATATGACCGATTCCGAAAATGATTGGTTTTCAAGTTATTTTTGCCATTTTTTTTGCCAAGTTTGGCCATGTTGTTTTGTTATCTGTGACACAGTTACTTAATTATTTGTAAAAACAAAGTATTGCTTATAGTTCTAGTTTGCCAAAAAATTACAAAACTAAGTGAACATCATTTTAATTTTTTAATAATTTTATTTAATAATAATAATAATAATAATAAAGGTCTTTATTCAAAAATTGTAAAATAGAAAATTATTACATTTTGTTATCGGGCGAGGTTCAGTTCACCCTGTCTACATTAAATGCAACAAGGCATCTGATCTGTTCTGAGTTTTTTTTAATGTTGAGCCCACGGGGGGGGGGGGGTCCAGACCCCTCGGACCCCCCCTAAATACGCCACTGATAGTGGTCAACCATAAATGTTTGACAATATTTAAGTGAAGTTCCTACAAACCGCTTGATAGGAAAAATGGGTACCATTAAATGGCCGCCACGATCGCCCGACTTTAATGTTCTAGATTATTTCCTTTGAAATAACCTAAAAACCAAAGTTTGCGTAACAAAACTTAGATAACGACTTATACATGGGCCCTGTTAAGCAAAAGCAACCAACCCTCAATATGTGAATTTGGAGTAAATTAGCATTTAATCATTTTCGTAATTATTTAATTTTCCATCAATTTTTTCGAAACTATAACTTAACTATCCATATAAATCGTAAGATCAAAGAAATCATATACCTACATTTTCACCCAAAAAAATTTGGTATATTGAGGGTTGGTCACTGTTCAACAAATTACAAAATAATACGCTTTTTAAAAAAAATGTTTTAACTTAAATTATATTGTTTACAAAATCATCATTAGGAAACCTAGATAAATAGTGGAACACATCGATTCTGTTATTGATGCATTTCACAAATTTCCATCTCCTTCAATATCAAAATCAAGCAATTTTATGTCAAAACCATCTACATCCTCGATTCAGCACAATAATACCAACCCACTTGGTTGGTAATCTTTGAGAATTAAATTAACAAATATTGATCACACAACAATCCAAGTGGTATGGTTGTTTTATGCGAAATTTGAGAAGTCCTGTTAACGAACAGGAGATAAGTGGGGAAGAATTTTTCAAGGTTAAAATGCATGGGATGGCTTGGTAGCTTTCTGCAGAATGTAGTATGGACATTTCTAGACCAGAATATGATATTATCTCGTTTTTTAAAAATGTTGTGGTTCCTTTTTGCTTAACAGGGCCCACATGAAATTCGCCAAATAACTCCGGATATGGTACATAATATCGAATAAATTTTACTTTAGATTAGGGTTTTGTCAAGAAAACAATGTGCAACATTTCCAGTAAAGTAAATAATGGTTCGTATTCCTTTTTTTTGTCCCCTTTCTAACGAGCAGTCACAATACATACCTTTACACAAAAAAAAGTTGGGGGAGGTTTCTACCCCCTAATTTCATAAAGACACAAACAAAGTATGAAAAAACAAAAAATAAAGAGGCTTTTCAATACTGAATTTATTCCAGTTAAAAACTCCAGCCTTTATAATATTAGAATAACTCCATTCAAGTAGAAGCGAGTCGAATAGAACGCCGCCGATTGGTTAAAGCGGCTATTACGTGAGTCGGATGTTTTTAAATTTTTATTAAAAAGTGTAGGTATTGAGATTAATTATTTTTTTTGTAAATAACTCATGACTAAAAACTGAATTATTATACATTTTCATTTTTCCATCACTAGGGTTCAAACCAAAATTTAGAAAAAATGCCCATTAAAAGGTGGCGTTTTTTACTGAACAGTGTATGAATTAGATACTCAGTTTATCAAGAAAACAGATTATTTAAACTTTTGTCCATTTAGCTTGGCAATCATGACAATACCCGTGTGTCAACCAGATTAGGCGTGGAACATATTGATGGATTAAATATATTGGTATCTCTTTTACAAGATGCTCAAATAACTTATCAAGGAGAAGAAATAGGACAGGAGAATGGTAAGGAAAAAAATTGATAGAACAACTACTTATAAAATACAATCTATTCTGTCTATTCTATTTTATAAATCGTTTAATATTACTACATTATTGTCTTCGGTTGGCTAAGAGGAAGGGGGGGGGAGGTGGTGGGGTCGTGGGGTGGGGCAATTAATGTATAGAATATGAGTAGGTAACTATGGTAATGATATAGTATTGTAAATTTATTATAACGTAAAAAAACTATTCTAACAATCGCTTTATACGAAATATTATGTTATTCTATTGGTTATGGTTTTTTAGGTAATGTTACATGTGAAGAAGGGACTGATCCACAAGCAATAACGAACTGCTCTACCTTTGATGTAAGAAGCAGAGATTTTGAACGTACTCCGTTTCAGTGGGACAACTCTACTAATGCAGGTAGGTCTAGCGAACGACGGAGAAGCGTGATATAAAGTCCTTTATGAGAGAATAAGTAATATGTTTAGATGTCTGCAATAAGGACAACAGATTAGATCAGATCAGGTTATCAGCCGTTCAAAGCTGTCCATAGCTGTTCATTAGTCGTTTACAGCTCTTCTAAAACGGCTATAATGAACGGCTCTGAAAGGCTATGACCTGTGCAATCTGGCGCAGAAACCCCCATCTCCCTTTACTACTTTAATTTAATTACTAATTTTCTCATTATATTTTTTCTTTAAACCTTGGGTATTAGATATATTAATAATAATAATAATAATAATAATAATAATAATAATAATAATAATAAGTTTATTTAAAATTTAATAATATAATAAATAATATGTTTATGTTGTTTTCTATAAATTTATTCTTCAATCCCCTGAAGCTGAGCTTGTTAGGGGCAAATCTTATTTTTTGTTTTAGTATGTAAAATCATAAATCATAAATATGCATTAAAAATTAAGTTTTAAGTAAAAATGTTAATTTATAGTAGAAACGCAGTTCTTTTTGAAGAAATATATTACCTAAGTATAATAAAATTATTAATTTACAATTTTTAAGTAAAAAATATTACTTATATAAATTATTTAGAACAATATTAATTAAAGCATTTCTAAAAATATTTTCAAATTGTCTGTTTTTAATATCAATGTTTTTATTTTGACTTTAAATTTTTTTAATGA
Organism: Polydrusus pterygomalis; assembly: GCA_963969555.1. Taxonomy (NCBI): domain Eukaryota; kingdom Metazoa; phylum Arthropoda; class Insecta; order Coleoptera; family Curculionidae; genus Polydrusus; species Polydrusus pterygomalis. Next base: position 24,738,065 of record OZ018379.1, read on the forward strand.
AATCAATTTTTTTAAATTTGTTCATAAATAATCGTTTAAATAAAAACATAAATATTTGAAATTTTTTTGTCCTATGGACTTATTTATTTTAGGTTTTATGGTTATTTCATTTTTATGACGTGTATTATGATTATGGTTTTTAAATTGTATACGGTTTTTATTTTTAAATATATATATTACGATGTTATAAATGTAAAGTTGTCTTATGTTCAACTTTTTTGTTTCTGAATATAATTCTTTTGAAGGATAAAAATAATCTTTATTGAATATAATTTTTAAAAACCTTTTTTGTAGTATTTCTAATTTTTTAACTAAAGTTCTATTTATTCCTCCTCAACCTAAAATTCCGTAATTTAAATGAGTTTTAACTAACCCGTAATATAATATTTCCATAATATTATGTCTTTAAAATTTTTTTAATGTTTTTAAAAATCGGTAGTAAACTTCTTAATTTTTTAATCAAGTATTTTAAGTGAAAATTCTAATTTAATTTACTATCAAAAATAATTCCTAAATATTTTATTTTATTAACTTTAAAAATTTGAATAGGTATCTTCATTTATTTGAATACTATTCATATTTCGTGGTAGGTTATTTAGGTTTAAAAAGTCGACAAAACTCGAATAATATTAGTCTTAATTTTTTTTAGGGTTTAACGATGGTGCCAAACCCTGGCTTCCAGTTAGCGAAAAATACGTCGAAACAAACCTAGCGAGCCAGAATATTTCCGGTGCTAACACACATTACAACATATACAAACAAATGTTAAAACTGAGAAGGGAATTTCAAGAAGAAGGTCAAGTTACGACGGGTGTTGTTTTCAGTAATGCCTCGTCAGTTTTTTTTGCTCAGAGATTTATAAGTGGGAGTAGTTATGACGTTAACTATGCATTTTATTATAATGTCGGGAACACTGAAGACGTGCTTGGGATGATGCCTTGCAGAGATTGTATGACGGTGGCTGTAAGAAGTGTAAACAGTGACTATCAACTAGGGTAAGTGTTTTCTTAGATATCATAGTTGGAATATCATCAACCCAAATAGCATTTAGACGTCTGATCAACGTCGCTGTAGACAACCCAATGTCGGCAACAGGCGTCGGAACGACTACGTGTGGACCCGTTATTGCACTAAAATGGAGCAGACAAATTTGGGTCTTTTAGACGTCAGTAACTTACCATTAAAGTGTACCCTTCTTAATCAAATTTTACTTAAAGTTTTGTTTAGATCTCGCAGCATTCCAAAGTCTACTGGGGGATGTCCGCAGGAAATTGTACCTTGTGGAGGAGCACGGACCCCTTTATTTAATTTGATTGATTAATTTTGTTAATGATGGAATATAATAAAAAAAAAATTAAATAATTTCTGCTTATAAAATAAAATAAAGTAAATGCATATATACAGGGTGATTCACGTTGAGTGGCCTATTAGAAGATCTTAGAAACGAGAAAAGTTATATTTCTAAACATTTGGTAGCGGGCATGATTGGCTTTGAACTTTTAAAATATTATATTTTGACGTTTGTATCACTTCCGGTTATACCGGAAGTTATTGCCAACTTTGGTATTTCAAATGGACTACCCTGTATATTTTAGCATTTTTGGATACCTTATTAAAACCTAAGTAAAATTTATTAATAATGATCTATATCTATCTCTAACCGTTTTTGAGATATGAATTATAAAATGCATTTTTTATGTAAAAACCTTACCGAGAAGAAAGTTCAGTAATTTTTAAATTAATAGAGCTAAACATTTAAAATTTTGTAGGCTTTTAACTAAAACATAGATCTTTAGACTACATTACTTAAGTTTCATGTTTGCAGCAATTTAAAAAAAAAATATTTAAAATATGTGTTTGTGTTAAGGTAGGTATATAAGACATTATTTTTGTAAAAAAGGCTTTAATTCCGATTTTTGTTTGACTTTGAGCTTTATATAATTATAATATTATTTATATAATAACTTATATTAACAAAATGCTGACATTAACGCATATTTTGTCAAAAATCGGAGTCGAAGCCTTCTTTACAAAAATAATGTCTTATGAACTTAACACAAACACATAATAAGATATTTTTTTTTTGCATTGAATTATATTTACATATTGGTTATACACAAGGTATTTATTGGGGGTTTTCTTGGTAAGCAGTAATAATATGAGGGGTTTTTTATTGTCACTTAATAATGCGTTATTATTACCTGCTTAACAAACTGTATTTATATCGATTTGTAATACATACACTTCTGGTAAATAAACATTTGGTAAATAAATTAATTTCAATCCTAACATTCCCGGTAAAATAGGAGGTCAAGTAAGGACAAATTGGATGTAACTGTAAAAAATAATGAAGGATTTTAATACTTCACTGCCGTAAAAAGCATTTATGAGGGTAAACCATCCAACGAAGTTGTATCTTGACCTTATCTTTTGCTACCTAAGTTGCAGTGTTGTCCGATTACATTAATAGATATTAAAGGAAGTGTCTTTTTGTATAAACATATTTTTACTAATAGACAATCCCTTTGGTTAAAAATAAAAAAAAATATTTAGTAATAAATGCCTTTTATACAATTTTAGGTTAAACAATTGGTTACTTTTATTTTTCCTTTGTTTTTTTTGCATTTTTTTAAAAATAAATATATTTTTTAGAACGCAATGTGTTTCTTCACCTCATTTTACTATAATAAATTAAGAAATATTACATACGTATTAATATTTTGTAAAAAATGCAAATAACTGCATATTTTAGAGGCAAAAAAGGCATACATATACAGGGTGATTCACGGTGGATGGAACGTTAGACGTTTCTGAGGAACCAGTAAAGGAATCGTTCTGAAAATTTGGTCGTTTACATAAACGGACACGCTCTACCTATCTAAAATATTTTAAACAATACAGTGTTGCCGGTTCCACACAAAAATAATAGCCACTTCGATATTTTAAATGGAACACCCAGTATATTATTAAATTTTTAAATTCTACATAAAATTCTAATTATTTTTTATTAAAGAATTACTAGCCTATGCTTAATGGTTTCCGAGATATTGTCTCTTGAAAAATAACATTTTTAAAATTTGACAGCTTCTAGCTTTTTAACTGTACGTCTGAGAGCAAAACGGCTTACATGCCCCTATCTTCGATTTTTATTATCTTTCCAAAAGTGTCAATTTCCGGTTAAACGGGATGTAGGAAATATAATACTTCTGGTTTAACCGAATGTTGTTACTTTTGGAAAGATAATAAAAATCGAAGATAGGGACATGTAAGCCGTTTTGCTCTAAGACGTACAGTTAAAAAGCTAGAAGCTGTCAAAGTTCAAAAATGTCATTTTTCCAGAGACAATATCTCGGAAACCATTAAGCATAGACTAATATTGCTTTTATTAAAAAATAATTATAATTTTATGTAGAATTTAAAAATTTAATAATATATAGGGTGTTTCATTTAAAATATCGAAGTGGTTATTTTTTTGTGTGGAAGCGGCAACACTGTATTGTTAAAAATATTTTAGATAGGTAGAGCGTGTCCGTTTATGTAAACGACCAAATTTCCAGAACGATTCCTTTACTGGCTCGTTAGAAACGTCTAACGTTCCATCCACCGTGAATCACCCTGTATATATGCGCATATTTTTGCTGAATCTAAGTGCATATAATCCGCCCTTTTTTGATACGTATCTACACTGAAATTTAAACAAATATTTTTTCTCTAAATTATAGTGACACGTTTAATGTGAGCAGACCACTTAAGCCGGGAGAAGCTGTCCTTAATAAAGTTGCACCGGAAACCAAGTAAAACTTACCTACACTTACAAGTTAGAAGAAGTGATGCATTCGTCATTTCGTTATTTATAAATAATTACCGATCTTTGGTGTACAATTCTTACTGTTTAATGTAACAAAAATTTGAGCTACATATTTAATAATAGCAGAAAGCGATGTATAAGGTAAATATTTTATTATAAGCCAATTACAAAAAAATATATCTATTTTTTTATATCTAGTACTACTGTTACAGTGAAAATACTGGCTGATTTTAACAAAAAATAAGTCTGGAGGGGTACTCGGTATCTTTTTAAATTAGCGATAGCCAAAAAGATAAAGGAGTGAGGATTTTTTATAAAAAACTTTGAAAATAATCAACGTACCTATATACGAAAATCGGTCTCAAAATAGGTTATGTGAGGCAAGTAATTTTCTCTTCCACTTATTCCCGTAAAGCTGCGAGTAGAGGAAAGTGCCCTAATATGGGATACATTTTATTAAACTGTCATATTTTAGGGAAAAATTAATCAAATTTTTTTTTTATGTGTTGACATTAATGTACTACCTGCCAGACGCATTAACATAACTTTTGTGTACTATTTTTAAAAGAAACGGGCGATTTAGGCTGGACTAGAACCGGCTATAGGAATAACAAAAAAGCAGGTAAGATCCACACTCAACGAGTGGGCTGAACGCCGCTCTAAGGAGCAATGGCGGACGATCCAAGGGTGCAGACAAGCTAAGGACTTTATAGCTTGGCCGAGCAAGGCTTAGCTAAATTGGATTCTAAATAGAAGACGATGTGTCCTAAATCCCTTGATTGGGATACTGACAGGACACTGCAAGCTGAGGAAGCACCTATCACTGATTGGTGTCGAAGACGACCCAATCGGTGCCAGATGCCTGGAGGAGGAAGATACCCCACTGCATTTTCTGGGTACCTGCGAGGCCCTGGGAAGACTCAGGCACCAGGTCCTGGGATCAGCGGCTCTCCAGAAGGAAGAAATCACGGCCATGGCCTGGAGCGACATACTCGACTTTATAAAAAGGTCGGGACGCTTTGGCGGGGGCCAAGGTGGTTAGCGTGATTGGGGGAAGACTCTGGGGTAGGCAAAAAGGATCGCGGTTGGTCTACTTGCCAGGTTTTCGGAACCTCCCCTCAATTACTACTACTACTACTAGGCTGAAATGTCATTTTATTGATTTTTAAAAATGGTGTCCTAATATTGGATATACATAATGTATTACAATATTATGAATGTATTTAAACAAAAAAAAAACAATTGCATTTTCCATATTTCGTATGTCCCACTGTTTTCTGCCCCAATATTGGATATCCAATATTGGGCGCACCGCTTATGTCCAATATTAGGCACCTGATCATATTATTAGGTTATATTTTTCTACGGAAAAACTAACAACAATTATACCGCAAAACCTAAATAAATACAATGCCTACCGCAGTAGCTTCAACACTGACATACAACTACTTAAATTACTTACCTGATTTTCGATATTTCGACGCTCAAACAGGTCGCGGTAAAATAATATTGTCAAACGTGAAAACTAACAAATTGCCAATATCACTTTAATGGACTATTATACTAGCAGGTTAAAAAACGTCGGCAATGCATTTTGAGGTTTAAGTGAACTACTTGTTAATAGATGGCGCCCCATATTTATCTGGGTTGGCAAATACAATGGTGTCCAGTATTAGGAGCTATCCTAATATTATTCTACTTTCCTCTAACTAATTCGGGATGAGCTAGTAAAAATCTACAAGAGGTTTTTCACTGCCCTGATGCCAGAAATGCTACGTTTTTCCATCTTACCTACTATTTATAATTTTCATTTTTCTTCTAATCACACATAATAATATCAAATCAAATAATAATATCAAATAGTTTTAGGCTAAGTGTTAAGTTTATGGTTATTTTAAGTCGCATAGAAAGACAAAACGTGTAATTAGCTAAATGTAAAAAAAAATAAAATTACGTCGCTTGCAAGGAGATACGTCTTGAGCTATCGCTTTCTCTATTTAAGTTCGTGTTATATCGGTTTACTACGAAACAACCCGAACAGTGTTACAGAGTACGAATTTCTACAGGTTTGTTAAGAGAGCCCGATCACATCGCTATTATTAATATAGTGTGCCACTCCTGGACCGCGTAGAAACGAAAGCATTAGATAGAACGCCAATAATTATTATTGTCTTCAAAATTTTTTAAATATTTGTAAATTTGCTCGCTCACCGGGGCGAAAAAACATGTCGATCAGATAAGCCTATTTTTTTCATATGTAAATGTATGCTCGACCTCGACCACTGCAGAGACGCGACGCAAACCGTGGCGAGCGTCAGTTGACGCGCGAGCCGCGAGACGTCTTTTTAAGAGCAACTAGGCGAAGATGTCGATGAGCGGTGGTAGGAGAAGAGTAGATCCGAAATAGTTGATATTCGTTATCATTCGTCGTTTGTAACCCAGCTATATGTTGTTTTTATTCCCGAAAATATGTGACCACCGATAGTATTCCACTTTTTATTTATCTCAGAAACCCAATTTTTTTTTCTTCTTCCTCCATACTGCCATTAAGGTCCAACAGGGAAAGATCCTCGTTTGATAAAGAACGTTCAATTACACTGTGCTTAACGGCAGGTACAGTAAAATTGTTTTTGACTTCGCGACTCTTCAGTGAACGAGCACCTTTAAAGGAACCGTGTTTGCAATGTAAATGCCTCGTCCATTGGCAATTTTTTTTAGCTTTTATTTAATAAATTAGCTTAAACTGTATACTGTTGATATAGTTTTAAAATATTTATTACATAATAAACTGGCGAATGCTTCACTGAACTTGCAGTTTGTATAACAATGTATTTAATAAAGTTGTTTATTTGTATTGAGATTCAAGAAGTTTTCTTTACTTGCACGATAATAAAATGTGTTAGTATTTGAAGGATGGAATGCTGGTAGGGTTGAATATATTTGGGATGGCGTTGATAATAGAGTATAAGAAACACCCATGATGTTAGCTCTCTTGCATAACGAAAGTGAAATTCACAGTTGTATTCAAGTCCAGAATTTAAAAAAATGTAATCGAATATCAGTTTGTAATAAAATATAACAATAATAAAAAATGTTAAAATAAAGCCCATTTAAAAGTTGGTGGTGCTGATGGAGGAAGATTTCCAAGGTATAGTTAAAACATGCGAAGACTCAAATACTTGCTATTTCCATTTAAAATATAAATACGAGATATTTGTTTACCATAATTAAAATAGCTTAATAGAAATTTTTTAAAAAATTTCAAACAAAAATAAAAAGCGGTGTCAATGCTATAAAGAAAAGAAATAATTACAAAATAAAATAATTATTGAATGTATTCACGAAATTCAGCACTGATAACCAGCTGAATAAATACTTTATAAAAATGAAATAATTTATATAATTAAAAAATAGGCATATTATTTATTTATTCTTTAATCTTAAAACAACAAACTTCAAAAATAATATTCACAAAAATCTATGTAATAGATACACATTCATGACACTAGCGACTAGACAAACGAAGTTTTTACAAACAATCAAGGTTAACAGTTTAATTTTCTAAAACGATCATTGTTATATAATGGATTAATATAACCGGGACAAATTAAAACAATTAACTACCCTTATTTAAATTTAAATTTAAAAAAAATTTTGTAAATTATACCTCAGTGATGAGTATCAGAATAACATTCTTCTTCTTCTTCTTCTTATAGTGCCTATCCGGTTCGGATGCTGGCGACTAGCATTGCTATTCTAACTTTATTGGCTGCTGCACGAAACAGTTCAGTAGTGGTTATTGTCTGAGATTTTGAAGCCAAGAGTTTTTTCTCCGTCCTGGTCCTCTATGGCCGTATATTTTGCCTTGAAGAATGAGCTGTAGCAGGCCATACCGTTCTTCGTTTCGTGTTATATGACCCAAATATTCCAGCATCCTCTGTTTAATTTTATCGTCGATGTCGCACTTTTCATAGTTAAGCTTTCGTAATACTTCGACGTTGGTAATTCGGTCCGTCCATGATATATTCAATATCCTCCTGTAGCACCACATTTCGAAAGCTTCAAGTTTCCTCATCGATGCTTAAGTTAACGTCCATGATTCGACGCCGTACAATAAGATTGAAAACACATAGCAGCGTAATAGACGAATTTTCGTTGCTATTGGTAGATCACGGTTTTTAAAAACCCTTTTCATTTTGACGAAGGATGCTCTGGCTTTCTCGATGCGAATTTTTGTTTCCACAGAATGATCCCATTGATCATTTATATTTGTGCCTAGATATTTATAGCTGCTTACTCTTTCTATTTGTTGTTGATTTACTGTGAGCTGGTTGAAGGGGATGTTTTACTAATGATCATGTATTTTGTCTTGTTTACGTTGAAGTCAAGGCCATACTGTTGGCTGCATTCTGCTATGCGCGTAATCAGTGTCTGCAATCCTTCCAAGCTATCTGCGAATATGATAGTGTCATCCGCATACCTAATGTTGTTCAGTCGTTCACCATTTACTAGAATTCCAATTTCACTATCCACCAGAGCCATCTTCATTATTTCTTCCGAGTAGAGATTGAAAAGTAGGGGGGACATTATGCAGCCTTGTCTTACCCCCCGTTTTATGGTCACATCTTCCGTCAACTCTTTTCCCACTTTAATATTGGCTGTTTGGTTGTAATAGAGGTGGTGTATTATTCGGATGTCTTTATCCTCCAGGCCAGAATAACATTAATACATTTTTTATACGAAACTTTATATTTTATTTTTTTAGTAGTGTAATGTATATTCTAATAGATCCCTGTAATAAACTAAAAGTTGGTAAAAAGCAAATAAAAAAAAATCAATTTTAAAAATAGGAAGCTTAATGACTTTGCGGGTTTAATTTGTTATCGCCCCATTTAAAGTTTTCCTGGGTCATGATATATACCATCCAGTAGAAAAGATTCAGAAGCCCAAAAGACGCTGGAAATATTATTCTTGCAGTTCTGTCAATGAGGGATACACTGTTTACATGTCTGATTGCGTGATGGCCAGATTTGTTGAATTCTAAAAATAATAAAAATAGTTATTCCTCAACAAACACGCATAGATGACAATTAATAGTATATTAACGTACACGTTTTATAAAGCATCATTTTATAGCACGCGTCCATGTTAAAAAACGAGCCGCTTGCGGCGAGTTTTATAACGGGACAAGTGCTTAAAACTGCTTTATATAACACGTACATTATACTATTTTTTCTAATTTGTAGTTTTTTCAAAAAAAATCACATATTTAAAAAGAAAATAAATCCTTCAAATTTTGTAAATTTTTATGTCTAAATTTTATGTTGATATTATTATTTTTTATCATAGTAGCCTCTGGACAACAAAATTTCTTTTGCGAACTGTAATTTTTGATTTATTGACCCATTTTCACCACGAGATTCTAAAGTTATTTTAGCGATATGAGATTTGAAATTGGACGGAATACGTTGTGTGATCCTTGTACATTCGCTACATATACAGAGCGTTCGGAAATTCGGGCGATTTTGCTACTTTTTTCGAATTTCAAAAGACGTGATTTTACGTCAAGGCATTGCAATTTAGTATAGGGAAGATGGAAAATTCAAATAAAGTTGAAGTTAAAATCGAGATTGGAAGGTTAGTAGATTGAATTTTGGATAGGATTTGGCAGAAAATGATAGCTTGCAGCATCTACAAAAGATTGATTTATAGATTTATGCAACCAACATACATGACTGTTATCCACACAGAATAAAAAAGTAGGTTATCAAGCTATTTTTCCTCTGCGAAAAATAGGTTTTCTCGTAAATCACAAAGGCCGCACAAGTCAATGAAATAAAAAATTTAAATGTTACCAACATTAAATAAAGAAAAAACGCGTATCGAAATAGCTTCATTACGATGCGCAAATGCGTATCGTAATAGACTTGTTATGATACCAAATTAGAAAAAAACCATTTATAAGTCTAAAATACGTGCAATGGATTAATTTTTACAGTAAAATATGGAATGCAGAGTAGTATACTGGCGTTTCATTGACAATTTTCAGCAAATACATGATTTTTAGCAGTAGTTTAGAATTGATGTTTATGTTAGTTAGCTGCATTGAGTTACATTAACTTAGGCATAGTTTTATTTAAATCTTCGTAAAATGGAAAAATAATCCGTTAAAAAGTATTGTGTTGTAAATAAATAATATATAATAATAATAATAATAACAAATTTTTATTAGTTCATTGAACTATTTAATTACATTTCAAATTTTAATTTTTTTCTTCTCTCCTGGTAGATAGGTAATTACAATCTAGAAAGACTATTTTATTAGACTTTTTTACATAAAATTTGATTCTTTAATTTTTTTACAAATGGTTTTAAATTACACCTTTTAATTTCATTTCCTAACTTGTTATATTCTATAGCACCACTAAAAAATATTGATTTTTGAGTCGATTTCAAATTTGTATGATCCAAAATAAAGTTATTTTTTCCTCTTGTTTCATGAATATGAACTTTATTAAATTTTGTCAAGAAATTTTCATAATATGGTGCTGTTATATTTAAATTTATTTTATGAATAAAAATCAAAATACGAAATAATAAAAAAATTTCTATATTCATCCATTGTAAACAATTTAGCATTTCCGTTATTTTAGTGTATTTATTACATCCCAATAATATTCTCATTGCTCTATTTTGTAAAATCTGTAATCTGTTTTTATCTTGTTGTGAACATATATATAAAATTGAACTACAAAAAACAAAATGAGGTAAAATAATACAATTGAAAATCATTTTTCTACTATAAATGCTTAAGTATCCGCTTAATCTATTTAGAACTCCGATTTTTTTTTTAAATTTTTTTACAAATATAATCCATATGATCATGAAATTTAAAATTTTTGTCGATAATAACTCCTAAATATTTAACTTTAGTAACAATTTCAATAGCTTCGATATTTATTTTAAAAGAAAGATTTTGATTTTGAAACTCATTATACTGTTTATCAGACCTTAGTAACAAACATTTTGTTTTATCAATATTTATTTTTAATTTATTTTCACACATCCATTTATATATATGTTCTAGAATATTGTTCATATTATTTATTAGACATATTAAATTACAATCTGAAATATAAATTACTGTATCATCAGCAAAAAAATGATATTTACAAATGTCTAGATTGTAGGCCAAATCATTAATATAAATTATGAATAATAAAGGACCAAGTATACTGCCTTGAGGTACACCAACATTTATACCTTTTTTATTTGACACATACTCGTTACATTTAAATGCTTAAAATACCATTGTTGTCAGATGTGGGATAACTGCATTATATCAGTTTGACATAAACAAATAAAGGGAAAGCCGACAAGACCCGTAATAATCATATAGGCAACCTGGAAGTGCCTAAATAAAAGACAAATAAAAGAAAGGTTTTGAAACTGTCTCTCATTTAAACATCGAATATTATTTTTGAAGAAGTAGTCCATACTTAAAGTGGAGTTGAATGATATAGGAAAAAAGAAAAGCACAAAGTCTTTCTCCACATTTTTTAATTCAGAAACTAGGCGAACCTAGGATAGAATCGACATGTTTCGAGTGTAGAAACACTCATCATCACGAAAATGAAGCTAATAGTAAAAAGCTGATGTTGTTAGCAGTAGAGAAAATAAGAAGTGGGACTAATCCGTAATGGAGCTTTCAATGGCACACATGAGGAGTGAAAAAACTTATTATAGTCAAACGACAGAAAACATTTCAACACACTGAAAGGTCAGGGACCAGTTCAAAGCCACTGTGGGTGGGAAATGAAGAGAAAAATTAGGAATTATTAAATAAAGGACATTGGAAAAATCATTTTAAGTATACGTGGTAAAAACCATTAGTTTGATTCAGCTATGTCGGAGAAGTGTGAAAGTCGTCAAGTAAGAGGGAGAGAGAAAGAAAAAATATGTTTTTTGTAAAAGTTGTGTAGATGCTTTCTGTAAAAGATAAAAAAGGGGAATGTAATGAATGAAATGTAGTAAAATAAAGTAGATTAGCTTACCATTTAGCTTGAGGTTTTTACCACGTATACTTAAAATTATTTATACAAAGTCCTTTATTTAATAATTCCTAATTTTTCTCTTCATTTCCCACCCACAGTGGCTTTGAACTGGTCCCTGACCTTTCAGTGTGTTGAAATGTTTTCTGTCGTTTGACTATAATAAGTTTTTTCACTCCTCATGTGTGCCATTGAAAGCTCCATTACGGATTAGTCCCACTTCTTATTTTCTCTACTGCTTACAACATCAGCTTTTTAGCTAGCTAGCTAGCTTCATTTTCCTAATGATGAGTGTTTCTACACTCGAAACATGTCGATTCTATTTTAGGTTCGCCTAGTTTCTGAATTACAAATTGTGGAGAAAGACTTTGTGCTTTTCTTTTTTCCTACATCGAATATTACTTTTGATTGACTCCTAAATTAGTCAAAACAATTTACTAAAGAACTGATACTATGAAACATTTCCTTACCCAATGCTGATGCCTCTCGTTGACGTTGCCGTCTAAATTTATCATCTCCTTTTAAACAGTACAAAAATTGCTTCCATTTGGGTAATTTATTTTCGGTTTGGGTGGTTTTTTCCATGGTTATTTTGACTTGTAAAGAAGAATGAGGGTTGGAGACCAGAGATGTTCTCCTGGAACTTTGGTAAAGTGAATCTGTCTAAAATTGGTAGGAAAAGGGTTACTTTAAAAATAGATCGGACATCGATCCCAGCATGGATAGATTTGGAATTTGGTCTGGGGGTGAGGGACAAGCAAAAGGGAAGGAAGCAGAGGTAGAAATAGTGATGAAGAACAAGTGACAAAAATTTTCTTTTCAGATTTAAAAAAATATTTGACTTTAAAGGGGAGTTTTAGTGTTTTTTGTTGTTGTGTAGATTAATTCAGTTTAAGGGACATTTGGGTCAAGAACTACCTATATAATTCCAAGGATCTCACTTGAAATTATAATTGTTTCACGGACCACACCCCATCATCGATTTTTTAAATTATAACGTCATTTGTCAGAACAATTAAATTGATTTAGACGCATGTTTTGAATAAAATAAAAATAGCAAAAGTTAATTGTAAAAATAGGATATACCGGGTTATTATAAAGTACCGAAACACTTTAATGTCTTTAAAACCGCTAAAGCTATGCTTAAAATATTTGTTATTTGGAGGTTTCTGGGTATGAGGTATTAAACAATGATATCGGCATAGTTGCCAGATTTTCTAGTTTTGCGCTACACATAGTCATTGCATTATCTTAAATGGAATTCCCCATTTGAATCGCTTATTGTTGAAAGGAGGCAAGCGACATTTTCTAGTAGTTCGAGTTATTGCAGAAATTCTCCTTTCTGTCTACATCCGCGTCGTTTGGTGTTGAAAGGATGCAATTGGTGTTAAAAGGATGCAAGCGCTGATGCGTTATATAGACATAATTAATGCGCGGGAGACTGCGATTAGTGTAGAAAGGAGGTAAGCGACGTTGCTTGCTTGCCCTCTTTTAAAAACTTACGAAATAAAAACAATACAGTGGTTAGGATGCGTATGGCATTAATTAAAACAAGATTCAAAAAAGTAGAACAGATTTATCTTATTAGAGGGCACTCGTTTTTGCCGCGCGATAGGGATTTTGGCACTGTAAAAACACTTTTGAGGCGGTTCGACAGATTTTTTTCTGTGCACGAGTTTACTAAATTGATAATTACGTCAAGTGCGAATAGAAAATTTACTGTAATGAAAGTAGAAACCAGTGACATCTGGAATTTTAAAAACTAGTGGACCAAATTTTATAAAAAGAACATCGTTTCTTTAGAGACAAGCAAAAAAAGCATACCACGAAATGAAAAACAAAATTTTTCGGTTTCACAGTTTTACCACTTTAAGCATGATGCATCTAAACCCGGATATGTTACTGCTTCCCCTTTTATTAACAGTCCCTTTAATATAAACACTTTTCACTTAAAAATGCCCAATGCCGGTACCCTAACATGGCCGTCAAATAAGGCATATTCAAGTAAGATTCCGATAAAAGAAACCAAAATAAAGCATATCAAACTCACGTTAAAATATATTTCGGAAAACCATAGACCATTTTACGATGAGATTGTTAACTGGCCGACTAAAAAATAAACATTAAGTTGTATTCTTCCATTTGTTGTGAGTTTTTTCTTAATAAAAAATATTTCTTAAAAAAAAAATGTTTTATTTCTTTATAAGTTGTTGAAAGGGGCTAAGTGACATTTAAAAAAAAACAATTAATTACAAAATAAACAAGAAAAAGTTACTTTGTTTTGCACTAATGTACCTATTTATAAATATTTGTTTAGGTTCAAACAAAAAAATTAATTAAAAATAATACAGTATAGCTTAAAATAGTTTTTTGCGTTTTTCTCAGAACTTACAAAATGTCGCTTGCCTCCTATCAACAATAAGCGATTCATTTATTTTTACTGCAGTTAATTGATCGTCTCAAACTTAGTAAGATCCTAAATTTTCAAAATTTTATTCCTACTAGTTGCTGGGATATGACAACACCGCATTTTCAGTAAAAAGTACCGGAACGCTTAAATATCTTGAAAATCTAATGCTGCGCTTAAAAAAATTGGTCATTTGGAGGTGTCTAGGTATGGAGAATTGAAAAATGATATCGACGCTGTTGCCAGATTTCCCAATTTTGCGCTACACATAGTGGTTTTATTATCTTACATGGAATGCCCCATTTATTTTTACTAGACACCGACAAATGCCAAATATTTTAAGCGCAGCTTTAGCAGTTTTGAAGATATTTAAGCGTTCCGGTACTTTTTACTGCAAATGTGGTGTTGTCATATCCCAGCAACTATAGTAGGAATAAAATTTTGAAAATTTAGGATCTTACTAAGTTTAAGACGATGATCAATTAACTGCAGTAAAAATAAATGGGGCATTTAAGATTACAAAATGACTATGTGTAGCGCAAAACTAGGAAATCTGGCAAAAGTGCCGATATCATTGTTTAATTCCTCATACCCAGAAACCTCCAAGCACCGAATATTTTAAGCATAGCTTTAGCGGTTTTGAAGATATTAAAGTGTTTCGGTACTTTATACGAACCCGGTATATACGGATAATTTACATAGTAAAAATATAAAAAAAAAACATTTCTAATGAAATCTACGGAAAAGTTTAACGAAATTAGGGTAAAACAATAAAGAAAGTAGTGCTTTTAAAACCTCACGAATTCGATATGCCTACCTTTTTTGCAAATCTCTCGCAGAATAACGATCCTATTTTTGCTTTCAGGAAATGAATGATTTAAATGGAACTATGGAAATACATTTGGGACATAAAACTAAATAAAAGAATGTTGGTAAGATTTAGCCAAAAAAAATCTTAAATTGTATAAAAGCTAGAAATTCCTCAATTGTTAAAGTTGCTAACCGCATACTGTAAATTATTTAATGTCGCTTGGGTAGTATTTAAAGTATAGTTTTACTTTGAAATTCATAAATTTTATTAACATCTTCGTACTTCATAATTATTAGCAATGTGACACACCATCAATAAACCTTTGAAAACTGGCGCAAAAATAAAATGGTACACTTTAGAATCACAATATAATAAAATAATTTTGAAAAAATATTTTTCAAGATACACTGAGGAAAATCACTCAATACAAGTATTTTTTTGAATATATGTGTATTACCACAAGGAAAAATCCATTTATCACTAAAATATTTTGTTTAGTCGCAATCAAGGACGTTTTTTTGACAACAATATTGTTATGTGTGCTCAATGCTTTTTTATGGTAACAGAATATCATATAACTATAACAATATGTATCCAATAAAGTGTTTTTAAAAAGTTTTTTTTTAATTCCTATAAGGTTATCTTATTACCACAAAAAATAAAATAAAAATTAACCAATCTTTTATACCTATCTAAAATATACCTTTTAGGAACTAAACAGTTGTTTTTTTAAAATATGGTGAAATCGTTTTGGTTCATTTCATTGCCGTTTGCAGTGTTGTTAGTTTGTTTAGTGGTTGGTGGATTATAGTTTAAAGTGGATGTTTGGCTATTGATTTGATAAATTTTTTATATTTTAATAATTTTATATAGGGTGGTGTACTTTTAGTGCAACGTTATTCAATAGGTGTTGTGGCGGTGTGTCCCCAAATTCAGGTAGGTACAATTATTTTACCAATAATATTTATTACTTATAAGTAACTCATGTTTATCACATTACTCTACTTAGGTACCTACAAAAAATCGTTGACTTAGATCTGGAGTTTTTGAGATATTTCTTCCCCGTTCTAAATTTTGCAATGCAAAATCGCATTTGTTAGGTTTTCTGATACCTATTAATTTACGCTGCTTATTCATTATTTATTTTAGTGATAATTTAATTTTAGTCAGATCCCCTTATTAAACAAATTTTAAAATACAATTTTTATCAAAAATACGGCCCTAATAACTGCAGAACGGAAACTTAATGGCGGCCATTATCGGAATGAATTAAAAAATATAAGTAATAAATATATTTATTGGTAAAATAATTGTACCTACCTAAATTTGAGGACACAGCGCCACAACACTTATTGTATAACGATGCACTAAAAGTACACCACCCTATATAGAATTATTAAAATATAAACATTTTATCAAATCAATAGCCAACTTACTATAAACTAATCCACCAACCACAGCCATTTTGGCGAAGGAGCAAAAAAAAAGGAATTTAGTAGTAGCTAGGTGGACTAGCTACAATAAAAATAAAATTATTTTATAGCTGGCCGATTATTTTTACGAGTAAAAACCGATATTTTTCTAACTATACGACCTCAATTAATCGCAAAATCATTTTTGTTTACCACTGCATTATATATTTTTTATGGCAATAGAGTTGTCTTTTAACAGCAAAAGAATAATATTTAAAAAACGACCATGTTGAGGTTAAAAAGTAATTTCAAAAAAAATAACCTTGTAGCGACAACAGAGTTGTTTTTTCGGCGCCTATTTAATGCAGATTTCTTGCTACTGCGAATGGATTTCTAGCTACGGCTAATAGAGTTTTCTCTCAGTGTAGAAATAGTATTTTTATTTAAAACTGTAGATTATTGTGTGCAAAAATTTGATAAAAAAATGGCAAATGCGTTTCTAGACCTAGCTAGCCCTCAACCAGCTTGCTTGTTCTGATCAATCCAATGCATAAATATGAAATGTTTCTTACATTGTAAATAGGACAAATAATTGAGCTTTTTCTCCTTCGATTTTCAGAACTAGTATTAATATTTTCTAGAAGATCTGCTGCGGTAGTTCCTATCAATTCTTCAGCTGGTTCTTTACAGTCCTCCCACTCATCTTCATCTACTGGAATTTCACCACTACCAACCTAAAATTAATATATTTTGCTCAGACTATTTTATACAGCTATAATTGTAATTTTAAATGACGGAGTGGTGATGAGAGACGTAATACATTACTTGCCTACCTTAGTAAAATAATGTACTCCTGCAAATTCCAACAGTGTAGCGATACAGTAAAGAAAACTCATCAGCAAAAACCAATCTAATGCAGTGGCATATCTAACTTTTGGCAGATCAGTTCTCGAATCCAAACTGATGGTTGATAATGTCAGTACAGTAGTTATGCCTTCAAAAAAATGTGATTAATAATTTAGAGTGGTAAATTTTATTAACTATTTCCTACATCAATAATAAATTTTAATATATAATATACAAAGAGCTAAAAACCATGCAGTTTGCACGAATCCATACTAAACACAATTTCTCTTTCACAGCTTAACTATCTGACAGGATGTGTATAGTATTTGTAGAATTATACCGTTGATCTTTTGACTGCAATAAACCCTCATTATCCCTTTGACCATAAAATAGATAATGAAATCCCAAATTTTAAAACCTTTTCGAGCAGAGCCTGACCAGGTACTAATTCAATTTATACCTATGCCTGATTCATATATAAATACAAACTGATTTTTAATAATTTTAGTCTTTAGTGGTTTTCCGGCGAGTAATTTTTAGTTAGGCTTATTAGTGGTAGAATGTGGCGTCCTTGGAATTGTGCTGATAGGGGGGCACCTTCAAGTGTAATTTTTAAAAGAAAGCATTTATCTACCGATGCCAAACTAATAATTAAAAATGTGTATCAATCTTTGTTGAGTAGAAATTTTAATTCGATGGATGCTTTAGCCGAGACATTTACTTTGACAAAAACTCCTTTATCTTCGTTCGGTAAGAGACATAATACTTAAACCTGTTAATCCTAGAAAAAATCGGAGTGATTCTGATTCTGTAGAAGCATTGACGAAAATGACATGGATTTATTAAGAAGAAAGATTTACCAAATGTATGAGGCACAAACTGTACCCACTTTGATTTCCCTCAAAGAGCGGCTGATTAAAGACGAAACAAATATCTCTTGTTGCCTTTCAAGCCTTAGGAAAATATTGCGTAAAATGGGTTTTAAATACCGAAGCATTAATAAAAGACAAACATTAATGGAATCTCAACGTTTACGGGAATGGAGACTTAAATATTTAACAGCTGTCAAACAATTTAGAGAAGAAAATCGTCCAATTATTTACCTTGACGAAACATGGTTCGATACCCATGACACTCCAAAAAAAGGTTGGGATGATTCTTCCAAAAAATGTCAAAGCAAGGCACCATCAAATAAAGGCAAAATAATCACAATATTACATGCTAGTTCAGAGAACGGGTTTGTTCCAAATTGTCTGTTGCTTTCAGCCAAAAACATAGCAGATTCTTCTTTAGATTACCATCAAGATACCGACGCACAACTTTTTGAAGATTGGTTTAAACATAAACTTCTTAAAAATATACCTGTAAATAGCGTCATTGTAATGGACAATGCTAGTTATCATAGTCGGCAAGCAAAAATCATTCCCAATTCTAATAATACAAAAGCAGAAATTCAAAATTTTATGATTGAAAATGATTTATATTTTGAAGAAACTTACAAAAAACGAGAACTGCTAGAAGTATTAAAAGCTTTTAAAATAAATAAGGAGTACGAGTGTGACAAATTTGCAGCAGAAAATGGACATACAGTGTTGCGTCTTCCTCCATACTATTGTATATTTAATCCTATTCAGCTAATATGGCGCCAATTAAAATCCAATATTAGGAGAAATAATATTTCTCCTACATTAAATGCATCTGTAGTAGAATTAATTAAAAACGAAGTAAGAAAAATTTCTGCAGACAGCTGGAAAAACTGTGTACAGCATGTAATTAAGGTGGAAAATTCTTACAATTGTATGATAACAAATGTTCAACCCTTAATTATAAGTTAAGGCTTAGATGAAGATAGTGATACAGAGTTAAATTTTAAATAAATTATCAATAGTCTTTTAGAATTTAATTAATTTTTATTGTACTTGTTATCCTAATAGTTATACTTTTAAATTATATTATTTTCAATTATCATTAATTGTTATCATTATTTTACATTTATTATAGGTACCTACCTAAAACTAAAAGAACCTATCTATTTATTTTAAATATAAAAATAAATCATGTGGTATAGGTACATTTTTAAGCCGACGCTGATCCCATTTAATCCCCTTTGAAGAGGTTGAGGCGTATACAATAGGGTTTAATTAGGTAGTTTATTTTTGGCAGTAAGAGTCAACGGTATAATTCTGCAAATACTATATATTTTGGTTGTAGTATCCTTTTTCAAGATTCTTTTGTATGCATGAACTTCTACTTGGTATACTGTGGCGCAGTTCCCCAGGGGGATGCTCATGTAAATTATGGGTCTTTCCCCGAATTTAGCTGCGCCTACACCATTAGCCGTTTTTGATCCATTGAGTGTACCAGATAGTGATGCCGCCGAGATGAGAAATTCTCGTGCCTCGTCTCGTCTCGTCTCGACGAGACGAGAGTGAACTTTTTTTCTCGAGAGAAGTCACGAGACGAGACGAGAGAAGACCGTTTCTCGTCGAGAAATTTCTCGTTTTTTCTCGAATTTTCTCGAATTTTCTCGTTTGTTGGAACACTGAATTTTAGGTATCTCCTAATATATAGACAGAAAAATAATGTGTTTAACGTTAATCATTAATAAAAGTGTGAATTTCATTTCATATCTCTCTTACCAGTTTTAATATTTGACATTACTTTCATAACACCCTGTATATCAACCGAAACTTAATAAGGAAATCACAGATAAAGACAGCGAAGGGCCATGAAACTAGTGTTATAACAATAGCATTAAGTTAATAGTCTCAATATGACATTAGTAAATAAATTAAAAATAAAAAGTCTAATATAATAGGTAAAGTGACATTCAGTACGAATGATTCAAGTGTATGCCTTATTTTGCCTCATTTTATTACAGAGGTCTCAGACATAAATTTGGCTATTGAAAATAATTATTAAGTGCGGTAAATGATACTTTTCCGCACGAGGTGGCAGTTGCACGAACGGCTCGAAGCAAGTCCGGGCATGCCACTAAGTGAGTGTGGAAACGGAACTTTTCGCACATGTTACTTACAATATTTTTTCTAATTGCGTAAAATTAAGCTTGTTCGTAATAAATTTTTGTATTTTTTGGGTAAAAGGAGCAAAAAATAAAGTGAATTTTTAAATTTTGATATGTCAAATAGAGCATTTTCGGAAATACTTCTTTAAGTTCTTTCTCTTGCACTTTCTATTAATGTATTAAAAAAATTAAGGTTTTTCCCCGGATGACATTCTGGGCTGATCCCTTTATTTAGTCGAATATTTTTCAAACTATTGCAGTTAATTATGCCACGAATTATGCCAAAAAATAAATAATAAAAGAAGGGTAGTTCCATTATGAATCAATTATTATTATTATAAATCGTTCTCTATTCTGTATCTTTTACCACCCCGTATATTTTGGACTGAAAATACCTCGGTGCCAAGCCTATATTACATTACGTGAATTATGTCTTATGGCCGCTTGCAATATTTTGTTGATCTAAGAAAAATAGTTTCTAAGTCACATGACTAACAAACCGACTTATATTAAACCCTTCTGCGATACGACCAGATACTTTTAAATGTATACCCCCTTTAAGATTCGTATAAAAAAATATTTTTTATGATTCCCTACTCACGAGAAAAAACGAGACGAGACGAGACGAGACGAGACAATGGCACTCTCGAGCGAGAAAAACGCGTTTCTCGTCGAGACGAGATAAAAAAAAATTCTCGCCTCACGAGACGAGACGAGAATGGGCCAATTCTCGTCTCGTCTCGTCTCGCGGCATCACTAGTACCAGAGTAAGCATCTTTCTAATGACGGAGGTATTCCTTTTGTCCATATATCAGAGTCCCAGCTGATATTAAATGGTGACCATAGTGTTATCATAATTAAGTATAGGCTAAAGTTTCCTTTGCAATGGCTTAAAACTAATCCAGTAAAATGCTGTAGAGTAGCGTTTTCCTTCAGTCGAAACAATTCTAATAAAATACGATAACAATATACTATAATAATAAAATATTGTTTACATGGGATTACTGGAAATAAGGACTTTATTTATTGGAAACTTTAAAGCTCTCAAATAAATTCCCATTAAAGATAAAGTGCGTCAATTTTTAAACGATATATTTATCTTCATCTCAGAGAAAAAGTACTTTACATTATTTATTTATCTTAGGTACGGTTTAATAGAAACCACTTATTAATTACTTTTAACTGGTATTAAAAATATTTTTACTTATCTATACGTGGAAATCAGTATTTTAATTTTGACAATATTTCTGTTCTCGAAATATAAGTGGCCCATCTAAGAAAATAAGAAAACTTTTTTTCCGACAATCAATTCTCTAGGTAAGTAGTTTTTGGGAAAAAAAGTTTTTTTATCTCCACAGATGGCATATAATAACCTCAGAGATTAATGATGGCCAAATTTAAAATGTTTTGGTTTTATTGACACAATACTAAATTTTGATGCCCTAAGTAAATGATACAGATACAGATACTTATGGATGGGATTCGATAATGGTAAGTTTCAACAGCAATATGTGATCCATGGACGGATTATTGACATAAAATATAAATTATCCAAAAAAAATATAACCACTATAACAGAATTCATCATTATGATCCTGAATTAGAACCTCTTGAAAATACATCTCAATAATAAAAATCTTCCTAAAGGTTTGAAACGTTTCCTAGAGACAATTACAAAGACGCCGCGAAAGCAGAAATTTTCCATTATCAGCGCAATTCTCTTATTCGTCAGCTTCGACGGATTATATTGCTATCTTTGTTTTGATAAACTAAATAGACAAAAACAGCTTAAAAATAGAAAACAACCCATTCGATATTTAGGTAGATGCGGCGATCCACCTTCAGCTTAATCACTGGGACCCATGGGTCGAGACAGATGTGAAGTCAGTGAGTTTATTCCCGTATTTTTATTAAGGAGCATATCTTGTTTATTTTCGGGGGTAAGTGCACAAGTGCATCAAAATTACCGAAAATTTTTGAATGAAATGTGTTTTTTTATAATTGCAAGAGTTTGTTTTCATATTTTCGTAAAATATGAAAACAAACGATTGCAATTTGTAAAAGAAACACATTGAATAAAAAAACTATCTGGTTATTTTTATACACGAGTGTAATTTATTTGAATATTTCCCAAATTAATTAAGAACTTGAATCAAGTAAATTTAGATATTTTATTTAACAGAATGCAAAGAGATAGTTATTAACAATTCTTGACAAAATCAAAGGAAAACATTCGTTGACATTGACTTTTTTTGTCCGCTGTCACTCAATAAGATGACGTTAATTGTCAGAATATTACATTTTTTGACGTTTGTTAACAATAAAATCCCGCTTTGACGTTTCGTCAACAATATAAACTTGCGATGCAATTTTCGATTTCTGGCAGTGCTGTTTTCGGGGGTAAGTGAACAAGTGCATCAAAATTACCGATAATTTTTTAATAAAATGTGTTTTTTTATAATGGCAAGAGTTTGTTTTCATATTTTCGCGAAAAAGCCTGACTCCGCAGGAGGAGGGCATTTTCGTAAAATATGAAAACAAACGATTACAATTTGTAAAAAACACATTGAATAAAAAAATTATCAGGTTATTTTTATGCACGAGTGTAATTTATTTGAATATTTCCCAAATTAATTAAGAACTCGAATCAAGTAAATTTAAATATTTTATTTAACAGAAAATACTAACAATAAAATTAAAATGCTTAAAAATTACAAGAATTGCAATGAAAAGTACAATTATTGTTATTAACAATATTTTGCTTTGAATTCGTAGACATGGTGGCTGATGCAGTCAACGAGCGAGAGCTTATTTCGGCGGGAGACTCTCTTGAGCTTGACGGTTGGTCATTGTCCAGCATTTTTTCAATCAAAAGCATATGGTGGTTCTCATTCATCTGAATGTAAGGCGTCAGTGACTTGGTATTTGAGTGTCCACTTAGTTTAATTAACTGTTGTTCTCCAACACCTTTTTTGGCAAGTTTTGATACGGCGGTTGCTCGTATAATAATAAATAAGATGACGTTAATTGTCAGAATATTACATTTTTTGACGTTTGTTAACAATAAAATCCCGCTTTGACGTTTCGTCAACAATATAAACTTGCGATGCAATTTTCGATTTCTGGCAGAGCTGTTTTCGCTGTAATTTTGCAAAAATTGCATTTCTTTTATGGGAACTTTAACATATGAGGGAAATATTCGCTGTAATTTTGCGAAAATTGCATTTCTCTTATGGGAACTTTAACATATAAGGGAAATATTCTCAGTAAGTAATTCGAAACTTTAATAACCGAGACCGTAGAAATTCCTTTCTCCGTGCGATGGGATAGAAATCAAAATTTAGTGAAAAAGCCCATAAAAAAAACATTTAATAATTTGAACCATTATTTTCTTCAAATAAAAATATTTGTAAAATCAAAATATTTTAAGTAAAAAAACTATTTTTATTTTAAATTTTAGTTTGACATGGCTTTGTTTTTTTAACAACTTTGCAAAAAAAAAATGTTTTAAGGTGCATTTAATTTAATTGAAAGATTTTACTCATTATTTAACTTTTTGTTAACCAAAATTTTTGTATATTATAAAAATTATTCTATTTTTAAATTAACTAATACCGTATTTAATATTATTATACTATTGTGGCCGCATATAGTACAGGGACAAAAACTGAGTTGGCCCCCCTGCAAACGTATTTAGGAGCTCCCTCTTTATAATGAATGGAAAATGATAATTCTTATTTCCATTACCATTAGGTTCTGGTTTATGAATTTTTGAATTCGTTAATCGTGTAGGTGTAATAATTTGATTAGGCTTAAACCCACATTATGTGTTAAGTACCTAGGTACTATTAAAACAGCAAACAATTCGAATTTATTATATAGGTAGACTGGTAGACATAACATGGGTAGTTATTAAGTCATTATACATAATATTCCAGCAAACATGATGCATTATCAAAATTTTAATACACAACTTATAATGTTGCTTACCATGTATGGTAGTAACGGGGGTAGCAGTGATCGAGCCTCATAGAATCCAAAAGACAGAAAACAGTAAAACACATGAACTCTCAACAAGTCTGCACAAACATTATGTCACTAAGTACTATACAGTGAGGACCTAAAGTCCGTCCCCCCCCCCCCCCTCTAACTTCTAAACCGTTCAGTATCTTTTAATAAAATTTTGAACGATAATATTTGAGCAAGTCTTGCACTTTTTGACATACCAATGACAGCTTTAAATGTCAAGATGACAGCTGGGTCCGCTTTTATATATATCGGATGTAACTCGAAAGCAGGAAATATAGTTGTTCCGGTTTAACTGGAAGTTGATTTTTTTGGAAAGATAATAAAAATTGAAGATAGGGACATGTAAGCCGTTTTGCTCTAAGACGTACTGTTAGAAGGTTATAAGCTGTCAAAGTTCAAAAATGTCACTTTTCGAGAGTCAATATCTCGGAAACTATGAAGTATAGACTAATAATGCATTTAATAAAAAATAAGTATAATTTTATGTGGATTTTAAAAATGTAAAAATATACAGGGTGTTCCATTTAAAAAAATATTCCAAAAGCGGACCCAGCTGTCATCTTGACATTTAAAGCTGTCATTGGTATGTCAAAAAGTGCAAGACTTGCTCAAATATTATCGTTCAAAATTTCATTAAAATATACCGAACGGTTTAGAAGTTAGAGGGGGGGGGTGGGTGGGGATGGACTTTAGGTCCTCACTGTATAAGGTATTATACAAAACGACCAGATCGTAAAGAGTTCTTTTTACAAATTTGTTTATAAACTCGTGTTCGATACTGATTAAGGATTAATTCGAAAGGCGTTGTTGTCCCATGGTGTTACGGAAATGGGTTTTTACTATTTTAAGTTTGAAAAAAGATCGTTCCACTAACTCGTAAAGTTAGAAATAAAATCACTGCACTAGATACATCTGAAAAATTTAAAGAACGCTTCTATTTTTTATTAGTAAATGATCCGCAAGTTCATACACTGTTTTAAATTTTGAAATACTATCTCCAAGTCCCCATCTGAGGCTTAAAATTTGACTGGGGAAGTCAATGGACAAGTCTTTATGGTATATCGTTTGTAAATTCAGCCCTTTCACGTATAATTCTTCTTCACTTAACGAAGTTAAATTCTCAGGATATAAAAAAATAAAATTAAATATGAAATAAAATATCTATGAAAAGCAAAGCTTGCAGCAATTTTTGAAGGGGCCGTCGTTGTCGTCCCCCCGGCTGGCCGCCCCCCCCCCTCGGTGCGGGGTATGCGGAGGTATTTGTTACTCTACTGATATAAATGCAAATGCTGAAACTCGCCAATTTCTTTTTAAATTCGGATTTTTGACATAATAATACGGAATAATGATTATGGGATCATTAATAGTTGCCCTAATTTAATAGAACACCATATTTTTTACAAGGTTTTCAAATTCTATAAGAAATTCTAAGCTGATTTTATATGAAATCTATATTGATGTTCAACAACTGTTTTGAAAATATTGAAAAAATTTTATCAATGTAGCCATTATTCCGGTATGAGATATCCCCAATACCATTATATTATGTACCGTAAAATTATCAATTAAAAATAAAATTTGAAGGGTCCAATTTTTTTCCTTCAAACAATATCTACTGAATTTAAGCGATACTTTATGCGATCCCTGTATTAACCCATTTGTTCTGTCAAAAATCGAAACAGTCCGCTGAACTTTTTTTTTTGGAAAAAAGTTTAAGTCACACAAACGATGCTGTCCTTACTCGCTACTGGTCTACGAAACTGACACATAAAAGCCAAAGCTAAACCACATTTAATTTTTAATTAACAACACATTTCTTTTCTAAGCACTACTAACTGCTTTCAGCTTTAATTTTATTCCCAAATCCCACTAGAGGATAATTATTATTGCCAGCTCTATTAAAGCAGACATTTGAAAGACAAGAACAGACGTGATTGTTTGGCGGCTACTACAGTATATAGGGCTAGTTTAGGATTTGTTATATATAAAGACCCTTTAAGCCAACGGACTTATTGGTCGATTAAATTTAATAAAAAAATATTCATACCATAGAATAGAAATAACGATTGGTATCGTTAATTTTTCCTTTCCTTTTGCTTCGTTTAAACAGCACAACAAAGTAAAAATCTTTGCTTAGCTAAGTTGTTAAAGGAACGAAGTGCAATTGTGTATCTGACAGTACCCTGTCAAAGTTCATATTAGAGGGTTGGAGGGTGTCCGCCGCCTTCAATTCAGGAACCACTCCAACCTGGATTGGCCTGCTCCTGTTATAAAAACCTTGGCATGTCTGCATTATTGGGTTTGCCTCTATATTGAGCCAGGCCCCACCTCTGGATTTAACACTCCTATTGATGGTTATGACTCTTGGAATAGGGTCGCACCTCCGAGTCTAGCCGAGCACCCGTTGCTGTACTGGGACACAGACTAGGTACTAAAAGCAAGGCAGGGGGCATCTTCGCGCTCTTTACTAAGTACTTAGGTAACTCTGAGGTTTATATCGTGTTGGAGGCACCTTGGCTGTCTGAGCAGATTACGCACTTTGGACATTCTCCGACCTCATCTTGACTTGTCGTAGACTGTTGCCTGAAATACTGTAGCATTACCCAATGGGTAGCTTCTTCGTATGTCAGCTCCTTTCAGGTATATTTAAGCTTACGTGGACTAGATTCCAGTCATAATTATTGATTTATCATTGCAACAAACCACGAAGGTCGACTTTTAAAAACTAATTATGACTTCCTTCATTTTGTCAGATCCTAGCGTTACCTACTGATGAGCGATGATATGGTGAAATGCGTCAAAGGATGGATTTGACGAAATGAAAGAAAAAATGTTCTTCAGACTAGTAACAGAAACTACATTTAAAAATTAAACATTTTACTTAAATCTAATACCTACCTAGTCCAACTCTATCGCTTGTCGCTTCTCGGTGGATCCAAAAAGAAACCCAAGATAGAACAACAATCAGGATACATGGCACATAGACTTGAATAAGGAAATAGCCTGTGTGCCTCTGAAGGTTAAAGGATACCTCCAACACCGAGAATTCCCCTACAATTATCTTTTTATACAGGGTTGCCCAGAAGTCCGGAATAAAATTAATATAGCCTTAACCTGTGCTCACATTTTGACGTTATTCGTTTGTTTTTTTACAGACATTTGTCAAAGATATGACGACATCGATATTTTTTTTAATGGAAACATACAGCTTGTGATACATCATTTGAAAGCTAATATCTCGTATGTATGTATGCTTATAAATTTTGGCGCGATTTGGTCAAGTTATTTTAAAATGGCAAATATTAAAAGTTTTTAAAAAATCTCTATTTAAATAAGCGTAAATGATAAATCATTGATTTTTTACCTTTCAAGGTATGAAATCTTCATTGCTTCACGTTCTGACATTTTGTGACATTGCGAACTTGTAAAATTAATTTAGGTATTTCTGAAGTATTATTTTACAATTTTTTAAACAAAAATTATTTTGTCGGAAAGACAGCGTATCGAAGTCTTGATATTGTTAGGATGTGGAGATAAAATAAGAAGTCATGTATCACAAGCTGTATGTTTCCATTAAAAAAAAAAGATCGATGTCGTCATATCTTTGACAAATATCTGTAATATAAATTATTTTCAAGATATGGAAGAACTAACATAACTCCGCATAATATGTGAAAGTCAAAAGAACAATATTAAATTTGAAACATCTATGTTGAATTTGGAAATTAACATTTTTAATTCTAGATATTTAAAATAACTTAAAAATTCGTGATGGCTACAGAATGATTTATTGCTAAATTACCTTCTCTTCTTTTAAAAGTGAAATTTCTGGATGGATAACTTTTTAAATCAAACTGCGATAACGTCATTCCTCTCACAAACGTTACACTGTCATCACTTTGCCAATGATACACTAAATCCTTAGACGTATATGCATCTAAAAAAATTAAAATAAAAATTTAATTTATTTAAAAGATAATATATTATAGTGTCTGCGAAAATAATTAAAAAGCGAATACTTTGGCATATAGGACAAGTGTGTAACTGTTTTTTTATATTGGAATACACAGAGATCCAAGCACAATGGATATCCTGGGGGCGGGTAGACCACGACGGCCGTTTCATCCTTGTTAGGACTACGGGCAGCCATAACCCAAGCAATCTTGACAACGGCGATAAGATGTATTAAAAGTATCTTGCAAAATCAGCGGCCATCAATACACCGTAGCGCCATCCCAGCGGAATTAACTCCAATATAAAAGGCAGCCACATTGGTAATAATCGAAAGGTAGACAACTAAATAAACCACGAAGTGCATCACAATACCTTTTACCACGCTCATAATATTTTGACGAAATCTCGTATATTGGGCTTTTTCGGGATGAGGAATACAAATTTGCCAACGGTTTTTTCGCATTTTGTAGAGGGCGCCACATAGGAACCTATACTTTAATTTAAATGGTCCCAACTTTTTTGTCCTACACTGCGTGCGCATTTTGACTAAATGTTTTTATTCTCCTAACCTTTTGACATAAAAAAGGTATACTGCTTTTGTTTCGCTAAATGTAACGGTTTTCGAGAAAAACGCTAAAATAACATTGCTTGCATGTGATGAATACGAAATTATTTTAATTTATTTTCAATCTTAATTAAAAGGAAGAAATATTCCATGGAGTTCGTCGGAATTTTTTAAAAAGAATTAATATAAATTAATTGCATATTGCATGCATAAGCATTGAAGAGGAATGACTTCACTTTAAATCTTTGATTTGAATGTTTAGTTTATTGTTTTAGTAACTTATGTATTTTAAAACTGCAAATAAAATTTAACTTTAACACCCTGTAACTCCCAGTGGCGGGAGTAAAGAAACATAAAATAAACCTGTTATCTATTTCGAGATTCTATTTTATTTTCACTACTTGATTTAATTTATAATAAAAATATTTTGCCACGACCAATAATTTGTATTCTTTCAGTTATTTTGCTGTATGACAAGCCAAAAACTTTATTTCTCAGGCCAAAATTTACTAAACAAACGAAATTATGCATTAGCAGTGAGGCGCCCTTTCAACAAGGGCGTAGATAAGGGGGTAATTACCCCCCCCCCCCCCCCCAGGACCCATAATGAACCATGAAAACGAAGCACTTTTTTTTACTTGTTTAATTTTTTTGTGATTTCCTTGAGGATCTTGTGTATTTTATATTTTTCCTACTTGAAAATCAGGCAATTTCATTGAAAAAAGGGCGTGGCACCCATAAAATTTTCGCCTGCGGCTCGTTTTTTTTTCGACCTCTTTTACCCCCTCACCCCCATCAAAAAAACGTCCTTACCTTTGAAGTTTCCGCCCCCTCCGCCCCTTCAACCACACTACGCCACTGGTAACTCCGTTAAAAATCAATTTTCGAAAAAATGTTATAGGAAGAGATAGCATTTATTTTCGGTCTAAAATTATCCCCTAAATTTTTTGCTCATTATTTTTGGATACTCCGTATAAAAGGCTGATCTGCTTCTTTACTATAAGCGCTGTATAGAAAATCTTTAGCGATTCCCTCCATGAAGTTTTGATTAAGAATGTAAAGTGTTATTTTGCAAACAATTTGTTTATAGAACACTAAACTTGCCTTTTATGTCTGTATAAATCCCTTATTGTTAAAATTGATTTATTTTGCATGAATAAACCCGAACAAACCCAACAAAAATTCTTTGAAAAAAATATATTTTTCTTTATGCTTAATAAAACCACTTAAACTAATCATATCCCTCTTTAAGTGGATTAATAACAATTTTTATATAAAAGGGGTTGTGTTTCATGAACAAAACATTACATTTTCTAAAGTTTTAGACTGAGGTGAAAGTTTTAAAAATGTATAGCGTAACAGCCTTATTAGCGATCTTAATTTCAAGTACTATTTTTGTTAATGTTTTATCAGAAACGCATATCTTTACGAGACCCAATAACAAGTTGTCAGATGATAACAGTATTATAGATTGGTGGAAAAGCGCTGTGATATACCAAATTTATCCCAGAAGCTTTAGGGATAGTGACAATGATGGAAATGGGGACATACAAGGTAAATGTTTAAATATTTTTAAATTAAAAAATTTTTAATTTAAAAGTAATCAATTTTTGTCTACTATGTACGGGAAGAAAAATAAATGGAAATTCCTTTCGAATACTTATTTTATTACCAATTTTTAATTTTTTACCTTTGTTTTCGTCTAAGTACCGGGTGGTCAAATAAGCGAGGACATCGGCTTTATCTCGGAAACCATTAATCGTACAACTTTCGGAAATATTTTTTTATGAGTAAAGTGGTCAAGAGAAATTGCTGGAAATTACTTTTAAGTTACTCATTTCGCCGCAAAGGGCATAATTAAAAATTGTTTTTTTAAATTCTAAATTTCCCCGAAAATTCCCATATTAAGGTATAACTCTGATTACATCATTGGAAAGCTTAGACAATTCTGCATCATTTTGGTTTAAGGCTCATTGGCGTACCGACCTTGATAAGAGTGGGAGAAGCTATTGAAAGTGTAAACATTAAAATCGCTGTAACTTCTAAATGACTTATCCGATTTTACTAAATTTAAGCTTGTTTGGAAGGGAAAGGTAAGTATCTTTAACTGCCGTATCCAACAGTACACGAGAGTATCTGATAAAATTGCTACAGGGCGCAATTTGTAATAATAACAGTTTTTTCGATTTTATCCCGAAAATTCAAACCATACGGTATAACTATTACATCATAATCGAAAAGTAGAAGAGTTTTGCAAGAAAAGATGTAAAAACCGCAGTTCGATATCTTTGTTCGTTTCAGAGTTATTGCCAAAACAATAATTTTTAATACAAATTGCGCCCTCTAGCAATTTTATTAGAAACTGTATTGTATCATTGAATACGACAATTGAATGTACTTACCTTTTTTTTCCAAACAAGCTTAAATTTAGTGAAATCGGTTAAGTCGTTTAGAAGTTACAGCGATTTTAATGTTTACACTTTCAGTTGATAAGAGTGGGAGAAGCTATTGAAACTGTAAACATTAAAATCGCTGTAACTTCTAAACGACTTATCCGATTTTACTAAATTTAAGCTTGTTTGGAAGTACCTTCAATTGTCGTATCTAATATTATACGATAGTTTCTAATAAATTCGCTAGAGGGCGCAATTTGTATTAAAAATTATTGTTTTGGCAATAACTCTGAAACGAACAAAGATATCGAACTGCGGTCTTCACATCTTTTCTTGCAAATTTCATTTACTCTTCGATTATAATGTCATAGTTATACCGTATGATTTGATTTT
The DNA here is from genome assembly GCA_963969555.1 of Polydrusus pterygomalis. Taxonomy (NCBI): domain Eukaryota; kingdom Metazoa; phylum Arthropoda; class Insecta; order Coleoptera; family Curculionidae; genus Polydrusus; species Polydrusus pterygomalis. The sequence goes on from OZ018379.1 coordinate 24,769,759, forward strand.
CGGGATAAAATCGAAAAAACTGTTATTATTACAAATTGCACCCTCTAGCAATTTCATCAGATACTATCGTGTACTGTTGGATACGGCAATTAAAGATACTTAGCTTTCCCTTCCAAACAAGCGTAAATTTAGTAAAATCGGATAAGTCGTTTAGAAGTTACAGCGATTTTAATGTTTACACTTTCAATAGCTTCTTCCACTCTTACCAAGGTCGGTACGCCAATGAGTCTTAAACCAAAATGATGCAGAATTGTCTAAGCTTTCCAATGATGTAATCAGAGTTATACCTTAATGTGGGAATTTTCGGAGAAATTTAGAATTAAAAAAAAACAATTTTTAATTGTGCCCCCTTGCGGCGAAATGAGGAACTTAAAAGCAACTTAAGAGCAATTTCTCTTGACCACTTTACTCATAAAAAAATCTTTTCGAAAGTTGTACGATTAATGGTTTCCGAGATAAGGCCGACGTCCTCGCTTATTTGACCACCCGGTACAGGAAGAAAAAGAAAAGGAAATTTCTTTCGAATACTTATTTTATTACCAATTTTAATTTTTTAACTTTGTTTTCGTCTAAGTACACAAAATGTTCTTGTCCTTTTCATGATTTTAATATTTTTTTCATTCCTTCGTGTAAGTAGCACTGGGGTAACCCTTCGGTGCTGATGATGGTACTTTCCAGTACTGAAACATGTACACCCCCCCCCCAGTAAATTGACTTTTAATATATTTGTGGAGACGACTGTAAGTTTTTTCCCCATATCTCAACAGCTCCACTTTGAGATAATGGACTACTTCCGTAATATTTTTAAAATGTTTATGAAATTAATTATGCTGTACTAAATAAATGACAGATTAACCAATATCTTTTAACAGATAATAATTTTTTTTATTAGACGAAATATAGACTTTGGCTACAGGAAAAAGAGTGCAAAAATAAATATTAGCCAAGGACACAGGGTGCCCCAAAAGGTATGGTCAATAATTTGGGATTGAGTAGATTGGTAAAAATAAAGTAAGACCTTTATATAAAATTCTGTACTATGTCCACTTACTACAAAGCTACAGCCCCCCAAAGGGGGTACTCTGAAGATGGTTGATATTTTGGACATCTTTGTATAATATACAAATTTAAAATGTCGACACTTAAAAAATGTGGCCATAGACAGGAGAATGTGGGGTAAAAGTAGACATAACTTTTTTTACGCTAACATTTATACTTTTTTTATGTCAAATAAGAAAAACCTGACATATTTTACGAACAAAACTATTGGTAAGACATGATTTTTCTAGATAACAAATCCGAGTTATTAGGGGTACCATTGTCTAGCATGGTTATTACCTTAATGGCACGATGGGTGACCGCTTGGTCACATCGTGTGTCGTAGCATTTTGTAATAGACTATGAAGCAACTTCAGAATGAATAGCTAACTTATAATTTGGATATTCAACTCTTGTAGCGCTGTTTTGTTTACGTAGCGAATTGTTTTTGAATAAATGCCGGGTCAGTTACGAGATAAAAATTTAAAAAAACAAGAAAAATAATATTTTTCAATCATCGATGAAAATCTAAATTTTTGTTATGATTTTCATAAACAAAAAGAAGATAAATGACAACTTATATTTGATAAAAATATTGATAATTTATAAGGGATAAGTAAAAATAAAAATAATAACCTTTATGAAATAGGTTACTTTTTGGAACGGTACAGGTTCATATTATGATCGCATCTTTATGCTTTCATGTTATAATAACCCATCACTCTATTAAAATATCAATTGTTATACGAGTATATATTTTAGGAGTAATACAACAATTATACCACCTTCAAGATATGGGCGTTGATGCTATCTGGTTAAACACTATATTTAAGTCACCGCAAGCAGATAATGGTTACGATATTTCTGATTATCGAGATATAGGTAAGATTTGTTCTCTTGAGCTTTATAAAGCATAGCTATATGAAGTAATTTTTTCACATTATTGTTGCTTATCATAATTTTCCCAATATTTATGAAAAAAATCGTCATCTTGTTCATCACAGCCTCGGAGATATTAATTTTTCGCACTATTGACTGACCTTTATTTTAAAAGTATCAAGATAACTATTAAAAAAACGGTTTCCTTATTAGATCCCATTTATGGAACATTGGACGATTTAAGGCAATTGATAGATGCAGCTCACATAAACAACATAAAAGTTCTTCTTGATTACGTTCCCAATCACACCAGTGATCAACACGAGTGGTTTCAAGCTTCATTGAAACGTGATCCAACCTACGATGATTATTATATTTGGCAAAATGCAACTTACGTAGATGGGGAGAGGAGACCTCCAAATAATTGGGTGAGTTACCAATAAAAGTAGTGCTGTCGCGAACAAAATTTGGCAAAAATCTCAGGTAAAGGTAAAATATTAACAACATAATCCAATTGTTATAAAAAGTATTTAATATAAATTCCAGCTTCAAAAATGGGTACACTCATTTTGACCTCTCCGAAAGATAACCTGAATGACTTAAGTTACTATTACTAGTATTAGTAGTATGAATATAATTGCTAGGGATAATATAATAGATTAAAATAACGAGAGAAGCAAATTAGTGCATTTTTGTACTATTGAAAAATACGTTTAGGGTTTGACTATGAAATTAGTTCAAAACTAAATACTAAATACAAAAGTGTTTGCTGCTGCAGTAGCAGCAGCAGCAGCAGCAGCAGCAGCAGCAGCAGCAGCAGCAGCAGCAGCAGCAGCAGCAGCAGCAGCAGCACCAGCAGCAGCAGCAAGTTCTAGTTTACCATCTGTTTCCGACACCAGATTCAGGTCTGTTGTGTCTTTTTTAGGAAAAATATAACTTGACAAGCGAAAAAGAAAATTAACAAAATTACTAGTACCACTGCATTGTTCCAGTATTAGACTTGCATTTAATTATTTTAGATAAGTTGTTATAATGGTCCAGCATGGGAATGGAACGAGGAAAGACAACAGTATTATTTCCATCAATTTTCTACTAGTCAACCAGACCTTAACTATAGAAATCCCGTCGTTGTAGAAGAAATGAATGATGTTTTAACCTATTGGTTACATTTTGGGATTGATGGATTTAGCATGGACTCAGTTACAACACTTTTTGAAGATAGTTTGTTGAGGGATGAACCGGAATCAGGTAGAATATTTTTACTAACTTATTTTTAGGATGTTGTCGTATGGCGATTGAGTGTAATAATAATAATAATTTATGAATTAATTAATAAAAAAATAAAATTATTACACTTATATATTATTTTTAAAGAAACAAGGTTAATAAAATATCCTAATAATTCTTTTTAGCTTCGTTTTATATTAATGCTAGTTTTTCCAATATTGTCATTTTGATTTGATGAACTGTTCTGAAAAAAGAAGGCTGAAATAGATAAAAAATTCCGTCTTAAATAATTCCTAGAACCAGTTACTAATATTTTATGATTTTAAAACAATAGGTATTCCTGGAGTGGATCCTAATGATTATGATTATTTGAATCACCTCTATACAATAGATCAGCAAGAAAATTTTGAAATGATCCACCAATGGAGAAAGGTTATAGATGATTTTAATAGACATAATAGAACATATACCAGGTAATTAAGTAGGAGAAAAACAAAATGGTATATAGGGGAAAGTGTTCAAAGTAGGGACACCATGTACCTAGGGACACCAAGGATTTTTGGCCACATCGACCATATAGTAGGCCAATCGTCTTAACGCTATGACGCGTAACGATGCTTTAGCAACTATACTGAAGAAAACTGTAAATGGCCGCGTAATAAAATAGCAGCTGACCGCATTGTGTTTTAGTGGTACATAAGTAAATATTTTCACAATTTTCTGGTGGTGATTATTGTCACAAGTGTGATTGGTAAGACCTTTGCTATATTTTAAATAACTAAAGTAATTATTTCATTATTTTTTAGCTGTAAAAGGCACGCAAAAAATTTAAATCTTAGATTTTTTAGATTATTTTTAAAGAAAACTATACCATACGTACGTAGGGACATTGAGTGGTGCTGTACCTGGAGACAGTTTTGTGTCCCTAGGTGCATCTCAATACAATATCCCCAGGTACAAACTTATATATATATTTTGAAATTTTCGGATGAATATAAAATGTCAAGACAGCGAAAGTAGTGAAGAAAATGTGGAAATGGAAGTGAGTTTCCACAAGTGTTCAGATTCCGATTATGTAAATGAAAATGAAGTCTTTGAAAGAGAAAAAGGAAATATAGAAATGTTAGATCGCCAAAACTTTGTAGTAGGTGACTATGTTCTTGCGCAATGTAAGGGCGAAAAGAACAAAGAGAATCAAGTGGGATATTCGAAGTTGAATTTTTGAAAAAAATGCCAAAAACTGACACTTTCATTGTAGATACGGACAATTCAGATGGCTACACCTTGTAGTCTGATGATTTAGTTATGAAACTGCCAGAACCTGAATCAGTAGGAACTACAAAGAGAAGCTCTTGTCACCTAAAATTTGAAGTTTGGATTTTTCAAACTACCTCATGCGCTAAAATCATTATATTTAGCTTAGAATAGTTAACAGAACCCAAATACATTTTTTGTTATTGTAAATTTAAAGTCGTTTATTTGTTATTTCTTTGATGTTTGCTTAGAAGTTCGAGTTTTGTGATAGGATAAGTGTTTTTGAAACCAGATATTTAAGATTTTAGTCTCTTTTATGCCAAATTATATATTTTTTTACGAATTTCAAAGTTTGTTTAGTGAAAGTTTTATTAAACAGCTACTAGATTTTTACTTAAATAAATGTTTAATAAAGCATTTTAACATGTCCATTAATGTCCCTAGGTAAAACACCATCCGTCCCTAGGTACATAAGTAAGTTGAACCTGGGGACAATTTCAAGAAAAACCAAAAAAATAATAATTTGGCTGTAGGTGTCAAAAGGGTTAATTTTTGGTGCTGTATTAATTCTTTTATCTAAAACTTACGTAATGCCACGAGAATTTTTTTTTATTTCAACAGAGGCATTTTTGGGAGGACTTTAAAAAAACGCGTCCCTAGGTCGAGCACTCTCCCCTACTGGTAAAATAATTTGAAAATAGAAGAGCTCATAAATAAAATGAAATATATTTATTCGGTAATATAAATCACCAAGAAAAATTAATGAAACAAATTCTTGACTTTTAACAACAACTGTTAAAACTTGTAAGTCAATTTTCACATTGTAGTTTTTCTTAAAGTACCTTATTTAAAATATCTACATTTTTGTAGAATTATCATGACAAGAGGAAACGCTGATCCCAGCACAGTCATTTTATTTTACGGAACTCCTGATGGATCCGTACTGGGAGCCCATTTTAGTTTTAATTATATATCTTTCATTACCAAGCTTCATACGAATTTCACCAGTAAAGATTTGGGTAATAGCATATCATCGTGGACAGATGCTTTACCTGCTTGGTATAGGGACAATTGGGTGGTAAGTATGTTTATATTTTAAAATCGAAATTAAAATAACTCGACAATGAAATTTTCGGGGGTAAGTGCACAAGTGCATCAAAATTACCGATAATTTTTAAATGAAATGTGTTTTTTTATAATTGCAAGAGTTTGTTGTCATATTTTCGCGAAAAAGCCCGACTCCGCAGGAGGAGGGCATTTTCGTAAAATATGAAAACAAACGATTGCAATTTGTAAAAAAAACACATTGCATAAAAAAATTATATGGTTATTTTTATGCACGAGTGTAATTTATTTGAATATTTCCCAAAATGATTAAGAACTCGAATCAAGTAAATTTAAATATTTTATTTAACAGAATGCAAAGAGATAGTTATTAACAATTCTTGACAAAATGAAAGGAAAACATTCGTTGACATTGACTTTTTTTGTCTGCTGTCACTCAATAAGATGACGTTAATTGTCAGAATATTACATTTTTTGATGTTTGTTAACAATAAAATCCCGCTTTGACGTTTCGTCAACAATATAAACTTGCGATGCAATTTTCGATTTCTGGCAGTGCTGTTTTCGCTGTAATTTTGCAAAAATTGCATTTCTCTTATGGGAACTTTAACATATGAGGGAAATATTCGATGTAATCAATCAAAAACAACACCTCTAGCTAAATGCATGAGGGTAATTTTCCAATTAAGAACTACTAAAAAATTCCAGTGTCATGCTTTACCATTTTTCATTATTCGCTAAACTTTTCCAAACTGGGACATACAATTTTCTTTAGTTTAAAGATGTTAACAGAGGGATCCTTAAACTGTCTTACTTATTTTCGAAATACAGTTTCTTGTAATAGTACAAATAAGCTATTTTTTGGAATTATTTTATCCTCTAAAAAATACCCATCTTATTTCTATCTTTTAGCTTGGCAGTCATTACAACTCCAGGGTATCAACAAGATTAGGGGTGGAAAATATTGATGCTTTAAATATATTGACAGCTCTTTTACCAGGTGCACAAATAACTTACCAAGGAGAAGAAATAGGACAAGAAAATGGTAGGCAAACTAAAAGAATTATTTTTCTAAAATGGGTGGAAGGTAATACATTTCAGCATCGGTTGACAGTTAGTCAGCCATTAAGTGCGAAAAACACACTTATCTCACACTGGAGAAACATTATTATTTATACAAGAGTGAAAATATTAAAATACAAAATAATTATATTTTACATCACTTAACATCACTGAAACAAAGAAGACTTAGAGATGATGCAATAGAAACTTTTAAAATATTGAGTAAACAGAGAATGGAATAATCGGCCCAATGATCGTGTGACTGCCGATACATCACTTTAAAACCCGCTATGATCCGTATAAAAACCAAAATATTTAATGCAAATTACTTAAAGTTTGGTGATAAATACTTGAAATGTACTCAGTGAATGATAGTTTTAACGGCATACCCGTCTAACTTTAACCTAATAATAATAATATTTATTAGCATTCGTAATCATTTTTAGGTAACGTAACATGTGAAGAAGGTACTGATGCACAAGCCATAAAGAACTGCTCTACCTTCGACAAAAAGAGCAGAGATTTTGAACGTACACCGTTCCAGTGGGACAAATCTATTAATGCCGGTAAGGCAAGCATAAAATAGTTATTTTTTACAGTCTATTTATACCTACAAATATGGACATTTAAGGAAACCATTTAATTTGTACATATCTTCTTAGTTTACAGCCCTACCAATTTACAATGTCTTAAGATGCGGTTATTTATACAGGGTTGCTCGAAGTTATAATTACCTTAAAATAGGATGTTGAGCATGCATGTGCAATCGGTAGTAACGACATGAAATATGCCTTAAATATAGATAGAATTTGAAAATAATTTGTTTAATGAATACAAATTTCTAGGATTTAACGATGGTGCTAAACCTTGGCTTCCAGTCAGCGAGAAATACATTGAAACAAACCTAGCCAGCCAGAATATTTCCAATCTTAATACACATTACAATATATACAAACAAATAATAAAAATAAAAAAGGATTTTCTCAATGTTATCCCAGATCAAATATCTATACAATATAATGTAGGATCGCACATTTTCTTTGCTCGGAGAACTACTGATTTAGTTGACTTTGCATTTTATTTTAACACAGGGGACTCAGAAGAATTGATTGTATATCCAATTTGTACATACTGTATGACCGTTGTCATTAGAAGTGTAAATAGCGACTATTTACCAGGGTAAGTAATATTTGTTGGATGCTGTAATCTGTATAATCTACTGTATTTTCTAATTTTTAGGTACGCATTTAATGTGAGCAAGCCACTTAAGCCTGGGGAAGCTGTTCTTAGTACAATTAGTGAAGTTAAAATATATTAAGAATGTAAATAATACTTACTAATATATTAATAAACTAATAATAGCGATTTATGATGTTATTGTTAAAAGTGTCATTTTATCTTGTGGGGAGTGGAAATTGGATAACAAGTGTAGCGAGAATAACTACTCAAAAATTACTGCTTATGATAGTATAGCATTATGCTATACATAATACAACAAGTGCAATTATAATTAATCATAAAACAAAACAAGTTAACTATGAAATCGTAGATAATAATCCGATTAACATTTTTCAGTTATATTAAATACATACATTAAGAAACTGCCATTTCCAAAAATTATTACGGCTAGATATGCATCATGCAACAAATATATACTTTTTTCACTAGTTACGCAAATAACAATAACAAAGTATAAAATAGCATGTCAATAAATGTTCCCATAGGTTATAATATGTTCCCCACAGGTTATGAAATATAACCTTAATTAATTTAAACAAACCACAGACAGCGATAAAAGATAAAGTAGAGAAACTACTTACAACTTCCCAAAATCAGTGGACAAGATTGCCGATCCATTGGAAAGCTTTTTAATTCCATTGGACATTTAGCTTTTATGGTTAAGCTATAAAAGAAAATTATATTACCTGCTGATAATTCTTTTTTGTTTAGGTATAGTACATACAGAGGCGCGTTCGATTGGCACAGAGATTTGGATCGATCTGATTTTAAAAATCAGTTCAGATCACTTTGACGGTGCGATCATTTACCAATCGAACACAAATCAGATCAGTTTGAATCAGTTAGATCGATCCGGATCGATCTGAGCCTGCGAATCGAACACGCCTCTGAGTAAGTCAGCTGGGTACTTATAGTAGGAGAAAGTCGGGTAGTATCGGACGGTGGGCAGTATGGGACAGACACTGTTTAGGGCATTTGCCGCGAGAAGCCGCACCGGCTGAAGCAAAACGTCAAGCGTTTAACAGTGTTGCCATGTAGAGAGAACCCAGAGTTCTCTTTCCCACCAATTACTAATTTTCAATACTATTTCAAATAGTAACGTATCGGTTTTTCGTGAATTTTATGAATAAAAAATTGGGTCTAGAGTTAATATTATTACGGTATTAGGTAGATAGTTATAATTTACCGCATAGAATATAAAATATCTCCATCTTGGCTTATTCGCAGCAACTTATTGGGTACAGTTATTGTGTGAACATAAGAATTTTTCCCATTATAGAAATAAGTGTCTGGCCTCCAAATTCTTTCCAACATTTTAATGGATAGGGATAGGGATTTTATCGGGCCAACAAATGATAATCTTTGGTCTCTCCAATACTGTCGAAAATAACAATCCATTGAATATTCCTAAAAAATATATTGTATGAACATTTTTAGAGGTAGTTTTTCCCAGATTCTCAGATAAGTTGAATTGAGTTTCTCAATATAATTATATTATATAAATAATATTTAATAATAATTATTGTCTTCTAAACGTATTTAAATACTTAATAAATAATTATACAAACTTGTGTGTGCAAATTCATATTTTTAAGCTGTGAAAGTTATGCGTAAAGGACGGAATATATAAAAAATGCATATATATGCATTTTTTGCATATTTTGTCAAATTTATAATAAAATTCATATTTTGCATAAATTATTATTTTAAGAGTTTCGGCTTTATCAAAAAATTTAAAACGTTAAAGGTTTAATGTCCACTTTGGTACTTATCTCAGGGATTTTCCAATCTGAAGATAATAAAAATTATATTTACACTTTATTTATACACAAGGTATTTATTGGGGGTTTCCGGAGTTTGCAGATATATTTTTAGGAGTTGTTTATTGTCACTTAATAATAAATTATTATTATCCGCTTAACAAACTGTATTTATATAGATTTGTAATACATACTTCTGTTTTAGTTTGTCGAAAGATTTAAGCATTTATGAGGGTAAACCATCCAACGAATTTTGCGATTACATCAGTAGATGTTGAAAGAAGCTTATTTTTGTATAAACATATTTTTACTAATAGAAGACAATCCTTTTTAGTTAAAAATTTTGAAAAATATTTAGTAATAAATGCCTTTTATATAATTTTAAAAAATTGTTTATTTTCTTTGTTTTTTTGCATTTTTTTAAAAATAAAAATATTTTTTAGAAGCCAATGTGTTTCTTTACCTCATTTTAATATAATAAAATAAGAAATATTGCATACCAGTACCATATTTGGTAAAAAATGCAAATAACTGCCTATTTTAAAGACAAACAAGGCATATAATAATATATGCACATATTTTGGCAGAATTTTAGTGCATATTCACCCTTTAGTTATGTGTAAACTACCGGTTTACTAGACAGTTTTGTGAAAAAAATATATTCAATAAATATTAAAAACGGTTTGAAATTATATTTAGATAATAAAAGTTGAAATAACCTGCTTAAAATAATAGTTTTATAAATTTATTTTTGCTTACCATATCTAGTTCTGAAATTGGTCCCATGCTACGAATCAGAATATTAGTCTTGACCACTGTAGGATGTCCTGTAATATAAATAATACATTATTAATAACGTTTTATGCAAAGTGTATAGTACCTATGTACTTGTACATACTATACAGTATTAATATCAATTTATAAAATGTATATTTCTTTGCCACATTGCCACAGTAGATAATTTTTAAGGACTCAAGTAGCTCATAGACATATTATTAGTATCTACCTAAAAGTTAACTGAAATAAAAAAAAATATTATCTTTCCTTGTATCACACACCCGCGGACTGTCATTGGGAAACACATTGCTCAAATTGTCAAAATATAACAGAAAATATTTTATTTTTTATTTTAAAATTAAATGACAAGAACTTACAACCACAACAACAACAACAATAAAAGATTTTACAGAAGTAGTCTATTATCTCAAAGTGGAGCTGTAGAGATATAGGGAAAAAACCCACAGTCGCGAGTCGTCTCCACAAATATATTAAAAAAGTCAAATTAATGTTGTGTACATGTTTCGGTTCTAGAGAGCACCATCATCAGCATTGAAGGGCCCAAGTGCCACTTATACTAGGAATGTAAAAGATTTTTAAAAATTAGAAACTAAAAACCATGAATGAGACGAGGACATTTTGAGTGCTTAGACGAATACAGATTAAAAAGTGGTATAAAATTTTATAAAGGAATTAATTTTCTTCTTCAACCCGTACATTGTAAATAAATAACAAACTGATTGTACTCTTGTACTCTTGTTACTTGTTTACAATGTACGGGTAGAAGAAGAAAATTAATTTCTTTTAAAAATTTTTATTACCATTTTTTAATCTCCATCAGTCTAAGCACTCAAAATGTCCTCGTCTCATTCATGGTGTATAGTTTTTAATTTTTAAAAATCTTTTACATTCCTAGTATAAGTGGCACTTGGGCCCTTCGGTGCTGATAACGGTACTCTCTAGTACCGAATTCTGTACACCACATTAATTTGACTTTTTTGATATATTTGTGGAGACAATTATGGGTTTTTTTCCCTATAATAAAAGATTTTGTTAATAAATCCTTTATGGCACTCTTATTCCATTATCTGTCCAACATTAGAAAGTAGAATATGTTTCCAAGGTGTATTACTTTCAGACAAAAATTGCGTTTTCAATAATACTTATTTTATGAAGTTACCTTATACAGGGTCAAAAACAAATCAACTCTGCATCACATGCGACCAAATTTTAATGGCCGTTTTCAATAATACTTATTTTATGAAGTTACCTTATACAGGGTCAAAAACAAATCAACTTGCGACCAAATTTTAATAGCCCAATTTTGATTTTGTAGAAAAATACACATTTAATATGGCGCTACTTTAAAGAAAATGTATCTGAAATAAAGCATTGTCAAAACTAAGAAGTTTTATGTAGGTTGCGTTTAGTCTTATTTTGCAAAAGTGGTGCAGTTTACAAAATATGGGTAAAAAATCAAAATTATCTTATGCAGCTAAAATTTTGCATGTGGGCTGGAAACTGCATTTAAAAAAACTTTGTTTAATAACTTTTTTCGATACCACTTTTGAATTATTTTTTGGAAACAAATAAAATTTGACAGATAATGCGATCGAATCACGTGACTACTATTTTTTTGCTTAATTTTCATCTCGATCGAAGCAGAACTTGATGCCAAAGTCAAATTTCGAATAATGTTATTAATGCAAAAAAATCTCATATGATGTGGACTTTACTGGTCACACTGTATAAGTCTTAGTAGCCTAATTTTTAATTTTTTGTCAAAAATTTACAACATTGTTTCAATAGTATGACAATCAATGACAAATAAATTGTCGATTATCAATTTGTTTGTCATTGAATGATAGATAAATTTCCGATTATAAATTTGACCAGTTATCATGGCAAATTTCCAGTGTAATTCGTAAAAGGGATATTTTCATCTATAATATCCCACGAGCATTAATAACTACGAAATAATTTTATTACAGATATCATACATACTATCCAATTGAACCTTTAGTAGATATTCATATTATTTTTAAAAACCAATTTCATTGGTGCTTGCCTAAATTCTTTCTCTTTCAATAAAACTGTAATTTTCTTAGCTTCGTTCAAAAAATAATACCAAAAATATATATTCATCATTATTTAAAAATAAATCTATTTCATTTATTACAGAACCTTAATAATGCTCACAAAATATTCCCATGTATTTTACGTTTATAAACCTTAGGGGCAGAATTTAGAAAGAAGATGAAATACACCAATCTTGCCTAATTTTGACTGCGCATTTAAGTTAAATCGGGACGAAAATAAAAACAAAACTCAATGCCGCCAACCATTAAAAAACATAGTATTTTAAAATTAAAATTTTTTTTATCATACATACCGGGTGTCCACGAAAGGTGGTTCGCCCCTCTAACCTTTTTGTTTTTCGAGATAATGGAATAAAATTTAGGGGATTTGTAACGACATAAAACTGCATTTTTTAACAGGTGACTCAATATTATAGAACTTCGGTTTAACCGGAAGTTCCATAAAGTTGGATCACACATTCATGTTTTTGTTTTATCAGCTGGTCACAGGGTACTTGATGCATTTAAATCCAAATTTATTCTCAAAAGATGCTTCATTTTAGGAAAGTTCCAAGTTAACTTTTTAAAGTTTTTTAATGGCAGCTTTTCTAAAACCTAATCTTAATAAAATCCTCTTTTTTCTTAACCCGACGAGTCACCATGTTGCCGTTTAAAAAAAATGAGTTATAGAACTTTAAAGATTCAATTTTACACAGCACATAGCATTGGACCAAACATAGTAAAATTGTATTTTTCCCAAGATTAAAGAACTGAAAAAAGTGATTTCAAGGTATTCATAGCCCTATAGATAAAACAATAAATTTGGAAAAAAATTATTTTTTTGATGACAAAAAGTGACACATCGTTATATTTAGAATGTCATATAGAGTCAAAAAAAGGAAAAATATACCGGGTGTCCCATTTAAAAATCGTTTATATCACTTCCGGTTAAACTGGAAGTTCTATAATGTTATTGTCAAAAAATGCAGTTTTATGTCGTATACACATCCCCCAAATTTTATTCCATTATTTTGAAAAACAAGAAAGTTAGAGGGGCGAACCACCTTCCGTGGACACCCGGTGTATTATATTTTCAACATTTTCAACAAAGGTACTAACTAATTTGGTTATAGTAAAAAAACCCACTGGCATAACATATTGTTATTTTTACGTCTTCAGTCTGTCCTGCCAAAACCCATTAGAAAATCATGATAAAAAGTAATTTACGCAAGCTTTTAGCTGCTGTTTTTTAGCATAAAAAAGAGCACATTGTCCGACAATAAAATAAATTAGATAAAATTTAAAACAGGAACGAAATAAAATAATCCAGAATAGGAAATGAAGTAATCTGACTAAAGCATAAGTTTTTGAGTATTTTAATATGTCCAAGTTAACATTATTTGCGCACATAACAAAGTGTTCTTTGATGTTTGTCTATAATGCGCATAGTTTCCTTTTACCTAGAAAGGCCGGTTCAACAAAACAGAATTCTCTACGTTCTTTACTGCACTCTACAATAGTTACGAACTAGGTCGGGTGAAGGTTACGGTTATATAAATTCCATTTAGAATTTGCGAAGGGTTAAATGTTAAAACTGCACTTAAAAGAATGATTAAAAAAAGCGTTTTGCCTTTGGGTTCTTGTGAGGAAACCACTTGATAATTTTAGTAAAATTATAATACAGGGTGTTTCAATAAAAACTCCCAGGCCAATTATTTCGAAAACTAAAAGTGACATGTAAATTCTGTAAACGCCAGTTTTTAGCCTCTATGATTGGCTTCACAACTGTGTAAAAAATGTGTTAGAATAATACAAGATGTAGGTGGCGCCACGGTTCAAAGAAATTTTTCGATGACAGGAACTTTTAAACGTTGTCGTTCTTAAAGACTATTAATTTTCGGTCAAATTATGTTTATGTATTTTTTATACTCTAATTTTTTAAAGTTTAGATATTAATATTTTTGTTATTTGCCTTACTTAACAAAGGTGTGAGGATAGATATTCGGGAATAAAATCAACTTTTTTTTATACTATGTTAAGATGTGTGTTTTTCTACGAAATCAAAATTGGCTATTAAAATTTGGTCGCATGTGATGCAAAGTTCATTTGTTATTGACCCTGTATAAGGTAACTTCATAAAATAAGTATTTTTGAAAACATAGTTCGTGTCTGAAAGTAATACACCTTAATATTAAGACAAAAAAGAACACAGTGTCATCAGTAAAGTGTTCATTAAGTGGAAAATAAATTTTTGGTTAACCCAACGAAAAGTTTATCTATTTTCAACGATTTAATTTAAAATCTCTTTATTTTATTTTTTATTTTTTTACTTTCAGTCACAAACTAGGTTTTCAAAAATACGTATTTCATGAAGTTACCTTATACAGGGTCAAAAACAAATGAACTTTGCATCACATGCGACCAAATTTTAATAGCCCAATTTTGATTTTGTAGAAAAATACACATTTAATATGACGCTAGTTTAAAGAAAATGTATCTGAAATAAAGCATTGTCAAAACTAAGAAATTTTATGTTAGTCGCGTTGAGTCTTATTTTGCAAAAGTAGTGCAATTTACAAAATATGAGTAAAAAATCAAAATTATCTTATGCAGCATTGCATATGGGCTAGAAACTGCATTTAAAAAAAATTATAACTTTTTTCGATATTTTCAGAAATAACCCCACTTTTGAATTATTTTTTGAAAAAAATTTTTTATTTGACAGATAATGCGAATCACGTGACTACTATTTATTTGAAGAAAAGAGTCGAGTTTGTATTACGTGTAAAAACTTTTATTTTATCAAAATCTTAGCAGAGCGCTTTCGGCTTTCGCCATCTTCAGTGCTATCTATCATCAGTACTTTTTATTTGCCTAATTTTCATCTCGATCGATGCAGAACTTGATGCCAAAGTCAAATTTTGAATAAGGATATTAATAAAAAAAATCCCATATGATGCGGACTTTACTGGTGACACTGTATAAGACTATTTATTTAGGTAACTTATGCCTAATGTATTAATTTATTGATATGTTTTTATTATGTAATTGTTCAGTTTAGTGATTTGTTGGTCTACTGTACTATTCAATATTTATACTGAATTATGAAATAAAATAGTAATGTGGGCGCCTAGGGGGGGGGGGGGGCAAGTGCCCGTTTTGCCCCCCCCTATGGACGCCCTTGGCTGAACGTATTCGGAATATTAATCATTTCGTTTCACAAAATTATTAATCCCAAAATACGAAACCTTGCCCCAATTTGACCATATTCGTATATTTAACCGTTTTTGAGATCCCTATGTACGCACAAGAATTTGTAGCACCCTGTATATTTGATACATTCTGTAGGTACTCTTGCTTAAGTTTATAGGGCTTTCTTTTATACCTTGAGTTGTGTAATATTGTGTCTTATTTTTTTAGTGTCATTCCATCACAAAAACATAAAGCTACTAAATAATATGTAAAATTACAAACACAAACCTTTTCCATGACTGGGTAACTGAGAACTTTCATAATTTTTTAGCAAATTCTCCAAGATAATCGTTATATTTTTGCTAACGATATCATTATTTCCGCTGTTTCGGGCTTTTCGCATCATAGTATCGTTATTCCTCAGATTTGATGAGAAACCCACCAACACGGCGTCTAAGGACACGTTTCGCTGGGGTTGCTCCGCAGCCAGGAACGTTCCACTTCTTATGATACGGTAAGACGAAACCATCGTTCTGTAAATAATGAAGGAAATTAATCGCTTTGATTTGTATAAATCATTTTATTAAAACTTAATACTAGACTTGACAAATGTTTAATTTAATAGAACAATTTCTGAGTTTCACATCTTTTCATAGCTGCATTTATTTATAAATTAAAGGAGAAAGCTTCATTTACAATTAAAAATAAAATAAAACCAAAGCGATGACATTTATTTCCGATACCTTATCGCAATTTCTCCAAGGCTCTTCCAAATACAGGGTTATAATAAAGAAACGAATCAACCTTTTATATACAGAGTGTTTGGGGAGGAAAGGGCAATATTTTGGGAATGTGTTCAGAGGGTGAAAATAAGAGAAATAAGCCCATATGTTTTAGTTCGATTCTCAACCATTTCTGAAATGATCGGTTCTTAATTTTTTTTATATTGAAATAATTACCGGGTCTTTAGTTTTAAACGTCCGATACATTTTGATTGATAGTTTTGACATGCATAGTAGTTTTCAGTTAGCTTCATATTGAGCGTATCGACTTGAACTAAGATTTTCATACTTACAATGCCCCACACATTCAATCACAGGGAGTATGCCGACATGATACTCGTGTATGGTTACTGTAACGGTAGTGCGATGGGCGCAGTTAATGAATATCGACGTCAATTTCCAAATCGAAGAGTTCCTAATAGAAGAGTTTTTCAAAAAGTATTTGCAAGTGCTCAGGAAACTGGAATGTTTCCATGCGTGAGAATTGTTTCTGAAAAAGTGCAGGGTCTAGATGTGGAAAATGAAGAAAACGTTCTGGATATTGTCGCAGAGAACTCAGGTATAAGTACCTACAAGACGGGTTGCAAATGAACTTCATATACCATCACATCTAGCCGTATGGGAGTCACTTAGAAAAAACGGTTTAATATCTTTTCACGTTCAACCCGTTCAACATATTCTAGATGGTGATCCTGCTTTAAGGATACATCAAAATCGAAGTCTGCACAAATACATTTCATTTAGCGATGAAACTCAGTTCACTCGTGATGAAATTAATAATTGTCATAACGAACATTATGTAGTCAGATGAAAACCTTCATGCTACATTTGAACGATACTTTCAACAATGATTCAGTATTAATGTCTAGTGTAGAATGCTCAACGACCAGTTGTTTGGCCAATTTGAAATGGATGGGCGTCTTACTGGAGAAGGATATTTACGGTTTTTGAAAGACCATTTAATAAACATTTTGGATGATGTTCCGTTAAATGTTCGACAACGAATATACTTCCAACATGATGGAGCCCCACCTCATTATAGTCTCCGTGTGCAAAATTTCTTGAGTTATCGTTTTCCTAATCGCTGGTGGCCGAGGTTGTCCGAAAGTTTGGCCACCGAGGTCACCAGACTTAAACCCGTTTGATTATTGCCTTTGGGAATGGCTAAAATCGCGATCGAATTATTACCCTGTACCCTGTACAGTGTAGAAAATATTGCCCTTGTAAGTTTTCAAGAAGTCACACTGTACATAGATAATAATATAACGAACAACAATACATTTATTTTTACAATCACTTTATTATTATTTTAATATTAAAATATAATAAACATTTCCAACTATAACATAGCGTATTTTAATAACGTCACAGAATTTGAGTTGCACTTGTCAAGTTTATTTATCTTTATGTGTATTAATTAAATATTTGTTAATATTTGCATACAATTTAAAAAGGCAATTTTTCTGTCTGTATTTAATTTGAATCAACAAATGAACGGTTAGGAAAGACAGGCAAGTGAAATTGCGAATGCTAATTGCTATATAAAAAAAACTGCGTACTTAATAGTTTTTTCACTCCTTGGACTATGACGCATTAGGAAATATATCGCTCAAATTGTAAACTTGTGCCACACTTTTGCCATTTCTAGTGTTCACTTTCTGAGGTATTGAGTATATAAATTTATTGCTTGTCTTTTTAGAATTTCTAGCTTGTGTCTTTATGGCCAAATTGTTCTTTTCCTTTTTTGAAAACTTTTCCCCGTGTTTTTCCTTTCAATAAAAGCCTTTTTTCTTTTTCATTCTGCTTTTTATGTTTGGTTCTTTCTTTTACCTTATGGTACTGCAACCACTTAAGTTTAAGCTCTTCCTTCCTTCTGAATTCTTTTTTTTCAGGCGACTCTTCTGGCCAAAAAATATGATCCAGGATGTTTTTGGGACTGTGGTAGCGGATCATCTAGAATAAATACACGTTTTTCATTTTCTTTCTCATTTTCAATACAATTTGAAACTGGACCAGTTACGATTTATTTTATTTTCGTCTTATTATATTGATCTACTTTAGTATTAATAATAATTTTTTATTTCTGTTTCATTATTATTTTCTTGTGTTTTGGTCTTACTCTTTTTCCATCTCTTCATCATTTTTATAATCATTATTGTTTGTTTCAATTTCTAATTCTATATTCCCGTCTTTTTCTTTATTGTGTCCTTTATAACATATTTTTTTAAATTTTCTTTAAACATCGTATAAAATTCTTTCGCATGCTCTTCTAACCACTTGTTGACCACAACAAAAAACCAATAGTTGACCACTACAAAATGGTGGTCAACTACTAGATCCGCTTTATTAATTAATAGTTATTTAAAAAAAAACATTTCTTTAATACCGTAGGTATGTAAACCTATCAATTAGATAGAGTAGAGATGTAACACCTTTATTTTCTTTGAAATACCAGTAGTTGATCAACGTGGCAAACTACTGGCGTTTTATCAGATTTATTGGTCTAGTAGTTGCCCACATGTTTTTTCATATATAATATCACAAGAGATAAAATTTTGTCGGCAAAATTTTCGAAAGGTATGAAAGTTTGTTGCTTGGCAATTTCGCGAATGACATTTTTGACAAAATCACGAGCCGTCAGGCGAGTGATTTTGTCGAAAATGTCATGAGCGAAATTGCTTAAAAGCAACAAACTTAAATAAATCCTTGAGAACAAGTTTGCTTACACAATTTTTTCTCGAGTGGTATTCGACATGACTATTTAACTAGAAAAAAGACAAAATTTTGCCGCGGCAAAAATCACATGTGAATTTTGTCCAGGTAGGTGCAGGTAGTAATTTTGCCAGTAGAAGACCGGCCGTTGCTATGACATTTTGCCAGTGTAAAACACTCTAGTTAAATAGTCTTTTAAAACACATTTAAACAATAAATATTGTCAACATATTTCCTTATATTTATCTAATAACTAGAACATTACAACATATTTTAATATTAAAACATTGGACATGGACGAATGATTAAAAAATCGTAAATGTTTTCTACCTACCATGCTTATTGCTAGAACAGTTGTTAACTGTCAGATACTAAACATTTATAAAGACTGTCAGAGACCTATTAACGCGATTATTTTTTAGTTCAATTGTGACATCTACTAGACAAAAGACATATCAACAGTTTAAAACCATAATATGCAATTAACAAAACAAAAAGGGTTCCTTATTTCAACGGATTAAAATGGGTTTCGTCAATTACTGGGTGCTGGTCAACTATATACCGGTGCTATCACCCTATTTAAGCTTTTAGAAGCAGGTGAATTTTTAATCCTATAAAAAATTCTAGATGTAACATTTATGGGAAACATAAGTCGTGGTCATTAATAAATAAGACGCCTCTTGTATCAAGTTCAACTTCCTGATTTCAACCAATTATATTTTGCAAAACTCAAACAAACAATTTTACTTGCTCTTTACACTTTAATATTTGTTTTTCAAACAGTGATATAAACGTAACTTTGGTAAAAGTCATGCCTTTTCAAAAACTGTTTGCCATTCTAATTTTTCATTTTTCGAATGAGTTCACAATGGAGTGGTAAAGCTGCATATTCAGCATTTGTTTTGTTCAAGAAGAAGATAGGCTTAAAAAGAATATCGGCAAAACTCGAGTATATCTCTTAAGTCTTTAGAGTCAATAGAAATGAATTTTCTAGGCCCGGAGAGACAACTTATGTATGTTTTGGAATATTTTATTAAATCAACTTTAATCATTTATATTTTATTTGAGTAACAATATTAGTTATAGAGCAAACAATAAATTCACTAGATTGGTCTAGGATTTTATATTGAAGATTATTTCATTAGTCAGATCCAACATTGACTGAATATATTTTATTTATTTATTTATAAATAAATTATAAGATTTGATTCATTACATTTACATTCTAAACACTAGATTTATAGGTCAAAGAGTTACCTTAATTATCAATTCAATTTAAATGCATATATGTATATTATAAGTAGCACCTAAGTGATTGAACACTTGGGTTTTGCTATACCTTAGTAAGAAGGCAATAATTACTAAACTAAATCTAAGAGTGAAAGAGAAAAAATTATAAAGATATTATTATATACATATCTAATAAATGAAACGGTCAATTTTCTATTATGTTAACAAATTCACGGTAATTTTCAAAGATAATTTTTTTTGATAGTCTTGAGAATACTTTTAGGTTATTTACTCTTTAAAATATTATAATGGTAAGATATTGCAGGATTTAGGTAAGGTATAATTTATAAATCTATGGCCAATATTCTTGTTAAATCTAAGAGCCTAAGTTTATTACTACGTGTGTTGTATGAGGAAAGTGTATAATTTTGGAAACAATTGTTTTTAAAGGCGTATATACAAATGCTATGAAAGTACAATTCTTATAATTACAAATTTCTTCTGTATACAGTAGGTCAGTAGGGAACAGCATAGTCTTTTTAAGTATTATTTTTAATATGTAATTTTGCGTAGTATTTAATTTTTGTAGGGAGTTCTTATACATCCCCCCATATTAAAACACCATAAAGGAAGAGTGATTCGGCTAGAGTTTTGTATATAGTTGCTAATCATTTTCGAGACGGTGTTTCACGCAGTTGATAAAATTTGTAAATAAGTTTTCGTACTTTGTTTGTTAAATAATTTATATGATTACTCCATTTTAAGTTTTCATCAATAATTATGCCCAGGTATTTTATTTCATTTGTTTCTTTGATTTCATCAACCATATTATTTATTTTAATACTAGCAAAGTTAGGTTTGTTAATTCCTGTTAAGATAAAGGGTATATAATGAGTTTTACTTGCATTCAAGGAGAGCTGATACATAGCTAGCCAATTTTCTTATCTTCTCCATACCCTGTTGGCCGGCAACTTTTGTTTTATTCCAGGAATTTTCGCAAAATATAGCTACTGTATCATCAGCATAAATATGACACAATTTTCGCCCGGGCCTTTATAGATAAAAGTGAGGGTATATAAGCTAGAAAAAGTATCGGGCCAAGGACAGTTCCCTGAGGAACTCCGATTTTTACTACTCTGGGTTCGCTGAGTGTATCATTGATTTTTAGCCGTTGTTCCCTATTTGATAGCTTTCAAAGATATCCAAACCCTACCACGAACTCCACACCGTTCAGACGGTAAGGAACTTTTTGTGGTTAACAGTGTCAAACGCCTTGGCAAGGTCTAAGAAAACTGCAAGGCATTTATTGTTTGAATCCAAGCCTTCCATAATATTCTTAATTACTGTATACATTACAATAGTATACATGGCATCAGTTGTCGCCTTACCAGCCAGGCAACCAAATTGGTGCTCGTGTAAAATATTATTTTGATTAAAAAATTCTACTAGTCGAGTTTTTAGGCATTTTTCGAATATCTTTCCGAAGTTATTAATATCACTGATTGGTATAATTGTGTATTTTTGATTTATCTCCGCTTTATGAATTGGCGTGACAATGGGCGTTTTAAACTGAGAAGGAATAAGTTTATTTTCAAAAATTAAATTAATTATGTGCTTTAGAAGGTGCAAGTGACTTTGCTTTATCATTTGGGCAGATACTCCGTCTATGCCGGGAGAACTATTAGTTTTTGATGTAGGTATTATGTGCTCTATCAATTCGTTTTCTGTTACATCATTAATATACATAGAATTAGAATTTATAGGTTTATTTTCACTAAATGGTACTGCGGTGTTTATACCTTTAACCATATTTAATCCCACTTTAGTAAAGTAAGCGTTGCAAAAGTTAGACATTTCCATATTGTCATTAAATAGCTTTCCTTCATCATTAGCAATCTTAAACTTGTCATTGAAATTTGTTTGTTCATTGGTAGCTTCTTAGATTAACTGATAAACTTTTTTTTAAATTATTTCTGTTTTCTTCAATTTGCGTTGGATAGTGATTGTTTTTTGATTTATTTAATAAATTGTTAAGCCTATTTCTATAATCCTTGTATTCTCGTTCAGATTCTGGTGTAAAGTATTTATTTAACCTATTTTAACCTTTTTTTATATACAGCCTTTGATATAAATTGAATAGCGCCCACTTAATCAAGGTCTTAGAAATTTGTTTTGTAAACTCAATCCGCCATGCTACACCTGTCCGGTGCGGCGTATGTGAGTTTGAGGCATATTATTTGGTTGTATATGAGCTTGCTCTGTGGAAAAAGCCTCATACATGCAGCGAATAGCTCCTTTTTGCAATATAAACAATGACTTAAAATGGTACGTTGAGCATGCACCCCAAAAATATATTTGATAGAGTAGTTGCGTAGTAAAATCCAATTGATTCCATATAGCCCTTATGGAGATGAAGAGGACAGTTAGATGCAGGAGATTAAAGCAAATTTCATTGTATACGTCCAGTTTTTTTTTTGGCCGCAATGGTATAAATAGTAATAAACTGAAAGTGCAACGAAATAGAAAAATAAATATAAAATTAAGTGGTATTTATTAAGTAGGTAACATAACAAAACGAAAATTTACGAGCGTCCTTTTATTTCGACTCAAGTTCACAGAACAAGCGTTCTCACTTTAATTTTAACAATCACATAAAGTTTAACCTTAGCTTTCTGAGATTATTTTGTAAGAAAAGTATTAAGTTACTTTTTTATTGAAATTGTTTGTGTTTTGTGAACTTTGTAAAGTTGCCATTCGAGAAAATAATATTTTGAGTAAACAAGCATAGGTTATTGTGATTCTATTTCTTCAAAAGAATTAAATGTTCAAATTCCATATGCTCGTAATAATTTTTTTGATACGGTCTTGCCCCAATGTTGTCTAAATAAAAAATTAGGAAAAATAAATAATCTTTAAACCACAGGCGTAAACATCTGATTTTATATAGAAAAATTACTTTTTTTTGTAGCCGATAATATTAAATTAGATTCCTTTTTACTTATAATAAGTATGCGCAAACTATCCAATTTTCCAGACAATTTTTTTTATTTCCTTATAATTTGCTTTTT
The DNA here is from genome assembly GCA_963969555.1 of Polydrusus pterygomalis. Taxonomy (NCBI): domain Eukaryota; kingdom Metazoa; phylum Arthropoda; class Insecta; order Coleoptera; family Curculionidae; genus Polydrusus; species Polydrusus pterygomalis. The sequence continues at coordinate 24,793,122 of OZ018379.1, forward strand.
TAGTAATACTTTGAATCTTATGAAAAAATTCTTTCTCCGCATTTCCATTTATCTGTGCTTTATTTAAGTTATAAGTAGATCATATGCTTTTATGATCTGGAATTATACTGACCGGACAAGTAAAAAGGTTTGGTTTTTATAATGCAATATTAGATCTATGTTCACAACCACTATACAAGGTAGTAAAAAAACTGCATAGTTCTAATTGGGATACTCTCTATACTCAATTTAACTCAAACATTGTTTTATTATCATAGAAATTAAAATTTTCATTGACGAAGCACACAATATACAATATGCAAGGACGTCCATAGGGGGGGGGGGGGGGGGCAAAACGGGCACTTGCCCCCTCCTAGGCGCCCACATTACTACTTTATTTCATTATTCAGTATAAATATTGAATAGTACAGTGGTTAGTTTGTAGACCAACAAATCACTAAACTGAACATACAACATAATAAAAACATATCAATAAATTAATACATTAGGCATAAGTTAAATAATGTCACCAGTAAAGTCCGCATCATATGGGATTTTTTTTTATTAATATCTTTATTCAAGATTTGACTTTGGCATCAAGTTCTGCATCGATCGAGATAAAAATTAGGCAAATAAATAGTAGTCACGTCATTCGCATTATCTGTCAAATTTTAATTTTTTTTCAAAAAATAATTCAAAAGTTGGGTTATTTCTGAAAATATCGAAAAAACTTATAATTTTTTTTTAAATGCAGTTTCTAGCCCACATGCAAAATTTCAGCTGGATAAGATAATTTTGCTTTTTTACCTATATTTTGTAAACTGCACCACTTTTGCAAAATAAGACTCAACGCAACCTATACATAAAATTTCTTAGTTTTAACAAGGCTTTATTTCAGATACATTTTCTTTAAACTAGCGTCATATTAAATGTGTGTTTTTCAACAAAATCAAAATTGGGCTATTAAAATTTGGTCGCATGTGATGCAAAGTTCATTTGTTTTTGACCCTGTATAAGGTAACTTCATAAAATACGTATTTTTGAAAATGTAGTTTGTGACTGAAAGTAAAAAAAAAAATAAAAAATAAAATAAAGAGATTTTAAATTAAATCGTGTCGACGTTGTGGTCTAGTGGTTAGCGCAGCAGCCTCACAGATCGTAGGCCCGGGTTCCATTCCCAGTGCCGACAACGTCGATGTTAAATTTGGAATTTGGTTTAAGAGGTGGCGCCGTCTTTCGGAAGAGACGTTAAACTGTGGGCCCGGTGTCATGGATGTTGGCACGTTAAAGAACCCTACCCTCGACAAAGAGGGATTCGGCAAAATTACCAGATAGTGTGTGACAAATTCCCTGGCGTCGGTGATTGGCCTCGTTGCGGAAAAAGGCCGACGTAAAATAAATAAATAAAAAAAAAAAAAATAAATTAAATCGTTGAAAACAGATAAACTTTCCGTTGGGTTAAGAAAAAATTTATTTTCCACTTAATGAACACTTTACTGATGACACTGTGTTCTTTTTTTGTCTTAATATTAAGGTGTATTACTTTCAGACACAAACTATGTTTTCAAAAATACTTATTTTATGAAGTTACCTTATACAGGGTCAATAACAAATGAACTTTGCATCACATGCGACCAAATTTTAATAGCCTTATTTTGATTTTGTAGAAAAACACACATTTAATATAACGCTACTTTAAAAAAAATGTATCTTGTCATGTCAAAACTAAGAAGTTCTATGTAGGTTGCGTTGAGTGTTATTTTGCAAAAGTGGTGCAATTTACAAAATATGGGTAAAAAATAAAAATTATCTTATCCAGCTGAAATTTTGCATGTGGGCTAGAAACTGCATTTAAAAAAAAAATTTCCTATAAGTTTTTTTGATATTTTCAGAAATAACCCCACTTTTGTGTTATTTTTAGAAAAAAATTAAAATTTGACAGATAATGCGAATCACGTGACTGCTATTTTTTTTGTTTAATTTTCATCTCGATCGAAGCAGAACTTGATGCCAAAGTCAAATTTTGAATAAAGCTATTAATAAAAAAAAATCCCATTTGATGCGGACTTTACTGGTGACACTGCATATGAAAAAGTATTGTTTAAGTTTTTGCCCCCTGAAAAACGCTCTATGGACGCCCTTGACAATATGTAAACATAAACATAGTGAAAAGGAACAGGAGACAAAGCTGACTATTTTTATCAATTTGGACGAGATCATACAAGAATACAATTGTAATAAAGTAAAAAAAAAACCTATTAAAATATATGCCACATGTGCTATACTAAAACGGTACCAAATTAAACAATATCAGTTTTAAGGTTAACAGTGAACTCATATAGGTTGTCAATTTTGGGTAAAAGATAAACAACTGAAATCATCCTTCTTTTAATGCTTTAAGATTGCTTTTGGACCACTCCTTGCCCAAGATTTATTGACTTGAAACAATGACAATTTTATAAGTAAAAATGAATACAATATGCTATAATATAGGAAGGTACGAAGAAATAGTTAACTTTTTCTTAAAACCAAGCGTCTTGAAAGAATACAACGACATTTGACATTAACAGCTGATCTGATTTCGTCGTTAAAACTCCCATTGGTGTTTTTTAAGTGGTTCTGTGGCTGTTTTTTGTATAGTGTTTGTTTTAAACATTTTACTTTTGAGTTTAATATATTTCAGAGACAGATTTTCTTGGTGTTTATTATTTAGGTTTAATAGTGAGTACAAACACCATTTTGGTTAACTCATCTATTATCAAATCAATAAAGTGCCTAGTTAAACCATTTACTTATTGTTATATACAGGATGTCTCATAACTAAGGGGCAAATACAGCAACAGGAGATAGGAGACTTGAAAATATGTCATTTATGCTTAAGAACGTTCGGTTAATTTTCAATAAATGTTTCGTTAAGAAAGGTGTTTATTTAAATGTTTCTTTTCATCTAGCATTTAAACGCAATTATCTCAAAAACTAATTGAAATATCAAGATTAATGAAGTACCTAAAATGTTTTACCTAAAAAAGATCTCTCTCTCATAATTTGAGGTAAAGCGGTCAGAAATGTGAGGGACAAAAAATATATGCGAGAATTTATCACACTCATATCGTGTAGGTAGCGTTCTCTAGGAGGTATCTTAAAACTCATTATGAAATCCTTCTTCTTGCCCTTAAAGACATAACTACAACCAATTTGTTTTATATCCGCTTAACATCAAATTCTCGACCATTTTTTAAAGTAAATATTGACTTGGATCACCTTGAATCTCTTTAACCGTATAAGAAATGAAATTTACCATATTTTCAAGTTCACTATCTCCTGTTGCTGTATATCCCCTTAGTTACGGGACACCCTATATTTTTCCATATTATTATGTAAAATTTCCACAAAAATAACAATACAAAAAGGGTTCCCAATATGGTGTTTTACTTAGATATGCAGCACAAAGCTTAAACCTCGCAAAAAATGTATTACATTTTTCCTTGTACAATAAATACATAAATATCTTTTGTTGCTTTAGTTTTATATTGTTTCCATATACTTGTTTTGGTAGGTACGGGTTTGTCAATATTTTATTTTATGGCGAAGGCGAAGATAAAAGAACTTAGTCCGGTTCTGTTTCTGTAGCCAACCGCTTAACGTAAAATAGACCAGACTCCAACAGGGTGCCATTAATGACAGGTGATGCAGCGAGTTCTCAGATTAATTTGACTTTAACTTTAAGGTCGAAATATTGACTTTACTTAAAAAACTTAACAAGTCACGAGCCGCTATTGGTACGAAAATATGGTAAGTTAAAATATTGTAAAAAATGTGTATTTGTAGATATTATTGTATTATTGTCACTAATTTTTTTTTTTAAACAAACAAAAATATGCCCCAACGATATAAGGCAGAAAGCGTTTGCACGTTCATAAATTTCAATAAGCTGAAAGTGTAACAGAGCGAAAAGAAACGCAAAATTAAACATAATTTATTTAATACTACAAAGACAAAATGAAAATTTACGGAGCATTTTTATTTTAGCAAAACGGTTTCGTACAAGTATTTTCACTCTATCTCTAACAACCATTAAAAATGAACCCTTTGCGTTAAAGGCCTTCTCTTTATATTAACTTTTCTTTCAATTAAAGGTGTAACTCATACTCTAAATAAAAATTTCACACCTGTATTTGGTAGCAAATTAAATGACTTTATGTCATTACCGATGTTACCATCCATGGTAAAGAAAAAAATTCTAGAATTTTTTCTGGTGCATGGGTACCTGGGTACCTGAGACCTGTTCGTAAACTATGTTTTCATGTAACAGTTTTTCCGATCACCTTTTCGCTTTCAAAATATACTATAATTTATGTTAGCATAGTCAACTCTAGGGCTGGGCGATATTGAAATTTCAATATCGAATATCGATATTTAAGAAAATATCGATAATATCGATAAATATCGATAATATCGATATATTTGCGATAATATCGATATATTTGCGATAATATCGATATATTTGCGATAATATCGATATATCGACATATCGATATTTTATTTTTTAAATATCGTTATTCGATATATCGATATTTTATTTTTTAAATATCGTTATTCGATATATCGATAAAACATAAAAATATTATATTATAAATACAGTGTCACCAGTAACGTCCGCATCATATGGGATTTTTTTTTATTAATAGCTTTATTCAAAATTTGACTTTGGCATCAAGTTCTGCTTCGATCCAGATGAAAATTAGGCAAAAAAATAGTAGGCAATGCGAATCACGCATTATCTGTTGTTGTGTCCCTGCCTCTTTCTTTTTACGTTAGTTTTAGTCATAACTTTATAAGAACTTTTAAATATAAAATAATATTACCTTTGGTAATTTTTTAGGATTAAGATTTTTTCTATTGCAAATAAATATGCATTTAAAGGCTCGGGTTTACCGTACATTTGCATTACATTTAATACTTTTATATATTATCATTATAACTCGATGAACCTAGATTCATTTTCCCTTTCTTTCCATTATCCTACCTTACCTATTACCCTCGTAAAAGTAAAATTGGATCGCGATGCTCGCGTTGGGCTTCGATCCAGATGAAAATTAAGCAAAAAAATAGTAGGCAATGCGAATCACGCATTATCTGTCAAATTTTAATTTTTTCCAAAAAATAATTCAAATGTGGGGGTTATTTCTGAAAAATCGAAAAAAGTTATAAGAAAAAGTTTTTTAAATGCAGTTTCTAGCCCACATGCAAAATTTCAGCTGCATAAGATAATTTTATTTTTTACCTATATTTTGTAAATTGTACCACTTTTGCAAAATAAGACTCAACGCAACCTACATAAAACTTCTTAGTTTTGACAATGCTTTATTTCAGATACATTTTTTTTAAAGTAGCGTCATATTAAATGTGTGTTTTTCTACTAAAACGTTATTATGGCATAGCTTAATAATAAATTATAATATAGGGGTTTTAAATTAAATCGTTGAAAATAAAAACTTTACATTGTTAAACTAAAATTTATTTTCCACTTAAAAAACACTTTACTGAAGACACTGTGTTCTTTTTTGTCTTAATATTAAGGTGTATTACTTTTAGACACACACTACGTTTTCAAAAATACCTATTTTATGAAGTTACCTTAAAAACAAATAAACTTTGCATCACATGCGACCAAATTTTAATAGACCAATTTTGATTTTGTAAATAAAGCTATTAATAAAAATCCCATATGATGCGGACTTTACTGGTGACACTGTATATCAATATTGTCTTATGTGCCCTTTAAAACTCCGTACCTTCATTTCAAGGGGAGACTCTCATTATGAAAACGTGAATAAAAATTATTGGTCCTTAAATGTGTTATAAGGACGATATTGAAATTCTAATCGAATATCGATAAAATCGATAAATATCGATAAATATTAATAATATCGATAATATCGAAAATATCGATATATCGATATTTTATTTTTAGATATCGTTTATCGATATATCGAATTTTTGCCCAGGCCTAGTCAACTCATCCTATAGAATATAGATTAATAAAATTTGGCTTCAGTTAAACATAAAAAAACAAGTCAGTATAGTATATTATCTTTTTTGTGCAAAAACAATTAAACAAAAATTTAAAAAGGTAAGATTAGCTTATAAATCTAAAATTTATTTTAAATTGTTTTGCTTTCAATAAAGAAAACTTCATCCAAAATTAATTATATTATTCTTACTAGTTTGTTTTAAGTATAACCATAATATGTAAAGGTAAAATCTATCTAATAAAAATGTTTTTAGTTTTATTTTTCTAAATTATAGATGATTTTGTGGTGCTTCAGGACACCCAAAAGCTTGGTTCCCCGGCAGGGACAAATAGGGCTAAATGGTTAAACTTTTTATATAGAATCGCCATTCTATCGTCTTGTGGAGTACCTCGAGTTTCAGTTCTCAGTACTATTTAATATATATAAAATGATCTTGCGTCAATCTTTATAAATGGTAAATTTACAACAATAAAAATAATTCAAAAATTTTATGGCATAAAATATTGCATTGAATTAATTAAAATAATTTTATTGCAGATTTAATAAAAATTAAAGAAGAGCGTGAAGAAGATCTTCTTTTTCATTCTGTTTTCATTTTACAAAAAAGAGTCATCAAGATCTGGGCATTCTTGTAAAACTTTGTTCATCTCACAAAAAAATAAATTTTTATATTATTAGCAACGCTATGTTTTTATGAAGCAGTTTGTTTGCTGCATAGAAAACATAGAAATGATTTTAATTTACCAACATATAATACAATACAAGACTTAAATTTAATTTTACCTATTTAATCTTCAAGTCTTCTATAGAAATCAATAATTTATGATTTTGAAATTTTGTTAATCATCTACCAGTTTATATTTAAAAAATGTAAAATTAAAAAAAAAAACTGTTCCAGCTTCATTATTAAAAAAAGTTTAATATAATATTAATGAATATTTTGATGACAATTTGTCATAATTATTTGCATGTTGATCCTAATAATATTTATTTAACATTTTACTATATTATATTTTATTGTTATTGTTGACCAAAAGCTTTGTCCATAAGGATTTCATACTCCCTGACGGCAAATAATTATTTAAACTTCGACTGTAAAATATCACTAAAAATAGCATAAAAAATATAATATTTGTATCTACCTAATTAATACTTCTTAAGTTATCACCATTTAGTAAAAATGCGTCATACTCTTATAAATTTTGAACAGTAAAACAATATGTGTATCATGGTTTAATATATTTTTTTAAAACACAAATATCTTTAAAATTATTATTATTAACAGTGAAAAAAAGTACTTATCTTAAAATTAAATTTATTCACTTAAGATTTATGAAATTAATTGGACATAAAATGCAGCCCTTGTAGTAGTTCGGTAAAGTCGTGTTTTTACAAAGTTATCGTTTTATATAAACATTCGTTTAATTTGCTATTGGTTCGTTTAGTTTGTCTTGCGAAAATCAGAAATTAAAAAAAAATTAAAGCAAAAACTTACATGCACAATGACAGCAACACACACATCCTTAAAGTAATCCCCATGTCGCCACTTTGTGAATATTACTCACCATTAAATGTTAAAAAGGGATTTCTTCGGATAACCGTAACCCAACACCAGAGTTTTCTTGTATTGCGCGCGCTCTAACTTTCAAACAATTTCGATGTATGGTGTGGGCGGCATGCATTTATATGACATTTTTATTCGATTTTTAAGCTTCACAAAAATTGTTGAGGTACATAATTAATCTTTTTATTATTATTTATATAGGTACAAAAGAAATAGGGTCAAGCGAGCGATTCCTCGGCTACAAGGAATATTCAAATAAAATATAAGTTGGTCTTTAAAGGTACTTTGACAATACCGGCAATAATAAATGATATACAGTGTCACCAGTAAAGTCCGCATCATATGAGATTTTTTTTTATTAATAGCGTTATTCGAAATTTGACTTTGGCATCAAGTTCTGCTTCGATCGAGATGAAAATTAGCCAAAAAAAAATAACAGTAGCGTGATTGGCATTATCTGTCAAATTTTAATTTTTTCCAAAAATAATTCAAAAGTGAGGTTATTTCTGAAAATATCGAAAAAAGTTATTAGAAAAAGTTTTTTTATATGCAGTTTCTAGCCCACATGCAAAATTTTAGCTGCATAAGATAATTTTGATTTTTTACCCATATTTTGTAAATTGCACCACTTTTGCAAAATAAGACTCAACGCAACCTACAGAAAACTTCTTAGTTTTGAATATGCTTTATTTCAGATACATTTTCTTTAAAGTAGTGCATATTAGATGTGTGTTTTTCTACAAAATCAAAATTGGGCTATTAAAATTTGGCCGCATGTGATGCAAAGTTTATTTGTTTTTGACCCTGTATAAGGTAACTTCATAAAATAAGTATTTTTGAAAACGTAATTTGTGCCTAAAAGTAAAAAAATAAAAAATAAAGTAAAGGGGTTTTAAATTAAATCGTTGAAAATAGATAAACTTTACGTTAAGGTAAACTAAAATTTATTTTCCACTTAATGAACACTTTACTCATGACACTGTGTTCTTTTTTGTTTTAATATTAAGGTGTATAACTTTCAAACACAAACTACGTTTTCCAAAATACTCATTTTATGAATTTACCTTATACAGAGTCAAAAACAAATAAACTTTGCATCACATGCGACCAAATTTCAATAGCCCATTTTGATTTTGTAGAAAAACATACATTTAATATGACGCTACTTTAAAGAAAATGTATCTGAAATAAAGCATTATCAAAACTAAGACGTTTTATGTAGGTTGCGTTTAGTCTTATTTTGCATATCGGTACAAAATATGGGTAAAAAATCAAAATTATTTTATGCTGCTGAAATTTTGCATGTGGGCTAGAAACTGCATTAAAAAAAAAAATTTGTGTAATAATTTTTTCGATACTTTCAGATATAACCCCACTTTTAAATTATTTTCTGGAAAAAATTGAAAGAACCCCGCACTTCTCTTATGGAAAATGGCCCTCGGTTAAATTTTCTAAATTTTTAGTATGTTGTAGAGAATGCTATTCTGATCAAAAGTGTTCATGGCCACAACAATATCTGCCGACCAGTTTTCGAGATACAGGGTGTCCAAGTTGCAAAATATGAATTCTCAATACATTATATTTTCCTAGTTTATAATATGAATTCGTTTTGTTTTTCTAAATTTTTGATGTCCCTGTCGTAGATAGGATGGAATACTATAAATATAGTTTACATTTTTTTATTATATACCGGGTGAGTGACGAAAATTATTTTATATTTTTTGTTAAATTATTGTATTTTCCGCATTAAATTAAATGTTTACAAAGTAATACTATAGATGACATTAGCTTGAAGCAAGCTATCAGAATTTATATTATTTATATTTATACAGGGTAACTCAAAAAATTTAATATTTTTTTTATTAGTTTTGAAAAAAATTTTGTAGTTATTTCTTTATGTACTACTTGTCGCTTATCGTATGCTTCCAAATAAATATAATTATTAAGGTTATACAGAGTGTTTCCGATGATAAGCGATAGAAAAATAACATAAAATTGCATGTATTTATAAATCACCCCGTATATTAAAAATGGATCGGTTAAATTTCGTTATTTTTTAATATCTTTTGCTTGAAGTGTCTTACTGACATGTTTGCTATTCCCCCCTTTTCCAATGACCAGTTTTGGAGATATACAGCGTCGAACAGGCTCAAACCTTAAAAAATAAGCAAATAAAATATCAATTTTTTTTTATTTCAATAAAATTTGTTATGTAAGTTCATTTTATGGTTAAAAATAAATATATTTAATGCTATACAGGGTGTTTCGAATAACTAGGGTATTCTTACACTATATTGCAAATAAGAAATATATATAAAAACTATGAACAATTTATTACCTATATCCAAATTATTTTATCCAAAAATAATAAGTAGGCCCCTAATTATTCGAAACACCCTGTATAGCATTAAATATATTTATTTTTAACCATAAAATGAACTTACATAACAAATTTTATTGAAAAAAAAATGCTACTTTATTTGCTTATTTTTTAAGGTTTGAGTCTGTTCGACGCTGTATATCTCCAAAACTGGTCATTGGAAAAGGGAAATCAATAGCAAACATGTAAGTAAGACACTTCAAGCAAAACATATTAAAAAATAACTAAATTTAACCGATCCATTTTTAATATACCGGGTGATTTATAAATACATGCAATTTTATGTTATTTTTCTATCGCTTATCATCGGAAACACCCTGTATAACCTTGATAATTATATTTATTTGAAAGCATACGATAAGTAACAAGTAGTACATAAAGAAATATCTACAAAATTTCTTTCAAAACTAATAAAAAAAATTAACTTTTTTGAGTTACCTACCCTGTATAAATATAAATAATATAAATTCTGATAGCTTGCTCCAAGCTAATGTCATCTATAGTATTAATTTGTAAACATTTAATTTAATGCGGAAAATACAATAATTTAACAAAAAATATTAAATAATTTTCGTCACTCACCCATATATAATAAAAAAATTTGAACTCTTTTTATAGTATTCTATCCTATCTACGACAGGGCCATCAAAAATTTAGAAAAACAAAACGAATTCATATTACAAACTAGGAAAATATAATGTATTAAGAATTCATATTTTGCAACTTGGACACCCTGTATCTCAAAAACTGGTCGGCAGATATTATTGTGGCCATGAACACTTTTGATCAGAATAGCATTTTCTACAACATACTAAAAATTTAGAAAATTTAACCGAGGGCCATTTTTCATAAGGGAAGTGCGGGGTTCTTTAACAGATAATGCGAATCACGTCACTACCACTTTTTCATCTCGATCGAAGCAGAACTTGATGCCAATGTCAAATTTCGAATAATGCTATTAATAAAAACCCCATATGATGCGGACTTTACTGGTCACACTGTATTTGTTTAAATAAATTAAAATTAAGAACCCCTAGATTTCAAAATAATTTCACCCTGTACATATTGTAAACTAGGCCGCAACTCCGGCCCCGGAGGCTGAAGAGCACATCTCACGCCTGCGCTTTCTTTCTCAATCACAGTTGTTAAAACAAGATGTAAGCATTTTCATCATTCTAAAAACTCAATAAAAATTTCACACGATAGCGTTAAAAACCGTAAATAATGTAATTTGTAATGTAAATTCGATTTATTAATAAAAAATAAGGGTATCACTAGTTTTGCCAAATTAGGAGAGTTTATTTGTGTCAGTTATAGATTATTTAATGCATCAATCTGGTTGTTTATGGAAATTGTAAATAAAAATGTCCAAGCTTTGGTTTCGAGTTTTTTGGAAGGGTAAAAAAAAATATATATATTAAGTAACTTTATATAAACAATGGCGAATTTGTAAAGAATAGAATCTATTTACTACAAAATAATGAATTATCGGACGATACTCATTTTATTAACTAGTTTTGTTCGTCAGAAGGAATTAATAGGGTGAGTACATAGAAACTTAAATTTTTAAATCAAGACCTAAATACGGTATAAAATTTTACTTTATATTAAATTAGAAATAGTGACAAATGACAATATTTTAGTAAAGTAAATCATTTTTAATTTTAAGTTTAGCCACAGAAATATTATTTTATAGTGTTTGTCAAATATATCTAATTTTAACAAATATATTTAGTATACAATTTTCCATCAGGTGGTATTTGATAATCCCATGATAATCAATTGTTTTTTCAAAACGCTGATGGTGCAAAAAAATTAAATATATGAAGAGTTAGGAAAAATTACCAGAACGGTCGATTATGTCAAAAATGACAGGAGTTGGCAAAAAATGTTTTATATAAAAGTTGTAATATAATTCTTTTAAAAATTTACATATCTGTAATAAATTGGAATATACAGGTTTTTTCAAAAAGTTGTGGAGAATTAAAGTTATATTTTTTTAATGGTATATTATAACTTACTTTGATCGTTTAGTTAATTTAGAACATTTTATCACTTATAATCGCCCTAGCAGCAGAATTATCGGGAATTAATTCTGTTGCGTGGGAGATTAGGTAAGAAAATTTCATAAATTGGAGTTTTTTCTTATTGTAAATTTTTTGCTAAAATGCTACAAAAACATATTTCCGGCGGCTTTAGTAAATTGTAACTAATTAGAGTTCTAGAAATGAAGTTCATTTTAGCCGTTAGCAATTGATTTTTATTACTAAAATGTGAGAAGCATTAAATAACAAATCTATTATCTCTGAAATCCAATGTCTTTATAGTTTTAAATTCAAATAAAACTTTAAAACCATATTTCCGATGAGTTTAGTTTAATATGACGCACTATATTTTTACAATAGAAGTTGATTTTACTTGTTAGTAACTAAGGTTTATTAGTAAAATTTTAGGAACATTAAAAACATTAATTCGTTTTCAACCATAACATCTGATACTACATAGTTTAAAATAAAACTTAAAAAAACATATTTCCGATGAGTTTAGTTAAATTTCTGATGTGTCTCTTTTAACCCCGGTGTTCCATATGTAAAACAAATTGGTTAGTATTAATAAAAATTAAAAGTTAGCGACAAAATGTATTTTGATTTTATTCTGAGTGACTTTTGCCAATATAAAGCACTTCATTTGTGACAGAAAAATTATCACTTATTAATTTCATTAAGTTAACAGGAACTAACAAAATTATCGCGATAATTTCCCGTTGCTATAAGCAGCGTAAACAAAAAGGAGCCTTCTAATTGGTTGAAAATAAATTTATGTAATTTTCATTATTGTATAATCCATTTAAAAAAATATAACTCTAATTCTCCACAACTTTTTGGGCGAATATGTGTATTCCTATTTATTACAGATATGTAGGTTTTAAAAGCCTTACAACTTTTTACAAGACATTTTTACTAACCCCTGTATTTATACAATAGAATTTAACAAATAATTTCTTATATTGTTAACTATGATACATATTTTATTAATTTTTAAAATTAGAAAATAATTTAGAATACTTGATTCACCTATGTTGCATTTAGTAATATTTAGGGAATTCCTGCAGCCTATTTATACGAATTGCATGTTATGCTACTATTATAAACAGTTTTTACAGTTAAAGTTACACTTAATCCCTTATTTGATAGAAAAAAAACACTTATAATTTCTTTTAAGGGCTCCAAAGAGTACATTGATAGTATCAGACAGATTGGATAATGTTACTCAGACAATTTCAAGATTATTGCAGGGATATGATATTCGTCTTCGGCCAGACTTCGGTGGTAAGTTACAAAATACAAATACCTTATAAAGACTAAAACAAATTAATAATTCTGCCTTACACTTACTTGGTCTTCCTCACAGTATCAGTATCTGCACTCCTCACTTATCACTTATTACTCTATGTATGTATGTATGTAACGTTACTTAATTCGTTCAACAACAACGTTTCCTTAATATTATTATTATTATTATTATTATTATTATTATTATTATTATTATTATGATTATTAATATTAATATTATTATTATTATTATTATTATTATTATTATTATTATTATTATTATTATTATTATTATTATTATTATTATTATTAATATTAAACCTTTAAGCTCAATTAAGGTAATACTCACCTTTCCTTTCTATTACAACATATCGTTTTTTCTTCTTCTGAAGACGGATGCCTATAACATCCGAAACATGTAGAAACGTTTTCTAATCACTTTAAGACTGATTTTAATATATTAGTGGAGGAAAACTAGTGCTTCATTTCTTTCAGCAGAATAGCTAGGGGATCGTCATTTTTTTTCTTTAACAGGAAAACCAATAATAATTTATGTTTATCTTGATAATTTTCAACATTTTTAACACAAAGGGGGCCGAGTATAGGGGAGAGATGGGCAAGTTGACATAGGTGGGCAAGATGACACAGTAGCCCTTCCATGGAAACTCCACCGTCATCCGAGCATTTAGCATGCTTAAACAAGTTCGCTCGTTGGCAGTGTCCACTTAGAGGTATTTGTGGGTGGAAGTTTTTCGCGGTGTTAGAAATATTAACGATTTAAAGTAATTTACGATTTCGTTTTAATGTAAGTAAACTATGATACAGATTATAAAAAAATTACTTGACTGTTTTTTTTATATTTTTTGATTTTGTTTAATAAATTTAGTTTTCAACTATTCATTTCGCGATCAATCTTTTTTAGATTTTATTTTAAAACCCATTTTGTAATTTTTTTAAATTTACGTTCATTGTCGGGCAGGATGGCATACCTTCATACCGAGTATGTCATCTTGCCCGCACTAAAAAGATTTTAGACTAGAAGTGTCGCCAATGGGCTCACGCTGAGTGTGCCGGCCTATCCAAAAAATCAAAACAATTTATTTGTGATTTATATTAACTTATATTTTATATTTATACCTACTTATTTTCGTATGTCAACTTGCCCTATAGGGTAGGGCAAGATGGATTTTTGTATTATTTTTTTTAAAGTGGTATTGTTTGTACAAGGAGTTTATATTTTGTTTCGTTATATATGTAGGTTAAAGACATATAACAACTGTTTTATTTTGCTTACATTTATTAAAAATAAGTCTTGGTTTTTTCTAAGATATTTTTGTTTAAACCTTAGGTATGTCAACTTGCCCACCCCTCCCCTATAGATCTAGGAAACCTGACGAATCGTAAAAAGTGATACAAACTATAAATAAATTTGAGGAAATGACAGTATAAAATTTTGCTTTGATTTTAGTAGTAGATTAAAATATCTAGTTCTTATTATTTATGCATTTAACTAAATTTGTACTTACAAAAAAAAATTTTATGACGACTTTGGCTTTTAAGTTTAACTACTAATGTCTGTATTTTTAAGATGACTGTAGAGAATTTATAATCAAAAACATTTAATTGGATGTTGTGCCATCATATTTCATATTATGTGACGTAAAAGCTAATTAAACTTTCTGGATGATACAACAACTGTAGACTTGTTTTAATATAATTTTAGTTATTGTCAATCCATTGTCAATTATTTTAATAATAGACCCACTTGCTTGCATAGCTAACGGAAAAAGAATTTTTCTAGAACTAAAAAAAAAATAATTAGAAAACGTCAGAAACATTGACTGGATTTCTTCGAGCTTAAAATTAAAGCTCTGTTCTATTTGTTTTACGATTTGTCCTTAATAGGCCAAACTGAGGATTGAAATTGGCCTATTTTAAAACTAATTAATAGTCTGTAATAAAGAAAAGTAGAATGAAAAGTGTCTAAACTAAATAAACAAAATTGTGCTTTTAAAATTATAAAGTGAGTAATTTTAACACCAGATCTTTATACACTGATATTAATGTCTACAAACAAACAAAAGTAGTATTTTTATAGCATCAAAACTTATTCGTTTGCTACCTATTCTTTCATTAAAAAATCATACAGTTTATATTTTAATTCATTCCCATAGTAATATCGCTTACATTGTAAAATACTTGCAGTCGCTTTTTATCGTTAAGAGTAAAATTAGGAATTTATAACATCATGTAAAATAAACCCATTTTATTCTCTCCGCTATACTACTACTCTGGGTTCTGGGTTCAAACCCCAGCAGAGCTATAAAACTTTTTCAATTTAAAAACCTTTGCCGATTAACATTTTTCAGTTATTAAAAGCGAATAATTGTGGCATATCGGACAAGCGTGTTACTTTTTTTTTATATTGGAATACACAATGATCCAAGCACAATGGATACCCTGGGGCGGGTAGACCACGACGGCCGTTTCGTCCTTGTTAGGACTCTACGGGCAGCCATAACCCAAGCAATCCCAACAACAGCGGTAAGATACATTAAAAGTCTTTTACAAAAGTAAAGCGGCCATCAATTCATCGTAGTGTCATCCCAGGGGAATTAACTCTAATACAAAAGGCAGTCACACTGGTAATAATCGAAAGGTAGACAACAAAACTACACATTTTTCAGTTATATTTAATATGGACATTAAAAACTACCATTTAAAAAAAAGCGTTCAAATACATGATTTTTATAATTCCTTCTTTAATTTGACATTAAAACAATGGTGATTTTTTTAAAATTTTGTTTTCTTGATGATGTAGAAAGTACAAATAACGCTAACGGCAGTAGAATACCTAATAAAATAAATAATAATAATAAAAACACATCACAACAAATAGATATGTCGAAAAGGCAACATAATATGTAAGAGTATGAGAATGAGTTGTTAATTATAAAAATACTAATTTTGTTGATTTTCTTTTGCTGTTTCTGAAATTGAAAAACGAACATGGTCTTTCGGAACGAACTTTACTAAAATATTCCGTTCGGAAAGAAAAGGAATGTGTGAGTGGCATATAATGAAATGTTTTTTGTGCATTTGAGTTTGTTGAATCGAAAATCGAATACGGAAAACGAAGGTGTCCTACCGGCCTTGGTCCTTTTAAAATATTCGTTATTTTTTATAACAGTTTTAGGTTTGAGATAAAGGTAATTGGGTTAAGAGCACAAAAACAAATATTTCTTATCAGAACTGAAGTTTTTATTTTCAATCTCTGGATTATATTGAATTGTAGGTACAAGCTGAAAAAATAAAAGCTGATAACTTTAAATTAATAATTTTTCCCTTTATATTTAGGAGAACCTCTATTTGTTGGCATGGACTTGACAATTGCAAGTTTTGATGCAATTTCAGAAGTTAATATGGTAAGTTGGAAAAGCCCGCCTACGATTGCATATTATACTAATTCAATCTAAATTACAGAATTCGTTATAATTATCAGCTTAGCATTAAACATAGTTAACTAGTCGTAGATAATAGTGCAAAATAAACTCTTTTTTCCTTTAAGCGTGCGCGAATTACCATATATCGAATGTTAATTTAAAACGATTCACTTGCATTAGATTGTAAAATAAAAAAAAATGAAAAATGCTTGTAGGAAAATTATTGATCCTAACTCATGCCAAAAGTCACTTTTCCGCCCTTAATTGCTTACCCATGGTTCTGATAAAGAAGCAGTCATTCCTTCTAAAATATTAAAAAATATAAAAATCCATACAGACGCTTACGGTAATTCTAAATTAAAAGCTTGGATGCCTTGGGCAAATTCCACTTTAAAATATTTTACTAGATAGCTTAAGAATCCGTTTAGATGTTAAAATTTAAAGCAGTCTGCAAAAAGAATGTAGTACAAAAGAATCTTAATTTTTTATCATTCTGCTTTCAGACGATATATTTTTAAGGTTTAATAGATGTTTACTTTTATAAAAGAAATGGTTTCTCAATTGGCTTGGCTGCAATGAATTCTTTATTCAATTTATGTCAAACGAACAATATAGTTTTAACGGGATTGTGGTACGACTTTTCTGTCTGTATCCAGGAACGTACCAAAACTTCATCTTGGAGGGGAGGGGACTGGCTGGTGAAATATTGGATAATCTGGACATCTTTACCGATATACAACACTATAGATAATTAGGATTATTTCATTAAAAAGTCGAAATATAGCAAATAAGATTTTAATGCTCACTTAGAAAAAAAATTCAAAATAAAAATTTACGTAAGGTACAATGCGATTTTTTATAAAATATATTTTAAGAAATTTTAGGTTATATTTTTGTAATATCTCATAAATACCATAATCAAAAATATATTGGAAATCGTATTTAAAATGGACATGGTATATGCATTTGGCTTTAGAGTTTTCTTGAGATGGCAAAATATTCCTATATAAATTTTTGTTTATAGAAACTTTTTATTTAAGTTAAAATATCTTTTAAAAATAACACCTCTTTTTATTTTACATTTATTTTCTATCGAACAATACGTAAAACTGTTTAATACCTTTACAGATATTAACTTAATATTTGGATTTAGATAAGTTAGTAGTACTAATAACCTGTTGTCCAATAATTTCTTAAATTAATTTAAACTGGTAGTATCTATGCAATGTTAGACACCCAACAATACCTGAACACAACCTCTATTTGGCTAAGAACCACATTTCCTTAAACATACATATATTTTTTAAAACCCATTATTTTTTGTGCCTCTGGTATTTTAGTTGTTGTGTTGTTACATGTCCAGTAAATTACATTTTGTAGTCAAATATAACACCCAAATCTCGCTGATTATCCAACCTGCAATTTTTTTTCACCTTTGGTCATAATTTCCCAGATGTCTCTATTTCATTGTCTCAAACATGAATATTATAAAATACTTTTGCAATAAAATTTTATACATTACGTATGAGAGGAAATGAAAAGGAAATGTAACACTTTCTGCGAGTGGCTTGTCTATTTCAAAAGAAAAATGTTAATATACTTCTAGATTTATCTTTGTCGATTTTGTTTAAACAAAAAGTTTACATTAGAGCTAATACTTTTTAAATCGACAAAAAACAAGGCAAGACATTTTTTTCTTAAAATTTAATATACATTTTAGAAATGGAAGTTAATATAACAAAATATTTAACTGATATTAAGTAGGTAATTTACTTTTTATTGAAATTGAAAAAATCTTCTTTATTTTTAAACGTTGATTCAGAAATGACATTTAATTTTAATTTGTTTTAGGATTATACTATAACCCTGTATCTAAATCAGTATTGGAAAGATGAACGTTTGGCATTTAGCAATGAAGATGAGGTACTAACCCTGTCTGGAGATTTTGCCGAAAAAATATGGGTACCTGATACTTTTTTTGCAAATGATAAAAACAGGTAAATTATTATATACCTTAGCTTAAATGAAAGCTTTCCAAGATTAAATTAATTTCATTTTATTTACCTTAATTGTGTTAGGCGGATTAAATAGGGTGCGTTTTTGGTTTTGTAGTAAGTGTATTATTGATTTCTGCACCGTGACAATATACTAATTATATTTGTAACATAAACAATCATTGTTTCTTTCATTTTCGTATTAAAAAATAATAGTAAACACGATCGATATGATTTATAAGTACTTTCAATTTGCTAAGAAACATATTTTTTAATGCACAATATTTTTTTTTAA
The DNA here is from genome assembly GCA_963969555.1 of Polydrusus pterygomalis. Taxonomy (NCBI): domain Eukaryota; kingdom Metazoa; phylum Arthropoda; class Insecta; order Coleoptera; family Curculionidae; genus Polydrusus; species Polydrusus pterygomalis. The sequence continues at coordinate 24,812,144 of OZ018379.1, forward strand.
ACTTTGTATCGTTTGAATAAGGTATTTTACTAAACTAAGTAGATTAATCTGACTGTTTAAAGAAGATAATTGGATTTCTTCCAAAGTTACTTTTATAATTTTGTGAACCCTTTGCAGTCTTAAAATAGGTCAATCAGTTTTTCACGCTTGACGTCTATTAAAGCATCGACAAATTTAGGGTCAAGGTTAGGAAATGATGAATAAAGGTAAGTGTTTGAATTTTATGTGAACATAATTAGTGTTGGAATTTCGGTTAAAACCAGAAACATATTTTTTTCTGTTTTAATGTATGTCTCAGGCATATAACCCAGTAAATATGTAATAAGAAAAATTAAACTTCATTAAAATATTAAAGATTTAAATGGATATTTCACAAAATTTTAGGATCCTGAAGAATTTTTTTAGGGCGTGTAAAAATATTTTCCTGGGAACGGATTTAATTTATTTATTAATTGGTCAAAAATTAGGAAAATTTTTATTAAAAAATGACTTATATGCACAATACTACAAATTCAATTGGAAATTTTGCATTTCTTTCTTTCTGATCTTTTTTTAGCTGAAGAAGGTTTACCTACTTTAATATTAATATGAGATATGGATAAAAATTATATAACAATGTAAATAACTAATAATTAAAGAACTTAGTGTCATAAAATTACATCAAATATAGAATAATAAGTTATACAACATATTCAGATTTAATTGGGTATACCATTTATTATATTATAAAACGCACTCTTCTGTCGGTACAATTGATGAAGATATGATCATTTACTTCTCATTGTTAAAGAAAACAATATAATTACTTTGATACATCCAGAAAATAGACATTAGGGACAACTAAAAGGACTTAATTGCTAGAATTAATTATTGAAAAAAAAAATCAACGGACATATTTTATTACCCTCTTCAACTATTCTAAACAAACACTTAATTTTTGTTTACGGTATTGTCTAGACTTACAGATATTCTTAAAGAATTGTATTATTTAAAGTAATAATCAATTGCAAAAAATTTAAAATTTATTTAACTACTTTTCTCTCAGAACAGTAAACTCCTTAAAAATCATTTTCATGACATATTTCTTATGACTTTATATTTATTTCCAGTTTTCTGCACGATGTGACCGAACGAAACAAACTTGTACGTCTTAACGGCGATGGATCCATTACTTACGGAATGCGATTTACAACGACTTTAGCCTGCATGATGGATCTTCATTATTATCCCCTTGATTCGCAAAATTGCACTGTTGAAATCGAGAGTTGTAAGTATAAAGTTACAAAGTTATGGAAACATTTCAAACTTAAGAGTTTTTCGATCAATATCATACAGTGATAAATAATTGTGAACTTGTTTTTAATTGAAATCTAGATCCATACAAATATTCAAAAAGTATCAGTCTTTTTCCCTAAATTTTCTTGTTAACTCTACGCCGTAGAACAATAAAAAAATAAACATTTTTACGGTTTTATACAGGGTGGCAATTTAAAAACTTGAAATGGCCATATCTTAGGAACGAAAAACTAAAGAAAAAAACGCAAAAAACAGTTTCTATAAAACGAAGGGAAAACAAAAACAAGCGTATTATCCCACCCTTATCTGCAACCCCTTGGACAGGGTGAGATACAACCCTAAAATCTTAAATAGAAAGGGGGGTCGAGTGATACATCATTTTGAAGCTCTTGAAAAATGCTTTCCAATGGTACCATAGAAAGCTACATTTCAGGAAATTATTCTCTGATTATTTAGGAAAACAATAAATGAAAACACAATTTTAAAATTTTTTATTATTATTTAATTAAATGTTCAAAATGATTTCCGTTGTTTTGAAGACAATAATAAAGCCTACTTTCAAATTCTTCACGTATATTTGCAAATGTTTTTCTGGATATTGCACGGCATTCCTGAACTATTCTATGCTGAAGTTGCTCTAGTGACCCAGGTTGCGTTTTAAAAACCACAGATTTTAGGTGACCCCACAAAAAGAAGTCAAGAGGTGTTAGGTCCGGGGATCTAGGTGGCCATTCAACAGGACCTCTTTTTCCAATCCACTGCCTAACGGGAACTACAAACTGCGGAGGTGCTCCATCCTATTGGAAATGTAGTAAGCGTTCTTCTAAAGATAAATTTCCAAGTATGTCCCTCTGATTTTCCAATTCTCGCACTATTAGTGGTTCGATAAGACCTCTGTAGCATTTCAGCATACCTGTCGCCATTTAAATTTCCTTGTATAAATATTGGGCCGATAATACCATCTCCCAATATACCAGCCCAAACATTAATTTTCTGGGGGTACTGGGTATGCCCTTCTCTAAAGACGTGGGGGTTTTCGTCATTCCAGTAACGACAGTTTTGCTATTAAGACGCCCATTTAAATAAAAGGTACACTCATCACTGAAGCAAATGTTTTTAACTAGTCGAGGTTCTGCCGTAAATACCTAGGCTTAAAATGTTTAGAATTCTTAAGAGATATCTCTTAATATGCCAGGATATTGGTAGCAATCATTTTGAACATTTAATTAAATAATAATAAAAAAATTTCAAAATTGTGTTTTCATTTATTGTTTTCCTTAATAAACAGAGAAGAATTTCCTGAAATGTAGCTTTCTATGGTACCATTGGAAAGCATTTTTCAAGAGCTTCAAAATGATCTATCACTCGACCCCCCTTTCTATTTAAGATTTTAGGGGTGTATCTCACCCTGTCCAAGGGGTTGCAGACAAGGGTGGGATAATACGCTTGTTTATGTTCCCCCTTCGTTTTATAGAAACTGTTTTTTGCGTTTTTTTCTTCAGTTTTTCGTTCCTAAGATATGGCCATTTTAGGTTTTTAAATTGTCACCCTGTATATTATATAATATGCTTTATAAAATAAACATGTAAAAACCTCATGGCAGCTCTAACCAGTCAATAGCAGCCAACAGCCTCTTGTTTCCTGTTCAAAGCTGTTCTTTTCCATTTAACTTATCGAAACAAAGCTACCATTATTATCGGTCTCTTGACTGGCAAATAAAAGAATAGAGTAGGTTTGCTTTGCAGCGTCTTTTTAATTGTTTCTAGGAAATGTTTGTGGCACTCTAAGAAGATTTATATTATTGAGACATAATGTTCAGTACGTAATAATTCGGGATGTTAGTACTGAACATCATAAATTCAGTTGCAGTGAAATAAGTCGTTAGATAATTTAATTTTTAGTTATAGTATCATATTAAACATTTTATTGACAGATGGCTACACTGTAATGGATGTGGTAATGTACTGGAAAGATAGGCCCGTAAGAGGTGTCGAAGAAGCCGAACTTCCCCAGTTTACCATAATCGGATACGAGACAAATGATAGAAAAGAAAAACTTGCAACAGGTTAGAATAAATAATATAGTACATCTTTTGATTGATTTACTAAAACAAGTGAAAGAATGTGGAAAACAACTTTAAATATAACCTTATAGATAATAAAAATTTTCAACGGTGATTGATTCAATTCTTACTTTTTAGGAATATACCAGAGATTATCCTTATCCTTTAAGTTGCAAAGAAATATAGGATATTTTATATTTCAAACATATCTTCCTAGCATTTTGATAGTCATGCTATCGTGGGTCTCCTTTTGGATAAACCATGAAGCAACAAGTGCCCGAGTGGCATTAGGTAAATATTACCGCCATAAATTTACCGGAAGCACATAGAGAACTCAACGTCCTTATTTTTAATTTTGGTGGTGGTAACTTTGATATCTCTATCTTAACAATCGAAGAGGGTACTTTTGAAGTAAAATCTACTGCCGGGGACACTTACTTAAGTGGTGAATATTTCGATAACCGTATGGTTAACAACTTTGTACAATAATTAAAACTTAGATACAAAATGGACCTTACCACCACCAAGAGGGCTCTGAGAAGATTGGGACCTGCTTGTAAAAGGTCGAAGAAAACTCTTTCTTCATCCACCCAAGCTAGTATTGAAATTGATTCTCTTTTCGAGGGAATTGACTTCTGCACCTCAATTACTCATGCCCGTTTTGAGGAATTGAATGCTGACTTGTTCCGTTCCATCATGGAACTAGTTGAAAAGGCCACCATGAACACGATAGAAAATATAACTTTCTTTGGTTAAAAATACATGAAAATTATATGAAAAATGAACTACATTTTAAAATTGGTGTGAAATAAAGAGGGGTCTATTAACGACATTGAAAAATAACATCTTTAGCTTTTTACAAGGCTGAGAAAAACTGTGCTCAAAACACAGACCATAATACCACCTGGACCACTGATGTGCATTTCTATGTAGCCTTATCCCATCTGGACCACTCAGATAATTAGGACAGCTTTATAAAATTATAACTTTTAGTCGATGGACATTTGGTTATATGAGATTTATCTTTTTTAGGTATCACAACGGTACTTACGATGACTACCATAAGCACAGGTGTAAGAAGTTCCCTTCCCAGGATTAGTTATGTAAAAGCAATCGATATTTACTTGGTTATGTGTTTTGTTTTTGTATTCGCCGCACTGTTAGAGTATGCAGCTGTAAATTATACTTATTGGGGTGCAAGAGCTAAAAAGAAAAGTAAGAAAGCCAAAGAACAAGAGGAAAATAAATCAGGTATTATATAATAACTTACGCGTTCTGTTGTCCTATAAGCATTTTATTAATATTTTTAGCAGATTTTTTAAGGTCAATAATTTATCCAGTATTTCTGATAAGATATCAAACTGTTTAAAGAAATGATATGGGTATACTTCGCCTAAGCGAACTTTGCATCCTTGGCAATACCTGTCCGAATAGCCGCAGTATATTACTTTATATAATATACTGTTATACGAAGTATACCGCCCCCCCCCCCCCTTACTTTAGGAATGTTTTTGGAATCGTGCAATTATAAAGACCTGTTTTTTAGGTTCCAAGACTGCCACTATTTCATCTTGTGATCAAAATCAGAAACATCCATTGAAAAACGAAGATATAATTGAACTGGAAGATATTCGAATGAGTCCATTACCGTCTATAAGAAATAGAAAGCTTTCTGTTAAACTCAACACTTTGGAATCAGATTCGTCAAATTTTCCGCCAAGTTTTAGATATAGCAGATCGTCCGGTTACATGTATACCTGCAGACAACCTCCAGGTTTAAGATTTAAAGGTATGAAATTTTTCCCTTTGTGCGCAAACGGGATTAAACTTTAGGGCACTTACTATTAAAATCAGAACGTGTAGTAATGCAATTGCGTTTTGACCGTATATTACTGTCTTGAAATGTTATATAGTTTATATAATTTAATTTTGCTACTTTTGTAATTTAAATAAAAAAAATGTTCTAGCATATTGTGGTTAGAAATTTTAATGCTAATTCTCAGGTTTTCAATTTTTCTATACATTTTCGGTTACTACCGATCTTATTGGATCAAGATTTAACCAAATTAATGAAAAAATTAATCAAATGTATAGATAAAGAAATCCGAATCTATACCTCTTGTCCTTCAAAGTCAAGCTTATCGTAGCTAGTTAACAATAATAAAAACACCATGAGAATAAACTTGTTGGGGTATGTAGTGTAAGTACTCAAAATGATTTCCATTTTGTTACAAACTGAAGTAAAGTCGATTTTCAAATTCTTCGCTAAATATCCGAAAAATGTCTCTTGGAATACTTTGACAAGCATAATTTATCCTCTAAGGTAATAGGATTTTGTAAACTAGTGATTTCATGTAACTTCATAAAAATTAGTTCAAAGGGGGTAAGATCAGGTGAACTAGGCGATCCAACCCTTGTTTGGAAAATTTTGGTTGATCAACTCTCTCGACACAGCAGCATAGTGTGAGGATGCACTATCTTGATCGAAGTGTAGGAGTTTTTCGTTCAAATCTGGATGGCCAATTATCCTAAAAAAGCAAAAGATAATACTATTTTTTTTTGTTCCTGCCCATAAAATCTGTATTGTAATAATATTTTATTAACTTATTTTTTTCACTCGCTCTATATTATTTTATCGTAATCTATACATAGCTATAAATTTAAAAAATCTAGTTTAAAAAGATAAATTAAAGTGCCAGTCAAAGCGAAGTTATCCTTTTTGCCAATAAATATAAAAACGCATTTCGTATCGTTCTAATATTTTTTTGTTTTTAGGTAACTCTGTCCACAAACCAAAGGTTCTCCATGCCATTAGAAAAGGAGCTCTTGTGTTAAAGGCGTCAATGCCAAAAATCAAGGATGTAAATTTAATCGACAAATATTCTCGAATTATATTTCCGGTAGCCTTTTTAATTTTTAACGCTGTTTATTGGCTATTTTATATACTGGAATAATAAGAACGATTTATCTATGGCAGATATGATATTTGTCTTTAATTATAGCTGCAAAATTACATTATAGTAAGCCTGCAGCTTAATATTTTGTACCGGGTGTACAACTATTATCGTGGAAACGCTTTTCGGAATAAATAACTATAACTAAATAACATTTTGGTTTATATAGAAAAACTTACGTACCGGTCAAAAAAAAAAGTTCCATCTTAATCTCATCAATCGAAAGTGATATTATGCGATTTATTTATGATAGCTTAGTTAGATGGAACTGTTTATAACCGTGTCTGTAGATAATATGGAGCCTAATAATTTTTCAAAAGATAGTGGGTTTTGGTACTTGTATTTTTAATAAACTGCTAGAACTTTACAACGCATAAAGAATATGTTTAGTTTATATTTGAAATTAAATATCTCAGGAAATGTTTAAGATATTTGAACGCGTTTTGAAGCATATTAGGGTTTCTTATTTGATCTTATGTTAAATTGATTAGTTTTGCATGTATTAATTTTTATTTCACGATACTGTACTAGTAACTTAATATGGAATAAATATTTTCCTTATGCGTTTTAATGTTTCAACGCCATAATATACTTTTTAGCGCAAATGCTTAAAAAGTGGTGAGTTCTAAATATTAGCCCTTTACCCATGTCCGTGAAATCCTGTCAGTTAAAATAAACTATTTACGTTCGTTGTAGGACATTTACAAACCATTCAAGTCATTAGGTATAGCATGTTATAACGAAGTTATAGCGGCTCTCTAGAAGGGTCATTGTTAAGATAGTTTTTAAAAGGGAGGTTGGCAAAGAAAAGCCCTTTTTACCTTCTTATATATTTATAAAATTATAATTGCTTACGCGTTTCGGCTTATATAAGCCATCTTCAGGGCGTAGCTGTAAGTAAAGAAAAAAAGGTTACGTAATAAAATTTAAACAAATTCTTTTCAAAAGGACGAACTTAAGTATGTCCTAAAACTTACAGATTATGAAAATTCTACATACAGGGTCACATAGCGAGACGCACCCAGTCAGCACACAAATAAATAACATTAAAATTAAAATTCACAAATTCACAATAATGATTTTAAACTTAAAAAAACTGAACAATACAGACGTACAAACAAACGAAAAGGTACTGAATGTTGTCAGCGGTATCAACTGGTGACTGAAAAATCAAATAAATGCAAAAACCAACATGGGAAACGAGTTAGAAGGTTTAGAGTCGAAAAGAAAAGAAGTGTTGTAAAATATAATTGTTTAAAAAATAAATGTTTAAAAATATTATTCTTTAAAAAGTTTGATTGCAGAGACGTAGTTACGGTAAGTGGTGTAACCTTGTTCATTAAGATTTCTTCTTCTTCTTCTTCTTCCGCTGACAACATTCAGTACATTTTTGTTTGTTTGTACCTACGTCTGTATTGTTCAGTTTTTTAAAGTTTAAAATCATGATTGTGGCTTAATTTAAATTTTAATGTTATTTATTTGTGTGCTGACTGGGTGCGTCTCGCTATGTGAACCTGCATGTAGAATTTTTATAATCTGTAAGTTTTAGGAAATATGTTTACTTAAGTTCGTCCTTTTCAAAAGAAATTGTTTAAATTTTATTACATAACCTTTTTTTTTTACTTACAGCTACGCCCTGAAGATGGCTTATATAAGCCGAAAGGCGTAGGCAATTATAATTTTATAAATATATAAGAAGGTAGAAAGGACTTTTCTTTGCCAACCTCCCTTTTAAAAACTATCTTGGCAACATGTTACTTTTCAGGAAGCTTCATACTTATTGAGTTTAGATATTTACAAGTCAAAAACAAAAAGGTTACCTAACATCTCTTTGGGTTTCAAGCCCTACAAAGGGACAGAAAGAAAAACTTTCTTAATATATTTAGTGACCACGCCGATGTATACTTATAATATGGTATATTAGTTGGGTTAAAGTCAATATAACAACTTGAAGATATTGCCAACGTTTCGACCTCTATAAGACATTTAGATAATAATACAGAAATACTATATTCTAGTTGTAAATAAACATAACTAACAATTACTTTTAAAAAAATCCCTTAGCGCCCTGAGGGTGACCTCATAGAGGTTAAAATGCTAGCAATATCCAAATCGTAAATTGTGTTCTAGGTGGTTTTATTGACCTCAATCCAACTAATCTGTCATTTGAAAAGGATAACATTACGTCCTTTTATCGAGGCCTCAAAAATTCCGGGAGGACATTAATTCTATCCTTCTGGATTATTAAATTTTTAAAAAACAATCCTTTCAGCAGTATGGTGCACCTGCCTGCATCTACAGAGGTACTAATCAGCTTCTAGTACTCTTTTAATTATCAATGGATTGGAACAAATATCCCTAGTTATATATTTAGTGGCCTCTCCGATCACCAAACCTAACCCCACTTGATTTTTTTGTGAGGTTATTAAAGAACCCAATTCGCATCTAAAACTACGATGTAGATGGAGCTTTGCCCTTCATGCTCTTGACGGTGTCCCTGTATTTTAAGTTCAAGTAGAAGTTTGAGTGTCCTCTCTTTCGTCAAATCCTAGCCTCACTGATGAGCCATGATATGGCGAAACGCGTCGGTGAATGGATCTGACTAAATGAAAGGAAAATTCGAAAATATGGTATTTTACTTCAAAAGTAAAAAACACGATGAGAAAGTAAAGTTATTCTTTTCTCTGCCTCTTTGTAGCACTTTGACACAAAGGATGTTGATTGTAAGTACCCTTATTTTGTTTGAAATCAACGGATTTTTTAATTTCTTTTAATAGGTCCTTTAAGTACTTTTTAATTTTAAAGACTCGGACCTATAGTTAAGGATTTCAGTGCCATCATGGTCATTTCAGTAAGAAAGTACCAACTTTAAGTACTCAGTACTGATGCTCTAAATACATAATAGTATTTTAAAAACTACAAAATTTAGATACTAAATTATACCATATCAAATAAATATTGTTTAACATGTAAGTAGAGTCTTCAAAATAATGCACCTACGGAGTAATTTATTGAAAACTTACTTGTGTCTTTAGTTAACAATTTTTAGTTATTATAAAGTTGATGCACCTTGAGTAATATAAAAAAATATTAAATGCGAATAATTGTGGCATAACGGACAAGTGTGTAACTGTTTTTTATATTGGAATACACAGGGATCCAAGCACAATGGCTACCCTGGTGCGGATAGACCACGACGGCCGTTTTGTCCTTGTTAGGACTCCACGGGCAGCCATAACCCAAGCAATTCCGACACAGCAGTAAGATGTATTAAAAGCCTTTTTAGAAAAGTAAAGCGGCCATCAAAACACCGTAGCGCCATCCCAGCGGAATTAACTCCAATTTAAAAGGCAGTCACGCTGGTAATAATCGAAAGGTAACTAAATAAAAATAATGGAATAAACGGATTGCGCGCATTCTAGTGGGTGCCATCGTTGATCTGATTCTAGTCTGCAAAATGGCAGATGTTCCGGTAAAAATGCAAATAGCGTTCCCTATACTGGATTATGATGCACTTCGTGGTTTCTTTAGTTGTCTACCTTTCGATTATTACCAGTTTGACTGCCTTTTATATTGGAGTTAATTCCGCTGGGATGGCGCTACGGTGTATTGATGATGCGTTGCTTTTGTAAAAAGGCTCTTAATACATCTACCGCTGTTGTTGGGATTGCTTGGGTTATGCCCGTAGAGTCCTAACAAAGACGAAACGGCCGTCGTGGCCATTGTTCTGGGATCCCTGTGTATTCCAATATAAAAAAACAGTTACACACTTGTCCGTTATGCCACAATTATTCGCTTTTAATTATTTTCGCGGACACATCTTATAAAAAAATATGTCATTAAGAAACAAATCCCTTCAGGGTAATTCCATTGTAACGAGATGTAAACTTTAAAATCAGATGCGCGTTGTCATGCAACATTTAAACATAATTATTATAAATATGACTTACTAATTTTTTAGAATTTTATGTGCGATAAATTTCTAGCTTTAAAGTGCTGGTCACCCACGTTACAATAGAATTAACATATATTTTATATGTACCTAATGCTACGTTGTCGCTTCGGTGGTACACAATATCGCAATATGATTTTAATGCTATTTTTCAGAGCAATTATTTGTGTGAACATGTTACAATTAAAGAAAATTACCAGTTCCTGTTACTTGTCCCAAAGTATATGTTATAAAGTTATATTATTATAGATGTGAATTTAATAAATAGCTTTATTAAATATTATTTGTTTAAGTTTCCTTTAAACGGTCTTACATTTAAATTTAATCACTGAAACACTAAGGATTTTTAAAGAGTTTTATTTGATGAAGAGCAAAGCAATCAGCGAATGAAAGATTACAATAAATATTGCGAATATAATACAAATTAACGACTTGAGAGTATAAAACGGTGAATTTAAATAGTTCCCTAATAAGGAGAGAGATTGCCCCTTTTTACTCACTTTAGGAAGGTGTTATTCCAGCAAGTTTGAAGAAATATTTTCCACTTAATAGATAACTCCAAAATGAGAGAATTATACAAAAATGTAGACAATAAACAGTTAAATAAATTACTCAAAGAACACTTACGCAATTGGAGCATAATAGATTGGTTCTGGTGCAGAATTCTTCATGACTTCAAAAATTGTTGAATTTAATCTTGGCTTCAAACTGAATAGACAAACGGGCAGAGGTTACCCTTACACTTGAATAATTGTTACAACTCTCTGAGTAAGTGTTCCTTCGAGTTTTTATACAGCTCTGCAGCCTTTATCAACTGGAAGAAGGGGTTCCGTTTTGCTATGTCAGCAATAATTTTGCATCTTAATAAAAGATGGGATTTCCCTGGATGTACCTACTATTAGAAGTGGAACCCTTTATCCCAACCAATTACAAACAATTATTTCTTATCAACAATCGTCTACTGACTCCTCCTACGAAACTAGGAATGCCCTTGTTCTTCCACTACGCCTCTTCTTATCAAGCTCAACACCCATTAAGAGTCTTACCACCACAGCGAAGTATGATATAAAAGTAATCCATCCTTAAGGATACCAATCCATATCCGACAATATGATATTGTTTTGGCTCTTTCCTTCTTCTTTTTCTCACTCTTTCACAGTAAAATATTATTCGCATCCAATCCAATTAAGTGGGGTGTCAAATTATACATGCATTATTTAATTATTGGACCCAAAAGTAACATCTACAATAGGAATACGGAATCCTATATAATATGGGCCATTTTGTAATGACGTCATTGACGTGTCAGTAGTCGCAATAATTGATTGTAAATGAAAATGAGCAGATTATTTTAAAAATGTATAGTTTAATCCGTCAAATTTTGTTGAAAATGCCATATTTCTGTAGAGTGTAGTGGGTTAAGGCATTAAAACTTAATTAAAAGACAACTTGGAAATGGACGTGCGTGATCCCGCTATTTTTTAAGCGGTTTACATTGCTTAATTGTCATACATTATTATGATGTCTGTCTTGACCAGTATCTTCAAATTTATTATACTTGGTTTATTTTAAACGTTAATTTAATAGTTGCTTTATGTCTTGACCAAGAGATATATTATACTATGCTGCCGTGCTAAGACAAAAGGTCGTAACTGATAAAAATAAAATTCTGAGATATTTTCGTTTTATCAATGACAATTCAAATCTTTGAATATTTCAGTTATATGCAAAATGTTTTTGGACTAAACGGAAAAATGAAATATATCTGATCTATCGTATGAGTTGATTGATATCCCAAATAGTACTTTAGTCGAGATAATTGAAGTTTTGAAAGTTACGACATTTCGACTTAGAAAATATGCAGATTTTTTGCATTGGCAATGACCTATCTTTTTGACAGTTGCTACTTTTGGACTTTGGATTATCAAGATACGACATATCCTCTTAGTGTTATAAAATTGTGGATAAATATGATAACAACTTACGACATACTATCTTAAGAATACTTTGGAATATATTGTGTGAATTATAATGTAATGTTACAAACATTGTTATCATGGGTTGAGATAGGAAAATATCATTGTTCAGTGAGAAATAAAACAATGAAATGAAAAAACTGCAAATATAATCCCAGACAGCACACAATGTCTTAAAGACGTCCATTTTAGGTCTTAATTATGTCTGAACGCCTGCAGACCTACAAAAGACATCTTAAAGACGTTTTTTCTAAGACATGCATAAGATGTTGTAAGATGACGTCCATAAGATGTCGCTAAAATATCGTAAATATGACGTTCGTGTTTTTTTAGGTTATAGCACAGAAAGAGATTTGTCTCTCTTCTGTCTTTGTAGTATCCCTGTCTTTCTCTAGCTTATATATTTTTTAAATGGACACTTTCGATTGCCGCCATCTCGGATCGTCAGCCCGCTTGCCGACCGTCGCCGTTCTCAGAACTTTTATTATTATTTTGTATACTTACCTAATCATATTTAAATGATTGTTACCAATTCGGACGTTTTCTTGAATCGTTTTTTTTTTGTAAAAGACAAAAAATAGAATTAAATTTTACAATCGGTAAATTTGGCAACATCGCGAACAACTTAGGATTGGCAACAAAGCGCTCCCCTTTGCCATTTGAAATTGACGCAATGTCAACTCAACACTGTCAACTGTCGATGGGTTTGATTTTTGATAGTTTTGCTGATGATGACTTGCAGTTTTTTACTTTCTACTTAGTGAACCGTTTAAAAGGAAACGAATTGTAGAATAAAAAACGTTTTGTATGGTAGATATTTTTCTGTGGTGTGGTGTTTGTTTTTAGTTTTCGAATAATTAAAATTGGTGTATAATCAGTGGATGCAGTGTCAATAAATCTACAGACAAAACAGGGCTTCAAACCAGTAGAAAAGATGCCGAGGATGCCATCGCGACGTGGCTAAGAAGGGCCACAGATAGGCGAAATTCATTATTAAAAAAGTTTTAATTATGTAATACATTAATAAAACCATTTATTAAGCAATATGATGTTTCATGTTTAACAAACAAAACAAAATATTTTCTCTGCGGTTTGGCCTATAAAATGTATTTAAGGTGTCCATAAGACATCTATAAGGTATTCATAAGACATCTATAATATATCCATAAGATATCTATAAGCCGTACATAAGATGTGGTATAGACGTTGGGTTTTGTAACATACGACATTTTTAAGATATCCATAAGATGTCTTGATGGCGTTAAGAAACGTCCATAAGACGTCATGAATGTCTATTGTTGACATCTTTTGGATATCTTTAAGATGTCTTTGTGCTGTCTGGGATATTAAGTCATTATTATTCAAATGTAAAATAAAGATTAATTTTTAAAAATACTAACATTATTAACGTTAAAATAAATATTTTAGACATCAAGATTTGTATCTTCATGATTTTCGGGCAAACTTTGCCAAAACATGATTCTACTCTGGGAAATACCCATAGCTGTCAGTTTTTTGATCAGATTCTGTTTTCTATTTACACTGATGCCTCTGGGAGATTCTTTTTTTTTCTGGCGCAGAAACACCTTCCTTTAGTGCTTTGGAAGTCCTAAGTCCAGTTCAATCGGAGCGTTCTCGAAATTTGTCTTATAGAATAATGTTCTACATCCCCTGACAAAAGTTACCTAGCAAATATTAGAAAGGTAAGGTCTTGGTTGAGTTTTATTTAATTTGAATCGGGAAAAAAATCTTTTACGTTCAGAAAATCAATGTAGCTAATTTCTATAAAAACTAACCTATACTTAAACTTACCTGCTAAATTCCCTCTAAATCACAATACCCGATTTTATTAAAACAATAAGGCAGTTCTGATCAAGAATAACACATGAATGTAACGAATAATCCGGAATACTAAAACACTGGTCAACTATTATTATAATAACAAACAATCAAGATACTTTAACAAGTAAGATACCTACCGAAAAAATGATAACATAATCACACTTTTGGTTTATTTCTTGGACTAACCGCTGACCGCCCGCCTGTGTACGCAAGTCGTAACTAACTAATTTAATGTCCAAAGTCGTAAGTATAAGAGAAAAACATACGACAATTCGATTTTGTATGTGATAGATAAGTCATTTTCACCTTGTACTGTTGTATTTTTTTTTCTAATAAGCCAAATCAATATGTCTTAAGTGACAGATAGGACATTTTGTTTTTGTACAAATTAAATAATACATTTCGACTTAGTATTTACCTACTTGATATTTGGCAAATACGACAAAATCGTTACATTATTTCGAGTATTTCTACTATAATACGACTTTTGGAGTTGGTATACTGACAGAACTGTCTATATAGATTCCAAATATATACCAAAATCTGGAAATCACACATTTTGTCAGTTACTACCTTTTGTCTTAGCACAGCAGTATGTTACTTTAAACATGGCTTTTCGGGGAACAACGCAATATTTTCCTTTATTAAAATCAATTAAACTATTTTGCAACTTGGCAAATTAATACTTCCGCCTCAATTTAATAACTGTTACGGGGTTCCAGAAATAACCATAAAACATGTCTCCACTCTTGCAATTACGCATTCCTGACTTTCGGTCGATAACGGCTCGTGGCGCTGGTGTATTGTTAGGAAATTATCAGATATCGATCGAATATTGATAATTAATAACAGGTATCGGATAGTTCGGGGTTATTCGGGTATGTTCGGTTATTATTATCATATATTTCAGACCAAAGAAGTAAGTAACTGGAATTGAATTTAATACCTCTATCTAGTATAATACCTCAGATAAAATAGGACATATAACAACGGTAAAAGGGTTACCTATAACAAACGGCACTTTACACAATTAGGGGAGATGTGTCTGAGATGGCATACTTTTTTTTAGAAAGTTCTTAATAGATGATTAGTATAGGGTTACCAAAATAATAAAACTTCATATTAATAACAATACTCTTTATAATTGAACTACAGTATTTGTAAGAACCTTATAACGTATGGTTTTTTTTAATAAGAATTCTTGAAACCATTACATGTGCCATCTCACCCTTATACGTATGGGTGAGATGGCATATACCAATTTAGCAGCATATATCGCAAATTAAAGTCTTGGCTCGACTAGGCAAACCAGCACATTCACAGTGCCATTTGTGACAAGTTTGGGACCTCATCCATTTTTCTCTGGGACGGGATAATGAAAATAATTCATTGTAATATAAGCATGCAGCATCATCTGCATCATCTGCATATCTTCTACTGCTGACTCTTCATCGGGTATTATCACACGTTTTTTTACAGCGCGGGCAGACTTAATTAGCATTTGTGCTTCCTTTACAGCGACCATTTGTTTTGTTAAGTAGATTTCTGGAGTTGAATGCCATGCCATCTTAGCTGGCCGCATGGTATGCCATCTCAGCCAAGATCAAGAAACAAAATGTTTTTATAACCCAAATATTTAAAACAAAGCTTCTATTGGTTTAACATAGAGCCGTAGGTAGCCAAAAGCAAACAAAATATTATAGTCACTTCAAGCTTACCTTAAGTATTATATTTTTTCAATAACAATGTGATCTTAAAAGTTAAAAAAATATTTCGTGTACACTACTTGTTGAACTTTACTCAGCCTACTATCCACAAAATGAATGTGACTGATATTGTTTTAACAGGGTTATACCATTCGGGCGCGTACGGAACCGCATGGAGTAACACCGAGTGCTTAATATACAATAGTAATAGGAGTAATTGCTACTATGCCGTCTCATCCAGTATGCCATCTCAGACACATCTCCCCTAGTAGTTTTAAAATCTTTGTAATTCAACCTGTGCAAGGTGGGAACCAACTGATTTGTTTATCAGGTTACTAGCGCTGATAACGTTAGAAATAAATTATTGTTGTACATTTCTTTTTTTTTTCCTTCTTTGTTTTTTCAATTAAATTAAAATATGAAGAAGGGTTTCTATATATGTCCTTTTCCGTCCCTAAAATGGTTACATTTTCAAAGTTAAAAGTGTGTCCGTAAGTTTTAAAATGGGCAAAAAGTGCTGATTGTGCTGAAGAGTTTTTCGTAACATGGAAGTTTCTGCAGTCTCTCGCATGTTCCGATATTTTGATCTTTAACTACCGTCTAGTTTGCCCTATACAGGGTGTTTCCATAAAAACTCCCAGTTCAATTATTTCGAAAACTAAAAGCGACATGTAAATTCTGTAAACGCCAGTTTTTAGCCTCTATGATTGGCTCACAACTGTGTAAAAAATGTGTTTGAATAATACAAGATGTAGGTGGCGCCACGGTGCAATGAATTTTTTCGATAACAGGAACTTTTAAATGTTGTGGTTCTTAAAAATAATTAATTTTTGATCGAATTATGTCTTATAAAAAATTTTGATAAATCCAACATGAACGGAGATATTTGGGGTTGTTTTTTTTAAAAATACTTTTAACGAATATTTTAATTATAAATATTTTTAATATCCTTTAGCATATTTTAATTTAATTTTGGTAATGATAATTTTAGTGATAAAACCCTCGTTTAGCGCTAAATTATTACGTCCCGTGACGTCTCAGGGGCGCCTTAACAAATAATATTGGCAAAAATAAGACGCCACTGAATTCTTGGTAATTCTTATATTTTTCTTGGATTAAGCAACTAAAAATATCCTTTTCTTGTCTGTTAAATTGTTTTCATATCTTGCTTTGTTTTCGAGAAATAAAAATAAAAACAATTTTATTGCATATCTCTAGAAAACAAAAATCATGAAATATTTAACCTTATTAACACTAAGTGTCAGTGTCAGAATTTGCAATTTCTACATTTTTAAAATAAAAATGGTTCCCCATACAAATCAAGACAAATTGAACATGGTTTTATGGAGAATGCCATCAAAAGCTGTGCACTGCTATTGAGCTCGTTTTCCAGATAGACCAACGCCCGATCGCAAATCTTTTGTATCTTTGTGAACCAACTTAGCTACATAATATGGTAACTTTAAAATGTGACGTTTCCAGGGAATGTGATCAGCACAAATGGAGATCTTAGATGGGCAGCAAGGTCCCTTGATCTCACCCCGATGGACTTTTATTTATGGGGCTACTTACAAAATGAAATCTACAAGGAACCAATAGAAGACATGGCTGACCTGTACAACAAAATGTATGCTACTATAGCCGCTATTAATCGAAATACACTATTGAGAGTTTGCAGAACCGAATTATTATAACGATTTGTTATATTAGTTAGTTGAAGTACAACAAATACGTAAGCAAATGTACGCACGTTAGTTGAGGAGTTAACGTGACAAACCGGTGGCAAGAATTTTAGTTGAAGTGCTTATCTTCTGTGTCCGTTAACGTAACCTGCAAAAAATACAATATCACATTTGTCATAATATAAACAATTTTCACAGCTCAGCTGCAAAACGGAATTTTTTAGTGTAAAATTATTAGCGATTTGTTTGTAGGTTTTTGTAGTTAGAAAAAGGTATTCATTTACAACCACAGAAAAAACTGTTTGTCAAAAAATGACATTTCGGAAGTAATCGGTTATATTCGGAGGTCCTTCGGGTAACGGAAAGTTCATGTTTCACGCCCGTAAAACAACGCAAGGTAACGTACGCCCGTTGAACTGCTTAAAACACGTACGTTAAAATTTGATTACTGCGCATGCGTAGCTGTCAATTTGTACGTATACGTTAACGTTCGTGACCGCACTTCAACTGCCTATTATTATGTGTATATGAAAACGGCAATAATTTTGAACACCTCATTCGACCCCAATAGTTAGTTTTTGGTATTGTTCTAATTTTCATTAATAATTTTGTATAATTTCTCATAAAATTTAACATCTCTTAATTTTATTTTATTATGCTTTAATGTTTTAACTTTGTTTTTAAATAACAAAAAATACAATGTATTAATTATTTAATGATTTTTGTTTTCCAGAGATATGCAATAAAATTGTTTTTATTTTTATTTTTCGAAAACGAAGTAAGATATGAAAACAATTTAAGAGACAAGAAAAGGATATTTTTAGTTGCTTAATCCGAAAAAAATATAAAAATTACCAAAAACTCAGTGGCGTTTTATTTTTTGCCAATATTATTTGTTAAGGCGCCCCCTGATACGTCCCTGGACGTAATAATTTACCGCTAAACGAGCGTTTTATCACTAAAATTATCATAACCAAAATTAAATTAAAATCTGCTAATTAAAATACTCGTTATAATTATTTTAAAAAAAAAACTTAACTGAGGAAGAAAATATATTTTTCGAAAAATGTCGGCAAAATTAATTTAAAATTTTATCAATCTCCTTAGTAAGATCGTGAAGCACATTCATTATATGTATTCTTAATGTATATTGTTGAAATATGCATCCCACCCCCCCGTTTAATGAATAACTAAACCCGCCCCTGAAGTACCGGGTGAACAACTAAGAATGGTCGTCGGCTATATCTCAGAAACTGGAAGTCATAGAGCTTTTAAGTAAAATATTTTTTTTTAAAAGTGCCCAAAAGAAAATGTTGGAAATTGTTTTCGAGTTTGTAAAACGTCCGCAAGAGGGCGTCACAGTCATGGCCACTGCAAATATTAAGATTTTCTTCGTGTTTTGACTAAATAAGAGGTACCGAAAACATATTTGTTTTAATGCTTAGATATTTCTTTATAAATTTTATAATTCACAAATTTCTCTATCTAGTGAAATAAAGTGGTGGGGGGAATTCAAATGTTTTTTTACATAAACTACGATAACTCCCATTTGGCATAACCGATTTTAACTAACTTAGTCGCATTTAAGAGAGGAGTAATTTATTTACAAATTGTGCCTTTCTTATGAACTTTACCTTCGCCGCCAGACGGCGTGAACTGAAATATAAGTGATTATTAGGCTTTTTCGCGACAAAGTTAAATACAATGATAGGTCTGTTTTATCAGGATCAAATAGAGAATTAAACTCTTAACATTTTCGTGAAAACCTCATATTCGTATATTTTATAGAATCGGAGTTATTGACTAAAATAGACTAATATATCGTATTTTTTCGTTTTAAGGTCCTTTTAGTTTATATATTGGATGCTTTTCGCACACATTAATTATAAATGAACAGACAGTTACAAAAAGTGTTAACTAAAACAATAAAAAATATTATTGAAAACTTCTACCTATATTTTCACAATTTATAATAAATTATTTATACTGCAATTTACTTCTTTAAAATCGCACACTAAATATTGGGGGAAAATGTATTAATGACGGCCTAAATATTTAAAATCATTATTAATGCAAGCCTGCGACCTCTCCTGCGTGTATAAAACAGCAGTTTCAATTTCCGCAACTGATATATTTCCTAACGCCGCCGTAATTTTCTCAATCAAATTTTCTCTGCTTGTAGGCCGGTTGGAAAAAACATTGTCCTTAACCCTCCCCCACAAATAAATAAAAATCTAGGACTGTGCGGCATTCTGGGGGGTAAAATCCTTGGACCCGTTTTCTTTGACCAAACTCTAACAGGAGTGGTTTATTTAAATTTTGTCTAACTGTCTGTTCATTTATAATTAATGTGTGCGAAAAGCATTTAATATATAAACTAAAAGGACCTTAAAACGAAAAAACACGATATATTAGTATATTTTAGTCAATAACTCCGATTCTATAAAAGATGCGAATATGAGGTTTTTACGAAAATGTTAAGAGCTTAATTCTCTATCTGATTCTGTTAAAACAGACCTATCATTGTATTTGACTTTGTCGCGAAAAAGCCTAATATTCGCTTATATTTCAGTTAACGCCATCTAGCGGCAAAGGTAAAGTTCAAGGATATAATAGAAAAGGCACAATTTGTAAATAAAATACTCCTCTCTTAAATGAGACCAAGTTAGTTAAAATCGGTTATGCCAAATGGGAGTAATCGTAGTTTATGTAAAAAACATTTGAATTCCCCCCACCACTTTATTTCACTAGATAGAGAAATTTGTGAATTATAAAATTTATAAAGAAATATCTAAGCATTAAAACAAATATGTTTTCGGTACCTCTTATTTAGTCAAAACACGAAGAAAATCTTAATATTTGCAGTGGCCATGACTGTGACGCCCTCTTGCGGACGTTTTACAAACTCGAAAACAATTTCCAACATTTTCTTTTAGGCACTTTTACCAAAAAATATTTTACTTAAAAGCTCTATGACTTCCAGTTTCTGAGATATAGCCGACGACCATTCTTAGTTGTTCACCCGGTACAGTTCATTTTCTTGACTTAACGGTATCAAAATTATGAAAATAACATTTATGATAGGTAGGGCTAACATTTTTTCATTATTTTCCCGATATTAGTGAATAAGTAATAAAAAGTAGATACCTACTACCAAGAAATTAAATATCCCCACTCTTATTATGAGGTATTCTTTCCACCCACAAAATGAATATAACTTTCTTTGTATATTTAGAGGTTATCCTTAAAATAGCTCTTAATAAAGATATTTCGTTTCCCCTGCCCGATTTTGAGCAAATCTGCGCTCTATCCAGAACATGACATTCCCGATATCCTTTTGCGTATGTTTACACTTCTACATATTTATCAATTTATTTTTAGAAACGTAGAGTCGGCCTTTAAACAAACCGATTACAAAAAGTCATTACGCTACAATGAATCACTAATTTTGTTGTTATACAACCCCGGATCCATTGTAATTTGCGTGGGTCGCACATCGGTCCCACGTGCAAATACAGCTGGACATTAGTCAAAAGGTTGACATTTTTATATCGTCTCAAAATCGCGTGAAAGGCGAAGTGGTGTGAGTTTTTATCAATCGAGTTGAAGGAGAAATTACCAAAAGCATTCGAATCTACTTTTCAGCAAAAGTTCGCCTGCTGCAAGGTTTTAAAGATATATTAAAGATTCAGTACCTTTGTTATTTTATTCCAGTGTGTTTTTTAAAAACCATCACTAATTTCAAAACTGACGTAATTTTATTAGTTATATTTTATTAAGTTGTATCCTTTTGTATTTACTGGGTGCGTCTATCACCCGAATGCACCGTTTGTGGATTGTAAACCCAGTTCCCCGATCCAGTTTTTGTAATATTTTGTCCGTATCTATGCACATTCAGTAGACTATCTAATCCGGATTAGAAATCTGACAACGTCGGAATCGCAAGATTTTTTCGACAGTTGAGGAATAAACGTAAAAAATTTGTAATTTTTTTTTGGTTTGATTTTTAAAAATGAGTGAAAACGCGAAAAGAATCACCAATTTTTCCCCAGAAGAAAAGCAAAGTCTCATGAGGATACTGGTAAAATATGCCAATTTCATCGAAGACGAAAAAACAAGCAAAGTTTCGAATGGTGATAAATTTGAAGCTTGGAAGCGAGTTCACGAAGAATTCAACAGCATTGCACCAATACTATGCTATTTATATTTAAAATTCTGGAAATCGTACTCTGATGGCAGCCAAGAAAATCTCCAATTGTAGTCTGATGTCCCTCACAAGAGTACAGATGCAATGTGGCCAGGAACTGGTTCTTCGGGGTTATACTATTATTTCTAAAACAAATAAGATTATAGTAGAGATTATAGTAGATCCAGGAGTAGTCTTGCAAGGTTTTAAAGATATATTAAAGATTCAGTACCTTTGTTATTTTATTCCAGTGTGTTTTTCAAAAACCATCATTAAATTCAAAACTGACGTAATTTTATTAGTTATATTTTATTAAGTTGTATCCTTTTGTATTTACTGGGTGCGTCTATCACCCGAATGCACCGTTTGTGGATTGTAAACCCAGTTCCCCGATCCAGTTTTTGTAATATTTTGTCCGTATCTATGCACATTCAGTAGATTATCTAATCCGGATTAGAAATCTGACAACGTCGGAATCGCAAAATTTTTTCGACAGTTGAGGAATAAACGTAAAAAATTTGTAAGTTTTTTTTGGTTTAATTTTTAAAAATGAGTCAAAACGCAAAAAGAATCACCAATTTTTTCCCAGGAGAAAAGCAAAGTCTCATGAGGATACTGGTAAAACATGCCAATTTCATCGAAGACGAAAAAACAAGCAAAGTTTCGAATGGTGATAAATTTGAAGCTTGGAAGCGAGTTCACGAAGAATTCAACAGCACTGCACCAATACTATGCTATTTATATTTAAAATTCTGGAAATCGTACTCTGATGGCAGCCAAGAAAATCTCCAATTGTAGTATGATGTCCCTCACAAGAGTACAGATGCAATGTGGCGAGGAACTGGTTCATCGGGGTTATACTATTATTTCTAAAACAAATAAGATTATAGTAGATCCAGGAGTAGTCACCATCCATCCATCCATCTAATCCCATTGCAATTCCTTCTAATTATAAACTTACAAGTCATTTTGAAATTTAATTTATTCTTCTATGTTTTTCAGGAAGCTGAGAACTGTAGGTTTTGTGAGGCGAAAAAATGAATAATTGTCCATTGAGTCAAAATAATCACTTCTTTCGTAGATTCTGCGAGGAAAACCAAAGTTGATGATGTCAAGGATATTTAGGTCATCATCAATGAATATTTCGTCCTCTATAAACTCTATTTTATCCCGAAATAATAAAAAAATTGCAAAAAAATCCAACACTTACAAAAAAAGAGTGCCAAAATTTGACTTTGAGGTTAGACGTCGATCGCTAATCCACGCTTCGTTGAACGATTATTTAGATAATCTGAAGCTTAAACCCCATTTTTCTTGCGGTGCATGTAAACATTTAACCTAATCCTGGCTTGCCTAACTAATCCGCAAAATTTGCTTACGGTGCATTCGGGTGTCACTGTTTTGCCCAATATGTGGATTCTCATTATCTCTACGCCCTGAAGATGACTTATAATAGCTAAAACGCGTAGGTTATTTAAAATAATATAAAGTTAGAAAGGACTTTTCTTCGCCGACTTACTTAACAATATGTTACCCTTCTCAAGGGCGGCTGTAACTTCGCTAGGTATTTAAATTTTTCGTCACTTTTTTGACCCACTTAGTTTACATAGTATATAATAATTTGTCCGGCCTTTATGAAATTTTAAATTGCAATATTTACAAGCCAGAACGACAATACAACAGCTGTAATTTGTTGGCTGGATCTTCAGTTAAGTAGTTGTCAGGTGCTTAAATACTGTTAAATTAATAAATTAAGAAGTTATGTTTCCTACTTTTATTAGGTCAATTTGTAAAAAAAATCTACTTGGCCACTTGGCTTCTGACTCCATTATTAATAAAGTATAAGTAAGGCTACTCTCCAATTTGATTCCATAATTATTTAGGACATTTTAGTAAGGTAGGACCAGAAGTTATTAATTAATAAATTTAAGAATTTATGTTTCCTACTTTTATTAAGTCAAGTTGTAAAAAAAATCTACTTGGCCACTTGGCTTCTGACTCCATTATTAATAAAGTATAAGTAAGGCTACTCTCCAATTTGATTCCATAATTATTTAGGACATTTTAGTAAGGTAGGACCAGAAGTTATTAATTAATAAATTTAAGAATTTATGTTTCCTACTTTTATTAAGTCAAGTTGTAAAAAAAATCTACTTGGCCACTTAGCTTCTGACTCCATTATTAATAAAGTATAAGTAAGGCTACTCTCCAATTTGATTCCATAATTATTTAGGACATTTTAGTAAGGTAGGACCAGAAGTTATTAATTAATAAATTTAAGAAGTTATGTTTCCTACTTTTATTAAGTCAATTTGTAAAAAAAAATCTACTTGGCCACTTGACTTCTGACTCCATTAATAATAAAGTATAAGTAAGGCTACTCTCCAATTTGATTCCATAATTATTTAGGACATTTTAGTAAGGTAGGACCAGAAGTTATTAATTAATAAATTTAAGAAGTTATGTTTCCTACTTTTATTAAGTCAAGTTGTAAAAAAAATCTACTTGGCCACTTGGCTTCTGACTCCATTATTAATAAAGTATAAGTAAGGCTACTCTCCAATTTGATTCCATAATTATTTAGGACATTTTAGTAAGGTAGGGCCAGAAGTTATTTACGAGCTAACAAAAATAATAATGCACAAAAATATAATGCAAAAATAATTTGACTTCTCAAATAATTTTGTCCAGGAAGATTTGTGGTTCGGACCGATGTGGACGGTCTCGACGCAGAATCCCTAACTGGACCGATTCTTCTCTTCCCGTTTCAACCCACTTAAAGTTCTGCGCCGTTTAGCCCATATCTCCCTGACTTTCAGAGAAAATCGATCTTCTTTCTGAAAATTTGCAAGTGTTAATAAAATAAACTAAAACCTCTTTATTAAATAATATAGGAACACTAAAGTGAACGTATAAGTATTAAAAGTAATATTAAAGACAAAGTTACCATCGAGTGCGGAATATTGCTGGGAAAGTTACATATCAATCCCATAGGGTGGGGGCGAACTGCATAGCTATTATACGTGTACGCTGGAACTCTAGCAATAGAAAAACAAATGAAGGGCTACAAGAGGAGAGTGTAGATACCAGGGTGCTAACACACCCCAGTGTTTCATGACTTTAATATGTTACTGACAGTGAATCAACTGATGGTTCCCTTGGTTGTCGTAATCAGCTGTATAGCCTATGGTAAGTCGCAATAGCATTACAATAATAATTATTGTACAATAATAGTTGATTACTCTTTTTTACTGTTTTTATTATTATTCTTATTAATTTTCATTAGGTATTTTGAAGTAATTTAATGAATTGTCTTGAGTAATCATTGAACAACACCTATTTTTATCTTCCATATTTGAATGACGCGTAAATCTGTGGGTGGCAATAAAACTAATAACTTATACAGTACAATGGAATTTTGTTTTATCATTTAACAAGACTATATAAAAATATAATGGACATTTTTCTTTAAGGCTGAAGCTGACAAAGGTACCTAGGTTCCTAAATTAAATATTTATATTTATACATTATACTTCTAATATTAAAAATATACATATTGGTTTACATGAGATGTTTTCTTTCCATTAGTTGAACAACAAAAGTCTCTATCTAAGTAGTTAGATTAATAATTACTTTTCAACAATTTAATTAAGTCTACAAATAATTAAGTATATCAATGGAATATTTATTTCGAAAGATGTTGATCTAAGTATAAATAATTATTCAAATATTGTAAGGATTCAGTAATAAAAAAAACAATGATTTTGCGCGTGTGTGCAAAGAACATATCTTGGAGCACACCCTTTTGGCTAGAAAATTTTGTTGCATAAATACTGTTTTCTTTTCATTAAATTGTCATTTGCCTCTTTATAATGTGAGTCACTTAACAAATCAGCTTTATAAATAATGATAACCAAACAGACAGACATAGTTCAATACTGAGTAAAAGGCATAAGGCAGTTAACCAATGGCTATGATTAAATTTCATTAGCTTTCAAAGTAATTTTATTAACTACTAATTAAGCTTATTAATAATTTACAATATACCTACCATGTACTACAAAAACGCTTATTTAAAAAAAACTTGACGTGCAAAACAAATGCTACATATTATATAGGTAGCTACATTTTTTCTTCGTCTTCCTTTAATGAATAAAGATTGTGAAGATGCGTTGAACCCTAGAAAAAAACTTTTTTCTTTTTTTCTTTTCTTTACACCCCACCCCAACATTTTTACATGTTTCTGACTAGGCTTAATAAAACTCAAGATGTTTCAGTAATTTAATAATGCTTTTTACAGATAAGTTTTCCAAAACTCCCTAATTTTTACTACCCTACATTTTTCTGCACGGCACAGTGTGCTTCTGCACTTAACCCTCGACTCTTCAGTATGCTGGAGTCTTGATTGTCGACCTTCTGACTATTCAATTTTACACCCCTTGTACACCATTAAAAGCTCCATTACGGCTCAATCTCACCATTATTTTCTCTTTTGCTAAAAACATCAGCATTTTCCTTTTCACTTTGTTTCCTGATGATAAGTGTTTCTACACTCGAAACATGTCGTCGATGTGATCCTAGGTTCGCCTAGTTTTTCGATTAATAAATATTGTGGAGCTTTTCTTTTTCTGTATCATTTTACTCCACTTTGAGTATGGACTACTTCTTCAAAATTAAATTAGTATACTTAGAAATGTGTAAATTATACTTAGAAATGTGTAAATTTGACTGTTTTGTTAAAATAAAAAATATAGGATAATCTGTATATTAGTACATATTGAAGAGAGCTCAAAACCACCTTTTCAAAAATAGCGACAAAATAATTTCTTTAGCTGTACACAGCCATTTACCTGCTGGTCCTTGTACTCTTTGTTCATGAAATGTCTAAATCATAAGTCGGCTATGAAATGTTTTGGATTGGTATATCCATTCTCCCCCGACATTCTGTGTAATACGCCAAGACCGCCGCGCTATTTCGCTTTGTTTCAGCGACATTCACTGTTTATTTTTTTCCAATTTTATCGAAATTGAAACAATCAAAAATGCGGTTACCATGATATCGACTAATATGGATGCCTGAAAATTTTAAAAATTACGAAAACGTTATCTGATATCAATGAAATTTAGACGAATAAAATCTATTTGCACTGTCGTAGATTAAATTTTGAATGATACACGGTCGATATGAACTTTGTTAATGAAACTTGTGCAGTTAAACCACTCGGCTGACGCCTTGTGGTTTAACGTTGCACAAGTTTTGTTATAGTGTTCATCGAACTAGTATAGTATCATTAATAACATCAATAACTATCTACTAACTGTTCTCAGACTTCTACTGTTCTCTCTCCCGGCCATATTATCTTAATATCAACAAATATAATAATAAATGCCGAAACCCAAAACAAAACAATATTAATACTCAGCAGATGATGTCATCGATCCTGTGTTGCTCGGATGTTTGTTTAGACTACACCGCCGTGTTATTTATGTGCATGTCGCATGTCGCGTTCATTTTTCATAAAATATACCCGTATATACGCACCCAGTAGTATTTTCAATATTAAAATCAGTGTGTTTCTTTAAATTTTCCAGTGCAGTGATGTTATTTCTAACTGTACCAATTA
Organism: Polydrusus pterygomalis; assembly: GCA_963969555.1. Lineage (NCBI taxonomy): Eukaryota > Metazoa > Arthropoda > Insecta > Coleoptera > Curculionidae > Polydrusus > Polydrusus pterygomalis. The sequence goes on from OZ018379.1 coordinate 24,839,424, forward strand.
GTGTGGCATCAGCAGAATGATCTTTTTCCAAACTTAAAATCGTAAAAACCTATTTACGTAACACCATGGGACAACAAAGCCTTTCGGATTTATCATTAATCAGTATCGAACACAAGTTTGTTAAAACAGTAAATATCGACGAAATTATAAACGATTTTACAAAACAAACTCCTGACGATCTGGTCGTTTTGTATAATACCTTGTATAGTACTTAGTGACATAATGTTTGTGTAGACTTATTGAGTGTTCATGTATTTCCTGTTTTCTGTCTTTTGGATTCTATGAGGCTCGATCATCGCTACCCCGTTACTACCATACATGGAAAGCAACATTATAAGTGGTTTTTTAAAATTTTAATTTTGCATCATGTTTGCTGGAATATTATGTAAGTCTAATGACTTAATAACTACTTATGTTATGTCTACCAGTCTACCTAGGATTATAAAAGAAATTCGAATTGTTTGCTGTTTTAATAGTAGATACTTAACACATAATGTGGGTTTAACAATAATTAAATTATTACATGATTAACGAATTGGAAAATTCATAAACCTGAACCTAACAGTAATGAAAATAAGAATTATCATTTTCCATTCATACAGGGTGTTTCATTAAGGTCGAAGAGCGGCCATTTCTCGGAAACTACTGGGCATAGAAACTCAGGAAAAGAAAAATGATAATAAAAGTGGCCATGAGAAAATTCTGGAAATAATTTTCAAGTTCCGCATTTTGCCGCAAGAGGGCGTAATTGAAAAGTAAATTTTTAAATTTTACATAACTCCGAAAATTCCACATTAAGGTATATGTTTAATAACACCATTTTAAAGCTTGGACAATTATGCATCATTTTGGTCTTATGCTCATTGGCGTACCGACTTTAATAAGAGTGGGGGAAGCTGTTGAAAGTGTAATCATTTAAATCGCTGTAACTTATAAACGACTTATCCGATTTTAGCAAACTAAAGACTGTTTGGAAGAGAAATGTATGACCAATCGTATTTAGTTGTCCATAATAGTTCTCAAAAAAAATGCTAGAGGGCGCAATTTGCAATAACAATACATTTTTTGATTTTCCTCCGAAAAAATAAATCAAACGGTATAATTATGATACCATAATCGAAAAGTAGATGAAATTTGCTAGAAAAAATATTAAAACAGCAGCTCGATATCTCCGTTCGTTTCTGAGTTATTGCCAAAACAATAATTTTTAAGACAAATTGCGCCCTCTAGCAATTTTATTAGAAACTATCTTGTACATTGGATATGACAATTAAAGGTACTTACCTTTCTCTTCCAAATATGCCTAAATTTAGTAAAATTGGTTAAGTCGTTTAGAAGTTACAGCGATTTTAATGTTTAAACTTTCAATAGCTTCTCCCACTCTTATCAAGTGAAACTGTAAACATTAAAATCGCTGTAACTTCTAAACGACTTAACCAATTTTACTAAATTTAAGCTTGTTTGGAAGAGAAAGGTAAGTACCTTTAATTGTCGTATCCAGTGTACAAGATAGTTTCTAATAAAATTGCTATAGGGCGCAATTTGTCTTAAAAACTATTGTTTTGGCAATAACTCAGAAACGAACAGAGATATCCGAACTGCGGTCTTTACATCTTTTCTTGCAAATTTCATCTACTTTTCGATTATGGTAACATAATTATACCGTATGATTTATTTTTTCGGAGGAAAATCAAAAAATGTATTGTTATTGCAAATTGCGCCCTCTAGCATTTTTTTTGAGAACTATTATGGACAACTAAATACGATTGGTCAAAGTGCATACATTTCTCTTCCAAACAATCTTTAGTTTGCTAAAATCGGATAAGTCGTTTATAAGTTACAGCGATTTAAATGATTACACTTTCAACAGCTTCCCCCACTCTTATTAAAGTCGGTCCGCCAATGAGCGTAAGACCAAAATGATGCATAATTGTCCAAGCTTTAAAATGGTGTTATCAAGCATATACCTTAATGTGGAATTTTCGGAGTTATGTAAAATTTAAAAATTTACTTTTCAATTACGCCCTCTTGCGGCAAAATGCGGAACTTGAAAATTATTTCCAGAATTTTCTCATGGCCACTTTTATTATCATTTTTCTTATCCTGAGTTTCTATGCCCAGTAGTTTCCGAGATATGGCCGCTCTTCGACCTTAATGAAACATCCTGTATAGAGAGGGGCCCCTGAAAACGTTTGCGGGGGCAACTTAGTTTTTTTTATGCCACTGATCAAAGTTATAACAATCCAGGTATTTTTCGTGGGTAAATGGATATTATTTGAAAGCCTTTTTCCTTTTAATACATTTTCGTTGGATGAGCGGCTTTGCCTAATTTTTTTAATTACCTGCATACACCTATTAACTAAAACCCAACGAAATAAGAATACAAAGGAAGTAGGGTATGGTAGATTGACAGTTGTCCGGGATGGGGTCTGATGGCGGCAACATTTAACGCACGCGCGTTTCCGGTTTACCTGTGGCGTATCATTAAAATGGTAATAACAAAATGATTAATGAAATTTTATTTGGACGAAAAAAATAAAAAAATATATTTAGATTCATATATAGCTATAAGATACGGTAAGGTTGGTGTAATAAAACAATACAACTATTTCTTTTAATTATTTATTTAAATAAGGTAACGGAGGTGAAAGGGTAATGTAAATATCTGGTTAAATAACTAAAAAACACCTGTTATTATACATTAAAAAAAAATTGCAGAAGACAACTTGTTTCAGATAATCGGCAAAATTATTGCCAAAACGTCTACGTTAAAAAATAAAATTTTAAAAAAACCTTACTCTTTCTTCATGAACCAAATCACAAGAAAATAATAAAATATAATATAATATAGTCCTGTTTATTATAATATGTACCTAAATATTATTAATGAGATTTCAAGTATACAAGAAAATTGTCAAATGACAAACTATGCAGATAATACAAACATTTTATTTATTTGTAGTATCAACAACTTAACAAGTTAATTATAGATACATAAACCCCATTTCTAAAAGCTATCCTAAGCTATAATAAATATTCAATTAGCATTTCCCTAAGCAGTTCATTCCTTAATTTTAATTTTTGATAGTTTAAATTATATATGTCAATGTCTCCACAATATTTATTAAAATAGAGCACAGTCACAGTGGTGAGTTTTTGTATAGATTTGTCCTCGGTGTAGGAATATAAAATACATGTGCGGATCTAGTATTGACTAAGCCTATTCTAAACGGAAGCAGTCCTAAGAACTCTTTATTATCTATTTTGTCTCTAATTATTTTATATAAGAAAATAATTCTTGCTTCTATACACAATAGTCTTAAAGAAGGGAAATTAAACAAATTACACAAAAGCCCTTGATCTGTACCTCTTGGCGGATAAACTGAAAATGACTTGTAGTACAAAATTTTTTAAAATTTACGCTGAATAGATTTTGAAAGAGCAATCTTATTGGCATACTGAGGATCCCAAATAGTGCATGCATACTAAAGTTTTGTAGCTACCAGGGATTTATATAAAGTTATTATGGCGTTAACATTTTTAAAGTATTTACAAGTTCTTATTATAAATCCTAGCATATAAAGACCATGAGCTTCTCGAGCAACATATTTAACAATTTATGATTGAAGTAAATATTTTTTTTTTTCTAAAGATAAACTGATAATAAATAAATCAAAGACAGTTATCACCTTGTTTAAGACTAACCCATACACTTTGGAGAATCCGGAAACAGTAACCATTAATGATTGTCATATAAGATTAAAGGAATATACTAAAATCTTAGGTGTGTTGTTGGATAGTAAAATGTCCTGGAAGAACCATGTCCTGGAAGAGGCATATCCTGGAAGAGCCGTGTCCAATATATGTTGTAACCAGAAGGTGTTCCAGTTAGATTCACAGTAGGATAATTATCTTCAGGCAGGTTTTGACAGGGTGTCTTATAAGATATTGCATAGGAACGTACCTGCCAAAAAAATATAAGTTTTTTAATTATTTGTTTGGCACCTTTACCAAATGACACAAAAGTAACTATAACGTGATACTAACTCTCTTTGAAAAATTTTTTTTTTATATTTTGATATGAATTTCTTTAAATGATAGAAGGTTTGGGACTTGCTTTGAATTTATTGTTTTAATCAATGGTATCTCCAGTCGTCCTCAGGTGAATATTGAGGAAACGTTTCTATCATTCTAGAAACATCATTGTCTTCAGTCTTTAAATATGAATTTCTTTGTTTATCGTACCTACACTTCCATATTTTATTACATTCTTTATCCATGGGTTTAAAATTTTAAAAGTAGATTAAACCAATAAAACATCTAAAAACTTTTATCGATACATAATTTATGAAAAAGTGACAAAGCAGCTTCCTTAGAAGCATAAATAATGCAGAATTATTTGTATTCATATTCTTAAGTACCTACCTACATATTTTCCAATATATTATGTAATGACCCGATACAATAGTTTCAAAACTTACATTTTTTAACCTGGCTACTTCAAAAGTAGGCACTACTGCAGTTGGGACCAATCTAACTTTCAATCTTGAGGTTCTGTCAAAGCAATCTTCAGGAAAATGCTTCTAGCAAAGAACTGTATTTCGTGTAGGATCCCAATCACTTCGGTTTACAATTTTCAACCACGCCTTTTTTCTTAGGTAATTATTTGGAAAACTAAAAACCAATAAGTATTTTTAATTTGCTTTTTTGTAGAAATGGGGTAACCCAGTCGATTAATAAATAAATAATATTTTTCTTTTTCTGGTTTTATAAGACGAACGCCCATGAATGACATGCGAGGTTCGGAGGTTATGTGTATTTTGATATTAAATTAAAATTTTTTTTTTTCTATACAGATTAAAAAAGTTTATATATAACAACATAAACTTACCGATGAAATGTAATGCCCAGTTTTTTACTTCATAGCGTTTGGGAGCACCCACAAGCAGCACAACTAACCATATTAAAAGCTTATTAATTAACCCAGAATAACAACTAATTAAAATGTTTTAATCGCTGTCCAGCGCTAAAAGTATACTCCACTGTCACACTAAAGTAATTATAAGTTTACTAGTATTCGTTAAATATGGTTGTTAACTAATTAAAATGCAAAATAACTCAAAAACGGCCAAGAAAGCAGAAATCACAGCTCGACCTGTCAACCACGGTCAAACACCAAAACAAACATGGAGTCATATTGTGGTGTCTCAAAATGGCCGACTTCCGTCGGTCGGTTTGTCAGGCGGTTTATGTAAAATCCTACTTCCTTTGTATTCTTATTTCGTTGCTAAAACCTAACAATAATAGTGTTCTTCGAATCCAGTAAGGGATTGTTGCCAGAGCATATTAGTTGGGAGACTGAAAATGACCGATCAGGAACAAATCTCCTGCTGGATTTGTTGGGTGTGTTGCCTTGGCAACAATCGATTGTTATCTTTTATCTTGGCATATTACTTGTATGTGCGTGTATAACAGAGATGGAACAAATTAACTTGCAGTTCTCATAATGGAACTAAAAAATATTTTACATTTTGGATTTTGTGTTTATGTTGGTAAACAAGGGCGTCCATAGAGCGTTTTTTAGGGGGGGGGGGGGGCAAAAACTTAAACAATACTTTTTTATATACAGTGTCACCAGTAAAGTCCGCATCATATGGGATTTTTTTTTATTAATAGCTTTATTCAAAATTTGACTTTGGCATCAAGTTCTGCTTCGATCGAGATGAAAATTAAGCAAAAAATAGTAGTCACGTGATTCGCATTATCTGTCAAATTTTAATTTTTTTCTAAAAATAATTCAAAATTGGGGTTATTTCTGAAAATATCAAAAAAAGTTATAGGAAACAGTTTTTTTTTAATGCAGTTTCTAGCCCACATGCAAAATTTCAGCTGGATAAGATAATTTTGCTTTTTTACCTATATTTTGTAAATTGCACCACTTTTGCAAAATAAGACTCAACGCAACCTATACATAAAATTTCTTAGGTTTAACAATGCTTTATTTCAGATACTTTTTCTTTAAACTAGCGTCATATTAAATGCGTATTTTTCTACAAAATCAAAATTGGGCTATTAAAATTTGGTCGCATGTGATGCAAAGTTCATTTGTTATTAACCCTGTATAAGGTAACTTCATAAAATAAGTATTTTTGAAAACATAGTTTGTGTCTGAAAGTAATACACCTTAATATTAAGACAAAAAAGAACACAGTGTCATCAGTAAAGTGTTCATTAAGTGGAAAATAAATTTTTGCTTAACCCAACGGAAAGTTTATCTATTTTCAACGATTTAATTTAAAATCTCTTTATTTTATTTTTTATTTTTTTAGTCACAAACTACGTTTTCAAAAATACGTATTTTATGAAGTTACTTTATACAGGGTCAAAAACAAATGAACTTTGCATCACATGCGACCAAATTTTAATAGCCCAATTTTGATTTTGTAGAAAAATACGCATTTAATATGACGCTAGTTTAAAGAAAAAGTATCTGAAATAAAGCATTGTTAAACCTAAGAAATTTTATGTATAGGTTGCGTTGAGTCTTATTTTGCAAAAGTGGTGCAATTTACAAAATATAGGTAAAAAAGCAAAATTATCTTATCCAGCTGAAATTTTGCATGTGGGCTAGAAACTGCATTTAAAAATTCTTTTTCTAATAATTTTTTTCGATATTTTCAGAAATATATAACTTAGAACTATTTATATAGTAGAAACTTTTGAATTATTTTTTGAAAAAAAATTAAAATTTGACAGATAATGCGAATTACGTGACTACTATATTTATTTGCCTAATTTTCATAAGACCTATCCTTAAAATATATCTTTCATGTAGCAGATTTTCCGATTATATTTTCGTTTTTAAAATATACTATAATTTTTGTAAGTATAACTAGGCCAAGTTTACAAATTATTTTCTCCCAAAGCAAAGTCTAAATTAAAAATGTATCACAAGACGGACAACGAGTGAACCTTGATCTGTCCTGTGATACCAAATTTATTCCTGTTTAAATAAATTTAACTGGTGATATTTGGTGACAGCCGAATACATACAACTATTTTTGAAATGGAAAAGAAAGAAAAAACTCAAAGTCTTCCTTCACAAAGTTTAATAGAATAAGAATATTCATTAAGGGTTTCTACATGTTTCAAACAGAAAATATATTTGGTGCTGATGGTTTTAGCAGAAAAGCAAATGGTGCAGAACCTTAATGGAGCATTTATGGAATTAAAATTTGATGTCTAAAAGAAACATAATATAAAGAAATTGATGAAAATTAAACCACACTGAATATGTGAGAAGACAGTAAATGGGGTCTAAACCAACCAAATAAACTGGGGAAGAAGAAAAAACCTTTCTAAAAAGAAGGTGTCGAAGATTGTTTAAATTTTTTTAAAAAACATTTTTAAGTGTGTGTCTATAAGACATTGCGCGGAGAAAATTAGACGTAATTATTGAGGTAATGAATATTATATTCAAGAGAAGTGTTTAGTGGGGTACTGAGGTTTCAAGCTTAGTAACCCCGCAGAAGTTTACTTTAAAACTAGTAATATTTATTAAAAAGTTGCACATTTTAAAAAATTAGAGGAAAAAGCAGTTGTTCTCGTCCACGTGCTGGGACCAAAAGTCAATTTTCTCCCCACAATGTCTTATAGATACACAGTTAAAAATGTTTTTTAAAAAATTTTAAACAATCTTCGACACCTTCTTTATAGAAAGGTTTTTTCTTCTTCCCCAGTTTATTTGGTTGGTTCAGACCCCATTTACTGACTTCTCACATACTCAGTATGGTTTAATTTTCATCAATTTCTTTATATTATGTTTCTTTTAGACATCAAATTTTAATTCCATAAAAGCTCCATTAGGGTTCTGCACCATTTTCTCTTCTACTAAAACCATCAGCACCAAATATATTTTCTGTCTCCTGATGATGAACGTTTCTATGTTCGAAACACGTAGAGACCCTTAATGAATATTCTTATTCTATTAAACTTTGTGGAGGAAGACTTTGAGTTTTTTCTTTGTTTCCCATACTTTCAACTCCACTTTACGCATGGACAATTTCTTCAAATTATTTTTGAAATATTATTTATCTTGGCTATCGTTAATAGTATAGAAGTTAAATGTACCAAAATTACTTTATTATTTCAAAATAAACAAATATATTTTAAAATAAATTCCATATGTTTAGAGGGTTTCAAGAGAATGGTATAAATATCGCAAGTAAAAACGATGATGCCTTCTTAAACTAAAAAAGCGCTCATTGAAATAGAAAAAAAAACGACTGTAGAGCATATGAAGAAGATTCAATTTTTTAAAAGTTGCTTTTGCTTAATTCTTAATTCTTCTAAATTAATTAGTGAATTTGTTTAGATAAACATTGTTTTTCAGATGACCCTAATAAAAAAATCTAAGGGCGATAGATCGGGAGACCGTAATGGCCATTCGATAGGCCCTCTTCTTCTTATCCATCTATTGGGGAACGTGACATTCAAAAATTCTCTAACTACACGAACAAAATGCGGAGTAGCTCAATCTTGCTGATAGCAGGTTGAGTTGATACCGAGAGTTAAATTGTTTATGGTTGGAACAATTTCTTGCCAAAGAAGCTGGTAATATCGATCACCGTTCAAATTTCCCTGGATAAAAAAGGGTCCATTCAATTACATGGCCCAGACATTTTTTTGAACTGAGTATATATGCAGTTCTTTATCCCAGTTTGGGTTATTTGCCGCCCAGTAACGATCATTTTGTTTATTGACCGTTTCGTGCAGTCGCTTCATCCGAAAAAACAATATTGTTTTGAAAATGCGTGTTCTGTTCAATCTTTATCGTAATTATTTCGCAAAATTCTAATCTTCGATCATAATCAACGTCACAAAGTTCTTGTACAACATGAACTTTGTAAGGATGCATTTTCTCATGATCCAAAGCAAGCTGATTGGTGGATTGTCGGGGAGTTTCTTCTATCGAAAGCAGAACGTCTAATTTTTTATCCTCGGCGGTAGCACTGCTAAGTCTTTTTGATGTTGGTCGGTTTTTTACACTTCCAGGCTTTCTGAAAACTGCATTTTTTTAATTTGTCTCTTCTGGGTGCAAATTGTTATAAATATCACATACCTCCTGATATGATCTTTGTTTATCGCCATACCCTCTTAAAATTAAAATATCGATTCTGTCTATTTCAGTAAGTAAAAACGTCATGCTACTTCCTTCTTTGCATTAATTCTGGCAGAAATTGACTTTCAGATGCCAAATTATTTTGTTCAAAGGCAACGCTAACGGTTTATTCGAATTAGAAGACATTGTAAAATTTGTTGGTTCATTGGAACCAGACGCTCCCATATCGGTACAGCTGCTGATAGTACTAAAAGACGCCGACACATTAGAACCTTGTATTTTTTCTGCAATTTGTATTTTGTTATGCACCGATTCTTCTAGGTATCCTTCTGGTACCGTCGAGGACTTTCATCCTCCGTGACGCTTTAATGTAGTTCTGTTAGCCCCTGCATTGGCCAAAAGAGTCTCCGAAGACCTTCTCAGACAGTGACCGGTGTAGAGCGCTGGTTCCCCCAATTTTAAAAACATTGCAATTCTTGAAGGTATCTTCGACAACGTATTTATTCCCACACACTGGCTGGTACACCTCCCATTTTTGTAAAAAACAAAAAAGCGCCTAGAACTAGTATTCTTTGGTCTTAAATACATGTATTTTTTACACAAATTGATCGAGTTGACTGAAAATCCTTCTTCAAGTATGGTGAAACTTCTCGATTTCTTGGTTTTAGTGTCTGGCAAAACTACGTAAAAATGTTTCCCTTTGTCTTGAATATTTTCTATTTTCAATTTGATCAATTCATCGCATCTACAAGCACCGCTAATCCCCATTATCCAAGCCACTTTCATCAACAAGTACTCGTCGTCGGGAGCTTCGTTCAAAAACTTCTCTATTTCAGGTCGTTCTAATGTCTTGGACTTCTTTGGTTTGTATCCGTGTGATTTGCTTTTCAAAAAGCTCGTTAGTTTGCCATATTTTGAAATGTCGATTTTTTTATAAAGGTGAATAGTCGAGCGAAGCATCGAGTATTTGGTCTATAGCGACGATGGGGCTAATTTTTTTTGCAAATGCAAAAAATAAGCCAATAGAACATTTTCATCGATACCTTTTATCTTCCGTGAGTTCATTCAAAACTCAAACATTTTCAACTCCTTGTTGTAAGCATCTCGGGACTTTTCTGGCAAAATCTGAATTGCTGCTTCTTCGGCTTCCGTAAGGATATCCTGAGAAATGTAATTTTCATGGGTTTCCTCCATTTTCTATAGGTTTTTTTTCTTCAAAAAAGCTTCCCTGTTCTGCAGGGAAAACTGACAAGTGTCAAAATTTATTTAAACATTTGCTAACAATGTATCATGCCCGTGGCAACCAAACAATCAACCAACTTTGACCAAAATGTAAAAGAGTCGCTGTCAAGTAATTCTGACATTTATAGGCTACTAAGACGCAAGTAGCTTTGATTATTTTTATTTTGATTATTTTGATTATTAATTACTATCTAATAAAAAAACGATTTCTTCCACTTGTTGGATAAAACATTGTATGCCACTCGTTTGTTATGTTTCCTAAGTCACTTGAGAATTTATACCACTCGGCCTGTATACATTTTTCTCGCGTGACTTATTTTCAACATAACACACTAGTACCATAAATAACTATTATTGAAATTTATTTTTTGTTTTGTAAGTGATCAAAATGTCATGATATCTAAAAAACTAATGATATTAGGCATAACGTATGCATGGTTAATAAAAAATGTTTTAAATTAACTAAACGATCAAAATAAGTGATAATAGAAAATAAAAAAATATAATTTTAATTCTCCACAACTTTTTGGGCAGACCAGTAAATTCCAATTTATTACAGATATATATATAAGTATATATTTATACAAGCCTTAGAACTTTTATATAAGACTTTTTTGCTAACTCCTGTATATTTTGAAATAATCCACCGTTCTGGTAATTTCTACTAACTGTAGGTAATACCTATCTGTACCACACAAAATGTTGCTACTACAAAAACCTGTGTGCCTGCCCTAAAGTAGGCCAATTCTTTTGTGGAGCAAATTGTCATTATTATGTATTTTTGAGGAACCTTTTCTCAATAGTCTTATTGACCCGTGGCGCGTATTATTATCAGAAATATCAACTCTTTGAACGCTCCTTTAAAGAACAAATTATTATTTATTTTATAACCTTTTGAAAGTAACAACAAAATATTGTATTATTCTTCCTTTGTGTCACATATTTTTTTTAAAGGCCAAGCCGACTGCTTCGCCGCTATCGCCTTGTGTGCCTCGATCGATTTCAGCCCAACCCAACTTTTGAATGAATCCATTCATGAAGCGAGTATGCTATTGCGAACGTTTCGGAACTTGATGCTTCTTAAATAGTTTTATTACCAGTAGTAAAATTTTTATTAGTTGGTTTTATGATATATATGTATAAAAAGGATTTTTTTACGGGCGTTCATTTATGTATTTTTAAACTACTCCACACTGTGCAGCGAGTAAATGGGAAAAATAAACGCAAATAAAAACTCTGTCAGATGAGAAATAGGAAATATGCCATGACATATTGATATTCTTTTCTGAAAGGGATATTTTATAATTTCTCGCAGGGTCGGACTAAAGATATTTGTGGTCCGGGTTAGTATTGTATAAAATACGAGGCGCTTATCACAACATATCGGAAACAATAAAAATTTTAAGCAGATATTTTAACATTTCTGTAACTTCTGGTTATACCTCCAGATTGGAATTTCAAATAGAATAACTACCCTGCATATTGAAATATTTTTCAATATCTCAGTAAAGTAACCTCTGTTAATATTATCTATTTCTAGTCGTTATTGAGATAGAGATAGTAGTAGTAGTAGTAGTAATTGTAACATGTTTTATTTAGCGAAAAGCTACAATTAAATAATTTTTAATACATTTTAACAACATTTTTACATTTTATGTATAAAGATACATACTAAATAAAAAATTAAATTTTATAAAATTTAGTTTTGCATATGTGTCACAATTTAAAATAATCCACATTGTCTTATGTTGTAAAATTTATAATCTGTCAAATATTTCCTCACTAGCACAATATAAAATAGAAGAACAATAAAAAAAATGTGGTTATATTATAATGATATCAAATACAGTTTTATTAGAAAACAAACTTAAATTAGAACTAATTCTTTTAAAATAACCTAATTTTTCGGCAATCTTCGATATGATGCCTTCAAAATAATTAAAAATTTTTAATTTTAAATCAATAGTTATCCCAAAATATTTAAAACTGTTTACTAATTCCAATTTTTCACCATCAATTACAACATTTATATTTTGACAATTTAAATTATTACCCATAACCATACATTTAGTTTTTGGAATATTTAATTTTAATTTATTTACTTATAGCCAATTTAATAATATCTTTATTTCAGAATTTAGAGTATTTAGACCATCAAAAATATTTAAGACATTAATGTAAATTAAGGTGTCATCAGCAAACATTTGTAACTTACACTTTTTTAAAACTAATGGCATATCGTTGATGTATAAAATAAATAATATTGGACCTAGTATACTTCTTTGAGGAACTCCTATATTTTTTTTTATTTGAATATTTATGTTTTTGATATTTTTGTTTTTTGTGACCTGTTACTTAAATAATTTTTAAACCATTTATAAACGTTTCCGCAAATACCATACTGGTACAATTTACTCGATAATCTAGCCCTGTCAATTGTTTCGTATGTCCGCTTAAAATCCAAAAATACAGCTATAAAATTTTCCCCTTTATCAATGGTTCTCTTCCACGTCTCAATAACACATTAAATGGCCGTCTCTGTAGAGAACCCTTTTCGAAAACCAACTTGAGAGGAAACTAAAATTTTGTTGGCATCAATGAATTCTAATAACTGTTCATATACGACTTCTTCTAATAATTTCTCAACATTCCATAAAACATTTACTGGCCTCATCTCATCCTATCTTTTAGTGTTTTTTTTTGGCACTGGTGTAATGTAAGAATATTTTAATTCATCAAGCATATTTCCATATTTTAAACAAGAATTTATAAAATTTAATAATGGGTAACCAATGCTGCCAAACCTTTTTATTTGATATTTCTCCATATAGTTGTTATTTGAATTTAATTTTGAAATTATTAGTTATAATTTATTTAATGATATTTCATTGAATTTTTCAAAAAAATTATTACTTCTATTAACTATTTGGCATAGTTCTTTATTTCCTGAATTTATTGACTGCACAATTTCTTCAATGCTATGAATATAATAAGAATTTAGTTTTTTAGCAATAATAAATTGTTCCGTTTCTTTTTTATCTTCAAAAATTATTTCTTTAATGTTATTTCTAACTGTAGGTTTAACTACATGTTTTAAGGTTCTCCACATTTTTTTACCATCTCCCTTATTATTTTCTTTTTTCTTTTCTCTTCTTGAAACTGATACACATTTATTTCCAAGTTTTTTATATTCTTCCCAATCTTTATTGCTTTTAGTTATTAAAAATTTTTGGTACATATTATCACGGTCTTTTTTTGCTTTTAAAATAAGTATGTTAAACCACGGCGTCGGATTGAATTTTAATAAATTTTGTTTCCACCTGTACTTTATTTATGCATTGATCTACATTATTGAGAATTTGCTTAAAAAGTAAATTTTTATCCAAAATGTTATAATTCCAAAAACATGAAATAAGTTCCAAGCGTAATTTGTTATAGTCAATAAAGGTCACAGTTCTAATTTCTTTGTAATTTTCACATAAATTTTCTATTTCAACGAAGATCCAATTATGATCAATAAATTAAAATAATAGATAAGAATTATAAAATTATTTATTTAGGTAAAAACGCACCAAGAAGAAAGTTTAGTATAAAACTAATAAATTTAAACATTTTAAAATTTTATTAGCTTTTGACTACTTAGATTTGGTAATTCCATACCATGATCTAGATCTTTTATAAAGAAAATGTCCAATCTAAAAAAAATATTAGGTTCATCACTATCCCCATCTGTAATCGTTTTGGAATTATAGACATATCATAACAACAATTTTTTGTCTATAAGTAAGTATTACATAATTACAAATACCGAACGAAAATTCCCATGTCCGCATTCTTAAATAAGAGAAATAATAAAGGCCCGGTCCTGAAGGAACCCCAACGTCTGCTGTTTGTGCGTATCACACTATATCTATGCAGTAATGTTTAATTCTATATATATATGTCGTAGGCTGATAGTGAAATCCGTCATTTCATGAAAAGCTTAGTCACTTCATGAAGCGTCGGCAGATTGTGTAAAAATATGAAATTACACGATCTGCCGCGTCACTTCATGAAGAGACCTTGACGTTTCGGCGTATTATGTATAACACAATCTCCCTAATTTTAAATATCGTCACTTCATGTAGTACCTAACGATGTCATGTCAGTCGGCAGATTGTGTAATTCCGTCTAAAAGGTATATTGGCAACTGGTTTGTTCGTTGTTCCCCAAATTATTTTTTTTTAATTACATTTTTTCAACTAATATTATTTTATAAAAATAAAAAAAATGTTCTGACAAACCCGAACAAACCAGTTGCCAATATACCTTTTAGACGGAATTACACAATATGCCTTGTTTTTGTGGCATTTCATGAAGTGACGATATTTAAAATTAGGCAGATTGTGTTATACATAATACGCCGAAACGTTAAGGCCTCTTCATGAAGTGACGCGGCAGATCGTGTAATTTCATGTTTTTACACAATCTGCTGACGCTTCATGAAGTGACTAGGCTTTTCATGAAATGACGGATTTCACTATCAGCCTACGACATATATATAATATATACAAAAGTTCATCATATTTTTGTATATTCTATATTTTTATCAAAATAAATTTGTTTTCACTAAAATAGACTTTTTTTTTTATTTTCAGCACTATGCGAACCAGAATATTCAACAAACGCAACATCACCCGTCCATCCCGGAGCTGCCCGACAAATGTACGGGTCGAGCTCCGTTCGGCAAACTGGTAGAAAACCCATTCTAGCAACGGGACAACGCCAATATGGAGTACGAACCACCCTGAAACCTGAACTGATGCAACCCCAGTTACCATACTCCTACCCTTACGAATATTTTCCTTTAGCCATACCTGCCTATGCAATTCCTACAATTTATCAGAAAAGTTTTGATAGACCTGATCAAAATAGGGGAGGCGGAGTACTCGTGAACGGCATGTATGGAGGACGAGTGGAATATCCAATGATTGGCGTTAATCCAAAGACATTTTCATGGGGAATGGTTGCTGGTAAATATTTAGTAATTAAGTTCAAATTAAGTATGCGTGCAATATATGTAAATTTAAATTGCAGATTTTTTGGTCAACATATTTTATTGTCTAAGTGGTGATCTACGTTTCGATGCGGTTCTGTATCATCTTTAGGGATAGCTTAGCGAAGTAAAAATATGGTACATTAAAATAGATTAATTACCATCAGACATTTTCATACCCGAACAGTAGATAATTTGGTACTCAGTAGTATACGTAATAATTTTGTCCCCATTTCTTCTTACTGCACTGCAAATTTTCAGGCAGAAAACTAAAATACCTCAAATTCAAACATTACAAGCAAAACATTGGTTTGCTATGGGTTTGCTCACTTTTATACCTATACCTAAATATTAATTAAACATACCAGAGTATTTGTACTTCTATACTTACTAAACAATTCTCTGTCAACAGGAAAGGGCTACGGGGATTCTTATGGTCATTTAGGTGAAGAAGATCATCCAGTTCAAATCTGCACAACAATTTGTAAGAAAGGATTGTTCTTGTGCCAAAGCGAGTGCAGGTGCATCAAAGAAGAATATAGGTAAGAAAAGTTTAAATAAAATTGATTAACCATAATGGCTTTCTGCAGCTCAACTCTATATCGGGTCGCAAATCTGCTAGGAAACTTTTTACAAAATCTCATCGATAGTTAAGTGCGAATGGAAACCGCTGGTTTTCTGAACGAAGATTTTTAGTTTGTTGGAAAGAAATGTTTATTTAATGACTAGGAAATATGTCAAAAAAATTACCTTGCCGGACTTCCATTGTCTTTATTTTGTTACTTTACGTTGCGATTAGTTAGTTTTTCTAACCGTTTTCAAGTGTAAACTAAATTATAATTCTAAGGCTACTGTCTTAAATACTATCCATGTGCAATGAAGCTTGATGACTCCGCCTACGTGCTTATTGGAGTGTGAAGTTTAAGCTGTTGGTTTTGGACAAGAAGAGGCTTCCATATATTGTGGTTATCTATACTTGGTTTACTAAATATGTGGGTATTTTGATTCAAGAAAGCTTCTTCTTTAAACTTTTGTTTTCTCCAGTGCTGTTCCGTGTCCAAAACTTTGGCTTCTGACCACTGCATATTATGCTGGTATACCCAAGTATAGATATCCCCAATATCTGGAAGCCTCTTCTTGTCCCAAACCAACAGCTCAAACTTCACACTCCAATAAGCACGTAGGCGGAGTCATCAAGTTTCATTGCACATGGATAGTATTTAAGACAGTAGCCTTAGAATTATAATTTAGTTTACACTTGAAAACGGTTAGAGATACTAACTAACCGAAACCTTGTGTTAAGTAACAAAATAAAGACAATGGAAGTCCGACAAGGTATTTTTTTTATATTACTTCATTGTCTACCATCTTCAAACAAACTAGATAATATGTATTGTTAAAGCTGCGTATACAGGGTGTCCCATAACTTATGGGCCGTAGAGTAACTGGAGATACTAGACATCAAACTAAGCCGATTAAATCATATAAGTTTTTTCGGATTGTTACTCGTTCTAGAGATACAGGGTAGGGTGGTGTTGAAAGTAAAAGTTTATTCTCGAAAATAAGCCATAATTTTAAAACCGTTTAATGAATTGAATTGAAAGTTGGCAGTATTATGTTTTTATGAGCAAGAAATAAGAATTTGTAGAAATTTTTAGGTTTCACACTAGAGGGCGCTAGTTGCATACACTGGGCTTCATAAATCTATGATTTTTTTTCTTACCTGTGATATTAGGTGTTTTTCAATTAAAGTTTCTTAAAGAAGGGCATTTTCTGAGTCAAAAAGGTGTACTTGATTGATCTTAATATCTTTAACGGTTTTCGAGATATTTCCCTTTAAACATCCCAAAGCATAAAAAAACATAGTACATAATTAAATTAATATTTTAATTATCACAACGCAATAAATTCGAAACAGTGCAACAAAAACAAGAAGCTCACTTTAGTAAATGTTGAAAGTGACCACCGTTGACCTCAATAGACTTTATTAAACTTTTAACTAAATAAATAATAATATTAATAATAATAATAATAAACTTTTACTTTCAACACCCTGTATCTCTAGAACGAGTAACAATCCGAAAAAACTTATATGACTTAATCGGCTTAGTTTGATGTCTAGTATCTCCAGTTACTCTACGGCCCATAAGTTATGGGACACCCTGTGTATGGTTTTTGATATATTTACCTTAATTTCAGAGTTGATTTGATGATTTTGCTAACACTATTACCTTAACAGAGCTACGTCAATAACTTTAAAGTAATAAACAAAATAATTTTTTTCGTTTGCCTCTAAAAAATTTAAACAAAGGGTTTGATGTTTTTTTTTATTAAATATAACCAGTCACTGGAAACCTATATTTTCTTTTTCGTTAGATATTTTAATAAAATATTTCAACCCACTGGGTTCACTCTTTTGCTTAACCCAGTTTATATATTTACGATTTAAAAAATATATGAAGACATTGAAGTCTTAATAATCATCTTTTTAGCTCGATCAGTATATATCGGATAATAAATATTCTATTTTTGTAATCCGTCATTAAAATCTATTCCATCGTAGCCAGACAGCATTTATGTAGGCGATCACCTGGTAACCAATATGCATGCCTACTCCCAACTAATCGATATAAATATGGAATGGGCACATAAACAGAACTGCAAAATTTAATTGCTGTACTTTTATATATATACAGGGTGTTACAAATTCGAGGGCCACCATTGGGATCTGGGAAATGGTAATAGATACGGGGAAGTTTAAATTAGGGCAAAGTTGCGCAATTCAATGCCGATCAATATACCGTCAAGAATATTTGTCCATTCCGAGTACTTCCGAAGATATTCGATAAAATACGAATTTAACGTTTTTCATTTATATGTTTTCCTGCGTTTATTTAAATAGATAATTGAAAATAAATTGAACTTTCTCATTGCCACTTTTTCTCTTCTATTAGACTGTGGTATCAGATTTCGAATCCGACGTTTTGTCTCTGGGCCCCATCATTAATTTATTTTTTTTAAATACGGACCTGGATTTTTTATTTTATTTTTGGAATCACCAAGGCTGATTGCATGATATGATTGCATTATTTTGATTGGGATTCAAAAGTTTAAGCTAATAGAAAGATCTTATAATATTGTTTTTGTTTATTTTTTAATTAATGAAATTTTACTTAAATTCTAGAAATAATCGGAAAATAATGGTAGGTAGGTACCTACACATTCACTAAAAAGAATCAATTTTATCTAAGACTAAGATGTTCAAAACGATTTCCGTTTGCACGTATACATGGATTAATTTTGTTCCTTACTTTTTCAATGGACCTTTGTATCGACCTTCTCCTTATTGACCTAAATCCTTCAATAATCCTAGCTATAAGTTCTTCTAATGTATTAACATTATGTTTATAAATTTTATTTTTCAAAGCCCCCTACAAAAAGAAGTCTAAAGGTGTCAAATCTGGAGATCTCGCAGGCCATTCCACCACACCTGCAACCATATCATGCAATCAGCCTTGGTGATTCCAAAAATAAAATAAAAAATCCAGGTCCGTATTTAAAAAAAATAAATTAATGATGTGGCCCAGAGACAAAACGTCGGATTCGAAATCTATTACCACAGTCTAATAGAAGAGAAAAAGTGGCAATGAGAAAGTTCAATTTATTTTCAATTATCTATTTAAATAAACGCAGGAAAACATATAAATAAAAAACGTTAAATTCGGATTTTATCGAATATCTTCGGAAGTACTCGGAATGGACAAATCTTCTTGACGGTATATTGATCGGCATTGAATTGCGCAACTTTGCCCTAATTTAAACTTCCCCGTATCTATTACCATTTCCCAGATCCCAATGGTGGCCCTCGAATTTGTAACACCCTGTATATATAAAAGTTATAATATATTCAAATTTACAAGTTTCTTTAATGTGTGCGCACTGCCAGCATGTTATGCAATTTATGGCTGTAAATCACCTCTATACACTAATAGTTCTGGCGTCCCCCAAGGATCTGTATTAGGACCGTTACTATTTATTATTTTTATTAACGATATTTAAAATATGCGGATGACTGTATCGAACTTTAATCTAACCTTGGTATGATTGTATTATGGTGTATGGTAGGTAGGTATAGAAAATAATAAGCAATTCTATGGGATAATCGCTCAGTTCAACGCGTCGAGGAGTTCAGATACTTTGCTATAACTTTGGACTTGATACTTTTTATTTGCTCTCGCATAAACATTGTAATTTCTGAGGCTTCAAGGGCTAACGGCTTTATTCCACGATGTACAAGATACTTTATGAATATTTAGGCTTTTATCACTTTATACAATTCGTATGTAAGATTAAACCTAGAGTAAACTGCAGTGGTGTTGGAAAAGGTTCAACGGAAATTCCTTAAATTTATCACTTTAAAGCAAGATAAAGTTTACCCTTATCAAGGGTTTGCACATGAGCTATTGCTTGAAATGTTTCATGTCTCTTCTTTAAAAGACCGGGGTGATTATTTCCTCATAACACTTCTGTTTAAAGTGTAAACATTTTTTATTTACTGAATATTCTATTCACAAATAAACTTTTATATACCTGGCTTAAATAGTCTTCACAATGATCTGCTCATTGAGTCTTCATTATGACCATTTTTATTTGACCACTCCTCATACAAATATTTTCAGGTTTTCCCCGCTGCACACAATGTGTGATTTGTATAATAAGGAAAATCATATTGACCTTTTCAACACGACACTATCACAAATATGTCGCATTCTAAAGCATTGAAATTCACTGGCATAATTTTTGAATTTATGATTCCCCAATATTTATTTTCCTGTTACTATCTTAGGGTCGTTATGGCCAGTGCACACTACCGGTTACGATCCGATTACGGTTCACGATTGCGATTCTGTTGGACCCATCGACCAATCAGAGCGAACCAGTCCACGATTACGATTCGGTTGGGACGTTTCGGTTGAGTTCTATTTTTAATCGGATCGTAGGCAACCGTAGCCAATAGCAATGCCGCGTGCAATCACGTGATCACGCGATTATCTGTTGTTACTCCTCAACTTCATGTTCGAATTAAACCCTTTATTTTTCTGTGGTTCGAATCATAACATTTTAGTTTTCAGTCAAAAAGTCGTGTGCAGTTGCGTGTATAATAATAAAGCAACACCAAAAATGCCACCCAAGTCCAAAAACTGGACTATTGATGCGGAATTAGCATTTATACACGAGGTACGAGGCAGGCCTCTGTAATTTTATAGGTTATATTATTTAGTGCAATCGTGAAACGAGTCGTAACGATTGTCACTGTAATGTGATCGTAATCGTGAATCGGGATCGGATCGTAACCGGTAGTGTGCATTGGCCTTTAGTGGTATTGTGTACATTCTCTTAGTACCTTTTAGTTTTTGTTAATTTTGTATTTAAATAATATGTTATTATATTTGTTATTTTAATAATAGGCTTATACAAAGGTGTTTGGGGAGGAAAGGGCAATATTTTGGGAATGTGTTCAGAGGGTAAAAATAAAAGAATAAACCCATATATGTTTTAGTTTGAATCTCAACCATTTCTGAAATAATAGGTTCTAAAGTTTTTGTTCGTTAATTTTTATTTTAAAAGCGAATAATTGCAGGTACTGCAGTACAAACTAACTTAAAGAATATTTTTAAAAACCACTCCACCAAGTTCAATACATTTTTCGGCACGTTTGTTAATCGCTCGGGTAGCACGTTGGATTGAGTGGGAATTGGTTTTTTATAGAAGCTGCAGCATTGAAAATTCGATCGCGGAGTGCTTCTCTCGTTTCCACTCGTATTTCATATAGTAGCGATTTTATCCATTCCCAAAGGCAATAATCAAGCGGGTTTAAGTCTGGTGACCTCGGTGGCCAAATTTGCGAACCACCTCTGCAAGCCAGCGATTAGGAAAACGATAATTCAAGAAATTTCGCACATGGAGACTAAAATGAAGTGGGGTTCCATCATGTTGGAAGTACATTCGTTGTCGAACATTTAACGGAACATCATCCAAAATGTGTATTAAATGGTCCTCCAAAACCCGTAAATATCCTTCTCCAGTAAGACGCTTATCCATTTTCATTAATTATTAATTCCATCATGAGTGAACTGAGCTTCATCGCTAAATAAAATGTATTTGTGCAGACTTCAATTTTGATGGATCCATTCACAAAATTGTACCCTTGAAGCAGGATCACCATCTAGAAGATGTTGAACGTGAAAAGGTTTTTAACTGTTTTTCTAAGTGACTCCCATACGGCTAGATGCAACAACCCCTAGATAGGCGTTGTTGCTAAATGTGATGGTATATGAAGTTCATTTGCAACCCGTCTCCGTACTTATACCTAAGTTCTCTGCGACAATAGCCAAAACATTTTCTTCATTTTCCACATCTAGACCCTGCACTCTTTCAGAAACAATTCTCACGCTTGGAAACATTTCAGTTTCCTGAGAACTTGTAAATACTTTTTGAAAAAGTCTTCTATTTGGAAAACGACGTTGATATTTATTAACTGCGCGCATGGTACTATACCGTTACAGTAACAATACACAAATATCATGTCGGCATACTCCCTGTGACTGAATGTGGGGGGCATTGTAAGTATCAAAATCTTGGTTCAAGTCGAACTGACAACGACTATGCATGTCAAAACTATCAATCAAAATGTATCAGACGTTTAAAACTAAAGCCTCCTTCATTATTTTAATATAAAAAAAATTCAGAACCGATTTTTTCAGAAGTGGTTGAGAATCAAACTAAAACATAATATGGGTTTATTTTTCTCATTTTCACCCTCTGAACACATTCCCAAAATATTGCCCTTTCCTCCCCAAACATCCTGTATACATTTTTTAGTCCAGCCTTGTAGTTGGGCTTGTAAGAACCTGTAAGGAATGTACGTAAATAAATAATTAAATAAATATATGGTGGGCAAAAAAAAACTGATTACATATAGAAAATGTCATTACATAATTGAGGCTCAAAATGAAATAAAAATCATTTTTAAGATGTGATGGACATCCACACTGCGAGGATAGCGAAGATGAACTTCAGTGTGATGGCCATACAGACGATCACGAACATACAGTTATTAAATGCGATGACACAAAGAACTTTATCCTGTGTCCTAAAACTAAGCGCTGCGTTTCTAAGGAATGGTTGTGTGATGGAGACGATGATTGTGGTGATTATTCTGATGAGACACGTTGCGGTACGTATAGAATCACTATCTATTAAATTATAAAGTGTCAAAAAAAACTTGGATTTTGTTTATAACAAAACTTAAAAAAAAAATATTTAAAATTTTTAGTTTAGGTACATATATTGTTTTTAAGAAGACATTTATTACGACTTATTTAGTATAAATTGCGATGGACAAATTCATAGTTTTGCAGATGATATTACAATTTTTTATACCGATACAAAATGGGAAAACTTAAATAATAAAATTAAAAAAGATTTTAAAATTATAAAAAATTGGTTTGATAACAATTTGTTAACAATTAATTTTAATAAAACAAATTATATTCCTTTTACTTAAACCTAAATAACCTACCACAAAATATGAATAGTATTCAAATAAATCAAGACATTCAAATTTTTAAAGTTAATAAAATATTTAGGAATTATTTTTGACAGTAAATTAAATTGGAATTTTCACATAGAATACTTAATTGGAAAATTAGGAAGTTTTAGATTTATAAAAACATTAAAAAAATTTTAAATGTAAGATATATAGAAATATTATATTACGCGTTAGTTAAAACTCGTTTAAATTACGGAATTTTAGGTTTGGGAGGAATAAATAGAACTTTAGATAAAAAAATTAGAAATATTACAAAAAAGGTTTCTAAAAATTATATTCAATAAGGATTATCTTTATCCTTCAAAAGAATTATATTCAGAAACAAAAAGTTGATTATAAGACAACTTTACATTTATAACATCTTAATATATATATATTTAAAAATAAAAACCTTATACACTAAAAACCATAATCATAATACACGTCATAAAAATGAAATAACCATAAAACCTAAAATAAGTAAGTCCATAGGACAAAAAAATATTTATGTTTTTATTTAAACGAATATTTACCAACAAAAATTAAAAAATTGATTTCATTGAAAAAATTTAAAGTCGAAATAAAAACATGGATATTAAAAACAGAAAATTTGAAAATATTTTTAGAAATGCTTTAATTAATTAATATTGTTCTGAATTATTTATAAAAGTGATATTTCTTACTTAGAAATTATAAATTAATAATTTTATTATAGGTAATATATTTCTTCAAAAAAGCTGCGTTTATAATATAAATTAACATTTTTACTTACTTACATATTTATGATTTATGATTTTACATACTAAAACAAAAAATAAGATTTGCCCCTAACAAGCTCAGCTTCAGGGGATTGAAGAATAAGTTTAGAGAAGACAACATAGACATATTTATTATATTAGGAAATTTTAAATAAACTTATTATTATTATTGATTTGGTGCTTCTTATATTATTTCATTTTATTTCAATAACGTTTACAGAACCTTTCGATGGGCTTTGCGTTTATATTCATCTTAGGAGTAGAATTTATGTAAATACTGAAATACGTCAAGGGAAAAAATATTTTTTTAATATAAACTTTTATAACGCCTTGTCATCCCTCTAGAGGCAGACGTTAAAAAAATTAGAAATAAGTGTTTCATTACTTGTGTGTATAGTCTCTATGCTAAGTTTTAAGAAATTCGGACCAAAAATATTTTTGCAATTTTTACACCTCCACACACATGTTTATTTGTTTCAAGCGAAGAATTTGTTATAATTTTTTTACTTATATCTTTTTCTCTAACGGTTGCGTTGGAAACTTACTCCCTCCATTTCCACCCCCTAGGGACAAAATTTCCCAAAACATCGAAAGCCGTGCTTGCTTATTTTAATAGATAAGCGTGGTACCAATTTTTAGCAATATAGCTGAAATTTATAGACAGTTATAGGTACCCTCAAAATAGGCTTCAGCCCTTTCTTTAACCCCTACACGTATTTTATTATTTTATTAAAGGAATTTACATACCAATTTTTAGATCTCCACCAGTTTCAGGTTCGATTTTGAAATTCCTATAAAAATTTTAACCTCCGTTTTTGCCCCATTAGGGGTTGACTTTCAAACAACCCCATCTTACTGGACCGGCTGACCTTTAAAAAATACTAAATTTACTTCAACACATTTTAAAACAGGCACAATTGGATAATCTGAAAGTGAATTACTTTTCAGGATTTCTTCAAAATTGTACGACCGATCAGTTTCAATGTGAAAACGGCCTCTGTATTCCAAAAGCTTGGATCTGTGACAACGATAATGACTGCAGAGATTTTTCTGATGAAGCAAATTGTACAAGAATAGGGTAAGTTAAATTTTTAAATGTCAATTTGTGAATGTACTAAATTCTAAGTATTGGATTGGATATTAAAAATAAAATAATTACTTCCATTTCTATTGCTACTAATTTATTTTTCACATTCCTTTCTCACTCTCTGCTTTTCTTTATTTGAAACTATTAACCTTTGGTCATAAGCCCTAAATTATTAATTAAATTATGACAACAAAAGATTTTGGATTAAGTTAATCATGTTTCTCCATTTTCAGATGCGGAATCGATGAATTTGAGTGTACTGATGGAACATGTATCACGACTAACTGGAAGTGTGATCACCATATTGACTGTATCGACGGCTCAGATGAAAGAGATTGTGGTAAGACATAGCAAAAATAATGATTAGAACAAAAAAAACACAAATGGCAATTTCTTTGCTTGAATAGAAAATAATAATTATAATAACTAACAGGATGTCATATACCTGCAAATTGTTATGTGCTGATAACTGATTTTTCTCAAGATGACAAATGTCATAGGCCAATCTGGGCATTTACAAAATTACATTATTACACGTAACGTGCGTGGATAATATGCCAAAGCCAACCATTCTCAAAAGCCCATACCTTAAAAAAAAATATCCGATTTGGACTAAATTTATAAATAATATCTTGAGAATTATGAGTAATATTCAATAAAAATTATTTTTGGCCTTTAAAAAAAAAATAATTTTGCTTTAATTTCTGGTATAACAAGAGGAAAAATTTCAACAAAATAAGTCTTCCAGTTTCCGCAATTTTCTTATAGGCTAAATAACCTTGTACATTTCTAAATTTAGATATAATTCCACCTCATTGTAATGAGAAAGAATTTCAATGCAACAACCACAAATGTATTAAAATTGAATTCAAGTGCGATGGCGATGACGACTGTGATGATTGGAGTGATGAGGACGATTGTCCTAGAAATATTGGTGAATGTGTTTCAGGAGAATTTAAGTAAGTAACTCCCTTACTAGATTTTTAAAATAGATACCCATTTTTAAATTATTAACTTAGCCACCTCCCCAGATATCGTCTCATTTGTGTGATATTTTCTTATTAACAAAAAGGTAGTATGTTACAAAGTCTAAGTCATCAGCAGAGAAATCTTTGTCTGTTGCGCTTTTATTTTTGTCGGTAATTTAAAATCGCCTTAACACTATCGATAAACCATTTATATTTATCAATAATGCCCAACCACTGATAAACCCAACACAGAAGAGAAGTTACCAATGTTCTTTTACGCAGGAAACTTATTTTAATATATCCATATATCTGTAAAAGTTAACTTTTTATCGTGAAAAACAGGTCTATTAAATTTTTAATTAAAGATGGATAAGCATAAATATTTTCTACTTAAAGCTATTTTCCTTAGTGACGCTTGACAAAAATGTAGCATATCGAAACATTTTTGTATTTTATTTTGTTCACTTTGTAGAAAATATTTTAAAAAAATATCGTTTTTGGTAAAGTTAAGTTGATTTTATTATATACAGTAGTATTGAGATATTTAAAACGCAAATCGTTGAATAGAAGAATACAGGCGTTACGATTACGAATCACTTTTCTATCGTTTTGGAAACAGAAAGAAGTAATTAAAGCAAGAACATAATATGTATATGTAATTTGTTTACTCAAAGAAGTTTTCTATTTTTATTAAAGATGCAAAAATGGTGAATGTATTCCTAGAAGATGGGTCTGTGATAATCAAAAAGACTGTCCGCAAGAAGAGGATGAGCAAAAATGCGACTATGCAGTAAATAAAACTTGCAATCTTGACGAATATACATGTCCTGGAGGACAATGCATTTTGGTAAGAATATTTTCTTTGTAGATTTGTTGTGGTGTTATTCTGGATATTTTCATCCATTTGCTATATAGTAATTAGTTTTACACAGAGTGTATTTAAACCAAAAAACCAGAATCGATCCGCCCACACCAATAAACTGCTTACATAATTTCCTAAAACTTTTTCCATTTATTAACAATCTTTCTATTTCTGATATTGTTCCCGAGATCGAAATACTGTCAGCACCAGTTTCGGGCGCGCTGTATCCTGTATACTTTCTTTTTTGAGAGGAAAATATATAAAAAGTAAATTTTTTCTTTTCTGGTAAACTAAAAGATTCAATATTCAAACATTTTTTTAACCCATAGGAATTTCCAATTTATTTTCACATTGCTTTAATGATATGATATTGTCCGATATCTAATAATTATTACTTTTTATATATTCCACGTGTTATGTTTATTTGGTGTTCGCGGAAATTCGCATTATCAATGAATATATTTCAAATATAATTGTTTCATATTTCAAACCAAATAAACATATTAATCCTTGTAAATAAAATGGATAGATAATAGTCGATAGTTTTTATAAAAAGTTGAATACATATTCCACGTAGGTAACATAAGAACGGAATTTATATTGTAAAGCTAGAGAAACAAATAAAATCCTGTCTAGTTTACGTAAAAATTAACCAATATTATTTTTATTAAAACGGTACCTCGGGGCTTGTCACATAGCTTATTACTACTATTTTTATACTATTACTATTTTCTTTTGTTTGTTTGATTTGGCCGCTAAATTATAATTTTCTTGCAGAAAACATGGGTATGTGATGGTCTAGATGACTGTCCTCACGGTGAGGACGAATCAAAATGCGACATTGTTTGCGATGAAGCCAAGTTTCCCTGCACTGGACCTGGGCCAAACGATACGACAACACTCTTTTGTATAGGCAAGAAGCATAGATGTGATGGGCAAAGAGATTGCCCAAAAGGCGATGACGAGTTGGATTGTCCTATGAAAAGAGATTGTGAACCTAACACAAAATGCGAACAACTTTGTGTCACCTACCCAGATGGTCGGAAAGGTTGTGATTGTTATAGTGGGTATAAACTTGACAAGGATGGTGTTACGTAAGTAAAAATATAATTTTAATTTTTTAATTTACAACGAGTACTAGACATGGATCATTGTTCGCACTCCTAAATATTTCAGTTGGTTTAAGGACCTCAGGAGGTAGGCTAAGCTTTTGTCAGCGAAGCCATTAAGAACCCTTTTACCAAGTAAATATAAATATTAAATGAAACCGGGAAGCATTCTCTTGCAATGCGACAATATTATTATTTTCGGTTAATTTCCACTAAATCGTGACACAAACTATCTACTTTTAAATGCAAAAACACTCAATTTTTATATGTATGGAGAAGTACTTACATCTTCTTTAATCCCTCTTATAATAAACAATCAGTATATTTGGCCGAAGATACATTGCTGACGTTTACTTATATACAACATCAAAACGTTTGAAACAACGTTACCAGAAGTGGGCAACTTCTAAGGACGTTAGACGTCTAGGTACAGAGTTTGGTATATATTTTACGTTCAAATAATATACCTAAGGAAAGAAACTTACTTAGATAATATATCATTATTAATATAGTTTCATAAGATATTATGTAATCTTACATTTCAGGTGCAATGATATAGATGAATGTATGTATGCTACGGATCCAGTTTGTTCCCAAAAATGCAATAATACTATTGGAAGCTTTAAGTGCGGGTGTATGACGGGATACCTATTAAGACCTGATTTAAGAACTTGTAAAGCTGTTGGGGCACCTCCTACTTTACTGTTTGCTAATAGAATTGATATTCGGCAGGTAATATCATATACAATAAAGTATTCTGTTAAGAATGAACATAAATAGTATAAATCGTCTTCTTAAAATCCAAAAATGTTATGAACATTGATTAATTATTTATTGTAAAAGAATATAAAATATCCCATGTTTATTATCTTATTTTAGATGTCTTTAAGTAATTCCAAATATTCGCTTATTTTAAAAGGACTTCACAACGTTATATCGTTGGATTACCATTATGGCAAACAATTCCTTTTTTGGTCTGATGTTTCCATGGATAAAATTAAAAGATCTGCTATCAATGGAACGGAAATTACAAGTAAGTAAAACATTTAATTCTCAACAAATCGGTTTATAAGAATAATCCTCTTCATATGCAAGTATAAAAAATGTCGTATGTTTTAGCAATTGTGAACTCTGGATTAGATTCACCTGGTGGTATTGCAGTAGATTGGGTACACAACCTTCTCTTCTGGACGGATTCTGGAACAAAGCGCGTGGAAGTAGCAAACTTGGAAGGTAGCCATAGAGCTATAATCGCTGCAAACGAACTAGATAAACCCAGGGCAATCGTGGTCCATCCTGGCGAGGCCCTGGTGTTTTGGACAGATTGGGGTCCCAACCCAAAAATTGAGAGAGCAGAAATGGATGGTTCGAATCGTAACAGCATTGTAACCGAATCAGTGTTTTGGCCTAATGGCTTAACAATCGATTATGTAGCTAACCAACTATATTGGGCAGATGCTAAACACAATGTTATAGAAACAGCTTTATTAGATGGATTAAAGCGGAGAAAAGTTATAACAAAGGGCCTCCCGCATCCATTTGCGCTTACAATTTTTGAGGATGCCCTTTTCTGGACGGATTGGCATACAAAATCAATCGCAACTGCTAATAAGTTAACTGGAGCTGGATACAAGACGTTGCATTCCCATCTTCACTTTCCCATGGATATCCATTCATATCATCCTCAAAGACAACCGAACTACAAGAATCGCTGTGGTTTTGCTAATGGTGGCTGCTCTCATTTATGCTTACCAAACAGGAAGTCATTCAGTTGCGTGTGTCGAATGGGACAAAAGCTTAAAGCCGATAAGAAATCTTGTCATAAACCAGAGAAGTTTATATTGTTTACTAAGAAAAAGGATATTCGCATTAAGCATTTGGAGGGTACAATATATTCTCAATTTTCATACTTTGTGTTAGGGTCTAATCAGTTTGATACTATTCTTTCTGTGTATACTATATACTGGGTCTTTTAAAATCTTATTTATTTTAATGTCCTAGTAAAAAAAACTTAAGTAAAATTCATTTGGATGGATTCCATTCGTTCTGTAAAAGATATTGAAAACAAATATACAACGAAGGAGGAAATTTATGTATACATAATAATTTTAGGTTCTGTCGAGAAGCAATACGAAATGGTTATCCCAATAGACGGGATTAAAAATGCTGTCGGTCTGGCTTGGGATGCGAAAACAAACTTTATTTACTGGACAGACGTAGCCATGAAATCTATAAATAGAGCCTATTGGAATGGAAGTAATCATGAAGTAATCGTGCACACTAATCTTGGTAAGAGAACTTGTTTACAAGATTTAAAAAAAAATCGTTATTTCAGAAAATCATTATTTTTTATTTCGGGAAAGAAAATTCGAAGCAAATTAATTTAAAGGAGTTTCCTTTTACTAATACTTTTTTGGTTAAAAAATTGCATTTTTGTGAAACAAAAAGAGAAACAAAGATGATTGCTTTTTAGTAACACCTTATGGTCTCGCATTTGATTGGGTAACAGATAAGCTCTATTGGACTGACGAGGGCACGTCCAGAATTGAAGTTTCAAACTCTGATGGATCCATGCGTTCTTTACTGATCTGGGAAAATATTGACAAGCCTAGAGATATTACTGTAAATCCTCAAAGTAAGTATATACCAATTACTTTTAGTACAATTGTTACATTTTTCTTTTATAAGTTTTGTTTGGTTTATTTTAGTTCTCAAATAAAAATTATAGCATAAACATAACTTAAAAAAGAACATACCTATTTGGCTAAAAAGGAATAATTTGAAAATTAAAAGCTTAATGGTTAGTTTTTGATAATTTGTAATCACCTAACCCAGTGTTTCCCAAATTTCGCAAAATCCCGGACCCCCGAAATCGGATTATAGTAACATGCGGACCCCCATGGCCAGTTAATCTTTAAAAGTACTAAAACAACCGTTTTGTAACTTATTTAAACGACATTTTATTTATCAATACAACGTATTTTCCTTAAAAACAATAATAAACTTAAAACACAAGGATTATCTCTATTCTAGTGGTGAGTTATTTAGTTATTTTTGTTTTATTTTCCCTTTGTGCTCCGTGGGTTCGCGGACCACCATTTGGGAACCACTGACTTAACCTACTCTTATTAAATTTATATTTATTTTAGATGGAATTATGTTTTGGGCTGACTGGGGAGAAAAGAAACGAATTGAAAAAGCTAACATGGATGGATCTAACAGACTTGTGTTGGTATATACGAATTTGTCTTCTCCTGCTGGTTTGGCCGTAGATCATATAATAGGGAAACTTTATTGGACAGACGGGGATATACGAAGTATAAATTTTGTCAATGTTGATGGAACGGGAAGAAAAACATTGCTGGGTAAATTATTAGAATGGAGTCATTTAACAGGCTTTTATTAGCTTCACCTGTATGTTTATTTGTTTGTCCGTAACCGACTTTTTTTTAACCCGATTTTGACCCACTTTAAACGGTCAGATTTAATTAAAATTTTGTGGACTTATCAAGAACCGCTGACAATACAATAATCTACACGCAAAAAATTCTCCTGTCAAATTTTGACAGCTGTCAAATATAAAACGAAGAAGCGATTTTGACGAAACAAATTATGGGGTCGTATAGTATTCGATGCGGAAACTTTGAAAAAATAAGCAAAAAATTC
Organism: Polydrusus pterygomalis; assembly: GCA_963969555.1. Classification (NCBI taxonomy): domain Eukaryota; kingdom Metazoa; phylum Arthropoda; class Insecta; order Coleoptera; family Curculionidae; genus Polydrusus; species Polydrusus pterygomalis. The sequence goes on from OZ018379.1 coordinate 24,870,863, forward strand.
TTCTGTCAAAATTTGACAGCTGTCAATATGTCAAATCGTTTAAAAAAATGATAATAATGAAAAAACTATAAGGTCGTATGTACATTGACGGTGAAAAGTTGAAAAAAATACGCAATAAATTCTCTTGTCAAAATTTGACACCTGTCAATATGTCATATTACAATAACCGATAGTAATCAAACAAACATGGGGTCGTATAGCCATTGTCGCTAATAGTTAAGGAGCTAGCGTGCAAAAAACGCCATAGTTGGCTGCCCGTCAGTCGAGTTTGAAAAAACGTTGCCATTACTCCACTGAACACCCTGGTGCTTGAAGTTTTGCTTTTACCCATCAACTTTAAGACTTATTGGCAATAATGACATAGGGCGATTGGCCATAGTGAGGAGCCCATCAGTCAGGTTGAAAATTAGGTTCTGTAGGTTGCCAAGATCATGTATCTAAAATTTCGTTGCGATCTAACCACTAGATCGTGAATTAGGCCAAATTGAAGATTATAATTTGTTTTTTGACCGCCATTTTGTTGGCCATAGTAAGGAGCCCCTCCAAAAATTGTTTCTACCTCTTCGTTTGGATAAAATGACAGCAAAAATGCACTTGACTGACAAATCGAATCACGACGTTCTTCCCTGGGTGACCTACAAAATCTCTAAAAATCCAATTTTTCAGTCTTTAGCATGGCTTTTTCAGAAATTCAACCAAAATCATCAGTTAATCATTTTTCCTGATTTTTAGACATCCAATTAAGTAGAAATCACAAACGACTGACATGTTCCTCGAATATTTTCAATTTGGCCATACTTTGAAAATTTTCTGATTTTGGACTTTTTTATAATGGCTCAATAATGCTGTTCAAAATGGAAGGTAGTGAAAGTAGCAGAGGGGTGGGGGAAGGGGTAAATAGGTGATAGTTAGGTATTGAAACGTTTTTTAGGTCATCAAACATCATCGTCATACATTGTTTTACTTTTAAGTCCATTTGGAACAGCATTATTGAGCCATTATAAAAAAGTCCAAAATCAGAAAATTTTCAAAGTATGGCCAAATTGAAAATATTCGAGGAAAATGTCAGTCGTTTGTGATTTCTACTTAATTGGATGTCTAATAATCAGGAAAAATGATTGACTGATGATTTTGGTTGAATTTCTGAAAAAGCCATGCTAAAGACTGAAAAATTGGATTTTTCGAGATTTTGTAGGTCACCCAGGGAAGAACATCGTGATTCAATATGTCAGTCAAGTGCATTTTTGCTGTCATTTTATCCAAACGAAGAGGTAGAAACAAGTTTTGGAGGGGCTCCTTACTATGGCCAACAAAATGGCGGTCAAAAAACAAATTATACTCTTCCATTTGGCCTAATTCACGATCTAGTGGTTAGATCGCAACGAAATTTTAGATACATGATCTTGGCAACCTACAGAACCTAATTTTCAACCTGACTGACGGGCTCCTCACTATGGCCAAGCGCCCTATGTCATTATTGCCAATAAATCTTAAAGTTGATGGGTAAAAGCAAAACTTCAAGCACCAGGGTGTTCAGTGAAGTAATGGCAACGTTTTCTCAAACTCGACTGACGGGCAGCCAACTATGGCGTTTTTTGCACGCTAGCTCCTTAACTATAAGAATAGAGAAAATTTTTAAAAAAAATCTACCCGTTAAAATGAAATTTTGACAAGACAAATTTTTTTTTTTTAATTTGAAAATTTTTGTCGTTTGTTCGGGTTTGTATGTATATTTGTTTGTAACCGACTTCTTTCAACCCGATTTTGACCCACTTTAAACGGTCAGATTTAATTTAAATGTTGTAGACTTTTCAAGAACCGCTGACTTTACAATAATCTACTAATCAAGCTCAATCTACTCAAAAAAAAATTTTTTTCTTAACATTAACTCAAACTAAAAAATGAAAAATAAATATAGTTTAAAAAAACTAAATACCACGCTTTAATAATTAATCAAACTAAAAAGCGGAAAATAAATATACTTAGTTTAAAATAATTCTTGAAATTCTTAATATAGGCAGAAAATAATGATGAACGATAAACATTAGTATTATTGTGAAAAAAGCGTGGTTCACTTTGTGCTATATTTTTCGTATATCGAGCACCCCACGCTTTTTTCACAATAATACTAATGTTTATCGTTCATTATTATTTTCTGCCTATATTAAAAATTTCAAGAATTATTTTAAACTGTATTTTTTTCCACTTTTTAGTTTGATTAATAATTATTAAAGCGTTTTTTAGTTTTTTTAAACTATATATTTATTTTTATATGACATGAAAACTCTGTAGTTCTACTTTTACGTACTTAATACATTTTATATTTTAGCTGGAAGCAGCCTTCCTTATCCTTTCGGTCTAGACATATTTGAAAATAATATTTATTGGACTGACTGGATGAACAAAACTATAGAGAAGGCAAATAAACTGACTGGAGAAAATCGAACAGTAGTAGTTACAAATATAGCTGATCCCATGGGCATTAAGATTTTTCATAGAAACAGAAAAAATACACGCACACCATGTAGTAATTCTAATGGCGGATGTTCCCATCTATGCTTATTAAAATCAAAAGGTCATTCTTGCGCATGTCCAACTGGAATTATCTTAAAAGTGAGTAGCAGTTATGGCACTACAACCTTGCAATTTTCCGTTCGTATAGTATTCATCCATATAATTTAATAAATAACATTTGGTTGTTTTACTTTGAAAGTTAACTTTTAAAATTGTCCATTATTATGTAAATATTTTTTATAACTTAATTAATTTAATAAAATTCAAAAATCCCTTATTATTACTTCTACTCTTATTAACTTACTACTTATTGATTTAGATAATAATAAGACGATTTGAAAATTACTGAATTATTAAAATATAGATTAAAACAAAACTATATTCTAAATTATTTTAACCTTGATAACGCGCAATATTTTACATTCTCATGTACAAGTTTAAATAGGAAGTAATATTAGTTAATATCAAACAATTAGATGTGGAGTAAAACAAGGTTCTATTCTAGGACCCACATTGTTTCTTATTTATATCAACTCTGTTTCAAAATTAAAATTATATTGACAAATTAAACTTTTTGCCGACGACACAACAGTTATTTATTATGCTAAAAATATTAGGGACATCCAATTAAAAATCAAAAAAGATTTAAAAATTATATTTGACTGGTTGCAATCTTATAAATTAACTTTAAATTTTAATAAATCTTGATTTATGTACATTGACAAACAAAGGCTAGATATGGAGAAGTAACCAATAATATTTAATGGGGAAAATATTAATTACAAAGATAACATAAATTTTTAGGATTATCCAAATTTAAGCTGGAGAAAATACGTAGAACATATTCGAACTTACATACTCCGTTAATTGGGATATTTTTAAAATTCGGCATTGTATATCTTGAAATTACTTAAAAAATATTTATCATGCATTAGTACACTCAAAAATTCAGTATCTTATTTCTATTTGGGGTTCAGCCAATTCAATAGTACTAAAACCTTTAAACAAAATTACAAAATAAAATTATTAATTGTATTCATAGATTTCCGCACTTAGAACTAACAACCAATTTATATAAACCGAATAAATATCTAGATATAATTATTATATAATTTAAAAATTTGCATATTTATTCATTCTTTACTTTTAAAACAAAAAATGTCTAACATAACGTTTACAAAAGTTCATGATATTCATAGACATGATACTAGACAAACTAATTTTTTACAAACTATTAAAATAAACAGTAACTTTGGAAAACGGTCATTGTTATATAATGGATTAATATTATATAATGTTTTACCCGAAAATATTAAAACATTAAAAAACTACAATAATTTAAATTTCATTTAAAAAATATTACCTAGTATAATTTTCTTTCTTAACGAGTTAATCAAACGTTTATAATACAAATCGATTTTTTTTTAACTGTCTTTTTTTATTAAGTTAGAGTAATATTTATTGTTAGTTATTTTTATATACTTATCCCTGTAATAAACTTGCAAAGTTGGTTGGGAGTAAAGTAAAATAAAAAAGTTAAAATGCCAGGTTAAAAATTATAATCAACGAATTTGCCACAAACGTTTTACTGTAACGTTGTTTAATTTTTTTGTTTTCGAACTAACGGGAGTTTGGCTAAAAGCTTAACTTAAAAAATTGCAGAAATTATATAAAAATTCTATATATATTTATATCTTGGTTTTCCTAGGATGATCGAAAGACCTGCACCAATGGACCTTTAAATTTTCTCATAATGGCACATCGCATGGATATTAGACAAATATCTCTGGATGTACCTTATATGGCGGATGTAGTTCTGCCATTTAAACATCTGAAACTAGCGACGTCTGTTGACGTAGATCGGAAAACTGGTGAAATTTATTGGACCGATACTTCAGAGGATTGTATCCAAAAGTCAACACCAGATGGCAAGCATAAGCAATCAATTATCACACATGAGATAGAGGCTCCTGATGGGATTGCTATTGATTCTACGGGACGTAAGGTTAGTACACGTCAATCAATAATATTTCTTGCTGTATTGTATAAAATCGTAATATTTTTTAACCTAGAACTTTTTCATATATGTAAGTAGGTACATATTACATACATTTTAGGTTTATTGGACTGATGGTGAACGAGACAGTATCGAGGTTGCTGAACTAGATGGTTCAAATCGAAAAGTGCTATTTAACTATCAAATATATAATCCTAGAGCTATAACTTTGCATTATCATCATGGTCTAATGTTTTGGTCAGATTGGGGCACTCCAGACCCCAAAATTGAAGTAGCGTTTATGGACGGAACCAATAGAAAAACTTTAATAAAAGAGAAAATAGCATGGCCAAATGGCCTTGCAATTGACAGACCGGCTGGTCGACTGTTTTGGAATGATGGAAAACTTAACACCATCGAATCAAGCGATCTTGACGGAAAAAATAGACGGCTCATTCTAACTAAAGTTCCTCATCCATATGGGCTTGTGGTTGTTGGAAGTCACATTTATTGGACAGATTGGAAAACTGAAGCATTGCATCGTGCTGATAAGGTACGACATTGTTTATCATGTTAACATTCTTCTTTCTTACTCCTTTTATCTCTACCTGTTTTCTCAGATGATATACTATTTATCACGCCGTTCTCAATAGTATGTTATTTCTACCTTTTTTGAAACTATTATAATGTTTAAAAGTTAGTTTTGGTTAATGGCAATAGTTCAAGAAATATTAGGTACATTCCATAATATTATATCTGATGAGTCAGTTATTTTATCATAAATGTACAAATTCGTTATTTTATTAAGTTGAGTTCTAACAAAATAATTATATTTTCAATAGGTAGGTACTTAGATTTTTACTAGTAAGTCAAATATTGTTTTATTTATTTTATCATTTTGAGAAGAAATTATATATTTTTTGGATTATTCTGAATGTATAACACTACGACAATCTTAGATAAAAATATATTTTTAGGAAACTGGAGACGAACGCACAATAATCCGTGGTAATTTAGAAGGACTCATGGACGTTCGATCGGTACAGAGCGATAATATTGCTGAAAATGCTTGCGGAGAAAACAATGGCGGCTGTAGCCATCTTTGTCTTCGAACTCCAGAGGGTTACACATGTGATTGTCCCACAGGTATGAAATTAGAGTATAATTTTAAAAGGTATATAAATTGAAAGATTTAATTCAATGAAAGACAATTTATTTTGTCAAATTTCCCCTTTAATTGAAAAAAAATTTTCTTTACACGACGCGTTTCGCTACATTGTAGCTTCTTCGGGTGAAAACAGGTCGATCATTTAAAACGAGAATTTTGGAACATAGAAGAAGTTTTCTCAGTCAAAAAACCTACTCTACTTATCTTTTACAAGAACAACATAATTTTGACAAATTTAAAATTTTACATATTGAAAACAAGGGTCAAGAACTTAATATTTTGGAGTTTAGAAATAAATCGATTAAAAATTCCGGTGCATTATTAAACGACCAATTAGAACTAAATATTTCCCCTTTGCTAAATCTGTGTCAATAATCTAAATAGGGTTCTTTGGATTTCCCATAAGATTAAGATATATTATACGGACAATAATATTTAAGTTTACAATATAATACCTAAACAGTGTTAAGAACATATAATTAAATAATTAGGCTTGTAACGTGTATACCTGTATTGAGTAGGTAATTAAGATCTAGACTCTAGACCATTTTGTTATTGTACTGAAATAAAATTAGTTAGCACCATACACCCGAAGAAGCTACAATGTAGAGAAACGCGTGGTGTAAAGAAAAAGTTTTTTTAATTAAAGTGGAAATTTGACAAAATAAATTGTCTTTCATTAAGTTATAATGAATTTCCATCAAATAAAAGCCTCAACGATTTAAAGTTTGAAAGATTTAAGTTGAACGATTATAAAATAAGTAAGAAAAAGGCCACGTTTTACAGGATCAAGTTCAAGATATATTTTTTAGTTGTGCCACATGCATCTAAATCTTACCATGGTAACTAAGGTTATCGATCAAAGCGGTTTACGTTTCAAAATTCTGTTAATTATGACTATTTAATAATTAAATATTCCATTTTTATAGGTCTCGCAAAATTAAAAACAAATCCCAATCACTGCGAGCCAATTCCAAAAACGTTCCTTCTAACGGCAGCTAGATATTCCTTAAGTCAAATTAGTTTAGATACCCTAGATGCCTGGGATATTACTTTACCAATCAACGATGATATGCAGAATGTCATAGATATTGACTATCACTACCAAAATAAACTGATATTTTACGCTGATATCGGTAGAAACGTTATTAAAAGTGTAAGCATGTATAACATGTCGGACGTGAGGACTATAGTCAGTAAGAATTTGTCATCTCCTGATGGTATAACCGTTGATTGGTTGGCTAGTAATATTTACTGGACCAATACTGGAAATAAAGTTATAGAAGTGGCTAGGTAAGTGAAAACTTTACGATAGTAAGTTTTATTTTATTTTTAAAAAGTAAATTTATTATGTTTTGACTGACGTCAGAATCATCGGGAAATAGAGTGGCAAGAACTGGAATAACATCATTTCGAAAGAAATTTAGATATCTTTCGCCATCAGTTTCCGATTACCCTATTTCAACAAAGCTCGCCCAGGCATTGACCTTTTCATTTTACTGGGTGTGAGTTTTTATAAACCAACGAGGATTCTGTACCCAGTAGTATCTGTAATTTTGGCTATTAACTGGAACTTTTCGTAGAAAACGTAGCTTCATCTGACCCTAGACACTGTTGATTGACTAATATGCGTTTGAACGTACGACATCTATTTATATCTACAACCCAACATAATAGAAATTTCTAAGCGTTTATTTTCAGCAGAGCAAAATTCAAATCCTATTAACATTCTCAGACATTTTTTGACGTCTTAAACTTAAATAGCAAATTCTCATCGTCAATGCCTTAACGATTGTGTTAAATATGTAAGCACTTATATAACATAAAAACTTTTGTGTTAATACTATCGCTCTTTATTTCCATTTCTTGATCAACATTTTTTGTAATAATTAATTAACAAGAACCGTAAATATTTTTAAGGTTGGACGGCTCTAATCGCAAAGCTATAATATCGAAATATGTAGACGATCCAAGATCACTAGTTTGTAATCCAAAGATAGGCTATTTGTACTGGAGCGATTGGGATCAAATGAATCCCAGAATTGAAAGGAGTCATCTAGATGGAACTAATCGAAGGGCAATAGTTACTTCAGATTTATCCTTCCCAATTGGTTTGGTGATAGACTTTTCCCTTAGACGACTTTATTGGATTGACGCTAAGTTGAACGAAGAAAGGATTGAGACTTCTGACTTCCATGGCTATAATAGAGTTACAATACCTATTGATAAGACCCATCCTTTTTCGTTAACCCAGGTAAGTGTATCAAACGTTATTATCATTAAAGACATACAAATAAATTTAAATTTTAGTTATAATATTTTTAACCCAATTTAAGTAAAGTTTAAAGCAGTTTAAGACTCTGAAACCAAACAAACGATTGGAAGAAAATTACTTTCGCAAAACTACAACATGACAAAATAACCATGTATCAATGGTTTATTTCTAAAATTATTTATTTTTCCTGTATCAAGGACATATAAACCTGGTCTAAATTAAAACTCTATTAATGTAACTGCAAATCCTTAAATAAAGAATATTAATTGTTATCAAATTAGGTGTTATAATTTAATGTCTTTTTAGTATCAAGAATGGCTTTTCTGGACCGACTGGGATCAAAAATGCATAATGCGAGCAGAAAAAATCAATGGTCATGGTAAACTTGTTATAAGACCCATGCATGCGGCAATGGGTATAACAATGGTTTCTGCAGATCGTCAGTCACAATGGAATCCTTGTGCAGTTAATAATGGCAATTGTACTCATTTATGTTTCTATAAAAAGAAGGGCTATACTTGTGGTTGTCCTGATGGTCCAACGTCAAACTGTAAAACAGGTAGGCTAAAGAGTAGTTTCTAAAGAATTAAAATTAAATTATTTATGAAAATATATATATGACAAAACCACTTGACGAGTAATGACTTTAAATTTAATTTAATAAGTTTACGTAAATTTATTGGGCGTAATTTTTAATTTAGGACTTTTACTGTAAGGAAATAATTCCTAAAAAATGCCAATTTATACTAGCATAAATTACTGCATATTTCAAAAATGAAAGTTATATCTGAACGTCCGTTTCAGCACGAACACCGTATAAGGATAAGTCTTTTAATATCTTTAAACCGAAATAGGCAATATACATAGTAGTCAAGGTACAATGAAGACAGTGTAACATGTATAAAATTTTTATGAACGATAAAATATTAAGAACAAACTATTATAATTGTTACTAAATTTCAGCACCAATCTCAAGGGTGTCTAATGTTTGTCCCGAAAATAAGGGATACGATTGCACGCGAGATGAAGATGACTATGACGATGAAATTTTAGAAACGATGCACCCAAAATATACACCAGCTCCAGATGAGCCTGGTATAGTTGATGAAAAATCAGCATTTTATATCATTACTTTGGTAAGTTTGGAAATGCGATCATCACACAAATACACCTAATACATTGGCTGCAATGACTTTATTCTATTGGAAAAAAATTGTTTGTATTGGTTCACAAAATAGGAGAAATCAAATCCGAAGCCCATATTATCTGGGTATGGTGTTTTGGCAATAGGATGAAGTAAGGTCGTCCTGGAAACAGAAATATAATACCAGTAGCTCATCGACAATTCATAGGTGAAATTAGGATTGCTTGTTTCGTAAGAATTTTAGCTCGACGAAGTAAATAATTCGAGAAAAAGGAGTTCCTTCACTTCGTCACATTATAATTCTTACGAAAACAGCGATTCTACTTTAACGTATCAATTGTCGATAAGCTATTGATATTATATTTATATTTCCAGGACAGCATTCCTTTATCCTGCTGCCAAAACTTATTAAATATAAAACGGATTTTGTGCGACGCAATGTGTGAGCGAAATGACTCGCAAGGGTTTGCTGTTAAAAGCAAGCTGCACATCTTTGAAGCCCGTATTAAACAACGAAAAGTAGAAAGGTCTTTTATTTAATTATGTACTAAAAGTAGGCTAATTTGGTAAATGAGTTGAAAAGAGGAAGTTCCGCTTGATATAACATGTATTTTTAAAATTATATGAATTGTTTTTTTTTCAGGTACCAATGGTTGGCATAATTCTGGCAAGCATTGGCGTTGTAGCCTATATTTTAATTAAGAGAGGAAAAAAGAATTACTTATATGCAGCTAGCAGGAGCTTTTCTAACCCTAACTATTACTCAAATGATCCCAATGCACCACAAAATCCAGCTGACAGGAAACAGTTTATTTGGAAGAGGCTTAAATACGACAAATCGCAGGTATGGATTTTTCACGAACTGCATGTTTTAAGACATTTTTTAAATTAAAATATCTTTAAAGTAATTGTTCCTACATAAAACCCTATACTTCTCATTGACTCAATTAGTTCAACGTTAGATCAATAAAAATTTAAATGTAATTATTAAAACAAATTTCCACTTGAAGAAATAGTCCATTAGGTGAGTGTAAATTTGAAAAGAAAGAAATAAGACACTGTAAGTTTTCCATCACTGGGATATTGAATTGACAGTGCCATTATGACGTATTTATCATTATCATTTAAATGTCATTATAACCTTCATAATAGCACTCAGTGCCATTATGAATTCATAATAACATCCAAATGTTAAGATACAAAAACAAAAAGAAAGTCGGTGCAAACTATTTATTTGTTATTATTACTTAGAAAAACGGATTGCATTTATTTATTGTAAACATCCGACGGGACACTTTGGCATTCAGAATCTCCCATATTTAAATAATTTTTGGCCAACACTTTGCATACAATAGAAAATTAGACGGCAATAATGACGTTGTCAAAATTGAAACAATCAAAAATGCGGTTACCATGATATCGACTAATATGGACACCTGAAAATTTTAAAAATTACGAAAACGTAATCTGATATCAATGAAATTTAGACGAATAAAATCTGTTTGCACTGTCGTACATTAAATTTTGAATGATACACGTTCGATATGATTTTTGTTAATGAAACTTGTGCAATTAAACCACTCGGCTAACGCCTCGTGGTTTAACGTTGCGCACGTTTCATTATAGTGTTCATAGGCGCCGACTCCACAAGTGCTATGGGTGCGCAAGCACCTATACTGAATATATTATGGGTGCAGAGCACCCATACAAATTAATAAAATTTCCGTCAAGTTAAGGATAAAAAAATCACAGCAAAAGCTATTATTTAAAACCGCACATATTGCGTGCGTTACTTAGATGTTTTTGATAAAATTTATTTAGCAAGTATTTAAAATCTCGTTTTATTTGTGCAAAATTTATTTATTTCTACGTTGTTCGGGTCGGGCTATCGAAACGTAGAATCAAATTAAGTTTTAATAGTCCAAAAAAGGGCGTGGCACCTGAAAAAATTTGCCTGCGGCGGATCTTTTAAGAAAGAAATAAAAATGGACATGCTCCAGCACCATAGACAATTTACCTTTAGATAAACAAACAATAATCACGAATGTGGCAGTTTTATGGCCTCGCGCATGTAAACAAAACTGGGAACTATTAGACATGCGCACTGCAACATTATCGTTTGACGAATGGGAAAATAGACAGGTCCGGGCTTTAAAATTTAAATTCTTGCTCATATGTCACCATAGAGGGTTTATTTTACCCCTATTTGGGCATAATACAATTATACAACGGCTGCAACTTATACTAGTCATTGTTTATATTACAATCAGAGTCACTAAAAGCACAAACACAATTCACTAACTAAACTACACAAAAACCAGAAATCCATAAATATTAAACACCAGTCCCACAATCCACGATAGCCGATCCGATAGCTGAAAACTTTAGAAAACTACAAGGAATCCGCAGAGAAGAGAAACTTTAAAACACAACAACAAAAGAGTATTTTTGAGCGCGTCGATTATTGTCGATAAAGTAGAACGGCCGATAACACAAGGTTTGTGCGCATGCACGAAGGTTCCCCGAATGAAGACAGCTGACCGACGAGTCATGCGCTCGGACGTATTTTTTCACCCATAAAACGTAACTTTTGTTTGCGCAGGAGATAAGCTGTACGTATCTAAAGGTAAATTGTCTATGTCCAGCACCCATAAACATTTTTAAAAGTCGGCGCCTATGATAGTGTTCATATCGAACTAGTATCATTAATAACTATAAAGGTGCATACAGTTTTAACGGAGCTTTAAGGTGAAAGAAAGAACACGGCTACGAGTTTTAAAGAAACTTTAATTGAAAAACCAAATTTAATAAAACTTATAAAGGGAGACCAATTCTTAAATAATAGAACTGATTGAATTTACTAAGTTGTTGAATGTAGAAAATTAACCATAATTTAAACTTCTTAATTAAATTTACCAGTGAAAGAAGATTTAAGGTGTCTCATTTCTTTCCTTTTAAATTTTTTTGTTTATGCGTATTTTAGGAACGGGTTTATGAAGAAACAGTTGAGACGAGTCCTGAAGTGACCAGCCTAATACCAACGATCTTAACACCGTGTAGTTCAAATTGCGAAGCTATCACTCCAGAATTAGAAAGGTCTCCTTCTGTAACTCCTCTCCATAAGGTTGATATTCAATGAGATTTTAAGGATAGCAGGTATTTTGGGAATAAAAAATGGAAAAGCAGAACACAACAATAGTCACCTCTAAATAATACGACATAAATGTTTTAGTAAGAAATTTAATTTGTTTTAATTAAATGTAAATAATAAAATGTTGTCAAATTAAGGTGACTGACAATAAAAAACTATTATTTAATAATAGTTACAATTTTCAGACTGTATTACTTATAATGGTTATAAAACTTTGATTTTTTTTAGATTTATACTGAAATTCTTTATTTAAATTTAACGAGACCTGACCTAAGTTGTTACGTTAATAAAGTAAGATTTATATTTAAATAATTAAAAGAAAAATAACAAAAACACATTTCAGTTAGCTACGAATATTGATAACTTAAAACTTTAAAATGTTGCAGAAACCATTGCGCATTAGAAACGATAGATCGGCTTTAAAGGAGAAATAGTTACTATGAAAAATAAAGAAAATATTTTTAAATCGTTTTTAAACGCAATTAAAAATTCTGCAACTAAATGTTATTACATAAGTACCTAGTTAAAATTATTTAAAATTTGTTTAAAATCCTAACGAATGAGGAAAAGATAATTTATATTTTTAATAATCATTTTCCTATTTTACGTTTAACGTGTGAAAACTGTGGTTCGCAGAAAACTAAATTAAATGAAATTGTACTGGGTGTCCCATTATGGATGACCACCGGACATACAGGGTTAGTTGAAATAACCGGGACGGCTAATTTTCTTCAAAACTACCAAGGCTAAATAAATGAATCTTGGTACAGTTGGATAACTTAAAAAATTTAATTGAAAATTGACATTTGCGACGTTGCCAGATTTTTAATTTTTTCTGTAACTAAAGGAATGTTTTTTTTTTTAATGTAACACCACTCTTTTTTTTATTGAATTCGATTCCTCCCATCAACATTATCATTTCCTGATAGTATCAAATTTTTATCTCAAATAGTTCTATGGGAAAAAAAGTTAATTAGTTACAACTCTAACTCTAAAATAAAAAAAAATCCAATCTATTTCCATTTAAAAACGTTTCAGATAATGTAAAAAGAAGGTTGGTAGACATAATGTACCTAATAATATCGATTTCATAATCAAATTAATGTAGTGTACTATAATAAATGTAAGTAACTTTTACTAGCTATGTTATTGTTGGTAGGTAGTTGTTTGTTGTTATTCTCGTTATCGATACTATTAGGTACATTATGTCTACCAACCTTCCTTTTCATATTATTTGAAACGTTTTTAAATGGAAATAGATTGGATTTTTTTTAAATTTTAGAGTTAGAGTTCTGTGGTTAGATGGCAAGACCAGATATGTCGATTTTTTCCCATTTTTAGATTTTTATACCTATATATTTGTAATAACAAGATCTACAAGATGGCAGAATCATATATGTCTAAGCACTGTGTAAGTTGATTTTTGTACGGTGTCCAACTTTGAATATGCTGTATTTCGAGAATATATACTTTGGCAAAATCATATCCTTCCCGGTGAAACATCGACCTAAGTGCAAATTTTCAATTTTTTTAGTTATTTCGTAATAAGTATCAAAAAGTACCAATCTCTCTGGTCAAACAATGTCATAATTGTAGTACAAAAAGTGGCCGCTTGAAACCGCTTGCGTCGTTGTTCCATTCCCGCGTTTTTCTAATTGGCGCCGGCGGAAAAACGACATAATTGATAGGTAGGTCTTTGTTGATTCGATATTGTTTGTACTTTTAACAAAATCTAGGAAAACAACGTCGTAAATGTCTGTTGCGTCATTGTTGCTTTGAAGTATTTGTCTTTTTACTCAAATTTGGAGAAAGAAAGTTGTCACAATTATTACTTAAAAATAGATTTGAGTTAAACAACGACGTAAGTGGAAGGGGAGGTCAAAAAAAGGGGAAAAAAATATAGGTTTTTCAAAAAATGTGGAATTGGTTCAACAGCCTAAGATGTAAGTATTATTTTCAATATAATAGTTTAATTATAAAAAAATTGTGATTTTTTATAAGGTTTTATTTAACATGGTTGCATAAACAAAATATTAAAACGTCATTTTCTCAAAACTTTAGAATTGCAGTTAGGTCGATATTCCACCGGGAAGGCGATATGTTGCAGTGACGCATATTGTGTCTTAATGATTTTTAACAGTTTTGTTTTTGTGTCGTGGCAAAATAAAATATGTTGACATATTATATGTTGTTTACACTTTCAGACAAGGGAATTGCTATTAATTTATAAAGATGACAAATGCAGATATGTAAACATATATGATTTTGTCATCTTTTAATTGCTGGTAACTAGATTAAATATTACTTTTTATGTTGACATATTTAATTTTGCCATCTATAATGTTTATCTATATGCTAAGAGAACGACGGACACCAACGGAGAAAAAGTTTCTTGGCTAAAAATTAAATGGTTAAGATTTACTAAGGAATTCGGAATTATTAAGTTTAAGTACACGCTTGATGAGAAAGCGCCATTTAAAACATTAGACATAATACGCAAAGGAAAAACCAGATCTGGAAAAAAATCATCAATGGATAATAATTTTTCTGACATCACAGTTCCTCTCTCATACGCTGGTCCTCTGGGTATTAATCCAAAAAAGATAAAATATCTCTTATCTATGCTAGATCTTATAGATAAAGACTGTCAATATTTTTATGAAAATTTACCTACCAATGGCAGAGCAACCGAATTTGACGAATTAGAAGATAATCTTCATTCCGACACTGACGACTAAATTTTGATATGTACTTTTACCTACCTATACACGTTTCATAATACAAAAAAACATTTTTTGGTGTTTTATTTACTATTTTTTTGTAAAATAATATAAAAAATAAATATGATAATTAAATAAATGCCATATATCTTAAGGTGGCAAAAACAGATATGTTTACAAAAGTTTAAAATTTTTAATAAAAGCAGTATAAAAATTTGCATCAAAATTCATATTACTAAAATAAGTCTTTGTTCCAACATATTTATTAAAAAAAAAAGCTTAAAGCTTTTTAATAATGCTTGGTGTTACGTAAAGTGACGTTCCAAAACTTTAAACTGCTTTCCTGAAAAACGAGAAATATCGACATATGGTCTGGTCTTGCCATCTAACCACAAAGTTGTAACTAATTAACTTTTTTTTCCATAGAACTATTTGAGATAAAAATTTGATACTATCAGGAAATGGTAATGTTGATGGGAGGAATCGAATTCAATAAAAAAAGAGTAGTGCTGTGCTACATTTAAAAAAAACATTCCTTGAGTTACAGAAAAAACTAAAAATCTGGCAACGTCGCAATTGTCAATTTTCAATTCAATTTTTTAAGTTATCCAACTGTACCAAATTTCATTGATTTAGCCATGGTAGTTTTAAAGAAAATTAGCCGTTCCGGTTATTTCAACTAACCCTGTATTTCAAGAACCGCTTACGCTACAGCTTTGGGAAAAAATCTATTTTTTTAAAGTGGCCATAAAAAGTTCATGGAAAATATTTTCAAATTTCTAAGTCAATCAAGATTGATTGATTCTTGTAAAGTTGCATAAAATTGGCCTTTTTTGTAAAAAACTCATATAATGTAAGTTATCATTAGATAGTCTAAAAAGGTTTATAATTGCGTCAAAAATTTATTTGACACTTAACTCTCTAACCATTTAAATAAATAGTGGGAGGGGAAAATGTTTTTAAAATTTTAAATGATCATACTTACCAGATTATCTTAACCCAATAGGGAACTTGACAAAAATTTTAAATGGGGAAAAAATTCTATAAATCATAAGTCTATATTGTCATAAAACATATGGCAGCAAAAAAAACAACATATTTTGTCCCAAAAGACCGCTAGCAAGATTTAAAAATGCCCCAAAATTCAAATTATCCCAAGCGGGTAAAAACGGGTCGTGACGTCAAGAAGTATAATTCGTGTGACATCCACGAAATAGGTTATAGGATGGCAATAAATTGAACGACGTTGAGAATTCCACCTTAAAACAACACTATAATAACAATAACACACGGCAATCCAAATGCAAACTCGGTAGCTCGGTCACCGGTCAGGATGACGGATGACGGAAAAGTCATACTTCCTGACGTCATCGGGCTTTGCGCGCTTAAAAGGTCGTTTGAAATGCTTTTGACACGCGCGAAACTTTAAAGAATTTTTACCAAGTTATTACTGATTTTTAAGGAGTACTAATTGGGGAATATTTTTTTAGGCCTAACTAAATCATATTATTGAAATAAAAAAAATTGGAAAGTTCCCTATTGAGCAAACGATAGCCTATTGGAAAAAAAATCTTAAACTTGTTGAAACTAAAAATTATATTCTTTAGTTACTTACACAAAAGATGGAGGGAGCTAAAGCAACACTTTAATTAATTTTGGAGAAACCTTAATAAGTATAGAAAATGTTTCTTTAGCTCGCCCTATCTTATGTGTTAAGAAAGAAAGTTTAACTAAATTTTAAACACCCTGAGTTAAGGCAATCCAAGGTTATTATCATTTAAACAAATTTAAAAAGTCCTTTCCTTCCCCCTCTTTTTTTGAATAGAGAGTTTTAAGCCAATTTTCTAGACAATTTTTTACAGCATCTAATAACAACTTACCTTATGTAAGGGTTTTTCACAAAAACAATAATTTTTAAGCAATACCATAAGACTTACGCCCTCTGGCGGCCAACTTAGAAATTGAAAATTATTTTTCACGAACTTTTCATGGTCACTTTTACTAAATATTTATGTATTTATATGGCCAGTGGCCAACCATAATTGGAACCCCGGTATATTTAATTAGTAATTAACGTTTATTTTATTAGATGTAGGACATATCTTGTTACAAAACAGATTTTAAAATTACTTACTGTTTTTACACATATAATTCAACAGTGTTGTTAATAATGTGGAATACATATCCCTTGGACCGTTGGTGGAAAATAATATTAAATATTATGTAAAATATTATATTTGCCCAAAACCAAATAATTGTTTTAATGATATAAAAGCAGAGAGTATCATACAATAATAAATCATAAAGATTGAGCAAGTGCTTACGATTAAAAGGTACTCGTCGAACACTTATTTTCTTTATGTCAAATACGAGCGGTATAAATATTTAAAACGTTACTATTCCGTACTATTATTTTATTATACATATAAGCATTAAATATCATACTATAAGAAGGCCATATGAGCCGATTTCCTAAATCCGCTAAGTTTAATTCATAGATGGCACAATGAGTTCACTAAACAAGAAAGCGACTAGCTTTTTCACTGCTAAATTAAAACATTGTTGCCGCCTGTCTGTTTGTTTGACTTGCTGCATGAGTTTTTAAATTTATTTTTATAGCTCATCGTAAAACTTGATTTCACATAAGTACCTACACCTATCCTAGATTTAAGTAGCTTACATTTATTTTCCTACCATAGTCTAGACTTAAAAATGTCCCCATTTTTAATTGCTTTGCAGCTTATATTATTTTCAACCTTTTGACGTCCCAACGTTAATTAGATGAAAACATATTGACCGCCATGTATTCTATATTTAACAGAATTAAATGACGACTCTCACTATTCAATACATACCTAGGCTATAACATATGTTGGGTAAAATATAAATGATGTGCGGTTTGTTTGTATAACTTGGTTTTTATTTGCAATTATTACTACTTATCAAAAAGGTTAAAATAAGTAGGTTTTACTTTCTTACTTAAGAAACATCCAGTTTGTTTGTGTTAGTGTATTACGTATTTTGCTATTTTTCGACAAAATAAAACCTATTTTAGTTATACTTGCTGTCGCTTTTTATCTACTATTATTTGTTTAACATTTAACACCTAATGCAACGGTAAAATCATTGTGAAAATCGGTCCAATTACCACGGAGTAATCAGCGTATTATCAAAAACATACATTCGGCTGGAATTGAGAACCTCCTTTTTTATTGTCTGTTAAAAATGCTTATATCATTAAAAATTCCAATAAAATACGATATGCGGCAACACCACGACATCACATCAGTGAATTTGAGACATCTGTTGCCGAGGTGCTGCATTATAACGACAGATTTAAGGTTAGAGTTACGATCAACTCCACAATGGCGGCCAAACCACCTCCAAGGCGTCTAAAACTGGGTTGTCA
The DNA here is from genome assembly GCA_963969555.1 of Polydrusus pterygomalis. Lineage (NCBI taxonomy): Eukaryota > Metazoa > Arthropoda > Insecta > Coleoptera > Curculionidae > Polydrusus > Polydrusus pterygomalis. The sequence goes on from OZ018379.1 coordinate 24,889,240, forward strand.
ACTTTTCTCGGACATCCGTCATTCTTATATAGTTTGATATTCAATGATATAAGTAACTACAACTGTTTACCAATTAAGAAAAAAAAAATTATTGATGATGAAAAGTATATTAGTGAAAGACAAAGCATGTGTTAAATTATCACTTTGTTTAAGCTTTTTATAGATGACGCGTTTTTATACCTTAGCCTCTTCTGGTATTTAATTAGTGCTAACCAATTTTGTCCAAATCGTACATTGACTAATTATCTACACATATTTCTATTAAAATTTAGGAAAATACATTTTTAATTATTATTACAATTGCTAATATTTATTTTAATGTTAGATGTTGGCCGTAACCTGTGAAAATTCCCAAAGAACCCGTATTTTTTTTTAAATAAATAGACTCCCGTGCAATAAAAACGGGCATCATAAAATTTGGATTAAGTTTACCGCTTTATAACTTTTTTATTTTTACTCCGATTTAAGCGATTTTTGAGAGAGCGGTAGATACATTTATTAGTTTTAGTATGCTTGTACAAACTTTAAGAGAAACTGGTTTTTTCACATAATATACAGGGATAATAGAAAAGTTTTTTTTTCTAGTGTCAAAACACCCTGTTGCATAATTAAGAAGCCAAATTACTTCAAAATATTAGTTTTCTTTAAGCGGCAAATATTCTTTGCATTTTGGTTTTTGGTTCATGTCAATACGTGCATTTGTTCTCACCCAAATGCAAAATGATCGATGATGTCAATAATTTAAATTTTTTCATAATTTTCTCATTGCATTGCATTCAAAATAAAATAGACTATTAAATTGCAAGAAAATAAATGTTATTGTAATAATTAAGATTTAATAAGCAAATAAATTTACGAAAAACAAACTTAACAGACACAATACATTATTATTCAAAACAGCAACGAGATAACAAAACGAGTCATGTAAAGAAAGTTTTTTAAATACAGGAGACAGTTTACGAATATTTCCTCTTTTTCCATTAAGTAACGGACTCTCCAAAATTCAAAATATCAGTAAGAGCTTAAAATTTACTTTTCTAGTGTATAATATATACACAACCATAATTTAAATTTGATTATTTCCTTAAAACTTGCACTCAAACAATGTAGTTATAATTATTTCTTATAATAGCGTTTTATTTCACTGTTTTAAAATTTATTTTACGTTTTGTGTCAAAAAATATTTGCCAACAATATTTTTTTTCTTGTGGTATTACATATGAAAATAAAATGACGAATGTGTCATTAGTGTTAGCTCTTAAAAGAAATAATTTGCAGAAATAGTTGGTAATAATAATTTTAAAAAATAGCAGGACCTAATTTAAATATTATTTTCTCAAATGCCCAAGAATAATTAGGTAATTAATTGAGATACATTTAGAAAGTGTGGTGAAGTGAAAAAATCTATTTTTTTGAATTTGGTAATGGGGTATTTACCAAAAGTTGTGTTGTTGCGTTAAACTTTATTTATTTAAAGTATCTTAAGATCGTTTTTTAAACTATGGGTAATGCTTAAATGCTGCTAATAGACCCCATTAACAATAAAAGAAAATAGACATAAATAAAAAACATCCCTAGTCTGCGCAAGTCTCTTAAACTTTGACTATGTTGAAAAAAATTGGTCTATTACTCTTTAATTATTATGCTAAACCTTGTTAAATTACGATATACATTTTGTTTATTATGCAACTCTTCCCTAGTTATGTTAAACTACCCAGGACTCACAACTAGGGGGTTAAGACGCTTTAAAAAAAATATTCTAATAATCCTTAAAATCGATATAAGTCCTTTGACTTAAGAGAGACTCAATATATAATTTTACAGCTATTACTGATGCAACTCCGACGAATAAACAGGGTTCCCCATTTGAAACAAAACAGGCTAAATATCTGGTTCCACGTTAATTTAAAAAAAAAGCTCGGACCCGTCGATTTTTATTTTGAGGGGGGCATCTTTTGCGTATATTGTCAATCAGTCAATCTTGTTACTTCAAGCCCCTAGGAGGGAGGAAGGGGTAAGATCTAAATCTTAAATGGATACCCCTATTTTATATAATTTTTTTGGATTCTGCATAAAATTCTGAACATTTTTTAATAAATGCATTATTAGTCTATACTAAACAGTTTCCGAGATATTGGCTCTTGAAAAATTAGATTTATGAACTTTGACAGCGCTAGCTTTCTAACTGTAGGTACGTCTTAGAGTAAAACGGCTTAAATGTCCCTATCTTCGATTTTTATTATCTTTCCAATAGTGTCAACTTCCGGTTAAACCGGTTGTAAGAAATATAGTACTTCCGTACTTTCAAGAGTCAATATCTCGGAAACTGTTTAGTATAGACTAATAATGCTTTTATTAAAAAATGTTTAGAATTTTATGCAAAATCCAAGAAAATTATATAAAAAAGGGGTATCCATTTAAGATTTAGATCTTACCTCCCCCCCCCCCTTCCCTCCTAGGGGCTTGAAGTAACAAGATTGACAATATACGCAAAAGATGTCCCCCTCGAAATAAAAATCGACGGGTCCGAGCGTTTTTTTTTTAATTAACGTGGAACCAGATATTTAGCCTGTTTCGTTTTAAATGGGGAACCCTGTATATATATTTTAAAGTTTGTAAAATCCCGAAGAAAAATAACTCACTCCGAACGTCTATTAAATTACTCACACCTGTTTTGGTTTGTTCGTGATCCTTGTTATTTTCTTAGCCTAGGATTATTCTGCCCTATTATAAAAACGAAAATATTTATTATTTCACTGTCGAACAATCCCAACTCAGTAGTAATAATCCGACATACGAAATGTATTTACAATAAATCAAACATAAAAGATGAAGCATACCAATTCTTCTTTTTCAGATTATAAAAAAAATTATAATTTAGCCTCCATCAGTATTTGTGATTGCTAAAATAATTGTTCATTCATTGGAAATACCTATAAAAAAATTTTACTCTAATACTGGTTTCTACCAAGTTTATAGGGAATGTCATCCTTATAGGGTTTTGGTTTTTATAGGTAGCTAAGCTTCACTAATTTGAGTTGGCATCATCATTCCTGACTGACTGAAAAGGTACGGATTGTAAGAACATTGCGCGTCGCACGGCTTAAACTTAACTGAAATTAATTCAGCTCATCTGAAAGTGAGTTTTGCGCTCATGTGGATTGTAAAGATTTTGTTCAGTCGCGAAAATCGGTCGTGCAAGATGGATCGATGCGCAATAATGGCATTCCTTCTGGACGAAGATGAACAAGATAATGAAGATATTTTGTTATTAACGAATAAAAGACCATATGAAAAAGTGGATGAAATGTTTTTAGCTAGAAAAACGGAGAGCCATTTCACTATAACCGTAGAAAGAAGGCTGTTTGGAAACGACAGAAATTTTAGCGAGTATTTTCGCATATCCATTGAATTATTCGAGACAGTGCTAGAATTTATAGGGGAGGATATTATTAAAAGAAAATCTTGTAACAAGCATATAAATATGAAATAATAAAAATAGTGGCACATCTTACAAATATCACCTTTTTTAAAAACAAAAAAAGTAACTTAGCAGTTCCCAATAATTTGGCACATAAAAACCCACCAATAATCACCGTTAAGTTCGTCAATGGTATTCAAATGACATTACAACATGAAAAATTCAAATAACTCAAACTTTAAACGCAGTTTTATCCATAATGTTCAATTTTGAGTTATGCCACTATTGTCGCCGGTGAGCGATATTATTCTTAACTTCCTAGTCTTTGTAGCTCCGGCTTATTACTACATATAGAGGTGGATGCTGCTTCACCAGATCTATTAGCAATTCATCATCTTATTGGGAAAATTTCATAATTATTACTATAATAGTTTCTACACTTCCTGTTTGTTGACAGCCTGCTTTAAGCTCAGCGGAAAATTGCGCTCTGACCCAGATGCAGTTGGTTGGGACGCACTTGTCGAACTGACACTGCTGTTGTGAACTCACCTGCTCAGCGCAACTTTGCTTACAATCCAATCTCAGCGGTTTACCTATGAACACACTGGAATGGCAGATTCTGGATAACAACGCAAGTCAGCCGCGCTCGACTCACAGTGAGTTTTGCGACGCGCAATGTTCTTACAATCCATACGTTAACTTCGTAGCGATCGATTCGCGCCAATTTTGAAAATATAGGGTTGGTTGGAAAATAACGGGTTGTTACAATCGGATTTTGGTGGTTCTATTACATCGTTATACTACATTCAACGGTATAACTTCATTCTTATAGAAGATTAGTATCATTATCCTTGCTAGTTTTAGAATATGCCAATATTTCCAAACAATTAACAAAAAGCAGGATTTAGAAATACCCATAATTTTTTTGGGTTTTCGTATAAACTTCTTTTCTTCAAAACGAACAACTAGTACTCACAGAGATTAATGGTAGGGGATGAAGGGGATCTTTAAGAAGCCTCTTAATATCAAACTTTTCTATAATAAACAACGTTTTAAATATTCTTAGGCGAATTTTTTTTCTAAATTATAACTATACCTATAATCCATAACGGCAAAAGGTTTAAAAAATTGTAATTTAAATTTGAAGAAGAAAAAATTGTTATCTGTTAATATTTGTAACAATGAAAATGTAGTATTTTTTGGTGCAATTGATAAGTATTAAAGCATTTAAAAATTTGTAGGAATATCCACTTGTTGTAAAAGCGAAAATAAACTTTACATAATATAAATTATAAATTTATTGACCTAGTACTGTTTTTATTTTATTGTAACCCCATTATACAAAGAAAATACAATATTTTTGCTTTTACAACATAAATGTTGTATAGAATATTTAAATAACTATTTTTTTATAAATACTATGTTAAAATGAAAGTACTATTAAAGACTGATTGATACGATTTTGCTCTTTAAGAGATAGGAAAATTTAAAACATTTTTAAATATTTTCTTAACATATTATATTAATGTAAAAAATATTTAATTATGTTGGGCTATGAGTTTCAAGGAGGCATTTAATCATTTTTTCTTAAGCTCGATGGTCTATGGCTCAGACTATTGATCTATAGAAAATAAATGTAATGTGTTATAGTTTTAATAATACATAGGCTAACAGTTTGTTATATCAACCCTACCTACTAGGTATACCTACTCAAATTTAAATGTACGTACCAAACATAAATAGAGAATAATTGTTTTTTAATATGAAAATGGTTTTAGGCTGGTTTCTAGGCCTAGAAAGTTGTTGTAATTTGAAAAAATCTCGTATTTTTTTATAAGTTATATATATATTATGTAAATGTTAACTAAATTGCACCCTGTTAAAAAGACATTTTCCAAAATTTATATATGGTTTACGTAGACTATACATACATTATACAGGGTCATTTACGGTGAGTAGCCTATAAACAGATCTGGGGAACCAGATAAGATATTTTTTTTGAAATATCCCAGGTAGCACAATATGACGTCGAAAGGATGTCCAGAAGACGTCATCAGTTTCGGCTAAAAGACGTCTTTTTAATTTTCATAACGACCTTTTGATCTAAGTAAGTCCCATCTAAATGACGTAAGTTTTTGACGTCGAAATGACGTCAATTTCAGCGACGTAATCTTATTTTTTAAGAAATAAAAAACGGGAATAATGTTTAAATGATAAAAAAATTTATTTGTATTTAGATTTGTAGTGCTTATTTCAATGGTAATAATGACATATTTCAATATTCATTACTTGAATTTTTATCAAAAGTAAAAATAAAGCGAATTTGTGAAAGTTTGTGCACCAGTTAACTATTGAAATTATCGAACCTTAATCATTAAAACTGTAGTTTAAAACACTTTAATCCACAGTTATTTTTACCACTCAGTAAAGCACTTGGCCAACACCATATAATTTCCATCGCTCATCTGCATCTAAATCTAGCATTTATATAACTAATTATTTATTATTTTTAGAAGATCTTTATAGTTGTAGGTGTAGGTATAAGTAGTGAATAATTTTTTTTTAAATATTTTTGCCAAGTTGATTGATGTTGATTTATACCAAAATTTCTAAGAGTTTAAAAAGACGTCAATACGATGTCTTTCCACTGACGTCAAATTCACGTATGACACAGAACGTCAAAACAATGTCATATTATGGTCAAAAGACTTATATGACCAAAACTGACCAAAAACCGACGTCTAGACGTTATTCTCGTCATTTTGGCTACCTGGGTACTGGTACCCTCAATAAGAAAATTTGTTTTTTTTTTTAATGAAGACATTTTTACTTATCTAACACCGGTTCGGTTAGGCTTAGCATTGCTATTTTAAATGGAATGCCCTGTATATTTTAGCATTTTTAGATTCTATAGAAAAGCGAAGTATCTTTTGTTAACGATATCAAACACCTATCTCCAACCGTTTCTAAGATAAAATGAATGAAATATTAGTTTATAAGTAATTTGACTATATTTTGTAACTAATTCAGTTATCTCATAAAAATACTAGCCCTTTTTGATAGAGGGTGTTTTAAAAACAATACCTTTTTGAAATTATAAAATAAATAATCCATTTTGTCTCTAAGTCATATTTTTTTAATGAAAACTTTTAAAGCAACGACCTTTTTTTTATAGTTATTAATGATACTAGTTCGATATTATGAACACTATAATGAAACGTGTGCAATGTTAAACCACGAGGCGTTAGCCGATTGCACAAGTTTCATTAACAAAGCTCATATCGAACGTGTATCATTCAAAATTTAATCTACGACAGTGAAACTAGATTTTATTCGTCTAAATTTCATTGATAACAGACTCAGACCAAGCACTATAGACAAAGCTATTTACATTTGGCAATACAGACAGTTTTATGTTCATAGTATAAGAATTTACGCACTGTAGTAGCAATACGGCTGTGATCGCCGTTCGACGTTCGACACTCCTTGTCGAAGCGCTTTACAAGACGTATCCCCTCCATTTCGTCCGGTTCTCCGCGCGCCCCGATTGATCACCCCTTATAGTGGTGGGGGACTTACTTGTATCGCTGTTGCATCGCAATGTGACTTGAAATTTGTCAACACAACAACCCCTCTTTCATGAATGGCAATGAGTGGCATGCTTTGTCTATAGTGCTTGGTCTGAGATAACAGATAACGTTTTCGTAATTTTTAAAATTTTCAGGTGTCCACATTAGTCGATATCATGGTAACCGCATTTTTAATTGTTTCAATGTAGATTTTGACAACGTCATTATTGCCGTCCAATTTTCTATTGTATGCAAAGTGTTGGCCAAAAATAATTTAAATATGGGAGATTCTGAAACCGAAAGTGTTCCTTCGGATGTCGAAGATATCGCGCAAAGCGTAATAGATTCCCTACTTTTCTAAGTAATAATAACAAATAAATAGTTTGCACCGACTATCTTTTTGTTTTTGTATCTTAACATTTGGATGTTATTATGATTTCATAATGGGATCTAAATGATAATGCTATATACGTCATAATGGCACTGTCTTAGATTAAATGCATATAAGTAACTTAAAAACTATTTAATATTAAATATAAACATGAGCAATTAGATAGAAAATGCAATTCTCCACATAATGGCTATTAAAAAAAATCGACTTCTACGTACCTATGTACCTATATTTAAATTATAATACCAAAAAGGTAATATTTTTAAAATACTAAATAATAATATAATATATCATAAAACAAAGCTTCCTAATAAACTGCGGTTGGAGATAGGTTTATACTGTTAACAAAACTTGCATTTTTACATTAAATCGAAAAATGCCAAAATATAGGTATACAACTTAGATCATTAATGACTCTTTGTATATGTCGTAGGCTGATAGTGAAATCCGTCATTTCATGAAAAGCCTAGTCACTTCATAAAACGTCGGCAGATTGTGTAAAAACATGAAATTACACGATCTGCCGCGTCACTTCATGAAGAGACCTTGACGTTTCGGCGTATTATGTATAACACAATCGGCCTAATTTTAAATATCGTCACTTCATGTAGTACCTAACGATGTCATGTCAGTCGGCAGATTGTATAATTCCGTCTAAAAGGTATATTGGCAACTGGTTTGTTCGTTGTTCCTCAGAGCATTTTTTTTTTAATTAAATTTTTTCAACTAATATTATTTTATAAAAATAAAAAAAATGCTCTGACAAACCCGAACAAACCAGTTGCCAATATACCTTTTAGACGGAATTACAGAATATGCCTTGTTTTTGTGGCATTTCATGAAGTGACGATATTTAAAATTAGGCAGATTGTGTTATACATAATACGCCGAAACGTCAAGGTCTGTTCATAAAGTGACGCGGCAGATCGTGTAATTTCATGTTTTTACACAATCTGCCGACGCTTCATGAAGTGACTAGGCTTTTCATGAAATGACGGATTTCACTATCAGCCTACGACATATATATGAGGCATGCGTAACTTACGTAATGTAAGAATTTGTTATTGTATTACACTTATTGGGTATATTTTATGGAGTAAGTCGAAAAGGGATTAGATGTTATCTAATTTTTTACAAATAATATTTAGTGTAACAAAATATAAGACAAATTTAAATTTTTTTGAATTAAATAATCAATATTTTTAAAACTTTCAACCATAGATACAATTGGCTGATACGGACATATGCTATTATTTTTTTAATCAAATACCTAGGTGACTGAATACTAATCAAAAAAAAGTAAATGGCAAAAATGCTGCACTGACGCAAACTCTTAAGTACAAAATTATTTAAGTGTGTGTTAACTTAGGGGGTACTCAGGTACTCAACTAGGTACTCAAAACTATTTTTTTTTATAGAGGATGGCTACAAATTTTTCTTTAATATCCCTAAAAACATTCGAACGATAAACTTTATTTGAATTTTAAAAACTTTGTCTACAAGCCGATTAACAGCAAACAATAGTGATGCATTCACCATTTTATTTTTCTATCGATATTTTAAATTAAAAGTCAAGCATTTAAAACAATCAAAATTAAAGTTTTGGGATTGGTAATAGATGAAGCTATTAACTGTAGCGAACACATTGAATATATTAAACAGAAAATAGTTGCATCAGTGGGGATTTAAAAAAAAACTCAGTTTTTGACTCCAAATTATATGTTAGGTACGTCATGTTTATTTTGCTATTATTTATTCTCATTTACAATATTTAACTTTATTATGGGGATCAACTTTTCAAAATTTACTTAATGCTTTACAAGTTTCACAAAATAAAGCAATTAAAAATATATATTCCTTGGATAGACAATATTCAACTAACCTTTTGTATAAAAATTTTAATATTATGTCAATTAGAGATATTCACTTAACCCAAAATATTGTTTTGTTCACCAAATTATATCAAAAAGTAAACACTCAAATATACAGCTCAGTTGCAGACGTGACGTACATAATCAGAACTGTTTTGAATATTAACTTACCCTTAACACAAACTAGCGCAGGTCAGAACTCCATTTATTATCGAGATATGAAATTTTACAACGAAATGCCGCAAGAATTAAAATTTTTAAATACAAAATGTGTTAAAATGGTAATTAAGAAAAAAGGGGTAGTCAAATTTTAAACTAAAGATTATTTAAATAAGCAATTATTTTCTTTCTTCTTCTTTTCAAAAATATTTTAAAATGAAATTTAAAGGACATTTATTGGTTTTATTCATTAATTTATAGGAAGTAATTGAGTTAACCATATACATATTGAAATATTTCAATTTTTTTATTTGGATATTAACATTTAAAGTATTATTTTAGTTTTTAATATTTATTTATATTGATATACCTTGTATTTTTAATTACTTAATTATATTTTACAACTTACGTTATTTAAGAAGTTGTAATTAGTAGAGAATCCCTCATAAACTAATGTTTTTGGGATTTTTTGGGAAAAAATAATTAAATAAAAATAAATATTTCGTTTTCTATTGGTTTTTTCCAAAAAGAGACCAAACGTACCCATCTTTGGTAAGTTATATTACCAGTGTGACTGACTTTTATATTGGATTTAATTCCGCTAGGATGGCGCTACGGTGTATGATGGCAATACCTTCTTTATTTCAGAGGGTATTGATGATGGCCGTTTTGCTTTTGTAAAAAGGCTGTTAATACATCTTACCGCTTTGTCGTGATTGCTTGGGTTATGGCTGCCCGTAGAGTCCTAACAAGGACGAAACGGCCGTCGTGGTCTACCCGCCCAAGGGTATTCATTGTGCTTGGATCACTGTGTATTCCAATATAAAAAAAACAGTTACACACAAGACTTGTCCAATATGGCCACAATAGTCGCTTTTAATATTTATTAATACTTAATAATTATTAATCTATAATTTTTAGTTGTCGCCTCAGTTTATATTGTCTACAAAGACGTTTCCCGTAGTGATTTATTAGTATTAGTATTAGTATGGTAGGTATCTAAGAATTTTTCACAAAGCCTCTAAAGGAGTTACTTTAGCAAGATCTAACTTTAATGATCTAAATTTTTAAGAGCGTCCATTTTAAGAATCTAGACTATGTGTATATTTTTTCCAAAGTAAAATTTATAGTTAACATATATTTAAAACTTCTGGAAACCAGCCTATTTATTAAATGTTTGTCAGCCTATTTGCAATTGAAACTAAAAGTCTATATTGGGAATTAATAAAAACTTTAAACTTTTTTATGAAGTCACTCTACACGAAAAACTTGTAAAAAAGTAAAATCCACCTATATATGCTCAAATTAAAAGTAAAGAAATAGAAAATCTCTTTATTTTTAATTAAAATAATAAAGAACAAAGATTTTTTAATATGGCTTATCAAGTCTTTATGGTAAATTTTTGTTGGAAAAGTTTGTAGATAGATGGGTTAATCTTACGGAGATCCTGCGTACACGATCAGTTTAATACTGATACCTGTATTACACTGGATGTCAATCTTAAAATTACATTACAGTGTGAGTTTGTAACTTGGAATAAATCCAGTAAATCCAGTACAGTTGTTTTTTTGGAAAAGTGCTTGGACGCTTGTATTAATATTTTAAGTTGTGGTCCTTTTTTATTAAAAAAAGATTGATACAGTGTGTCCCAAATTAGAGGATATGACGATATCGATGTTTTTTTTTAATGCAACCCTAATTTTTAATTGATTATTTTAGTTATAAACTCACATTATAATAATGTCTTTATTTTGTTAGGATTGACAGTAATGCTGAAGAGTTTAACGTCTCCAATATAAATATTACAACAGTTTTACCGTAAATATTTGACAGGCCATATAAACTAGTAAAGTAGCTCAATTTCATAATAGAAAGCAGCTCAAGAATATTTTTTAAATTAAATATTTCAGTATTTGTTTAGAATAAGGTTTAAAACTCAAAATAAGTAAATAAATAATTCACTTTTAGAATATTATAAAAATTAAAAATTTTTGTATTATTTCAATAAGAAATGTTATAATGTAAGTTATATAGACGATAAAATATTCTAAGTAAATGTTTTTAAAGACCTAGTTATAAAAGTATATATATAGGTATATAATTTATGTTATGCATATACGATGTCATTGTAGTCATGATCTTATCATGCCTCCGATCAGAACCATGATAGTTAATAAATTGGGAAAATGTATAGTAGTTGTTTTATTTTTATTTTATTTAACATTTTCCCATTTCAAGGTGTTTTTACCGCCACCACTCGGGACGGCACTGGCGTAGGGTAAAGTCGGGTAATGGCGGACGCTTAAGGTTTTTTAATTATAAAAATGTCAATTGTCACTCTATATTTTTAAAACATGTACAAATTAAACGAAAAAGGATGCTTAATGATACTTTATTAAGAAAATAACATATAAAGAGAACGAAATCAACATTATACCAATTTAAAAAAAAATGCTCTAATGTCAGGTTTTAGCGTACCTACCTGCCGGGTACCCAGGTAGCATCGTCATGTGAATTCACCTGATTTTGACGTCGATATGTGGTGATATTTGGTCGAAAATTATCACAAGTCTTAAGTTACGTCATTTACACGTCGAATTTGATACCTATTTTAGAGATGTTGAAATAGTTCGTATATATCACGTCATTATAACGTCCCTAATTTATTTCTATAAAAGCTTAATTTAATGACTTAATTATATAGGTACGTAAATTTAACTGAAATAAGTATACATACAGGTATATAGAAAAAAAATATCAGATTGATCATCGTAAATATTGTAAATAGGTACCTATATATTGAACGATAAATAATATGGAGATGTCAAACAAGCAATACATAAGTATTTTAGAATATTTTTATAAGATAACTTTAAGACATATTTTTGTAATTAGTCGAATGCTATAAAATTTAATTTACTTGTCGTCCTAAAAAGGACAATCACAAAAAAGGTATACGTATCATATATATGCACAAACACAAATGTTCAGATACTATTAGCGATGCAGGTATACAAATAACAGTAGGTACCATGACAAATAACTAATTTCTAAATATTTGAATTTTCCGCTAAAAATTGACAATTGACATTGCCCTCGCCCACGCTTGTCACCCACGTAGACGTTTGTCTCATTTACCGCTTTAGTTTGGTGGCATGCGCGACATTTTGTTTATTCGTTTCTTTTGTGTTTTAATAATTGGTGTTTTCGGTTTTATAAGTGTTTCAATTCCTTTGTATCATAACCGTAATGATGGCATAGTTATGTAATCTGATTTTGAGGTCATTAGTGTAGTAAAAATAAAAAAAAACTGTCGTTTTTACAGATTATTTATGTGTTTAATTTATCAAGCATCCTAGAATGGAAGCTCGAGTTTCAACCATGTCAAAATTTGAATAGCTTGCCTTCGATTCAGGTATCATTATTTTTGAATTCAATGAAGTAAAGAACGCTAAAGACCCTGCAATCGGAGCGAAAATGTCAGCATTTATTACTTTGACACGGTTAAAACCAATAATTCACCATGCTATCCCTACTCGGGAATAGGTCTTTTTGAGGTGAACAATATACGTCTTATTAGCGTGTCCGGAATGACGTCAATTCGCTGTGACATATTGCCGTCATATAAACGTTGATTGCCCGTCACTTTTTTGGTGACTTCGACGAGAATGGGTACGTCTTTTCTGCGTGTAAATGACGTGTATTTGCTACCTGGGTAATGGCGTCAGATGGCCGGTACTAGCCGCATCCTAGTTTTATTGGCAAAAGTCGCACACAAAATTTTTTTGTAGAGTCAGCACATGCTTTATGTGCCCAAAAGCGCAATCCACATCTCTCTATTCTTGCCGAATTCTTCGCAAACCAAGCAAATATCTTCATTAACTTCTTTGTCTTGTTCACTGTCCGAGGAATTTTCTTCCTGGTCTTTTTCTTTCGCATAGTTCACTTTATGAAGTTTTGTTTGTTTTACGTTTGTATTTTTCCATCTAGAAAACAAACATATATATACCTAATTCATAAAACTACGAAATAAGTGATTGATAGCACGAGATAAATGAATTTAAAGGGGTCAATCTGCCATTACCCGCTTGTCCGCCATTAACCGAGACGTGTCTGGCATTAGCCGAAACGACTGGTTAAAAATGTTAGGTATATAATAATGGCGATTTCACAAGGAATTAATGAAAACATTTGTCTTCAATTTAAGGGATCAAACTTAAATACCTGAACCGAAGAGATAAATATTTCATTATTACAAAATTTGCACATACCTTTGAAAAACATAGTTTGTTATAACGAACACTCACTAAACCACTTTTACCTTAGAAAATTTATTAGCGTTACACTATAGGTACTCTACTCGAAAGCTGTCAGACGACTGAGATCGCGTGTTGCCACACTTACCGCGGCAACTCGAACATTAGAGAGTTACTACAGCCAAAATATAACGTGTCCGGATTTAGCCGCTTGTCCGCCATTACCCGACGTTACTCTACCTACCTAGCTAGAATTGAGAAAAGAGGAGTGTACCCTCTAGAGGTGAAAAATGGCGAAAAATGTTTTGAATCACGTCGAAATTTAATTTTTTTTGTCATTTAATTTAATAATGTAATTTTAAATACCTAAGTATAGGTATAATTATTATATTATCACTTTTGAACCATAAAAAATGACTGGCATTTATGTATCTGCCTCCTCCGTTGTTTGGTGCAAGAAAGGTGCAGCTCCGTCCTGTCTAGTTTTTTTAGTTTTAGTTTTTTTTTGTAGTTTATGATCCATAATATACTGTTTTGATTTTTGATACCTACTTAATAAAAAAGTTTTCACTGGCAACTTTGTTTTTTTTTTTACAAAGAATGTGGTAAGTACATATTTTTTCATGTGTTTGGTTTAAGAATAAGGATGCAGCTCCAAATTTTTGCTACATTTTTTTCTGAACAGTTTTTTTCAATTTCCCAACAGGTACCTTTACCTATACCTACCAAAAATAGAGCTGCCTTCTTCTTGCAGCAAAGTCCTTAATTGCATCAGTGATCTCTATATCACGTGGCCCGTGTAATGGCGATCTCACAATCTACCATAAAAAAATACATTAAAACATGTAAAGTGCCCTAAACTAGGTAAACCTAGACGTCCTACCTAAATGGACAAAAACGAGTTTCTCAGGAGCCCCCTTACACCACCCTTTAATATAAAATAGAAAATGTATCTATATATATACCTACTTAATATTTTCTTTTGGTAAATTTTGACTAATATAAAATTTAATTTTTAAGTCTTTTTTTGAATTACATATTCTTAGAAGTAATCTTAAAATAATAAAATAATTATTTTCCGTACGAGTCACGTCCTAAATCGACCACACTACGCTGCCCTACGACCTACGACCACGATAAACCTTTGTACCGTGCCTACAGCAAGTGCCACAAATGACAACCCTGAGATTTTGAAGCGATGTGAATAACCTTTTATTTTCTGTGTTGTCAATGTGTTGTAGACCTATCATTCCTCTGTGTACTAACTAACCTTCAAAATTAATTTAAAAAGAAAAAGCAGGAAAATAAAGGGTAAACGGTAAAGGGGAAAAAGAACATAACAACAAACCCTTGTTTTCTGTGATATCAACAACAAACCGCCAGCGAAAGAAAATTTATTTAAAAGGTATGTCCATAATTTTAAAAAGCGCTAAGTTAGGAAATAGGATTTACAGATTATTTTTAAACCAAAACACAGAATGTGTTATGGCAATATCTTCACACACATTAGATTCTATGATATATGAAAATAAGGGAATAATAATACATCAACAAAATAAAAGATGGGAATGGAGAAACAATCAGAAATTTAAGCGTTGGTTTAACGTCCCTAGCACTGTAGCATTAACTACAGCTTGTTTTGTGTTATGCGATTCGGCAGATTTGCAAAGCCGGAAGGAAAAGAGGTTATTCAAAGCAGTTCAATATGGGCTTACTCATGAGGTTAACACGTAAGTACCCATATACAATTAGGTAAGGTTAATAATATTGAATATTAAGTAGGTTCGTTGGTCTGGAATAAGATCCTTTTAACATTGGTACCTGCAACTTAAAAGAACGGTATTGTACTATTTTATACAAACAATATTATGTGCATTAGGGATGGATTTTCTTGTCTTTAAACAAATAACAATCAGGGAAGTAAGTTTTTATAATTAGTAGGTAATATGTGTTTGTAGAATAGTTAGCAGTGGTATAGACATAAATATTAAACATAGTTTGGGTTGGACTCCTTTAATGGTAGCAGTTGTGAATGGCCAGTATGAAATTGCCCAAATTCTGTTAAAGAATGGGGCTAATCCAAATATTGGTGATGATTATATAAATCCGTCTAGAACGTCACAAGAAAAGGGTTTGCACCCAATAGAAGGTAGGTACCTACCTACTTTATGATATTTACCTTCCTTATTATTTAACTGACTCCATAAGTTCACATTGTCTATTTAAATATTTATACTTACTTTAGTTTCCAACTATGCTTAAGGTGAATTTTTATGATATTTTACTTTTTTTACAGTTTTAATGGTTAGGGATGAGGAATTTTCAAGTATGCTTAACAACAAAGCAACATTTTTTGGATTTACAGCATTACACTATGCAGTGTTGGTAGATAATTTTGATATAGTCAAGTTACTGATTGAAAATGGAGCAAATCCTTGTTTAGAAACAGAGGCTGGACATAAGCCCCTTATTTATGCAAAACAAGGTGCTTTAAAGGAGTATTTACAAAAAGAAACAGATCAGGTAGGTACCTATAATAGGCTCTGGTAGGTATTTATAAGTTTATTAAAGGTTGAAAATTAATTTCAGTCAGAACAGTACTTAGCTATAGTGTTTGGAATATCCCACACTGGTATAGACCCCGCAAGACGCTGGTCTGTCTCTAGCGGCAGCTCGAGCGGTTTTTTGTATACAGAACCTGATACAATTTGGATACCTATATATATTATATATTATTTTTCGCCTGTTAGTCATAGTAGTTACTTTTCTATTTAACAGTATCAAGAAGTACTAAAGGAACGACAACTGGAAGAAAGGAGAAAATTTCCTTTGGAAGATCGGTTAAAACAATTTATTGTAGGACAAGAAGGTGCTATTGCTACCGTCGCGGCAAGTGAGTATTAATAAAATATATTAGGCCAGAGTGCAGTCCCATTTAATATTATTTAATGTCCAATCACAGAATTGTACCAAATTTTTTAAATATGTTTTTTATTTTTTGGCTATTTTAAATACAAGTTTTTCGAAATATCACTACATTTATATGATTTGATAAATGTTTTTTTAGCTGTCAGAAGAAAGGAGAATGGCTGGACAGATGATGAACATCCATTAGTTTTCCTGTTTTTGGGATCATCTGGCATAGGAAAAACTGAACTAGCAAAGCAGCTAGCTCGCTACATACATAGGGACAAAAAAGAGTCGTTTATTCGCTTAGATATGTCCGAGTTCCAGGAAAAACATGAGGTAGAATTGTGAAATTTTGCAGAATACTGTATAGACAATAAAATAGTCCTTATTTTAATTCAACGCATATTTTACTTCGTGGTTTATTCCGATATATCTCCCCAAAATGTGTCTCTCTAAAAAAAATGCTGCTCAACCAACTAGAGAGGTCAACAACACGCATTGATCACGCCTGTCTAGTCATTCTGAGAAATTTAAATGCTATTTGACCAATGACAAGCAAGCCCTTGAAATTTACTAGACTATAGTCATATTTCTTATAATAAACATATCTATAGATATGCTCTCTTTAAGAAATTAGTTGTATTTTAGGTAGCAAAATTAATAGGGGCTCCTCCAGGCTACATAGGTCACGACGAAGGGGGCCAACTAACGAAACGTTTGAAAACCTGTTCGGACGCAGTAGTGTTGTTTGATGAAGTCGACAAAGCCCACCCGGACGTGCTTACTGTACTTCTCCAATTGTTCGACGAAGGAAGACTGACAGATGGCCAAGGAAAAACTATAGAGTGCAAAAATGCAATATTTATTATGACGTCGAACTTAGCTAGTGAAGAAATTGCACATCATGGTTTGCATTTAAGAGAAGAAATTGAAAAGATAAAAGAAGAGAGATTAAAAAATAATGCCAAGGGTATGTGAGTATACAAATCTTAATATACAGTAGGTAGGTATACATACTATTGACGTCAAAATAAAATATTTAAAAAATTAAACTCCCGTTTTAACATGTTTATACAAATTTTAACAAAAAAAAATGGCATATTATACAAGGATAATCGAAAAGTGTTTTTTGCCTAGTGTCAAAACACCCTCTGGAATAATTGAGAAGCAAAATTTCTTTAAAATATCAGTTGTCATTAACCGGCAAATATTCCTTGCATTTTGGTTTTTGGTTCATGTCAATACGTGCATTTGTTCTCACCCAAATGCAAATAAATGATCTTGATGATGTCGATAATTTAGAAAACGCAAAACTAAAGCTATTGATGACCGATTTCTTGCACTTAAAACTCTTCGAAATTGTCGTTTGACGTCAGTACAGGCGAAACATCAACTTCGAAAGGTTCGAGGTAAAAATGTCATTTCTTGGACAGTTCGTCGAAGTTTACACGAGGGTAATTTAAACTAACGCAGACCAGCAACTGGACCTAAATTACTACCTCGTCATAAGAGTAGCAAGATTACAAGCCCTAAACTTATTGCAAATTTTATGATGCCCGTTTTTTTTGGACATATAGTGTATATACAGTGAAACCTCTCCTTGCGGACACCTCTATTAAGGGGACACTCCCTTTAGGCGGACAAATTTGTTGGAACCAAGCTTTTGCCTATTTCTTTACATGTAAAATTCACTCCTATAACCGGACACTCTAATAACCGGACGCGGACAATTTCTTTTTGTTAAAAAATTCTGAAACTTCCCTTAACCGGACGCGAACCTCTGACAACGGGACGGCGCGCCTCAAGACATGGCATAAATATTATGTAGTATGTTGGCGAGAACGCACTCGGCAGCCGAGGAATAACCTCTAACCGGGGAATTACCTTTTTCCGTTTTAATGTGGAGACTAGGCTCTTACATTAAAACCGCCTCGACTAAAGTTTCGTCAGCAACAATATATAAATTGTTCCAAACAAGCTGGTTTTCAGAAAGAAACTGGCGATTCTACATCAATTCAGTGGGATCCAGAAGACTATCTTTCTTTATCTACGGTAGCTCAAATGGAAAGTTGTGCCAAAGAAATAAACATAACACAAGAAAATCTTGAAAAGTATGTTCAAATTGACGATACTAGAGCCACGGAAGAGATGAGTTTAAACATTGACGTTGAAATTCAAAATGTGATTGAACCCGATTCTGCATCAGAAGAAGACAGCGATCTCCAGCATGACAGTGTTAAAAGGAGCAACACAATAACTATGTATAGTGAAAGTGAATAACGACTTAAACATTTTTGCAAATGAGGACTAAATTGCTTTTCAACATCTCAAAAATTTAAAAGATCATTTTCAATCTACTGTTTTGAAGAAAAAAATACAAATTATGCGTCAACAAAGCATTTTAGAGTTTAGTATAATAAGTAGATAACTAGGTAGTTAGCTTTGTATTACGTGCTAAGAAACTTCTTAAGTTTACCTGATTTTTTAAAGATTTTCTATTTTTAAGTGTTATTTAGTTTTCCTTCTTGTGTCCTGTTTTATTATAAGTAATACAACCATGTACGTTTATTAATCAATATGTTTTAAAATTTCGCAGTTTCCTCTCTTAAGCGGACACCTTCAATAAGCGGACAAAATCGGCGAAACCGTGAGTGTCCGCTTATAGGAGGTTTCACTGTATTACTAAGTACCTACTTATATAAAAATAAATAAGATTTGCCCCTAACAAGCACTTCTTCGCGGATCGATGAATAAGTTTAATAAAGAATAAAATATTAACATTACATAGGTATTTATTCTTTATTATTATAAATAAACTTTTTTTTTTAGATGACGTGACCTTTTCTGATGATATTGTGATATCTAGAAAATTTAAAGATGAAGTAGTCAGACCTATTTTGAAACGCCATTTTAAGAGGGATGAATTTTTAGGAAGGATTAATGAAATTGTCTATTTTTTGCCGTTTTCAAGGCGGGAGTTATTGGAATTAGTTGGTCGTGAATTGGAGTTTTGGGCTTCAAGGGTATATTAAATTTGTATTATTAGATATTTACACCAATATATTTTGTGTTATACCTATTTTATGAAATTTTTAAAATTTACCTATAGCATTGAATATCAAACTATAAATAGGCCATATGAGCCGATTTCCTAAATCTGCTACGTTAAATTCATAGATGGCACAATGAGTTCACCAACAAGAAAGCGACTAGCCTTTTCACTGCTAAATTAAAACATTGTTGCCGCCTGTCTGTTTGACTTGCTGCATGATCCTCTCCCTAATACCATAACCATACCGTACCTGCGGTACCTGGATTGCCTTGCACTGGCATAATATATAGTCGGCTTAGTGCTAAAATTCATTAAGTCAAAATTGACAATTTTAGACACTTATTGAGTTTTTACTTTTGTGATATTTTTTCAAATATTGTATCGGTAGAAGACTTAGTTAAATTTACAATAATCTCAAAACCTGGAAATATTGACTTAGTGAGTTTTTGCACTAAGCCGACATTATATTTATTTTTAATTGAAAAAGGATCAGACTGAGTGACGCGATATGGCTGGCAACACGTGTGCTTATTTTCAATGTGGGAAGTCGCCTCGCACCTTCTCAGGATTAAGATTTTCGGGTAGAAGAAGAAAGGCAGGTGCAACGGATCGTAAAAATAAAAATAATCACAGGTGTAACTTGAAAATTATATGGAGTTGAAGGCGCCAAACCTTACTTAACAATAATATCTTAGAAAACAATAAAAATAAACTGTATTTTACTTAATACATTTATATTTTTAACGTTAAATATTACATTACCTATCTGATTCTGTCCTTAATTATTTGTTATTATTTTAACTAACCCAGAAACGATTAATTTTTGACGAAAAAAAATCTTGCTGTCGCTTTTTATCTACTTTTATTTGTTTAACAACTAATGCAACAGTAAAATCATTGTGAAAATCGGTCCAATTACCCTGGAGTATTCAGCGTACATAATATTATCAAAAACATACATTCGGCTGGAATTGAGAACCTCCTATTTTATTGTCTGTTAAAAATGCTTGAATTCTTAAAAATTCCAATAAAATACGATATGCGGCACCACCACGACATCACATCAGTGAATTTGAGACATCTGTTGCCGAGGCGCTGCATTATAACGACAGATTTAAGGTTAGAGTTACGATCAACTCCACAATGGCGGCCAAACCAGCTCCAATACGTCAAAAAATGGGTTGTCAACTTTTCTCGGACATCCGTCATTCTTATATAGTTTGATATTCAATGCTTATAGTTAAATGTTATCAAACTAACAAAAAAAAAAGTCCAGTAGTATTTGACATTATCAAAAATATTACTCATGGTTTCATTTGTGGTACATATGTATCAAAGCTGTGAAGTCCTATACATTTTTTTCATATATGCATCGAAATTATCTTATAGATAATTTTTAGGCTAAAGAAAGACACAAAATTGATTTAAAATGGGACAGAAGTGTAGAATCCGCTCTGGCGGACGGATATGACGTGTGTTATGGTGCCCGGTCTATCAAATATGAAGTCGAAAGACGGGTCGTAAATCAGTTGGCAGCAGCGCATGAACAAGGTCTTATCGGAAAAGGGTCCACTGTTCAAATAACCGCTATTTGGCCGGAAAAATGCGAATATGCTGAAATTAAAATTCAGGTCAAAAAGGGAGGATTTGGTAGTTTTATTGACCTGGGAAATATAGTTCCGATCAAAAATGCATCATCTTTCTGGTAATTATTTATTTATTTATTTATTTATTTATTTATTTATTTATTTATTTATTTATTTATTTATTTATTTATTTATTTGCAGGCTTTTTTATAATAATATTTAAAATCGATAACATTGTTTTTTTTTAATAAAAATAAATCCAATGCATCATTACAAAACCATAGATTAACAAATCTGTCCGATTTTGTAATGAAAAAAATATACACCCATTTAGATTATTAATTTTAATGACATCATAAATATATTTAAAAATATAAGTAAGTAATTCAAAAATTTTTCACCCAAAAAAAAGGAAAAATTATAGATAAGGGAGAAATTATAATAGAAAAATTATAATAATTAGTAATATTGTTATATTACCTATATATTAATTGGCTTACCTTTAGTTTTCTTTTAAATGTCAAAAAACTCGTTTTAATATATTAAAAATTTTGATGCCAACAAATAAAGCATTATTATTTTTTAAAAGTGTTAAATTAAAATTATCATAATACTTATATATATTTGTTTTTGTCTTGTTTGGTATATATGAGTAATGTTATGTAATAAATTTTTATTTTTATACATATATTAAATGGAAGTTTTGTAATAAAGTTGTTTTAAACTCAGAATATTATTATAAACAAATAATATTTTTGAAGGAAACAAAATATGTTTATTAAATATTATTTTTAAAACATATTTTTGTATTGTTATAAGCGGCTTCAAATTCGAGTCGTATGCACTTCCCCAACCAATTATACCATAGGTAAGAATTGATTGAAAAAGTGCATAATAAAACATTAAACAAAGTTTTTGATTCACAATATTTTTTGATAGTATTAATTATTTTTTAAGATATTAATTATTTAATTTATACAAATAAATTAATTGTTAGTAGGGGAGACTAGGGTAAAACGAAATTGGGGTAATAAGAACGGCCTCTTAACGGTTTTATTCGCTTAAGATAAATTGTGTGTGTCCGATGCTGTTGTATGTTAGGTATTATCAGTACAATTCGTAGTAGGTATGATGTTTCAGCATTTTTTGTTAAATAAAATTTTTAAAACAAAATTCGGTCATAAAGTGTGCTCACAAAATTCAGGAACATTGTGACAGGATTGATCTGGTATAATACTAATTAATTACAAACACACTTGGTAGCGTTCTGACTATTATAAACATTATTCATTATCACTGGTAGCGTTTCTGACCGAGAATACCAGACCTGTTCCTTTCACATAAGGGTAGAATTACGAGTATAAATAATTAAGACAATTTTATAGCAAGAGCACTCTTGGCGATAATGGAGTTCTTTATGATAACGTCGACGTCGTTTTGTTCTGTTAGTTGTAACTACTGTTAATACCAAACCACTTACCCATGTCGACCAAACAGCAATATTCAGTAGGGGTGGGAAAAAGCGTGATTTTCCTGTCACAGCTCCGAGCTGTGACAGCTCCATGTCTGAACCTGTGACTGAAACCTGTGACTTTGTCACAGCTCCGGACTTGTAATTTGCAGGGATGCTGGCTGCGAAAGCACAAACGAACGGCAGCGTACCAGCGCGGTAGCGGTTTCACACTTATTTATATTCCGCTCTGCCAACACGCTCCTTCTGCGCTTAGACACAGCACCAGCACGTGATTTATATTTTATAGAAGCGGCGGCGACGCTCAAATGAATTCTCCGAATTACTTTTTGAACGAGTTCCGCGAAATGTTTATTTTTCTTTTATTAAATTGGTATTTTCTATTTTATTATAATATTATACGGATAATAAGTATATTTTTTGTTTGTTGAATGGTTATTGGCTTTTGATTAATATTATTATATGTTTCCTAAATATTAAATCAAAAATGGCATACAAAAATTGCTTTTTTTAAATTAAAATATAAATATTTAAATCAATTTTTCTGGCCTGCCGGTGCAACTGCATTCTACTTTCCGGCGACCTCTCTCCTACCGATTCCAATTCCGGCATTTCCTGCGTTTCGGCAGGACCTGTTTTTACGCTCGCGTCACTCACTTCCAGTCCAGTCTCTACCGCACCGTTAGATCTTTTTTATGCCGCACCGTCGGGTCCGCGAACCTCATATCCAGCGCGGTCACGTTAAGTTACGTCGTCGCAGGTCCTTTAGTCGAAGCGGAAGCCGCAGCGCGCACCGGCCGGTCCGCGAACCTCATATCTAGCGCGGTCACGTCGTCACAGCTCCTTTAGTCGAAGCGGAACTGGTCGCGACTGTGACAGGCCCGGAGCTGTGACAAAATCACAGGTCGTGAAATCACACCACACCCCTAATATCCAGGTGATGATGTTAACAATACCGACGCAGCAACGCGTCTTTATCGCGCGGGAGCGAACCGTTCAAACTTTGTTAATGAAACCCTTTATATTGATTGTTACAATAAAACAACACCAAGTTTAAACAACAACTTATAAATCTATTAACAAACATGATAAAGAAAGGTAGAAAGAAAAGTTACTGAACAATAAAAGAGACTATAAAACTAATACAAAATATGTATTATGCTAACTAATAAAGAGAGATTGTTCTATTTAAATGCGTTTACTGTACGATTCAGAAAATTACCCATTTGATGTTTAAAACCCTGTAAACAGATAAAATTACTGTTACAAAGATTAATTTATGATAATCCCCAAAAACTGAAAAGTCTTATAGAAACACTAAAACCCTGAAACTTCTAGGTAAAAACAACAATCATACTTAGACCCACAATTATTTAACTTTACACTATTAAGAAACAAAGGATTCACTACACACAAGAGGTATATCAAAGAAAGTGCCCGAAAATATATACTAATTTGCTCGTCTATACCCGCTATTATATTCCCTTAAAACCCGCTTCGGAACTGAATTGTGAAATTCCCTGATTAAGTATATATTGTATATATGTGAGAAAGTATATATATAATCTAACTTCTAAATACACCCCCTTAAATTATGCTACTTAAAATATTTAGATATTCCACCCTATAGAACGTACTAAAATCAGTATCACCCCTCGGTACCACGTCTTACGGGGTAAACAGTTTATTCTATGCAACCAATCAGGGGTCATTTCTCTCTAAAACCCTACCTTAAGTTATAAAAATAGGCAGAACGAATATATGCCTGTAGAGGTTGCCGCTAGATGGCTCTAGTTATAAACTCTCGATATTTAATTAAAACTTTTTTTCTCTTTATAGACATTTCAACTTAAAAATCATATCTATAGATAAACCATACATAGTATATGATGCGGTAACGCATGTAAAAGTGGACTGTATTTCAAAATGTGTTAGTTTTAAGAGAAAACAAGAGAATACGCACAAAATAAACGTGTTGAGACTCTTACCTTGGACTGAGAAGCCGTGGCGGCATAGAGGGCCCTCTTACTTCTTTTTGTGGTTCTCTTAATTTATGTGCACTAACACTATTGTATGGTTAAAACTCGAAGAAAATGTTCAATTCACGCATTTTTACGATAAAAAACGGATCGGCGAAGCAACCTTCGTACCGCGTTGCCCTTCTTGCGATTCTGACCTTGTCTCTAGTGACTGGACGTCTCACTTCGCATGAGCGACTCTGCGCTCCTCCTAGAGTCCAAAACGAGAACTTGTGCGTTCGCGACAAAAGTTATAAATTGATTTATTAAAAAATAAAAACTAATTAGTTAAAAAAAGGAAAAAACGTTACCATACCAATATTAGCCCAAATTAAAAATTAACTAATTTAGTTTAAGAACAATTATACAAACCATAAAAGAAAATACTTTTCTTAACAAACCGCCCACCAAAACGAATGTTTTAGACGTACAGGTAAAAACCCGAAAGCACAAATAAAACATATTACAAAAAAGAAAAAAAATATATATATAAATTGAATAAGATTAATTGCCTGGTAGAGGGCATATCCTTACTACCGGTCGCTGAAAAGATCCGCGCGCAGTTTTTAGGGTTACGACGCGTACCACTCCATCCTTTCCTGGATGTAAGTCGGCGACTCGACCAAGCTCCCAATAAAGTGGAGGTTTTTGGTCGTGCTTTATTAAAACCAAAACACCCTTGGCAATCTCTGGCGCATGATGAACCCACTTGTGTCGTTCTTGTAGCGAATGAATATATTCATTGGACCAACGTTTCCAGAAATCGCTCTGTAAGCGCTGAATTAATTGCCAACGGCTTAGACGGCTGATTTTTAAATCAGATAAGTCAGGTTCGGGTATACTACTATTTAAAGGTTCAAGGGTAAGAAAATGACCTGGTGTTAAGGGTTGCAAATCATTAGGATCAGCGCTAATTGGGCTAAGAGGCCGTGAATTAAGTAAAGATTCGATTTGCGTTAAAAGGGTGTAAAATTCTTCATAAGTTAAATTTTGGGTACTAATAACCCGGTAAAGGTGAGTTTTCATTGATTTAACGCCTGCTTCGGCAAGACCGTTAAAATATGGGGTACTAGGCGGATTGAAATTCCATTGGATTAGGAGTTCTTGAGCTGCAATTTGCGCGTACTCTAGAATTATATTTGATGCGCCCTTGAAATTGGTGCCTTGATCACTTGAAATATGTATGCATCTGCCACGACGGGCGACAAAACGTCTAAAGGCAGCCAAAAAGGCTTCAGATGTTAAATCTGAAGTTGCTTCCAAATGCACAGCTTTGGTCGCAGTGCAGACAAAGACACAAGCATAACCTTTAAATACCTTGGCACCTCGATGTCTGGACATTAATAAAGAAAATGGGCCAGCAAAATCTATACATACTGAAGAAAAAGGCTTGAGTTGAGATATACGGAGCTTTGGAAGGTCTCCCATATAAGGGTTATAAGATTTAGGTTTGCAGCGAAAACACTGAATACAATTAGAAAGACATTTATAAATCGCACTTCGAGGAGATAAAATCCAGAATTGCTGGAGTATTAAATAATGTAGGGTCTTTAAACCTGGATGAAAGTTCGTTTTATGAACCCATTCTATTACTAGTTCTGTTAATCTATGAGATTTAGGCAAGAGAATGGGGTGTTTAATGTCATAATTAAAATTGGAGTTTTTTAACCTACCGCCCACCCTAAGCATACCATCTGAATCAACAAAAGGAGCAAGTTTTCGGAATGGTTTCGGTAGTAAACTGTTATTTTTAATTTTGTCAAAAATATCAGAAAAGCATGTAGTCTGCACATTTTTAATAATAAGACAAAATGCCTTGTCAATTTCAAACGGTGTCAATTGATTTAACTGATTTTGTGAAACAGATCTGTCTTGGAAACGTGAGTTTGTAATAAATCGAGTAATATAAGCAACAATTCGCTTAATTTTTAAAAGTGAAGAAAATTTGGTTAATAATTCGTCAATCAAATCATCTTTAATTGAAACCGTAAGCAGCGTTTGCTTTTCCTCCTGAGAAACCTCAGGAATTTTACTGGAATCAAAGGTGGGTTGTGTATGTGTATGCCACAAGTCGCGCCTTTGTGAAAGAAACTTGGGACCTGACCACCATATATCTTGTAGAAGTAGTTGTGAAGGCAGTAGGCCGCGTGAAGCACAGTCGGCTGGATTTTCCTGAGAGGGAACATAGTGCCAAGATGACATTTGAATGATATCTTGGATGTGGCATACTCTGTTGGCAATAAACGTCTTCCATTTATGCGGAGAAGAGGATAGCCAAGCTAAGGTAACCATAGAGTCTGACCAAGCATATATATCATTAAAAATAATGAGTTCTGAATAACTCTTCTTTACAAAAGAAATTAAATCGGCAAGCAGAACAGCTGCGCAAAGCTCTAAACGAGGTATTGAAACTGTTTTCAGAGGGGCAACTTTACATTTTGCGCTAACTAAGTATGTCAGAATATTACCAGAACTTTGTTCTATGCGAAAATATATAACACTAGAAAATCCTACTTGAGATGCATCGCAAAATCCGTGGAGCTCTATGCGAGAAATTTGATCAGAGACGACTAGGCGAGGTATTTTAATTTGAGTAAGTAGGGGTAGTTCAGATTTAAAAACATGCCACGCCTCAAGAATATCATTAGATGGAGTTTCGTCCCAGGCAACATTGGATGACCAAAGACATTGAAGAATATATTTTGCCCGTAACAGGACTGGAGAAATAAAACCAACAGGATCAAATATCCTACTTATTTCTGAGAGAATATTTCGTTTAGTACAAGACCGTTCGATTGGACAGAAATAATACGAGAATATGTCATTACTTGGATCCCATTTTAGTCCAAGTACCTTTATGAAAGATGGTTCTTCTTTGTCGAAGCTACAAGATAGTTGAATATCCGAAGAAGGAATATTTTGTAATAGTACAGGATGGTTACTTGCCCACTTTCTAAGCTCAAAACCACCAGCTTTCATTATGCTAATAAGTTCGGATTGAAGCGCTAAAGTGGAGTCCAAGTCTGACCCGCCAGTGACAACATCGTCTACATATATGTCGCGTCTTATGACTTGGGCCGCGCGAGGAAATGACATTTCCTCCTTATTAGCTAGTTCTTGTAAGGTTCTTATGGCCAAAAAAGGGGATGATGAAATGCCATAGGTGACAGTAAGTAAATGATATTCATCTAAAGGATCATTAGGTGAAAAACGCCACAATATTCTCTGATAATCTTGAAACTGTGGCAGAATACGAATTTGACGATGCATTTGTTTTATATCACAAATGAAAACATATGGAAAGAAGCGAAAAGTCAAGAGAATTGATGAAATGTCTCGTTGGAGCTTGGGCCCAACAAGAAGCGAGTCATTTAAAGAACTACCTCGAGTGCCGCGCGCAGACGCGTCAAATACCACTCGAAGTTTAGAACCGGTAATTTCATTTTTGAGTATACTGTGATGAGGAATATAAAAGGCAGTAGTAGATTTGTAATCTGACCTTGGAACTAAGGACATATGGTGACTATCTAAATAGTCTTGCATAAAATCTGAGTATTGATTAAACAAATCAGGATTTTTTAATAAACGAGTTTCAAGCAAACAAAATCGACGATAAGCTTGAGCATATGTGTCACCAAAGCAAGGTTTCACATTTTTGAAAGGTAGAGGCACTAAAAAACGACCAGTGGGGTCTCTTGTAGTAAGGGAATTAAAAATTTTCTCACATTTCTTCTCCTCAGGAGATAAAAAAGAAGGTTTAGAAATTTCTTCAACATTCCAGAATTTCTGAAGTGTGAAGTCAAGTTGATTTTCAACAGATGCATGGCAACTTACTAGCGAACAAGATGGATCATATACAGATGGCTCAATAATTGTTTTGCCTTGAAGAATATAACCAAAAACTGTCTCTAAAGCCACGGGTTGACCCGGTTTTCCGAAAATACGTCCAGAGCCCAAAAATAGTGGGACAAGTTCTGCCCCAAAAAGAATATCAATGGGTCCAGGAATGTTAAAATTACAATCTGCTAATTTTAAATGCTTAATGTGCGACCAATCAGTAAAATTAATTTTTACTTTAGGCTGATCCGAACATATTTTTGGTAAAATAATAGCATCGAATGAAAATAAAGATTCAGATTGATGTCCGGGTTTAATATGGCATTGAGTTATACCATTACTAGGACAAGCGGACATACCATTTATTCCTTCAATCGGACTATAATGTTTTTGACGACTTAGGCCAAGTCGATTGACACATTTTTCAGAGATAAAGTTCGCCATACTGGCAGTGTCAAAGAGAGCCCGAATTTTTTGAAAATTACCGCGAATATCTTTAATTTCTATTTCCGCTGTAGAAAGAAGAACAGTGCTTTGTCGAACTGCTAAGGTACTAGTCATGACACTAGTAAGGGTAGTATCTGATCGTTGGTTTTCCAACAGAGGGCGTGTCTGGGCTGTAGAGGTTGAAGCCACAGCACTTAAAGGATTATTTGAAGAAGCATTATCGGTTTTTTCAAAATGCAATAAAGTATGATGTGGAGCCATGCATATTCGGCACCGGAAAGTAGATCCGCATTTTCGAAGCGGGTGAGGTGAAATTAAACAATTAACACAAAGGTTGTGTTGCTTAACGAAAGAATATCTTTCACTTGGGGTTTTTGATATAAATGAAGGGCATCGATATAAGGCATGAGACGATGGACAAGAAGGACATTTTGACGCATTAATAGGGGTTGTAGTATTTAAAAGTGTTGTTTGTCTTCGGTTCTTAAAGTTTGAATTATTAACACCAGAATTAAAATGAGAAGGGTTTATTCTTGGCTGTTTGTTTTGATTAATGTTAATGTTTGTATTATATGCATTAGTATTACATGAATTAAATTGAACTGACTCTAAAGCCTTGCAATTATTTTCTAAAAAGGTTTTTAATTGTAAATATGACGGTATCTCGGTTAAACTGTGCTCAACTTCAAAATCAGTTCGTGTTTTTGAATCAATTTTTTGAAGTAACATATTAAATAATAAGAAATCCCACTGATCTACAGGAAAATTCAAGGCTCTTAGGGCAGCTAAATTTTCAGAAAAAATGTTTAGAATATGTCTAAGTTCTTTAGCAGACGATTTTTGCATATAAGGCGCTGAGATAAGCTCATTATAATAATGAGTTGCCAGAAGTCTTTTATTTTGATATCTTTTTTCTAACAGTTCGTAAGCAATAACATAATTATTTTCAGTAAGCGGAATTCCTTTTACTAGTGCTAGGGGTTCCTTATCTAAGGAAGTAATGAGATATTGAAATTTTTCTACCTGAGATAAATCATTATTAAAATGAATTAAACTATTATATAAATCATAAAAACTGGGCCATAAAGCAAAATTGCCATCAAATTTTGGCAAACTTATTATAGGCAACTTTGTCCCTGGCTTATGAGAGACTGATGAAGCAATAGAATTATTTAATACTGACTGATTTGGATCATTAATAGAAACCTCATGTTTGATTGCCTTTGAACCGTAGTAATATTTATCTGCAGCGATGCGTACTGCATCATGTGTTTTAAAATCATCTTCAGAAATTAAAGAAATAATTTGATTATGTGATGTCTGAAATTCCTCATAAAATCTATCCATACCTTCAATTCTAGCCAAAAATGTAGGTTTTACTGAGCTGTCAGAAGCGATTTGAAGTCCCAATTCATAGGTTTCTTTCAGACGGTTATACGCTGTCGTGCGTTTTAAAGTTTGTTTTGTAATTTTTTCTACACTTGCCATGGTGTCACAGTTTTAATAATAACACAACGAAACGAAAAAAAATAGTACTTTAGACCGAAATAATAATCACTGTATTGAAAGAACCCCGGAAAACTGGTTAAATTTTAACATTTGTTTAACACCCGAAAATGCAACAATAAAAACTGGTTTGTTTATTTTAAAAATTGATCGAGCGCCTGTAATTTTTAAAAATCAATACTTTTGGTACGACCAAATGCACGTCTAAAACTCGCGCATTAGTTTAAAGCGATAAATACCTGCGCGACTTTATCCACGGTATTAAGCATAAAAATGTTAAAGCAAAAAAATTTAAAAATGGCTATTAGGAAGCGAAATGAATAAAATATTTTAAATATTTTAAAAATGATTTTTTGAAGCTGATTTATATCCGGCTCGAAGGACCAAAAATGATGCGGTAACGCATGTAAAAGTGGACTGTATTTCAAAATGTGTTAGTTTTAAGAGAAAACAAGAGAATACGCACAAAATAAACGTGTTGAGACTCTTACCTTGGACTGAGAAGCCGTGGCGGCATAGAGGGCCCTCTTACTTCTTTTTGTGGTTCTCTTAATTTATGTGCACTAACACTATTGTATGGTTAAAACTCGAAGAAAATGTTCAATTCACGCATTTTTACGATAAAAAACGGATCGGCGAAGCAACCTTCGTACCGCGTTGCCCTTCTTGCGATTCTGACCTTGTCTCTAGTGACTGGACGTCTCACTTCGCATGAGCGACTCTGCGCTCCTCCTAGAGTCCAAAACGAGAACTTGTGCGTTCGCGACAAAAGTTATAAATTGATTTATTAAAAAATAAAAACTAATTAGTTAAAAAAAGGAAAAAACGTTACCATACCAATATTAGCCCAAATTAAAAATTAACTAATTTAGTTTAAGAACAATTATACAAACCATAAAAGAAAATACTTTTCTTAACAGTATACTTATAAAATAACCGTAAAAACGGTCTTACAAATAACATTCCTAAATAACCGTAAATTTAAAGTACAGCAATCAGATTTACTTAAAAAAAAAACTTTCAAGCTGATACACAGGGAAAATAAAGAATAAATCTGACTCTACTTTCACATAGGTACATGGAACGGTCAAAATACAAATCCAGTTTGCTACCTATATTTTCCATTTTTTTCTCAATATATGGTTCATATTATCTCATTATAAACCCACGGAGGTCCCCTTATTTATTATTCCCATCTGTTTTAGATTTTAGTAAGTTTATGTTAGCTTTGACAATACGTGCTGTACTAAAGATTCTAGATAATATTTATTATTATGGTTGAGTTTTGGCTAACAGACCGCTTTTAGGATATAGAAAAATAAACTTTACGACATAACGAAAGTTTTGTATAACTTGGGAATTGGTTATTTGTTTAAGAAAAACCGTTGGTTTAAAATAGTTGGCTAAGTTGGGTTTTATTATCATATTTATTTTTGGAACAAAGCTTTTAGAGCCCTTCTTTGAATTTAAAAAGGAAACATCTTGTTTTGATTGAGAACGCACTTTAAATAAAAATAATTTTAAATAAAAAGATAAATTTTTGCGTTCTATTACAACATGGTGCAAAAACCATATTTTTAATTTTAGCTCATAATTTATAGTTTTTGTTTATTTTTTCCCTATACAGAAAATCATTCCCCCAGGAGGAGGTTCGAATTCCTTGAGGGCCTTTTTTGTCCTTTCGAAACCAAAGCTATTTTTATTTTAAACTCCTTTACCTTTTTTTTGTGTTGGATTTTTTAAATAAAAAATTGTGTGTAATATCGTAACAACTGAAATATAAGAACAGAACAGATTGCCCAATGGAACTGATTTTTTTTCAGTGTAATAAAAAATAATGAGAAGTAGCACTTATTCTACAGGCTTACTTAAATGGGAGACCTAAAGTTTGAAACAGACAAGTTCTTATTACCTCTATCCGTATCTATGTGGGGTAATAAGAACTTGGATTTTTTGCTTTAAATTAAAAGCTGTAATTTTTCCCGTTCATTATGTAACCTCTGCAACAAAGAACCCGTCAATATTTACAGTTTTTAGTTATCTGCAGTCAAAGTCTCCTTTGTTATACGCCTGATTAAAAAAAAATAAGTCTCAGGTGGGTATTACCTTTATGAGCTATAGGGAGTTGGTCATTGTAGTGACTAATTTCGTTTATGCTTCGGGAAAATGGCAAGCTTGTCCAAATTATTTTTTTGCAGCAATAACTAGCACATTTAGAGGCGATTAATCTTAGTCATTTTAAATATTTCTTGGGTTTCGCAGATACAAGTATTGAATAATGTGCAAACATACATTATAAAATTTATAACAATAGAGAAACTTGCATGCCATATAAAAAAAATTGGCATAAATGTGGCATTGCTAGAATTTTTTATACTAATATCCAAAGTTATTGGCGAAATTCCTTAACATATAAACAGACTAATGCTATGTAAATTTGTTGGTTTAATTTGTCAGGTAATATTTCAGATTAACTCGTTTTGTTTCAGGTCACTTCAACAATAAAAAGAAAGTCCTATGTCGTTTATATATATGTTTTTTATTTGAAATAAAAATATACAACACAAAATATACAGCGATATTTATTACATTATATTGTTTTGTGCTTAATTTATAAATAAAGTAGGTAGGTACGGATGATGAAGATATTTAGGTACCTACTTGGAAAATCTGGAAAAAATATATACACATAAGTACAGGGCTTATATTTTAAAACGAACCACCCTAAAATATCTCTTGATTTCGAGAGTTTAACACGATATCATTTTAATATTAAGCGGGAAGTTAAATTACGCATTTAATATATTTTTATTTTCACGCCCAGCTAACCTCACTTTAAAATGTCACCTGTCGAAGTGTCGAGTGACACATCGTGGCAATAGAAAGCCTAAATCTGACGTCACGGAAGGCGTGGTTTGAAAAACCTTTCCAAGCAAACTAAATGTAATGTTCTTAGGTATACCTACTGAAGCTTACTATTGTGTTTTTTTACTGCAAATGGCACAAAAAGAAATAACATTTTTAAATAAAATTTTCATACTGGGTAGGTAATCGGTTTTTTACATTTTCCAATTTTAAACTTTCTAAAATATCATTTAAATAAATTAGTTGTAAAAAACCTTAAAAACATAGTATTACCCAATGTCTTGGCACACCCGCTTGTGATTTCCCTTAAAATCTAGATATTTAGGGTAATCGTTTAAAAATGAAATCCCTGTTTGTAAGAGGACAGAAGAAAAATCTTATTTTACCATAGTACATAGTATAAATTGACCCGTAATCGTCAAAATGTTCGTTTAATAAATACCATGCTTGGTGATGCTACTTCTATATTTTATATATTAAACAAACAGTTTCTTCATTTGTTAATTAAACGTTTGGTGGTGATAATGAGGGATTACAAGATTCCTCTTTAAAGTTGTGGTTTAAAAATATATTTAATATCCTTTTTAAAAACTTAAATGTACTGGGAAGATGTTGACCAAAATTGTCATTTTTTGTAGTAAAAGTGTTATTACCAATCTGTCCCCTTACAATGTATATTATTTGGGAATTCTACCTACCAAACAACAGGTACATAACAATCACTTACCAATGGTAGTCGTGAATTTATTTGGAAGTTATTTTATCTATATAATTAATGCAACTGCTAAGTTTCGCTGAAACAAAATTAAACGCTGTTTGGTAAAATTAGAGGATCAGTTTGACTTCTTTTTTACGACATGCACGAAAAGTATTTCGCTTTTAGTGTTTTGTAGACGTCCTGAGTAAAAGTGTCCATTGCCGCAATCCAACCATATGACTAGTTTTTGAATTATGGCCTTTTAAAGTTGGCAATTTTGTGCAGTAAAAATAAATTATGACCTGGGCAAAATTGCAACACAAAAGATTCTTTTTGCATTCTATTGTGAAAAGTGTATATTTTAACATATTCAAAATCCCTATTAATCCTGGTCCCGGAAATCAGTCAAAATCCAAGATGGCGGCTGAATTTTGTATTTTAAATTACAAAATTTACAACTTTGTTTTTATAAGGTGTAACTTGGCAAAAATGTTTAAAATACAAAGATAAAAGTATAAACTAGGTATTGAATACGATAGGTAGTGAATCACTCAAATTGCATATTATACATTAGAGAAAACTTTATTACACATTTACAAGAAAAAAAAAACATTATTTCAATGAACAAAAATTAAAATGATTTCGCTGTTTTTTTAAAATTCATCATAATCTTCATCTGTATTTTCCATTTCTTCATCTTTTATTCGCTGCGGACTATTTTCACAATTTGTTTCTTGACACTGACCACATGAACTGGTACCTACATTCGAAACCATTCTTTCGGCAACTACATTTCATGGCACCACAGCCGGTTTTGCAGTTACATCTTACTATGCGTAATATTGGTAATATACTTTTAGGTGCTGGTGGCAAATCCATTGTTTTCGGTACATACATATTGTCATGTATACTCCATCCCCAGTCTGTTGAGTTCAAGCCTTCTTGCATTTGTTTCCATATATAAATTTGCAAATATGCACGGAAGCTATGGTACTTAACAGCTGATTCCGTTGGGGGAAGGTTCTGTGGCTGAACGAAACATTTTGCCTTCGATATTTTATCAATAATAGTTCTATACCTAAGTTTATTTAGTGTATCATCTGGATTTCCACCAAAAATACATACCATTATCTTATTTCCAAATTCTTCAACCTGACTGGGATTAAGGTTTGTTGAGTTGAACGATAGTACAAGTTCACGAAAGTATTGATCTTCAACACCACGTTTCAAAACTGATTGCTTTCCAATATGGAATATTCAGGAGGGGCTGTCGCATCCTGTATGCGAATGTATAAAGAATAGACTGTTCGCTAAGTCATTTCTGAGAAAATATCTAATGGCATTGATATCATAAATGTTATTCTGTTTGAAAAAAGAATTTTTATCACTTCTGAAAAACAGTTTGTGGTATGCTTGATCACACCAATAAATCAGGAATACCAATAGGTTAGTGTCTTCTCCTATCACTGTTGTATTTTTAATTTTTGAAGATTCCACTGCCGTTTTAACATTGTCAACATCAGCATCATCAACTGAATGAATTACTGAACAACCATGTTGTCGTATTTCTTCAGAGATTAGATTAATTATTTTGTGCTTGTTTTCCTTATTAGTGAGAAACATTTCCTTACTTCCTGTTAATGTCATAACTGGTGTGAAGTTCACGGCGGGGAAAATTCTATTTGTTCGGCGATTTTGGGTCATGTCTTTTATTGTGTTTTCTGATGTATAACCATCAAAAACTACAGTTGCTTGCCCATAATTAGCTCAAAAACGACGCATAACATCTTGCTATATCCCTGAATGTACTGTCATTACACCATGACAGGCGATGCAGTACAGATTTTTGCCAAGTTACACCTTATAAATACAAAGTTATAAATTTTGTAATTAAAAATACAATATTCAGCCGCCATCTTGGATTTTGACTGATTTCCGGGGCCAGGATTAATGGGGATTTTGAATATGTTAAAATATACACTTCACACAATAGAATGCAAAAAGAATCATTTGTGTTGCAATTTTGCCCAGGTCAAGGGAATTTTTACACCATATTGACTGCACTAATTTATTATTTTTAGATTTTCTGCACTTGTTACTTAAAAACTATTAACTTTTTCTTTTTTTTTTTATTGGTGGAAAATTGGGCTCATAGGTTTTCTTTCACTTATACAGAAATAAAATATGTACAGGATGTTTAATAATTTATAGGGGGATCAAAAATAATTAATAATATTTGAAAAATATGAAAATCCAAAAAAGAACGAATATTCTTTTCTATTTGGGTTATTGAAACAAAGATAACATTATTATCGGCCGCTCGACTGCCAAATACAAGAAATGTTTGTAATAGTATGATGTCGATCGGTTTATATTTCAACTTTATGCTTTCTCGGCGTCTTTTTATGTTTCCAGAAAAGTTTCTTGAAACTTGAGAAGATTTTTGTTATTGGGATATGTGTGTCCACGGATGGAGTTTGGAAAAGAAAAAACTTTTATTAGTAGGTAGCTATAGAAGAAAAAGTAATTCTTTATAAAAACGTCAGGTTGTGCTGAAACTACAATTTCAAACATCAGATTTGCGATTACTATGCAGGATTCGTCAAAAACATTTTACGTAAAATCTTTTGTTGCTTTCTTACTTCCAATATGATTTTATATCTGACCTAGTAACGATTTTGTTGTAAGAAAACCATTTTTTATTTGCCTACTTTTGAAGTATTTTATTATTACATGTCATTTTTCTTCAATTCATTCAATCATAAATTATAAGACTTTTTTTAAACGTGGTACCACCGAGTTAGCGCACAGTTCAACTCGACATCTGATTTTCCGATAACAGTCCCTACCTTGCTATATTGGGATATTTGCAATAACTCCTCTTATTTTTTTCTTTCAAGAGGTCTAAGTTATTATTGAAATTGGTTTTATACACATGTGATGGCCTTAGATATCCCCATAAATAAAAGTCGATAATTGGTAGATCGGGACTCCGACGTGCCAACTGATTTGGACCATAGGTACCGTAGAATGGGGTAATATGAAACACATTTTTAACAAAAATGATTATAACTGTCTTAAGAATTATCCAATAATTTTGGAAATAACATGTCTGGATGCGGGTTGACTAGAGCAATCATATACATAACTAAAAAAAAATTTAGTCAACCCACTTCCGAAAAAAAAAATTTTTTTTAGGTGTTTCGTTTACCCCATGCTCGGGGTTATACGAAACACTAGCATTTTTCTGTAGTAAAGGTAACAATATCTGGATTTTTATTTCTTATTAGACTCTATTGGGGTTTTATGAAACATATTATACCATCCTTGTAACGTAGGGACCTTGTGGATAAGATAGGTAGGCATATATACCTAAATATAAAGAATATTTCATATGCTTTCAGCTCTATTAATAGTTGTCGATCGATTTGTAGGGGAAAAATAAAGGTTAAGAACGTTTTATAAACTTATTTTAATGAAAAAGAAAATCGGAATGAACAATGAACATTTTCTTAAACGTAGAATTACAAAACTCTGCTTACCCAACTTTCTTTTATATTTTCTAGGCATGTTTCATATTACCTCTAAAAAAGACGATTTTTGTTATTTTCAACCTTAACAAAAATTGCTATAATTTAAACTAATTTTGTATACATAAGATGTTTGTTGAGGTTATGAAATTATATTTTTTTCAGAGTCTATTTGAAACTATAATAATAAACTTTGTACTGATGAGACTCTATGGGATTCACAAAAAGTCATATTTTAATCAGATTTTTAAAATAAATTTAAAGTGTTTGTAAGGTACTTACCACAAACCAATTAATCGTAAATAGCACAGGTGGTTATCTGTCTGAACCGCAAATTTTTTTGACAATATCAGACAACTGCCAGATGTCAATTTTTGCGCCTAACTTGAAATAGGTACGTTTGTTTCATATAACCCCGGGTGTTTCATAATCCCCCATTCTACGGTACCTTCCAATCTATTTGTTCCCAAAGTGATACTTTAGCCCATCATCAAAAGGAATTGAAAAAAATCATGAAAACAAAAACGGTTGTTTCTGACGAATCCTGTATAGTAATCGCAAATCTAATACCTAGTTGAATTTGTAGTTTCAACACTAGCAAGATTCATTTAATAAATCAAGGAATTGAAGAAAAATATCCCAAAAACTAAAAATGTTGTTTCTGACGAACCATGTATAGTAGTCGCAAATCTGATATTCGAAATTGTAGTTTCAGCACAAGCAGACGTTTTCATAAAGTTAACTTTTTCTTTTATACCTGGTACTGATAAAAAAGTTTTTCCTCTTTCAAACTCAATCCGTATATTCAATAGTTTCTAATTTAGGATGTCGGTACTGAAGAATGAAATTAGGTTAAATTGAAATGCGTAAAACCCGACTATTGAAATAGTAGCTGAGTTTCTTTTGATTTCTACCTAGGTAAGCATAAAGATATAGTTTTTTTTTACTGCTACATTTTTCACCAAATAATATCTAACGTACTATACCTATTAAAATAATAGAATTTTGGGAGAGGAATATACAAAATCCTCTAATTTCGATAACAGCTCTGTTCGCTATCAATATAGTTCTTTCGTAATATTTTCTTAAAATTCGGATTTAGTAGTCACAGTGTTACAGCCAATTAACAGACAGTTTTACAGTTACGTTTAATCAAGTATATTTCCTAATTATACAAAGAGCTACAGTATATTTGGTTTTAAAATAAAGTACATATTTCCAAATGCTTGTCACTTTTTTAGGGCCTCAAAAGGTGCTTAGATATCATAGTTTCTCATGTTTTGGTTTTAGTAAATATTTGAACGGATCAAAAACTCCGTGGGTTTAAATCAGAATGTTTTTTCTCTATTTTTTGACCAACTTTAATTTTTCATAAAAATGTAATTAACTTTTTGAGACTAGTGACACAAGAACACTTTTGGATCAGCAGACAAATTTTAGATCCTATATTAAACAGGTATATCATCAACAGGTAACCTGAGACTTTGTAGTTTGGATAAAAATATCAGATGTTACCGTGAAATAATATAATTTTAAATACACTTTAAATTTGACGTGCAAAAAGTTTTAAAAAAGTCCTCAGATTACCCTAATACAGAGAATAGATTAGAGGAGGGTAGGTATATCTTATAACTATAAGTACAACATTTATAACTTTTAGGGGTCGTATAACATTAAACATTCAATATACACTTTTATAGAAATATAAGTTTATTTTATAATTAATAAGCGTTTTAATTGTATAATCCATCCAAAAAAAAATTTGGTGGTTATGGAAATAATACAGATTACCCTTGTATATTTCCACTAAATAATGAATAATAAATAACATCATGTCTTTGTAAATTTTAGTTTGTGTGTAATATATTGCTAAATATAAATGTTCACAAATATTTTGTATACAGCCTCTAAAAGGTCTGTACAAAACGTCGGCACAAATTCCTGAGCCTAAAATATGTAGACAAAAGATGCCAAGAAATAAGAATTTTTATTTTAAAATATAATATATACCACCAGCACCAAAAAGTTCTGAAGCTCTGTTTCTTAAAGCCTGACAGCACAGCTGTGAGTCATGAGTCGTAAAACCTCAATAAACCATAGGCGTAACATCAATAACAGGTACCTGATATTAAGTAATTAAATTATCTATTTTTGCATAGGTATACAGGTAGGTGGCTTATGTCATAGAATATTTCCAACTTCAAGTGAGGTAGTTTAGTTTTATTTTTAACCTGTTATCGAAAGCGTCTGTGTACAGGGTGTCCCAAATTCGAGCCTCATCATGGGGATCTCGGAAACTATAAGAGATACAGCATCGGTCAAATTGTGGCAAAGTTGCGCAATTTCGTACTGAGCAATATCGCAAACAAATATCTGAGTTATCTTTTTTAGTTTTTGAAATTTTTGCAAAAAACTAAAATTTTGAGTTTTTGTTTTTTTAAATTGCTCGACTTATTTTATCCGCTACAGAAAAACAAACATAACATTGTTAAGGCAACTTTTTACGCTCCATATTGTTACGTTTTTAGAGTTTCGTTACAACGTTTCGTTTTTGTGGAACTATTATCAACTTTAATTTTTTAAATACGGACCTGCATTTTTTATTTTATTTTTTGATAGCGCTTTAAGCCCTGAATTTAACCATGTACCACACTTAATTATATTCAGACGTTTTGATG
Source organism: Polydrusus pterygomalis (assembly GCA_963969555.1). NCBI lineage: Eukaryota > Metazoa > Arthropoda > Insecta > Coleoptera > Curculionidae > Polydrusus > Polydrusus pterygomalis. The sequence goes on from OZ018379.1 coordinate 24,929,504, forward strand.
TCATTATTACATCTTCAGGAATGTGATCATTATTTTTAAATACGGCCCTGGTGTATATTTAACTCTTAGTTTATTGAAACCATCATACTGGGCTAAATTAGTATCAAGCGTAGCAAAATAACTATAATGAGGCTGCAAGCGTTCAGGATAGTCCTGAAATAACGGTCACAAGAAATTTTGTGAATTCCTATTGGAAGAATAATAAACTCGTAACATGTCGTGCTTTTCTAAAGCAGAAAACATAATTTTGCTGAAATATTCAGTATAAATGGTGACTACAGTTGTCAAGATAATTAAGGTGGAAGTATCAACATGCTTGCCAACCTATAACCTATTTCGCGTTTATTTATTTAATTTTTCTAGCTTTTACACAAAATATAAATAAAATCATTTTCGTCTTCATATTTTATAGGTAATAATTGACATATTAAATAAATATCAAGGAATTTCATTAAATATTTTAGGAGAATTTTATAGCGAAAAATGTCGGGTAAAATTTTTTTAAACATTATTATGTCATTCTTCTTTCACTATACAATTCTCCCAAAATTAGCAATGAAATAAATTGATATTTTTGTAATATGTCAGCTATTACCTAAATATTGTACCGACGATATTGATTTTATTTAAATGTTGGTTAATCAAATAATAAACTAAAAAAAGCAACGCGAAATAGGTTATAGGTTGGCAATAGATGAAATGACGTTAAGAATTCCACCTTAAGCCAAACAATTAAGTAAAAGTTCTTGTCATAGCAACCTTTGTTTTGTTTGATTTTATTTTTACTTTGTTACAATTTATATAAAAACTTAAATATAGTAAATTATTTATATAAAATTCCGGATCCATTTACATGTTGTATGTGGTAAAAAGATTAACTAACACTAGGGCCGTATTTAAAAATAATTATCACATTCCTGAAGATGTAATAATGACATCAAAACGTCCAAATATAATTAAGTGTGGCACATGGTTAAATTCAGGGCTTAAAGGGCTATCAAAAAATTTAATAAAAAATGCAGGTCCGTATTTAAAAAATTAAAGTTGATAATACTTCCATAAAAACAAAACGTTGGAACGAAATTCTAAAAACGTCACAATATGGAGCGTAAAAAGTTGCCTTAACAATGTTGTGCTTGTTTTTGTGTGGCGGATAAAATAAGTCAAGCAGTTTAAAAAAACAAAAACTCAAAATTTTAGTTTTTTGCAAAAATTTCAAAAACTAAAAAAGATAGCTTAGATATTTTTTTGCGATATTGCTCAGTACGAAATTGCGCAACTTTGCCACAATTTAACCGATGCTGTATCTCTTATAGTTTCCGAGATCCCCATGATGAGGCTCGAATTTGGGACACCCTGTATATTATAAAAAAAATACGAAAATGGCGAATAATTATTTCTCAATGTTTTGTAAAGGTGTGCTTCACCTAAAAGCAAAGACAATAGTTTTAAATGTAGAAGAAGAAGAAGAGGGAAAAAAATGTGGTACTTAGACAGCCTGATGGAAGAAACGGTAGAACTACTTATTATTTCAGTTGACTCCACAGATGAATCCTTCGAATTTAGTGATAGTGAAGTGAAGACACCTTTCTAGACCTTTAATTTGTTAACTCTTTTAAGTATGAACTGTTGTATTGAGAAAATAAAATTAATTCAGTTAAATATACAAATCTTTTTTGCACACCTTAAAAACTACATACGAATAAACATAAATTAGAAATAAAAAGTACATATAGAAACAAAAAAAAAATGAAAATAAGAAAGTATCTACCATAATATTACAATTTAAGAGGACAAGTAACTCCATTTAAAAAAATTGGTTAAAACGGTCGAATTTTTTGGCAGACCTGTTCTCTTAAACGATACAATATTTCACTATCACTTTGTTTTGTTAATGTATAGTATCGGCTAGAACTAAATCAGATAAAGTTTTCACTATGTATAATTTATTTACAACACGGGCAGGAAACAAAAGGAATTTCTATTTCATAAATAAAAACCTAAACGACCGCCACTGTCCGAAGATTTATTTTAAATCATCGGCTTGCTCTATTACAATTTTACGACCCTATTGTGAAAGGTAAAATTAGGAGTGAGCCAATCTATACAGGGTGATTCAAAAGTACTTTGACAAACTTCGGGAGGTAATTGCCGGCAATATTTTAAGATGAAAAGTTCTTATAAACAGTGGTCCTTGGCGACTTCGTTACGAAGATACAGGGTGTTGAAATGTTAAAAGGAATAGTAATAATTTTTAAATAACTCCTTAACGACTTATTTTCTTTTTATGAAATTTAGTGAATTAAATAAGCATCTAAGGACACTTATTTTCAAAGTACAACACGTAGTTTCTTGTGTATTTCAATCGGTAAGGCCATATACAAAATGCATGTCGGCTAAATGCGCATTATTTCTTAAATAATCCATACCTTATAAACAATACCAAAATATCCAATGAAAATAACAAAACTGAAGAAATAAAACTCAATGGTAACTAACTGTCAAATATGTTTTAATTTATCGACAAATGCGTTTCCAAAGCCGCCTTGGCAAAATACAAAATATTAAAAAATAACATACTAATAAATAAATATGTATGCCACTGAGAACGTGTTATACTTAGAAAATAGGCATCCGCAGATGCCTTCCTTAGGCAAATACATATTTGTTTATTAGTAAGTATGTATGTAGGTATTCGTTAAAATACTTTAATTAATATTTGAGTGGTTGATCAGTTTAAAACACATTTTTTAATCTTTGTGTATAGTCAAATAAAATAATCATTTACCCTTAAACCGTCCCTCGTATCAAAAAAACACACGTGATCTTTTTTGTTGTAAATAAAGGGGGGATTCAATGAAGAAAGTTAAAATAAAAAAAGTCAGTGGTGTAGCATAGTTTTCACAAAAAATATGATAGTAACATTTTGTACCGACGCCACTGGTTAAATTAACGAACGTGTTGTACTTTGAAAATAAGTGTCCTTAGATGCTTATTTAATTCACTAAATTTCATAAAAATAAAATAACTCGTTAAGGAGTTATTTAAAAATTATTACTATTCCTTTTAACATTTCAACACCCTGTATCTCAGTAACGAAGTCGCCAAGGACCACTGTTTATAAGAACTTTTCATCTTAAAATATTGCCGGCAATTACCTCCCGAAGTTTGTCAAAGTACTTTTGAATCACCCTGTATAGCGTTTAAACTACCTGTATTATTACTAAAAAGATATACTTTCAGGCGAAACATTATATGTTCACCCGGTAAGCTAAAATTTACGTTTTGAATTTTTAATGAGGGTTCTTAGCTATCAGGCAATAGGAAACAGACTTTAGATGTAGGTATAGTGCTACTGGTGGTGCCCTTTGCAATGTACATTAAAACTGATCAGATCTTGATTTATTTTTCTAAAATTTCCTATGTTTCAAATTTTATGCATATCATCCTATATTAAGATAAATATTTACAAAAAACTTAAAAAACAATATTAGCATATACACGCTGTATTTGGGAATTTATCAACTTTTGGACTAAAGTAAATTGGGCTAGAACCTCATATTTTAGCCTAAGGAATTTCTGCTAGCGTTTTTCAGACCTTTTAGAGACTACTAATATTTTATAACAATTTTTTAAGTTTTAATTTAAAAAGTTTACATTCACAGTACAGTGTGCCCATTCCCAGCTCAGATTTTCGCGTAATACTTAGTCATTTAATATTCAATAACAATAAACTAATTTGTGCCAATGTTTTTGGAGTAAATAATTTAGTTTTTATATCTGTTTCTTTTCTAATGATATAAAATGTATATAAAAACATTAATGAAAATCAAAGTTCAGTTAGAAAATATTTTGGTAAAGTGCATTAAGAATTTAGGTACATATAATTTTTTTTTTTTGATTTTGTGTTTTACTATGTCACCTGACATTTCATTCAATTAATAAACAAGGACTTATGCTATCCATCCCTAAATTTAAAAAAATTAACCTATGTTTTTCATATTTAGTCTTATTAAAAAGTTAAATTGAAGGTTAATTTAAAAGTAACAGATTTTCATGACCCAAACGTTACGGGACGATTGGTTATTACAAATTGCATTTTTAAACATGCGAGCCACATGAAATCCTGCGCTGTAATCAAGAAACCTGCACAAGATATATAATATGTTAAAAAGTTGTTGATACTTTTCACTGGAAACAGTTATACATATGGGGTCAGTTAATTAGTCAATAAGTTTAAAGTCAGTTAAGTACCAGGTTAAAACAATAAAACTTTATGTAATACAACCAAGGCCTAATTTGTTATTAAGAGGATGCAATTATGTACATCTACCATGGTTGTTATTTATAAATTACCTAGAAAATATATGTTCGCTGTAATTCCTTTTTCATGTTTAATAAAGGTATATCGTTTTTCAAAATTAATTGTAGTATTAATTTTATAAAGTTTGTTAATATTAATGATGGAATAAATTAATTAATCTCTAAAATAACATTAGATATATTATGCATATCAAATCTGATTTTTGATAAATACAATAAAAACAATAGAAATGATTGTCATTTAAAAGTTAACTTACATCTATTCATAAGTATATTTTTACTTTGATACAAAACATTAATTTTATATTTATTTGTCCCAAATTATGAGCTACATCATATGTTTTTTTTTATATGGAAAAGCATTAACGGGCGAACCTGTTAAAATCATCAGTTTCACTTGGTAATATCGGATCAGCGATATTAGGTCTAATATATAAGGTACATATATTTATAAAAAAAAATGGTACAAGTAAGGGGAGCAATTTGTCAAATATTTTGCCATGTTTCAGGTCACCTCTCCTTTACGTCTTTTTTAAGTACAACCTTACTTTAAAATTATAATCGTTCAGACGTACAACACTCATTTTGGAAGAAAATCAGGCCACCCGCTTCATCTCTAAAGTTTTCGGTTTAATAAGCGTATAGATTTTTATAAATTTTAATGATATATAAATCAGTTTTATTTTATGTTATGTAAGTCCATTATTACATGTTTTAACTTACAACTGTAAAAACTACAATTAAGTAGAGAGGCGGCGGGTATTACGGAATATTCGGGTAATTTACTATACCCTTGATATCGGCTCTAGTATAAGGAGGCTTTACCAAACAGCGACACATCAGTTATCACCCCGCGCGACAGTTAGCCGATTACGTTTAACTGCAAATCGGTTATAAGTGTTACCGGCATGCATTAATTTATGTTTTTCTATTTACAGGAATGCCAAAGAAGAGCACTAGTGACTTGTGGTTTATTATAAAATGTAACATTAAATAAATATATTCTTTTTAATTGTTTTAAAAGCATTAAATACTTAAAATGGTAAAATACAATGTGTTACGGAAGTTATATTTAATGGGTGTCTTAATGGGCGTCCTATAGGTACTGTGTCGTAGAGGTTGGTTTTCACCAGATAGAGATTTATCCCATAAGCAGCCTTTACAGTAGAAAATGATCAGAACAATTAATATATTCGAATGCCTTTTGGCCTTAGAAATGCCCCATCCACTTTTCAACGCTTTATATATGCCACATTCTTCTTGGCATTTAAAATAAACGTTGGCCCTAGAATCAGAGCGAATGTTTTGCACGCCAGTGAGGATACTACTGTATCAATTTACAAAATACGCACCCGGGCCAGTTGACTCGCCGCGATCTGACTATCGTCGTGTGACGGGACTTTTGTTAGTAGTTTTAGTTAAAAGTGTGGTTTGTAACAAAATACAAATGGTGACTTTTCTCCCATAAAATAGGAAAGTAAAATTTAAAGATATTTTTCTGCAATGTGTTAACGTATGAGGATTTACGCGATTAATAAGTAATTTCCATAACACTCTGTATACGAATTCCATATTAACCGAAAAATTAATTCTTCTGAACAATTATTTCTGAATAATAATTGTTAGTCTACTAAAAATTAATTTAAAAAAGCAACACCTTCCGTTAACAGTAGACTTAAAAAAATCGTTACTGTTCTTTATTAGCTCCAAATTTAGAATAATAGAAAAAAAACCGCCGCCCTCCTCTTAATTAAAGAAATATATAAATATGTTTCCGATAGGGGCAACAGTAGACTTTATGTCGATCCAATTCTATCTTCAAAATATTTTTTTAATCTAAGTCATTGACAGGAAACGAAAATAAAACAATTCGAATATAAAGTAGGTACAGTGTTAACCTGTAGACCATAATATTATGGCGAATCGTAAAAAATACAAAAGATAGATATCGAAATGTCAACTTACGTAAAAAGACAAAAAGTTGACAGTCAGCATCTTTTCTATTTTTTGGTAGTAAGACCATTTAAAAACAAAAGTAAAATTGCCACTTTCCGAAGAACAGGAAATATTGACAATAGATTTTTTGCTTCATACTAAAACTTTTATAATAAAATATAATATTATTTCTTTTAATTAATATATACAAAATTAGTAATAGGTAACATATTATCAAAAAATAAAAATATGATTAGGTACCTTTTACTACTTCATCCAGACCGTGGAGGCAACGTTTTAACCATATTTTTATTAGAGAGCTTGTTTTGCATGTATAGATTTATAAAATAAAAAATTTAATAAAAAATATACCTAAATAAATATGTCAAAATACCTTTACGTATATAATTACTAATGTCTTAAATTTAGGTTTAGGTACCATTTTAAAATTAAGACAAGTGCATAAGATTTAGATTTTAGCCTCATTATTAAGGTACAATAAGTATAAAACTTGCATTCGTCGATCTGTAGTATGTATGTAAAAAACATTTTTTTATACTTGCCTTAATAAATATATAAACTGTTCTTTGAATATCACCGCTTACTTAGTACTCCCTGATTAAGAACCCTTAAAAAATCCCAAAGTGTTTCTTTTACCATGGAGAATAATTATAGTACCCCAGTTTAATCCTCATTTTTTAAATTAGCAATAATTATTTTTCACTATACCATCGGATAGAATAATAAATAATCGACGATTCTTTACTGGCCTTTCCAGATTGACGCTAGTGGTGGACTTCTCGGATCTGAGTCAGCTCAATTAATTGGATCTTAAGAAAGGTTCGGACTGATCTGACTCCTGAAGTAAAACATACTGTTTACGGATCTTAAATGGAGTCGGATTAAGTTGTGATCCTGCGACGTATGGTGGATGATGGGTCTACAGAGTCTCGTTTCACTCGATCTGGTCCAATTAAAGTGATTGTCTGACCCTGTGGTGGAGTTACTTTAAAGCGATTCACGGGTTTTTCCATATTAGTGTGTGTTGCGTTTGTCTTTTATGTAATATATATTTCTTGCGCTAATCTTAATAGTTAGGACTAGTGACGCTACGAAAAACTTGTAGAACTACTTGAAAGCAAAGCAAGCCCATAGATACTAACAATGGAGCGACGCTACCAAGGCAGATAGGGGATTATTGTTGGTTTCTTATGAGAGAAAGCGATCAGGAATATAAACGAAAATCAGCATTTGCTAATTGCTACACGAAGACTGATATTTAACTGCTTTTTGGATACAACGAAAAATAAAATGGCAAATGCGTGCCTAGTCCTAGCTTTTAATAGTAAATGCGAGATTATTTATACATGGATCTGAAGTCGAATGCAAGCGGATCTAAAAGGCATATTTTTGAAGCAACGGATCCGCTACCAGCTTCAGTGAGTCAGATGTTTGTATTGATCCGGGTCCGAACCGCCCACGTCTAGTTTAAGCTGGAAAAGTTATCGCTTCGCAGCCCTTAGTAATTATTTTCAGAACTAAACAGCATTACAAACTAACCTAAGTACCTACTTACTACTAATACCAATTAGTGTAGTAGAGTTTAGTGTACGTTAATAATCAAAAAGGAAATAATATATTGTTGCAGCTACGAGAGTCCGCTTGTAATACTGAAATTCGGAATATAATCACTAAACAATTTTTTCGATGTTTTATCTATTTTGTGGTTCCGCAGTTATCAATGATTTGGTCCGTTTTAATTTAATAAATTTTCTACATATTTTTAATAAAAATTAAAGTTATGTGTGGTAAAATATACATAAATATGTTTTTAAGTAGGGTAATTCCTAATATAAGAATTAAAAATATCTATATTTTTAAATTAATTTTATGAAAAATGTTCTATAAACATGTTCGTGTTAAATATGCATTGCTTTTAAAATTTTCAATAGGATATTATCGCCATTTTTTTTATAAATCAACAAATGCCATGTTCTCTGACACATCAATAAAGTTTTAATACTATTGTAGGTAAATTATTACTCTTTTGACCATACTCAAAATTTGTGATTTCCATTTAATCGTTTACTAGATAGTTAAAAAAAATATTAAAAATTACCATTTTAAACAATTGTTAACTAACCCAATGTTTACAGAACTTTTTTTTTAAATTAGCTATTACTCTATTTCAGTCTATTAGGAATTGCCCAGTTTTAATTAAATTTTTGAGTTTTTTAAAATATATCTGTTTCTACATACGACTATTTAATTAAAATAATATGATACACTGCGTTTCCAAGAATACAAGATTATCATAAAGCATGGATAATAATATGTGATGTGGGTTAAATTTGGAAAAAAATCACGTAAAATCGACTGATTTCGTAAACTATGTTGTAATATACGAAACCTCATGATCTGCTTACAACTTTTAACAACATTAATATAAAAAACCAACGACCTGCGTATTCATTCACCCTTGTTAATTTTATAGCAATTAGAATGTAATTACGCATTCTAAAAGAAAAACTGAAATAGATGGTCGTTGCTTTAATTAGAAACGCCTTACAAATACCAAGTGTGATATGTCGTTTAAACCCACGTTAACAAGAAAACTGAATCATAATAAAATAACTTTTCTAGTAGGTATTAAAAAAAATATTGGTCGGTGGTCTCACAAAACTAAAACGTTAGATCAAAAATCTAATGATTCCATTGTATATACCAGAAAACAAAAGTGGCAATAGGAAAGTAAATAAAGTCTAAAGAAAATAAATTGACGTTTCAAAATTTAATTTTCCCTAAAAAATTTCGACTTATGCGACTTTTTCAATTTAATCCACATCGTATCTTTTATTCTCTAAAGTGTATTCTTTTATGGGACACTTTGTATCTACCTGATAGAAATATAATAAGTGGTAAACCATTGGTGGTAATGTTTTTTTATTTGTAAATTATTAGTTTTAGAATCAATTAACCTTTTGATATGGTTCATGTATACTTATTCCTAAACTGCCGTCTTTAAGTTTTTTTCTTGAGTTTTTCAGGCTTCAAGCTTGTTGGGGATTTTTTTTTGCATCGATCCAGATTATATTTTGTACGACAATATCAAATTAAAAATCTTAACATACTTTTTATATATTCAAGTTAAGTTATAAGTTTTAGAAATCCTTTAAAGAAGATATTTTAACAATCCGAGATAAATTTTTATTTGACTATTGGTTATCAGTTGGTTTGTTTTCTAGTACAATCCACTTTGTCAGAAATTTTTAAAATATATTAATAGAAGGTATACCAGTAGTGTATAAATTTAAATATAAGAAATATACAAATTTAAATACACATATTTAAGACGGCTTAGTTTATTAAAAGTCGAGAATACAATTTAAATTTTTTCATGAAATTTTGAAGTAAAGTAACTGACTTTCATATTTTACACACTAAAAAAATAAAAGTTTTGGAATTTAATTAAATATTGTAATATTATTACAAATCCCATCATTTTCCCCGGCTTTACAGAAACAAACTTCGTGTATTACGGACTAATTTCAATGGATACGTTTGATGATAGAAAAATATGAAAATTCTTGCTAATGTCCATTTAGATTTGTAAATGGACATAATATGTGTGAAGGTGGATATAAATCCGAAAAACCCCGAATATTTAAATTCCAGACGCAGAAGACTTCTCTTTTACAGACTTAATTTCTGTGCATTTAATAATTAAAAATAGGTAATAAAAGATACGAGAAAACATGTATCTTTCAAATAAATTTAATTCCAAAAATTCGCTTCCAGCCAATGGTTTCTTATATCGTCAAATAAAATATTTTTAGTCCTTTATAAAACATTCTTACTTTGTTAGTGCATCTAGTAAAAGAAACTAGTTCAATAACAATTAAAATAATACCCAAAACGACAAGTCTTTATGATTTAATTTTAGGCTTTTATGGCAGTTTACCTCACAGTATGCCAGCAAAATACTGTTTTCCTTGGACTCTGGATCATATCGTTCCAGTGCTCTTTTCCGCTACCAGCAGATTTTGATCCAATTGTGCAACAACCAATTAATGGGTTGCTTCCCATTATGTCATTTCCTTGATCATATATCGATATCTGAAATTTATATGTTATTTATTATACACTATTGGCAAACTCGAATCTAGGGTGGCGATATAACCGCATCAGACGAAGATTATTAGTAGCGTTTAACACGTTAAACAGAGAACACGCTATCCCCTACCTCCCACCTTCCATTCTTTAGAACACGCAGTCGAAGCAGCCACGGGATCAGTCGATACGTCGAATAAATATTTTCGTATAAAGCAAGCCTCCTGCGAAGTATTAACTGTCATTTTAAATTAATAATGTATCCATGCGAACAAACAATTAATATCATCAAGTGGTATTTAACAGCTGAGAGTACCCAAGAAGTTGTTGGGCGATTTTTTCTTTTATAGGAGGTATTATTTATTGTATTCATTTTTTTGGTTATCATTGTTTTCTTTTCGTTTTTAGGTTTAGGGCTAATAAATAACATTAACTATTATACCGCTGTCGTAATGTCAAATGCAACAGCGAAAAACATGATATAAAAATGAAAACATCGTAAAAATATCGCACGACAAAAAATATCATACTCCATCGAAGCTCCTTTGTTACTAAATTTGAATCGGTTTATGTTTACGGGCAAAGGCTCGGCCACACCACACACATATCCCCCCTTTTCAGTAGGAACGTAGGAGTGGTTAGGTGTCTCTTTTTAACTAAATGCTTTGCCCATATTTGCCTTCTCTTTTGGTTGCATTAGAGATTTCGCACCTCAGATTCGATTATGCCAATAGTATATAATGTTTTTCGAAATCTACAATTTGATTCTCGCAATGTAGGATAATCGTTTGATCAAGGAGGTTAATGAGTGTGCGAATATCTATTACCTCTAGTTCAGCATTTTGAACCCCTGACGATGGTAAATTAAATGTCATTGCTTCATTCCATACTGGATTGCAGTTGGCTTTTTTGCATGACGACTTCTTTTTCTTCGTTCGTTTTCCGTTTATTATAAGATAAACTTTAACAAAGGGATCTAAAACAAATAATTATAATAAAAGAACGGAACTTTCTTGATTCTGATACTATTATCTATTTTTATTATTATAAATGTTCTATTTCAAAAATGTTTATTGTATAGGTATTGAATTTAGTAAGTAATTATTCCGACATTTTAGTTACCTACCCCCACAATCCACATCCTCTTCTGCCATCACACCTACCTTATAGGTACTTCTTTAAATACCTTCGTTCGGACTACTTTAATTACTACATATTGAACAGAAGAGTTTGTGTATCTCCCCAGATTCGTTATTGTTAGCCTAGGGCATTGAATATCAAACTATAAGAAGGCCATGCATATAAGCAGATTTCCAAAATCTGCTACGTTAAATTCATAGATGGCACAATGAGTTCACCAACAATAAAGCGTGTTGATGCAGCCACTAACGACACTGCTTTCACTGCTAAATTAAAACATTGTTGCCGCCTGTCTGTTTGACTTGCTGTATGAGTTTTTTAAATTTATTTTTAAAGCTTATCGTAAAACTTGATGTCACATAAGTACCTACACCTATCCTGGATTTAAGTAGCTTACCTTTATTTTCGTACCTATAGTATGGTCTAGACCTAAAAATGTCCCTATTTTTACTTTCTTAGTACCTACCATATAATATTTTCAACCTTTTGACGTTCCAACGTTAATTACATGAAAACATATTGACTGCCATGTTTTCTATTTTTAACAGAATTAAATGACGACTCTCACTGATCAATACATATACCTATATATAGGCTACACGTATATGGAGGGAAAAGTAAAGGATTTTGAAAATTTCACGTTTATTATGTTGTCAGGTTACGTATTACAAAATGGCGTTATTCATGTGGAAAAAATATAAAATATTTTGTCCTTTTTTGCGGCTTGTCTCGTTCCGGTTCTCTTGCCACGGCGGCGTACATATTATTATCAAAAACATACATTCGGCTGGAATTGAGAACCTCCTATTTTATTGTCTGTTAAAAATGCTTAAATCATTAAAAATTCCAATAAAATACGATATGCGGCAACACCACGACATCACATTAGTGAATTTGAGACATCTGTTGCCGAGGCGCTGCATTATAACTGATAGATTTAAGGTTAGAGTTACGATCAACTCCACAATGGCGGCCAAACCACCTCCAATACGTATAAAAAAGGGTTGTCAACGTTTCTCGGATATCCGCTATCCTTATAGTTTGATATTCAATGTCTAGGGCTTATATATTTTTCTGCACATATGAATAAACAATTATAATAATATATTTAATCCCCAATGAAAAACATATCTAGCTTATAAAAACCTTGTTTGGTAATCGTTTTTGTAATATAATAGTATAAAATAAAATATTTACCAATGCATTCTTTGTCAGGTGGCAGAAACAAATTTCTTGCTTTTACAAGACTAAGGGTCAATCTCTCGGCCGATGGCAAATAGTTAAGGGACACCAATAATTCTTGTAATTCTTCAGGAGGTTTCTTATTTTTCGTTATTTCCCCCCATATTTCGATACTATTGGCACAGTCATAATCAGTAAGAGGCATGGCGACCTACAACAAAACAATTATTAATAATTTGTCATTAACTTGATTTTTATTGTCTGTGTTGTAATATTAAGTAATATGCCGCTTTAATACAAATAATGTATTATTGTACAAAGCAAGTAATCTTACCTCCCCTATTATGTCATTTCTAGAAAATCGGTCGTAGTCAAATACTTGAAGCAGCAAAGTTTTCAATTTTAACTCCTCGTGCGACACCGGGAATTTAAATAGCTGGTTAAAAACGGGATTAGCATCATTTCTATGTATAGCAGTCTGTCTTTTTCTGGTGTCCACTTCCGGCATCAGGATTAGTCGAACGTATGGATCGTTGAAGCCTCCCTGCTCACTTCCGGCTAAATCATGAGCTGTAAATATTAAAACGCATTACATCGTTGGTACCGCAGGGTTCTATAAAGGCGTTCTTTTAAGTATAGTATTTTTAGAATTATACCGTTGATCTTTTGACTGCAATAAACCCTCATTATTCCTTTGACCATAAAATAAATAATGAAATCCCAAATTTTAAAACCTTTTCGAGCAGAGCCGGACCAGGTACAAATTCAATTTATACCTATGCCTGATTCATATATAAATACAAACTGATTTTTAATAATTTTAGTCTTTAATGGTTTTCCGGCGAGTAATTTTTAGTAAGGCTTATTAGCGGTAGAATGTAGCGTCCTTGGAATTGTGCTGATAGGGCATCTTCAAGTGTCATTTTTAAAAGAAAGCATTTATCTACCGATGCCAAACTAATAATTAAAAATGTGTATCAATCTTTGTTAAGTAGAAATTTTAATTTGATGTATGCTTTAGCAGAGACGTCTACTTTGACAAAAACTCCTTTATCTTCGGTAAGAGACATAGTACTTAAACCTGTTAATCCTAGAAAAAAATCGAAATGATTCTGGCACATTTAGAAGCATTGACGAAAATTACATGGATTTATTAAGAAGAAAGATTTACCAAATGTATGAGGCACAAACTGTACCCACTTTGATTTCCCTCAAAGAGCGGCTGATTAAAGACGAAACAAATATCTCTTGTTGCCTTTTAAGCCTTAGGAAAATATTGCGTAAAATGGGTTTTAAATACCGAAGCATTAATAAAGACAAACATTAATGAAATCTCAACGTTTACGGGAATGGAGACTTAAATATTTAACAGCTGTTAAACAATTTATAGAAGAAAATCGCCCAATTATTTACCTTGACGAAACATGGTTCGATACCCATGACACTCCAAGAAAAGGTTGAGATGATTCTTCCAAAAAATGTCAGAGAACGGGTTTGTTCCAAATTGTCTGTTGCTTTCAGCTAAAAACAGCAGATTCTTCTTTAGATTACCATCAAGATACCGACGCACAACTTTTTGAAGATTGGTTTAAACATAAACTCCTTAAAAATATACCTGAAAATAGCGTCATTGTAATGGACAATGCTAGTTACCATAGTCGGCAAGCAAAAATCATTCCCAATTCTAATAATACAAAAGCAGAAATTCAAAATTTTATAATTGAAAATGATTTATATTTTGAAGAAACTTTCAAAAGACGAGGACTGCTAGAAGTATTAAAAGCTTTTAAAATAAATAAGGAATACGAGTGTGACAAACTTGCAGCAGAAAATGGACATACAGAGTGTTGCGTCTTTCTCCATACTATTGTATATTCAATCCTATTGAGCTAATATGGCACCAATTAAAATCCAATATTAGGAGAAATAATATTTCTCCTACATTAAATGCATCTGTAGTAGAATTAATTAAACACGAATGAAGAAAAATTTCTGCAGACAGCTGGAAAAACTGTTTACAGCATGTACTTAAGGTGAAAAATTCTTACAATTGTATGATTACAAATGTTCAACCCTTAATTATAAGTTTAGGCTTAGATGAAGATAGTGATAGTGATACTGAGTTAAATTTTGAATAAATTATCAATAGTTTTTTAGAATTTAATTAATTTTTATTGTACTTGTTATCCTAATAGTTATACTTTTAAATTATATTATTTTCAATTATCATTAATTGTTATCATTATTTTACATTTATTATTTATAGGTACCTATCTAAAACTAAAAATACCTATTTATTTATTTTAAATTATAAAAATAAATGGTGTAGGTACATTGTCAAGCCGACCCTGATCCCATTTAATCCCCTTTGAAGAGGTTGAGGCGTATACAATAGGGTTTAATCAGGTAGTTTATTTTTGGCAGTAAGAGTCAACGGTATAATTCTGCAAATACTATAATAATTACCTTCTATAAGATGCACGACAAAATCCGATCGGTCAAAGTCATAGCTCAATCGGAAATGCAGCCTTCCCAAACCGATTCCTGATTTGTTAGCTTCCCCGATAAATAATGGTCCATCCTTCTTAAGGTACAAGTCAGGTTGAATAGCACCCAAAGGGCTGGCAGGGGGTGCTGAGGAACCACTATCAGGGGTTGCTCCCCTTGATGGTGGTATAAATAGCGGCGACAGGCATCTAAAATACACTATGCGTTATATTGGTTTATGATGATGATTTTGATGATATTCAAACAATATTGCAAATTTTTTGGTACACCGTATTTTTTATTTAGAAAATTTCAACAAAGTATATTTAAAAATAGGTGTACTTTCTGTTTGCTTCTTTTAAAAGGCAAAGCAAAGTAAAAATCTTATGTACGTGCAGTCATAGACCATTAAAATGTTTTCAGCCATATACTAGCTACCTTTCCCACGAAGCTATTAATGTACCTAACTATGAAGTTATGATGTGCTATTCCTACAAAATTAGGTAGGTTACTACTTGTTCACCTTGCAAACGTGGTATTCCTGGGACTGGCCGGTACTGGGGAATTACATGAGCTTCCAGATCCACCAGTTAATGATGCCAAACTCGACTGGGAAGGCGATGGTGTCCGTAGTTCGGCTCCACTTCCAGTCATATGACCAAATCCAGGTGAAGACGACCTAATATCTAGCGATGCAGCACGGTGAGGAGAAGGCGATCGGCTTGACCCGTGGTGCAAAGGGTAGCTGACAGTGTGCGTAGCTTCGTGGTGATAGTGATGCGCTTGTTGAGCTTTTCCGTCGGGAGCAAATGTTCGAATTTGTGGTGATGATCCGCGGTGGCTGCCCTAATGAAGAAATATATAGGTACAAACCTTAGTTATTTTATAGTATTATGGGATACAGTAAAACAAAGTTGAACTTGGAAATTTCCACTATATATATTAACTAGAAAAATTACATGTTTCGCTAACACTGTAGCTTTGTCAGATGACAATGATTTAATAAATGTGAAAAATAAAAATTTGGGTGCAATTAAATTAAATTTTTGAAGATGTAAATAAAACAGTGGAAGGGTTACAATAGCGGGAAAATCCAACAGAGGGTTTAAAGATTAAATTAAAATAGGTATAGTGTTTCTTAGGTCAATTTAGTGACATAAAACAGTATGAAACTCCTAACCATAGGCGTCCCAAACAAATAATTAAAATGCGTATAAACACTTATAAGTTTGTTTAACATTAGGTGTTTGTACATACTACACTTTATAAACCCATTGTATATATAATAATATTATATTAAAATAATAAATATAAGGTAACTCAAAGATTCTATACACAAAACTAAAACCAGAAAAATAAACCTGACACGGCACGACTCTGCTCAGAAAATGCTTTAATTTTTTTACCAGAACTCCATTCTGGGATCATTCTCCGGCCCGTCCATAAGTTCCAAATCACGTATATTTTATTTTCGTCTCTTCCACGCCATCGGCGGTCACTGGCCTATCTCTGTCTGACAGAATCGATCGTTGAACGGGCTGGAAACCGCTTCAGCTTATACCAGCCGCTTTAACTTACGCTTATAAGTGCATAAATTGTGAACGGTTGCCAGTTCTACCAAATTTTCTGGTTTGTTAATATATTATGTATAAGTAGGTATACGAGAAACAAGGTTTTGTTAATTAGTTGTTTTTAAACACTGAAAAGACTTTTTGTCTTGATTTTAGTTATATTGTTTCTTAAGGACTAATGAATGGCTTGTTGTTTTTTCTGTCACACTCAAAACTCCTCGGTTTAAAGTATATTTGCAAACTAGCTTTCAAAGAAAGTTACTGACTAACAATTGAATACTGATATAAATGAAACATCTTTAATAAAAAAAACTTAAAGAATTGTCTAATTGATCATTAAGTAACAGGTCCGTATTTTTAAGTTTATTTATTTCCATAGATTCTAACAAATTTAGTTTTAAGCCTTCGTTTTCTGTATGTAAGGTTTTAAAGGAATAAGGATCAAAATTATGTTGATAATCAAGTAAATGGTTCAAATTTCAAAAAAAAAACTTAATGGTCGAAAATAAAAACACCTTATTGATGCCAAATTAACAGAAAAATTTTTTTTTTGTAAAATATACATTAAAAAAAAACAAAGAAGCTCAGACCTAAACACCAAATTAATGATATACTTAATAATTTTTTTTTTATTTTTTTAATTTTTTTTTTACTTTGTCTTATTAGAGCTGTCAGCTCCAGTTCATATTTAAAACTTTTTAAATTTTAATTTCTAATTAAGGAATGTCGAGAGCCAAGATTTTAAACTATTATTACTTCTAAACAAAGAATGTCTACATGACATACATTTTTTATAACATCTACAATTTTCAAATTTTATATATAATTTTCTCTCCTCACACTTAACGGTGTTGTTTCACCAATATGTGACCTCACACAAAATTATTTCTTTATTAGTCCCTTTAATTAGTCAATTGAATCGACCCTTCATTTTACTCAATTCTTTCTGTTCCTTCTTCACAACAATCAGCTTCTTTCTCTTTTGATTACAAATACTCCTACATTGACACATAACTTACTGCTGTGATAACTTTCTGACTTGGTTTCTGCTTATATTTTACGAATGGCCTCTCGTTAGGTCTATCATTATGTTTGCAGTTTCTCCAAATACCCAACTCTACCTTTTAATCATCTTGTAGCTCCGTTTGGACTGTTCGCACCTATTGTATTTCTTATTGTCCTTATTCTATTCTCCTGATGATGAATGTATACATATTCGAAACATGTAGAGAATTTACCCTTCAATAAAACTTTATTTTAATATACCAGTGGAGGAAGACTTAAAGTGTCTTATTTCTCTCCTTTCACTAAATTAATGGTTTAGTGGGTAACGGCGATGCCTTATTATCAATGATCTGCTAGCTAGCAGATCATTGCTTATTGTAGCAAATTCGTCAACTAGTTTGTAGAAGTATACTTAGTCGTACAAAAATTGCTTACATATATTGAATCCCACGATATATTTAAATGGTGACATACATGTATTTTACTTTTCCATGTACCTACTCATTTTCTCTGCAACAAAGTGTACAAACTATATGCGATGCGGTAAACTGTAGTAGGTATATTTAAGTTAAAAGATGTTTTTATTTGTAAAAGCCAAATTTTGAATTTTGTGTGTGATTACTCAGGGGGGGGGGGCAAATGCCCCCCCCCCTGCCCCCCCCCCCCCCCCCCCAATTGACGCCCCTGTCTATTCCATCTTTTAGAAAACTGTTATAATGTTCCTGTATTCTTTTGTCAAAATGTCTACCCGTTTGGCCAATGTATGTTTTAGGACAATCTTTGCATTTTAATTTATAGATGCCCGACGCCTGATTTTTTGTTTTTATCGCTTTTGGTTTTATTGTTTTTGATAAATTTACTTAGCGTTATTAGTTTTGTAACACAAATTTATATCAAGTTTGTTAAGAACATTGCCAATTACTTTGCTAGGTTCTCCAAAGAAAGTGACAAGTTTAAAATTGGTCAGAGTTTTTGCTTCTAGGAAAAACTAAGTCAATAGCCTTTTTGTAAGTTTTATTTTTTAGGATTTGGTCAATTAGATTTAAGTTATAGATGTTATTAACTGCAATTTGTTTAATAATGTTTAAATGTGTAATTGATTCGATCGTTACTTGATGAAGATCCATATTAAATAAATACGTAAGAGAAACAACATTAAGGTTTCAAATCATCACAAAATTTAGTTTATTTTTATATTAAAAATAAAAACATGACATGTTTCGTAGCACTACCACTTCGTCAGATGTCGAGATGGAAATGGCAAACAAAACTGAAGGTGTAGAGGCATTTACCTGCTAAGTACTAATTATCTAAATATTCCTTATCTTACGGCTTTTGGAAAAAACCGAGTAATAAAGTATACTTATAAATACTGAACAATAGGAATAAAAATGGTTGGAAACTACAATATTTCAAAACAAATTTAATAAGGGTGAATTGTTAACATCTAATTGATCGTTTAAAATTTTGCCTGCTTTTTTAATTTTTTTAATTTCTAGAGATTCCAATAAAGACAACTTTTTGCTTTTATTTTCGACATGTAAAATTTTAAAATTATCCTGAAAAGTATGGTTTTCTAATAGTAGATGAGTTGCGTACGCTGAATTTTGTTTTTTATTTAGAAAGTCCCTTCTATGTTCCTGTAGTCTAACTTTAAAAGTGCGTCCTGTTTGTCCTATATAACTTTTTTGACAAGAACCACAGTCTAATTGATAAACTCCGCATTTTTGTTCTTTGTCAGTCTTGTCTTTATTGTTTTTGATGTATTTACTTATATTGTTGTTTGTTTTAAAAACTATATTAACGTTTTGTCTCTTTAAAATGTTGCTAACCTTGTCTGAAGTGTTTCCTATATAAGTCATTGTTTTATATGTTTTATGTGTGTCTTTTACCCTAGGATAAATTAGTGAGAAAGTTTTTTTGTTTAATTTATTTTTGAGTATATTGTCTATTGTTTTGGGGGAATATCCGTTATTTACAGCAATTTGTTTAATAATGTTAAGTTCTTTGTTATAATCTTCCGATGGTCTCAAAACTCAAAAATAAATTAAACAAAAAAACTTTCTCACTAATTTATCCTAGGGTAAAAGACACACATAAAACATATAAAACAATGACTTATATAGGAAACACTTCAGACAAGGTTAGCAATATTTTAAAGAGACAAAACGTTAATATAGTTTTTAAAACAAACAACAATATAAGTAAATACATCAAAAACAATAAAGACAAGACTGACAAAGAACAAAAATGCGGAGTTTATCAATTAGACTGTGGTTCTTGTCAAAAAAGTTATATAGGACAAACAGGACGCACTTTTAAAGTTAGACTACAGGAACATAGAAGGGACTTTCTAAATAAAAAACAAAATTCAGCGTACGCAACTCATCTACTATCAGAAAACCATACTTTTCAGGATAATTTTAAAATTTTACATGTCGAAAATAAAAGCAAAAAGTTGTCTTTATTGGAATCTCTAGAAATTAACAAAATTAAAAAAGCAGGCAAAATTTTAAACGATCAATTAGATGTTAACAATTCACCCTTATTAAATTTGTTTTAAAATATTGTAGTTTCCAACCATTTTTATTCCTATTGTTCAGTATTTATAAGTATACTTTATTACTCGGTGTTTTCCAAAAGCCGTACGATTAGGGATATTTAGATAATTAGTACTTAGCAGGTAAATGCCTCTACACCTTCAACTTTGTTTGCCATTTCCATCTCGACATCTGACGAAGTAGCAGTGCTACGAAACATGTCATGTTTTTATTTTTATTTTTAATATAAAAATAAACTAATTTTGTGAAGATTTGAAACCCTAATGTTGTTTCTCTTACGTATTTATTTAATAATGTTTAGTTCTTTTTGAAAATTGATTTTATTTAGAGGGAGCCCTTTTTTCTTTATAAACTTGATTAAGAAACGATTCGATTTATTTACAAGGAATGTTTGCCAAATTCTTACTGATAAATTTTAAAAGAGGGTTTCGTAAGAACAGCACAAGTCAAAAAAGTTTAAATTGCAGAAATCGTAAACAGCTGCTTCTAGTTTAGTACCAGTACCTAAAAATATATAATTTTAAATCCCTAATCCGAACATTTTTTTGAGTAATATGCCCCAAATTTTATTGTGGTCTCTGTAAAATACCCTCAAAGTATAGACTTTAATACACAAAATCCATTTAATTATTTCTAACGTTTGAACAACTTCGTATTTAATTTTGCGAAAAGCTTCGGGACGGCCAATTGTGGAAATGGGCTTAGAGCAAATAAAAGCTGGCCGGACTTTCCGTTCAAACAATATCTGGATTATTTCTTGTTTGGAATTGTAGTTAATATGTTTGAAATTACACGCTTCAAAGCGCTTAAAATATAATTGAAATGTACTAGAGCGTAATTCCGTTTTTAACGGAAAACCGATGAAAGAAAGGTATCCAATATCCATATCAATAAGTTATTAGAGAAACTAAAAAAAATATCTAATAACTCGACAATATTGAATGTAATGTTATAATAATAACATTGGCAGAAATAGTTTATTTACAATCAAAGTTGTTTGGTCAGGCATGTATTTTTTAGTGACTGTTTAAAGGTTGGAGACAATGATGTTTCTTGAATGATGAAAGATATTTGGCCTGCCAAAGATACACAAACACAACATGCCTCTAAGACCCATTATGAGCTCCCGTAATTCTCCAACATACGAGCTAGCTAGATTTCTACTCCTTCTACTCAAACCTCTTCAAGGAAATAGCACATCATTTGTTAAGAACTCACAACACTTCGTACAAATAATAGGAGGAAAGGAAGTACAGCCAGGAGATCAGCTGGTAAGCTTTGACGTCGAAAGTCTTTACACCAACGTTCCCGTAAAAGACGTCCCTAAAAGTTATCAAAAACAAACTTGAGGAAGACCATACTCTACAGGAAAGAACAACGCTCCCCATTAATGCCATCTTGGAACTATTAGAATGCTGCCTCAACAATTCCTACTTTCAAGAAAAGGATAGATTCTTCAAACAAGTAGACGGACTACCGATGGGCTCATCTCTCTCACCAATAATCGCCAACATTTACATGGAATGGTTTGAATCCAAAGCAATGGAACAGGCAAAGAAGAAACCAAAAATGTGGCTGAGATATGTGGATGACACCTTCATTATTTGGAATGGAACCGAGAGGAACTAAGAGATTTTCTAAATCACCTTAATAGCTTAACACCAACAATCAAATTTACCATGAAGAAAGTAGAAAATAATCAATTACCATTCCTAGATGTCAACGTGAAGAAAAATGGCAACAGCATTCAAACGTCAGTATACAGAAAACCCACACATACAGGTCAGTATCTCAATTTTAGATCAAATCACTCAAACAGTACGAAACATGGCATAGTTCAAACCCTCGTAGATAGAGCAATTACAATCTGTAACTTGGAAGAAGCACTTAAAAAAGAAACTGACCACATCAAGACCGATCTCAACAAAAATGGCTACCCCACAAGATTAGTCGACGCAATATTGGAAAATCGTAAGATTCGACCCAACGCGCAAGAAGCAAACAGAGAGGCACAACCAACACTCAATATTCCGTATGTCAAAGGAGTATCTGAGAAAATAAGGAGACTAGGACAACGATATAACATCAACACCGTATTCAACTCGAGGGACACCCTAAGAAGCCACCTGACGAAGACAAAGCCCACAAGTCGAAAAGATAGGAAAAACTGCGTCTACCAGATTCCCTGCGAATGCGGCCAATCCTATATAGGTGAGACATTAAGACCATTAGAAACAAGGATTAAAGAACACAAAAACAATATGTTAAAAGGAGAGACCGAAAGGTCAGGTGCAGCTGACCATGCCTGGAAACATGGTCACCATATCATGTGGTCCAAAGCTGAAATTCTACATAAGGAACCACACTGGAGGAAAAAAAAGTTCAAGGAAGCTGCTGCTATTCACCAGAACCCAAGCTGCTTTAGTAAACCATCCTTAGATATAAGAAATATCTGGAAACCTTTGTTAGATAGATGTAATCTTAGGATAAGATCGCGTGCCAACTGAACGCATGACTGCACCCACCTCAGTTATGCTTTAGTGCACCTAGCTAGTATAAATAGTCCGGTAGTTACTTTACTTATTTAGTATTCACCTGAAGACGACTGGAGATACTTACCAGTTGAAACGTTCTGATTTAAAACAAATAAAGACAATGGAAGTCCAAAACTCTTTCATCATGTATTTTTTAGTAGAAAACAATCCGATTTCTTTAGAAACTTTTTAATACAAAAGGTCTATAAAGCCTAATTTAAGGAATTGATGTTGGTAAATAAGTGTTAATAAAGTACTTTGGAAGTTCAAACTTAGCAACACTTATTCACGGAAATTGCTTGCCGGAAGTAGGTCATCAAAGTATTTCTACAAAAACCATCAGTAATGAAATTGGTCTTTTAGAAACAACTAATTGATCGAATTGGTGCAGAGCCGGGCCAAACTACTTTTATAGGCGGTTTTTATTGAGAATACGATGACTGACGAAATGAATCTAATCGTAAACAATTATTTGCATGTAAGTATAGGATGTAAACGACTATAACCAGTAGAAGTGGGGAACTTTGTTAAGGGGTGCAAAATAGGAGAACACATTTAAATCTTTAAAAACTATGTCGTGATGATGATGATTATACCTAATAAGTTGGTATACAGTATGTATCAACCAAATGGAATAAATTCGATAATAAATACATGGGGACGTGTCCGAAAAAACGCTCGGATACGTCGATTGTTATTTTTTTCAATAAAAAAACCTCGACTGACTTAAGAAGACCAATAACGCTTGCGATGTTCAGTAACATTACAAGAAATTTCTATTTAAGAATACGATGTTGCGAAGACGTTCGCGGCGAGTATTTTTAACATTTCCTACATCAGTGTATTTTTTTTGTTTTGTAAATTATCAAGAAATAAACAGTATTAGGTACTTATTAGGTTTTGAGTGAGTTGTTAATTTTTGCAATAAATCTGAAAACACTTAATATTTCCGAAACAGGATATTGTACATGAAATATGTCTAAAATTTTCTGAAGAATCAAAAAATTCAATAATATACAGGATGTGCAACTAGTAATACCAATCGACGTGTCCGAGCGTTTTTTCGGACACGCCCCCATGTATTTATTATCGAATGTATTCCATTTGGCTGATACACACTATACAGTGTCCGCAAGAAAGTCCGCATCAAATGGGACTTTTTATTACTATTAGGTATAGGTAAAAATTGAAAAAGCAGTTAGTTTTTGCTTACCTAAAAACCAAAAATGACGTATACTGAAGCAGCTGCACGACTTGCGTTACTTGTCAAATTTTACATTTTTAATAAAATAGGTTCAAAAATGCCCTTATTTATCAAAATATCGAAAAACTTTATTCGAGAAAGTTGTTTATTTAGGCATTTTTAGCCTTTGTACGAAATTTTGACAGTCTAATGCAATTTTTATTTTTTGCCAGATTCTTGAAAATTTTGATCAAGCCTCGTAGATTAACTTTTATACATCGATGTTAAACCATTTGCCTTTACTTCATTTGTAATCTTAATGCAATTTTGTGTAAAATTTTTGTTTCCAATTATTTAGTTTGCTTCAAAAACTGAAATTGTTATTGATCAGTATGTAATGTTTGATGCAAAGTTTATCTAATTACATCAGTTTTTTTAAAACCGACGTTTCTCATTTTTCTTAAGTTAGTAAACAGATGTACAAAAAGAAAATATTAGGAAGCTTTCGTTGAAATTTTACTTAATTGATATTGGATCAAAAAGAATAAATATTAATCGCTCGAAACATTTTATTCAACAAAAATATAGTTTAATATAATTAATTTAATTTAATAATAATAATTAAGTAAAATTTCAACGAAAGCTTCCAAATATTTTTTTTGTACATCTGTTTACTAACTTAAGAAAAATGAGAAACGTCGGTTTCGATAAAACTGATGTAATTAGATAAACTTTGCATCAAACATTACATACTGATCAATAACAATTTCAGTTTTTGAAGCAAAATAAATAATTGGAAACAAAAATTTTACACAAAATTGCATTAAGATTACAAATAAAGTAAAGGCAAATGGTTTTACATCGATGTATAAAAGTTAATCTACGAGGGTTGATCAAAATTTTCAAGAATCTGGCAAAAAATAAAAATTGTATTAGACTGTCAAAATTTCGTATGGAGGCTAAAAATGCCTAAATAAATAACTTTCTCGAATAAAGTTTTTCGATATTTTTATAAATAAGGGCATTTTTGAACCTATTTTATTAAAAATGTCAAATTTGACAGGTAAAGCAAGTCGTGCAGCTGCTTCAGTATACGTTATTTTTGGTTTTTAGGTAACCAAAAACTAACTGCTTTTTCAATTTTTACCTATAGATAATAATTTAAAAAAATCCCATTTGATGCGGACTTTCTTGCGGACACTGTATACAGGGTTAGTTGAAATAACCGGAACGGCTAATTTTCTTCAAAACTACCAAGGCTAAATCAATGAATTTTGGTACAGGTGGATAACTTAAAAAATTATTGACAATTACGACGTTGCCAGATTTTTCTGTACCTCAAATAATATAACACTAGGTACTCCTTTTTTTATTGAATTCGATTCCTCGCATCAACATTACCATATTCTGATAGTATCAAATTTGTATCTCAAATAGTTCTATGGGAAAAAAGTTAATTAGTTCCAACTCTGACTTTAAAAAAATCCAATCTATTTTCATTTAAAAACGTTTCAAATAATGTGAAAAGAAAGGTTGGTAGACATAATGTACCTAATAGTATCGATAACGATAATAACAACAAACAACTACTAACAATAACATAGCTAGTAAAAATTACTTACATATTATCGGTTTTATGTTCAAATTAATGTAGTGTACTATATGTACTGATGCTGCAAGGCATTAGAAATTACATTACTGCTGCGGATATGGGTACGAACTGGCGCGACGCCTCCACGTGGCAAAACACATATAATATATATTTGTGTTTTGCCATTTTTTAAAATTCACTTAGGGCATGAAGAAAGGGATGTAGCTTATTTTGAGAAAGGTACCTAAAACTGCCTATATTTTTTTAAAGCTATATTGCTGAAAATTGTTTGCATGCTTACTCTGTTAAAATAAGCAAGTACTTTTGCCATTAGGGCTAGAAATGGAGGGGGTAACAACGCAACTGCTAAAGGAAAAAAATTTAAAATTTCAGACAAATTCTTCGCTTGGAACAAATAAACATATGTTTAGGCATTTCGCGGACTTTATTGACATATAGGTATCTATATCATTACTTCAATAAATTCTACCCCTAAGCAAATACCTTAGGAGTAGAATACAAGAAAGATTCTGTGAACGTTATTGATGACCTGTAATGAAGTAGATATATTTTATAATAATGATGAATCTATCTTTTTGGTATTATTTTGATGAACCAAGCTAGGAGATAAATGCAATTTTTTATTGAAACAGAAATATAATATGGGTACCTATTAAAGCTTCTATTAGGTAGTATATATGGTACCGGCTGCTTTGCTTCGATAGCGAATTTATGACAGTTAGATTGCGGGAGCGACGCCACGGGTACCCACAAATATGTTAGTAATAAGTCGGTTTACATTTTATGTTGGTTTTTAGTCAAATTAATATGTTGGTGGGTACTGTCAGTATAGATTATCATTAGTCCTTTTGTAAATGCGATAAAAACAGTTTATATATGAATTATTATGTAATGGCACTGCCAAAATTATTGTCGCAGAGGGTACTTTACGCCCGTAAAAACTCAAAATCGAGCCTTTTGAAACGTACGTACCGCACATACGCTAACTAAGAATTATAAATCTGTATAAACTATCGGTATACCTGTTTCGAAGTACTACTGTCCAAACTGCTTTGGCTGGAAGCACTAGGTGTTCGACATAGAAGTGGGGGGCCACCGGGATACGACCTGGACTGATGCTGCAAGGCATGCGACCCAACAGACGTTGAACACAAGTCTAATGGAGTTTTCATAATTTCAGCCGTCATGGATTGAGAGGAAGAGTTTTGCGGAGGCTGTATATTAAGTTGCTCCTTTGAAACGTTAAAATCCTGAAATTTTACAAACGATTGAATGATTGAAGAGTTTATTTGTTTTAAATCACAACGTTTTAACTGGTAGGTATGTATCTCTATTCGTCTTCAGGCGAATAATAAATAAGCAAAGTAACTAAAGCTATTAAAGTCAGCTATTTCTGTTGTAATTTTTAAATTTGAACTGAAAAATTGGCCTATCACAACCTATTACGATATGATTGTCATCCCCCCGTATCGAATATTTTAGCCATTGTCAGCGTAGCTTTGTATTTGGTTACCATAACAACTCCCAATTAAGAGATCTATACAACGTTGTTTTGAATGTATTTTTAATATTGCGATAATTAACACAGCTTTCAACCTAATAACGTTCGGATGAAATGAATTACTAGGGCAATTGAAATAATTGAAACAATAGGTCTTTTAATTAAAACTAAATGTGTTTTGTAAAGAACATCTCTGAAAATATTATTAGATCCTCTAGAGGTCTACTATTTGAAATTTTTGAATACAATCATCTCTTTATTACATGGCTTTTATTCAACATTTTGGTTTCATATTTAATTTTACCCTTAATATTAAATGAAAATTAAAGAAAAACTAAATTTTTATCCACAAATTTTAATAGAACAAAAATTTCTTCAGAGGTCTCTATATGTTTCGAACGTAGAAACGTTCATCATCAGGAGACAGAAAAATGTATCGCTGATGGTTCTAGCAAAAGAGAAAATGATAAGTGGTAAAAAACCTTAATGGAGCTTTTATGGAATTAAAAACATACTCAGTATGTTTCAACTTATTTCTATTTTTCTTCACATTATGTCATTTCGATAGACCAATTTTTAATTCCATAAAAGCTCCATTAAGGTTTTATACCACCTATCATTTTCTCTTCTCCTAAAACCATCAGCAATACATTTTTCTGTCTCCTGATGATGAACGTTTCTACGTTCGAAACATGTAGAGACCTCTGAACACATTTTTTTTCTATTAAATTTTGTGGAGAAAGACTTTTACTGTTTTCTTTCCTTTTCATACTTTTAACTCCACTTTAAGCATGGACTATTTCTTCAAATTTAATATTAAAGCTAATTTTATTATCAACTCTAATATTTAGATTTAATATTTACCACTCACAAAATATATTACCTATTTTAAAATCAACTAAAAATTGTCATAATTGAAAACTACAATCAATCCTTGGCATTAATCAACACTACTGGGTGATGCACCGTCCCACTTGCTATGGACTCAATAAAACTACCAGTAGTAATTATGATAATGTCAAATAATGTTATAAGACGTTTTATTTTTATTAGTTTTAACATGTTTTACAATATTCAAGAAAAAATAATGATTGTATTAATTTAATAAACGCAAGTACTTAAGACGAAACAATGAGAGCTTTATTTAATTCGACATTTGGAGATTTTTTGAAAAATGCCTATTAAGATAACAATTAATTTGGAATATTTTAAAAAATACTATTGAAAAAGATTTTATAAAAATAAGCAACTTGTTTAATAAAAACTTTGTAACTATGAATTATAACAAAACAACATACCATCATACATCCATTTATTTCATATAAAAATAAACTTCCAAATATTTGTCCAATAATATGCAATAATAATATTAATATAAAGGAAGGTGAAAATATTAAATATCTAGGAATAATTTTTGATAAACATTTAAAATGGGATTTACACAGTGACTACATTGTAAAAAAACTAAGAATTCTTATACCAAAATTTAAACACCTTAAACAGTTTTTAAATATAAAAGAATTAGAAATATTTTATTATTCTTTAGACAAACCCATTTAAATTATGGAATACTAGGATGGGGAGGCATAAATAAGAATTATCTTAATAATATTGAAACTATTCACAAATACATTTTGAAAATTATTTACAAAAAAGACTACCAATATTCTTTCTGATTTACTATTTAAAGATTGCAAAAAAATTGATATTAAACAAATATTTTCTTACATGTTAATATATATATTTTTAAACATAAAAATAAAATAAATTATATTAGTTACACACATGAAACTCGTCATAAAAATACTATTACATAAAAAAATAGAGTAAACAAAACAATAGCACACAAACATTTTTTAAACATCAATCCATATATTTTTGATATGCTACCACGGTCTATTAAAATAATTAAATCATTAAATAATTATAGAAATAAAATTAAAAATTGGATATTATCCAATCCAAGAGATATATTCAAGAATATCATTAATAAATAATAAATATACCATGCTATAATGAATAAAATAAATAATATATATATTATATACATGACGTATTGTATCTTTGTATACCTACTGTAGTAATATAAAATATACCAATAAAATATTGTCATATTCGTATTATATTATAATCTAGTTGTGCCTGAATTATGAAATATATTCTTGACAATAAATATTATATTATTTAACTCAAAACAAGTATTTTACTTCTGAGTTCGGAATTGATAGTTTATACAAAGAATTTATATATATATATATATATAAGCATTAAATGTCAAAAAAATATTTGAATAAATTTTTATTATTATTATTATTAATTCAAATGGAAACTTAATGTTTTTTAATCAGATGCTCAAACAGTCCCACGTTTATTGCTAAGCAATATCTTACCTAAACGGTCATAAATTTTAGTTCTTTCCCTATATATTAAGTTAATCCGCAGAGATTCAATTGCATACCCCTAAAAAAAATTATTTGCATCAAAGAGGGCCTTGCATCTAAGGACGTAATGCTTAGCCGTAGAGCTTAATACCTGTTGGGTGTCAGTAACTACCTGAATTAACAATCAATCAGTTATTCCGTCATCTTTGACAGTCGTTACAAGTAATTTGATTCATCGCTAATTTTTCCAATTTCTTGAACAATTCACACAATGGGCTTTACGGAACAGCACAAAACATTCATGGTTGAAGCGTATTTTTGAAACGGGGTTAGAGTAATTTGTGAGTGGCTATACAATCCGGGTATGTATATGGACGATTTTCACGAACATTGCTGAACGTTGCTTTTATTGCTGGGTATTTTTATCATTGCCTGAAAAGAACCGTGGCTGTGTTTAGGGAAACAGGTTATATACAACACAAAAAAGGAGCAGGAAGACCATGTGTAAGAATAGAAGAACTTGTTGCAAACGTTCGTGAAATAATGCAAAATACGCCAACAAATTGTATAAGACGCCTGTCCTAAGAAGTGGGAAGATCTTATGGAACAAGCAGAGGACTATTCTGAAGAAGCAGCTAAATTTATTTCCTTATAAAGTGCAAGTATTCCAAGAAATACAAGCCGCAGATTTTGAAAGACGCAGGAATTACTCTCAATGGTTTACCCAAAATTTATTGGAAATAAATGATTTATTAGAACTGACATTTTTTTCGGATGAAGCCTGGTTCCACCTCTCCGGTTATGTGAATTCTCAGAATACACGCGTGTGGAGTAGTGAAAATCCCCATTTTTTTGTAGAGTCCACATTGCACCCTCAAAAAATTAGTGTAATGGTTAGCTGTTTCCTGAAGAAGAAATGTTGGTCCTATTTTTTTCCATGACACAGTTACAGCACAGCGGTATAGAGACAATATTTTGAATCCATTTATGGAGCAACTACTTGACGACGAACTACGTTTTGGATATTTTCAACATGACGGTGCAACCGCCCATACAGCCGCCTAAACTATTAACTACTTACGCAATTTTTTTAACGAAATATTGATCAGTTTTCGATCAGACATTGAATTCCCACAAATCACCTTGTTTAACGGTTATGGATTAGGTCTTCGTTTTTCCTCATTTAAAGAACTATTTTTAAAACACCAGTTGGAAATTTAGAACAATTACAAGAAAGGATTATCCAAGAATGTGGTAACATTTCTCCAGAGATGCTGGTCAACACTTTCGAAAATATAAAGAGACGTGTGTGTGAATTTATGCTTGAAGCATGGCGGTGGCCAATTTCAGCAATTTATGTAATTATTTTTCTTTTTCTTTCTGTCTTTCTGTATATTCTTACTTTGTTAATTTTGTAAACAACAAAAAATAAATTTGTATTTGTCTACTTATTTTAATACTCATTAGTTTGGCATATCATGTCATAATATAAATTTGACAAAATTTTAACCTAGATTTGGTTAGATATCGTCCCCATATCACTGTGATCTAAACCAAGCCCCACGTTTTTTAATCCAAGCCCTCTTTGATGCAAATAATTTTTGCTCGCACGGTAGTAACTTTAGAAACATTCCTTCTTGTTATATTTCAAATTGTTTATGTCAAACCAAAGTCAAATCAGCGCTCGCAACACAATTTATAACATATTTAGGTTACGTCCATTGAAGTTAAATTTTAGTTGGTGTTTGAGAATAATGCAATTAAAACTTAAATATTAGTACTAGTAAAATGGATGTGCAAGTAAGTGCGATAGGGTAGATTTCAATTAACCTAGTTAAATTCTAGTTCACTCTGTTCAGAAATTAAATTTACTTTTAAAATTATGTGTTAAATATTTCGTAGCAAGGTTATATATAACTTATATTAGGCTACTAAGGCAGTAGAAAAACTATTCTCCGTGCTAAAGTTAAGATTAAATATTCTATACCATTATTATACAGGGTGTCCGGAACAATTAGGTAAATCCGTTAACCATAATATATTGCTTAAGCAAAAACAATAGGTATGACTTTTATAATGCCGTAAAATGTACGTGTCAAAAAATTAAATAAGAACTAAAAAAAGCAATTTTCTACCACTTGTAGTGACTCAAAATTTATGTAAAATTGAATAGTATACTATGATAAATTGCATTTCAGTGTAACTACTGGATTGGAAAAACTTGGAACAAGCAACATTTCCATTAAATAAACAGTTTGTAATACCCACAAGTTAAAATCACTATAATAATATAATGCCTATTGACAGAATATCGTGAAAAAATTAAGTAAATTAATATACAATTAATAACCACAATACAAATATTATCAAAAGTTGGTAATAGGGGTAGTTTTATATACACAAAGTATATAAATCGAGCAATTTATTGGAAAAGTCGAAAAATTACATTTTCAGAAAAGCCCATAAACTTTTTTAATAAATGTTCTAAATAAATTGATTCACCTCAACAATAAATTTATAAAACCCGATTTAAGAAAGGTAAAATAGGTAATATACAGGGTGTCCTATACCTAAAGGGCCATACAGTAACTAACATCAGGAGACTTGAAAACAGGTCATTTATGCTTGGGTATTATCATTTTAAGTGGTGGTCTTTTTTTAAAAAAAAATTGATGTGTATCAAATTAGAGATATGATGATATCGATAATTTTTTAAATGACAACCCTAGTTCATAATGATTTTTTTAACTTAAGTCATACCTACATAAGTACCAAATTTCAAATTTTTATTCCTTTTCATTTATAAGGTACAGTTGTATTCATAAAAAAAGCTTACACGAATTAGATTAAGAGGAAACCTTAACCATATTTGCGTACCTAAAACCGGCTTGTCGCATAAAGATTATTAAAAATGCAAAGCATTGGCGTTGGGCGTTAGTTCAATAGAATAACAAAAATAATTTTTTTTATTTTATAATATAGAGTACCTACTTAACAGTTTTTAAAAATTATAATAGGAACAAAAAACGTTTCACAAGAATAAATAAAATCCAATATTTGCTCATAATATATCCCTGTTTTTCTATTACTTGAGCCAGTCTATTCGGAATTGACTGAATTATTTTTGATACAATATTTGGATCAAGCTTTTCCCAGCACGCATGTATTATTTCCCATAAATCTTCTAATTTTGTGGCCTATTATATATTTTTTTACGATTATACCCCAAATATTTTCAATTGGATTGATATCGGGACTATAAGCCACCCAAGGCAGCACTTCCACATTATGGGTTTGCAACCAGTGGGTTACAGCATTGGCAGTGTGGACTGGACAATTATTATCTTGTTGAAATATGAGTAAGTATTATTGGGATATATTTGCTCAGCAGATGGTTACAATAGGTTTTCTAAAATGTTAATGAAATTTCCGGAATTAAATATTTCCTCTAGGTATTTGCCAGCAAACACCAGGTCCATGAACACTTATCCAGCGCCATACAATTATAAATTAACGCCCATGTCTAGAAGTGAGGGGGTTAGTATATCGCTCTTCAACCCTGGTATTGTTTGGACGGTACACACGAATTTGTCCGTTATAAGTCGACTGGAACGTCTTTTCATCAGTAAAAATGACCCTGTTCCAAAATTGAGGACTGCCGTATACATAATTTAAAGCAAAAATAATCCTTAATTCTCGCTGTTCCTCGGAAAGAAAATTTTTTTTCGCAGATGGGCGACATTTTAATTCAGATTCCTTGACTCTCCTGCTGGCGGTGGGATGGGAGGCATCAGGAAATGCTGTATCAATAACAGCATCCCTTGCATCTACAAATGGATTATTTCCTAAATATCTCAAAAAAGCAGCATCCTGTTCAGGGTTGCAATGTATGGGACGACCTGAATCAATTTTCCTCTTTAGGGATTCTTCTTCTCTCCAGCGTTGCTTAATTTTCAATATAGTTTTTTTTATTTCTATTATACAACTGCGCTACAGCTCTTCGATTCTTGATACAATTTGAGCCTTTTCAACTTTAGACAACTGACTGACTGGCATATTTATGTTCTTCTGTCAAAGTTTATCAAACGTTACCACCATGCAGTTTCAAAATTAATTACACCGACGCCCATGCTATGACGTTTGATAACCTCCATTAAACAATCATTTAGGCAAGCCTGTTTTACGCAAATATGACAAAACTTACCTCTCATTCTAATTATTTTACGCTTTTTTACAACTGTATGTGGTAGGTATTACAGTATGTTTTTTTTTTGTTTTTGCACTTAATTTTTCTTGGGGCAAATATGGCTATAACACAACATTTTTTACAAATTAATTGTCTACGCTTGAAAGTAAATTCGACAAACTAGGCATCAGAGAGCAACATTGTGCCTCGTTTTGCCCGAGGATGGAAATAACGACAAAAAATGTTTTGAAAAATTAATGAGGTATGGATAACACTGCCAAAGGGTTTTGTTAACAAAGTGCAGGACCATGTTTTAAAAATTTTAACATCCTCTCCCCAAAAAGTAATGGGTCTCTTTCATTAAAAACCTTTCAGAACCGTTTCATACTTGAATTGCCAAGCATTGGCATATATTCGGTTGGTAGGTACTGGGTTTTGTAATTTTGTAAAAAAATATTTTTTAATATACATTGTTACCAGTAAAGTCCACATCATATGGGATTTTTTTTATTAATAACTTTATTCGAAATTTGACTTTGGCATCAAGTTCTGCTTCGATCGAGATAAAAATTAAGCAAAAAAATAGTAGTCACGTGATTCGCATTATCTGTCAAATTTTCATTTTTTCCAAAAAATAATTCAAAAGGTGGGTTATTTCTAAAAGTATCGAAAAAGTTATTGGAAAAAGTTTTTTTAAATGCAGTTCATAGCCCACGTGTAAAATTTTAGCTGCATAAGATAATTTTGATTTTTTAACCATACCTATATTTTAAATTGCAAAATAAGACTCAACGCAACCTACATAAAACTTCTTAGTTTTGACAATCCTTTATTACAGATACATTTTCTTAAAGTAGCGTCATATTAAATGTATGTTTTTCTACAAAATCAAAATTTGGCTATTAAAATTTGGTCGCATGTTATGCAAAGTTTATTTGTTTTTGACCTTGTATAAGGTAACTTCATAAAATAGGTATTTTTGAAAACGTAGTTTGTGTCTGAAATTAATACACCCTAATATTAAGACAAAAAAGAACACAGTGTCATCAGTAAACTGTTCATTATGTGGAAAATAAATTTTAGTGGTGGGTAAAAAATCAAAATTATCTTATACATACAGCTGAAATTTTGCACGTGGGCTAGAAACTGCATTTCAAAAAAAAATTTCTTATAACTTTTTTCGATATTTTCAAAAATACCCTCACTTTTGAATTATTTTTTGAAAAAAAATAAAATTTGACAGATAATGCGAATCACGTGCCTACTATTTGTTTGCTTAATTTTTATCTCGATCGATGCAGAACTTGATGCCAAAGTCAAATTTCGAATAAAGCTATTAATAAAAAAAATCCCATATGATGCGGACTTTACTGGTCACACTGTACCTACTATCCCAGGACAGGTGATATCGCAACAAAATTAAATGAAAAAGATTCTTTAATTAGTATTTTATTACAATAGTCAAATTCCAAGGATCAGCCTGTAACATGTTTTTGGTATTTCCTTTATTAGAAACTGAAATATTCCAATTTACAGATTAACTTGTAATTCGAGCGACCATGCACCTTCGTCGTTTCTTTGGGCAATCTTTTTAAATAATTGATTAAATTTTAAGAAATTTGCTGAAAACGAAAAAAAAATATCGCTACTGGGATTCAGTTGTAAGCTTCATTCCAGACCATTCTGAATCGATAACTAATTTGATTGTTATTAAATATTCATACAAAATTTGAAATTGGTTACATATTTAACCCATATTTTGTAGTTAACGTCTAATATCAGCAACTATTAATCTAAACAATTTTTTTTTATTTTACCGTCAATCAGCAATATAACTATTTCATAATTTAAAATTTTTAATAGATTGAGCTCACACTGTGACGTCAAAATCAGGTTTATTAAACTCCAGGCATGGATGGCAAGGATGTCGTTACGTAATTGCCGTTTATGTACCGCCTTTAATTAAAACCTCAACATCAAGAACACTGATCCAATTTAATTTAAAATAAGTAATGTTAGATAAAATGTGTATACATAGGTTTCAGACTTCATTTTAAAATTAATAGAAAAATATAATTTATTAATAGTCGTTAATTTCCTTTCCTTTAGATTAAAAGCTTCTGATGTTTGTTTGAAGGTGGTAGACAATGAAGTAATATCAAAAAAATTACCTTGCCGTACTTCCATTGTCATTATTTTGTTACTTAACACAACGTTTCGGTTAGTTAGTATCTCTAACCGTTTTCAAGTGTAAACTAAATTATAATTTTAAGGCTACTGTCTTAAATACTATCCATGTGCAATGTAGCTTGATGACTCCGCATACGTGCTTATTGGAGTGTGAAGTTTAAGCTGTTGGTTTTGGACAAGAAGAGGCTTTCAGATATTGGGAATAATCTATATTTGGTTTACTAAATACATGGGTATTTTGATTCATGAAAGCTGCATCTTTGAATTTTCGTTTTTCCAGTGATGTTCCGTGTAAAAAACCTTGGCTTCTGCATAACCACTATATATTATGTTGGTTGGTCCATACATGTTCCGCTATACCTGATCTCGAAGTTTCACCTCTGTAAGTATGTTTCAGATATTCTTTAACTCGTACGGAAAGAGGTATTTTTGTTTTTCCAATGTACGATTCGCCACACTCGCAAGGGATTTGATAGATACAATTTTTTGTGTTTCCATTACAGGGGGTTTTACTTTTGTAAGAAAGCTTCTAAGCGTATTTCCGGATTTAAAGGCTGTTTTGATATTATAGTTTTTGGTTATCCTTCTAATCTTTTCTCAAATCCCATTGACACATTGTATTGTAACAAATGCTTGTTCCCCTTTCATTTCTGTATTAGTACTTACTTTGCGATTTTTTAGGTTTGAGATGGTATTAGTTACAAAGGTTTCAGGGTAACCATTCTGTTTTAAATTTATTTGATTTATGAAATTTAAATATTAAGGTCTTTCGGATTGTTGCAAACATAAGATGTTTTGTGATAAAGAGTTTGAATTATGCCCTGTTTTATGGAGTTTGAATGATTCGATCTGTGATTAAGGTAACAATTTTTTTAATAAAAGCTTCTTAGTTAGTTAAATTAGATTTTCATGAAAAAACGAAAATTGTCAATATTGGTAAATTATCAAAATTCCGTGATAAAAGTCGTTTTTGCACTATTGGCCTAAAAATTCACAATTCATTTTGCTTGTAAATCGTCTAGGTTATAATAATGCCATTAAATGATAACAAGCAAGCGATTGTTTTAGAAATAGAATATAACATCTTTGAAATTGTAAGCATGTCAAGAAGCTTTGCTGTGACTACAAAGCAACAAGCCTTATTATAGATATATTTTATTCCTTTTCTTCCAATTA
This sequence comes from Polydrusus pterygomalis, assembly GCA_963969555.1. Taxonomy (NCBI): domain Eukaryota; kingdom Metazoa; phylum Arthropoda; class Insecta; order Coleoptera; family Curculionidae; genus Polydrusus; species Polydrusus pterygomalis. Next base: position 24,966,581 of record OZ018379.1, read on the forward strand.
GAGATCTCACAATATCTTGTTATAAACTAGACAATAAACAAAAATAGGACAAAGACAATAGGTACTTTAATCTCATTTTTACAACTTTATGACTTTATACCTAACTACGGAATAAGATTTAATTATTAACCTGTTTAGGTTATAGACATCTTCTTAATTCAGTGTTAAGAAATTTCAAAAAGTTTACTGGTAATTATTGCGCATTTTTGTAAAAATATTATTTTTGGTTTTTTAATATTTTTTTTAGTCAGTAGAGTAACAAAGGCCCCGAATCGCGGGGGGGGGGGGGCTGTCAGCCGGGGGCCCACATTGACGGCCCCTTCAAAATTTGCTGCCAACTTTGCTTTTCATAGGTATTTCATTCCATAATTAATTTTATTTTTTATATCCTGAGAATTTAACTTCGTTAAGTGAAGAATAATGATACCTGAAAGCGCGGAATTTACAAACAATATACCATAAAGACTTGTCCATTGTCTTTCCTAGTCAAATTTTAAGCCTTAGAAAGGGACTTGTAGATAGTATTTTAAAATTAAAAACAGTGTATAAACTAGCGGATCATTTATTAATAAAAAATCAATGTGTTCCTCAAATTTTCCAGATATAGCTAGCGCAGTGATGTTATTTCTAACTTTACCAGTTAGTGTGGCATCGGCGGAACGATCTTTTTCCAAACTTAAAATAGTAAAAACCTATTTACGTAACACCATGGGACACTGACGCCGGTTCCGATTTATCCTTAATCAGTATCGAACACGAGTTTGTTGAAACATTACATATCGACGAAATTATAAACGAATTTTCAAAAAAAAACTCTCCACGATCTGGTCGTTTTGTATAACACCTTTAAATAATACTTATCTAGTACTTGGTGACATAATGTTTGTGCAGACTTGTTGAGTGTTCATAAATGTTTTACTGTTTTCTGTATTTTGGATTCTATGAGGCTCGATCGCTGCTACCCCCGTTACTACCATACATGGTAAGCCACATTATAAGTGGTGTTTTAAAATTTTGATTTTGCATCATGTTTGCTGGAATATTAGGTACAGTTACCGTCACAAAAATCCGGGCAGCAGTTTTTTCTATTGTAAGCCGACCTTTATACATCTCGAATACCTAAAAATTACCTGTTTTAATGACATTGGCAAAAATTGTCAACTGAAATTTATTTACGGCTAGTGAAATAAATTTACAAAATATATGCCCCGTCATTTAAATGCTGCGGAAAAGGCCAAAATTGTGTCACTGCTAGAAGAAGGATGGTCAGAGAGGCTCAAAGATTTCAAACGCGAAAAAGTACAGTTCATAATATCAAAATAAAATGGATGGAAACACATTCGCTGGAAAGAATAGAAGGAACAGGCCTTAAAAGGGCATCGACAGAAGAACATGACAATACTATAATTCATTACCTAAGGGAAAATTCTTTTAAAATGGCTGTTTTAGCTCACAATGTAACTGATTTTCTGGGTTCCGTTAAAACCGCACAACGAAGAATGGCGATGGAAAGAGATGGTTTAAATCTTCGCAATCACCGTGCAGCTAAAAAGCCTTTCCCAACGGTAACCAACAAAGAGCAAAGCATTACAACATTACGGAGGTGGTATAAATGCTTGGGAAAATGTAATTTTTACAGACGGGAGAGTAAGGGTATATAGACCACCAAATACCCGGTTTGATGAACGCTACACTCACAATATTTCAACAAGCGGCCGTTTTCTGTCAACGTTTGGGGGTGGATGAGTGCACAGGGTATAGGAGTTTGTACGCGCATAGAAGGTAGATTTAATGCACAAAATTACATACAAATACTGGATAACGTGATGTTGCATGTTGCCATCGGTTAATGATTTCATGTTTCCCAATACTAATTACATTTACCAACATGATAACTGCCCGGTTCATACTGCCCACGCAGAATCTGATTGGAGGCCCTGGCCTTCTAGGAGTCCAGATTTAAATCCGATGGAAAATGTTTGGGGTTACATGATCAAGAGAATTAACAAAGATAATGATTTTCGTCCAGAAAATAGAGAACAATTGTGGCTGAAAATATAAGAGACTTGGAACCAACTAACGCAAAAATATACTGTAATGGTCTGGTGGCTTCAATGCCTAAAAGATTAACTATAGTTATTCAAAGTAATGGAAGGGCAATAAAATATTAAATACTATTGGTTTTATTTCCTTCTCAGTTTATTTATATTGCCATAGTTTTGTAGTAGTAGAGTTACTTTACTTTCTTTTAAGCTATTTCTGTATTGAATAACAAGTTATTATTGTCTAGTTTACTTTACCAAAATCTCTTTACCACTACTTTTACCTTCCAATCTATGGTAGTAAAGGTAAAAGCCTGAATTACTAAAATTCAGGAAAAAAATGTTAGCTGTCAGATTAGTGCCCGGATTTATGTGACGGTAACTGTACATAATATAATGACTTAATAACTACTCATGCCAGTCTACCTAGGATTATAAAATAAATTCGAATTGTTTGCTGTTTCAATAGTAGGTACTTAATACATAATGTGGGTTTAAGCTTAATTAAATTATTACACGATAAACGAATTCAAAAATTCATAAACGTGAACCTAATGGTAATGAAAATAAGAATTATCATTTTCCATTCGTTATAGAGAGGGGGGCCCCTAAAACGTTTGCGGGGGGAGCCACTCAGTTTCTGTTACGCCACTGTCTTTAGGGTAGGAAATATAGCCATTATAAGTTATCAAAAAGTCACCCAGTATAATAGTGCAAAAGAGATAAAATAAGAATTTGGTTTTATCACATAAATTTTATGGTAAAAGTGTACCTTTGTTGACACCATGCATTATCACAAACATTATCAATGCATGGTTCATAATAAACCGTTAGTATGTGATTCAATATGGATTTCTTAAAATGAAATAAAATATCATCATTCTTTAGAGCTTTAATCAAAAGCAAAAATAAGGTTTTATGTGAGCGGAAAGGTCAAAGATGTAAAGAACTCCGAAAAGTTTTCCTAATGGTTTCGTTTTGAGTGACATTTTAGTTTATGTATTTTTACAACTGTATCAATAATTTTAAAAACAAGAATTAGTCTTTTTTGGTTACTGTATACAGGATGTCCCACCGGGAATCGCTATATATGAAAAAGTATATATAGGGAAATTTTGAAAACCAATGAAGATGGAGGCAACCCAGCTGAAATGTTTTTAATATGGCGGCATTTCCGGTTATACCGAAAGTAGTTATCAACTTGCTTATTTTAAATAGAACATCCTATTTATTATTACATTTTTGGATTTTGCGCAACATTATATGCGTATGTCGTATATTATGTAATATAAAGTCGCCACAGTGGTTCTTTTCCCGTGCGTCATCACTTTTACGTCATCAAAATCGTATGAATCAAATCAAAATTACGAGACGAAAAAAGTCAAAACTAAGTTAAGTTCATAAAATGGACGTGCCTGCCTACCGTTTGACGTACCTACATAATATCACGAAAAATTATTATTTATTTTAAGTTTTGCCCGGCATTCTCTATTATCTAAAAGAAATTGACAAACAAATGTTTATACATTTAATACTATTTTTAAAGCTTAAAATCTACAAAAGTTTGGTGTTTTATTGACTATTAAAATCGCAAAAGACAAATTTTTAACATCCTTTCATTTAAGGGAATTTAGCCACTGCCGTAAACGTTTCAAAGAACTTTCACGGTTAGAATATTTAAAATAAATAAATTAGTTATTATAAAAATCCATAAATACTTACCGCCAAAACAGATGGTGGGTATAATTACCTCTAAAAAGAACTATTTTTAGAAACAGGAACAGTTCCAAGGCACACAGATTTACAAAATACGAATTAGATTGGCAGATCAAAATAAGGTTGACAATGACGTTCTAAAATACAACGGTTGTCAACTAAACAAATAAAGAAAGTAATTAACTGACGTTTATAGTTTTATCCTTGTCTAGCACGTTATATTATTGCGGAATTTTGGAGACGTTCTTTTATGCTTTTATTCAAACTTGTTACTGTAATAAACAAGGATGCAGAGTTATTAACCACGTCGAGTCCTGATCGTTGATTGATGACGCACGGGCAAAGATCCACTGTGGAAACTTTAGGTACCTAAGTCTTAGCGTTTTGACATATTTAAGTGCTAAACTAATTATCAATATTTCCTATAAGGAAACCTTTAATATTTAATTTGGGCTGGATTCCTTCTTCAAAAAAACCTGCTTTAATATTTTGATAACTATTTATACAGGGTGTTCAAACAATATGATGCAAGAAACTGAAAACAACTGTAAGAAATCTACATTTTCAAATAAGAACCCCTAAATTCTATAATTATCTATTATTAAGCATTAAACATGAGGGTAAGTTTATTCAAATAAGGTTGTCTGCTTCGAAAATTTTTAGTTTTCGAAATATTGCCAATTTATTTTTTAAATCATATTGTTTGAACACCCTGTATAAATAGTTATCAAAATATTATAAAAAAGCTTTGCACTGGTCTATCCTTTTACGTCCGCCCATCAACCTCTGCCAGTCTCGATATTAAGAATGACCAGTGGCATACATCCACTGATGTTCAAAGCTTACTTTTTTTTATTAAGCGTGTGATCTGGCCAAGAAAAGTTTTATTGGAGTATCTAATAACTAGTTTTTTGTTAACGACTTTTCTATAGAATAAATAAATAATTTACGAAAGAAAATCCTGCTCATTTGAAGGGAAAGAAAAACAGAAATTCTATTATTTTCGAATAATACAAAATATTTTTGGTAATTTTTTTTATGAATGATCAGAGTTTTCGACTTCCATTGTCTTTATTTCTTTTTAATCACAACGTTTCAACTGGTAAGTATCTCCAGTCGTCTTCAGGTGAATACTAAATAAGTAAAGTAACTACAGGACTATTTATACTAGCTAGGTGCACTAAAGCATAACTGAGGTGGGTGCAGTCATGCGTTCAGTTGGCACGCGATCTTATCCTAAGATTACATTTGTCTAACAAAGGTTTCCAGATATTTCTTATGTCTAATGATGGTTTACTAAAGCAGCCTGGGTTCTGGTGAATAGCAGCAGCTTCCTTGAACTTTCTTGTCCTCCAGTGTGGTTCCTTATGTAGGATTTCAGCTTCTGACCACATGATATGGTGACCATGTTTCCAGGCATGGTCAGCTGCACCTGACTTTGCAGTCTCTCCTTTTAACGTATTGCTTTTGTGTTCTTTAATCCTTGTTTCTAGTGGTCTTAATGTCTCACCTATTATATAAGATTGGCCGCATTCGCAGGGGATATTATGACGCAGTTTTTCCTATCTTTTTGACTTGTAGGCTTTGTCTTCGTCAGGTGGCTTCTTAGGGTCTCTCGAGTTGAATACGGTGTTGATGTCATATCGTCCTAGTCTTCTTTACTTATTTAGTATTCACCTGAAGACGACTGGAGATACTTACCAGTTAAAACGTTGTGATTTATAACAAATAAAGACAATGGAAGTCCAAAACTCTTTCCTGCTCATTCAAGAAACATTATTGTCTCCAACCTTCAAGCAGTCAATTTTTTTTATGTTAAACTATTTCTGTTCGAAATCAATAAGTGTTATATAAAATCAACTATAGTTTTCTTCTTCTTCAAGTCGACGTCACCAATAAATAAAATATCTACTACTTTCAATTTCGTTTCAAAAACTCTAATTTTTATATAAAAGTATGCATATATACTTAGTTTCTCAAACATTGGCGGAAACATTATTTAAATATAAAACTCCCCAAATTCAAATAAGAATAAGTGGTAATTTTGCTACCCTCGTTTCATTACCCTTTGAGTTGTAACACTACCTGTTAACAAAACTAACACATGTAATCTCCTAGTGACCTTGACCCTTATTCAGGCCATGTAAACAATCAAAATTACCATTTAAAAAGCAATAATAATACAAATATAAAATACTTTAAAACCCGGACTTATTATTTTATTGGTGGCTGATTTAATTGTGTATTGAGTTGATTAGGACTATATTTTAGTTATAGAGTTAACTTTTAATCATTGTTCAAATGCTCTTTCAAAATGTAGTTAATTTTTGAGATGTCCAATAATTTATTTAACACCCCATTCTAGTTTTTCCAACCTAAAGAGTCATTTTTGATTTGTATACTATCTTCAGATAATTATAATAATGTAATAAACGTAAAATTAACAAATAGCAAAAAGCAATTTGTGATCCTAATTTTGAATAATGTAACGTTTCCCGCCAAAAATAACTATAATAGGTATGATAGTCGCCACCCGCATGACATAGGTAAATACCTCTAAACTGTTATTGCTACTGTTGCTTCCATTTCGACCCCATGCTCTTTCCTTCGCCGCCTTGGCCCACAATTCCAGTCTCTTGTGCGTTAGCCAACAACTAGCAGGACTAATTCCGGACATTATAAAAAATAAACTTCTTTAAACGTCCCGTTTAAGTAACATACTGACTCTGAATGCGTTGTATAGATAATATTATCGCCATGTTGTTTACAAATATGGATTTTCGAAGAAACGAACCGATAGGGCCTTTTCGGACGGTAAAGTTATACTAAAAAGCAAGCCGCAGGAGCAAAGCGTTGCGGGTAGCGTCGTCGCTGCCGTTGTCAGAACATGTACGTCAGCAACGGTCCGGCAACATCGATAGCGTTCAACAGGTTAAGCAGCTGTGTACTGAGTGGAGAAGGTTTTGCTTGATTTACAGGGTGTCAATCAAAGTTTTTATTTTGTTATGAAATAACACATCATCAGCAGTAGAAATTATCGTTTATTTGCCATTACGACCCTAGCAATTATTTTTAGGATTTATTATCAAAACTACATTACAGATTCTAAGAACCTATGGTACCCAATTAAGCCGTTAATCATTTCAATTAAATTGTAGTCAAAAATCAGATTTAGAATAGCTATACTTAAGGCATGGGAAGTAATTATATTTTTGATTGATATTCTCTGTTTAAAATACTGATGATGTCGTATTTGATGACGAAACGTTAAAATTTAAAAACTTTTCAATCAATCAAAATGCCTTTTATTTTGGTAAACATATAGTGGTTACATACAATTAGGAAAAGGGGTGGCGGTACCCAAACCAGTTGCTCTATGCAACCACCCTAGATAAGTTATAATAAAAGATATTTATTTACATAACAAAATACTAAACTATAACAATGAGCTAGTTAGAAACCTATTACAACTAATAAATTAGTTAAACTTACGAAAGAAAATTTTTAAACAAAAATGTGTTCAAAACATAAAAACAACCGTTAGTTATATCACTAGTCTGATCTCTGCTCCCCAATATCTCTTTCTTAACTAATCTAATGAACATATAAATTGATTGGAAGGTCTTAACATGGAGTGGAAGGGAATTATCCAGTGTGATAACACTGTAGGAAAACGATCCCTTAAAGAGTTCCGTTCTGTGATGACGTACACTAAATAGTGCTCTATGTCTGGTATATAGGTTATGTGTATCACTGCCTTTAGTAAAAATATCAAGTAGATAGGATGGAGAAACATTACCAGTAATTTTAAAAACAGTTTTAGCCAAATGTAATTTGAAACGTTTTTCAACGTTAAGCCAACCCGAATTTATCAGACTTGCAGTTATATGATCATACTTTCGGAGGTTATAACAAAAACGTAACAGGAATATTGGATTTTTTGTAGGCTGTTTTTATCCCTTCTCAACAATGCCGGCCACTAAACAATGTTACAATAAGTGAATTGTGATAATACCAAGGAATTGGTTAACTTAAGTTTTAAATCGGCACTGAAAATATCTTTTTCTATTTGACGTTCATAATAAGTTCATTATGAACTTGAAATGAAGTTCATAATGAAGCTTTTTCGATACGCGTTTTTTCTTTATTTGATGTTGGTAACATTGAAATTAAAAAATTGAAAAATTGACGTAAAATCACGTCTTTTGAAATTCAAAAAAAATTAGCAAAATCGCCCGAATTTCCTAACGCTCTGTATATGTACCAAATGTACAAGGATCACACAACGTATTCCGTCCAATTTCAAATCTCATATCGCTAAAATAACTTTAGAATCTCGTGGTGAAAATGGGTCAATAAATCAAAAAATGACAGTTCGCAAAATAATTTTTGTTGTCCAGAGGTTACTCTGATAAAAAATAGTATTACCAACATAAAATTTAGACATAAAAATTTAAAGGATTTATTTTCTTTTTAAATATGTATTTTTTATTGAAAAAACTACAAATAGAAAAAATAGTATAAAGCACGTGGTTCATAAGGCGTTTTAGCGCACGAGTCAATTAAAAAACTCGCCACTTCGTGGCTCGTTTTTTAAAATACGCGTGCGCTAAAACCGCTTCTTATGAAACGTGTACTTTAATATACTATTAATATCTTAATATAATAAAAACCCCTAAAATCGTATTGAAAATTACAGGTCCGCATTTAAAATAATTGGTTTGACGGTGGTATCTGAGGAACGAAACGTCAAATTCCAAAATAATGACGCCATCTTATAAAATATAAAAAACAAAGCAAAATAAATAAATCCCAAAACAACATCTATGATATTAAACCTTATTAATTTATACTTCAGGAATTATAGGTGTACTATTCTTCAGCGATTGCTAATAAACATATTGCGATCGTTCACCAAATAATTTTTTCATTTATTTTGAACTTCAAGCGATTTATTTGAAATCCTGATTTAAAAAAAACTTTTTGTCTGCCGCTAAATAACATACCTAATTGCTTAAACACAATAATTAATGCTTAAACAATTACAAAGGTAATAATCCTCCGAATATTATACTAAGAAATATCACAATATTGTCAGCAGCTATTTCTGAAGGGGCCTTAGATAGCCTTGTATCAACATCAGCTTCAGTTTCGTGTAATTGGCGGAGCTGATACATTTATCTACGAACAAATGCTTTATCGGCTGTATGATTTCTACTAAAATCTTGATTTATTGGATTTGTCTATACTCAATCGTTATAAACTAGGGAGGATCGGGAAAGGTCTGGATAATATAGTAATAATTGTGATATTAAATTTTTGCCCTGCCTTATTTTTATGAATGAGTTTCTATTAAAAATGCCATGTATACTATTTTTATAAGTAAGAGGATTTAAATTTGTAAATTAATTTATTTATGTATTTACAAGTAATAATAATATCAAGTAAATTATTGGAGAATTACCATAAACAATAACAAATTAACCTCAAAATGTCTTGCGACGGTTCATATCACCTTACTCTCTGCCCTATATATACTCAAGCAGCCATAAAGGCAATTTGCTCCAGCAGTACTAAGTAAAAATTAGTAAGGCGCTGTCGCAACAATTTCTGCACACTTGGTGCTCAACATCGAATCACCTTGTGTTGGATCCTTGAACACAGCAATATATAGCAACGAGACTGCTGATGCGCTCGCCAGGGAGGGCGTAAGCCTGTCTGTCGAACTAGCAGAGAATACTGTGGCTAGACCACTGGGATCAGTCAAAGAGGAGATAGATCGAACAGCTAAACAACTTGCGCAAAGCAAATGGACAGGGCTTACAACTTGTAGCATCTCCAGGCAATTGTTGCCCCTACTTGATAACAGAAACCGCAGCGCCATTACAGCACAGTCGAAAGGACCTAAGAAACATCTCTGCCGTAGTCACCGGACATTGCCTGTTCGGTTGACACGCTGAACGTATGCAATTGCCAACTAACGACTTTTGAAGAAGTTGCAGAGATGAAGAAAAGGAGGAAGTATTCAGCATTTCGTGTGTGAATGCCCCGGCCTCGCGAGAAGAAGGTTCAATGTCCCGGGCGAACCATTTTTTAATGATTCAGAGGAAGTGAGCAGCCTGCAAACGGGTCGACTTACTAAGTTTATTAACAGCAATGGCTGGTTTGAATCAGCTATCAAGATCGACGATCGCGTTAACAATCTGGAAGCTGATGCAAATAGGTTCCGCGGAACATGTGTGGTACCACAACGGTCCTTATAGGACTACGTGTGACTGTTTGGACAATGCCAGAGGTCTGCCACTCTAACCTAACCTAACCTACTTTCTGCCCTAATAAGTTAATTTGCATTGATTTCAATCTGACATAAATAAATTATATGTGATGTAATTGGGTAAATATAATACTACGAACATCACTAAAAATATCACTTAACTACTTTATTACTTAAATAGGCACTAGCCAATATTATTGTACATTGTGTAAACAACAATACGGTCTTCATTGAATAAATCTTTTAAATTTAAAGGGTATTAGTTAACCATTAACCAGTATGCCCTAACAACATTTAAATTTTCAAGCTTTTTGTTTGTAGTGGACGATTAGGACTATTCGATCCTCTTTCATCTGTTTTTACAGAGCAGTATAGAACAAATACATACTACTTATCTACGGGCAAAATTATTGGCTTAACTGTATAGATTGTAAGTAAATACCAAAAGTCTGTCTGGGGGTTAACTGGTGTTGAAACAGCGAGCGTGGGCTTCTTCAAATCAAATTTAAAAAATCTTGATTCTTTGTAATTTTACAGTGATCGCTGTTTACTTTAATTATGCGTGATAATAGTATAAAGTAAGCTTTCCTTGGTTATAATAGGTCGTTGCAGCTTGTTGAACTTTTCTAAAACTTGTTTAATTGTCTCTGCTTGTGTACGTGTGATAATTGGATTATTTTTTCTTTTTGGCGTAAGATACTTTAAAAGAACTTTATTTTATTTATCTTTAAGGTACTAATATACTGTAGGGATAGAGATAAGGAGTTGTTTGGGCCCAGCGATTTACATTTGTTTGTTTTACATTGCACATTTGACTTTTGTGCTATTAACAACATTTTAAAAATAGTAGCAGACTTTTTTGTCCCAAGATAAAGCTTTTATTTTGCCATCCAGCACTTAAACGCAACTTTTTCAAAAAGTTATTGAAATATCGAGATTAATGCAGTTCAATTTTTTTTATGTATAAAAGACCCCTCTTCTATAATTTGAGGTAAAGCGGTAAGAAATAAGAAATATATGCGAGAATTAAGAACCCTTTCATAATTTAAGGTGAAGCGGTCAGAAATGTGAGAGATAAAAAATATAAGCGAGAATTTACCAAACTCATATTGTGTAACTAACGTCCTCTGTGAGGATGAGAATGTAAAATCGTCTTTCTTGACTTTAAAAATATAACTACCCCAAATTTGATTTATATCTGCTTAATCGTTTTCAAATAAATTTTTACTTGGATCACCCGTGAATATTTTATAGTAAGAAATTTAATATAAATGACCTACTTATAAGTCTACCATGTCTTTTTGCTGCATGGCCCCTTATGTTCCCTTAAATAAAATATTGATTTACTAAGGTTGTTGTTTAATATAAATAATTTATTTCACAATTCAATAAATTATGAGTATCGACTTTTTATGTTACTTATGAAGGTATGATTTTCATTTGTTTATATGTTGCACAATTGTACGATATTTGATCAACTTGTTATTTTGGATGCCATTTTTTATTTAGTAAAAAACACAGAAGTAGGTCAAAGTAATTATTTCGCATTATAAAAAAGGAGGAAGCTTTTAATATTTGCACGGGAGTTATTCTTTTATGTAGGCCTCTACCAGGATATATACTCTAAAAAAAATATATTGGAATTTTAAACTTATTACATAAATTTTGAGCCCTTGACAGTTTTACATACAAAGTTGTAAAAGAATTTTGAAGTGAAAACTTAAAGAGTCGTTGCTAAAATGCGTATTTTCTATAGGACTAAGACTTGTATTTAATATATGCACCATTCATATATAGTCACGAGTAATATATTTCTATAGATAAAACAATAATAAGTTTAGGATCATTAAACTTGGGTTTCAGTCGATATTATATAGGTGCATTTTATCACATACATACTTTGGGGCTGTAAAATGCAGTTTCTTGGCTATATGATTATACTAAAATGCAAATTTGACTTCTCGCAATATGAGTGGCTTCTTATCTAGTAGTTTTAGACGATGCGTGTTGGCGTATCCGGAAACCCCGTTTTATTCCCGCTATTGCACAATTTAAATACTTTATTTTATATTCCATTATGAGTATCGACTTTTTATTTTATGTACAGTGCGAGTTTGTAACTTGCAATAAACTCAGTAAATCCAGTAGGTACAGTTTTTTTTACAAACTCACGCTGTTACTTATGAAGGTATGATTTTCATTTGTTTATATGTTGCACAATTTTACGATATTTGACCAACTTGTTATTTTAAATGCCATTTTTTATTTAGTATAAAACACAGAAGTAGCTCAAATTAATTATTTTGCTTTATAAAAAACGAGGAAGCTTCTAATATTTGCACGGGGGTTATTGTTTTATGTAGGCCTCTACCAGGATATATGCTCTAAAAATTTTTATTGGAATCTTAAACTTATTACATAAATTTTGAGCCCTTGACAGTTTTACATACAATGTTATAAGAAAATTTGAAGTGAAAACTTAAAGAGTCGTTGCTAAAAATGCGTATTTTCTATAGGATAAAGCATATGTCAAAGTGTAAAAAAACCCTAACATTAATGGTTTGGTTTATAATATTGTTAAACGCTTTTTGTTCTTAAAATTCAGCTTATGAATAACTGGTTTTAGTCGATATTATATAGGTGCATTTTATCACGTGTTATCACATACATACTCTGGGGCTGTAAAATGCAGTTTCTTGGCTATATGCTAAAATGCAAATTTGACTTCTCGCAATATGAGTGGCTTCTTATCTAGAAGTTTTAGAGGATGCGTGTTGGCGTATCCGGAAACCCCGTTTTATTCCCGCTATTGCACAATTTAAATAATTTATTTTATAATTCCAGAAATTATAAGTATCGACTTTTTATTTTATCTGGTTTAACAGTGTGAGTTTGTAACTTGCAATAAACTCAGTAAATCCAGTTCAGTTTTTTTTTTACAAACTTACGCTGTTACTTATAAAGGTATGATTTTCATTTGTTCATATGTTACACAATTTTACGATATTTGACCAACTTGTTATTTTGAATGCCGTTTTTTATTTAGTATAAAACACAGAAGTAGCTCAAAGTAATTATTTCACATTATTAAAAAACCATAAGGCTTCTAATTAGTGTCCGACCGAAAAAAGATTTTCAGCCGAAACCGAATCTTCGGCCTTGGTCCGAAACCGAAACTTATTCATACATGTTAAAAATTTTATTGTATATTGAAATCTAATTTATTTTATATAGCTTGGGAACGGAACGGATTGAACTCTTCGCAAGTTAGCCGAACGGTGTGCGATAAGTCGGTTTCGGCGCAGCCGAAGGTTCGGCCCATTTTTGGCCGAAACCGAAACTAGATATTTTGGCCGAAACTAGCCGAAACCGATACCGAATCTTCGGTCGGTCTCTACTTCTAATATTTGTTTGTACTTGGGTTATTTTATGTCGGCCTCTACAGGATACTGTAAATAAATTTTATTGGAATTTGAGAAGTTGCTTGCAGGGCAATTGCATATTTTGTTTGGTTTTTAAACAAAAATTAAATGATTCGCTTGCGTTGTATTATTTTGGCAAGGGTGGTCTTTATTGTACTGTTTGTTTGTGATTGTTTTGGCGGTGTTAAATTAAATAAGCATTAATTCTATTTAAAGTTTATTAGCAACGTTATTCTATAGTCGATCTTCCATCGATAAATTCAAAATAAGAAGCCTTGTGAGACCTACTGTAGTTCAATACGCGTCTAGTAAAAATCGAACTTTCAACAGTACCTATTAATACGAAAATTTATAATGAACTGAAGTGGATTTGTGGATCTGAAACTAAAAATTGTGCTATTTTGTTTTCATTGCTTGATATAGTAGTAGATTACATATATTTATATTTGTAATTTTTTTAGATGTATGCAAATGTATAGTATTATGGGATACAGTAAAACAAAGTTGAACTAGTAAATTTCCACTATATTAATTAGAAAAATTACATGTTTCGCTAACACTGTAGCTTCGTCAGATGACAATGATTTAATAAAGGTAAAAATTAAAAACTGGGGTGCAATAAAATTAAATTATTGAAGATGTAAATAAAAGAGTGGAAGGGTTACAATAGCGGAAAAATCCAACAGAGGGTTTAAAAATTAAATTTACAATATGGGTAATTTAGAAAATTTTAAGTATATGGTCCATAGAACAAATTTAACAAAGGTGAATTATTTAAATCTAGTATCTAGTTGATCATTAAGTAACAGGTCCGTATTTTTAAGGTTATTTATTTCCATAGATTCTAACAAATTTAGTTTTAAGCCTTTGTTTTCTGTATGTAAGATTTTAAAGGAAGGATCGAAATTATGTTGATAATCAAGTAAATGGTTAGCATAGTTTGAGTCTGTTTTATTTTTTAGAAAACTGTTATAATGTTCCTATATTCTTTTGTCAAAATGTCTACCCGTTTGGCCAATGTATGTTTTAGGACCATCTTTGCATTTTAATTTACAGACGCCTGATTTTTTGTTTTTATCGCTTTTAGTTTTTGATAAATTTACTTAAAGAGATAAGAGATAATAGTTTCGTAACACATTTATATCAAGTTTGTTAAGAAAATTGCCAATTACTTTGCTAGGTTGTCCAAAGAAAGTGACAAGATTAAATTGGTCAGAGTTTTTGCTTCTAGGAAAAACTAAGTCAATAGCCTTTTTGTAAGTTTTCTTTTTTACGGTTTGGTCAATTAGATTTGAGTTATATCCGTTATTGACTGCAATTTGTTTAATTTTTTTAAATTTTGTTTTACTGTATCCCATAATACTATAATTATGGATTTCCACCTAGTATCGCCTGAATCAAATAATTTGTATGCAAATGCATTGCTTTATCGTTAGCTAAGTTCTACATTATCAACTTACAGTCCTGGGATAAGCGCCTACAGGTTTATGTGTTTTTTGCTCCACAGGCTGGTAGGGTAGTCGATCCAGAGATTTCCATTCCAGCGATTTCCTTTTAGAATTGTAGTAGCGATACATCACAATGGTAACAGCAATCAGTAGGGCCGCTCCTGTCCCCACAGCTGCCCCGAATACAGCGGAGGCCACCATGATTATTCAAAACACTAGAGAAAAAGATATGTTTAGTTATTTATAATTAATGTGTGTTGGGCTACATGCTTGTAAGTATATTTACTTACATCCGTTGTAGTATAAATAACTATGAAATTGTTAGTTCTTATTGGTCTACGGTGAAAAATAAAATACTGGTATGCTCCCTGACTTTTTATATACAGGGTTCCCCATTTAAAACGAAACAGGCTACATATCTGGTTCCACGTTAATTTAAAAAAAAAACGCTCGGACCCGTCGATTTTTATTTCGAGGGGGACATCTTTTGCGTATATTGTCAATCTTGTTACTTCAAGCCCCTAGGAGGGAGGGGGGTAAGATCTAAATCTTAAATGGATACACCTATTTTATATAATTTTTTTGGATTCTGCCTAAAATTGTGAACATTTTTTAATAAAAGCATTATTAGTCTATACTAAACAGTTTCCGAGATATTGACTGTTGAAAAATGAGATTTTTGAACTTTGACAGCGTCTAGCTTTCTAACAATACGTCTTAGAGCCAAACGGCTTGCATGTCCCTATCTTCGATTTTTATTATCTTTCCAATAGTGTCAACTTCCGGTTAAACCGGTTGTAAGAAATATAGTACTTCCGGTTTAACCGGAAGTTGACACTATTGGAAAGATAATAAAAATCGAAGATAGGGACATGTAAGCCGTTTTACTCTAAGACGTACAGTTAGAAAGCTAGACGCTGTCAAAGTTCAAAAATCTCATTTTTCAAGAGTCAATATCTCGGAAACTGTTTAGTATAGACTTATAATGCTTTTATTAAGAAATGTTTAGAATTTTATGCAGAATCCAAAAAAATTATATAAAATAGGGATGTCCATTTAAGATTTAGATCTTACCCCCCCCCCTCCCTCCTAGGGGCTTGAAGTAACAAGATTGACAATATACGCAAAAGATGTCCCCTTCAAAATAAAAATCGACGGGTCCGAGCGTTTTTTTTTTAATTAACGTGGAACCAGATATTTAGCCTGTTTCGTTTTAAATGGGGAACCCTGTTTATATCAGAAGTATTTAGGATAGTTTTGGTTGTTGGGACAGGTTGATCGGTATACAAAAATGCAAAACGCCTACTTCTCTGCACTCTCAGCTTTCGCATACCATAAAATAGCTTTAATTTTTTATTCTTGCGAATAAATCATTTCAAAATACCAGCAGAATTTCACCGTACAATTACCTGAAAAATTCAGTCAATAAGAAAACGCTAAACACTAACGTGGTGTGTGCTTCGCTATCGGAACGTATTTCCTGCTATTGAGGAGAAATGCAACAAGAGTGGAATGGGAATGTGCAACGCGCTCGAACAAAAGCACTTGGCAACGTTGAATCTTCGATCTCTTTTTCACTCGCGCCAAGTCCATTTTGTATTCATTTCTTTACATTTAAAAACGCCCTGTAACTTCAGACTTGCCAGTACTGTATAAAAAATTACGTAATGATACAAAATTGTTGAATTTTATATTTTAAAAGTATAACTTATTGACCGATATACACCCACAAATGACATAATATTATCAAACTAAAGTACTTTGTAAAACTAATTTGCTTCTACAGCGTGACACTTCTTGAATAATAAACTCAATAATAAATAATGATGTTATCATACTATTTTAACCCTAAGCTATGGGAGACACTTTGTATTCCACGCTGTTTTTCGATTTTTTGACGAAAATTTCAAGAAAACTTGTTTGACGCGTTTTCTTCCTTAATTGAATTAGTATTCAGCATATTTCTTTAAGGCAATAAAGTATTTACCAGAATAAAAATAAACTAAAATAAGCAAGAAGATTTTTCAAATTACGTGAACAGTCAGCAAGTGGGCAAAGGGATCTACTGCAAATGATAAATATGTTATTACACCTTAGTTGCCATATAGAGACAAATAAATATTTTTTTTCTATAACTGATGTTAAAATGTTGTTATAGTAACTCTTTAAAGTAGATTAAGTATCACTTTAACCGCAGGGTAGATAAAGTAGCACTTTAACAGCAAGGGTAGATAAAATGTTTTAACTTTTTTTATTTAATTAAATTTACAAATTCAAACACATTAATTCGAAGGATTAACAACAAGTGTAATTTTACAATTAACATTATTAGAAACATCTATCTTTCTTCTTCTTGTGTTAATTCTTTTCCGTACATTTCGTATTCACTTCGTACACAAAACGCAAAAATACTGAACACTCCACAAAAACCAGAATGTAAAATTTGTTTGACATTTTGTTGACAGAGTAATTCATATCCCTAGTAACGGAGCAACACAGTTGCGATTTTTGTGCCAAAAATTACAATTTTCTTTGAAATTTTATTTTTCACCTGAATTTGAAGTCTTGCTTTAGAAAAAAATGTTGTATTGAACACGACGATAAAATCGCATTATCTTCTCGAGAGTAATTAGCGTCTCGACTAACGTCTCTACGCTAAAAAACATTATCTTCTCGAGAGTAATTAGCGTATCGACTAACGTCTCTACGCTAAAAAACACTCTCAAAGATAAAGTACAATTTTATCATCTTGTACTATAAATAACTATCAATTATAACTAATAAAGGTATCTATATATAGCCTTCTGCCTTCTCGATTTAAAGAAGTGAGTGAAACAATATATTATACTATAGCTTCTTCGCAAAGCCACTTTGACGGTTCCAGGTGGAAGGGCGTCTCCCCAGTCAGCGGCGCGTAGTTTAAATAAATAATTCGAAGTTAGTTTTGTTGGTCAAATCCTGCTGAAATATCGAAATATCAAAAAATAACTGCCATTTTGGTTCACTTGGTCCTTCAAATATCAGAAGGCTTTGATAAAGATGATAATAACAATAAACCAATGCCACAGTAAACAAATAATTATTTTTGGTTGGCTAGTTAGTTACAGGGACTGCCACTTAAAAATATTAGGGCAGGTGTTTTTCTTTATATATCGCAATCAGTAAAAAAAAAATTATTAAAACTGTAAATACGAAAATGAGTTTTTAACAGGTTAAACGAAACCTAGTAGGTAACTCAGAAAATAAACAACTTCTCTAAGAGTCTACCGTCAAATTGGGTGTTTTCCACTCAAGTCGTACATTTATGACGTTTTCCCGGAATGCGTATTTTTAAATAATTACCTAGCCTATCTAATATTTGCCCGGTTTAATATCGGAATTGCATGGTTGTCGACCGGCGTGGCGCCGTCCGCGAAGTAGCTTACGTCTGTTCGACTCCGCTTCCAATCGCAATCTTTTAACTATGACTAGGTTTCATGGCAGGTCGGGCAAAATCGGCTTAAAAGCGACTAACAGCGGGGGTTCTAAACTAAAATTTTTATGATGTTTATTTTGAGCAGTAATTTTGCCCCCATCAGTGTTGTAACAAAATCTAGAAAGAATATTCTAATTTTAAAAAATTCTCTAATAAGTTTTTATGTTCTTGATGCTAGCAATTTTTATCAAATTGACATTTTCACTTCATTGTAGTAGTTATTGCTCAATTAAATTTTAATCATACTCTTGAGGGGTATTCTAACTGCCAATTTAAGAGAGTATTTTCCAGTTTTCTTAATCTGGTTAAGTTGGATATAACCGTAATATTAAATATTTAGGACTAACATCCAAACAAAAAATGTCTTATTGTCACGCTATTTGTATATTATAATGCGAAATCTGGTTATTTATTTTTGTTTTTATACTGTGACCTCTACCGAAGCCCAACAAAATGAGGTTATAAACATTGGAATTGGGGATGTACCTATTATATAAAATTCACAAATTAATTTCAATAAAAAAAATTATCCAATATTTTGCATGTAGGCAGAAACGAGGAACAACTGTAACCAAAAAGTATATTTAAAGAAATAGTCTATGCTTAAAGTGGAGTTGATATTATGGGAATGAAAGAAAAAACCTAAAGTCTTCCTCCACATAATTTAATAGAATAAAAATTCCCTAGAGGTCTCTTCATGTTTTGAACGTAGAAACGTTCGTCATCAGGAGACAGAAAATTTATTTAGTGCTGATGGTTTTAGCAGAAGAGAAAATGGTGTTGAACCATAATGGAGCTTTTATGGAATGGAAAAATTGATGTGTACAAGAGACATAATATGAAGAAAATTGACAAAGGTTAAACCATACTGAGTATGTTAAAAAAGTTATTAAAGGGGATCTCAACCAACCAAATAAACTGGGAAAGAAGAAAAACCTTCCTAAAAAGGTGTCGAAGATTATTTAAATTTTTTTATAAAACTTTTTAAGTGTAAGTGTAAGTGTAAGTGTAAGTGTAAGTGTAAGTGTAAGTGTAAGTGTAAGACATTATAATGATAAAATTACAGTAGCAGTACAGTACAGTACCACACAAAACACTTTCTGCAATGTAATTTTATTGTGATATCTTCATAATTATGACAATTTTATCCCTATAATGTCTTACAGACATACACTTGAAAAGTTTTATAAAAAATTTCAAATAACCTTCGACACCTTCTTTTTAGGAAGGTTTTTTCTTCTTTCCCAGTTATTTGGTTGGTTTAGACCCCCTTAATAACTTTTTTAACATATGGTTTAACCTTTGTCAATTTACTTCATATTATGCCTCTTCTACACATCAATTTTTCAATTCCATAAAAGCTCCAAGGTTCTACACCATTTTCTCTTCTGCTAAAACCATCAGCACTAAATACATTTTCTGTCTTCTGATGATGAACGTTTCTACGTTCGAAACATGTAGAGACCCCTAGAGAATTTTTAATCTATTAAATTTTGTGGAGAAAGAGGAAGAGTTTTTTTTTTCTTTCTTTCCCAAAAAAACATTTCTTAGTGATATATTAGGGCCTTAACGATGTTTGTATAGGAAATTGTATCAAACTATGTTTAATATTTAAGGCAAGAAAAATCATTGTGAGGGGAGGCTTGAGCTCTATTTACCCTCCCCGCAGGATTCGCCACTGAAACACAGTAATGGGATCTTAAGGTCTTTTTGATGCTAGCTATATGTAATACCATCCTGAACACTCTCTTTTTAATGAATTTTCTAGGACCCAAGATACGTGACTGTTTCATATTTCAGTTTATATTGCTGACACTAAAGACCGAGAATTATATTTTGCTAGTTTAAAGTAAATAAAGTATATACATGTATAGTATATATACACGAAGTATTTTTTATAGTTCTAAATAAAATATTGTGATGGATCGGAAATATTTGATGCATTTTAGCGGAAAGAAAATCTAATAATGTAGAATATGACTGGTTATACCGGGTGTTTCTCAAAAGACGTTTACCCCTGTAACTTTTCTGTATTTATAGATATTAAAATGAAATTTTGAGATTATGCATAAGAGTTGAGTCTGCATTGGCATAATTTTTAATTTGTTAGCACTTCCGATTTGACCGGAAGTGACCTTGACTTTGGTATTTTAAATGGGACATATTGTATTTTTACTTATTGGGATTCAGCATTAAATTTTTAGGAAAATGACACCTCACTTGTAATTTTTTGACGTGTTATAACATTTTTATGTTTATTTTTTATTTTCGATCTAGAGTGCTACAAATTAATTAAATCTGTTAATTTATAGTCAAGTAGTAAGTATATGAAAATTAAAATTATGTCATAATAATAATTGACTTTCTAACTTTTCTAATTTTTATTTCTTGACGTTTACTCCATTTTTCTAACTGGAACGATTGTAGTTCACTAGGATATTTAAAACGAGCATTTTTTTTCCAACAATTTGATACCATACACTCCTATACTATTGTAAAATTGACACGAAAAATTTGCCTTAAGTCCCAATCGCAAATTTATAAGCGTTATGCATTATGGGACATCATAATTAAAATATCAAAGTCAAGGTCACTTCCGGTCAAACCGGAAGTGCTAACAAATTAAAAATTATGCCAATAAATGCAGACTCATCTCTTATGCATAATCTCAAAATTTCATTTTAATATCTATAAATATAAAAAAGTTATAGGGGTGAACGTCTTTTAAGAAACACCCGGTAGGTTATAGTACCTACAAAATAAAAAAAAAATACAGAAATGTCTTTGAAGGACAGTTATAATAGGTTCAACAATTAAAACTTAAAAATATATTTTGTGTAGGAGTAAAAAATACTTTTGGCCCTAAAATGTTTTTAATTTTTATTATTCTAGATGTGCGAAAAACTGAAATTACAAAAGTAAAGTTTACAAACATTAAACGTCCTTTACCTTCTTTAATATATAAAAATATAATTTCTACTGACTACGCGCTTCGGTTAAAACCCATCATTAGGGCTAGCAGCTTTTACAGTTACAATAAATTTACAATTAATAACGCGAAATAGGTTATAGGTTGGCAAGCATGTTGAAACTCAACATCCTAAGTAATACAGAAATAACACTAATTTCAACCATATGCCTGTATATATTATAAATATATATATAACATTAAAAATTAAGAAATCGCAACTAAAAGCATATTTTCGTTTCGATGATTATCTGTTGACGCATATCATATCATGATAAAAGTAATTATTTTAGCCAATGCTGAATATAAACGCATGTATATGCTTCTTTGATCAAGCAGTTTGAAGAAAAAACAGGACATAAAAAATAGTTATTGTATTTCGGTGAATATACTTTGCATTAATGCTTAAACCAACCGGTAAGTAGAAATAAATATTTGAAATTTAAACATATAAATGACGTTTCAAAAGTTGTAAAACACTGCAAATAAGTTTTGTGTTAAGTATTTTAATAAAATAATATCAACTAACAATTCCTACGTGTTGCGTATATACACAAACATCTGGGCGTTCTTCGGCCCGCATATTTATTTAAGCAAGCATTAAAGCAAGGTATTTTTAAGCAGAAATAAAAAATAATAAATAGACGGAAAACTTGTGTAAAAAGCAACATCCAACATGACACTTGACACCAACCAACCTGGTTTGTAGGACCATAAACCTAGACCATAGAGAAAAATTCAACAGCTGTTTGAGAAGCGAGGTGTGTTGTTTTGAAACTTGATAGAGATGAGAGACAAAAGATAACTTGAGGCTTCGTGCTGGCCACCACGCAACGCGCCCGTTGAATGAATCCACCTAAAGCTTATCAGAGCCAGCGGGACTTCAGTCGTACATTTTCGTTTCCTTTCGCTTGGAAATTTATCTCTTTATACAAATACACGTAGGTAGATAGATGGATTAGCTATGGAAAAGGCATCGCGAAAAAATCTATATTCCAGTATGCTTTAACGTTAAATCTTTTGATGTCCCTTTAATAACAATTATTATTTGTTGTATTCACCTGGGATAAAAACGTAATGATAAAGCGTCTGTTTGTATTTGCGCAGTCAACCTTTGAATTTCGAAGTGGGGGCCCCAAAACAGGGGTACAGCTTTGAGTTAGGTGTAGGGTTTTAGGACGAATAAATACCAGGCTATTAAGGCCTGTTAAGACAAGTTAATGCATGCAAGTTATAGCGAGGCAATTACCGTGCGAGCAAAAATTATTTGCATCAAAGAGGGCCTTGCCTCTAAGGACGTAATGCTTAGCCGTAGAGCTTAATACCTGTTCGGTGTCAGTAACTAGCTGAATTAACAATCAATCAGTTATTCCGTCATCTTTGACAGTCGTTACAAATAATTTAATTCATCGCTAATTTTTCCAAGTTCTTGAACAATTCACACAATGGGCTTTACGGAACAGCACAAAACATTCATGATTGAAGGGTATTTGGGAAACGGGGTTAGAGGAAATGGTGAGCGGCAATACAATCCGGGTTTGTGCATGGACGATTTTCACGAACATTTTCCCAACGTTGCTTTTATTGCTGGGGATTTTTATCATTGCCTGAAAAGAACCGTGGCTGTGTTTAGGGAAACAGGTTCTATTCAACACAAAAAAAGGAGCAGGAAGACCATCTGTAAGAACAGAAGAACTTGTTGCAAACGTTCGTGAAATAATGCAAAATACGCCAACAAATTGAATAAGACGCCTGTCCCAAGAAGTGGGAAGATCTTATGGAACATGCGGGACTATTCTTAAGAAGCAATTATTAAGCAATGTAATTATTTTTCTTTTTCTTTTTATATATTCTCACTTTGGTAATTTTGTAAACAACAAAAATAAATTTGTATTTGTCTACTTATTTTATTACTCATTAGTTTGACATATCATGTCATAATATGAATTTGACAAAATTTTAACCTAGATTTGGTTAGATAATATCGTCCTCATATCATTGTGATCTAAACCAAGCCCTACGTTTTTTAATTGAAGCCCTCTTTGATGCAAATCATTTTTGCTAGCACGGTAGTTGCATTGCATGACCGTTTACATACAGGGTGGCCCTTTAGTGTGGCAAAGTACAATAGCTCCGTTACTATTTCAAATACATTAAAAATATTAATATAAAAGTTGAAGGGCAGTAAGTGACTTATAACGTAAAATTATTTTTAACTCTATAGGGTGGCTCAAAAAAGCGGAACAAGAAAAAATGTACTTTTTTCAAATGGAACACCCTGTATATTTTTACATTTTTAAATTCCACATAAAATTACAATTATTTTTTATCAAATACATTATTAGTCTATACTTTATAGTTTCCGAGATATTGACTCTTGAAAAGTGACATTTTTGAACTTTGACAGCTTCTAACTTTCTAACACTACGTCTTAGAGCAAAACGGCTTACATGTCCCTATCTTCAATTTTTATTATCTTCCCAAAAAAATCAACTTCCAGTTAAACCGGAACAACTATATTTCCTGCTTTCGAGTAACATCCGGTTTAACCGGAAGTTGATTTTTTTGGGAAGATAATAAAAATTGAAGATAGGGACATGTAAGCCGTTTTGCTCTAAGACGTACTGTTAGAAAGTTAGAAGCTGTCAAAGTTCAAAAATGTCACTTTTCAAGAGTCAATATCTCGGAAACTATAAAGTATAGACTAATAATGTATTTAATAAAAAATAATTATAATTTTATCTAGAATTTAAAAATGAAAAAATATACAGGGTGTTCCATTTAAAAAAAGTACATTTTTTATTGTTCCGCTTTTTTGAGCCACCCTATAGAGTTAAAAATAATTTTACGTTATAAGTCACTTACTGCCCTTCAACTTTTGTATTAATATTTTTAATGTATTTGAAATAGTAACGGAGCTATTGTACTTTGCCACACTAAAAGGCCACCCTGTACATATTATTATGAAACAATTCTTTTGACAACAGATATTACAAACCTTAAAAATCCACCTAATATTAGCTGATTAAATAAGAGGTTATTGGATTAATAAATTTGACACAGACTTGTTATTGAGACATAGTGTAAAGTAGATTTCAAAGTAGATATATCGTCTTGGCTTTTGCCATCTGTCATTTATTTTAATAAAATGTCATTGTTGGATATCCAAAAGGTGTACAGGGTGACATATTTACAATTTTAATATGTCACTTGTTCACCATTCGTTTGCATAGAAGTGTTGTCATTGTGATCAAGAGCAGGTGGGTTCACCTTGTAATCGATAAGTTTAGGACGTTTGCAATTGTTATTTAGATTGGACACCCTTGTTAATTGACCCCAGGGCCAAGCCTAGTGCAATTAAGATATATAATCGGTCTTGTGAAAGCCTGTGTATTGTGCATTTGAGAAAGGTGTTGTTGATTCTGTAGTGCATAAAAATATTAGTGTTTAACTAGTTTTTTATTTTGTGGTGCTCGTGGGACAATTATCGCTCTGCATCTGGTAAAATAAAATGAAATCTCTTATCATTGGATGCACAAGAAATTGTTAAGAATGTGTATGAATAAATTAATCGTGGATTCATCAAGCAAGATGCTTTGGAGAAAACCTATTTACCTCTAAAAACGCCATTGAATTGGAAAGTGAATTAGGCGTAAAAGGTAGACTGGGCAATGCTCGTCATCGAATAATATTATATAAAATAAATTTTTATTTCTGTTGAGGTTTCGTCCACTACTTTATTGTTAAATGAAAGGTCGGATTTCAGCTTTTGGACAATTTTTTAATATTTAAATCACTGCCAACGTTTGGGTGCAGTCCTTTGGTTTGTTTTCGTTAAATGTTTATATCCTGTATGGATATAAATTTAAAAAAAATTTAAATCGAGGTAAGTGGAAACCCTGTTTTGGTTTAATTGAAGTAATTTTAAGATGCATGCAGAGTTCAGGAGTGGTTCTGGCAATTGTCGGGGCACGTATCTATGTGTTGCGACATTGTGTTTTTTTTTCCTCCTAGCTATTGCTTGTCAGTCACATGCTGTAAGATGCCCCTCTTTTGGGGGAAATTTTATTTTAATATTTAGTTACTCTGAATGTGATTATACAATCAATTTTGTGCCTTATTTTATTTATACATAATAATAATATGTATGTATAATTTCGTAATTTTAAAGTAGTCCTTTGTTTCTTTGTGTATTAGCCCTGATGACAGGGGCGGCTCGTGGTATTTGAAAGTGGTGAGGCACAGTTGAAATAAATTATTTTAGCAAGGTTAGATTTTAAAGTTTAGACAAGTTTTTTAAATCGCTATAACCACATTTTGACTAAACTTTGTCGCTATTATTTGTTGCAAACAGAATACACGGCCAGCAAAATAATTTGTTTAACGTTACACTACCAGTAAGCCAGTCGTACTTTTCGTACCAAATGTTTTGAAAGCTCCGATTTGATTTCCCCACCTCACCGATAGTAACAAGACGTTTATTCAAATCTGGAACAGGTCGCTTTACTTCTTTTACTATGTACAATTTATCTTCATAGGAATTACTTTAAAAATTCTGCTCATTTACTAAAAAATTAACAAGATCACAAGTAGGATTGCGAATGTTTACATTTACCTGGGGAAGTTGTGACGCTGTGCTAGGTCCCGCTGAATTAATTTTTCGCTAGTAAGCACAAAACAAATGAAATAATAAGTAATAAAAGTAATGTAATATTAATATTTTAGAAAAATCACTGCCCACTGTTGGAAAAAAAGCAAAACAAAAATCAGTACGGAAAACTACAAAAGTATTTACCGAAAACTATAATAAAATGCAATGCACTATGCACTCTCTCTAAACTTTCAACGACAACCTGTTAATCAATAATAGCATTTCTCCAAATACCGTGTCGCGGCGTTCATCTTTATATATTAGATTAGTCCCCTCGCGTTCGCATTAAATTTATGTAGAGAGTTGAGGCTGGCCTCAGAAGAATGTTTTTATGCGCTATTTAAAGCTAGATTCGACTGGACTATTACGGGTATCATACATCACATTAGATATTTTCACTAATACGCTAGACAAGGAAGCGGGAGGCCGGGCCTCCAACCATATACGACCGCATGCAGAAATGAGATGGATGATATAAGAACAAAACACGCAAGGGATCGTAAAAGACAAGGAAGCGCGAGACCGGCTTCTACCATATACGACCGCATGCAGAAATGAGATGGATGATAGATGATATTTCTAGCGAAGCGCGTTAAGATTGACGGCATTCATTCTAATGGATATATATTTATGCAAATAGTAAAGTAATATAAATTTGTTATTTATTTAATTTGCAAAATTATTGGTGAGGCACTGCCTCACCTGCCTCATAGGAGAAGCCGCCACTGCCTGATGATGGTGCGGACTGCACCGAAACGTTGGCAGTGATTTAAATATTAAAAAATGGTTCAAAAGCTGAAATCTGAGCTTTCATTAAACTTTTATTATTATATACAATACACTACAAAAATCTTAATTTAGTATCAAAAAAATGTAGACAGAAACTTTATGACAGGTAATATCAAGATATTCATTTAATTTTAATGCTGCCGTGAGACAATTTTTAAGGAAAAACGAAAAATAGATATAAGAATCATCAGCTTACAAATTGCGTACAATGATTCAGAAAGGTATAAAAATCAGAAGTATAAATTAAATATAAAATAGGGTCAAGTATGCTACCCTGGGGAACCTCTTGGGTTACAAGTAAAAATTTGCTGATTTTATTCGATTACAACTCTCTGCTGTCTGTCAGTCAAATAATTTTTAAAAAATGACACTGCCGCCGCTGACAACCCAAAGGAATACAACTTACTACGAAGTTAATTATGATCGAAGATTTTAATATAAACAAGAATCAATTAAAAAAAGTATTACTGAACGTGCAATTTTTATCGGTACCAAGCTGCCAAAAAATAAAAAAGGCCGGCTTATGTTTAAAATTATTATAAACTCTTCCTGAGTAGGATCCTGAGAAGACAATAAATATCAGAAAAGTTCTATTTCTAAATTAATTTCTACAAATCTGTTAGCTACGAAAACCGCATTTTTTGCGTCTTACATCATTAGCGCTTCTATATTAAAAGTCTCGTCCCGTCTGCTTTTATAACAATGAAGAGATTATTTTTTTTCCTTTTTATTTGAGCCCTGTTAACCTTTTTTTGTTCCCCTACTTATAAGAAGGATACAAAAGGACTTAAATATTTTCGCAGACTGTCTTACAGCCCCCCTCTACATTGTGCACAGCATATTAATCGAGCGAGGTATGTTTGTTCATGGCAAGATGAGCATTGTCGATGAACCACTGAACCAGACTATTTATGCAAATTTCGTTACTAAATAATATTTTTTAATATATCAGCTCAAAGTTTAATGGTGTTTGACAGGATTGTAATAACTTTTCCTGGGATCCTTTATTCTTATAGATAGAAAATGGACGTTATTCTATAAAAAATAATTAAAATGAAAATAAATGTAGGTTAAGGTTGGGAGCTATATAAATGTTTCGGATGAAGTAACATCCATCATCAATACAGATATGTGTTAAAACAGTAGTAAAAGGAAAAATTGGTGAATAATACCTTAATATTAGAGCTTTAAGGTTATATTACGAACACACATATATTTGTGGAACAGAGTGAAAAAAGATATTAGGTAGGTACCCAATGCAATGTAGTATGATCTTTATGCTCTATAACGATAATATTGACCATTTTTTTTACCACTGGAGTAGTAGTAGTAGTAGTACTAGTAAAAGCAGTTATTTTGTACACGGCTACATAATACATTTTAATAATTATTTTTTTTTATTTGAAATTTCATTATACCTAAAAATTTAAAACAATCAACTGTTTCTACCTTATTATCATGAAATATAATATTTAAAATTTGAAAAATTTAAATTTGAACCTGTTAGGTACCATACATTTTGTTTTAAAAACATTTATATTTAATTTGTTTACTTTTATCCGAATTGAAAAGCAAGTTTTTAATTTAATGTTTCTAAAATTTTCAAATTATTTTTAGCACTAGTTTAAATAAGAGTGTCATCTGCAAACGTTAGCATTTTAACTCATTTTAAGATTAATGCAATGTCATTTACATGTAAAATAAAAAGAAAAGGCCACAATATACTTCTCTACGTTATTTAATTTTTTTGTTGGAAATATATTACCAATTTTCTTTTCTGTATTCTTTTAAATAATTTTGAAATAAAACTTGTTTAAAATCAAGAAATATTGTTTCAGCATATCTATACTCTCCTGATGATGGATTTAAGTATATTCTAATGTAGAGAATTCCCAATTTAACCAATTAACCCTTAATATATTAGTAGTACAACTCCACTTTAAGTTTGGGCTATTTCATCAAATTAGAGATCAAAATGACATCAATAATAAAATTATAAAGTAATATTTGTTTTTCTTTCAATATTTTTAGATAAATAAGAAATATTTTTACCTTTTTTAATTAAACGCCAATACAATGTAACCAGTGGGAAAAATTGATATTGGCAGATAAAGTGCCACGTGCAAGACTTGACTCTTCTAAATATTTTCGTCTTTTATTTAAGAAAATGTCACGTGAACAGAGAAAACGGATAGCTCCATTAATAGTCGAGAAGCTACATGCGTAATCATTTGTTCACCTTGTTTGTTTAAATGTGGTAGACTATGAAGTATTATGAAAAAAAATGACCTTGTCGGATTTCCATTGTTTTCATTTTCTTGCTTAACAAAACGTTTCGGTTAGTTAGTATCGCTAACCGTTTTCAGGTGTAAACTGTTTCCTAACCGAAACATTATGTTAAGTAACAAAAGACAATTAAAGTAAGACAAGGTAATTTTTTGCTTTGTTACATTTAAAAAACTAGTTTTATGATTAATTGCTTAATTAATTAGTGTTCTTTAAGAAATAGTAACAATTATCGTACTAATTTAATAAACACAGGTACTGAAAAAGAAATAGTAAAAGTAAAATGTTTTATTTGGCAAAAAGCTACAATTAAGTAAATATTTTTTAATACATTTTTTTTTTTAACATTTTTTTAGATTTATTTTTAAATTTTAAAACGCAACCTACTTTTAACAGAAACAGACAGAAAACATTTTGCAAACTGTATCAAATATTACGTGCCATTTTGTTTTTTAATTAAATGTAATTTTAAAGTTTTTTTAAGTAGTTTTAATGATATTTGAGATTTAATAGAATTTTCCAAATTATTATATTCTATCAAACCTTTATGAAAAATAGACTTATAAGCTAAAGTTTTAGACACTCCATCCACATAAAAATTTTAATTACCTACCTAGTTCTTGGTTTATAATTATGATGGTCATAATTAAAAGAACAAAAAATTTTTAAGCAATCAGGCAATAAATTATTTTTAATTTTATGAATAAAGATACATACTAAATAAAAAATTTAATTTCTGACATTCAACCAATCTAAATTTTTTACCATAAAATTAGTTTTTGTTTATTTGTCACAATTTAAAAAAATCCGCATTGCCTTATTTTGTAAAATTTGTAATTTATCAAATATTTCCTCACTAGCACTTTTAAAATGGAAGAACAATAAACAAAAAGTGGTAATATAATAGTAATAAATACAGTTTTTTCGAAAACAAACTTAAATTAGAACTGATTCTTTAAAATTTTTTAAATAACCTACTTTTCCGGCAATCTCTATGATACTTTCAAAATAATTTTAAAAATTTAATTTTGAATCAATGATTATCCCTAAATATTTAAAACTGTTTACTAATTTCAATTTTTCACAATCAATTACAATATTTATATTTTGACCATTTAAATTATTACCCATAACCATACATTTAGTTTTTGAAATATTTAATTTTAATTTATTTACTTTTAGCCGATTTAATAATATATTTAATATATATCAGAATTTAGAGTATTTAGACTATCAAAAATATTCAAAACCTTAATGTAAATTAAGGTGTCATCAGCAAGCATTTGTCACTTACACATTTGTAAAACTAAAGGCATATCGTTCGGTTGATGTATAAAATAAATAATATTGGAATAATGATAATAATGAGAACTTAATGTATTTTAACATTGGGAGACAAGTAGACAAACAACACTTTTTAAAAAAATATCTAATTAATAATTTAAATGGAATCTTGATGGTTTTTAATCAGATGCTTAAACAGTACTCAGTTTATTGCCAGGCAATATCCTAATTGGACATAAAACTTAGTTATTACACTGTTAACTTGATACGCAGATATTCGATTGCAGATCCCTGAAATTGCAATCTTTAGTTCTTTCAAATTTTGATACCGGACATTTTTATAAATAACACTTTTAATGTGATCCCTCAGGAAAATGTCAATTTGCAAAAGATCAGGAGACATAGGTGGCCCATTTGTTGTGTAAATAAATCATATTGTGCGTCTACAAAAACGTTGTAGACATATACTGTTACTTCTCGTGGATTATGCGCAGGACAGCCGTCCATTTGAAAACAAATATCTTTATTCTCAAAAGCAACTTTTTCTTAAGAATTTGGTAAAAGATACAAAAACATTATTTGCCTAAATTTTGTTAAAAAAAAAGTTCAACAATCCGATGTGTAAACTTGCCCCTCCCATACATTTGGCTTTTCAAGGTATTGAGTCTTTGTTTGTACAAATTCGTGTTCAGTTTTCATATTTATCTACAATTTTGAATATTTGCTTCATAGTTTATTGTGAAGGTGCATTCGTCGGTAAAGCAAACATAACGTGAGACTTCCAAATCGTTATTTACCTTTTCAATAACTTTAAAACAAAAGTTTACTCTTAGTATTTCATCATATGGCTTCAATTCCTGATGTTATTGATATTAATACCGATGATGTTTATACTTATTTAATTTGCGCAGTACTCTGGAGTGATGCCTTTCTACCGTTATGCCAAGAAGCCTGGTGCTAATTCCATTATTTTCTTCTACATGACGTAAAAGTTCTAAATCTGCATTTATTTTCTCCTGCTTCACCATCAAGTATATCGTACATCATTATTTTGCTCTTAGCAGTTGCATTACTAGTACAATACTTACGACTGTTGTGCTTGGAATGAGCTTGTCATGGAACAACACATAGAACATTTCGGATACTTGCCTCTCCATCTTTTATAGAGATCTTGAATAGGAAACAATAACAATATTCATCATGATCCAGTACAGGACGAGGAAAGAATGAGGCTATACTATTAGCGCCCAAGGAACCAGCTTTTGTAATAGCTTAAAGGAAATTGCTGCTGGAACATAGAAAGAAGTAAGAAAGAAGTATTATACTTAGCAAGTAGTCGTTAAACTAGACGCTGCCATACCTAGTTTAAGTAGTTAGTAAACAAAAAAGCCTACAAAAAAAAAATGTACCTACCACACAAGAACTTACTACACACAACACTGCACCCATACACACACCTACACTAACACAAGTAAGTTCTTAGCTAGTAACAATATACACCCTACAAAGCTTACTTCTGCCCAGACCAGCGCTGTTGGTTCTTTCCCTGAAACAGCTGGGTCCCTATCCGTGGGCACAAAACATCTCATCTGAGCACAAACATCACAAACATCGCAAACACAAACACTAACACAGTAAACAATAGTTTACTACTGCTCAGACCAGCGCTGTTGGTTCTCTCCCTGAAATAGCGGGGTCCCCCATCCGTGGGCACATAACATCTCATCTGAGGACAAACATCGCAAACACAAACACTAACACAGTAAGCTTACTACCTAGTTAGAAGACAAAGCTAGTTTAGTACACCGGTACCAAAGCCTTGGCGAGGTATGACGCAAAGCACGCATTAGGCGTGCAGAGCTGAAATACTAAGACGTGTGGTCTGAAGGTTTATACGCCTATGGCGCGGAAACTGCAGGAACACGGGGATATTAGTCGGTAGGCAGCCCCATCGGGGTTGAATCCGACACTTCTCTGCTTCACCGGGTGCCAGTCTTTAGAAGATTGTACCTAATTATTGTAATTTTTTATCGAATACTGTAAAACATGCTAAAACTAATAAAAATAAAACGTCTAGTGACATATTTGTCACTATCATGATTAGTACTGGTGGTTTCATTAAAGTATCTATTAGAGCTGTATATAATTTAAAAAAAATTCTAAATGAGTTTTAATTGGCTAATTAAAAAATAATAAAATTTGGTATGCCAGCCAATTATACAAAAGGACCTTCAAAAATGGCTTAATAGAATAATGACTCGACTGGCTTTGATATTATAATGAGAATAGCGGTAGATTCAAGTAGACAGTAGACCACGGTTTTTAAGGACTCTCAATTTATTAAATCCCAAAACTGGCCATCCAAGCTACCATCCCCGCGGCTCATGGGCTATTAAAGCGCTTTCACGTTTCATTACCTCGGCTAACAAGGAGATTCCAAAGTAATTATTTTCTCGGCAAATACGTAATTTTATGTTTCCTTTTTGCTGCGACGTAAACCTAGAAGTAAAATGAATTTTACATTATTTTATGAACGGAAATTCATGTTTATCTACCTAAATCAACATATCCTGTAAGCGTGTTGTGTCAATTTTACTATAATATGAAATATTTGTATTAGAAGTATGTGTATCTGGTTGGAGCGACAGAAACTGCGTAGACCTCCTGAAGGAACGATGTGGTGATAATATGGAAACGTCACCGAGGATGCCGAAACGGTGCAGAAATAGCCTTTGGAATATTTAACATAATGCCACGAAACGTAAAAGCATCATCCAATTCGTCCGCCATCAAAGATTTGCTGGAGAGGAAAATTGGTTCAGGTCGTCCTAAACGTTCCAACCCTGAACAGGATGCTACTTTTTTAGATATTTAAGAAATAATCCATTTGCAACTGCAAGGGATGCTGTTATTGATACAGCATTTTCTTCCTCCCAACCTACCGCCAGCAGGAGAGTCAAGAAATCTGAACTAAAATGTCGTCCAGATGCGAAAAAAATGTTTCTTACCGAAGAACAGCGACAATCAAGGATTATTTTTGCTTTAAATTATCTATACCGCAATCCTCAATTTTGAAACAGGGTCATTTTTACTGATGGAAAGACGTTCCAGTCGACTTATAACGGACAAATTCGTGGGTACCGTCCAAACAATACCAGGTTTGAAGAGCGATAATATACTAACCCCCTCACTTCTAGACATGGGCGTTTATCTGTAAATGTATGGGGATGAATAAGTGTTCATGGATCTGCATTGTGTTTGCTGGCGAATAAAGGGAAGATTTAATGCCGCAAATTACATTAACATTTTAGAAAACATATTGTTACCATCTGCTGAGCAAATATATCTCAATAATACTTGCATATTGTGGAATACTTGCATATCGTTGGTCTAATTCTAATACCCCGTAACTGTATAGATCGGTATTTTACAGGGGAAGCTTTTTTAGTTTATAAGTTCTAAATATCATTCAAAAAGTTACAAAACTTTGTTTATGTTACAATTTCACTACTAAATGATAAAATAAAAATCGCTTTCTTTCTAAAATTGTTTTTTACTAAATTAAGTAAGATACGGTTTATTACAACTTAAAAAAAATAAACAATGTTACCATACGTGATATTATAATATAAAATAACCCGTATCTGAAATTAAATTCTTAATTTAAAAGGCAACATTTA
This sequence comes from Polydrusus pterygomalis, assembly GCA_963969555.1. Classification (NCBI taxonomy): domain Eukaryota; kingdom Metazoa; phylum Arthropoda; class Insecta; order Coleoptera; family Curculionidae; genus Polydrusus; species Polydrusus pterygomalis. The sequence goes on from OZ018379.1 coordinate 25,000,616, forward strand.
AAAAGTAATAACCCGTATCGTAAACATTAAACAAAAATTAATATTTTTCTATTGTAAACTTCAAAATTATAAGATAAGATTTTTTTACGTTTGTAAAATATACATTAAAAAACGTTATTTAACAGTGTCCTTACCTTTAACGATGACATTTTTTAACAAAATGCACTTTTTGTAACAAACAACAGACCTGTCAACCTTCATACGTGCAAACTAAACATATGAACTGAACGATACGGTATATTATTTTGTATATTAGGCAGCGCTGCAATACGGGTTATTAGAATGATCAAATTTTTCGCGCCAATAATTTTCAAGGCCAATATGGTGTATTTCAACTCATGACAGAGTAAACATGCAACCGAATGGCGCGAAAAAACTAAATTTGATTTTTTTGTAGATACGGGGTATTAGAATTAGACCAACGATATGTGGAAGTGCTGCTTTGGGTCGCTTATAGTCCCAATCTCAATCCAATTGAAAACATTTGGGGTATAATCGAAAAATATATAATCGAAATTTTAGGCCACAAAATTTAGAAGATTTATGGCAAATAATACATGCGGGCTGGAAAGAGCTTATCCAAATATTGTATCAAATATAATTCAGTCAATTCCGAATAGACTGGCTCAAGTAGGTAATAGAAAAACAGGGATATATGACCAAATATTATAGATTTTATTTATTCTTGTTAAACGTTTTTTATTTCTACTGTAATATTTATGAAACTGTTAAGATATATTATAAAATAATTTTTTTTTATTGATGCCCTATTTCGCTTATTTAAAGTACGCCTCAGCGTGTTTAAATCCCACTTTCAAACGCGCGTGTTTTAAAATTACCATGGCAACATCAACAACCCGTGAAACGTGAAGTCTAAATATGTCAACTTTTTAATTATTGATTTGACAGAATTACCTTTTAACGTCAAATATAGTAATTTACGTTACAAGACCGGAAAGTAGTGTTTTTCAGGTCGAGACAAGCATTTCCAGGGCGAGCCATAGGCGAGTCCTGGAAGCTTGGAGAGACCTGGAAAACACTAATTTTCGGTTGCGTGACGTACCATATTTTTTTTAAGACCGACACTTCGATATATTTTATTATCTACGCGAAACAAGTTTGACATAAAGAACAAAATTAAAAATCAACGAACTGTCACTCGACAATACATCGAAATCTTGTTGTCATAATAACGAAATCAAGGTATCTTGTATTATCAAAGAGCGATTGAAAAAACAAAAAACAGGGTGACAGTGACATTAGAGACCGGAAAAACGTTATTTTCTAGACGAAAAATTGTCCAGAAAGTGTAAATTTTCTGGTCGGTTTAAAAAAAAATATTTTTTTAAGCAATACACAACCAATGTCAACGGTGACAACAATGAATCTTATGTGACAGATTGGAAGTTATTTTTTGTTCTCCTCATTTTCATGACAACGACAGGTATATCACATCACGAATTCGACCATTTCACTTTCTTATTAAGATATTATTTCCATTTTTTGTAATATAAATACCAATAAGTGTACCAATAAAAAAAAAAGAATGTAAAGTATTCGTGGATAACTGGTCTTTAAAACACTTGCATAATCGCGCGTGTTTTAAAAACCTTAATATCCACTTATACTTTAATATACTATTTTGTTATTCTATTTTACTAACGACCAACGCCAATGCTATGCATTTTTAATAACCTTTAATACGCGATAAGCCGGTTTAACGCAAATATGGTTAAGGTTTCCTCTCATTCTAATTCGTGTACGTTCAGAGCGTTCAAGAAAAACAACGTTGGAACCTTCAGGTATCTAGTGATACCAAATTTATACTTGTTTAATTAGGTGAGGGTGTCCACAAAATACCTCATTTTCATTCCCCAACGTTGTTATAGAAATGACATTTTTCAGTTTTTGATATCTTTTTTAGTGTAGAAAATATAACCATTGTCAGTTTTGAAAAGTCACCCTGTATGTACCTACTATCACCTTGCTTTTATACGCTTTTAATATTTTATTTTGCGACTTATACCAAATACAGAATAAAATATTTATTTGGTTTTATCCGTTCATCTCTGCTTTTTACCGAATCAAAATAAATAACCAATTGCCAGTTCTCAAGGACTCATGTTTTTTTTTTCGATATAAACACGTGTGGGCTGTTTTTGAAATCGCCTTAAACCAGCCGATTTAATAAGTTATTCATTCTATTTTTCAGAGATGAAATCGCTCTCCAGTGACATGGTTGAGTGTGACAAGTTACTGAATATACACAGAAAGAAATATAAAAGTCAAGTTTTATGGGTGAAAAAATAGCTCGCCAGTCACACGCCGTGCCGCCCTTCAGGTATGGGCATGCGCACAACCCTCTTGTTCAGGGGCGGCTCGATGTATTTGAAAGTGGTGAGGCACAGTTGAAAAATTTTTTTTAGCAAGGTTAGATTTTGAAGTTTAGACAAGTTTTTTAAATCGCTATAACCACATTTTGACCAAACTTTGTCGCTATTATTTGTTGCAAACAGAATACACGGCCAGCAAAATAATTTGTTTAACGTTACACTACCAGTAAGCCAGTCGTACTTTTCGTAACAAGTGTTTTGAAAGCTCCGATTTGATTTCCCCACCCCACCGATAGTAACAAGACGTTTACTCAAATCTGGAATAGGTCGTTTTACTTCTTTTACTATGTACAATTTATCTTCATAGGAATTAATACTCGAAAAATTCTGCTCATTTACTAAAAAATTAACAAGATCACAAGTAGGATTGCGAATGTTTACATTTACCTGGGGAAGTTCTGACGCTGTGCTAGGTCCCGCTGAATCCATTTTTCGCTAATAAGCACAAAACAAATAAACCAATAAGTAATAAAAGTAATGTAATATTAATATTTTAGAAAAATCACTGCCCACTGTTGGAAAAAAAGCAAAACAAAAATCAGTACGGAAAACCACAAATGTATTTACCAAAAACTATAATAAAATACAATGCACTATGCACTCTCTCTAAACTCTAAACAACTTTCAACGAACGGACAACCTGTTAATCTAATAATAGCATTTCTCCAAATACCGTGTCGCGGCGTTCATCTTTATAGATTAGATTAGTCCCTCGCGTTCGCATTAAATTTACGTAGAGAGTTGAGGCTGGCCTCAAAAGAATGTTTTTATGCGCTATTTAAAGCTAGATTCGACTGGACTATTACTGGTATCATATTACACATTAGATATTTTCACTAATACGCTAGACAAGGAAGCGGGAGGCCGGGCCTCTAGCCATATACGACCGCATGCAGAAATAAGATGGATGATATAAGAACAAAACACGCAAGGGATCGTAAAGGACAAGGAAGCGCGAGACCGGCTTCTACCATATACGACCGCATGCAGAACTGAGATGGATGATAGATGATATTTCTAGCGAAGCGCGTTAAGATTGACGGCATTAATTCTAATGGATATATATATTTATGCAAATAGTAAAGTAATATAAATTTGTAATTTATTTAGTTTGCAAAATTATTGGTGAGGCACTGCCTCGCCTGCCTCATAGGAGAAGCCGCCACTGCTCTTGTTATTAGGTTTTCCTTGTTTAGCGACGTCCTCAAAATACACTCCAGAACCGGCTCGGCGCCATTTTTGTTGTTGTGTTTTACGTTTCCTCTGTAGATTTCTTGATATATGTGAAGTTAGCAATAGGTACTTTTTATTTGTTTCTTTTAAACAGCAAAGCAAAGCAATAATTCTCGCTCAGCCAAGTTGTTAAAGGAACGCTTCGCGACCAACTTCGTATAGTTCGTATGGGAAATAGAGAGGGGCAAACTCAACCACGGCAAGGGGAGAGGGAAAAATTTTTGCTGTGCCAAGTTAAATTTTTAAAAGGAACACTTACTTTTCTGTTTAAAAGTAACTAAAAGCAACTCGGCCTATGTTTATCAGCAAGGCATTTTTTTGCGGTTCGTATCAATTGCGTCTGTAGCGCGTAGTGGCGAAGATTTAAATTTCACCCCTATGGGGTAGCTTACTACCGTGCGAGCAAAAATTATTTGCAACAAAGAGGGCCTTGCATCTAAGGACGTAATGCTTATCCGTAGAGCTTAATACCTGTTGGATATCAGTAACTACCTGAATTAACAATCAATCAGTTATTCCGTCAACTTTGACAGTCGTTACAAGTAATTTGATTCATCGCTAATTTTTCCAATTTCTTGAACAATTCACACAATGGGCTTTACGGAACAGCAGAAAACATTCATGGTTGAAGCGTATTTTCGGAACGGGGTTAGAGTAAATGGTGAGTGGCAATATAATCCGGGTTTGTGCATGGACGATTTTCACGAACATTTTCCTAACGTTGGTTTTATTGCTGGAGATTTTTATCACTGCCTGAAAAGAACCGTGGCTGTGTTTAGGGAAACAGGTTCTATTCAACACAAAAAAGGAGCAGGAAGACCAACTGTAAGAACAGAAGAACTTGTTGCAAACGTTCGTGAAATAATGCAAAATACGCCAACAAATTATACATATAAGACGCCTGTCTCAAGAAGTGGGAAGATCTTATTATGGAACATGCCTAGGGCTATTCTTAAGAAGCAGCTAAATTTATTTTCTTACCAAGTGCAAGGTAATTCAAGAAATACAAGCCGCAGATTTTAAAAGACGCAGGAATTACTCTCAATGGTTTACCCAAAATGTTTTGGAAAGAAATGATTTATTAGACCTGACATTTTTTCGGATGAAGCCTGGTTCCACCTCTCCGGTTATCTGAATTCTCAGAATACACGCATGTGGAGTAGTGAAAATCCCCATTTTTTTGTAGAGTCCACATTGCACCCCCAAAAAATTGGTGTCTGGTTAGCTGTTTCCCGAAGAAGAATTGTTGGTCCTATTTTTTTCCATGACACGTTACAGTACAGCGGTATAGAGACAATATTTGGAATTCATTTGTGGAGCAATTACTTGACGACGAACTACGTTTTGGATATTTTCAACAAGACGGTGGTGCAACCGCCCATACAGCCGCCGAAACTATTAACTACTTACGCAATTTTTTCGACGACAGATTGATCAGTTTTCGATCAGACATTAAATTCCCACCTAGATCACCTTGTTTAACGGTTATGGATTACTTCGTTTTTCCTCATTTAAAGAACACTGTTTTTAAAACACCAGTTGCAAATTTGGAACAATTACAAGAAAGGATTATCCAAGAATGGTAACACTTCTCCAGAGATGCTGGTCAACACTTTCGAAAATATGAAGAGACGTGTGAATTTATGTTTGGAGCATGGCGGTGGCCAATTTCAGCAATTTATGTAATTATTTTTCTTTTTCTTTCTGTATAATCTTACTTTGTTAATTTTGTAAACAACAAAAATAAATTTGTATTTGCGACTTATTTTATTACTCATTAGTTTGTCATAATATGAATTTGACAAAATTTTAACCTAGTTTTGGTTAGATATATCGTCCCCATATCACTGTGATCAAAACCAAGCCCTACGTTTTATAATCCAAGCCCTCTTTGATGCAAATAATTTTGGCTCGCACGGTATTTACTAAAGACGATAAATTAAAGCGGTAGAATTTCAATCTTCGCCACTATCGCCCCACTTAATAAATCACAGAGGCCTTGACCTGAGCAATATTTTTATTTTCGATGTAGGTAAAGTGATTATTCTTCACAAAAAATATCAAAAAACTTTATTAAAAATCATTAACTATTACCGACTTTATGCTGTACCATTTATACGCATGTTTTTTTAAATAACTTTTTAAAACTATTGTCCTCATGTCAATCCGTGTCAAATAGGAATGCCTAACATGTTTAACAATATTATCAGTCAGACTTTGAATATTGCGTTTGATTTTATTGAATGCGCTCTGTTGTGAGCATAAACTAATTCCATCGCTTAATAAAGCACATATTTGCGCATGTCACAGCCATATACAAGTGGTCCAAGGGCTGTTCTTAAAGCCTTTTATGTTTTGTGGGCTTGAATAATAAAATTATTATACGTTTTAATCCTAATAAACAGCAAGAAATTATAAATACAATATGAAGCAAAAATTGGGTCTGGATTTTTTTTTTAATTTACTTTACTCCCAACCAACTTTATAAGTTTATTACAGGGATAAATAAGTATATAAAAATAACCAACAATTATTACTCTAACTTAGTTGTATGTAAAGAAAAGACAGTTAAAAAAAATATTCGTTCTGTATAAACGTTTGATTAACTCCTTAGGAAGAAAATTATTCTAGGAAATATTTTTTTAAATGAAATTTAAATCAGGGTAGTTTTTTTAATGTTTTGATATTTTCGGGTAAAATATTATATAGGTAGGTAATATAAATCCATTATACAGTGACCGGCAGAAAGTACGCACCAAAGGGGATTTTTTTTAAATTTCAAAACTTACCAAATTTTTTTGGCGGTGGAAAAGTTCTGCATGTCCCTAAACAAAAAAGAGCATAGACAAAACTAGCAAATATTGCGCCTTATACGAGGGAGAGGTGAAAACGTTAAATTCACTCAAGAATAAATTGCCCTTATTTTTCATGGTGGAAAATTTTTTTATTAGAAAATGTTGTTTGCACTTAAAAGTTATCCATAAATACCAACTTTCAGCTCGGTAGCACAAATATAAATATTTTTCATGGCAAGTACATTTAGAATTAAAACGAATTTTATTGTATGGGTTTGTTCGGGTTTGTTCATGAACCAATGGGTTTAAGAGTTTTTGAAAAATTGGGAACGGCAAAATATTGTTAAATGTATGAAGAAACCCTTATTTGTTTTGCATAAAGTTATTCCGCTTATCCATAGAATAATGTACGGTGTGCACCAGAAAAGTTAAATTATTTTTAACGTTATTTTATTAAACGTCCACTTCTCGCGTATTTAAACAAATTTAAGTAAGTGATGTGTCTAATTGCCCAAGAGCTGTTAAAAAATTAAATTTATAGGTCGCATAGCTTCAATCGATTCGTTATACGAGGGGGCGTAAAAAAAATAAAAACACTTTTTTTGTACCACCGAGCTAAAATTTGGTATTTATGGACAACTTTTAAGTGTAAACAACATTTCTTAATAAAAAAATTTTCAACAGTGAAAAATAAGGGCACTTTATTCTTGAGTGAATTTAACGTTTTTACCTCTCCCTCGTATACAGCGCCATACTTACTAGTTTTGTCTATGCTCTTTTTTGTTTAAGAACATGAAGAACTTTTTTACCGACAAACAAATTTGGTAAGTTTTGAAATAAAAAAAATCCCCTTTGGTGCGTACTTTCTGCCGGTCTCTGTATACCAATGACCGTTTTCCAAAGTTACTGTTTATTGTAATAGTTTGTAAAAAAAATATTTTTTCTAGTATCGTGTCTGTAAAGATCATGAACTTTTTTAAACGTTATGTTAAAAAAATTTGGTTTTAAAAGTAAAGAATAAATAAATATGCAAATTTTAAATTATATCTATAGGTATTTATTCCGTTTATATAAATTTGTTGTTGGTTCTAAGTGCAGAAATCTATGAATACATTTAATAATTTTATTTTGTAATTTCTTTAAAGGACTACTGGATTTTTTAATGTACTAATGCATGATAAATATTTTTTAAATAATTTAAAGATATACAATGACGAACTTGTTTTGTTTGAAACGTTTTTAAATGGAAATAGATTGGATTTTCTTAGAGTTAGAGTTGTAACTAATTAACTTTTTTTCCCATAGAACTATTTGAGATAAAAAATTGATACTATCAGGAAATGGTAATGTTGATGGGACGAATCGAATTCAATAAAAAAAAGAGTAGTCTTTATTATTTATTTCTTTAATTGGTACCTTAATTTAATTTTTTCCTAAGCCCAAAACTTTTAGCTTCAGACTGCCTAAATTTATTTTTTAATGCGACCTTCCTGTACGAGAATTTATCCTCTCAAGCCTGTACCTTTCGCATCGTTCGTCCATTGCCGCCCCTGAATTCTACTTTGGCCTGTCTTGGCTGTAGAAGCATCCCGCAATGTAACGTTGTCGATTTAAATTATATACACTTAAAATCGCTTAACACAACGCACAATAGCCTGCTTAAATTTACAAAATGTTGATTTTTTATAAAACAATTAAAACTAAACGAAGTAGTGACCGAAAAAATAACATCTCGACAATATAAAATGAGGTTTGTTTACGTTTGCCATTGTAATGTATAAAACACAGAAATAAAAAATTGTTTTCTACAATAGCCAACAAATAGGTAAGCCATTTTTTTGTATTATTTTTATGGATAATTTGCTACAGTGAAAGAATAATGTTGGTTGGTTCTCCATTATCAAATACTTATGTTTATAAAATTACATTTCAATATATAATCGGACTTTGAATAAAAAAAAGTTGTTCGGAATGTATTTGAAAGGTTTTTTTACTTTTTGTGAGTACTGAAATAATAATTATTAAAAATATAAGACATGCATTATTGAATTGTGCATACGTGGCATTGCATAGAAATTTTCAACATACCCATAGACACAAAGCTATAAATTACGCGTAAATAAAGTTATACGCTGAATTGTATTATAAATTTTTTTTCTGCACATTTCTGTTAAAAATAGACCCCTAAGGGGGTGAAAAAGAGGAAATTTTAATAGAATTTTATGTATCTCAGGAACTGAAACTGGCGGACGTCTAAAAATTGGTATATATATACAAGTATGTTTCGTTAAGAAAGTGTTGAGTTAAGTGTGTCTTATCTTATAGCTTTATAGTTGAAAACTAAAATATGGCGATTAATGAAGTACAACTTTTACCCCCCACTTTATTATTTTACTAGCGTCTTCTAGGAGGTAACTTAAGACTTAATTATAAAATCATCTTTCTTGCCCTCAAAAACATACCTACACCAAATTTGATTAATATTTGCTAAACCATTTTCAAATCATTGCCAAATTTTTATTTGAAACACCCATTTAATCGTAGGTATATATTTTGTCATAGCATAAATGACCGATTTTCAAGTATACCTGTTGTTGTATGGCTTATTTCCTATAGGACAGCCTGTATAATACTGTTCAATTTATTTACGTAAACATTTTAAAGATGCGTCCATTCGATTTCGTTAAAATAATAAACAATAAATTCTTTTTATGAAATGTATGTCACATAATAATAAATTGTAAACAAGGGTTTTACAAGGCCGCAAGATAAAGGATAAATGTACATATAAGTTAGTTATAAAAGGGCCTTCAAAACGTAGGTCTATTAGTAAAATAAAATGATGAAGAAAACTGCCAAATGAATTGTAAAAAGCAATGATTACAGCTTTTAATAATTATGGACGCAGTGCTTTACCACAATTTAAAAATTGTAGCAGAAATTTGTTAAAAAAATCTATAGGGAAGGTACTTGCATAGTGCAATACCTTTCTTTTAATAACATGATCAGATTCCAAATTTTTTTCCAATTAAATGAAATTAGTTTTCCTTATATTTTTAGCATACCTACAGTGTGACCAGTCCGCATCGTATAGGATTTTTTTTATTAATAGCTTGATTCAAAATTTGCCTTTGGCATCAAGTTCTTTTTCGATCGAGATGAAAATTAAGCAAAAAAAAATAGTAGTCACGTGATTCGCATTATCTGTAAAATTTTAATTTCTTCCAAAAAATAATTCAAAAGCGGGGTTATTTCTGTAAGTATCGAAAAAACTTATTAGAAAAAGTTTTTTTTAATGCAGTTTCTAGCCCACTTGCAAAATTTCAGCTGCATAAGATAATTTTGATTTTTTACCCATATTTTGTAAATTGCATCACTTTTGCAATATAAGACTCAACGAAACCTACATAAAACTTCTTAGTTTTGACAATGCTTTATTTCAGATACATCTTCTTTAAAGTAGCGCCATATTAAATGTGTGTTCTTCTACAAAATCAAAATTTGGCTATTCAAATTTGATCGCATGTGAAGTTTATTTGTATTTGACCCTGTATAAGGTAACTTCATAAAATAAGTATTTTCGAAAAGGTAGTTTGTGTCTGAAAGTAATACACCTTAATATTAAGATAAAAAAGAACACAGTGTCATCAGTAAATTGTTCATTAAGAAATAAATGTGAGTGGTGGGTAAAAAATCAAAATTATCTTATGCAGCTAAAATTTTGCATGTGGGCTAGAAACTGCATTTAAAAACACTTTTTCTAATAACTTTTTCGATATTTTCAGAAATAACTCCACTATTGAATTATTTTTTGAAAAAAATTAAAATTTGACAGATAATGCGAATCACGTGACCAATATTTTTTTGCTTAATTTTCATCTCGTTCGAAGCAGAACTTGATGCCAAAGTCAAATTTCGAATAAAGCTATTAATAAAAAAAAATCCCATATAATGCGGACTTTACTGGTCACACTATTGAGGAATATTTAGAAACATAATATTTCGAACAATTTTAAGTAAATGTCCACATCTATTCCAGACCCCGTGTCAGAAAAAGATTACATTTTTGTTTAAATAAAAAATAGCTTTGAGCTTTTTCGTCGCTGTGCAAAATAGGCTCATCTAGCATATAAAAAAACAATAGATAATGAAACATTGTTCATTAGAAAAATTCGTGTACATTTAGTGTATTGGCCAGTTATTTAATCCATTAGTAAAGTAGCAAAGCAAAACGGATATTGGCAATTGTATTGCTTTCTCGTTTAGTGGTCCGTAATTTTCAAAGCTTAACTATTCACTTAGCTAGCTAGCTAGCGTATTTAATTTAAAACCTTGGAGTATACCAGCTTTTAACTTTTCCTTGGAATAGAATTTGACCAGACTAAATATTGAAAAATTTTATTTAATGACCTGCTTTAAGTACAAAGTTAAAACTCGGAAATACGAAAAGTGGTTATAAGCTTCCAGAGCTCTTTAAATTTACATAACATTTTATTTACAAACCTTGACTGTAAAAAAGGGCAGCACAAATCCGGTGGGCTACCGTTTTGTGAAAAGAATTGGGGTATTTTATAAAATCTTTATTAGAACCGGTTTTTAGGGTTTCGACAAACAGAAAATATACAGGACGGCGTTGTTTTTACCTTGTGACTGCAGCATGAGTCAAAAACTGCTTAACCAATTCAATGGCGAATTTACGGGAGAACCAGAGATAATGACGTACTGGCCGTAATAAGCCTGATACCCCAACATCATTTTACTTCAAGCAAAATGATGCTTTGACTTTTACGAAAAACATTTTTTTCTTTTTTCTTTCCCTCCCATTTCACCACTTTTAATTGTCTCCGACGAAGTTAAATGAAACTTATTTTTCTGCCCAAGACAGGGCCTTTGCACTAGCCCTTGACTTTCCAGTATGCTTGAAGCCTTGTCGGTCTTCTGACTTTTTATTTTTTACACCTCCTGTACACCATTGAAAGCTCCATTACGGCTCAATCCCACTTATTATTTTCTCTATTGCTAACAACATCAGCATTGTAATATTTACTTTGTTTTTCTGATGATGAGTGTTTCTTCACTCGAAACATGTTGAATTATTATGAATTACTCTAGGTTAGCCTAGTTTTCTAATAAACTTGTGGAGAAAGACTTTGTGCTTTTCTTTTTTCTATACATTTAACTCCACTTTGAGTATGGACTACTTCTTCAAAATTGAAAAAAAAATATTTATCGAGATAATAATACTGCCCTGCGAGGAAAGTAAAAACTCAATTGACTTCTGTCGTATTTGGAATTCAAACTTTGTGTTCAATAGAAGTGGAAACATTTCTTAGAACTTACTATGTTTGTTATATCAGCTATAATGATAGGAAACAAATGACATTGGTACTACAGTTAACTTTGCAAATATTTTTAAAAACGCGAAGTTCATGTACTTATTTTGGAGTTTTATTATTTAGGGTTTAATTTCAGGAAACAATAATTTATTGTCGCCATTAATTTGACGGGTTCAAATAAATAAAAGTTCCCTTGCACGCAACTTAAAATGAGATAATGTTTAAAGTGGAAAGCGCCATTTGGTAGTTGCAGAATCTAGTTAAAAATTTGTAAGTTTAGAGAAATTTAAGTTTAAATTTATTATTCATTATAATATAATTTCCTGGGAAAATTTATTATGCCATTGTTAAACTTCCGCGAATGTATTAAAGTTTAAAATTTAATTAAATACATTTTACTGATTTCAGTTAGTTTTTATTCTCCCTAAATAACATAATAATTCACATTTTTTACGTTGTTGCCCTTCAATATTGCTTATTAAAGAATTATTTTTCATAAAGGTGAAAGAGTTCCTTTGATGAAATCGCATTAAAATAAAATTATTTACGATATAAAATCTGTAACATATTTTATTCAAATTATATTTTTTTTGGATCACATCGAATGATCGACAACAAATTTGCGGATGTTAAGGTTGAATATCGAAAGTTTATTGACGAAGCGCCTCTATTGGTTGAAGATAGCATGTGACCGAATTTAGTTAACTGTGAAACAGTGGCGGCTCGTGAGGTGGACCCATGTCCCACCACCCACAATTTACAAGCAAAATGCAGACTATACTTAAACCGGGAACGCAGTCGTTCGCGCTTCATCGAAGCGATTATGCGTAAATCGGTAACGTAGTTCTAGCGGGCTTAACCCAGTATCACCTGTATCCTGTATCTGTATTTTGGTTCAATCACAGTAAAAACCATAGGCAACGGTCTTGAATAATAGGGAGGTACCAAACTGTTTTTGGGCTAAGGCGGCCAAGGACCCCAATATTTTAGTCAGTTGCTGCACGCGAGCCCGGAGCCATATCTTACCTCTCGCGGTGGCTCAATTCAGTTGTTGGTTCTTCCTTCGCGAATGCGGGTTGTTGGCACCAACGAGGTGCTTTACTCACGACAATGTTGTTTTTACAGAACTTATATTGCTCTGCCTTTACTCATGGCACGTTTGTTTTCATGCGGTTTGTTCCTGGACTATAAACAAAAGGAAACTCGGAAAAATTATCCCATATTTACAGATAGTTTTCTATTAATATTATGAGATCATATATATTTTTGCTTTATATTTCACTATCCTCTTAGATAGAGCAAACTTTCAGATAATGGAACAACAACATTATTTCAACGTAACGATGCCGTTGATATTTTTTGCATGTATGTATTTGTTGCCATTATTGGCAATCAAAAAAGGTTACCTACAATAGCCAATATAATATTTGACTTTATGGATACGTAAAGGGGAGTAGCCAAAATCTTATATTATTCAATCGAGGGAAAGCTATGTCGGGGACTAGTATGGAAAATGTATAGGACAATTTACTAAACCTATTGACTTAGTGACAACATTTTTTTTAGATATGGGAAGCGAGCAACTTGCTATTACCATCATTTGCGTTATAGTGATTGCTATATTAATATTTATATTTTTCTACCATTCTCTTGATATAATTAGCTGGATAAATGCATGGTTAACTTCAAATAAAGAGGAAAAAGTTGGACTTACTAGACTTAAAGGTCACTATAATGCCAATGGGTTTTTGGTAAGTTTAAGGTTAATTATCTGGGAGGATGTTTTGATAATAATATGTAGGTACCTATGTATGTGTGTTGTCATGGCATACAAGCTGGTACTAATGGCTTCGCCTATAGGATGACACATTCTATCAGAGTTTTTGGGACCAATCTAATAAGAATCCTTTTTCAGTAATTAATACTAAAACATAGGCTTTCTAAATTATTAAAATGTCCTATTCCTAAATTTATAAACACAAAATTTTTAGGGTGGTTTATTTAGGTTCACTGGCATTTATAGAGGATAAGGTTAACCTATTGGTTGTCATCATTTCTTTATTTAAACAGATACGTTAACTAGGTCGCTTTAATTAATTACCTGATAATCCTCTATACCCTATGAAAATAGAAGGTATTGGAGTTATTGAGATTCAATTCCTTGCATTTAAATAAAAAAAATATAAAAACAGTAATTTGTAGGAAATAATATAAAGGACTAAGGGGATAAAGTTGCATTTTTTTACAAATTGATAATACTGAAATAAAGCATGGGAAAAACTAGTCATGTATATGATTTTATTAGTTCATGCTAGACCAACATCAAAGCTCGAATTTCAATAAAATTTGTTTTAGATTGTGGTACATGATTGTATTTATAAACAATATTTAAATTTAATACCTTATAAGTTAACCTTTTCAATTCGGATCCCATTACTTCTAACCCTTTTATGCATTAAAAAATGCAACAATTATGTTATATTGTTTGTTTCTATTAGCTCACTGTTAAATGCTGATAATATTCTAAAAATTAAAAAAATAAAAATTTAAAATAATTCCCAAAAAGAGGTATAAACTCTTAAAAAATAAACTTTTAAAAAATAAATTAAGGTTAAATTAACATACTTAGTAAGGTGTTCAGATAGAACACCCTGATTGACTGCACAATATCTCAACCTGTCATAGACCTTCATGTGAACATTTTTAAAAGTGTTTCTGGATCCATCAAGTTTAAAATGTTTTCCCGCAACTCTTCTAAATTTCTCGGCATTTAATGTACCGTGCGAGCAAAAATTATTTGCATCAAAGAGGGCTTGGATTAAAAAACGTAGAGCTTGGTTTAGATCACAATGATATGGGGACGATATATCTAACCAAATCTAGGTTAAAATTTTGTCAAATTCATATTATGACATGTTATGCCAAACTAATGAGTAATAAAATAAGTAGACAAATACAAATTTATATTTGTTGTTTACAAAATTAACAAAGTAAGAATATACAGAAAGAAAAATTTTGGGTAAACCATTGGGAGTAATTCCTGCGTCTTTCAAAATCTGCGGTTTGTTTTTCTTGGAATACTTGCACTTTATAAGGAAATAAATTTAGCTGCTCCTTAAGAATAGTCCTGCATGTTCCATAAGGTCTTCCCACTTCTTGGGACAGGCGTCTTATACAATTCGTTGGCATATTTTGCATTATTTTACGAACGTTTGCAAGAAGTTCTTCTGTTCTTACAGATGGTCTTCCTGATGCTCCTTTTTTGTGTTGTATAGAACCTTCCCTAAACACGGTTCTTTTCAGGCAATGATAAAAATCCCCAGCAATAAAAGCAACGTTAGGAAAATGTTCGTGAAAATCGTCCATGCACAAACCCGGATTGTATTGCCACTCATCATTTACTCTAACCCCGTTTCGAAAATACGCTTCAGCCATGAATGTTTTGTGCTGTTCCGTAGTGCCCATTGTGTGAATTATTGTTCAGGAAATTGGATAAATTGGCGATGAATCAAATTACTTATAACGACTGTCAAAGATGACGGAATAACTGATTGATTGTTAATTCAGGTAACTACTGACACCCAACAGGTATTAAGCTCTATGGCTAAGCATTACGTCCTTGGATGCAAGGCCCTCTTTGATGCAAATAATTTTTGCTCGCACGGTAGATGTCCGTAAACGTGGGCATAAATGGCCCAACAGAAAGAAGGCACTGGGCGTCATGCAAGTGTCAGGTGTTTGGATAGGTTAGTCGGGTCGGGATACAAAAATGCCACTTCCTCTGCACTCTTAGCTTTCGCGTATCTACCATGAAATATTTTTTTTTGTTTTAAAGCAGTTATTTGATCCCGCTATTGGGATTTCTTTCATGTACACTATTTATTTTTATTCTTCAAAGGTACATTCAGATTCTGACGCGCAACTAGACTGGAGCAGTGGTAGCTTTAAGCGCTTCGATTCAATAGACCGAGATTTTAAGACATCAGTGGCAACTACAAGTCTCACAAACTGGCAAAACAATGAACAAGAACAAGATATTATTCCACCTCAGCCTTTGCGGCCAGCACC
Organism: Polydrusus pterygomalis; assembly: GCA_963969555.1. Classification (NCBI taxonomy): domain Eukaryota; kingdom Metazoa; phylum Arthropoda; class Insecta; order Coleoptera; family Curculionidae; genus Polydrusus; species Polydrusus pterygomalis. The sequence goes on from OZ018379.1 coordinate 25,016,441, forward strand.
AGTTCCAGGCTCTCTTCCTCCATCAATTGTTAAAATAGATACAGATAACATTGAAGAGAAAGAAGATCAAGAGATTAGTGTATCAAAAAGTAAATTATTGTCGACGTAAGTAGTTTAATATCATGGTGCTAGTTCAATACTATAAACCATAGTTTTTTTTCACAAGTTTTAATTTCAAACATTACTGTAAAAATACTTTTATTATCTATTCTGCAAGCCTTTAATTAAACGAAGAAAAGCCGGCTTTTGATTATGTTAAAGATGATGGTTATAGCTATAACGTCTGCCGGTAAAATTGTGGTTCGGAACCCACGTAAAACTGTAGGTCAAGTCTGGCTGACATTACCCAGTCGCAAAATGAGGTTGGCAAAAGTTTCTTCTTAACTACTACTACTACTACTCATAATTTGGGAATAATCAACTACTATCAAAAAGTTATCAACCATCCTTACCTTATAACTCAATTTTTTCTCAAATATCAGTTAAAGGTACAATGTATTTAGTCCTATTTCAAGGACTACCCATGGGATACACGAATATTACTTAACTTTAGAATTCAAAGGAGTTATGGTTTACAGTCCAACATTTGCATGCTTACTATTTTAACGTCACAAAAATCGCTGGCCTTGCACATTACCTAATAACTCAATAGTATATTACATACCGAAGAGGAAAGTGTTTCATTACTGTCGAGAGATTAGTTAGTTATCCGAGACGCGAAGCGTCGAGGTTAACTTTAATCTCGTGACAGTAATGAAAATTTTCCTCTGAGGTTTGTATACTATTTTATTTACAACCACACCGTTAATTGAAAATTAGATAATATTTGATTTTTTCAAAAAATGTAGTAAAAATGTCAAAATATAACATTTATTGTTTTGACGCCAAACAAAAATATGCTGGTTGAATGACAAGAATGAGGGAAATGAGTAAGGGAAATGGGTGAGGGAAGTGGAAGAGGGAAGTAGTCGTAGGTAATGTGACACTTCCAAACTTTTAAAAATGTTGTAATGTCAACATTACATGTATGGTTGTAAATAAAGGTTATTATTATTCTGATCAACTTTATGGATCTTCCATTTATCATTGCATACTTATCACTGGCTTCTTCAAGTCTAGCTTTTTTTGTAGGGCCTGCTTTTACCTAAACAAAAAATATACTTCTATTTTTATTTTTAACTTTAAATATTTTTTGTAGTCTCAAATACATTGCAAATTGCTTTTAGTGATGGTGCTTCGATAGAATCAACTTCAATATCACCCATACCTAGACCGGTAAGCTCGGTAAACGTTGCCACACTTGCATCGCAGTCCTCTTTTCCAGTAAATCTGGATCCTCCACCGCCATCCCCATCGAGGCACGTATCTAGGACACAAAGTGCACCATTGAAACTCTTTGTTATTCACCAGCAGCAACAATGTAGTGAGCCAAAAGGTAAAAAGAATAAAATATTTTTTTCTATAAATGGCTGAGATCAAGATTCTTTAATTTTAGAAAGTATGCAGCTTACCTAGTTTCAATTATTATTTTAAAGGACACAGCTGTTCAAAAGTAGTAAATAACCATTTCCGGGATATAGTCAAATCTGGTCTTATCACGCGGGTCCAAAGGTCACCGATCGTATAAATCAATTCGAAAATTCCAGAGCTTATCAAAATGTTGTGAGATTATGTAGGTATCGATATACCCGGAGAAAAGAAACATAGTTTTATTATTTTAACTGTCGTGAAAATAGCCACATATAATATTATTATGTTTGCAAAAATTATGAACATAATAGTACAGGGTTGGCGAACCTTATGTATTAACGTGCCATTGGTTCGCCATCCCTGTAAATAGTATATCTACTAAATCAATTTATTAAAAATGACAATAATTAACAGTGTAATTTATTTTAGCAATGAAATTACCTAACCTAACAATACAATGGAATTTAATCCGATTACCTATTTCAAGAAATAAAAAGAAAAAATGGTAATTTGCCAACCAATAAGTAGAAAACAGTAGCACAGACTCATCTTGCCAAGATTTTAAACCACTTCCATTTGCAAATATCCATGTTTCGTCTAAAAATACTACTTTTCTAAATTTTGATTTGTAATTTTCCGTATATTTTTTTAAAAACTGAACGAACACGCTGACTCACTATCTGTGGCTGCTCGCATAAAAATCTTCGGTTACAGTTTTTTTTATAGCGAAAACCCAACTTATTTGTTAATTTTGATAACGATTCAAGTCAGATTTCCAAAACATCTCGAATTTTTAAATTTTCTTTTAAAACTGAACATTGGTTTTTGATGTGTATAAATCATAAATCACGTTTCGAACTCCCATTTTCGCTTAAATCTTCAGTCTTTGGCTTTCTTCGTTTAAATTTTTTAGTATTCTTCGGTATTTTATTATGCTTTCTTTCATGCACAGTCCTTAAACTAATTCCCAGTGCTTTTGCTACGGTTTCCTGCATATTGGTTGGTGAATATTTACTTTTTCTTTCATTGTCGAAATAGTTTAACAAATTAAGCACCATTTTTTTTGCTTGGGGATGCAAAAAACCAGAAAATTGCTGTTTATCGTTTATATTGTCACATTAAATAAATTGTCAAAGTCACAAAACTGACATCTTTAAATCAAGACCAAGGTGGCAGGTACAAACTTTTGTGAATCGCTGAAAATTAAATACATATCCTTTTCTTTCATGTCAAAATTGCATAAGTCTGTCATATTTGTCTCACAGATTTTATTTGGATAGTATGATAAACGCAATAAAAGAAAAGAAAAATATATGTGAAAAGTATGTCTTTGTTAAATCGTAAGACCCGCACGATATGACCGGATCTGACTTTATAGGTAGAGTTTTATTACGGTACCTATAGTCAGGGCCGTCCAACACAATGAAATAAAATGGCTGTAACTGCCCCTGGCACTGGCATTATTTTAATTTCTTAAAGACAGCTTATGAATATTGTAGCTTACAGGATATATCTAAAAACTAGGTATTTTCACTACGGGAAAACTTAATCAAATACGACCTAGGTATGGGTAATAAAAGAATATCTAAGAAACAAACTTAATTTTCAGAGCAAGAATTTCCAGGAAAGCAGTAAGTAATCTACGTTCTACAGATTATTTTTAAAAGTATCTCAATATAGAAAATTCTTCGCGTAGTAGTAATAACATTTAGTTAATAAAATATTTCCTTTAGGATTTAATATTAACAAATATGTGTGATGCAATGAGTATAGTACAGAAACACCCAACAACAACCTAGGCATTTTTTTTTTCATTGCATGAGAAACAAAAGCAGTAATTTGTTAGAAACATATTGGTTTGGACTGAACTTTACCCTAACCGAATCTATTCGATACATTTAATAATAGTCCATTTGGCTAGCGACATTTTAGGTCACACGTTTCAACTGAATTTATTTTAGAGTATGTGATAACTAGCTTTGCCAAGAAAATCTTACCAAGAAGGAACAGAAAATCTTTACTGAGTTAGGCTCGATATCTTGACAAGTTTAGCTTTATTTTTTTATTAACTATTAAATGGAATCTATCAATTACACGTATTTTTATATATATACTTGGAAAATATAAACCAATTATATAACTTTTCACTGAATATGACAAGCCATTAAAATCTTCTAAATACTGTTACAATATTTATGACTGTGACTAACACTTTTTTATTTGTCGTTAAATAATTAGGCATGAAAATATCAAAATAAATAAACTTTTTGAAAAAATGTTAATAGGAGGACGAGAGTTAGCATATCTCGATCTTCGATAATGCAATCAGCAAATTTAATATACAGAGTGGCTGATATGCATGAAAGCGGTAAATTATTTCTTAAATTAACAAAGTTTTCTTTATGCTAATACAGACTTCGCAAAAGCCACTAAAATTTTTATGTTTAACATTCTTGGCTAAGTATATTTAAGAAATAATCGGCCGTTTCCATACATATTAGCGACACAGCGACCCTATATACAGCGTGTTCCTGTAAGGATGAAAGCTGGGAAGTGGCCATATTATAGTCTTATCCTAAAGTGGTATGTTTGATTTTTTTTCTTTTAAAATAATAGAGTGAATACATATTTTTAATTTATAAATGTTTTGAACGTGTAAATACCCTTTCGGTCTATATAAATTAACACTTGGTTCTGAATGAAATTTGTGTATGCATTTAATAATTTTATTTTGTAATGGTGTTAAGTTTGATAGACAAGCAGATCCCCATGCAGGATATATTAATAAAATATATATTTTAAATATTTTAAAGGAATCCGCTCTGTACAAAACAGACGACACCAAAGGAAATATTAAGTTTATATTCCAATTTAAATATTCGTCTAAAACTAATAAGTTTAGTTTAAAATTTTTGTAATGGTTTTAGGTTTGATAAACAAGCAGATCCTCATTCAGAAGCTAAGTACTGTAATTTTTAATATATGTATTAATGAAATATATATATTTTTTAAGTACATATTTCAAAGGAATGTAATATTTAGCTCTGTACAAAACAAATGCCAAAGGTGATATCGAGTTTATAAATATACTGGATAAGGCGTTTTCAATTTAAATTTTCTTCTAAAACTAATCCTAAAAATTTTGTCGTTTCTGAATATTGAATATTTCCATTATTAAATGTTAAGGGTTAATGACAGAATTTATTTTATTTTTAGTTATAAACAAAAAAGATTTTGTAAAATTTTACGTTTGAAAGTTTATTTGATTGAAGCCAACAAAGAAGTATATTTTTAAATCATTATTAATATCAAAAACATTTTTGCCAAAGTTTCAGCATAATAAATAATCACAGTAAAATTATTTGGTATTTTTGTAGTTAGGTTAGTTTCTTAGCGAATAGACTATACGATGTCGCACGTTTTTTTATTACACACAACCCCTTTTTAATTCCAGATAAAGCCGCCGACAGTTCGTCTAATTTCGAAGAATCGGAAGTGATTTCGGTCGCTCTGAAAAGAGCTCTTTCATGTGACAGTGTGTGCTCAGATACTTCGGTGGCATTAGGGGATTTGGAGAGTTTTAATATTACAGGGTATTTGTGTATCGGCCTAGAATATGACAGGTTTGTAATAAAGTAACTGCAAATGTTTTTATTGTCAAAAAAGTGAAATTACAACCAATAAAATATATTTTGAAATAATGTAGATAATAATGAATGCTTGACGGTCGTAGACAATGATGTTTCTTGAATGATGAAAGAGTTTTGGACTTCCATTGTCTTTATTTGTTTAAAATCACAACGTTTCAACTGGTAAGTATATATAACTACAGCCAGGAGATCAGCTGGTGAGCTTTGACGTCGAAAGTCTTTACACCAACGTTCCCGTAAAAGACGCCCTAAAGGTTATCAAAAACAGACTTGAGGAAGACCATACTCTACAGGAAAGAACAACGCTCCCTATTAATGCCATCTTGGAACTATTAGAATGCTGCCTCAACAATTCCTACTTTCAAGAAAAGGATAGATTCTTCAACCAAGTAGACGGACTACCGATGGGCTCATCTCTCTCGCCAATAATCGCCAACATATACATGGAATGGTTTGAATCGAAAGCAATGGAACAGGCAAAGAAGAAACCAAAAATGTGGCTGAGATATGTGGATGACACCTTCATTATTTGGAATGGAACCGATGACGAACTAAGAAATTTTCTAGATCACCTCAATAGCTTAACACCAACAATCAAATTCACCATGGAGAAAGAGGAAAACAACCAATTACCGTTTCTAGATGTCAACGTGAAGAAAAATGGTAATAGCATCCAAACTTCAGTATACAGAAAACCTACGCATACAGGTCAGTATCTCAATTTTACTTCAAATCACTCAAACAACACGAAACATGGCATAGTTAAAACCCTCGTGGATAGAGCAATTACAATCTGTAACTCGGAAGAAGCACTTAAAAAGGAAGCTCACCACATCAAGACTGACCTTAACAAAAATGGCTACCCCACAAAATTAGTTGACACAATATTGGAAAACCGTAAGAATCGACCCAACGCGCAAAAAGCAGACAGAGAGGCACAACCAACACTCAATATTCCGTATGTCAAGGGAGTATCTGAGAAAATAAGAAGACTAGGACAACGATATAACATCAGCACCGTATTCAACTCGAGAGATACCCTAAGAAGCCACCTGACGAAGACAAAGCCTATAAGTCAAAACGATAGGAAAAACTGCGTCTACCAGATCCCCTGCGAGTGCGGCCAATCGTATATAGGTGAGACATTAAGACCACTCGAGACAAGGATTAAAGAACACAAAAATAATACGCTAAAAGGAGAGACCGAAAAGTCAGGTGCAGCTGACCATGCCTGGAAACATGGCCACCATATCATGTGGTCAGAAGCTGAAATCCTACATAAGGAGCCACACTGGAGGAAAAGAAAGTTTAAGGAAGCTGCTACTATTCACCAGAATCCAGGCTGTTTTAGTAAACCATCGTTAGACTTAAGAAATATCTGGAAACCTTTGTTAGATAGATGTAAGCTTAGGATAAGATCGCGTGCTAACTGAACGCATGACTGCACCCACCTCAGTTGTGCTTCGGTGCACCTAGCTAGTATAAATAGTCTTGTAGTTACTTTACTTATTTAGTATTCACCTGAAGACGACTGGAGATACTTACCAGTTGAAACGTTGTGATTTTAAACAAGTAGATAATAATGTTATTACTATCACGGCGATTTTTTAATGTGTTTGCCTTTAAAATAGGCGACAAAATGATCTTTCAATCGGGCATTGGCAAAATTACGTTTACTGAGGTTATTTTTCTAATTTCTAAAAAAAAAGTATGACGGACCCAAGTCCGGACTATACGGCGGGTGGTCCAACTCAAGACAGTTACTCCCGCGGAGGATAGGTTAGACTTTGGCTGTTTTATGAACTCGCGCATTGTAGTGAGCAAGGACACTTTAATGGCGCAAACCAGGACGATTTGTTCATTAGCCGTGAGTAATTGTGTATTACTCTCGGTAAATGCCTTTATTTTGGCGCCCTTTTGGCATGTATTCAAAAAGATTAACTCCTGTTAGATACCATGCCATACCATTTTTAACAACTGCAAACTCTTTTACTTATAATTTTAATTTTGTTTCCGTCAGCATCTTAAAAAATATGCAAAAATTTGAAAAATCACCACAGCAGACGTCATTTTAATTGCCAACAAAAGCCATTATATTTTCTCATGGCATAAGTTATCACTATGTTATCACCAAATGCATCGAAATTAAAAAATGGGTTATTTTTAGATTGCATCATTTAGAAAATCACAAGTGTTTTATAAGAAAGATTTTTTTGTAGCGAAAGTTGGGACTTTATAGTGAACGTCCTTGAAGCAAAAGACTTGAGTGGAGTAGCAAAAGTAGATGGATATTTGGATACCTATGTTAGGGTGTCCTTGTTTCCAGATAAGGAAGCGACCATTCAGACCAGAGTGTATCGTAGTACTAGCAGTCCAAGTTATAAGGAGAGATTTTTATTTTCGTTAAACCCACGTGAACAAATGCAGGTATGTTAGAAACGTTTGACGAATATGTAGTTTTAGAAGGAAGTATAATATTTTTAAAATATTTTGAATACATGTGTGTAACGAAGAATTAAATCATTTTTTAAACTTCGTTGTCCGTTGTCCACTTTGTCATTTTCCACTTTTTTTAAACTATCTACAATAGTATATAGTATGACCAACTGCATATAAATATATCGATATTTTACTCTTAAAAAAAATATTTGTTAACAAAATTTATTTTAATAGTTAAGAAACAAGTATAATATTTAAAGCCGCCGATTTAATAATAAGATAAGCATTTAACATTAAGCTCTCAATAATAATTTTAAAATTAAGAATTAAAAATTATTTGGAAAAAATACATTTTATTTCTAATAAACAGTTTGGGTTTCAAAAAAATAAATCAACACAAAACGCTATTTGCTATCTAACAGAACAAATATATGATGCATTAGATAATAAAAAACTTTGTATTAGTATTGTTCTAGATTTAGCAAAAGCCTTTGATACGGTTAGCCATAATTTACTGTTAAAAAAGTTTGAAAATATTGGATTCAGAGGAAAGCAATTAGAATTAATTAAAAATTATCTGAAAAATAGACCAACTTATGTTCAAATAGATAAAGAAGAAGCTATCCAAAAGTATTTAAGTATGGTGTTCCTCAAGGAACAATTTTAGGACCATTTTTCTTAATATTAACGACTTATTTAGTATACATTGCGATGGACAAATTCATAGTTTTGCAGATGATACTACAATTTTTTATACCGATACAAATTGGGACAACTTAAATAACAAAATTAAAAAAGATTTTAAAATTATAAAAAATTGGTTTGATAACAATTTGTTAACAATTAATTTTATTAAAACAAATTATATTCTTTTTACTTAAACCTAAATAACCTACCACGAAATATGAATAGTATTCAAATAAATGAAGACATTCAAATTTTTAAACTTAATAAAATAAAATATTTAGGAATTATTTTTGACAGTAAATTAAATTGGAATTTTCACTTAGAATATATAATTAAAAAATTAAGAAGTTTACTACCGATTTTTGAAAACATTAAAAAAATTTTAAATGTAAAACATGGAAATATTATATTATGCGTTAATTAAAACTTAAACTTAAATTACGGAATTTTAGGTTGGGGAGGAATAAATAGAACTTTAGTTAAAAAATTATAAATATTACAAAAAAGGTTTCTAAAAATTATATTCAATAAAGATTATCTTTATCCTTCAAAAGAATTATATTCAAAAACAAAAAAGTTGAACATAAGACAACTTTACATTTATAACATCTTAATATATATATATTTAAAAATAAAAACCTTATACAATTTAAAAACCATAGCATAATACACGTCATAAAAATGAAATAACCATAAAACCTAAAATAAATAAGTCCACAGGACAAAAAAATGTCAAATGTTTATTTGTCAAACGATTATTTACCAACAAAAATTAAAAAACTGATTTCATTAACAAAATTTAAAGTCGAAATAAAAACATGGATATTAAAAACAGACAAGTTGACAATATTTTTAGAAATGCTTTAATTAATTAATGTTGTTCTGAATAATAATTTATATAAGTAGTATTTTTTACTTAAAAATTATAAATTAATAATTTTATCATAGGTAATATATTTCTTCAAAAAAAAACTGCGTTTATACTATAAATTAACATGTTTACTTTAAAACTTTTTTTACATACTAAAACAAAAAATAAGATTTGTGCCTAACAAGCTCAGCTTCAGGGGATTGAAGAATAAGTTTATAGAAGACAACATAAATATATTTATTATATTATTAAATTTTAAATAAACTTATAATTATTATTATATTTGAGCGAAGCAAAATTTACATCGGATTTCCCATGGCCAGTGCACGATGCGTATATAGAAAAATTACACCAGTCCTTTTAATAAAGCATATTAATTTCCATCTCTGGTAAATCCTCGTTTTTAAATTTTAATCGTGGTTCTTCAATAGCGAGTTTTTTAACATCATATAAATCCCGAAAGGGTATTATGTTCACTTTATTAATTACATTTTACCATTTTTATCAGAAGGGTTAAAGCCAAACCTCGATTGTATATTCGTGAACGAAATTAAGAGCTTAAAATTTAATTTAAAATATGGCTTTACTTTTGTACACCACACCGGAAGAAAATAACTGTCCATTAAATTTTAGTAATAAACAGTGCCGTATTCATAAATTTTTCTTATTTTGTCTTCCATAATTAACTTATAATTACTCAAAACATCTAATTCCCAATTAATTAAAATATATAATAAATAATTAATTTTTACTTCTACCGCTTTAATTTATATTTTTAGAGAGCGTTATGTTTTCAACTTTATGCCACCGATCTACTATCGCACACCTTAATTGGCGAGGGTGAGTTGAGGCTTACTGATGTCAGTTTAAGGCAACCGGTGACGACATGGGTTACTTTAACAGATACTGGACAGGTAGGATGTTTTTTATCCCTCAATTTATTCGTATAGAGAGCTCAAGTAGCATTTGTAGTTAGAAAACTCGAAAACTGGGTACCTACCGCAACTTCAACGAAGTGATCATTACCACCTCTGGAAGTCACTTCATATAGTTTTATAACTTTTTGGCGTAAACTTAAAAGTCACAACAACTACCAAATATTATTTGGTAGTGGTAGTAATCCTTAAGTGGCTGTGATAGTTTTGACGACGTTTTAATGACCTTTAATATCAAGAAACTTGATTAGGTTAGTTATTATTTCCACATTTATCATGGGTTATAATGGAGAAATAAAATTTGGTTGGATTACAATAATAGGTGATAATATTTTGCAATTCATGACAAAAACTACAACAAAAATCACAAACGGCTTTGCTTTTATTTATCTAGGCACCCATGACGTTATAATGCTAACAAACAAATGAACATAATTACAAATTTAAAATCCGCTAATATTGAAATTAGTAGCTTGGCATTTTATTATTTGATTTTTTGGTCAGTGTATGTATTATTTCTAATTTTGAAACAAATTATTATGAATTATTTAAAATGAAAACTTATTATTACAAAAAAAAAATGTGTAAAGCCTTTGATACTGTAAACCATGATATATTATTAGTTAAATTATTTGATATAGGCATAAGAGGAAAAATGTATCGTTGGTTTGAGAGTTATATAAACAATAGAAAACAATGCGTTAAAATAGGAAGTAATATTAGTTCCTATCAAACAATTAGATGTGGAGCACCACAAGGTTCTATTCTAGGACCCACATTGTTTCTTATTTATATCAATTTCATTTCAAAATTAAAATTATATGGACAAATTAAACTCTTTGCCAACGACACAACGATTATTTATTATGCTAAAAATATTAGGTACATACATCCAATTAAATAATAAAAAAGATTTAAAAATTATATTTGACTGGTTGCAATCTTATAAATTAACATTAAATTTTAATAAATCTTCATTTATGTACATTGACAAACAAAGACTAGATATGGAGAAGCAACCAATAATATTTAAAAATATTATTTACAAAGATAACATAACATTTTTAGGATTATATATTGATCAAAATTTAAGCTGGAGAAGACACGTAGAACATATTCGAACTTACATTTCTCCGTTAATTGGGATAATCTTTAAAGTTCGTCGTTGTACATCTTTAAATTGTTTAAAAAATATTTATCAGGGATTAGTACATTCAAAAATTCAGTATCTTATTTCTATTTGGGGTTCAGCCAATTCAATAGTACTAAAACCTTTAAAGAAATTACAAAATATAATTATTAAATGTATTCATAGATTTCCACACTTAGAACCAACAACAAATTTATATAAACCGAATAAATACCTAGATACAAATAATTTATATAATTTAAAAATTTGCATATTTATTCATTCTTTACTTTTAAATTAAAAAATGTTTAACAGAACATTTACAAAAGTTGATGATACTTATAGACGTGATACTAGACAAACTAATTTTTTTCAAACTATTAAAATATACAGTAACTTTGGAAAACGGTCATTGTTATATAATGGATTAATATATAATATTTTACCCGAAAATATTAAAACATTAAAAAAACTATCCTTCACGGAGAAAATTAGCTTTATTATAATTTCTTGTAAAATATTTTTAGTACGCTGTATTATAATTATCCTAAGTTATAAAATTACATTATTGTATCTATTAATATAAAATTACACTAAAAACAATTTCAATAAAAAGTAATACCATGTACAATAATTTATTATAATAATGAATTATTACTTAAGAAGTAGTGCAATTTATTAAAAATTATAATAAGCGGTATTACCCAGAACAAGTTAAACTATTTTATAATAATAAATAATACATATAATCTTTTAAAACTGTCTTTAAAATAGCAAACTTGTATGTGGTACAATCTATTTATAATAAAACACTACTTTTACTAAATCTATGCCGTACGATTTACAATATCATATATTGATATTTGTCATACCAACGGCATTAATCTTAATCCCATTCAGTCTGCTCAGAACCTTTCGAAGGCAAAGCGTCGCGTCGCCGGAGCTCCCGTTTTTGGCGCGTTTTAAACCTGTGCTGTGATTGGTGCTATAGATATTTTGTTAATTTTAACAGTGAATAACCGATAAATAACCAAACATATTCCTATAGACAATAATGAATTAAAAACCAATAATAAATTAAAAAAAAAACTTTATTAACAACATTTGTAACAAAAGAGGACCAAATTTGTTTAATTTACTAAAAATGTTAATATACGTTTTTAGACAGCGCTAGAAAGTTACTTAAAAATATCACAATCTTTCACGCGAAAACAAACTTACTTCTCCGCCACGTGTACCTTTTACAACTAGCGCAGCTTAACTGAGGGGTCAACAGCGGATTACCTTGTGACCGTTTCTACCATATAAATAATTTGTAACGTTATTAGATTTCTCAATTTCGGTGTGGTTCACTGTTCCCGAGTGGTTCACTGTTGACCAAGTGCCCCTTCATAATTTCTTTTTGTTTCCATTTAACAATCTTATACTTAATATGTTCTATTTTTGTTTCTATTACAGTATAAAACAGTTTTTTCTAAACTGTTTTAATAAAGTTGTGGAGAAAGACTTTGTGTTTTCCTTTCATCTTCCATACTTTTAACTCCACTTTGAGCATGGCCTATTTCTTTAAAATGAATTAAAATATGTTTTGAATAAAAATACTGAATTAAAATATTTTAGAATTTTTTTTTAGTGTCAAAATTTCCCAAAGCCCAAGGTTGATTATAACCAAGCACAGGACTAAAGGCAGGTCAAACTGATGGATGCTTTACAATACAGGCTATTATATATTTCGATTAAGGTCAAGACCAGGGCTGGGCGATATTAAAAATCCAATATCGAATATCCATATTCAAAAAAATCGATAATTATCGATAATATCGATATATCGAATTTTTACCCAGCACTAGTGCCAATACCCTGTATAATATTCAAATAGTAAATCTTATAATAAATTATAATACATCCAATTATTCGCAGATAATAAAGGTTAAGAAACGATATAATACAAGCAATAAGAATAAATAATATTTATCATTATAAAATATTCTTATATTTAGTAAACCTTATTATAAATTTTAATATAAATTATTATAAAGATTACAAAATAGTATTCTACATAATATTACTATAAGATATTAAGATATACTAAAATGTATTATAAGACTAGTTCATTTTAAGTTGTATTACCAAAAATAATACCTTTCACTAAATAAACTATAATAATAATATTGTAAACGATATTATCCTAGATTATGGTCCTATATACTACCATAAATTATAATAAATGGTATTATTTTTCTTTTACGGTGTATTATAAATTTCTCTCCGTGTTATTTAAATTTTATTTAAAAAAATATTTCCTAGTATAATTTTCTTTCGTAACGAGTTATACAAAACGAATTTTTTTTAACTGTCTCTTTTTTAAATATATACCTACTAAGTTAGAGTAATATTGTTAGTTATTTTTATATACTTATCCCTGTAATAAACTTGTAAAGTTGGTTGGGACTAAAGTAAAATAAAAAAAAAAAAAAAAAATGGAGACTAATTTATGAATGTTTGCAAAACGCGTTTCAAGCGGCCAGGATGTATTCTGACAAGTTTCCCGAGAGACTACACCCTTCGAGATCAAACTTTCCTGCTTTATGTGAAACTAATTTCAATAATGACGGATTTAAAATGTATAATTGTGTCCATTATTCATTTGCATGTTATTTTATTATATTATTATTCAGTACCTAAGTATCTAAACATTGTCGAGTATAATGATGTTGATGTATGAAAAAGTAGGAATATTGGGAAAACTAATACACGCAAAGTTAAGCAATTACTTTTTATAAAAGGTTTTATATTGACAACTATTTCACCCAAAAAATATTATTTAATACTGTTTTATTGTCAAGAAGAATTGATATTTATGGCTTTTCGATAAGCTCGAAACGGTTCCGCTATGGTGTACCTGGCCCCAGGGAACCTATTATTTAAGAGTCCCTACATACTTTAATGTAAAAGGCATGACAAATAATGTTTTAATTGTATGGTTACTTGACATTTTTAGAAAGGTACGGAATTTGGAGAAATAATGTTTTCTCTGAGCTACCTACCAACAGCAGAAAGACTGACAGTAGTAGTTGTTAAAGCTAGAAATCTTAAGTTTCAACCAGGATCGTCTAATGAAGTTTTTGTAAAGGTAATTCATCTGATATAAGTACTTACTTATTATGAATTGCGAACAATTTTTTGGTGTTATATACCGGGTGTCCATGGAAGGTGGCTCGCCCCTCTTACTTTTTTGTTTTTTAAGATAATGAAATAATATTCGGGGGATTTGTATACGACATAAAACTGCATTGTTTGACGGGTGACTCAATATTATGGAACTTCCGGTTTAACCGGAAGTGACATAAACTTTCGATTTTTAAATGGGACACCTGGTATATTTTTACTTTTTTTGACTCCATATGACATTCTAAATACAACGATGTGTCACTTGTCACTTTTTGTCACCAAGAAAATATTTTTTTTCCAAATTTATTATTTTCTCTAGAGGGCTATGAATACCTTAAAATCACTTATTTCAGTTCTGTAATCTTGGGAAAAATCTCGGGAAAAATACAATTTTACTATTTTTGGTCAAATGCTATGTGCTATGTAAAATTTACTCTTTAATGTTGTATAACTCATTTTTTTTAAATGGCAACATGGTGGCTCGTCGGGTTAAGAAAAAAGAGGATTTTATTACGATTATTTTAATACCATGCACTATTAGGTTTTAGAAAAGCTGCCATTAAAAAACTTTAAAAAGTTAACTTAGAACTTTGCTTAAATGAAGCATCTTTTGAGAATAAATTTGGATTTAAATGCATCAAGTAGCCTGTGACCAGCAAAACTGATAAAACAAAATCATGCCTTGAAGAAAATTTAAATGCCAACAGTTTCTGCAAAAGTAAATTAGTTTGTTGTTTAAAAAACATGGAAAATAATAGTTTTACAAGGAGTGAAAAAGTTGATATGTTATTAGTGTTTGGAGAATGTAGAAATAATTCAACCGATGCTGCACGACTTTACGCACAAAGATATTTTAATCGGCGTCATCCAATCAGGCACTATTACTATTAGGTACCCAAAACTGGTTCCGAAAATGCGAAATGAGCCTGACAATAATAACATAAAATATCAACTTTTTCACTCCTTGTAAAACTATTATTTTCCATGTTTTTTAAACAACAAACTAATTTACTTTGGCAGAAGCTGTTGGCATTTAAATTTTCTTCAAGGCATGATTTTGTTTTATCAGTTTTGCTGGTCACAGGCTACTTGATGCATTTAAATCCAAATTTATTCTCAAAAGATGCTTCATTTTAGCAAAGTTCTACGTTAACTTTTTAAAGTTTTTTAATGGCAGCTTTTCTAAAACCTAATAGTGTATGGTATCAAAATAATCGTAATAAAATCCTCTTCTTTCTTAACCCGACGAGCCACCATGTTGCCATTTAAAAAAATGAGTTATACAACTTTAAAGAGTAAATTTTACATAGCACATAGCATTGGACCAAAAATAGTAAAATTGTATTACAGAACTGAAATAAGTGATTTTAAGGTATTCATAGCCCTCTAGATAAAAGAATAAATTTGGAAAAAAAATATTTTCTTGGTGACAAAAACTGACAAGTGACACATCGTTGTATTTAGAATGTCATATGGAGTCAAAAAAAGTAAAAATATACCAGGTGTCCCATTCAAAAATCGAAAGTTTATGTCACTTCCGGTTAAACCGGAAGCTGATCACAGCATTCGTGGGATTATATGTAGGTACAGGGTTATTATTTTACATTTTAGTTTGTCCCACTTTTAAAAGCCTGTAACTTTTTTGTTTTTTGAGTTAGCGCGTTCACTCAAAAAGTAGGATGTAGAACTTTTGGCCAAGTATGTATGGGTTTTGTCAAAAATGACAGTAGGTGTCACATTTAAAATCAAACATTTAATTTTTTTAAATGAGACACTCTATATTAGAAGCGCATTAGATGGTTCCTTTTATTCCGATTTCAAAAATATAACACACTTATGCATTCTTCTCTTAGTTCCATCAAAAATATGTAAAAATAATATTATTAAAAAGCATCAAGATAGTTATGAAACCATTTTGTTGCTATGGATTTTGTCTTTATTTATATCGCAGTCTGTCACTCGTTCCGAATTTTGTACCGAAATATTTTTGTAAGTGAATTAAATTTTGTAAGATTTAAGAAAAAAAAATCAAGAAAATTTTTTTTTAAACGGTCAGATTAACCAAAGCCCTCAAAATAATCGTCAGATTATGAATCAGCAGGACACCAAGCTGAACCGTCTGTATGAAAATCTGACGCGCTCGAGTATGTCCATGCAAATATCGTTTTTTTTTTTGCATTTTCGAAAAGCCGCCACGAGCTTGCGTCACATCCGAATCGTCAGTCTATTGAATGGGAGCTTCCTTAGGGATCCCTTAACATCCTCTCTGAATAACTGACACGCTCGAGTAAATGTTTTTTTTTCCCATTTTTAACCCTTTCGTACCGCCGCCCCCACCATTAAAACCGGCAGATGAATTAGATCCGTCATGAGAGTCGTGGGGGCATATACACTATTAATATCTGACGCGCTCGAGTATATCCATGTGACTGTTTTTTTTTACATTTTTGAAAGCCTGTAGTAACTCCCCCCATCGGTGAAAGGGTACACATGATATGACATTTTTTCCTTTCTACCATCCAATCTTTAAGATCCAATAGGTCCCCACGACGCTCGAGTAAATCCCCATTTAGCATCGTGGGCTCCCCTACTATTAGTAAAAACTGTAACTTTGTTACATAGGTATATATTTTACCGAGAAATAAAAACAACGGGGTATAAATGCATGTGTCTATATAATTGTTACTCTCTCTAAGAATATAGCATAAACAAAGTATATTTAATAAAACACAAACATAGTAGTGTAGAAATAGTGCTGCTTTATTGTTTTTACTATCTTTTCTGCTTCTATTCAGCCAATCGTTCTACAAATTTTTTATTAAATACCTACACCTCTGTTTATGATATTCTAGAAAGAATTTATATTATTTCGGTATCCCCTCATTAAAAACTAGCACGAAAAATATTTAATGTATTTTCAGGTGTACCTAATGCAACAAAATAAAAAGGTTAACAAAAAGAAAACGTCAACAAAAAGAGGAGAACGTTGTCCAATTTTTAATGAAGCTATGATGTTCAGTGTCCCTGCTCATACTCTTAATGTAAGTAAGGTCCTCTTAAACAATCACTATTCTAAATTTACTTATTTTTAAAGAAATGTTCAAGTTGCTTGATAAAAATGTTTCTATATCTATGACATTTACATATACAGGGTGTTAATTAATGTCATGCAGATATTTCAGGGGGCGATAGTACTCGTCAAAATAAGAAAAAAATGCAAATATATGCATGGTCTAAAACGCGTTATTTTCGTTATACAGGGTGGCAAAGTTTCAATTTTTTTTCTCGTATTTTGCGTTTTTTCTCTTATATTCTGCGATGATTGTTTCAAATTTGGAACATTAACGCTTTTTTAAAATCTCTACAATAAAGTATCAAAATTGTCAGTCTCAGTATACAGGGTGTTAAATTTTCTTGAATCAGCTAAAATTTTATCTTTCAGAACTTTTTTTCTTGGCTCCCTGTATAAATTCCGGTATGAAATTTAAACTCTCTGTTCCTTTGTTTAGCGTTCTAGTGTTTTGCACTATTCTCGTATCTGTGACCGTTTTCGATTTATTTGCAAAAATAGCCATCGATGGAAATTAAGTGTAGGCGAAATAACGTACTAAAAAGCTGTGTAACAAAACCATTCATTAGTTAATCAAATAAAAATAAAACAAAATTATCAAAACTGTTGAAAATGTCCGCCTCTTGCTAAAATGCACGAATCAAGTCTTCGCCTCATGCATGGACTGGCGGACACTGCCAAATATTCCAGGAGTACTGCGAATGATGTCGCATGAAGCTATTATTCTGTTTTTTTAAATCCTCTTCTGTCTGGACTGGGGTCTGATATACTAATGCTTTCAGGTGTCCTCAGAAAAAGAAATCCAGGCTATTCAGGTCTCGGGATCTAGGGAGCCATGGCTGAGGTCCTCCTCGACCTATCCAACGATTGTTAAAAATTTAATTGAGAAAGTTTCTCACCTCTATGCTGAAGTGCGGTGGTGCACCATCATGCATGAACCACATTTGGTTTCTGACAAGATTTGGTTCCTCTTCTACCAGCCCTGGGAATTCCTCTTCAAGAAGTTGACGATAATATTGTCCGTTTAGCCTTGCTGGTAGGAAAAATGGTCTTTCACTCTGCGTTATTTCGCCTATACACTTAATTTCCATCGATGGCTATTTTTGCAAATAAATCGAAAACAGTCACAGATACGAGAATAGTGCAAGAGACCAGAACGCTAAACAAAGAAACAGAGAGTTCAAATTTCATACCGGAATTCATACAGGGAGCAAAAAAAAAAGTTCTGAAAGATAAAATTGTAGCCGATTCAAGAAAATGTAATACCCTGTATACTGAGACCGACAATTTTAATACTTTATTGTACAGATTTTAAAAAAAGGTAGATGTTCCAAATTTGAAACAATTAACGCAGAATATAAGAGAGAAAACGCAAAATACGAGAAAAAAAATTGAAACTTTGTCACCCTGTATAACGAAAATAACGCGTTTTAGACCATGCATATATTTGCATTTTTTTCTTATTTTGACGAGTACTATCACCCCCTGAAATATCTGCATGACATTAATTAACACCCTGTATATATATTTTAAATCATTTATTTTTTAATTTACTTTTCAATATTTTCTAATTAATTCTAAACAACATTGATCAAAAGAATATTTCAAAAAAAAATTATACTTAGTTGTTTATCAAGCAAAATCTTACTTTTAGTCTAATTCTAATTGAGTCCCAATACAATCAAATTTTTATTAGTCTGTTATTATTTATGGCAAAGGGTTCATCATGCCTAATAAAATTGTAATGATTTCAAAAAAATAACACAATGTAGGTAAAATTTACACAGTTTTTTTTATGTCCGTCCACTGTATTTAAAAAATATTTTAGACAATTCAACTGCGATTGACAGTGGCAGAAGGGTCTACAGAGGAAAACGTAAAAGCTATGCCAATTGGACACGTAATAGTAGGAGGACAAGCTAGTGGAAGAACTTTAAGTCATTGGAACCAAATGCTTACAGCCCTAAGAAAACCAGTTGCTATGTGGCACTCACTAAGAAAATAATAAAATATGGTTTATATTTTAGATAAACTGCCTGGAAAGTGGTTTTTAATGCAGTTTTAGGCAGACAAATATTCTTTTTACGACCAAAACCCTTTAATAAAATGAAAACAATAAACAAGCATGTTGTATATGTAAAATATAATTTTTCTAAAATTTTCGAAAAAAAAAGAACGTCTTTTGGACAATTATTTTAGTTGGTATAGTAGGTAGCTAAGTAATATTATCCTCATGCTTAAATGACCTATTTCACGCCCTACATGATGAATTAACTTTAAAATTATTATTTTAAACAAGTTGTTTCTATGATTTCGGACAACACCTATCAAGTTAAAAAAAAAGGGTACAAAAAGAAAAGGCGATCTGTTATCTGTCAAAGATATATCTTACGCACTAGTTGCATAAATAACTATACGTAGTACGACGTAGAAGAGACAACTTTTTGCTCTTTCCGCACCTGGGATCAAATAACATTTTTACATTTAACTGAATACCTATAAAAAGTAGAGTAAAGAGGAAATTAAATTATTAAAATCGTTTTTAGTAAAGTTTATAAATTTAACTAAAAATCGGAAAACATTTTTTTATTCATTTTCCGGCCTAAATAACTAGGTACCCTATTATCCAATTTTCGAAAGTATTAATGAAGATATAAACCAATAAAAATTAAGGTGCACTTTAGGACCCTCGGAACTTCACAATTTTTGAAAGTGCAATGGAAAGACCTGTTTGTATAAAACACATTAAAGAAAACAAATGTATGGACGAGACTGTTTTTCGCTAAAAAAAAGAAAAAGAAGCTAGTCTTTGACAGCTATTTTTATGTGAAAACTGCCCGTTCCGTTAGTCATTCCTAACAATGTTGCCAGACTTAGTATAAAATATAAATTGATAGAAAATGCATAAAGGATTTTACTTTCTTTGGGCCAATTCAGTTTAAAAAAATATTGGTTGAAAAAAATTAATAAAAAAAATGCTCTGGGTAACAACGAACAAACCGATTGCCAATACACCTTTTAGAACAGATTGGAGAGTATGTCAAGTCCCTTTTAATGTATAAATTAAGAATACATTTGACAATGCTGCTTCTTTAATATAACAACCGACAAGCTGTCGAAACAGCAATATTTTGTGGTTAAAAAAAAGTAGTTTTGATATGATAAATGAATACCAAGGTCGTAATTGTATATTATCATTAAAAAATGTTTTTTATCAATAATCGGCCCTTTTTTATCAAATTCTTGTTTTGCATAATATACTTTAGTAATCCCTATGGATGGGAAATGGGTAAGAAATATTCCATAAAGTACGCTTGCTGTAAAAAGCAGATACGCTTCCTTGTATCATAATAATAACTGTGTAAAAAACGGTTCAGCCATAAATTAAGTATTTTATGTAGAATTACCTACTTAAAATTAAATACTCTTTCAGTTTTTCTTTCAAAAATTGTGAAATTCCATTCTGGCTGTTTTGAAAAGTTATTTTTAACTTTCTTACCCTGTGAAAGAGTCTACTTAAAAATTCGTATATTTTTCTCTAGATGCTTTTACAAAAAATCTAAATTTTAAAAATATATTTGGATTATTTAGGTACACGAGAACGATACGATGAGTCTGGCATGTTACTCCCCATAAATCGCTTTTGTTGGATAGGTATATATTTTTGCAGAAGGTATCTATAAGGTATTGTGTTTGATGTATAGTCTATATATAACGTTAAAATCCTTTAAAAAGGTAAATCTACAATCAGATTATAAATAGTGTAATATAAAATATTTAGTGGAGATTTGTAGTACCCACTTATGTTAATAGTTTTATAATTGTTTTAATAACGGCTTTTTAGAAAAAAGTCATATTGTACATGGTTAAAAAAAAAATCAGGGTAAGTTTTTACCTTTGTGAATAAGTTGTGAATAGTTTTATTTTTGAATTTCCTCAAGTGTTCAAAAACTACTAACTGTAAAGTACCTCCCTTTATATAGAGTGTCTCTGATGAATTGGCTAAGCGACAAATAAGCCTAGCTAGTTTTTATGGAACAATTCCTTCACTATTTTTCAAATACAATTGCTTTTTGGAAATGCAATACATTGCCTAATATACATTAATGTACGATTACCGGTTAATGTGATGTTTCCAGAAAAACACTGACCCTTTATGCTAATGATATGCTATCAATTTTAGGAATAACTGCCAATGAAATTTTTGTTTAAAAAAATGTTATCAGAACTAATGAAATTGTAACGATTTTATGGCAATAAGGCGTCATGTCAATAAAAACATGAAAATTTTAGGAAATGGTTTTATCCTGCCTAATAAAATGATGATTATTTTAGAAAAATGTCTAGTTTACGTAATAAAATTGGAACATTAGGAAAATATAATCTCATCAGATATAAGTTTAAATTGAGACGATTTTAGGAAAAAGGCGTTTCGTGCCTAATCGAAAAGTTAATTACTTAAAATTGTTTAAAATACTATTTCTTTTCTGTAAATACAAATTTGAAATAGTGAAGCTTTTTTACGCAGCATACCATTTCCTAAAAAAAACTTGTGCTAGGCTTATTTTAAGGTAGAGTTAAACTCATCTGGATATACCTCTATACCAAGGCCTTCTTTGATGATGAAGTAGAGAAGTAATCCTACACCGGGGCATGAGAGGATATACAGTGTGGTTGTTTAAGTGTGCAACATATGGGAATTTTTTTTTTATTACCGATTTCTCAGAAAATTTTATTATTGATAAAAGTTGGTGCATGTTCAATAATCATATAAGGTGCACTTGGAATGGTTGCAAATCAAACGTCGTACAGGGCAGGCCAAAAAATATAAAACTTGTACAAGAATAAAGTTTTTGAATAAATATTTAAAATAAAAATTTTGCACTTTAAACGACAGTTTTTTAATTTGCATATTATCATTACTAATGTTTATATTTTAAAGTTGTGTTTAATATCGTTGCAACAAACATGAAGTTTGTGATTCCTTAAATAAATTAACAATTCAAGTAAATTTTACAAATATGCTTGAATTTGAACAAAGATATGTGAAATTGATTTGATTTTAATTAATTTATGAAGGTCTTTATAGCGAATATAAAAAAAAATTTGGGAAATTGTTTTAAAAAAAATATAATTTTTTATTTTAGGAGGGCATGCTTTTGAATCTATGCATAACTTTTAATTCTAAACAACATTTCTTAATAACATTTTGATAAATTTCTTGTAATAGGAGTACTTTATTCCTGTACAAGTTTTATTATTTTTGGACTACCCTGTACGCCGTTTGACTTGCAACCATTCCAAGTGCACCAAATATGATTATCGAACATGCACCAACTTTTATCAAAAATAAAATTTTCTGAATATTTGGTAATAAAAAAATGCCGATATGTTGCACACTTAAACAACCACACTGTATGTATTCCTGTCGGGTACAATCTTCCTTTCCTGAACTTAGAATAAAACGCTAACGTGGATTATCTAATTAGTTGAAAAAAAGCCTCTCAAGCATTAATTCGAGTCGGTTCTAACGTCCTGTGTGTTTTTTACTATGGAAATGACTGTTGTGACCCACCCGCTACTACCACATCAAAGGGGCTCTTGCTCTATACCTATGAGTTTTATAAAATGTGATAAAATAGCCTTTTCTTAATAAGGTTTTGTATCTTCCAAAATATATATTGTATTACCGAGCATAACAAATTAAGAGTATAAAATTCAAAAGTAGTCTTACAGCATTGTATTACCTCACTATTTTGTCAGACAAAAACTAAAGCTTTTCCTGAACTGACTATATCTTAATAATATGCATAAGAAACTCTACATCCACATGAGTTAATAATTTTAAAAAACTCGTCAATACATTTTTTATTTTTAAAACTGTAAATCTGAGCTTTCTCCTAGAGAGAATACAGTAAAAATATAAAAAATGGAGTTTTGACTATGGATAGAACGGATATTTTCATTTTCCCGCACATATTTCTTAATTATAAGGTACGGGGTCATCCAACCAGGACTGAACAGGGGCCTATTTTTTGAGTTTCCCTGTATTTTTATTTAAACCAATATAGCCATTTAGTTTATGCTTTGCCATAGAATCTAAAATAACCATTTAAAAAGCGATCTGACTTAAAACAAAGGAACTGTGGCGTAAAGTTGTTGTTTTTTCAATGGAACACCCTGTATATTATTTATTTTTATGAAACGCCCTTCTTTCCTGATTCCATAAATATATAATTTGTCCATATTAGCTCAAACCGTTTTTAAGATATGAGCAATCAAACATTTAAAAAGCTGTATTTTAATGCATCGCTATTAAGGGGATTTTCTTTTCCAAGGCATTTTAGACGTATTAAGCTCAAATGAATACAGCTTATTAAATGTTTGATTGCTCAAATCTTAAAAACGGTTTGAGCTAATATGGGCAAACTATATATTTATGGAATCAGGAAAGAAGGGCGTTTCATAAAAATAAATAATATACAGGGTGTTCCATTGAAAAAACAACAACTTTACGCCACAGTTCCTTTGTTTTAAGTCAGATCGCTTTTTAAATGGTAATTTTAGATTCTACGGCAAAGCATAAACTAAATGGCTATATTGGTTTAAATAAAAATACAGGGAAACTCAAAAAATAGGCCCCTGTTCAGTCCTGGTTGGATGACCCTGTACATACTATACAGGGTCCTGCACCTCACCTCCCGTCTTCTATGGATCACTTAGTAATTAAGTTAGAATTTTCATATTTTGCAGACCTTATCTGTATCTTGGGGCGCATTTCAGGAAAATATTTTTTTTCATACAGGGTGTTCCAAAAAAGTGTGACGTCATAAGGGTGTATTTTTTTAAATTAGGTAGGTATATGCCATATATTTTCTTACTTTTTTGGGTGCCTCCTATAGTTACCTACATACCCCTAAAATTTTATAAAAATCGATTCAGTATTATAGACGAAAAAAAATAAAAACTAAAAAATATCAGTTCTGCACCACTGGTAATAAAAATAAATAAAAATAAAAATAATGCCTCGTTAATAAAATTATACAAAGGTACTTATTAAATAAGGTATAACAGTTTCGTTAACCAAGTTTGGTTAATACGAATTGTACAGGGTGTCCAAAGTTTAGTGGCAAACTTTAAAGCAATTTATCTTTCTTATTTTAAATAGGAACCCCTGTATATTTTTATGTCATTCGATGCAGAATTAAAAATCAAACATTTTTCCTAATTGCAACCCTATCGCAATTTCTAACGCATCAAGACTTATTTGCAGAGAACTAATTTTATCAACTATTCCAACAGTAATTATTATGAATAAATATCGAAGGTGGCTTTGAAAAACAATTTATTGGTATTAAAGTTTATTAAAGTGACAAGAGACCATTTTGACTTTAGTAATCTAAAAGTTTCAAATATTGTTAAATTGTTAGTAATTTTATTAACGAGGCATTATTTTTATTTTTTATTTATTTTTAATACCAGTGGTGCAAAACTGATATTTTTTAGTCTTTATTTTTTTTCGGCTATAATACTGAATCGATTTTAATAAAATTTTAGGGGTATGTAGGTAACTATAGAAGGCACCCAAAAAAGTAAGAAAATATATGGCATGTAATTTAAAAAAATACACCCTTATGACGTCACACTTTTTTGGAACACCCTGTATAAAAAAAAATATTTTTCTGAAATGCGCCCCAAGATACAGATAAGGTCTGCAAAATATGAAAATTCTAACTTAATTACTAAGTGAGCCATAAAAGACGGGAGGTGAGGTGCAAGGACCGTATATAAAAATGTTCTTTTAGAAGCTTGCAAATTCCTAGTAGTTTGCGTTAAAAAATTGTAAACTGTCTATTGACAGACAGAGCAGTGGTACTTGGCACTTAATATTGGTACATAATGTAGGTATACTTACATAGGTACTTCACTTTTAGTACCTTCAAGAAATAACGCGCGGTACCGGTGCTTCAATTTTTAAAACCATCAGAGATCTTAATATTCAAAATATTGCTTAAAAAGTAAATGGGTGCTTATAACTTCTTAAGTTGTTTAAAGAAACCTATAAGTACTTAATGAATGTACAAAGCACCTTCCCGCTTGTAGGTAGGTACTTACAATTAACATTGAAGTAGGTAGGTACTAACTTTTTAAAGGGTAAATACTTATGTAAGTATTTCGATATAGATTGGTACTATAATTCTGTTGACAGTAAACATCCCTAATAGTAAGTTCCGTTATTATAACCATAGACCTACTAACAGTTTTTTCGTAATGTCATAATATAAAACCGCTCTTTAGAGGGTACAAACATGGTGGAGCGTGTTCCAATCATATTAACTTCGATGTAATAACGCTTTGGTTGTCAAGACATTATGCATCTCGACGCTCCACTATGTTTGTACTCAAATGTTTACCACTTTTTATAACATTCGTTAAAGCACTATACCTCAAAGCGTCAACTTTACATTAACGACAAAAAAAACTTTTGAGAAAGTCATTGCATTGTTAACGTTTACAAAATTCATTCTGTAAGCTTTGAGAAAATATATTATTTTTGTATTTTGGTTGCCGCGGTGTTATGGTAACCTAATATGTACAATAGAGAAAGCTTTTTCTTCAGATCTTTATGACAATAAACGTTACTTACTAACCTTCCGCTTTTGTATAAATGTGCTGTGATACAAAACATATTTTTCATCACATAACTTTTAAATTCGAGAAATAATGCAGAAATGAAAAAAAAATGTATTTGTATTTTTCGATTTCAACGCAAGGTATCTCTGTAATGACATTTTGTTTTTCTGTCTCAATATTATAATCCTTATGTATGTAACTAAAAATTATGGCAAATAAAACTTTAAAAAATAATATGAATGTATAGTTTAAAGCTTTAAAAAATCTTGACAGCAGCAGCACCGCACATAATAAGTGTCTCAAAATATTTATTTGAAATTGATTCTAATTCTTTTTTCTCGATTGTTTTAAAACAAAATATATACAGGATTGATACAGTGTGTGCAATAATGTATGGAATACCTATATGAGAAATTTAAAATACTGATTTTTAAAAAAATATTGTTAGCAATACGTTACTTAAAAAATTATAGGTATTTACCTGCTTATTTGTCATTGGTATATTTTGTCCCAAAATATACCTACACAGAAATCGCAGGGTTTTAAAATTGTTCAATCAAAGTTCTTTAAATATAAACCTTTACCGCCGCATTCACATTTATTACATAATATTCCGTATTTAGTAAAAAAAAAAGTTGTGCGTACTTTTAAATACCTATACAGGGTGTTACAAATTCGACATACCAGCATTGGAATCTCGGAAATCATAGGAGTTAGAGAAACGGTTAAATGGGGGCTAAGTTGTGCAATTCGGTGCTGATTATAATGCCGCTTTAAAAGTTTTCAAATTCCTAATACTTCCGATTTTATTCGAAAAAAACCGAAATTTTGCAAAATCGTTTTTATTTTTTTCTGAGCTCATTTGACTAGCTATTTAAAAATAAATGACACTTTGTCATTGCCACTTTTTCTCCTCCACAAAATGACGTTACTAAACTAAAGATCCGCCGTTTCGTCTCCGAGCGGCCATCATCAACTTTACTTTTTTAAATACGGACCTGGATTTTTTTTACCGATTTTTAAACCCATAAAGACGACGATCGAACAACAAAACTATAGTACACAGCACAACATATCGGGGCAGTCAAAGCATATACAGTGACCGGCAAAGAGTTCCCAACATATGGAAAAAAATTTTATTAGCGGAATATTGAAAAATCTTTTTTGGGGGATTGGATGTGCATGTCCCATAACCTTAAAATCGATTTTGACATACGTCACGTGACCAATGGTATGGCGGGAAAGTTGAAAAAACCAATATGAAATCATCATAAATCAGATAAGTTGATGAGATATCGAAAAAATTCCAAGAATAAAAAGTGTTTAGAATTCCATTAGATCCTTAAATACAATGTTTGGGATATCTACTTAAAAAAATAAAAAATTGAATATTTTTGTAAATATTTTTTTACCGAATTAAAAATTTCCATATTTTTCCTTTCTTAAAGCTTCATTAAAGTAAAACTGACATCTGGTGACCACAACTAGAAATATTCTTTTGTTTTTCTGACAATTTGGAGCAATAATTCAAAAAATTCGTTTACACTTGGATACCAGCTGTTGCAATAGTCTATTTCTAATAACCTTATCGATATTTTTTATATCGAAATATTCTATTATGTTAAGAAATCCTTAAATTCATTAATCCAAAGAAAATTTTATTTATAACCGTAAAAAATAATTTAAATTTTTATTAATTTTTAGATTTTTTTAAAGATTTCTGCGAAATTCAAAATTATTTTTTACGGTTATAAATAAAATTTTCTTTGGATTAATGAATTTAAGGATTTCTTAACATAATAGAATATTTCGATATAAAAAATATCGATAAGGTTATTAGAAATAGACTATTGCAACAGCTGGTATCCAAGTTAAACGAATTTTTTGAATTATTGCTCCAAATTGTCAGAAAAACAAAAGAATATTTCTAGTTGTGGTCACCAGATGTCAGTTTTACTTTAATGAAGCTTTAAAAAAGGAAAAATATGGAAATTTTTAATTCGGTAAAAAAATATTTACAAAAATATTCCATTTTATGTTTTTTTAAGTAGATATCCCAAACATTGTATTCAAGGTTCTAATGGAATTCTAAACACTTTTTATTCTTGGAATTTTTTCGATATCTCATCAATTTATCTGATTTATGATGATTTCATATTGGTTTTTTCAAGTATCGAGCTAAAATAGAACCAAGGCCGCTAGCAAGCACAAACAACGCTACAGACAAAGACAAAATAAAAAGTCTTATAATATCTTACAACATAGTTTTGCATAAAATGATACCCTTATATTATAGAACTTTTCTACGTTAAGCGGTTTGCGGGAAACATTCGGAAAACTGTTACTTGCCCATCGCATGTTTGGCTGCTGTAAGAGCACTATAGGCCTTCACTACCCCAACTTACTGTAAAAGTTGGAGCGTGATTGCAGTACTTAAGGATTTGATTCGCTGTCGAAAAGTCGTAGCCGACTATGTAAATTTAGGATATAGAAATATTCTGAATTGTTTCCTGTTTAGAAAATGCAATTCTATTTTTATTTATCCACTTAAATCAGGATTATTTTAATTTATTTCTTGCGATTTTAAGAAAACTAACACTTATGTTAACTATGGAAACACTTTAAACTTTTGATAATTATAAATTATCTATAAAATTTAGCACATTACCTAATCAAGCTAACTTTTTCACTAGTTACAAATAGTAAAGCACATAAAGAGAAAAATAATTACATACCTACCTCACTAATATTTTTTGTATTTCTCTTTTACGTTAAGAGTTAGGTACCTATTTTCTGTTTTCAGAAATAACTTTTTTTCTAAATTCATAACTGTTTCTTTAAAAAATGCATGTTAAATTGAAAAATTCTTTGTGCCACTACGACAATTTCAAGAAATTGACTATTTTTACAGCGTCAAAGATAAGTAATTCCTTTCAAGAGTTTTAGGGCTAATGATGCATTTGCCATTGGGGTTTTTGATCCATATTTCTTTATATTATCTATAATTATCAGATGAGGGATTAATCAAGCCCCAAAAAATGGACCGGCTTTTTGGATAACACAAAAGAGAAACTTAAAATATTGATCAAAAAATAAAAAACGCGAATGAATCACTACTTAAGTAGCACTAAAACTTTTAAATAAAGTATGAAAATATTCTGTCAAATATTGGGGTGTAAATGGATTTATGTATAAAAACAAAAAAATATATTACCAAAAAGAAGAAAAAGTGTTTTATTAATTACTTTCAAAAGACCAAAAATGTACTGTAATAAATATTATAACTGGATGTTATGTAAAAAAACTGTTAAAGCAGCTTCCAAAGTTGATTCATTTAATGACCATATCTGAAAAAATATATTAAGTGTACAAAGAAAAAATAAAAAAACTATTAATCAAATGTTTGCAATTTTTTTTTAAACAGGAAAATTTATGTTTAACTAAAAAATTACACTGAACTAATAATATTAACAACTAATATAAACAGATAGTACCAGCTCTGCAACCTATGACTAACCAATCAGAATATTATGATGCTAGAAAGAAAATTTGTTCTGAAATAAAATGCCTACCTATACTTTTGTAGGTAATAAACAAAATATATAGAGATAGTTCTAAATATATTAACAAAGTAAACGTCATGTACCTAAGTAAGTTAATATAACATCAAATTTATATTGGGATTTTCGTTGACTATATATACAAAATAAAAAAAATGGCAATTGTGAACCTTTATTACTCAGAAATCTTGTGTTAAAAATATGGATGTTCCTACCAACAAATGTCAATTAAAAAAATGTATAGAAGTTAATGTCAGTGAGAATTTAAAAATTCACCTACCCAATAACTGCAAAATAAGAAGCAATCAGACATGATCGATCCTCTATTTATTTTTAAACTTTATATACCCACCAAACTAAGTTTTATTGGAATCTGTTATTATTATAACCATTATACTTACTTCTGGAACTCCCATTCCCTATTGTCTAGTGGGCACACTTGTCTAGTTTTTAACCATCTTGAAATGCAGTGGAAATGAAAGGCATGCTAAAAAAATATGCCTATTTAATAGATTATGACTTTATTTAATATGTAGGTACACATTATAAACTTCAGTCAGTAGCCGACTGCCGACCAACTGCCTACTGTACCATTCCGATGCCTATGCCAAATAGCTGCACTACCAGCCGAAACACGCGGCTTAGAACTTGTCAAATGCGACAACAGAAACCGACCATATCCACTCGATTGGATTTAAAAATACAAAAGGTTCATTTAGCACTGAGAGGCACGGGCTACTCGAATCTCGGTGATTCTTAATAAATTGTTAGTATCAAGTACTTGCCCATAAAATTCGAATATTTTCAATCAGATACAAGTATTGAATAGGTACTATTTGCATAACACAATTGATTATTACTAAAGAAAATGGGAAGTAGGTATAGCTTACATTACATACACCCCATGCTACTGTACACTCTTCACTTGTTGCAGAAGCCTGGTTTGCCTGGCATTCAATACACAAATCCATTATGTGATTTCTGCAAATGGCACAATTATCGACAACAATATCTAAAATATTAAAAAGGAGCTTCAATATGTACTTACATTACAAAATAGTCTGGTTTAGAAATAAAAAATGTATGCAATAGTAAGCTTACCCCAAGCCCATAGTGCTACGGCGTTCCACTAGAACAAAGAAATTAAAGAGTTTAGAAAATGAGTTGCTGTTTAGAGGTTAAATTGTACCTTTTTTACTTCAAATCTTTTTTTTTCCCCTTTTGAACTGCTAGACGTCGGCATTTCAACTTCATCCATATCTACGTCCATTGCTGAAGCCATTTGTTGCAAATATATTCGTAGAAAAACGCTAAGAATCAGCTATAAATAATTTTAAATTTAACTTTTCTTTATTTTTTCTCTGGATAAGTCAAAAAAGTGAAATGTCAAATTTGGTTCTGTTGATCTGTTGACATTAGTTTGGATCGTACTAGATACGTATATTTCACAGAAACGACGAAATTTTTTTGTTGTTGAAAGAAAGTTTTTTAATTGGGAAATGCCTCTACAATGTAGTCGAAATGATTCTCTCTCAATGCTCCCAATTCAAGGGTCTGTCAAAACCCATTTTTGACGTGGCCCTTGGTCTACTCGCAAAAATCTTAGAGGGCCATTTCCTCTCTGTGGTTTGTAATGTATGATGAATCATGTTCCAAATTTTGATTTTGACGTTACATAAACAATTTTTGAAAAACTGAAAATTTTAGAGAAATGTTGAAATAACTTATGTTATCTACCTAGAGATAAATTATGATTGCGAAGTGATATGTAAGTGTATATTTTTATGCACTATTTTGTCCAATAATTATACTAATTGTCGCTGCTTTACCTAATACTTTTATTTATTTTAGGATGAACATTAGAAAATATGCAATAGCAAGCATTATAATTGGCTTCCTGGCAGTATGTGTTGTTATTTGTCCCTCTTGTTTTATTCTAGCCTTGTTTCTAATTCTGCTTTTAGTCATTGCTCTAGTTGGACTAATCTCCGCCCTATGGACCAACATTATGCTTTCATTACCCCACAAAACTATTGTGGGGGCTGACCACGCTTTGAAGCAGGCCGAAAGTTTTCGAAACAAATTAATTGTAAGTACCCACTTGTCTTGTATTATTTGATAAAAACCATTCGTAACATTCAGGTTACTGGTTAGAATAATAACTTTAGAATAAGATTTAAGAGTTGAAAAAATGTGAAAAAAGTGGACGTAACTGACACCAGGTGCTTTTTTTATATATGTGCAAGGCCATCATGAACATATATAGCATAGTAGTGAGTACCTATACTCAAGTATAGGGAATTCTCTAGAAATAATTACTCTGCAGCTAAGTCTAGACCAACTCTAGGTACTTTTCCAGTAGGATAACTATAAATAACCTAAAAACCTTATTTTATCCAATATCTCTTTAATTTTATTATGAAATTTATTTTATAGTCAAAATTAGCTTTACTTAGGACCTACTTGGTGTCGAAGAAACATTATCTTTATCGACCAATATTTTAAAAATTTTAATTTAGCCTAAGTAAACTTAAAAAATGTTAGACACATAAACTGTAGGTAGATTTCTGTACAAGACTTAAAAAAGAAATAGGTGAAAATATACCTAGTATATTAAAATCCGAGTTAAAATCTTATCTTGTTGGTATTATAGGTAGGTCAGTAGGTAAATCAATATTCTATGTTTTTTACCTAATAAAAATAAATCAATAAAAATATGTGGAATAAAATAAAGTAACTTTTATTTTAATAATGCTTAAAAAAATAATTTGCTGATATTATATTGAGTTCAATGCATTAACCGTTTTTTCTTTAATTATCTCTTCAATGATTTATAGGTAGGTATGTGAGTACTTGGGTCTTGGGTATAATTTTTACGAAGTTTTCTGTCATTTTAGTAAATTTTGAAAAATTTAATTAGGTAGCCAATCTAATTATAATACCTATATAGGTATAATTTATGTTAATATATACAGTTTGAAATGCCCTGTGTTTTCAACCAGAGGTTCTGGGTTCAATCCACAGCAGAGGTGTAAAACTTTTTTCAATTTTAAAAACGTTGCACGCCGATTAACATTTTTCAGTTATAATACATAACACATTTTGAGTTCTATGTTACCTGAATTGTAGTACTGGTATTAGTCAACCATTACTTTAGTATTATTAGATATGTTTTGGATTTTTATTCCTTAATATGTATTTCAGAAGGACTATGATACACATCAGTCTCTGAAAAGTTCTGAAACCAGTCTTCCGCAGGTACTTGGAAGAACAGTTGACAGTTTACTACAGCAGCTACTGGACTTTGTAATAAGAGATTACATAACAGTCTTTTTGAAAGATTATACCTTCGACTTAAACTATTTAGGGATTAATATCAAGTAAGATTTTGTAGCAGGTACCTGTATAGAATGTGAAATGTGATTTTTAATCAAAGGCTCATTTTATTGAACTTTCTTCTATTGCCTCCATTTTCATGTTTATGAATGTGTATGTACCTACGTAGGCATCAAGTTCTGCTTCGATCGAGATGAAAATTAAGCAAAAAAATAGTAGTCATGTGGTTCGCATTAAATGTCAAATTTTAATTTTTTCCAAAAAAAATTCAAAAGTGGGGTTATTTCTGAAAATATCAAAAAAAGTTATTAGAAAAAGGTGTTTTAAACGCAGTTTCTAGCCCACATACAAAATTTCAGCTGCATAAGATAATTTTGATTTTTTACCCACCACTAAAATTTATTTTCCACTTAATGAACACTTTACTGATGACATTTTTTTGTCTTAATATTAAGGTGTATTACTTTCAGACACAAACTATGTTTTCAAAATTACTTATTTTATGAACTTACCTTATACAGGGTCCAAAACAAATAAACTTTGCATCACATCCAAATTTTAATAGCCCAATTTTGATTTTGTATAAAAACACACATTTAATATGGCTCTACTTTAAAGAAAATGTATCTGAAATAAAGCATTAGATTAGGTTGCGTTGAGTCTTATTTTGCAAAAGTGGTGCAATTTACAAAATATGGATAAAAAATCAAAATTATCTTATGCAGCTAAAATTTGCAGGTTTGCTAGAAACTGCATTTAAAAAAACTTTTTTTAATAACTTTTTTCGTTACTTTCAGAAATAACCCTGCTTTTAAATTATTTTTTGGAAAAAATTAAAATTTGACAGATAAATAATGCGAATCACGTGATTACTATTTTTTTGCCTAATTTTCATCTACAGAGTACAATGTAAATATTCTGAAGCAATATAGGAACTAGGAATTGCTTTAAATATGGTAAATGTAAGATAAGAATTTTATGTTTTAGGGAAGACCTGTGGGGCGCTATAAAAAATCTTCATGACAAATTTTTAAGAGTTGACCATGCCAAACTAATAGCTTGTGATGTTGTTACTGTTATAACGAATCATTTTGAAAAAATTCGGGAAGCAAAACTTGCGGTGTAAGTAAATTTCTATTACTCTATGAATTTTATATTTTAAAACAATACTAGGAGATATATTTTAAATTGTGATAAATTGTTTAGTTGATTTAAGAGATAATTCACAGTTTAAGAGTATAGTATATAAGTATAAGTACCTATTATAATTGCTTTTTAGTACTGAACAAGATGTTCCTCCCGAATTTCAGCTATCGCTGTCCGTTATATCTTCCGAAAAAGAACTTGAATATTTAAAAACGTTAAGTGAACTTTTGATGATGTTTTTATTACCAAGGACTTATTCCC
The DNA here is from genome assembly GCA_963969555.1 of Polydrusus pterygomalis. Taxonomy (NCBI): domain Eukaryota; kingdom Metazoa; phylum Arthropoda; class Insecta; order Coleoptera; family Curculionidae; genus Polydrusus; species Polydrusus pterygomalis. Next base: position 25,050,800 of record OZ018379.1, read on the forward strand.
TTTCGCCAACGAAATATTTTTTAAGGGAAGTTTTATGCTGCAAAGGTAGTTATATTTTACGAAAAATAATAATCGTATTAGTACTTATAGGTTGAAGAACATTAGGTCCCAGTTCATACTCACGAAATGCCATATATTATTTAATGCTAGGTACTATAGCTACTATTTAAAAATCGAAAAATATGAAAACATTTATTTACTCTAATATATTATTATCACTTGACTATTTTTTTTTTTAGTTCTTAAACCTTTTGTTGATCTTATAAGTGATCCAGATTTCTTTAATAGAAACCTAATAATGTATATTGAAAAAACTAACCAACAACAAATTAACTTACCCAAAAAAGCCCTAGAAAATGTTGAACTTCTTATTGAAAAGGTGGATGATGTGCAAATATTAAAACAAATTAGGTAAGTAGGTTACTTTTTTAGTTATAAAAATAGGCAATGCTTCTTCCTCTTTCCAAACAACAGTAATAAATTAATTGAATCGGTCGATACTGGGTGGAAATTCATAACTACTATTATGGGATACAGTTCAACTTTGTTTTACTCTATCCCATAACATTAATAACAAGGTTGGCAGGATATATATATCCGTGATAAATATCCTGATATATATCTTGATAAATATCATGATATTTATGCGACGATATTTATCCTGATCAATATTTTTTTTTCTAAATTTCTATTCATCAGTATAAAAATATGGCCCCGCTGCCGCTGAGCCGGCAACACCGTATTATGCTGCTTACGATGCGATGCGGTGATTCCCCATCTTTCCGAGACGTTGACCACCTGTTGTTCTTTGCCGCGTGACATTTTTATTTGGTTCCGATTTCTGATTGAACGGAGCAATATTTTGCTGTTTGTTTTATGGAATAAAAATTTTACAATGCCAAAAATAAAAAATCCAGTTTGGGTTCATTTTGATTTAATTAACAAGCCCAGTAATTCTGGGTTTTAAGTTGAACCATAGTTAAAAGCAAAAATATATGATGTGTTTATATTCATAAACTTGTATTTTTTACCTACATTTTATATTCCTAACATAGGAATACTAAAAAAAACTTCTTATTGTGATAGCAGCTATCATTGAATAGAATTGAAATACAAATTTACAGGTTTAAGTATAACATTTTTATTATTGTTTATATTAAATTAAGTGATTTTGAATTTTTAAAATATATCTTTACAGAAAACAGATGAAATAATTTAAGAATATAAATAAATATCCAAATTTGGATGTATATCGGATATTTGGATATTTATATAAATATCATAATATTTGCCAACCCTGATTAATAATAATAAATAGTAGAAGCAATAATAATAATTTATAGAAATTTTGCAAAGACCATTTATTTAATTATTTTAATTGTTTACAGGCCTCCTTACTTTCAATTTTATGAGAGTTTTATGGAGTAGCAAATCAGTTTGGTCTTATTAGTAATGTTATTTTTTATGCAATATCCTGGATAGGTACTTATAGTTAAATTTTAAAAAACACAGAACATTTTCTCTACTTTTTTCGAGATTTTTAAAAATCTTTTTCGAAATAATTGAAACTATTATTTTAACAATAATAATGATCCCTGTAGATAGAGAAAATACAACGAGAAGTGCTCGATTTAATTTTAAAAAGTTTGACAAAGTGAGTTAATATTCTGAAGTATGGGTACAAAAATTCATTGACACAAAACTCACAGTAGATAGAAAAGTCTAACCATTATGTAAAAGATAGTAGAAAGGTTAACTATAAGCATGGTGTCGTATAATGTTGTAATATCCATTAAAAAATATCCCTTTTGATACTTTTACGGTTCTATTCTATCTATCTATATTTTGACTGCATTAAAAAAATGGATTTACAATAAATCAGGCACGCAACATTTTTAGATATAACATAGTAACAAAATTGATGCAAGCAACCACATTACAAAACCTAAATCGAGCTAAGGGAGTCGATTTAGAAAATGAAAAAGGTAATTTGCAATCGTTTGGTATCCAAAAATCGGACATAAACGCTGCCAAAAGGCTAAAGAAAACCATTAGCCACCTTACAATGGCAAAAAGCCTTTGCGAGAGGAAATTGACAACTCTAGGCTGTGATCTTGGATACCAGTGTGGTGATGATTTCAATAAAGTAAGTTTTAGGATACTGACAGACCTGAAAATTTAGTTGTTGCAAATAACGTAAGTTATAAAAAGAAAAGTTTTCAAAATATGTCATTGAATTGGTCCAGCATGTCCTAAATTGAACCTTTTTTACTTTAAAAATATCTTCATTCCAAACTAACTTTTACAATTGACAATATAATATAGAATGGAATAATCGTACCATATCATTAATAAAATCAATTAAAAAAAATAAGATAAATAATTTTATTAAGTAAATATCTCTTTAACTGCTTTTTAAAAGTTGCAAATTTTTGGTTCTGCTGATATTTTTTGGAAGATTGTTATATTTTATTATTCTGTCATATAAAAGCGATTTTTTTCCGAAATTACTTTTTACTGGCATAGGTTGATAATTATACAATGTCTGGTATTATGATCATGAAATGTCTTATTCTCCTGTGTTATGTTTGATTTTTTTTCTTTTAAAATAATAAAGTGAATTAGAATACAAATTTTTAATTTATAAATTTTTTGAACTTGTAAATAATACCCCTTCGGTCTATATGAATTAACAGTTGCGTCTAGATGTGGTAATTTGTGTATGCATTGCATGAAATGCATTGAATTCTCAACGTTATTCAATCTATTGCCAACCTATAACCTATTTCGCGTTGATTTTTTGAGTTTATTATTTTAATAACTAACATTTAAGAAAATCAATATCGTCGGTACATTATTTAGGTAGTATCTGATATATTACAAAAATATCAATTTATTTCATTGCTAATTTTGGGAGAATTGTATATTGAGAGAACAATGAGTGACAATGACATAATAATGTTAAAAAAAATCCTACCCGATATTTTTCGCTATACAATTCTCCTAAAATACGTTATGAAATTCCTTGATATTTATTAAATATGTCAATTATTACCTATAGAATATCAAGTCGATACTGATATTCTTTAAATTTTGTATAAAAGCTAGAAAACATAAATAAATCTACGCGAAATAGGTTATAGGTTGGCAAGCATGTTGATACTCCCACCTTAATAACTTAATTTTGCAATTTTTGTAATGATGTTAAGTTTGATAAACAAGCATATATACATTGCGAAAGTCATATTGATTGGCAAAAAGTAAATTTTGGCATTCTAGAAAGTCGCATAATTTATTATTTATTATTGTTTCTAATATTTTTGAAAATATTGGTAAAACGGATATTTGGCGATAATTGCCGCATTTATATCTTTTATCAGTTTTACATACAGGTGTTAATACTTTAGCAATTAAAATTTTTTTTTTTTGGAAAAATACCTGATTTAAAGATAATTTAGCCAAAAGAAAAATAGAACTGTCAAGTTCTGAAGTCATTTAAGATATATGGGATCGATTTCACGGTATACTTTAATATCGTTTTATTGCGTTACATCGTACAGTGATGGTCAAGGGAATATGGGCACCAATATTTCTAAATTCTGAAAATTCTATTTCAGATAAAATATGTATCTTTTTATATATTTCAGGTTCTTTCTCTTCAAACTATTTTAGACCACATTATAGGAAGGAAATTTTTATCCCAGTTTTTACAAACATTAGCTAGCCACGATTTGATTAGATTCTGGATAGCCGTTGAGGAATTACGAACTGCACAACGAAGTCAATGGCATCAGTTGGGTGCCGAAATTTTTTACGCTTTTATTAGAAACCCGGTATCCGAAATTAAAGTAGATAAACCGACAAGAAAAAGGATGGAAGCTTTTTTACTAGGTAAGAAAGTTATGTAAATTAATAAAAAAATATTTTTCTATTTTTATTTACTTGTTCGCATGTATTGTATGTATTAAACAAAACCCCATTAGTACAGACATATTATAGTGTGTCATTTATACAGCCTATTAAGTGTTTTACTTTTTTTTTATAGTTCTGTCTTAAGACTATAATATTGTTACAGTACTGTCAATTTGTTTATTCACATTCCTATTTGTACAGGGTTATCCAACCAAGACTAGACAAGGCGATTTTTTGACTTTTCCTGTACTTTTATAAAAAAACTGAAATAGCCATCTTAAGTCATTTTCTCCCGCGAATTCGAATATCTTCAGCAAAAAACAAATGAACATCAAACAAAAGTACTAGGGGTCACTTTGATATTTTTTTAAATGGAACACCCTGTATATTTTTACATTTTTAAATTCCACATAAAATTATAATTATTTTTTATTAAATGCACTATTAGTCTATACTTCATAGTTTCCGAGATATTGACTCTCGAAAAGTGACATTTTTGAACTTTGACAGCTTATAACTTTCTAACAGTACATCTTAGACCAAAACGGCTTACATGTCCCTATCTTAAATTTTTATTATCTTCCCAAAAAAATCAACTTCCGGTTAAACCAGATGTAACTCGAAAGAAGGAAATATAGTTGTTCCGGTTTAACTGGAAGTTGATTTTTTTTTGGGAAGATAATAAAAATTGAAGATAGGGACATGTAAGCCGTTTTGCTCTAAGACGTACTGTTAGAAAGTTATAAGCTGTCAAAGTTTAAAAATGTCACTTTTCGAGAGTCAATATCTCGGAAACTATGAAGTATAGACTAATAGTGCATTTAATAAAAAATAATTATAATTTTATGTGGAATTTAAAAATGTAAAAATATACAGGGTGTTCCATTTAAAAAAATATCAAAGTGACCCCTAGTACTTTTGTTTGATGTTCAATTGTTTTTTGCTGAAGATATTCGAATTCGCGGAAGAAAATGACTTAAGATGGCTATTTCAGTTTTTTTATAAAAGTACAGGAAAAGTCAAAAAATCGCCTTGTCTAGTCTTGGTTGGATAACCCTGTACATGCAGTGTTCCAAAGTTTCAGACTTTCTTTTAAACACAGTGAAGTACAGCGCCGACTATACAGGGTGTGTAAATTGTGCAAGATAATATTTAGATTTATAAAAAAAGTCCTAAAGATGTGCCAGGCCGTCACCAAGATGTTGTCATAACATTAACGTCATAGTAACAAGGTTAAATGTTTATTTATTTATTTATTTATTGAATACTTTACAAACACCATCACAATCAATAGTAGTTACATGTAAAGTCATAATTACAAATACAAAAAATCAACAATAGGAACAACTTGAGCAACCCAAATCTATACAATAATAAACTCAAAAGAAGGAAAAGACATAAAATAAAATATGAATTTTTTATAAATGTGCAAAACAAGTTCTAAATTACAGACCTCAATTTTCTCACATTGACATGGAAAATATCCGTTTGGACCTCGCTAAAGATGTCATTTGCAACAGCCATCATTCTGTTAAAAGGCGATATACTGCGTTTATCTACACTAAATAATTCTTGTTTATTAGGAATTCTTATATTAATCTTAGGTACATTAAAGTGTATATAATTAATTAAGTCGCAGTCTTTATATTTATAATTATTTACAATATAATACAGATATATCACCGCCAGTTGTTTTCTTCTTTGTAAAAGAGATTTAAACTTAAAGCTATCAAGCATAGATTTGTATGAGACCTTGTACGGGTATGTATTATTTTTCAAGACGTAAAGGTAACGCAGAAACCTTTTTTGGACTCTTTCAATATAATCAATATGTACGGCCTCCGCGGGCATCCATATTTGTGAAGCATACTCCAAGTGAGGTCTTACCAAAGAGTTATACAATCTAATTATAGTAGAGATCTTGAAATTTTTTGTATTCCTGATTAGGAAGCCCAGCGCTTTTATAGATTTTTTAATCATTTGTAAAAAATGGGTATTAAACTTTAGGTTTGTCTGAAAGAAAACTCCCAAGTCCTTCACCACACTTTCACGATTTACTGTTACGTCCAAGATTTTGTAATTATTTAGGATTGGGTTTATTTTTCTTGTAAAAGTTACAACAGAACATTTTTTTATATTAAGGAACATGTTGTTGTCTGAAAACCATTTACTTACTTTATCGATATCGGTCTGGAGTAAATCACAGTCTGTCTGTGTCTTCACAACCCTGCAAAGTTTAAAATCATATGCAAAAAGTAGTCCTGTGGAGTTTGAGAGGCAATCTGGTAATGTGTTAATAAACGTTAAAAAAAGTAAAGGTCCCAAATTGCTCCCCTGCGGGACGCCCGAGGTTGCAGTAAATGGTTCTGATTCACAGGTGCCAATTTTTACCCACTGAATTCTATTTGATAGATATGAGTTAAAAAAATAATAAGTATCATCTGTTATACCTAGCTCCACAAGTTTGTTAAGTAATAATTCATGATTGACCTTGTCGAATGCCTTCTCACAGTCTGTGTAAATAACGTCTAGCTGGTTTTTATTTATAATTGCTTCAGCAGCAGCTTCAGAAATTATTGAAAGATTTGTTATGGTGGATTTATCTTTCATAAATCCATGTTAAAACTTTGAAATTTTCGGTTTTAGAAATTCATACAAATCATCACATAATATTGTTTCAAATATTTTTGCTATAACATTAATTAAACTGATGGGTCTATAATTTTTAACTTCATTTTTATTGCCACTCTTAAAAATAGGCGTTATTTGTGCCGTTTTCAGGGCGTCAGGGAAATGTTTATTTATAATAGCAAGATTAAATATATGTTTCAATGGAGAAGCAATAAACTCCGCTATGCCTTTATATATGTAGGCTGGGATATTATCAGGACCAGTTGATTTTTTTGGTTTTAGTTTTTTTATACTTACTACAGAAACTGCATTTAAAAAATTTCTAATAACTTTTTTGGATATTTTCAGAAATAACCCCACTTTTGAATTATTATTTGGAAAAAATTAAAATTTGACAGATAATGCGAATATCTGATAACGTGACTACTATTTTTTTGCTTAATTTTCATCTCGATCGAAGCAGAACTTGATGCCAAAGTCAAATTTTGAATAAAGCTATTATATAAGTAATAAAAAAAAATCCCATATGATGCGGACTTTACTGGTGACACTGTATATTATCAATATCACATTTTTAAAACTATTCGTAAAAAGCCTATTAGGAAAAGCGACGTTTATGCCCTGCCAGATCATGAAAAAGCACTCGATAAATTTTCTCTGAACCGAAACGCGAAATTCTATTTAATACCGCATGCATGTTAAATGCATACAGTGTCACCAGTAAAGTCCGCATCATATGGGATTTTTTTTATTAATAGGTTTATTCAAAATTTGACTTTGGCATCAAGTTCTGCTTCGATCGAGATGAAAATTAAGCAAAAAAATAGTAGTCACGTGATTCGCATTATCTGTCAAATTTTAATTTTTTCCAAAAAATAATTCAAAACTGGGGTTATTTCTGAAAGTATCGAAAAAAGTTATAAGAAAAGGTTTTTTAAATGCAGTTTTTAGCATGCATGCAAAATTTCAGCTGCATAAGATAATTTTGATTTTTTACCTATATATTTTGTAAATTGCACCACTTTTGCAAAATAAGACTCAACGCAATCTACATAAAACTTCTTAGTTTTGACAATGCTTTATTTCAGATACATTTTCTTTAAAGTAGCGCCATATTAAATGTTTGTTTTTCTACAAAATCAAAATTGGGCTATTAAAAAGTAAAGTACAGTTCGTGTAACTTGTGGTGCTCAAGTCTGGTGCTAGAGTTTTCAGGTCACGCAAGCGCCTTTAGCGTGACTTAACGACCAGAGATGGCCGGGACCGACAGCTTTACGTCTCCTCCGAAAGACGATCTTACACCAACCAACCAACTAAAATTCGCTCATACTTTTTTTATTATGCGTATGCCCACTCCGGGAATTGAACCCGGATCGCCACGGCCGTAAGCGGTATCTCTACCACTGAGCTACGACCGGGCTTTGGGCTATTAAAATTTGGTCGCATGTAATGGAAAGTTTATTTGTTTTTGACCCTGTATAAGGTAACTTCATAAAATAAGTATTTTTGAAAACGTAATTTGTGTACTTGTGTACTTTAAAGAAAATGTATCTGAAATAAAGCATTGTCAAAACTAAGAAGTTTATGTAGGTTGCGTTGAGTCTTATTTTGCAAAAGTGGTGCAATTTATAAAATATGGGTAAAAAATCAAAATTATCTTATGCAGCTGAAATTTTGCATGTGGGCTAGAAACTGCATTTAAGAAATTTCTAATAACTTTTTTCGATATTTTCAGAAATAACCCCACTTTTGAATTATTTTTTGGAAAAAATTAAAATTTGACAGATAATGCGAATATCTGATAACGTGACTACTATTTTTTTGCTTAATTTTCATCTCGATCGAAGCAGAACTTGATGCCAAAGTCAAATTTTGAATAAAGCTATTAATGAATAAAAAAAAATCCCATATGACGCGGACTTTACTGGTGACACTGTATATTATCAATATCACATTTTTAAAACTATTCGTTAAAAGCATAATAGGAAAAGCGACGTTTATGCCCTGCCAGATCATGAAAAAGCACTCGATACATTTTCTCTGAACCGAAACGTGAAATTCTATTTAATACCGCAATAGCTATGTCATATACAGGGTTCCCCATTTAAAACGAAACAGGCTAAATATCTAGTTCCACGTTAATTTAAAAGAAAAACGCTCGGACCCGTCGATTTTTATTTCGAGGGGTTTAATAAAAGCATTATTAGTCTATACTAAACAGTTTCCGAGATATTGACTCTTGAAAAATGAGATTTTTGAACTTTGACAGCGTCTAGCTTTCTAACTGTACGTCTTAGAGTAAAACGGCTTACATGTCCCTATCTTCGATTTTTATTATCTTTCCAATAGTGTCAACTTCCGGTTAAACCGGAAGTACTATATTTCTTACAACCGGTTTAACCGGAAGTTGACACTATTGAAAAGATAATAAAAATCGAAGATAGGGACATGTAAGTCGTTTTACTTTAAGACGTACAGTTAGAAAGCTAGACGCTGTCAAAGTTCAAAAATCTCATTTTTCAAGAGTCAATATCTCGGAAATTGTTTAGTATAGACTAATAATGCTTTTATTAAAAAATGTTCAGAATTTTATGCAGAATCCAAAAAAATTTGTTTTTAAATGGGGAACCCTGCATACTGGCTTGATATACCGATTAAAATTTACTTTTGGCAGGCGATAAAGGTCCAGAAGTTTTTTACGAAGTCCAACATCAAGTCGTCCAGACAATAGAAGATAAATATTACCAACCGTTTTTAATAAGCGATTATTACAAAGAAATGGTCATAGCTGTAGAAAGTGAAAACGAATTAATCGATGAGAGTGTCGGTTCGGGAGACGAAAAACAATCTTCTGTGGATTCCGGTATGTTGGTCGAGAACGGCTTAAATGTTGGAGACCATTCAAACTATGCCAGACGCAAGCTAGATCAGTTAGAAGAAAAACTTAACAATAAAAGTCAAGTAAGTCGCAGTCAGTTGTAATTTCTGAACTTTCTTTAAAAATAAAATCGTAATTTATTTAAAAAACACGCTTCCTTGCTCATTGCAGGCTTTAGCTGCTTTAAAATCGTCGATGAGGCCGGAATCTAAGGTCCTTAGTAAGTTAGAAAAGGAAGTAGAATGGTTGCAAGGTGAAAAACGACAATTGGAAGCTCATTTAAATAGAACAGAAGTTTGGGCTGAGAATTTGGGAAGATGGACGGCAATAGTTCAAAGTGCCGAGGTAAGCGTATGGTACAGTTGACGACATATAAATTCATAGACTCCACCCATACATAACTCAATTACAACAAAATTTAGTAAAACGGGTTTTTCACCTTGCTGCTTATACCTGGATAGAACACCAGCTATATACATAGCTGTAAATTATTGTATGTACGATTTTTCACCATATTATAATAATGGTTATTTCTAAATATTTTTGTATTTAAATTACAGCCGCGAAATAAGATTATAAAATAATATCAGGAAAACTACAAAAGTATAAAGCCAAAAAAGGTAAATTTATTAACAAACAACAAACAAAATACTAATATTTAATTGCTGCGCCATTGGATTCTAACACTAATCGTAATCTTCTTAGCATTGACAAAATAATATTTCTGGTGTAATCCGGAGTTAGCCCTTCCCAAATTTCTTCTATATTATCAAATAACTCTATTTCATTCTGTGGTTTAAAATTTATTTTATTCATTTTTTTTTACCTTCATTCCCCAAAAATTTTCAATTGAATTTAAATTAGGACTTCTTGAGCACCAAGGCAGACATGTTACGTTGTTTTGTCTAAACTAGTTTCCTATATTTCTTGCAGTATGCACAGGGCAGTTATCCTGCTGAAATATAAAGTTATTTCCTTCAAAAACTATCGCGGCAGAAGGAAGAAAAACATTTTCCAAAATCTGAAGATTACTGTTTAGTGTTCCAGCAATATTTCAGCATACACCTGCACCATAAACACTTATCCATGCCCACACATTAACGGAGAAACGTCCACTGGTTTGCTTTTTTCGAGTATCATCATATCGGGAATTTGGGGGGTGGTCTATATACTCGAATCCTTCCATTATATGTAGACTGAAAAGTTTTCTCATCAGAAGAGATATTTTGCAAAAAAAAGATTTCTGATAAATTTTGCATAGCAAACCCAATTCTTCGTTCCTTATCACTATTTTTTAAAAACGGTTTTAATGCAGCTGCTCGATTTCTTACTTTGGAACATTGTCTTACTCGGCGTTGCGCGGTTCTAGATGAAGCAGAGAATCCTGTTATGTGCATAGCGGATACTGCAGTTTCAAATGGATTTTGCCTTAAATACTCCACCAAATTTCGGTCTTCTTCATTTGATGATTTTCTATTATTTAAAACAGACCCAACAGACCTTTCAAGTGTTTGATGATAGCGCCATTTTTTTACAATTTCTTGAACAGTACTTCTAGGTACTCTAAAATGATCAGCTATTTTTCCATAAGACCACCCTATTTCTACTAAACATATTATTCTTGCTTTTTCAATAATACTTAAATGAGACATTTTTAAATCAAATAATATAATGACAATACTTTGACAGATATCATGATAACAATTAAGTAACACGTTACAAAGGTAATAAAGGTAAAAAAGTTGCATTTACAGTATCACAGTTTAGTGTACGAAATTATCTGTCGTCAACTGTACATTGGTGTTGAACTAAACAAACTGATTATTAATTATTAGTGAGTACCCTGCCAGTCACGTGCGCTAATCTTATCATTACTCTGCGCGGCCCAGTCCGGGCCCAGAGTTTTACAACAGCGCCGACGGAAAATAGTTACCGTAGTGGCCGGTGACGTTCCTGTGGTAGCTTATTTATTAAATAAACGATTTGCTTCGTTCGTGATTAAACAAATAATTTTAAGTGTTAAGTTGCTTAATGACGGGTTTTTTATACCAAATACCCATTGATACCCCCGGTCCCACTTAACTTAAACTTACGATGTATAATTGTCATAGATAACCGAAGAAAAGGAACCTCCGCAGTTTGTATTGGTAGTTCAAATGTCGGAAGATGAGAACTGTGAAGGGGAAGCAGGCATTGCCACTGGTTGGGTAGTTTGTCGGAGTTTAACACAGTTTCAGGAGTTACACAGAAGTTTAAGACCCCTTTGCACAGAAATAAAAAACTTAGAACTACCGTCAAACACTTTTAAGTATTTGTTTGGCAAATCTGATAAGGCCTCATTGGACAAGGCCAAGATGCAGGTTCAGAGGTATCTTGATGTAAGTAGTTGGAACTTGAAGTATCAGTTTACTATTTATTTAAATATTCACAGAAAATACGATGAGCGACATCCCTGCAATTTTTTTTAATTGAAAGGTTTTTTTCTCTTCCAGGAATTGAACCACAAACTTTTCTTTTCTAGGAAGCAAGTTCTTTGTTATATTACTTTGCCAATACTACTGAATTAACCCGACTAACTTCCTAATACAATTTATTCAATTTTTGTGTTAGGTGTGCAGTTTAAAATTTTTGACGATTGCAAACCAGGGAGGATGTTATTAAACTCCTGATTATTTCCGATGAAAATGGAATCGAACGAGTTATGAGATAACATCCCTATTTGCAATTACCAAATTCTCCAAACTGTAAACCTACTTACCACATAAATACTAAAAATTAGTGACCGATCGAAGGTTCGGTTTCGGCTAGTTTCGGCCACAGTTTCGGTTTCGGCCAAAAAGCGGCCGAACCTTCGGCCATGCCGAAACTCAGTGTTCGTGACCTGTCGTGCACCGTTCGGCTAACTTTGAGTGGGTTCGTAGGCAGTGTTGTCTATATAAATAGATTTTTTCTGTGTCGCGACTTTTTTTTTTTTATCGATCGATCTCGTCCTATACAGGGTCCTGCAACTCACCTCCCGTCTTCTATAGCTCACTTAGTGATTAAGTTAGAATTTTGATATTTTGCAGACCTTACATGTATCTTGGGGCGCATTTCAGGAAAATATTTCTTTTCATACAGGGTGTTCCAAAAAAGTGTGACGTCATAAGGAAGTATTTTTTAGATTACATGCCATATATTTTCTTACTTATTTGGGTGCCTCCTATAATTACCTACATACCCCTAAAAAAAAATTTAAAATCGATTCAGTATTATAGGCGAAAAAGAATAAAAACTAAAAAATATCCGTTTTGCACCACTAGTTTTAAAAATTAATAAAAAATAAAAATAATGCCTCGTTAATAAAATTATACAAAGATACTTATTAAGTAAAGTCTAACAGTCTCGTTAATCAAGTTTGACTAATACGGATTGTACAGGGTGTCCAAAGTTTAGTGTCAAACTTTGCACTCTTTAAAGCAATTTATTTTTCTTATTTTAAATAGGAACCCCTGTATCTTTTTATGTCATTTGATGCAGAATTAAAAATCAAACATTTGTCCTAATTACAACCCTATCGCAATTTCTAACGCATCAAGACTTATTTGCAGAAAACTCATTTTATCAACTATTCCAACAAAACTAAAAAAATTTTAGGGGTATGTAGGTAATTATAGGAGGCATCCAAATAAGCTAAAAAATATATGGCGTGTAATCTAAAAAATACATCCTTATGACGTCACACTTTTTTGAAACCCCTGTATGAAAAAAAATATTTTCCTGAAATGCGCACCAAGATACAGGTAAGGTCTGCAAAATAGCAAAATCCTAACTTAATTAATAAGTGAGCTATAGAAGACGGGAGGTGAAGTGCAGGACCCTGTATAAAATAAATTAAATTTCAGTATACACTAAAATTGTTTTCAATATTCGATTTAGGCCGAAACTGAGACAAGGCCGAAGATTCGGTTTCGGCTGAAAATCTTGTTTCGGTCGGACACTACTAAAAATGTAGCTGTTATAGGTATATTGTGAAGCTGTCGTGAAAATACACGAGTCTTTGTAGACTAATGTAGTGTGTGTAAGTAATGAGTTTCCCGGAAAAAAAACGTGGGTTCAAATTTCGGCTTAGACAAAACACGTTTTCAATTTTAAAAACTTGCCTGAATACCTATAGCTTATATTATGATTTCCAGATTAATTTTTTAAGTTTGGGCTAATAGTTTTATCATTTTCAGTTTATTTTAAAAAATGACAGATTAAATCAAAGTGAAGCTGTGTACTCATTTTTAAGTCCTAGTTCGGAACATTTAAAACATTCCACTCCTAGTCCTAAGAAATCTCGGTTTTCATTTTCTACTCTTTTTAAAAGGTACGTATATACCTCTTGATATATTAAGATTCTGCAAATAATTTTTACAACATTGGTGCCGTTTCTTTCAAAAATTTATTGTTTCGGCGATTATTTTGGTACGCTTTTCTTTAAAATCGAACTTTGTACGTCTCTCTTCATAATGGGCTTTTTTACTTGAACCGAATTCATCATATTCAGTCAGCATACATTCCAATAATTAAAACCTTCGTAGAAATAATTAAACATACGCCGCGAAAGCATAAACTTTGAATACAAACAGACCTATGTCATCCTATAACCCATAATAATTGCTTTATTTGCCAATCAAGCTTATCATTTTAATGCTATCTTTGTTTCGATAACTTGAATAGAAAATATCAGCTTAGAAACAAGACGACAAGACTCATTTAGGTATAAACGCGTCCACTAATAGACCAGGGTTGATAATTTTTGAAACCAAAAAAAAAATAGTGGGATGAAACCCATTGGAAAAGGAAGGGAATATAACAAAAATGAAAGGAAAAATAATTTACGGGCGATCCGAGGTCGGGAAGTGGAAGGGGGTGAGCTTTTAAGGGTAGAAAACGATTTATCTCGATTTTCGGCAAAACTACAAGTCCTATGAAAAAACTTTAAATGGCAAAGTTGTAGGTAATAAAAAGATCTACAACTTTTGTGTTCACACTTTTTTTACATAACCTCAAAATTTATGTGAAAAATTCAAATAACCAAGTTTTTGGTTTTTTATTTGTATCTTTTACAAAAAAAAATTTTTTTTCGCAAAATTTGGTAAAAACTTATTTAGGTCCCAAACACACAGTAATTTTTTTGATTTAAAATATTTATTGTTATTTTGACTTGATATCGAAAAAGCACCCTAATTTTCAATCGAAAATTCTCACGTCAAAATATCTGCTTTTTTAAAAAAGTCGGTGGGCTTTTTGTTCGTTGAAATCTCTACTTTCTGATGGTGTAAAAAAATATATACATTACTAAGGTAAATGTTCTCAAAAAATACAAAATATTGTAGATGTCTTATTAAATATTAACTTTATTAACTTATTTGGTTGTTAATTATAGTAGTATATTTCGACTTGCAATTTTTTGTTTATCAATGTAACATGGAATCTTACGTTTTTCGAGTAACTAAGTAATTTTAATAAATAGCTCAAAATTGTACATAATGATTAAGAAAAATTTCGGATTCGAGTTTTTTTCGTTTCTTTGCATTTCTTGAGAATATTTACCATACTAATGTATATTTTTTTACACCATCAGAAAGTAGAGATTTCAACAAACAAAAGCCCACCGACTTTTTTAAAAAGCAGATATTTTGACGTGAGAATTTTCGATTGAAAATTAGGGTGCTTTTTCGATATTAAGTCAAAATAAGGTGAAAAAATAAATATTTAAAATCAAAAAAATTACTGTGTGTTTGGGACCTAAATAAGTTTTCACCAAATTTTGTGAAAAAAAAAATTTTTTTTGTAAAAGATAAAAATAAAAAACCAAAAACTTGGTTATTTGAATTTTTCACATAAATTTTGAGGTTATGTAAAAAAAGTGTGAACACAAAAGTTGTAGATCTTTTTATTACCTACAACTTTGCCATTTAAAGTTTTTTCATAGGACTTGTAGTTTTGCCGAAAATCGAGATAAATCGTTTTCTACCCTTAAAAGCTCACCCCCTTCCACTTCCCGACCTCGGATCGCCCGTAAATTATTTTTCCTTTCATTTTTGTTATATTCCCTTCCTTTTCCAATGGGTTTCATCCTGCTATTATTTTTTTTCACTTTTTACCATTTTCAAAGGCTTCAGCCCTGGTCTATAAAGGCCTGGTGTCAAAATAAAAATGTAGTGAAAATGCCCACTATGAACTAAAAATGTTATACCATTACTTCCAATAATTTTAAAAGAAGGTTTAGGTTTTTTGCTGTTACCGATATTAATTTTTAGTGGTAGCGAACAAACCTCGTCCTTTTCAATACTAAAAGATAACTCTGAAGATGACATATCGCAGTGTCTCGATACGGTATCGGTGGATGCCCTGGATTTTATCAAACCTAATGGACATTCCATTAAAGCCGGCGAGGATGGAAAAGATTCCATTGCCGAACCGCTTTACGCTCTCTTAAGTGAATTGTTTGATATGAGAGGCGTATTTAAGTATGTGAGGAAAACTCTGATCGGATTTGTGCAGGTTACATATGGTAAGTGTTTTAGTTTCAACAGGGAATATTCCGTATAAATTAGTATCTCATAAATGATCAAAAGTAGGTACTGAAATCTTCCTAATCCTTTTCTAAAAAAATACACATATACATTGACCGGCAGAAAGTGCGCAGCATATGGGAACGTTTTTTATCTTTAAGTTTAGAAAATTAATTTTATTTTAGATAAACTCAAACTCAAACTCAAATATGCTTTATTGTCCGAAGATTAGTACAATCCCATTGACAAAGCTAACAACTTATTATCTAAATAAAAATTATAAATAATAAATAAAAATCCTTCAAAATACAATGAGCAGTTAACGCAGGAAGGACACTAAATATATAAAGATAAAAACCTACTTACAATTAAAAAACAAGTTAAGACAATAACTGTGAATACCTATACAAAGATAAAATTTAAAATAGAAATATTCAGGCAATGGTATTGATCACACTGGATTATCCATGAGATATTCCTCAACCGTATAATATGCCTTCTTAACCAATAGGCTTTTTACCCTACTCCTAAACATCCTGTAATTAGAAAGTCTTCTAAGTTCTATAGGCAGATTATTAAAAAGTTTTTTACTATTATAAAAAATAGAGTTTTTAGTTAATGCAGATGTAGGAATAGGAAGCCTAATGGTATAGGAGCTCCTTGTAGGAACCACTGACAAGGAACGAATATCCAACGAGTATTTTTTGAACATAAGACATACAGTCTCCAATATAAAAATACATGGCAAAGTTAAAACTCTCCGAGACACGAACAGAGGTCGGCAAGTTTCTCGTGGCTTAGCACCACAAAGATTTCTAATTGCTCGTTTCTGCAGCACAAATACAGAATTAAATAGGGTATTCGAGCAACCACCCCAAAAACAGATGCCATAGCGTAAGTGTGTCTCAACCAAAGAAAAGTAAGCGTTTCTTGCTATTGATGCATTTAACTCATTCTTTATAGTCCTGATGGCAAAACAACCCGATGAGATTTTCTTACATAATTTCTTAATGTGTATGTCGAATTTAAGTTTATTGTCAATGAGTAAGCCAAGAAACCCACTCTCTGACAGATTATCAACCACCTCGCCATTCAATAAAATATCATTCAATTTACATTTAAAATTTAAAATATTGGTTTTAGAAATATTAAAGGAAAGTAGGTTGGAGTCACACCACTTCTTAATACTTAACAAATCTTCCTGCATTAAACTATTAAGAGCAATCGAATCCTTGTGGTGCCAAAGAATTGTTGCGTCATCGGCAAATGATGCATTATGACCATATTTAATAACATTGGGAAGATCGTTAACATACAATAAAAACAACAGTGGTCCCAATACAGATCCTTGTGGAACCCCTGCCGAAACATTTAGTTTACCTGAAGCAGTCCCCCGAAAGCAGACACTCTGACTCCGCTCAGAGAGATAAGACCTGAGCCACTCATAGATTGGACCCCGAAAGCCATACACTTGAAGCTTCCGCAGCAGTATTTCATGACAGACGCAATCAAAAGCTTTGGTCAAGTCACAGAACACCACCGCGGCTCCCTCTCCATCATTTAGCCTCAAGTATAGCTCCTCCAAAACATGAAATATTGCGTCATCGGTATTTTTATTTAGCTGGAATCCAAACTGGGACAATGTCAGTAGTTTGTGCTTTTCCAAAAAACTAATCATTCTCTTTTTAATCAATTTTTCTACAATCTTGGTTAGAGTAGGAAGCAAGGATATTGGTCTATAACTCGAGGGAAGCTCCCTATCACCCCCCTTAAATAATGGTAACACCACAGCCTGTTTTAAAAGCAATGGAAAACTACCCCTATGAACGGATAAATTTATAGCCTCAGCCAGGATGGCCAGTGCTGCATCGGGAATGTTCAAAAATATCTTAACAGAGATATCATCCCATCCAGAAGTGTTCTTATTCTTAATTTCCAGAATCATGGATTTAAGTTCATCTAAACTAATGGGACTAAAATAAAACGATTCACGCACTGAAACATGGCCAAGATACTGTAGAGGATCAGTCAGTTGGTGATTATTAGTTATGTTTACGGCTAGGTGTTGCGCTATTGTACAGTAATAAGAATTGATAGTTTCAGGTTTCAGTTTAGAATCATTAACGGTTTTTAAACCCTTGCCTCTCAGATCATTAACTATACTCCAAATCTCCTTCTGTCCATTGCTTGCTGTAGTAATTCTATTCTTATAGTAGACATGTTTAGCCTGTTTTATGGTTTTGCGATATATGCTACGATACTTATTAAAGTAATTTAAAAAATAATCATTATTAAAAGCAAATTTTCTTATTGAGTGCAAGCATCTCATCTTTTTAGAGGAAACTCTCAATCCCCTAGTAATCCATGGCTTTTTGTTTTTAGACTTTATATTGACTATAGGGAATGTTTGATTAAAAATGCTTAAAATTTTATGGTGAAATGCCTGTAGAGAGTCCGCCTCACGCAGAACCGTACTCCACACAAACCCTGAGCACGTACGTGAGAATCTTAAATAATTCTGCCTTGTAAACAACCGACCCTGTTTTTTAGTAGCTAAAGATTTCTGATTATCAGTTACAAATTTGCAAAAAACAGCCTCGTGATCAGATATACCTGGATTCAAAACTGAACACTTAATAGGTCCATTAGTAATATTAGAGCACACATAATCCAATATAGAGGAGGAATTTGCTGTTATACGGGTATATGAGTCCACATGCATATTCAAACCAAAAGAATTAAATAAGCAATCAATTGACTGGACAGTTTGAAGGTTTTTGTTCTCGTAATTAATGTTAAAATCGCCCGTAAGAATAA
Organism: Polydrusus pterygomalis; assembly: GCA_963969555.1. Taxonomy (NCBI): domain Eukaryota; kingdom Metazoa; phylum Arthropoda; class Insecta; order Coleoptera; family Curculionidae; genus Polydrusus; species Polydrusus pterygomalis. The sequence goes on from OZ018379.1 coordinate 25,069,583, forward strand.
TGGATGCATGCGGAGGTAACCCATGCAAAAGCACCTCCAACTTAAAAAGAAAAACGTCACAATTGGTGGTTGGAGATCTGTACATACAAGCAATAAATAAGTTCAAAGAGCTAGAATATACCATGGAGATTTCAAATAGGTTCGGCATATTCTCAAACCAAAATAACACCCATTAAATCCGGTAAAAGTCTTATGGTATACGAGGTAGGATCAAAAATATTAAATTCCGCTAAGAGTAAAGTACCTCCATCTTTCATTTTAGAATATTTTTTTACTAAGAATTATTGTTTTAATTTCAAAGTTATACCCAAATCCCGAATGTCGCGTATTTTGGACAAAAAAATGGATTTAATCGTGTTTTCTGAATAACCCTGTATAAAAAATAAATGGCAACCAAACAGTACGAAAATAAGATTTTTTGCAGACTTTGTTAGAGATAACCGTCAATCATAAGTCCGATTAGTTTGTTTTCATAATATTATGGCTTTTTAAAATAAAAACATAAAAATATTAAATATTTTTGCTGCACACCGTATTTTATTTTCTGAGGGAACAAGTTAATTTCATCTAACTGATATTTTTTGATTTACATTGACTTAAAGCATCTCCTAAATAGTTTTTTATACAATAAAGTATGCATAGAAAGGTTCCTTTTGATTTATAAAGAAAAAAATTTAAATTAAAAATATATATTGAACGGATTTATTGTTAATGTAAATAGTAAATAGTCTAAATTAGCATTTTTTGTTTCCTATTCTTGAGTTAAAATGTATAACCTATTAGCTAGTTGGATTATCCTAAAAGTGTATTTTTTGATAAATGAAAATAACCTATATTGATCCTTATTTTGCGTGACAAATAAAATCCGTTCAAAATATATTTTTAATTTAAATTTTTTTCTTTATAAATCAAAAGGAAACTTTCTATGCATACTTCAATGTAAAAAAAAACTATCTGGGAGATGCTTTAAGTCAATGTAAATCAAAAAATATCAGTTAGATGAAATTAACTTGTTCCCTCAGAAAATAAAATACGGTGTGCAGCAAAAATATTTTATATTTTTATGTTTTTATTTTAAAAAGCCATAATATTATGAAAACAAACTAATCGGACTTATTATCGACGGTTATCTCTAACAAAGTCTGCAGAAAATCTTATTTTCGTACTGTTCGATTGCCATTTATTTTTTATACAGGGTTATTCAGAAAACACGGTTAAATCCATTTTTTGTCCAAAATAATCGAAATTTGGAATTTGGGTATAACTTTGAAATTAAAACAATAATTTTTAGTAAAAAAATATTCTAAAATGAAAGATGGAGGTACTTTACTCTTAGCGGAATTTAAACATTTTGATCCTACCTCGTATACTATAAGACTTTTACAGGATTTAATGGGTGTTATTTTGGTTTGAGAACATGCAGAACCTATCTAAAATAAAATTAATTTTCTAAACTTAAAGATAAAAAACTTTCCCATATGCTGCGCACTTTCTGCCGGTCACTGTATAACGAACTGCCCCCTTCTACAACACAAACATTGACTGGAATAACTGACGTCTACAATATTCCCACAAACATATAACATACATTAAATGGGACTCTACACCCAATAATTGATTAGTAGCAATTCTTCCAGCATAGTAACCGCGCGATATTTTCCTTCGTAAATTTTTAATGAGCACTGTACTTCAAGTTAGCATCAACACGCAAACCCAAAAATTTAACATTCTTTTTGTTTTTAATATCTATAGTACGAAATATTACACTTGAATTGTGCAATACTCGTTTCTGATATGTTAAAACAAAGCAAATTTGACTCGCAACATTCTCTAATCAATGTTAGATCCAACTCTAAGGATGGAATTAGACGAATTTGCAAAAAAAGTAAAAAATAGAAAACCGTTCTGTAAGCGATTAGAAAAAAAAAACATGTTTCAGGACGCAACATTAACCGTCAAATTTACGAAACAATATCCTGGTGGTTTTCGGAAGAAATGCTGCATTATTATGTAGCCCAAATCCTGAAGAACTTTTGGCCAGGCGGGGCTCTTGCTCCAGTAGGACCTCTTCGCACGAAAGAGCAAAGATTGGAAACGGCACAAAAGGCCCAGGAGATGATTGTTAACAATGTACCTGAAATTTTAACCACCTTGGTGGGCGGTAACGCCGCCAGAAACGGGGCTAAGAAGGTGTTTGAGACCCTTCAGGAGAAAAATATGAACAAGCAATTGTTTTATGTGAGTACATAATTTATTTTATTGGTAATCTTGTTTCTCGCGTTGCTTAACGCTGTCTTTCAGTGTTATTTCATTTAATATTCTACTGAAGTAGCCGATACTTGATGGAAATTCATGATTATAGAATTTAATAAGTAACACTATGGTTATAATTTCCACTATATATTTTTATTTAAATTGCCATAACAATTGTTTCGGCACACAGTGCCTTCGTCAGATGGTCTAACTATCTAAGATTAACAGATTATTTCATCCTTAATAAATATTTTTATTATTATATTTTTTTTTGATAGAGTGATTCAAGAGGAAGGTTTTTATGTATAATACATGCATAATATTATAGAGAAACACTGATAAATTAGAGTAGGGAGAACGAACGACCCAACCTAACCGGTCCCCGGCCCGTTCAACGATCGATCCGAAGCACCGAAGCCGGAATAGACGAAGACAGACTATGTTTTATGCATGGATGTGAATTGTGGACGGGCCGGCAAACGGTTGAGTTTGAGGTTTGTTCGGGTTTGTTCGCCTTATTATCTCACGTCGTATAATGCCGGGCTGCAACGCAGGCCGGGTACACGCTAGTAAGCTATAAACTTATTAAATATACCTAGTAGACAATAAGAAGGAAAAACCCGACAATCTAGGATTAACAAAGGATGAAGAAATAAACCAAACGAATACAAGGGGAACCTATAAGTTTAATAATGGGGAACTATTCAAGTCCAATTGATCGTTTAATAAAACATTAAATTTTTTATATTTATTAACTTCCATTGATTCAAGTAAATTTAACTTCATGGATTTATTTTCTTGGTGTAATATTTGGAAATTATCGTCAAAATTATGTTTTTCTGTATTTAAGTGTAAAGCGTAATGAGAATCTGTCTATTTTGGTTGTAACTATATTTATGTTCTTTAATACGTTTATCAAAACATCTACCTGTCTGTCCTATGTAAATTTTAGAACAACTTCCACATTTTAGTTTGTACACTCCACATTTAGTCTCTTTTCTATTTTTAGATTTATTATTTTCAATGAATTTTCCTAACTTACTATTTGTTTTGTATGCAATTCTTAATTTGTATTTTGATAAGTGTTGAGCAATATGTTATTTCATTTCGTATTTACCTATTCTACTTTAAAATCTACTTTTTGATCTGATTGTATTTTTGTGGTTTATCTATTTGTGAAGGTACTGATTGTTAACAAATTTAACACTCGCATCAGTGATATGTATCATACTGCTATTGTTTAATGCTTAGCTTGTTCGTATTTGTGATTGGTGGGTATATAGTGTGGTAACTTGCCAATATTGAGTTTTATGCCTGCAATTATTTTTACAGGATATACTGGAAGCTGTCTTGGATGCCGCATTCCCTGAACTGCAGCAAAATTAACGTTTCAGGAATATGTTATAGACTAATTATGGGTTTTATTTATTTTTCTATATAATTAAGTACTTAACTAATCCTAGGTAACAGTATTATTTACCAAAACTTTTTATTTGCTTGAGACCTATTGTTTCAATTTATATAAGTATGTTTATTATGTCAGAGACATTCCTGTTTCTTTCGTGACTTTCTTGAAATTGTTAAGAATAGTCTAAGAAAAACATAAAAATTAACTAAAATGTTATAACCGAAGCCAACCATTTGTATCATGGAAGCCAACGGCCCTTTGCTTGCGTTGTGATAACTATAACGTCATTACAGCTGTGCTCTTTTTGTTAAATTTACCCAATTCCATGGTGGAACTCGTGGAACAAGGATACAAAGTTCTAGGATATCCCATGTTTGTATGTCTTACACATTTTGGTTCATGGCATAAAGGAACTAGACGAAAAATATATTCATCTTTCAAGTTGAATCTGCATTCCGGGCCGTTGTGAGTTAGGTGTTCATTTGTGGTAGTGTTCTCTGTACGCATGTTTCGTGCTCATTCTCATACATAATATACAGGATGTTATTTAAGTATGTGGCCAAACTCCAAGGGGTGCTTCTTTAACTAATTTTAAGAAGAAAAGTTCATATAAACATGGGTCCGAAAATGCATAGTTTTTACTATACAGGGTGTCAAACTTAGCCTTAATATCGATTACAAAACTCCAGTTCCCACTGAAGAAGAACTAACCAAAAGGATACGGGATTCATTTGATCAGATAAGACATACGCCGGAAATATTTCAACGAGTTCGGCAATCAATGTTAAGACGAGCCAATGTTTGCATTGAAGTTGAAGGAGGGCATTTTCAGCAACTATTATAAGTTTCGTCTTATTTTCTGTTAAATACATCATTAAACATTGCAGTAATAAATTATTTCGTATGCAATTATTTTATGTTAATTGCTTTTATCGAAAACAGTTTTAATCTGTGCGAAAAAATTCAAAAGAGGACTTTTGTGTAATTTTAATTGCTTAATAAATTGGTAAGTATACTTAGTTTAACTTTTTTACTCTTATTATTACATGCAATAAAGTGGTTTTTATTTTTTTTCTCGAAAACAAAGCAAGATAAATACATAATTTTAAAAAAAGTCAGTGGCGCGCAATTTTTATGTCAAAAATATTAGACTGTCTTCCGGGACGCCACTGGACTTAATAATTTTAATCTAATCGAGGCTAAATTATCCCGAACTAACAGAATTGACACCCTGTATCGTAAAAACAGTGCATTTTCGGACTCATGTTTATATGAACTTTTCTTCTTAAAATCACTTAAAGAAGCATCCCTTGGAGTTTGGCCACATACTTAAATAACACCCTGTATAGACATTGCTTGAAAATGTGTTTTCATTGCTGGACATCTATCGTGCCTTTAGCTTTTCTCATGCATATGGTCTTTCCGCGATTTTATCGTTGAAAGCAGATTTGGAACAAGGTAAGTGAATCATAACGTTCGTTAAGGATTTATTATACGCTAAGTTAAATCATTCATAAACATTTTTAGTACATCACTTGTAAGACACATACAAATACACAGCAAACCATTTGTCATTGTCAAGTAGACTTATCTATATAGAGTGTTGCTTTATACGACTTAGTGTTGCTTTAAGTGTAATGAGATTCGTTTAGTCGATAAGGAAGCAGTGTTCAATTGAGTTAACAGTGGAAGCACAGTCAATTTACGGGTATATGAGCATATTAAATTAACATTGGCTATGTGTTGTTTACTCGTATACAAAAATTGGTTCCCCCTCTTACGAAATTTAGTTTGTTATTTTTATATGAAGAAATATATTAATTAAAATTATGAGATATGTGTAAACTAAATTAAGAGGACAATAAAAAAATTTAAATCTTGCAATGTTTTTTATTTAAGCATTTTTGAATTTGGATAGAAGGGTGTAAGAAGAATTGTTATGTAAATGAAACATCGACACATTGATATATTTTTTTATTTTGTAAACAGAGCAGAATAACTTACAAAAATAATCAACTAAGATTGAATTACTAAAATTTTAAACATAATAAATAATAAAAATAACGTTAACTTTGGCTACAATTTCAAATTAACATTTAGTGCTCAGTGAGCTCGAGGAATATATTACTTTATAAATTAATGTATAATATTTTTCTTACAACTAAAAAAAAACAAAAACAATAAGTAAATAATAAATGTAAAATAAACTCATAATAATGGAAAAATGCTTTTTAATGCTTATATTGGCTATATCTTTTTGGGGGATTCAATAGGCAGTTTTAAAAAAATACAATTTAATACGCAAACAGCGATAATACAGGGCGAAGCAAAAGAAAAGCGTCACGTCATTTTAAAGTTCTCTTTACGTGAAATCAATCTGTCGCCAAGTTTAACCAAGTTGCCACGAGACGGTTGATTGACAAATGGCGTTGCTTCGCGAGAAGGCATCTGTCTCGTGGTTTCATTAACGCTTGGCGACAGGCTCATCTGACTTTACTATAACATACTTTTTTTTTTAACTTGACAAAATGATATTTGTTTAAAACAAGTGGACACGAAATTTTGTTGTACATGAACAAGGTTTTATTGTTGCAGTCATTTCATCCCGTATGAAAGCTGTGAGCTCATAATGTTTACAATAATAGGTAATTTGTTTTTTGTTAATATATGACTGCATCTCATTAAAAAATAAATTTGTGTTGTGACTTGTGATGTCTGATGTTGCTCACATTTTAATACCAATGACGTTATTTAAAATAAGTTATTGGATACAGACTTTGCGCCTAAGATGGACTTCTGTCAGTAAACGTAATCAACACCTACAACAAGACAAGACAAACCGGCACTTCAATGTAAACTGTTGCCACCTTAGCTAGACATTGATAGATCTGTCCTACGTAGTTAGTCATAATGTACAGTGTAATCAATTTATTTCTTTACATATTTTTCTAGTCTACAGGTATAACGTCAAAAGTTATATCGAAATTTACTAGATGCCCTGCCCGTCAATTAAATATTTTCCGAACTTTTGATGTTATCTTTGTTTAGTTAATGTGAATAAACAAAGATAACCATAACCATTCGCTGTCGAATGATCAACCTGGAAGGTCAAATTTTCATGTCTTGTCGGTTACATAGAAAAAGTCATGAGAATGCAAAATGTCTACAAACGATACATTTTCCAACCTCAAACCACAAGTAACGTTAAAATTGCCATAGCAAAAAACGCAAAGAAATAAATATATTTTTGTAACTTACGAGTGCAAATGGAAGGCATTTAACGAACCTTCACATAAAGGTTTGAAGTTCAAAACCTAAAGAAAAACTAAACAGTGAGACGGACGACGGGCTTACGGGAAATTCGATCTGTCTTAAACGTTCCCGTTGGAGATTGGCGTGCCACGAATTGAAACGCCTTGTTGAAGTTACGTCAATTTTGGGGTTCAACCACCGTACTAAAAATAAGTAGAATATAGTCAACGGCAGTTTAACAAGGCGGCTGTATAGTCCTATCGGCGACAAACTGTTCTAATATGGTTTTTGTCAAACATACGCATTAATGATTTTATTTTAAAGCTCATAAGCAAGTAAAAAGGTTTAATCTACGACAATGCCATTATGACGTATTTAGCATTATCATTTAAATGTCATTATGACCTTCATAATAGCACTCAGTGCCATTATAAATTCATAATAACATCCAAATGTTAAGATACAAAAACAAAAAGAAAGTCGGTGCAAACTATTTATTTGTTATTATTACTTAGAACAACCGATTGCATTTATTTATTGTAAACATCCGAAGAGACACTTTCGGATTCAGAATCTCCCATATTTAAATTATTTTTGGCCAACACTTTGCATACAGCAGAAAATTAGACGGCAATAATGACGTTGTCAAAATCGAAATTGAAACAATCAAAAATGCGGTTACCATGATATCGACTAATATGGACACCTGAAAATTTTAAAAATTACGAAAACGTTATCTGATATCGATGAAATTTAGGCGAATAAAATCTGTCGTAGGTTAAATTTTGAATGATACACGTTCGATATAAACTTTGTTAATGAAACTTGTGCAATTAAACCACTCGGCTAACGCCTCGTGGTTTAACGTTACACACGTTTCATTATAGAGTTCATATCGAACTAGTATCATTAATAACTATTATAGGCTTTTATTGGCCGAGACAGAAAGCCAAAGGTAATTTCCAGTGGCTACCAACGAATAAGAAAAAGGTTGGTTCAGAATCAATGAAAATTGCATACAAAATATTTTCAACGTCAAAATTAAAACGATGTCTTCATTAGTACCTAGAAAAGTATTTTTATTTTTAAAAGTACTTGTTTGCCTGAAGTATCCTTTACGTTGTTATGGCTCAAATACTTTCTAAGAGAATTTTATTCAACAGCTGTTGTTTGGTTAACGTAATCGATGTAGGTTGACCCTTTGTTAGCGTCAGTGCCAAATTTTTCCGTGCTTTTATGAACATTTAAAAACTTTTGCGGGCCTTTTAAATTCCCAGACAAAGAAAATGGTGCTGAATTTCATTAATAAGCTATTATGAAGAAGAGCAAAACAATGTATGTACAAATGAAGCATGCACATTTGTACATAACTCTAACTAAGTTTTAAAGGACGCTTTAAGGAACGTGGGATTTTGGAAATTGGACCTAAATCTTTGTCAATATTAATAAAACATTTCGGATTTCGGTATAGAAAATACTGCAATAGGAGATATTTGTGTGAATTTCTAAATATGGTCACGTTAACAAGTAACTTTTGTTAACTAATGTTAATCCCAGTTTAGAAAACCTATTTTTTTTTTTTGACGAAACTTGTTTTTTTTCCGATAGAACTGGGTTTAAATCCTGGCAAGATAACGCAACACTACTAAGCTAAGACTTTCTTGGTATAATTTAGATTACTAGGTACTGCTTGTAACACCTTTTTCTGGATATACTTTATTAAGTCACCGGTTTTATGTTGATTTTCTCAGCTTCTCTTTCTTGTAACTTATTAAATTAATCACTATTTTATCGCAAATTGTTCCTATATACTTAGATACAAATTTGCTCAATAAATATATGATTTCTAAAATAAAATTTCGATCATGTTCACTCTTAAATTTTTTATGATATCGAACGCGACCTTTTAAGCAAATGGTTGCACATCAAAAATGTAAATGTTGTAATTTCGAACATACTCAAATCTAACTTGACAAATGAAATTTAACTCCGTTTTCTTCGACGCTTGACAGATAAAACTTTTATGTTAGCTGTTTTTAATTCGCCATTTTTTTATTTTCCTTATCCACATTTTTGGAAATTCTGTTCTATTATTATAATTTCGGATAATTTCATGACGTCCCTCCTTGTTAGACTGCTGTTGACTATACCTATTCACCGAAAGACTCCGCCATGTAAAATATAGCCTCTCTAGGCAATGCCCAATCTTTGATGGAATAATTATTTCCATTAGAAAAAAATGGGCAAAGCTTTGAAATAGTTATATTGACGTCAACCTATGTTGCCGATTTTGTATACCTTATGTTAACATGTTCGCGAAGAGAGAGAGAATATTTTTCCCAGTCAATCCGTTGACCATAGGTATAATTCATGTTCGATATATAAAGTTTGACATTAAAAACTGATTTTTTAACTGAGTATTTAAAAAGATATACATTTCAAATTTGGTACATTGCTTCAACATATAGAGTTACATCTTTTGAGAAAAACGTAAAAAAAAATATCAAATATTCAAAATGGGGGGGCGTCCAGTATCCGCTGTCGTCCCCTATTTTTTTAGTACGTGGGCCAGTGAATTCCGAACTATATTTTTTGAGGTAATTATTTGTTTTGATTATTTTTTGTCTCTTACATGAAATGATGCGCATTGAGATAATTTTAAAAGTATGGGTTCTTAACTGCCAACGCGGCTTACGGTAATCTCATAATTTAACTACGAGCCGCCACTGCGGTTCCTATCTGTCCGCCTTTCTATAGGGATTGAAATTCAAATCGTAACGCTATGGACTAGAAATAAAAATTAGAAAATAGCAAATTGCTATTTCCAGGCTAGAATCTAAAAAAAAATCTTGAGGTTATATACCTAATTATAAAGGTACATACGAACAGGTATACATTAACGCCTAAAAATCCCCAATTTTGTTCCTGAAATAAAAAAATGTTAAATGCATAAAATAAATACGGCTGACAGTTTTTTAAAATTTATGCCAAAAATTAGTCACTATGTACGATACTGACATACACCATAAGTTCTAAACTTTATATAGCAAAATACATAAAAATATACTATGTAACATTTGCCCACTAGGTGTTTACGTAATTTTAAGAGGTTGCTTGTTTGCTTTTGTTAACTACTTGTTTTGGACTAAACAAGGATTTATACATAAAAATGAATTATTATATATAGCATGGTAATGTGAGCTTCTCCCACTCTTATCAAGTGAAAGTGAAAACATTAAAATCGCTGTAACTTCTAAACGGCTTATCCGATTTCACTCAATTTAAGCTCGTTTGGAAGAGAAAGGTAAGTACCTTTAATTGCCTTATCCAATGGTACACAATAGTTTCAAATAAAATTGCTAGAGGGCGCAATTTGTATTAAAAATTAATGTTTTGGCAATAACTCTGAAACGAACAAAGATATCGAGCTGCGGTTTTAATATTTTTTCTAACAAATTTAATCTACTTTTCGATTATGGTATCATAAAATAAAATCAAAAAAACTATTATTATTACAAATTGCGCCCTCTAGCAATTTTATTAAGAACTATTATCGATAACTAAATACGATTGGGGAAAGTGCATACATTTCTCTTCCAAACAGTCTTTAGTTTGCTAAAATCGGATAAGTCGTTTAGAAGTTACAGCGATTTAAATGTTTACACTTTCAACAGCTTCCCCCACTCTTATTAAAGTCGGTACGCCAATGAGCATAAGACCAAAATGATGCATAATTGTCCAAGCTTTAAAATGGTGTTATCAAACATATACCTTAATGTGGAATTTTCGGAGTTATGTAAAATTTTAAAATTTACTTTTCAATTACGCCCTCTTGCGGCAAAATGCGGAACTTAAAAATTATTTCCAGAATTTTCTCAGGACCGCTTTAATCATAATTTTTTTTATCCCAAGTTTCTACGTTTAGTAGTTTCCGAGATATAGCCGGCTGCCTTTCTTATTGAATCACCCGGTATATTAGCACATCATTATTTAGTCCAATTAGCAGTTTCAAGCTTTTAAGATGTTCAAAGATCTTGGAGCAATAATAAAATGTTGTAATACTAATCAGCTATGCTTTTTTTGATTATGTCATGTGTATAAAATTTTTAAATGCCACTTAAATGATATTGGATGCCAAATTGACTGTCTTAATAACACTAGCCAACAAGGTTTTCGCATCTGTAACTTTCAGTAATATTCTACGCTTAAATTTAATCTGCTTTTAAAATTTTTGATTACGTGTTTTATTGTGACAAGCTGTTAAAAGTTGTACGAGCAATTTTAAAAACGACAAACTTTTAGGGTTTTTACCAAAATTTTCGAATCTGTCTTAAAGAGGAACAATAATAATTATTGGCTAATCCAAAATTTGTGATGGTAAAAAACATCCTGAAAATTTGACTGGCAAAAACTTTTCAATTATAATGTTCTGTCTCTACCTACAAATTGTCCAAGGAAATTTTAAAACATTGTTATACAATTTGATATATTTTTTACAATTTGGCAACGCTGCTTTACTAAATTTAGCGTAGCATAGTATTTGGTTTAAAAACTCGTTGGCGATGTTGTTAGAGATACATTATCAAAACTTTCTTTAAAAAATTGTTTTTATTATAAGAAAATCCGAAACAAACCCAAAACATTCTGGGTAAATAGGTTTTTATAATAACGTAACAGTTTGACAGCTGTCAGCTCTACTAATTAAATATTATGTGTTTGAAACGCATGATTGCTTGTCACTCTGAAAACATCACAAATTTTTAGAATACGTAATATATATTTGTAGCATAAAGAGAACTTTCGCCAGAAGCAAAAAAAAGGTAAATTTTTGTTGACTAGTGTAATAGATTTTATATTGAAAAGGTTTAAGACGACACTTACGAAAAACACAATCTACAAACTATAAAGCACACACCATTTATACCAGCGTTACTAATCACTATCATAAATATCTGTTTTGTTTTTAAATATTTAAATATATAATCAACTCTAACATTTCTATACATTATAATATGTTAAATATATATCTTCTATACAAATTGTAAGGTCCCTATTTCTTCTTTTTTTTTTAGTTTTTACACTTATGTATGAAATTTAGATAGTTCTCCAGTACCAGTCGCATTTGTAAAAATATTTATTTACCTTAATCTGAGCAAGTCTACACCAGGATTTTTTTAAACAAAATTTTAGTTTCAAAAAGTAAAAAGACTTAGCTAGTAACAGAAAATTACCAAAAAGATCCGTCATATTGACTATTAAATAGATATAATGACAAACAACAAATAAGGACATAAACTGCCTGGAAAACCCATATTATAGTTTTTTGAACACCAAATTTATTTTAAAATCGGTGAATAAAATGAAAGGAAAAATTACATATTAAGCATTTAATGCCCTATCTGTACAAGTATGTTTTCCAAAGAATAAAATATTCCTTCTTCATTTTAATAATACTTTTTTATGGAAAAATAACGTTAATATGGCCGCCATTTTTTTATTACTTTGTTTATGCCCTATTCTTGTACAGGATGTAATATTACATGCGCACCCTATTGTTATTTTCATTGCTCGATGACCTACAACAGATACTATTTGCTTCTATAGCTAAAAAAAATTGTAAACTATCTTCACCTAATTATTTTATTTTTATTAGTATTTTTGCCTTTTTATTATATAAGCAGTACTTAGAAAATAAATATGCAAAACAAACTTTAAACAAAAAAATCCCAAATGGTGTAGACTTAGTACACTATAAATATATTGACCAGAATATCTGAAACCACGTCGACAGGTGGTGATGTTTTGCTTAGAATAAAATAGTAATACATAAAAGAACAAGCAAGGGTAACGGAATAATATGTATATGAATATCTATTAAAATAAATATTTACTTAAGCTGGATTTTTGATAATTCTCTTTTGCCTAAAATCGTAAACTTTCCGACAGAAAAATACCATGTCTGGTGAAATATTGCTCGACGGTGGTTGTCTGTTTATTCTCGGGTAATTTTCTGGGATTGGAATACATATTGGCTTTGCTTCTAAACCTTCTTCACGCCTCTTAAACTCCTTTTTGTATCTAAAATAAATTGATTTGTGTTAGCGATGCAAATTCTAAACACGTCTTAGTTCATTTAAAGTAAAGAAATGGAAATTTTGTTGTCACGTTAACTGTGGACTTCGGTAATAAAACTCTACTGGGCTGAAGGAACCAGTTTTTTAATGTTGGTGAAATGCAATTTGTCATAAACTACAGTGAAAAGAAAATAATGGTATTGCAGATATCCCAGATGTACTAAATTTATTAGAATCTTCATATCTCCATCAAATTGATAGAGACAAAAAGATGCCTTCGAGTAGCTCAGACGCAAGGTCGGCAGGGAACAATTTTGGATTTCAAGAAGACGAAGTTTATGTGCTCCAAAAGAAATAAGTTCCAATATCGACATTCATTTAGATGAGGTTGGTTAATTCTTACCCTACGATAAAAATGGACAAGTGCTTCTTTACCTCACCATGATATGATACTTGGTAAATTTAAGAAACTGCTTCCAGGAAAAAATTATGTAACCAAGGTGGTTGAAGTAAGACCTGATTACGTCGACTAGAAAGGGAGAAATAGGAAATTTGCACGAGGGAGAGGACTGTACAAACAGTTATTTGATGTGCATAGTATTTTACTTCTTTGATACTACCAGTTTGATGAATAAATGTGTATTAAAAGAAGACGACGATTTTTCGCTAAAAGAATATCAGATTTAAAAGTCATAGTGCTAGACATCGACTCACAAATAACCTGCTTGGTAGTTATAAAGGTGCTATAACAATAAAATAATAAGAACTTACCGGCAGTATTCGTTAAATGTCAGCACATAACATTTATCATCTATGCACGCAACAGAGTTAGAATCTTTGTGTCTTGACGCAAATACTTCGTCAGGTTGATCTGTAGGTAGCCTGCCTTGTTCGGTATGTTCAGGTCGGTAATACCACAGTAGTGCCATCATCATTTCACCTGAAATAAATAAAAGTTAACATTAGCTACTTGCAGATGTAACCATGTAAGTCAGGAATGAGTATACCGTTTTACTGCGGTATTTTTAAAAAATCTTTGGATGCATTTTTTGTTTGAAAATAATATTCGCAAAAATGTTGAGTTATATAGGTTCATTGATGGAAAAACAATTTTGAGCCTTCAAATCAAAAATGTGAATAAGAATTCCTTTTATACCTCACTCTGGAATCTTCTTAACATTTCTTTTTATCCTACTTGGAAACTCAAACGGGATTCATTGTATTTAAAATTTAAAGCGACCCCCACACCAACAATCATAAAGGATTTCCCATTGATAGTAAGTGATCATGTGAGGGTAAAGATTAGGGTTGGTTGTTGCTATCATCGAGAACACATCTCTGACTGAGTATATAGCTTAATCTCCATAAAGGTTTCCGTGTGATGCTGGTTGGTGATGGACAAAGCTAAACTCCACAGGTTTGCCAGATCCATGGACTGCCAGTATTAGTTCTACTGAGAGCCCTTTCAGGCATTGAGAACATGTCAATAGTTGTGTGTCCTTTTGTCCCTTTATAACACTACGATTAACCAGGTAAAGGTTAAAAGGTATTCAAACCGGGTATTATCAGCTACGTAATTACTTGTTTAACAAGAAGCTGAGCGACATACCATTGTGTAGACAGGAAGAACGAAGATAAAACAGTTAATTCTGTAGGTTGGCTAACGAGATAAAACAATCCCCTTTATATTTATTTTCTGATGGGTACACAATATGTCCTAAGTGTGGCCTAAGTGCTATGTAGCCTAGCTCACCCTGCACACCTTCCAGATCCAGGTACCTTATATCTAATAGTTAAAATATTGATCAAAGTTAATCAATATCAAATTGGATACTCATACTCATGTGTCGAAAGTACCAGCAATCAGTACTAAGTATTTATATTATTAACTTAATAATAAAAAGTGGTAGCATAAAAAAATGTATTCTCTTACTAACCATCTTCCGGGTTCTCCCACAGAGCTGCTATTTTGGCAACATAAGGAAGGTCGTTCTTTCTGGGCCCCGCTTTAAGTAGAACGCAGTGTCCTGGCCTAATTATATCGCCTTCTTGGTGTCTCATACCTGGATAACATTTTCTTACCACCGTTGTTTCGTCACTCTGGAACATTAAACATTCATAACGACCATTGAAGTAAACCATAATAATTGAATTTAAGAAATTTAAGCATACTATTATTGGGTTGTAGTTTCGTATAATGTAATAAAGAACCAGGTAAGTTTAACTCTATGAGGGTAAATTAAAAGGTTTCCTTCTTATTAATACTTAAAAACTGAAATATTAACAATTTCTGGAATTTTTTTCCGCGATCGAATGACACCATATCATATTATGATGGATATTGCCAATTATTTTAGGAATAAAAATTGGAAATTTGGTACTTATGCATAACTTAATATGCACTTTAAAAATAGTCAATAAAAAACTAGGGTTGCCGTTAAAAAAATTATCGATATCGTCATATCTCTAATTTGGAACACACTGTATCCAGAGCTGTCGCAATTACTCTTAAAAAGTAATTCAATTACAATTACCCATTACCCTCCGAAAAAGGCATCAATTACAATTACCAATTACTAACAGTATGAAAAAAATATTTAAATTAGTACCAATTACCCACTAAAAGTAATTGATTCCTTGATCAATTACCGCATTCGAGTTACTGCGTTTAATTCAATTACTTTTATACTAATTCAATTACTTTATAGTAATGGAACTACCCTAAAAGTAATTGAATTACTCTGAATCTAAATTATAGGCACTTTTTGGGCAAAAAAATTACTAGTAAGGAAGAGTAATTTAATTACATTTTGGTAAGTAGGTAATTGAATTACATTTTGGTAATTCAATTACATTTTGATAATTGAATTACATTCTGGTAATTGAATTACAGTTTGGTAATTGAATTACATTTTTAAAATTGATTTAGTATATGAGCAATGGAATTACTTTTTTTACATTTTACAAAAAAAGAGTTGTATAGGTGAGGTATAGGTGAGGTATTATCTTTTTTAATAGCAGCATGTCCTACTATCACACTTTATTATAGAAAGAAATTTTAAAAAATTCGAAATTTATAGTTAAACTTGATCTCCTAATTTTGATAAGTACCTTTAACAAATTGACCAATAATAACAACTGTCTTTTTTATATAATATGATTTATTTGTTGAAATAAAACAAACGTAATATATTAGGGAAAATAAAAAATAATTGAAAAAAAAACTAGGTAGGTACTTACTAATACCTCTACTACTACTAATAGTACTATAATATACAGATAGGTACAAAGAAACGCGAAATTTTTACAAAAACAAATACCCTCGAAACGTTTGTTTTTTTATTGGCTTTCAAAATAACTTCGAAATGTTTGTCTACTAGAAAGTAATTGAACACGATTTTTTAATTATTTTAATTTAATTACCGACAGCTCTGACTGTATCAAAATTTTTTTGTAAAAAAGTTCCAACTTAAAATGTTCATACCCGTGTCCAAGCATTTTTCAAAAAAACAAAAAACTGTACTGAATTTATTCCAAGCTACAAACTCACACTAATTAAATAAGATACATCAGTAAAAGATAAATTAATTAGGTACATGTCATCTGCAGAAATATAAAAAACTCTGTAATTATTCTTCTAGCTGCTTACGACATAGTCTCTCAATAACAGATGTTTATTTCCAAATAACATTTTTCTTACACAAAAATAATGCTTGTTTAAGTAAATAAAAAAGCACGATTATGAACATCTGGAGCTATGATAAACATTAACTGGCATATTAGCTGTTTATGTTATGCCGCATATCGACATTTAATTACAGCTTGGTAAAAATGTCAACAGGCAAACGCGAAATTGCAGCGAAAAGTAAAATTATTTTTATCGGATTTCACTCGTGAGACTAGCATTTGATAACAGCTATATGCTGGTAATAAATTTGCACACCCGTGCGACAGGCGGTTTATTAGTTAGAGTTTTCCAGAAACCTGGGGAATTTATATTATAACGGGTGATTCATTTAGAGCTTTTTTTTTATATGGTTTTTTCTTCCCATTCCTCGTCACTGGTTGCATCCTAGTTTTATTCAGTATTGCTTGACAATTCGTCATGGAAAGACTTTCACCGCAACAGCGTCTCCAAATTGTTCAGCTGGAAATCAGCGTTCTGTGAGAAATGTTTTTCGTGCACTTCGAGCAACGTATGGTGCGCAACATCGACCTTCCGAGAGCACTATTGCCAATACCATCCGCAAATTTGAGGGTCAGTGTACGTTACTTGATGATGCGCGACCGAATAGACCACATCCAGCCCGTAATGAGAAGAATATTGCGGCTGTAGCGAAGAGTGTGACTGAAGACCGTCAGCAAGCAATTCGACGCCGAGCTCAACAGTTGGGCCTATCGTATTCGACAACTTGTCGAATTTTAAGAAATTATCTTGGTTTGAAGGCTTACAAAATCCAACTCGTTTAAGAATTGAAGCCACAAGACTTGAATTTACGCTTCAATTTCAGTCAATGGGCCCTGGAACAGCTTATTGAAGATCCGCTGTTTTCTCGTCGAATTTTCTTTAGTGACCAGGCACATTTCTTTAGTGACGAGACACGAATTGTCGGTCCCTATTTTTTTTTAAATGAGGTCGGACAGAACGTAACCGTCAATGGTGACAGACTTTTTGTTGCCTGAAATTGTAGCCCGTGATGTCGGCGACATTTGGTTTCAGCAAGACGGAGCTACGGCACACACAGCGCGCGAAACAATAGCTTTATTGAGAAATCAGTTTGGTGAGCAGATAATTTCGCGTTTTGGACCTGTCAACTGGCCGCCTAGATCGTGTCATATCACACGCTTGGACTTTTTTCTTTGGGGTTATGTCAAATCAAAAGTCTTCGTCGATAAGCCAGCTACGATTCAGGAGTTAGAAGCCAACATTACTCGCGTAATTCGGGAGATACCGGTCGGAATGCTAGAAAGCGTGATCGAAAATTGGACTTTCCAAATGGACCACGTACGGCGTAGTCGCAGCCAGCATTTAAATGAAATTATTTTCAAAAAATAAATGTCAGATTGTTCTTTTAGCTCATAATAAAGATTCCACCATTCAATTCCATTTTATGTGTTTTATTAAGAATTAAAAAAAAAGGTCTAATTAAATCACCCTTTAAGGTGCTTTTAGTGCTACGGATATTTGGGTATTTTGGTAATCGGGTTTTAGGTTATTATGGGCGTGTCCAGCGATTTAGTTACTAAGAGCTTTTTCTGCGGCGGTTATTTCGAGAATTGGAGATTAGATTACCGTATAACCTGAAAATTATTTTGTATTGTATACTATTACATTCATCCATACATATTTCATGGGTTCTGTTGGAGATTATACTTTTATTTTTGTTATTCATTTTTTCCAAAGGCAGTAAACATTTGGCGCGGCACAAAAATTTCCGTTGGAGCCCTAACAAACATAACCTATAGGTACCTATGAATTAAAATCAAATTAACGTCAAAATGTCAAAAAAACCAAAGAACATCGGAGAAAAGTTGAACTTGATCCAACTTTTGGGAGATCGGGGATTCGGGGATTTTGACGTTTCTCCTTGGGGTCACATGATCATTTCAACCAATGGTGTCATTCCCGAAATACCCAAATCGCTAAATCTCCGTAGCACTAAAAGCACCTTTACATGTGACAATTTTTAAAGTTTATATAAAATTTTACTTAGATATGGTGCAATATTTACACATATTTTGCTGTATAAATTATTGTAGTAGAACTAAAAATATTATCTAAAAGTAATCGGCGCATTTTAAACAATGCAAATAGCAATAAAGTTATCTTCCAGAAAACTCAAATTTAAAAATCGGTACTTTCCTTTCTAATTATTACATTGGTGGCCACGGAAATAGAGGCAGTACAATAACTTGCACTTTTTTGTAAATAAAGCTTCAATTTCACACCTTATTTATTCAATAACTGTATAATATAAATATATCATAAAGAAACAAAAAAATAATAACAAACTTATTGTAAAAAAATAGTACAAACATAAACACTTATCCAAAATATTTAAAAAATGAACATAAAAAGATGGTCACGAAAATAGAGACACCCAAGAAACAGACCGACATAAATAGTTACAAAATCATTATATAATACTTAAACACTTTGTGAACATCTAATAGTTAGTTTTATGGCATTGTGTTTTAATTATGATGGCGGCGCATCTTCTGGGCATAGAGTTTACAAATCTCTGACACAATCTAATAGTATGGCTTCCGATTATGTTTAAATCACTTCTCAATGTTCCTGCTTATTTTTCGTTTTATGTGTACCAACGGCATTCTTGAGATAAGTCCACAAGTTCTCTATAGGATTTAGGTCCGGCGATTGGGAAGGCCACGGCAGTACATCCACACTATTGCCACAAAAAAATTGTTTCGCTTACCGCGATGTGTGCTTTGGATCATTATCTTGTTGGTACTTACATACTAGTGGCATATTTTCCTCCGCAAAGGGCATCATAACTTTCTGAAGAATACTGATATAGGTACTCATTTTGGCCCATGATTTCTTTAATGCAATAAATAGGTCCTACACCATACCACGAAAAGGCTCCCCACAATTTTATGTTCCTGCGTCCATGCTTGACAGTATTAATAGTGTATTTTGGTAATAATTCTTGGTTGGTGGTCTTCTAACATAGCGCCTGCCATCAGAACCTATTAAATTCATTTTTGTTTCATCGCTCAATAAAATATTGCGTCATTTCTTGATTCCCTGTTCACCATCCCAATGTAACTAAACTTGGGCAAACTTTAAACGTTGTTTTTCGTGGACTGGTTGTATTTTCAAGGCATTTTCTACCATTTTCTTTGAACGCCAATGATTCTTGCAATGTTTCTTAGTGACTTTCCTTCTGTTCGCAAAGTTACAATCTGCAGTCTTTCGGCAGCTGTACAATGGACAGCACGAACCATTTCTAAATATAATTTCTTTTTGACCATTTTTGAATTTATTTTTTAATGTTAATGCTTGACCAAATATACAACGTGCTGATAAAGTAACAACAAGCGGTCGCTAACTTTCATGTCTCTATTTTAATAACCAAGCAAAATATGAACTTCGTTTTTCAACGACTTGCATTTGTTGATATACTTTTTTAATTATTTGTAGTTGCAAATCCCGACAAATACCCATCGACGTATTAATAAACTGTTTTTAGAAGGAGAAAGAATTAATTATACTAAAAAATGTAACTGGCCCTATTTCCATGACTACCACTGTATGTATTTTTAGTTTTTGACGCTATATCTAGACTTAGGTTTTTTTAATATATATTAAGGATAATGCAACTAAAATAATAACATTTTAAACCCAAAAAATTAATCTGCTGCGCTTTTCGCGATTAGAACACTTTATCTAGAAAGAAAGTAAAAAAATATAATTTATTTAGTACCTAATAAATAAGGTATAAAGACTGTAATTAACTTACATTTAAAAATACTCGTCCTTCATAGGAGTCTCCTTCCCACCTCCATCCGTTTGACCACCTCGGTAATGGATTTAATTTCCTTGGAATTTTAGCCGCTATTTCCATCACGACTTCGTTTTTGCATTTCGGCGTTGACTTCCTTCGACTGGCTCCTATTTTTTTGCACTCACTTTTAACTAGTTTTGTAATTTTTGCACCCAATTTTTTATCTTCTTTGTCTGTACACTTACCGGGTAAAACGTCACTTACTGTTCTCATCGATTTACTAATCACTTCTTCTATCACTTTATCGACATTGTTTTTTGCTATAAGATTGTCTAAAATCCTGGCCGCTGATTTTAGTACTGTATTTGATTTTGACTTTTTCTTAAATCCTTCTTTTTTGGGTTTTGACCCCACATTTGTTTTCTTGGAACTTTGTTTTTGTGCTGAACCATTGCTTTCTTTTAAAGGAGCTTTATCCATTTTTATCCTTCTGTTATTGGTTTGCTCTTTTGAGGCATTGAGTTTTTTTTTTGTAGGAGTTTTAAGTTTTATTTTAGAAAGTTCCGCCCTATTGGCTGTTTTACTAACGAGTTTTCTTTTGCCGTTACTAATTTTAAAACAACTTGTGTGCTTTCTAATGAAATCCTTATATGAACTTTTTTTCTTTTTTGTCGGCGGAGGTACTATTACGTCAGGTACTTGTTCCTTGGAAAGAGATTGTTTCCTTTTCATATTTTTTACCTTAACGTTTTCCGCCACGGTTGCTATACACGGCGGAAGGGGTTCTTCTGCGGGAGGAGGTGTTGGAATTCGCGTAGGTAATTCTTTCCTATGTTCTATATTCTCTTCTGGCTTTTCAGTCATATTTTCCATGGGTGAAGTTATTATTGTTTTTGATTCTTCTATGTTTAATAAATCTTTTTGTATAGGGTTCATCCTAACTTCACAATTTTCTTTTGTGCATGGTATTGTGCCATCCTTGTTTACTTTACAATCCTCCTTTATAGTCTGTTCAATTCCTTCACACTCCTTTTTATGTAACTCTTCTTTGTCTTTCGGGCTTTCAATTTCCCTTTTCACAAAATCTTGCGGGGGATTACACATAAGAAGCATAGTGTTGTGCATATTGCTCCTTACCATTGCTTTACCCACTCTAGCTTTTCTTTTTTCAACTTTGCATTCTGGAGCTTCTGGTGACTGTGATTCCTGTTTCGGTGTCGGTGCCGCAGGCGTTTGGTAACTTGCTCCGGCTGGAGAAGGTGGGGGAGGCATTCCCCCTGATGGCATTCCTGCCGATCCCCTTGCGGGACTTGGAGGTCCCGTGGCACTTGCTGGCTCAAGGGGTAATGCTAAGGCAACGGGAGGTAAAGGCATCGAGTCTTTTGAAATATTAGGCCTCTTACCATCACCAGTAAGAGGTCCAGTATGGCCGTTTTTTGGACACGTATTTAATGGACATGGACACGGCTGATATGCTGCATCTAAAAAAATATTTGAAATTTTATTGCAGGAATTTTATAACCAGATAAATTGGTTAAATGTTTTACGTCGAAAATTATACTCCTAGAATTGAATTATCCGGTTTTATCTATACATGTGTATTGTAATATAGTCGGCTTCCACTTAACTAGGCGCGTTATAAACTTATCATAGAGCAACTTATATAGTGTTGTCTTGCTCAAACCAAGGTTAAAACGGCATTATAAAGATATCCGTAATATAAACGCGATAGACCTATTGGTTATTTATGAATCTGAGAGAGAAGCACATCTAATTTTTAGTAATTATCAAAATGTTTCGAAGAACACTACCGTATTATATAAGGTCGTGAATAAGCTCCCTAGTTTTAACAAATGTGTCATTATTAAAAATATTGTGACATAAAATGTCGAGTACAAATCGGTTTGCACGTTTTCTGCATCCCCAGGCAAAAGAAATGGTTCTCAATTTAATAGATTATTTTAAAAATGAAGAAGACAAGGCTACTGAAACCGGCGAGTTATTAAATCCCAAGTCTATTAAAGAGAAAGTATCGGAAGCACTAAAACTAAGTTTAAGATCAATACAGAGGATTGTTCATGAAAGTAGTAGAAATATACCAATGAAGAAAACGCAACGACGATCAAGGAAAACGAAGATTGAAACTTTACAGGAAGGTTAAAAAATTGATGTAAAAGGAATGTTATATCGTACGACTTATATGCATCACAAGTCGATATAACGCTTTCAGCTCTGGAAGATGCTTTGAAGGAACGAGGTGTTTTGGAAATAGGTCTCAGGTCATTGTCAGCGCTCATTAAAAGCTTAGGATTTCGTTATAGAAAGGACTGCAACAAAAGATATTTGTACCAAGAATTGCAAGCGAACGAGTAAAGTTTCTGAAAAAATATGTTGAAAATTATGAATCAAAGTTTAGAAAAGTAGTTATATAATATACCTAATTAAAATACATTTTTATTTGTTCACTACTACCTAGCTTACTGCGTCGAGTATATAGTATTTTATATCTTTTTTGGACTTGTGACTTGTCTATAAAAGTCTAAACATAGATATTGTATGTATTGGCACCAATAAGTTATTTGTACCTACCTATTCGCAATAATATATATACATCAGTTTAGTTAAAATAAATGTACACAAAAACATTCAAAATTATATTATTATATATATTGTAAAATGCAGACAAATTCTGATGTTCTAATTTTTATTTATTAAACACCCCTATTTACGGACCAACATTTGATTTCCAAGGGTGGTCGCTAGTCAGAGGTTTTACTGTAGGTATATTGTTTATCTAATTATCCATCAATTTAGTTATTAAATTTTTGAAATATAAAACTATTTTGTCAACGTGTGCAACAACACACAACACGAACGCACCCCTGGGAAATTAATTTTGGAACTAGACCCGTCACTGTTATTATGTCAATTTTTATTATGACTGATAGTTTCTAACCTATTAACATTCAATTTTATGGAAAATCAGCTGTCCATATGCCGCCATATTGGTTTTTATATTTTGAAACATTTTTGAACCCCTGATTCAACTGATTTGATTCAGGAGGTCACGTGCGCCTAGTTAAGTGGAAGCCGACTATAACATTAGTGTTTTTGCATTGAAGCATACATACTTTATTGCATTTCATAGTAGTGCAAATTAGGGCATACCTCGACAATCCCGTTTTATTATTCATCATTTGTGTAAACGTCCAATGCTGACAAGGAACGTACTTTATTGGTATACAAACTATGGTATACATTCATCATCACAAAGTTGTTTATTTATATTTCTCGGTGTAAAATTTTCACAGGCTTTACTGCCATAAAAATACTTACTAATATATGAGATCGCTCGACTCGGCGCATGCGAATAACAAGTTGGTGGAAGACCATACGTAGATTGATAATAATGTGGCGGGGGCTGGTAAGAATCCACCAAGGTAGGTGGCGCTGGGGGCGGTGGATATGTTTCCATTATGGTCGGTGGTGGTGGACCCGTGGGCGCCGAAGGGTAAGACCCATTAGAAGAGACGGGAGACGCAGTGACTACCTAATGGATAAAACAATTTCGTTTTAATAAAAGTATAACAAATTTTAGTTACAGTTATAAAATTATTATTGCACAATTTTTATTATTGTAAGGTGAGTAAATTTTTCTTTAAAGAAAAACAATAATAATTGTGTTAAATATAATCAAATGGTAAAAAAATAAAAAAATAATAATTTTACACTTTCCACAGATTTTTATTTTAACTCGACATGTTTCGCAACACAGTTGCTTCTTCAAATGAGTACTTATAAATGGTATTTTAAAAGTTATAACTCAAGTGTAACAATAAAATTGCAGGTAATTTTCAGGTTGTTTAAATTGTTGGAAAAACCAATAATAATGTTTACAGACTAATTAAAGAGATTCAAAAGAGGTGATCCGTTTAAATCCAATTGATCATTAAGAAGGGTCTTGTTATTTTTAAGGCTATTTATTTCTAAGGATTCAAGCAAATTTAATCTTGTTCTTTTGTTTTCAATATGCAAGATACAATTAATAGTGGATTTCCACCAAGTAAAACCCGAATCAATTCTAAAAAACAATAATACTCCACTATTAGTAATACTATTTTTATACAAAGCATAGTCAAATGGAAATCTTTAAAACAGAACAGTGAATGGAATTTTTGAAGCAAAACAACACTGTCATTTTTCGGTGATTACTTGTAAACATGCTTACAAGGGTGTGATCGATAGCTTGTGAAAATTTTTTTGCCATTCTAGCAGAGATAAGATACATTGCTCTCTCTCGACGCTCCGTCTACCGACTTGCTCATATTTCTGCCGCGGCATTGTTAATTATTTAGCATCGGCAGAGGGCGTATCAGCGCTTTTTACGAAAATCTTACTTCTAGGATCATGTGGCTTTTATATGTAAGCATTTTTTAATACTATGCATATTAACAAAGGAATATTAAAAGTTAAAAAATTACTGGTATAAAATCCCCTTAAATACCCAAAGAAAATTATTTTGGTCGCGTGCACTCGTGCTCCTTCTAAATAAATAACTTTATCATTTCTCTGACAGGTATTCCCACCTAATGCTTGTTTAAGTGCACAAAAGAAATGGTAATCAATCATATTGGGCAAGATAATAGAAATAAAGAGGATGTGGTAGAGAACTTGTTTTGGATTGTTACCACTGCTGAACCTGCAGTAGTCAGAAATACGCGCCTTTTGGTTTTAACGGCAGAGTTGGGACGGTTCTGCGGAAGGTCTTAGTTAGTGACGCTAGCAACAATAACTCCGTTAGGCAATATACTCCTTTTACAATCTGAAAATGGTTAAGCATAAACTTTTCTACGCGAGAATTCGGTTGTTTGGATTACGGCGCCAAGGGGGCGATTCTTTGATTACTCGCTTGGGTTCAGATTGATGATGTATACACTAGCTGAAGTGCAAAAATGTTCTATAGCGTACCTTCTATTTTTACTGTATATTAATGAGTTTCACCCTTTATTCTGCAAGTAAGTGAATACAATAACGCGGCCACGGCACCTGGTTCGGTGATCTAGCGTAGTCGTTATTTTAAAACTGTTACTAACCGTGTGAAGCCTTTTAATTGTTGCTATGATATGTACCGTGCGAGCAAAAATTATTTGCATCAAAGAGGGCTTGAATTAAAAAACGTAGGGCTTGGTTTGGATCACCATGATATGGGGACGATATATCTAACCAAATCTAGGTTAAAATTTTGTCAAATTTATATTATGACATGATAATAGAATAAGTAGACAAATACAAATTTATTTTTGTTGTTTACAAAATTAACAAAGTAAGAATATACAGAAAGAAAAAAAGAAAAACAATTGCTGAAATTGGCCACCGCCATGCTCCAAGCATAAATTCACACGTCTCTTCATATTTTCGAAAGTGTTGACCAGCATCTCTGGAGAAATCATTCTTGGATAATCCTTTCTTGTAATTGTTCTAAATTTGCAACTGGTGTTTTAAAAATAGTGTTCTTTAAATACGAAAAACCAAGTAATCCATAACCGTTAAAGAAGGTGATCTAGGTGGGAATTCAATGTCTGATCGAAAACTGATCAATCTGTCGTCGAAAAAATTGCGTAAGTAGTTAATAGTTTCGGCGGCTGTATGGGCGGTTGCACCGTCCTGTTGAAAATATCCGAAACGTAGTTCGTCGTCAAGTAATTGCTCCACAAATGGATTCAAAATATTGTCTCTATACGGCTGTGCTGTAACTGTGTCATGGAAAAAAATAGGACCAACAATTCTTCTTCGGGAAACAGCTAACCAGGCACCAATTTTTTGAGGGTGCAATGTGAACTCTACAAAAAAATGGGGATTTTCACTACTACACATGCGTGTATTCTAAGAATTCACATAACCGGAGAGGTGGAACCAGGCTTCATCCGAAAAAAATGTCAGGTCTAATAAATCATTTCTTTCCAATAAATTTTGGGTAAACCATTGAGAATAATTCCTGCGTCTTTCAAAATCTGCGGCTTGTACTTCTTGGAATACTTGCACTTTATAAGGAAATAAATTTAGCTGCTTCTTAAGAATAGTCCTGCATGTTCCATAAGATCTTCCCACTTCTTGGGACATGCGTCTTATACAATTTGTTGGCGTATTTTGCATTATTTCACGAACGTTTGCAACAAGTTCTTCTGTTCTTACAGATGATCTTCCTGCTCCTTTTTTGTGTTGTATAGAACCTGTTTCCCTAAACACAGCCACGGTTCTTTTCAGGCAACGATAAAATCCTCAGCAAGAAAAGCAACGTTAGGAAAATGTTCGTAAAAATAGTCCATGCACAAACCCGGATTGTATTGCCACTCACCATTTACTCTAACCCCGTTCCGAAAATAAGCTTCAACCATGAATATTTTGTGCTGTTCCGTAAAGTCCATTGTGTGAATTGTTCAAGAAATTGGAAAAATTAGCGATGAATCAAATTACTTGTAACGACTGTCAAAGATGACGGAATAACTGATTGATTGTTAATTCAGGTAGTTACTGACACCCAACAGGTATTAAGCGCTACGGCTAAGCATTACGTCCTTAGATGCAAGGCCCTCTTTGATGCAAATAATTTTTGCTCGCACGGTATTACTGAATTGTAAGATACGAGGTTTTCATTTGACTTTGCCCAATACCCTCTGAGTATTTCAGAGGGTATTGCTTTGCCTCGTGCATGTATACCGGGTGTGTCACTAGGAATGGCTCTCGGCCGTAACTCAGAAAGTGTCAGTCGTAATATGGCTTGCGGGAAAAGGGGTCATAAAAAATTGTTGTTAAAGTAATAAGTTCATATTATGTTTGTTGAAGACCTTATGGTATGGTATTTGTAACTTCTTGTCTAAAAATTCCGTATTAAAACGTTAGTTAATTCTTAAGAAGCTCATTTTTATATTATATTTTCCATATCTCCGGTTTAAAACAAGATATTCGCTTGCGGTTTTCACAGATAAACTGCTAATTTATTCGTCTTTTTGTTTAAGTATATATCAACAAAAGAATCTCCATTTAGCGAGTTCAAATTTGTCAAATTCTGATAAGCCAAAACAAAGATGTGCATATTTCGCATATCAATATTGTCCCCTCTTAAACAAAAAGGTGGAGCAAAAACTTAAACACAAAAGTTATCCAGGATTTTCATTAAAGTGAAAAAATACTATCTTTAACTTAAGGATAATTTCCAGCCATTTCTCATGGCCACTTTTACCAAAAATGATTCCGCAAGCCGACTGACACTACACTTTCCGAGATACGGCCGAAAACCTTCCTTAGTGGGACACCCGGTATGCTATTTTTAATTGATTAGTTCGGATTGATTGGACTCTTTAATTAAATGTTTAAGTTAATATATTATAGTAGCGCCTACAAATAAGTTTACCTGCTGACTAGGTTGTGCTGGTGGCGCACTCGTTGGAGGGTATATGTCGCCTCCATGAGATGGATAATAGGAAGGATATCGGTGGTACGTTGCAGTGGGAGCAGCGTATTTTGCATGCCGTACATATGCAGAGGGTGGTGCCACTGGGTAACACATCTCATGATGAGCATACGGAGGATTTGGCGGTGGGGGAGTTTGGTAATGATACTGCGGCTGATAGGAATATGGATATTGCGAGTATTGTGAATATCTATAAGTGGGAGGTGGTTGGTGGCTGGATGGATGTGGGGGATCCTTGGTACCGGCCGTCACCGAGGTAATAATGACCTGAAATAGAAAATTATGTTAGAGTAACAGTTGGATACTACGATAAATAATAATGTATTAACTTCTAATGTCAGAAGACCTTTGAGCAGCGTAACTAGATTTGATCCCTAGGATTCAAAACTGCTACAAAGTATAGGGCGTTCCATCTTAATTAGTTGTGGATTTGTAAAGCTTTCCTGTATATTTAAACACGATCTATTTCTTCAGCGATGAGGTAACACAAAGTGTCTATAAATTTGCATGCTTTGCTAAATTAGTCTATATCCTAGTGACTAGTGTGTTGATGGTCATCGATGCAAGATGGTTGATTTATTATTATTTCGGCATTTTACTCAATTTATCAAAATTTGCTACTTGGAACCCTTGCCATCTACCCCACCATGTATAAAAAATAATGAAAAATACTAAATTTTATTAACCCTTTGACCACTATATACAAACTGGCATTTTGTTTTACCCTTGGTATAATTAATTAGATTTTAATCTTTCATGGGTCAGCATTAAATTTTGGTTTAATTTATTCTTGTAAAATTCGGTCTTAATGATTCAAGTCAGCATTAAACAGTATTATTAACTGCTTTTCATGATGAAATCAAATGACGGTATAGGGTTCAGAGTTTATTAGTAAAGTTTGGTGTTCAGTCCCAGTTGTTAATAGTTGAGACAATTATATTGCCTAGTCTAACTTTTGTAGTTAGTTTGCTATTTTTGAGAACGATTTATATTTTCGTCGAATTCGTGGTATTGGCTCTAAAACTTTAAGCACTTTTGGTTTTTTTTAATTACATCGTCTACCAAATGACCTCCCCTGAGCTACTCAAATTGCTGAATAAAAATAAGTCAGTCTGAGGGAATTCCGGACGCAAGGGTGATGCAGCTGAAGAAACTTTTGACTATTGGAGGACATTATTGTATCGCAAACAAGGACTTTTTGGTTAATGGCCACAAGCTGCTGTTACTGTTGGGCGGAACAACTCTTACTTGACTCGGCAAAAAGAACATGGCCATGAGCTTTCCAGCTGTAGATTGTTTGCAAGGTAAAGCACGCAGTTAAATCAAAATTTGATAGGTATATTTGATTTTGGTAGCTGCTATCATATTTTCATTCCATTTTTAACTAAATCTCCGTGCAAATTAACAAGATATGGATGGACAGAAGATAATACATACGTATAGTAGAAAAGAGGAAGTACCGGCTTTGAAAAACCACTAGGGACCTTCGTACAACATATTGAGCAAGTTAAGTAATCAATTATTGATGGTATTAAAACCGACATCATTATAACATTCTTGAGAAGTAGATAATATTACTAGATTTCGTGCTGCTACTTTTGACAAATCATTACCTAATAAAATGAGTAATGAACTTTGATCAATCTTCTGACTGTTATAAGTGACAGAAAAATAAATAATTGTTGGCCAATACTAAATGTCTGATCTGATTAAAATAATTATGCATCAATCGTATCTACAACTTAAATACAGTATGTACAAAATTCAGTTGTGATTTTAAACCTCCGCCTCTGCATTTCAAATTTAATTTGCTCCTTTATTTTATTGTATGCAAATTTTTAAACCAAGTTGAGTTCATATCAAACCAGCTCGTTTGGTATAAACATACATTTTTTTGTGATAGTAGCTTCGAATTTGTTTTTATTTTTATAACTTCATAGCTGTAGCTTAGTTTTAAACTAAAACGCTGAAAAAGTGTAGAAAATGTAATACTATATCCTAAGGTGATTTAAACTTTGGACGGGGATAGAATTCCCCATGGAAGCGTTATCTTTTCGTTACCTTTCAGATTATTTTAAGATAATATTATTAAATCTACAATCCGGGTATGTAATGCCTGGCCCATAATATGCTTTCGTCTTTACAATTTTGTACCGGACGGTAACAAGTCGTTTTTAGGGCCGAAATTTCAAGATCGAAAATAAAATTAAAAAAACAAGTAGTGATAGTGATAGTGGATCATCACCAGAGAGAAAGAAGATTAAAGATTAAGATTAAAAGAGTCAACAAAAAGACAGAAAATATTACAAGCTTTCTAAACAATTGCAAAAAGAATAAAAAATCATTAAAAAAACCAAGTGCAAGCAGCGAAAGTGAATATGGCAAGTCTTAAATAATAAATACAATTTTTCCAGACATTTTTTACCCAAGTTAATGACTGCAGATGCAGTCGATTTATTGCAATTACCTTAAAAAAATCGCTGCATTTGCAGATGTAGTCGATTATTGCAATTACCTACTTCAAAAAATCGCTGCATTTGCAGATGTAGTCGATTATTGCAATTACCTCAAAAAATGGCTGCATTTGCAGATGTAGTCGATTATTGTAATTACTTCAAAAAATCGCTGCATTTGCAGATGTAGTCGATTATTGCAAATACCTCAAAAAATGGCTGCATTTGCAGATGTAGTCGATTATTGCAGTTACCTCAAAAAATCGCGGTAGATGCAGATGTAGTCGATTATTGCAATTACCTACTTCAAAAAATCGTTGCATTTGCAGATGCAGTCGATTATTGCAATTACCTCAAAAAATGGCTGCATTTGCAGGATGTAGTCGATTATTGCAATTACCTCAAAAAATGGCTGCATTTGCAGATGTAGTCGATTATTGTAATTACTTCAAAAAATCGCTGCATTTGCAGATGTAGTCGATTATTGCAAATACCTCAAAAAATGGCTGCATTTGCAGATGTAGTCGATTATTGCAGTTACCTCAAAAAATCGCGGTAGATGCAGATGTAGTCGATTATTGCAATTACCTACTTCAAAAAATCGTTGCATTTGCAGATGCAGTCGATTATTGCAATTACCTCAAAAAATGGCTGCATTTGCAGGATGTAGTCGATTATTGCAATTACCTCAAAAAATGGCTGCATTTGCAGATGTAGTCGATTATTGCAAATACCTCAACAAATGGCTGCATTTGCAGATGTAGTCGATTATTGCAATTGCCTAAAAAAATCGCTGCATTTGCAGATGTAGTCGATTATTGCAAATACCTCAACAAATGGCTGCATTTGCAGATGTAGTCGATTATTGCAATTGCCTCAAAATTGGCTGCATTTGCAGATGTAGTCGATTATTGCAATTGCCTAAAAAAATCGCTGCATTTGCAGATGTAGTCGATTATTGCAAATACCTCAACAAATGGCTGCATTTGCAGATGTAGTCGATTATTGCAAATACCTCAACAAATGGCTGCATTTGCAGGATGTAGTCGATTATTGCAATTACCTCAAAAAATGGCTGCATTTGCAGATGTAGTCGATTATTGTAATTACTTCAAAAAATCGCTGCATTTGCAGATGTAGTCGATTATTGCAAATACCTCAAAAAATGGCTGCATTTGCAGATGTAGTCGATTATTGCAGTTACCTCAAAAAATCGCGGTAGATGCAGATGTAGTCGATTATTGCAATTACCTACTTCAAAAAATCGTTGCATTTGCAGATGCAGTCGATTATTGCAATTACCTCAAAAAATGGCTGCATTTGCAGGATGTAGTCGATTATTGCAATTACCTCAAAAAATGGCTGCATTTGCAGATGTAGTCGATTATTGCAAATACCTCAACAAATGGCTGCATTTGCAGATGTAGTCGATTATTGCAATTGCCTAAAAAAATCGCTGCATTTGCAGATGTAGTCGATTATTGCAATTACCCCAAAAAATCGCTGCATTTGCAGATGTTGTCGACTATTGCAATTACCTCAAAAAATGGCTGCATTTGCAGATGTAGTCGATTATTGCAATTACCTCAAAAAATCGCTGCATTTGCAGATGTAGTCGATTATTGCAAATACCTCAAAAAATTGCTGCATTTGCAGATGTAGTCGATTATTGCAGTTACCTCAAAAAATCGTGGTAGATGCAGATGTAGTCGATTATTGCAATTACTTCAAAAAATCGCTGCATTTGCAGTCGATTATTGCAATTACCTCAAAAAATGGCTGCATTTGCAGGATGTAGTCGATTATTGCAATTACCTCAAAAAATGGCTGCATTTGCGATGTAGTCGATTATTGCAACTACCTCAAAAAATCGCTGTAGACGCAAGCGATTGGTTCTACTAAATTATCAAGTACCCTTACAATTGCAGATGTAACGGACTCGCCCGATGATCAAAGTGTGGTACCACCTGCCTTAATTCCAATTGCACCACTCGAGAACTACAATCCTCAAAATAAAATCGTGTTGCAACCTTCAGATGAAAAACTGGCAGAAAAAATTGGTGGAGGGACCAGAAATACAAACAGAAATAATCTGCAGGTGGACAAGTTATATATTAAAAGGTAGAAATAAAGAGAGAGGGTGGTAATTCGATGTTTTGATACTTTTGATGATTGTAAATTAGTTAAAAAACTTTTTATATTTAAATAAATATAATATAGCAATTTTACATTGTATTATGATTTTTACATGTGAGGCCCGGCCTCAAATGCTTTATACGAAGAACCGCCACTGAATTAAAGTTTCTTTGCTCACCTCGTTATCCGATGAATCGCCATTGTTCGAACTGGGCGCCGCTGGTGGGTGAGGCTGATGTACAGGTGACGTCACCGATGAGGGAGAAGTGTCTGAAAGAGGCACGCTTTTAGTAAGTGGGGGTTGTTGCATAGGTTGTTGGCCATGCGCATGTGTCATGGAAATAAGTGGTCCCGCCGGCTGATAATATCCTGTAACAAAAAAAAAACCGTTAAATTTGTCTCGATATCGTGCATTGCAAGGAAGAACTAGATATATTTATGTTCGATTGCCCGCGATACTTGAAGAAGATTAATTTAAAAACTATCGAAATAATAACAAACGGGTAAGGTCTTTGCTTATTTTTATTGTTATTAACGATAACAATCTCTTCAATCAGATGGTCCAAGTACTATCTAGAACACATGACAACCACTTTGTTAAATCTAGATAGTACTTGGAGTAAGTTTAATATTATTTACAGGCAGAGCTGTCGGTAATTGAATTAAAATAATTGAAAAATGGTGGTAAATTACTTTTTAGTAATTGAATTAGGTACTGTAATTGAATTACTTTTTGAAAATAGTAATTGTAATTGATTTTCCAATTATTGTGATAAAGTAATTTTATTGTAATTGGTAATTGGTTTTAAGAAATCTGAGGTAATTAAATTACTTAAAAGTAATTCAATTATTATTTTAAAAAGTCATTGATTTACTTCCAAATAAGTCAATTACATAAAAAGTAATTTAAATACTCCCAAATAATTCAATTACATAAAAAGTAATTTAATTACTCGCGAATAATTCAATTAGATTAAAAGTAATTGAATTACTCCAAAATAATTCGATTCCTTTAAAAATTTTCATAATTCCTTTACTCTAGAAAGAAAAACATATTGTTTGGTTAAATCGCGGCTAAGGATAACAGGAGGTTTCCTCGGGCACAGGGAGCCACTTTGTCTTTGAACTCGGCGGCCGCGTTTTATTAGTAGTAGTAGGTATTAGTACCTATCTAGTTTTTTTTTCAATTATTTTTTATTTTCCCTAATATTACGTTTGTTTTATTTCAACAAATAAATAATATTATAGTAAAAAGACAGTTGTTATTATTGGTCAATTTGTTAAAGGTAAGTAGGCACTTATCAAAATTAGGAGATCAAGTTTAACTATAAATTTCGAAATTTTTTAATTTTCTTTCTATAATAAAATGTGATAGTAGGACCTACTGCTATAAAAAAATAATACCTTACCCATACAACTCTTCTTTTGTAAAATGTAAAAAAAGTAATTCCATCGATCATATACTACTAATTCAATTTTAAAATTCAATTACTTACCAAAATGTAATTAAATTACTCAGAGTAATTTATTTGTAAAAAAGAGCCTATAATTTATAGATTCAGAGTAATTCAATTACTTTTAGGGTAGTTCCATTACTATAAAGTATTTGAATTAGCATAAAAGTAATTGAATTAATCCCAGTAATTCGAATGCGGTAATTGATCAAGGAATCAATTACTTTTAGTGGGTAATTGGTAGTTTAAATATTTTTATCATACTGTTAGTAATTGGTAATTGTAATTGATGCCTTTTTCGGAGGGTTGAATTACTTTTTAAGAGTAATTGCCACAGCTCTGTATTACCTACAGGAAAGTTATTAAGTTAGCTTTTACCATCTGACGAAGATACTGAGTGTCGAGACAATTGTTATCGGTAATAACAATAGAAATAAGTAAGGACTTTGAGTTTGTGTTATTACCTATAACAGGTCTTTGGTTATTACATATTTCGATAAATAAATTTTATTTATTTACTAATTATCTATAATGGTAAGGAGAGTGTCTGTGCAATGTCTGTGACGTATCTGTTGTTGATTTACTATTTTTCCTAATTTTTACAATCGTCAATTATTATTAACTATTACGTTATGCTATATGTTTAATTTTTAATAAGGTTTAGAACCAATTATTTCAAAATTACTTCATATAATTTGTAGTCTTTAAACAAACTGTCCTATAAATGGTATATGTAATGCTAAATAATAAATAATGTCATTAAAACTTTGATAACAACAACCTAAAATATCCCATAGCGGCTCTGAGATTTATAAAAACCTTAAACAAACAACCCTAATGAGAAAGTAATTGGAATAAGTGATAACAAAAGCATTATATTATAGTCATTGTTGACTATGAATGGCCGTTTTAATATAGCTCTAAATGGAGTAAGGTGTATCTATTTGGAGCAATATTGTCGAAATAATTGCTTTATATTGCAAAACATTGTTCTATTAATGGCTCCACTGTAATCGTTCAGCAATTAAATGCTTTAAAAGATGTTCGTGTAATAGTACCTTTAGTGATCTAGTAAAATCGGCAGATGCCTATATAGGTGTGGTTGCTTGATATAATACCTAAATTTTGTATAACATGTAATAAATGTAAATTTTTTGACATAGGTTATAGTAACAACGACTTATGTTTTTATACAATTGAAGTAATAGGGTACTTATAAAAATTCCGGAAAGCAAAAGTTTTATGATAAACTCTTATTTATTCTACTTATAAACTTATTTTCAACGCAAACTTTCATTTAACCTCTTTTAGGTAACCCTTTAACTTTACTTCTTTATTACAAACTTCTGAACAAACATGAATGTTTGACGTCTCCGAGTCTTTAATGAACATCAAGAACTGTGCCGTCGAAACTTTCTTTTTTCAGATGCCTTTCATTTAAAATTTACATCTTCACATTGTATTCTTATAACTTATGTACCTTCCAACGTTTTATGATTTTAAATATGTATAATTTAAATCGAATTCCGGGGAACACAACCCAAAATAAAGACAGTTTAATGTCCATCCGTCAAACAGACGCGTTCCCTTCTCGTCTTCCATGTTCGCGCCCCGTAGACTAGTGGTTCTTAAAATTTTCCTAGTCGCGGTGTTTTTTTTCAATTAAAATTTTTCCATTTCGCCCTACCCTAAGTAAAAGTATGACTATTCGTAAGAGATGAAAGTAAATAAAACTGGAGTATCTTCATTATTTTTTTAAACTTTATTAATAATAAATTAATGATCCTGCAAATCACTGCTCATTTTCTCAAATCGTGGAGAACTGAAGACGGCCACCCTCATTTCCTTTTCCACGTTAATTTTTGCTCTATACTTGCTTTTTATTACAGCGACCGCCAAAAATCCAGCTTCGCACAAATACGACGTCGAAAATGGACTATAAATCCGCTGAGCCTTATCACTCAGAAGTAGGGTTTCTA
Organism: Polydrusus pterygomalis; assembly: GCA_963969555.1. Classification (NCBI taxonomy): domain Eukaryota; kingdom Metazoa; phylum Arthropoda; class Insecta; order Coleoptera; family Curculionidae; genus Polydrusus; species Polydrusus pterygomalis. The sequence continues at coordinate 25,105,532 of OZ018379.1, forward strand.
GCCCGGGATCCCGGATCTCGAAAATCTCGGGATCCCGGAAGATTTTTGTCCCCGAAAATCCCGGGATAGAAGTATAGCAATCCCGAAAATCCCGAAAAACCACTAGAACTAAACCTACTTGGCGGCAAATATCGAAAAAGCCAAAAGTTCATCTTAAAAGTCTTAACGCAATTAAAAAAGAAATGTCCCTTTTTGAAAATGGAGGATTAAGAGGTTTATATTAAATTTGCAAAAGTGTTACGAATATTTACTGACAGTACCACCTACGTGTGGAAGCTGAAAGAGCCTTTTCTTTAGCAGTCCCCCGGGACCTCAAGACGGGATCCCGATCCCGAAAATTGGCAACCCTACTCAGAAGGGTATATTCATCTTTTATGGAAATTCAAAATGCTGGCAATTTCATGCTGCCAAATTTTTTTTCGATAACTCGATAAGATTCTCTTCTTCTGCAGAAGTAAATTCAGACGGAGCACTAGTGTTAAATGGATCTTGAATCCATACAAACTTCTTGTCGAAATTTTTATTTTCAAAATATTTCTCAAACTAATAATAGCTATGTTAAGTGCTCCTCAAATATGTTTTTATTTATATCTTGAAAAAGATTGACTTCATTTGAAGTAAAAAATTGCTGTACCTAATATTGAAAATCAATCTTTGCCTGCATCTTCATCCAATTTTCTTCTTCATAATCTGAATTTTTTCCGATATTTTTTCTGTTGATTTCAAAAGGTGCATGTTTTTTCCTTTAGAGAGCGATTAAGGGAATTTCTCTATTAAAAAATGTCAGGGTTAAATTAAAACAAACCACACAAAAATCTAGATACTTTTAGCTCACTTTGTTTTTTGTTTAGTTAATCCAAATGTGTTGGTTAAATTAATTATAAAACTTTTACAATATTTGGCGGCGCTCCTGCGAAGAGGCTCCCCCGGGTTGCCGCGGCGCACAGTTTGGGAATTACTGCCCTAGAGTATAAAAGCTAATACTCATGAAACTAACAACTAAACAATTTAGCACTTCAAATGATCAAAACCGGGTTAAATTTCAACACGTTAAAAGTTTGCTCTATATGTATGTAAAGGTGTAGGGTAGGTATTGGTTTATTACCAACAAGTTGTTTAAATGTTTCCAAATTTGCAAAGCTATATTGGAAACCTGTTGATTCTGTGTATTTTGGCGATATAAATGGTAGGTAAATTATTACGAACCAAAGAGCTCGTTTTGTTTGTTTTATCGGTACTTCCAATGTAGGCAAGTGAATTAGATTACTATATTATTTCTTATCAATTCCAATTAATAAGATAAAAGTTTTTCGCAGATTTAGTGTTTTGTAGTGATTCATCCCCAGACATGTAAGACAAGACATTCCATTTATCAAAAATCATTTGTTTACAATCAGACATACGTGCAAAATTTCCTCATTGCTTTTAAGCTAAAAAACATAATCTGAATAACCCCACTTACCATCGAAATATTAATCCAGGGAGAATAGTGGAGTCTCTTACATACTACGCACTGGCGAACCATTGTAAAAAATAATAAATAGCTCTAAATAGGTCTATTTCGAAAAATTAATCAAAAAACGCAATTGATCACAGACACAGCTCATCAACGTCACAGCGTTAGATAATTAATGAATATCAAAAATTCTGCGTCACTCGTCCGTGCAGCGTTGGCGTTGTGATTTCCCTAAAGCATTATAGTTCGATATCATTAGGAAACTCTAAATTATTTGACTAGTAATAAATTTAGAAACACACATACAGTGTCACCAGTAAAGTCCGCATCATATGCATAGGCGGTTCTAGGTGGGGGCTTGAGGGGCTAAGCCCCCCCAAATCTCGGATTAGCCCTCACAAATTTAAATGTGGCAATCGAAAAAATTCTATATATCTACATAATTCCAGTAATTTTACTAATAGGGAACTTTCCAATTTTTTTTTTAATAATGATTTAGTTAGGCCTAAAAAAATATTCCCCAATTATTACCTACTCCTTAAAAATCAGTAATAACGTGGTAAAAATTCTTTAAAGTTTCGCGCGTGTCAAAAGCATTTCAAACGACCTCTTAAGCGCGCCAAGTCCGATGACGTCACGAAGTATGATTTTTCCGTCATCCGTCATCCTGACCGGTGGCCGAGCTACCGAGTTTGCATTTGGATTGCCGTGTGTTATTGTTATTGTATTGTTGTTTTAAGGTGGAATTCTCAACGTTGTTAAATTTATTGCCAACCTATAACCTATTTCGTGGATGTCACACACGAATTATACTTCTTGACGTCACGACCCGTTTTTACCCGCTTGGGATAATTTGAATTTTGGGGCATTTTTAAATCTTGCTAGCGGTCTTTTGGGACGAAATATGTTGTTTTTTTTGCTGCCATATGTTTTATGACAATATATACTTATGATTAATAGACTTTTTTCCCCATTTAAAAGTTTTGTCAAGTTCCCTATTTATTAATTAACTTTTTCATAAAAATATTTCTTTTCTTCGCTACCAAACTGCTACTAACATAACTAATAATGATTTTTATTTAGCACCCAATGACTTAATGTGATTTAGGATGAAAAAAAGACCTCGACGTAAAGTTGGAAGATGATATTAACGTTTTTTCCAAAAAAGTGGGTAGAAAAATAGATTTATAAAAATTTATTTGTGCAAAGATTTTTTCGTAAATTTAGGATACAATCCCACTGGTGTCAAACATTTTTAACTTTCAAATTATAAAAATATTGCCTGTATTTTTGATTTTTAAACCATCCCCATCCATCCATATATCTACTACCCAGCCAACACAAGAGGGCGCCGAGGGCGTGATTTTTTCAATGATTTTAACGACTTTTGGGTAAAAATTGGGCGTGGCGCCCTCAAAATTTTCCACCTTCAGCGAATTAGGCTCCGGCAGCACCTGCGGTGGGCCTCCTCTCCCTGGGGCTTCAGCCCCCCCTAATTAAGAGGTCTAGAACCGCCTTTGATCATATATGGGATATTTTTTGATTAATAGCTTTAATCACACTTTGTCATCAAGTTCTGCTTCGATCGAGATGAAAATTAAGCAAAAAAATAGTAGTCACGTGATTCGCATTATCTGTCAAATTTTAATTTTTTTAAAAAAACAATTCAAAAGTGGGGTTATTTCTGAAACTATCGAAAAAAGTTATTAGAAATTTTTTTTTAATGCAGTTTCTAGCCCACTTGCAAAATTTCAGCTGGATAAGATAATTTTGATTTTTTACCTATATTTTGTAAATTGCACCACTTTTGCAAAATAAGACTCAACGCAACCCTCGACGCCACCTACATAAAACTTCTTAGTTTTGACAATGCTTTATTTCAGATACATTTTCTTTAAAAAGTAGCGCCATATTAAATGTGTGTTTTTCTACAAAATCAAAATTGGGCTATTAAAATTTGGTCGCATGTGATGCAGAGTTCATTTGTTTTTGACCCTGTATAAGGTACCTTCATAAAATAAGTATTTTTGAAAACGTAGTAAGTAAAAAAATAAAAAATAAAATAAAGGGGTTTTAAATTAAGTTATTGAAAATAGATAAACTTTACGTTAAAATATGTTTGCTTTTAATTCTTTGTCTAGTATTCGAGTCTATATTGAGATATCTGTTCGGCGAGTAGACTATAATGCTTAAAACTCGCTAGTTTCTTACACTAACATTTTAGATGCTGACTGTATAAGAAACTATGATTCTACGTGAAACAGTAATAAACTGCAACAATTGTACTTTTAAACTTTAGCATCATAAAGTGATATATACATAAATATTTAAATCTCTTATTCATAATTAAACGTGTATATTGGACATGGACACCTGTTGAATTCTGTTTGGCAAAATCAAGCATTAAATAAATAATGGAACAAACTGTTTATTAAGTCTCTATAACAATCACAAACAATCGGGTGCAGCTCAATTATTTTGATTTCGATAAATTTTGTGCAGTGTTTTATGAGCAATTATTAGAATGTTTATTGAAATGTTGTCAGTTTCCTGTTTATAGCCACTATTTTTTTTTTGTATAAATGGTATATTGTTGTTAATTGGTTCATTGCAACTGTGAAATGCTATAAAACAAAAATGTTTACTTCTTTGAATTTTTAACGCTTCTTATCACCTATACACACACGTTTCACGGGGCAATACAGTTTTTAACACTGATTTATTCTAAAACGCCCCAGACCGGGGCTATTTTTCGCTTAAAAAAATTTCCAGAAATTGAAGGTGATACAAAATAACTAATATTTTTTGGTTTGGGTGTCGGCAATCTATTCTTTATAACAAATTATTGGTTTGTTATCAACTACAACAAATAAACATTCCCATCCTACACGTGTTGGATCAATACCCTCTTATTAAGATGGTATTGGTTGGATACAGTAGAACCTCTCCAGCGGGAACACAAATTTTTCAAAAATTTCTTAGAATTTTTGCACCACGTGTGTGCTTTGACTCCGGCGGGGTAACTGGGCCGTAAAAAGCCTAGGACCCCAACAGTTTTTTACTTTTAATCAAAAGATGCTTTGACCCCAAAAAAAACAACCCTTTTTTTCTTTTTCTTTACATCTCACTCCAATACTCTCACATGTTTCTGACTATTCTTAATAAAACTCAAGATATTTCAGTAATTTAATAATGATTTTTACAGATAAGTTTTTTAAAACTCCCTAATTTTTTCTCTTACTACCCTATTTTTCTGCACGGCACAGTGTGCTTCTGCACTTAACCCTCGACTCTTCAGTATGCTGGAGTCTTGATTGTCGACCTTCTGACTATTCAATTTTACACCTCTTGTACACTATTAAAAGCTCCATTACGGCTCAATCTCACCATTATTTTCTCTTTTGCTAAAACCATCAGCATTTTACTTTTAACTTTGTTTCCTGATAATGAGTGTTTCTACACTCGAAACATGTCGATGTGATTCTAGGTTCGCCTAGTAATTCGTATAATAAATATTGGGGAGAAAGACTTCGTGCTTTTCTTTTTCTGTATCATTTAACTCCACTTTGAGTATGGACTACTTCTTGAAAAAAAAACAATCCTTTTATAAACATCTCTCAAGCGCACAATATAAACAACGACATCTTGAAAATACCACTAGATCCAAATTTGATACTACACCATCCGTTTTTAGATTTACTCCACTAGGTAACAACATGTCAGTGTTATAAATAATGTAACGTGTTAAAAAAATAAAAGAAGCTCCTTTTCTAGACCTACGTTGTGCCATAATTTAATTTATTAACAATTATTTTTAAGAAATAGCAAATAAAGCAGAAATAAGAGAAAGCGGCACCGTGCTGATTTAGAAGACAACCTGCTAGAGCACCATCTCGATAGTAATCTCGACTCGAGAGTAACTCGGTGAAAACGATTTAAAGTTGCTGTTATTTTATTATGCAGATCACGTTCGCTGTGTTTTCAAGCTGGGAGATCATTAAAGCGCGTATGCTGCAACAATATACAGGTTGGGCATTTAGCCACAGTTCTTATACCTAATTAGTTGGAACAGTATCTGGAATTAAATGACTAAGCAAATTGATGCAGTTGTTGTTTCGAAGACAAAGGTGCATCAGCATTAATCATCTGACAATAATGCGATTATGTATTTTATAGATTTGTAGGAACAAAACCTAAAGTAAACCCACTATATTCTTGTCCTTAATCAAAGCAGTAATTTAATTTGATGACAAAAATAGTATATACAGGGTATCTCACGGTGAAAATATGTCGGAAAGTAGGTACTTAATGCAATTTGAATCCTGCAAATTCGAAGACGCTCCCTTTAAATGAAATTACAGCGACCATATGCTACTCCCAGTTATACTATATTCTGTTTGGTAATTATTTGATTTGTGTGGTTCCTTACTGCTAACAATAAAGGAAATAAAGAATATTTTGCTTAGATGCGCAGAATTTGCCCTCTTTCCCGCACCTCTTTGGGTAAACCTTTGAAATTATAGTGTTGAGTAATTGCTTAAGTGAAAATATTATATTTGTTTGGGGAGGAAAGGGCAATATTTTGGAAATGTGTTCAGAGGGTAAAAATAAGGGAAATAAACCCATAATAATATGTTTTAGTTCGATTCTCAACCATTTCTGAAATAATAGGTTCTAAAGTTTTTGTAAGTTAATTTTTATATTACAAGCGAATAATTGCATGCATTGAAAATTCGATCGCAGAGTGCTTCTCTCGGTTCCACTCGTGTTTCATATATTAGCGATTTCATCCATCCCCAAAGGCAATAATCAAGCTTGTTTAAGTCTGGTGACCTCGGTGGCAAAACTTGCGGACCACCTTTAGCTGCCAATCCAGCGATTAGGAAAACGATAATTCAAGATATTTTGCACACGGAGACTAAAATGAGGTGGGGCTCCATCATGTTGGAAGTACATTCGTTGTCGAACATTTAACGGAACATCATCCAAAATGTGTATCAAATGTTCTTCCAAAAACCGTAAATATCCTACTCCAGTAAGACGCCCATCCATTTCCAATGGACCAAACAATTGGTCGTTGAGCATTCCACACCAGACATTAATACTGAATCAATGTTGACAGTTTTGTTTAAATGTGGCATGAGGGTTTTCATCTGACCACCGATGTTCATTGTGGCACGAGTGAACTGAGCTTTATCGCTAAATCAAATGTACCCTTGAAGCAGGATCACCATCTAGAAGATGTTGAACGGGTTGAACGTGAAAAGGTTTTAAACCATTTTTTCTAAGTGACTCCCATATCGCTAGATGTAATGGTACCTATATATGAAGTTCATTTGCAACTCGTCTTGTACTTATACCTGAGTTCTCTGCGACAATATTCAGAACGTTTTCTTCATTTTCCATCTTTAGACTCTGCACTCTTTCAGAAACAATTCTCACGCTTGGAAACATTCCCGTTTCCTGAGCACTTGCAAATACTTTTTGAAAAACTCTTCGATTTGAAAAACGACGTCGATATTCATTAACTGCGTGCATCGCACTATTGTTACAGTAACCATACACGAATATTATGTCGGCATGTGATTGAATGTGTGGGGCATTGTAAGTATGAAAATCGTGGTCGATACGCACAATATGAAGCTTACTGACTTACTGACAACTACTATGCATGTCAAAACTATCAATCCAAATATATCGGACGTTTAAAACTAAAGCCTCCTTCATTATTTCAATATAAAAAAATTCAGAACCGATTATTTCAACAGTAATGTGAGCAAATTATCGAGGATCGAGGTCTACCATCCAAATAGACATTTTTACCGTTAAATCATCGTCATTTTTGTAACAAACCCGATTACTACAGGTAGTTCTACTTTTACTTCATGACACTAAATAATAAATGTAATAAATAATGCCATAAAACATTCTCAGTGACCTAAATGAAAGCAATGATTTAAAATCTTTTAAGAATCACTCGCTCCTCGCTCCAATAAACTGCATGAAGAAAGTTGAAGGTCTAACTTAAATAAGACTCATTAAGAATCGCATATAATAGTCACACTAGCAACCAGTGGCGTAATTGGGAGGGTAAAGACTGGCCTGACAATGAATTATTTGTTTTGACTTATAAATTCTCATGTTTGTTAAATATCCTTACCATAATACCGTGCGAGCAAAAATTATTTGCATCAAAGAGGGCTTGAATTAAAAAACGTAGGGGTTGGTTTAGATCACAATGATATGGGGACGATAATCTAACATTGACATGATATGCCAAACTAATGAGTAATAAAATAAGTAGATAAATACAAATTTATTTTTGTTGTTTACAAAATTAATAAAGTAAGAAAGAATATACAGAAAGAGAAAGAAAAATAATAACATTGCTTAATAATTGCTTCTTAAGAATAGGTAGTCCTGGCATGTCCCATAAGATCTTCCCACTTCTTGGGACAGGCGCCTTATACAATTTGTTAGCGTATTTTGCATTATTTCACGAACGTTTGCAACAAGTTCTTCTGTTCTTACAGATGGTCTTCCTGCTCCTTTCTTGTGTTGTATAGAACCTGTTTCCCTAAACACAGCCACGGTTCTTTTCAGGCAATGATAAAAATCCCCAGCAATAAAAGCAACGTTAGGAAAATGTTCGTAAAAATCGTCCATGCACAAACCCGGATTGTATTGCCACTCACCATTTACTATAAGCCCGTTTTGAAAATACGCTTCAACCATGAATGTTTTGTGCTGTTCCGTAAAGCCCATTTTGTGAATTGTTCAAGAAATTGGAAAAATTAGCGATGAATCAAATTACTTGTAACGACTGTCAAAGATGACGGAATAACTGATTGATTGTTAATTCAGGTAGTTACTGACCCCAACAGGTATTAAGCTCTACGGCTAAGCATTACGTCCTTAGATGCAAGGCCCTCTTTGATGCAAATAATGTTTGCTCGCACGGAGAGATTTTTTTGTAATTATTTAAAAAACCAAAGAAATAATTGAAAAGGAAAAAGAGTCATCTGGCCAACAAACACATATTCCGATCTCTTCTTTGTAGGAGGAGCTATGCCTGTGATTACTGGGGACACCAGACCAAACAAAGCAAAACATTTTTTTCTAAAAAGGTTCTCTGGTTTAAACATGTTGTTATTTTCATAATAATATGTTTATCAGCAGATATCACTACTGCGTTTTGAAATACGTTGCCACATTTATTTTACTTTTAAGACCAATGCTTCCTATACAATGTCAATGTTTCGAACTGCTTCATTTACATTTTCTCTTATGTGTCTGCTGCCTATTTTCGCAATTAAATAAAAGGAATTGGCCAATTCCTCTTCTACTAAATTTACCAATTTTAACCATCTTTCAATAATCTAAAGATACAATTTTTGCACCAAAAATGATTATAAAGTCGAGTTAAAATTTTAAAAATCGAACCATGTCCGAATAATGGGGTGAGTTGCTATTTTCTATTTATTAATTTGTGTCGTTTAATTCTCGCTCTTCTACTATTAAATCAATATTAAAACAAATCTTGTCATTAAGGCTGAAGATGAAGTAAAGTCCCCTATAATTGAATTAACAAATCAGTGGTGCAACGACATACTTGTCATTACCTCTTAAATAATATAGTATTTTTGTGTATCCTGCCCACGCAGGATGATGTAAAGATTTATTTTTAACCCCTTATATTCGGATGGGTGGTACTTGCCTTTTTAAGTCTAGCTTTGAAACGTAAAGGGTTGATTCTATTTATTTTTTCTTGCTCCCCCCGTCCCTCTGTCTCGTCAAAACCATGCACTTCCTTGTAACGCCACTGCTTAGTACTGACTGTGACACATTTAACGTTATTAAAAGGCCGTACGTGTAATTTACGAAGCTAACAAGAAACTTAATAAAACTGTGAATACCGACCTACTTGGCGTCCTTAACGAAATTGACACCGTAAATTTTACAGGTATGCAGTAAATTTATTCTGTCTAAATAAACATCTGATTGTAGCGAACACGACATCTAATAAATGTTAGTTCTATACGGAGGAAAATGATCTAATACAACAGGTTTGCTAGGACATCGTTTGTATTGATAGCTTATTTTTGAAGTGAAAACTTCTTTAGGCGCGTTTAGCACTTTTTGTGGGCACTGAATTAAACTGAGCCGTCACGCGTACACGCGTAACGCTCGGCTGTGTTACGCTCGAATTCGACTCCTATATGCCGCATCAGTCGCATTCAGTATCGACGTGGAAACAGTGTGCGTTGTTTGTGTGTTTATGATCACAAGATAGACACTTGTTGCGTCTCAGGTATGTTCTGGCATTTTTTTCAAGGGTTGTTCAATTTTAGAAAATATATTTATTCGATATTATTAATTTTACCTTGTTGAAGTTTTCACTTCTGTCTTGTGGTCTTAAGAACACACAATTTTTATTAACCCATATTAAATAAATTGCTAGTGTATCAAACCCGCTTTAGTGTTATATCAATTCCAGATTTGCTAGAACAGAGTTTTTATTGGTAGTAATCAGTTCCATTAGCAGCAGAGTCTTGTTGAATAATAAACTACTTTTATTACAGCAATTTTCTTAAGAAATAAATTGTATCTGCTCAATGCGACACATTTTGTTTCCAGTAAAGCGCTCTCTCTACAATAATTAAGAAAGCAGAACAGAGTCCCCAAAAACGAATTGTAGCCGTTAGAACGTATAATCTACAAGACGTTGGTGGGGGTTCGTAGCGATCGGCAATCGCCGCGCACCGTAGTATTAGTTTTAACCTATTTGTTGCGCAGGACACATCGTTGTTCGGAGTCTTCTAGTTGTCCTGTCTGAATTTAAATTTTATTGATCGTACCAATACCTTTCAAATAATTTATTTTTACTTTGTATTTAGGTTTTTTTAAACTTTGCATGTTAGATAAAGCAATAGAAGATTCTTATTTCGCACAACCCATCATTAGTATTGGACTTAATAATCTATGGACGAATTTTGCCATCTCCGTAAACCATGTTGCATAATAGATAATCATATGCAATGTTAAACGAAAAGAACAATATCACACTAAAGCTATTTAAATTTTTGAAAACTACAGTACTGATTTTTATTTATTTAACCGTAACAAGCAAATATTATTATGATTAATGTCAAGGTTCATTATAATTGCCAGTCGGAACTAATACAGTATATAAAACCAGGTTACACCCCCAATAGAACTTGATAATTACTGTTAGTATTCAGAGCAATAATGGCTATAAACCATTCTATGGTAGCATTAACTCCTATATTTCCTATTGGCTAAATTACCGTGATATCACTACACAACGGTATTTACGGTACAATTTTCGTTGTCTTACAGTAGGAAAGCGCGTTGCTGTCACATATTATAGTATGTATTAATCAGTTATATAAAGAGTATGTGAATTCTAATAAGGACTAACAGGCCTTTTTCTTAGTGTAGGGAATTTTCATTTCAGTAAAACCACAAGAGGTTAAAAAATTTCCGGAAATAATTTAACCTTTTGTGTATTCGGTAAAAAAATTCCACACCAAATTGTGTTTAAATTATTTTATTTTAAACACAATTTGGCGTGGAATTTTCTATTATACTACCTATACGTAATTTTGGTTTACATTTGGTAAAAATTTTTTTTTCCATTTTTCTAAAGTGCTACTAAACGCATTGTGATGCTATAATAATAAGTTAAAATTGAGAACCATATTTTTTTTAATATCGATTGTAGTTGGGCAAAAATATTATTTCAATATTTAACATAGCTCATTATTTATTGTAATATTTGTTTTACTATCTACAATTATTGGTAGAAAATTAAAATTTGAAAAAGTTGATATTTTATGTTATTATTGTCAGGCTCATTTCGCATTTTCGGAACCAGTTTTGGGTACCTAATAGTGCCGGGTTAGATGACGCCGATTAGGATATCTTTGTGCGTAAAGTCGTGCAGCATCGGTTAAATTATTTCTACATTCTCCAAACACTAATAACATATCAACTTTTTCACTCCTTGTAAAACTATTATTTTCCATGTTTTTTAAACAACAAACTAATTTACTTTGGGAGAAGCTGTTGGCATTTCAATTTTCTTCAAGGCATGATTTTGTTTTATCAGTTTTGCTGGTCACAGGCTACTTGATGCATTTAAATTTAAATTTATTCTAGAAAGATGCTTCATTTTAGGAAAGTTCTAAGTTAACTTTTTAAAGTTTTTTAATAGCAGCTTTTCTAAAACCTAATAGTGTATGGTATCAAAATAATCGTAATGAAATCCTCTTTTTTCTTAACCCGACGAGCCACCATGTTGCCATTTAATAAAAATTAGTTATACAACTTTAAAGAGTAAATTTTACATAGCACATAGCATTGGACCAAAAATAGTAAAATTGTTTTTTCCCAAGATTAAAGAACTGAAATAAGTGATTTTAAGGTATTCATAGCCCTCTAGATAAAACAATAAATTTGGAAAAAAAATATTTTCTTGGTGACAAAAAGTGACAAGTGACACATCGTTGTATTTAGAATGTCATATGGAGTCAAAAAAAGTAAAAATATACCAGGTGTCCCATTTAAAAATCGAAAGTGTATGTCACTTCCGGTGAAACCGGAAGTTCCATAATGTTGAGTCATCTGTCAGAAAATGCAGTTTTATGTCGTATACAAATCCTCCAAATTTTATTCCATTATCTTGAAAAACAAAAAAAATAGAGGGGCGAGCCACCTTCCGTGGACACCCGGTATTATGACTTTAGAAATTACATAGTCGAAAAGCTGCTTTCACAAAGATACGTGCTTCCGAGCATTGAGCCCATTATAAGTTTAGCAAGTTGGGGTAACGTTCTCCTGGAAGTAATTTAAAAAAAGTTCAATCCTATTTCGGTTATTCTCTGGTAAAAAGGATCTGACCTTAAATTACACAATTCCAGTTGAATGTCTGCTCTACTTAGATTTTCATCAGGAATAGTAAGTGACTGAGTAAACGCTGAAATGTCTCCGTCGATTTTCTTAAAGTGGCTAAATCGGTTTTCGAATTATTCTGCAATTGTGTCAATGTCGGTCAATGTATTTTATGAGTTAAAAATAAAACTTTTCAAAATCCTTCATTTCTTCAAAGTAACTACAATTAGAAACTAATAAACACTTGGCCATAACAATACACTTTTACTACCTACCCTAATTTAGACTACCAAGAACCCACACATAGATATTTTTTATACAGGGTGGCCTTTTAGTGTGGCAAAGTACAATAGCTCCGTTACTATTTCAAATACATTAAAAATATTAATACAAAAGTTGAAGGGCAGTAAGTGACTTATAACGTAAAATTATTTTTAACTCTATAGGGTGGCTCAAAAAAGCGGAACAATAAAAAATGTACTTTTTTTAAATGGAACACCCTGTATATTTTTTCATTTTTAAATTCTAGATAAAATTATAATTATTTTTTATTAAATACATTATTAGTCTATACTTTATAGTTTCCGAGATATTGACTCTTGAAAAGTGACATTTTTGAACTTTGACAGCTTCTAACTTTCTAACAGTACGTCTTAGAGCAAAACGGCTTACATGTCCCTATCTTCAATTTTTATTATCTTCCCAAAAAAATCAACTTCCGGTTAAACCGGATGTTACTCGAAAGCAGGAAATATAGTTGTTCCGGTTTAACTGGAAGTTGATTTTTTTGGGAAGATAATAAAAATTGAAGATAGGGACATGTAAGCCGTTTTGCTCTAAGACGTAGTGTTAGAAAGTTAGAAGCTGTCAAAGTTCAAAAATGTCACTTTTCAAGAGTCAATATCTCGGAAACTATAAAGTATAGACTAATAATGTATTTAATAAAAAATAATTGTAATTTTATGTGGAATTTAAAAATGTAAAAATATACAGGGCGTTCCATTTGAAAAAAGTACATTTTTTCTTGTTCCGCTTTTTTGAGCCACCCTATAGAGTTAAAAATAATTTTACGTTATAAGTCACTTACTGCCCTTCAACTTTTGTATTAATATTTTTAATGTATTTGAAATAGTAACGGAGCTATTGTACTTTGCCACACTAAAGGGCCACCCTGTATATATACTCCACGGATAGAGTTTGGAAGAGGAAAAACTTTTTTATTAACTAGTAGGTATAGAAGACAAAAGTCATTCTTTATAAAAACGTCTGCTATGTGCTGAAACTACAATTTCGAATATCAGATTTGCGATTACTGTATAGGTACAGGGTTTGTCAGAATTTATTAGTTTTTTGGATTTCGTTTAAAATAAATTTACGTAAAAACAAACAACTATTTGTTGCTTGCTTACTTCGAATATGATTTTATATCTAGCCGAGTAACGATTTTGTTGTAAGAAACCCATTTTTTATTTGCCTACTTTTGAAGTATTTTTATTTATTACATGTCATATTTTTTCAATTCAGTCAATCATAAGTTATAAAGCTTTTATTTAAACGTGGTACCACCGAGTTAGCGCAAATTTCAACTGGACCGTCTGAATTCCCGATAACAGTTTGTTCCTAACTTGCTGTATTATTTTTCTCTTAAGATATCAAAGTTATTATTGAAATTGGTTTTATGCACATGTGGCTTCAGATTTCCCCATAAACGAAAGTCGATAATAGTAAGATCGGGACTTCTACGGGCCAACTGATTTGGACCCTTGGTACCCTTCCAATCCGTTTGTTCCCAAAGTGATGATTTAGCCAATCATCAAAAGTAATTGAAAATTAGAATTGAAAAAATGCCAAAAAACAAAAACTGTTGTTTCTGACGAACCCTGTATAGTAATTGCAAATCTAGAAATTGTAGTTTCAACCCTAGCTAAATTCATTTAAAAAGAAAAAGATCCAAAAAACTAAAAATTTTGTTTGTGACGAACCCTGTAGGTATAGTACCTAATCGAAACTCTGATAATCGAAATTGTGGTTTCAGCACAAGCAAAGGTTTTTAAAGAATGATTTTTTCTTCTATACCTACTAATAAAAAAGTTTTCCTCTTCGAAACTCTATCCGTGGACACACTGTTGGTAGGTCTATATTATTTTAAAGCATGGTTTTTTCTTATTTTTCCTCTTATTCTAATTCAATTACTTTTTCTAATGCTGCTGCAGCTAAAAAATTAACCGAAATAATATTATGTTATCGACAAGCTCGTTAACAATTAATTATTTAATTTTAATAGCTCTTAATTATAACAGGCGGTTTATAATAAAAACAAGCTGCAAATAAATGCCAATAAAAAGGCGAGACAAAATTTTTTACGTTTGACAAACAAAAATAATCAATCGCTGTAAATTTTAATGAACATCTGACCCAATTCAGAGCTCGACGTTGGGGCAAAAAGCAGGTCGAGGGGTTTAACTTTTGAAAGGTTGAATATTTCAATTTGTGGAGAAAGTCCTCAAATAAATTTATATAAAGTAAAATAGATTTATTTTTTAAATGGCATTTTTTGAAATGGGTTTATGAGTATTTTGAGATAAATGTGAAGTAAGTAAGTTAGTACTCTCGACATTTTGGACGAATGACAATTTACTTTATAGTTATTTATGTATCAAGGGAATTATCTCCATTTACTATACGACGAAGGCAAATAGCTTTAGCGAATTTATTCAATTTATTTAAAGGGGTTTGTAGATTCATTTTTTCTTAATTTGGTCTTGTTCCGCTTTCTTTAATATCAGATTTTTTCCCAGGTTCCTTCCAACATTTTTTAATGTGGTCTTTTATTCTAAATCTCATTATCTCTTTCTTTCTTCCGAGACACGTCAGTTATCTTCTTATCATCCTTGTCTTGGATCATAAATTAGGATCTCAGGATTTACTTTAAAATAAATCAAGATTCCATTTTTCATATCTGACCTAATATCTACGTATGCACTATGAACAATCACTCGATGTGGAATATTGTGCGAGTAAATATTTAAACTGTTTCTTACCTAATTGTTCCTTTTAAATTGTTCTATATTCTAATTATTCATTAAGTTTAATATTAATTATGAACCAGCAAAAATTTGTGAACTTTTTTTCATATCATAAATAATTATTTCTTCAGATAATGATCCTTCCGAGATTATCCAGAATTAATTTAAGATAGACGGGTTGTAGAAAGATTTTGAACAATATTTATTTAAAGACTTTAAATCTTTATAATTATTTGTGTTGGGCTACATGCTTAGTGAAACTGTTGTTCCATTGCACAGGAAGAAAAAATAAAAACAACTTGTTATGTTTCACAAATTTAATCAGTTTCCTGACACGTGTTTCGGCCCTTTCGGGTAATTTTCAAAGGAAACTGATTAAATTTGTGAAACATAACAAGTTGTTATTATTTTTTCTTCCTGTACTTTAATTCTTGTAACATCAATGCTCCTACAGAAAAAGTAATAATTGCTAGACTCAAACATTAAATAGCATCAATGGAATAATAAAACATAATAGCCATGGACTCATCAAATACCAAGATGATATTAAACACGTTAGCTTAGCTAACATACCTGGACAAATCAGGAGAAGTTTATCTCTACAGTGTCCGCAAGAAAGTCCGCATCAAATGGGATTTTTTTTAATTATTAGGTATAGGTAAAAATTGAAAAAGCAGTTAGTTTTTGCTTACCTGAAAACCAAAAATGACGTATACTGAAGCAGCTGCACGACTTGCGTTACTTGTCAAATTTGACATTTTTAATAAAATAGGTTCAAAAATGCCCTTATTTATCAAAATATCGAAAAACTTTATTCGAGAAAGTTGTTTATTTATGCATTTTTAGCCTTTGTACGAAATTTTGACAGTCTAATACAATTTTTATTTTTTGCCAGATTCTTGAATATTTTGATCAACCTCGTAGATTAACTTTTATACATCGATGTAAAACCATTTGCCTTTACTTCATTTGTAATCTTAATGCAATTTTGTGTAAAATTTTTGTTTCCAATTATTTATTTTGCTTCAAAAACTGAAATTGTTATTGATCAGTATGATCAGTACGACGTTTCTCATTTTTCTTAAGTTAGTAAACAGATGTACAAAAAGGAAATATTAGAAAGCTTTCGTTGAAATTTTACTTAATTATTATTGGATCAAAAAGAATAAATATTAATCGCTCGAAACATTTTATTCAACAAAAATATAGTTTAACATAATTAATTTAATTTAATAATAATAATTAAGTAAAATTTCAACGAAAGCTTCCTAATATTTTTTTGTACATCTGTTCATTAACTTAAGAAAAATGAGAAATGTCGGTTTTGACAAAACTGATGTAATTAGATAAACTTTGCATCAAACATTACATACTGATCAATAACAATTTCAGTTTTTGAAGCAAAATAAATAATTGGAAACAAAAATTTTACACAAAATTGCATTAAGATTACAAATAAAGTAAAGGCAAATGGTTTTACATCGATGTATAAAAGTTTATCTACGAGGGTTGATCAAAATTTTCAAGAATCTGGCAAAAAATAAAAATTGTATTAGACTGTCAAAATTTCGCACAGAGGCTAAAAATGCCTAAATAAACAACTTTCTCGAATAAAGTTTTTCGATATTTTTATAAATAAGGGCATTTTTGAACCTATTTTATTAAAAATGTCAAATTTGACAGGTAACGCAAGTCGTGTAGCTACTTCAGTATACGTCATTTTTGGTTTTTAGGTAAGCAAAAACTAACTGCTTTTTCAATTTTTACCTATACTCAATAATTTAAAAAAATCCCATTTGATGCGGACTTTCTTGCGGACACTGTATATATAACCGTATAACGTATAACCGAACCTGATGGGTTCACACTTCGTAAAGTCATTTATAGCCATTGTAATTATTGCAATATCACACCGATGCACCATCAATACTAAACTGTTATATTATACAAATTGAATTGAGTATTTTTATTCCACAAGAGAAAATTTCATTCAGTGTATGCGTGACTCATAAATCGTTGCTGTTGGCAGTATCGTGATTAAATAATAGTATAATTTGCCATTATAATACAATGATTAAAGTGCGAATATTTTAAATAAATATTTTTGTCGGCGCTTAGCCTTAATAATACCTACTTTTATCGCACCTTTTTACTGGAATTCATTAAGCTTGTTTGACAAACAAACTGTCAACGTGTTTATTTATAGCCGGGTGCTGATTTGAAAGATCGATATCGACTAACACGTGTAATAGAGATAATTCTGGTTAATTACTTGTTTCTCGTGCTAAAAAACGTAAAATACTCATTATTGTGTCGAAGAGTAGGAAAAAGTCAAAATTGGAATTAAAGGCACATAAAGTGCTATATCTACCTATTATAGTTGACCTATTTTGTTTGTTCGCCTGAGGAAGGTTATAGGAAATTTCACAGTATAGCTCTATCAACTCTCGTATAGCCAACTATAAATTGCAGCTGAGCAGTAGGCGTCAACTACAAAGCTGTTATTGTTAGTGTAGTAGTTGTTATTTCGTTAGTTTAACTGATAAGCTAATGACTATTAATTACACCGTTGAGCCATGTTGGCAGTGTCGGACTGATGATAGCTCGATGGGGATCATCAGTGGTCTCATCATGCACTCGCGAAAACAGAAATGTTGATAAACCTGTACTTTGTGACAGTGTCGTAAGAGACGAAATTGTTAGTAAAAACACGGAAGATTGGCGTAAAATGTAATATCTAAGGTAGATACAAAACTACATTTAGCTTAGGTATTGTTGATAAAAGTCACAAAAGTATTGGTGCGTGGCTAGTAAAACCGATATAATAGGATTTTATGTCGACTATTTCACTAGAGTGTTTTATACTGGCAAAATATACCTAATGGCAACGGCCTGTTTTCTATAGTGGAAAAACTCTTAATTATATACACCTGGATGAAATCAACAAGATGGTTTTCCAGCGGAAAAATTTGGATAGATGTCAGGTAAAAACTATTGTTACTGACAAATCATCCTGGTTTGAAAAAGACAAATGAGCAATTAAAACGGAAATGCAAGATTTGGGTACCAATCCCAAAAAATAAAAAAATCGATATAGGTGAAAATATTCCACTTAACACACGGAAAACCAAGAACTCAATTTGGGCACAGTTCTCAGAGTTTCTAATAGTAAGAAATAAACTGGAAAAATGTACTACTGTGATGGAACTGGCAAAAATCCTCGAAGATTACGCCTTTAGTATGAAGAAGGGTAAGGGCGAAGACTATAAAGAATCTTCTGTAAAGGCTATATGGAAGACTACAGCAAAAATGAATCAAGAAGTGTATTTTACATGCAGAATACGATATAAAGATTGACCGACCCTTTTACGGATATTTCCTTCAAAAATGCGCGAATGGCAAGAGGCGCAAAGAGAAAGCAGCTCCAAAGTTGTCAGGAAAAGAGGAAAGTAAGTTCAAAAGCATTATCTACCAAAGATTTACTAACAATAATGCAAAGCTACAATGAAGAAAACCCCGATGAAGCACAAAAAAAGTTTTCCATCTCTGCTTATTTGAACTAGCTTGGAGAGGCAATGAGGCCGTAAATTGCAAAATTCAATATTTTCAAAAGGAGTTTGATACAATGGGAGAATTTACCGGACGAATTGAATATAACAGCATATTTTCAAAGACAGCTCAACGTGGGTCAAAAGGATTGGCAAACAGCAAATGGTTGGTAAGAAATTCATCAAACAAAGACTTATGCCCTGTAAAATTATTTTTAAAATTATTGGAAAAAAGTGGACCAAACATTGCCACAGACACACTCTATTACACAGACTATTTCTCCCCGTTCATCCAAACTGGCAGAAGGGATGTTGGTTCAAAAATACTCCACTAGGAATAAATACAGTATCTAAGTGGACCAAAACTTCATGCAGAGGAAAGAATTTGAAAAGATCGATACGAAGAAGCATAAAATAATAAATCATTCTCATCGATCTTCCGCTGTGTCCTATTTAAACAAGGTGTTGGGGAACAAGAGTTGATTAAGTTAGCAGGCCTCTCAAACGCAAATTCCCTGAAACCATATCTGCCAGCTAGATCCTATAGTCATCATCTGAAGCTCATTGAAAATCTCAGAACAATAAATGAAGCATGTGGACACTTCTCAAATGTAAGTCAATCATACCCAAAACCATTCTTTGATAGAAAAGAATGGACAAACTATTACTTCTAACAACTGTATCTTATACGTTTAATATTAGTAATAAATAAATAAATAAAGTTTCTAGTTTGCTAAATAAACAGTGTGTTTTTATTGTTTTCTCGTAAAATAGTCTTGTCGAATATTATTCGAGAGAAAATTTTGTATCGGCAAAATTTTCTCTCTTATGATTAACTTATACGAAAAAAAGGGTGGGCTAAATTATTCGTCCAGGAGGTTACTTTTTTTATGCTTCTCTTTGAATAATTAGATTAACATAATGTGCTACTTTACACCAAAAAGCTTAGCCTACCTGTTTTAATGTGTATACCACCTATAATTTTGTATAGGTAGAGGAAAGGAAGGTAATTTGGAATAGTGCTTGGTAATTTGAAATACTTGCGTTCCCGCGATACTTATAGCTCCATCTAGTTAAAAGTAAGCGTATTACGTTTATTTACCTCTATATTGAACATATTTAAGGTTAGCACGTGTTTATAAATCGCAGTTTAGTAGTGGCAGCCGATAATCACCACATGCTATTTAAAAACTTTTTTGGTGAGTATTAAAACCATATTTATCTAACTCATCCTTGAAAATTATAATTTTATTTATTTTAAAGGGGTTTTAGGGATCTATATTATGTTTATTTTAAACAATATTTTTAAATTAGGATCTGTGTAAAGCAATGATTTTGTTGATTTTTTGGAATGCTGTAATGTTGGTAATTTGGAATACTGTTGGTGAAGCTAATTTGGAATATTCCAAATTGCATTCAGTTTTGTACACAAAGATTGATTCTTTCATGTCATGAGTTAATGTTTGGTTTGTTGATTTTTATTGTAATTTTTTTCAGATTTGTCGTCACCACATAAGTACAAAAAACGGAAAATGTGGAATGCCACAGACAAATCAGAAGAAAGAAATTTAAAAATTATAACACCTTTTGACATTGAACCAAAAATTCCACAGAAACGAACTGTATCTAATTGTGGGCGAAAAGCATCAAAATCTACCATTATATCGAGTTCTCCATATAAGCAGAAACTAGAGGAGGCAGAAAAAAAATAAGAAAAAGAAAGCGGAGAAAGTAAAACTAAATTTAAGCAAAGTAGAAAATACAGAAAAAAATAAAACAAAGAAAGTACAAAAAAGAAAAGTCTAAAAAATTTAAGAAGAAAGATTCAGATACTGACACAAGTGCAAGCTATCGATCTGCCTCCTCGGATGAAATGGAACTATTTGAAGAACCGACAAAGCCCACTGAGGAGGATGCAGAGTGTTTCTTTTGTAATGGCAAGTTTAGCCAAGATGTTAGGGGAGAAAAATGGGTCATGTGTATCATGTGTGATTATTGGGTGCATAGTGAATGTGCGGGTTACGAAGCTGGAACGTACATTTGTGATTATTGCAAGTAGACTTCTATTTTTAAATTCTTTATTCGTTTTGGAAGGTATATCTCTAAGCTACGGCTTCTGCAAATTTCATGCATTTAATTTGGAATACACTATCCCAAATTACATTCAGGTTATCTTTTAAGGTCAAACTGTTCATTTTTAAGTTAAGTCCAAATATCTCTTTTTGTGTTTCTCAAAATTGTATAACAAGTTAATGTTTGGAAATACATATTTTTCTTAAATCATTTTAAATATTTTTATCCCTTATTGATAAAGGATTTTTTTTATAAATGGTATGCCAAATTACTTTCCTTTCCTCTATACTTTAGGTATACCTACATCTTCGGATGAACCATCACCGAGGTTTGAGAAAATTAGAAATAATACTGTCGACGGCACCACATAGAATTGGTTTGAAGAGCACTTCTCACAACATGACGAAGAAGATTCAGTTGAAGGTAGCGTTTCATCTGCAATAATTTAATATTAAGAACCAACCAGTGCAAGCGTCATTCAAAGAACCTATAAGTATCACGTGCACCACACGATATCTGCTGGGTGATTATTTCACCTTTGAAACTTTAACAGCCAATAACATCGAGTTTTACAATAAATTACAAACAAAATGTCAGCGCACCTTTTAATACAAAAATATCAATTTCCGGTTACTATAATTGTTAATTGTCCGACATGGCGAGCATTTTCCATCGACTTGTCTGCTTCCAACGACTTTCTGATAGCCGCAACTTCGTCGGGCGGCCATTGCGTTTTGCGAACACTATACGATAGGCGAAGGGCAAGGGGACCGGCTCCCCGCGGCAGAAGGTCGTCGGCTCCCCTCTACGCTAGTCTATGAAGACGGTGTCGAACGTAATCCAGGTCGTGCTGCCGCCTGTAGTGGAGAATGGTGAACGTTGGCGCGAGGCGCGACGTTGCCAGTTAGGTTAGTTTGTCAGAAGTGGTTTTTAAAAGTTTCCTTGATGATTAAGTTACCAGTACCAACCGGACTGTATTGCATCATTAATGAAATTGCAAATACAATATTTGCCATCGGTTTCTTTCTGGAAAACAAACTTCTAAAAATAAGACTATTATTGTACGTTCTAGCAGAGCGTCTATACAAAAAGGTTGTTACCATATTCATATTCATACAGTGTGACCAGTAAAGTCCGCATTATATGGGATTTTTCTTTTATTAATAGCTTTATTCGAAATTTGACTTTGGTATCAAGTTCTGCCTCGATCGAGATGAAAATTAAGCAAAAAATAGTAGTCACGTGATTCGCATTATCTGTCAAATTTTAATTTTTTTCAAAAAATAATTCAAAAGTGGGGTTATTTCTGAAATTATCGAAAAAAGTTATTAGAAAAGGTTTTTTTAAATGCAGTTTCTAGCCCACATGCAAAATTTGAGCTGCATAAGATAATTTTGAGTTTTTTACCAATCACTAAAATTTATTTTCCACTTAATGAACAGACACTGTTTTTTTTGTCTTAATATTAAGGTGTATTAATTTCAGTCCAGACGCAAACAATGTTTTCAAAAGTACTTATTTTATGACCCTTACCTATGCAGGGTCAAAAACAAATAAACTTTGCATCACATGCGACCAAATTTTAATAGCCCAATTTTGATTTTGTAGAAAAACACACATTTAATATGGCGCTAGGTACTTTAATGAAAATGTATCTGAAATAAAGCATTGTCAAAACTAAGAAGTTTTATGTAGGTTGCGTTGAGTCTTATTTTGCAAAAGTGGTGCAATTTACAAAACATGGGTAAAAAAGCAAAATTATTTTATGCAGCTGAAATTTTGCATGTGGGCTAGAAACTGCATTTAAAAAAACTTTTTCTAATAACTTTTTCGATACTTTCAGAAATAACCCCACTTTTGAATTATTTTCTGGAAAAAATAAAAATTTGACAGGTAATGCGAATCACGTGACTACTATTTTTTTTGCTTAATTTTCATCTCGATCGAAGCAGAACTTGATGCCAAAGTCAAATTTCGAATGAAGCTATAATAAACCCTGTGTGCGGACTTTACTGGTCATACTGTAGATAGCTATCAACATCCAGTTAGGCCTTTCGGCACAATCATTCGGTGGATTATTTAGAACATGTAAAGTCATTTGACGCCAGCAGAATCTTTAGGTTTTACATCGCGTCAGATGAAAAGTTTCCCGACATGTTGCAATGCCGCAAACTCGAAACACAGCTGGCTTGCTTTGTTTAGGTATTGAAATTTGTTTGGAATGAAATACACCATATTGCGTCATTTGTTTTTGTTTAGCTCGACAATCCATTTAAGTGTTTTTGTTACTGTCCATGAAATCACAACGTCTCGTCTCCATAAACAAAATGTATATTTTTACATTTTTTTCTAAAGAAAACAATATAAATTATTCATTCTATGCCTACTTTTAAACTAATATTCTTATGAAGGCATACCTATTATATTTTTGTTGAAAGTCTGAAGCTAGAGCCAACACAACTTATTTTTATACTATCAATATAGAAGCATATATTTTCCACAAGACCATAACTATAAGAAGCATAGTATTATTGAAAACTGTTCGGTTGCTGTTTTTATCATAAGCAATTACTGAGAGAACTTCTCAGATACTATACTCCAAAGCTTCTAAGTGTTATGCAAATATAACACAGTAATAATTTTGCACTGAATATTTGGTACGATCATTTTACCATACAATAAAACGGTCTATCTATCTGCACAATGATCTTTGGTCTAAAATGAAATCTATAGACTTGGCTTCCCAATGGAACAATCACGTCGGGCAATAGAATCAGCTACACTCAGAGCGATTTGTTGTCAATGGTTCAGGAACACAAAGTTCGTAGGGCGAGGGTTCTAAAAGAAATTTGAGAGCAAAAAAGCTGTAAATAAAAGATGCCATAAGCCATCAATTCTACAGTTCCGATCTGGTCTCTAGCAATGTTTTGTAAATTGAGTCCAATTTTAAGGTGAAAGCCGCTCTATGCAGAAGAAATTGTAGTTAGTGTAATGCAAGTTAACTTGCAAATGTTCGCCACAAACTATTGGGTGTTGATGAAACAGTAATATGGTACCATAGTACTACTATAATTGATTAAACATTTCTTACCAGAAGTATTCTTCTAGGGTTTCCGAGAAGAAGGTATTTCAACAAGGGCAACTTACCTGAAACAAAAAAAAATAGGTTAACGAAATCAAAAATATTAAATGCATTAAGGTAACCTAACAGTAATAACGGTAAACATAACGCAGATGAATGCATGCATGCACATTCATTCCGTGATATTGAGATATAAGTTCGAAAGTATCTGTTTCGAACTTGTGTCCATATCCCCCTTTCGAGCTCATTTCCCTATAGGACTTATTCCACTTTTGAATGGGAGTTTCGAACTTATGTCCTAGCACCTCATTCCTTTTGATCATCTTGCCGCATTGCGTCACCTTCAATATTTGGATCCCAGCTGATCCATTGCCTGGCATAGTAAAATTAGGCACTCAAAAAATCAGCGATGTGACGTTAAATTGATGTTAGTCGCCAGTAAATTTTGCTACAACGATTTGCAATAAGATACTAAGAATATAATATGCCATCGTGCACTGAAGCACGACTGAGATGATAGATTACGTCTACTAAACAAAGGTTTCCAGACATTTATTTATGGTTTCTGGTGTATAGCAACAGCTTCCTAGAACTTCCCCTTTCTTCAGTGTGCATGGTTCTTTATGAAAAAAATCGTGTGGTCTGAAGCTGAAATCCTGCTTAAAGAATCACACTGGAGGAAGTTGCTGCTATAAACCAGAACCCAGGTTTTTTTAGTAGGTAGTATAAATAGAGCTGTAGTTTCTTTGCTTATTTAAAAGAGCACGATGGGGCTTAAAATCAAGTTGTTAATGGTAAAAGCAGTAGCTAGACCACAGCTGACCTATGGGTCAGCAGCATGGGGCTACGCGGCAGACCCCACTGACAATATCTACTATTTAACAAAAAAAAAATTAATTAAATAATAATGATTCGGTAAACTCTAATATTTCTAACAATAACTATTTTATAACCAAAGATAGCTTCAAAAGCTGCATGGAAGAAGCATTTCCCAGCTTACCTACCCACCGAATTAGAAGAAAAATTGATGAACCTATATTACAATGAAGAAACTGATGAAACCTACCTATTATCTTCTGAATTTAAAGTTAATTTTTACTTTAAGATTTTGGATGCTGGCATAACGGCAATTAAAGAAGGTTCCAATTACTTCAACAACAAACAGTAATTTTTAATGTAATATATTATGGTATAATCAAAATTAAAAACGACGACGAACTTATAATTTATTGTGAGAAAATGCTTCAAGCCCTTACAGACATAAACAGCTTAGAGGGTGATATTATTGCACCCGGTTTTTATGAAGAAATTAAAACTATTGAACCATATTTTACCACAAAAAAAGTCCTAGTGATATTCTTGAATACATTTACGAAAATAATCGTCTATCAACAGTTTCAAACCGTAATACGTATATTCCGAGCGGGCGATCTCAAAACCTAAAATGATTAAAAAATATATTGGTACAATCCTGGATGACGCAAGATAGATGGACTTTTTGCTTTAGCTATGTTATCTATCGAACATGAAATATGTTTCACATTGGATCAATCATATTAAAGACATTGTCAAAAAGTTTTTCAAAACGAATGCCCGAAAAGTTCGTTTTTTTTAATTACTTTTTATTTTATTTGGTTATATTTTTTATGGATATTTTGTATTTTAATTTGGAGACTTCCTAGCCTTTGCTGTTATATTATTGCTTTAAATTGTTAAGTAAGCATTTACCATTTTACTGATTACAATTGATACATACAGTGAGGACGTAAAGTCTGGAATAAATTCATTATTTAGGAAACGCTGAATGTTTTTAAAAATCGCTTGGACACGTCGATTTTGTTTTTTTAATACGAATTTTTTTCAATATTTTTTATTATACAGGGTGTCTCCGAAAGCACTCTGCTTGGACCAACTTTAATTTTTTAAATGGGAACTTTTATTTTTTTTTACTTTTAGGATTCTGTGCATAATTGTGAACATTTTTTATCTAACATGTCATTATGATTTATCGACAGTTAAAGTTCGAAAATAAATATATATGTACCTACAACAATTAATTATTTATCATTTTAATAAATGTTGAAAATGTTGCCCAAAGGTTAATTGGCAGTAACCTAGACGATCGAAAAATTCTTTCTGCACATTTCTGACAACTCCGGACTGATTGACCGTATTTCTTGAACAATTCGATTCTTTAAGTCCTCCATGTCCATTGATGGCTTAGTTTGGAAAACTTTACCTTTAAGGTAACCCCGCAGAAAAAAAATCAAGGGGGGTTAAGTCGGGAGACCTCGGCGGCCATTCAATAGCTTCCCTTCTTCCAATCCATCTATTTTTTATTTTTTTAACTATTACTTAATAAACTTCAAAAATTAGAAAAACGTTATAGTAAAAATAATCTATCTTGAAAATAATGACACAATATTACGATATTTTGACACGAAGCATAAAACTGTCTAATTTGACCAAATGTAACAATGTGACAAGTAATTATTCACTGAGTTATGCTGATACTGATTTAATTGTTGTATTTATTTTTGAACTTTAACTGTCGATAAATCATAATGACATGGTAGATAAAAAATGTTAACAATTATGCACAGAATCTAAAATTAAAAAAAAATGGGGGTTCCCATTTAAAAAATTAAAGTTGGTCCAAGCAGAGTGCTTTCGGAGACACCCTGTATAATAAAAAATATTGAAAAAAATTCGTATTAAAAAAACAAAATCGACGTGTCCGAGCGATTTTTAAAAACATTCAGCGTTTCCTAAATAATGAATTTATTCCAGACCTTACGTCCTCACTGTATGTAAAAAAAAGTAACTGCACCTTTTATACATTACTATAAAAAATATTAAAACCTAGATGAGCGGCAAATATTGAGTTGCACACGGGCGGCCAACACCTTAGCGGCGGCCATGGTAGCAGCGCCATGGTTTGTGAGAAATATACAAATACAATGTGCAACGGGAGCCTCTTCGAAGATTCTCCTTGAAAAAAATGCTCATTTAGTATTCACCTGAAGAAGATGACTGGAGATACTTACAAGTTGAAGCGTTGTGATTTAGAGCAAATAAAGTCCAAAACTCTTCTATCATTCAACATATTATTAAATATATCCTAATCAGTCCACTATCTACTTTCCAAGATTAACATTCAGAAAATAAATTTACTTCTTCATTATTGTTCCCAATGGGATTATTTAAAATTACAGTAATAAATTATAATCACAGTTTATCGTTAATAGTGTCAATGTCAATGTTAACACATTTATCGCAAGATAAAAATAATATGTTACAAAGGATCGAATAATATTTTAGATAATTATTTAGATACTTACTTTAAGCATATGCGTAGCAATTATTTGCGACAAACTTGATGCAACGCAAAAAAATCGTTTGCTAACTAGGTACTGTGTAAGAGAAATTGAAGCTTTTTATCAGCGGTGTTGTTGGTGCTATTATTTGTTTGTTCATCTTTGTGGATTGGAGTATGGCAGAAAAACTATATATCGTAATGGAATGGGTGTTTAGAACATAGAAAAGTGTCCATAGACTTCCAGGGTTTAAACCCTCCCCATGTTTTTCGTTATACCCCAATTGTAAGCGAACATTGTTTCACTTAACCTAACACATTTTTGCCAATCTATCGTCCTTTAAATATTGTCGAAATCCTAATCAAATAAGTTGGCCACACAGACCCGTTACTTTGAAAGTCACATTAAGAAAACGAACTGCCTGCCTGTCTCCGACCAAAATATCATTGCGTGTTATCAACGAGCAAATTTAAACTTTTCAGAGTCGAGACTAATATATTTTGGGATCTGTCTCGTTTAAAACGAGTGTTAATGTTGGTCAAGGTAGGCTGCTTTTTAAAAATGCAACTACTGCGACTCATGTGCAGTAATTGTATAATTACAATTTTACGCCTCTATTTACAAGATTTATAGTTTCAAGTTATTATTGGTACTAATACCGGTTGTGCGATTTTGTTTCATCATTTCGGAGCAGTGTGATTAAAATCGACAAATAATGAAGCAACAGGTTTTATGCCTATACCTGAAACGGCGGAATAATTTACAAAGAAGTAGGAATTAAAACCTTGTATTTAATGAGCTGGAAGCTGTAATTATTAATTTGGTGATTGGTGAACCTGCATAATAAAAATATTCAGGTTGTAGTAGGTTACTATAAATAATGTAATAAGTTATTTTATGTAAAAATTTTATTACACTCGTTAACTAACAAAAGGTTTTAATTTACAGCTGATAATAAAGTGAGACGAACCAATATTAATAGCTTAACATAATTTGATTTGAAGAAATAGTCGATCCTCAAAGTGGAGTTGACAGTATGAAGGGGAAAGAAAAACACAAAGTCTTCCTCCGCAAAATTTAATAGAATAAAAAACTCTAGGTTAAAGGTCTCTACATGTTTCGAACGTAGAAACGTTCATCTTCAGGAGACAGAAATTTATTTTATGCTGATGGTGTTAGCAAAAAAGAACATTAGAACCTTAATGGAGCTTTTATGAACTTAAAAAATTTAAATGTAGAAGAAACATGATATGAAGAAAATTGATAGTGGTTAAACCATACTGAGTATTTGAAAACGTTATTAAAGAGGGTCTAAACCAACCAAATAAAATGGGGAAGAAGAAAAAAAAAACTTTCTAAGAAGGTGTCGAAGATTATTTAAATTTTGGAAAACTTATCCAGCATAAGTATGTCTGTAAGACGTTATGAGGATAAAAGTGCAGTATCACATTAATGTTATGTGGTAACCTCCTCAGTAAAAACTCTTTTTACTCTTTGTGTTTTTCTTTCCTTTTCATAACATAATTTGTTTAACAATACATTAAGGGCAACTGGGCAACTGAATGCTACGTTTTTACATCTTCTTGAAAAATCATGCACTGAGTAATTGGAATATCGAATTGTCAGAAAGTTAATCCTGATTGACTACCTATTCATGGAATAATATTCTTTATGAAAATAATTTAGATAACAAAATTAAAATCCTTGATGACTTAATTCTGTTATTATTTAATATTTACGCTCCTATTATAGAATCGCTTATTACAAAACAGCGAATCTTAAATTTTTTATGAGACAAAGGGCCACGGCTTTACAAAAATTTAAAAAACAAGGACTAATGCGGATTGGCTTAGTTATAAACAGTTACGAAATTTTACGCTTATAATTGTTCGAAGGGCAAAAAAATAATATTTAGATTCATTGTTTGGAAAAAAATAGTCTTAAAACTTGGGCCGCCCTAAATAACCTCTAATAACAATGTTTTTCTATTTCACGTTCATAATAAGCTCAGTACGATACGCATTTGCGTATCGTAATGAAGCTATTTCGATACGCGTTTTTTCTTTATTTGATGTTTTATAAATGTTTTATTTCATTGACTTGCGCGGCCTTTGTGATTTACGAGAAAACCCATTTTTCGCAGAGGAAAAATAGCTTGATAACCTACTTTTTTATTCTGTGTGGATAAAGTCATGTATGTTGGTTGCATAAATCTATAAATCAATCTTTTGTAGATGCTTCAAGCTATCATTTTCTGCCAAATTCTATTCAAAATTCAATCTACTAACCTTCGAATGTCGATTTTAACTTCAACTTTATTTGAATTTTCCATCTTCCCTATACTAAATTGCAATGCCGTGACGTAAAATCACGTCTTTTGAAATTCGAAAAAAAGTAGCAAAATCGCCCGAATTTCCTAACGCTCTGTATATGTACCGAATGTACAAGGATCACACATACACCGTCCAATTTCAAATCTCATATCACTAAAATAACTTTAGAATCTCGTGGTGAAAATGGGTCAATAAATCATAAAATGACAGTTCGCAAAATAATTTTTGTTGTCCAGAGGCTACTATGATAAAAAATAGTATTACCAACATAAAATTTAGACATAAAAATTTACAAAATTTAAAGGATTTATTTTCTTTTTAAATATGTGTTTTTTATTGAAAAAACTAAAAATTTGAAAAATAGTATAACGTACGTGTTATATAAAGCAGTTTTAAGTACTTGTTCCGTTATAAAACTCGCCGCAAGCGGCTCGCTTTTTAACATGGACGCGTGCTATAAAATGATGCTTTATAAAACGTGTACGTTAATATACTATTTTATTCCAAAACCTCTATCTAATCCTAATAATATAAACAATTTTTTGGAAAATTTTTTCAAAATTTATCCGATTGTAGATAGTAATAAAATTAATTTTTATAGCAGTAATTTCTACACTGGTAATAATTTTGCATTTTCTTTTAATTTAGCTGATTAATCAAAAAAATGTACACCAAATTTTGAACGGAATTCAAACCAATCCAACGGGAGTTGATGAGCTATCATCTTTAATGCTAAAATATTGCAGTCCATTTATCGATAAATATATTACTCAGATTATAAATTGTTGTACAGAATAACAGAATTAGGTTAACTTCCGGATATACCTACGGAAAATATCGACTGAAAAGCCACTGTTTAAAGTATCAAAACCTAACAACTTTATAGACCTTAGAATTATTAGTATTTTAACTGCGCTGTCAAAATTTATGAAAAACTATTATACAACCAAATGTTTAATTATTGTGTTAAAATAAGATTATCTCCAAGAGTCAGTGCGGCTTTCAAAAGGGTTTTAGTACTTCTGTTGCTTTAACTAACGTTATCGATGATATAATTCGACCATCTAGTAAATAATCGAATAGTGCTTTAATATTATTAGACTTTTTCAAAGCGTTTGATACCATTAACCACAAACTCCTTGTATCAAAAGTATTGTTTTTTTGGTTTTCAAATGGAATCATGTTCAATAGGGAACTTTTCAATTTCTTTTTTCAATAATATGATTTAGTTAGGCCTAAAAAAATATTCCCCAATTATTACTCCTTAAAAATCAGTACTTAATAACTTGGTAAAAATTCTTTAAAGTTTCGCGCGTGTCAAAAGCATTTTAAACGACCTTTTAAGCGCGCCAAGCCCGATAACGTCACGAAGTATGACTTTTCCGTCATCCTGACCGGTGGCCGAGCTACCGAGTTTGCATTTGGATTGCCGTGTGTTATTGTTATTGTATTGTTGTTTTAAGGTGGAGTTCTCAACGTCGTTCAATTTATTGCCAACCTATAACCTATTTCGTGGATGTCATCATGACAAATGATAGTTCGTGACGTCACGACCCGTTTTTACCCGCTTGGGATAATTTGAATTTTGGAGCAGTTTTAAATCTTTCTAGCGGTCTTTTGGGACGAAATATGTTTTTTTTTTGCTGCCATATGTTTTATGACAATATATACTTATGATTTATAGAATTTTTTTACCATTTCAAATTTTTGTCAAGTTCCCTATTACTAGTCTACTAGTGATTTCAAGCGACGTTGTTTATGATAATTGTATAGACAACATAGGAAGTCTCGTATTCAACAAAAGTGCAGAACGCTTGCGGTTGGTCTTAGGAAATATGACCATGTTTCTCATACATTCTCGAAACTGAATTGGCTAAGGATGGATAACCGAAGGCTTCTGCATTTTAATAGTTTTATATATCTATAACATTTTGAATGAACCTGACTCTCCCACAACTCTTCGTGAATGCCTAACTCCTCGCTCTAATATCCATACTGTTAACATTCGCTATGGGGATAAGTTAACTTTACCTCACCGCATCAGAGTGCCTTGTTTCAAAGGTCTTTTACTTATAATGCTGTCGTCTCTTATAATTCTCTGCTTTCTTTTGGAGTGTAAAATAAATAATTTCGCATTTTAATTTGCTGGGTTCTTTGAAAACTATTATAATAAAATGTCCATAAAATCTTTATGTTTAATTTTTATTTAGTCATTAACGGGCAGTCAATAAACGATATTTCTTTTTAACATATATTTAGTCAAAAGTTTTTTTATTAGCATTTTATTCTACTTATAATTTATAATTTTAAATTAGTAGTTTATTATAATATTTTCTTTTAAATGTTGTTGTCATACGTGGTTCAGTAGAGCTATTGACAGTGAGACTGCGTCATGTTGCAGCAGATACCTTCTAAAAATAAAAATTTCTTATATATTTTGTAACTTTTTTTCTTGGTAATATAAGGGCATTATTTATTTATTTAAGTTACTCATCCCACCAAAGTAATGTTTGTATCTTAAACTTTTAATAAAATATTCTAGGTAAAAAATTGTTAATAGCTGCGAAACTATAGGTAGGTACGTAATTTTTTATTGAACCAAGTTCCAAACCTTCTTTAAACGTAACTTTAATAAAGTACAACCCATTCGTCAAAAAGAAACTCATAAAAGAGACAAATTAACGAAAACTAAGTCCAAAGCTATGTAAATTTCAGTAATGAAGCAGGAAGTAAACAGAGTAATAAAACACCTACGTGCCGTCGTTCAGGCTGCGTCATCTAGAGCTACGTTTTAGTTCAATCGTCTTGTCGTATATGAGAAAATTCCATCAGCTATATATTTTATCATCCCACATTGTGATTTTCCTGTAAATTCCGATAACAACAATGTATATAAATGATTTTATCTACGTTTACGGTGTTTAATTAAATTAATTAATTATTCTGGGCCATGGAGAACTTCGCACTCCGCCGAATGAAAACTTTTATTTGTGAAGAGATAATGGGCCCCACATAATTAACCGAATTTAAAACAGGAGGTTCTGTATTATTTACCGGATATGTATGTCAGCCATTATCTTTGGAACCACTTTTCATAACACTTTCACCAAATAAATCTGTCTGTTTAGGGGAAAGTAGTATACAGATAAACAAAAAAAAATGCTGGGGGATTTTATCGTATGACTTTATGATCACACATGGTTTAATAGAAGTTAAACGACATATGGAGGTGCCATCGTATTGGAACAAGCATTATTCTTACTTCCAGACTAACCTTCTTCAAATGTTTGTTTCGCTTTTCGCTACCGCCGAAGAGTGCCAACCTCCATGCATGCCTTTTAATTCCTTCCATATTCACTCCGCTATTTCCCAATACAGTAGCTGATGAGCGACTGAAGTAAAGTCCTGTACAAAAAGAAGAGTATCGCAGACCTAAATATTTAGCCGATAGCTGGCACTTTTCCTATCTTGTGTGCTTGTTCTGGTCGCCTGGTAAATTTTCTTTTGTAGTTGATGAAAAACCTTTTGTGGGGTGTCCTGGTTGGCCGTAGCAAGATGTATTTTCATACTTTTTTAAGTAAATTCGTGTTTTCCATAAAATACTCGCTAAAGCTCTACTTTATGTACAGGGTGTCCCAAATTCCATGCTCACCATCTCGGAAACTATAAAAGATACAGCAAATGTTAAATTGGGGCAAAGTTTGATAATATGGAGCTTAAGTTAATGGTGATGAGAATAAGAAATCGAGAAAATTCCTACTTGCGGATATCTGAAAAAAAGCGAAAACTTGAAATGGTCGGAATTTGCTTAATTTCTTAATGGTATTAAGCTAAGCTCCAAATTATCCAACTTTGCTCCCAATTTAACCTTCGCTGTTCTAGTATAGTTTCCGAAATCCCAATGAGCATCGAATTTGAGACACCCTGTACTTATAAAATAAATAGGTAGCTATTATTATTATATAACTGGGCTAATATCGGCAATTACGTTACGTATTTAGTGTCTTTAAATTTTTTTTAATTTTAAATATTTGCCTTGCATTTAATTATCTTTTTAATTTATAGCCACAATGAAGCATCAACGAAATTTTTACCAAGCCTTATTCAAGTTAACGAGTGATTTAGGAGTTCCAGTTAAAATAAATCGGAGAAACAGATGTGACAAGAAAAATTGATATTTTAAGAATATGTCGAGTTTTACTGTATCAAATGGAAATGGTGTTATTATATCTGACAAATATCCAACGCATCTTGCTTTTAAAAGCTAAGTTGCCAGAGCGATATAAATCAATTTAAAGAAAGATCGCGGCAATAAAAGTGGTAAGTAGGTATTTAACAGCCTATTGCAGATATACGGTGTAATTTCGGTCTAAAGTTTGGATTTACCATTGAACAACGCATATTTTATACAATATACAGGGTGTTTCATTAAGGTCGAAGAGCGGCCATATCTCGGAAACTATTGGGCATAGAAATTCAGGAAAAACAAATTGATAACTAAAGTGGCCATGAGAAAATCCTGGAAATAATTTCTAAGTTCCGCATTTTGCCGCAAGGGGGCGCAATTGAAAAGTAAATTTTAACATTTTAGATATCTCCGAAAATTGCACGTTAAGGTATATTTTTAATAACACCGTTAAAAAGCGTGGACAATTTTGCATAATTTTGGTCCCATGCTTGTTGGCGTACCGGCTTTAGTAAGAGTGGGGGAAGCTGTTGAAAGTGTAATCATTTAAATCGCTGTAACTTATAAACCACTTATCCAATTTTAGCAAACTAAAGTTTGGAAGAGAAATGTATGAACTTTCACCAATCGTATTTAGTTGTCCATAATAGTTCTAAAAAAAAATGCTAGAGGGCGCAATTTGCAATAACAATAAATTTTTTAATTTTACTCCGAAAAAATAAATATACGGTATAATTATGATACCACAATCGAAAAGTAGATGAAATTTGCTAGAAAAAATATTAAAACCGCAGTTCGATATCTCTGTTCGTTTCAGTGTTATTGCTAAAACAATAATTTTTAATACAAATTGCGCCCTCTAGCAATTTTATTGGAAACTATCGTATACCATTAGATACGACAATTGAAGGTACTTCCAAACAAGCTTAAATTTAGTAAAATCGGATAAGTCGTTTAGAAGTTACAGCGATTTCAATGTTTACACTTTTACTTGATAAGAGTGGGAGAAGCTATTCATGATGATTTAATATTTTTTCTAGCAAATTTCATCTACTTTTCGATTATGGTATCATAATTATACCGTATGATTTGAATTTTTGGGATAAAATCAAAAAAACTATTATTATTACAAATTGCGCCCTCTAGCAATTTTATCGAGAACTAGTATGGACAACTAAATACGATTGGTGAAAGTGCATACATTTCTCTTCTAAACAGTCTTTAGTTTGCTAAAATCGGATAAGTGGTTTATAAGTTACAGCGATTTAAATTATTACACTTTCAACAGCTTCCCCCACTCTTACTAAAGTCGGTACGCCAACCAGCACGGGACCAAAATTATGCAAAATTGTCCAAGCTTTTTAATGGTGTTATTAAAAATATACCTTATCGTGCAATTTTCGGAGATATCTAAAATGTTAAAATTTACTTTTCAATTGCGCCCCCTTGCGGCAAAATGCGGAACTTAAAAATTATTTCCAGGATTTTCTCATAGCCACTTTAGTTGTTAATTTTTTTTTCCCAAATTTCTATGCCCAATAGTTTCCGAGATATGGCCGCTCTTCGACCTTAATGAAACACCCTGTATAAAGAATATATTTATATACAGGGTTGCACAGAAGTCCAGAACAAAATTAATATAGCCTTAACCTGTAACTATTGGGGAAAACGCTCGGACACGTCAATTTAGTTTTATACAGGGTGTTAAAAATTCGATGTTCACCATTGGGATCTCATAAACGGTAAGAGATACAGCAAAGGTTAAGTTGGGGCAAAGTCGCGCAATTCATAGCCGACCAATATGCCAAGAAGAAATTAGGAAAATTCCGAGTACTTCCGAAGATATACGTAAAAAACCGAAAATCGCCGTTTTGGTTTTTAATTTTTCCTGGCTTTATTTAAAGAGATAATGGAAAATAAATTTCACACTTTTATTGCCACTTTTTATCTTCTATAAAGCAGTGTTCTCAGATTTCATGTCCGACGTTTTGTCTTTCGGATGCCATCGTCATGTTTTTTTAAATACGGACCTATATTTTTTATTGCATTTATCTAAACTTTATATGCGATGTAATCTTAATACAAAATTACTTTGATTGAATATCAACGTTTCTACCCTATAAAAAATTTTCAGGAATATTTTATTTAAAAAACTTGTTGATTAGGTATTGAAGATCATTTTTTTTAACAATATTTTCAGAAACACAAGAAATCTAACAACCTTCTTACATGCTGAATTTCCAGGCAGATGGATTGGAAATCGTGGTTTTATTGAGTGGCCGGCAAGGTCCCCAGACCTTACACCACTAGATTTCTTTTTTTGGGGAGCCATAAAAAAACAAAGTGTATAAGCAGCCCATTAACGTAATAGAAGAGCTTAGATTTCGTTGCATAAATGCGTTTGTATCAATTCGAAGAAGGTCGGTACACAGAGCTACTCGAAAAGTTCGCGTCAAAATTGAAAAATGTATAAATCAAAATGGAAATCTTTTTGAGCATCTGAGATAAACATTTGTCATTAGTTTCTACCTCTTCTGGGCTTAAATACTAATTTTAATTTATAAAAAATGTAAATAATAGATAATTTTGAATATTTTAGTACCTAAACGTACTGTAATTATCGTTTTGTGATATTTGTTATTGTTTTAGTTATAGATTTTCTTGTGTTTTCGAAAATACTGTTAAAAAAATTATCTTCAATACCTAATCAACAAGTTTTTTAAATAAAATATTCCTGAAAATGTTTTTATAGGGTAGAAACGTTGATATTCAATCAAAGTAATTTTGTATTAAGATTACATCGCATATAAAGTTTAGATAAATGCAATAAAAAATATAGGTCCGTATTTAAAAAAACAAACCTGACGATGGCATTCGAAAGACAAAACGTCGGACATGAAATCTAAGAACACTGCTTTATAGAAGATGAAAAGTAGCAATAAAAGTGTGAAATTTATTTTCCATTATCTCTTTAAATAAAGCCAGGAAAAATTAAAAACCAAAACGGCGATTTTCGGTTTTTTACGTATATCTTCGGAAGTACTCGGAATTTTCCTAATTTCTTCTTGGCATATTGGTCGACTATGAATTGCGCGACTTTGCCCCAATTTAACCTTTGCTGTATCTCTTACCGTTTATGAGATCCCAATGGTGAACATCGAATTTTTAACACCCTGTATATGCTCACATTTTGACGTTATTCGTTTGTTTTTTATAGACATTTGTCAAAGATATGACGACATCGATCTTTTTTTTAAATGGAAACATACAGCTTGTGATACATCATTTGAAAGCTAATATCTCGTACAGTACCTATGCTCTTAACTTTTGGCGCGATTCTGTCAAGCTATTTCAAAATGGCGACTGTTAAAAGTTTTTAAAAAAATCTCTATTTAAATAAGCGGAAATGATCAATCATTGATGTTTTTTTACCTTTCAAGGTAACAATATTTAGATGGGATATTTCCAGGTCGCTGGATTGGACGACGTGGTGCAATTATTGAATGGCCACCGAGGTCCCCAGACTTAATGCCTCTAAACTATTTTCTTCAGTGAAAAAAAGGTGGTTGTGGTGGAAATGTCCTCCACCCTCTACTTGGGATGCTCCCAGACGATGGTAAAATCCGTCGACGGAGTTCCGAATTGCTTCAGCCGGTATGTTATGTGTCTCCAATCTAATTTTGTATTTCAAATCTTCAATATTATTTGGCCTATTTAAGTCTGGGGACCTCGGTGGCCATTCAATAATTGTACCACGTCGTCCAATCCAGCGTCCTGGAAATATCTCATCTAAATATTTGCGGGAGAGCACCATCTTGCTGAAACCAAATTGTTTCATTAGGTTAATCTGGATCTACTTGGTTGGGAAAAATTACAGCTAGAGCGCTAGAGATAAGCTGTATGGATCTAAAGGTAAATGTGCATATGTTTGTTACCTACAAGTAGCAGCGTTTTTTGGTACACGAAATACCATAAAATATAAAATTCTTTTGCCCCCTAAGAAGCTATAAGCTTTGGCGACAACTTCAAAACATTGGTCTTCTGTTTAACCAAAAAAAGCAATAAATTACGAATGGATAGAGACAAACAAAAAGATACATCAATTAGATATAATTAAGGAACATAATACGTGACAAAAAATATTTAGGTAAGTCCTCGGTTAAGTCAAATTATAATACGTTTTTGCTCGAAAAGCTGGAAGAAAATATTGTGACGTTGAGGATACTTTTTTTTACCTAAAACCTACCATTTTAAGGCATTTACTCGTACGAGCCAACTTCCCAATATTTTTAGTAATGTTGCCTCGAAGAAGATAAATTAGCCATGATCATTAAGTTAACCAAAGCATAAAATAATGAAAAGTCTAACCGTAAATTGTGCAACTCGGTCTAAGTGACAGGTAGTAAATAAAATATGAGTGTGCCATTTTTACAAAAGCCGCGTTTTATCGATGTCGGCAAAGATCGCGCACACTTTCTCTTTACTATAAACTCTGACCTCATCAAGTAGAAATCGATTTCGGTTCGCTGCTCTTACGGGATTTAATTTAAAATACTTTGTGTGGATACGTGGAAATAAACCGAGAAATAGAAAATAGTTTTCTCTATTTCATTTCATAAACTATATTTAGTCGTTTATCCAATACTTTTTTAAATACAATGACATGTTGTGGACTTGCCTCTTGGCTGTTTGGTTCCAGCTTAAATTATGGCCGACGAATCATAAATTCATATAAACGTACTTTTTCGCCTAGCTGACCATCTGATAATATGACAGGTCTATAAACTCTTAAATTCATCACATTGCAAATCCACGGACCAAATTACAGTGCTACATATTAGTGCATTTGCCATTTCTTTTACTTACATGCAGGTCAAATTGAAGGAATTAGATTTATCTCCGGTGGTGGTTAACCTGTACCGGGTGATTCAATAAGAAAGGCAGCCGGCTGTATCTCGGAACTACTAAACGTAGAAACTTGGGATAAAAAAAAGTATGATTAAAGCGGTCATGAGAAAATTCTGGAAATAATTTTTAAGTTCCGCATTTTGCCGCAAGATTGCGTAATTGAAAAGTAAATTTTAAAATTTTACATAACTCCGAAAATTCCACATAAAATTCCACATTAAGGTATATGTTTGATAACACCATTTTAAAGCTTGGACAATTATGCATCATTTTGGTCTTATGCTCATTGACGTACCGACTTTAATAAGAGTAGAGGAAGCTGTTGAAAGTGTAAACATTTAAATCGCTGTGACTTCTAAACGACTTATCCGATTTTAGCAAACTAACGACTGTTTGGAAGAGAAATGTATGCACTTTCACCAATCGTATTTAGTTGTCCATAATAGTTCTCAATAAAATTGCTAGAGGGCGCAATTTGTAATAATAATAGTTTTTTTGATTTTATCCCGAAAATTCAAATCATACGGTATAATTATGATACCATAATCGAAAAGTAGATGAAATTTGCTAGAAAAAATATTTAAACCGGAGCTCGATATATTTGTTCGTTTCAGAGTTATTGCCAAAATATTAATTTTTAATACAAATTGCGCCCTCTAGCAATTTTATTTGAAACTATTGTGTACCATTGGATAAGGCAATTAAAGGTACTTACCTTTCTCTTCCAAACAAGCTTAAATTAAGTGAAATCGGATAAGTCGTTTAGAAGTTACAGCGATTTTAATGTTTACACTTTCAATAGCTTCTCCCACTCTTATCGAGTGAAAGTGAAAATATTAAAATCGCTGTAACTTCTAAACGACTTATCCGATTTCACTCAATTTAAGCTTGTTTGGAAGAGAAAGATAAGCATTATAATTGTCATATTCAATGGTACACAATAGTTTCAAATAAAATTGCTGGAGGGCGCAATTTGTATTAAAAATTAATGTTTTGGCAATAACTCCGAAACGAACAAAGATATCGAGCTGCGGTTTTAATATTTTTTCTAGCAAATTTCATCTACTTTTCGATTATGGTATCATAATTATACCGTATGATTTAAATTTTCGGGATAAAATCAAAAAAACTATTATTATTACAAATTGCGCCCTCCAGCAATTTTATTGAGAACTATTATGGACAACTAAATACGATTGGTGAAAGTACATACATTTCTCTTCCAAACAGTCTTTAGTTTGCTAAAATCGGATAAGTCGTTTAGAAGTTACAGCGATTTAAATGTTTACACTTTGAACAGCTTCCCCCACTCTTATTAAAGTCGGCACGTCAATGAGCGTAAGACTAAAATGATGCATAATTGTCCGAGCTTTAAAATGGTGTTATCAAACATATACCTTAATGTGAAATTTTCGGAGTTATGTAAAATTTTAAAATTTACTTTTCAATTACGCCCTCTTGCGGCAAAATGTGGAACTTAAAAATAATTTCCAGAATTTTCTCATGCCCGCTTTAATCATAATTTTTTTTATCCCAAGTTTCTACGTTTAGTAGTTTCCGAGATATAGCCGGCTGCCTTTCTTATTGAATCACCCGGTACATGGAATAGTTTGAGTCACACGCTATTAATACTGCCAATATAAACCTAACTTTGGCTTAGATATGTTGATGATACCTTTATTATCTGAACAGGCAACAACGAAGAGCTGATACGGTTTTTGGAACATATTAATAGTATAAGACAATCCATTAAATTTACCATGGAAACATGAAAAACATTCCACTCCGATTCTCGATGTTTTCGTCAAACGAAATGCTGAAAACGTAAAAACTTTAGTGTACAGGACACCCAATCACACGGGGCAATACCTTAATCACGGATCGAATCATTCAAACTCTATAAAACAGGGCATACTTTAAGCTCTATATATATCACAGAGCATCTAACGTTTGCAACAATCCGGAAGACCTTAAAAGTTAAATTTCAAACATCAAAAAAGATTTAAAACAGAATGGTTACATGCACTGAAACCTTTGTAACTAATACCATTTTAAAACTTAAAAATCGCGAAGTAAAAACTAATACAGAAACGAAAGAGGAGCAAGCATTTCGCACAATACCTTTATGTCAAAGAGATTTCTGATAAGATTAGAAGGATAACCAAAAACTATAATATCAAAACATCCTTCAACGAAAATACGCTTAGAAGCTTTCTTCCAAAAGTAAAACACAATAAACTGTATCTATGAAATCCCTTGCGAGTGTCGTACATTGGAGAAACAAAAAGACATCTTCTCGTACGAATTAAAGAACATATAAAACATACTCAAAGAGGTGAAACTTCGAGATCAGGTATAGCGGAACATGTATGGACCAACCAACATAATATACAGTGGTCAGAAGCCAATGTTTTAGACACAGAACAGCACTGGAGAACACGAAAATTCAAAGAAGCAACTTTCATAAATCAAAATACCCATATGTTTAGTAAACCAAGTATAGATATCCTCAATATCTGGAAACCTCTTCTTGTCCCAAACAAACCGCTCAAACTTCACACTCCAATAAGCACGTAGGCGGAGTCATCAAGCTTCGTTGCACATGGATAGTATTTAAGACAGTAGCCTTAGAATTATAATTTAGTTTACACTTGAAAACGGTTAGAGATACTAACTAACCGAAACGTTGTGTTAAGTAACAAAATAAAGACAATGCATGGAAGTCCGACAAGGTAATTTTTTTAATATTACTTCATTGTCTACCACATTCAAACAAGCATCCTTATTCCGATTTTTCAGACGGCAAAATTTTCGAAACCACAAACTCAATTTTGTCAACAATTTTGTTTCTATCTCCTAGCCTTTGCTCCGTCATTTGCGTAAGTGTAGGTAAAAGCGCCTGCAAAGTGTTTTAAATAAAAACGCTATACCCCTTATCGCCAAAGGCGTCTCAGTGAACAGCTTAGAAGATTGATACACAAAACTTATCATCAGTAAGTGTCACATAAAAAAGTAGCTTACTAGAAAAATTTTACAATGGGTGAAATTTTACTTGGCATAAATTTGGTGACAAAACTATTCCTTAAAAAAATCAAAAACGTGGTA
The DNA here is from genome assembly GCA_963969555.1 of Polydrusus pterygomalis. Classification (NCBI taxonomy): domain Eukaryota; kingdom Metazoa; phylum Arthropoda; class Insecta; order Coleoptera; family Curculionidae; genus Polydrusus; species Polydrusus pterygomalis. The sequence continues at coordinate 25,147,480 of OZ018379.1, forward strand.
TATACCTTTGATATACAGTGTCACTATTAATAGCTTTATTCAAAATTTGACTTTGGCATCAAGTTCTGCTTTGATCGAAATGAAAATTAAGCAAAAAAAAGTAGTCACGTGATTCGCATTATCTGACAAATTTTAATTTTTTCCAAAAAATATTCAAAAGTGGGGTTATAAGTATCGAAAAAGGTATAAGAAAGTTTTTTTAAATACAGTTTCTAGCCCACATGCAAAATTTCAGCTGCATAAGATAATTTTGATTTTTGACCTATATTTTGTAAATTGCACCACTCTTGCAAAATAAGACTCAACGCAACCTACATAAAACTTCTCAGTTTTGACAGGGCTTTATTTCAGTTACAATTTCTTTAAAGTAGCGCCATATTAAATGTGTGTTTTTTACAAAATCAAAAAATCAAAGTTTCTTTGTTTTTGACCCTGTATAAGGTAACTTCATAAAATAAGTATTTTTGAAAACGTAGTTTGTGTCTGAAAGTAATACACCCTCGAATACACCTTAATATTAAGACAATAAAGAACACAGTGTCTTCAGTAAAGTGTTTTTTAAGTGGAAAATAAATTTTAGTTTAACTTAACGTAAAGTTTATCTATTTTCAACGATTTAATTTAAAACCCCTTTATTCTATTTTTTATTTTTTTACTTTTAGGCACAAACTACGTTTTCAAAAATACTTATTTTATGAAGTTACCTTATACAGGGTCAAAAACAAATACTTTGCATCACATGCGACCAAATTTTAATACCCCAGTTTTGATTTTGTAGAAAAACACACATTTAATATAGCGCTACTTTAAAGAAAATGTAACTCAAATAAAGCCTTGTCAAAACTGAGAAGTTTTATGTAGGTTGCGTTGAGTCTTATTTTGCCAAAGTGGTGCAATTTACAAAATATAGGTAAAAAATAAAAATTATATTATGCAGCTGAAAGTCTTCAGGTGAATACAGTACTCACCTGAAGACGACTGGAGATAACAGTTGAAACGTTGTGATATGAAAAACTAAAGGCAATGGAAGTCCAAAACACATCTATTACTCAAATGTACCAACGTTGTTGTATTTACGTCAACTCTTTTGCAAATTAGGCACCAAACTGGACATGAAATCTATAATCTGAACAAGTGAATAAGCCACGTCTAAACTTGTGTTGAATAAGCATTTGCTACAGAGATGTAAGAAAAACAGCAATTGCTTCAAAAATTTATTCATACTTATAGCATTTGCTAGTCAAGCGATTGCTTTTACTAAAAAGTAATTGCCTCAAGTAATTGCTTAATTTTTATTCATTAGGCTCAATATTCTAATAAACTATTAAGGCCCCCGTACAAGTTTAAATATGGTGGATGCGATGGTAAAAGAACTTAGCTCAGTCACAGAATATATAGCTACGCAAAGCTATATTCTGTGGCTCAGTCCTATCTATCAGACTTTAACAGGGTGCCATAAATTACAGGTGACTTTAGCCACGTCTTAGAAAACACATCTATTACTCAAATGTACCAACGTTGTTGTATTTACGTCAACTCTTTTGCAAATTAGGCACCATACTGGACATGAAATCTATAATCTGAACAAGTGAATAAGCCACGTCTAAACTTGTGTTGAATAAGCATTTGCTACAGAGATGTAAGAAAAACAGCAATTGCTTCAAAAATTTATTCATACTTATAGCATTTGCTAGTCAAGCGATTGCTTTTACTAAAAAGTAATTGCCTCAAGTAATTGCTTAATTTTTATTCATTAGGCTCAATATTCTAATAAACTATTAAGGCCCCCGTACAAGTTTAAATATGGTGGATGCGATGGTAAAAGAACTTAGCTCAGTCACAGAATATATAGCTACGCAAAGCTATATTCTGTGGCTCAGTCCTATCTATCAGACTTTAACAGGGTGCCATAAATTACAGGTGACTTTAGCCACGTCTTAGAAAAATTTGACTTTATGGTGACAGGTGACGAAAAAGGGAAAAAATTTAATATAACTATTAAATATAGTAACTACGAGAGTAACTATTTACTTTTTATTGTTATTGATTGACGTGACATTGACAAATTTTATCATAAACGGCCGCTTGCAGACCACCTCTTTCTTCATAACTCATAAATATTTTCTTTGGATGGGTTTAAGGACTGCTCATTCAGTAGCGCTTCGATGGACATATCTGTCGACGTTTACGCGAAAGCAGTAATTTATATACCAACAGGTAAAACGAGGAAACGTGTTTTCTGGACTTTTTACACGCCGGGCCGGTGGTTAATGACCGTATATTACTGATAGTTTGTTGCTATAACTGTTCGCGGTTTACCTTCTTCAGAGTCCAATCAGACCTAACACTTTGGCATTTTCTAATGGAATTGATTATTACTTTAACCACCTTAAGAAAATTATTCTTACTACGCGAGGAAAAACAATTCAGCGATGTAAATACCTTGAAATCCGAATTTAACTGACTGCATATCATAATTAATCATTTACTATCTGTCAGTGGAAACCCTACTTTAACAGTTTTTGACTTATGTAAGGTACGTAGACCCAAAAATGCTGTTTATAGAATTTGTTCATTAAAATGCAATTTATTGATACGGTTACATTTCTAAACTTGTATGTATAGGCTAACTTAATGTTAAAAACTTTATTTTATTGACATAGAAACAATAATAATAGTGCGAGCAAAAATTATTTGCATCCATGAGGGCCTTGCATCTAAGGGCGTAATGCTTAGCCGTAGAGGTTAATACCTGTTGGGTGTCAGTAACGACCTGAAATAACAATCAATTAGTTATTCAGTCATCTTTGACAGTCGTTACAAGTAATTTGATTCATCGCTAATTTTTCCAATTTCTTGAACAATTCACACAATGGGCTTTACGAAACAGCACAAAACATTCATGGTTAAAGCGTATTTTCGAAACGGGGTTAGAGTTAATGGTGAGCGGCAATACAATCCGGGTTTGTGCATGAACGTTTTTCACAAACATTTTCCTAACGTTGCTTTTATTGCTGGGGATTTTTATCATTGCCTGAAAAGAACCGTTGCTGTGTTTAGGGAAACAGGTTCTATACAACACAAAAAAGGAGCAGGAAGACCATCTGTAAGAACAGAAGAACTTATTGCAAACGTTCGTGAAATAATGCAAAATACGCCAGCAAATTGTATAACACGCCTGCAACAAGAAGTGGGAAGATCTTATGGAACATGCAGTACTATTCTTAAGAAGCAGCTAAATTTATTTCCTTATAAAGTGCAAGTACTCCAAGAAGTACAAGCCGCAGATTTTGAAAGACGCAGGAATTACTCTCAATGGTTTACCCAAAATTTATTGGAAAGAAATGATTTATTATAGACCTGACATTTTTTTCGGATGAAGCCTAGTTCCACCTCTCCGGTTATGTGAATTCTCAGAATACACGCATGTGGAGTAGTGAAAATCCCCATTTTTTTTGTAGAGTTCACATTGCACCCTCAAAAAATTGGTGCCTGGTTAGCTGTTTCCCGAAGAAGAATTGTTGGTCCTATCTTTTTTCCATGACACAGTTACAGCACAGCGGTATAGAGACAATATTTTGAATCCATTTGTAGAGCAATTACTTGACGACGAACTACGTTTTGGATATTTTCAACAGGACGGTGCAACAGCCCATGCAGTCACCGAAACTATTAACTACTTACGCTTTTTCGACGACAGATTGATCAGTTTTCGATCAGACATTGAATTTCCACTTAGATCACCTTGTTTAACGGTTATGGATTACTTCGTCTTTCCTCATTTAGAAAACACTATTTTTAAAACACCAGTTGCAAATTTAGAACAATTACAAGAAAGGATTATCCAAGAATGATTTCTCCAGAGATGCTGGTCAACACTTTCGAAAATATGAAGAGACGTGTGAATTTATGCTTGGACGGAGCATGGCGGTGGCCACTTTCAGCAATTTATGTAGGTAATTATTTTTCTTTTTCTTTCTGTATATTCTTACTTTGTTAATTTTGTAAGCGACAAAAATAAATTTGTATTGTTATTTTATTATTCATTAGTTTGGCATATCATGTCATAATATGAATTTGACAAAATTGTAACCTAGATTTGGTTAGATATATGGTCCCTATATCATTGTGATCTAAACCAAGCCCTACGTTTTTTAATCAAAGCCCTCTTTGATGCAAATAATTTTTGCTCGCACGGTATATCAAATTACGACATTTTTCTGGATTACCTTTATAATTTTTAAGAATTACATACCGGATTGTACACCAGATTTGCGATAACCCTATGCTGTTAATTGTCGTTGCTTAATATGACAAAATGTTCTGGACCAATATTTGACTTGGACGTTTAACAAAAACCGGTCTGATTAATTAATACCACTTTTTAAAATTATAAGTTATCGTTATTAACCTTTTAAATCGTCGTAACTACAGGTACATTCCATTTGTTTCTCAAACAGCAAAGCAAAGTAAAAACCTTTGCTTAGCTGAGTTGTTAAAGGAACGCTCCGCGAACAACTTCGTATAGTTCGTATGGGAAATAGATATAAATAAATATCATGACACATAAATATTTGACACATTTAAGTATCATTCTTGATTGCATCTTTCATTGATTGGATAAAAATTAATGATAACTAAAAGCAGTCGAAACTCAGTTCCGAAAAATACAAAAGTAAGAAACATAATATTTCATTTAAACTCGACCACATCGAAATTTAAAGGTAGTTTCTGCTTTGAGAGAGACGACATAGTTTATCACCGACTTGGGAAATACATAGACATGTTGACAGGTTGCTGGGATAATTGGGTCGCTTACAGCTGCTAAGTAGGACTTAAAATACTTATCAAGGATTTTTGATGGATGATTGTATATAAAATCAGGAAACTGTGTGAAAGAGGTAATAATTTTAGTTTCTGACAATTATACAGGGTGATTTACGGTGGATGGAACGTTAGACGTTTCTGACGAACCAGTAAAGGAATCGTTCTGAAAATTTGGTCGTTTACATAAACGGACACGCTCTACCTATCTAAAATATTTTTAACAATACAGTGTTGCCGCTTCCACACAAAAATAATAGCCACTTCGATATTTTAAAGGGAACACCCTATATATTATTAAATTTTTAAATTCTACATAAAATTATAATTATTTTTTAATAAAAGCAATATTAGTCTATGCTTAATGGTTTCCGAGATATTGTCTCTTGAAAAATGACATTTCTGAACTTTGACAGCTTTTAGCTTTTTAACTTTCCAAAAGTAACAACTTCCGGTCAAACCGGAAGCATTATATTTCCTACGTCCAGTTTAACTGGAAATTGACACTTTTGGAAAGATAATAAAAATCGAAGATAGGGACATAATAATAATAATAATAATAATAATAATAATAATAATAATAATAAATGCCTTTATTTATAATGAAGAAATAAATTACAAGTAGTTAGGAAACATGGTGGCGGTATCCAACAAACGCTGCTCATACAACCACCCTCATTCAAAAATAACCTTAAAATAAATAAATATAATAAAACTAAAGTAATATTGGCCTACCAATAGATTTAAGTATAACCTTACAAAATAACAATTATTACAAAATAAAATATGAGAAGAAAAGAAAATCCTGATAGAAACTAAGAAAGACAAATAGATATTAATAATTTTCATATTAATAATATTTCAACATTATAGATGTTCTACATATATATATATCAATTGAAAATAATAGTGCCATGTACTCATAATATTTTGCAGTTAAACACTAAAAAATGTAAAAAAATAGTAAGAAACTGTTTAATAGCTGTGTTCTATTAAACCTTATCCATAATTTATTGACGGCTGTTTATAATAAAGCACTTGTACTTGCTTCGGAAACTAGCAAGGCTGGGAGCCGTCCTGATGCAATCGGGAATAGCGTTAAAAATCGACACTGCATTGTACGAAAACGATCGCTGAAACAAGGCAGTACTACGCTTCGGGACACAGTAGAGATCTCGAAAACGGGTATGACGATCATGGACATCCGAGCCTCTGGTAAGCTTGTCATAAAGATAGCTAGGTATGTGGTTTGTTTCAAGAGAGTACACTTGATTGGCCATATGGAGCATAAACCTTTCTGACAAACTCAACCACCCGGATGCTCGAAAAACAGGACTTATGTGATCATATTTGCGCACCCCATAACAAAATCTTAAGCATGCATTTTGCAGCTTTTGTAGACTGTCTCTATCAACTTGCAGTAGGGCGGGCCAGTAAACTATATCACAGTAGCCCAAATGGGACAGAACAAGGGAGTTGCATAACCTTAGTTTAGTAGCTGAATCGAAAATGTCTTTATGCATGTAGAGTAACTTAATTTTGCCATAGGCCCTCTGTAACAAATGCGAAACATAGGATGTAAATCTAAGGTCAGAATCCATGACTAAACCCAGATTCTTGCAAGACAGAGAGGGTTGCAAGACGGTATTATTAATTGTAATATTAAACAGTGGGTCCTGCATTACCGTGTCCTTGGACTTACCAAATATTATAAGCTGTAATAATGTAAGCCGTTTTGCTCTCAGACGTACAGTTAAAAAGCTAGAAGCTGTCAAAGTTCAAAAATGTCATTTTTCAAGAGACAATATCTCGGAAACCATTAAGCATAGACTAATAATGCTTTTATTAAAAAATAATTATAATTTTATGTAGAATTTAAAAATTTAATAATATATAGGGTGTTCCATTTAAAATATCGAAGTGACTATTATTTTTGTGTGGAAGCGGCTACACTGTATTGTTAAAAATATTTTAGGTTGGTAGAGCATGTCCGTTTATGTACGCGACCAAATTTTCAGAACGATTCCTTTACTGGTTCGTCAGAAACGTCTAACGTTCCATCCACCGTGAATCACCCTGTATATTAAAAATATTTGCTTAGTTAAGTTGTTAAAGGAACGCTTCGCAAACAACTTCGTATAGTTCGTATGGGAAATAGAGAGGGGCATACTTAACCGCGGCAAGGGGGGAGGAAAAAATCTTTTAAAAGGAATGCTCACCTTAGCCGTTGGCTTTGCTTTGCTATTTAAAAGGAGCTTAAAGGAACTCGGCTTACTATTTATGATTATATCGCGTGGTTGAAATTAAGGAAAACGACCTAATTTAAGCGTTGCCAAGTTATAGATCATTAATCCCCAAGTGCATATTATGTAAACTTTGACTTATACGCTTGACTATTTACGCTCTTGCTTATTGCTCTCGCATGTGTTAAATTATATAGAGATATTGCATAAAAACTGTTTACTTTATTTCTAAACTGCATCTGCAACCCAATCCTATAATTATTGTGATCATATGATCAAGCAAATAATATTTTATTAAACTTATTTTTATACCTATATCATATTATATTAAGAAATATCAAAAAATTAACCAAAAACCTATTTTTGGCGCAATGGTTTTTAACAATAAACTGACCATGCAGTAACTTTGACTGTGGCATAAATGACATTGACACGACTTTCTCACAATCAGACTGGTCCTTGTCTTTATTTTGTTACTTAACACAACGTTTCGGTTAGTTATAATTTCTAAACGTCTTCAAGGTAAACTAAATTATATCTAAGTCTTAAATACTATCCATGTGCAATGAAGCTTGATGACTCCGCCTACGTGCTTATTGGAGTGTAAAGTTTGAGCTGATTCATGAAAGCTGCTTCTTTGAATTTTCGTTTTCTCCAGTGCTGTTCCGTGTCCAAAACATTGGCTTCTGACCACTGTATATTATGTTGGTTGGTCCATACAATGTTCTGCTATACCTGATCTTGAAGTTTCTCCTCTTTGAGTATGTTTCAGATGTTCTTTAACTCGTACGGGAAGAGCTCTTTTCGTTTCTCCAATATGTACAATTCGTCACACTCGCAAGGGATTTGATGGATACAATTTTTTGTGTTTTCATTACGGGGGGAGGTTTACTTTTGTAAGAAAGCTTCTAAGCGTATTTCCGGATTGAATGCTGTTTTGATATTAAAGTTTTTGGTCATCCTTCTAATCTTTTCAGAAATCCCCTTAACATAAGGTATTGTATTGCTCCTCTTTCTTTTCTGTATTAGTTTTTACTTCGCGATTTTTAAGTTTTGAGATGGTATTATAGTTACAAAGGTTTCAGGGTACTTAACCATTCTGTTTTAAATCTGTTTTGATGTTTGAAATTTTAATATTATAGAGTCTTCCGGATTGTTGCAAACGTTAGATGCTCTGCGATAAAGAGTTTGAATTATGCCCTGTTTTATGGAGTTTGAATGATTCGATCCGTGATTAAGGTATTGCCCGGTGTGAGTGGGTTTCCTGTACACTGAAGTTTTTACGTTCTCAGCACTTTGTTTAATAAGAACATCGAGAAAGGGTAGAGTGGAATGTTTTTTGTTTCCGTGGTAAATTAGTTTTGTTTGTCAAATCATGACGTCAAAATATCAAAAATCAATTAATTTTGGATTTGTATGTTAACTTGTAGAATGCTGTATGGGCGTAGACAGTCCGGAGTTAAACGTGCAACCCAACATTAATGAATTGAACAAAAAACGATTTTAGATTTAGTGCACAATGTGTTTCTAAGTTATGAATCGGCTAGGATGTGACAAGGTCCATCAATGATAAATTAGTTCATCACATATTAGGTCGTTAACAAATAACATATCTAACAGTCGGTTACGAATCGATTGTCTTGATAATTAAGGTTTTTTCTACTTTAAACCTTGTTTATAGGTTTTGTGACTTGAAAATGTAATAAGTATCCGAATAAGTAAGAAGTGATTGACGTTCGAATACAGTAAAAAGCTGCAAAGCTAATTGCATTTGCAACTTTTTACTAACGGTTTTATTTTGCCCAATTTAACTGTTTTTTTAGGTACAAACATTATTTCAATTCTTAATATGGAATGGTTAATTACATGTCATTTTATACAATGGCACTTAAATACCCAACAAAGCAGACAGCGTACACACAACAATTAAAGAAAATGGAACGATCAAGTTTTTTTTAGCACGTGTTTGCTGCGACGCTGAGATAATGTATATTATGTGACTTTAACAATAGTTATTTACTTACCAAGGCAGTAAAGTGATTCTTTATCGGACGAGTCTGAAATTATGAGATGAGCGAGCGAAGCGAGCGAGGCGAATAACAGGCGAGTCGATAAAGACACTTTACTGACGTGGTGCATAACAAAATTCCTTTGTTTCATCAGATCCTAGCATCACTGATGAGCTGTGATACGGCGAAACGCGCCTTGGGATAGTTCTGACGAAACGAAAGGAACCAACAACTCTTCTCATTTCACTGGTCTTCAGTCCAGGTCCGGTCACCTTTGGGGTGATTTTATTTTTATAGACCGATTTATACCTATGCATTTTTAACCCTGCATCAAAATTGCATGTAATTTGGGATTCACATTTATGCTTTTCAACGTGAGTGAAAGTTACAGCGTTTTTCACCCTTAAAATAGAACAAGTTCTAATTATTAGCACACCCCCTGATGGGATTTTGTTAAAATTATCTAGAATTTCTGTTGGTGGAATCACTACATAGTATAAAACAAAGTCGCTGGCGCTGTCTGTCCGTCCCTATGTATGCTTAAATCTTTAAAACTACGCAACGGATTTTGAAGCGTTTTTTTTTAATAGATAGAGTGATTCAAGAGGAAGGTTTCTATGTATAATACATGCATAATATTATAGAGAAACACTGATAAATTTAGAGGTTTCTAATGTGATGTCGTAAATAAACACATTTTAGACCCGCGTGCGAAGCCGGGGCGGGTCGCTAGTTGATTTATAAATATAACTTCGCTCATTTGGCCAAAAAGTTAAAAGTTATATAAATCTGTCAGATTGAACCATATTTGGTTTTAACTGCGTTTTTCTTCTGCTTTTTGGGTTTGGGGACGACTTATCTGAAGCAACGACTCCGTCATTGCACTTATAGAACTGTATTAAAATCAACCGATTTTGTATTCTGTTAAATTGCACCAAGATTAAAATAAAAAATTACCAACAACCAAATTTCAAATTAAAAAAATAAAATCATTAATGTGGACATATCGGGACTTTGAGGCATATGCGTTAAAAAATCATAAAATCAGCTGTTGCACCCATGATTCAAAAATGCAGCGTGAAAATGCATATATATGCGGATCGGCCTTAACATAAACATATTTATATAAGTTGTTTAGAGGTGCTGGTATGCTTTAGAAGTGTCCAACACTAGTCCAACAACGACACTAGATGTCGCCACTCGCTACTAGTCGCTACATCCTCCCTTTGATGTTAGCCAGTAAATAAGTTTAAGTTGAACCGACCGTTTCCTTTCTTTCTAGAGGTGGGAAGTTTGATTCTTTTAGTGAATCAATTCTTTTGATTCATTCAGTAGTAGGACTCGTTTTGAAATGGTTCTTTTGACTTTTCCTTTGAACCTAAATCGAAAATGCAGATTCGATCTCACCCTTTTTGTTTTTGTTCAGTTAAAAAGATTCGTTCTTTTCGTTCTGAAATCTCAAATGATTCTTTTAGTTTTTTTTTTAAATGCTTAATATCGATCTCGTCCTATATATTTGTCCGTTTTCCTCAACTCCACTTCTGCCGACTTTTTTTTTGTACTTCGTGCGTACTTAAACTGTTAAACTTGATTTACTGAAGTGAACGTACTAATCGACTAATCGATGAACGAACTGAACGAACTCGACACACCTCTATATCTTTCGCCAAATCCTAGCTTCACTGATGAACCATGATATGTTGTAATGTGTCTGGGGATGGTTCTAACGAAACGAAAGGAAACAAAACTCTTCTCATATAATGTATAGGTTTTTTTGAACAAAAATGTTTTGATTCGCAATTTCCTCAGCTCTACGATTTCGCCGGAAGCACAAGTCACCCTGTTAAGAGTCTATCATCGCCTTTACTCGAATCCCACTAAACCTATCGACTTTATTTAAAGATATGTTTTTTAAAAATCCTAATATAGTAAATTTTGTAAGCTATTAAAAAAGCAATAAAAAACAAATGTAATATTGTTAATAATCAAACTGAAATACCGTCAGGTGCTTCCCTAATTCTTAATAGCAGAGTAATTTAGGATTAAATATGTTGACCATTCAATCTTCTAATCCAAATTTTTATTTTATGACATGTTTATAATTACCATAATAAGATATAAATACCCTTGTAATATCACGCAGAATTTAGTATTTTCTTGTCTTCCTTTGAAAATGACCCGAAAGGGCCGAAACACGTGTCAGGAAACTGATTAAATTTGTGAAACATAACAAGTAGTTAGTATTCTTATTTATACTATGAATAGAAGCAGAAACAAACCTTTTTAAATTATGGAAATGGTCAATGTTAGACTATAAACAAGCTGTAATAGAAAACTTAATAATCGATCGTCGCGCTGGAACACGTTCGCGGTTTATAATTGCGGCTTGTTTGTTAAAACGGTAAATTTGCATAAATTATTGCCGTCTCACCTTCTGAAAGTATGCAGCCTTTATAATGAAGGCCTCATTTATTAAGAAGCGAAGTGTCATTTTCTAACTTTTAAATAAAGATTTAATTTTCGATCAGCACTAGTAGTATATTTTATCTATATTTTAACCTGCGAGGCGCTTAATTGATTGTTTATTGACATGATATATTAGTTTTTAAAGCAATATAATTAAAAATTTACGACGTAACTCGGCAAATGCTATTTTTGAAGTGTGGGAAATCTCCCGGATATGAAAAAAACACGCGTAAAAAGAATACTACAAGTTCATATAAACTTCTTTCGTATCGGCCTCCTTTTCGGAGATACGGGCTCCCAAAGAGCTCCCATGGAATTAAGTTTTTGACACATAATTATTAAACCAACAGGTATATTTATATATATTTTTTTATATGATGTATACCAGGTAAGATCCTTCAAATTAATATCCCAGAAAGTGTTGCGAATTACTTACAGCTGCAGGGACGGACTAGCTGTGACACTAATGTGCCCATTTTTTTTACGCCCTGTATGATAAAAACTTGGACAACGTTTTTTACATACCTTAACTATTGTCTAAAAATTAAGTACTCTTCATTCATGTCGCTAATCCTAACCGTTTTCGGAAAAACGTCATTTTATTGCGATCATGTATTCATATTTTATTAAGCAGTTAAAAAAGGGTAAGATCTAAATCTTAAATGGATACCCCTATTTTATATAATTTTTTTGGATTCTGCATAAAATTCTGAACATTTTTTAATAAAAGCATTATTAGTCTATTTGTATATATGTAAGAAACATAGTACTTCCGGTTTGACCGGAAGTTGACACTATTGGAAAGATAATAAAAATCGAAGATAGGGACATGTAAGCCGTTTTGCTCTAAGACGTACAGTTAGAAAGCTAGACGCTGTCAAAGTTCAAAAATGTCATTTTTCAAGAGTAAATATCTCGGAAACTGTTAAGTATAGACTAATAATGCTTTTAGAATCCAAAAAAATTATATAAAATAGGGGTATCCATTTAAGATTTAGATCTTACCCCCCCCCCTCCCTCCTAGGGGCTTGAAGTAACAAGATTGACAATATACGCAAAAGATGTCCCCCTCGAAATAAAAATCGACGGGTCCGAGCGATTTTCCACATTTTCCTTTTTAAGCAGGAAAATCGAGGTGGGAAGTTTTCACTGGAAGAAATATTTTCACTCTAAACTAACTGTTATGTACAACTGATCGGTTGGAAGGCACGTACCAATTTCCATGTTATTATCTTTAAGGGTTTCCATACTATTATAAAAAAAGACTTCCTTCCCGACCCTCTTTGAGGGGCCCTAGCCCCCTTAAGAAGCATTTCTCGGGGTATGTTTATAGGACATTTTTGTCATATTTTTGGATATAGTTTACGCCCTAGAAATATTGCACGCTAATTTCGAGACACCCTGTATATCTACACATGATATAAAAAAATGTATACGCTGCGATCGATTAGATTTGTTTTCCAACAATGTAATTATTACCTCAATTTATAGCGAACAATAAATTATCTTTATTCGCTAAATTACATATTATGAATTTTGCAATCATTAACTAATAGGGTGTTGTTATAAATAAATATCCAGATAACAATTTATTTTGCTTATCGCTATTAGCTAATTTTAGATTGTCCTTTTAATGTAACATGCCTTATCAGTTGCAAGTGACGCTCGTGAGACCGCAAACTTATAAAAAATCTTTCCGTAATAATAATAAAGCAGCAAGCACACATTCTAAACATAAAATACATAATGGCTGAGTTCCTTTTAGTTACTTTTAAACAGCAAAGCAATGCTAACGGCTTGAGAGTTGAGCGTTCCTTTTAAAAATGTAACTTAGCACAGCAAAGATTTTTTTCCTTTCCCCTTGCCGCGGTTAAGTATGCCCCTCTCTATTTCCCATGCGAACTATACGAAGTTGTTCGCGTAGCGTTCTTTTAACAACTCAGCTAAGCAAAGATTTTTAATATACAGGGTGTCCGGGAAAATGTGGGAAATCTCCCTGATATGAAAAAAACACGTGAAAAGAATACTACAAGTTCATATAAACTTCTTTCGTATCGGCCTCCTCTTCGGAGATAATATGCATGAGCTCCCATGGAATTAAGTTTTTGACACATTATTAAACCAACAGGTACCTATATTTCAATTTTAGTATTGAAAATACTATTGGGATCGTGTGTACGCAAACTTTGCATTGCATGTTAATGTCGCTTATGTCGATGTCGCGGCCAACAGCGCAATATCTAGATCGGTCTTGTAACATAAGACTCTGATAATACTTGGTAGAAATATAAATATGAATCAGCGTAAAGTCGGCAAGTAAATAATGAATAATGTTTAGTTTAGTTTGTGTTTTAAAGAACGCCATAGTAACTTTGTTAAAAAGTGTTTTATTGAGATAAGTTATAACTAAGGTAAGTTCACGTTATTTAAATCGGAATATTATATCGAAAAAAAAAGCGGGAGGCAAAAAGTTGGAGCACAATAATTGCATATTACAGGGTCCGCCCAAATTTGGTTAACAAATGGGATAATTTTTTTATTATTGATTTCTCAGAAAATGTTATTGTACCGGGTGATTGGTTATATTTTGCACCCCTACCTATCACATGAAAATCTTCATGGTCTATTTTGAACGCTTGGGTAAATAAGTATAATTTAAAAACATAGCATAAGTAGGCTTAGACAATATGACCGATTGAATATAAGGCAATTGTTCACCTTGGTTGGTCTGCTATGTGAATATTATTGTTTATAAACAAATTAATATTAATTATTCTTAGAAATAAAACCATACATTTAATATAATATGTTTTAGTTAATATACAGGGTGTCCCAAACGTAATGGGACACAGAGCAACAGCAGGCTCCTTAAGGCGAAATAATGCGATTTATTTAAACTTGCATTATCCCAAAATTGATAACAACCAAGATAAAGGGTGTCAAACTTTTATTTTTGTTTTCGTTTTTTTGGGATTATTTATAGTTCACCTTGGTTGGTCTGCTATGTGAATATTATTGTTTATAAACAAATTTAAATTAATATCCCAGAAAGTGTTGCGAATTACTCACAGCTGCAGGGACGGACTATCTGTGACACTAATGTGCCCATTTTTTTACGCCCTATATGATTAGAACTTTGAACAATGTTTTTTACATAGGTACCTTTAACTATTGACTAAAAATTAAGACCTCTTCATTCGTGTCGCTAATCCTAACCGTTTTCGGAAAAACGTCATTTTTAACATATTTACATCATGTATATTTAGCGTATTTCAATAAAAGATACATCTTTGTTCCTATAAATTATAAATGTTCACTTTTAACTGCTTAATATTAATACATGATCGCAATAAAATGACGTTTATCCGAAAACGGTTGGGATTAGCGACATGAATGAAGACTACTTAATTTTTAGTCAATAGTTAAAGGTATGTAAAAAACGTTGTTCAAAGTTTTTATCATACAGGGCGTAAAAAAAATGGGCACATTGTCACAGCTAGTCCGTCCCTGCAGGTGTGAGTAATTCGCAACACTTTCTGGAATAGTAATTTGAAGGGTCTTACCTGGTATACATCATATGAAAAAAAAATTTTAATATACCTGTTGGTTTAATAATTATGTGTCAAAAACCTTAATTCCATGGGAGCCCATATCTCCGAAGAGGAGGCCGATACGAAAGAAGATTATAATATGAACTTGTAGTATTCTTTTCACGTATTTTTTTCATAGCCGGGAGATTTTCCCGGACACCCTGTATAATTGTCATAAACTAAAAGTATTACCTCTTTCACACAGTTTCCTGATTTTATATACGATCATCCATCAAAAATCCTTAATAAGTATTTTAAGTCCTACTTAGCAG
Source organism: Polydrusus pterygomalis (assembly GCA_963969555.1). Lineage (NCBI taxonomy): Eukaryota > Metazoa > Arthropoda > Insecta > Coleoptera > Curculionidae > Polydrusus > Polydrusus pterygomalis. The sequence goes on from OZ018379.1 coordinate 25,162,884, forward strand.
CTGTAAGCGACCCAATTATCCCAGCAACCTGTCAACAAGTCTATGTATTTCCCAAGTCGGTGATAAACTATGTCGTCTCTCTCAAAGCAGAAACTACCTTTAAATTTCGATGTGATCGAGTTAATGTAAATGAAATATTATGTGTCTTAGTTTTGTATTTTTCGGAACTGAGTTTCGACTGCTTTTAGTTATTATTAATTTTTATCTAATCAATAAAAGATGCAATCAAGAATGATCAGTGGCGGTTGCTCTATAAGGCCGCGTGACCGCGCGCCCCTCCTAGGAATTTTAACATAACACAAAAATTAAATGTTTATTTAAATATTTATTATTATTATTCATTTTAATACTAATATTTCTAAATTTTAAAAAACCATAGCAACTCACCAATTCTGACCTCATCTCTAATTGTCTGTTTTCGTTGACCAACGATAAGCAAGCCTCCACGTGTGAATTTTAGATAATTGAATCGTCGTCGTTGAAACGCTGCGACGGACGGTGAATCTCGCCTGGCGTATATAAATTTCGCCGAACGAACCCGAACGTCACCCGGTTATATCCGATTTATTTAGGGACTCTACGGCCGCGGTATTTTAGCCCCTGCATTGCTTTATACATTTCGGACTTTGTTGTGGCGTAAGCGCGCGTCGAGTTTGAACTAATAAAAATGATAAAATCTAATGTGAACGACGGGCCGAAAACCGATCTTTTACGCGTCGGTTTTCAAAAGACATTTATAAATGTATGTATTAATTTACCTAAAATTTTTTTTATAAATAGATATTTTTTCGAGCAATTTACTTATATGTCATTTGGTATTGGATTTCTATTGCGCCCCTCCAAACACACCCCACGACACGCCACTGAGAATGATAATTTTAAATGTGTCAAATATTTATGTCAGAAGATACCTCGATCTTAATCTAACCTGCACAGCGATTTAATTCTGTATGTGAATGCGATGAATGTTGTTGTGAAGAAAATGCCAAGTCTTAAGTTTCTTGCTAATATATTTAAATTAAGAAATCATCCTTAGCACGAGAAACAGCAAATAAGATTTCTACTTATTTTATACAGACATTAAAATACAATCCCAAAATTGAGGCATATTCATTGTGGTTTGCAATCTTGTTCTTTATAAGATTTGGAAGAAATAGAGTTGATGGAGCGCCTAATGAATGATCCAATTATTAAAAGGAACTGATATTAATAATGAAGACTGAACCAAGGTTTCATCCGATCTGAAGCCTTAGGGTATCGACGAAGAAGTTAATAGACACTTTTCTTTGGGCCGATAGAAATGGAGTGGATCTAATGCTAATGGAACATCTGGGAACTTAATTATGTACTTGGTTTGTCCGGCAACTCAGGCAACAAACGGAATAGAGGTGCAGGAGAAAGAAGATAGTGCTTTTAAAAAATCTGTGGTAATAATTTTGACAATCCACAAGGATGTAAAGAAAAAGGACAAAAAAAACTATTTAGGCATGATCACCTACTGCATCTAATAACTAACAGGTTTTAAAACCAAAACGAATTACCGTAAAGTAGGAAGTAGGTACTCTAAAATACACATTTTTTATTATTTTTAATGTTTATTTCTTAAAAATGATTTATTTAAAATATTACATACAACTTAAATTATTTTGTTAATTATAAAATGATGCAAGAAATTATGTCAAGCGACCTAAGGCTGTAATATTGCTATCTGACTACTTGTTTTGTTCAAATTAAAGTTATTTAAGAATCATTATGTAAAATTAACCAGTGGCGGTTTGCATAAAAGGCAATCAAGTAATAAATTTAATTAAAATTTGTAATGGGACAAGAATGAGGTAAAACGTAAAAACATAAATTTATTACTTACATGAGAGTGTAAAGATAAATTTTGGTTTTTATTGTAATCTATACTAAATAAGTAATATAGAAAATTGTAAAGTGACTGACTAATTCTTCAAGCCTAAGCCCCTAACCCTAGAATGTTGAACTTTTGAGGATGTCTTCTCCTTATCGAATATCGACCTCTATAGAAGGGTAAAAGCGGGTGTTGAAACTTTTATAGGAATTTTTGTATCTCAGAAACTAAATCTAGTGGAGGTCTAAAAAAATTTGTATCTAAGTTCCTTTTATAAAATAATAATATACAGTGTGTCCACCAGGGTTCAGGGGATATATATCAAGCGATATATTCAATAATTATTTTTTTTTTAATTTCGATTATTCAGAATATATCAATCAACAAATCAAGCAAAAAAAAAGTATTTATGTTTTTAAATAATATTAAGGGTGGGTCCGCTTTGAAAATATGTTTAGCTTTATTTTTTCTATTGGATATCTTATAATTATTAACCTTTATGATTTATCTGTTTAGTCATCAGGTACTCATTAGTTTAGGTCATGTTTTTTAAAGTTAGTTTACTTAATAAGTATCCTACAAAAATATTTAGTTTTCAATATGTTTTTGATCGAAATAGTAGTCCTTTCATTAAAAAGAAATATCTTAAAATGATTTATATGTAGGATATAAAATATATTCGATATATATCGGATATATATCCTTTGATATGATACTTTCGAAAATATCATGATATTTTCGAACCCTGGTGTCCACGGATAGAGTTTGGAAGAGGAATTTTTTTTATTAGTAGCTATAGGAGAAAAAGTAATTCTTTATAAAAACGTCTGCTTGTGCTGAAACTACCATCAAATTTGCGATTATTACTATACAGGGTTCGTCAGAAACAACAGTTTTTGTCTTTTTTTTTCAATTCTAATTTTCAATTCCTTTTGATGATTGGCTAAATCATCACTTTGGGAACAAATGGATTGAAAGGTACCTATGGTCCAAATCAGTTGGCACGTAGGAGTCCCGATCTTACAGTTATCGACTGTCATTTATGGGGATATCTGAAGCCACATGTGTATACAACCATAATATCAATAATAACTTAGAACTCTTGAAAAAAAAGAGTAGTTATTGCAAATATCCCAATACAGCAAGTTAGGAACTGTTATCGGGAATTCAGATGTCGAGTTGAACTATGCGGTAACTCGGTGGTACCACGTTTAAATGAAAGTTTTATAATTTATGATTGAATGAATTGAAGAAATATGACATGTAAATAAAAATAGGTAGGTACTTCAAAAGTAGGCAAATAAAAATGGTTTTCTTACAACAAAATCGTTACTCGGCCAGATATAAAATAAATTACAAATTCGAAGTAAGAAAGGAACAATAGTTGTTTGTTTTTACGTAAATTTATTTTTTTTAAATCCAAAAAACTAAAAATGTTGTTTCTGACGAACCCTGTATAGTAATCGCAAATGTGATATTTGAAATTGTAGTTTCAGAACAAGCAAAATTCATTTAATAAATCAATGAAGAGAAAATTACAATTGAAAAAAAAATCCTAAAAAGCAAACATGTTGTTTTTGACGAACCCTGTATAGCAATAATATATAAATAGTAATATAGCAAAAATAATGGTGGAAACCAATTAAACGAGACGCGAGCTACCTTGTGACGTGACTCGGTTGATAAATAGAAATCCATTCCAACAGAGAGCCGGCCTCGTCAAACTGAACGGCGCGGCGCATCAAAGAGGGTTGTTTTAAGCGCCATAACTGTGCACAAAATAGGTTTATGATTTTATGCAGAACGACTTCTTTTTATAAAATATTTTATTAGGTATCAAGGGATTAAAAGGTGGATTTTGTGGATTTTAAGTAGAAAAAGGTTATATTATTAAGTAATTAAGTCAGTAAGTACAATAGTAGTACATATATTACAGTTTGATAGAAATAATGTTTACATTATTTATTTTCTTCTTGTACAATAGTGACCTACGTAAGTAAACTACTCGAGAAGTCGAGAAGGAACGGAGAAAGCAGTGATAGTGTATTGTGTTTAGCCAGTGAAGTTCGACATTTGTGATTAATTTGAAGAAAGTTTAGGATTTTTCGATAAACACAGCTAAGTACAAAGGACATTTCTATTGTTTCTTTAAATCATATATATTTTTGTAACATGGATAATCCTGTTTATAATATACTTAATTTGTTCTTTACACGAAACGCCATTTTATAGACTTAGAGATCACGACAGGAGAGACGTAAGAAATAAAGGTCGCCCTACGTCACCCCTTAATGTTTTAAAACGTGATCATAAACAAGGACATCATTATTCGCGATCATTTAATACTCAATGATACGATAGTCACAAGTGGCTATGTGTGAGTTATTTTCAACAAGGGTTATTTTGTTCGTTACGTGGTGTGGTCTAAATTTATTTTCTCTCTTTTTATTTACATAAATAAGAAAAAGTAAGATATTAGGATAATCATGGGAAAAATTAGGTACTATACCAGGTAATTCCGTTTGGTTGTAGGACTTCGCTACGTTATTTCAGTCGCGGTCGCGTACGTATAGGCGATTACGATTATATTATAATAGAAAAAGTATACGCACATTTTAAACGTTTTAAGGTGTTTTTTGGGTTTTTAAAATGATTCATTGTTTCAATAATAATAATAAATGGTTGAAAAAAATTATTAATTCCTATTGTGTTTTTTTTTTCGTTTATAAGTGAAAGTAATAATTTATTAACATTAAATTATTGGGGCGTGGTTCAAAAATTTGTTTCGGCGGGCTTTACGCCTCTATCATGCCTGTCGCCTACCCACATAAATAGAGCACGAGCGTCACTGATGCACATTGATCCTCTGTGAGCTTCATAAGGCCTTTCGACTGATAAACGTTTTGTATTTCAAATATTAAAAAAAACCAATGTTGTAATTGCACGTTATTAAAAAAAGATAACCAAACCATAATAAACCTAATGATCGCTTGACGTAACAAAAGTTCGAACGAAAATAACCTGAAATTAAATAAATATATGCGTGTTACTTGATTTAATTTGAGTTTATCAGTTTCGTATTTTATTAAAAGCGGACAATAAAACTTTTATTTAAAAAGTTTTTGAAGATACTGGATGAACAAGGATATGATAGGATTTTTATTGAGGAGGAACTTGATATTTAAAGATTGTTGGATTTGAAAATTAAGCCCATATTCCAGGGGCCAAGTTTCTTGTCCAAAAACGTTTTTAAACTATTGAACCAGAAATTGTGCTTGAAAATGATGTTTTACACGTACCCAAGTTTCTGGTAAATTGTTAAAATCAATACAATATTACCATCTAATATTTGACGCGATAATATCGAATATTGTTATTTTGTTTATTTTTTATTTTCGATTTGATAATGTATACGTTTAATTGACTTGTTCTCCTTCTTTTCGCACTAAAAACACGACGACCAATCATTTTAAATTAAATTTTAGAAACAAAACATTAAATACGATTTTCTAACCTGATATAGGTTGGCAGCCACTGAAAGCACCAGAAATCACTACCTTTCTCCCAACTTGGTCAAAAAATTAAAATAAGTTCCAATTTTTTTACAATACATTGGGGCAAGAACTTGTGGCAAAAAAACTTCGTGAGTTAGCCACAAAAAATTTAAGTTTTTAACGCTTCGAAAGCGGTACATTAATCAGTATGGTTTGTAGTTTTTTTTAACACACTTCATTGGGCGTACACGTCCAATAAGCGGACACCACCTTCAGTAAGCGAAAAAAAATTACCAAATCGGTGATGAGCGAATTTACTGTATATGTTTGTGAAAAACTATTTACTTAGGCACTATTACTTACACAAAATTATTACTCCAATAACAGACCCAGTTATAAAGTGCCTTACCTGAAAAAAAAAAAAGAAAATTACAATTCTGATGCAGGAACCATTTTAAAAATAATTACAGAAATTATACAACCAAAATATCTCTTAATTCCCAGAGCCTGTATCGAGTCAAATCTTAGGTTTGATTTATTTAAATTTTTAGAAAAAAATACTTCGTAACACCAAAAAAAAAAGGGTTTAAATGGTCAAGTTAAATTCGTTGCGTCAAGATAACAATAAACTGTAATTTTTTTAAATACAATAATTTTTGAACCAATTTATCGGCGGGTTAAAGCTTTCTTGGTCACTAATTAATAAAAATGTGCTAAAGCAAAGGTAGGAATTGCAATTTAAAGAAAAATAAACTGAAACTATTTCTGTGACCGAACCTTTGCCCAATGGCAGTTGTAAATTACTTTTGCCGATATCGTAGAGAAAAAAAAATCAAACGAAACCATCCAATAAAAGCGTTTTACCACTTATAATTTTGTACTACGTAACGTAACGCCTGTGATAAACATGTAGTAAACGCTAATAGGTTTCTATAGTCACTTCGCTCCTCGGCTTTTACATCGCGGCCTTGGGCATCGCTGTCCCCCCGTTAGATGAAAGTTTAGTTGGTTTATGTCCAAATGTCAAAAACCATAATTAAAGACAATCCTTCAAAGCAACTGACGAGGGTCTACCCTACCGCAGATAACATGATCATAATAAAAATAGAGAAAACTCCTACACCGAATAGGCATTCACATTAGATCCATAGAATACAGACTATGTGGTGACTGGACCTGATAAACAGTACATCAAATCAGTCATCGGGATGCGCTACAAGAAGACCCCCCCCCCGCCTTAAACTAATCGGTTCTTTAAACTGTTCCGATATTCCAAGGGGCAGTTTTGGACCCCTAAATTTACAGTTACGGCTCTGGGTAATTCACCTACTTTCTTACTGCCCGCCAACCCTAAATGACTATAAAGGTGGAAAAACATTACTATCACCTCACGTCAGTTCACATCGTTTTACGACAGAAATAAAATGCATGAATTTCAAGCACAATCACATTATTATTATTTCACGTGACGTCATATCATTAATTTTATAAAAACAAGCTGTGGGATGCTTCGCTAATTGTAACCAGAAAATGTAGAAACTAAATAATAATTCATCTTCAGAGTTTGAAGAAGATTTAAAAAGAGCGTGTGCACTCATAGCGGCTGAATAACTTTAAACTAGGCAATGGATACATGGACATTAATTTAAAAAGAAGGGAGACAAGTGAATTTCACACTTTATTCCAAGCGAAGAGTTATTGCAAGATGATAAAGATCATGTTAAGATAGGGTCAACCGACCGGTGAATGAATGTGACCCAGTCAATGAACAACGATGTCTTTTCGGTCTAATAAGGTATACATCCCTTAAACTTAGTTTACTATCCTTTTTTACTCTAACTTACATTGTACAGTTCACGATTCAATTGCTAAAATGCCGCCAGTGAGTAAACGACGGGTGCTAATCGCTTTTGAAATTGTGGTCTCGCACAGTGTTGCCAGGTCCAAAATTTTTTTTTCCCTAGATAATTTCTTAAAAATTCCCCAGATTCCTCAGATTTTCCCCAGATCTTTTAATTTGAAGAAAAAAGTAGTGATTGGAAAAATTGTGTTATTTTAATAATCGACTTCCGAGTATTCCAGTTCAAAAGTTCGGCAAAGTAGTAGAAAAAAGGTTTTTTTTTAATTCACTTCAATATATTTTACGTTTCTAAAAAAAAAAAAGGTCGCCAATTCCGTAAAGTAACACAGAACACCGGATTACTTAATATATTTTTTACAAATATCACAAAATCAAAAAAAAATAAAAAATTCCCTAAATTATGCAAAATTTCCCTTTTTCCCCAGATTTAGGGAAATTTCCCCAGCAATGGCAACAGTGGTCTCGCATGGTTAGTGTTTTGGGCGCCATTTTCTTTAGGGTAAGTAGATGCTTGACTTACTATAAGTGATGATATTTAATTGTTTATAAAGGTATAAAAATTTAGCTTATGCGGGAAAATGTGTTTGAATCTAATGCTATTGATCCAAAAGCAATAAATTTATTATAGTTTAGGTTATGTTTAATTTTAATATGTTTAATAACTGGCGGAAAAAAGTTCAAATACCAGTGAATGAACGACTGTTCATTTACTGGCATTTTATTCGATTATCTGAAATTGCCTAAAAATGACCCTTGAGCTTTGGTATGATATGGTCGTTTAATAAAATATCTTAAATCTAATAAAAACAGACGCTAGCCAGTAATTGAACAGGGTTTTGTAGTGTTTATTAACTGGATAGCGTACCTGTTCATTCACTGAATTAGGGATAAGACAAGACAAGAAGATCTTAAAAAAAGGAAGCTAGAAAGAGAAAGAAAAAGAAACAAGAAAGAAAAAATAAAATTAAGCGACAGAGTAAAATAAAAGGGCCTGAAAGCGACGACTCCTCAAGTATGGATGAAAACCTGTCACTTTTTGAATTAAAACTTCAACAAAAATGAACAACATACGAAAAACAAGAGAAAAAAACAGGAAAGAGGAAGCGTGATAAAGTTCCAAAAATCGAGGAACGGGACGAAGAAAGAACTAAAAATAAAAAACCTGAAAATTCGCCATCTTGACTATAAAGTTAGTGTTCTACATGATAGTATATAACACGTGGAAGTGGCCGTCACCATCTGATGAAATTTGGTATCACTCAGATGAAATTGTAAAAAAACTTACTGCACAAATACCTCATAGCGTTGAAGGGACATTTGTTATTAATATGTAAATTCAGCATATTATTATGTTTTTTATATTATATTCTTACCTGTACCGGCTTATATAATAAAATTTTAATTATTGTAAGGCTTAAGTGAAGAATAAATACATCGTTCATTAACTGGTCGATACGTGTTTATTCGCTGACTTCGATCGTTCATTTACTAGGTATTTTGATTATTCGTCAAAAATAGCAATTTTTAAACATTCATTATTATATTTGTTTTATCTAGGTATTACTTTTCAATTTAAAAATGATGAATGGATTCGTTATAACCCGTTTCACCCCATTTTATGTGAAATTACAACATCGAGTTTAATTTAAAGTTGATACTACGCTTAACTGTTCATTCACTGGTCAGTTGACCCTATGTCGTTAAACCTTCCTCCATTTTTCTAAAGTCACGCTTCACGAAATTGATGTTTAAACAGAAAATCTGAGCGCGTGAAGACCTGCAAAATCACGTGCTTTCACGTGAACACACCGTATGACAATAGTGTGTCTCTTGTTAATCTGTACCTATGGAAAAACGAATCTCATCAAATTTACTGCTCATGTGTTTTCACATGAACTCACGCGACGGGAAAGTAATGCGTTTCCGCCTTTAGAGTCAAACTTTGTTATATTATATTATATAAGTGAGACATTACGACCACTCGAGACAAGGATTAAAGAACACAAAAACAATACGTTAAAAGAAGAGACCGAAAAGTCAGGTGCAGCTGACCATGCCTGAAAACATGGTCACCATATCATGTGGTCAAAAGCTAAAATCCTACATAAGGAACCACACTGGAGGAAATGAAAGTTTAAGGAAGCTGCTGCTATTCACCAGAATTCAGGCTGCTTTAGTAAACCATCATTAGACATAAGAAATATATGGAATCCTTTGTTAGATAAATGTAATCTTAGGATAAGATCGCTTGCCAACTGAACGCATGACTGCATCCACCTCAGTTATGCTTCGGTGCACCTAGTTAGTATAAATAGCCTTGTAGTTACTTTACTTATTTAGTATTCACCTGAAGACGACTGGAGATACTTACCAGTTGAAACGTTGTGATTTAAAACAAATAAAGACAATGGAAGTCCAAAACACTTTCATCGTTCAAACTTTGTTGTTATACTTGGTCCTGGCTATGGGATGTTTCAGATCGTAAAAGCACGCTATGGTAATTTTTGGGGTTGATAGGAATTTAGATATTTGAGGAGCACAGCCTACGTATATGGTGAAAAGAAATAAATAAATAAATAAATAAAAATATTTTTTTTAATAATTTGTTTTGGACGTCCAAATAGTTTACAGAGAACTGGTACCGAGGCCTTAAAATTTATCAATCACTCAACAGAAATTATAATATTTCACAAATTTACAGTATGAGTTGAATTTCAATAAAGTATATTTTCTGTTTTCCCTTAAATAGTTCTTAAGGTCATGACACATTCTTGCAATAACACCCTGAAGTACACTTTATGGTATCCTATTATAGGCTTGTAGATATGCCTCTATATTGTATTGGCGAGTCTTGACATTTTCTAGTCCATGATTCATTCTTGTGCTATAATTCTGAAATTGTCCATTTTGTTGTAGTTTCACATTTATTTATAAAAGTTTATTTTGTATACGGTACCTAACTTATTTTTATGTAAGACCGAGTTACATAAATTGCATTATTAGGTGTGTAATATAATAATATAGTTGCTACCGTACTAATGTAATGGGATTAATTATCATTTAAAATGTATTTACTACTAATATGGGAAATATGTATAATTTACATATTATCTGCTATTAACCCATTTGCTCTGGATACGTCTAAACTTAAAGAATCGGTATTTATTGCTTATAACGGCTAAAAACGACCTCTTAACTTAAGTAGATCGCGGCCAAGTTCGTTGAAGCAACCGTTAAATAATAAATTTCTTAAAAATCCTATAATCTTGTCTTACAAACCATATCGACCATGACCGATTATAAAACAAAGATTTATTATTACCGAGCTAACTCTTTTCACCATAAATGGTTTATTCTTTGACCTTTATAATTAATTCAATAGGAATCGTTTGTAAAATTTTAATGTTATCCTTTTGATAAGGTAAACTTTTAAGGTGTGTAAGATCAATCTATATACTGTTACTTTACCAGTCAGGATAGTTTTAGTGCAAATCAGTGTAACCTTGTGAAATCCTGGCGTAAATCTGGGTTGCTGCTTAGTTATTTCGGGTTCTACACTTTAATATGGGCTTCGAACCATGCACGATTCTCAGTCATTAGAAGCACCCCCCAAGGGTATGTTTCTTTCCCCGCACCCATGAAATATCCGATCTCATCCGACCTGGTTGCCGGCGTGAATGGGGTGGGATTGGGGAATGATACACTTTCCATTATTTCTTAATATTTTGCTCGACGCTGGACCCATGTCAATACTTATACCGCTAAAATCCACCGGACTCGAACCGGTTTTCCGGCAGTGGGACACGAACCCACAAACTATCGACTGTCGCGTTAACCACGAAGCCACCGAAGACAGTTCGTAAACGTGGGTAAATACGAATTTTTAGGTTAATTATTTAGATTTTTTATTAGATACTTTAAATTCTCCAACGGTTTTAATAAAGCTTGTGAGGTACTAAATAACGGTGATTGGTTCCGCGGCTTTTCCATAAGGTCACTTGGTCAATCACCTCCCTCAGTTATGTAATTCTTATGTAACTTAATCTTTATTTAGTTTAAATTAAGTTTAAAATTCATCCTATCAACAACAAACCTCGTTTTTTCGATATTATTACCATTACCTCTAAAATATCCCTCGTATTCTATGATCACAACCACGTAACGGTACTTATCGTACGTCCCCGCCGTATATTCGGTCCAAGCGAGCCTTCCGCACGGCTGTTTCCTTTACCAGACAAACTTAGATGCGCAAGCGTGCAAGAGAGAAAGAAACGCATGCTACTACTGAAAGGAAAAACAAAGAAAAATTATCTGCTAGGGCTAGAAGCGAAATAAAATATCGTTGAGGTTCCGACGAACGTTGCCATTTTGCTGAAACCTGTGGAAAGAAGAGCGGAGTTACACTACGGGAGCAGTTCTTAGCTTATTTTCCAGGGAAATTTGTTGGCTCAAGTGCTGCGATTTCTGCAGAAAGGAGGATTGTATAATGTACCTACCGTGCGAGCAAAAATTATTTGCATCAAAGAGGGCCTTACATCTAAGGACATAATGCTTAGCCGTAGAGCTTAATACTTGTTGGGTGTCAGTAACTACCTGAATTAACAATTAATCAGTTATTCAGTCATCTTTGACAGTCGTTACAAGTAATATGATTCATCGCTAATTTTTCCAATTTCTTGAACAATTCACACAATGGGCTTTACGGAACAGCACAAAACGATCATGGTTGAAGCGTATTTTCGAAATGGGGTTAGAGTAAATGGTGAGTGGCAATACAATCCTTGTTTGTGCATGGACGATTTTCACGAACATTTTCCTAACGTTGCTTTTATTGCTGGGGATTTTTATCATTGCCTGAAAAGAACCGTGGCTGTGTTTACGGAAACAGGTTCTATACAACACAAAAAATTATTCTTAAGAAGCAGCTAAATGTATTTCCTTATAAAGTGCAAGTCTTCCAAGAAATACAGGCCGCAGATTTTGAAAGACGCAGGAATTACTCTCAATGGTTTACCCAAAATTTATTGAAAATAAATGATTTATTAGACCTGCCATTTTTTTCGGATGAAGCCTGGTTCCACCTCTCCGGTTATGTGAATTGTCAGAATACACACAGTCCACATTGCACCCTCAAAAAATTGTAGTCTGGTTAGCTGTTTCCCGAAGAAGATTATTATTGGTCCTATTTTTTCCATGGTACAGTTACAGCACAGCGGTATAGAGACAATATTTTGAATCCATTTGTGGAGCAATAATTACTTGACGACGAACTACGCTTTGGATATTTTCATCAGGACGGTGCAACCGCCCATACAGCCGCCGAAACTATTAACTACTTACGCAAGTTTTTTGACGGCAGATTGATCAGTTTTCGATCAGACATTGAATTCTTACCTAGATCACCTTGTTTAACGGTTATGGATTACTTCGTTTTTCCTCATTTAAAGAACACTATTTTTAAAACACCAGTTGCAAATTTAGAACAATTACAAGAAAGGATTATCCAAGAATGTGGTAACATTTCTCCAGAGATGATGGTCAACACTTTCGAAAAGCCCTACGTTCTTTAATCCAAGCCCTCTTTGATGCCAATAATTTTTGCTCGCACGGTATATTCAAATTTTAATTATCAGTTTGTAATTGTTTACATTTAATTTTTAATTATAGATTTTGCGGTGTCGTCCGGGCTTGATAATTTGTAGTTTTTTTTAAATTATTTACAGAACAAAGACTTAAAAACAGTAATACCTAGTTTGAATTTTGTCAGTACGAATATTATTACTCCTGTAAGTAAAACCGTTTTCATTGGTTTATTACATCTAAGGTATGGTAATAAAATAATTTCACGATACATACGTAAGTAAACTAATGGGCAAATACTTACATATTAAAAACCAATAAATAATATAATTACAAAACAAAATACCCCCTTAACACACAGCCTAAACCATTTAATACCATTATTTAGGTAAATGAGTTATTAATTTACAAGTCATTCGGGTTTTAATCTGCTTTGCGAACACATGCAAATGGCAGGCTGTTTGCTGGTGATCTATCGCCTTTTGATGGGTATATTACCGTTACAGGCCCCCAAATACGTACGAACAATGGAAATGCATGTACGTGGTTGGAACCGACCTTTTGCCACTTTGTCAATACAAGGGCTATTAGAAAAGTGTTCTTCTTATAACAATAAATGAAATACTTTATTTTTCGACATAATATAATAATTCCTTAACTTCAACTCCGTCTGTTTGTTTTTAAAGGTGGTAGACAATGTATAGTATTGTATAGTAAGTATTATCAAAAAAATTACCTTTTCTAACTTCCATTGTCTTTAATTTCTTACTTAACACAACGTTTCGATTGTTAGTATCTCTATTCTTCTTTCTTTTGTATTAACCCAAATTAAATATTGAACTACTTTTAATACGGCAATGTTGTAAAGAAATAAATCGTATCTTCTCAATGCGACGCATTTTGTTCCCAGAACAGCCTCCCCAAAAACGAATTATATTCGTTAGAACCTATAATCCACCAAGACGTTGGTGGGGGTTCGTAGCGATCGGCAATCGCCGCACGCCGTAGTATTAGTTTTAACCTTTTCGTTGAGCAGGTCACATCGTTGCTCGGAGTCTTCTAGCTGTCTTAATCTGAATTTTATTGATCGTACCCTGTTTTAATTACTTTATTCTTCCTTTGTATTTAACTTTGCATATCAGATAAAGCAATAGAATATTCTTATTTCGCACAACCCCATCATTAGTATTGGACTTTAGAATCTATGGACGAATTTTACCATCTCAGTAAACCATCTTGCATAATAGACAATCATAATGCAATGTTAAATGACAAGAACAAAATCACGCTAGAAGCTATTTAAATTTTTGAGAACTACAGTACTGATTTTTAGTGGTACGGTTTATTAACCGTAGCAAGCAAATATTATTACGATTAATGTCAAGTTTCATTACAGCTACCAGTCAGAACTAATACAGTATATAAAACCAGATTACACCCCCCATAGGACTTGATAATTACTTTGAGTATTCAGAGCAATATTGGCTATAAACCATTCTATGGTAGCATTAACTCCTATTTCCCATTGGCTAAATTACCGTAATATTATCACTACACAACGGTCTAGCAATTTTCTTTGTCTTATAGTGGGAAAGCCCGTTGCTGTCACATATAGTATTAAACAGTTGTATAAAGAGTATGCGAATTCTTATAAGTAATAGAAGGCTTTTTTCTCAGTGTGATAACGGCATATGGTTAAAGAAAATGCAGATTTAGGTATTTCCTGAATCGGTCTGCGTAGCGATCGTTTCTGTAAAAAACATTAGATAAAGCTTTAAATATGCGTTGATAGAAAAAACCACGAATTTCGAAAAAACTTACATGGACTAGTTCGATTTCACAGCGTAAGTTCCGAAAAATATATCGCGCTTTGTTTTATGACTGTTGAATTTACTTTTTCCTTAACAAACGTTTTCTAATTTGAAATAATTGAAAATGTGTTCTTTAATACTACAGCAGGAAGATAGAAACTAAATTTTATGGGGTGGGGTGTCACAGGGAAGTAGTTTGGGCCCATTGCTTGTTATCTTATATACCATAAAGGAATGGGCCAAACATTTATTAAAATTAAACTTCTCAGGTGGTAAAATTGTTTTTGCAATCGCTCATTTGCCTTACAAGTGTATGCAAATCTTAATTTTATTATGTTTTTACTGCATAGACTATGTAAATATTTTCTTTTTACTGCGCACTGCCGTCACAACATTCCAATAAATAGTATGTTCATACGGTGAATCATTGAAATATATCATGCGCGCGCGATAAACGTTTGTATTCTGAAAATCTCCTACTCCAAATATACTGGACGTGATAATTAGTTTATGTTTATTTTACATGCATTTTACAAACATTTACTCTATCTAGTAAGTAAATATGGCTTCAAAACATAGACATTCACCCTTAAATCCGTACAGCTTGTTTAGTGCGCAAACAAAAGTTAAATTTTATGGGTGAAAAAATAGCTCATCAGTCACACCCCTTGCCGCCCCACAGGTATGGGCATGCGCAAAACCCTCTTTTTTTTAGGGTTTAGCGACATCCTCAAAATACACTCCAGAACCGACTCGGCGCCATTTTTGTTGTTGTGTTTTACGTTTTCTCTGTGGATTTCTAGCTGTGTCAAGTTAGCTTTGTTTACCCGCAATGAAATTTTTTTTGGGTACGTGTCAATTCCGCCTGTAGCGATTGTAAACGAATTTTTAGTAAACTACTCCCAATTATACCTGCTATATACGAATTTCCAAAAAACGGGAAGAAAAAAGTTACTGAGGATAAAAACTTCAAAAAGTAGAGGTTGTAAACGAATTTTAATTTTGTTAGTGGCGAAGACTAAAGATGCATGATAAATCCTAATGGTAGAATTTCAATCTTCGCCACTAAAACAATTTAAATTCGTTTGTAAACGCTACAGTTGTTTTCTTTGCTATTGTGGATTGTGGGTGTTTAATATTTATGGATTTCTACTGACAGATATATGCGAATCACATGACTACTACTTTTTTTTGCTTAATTTTCATCTCGATCGAAGCAGAACTTGATGCCAAATTCAAATTTCGAATAAAGTTATTAATAAAAAAAAATCCCATATGATGCGGACTTTACTGGTTACACTGTACAATAATAATTTTAAGTTCGGCCGAAACTGAGACCAAGGCCGAAGATTCGGTTTCGGCTGAAAATCTTGTTTCGGTCGGACACTAGTTCTGTCCAAGTCAGATTTGTACACTGAAAAAAAAGTCTGTTTCATCCCAAATAAATGATGTATTTGCTTTATTTTTGTTAGTCACAAATAATCTTTATTTAGCTCAAACAAATATTGTTTGCAACAAATAAATTGAATTATTTGACTTTTATTTCATATTTGTTTGGTTTTTATTTATTTATGTGAAATAAAACTTATTCGCGCCAAACAAAAAAGTGTTTGCTACTCCTCTGCCTTTAAACGCCTACATTTCAAACAAAATATTATTTGCTGCAAATAACTTTTTATTTCGCCACTGCTTTTTGAAATCTAGGCAGGTACCAGGTAGAGACTGGATAGTTTAGTCGTTTAGTGAGCGTCTTTCGACAAGGTGATATATAATTTTGTGTGGCAATGGATGTTCGCGATTGGCTAGTTGGCCATAACATGGGACATCTGTGGCCCTCCTTCGAAGGTAAGATTTTAATTTTAATGTTTATTACTTAAAAAAGACAGATAAAACATATTATACAAAATAATAATTACTAAATCATGCATGCCATGGAGAAATGCCCATTTAAAAACGTTTCAATTATTTTTGTATATAATAGAAAAAGTTAACAAATTTGTCTTTGCCATATTATTATATTATTTTATAAACATGCATATCGTTATTGTTTTGATTTCTGTTTTCAATATAATTATTAATATTCATATATCAAGATGGCCGCGAAAGCGTCTCTTGCAGCCCCTTTGTGTAAAATTATTCATTTGCCTTAAATATTTATTTGCGTGAAATAAATAAAATTTAAAGCAAATAAATATTTATTTGCTTTAAATAAATAAATATTTCGGGGAAACAATTATTTATTTATAACTATTTTTGATTGTTTGTGATAAATTTAATTTATTTCCCTCAAACAAGATGTTATTTTACAGGAACATTTAGTTATTGCAGTAAATATGGATGTTTAAGGAGAATAAGGCTCTCGTAGGCGCAGACCGAGTTTAATAACTGTCATGTTAATTACAGTTTTGTTTTCTTTTCTTATATAGTTATGTTATTTTTGGTAACAATAAACAGAACATATATAAAAACTGTGGTATGATTTATTTCTTTTTGCAGCTCCTCTTCTAAATAGTTTGGGAGATTATACCCTATTTTAATTATTTAATTTAAATACCTTATTGTTTATTACAAATATAGTTTTTACCAAAAAATATTTAATAATAATTATATTATATATTATTATGTTCAATAGTTAATAATTATTTATTTATAGGAAACAATAAGTTATTTAAATTAAATGCCAAAAAGCACACATCCTAATTTCGAAATTATTTGAACAGAATAAATATTTATTTAATAGAAATAAATACATATTTGTTGGTTACCTATATTGCTTCGTGCTAAATAACGGAATTATTTTAATTAAATAATATTTATTTGAATATCATATATTTCCCTCTTAAAAGTCAAATAATTTTGGACAAAATTTCAAATAATTATTTGTTCAGGCCATAGAGAACAAATATTTGTTTCGGCGAACTCCATTTTTGTTTAGATCAAATAAATTCTTTTTTCAGTGATTAATTCTTGTAAATAAACTAACATAGGGATTTACATTAATGTATCTTAGTATTTTCTTACATTAAATGTTGTAGTCTACGGCACTGTTCTGTGCTATTTTCGTCAAAAATCCTTAAGCCAGGTGTGGTTAATTTGGGGGATGATTCAGCTTAAGCTGTACTCTTTAAATGATTAAACATTATGTAAAATGATTTTATAAGTGGCTTATTGAACTCTCTTTGTTACCGCTAAAATCATAAAATTTAAAAGACATAGTAAGTACTTACCTCTTTTATATTCTGGTGGGAAAAAAATGAGGTTTTAATCACCGATGGGGTTTTTAATTTAAAACGAAACCGAGGTTAAAACCATATAAGCTTACAACATTTTGATATTAAAAAATCATTAATTTTATGAAAGGTAATAAAAATGTATTTTCCTTTATATCGCTGTAAAATGTATTCTCTCAATTTAGAGCCACATTATTTTTTATGGGAAAATTCTTAATTTACACTTAAATGTGTAAAAGCTTTTATGATAGTATTATATGCATTTAGTAACTATAGTCATTAAATTACTAGGCAATAATAATGTCTTTCTCCCAAAGTCCTAATTGAGCATCCAACAAAGTAATTTTAAATGATGTTAAAATAGGTTGAATGTTGGACAACTTATTAAGTAAACCTTAGATTAAATATTTTTACGAAGATAGAGAAAACGAAAATGCCGACTTCCGACTTTAAATTGGTTAAACTACTCAGAAGCACCTTCGATGTGTCGACGAATTTTTCCGACAATCCAATGCCAAGATTTTATTTTGATGTCCTTATTTTTTGTCTTTTCCTGTTTTAGTTTCATAGACTTATTATAAAACGGATACACTGAGGAAAATGATGTTTGTATTGATAGCTTATTTTGTATTAATCCCTATTAAATAAATTGCTAGTGTATCAAACCCGCTTTAGTGTTATATCAATTCCAAATTTGCTTAAACAGTGTTTTTATTGGTAGTAATCAGTTCCATTAGCAGCACAGTCTTGTTGAATAATGAACGAATTTTATTACAGCAATTTTGTTAAGAAATAAATTGTATCTTCTCAAATGCGACGCATTTTGTTCCCAGTAAAGCGCTTTCTCTACAATTAAGAAAGCAGAGCAGCGTCCCTAAAAACGAATTGTCTTCGTTAGAACCTATAATCCACCAAGACGTTGGTGGGGGTTTGTAGCGATCGAAAACTACGAGAAAACTATAATTATTTTTGGTGTCACAGGAGCCTGTAGAAGTAACGAGTTAGTTACTTAGTCGATTCACATCACTAAGAATACCATTATAATATGCTCCATTATATATATTGGAAATTACTACGAAATGTGTCTCTTCACAAGTTCACTTGGACGTTTCTCTCCGTCCCGTTCTCTAAGGTAGGAACACCAATTTTAGCTATACAGTGTCCGCAAGAAAGTCCGCATCAAATGGGATTTTTTTTTATTATTAGGTATAGGTAAAAATTGAAAAAGCAATTAGTTTTTGCTTACCTAAAAACCAAAAATGACGTATACTGAAGCAGCTGCACGACTTGCGTTACCTGTCAAATTTGACATTTTTAATAAAATAGGTTCAAAAATGCCCTTATTTATCAAAATATCGAAAAACTTTATTCGAGAAAGTTGTTTATTTAGATATTTTTAGCGTCTGTACGAAATTTTGACAGTCTAATACAATTTTTATTTTTTGCCAGATTCTTGAAAATTTTGATCAACCCTCGTAGAGTAACTTTTATACATCGATGTAAAACCATTTGCCTTTACTTTATTTGTAATCTTAATGCAATTTTATGTAAAATTTTTGTTTCCAATTACTTATTTTGCTTCAAAAACTGAAGGAAGCTTTCGTTGAGATTTTACTTAATTAATATTGGATCAAAAAGAATAAATATAAATAGCTCGAAACATGTTATTCAAAAAAAACATAGTTTAATATAATTAATTTAATTTAATATTAATTAAGTAAAATTTCAAGGAAAGCTTCCTAATATTTTCTTTTTGTACATCTGTTTACTGACTTAAGAAAAATGAGCAACGTCGGTTTTGGCAAAACTGATGTAATTAGATAAACTTTGCATAAAACATTATATACTGATCAATAACAATTTCAGTTTTTGAAGCAAAATAAATAATTGCAAACAAAAATTTTACACAAAATTGCATTAAGATTACAAATGAAGTAAAGGCAAATGGTTTTACATCGATGTATAAAAGTTAATCTAGGAGGGTTGATCAAAATTTTCAAGAATTTGGCAAAAAATAAAAATTGTATTAGACTATCAAAATTTCGTACAGAGGCTAAAAATGCCTAAATAAACAACTTTCTTGAATAAAGTTTTTCGATATTTTGATAAATAAGGTCATTTTTGAAACTATTTTATTAAAAATGTCAAATTTGACAGGTAACGCAAGTCGTGCAGCTGCTTTAGTCTACGTCATTTTTGGTTTTTAGGTAAGCAAAAACTAACTGCTTTTTCAATTTTTACCTATACCCAATAATAAAAAAAAATCCCATTTGATGCGAACTTTCTTGCGGACACTGTATACTAGACAAATAATATGACATGCGGTAAAACACTAAAAAATTATCAGTATTTTCAACTCTCTCCAATGGTTCTTTTCACTATCATCATATTCAGCATTGCCATCTTGAATTAGAACCCATTGAAAATACATCCCAATAATAAAAATCTTTCTAGGGGGTCACAAACCTTTCCTAGAGACAATTAAAAAGACGCCGCTAAAGCAGAAAGTTTGAAACCATGAGATGAAAACCTTATTATGTCATTCCATTATCCGCGCCATTCTTTTCTTCGTCAGCTTCGACGGATTATATTATTATCTTTGTTTTGATGAAGTAAATAGACAAGAACAGCTTAAAAATAGAAAACAACCCGCTTGATTTCAGGTAGGTTGCGGCGTTCGACCTTCAGCTGAATAGGTTTCATGGGTCGAGGCAGGTGTGACGTTTTATTTATTATCTCAGTAAATAATTAAAAATTTTAAAAATTGAAACCGTAAAAAATTTTATTTTCTCTTTCTCGATGCGATAGGATATAAATCAAAATTTGGTAAAAACGCACATTAGCTGATGTACCTGTGCCCAGATACTCGTTCCTCAGAATTTGACAAAGTATTAAACTGCCTTTCAGGTTATCTTTTGTCTTTTGTTTCCAAAGCCCTTGATTTTTTCAAAAATGGAATCTGCCAGCTTATCTTTTTCCTACCTACCTACCACATGCTGCTTAACTTTCTTACCTCTTACCAGTGGCGGCTCGTGCCATTTTAGTGAAGTAGAGCCAGGTAAACCCTTAGCGCCGCAGGCAAAAAAATGTTGGGTGCCACGCCCTTTTTTGTTAATAGTTCTTGCTTTTGAAGTAGGAAAAATAAGCAAAAAGGCACCTAATTTAATTTATGAATTTACAATCATATCTTGAATTTAAAAAAAAATACTGTAGGTAGAGTGTACTATATAGACCGAAAGAACCACAAAGCGAACGCAGTTTATAATTTGGTTTAATATGTATCTGTTTTTATCAATTTGTTCGTTTTTCTTCATTATTTCATTGTGATATGCAGAATTGTTTAAATGTACCTTCGATTTTTCACGTGTCTTCATTTTTTCCCAGATATGGACCAAATCATCTGTACCTTTTTGGGACCAAGTTTGCTCCCCCATCAAATAAAACACACATAAAACAAAATAGTCTATTAGATTTATCACAACCGCACACCCAAGTATTTTTTCCATAAATATTTCTATTAAATCAGCCGGCCGAACGAAAATTATTTAGTTTACAAACAACCTTACACGACACGACGCGGACAAACAACTGTTTGAATTTGAAACGTCTAACGTCAAACGGTCAAACGGGGTCAAAGGGCCTGGCTACACGGAGATGTTTTCCTGCTTGCATTCAAGGTCATTTTCCAATGTTTTTTATTGGTGTGTTATGGCAATTACGTCATAACTTCGGGCCTCCCGTGTGCCTCGTCGCTTTGGCGCGAAAGCTACGTTACCGTTTTACGCATAATCGCTTCCTCAATAGATGGAAATTTGCACCCGACTGTGTTCCATTTTTAAATTATTTTGCTAATTGCTTTAAAAAGGAGAATATTAATTTTAATAGGTTTTGGTAATTTGTAAAGGGCAGGACGCTGGACAGGAGGGCAGGTAGTGCCATGGCACTGTGGCTCTACCCCACGAGCCGCCACTGCCTCTTACCTCAGCAGTCTACAAAATTATTAAACACATATTACAAAACGAACGTATTAAGTACTTGCATTATACACTACCGTCTGAATTATTACTTATATTCTATTTCAAGTTTAATATTTATTTAGTTTCGAATTCGTTTTACACTTTTAATATTTAACGAACAATGAAGCATTCAAGGTCAGCCAAATGCGACGTTTCAAACCTTCGCGAGCTCAGGGGAATGGATGATAAACAGCGGTTTGCATACATAAGTAATGTGTAACATAAACGTATTCCGTTAAGTTGCAAATTCCATGAAGCAGAATTACAGGTCTTAAATGAAGGCGGAAATAATCTTAAGGACTTGACATCTAAATAGTCTTGGAAGTTAAAGTTTGTGTCACTAATTTGATTGATAAGAAATTTTTAGCGGTGGTTTTGTTTTACAGGATTTACCAATGCATTGTTTATATTTTTTTAGGTCAGCGGTGCGATCAAGGGCGTCCATAGAGCGTTTTTCAGGGGGGGGCAAAAACTTAAACAATATTTTTTTATATATGACTAATTATTTAACATATATGCCTAACGGAACCTACAGAATTCGTAAAAAATAAACACAAAATTACAATTTATAAGTTTTCATCATAAAATAAAAATGTTAAATTCCTAGACGTCTTGCCAAACTCGTTGACTACTTTTTTTATTAAATTTTCTTTATTTTTTTGTAAATAATCATAATCAGTTTAGTGATTAGTTGGTCTCTACTAACTAACCACTGTACTATTCAATATTTACAGGCGCGGATCCAGAACTTTGCTTTGGGGGGGGGGGGGGGTCATCATGATATAAATGAAGTTAAAAAGCGCCGCAGGCGAAACATTTTTGCGACCACGCCCAAAATTTGACAGAGAATGCGCTATAGGCGAGAAAATTTAAACTTTACATTAAAAAGAATAATATATGCATGTAAATTAATGTTAAAGTGAATTTAAAAAAAGAAAAAATATAACTAATTTATGGTATAGTAATGTTGTCATGAATCTTGTGAAAAAGCTGCAGAGGTAGTCAAAACAGTAAATTCATTTATTTATTTTCTGTTTTGGGGGGGTCATGACACCCATAACCCCCCCCCCCCCCCCCTGGATCCGCGCTTGAATATTTATACCGAGGGGTAATTCACTGGCGAAAATGGTGTACAACTTCTAGAAAATACAAAAGAAAATACAGAAAATAAAAGGAAAATGCAGAAAATACGAAGAAAATACAGAAAATACGAAGAAAATACAGAAAATACGAAGAAAATACGAAGAAAATACAAAGAAAATACGAGAAAAATACAGGCAACATAAGGAAAATATGGAAAATACGCGCGCCACTCAATTTGGCAATGACGTAAAGTCGTTAACGCTGTCGGGTTTTCGACGGTTTTAATGGTGGGAATAACCAACTTAAGATTCTGGAACAACTGCTTTGACTTCTAAAAAAAAATTTAGTAAAGCCAATTTTTTTTTGGCGAAAATGGTGTACAAGTTCTAGAAAATACGAGAAAATACAAGGAAAATACAGAAAATACGAAAAAAATTAAGAAAATACATGGAAAATACAGAAAATACGAGAAAAATTAAGAAAGTACAAGGAAAATACAGAAAATACGAGAAAAATTAAGAAAATACAAGGAAAATACAGAAAATACAAGGAAAATACGAAGAAAATTCGGCAATATGGAAAATGGTGTAGAAATTTTTCTCAGTGAATTACCCCTCGATTTATACTGAATTATGAAATAAAATAGTAATGTGGACGCCTAGGGGGGGGGCAAGTGCCCGTTTTGCCCCCCCCCCTATGGACGCCCTTTGGTGCGATCTTATGCTTTTACCATGTAAGGAGTTAGAAGTTATGAAAATAAGCATGTTGTGTTCCGGTACTCTCACCTCCCTGAAAAGAGGCTCGAGCAAAAGAAGAGGTGCTTGACGCCGTAGCTATAATCATTTTTGGTAATGCCATTTTATCTGAATCATCACCATCATCATCAACCAGTCCTCAAAACGTCCACTGCTGGACATAGGCCTCCCTCATGGCTTGCCACCTGATTCTATTTTGACCTGCTTGGATCCAGTTGTTTGCAATTCTTTTCAGATCATCGGTCCATCGTGTGGATGGTCTAACTCTACTTCGTTTATCGGTGCGTGGTCTCCATTCTAACAACCTCTTTGTCCATCTGTCGCCGCTCATTCTGCGCACATGTCCTGCCCAATTCCATTTTAACGTAAGGACATCATCGAACGAATAACCACGTTGAAATGGAATTGAAATGGAATTTATCTTAATAATGCTATAATTATGTGAGTTTTAAATCACAGGTAATTATTTGGACACCCAGTATTTTATTTTCAGCACTATTTTCCTATCTTTCTTGCAATACCTTTGGTATATCACATACCTCGACGAGCGTATGGTTTAAGTACGTTTTTGTGGTGCTACTTCGAAGGGTGTTGCCAGTCGTCACAAATGCCTCAATCCATCGGGATTGCTATAATTCTTAAGTCACTAGCAGCAGCTTCGAATATCCCGTCTAACTAAATCGGTAGTTTGAAACATATTTTCTTGCCATATATAAAATCGCCATGATATTTTATAGAAGAGGCCAACACATTAGGAGGAGATAAGGTGTTCCTTATTTATATAAATAAATAAAGAAACTAACAAAACTGATTCAATGGCTTTATACAAAAATAACCCCTGCATGTGTTTCATATTTTTGATTCAACATTTTCTGATTTTCTAACTTGTAGCCAAGCTTGTCGAGTATATTAATTCGAAATGAGGAAATTAAATATTGGTTTTCGCTCGTCACTTTTTGGGATCAAAACTAAAATGTTTAACAAACAATCCCTGATCGGAAAATCGGTTTCTAAATCACGTGTTTTAAAGGGCTTTTAAAATTTGTCAAAATTAAATGCTGCAAACACCAGGGGAAATAGTGTTATTCATCGAACTATTATAGTTATACCAAAAGCTATTTTATTCATAATAGTATATAACGTAGATAATAAAATGATCCACGTTAAACTTTTCTTTTTGCAACGGATTATTGTGGTCTTATTCCTCTACACTTCTCTCGAGATAAAAATAAAATAGAGTGTTTTAAAAATAGATTAAAATGGATTTGTGTTTGGAATACATGCCGTATAAATATTTTGTACTCTGAAAATTTATGTAAGATTTTCCTGTTTAAACCAAAATATTACATAGGATTATTACCTAGATTATGGCATGTCATATTCTATAGAGCAACAAAGTTTTTATTTATTGAGGTTGTTTGTATTGGTAATATTGGTATGATTGGCACTAATTTTATCACTTTTTAGCAAAAAGAAACGTAGGATCAGAATGAATGAAATTTATCATAAGTATTCACGATTGAGACCCATATACAAGTAAAGCACAATAGATTCTTCATTTACTATAATCACGGTAACATTAACAGTTTTGCAGAAAATTAAAACTCCCAGATGCATCCCAGTTATACTTGAGGAGGACGTCTGCCACCTTCCTTGCTGACAATGGAGCTGACATTCAACCACTTAAAAAGCATGGATGACTGTCAACTTGTGTGGCTGAAGGGCATAGGGATCGAGGAAAACATTGCCAATAAGATGAAAATTTCAAAAAGTACAGGTATGTCATCAGCAGGAACTAGTGGCACCTCAAGATTATTCTTAAATGCAGATGGAGAATCATAATAGTTTGCAGGAAGCACAAACAGAGTTATAAAGGATACTTCCTAATACAAGCCTGACTGACAAAAATATAGGGTGTCCCACTTAAAAACCACCCTGTATATGCGAAAATATTTTCCTGAAATACATCCCTTATTACTTATTACAGTATAAGTCAGTATATGACTAAAATTCCTTTAATTAGTAATATTAGTATCTATATGAGCTATAAGCCTGCCGTACTACTGCAGGACCCTGTATATCGCCCTGGACGCAAATTTTAGCACGTTTCTTTTGACATTGAAGATTTTATCTTGAGGAAACGATTATTATTTTGACAATTTCGGTTTTTTTTACGTTACGGGTTTTCTTTGTTTTTCAAAAATATGAGAATCAATATCATTCATTATTATTATTAATGCGTTATAATCGATCATTCAATTTCAAGGTGAATATTAATTTTTTAAACTGATTTGAGTAGCCAATTACATATTTTACGGTCAACATGCCATTTTTTAATTATTATTACTTGATAAAATACAATAAAATCGCAAAATAATCTCGATCTTTAAGGCCTTGATAAGAGCAAGCGTATCAACTAATCGAGCTGTGATCTTTGTTCTTAAAATTTGAAATTTCACGAATGTGCTTTAAAAAAAATACGCATAAGCTGACATTTAAGATGAATAAATTATTATTTCATTGAAACTGGTTATGTTGTCTACAAATCGGCTATCCGAAGTGGATTTATTATATTATCGTTGATATTCATTCGATAGTTCATTTTAATTCAGTAACTTATGATTGCGATCTATTTTTTGTCTAAAGTAAGCGGCGAATTTGGTTATTTGAGTAGATAGAACTTTGAAATTAAACAACTTTTCTAAAGTAAAAGATAGATGTAAGTACTTTCCTTCTAATCCAGTTTTGAATTTTTAATGCCGTAAGATTGATGGATATTATTTTGGATTAAAATAAAATAAATTTCCGAATGGATACCCTGGGGCGGGTAGACCACGACGGCCGTTTGTTCCTTGTTAGGACTCTGCGGGCAGCCATAATCCATACAATCCCGACAACAGCGGTAAGATGTATTAGAAGCCTTTTTACAAAACTAACGCGGCAATCAGTGTACCGTAGCGCTATCTCATCGGAATCAACTCCGATATAAAAGGCAGTCACACTGGTAATATCGAAACGTAGACAACTAAAATAAATAAACTACGTAGTGCATCACAATCCAGTACAGGGAACGCTATTTGCGTTTTCACGGGAACATCTGCCGTTTTGCAGACTAGAAACAGATCAACGCTGGCACCCACTAGAATACGCGCAATCCGTTGAAGAAAAGCCATAAAAATGTTTAGAAGATAATATATAGTGTCCGCGAAAATAATTAAAAAGTGAATATTGTGGTATATCGGAAAATTCTGCTTGGATCCCTGTGTATTCCAATATAAAAAACAGTTACACACTTGTCCGATATGCCACGATATTCACTTTTTAATTATTTTCGCGGACACTATATATATTATCTTCTTATAATTATTAATTAATATTTATTCCACTTAATATTGTCAATAAAATGATTATAGGGATGCCATCCAATGGTAACATTTTAAATTAATAACAAGTAATAGTGCCGAATGAGAATAGGTACTGAATTATAATCAACCCTTTAAAGGGTGCTTCAAAAGCACCCTATAAAATCCACAAACAATATAATACATTGTTCTCAGCTCAGGCAGATGGTGGCAAAACAGGGATAAACCACAATCAAGGGGAAATATAAGGTAAAGAACCATTGAAGCAAATGAACCAACATGGAAAGACTTAAAGGCTAAAATACATCAAAGTACCCTATAGAACCCCTAAAAGCTGATCAATTTAACAAAATAATATTAGGAAAAATATGTAATTGTATATATAGGTGAACTTATGTTGTAGGAAGTCTATTTTAAAGACATAATATAATATAATCAATGCCCGCCACATGTTGTCGATGTATAGCTTAACTTAATTATAATTTAGAATGGAGTAAAGAAAGTTCCAAATGAAGCGAAAATGTAAGAACTGTGGCTTTGGAAGAAGAAAAGCACTGACACTAAAGGTAGAAAATTATAAAGAATATTGTTTGAAGTACATAATTCCGGGTACGTAGGGGAGATGCTTTGAATTCATGTCTGGAGGAGATAAATAAAACGATGCGGTGTCATGAGAATGATAGAATACTAAACCCATACAAAATTGTAATTCTGCCAATGCATAGTAACTCAGGGGGCATGGATATTAAATGAATAAAGTGAGCTTAAGTTGGAAATTTTGGAAAGGAAATTCTTAAGACTGTATTTGGATATCTTAAAGTGGATGATGTGGAATGAAAAAGAACAACAACGAGGTTATGGAATTGTAATTGAGTGCAGATAAAAAACTATGAAGAAAAAGACGTGTGAGTAATCAGTAAAATATAATTTAGCGATGATGATTGTAAATATCTAGAAAAAAGGTAAAAGGCAGGAAGAGATGGAGGAACATTACTAAAACTTCGCCGACAAAGGTTCAAACTAATGTTAGCTAATAACTAGATTTACAAAAGTATCGTATTAAGCTCGGAAATAATGGGTTGGATTTGCTCTTTATCAATCTAATGGATTTATAGCGTCTTCCATTCCATGAATCATTTATTCTCAGATTGTTTTGAAAGTATTCGCGCGACGAACTTTGGTGTTACATTGACAACAATACGATTCGATATGTATTGCGCGTGTTTTATTAATACAATGACAAATTTTCCAGTCCTATCTGCCTTATCGTTTTTTTCCGTTCCTGAGGTAGAGCAACCGAATAACAGCTTTTTTTTTGGCAAACTCTCCGAAAAGTAATTGGGGTATTTTAGAGATTCTGTCATCTTCTACTCAAGACGGTGAGATTTTATATGTTTATTGTTTGTGATGTGCAGTTTTTTGATACAACGAAATCACAAATTTTCTTCAAATAATAATAATAAATGTCCACAATAAAAATTATTCTTACAACTACTGATATAGTAAGCTTTTTGCTAAATAATTATTATTAGTCAGTGTTGGGTCGAATACTAATTGAATACCGTAATAAAAAATGGATTCGAATATAGAGTATTTGTATTCGTGTATTCATAAAAAATCTAGAGGTAAACCGCAGTTAGAATCTGGTGTACAAATCCTGTGAAATCTTGTGTAATCCGTGAAATCTACGTATAATCTTGTGTAATCTGTGAAATCTTGTGTAATCTTTGTGTAATCTTGTGTAATCTTTGTGTAATCTTTGTGTAATCTTGTGTAATCTTGTGTTTTTTGAAGGTTGTAGCCAATGTATCTTGAGTAATAGATGTGTTTTGGACTTCCATTGCCTTTAACAAAAAAAAAAAGAAAAAAAGGACAGGACAGGAAGCGTAATCTTTGTATAATCTGTGTAATCTGTGTAATCTTGTGTAATCTTGTGAAATTTTGTGTAATCTGTGAAATCTTGTGTAATCTTTTCTATAAACTGTGTCTTCCGAGGGGTAAACCGCAGTGAGAATCTGGTGTACAAGTCCTGTGAAATCTTGTGTAATAATTGTAAAATCCGTGTAATCAACTGTGTAATCTGTGAAATCATGCGGTTTTGTGTAATCTGGTGTACAAAATTTACCTGCGGTTTACCCTTCGTAAAAAATTAATATTGTCTAAAGTAATTACAGCCACTAAGGAAAAATATAGAAGAGAAATAGAAGGATAAATATATATATAGACAGCTTATACCTATAGAAAGTTGCAAAAACAAAAAAAAAACAGGATGAACTACAAAACATTACGTTAGTATCTAAAAAATATAATGCGATAAGGTAAAAAGGAAAACTTTATTTATTAACTCCGTTTGCTTTTAATAAGATTAACACTTGAAACAGCTCGTGACTAAGTTGCTATCGCTTAGGTAAATGAATCATACCTGTGAAATCCACTCCCAAACTAAACAAACAGATCGACAATATTTCGCGATCCGCGTTTGAGGGACGATGACGGGGATTTCCCCAGCATTCCGGTATTTCACACACAAATTGTTTTGCCCTATCAGCATCAGCTTTGACTGACTGGCTGAAGTACAAATACCAATATTATTTTTATGTATTTGAATACTCAATTAGTATTGATTACAGAATACAGAATCTTGGGCAAAAAAGTAGTTGTATGGGTAGGAATCCCTAAGTTAAGAGATGTAGGTATTCGAATAGTATTCGAATACTGCGAGAAGTAGCTTGAATAGGATTCAGATTACCCAACTTTATTGTCAGCCAATAACCATGGTTTTCTAATGGGAAACGGTAAATGGTAGCAGTAAAGACATCGAACCACGGCGATACATTTGTGCCTAAACAATCGACGAAGAGTCAAACTAATGTACAAGCAAGTACAATATACGGGGTTAGTCGGGAGGAACGGAGCAAACTTTAGGAGCGTAATATACACGCAAAAACAATTTGAAAAAAACCCATATGTTCTTATTCGATAATCATTAAATTTCTTTTCAAGTTATCGTAATACCAAATAAAGACAAGTTCATATATTAACGGTTTCTTAATCATAGCGTTCTTTTAATAAATGTTCAAAAATACCGCCATTGACTTTTAAACATTTTCTGCTTCGTCTACGAAGATGGCCTGTTTCTCTTCTAATTGCTTCATGCCTTTCTTCTTTAAAATTGGCTGCATTATTTCTAATACGTCGAATTAGTGCATCCCGAGTGTCCACTTTTACTTTGTATACTTCATTTTTAAACCAGCCCCATAAACAATAATCTAGTGCTGTGAAGTCTGGAGATCTTATAGGCCAATTAATAGGACCACCGCGACCAATCCAACGCCCTGGAAATGTTTTGTCTAAATATTGCTTGACCTGACGATCAAAATGTGCAGGAGCTCCATCGTGCTACATTTGCCTTCTGATATTTACAGGAACATCCTCTAGTAGTCCTTGTAATTAACTCATGGTGTAAAAAATTTAGGTAGTTGTCTCCTGTGAGGCGATTCTCCAAAATAAAAGGTCCAATTAAATAGCATCGAGCATACCACACCACACGTTTACCGAAAACTTATGTTGAAAATTACTTTCAACTGTTGCGTGGGGATTTTCGATTGACCATACATGACAGTTACGAGTATGATTAATACCGTCACGGGTGAATGTTGCTTCATCTGTAAAAAGTATACGCGATACAACACGATGATTATTTATCCACCGACAAAATTCAATACGTTTAGCATAATCTTCTCATTTTAGGTGCTGTACTCTCCGTGCATGGTATGGATATAAGCCTTGCTCGTAGAGTGTGTTTAATACTATTTTTTGTGGAATGCCCAATTGAGTACCAATTCTTCGTGATTTATATTTTCTTCTTCTCCTAAACCTTGTCGAGTAGCTCGTTCAGATGTAATGTTGGCACTGGGAAGCTTACCATTCTTGCACAAATTGTTAAAAACTCTGATAAACACGTTTCTAGTCGGATGTCTGTAATGTGGATACCGTTGACGATATTCTTCAACAGCAGCTGTAGCACTTTTATTGCAGAAATCATAAATAAACACCATATTTATTTTGCATATTCTAAATTTGAATAAGTATTTGGCATTTTGTAACACTTTAATCACTCAAACTTGAAAATAAACGTTTAATTAATACTGCCACAATACACAGACACATTGTCAAGACAACATAGATGTCAGAGAGTTTAGAGTCTTAAGCATGGCATACCTAATTACGTGAAAATTTTGGTAAAAGTGAAACGTAGAAAAAAATTTGATATTGCGCTATAACTTGAAAACAAATGAATATCGGATAAGAACATAATATGGGTTTTTTTACATTGTTTTCGCGTGTATCATACACTCCTGAAATTTGGTCCGTTCCTCCCGACTCACCCTGTATATTTACAAAAGTGTCGTTATAAAATTCAAAATAATGGGGCGGATACACCGTTTACCTCGCCGTTTACCAACGTAATAGATTTATAGGATCTTCCATTCATGCACTAATTCATTACTCCCAGACACTCAGTTATCTACCTATTTTAAGAGCATACGCGAGACGAAAAATTTTAGAGATTTTTTTGTCTACTTAGGTACATCTATAAAAGAAGTTGAAATCTTTGAGAGACGTTTCATTAATCCCAATCCGAGCATGTGAGGGTGTTTGCATTACTTTGAAAGGGCTTTCAGAGCAAATAATAATCAAAAATAAATATGGCAATCATGCCATGGCACACAGACACGATGAAATATCTCGAACAATTTAATTTCCTTCCAATAAAGACGACCAAAAAATCTGTAAAATATCAAATCAATTTTACGCGGAATTATATTCGATAAAATTCGTGATTTCATGGCCTTTCTTGGGCTGCCATCTGGTTGCTCTAGCTTGTGAACACAGATCAACTGGCGGGCAATCTGATAAAACTTTATTGTGTCAATAGAGCTCGCGAGGCAATAAATCTTTAACCGATTTGTTGTCAACGTCACCCGAATGCACTGCAATCCGGGAGCAAAAGCGCGGTAAATGAAAGGATATCATATATATTTTGGTCTATAAATTTTATAAGTATGTACGTTGTTGCATTCGAGTTCTTATTCGGTTGTTCTTGAATGAAGTATGTACTTATTTTGAACATTTCAACTTACCTAAATAATTTTAGTAACTATAGCATAATTATTGACTGACATCCCAGCTAGCACAAATACCTACGTCACAACAACGGTATTGCAACCTACCTTTTTTTGTAACACTGTTGTTACGTATCATGAGAATGGTAAAAAACATCACCAAGCAACACGCGAATGTCTTTGCTAGCTGAGACACTGCGCATACGTAGACGTAACTATCACTGAATATCGTAGATCGTAGACAATATATCATTATATGTCAACAAAAGCTTTAACACTTTTAACTCATTTGATACGAAAAAATTAATTTTCAGTATTTTTGCAGGTAAGTTTGTTAAAAAGCAAGATGTCTGTAAAAAAATAGTAATAATTACTCTGATTCAAGACTCAAGAGCCAAGACCCTGGAAATATTCTTTGAGTAGGTATCATTTTGGAGTATCTAAGTAGGTACATTATAATTATGAAATAACTAGTATATTTACCGGTAAAAATCACAGTTACAAGTTCTACTCTAATGCGTATCTAACCTGTTGTAAGTAGGTACCTACTTTAAAAGAACATTTTACGATGAACGGTTTTGTCAACTGTCAATCTGAACACATGAGAAGGTCATTTATTCGAATATGTAATCCATCAAACATTTATTTATTATAGATAGGGTTGTGCCTGGTCAATTGACCGAGATTTTGACCGGGTCAAATTCGGTCAAAAACTTTTACAGCTTCTTGTGAGAGAAATTTGTCCTCATGGGGCTTTGTCCATAGCAAGCTTCTCAACGGATTAAAAATCACTCGTTTAGGAAAGCTTGTTTGTACAACTTAAAGCTGTTAAGTGGCAGTGGAAATTCGGAGGAACCAGCGCTAAATTTCAGTAGTGAGGATGAAACGAGTGATTCAGATTATGAAGAACATAAAGGCAATGCCGAGGGTGAGTTCAGTGACGAAGATGGTGTACCTTTATCTAAGCTATTTACCAAGGCCAGCACTGCCAGCAGTCTCTCATTTCATCATCAATCACTCATTACTTCATTAGTAATTTAGCATTGTTAGATTAATATTATACAATCACATAATATTTGTGTCATTTTTGTGTTTTTTGTAGTACATCGGAAAGGTTTCTTTATTTTTTGTTAGCTGTTTTTTAATAAAGACACGTTTCTATGTAATTACTTATGGCTTCATTTCTTTTGACAAAACTGAGGAATTTGATCGGGGCTTAGTCTATTGACCGGTCAATTGACCACAAAAGATTTTGACGGTCAAAATCCCAACCCTAATTATAGGGTTAATATTAACTGTTGTAACTGTGTTGGTAATTTTGTCTCAGTCCTAATAATTGATGATATGTTAGCACATCAACATTTAATTGTTATATAGAGATACCTACTATAAAGTCTAATTAATGAAAGAACTCGCCGCATCACTTGTCATTTTTGGCAACCTGTTAAAGTCTGGTCTATTTTAAGTTATTCGGTTGGCTACAGAAACAGAACCGGACTAAGTTATTTTACCGTCGCCTTCGCCATATTTTAAATTTTGTAAGGGAAGTTTAGTATTTTTTACCAAGATATAGTTATTAATCTTATTATTTAAAAAAAAAATATTGACAGGCCCGTACTTACCAAAATAATTATGTGAAAACATAAAATTAAAGGAAAAGAAGAAAACAACATTTATTTCTCTTAGCGTTTATTTATACAAAACAAAAATAGTTAGGTATTAATAAGTAAATATGGGAAAAATAAAGGACCAATATTTATTACCTATTGCTTGTAGCTAGGCTAGTACCAGCACAAATTGTGTACAGGGCGAAGTAAATATTAATTTTATAAAATTGGCGATGATTTGATGTTAAGCAGATATGAATCAGATTTGGTGTAGTTATGTTTTTGAGGGCAACAAGGAGAATTCTATAATTAGTTTTAGTTTAGCTTTTAGAAAACGCTAGTTAACCGGCTCGCGCATGACGTCACAGCGAGACAAAAGTTGACATCGTTTATGCAGGGAAGATAGCTATATAGATAGAATAAATAAAATAAAAAACTTGAACAAAACAGTTTAAAAATTTAAAAACATTTACAGGTTATTAGGTTAAAATTTGGCTGATTGATGATTCGGATAGCCATTTTTCAAAGTTATCAACATTCATTTCGCCATGGTAGTCTCCCTTGTTGCTCTTCGATTTGAAGATAAGCCGAGCATTTTCGATAAAGCCCTGCTGACCTCCTGCATGTAGGACAATGTATCTAAAATAAATATTAAAAATTTAAATAAAAAATAATAATATTAGGTAGTAACCCCTCGTTTTCTAAACAAACATCCAAGTATATTATTTAGCGTATACAATAATCATTATTTGAGAAAAACATTGTTTTAAACATTTTTCAGTTGTTGACTTTTGCAAAACAAAAAATGAACATTCTTTAGCCAGTATATGTGTTCCTTTTACTTTTAAGTACAGTAAGAGAATGTTAGCCGCTCTACACTTATTGCCCAATGGCATGGGGGTCCAACGGGGGAAAGGGCAAGGACCCCTAGGTCCAAATAGTTTATATATAGGTGCTAACACTATTTATTTCCAGAAATTATTTTTGTTATTCCTATGCCGTCTCTCCTCTTACCTATACCCTTCTCCCTTTTCTTTCCTGACTGATTTAATGCTTTCATCTTGCCAGGATTTTCGAAAGGAGCCGTTTGAAAAAATCCACGTCTCATCCAAGAATACATATGGCTTTTTCTCTGCTCCTAGCTCTTCATTCTCCATGTATGCGGAAAGAAATCTTCGTCTCTTGTCTGCTATACATGGCTTTTCCATAAGTGCACGTCTATTGTCATCTTTTCTATAGCTGAAGCCTAAGCTCTTTACGAGCTTTAGTACTGTGCTAAGGCTTCCAGCAAACTTATTCCTCTCATGGAGCTGAGCATGTAAACTCTTGATAGTAACTGATTTTCCTACAAACAGTTTTATAAAAATTAGGTAAAATAAATATACTTAATTTATAAATAAAAACACTACTGCCTCCTGATTCTAAGATGCTTTCTAGCTGTGTAAAGAAAACAGTAAAAACCAAAAAATATAGAAATAAATAATTCTGATAACGCGAAAATATGCCTATAAATAAATATTAATTTCCACACTCTGGCTAAATTACTTAGTTAGTGGTCAAGCCTCTATAGCATGCACTTTTTAAGTAGTCAGTTAAAGTATAACATCAAACTTTTAAGTGGTAGTTATAACCTAATCGGAGACTGTTTAAATCAGCTGTTATGTGTGTGTAGGTATATGTAATGTTATGTTGTCTTTTAAATATTGTAAAAAATGTTTTATATTTTGTTATTTTCCCACACCGATACAGTTTACCTTTATTGGAAGTAGTAAGTAAGTACTGCAGTTCCTAATTTTTTTATAAAACCTGTAATTTCTGCAATAGAGGTAGAAATGCACTGCTAAAAAATAAAAGTTTTATTGTTTTTTAAGTTGGGTTAAAATTTATTATAGTTATTACTTACGTTCTGCATACATATTATAAATTTCATCCCTGACCTCCACACGTGCACCCTCTCGTAAGTCATCGCTTAAAGGTTTGGCCCTCTTTCTGGATAAAGTACGACGATCTTCCAAAGGTCCATCCTTGTATCGTCGTACAGAGAATTCAGGAATTTGCAATGCTTTAACCGTCTCCTAAAAATTTTTAATTTATTTACTAATTTTAGTTTTAAACCAAGCAACAATTATTTATTTAAAGTAAACTATAAATATTATAGGCCCTGGTGGGTTTCTCTAAAATAGCTATTTCTCTCTTTACCACATAAACTCAATGTTTATTTTCTCATATTTGGTTTTTTGATAATAACTCAAAAACAGTGGCTTTCACGACAAAAGATACTCTATACAAATTTAAAGAGGATAAAATTTCCTATATTTTTTGCACATAATTTTTTTTTGTAGCACACATGTTAGGAGTTACACCTCCGTGAAGTTGCACTATTTGAAAAAAAAGTAGGTATTATATTTTGTTATTTGACTATTTTGGCTTGTAGCTACAAAAATTTGGTTTTTTGATAATAACTCAAAAACAGTGGCTTTCACGACCAAATATATTCTATACAAATTTAAAGAGGATAAAATTTTCTATATTTTTTCCAGATAAATTTTTTTTGTAGCACACATATGTTAGGAGTTACACTTCCGTGAAGTTGCACTATTTGAAAAAAAGTAGGTATTATATTTTGTTATTTGACTATTTTGGCTTGTAGGTACAAAAATTTGGTTTTTTGATAATGACTCAAAAACAGTGGCTTTCACGACAAAAGATATTCTATACAAATTTAAAGAGGATAAAATTTCCTACATTTTTTGTAAAAAAATTTTTTTTGTAGCACACATCTGTTAGGATTTACAGCTCCGTGAGGTTGCACTATTTGAAAAAAAAAAAGTATTATATTTTGTTATTTGGCTATTTAGCACCAGCCGAAAGTTCTATCTACTTCCGTAAACCTGGAAGAGGAAAAACTGCTGAGAGGTTATATTCAGCAAGTAGCCTCTAATGCCAAGAAGCAACCAAGCACATTCTGTTCTTGCATGCCTTCATTGTAGTGTTCCGTCTACTGAAATATTTATTACGAGTAGATTTTCCTGAATAATACTGAATTTTTACTTTAAAATTAAAGTGCTTTTTTTTGCTACAGTTTGTAACAAGTATACTTGGATTTTGACTTTATTATTCTGAATTAATAATAGGATAATGGTAATTTACTATAGAGAGTGTCCTAAATTTATATATTTTGCTGGAACTACTCGAGTGATATTTCTACTCGAGTGATATTTAAGTTCAGGGATCGTACCATCCATAGGTTATCATAACAAAATTTAAATTCAAATTTGTCAAAGAAAAATAATAATACTGTACAGGGTGTGCCAAATATAGTGATTTTGATTTTATTTCAAATTTTTCTAAATTTTAATTTATGGACTGTTTTTATAATCTAATGTGAAGAATGGTCTTAAATCCATGGTAATTTAGCGCTTTTCTATAAACAGAATTTAAAAGTGGGACATATAATAATTGAACAATATTAAAGAACATTTACCTGAATAGCGCTGAGCTGAGGGTGATGGTTGTTAAAATATTCGTACACATTTTGTACAAATTTCTGTGCCAGCTCATTTCCTTGCAGCATAGAATAAGATTGTTTAACCTAGAACAAGGGGTACGGTTGAAATATAAACAATAAAACATTTAGTAACTTTCCAGGTGTGTATACCTACCTACCATGATTTTTTTTTAAACTGCGTATAAAAGGTCTAATATTAAGCAAGCAATGCTCTATGAAACCGTGAAAATAAATAATCTAATATGCGAAAATTATTTCAGATTGAATTTGACCCTCGATTTTGAATATTCCCTGTTTCTTTAAAAGAAGCAAGAATCACCGTTTCAGTAACTAAAATAGATGGATAAACTAATAATAGGGACTATTTACAACAGCAAATGAAATGTGTATAGCTTTGCTTGGACATTTTCTATAAAAAATACCGGTGACCTTCAATGACCTCGATTTTAGACGAGTAAATATTACAGTATTAAATTAAAATAATTGGTGTAACTTACCTTATTTTCTTCAACAATATCAACGGGGCCCTTGATCACACAATAATCATGATCCATATTCATCTAAACTCAGAAATATTATTGATAATAGATGAATTAACCAAAGTGATGTTTGTACTCCCCATTAAGACTTAAAATAATAAACACCGTGAAAATCTAGTCTTTAAAATATATAAAATCCAACAGTAGAATGTTTAAAACACACACTACACAAAAAACAGCCACAGAAACACTTAAAAAACACCAAATTCGGAAGAAAATAATCTCACGCAACGTGATGTGTGAGCTTGTTACGGCCCACTGTCGATCTGGGAACTTTTTCGACGTAACCAAATCAGCTGTTAATGTAATATGTCACTTGTCAACCTTTGTTCTACCAAAAATCAGACTATAGCTACCAGATCTTCGTATAAGAATTCTCAGACTAACCGCCACCTTAAAATCTAGGAAGTACTTCATTAATACATGTAGGTAGTCCCATTTCATATCAAAATTGGATCTATACTAAATTATAAATATGACGAAAAAATTGAAATGTTATTAAAGCAACAAAGGCATCTTGCATTTAAATACAACTGCTTTGAGACATAACAAGCAGACACTCCCATGTTAAAGATATTCGGACTGAGATGTATAATATTAAGATCCATGGGAGCAATTAGCTCAACACGTTTTCTTCACATACTTAGTCCAGTCCTTTTAAAAAAACTAACCTATTGCAGAAAGAATAGTTGTCACTCTAACATGTGCTTAAAAATTGCCGACTTAAATATGCACCTCGTAGAAGCTATGTACCCTACCTCTTAATAAATATGCCGCTAACATCATATCCCTTATTGGAGGAAGATGTGAGAAAGATCCACTGGCTAATCCCAATCCTAACGGTTGCATTAGAGGGGAGAATTGTCCCATTAAATACGGTGGTGAATGAGTGCATCCTAAACCAATCATCTTTTCATTTTCCGCCGATATTTCACATAACTTACAAGGCATTTTAATCTTCATCTTGGAAAAATATATCCGGTTGGATCTTTCACTTATTTTTTAAAAAGAGGTATCACTGGGGATCACAATATTTTGCTCAGGAAGGTTATCACAGCACTAAACGATCACTATAAATTAGGCACCACGTATCATTTGTATTAACTTGTTTTCGTATCCTGTATCGTCATGAAACAAAGAAGTAATTTAACATAAAGCAGAGAATAACAACGGTATTTGCAGGTGGCCAATAAAAGTAAGAACAATTTAACGTTTATTCCACTGGTTTTTAAAGAGCGGCAAATTATCACCAGTAGTAAACACTTTTTAAAGTCGAATGGCTCGTCCGAGCCGCGCACATTTCACTTCATGAAGAGAAATTTCCAACTTTTTGCGTATTCCGACATCTGTTTTCTTACAAACTATAAATTGGATAACAATATATATTAAAAAAATGTAATTACAAATGGTTTATTGTCACATAAAATATCACAAAATTAAATCATACGCCACAAAGCGTACACAAAAATAAATTCTCTGAAACTGTTATTCGCGACACAAAATAAAACCTCCGACTAGCAGCTAGCAGCACGATGCGGCGCTTACACTGTTGTTATACGACTGAACTAACCTTTTGGCGAGTTCACTTCAAAACCTCATTCTCTGCGATTGCGACCAATGAGATGCCGAGGTTGCCTCGACGTCACTTAAGCTTCTCACCGCCACCGGCGATGGTCTGGATAAATCTACGAGGTTCTTACGAGAAAACAATGTTTGTTGCCTGTCGGCATTTATACGATTGTCAACACTCGAGTCATAATTTGTTAAACGAAAGGTGTATTTGTTTGATTTATATCTTTCTACATTAAAATCGTAATTAGCGACTGTTGTTGTTCTCACTTTAATGGTCTGCTAAACAAAATTATAAAAAATTTGTTTTCCTTGTCCCTACGACCAATGATTGAATTACATTTTAATTATAATTATCTAGTTCTCTAAAATAATAAAGAATTAAGACTTAACTAAATGGAACTTTTCTTCCCAAAAATTTAATACCATTTATAATTACACTTTAAAACCTTCTCTAAAAGTTTGATAAAAGAAATCATGCTTCCAATACCAAATCGAAGGTTTTAAAAAAAATCTTTAGCCAAGTAAGTAACTACAACAGTTAAAGTTCAGGAATTAGTTGATTCTCTCAGTGGTTAAACTTTTAACAGGAATAAAAGTCTGTCTAAACCACAAATATTTTTAATAGTAAAAATGATGGGGAAGACCTCTAAGCTTTATGACATAGGTAATAAAAGATAACTTGATAAATAGGAAATACTGAAGAAAAGCTAGGTCGAAACATGACCTAGTTTTTGATCTTCTACTATGATGTAGTGCGATATTCCCCCTAGTTTATAATATTTAAGATATTTGTGGTTTAGACACACATTTATTGTACTTACCTGTTGTTGTACAAGAGTTTAATTTAGAGCATTTCACCATTAGGTTTATGTTGATGGCTTCTTCTAGTCGACATTATATTTAGCATAACCGAAATAGTACATTGTCATTCAGATTTTCGGAACAAAAAATATTATAGTGGTACGTGCTCATTCAAAGTGTAATCAAAACGAAGCCCCGCGTTGGGCGCCAATACGTATTAGCAAAATCTCTCTAGGTGACCCTAAAAAATTAAGTTTATGGACACCGATATTGATTTGAGTATTATTAAGAAAAAAGAATAAAATGGCTAACAAAAAAATCAGGATAGTAATCGGCTGTAGCATTCCTATATTTGGAATAAGGTAGGTCCGCCTATTAAGGCCCACTTAACTTAAGCTGTCCTAGAAAAATATGATAAAAAATATTTTTTACTTTGTTAGGTCATTATACCATTGTCTTGGGTCTGAACTGTTGCCAAGTCACATTACAATGTGAATATATTCATCAAACCGCCTAAAAACAATTAACAAAAAAAAGTTGCAAAGGGCCTTATTTGGAGCCAGTATTCCAAACAAGGCCCATCGCTGTTCCAAATAAGGCCCTTATTGGGAAATGCGTATTTCTCATTAAGATAAGTTATGAAAAATGCAACAAGTTAGTTTGAAAATTTTATTGTATCCGAAATAAGTAATATAATGAGTAATAAGCCATATAACAAAAGTATTCCTTAAGTTTTAATAACTGAAAATGCGTTTTTACTTATAAACAAGATGGGCATAAAATTCCTGGCTCTACGTATTTTTTTGTTAGGCCTATGCATTCCTCATGTACATATCTAAGGCACATTGACCTAAGTCTCACATCCATTATTTTATCCTGGTCGCATAAATAACAATACCACTTTTCAACCACCTTCCTATTTTGAACAACTTTTTTTTTTATTTTTTCTGTTGTTGCTGCTCCCTTTTTCGTCGCTCCCTTTTTTGCCGCTCCTTTTTTGTGCTGCTTCCTTTTTATCTTGTTCTTTAAACAAATGTTTTGTAACTCCCTGGGCCCTATAATTTAAATACTTTTTCCTTGGAGTTATCTTTTTTTCTTCCATGTCAGGCGTTGGTAGGATTTCTTTGAAGTTCCCTTTTAAAACTTTCGGCATTTTCCCACTCCTGTCGGAAAAGCGTTCCTCACCTTCCGACGATAAAGTATTGTGAAGTGAATAGTCGGTGTCGTCTGACGAAGAGCTGGAAATTTGGTGTTAACGTTTGTTACTGCCCAGACCACTTGGTCCAGGCTGACTTTCGGACATGACCGTGGAGCTTTATTCGTTACCAAGGTTTTCTCCGTAACAATTTTTTGTTTTGAGGTGAATAAGTTAGAAACATCATTTTGGTTAGGTATTATCTGATATTCAAAATTTTCTTGCCCTCCTGCATTTTCATTATGTTGGT
This sequence comes from Polydrusus pterygomalis, assembly GCA_963969555.1. Taxonomy (NCBI): domain Eukaryota; kingdom Metazoa; phylum Arthropoda; class Insecta; order Coleoptera; family Curculionidae; genus Polydrusus; species Polydrusus pterygomalis. The sequence goes on from OZ018379.1 coordinate 25,204,529, forward strand.
TTTCAACTGTTCGTCTGGCTGATATTTGTGATGGGGCAAATGCCAATTTTTTTTTCAGTGCTCCCAGTAATTAAATGGTATGCAGTGCTCGCTGTCCTTACCGCCATACCATTTCGAACTGTTTCCATTGCTTCTTTCAATTATTGAGCATCAGTCCATAAAGCCCTCTTTCTTGGCATTTTATTTAATCTGAAAGACAGCAAAAATACAGATTAGATCTAAATTATCCAAATATGGCCCGGGCCTTTTTTTGAACATTTAAGAGGGCCTTATTTAGACTCCCAAGTTAGACAGGTTTTCAAGGTTAGTGTTATTTGTTTTGTCGTTGTCATTACTTTGGTAAAATATCTATTTATCCTACATAAATTTACATACTTTAAGAACTAAATTACAACATAACACTTACTTTTTGTTTATTCGCTGACACTATAAACTTAAAATTCACGAATTTCTCAATCTTACAACAGCCGCTAAAAATATGACAAGTTGAAACAACTGCTCTTGTACGCGAAGATACGCCACTGCAAGCCGTGTATTGTTGGTGGCGTGCACTACGAGGGTAGTATTCTGTATAGGGATGTAACAAGTTTGCCGATTAAAATTAAGCGCTGTTTATAATAAACAATGGGCCTTCTTTGGACCCGGGCCTTAATAGGCGCACCTACCTTAGTATATATGTATATTCTTAAAACAAACAATTTAATGACCATCGTACCAAAACTTTATACCTACCTACTTAAATAATAATGTTACCAAAACTTAAAGATTTGCATTGCCTATAAACGTTTAGTTTAGGGACTTAAAATTTGATTTGAGTATTTAAAAACTGCATTTGACATGAGGTTTTATTTCATTGCATATATGTATAAAAACAATGACTGAAAAACAATAAAGAACTAGCGAAATGGTCTAGTCGCCATAGCAATTGATGTAACTTGGACAACACATTTGAGTTTTCAGATTAAACAATTTAATGATCGTACAGTTGACGACAGATAATTTCGTACACTAAACTGTGACACTGTAAATGCAACTTTTTTACCTTTACTACCTTTGTAACGTGTTAATTGTTATCATAATATCTGTCATAGAAAAATAGCTGATCATTTGAGAGTACCTAGAAGTACTCTTCAAGGAATTGTAAACAAATGGCGCTATCATCAAACACTTGAAAGGTCTGTTGGGTCTGGTTTAGATAATAGAAAATCATCAAATGAAGAAGACCGAAATTTGGTGGAGTACTTAAGCCAAAATCCATTTGAAACTGCAGAATCCGCTAAGCACATATAACAGGATTCTCTGCTTCATCTAGAACTGCGTAACGCCGAGTAAGACAATGTTCCTAATTAAGAAATCGAGCAGCTGCATCCAAACCGTTTTTAAAAAATATTGATAAGGAACAAAGAATTGGGTTTGCTATGCAATATTTACCAGAAATTTTTTTTTTTGGCAAAATGTTATCTTTTCCGATGAGAAAACTTTCCAGTCTACATATTATAATGGAAGGATTCGAGTATATAGACCACCAAATTCCCGATATGATAAGAAGTATATACTCAAAAAAAGCAAACCAGTGGACGTTTCCCTTTAATGTGTGGACATGGAGTGTTTACGGTGCAGGTGTATGCTGGAATATTGGTGGAACACTAAACAGTAATATATATTTTCAGATTTTGTAAAATGTTTTTCTTCCTTCTGCCGCGATAGTTTTTGAAGAAAATAATTTTATATTTCAGCAGGATAACTGCCCTGTGCATACTGCAAGAAATATAGGAAACTGGTTTAGACAAAACAACCTAACATGTCTGCCTTGGTGCTCAAGAAGTCTTGATTTAAATCCAATTGAAAATGTTTGGGGATTGATGGTAAAAAAAATGTACAAAATAACTTTTAAACCACAGAATGAAATAGAGTTATTTGATAAAATAGAAGAAACTTGGGAAGGGCTTATTCCGGATTACACTAGATATTAATACCAGATATTAGAACCAGTATTATTTTGTCAATGCCAAGAAGATTACGATTAGTGTTAGAATCCAATGGCGCAGGAATTAAATATTAGAATTTTGCTTGTTTGTTAATAAATTTACCCTTTTTGGCTTTATACTATTGTAGTTTTCCTGGTATTATTTTATAATTTTCCTATTTCGCGGCTGTAATTTAAACACAACAATATTTAGAAATAACCATTATTACTTATGGTAAAAAATCGTACATACAATAATTTACAGCTATATCTATATAGCTGATGTTCTATCCAGGTATATCTAAGCAGCAAGGTGAGAAACCCGTTTTACCCAATTTTGTTGTAATTGAGTTATGTATGGGTGGAGTGTACGAATTTATATGTCGTCAACTGTATCAACGCATTATAAATAATAGTTTGACTCAAACTAAAAGCTTTAAAATGCCCCGGCGTTGGGCGCCAATATTTTAGCAGAACTTTCTCTTCTAATAATAAATACTTTGCTGTCATGGTAAATTTTACCTATTTTTAAACGAGCCTTTTTAAATTAGTCAGTTCAAAACTCCTTATGTTGTGCCTTTTTTCTAACCCCCCTTTCTAAACGGAAGTACAGGTCGGTAGACGGGAAGTAACATAATTTTCAAGTTATAATTCTGTGGGTTACGAGCGATTGATAAAAATCTTACAATTCGAAGGGGTTGAGTTTTTGTATGGTTGTTATTAATTAAAGAACTTTCATTTAAACCAAGCACAAAGAAGTTAATTTGTATGCGTTGCATTAATTTCCTGTGATGTTTTTTTATCCAGAAAATATTCATAATACTTGCACAGTAAAAGAATCATGTAAACTTGCTTTTTTTATTAAATAATTTTTAACGAACTTTGTAGTACATTACAGGAAATATAAACGATTGATGACAATATTAATTAAATACTACAAAATACAAAGTTTTTTGTTTATTTTACAAATCAAAAGATGATTTCAAAAAAATTACCTTGTTGGACTTCCATTGTCTTTATTTTGTTACTTAACACAACGTTTCGGTTAGTGAGTATCTCTAACCGTTTTCAAGTGTAAACTAAGATAAATAAAATAGAAAATAATGATAATGGAAGTCCGACAAGGTAATTTTTTTGATATTACTTCATTGTCTACCACCTTCAAAAGATTATTTGTTTTGCCCTTATATTATAGACATCATCAGACTTAACGTTCAAACACAAAAAATTCAATCAATAAATTTTTGTAAAAAAAAACTAGAAACTAAATCGAAAAATATTTAAAGAAAAAGACAAGTACCTATGTAACTGTATTTTGTACCGGGCGAGCAAAAATTATTTGCATCAAAGAGGGCCTTGCATCTAAGGACTCAATGCTTAGCCGTACCTGAATTAACAATCAATCAGTTATTCCGTCATCCTTGACAGTCGTTACAAGTAATTTGATTCATCGCTAATTTTTCCAATTTCTTGAACAATTTACACAATGGGCTTTACGGAACAGCACAAAACATTCATGGTTAAAGCGTATTTTCGAAACGGGGTTAGAGTAAATGGTGAGTGGCAATACAATCCGGGTTTGTGCATGGACGATTTTCACGACCATTTTCCTAACGTTGTTTTTTGCTGGGGATTTTTATCATTGCCTGAAAAGAACCGTGGCTGTGTTTAGGAAAACAGGTTCTATACAACACAAAAAAGGAGCAGGAAGACCATCTGTAAGAACAGAAGAACTTGTTGCAAACCGTTGTGAAATAATGCAAAATACGCCAACAAATTGTATAAGACGTATGTCCCAAGAAGTGGGAAGATCTTATGAAACATGCAGGACTATTCTCAAAAAGCAGCTAAATTTTTTTCCTTATAAAGTGCAAGTATGAATGTAAATACAAATTAAGAACAATTACAAGAAAGGATTATCCAAGAATGTGGTAACATTTTTCCAGAAATGCTGGTCAACACTTTCGAAAATATGAAGAGACGTGTGAATTTATGCTTGGAGCATGGCGGTGGCCAATTTCAGCAATTTATGTAATTATTTTTCTTTTTTTTTCTGTATATTCTTACTTTGGTCATTTTGTAAACAGCAAAAATAAATTTGTATTTTGTCTACTTATTTTTTTACTCATTAGTTTAGCATATCGTGTCATGATATGAATTTAACAAAATTTTAACCTAGATTTGGTTAGATATCATTGTGATTTAAACCAGGCCCTACGTTTTTTAATCCAAGCCCTCTTTGATGCAAATAATTTTTGCTCGCACGGTATTAGAATACACAGGGATGCAAGAAACTTTAACTCGCAACCAAGGCCTTTATGCCATCTTAAAGCTTCGTTAAGACGGTATACACCATTTGTATTTCTAATATTTTTCTGTGTGAGGGTAAATTCTTTTTCATTCGAAACATGTAAAGAATTTACCATCTTCTTAATTAAATATACAAGTGGAGGAAGACTTAAAGGGTCTTAATTATTTTCTTTCTAATACGCTTGTAAAAAAAATTATATTTCTGCTGTTTTAATCAAGACTAAATTATATGAAAATATGTATTCAAAAAAAGATTTGACAAACGCAATATTATAATAATAATAATAATAATAATATAATAATAATAATAATAATAATAATAATAATATATATTACTTAGATTGTTTACAATTTTTAAAATATAATTGTGCATTACTCTAAAATATTTTTATGGTTCAATGCTATTTTTTAAATGCACACCTAGGTAAGTAAATACATATATAGCTCTCAACTCTGCTTCGAGTGATATTTGTATTCGTTTTGACAATCATTGATACAAAATAGGTAGGTATATTAAATGAACTAGGTATCAATATTATCGTTGCATTTTATTAGCTCGTCTTCGCAGCAACTTTAATCTAAATTGTAAACCAATTTGTGCAGATTATAAACCATTATAATGTCTATTATGCGATTGTGATATGTGGGTATTGGCCTTTAATTAATGTTTGCAATAGCTGCGGCGGCCAAAATTTAGAGACAGAGAATTTGGACGCTTTCCAGGTTTAAACTCCATGTGTAAGACATTCCTATAGGCTAACGCCAGCTAGTTAGTATTTTAACGATGACAAGCAAAAATATGAATTGGTAAAACTTTACAATGTACTTGCAAGTACACAAAGTGGGGTTGTTTTAGGGCGCCAAAAATAAAGGGCTTATAAAGAAGAAAAAGTAGAAAATTAGGTAAGATACCTTTATAATAAAAATTCAAGAAATTATATTCTCATTATTTTTTAATTTGTACATCATAACCGAACATAATATTAAATTCATCAGATAATTAATTGGTTGACTTGCAAGTATTTTATTTATTCGTTGATTATAAACAATTTTTTTGGCTACCTACTGAAAAGATAATTTTTTTTACTTTAGCGAAAAAAAATGTTTTGAGATATTATCCGATATCAACGTTTCAGTCTCTAGGTCAGAAAAAATATGTTTCACATTTCCGTCAATCTGTTGACTCGAAAGCCTGACAACTACTTGACGGGGAATGAAACAATTTTGTATACTTATATATTTATTAATATTAATAACAATATCATTCATTATTGTCTCTCAAAACAGGTTCCACACTGAGGAAAATAATCTAATACAACAGGTTTGCTAAGAGATAGTTTGCATTGATAACTTATTTTTTATTAACCCATATTAAATAAATTGCTAGTGTATCAAACCCGTTTTAGTGTTATATCAATTCCAGACTTGCTAGAACAGGGTTTTTATTGTTATATAGTATTAGTACTATTCTAATGGTATGGCTTCTCATTCTGTTTTAATCACTTCCCAACGTTCCTGCTTGTTTTTCGTTTTATGTGCAACAGCGGCATTCATGAGGTGAATCCACAAGTTCTCTATAGGACTTGTGTCTGGCAATTTGGAAGGCCACGGCAATACATCCACACTATTGTCACTAAAGTGTGCTTCGGATCTTGGTACTTTCATACTAGTGGCATATTTGCCGCCGCAAAGGACATCATGACTTCCTGAATAATGTTGACATAATTATTTTGGTCCGTGATTTCTTTAATCCAATAAATGGATCCTACACAATACAGTAAAAAGCTCTCCACAGTTTTATGTTCCCGCCTCCATGCTTGACAGTTTAAAAAATGTATTTTAGTATCTACCTATTAATTCTTGGTTGACTGGTCTTTTAATATAGCATCTACCATAAGAACCTATTAAATTCATTATCGTTTCATCGCTCCATAAAATATTTCGCCATTTTTTGGTTCCCTGTTCACCGTCCTAATGTAAATGATCTTGGGCAAATTTTAAACATTGTTTATTATTTTTGGGGAATAACACAAGAACTTTATTTCTTGAACCTTTTTTCGAATTGTCCTGAAGCTTATTTCTAGGCCCAGTTCACTTTTAATTGCCGGAGAATCAGTGGCGGATTTAGAGGGGGGCACAGGGGCACGTGCCCCCCCTGTCATAATAATTTCGCACGAACCAACCTAAGCGCAACACCCAAAATTTCAAACACAGTGACAAAGCATTGTACTGTAACAACCAAATATTGCCAAAACTTTACAGCATTTAGAAATGGATATTAAAAATCAGGTTTTCAACGTGGTTTGATAATTAGCGAAAAGATGGCGTAAAAGCACGTTAGATAAAAAGCATACATTTTAGGATTTTAGATTTGGTGTTTTGTTACAGAAAACTGTAATATGTGGTTTTTTTACAAAGAAAGTGTATTATTTTAGGGTAGTAAGGACTTATTTTAATAAAAATAAACATGCCAAAACGGCTATGAATGTGGAATATTTGAGAAACAATTTTAGCTCATTAAGTATTGAGCAAAAAATTGAAATTAAAATTGAGGGAAGACCTAAACCCGAAATTAACTTGACACAGATCACAAAGTGTAGATCTAGGGACTTTATTGTTATTGATAAGTTTGCTGGAAATAAAACCAGAAGATTGAACTTTACTTTTAAACAATGTACCCGCTAATGAAAAATAAATTGGCCTTTTTTTATTTTTTTTATCTTATTTCATTTTCAATAAAATAAGTAGGTAATCATACATTTTTAAAATATTTACTAAAAATTATTGACCAAATTTGGGCGTGGTCTTAAAAAATTTTCGCCTGCGGCGCGTTTTGTCCGCAGCGGGCTTTTCGTGCACCCCAAGATAACAAGTAAGTGCCCCCCCTGTCAATTTTTTCTGAATCCGCCACTGCCGGAGATGATATAAAGGGGTGGTTTTTCGAAATGCGGACAATTAGCCAGTTGTCAGTATAATGCGTGTTGTTTTTCTTCTAGCTTCACGAGTTTCGCGGGTTAGTTGAATTTTCAAAATATTTTCCATCATTTTCTTTGAACGACCAATGTTTTTTGGTGACTTTCCTTCTTTTCGCACTGTTTAAACCTGCACTCTTTCGGCAGCGGTGTTATGGACAGCACGGCCCATTTCTAAACATAATTTCTATTTGACCAGATTTTTTTTTATTGTTTAATATCAATGCTTCACCAAATAAGCACAACGTGCTGATAAAGTAACAATAAATGATCGCTAACTTTTGTGGCTCTATTTTGATAACCAAGCAAAATATCAGCATCAACTCGACCAACTTTAACACCAGATTCTTGGGTTTATCCATCAACGACCACTTGAACTTTGTTTCCCATATCTTGGAACTGACTCGGAGGGTAGCTTCTGGTTGCTATGCTGTGCGGCTAGTGTCACGGGAAATTGGTTCAGCTCTTGCTCGGACTGTTTACCATTCGTTAGTGGAATCCCACTTGCGCTATGGAATGGTATTCTGGGAAAATACATGTAATTAGCTGCTGAATTCAGTATTTGTTTTACAGAAACGAGCTGTTAGATATATTTGCAATATACATATTAGGGAATCATGCAGACCGTGGTTTAAATCCAAAAAAATTTTAACCTTAACATCCCGGTCCATTCTGGAAACGGCATGCATGATTTACAACCGCAAAGACACTTTACCATTGCCTGAACATTCTTATGTACTATAGGCAGTCGCGGGATCTTCATCTGCCGATACCTTCTTCAGCTTTGGTAAGGAGGTCGATCATTTTTGAAAGTAGAAAGATTTATAACCACCTATGTTTATCAGGGATTGTCCTACGCTCGTTTTGTTTAAGAGCTCTTTGAAACAGCTTTTAGTGGAGAGAGCTTACTACGAGTTGGGAGACTTTTATAATGACGAATTATAGAATTGTATTTGGTCTGTGGTTCGCATTTTTGATTTTACATTATTTGTCGTTTTCTTTTTATATACCTACAGAACTGTGTGTACTCGCATCTGTTTTAGCGATTACTTTTAATGTTCCTCCTTTTTGGGTTTCCAAGTTTGGATTACCTGATGCTTTTTATGATTTTATTATATTTAAATATTTTTATTATTATTATTATCATTTATTTTTCTGTAAATTGTTTTCAGCTTTGTCAATAAAATTTTGTCTTGGACAATAAAGCATATTTTGACTTGACTCTAAGAAAATTAAGAGAAAGTTTTTTGAAAAGTCATAATTTAATCGCCAATGATACACCGATTATAAATAATGTGATGGTAGAGAAGTGCTTCGATTATAAATAATATGATGTTAGAGAAGTGCTAAGATTATAATTATTGTTGTGATTGTGGAGAAGTACTATGGTTTCTGAATACCCAACACTGGAGAAGATAATATATATTTTTTACGAAAGTGTGGTTGTCCAATAAAGAAATCCTACCTGCAGATGAGGTCAGAAGTTAAAATTTTTCACATTCTAGATAATGGTACCAATAGACAGGGACAAATATTTTTTAACCATGTGCTGAGAAAATGCAATATATTTTTGGACAAATTAATGAGGGAGGGAAGGCTGCGTTCGCGGCGAAGGCCAGCAGCAAAGCCGCGGAAACTGTCTTGAGTCGATGGAACGTGAAAGCGCGTATATTTTTAATTATATATTTAAATTTTATAAACATTTGTATACATACATTCATTGCACTTTCTTAGCATACTAAGAAACAAAAATTACTCTTTACTCTTCATATAAAATAACTTTACACTTCGCAGGTCGGCAACACATTTTAAAAGTCAGCAAAGTTTACCCCAATAAATTAGGTATAGAAACTTTAAAACAACAATATTTAAGAACGGCGTTATACTTACATGCAACTTATTCTTTATAAAAGAATATCGTGTTAATTTACTTTATTATTATTATGTTGCCTACTACTTTGTAATACGATTTTTTTAAAAACAAACATATAAAATTGTATTTTTGTTGAAAATTGTTTGCCTTTTTGTAAATCGGTTAGCAGAATGTTGGATGATTTTGTTACCATAATTTTGTAGACCAATTCTGCCGCATATTTTTTTATTTCATTCATGAGATGGTTTAAGGGCCGAATAAAGAGCCAATGTTGCCACATGAAAACACATAAAAAGTTTTAATGGTATTTAGGATTTAATTTTCTAAATTATTAAGATCAAGACATTATGAAAAATAGATTTATAGGTTAATATTTTAGACACTCTATTCACATAAAATCTTGTTTCGTGATTATGACGATCATAATTAAAAGAACATTTTTTTAAACAAACGGGCAATTTATATTTTTGTATATATATCACAACTTATTTTGTAAAAATTGTAATTTATCAAATATTTCCTCACTAGCACAAAATAAAATATAATTACAATAAAGGAAATGTGGTAATATAATATTATTGAATACGGATTTTCTAGAAAACCTACTTTAATGTTAAAGCAATAATTATCCCTAAATATTTAAAACGTTTAATTAGAATTTTTCACCATCAATGACAACATTTATATTCTGACAATTTAAATTATTACCCATAACCATGCATGTAGCTTTTGAAATATTTAAAGCATTAATATAAATAAGGTGTCATCAGCAAACATTCGCAATTTATACATTTTTAAAGCTAAAGACATATTGTTAATGTATAAAATAAATAATATTGGACCTAGTATACTGCCTTGAGGAACTCCTATATATTTTTTTTTTGAAAGGTACGTTTTTGATATCTTTGTTTTTTGTGACCTGTTACCAGTGGCGGATTTACAAATTTGCCGCTAGTAGGCTATTCAATTTGTGCCGCCCCTATACCAGTGACGGCTCGTGAGTTGTGAAACAGGTGAAGTGTTTGGGAAAGAAAAAGCCCGCTGCTAGTGAAATGCGCCGCAGGCGAAAATTTTTTAAGACCACGCCCAAATTTGGTCAATAATTTTTAGTAAATATTTTAAAAATTTATGATTACCTACTTATTTTATTAAAAATGAAATTTCTTTCTGCAAAGCCAGTAAAATTCCAAATACCTTTTTTTATCCCCATTAACAGACACGGCCAACAATAAAGTTTATTTAAAAAAATAATACCCGTCGACCATGAATAAAGATTGTACCATTTATTACTGTAAGATAAAAAAAAAATGTTTGGGCCAAATTTGCCGCCCCCTAAAATCTGCCGCCCTAGGCTCCAGCCTACTTAGCCTAATGGTAAATCCAGCACTGCCTGTTACCTAGATAATTTTGAAACTATTTATAGACTTTCCATGAATACCATTACTGATACAATTTACCCAATAGTCTAGCCCTGTCAATTGTTTCGAAAGCCCGCTCAAAATCCAAAAATACAGCTATAACATTATTTGATCCTTGATCAGTGTTTCTCTTCCACGTCTGAATCACACATTGAACGGCCGTCTCTGTAGTCTGATATCTCAATTGCAAGTATATAATACGAACTTATGAACTTTTAAATTAAACATATTTATTCAATTACTAGTGGATGTTGATTTAGTAAAGCACATTTCTATTAACGTGCGAAAATAACAAATCAGCTGATTTCATCACAAATATGTACATAAAACAATAATAGATCAAAAACGAAAAAAGCTATAAGACTAAAGCAATCATTCCAGGTTAAATTGTCAACAGGTTTAATAGAAATAAATCCTCATCTTCACGTGGTATTATATTTGACTAGTAAATTATTGGTCAATACTAAATTATTTATTTATGTTTTTATCGGTTTCCGACTATGACGTTTAAACGGTTTTGTTTTACTTCATTTTTATTATGTATCTTACAAATTAAAACATTGCATTCGTTATATAGAAAATTTTCTAGAAATATAATACTATAGGTACCCTAAAGGGTAAATGATACCGCCAAAGTTCGTTTCTTGCAACACTTCGCACCTTCCTACGAATATCTAATGATGGTTTACTAAAGCAGCCTGGGTTCTGGTGAATAGTAGCAGTAAAATCAGTAACTTTCTTATCCTCCAGTGTGGTTCCTTAAGTAGGATTTCAGCTTCTGACCACATGATGTGGTGACCATGTTTCCAGGCATGGTCAGCTGCACCTTACTTTTCGGTTTCTCCTTTTAACGTATTGTTTCTGTGTTCCTTAATCCTTGTTTCTAGTCGTCTCATTTAATATCTCACCTATATAAGATTGGCCGCACTCGCCGGGGATCTGGTAGACGCAGTTTTTCCTATTTTTTTGACTTGTAGGCTTTGTCTTCGTCAGGTGGCTTCATATAGGGTGTCCCTCGAGTTGAATACGGTGTTGATGTTATATCGTTGTCCTATAGGCTTTTTATTTTCTCAGATACTCCTTTGACAAGGAAGCTGCTGCTATTCACCAGAACCCAGGCTGCTGTAGTAAACCATCATTAGACATAAGAAATATCTGGAGACCTTCGTTAGATAGATGTAATCTCAGGATAAGATCGCGCGCCAACTGAACGCATGACTGCACCCACCTCAGTTATGCTTCAGTGCACCTAGCTAGTATAATTAGTCCTGTAGTTACTTTACTTATTTAGTATTCACTTGAAGACGACTGGAGATACTTACCAGTTGAAACGTTGTGATTTATATCAAATAAAGACAATGGAAGTCCAAAATTCTTTCATCATTCAATATACAGGGTGTCCGGAAAATACGTGTACAACGTTTGACGACAGACTCCTGACGTCAAAATAGGTCGATCTAAGCCGACTTAGTTATATCCAAAATTGTCTCGTTTAGCTGGTATAGGGCGTAAAAATATTGGTTTTTCCTAAATTACGTGAAAACCTGCTAATCGATTTTAATGATTTTTAGTATGTAGACTAATACTATAAAATTACGTTTTCTAGTAGTATAGTCACCGGCTGTAAATAAGTGGAAGTGTTATAAAAGTGATATAATACGTCAACATTTCTCCTCATTTTTTATATGAACGGCGTTATGACAACCCAGATATTTTTGTAGAGTGACTGGATGTATTTGGAAGCTATTTTACCTCTTTAATATTTTTCGTTAAATGAGCAGTTTTGCCAGCAGAAAATGTTTACAATTAAATGCATACATCAATTATTAACAATAAAAATAAAACAAAGTACAACAAAGTTGAAAGTATGTATTGTAAGAAACTAAGTAAAACAAAAACATTACTTAAGCAAATGTGTAAAATGACCGCCATCTTGCTGAATATACTTATTAACACTCCTTAAAAAATTATATTGGACCCTATCTAATGTCTCGGGGTTATTAAAATGTTGCCTGCATTTAAAATCCGCTGCAATAAATCATCGCGTGTATATACCAGAGAGTTTACATTTTTGCTTAAGTAATGTTTTTGTTTTACTTAGTTTCTTATAATACATACTTTCAACTTTGTTGTACTTTGTTTTATTTTTATTGTTAATAATTGATGTATGCAGGTAATTGTAAATATTTTCTTCTGGCAAAACAGCTCATTCAACAAAAAATATTAAAGAGGTAAAATAGCTTCCAAATACATCCAGTCACTCTACAAAAATATCTGGGTTGTCATAACGCCGTTCATATAAAAAAATGAGGAGAAATGTTATATCACTTTTATAACACTTCCACTTATTTACAGCCGGTGACTATACTACTTGAAAACGTCATTTTATAGTATTACATACTAAAAATCATTAAAATCGATTAGCATAGGGTTTCACGTAATTTAGGAAAAACCAATATTTTTACAAATTTTTGACGCCCTCTACCGGCTTAACGAGACAATTTTGGATATAACTAAGTCGGCTTAGATCGACCTATTTTGACGTCAGGAGTCTGTTGTCAAACGTTGTACACGTATTTTCCGGACACCCTGTATATATGAATGTTGGCCATTTATTTCTATCTTTGTTCATTATCATAATATACTGTGTTAGATATGGCATATCGAAGCACGAATTTAAACTGCAATTCAAAACACACATTCCAGTTGGCAGACAAGCTTTTAGCTTTGTGGACTTGAATGATCTCTGTTTTCCTTCCTTCTTTTTTGCTAAATTCATTATGGGTACAACAACATCCAGAATTCGAGAAGGAACATAATATTTATTCTATTGGATTACATAGGGAAAGCGCTTTACTGGGAATAAAATGCGTCGCATTGAGAAGATACAATTTATTGCTTAACAAAATTGCTGTAGGTATTAAAAGTAGGTCATTATTCAACAAGACTGCGCTGCTAATGGAGCGGATTACTACCAATAAAGACACTGTTCTAGCAAATCTGGAATTGATATAACACCGAAGCGGGTTTGATACACCAGCAATTTATTTAATATGGGTTAATAAACAATAAGCTATCAATACAAATTATGTCTTAGCAAACCTGTTGTATTAGATCGATCATTTTCCTCAGTGTTAAATCTGATAGGTATATCTGAAATACTTCTTTATTGCCCAAAATAAACATTACAAGTGAATCAAGAATAACGGCTACTTGTGAGTTCATTGTCATCGAACAGGATTTAGTGAAATAATAGGTTGGAATAAAAAAGATCGCGAAAACTAAAACCTGATCGAAAAAATAACAGCTATAGCGTGTTCCATTGTATTTTATCTAATTAACATAGTTCAATGGCTTTAATGTCCATGAAGTTTAAAAGAGTGGAATTGCTCGTTGCTTAAAAGACAAGGTAAATAATAATAATAATAATAATAATGATAAAAGTTTATTCAAATATTTTTTTTTTACTTTTAATGCTAATATATATATATTTTGGATAAACTATTAATTCCGAACTCAGAAGTAAAATACTTGTATTGAGTTAAATATAATAATAAGTTAAATATAAATTTAAAGTTAAGTAATAATATAATATTTATTGTAAAGAATATATTTCATAATTCAGGCACAACTAGATCATAATATAAAACGAACATGACAATATTTTATTGGTATTTTTTATATCATAATATACGAAGATACCATAGGTTATGTATATAATATATATATTTATTTATTTTATTCATTATTTATTAATGACGTTCTTGAATATATCTCTTGGATTAGATAATATCCAATTTTTAATTTTATTTTTATAATTATTTAACGATTTAATTATTTTAATTGACTGTGTAGCATATCAAAAATATATGGATTGATGTTTAAAAAATGTTTGTGTGCTATTGTTTTGTTCACTCTATTTTTATATGTGTCATAGGCTGATAGTGAAATCCGTCATTTCATGAAAAGCCTAGTCACTTCATGAAGCGTCGGCAGATTGTGTAAAAACATGAAATTACACGATCTGCCGCGTCACTTCATGAAGAGACCTTGACGTTTCGGCGTATTATGCATAAAACAATCTGCCTAATTTTAAATATCGTCACTTCATGAAATGCCACAAAAACAAGGCATATTGTGTAATTCCGTCTAAAAGGTATATTGGCAACTGATGGTTTGTTCGGGTTTGTCAGAGCATTTTTTTAAATTTTTATAAAATAATATTAGTTGAAAAAATTTAATTAAAAAAAATGCTCTGGGGATCAACGAACAAACCAGTTGCCAATATACCTTTTAGACGGAATTACACAATCTGCCGACTGACATGACATTGTTAGGTACTACATGAAAAGACGATATTTAAAATTAGGCAGATTGTTTTATGCATAATACGCCGAAACGTCAAGGTCTCTTCATGAAGTGACGCGGCAGATCGTGTAATTTCATGTTTTTACACAATCTGCCGACGCTTCATGAAGTGACTAGGCTTTTCATGAAATGACGGATTTCACTATCAGCCTACGACATATGTAATAGTATTTTTATGACGAGTTTCATGTGTGTGATTAATATAATTTATGATATTTGTTTAATATCCATTTTTTTGCTATCTTTAAATAGTAAATCAGAAGAGTATTGATGGTCTTTTTCGTAAATAATTTGTAAAATGTATTTTTGAATAGTTTCAATATTATTAAGATAATTCTTATTTATGCCTCCCCATCCTAGTATTCCATAATTTAAATGGGTTTGTACTAAAGAATAATAAAGTATTTCTAATTCTTATATATTTAAAAATTGTTTAAGATGTTTAAATTTTGGTAGATATAAGAATTCTTAGTTTTTTTATATTATTTTATTACAGAAATTACGATTAATTTTTCTCTTTTTCATTGATGTAATTTAAATTTCACCGCCATATTACCTGTCAGTAGAGCTGTCAATCAGTCCATCTTATTCACTTTGGTCCCGCACGTGGACGTTGAACAACCTTTTTGACCTCTAGAAGTTTTTTAAAAATGTACAATTTTCTAATTAATTCTACCGAATTTAAATTAACTTCTGGCGGGGTTACTGAGCTTTAAACCTCAGTACCCCACTAAGCGCTTTTATGTAATTTTCGTAAATATTGACTTTTTATCCAAAAAAGTTGCTTACCGTCTTTTAAGTTTCTCTCCGTAATATATTTAACCAATTACAAAGAATGTTACTGACACAAGGCGTGTAATTGCGAAGATGTTTACTGGGAAGGAAAACATATTAATTTGTATTTTGCAGGTGTTCTTTTGGTACGACTTTAAAGATTATTCTATGTTGGAGTCTGCGGTTTCCCTGCCATCTCGCAAATGTTTCTTACTCTTAAACTTTAATCTACAAGGTGGTGCCGCGTCACATAGACAACAACATTTAAGTTGTCATCTTTTTTAAGTGGGACTTTTAAAAAAACTCTTCATTAATGAAGTCTTCATTTCACCCAATCTGTACTTGACTGGTACCCTGCATGTAACCAAGCTGGCAGTAATACATTTACAAAACTACGCATGGCGACGTATGACTATATTAATTGACTACACTGAGAAAAAAAACCTTCTATTCCTTATAAGAATTCACATAGGTACTCTGTATACAACTGTCATATATTAGTGACAACAACGCGCTTTCTAACTGTAAAACAACGAAAATTGCTAGACCGTGGTGTAGTGATAATATCAGGGTAATTTAGCCAATAGGAAACAGGAGTTATTGCTACCATAGAATGGTTTATAGCGATTGTTGAATACTGACTACTCACAGTAATTATCAAGTTCTATTGGTGGTGTAATCTGGTTTTATACAGTGTGTGTATAAAGTCTGGAAACGGCTTAATAACATCACAATTTACTGGCCGATTTAAACCAAATTTGGTATAGTTGTGTAAGAGGATCTAACGCACCAAATGACGATATTGGCGTTGTTGCCAGCTTTTTAGTTTGTCTGGAATTCGAACGAATTTTATATTTTTAAATATAACACCCAGTATATTTTTACATTTTTAAATTCCACATAAAATTATAATTATTTTTTATTAAAAGCATTATTAGTCTATACTTCATAGTTTCCGAGATATTGACTCTCGAAAAGTGACATTTTTGAACTTTGACAGCTTATAACTTTCTAACAGTACGTCTTAGAGCAAAACGGCTTACATGTCCCTATCTTCAATTTTTATTATCTTCCCAAAAAATCAACTTCCAGTTAAACCAGAACAACTATATTTCCTGCTTTCGAGTTACATCCGGTTTAACCGGAAGTTGATTTTTTTTGGGAAGATAATAAAAATTGAAGATAGGGACATGTAAGCCGTTTTGCTCTAAGACGTACTGTTAGAAAGTTATAAGCTGTCAAAGTTCAAAAATGTCACTTTTCGAGAGTCAATATCTCGGAAACTATGAAGTATAGAGTAATAATGCATTTAATAAAAAATAATTATAATTTTATGTGGAATTTAAAAATGTAAAAATATACTGGGTGTTATATTTAAAAATATAAAATTCGTTCGAATTCCAGACAAACTAAAAAGCTGGCAACAACGCCAATACCGTCATTCGGTGCGTTAGATCCTCTTACACAACTGTACCGAATTTGGTTTAAATCGGCCAGTAAATTGTGATGTTATTAAGCCGTTTCCAGACTTTATACACACACTGAATACTGTATTAATTATTAATCATAAAAATATTTGCTTGATACGGTTAATAAAGCATATTTTACCACTAAAAATCAGCACTGTAGTTCTCAAAAAATTAAATAGCTTCTAGTATGATATTGTTCTTGTCGTTTCATTGCATATGATTCTCTATTATGTAATATGGCTTACTACGATCGCAAAATTCATCCATAGATTATAAAGTCCAACACTAATGATGGGTTGTGCGAAATAAGAATCTTCTATTGTTTTATCTGACATGAAAAGTTTTAAAAACTTATATACAAAATAAAAATAGATTATTTTAAACAGGTATTGGTACGATCAATAGAATTCAAATTCAGACAGGGCAGCTTAGAAGACTTCGAACAACGATGTGACCTGCTCAATAAATACGTTAAAACTAATACTACGGTGCACGGCGATAGCCGATCGCTACGAACCCCCAACAATGCCTTGGTGTATTATATTATGTTCTAACGGATACAATTTGTTTTTGGGGACACTGTTCTGCTTTCTTATTTGTAGTGAAAGCGCTTAACTATATAGGAATAAAATGAGTCGCATTGAGAAGATACAATTTATTTCTTAACAAAACCTCAGTTTATGACTTCTTTTGCGTCATGAAAATATACTCCTAACTTCACTTAAAAGACACGTTCCAATCTTTTCCGGGTGTAATTTTATTCAGCTGATCGATTTGCTTTACCTTTTTTAGTGTATTCATGAAGCTACTTTTAAAAGTAGCTAGTTAGTCGAGAAAGCTACTTAAGCTACTTTCGGTAGCTAAAGCTATTTTCGGTAGCACAAACTTTATAATATTTTTATTACTAAACTCTTTTAATGTCGAAGAACGTAGTTTTTCAAAACTGCATTCACTGACATAAAGTGAAGTAAGTAACCTTCGCAGAGTAGCTTATAGAAGTTGCTTTAAAAAAAGTAGCTTGTAGCTTAGCTACAAGTAGCTTGATTACACGGTAGCTTAACTACTTTAATTTTAAGTAGCTTGTAGCTTGTAGCTTGTAGCTAGCTACTTTTTCCAGTAGCTTGCCCAGCTCTGCCTACAGCCTGGATTTAAGTCCTTTTAGCTCTTATTTAAAAATTTGGAAAGCTCAGGAAACGTTATTTTGTGGATGATTACCAATTATAAGACGCAATTGATGCCTATTTATTTTTCTCATAAAATACGAGGTCGTGCATCGAAATTGAGGCTGTTGAAAAAGAACAACCAAGAGTGTGAAATCTTCAGAAAGCGGGCAAATGATGTCGCGCTCTTATCGAGTATCTAGAGTATACAGTCAATTTTCTTATTCAACTCTTTCGTAGATATTAAAGGAAAAAGGAATTTGCTTATACAGTGACCGGCAGAAAGTGCGCAGCATATGGGAAAATTTTTTATCTTTGAGTTTAAAAAATCAATTTTATTTTAGATAGGTTCTGTATGTTCTCAAACTAAAATAACACCCATTAAATCCGGTAAAAGTCTTATGGTATACGAGGTAGGATCAAAAATTTGAAATTCCGCTAAGAGTAAAGTACCTTAATCTTTCATTTTAGAATAGTTTTTACTAAGAATTATTGTTTTAATTTCAAAGTTATACCCAAATTCCAAATTTCGCTCATTTTGAACAAAAAAATGGATTTAATCGTGTTTTCTGAATAACCCGGTATAAAAAATAAATGGCAACCGAACAGTACGAAAATAAGATTTTCTGCAGACTTTGTTAGAGATAACCGTCGATCATAAGTCTGATTAGTTTGTTTTCATATAATTATGGCTTTTCAAAATAAAAACATAAAAATATTAAATATTTTTAGTGAATGTTTGAAGGTTGGAGACAATGATGTTTCTTGAATGATGAAAGAGTTTTGGACTTCCATTGTCTCTATTTGTTTTAAATCACAACGTTTCAACTGGTACGTATCTCCAGTCGTCTTCAGGTGAATACTGGTACTAGTGTTCACCTGAAGACGACTGGAGATACTTACCAGTTGAAACGTTGTAATTTAAAACAAATAGAGACAATGGAAGTCCAAAACTCTTTCATCATTCATTAAATATTTTTGCTACACACCGTATTTTATTTTCAGGGGGAACAAGCTAATTTCATCTAACTGATATTTTTTGATTAACATTGACTTAAAGCATCTCCTAAACAGTTTTTTATACATTGAAGTATGCATAGAAAGTTTAATTAAAAATATATTGTGAACGGATTTTCTTAGTCACGAAAAATAATGATCATCATTTTTTGTACACATTTAAAATAATTTTAAAATAATGTTTCTTCAAATACTGATTTTTTATGCCCAAATAAGCCTAAAAATAATAACACAAATTAATTTCCTTCTCATAATTTATACTATTTAAGATCAAAGCAGCCAAATATAAATAAATAAAAAAATAAATTTATAAATCTTTATAAATCAAAAGGAAACTTTCTATGCATACTTCAATGTATAAAAAACTATGTAGGAGATGCTTTAAATCAATGTAAATCAAAAAATATTAGTTAGATGAAATTAACTTGTTCCCTCAGAAAATAAAATACGCGTGCAGCAAAAATATTTAATATTTTTATGTTTTTATTTTAGAAAGCCATAATATTATGAAAAGAAACTAATCAGATTTGTGATCGACGGTTATCTCTAACAAAGTCTGCAAAAAATCTTATTTTCGTACTGTTCGGTTGCCATTTATTTTTTATATACAGGGTTATTCAGAAAACACGATTAAATCCATTTTTTTGTTCAAAATAAGCGAAATTTTGTAATTTGGGTATAACTTTGAAATTAAAACTATAATTCTTAGTAAAAAAATATTCTAAAATGAAAGATGGAGGTACTTTACTTTTAGCGGAATTTCAAATTTTTGATTCTACCTCGTAAACCATAAGACTTTTACCGGATTTAATGGGTGTTATTTTGGTTTGAGATCATGCAAAACCTATCGAAAATAAAATTAATTTTCTAAACTTAAAGATAAAAAAACTTTCCCATATGCTGCGCACTTTCTGCCGGTCACTGTATATGGGTCGTTTCTCAAACCCCTCAATTATTATTATAAAATAATAATTAATATAAATATTAATTTAGCTATTAGTTATATAATGCTAAAAGGCTAAACTTATTCCATAAAAAAATAGTATTATCGAATTGGTGCTGACCCAGATATGCCTGGCACACATTTATTACCACAAAAACATTGGACGAAGTAGTTTCATAATGCAGTAGTCCCAGAAGTATTAATATAGTAAAAAGTTGATGGATATGTGAATGATTCTCTTTGTCGCTATTGTAAAGATTATTACTCAGATTAAATATTTATAAAGATTTGTAATAACAATATCAATGGCACGGTATTGTGTGTGTTGACACTAAATAAACAGACATAGCTGTACTTGTTTACTTACTTGATACTTTACCTATCACTTTTTTTAGCCGATTTGAGGCGAACTAAGCATTTATTATTATTCATTTAATAATAAATGCTAAATAAACACGAGGGAAAACTATTTTACACCAACAAAAACATAAAAATAAAGTGTTAAAAACATTTTGGAAACTAGTTAATCTGAGCACTAAGTAGATAACAGAGGCACCAAGTTACGCAAACATTCTTTTTAGTTGCGCAATATTAGTGTGTAGTATATCAATGGTATGTTCAATTCGTAAACATTTAATTAAATGGTGAAGATATCAGGATGTTTGTCCGTGGCATTGGAAGCAAAAACAGGTTGGCCCTTCTAGCTTCAACTCGGGGAACCCTCAGGTTTATATAGTTGGTAAGATCAATACACTTAATCTCACCATGCGACAGTTTGAACAAAAAAATAACTGAATAACAAAAGCGTCTGGAAGCTAATTCGGTAACATTAAATCTGCCAAGCAACACGTTATACGAATATCTACGACCAGGCCACATCTCATCCCGAATAAAAGACGCAGATTTTTAAAATTTCCGTTGCACACTCTCCAAATTTAAAAGATCGGTCAAGTAAATTGGACTCCACGCAATAGAGGCATACCTATTCAAGCTTAGATCTAATGAATGTTATATATAAGACAGGAAGCGTAGAAGCTTGCTGAAACTCCTTTGAGTTGCGGGTTATAAAACCCAATGCTCTCGATGCCTTGGCCGCCACGCATTCGATATGATATACAAATGATAACTTGGGATCAAAAACAACACCTAGATCTTTAATAATATTAGGCCTTGTAAGTCCAACCCCGTCAACATAATTATGAATTATTATGGGATTAGGTTTACGGGTAAAATACATTACATTGCATTTAAGAAGATTAAGAGAAAGTGTATTTCTGCAACACTACTCATACCGTGCGAGCAAAAATTATTTGCATCAAAGAGGGCCTTGCATCTAAGGGCGTAATGCTTAGCCGTAGAGCTTAATACCTGTTGGGTGTCAGTAACTACCTGAATTAATAATCAATCAGTTATTCCGTCATCTTTGACAGTCGTTACGAGTAATTTGATTCATCGCTAATTTTTCCAATTTCTTAAACAATTCACACAATGGGCTTTACGGAACAGCACAAAACATTCATGGTTGAAGCGTATTTTCGAAACGGGGTTAGAGTAAATTCTGAGTGGCAATACAATCCGGGTTTGTGCAGGGACGATTTTCACGAACATTTTCCTAACGTTGCTTTTATTGCGGGGAATTTTTATCATTGCCTGAAAAGAACCGTAACTGTGTTTAGGGAAACAGGTTCTATACAACACAAAAAAGGAGCTTGAAGACAATCTGTAAGAACAGAAGAACTTGTTGCAAACGTTCGTGAAATAATGCAAAATACGTCAACAAATTGTATAAGACGCCTGTCCCAAGAAGTGGGCATATCTTATGGAACATGCAGGACTATTCTTAAGAAGCAGCTAAATTTATTTCCTTATAAAGTGCAAGTATTCCAAGAAATACAATCAGCAAATTTTGAAAGACGCAGGAATTACTCTTAATGGTTTACCCAAAATGTATTGGAAAGAAATGATTTATTACACCTGACATTTTTTTTCGGAGGGTCCACCTCTTCGGTTATGTGAATTCTCAGAATACACGCATGTGGAGTAGTGAAAATCCCCATTTTCTTGTAGAGTCCACATTGCACCCTCAAAAATTTAGTGTCTTGTTAGCTGTTTCCCGAAGAAGAATTGTTGGTCCTATTTTTTTCCATGACAGTTATAGCACAGCGGTATAGAGACAATATTTTGTATCCATTTGTGGAGCAATTACTTGAAGTCGAACTACGTTTTGGATATTTTCAACAGGACGGTGCAACCGCCCATACATCAGCCGCCGAAACTATTAACTACTTACGCAATTTTTTCGACGACAGATTGATCAGTTTTCGATCAGACATTGAATTCCCACCTAGATCACCTTGTTTAACGGTTCTAGATTACTTCGTTTTTCCTCATTTAAAGAACACTATTTTTAAAACACCAGTTGCAAATTTAGAACAATTACAAGAAAGGATTATCCAAGAATGTAGTAACATTTCTCCAGAGATGCTGGTTAACACTCTCGAAAATATGAAGAGACATCTGAATTTATGCTTGGAGCATGGCGGTGGCCAATTTCAGCAATTTATGTAATTATTTTTCTTTTTCTTTCTGTATATTCTTACTTTGTTAATTTTGTAAACAACAAAAATAAATTTGTATTTGTCTACTTATTTTATTACTCATTAGTTTGGCATAATATCATGTCGTAATATGAATTTGACAAAATTTTAACCTAGATTTGGTTAGATATATCGTCCCCATATCATTGTGATCTAAACCAAGCCCCACGTTTTTTAATCCAAGCGATCTTTGATGCAAATAATTTGCTCGCACGGTATTAGGCCTTGTAAGTCCAACCCCGTCAACATTATAATTATGAATTATGGAAGTTTACGGGTAAAAGACATTTATGCATTGCATTTAAGAGGATTAAGAGAAAGTTTATTTCTGCAACACTACTCATAGATTATATCCGGGCATCACTGAAGCCTGATGTAATCCTTAATAGAAAGTATTTAAAATAAAAGTTTGACATCGTCAGCATACAGCAAATAGTCAGTCTGCAAGCCAGACAAAATATCGTTGATAAAAAGAATAAAGAAAAGAGGCCCCAGCACGTATCCTTGCGGTACACCAGACATTTGTGAGAAATTGGCAGATTTGTACCTACGATGCTGGACATATTGATATCTATTGGAGAGATATGATCTTACTAGCTGGATGAGCGGTAAGGAAACACTTCACTTATAACGTCAAGATTTGACTTAGCAATTTGACGGCCAAGGCTTATCGGCTATACTTTTCTTAGTCCATTTAATAAATAGCCATTGCGCTGGGGACATCTGGTAAATTCCTACTTGTTAACAGTTGGTGTTAAAACCTGATAGGTAATTATTAGATATCGTGAATTCCAGCTGTTTACCAATCTTTTCATTGCTACTAGAATATAATGATAGTCTAAGTCTAACTTTCTGTTGACTCTTGATGTCATTTTACCAAAAAATTACTGACTCTAGTTTTTAAGACTTTAAACCTAAAATAGCAAATACCCGAGTAAACGATCAAAACGTGAAAATGCTATCTTGATTGATTTAAGTTAAAAAGTCTCACGGACACAAACAGGCGATTTATGTACAATCTTAGGGCGAGAATACTGTAATACATCTTGGTAGTTTTAGTTATTCAGTTTAAACTTTCCTTTTGTATACATTTTATGACGCATGAATGTCGAAATGTTCCCCACGACACAGAACCATGGAAACGATTGAATTATTAATTAAAATCTCTGTGTCTGAAACTTTTCGTTTAGCTTCGAATCGTGCTTAATAATGAACTAACCAATGTTGTATTCATCATGAGAACAATAAAGTGCTCAACTCAAAAATATTTTATGCATATTTTTTTCTACATTAATTCAAAGTTTATAGGCCATTCTATGGCACATGCAGTAAACTGACTTTTGTTTCCAAAGCATTGCAGAAACAAACACACACACTGTTTAGTTAAATAGCTCACTTTTGTCAGCCGAGACATCCAGGAAACAATCGGAAACCGTAAATGTCCAAAGTAAGTGAGATCTACTTATACCGCGTGTCCACGGAAGGTGGTTCGCCCCTCTAACTTTTTTGTTTTTCAAGATAATGGAATAATATTTGGGGGATTTGTATACGACATAAAACTGCATTTTTTGACAGGTGACTCAACATTATGGAACTTCCGGTTTAACCGGAAGTGACATAAACTATCGATTTTTAAATGGGACACCTGGTTTATTTTTCCTTTTTTTGACTCCATATGACATTTTAAATACAACGATGTGTCACTTGTCACTTTTTGTCACCAAGAAAATATTTTTTTTTTAATTTATTGTATTATCTAGAGGGCTATGAATACCCTAAAATCACTTATTTCAGTTCTTTAATCTTGGGAAAAAGACTATTTTACTATTTTTGGTCTAATAATGCTATGTGCTATGTAAAATTTTATCTTTAAAGTTGTATAACTCATTTTTTTTAAACGGCAAGATGGTGGCTCGTCGGGTTAAGAAAAAAGAGGATTTTATTACGATTATTTTGATACCATACACTATTAGGTTTTAGAAAAGCTGTCATTAAAAAACTTTAAAAAGTTAACTTGGAACTTTCCTAAAATAAAGCATATTTTGAGAATAAATTTATATTTAAATGTTTCAAGTAGCCTGTGACCAGCAAAACTGATAAAACAAAATCATGCCTTGAAGAAAAATGACATACCGACAGCTTCTGCCAAAGTAAATTAGTTTGTTGTTTAAAAAACATGGAAAATACTAGTTTTACAAGGAGTAAAAAAGTTAATATGTTTTTATTGTCAGGCTCATTTCGCATTTTCGGAACCGGTTATGGGTACCTAATAGTGCCGGGTTGGACGACGCCTATTAAAATATCTTTATGCATAAAGTCGTGCAGCATCGGTTGAATTATTTCTACATTCTCCAAACACTAGTAACATATCAACTTTTTCACTCCTTCTAAAACTATTATTTTCCATGTTTTCTAAACAACTAACTAATTTACTTTGGCAGAAGCTGTTGGCATGTCAATTTTCTTCAAGGCATGATTTTGTCTTATCAGATTTGCTGGTCACAGGCTACTTGATACATTTAAATCTAAATTTATTCTCAAAAGATGCTTTATTTTAGGAAAGTTCCAAGTTAACTAAGTTTTTTAATGGCAGCTTTTCTAAAACCTAATAGTGTATGGTATCAAAATAATCGTAATAAAATCCTCTTTTGCCTTAACCCGACGAGCCACCATGTTGCCATTAAAAAAAAATGAGTTATACAACTTTAAAGATTAAATTTTACATAGCACATAGCATTGGACCAAAAATAGTAAAATTGTATTTTTCTCAAGATTTAAGAACTGAAATAAGTGATTTAGGGTATTCATAGCCCTCTAGATAATACAATCGTTATATTTAAAATGTCATATGGAGTCAAAAAAAGAAAAAATATACCGGGTGTCCCATTTAAAAATCGAAAGTTTATGTCACTTCCGGTTAAACCGGAAGTTCCATATTGTTGAGTCCCTGTCGAAAAATGCAGTTTATATCGTATACAAATCCCCCGAATTTTATTTCATTATCTTGAAAAACAAAAAAGTTAGAGGGGCGAACCACCTTACATGGACACCCGGTATAGAAGTATTTCACACATTTTTCTGACACAGTAAACATTAAATAACAATTACCTCGACGTAACATTTAAACCGTATACATTAGCCATGTTCATTATATATATAATAATTTATATTGATTTAACACATTAATTACTAAGAAATTATCCTCCATAAATTAAATTGCAATGCGAAAGAGCAAATATTATTACGAATTAAAATACCACCGCGGGCTTTAGGTGTACTACATTATGCACCGTAAAGGCTGGAAACCAGAGTGAGATTGGCGCTCCAGAAAATTTTTGCTTAAAGCTCTCCTCTAAATGCTTGTAAAGTTAAAATTAACAATATTTTTTGAAATTAAAATATTTCATAAACAAAGATGTGGATAATATTATTTTAATACAAAATGCTGATCTATTAAAACGTTATTATACGTATATGTTTTTCTTGTTAATATTTTGACATGTGTTAAGTTGTCCTTAAAAATTGTTATTGAACCTAAATGATTCCTATGGCGTCATTTTATATGGAACGAAGAGGAGCACTGTCATTTTATCATTTCTAATGCGTGGTAATTTTTTACCCCATTTTAAACCTTTGTTCTACTCGGAACTAAAAGATAAAAATTTACAACAGATCTTATTTCAATCCTTAGAAGACGCCACACTGAAAAAAAAGTATTCTATTCCTTATAAGACTTCACATACTCTTTATACAACTGTTTTATACTATATGTGACAGCAACGCGCGTTCCTTCTGTAAGACAACGAAAATTGCTAGACCGTTGTGTAGTGATAATATCACGGTGATTTAGCCAATAGGAAATAGGCGTTAATGCTACCATAGAATGGTTTATAGCCATTATTGCTCTGAATACTCACAGTAATTATCAAGTTCTATTGGAGGTGTAATCTGGTTTTAGGTATATACTGTATTAGTTCCGACTGGCAGTTGTATTGAAACTTGACATTAATCATAATAATATTTGCTTGCTACGGTTAATAAAGTGTATAAAAGTCAGTACTATAGTTCTCAAAAATTTAAATAGCTTCTAATGTGTTATTGTTCTTGTCGTTTAACATTGCATATTATGATTATCTAATATGCAACATGGTTTACCGAGATTGTCAAATTCGTCCATAGATTATAAAGTCCAATTAATGATGGGTTGTGCGAAATAAGAATATTCTATTGCTTTATCCGATATGCAAAGTTAAAAAAAACTTAAATACATCATAAAAATAGATTAATTGAAACAGATATTGGTACGATCAATAGAATTCAAATTAAGACAGGACATCTAGAAGACTCCGAACAACGATGTGACCTGCGCAACAAATATATTACACAAATACGTACTACGGCTACGGCTCGCGGCGATTGCCGATCGCTACGAACCCCCATCAACGTCTTGGTGGATTATAGGTTCCAACGGATACAATTCGTTCCTACTAGTTACTCAAAGCAAAAGAAAAGTTGCATAAATGCATTGGATAAGCCCTACTGGATTTGTCCTACTGATGGTAAGATCAGAGAGAAGTGAAAGCTAAGTGTCACCTCCATAGGCAAAAAGTGTTTTGGACAAGCTCTTTGGTTCGCCAATTCGTTTTCCAAATGATATACAGGGTGGTCCTTAAGTACATCAAGAAAATCTAGGATATGATTCCTGGCATCAATTTAAGTTGAAAAGTTCATATGGACTTATGCCCTAAAATGCTTACCCTCTAAGATACAGGGTGTTAAAATATTTTTAAAAAATAATTGTTTTTTTAAAATTTCGAAACTCCTTGAAGATACGGTATTGAAAATTGATGTCGATTGATTTCGTATTAAACTGCACTTTTTGGTTAAAAAAGGGTTTGCCTACTTCCACCAGTAGCGTGCATGAAGATACCATCAATATTTTTTTTGTGAAAATATGAGATACGCCACTGTTTTTTTTAAACTCTGATGCATTTTTATGCATTACTGATATAAGCGGAACAAAAGTTGTCTCCACTATGTTTTTGAAAAAAATGGTAGTTTTAAAGGAAAATGGAAAATATTTTAACACCCTGTATCTTAGAGCATTTTAGGGCATAAGTCCATATAAACTTTTCAACTTAAATTGATGCCAGGAATCATATCCTAGATTTTCTTGATGTACTTAAGGACCACCCTGTATAAGTTTACTTTTAAATAGGGAATATCAATAAGCCCAGTTTTGACTGAAGGGCTCTCAAGCTTATTTCGACTTCAAATAATTAGTCTCTTCAATAGTGGAGATTACCACAAGACAACATTTTCTTATCAATATCAATAAGAACAACTGTTCCAGTAGGTAATTACTATTCTGGTTTCTTACCTTGTTCTCTAATGGTATCTAATAGGTACTCTAATGCTATGTGGTGTATGATGGACGTAATTCGTCAATTGTCAATTCTATTAAGTCTCAGCTACACAAATTTTATTGTTCAATATCCCCATTTACTTTATAGTTTATGTCAAATCTTAGCGGATGATTCCCCTTAAAGGAAAATCAATCATCGCGAAGGCATGCAGTTGGTGTAAAACAATAATGTAGTTGAGCAATATAATAAGCAATCCGTTTAATATATTGCCTCTTTTGACACGTAAATAAAAGATGTACTTTGACGGGCTTGGATCCGTGCCAAACATGAATCCAACTGCATTACTAAATTATCGTAAACTAAATCATAAAATACAATATACATCATTGCACGATAAAGTTTATTCCCTATTTAAAAGTGAACTTACAAAAGAACCTGTGTAATGCGGGTAATGCGGGAAATATCCGACCTAGTGAAATAATCGAGTGGGTACATTTACGTCATTAAATCGGCTTAGAATAGGACTGGTTTATGTGCATATTGACAAAGTTTCGGGGCGAATCCCCCATGCGATGCCAACAAATGCAATCCTTATACTTTTAGTAAATTACAATGTAAAATGAAACGAAAAGTATACTTTGTTATTTGTCACTAATTTTTATTTAAAAATTTGGCGTTACGGCCGTTTCGTAGTACAACTACATCTTCAAAACGCTATTTTAAACTTAACAAACTAAGGGTATACAGGATTCCCCATTTAAAACGAAACAGGCTAAATATCTGGTTCCACGTTAATTAATGATTAATAGATGATTCAAGAGGAAGGTTTTTATGTATAATACATGCATAATATTATAGAGAAACACTGATAAACACTGATAAATTAGAGTAGGGAGAACGAACGACCCAACCTAACCGGTCCCCGGCCCGTTCAACGATCGATCCGAAGCACCGAAGCCAGAATAGACGAAGACAGACTATGTTTTATGCATGGATGTGAATTGTGGACGGGCCGGCAAACGGTTGAGTTTGAGGTTTGTTCGCCTTATTATCTCACGTCGTATAATGCCGGGCTGCAACGCAGGCCGGGTACACGCTAGTTAAAAATAAATGAAAATAATGGCAGTGGCGCAGCCTACGTTAGATCTTTGTTATTTGTCACTAATTTTTATTTAAAAATTTGGCGTTACGCAGTACAACTACATCTTCAAGACGCTAATCTAAACTTAACAAACTTTAAGCAAGTATACAGGGTTCCCCATTTAAAACGAAACATGCTAAATATCTGGTTCCACGTTAATTTAAAAAAAAACGCTCGGAACCGTCGATTTTTATTTCGAGGGGGATATCTTTTGCGTATATTGTCAATCTTGTTACTTCAAGCCCCTAGGAGGGAGGGGGGGGTAAGATCTAAATCTTAAATGGATACCCCTATTTTATATATTTTTTTGGATTCTGCATAAAATTCTGAACATTTTTTAATAAAAGCATTATTAGTCTATACCAAACAGTTTCCGAGATATTGACTCTTGAAAAATGAGATTTTTGAACTTTGACAGCGTCTAGCTTTCTAACTGTACGTCTTAGCGTAAAACGGCTTACATGTCCCTATCTTCGATTTTTATTATCTTTCCAATAGTGTCAACTTCCGGTTAAACCGGAAGTACTGTATTTCTTACAACCGGTTTAACCGGAAGTTGACACTATTGGAAAGATAATAGAAATCGAAGATAGGGACATGTAAGCCGGTTTACTCTAAAGACGTATAGTTAGAAAGCTAGACGCTGTCAAAGTTCAAAAATCTCATTTTCAAGAGTCATTATCTCGGAAACTGTTTAGTATAGACTAATAATGCTTTTATTAAAAAATGTTCAGAATTTTATGCAGAATCCAAAAAAATTATATAAAATAGGGGTATCCATTTAAGATTTAGATCTTACCCCCCCTCCCTCCTAGGGGCTTGAAGTAACAAGATTGATAATATACGCAAAAGATATCCCCCTCGAAATAAAAATCGACGGTTCCGAGCGTTTTTTTTTAAATTAACGTGGAACCAGATATTTAGCCTGTTTCGTTTTAAATGAGGAACCCGGTATATAGGTTAACATTTATAAAATTAATGGATCTACCTAAAGTATAATATTGTTTGGTACACAACGGTATTTTACAACATTCCTAATTATAAGGGACAGGCAGGCTAATGTTTATAAAATCTCCATGGTAAACATGCCAGATGAAAATTATAATAATTTTAAAAGTGGGGAATGTCCGAAATCTAATTGTGTATTTAAAAGCTTGACATCATGGTTTTTTTTATGTTTGTAAATTTCGATGTTTTCTAATATATCTAATTTATGACCTTTTTGTTCTGTAAGTTGTTAGTATCGGGAAAAACGTGGTTTGTGTCTAAAAAATGATTCGCAAAATTAGATGTTCTGTTCTTTTATCATTTTTTAGACACAAGCCACGTTTTTCCCGATATTAACAACTTACACTATTACATACAGAACAAAAAGGTCATAAATTAGATATATTAGAAAACATCGAAATTTACAAACATAAAAAAGACCATAATGTCAAGCTTTTAAATACCTACACAATTAGATTTCGGAAATTCCCCACTTTTAAAATTATTATAATTTTCATCTGGCATGTTTACCATTTAGATATTATAAACATTAGCCTGCCTGTCCCTTATAATTAGGAATGTTGTAAAATACCATTGTGAATCAAACAATGTTATACTTTAGGTAGATCCAATAATTTTATGACTGTTAACCTATACAGGGTTCCCCATTTAAAACGAAACAGGCTAAATATCTGGTTCCACGTTAATTAAAAAAAAAACGCTCGGACCCGTCGATTTTTATTTCGAGGGGGACATCTTTTGCTTATATTGTCAATCTTGTTACTTCAAGCCCCTAGGAGGGAGGTTGTAAGAAATATAGCACTTCCGGTTTAACCGGAAGTTGACACTATTGGAAAGATAATAAAAATTGAAGATAGGGACATGTAAGCCGTTTTACTCTAAGACGTACAGTTAGAAAGCTAGACGCTGTCAAAGTTCAAAAATCTCATTTTTCAAGAGTCAATATCTCGGAAACTGTTTAGTATAGACTAATAATGCTTTTATTAAAAAATGTTCAGAATTTTATGCAGAATCCAAAAAAATATATAAAATAGGGGTATCCATTTAAGATTTAGATCTTACCCCCCCTCCCTCCTAGGGGCTTGAAGTAACAAGATTGACAATATACGCAAAAGATATCCCCCTCGAAATAAAAATCGACGGTTCCGAGCGTTTTTTTTTTTAATTAACGTGGAACCAGATATTTAGCATGTTTCGTTTTAAATGGGGAACCCTGTATACTTGCTTAAAGTTTGTTAAGTTTAGATTAGCGTCTTGAAGATGTAGTTGTACTGCGTAACGCCAAATTTTTAAATAAAAATTAGTGACAAATAACAAAGATCTAACGTAGGCTGCGCCACTGCCATTATTTTCATTTATTTTTAACTAGCGTGTACCCGGCCTGCGTTGCAGCCCGGCATTATACGACGTGAGATAATAAGGCGAACAAACCTCAAACTCAACCGTTTGCCGGCCCGTCCACAATTCACATCTATGCATAAAACATAGTCTGTCTTCGTCTATTCTGGCTTCGGTGCTTCGGATCGATCGTTGAACGGGCCGGGGACCGGTTAGGTTGGGTCGTTCGTTTTCCCTACTCTAATTTATCAGTGTTTATCAGTGTTTCTCTATAATATTATGCATGTATTATACATAAAAACCTTCCTCTTGAATCATCTATTAAAAAAAACCGCTTCAAAATCCGTTGCGTAGTTTTAAAGATTTAAGCACATATAGGGACAGGACGGGCGATAGCGACTTTGTTTTATACTATGCTAAGATGACTAGTACTGTGATCCATTGACAAAATAAAGATGCTATTACGGGAATATTAAATCTCGAAATATCAAAATATTTCAAAAACTATTAGAGATAGGGAAAGGACGTTCTTTACAAAAGTTAAAGAGTTTATGACGCGCTATAAAATGACAGAAAAATATACAGGGTGTTCCATTTAATAAAAGTGATATTTTTCAATTAGGAGTTTTCTGACTTTGGTCCTAGAAAGTAAACGAGACGTCAAATATTTCATAGTGAATATTTATTTTTCACTTTATTTTTATTTAGTAAGTATAAAAATTATGAATCGTTTAGAGTCAGAATTTAAGTAGCATTTTCACAACGAGATGCTTGCAAATGCAAAATTTTCATTATAAGTCGAATTATCTTAAAAACTAGAACTTTTTCGTTGGTATATTAAACCATTAATAAAAATTTAAGAAATAACAGGTAATAAATGTAGTTTTTTTTAAATTTAAAAAAATGTAACTTTATGACACCCTACTTTTTGGGCGCATCCTGTATAATTCCAAATAATTTTAAAATGTACCAGATATCCAACCATACCTTATTACAAAAGCTTATTATCGACAAATTTTACCTTCAAGGCATAAAATTACTCCGGGCAATCGTTGACTCACCCGGTACAATATGAAATAACTTCTAATAACAAAAATTATAATATAGACTTACCGATCTTATTTCAACTGGTTTATCCAATGTATTTCGCTTACCTAAAACAAAAGATAACAAATTATTACAAGCCATTTCACAAAGTTTATATTTAAATAAATACAGTAAATTTTTTATTTTTGACGTTTCGTCAATAATTAAAACTAATTTTATTAAACTCTATTACCTATTTCATAGATTTATAATCCCTAATAATTTTCGTCTTATAGGTTCACTTAAAAAGAGGAGGGGGGGGGGCATTCTATACCCCCTCCCAACCGATATCCTTTAACAAAATATGCCGAATTTGAAAGTTACATATTATATTCTATACAAAATGCATTTATTTTTTCATTGACTTTAAAACAACACCAGACACAGAGATGTTGTTATTATATTATATATACCTTTCTAGTCATTATCATAGTAAATGCTTTAAAAACGAGAATAATAAATTAAATTAACTAACTGTGCATGATGGACATGGTTTTAGTTATTGTCTTACAAATACATAAACATGGAGTCGTATTATTTGTTTTATGTCGTAGTGAAGTGTATTATATTAGTTAAGAGTGGTCTAGAGTTCGTTAGCCGCTTTACCGGTAGATTTTTAAGCTTTTGAATGTACCTACTTTATTTTTAAAAATATTGGATCGGGACTGGATAGTGAAGTCAGAGTTATCCAAAAATTTAGTTGGTTGATAAAATCTCTTCATTGGCATATTAATTAATTGTCTTGATGAAAGGGGACGTATAATAATTTATTCTACAAAACCAATCCCTGTTCGAATATTATGACAATTAGGGGGTGGAACAAAATCGATTAATCGAACAATCGATTATTGGATTCAAGATAATTTTTTTATCGATTAATCGATTATTAATCGAAAAAAAATATATTTTTCGATTAATCGATTAGGTATTCGAAAAAAAAATAATTTTATGATTTTTTGATTAATCGATTATTAATCAGAAAAAAAAAGACTTTTCGATTAATCAATTGACCAAAAAATAAACTATTTCTAGTGGAATTGAATATCGAAAGCGATCGAATGAGTAACCTCGTTCACTACAGATTACAGCAGTAATATTGTTAAGGCTATTAGAGATGGAAAAATGTTGCTTTGGGCATGCGATTAATATTGCTGTTAATAAGTGTTTCGAAATTAAAAGAAAGCAAAGAGAAAGTAAAAAAAAATTCAGAAAATTTTTGCGCATAGTTGAAAATAATTAAAAAAAAATATAACCTTAAAGAAACAAAAATTCCTTCATGTTCAAAATCGAGATGGTGGTATCTTTTAAATCTAAATAAAATAATTATTCCACAAAAAGTAGCACTAGTAAAAATTTAATATTGAACGCTGACGATCTAAAACTTCTAAATGTCACTATAAGTAAATTTACTTAGTCCAATTCAAGAAATTTCCGAAATTCTGTCCAAAAAAAAATATGTAACCGGGTCCTCCTTAGTAGGTACCTATTTGTATTGAATTGGGTAAAACACAGGTGGATAATTATGAAGAAACCAAAGTTGAGAACGATATCGTCAGTCTGAAAAAAAAAATAATTAGCTATATCAATTTTTCCAATTTTGAAAGATCGATATGAAAGCGATGAGCAAACCCGCGAACATTTGCACATTGCTGCTTTTATAGATCCACGATTTAAAGAAACATTTTTTGACTCTACAAAAATTAAAATTATAATCAAAAAAATAACAGAACTCAGCAGTGAACTTGAATCTATTCCTATTTCTGTTACCAGACAAGTAAGAAGAAGAGCGGACTTACATCTATATTCAAATCCCTTAAAACCATTGGAGACGCTGCTCCTACCACTATTAGCGTTAAAATAAAAGAAAGAAATTGATCAGTACATGAATATGCCAACGATTGACGTTGATGATGATCCATTAGTATGGTGGATACGTAATTGTCATGTTTCCTTTTCTCTCCCAATGTGCAATTTTTTTTTGTGTATACAGGCATCAAGCATACTATCTACTATCATACTATGAAAGGGTATTCAGTAAAGGAGCACACATAGTAAGCGACTTGAGGGCCTCACTAACTGGGGATTACATAGAACAGCTCGTTTTCCTCACCATCAATAAAAGTTTTGTAATAAATAAAACTTCTTAAATATAAATTTTTAATTAATAATAATAAGTTTATTTAAAATTTAATAATATAATAAATATGTTTATGTTGTCTTCTATAAACTTATTCTTCAATCCCCTGAAGCTGAGCTTGTTAATTATTAAATTAATTATTTTTGCATGATTAGTTAATCTTTCACTTGAAATAACTTTTAACCCTACTAGTAGGTAGTCTACATTTTTCGATAAATCGATTATTCTCGATTATTATTCTAGATTAATCAGAAAAAATCTATTATATTCGATTAATCGATTATTTTTGATTAATCGAATATAACTAACTATTTTCGATTAGTCGATTATTTTTGATAAATCGATTATTTTCGATTAATCGATTATTTTTGATAAATCGATTATTTTCGATTAATAGGAAATAATGGATTATTTCAAATAATAGAAAATCGATTATCTTTTTCGGTAATCGCACAGCCTTAGTGACAATAAACCAATTTAAAAAAAAATATTTATGAAAAATTAAAACCAAATTGAACTTTTGACACTGTATCTCCGAAATCATCATCATCCACTTTTTAGAGACGCTTATATAAGTATTTCTTTCAACTTGATTCTATCGGCCTAAAAGTTTTCGGTTCTCCAAAATTAAATACCCATACCCATCATACATAGTCCATTATTTTCAATTTACTGATGCAGAATGCCAAAAGGGATGAGACAAGAAGCAGTTTTATTTGTATCTTTGTCCGTCAATACCACGTTCTTCTTTCTTTCTTTCTTTGGCTGCCAGCTGTTGGAAACAGCTGCTTACTATAGAATAATGGTATATCCTTATGCGTAATAGATTTTCTTAAAAAAGACACAATGGGCTGAAGGATAATCTTTAATTTAAAAGGATAGTTTCCGGTGAAAAGATGTTCCAACGGTTTTAATTTTAAAAATACGAATATATAAAGGTAACGTAATTGATACAAGGCAAAATTTAGCCCTGATGACAACTATAATAAAAGTACATTTAAAATATTGCAAATAAAAATCTTACTATAAAAGACGATATAGTAAAAATAAAGTATTTTAATAACGAAAGAAAAGGAAGGAAGTAAATTATTTTTAGGCTAAAATGCTATGAGGATGTAGAAAGTTATCACAATAAACGTAAAAAGTAAAAACGCAAGAATTAAATGCTAGACTTAAGTCACGTCGGGAAATGATTTTAGTCAAGGTATAACTAACCGTACAGTTTTTTTACAACGTAGTTTATGTAGTTATAATTGTTCAACTTATTCCTGCCAGTAGCATTTATGATACAGATGTCCGGTAAGTTACTTAACCCCTATTTATTCTTCGGCATGGTACACATGACCCCTTGAGTTAAGCCTTGCGTCCCTCTTGGTTTCAGGTCCCAACAGCTACGCTCTCGATCAGTCAACATGGGCGATGGGGAGTTCGTACTTGGCCCAACCATGGCAACGATGTGTGGAGTCATCGGTTGAGTTATTTACAGATGGCTCCAAGACTAAGGAAATCGGAATATATGGTAAAAACCCAAAGATAGAGCTAACGATCAGCCTAGTATCGTCTGCCTACCATATTGTAGGTAGAGACCATTGAAATGGGTGCAAAACTGTTGATAAATCGACAATATACACATGCTCAAGACAATCCAGATATTCTGTGACAGTCAAGCCGCCCGAAAAGTTCTTGAATCCAGATGCTCCATTTCAAGAACGGTATAAAGGTGGCGTACTACTATCCCAACTAAACCTAAATACCAAAATAACCTTAGTGTAGATTCCGGGACATACGGGTCTAGAGGTTAACGAGGCTGCTGACATGCTCGCTAAGAGAGAAGCAGCATTAAAATTCATGAGATCCGAGCCGATAGAAGTTCATGCTACAGACAAGGGGTCAATTTTGTCTGAAGCTACAGACAAGTGGAAAAGGCATTGGTTGAACTTAACTGGCCTAAGCAACTCAGAGGCATTCATAAGCAGCCATATAAATCAACAGTTAACTGACAAACTATTAGAGCTCATCCGATCGTATATCTAAAAGGCCTAGTGGGATTGTATCTCGGCATTGCGATACCATATGCATAAAATTCGACTAGCGCAAATGCATGGAAGATGCAGAAACGGCGGAACAAATAGTGTGCTTTGCAGGTGCCCCGCAGCAGAAAGAATTATATTCATCTTAGTCGGCGAAGTGATAATGCTGCCGGAAGACATGAAAAATGTCTCTCCCAATACTATAATCAGCTTCTTCAAAAGGCTAGATCTATTGGAGAAATAAGGTGTGTAGTGGTAAATAGATATTATGGTCGCAGTGGAGGGTTAATTGTAACCCTCAATCTATAACCTAACCAACCTGTTACTTAAAATTTTGTTAACCAGACAACTTTAATTGTGGCAAATTCGTTTTGTCCAATCCAACAGTGAGTGACAGCTTTGCGAAAAAATAATTCGTACCAATGGCATTTATTTTACAATTAATGTTGCAAGAATTAGGTAAGTAGACAATTTGTATTGAACAAAGTCATTTTTGCTAATGTTTTTAAGCTCTAATGACTTTTATCCTAGCTTATTTATGGTTAATAATAACCAGGAAGCCTTAAATAATTGAAACATACAGCAGGTATCTTTTTTTAATTCAGTGGCACGCGCCGCCCATTTTTGACAAGATTAATGGTGGATCCTTTGTATTATGGTCATCTTTTAGGGCTACCTGGCTAGCGGATGAACGTTATAAATTTAAAATAGGAACTTTGTGTTTTTAGGTGTCAAAGCTGAAGGTAATTAAGTCTGCGCAGGTGGTAAGGTGCAGAACCAGTAACTTAAAAAACAGATGATGGCCGGATCAGACAGATGATTACGGAATGACAAAGAATAAAAATTTGATATTTGGTACTTATATCTAACTTAATATGTACTTTAAAAACAGTCAATTTAAAACTAGGGTTGGCGTTTAAAAAAATGATCGATATCGTCATATCTCTAATTTGGGACACACTGTATCAATATTTCACAACTTAACATATATACAAGGTGTCCGGAAATGATGAGCAAAAAATTTAGGGGATAATTCTAGACCGAAAATAAATGCTATCTCTTCCTAAAACATTTTTTCGAAAATTGATTATTAACTGAGTTAAAATGCGCATACAGTGTAGGACAAAAAAATTGGGACCATTCAAATTAAAGTATAGGCTTCTATGTGGCGCCCTCTACAAAATGCAAAAAAAAAACGGTGGGCAAATTTGTATTCCTCATCCCGAAAAAGCCCCATAGGGGAAGGAGGGGCACAGTGTTACACGGGGTACAGTGTTATATTCGGAATTATAAACTTACGCGAAGCAACACGGCGCTGGAATAATTGCCACCTCCAGTTAAGACTATTTCACCTTCAATTATCCGAATGCGTGGTGAAATGTGAATTATTAATACCACCCAAGTAATTTTTTTATATTTTTTTAGTCAAAAAGTAAATTTTTTATACAGTTTTACAATTGTCTTGTGTTTCTTGACAATAATATATCGTAAACTTTATGGTATCATGTTTAAGGAACATGTTTGTAGATTAGCATGCCATGTAAAACATAACCTAAAAAAATTTTGTTTCCTAAAAACTAGAATATTTTTGGTAAAAATGCGATTGGGGCACAGAGTTCCACACTATACTGGGGGAATAGTGTTACATGTAAAACAATAATAGAAGATCACAAAATGTTAATTTTTTCTGTTGATTTGCACATATACTATAATGAATTAAAATAGTGTTTACTGTGTACACTTCTTTGTTATTTGATACTAATTTAAATATTCTAAATTGAAACATTTGAGTTTTTATTTTTTAAATCATTACATTTTGAGATTATGTCTGAGTTTTGACTTGTTTTTTATTGTTTAGACTAATGTTTATTTTTTTAACTGTTATTTTTTTGTATTTGTAAATGTTCTGAATAAAAAGAGCACTATTAGTAAAGGTTTTCTAAATTTATTTGAAACGTTAACATTTTTTCCCCCCTTGTGTAACAAAGTGCCCAGCTAGTGGGGTACAGTGTTACATTCGACACGACGTGTAGAGATAATAATTTTTTTATAAAAAACCTATATATTTAGTTCAACAGACGCTCTGAAAATCAATTGCTAAACATCACCAAACCTAAGCAAAATTAAATTGTTATTTTAATTTGACAAATAAAAAAATTATTAATCAAAATGTTTTTTGTGTAACACTGTGCCCCACCTTCCCCTATACGAGATTTCGTCAAAATATTATGAGTGTGGCACAAGGTCTTGCAAAGAAACTGCAAATAAAATTTAAGTTCAACATCATTGCTCCGTTAATAATCAATTTTCGAAAAAATGTTATAGGAAGAGATAGCATTTATTTTCGGTCTAGAATTATCCCACAAATTTTTTGTCCATCATTTCCGGACACCCTGTATAAGTGCCCAAGCATTTTTCCAAAAAAAATATGTAGGTACCTATGTTCTATCCATTTTAAAAACATCTAATTTTTATTTTTATTATAAAAATGTAGTTTCAACCATATTGCCATACATATAATCAAATCATTTAACTATTCAAATGATATTAAAATCTAAAACTGTCAAGTTAATCATAAAGTGGTAAAATGGAATAAAAATCTATTTATCTACTGCGATGAAATATTAATATTTAAACCTGTTAACTATAAATTATTGTATTGAAATGTTTTAATTCGAACGCTTTGCGGTGTTTACATCCACTATTCTACCATTGTTTAACGATTGACAAAAGTGAAATACAATTATTGTTACATTGGCAAACTGTTGGGCTTTAACACATTAAATGATTGTGTTGAAATTTGGACAATTTTTATATTGCCACGATATTGTTAATTCGGGTATATGTAGACAGTATCTATTGCTATTTAATACTTGACACTATTTTATAATATATTTTATTTTAAAATATTATTTCACTTATTTTTTTACATTTTTTGCCACTATGCATACAAGAAGTTAAATGTTTCGGATAATAAAAAGACATAAAATAAACATTTTTATAGTTATCGTAATCAAACTTTATTGGTATTTCCATCACATAAATAAAAGTAGAGCTTTTATAATAGTGGTCCAGTCGTTTAAATTGAATTGTCTTAATTTGTGTTTATTGTCTTTAATAATGTGGTAATGATGATTTCCTTTATCGGGTAGATGTAGTACTAGGTCTACATACAGTGGCGTAACTAGGGGGGACCAGGGGGGGCTCGGCCCCCCCAGAGGTCTGCCCCCCCCCAGAATCCGCGAGAAACATATTTATTCTGCCAGACCACCCAAATGCGAACGAGAAGTCAAACGACAAATTGATTAATTGAATTTTTTTTTATATACCTACATAAATTAATTATATTTATTTATCAATTTTATTATATTTTTAGTCTAGTCTATACCCTATACGCGCAACTAAAACTCGGAATCGGAACTCCAAGCCAGGTCTGTAAAGTTAGAAATCCAATGCTTCCTGCCAAGACGCTCTCGGGATCTAATCAGAATAAACATGTCCAAATTAAACTCGAAAAATTTCCAAAAAAAGTTTTCGTGACAGCTGAAAAATCTAACCGATAAAAAACGAGGTCTTGTGATATTACTGTTGATTATTGACCAAATTTGTTAAAATTTGGGCGTGGTTCAGAAAAAAATTTGCCACTGTCTACATACCTTACGTAAGTCAAAAACTGTCAAAAAAAATTAAATCCCTGGCTAAATTGAAGTTTTTAACAGTATGTCAAAAATTGCCTAAACATTTGGGTTAGTAGGGTAACCGTATCAATGTAAGACCAAATCCAATAGTAAGTATATAGTCTTTTTTTTGGGTCTGTGTTGGAATAAGCCAAAAACTGATAATATGGGGATTTCTTTGGCCGAATAAAACAAAAAAAAATGGTGCTCTACGTATGAGTGACAGAGTATTTAAAATTGCGTGCCACTTAATTAGTATTTTCGAGGTTTGGTTAATTATAATATAGTTTTTAACTCTATTTTGACACTTTATGTTTAAACCTTATAAAAACTGATGCTTATTATTACCCTTAAGATATAATATTTATAAAAAAAATTTACTTATAAGAGCATGAATTTTTTGAAATTTCTTTAAAAAATCGCAACTGAGATAAAATTTCCGGAATTTTAATTCAAGCTCGCGGTAGACTCGGCAAGAAAATTTTATGAGAAAGCTATTTGAATATGGAATTAAATTGGTGACATACCAATGTAAGGGACATAATACAACCATGTGTTGTAAAAAACAATAGCGGGCACTAAATTTGGTAAATCATAAGCAATTTAAATTGCATTATTTTTACTTTCCCTGTACTCTAGTAAAACAAGTTTAAACAATAATCTAAAATAAATATTATTCTTTATACGTTCCATAATTTTATACTACTAGAAACAAGGAAAAAGTATTAAAAAATTTAAATAATAACCCTTACAAAATGAATGATAACGTTCCGCCTTATAATAACACAAATGTCACTGTTTCTATTACAGCTGTCAAGCCAGGGAGATTTCCACTTATTGCAGGGAAATTTCCGAAAAACGTTTGTTATTGTCATAGCAACATGTTAAAACCCAAGTATTTGTCTGATTGCCCAAAAATGACACGTATAAATTTTTTTTAAATAAATTATTATTATAATATCAATTGTGTTAAAAGCTATCACGTGTATAATATTTAAGACTGGTCCTGGAATTCATACCAACTTATAAAAATTCAATAGACCAGAATTGACAGAGTGTCACGTCACTAGGTATCCATCTTGCGAGAGGAATTAAAAATTTTCTACCGTGCGAGCAAAAATTATTTGCATCAAAGAGGGCTTGGATTAAAAAACGTAGGGCTTGGTTTAGATTACAATGATATGGGGACGATATATCTAACCAAATATAGGTTAAAATTTTGTCAAATTCATATTATGACATGATATGCCAAACTAATAAGTAATAAAATAAGTAGACAAATACAAATTTATTTTTGTGGTTTACAAAATTATCAAAGTAAGAATATACAGAAAGAAAAAGAAAAATAATTATATAAATTGCTGAAATTGGCTACCGCCATGCTCCAAGCATAAATTCACACGTCTCTTCATATTAATTGTCGAAAGTGTTGACCAGCATCTCTGGAGAAATATTACCACATTCTTGGATAATCCTTTCTTGTAATTGTTCTAAATTTGCAACTGGTGTTCTTTAAATGAGGAACAACGAAGTAATCCATGACCGTTAAACAAGGTGATCTAGGTGGGAATTTAATGTCTGATCGAAAACTGATCAATCTGTCGTCGAAAAAATTGCGTAAGTAGTTAATAGTTTCGGCGGCTGTATGGGCGGTTGCACCGTCCTGTTGAAAATATCCAAAACGTAGTTCGTCGTCAAGTAATTGCTCCACAAATGGATTCAAAATATGGTCTCTATACCGCTGTGCTGTAACTGTGTCATGGAAAAAAATAGGACCAACAATTCTTCTTCGGGAAACAGCTAACCAGATACCAATTTTTTGAGGGTGATATGTGCACTCTACAAAAAAATTGGGATTTTCACTACTCCACATGCGTGTATTCTGAGAATTCACATAACAGGAGAGGTGGAATCAGGCTTCATCCGAAAAAAATGTCATTTATTTCCCATAAATTTTGGGTAAACCATTAAGAGTAATTCTGCGGCTTGTATTTCTTGGAATACTTGCACTTTATAAGGAAATAAATTTAGCTGCTTCTTAAGAATAGTCCTGCATATTCCATAAGATCTTCCCACTTCTTGGGACAGGCGTCTTATACAATTTGTTGGCGTATTTTGCATTATTTCACGAACGTTTGCAACCAGTTCTTCTGTTCTTACAGATGGTTTTCCTGCTCCTTTTTTGTGTTGTATAGAACCTGTTTCCCCAAACACAGCCACGGTTCTTTTCAGGCAATGATAAAAATCCCCAGCAATAAAAGCAACGTTAGGAAAATGTTCGTGAAAATCGTCCATGCACAAACCCGGATTGTATTGCCACTCACCATTTGCTCTAACTCCGTTTCGAAAATACGCTTCAACCATGAATGTTTTGTGCTGTTCCGTAAAGCCCATTGTAAGAATTGTTCAAGAAATTGGAAAAATTAGCCATGAAGCAAGTTACTTGTAACGACTGTCAAAGATGCCGGAATAACTAATTGATTGTTAATTCAGGTAGTTACTGACACCCAACAGGTATTAAGCTCTACGGCTAAGCATTACGTCCTTAGATGCAAGGCCCTCTTTGATGCAAATAATTTTTGCTCGCACGGTATATCTCGGTTTTGTTTTCTAAGAGTACCTATGCCGTATAATATGATCTATTACACAGACATTAAAATTTAATTTGCACGGGGGTTCTAATTTAAATATAAAACAGCAACGCCCTAAGTAGTAATTTGGTTATTTTTAAACCAGACCGTGGGCGGTTGGATGGAATATAGATCAGTCGTAACAACATAACTCATTTATTTTACTTCTTAAAATTTGCATAAATAACTGATTTGACTGAATAACATTTCCGGTTCCGTTTTTATCCCTATATTTCGGGAGCAGGTGCGACGTCGAACCCACGAACAATAGGACAGGTGTGTCTCCAGCTTTCTGCCTTTTATTAAAGAAAGAAAAAACATCTGATCTTCCCCTTTGGTTAATAACAGTCTTCTTAAATTACATATCTGAATAACAACGGTCGTTTTCGGCGTAGCAGTCAG
The DNA here is from genome assembly GCA_963969555.1 of Polydrusus pterygomalis. Taxonomy (NCBI): domain Eukaryota; kingdom Metazoa; phylum Arthropoda; class Insecta; order Coleoptera; family Curculionidae; genus Polydrusus; species Polydrusus pterygomalis. Next base: position 25,248,211 of record OZ018379.1, read on the forward strand.
TAGGGGATATCGAGGTAAGGCGGTGGTGGATCTAGTAAGATGAAGTATGAAGATAAGTATAATTTGTCTTGTTTCTGCGAGGTTTTTTTTTGAGGCGAAACTTCAAAAATAAACAGTGCAAGGTCCGCGAGTTGATGTCGGACATATTTGGTGGACCTACTTAGGTACCCAGTTTGTATTAATATACTGATTCGGAACCACAGGCCTATATAAACTAGAATGCTTAATAGGCTGTATAAATAGCACAATTTTAAAAATGTCTATGATATTTATAGTATACAGGGTGTCCGGAAATGATGAGCAAAAAATTTAGGGGATAATTTTAGACAGAAAATAAATGCTATCTCTTCCTATAACATTTTTTCGAAAATTGATTATTAAGGGAGTTACAGGGTGTTAAAATTAAATTTTATTTGCAGTTTTTTTGCAATACCTTTTGACACGCTCATAATATTTTTACGAAACCTCGTATATGAGGCTTTTTCGGGATGAGGAATACAAATTTGCCCACCGTTTTTTCGCATTTTGTAGAGGGCGCCACATAGAAGCCTATACTTTAATTTCCCAGTAAACCAAAGCTGGCGGTAAAAGTTCGGCCGCCTTCCGGCACTGACGGGAAATCGACGGCTCTTGTTGCCGATTACTGGCCGCTTCTGGCTATTGCGTTACCTTTCATGCGTCGAACTACCACGGCTAATAGTCTGCTACCCGATGGTGGTAGTAGCGCAGCACATGAGAAATGGACCTTATCTTTCGAATCGGACACGGTTAGAAGATATCTCGCCGGTTGTGACAAAAGAGTCGACGTGCCGTGTACCACCCGCGCGCGGGTAGCTCACTACTACGTTCCTCGTTTTACTTGTTTGGCCACGGCTAATCGCAAGCCAGCCGCGTATTTTTGAAATTCGTGCCGTTGTGTTTCTGCGAAAGAACTGACACTTGACAGGTGAATGACGGTAGACAGAACATTAAAATTATTTTTCCTTTATTATTATAAAAGCTACATTCCTCAAGAAGATTCAGTGCCTGTAGGCAGAATACAGGATTCATCATTAGGCGAACTTACTGATTTCCAAGATAAAAAGACACCCCTCAGACAGATGATTTAGTACCAGAGAACAAAACTATAAGTGAGTTTAAGTTTCATACCTATATAATTTTATTGTAAATTTTTTTATACCTCTGTAACTTTCATAATAATATGTAAAGTTGAAAGTGTTAAAACAAAAAAAATAGTGCATGCTTGGTTATTCTTTGTATGCAGTATTTTATATATAGTATGTATATAAACTTAAAAAAAACCAAATGGTTTTTAGGTGCTGTACGAAGAAATCCAATACCGTCCAATGCAACAAATTCAGATATTTTTCTGACCATTAGAAACTGGATAAAATGCTTCCGACAGGGAAGGCGGGTTTGTTCGGGTTTGTTGCGGGTTGTGAGTCGCAAAAAATAATAATAAAAAGTTATGTGTAAATGAATCAGAATAACGTCTTATATTTGCAGGGTTTGTTAAACAATAAAACTGTTGTTTTCTACTTTACGGTGAGTTTTAATGGTAAGACTTCCCTCTAACCATGCGCGGTCCCTCGCTGGTATTTAAATGAATTGCCAGCGACCGTCCGCGGTCTCGTCGAGATGCCGCGCGCTAACATTTGTTCAGCCCGCGGCTCCGTGGTAAAAAGTAGCGTCTATACCGCACAACCAGGTCCGTTATGTAGCTATTAAGCCGCCCGGCGGCCGAGCGGTCATGCCCTACCTCCACGCCGCCGATATTGTAGCTGGCGGCCCGACACCGACGTTTCGGCAATGCGCCTTCTATCCACCTCCGGAGCTTTCATGTCGTGTTTACTGGGTTGAATGGTCCCAACTTTTTTGTCCTACACTGTATGCGCATTTTGACTGAATATTTTTATTCGCCTAACCCTTTAACATAAACAACTACTACTTTTATTTCGATAAATCTAACCGTTTTCGAGAAAAACGCTAAAATAACATTGCTTACATGTGCTGAATACGAAATCATTTTAATTTATCATTTTGTAATTTAATTAATTTAATTTTTTAAGAAGAATTCATTTATGAATTGAAGAGGAAGGACGTCACTTTGAACCTTTGATTTGAATGTTTAATTTATTGTTCTAGTAATTTATGTGTTTTAAAACAGCAAATAAATTTTAACTTTAACACCCTGTAACTCTGTCAATTTTTTGAAAAAATGTTATAGGAAGAGATAGCATTTATTTCCGGTCTAAAATGATCCCCTAAATTTTTTGCTCATCATTTCCGGTCACCCTGTGTATTAATAAAACAATTGCACCAATTGAGATTCATTACCTGTTGAAGGAGATATCCTCCGCCTCACTTTTCTCACTATTAAAACATTTATGCACTAAACACAGTGGCATTGTTAATGCCTATAATTTTTGGAAGTTTATGACAAAAATAACAACAAAATGGCCAGGGTATAAGAGTTCGACATAAAGTCACCATAACTAACATTCTTTATTAGCATGGCGGTCATACCCCTGTTTACCCTATGTCCTTTAAAATTACCATTATTTTGGTATTTAGTAAGGAGAAAAACGACTTTTCATAATCTATTGATGGCATCTATAATTTGCATATTGTGATTGAAATAAACATTGTATGATAAGTATATGCCTGTCCAAATCTAAATTAGATTAATGGACACATTATGTTAAAAAATGGTTTTTAAAATATTGAAAAATCGTTCTTTTAAATGCCTCCGGTTTTTGGTATCGACGTTTTTGTAGGTACATACGTACAATGAATAACTCGCGTTTTAAACAATAAAAAATACATATAATATAGACGATATAATATACAGTATACAGTGTCACCTAAAGTCCGTATCATATGGAATTTTTTTTATTAATAGCTTTATTCAAAATTTGACTTTGGCATCAAGTTCTGCTTCGATCGAGATGAAAATTAAGCAAAAAAATAGTAGTCACGTGATTCGCATTATCTGTCAACATTTAAATTTTTCCAAAAAATAATTCAAAAGTTTATTTCTGAAAATTTCGCAAAAAGATATTAGAAAAAGTTTTTTTTAATGCAGTTTCTAGCCCACATGCAAAATTTCAGCTGCATAAGATAACTTTGATTTTTTACCCACCACTAAAATTTATTTTCTACTTAATGAACACTTTACTGATGACACTGTGTTCTTTTTTGTCTTAATATTACTTTGTATGTATTACTTTCAGACATAAACTACGTTTTAAAAAATACTTATTTTATGGTTACCTTATACAGGGTCAAAAATAAATAAACCTTGCATCACATGCGACCAAATTTTAATAGCCCAATTTTGATTTTGTAGAAAAACACACATTTAATATGACGCTACTTTAAAAAAAATGTATCTGAAATAAAACTGAGAAGTTTTATGTAGGTTGCGTTGAGTCTTATTTTGCAAAAGCGGTGCAACAAAATATAGGTAAAAAATCAAAATTATCTTATGCCGCTGAAATTTTGCATGTGGGTTAGAAACTGCATTTAAAAAAACTTTTTCTAATAACTTTTTTCGGTATTTTCAGAAGTAACCCCACTTTTAAATTATTTTTTGAAAAAAATTAAAATTTGACAGATAATGCGAATCACGTGACTACTATTTTTTGCTTAATTTTCATCTCGATCGAAGCCAAACTTGATGCCAAAGTCAAATTTTGAATAAAGCTATTAATAAAAAAAAATCTCATATGATGCGGACTTTACTGGTGACACTGTAGATCAGGGATGCACAGACTTATGGGGAACAGGGGCCACTTGGGAAAAATATAAGCCAAGCTACTACAAACAATACTTATTAACATAAAATTTTTCATTTTTAAATAGTATGAAATACAATGATAAAAATAAAAGAACCTTTAAAAAAAATCGTTGGCAGGCCTCATAAATATCGCTTTCAAAATTCGTTGGGGGCCGCAAAAATATCGACAGCAGGCCGTGGTATGTGCAATGCATGTGCATCCCTGCTGTAGATGCATGATTCCAAACTATAATGATTGAAATTAAAAACAAATTGAACTACAAGCGAAGATAGAAGAAGTGCCAAGGAAAGCAACCGAAAAATTTTGAAAAATGGTGTATTGTGGTTAAGTATCCTGCACAAATGCACAATTCAAAAATATTTTGGATTCTATAGGGTCCGCTCAAAAAGTAAGGTGTCACAAAGTTTGATTTTTTAAATGGGACATCCGATTTTGAAGGCATTTTTGTATTCTACGTGCGATTTTATAACTTTTGAATTGATTTAATTTAACATTCGTAAGTCTCTCTATGTTGTGAAAATATTTAGGTACTTAAATTTCAATTGCAATCGATTTTTAATTTATTTGTATTCTGAATAAAGTAAGTCAAGAAAATATCCGCCGGGTGTTTTCTTTCTCCAAAGTCGGATTTAACTTCTAATTGAAAAATGTCAAGAAACTATTCAAAAGCAAGGCGCTAGTGGAATATACACAATAACAATGGAGGATCTACCAAAACCTGTGAAATATTTTTCCATACGAAAAGCAGTTACCTTTATTTTTGTTTTCTTAAAATAAAAGACAAATACAAAATGTTCCGACGTACTTCATACTTTTAGCCCTTATTAAAAATGCATTAAACCTGTTACTGCCGCAATAGGGCTCATTCATATTATCATCGGTGTGACACTTGTTGGGTTTGTTTTCTCATAAACTTTGTTATGTTTAACGTTCCGGATATAAATGTGTAATGTTCTTGATATTTTTACGACAAGTGATTTAATAAATTTAACAAATAACTTTATTTAAATAAAGGAGATTTTAGTACAATGTGATTTAAGACTTTTTATTAAGACACAGTTAGCTAATTGTATATTCTGAAGGAAGCGACATACAGGGATTTTGTAAAAGTGTTTTAATCAACAACAGCTGACGATTTTTTTTAATATGGCCAAAACGGAAATACAACTGTCCTTCCTTGTTCAAAAAGTCGAGAATTCATATAAAAGCCCAAGCTATTATTTATATAAATAAACTAATTTAGTTTTCAATAAAAAGGACACTTAGAGTACAAAATAAAATAAATAACCCGATAATTTTCTCAAAAAAAGAGCCTTCTTGTCCACTTCCGCACCTGTCCTACGTAGCAACTGCTAAATTGGATACAATTTAATTGTTTGATCAAAATACAATTATAATAAAAACAATATATCATAGATTTGGTTATTCTTTCTACTAAGATATTCAATGACATAACCGAGATAACCCGCAATAGTCTTTGCACTATTAGCTTTCTAGGACTGTCACCTCGGAAAAATGTCCATTCCACACCTACGAAATCCACACATTAAGACAGCGTCAGTTTGGTATCAGTGCGTTTTTATCATTTCTGGTTTTGTTATAGTGTTGTGCGCCGCTTAAAGATATTGGTAAGTACCCGTTTTTTGATATATATTGGCAAAACAGTTAATTAAAAAAAGAAAGTAAAAAATGCTCACTTTCTTGCGTGTCCTCTCTGCACCGCAGTTTCCGTTTACGTTACGTATTTCTTTTAGAAAAATAGATTATGGTATGGTGCATTTTTAGGTCGGCAAAACATAACCTAAGAATAATTCGAATCAGCGTTGCCAGAATTTGTGAATAAATTAAAAAGTCAAAAAATGTCCATTCGGCACCGTCCGTTCCGTGCCTGTTTTACGTAGGTGCGGATTGGACAGTTAGGTGCGGATTTGACATAAATAAGTATTTATCGGTGTTGGTTAATGGTAATGTTGTCTTTTCTTAGTACTTATTTGAAATTTACATTTTGGATTTTAATAAATAGTTCTTTACCTTTTTATATTGATTTAATCGAATTTAATCATATACGATGTCCAATCCGCACCTTAAGTGTCAAGTCCGCACCTTTTGTAAAAACGGTTAAAAAAAAAAGTTGAGGCACCCAATTAATATTTTTAGTCTATTTTTTATAAAGACTCGAAACGTTCTTAAATTTCCTTAAAATATTCTAGGGGCATTTACCGATGAAAAATATATCCCAAAATATTATTTTTATATTTGGGTCAATAAATTTTCCTCTTAGTTTTTTTCAAGATTTTATTCACACAAGATATATTTTTTAAAGATATGGACGTCTATTCTTCAATTTAAGAGAAGTGAACGCTCTCTCGCGAGAAGGGACAATTCACATCATATGCTCACATCGTATGGAAATGAATAGTAATTTTAAGTTTCAAGAATACAGTTTAAACATTTTTAAGAGAAAAAGTAATCACTTCTCTTGAAATGATCATTCGCCTATTTCGAGAATAGACGTCCTGTTATAATTTAAATTTTGTTAATATATAATGCATAATTTATTCTTACTTTTTAGCATAAAAAATTGCCTTGGGTTTTAAGGTGCGGAATGGACAAAATTATCGACCTTTTTGAGCAAAATAGCGTTTTGAGACCTTATTTTACAAAAAGTTGTTGATTTTATTCCCGAATATCTATCCTCACACCTTTGTTAAGTAAGGCAAATAACAAAAATATTAATATCTAAACTTTAAAAAATTAGAGTATAAAAAATGATTTTGGCCATATTAAAAAAAAATCGTTAGCTGGATAATTTTATAAATAATTTAAATCTCTGGAAGGAGCCTTCGGAATTGCTTGTTTCGAGATTAAATGAAAAACCTGTAAACCTGTTGGACCAACCAAAATAATATACAGTGGTCAGAAGTCAAGTTTTACCTCTTTAAGTATGTTTCAGATGTTCTTTAACTCGTACGGGAAGAGGTCTCTTGTACAAAAAAAAGAGACCTCTTCCCGTACGAGTTAAAGAACATCTGAAACATACTCAAAGAGGTAAAACTTCGAAATCAGGTATAGCGGAACATGTATGGACCAACCAACATAATAAACAGTGGTCAGAAGCCAAGTTTTACATCTTTGAGTATGTTTCAGATGTTCTTTAACTCGTACGGGAAGAGGTCTCTATAACAAAAAAAAAAGAGACCTCTTCCTGTACGAGTTAAAGAACATCTGAAACATACTCAAAGAGGTAAAACTTCGAAATCAGGTATAGCGGAACATGTATGAACCAACCAACATAATAAACAGTGGTCAGAAGCCAAGTTTTACATCTTTGAGTATGTTTCAGATGTTCTTTAACTCGTACGGGAAGAGGTCTCTTTTACAAAAAAAAAAAGAAAAAAAAAGAGACCTTTTCCCATACGAGTTAAAGAACATCTAAAACATACTCAAAGAGGTAAAACTTCGAAATCAGGTATAGCGGAACATGTATGGACCAACCAACATAATATACAGTGGTCAGAAGCCAAGTTTTACCTCTTTGAGTATGTTTCAGATGTTCTTTAACTCGTACGGGAAGAGGTCTCTTGTACAAAAAAAAAGAAAAAAAAGATACCTCTTCCCGTACGAGTTAAAGAACATCTGAAACATACTCAAAGAGGTAAAACTTCGAAATCAGGTATAGCGGAACATGTATGGACCAACCAACATAATAAACAGTGGTCAGAAGCCAACGTTTTGGATACGGAACAGCACTGGAGAAAACGAAAATTCAAAGAAGCAGCTTTTACGAATCAAAATACCCATATATTTAGTAAACCAAGTATAGATAACCACAATATCTATAAGCCTATTCTTGTCCAAAACCGACAGCTTAAACTTCACACTCCAATAAGAACGTAGGCGGAGTCATCAAGCTTTATTGCACATGGGTAGTATTTAAAACAGTATCCTTAGAATTATAATTTAGTTTACACTTGAAAACGGTTAAAGATACTAACTAACCGAAATGTTGTGTTAAGTAACAAAATAAAGACAATGGAAGTTCGACAAGGTAATTTTTTTGATACTAAGATTACATATTGCCACTACTTTGTCACGAGGACAGCAAACAAAGATTGAAAGCAGACTTTTTGATCGTTCTCAGATTAGGCCATTTCATAGATTCGATGAGTATAATAACTAATGTATTTATTAGCGTAGTCTCGAGCGTAGTTCAATTTTTTTTTTGGAAAGCATAAGTCAGAAAATTACGCGAAACTAGTAAAAGAACTTGGAACTTGGTTGTCACATAAGTATTTGGGTCCACTTCCTTCAAAGCTAGTTAGACCGATTTCTAGAAAACTTAAGCGATCTTAGTGAAGGAAATAATTCCCTCGGGATTTAAAAATCAGGAAAGAGAGATATCAAGGGATTGCATATCCTGAAAAAGACATTTAACGCGACTTTTCTTGTAAATCTTATGCAAGAAAACCGTACCCATAAAAGAATGTTTGTTAATGACGACGACTGATGTTTATATTACTTTTTGTTTTACCTTTTTTGGCATGTGGCCATAGTTTTTCTGTAAATATTTAATCTATACAATTAATACTGCTTTTTTACTTGAGGTTTCGCTTATTTGACAGTTAGTTGCAATAATAGATAATATTTATTTTGCACAATCCTTTCTATTTCATTTTCTATTATAGGGGGAGTTGGCTAATCGTGGGCGGCGGCTAATTTTGCGCATGTCTTTATTTCCATAACCGGCGTATATAATTCGAAATCGGTATTCAGGCGCCATCCCTTGCCAAGCCTGTGTACTCTAACATAATATGAGTCAGGTGGATCGCTTTACTTTACTTAGCCAAAATAGTCGCTTCGTTGTTTACGTATGTCGTGCACTAGTAGATGCTTCGAAAAAAATAAGCCGTAAGTATTTCCATTTTTACATTTTTTGATAATCGTGTGCGTTAATACATTGCTTAATGAGTCCTCTTGACACTGATATATATATATACCTAATTTAGGCAAAAAAATGTTTTATATTGTTTTAAAGAATTTAAAACCGAATCTGCCACTTTCGGTTAATCGGGCGCAGTGCGCACGATTAGCCGCCATATATTTAGCATTGTTAAGAATGCGTTTTAAATAACACAGCCACACAAAAAAGGGGTCAGGCCACGTTTACTCTATGTTTTTAGGGTCGCTGAATCCAAATCCGAGGTCCAAAAAAGTCAGCACGTCAGAGTTTCGGTATAACCTCAAAAGAACCCATAATTACAGTCTTAAATATCTTAGATTATATTTTGCATTTTTGCAGATGCCGAAATACCAACGTAAAACAACAAAGGCGCAATGGAATCCAGAAATCTTATTAAATAAATAAGTATAATCTTAGCTTCAATAAATTATTTTATTCGTTTCCCTTTTCAATGCGCACGATTATCCTATCCATGCGCACCATTAGCTTACGTCGGGTAATTGTGCGCAGTATCATTTTTTGGAATTTTGAATTTTAAAGTCACAATGGGCATTTTTATTTAAAATTAATTACAGAATATTAAAGCCAAATCGTTAAAGAATCTTGTTAGCGAACCTAGAAGTTCAATCTTTTGTCATTTCGGAAATATTACAATTTTGGCTTAGGTGCGCATCAATACCCGACTCTCCCCTAATCATGTTTTGTTGTTTTATTCTTTTATCAAAATGAAATAGCTGTAGTAATAAGTAGCTTAAAAGAGCCATTATCCCGAAAATAGGGTCTTATGCTATGTCCTAAAACCGCCCTAGTAGATAAAATCTGAGAATACTTTGGATTCTGCAAGCCAAAATTACGTAGAAACAACAAGCACCAAAATGATTGACCAGACAACTTTGACTGTGATACAAATAGCAAAAAGCCTTGCAAATCTCCATTGACTCTGACAGTTCCGAAATTTCTGTATGTGCCATACGGTTTGCAGGAAGTTACTAAACCCAACTTAAAATTATCGAAAACGAATCATTATTCAGGGTCGTTAGAACTTGTCCGTTCATTATCGTTATTATCCTAATTAACGACACCGAACGGGAGATAATAATCAATTAAAAACTGTGATGGGATTTCTGATTTCTTATAGGTTCTTTAATTTACCTTTCAATAATTACTTTATATTATGTCTTTTATACATATCACTGAAAAAAAAGTCTGTTTCATCCTAAATAAATGATGTATTTGCTTTATTTTTGTTAGCCACAAATAATCTTTATTTAGCTCAAACAAATATTGCTTGCAACAAATAAATTGAATTATTTGACTTTTATTTTATATTTGGTTGGTATTTGTTTATTTATGTGAAATAAAACTTATTCGCGCCAAACAAAAAATTGTTTGCTACACCTCTGCCTTTAAACGTCTACATTTCAAACAAAATATTATTTGCTGCAAATAACTTTTTATTTCGCCACTGCTTTTTAATCGAATTCCGCGAAGCGAACAAGACAAAGGAAGGGTTGGCATCGAGATCTAGACAGGTAGAGACTGGAGAGTTTAGTCGTTTAGTGAGCGTCTTTCGACAAGGTGCTATATAATTTTGTGTGGCAATGGATGTTCGCGATTGGCTAGTTGGCCATAACATGGGACATCTGTGGCTTCGAAGGTAAGATTTTAATTTTAATGTTTATTACTTAAAAAAGAGAGATAAAACATATTATACACAATATTAATTACTAAATCATGCATGCCATGGAGAAATGCCCATTTAAAAACGATCGAATTATTTTTGTATATAATAGAAAAAGTTAACAAATTTGTCTTTGCCATATTGTTATATTATTTTATAAACATGCATATCGTTATTGTTTTGATTTCTGTTTTCAATATAATTATTAATATTCATGTATACTATCAAGATGGCCGCGAAAGCGTCTCTTGCAGCCCCTTTGTGTAAAATTATTTATTTGCCTTAAATATTTATTTGCGTAAAATAAATAAAATTTAAAGCAAATAAATATTTATTTGCTTTAAATAAATAATATATATTAAATAAATAATATATATTTCGGGGAAACATTAATTATTTATAACCATTTTTGATTGTTTGTGATAAATTTAATTTATTTCCCTCAAACAAGATGTTATTTTACAGGAACATTTAGTTATTGCAGTAAATATGGATGTTTAAGGAGAATAAGGCTCTCGTAGGCGCAGACCGAGTTTAATAACTGTCATGTTAATTACAGTTTTGTTTTGTTTTCTTATATATTATTAATGTTATTTTTCGTAACAATAAACAGAATATATATAAAAACTGTGGTATGATTTATTTCTTTATGCAACTCCTCTTCTAAATGGTTTGTGAGATTATACCCTATTTTAATTATTTAATTTAAATACCTTATTGTTTATTATAAATATAGTTTTTACCAAAAAATATTTAATGATAATTATATTATATATTATTATGTTCAATAGTAAATAATTATTTATTTATAGGAAACAATAAGTTATTTAAATTAAATGCCAAAAAGCACACATCCTAATTTCGAAATTATTTGAACAGAATAAATATTTATTTAATAGAAATAAATATAAAGTATAATAAACAATTCGTGATTTGGATTAAATAAATGTGTTGCCGATTTAAATAAATTATTATTTGGACAGAATAAATACTTATTTTATAGAAATAAATACATATTTGTTGGTTACCTATATTGCTTCGCGCTAAATAACGAAATTATTTTATTTAAATAATATTTATTTGAATATCATATATTTCCCTCTCAAAAGTCAAATAACTTTGGACTAAATTTCAAATAATTATTTGTTCAGGCCATAGGGAACAAGTATTTGTTTCGGCGAACTCAATTTTTGTTTAGATCAAATAAATTCTTCTTTCAGTGTATACCTTTAGATGAGCAAACAATAATCACGAAAGTGACAAATTTATGGCGTTGCACATGTAAACAAAGTCATACAGGAATAGGCATGCGCACTGCAAAATTCTCATTTAACAAATGAAAAAATAGCCAGGTCTGGGCCTTAAAATTTCAGTTCTTGCTCGAGAAATTGTAAAAGTTGACCTACAAAGCAGCTAAAATTTGCCCCCAAGTTCTTGTCACAATTATTGATTGTCATGAAACTGAAACTTGTCCTAATTTGTTGTCCAAGTTAGGAGAAAATATAGTGATTTTTGTTGTTTTTATAGTGGATGCCAACCTATCAGATTTTTAGGTTAGAAAATCGTTTTTAATCTAAAATTCAATTAAACTTACCTTATCAAACCAAAAATGAAAACAAACAAAACAGCAATATTTGTCCGCAGTCGCAATGCTATGGCGTACCTAAACTCAAGCCAAATATTGGTTGGTAACATTTAACAATTTGCCAAAAACTTGGGTGCGTGTAAAACAACATTTTCAAGCACAATTTCCTGATCAAGAATTTCAAAAAGTTTTCGGTACCAGTCATTTGTTTATAGCACAAGCGCAATTCACTTAACTACACAATACAAAAGTATACACAAAAACTGGAAATCCGATATAATAAACACCCACAGTTCCCACAAACCGAGTTGCTTTTAGTTGCTTATAAATAGCATAGGAAAGTCAACGGCTAAGTTGAGCGTTTAAAAAAACTCAGCTTAGCAAAGATTTTTTCCTCCTCCTTGTTGCCGCGGTTATATTATGCCCACCTATATATCTCACGCGATTATACGATTTGTTCGCAAAGCGTTTCTTTAACAACGTGTAACTAAGCAAATATTATTACTCAGTTATGCTGTTTAAAAGGAGAAAAAGAAAAGTACCTAATAGTACCTGTTAGGGGCCAAGGGCGAGCAGTGCGTACAGACGTATTCTTTCACCCATAAAACTTTTGTTTGCGCACCAGATAAGCATAGCCTCAAAAGTCATCTAATAGTTACCGGTTACTGTAATGTATCTAGATGATAATAATATTATAGCTTCAAATAACAAAACTCTAAATGCTTGTTTAGAGCACATTACTTCGATACCTACTCTATTTTAAACATAATTTAACAATGAAAACAGTCACAATTTCATCAGTGTTGGTTGGAATGTATATTTATTCCCGAAATTATTCACAACAATATAAAATCTTTTAGTAACTCGTATCAGTAATAAATTCTGGGCACTAAAGTGCCTTGTGTGTGACACGGAGTTCTTTTCATACAGTGTTGCCAATATCTTAGGAAAAATGTTTGGAAGTAAGATCGTAGAATTACCGATTTTTACAAAATACCAATTTTTTTCACAATTTATGTAAAATGCGCCCATGTTAAATTTTGTGAAATACAATATAAACAACCTTGTACACACTGGGCCGCTACCCTCTACTAATATTACTAATCAAAAAATATACTCATTTATAACTTAAAAAGTATAAAAATGATACTTGTATAACAAAGTGACATCTAACGATTATTAAAGACCAACCAATAAAATGCAGTCACGGTCTCATAATTTACTCACTCACGGTCACTTTGTGTATTTTATTAGTTGTATTGAATCAGATCTCTTAACGGCTTTTTTGAAATTGAATAATTTGGGAGACAATTATTGTAGCCTCTGATCAAAACTCCAAACAAGTATTAAAGATGAAACCTAATGGATTATAGAATAATTAATTATTGAATAAGATCAGGATTGCCAATATGCTGTATATGGGAGATTAAAAGAATGTGCCCGCTGAATTGAATAAAACGTTACATTAAACAAGACAAATCTACCTATATAGGTACCTACCTATATACGAGTACATTGTGACCATTATGCGATTTTTTTTTTATTAATAGCTTTATTCGAAATTTGACTTTGGCATCAAGTTCTGCTTCGATCGAGATGAAAATTAAGCAAAAAAATAGTAGTCACGTGATTCGCATTATCTGTCAATTTTTTTTTCCAAAAAATAATTCAAAAGTGGGGTTATTTCTGAAAATATCAAAAAAAGCTATTAGTTTAAAAAAAATTTTTAAATAATCTTCGACACCTTTTTAGAAAGGTCTTTCTTCTTCCTAATTTTATTTGGTTGGTTTGCATCATCTTTAATAACGTTTTCAAATACTCAGTATGGTTAACCATTATCAATTTTCTTCATATCATGTTTCTTTTACACTTCAAGTCCATAAAAGCTCCATTAAGGTTCTAATTTTCAATTTTCTCTTTTGCTAACAACATCAGCATAAAATAAAAAAAAAATTCTCTCTCCTGAGGATGAACGTTTCTACGTTCGAAACATGTAGCGACCCTTGAACTAAGAATTTTATTCTATTAAATTTTGTGGAGGAAGACTTTGTTTTTCTTTCCTTTTATTAAAAAATATATAATATAAAAAAAATCTCATATGATGCGGACTTTACTGGTCACTGCCTGTATACTGAACTCGAGAAGCAACAATAAAATATGTCTCTTTGACTCATTGGAATTCCAGCCTCCTGGAAACTCTGATAAAATACCTATCTAATTGGCATCTTGTATAATGATAGCAATTGGATGATTAATAATAATAATTAAATTTCTGGCTCTTGTCCCACCTCAAATCTGTTTTCTAACTTAATAGGATGTGCATAGGGAAAAACGTCCGCAAGCTAGGCAATAATGACTAGAAATATTTAAATGTTTTCATCGCCGTTTCTCTGTGTATTTGTTCACAAAACTCCAGTACTTGTCTGCTTTGTGAACAATTGATAACCAATAAGTACCTACTTTATGGAACCTGTCCTTCCTCTGGGCAAGCACATAATCCACAACACGACAACCAAGTTTGAATATTAATTTCTATCATTTATTGAATACCACGCTAATTGTGTAAACTCTTCTCCGCGACGCTTGTGACATATCAGCTTTTATGATGACTTAAAAATGTTAGTAGCTGTAATAAGCAACTTAAAGCAGCCATCGCAAGCGAGGTATTTCAGTTCTTTATAAATATATAATTCTAATTGTCCGATTTTGTTTCGTATTACGAATATTTCCTCTTTATGAGGTTCTAATGTTAAAATAGAAGTCACAGTTAGAGCATAAGGTTAATTTATATTACTCAATGAGAGTCAACTTGCAACTCATAATGGAAAGTTTTATTGTTAAAAATTAACTTGTCATTAATTATAATTAGTTACCGTTATATATTATCTAAAAATCTCTTGATATTAATTTAATATTATTTATATGCTTTTACAGACCTACATCTGATCGAGCGACCATGTACGCCTTAGCTTTCAGACCGGTCATCCATGAATTGTATGTAGGTAACAAACTTAATCTATCGGTGTAAAGCGTTGAAACCAGTAAATAAGTAAGTGGCCATTAGGTGTTAATAAATGCTATTTTAAAAAAATGGATAGGACGCAATGAAAGTGACGTTCGCCAAACAATGCCCATCAGGTAACAAGCTGTTAAGTAAGTGGAATTCATTTCAATATTTATAAAAACTTGCCTTTTAGTCCTCTGGATAGACCTCTGTAGACCATGCCAGAGATGTTTTAGCTTTATGGGTGTAATCCAAACCACATTTATTAAAATTTGGAGTCACATAGTTTAATGTATACATAAATATTTCAATAACTCTCAACTCTTACGATTATCATTTAACTAAGTAATCGATCTTTACAAGATAAATCGTTTTCTTCAAAGTATTAGGTCATGCAGGCTACAGAATAACTTGTAAAAGCTACCGACAACTACGCCGCTAGCCGGCTTTTCGTACAAAAACAGTGCGTAGTGATTGTTTAGATAATCGTTTTAAATTACAGGTGTTAGCGTCTTATTACTTCACAAACAGAACACACGAATCGGTCAGTACGGTCTAACCTGTGGGGATTAAAATGAATATTGCACGTGTTTGTTGCACAGCGACAACGTATGTCGTAAATCGGTAAACAAATGACGCAGGAGCGGGAAACCAGACTCGACGATATTTGCTCGAATTTCTCTGGAAAGACCGGAACGACACGATATAGTCGGACGCAGACGGGAAGTTTCTCTCTTTCATGGCCCGTCCGTTTTCAAGGCTCTTGGTTGCGCATGGCGTCTGTCCTAACGATGATTCACCGAGAAAAGCGTATGAAAAGGGTATTTTTTGTTACGCATTACGTAAAACTTTGATAACAAAGAAAAGTGGTAAGGAGATGTTTTTTTTTTTCAATTGAGTTAAATAAAAGGGAAACTGACCGACCTCAGGTGTGTTAATCACCTAGCGAAATCCGACACTCTTTCTTTAATCGTCAAATATTGTGGTACGACCAATACGACTATGTACGTTGTTTTTATTTTCAGGTTCTTTTAAAGTTGGGTACAACCGCATGGTCTGAGGGTACAACGGTAAAGTTGTCAGGCTTTTAGATTTTCTAGCTTAAATCTTGTTCTGATGCGGTATTTCGCTGCCAGACAATGAAAATCAAAGAATTTTAAACAAAATATCTAAGTATTATAAAAGTATTTTGGTCATATACAAGTTGTGAACATTTTAATCATCAGATGTATGTACATTAAATACCATAAAGCATAAATTATTATTTTATAAAACTTAGTTTAAGATGGTCTTCCACAATTTAGGAAGTTAACACCGACAAATGTTTGCGACAGAATGGCTACGTATTTCCCAGATATCACTTATTATTCTTATTATATACAGGGTGTCCGGAAATGATAAGCAAATAATTTAGGGGATAATTCTAGATCGAAAATAAATGCTATCTCTGCCTATAACATTTTTTTCGAAAGTTAAAGTTAAATTTTATTTGCAGATTTAAAATATACAGTGACCGGCAAAGAGTTCGCAACATATGAGAAAAATTTTTATTAGCGGAATATTGAAAAATCTTTTTTGGGGGATTGGATGTGCATATCCCATAATCTTAAAATCGATTTTGACATACGTCACGTGACTAATGGTATGGCGGGAAAGTTGAAAAAACCAATATGAAATCATCATAAATCAGATAAAATTATGAGATATCGAAAAAAATCCAAGAATAAAAAGTGTTTAGAATTCCATTAAAACCTTAAATACAATGTTTGGGATATTTACTTGAAAAAACATAAAATCGAATATTTTTGTAAATATTTTTTTACCGAATTAAAAATTTCCATATTTTTCCTCTCTTAAAGCTTCATTAAAGTAAAACTGACATCTGGTGACCACAAATAGAAATATTCTTTTGTTTTTCTGACAATTTGGAGCAATAATTCAAAAAATTCGTTTACACTTGGATACCAGCTGTTGCAATAGTCTATTTCTAATAACCTTATCGATATCTTTTATATATCGAAATATTCTATTATGTTAAGAAATCCTTAAATTCATTAATCCAAAGCAAATTTTATTTATTACCTTAAAAAATAATTTTGAATTTCGTAGAAATCTTTAAAAAAATCTAAAAATTAATAAAAATTTAAATTATTTTATTGAGCCAAATAAACAACAATTTATACATATTATACCAAACAAAAGAATGACAAAGTAGGCGTTGAAATTAAAACAAGACACTTCTAATAGAGATCTGCCATTTTGTTCTACATAAATGTATTATTATTATTTTGACAACTATTGACAAAATTTGGCTCAATAAAATAATTTAAATTTTTATTAATTTTTTTAAAGATTTCTGCGAAATTTAAAATTATTTTTTACGGTTATAGATAAAATTTGCTTTGGATTAATGAATTTAAGGATTTCTTAACATAATAGAATATTTCGATATAAAAAATATCGATAAGGTTATTAGAAATAGACTATTGCAACAGCCTGCTGGTATCTAAGTGTAAACGAATTTTTTGAATTATTGCTCCAAATTGTCAGAAAAACAAAAGAATATTTCTAGTTGTGGTCACCAGATGTCAGTTTTACTTTAATGAAGCTTTAAGAAAGAAAAAATATGGAAATTTTTAATTCGGTAAAAAAATATTCGATTTTATGTTTTTTCAAGTAAATATCCCAAACATTGTATTTAAGGTTCTAATGGAATTCTAAACACTTTTTATTCTTGGAATTTTTTCGATATCTCATCAACTTATCTGATTTATGATGATTTCATATTGGTTTTTTCAACTTTCCCGCCATACCATTGGTCACGTGACGTATGTCAAAATCGATTTTAAGGTTATGGGACATGCACATCCAATCTCCCAAAAAAGATTTTTCAATATTCCGCTAATAAAAATTTTTCCCATATGTTGCGAACTCTTTGCCGGTCACTGTATAAGTTACTAGAACAATAAATATTAAATATTCAAATCAAAGGTTCACAGTCCTTCTTCAATGCATAAATTAATTATTCCTTAAAAATTTCGACGAACTTCATGTAATATTCCTTCCTTTGCTATGTTATGTTTAAGGTTGAAAATAAATGCAAATGATATTATCGTATTCACCACATGCAAGCAATGTTATTTTAGCGTTTTTCTCGAAAACGGTTAGATTTATCGAAACAAAAGTAGTATACATTTTTTATGTCAAAAGGTTAGGAGAATAAAAAAAATGCGCATACAGTTATAACAAAATTATAACAAAAAAGTTGGGGCCATTTAAATTAAAGTATAGGCTCCTATGTGGCGTCCTCTACAAAATGCGAAAAAAACGGTGATGGGTAAATTTGTATTTGTCATTCCAAAAAAGCCCCATATACGAGATTTCGTCAAAATCATGAGCGTGGCAAAAGGTATTGCAAAAACACTGCAAATAAAATTTAACTTTGACACCCTGTAACTTCGTTAATAATCAATTTTCGAAAAAATGTTGTAGGAAGAGATAGCATTTATTTTCGGTAGAATTATCCCCCAAATTTTTTGTTCATCATTTCCAGACACCCTGTATAAGTGCCCAACTTGATCCATATTTTATTACCCTTAGAAAGCAAAAGTGTACTAATTTTTACATTTACTAATGGTACCGTTATGGTTTGGTCACTATTATTTTTAAAATAACTGACAGCCAATAGCAAATAGCTGAATTCTACTTGAAATTTATTGACCTGCGGTCAATACCAATGATTCCCTTAGTAATTTTATGATTAGCATTATTGATACTGATATTAGTAATAATGAAATTGAAATAAAAAATATTTAGATTTTTATAAGATTCGGCCTTTAAAAATTAAGAGCTTAGGATTGTTGCTGTCTTTGTCTATTAACCGCAATCGTCTAGTTTTTCTACTATGAATCGTCGACGTCATGCACCGTGGGCTAATGTCCAGAACCGTAGGGCTAGCTCGGCACCGAGTGACGCGTGGTCAGTTCGTAGTTTTACCCAACTACTTAATTGTTGTCACCGCATTAATTCAGCGTTTGGATTTATTTCCATTACCCAAGATTGCTAACACACCCTTAATCGACTTCTGGGAAACGTAGTTCCACCCGGCGCATGAAAGTCCATCTTTTTTGTGGATAAAAAACGTAAAATTCAAAATATTTTGCGCACCTGAATTTTTTATTTCCAAAGATGGACAAGCTGTCACAGAGATTTAAGGTTACCAAATTTTAATTTTAGAAAAGAGATAGTCAAAATGTTCATGCTTCGAGGCCATTTTAAAGGAGATACCCCGGCCTATCTCTAGTACACCAAAAAAATCTTAGAAAAAAGAATACAGTATGGCATTAATCGACTCCAGAATACGACCCACTGGAACGAATAATTCTGCTCTTAGGGGACTAAAGAATAAACTAGTATATACGAGTGGCTCAGCTCCCACATTAAAAACTGTATGTCACATCTGGTTGACATTACTTAGTCGTTACTCAGCCGATCGACTGTAATATAATGGCAACATGCCAAATCCTCCTACAACCAAATAACCAAGTGATTATTGCCAGTAGCGGATCTCCCATTAGGCTGGGTAGGCTGAAGCCTAGGGCCCCCGGTAAAAAGGGGCCCCGCAGGGGCCTCAATGAAAAACAGTAAAAACTTTAGGACCCTACGTGGATCTGTTGCCTGTTACTTGCTGGAGAGAGCAGGAGAGCAGTATTTCTTTACCTAACCTACAAAGTTTAGTTAGCAGGTATATATACTTGCCCCACAAAATAAACCATTTCTGCACCGAATAGGAAATAGCAGGTTTACAGACGTAAACCGTAAAAAATGGAGTTAGGAGGTTAACACATTTAGCCGACGAAATAGTTTATATAAAAAACTCACTAAGTGGGAAACAGCAGTTCTTTCCATAATATGGGAAGTAGTTTTAGAACGCTTTAATAGGGTGAACAAAATATTACAAATTCCAGGTTTAAATTTGTGCGAAGGATACACTTTACTCCATTCACTGCAGTTGTTCGTTAAATCTTTACGTCAAAATTCTGAGCAACAATTTAAGGATTTGGAAAACAAAGCAACTGACTTAAGTACAGAAGTTGATGCATATAAAAGAGTAAGAAGCAAATTATTTCCAGATGCAGAAAAACAAAAAGATAATATTCTTACCGGAAAGGAAAAATTTCGAATAGAGGTATGTTCTTTTAGATAAATTGGGGGTAGAACTTGAAAAAAGAAGTTGTGTATACAAAGAACTTGCAGACAAATTTAATTTTTTAATAAACTTGGGCAAAAAAACTCGATTATTGAACCTAAATCAATGGAGTCCGTAATATCAATATATAAAAATGATATCGGGGAAGAAATCTTAAGTGAATGGCATTTATAAAAAATAAATATAGGTCAACAATGACGGACGAGATCTATTTCATATGAAGAAGCAATCCGCGAATACGTCACAGTTAAGTGCAGAAGATAACAGTTTTTTTTTAAATTTGTTATTGCTATGGAATTAGCTTTAATTTTGATAATGTTCTCGTATTTTTTTTTAGTTTAAATAGAATAGATTTTTATTTTTTACATTAGTCGTTTTATTTGTTTTATAACAAAAAATAACTACATGATGGAAATAAAAAAAAAAGCATTTCGGGGGTTGGGGGCCCCAGAAATGGAATCAGCCTAGGGCCCCAAAAAACCACGATCCGCCCCTGGTGATTGCCCGTCATTAATGCAAAATATCAATTGTTTAACGTCATTCCGACCATACCAAATCATACAAAATATGCGGTAATGGCGCTTAAATTTTTACAAAATTAATTAAATTGTCTATATTGTCTTGCTTTCTTTACAATCCCCTTCATTGGTTTGATTTGCTCAAATAAAGAAAATTGTTTTTTAAGGAAACTTTACTGCTTTAATCCTTTAAAAAGGTGGTAGATATATTGAATTTCGTTATACATAGTTAACAACAGGTTACTTTTAAACTGCCCAAGCTTCTAGAATTTTTTTTCTTTTTGATTGAAAAATAATCTCTAGTTTGTTATTTCTAATACATGGCATGTAAACCAACTTGTTTTCTGTTTTTGATAACTTAGAAA
Organism: Polydrusus pterygomalis; assembly: GCA_963969555.1. NCBI lineage: Eukaryota > Metazoa > Arthropoda > Insecta > Coleoptera > Curculionidae > Polydrusus > Polydrusus pterygomalis. Next base: position 25,269,333 of record OZ018379.1, read on the forward strand.
TGTTTTATTTTTATAGCTTTTTGCGTCTTTAAATCTCGTTAACCACTTAACTCATATATTTGTTGTTTTTCCAGAAAACTTTCTAATATTTTAACAAAATACGACACGACATTCAAACTTATAGATATATTAACATTTACTTAATAATGAGAGGAGTGTACAGGCTGAACTGAATGTACTTTTTACGTTTATACTGAACACATAATGTTAAACAACAGTACTTACCATTAACTTTTTTACAGAGTAATAAATTTCAATCGTCAATATTATTGAATATAGTTGGAGAGAAATACCAATTATTATTACTAGTAGTATTACTATTCAAGGTTACGTCCCATACACCCAAATTCACAATACTGTATTGTATAATACAATAATTAATAAAATACGTATTATCTACCCCCACGTTCCTTAAACGTGCTTGAAATGAACTTTTAGTACCCTGTTTTAGTACTAACGGTGGGTATAATATAGTTACTTTCTATTAAATATGTCTTTTATTGCTGATGTCAAGAGAAAAAATGTTATAGAAAATACTGGCTTAATAGAAACAATATAAAAGCGCTTTTATAATAAATAACCACAGTTTCAAATTCCAGTTTTACCATTTTCCCCAACATAAGAAAACGTGATCAAATTATTCTGGTGGGAATTTAAGAGCTCTTAAAATCCGGATAAACATCGTAGGCGGCTTGTATGGGCGTTTATATTGTTTTAGTTTAGGGTATCTTTTTCCGCATAATAATAAAAGTTCCTAGTTAACCAAAAATTACTAATAAAAAAAAACCTACGTCACAAATAATTACCAAGCCCAGATGTAGAGCATTCAATTCTTGTAGCAAAGTCGTAGAATTGAAATTTTGATTATATTTACTTGGATGTTTACATTTATTCTAGCTCATCTTGCGATTAGTCGTCATCAAATCCTTTAAACGTATTATCTTATAGCCCCCCATACACCAGCGGATAACTGAACGAATTTGATATAGCACGAGCCAAATACGCCGATAAAACTTTACGTGTATGTGGCGAGCCGAGCTTCATCGGACCGTGTAATATCTGCCACGGATAAAATCAGCCGGTTTTAACCAGTCAGTAGATTCGCTAGGTTAATTTGGGACACGTATCAAGTCGTCCAACTTGGTGCGAGATTAAATTAAAATAATAATAATAACAAATAATGTCTGCCGATTTACGTTACTTGTCAAAAGAATTAATTTTCAAATATACTTTCACCATACTTAACAAATGTCTGAAAGTATCATTATCCATCCTTAAATTGTGACGGAAATCACTTGCTCTTGTTGAAGTTCTTTCAAGGGTAATATATGACTCAGTTCATCTCTACGAGAAATCCATTCTTTTATCCACTTGCTCCGTTTTTTTTTATTTTTGTTTATTGGCAATAAATACATACGCTATGGCACAAGCTATTGCGCGTCGTCCACGATTGGTATTCATTTTTAAAACTCACCGAGTACAAATAAATCCTAGTCGATCTAAAACCTACTGGTTAAATCTTTCAGGAATTCCAAAAGATCGCGAGCCAAGCCAAAACTGTTATAAAACGTGGAGTTTTGTCCCGTTAACGGGAAGATTTAATCAGGCGAATCTAGTCGGGTTATTAAGTCGGCGAGCCAAATTCGGCTGCCCAAAAATGACTAGAGTTTTGGTACGTGCCGAGCCTAGCTCGCAGATCGAATTCGAACGGATCAAATCGGTCCAACTTATATGTTGGTGTATGGGGGGCTACTAGATCATTCAACCTTCGGACAAAAAATTGCTTTTTGTTTCTACAGAAAGGTTACAAAATGGTGGCTTACCGTGTATGTATCCGGCGGGTGGTTCTCCTGGCGACGGACCTCCTTGGTTTAATGGAGGTGGTGGTGGTGGTGGTGGCGGATAGCCTTGCGGAGGATGTCCCTGACTGGGCGGAGGCGGGTATCCCGGTGGACCGTGATGGGGTGACGAAAAAGCACTTGATGATTTTTGTTGTCGATGCTGGGGCGACCCCAATTGATGTGAGGGTATACTCTGAAAATGATATGTGATCAATTACAATCATATAAACTCCAATAGACTCACATTTAATGACAAAAACCGATGCTTTATTTCCTTGTTCTATATTAATTACAATGACCTCACATGTTTTTCAATACTTCTCGAAAATAATACTCCATAGAGTTATCTTTTCAGCCGAGACCGACTTTGAATTATAGATGATTTATCTACCTGTAAGGACTTGGTTTAGTATGTTTGAAGTCGCTTAAACTCTAATTATTGTTGGCTTTGGGTGCTTTGCATTTCGAAAGGATAATAAAGCGAAAATAATTCATTTCTGAAGCCGTTTGTACTTACTTGGCAAGGTATTCCATGATGACCGGCGGAAGTATTATGGATGCCAGGACCTGGAGGTGGTTGCATGGTTGACAATGCCTCTAAGGGTGTATATGACTTGGAGGAACATGATAACTGTCCATCCGAGTTCGCCTGGGAGGAATTAAATACTATTATTAAGAGATAGTTATCGTATTTTAGGTATTTGACTATAAAAGCACTAGTTTTTGGTTAGCTTCTTAATCACCAATCACTTAAATCAGTCAACAGGACATGTAATCGACATTTTATTATTTTAAGATCCCGTACATATTAGACACAAATAATGAAGATGTTATTTTAGTCCCTATACAATATATTATACATACCAAGTATATATTTTTAACAAACTATTATCAAAATCAGAAGATGTTATGTTTTATGTTATTACCTATAATACCAATATATTTTTATGTTTAGAATAAAATGTCCTTATAAGAAATTGAGGTTAAACCGCTAGTAAAATGCAAGCATCCTAGGTTTATGAGGAAATAAATTATTTTATTTTTAAATCTACGATGCCGACAACATAATTATTAATACATTAACAGTGTTGCACTTACGTTATCTGAACTGCTGCTGGATTGTAATAATGTTTCAGTTGCAACGGCTGTAGCAGCAGTCTGAGTATGACTCGTAGCAGAAATTCTGTATTGCATGCCAGCAATGCTACAGTAACCTTCATGGTGTGTGGACCTAGTTGTACTATTAACATATACCCCAGTGATTGTTACATCAGTATCTTGATTTACTATAACTGCTACTTTTTTATTTGGCGTAGTATGGACTTCAATAAGATTGTCTTCTTCCTTGACATCTTCTTTAAGATCTTTGGTTAGATCTATGTGGTCATCAGCAGCAAAATATTCCTCGGCAGATGAATCAGAGTCGTAACTGGAAGAATCAGGAGACCTACTTGATCTGCTATTTTTTTTGTCACTTGAATAGCTGGCAGCAAGCATCGCTGAAGCATTAAGACTTGCCATACGCTTCTTCACTACCATATCTTTAAGATCCATAAATACGTCTGGTTTCTCTTTTCGCTGTCTTTGTTTTTTTTCTCTGACAGGCTTCTTGGAGTTTTGGGTTTTTTCAACTTTTTTAGGCACAGTTTCTTTTTTTATTTTGACTACCTTTTTAGGCAGCTTGCGAATTTCAACATCACTGTTGTTATCAGAACTGATAGAGTCGTGCATATCCCAATGTTTTCCTATAGCTCTGAGACCAGGGACATCTCGTAACGTTCTTGTAACTGGTATATCCGAATCTGAATCACTTTCACTATTAAACTCTTTGTCACTGTCTCTTATACTCGATCGTTTCCTATTTCTTTCGGTCTCAGCTGATTTAGTTACGGGTTCTTTCTTAATTATGAGCGCATGTTCTGCCATTTTGTCAAAAGCGGTGTTTGATTCGTTTTCATAAAGACAATGTACTTTGGCTATTGCATTAAGCGACGCAACTCGGTGTCTCTTAGGACTATTCCAAAACTGTAACAGTTTTGCTCTTCGTTTATCATCTAATTGTTTTTTAGCTTTTTTAGTTGCCAATGTTTTTTTCTTGAGTTGCACGAGTTTCTTTACTTTTTGCTTTTTATTTTCCACCTGAGTATTGATTTTATCTCTTTTTATTTTTGATTTAATTACAGTTTTATTTTTTGCTTCTGGTTTATCGACTTCTATTGTATTCTGTTCCATTGTTTGCTTAGCAGAATCTTGTAAACTTTTTAAATCAATGTTATCGTCAATATCTATTTCGGTTTTGATGGACAGTGGAAAATCGTACTCGTCTGGCTTTTCTTCTTTGATTTTAATCTGCAGAACCTCATTTTGTTTTACAATTTCGTCTACCTTTTCTTGATGTATATTGATGTCAGTCTTATCCACTAGTTCTTGTGTTTTGTGGGCCTTTTTATGTTCACATTTTCGGCGAACATATTTTTTTCTAGGCCTGACAACAGCGGGGTTTCCGTCTTTTGCTATTTGTTGTTTTCCGACTTGCTTTTCTTTTAATTTATCTCTTTCCTTCTTTGCCGTGACACTTTTTTTTCTGGATATAGCTTTAATAGTTTTGCTTTGAATATTTTTGATATTTTTATAACAGCTCTGCTTTTCACTTACAGTTGCAATATCTATAGCTTGCACTTTTAATATTTTACCGATTTTTTTAGAGGTATTTTTATTTTTATCCAAGGTTTTGCTTTGCCGAGCGGGCGAAATCGATTTTTTTGCTGGTTTTAGTATCTTAACTGTAGACCCTGTATTTACATTACTTGATTTACTTGAACTAGTTTTCTTAGCAGTTTTAACTACTTTGGTAATGACAGTCTTTGTTTGAACTTTAGTTTGTGTTTTTTCTTTTTTAACTTTTGCGACCTTGCAACATCTTTTGCGTTGCTCCCTTGGGACGACATTTCCCTTTCGAATCTTACTAACGGGCAACGGAGTTGGTTTGATAGGTGTCAACTGGCCCTGAATAACAAAGGCGATTGTTTCATCTATAGTATCTCTTCCTGCTGATTCAATATTTACGTTTTGTCTTGCTTTATTCTTTCGACATATTATGTGAGATGGTTTTACGATACATTTAGACTTTTTTCCCTTTTTAGGTATGACGATGGTTTTCATTTCTGTGGTCGGTTTCTTTCTTTTGGACGTGGTATTGGCTTCATTGTGTTTCATTTATTCTGAAAATAAAAAATAAATTAATTTTTTGCGTATGCACCCAGAAGTTTAGTGTAGCTTGAAGCTCATACCTAATCAATTTTCAAAATGTAAAGGAGGAAGCTCTGATACCTATTCTAATTGTTATTCCTTGCATTTAACTCATACTTTGGTGTTGGTAAAGAAATTAAAGTAAAATAAGTTGTCAATACCGAAATATTTTGTTTTAAAATTACTGTTATTTAAAAAAATTATTCTTTTACTTGGAAAGATTGTAAAAATATATGGTGCATCAAAAAGTAAGACGAATATTACTGGACAATTAGAAAAATTTTACCGAATTTTTCCGAATGATCAAGTATTGTGTTCTGTCGTGGACGTGAAACCACCACCGTACTAGTCGCTCTGTTGAAAACATTGCCGCAGTCACAGAATATATAGCTACGCAAGCCGTATATTCTGTGCCGCAGTGCGTGAAAGTGTAGGCGAGAATCCGGGAACATCTATCCGTCATCGTTCACAAGAGTTGCACATTCGAAGGAGCACTACTTATCAAATTCTCACAAAATATCTTCATTTCCATGCTTAAGATTCAATTGACGCAAGAATTGAAGCCACTGGACACGCAATACATTTTCTTCTTGGGTATTGCAAAAAACAAAATGAATGACGATTTTTCGAAGAATATTCTGTTCACCGATGAGGCACGCTTTCATCTTAACGGCTTTGTTATTAAACAAAATTGCCGGATTTGGGGGAAGAAAATCCTAGAATTATTTACGAGAAGAAAATGCATCCACTAAGAGTCACTGTTTGGTTTGGAATTTGGGCAGGTGGTGAGTGATTGGACCATACTTCTTCGAGGACGAGGCAAAACTGTGAGCAGAGAACGCTATCGTAACATGCTCACTGAGTTCTTATGGCCTCAATTGAATGGTATGGATACGGAAGCTATGTGGTATCAACAGGATGGTGCGACATGTCGCACTACACGCGAAGCAATTCAGTTGTTGCAAGAAAAGTTTCCCGGTCGTGTCATGTCACGTAATGGAGATCAGAACTGCCCGCAAGATCGTGCGATTTATCGCCTTGCGATTTCTTCCTTTGATGTTTTTAAAATCACGCGTATACGCTAATAAGCCAACAAAAATACCACAGTTGAAGAACGAAATTAAACGCGTTATAAGCGAAATTGGGCCGGAATTGTTTGAAAAAGTAATTAAAAATTTCTCGACAAGTATTTAGAAAGACGAATACATTCCTGTACGTCGAAAATTGCCATATTAAAAATGATAGTGTAAAAACTTTATTTAATTTTATAAAGTAGGTAATTATGGCAATAAATATTTCTTTAACACCCAATTACTGTAAGTATATAAAAAAAAACTATTTTCTTTAATTTTAATTCCATATTCTAATTTGAGCACAGTGCCCATCAACGCAATTGGAGTTGTAATTTGTATTAAGAAATCTCGTTATTGAATATAGATGCAAGATTTACTTGTTATTGATTATCTTGTATAATAAGGTCACTAGTATGCTTATTAGAGATAGGTAATATAAAACGTGTTTAATGTTCATGGACCACTGTAAGTAAAATATAAATAAACTAAAGAAAAATATATGACATAACATGAATAAAACAAGTAGCACTTAACTGTGCACTTGCAATAGTAACACTGTTTTTCTACTTGTCTATCAAATTTGATTTTAATTTGTTCATTATGTTGTGATTTATGAATTGTTTTGCAGCAAAATATTAGTTTCGGGAATGAAACATCAAAAGGTTTAACAAAAAATAATAAAGTCACGAAGAAATTTGGTATATGAGGACGAGATACATCATTGTAAGTAAGGCAGGGATAGATTCAGTAGGATCGTGAATCCATTAAAGATGCCACTAAAATGGAAGGTCTTTAGATTTAGCCAGTCCTCATGTTTGCAGGAAATCAGAAACTTACATGGACTCATCTTTATTTAAAACTATTGCTAAAGCATTAAAAATATATCTGAAGCAAGTGTTTTGACAATTTCACATAAGTAAAGTTTCAGCAAGGTTGGTTCTAAGATTGTTGGCTCCAACACAAAAATTGCTTAGGCCCCAAATTTCTCTGCATTATTTAAATCGTTTGATGCATGGCTTTTAAAAATATAACAAGATATAATATAATAAGAGATAAGCATAGTTCGCTATGCCATTTTATTTTTAGGTGCGATAATTTTAAATTCATTTGGTTCCAGTACGAAATTTTTGAGATCCTGCTTAAAATCGATATTAATTTGGTAACCAAGCGTGCAGTAGAGCGATTTACATCGCTCTTACGTCTTGTTGCACCCCAGTTCGTCTCCACTTTGTATTTTTATATAAATTTAATTTAGTAGATTTATTTCATGTAGTTTAAATAGGGTATTGGGGATCACATCCGAATGTATAAATATCAATTATCTGACTTTGACTTGTTTGAAAGAATATCACCTTCAAAACGCTAGATATCTTTAAATCCCTTGAAGGTAGAAAAAAAGTCAAATTTGACCCAGTAGAAATTGATTTATAAATACTTATTTATTTGTGTAGGTATTGGTTCTTATATGAATCATAGGTACCTACTCTTATTTCAATCACAACAATAATCAAAAACAACTTTTTAGGTTTGGTGGAGTTTACGGTGCTTTGTCATACCAATTCTTCGTTTTCTATTGGGAAATATCTACCAGGCGTAGTGTGAACTTGATTTTTTCCAGAGGCACCGTAACATAGTTTAAAATGGTAAAAAATTTAAGCAACTATTTTATTATTATATAGGTATCAATTACTGGCTCTGGTGGTCACGGCAATAAGCGAGGAGCTGCTTATGACCAGGGCAAATACCCGTGCTACGAGTGGCAAATTGGATGGAGAGACGACGTCTGCAACAAGCTCCGGAAAAGACTGAAGCAGTGCTGCTGACGACTAATAGAAAAGTAGGGCCCATCAGTTTTGACGTACAGGGTAAAACGGTCCAGCTTAGTAAGGCTGTGAAATACTTAGGAGTGTGGCTCGACACAAAGTTGACCTTCGCGGACCATATCAATATGATAATTCAGAAGGTGTAGAGAACAGTCTTAGTACAAGCTAGTCTAATGCCCAATGTTGGTGGACCCAGGGCGTCCAAGAGACAGGTTTTATCAAGTGTAATTCACTCCCAGATACTCTATGCCTCACCGGCCTGGCATACGGCGAGAAAGAACAAAAAGCTAATTAATAAATTGGCTAGACTCCAACGAACTATGTCTATAAAAATATGTAGTGCTTATAGGGACTTATCTACTGAGGGGGTTGGGGTTATTGCAGAGGCGCCTCCTATAGAACTGCTAATTAAAAAAAGATATGAGAGATATCTAGGCGTAACAAAGGAAGTAGCCAGAGTCAACCTGATGAGCGAATGGCAGAAAAAATGGGACAACGGAACATAATATGAACGATGGACGCACCAACTGATACCAGATATTCAGAGATGGGTGGAACGACCCAAGGGAGAAATTGACTATTTCCTGACACAAGCGCTGTCAGGCCATGGCTGCTTTAGAAAGTACCTTTACCACAGAAGAAGATCAGACTCTAGTGAATGTATTTAGGTACTGCCAACAGGAAAATGATGTAGAACACACCTTGTTCAAATGTCCCATTACTTGGAAGGAAGCTAGGAGAGCATATGCATTGCAAACATGCAAACAGGGAGTCCATTCAGCATGGCCAATATAAGGATAGGTTTGGTGGAGTCGGCAGAATCATGGAACAACAACTACAGAACAGTAAGAAATATAATTAAGTCCAAAGAGAAAGAAAGCAGGAACTAATCTGTAGAAGAGTGTAAAGACCACAGGCCCTCGTATTGAAGTAATGCGAAAGCGGTTTCCGGTACGAACGACCCGAGAGAGGGATGGGTTTTAGTTACCCGGAGTTAAGACAAAGGAGAAACAGACAAACTCCCGGGTGTCTAGATAGAAATTTCCTAATCCTCTCAACCAAAAAAAATATAATAAAAAAGGTATTAATCTCGGTATTAATTTACTAGATTTATATGTATCAATGGAAGTAGTGATATTAAATACAATATGTATCTGATTCGTATGCTTTTGATATTGCCTTTTCATCTTCGAGAATTAAGAATCATGGACGAAGGACGATTTCTTTTATATTTGATAAAGAGCAAATTGGTTCCATCTAAATAACGTAAAATTATAATACAATTAGATGTGGGTAGGTAAAGTTAAATCTATTCTCCTGAACAATGAAGACTAACAATTAGATACTTAGTAAAATTATAGTTATTAATTATGTTGGTTAATATAAAGGATTTGCAATTGGTATGAATTTTAAGTAGTAAAAAAATGTACAGACGATTATAATAATATGGCTGACTCGTAATTAAACTAAAAAAAGGTTTTCACCTTTTTGTCATGTATTGGAGAAATCTTTATGTAAAGTGTATAAAGATTTACCTTTCCTGTGGTAGTAGCTAATTAGTAACATTTGACTCATTTGAGGTAATATTATTTGAATCTGATGGGGAATCAGTGGGATTACTACTAAAAAATAATTGTGTGTTGTACTTTGTACTTCCATCAAATATAAATTTGAAGTTTCTGGCGATAGAATGTTGGCAGAACTCTCTACATTCAATGATAGGAATTGATAGCAATAAAATGTTTTAAATAGGCGTTAAATTAAAAATTAGTTAAATAACAATAGCGTTACTTCGTTACTTAATATTAATGGAGAAATTAGTGTTATTAGACAACTAGGTAGTATTAGAGGCCATAGAAGTATTAATAAAATAACTAAACGGAACTAGTTAAACCTATTTTGATATCAAATTTGACGGAATTAATGTAGTAGGATTTGTAAAATTAGACATAGCGGCTAAATTGAATGCATTATTGCAAATTACTGAACCATATTCTCAGGAAGTATGTGCATGAAAGAAAGTATAATAAACGTTTTTTGAGATATGGTAGGAAGCTCGGTAGGAAGGTACAAGATTAATTTTTGTGCACTATTTTGAATTTACCTACACGTATCATAATTAAACAGAGCATGAATACCCGGCCATCTATATTCCAAGATATCCTTAGCCACTGACGAAGATTAATTACCAAGGGAAAATTTAGGTTGGTAAATAAGCAACACGACAGAAGATTAGTCATAACCTCACATATACTTCTAAATATTAAAAATTCTCATCGTGTTGACCGTTTAATTGCGATTTCTTTCTTTCTTAATTAGGATTTGCCTTGATATCGACCTAGGCACGTTAATGCATCAACAATACTCCGAGGACCAAATAAATATTACTTATAGAAAATGGCAAATAGTAGGTACTTAGTTGCATTATAAAAGAATTACTACAATTAATAAGGCATTTTATTTTCCATTCCATAGCTATTTGTTGTTAAGAATACCTATGTTAGATGGACACGTCTCTGAAAAACTTTCTGTTTTTCTATGAAACAAAAATACACAAGAAAGAGATGCATTTATACTATTGTTTACCTTGAAACTGCTGTTCTCGTACACAGTGATAATTAGGTGAACAATATCAAAATCACTTTATTTTAAAACATGCACTGGAGAACAAAAACACACTTCTGCAAATGTTTAAAATAATTTTTTATTGGATTTAATCGCGAAAAATGGAATCTCTACGAACGAGAATCTCCCCGCCCTAGAAAATACGTACTGTGAGTTGACAGACCACCATTTTGAGCATAGGAAAAATTCACAATGAGCTTTTAAGCTTTGTGGTGTCCCCTTCAGCTTATATGCGGAACTAGTGTATAATATCGAGCGGCGTATAAAACGAATTTCTGTTGAAAGCTGGGAGCTTATATTTATGCAACTAGTAAGTCAATGTATATTCTATCGCATTCGCCACAAGTTAAAATTCGCCAGTGAAAGAAATAATATTAGATAGGTACCTACTTTCCATTTGCTTCTTTTAAACAGCTAAGCAAAGTAAATATCTTTGCTGAGCTAAGTTGTTAAAGGAACAGCTTTTTATAATCGCATGAAAAATTTGGAGGGGCATACTTAACCGCGGCAAGGGGGGAGGAAAAATATTTGTTGTGCTTTGCTTTGCTATTTAAAAATAATGTAAAAGGAACTCATCTATTAGTATGTATCTAGAGCCGTATTCGATTGTGACAGAGATTTGGATCGATCTGATCTTAAAAACCAGTTTAGTGATCCAAGGTGAAACACGGATTTTTATGTCAGTTGTTCGTTTAAATTTCGATTTTGACTTAACCTTATTTCATGTTAAAAAAGTTGTCGAGAAAAGCGTAGTAGTATTTTATAAAGCGGGGGACTAAAATAAAGCATCTTTAACATATTTTATTTCCACTCTTCTCATTCACGTATAGGAACTATTATTTACCCAGATGGGTTCAAAAAGACGTAATTCATCCATTCCTACTTCTACATCACAGTTAATTTTCTTGAAAAAATACATACCTAATCGAAGAATACTAATAAATACCCAACGAAAATCTTAAAAGAGCGATAGAATGGAACTGTTCCAATAAATAAAACAACTGATCTGATTTTGGTGATTCTGCAATTTTCCAGGTTCACTTGGGATCACTTTAACGGTAGTGGGGGAACAGTGATTATTTGTCAAGAACACAGGTCAGATCAGTCAGGTCGATATCTGGATCGATCCTAACCAGCGATTCGAACACGCCTTTCGGCTGGAGTTAAGATCTGTGGTCTTCTAGGCTCAACCTGGGGCGCGGCCTTAGAGGGGAAAATATTTTTTTTAAATTAACCTACAATAATCACATTTTCAGCAATTATCTAATTAAATATTTCAAAAAAAACCTTTAGAGTTTTATTAAATTATAGAAAATTTATAGATATACCTACGACATTTCTCTACACTCTACAGTATTATCACTAGATGATAAAAATGAAAATAACATCATTAGGGTAATAAACAAGGGCGTCCATAGAGCGTTTTTCAGGGGGGGCAAAAACTTAAACAATATTTTTTTATATACAGTGTCACCAGTAAAGTTCGCATCATATGGGATTTTTTTTTATTAATAGCTTTATTCAAAATTTGACTTTGGCATCAAGTTTTGCTTCGATCGAGATGAAAATTAAGCAAAAAAATAGTGGTCACGTGATTCGCATTATCTGTCAAATTTTAATTTTTTTCTAAAAATAATTCAAAAGTGCGGTTATTTCTGAAAATATCAAAAAAAGTTAAGGGAAAAAGTTTTTTTTAAATGCAGTTTCTAGCCCACATGCAAAATTTCAGCTGGATAAGATTTTTTATTTTTTACCCACATAAAACTTCTTAGTTCTGACAATGCTTTATTTCAGATACATTTTTCTTAAAGTAGCGTTATATTAAATGTGTGTTTTTCTACGAAATCAAAATAGGGCTATTAAAATTTGGTCGCATGTGATGCAAAGTTTATTTGTTATTGACCCTGTATAAGGTAACTTCATAAAATAAGTATTTTTGAAAACATAGTTTGTGTCTGAAAGTAATACACCTTAATATTAAGACAAAAAAAGAACACAGTGTCATCAGTAAAGTGTTCATTAAGTGGAAAATAAATTTTTGCTTAACCCAACGGAAAGTTTATCTGTTTTCAACGATTTAATTTAAAATCTCTTTATTTTATTTTTTATTTTTTTACCTTCAGTCACAAACGACGTTTTCAAAAATACGTATTTTATGAAGTTACTTTATACAGGGTCAAAAACCAATGAACTTTGCATCACATGCGACCAAATTTTAATAGCTCAATTTTGATTTTGTAGAAAAACACACATTTAATATGACGCTAGTTTAAAGAAAATGTATCTGAAATAAGGCCTTTTCAAAACTAAGAAATTTTATGTATAGGTTGCGTTGAGTCTTATTTTGCAAAAGTAGTGCAATTTACAGAAAATAGGTAAAAAAGCAAAATTATCTTATCCAGCTGAAATTTTGCATGTGAGCTAGAAACTGCATTTAAAAAAAAATTATAAGTTTTTTCGATATTTTTAGAAATAACCCAACTTTTGAATTATTTTTTGAAAAAAAATTAAAATTTGACAGATAATGCGAATCATGCGGACTTTACTGGTGACACTGTATAAGACTATCTTATGCCTAATGTATTAATTTATTGATATGTTTTTATTATGTTGTATGTTCAGTTTAGTGATTTGTTGGTCTACTAACTAACCACTGTACTATTCAATATTTATACTGAATTATGAAATAAAATAGTAATGTGGGCGCCTAGGGGGGGGGGGGGGCAAGTGCCCGTTTTGCCCCCCCCCCCCCCCCTATGGACGCCCTTAAAGTATACCATAATGGTAGTAATGATATTCTTACCTATATTTAACATAATTTATTAACATTGCTACAACTATATTATTAAAAAATAATACCAAGTTAAGAGTCAAGTCTAAGGTAGATATAGTAGATAACATGTTTGTTTCTTAATATGCAAATATGATTATTATGATTTTACCAATAACATCGTAATTATAAGTAGGTACCTATATTTTATGTTAAAAATTGCAAAATGCCAGATAATAAAAATGAATGTCATGAACAAGGAAAATGTATTTAAGACTTACACAAAATACGTTAACGAACTCGTATTGTATTGCTTCCCTTCCGATACATAACAGTAATAATATATCCATACTTAAATTATGCTTTCAAAATTATTGTAGGTATTGTTTCCCTTCCTAGAAGATAGGTCTTAGGAGGAAGCAAAATTCAAATCTTGACATGTAGGGGCGACCATGGCCCTAGCTGCAACGCTGCCTTAAAGTATCGAGTGATACTAAATTTAAAAATTTTAAAAGTACTACTGGTGCTATTGCCTTCTTAAAAATATATCCTTGTCTTCATTTGAAGCACTAAAGCAGTCACATCTACCAACAATATTCTAGTGGGGCATAATTTTTTGTACTGCACTCTGCAATACTTTCATTTAAGCTGCATTTTACTATTGCACAAGGCTTGTCATACTTTCTTTAACTTAAAATACATGTTTATAGTTGTTGCTGGTCTTTTAAAATAAAAAATTAAATATGAAAGTTAAGAATAGCTTGTCAGTATATACCTTCCAATTTGTAAGCTGAAATTATAAATTTTGCGGGAATTGATTTTTTGTGCGTGTGCAAGTAAATTATTATGTAGTTACATATGCACTTACTTAAAATTAGAAATTGTATTTCTTCCGTGTAAGCCCTAATTAATTTGCGGAACTTCTATATAATTATAAATGTATATCACGAGCTTTTTATTTATCTTATTGCCTAATAATCTAGCCATCCATGATTAAGTGTTTAATGCAATTAACTTCTTTATTTACAACTTGTTATTAATAGGCACACAATACTTGTAATTGGAAAATTATAATGCATAATAGGTACACCTAGGACAATTATAACTTCTCATAAAATACCAACAACAGAACTATAGCCACAATAAATTTGAATAACCAAAATTGCCTCAGCGGAATTATATTATGCTTATTACTATAACTAATACAGTACAATCGCGATAATATGACTATGCACTCTTGTGAACGACTCAGTAATATGAACATAATATTTTTTGCATTGACCACTCTGTAGTATGAACAATGTTTAATAACGGTAATATGAAGAACTTGTTAAATCTTGTTTGTTTTGGTTTCGAAGCCTTAGTTTCATTTCTTTCTTGATTCATTGTAGTATAATAATAGGTATGTAGCTTGTGAGAGTAAACATTAGATTAGTGTAGGTAGTGTTTATCTTCATTGCAAAAGAGTGTTATACCTTGAATCGTACTTAATTTTATGCATAAATCAGTTCAAAATGCCTTTCTCTTTCCGACAAAGTAAAAATCATAGAGGATGTTCATAAAGGTTTAGGAGTAACTTTACTGTCAAAAAAATATGGAATTGCAAAATCTACAGTGTGCTCAATTAAGGGAAAAAGCAGAAAAATTATTGAAAGAGTAACCAATACAATAAAACCAACCAAAAAAAACCTGAACTGCCAGAAATGGAAATTTTACTTTATAAATGAATCCTTGCCCAACGCGTAAGAACATGCCAGTTTCTGGAGATTTTTTATGATAAAGCAAAAAGCATTAAGTTTAAGTGCCAGTTTGAATGATGTTAATTTTCAAGCTATCGGTAGCGATGGATGGTTGCAAAGATTTAAGGAACGTTACGGAGTGCGATTTTTAAAAATAACTGGCGAAAAACTTTCAAGCCAGCCAGAACTCAATAATCCATTTAATGTTAAGTTGAGAAGGGTGATTGAAGAGTATGATTTAAATGAGCACCAGCTGTATAACGCTGATGAAACTGGGTTGTATTGGCAACTATACCTGATAAAACGTATGTCTCTTTGGCGGAAAAAACTACCCACCGACTAAAAATTGCCAAACATTTCGGCTAAAAAAACATAATCTAAATTAATATCTTATTTTGGTTAAGTATATTAAGTTAGGTTATTGTATCAATACACACTATGTAGTAGGTATGCTAAGTACAATAATAATAATTTGTTACATATGTTTTTTTTTGTAAACTTCGCTAATATAAAGGTTCCATTAATATGAACTCCTTAGAATTTTGTGTTCACGTTACCGAGATTGTACTCTATAAAGATGTATCCGACAGCCCACTGCAGGTTCATTATAACATCATAATCTCATTATAACTAAAAATAAGCTTCGGCGAAACACTCCCGGACTATCTAATATCATTCACAAAAATTCTTTTCGCCGGCGGGCATTCTTTATACCTCTGTGGTACCTGTATGCCTTCCAAAATACAATCCTAACTACTCCAGTGTGTGGGAGTACCCCTTCCAGAAAGAAAAGTTATCTATATGCCTGGGACCAGCTGCAAAACCTATCTATCATCTGTGTTCCTTTTCCCTTTCCTCTATACGGTCAACCTTAATCGTGCTAAAAACGTCCGGGTATTTCGCATTCAATCAAGTTACATTCTTATCCCACTGTCGATGTTGTTTAGGCTATAAAATGCACCTAAGTACCGTGCGAGCAAAAATTATTTGCATCAAAGAGGGTCTTGCATCTAGGACGTAATGCTTAGCCGTAGAGCTTAATAATACCTGTTGGGTGTCAGTTACTACCTGAATTAACAATCAATCAGTTATTCCGTCATCTTTGACAGTCGTTACAAGTAATTTGTTTCATAGCTAATTTTTCCAATTTCTCGAACATTTCACATAATGGGCTTTACGGAACAGCACATGGTTGAAGTGTGAAACGGGGTTAGAGTAAATGGTGAGTGGCAATACAATCCGGGTTTGTGCTGCAAGGACGATTTTCACGAACATTTTCCTAACGTTGCTTTTATTGCTGGGGATTTTTATCATTGCCTGAAAAGAACCGTGACCGTGTTTAGGGAAACAGATTCTATACAACACAAAAAAGGAGCAGGAAGACCATCTGTAAGAACAGAAGAACTTGTTGCAAATGTTCGTGAAATAATGCAAAACACGCCAACAAATTGTATAAGACGCCTGTCCCAAGAAATGGGAAGATCTTATGGAATATGCTATTCTTAAGAAGCAGCTAAATATATTTTCTTATAAAGTGCAAGTATTCCAAGAAATACAACCCGCAGATTTTGAAAGACGCTATTTTTTTCGATGACACAGTTACAGCACAGCGGTATAGAGACAATATTTTGAATCCATTTGTTGAGCAATTATTACTTGACGACAAACTACGTTTTGGATATTTGCAACAGGACGGTGCAACCGCCCATACAGCCGCCGAAACTATTAATTACTTACGCAATTTTTTCGATGACAGATTGATCAGTTTTCGATCAGACATTGAAATCCCACCTAGATCACCTTGTTTAACGGTTATGGATAACTTCGTTTTTCCTCATTTAAGGAACACTATTTTTAAAACACCAGTTGCAAATTTAGAATAATTACAAGAATGGATTATCCAAGAATGTGGTAACATTTCTCCACAGATGCTGGTCAACACTTTCGAAAATATGAAGAGACGTGTGAATTTATGCTTGGAGCATGGTGGTGGCCAATTTTAGCAATTTATGTAATTATTTTCTTTTTCTTTCTGTATATTCTTACTTTGTTAATTTTATAAACAACAAAAATAAATTTGTATTTGTCTACTTATTTTATTACTCATTAGTTTAGCATACCATGTCATAATATGAATTTGACAAAATTCTAACCTAGATGTGGTGAGATATATCGTCCACATATCATTGTGATCTAAACCAAGCCCTACGTTTTTTAATCCAAGCCCTCTTTGATGCAAATAATTTTTCCTTGCACGGTATATAGCAGGTAATTTACCCTTATGAGGTAGTTTACTAATAACGATAAATCCAAATGGTAGAATTTCAATCTTCGCCACCAAAAAATTAAAATTCGTTTACAAACTCTACAGGCAGAATTTTTGCTCGCACGGTATGATCTTTTGACAACGCATGTATGAACCATAATTTTTTTTGTTAAAACCGCAAATCAAAATGAAAATTAATCTTTAACTTTTGGCCCACCTTTTTTATCGCTAATTTAATATGTTGATAATAGTATAGCTGTGTTAACGTGTAAATGAGTTCTTCAACAATAAATAAACAGCAATACACCAGAATAAATTGATTAATAATGCATTCGTAATTTGGGTTAATTACTCTGAATGCTACATTGGTTTCACGCATTCCGAATACAAACATACATACCTATACCGAACACTCGGTGTGTCGATGGAATTTTAATGAGTTGGAAGTGAACGTATGGACAAACTAAAATTACACAAGATTTACCTTACAAAAGCTGTCTTTTTCTTTAATAGGTACTGAAAAGAGATAGCACAAATTGTCAAGGCAAGGATTAATTTTAGTTATGGCCTAAAGGAAGGAAAAGGAAAGCTGTTTTTTAGGTATTATGATCGCCTACGGGCAGTGTGACCAGCGTGCCTAGTTTTGTTAAATTTTATCTGTCAAGCATAAACAACATAAAGCAATAATAATAAATCGAGGAATTTATGAATTTCTTCAACTATTCCTAAGACTTATATTCTACGAAAAGGTACGAATATGTAAAAATGAATTAGAACTTTTAACAATCTATCGGTCATCGGTTGAAATTAAGGGTATGTGGTTCAGGGCCGTAGCCAGGCTTGAATTTTAGGAAGGGCCGTTAACATTTCTGGAAGGGCGAACTTATTAAACTTTTTTTTTTATTTTAGTAGGCAGTACATAGGTAAGTATTTTATATAAAAATGAAAAAAAGAACCAAAAATAACATAATAAATCAAAAAATATTCTAAAACAC
This sequence comes from Polydrusus pterygomalis, assembly GCA_963969555.1. NCBI lineage: Eukaryota > Metazoa > Arthropoda > Insecta > Coleoptera > Curculionidae > Polydrusus > Polydrusus pterygomalis. The sequence continues at coordinate 25,287,714 of OZ018379.1, forward strand.
GTTTAGATAATTACAACTGTTTTAACACTTAAAACAGTTGTAATTTTCTGTTGCCTATTTCATTAATTTTTTTTAAAAAGAGTTCAAAATCTAATTTTTTTTTTTAATAATATACAGTGTCACCAGTAAAGTCCGCATCATATGGGATTTTTTTTATTAATAACTTTATTCGAAATTTGACTTTGCCATCAAGTTCTGCTTCGATCGAGTTGAAAATTAAGCAAAAAAATAGTAGTCACCTGATTCGCATTATCTGTCAAATTTTAATATTTTCCAAAAAATAATTCAAAAGTGAGGTTATTTCTGAAAATATCGAAAAAAGTTATTAGAAAAAGTTTTTTAAATGCAGTTTCTATCCCACATGCAAAATTTCAGCTGCATAAGATAATTTTGATTTTTACCTTTATTTTGTAAATTGGACCACTTTTGCAAAATAAGACTCAACGCAACCTACATAAAACTTCTTAGTTTTGACAATGTTTTATTTCAAATACATTTTCTTTAAAGTAGCGCCATATTAAATGTGTGTTTTTCTACAAAATCAAAATTGAGTTCTTAAAATTTGGTCGCATGTGATGCAAAGTTTATTTGTTTTTGACCCTGTATAAGGTAACTTCATAAAATAAGTATTTTTGAAAACGTAGTTTGTGTCTGAAAGTAATACAGCTTAATATTAAGACAAAAAAGAACACAGTGTCATCAGTAAAGTGTTCATTAAGTGGAAAATAAATTTTAGTTTAACTTAACGTAAATTTTATCTATTTTCAACGATTTATTCTAAAACCCCTTTACTTTATTTTTTATTTTTTTGCAAATGTATCTGAAATAAAGCCTTGTCAAAACTAAGAAGTTTTATGTAGGTTGCATTGAGTCTTATTTTGTAAAAGTGATGCAATTTACAAAATACATAGGTAAAAAATCTAAATTATCTTATGAAACTGAAATTTTGCGTGTGGGTTAGAAACTGCATTTAAAAAAACTTTTTTTAATAACTTTTTTCTATATTTTTAGAAATAACCCCACTTTTGAATTATTTTTTGGAAAAAATTAAAATTTGACTGATAATGCGAATCACGTGACTACAAGTTTATTGTTTAATTTTTATCTCAATCGAAGCAGAACTTGATGCCAAAGTCAAATTTTGAATAAAGCTATTAATAAAAAAAAATCCCATATGGTGCGGACTTTACTGGTGACACCAGTGGCGTAGCTAGGATATTGTCTTGGGGGGGGCATATAGTTGCATAGAGGCGTAAAGCCCGCCGCAGGCGAAAAAAATTTTGGACCACGCCCAAATTTTGCTAAATTTTTCTATTATCTATAATTGTTACGTAATCGCCTAAGTACAATCCGCAACTGAAATAATCTAGAAGTCCTACAAACAAACCACAACCAAACGTAATTACCTAGGTTTTCCTACGATGTTTATATCTTACTTTGTCTTATTTACGTAAATAAAAGAGAGAAAAGGAAATTTACACCACCAGACACCGCGAATGTCACATAAAACAAGACGACGGGGATGTGATGACCAAAACAGACGCGTTGTTTCTCAAAGTAAGCATACCTACGTTAAATTTAAAAGGGCAAAAAAATTAAATTTAAATATTGTTTTTGAAATATTGTTGATAATTACTTTTTTTCATGGCTCTTGGGGGGGGCAAATGCCCCGATGCCCCCCCCCCTAGCTACGCCGGTGGGTGACACTCTATATAATAAAAAATAGTTTTCTTTCAAAAGCCAGAAAGATCAGGTCAGCCATCCTCTGATGTTCCATTGCCATACGTTGGGGGCGATTAATTGTTTTTTTTCCAGGAAGGGCGAATTTTTCTCTAGGAAGGGCGGCGCCCTGCCTGCCCCCCCCCCCCCTGGCTACGGCCCTGATGTGGTTCATGAAGTAATTATATTGATACTTTCATGCGTTCAGCAATTCCGAAGTGCCTGCGGCACTGTTTTTATTCTCCGCTGTATTAAATTGTTTTACATGTTAGAAATTCGTTTGATGCCAACAATATTGCTACTACAATCCAAAGACATACAAACAAACAATACCTAGGTTAGGTTAGGTTAGGTAAGAGTGGCAGACCCTTGGTTCTGACCAAACGGTCTCACGTAGTCCTGATTAGGTCCGTTGTGATACCACACGTGTTCCGTAGAACCCACCTTCATCAGATCACTGATGGTTTATGCGACGTAACCGCGGAAGGATTTTAACAACTCATTCAAACCAGCCACTACTGTTCAGAAATCTGCTCAGCCGTCCAAGTTGTAAGTTGTTTAGTTCCTCCAGGCTATCGAAAGATGATTCACCCAGAGTAGTGAACCTCCTTCTTGCGAGGCCAGGGCATTCACACAGAAAATGTTGAATACTTTCTTCCTCTTCCTCATCTCTGCAGCTTCTGCAGAAGTCGTTAGTAGGTATTTGCATAAGTTCGGCATGTCTACCGAAGAGGCAATGTCCGGTAACAACCGCAGTAATATTTCTCACGTCTTTTCGACTGTGTCTCAATAGCTCTGCGGTTCTCTTTTTATCGAATGTGGGCCACAGTTGCCTGGATGTACTACAGGTTGTCAACCCTGTCCATCTGTTCTGTGCAAGCTGCTTGGCCGTGTAGTCAATCTCCTCTTTGACCAATCCCAGTGGTTTGTTCACTGTATTGTCTGCTAGATCAGCTGGCATGCCTGCGCCCTCTCTTGCGAGCGCATCGGCAGCCTCGTTGCCATCTATTTTGGAGTGTCCAGGAACCCAGCACAGAATAACCCGATGTTGGTTGCCAAGTGTGCATAGATTGTTGCGGCATCGCTTTACGAGCTTTGATTTGACGCTGCTGGAACAGATTGCCTTAATCGCCGCCTGACTATCACTGAAGATGGTGATTGACGAGGCTACTCCCAAGCCAAGGTGTTCCTGCAGGATATTGACCGCCTTCTCTACTGCCAGTACTTCCGCCTGAAAAATACTACAATAGTTGGGGAGTCTATACGATTTCTGTATTTGTAAGCTTTCGGAAAAGACCCCGGCTCCCACACCAACGTCCATCTTTGAACCGTCTGTGAAGATTGCGTGATCTGTTTTCGTTATATTCTGATTGCCTTCCCACTCTTCCCTACTCGGAATGAGTATAGAATACCTTCTATCGAAGCATGTTATTGGGACAGAGTAATCAGTCGGGTCTCGTAGATTATTCCCCGGGTGAATCTTTAGTATACTGCTGTGCCCGTAGTTAGTTTCCTTCCAGAATTTCGACTCTTTTAGTCGCAGGGCACTTTTTGCAGCTATACTTTTTCCATAGATATCCAAGGGGGGTATATATAATATGACCTCTAGCGCCGCTGTCGGGGTTGACTTAAGGGCTCCGGTTATTCCTAAACAAGCTGCCCTTTGTATCTTTGTTATTGACTTAGTGTGCACTGCTTTTTCCAAAGCGGTCCACCAAACCAGGACCCCGTATATTAATATAGGTCTTATAATAGCTGTATAGATCCAGTGTACTATGTGGGGTTTTAGTCCCCATTTTTTTCCAATTGCTTTTTTGCAGGCATATAATGCTACCGACGCTTTCCTAACTCGTTCTTGCAAGTTTATGCCCCAGTTTAGCTTGGAGTCAAGTACCAATCCTAAATACTTTGCTTTTTCCTTAAGCACTAAAGCATTATTGTCGAGTACTGGGAGTCTAAAGTTCTCGATCACCCTTCTGCGTGTGAATAGAACTACCTCCGTTTTTTCGGGGTTGATTTTTAACCCGCATTTCATGGCCCACTGTTGTAGTATTCGTAGCGCCATTCCTGTTAGGTCGCTGATTGTGTTTACAAATTTACCTGACACTAGTATAACTATATCGTCAGCGTATGCAATCACTTTTATTCCAGCCTTCTCCAACGCTATGAGAACTTTATTTAAAACTCTCAGCCAGAGTGTTGGTGACAGAACCCCGCCTTGCGGAGTTCCTCTTCCAGCAAATCTGACCATCTCGCTACTTCCCAAACTGGAGCAGATTTGACGGCCTTTCAACATCCTCCTAATCCAACGGCAGATGTAGTTATCGACCCCTGTTTCTATTAGAGCGTCGCACACTGCCTCGGTCGTGACGTTATTAAAGGCTCCTTCAATATCCAAGAAGGTACCTAGGGTGTACTCTTTATTGTTAAGGGATTTCTCAATAGTGCCTACTACTTCGTGTAGCGCCGTTTCCACTGATTTCCCTTTGGTATAAGCGTGTTGAGACGAGCTTAATTCTCGCTCTCTCACCGAGTTCTTGATATGCAGATCCAGTAACCTCTCCAATGTTTTGACAAGGAACGAAGACAGGCTTATTGGTCTGAAGTCTTTGACGGTTACATGACTGCTCTTACCAGCCTTAGGGATGAAGACTATTTTTATCTTATTCCAGTCAGCCGGCATGTAAGTAAAATGCAAGCTGCTTCTGTATATCACCAAGAGCCAAGGGATCAGGATTCTCTTCCCTCTTTGTAGCATGGCGGGCATTATCCCGTCTAATCCTGGTGATTTGTAAGGTTCAAATGAGTCAATCGCCCATTCCAGCTTATCGTAAGTGACTACTGATTTGATGCTATTCAAATCCGGAACGTCTCCTTGATCGATAAGGGGCTCTATGGCCGATGTATTACCAGGAAAGTGGGAATCCATCAGCAGTTCAAGGGTTTCCCCACTACTCTCTGTGTATGTCCCATCATCTTTTTTTAGAAAAGAGGGAGCACTAGGCTCCTTTGATAGAACTTTTCTAAGTCTAGCGGCTTCGTTTGTACTCTCAATCCGCTCGCTGTAATTGTGCCAAGCGCTTCTTTGAGATTTTCTAATCGCTTTCTTGTACGTCTTTAGAGCCTCTCTATAAGAGCTCTCATCTTCAGTACGTTTGCTCTTTGCTTTGTTAAATAGCCTTCGCATGTCCCTTCTTAGCTGACCCAGCTCTGCGTTCCACCATGGTGGGTATGGCTTTTTCGCTGGTCTGCTTATCGGACAGCTTTTGAAAAATGCTGCTGCCAGGGTATTTGTTAGTTTATTAACTGCTTCATCAATTGAAGCCTTATTTGGTAAGAGATTATTGGGAGGATTTGCCAGTTCTCCAGAGATGATTCCGCAAAATTTTTCCCAATCTGTTCTTTTAGGGTTACGAAATGGTGTAGGCAAGTACGTGGACTCACTGATATCAAATAGAATCCAACGATGGTCCGAGAACGAATCCTCGCTGGACACTCTCCAGTTTTGTACCTTTAGATCGTTGGATTCATTTGTAAGCGTGACGTCCAGAACTTCCTGTCTGTTCGCAGTAACAAATGTAGGTGTATTACCGTTATTGCATAAGCTAAGGTTAGTATTTATAATAAAATTAAAAAGACACTCACCTCGGTCATTGATGTCCGTGCTACCCCATATTGTGTGATGGGCGTTGGCATCACATCCCAAGATTAGGCTTTGCTTAGAAATCCTGGTAGATTCCACAATATTTTGGACATCTACCGATGGAGTTGGAACGTCATGCGCCATGTATACGGATGACAGTATTATTGGTGTCCCTCCTTTGCGCTCCAGTTTGACCGTTGTTATGTCCTGGTTACTAAAATTAGGCATTAGGAATACTTTATTTTTAGCTAAAATACAAGTTCTTGGCTTACCATTGCCCCTGGCGTAATAGAGAGAGTAGTTTCTTAGCCTTAATCCACATATGGCGTAATTTCTGACCCAAGGTTCCTGGATCAAGGCGATGTCGAGGCCCTTCTCCTCCATGAGAAGAGCCAGATGGCTAGAGGCCATTTTACTGTGGTGGAGGTTGATTTGGACCACTCGCAACATCGCTGGGCGTCTGTTGTGGTTCAACTTCCATTTCTTGAGTCGGCTCCTTCTCTGGAGCCGCACTCTGTTCCTCTTCCATTACCGTGGCAGATGTCACTGTCTCTTCCTTCCTTCCGACATCCTGCTTGGGTTTGGCAAGATTAACTTTCTGGTCAATCCCCTTATGTTTGGGGATGCCCTTATATATATTCACAGCGATCGCATTAAAGCCGCAGTGAAGCTTAAACTGAGCTTCCTCTAGGGCTGGTAGCGACTCGTCTGTGAGCTGGAGGATTACGCTCCTCCCTGTGGGTTTTGGGTCCTCCATCTTTAGAACCTTCCATTCCTTACAAGGAATCTTCGGGTTCTGGGCTGCCAAGAGTGGCAGCAAGGACTTCTCTGGAATGGTTGGCACTGGCAACCAAATTCTAGCTCTCGGACACTCTGGAAGTTCCGAGCGGGGGATGACCTGTAATTGGGCAAGTTCCCAAGGTTGTCCGATCTTTTTGACACTCTCTTTCAGAAATGCTAAGGAAAAATCATCAGTGCAATTGATGATCTTTATTCCTCTAGTCCATCCCGAGGTGTCGTACTGAGGGATCCTGTTGGCAGGATTGGCTATTAGAAACTCCATAAGGATTTCCGTTAGCCTCCTTTCAACCAGGATCCAGCGGTCTGCTGTGATCTTCCAGCATTTATTGCCGGCATCAATCACAGCCACTTGGAGGCTGCTGCGGGTCACTTCCGACATTGTTCTACTGTCGGACCGCTCCCTGAAAGCAGACTTTTTCTGGCCCCCTCCACTACTAAGCGCAGCGGAACTCTTCGTTTTTGAAACTTCCGCAGAGACTTTCTTGGTCTCCGCAGTAAGTCCCCTAGAAGACATTCCAGCTTTGCCTTGCTGTGGAAAGGACTTCCTTTTCTTTAGTTCTTTTGGGGTGCTCTCATCGTCTGTAGAACGTGTCCTCTTTCCAGCGACACTTCTCTCGAAAGTTGCACCCGGTTTTTGGTACGTATAGGGGACGTGGAATGGGTCTTGGGCCAAGAGTTCTCTTGCCCACTTTATCGTCCCATTGTCCCTACTTGAGAGTTCAGCTGGCTGTTTGCTTTCCAGTTTTACTAGAAGATGCCTAGCCCTTTGGCACTGTCGCATCTTTCTTGTACCAGCTGATACCTTTCTGTGAGGTTTGCTGTCCTTAGGATCCGCCTGCTTTGTGTCAGGTGATCGTAGCAGCTTTTCCTCCTCGCTTTCATTAATGCTGTATGGGCTACCCTCGGTGACCAAATCACCGCCTGGTAGCTTGAGCTGATTATCTTCAGCGTTCTTTTTTGGTTTTTCTTTTTTGTTTTCCATGTAGGTCCCACGAGTAAGCTCGGAAATAAAGGTCGATCCTGGCAGAGCCGGCATACCAGGACAAGGCGCTAATACTGCGGTGATTGCCTGGTCCACCACAGGAGCTCGTTAAAGGCTGATTTCACCCTCAGCCTTCCATCCTAGGCACGGTTGCTCACACCACCTCGGATTTAGGTACCTCACAACACGACTGAGCGAAGGCAATTGATGTGCCAGACTCAGTCTTAGCTGACTTTCGTCATTACCAGCGGGCGCCCGCGGGGAGGACTCGAAGTGAGGATTTTGCCCGCCAAAAAAAAACAATACCTAAAACCTGGACAATTACCTGGCAAATGCATCTGAATGACTCAAAGTGCTCTATACTCCACCTTGGAAAAGACAACCCTAATGTACCATATACCCTAGAACCCTCCCAGGTCCCAGATGAGTAAGGTGAAGGAACATAAAGACCTAGGACTTATCACATCAACATACACCAAAACTTTAAAACACACATACACGGCATTGTTAAGAAGACCAACATCCCTATATACCTGATGTCTAACGCTTTTAAAGGTTTAAGCCCAAAATTGCTTCTAAAACTGTAAAAATCGCACGTAAGATCAAGACTCGAGTATGCCCAAAGTATTTGAAATCGATATTATGTAAATAATATTAAAGCATTGCAAAGGGTTCAACGTAGAACCACCAAACTAGCCACCGAGATTAAAAATCCACCATATCAGGAAATACTGCAAAAGCTAAACGTCTATCTGATTGAGACCTTTAAAATAATGATTACAGGTCATTATTCCTGATGGAACTTAAAAGTGTTCCAGCAATCAGAAAATCAAAAACTTAGGGGACACAACAAGAAACTCCCTAATGACTCTTGTGTGCATCGACTTTATTTCGATCCGTGATATATACAACAGGAACCGACTCGGTGGAAAGACAGTTAATGCAACTTCCATTTATCAATTTAAAAATTGATTCGTCCATTACACGCTGTGATAATTCAGATATTTGTGATTCTACCTACTAGATGGGGATTTTTAACCTTGTATAGTTTAAGGGTCTATAATTAATTTCACAAATTCACAACACATTCATTAAATAACAGAATTAGAATTTTCTTTATTTATGTAGTAGTAGTAGTAACATGTTTTATTTAGCAAAAAGCTATAATCAAATATTTTTTAATACATTTTTTTAACAACATTTTTATGGATTTATTTATAATTTTAAAACGGAATCTTCTTTTAACAAAAAACAGACAGAAAAGTTAAACATTTTGCAAATTGTATCAAATATTACGTATCATTTTGTTTTTTAAATAAATGTAATTTTAAAGTTTTTTTTAAATAGTTTTAATGATATTTGAGATTTAATAGAATTTTCCAAATTATTTCTATCTATCAAACCTTTATAAAAAAATAGATTTATAAGCTAATGTTTTAGACACTCTATCCACTAAAAAACGTTGACATTTTCTCCTTTATCAATGGTTCTCTTCCACGTCTCAATCATACATTGAATGGCTGTCTCAGTAGAGTACCCTTTTCGAAAACCAGCTTGAAAAGAAACTAACATTTTTATTAGCATTAAAAAATAATTAAGATACAAAGCTATGGGATGATTGACACTATTTATTCTTATAGATCACATAGATAAAAAAATTTTGCAGATAAGCAATGAGAAAAATACTATAATGACCAACCTAATATTTTGGTTTTGTTTTCGAAAAATTACGTTAAAGGATTCCTTATGATTGGAATATCAAATTTGCAATACGAAGGAAATCATTGGACCGGTTCATTGATTTAAAAATAAAATATTGTTTCTTCACTATCTGGGTCTCGTACTTCCACAAACCGTTACTGTGGTCAGTAAAAACATCTGTTTGGTTTGAAAAGCACCGATAAAAGGAAGAAATAAAAATTAGCCGGATGATTACCCATCCCATCCCATACCACACGTTGTCTGACTGTTATATACTCTACAGACACTGGTGTATCAGCAAAGTTTTAGATTATGTATGAAAAAAAAATACATAATAATGTTGTAAACTTATTTATTCAAAAAACATCAATTTTAATTACAATTAGCTAAACTTTAGACAATTACCTTAATACCTCATAGGGTTAAATTATACCTGCTATATATGAATTTCCAAAAACCCGGAGAAAAAAGTGACATGATAAAAACTTGAAATTCTACCTTTTTCGATTTATCGTCATTAGTAAACTACCTGATAGGGGTTAATTACCTGCTATATATGGATTCCCAAAAATCCGGAGAAAAAAGGTGACAGGATAAAAACTTCGAAAAGTACCGTTTGTAAACGAATTTTAATTTTATTAGTGGCGAAAATTAAAATTCTACCATTTGGATTTATCGTCATTAGTAAACTACCTCATAGTTGTAAATTACCTACTACATATAAATCTCCAAAAGCCCGGAGAAAAAAGGTGACAGGATAAAAACTTCGAAAAGTACCGTTTGTAAACGAATTTTAATTTTAGTAGTGGCGAAAATTGAAATTCTACCATTTGGATTTATCGTCATTAGTAAACTAGCTCATAGGGGAAAATTACCTGCTATATATGAATCTCCAAAAACCTGGAGAAAAAAAGTGACACGATAAAAACTTCGAAAAGTAGCGTTTGTAAACGAATTTTAATTTTTTTAAATATGCTGTGAAGATTGAAATTCTACCATTTCGATTTATCGTCATTAGTAAACTACCTGATAGGGGTTAATTACCTGCTATATATGGATTCCCAAAAACCCGGAGAAAAAAGGTGACAGGATAAAAACTTCGAAAAGTACCGTTTGTAAACGAATTTTAATTTTATTAGTGGCGAAAATTAAAATTCTACCATTTGGATTTATCGTCATTAGTAAACTACCTCATAGTGGTAAATTACCTGCTATATATAAATCTCCAAAAGCCCGGAGAAAAAAGGTGACAGGATAAAAACTTCGAAAAGTACCGTTTGTAAACGAATTTTAATTTTATTATTGGCGAAAATTGAAATTCTACCATTTGGATTTATCGTCATTAGTAAACTACCTCATAGGGGTAAATTACCTGCTATATATGAATCTCCAAAAACCTGGAGAAAAAAAGTGACACGATAAAAACTTCGAAAAGTAGCGTTTGTAAACGAATTTTAATTTTTTTAAATATGCTGTGAAGATTGAAATTCTACCATTTGGATTTATCGTCATTAGTAAACTACCTCATAGGGATTAATTACCTGCTATAAGAATTTTCAAAAACCCGGAGAAAAAAAGTGACACGATAAAAACTTCGAAAAGTAGCGTTTGTAAACGAATTTAATTTTTTTTAGTGGCGAAGATTGAAATTCTACCATTTGGATTTATCGTCATTAGTAAACTACCTCAAAAGGGTTAATTACCTGCTATATATGAATTTCCAAAAACCCGGAGAAAAAAGGTGACAGGATAAAAACGTCGAAAAGTAGCGTTTGTAAACGAATTTTAATTTTTTTAGTGGATTGAAATTTTACCATTCGGATTTATCTTTATCTATTTAGCTCTGCGTACAACCGCATTTTTTCACTAATAAAACGTAACATTTGTTTGCGCACGCGATAATAAGCTGTATGGATCTAAAGGTAAATGTCTTAAATGTTTAGAGGGGCAAGTGCCAATATTCACCTATTTTTAAGAAATACTGCAGTCAACATGCAATAGGTACGAATACATATTCAAATTCTTCCATCTTAAAAATATCATTTCGTACTGTTTGAAGCATCGTTGATCCATCCTCTTTTTTATTTAAACAATTACCAAAAGTAGTACCTATTCTTCCCATCATATGGTCATTAACTCTTGACGTCTTCCAAAAAATCTCCGCCAATGGTTTATCATCATCACTAAAGGTGGTCTGCAACTCAGCCTGTTGGCGCATTGTAACGAAATTCATGTTGATCGGTTTTAACTTAAACTTAGCCGGTTGCTTGTAGTTTGTATATTCTTACTCAGCAAAGTCGTGTTCGGCGTTCCTAAAGTAAGAATTGCGTGGTATGCGTTAGCGCGGTATTTTCAACGTGTTTTTTTAAACCTGTAATTGTTCTATAGTTAAATAATAATGTGATGTGGTAAATGTAGTAATTTGATTTTGTTGCTGTCGAAAATAATTGGATTATTTTTTGCTCCTTTTATACACTGGATAATTTGTAACGCTGAACCTCTAAATAAATGTAAGTTTATTTGTTCGGGCGTAAAAAAATGAATTGAACTAAGAATCCAAGGGTATTTTATTTTAATTTAAAAGTTTCAGGGATTAGGATATTTGTCATTTAATTATGTTTTTATTTTGGAATAATCACACACCCCTTGAAAGGGATGCTCGCATTTTTGCAAATATAAGTAAAAGTGAAACATTTTGAACCAAATGGGAAAATTTAAGTTAGCAATGTTAAAGGAGAAATGGGAAATTGTTGCTTATGTTACATTTCCAACGGAAAAAATATTTGAAATCTACTTTGGTTACTTTAAGCTAAAACTCGGTTAAATAAACAAAAAAAAAAATAAGAGAGATAAATAGGTATGAAGTAGCCGATGCTTGACGAAGATTTATTTAAAAACCATTAAAATAATAGCATGGACGCGTGTAAGGTCTTCACTTATTTTTATTGTTTTGATACACAGTATTTTCGTCAGATGTTAAAAAACTAGCGGCTGCAGGTTACACAACTATAAAATACACCTTCTCGTATTTAATATGCTTTAAGACGAAACTTCCTAAACTACCAGCATAAGCATGCAACGTTTTGGCAAGAACTTGCGACAATAAATATCTTGCGGTTTTACACCATATATATTAGGTGTTTCCGGCAAGTATCTTCAAAACTTTTTTTTGCAGATGTAGGATAGAATAAGTAGGTACAGAAAAACTTACAATACCAACATCATTTCTATTAACCGTGAATATCTTAAATATTGCTTTACTTTACTAGAAACTAGAACTATCAGTTTAACCTGAGACTGGATTTATTCAGTCCCTTATATTATTTTCATATATTCATAACTCGTAAAAATGGAAAGCTTATTTATTATTAGTATCAACTGTCTTCAAAAAAATTAAAAATAAACTTTCATAACAACACTTTCTCATTTCTTAATTACTTATTTAAGTCAATGAAAAATAATTTTGAAAACATCAACTTTTTACTTTCAAACAGTATAAATTTTGTACCAGCACACATGGCAAAATTAGTCCACTAAATAGGCACATGTTTAAACACCAGGGGCTAATAAACATTTTAATACTATTGTGAAATATATAGGCAGAGAGTATACTATATCTACATAATAATATATAATCCGTTTAAGCAATGAGAAAACAAATCTGCTTTTTAGATTACTTTACTTAGATATAATTCTATGCTATATTTTACTCTGACCTATAGTCTTGCACCCCCTTATTTTTGGAAAACAGATATACGCAATCATTTTTCTTCCGATGGAAGAAAACGACAGAAATGTTATTTGATCGTGCTAAAGTTTGTCTTGGCGACTTGATATTAATGGTAAACGTCGAAAGGGGGAAAAATTCAACATAATAGATACTAAGTACAATGCCATCTCAAGCGTGGATACCAACTTGTCCAATTGGCTATAAAAACATAATTTTTTAGAAGAAACTTAAAAGCAATCAGATTCACAGAATCATGATATTTATTAACATAAGTTTATAGCCAATTTGTGACTGTAATGCAAAAGGCAGTTTTTTGTTAATGTTTGGTCTCTAAATGCGAAAATGATCGTAAGAACTTCTTAACACGTAAATTTTTTGATTTATAATTATTTTATCAAAAATTAATTAGTATTTAATTACATTGTTTTAAAAGGTAAAAGTATTAGGTTCTAGATTACAATCTTGGAATTTACTAGCCACTGGAACCAAAGTTACAATATTTAGTAGTAACCAGGAGCTATCCTCGTTTTTCACTATGAAGGATAAAATGTGTGTTTGTGTTAATCCAAATAGTGTTATGGAAAAAGTATGATTTGCACATAACCCGGACGTATGGCGCTTATTTATAGATTGCTCTAAAATAAGTTTAAAAGCAGTTCTGCTTTATAATGGCAACAAAAGATCCTCTATATCTCTTGCACATGCAGTTAACATAAAGGAAACATACGAAAGTATGTCACTTATTCCAAGTGCAATAAGCTATGATACGTGGTATAAGTGGCAAATATGTAATAAAGGTCATAGGAATATTACTTAGGCTTCAGGGTGGATTTACGGAGTATTGTTGTTTTCAAGGGCGTCGGCAAGGAAGGGCAGGGGAGGGCTGGTGCCCCCCTAAAAATTCGAAAAATATAAATAAATAGATAGAAATAACTAGGTTGTAAATGAAATAAAAAGTGATCAATGACCTTAATACTCTGCCTGAAATTCGAAACACAGTGGGAACCATTAAAGATATAATTACATTTTTTCGGGAATCAGTTTTGAGAAGAAAGTTGATACCAAATATTTCCAAGTTCTGCGAAACGAGATGGAGCGAGAAACACAAAATCATAAGAGTTTTTAAGAACAATTTTCATGTAATAATGGAGGCCTTAGAAATATTATCTCATGAAGGAAATAATGCGACCAGAAAAATGCTTTTCAACTGTATGCGGCAGCTTCTATAGAGTCACGTTTATTCTTAGCTTTATTTTGATTGCCAAATACTCAGCTATGATCTAACCAGTTGTAAACGTGCTTCAGTCCATATCTTTGGATGCGGTTAAAGTTTCGCAGCATATCAAACGCATTTTGACTCTGCTCAGAAGTCACCGTGAAAATTACGAAAATGTCACAGAAGAAATTATTAGGGATTCTACTACCGTTGCGGAAAAACTTGGACTGGAGGAAGAGATGAAATCAGTGTCTCTCACTGTTCAGAGACAACATCATCGAAGCAACCACCCAGGAGGAAGCCATTCAGAATTCTGGAAAATATCTTTAATAATACCATATTTGGACTCCATTATTAGTTCTCCTGAAGTACGTTTTCCTGATGAAAACACTCCTTCATTCGCATTAACGAAATTACACCCGGCGGAAATGTTAACCAAGTCAGAACTTACAGTTTCAGTTGTCCTAAAGGAGACGGAAAACTTCTTCCCCGAAACAAGAAAGGCTTTAGAAATTTTAATTGCTCTACCATGCCCAACGTGTACTAACTGTGGAGCGATCCTTTAGCAGCTTAGGAAGAATTAAAACCTGGCTGAGGAGCACTATGGCAGAAAATCGGCCAAATGGCCTAGCAATGATGAGTATTCACAGAAAGCTGATTTTTGACAACCTAGAAGATTTTATCAATAAAGTGGTCGACAAATTTGCAGAAAATCCAAGAAGATTATGTTTTAATTAATTTTGTTTTATTATTTGAATTTCATTTTATTTTTTATTAATTTTTCTAGAAATAAAAACCTACTTTAAAAATTGTAGTTGCTATTTAGAGGCTATAAGTCGTATTTCCCACATCCGCTCTCTTATCTTGCCCCCCTCTGGCCCATTGGCTGGCGACGCCCCTGGTTGTTTTCTTGTCTTTATAAAAGAGATACCTCTTGTTGATCCACAAAAAGTTCTGTTACCTCCATTACTCATTAAACTGGGATTAATGAAAAATTTCATTAAAGCATTAAATAAAGAAGGAGATACCTTAAACAATTTTTCCCTAAACTAAGTAATGCTAAGCTTAAGGAACATCGCGTAGCTAGCCTTAGTTTTCAGGGGGAGCCTGGGCCCCTTGTTTACATTATTGTAATTGCAATTGTTTTTCTATTGTCTATTTCAGGGGGGCCCCAGGGCCATCAGGGGGGGGGCAGACCCCCCTGCTCCCCCCCAGCTACGCCAATGTTAAGGAAGGAATATTTGGTTGACCACAAATTAGAAAAATACTAAGGGATCAACAGTTTGATCAAATCAAGTGTTGTGCTGCGTGGAGTTCTTTAAAAAAATTGTTTCGGAGTTTTTAGGAAACAAAAAAGCATAAAACTACGAGAAACTTGTAGAAGAACTACTTGAAAGCCACTGCAAAATGGGGTGTCACCTGTCTCTTAAAATACACTTCTTGTACTCCCATTTAAATTTTTTCCCACAAAAGTTGGGTGCGCTTAGTGTCGAACATGGAGAAATATTCTACCCAGACGTACTAACAATGGAGCAACGCTACCAAGACAGATGGGATCCAGCAATGACGGGGGATTATTGTAGGTTTCTTATGAGAGAAAGCGATCAGGAATATAAACGAAAGTCAGCATTTGCAAAAAAGTTATGTACAAAAGAATTACTGAAATTATATTCTCATGTGTATTTTTGTAAATAAATCCTGTTATTCTTAAAATATCTTGATAAGTTTGAACTTAAGTATCAATATTATATAAAAATGTTTGTTTAAAATGAAAATAACTAATATATTCTACAACTGAAAAGCTATATACGTGGTGAAAAATTTTGTTGAATGCTCAATCAGGATGCTTTAAACTCACCCATAGAGTCAGTCCCATTTTTTTTTGTATTAGTATTTGTTGAATAGTGTAATTACTAACCCAGACTGAAAATTCATGTTGACCGGTAGTAATATTGGTAGCAGGGACGTAGCGAAGGCCTCTGGTTTGGGAGGGGTGAAATTCCTAAATTTCCCAACTTTATAAAATATAAAAAAAATAACACAATTCAAAAAGTATTTATTTCAGACCTACCCATAATTATCAAATAAACTGTATAAAAAACATATACAGGGTTGGGCAAATGTTCTGGAACGGCTTAATTACAGGCGAACTAAAAGTGATATCGGATCCGGGTTTTGGGCAATCTACCGGGTGTCCACGGAAGGTGGTTCGCCCCTCTAACTTTTTTGTTTTTCAAGATAATGGAATAAAATTTGGGGGATTTGTATATGACATAAAACTGCATTTTTTGATAGTTGACTCAACATTATGAAACTTCCGGTTTAACTGGAAGTGACATAAACTTTCGATTTTTAAATGGAACACCTGGTATATTTTTCGTTTATCTGACTCCATATGACATTCTTAATATAACGATGTGTCACACTTTTTGTTACCAAGAAAATATTTTTTTCCAAATTTATTGTTTTATCTAGAGGGCTATGGAATACCTTAAAATCACTTATTTCAGTTCTTTAATCTTAGAAAAAATACAATTTTACTATTTTTGGTCCAATGCTATGTGCTGTGTACAATTTAATCTTTAAAGTTGTATAACTCATTTTTTTTAAACGACAACATGTTGGCTCGCCGGGTTAAGAAAACAGAGGATTTTAATACAAATATTTTGATACCACACACTATTAGGTTTTAGAAAAGCTGCCATGAAAAACTTTAAAAAGTTAACTTGAAACTTTCCTAAAATGAAGCATCTTTTGAGAATAAATTTAGATTTAAATGCATCAAGTAGTCTGTGACCAGCAAAACTGATAAAACAAAATCATGCCTTGAAGAAAATTTACATGCCGACAGCTTCTGCCAAAATAAATTAGTTTGTTGTTTAAAAAATATGGAAAATAATAGTTTTACAATAAGTGAAAAAGTTGATATGTTATAAGTGTTTGGAGAATGTAGAAAGAATTCAACCGATCGATGCTGCACGACGTACACAGATATCCTAATCGGCGTGCTATTGCCCAAGACTGGTTCAGTTAACTTTTTATAGTTTTTTTTAAGGCAGCTTTCTTTTCTAAAACCTAATAGTGTGGTATCAAAATAATCGTAATAAAATCCTCTTTTTTTTAACCCGACGAGCCACCATGTTGCCGTTTAAAAAAAAATTAGTAGGTAATACAACTTTAAAGATTAAATTTTACACAGCACATAGCATTGGACCAAAAATAGCATAATTGTATTTTTCCCAAGATTAAAGAAGTGCAATAAGGATTTTAAGGTATTCATAGCCCTCTAGATAAAACAATTAATTTGGAAAAAAATATTTTCTTGGTAACAAAAAGTGACAAATGTGTCATCGTTATATTAAGAATGTCATATGAGTCAGAAAAAGGAAAAATATACCAGGTGTCCCATTTAAAAATCGAAAATTTATATCACTTCCGGTTAGACTGGAAGTTTCATCATGTTAAGTCAACTTTAAAAAATTCAGTTTTATGTCATATACAATCCCCCAAATTTTATTTCATTATCTTGAAAAACAAAAAAGTTAGAGGGGCGAACCATCTTCCGTAGACACCCGGTATAGGACTAAAATGGAACACCCTGTATATTATCAGATATTCTAAATTTTCAATAACTTTCAAATATTTTTTGTATAGCATACCATATGACTAAATTCAACTGTTTCGGAATTACGGGCAAATGAATGTAGTAAATTTGATTATTTAAACAAAATTGGTAATAATTTTTAAATGAACAGTAATATAAAAAAAAAGTTATTTAATTAAATGTTAAAAATGTCGTCCTTCAAACACCCGACAGTGTCCAATTCTCTCGGGAAATTGGAAAAGCACGTTTTGCAAATGTTTACGAACAATAACATGCACAGCATCTAAAATACTGTTTTTAAGGTCCTCCAAAGACTTAGGTTGTGTACGATACACGACACTCTTTAAATGACTGAAAATGCCAAAAGTGTCTATCTATATATTACAGTCAATCTTACCGGGGCAACTAATGGAAGTTAAATAAGCTGCACACATTTTTGTCTACCCAAGTTTTCCCAACTTTTGATGTTTAAGATAACTTTGGGGAGGGCGTCGCCCCCCCCCCCCCCAACCCCCCAATGACTCCGTCCCTGATTGGTAGTATGGCTTGCGTTAATTCTAAAAGCATAAATGCCATAACATTATTTTATACTAACCTATGTAGTAGTCACTGTCACCGTCAAACATTGTACTTATTTATATTTTTTACAAAAATAGAAAAGTCGTATACCTGAAGTTACATGCACTAAGACACGGTATAATAACACATAATTTACCATACTCTGTTAAATACGATAAAGACGACAGTCTTCTACGTTTATAGGGACGGCACGGTGGAAACGAAATCATTTTTGGTGAAAATTTAAGGCGAAAAAACTAATAATCAGGACGAGCATTGTTTTGTATTTAATTTTCTTGAATTCCCTAAATCCCATCGATTGGTTAGCCAAGCTTACTGAGCTTCTTATATTTTATGTATTGATATAACGATAGAGACAGAGTTCCATTTAGACAAAAAAAAAACACGTTGCTGTTTTTCTCTCTCTAATAAAATTCCTTTGTTAAGTCCAATGTATGTTAGTAAAATCAGTGGATAAAAATAAACACCTTCAATTACCCAAGCCTATATAATTCTGAAATTATAAAGTGACATCACTGCCAGCCATGTGCAACGCGTGGATCGTTTTAAATCTGTATATAATTAATAGTTATAGGTATGAGTTCATTCGAATTAATTTTTTGTTTTTCAGTAGTTTAGGGGGGTTCTAGGAAGGGGCAATGGTAAGGGCAAGGGCAGTGATTATCCAATGAAGAAAAAAAGCTTACAGTATGCGGTCTCTTCTAGATTAAAGAATTTATTAACCGTGTAGTGTTAACATCATCTATTATATGTCCACCTTTACTTTTTCCATTTACTTCCAGCTCTCTTTATTGAACAGTCTCCAGTATAACATTATTAGGGGAAGTATCAATTAGTATCAAATAGATGCCAAGGAAAGTAGGTACCAAGTTGGATGCTATGTATACAGATTTTAGTAAAACATTTGACTCTGTAAATCATTATGTTCTGGCACATAAACTGGAGTGCTTTGGGTTTTCTGGAACTTTACTTAAGTGGCTAATCTATTATATAAAATAGAAAAAAGTTTGTTGACGTAAATGGTTTCTGTTTCACAAGAGATATTCGTTAGATCTGGTACACCACAGGGCAGCCATTTGGGCCCCTACTTATTTATAATCTTTATTAATGACTAACGGTTAAAAATCTTACTTTCAGAACGTTTGTTCTTTGCTGATGACTTAAAATTGTTTGGTATAGTTAAGTCAGTTTATGATGCTTTGACAATCCAGAAGGACTTAAACAAGAGTATATGAGTGGTGTCTTAGATACAAAATGGACTTAAACACTAAAAAACATCACACAATGCAACCACTTAATTATAACCACCTTCTTATTGCGCTTGATCATCATAGATGCAAGTGCTATAAATCCTCTCCCATACCTAGAATAAAATTGTTAATAATAGGAACAGAATAATTAGCGATGAGTTTTTTAACTCTTTTCTTGTTTCTTTTACGAAAAATGTTTCTAAACTTACACTGTGATTATGTATTCCACGGAAATATTTAAACTTTCCAACAAACATTTAAACTCTAATTTGTACTCTACTGTATTATTGTTATTTCCATACAAGAAAAAAGAGGAAAAAGACACCAACACATTGATCTAATCACACTTATGAGTAATGATGGCTTGATTAGAATGAAGATCAACATGTCAAGACACCAACAACAAAACTCATTAACTAGGAGAAAATTAATATGTTTATTTCTTGATGGAATCAATTATTAAAGAATAAAGTAGGTTTAGTATTAATGGTACCAGCAATCTTATTCAAATTATAAACAAAAAAATTTCAGTCTGCCGGTCGGTTCTGGTTGAACGGGAAGTTGTACCTAGTCATATTCTAAGGCCGCTAAGTACCTATTTATAAATGTGATGTTAAGTTACTAGACAGATGGGATATTATGACAGGACCCACCAAGTACAAATTATACCTGCCTAACTTTATCCGATTTGTAGGGTAAACCTACTTGGTAGATTAAATTAATAGGCAGACAAGCAAAAGCGGGGCGCAGTCTAGCCACAAGGCTACTCTACTGAACCCCACACTGCTTGCTAAAATAATAATAAAATATATATATAAAGTATTATGACTTTACAGATATTATATAAATATCGTAGAAAGGAGAAAAAAATCGGTTTAAATAGTTAACATTCTAGAAAAAAGAAAAGTACGCTACATTCTGACCTGATATATAATATAAAGAATGACCTGCAAAACATTGATAAAAATAATAATTTAACAATAATAATTAACGATGTTGTTCATTTTGAATACTAAACAGATATTTTTTATATTGCTATTTAAATTTGTTACTGTCAAGGAAAACCATTTCATTAGGTAAGGAGTTGTATAATTTAACAAAGTTGTAGGAAATGTTTGCCCTGAAACATAGCACTCTGATGTTAAGGCACCGTCAAACTATTAGGAAATCTCATGTCACGATAATGTATATTTTCACGAAATACAAACCTACTTTTTAAAGAAAGAGGCAGAGCCGGATTATTTAGAGTTTTAACCAAAAAATTCCCCAAATGTAACGTTCTATGGTTGTTCATTACTAGCCACTTAAGTTTTTTAAACGTATAAGAAATATGATCAAATTTTCGAAGTCCAAAAATAAGGCGGGAGCATGTAATCTGTACCCTTTGTATCCTATTCCTATCTGCTACATCAAGGCATGGCCCATAAATGAAATCAGTAGTTAAAGCTGGATAAAACAAGACTCCCATAGAGCATTTTACGCAATTTAAAATTTGGGACATGACGGTTGTTGTATAATACTCTTAAATACATATATAACTTTTGAATTAGCTTTTTGACATACCCCCTAAACCTTAGTTCAGTATCCAGCATTATACCCAGATTTTTAGCTCTTTTAACTACGGGGTGCCTAATAGCATCGATAACTATATTGATATTATCATTCTAAAAGCCAATTTTGCTCTTATTCCCAAAAAGCATAAAAGTTGAATTTAATGGCTTCAACCTTAGATTATGATCCAGAGAAAGTTGATTTAACAACCTTAAATCTTCGTTAAGCAAATTCGATGCGTTTATATAGTCTTGGCAATCGAAATGAAGGTAAATTTGTGTATCATCTGCATATGCCTGAACCTTACGTTGCTTTAAAGATTTTAAAATATCTGAGGTATAGATAATAAATAGAAGAGGTCCTAGGATAGATCCTTGAGGTACACAAGACAAAATTTGAATTTGTTCTGAATAATTGTTTTTATTGAAAATTTTTTGGCACCTGCTGAAGTATGATCTAATAAGATTTAAGGATGATTCATCAGAGCCATAATATTTTAATTTTGCCAGCAAAAGTGAATGATTAAGGGTATCAAAGGCTTTCGAAAAATTTAGAAGAACTAACGCGCTACTTAGTTTTTTATCAATGGCTGCCATTATATCTTATATCATCTGTAATCTTAACAAGTGAGACAGCCGTATTAAAGTCCTTTCTAAAGCCACATTGACTATCCGGAATTATTTTGATAATGTCACAGTATTGAAATAATTGACCATACAAGACTTATGATTCGAAGATCATTTAAAGTTAAAGGATTATTAATTTTGGGCAATGGTTTACCTACAGAAATTTTCCATTGATCTGGAAAATAGTTAGCTTCTAGACAACAGTTGATAATATGTGTGACATACTGATCTACGTGGGGACAGCAATATTTTAAGATCGTAGACACAATTTATTAATATCCTGTTGGAACAATAATTGTTGTCATGTCTGCATATGCCTGAACCTTACGTTGCTTTAAAGATTTTAAAATATCTGAGGTATAGATAATAAATAGAAGAGGTCCTAGGATAGATCCTTGAGGTACACAAGACAAAATTTGAATTTGTTCTGAATAATTGTTTTTATTGAAAATTTTTTGGCACCTGCTGAAGTATGATCTAATAAGATTTAAGGATGATTCATCAGAGCCATAATATTTTAATTTTGCCAGCAAAAGTGAATGATTAAGGGTATCAAAGGCTTTCGAAAAATTTAGAAGAACTAACGCGCTACTTAGTTTTTTATCAATGGCTGCCATTATATCTTATATCATCTGTAATCTTAACAAGTGAGACAGCCGTATTAAAGTCCTTTCTAAAGCCACATTGACTATCCGGAATTATTTTGATAATGTCACAGTATTGAAATAATTGACCATACAAGACTTATGATTCGAAGATCATTTAAAGTTAAAGGATTAATAATTTTGGGCAATGGTTTACCAACAGAAATTTTCCATTGATCTGGAAAATAGTTAGCTTCTAGACAACAGTTGATAATATGTGTGACATACTGATCTACGTGGGGACTGCAATATTTTAAGATCGTAGACACAATTTATTAATATCCTGTTGGAACAATAATTGTTGTCATGGACGTTATGTGACAGTTAGTACTAACAGGACATTATTATGGGCCTCATGGGCCTACTATTTACACCAAGGGAGGTGTTTTTCGAAAGTTTTACTGGAACCTACTCGAGCGCTTTAAAATTTCGTATAACTTCGTGGTATCGGTGTTTTTTTAAAAAGATTCAAATCTCGAATTGAATAGTAAGTATACCTACTCTATTTACTTATTTAAACATATAAACCTCATTTCTTTATCTCCCCATTTTATCGAATTTCGATTTATATAATTTTTTGTTATTCCGTTAATTCTCTTTAATTTTTATTATACTAATTATTTATTCGCATGGCTATTATAAAGCAGTAGTGGAATGAGCTACTTAATATTTATTCAGCTATTGTTAGTAGAAAATAGGCATACCTATAATTGAACGACGTTCACAATGAATTAGTAAAATTGTGGCCCAAAATTTACTTATGTAGTTTAGTCAAATATCAAAACTGATTACCTACAACTATATATTTGAAACATTTTTTATAGAACTGAAATTTATAATAAATCTATGGTACCTATAAACTATACAGGGTGTCTTGCGGTGACCGTTCATCAGAATATTTCGAAAAGTAATGCGATTTGAAATCTGCAAATTTGGATAATGGGGTGTTCGGACACTCTCTCTTCAAATAAAAGCATTATATAGATAGATAGATTATAGACAAAAACAAGTTTTAATGTTCTTTTTAGAAGTGTTTTTACTTTCCCTTCCATTTGGCTGATTCGGATCTTTTTTTAAACACATATTTCATTTACTGTTCCATATAAAGTCGCCACAGTGGTTCTTTTCCCGTGCGTCATCACTTTTACGTCATCAAAATCGTATGAATCAAATCAAAATTACGAGACGAAAAAAGTCAAAACTAAGTTAAGTTCATAAAATGGACGTCCCTGCCTACTGTTTGACGTACCTACATAATATCACGAAAAATTATTATTTATTTTAAGTTTTGCCCGGCATTCTCTATTATCTAAAAGAAATTGACAAACAAATGTTTATACATTTAATACTATTTTTAAAGCTTAAAATCTACAAAAGTTTGGTGTTTTATTGACTATTAAAATCGCAAAAGTCAAATTTTTAACATCCTTTCATTTAAGGGAATTTAGCCACTGCCGTAAACGTTTCAAAGAACTTTCACGGTTAGAATATTTAAAATAAATAAATTAGTTATTATAAAAATCCATAAATACTTACCGCCAAAACAAATGGTGGGTATAATTACCTCTAAAAAGAACTATTTTTAGAAACAGGAACAGTTCTAAGGCACACAAATTTACAAAATACGAATTAGATTGGCAGATCAAAATAAGGTTGACAATGACGTTCTAAAATACAACGGTTGTCAACTAAACAAATAAAGAAAGTAATTAACTGACGTTTATAGTTTTATCCTTGTCTAGCACGTTATATTATTGCGGAATTTCGGAGACGTTCTTTTATGCTTTTATTCAAACTTGTTACTGTAATAAACAAGGATGCAGAGTTATTAACCACGTCGAGTCCATAGACAATTTACCTTTAGATAAACAAACAATAATCACGAATGTGGCAGTTTTATGGCCTCGCGCATGTAAACAAAACTGGGAACTATTAGACATGCGCACTGCAACATTATCGTTTGACGAATGGGAAAATAGACAGGTCCGGGCTTTAAAATTTAAATTCTTGCTCATATGCCACCATAGAGGGTTTATTTTACCCCTATTTGGGCATAATACAATTATACAACGGCTGCAACTAGTACTAGTCATTGTTTATATTACAATCCGAGTCACTAAAAGCACAAACACAATTCACTAACTAAACTACACAAAAACCAGAAATCCATAAATATTAAACACCAGTCCCACAATCCACGATAGCCGATCCGATAGCTGAAAACTTTAGAAAACTACAAGGAATCCGCAGAGAAGAGAAACCTTAAAACACAACAACAAAAATGGCGGCCGAGCCGGTTCTGGAGAGTATTCTTGAGCGGGTCGATAAAGTAGGACGGCCGATAACACGAGGTTTGTGCGCATGCACGAAGGTTCCCCGAATGAAGACAGCTGACCGACGAGTCATGCGCTCGGACGTATTTTTTCACCCATAAAACGTAACTTTTGTTTGCGCAGGAGATAAGCTGTAGGTATCTAAAGGTAAATTGTCTATGGTCGAGTCCTGATCGTTGATTGATGACGCACGGGCAAAGATCCACTGTGGCAACTTTACTCAGTATGTTATAAATTTTTTCTATTTTTTTCTTTACTATTTATGTTGTTATATCAAATCACCACTTTCGATTATAAAAGCTCCATTAAGGTTATTTACCTTTTACCATTTTCTCTTCTGCCAAAACCATTAGCAAAGCTTTTTCTGTCTCCTGATGATGAACGTTTCTACGTTCGACACATATACAGTGTGACCAGTAAAGTCAGCATCATATGGGATTTTTTTTTATTAATAACTTTATTCGAAATTTGACTTTGGCATCAAGTTCTGCTTCGATCGGGATAAAAATTAAGCAACAAAATAGTAGTCACGTGATTCGGATTATCTGTAAAATTTTAATTTTTTTTCTAAAAATAATTCAAAAGTGGGGTTATTTCTAAAAGTATCGAAAAAATGTATAAGAAAAAGTTTTTTTAAATGCAGTTTCTAGCCAACATGCAAAAATTTTAGATGTATAAGATAATTTTGATTTTTTACCCATATTTTGTAAATTGCACCACTTTTGCAAAATAAGACTCAACGCAACCTACATAAAACTTCTTAGTTTTGACAAGGCTTTATTTCAGATACATTTTCTTTAAAGTAATATAAGGTAACTTCATAAGATAAGTATTTTTGAAAACGTAGTTTGTGTCTGATATACACCTTAATATTAAGGTGGAATTTTCAATGTCATTCAATCAATTGCCAACCTATAACCTATTTTGCGTTGTTTTTTTTTAGTTTATTATTTTATTTACTAACTTTTAAATAAAATCAATATCGTCGGCCTATTATTTAGGTAATATCTAATATATTACAAAAGTATCAATTTATTTCATTGCTAATTTTGGGAGAATTGTATAGTGAAAGAATATGGCATGACAATGACATAATAATAATTTAAAACATCTTACTCAATATTTTTCGTTACACAATTCTTCTAAAATAATTTATGAAATTCCTTGATATATATTTAATATGTCAATCATTACCTATAGAATATGCAGTCGATATTGATTTTATTTAAATTTTGTGTAAAAGCTAGAAAAATAAATAAAATCTGCGTAAAATAGGTTATAGGTTGGCAATCAAGTTGATACCCCACCTTAAGACAAAAAAGAACACAGTGTCATCAGTAAAGTGTTCATTAAGTGGAAAATAAATTTTAGTGGTGGGTAAAAAATGAAAATTATCTTATGCAGCTGAAATTTTGCATGTGGGCTAGAAACTGTATTTTTTTTAACGATAAAAATATCGCAAATATTACAAATAGATAATTAAATACTACATAAGATACTATAATGTTCTACAATTTACTTACATAGGAAACTGTCAAAATAATCTACCTAGCCATGATATAGAATCAGTGACATTCAATAAAACTTACAAATACAACCTTTTTCTACTTGGCTGTCATATTTAATTTAAGTTCTTCTTGTGTTTCATGACAACTATAAAAAAAAATGTGTGTAGTGGCACCAAATTTTTGCCAAATGCTATCCATTCGGACTGTTGGCTAGCAGAGCTGGCAGTAACTATCTACTAAGTAGTTCAGCTACTAGCTAGCTACTTTATTGGTAGCTAATAGGTTTATTTAAGGTACTTCTAAACCAAGTAGCTTATTAGTCGGTGTTTTCTCCATGTTTTCCCCTTTTCTTCTTTTTTGGAAAATAAAATTATAGGCGTAATCGTTACCTCTTACACCTAAGAGTTATATTAATACCTTTTCATCACTTTCTAATGGATAAATTATATTTTTTACTATTTCAACGCCTTCCAAATTAAGTGCACAATAATTACAATTCAACATAAACACTGCCATTATTACAAAAGAATGCTATATTATAAAAAGTGTAATTGGCCATTTCAAATTCCGTAATAAGCAAGAAATTGAAGATTCAGTGAACACGGTAGTTATTTAGCTTCTGTCAGGTTCCTATATTTTTTATTTTTGATTTATGACTGTAAAAAATTAAAAGCAGATGTCTAATTAGAATTACTTGTTAGATAATAATAAATGAAAGTAACTTTTATACTCCTATGATTACTTTTATCTAAAGTCATGCCCAGAACTAATAAAAAAAGGATAGTAACGTAATATTGTCGCTTTGCGCTTCTAAATGTATAAAACTATGGAATTTTGATGACGTACATACGAGAAACGCACCCTTTATATACTGGTCCTCCATGTACTTCCTCCAGATGAAGACATTCTTTTCCTATGACGCGGGGTTACGTGCAGTCGCCTACCGACCCAAAAATTTAAATACAGTGTCACCAGTAAAGTCGGCATCATATGGGATTTTTTTTTTATTAATAGCTTTATTCAAAATTTGACTTTGGCTTCAAGTTCTGCTTCGATCGAGATAAAAATTAAGCAAAAAAATAGTAGTCATGTGATTCGCATTATCTGTCAAATTTAAATTTTTTCCAAAAAATAATTCAAAAGTGGGGTTATTTCTGAAAATATCGAAAAAAGTTATAAAAAAAAGTTTTTTTAAATGCAGTTTCTAGCCAACTTGCAATTTCATTTGCAATTGCATTTCAGCTGCATAAGGTAATTTTGATTTTTTACCTATATTTTGTAAATTGCACCACTTTTGCAAAATAAGACTCAACGCCACCTACATAAAGCAGTTTTGACAATGCTTTATTTCAGATACATTGTCTTTAAAGTAGCGCCATATTAAATGTGTGTTTTTCTACAAAATCAAAATTGGGCTATTAAAATTTGGTCGCATGTGATGCAAAGTATATTTGTTTTTGACCCTGTATAAGGTAACTTCATAAAATAAGTATTTTTGAAAACGTAGTTTGTCTCTGAAAGTAAAAAAATAAAAAATAAGGTTAAGAGGTTTTAAATTAAATCGTTTAAAATAGATAAACTTTACGTTAAGTTAAACTAAAATTTATTTTCCACTTAATGAACACTTTACTGATGACACATGACACTGTGTTCTTTCTTGTCTTAATATTAAGGTGTATTACTTTCAGACACAAACTACGTTTTCAAAAATACTTTATTAAGTTACCTTATACAGGGTCAAAAACAAATAAACTTTGCATCACATGCGACCAAATTTTAATAGCCCAATTTAGATTTTGTAGAAAAACACACATATAATATGGCCTACTTTAAAGAAAATGTATCTGAAATAAAGCCTTGTCTGAACTGAGAAGTTTTATGTAGGTTGCGTTGAGTCTTATTTTGCAAAAGTGGTGCCATTTACAAAATATAGGTAAAAAATCAAAATTATCTTATGCAGCTGAATGCATGTGGGCTAGAAACTGCATTTAAAAAACACTTTTTTTAATAACTTTTTTCGATATTTTCAGAAATAACCCCACTTTTGAAGTATTTTAAAAAAAAAATTAAAATTTGACAGATAATGCGAATCACGTGACTACTATTTTTTTTGCTTAATTTTCATCTCGATCGAAGCAGAACTTGATGCCAAAGTCAAATTTTGAATAAAGCTATTAATAAAAAAAAATCCCATATGATGCGGACTTTACTGGTGACACTGTAGAAAATGTTTAAATACTTTACTCTGAATATGACCATCATGCTAGAAGCATTTTCCCCAAGTTATATATCAAAACATAGCCATCTTACTTAAAAAGAGCGGTGATTAAGATTTTAGTTATAATTAGGAACTAATTAAACTCCCCCCCCCCCCCCCCCGCCCCCCTCTACGCTAAGACTATTAGAATAAAAAAATAACTTACTTCTCTCTCTCTTTATGTATGAAACTTTATCTTCCTCAAATAAAAAAATAAATCATAAAATCATAACATAATATAAATAATAAATATATTAACATATTTTTGTTGCCTGTTATAAAAACTTTATTTAAGATCTTTACATCTTCCAATAAACTTTTATTCAAATTAGTTAACTATTTTTGTTAAAGACATTATGTTTAAGTATTTAATAACAACCAACGATAGAATATGTTAAAGTTTAAATACTTATTCCTTGTACGAAGCCCCGCCTTTTGTGGTTTTGCTGTGTTTCATAATTAACTACATACGTATTTACCGTTAAGCAACTTAAAACATTTTTTTATATTAGCAATTAAGAGACTAATGACAAATGGGTAATATACACTTACCCATCTCTGTTGGCAAAGATATGTAGAGTATTGTAGAGTATCCAAATCTTGTAATTTTATTTAAAACAAGGAGACCAGAGGCGGCTCGTAACTTTTTAAAAATGGGGCCGAGCCGGTTCTGGTGTGTTTATACAGGGTGTCCGGTTTATGGCATACTCTCGGGAGCGTATAGGGGAGGTCAAAATAACTCTACTTTGTCATACAGGGTGGCCCTTTAGTGTGGCAAAGTACAATAGCTCCGTTACTATTTCAAATACATTAAAAATATTAATACAAAAGTTGAAGGGCAGTAAGTGACTTATAACGTAAAATTATTTTTAACTCTATAGGGTGGCTCAAAAAAGCGGAACAAGAAAAAATGTACTTTTTTCAAATGGAACACCCTGTATATTTTTTCATTTTTAAATTCTACATAGAATTATAATTATTTTTTATTAAATACATTATAAGTCTATACTTTATAGTTTCCGAGATATTGACTCTTGAAAAGTGACATTTTTGAACTTTGACAGCTTCTAACTTTCTAACAGTACGTCTTAGAGCAAAACGGCTTACATGTCTCTATCTTCAATTTTTATTATCTTCCCAAAAAAATCAACTTCCAGTTAAACCGGAACAACTATATTTCCTGCTTTCGAGTAACATCCGGTTTAACCGGAAGTTGATTTTTTTGGGAAGATAATAAAAATTAAAGATAGGGACATGTAAGCCGTTTTGCTCTAAGACGTACTGTTAGAAAGCTAGAAGCTGTCAAAGTTCAAAAATGTCACTTTTCAAGAGTCAATATCTCGGAAACTATAAAGTATAGACTAATAATGTATTTAATAAAAAATAATTATAATTTTACGTGGAATTTAAAAATGAAAAAATATACAGGGTATTCCATTTGAAAAAAGTACATTTTTTATTGTTCCGCTTTTTTGAGCCACCCTATAGAGTTAAAAATAATTTTACGTTATAAGTCACTTACTGCCCTTCAACTTTTGTATTAATATTTTTAATGTATTTGAAATAGTAACGGAGCTATTGTACTTTGCCACACTAAAGGGCCACCCTGTATATAAAAAACCTAAAGTGCCCCTTAACGGAGATACAGGGCCCCAAAGAGATACCCAGCGACTTACCTTTTCGGCTCTAACTTTTGAACCGACACGTATAATTTAATGAAATTTTAGTATTTTATGTAGGCCATTAAGACTCATAAAACCGTACTACATTAGATGTTTTACATTGTTAGGGAAGTCAGGAACGGACTTGCCACCACACTCGTTGGGCCAAAATTTTAACAGGTGTCATTTTACAGGGCTAAAAACTAATTTTTTAAATACTTTAGTTATTTTTATTTGAAAAAGGTACTCTACATTGGTCTCGATGGAATACACCTTAATATTAAGACAAAAAAAACACAGTGTCATGAGTAAAGTGTTCATTAAGTGGAAAATAAATTTTAGTAGTGGGTAAAAAATGAAAATTATCTTATGCAGCTGAAATTTTCCATGTGGGCTAGAAACTGCATTTAAAAAAACTTTTTTTTATAACTTTTTTCGATATTTTCAGAAATAACCCCACTTTTGAATTTTTTTGGAAAAAAATAAAATTTTACATATAATGCGAATAACTACTATTTTTTTGCTTAATTTTCATCTCGATCGAAGTAGAACTTGATGTCAAAGTCAAATTTTGAATAAAGCTATTAAAAAAAAAATCCCATATGATGTGGACTTTACTGGTCACACTGTATAATTTGTCGACATCGACAATAATTAATTTATTAACTTTTTTGTAAGATACTTTTTAAAACTGATCTTTATTGCGGTTTTGTGCTAAATATTTAATGAATTTGTGGTCGCAAACTTTTTTTACAAACGATCGATAAAAAGAAAATAAGTAAATTGCTTTCACCAAATAACGTAACGAATATAGAAAAAGCTTAATTTAACATGATACATTGATTTGCGCCTGAAGGTATTCTGAAAATACTTGCATGGTGATATTTATTTAAAATCAAAAATTGTTTTTACAACAATAACATCAGTATAGCATGCCATACCCTCGGGCGTTGAGTCGAGAAAATAAATTTTTATTGAGCTTCTAAAATACCCCTTATTGGGGGCAGTGGCGCAACCAGGGGGGGCTGCCGGGCTGCAGCCCCCTTCCCCCCCCCCCGAACAAACCCGAGCTTAGAAACTTAGCCTATTCGTTATTTTGCAAACCAATTTTTCATGTCACGCCTTTTACTAATATTTTATATTCAGCCACATAATTTACATCAATCATGTTATCAATAGTAGAGGCATCTGGATTACTGGCCAGCATTATAATAATTTGTGATCGCACTAATGTGTACAGAAAGAATATATGCCTACACACTGCCTTTAAGCAAGATTCTACAAACAGTCGATTTAAGCCTTTGTAAAGCATTACAGTTAGCTAATGACGTAACAGATCAAGTTAAAGAAATAAGAGGCCTGGCAGATGATAATTTTCAAAATATTTTTAAGGAAGCTCAAGATCTACTTTCGGAATACGATATTGAAATCAGAGTACCTAGACTACCGCCAAGACAAACACAAAGATTGGTTATAAAAACCGATTCCGCTGCTGAGTATTTTAAAATAACAATTTTTATTCCGTTTTTAGATGGCCTCATAGCAAATCTCGAGGATCGGTTTTTAAAACATCGAAAAACCATTCAAAATTTTGAATGCCTTTTTCCATATGATAATCAAGATTTTGATAGTCAATTTAAATGTTTTTTGAAACTTCACAGCTTTTACAAGAATGAATTCCTTAAAGTGTTTTCCAATAAAACGATGTTAAAAGCTGATCTTGAGCTGTGGTATAAAAAATGCAAAAACAAAAACTGAAGGAAGATTTGGACAAAGTGTATTCCGAATGTGATGCCAATATATTTCCTAATATAAAAAGGCTTTTACAATTTTTTTTAACTTTGCCTATTACAACCGCCACATCTGAAAGGTCCTTTTCAAATTTAAAACATTTAAAGACATATCTGCGTAGCACCACGGAAGAGGACAGATTAAATGGTTTGGCAGTTCTTTATGCGAACCACGATATTGACCATGGAAGAAATTCTGGACGAAAAGGCAAAAACAAAACGAAGAATTTTACTTTAATACTAGTATTATTAGTGATTACTTACAACTTATTGTATAAGGTTTTTACTTTGTTTTAGTATAAGTATGATTAATATATGCGTTACTTATTTCAAATACATTTTTACTAATTAAAATGAAATCTCTAATTTTTTTTTCATAAATATTTAGTTAGGGCCAGCAGCGTATTATTGCAGCAGTTTTAGGGGGCTGTCGCTCTCGTCAATCATACGTATTTTACCCAAAAAAGGGCGTGGCACCCAAAAAATTTTTCGCCTACGGCGCAAAGGAGCGCAAGAAGTTAAAGCCTCTCCCCCGAGCTAAATTTCTGGTTGCGCCACTGATTGGGGGCTACCAAAGGTCGGCCACCAATAACACTAAAGTAATAAATTCATCTTAAAATGTGATAAAAAAATCCTTTCGTATAAAAGACCAGTCTATTGTTTTACCAAAACCTAATTTTATAATCTGCCAGTAGAAACTTAAATCACAAATCCCTCTTTTTTGGAAAGTGACATTTTTCAACTTAAAACGCCATCAACTGATTTGTGGATGCAAATTTTCACAGACTTCCATGACCACTCTTCAAAAACGTGCGTCCTACGCCAATGTTTGAGTTTCGTTTACACGCTAATGCAAATACACCAACCTCATACAAATTATCTGGCAAAATAGATTTGCTTAACCCAAACTTATTGGCATGAGCAAACTTTACGCTTCTATTTATACAGTACGGGCAAGCTTGAACTTACAAGATGGCTTTTAATGTAAAGAAATGAATACAAAATTGACTTGGCGTTAGTTAAAAAGAGATCGATCAAGTATCAATGTTGCCAAGTGCAAAAAAAAAATTATTTTAATTCACATTCGGTTCTCGCTGCATTTCCCTTTCATAGAGTCACATACGTTCGGACTGAAATTTTCAGGTAAGCGTACGGTGAAATAGCTGATAATGTTTTAAAGTGGTTTATTTCCAAGGCAAATGAAATTATAATTATTTTTAATCAATCAATTAATCAATCAAAATGCCTTTTATTTTGGTAAACGTATAGTAGTTACATAAAATTCAGAAAAGGGGTAGCGGTATCCAAACTTGTTGCTCTATACAACCACCCTAGAGATAGGTTATAATAAAAGGTATTTATTTAAATAACAAAATACTAAACTATTATTTATAGAAATATAAAAAGAAACATACTAAACTTTAACAATAAGCTAGTTATAATCCTATTACAACTATATTAAATTAGTTAATATTAAGAAAGAACAAAAAATGTTTAAATAAAATATCATAGAAAACAACCGTTAGTATACCAATATCAATAATCATCTCAAAGTCGGATCTCTGCTCCCCATAATATCTCTTTCTTAACTAATGTAATAGACATATAAATTTATTGGGAGTTCTTAATCTCGACTGGAAGGGAATTATACAGTGTAATAGCACTGTAGGAAAACGATCCCTTAAAGAGTTCCGTTCTGTGACGAGGTACATTAAACAGTTCTCTATGTCTGGTATGTATTTTATGTGTATCACTGCCTTTAGTAAAAATATCAAGTAGATAGGATGGAGAACTATTTCTATTACCAGAAATTTTAAAAACAGTTTTAGCCAATTGTAATTTGAAACGTTCTTCAACGTTAAGCCAACCGGAATTTAACAAACTTGCAGTTATATGGTCATACTTTCGGAAGTTGTAACAAAAACGTAAACAGGAATTTTGAATTTTTTGTAGGCTGTTTTTATTCCTTCTCAACAATGCAGGCCAGTATACGATGTTACAATAAGTCAATTGTGATAATACCAAGGAATTGGTTAACTTAAGTTTCAAATCGGTACTGAAAATATCTTTATGCAAATATAATAGCTTTAGTGTAAAAAATATTTTTTTTATTGAGTTCTTAACTTGAGAATTAAACCTTAAATCAGCATCTATATACAAGCCTAGATTCCTACAAGTATTATTGTAAAACAACTCCGTTAAGTACGATTCTAAAAGCAGGGTTGTCAAAGAGTTCCTTTCTATCCTTTTCTATTAGCATAAGTTGTGTTTTGCCCTCATTAAGAACCAATCCGGGAGCCTCAGAAACCTTAGAGATTGTTGCTAGATCATGGTTAGTTTTATACATTGCCAGCAGCAAAAACAACATATGAACTAAAAAATATATCTGGGTATCATCAGCGTATTGATGTGAACTACAGTACTTAAGAAAATAACAAAAATCAGCTGTGTAAAGGGATAAAATTATAGGACCCAGAATGCTGCCCTCAGCCACACCTTTGTTTACATGGAGAAGCTTTGATGTATTACTTTTTAATGCATCTCTCTGGTATCTGCCTTCAAAATGGTTTTTGAAAAAATTTAGAGTCTTTATGCTATGCAAAGTTTGGGAGTACAGAGGAAGTGGGCGTTTTACATTTTTATATTCCGACCAATCTCTCCCAACACCCAAAAAAAGTATCTTAATTATTTTTGCTAATTTTAAAAACTTTTCTTTTTCACCGTAGGCTAATAAAACAAACAATTAAATATATTGTTGCATTTATAAATGCAATAATCAATTAGTTAACTACATAAAATGGAAAATACGTAAAATAATTCCAGTGTAAATAAATACGCGGCACAACCAAGACGAAGTTCCAAATATCACTCAACATTGTCTAAATTTCTGTCAAGCTAATTTCGCCAGCCAAAATGATACCCTCTCTTTAACCGAGGGATCGCCTGGCCATGCGTGGGTCACGTCGGCAATACTAACTGATTTGTTGTCCGTATTGCGAACATCTAAACATATTATTCATTCTCTCAGACCCACATAAAATGCCACTGTAAATTTGAGTAGCCAAAGTAAGTCAAAATGGTATGCAACGATGTACAAGCCATTTTGGTACGAATTTTATGAGCGTCTAACTCTGCCCTTAATGTGTAATAGTCAGGTAGCAGTAAAAACGTGTTTTCAAAAAGCCTATTGAGGTCAGGAATTTTAAAAAATCAGTTAAAAACTAATTATCAGGAATTTACCTCGTTAGAAAATGTTTATTAATGATACAGTTATAAATGACTTGGTATTTGGATTTAATAAATAAATTAAACTCTTGCCTTTTCTTCTATAAGGTCAAGAATAACTTAATCTTACATAATTTTTGCACCTGCAAAACATGTTTTTTTAATCTTTTTGCTGCACACATCATATCACCAACAAATCAGTGATTGACAATAACGATACCTTGAGTAAATAATATCCATGCTCACTTGTTGGGTAGTCCATTTAAAAGACTTTCTTGTCTTCCGGACTAATTAAAAGGAAAAAAATTATTATTACAATAATTATTATTATTTCAAGAAATGGTCCATGCTTAAATTGGAATTGAAAGTAAGGAAAAGAAAGAAAAAGAAAAAGTCTTAAGGGGTCTCTACATGTTTCGAACGTAGAAACGTTCATCATCAGGAGACAGCAAATTTATTTAGCAGAAGAAGAAATGGTATAAAATCTTAATTGAGCTTTTATGGAATTAAAAAATTGAAGTGTAGAAGTGACAAAATATGAAGAAAATTGAGAAAGGTTAAAATATACTGAGTATGTGAAAAAGTCAGTAAAGGAGATCTAAACCAACCAAATAACCTGGGGAAAAAGAAAAAATGCCTTCTTCGACATGCTTGCGCCCTCCCTGATAAGCGCATCAGCAGTCTCGTTGCCATATATATCGCTGTGGCCAGGTACCCAACACAAGGTGACTTAGTACTGCTGGAACAAATTGTCTTTATTGCTTCATTGATTGACTGTCTATAATATGATAGCTATATATTCTATATCTAAGAAAATCACTAACAGCCGAATGCAAGGTTGTATAGGATTAACTTTAACCGAGATTAAATTATGTTTTCCCGCGGTACAACATTTAAATAAGAGAGATTAAAAAATAATCTGTATTAAGAACGGGTGCTGAGGCACGCCGTAATTAAACAGCTTCAAAACCTTTTAATGGATTTGGTGAGAATTATTTTGATATCAAAATACTGATAGGAAATAATGACAATTATATTACATTGTACCAATAATTTTTTCCATATACAGTGTCACCAGTAAAGTCCGCATCATATGGGATTTTTTTATTAATAGCTTTATTCAAAATTTGACTTTGGCATCAAGTTCTGCTTCGATCGAGATAGTTGTCGCGTAATTCGCATTATCTGTCAAATTTTAATTTTTTCCAAAAAAGAATTCAAAAGTGGGGTTATTTCTGAAAATATCGAAAAAAGTTATAAGAAAAAGTTTTTTTAAATTTTTAAATGCAGTTTCTAGCCCACATGCATTCAGCTGCATAAGATAATTTTGATTTTTTACCTATATTTTGTAAATGGCACCACTTTTGCAAAATAAGACTCAACGCAACCTACATAAAACTTTTTAGTTTTGACAATGCTTTACTTCTGATATATTTTCTTTAAAGTAGCGCCATATTAAATGTGTCTCTACAAAATCAAAATTGGGTTTTTAAAATTTGATCGCATGTGATGCAAATTTTATTTGGTTTTGACCCTGTATAAGGTAACTTCATAACATAAGTATTTTTAAAAACGTAGTTTGTGTCTGAAAGTAATACACGTTAACGTTATTATGACATAGCTTAATAATAAATTATAATATAGGGGTTTTAAATTAAATCGTTGAAAATAGATAAACTTTACATTGTTAAACTAAAATTTATTTTCCACTTAAAAAACACTTTACTGAAGACACTGCGTTCTTTTTTGTCTTAATATAAAGGTGTATTAGTTTCAGACACAAAAATACTTATTTTATGAAGTTACCTTATACAGGGTCAAAAACAAATAAACTTTGCATCACATGCGACCAAATTTTAATAGCCCAATTTTGATTTTGTAGAAAAACACACATTTAATATAGCGCGACTTTAAAGAAAATATATCTGAAATAAAGCATTGTCAAAACTAAGAAGTTTTATGTAGGTTGCGTTGAGTCTTATTTTGCAATTTACAAAATATAGGTAAAAAATCAAAATTATCTTATGCAGCTGAAATTTTGCATGTGGGCTAGAAACTGCTTTTAAAAAAACTTTTTCTAATAACATTTTTCGAACAAATCCCACTATTGAATTATTTTTTGGAAAAAATTAAAATTTGACAGATAATGCGAATCACGTGACTACTATTTTTTTGCCTAATTTTCATCTCGATCAAAGCAGAACTTGATGCCAAAGTCAAATTTTAAATAAAGCTACTGTATATTGCACACTACACAGCTTTTGGCAATCACTGTATTACATGTGATAATTATAAGTTAGGCTACTTTAATTTTCCACTCAAAAACTAAATAGAATGACCTTAAATGGTAATTATCACGCAGTTATACAAACAGTACAAACAGCCTGCTGACACAATACGTGCTATGAAATTCAGTTTAAATTAAACTAATCGATACAATCAACCTTGCATTGCTTCTCAAAGCAGAACCGTTAACTTAAATAAAACAGAAAATAATGTCAAAGAGTTTTTTTTTCTTAACACGTTCTTCCTGCAGTCGACGAACTAAGGTATTTCTACGCCTTGTTTAAACCATGGGCGTTCAAAGAAATTGTTTTAGGGGAGGTGTGAACTTATTTATAAGACGGCAAATTGTTTCGTTCTTT
Source organism: Polydrusus pterygomalis (assembly GCA_963969555.1). Taxonomy (NCBI): domain Eukaryota; kingdom Metazoa; phylum Arthropoda; class Insecta; order Coleoptera; family Curculionidae; genus Polydrusus; species Polydrusus pterygomalis. Next base: position 25,325,179 of record OZ018379.1, read on the forward strand.
TTTTGTGTAGGAAAGGGAAATTTAAAGATATAAAATTTTTTGGCCTACTTATACTAAAAATATTACTTAAATTTTGTAATGTTATAATATTATTGATGGAGCAAATCGGGATTATACGGGATGTTCCATAAAAGGGGCCATTTAGCAACAGGATCTAGCTGCTTAATTTTTTATGATAAATTATCCACGGTTAGTTTTAAATCAATTATGTTTCGTTAAGAAATGTGGTTATTTAAATATTTCTTGCCATCTAGCATTTAAATGCAAAAATCTCAAAAACTAATTTAAATATCGAGGTTAATGAAGTACAACTTTTTTACGTATATAAATCTAATATTTTATATTTCGAAGTATGAAGCGGCAGAAAATATGAGAGACAAAACATATATGCGAGAATTTATCAACCTCATGTTGTGTAACTAACGTCCTCTAGGAGGTGCCTTGTCCTCAAAAACATAACACATTTGCTTAACTATTTTCAAATCATAGCCTTATTTCTAAATAAAATTTTACTTGTATCACCCTTTTTCTCTGCTTTAGCCCTGATGATAGTGTGGACTAAACCGAAACGTTAGCACCGATATAATTAATAAAAATCGTCCAAACTGCCAAATCCGATTTATAATTTATGTTCGTTATTGAATTAGCAACAAAATTTATCTATTACTTTTGTGTTTGACTCTAAAATTATAAACACAAATACCTATATCTACCGTGCGAGCAAAAATTATTTGCATCAAAGAGAGTCTTACATCTAAGGACGTGATGCTTAGTCGTAGAGCTTAATACCTGTTGGGTGTCAGTAACTACCTGAATTAACAATCAATCAGTTATTCCGTCATCTTTGACAGTCGTTACAAGTAATTTGATTCATCGCTAATTTTTCCAATTTCTTAAACAATTCACACAATGGGCTTTACGGAACAGCACAAAACATTCATGGTTGGAGCGTATTTTCGAAACGGGGTTAGAGTAAATACAATCCGCGTTTGTGCATGGACGATTTTCACGAACATTTTCCTATAACGTTGCTTTTATCGCTGAAGATTTTTATCATTGCCTGAAAAGAACCGTGGCTGAGTTTAGGGAAAACTATTCTTAAGAAGCAGCCAAATTTATTTCCTTATAAAGTTGCAAGTATTCCAAGAAACACCAAGCCGCAGATTTTGAAAGACGCAGGAATTACTCGAAAATATGAAGACACGTGGGAATTTATGCTTGGAGCATGGCTGTGGCCAATTTCAGCAATTTATGTAATTATTTTCTTTTTCTTTCTGTATATTCTTACTTTATTAATTTTGTAAAAAACAAGAATAAATTTGTATTTGTCTACTTATTTTATTACTCATTAGTTTGGCATAATATCATGTCATAATATAAATTTGACAAAATTTTAACCTAGATTTGGTTAGATGTATCGTCCCCATATCATTGTGATCTAAACCAAGCCCTACGTTTTGGTGCAAATCATTTTTGCTCGCACGGTATAAAAGTCTTAACTGAATAATTTTCATACTTTTGCATTTTCTAGTTCTCTACAATGTACATCTGAGTAGAACTGATGTTTAACAAATATCCCCTGTAACTACATATTTTTATTAAGACGAATCAACTCCTGAAAGTCGGTCACAACAGCATACCGTATTTAATACAACCGATAGTCAACCATATGACGGGTTTGGGTCTGGCATATATGGTAAGATCATGGGTGTGTTGACATGAAATACCTGTGTTATACAATTTATTTATTTTTAGTGTCGAAAGGGTAACAACCTGACATGGTTCAATAGTAAAAGTAATAGAAAATGTGTTTCGAAAATGTTTATGTATTATACGTGCTGTTTAAGACAACAATGAAGTACCTATAGGTATAAGTCTACATCCTTGCACAACATAATTATATATAAAAAAAGAAAAGCACAAAGTCTTTCTCCACAAGTTTATTAGAATAACTAGGCGAACCTAGAATAATTCTTAATAATTTGACATGTTTCGAGTGTAGAAACACTCATTATCAGGAAAACAAAGTAAATAGTACAATGCTGATGTTGTTAGCAATAGAGTAAATAATAAGTGGGATTGAGCCGTAATGGAGCTTTCAATGGTGTACATGATGTGTAAAATATGATTAGTCAAAAGACCGACAATAATTCAGCAAACTGAAAAGCCAAGGGGCAGTGAAAAGGCCTTGTCTTGGGCAGAACAATAAAGAGAGCAAAATAAGTTCAACTGCAACTTACTTTTTCTAAGATGTAGTAAAATTAAAATTGTTTTTTTAAATATTTTAAATTTATTAATTTTGCACACAATGTGATGTATAATTTGACTCCGGCCGGGATAACTGGGCCGTAACAAGCCTGGTACCCCAACAGCATTTTACTTAAAGCTAAATGATTTTTTGACTTTTACGAAAACCAATTTTTTTTCTTTCCCTCTTTTTTCACTACTTTTACATGTCGCCGGCAAAGTTTATCGAAACTTACTTTTCTTTCCCCTTAATTCATTACTTTTATACCTAAATGATTTTGACAAAGTCTGTTAAAACTATCTAATTTTCTTTTGCTCTCTTCATTGTTCTGCCCAAGACAGGGCCTTTTCACTACCCCTTGACTTTTCAGTTTGCTGAATTCTTGTCGGTCTTCTGACTATTCATATTTTACACCTCGTGTACACCATTGAAAGCTCCATTACGGCTCAATCGTACTTATAATTTTCTCTATCGCTAAAAACATCAGCATTGTGCTATTTACTTTGTCTTCCTGATGATGAGTGTTTCTACACTCGAAACATGTCGAATTATTAAGAATAATTATTTTAGGTTCGAATAGTTATTCTAATAAAGTTGTGGAGAAAGCCTTGGTGCTTTTCTTTTTTCTATACATTTAACTCCACTTTGAGCATGGACTACTTCTTCAAAAATAATTATATATGTTACAAAAATTATAATAAGGATGATAAAAACTTACCTACATAACATACCTACTAAAACTTCATTCAACTGAACAATATAACTGAAAATAGCATTAATTGAACATCGATATTTTTTGATGCAGCATGACTTCTGGTGCAGTCTACATGATGAATGATTGTGTGGACTGCATCGAAACGTTGGCACTGATTTAATTAATAAAAACCCTGTTTCCTCTTTTATAAAAACTATTATAATTACGCCCAGTATTTTTTTTAGTGTTGCCCTATATATATTTTTAATCGCTTGTACACTGTACTATAATATTTACTGATGAAAGAAATTCAAGTATAAAGTTCAATTTATTTTCCTTTCAATTCGTAGGTGTTTATAATAAAAACGTATTTAAAACTTTCTAAACTTTCTTCATCTAACCATAATTTTATTCACATTTCATACTATTAATAGTTAAAGCCTTACTTTATGTTAACATCAATTTATAAAACACCATACAAACAGCACAACAGAAACTCTGCGAAGTGTAGGTTGCTGTATAATGCTGTATTATACAGTGTGGTTTTTTAGATTTACTTAAAAATACAGAACTATCTACACCTTTTTTTTTAAAGCTAAAAACAAAACCTGAATAACCTCACCTACCGCCGAAATATTAATCCAGGATTAGAGATAGTTGGTTTCTTATACGGCACGTAAACAATAATAAATAGCACTGAACAGTTCCATGTCGAAAAAGTTCTAAAAATAAATTGATAAACGCAACTGGTAATCAACACAGCTCATCAACACTGTAACGTTAGATATTGAATGAATATCAAAAATTCTGCATCACTCGTAGTAAAAACGTCCGCACAGCGTTCCCGTTGTGATTTCCTTAAATCATTATAATTTGATATCATTAGGAAACTATAAATAATTTGATTAATAGAAAATTTAAACAATAGATTCACATGTATGTAGTATATTATTTTTACTTAAAACGAAAAAAGGTAAACATCACAAATGCATCTAATATAATTATTATTAATATTTATTAATATAACCTTCGTTTTCAAACAGATGCGGTAGATCTAGCGCAATCAGCAGAAATTGTCATAATTGATTTCTGTTAAAAACGAATTCTGTTCGTGACAAAAAGTAAACAAATGGTCTCCTATGTCGGATCTGGTCTTATCGTGCGGGTCATACGATTCAAGAAAGACATACTCTCAGTTTTTGTTTTCTTTACTTGCGTTTAATTTTACCCTCTAAATAAAATACGTAAGATAAATGAGACAGACTTATTCCATTTTGACATGAAAGAAAAGGATATGTATTTACTTTCCAGCGATTCTAAAAAAGCTTATAATAGCACCAGCTACGTTTTATTTTAAATATGCCAGTTTTGTGACTTTGACAGTTTGTGACAAAATGAAACAATTTTCTGGGTTTTTGCATCCCCAATAAAAAAAAAATGGTACTTAATCTGATAAACTATTTCGAAAATGAAAGAAAAAGTGGAAATTCGCCAACCAATATTCAGGAAACAGTAGCCAAAGCACTGGGAATTAGTTTAAGGACTGTGCAGAAAATTGTGCATGAAACAAAACATAATCATAATACCCAAGAATACTAAAAAGTGTAAACGAAGAAAGCCAAAGACTGAGGATTTAAGCGAAAATATTAAAATGGGAGTTCGAAATGTGATTTACGATTTCTACAAATCAAAAACCAATGTAACTCTTCCAGTTTTACAAAAAACATTAAAAATTCGGGGTGTTTTGGAAATTGGACTTGAAGCGTTATCAAAATTAATAAAAAATTTAGGTTTTCGCTATAAAAAAGACTGTAACCGAAGATTTTTATGTGAGCAGCCACAGATAGTGAGTCAGCGTGTTCAGTTTTAAAAAAAATATACGGATAATTACAAATCGAAATTTAGAAAAGTGGTATTTTTAGACGAAACGTGGACATTTTCGAATGGAAGTGGTTCAAAATCTTGGCAAGATGAGTCTGTAAAAAGTGTTAAAAGGAAAGAGGGGTGCGGTACGGAAAAGCGTTTTAATATTTTGCATGCCGGTTGTGCAACAGGATATGTTGCAGGTGCGAGTTTAATTTTTTCTTCAACATCAAAAAGTGCTGACTATCATGATAATATGAATTGCGAAATGTTTGAAAAATGGTTAAAAGTTCAATTGATACCAAATTTGGATGCTCCGTCTTTAATTGTATTAGATAATGCATCATATCATTCAAGAATTTTAAATAAACAGCCTACTTCATCTTGGAGGAAAAGTGATATTTATGAGTGGCTGGAAAAACACAACCAAAATCCTTTACCAAATATGCTTAAATCGGAACTCCTATCAATAGCAAAATCTCTTAAAAAACCCAAAATATACGCGGTAGATGAAATACTGCGTGAATATGGTCATGAGGTTCTACGACTGCCGCCATATCATTGCCAGTTTACCGCAATAGAATTAATATGGGCTGGTGCAAAGTCTTATTTTGAAAAACATGTAGATGATGGTCTTAAATCCGACCAAGTACAAATAGTTTGGCAAGATTCGTTAGATCATATTACACAAGAGTACTGGAAGAAATCGGTGGAACATACAGAAATATTAATAAGGGATTGGTGGGATCGAGACCAAGTACTAGATGTCGAAGTAGCGCCAATGATAATTGCTCCATTCGAAGACGACTTAGACGACGAGGACTTTTCAGATTTTATAAGTGGCGATGAGAGTTTTTAGGCCATAATTATAAACGGTGTTTTTCGTTTACATTTTTTAGTATTCTTGGGTATTATATTATGCCTTTTTTCATGCATATTATTCTGCATAGTCCTTAAACTAATTTCCAGTGTTTTCATTACGGTTTTCTGCATATTGGTTTACGAATTTCCACTTTTTCTTTCATTATCGAAATAGTTTATCAGACTAAATGCCATTGTATTTTTAGGTTTTAGTAGTAAAATTGTTAAAATAAATTGCACTGTTTATTATTGTCGTTTTTAATTAAAGGGTACAGTAGGTATATAATTAACGATTATATAATTTTTTTGTAACTTTTTCAACTCCCCTGTACATAATTTTTACAAAACTAATAATAATAGGTATATGTGGCTATCTTCGCGAGAGCTAAAATAATGAAACTATTTTTCCTTTCTTCGGTATATTTGTAAATAATCTCACAACATTTTGATAGCCTCTGTGTTGTCTGATTTGACGCATATGATCAGTGACCTTTGGACCCGCACGTTAAGACCAGATCTGACTATAGTATATTATATTATGTCTGTGGGTTAGATTCTGTTTACCAGTCGATTGAATCAAACCCACAATATCTCATCGTATTCGACCTTACAATTAATTTTACTTACATAGGTACACATACATATTTTGTCTTCCCTGTAAAACAAAATATACCTATTTGTTAGATGAGACGAATCCTTTACATAACACATTATACAATGACCGGCAACGAGTACGCACCTAAGGGGATTTTTTTTTGTTTCAAAACTTACCAAATTTTTTTGGCGGTGGAAAAGTTCTGCATGTCCTTAAACAAAAAAGAGCATAGATAAAACTAGTAAATATTGCGTAGTATACCAGGGAGAGATGAAAACGTTAAAATCACTCAAGGATAAAATGCCCTTATTTTCCAACGTAGAATTTTTTTTTATTAGGAAATGTTGTTTGCACTTAAAAGTTGTCCATAAATACCAAATGTCAGGTCGGTAGCACAAAAAAAGTGTTTTTATTTTTTTTTGACGCCCCTCGTATAACGAATCAATAAAAGCTATGCAACCTATAAAATCAATTTTTTAACAGCTCTTGGGCAATTAGACACATATCTTACTTAAATTTGTATAAATATGCGAGAACTGGACGTTTAATAAAATAACGTCAAAAATAATCAAACTTTTCTGGTGCACACCGTACATTATTCTATGGATAAGCGGAATAACTTTATGCAAAATAAACGAGGGTTTACTTCATACATTTAACAATATTTTGCCGTTCCCAATTTTTCAAAAACTCTTAAACCCATTGGTTCATGAATTAAAGTTTAAACCCTTACAATAAAATTTGTTTTCATTTAAATCTAGTTGTCATGAAAAATATTTATATTTGTGCTACCGAGCTGCAATTTGGTATTTATGGACAACTTTTAAGTGCAAACAACATTTTCTATTAAAAAAATTTTCCACAGTGAAAAATAAGGGCAATTTATTCTTGAGTGAATTTAACGTTTTCACCTCTCCCTCGTATACGGCGCAATATTTACTAGTTTTGTCTATGCTCTTTTTTGTTTGGGGACATGCAGAACTTTTCCACCGCCAAAAAAATTTAGTAAGTTTTGAAATAAATAAAAATCCCCTTTGGTGCATACTTTCTGCCGGTCACTGTATAAGCTCTGGCTGTAATGTTGATAATATTATTATACTTCTTTTATTTGGGTACCATTTTACACCACACATTCCTCATTTGAAAATGAATGGCAGTAATATACATAATCTCGTACAGCTATATGCCCCCTTTTATAGTCGAACCTAGGTTTTGTTTGCAGAAAACAATTGAAGAAATTTAACTAATCAGCTAACAGTTTGTAAACAATATTTTTGTTGATATAATCAAATAAATAAACTGTGCCATATCATCAGTACATTTAACAATAAATAGGTAATAGCACAAACGTAACCAAGTCGGAAGCAAAAATATAAGTACATACATACATGCACCGAACAAACTACTGTTGCTAATTTTAATGGCAATCCAAAGCTAGTTATTACTTATACAGATAAAATATTTACTAAATTAATAATTGTATCTATCCAATGTGGTGGCAAATTTAAATAAACTCCATTATTATTTATATTTTTTTTAGTTACCAAATGGAATAATGGACGAACAGACAGCTTTAGTGCTAGCCCTGCAGCTAGTAGCACTCTTTTCCATAGCGGGAGCCATACTCCTTTATCTTATTTGCAAGATTCGGGGCAATCAAGAGTCAGTTTTATCGGAAACTTCACCAGGAGCTGGCAAACCAATTTTAATAACTTGTTGTGATAATGCGATTGGATTACAAGTATGTATTGTAGCTATTAATAATATGAAATTATAAGTTAATTTAGATTTTGTACTCAATCCTCTCTTATACATTTTTAACATTTTAGCAAAAACGCGTCCAAGGATTTAATACAATACCCTAATTTTTTTTACGGGCCATCATGCTTTTGGAATATTTTCGTTTACTCAACAATGACTAAAGCTATTAACAACAGATAAATCACATGCGTCTAACAAGGGAGTTATAAATAAATATAAAATTAGACTTACAATGCTTTTTAATACTTATCTAAATGCTGGTATCCTTATTACTGCCATCAATACCTGGTTAATTCTAATACTAATACTAATACTAATATGAATTCTTAAGTACTCAGACACCAATTTGCACGAACTAAATAAACTTACACGCAAGCCGTTGACAAAATTTAGATTCCACTACCCCCGGTCTGCATTTGAAAGGATCTATTTAAAACTAAAGAATGGATAAAGAGATCTCATTAATATATAGTTTAGGCAAGACACAAGAGTCCTCTATCAGAAAATACTTCCAAGACTCCAGTCCAATGTGGAATTATTTTATAAAAAGTAGTAGCAGCAGATGCTGTATATACTATTATTTAACTACAGCAAAATGGATTACTCACCATGCATGATCTTCACGCCACCGCGCGGAGTAATTTTATGCCTTGAAGATAAGACTTGTCGATAATGAGCTTTTGTATAAAGGTATGGTTGGATATCTGGCACATTATAAAAATATTTTAAATTATACAGGGTGCGCCCAAAAAGTAGGGTGTCATAAAGTTAAATTTTTTTAAATGAGACACCCTATATTTGAATACATTTATTAATTCTACGTGTTATTTCATACATTTTTATTAATGGTATAATTTACGAAAAAGTTATAGTATTTAAGATAATTCCACTTATAATGAAAATTTTGCATTGACAAGCATCTCGTTGTTGTGAAAATGCTACTCTAATTTTAATACAAAGCGATTTATAATTTTTATACTTACTAAGTAGAGTCAAAAATACATATTCACTATGAAATATTTGACGTCTCATTTACAGGGTGTTTACTTTCTAGGACCAAATTCAGAAAACTTCTAATTGAAAAATATCACTTTTATTAAATGGAACACCTGTATATTTTTCCGTCATCTTATAGCTCGTCATAAACTCTTCAACTTTCGTAAAGAACGTCCTATACTCCTATCTCTAATAGTTTTTGAAATATTTTGATATTTCGAGATTTAATGTCCTCGTTATAGCATTTTTTGTCAATTGTCAATCATACCTTCATACAAAAGCTCATTATAGACAAATATTATCTTCAAGGCATAAAATTACTCCGCGCAATCGTTGACTCACCCGGTACTATAAAAATACTAGCTGACAAAAAGCTGTGGAAAAGAAGGAAATAATATATTTAATAGTAGGTATAGTGGAAAATATTTAAAAGCGACGGTAAACCCTTAATCATTAGCGTTACACCAGCTGGTGCGGCTGTGGTATAAACGCAATATTACAACAGCCTAAAATTAAACAAATGGTACAAGATAAGCCTCAATACAATGCTACTGTTAGCGGATATTCACTTGTCTTAATTAAATTTTCATCACTTGAAGTACTAATTGAATTTCTGCGGTAATTGAATTGACTAATCTCCTAACATAAATTAATACTGAGAGGTTACCCTGAAGACCTTAATTAAATATTTGACTTGGTATTTATATACTCTATTAGTTCGATGAGGTTTTTGCAAATCGTATTTCGGCTAAAATTAGCTGGCATAGTTTTAAAGTGGCTTTAAGAACTTCTTATCTATTATATTGCACAACGCCCAAATTTAATATTCTAAATTAATGGTCAGAATAAAAATATACTACCAATAACTACGAACAATGGTTTAAATCTAACTTCATAAATGTATTTTTTTAAACGATTGTATTATAATATATTATGTTGATTGTTTATATTTTTAGTTGGCTTTGCACCTCGCAAACCGCGGTTTTCGGGTATTTGCTGGGTTAAGAAACGGCGGATCGTCCGATTCAAGTGACGATTCGGCTTCTGCCAAAATTATAAGAGGATGGCAGAAGCACCGCGAAAGTATTCAAGGACAGGGGAGCATTGTCGCCTTGCCTCTCGATGTTACCAGAGAAGACCTATTGTACGAATCTGTGGATATCATTAGAGCTCACTTACCAGCTGGAGAAGACGGTGAGTATAATATACAGGGTGTTGTAGTTATAGTTGAGAAATTGCCTCCAATAGGTGGGGGGGCGTCTAAAATACACTTCTTTGGGGATCCCCAATTTTATGCATGTCAGCGGTAAATAAAATTTAACTTTAACACCCTGTAACTCCGTCAATAATCAATTTTCGAAAAAATGTTATAGGAAGAGATAGCATTTATTTTCGGTCTAGAATTATTCGCTAAATGTTTTGCTTATCATTTCCGGACACCCGGTATAATATATTGTATTATATGTGTGAATATATTATACAGGGTGAGGATTTTAAAGTGTTACAAGGCAATATCTGAAAAACGGCTAGAAATATTTTAGTCAAATTTTGGGACGTGGATAGAGAGGTTGGGGGACAAATTTTAAAATATTTTTGACATTTACCCGCCCTCCAGATTTTATGTGGCTAGTGACAAATTTGAAATGTCAAATGGAAAGGTATTTATTTTTTTCGATAATTCGATTCCTCGTCAATAATTACGTAAGTGAGCAGAAAATTGTTACATTTACTCCACTGGCTGCTTAGTTACGAATTTTTCAATAAATAAAATTGGAATACTTAAAACTATGATAATTCCTTAAATTTAACGACGATCATGCTTCAAAAGGTGTTCGAAATGACCCCCCTCCATTTCTAAACATTTTGCAATTCTTTTTTGACATGAGTTGCGCACGCGAGTTAACATTTGAGGAGTTACTAAATTACATGCTTGTTGAATACGATCTTTCATGTTTTCTGGTGTGGTCGGTGGTGTAGCCATAACTTTATCTTTTATAAATCCCCACAAGAAAAAATCTAATGGGGTTAAATCTGGTGACCTTGCAGGCCAATTTACAGGACCACCACGACCAATCCATCTGTTTCCAAACATTTCATTTAGTGTATCTCGAGCTTGTCGGGCAAAATGTGGCGGAGCACCATCTTGCTGAAACCATAGTCCTTGTTGATTTCCATTATTGTTCAGAAGTTGTGGCAAATCGGTTTGTAAAAAATTATTATACATTTCTCTATTTAGGTGACGGTCAAAAAAATGTGGTCCAATGACTCTATCTCCGACTATGCCACACCAGGTATTAACCGACCAAGGATGTTGGTTTGGCAGAAATCTCATCCAGTGAGGATTTTGAGGTGCCCAATAGTGTAAATTGTGCCGGTTGACCTTAAATTAAGAAAAGCAAAATTGATTGAATTAGTACAAAATTAAAAATAAATCTAAATGTATGAGAATATTCTCTAAACACCCGTTAACGGGTGTTTAGATATGTATTTATCTATGTACACCTATCAAGTAGTGGATAACTTATTTTTGATTATTAAAAGTTACATTAATCCATATTAATTTAAATAATTACCTGACCACAATTGGTAAATGTAGCTTCGTCAGAAAATAATATCTTTCTTAAAGATGCATTGTTTTCGTGAATTAAAGTTTGTAACCACGTACAAAATGTAATCCTATTTTGAAAGTCTTGGCCATACAATTCCTGATGAAGAGTTATGTGGTAAGAATGAAAATTATGCTTGTGTAAAATAGCCAGTACCGATTTTTGGCACATTCCTGAATCACGAGCAAGTTTCTTTGAACCAACATGAGGATTTACAGCTATTACACCCAACACTCCAACGGCCATATCGTCATTAGTTTTTGTTTGTCTTCTAACTCTGTTCTTATTTTTAAGGATTCCCGTGCTGCGACCTCGATCTTCTAATCGCTTAAATGCCATATGAGATTTTTGAATGGCGGGAAACCTAACAGTCCACAATTGCGCCGCTTCCCGGTAGTTTTTTCTACATTCTCCCAGAATTAACAACATGTCTATTTCAATGTCATAAGATTGTTCCATAATTGCACTGAATAATGAACTTTATCAACAGAAAATACGTTTGAATCAGAATCAGATTATTACTACTTGTCAAAGTCAAAAGTGGTCTCCTAGGATAAAATATAATTAAAGGTTTGGATAAACAATAATCATAGGAGGTAGGTATCATGATTTAAAATGTGTAGTTTTAAGTATTCCAATTTTATTTATTGAAAAATTCGTAACTAAGCAACCAGTAGAGTAAATGTAACAATTTTCTGCTCACTTACGTAATTATTGACGAGGAATCGAATTATCGAAAAAAAATAAATACCTTTCCATTTGACATTTCAAATTTGTCACTAGCCACATAAAATCTGGAGGGGGGGTAAATGTCAAAAATATTTTAAAATTTGTCCCCCAACCTCTCTATCCATGTCCCAAAATTTGATTAAAATATTTCTAGCCGTTTTTCAGATATTGCGTTGTAACACTTTAAAATCCTCACCTTGTATATGTTTTTTTATCACTATTATAGGTTCTTGTCATTTTCAATTTAACAATATATGAAATGCCATTAATAAAAGTAATTCGTATTCTTGCAAATTTTATAGAATTTGCCGCGATAAAAAAGGAGAATCATAAATTCGAACATTATCGACGCAAATAATTGTAATAAAAATCAAAACCCATGAATGTCCCAAATAGTATCAGATAGTAATAACGCAAAATTAAATTATTTAACCTTGAAAGGCATTGCGCAGGGATCATTGCTCATAATAACTTTTTATTACTTTACTCTCTTGGTATTCAGACCATTTTGAATGGTACCTACGCAAACTTTAAAGTTAATACAAGACAAGGATAGATGATAAAGATTTTGATCAAAAAATATGATTCTGAGTTTTTTTTTACACAATAAAGGTATTTTTGAAAAAAAAATGGGGCTAATAATTTAGGAGAAAAAATGATTTATGTAAATCATCACATCAACTATTATTGAGTTGTGTATAGCTTCTAATAATCTAATATGACATTTAAGGGCCTACATACATGCATAATATGAACTTTTTTCATGTTGTTATATAAAGAATCTTCCCTTTTCCCTTGTATATGTACTGAACTTCCAGAAACTCAGTATAATATTATGATTTTACCCAAAAATTATGATCCTGAGTTTTTTTTTACACAATAAAGGTATTTTTAAAAAAAAAATGGGGCTAATAATTTAGGAGAAAAAATGATTTATGTAAATCATCACATAAACTATTATTGAGTTGTGTTTAGCTTCTAATAATCAATAATCTAATATGACATTTAAGGGCCTACATACATGCATAATATGAACTTTTTTCATGTTGTTATATAAAGAATATTCCCTTTTCCCTTGTATATGTACTGAACTCCCAGAAACTCAGTATAAGTTTTTTTACACAAGAAAGATGTTTTTGTAAAAATAATGAAGCTAGAATGAGAATGAAAAAAAATGATTTATTTAACATTAACTATTATCGAGTTGAAATAGTTATAAGACATTTAAGAACCTACATTCTTGTATAATATGAACTTTTTTTCATGTTGTTATATTAAGTAATACGTACTGAACTTCCGGACATCCAGTATAATATATGAATCAATAAACTATTTTTATATCAATTTAGGCTTTACAGAGATCGTTTTGATAAATTTATAAATTATGTATAAATTAAATGCGTTTCGAACTAATTATAATGGGCTGCCAAGTTACTAGACGAAGAGAATGTGACGTAAAGTCATTTAAAATATCCATTTTTTCTTACTGGCAATACAGCCGATACGTATAATTTGGTAGGTTAAATCCAATATTATTATATGGCCGAAATCTAAACATTAATTATTTCAAGAGATCAAACAACTTAGTAAGTAGGTAATACTTAATATTAAAATAAATAATATTTCTATAAAACAAATCAACACCAAATAATAATAATTTTCCAACGGAAATGTCATCGTCATCTACTATTTGAATATTTTTTTTTTAAGGTTAGCCAGATCAGCATAGTTTAAATATTTATTTACAGGTGTGACAATCATTAATAATTTAAATTAGATACTTTTGTGTGTTAAATATAGAAGAAAGGTCACAAAAATGATAATAATTTTAATATTTAATTGTGCCTTGGGAATATACTGCATTATTTTGATGTACATTACAAGCCATAAAGTTTGACAAAACAGAGGCTTTACGACTGGGCCAAATTCTGCATCTACAGTGTGACCAGTAAATTCCGCATCATATGGGATTTTTTTTTATTAATAACTTTATTCGAAATTTGACTTCGGCATCAAGTTCTGCTTCGATCGAGATGAAAATTAAGCAAAAAAATAGTAGTCACGTGATTCGCATCCTGTGTCAAATTTTAATTTTTCCCAAAAAATAATTCAAAAGTAGGGTTATTTCTGAAAACATCGAAAAAAGTCATTAGAAAAAGTTTTTTTTAATGCAGTTTCTAGCCCACATGCAATATGTCAGCTGCATAAGATAATTTGAAGATTTGATTTTTTACCCATATTTTGTAAATTGCACCACTTTTGCAAAATAAGACTCAACGTAACCTACATAAAACTTCTTAGTTTTGACAATGTTTTATTTCAGATACATTTTCTTTAAATTATTATTTTGCCACATTATACAGGGTGGCGCACCGAAAACTTTACACCCAGGTTTATTTTCTTGTTAATAGATAAATCAAAATTCGCTCGAATACGGGAACCTTAGTTCTCAGGGGGACATATTTTTTTGCTATTTTCATCCCCCCTGCTGGAACCCCCACGACGGGGTGGCTTCCACCCTTAAAATCTTAAATGGAAAGGAGGGTCGACTGACACCTTATTTTAAAGGGAATTGAATTGCCTTCCAAACGCGACCTTGCTCGTTTAAATCGAGTGAATAGTTACTGAGAAATAGGGCTAAAAAGAAAAAAAAATTAAAAGTAATAAAATTTGTTACCGCTTGTATCAATCAAGTAAATGTTGAAAATGTCCACCTCCAACCTCCATGCAATTGTAAAGGCACTGTTCAAAATGTTCGCGAACATTATGAAGCATTGCGGGAGTTATTTGTCGGCACTCGTACACTATTCGTTGTCGCAAGTCTTCCAAAGAATTCGGTTGGGTTGCATAAATTTTAGACTTTAAATGTCCCCACAAAAAAAAAGTCCAGTGGAGTCAAATCAGGCGATCTTGCAGGCCATTCAATAGGACCTCTTCTTCCAATCCATTTTCCAGGAAAATTTTCATCCAGAAACTGTCGAACATCGAACGCATAATGCCGGGGGTGCTCCGTCTTGCTGAAAGTAAATATTTTCGGGCCGATAACGGCCATTTTCTTCTATGGCATTCGTTAAAGCAGGGTTAATAGTGGTTTCTAACAGGTTCAGGTAAATTTCACCTGTTAAAATTCCAGGTATAAAATACGGCCCAATAATACGGTCCCCAAAAATTCCAGCCCACACATTTAATTTTTCCGTATGTTGAGTATGCACTTCTCTAAAAATTCTAGGGTTGGAATCCGACCAATATCTGCAATTTTGTCGATTGACAGTACCGTGAAAAAAAAAAGTGCATTTATTGGAGAAACAAATATTGAAAATAAATTGTGGATTGCGAATGATCATTTCACTAATTAATTCGCAAAATTGCAAACGGCGATCGTCATCATCTTCATTCAGTTCATGAACCAGTTTTATTTTATAGGGATGAAACTTATGCGTTTTTAAAGTACGCTGAACCGTTCTACGCGAAACACTAGATACATCTGACACTTTCCTCGTGCTAAGTGTGGGATCGATGGCAATATGACCCAAAACTGCAACTTCTACAGCTTCATTTCTTACAGGATTTTCAACCTTTTTTTGTTCATCACTGATCCTGTTTCACGGAATTTTGCCACCAATTGTAGCACGTAAGTATGAGACAAGTGTGCATTTAGATGCAATGCATTATAAGACAGGGCGGCAGCTTGAGCACAATCCTTACTTCTAAAGAAAAGTGAAATAATTTCAACCCTTTCTTAAAGAGTATACGTCATTTTAATCAATTATTGAATACACTGATATGTAAGGCAAAATGAATTTTTATTCTTACTATGAATTTGATCGATGCCAAAAACAAACTGAGTTTTTTCGATTGAACAAGTAAAATTCCAAATCCCTTTTGTTAAGGTTGTATCCTTTTTTTGCGTATTTTATACCATTTAATTTGTTTACACTTAAGCACAAATTTTTTTACCATTTAATTTCTCGAAAGGTACTCAACCAAATTCAGGGCAGTAGCCAGTGGTTTTGAACCAATTAAATTCCTTTTGAAATAAGCTATAGCTCGATCTTCCTTTTCATTTAAGATTTTAAGGGTGAAAGTCACCCCATATGCTCCATAATATTCGCGAACATTTTGGACAGTGCCTTTACAATTGCATGGAGGTTGTAGGTGGACATTTTCAACATTTACTTAATTGATACAAGCGGCAACAAATTTTATTACTTTTAATTTTTTTTTTAGCCCTATTTCTCAGTAACTATTCACTCGATTTAAACGAGCAAGGTCGCTTTTGAAAGGCAATTTAATTCCCTTTAAAATAAGGTGTCACTTGACCCCCTCTTTCCATTTAAGATTTTAAGGGTGGAAGCCACCCCGTCGTGGGGGTTCCAGCAGGGGGGATGAGAATAGCAAAAAAAGATGTCCCCCTGAGAACTAAGGTTCCCGTGTTCGAGCGAATTTTGATTTATTTATTAACAAGAAAATAAACCTGGGTGGAAAGTTTTCGGTGCGCCACCCCGTATACAGTAATGTTGTATTGATAAATTAAAACAAATAAACTATCATATATGTAGAACAAAATTTGCTAGATATGACTTAACATTAGCAAGACCCCGCTCGCTTCGTTGCACCGCGCTCTTCCGTTCCATCGACTCGCGATGGTTCCTGTGATAATTTGAGAAGACATCTATTTTTGTTATTGTATATAGCTCGTTGGTTAAAAATTCTGGAATTCAAATTTTGTCCCTACATATTGGAAACATTATCTAGATAGGTGAAAAATTTGAACTTCCAACCTCATCAGAAAGTCAGTTCTCTTTCCCGGACAAGCACAGTTTTTTTTTGTTACAATCATCTTTATGTAGTATAGATAAATAGATAAATAGATAAATAGATAAACAGGTGACAGTACATCAATAATATAAGAAATAAAATTAGAAAGAAATTTTTTAGAATGTACTATTTAGCAGATGTATGCGCTCCTGAAATTATATTAAACCTTTTTCAGGAATATGGGCTGTAATTTGTACAAACGGCCTAACCTACCGGGGACCCTTAGCTCAACAGGACATCTCGCATTGGGACACTATCCTTAAAACAAATATTGTCGGTGTCTTAAGAACAGTAAGGACGTTCCAGAACTTGTTAAAAAATTCCAGTGGCAGAATAATTACAATTGGAACCACCAGTAATATGGGTGGAGGATTAGTAGCTTATGCAGCCAGCAGGTACATAAAGGGTCTTTTTTTATTCCACAACTAATTTATAAAACTCTGTGGAACGAAATAATACGTTAAGTGTTAATTATTGACTATTATAGCTTTCAACATATCTTATGTGTCCGGGAAAATGTGGGAAATCTCCCGGATATAAAAAAAAACACGTGAAAATAATACTACAAGTGCATATAAACTTCTTTCGTATCGACCTCCTCTTCGGAGATATGGGCTCCCAAAGAGCTCCCATGGAATTAAGTTTTTGACAAATAATTATTAAACCAACAATATTTCAATTTTTTTTTCATATGATGTATACCAGGTAAGACCCTTTAAATTACTATCCCAGAAAGTGTTGCGAATTACTCACAGCTGCAGGGACGGACTAGCTGTGACACCAATGTGACCATTTTTTTAAAGCCCTGTATGATAAAAACTTTGGACAACGTTTTTTACATACCTTTAACTATTGACTAAAAATTAAGTAGGTACTCTTCATCCATGTCGGTAATCCTAACCGTTTTCGGAAAAACGTAATTTTAAACATATTTACATCATGTTTATTTAGCGTACTTCAATAAAAGATACATTTTTGTTCCTATAAATTATAAATGTTCACTTTTAACTGCTTAATATTACTTAATACATGATCGCAATAAAATGACGTTTTTCCGAAAACGGTTAGGATTAGCGACATGAATGAAGAGTACTTAATTTTTAGTCAATAGTTAAAGGTATGTAAAAAATGTTGTCCAAAGTTTTTTATCATACAGGGCGTAAAAAAAATGGGCACATTAGTGTCACAGCTAGTCCGTCCCTGCAGCTGTGAGTAATTCGCCACACTTTCTGGGATAGTAATTTGAAGGGTCTTACCTGGTATAGATCATATAAAAAAAAAAATTAAAATATACCTGTTGGTTTAATAATTATGTGTCAAAAACTTAATTCCATGGGATCTCTTTGGGAGCCCATATCTCCGAAGAGGAGGTCGATACGAAAGAAGTTTATATGAACTTGTAGTATTCTTTTCACGTGTTTTTTTTCATTTCCGGGAGATTTCCCACATTTTCCCGGACACCCTGTATACATCTGTATGAGAACATACTCCGTAGTTTTTGTACAATCCAGTGTTTTTATCAATATAGGGTTTTGTCACTATATAAAAACAGGAAACGGCTCGCCGGGTCCGCCGAGCCTAACTTCGTCATCTACAGCAGGATTCCCAGTTGTTAGTCATTGTAAAAAATTGGTTTAGCTTATATATGGGGTCGTGTAATATAAAATATACTTTTCCTGATGTAAGTTTTACTTTATCATTAGAATGAGATAAACTTATTGTCATTCATACTTACGCAAAATGGGTGGTTTAGTTTACTCACACTTTCTACTAACTGGGAATCCCACGGCTACTTTTTTCTGGCCAGAGCTGCTATGATGCGGGTATGGGTTTTCGCTTGATTCGTTTCATTATTTTCTAAGTAAATAATTTGAAATTTTATTTTTTTGCCGTGTCAATATAAAAATTGGTTGCAAGAAACCCATTATATTATATTTACGACTATAGCAAATTTTCTTTTTTAGATTTGCTGTAGAAGGAGCAAGCCATGCTTTAAGACAGGAGTTGTCGCCGTTCGGGATAAAGGTCGTGACAGTAAATCCGGTTGGGATTTTGCCCGAATTACTTTTCTGTCAGCCAAAACTGGCCAAGTAAGTATGCGATCTGGGTATGAATTATTTTAAAATGAATTTGCATGCAAGAACGGATCCTTATTGATTTAGGGACTTAAATAAATTTTAGACAGTTAAATTACTTTTTAGGCAATGAACAACAAGTGTTCAAATCCAATATAAAAAAAGGTAATATATTAAGTACCTTTTCTCTATTTTCGTTAGAGGTAAAATGGTCTAAATGGAATATTTTCCTTATGTGTAAACGACATGTGTAAAAATCTCATATATTTATAGGAAAAATGTCACAAGCGATTGAAAGGTCATTGATTTTAACTTGAGGATTGATACGTTGGGAAATGTTTTATGTTCCGTATAACTAAGTATTTAGTTACAGCAGCCGGTTCCTTCTGTTTTTTTTTCTCAACAATAAAACAAAATACTTTATTTATTTATTAGAGCTTAATATGTTAAAAAATAAAAGAATCTATCAAGTAAAAATCATAAATATTTTATGTTATCGTTAGGGCGAAATACTTCTCGTACCTATACAGGGTGTTTCAGAATAACATGCTGATCCTTAACGGTGTGAATCCTTAGGTGATTTTAAGAAGAAAAGTTCAAATTAATATATATCCTTAACCTATCAACTTTCGAACTACAGGGCGTTAAAGTTTTAAGAAAAAAATCGTTTTTCTATTATAACTTTAAAAACTTTCTAGCTATTTTTAAGAATTTTTCACACATGCCCTCTAAGCATCAATAGCCATTTTTTGGTGTAGAAAATTTTTAAAAAATTTTAACCAGTGGCGTCCTGAAAGGGTTTGGACTAGACATTTTGGAAAAATATTATGTACGCCACTGCTTTTTCTCAAGATAAAAATTATTTTAAAAATACTCATTCATTTTAGGCCAAATATAATATCAAGGGCTAGAAACTGCATTTAAAAAAAACTTTTTCCAATAACATTTTTCGATACTTTCAGAAATAACCCCACTTTTGAATTATTTTTTGGAAAAAATTAAAATTTGACAGATAATGCGAATCACGTGACTACTATTTTTGTTGCTTAATTTTCATCTCGATCGAAGCAGAACTTGATGCCAAAGTTAAATTTCAAATAAAGTTATTAATAAAAAAAATCCCATATGATGCGGACTTTACTGGTCACACTGTATTTATAAGAAAAATAATGTCACAAGCGATTGAAAGCTCATCGATTTTAACTTGAAGATTGATACGTTGGGAAATGTTTTATATTCTGTAACTAAATATTTAGTTACAAAAACATTGCCGGTTTTCATAAAGGTGTTCCTTCTGGTTTTTCCCCTCAACAGTAAAACAAAATACTTTAATTACTTATTAGAGCTTATATGTTAAAAAATAAAAGATATCAAATAAAAATCATAAGTATTTTATGTTATTGTTAGGGCTAAATACTTCTCGTATACATATACAATGTCCAAGAAATGTTAACAAAAATAGTTTTTACTTAATCTTTTACGGTCACATGCAATGGAGTGTTCATAACACAAACCATGCAGATTTTTATTGTCTCCTTTTGTTTGGCACGAACACAATGAAAATATTAAAATGTATTTCAGAAAACCTGAATCGGAAGAAATATCCGTGGAAATAAACAGCTGCCCAGACTATCAACCTGTTGTTCTCTCCCAGCGAGCATTGGAAATAATGGACGTTGCTTTAACAATTAGAACGCCAAAAAATAATTACACCCTAGAGTACAAATACAGATGGTCCAGACAACTAAATTTGTGGAAACTTGTTTAAAATATATTCGTAGTTTTATGGAATTGTTTGCTTGAAAGAATCCATCCTGGTGTTTGCCTTTTATATAGCCCGATTGTACACAGAACAAAAGTGCTCGAGTAGAATACGTCTAACTTTGATACCTTAAAAGAAATAATATATAATTATAAAATATGTTTTCATGCAAAGCACTTTAAAACACAATTGAGTTTTAAGCTTGTGCAAAAGATGTCATCTGACGCAAAGTCTAAACTCTTATTATTTATGGTTATTTTGCTAAGACTGTGAGTTAGTAGAACTTATTTTCAATCACACTTATAGACAGATGAAACGGTTTTATGGAGTCCATCTCTCAACGAAGTAGTCGTACAGAAAAAAAATGCTAATAATTGTTATTGAGCACAAAAGCCGTCATTTCAAACTCAAAGTACGAGAATAGTAATTCCTTTTAAAACGGTAGGTGTACGTATCTTGTTTGAGCATTTATTCTTGTTATTGTATTCTACCACCTTATATAGGCATCTAAATGACATCAACTGGGATGAACTCTTGTCGGTGGAATACTCTCATATACAGGGGGTCCCCACAAAGAGGCCATACAGCAACAGGTAGTAGTAGACTTGAAAAATAGGTTGTTGCTTAATTTCTTATCCACGGCTAATTTTCAATAGGTTCGTTAAGAAATGTTTCTTGCCATCTCGCATTTAAACGCAAATATCTCAAAAACGAATTAAAATATCGAGATTAATGAAGTACAACTATTTTACTTATAAAAATGCCCTTATTTCATAATTTCAGCTGGATCGGACAGAACTATGAGAGATAAAAACTATATACGAGAATTTAGGTATTTTAAAACAAATTATAAAATCGCATTTCTTGCCATCAGAAACATAACTACACCAAGTTTCTAAAATAATTCTTTACTTGGTCCACCCTGTATCTTTTAACCGTGGATATTTTATCATATGAAATTAGGCATAATTGACCTATTTCTCCTGTTGCTTTATGACTCCGTATCTAGCTATGGGACACCCTGTATATGTATATGTATATAGATCTGGCATCGGCCATCTTAGGTGCGCCCTTCCCTACTTAGAAGTGAGTAATTAACGCATTATTTTTTTAAAGAAGTAAAATAAACTAAATCATCATCAAAGATTGTGTTCCTTCAGCAAAGTTCAAAAAGCGTCGATGATTCAATTATTGTGTTTTTTAAATGCAATATTAGATATATTTCCAATGGAAAAGTGGTTTTATAATTTGTTGTTATATGTATTTTTTTTATCCAAAATCTGTATCTATATAATTATATCCATTAAAAACAATATTATTTTAATTATTTGTTTACTAACTATGATTTACTATAAATAGTTCATTTGGAAATGCATTTATATCGTAGATAAAAAGAATTTAGCAGACGATAAATTTTATTTATTAATATCATTCTTTGCTGCAAAAAATGTGTTTTTAATTTCGGAATATTTTGTAATGATCTATAAAAATTATATTTTCACAATATTCATGGGTTTAAATAAAATATATAAAGACTTTAAATATATCTTCATATTTAAAGTAAAAGAAGTTTATATAAAAAAGGTCCGATGTAATTATAGTAATAACAGCGTAAAGTCTGCCACACGGTTCTAGAGCTAATGAAAGAATGCGGATTTAAAATATACATAGATGTATGAATGCTTTCTTATATAATTAAACACTTCTAATGAACATCTAAATCATTCCTAGGCGTGTATATGTCGTAGGCTGATAGTGAAATCCGTCATTTCATGAAAAGCCTAGTCACTTCATGAAGCGTCGGCAGATTGTGTAAAACATGAAATTACACGATCTGCCGCGTCACTTCATGAAGAGACCTTGACGTTTCGGCGTATTATGTATAACACAATCTGCCTAATTTTAAATATCGTCACTTCATGAAATGCCACAAAAACAAGGCATAATTGTGTAATTCCGTCTAAAAGGTATATTGGCAACTGGTTTGTTCGGGTTTGTCAGAGCATTTTTTTATTTTTATAAAATAATATTAGTTAAAAAAATTCAATTAAAAAAAAATGCTCTGGGGAACAACGAACAAACCAGTTGCCAATATACCTTTTAGACGGAATTACACAATCTGCCGACTGACATGACATCGTTAGGTACTACATGAAGTGGCGATATTTAAAATTAGGCAGATTGTGTTATAAATAATACGCCGAAACGTCAAGGTCTCTTCATGAAGTGACGCGGCAGATCGTGTAATTTCATGTTTTTACACAATCTGCCGACGCTTCATGAAGTGACTATAGGCTTTTCATGAAATGACGGATTTCACTACCAGCCTACGACATATATACTTACCACTAACTATTTCACTTTTAAGTTAAAAAATCGTTAATTAAACTTCATATCAGACATTTTATCCCCCTGCCTCTTCAGGCGTTGTAGCTCTAGAACTTTGAGACATACTATATGGTACAGCGAGTAGGCACCTCTACAGCCACAGCTCCATCCAACTGATTGTGTAAATAGGTAGTAAGAGCAAGCACAAGGGAAGCATTCGCCCTTTCGTATTTTGATCAATATTTCGTAACTTCTTCGTTTTATAGACTGCAAATTCGATGGATATGGACAAGACCTGTACCGTTATTTTACTACAAAATTTATTGATAATTTTTGATAAAAATTGAGGTCCGGCCCTGACCAAACTTTAAGTTCTAGTTCTATGAAAAGAATGTTACTAGAAATGACGTGTGTCATTTACATCCAATAAATTGGAGGCTGGTTTGGACTAAAACTTGACCCAACGAAAATTTGACCAATTTGTAATAACTGTATTTTATTTGAGGTTTTCATTATTTTATAGGATCATTATAAAATGTCATGTGCTAAATAATTTTTAAGCATTTTTAAAATTGCTACTTCTCGCTGATCAAAATGAATTAACGGAAATTAAATTTGTATATTATTTCTTGCGGCAAGGAAATTTTAAAAAATATGTACATAACGACTGTATATTATCTAATGCCTTTGAAGAACCAGTAGGTAAATATAGGCATATTAATATTACTTTATTTTTTCATGTTTGTATTTTTTGTATATGTTACATAATATTATATTTTATAATGTATTTTAAAAATTAAAAAAAGTTCAGTTTTTTTCCAATTTTTAACACCTTCCGTGCTTTCCATTCTTCCAAAAAGGGATTATTTATGGTAGGCATTTCTTAAACGCTGTCACCAACCTAAAATTTCTGTTGTAGAGGGCGTCCTATACCCATAACGTCAATTGTTTTACCTACACCCACCAACCCACCACCAACAGGCCTGTAGTATGTGGTTTGTTAGGTGTTGTGAGTTATTACAGACTGGCAAATAATGACGGTCTTGGGCCGAACGAATAAAACAGGTATACTTTCCAAACACTGTAGAGGCCAGAAATAGGGCGTTAGCTGAAAGTCTTTAAGTAGAGCGCGCCCAGAGAATAGACTCGGAACAGTCTGTTTGGCACCGACCAGATAGTCCATATCGGTCGACTCGTCTCGGCAAGCTTCCAATCTGTGGACAATCTGCGTTTTACGTATTTAATTATATAGATTATTTTTGAACAAGTAGTCCATACTCAAAGTAGAGTTAAAAGTATAGAAAAAAAGAAAAGCACAACGTCTTTCTCCACAATATTTAATTAGAATAGCTAGGAGAACCTAGGATAATTCATAATACATAGTTCAATTCGACATGTTTCGAGTAGAGAAACGCTCATCATCAGGAAAACGAAGTAAATTGTACAATGCTGATGTTGTTAGCAATAGAGAAAATAACAGAAAATGGAGCTTTCATTGGTTCATACGAGGAGTTAAAAAATTTGAATAGTCAGAAGACCGACAAAACTTCATCATACTGAAGCGTCAAGGACTTGTACAGTGGCACTGTCTTGGGTGTAAAATGAAGAGAGAAAAGAAAATTAGGGAGTTATAAGAGACTTTGTGGAAAACATTTAAGTGAAAGTGATGAAAAATTCTGAGTTTAATTTGACTTTGTCGGAGACATGTGAAGGTGGTAAAATAAGAGGGAAAGAAAAAAGAAAAAGTTGTTATTCGTAAAAATCATGCAGATGCTTTCTGTAAAAGACAAAAAAAAAGGAATGTAACAAATGAAATTTAATAAAATGAGGTAGATTGGCTTACCATTTATAGAATATAGATTATTGTAAACTTTAATTTCGCTGTCACTGTATTAAAGTTCACAATCTATATTTTATCGATCAAACTTAAGAATTTATTTGAAGGGGCCCGGGTACTCTGCCTCCCCCCCTCTAGGTACGTGCCTGTATTGCTTGAGTGTACAAAATATTTGACAGCAACCGTAGTAGTATAGTAGGCAATGCTCATTTTGTACATAACGTAAGTTAAAAAAAATATGCCGTGGAATCGATCCTCTATGTTTTAAATTATTAATCTTGAAAGGTAACCCGGATAAAAGGATAGGGTAAATGAAAATTATCTACCTACCTAATTTAATTAATATCCATATATCGTTAGCAAAAATATATTTTATTCATGTGTTCACTAACGTTTATAACAAAATTATACCGAAGTTTTAATCTAGAAAGTTAGAATTAGAATACAAATTAGGAATGTATATATTTTGCAATAGTTTCCTGTTAAACCCTAATTTACAGTAGCTGCCCAAACAAGTAGACGGAACTAATTGTATCCTTCTTATAGGTAGTTTGTCCAGGAACAAGTAATAAACCATTTGCGTTCACCATGCTGTTTAAACGACTGCTGATCTGGTTTCCAGTGGAGTTTGCCAACAGCTGTTTGTTAGTATCTCTAACTATGCTAAGGCGGACATATTCAGGTCGAGGATCGCGATTTACAATATCACCTTCCTGAAAAAGAAAAACGATCGATTACCAGATGTAGATAACCGTATAATCATAATATACTTCATAACACAAGTTTAAATCATTGTAACTTCGACATGACATAAAAACCAACAATTATTAAATTACTCTCACCAATTTAACATAAATTGTTGGCCATCCCTTAAAAAGCTTGTCGCCCTCCATGTGCTTTAAAGTTGGAATAACAAACAACAGACTAGTGACACAGCATGAAACTGGGTTACCAGGCAATGCAAATATAGCCTTTGTCTCCCCATTATATTTTAACGTGGCGAAAACAGTAGGTTTTCTGTAAAAGTAAAATACATAGAACTAATAAAAATTATATAGCCATATAATATGTAGTTAGGTAAGTATAGCGCCCTTATTAGTAAATTCGAATAAGTTTAGCGAGAATGAGGGCAGGCATTAGACAGTTTTCGTTGTCTTTTAAAAGCGATTCCGATAGCCGCTATTTGACAACTTTGACATTTGAGCTGTCATTTATCGTTACGGATAAGTGGCGGGAGCTAACGGACGGAAGACAAAGCCAGAGCGAAAACGGAACGCATGCGTAATGACCATTTCTTAACAAAATGCAAAGCCCTTCCACGCCAGAAACATTATGGTTGCTTTCTGTTATTACATTATTGGGAATCCTAAGTGCTTCATCAGCCAGTCTTCTTAAGTGATTTTTTTTCAAATCGGACATAACGTTTGCATTCAGCATTATTATAGTTTTCTAAATTGAAATTTCCACACAACTGTGCTCGATACTGAATGTCCTGGCGAACAAGCACCTCCAAGAGAAGGCCATCATCCAAATCCGAATCACTGGATGAGTCCAATAAAAGCAACCTTTCGTCTATCATGATGTTTTAGAATTTTGGGTACTAGGAAATTAAAACCAAGCAAAAAAGATAACACAAAACGTATATGAAAATATGAACACAAACCATTAATGATAGGTTATGTTATATTTGTTATGTTTACTGTCGAATTCGACTTAACGTTAACGTTAAGCGAATTGAACGAAAACTATTTTTACGATCTGTCAAATAGCGGCTTCGTATTCGTATTCGTTATGGTTAACCGTTTGAATTTGCCAATACAACGAAAACTGTCTAATGAAATGACACAATTGTACCTATTTATCCCAACATTTCGTTTTATATAAAAACCTTCTCAAGGGTCAATCTGCTTTTTATTGACCCTTGAGAAAGTTTTTATATAAAACGAAACGTTGGGATAAACACAATTATGTCATTTCATTGCCTGCCCTCATCCCGCCATACTTATTCGAATTATCTATAAGTACAGCAAAAAAAATTTTAGGAAATTAGTTAGGGTCTATTACACGAACAACTTTTAGAGCAATTAATTGCTCGGCAACTATCTCTAGAGAAAGTGGAGCAATTTATAGAGTGATATACGGCAATTAATTCTACAATATTGATCTACACTGCTACATGTTGCTCTACAGAGCAGCATGCTCGATATGTCGAGCAGTATTAAAACGGTCATTCTTGCGATTTGCCGGGTTGGAAACAATAACAATTTATGGTGTTGTTTCTGTCGCACAAATTTGTTGTTTCTTTTGTTTTGGTGTATACCTATACGCGCTGTTTAAAAGAGTACCTTTGTTGTTTGTTGAATCGAGTTTGTATTGTTGATTTTAGTATTGTCTTCTTTGTAGTAAAATGTTTAAATAAAAAATCGTCAAACTTAAATTCAGTACACAATGATAAAATAGGCTCTTGAAGAGCTAGGTCTGGTCGCACCCAGAAGCATCTGTTTCTCTTTTTGCTATTTCTTTAAAGGAATTATAATAATAAACAATTTAACACACTTGTACCGTACGAGCAAAAATTATTTGCATCAAAGAGGGCTTATTGGATTAAAAAACGTAGGGCTTGGTTTAGATCACAATGATATGGGGACGATATATCTGACCAAATCTGGGTTAAAATTTTGTCAAATACATATTATGACATGATATGCCAAACTAATGAGTAATAAAATACGTCATATTTATTTATTTTTGTTTACAAAATTTACAAAGGAAGAATATACAGAAAGAAAAAGAAAAATAATTACATAAATTGCTGAAATTGGCCACCGCCATGCTCCAAGCATAAATTCACACGTCTCTTCATATTTCATTCTTTTGTTCTGTTTTTGTGTTGTATAGAACATGTTTCCCTAAACACAGCCACGGTTCTTTTTAGGCAATAATAAAAATCCCCACCAATAAAAGCAACGTTAGGAAAATGTTCGTGAAAATCGTCCATGCACAAACCCGGATTGTATTGCCACTTACCATTTACTTTAACCTCGTTTCGAAAATACGCTTCAACCATGAATGTTTTGTGCTGTTCCGTAAAGCCCATTGTGTGAATTGTTCAAGAAATTGGAAAAATAAGCGATGAATCAAATTACTTGTAACGACTGTCAAAGATGACGGAATAACTGATTGATTGTTAATTCGGGTAGTTACTGACACCCAACAGGTATTAAGCTCTACGGATAAGCATTACGTCCTTAGATGCAAGGCCCTCTTTGATGCAAATAATTTTTGCTCGCACGGTAGCAGCCAAAATATAGTCCTTGTCCATAATACTGGTAGAAGCAATGTTAAAATTCTCGTTTAAGCACTTACTTGCCAAATTGCCGATTGAAATCTATATTGCTGGAAACATACCGCAATTAATTGACTAGTGTAGCTTATTCGTCTTGATCCATACAATGATTTGCTGCGTGTAGCTAGATATTTGTTATGACGAAAACTCGCTCTATACAGGGTGATTCAAAAGTACTTTGACAAACTTCGGGAGGTAATTGCTGGCAATATTTTAACATGAAAAGTTCTTATAAACAGTGGTACTTGGCGACTTCGTTACGGAGATACAGGGTGTTGAAATGTTAAAGGGAATAGTTATAATTTTTAAATAACTCCTTAACGAACTATTTTTTTTTTATGAAATTTGGTGAATTAAATAAGCATCTAAGGACACTTATTTTCAAAGTCCAACACGTTCGTAACTTTAACCAGTGGCGTCGGTACAAAATGTTACCATCATATTTTTTGTGAAAACTATGCTACACCACTGACTTATTTTATTTTAACTTTCTTTTTATGAATGCCCCCTTCATTTACAATAAAAAAGATCACGTGTGTTTTTTTGATACGAGGGACGATTTAAGGGTAAATGATTATTTTATTTGACTATACACATATATTAAAAAATGTTGTTTTAAACTGATCAACCACTCAAATATTTATTAAAGTATTTTAACGAATACCTACATACATACTTAGTAATAAACAAATATGTATATGCCTAAGGAAGGCATCTGAGGATGCCTATTTTCTAAGTACCTATAACACGTTTTCAGTATTTATTAGTACCTATGTTATTTTTTAATATTTTCTGTTTTGACAATGCGGCTTTGGAAATGCATTTGTTGATAAATTAAAACATATTTGACCATTGAGTTTTATTTCTTCAGTTTTGTTATTTTCAATGGTAACTAACTTTCAAATATGTTTTAATTTATCGACAAATGCATTATTAAAGCCGCCTTGTCAAAATACAATATATTATTATTAAAAAAGCATTTCCAAAGCCGCCTTGTCAAAACACAAAATATTAAAAAATAATATACTAATAAATACTGAAAACGTGTTATACTTGGAAAATAGGCATCCTCAGATACCTTCCTTAGGCATATACCTACATATTTGTTTATTAGTAAGTATGTATGTAGGTATTCGTTAAAATACTTTAGTAAATATTTGAGTGGTTGATCAGTTTAAAACACATTTGTTAATATTTGTGTATAGTCAAATAAAATAATCATTTACCCTTAAACCGTCTCTCGTATCAAAAAAAAAAAACACGTGATCTTTTTTGTTGTAAATGAAGGGGGGTTCATAAAAAGAAAGTTAAAATAAAATAAGTCAGTGGTGTAGCACAGTTTTCACAAAAAATATGATAGTAACATTTTGTTCCGACGCCACTGGTTAAATTTACGAACGTGTTGTACTTTGAAAATAAGTGTCCTTAGATGCTTATTTAATTCACCAAATTTCATAAAAAAAAAAATAACTCGTTAAGGAGTCATTTAAAAATTATTACTATTCCTTATAACATCTCCGTAACGAAGTCGCCAAGGACCACTGTTTATAGGAACTTTTCATGTTAAAATATTGCCAGCAATTACCTTCCGAAGTTTGTCAAAGTACTTTTGAATCACCCTGTATATCGCTGTGAATTGCTCAATTTTAATAGCCCGCGTAAAGGCATCTTTACATACCCACATATTAATTTTGAAACTTTTTCTGAGTTCGTTTAAGGAATCTGCTTACCCTGGTTTCATATTTACTCTTCCAAACTGAATTGTAGCTTCAAAATCTTCTATTAGAACTTGCTTTAAAAGATCATATTCTCCCATAGACACTCCACCAGAAGAAATGATTAAATCATGGTTTTCAAATGCTTGTGCCAGGACTACTTTTACAGAGTCAGGTCTAAAAATGAAATATTGTACAGAAGAATAATAAAAAATAAAATGTATGTAAAAAAAGTATACATCTATCGCTGAAGTGTTTTTATTTTGTTTGCTTCGACTGACGCTACATAGGAAATCCAATGCCATATTAAGGGCGGTCAAATAGTAGATAGGTAATTTCTTTTATTTTAATTGTTTTGTATCTCTGACCCTCAGAAAGTACTTGGTCGCATATTGATTTGTAATTTAAACTCTTTACTATAATGGCGCGACACTAAGTATGGATTCATCAATGTACATAGGCTAAATATGTTAGCTGCCAAGTAACGTAGCCTCGCAGCAAGGACAAACTTACATTCGCACTTAACCAACAGCTTAAGCTTGTAGCTTAACATTATTGAACACATTGTCAGAAGAAATTAATATTCAGTATACCCTGTGTCTTTAGCCGATTTAATAATGTGAATTGTCCAGAAGTATATTTTATATGAGAAATTATACAAGTTTTCTTTTATCCCTATAGGTTATAAGACTGTAATATTAAATCCTAGAATTACAAAACACAAATATGTGAAACTCACGAAGGGTTAAAAAAAGTTAACATTAGGTATATTTTTAAAGTTTTTTTGTTTCTATATACGTACGGGAAGGTTGTTTATTTATTGAACAAAAATATTTTCTAAACTATGATGATTAGAACTACAAAGAAACATATGCACGAATCTATTCATTATTTATTATTCTCTAGTATCCCCTTAGTCCTTACTAAGAAGTGCCAATAATAAAATCATTCTTTTGCCTCCACCCCTGAACCTTCTTTGTCCGAGACACAAACAAAATGCATGTGTGTATTCTATTTTAAACAAGTCTACAATTTGCATCGCTTTGCATATGTTCATTAGATTATACGGTATGTCTATTTAGGTCAGTTAAAATTTTCTAGTGAATTAGATGGCACGAACAAGACTTACGTGTCCCTGGCAATTCCACAATCTGTAGCGTTATATCCGTAACTTTTTAATAGAGTCAACAAAGTCACTTTATTGCTGTCGTAGATTTTACCCGCTATTAAAGGCTCGCTGGGATTTATAAGCTCGTTGCCGGTGGAGATTATTCCAACTGAAGGTCGCCTGCAAAGGGGATTTTAAATTAAAACATTGTTGCAAAATAAATATAAAGGAAGGTATATTTACAACTTATTTATATTTTAGAAAACCGATGATAATTAAGTCAAAAAAGTACACAATGGGAAGGCTAAAATAAAAATGTTATTTAAACTGTTACCCAAGCCTCAACTTACCTCACTACTTTAACCACATTAAATCCCAACATTGCTAGAACTCCAATATAAGCAGCTGTAATTGGATTTTGCTTCTCCAACACTACCGTATTTGCCTGGATATCACTTCCTATTTCCCTGAAATAAATGAAGAGTATAACAATCGTACTAGCTACCAAAATGGAATAGTACATTCTTTAATATCAAGCATTAAAATAATGATTGGTTTACTTCGATCCCTTTATCTTGCACCTCACAATGGGATAGAGCCGTTTCGCCGTTAGTATATACAGTGTGACCAGTAAAGTCCGCAATCATATGGGATTTTTTTTATTCGTAGCTTTATTCGAATTTGACTTTGGCATCAAGTTCTGCTTTAATCGAGATGAAAATTAGGCAAAAAAATAGTAATCACGTTATTCGCATTATCTGTCAAATTTTAATTTTTTCCAAAAAATAATTGAAAAGTGGGGTTATTTCTGAAAATATCGAAAAAAGTTGTTAAAAAAAGTTTTTTTAAATGCAATTTGTAGCCCATATGGAAAATTTCAGCTACATAAGATAAGATAAGATAATTTAGATTTTTTACCCACCACTAAAATTTATTTTCCATTTAATGAACACTTTACTGATGATGACACTGCGTTCTTTTTTGTCTTAATATTAAGGTGTATTACTTTCAGACACAAACTACGTATTCAAAAATACTTATTTTATGAACTTATCTTATACAGAGTCAAAAATAAATAAACTTTGCATCACATGCGACCAAATTTTAATAGCCCAATTTTGATTTTGTAGAAAAATATACATTTAATATGGCACTATTTTAAAGAAAATGTAGCTGAAAATGAGCATTGTCAAAACTAAGAAGTTTTATGTTGCGTTGAGCAAAAGTGGTGCAATTTACAAAATATGGGTAAAAAATCAAATTTATCTTATGCAGCTAAAATTTTGCATGTCGGCTAGAAACTGCATTTAAAAAACCTTTTTCTTATAACTTTTTTCGATACTTTCAGAAATAACCCTACTTTTGAATTATTTTTTGGAAAACATTAAAAGTTGACAGGTAATGCGAATCACGTGACTACTATTTTTTTGCTTAATTTTCATCTCGATCGAAGCAGAGCATGATGCCAAAGTCAAATTTCGAATAAAGTTATTAATAAAAAAATCCCATATGATGCGGACTTTAATGGTCACACTGTACCTATACGATGCGTTCTGATAAATTTTTTTGCGCTTATGTGTACCTACTATTTTGTAAAAAGCACAACGGTTGTAGACTCCCTCCTAATGGTTCTACTACTACAACGCCTGAGAAGGCAGGGAGATAAAATGCCTAAAAGCGTAGTTTTATAACTTCATTTTTGACCTGATTTCACTTTTTCTGTTGGACCATTGTATTTTACAATTTTAATTAAATGTGATTATGGACTTTTGAATATGAAAAATATTTTATGAAAACTGAGTTTTTGCCTAAGTTTATTGCGAAATAAGCGATTTTACAAATATATTTAATTTTGAAGAAGTAGTCCATACTCAAAGTGGAGTTAAATGATACAGAAAAAGAAAAGCACGAAGTCTTTCTCCACAATCTTTATTAATCAAAAAACTAGGCGAACCTAGTATCACATCGACATGTTTCGAGTGTAGAAACACTCATCATCAGGAAACAAAGTGAAAATTAAAATGCTGATGTTTTTAGCAAGAGAAAATAATGGTGAGATTGAGCCGTAATGGAGCTTTTAATGGTGTACAAGAGATGTAAAATTGAAAAATCAGAAGGTCAAAAATCAAGACTCCAGCATACTGAAGAGTCAAGGGTTAGGTGTAGAAGCACACTGTCGTGCAGAAAAAGATAGGGTAGTAAAAATTAGGGAGTTTTGAAAAACATATCTGTTAAAAGTATTAATAAATTACTGAAACATCCTGAGTTTTATTGAGCCCAGTCAGAAACATTTGAAAATCTTGGGGTGAGATGTAAAGAAAAGAAGAGAAAAAGAAAAAATTGTTTTTTGGTCAAAGCATCTTTTATTGTAAAAGTAAAAACAGTTGGGGTACCAGGCTTTTTACGGCCCAGTTACCCCGCCAGAGTCAAAGCAGACACATTGTGTGGAAAAAGTTTTTAAGAAATTTTTTAGAAAAAAATTATTGTGTTCCCGTTATAGAGGTGCTACTGTAGCCAGCACGTGTAGGATGGGAAAAAAAAAAAAAAAAAACTACACGTGTTGGCTACAGTAGCACCTCTATAACGGGAACACAATAATTTTTTTCTAAAAAATTTCTTAAAAACTTTTTCCACACAATGTGTCTGCTTTGACTCTGGCGGGGTAACTGGGCCGTAAAAAGCCTGGTACCCCAACTGTTTTTACTTTTACAATAAAAGATGCTTTGACCAAAAAACAATTTTTTCTTTTTCTCTTCTTTTCTTTACATCTCACCCCAACATTTTCAAATGTTTCTGACTGGGCTCAATAAAACTCAGGATGTTTCAGTAATTTATTAATACTTTTAACAGATATGTTTTTCAAAACTCCCTAATTTTTACTACCCTATCTTTTTCTGCACGACAGTGTGCTTCTACACTTAACCCTTGACTCTTCAGTATGCTGGAGTCTTGATTTTTGACCTTCTGATTTTTCAATTTTACATCTCTTGTACACCATTAAAAGCTCCATTACGGCTCAATCTCACCATTATTTTCTCTTGCTAAAAACATCAGCATTTTAATTTTCACTTTGTTTCCTGATGATGAGTGTTTCTACACTCGAAACATGTCGATGTGATACTAGGTTCGCCTAGTTTTTTGATTAATAAAGATTGTGGAGAAAGACTTCGTGCTTTTTTTTTCTGTAAATATATTTAAGTCTATCTGTATAATAAGACAATCTTATTAGCTCAACTGAAGTAGAGTCGTTTTTCCTTTGATTTCGTCAAATCCATCCCCAGGCGCGTTTTGCCGTATCATGACTCATCAGTGAGGGAAGGATCTCACAAAGGAAAGGAATAATTAACACAAAGTTCAAAATATGAACAATTTACGGCGAGGACGGTCGAAAAGATGAAGCACTGAGCTCCATCTAGTCTTGAAATTTTAAAGCATATCCGCACTTTCAAGAAACTTATATTAATACGTAAAATGTTGAGAGAAAATCCCCTGTAAAGACATAAGCACAATTACAGGAGTGCCAGGCAGCGCTGAAAGCCCATAGGCTAAATAACGATAATTGAAGAGGGTTGAATGGTTCACTTAACTATCAAAATGTCTTTATTTCAAACTAACTTTTACAGTTCATTACATGGAAAGTGACAACATAATATAGAAAATATTAACCATTAAAAAAAATAACAATAAAAAAAGGAAGTTAATCCAATTTAATTCATGAATAAAATCAATTTAAAAAAAAATAGTATAAATAATTTAATTTAGTAAATATCTCTTTAATTGTTTTTTAAGTTGCCAATTTTTTAATTTTTCTGATATTTTTTGGTAGAGTGTTATATTTTATTATTCCGTCATATAAAAGCGATTTTTTCCGAAATTACTTTTTACTGGTATAGTTTGATATACAACGTCTGGTGTTATGATCATGTAATGTTTTATTCTCCTGAAGTGTTATGTTTGATTTTTTTTCTTTTAAAATAGTAGAGTGAATTAGAATACAAATTTTTAATTTTTAAATGTTTTGAACGTGTAAATACCCTTTCGGTCTATATAGAGTAACAGTTGGTTCTAAATGTTGTAAATATTTTAATTTGTGTATACATTTAATAACTTTATTTTGCAATTTTTGTAATGGTTTTAAGTTTGATAAACAAGCAGATCCCCATGCAGAAGCTAAGTATTGTAATTTTTAATATATTAATGAAAAATATATATTTTTTAAGTATTTCAAAGGAATGAAATATCTAGCTCTGTAGAAAACAGATACCAAAGGAGATATCGTATACTGGATATGGCGTTTCCAATTTAAATTTTCGTCTAAAACTAATCCTAAAAATTTTGTCGTTTTTGAATATTGAATATTTTCATTATTAAATGTTAAGGGATTAATGATGGAATTTATTATATTTTTAGTTATAAACATAAAAGAAGATTTTGTAAAATTTAACGTAAGTTTTGATTTGATTCAATACAATAAAGAAGTATTTTGAAATCAATATTAATTTCAAAATACATTTCTGCAAGAGTTTTAGCAAAATAAATAGTTGTTGTATCATCTGCGAATAGCTTTATATTGCCCTTTACGTTCAATTTGAAAACGGAATTAATGTAAATTAAGAATAATAACGGACCTAATATTGATCCTTGTGAAAGTAGGAATGCTGGATTTGGCTGCATTTTTGAAAATGTTAAAAAATTTTGATGCCACGACCAACCAATCAAAATAAGGCTTTTGAAATGCTATACTTTTCCGGTGCTTCTGTTTGGATTCGATCCTTGCCAGAATCTTCAGGCAAAAAACGCGACGCAAATGAAATGTGATTGTATCGTCGAATTTTAAAGATCCCTGATAAACGGATCATTATGTCATTAATTAGACAATCCTCGAACATATTGGAAAACGTAAAAAATAATAATGACGACAAAATCACGTAGGTAAGCTGGAATATTCGGGACATTATGAGAAAAACCCAAAGACATGAATAACTACCGCCGCTGATTTTAAAGGAAATGATTGCGGGAAAACGTGGACCTGGAAAAAGAAGAATATTGTGGCTTAGAAACGACAGAAGAAAAATATCGTGGCTAAGAAACCCGAGAGCTGGGTTTAATAGTTACCTAAATACAACAACAAGGGGCTCCTTTAGAGCAGCTGTCGATCAAGTATAAATTGCCATGATGATCGCCATTAACATCCCAAACGGAAACGCACTACAAATGGTAGATTAGCTGCAAATTATAAGGGTAATCAAAATTGCATTCTTAATTACAAGCCATATTTGCTTCGCTCCCAGACTTGATACAGATTAATTATTACCACAGACTAATTATACAAAAAACTGTCATCTCCATCTCCGTTAACGACATACAAAATTTGCTTTCTTCAGAACGCCTACGTTATATAAGTTATAATTAGAACTTATACTGATAATAATTGCTTGGTATATATCCCTTTTATTCAATTTTCACAAATAAACACCAAAACATAAAATACGGACTTGAAAGGTAGCTGCGTTGTTGCGTACGCTCGAAGTAAAGAAAGACAAACAATTATTATTACCCTTTTTCTGTTTGCACAAAGGTAACGGTCCTGAAATAATAAACGTTATATAAAAGGTCACAGCTCTGGGCGTAAATACCTATAAATAAGGCTTTTTTAGAAAGTGTATTTTGTTTAATTATTTTCTCAGTATAATATTGGTGTTTGGGGAGGAAAGGGCAATGTGTTGGGAATGTGTTCAGAGGTTGAAAATAAGAGAAATAAACCCATGTTTTAGTTCGATTCTCAACCATTTCTGAAATAATAGGTTAAAGTTTTTGTAAGTTAATTTTTATTTTAAAAGCGAATAGTTGCAGGTACTGCAGTACAAACTAACTTAAAGAATATTTTCACAAACCCCTCCACCAACTTCAATACATTTTTCGGCACGTTTGTTAATCGCTCGGTTAGCACGTTGGATTGAGTGGGGATTGTTTTTTTTTTAAAGCTGCAGCATTGAAAATTCGATCGCGGAGTGCTTTTCTCGTTTCCACTCGTGTTTCATATACTAGCGATTTCATCCATCCCCAAAGGCAATAATTAAGGGGGTTTAAGTCTGGTGACCTCGGTGGCCAATCTTGCGGACCACCTCCGCTAATCCAGCGATTAGGAAAACGATAATTCAAGAAATTTCGCACACGGAGACTAAAATGAGGTGGTCTTCCAAAAACCGTAAATATCCTTCTTCAGTAAGACGCCCATCCATTTCATCGATGTTGAAAGTTTCGTTCAAATGTAGCATGAGGGTTTTCATATGACCACCGATGTTCATTGTGGCAATTATTAATTCCATCACGAGTGAACTGAGCTTCATCGCTAAATAAAATGTATTTGTGCAGACTTCGATTTTGATGGATCCATTTACAAAATTGTACCCTTGAAGCAGTGTCACTATCTAGAAGATGTTGAATGGGTTGAACGTGAAAAGGTTTTAAACCGGTTATTCTAAGTGACTCCCATATGGCTAGATGTGATGGTATATGAAGTTAATTTGCAAACCGTCTCGTACTTATACCTGAGTTCTCTGCGACAATATCCAGAACATTTTCTTCATTTTTCACATCTAGACCCTGCACTCTTTCAGAAGCAATTCTCACTGTTGAAAACATTCCAGTTTCCTGAGCACTACCGTTACAGTAACCATACACTAGTATCATGTCGGCATACTCTCTGTAACTGAATGTGTGGGGCATTGTAAGTATGAAAATCTTGGTTCAAGTCGATACGCTCAATATGAAGCTAACTGACAACTACTATGCCAATCAAAATATATCGGACGTTTAAAACTAAAGCATCCTGTTACGTCACTATTCATTGTTGTGAGAGTTCCTGCAAGGTGCTGGAATCAATACCTGAAGACGTTGCCAAGAGACGAAAAAGAAGCAGTGAAAAGAGCAGCAACAGAAATTATAAAAAGAACAAATAAATAATACCATCATAATTGTAATTGGAATTTAACAAAATAAATATTGGTTTATCTACAAATAAAAAAGCATTTAATTAAGTAAGGAGAAAAGTAGATATAAATGCAAGAAATGTATACAAGTAGCCAGCAGCCGATTAGCCGCATCATATGGTCCTTCGAGCCGGATTCCATGTAATTTAAATTTAGCGGATCCTAATTTCAATATACCAGGTAAAATTGACATTTTGTTAGGTGCAAATATATTTAATGATCTTTTACTGGTAGGTCAAATTAAAGTTGCAAATAATATGCCAATTTTACAAAAAACTAGATTAGGTTGGGTAATATCAGGAACCGTTCCCTCAGATCAAAATAATAAATCATATAAAACACAATCTGCACAAGCCCAAACATTTTGCAATCATTCATCGAATTTGAGTTTAGATAAACAAATAGAAGCATTTTGGACTGTGGAAGAGATGATATCCGCTACATGTTTGAAAAAGGAAGAGCAAGACTGTGAAGATTTGTTTGTAAATACGACAAAACACGGAGGCGATGGAAGATTTGTAGTGAAGTTACCGACCAAAGAAGGAATAGAAAATATTGGGAATTCAAGGCAAATAGCAGAAATGAGATTTCTTAAATTAGAGAAGAAATTTGCATTAAATAATAATTTAAAATACGAATATGACAAATTTTTGACAGAATATGAAGAGTTGGGACATATGTCTGAAATACCAATAGAAGAAATAGAAAGTAATAATCCGGTATATTATCTACCTCATCATGCAGTTACAAAAGAGGATAGCACGACGACAAAATTGAGAGTAGTATTTGATGCAAGTGCTAAAACAAATCGCGGAATAAGTTTAAATGATAAATAATTAAAAAATGGACCAATAATACAGGATCAATTATATTCAATATTGGCAAGATTTAGACAACACAATTTTGTTTTGGGTGCCGATGCAGAAAAGATGAACAGACAAGTATGGATCGATCCAGAACAAAGAGATTTACAAAGGATAGTATGGAGAAGAAATCCTGAAGATAAGTTGAAATATTACCGTCTCAATACAGTTACGTATGGAGCAACTTCAGCGTCATTTTTAGCTATTCGTTCTTTGCATAGAGCAGCAGAGGAGCAAGAAGACGTTGCCAAGAGACAAAAAAGAAGCAAT
Source organism: Polydrusus pterygomalis (assembly GCA_963969555.1). NCBI lineage: Eukaryota > Metazoa > Arthropoda > Insecta > Coleoptera > Curculionidae > Polydrusus > Polydrusus pterygomalis. The sequence continues at coordinate 25,364,646 of OZ018379.1, forward strand.
AAAAAGTTCAGCAACAAAAAGTATTCAAGAACAAAAAGAACAAATAATGCCCTCATAATTGAATTGTAGTAATTGGAATCTAATAAAATAAATGTTGGTTTGTCTACAAATAAAAAAAAGCATTTAATTAAGTAAAAAAGTAAGTAGATATAAATGCGAGAAATGAATGCAAGTAGCCAGCAGCAGATTAGCCGCATCACATCCTTCATTATTTCAATATAAAAAAAATCAGAACCGATCATTTCAGAAATGGTTGAGAATCGAACTAAAACATAATATGGGTTTATTTCTCTTATTTTCACCCTCTGACCGATAATCTAGAGCATATGCGTGGTTCGGATCCTACGTCAAAACCGGTTGCAGTATGATGGCAATATGCTAACCCTCATTCAACCAACCAGTGTACGAAACCTCTTAATAGCCATAATAAAATTTGTTTCTTACAAATAATATACTCAGAAATTAAAAAAAAAACTACAATAATTACCTGCAAATCTAACAATACTGTTTTTTAACATAAAATACTATTATATACTCTAGATAAAATTTAATTAAACAATTTTTATAATCGTATTAATATTGCATGTTCAGTTGTTGGATGATACTTTCGTATTGACCACCATAAATCTACGGTACCAATGGAAAATACTGTAAATGCAGCAGGACAAATAGACAAGCAAGCAATAAAAATCATCTGAAATGGAATGCAATCAAGGAAAATTCGTAAAATTAAAGAAGCAGATTTTTTTCAATGTTTAAATAAGATTTCTTGCATCTTATATTCTTTAAAATGGATTGCGATTCTAGTAAAATATTACCTTATATCTTGACCAATTTTTGGTGATACAATGATATTAACAATTTTTTCTTCTTCTCCATTAGAGGTGACATCAACTAAAGTTGTATCTTCAACTTGAACCACAGCATCAGCGCCTGGTGGTATTGGGGCGCCCGTAGAAATTCTGACTATTTCTCCTGACTCCAACCCTAAAATAAAAAAAATGTTGTTTTAAAACATATAAATATAACTGAAAATATTAAATCAATGCATATATTTTTCTGATTCTAAATGATACTTGTAATCTGCAAAGAATATTATATTAGGAACTAACTTTGACCTTAAGTAGATCCCCTTAACACTTGCCGTTTATTTGCTGATGCAAAGCATAGATTATACGTAGTATAGTTTATGTTAGTATACCATATAATATTTGGTTTTGGCACCACTTTTTAGATTTGTCATTGAATTTAACTATTATTCCAGTAAATGTGTTCTCTCAAAGGTTGACATGATGAATTTTATTAATATTGTTTCATAATTAGGACCCATAAATCTTTTCAAGTTAAAAGGATAATTTAATTGCAGTATTTAGTTATTTATATTAGTAATGGAAACTGATCCAGGCTGGGCCATAAATTTAAATTGCGAACACAACGAAATTTTTAATTATTATAAACTGTGTGTAACAACCTTTTTTGTTCCTTATTAGGTGCAATTTTGTTGCCATATCACGTTCATCTAACGTATAATTTTTATTACGTAAGAAGACGTTAATCAATATTTACCCAAAAGAGTTAGCGATTGTGAAGTTTCGTCACGTCATTTTCCAAATATCAATATCTTAGCGACGGCAGGCTTTCGGCATAGGAACCGATATAGTAGCTTCACTTTGGCATTGAATTATTCAAACAAGAAGTCAGGTATCCCGTCATTATTATTTACAAAACTGTATAAATCTTTGAAATGAAACATTAAAACATTAAAGTTAAATCAGTGCGCTATCTAAATCCTAATGTGCAGTAGGAGCTGGGTCTGCTGGTAACAACTATTGGCAGAAAAAGGGTACCAGGCACTTAAGTTGAAAACACGAAGAGCAAAAATATTATTCATCATGTTACTAAATTTATTTTAAAATAAGATGAATTTGCTTAGAGCTGCAAGCGTCAGCGTCAAGCGACGTTTAAATCTACCAGGTCACGAAAATTAGCTACACCAGCGTCGACTGACCAGACGCACATTTTTGACGAGCGTTAAAAACAAACGTTTGGAATGGCCCAGCGCGTACACGAAACCAGTCGCTCCACGTGTAGCGTAGTAGTAAGTAGTAGTAGTAGTAGTAGTAGTAGTAGTAAAGGGGAGGCTTAGCGCCAAGCAAGTAGGCCAGTGCAACCCTTTTTGCCAACCCCATTTTACGTCTGGGTAATGTCAGCCAGACGGGACCTACAGTTTTACGTGGGTTCCGAACCACAATTCTACCGGCAGATGTTATTCTCGGCACAGTTTTTACGGTTCTGTTGTAACACCTCTTGTCCACCACAGACCTCGACGGGGGAAGCCTAAAGGATGTTGCCGCAGAGCCCCCTAATCCGTCGGGATCCAGTATCACTCCACGGGACACACCGTAAACCGTCCGTATTAACAAATCCTCTGATTCGGGGCGTCCCCCAATCCGTCTGGATCGGTAACAGACATGCGTCCCTTTTGTGGGTCACTAGATCCGTTACTTGGTTCAGGAGTAGCTCACTTCTCGACAACATGCCGAAGGAACACCCGAACGATACCGGAGGTAGCCCGAGAGCTCCACAGCTGTATCCTGTATCGTATCGAGGTCGCATTTTATTGCAATGTTTATTTTTGCCATTGAGAATGCCAGTGTGTGTTGTACAATGCAACACTACGAAGTACGGTGGCCTGGTCAAGCAAACTAAATAAGTCCGCCAAACCTGCCTGGGATCGAACCAGGTACCTTCCGCATGCGATGCGAGAACGCTATCGCTGCGCTAGGCTGCCACCTCACGTGTAGCGTAAACACTGTTGCTTTTCAGGTTAGCGCTTAAAACAAAATATTTTGAAATTTGAATCGTTGAGGCCTTTACTTGATGGAAATTCATTATAACTCAATGAAAGACAATTTGTGACAAATTGTCTTTCATTGAGTGAAAATATTTTGACTTGTTCGCTCAATAATAATGGATATCGAAGAATTTATTAGTGCAGTTTAGGAAAGACCAGCGATTTGGATGAGTACCCATACCCATACTTAATATATATATACAGTATGTCTCCGTAAGTTTGCATCATATGGAAAACTTTTTTATTATTCATTTTACGAAAAAAAGTTATTCTTCATAAAAAGCTCTGCATGGTCTAAAACCTAAAATGCAACCATCAAATATCGCAAATTTCCACTCATATACGAGGTTTGTCAAAAAATGTGAATTTTTCCAAAGAATGTAAATTTTTCCCAAGAGTAAAGTACCTTTATTTTTGACATTATCAAAAATTGTTATTAAAAAAAGTTGATCAGAACTAAAAACCACGTCTAAATATGCAATTATACGCATTTATGTTGAAAAATTATTTTATTAATTTATTATTAATTATTTAATTTTTTTAATTATTTAATTAATTTAATGCGTGGTATTGCATATTTAGACGTGGTTTTTAGTTCTGATCAACTTTTTTTAATAACAATTTTTGATAATGTCAAAAATAAAGGTACTTTACTCTTGGGAAAAATTTACATTCTTAGGAAAAATTCACATTTTTTGACAAACCTCGTATATGACTGGGAAATTTCGATATTTGATGGTTGCATTTTAGGTTTTAGACCATGCAGAGATTTTTATGAAGAATAACTTTTTTTCGTAAAATGAATAATAAAAAAGTTTTCCATATGATGCAAACTTACAGAGACATACTGTATATATATTCAAAAAATAGCAAATAATGTCAATGTAGGTACTGTACTCACTATAATGCTATAAATAGTTTTCCTGTTGGTGTAATAAGGATGTGAAATTCACCGCGTTCCGGTTTCTTTTTGTTGACTTCGGGCACTCCTGGTCTACAATTAATGATATTATTTGACATAAGAATCCTGGTTTTAAGACAATTTAAGACAACGACTGATACTGAATAAGTCACAATCGACTAAAATACTTGTTTAACCCTCCCCATTCACAGGTCTTGCCGCTCGGTTGTTGCGGTTGACTTCGCCGCTTTAAGCGGGGCGAATTTTTTCTGGCTTGGCCATTATACGTTCGAAGATTTATTTATAGAATATAACCACCAATTAGAACTATTAATTAATTTTTAATACCAATCGATCCATATTTATTCAGCAGGTAGTAATTATCATAAACGGTTAAGTAACATTCTGTTTAGCTCCTAATTAAGGCGTAATATTGTTGCAGTGTCACGTTTATTTAACATCTTATTTGCCTAACAAGATGTAAATTAGCGAATATTTTGCTACAAGAGTTAATGATTGTTTTATTTATTATGGTTATGATCAGACAACTTGTTTAACAAATTAAAATAGCTACGGTATGTCTCAAAATAGTCATGTGACTACTTTCTGGTTATTGAGTTTTTCAATGTGTACGGAAACGAACCTGATTTTGTGTTAAGAAATTAATAGATTAACTACAATTAAAAACTATTTTTAATTGCTAAACGACCTTACAAATAACATAATATATGCACCAGTAATCAATCAAATGTAAGTTTTCTGCTCTTCTTCTGTGACTTTAAAGGAACGGACCGTTTCCTGTAGTGTAAATTTTGGTTTATGAAGTTTGTTTGAAGGTGGTATAGAGAATGAAGTAATATCAAAAAAATGTCCTTATCGCACTTCCATTGTCTTTATTTTGTTACTTAACACAACGTTTCGGTTAGTTAGTATCTCTAACCGTTTTCAAGTCTAAACTAAATTATAATTCTAAGGCTACTGTCCTAAATACTATCCAGGTGCAATGAATCGTGATGACTCCGCCTACGTGCTTCCCAAGCAGCAAGGATTAGTCGATACAACGTTGAATGTACGATACTTTCCAACGTTGCATTACGTTGTAACAACAGTTGAATCTACGTTGACAGGACGGCACAATGTCATAATTGATACAACGTTGAATGTGACCGTTGAATCAACGTCTCCATTTACGTCGTATTTTACGTTGACCAGATGTCTTTAAGACGTCAGATAATCTACCTATTTAAAATAATTTTTCTACTTTATTGCTTCATTTCGGTGTAATAACAATTTAGGTTTATAATGAGTAGCCAATATAGTGAAATCCAAAATGTCCATTTCATTTGAAAGTTAAAATAACCTTGCTTTACATGTTTATGACATATTTTTTAAAAGTAAGGCATAAAAATACTAAAAGTAGAAAAAATATTGAAGAGAACTGCTCCATAAGACTTGACAACACTAGTTCTTTAGAACTTGTACGAGTGCTATTTTGATCGAGTGTAAACAGGTCTTACAAAACTAGTTTAGTAATATACTATTTTAAATGTCCATCCTTATATCCCGCTGGCAGCAAAAAATTGCTACCTTTAAAGATAGTGTTTTAAAATAATATAGCTATTTTAAAGCAGTTTTCAAATAAAATAAAATCACCAAGATGTTTGCGATTACTTTATTTGAGGCATAAGGCATTATACATAAAACTTTTAAAAAATAAATGCACAAACAAAATTAAAAAATACTTTTTCAATTTAAATTTTAAAAAACAAAAAAGCAAAGTACTGAAAAGTTTTTACCATCACTTTCATTTTCAATAGGGGGAGGTCTTGGAAGCTTTTTTTCTTGTTGACTAATTTGCTTTGGATTTGACTGTCACTATCGCTAGAGTCGCTGTATACATATGGAGGTTTACGTTGTCTTTTTGTCCTATTATTTAAGTCTATTTCACTGTCTGATTTAATATTAGATGTAAATTGGGCTTCACTTCTCTTTTCTTTAGCTTTCTCGTATTCATCTAAAAGGCAACATTCTCAATCATAATCCAAATTTATTTATTTCTGATTTGATTAATTGATTGATTGTTAAAAAAAATCATTTATTGTTTTTGTTTTTTAAAAAATTTTCTATTTTCAAAAATAACAAAGTAAAGAAGGGGTGACAAATTTTAAGATATTCACCCTGTACTTGCACTTTAAAATATTCTACACAAATTAGAATATTCATACAATAATCAAATATTTAAGCAAATTACCCATACCAGAATATCCTTACTGTAAAAACATAGGTTAAAAAAATGATATAAAGTGTCATGTCTCACTTTCCATGCTCGTAATGTAATGAATGATCATTCGCATTAAAATTAGCAGCGAGTACCTATATCAACGAAATTTACCACATTACCTACTCTTAAAAATTCCATTGAAAAATGTCAACACATAAACTTAACATTAAACCACTTTTTTATGAATATTTATGTAGAAAAAGAACTACCAATTTTACTACTGTACTAATAATTGATTAAAAATTTAACTTATTTAGGTACCTTACCTTTTATTAGACTAATAGCTACTTATGGACAACAGAATAATATATGAGGTGGCATTATTATAGGAGCCTAGGAAGAATTATTACTATTTTGTAGAAAAACAGCGCCCCTGCTTGCTTCACAGGTCCCGTGACCTTGTGAATTTTGGTTAGAGGTTAGGTATCTTATTTTTTTCTTGAAAAATTAAAAAAAAAATAGAATTCCGCACAGAAGACTTGTGACTAATATTTGAAGGAATTCTTGTATTCCAGTAACTAACTAAAGTAAACCCGTTTTTTATTTTTTGTGTAATAATATAAAATCGAAAATGGGACGCCATCCGTAATACGAAATTTTGTTATGCTTGCTTTATACCTCTCATTTAAGATTTAAGTTAATTTAAGATTTAATTTATCATTTAAACTAAGCTAAGAAATAATTTTGTTGATTTTTTATACCTCGAAAACGTGCCACTAAATTAAATTAAATGAAGTGCAAAAAAAGAAGATTTTTCCAGCTGTTGTTACAACAATTTAAAGCAAGTAGTAAAAAACAAATCGTAGTCTTCCATTACAAATCACAAGAATTTAGATCAGTCAAAATAAATAGAGAAAAAGCACTTTATTTGTTGATAAAAATAAAAATTCCACGATAATTTTAGGTTATTGTCACCGATCAAAATATTCATCTTTCTTCCAGGCCAATCACGGACAGTTGTGGAGAACGATTTAACGCGATTTAGCACGATCTGACACGATCTTTTACCTTAAGTTGAAAGTTGGTCAACTCTTAAATTAAATTAAATGATAAATTAGTTTAAATGAGAGGTATAAACGCATGCATAAGAAAATTAACTTTCAACTTTTAAATTCTTAGTTTAGCTTAAATCTTAAATTAAATTAAATGTTAAATGGGAGGTATAAAGCAGCCATTAACATTATATACTTCTATTTATGTAAATGTTATACATTTCACTTACCAATCAATGTTAAATCCAGGCTGGAAATAGTGAAAACATTAATAAATGTACCATAATAACACCAGCAATAATGCAATTATTAATTTGAACACTTTTCTCTTCTCAGTTCTCACCTACAAACAAACGACAAGGACACGGTCACATGTCACTTGAAGGGACGCGGTCGCGTGGAAAATTCGGATTTGTCAAATGTCAAGGATCGCCTTTATCTTTGTCTTTCTTGTAAGGAAAGACCAAGTTGTCCGACGCTCGGCGTTGCGTTGCGTTTTTACATGTGATGTCTTTTAATCCTCCCGCTACTGGCGGGAAATTTGAATTAATTTGCATGGAAGTACAACGTTATCCACTTTTAAGTAACTGACATAGAGTCGGCTTTGTAACTGATATATAATCATGTTGCTACATTACACGTGCATCCAATAATATATAAATGGCAATAGTCGGTTTTTTTTGATATCTTAAATTTTATTAATACAGTATTTATTTCAGATGATGCTACGTTTATTCAACGTCTTAAGTCGACTTAAAAAATTTTTTTTAAAAATCTGTGTTAAAACTATTTAAAGTTGCTATACCTAGTATATATTTGAAAAATACTGGTGCCAATGAGTAGAATTATTTTTACAAAATAGCTTGAAGGTCTCTTACAACCTATATTTAACGTTAAATAAACGTCACTTAAACTACGTTGATGATTACGTTGCTTTTATAATGTTTATTCAACGTTGATTTTTGGTATATCAACGCCTACGACACCAATCAACCTTTAATCAACGTCGATTCAACTACCCCTTGCTGCTTGGGTTATTGGAGTGTGAAGTTTGAGCTGTTGGTTTTGGACAAGAGGAGGCTTCCAGATATTGGAGATATCTATAAATACTTGGTGTACTAAATATATTCGTATTTTGATTCATGGAAGCTGCTTCTTTGAATTTTCGTTTTCTACAGTGCTGTTCCGTGCCCAAAACCTTGGTTTCTGACCACTATATATTATGTTGGTTGGTTCATTCATGTTCTGCTATACCTGATCTTGAAGTTTCAGCTCTTTGAGTATATTTCAGATGTTCTTTAACTCGTACGGGAAGACGTCTTTTTGTTTCTCCAATTTACGATTTGTCACACTTGCAAGGGATTTGATAGGTACAATTTTTTGTGTTTTCATTACGGGGGTTTTACTTTTGTAAGAAAGCTTCTAAGCGTATTTCCGAATTTGAAGGCTGTCTTGATATTATAGTTTTTGGTTATCCTTCTAATCTTTTCAGAAATTCCCTTAATATAAGGTATTGTAAGAAATGCTTGCTCCTCTTTCGTTTTTTTTATTAGTTTTTACTTCACGATTCTTCTTGTCCAACTTCACACTCCAATAAGCACGTAGGCGGAGTCATCAAGCTTCATTGCACATGGATAGCATTTAAGACAGTAGCCTTAGAATTATAATTTAGTTTACACTTGAAAATGGTTAGAGATACCAGCTAACTGAAACGTTGTGTTAAGTAACAAAATATAGACAATGGAAGTCCAACAAGGTAATTTTTTTGATGTTGGTTTATGGAGTTATGTAAATTGTTTTATTTAAATAAATGATTGCATAATTTTAATTCTTGTAACGTTCGTAAGTTGGTTCATAGAGAAAATATACTACTATTGGTAAAACTTGAGTGGATTGTCCAATGTCAATATAGTGCTTGGACGTTTGAGCACTCCGCCTACTTCATGCAATCTAGTTGCTCGTGCGATATGGACATCATATACTCTTGTGGTACAAACTACTGTGCTTACCCAAAATTTCTGGTTGATCTCCTGCAGCAGTTACAGCTCTGACTTTCCTTGGACCTGCACCATCCTCTGTTCGTACTGCGTAACCATCCTTTATAGAGGCACGAAAAGCTGGCACAGGTTGTGCTGCTTTAATATCTTCAGCAAGAATCCTTCCCAAAGCGTTTTCTATTGGTATGACTTCTGTGTCTTCAAAGGTAGAAATAGCGTTAAAAATGGTGCGTTGTGCTTCTTCAACATTAAGCATGGGATATTCTGACTGGCGAAGTCGAGATGCTCCTGCTTTGATTCGAACCTGAAATTATTAGGTATACCGTGATCACAAAATGTCCAGCTTCGATATTAATTAAAGGATAAATGTAGTCAATTCAATCAGCGCTACATTTTTTACTACTATGTTGGACTTTATGCAGTCACTGTATATTACATTTAGGTACTTCCGGAAATTTTCAAGAATAATTGTTTAGCTTCTAATCGAATTTGTTTTAAGTATTACCAGTATGGCCGTATTCATAAAAAAAATGTTTCTTGCAGAATATGAAAAAAATCCTTCAGCTCGCATTCATAATATTCCTAGTAAAACCTTATATATATCCTTCCCAAAAGAGTATTTGGTTATTCATTAACGTTACCTTTTACTCTAAATAAAAAGGATGTCCTTCAATAATTTTTAGTGTGGTCAGTAGCAGACCCAGTCGTATAGTGATCAGTTGTAGTGACGGTAGATGTTGTGGAACTGAGAGCGATTAAACACTACAAGCAGCGTTTATCAACACTTTTTCGGCATTACAAAGAATTATACCGGTTTGAAGAGGAAATTGTGCAATGGCTTGCCAACCCATTTTTGAGAATAAATGTTGAAACTCGAGGAGGTGCGTTATCATCCGTCCTAAAAATGAAGATATGTTTACGCTATCTCAGTCCTGGGTATCAGAAAGGCATTGATCAAGAACTGGGTGTAAGTCAACCTACAGTATCTCGTACAGTGACTGCCGTAATTGACAGCATGCGCAATCAAATTACTGCATAAAGTTTCCGTCTACTAACAATAAACTTATGGATGCAAAACAGTTATGGCAAAGCAAGTATAAACTTCCGACAGCAATTGATGTAGTTGACTGTATCCACATAGGAATACTGAAACCAAATCACCATGGTGATGAGTTTGTCAACCGGTAAGGTCATCCTACACTGAATGTGCAAGCCACTTGTGATGCAAATTATAATAAACTTTTGAATAAAGAGAGCGTGATAATTGAACTTTGTTTTCGTCAACTGAAACGTAGATTTCCTATTTTGCAATATGTTTGCCGAGTAAAATTGGAGAATGTGCCAAAAATTATTGTTGCCTGTATTGTGCTTCATAACGTGGAAAAAACTTTGCAAGACATCGATTTTGAAGCACCTGAAAGAGAAGTGCCAGAAAAAGATGACAATGATAATGACGAATTTGATCTACCTCTGCGCCAGCAAGGACAAGAAGTCAGAAGAAATTTGAACTTGTAATAAACAACTTTGATAATTAAGTGTAGGTATAAAACTGTATAAAGCAAAAGTTCAAATTTAATTTAGTTTTATTATTTACGACATAATAATATCAAATCATTTTGGTTTTTAAAAAACAAAATTCGAATAATTATAATAAGTTTATTCACATACCCTTTACTTACTCTTGGAGGATATACTTGCAAGTATAAGGTAATCATTATGAATACGAAAAAAAGGAAATGCTTATACTCCTACCTTTTTCTTCAACTCAAACCCTTATACTTCTACCAGTGGCGGCTCGTGACTAGCGAGTCAGGGGGGGCGCTGGCTTAAAAAAAGAAGACACACGAAACAAAAAAAAAATAAAATTTTGTCCTCACAACCGCATATCCAGGATTTTTATTATACATTTCTTTGCCAAACTTACGCGTAAACTGTGCCTTACTTTTACATTTTGATTGTACTTGTACTATGTTCAATATTGCTAGTGGCCGCCCTGAATTTTTTAAATCAAGTTTTTCACTTAAGCTCAGAGAACTAAACACAAGCTTCTTCTGTAAATCACTAACTTCCATATTACACGAAATTTTCCAACTTTATAACGTAACTAATAAATCATATCAAAACAAATAAACAAAACATCAGTGGCATCGACAGTTCGCCTCGTCAGAGTACATAATATTATATCGATTATTCTACCGTGGCATCGCGATTCGTGAACAGCTGTTGGGCACGGAAAATTGGAGCTCATCCGTGGCCGCTCGTTGTGCGATGTGTAGGTGACGTCACGCCTCCGTCGTCATGGCAACTAATCGAGAAGTCGCGTTGAATCGGGACGAATAATCCGTCGCCCGCGCTTAGTATAAAATCTTGAGAGCGCGCAACTCGCTTGTCTATGAGTATAACCCGCCCGTTGGAATAGGGCTATATTTGGTTTGAATAATAATTATGCCCGCGCTTAGTATAACCTACCCGCTGGAATAGGGCTATGTTTGGTTTGAATTATTTTAATGGATTGCTTACATACATTGCTTTATTGGTTTTTTAAGTAACGTATTTTTGGATTCTGTTTGAAACAATTGCAGGGAGGGCGGCGCCCCAGAGCCCTTCATTAACGAGCCGCCACTGACTTCTACCTTATACTTACAAGGATATCCTTCAGTTTTATGAATACGGCCCATTGTTGTAATTAAAAAAGTATTTTTTGTCAGTTTTTAGCATCATAATATTTTTTTATTAAATACCTTAGCACGTGTTTGTTAAAAACGGATAACCTACCTTGCTACCATCGTCTGCCGACGATATAATATGATCACCCTTCGCATTTTGAATGCTTTCGTGAACACTTCTAACTTTAATATCGTGCTCTTGGAGAAGGGCAACCGCATGCGAGAGGGAACTTTTGATGAAACCAAAACATTCAACGGCAGCTTTAGGACTACCAGGGAAATTTATGATGATAGTTTTGTTTTTAATTCCGCAGACGGGTCTTGATAACATGGCCATATGTGTAACGTCTGGAAGATATAAGCAATTAGAACTAGACATCAATATCAATGGGTAAAGTTTAATATTGCTGGCTGATAAAAGAAGTTGCCTAGAAACATACGTTTACAATCATATTATACCATGCGAGCAAAAATTGTTTGCATCAAAGAGGGCCTTGCATCTAAGGACGCAATGCTTAGCCGTAGAGCTTAATACCTGTTGGGTGTCAGTAACTACCTGAATTAACAATCAATCAGTTATTCCGTCATCGTTGACAGTCGTTACAAGTAATTTGATTCATCGCTAATTTTTCCAATTTCTTGAACAATTCACACAATGGGCTTTATGGAACAGCACAAAACATTCATGGTTGAAGCGTATTTTCGAAACGGGGTTAGAGTAAATGGTGAGTGGCAATACAAACCGGGTTTGTGTATGGACGATTTTTACGAACTTGTTACCGTTGCTTTTATTGCTGGGGATTTTTATCATTGCCTGGAAAGAACCGTGGCTGTGTTTAGGGAAACAGGTTCTATACAACACAAAAAAGGAGCAGGAAGACCATCTGTAAGAACAGAAGAACTTGTTGCAAACGTTCGTGAAATAATGCAAAATACGCCAACAAATAGTATAAGACGCCTGTCCCAAGAAGTGGGAAGATCTTATGGAACATGCAGGATTATTCTTAAGAAGCAGCTAAATTTATTTCCTTAAAAAGTGAAAGTATTCCAAGAAATACAAGATGCAGGAATTACCCTTATGGTTTACCAAAAATTTATTGGAAAGAAATGATTTATTAGACCTGACTTTTTTTCGGATGAAGCTTGGTTCCACCTCTTCGCTTATGTGAATTCTCAGAATACACGCATGTGGAGTAGTGAAAATCCCCATTTTTTTGTAGAGTCCACATGCACCCTCAAAAAATTGGTGTCTGGTTAGCTGTTTTCCGAAGAAGAATTGTTGGTCGTATTTCTTCCATGACACAGTTACAGCACAGCGGTATAGAGACAATATTTTGAATCCATTTGTGGAGCAATTACTTGACGACGAACTACGTTTTGGATATTTTCAACAGGACGGTGCAACCGCCCATACAGCCGCCGAAATTATTAACTAGTTACGCAATTTTTTCGACGACAGATTGATCAGTTTTCGATCAGACATTGAATTCCTACCTAGATCAACGGTTATGGATTACTTCGTTTTTCCTCATTTGAAGAACACTATTTTTAAAACACCAGTTGGAAATTTAGAACAATTACAAGAAAGGATTATCCAAGAATGTGGTAACATTGCTCCGGAGATGCTGGTCAACACTTTCGAAAATATGAAGAGATGTGTAAATTTATGCTTGGAGCATGGCGGTGGCCAATTTCAGCAATTTATGTAATTATTTTTCTTTTTCTTTCTGTATATTCTTACTTTGTTAATTTTGTAAACAACAAAAATAGATTTGTATTTGCCTACTTATTTTCTTACTCATTAGTTTGGTATATCATGTCATAATATGAATTAAACAAAATTTTAACCTAGATTTGGTTAGATATATTGTCCCCATATCATTGTGATCTAAACCAATCCCCACGTTTTTTGATCCAAGCCCTCTTTGATGCAAATAATTTTTGCTCGCACGGTATAAGGTTAAGAACACCAATCCAAGAAATGATGAGAAAAAAACTAAAAAATAAACAAGACCCGGAAAAGCTACCACCAAAGTTTTATAAAAGATGGTAATCAACAGATAGTGCTATCGTCTACTCATTGAATTAACTAGCAACGTAGCATCGTATTTAAAAAAACTAAGCTTCTTTAATTTTTTTGGTAAATATTATTATGTTTCCACTTCCCTGTATCTAAAATTCCATTTTGCGACAATTCATTATTGAGCACAATAATATCTTATTCTACAACTGGATTTTGGAGTTTTACTATATTAAGCGACACCCTGTTGATTTAATGTTGGAACAACGATTTTTCTTCTCAGAAACGGTTAGAGCAGGATACAAAAAATGTAAATAAAAGTTTTTGGGAATGAAGAAAATAATACAAAAGAAATATATTATTTAGATATAAATAAGCAAGACCATATAACCGGAAGTAGCATATCGATGCTTGAAAGGCAAAAGGTCTTAAGCGACACATTTCGTAAAATTTATATTTAAACGTCACTAAAGTTTTTTTGTTTTTCCGCGTTGAATAAGCGAAGTTTTAGCTTCCTACTATGATATTTTTGTCGCTTGAGTCAACCGAAAAATAATAAATTGCAAGCCACTTTTCCTACCAAGCGCCAAAATAAAGGATCATTTGAAACAACTGTCGTTTAGATTATTTGGGAAAACAATTAAATCTTATTTGAACCAATTGGCTATTCAATTTATTTTTAATATTGGTCGTTATCCTGTTTTGCTACAAAAGAAAAAAAGGAAGTATTGTCGCTTGAGCTCTTTTACGAGAATGTTAAAACATTTAAACCTATTAGCCTATATTTACTAATCAGGTGGTTAAAACGTTTTAACTAATCATTTGTATTTAAAAGTAAGGTGATTAAAACGTTTTTCTAATTATTTGTATTTAAAAGTAAGGTGGTTAAAACGTTTTACTAAATCATTTATATATAAATCTAACAAGGTTAAAACGTTTTACAAAAATGCTGACATTTAATGTATGGTTTGTTAAGACCTTTTACCCAAATGTAATTTGGTCACTAAATTAATTAGGCGACAGCAATTTTGTTATATAAGGCTATGTTGTTGTGAATTTATAGTCATTACTACAAAAACGTCTTAGATTTTATTGTAGCAATTTTGAAATTAAAAAAATGCGCCTGAAAATAAAAATATAATTAATTTAAAGTTAAAAAAAACTTTAAATCGTTCTACTGCGATGTTATTAAACTGTCGCTTATGACCTTTTGCCTCTCAACCATCGATATATATAGTCGCTATTATTTTATTTAAAGAGAGCGTCTCCCAACATTATTTTCCAAATTTGCCAATTTAAATCGCATTACTTTCCGAAATATTCTAAGGGACGGTCACCATGAGACAGAGACACCCTGTATACATCTACATTGTGCGTGTATGTAGGTACGTAGATAAACTTATCAATTTCTTCTTTTATTCATTATTATTTTAATTTGGCCTGATATCAAAGCTTTATGTTTTTTACTTTATTCCAGAAATAAATTTGGAACACCTGTCGATCATTGAACTTAACTGCCAGCCTATTATAGGTTTAAAGGGAACATCCCACATAACGTTTCAAGAATTATTGCCTAACAATACGACATGTTATTATCAGTTAAAGTAATCAGTGGTTATTAAAAACTATAGCCTACTTTGGCCTTTGACTTTACCAATATTCCCAATTTATTACCTGCTTGTTAACCTTAATTATTCAAATTTAGAACATGTATTATGCGTAATAAATTTTAATTATTCTAAATTTGTTGTGTGGTTGTTTATTGGGTCGCTCGTATTATAGACCAGGACTGAAGCCTTTAAAAATGGTAAAACGTGAAAAAAAATAATAGTAGGATGAAACCCATTGGAAAAGGAAGAGAATATAACAAAAATGAAAGGAAAAATAATTTACGGGCGATCCGAGGTCGGGGTGAGTTTTTAAGGGTAGAAAACGATTTATCTCGATTTCCGGCAAAACTACAAGTTCTATGGAAAAACGTTAAATGGCAAAGTTGTAGATAATAAAAATATCTACAACTTTTTAGTTACACTTTTTCACATAACCTCAAAATTCAAATAACCAAGTTTTTGGTTTTTTATTTTTATCTTTTACAAGAAAAAAAATTTTTTCACGAAATTTGGTGAAAACTTACCTTCTTATGTACCAAATACAGTGTCATTTTTTTATTTAAAATATTTATTTTTTTGCCTTATTTTGACTTAATATCGAAAAAGCACCCTAATTTTCAATCGAAAATTCTCACGTCAAAATATCTGCTTTTTTAAAAAAGTCGGTGGGCTTTTTGTTCGTTGAAATCTCTACTTTTTTATGGTGTAAAAAAAAATATACATTACTATGGTAAATGTGATAAAATCCCCTTTAAATCCTACCTTTAATTTTATTATATTTAGAACAACTATTTTCGCATATTTTTTGCGATCTTTATGTTTTATGGATTTGTTATTTTTTTCTTTATTAATGTAACATGGAATCTTACGTTTTTCGAGTAATTAAAGTATAAATTTTAATAAATAGCTCAAAATTGTACATAATAATTAAAAAAAATTTCGAATTCAAGTTTTTTTCGACAGACCATCTTCTTTTCAGGAAAAATAACTAAGTAAAAATCTCCTAACTTTTTTCCGTTCAACAATTTTAAAAGGTCTCTCTTTCACTGTCACTTGCAGTCTTCTTCTACATCATCAATACTGCTTCCACTATCTTGCCATTCTTCATATTCTTAAAAATTGAGTACTGAGGTATGTACTTACCTTAATATCACCAGTAGTTCACCACAACAGAGTCACTAATAAACTAAAAGATATTCAAATTTAAATAATTGAAAAAGCAAAATTGTCAACAATTTTCTAGTAGTAGACACAATATTGCCGTAATGCCGGCATGCATTGCCGTAATGCCGGCATGTATTGCCGTAATGCCGGCACATATTGCCGTTATGCCGATAGTATTGCCGTAATGTCGAAACGTATTGCCGTAATGCCGATAATATTGCCTTACTGCTGGCAGTATTTCCATATTGCCGAAAAAATTACCATATTTCTGACAATATTGCTGAATTGCCGATTAGTATTGCCGTGACACAGTAATGTATATTTTTTTTTACACCATCAGAAAGTACAGATTTCAACGAACAAAAACCCACCGACTTTTTTAAAAAAGCAGATATTTTGACTTGAGAATTTTCGGTTGAAAATTAGGGTGCTTTTTCGATATTAAGTCAAAAAAAGGTGAAAAAATAAATATTTTAAATCAAAAAAAATTACAGTGTATTTGGGACATAAAAAGAGAAGTTTTCACCAAATTTCGTGAAAAAAAACTTTTTCTTGTAAAAGATAAAAATAAAAACCAAAAACTTGGTTATTTGAATTTTTCACATAAATTTTGAGGTTATGTTGTAGTTCTTTTTATTACCTACAACTTTGCCATTTAACGTTTTTCCATAGGACTTGTAGTTTTGCCGGAAATCAAGATAAATCGTTTTCTATCCTTAAAAACGCACCCCTTCCACTCCCCTACCTCGGATCGCCCGTAAATTATTTTTCCTTTCATTTTTGTTATATTATCTTTCGTTTCCAATTTGTTTTATCCTACTATTATTTTTTTTGTTTCAAAAATTATCGACCCTGGTCTATTAAGATTTAATTCCAGGGTGAAAAATATTAGTGGTCACGAGTTAACCTTAATATCTTCCTTTGTCCTCCATTGTTAAGTGTCCAAAAAAAGCATTTTGAGAAATACAGGTCCAATTATACTACTGATATTATTTTTTGTAGGTTCAGGGGCATTCTATTTTATACTTATGCCTTCCATTTCTTAAGATTTAATGTATGCCTTTAGTTATCATAATTATGCTGGTTCAAAGAACAGATTTGGTACAATTAATATTATATCTAATTAATACAAATACCGATTTTAACACCAACTGTCATTAAAAGATATTTTTTTAAAACCGACCAGAAAATATACACTTTCTGGACAATTTTTCGTCCAGAGAATAATGTTTTGTCGATCAAGACCGGAAAATATTTTTTTTTAAAACCGACCAGAAAATATACACTTTCTGGACAATTTTTCGTCCAGAAAATAACCTTTTTCCGATCGCAAGACCGGAAAATTGACGTTAGAGACCGGAAATAGTAATTTACGTTACAAGACCGGAAAGTAGTGTTTTTCAGGCCGAGACAAGCATTTCCAGGGCGAGCCATAGGCGAGTCCTGGAAGCTTGGAGAGACCTGGAAAATACTAATTTTCGGTTGCGTGACGTACAATATTTTTTTTAAGACCGACACTTAGATATATTTTATAATCTACGCGAAACAAGTTTGACATAAAGAACAAAATTAAAAATCAACGAACTGTCACTCGACAATACATCGAAATGTTGTTGTCATAATAACGAAATCAAGGTATCTTGTATTATCAAAGAGCGATTGGAAAAACAGTGACAGTGACAGTGACATTAGAGACCGGAAAAACGTTATTTTCTGGACGGAAAATTGTCCAGAAAGTGTAAATTTTCTGGTCGGTTTTAAAAAAAAGATTATTCCGGTCCCTGTTTTTTGTTCTTCCAATCGCTCTTTGATAATACAAGCTACCTTGATTTCGTAACTATGATAACAACATTTCGATGTATTGTCGAGTGACAGTTCGTTGATTTTTAATTTGTTGTTTATGTCAAGCTTGTTTCGCGAGTGCGCAAATTTAACAATATGAATTCAGATTTTGAATTATCCGACACGGAAAATGAGATTTCAGAAGAAATTTTGGAAGCAGCAAAGAAAGCGACTTACGATATATTGCCAGTAAAATCAAAAGCCCGTTACGAGAAGTCAGACGACGCATTTAAAAATAATATAAAATAAATTAATTTAATGTAAGTATATCAAAGTGTCGGTCTTAAAAATAATATTGTACGTCACGCAACCGAAAATTAGTGTTGTGCAGGTCTCTCCAAGCTTCCAGGACTCGCCTACGGCTCGCCTTAAAAGACACTATTTTCCGGTCTTGTAACGTAAATTACTATTCGTTCAACCTCTAAAAAATAAGAATTGTCCTGGAGTAGATAACTCCTTCATCTCCTACCGGTGCTAAATATTTTTCGGTATGATCAGAGATCCGTTCCTTATTTATTTCGCCATCAAAAAAGGCTATAAGTAGTAGTCACTAAACAACATCAACTCAAATCGTTATATTATGGTTATATAACATAATACCTTTGATAAATATATTTCTAAATTGGAATTCTAAATCCGATGCAATAACCTACCAGTTATATAATTTTAACTGGAAACTTACTCAAGCTCTTTGAAATTAATGTACACGATAGTCCTGGCGCTTCCTTTTCTATAACACTCTTGGTAGCTTCTGGTGTGACATCGCTTGGAGCAAATCCTGTCCCTCCTACGGTAATAAGAATATCACAAGTAGACAATCTGGCGACGTTTCTAAGAATGTCCGCTATTTTTTGCTCGTCATCGGTGACAATTTGCTTAAAAGTTATCTGACAATTTAAAAAGGTTTTCTTTATCTCGGCTTCCAAGGCTGGTGCGGCCAGATCCTTTTCTGGAAATCGGGAACATGTTGTACTTACTGGAAAGATTGAGAAAGATTTGAAATAGCCTGTTCAATATAGACCTGGTCGATAATTTTTGAAACAAAAAAAATAATAGTAGGATGAAACCCATTGGAAAAGGAAGAGAATATAACAAAAATGAAAGAAAAAATAATTTACGGGCGATCCGAGGTCGGGAAGTGGAAGGGGGTAAGTTTTTAAGGGTAGAAAACGATTTATCTCGATTTTCAGCAAAACTACAAGCAAAGTTGTAGGTAATAAAAAGATCTACAACTTTTGTATTTACACTTTTTTCACATAACCTCAAAATTTATGTGAAAAATTCAAATAAACAAGTATTTGGTTTTTTATTTTTATCTTTTAGAAAAAAAAATTTTTATTCACAAAATTTGGTGAAAACTTACCTTTCTATGTTCCAAACACACTGTAATTTTTTTCATTTAAAATATTTATTTTTTCACCTTATTTTGACTTAATATCGAAAAAGCACCCTAATTTTCAATCGAAAATTCTCACGTCAAAATATCTGCTTTTTTAAAAAAGTCGGTGGGATTTTTGTTCGTTGAAATCTCTACTTTCTGATGGTGTAAAAAAAATATACATTACTATGGTAAATGTTCTCAAAAAATGCAAAGAAACGAAAAAAACTCAAATCCGAAATTTTTTTTTTAATCATTATTTACAATTTTGAGCTATTTATTAAAATTTATACTTTAATTACTCGAAAAATGTAAGATTCCATGTTACATTGATAAACAAAAAAATTAAGAAGCCATAAAACATAAAGATCGCAAAAAACATGCGAAAATAGTTGTTCTAAATATAATTAAAGGTAGGATTTAAAGGGGATTTTATCACATTTACCATAGTAATGTATATTTTTTTTTACACCATCAGAAAGTAGAGATTACAACAAACAAAAAGCCCCCAAAAGTGCTTTTTCGATATTAAGTCAAAATAAGGTAAAAAGGTAAATATTTTAAATCAAAAAAATTACAGTGGGTTTGGGACATAAAAAGGTAAGTTTTCACCAAATTTCATGAAAAAAAAAATGTTGTAAAAGATAAAAATAAAAAACCAAAAACTTGGTTTTTTGAATTTTGAGGTTATATTCCACATCCCTCTGATTGCCCGTAAATTATTTTTCCTTTCATTTTTGTTATATTCTCTTCCTTTTCCAATGGGTTTCATACTACTATTATTTTTCTTCACTTTTTACCATTTTCAAAGGCTTCAGCCCTGGTGTATTAGTTTATAAAATTACTACTGTATCTACTTAAAGTATATAGAGACCATTAGAATATTTATTATAGGTATTTGTCCCTTTGGAGTGAGCTAGGATGTTTTTATATTCGTGAATTAAATTTATGCTAAAGAACAAATTAATATGTATTACCTAAATTAAATATAAAAAATACTTACCGGTAAGAATTCCAAACTTCAGCATATCTAAAAAAGAAATGGAGAGATTAATCCAAGCGCTGTTAAAAATTATATTAAAAGTTAACAACTCATATTATATAATACAAATCAGTAGGACCTTTACACGTTGTTCTTAAGGCTTTAATAATAAGTAAAGCTCTATACTGCCACTCAAAAAAAAGTGTCTGTCAATTTGACTGCCATTTTACCATCAGTTCTTTTTCAAGCCAGCCCCAGTGCTCGATGCTTATTCTCTAACTACTCGACTCCTTATTTTGCGTGACGAATAAAATCCGTTCAAAATATATTTTTAATTAAAATTTTTTTCTTTATAAATCAAAAGGAAACTTTCTATGCATACTTCAATGTATAAAAAACTATTTAGGAGATGCTTTAAGTCAATGTAAATCAAAAAATATCAGTTCGATGAAATTAACTTGTTCCCTCAGAAAATAAAATACGGTGTGCAGCAAAAATGTTTAATATTTTTATGTTTTTATTTTAAAAAGCCATAATATTATGAAAACAAACTAATCGGACTTATGATCGACGGTTATCTCTAACAAAGTCTGCAGAAAATCTTATTTTCGTGTTGTTCTGTTGCCATTTATTTTTTATACAGGGTTATTCAGAAAACACGATTAAATCCATTTTTTTCTCCAAAATACGCGAAATTTGGAATTTGGGTATAACTTTGAAATTAAAACAATAATTCTTTGTAAAAAAATATTCTAAAATGAAAGATGGAGGGAGGTACTTTACTCTTAGCGGAATTTAAAATTTTTGATCCTACCTCGTATACCATAAGACTTTTCACGGATTTAATGGGTGTTATTTTGGTTTAAGAACATGCAGAACCTATCTAAAATAAAATTAATTTTCTAAACTTAAAGATAAACAACTTTCCCATATGCTGCGCACTTTCTGCCGGTCAGTGGCGTAGCTAGCATGGGTGACACCCGGGGCGGAATTCGTGGTGTCACCCCAAAAATGAAAACTGATTATTATTTTTATCTAATTAAAATATAAATGAGTAAACAAAAATATGTAAGTACCTTAAAAGCTCTTTTTTCTAGATTTAACAGCTGCAAACTCACTAATTACGTCCTCAAAATTTATTTTTTGCGTTGCCTCGTGTTCTATTGTTAACATGCTTAGACGGTTGAGTCTTCTTTCGCTCATTGTAGCCCTCAAATAGTTTTTTATTAATTTGAGTTTGCTGAAACTTCTTTCACACGAGGCTACCGATACTCAAATTGTTACAAATAGTTTGAGAGCGACCACAAGATTTGGCACAGATTCTATAAAATCCCATTGCACAATAAACTTTAAAAAGTCTAGAGACAACCAATGAGACACTGATATATTGGCCGCTTGAATATGTCGGCGGAGTCTTGGTATCTCCAAGAGGAGTTCGGCTTCCGATACTTCATCGTCATAAAAATTACAAAATTTTGATACAGCCAATTTCAATTCATCAGTATTTGCACTGGTGAAGGGACGAAGACTATTAAAATGATTTCGGTTAACGGATAAAATTGGGACAGGGCTTATGCATGTTGTTAAACTAAGACAATTATTTTGAATAATTTAATAACAAGAGAGATTAGAGAAGTAAAAAGATTCTTAGATCTTAAAATATAAAAGCAATTTTTGTGTTTATTTTTATAAAATAAAATTGTGATTTGTAAAGTAAAATGAGCCGCATATAAGTAAATAACACATTTTGTATGTATGTTAATAACCATTGAATGATCTTAAAAAAAAAATAAAAGTGGCTTTACTCAGTGATTATTATTGTTGATAAAAATTGTCATAATTATGATTTGTGTATTTTTTTCATCACTGTCGGGTTATCGGGTGGGTCGGGTGTCACCCCTAAAAGGGTGACACCCGGGGTGGTCCGCCCCCCCGCCCCCCCTCTAGCTACGCCACTGCTGCCGGTCACTGTAGAGGGTGTATCATAACTAAGGGGCTATACAGCAACAGGATACAGATAGTGGACTTAAAAATGTGATTCATTTAATTTTACTTTTTATACGGTTAAAGAGAGGGTGATCCAAGTAAATATTTACTTTATAAAATTGGCGATGATTTGATGTTAAGGGGATATAAATCAAATTTGGTGCAGTTATGTGTTTGAGGGCAAGAAGGATGATTCCATAATTAGTTTATAAGATACCTCTTAGAGAACGCCAGCTACACAATATGAGTTTGATAAATTCTCGAATATATTTTTTATCTCTCACATTTCTGACTGCTTTACCTCAAATTATGAAAGAGGGATCTTTTATACGTAAAAAATTGTATTTCATTAATCTCGATCAGTGGCGGCTCGTTAATGAAGGGCTCTGGGGCGCCGCCCTCCCTGCAATTATTTCAAACAGAATCCAAAAATACTTTACTTAAAAAACCAATCTATTTAAGCAATCCACTAAAAAATAATTCAAACCAAACATAGCCCTATTCCAGCGGGTAGGTTATACTAAGCGCGGGCATAAATTCAAACCAAACATAGCCCTATTCCAACGGGCTGGTTATACTCATATACAAGCGAGTTGCACGCTCTCAATGTTTTTTATACTAAGTTGGGGCGGGCGACCGATTATCCGTCCCGATTCAACGCGGCTTCTCGATGAGTTGTTATGACGACAGAGGCGTGACGTCACCTACACATCGCACAACGAGCGGCCACGATGAGCTCCAATTTTCCCCGCCCAACAACAGCTGTTCGCGATGCCACGGTAGAATAATCAATATATTATGTAGCGAGGCGACCTGTCGATGCCGCTAGGCGCTAACGTTTTGTTTATTTGTTTTGATTTGATTTATTAGTTACGTTGTTGTTGTTGGAAAATGTCGTGTAATATGAAGGTCAGTGATTTACAGAAGCTTGTGTTTAGTTCTCTGAGCTTAAGTGAAAAAATTGATTTAAAAAATGCAGGGCGGCCACTAGAAATTGAACATAGTACAAGTGCAATCAAAATGTAAAAGTAAGGCACCGTTTACGCATAAGTTTGACAAAGAAATATATGATAAACAATCCTGGATATGCGGTTGTGAGGACAAAAATTCTTTTTTTTGTTTTGTGTGTCTTCTTTTTGACGGGGATGATAATTGGACTATAAATGGGGTGCAGGACTTAAAACATGTTTCAGAGAAAATAAAAAAACCTGAAAATAGTGCAAAACATCGTCATAATGTGGTAAGTTTTGAGATGTTAGGACAAACTAATATTTTAACTTGTTTAAGTAGTGCTTATGATGATGAAATTAAAATTCACAACGAGAAAGTTAAAAAAAACAGACACGTACTTTTGAAATTAATAGACATTTTAAATTTTTTTTATTTAAAGCCAGCGCCTGACTCGCTAGTCACGAGCCGCCACTGATCTCGATATTTCAATTAGTTTTTGAAATAATTGCGCTTAAATGCTAGATGGCAAGAAACATTTAAATAAACACCTTTCCTAACGAAACATATTTATTGAAAACTAACCGTGCATTCTTAAGCATAAATGACATATTTTTAAGTCTACTACTTATCTCCTGTTGCTGTATTTGCCTATTAGTTATGAGACATCCTGTATACAACGATAAGAAAATGGTTTAACTAGTCACTTTATTGATTTGATAATAGATGAGTTCAGCAAAATGGTGTTTATTTGTATACTCACTGTTAAACTTAAATAATAAACAACAAAAAAATCTGTGTCTGAAATATATAAAATCTAAAGGTAAAATTTTGAAGAAGTAGTCCATACTCAAAGTGGAGTTAAATGATACAGAAAAAAGAAAATCACAAAGTCTTTCTCCACAATTTTTTATTTGAATAACTAGGCGAACCTAGAATGATTCATAAAAAATTATATCGACATGTTTCGAGTGTAGAAACACTCATCATCAGGTAAACGAAGCAAATATGGTACAAATGCTGATGTTGTTAGAAGTAGAGAAATCAACAAGTGAGACTAAGCCGTAATGGAGCTTTCAATGGTACATGCAAGGAGTGAAAAAATTAGAATAAGTAGTCAAAAAGACAGAAAAGACTTCAGCATACTGAAAAGTCAAGGACCAGTGCTTGGGTGGGAAATGAAGAGAAAAATAAAAATTAGGGAGGTTTAAAAAGACTTTGTAAAAATCATTTTCAAGTATAAGTAATGAAAAATCATTAGTTTAATTTAACTATGTCGGAGACTAGTGAAGGTGTTAAAATAAGAGGGAAAGAAAAAAGAAAAAAATTGTTTTTCGTAAAATTCATGTAGATGCTTTCATTTAGCTAATAAAATACTGTTGGGGCAGTAGGTTTGATACGGCCCAGTTACCCCTGCAGGCGTTAAAACTTACACATTGTGTGCAAAAATAAGTTTTAAGAGATTTTTAAAGAATTTTAAAAAAAGTTTTGTTTTACTAGAACATCTTTTAAAGAAGTTCCACTGCAACCTGCACGTGTCAGACGTCCCGTGACACGTGCACGGTTTTTCTTTTTTGTCTTCATTTCCCACCCAAGGCAGTGGCTTTGCACTGGTCCTTGATGAGTGTTTCCACACTCGAGACAAGTCGATTCAATTTATTATGAATCATTTTAGGTTCCCCTAGTTATTAGTATAGAAAGACTTTGTGCTTTTCTTTTTCTATAAAAGTAAAATGTTTAAAATACACGTTACACAAAAAACAGCCAGAGAAACACTTAAACAACACCATAATCGGAAAAAAAATAATATGGCACAACCTGGCGCGTGAGCTTGCCCACTGCTTATCTGGAAACTTTAACGAGGAAACCAGATCAGTGTCCAAAAATCTGTTTGCTAAATCTTTGTAAATGCATTATTCAACTTAAGCGATTTTTAAATCCTTTGGGAAAAATATTTATAAAGATGGAATCTTTGATGGATGGAATCATCAATTCTTCTTTGTGCCATCGTTCTTTTGTTCCTTTTTATAGCCACAAAGTGTTTCTAGAAATAATTAAAAAGACGCCGCCAAAAAGTTCAAGCATAAACATACCTACGTCGTCACCCTATCAGTCTATTCTCTTATTTGCCAGTCGAGTTTCTCCTTATATTGCCATCTTTGTTTCGTTAACTTAAATAGAAAAAGACAGCTTAGAAACAGGACTCGAAATAGTAGTCCGGTAGAAGCGCTTCGGCCGCTGGTCGGGGCCGCTCTTATATGGGTCAGTGAGCCTAATGAATAAAAATGTAGCAATTGCTTTTTCTTATAAAATCGAAGTAATTTATTGAAAGCCAATGAATAAATACTAAATTAATTGATTTTGTGTTCAGCAATTATTGCTTAAAAGTGCAGAAATTGCTTCTAGTCAATGATTTTTCTTAAAAAATTGAAGCAATTATTGCAATCGTTTGCTTAAAATGTGATGAATAAATTAAGGAATTGCTTTTTCTAGTGTAGCAATTGCTTTCAACTTTTTAAGGTAGGTCGACCCCTGCATCATTTGCTTGGTAGCGGTCTCAGACCAAGTGCTTGGTCTGAGGTAGCAGTAAACTTTAGTTCTCCGCGGCATACATGTGCGTTGTTCTTAATTTGTGTCTTCAAATATGGCTGAATATATGAACGTTCGTAAAAGAAAAATCTACAGTGTACGTAAAAATTACAGATATGATGATTTCAGAAAGTTATATCGATTTGAAAGCGAAAATGTTGAGTGGTTGGCAAATTATTTTTGACTCATAGATACTGGTAAAAGGCGACGGGGGGCACTGTCACCTTTAAATAAGATTAAATCCTTTCTGCGAAAATTGTCGGATCCGGGCTTTCAAAATTCAGTGGGTGAAGAACTCGGTGTTCACCAAACTACTGTCTGTAAGACATACACTTCTGTAATTGATTCAGTTTTGGAGAAGGCCAATATGTGTGTGTTGAAGCTGTTGTGGAAGCTAAACGGTTGTGAGAGATTTATTTATGTTCCTTCAATTTGTGAATGAATATCTATTGCTTGTCTTTAATTTCTTCATCACTACTATCACTTTCCTCATTTTCACTGAAATCTGCCATATCACAAAATATAAGTTTCCTATTTTCCACAAAAACGTAACAGATTACTATTGTACTAAATAAATATACCAACGTTGTTGTATTTACGTCAACTCTTTTGCAAATTAGGCACCAAACTGAACATAAAATCCATAATCTGAACAAGTGGATAAGCCACGTCTGAACTTGTGTTGAGAATAAGTATTTGCTACAGAGGTGTAAGAAAAACAGCAATTGCTTCAAAATTTTATTCATATCCAGATCCAGCAATTGCTTTTACTTATAGCATTTGCTAGTCAAGCAATTGCCTTTACTAAAAAGTAATGGCTTTTACTAAAAAAGGTAATTGCTTAATTTTTATTCATTAGGCTCAGTGTTTTAACGTATTTTTATTAGTGAGCGTAATTTCGTTTATTTCTCAGTACAGCAATTTTAAAAAAATTAAAACCGTAGGAAATTATATTTTTTTCTTTCTCTATGCGGTGGGATCAAATCAAAATTACCTAATACTATATATGCACCTTCTAGGGATGTACTAAAGAACTGCGTGAGGTGCGTGCGTCTGACCTTGCTAAACAAAACAACGAAGGGCGCATTTTGGCGCTCAATACTGCGTTCAGGGTCGTCGGCCCTAAAACTGGGAGACTCCCTTTTTAAATGCGAAAGAGATGAGAAATATTTGATCCGTCAGTGAGTCATCGTAGATATGAAAACCATTGAGGCCTAAACATAAATATGAAGCTGTGGCATCCCTACAAAGGTTTATTTTTACAAGTCATCGCTAGAGGATGGGGATATTGTGTAAAACCACCATAATTACCCTTAGACGCAAGAATCCCCAAAGTGGCTTGCTTTAAGGGAAAACCCACACAAAAAAAACTTACAATTATACTCTCTAAAAGGTACGGAAAAAATACTACCACAAATTCCTAAGGCTTACTACTATATGTGACGATCTAAACCAACTTACCTCGGTCCAAAAGTGGATGATTTCGGAGACACATTGTGACAATTTGGTCTTAGAAAAAAGAAAAGCACAAAGGTCTTTCTCCACAAGTTTATAAGAATAACAAGACCTAGAATAATTCTTAATAATTCGACATTTTTTAGTGTAGAAACGCTCATCATCAGGAAAACAAAGTAAATAGTACAATGCTGATGTTAGCAATAGAGAAAATACTAGCTGGGATTGAGCCGTAATGGAGCTTTCAATGGTGTACACGAGATGTAAAATATGAATAGTCAGAAGACCGACAAGAATTCAGCATACTGGAAATTCAAGGGGTAGTGAAAATACCCTGTCTTGGGCAGAACAACGAAGAGAGCAAAAGAAAATTAGAATTTTAACGGACTTTGTCAAAATCATTTAGGTATAATTAAGTAGTGAAATGAGGGAAAGAAAAATCTTAAGTTTCAATAAAATCGTAAATGTTTAACAAATTTTTTGTTTGCGCTGTTTAATAAAAAGTTCTTTCCTTTGTTTTACGTACGTACGCATAACTTAATTTTTTATTTACAAAACTTAAATCTATAAAAATGGTTTTTATTTTTGAGTATTTTAATAAAAAGTTTTTTGCCATATGTCTGCATTTTTATTATTTCTGTTGCTACTTGCTAGGCTTAGATTTTTAAATATCTTTCTTGATTTCTTAACCATAGCGCTGTATGTAACCGAAATAGATCAAGGTTTAATTTATAAGACCACAGATATAATAAAGATTTATTTATTAACTTTACCTGTCATTTTAGGGTGCAGGTATTAATTCAACTTATTTTTCTTACTTTACTCTTTTGATGATTACTCAATTTTCTTATTTCAGAGCGTTTCATTCAATATAGCATTTATATTCACAAATAATATTTCCTTGTTGGTCCAATAAAAATTAGTTTATCGTTGAATATTTAACACTTACTAGGCAATCCCACTTTCCTTATATTTAAATATGCTGTCTACTGATACTTTATCATAGTTCTTTTCTGCTAAAAGGGTAATAAATATGAATTTACCAAATCCAGCAGTAAACTTGGAAAACTCTAGAAAATAAAAATGGATAGCTACCTACTTAAATTGTCTATCACATATTTACAAATATGCATTAGAAAATAGATATAGAGAATTGGAATTAGATTATTATCGTTTTTAAGTTTTAATTAAAAAGGTAATGGTCTTCTCCAACATTTAAAAAATTATATTTAATAAACGGAATTTTAAAGTGGTGATTTATTTATAAATATGGATTAGGTAGACGGTTTATCAATATTCGCCCTACTATCAAGACCCAAAAAAACAAATGACATATCGGTATCTTATCTTGGATCATTGAACCGATTTGTGCCATATGCTCGTATCTGCAAACATCTTCTGATTTTAATCAAATTTGTCTCAGTTATCAAACTAACAACAAAACTCCATTGAATAATTTTATGTACCTATCAGTTGTAACATTCATGACATAATCCTAAACATTTACCGATAATAAAGTAGCATAGGTGATTTGTATATTCCTAATTCAAAAAATAAATTACCTACTTCAATTTTGTCTGGTCCAACATTGTTGTAGCATTTCGGATCATGGACGTCTCATAGAATTTTTTTTTTAGACTAAGTCAAAATTAGAGTCTTTGGAGAAATTCATCATTATTTGCCACAACCTCTATTATAATACACTTGGTAAGAGTTTACCGATTAAATAAACACATCTCTTCTAACAAAATAAGAACAGACAATAAGCCATAATATGAGGAAACAGCGAAAAAATATTGAGCGACATATCTGACTTCTGTCTCCTACCTTAAACTAAACCAAACCAATAGTGTTAATGTTTCGTATTTTTGTTATACCCAAATGCATTATAAATTGCTACAATCACAGTTCAGTTTTTACAGCATATATTCCACCGCTTACCAGGTAGGTATATATTAATTTTTTATTTCGGATTTAATTTCATCCCACTTCTGACATCAACGATAGAATCAATGTCAATTAGACTGCTTCTAATCCTCATTAAAATGACTAATTACAAATACATTAAAATAAAATGTTTAACAAATATTGACTGAACTGAGCGAACCGAAACAAACAACAAAATATCTAACACCCAATTAATTATAAAATTTTAGTAGCTAGCATTGAATTTAAGTTAAAATTTCTATTTGGTAGCTATAGGTTTACCTAATTAACGTTTTATTTTCTTATTTGCGTTTTATTCATGTTTCTGAGTGACAATAAACGGGGTGTTTGGGGAGGAAATGGGTAAAATTTTGGGAATGTGTTCAGAGGATGAAAATAAGAGAAATAAACTCATATGTTTTAGTTCGATTCTCAACCATTTCTGAAATATAGGTTCTAAAGTTTTTGTAAATTCATTTTTATTTTAAAAGCGAATAATTGCAGGTACTGCAGTACAAACTAACTTAAAGAATATTTTCAAAAACCCCTCCACCAACTTCAATACATTTTTCGGCACGTTTGTTAATCGTTTGGGTAGCACGTTGGATTGAGTGGGGATTGTTTTTTATAAAAGCTGCAGCATTGAAAATTTGATCGCGGAGTGTTCTCTTGTTTCCACCCGTGTTTCATATACTAGCGATTTCATCTATCTCCAAAGGCAATAATCAAGCGGGTTTAAGTCTGGTGAAGCTCGGTGACCAAACTTGCGCACCACCTCTGCCAATCCAGCGATTAGGAAAACGATAATTCAAGAATATTTCATACACGGAGACTAAAATGAGGTGGGGTTCCATCATGTTGGAAGTCGAACATTTAAAGGAACGAATGGGTATCAAATGGTCTTCCAAAAACCATAAATATCCTTCTCCAGTAAGACGCCAATCCTTTCAAATGGACCAAATAACTGGTCGTTGGGCATTCCAAACCAGACATTACTACTGAATCGATGTTGAAAGTTTCGTTCAAATGTAGCATGAGGGTTTTAATCTGCCCACCAATGTTCATTGTGGCAATTATTTATTCCAATACGAGGGAACTGAGCTTCATCGGTAAATAAAATATAGTTGTGCAGACTTTGATTTTGATGGATCCATTCACAAAATTGTACCCTTGAAGCAGGATCACCATCTAGAAGATGTTGAACGGATTGAACGTGAAAATGTTTTAAACCGTTTTTTCCAAGTGACTTCCATACAGCTAGATGTGATGGTATATGAAGTTCATTTGCAACCCGTCTCGTACTTATACCTGAGTTCTCTTGACAGACCCCTGGGGTACCCCACAGAAACTGTTTAATTTAGAGCTTTTCTTGTCACCTACCCTAACATATTGTTGCCTATCAACTAAATAAGACTTTATTACATCATATACTTTACCTCTTAATCCCATATGGCTAAGTTTTCTCAACAAAATATCAAGGCTAACAACATCCAAAGCTTTGCTTAAGTCCACAAATACAGCCGCTACAATTTTTTCATTGTCTAAAGCAGTAGAAATTTTATCTGTAAGATCCATGGTAGCACTTAAAGTGTTACTGCCATATTGAAACAGATCTCTGTCAATATACTT
This sequence comes from Polydrusus pterygomalis, assembly GCA_963969555.1. Taxonomy (NCBI): domain Eukaryota; kingdom Metazoa; phylum Arthropoda; class Insecta; order Coleoptera; family Curculionidae; genus Polydrusus; species Polydrusus pterygomalis. The sequence continues at coordinate 25,395,866 of OZ018379.1, forward strand.
ATCCATAAATTCTAACTTTCTAACTTTTATTACATATTCTGTAATTTTCGAGAACACATTTATCACTGAGATAGGTCTATAGTTATTCATTGATCATGATCGTTGAAAGATAATTGTTATTTTGCTTAACTTTAGTTCCTCTGGAAATTGTCCACTAATAAGTACTCTATTTATCAATTGAACTATAATTAAAACAATGTCGCTTTTAAATTTAGGAGATTTTTTACCGTAACACCATAGTCTCTAGGAGCAGATGTTTTTTGAAGTTCCATAATGATGTTGAGAACTTCTCGTCCATCTGTTTTTCTGAGAAAGCAACTTTTATCACAATATATCTCACCAAATTCAATTGTTGGATTGTCAGTCTGTATCTCTCTATTTATCTGCTCAACTACCTATATTTGTTCCCACATGGGCAAAGTGCAAATTTAGGTTATTAACATTATAATTTAGATCTGTTACTGCTTTATTGTTAACCATTAGCTTATCTATCTTTGTATCTTTTTTTGTCTCCTTTAGCATACTATTTACCAATTTCCATTGTTTCTTTGCGTCGCTTCCTGCTTCGGACTGCTTTTTACATTCGTTTATTAGATCCGTTAACTCTTCGAATGTTTTTATATCCATATTAATAGCTTTATTCCTAAATAAATCTTCAATTTTTTAATTTATTAGAAGTCTGCTGTGATCGTGATCCGATAACGCATTGTCTTCTATTATAACTGAACATTTTTTGTTACTTTCAACAACCAGCATGTGATCGAGTATACTGCATGATCTAGTTGTCACCCTTGTTGCATTGTCATTGTCGATTCGATCCATAATTTGGTAATTATGCATAGCTACAAGGCTTTTATAATCTTGAACGACGTTGGACGAGTGATCCAAGATATTAATATTAAAGTCGCCAACAATTAAGCGGTTTCCCAACTTTTATCAATGAAGGCTTCGGGGCGACCTAATTTCTTTAAAATAAAGCAATATATTTTGGTATATAATAGACAATATATCTTTTTATATTTAAATATTTTAAAAGGATTTACCTACATCATTTTAAATCATAAAAAGTTTAGTGTGATTGGCAAGACTTATTCAGGCATAATGACGATGAATCTGGTGATTTTTTCGTTGAGTGATTGGCAAGGTGGCAAAATTCAAATACTTATATTTAAAGATTCAAATAATTTCATAAAGATTTAAATATTTAAATCCTTTTAGAGATTTAAATATTTTCAAAGATTTAAATCGTTTGAAAAATGTTTAAATCATTTTATAAAGATTTAAATCATTCTAAAAGGTTTTAAATTCGATATTTAAAGAAAAAATCAAAAATACATTTTAGAAGCATTTACTCAAATAATAAATCAAAAATAATTTTCAGGAAAAAGATTTAAAATCAAAGTATGTACTTAAATTAAAAAATGTATTTGAACCACAAAAACTATTTAAATCTCACTAATTATGACAGAGAGCTCTAAGAAACTTAGGTACTACAACATCAACACAAACACAACATAGGTACTAATTATATTTTTATTCAATGTAGTATTTTGATTTGGGTTCTTCTATAAATAATTAATTTATTGATAACATTATAATATAGTAGGTAGTACCATAGGTACCATAAATCCGTATCAAAATTCACATTTTGTTAATATAGGTATGTAATTTGAGTGCAAAATCTAACCTCACAACAATAAGTAGGTTAACAATATGCTACTGGTTTCTGTATCTGTTTACATCCTTTTTTAGATATTATATCATCCTTTTGTTTCATCGTCAGGTTTAACTTTCAAATTAGGGATACGATTCGAAGTCGGAGGCCATGAACTTCTATCGGCGCCTTGGTTGTTAACCTCGAATTCTCAGGACTTATTATTACACAACAGACTACTAACCTGTCTAGAATTTTTTGGGCCCCTTCAAAAATGTACACAAAACACAGCGCACGGTTTACTATCGTTACGATGCCGCGATTCAAGACTACGAAACGAAAAACGAATCCTGCCGTCCTGCCGTTGAGTGGCCGTCAGTTTGCCGGCGATCGTCTGATTGTGAGCAGTCGAGTATGAACCGCCTCGTAGATAACGAAATATTGACGCTCACAAAAATAGACAGCTTCCACAATGTATATGTCGAAGAAGACATACGTTATTTACAGTGCCATAGTGTTTTACGTGATTGTGCTTTTTCCGGTTGTACGTTGTAAAATTTGCGAGTCGATCGATGTTCGCAATAATATTCATAATTTAAATAAACTTAGAAATTGTACAGAAATCACGGGTAATTTGTATATAGTGCTTATAGAAACTACCGAGAGTGAGTCCGATTATGACCAGTATGTCTTTCCGGAACTAACGCGAGTCACTGGTTATGTGTTGTTTTTTCGAGTCGCACACCTAACTTCGCTTGGAAAACTTTTTCCCAATTTAAGATTAATTCGAGGATTACAACTTCTGATGAACTATGCGCTCATAATTCACGATTTACCAAGTTTACGAGAGGTGCGTATTATTTAAATTTATTATATATGAAAAGTAGCAATTGAATAATCAAATCGACTGCATGGTATCATTTTACAATCAAAATATACAAAACAATAAAATACGATAACGAAAAGTTAACCTACTGTGGTACTATATATCCCCATAACAATTAATCTTAATATCGGCCAGTTGTTTACTTTTATAGTTGGTAAAAGTATTAAGATTATGTAATATTATTTTTTTTAAATCAAATAAAACCTGCAACATGCTTTCCTGATGATGATTGTAGACTAGACAGTATAAAATCAAATTCTAAAAATAGAGAACATAAAAATAAACGGGTTGTAAACATATCCATCCTTATCAATATTTTAATGTAGGTACGATTAGTATTGATGGGCAGGAATGCAAATATTTTTTTTGTGTTGGGTCTTCTGCTCTGTCATATGGTTTTATTGCCATTTATTGCCGATCATTGGATTATTATTAAATAATGAACATTCAGTAAACATTAGGTATAGAAAACATGGCTATGTGATGTACCTATGTATGTATAGGTTATATTAAACCATTCAACGATTTTAGACATTATCATTATAGTATTATGGGATACGGTAAAACAAAGTTGAACTTGTAAATTTTCACTACAATAATAGTAAAATGACATGTTTCACTAACACTGTAGCTTTGTCAGATCACAATGATTTATTAAAAGTTGAAAATAAAAAGGGGTGAAATTAAATTATTGAAGATGTCGAAAAAACAGTGGAAGGGTTACAATAGCGGGAAAATCCAACAGAGGGGAAAAAACAGTGGAAGGGTTACAATAGCGGGAAAATCCAACAGAGGGTTTAAAAAATTAAATTATGTACAATAAAGGTAATTTACAAAATCTTAGGTGGTATACCTATGGTCAACAGAATAAATTTAACAAAGGTAAAAAGGTAAATTATTTAAATCTTTAATTGATCATTAAGTAACAGAGGTCGGTATTTTAAAGTTTATTTATTTCCATAGATTCTAACAAATTTAGTTTTAAGCCTTTGTTTTCTGTTTGTAAGAATTTAAAGGAAGGATCGAAAATATGTTGATTATCAATTAAATGATTAGCATATAGTTTGAGTCGGTTTTGTTTTTTAGAAAACTGTTATAATGTTCCTGTATTCTTTTATTAAAATGTCTACATGTTTGACCAACGTATGTTTTAGGACAATCTTTGCATTTTAATTTATAGAGGCTTGATTTTTTGTTTTTATCGCTTTGGGTTTGACAAATTTATACTTGTTACTTTCATTGGACAACCTAGTACCTAATTGGCAATTTTCTTAACAGACTTGTCTTACAAAACTAATAAATCTTTAGGTAAATTTATCAAAAACAATAAAACCCTCATTGTGGACTTTCAATATTTTTTAGGTAGTTAAATCATAATAGCCTTATTATTTTGGCTGTATCATATTAGCTCCAGTTGGCCCTACTTACTAACTTACACCTTTAAATGTATTATACGATCCGAATGATTTACTCATTTAGCAATAGCAATAATTGCCTGAGATATGTATAATATTAATAAGAATCTAATGCACTTAAAATAATATTATCCCTTTAAATAATATAGACCCTCAACAACAATTCTTATCATTCTGTCGAACAACGTCGCCAAGCCAAATGGATTAAGAATTATATATACTACATTACTACATACATAAAATGTTCCTATATTTCTTGCTTATCATTATCAGGCTTAGTGGCACTTCTAGTTTAAAAATGTAGTGTGCATAAATTATCGCTAGTATTCAAAAATATATTTACTAGGAAGCTCATTTTATTGTAGAAATGACCGTAAACAATTTCATTAATTCCAATCCAATCCTATAAGAATATCACCTGTATTATTATCATCAGTCTCATTTATTTCTTTTATTAATGCTGCCTGTTCCATTAATTGTTTATATACAATAATACTATTTTCTGATTCATCTATATAAGAGCACAGTACTCTTACCTGTCGGAGTTAGTAAATACTCATTAATATTGTAGGTACTAGTAGGTAGTACCTAATAATATACCCACAGCAATAATATTTAAAGTAAAAAATACCAAAATTGAAGGTACCATTTATCTAACAACCGTAGCTACAAGATATTCTGGTTTATACATATCTCCGTTTTCATTTTAACCTAGATTTGACTTTTTGAATATAAGTATATAAAGGTAGGTTACAATGAAATATTTAACGCTTCATCATTGTTCTGTAGCAGTATCTGCTTTACAATTCTATTCGCAGGCAGAGTTTGAGGCTGACTGGTATTTAGCTTGGCTTTAAATAGAGAAGTTGTTATTTTTAAATATCAACTCTATTATAGTTATGCTTAAATTAGGTAACTTACTTTTGGTTAAAAAAGTATTCCCAATTATATGCATATCATGAGCTACCATATGACTTAAACACCATTGTCAAAGTGAACATATTGGGTAGGTACCTACCTATAACAGCAAATCTTTATTATCCGATATTTTCAGGGCTTGTACTTCCTGCATATAATAATTATCCTATTTACCTCAATGATCACGTTCATTTATTGTTGTGACTGTTTGTCAGAAGGAATAACTGTTGCCAGGTTTCAAATGCCTGTTTAAAAAAATCATATATTAAATCGCCAAGCTACTCACAAAATAATGTAACTACGAAAAATCTAAAATTGTGATAATTATATTGGTGTCGAGAGTTAGACCGTAAAAGCGTACAATGTTTTCTTACGGAATAGCCTATTTTAATGGCGTAAAACTTACCGTGATGGTGATGACTTCATTATTGGTGATGATATGTAAGTAAACGCACCAGAAACTTAGAGACAGTCTTAATTAAAATCATACATTATACATTACAATGCACCAAATATGAATTTTCACCCTTCCACACACAATGATATGTTTTATAAAAAGAACTGGCTATTAACTACCTCTTATCCTAAAAGTTATTACCTAACCCAGTATTCGTCCGTTGTATCAACTCGTTTTGTGGTATTTTTATGTAAAAATAGGTAAATCCTCAGGTAAATCCGAATAAATTAGTAAAGTTGGTAGGTAAAGTCAGATCCGGTCTTATCGTGCGGGTCTTACGATTTAACAAAGACATACTCTCAATTTTTCTTTTCTTTTAATCATACTATCCAAATAAAATCCGTAAGACAAATATTACAGATTTATGCAATTTTGACATGAAAGAAAAGGATATTATGTATGTTATTTTCAGCGATTCACAAATGATTGTACCTTCGTCTTGATTTAAAGGTGTCAGTTTTGTGACTTTGACAATTAATTTAATGTGACAATATGAACGATAAAAAGCAATTTTCTGGTTTTTTGCATCCCTAAGCAAAAAAAATTGTGCTTAATTTGTTAAACTATTTCGAGAATGAAAGAAAAAATGAAAATTCGCCAATCAACATGCAAGAAACCGTAGCAATAGCACTGGGAATTAGTTTAAGGATTGTGCAGAAAATTGTGCATGAGAGAAAATATAATATACCCAATACCGAAGATTACTAAAAAATGTAAACGAAGAAAGCCAAAGATTGAAGATTTGAGCGAAAATATTAAAATGGGAGTTCGGAACGTGATTTATGATTTATACAGATCAAAAACCAATGTAACTCTTCCAGTTTTAAAAGAAAATTTAAAAATTCGAGGTGGTTTGGAAATCGGACTTGAATCGTTATCAAAATTAATAAAAAAGTTGGGTTTTCGCTATAAAAAAGACTGTAACCGGTGATTTTTATGTGAGCAGCCACATCAGATAGTGAGTCGGCGTGTTCAGTTTTTAAAACAATATACGAAAAATTACAAATCTAAATTTAGAAAAGTAGTATTTTCAGACGAAACTTGGATATTTTCAAATGGAAGTGGTTTAAAATCTTGGCAAGATGATTCTGTGAAAAGCGTGAAAAGAAAAAAGTAATGTGGCACGGGAAAGCGGTTCATTATTTTATATGCCGGTTCTGTAACAGGGCATGTTCCAGGTGCAAGCTTAATTTTTTCTTCCACATCAAAAAGTTCTGACTATCATGATAATATGAATTGCGAAATGTTTGAAAAATGGCTAAAAACTCATTTAACCCCAAATTTAGATGAGCCGTCTTTAGACAATTTATCATATCATCATCATTCAAGAATTTTAAATAAACAACCTAGTTCATCTTGGCAAAAAAGTGATATTTATGAGTGGCTTGAAAAACACAACCAAAATCATTTACCAAATATGTTAAAATCCGAACTCCTATCAATGGCAAAGTCTCTCAAATCACCCAAAATATACGCTGTAAATAAAATATTGCGTGAATATGGCCATGAGGTTCTACGACTGCCGCCATAACATTGCCAGTTTAATGCGATAGAATTAATATGGGCTGCATGGGGCAAAATATTTTTATGAAAAACATGGAGGTGATGGTCTTAAATTCACGAAAGTAGAGATGATTTGGCAAGATTCGTTGGATCATATTACGCAGGAGTACTGGAAGAAATCGGTGGAACACTGGAACATACAGAAAAATTAATAAGGAATTGGTGGGATTGAGAACAAGTATTAGATGTCGAAGTAGCGCCGATGATCATTGATCCATTCGAGGACGACTCAGATGACGAGGACTTTTCAGAATTTCTAAGTGATGATGACAGTTTTTAAGTTTTTAGTCTATAATTATAAACGGTTTTCTTTGTTTACATTTTTTAGTATTCTTCGATATAATATTTGGCTTTCTTTCATGGACAATTTTCTGTACAATCCTTAAATTGATTACCAGTGCTTTTGCTACTGTTTTCTACTACCATTTTTTCTTTTTATATCTTGAAATAGTTAATCGGATAAAATTCCATCGTATTTTTAGGTTAGGTAATTTTATTGCTAAAATAAATTACACTGTTTATTGTTGTCGTATTTAATAAATAAATTTAGTAGATATACTATTTACAGCGATAGCGAATCAATGACTCGCAAGATAAAATTTTGGGCACGCCACTGATCAGAAAGTTTGCTATGAATTATTATATTACGAATTTGACGGCACGTCTAAGTCCTCATTAAACGTTTCTTTAGAAAAAATGGCACGTTAATACATAAAGGTTCGCCACCCCTGTACTATTATGTACATAATTTTTGCAAAAATAATAATATTATATGTGGCTATCTATCTTCACGACAGTTAAAGTAATAAAACTATGTTTCTTTTCTTCGGGTATATTGATACCTAAATAATCTCACAACATTTTTATAAGCTCTGGAATTTTCGAATTGATTCATGATCGGTGACCTTTGGACCCGCATGATAAGACCAGATTTCACTCTATATAATAGGAGTCGATTAGTAGCATGGAGCTTTACATCTTTATTTGTTGGGTATACCCTCGGGTATACCTATGGTACTAGAAGTTTCGACATGAATAATAATAATAGGGTTAGTATTATATTAACAGAGTAGAACAATAGGCCTTAGTGGGGCAGATATCCAGTCCAAGGATCTGGATACTGTTCAAGTCTTAAATTTATGTAATACATAATATAATATTTTGGTGCTGTAAAAATATATTACTGATTTTATGAGAGGAAAAAGGAGGGGGAGAAGGAGGTAGGGGAGCAGGTAAATAATGTGACTCATAATCCACATGGATGGTGACGTTCATCATGGAAGCTACTGCGTACGGAGATAATGGTTTTTTACTGATCTTTTAAACGCTGGGTTGGATAAAGTTAATATTATTCAGTAAATTGGGTAAATAAGCAATATTAAAAGAAAACGATCTTTCAAACGTTTTTTTTCGGTGTGGTGGTACAGTTATTAAACAACGTCTGCGTAGAGTCCTATTATGAGCATCAGCTCTAAAATATATTTTTTCGTACAAGTAAGGTGGTGTTTTATACGTTATAATCTTAAAGCTAAAATGTGACATATGCAATCCAGTGGCGCAGCCAGAATTTTGTATTAGTTTTCAAAAAAAAGAACAGGATTTCAAAATTTTAAAAACTAAAATTAAACCAGGCTCGACAATTTTTAAAACCAAAAAAAAATAAAAGTAGAATGAAACCCATTGGAAAAGGAAGAGAATATAACAAAAATGAAAGGAAAAATAATTTACGGGCGATTCGAGGTCCGGAAGTGGAAGGGGGTGAGTTTTTAAGGGTAGAAAACGATGTATCTCGATTTCCGGCAAAACTACAAGTCCTATGGAAAAAGGTTAAATAGCAAAGTTGTAGGTAATAAAAAGATTTACAACTTTTGTATTTACACCTTTTTCACATAACCTCAAAATTTATGTGAAAAATTCAAATAACCAAGTTTTTGGTTTTTTATTTTTATCTTTTACGACAAAAATAAATTTGTTGAAAATTTACCTTTTTATGTCTCAAACACACTGTAATTTTTTTTATTTAAAATATTTATTTTTTCACCTTATTTTGACTTAATATCGAAAAAGCACCCTGATTTTCAATCGAAAATTCTCACGTCAAAATATCTGCTTTTTTAAAAAAAGTCGGTGGGCATTTTCTTCGTTGAAATCTCTGCTTTCTGATGGTGTAAAAAAATATACATTACTATGGTAAATGTTCTCAAAAAATGCAAAAAAAAACGAAAAAACCTCGAATCCGATTTTTTTTTTATTATTATGTACAATTTTGAGCTATTTATTAAAATTTACACTTTAATTACTCGAAAAACGTAAGATTCCATGTTACATTGATAAACAAAAAAATTACAAATTCATAAAACATAAAGAACGCAAAAAATATGCGAAAATAGTTGTTCTAAATATAATTATTAAAGGTAGGATTTAAAGGAGATTTCATCACATTGACCATAGTAATCTATATTTTTTTACACCATCAGAAAGTAGAGATTTCAACGAACAAAAAGCCCACCGACTTTTTTAAAAAAGCAGATATTTTGACGTGAGAATTTTCGATTGAAAATTAGGGTGCTTTTTCGATATTAAGTCAAAATAAGGTGAAAAAATAAATATTTTAAATCAAAAAAATTACAGTGTGTTTGGGACATAAAAAGGTAGGTTTTCACCAAATTTCGTAAAAAAAAATTTTTCTTGTAAAAGATAAAAATAAAAAACCAAAAACTTGGGTATTTGAATTTTTCACATAAATTTTGAGTTTATGCGAAAAAAGTGTAAATACAAAAGTTCTTTCTTTCTTTTTATTACCTAGAACTTTGCCATTTAACGTTTTTCCATAGGACTTGTAGTTTTGCTGGAAATCGAGATAAATCGTTTTCTACCCTTAAAAACTCACCCCCTTCCACTTCCCGACCTCGGATCGCCCGTTAATTATTTTTCCTTTCATTTTTGTTATATATTATTCTCTTTTTTTTCCAATGGGTTTCATCCTACTATTATTTTTTTTCACTTTTTACCATTTTCAAAGGCTTCAGCCCTGGTCTAAACCGTAAAAAACCATCTTAGTCTGAGCGTCTGGGGAAGGGGGGGTTTAACCCCTAAAACCCCCCTCGCTGCGCCACTGATGCATGTTATACATGTTAAGCCATTTAGATGCAACAATAAACGGTGTTATATGGTTTCTTCTTCTTGCCGTGTATAAATCTGAGACATGAGTTTTGAACTTTCTGATGAACTATCGATCCGTCGCGTCAAGACAAGGATAATATACGCCAATGCAGTGATTAAATTGAGACAGAACGAGAGCATCGCATAGGAGCTTTCTGAGCCCCTTAGAAAGGTAATGTCTTTTACTATAAATCAATTTTAAAGCTCCGTAAGCAACTCTTAGTTTCGAAGTAACATGTTCCTTAAAACGGAGTTTACAATTAAGTATTAGACCAAGACTTCTGCAGGAGACCAAGACTTTTGCAGGAATGCCATGTGGGTACAATTTTTTTCTTTCTCTTTTAAATAATTTTTTTAAATGGAAAAATTTCAAAAATGTCTTGGTGCTGACTGAGAATAAAGCTTTAATTAATGGAATTGATGGTCTTAAAAATTGTTTTAACAAGAACTATTACTTTTAATTAAACATTTAATTCAATGAATGACTGCTAATTATATTATTATGACTGACCATGGCTAGTGAGTTTTTTTTATTAAATATATTTTCATTAAAAAGTAGTGATCGACCGATACCGATACCGATATATCGGCTATATCGGCCGAGAGCCGATTATCGGTATCGGCCGATAGATGTAAATATATATATCGGCTATATCGGCCGATGTATAAAAGAACCATAGCAGCTTAAAACATTTTTTTTTTATATTTAAATTTAAAGTAATATTTCAAATAAGTTAATCTTAAGAAATTATGGTAGATATAACATGAAATAGGCATTTAATATGAATAATGTAGTTTAGGCAAATTATCATGTAAAAATATTAGTTTCTCGGTTGTTTCTGGATTCAGCCGATTCCTTTTCGCCGAATTTACGGTTCCAGCTTCTGAAAACATTTGCTCACTTGCAACACTGCCAACTGGTGCAGATAAATATATAAGAGCTTGATTATATAATAATGGTAGAACTTCTCGTTTTCTTGCCACCAAGAAATGGGATTCGCTTTTCTTTCAAGAAGAGGATGTTTCTTATATTCTGTAATTTCAGCATTCACTTCTTTACAAATGGATGCCCTAGAAGATGATTTTGTGTCACAAGAAGATGTTGTTGGAATGGTTTTTGTTTTTGTGGAGCTCATCCCTTCTCCGGCAAATTCTTCGTAGATTTCCCAAAACACATTTTGGCCAGATGTTCGACTAGTCTCAGGTTCAGAAGTTCGAACATACTTAGCAAGTGGTTCGTTGTCATCACTATTAATTTCTATAGAATCTATAGTTTCATTTATTGTATGGTCTTGAATGTAATCCGAAATGTCAGGGGAACTGGAATGTTCTACAGATGTATTGTTTTCTTTTATTTGGGACTTTAGATTTGTAGTTATGTATTCGCATATAAAATCACGGTCTTTTGTAAAAAAATTGTCTTTGAAGTGAGGATCCAAGAAAGTCGCGATGGTATAATGTTTTTTTATAAATATATTCTGAAATCGTTTATTCAAGCTGTTTTTCAATTCTTCTTTCATTGTACCTACTGCATATACAGGGTCACATAGCGAGACGCACCCTGACCCTGTATGTGTACTTTCATAATCTCTACGCCCTGAAGATGACTTATATAAGTCGAAACGCGTAGGCAATTTTAGTATTTTATAAATATAAGAAGGTAGAAAGGACTTTTCTTTACCAACCAACCCTTTTAAATCTTAACAATGAACCTTCTAGAGAGCAGCCATAACTTCGTTATCCAATAGGATTATTATTAACTATTAATATTATGTCTTTGTTAAAGATTAACTAAATTACGCCAAGAAATAATCGAACTTAAAACGATCTGCTTTAAGAATGCAATACTGAATGCACGGCACGGCAATAAACGCACGGGATTTACCGAGAAATTCAAATTAAGGGGATTCACCAATGACTTGGCGCTAAGCCATATAAATTACCGCCTATTGCTGTGTTGCCAAAGTGCAATTTTTGTTTTTATTTTTTTGATTTTAAATTGAACGTTAAAGAATTATAAATTATATTACAGAATATTCAGATTTTAGACATTAATAATGTTATCAATTAAAAAATGCCGATGTGCCGATATATATCGTTATCGGCCAAGACATTATCGGTATCGGCCGATTATCGGTATCGGCTAAAAAAGTCATATCGGTCGATCACTATTAAAAAGTACCTACCTATTTAAAGATTTTTTAAAAGTTTCGGATTTATTCGCAAAAATCTTAGAACCCATAAAATTTACTAAAAATATACCTACCTAATATAAGCAACAAAAAGAATATTATCGCCTGGCAAAACAAGTAAGTGTATACTGCCGTATGCATTCAAATGGATGCTAAAATAATGGATTTAACACATTCGCTGCCAAGCCAAATTTGTAAAAATGGCCTCCCAGGCCAAGGTTGAATCCTATAAGATACGGCAATTCTAAGACTATTGGGTATAGCAGTTTTTTTTTATGTGTATTTTGCGTGTTTTTTTTAAATAAAACCTAAACAGACACCGGTGTCTGACGTGGCGTGGTGAAACCATTTTCCCATAACGCGCCACAGAAGACACTCTGAGACATTTTTCTTACATGGTTACGCTACAGCGGACACCTTAGCGGACACGACGTAGATAGCGGACACATCAAATCCGCCCATCGTATAGAGCTATAGCCCTACTGTAAGGAGTGTAAGGAGACTTCAGTTGGAAGTAAGATAACGTTGTGTCTACTGTCAGTTCTTCGTTGCAAATTTAGGCCGATTTACGTAATTTATTTTATTACATTCTATTTTTGTGCAAAAATGAATAACAGAACCGGAAGAATTATGTATTTTGTGACCAATGAAGAACCAGGGAGTGATTTCTTTATATCTGTTTATATAATACAACACCTGATATAATGTGTTAACATTTTGATTGCCTTTCTTAAAAGAAAATAAAGAAATACAAAACGCGCTTTAAATTTTTATTGAAATGTTGGGTGTCTGCCCTGGCGTGTATGGAAATTAATTAAAAAAATTAAGTCTGCTCGCCATAGCGGACACAATAGCACACACGTGTTATAAAATCCATTTACAGTGTCCAATCAAAAAACCAAGATAAGTGGACTATGCCGCAGCGCCAATACAGACACCTCATATGAAAACTTTTATAGAAAAGTGTGTCCGCTGGGCAGTGTCGTTGAATAACTGTAGCGGATATGGGTGTCTGACGTGGCGTGGTAAAATGATAGCTGATCAGACACCGGTGTCCGCCATGGCAGCGAATGGGTTAAGCAAAGTAGAAGATGATACCGTGTCATTCTTGTTAGGATTCGACAAAAGTTGTAACAATAAACAACCAGCGTTCGTTCTTACGTTTACGTTAAATGAATGTTTACAAATGCTAATCAAGCCTTAGATCTAAATTGATCAACAATTACAAGCGATTTTTTAACAATTTTTCAACTCTTTTTTTGTATTTACGGAACTTTGACGGATCCAGGTGAGCGGGTGTCTCCGAGAGATCAACCCGGTCAAATGGTAACCTCCATGTCGGCGGTTTAACGAAATAATTTGAGGTTAGTTTTATGTATCAAACCATTTTAAGAGGTGCACATTTGTTTTAATATTTTGACTATATGACAGGACGTGAGGACGTTGACATCGGTATATATAACAGGCCTGTATTCTGTTTCACTTACTCCTTAAATCTCAGCACCTGTGAAAAAATAATTCCGAATTAAAAAAATCTAATTTTTCATAAATCTGACACTGACGCACCATTTTGTTAAGTACTACTCGGTATAAGAATAAAATGAAAAATCTTTTATAAAAAACTCAAAAAAACGCAAAACATGTCCGAATACGAATATTCCGACGACTAACCACGACATCGCAAAAGCAAGCACTACGATTACTCACAGAAAAAAAGAAGGGTTTATTCGATTACTACAGCTGTTTCTGTTGCTACTCGTGAATGGCCGACGCGTGAAAAAGGAAACCGAGGTTGCCGCTATCATTCTACAGTTTGTCACCATGAAACTAAAATAAGTAGATACTAAATACCTGAAAAAAATCATATTTATTTTATTTAAACCAATAAAACAAAAACTTGTTCTCCCTATAGTATCTTACTAACGTTCGTAATTTATCTGAATTATACTTGTCAAACGTGTATTTTATTAATTTATGAATCTAATATGTGACTTAACAGGAAGTTTGATAACAGCGCTCCTTTTGATGCACGTGTTAAGTATATTTTACGTGGACCATACAGCATGATACAGCTAACCAGACAAATTGTGAACGAGGGAATCTTTGATTTCTTTAAAACGTGAACATTGTAGTCTATTCTATGAGAAGTCTATGGAAACAATTAACACAATAAATAACAGTTGATGACAAGATCTCTACTTCTTTGCTTATAAATTTAATGCTACCGTGCGAGCAAAAATTATTTGCATCAAAGAGGGCTTGGATTTAAAAACGTAGGGCTTGGTTTAGATCACAATGATATGGGGACGATATGTATATCTAACCAAATCTAGGTTAAAATTTTGTCAAATTCATATTATGACATGATATGCCAAACTAATGAGTAATAAAATAAGTAGACAAATACAAATTTTTTTTTGTTGTTTACTAAATTAACAAAGTAACAATATACAGAAAGAAAAAGAAAAATAATTTTTTAAATTGCTGAAATTGGCCACCGCCATGCTCCAAGCATAAATTTACACGTCTCTTCATATTTTCGAAAGTGTTGACCAGCATCTCGGGAGAAATGTTATCACATTCTTGGACAATCCTTTCTGGTAATTGTTCTAAATTTGCAACTGGTGTTTTAAAAATAGTGTTCTTTAGAGAGAGAAAAAGCCAATAACATAATTATTGTTGGGGTGCCTAAACAAACTGAATCAAACACAACTGAAACAACAAAGAAAATATTTCAGTCAATGCAAATAGTCATAAATGAAGGCGACATCAAAGAGTGTTATCGAGTGAGCAGACAGGAAAACAGTATGATCCTAGCCAAACTTGCAAGAAATGAAAAAAAAAGAGAAATTTTCAGGAGAATTAAAGAGATGAAAGGCATAACATTAAAAGAGTGCAAGTTGGAGGGTAAAAATCAGAAAATTTACCTAAATGATACCATGACAACATTGAAAAGAAAGCTATTTCAGAAGGCACGGAGTATACAGAGAGAAAAAAACTATAAGGCAACATACACCATAAATGGGAACATATTTGTAAAAAAGAAAGAGGGAGAGAATTCTATTAAGATAGTTTCGGAAGAGGACCTGCTTGTTTTGTGACATGCACTCTAAAGGGCTACCTATCTACGTTTACAAGCAAGATAATCTATATAAATATCATTCGCTCCCTTAAACAATATTTTAGACGAATACAAAACTTGTGATATGTTTGCATGTGATAACCTAAATCAAGTGCCCTCTTTTGGTGATGGCGAAATGGACTTATGCATGATCCACGTCAATGTTCGCAGTGTTTACAAAAATTTTGACAACTTTCTGGTCTTTGCTGAACATATTGGGAAAAAATTCGATATAATTGTGATGTCGGAGACGCATACAATCTATGACATCAATAATTTCAATATACCTGGATATAATGTTTTCTGGAATGAAGGCGCCAGTAGCACGTTCGATGGCTGCATGGTTTATGTTAGGGAAGAAATCTATCAGAAATATACTATCATAGAAAATAATAATGTTAAGTGTCTCAAGGTCTCGATCCACAAGGGAAATAATACAGTGGACATATTGGCTTTATACAGGTCACCCTCCACAAATGTAGATGAATTTATAACTAGCTTAAACAATATCTTGCGAGAGTCTGTGACTGATCCTGGGAGACTGTATCTGTTTACTGGTGACATAAACCTAAACATCTTGGATACTTCCTGTGAAAAAATTAATAACTATCTGGCTGTGATGCATGGAAACGGATATACGAGCCTGATAAATGGAGTAACCAGAAAGACAAACAATTCAGCAACCTGTATTGACCATATATTTATAAAGTGCAAGGATGAGGACTATAGTAGGATGAGCTCTGTAATTTTGGAACAAGATTTTACAGATCATTACCCAATCTTATTTAATTTAAAACTCAAAAATAACTTATGCGCGAAACAAAAAACCATAGCCGTAAAAAAAATTAATTATAAATTGCTTTCACAAAAAATATCGCAGTCAAGATGGGATAATGTTCTGAATAATGATAATGCTGAGGCATGCACCGAGAGCTTCATCAACTCCATGCAAGAACTGATTGAGAGCTGTCGCTCCGAGTGTAGAATTAGTAAAAAAGATCGGAGGTTGAAGCCATGGATCACTGATGGTCTAATACGATCAATTGGTAAGAGAAATCAAATGAAAAAACAATGTACTCTACATCCTGATAATATTGAACTAGCAAATAATTATAAAAACTATAGGAACTCATTAACAAAATTAATTAAAAAAACAAAATACCAGTTTTTTAAAACAAAATTACAGGAACACATTAATAATCCAAAAAAAACATGGGACATAATAAAAGCGGCCACTAATGACAATAAAACCAATAAAAACGAGGTCAAAGGCATACGTAACGACAGTAACACACTCATCAGTGATCCTGGCTTGGTGTCAGCTGAATTTAACGCGTACTTTAGCACTATTGGTCAAAAGTTAGCCCAAAAAATTAAACCATCTGTAAAAATGTTCAAAGACACCTCAATTGTAAACCCAGAGTCCTGCTATTTTACTCCGGTAACATCGAATGAATTATTAACTCAAATAAATTATCTCAAAAATGGTGTGACAAGTGGTGAAGATGGCATGACTTCTGAAATCTTAAAACAAAATCATATACACCTAAAGGATCCTCTGGTTCATATTGTTAATTGTGTTTTAAGTACTGGAGTGTATCCGGGCATTTTGAAAAAGGCCATAATAGTGCCAATTTTTAAGCAAGGAGATAAAGAATCAACATCAAACTATAGACCAATTGCCTTGATAAGTACCATCAGCAAACTTATAGAGAAATGCATTAAATTTAAATTGCAGTCATTCTTTGAACGGAAAAATCTCCTCTCAAATAGTCAGTATGCCTTCAGGAGAAACTCCAGTACAGAAAACGCCTTGAGTAGGGTTACGGAGCTGATCCTGGGGGGTCTTGATGGCGGAAAAAAGGTTGTTGGGGTTTTCCTGGACCTAAGGAAGGCATTCGACACTGTTGCGCACCACATACTACTTGAGAGATTACATAAAATAGGCGTAAGAGGCGTAGTACATAACCTTCTGAAGTCATATCTGCAAGGCAGAACACAATGTGTTAAAATCGGAAATACTGTCAGCAAGCCTCTCCCGGTGGTTTGTGGTGTGCCGCAGGGGACTGTCTTGGGTCCACTATTGTTTAACGTTTACATAGACAGCATTTTGTCAATAGTTGTTGATGAGGGGGAGGTGATCTGCTTTGCTGATGACACAGCAATAATAGTTAAGGATGAATCGTGGGAACTTGTCAGTAGAAAGGCTGAGATTGCGGTATCAAAAATAAAAAATTGGCTGGACCACAGCTTGCTATCACTAAACATCGAAAAGACTAAATTCATCACCTTTGCTCTAAACCAGGCATCATTGCCATTAACTCAATATCTAAGAATACATAATTCTGACTGTAGTACTGACTTTGGGACGTGTAAGTGTAGTAATGAAATAGAAAGAGTGAAATGTATAAAATACCTAGGAATTTATGTTGATGAAAATTTAAATTGGAAAAATCATATTGACTATGTCACAAAAAAAATTAGAAAACTAATATATAAGTTTCTTGAACTTAGAAATATGTTACCTCTTAAAACACTAAAAATAGTTTATTCTTCACTAGTTGAGTCGATTATAAATTATGCGATAATTGTCTGGGGAAGGGCATCAAAAACAGTGCTAGCTAGTCTAAGTATAGCCCAAAAATATATAATTAAAATAATGATGTTCAAAACTAGAAGGTTTCCTACACAGCTATTGTTTCAGCAAAGTAAACTTCTGAACCTGGAACAATTGTATACGAAATCCGTGTTGAGATTCATGAGTAATAATCAGTGCTACAGAATTGAATTGTTTCATGACTGTAATACAAGATACGCCGCAAACAGCAATCTGTTGATGCCCTTTGTCAGACACACAGCATCCCAGAGACATATTAGTTATACTGGTCCTAGAATGTATAATGCTTTGCCTATCTCGCTGAAAAATAAACCTTTCAGTGAGATAAAGAAAAAAATTCAAGACTGGATTCTGATAAATGACTTTATTGATGAGCACATGTAAATGTAAACATTGTAAATTGTGTATCACCATTGCGCCTAAAACCTACCTGATTATCTATTGCCTCATTCATCTGACTGGGGTTGTTTGTGGACACAGAGTATTAAATTTTCTTCTCCTTTCTTTTTATCTAATTTAATCATAAGCATAACCTAGATATATAGAAATACAAAACAATAAGTTATTAACCAGCACACACAGATTTTTAAAATCAATTGTGCTGATTATAAGCTTAGTACCTACTTTAATTAAATAAGCTAATGATATTATAAATTGTAAAGATACTGTATGTGCTAAGCAAATAAAAGTTTATTATTATTATTATTATATTAAATGAGGAAAAACGAAGTAATCCATAACCCTTAAACAAGGTGATCTAGGTGAGAATTCAATATCGGATCGAAAACTGATCAAGTAGTTAATATTTTCGGCGGTTGAATGGGCGGTTGCACCGTCCTGTTGAACATATCCAAAACGTAGTTCGTCGTCAAGTAATTGCTCCACAAATGGATACAAAATATTGTCTCTATACCGCTGTGCTGTAACTGCGCCATGGAAAAAATAAGACCAAAAATTCTTCTTCGGGAAACAGCTAACCAGACACCAATTTTTTGAGGGTGCAATGTGGACTCTACAAAAAAATGGGGATTTTCACTACTCCACATGCTTGTGTCCTGAAAATTCACATAACCGGAGAGGTGGAACCAGGCTTCATCCGAAAAAATGTCAGCTCTAATAAATCATTTATTTCCAATAAATTTTGGGTAAACCATTGAGAGTAATTCCTGCGTCTTTCAAAATCTGCGGGTTGTATTTCTTGGAATAAGGAAATAAATTTAGCTGATTCTTAAGAATAGTCCTGCATGTTGCATAAGATCTCCCCACTTCTTGGGACCAGCGTCTTATACGAACGTTTGCATCAAGTTCTTCTGTTCTTACAGATGGTCTTCCTGCTCCTTTTTTGTGTTGTATAGAACCTGTTTCCCTAAACACAGCCACGGTTCTTTTCAGGCAATGATAAAAATCCCCAGCAATAAAAGCAAAGTTAGGAAAATGTTCGTGAAAATCGTCCATGCGCAAACCCGGATTGTATTGCCACTTACAATTTACTCTAACCCCGTTTCGAAAATACGCTTCAACAATGAATGTTTTGTGCTATTCCGTAAAGCCCATCGTGTGAATTGTTCAAGAAATTGGAAAAATTTGCGATAAATCAAATTACTTGTAACGACTGTCAAATATGACGGAATAACTGATTGATTGTTAATTCAGGTAGTTACTGACACCCAAAGGGTATTAAGCTCTACGGCTAAGCATTACGTCCCTAGATGCAAGGCCCTCTTTGATGCAAATAATTTCTGCTCGCACGGTATTAGAACACACTACATTTACAATATTTGTTATCAACGCTATCATGTTTATATCTGTTTGGCTGATTAAGGAATGCTTATAGAGTACTTGATACGATAGCGATCGCTTTCTTGTTGCTTCTTTATCTCCTGCCTTTACCACTCCTGAGTTGGAACGGTCTAACAAAACGAACGAAATTCTATCCCGCGCTTTTTCTTTATCGATTTATGGGGTAATTCGTGCGTCAAACCAAACACCCTCGAAATAGACTAGTGATACCTAAGCGGAAGTAAATTCGCGGGACTGGAGTTTTGTGGATCGAAACAAACCTGACCTATAATACAAAATGCCTTTAGTGCAAGTCATGTAGAATTCGGCTACATTTTATTGCTGTCGTCTGGATGGCTGAGAATGGAGTTATAGAATGATATAGTAACTATAAAAAATGATACGAAACAGAAAACTAAAAGATGTATTTTTAACAAAAATATTAGTATTGAAAATACTACTGGGTGCGTATATGACGATTTTTTTTAATATGGCCAAAACGGAAATACAACTGTCCTTCCTTGTTCAAACAGTCGAGAATTCATATAAAAGCCCAAGCTATTATTTATATAAATAAACTAATTTAGTTTTCAATAAAAAGGACACTTCGAGTACAAAATAAAAGAAATAACCCGATAATTTTCTCAAAAAAAGAGCCTTCTTGTCCACTTCCGCACCTGTCCTACGTAGCAACTGCTAAATTGGAAACAATTTAATTGTTTGATCAAAATACAATTATAATAAAAACAATATATCATAGATTTGGTTATTCTTTCTACTAAAATATTCAATGACATAACCGAGATAACCCGCAATAGTCTTTGCACTATTAGCTTTCTAGGACTGTCACCTCGGAAAAATGTCCATTCCGCACCTACGAAATCCACACATTAAGACAGCGTCAGTTTGGTATCAGTGCGTTCTTATCATTTCTGGTTTTGTTATAGTGTTGTGCGCCGCTTCAAGATATTGGTAAGTACCCGTTTTTTCATATATATTGGCAAAACAGTTAATTAAAAAAAGAAAGTAAAAAATGCTCACTTTCTTGCGTGTCCTCTCTGCACCGCAGTTTCCGTTTACGTTACGTATTTCTTTTAGAAAAATAGATTATGGTATGGTGCATTTTTAGGTCGGCAAAACATAACCTAAGAATAATTCGAATCAGCGTTGCCAGAATTTGTGAATAAATTAAAAAGCAAAAAATGTCCATTCGGCACCGTCCGTTCCGTGCCTGTTTTACGTTGGTGCGGATTGGACAGTTAGGTGCGGATTTGACATAAATAAGTATTTATCGGTGTTGGTTAATGGTAATGTTGTCTTTTCTTAGTACTTATTTGAAATTTACATTTTGGTTTTTAATAAATAGTTCTTTACCTTTTTATATTGATTTAATCGAATTTAATCATATATACGATGTCCAATTCGCACCTTAAGTGTCAAGTCCGCACCTTTTGTAAAAACGGTTAAAAACAAAAGTTGAGGCACCCAATTAATATTTTTAGTCTATTTTTTATAAAGACTCGAAACGTTATTAAATTTCCTTAAAATATTCTAGGGGCATTTACCGATGAAAAATATATCCCAAAATATTATTTTTATATTTGAGTCAATAAATTTTCCTCTTAGTTTTTTTCAAGATTTTATTCACACAAGATATATTTTTTGAAGATCTGGACGTCTATTCTCCAATTTAAGAGAAGTGAACGCTCTCTCGCGAGAAGGGACAATTCACATCATATGCTCACATCGTATGGAAATGAATAGTAATTTTAAGTTTCAAGAATACAGTTTAAACATTTTTAAGAGAAAAAGTAATCACTTTTCTTGAAATGATCATTCGCCTATTTCGAGAATAGACGTCCTGTTGTAATTTAAGTTTTGTTAATATATAATGCATAATTTATTCTTACTTTTTAGCATAAAAAATTGCCTTGGTTTTTAAGGTGCGGAATGGACAAAATTATCGACCTTTTTGAGCAAAATAGCGTTTTGAGACCTTATTTTACAAAAAGTTGTTGATTTTATTCCCGAATATCTATCCTCCCACCTTTGTTAAGTAAGGCAAATAACAAATATATTAATATCTAAACTTTAAAAAATTAGAGTATAAAAAATGGTTTTGGCCATATGAAAAAAAAATCGTCATATACGCGTATATTTCATGAAAAATGAACGCGACATGCGACATGCACATAAATAACACGGCGGTGAAGTCTAAACAAACATCCGAGCAGCACAGGATCGATGACATCATCTGCTGAGTATTAATATTGTTTTGTTTTGGGTTTCGGCATTAATTATTATATTTGTTGATATTAAGATAATATGGCCGGGAGAGAGAACAGTAGAAGTCTGAGAACAGTTAGTAGATAGTTATTAATGATACTAGTTCGATGAACACTATAATGAACAAAGTTCATATCGAACGGGTATCATTCAAAATTTAATCTACGACAGTGCAAATAGGTTTTATTCGTCTAAATTTCATTGATATCAGATAACGTTTTCGTAATTTTTGAAATTTTCAGGTGTATATTAGTCGACATCATGGTAACCGCATTTTTGATTGTTTCAATTTCGATAAAATTGGAAAAAATAAACAGTGAATGTCGCTGAAACAAAGCGAAATAGCGCGGCGGTCTTGGCGTATTACACAGAAAGTCGGGGGAGAATGGATATACCAATCCAAAACATTTCATAGCCGACTTAAGATTTAGACATTTCACGAACAAAGAGTACAAGGACCAGCAGGTAAATGGCTGTGTATAGCTAAAGAAATAATTTTGTCGCTATTTTTGAAAAGGTGGTTTTAAGCTCTCTTCAATATGTACTAATATACAGATTATCCTATATTTTTTATTTTAACAAAACAGTAAAATTTACACATATCTAAGTATAATTTACACATTTCTAAGTATAATAATTTAATTATTATTTCAAACTAAATCGGAGCATCCATGCCGTCATAATAACGCGTGATAGCGGGACGTTACATACTCACAGATAGGAGTAATCTGTGCTGTGACCTAATGGTTTCCTTCTCGCTACTGTATGTGGTAGGTATTTTCAATACGCCTCTGATACTTGCGTAAGATGCAAGATCTGGGAATTTTACAAAATAGCTTTTTATATTCAACCATAAAAATAAAATAATAGTTTGTTTGCTTTAAACAAAGAAAAAAATCGTCATTTAATTTACTATATTTAATCACTGAAAAGCTTTCTCATTAAGTGGCTTTTTTTGGCTATAAAACCTATTAACACGTTCACTGCCCAAGCCAATTGGGATGTTTCCTTCTCACGCCCAGCTGTAGAAGAGGTGATTGAGGCATTGGCGGTAATTAACGTCATGTGCTTCCTTTTGCGCACCGCAAAAACCAAACTTACCGTACCTTCTTACCAGTGGCCCACATCGCACAGAATCGACTAACCCCACAGCCCAATTTTAAAATACAGATTTAAGTTAGTAGTGCAAATGACGTACCGTAACGTCATGGGCTAGGGGCGTTCCTCCTATATGACGTTATGTAACGTCATGGGTAGTGAACGTGTTAAATACATCGGCGGTATACTATAAAATAATTATTATGCATGTCTAATTATTGTGAATAATTTTTTAGAGAATGGCAATTTTAAAACATAAAAATTGTATTAATTTTCTAGCTTAAAACATTATTTCTATGCTGATGATCGTACCAAGGATAATATCCTTTTAAAAGTTAACTATATTTATTACGAGAGGTATAATAAAAAAATTATTTTTTACTCTTTCTGCTGCAGTGGCAGATCCAGAACTTCACTAAGGGGGGGGGGGGGAGCACATGACCCCTAACTGATTTTTAGAAGCGAATACCATATTTCAAAAAAATGTTACTTTAAAACAATTGCATGTATTTATTAGTATTAGGCAAACAGAACTTACAAATAAACCTCTGAATAACATACAGTGTCACCAGTAAAGTCCGCATCATATGGAATTTTTTTTTATTAGGTAATAGCTTTATTCAAAATTTGACTTTGGCATCAAGTCTGCTTCGATCGAGAGAATTAAGCAAAAAAATAGTAGTCACGTGATTTGCATTATCTGTCAAATTTAAATTTTTTCCAAAAAATAATTCAAAAGTGGGGTTATTTCTGAAAATATCGAAAAAAGTTATTAGAAAACGTTTTTTTAAATGCATGTTTTAGCCCACGTGCAAAATGTCAGCTGCATAAGATAATTTTGATTTTTTACCTATATTTTGTAAATTGCACCACTTTTGCAAAATAAGACTCAACGCAACCTACATAAAACTTCTCAATTTTGACAAGGCTTTATTTCAGATACATTTTCTTTAAAGCAGCGCCATATTAAATTAATGTTTTTCTACAAAATCAAAATTGGGCTATTAAAATTTGGTCGCATGTGATTCAAAGTTTATTTGTTTTTGACCCTGTATAAGGTAACTTCATAAAACAAGTATTTTTGAAAACGTAGTTTGTGTCTGAAAGTAATATACGTTAACGTTATTATGTCATAGCTTAATAATAAATTATAATATAGGGGTTTTAAATTAAATCGTTGAAAATAGATAAACTTTACGTTGTTAAACTAAAATTTATTTTCCACTTAAAAAACACTTTACTGAAGACACTGTGTTTTTTTTTGTCTTAATATTAAGGTGTATTACTTTCATACACAAACTACGTTTTCAAAAATACTTATTTAATGAAGTGACCTTATACAGGGTCAAAAATAAATAAACTTTGCATCACATGCGACCAAATTTTAATAGCCCAATTTTGATTTTGTAGAGAAACACACATTTAATATAGCGCTACTTTAAAGAAAATGTATCTGAAATAAAGCATTGTCAAAACTAAGAAGTTTTATGTAGGCTGCGTTAGGTCTTATTTTGCAAAAGTGGTGCAATTTACAAAATATAAGTAAAAAATCAAAATTATCCTATGCAGCTGAAATTTTGCATGTGGGCTAGAAACTACATTAAAAAAACTTTTTTCAATAACTTTTTTCGATATTTTCAGAAATAACCCCACTTTTAAATTATTTTTTGCAAAAAATTAAAATTTGACAGATAATGCGAATCACGTGATACTTTTTTGTTCGCAAGCAAAAAAGCTGTAGTCACGTGACTACAATTTTTTTTTTTAATTTTCATCTTGATCGAAGCAGAACTTGATGCCAAAGTCAAATTTCGAATAAAGTTATTAATAAAAAAAAATACCCATATGATGCGGACTTTACTGGTGAAACTGTATCCAAAACGTAACTTGTATGTACAGGCTGTCTCACTGATCGTCCGACTATATTGTGGGATTTTCGGTTATACCAGACCATCTAAGAAAATGCAACATTTAAGAATATTCCAAATAGCTTAAAACCCAAAAAAAAACCAAAATCGTTCCGCAAGCACTAATAAACTGCTAACATAATTGCCTAAAACTTTTCCCATTTAACCGTCTTTCTATCTCCTTAAGTTCCCTAGAACGTAATACTGTCAGCACCAAATTTGGGGAACCCTGTATATTCGTAGTTGTAGGTATGGTTTAAATGCAAGGGGCTAGTGAAAAATATCCAAAAGCGTCAAACAACGAACCTGGAGCTTTTTCTTTCTTTCCGTTCTAAATATTGCGTTGAAAGCATATTATCGAACTAATATACATTTACGATAGAATATAAATACGTTTTAAAACTATTTAAATTTTAAACATTTTAAGAATGTCTAATTTGCATTTAAAATGCCGCTGCGACCTATAACATTTGCTTGCTGTTTTACGGCCGAAGAGTTAGTTAAGTGAAGCTTCATTATACAGGGTGTCCGGAAATGATGAGCAAAAAATTTAGGAAATAATTGAAGACATTCAAATTTTTAAAGTTAATAAAATAAAATATTTGGGAATTATTTTTGACAGTAAATTAAATTGGAATTTTCACATAGAATACTTAATTAAAAAATTAAGAAGTTTACTACCGATTTTTAAAACCATTAAAATTTTTTTAAATGTAAGACATATGGAAATTATATTACGCGTTAGTTAAAACTCATTTAAATTACGGAATTTTAGGTTGGGGAGGAATAAATAGAACTTTAGTTAAAAAATTAGAAATATTACAAAAAAGGTTTCTAAAAATTATATACAATAAAGATTATCTTTATCCTTCAAAAGAATTATATTCAGAAACAAAAAAGTTGAACATTAGACAACTTTACATTTATAACATCTTAATATATATATTTAAAAATAAAAACCTTATACAATTTAAAAACCATAATCATAATACACATCATAAAAATGAAATAACCATAAAACCTAAAATAAATAAGTCCATAGGACAAAAAAATTTCAAATATTTATGTTTTTATTTAAACGATTATTTACCAACAAAAATTAAAAAATTGATTTCAATAAAAAAATTTAAAGTCGAAATAAAAACATGGATATTAAAAACAGACAATTTGAAAATATTTTTAGAAATGCTTTAATTAATTAGGTAATTAATATTGTTCTGAATAATTTATATGAGTAATATTTTTTACTTAAAAATTATAAATTAATAATTTTATTATAGGTAATATATTTCTTCAAAAAAGCTGCGTTTATACTATAAAATAACATTTTTACTTTAAAAAAATTGATTTTTAATGCATATTTATGATTTTACATACTAAAACAAAAAATAAGATTTTCCCCTAACAAGCTCAGCTTCAGGGGATTGAAGAATAAGTTTATCGAAGACAACATAAATATATTTATTATATTATTCAATTTTTAAATAAACTTATTATTATTATATAATATTATTATAAGTGGATAAAGGTGTTATGTCGCATTTTTTTAAAACCTACTTTTTCTACTTTTTGAGCATTCCTGGTATAGATCTTACTATTAGTAAACCTTAAATTCAGCTTTCTTCATAATAAAAGATTTTTTTAAGGATAAAGGTGTTAAGTCACTCAAACATCTAGCATGTCGTAGTGAATAAAGATGTCATGTTACAATTTTGTTACATGACACTATGAAAAAAACTATGAATTTGCTTTTATTATTAAAGTGCACTAAATTAGTTAATTTTACCTACTTTATGCGGTGTTAGTAAATAAAATTAAATAATATTTAAAAAAGTTCTAAGTCATAACGCGTTTTATTGAATAACTCCGAAGTTTAAAAATGTGACATGACACCTTTATCCACTTATGTCTTCAATTGTAGACTGAAAATAAATGCTATCTCTTCCTATAATATTTAAAGTTAAATTTTATTTGCAGTTTTTTTTGCAATAGGTAGGTACTTATCTACCTTTTTCCACGCTCATAATATTTTGACGAAATCTCGTATATGGGGCTTTACCGGGATGAGGAATACAAATTTGCCCACCGTTTTTTTGCATTTTGTAGAGGGCGCCACATAGGAGCCTATACTTTAATTTGAATAGTCCCAACTTTTTTTCCTACATTATATGCGCATTTTGACTGATAATTTTTATTCTCCTAACCTTTTGACATCAAAAATACTTTTGCTTCGATAAATCTAACCGTTTTCGAGAAAAACGCTAAAATAACATTGCTTGCATGTGATAAATACGAAATCATTTTAATTTATTTTCAACCTCAACCATAGCATAGCAAAGGAAGGAATATTCCATGGATTTCGTCGGAATTTTTTAAGAAGAATTAATTTATACATTGAAGAGGAAGGACGTCACGTTTAGGTTCTTTTCAATTAAATATAGACAAAACTATGCAATTTAAAAACGTCTTTCAAATATAATTTTGAAATGATTTTTTTTCTTCAATTTTAATTTAAAATAATAATGTGTATCGAGTAAATTTTCCTGATAAATGCTGTACAAATCTAGAAAATAACAAATTACTTACAAACTAATATTGTTTACATTTCGTTATTATTAATAATAAGATTAATAAGCAACAAATTTGAAAACAGGTCTATTTATTTAAACTATTTTTCGCAATAATTATACAGTGTCCACAAGAAAGTCCGCATCAAATGGTATTTTTTTTTATTATTAGGTATAGGTAAAAATTGAAAAGGCAGTTAGTTTTTGCTTACCTAAAAACCAAAAATGACGTATACTGAAGCAGCTGCACGACTTGCGTTACCTGTCAAATTTGACATTTTTAATAAAATAGGTTCAAAAATGCCCTTCTTTAACAAAATATCGAAAAACTTTATTCGAAAAAGTTGTTTATTTAGGCATTTTTAGTCTCTGTCCGAAATTTTGACTGTCTAATACAATTTTTATTTTTTGCCAGGTTCTTGAAAATTTTGATCAACCCTCGTAGATTAACTTTTATACATCGATGTAAAACCATTTGCCTTTACTTCACTTGTAATCTTAATGCAATTTTGTGTAAAATTTTTGTTTCCTATTATTTGTTTTGCTTCAAAAACTGAAATTGTTATTGATTAGTATGTAATGTTTGATGCAAAGTTTATCTAATTACATCAGTTTTGTCAAACCGACGTTTCTCATTTTTCTTAAGTTAGTAAACAGATGTACAAAAAGAAAATATTAGGAAGCTTTCGTTGAAATTTTACTTAATTAATATTGGATCAAAAAGAATAAATATTAATCGCTCGAAACATTTTATTCAACAAAAATATAGTTTAATATAATTAATTTAATTTAATAATAATTAAGTAAAATTTCGACGAAAGCTTCCTAATATTTTTTTTGTACATCTGTTTACTAACTTAAGAAGAATGAGAAACGTCGGTTTTGGCAAAACTGATGCAATTAGATAAACTTTGCATCAAACATTACATACTGATCAATAACAATTTCAGTTTTTGAACCAAAATAAATAATAGGAAACAAAAATTTCACACAAAATTGCATTAAAATTACAAATGAAGTAAAGGCAAATGGTTTTACATCGATGTATAAAAGTTAATCTACGAGGGTTGATCAAAATGTTCAAAAACCTGGCAAAAAATAAAAATTGTATTAGACTGTCAAAATTTTGTATAGAGACTAAAAATGCCTAAATAAACAACTTTCTCAAATAAAGTTTTTCGATATTTTGATAAATAATGGCATTTTTGAACCTATTTTATTAAAAATGTCAAATTTGACAGGTAACGCAAGTCGTGCAGCTGCTTCAGTACACGTCATTTTTGGTTTTTGGTAAGCAAAAACTAACTGCTTTTTCAATTTTTACCTATACCTAATAATACAAAAAAATCCCATTTGATGCGAACTTTCTTGCGGACACTGTAGATACATATTAGAGTCATTTGAGGTAACCATAGACTTCTTATAGAATAGACACCATTCAGTCATGAATAGCGTGTTTGTTTGCATCAAACATTCGTACGTGTAAAACAAAGGCAGAAGAGGGAGAGAGAGCTGTAATTTTCCGACTCCGTACGGAACTATAATGGCTCGAGGATTCGGAGCGATTTGTCAACACCAGCGGCTTAGGGTATGGCAAGGATTTTTAATACAATAAATAAGTAATAATTTTAAAAAAATAGTTTTATCTCGGTTTTTATTAAAATATTAATAAATATTTACTTAAGGTGGCATTCTAAGCATCATTTAATCCATTACCAACCTATAACCTATTTCGCGTTGCTTTTTTTTTAGTTTGTTATTAGATTAACTAACATTTAAATAAAATCAATATCGTCGGTACAATATTTAGGTAACATCTGACATATAACAAAAATATCTATTAATTTTATTGCTAATTTTGGGATAATTGTATAGTAAAAGAACAATGACATAATAATGTTAAAAAAAATCTTATCCGATATTTTTTGCTATACATTTCTCCTAAAATATTTAATGAAATTCCTTAATATTTATTTAATATGTCAATAATTATTACCTATAAAATATGAAAACGGTAATGATTTTATTTAAATTTTGTATAAAAGCTAAAAAAATTAAATAAATATACGCGAAATAGGTTATAGGTTGGCAAGCATGTTGATACTCCCACCTTAAGTGAGGATTAAAAGAAGCCTTTGAAAACAGCCTAGGCTGTAAATGTTTAGTGTTATTATTAGTGAATGAAATTTTAGGCAAGAGACAATAAGAAATACAATAAGATATTTGTACATATTCTGGTATGTTGCATACAGTTCTGGTTGCATAGCAGTAATAGGTAAAAGTAGTTTAATTGTTAAACAAGAAATATTTTTTGTTGACATGCCAGGATGTAAATAGAAGTATCATTTTTTACTTGCTGCTTTTATGAGGAAGCCTTAGGTACTTATATGTTATTTTACACTTGAATGTTTCAGATTCCATAGAATTGAGTGAAATATAATATGCATAAGGTCCAAATTATAAATGTCCTGCTTGAACCCACATAACTATAAATAACTACCATGACAACAATAATTGTTCCAATAATGTCTTAGAAGTTACCTCACAGATAAAAATGTTAACAAGAATTATTTTTATTTCATCTTTTCCTGATTACTACACCACTGTATGGGCAAATAATACAGATTATAACCTTACCTGTAAAAAAATAATTCCGGATAAAAAGAATCTAATTTTCATCAAATCTGACACTGACGCACCATTTTGTTAAATACTACTATGTATAACAATAAAATGGAAAATCCTCTATAAAAAACTCAAAAAAATGCAAAACACGTCCAAATACAAATATTCCGACGACTAACAACGACATCGCAAAAACAAGTAGTACGATTACTTACAGAAAAAAGAAGGGTTTATTCGATTACTACAGCTGTTTCTCTTGCTTCTCGTGAATGGCCGACGCGTGATACAGTAATGCGAGGTTGCCGCTATCATTTTAGATTTTGTCACCATGGAATTAAAATTAATAGCTACTAAATACAAAGACTTAAAATAATCATATTTATTCTATTTAAACCAACAAAACAAATACTTATTTTACCTATAGTACCTATCTTATTAACGTTTGTAATTTATTTGAATTATACTTGTAAAACGTGTAGGTAGGGGAGAGTGGGGGATTACCGGCCCCTTAAGGGAAGTATCAAATATCTCGGAGAGTTTCTGATTTGAACGGGAACTGGGAGGTTTAAATGAAAGATAAGATGTTCAAGAACAAAATATTATGGAAATTAGAAATAAACAAAACAGTTTTAAAAAAATACATAATTTTAAATATATATACTAGTGGGCCGGTAATACCCACAGCTTGGGGGTAATTTCAGCCATGGGCCGCAATTAACCAAAATTGTTTGTACTGGCAAAAATCGCACACATAGGTTTTCGGAAGTACAAGATGCCCTTGTGGTTTTTCGTCTATACGTCCGCGGCATCTGAAAACAACCGAAAATTTGAAACAAAACTTCATGGGGTATTACCGGCCATGGCTATATTACCCTCACAATAATGGCCGGAATTACTTACGTCGTTTCTAAGCAAATTGAGTAAAAGAAAACATAATTTCATTCATTTGTATACTTGCAAAATATTTTTACAACTTACCTTTATTGAAATATACAGCCTTAAATACACGCCTTTCTTATAACACCAAGAGGTTTTTCGTACAACCCTCTATAAAAATTAAACAGCTTCCTCTAACACTGCCTAAACGATACCAACCGTCAGGTTTGTGAACATGCTTGATTGGTAGGCGTAAGCCGCGCTAAATTATTTATCGGAGTGGGAGAAACTTGACGGCCGGAATAACCCCCACGGTCGGTATTCCCCCACTCTACCCTATATCATTAATTTAATCTAATCTAATATGTGACTTAACAGTAAGTTTGCTAACAGCGCACGTGTTAAGTATAATGAGCCATACATGGACCTTACAGCTAACCAGACAAATTGTGAACGAGGGAATCTTCGATTTCATTCACATATTATGTGACTGAACAATAGCGACTGTGTATTCTTATTACTATATAGGTAGCACAAATACCTATAGTTCAACAAATAAGGTCATATCCTGTTAAAAAAATACTTCATTGTCTAAAAGAAAATAGAGACCAAAAGATCATTGCCAAACTTACAAACTTGCAATAAATTGTAACATTATTGAAAAGCTCAAAGGTTTTATCTCATTAAGATAAGAGTAAATGACCTTGCTTTAATAAAATTAAGTTGTTTTTATTTAACGAAAATAAAAATCGACCAGTAGCAGCTCGTTGAAATAAAATACTCTAAATATGTATAGGTAACAGTGGCGTGCAGTGACATTGGAAACAGGGTAGGCATAAAGATTTGGTGGGGAAAAAGGAAAATCGCCGGAGGCAATGCGCCGCAGGCGAAAATTTTTTGATGTCACGCCCAAATTTCGTTAAAAATTCGGTCAACTATTATTAAATTTCTGAAATTAAATTAGATTAAATTTGGTTGTTTGAATATTTTTTGAAAATAGTAAACACGGCCAACAGAACATTTTATTAACATGAATGCAACCTGTAAGCCACTTATGATTATTATAAAACTTATCGCTAAAATACCCGTTGCAATTTTTCTTTTGCTGCACAATTTTAAGGAAGGGAACAGGACGCCCCCTTAAAATCATGGCTTGTTTATTTTCAAAACTTCTGGACCGAAACGGAATTGTTTTTAGCCCTTGTAGGTACGCAATTTTCATTATCACTGCACTGACACTGCATTGTTATGGGTAACAAACACTAATTATCTGTAAAATAAAAAATATACGGGACAGTAAAAACGCAAAATTATTATTAAAAAAAAAATATCTTTATAACGCAATAATTGCGTGTCCGGACAGCGTCGCTGGACCGCGCTGACGATAGTAAACAGTTAATTTCCGCAAAATCCCGAACGGAACTGTAAGACTCGCTTTTAATAAAATTCCGTAAAAATATAAAAGCTGTATTACTGCACGACGGCTTTACAAAAACTAAAACTACCTACTTCTATATCCGTACCCTTGATACTTCTAAACCCCATAAAAATGGGTATGTTTATATACACAAAACTAATTCTAAGCGTAACATGATACTTATATGGGCCTGAAGGCGCCAAACTTTACTTATCAATAATGTCTTTGAAAATAATAATATAAAGTCAGTTCTACAGAACCGAAAACAATGCGACCTGTCGTTTCACATGTGACAAAATTAAATCGCCAATCGCTCTGTCTCATTTTAACATAAGGCGCTACATCCCTGCCTTTAAATTCGTACTTGAAACCTAAAAGTAGGTGCTGCCTTCAAACGAAGCTATTGCCTTCATAAAAATTTTTAAAACACGTTCGTATGGGCTCATATGGGCCACCGACAAAGGAAATATTATGCTGATTTCGGTCGGTTTTAAATGCGATTATTACGTTTGTTTGATGATTTATGTTTATGTTGGGATAATCCTTGATACTATTATAGAAATATAGTATAGACGATTAGTAGTTTCATAAAAACGTAGATAAGGGAACGCATAATAATATGATTTTTTGTAAAAATTAAATTGGGAAATGTTATAATTTTGTTTTTGTAAATTTATGATTTTACTAAGGTAGGCAATGCCTTTTTGCCTACATTGACTGCACGCCACTGATAGGTAAATATAGAATAGTATTATTTATAGCTTATAGTACTATGTATGTACATTAAAAATACACTTAATTTTTTAATTTCTATATAATATTGAATTACGTCGCCTGTAGCTTCCTCATAAAGAGTATTGTAAAGGTAATTTTTTTTCCCGTTTTATCAGTATTACGATGTTAATTAACTTTGGTTAAAAGGCAATTCTATCAGGGCATAAAAATTCAGTATTTTGACGATATTTGCCATTTATCGCATATAATTTTAAAGCAAAAAAATTTTTTTAGGAAAAATGTTAATATCGTAGGAGAATTAAAAGCATTTCCCAGAGACAACTGGACGTAGACGAAGATTTTGTATGAAATTGAATGAAAACCCTTGTGTGTAAACTGTAGTACCTTGGTAATATAGACTTTACAAGTCTATTACAAATTTAATTTAAAATTGCTGTTTTGTCTTGGATTTGTGTCTTGCTGAATTATTGTTGACCCGCATTTAGCGCTAATTGAACGACAACTTTGAAACTTGGGTAAAGTGGTATTTTTCGCCCTTGTTCCAAAAATAACTATTTTTTCTTTTAACTTCAACATGTGACGTACCGGCACTGGTCTACCGCAGCGGTTCATAAATTTACAATGATGTATGAATGAAATTAGTAGTGATACATTCAAGTAGTAAAGTATTCATGAATTGATTTTAATATTTATTATTGCTGATAATGCATTTGAACTAAACACAAACATTATACAGTGAAGAAGAATCGACCGCAATTTTTGTTATAACCTATTACTTGTTTAAACAACTTATTTATTAAAAATTTATATATTTTTTACATAAGCATTTTTTGGTCAATCTGTAGGTAGTACCTACCTACCTACTTAAATTTGCAATATCCATTTTTTTATAGCGACTAGGTACCTACCGAGTATTAAATCCATATATTTTATTGTTTTTCCTATTAAGCGAGATCCGAAATCACTCTAAAAAAAGTGCCTACCTACTCACTACAATACATTACTAATATGTACTATATGTGTGTATTTATTATCATTTGCGTGATATTTAAATTATTAAAATATATTTTTGCTCAAGGCCAGACATAATGAAGTCTGTATCATTATGATTTAATAGAAATATTTACGCCGCAGGTCAATTATAAATTATTTTACCTATATTTGCAAATATCGTCGGTAAATTCACGAAGTGGCGAATATGGAAAAATGCTGTTTTGGGCTTATATCGTTATTTGATAAAAGTGGAAACACCGAACAAGCTCCCAAAGTGGCGAACCTATATTATTTGTCCCCTTAAAAAAGTTAATCGATATTTAAGTTTAGGCGTATGTAAGAAATAACAAATAACAGTTTTCTCAAACAGGGTAATATCATATTCGCCTCTTTGAAAACTCTTCTTGAGTTAACGATTGTGGGCGAATATGGGACATTCGCCAGTTTGCGAACTAAATTGACGGGTGTTTTAACCTCAAATCGAAAAGTGTTCACTAAACTCAATCTATCGGTGCATAGACCAAAAAAGGATCAATGCACAATATGTAATACATACAACACTGCTGACGAAGTAAAAAGGAATAGCTTATTGGAGAGTTTCAAAAAACATGAAAATGAAAAGATGAAAGTAAGAGAAATCAAGGCAGATAGTAAGCAGACAGCAATAAAAAACAACAAACATATCAGTGCTGTTTTTGATCTACAGCAGGTCATACATCTTCCTATTTCTAAAGAGAGTGCACTATTTTACAAGCAACGCCTAAGCTTTTATAACTTCACAATTTATGATCTAGCATCAAAAGACTGTTATTGTTATACCTGGGATGAAATTCAAAGAAAAAGAAGTACATCAGAAATAGCATTATGCATTCACAAATTTTTACAAGTTTGTGATAATAAAGGAGCTGAAACAGCCGATCTTTTTTCAGATGGGTTTGTATTTTTTTAAAAGTAGCAAACACATTAAAAGTGTTCATCATTATTTCTTTCAAACGTGTCACGGATAAAGTAAGGGAGATTCGGCCACAGTACAATTAATAGAGCCATAAATGTAGCTGGAGATTTATTTTTACCTAGTCAAGTTATTCTAGTCCATTTTAAAATATATGAGTTTACACGAGGAAGTACGGAAAACCAATTATAAAATTAGCAAGGCGTAAACATCTGTACATTGTGGTAGAAATGAATTTTTATGATTTTCTTGACTTTAAGAAATTGTCCCAGGATTTGCGTATTCTTACGATTAGATCTCAAGCTGATTATTCACTTGGGAAAGTTGTTATAAACTGGACCAAAGTTTTTGTAACAATGGTAAACAAGTCAGATCTTAACCAAATATCCTTTAAAAATAGCCATTTTGACACAAGTTTCCGAACAATTACACTTCCACGGAATGTCAACTTATCTAAATTACCTATGTCCTGTAACCAGACTAAATAAAGGATTACAAAAAATTTCCGAAAAAAAATATAAATCTTTATTATCTTTATGGGAGGGCAAAACCCCTGTCATACGTGACTTTAAATACAAGCAGTTTTTTGAAAATCTGCCCCACTAAGGTAAATACCTACCCACCTAAAATAATATTTGTTTAAAGTTTATATATTTTTTAACTTTGTAATTTACGTTTAAAATTTGTAATTATTTTTATCGATACCTACCTACTTTGTTTTACCATTTTTAACAAATATCGTTATATTTTTTGTAAGGCGAATGTTAATCCAATAATAAAGTTTGTACTTCAAAAGGGCGAATGTTGTTTTACTTGTGTTGCGATTGCAAAAGCTCATTTTTCCTAGGTATGCACGCATTAACCCTACCCTTACAATTCCCAGTAAAAATTTGATGATAATATTCAAAATAATATAAAAAATACAATGATTTGAATAATCCCACAAACTTTGGATGCCATTTTCTGAAAACATAAGAAACTGATATTCGCCACTTCGTGAATTTGCCAACGATATTTTCCCCCGTTATAACTGAACTAATGCGCTGCAAACTTTGAAAAGTAATTTAGCAAAATAAAATCACCAAATAATTGTACGTTGTAAGATGAAAAGCTCTTATTTTGAGCTCGGCATATTTTTAATTTAATTGTCATTTACCTGAGGTTTGCAGGTCTGCGCAACCTTATAAAAATAAACCAAAAAAGACAAAATACAAAAACCAGAAATTATAACTTTTTTAATTTCTGGAAATCAAGTTCTAATAATTATACTTAGGTAAATTTATTGACGTAATTTCTCCTGCCATCGAAGCACCACACTTCATCTAGCAAAATTGATGAAGCCCTTGCCGAAAATGCCTCGTAAATTCTTATAAAAACACGCATAAGAACTGACTCGGTTATTGAAATTAAAACAGTATTTTCTAATATTTTATGAGTCTTAAGAAGCGCTATTTCTATGAGAACTACGACCACCAGGAAAACCTATTTAAAGCCCATGAAAGATAAAAATGTCTTATTATCTTTTTAATTTATTTTTGTGGGAACTTATAAAAGTGCTCATGAAGAATACCATTTATAATAATTGACTTTTTCTTATATTATTTTATTTACATCTTATCCTATCACATTCTATCAGTCGCGTAACAAACACCCCAGCAGACCCCGCACCGCATCATAGGTATTTCATTTCATAATTAATTATATTTTTTTATATCCTGAAAATTTAACTTCGTTAAGCGAAGAAGAATTATACGTGAAAGCGTGGAATTTACAAACGATTTACCACAAAGACTTGTCCATTGACTTTCCTAGTCAAATTTTAGGCCTCAGAAGGCGACTTAGAGATAGTATTTTAAAATTAAAAACAGTGTATGAACTTGCGGATCATTTATTAATTAAAAATCAGTGTGTTGCTTCAAATTAAAGCCCGGTCGTAGCTCAGTGGTAGAGATACCGCTTACGGCCGTGGCGATCCGAGTTCGATTCCCGGAGTGGGCATACGCATAATAAAAAAAGTATGACCGAATTTTAGTTGGTTGGTGTAAGATCGTCTTTCGGAGGAGACGTAAAGCTGTCGGTCCCGGCCATCTCTGGTCGTTAAGTCACGCTAGAGGCGCTTGCGCGACCTGAAAACTCTAGCACCAGACTTGAGCACCACAAGTTACACGAACTTTACTTTTTTTTTTTTCCAGATGTATCTAGTGCGGTGATG
This sequence comes from Polydrusus pterygomalis, assembly GCA_963969555.1. Classification (NCBI taxonomy): domain Eukaryota; kingdom Metazoa; phylum Arthropoda; class Insecta; order Coleoptera; family Curculionidae; genus Polydrusus; species Polydrusus pterygomalis. Next base: position 25,433,298 of record OZ018379.1, read on the forward strand.
TTATTTCTAACTTTACCAGTTAGTGTGGCATCAGCGGAACGATCTTTTTCCAAACTTAAAATAGTAAAAACCCATTTACGTAACACCATGGGCAGGGCCGATCCTAGCAGGTGTGCAGCGCGTGCACCGCACGCGGGCGGCCAAACCAAGGGGCGGCCGTGGCCCCCGATAGTTCTGTCAATCAAGCAAAACTTTTTATGAATTTCTCGAAATAAAAATTAAGAGTCTTGAAACATTTAAGTTTTTGTGTTCAATTTTAATTTGGCATGATTTATTATCAAGAATTGATGTATTGAGTAAAACGCTTCAAAATCCTAAATTAAACATCGCGTAATGCATTAAAGGCTTAGATAATCTTAAAAAATATTTAGTTTCCCAAAAATCTGACGATAATTTTAAAATATTTGTCGATTCAGCAACCTAGAGATTTAGGTATTGATCCCGAATTTCCCATCTCGAAGCTCAGAAAAAAAGTTCGTTTATTTGATTACGAGGGCAGTGATGAACCAGTTTTAAATCCCTTCCTGCAATTCAAGATTGCTTTCTATTTTGCAGTTCTTGATTACGCGATCTCTTCGATAAATGAAAGATTTACCTTATTATCTGAGTGCTATTCAATATTCTGCTTTCTGTATGAGTTTCACACCATTTCTAATGATGACCTCATGTTTTTAATCATCCTGCATGGACTTAGATATTAAGTTACAGGTACGGGAGGAAGGAACTATTGTGAAAGATATAGACGGTATACTATATTATAATGAAATAACTTCATTTAAAGATATTTTTCCAGGTAAAAAACAGCCAATTATTAGAAATTTTAGTCAAAAATGATCTCGTTCCCTGTTTTCCAAATTTTGCTCTAGCAATAAGGCTTTTTTTAACCTTACTTGTTTCTGTGGCTTCAGGTGAAAGAAGTTTCAGTAAATTAAAAATTATTAAAAATTACTTGAGAAATAATATGACACAAGAAAGACTTTCAGATTTGGCCATCATCTCTATTGAATCCGAAATCTCTGAAAAAATTGATCTCACCGCAATTATTGACAAATTTGCTTCTCAGAAAGCCAGAAAAAATATTTTATAGTTAATTATTAGGTAGTCTTCGAGGAAGAACTGATTTATATACTTTTGGTTTCGCAAGATTCATGCTTTAGTACTTTTTGTTATTTTGTATTTTCTGGTAAATACTGTAGTCTATTTTTGTTGGTTTATTATTTTGTTAAAGTAAAAAGAAGAAAAGGTGTCACTAATAAATAATAACATATTAGCTGGCCCAAAAATAAAGTCTTTCCCGTAAAATTTTATTTGTAGTGTGCATTTTTATTAATGTTTAACTTTTTACTCTTATGTACATGTAGATGAGTTTATAACGTCAACGTTAAGTATTACTCAAAATAGGAAAAATTGTTTAGAGGGGCGGCATAATAGGTCTTTGCACGCGGGCGTCCGACACTCTAGGATCGGCCCTGACCATGGGACAACAACGCCTTTCGGATTTATCCTTAATCAGTATCGAACACTAGTTTGTTAAAACATTAAATATCGACGAAATTATAAACGATATTGCAAAAAAAAACTCTCGACGATCTGGTCGTTTCGTATATAATACCTTGTATAGTACGTAGTGACATAATGTTTGTGTTTGTGCAGACTTGTTGAGTGTTCATGTGTTTTACTGTTTTCTGTCTTTTGGATTCTAAGTGGTGTTTTAAAATTTTGATTTTGCATCATGTTTGCTGGAATATTAGGTAAAATTACTTTAGAACAACCTATCTTATGTCTACCAGTCTGCCTAGGATTATAAAATAAATTAGAATTGTTTGCTGTGTTAATAGTAAGTGCGTAACACAGAACGTGGGTTTTTACCCTAATCAAAATATTACACGATTAACGAATTCAAAAATTTATAAACCTGAACCTAATAGGAATGAAAATAAGAATTATCATTTTCTATTCGTTAGGGGGCCTCTGAAAACGTTTGCGGGAGGGCCCACTTAGTTTTTGTTACGCCAATGTTCTAAAATATCACATAGGTACTTACTATAAATTATAAATATAGTTTAGGTATAATATATTTACTTACCTTTGAAACGTACACTAACCACTTATGTTATAAAGTTTGGAACATCAATTTGAATTTAAATTACATCGGAAACAGGGGTGGAATGAAAATCTGTGTGTTTTTAAAATATTTCATGAGGTTTGTTCATCGATATAGGTACCAATGAAACTTCTACTAGGTTTTACAATATTTGTTGCCTATAGAAATGACCTGAACTATTTGCGCTAAATCAATCATTGGCAATAACAGTGCTCACTTTTTTAGATACTTTATTATTACTTAATACAACCATGAACTTATACCTACTTGTTAATTTCATTGCTAGTTGCATATCCATATAGCTAAAGGCCAAGGATCTTTAGACAAATTATAAATTCGTAAAATACGTATAACTTTTTTGCAGCGTTATTAGTGCCGCGTTTAACTTGTTTATTAAAATTTTAGTGTTTTTATATAACGGACTTTTTAATTGGACTTATGACGTTATTTTTCTTTTGTTTTAGAAAGTATTTTTTTATCGTTATCGAAACAAACGTATATTTTCTTTTAAGCAGAGCGTGGTTTTTCATTTATTTTAAAGATGCAGTTCTAATCACAGACACAATATCTAGTGTTGACGTTGCACACCCACACCACATATACAGTGTGACCAGTAAAGTCCGCATCATATGGGATTTTTTTATTAATAGCTTTATTCAAAGCTTGACTTTGGCATCAAGTTCTGCTTCGATCGAGATGAAAATTAAGCAAAAAATAGTAGTCACGTGATTCGCAATATCTGTCAATTTTAATTTTTTCCAAAAAATAATTTAATATTATTTCTATTTATTCCTAGTATCGAAAAAAGTTATTAGAAAAAGTTTTTTTAAGTGCAGTTTCTAGCCCACATTCAAAATTTTAGCCGCATAAGATACTTTTGATTTTTTACCCATATTTTGTAAATTGCACCACTTTTGCAAAATAAGACTCAACGCAACCTACATAAAACTTCTTAGTTTTGACAAGGCTTTATTTCAGATACATTTTCTTTCAAAGAGCGCCATATTAAATGTGTTTTTTTCTACAAAATCAAAATTGGGCTATTAAAATTGGGTCGCATGTGATGCAAAGTTTATTTGTTTTTGACCCTGTATAAGGTAACTTCATAAATTAATCAGTAAAAAATTTTAAAAATTAATAAATTTTAGTGGTGGGTAAAAAATCAAAATTATCTTATGCTGCTGAAATTTTGCATATGGGCTAGAAACTGCATTTAAAAAGCCTTTTCTAATAACTTTTTTCGATATTTTCAGAAATAATTCCACTTTTATTTTTCGGAAAAAAATTAAAATTTGACAGAAAATGCGAATCACGTGACTACTATTTTTTTGCTTAATTTCGATCGAAGCAGAACTTGATGCCAAAGTCAAATTTCGAATAAAGCTATTAATAAAAAAAATCCCATATTATGAGGCGGACTTTACTGGTCACACTGTATAAAAAACTAGTGTTTCAAAAATTTATCACCAAAAAATAGTTAAATAAGTTTTTTTTCTTGTGAATTCAAAATAACAGCGCAATTTTACCGTACTACTTACCTGAAAAATTCAGCCAAGAAAGAAAACGAAACCATTAAACTTCGCGGTGGGTGCTTCGCTATCGGATTGTATTTGCTGCTAGGGAGGGGGAATGCAGCGAGAGTGGAAAGGGAATCAATCGTGCTCGAACAGAAGTTGGCAAAGTTGAGTCTTTCTCTTTTTAACTCACGCCAAGTCTATTTTGTATTAATTTTTTTGCATTAAAGGCCTCCCTGTAACTTTAGGCTTGTCAGTACGGTATAACAGATATAAGATACGTTATAATATTGTTGCACAAAAAACACCAATAAAATTTATAACATGAAGTTTTATTTAACAATAAATCATGCACAAAAAAAATCATGCGAATTTCGAATCCGTTAACCGAATAATGTCTCTTATTATTTTACCAAAAGAAAGCCGGAACAAGGAAAACAAGAATTTCCTTCTAGGGAGAAAAGTAAAAAGTCTGATGTTTTGCCAAATATTTGAAGCGAAATACTAAAACTGGGGTTATTAACAGGCATGGCAGCATTATAGGGTTGATTTATCCCCTTAAAGATATAACTACATATTATGTCTAAAAATCGTTTCAAATAGAAAAAAAACAATGGTTTATTATTGCTACCAAAATAGCAATGAAACGCAAACAAAGCCGACCATTTGCTATTTTCAAAGTTTGGCATTTTTTCAAACATATTATTCAAAAAAAGATTAAAAAGGTAGAAAATATATTTATGTATTCTATTAACGGATACCAGCGACATTTTACAAATTACACTACTTATAACTATGTACTATATAAATGTAAGAAATATCTAAATCCGACGAAAAGAAAGAAACCAAAGTTCAAACTTGAAGAATATAGCATAATTTATGGCGAGGACCATCGAACAGATGCAGCGGTAAGCGCCATCTAGTGCTAGGCAACGCTGAAAGCCCATAGGCTATCGATTTGGACCAAAACCCAGTGAAATCTTAAGTAGAGAATGATGGTTTAAATTAAATTGCAATATAAGTATATGAGCAAACATAAGTTATCGTTTTTTTAAAGCAAAAATGAGATGGGTACCAACCTAAAAAGTTCCTAAAAAATTCATTAGACCATAATTAAGTACCTCATACTGGGTATACTTGGTGCTTTTCGCAGAGAAGAGCTGGACCATTTAACAATTACCAAAATTGAGAATTTGTATACTACATTAAATTCCAGATACAAAGTGAAACCTCTCCTTGCGGACACCTCTATAAAGCGGACACTCGCTTTATGCAGACAAATTTGTTGAATCCAACCTTTTGCCTATTTCTTTATATGTAAAATTCACTCCTATAACTGGGCACTGTAATAACCGGACGCGGACAATTTCTGGAACTTCCCGTAACCGGACGCGAACCTCTGACTTATTAACGACTTTTTTGCAAATGAGGACCAAATTGCATTTCAACATCTCAAAAATTTAGAAGATAATTTTCAATCTACTGTTTTGAAGAAAAAAATACAAAATATGCATCAACAAAGCATTGCAGTGTTTTGTATAATAAGTAGATAACTAGCTTTGTATTATGTGCTAAGAAACTTCTTAAGTGTACCTGATTTTTTAACGATTTTCTATTTTTAAGTGTTATTTAGTTTCCGTTTGTATGTCCTGTTTTATTATAAGTAATACAACCATGTACGTTTATTAATAAATTCGTTTTAAAATTTCGCGTTTTCTCTCTTAAGCGGATACCTCCAATAAGCGGACAAAATCGGCGAAACCGTGAGTGTCCGCTTATAGGAGGTTTCACTTTCATTCTTAAGACTTCCAGATCCGAAGCTTTACACACTGGCGGTCACTGTTTCCGTCGGTATTCGGCCACTTAAATGGCAAACTCTGGTGCGAACCTGAGACCTATGGAACGACACAGGAGATTCGTGGCAGAAGGACTTGAAAACTCACTGTAAAATAAGAAGAGAATTGCCGAAAGCTTTCTTATGACGTAGTCGTCCAGTACTATTGTTTCCATTCCCTCTACAAACATACGAAATGACGACAGACCCCTGATCAGTGGAACAGCAGGACGAATTCATATTTCTGGTTCCTCAAATTCTACAATACATAATAATATTATTGTTAATCATAAAAGTTTAAAAAATCCTTGTGTTTATTTTTAACACTATAGTATTGTTGGTAAGTAATTATAAAAATGAATTATTATATCTAAATCGGTGACTCCTTGGGTGTAGCTACTATTAGGAAACACTCCACAATACTTTTTTTTTAAATCCACCCAAAACTTTGGCTAAGGATCAATAAATCATACATTAGGCACCACACACTAATGGGAAAATAGTTCTATTTTATTCAGTAAGTCAATGGGTCAGTACACCTGTACCTACTACTCCTATAGAAGGGTTTCAGCTCCCATTTCCTGTGGGAAAACTCAACACGAAGACTGGAATAGAAAGTATGCTATTTTTGGAATCAGGTCAAGACAGTGTTATGATAATCTGTGCCAAATAAAATAAAAATAGTTAACAAATAACAATGGCTTGAAATATTTTTTGCTTTATTTTGCCCTTTTATAGATAACATCGTTAACTGATGGCGTTGAAAAACAATCAAATAACAGTCATATAAATGTATTAAGATGTCAATTAAATGGGTCCCCATCACATTAGCATACTGTCAAATTTTTAAAATATTTCTATGAATATTTTTTTCATATACAGGGTGTCCCAAGAGTAATGGGACAGAGAGCAACAGCAGACTCCTTAAGGCAAAATAATGGGATTTATTTAAACTTGCCTTATCCCAAAATTGATAACAACCAAGATACAGGGTGTCAAAGTTTTGATTTTGTTTTCGTTTCTTTGCGATTATTTCTTAACAAAACGACATAGCAGCACAAAATTAAGGATTTAGTGGTTTTTTGAGGTGAGGAATTCAAAATTATTTATAGTTTTTGTGTAACCAGTAGAGGACGCTGCCTACTACATGGCCCACTCCTTTTAGCTGCCATAACTTTGTTTAGGCTTCTTATATCGATCCGACTATTAAAAAAAAAGTTACTTTACTTCTTTTACATCAAAAACGTATAATTTATTTAAGTCGCTAAGAGCAACCATTTTTGAGATAATCGCATTCGATATTTTTAATGCAAGAATGCTAAAATATTTAGAATAATTGTGTATTCGTATTAGTAATTATCACAGCTGGCCTTGATTTAAAACAACGACGTTTATAAGGCAACAACATGTTACACAAAGTATCATCTGTCAAAGTTACTAATTTTTTACGTACAATACGTAGATATTATAAATTTTTAATGCCTCAACATAAATTATTTTCCAATGCGGAAATGTGCGAAATTATCTAAATGAACAGTTCCCTGAACGTTGGATAGGCCGTGGTGGCCCCTTGCCTTGGCCGGCGCGAAGTCCGAATTTTAATCCAATAAACTTCTGCATTTAGGGTTATTTGAAAACCAATGTTTATAACGAGTTATAATGAGTTAAATCAAAAAATTATAAATTCTCCTAATCTGCTCAGAAATGATGAAGATCTCTTGTTTAATGTCCGACAGTCTTTTGTAAAACGTATAGCGCAATATATTAAGGTCAATGGTGGCCATTTTGAACAATTGCTATCACGACGTTACCATTTTTATTTCTAACTATTTTGCTACTTTTAAATACTATTAAACTAAGTATTAAATAAGATTTTTGATTAGAATAAAATTAGTTATTCCGTATACGAAAAAACGTTTTTATTAGATAATTTTGAATTCCTCACCTCAAAAAAAAACACAAAACCATCAATTTTGTGCTGCTAATTAAAACTTTTACACCCTGTATTGTTGTTATCAATTTTGGGATAAGGCAAGTTTAAATAAATCGCATTATTTCGCCTTAAGGAGTCTGCTGTTGCTCTGTGTCCCATTACTTTTGGGACACCCTGTATAAAAGAAGAAAAAAATTGTATAGCTGCTCTTTTACATGCCTTTTAAACTGTATACCAATGTCGTTTTCAAATGAATAAGTATGTGGATATCCTTGAATTAATTATGTTAGTAATTAATATTAAACCTACTAAAACCAACGGTAATTAAATATGTCACATTAGTCTATTTTTCTGGTGGAGGATTGTCAGTTATTATAACCTCCTGACAATATCAGATTAGTTTTATATTTACGGTAGCTTAATCGATATAAATAAATCACTAGAAAATAACTTCAATCGATACAACGGTTTGGGTTTTCATGTAATTCCATATGTATGGAATGGAAATGGAATAATATTGTCAGAGTTTTTTCTGATGCATAATCACGATTTATTATAATATTAACAAACGCTATCGGAGGAAAGGCGCCCAGATTGAATTATTGTAAATAAATTATGACGGCTGCTGACGCACATCGTCGCAGACAACATGAGGTATCACGCCTCAATAAAGACCTGGAAGAAATTTTGTCTTGGGGTGACAGTAACCAAGTCGAATTTACCGCTCAAAAAACCCAGGCAGCAGTTTTCTCTAAGAAGGTTAACATTGCAGAACCCGATATCGTTATGGCAGAACACGAAATTCCACTGACTTTGTCTATTAATTTGCTGAGTGTCAACCTGGGAGGAAATATGTTTTGGCATAATCACGTTGTGGCAATCGCCAGGGCAGCTTCTCAGAAGCTCGGTATGCTTTTCCGTACCAAAAAGTTGTATACACCTCAACAACTTTTGACACTCTATAAAGCCCAGATTCGACCATCACTGGAATACTGCTCTCATATCTGGAGTTCTGCAACGAAGCATACCCTTCGGTTGTTGGATTCCATCCAAAGGAGAGCCGTTCGTCTAAACAGCGACCACGAGCTGACTAAGAACCACGACAGCTTAGAACATCGAAGACAGGTTGGTAATTTGACTCTCTTTTACAGATATTTCCATGGCAAGTGTTCGACAGATATTGCCCGCTCGATTCCACCTAGAGTAATGCATAGCAGAAACACACGACGAACCACTGCCGCCCATCCCTATGTGGTTCAACTTAGTACACCCCGAATATCATTGTTTCAGAACTCTTTCATTTGGAGGACGTCATCTTTGTGGAACGGCCTTTCTGAGACCGTGTTTCCAACCGAATATAACCTCCAACGATTCAAGAAAAACGTGAATCGCTTTTTTCGCACACGCACCGCTCCCAGAGCGCCTTAAAGGATTTTTCCTAGGTAGTGCTTGTGCTCGATCATAAAAAAAAAATTTTAATTATTTTGACCATTATTTAAAAAACATTTTTATTTCGGATTACAATAGGTACTGTGTCTATGTTTGCATTAATTGTTTTTCATCTTTTATAATTAAATTTAAATATACTAAACTGTTTTACCATGGATTACGGCGTTCATTCCCCGATCATTGAACATGTCGTGAGACGATAAAGGCTCCTGCAATAGTGTGTCTATAAAGTTAGAAATTTCATTTATACGCTGTACATGGATTGTATTTTAGGAAAATATTTTCACATACAGGTACTGGGTGGCCTAAATAAGTATGATAACATTCAGTTGAAAAAAAAACCCTTCAAACTAATTTTTCTAAAGTTTTTTAAAAATTATTTATCAAAAAACCTAAATGTCGATATCCATAAAAATGTTTTATAAACAAAATAGCAATGCGACCATGGAAAAACAATAAAATTTAACAATTAAATAACTTTTCACATTATTTGTTAGAAGTAAGCACCTAAGAATACTTCAACGGCCATTTTTCTATTCAAAAAAATATTTTTTACGGTTTTTGTATTGGGTTAGTAGAATTAATGCGACTCGGTTTCCAGAAAGACGACATTTAGGATCGTTTTAGTTGCTGTATTGAGTGCTTTGCTGAATCAACAAGGAAAAAGAACAAAGACGGAACTAAATGGGGAAAGTCAGTTATAGAAGAGCCAAAAATGGCGGTGCAAGAAGTCTGAATTCAGTCCAAAGGATTAAAAAAATTATTTTCATTCGTATCAAATTTAATTGCTCCAGGCTCTGGATGAAAAGTACTTTCTTAGAAAATGTTTGTTTACGTACTTCTTTCTAAAAAAAAAACAATGTAAAAATTGTTATAATTGTCACTGCAGCTCATTAGTCAAATAAAAGTATTTGGTTTACGAATTTACTCGAAGACGCTCCGAAAACCGTCGTGTCTAATCAGTCGCATATAATTCTAGGTATTTCAGAACCGCTTCAAGCAAGAAAGCAGCTAGCGCCGGATGTGTACTTAAGTTATTATTATTTTTCTGCTAGATATAGTCTACTTTAAATCTGATTTGCTGATAATGATAATCTGATGTAAACGGTCTACCTTATGGAGGGGGTCAAGCCCTACATTGTGTGCGTGTGGGTGTGGGGGTACCCCCACTTCCGCCGCCAATGCCGGTTCCGAGTAAAATTATTTTATTCGCAATCCAATATAGCTGGTCCCAGATAACGTCTCGTTTTTGTTAAATAACACTGACGAACATTTTAAAACTTTTTTTTCCTCCCTGGAATGATTTTGGCTGGATTTGATATATTTTGGCCTGCTGAATCCGGATCTGGCCTCAGATTTTCGATATCAGCCTCCAATGATAAGGGAGGGACATATGCTTTGATGTTAAGAAAAAGTCAATAAAAACCCCTTTCAATGCCGATTTATTAAATTTTTAACAATTAAAAACATATAATATATTTTATTAACAGTTAGCTTAGGTACAGTATAAACATTTATAAATAATTTAAAATTTAATATTTACTTCCCTAACGTCTTTCTTTTATAAGAACTACTGGATGTGTCTCTTATTAGGGTCCAGCAATAGTCGGCTAACATATTCGGGCTCCACTTTCCTGTATACCTTTTCTCTATGGAGGCAATATCTTGGTGAAATCGTTCTCCATGCTCATCTGATACTGCTCCTAAATTTTCAGGAAAAAAGTCCAAATGAGAATGGAGAAAGTGAAGTTTTAGTGACATGTTGCATTCTAAAATATGATAGGCCGTGAGTAGTTCTTCCACGAGTTCACGATAATTTTCTGATTTATTATTTCCAAGAAAATTGTTGCAAACACTTTCAAATGCATTCCATGCCCGACTTTCATTGTCACTTAAAATTTGCCTGAAGTTCGCATCTTTAAACAATTGCCTAATTTGGGGACCAACAAAAATTCCTTCTTTAATTTTGGCCTCACTTATACGTGGAAATTTGTCTTTTAAATACGTGAAAGCATTGCCTTCTCTATCCAGTGCTTTAACAAAATTTTTGATCAGACCCAGCTTAATGTGAAGTGGAGGTAAATATATTTTTTCTTTCTGAACTAATGGTTCTCGGGTCAAATTTTTAACGCCAACTTGTATTGTGTCACGTGGAGGCCAAACCTTAATTTTATAATGTTTGTCTCTTGCACGGCTGTCCCATTCACACAAAAAGCAACAGTATTTTGTATATCCTGATTGCAGTCCTGTCAGTAACGCCACCACTTTTAAATCTGCACATATGTTCCATTTGTGATCTTCGTACTTTACACATCTTAGTAACATCTTAAGATTGTCATATGTTTCTTTCATATTTACCGAATGACCTATAGGAACCGATGGATGCTCGTTTCCATTAAAAAGTAAAACAGCTTTTAGACTTGTTTTAGACGAATCTATGAATAGTCTCCATTTATCGGGAGTATATGGTAAGTTCAGTTCGGTCATTAGGCCAGGTATGTCATGGCAAAATACTAAATCACCTTCCACTGCAAAAAAATTTGTGAGAGTAGATTGCCTTTTCCTGTAGATGGACACCTTCACTCCTTTTTCCAAGAGCTTCCACTGCTGCAGGCGGGATCCGAGAAGTTCAGCTTTTGTTTTCGGGAGGTCCAAGTCACGAACAAGGTCATTTAATTCACCTTGAGTGATTAAATGAGGTGTATCAGACAAATCATGAGAACTAGGGATGTAGCTTGGTCCGGCTTCTGGTGAAATACTTCCGGAGTCTAATTCGGAATCAAGCGTGTAACTCTCAGGTGGCTGGGGAATGGGTAATGAGTTGTCATGGGGCACTGGTCGCATTGCAGAAGGAATATTGGGGTACTGAATGCTACGCTTGGGTTTGCTAGTAATTCCTTTAATATTCGTCATGCAAAAATAACAATCATCTACGTGATTACGAGGTTCCCTCCAAACCATTGGAACTGCGAATGGCATAGATTTATGAGTACCTTTCAGCTATCCAGTCAATGTTCTCGAGCACGAACTGCAACACATCTTTGGGGCCCAGGACCTATCTTGATCGCCAACTTTGCATCCAAAGTACAGTTCATAAGCCTTTTTTACTAATGAAGATATCGGTTTTTGGTTCGCTTTTGCGGTAATTTCGCCACAAATATAACAGAAGCTATCGGCTTTATTAACGCAAACGCGCATCGACATTTTTGGTACCGTTTTAACACGCCCGTAGATCTAAGGGAAAATATGAATAGATGTTTACTAAATGATGATATAGTAACGACTAAAGGCATATTTCAAGCATAGATCCAACTACCTGCAAATAACAATGGGGCGACCGTTTATTACCTATTAATGGGCCTATTCGACCCTTCCAAGAAATCTGAGGCCAATATAAACATTTGGTGGTCAGTTGTATATTAGTTTAGGTCCAAATATTACAAAATACACGATATTTTTATAAAGAGGATTTTTGTGTTGAACAGTGTAATTTATATAAAACAAATTTGAAGATACGATACGAAAATTTGCTTAAATGCTTCAAGTACCTATTTGTTTGTTGGAAATTTTGACAAGACAAACCCAGATAATCACAAAAGTATTTCTTCAAAGGTAATTTCTTTTATAATTTATATTTATAAGTATCTATTACTTATATAATTCTAAAGCTTTATTTGCTTTGATTTGCCATTTTTATGTAAGAAATTCAAGACCTTGAAAAAACACGTGGACTCCTCGTTATAAGTATAAGTATTCTTTTGATTGTATTTTTAATATTTTTTGAATTATTTTGCATTTTAATAAGGGCAAATATTCACACAAGATTTTTTACGTCGAAAAAAGGAGTCTTAACATAAAATTGATAAAAATATATAGATAAAACCTAGGTATATAATAATAATAATAATAAACAATCTTTATTCAGATAATTAATAAATTGAACATTTTAGGGAAAAAAAAAGAAAACAATAAACTATCTTTTCATCATTCATGTCATCTAAACTAAAAGTTCAACCGTTACTGGTAACAAGGATTGATCTTCCGCTTAACTGTAGTTTAGTCTGACTGTAAACTAAGTGCTAAGAAACAATCATATAAATAAAATAACAGAACTACACAGAATAAATAGTGTTAAGAAGATTATATAAATTTTATAATTTCTAAATTAATAATGTAACAAAAAATAAAGCACAGATGATGGAAAAAGGAAAGAAAGAAAAGAACGACTTTAAACCAGAAAACTTTAAACACCCAACTTTTATATATATTTTAAAAGTTAAATTAGATTTAGTTTTAAGGTCTAATATAACATAAAATTTTGATAAGCATTAACATTCCTTATTAACAATGAAACAATTGGAAAGGAAATAAAACTAAAAGTCTTCCTCCACAAAATTTAATAGAACAAAAGAATTTTTGCTCAGAGGTATCTACATGTTTCGAACGCAGAAACGTTCATCATCAGGGGACAGAAAATTGTATTGCTGATGGTTTTAGCAGAAGAGAAAAAGATAAGCGGTATAGAACCTTAATGGAGCTTTTATGGAATTAAAAATTGGTGTGTCAAAATTCCATAATGTGTATGTTATAATCTATTTATATTTTTTCTTCACATTATGGCATTTTGACACACCACTTTTTAATTCCATAAAAGCTCCATTAAGGTTCTTTACTACTTAAAGTGTGTATTACACGTTAAAATTTAGTTGTAAACAAATTTCTGCTTAAATTTATCGTCAAATTTCCTACTGTGTAAAACGATACTTATGGGTTAAATTTGGAAATTCTGCAAATAAGAGACATTATTTACGCAGGAATTGACCATGAAGAGAAAAGTCTTGAAAGAATTGTGTTTTCACCTAGATCTAATAAACTTTTTTCTGAATGTGTGACAAAGAAACAATAAAATGATGGGTATTGGAACGATGTATGTTTGCTTTTGGTTTGCGTCCCCCGGTTGTTGGAATATTTTTATTATTTGCATATATTTTTGAGAGTTTTAAGATTCTTCGATTATAATTAAAAAGTCCGTTGTAAAATAATAAAGTTTTTAATCATCAACCTGTATTTCTCGGTATAAAATTGCATATTTGCAAAACACCGAAACAGGTAATTAAAACCATATTTAATGCAAAATAGGGCAATGTCCTGCATTTGGATCTACTTACAAAGGTCAATGCATTTTGTCGACGACACTTGTCTAGAATGTGGTTCTAATTTATTTTTATAACCTTTAGTAACACATCGTATTAAGTGGGCCGTGCAAGTGACATTTGATACTCATTAGTTAAGTATCATGCTGAGTAATGTCTGTAAAATTATCATTTTATAAAAATTATTGTTTTTTTTATAAAACGTAAGTTCCGTGTATTTTCTCTTACGGAAAAAAATACTTTTGATAAATATGCTGCCGGCCAATTTAGAGTATTCTGATCATCGTAAAATCAACCTTGTTACTTGTCCCTCCTAGCTATATTCCGAAAGATAAAACAACAAAAATACTATATTACAGTTTTGCAAATTGTGTCCGTTTTTATACTGAATTTTTCCAAATTGGGACAGCCTGATTTACTTCAGTTTAAGAATATTGAGAGACATCCTTAAATTGTGTTGTGTAAAGAATATTAGATTTAACTTTCATTTTCGAAATATTCCCAAAAAAATTCTAAACCACAGAATAGTACGAGTTATACATATACGGAAATGATGAGCAAAAAAATTAGGGGATAATTCTAGACCGAAAATAAATGCTATCTCTTCCTATAACATTTTTTTGAAAATTGGTTATTAACGGAGTTACAGGGTGATAAAGTTAAATTTTATTTGCAGTGTTTTTTGCAGTACATTTTGCCACGCTCACAATATTTTGACGAAATCTCGCATATGGGGCTTTTTCGGCATGAGGAATAGAAATTTGCCCACCGTTTTTTCGCATTTTGTAGAGGGCGCCACATAGGAGCCTATACTTTAATTTGAATGGTCCCAACTTTTTAGTCCTACACTGTATGCACATTTTGACTGAATACTTTTATTCTCCTAACCTTTTAACATAAAAAAGGTGTACTACTTTTGTTTCGATAAATCTAACCGTTTTCGAGAAAAATGCTAAAATAACATTGTTTGCATGTGATTAATACGAAATCATTTTACTTTATTTTTAACCTTAAACATAGCATATATAAAAAATACTGTAACCGAAGATTTTTATGTGAGCAGCCACAGATAGTGAGTCGGCGTGTTCAGTTTTTAAAAAAATATACGGACAATTACAAATCGAAATTTAGAAAAATGGTATTTTTAGACGAAACGTGGATTTTTTTCGAATGGAAGTGGTTCAAAATCTTGGCAAGATGAGTCTGTAAAAAGTGTTAAAAGGAAAAAGGGGTGCGGTACGGAAAAGCGTTTTATTATTTTGCATGCCGGTTCTGCAACAGGATATGTTGCAGGTGCGAGTTTAATTTTTTCTTCAACATCAAAAAGTGCTGACTATCATGATAATATGAATTGCGAAATGTTTGAAAAATGGTTAAAAGCTCAATTGATACCAAATTTGGATGCTCCGTCTTTAATTGTATTAGATAATGCATCATATCATTCAAGAATTTTAAATAAACAGCCTACTTCATCTTGGAGGAAAAATTATATTTATGAGTGGCTGGAAAAACACAACCAAAATCGTTTACCAAATATGCTTAAATCGGAACTCCTATCAATAGCAAAGTCTCTTAAAATACCCAAAATATACGCGGTAGATGAAATACTGCGTGAATATGGTCATGAGGTTCTACGACTGCCGCCATATCATTGCCAGTTTAACGCAATAGAATTAATATGGGCTGGTGCAAAGTCTTATTATGAAAAACATGTAGGTGATGGTCTTAAATCCGACCAAGTACAAATAGTTTGGCAAGATTCGTTAGATCATATTACAGTACTGGAAGAAATCGGTGGAACATACAGAAATATTAATAAGGGATTGGTGGGATTGAGAACAAGTACTAGATGTCGAAGTAGCGCCAATGATAATTGCTCCATTCGAAGACGACTCAGACGACGAGGACTTTTCAGATTTTATAAGTGACGATGAGAGTTTTTAGGCTATAATTATAAACGGTGTTTTTCGTTTACATTTTTTAGTATTCTTGGGTATTATATTATGCTTTTTTTTCATGCACATTATTCTGCATAGTCCTTAAACTAATTCCCAGTGTTTTCATTACGGTTTCCTGCATATTGGTTTGCGAATTTCCACTTTTTCTTTCATTATCGAAATAGTTTATCAGACTAAATGCCATTGTATTTTTAGGTTTTAGTAGTAAAATTGTTAAAATAAATTGCACTGTTTATTATTGTCATTTTTAATTAAAGGGTACAGTAGGTATATAATTAACGATTATATAATTTTTTTGTAACTTTTTCAACTCCCCTGTACATAATTTTTACAAAACTAATAATATTAGGTATATGTGGCTATCTTCGCGATAGCTAAAATATTGAAACTATTTTTCCTTCCTTCGGTATATTTGTAAATAATCTCACAACATTTTGATAGCCTCTGTGTTGTCTGATTTGACGCATATGATCAGTGACCTTTGGACCCGCACGTTAAGACCAGATCTGACTATAGCAAAGGAAGGAATATTTCATGGAGTTCGTCGGAATTTTTTAAGAAGAATTAATTTATGCATAGAAGAGGGAGGACGTCACTTTGAACCTTTGATTTGAATGTTTTTGTTTGAATTGTTACAGTAACTTATGTATTTTAAAACTGCAAATAAAATTTAACTCTAACACCCTGTAATTCCGTTAATGATCAACTTTCGAAAAAATGTTATAGGAAGAGATAGCATTTATTTTCGCTCAAGAATCATCCCCTAACTTTTTTCCTCATCATTTCCGGACACACTGTATATTCTGGATTTGGACAGTAGTTTGAATGCTATGGAATTTTGCGTTGAGAGTGGGCCACCTTGTACCACCACGTGTGCTTTCTGATGTGTGGGTTCACGTCGGGTGTCCTGGTGTTGAATGTGGGGGTAGTGGGGGTGGTGGGAGGTTTGATCAACAACGATTTTTGCTGTTTTATTGAAAATTAGAACACTAAAGAAATATATTTGTAAAAATTCTTTTAAATGCTTTTAAAAATTTGTAAATTATGGAATTTTGATATTATCCGACCAATAAGGTTCGATTACGTCTATCATTATTAGTTCCCATCCACACAAATGTTAAAAATCAAATACCAGCAGGGCCTATTAATTTATTGTAAGGAACTTTACTTAAAAAAAACGTAAAAAGTTTAATGGAGGAGTAATAAAATTAAAGTAATTCCCTCATCATACACTTAATGAATAGCTAGAATAATATTCCATTAATTAGATAGGCAAGTATATCTACTTATAAAAAACTTTAAACATTTCTTTGCAATTAAAATGAGCAGTAAAAATGTGCTAATTATTTGCAAATTTCCGGCAGTTCTATTTTGACCACTATTAATGTAATAAATTTAATTTTGGTCTTCCGGTTACTATTGCTTACACGGTCCATTAAATATGTGAACACGAGAAATAATCTTATACATTCATAAACCAGCCAATTATAAAGTTAGTAACAAGTTACACAACATTCGTAATTAGGTAAAAAAAGGAACAAAAATATATTTGCTATTATTTTAAATCATTATATATCTACAAAATTTTTCTAAATTTTGCAGCTAAGTACTCCCTCCAAGACCATGAAAATAACGGTTAATTCATACTAATTTTAAATTAAAACAATGTAGGTAGGCGTATAGTATAATAAATTTTTTTTTGGTAAAAAATATTTCCTTCCTATAAAAGACCATGTTTGTCCGAAAATGTCCTCTACTTCTATATGTCTTAGGGTATAGGGTTAAAAAAGGTTACAACCCTAAAGTAGGGAATGCTTGATAATTGGCTAATTTTCCATCTTTTAGAGTTTATTTATTTATTTATTCCAAATAAAATCCCAAAAACATCTGCCATGAGGGATTCTCTACTAACAACAACATCTAAAAATGTAATTTTTACATATAACTAATTAAAATACGAGGTAAGTCAAAATAATACTTAAAATGTTAATATTCAATAAAAAAAATTCTTAAATAGATATTTATAAAATTATTCAATTATTATTTCTTTTATAAAATAATATAACTAATAATATCGTTTAGATATCATTTATAAATAATTCTGAAAATAATAACACTGGCCGACAAGATTTTTCTAACACAGGTCAGCTCTTTATTTTTATAATGAAAATACCCTTCTAATAATAGAAAAAATATTGGGAAAGCCCTAATACATACCATTTTTCAATAGCTTAATAAGACCATTTTACATTAGGAGGTAGTCAATTTAATTAGGGTCGGTAAAAATGGATGCATTTTATAACAGAAAAATTACCTGAACTGTAGGAATTTTAGTAGGACTTCAGGGAGGATTTACAAAATATTGCTGTTTTCTTTGTTTGTGGGACAGTCGTGCAGTAGATCAGCATTATGTAATAAAAGATTGGCCACAAAGAAGTGAATTTCAGCCGGGATCTCAAAATGTTAAGTTTGCACTTCTTGTAGACCCCAAAAAAGTCCTTCTGCCTCTTCTTCACATTAAACTTGAGCTGATGAAAAACTTTGTGAAAGCTATGAATAAAGACGGTGATGGATTCAAATACCTAAGACAAGTCTCCCCAGTTAAGTGATGCCAAATTAAAGGAAGGTATTTTTATTGGGCCACAAATCAGAAAATTGCTGGACGATATCAACTTTACAGAGAAGCTTACCAGGCAGCAACTCAGAGCATGGAACTCATTTGTTAGTATAGTAAGGGGATTTTTGGGCAACAATATGGATGCAAACTATCAACAGTTAGTTGATAAACTTTTAGATTCCTACAAATCGCTTGGTGCCCGAATGTCATTAAAAATTCACTTCCTCCATTCCCATCTGTCATTTTTTCCTGAAAATTTGGGCGCTGTCAGTGACGAGCAGGGTAAAGGTTCCACCAGGATATCAGGACAATGGAAATTCGCTATCAAGGACGATGGGATCCAGCCATGATGGGTGATTCCTGTTGGTTTTTGAAAAGAGAAGATATGACCCCTCATAAAAGGAAAAAATAAAATTTAATTAGTGTGTTCAGTTAATATTTGTAATGTTTGTGTTTTTTCTAGATGTAAGGTATGTTTAGCAGGTGTTAAAATTTAAATATAGTCGATATACACAGTTAGAAAATTCTTAAATTATTTTTTCAATAGATATTAAATATTGTAACATTAAATGTGGTTCTATAAATGTAACAAGAAAACGTTACGTGTTACAACTTTTTTTTCTCATTTTCGTATTTGGATAGGTCCATTCTACCATAAGATGCTATTTAGCTTTGTGTTACAACAAAAAAAAAATTTTTGTCGGCCAGTGTAATTAATCATAAAATAAGTGCATGTTTAAATATTTTTTAGTTTAAAATTTAGGTTCCCCTTTTTTAGTATTTTCTTAGTTATCATTTTAAAACGTTTTATATTTAAAAATTTTAAGTCTTGGGGTATTTCGTTGTAAAATTTCATACCTTGATAATAAATGGAGTTCTGACCTGCCCTAGTATGTATTAAAGGTAAATCAATATTGAAAACTATTCTAGTTAAATGATCCTTTACGTCACGTACGTCTTATTAAATAATAACTTTATTAACTTATTTGGTTGTTAATTATAGTAGTATATTTCGACTTGCAATTTTTTGTTTATCAATGTAACATGTAATCTTACATTTTTCGAGCAATTAAAGTATAAATTTTAATAAATAGCTCAAAATTGTACATAATGATTTAAAAAAAATATTTCTGATTCGAGTTTTTTTCGTTTCTTTGCATTTTTTGAGAACATTTACCATAGTAATGTATATTTTTTTTTACACCATCAGAAAGTAGAGATTTCAAGGAACAAAAAGCCCACCGACTTTTTTAAAAAAGCAAATATTGTGACGTGAGAATTTTCAATAAATTAGGGTGCTTTTTCGATGTTAAGTCAAAATAAGGTTAAAAAATAAATATTTTAAATCAAAAAAATTACAGTGTGTTTGGGACATAAAAAGGTAAGTTTTCACCAAATTTCGTGTATAAAAAAATTTTTTTGTTAAAGATAAAAATAAAAAACCAAAAACTTGGTTATTTCAATTTTTCACATAAATTTTGAGGTTATGTAAAAAAAGTATAAAAATACAAAAGCTGTAGATCTTTTTATTACCTACAACTTTGCCAACTGTCCATAGGACTTGTAGTTTTGCCGGAAATCGAGATAAATCGTTTTCTGCCCTTAAAAACTCCCCCCCCCCCCCACTTCCGGACCTCGGATCGCCCGTAATTTATTTTTCCTGTCATTTTGGTTATATTCTCTTCCTTTTTCAATGGGTTTCATCCTACTATTATTTTTTTTCACTTTTTACCATTTTCAAAGGCTCGAGCCCTGGTCTAATATAGGATTGTGATAAAGAAACGTATCAGCCTTTTATACCACTTACTTGATCGAGATTTTGATCGGATCGCCAAAGTTTGACACTAAATATTGGACACCCTGTACAATTCGTACTTATCAAACTTGGTTAACGAGACTGTTTCGCCTATATTACTGAACCGATTTCAATAAAATTTTAAGGGGATATAGGTAACTATAACAGGCATCCAAATAAGTAAGAAAATATCTGGCATGTAATCTAAAAAAAAATATGATCATAACATCACACTTTTTTTGGGACACCCTGTGTAAACAAAAATATTTTCTTGAAATGCGAGCTAGGATACAGGTAAAGTTTGCAAAATATCAAAATTGTAACGTAATTAATAATTGAACTATAAGAGACGGGACGTGAGGTGTGCCCCTGTATATTAACCGCTAAATATCAGTCGTTGGGCTTAGTAATGAAGATAATTATGACACGCATCGTGATACCTACATTTAATCTAATAAAAAAATTCAGAATAAATACAATTAGCACCCATAAAAATATCATCACGGGATGTTATTTTATGTTAAACATAGCCACCTGTTGCGTTATTGTATTGAAAGGACAGGTATTGTTCAACTAAGTAGATAATATGCTCGAAGATATATAAAAAATATGTTTATCAATCGCTTAAATTGATGATTTTTTAAAGGCTAATTTTCTTGGAATTGATGGCTCCTGGGAAATCCGATTTTTGGCTCGCTCGAGAGTATTTATTTTATAATCCAAATGTAAGTTTGTTTTCCTACGACCACCTACGAAAATGACAATAACAACACGGTTAACTTGGCTAGAAAGTGCCAAATATCACACGCGTGTTGTAAAAAAATATTTCAACACGAGTGTGGAAATACCAAGCACACTTAGATATTAAATTTAAATAGGTGTCAATTTGACGACAAAACTATTTATTAAACATAACAAACTTACGGGACACGTGGAGTGAATTGGGGTGCTGGGTGGGGTAAAGTACACTAGGGCATTACTGCAAATTTTTCGTTATTTTTGGGAACCGAAGAGTACTTATTTATGATAAAAATAATATTATCAAAAAGGGAAAATAATAATATGTCAGGCAACCCACCAACTGTCATGTTTCATGTTTACATGTCAACTCACAGAAAAGTTCTGTTCTGTTCTGTTCGAGGATTGCGATGGCCTCTAGCTTTTCAGCCTCCAGTCAATTTTTATACTCACACAAAAATAAAGCGTTTATGTCAACTGAGTTGAACCACAGAAAAAAAAGGGGCAGCTATAGAGCAGAAATAGAATACCCTAGGAAATACCGATTTATAATTTTGCCATTATCTCGGATGTTTAATTATATTGGTGTAAGTGAAAGTGCTTTATGTACGTAAAATTATTTTAGCAATATTCAAAACAAATCGAATATAGACAGAACTTTTATAATTAGCAAGCTATCGATATTTAACTCCATCTCTATCTTTCAATAATGTTGAGGTTTAATAATGCGGTACATTAATTATCATAAAATAAAACTATAATAAAAAAAAAAAATAAATAAGTTAGTGAAGTGTCTAGTTAGGTTCTACTCAGTAAATGATTGTACTGTCTACTATCCCCTAAATCCCTTCTTTTTAGTAAATGTCACTCCTATCCTATGTTGTAATTGTCAATACTAAACCCTTGACCCTTAAAATAGCAGCTAAGAAAAGGTCAAATACACAAATCCAGAGACTCATATTAAGCAGTCCAAACCGCATTGTACGCAAAGAAGAAAAGTCAGTGGTCGTGATATGGTACAGACCAGACAACATCACGATCACCCCTAATGTGCTGGCAAATTGCCCCCAGGGAGCAGAGCCATTAAGATCAAGACAATGTTGAGGTTATGTTTTGTGTTTGTGTTTTGTTTTTGTATGTATATTTAGGTATATTATTGTTTTAAAGAATGCAAGCAGCTAAAAAATCAGAAACGAAATTTATTCACTGTACCTACATAGATACTAGGTATGATATGCGTTAGCAAATAGGAGAAAAAGTTATTATTTTTATTTAAATCTAGGTAAGTTAAAATTTGTAAGTAGGCATTGTTTTTATTTTGTTTTAATATAGACGCTTCTGTTGGAATCCGCCTTGAAATTTATTTTGCATTTATTGCGTTTGTACTTTGTCAATTTTTTTTAACACAATGGTGTACAAACTATTAAAAACCAAACAAACTCTTTTTGATTATTTTGTATGGTCGTAGGAAAAATTGTGTACATTACTCGTGTGAAAGTGATTTTCTCACACTCGGAGAATTTCCGCACTCGGCTAACGCCTCGTGCTAAATATCTCCTCGTTTGAGAATTGCCACTTTCAACACTTGTTATGTAATATACTATTGCGAAATAAGGAATAAAAAACTCTATATTTACTAACATATCAACTGATTTTGCTATTCGTGTGTCGATATTAAACATTTTTGAAAATAATAAGGTGACTAAAAATAACCGCCGCGCCGTATTAATTGAATACTTTAAAATTTAAAACGCTTCCAATTGAATAATTCGAAGTTTAAAATGACACCTGAGTATTGTACCTTATGTTTTTGAGTTTATTTTTAACTTAAATAATTATATACTGTGTGAGTTTGTATATTGGAATAAATAAAGTAAATACAGTACCTACAGTGTTTTTTGGAAAAAGTGCTTGGGCTCAGGTTTACATACATAAGAATAAATGTTTGAAATTTGGTAAGTAGTATGTAAAGGGTTTTCCAATAAGAACGATATGATTTCAAAATGAAATAAAATTGAAATAATTTCAGATACAACAAAACGTTTTATATTATCCTAAAGTATAGTCGATAACATTTATGTTTTAAATAACACATCGTTTAAATGTCCTCCGCGACTTCGTGTACACGAGCGAATTCGACGAACCCAATTTTCGATGACTTTATGCAATAAATCGGGCGTGATCTGACGAATGCAGGGTTCAATGTTCAACCTTAATGCATCAAGTGTTTGTGGTATGTTTTCATAAACCTTAGATTTCAAATAGCCTCACAAGAAGCAATCTAAAGGAGTTAAATCACAGCTTCTTGGAGGCCACTGAACAGTAGCATTCCTTGAAATTTTCCTTTCGTCAAACTTTTCTTGCAGTATATCGATAGTTTCATGAGCAGTGTGACATGTGGCACCGTCTTGCTGGAACCACATATCATCCAAATCAAGTGCATCTAAATTTAGCCACAAAAAATTTCTTAACATCTGTCGATATCGTTCACCATTCACTGTAACTGCATCTCCTGCCTCATTTTGGAAAAAAATGGTCCGATGATGCCACCATACCATAAACCACACCATACAGTTACCTTTAGCGGATACAAAGGCTTCTCATGAATCTGTTGTGGATTGTTTTCACACCAAAAACGGCAATTTTGCTTGTTAACGTATCCACTTAACCAAAAATGAGCTTCATCTGAAAAGATAATTTTTTTGGCAAAATTAGGATCCCTTTCAAGTTGTTCTAAACTCCAAGCAGAAAATTTTCTGCGCCGACAATGGTCCAGTGGCTTAAGTTCCTGGGTCAAAACAATCTTATACGGGTGTAAATTCAAGTCTTCTTTCAAAATACGCCAAGTTGTCGTTTTTTCAATCCTTAAGTCTTGAGCACGACGAGGAATTGATAAATTTGGATCCACTGCAACACTAGCTCTTACAGCAGCAATATTCTCAACAGTTCTTGCGTTTCGATGTCTTCTTGGCGTTTTTACATCGTGAAGAGTAAAATTATTTTCAAATTTCTCAACGATGCGACTAATGGCAAGCAAAGGAGGACGATTATTTACACCAAAGTTTTCGCGAAGTGCGCGATAAGTGTTCACAAAAGATCGTCTATTTTCGTAAAATTTTTGCATAATAACCAAACGTTCTTGAACCGCGTATTTAGCCATAATAAATTGTTATAGTTTACTGACAATAACTGACAACTGGTGACAGGTATAACTTTATTACCATCGTTACCATATCGTTTCAAAATCATATCGTTCTTATTGGAAAACCCTTTATAACTTAATATGCACTTTTAAAATAGGTTATGAAAACTAGAGTTGCCATTTAAAAAAAGGAGGATATCGTCATATCTCTAATTTGGGACACACTGTATCCATATATTTAAAAAAATACCACAACTTAAAATTTTAAAATCCGTGCCCAAGCATTGTTCCAAAAAAAAAAAACTACTGGATTGACTGAATTTATTCCAAGTTACAAACTCACAGTATTATATTTACGAAGGTTCATACGTAGACCACGAGGACATAACTAAATCTATTTTCATTACATCCCAGTACAAAAAGCATTTTCTAAATAAATTCAACGCAAAAATAGTATAATAAAACATTTCTATTTAATAACTCAAAAAATAAATAACTTAAAGTGAGACTCACACGGCCCACCAATCGTTTCTATCTCAATAGTTAACTCTGTACTCAATTGTAACCCTCTTTAGTAAATATACGCAGAAAAATGACCATTTAAGTCCATATCCAAGTTTACATCGACAGCTTAAAGCTGACTTTACGTAATACTAAAAAGATCATTAGATCATAGGAAATAACAGAATTTCGTTCAAATCGCTTTTCAGCCGGATTCAAGTCGTCGATACCAACGGTGTGTATCTGTAGTAGCCTGTTCATATCGATTGATGTAAAAGCAGCCTTTAAATATCCACTGTCATTCGTCATAATAATGAATGCTCAATTTTTAAAGGTATAACTTTCATTTTATTATTTCTAACACAATATTTGGAGTTACGATAGGCATAAGATATGTAGATAAAAGTAATTTATGTTACATGACCGGATAATACCATTTTATAGGACGAATCGTACTATAATGACCCTGAAAGCGGAAAGGAAAAAACCAGTGATCGTAGTTTACCGGTTCCCCTTTATTTTCCTGTCTAGGTGATACTTACCGAGTAAACAAATTATCTCGAAAGTATGATTATTTTCCGGTCAGTTGTAACAAAAATAAATTTTTTACACTGTAGCCGTTTTAGGGCCTATTGTTAACGACTGAAGTGTGCTGAAATTCCTTAGTGACAAAAAATTCTTTGATCCTCTACGTTAACAAAATTGTGATACCTCAAAGGATGAAAAATGAAATGAACAGATATTTTTACTACAACTAGGAACAAAAATATATCCAGAAGTATTGATGGGAATATATTCAGACAACAAATTAACAACATTTTAAAATATTAAAAATAAACCTCACTGATATTAACATTTATTGATTGCATTTGCAGCGTCCCATAGAATTGTAATTCTCTTTTTTTTAAACGTTTTGTTTATAAAATTTAAGAAAAAATCATTTTAACATCGGGAAATTAATTATTTGCATAATATACAATTTTTCTTTTAAAATTAAGCTTCTTAGTATCCCTGTATTTTAAGTAGAATCACGTTTCTATTTTTATATAAAATATTTAATTAATTTAATTTTGATAAAGTTAAAAGACCATTAATACTCGACGAAAGTTGTAGAATTCTAAATGGAAACTAAATGGATAAAAATAAAAGAATGCTATTGCAAATAAAATCTATTTGGACCATTCTTTAAAGTTAGCTTAGCTTGGAGGTTACATAGTATGAGAAGCAGAAATACAGTTTCGAGTAAATTTTGTAGAGTTTATTTTTTTACTGAATTTTAATGATTATTTTACTTTGACAACAACGATTTTGCTTAAGAAGTCCTAAGAAATGCACAATACTGACACGTCCTGTATACGTAGCTAACAGAAACTACCGTTTACTGCAGCAAAAGGTCCTCTTTCTTTCCCCAAATGTATTGAAAAACAATACATTTTAATACCAATTTTCCTGGAAGACTATGTTTTCCTTATCTGAAAAATTGATCTAAAATGTTAGCAACCTGTGTCACCGCTAAAGTTTTAAGCATAGTTACTGAAAGAGCCTTTCAGTTTTGCAGTAAAAATAAAATTTCCATTTTTGTAACATGGTGGATAAAAGCAATCCATTTTATACGTTACTAATCAAAGGGCTTTTTTGCAGCAAAATAATTTAGTCCTTTTAATGCACTTCGAGTTTTAGTTCAAGTAAGAAAATTGAATTACGTGATGTGATTTTGGAGCAATATTTGAAAATAAATTCGTTTTATATAAAAAATGTTTAAAAACATGATATTATTATGCCTTTTCATCCTGGTCAGCATAATTTGTAAAGATACGATACGCATTTGTTTTCGTTTACTCTGACATTTTCATACAAAAGGAAACACATGAATATGGTTGTATTTTGACACAACCCTTTTGTTGTATTATGTATCTAGTTAATTTTTCATGCAAAAATGGTAGGTATTCTGTTCTGTGTGGAGTATTTCTCTAAGAAATTCAATGTACGCATGTGTGTTTTTGCATTGCTCAATGAATTGCAAAATATCAAAATTTATAACACTAATCTAAACATTGAAAATTACAAATAGGTTTGATCATCGCATGCATCAAAAGATAAATCAATCGATGGATAAGTAGGCTTCATCGTCGTAATTTGCAGCCTTTTTATATTTAGAAGATTGAAATAGAACGCAATAACACATCCTTGAATGCTATTTACCACTGCTCGATATTATAAGCGTCTTTATGTTCCTTGACTGACAAGCTGATACCAATTCTGTAATGTACCATACTAATAAAAATAATTTTAAGTATTACCTATGAAAGTTTTATTAGGAAAAGTTATAAAATTAGGAGAAATGCGTCCTTAAGGTTAAACGAAAGGTTCCGATTTCGGTTCCCGACGCAGAGGCAAAAAACTTTTTCAGTTAGAATCATTTAACCATGGAAGCTGTTTTCTTCAGTCTTTGTTCAAATAAATTATACTGTAATTCTCGTCTGGTCAACTTTTATCGCTAATATTTTTTTTGTAGAAGCAATGCTTTTAGTTAAAAAACAAATTTTAATTTTATTTATTTGGAGATTTAAAAGATTAAAGAGCAGACCTATTTTTTTTTAATAACAAATCGTTGCTATTTGTTCACCTATTATCAACCAATTAATTTTACTTTTGTCATACAAAAACACACCAATAAAATAATTATTTTAAATGCCCACGATTTTGATATTTATTTTTATCCAGAAGTTAATATGAATGGAATTTAAATGTTTAGGTCAACAGATGCCGTTGTTTTTATAAATAATTAGGTAATATAAAATATTAGTAATGTATAGAAGATGTAGGTGGAAAAGTTATATTTCCCCGAAGTTGTTTTACTTTTATAATACAGGGTGTCCTATAACTAAGAGGCTATAAAGCATTATGAAAGATATAGAGCTACTTGAAAGAGTGCAAAGACGAGCCACGAAGTTTCCTCTCGCAACCAGAAATATAACCTACGAAGACAGGCTGCGAGTGTTTGAACTGCCAACCCTAAAAGAAAGACGACTGAGGGGCGATCTAATAGAAACTTTTAAAACACTTAATGGATACTATGAACCGGATCTTAACATTTACCAACTTAATGAGAATGAAATCCTTTGAGGTCATAGTCTGAAATTATCCAAGGAAAGATGTGCGAAGCTTCCGAGAAAAACCTTTATTGCAAATCGGGTTGTATACCAGTGAAATGCCCTAAGCGAGAATACAGTGACAGCCACCTCCATTAACTCATTTAAGAACCACTTAGATAAGGATCTGCAGCGGGTCAATACAACCTTAGTAGTTTTAGTACACTACCTCTAACTGACATTGAGCGTAGAGTGTAGAGAACATCAAAACTACAAGACTGAGACATATATTCCAGTTTAGGACAAGCAGACAGAAATACTCCATATATAGATCAATTTTGGCTATGCAACAACAGTTTCATCGGTGCAAGCAGCCTACTGCTGTGACAACAATAATAATAATAACACGATATAGTAGACTGGAAAATAGGTCATTTATTATTTAATTTGTTATGATAAAATATTCACGGTTAACTGTGAATTAATTATATTTTGTTAAGAGGTGTTTATTTAAATGTTTTTTGCCATCTATCATATTGGACTCACATTCGCTTAACCATTTTCAAATCATCGCCAATTTACCAAAATAAAGAAAAAAGTATCTTACACTGAAAAAAGGATTTATTTAATCTAAATAAAAATTAAGTTTGAGTTTGCCGAAAAAAATATTTGTTTCCTATTGTCTGAACGAATATTTATTTGGAAATATATCTAAAATTATTTGACGATTGATAGGAAAATTTATTATATCTAAAAAAATATTGATTGATTTAAATAAATCATTTATCATGCCTGACAGTATGAGACATTTCATTAACATAAATGTATTCTTGATAGAGTAAACAAGCTTATATAGCAAAAATTACCTGTTTCTGTCGGCCACCTATTTTTTTTTTCAAATAAATATTTAATTGTCAGCTTGCGATATTTAAACCAAAAAATGAGTTGTTTTCTATAATTAATATGATAGATATTAATATGATGGAAAATCTCTTATCTCCCTCTACTTAGTGGATTAGGTAAACGTTTACATAAAATTTTAATTTGTTTGAAGGAACTCACTTAAAATAAGTAATCACTTTCTTTGAAAACAAACAAAAGGCATACATTCTTGCATTTTTTTTATGTTCATCTAATCGACATTCCTGTATCTTTTAGATAAGAAAACATTAGATTCTAGGTTCTAGATTATTTGTTCTGTTAATCAATGCATGTACTCTATGTGCTAAAATACTATTGATTTAATTCAACAAACATTGATAAAAGTGATTAGTAAAAAATGTGTTAATGGTTCTGTTATTATTAGGAACGTGACACTAACATAAAAATTTACGGGTTTTTATCACGTTGTAATAATGTAATAAAAGTTTATTTTTTACCGCATTGATAATGTTAAAAACGAACAATATAAATTAAATTGGCCTGTTTTATTGTGTTAGTTTGTCAAAAGGTATTAAATAACAACAGTTCTAAATATATTGATAACATACAATGTTACAATAGACACCTAAAAAGTCTGAAATAGGTTGTTGAATTGGGGCAATTTGGTGCCAGACTAAATGCTACTGTCTATCAAGATCTTTTTCTTCTTTGGGTCATGATTCTATCAGTTGGAGTGGTATAAGGAGAGGGTTACTCTCACGACATTGCACCAATCTCCAGGGCAAGAATTGTTCTAAAATTTACCCTAGAAAACAACGTTTACATTTTACCATGGTAAATATCATTTCCTTTACGTGAATAAGAAGATTGGAAATAAAAAAGGTTAAGTCAAAATCGAACAACTAACATAAATATCTGTGTTTTACCTTGGACCATTAAACTGATTTTTTTAAGATCAGATCGATTCAAATCTTTGTCCCAGTCGAATATGGCTCAGATCTCCCCTATTTCCGGGTTGATTATGTCATCGCGTATACTTACCCGCTTAATACGAACGACCTAATTTGTTTTTACAAGGTATTTATTTTTAATGCACATAAATGATATAAAAAAAGATACATCAAAATTCAATAAATAATTTCGCGTTCCATCTCGGACACTTTTATTTCACTCATAATATAATAGTTTACGATTATGGATTTATTTTATGGCAAATTTTATTATTTGTAGTAAGCAGTATTCCACTATTATCCATTTTTAGTTTGAAGTTTATTTTGTTGATAATAAAATTAATACAGAACTGTAATCTATCTCTAAGTAGCGTCTATAAAGTCCGCCCCTCCCCCTGCTTTGAGATAAATATATTATTCAAATTCGATGGATGGTGAAATACATACTTGTGAACAAAAATTATTATTTGGTTATTCAAAATTTTTTTTTTTTTTTTTTATATTTTTGAATTGTCATTTTCAAACGTCAAATTTTAAAGTATTTAAATGGCAAAATTGAATTACGCTTTAAAGTTACTTGACTCCCCTTTCCATTTAAATATGTTTTCCAAGATGGTGGATATCCGGAATATTATACCAAAATTAAAAAAAAAATATTCATACAAAAACCTAATTTAAATACCATATTGTGCTAAGCTATTTCCGAGTTAGAGGGAGGGGTAGGGGGACTTCCTGCTATAATGCTTAATGTAACTCGAAATAGATAACCGACTTCAAGATGACGTAGGTGGATCATATTTTCTAATTTCTAGACTGAATGATGCTTATTTTTAGTCGTCGCGTTTAAAAAATTATTCATGCAGGTTCCACAATGTCCGGAAGTATTAACTCTATACAGGGTGTCCTATGACTAAGGGGTGATATAGCAACAGGAGATAGTAGATTTGGCGATAGGTTATTTATGCCTTATTTTTCATGATAGTATAGAGATACAGGGTAATTCAAATAAAAATTTATTTTAGAAAATTGACGACAAAATGAAAATTGTTAAGCAGATATGAATCAGTTTTGGTGTAGTTACATTTTTGAGGACAAAACAGGCGTCTTACCGTCTTACAATATGAGTTTTGTAAATTCTGGCAGATATTTTGTTGTCTTTAACATTTAGGTTAAGCTAGGAGTTTTGCTTCAACTTCGCCTTGTGTAACTCTCGCTTGCAAAAAAGTATTTTTATTATTATTATTTCTGACCGCTTCACCTCAAATTATGAAAGGGGGTTTATTATAGGTAAAAAAATTGTACCTTAATAATCTACAGTGTGACCAGTAAAATCCGCATCATATGGGATTTTTTTTATTAATAGCTTTATTCGAAATTTGACGTCAAGTTCTGCTTCGATCGAGATGAAAATTAAGCAAAAAAAAAATAATAGTCACGTGATTTGCATTATCTGTCAAATTTTAATTTTTTTCAAAAAATAATTCAAAAGTAGAGTTATTTTTGAAAGTATCGAAAAAAGTTATTAGAAAAAGTTTTTTTAAATGCAGTTCCTAGCCAACTTACAAAATTTCAGCTGCATAAGATAATTTTGATTTTTTACCCACCACTAAAATTTATTTTCCACTTATTGAACACTTTACTGATGACACTGTGCTATTTTTTGTCTTACTTTCAGACAGAAACTACGTTTTCAAAAATACTTATTTTATGAGGTTATCTTATACAGGGTCAAAAACGAATAAACTTTGCATCACATGCGACCAAATTTTAATAACCCAATTTTGATTTTATAGAAAAACACACATTTAATATGGCTCTACTTTAAAGAAATTGTATCTGAAATAAAGCATTGTCAAAACTAAGAAGTTTTATGTAGGTTGCGTTGAGTCTTATTTTGCAAAAGTGGTGCAATTTACAAAATAAGGGTAAAAAATCAAAATAATCTTATGCAGCTAAAAGTTTGCATGTGGGCTAGAACCTGCATTTAAAAAACCTTTTTCTTTTAACTTTTTTCGATACTTTTAGAAATAACCCTACTTTTTAATTATTTTTTAGAAAAAATTATCAAAACAATAATATATAATCACATGACTACTATTTTTTCGCTTAATTTTCATGTCGATCGAAGCAGAGCTTGATGACAAAGTCATATTTCGAATAAAGTTAATAATAAAAAAAAATCCCATATGATGCGACTTTACTGGCCAGACTGTATACATTTTAATTAATTTTTGATATATTTGCATTTAAATGCCAGATGACAAAACAAAATTTAAATAAACGTCTTACTAAACTATTGAAAATTAACCGTGGATATTTTATCCTAAGAAATTAAGCATAATTAAATGACCCATTTCCAAGGTTACTTACTATCTCTTGTTGCTCTATCGCCAAAATATTGGCATCCTTTTCCTTGAATAAAAATTTATCGTTTAGTGCTTGTAACTATACTCTAACAACAGCGAAACATGTTTTATTTGTGGAAATAATAAATTTCCTCCTGAAGTAACAAAACCTTCTCCTTGTGTGCCCGAAAAGCTCAGTCTTAGATCGATATTCGTGTTAAGCAGTAAAATTAATGGGGAAATTCCTCCAACGAATGTAGGAGGGCAAAATTGGCAGACGTGGCTAGTTGCAGAGTTAGGTTAGTAGTACGTATTTGGGGTAGGGCATTCTTGTAATATCTTTTAGTATAGGCACTTGCACGCCGGAGTTAGTATAATGCATTTAATGCCTTCCCTACCTCCGCTTCTACCCTAAGATTACAGTCATTATACTGTGCGAGCAAAAATTATTTGCATCAAAGAGGGCTTGGATTAAAAAACGTAGGGCTTGATTTAGATCACCAGCATAGGTTAAAATTTTGTCAAATTCATATTATGACATGATATGCCAAACTAATGAGTAATAAAATAAGTAGACAAATACAAATTTATTTTTGTTGTTAACAAAATTAATAAAGTAAGAATATAGAGAAAGAATAAGAAAAATAATTACATAAACTCCTGAAATTGGCCACCGTCATGCTCCAAGCTTAAATTCACACGTCTCATCATATTTTAGAAAATGTTGACCAGCATCTCTGGAGAAATGTTACCACATTCTTGGATAATCCTTTCTTGTAATTGTTCTAAATTTGCAAGGTGTCTTAAAAATAGTGTTCTTTAAATGAGGAAAAACGAATTAATCCATAACCGTTAAACAAGGTGATCTAGGTGGGAATTCAATGTCTGATCGAAAACTGATCAATCTGTCGTCGAAAAAATTGCGTAAGTAGTTATAGTTTTGGCGGCTGTATGGGCGATTGCACCGTCCTGTTGAAAATATCCAAAACGTAGTTCGTCGTCAAGTAATTGCTCGACAAATGGATTAAAAATATTGTCTCTACACCGCTGTGCTGTAACTGTGTCATGGAAAAAAATAGGACCAACAATTTCTCTTCGGGAAACAGCTAACCAGACACCAATTTTTTGGGGGTGCAATGTGGACTCTAAAAAAAAATGGGGATTTTCACTACTCCACATGCGTTTATTCTGAGAATTCACAAAACCGGAGAGGTGAAACCAGGCTTTTGTCAGGTCTAATAAATCATTTATTTCCAATACATTTTGGGTAAACCATTGGGCGGCTTGTATTTCTTGGAATACTTGCACTTTATAAGGAAATAAATTTAGCTGCTTCTTAAGAATATTCTTGCTTGTTCCATAAGATCTTCCCACTTCTTGGGACAGACGTCTTATGCAATTTGTTGGAGTATTTCGCATTATTTCACGAACGTTTGCAACAAGTTCTTCTGTTCTTACAGATGGTCTTCCTGCTTCTTTTTCTTGTGTTGTATAGAACATGTTCCCCAAACACAGCCACGGTTCTTTTCAGGCAATGATAAAAATCGTCAGCAATAAAAGCAACGTTAGAAAAATGTTCGTGAGAATCGTCCATGCACAAACCCGAGTTGTATTGCCACTTACAATTTACTTTAACCCCGTTTCGAAAATACGCTTTAACCATAAATGTTTTGTGCGGTTCCGTAAAGCCCATTGTGTGAGTTGTTCAAGAAACTGAAAAAATTAGCGATGAATCAAATTAGTTGTAACGACTGTCAACTGATTGATTGTTAATTCAGGTAGTTACTGACACCCGACAGGTATAAAGCTCTACGGCTAAGCATTACGTCCTTAGAAGCAAGGCCCCCTTTGATGCAAATAGGAAATTTTTGCTCGCACGTTACCATTTAATTAAAAAACATTCCTATAATCCTTTTCTGGAATGATTGCGTAGAAGCGTAGATTTCCAATATATTTTTCATTAAAAGATTATTCGATTCATTAGGGTGCGAATCACTTAAAATACTTGGATAAATTTCAATGTTTGGCTGAAACTGATTGGTAAATTAAATTAATTCGTTTATCTCTGTTCTGTCAGCGTATGTTAGCCGAACAATATCTGGAATTGTTAACTGGAAGTGTTACACATCTTGCACTACTCAAAAAACTACCGTTGCGTAAAGATCTCGAGAAATATTAATAATATAACTTACCTACCTTTAGCTATGCACATCTTACTAATAAATAAACAATAAAACACTTACCTGTAAATAGGATGTTAGTTTTTGACTACCCAGTATAAGATGTCTGAAAATTGCATGATGAAATATTATTTTATTCAAAGGTCCTTTTATAAAGAGTAACTTTTTCCATATTTTTTAATTTTTTTTGTATAATTTAATTTTGGAACTCTTACAGGAATGATTAATAGGGTTATAGTCTAGCTGGGTAATGTATTTAATATATATGTCGTTAGTCTTACAGTGAAATCCATCTTTTCATAAAGAATCTAGCCATATCATGAAGCGTCGGTATATTATGTAAAAACATGAAGCTACACAATCTGCCTATAGGCTTTTCGAGAAGAGCCCGTAGCACTTCGGCATATAACGTCGTAACATAAACTGGCTAAATTTAAAGAGCGGCACTTTGTGAAGTACGAGATGTCAATAGGAGGCGATAACTAGAGGAACAAATTCCGTCTAAAAGGTATATTGGCAACTGGTTTGTTCGTTGTTACCCAGAGCATTTTTTTAAATTTAATTTAAATTTTATTTTTATAAAATAATACTAGTTGAAAAAATTGAATTAAAAAAAATGCTCTGGGTAACAACGAACAAACCGGTTGCCAATATACCTTTTAGACGGAATTTGTTCCTCTAGTTATCGTTTCCTATGTCAATGCTTTAAAGCAAAATTGCAGTGTAATTCTCGATGTCACAAAAATGGTCCCTGTGTTAATAAATAGAAACAAAAAATGTTTGATGTTATTCTTTTTATTGAAGTAAATTTTTTT
The DNA here is from genome assembly GCA_963969555.1 of Polydrusus pterygomalis. Taxonomy (NCBI): domain Eukaryota; kingdom Metazoa; phylum Arthropoda; class Insecta; order Coleoptera; family Curculionidae; genus Polydrusus; species Polydrusus pterygomalis. The sequence continues at coordinate 25,468,300 of OZ018379.1, forward strand.
GTTAGAATATCTAGATACTCATATCTACCTCTATATTGAAACTGGTACACTCTATATAAAGCAATGCGACAACCTTTGGCCAGTATGTCAACTCAAACCTAATAGTTTTGTCCAATCCAGCAAGAGAGTAGTTTTAGAACCTTAATTTGCCTTCTGGTAAAGTCAAATGGGTACCTAATTGTTTATTTGGAGATGAACAATCTGTACTGGATTCTTAAAGGATGTTTGATTATTTAACGATAATTATTTTATTATTTGTTCATCGTTAGTAAATATGGTTAGTGGGTCAGTCGGTTTGTTATAGATTGCAAAAGTGTTCAGCACAGCTTTTATCGACTAACCTATTAGAATATAGAGGTGTTGTTAAGAAAGTATGTGGCATGGCCGAGTTTACCAAATAGAAACCAAGTGTGTACATATACATTGAGAAAATAAACTGTTAATCGAGAGACGTGCAATACGTACAAGACGTTTCAATAATTCAAGAAACTTAAACATTTTAAATCGAATATCGGCTATAAATAATACAAAATGACGAATATAATAATAGGGTGAAATGTTTTAAAATTATTTTAAGTTTCATCAAAATTAGTACAATTTTAGTAGGCAATTGAATTTAGTCTAGAATTTTGATTGGGTTTAAAAATTAAATAACATAGATGAATCTATTTTTATTTTTGTATCCTTTTGGAATGGAGAAATTATGCCCTGAAGTTAAGATTAGCCGATAAAATGTTTTCAGACATATGTTGTATTTGAATCAATACGACGTAAATAGACTGTATATTTTTATAATGTCTCAACATAACATTGATGTTTAGCTGGCATCGATGTTTTATAATTGATGTTTTGAGGTTATGGATGTTGACTTTTCTGCCGTCCGAAGTTAAAAGGCGGCAAGTGACAAAACCACAGTTTCGAGATAAATGGCAAAAACTTTTCGATATTGTCCATCACTATTCAAAGTAACCAAAATAAAAAATTTTGCTTAGTGATATTTTAAAGAACATTATTTATGTATTCCATAAAAAATATTCCTATTTTTTAAAGAATTGGTGAAGAATTTGTTGGTAAATTCTTTCTTGTTTCAAAGTATTCATTTAATTAAAGTAAAAAATGGAAAATAAAAGGCGGCAAGTAACATAAATCGAAGCACATGCCGCCTTTTTACTTAAAATCCTTTAACGTGCCGCTATTTACAACACTATAAAACTTTTAAAGTTTTAATTATTATAAATAATGTTCTATTTAATATTTTTTGATTAGGATGTGATTGCTTTTATCCAAATAAATGGTATTTACAAAATTGGAGTATTTTTATAGTTCAGTAATATACAATAAACTTTTTAGGGGTATATTAACAAGTACATATTTTACACGCACGTTTTAGTGTTTGTTAGGTAAATAAAAATGTATTTTGTAAATAGTTTATTATTTAAAAAAAAAGCTCTTAAAATAAAACAATAATGACCTAATTAAAAAATGTTAACCACATTTTAGAATAACATAGCATAAAATTAGAATTTGCATTAAAATCAGTTATTTGGCTATCATTCAAACTAGAAAAGGTAAATGTCAGGGAAATTAAGTGCAGAAATTAATTTTCTGTCTTTTTTAAAAGAAGTTGTTTATATCGCATTTAAACCTTAAACAACCATTTTTATTCTGCTTGACTTTTGAACTCTTATTCCGAGTCTTATTCTATAAATTACAAATGTTATCCGTTTATGCCCATAGATTGACTTTATAGCATTAATTGTTTTTAATGTTTCCGAAATGACGATTTTTTTGTATTAGTAATGGAAATCAGTTAATATTTTTTTGACATAAAATATCTTGGGGCCAATCAAAATACACCGCAAATAAATGCCTACTAAGATTATTAAAAATATACATGTAGAGCGTAAAAAAACGAGTTTTTTTTAACCAATAAATATTATAAAAGTATACAGAGATATTATAAAAAAACAATGTATTATTCGAACGATTCATTAAGATCGTTTACTTTTGCTGGCTTCAGATTCTCCCAAAATAAACGCCGGTTCTCATGCATTCATGAAAGGGCACAAATGTTTTAAAATAGATTCCTTTTTTTCATTTGGTATACCTATTGCTTGTTTATGCGGTTCTGGTAAAGAGATACCATTTTTAATGCATTAACTTTGAAGAAATTTAAATCACAGCCTTTTTCTAACTTGAAATCGGTCCTATATTTTAATGCGCTTAAATACTTTGCCGCTTTTTAACTTCAACATTAATTGCGTATTGGTAAATAATGTCAAAGTAATAAATAGGATAAGGTAAAATTGGCCGCCTTTTTATTTAGAAAAGTTTGTTGCCGCCTTTTAATTTCTAAAATATATTATAGAACTATAAAATTTTTAAAATAAAAGGGGATATTCACAATTATGCCGCCTTTTAATTTAGAAATTTAGTATTGCCGCCTTTTTATCTCTTAAAGAGTGCCGACTTTACACTTGCGGCTACACAAATATTTTTTTTCTCCGAAAAGGATTTTTTTTTTGAAAAAAAAAACAGTTTTATAGATAGAGGGCTATCTAATTAAGAGATAAATTCAAAAATCTCAAATTACCAAAATTGTCACTTGCCGCCTTTTAACTTCGGACGGCAGTTTTGATGTCAATATCGATGATTCGTATCGATTGTATTAACTTTCCATACTAAAGTTCTTCTTCTTATGACGCCCTCTCCTTTCGAAGGTTGGCGATCCACACAGCTAACATTGTTCTGGACACAGCAGCTCGAAAGATTTCAATGGAAGTGCACCCAAACCATCGTCTGAGGTCTTTTAACCAGAAGTTCTGACGTCTACCAATAGATCTTTTCCCTTAAATCTTTCCTTCAATTACTATACTAAAGTTACAAATGCAAAAAAAAATCGAAAGCTAGCAGTATCTGGCAAAGGTCTTGAAATATACCTATACAGCGTAGCTATATATTTTGTGCTATAATAGGTTCGCTAAGAAATAGAGGGAATACGAATAAAAACTGTAGGCTGGCATAATTGAGTTTATACTTTTAGATAATTTTAGGCTTGGAAATTCGAGAATACTGTCTGTCTAAAAACTTGAAAATTATTATTTTTCCACAGCACACTACTAGATTATATCAAACAATTAGATGCTTACCTTCCATTTTTTGTTTCAGATTGGCACGGACAAACTTTTTTACATCGCCCGAGGTTATGTGAAGGTTGCAAAAGCTCCTAAACTCTGTTATGCAAACACGATCAACTGGAATCGGATCGGCAATAACACGTATTTGCACCTTCAGCAATTAAAAGATGATTGTCCGCCGTGTCCTGAGAGATGTAATGGTACGTATCTATATCAATAATGTAGCTTTAGGTATAACCTAAACATACCGTGCATGCAAAAATTATTTGCATCAAAGAGGGCTTGGATTAAAAAACGTAGGGCTTGGTTTAGATTACAATAATAAATGGGGACGATATAGGTATCTAACCAAATCTAGGTTAAAATTTTGTCAAATTCATATTATGACATGTTACCTATGCCAAACTAATGAGTAATAAAATAAGTAGACAAATACAAATCTATTTTTGTTGTTTACAAAATTAACAAAGTAAGAATATACAGAAAGAAAAAGAAAAATAATTACATAAATTGCTCAAATTGGCCCAAATCTATTTTTGTTGTTTACAAAATTAACAAAGTAAGAATATACAGAAAGAAAAAGAAAAATAATTACATAAATTGCTCAAATTGGCCACCGCCATGCTCCAAGCATAAATTCACACGTCTCTTCATATTTTCGAAAGTGTTGTGTTGTTTGCAACAAGTTCTTCTGTTCTTACAGATGGTGTTCCTGCTCCTTTTTTGTGTTGTATAGAAACTGTTTCCCTAAACACAGCCACGGTTGTTTTCAGGCAATGACAAAAATCCCCAGCAATAAAAGCAACGTTAGGAAAATGTTCGTGAAAATCGTCCATGCATAAACCCGGATTGTATTGCCACTCACCATTTACTCTAACCTCGTTTCGAAAATACGCTTCAACCATAAATGTTTTGTGCTGTTCCGTAAAGCCCATTGTGTGAATTGTTCAAGAAATTGGAAAAATTAGCGATGAATCAAATTACTTGTAAAGACTGTCAAAGATGACGGAATAACTGATTGATTGTTAATTCAGGTAGTTACTGACACCCAACAGGTATTAAGCTCTACGGCTAAGCATTACGTCTGTAGATGCAAGGCCCTCTTTGATGCAAATATTTTTTGTTCGCACGGTACATACACATACGCAGAATATACAGTGCGAGTGGCTATTTTTAAACTGCATATGAAGTTATTCATAACTACCAAATCATTCGGTATTAAACAAACAAAAATTAATTTAATTCAAAAATAAAAACTTTCTATCCATCTTTAATACTTGTTTTCCAATAAATGCTCGAAATGTTGTCCATTTGCTATTAGCCAAACTAGTTTTGAACTTTTCTAATTACTTCGGGAGAAATTAACCTACACTCATGTGTTGTTGCTTTCAGCTCCTCAACATTTAACTAGGAATACACATTTTCAGATTTTCTCTATTTTTGGACATACTGAATCAATATTTTTTTTTATAAAAAATACCATATTTTAAAATTTTGATTTGATTGATTGATTCCAAGTTACAAACTCACACTATATATTTTGTGCCTTAACTTTCTAGGTTTAAATAGTATACCTCAAGTAATGACGTCAAGTCTGGAACATGAAAAAACACTAGTAAAAAAGAAAAAAAAAATCATTTTTAGGATACTGTTGGAACCAAGAAAAGTGCCAAATATTTGCTGATAATTGTGATGTAGAATGTCTGGGATGTTCAAAAAGTCATTCAAACGCACATTGTGAAGTTTGCAAGAACTATAAGGATAATGGAATTTGTGTTGCCCAGTGTCCCTCGGACAAGTAAGTAACAAATTTATTATTTGTTCAGTGATTGGGTGGTTCTTACAAAACTTGTATCTAGTTGTTTGTTTGAGGGTGGTATAGACAATAAAGTATTATCAAAAACACACAGTATTTCTTCGAACCTTAATAGCGAGCCACAAGTATTATGGTAATTTACGTTTGGTAGAAGACACAATGGTACACACGTATGGTATTTGTAACTTCTTGTCTACAAATTCCGTATTAAAACGTTAGTTTATTCTTATAAAGCTCATTGTATATTATATTTTCTATATCTCCGGCGTGAAAAAAGATATTGGCTTGCGGTTTTCACAAATAATCTTCTTATTTATTCATCTTTTTGCTTAAGTTAAAAAATATATATCATTACTGTCAGCTGCTTTAAATTTTGTTATTTTTTTATTGTACGCAGATGACTTAAAAGTTTTTTATGTGGTCACTAATCACTTAAATGCCTTGCTCATCCAACAGGGCCTAAACAATTTTTTTTCGTACTGCCAGCGTACCTGTCTCTACCTTAATCTTAAAAAATGCTACACTATTACGTTTTCCAGAAATATAAATAAAATTTTATCAAATTATACTATCAACAATATACCACTAACAAAAGTTTATATCGTAAAAGACATAGGTATTTATTTTGACTGTAAAATGTTATTTGATCACCATATCCAGCAAATTACCACCATAGCTAAAAAATCACTTGGTTTTATTATTAGAACCTGTAAGGGTTTAAACAAATAGAATCTATTCGAACATTATACATGTCATAATATGTTAATAGATGTAGGTACTTTCATTTGGATCGGTAATTTGGAATCCTCAATATGATGTATAGGTATATCAGTAAAATTGAAAAAGTCCAAGAAAAATTTATAAAATATCTATGATATAAATTTTATTTAAACGACAACTTTACCTCAATCAAACGAAATCTAAAGTTATTATCACTTGAGGATAGAAGGAAAATGTACGACATAAAATTTGCCCACAAAATTCTCAACACATGATCGATTCAATGCCAATTATTAATTTATTAAATATAAACGTCCCATCCTATTACACGCGAAACCAGATTTTTTCCATATACAATCTAGTAGGTACAACAAATTATCACTAACTCGCCTCTGAATCGTTGCTGTAAATCGTATAATACCTTTTAAATTTGGTTCAACTGAATATCTGTTTTCTTCCCGGATAGCTCTAACCAGTGCACTCAAAAAGTTTTATTTGGATCATATTGCATATGTAGTATCTTATGAATTTAATTTTTGTATAATAACACTGATCTGATAACATTTTGTTTAATATTTAAATTATAAACATATTTTTATATACCTTTATTTTTTTGTATGTAAGTAAAACTGCTATAATCTTATAACTATATTATACTTTTTATTTAGTGAATACTGTTCCTCGGTTCGTCCCGTTTGTATTCCTTAATGTAAAAAAAATAAATAAATAAATTACATTTAAAATTATTAAGAAAGATGAAGAAATTGTTGATTTTGCTTAGTAGCGCCTTCAAGCTGTCGCAACGGAATTAGGAAATACTTTTTTGGTTATTAAATTATTAAAACAAAAGAATGCTTATTTAGGGAGTTCGAACTTGTCAAATTCCTGTAAGCCAAACCAAAGTTGTTTACATAGCAATATTTGTTCCGTCCTACAAAAAGGTAGAAGAGAGAAGAAAATTCTGCTTTTTGTTTGAACACGTCCCTTAGCGGCCAACCAGGAGACTTATAAAAATAATTTCCAGCAATTTCTCTTAGGCACTTTTGTAATAAATATTTTTTTCCGCAAGCCGTAGGGTAAACGGTTTCCCAGATACAGCCGGTGTCCTTTTTTTGTTGTACACGCGGTACGTGTCTAAATACGAAATTTATAATTCGCGATTGTTTATATTTAAAAGATTAGAGAAATAATTGCAAAAGTATTTATTAAAATTACTAATAAAAATTCGTTTCCAAGTACCTATTACAAAAATAAAAATTAAACTTTTTTCGAATAACGATAACTAAGTATATAATTTTATTATAACTGAAACAATTATTATTAGAAACAAAGTGTTTTAGGTAATTATGTTAGTGGTTTATTGGTGCTTGCGGATCGATTCTTGTTTTTTGTTTATCAGATATTTTGAATAAACTAAAATGTTGTAACTTTTGTTTTAAATCTGTAAAAACATTTTCATTGCCACTTGTCACATAAATATGCTTAGTTGGCCATATTTTAGTTACAACGTTTTCGTTACCTAGAACCGTCATCAAAATTTTAATTTCCTGCCGCCATATTGGCTTTTTGCTCATCGAAATTACTTAGTTTTTCCTATAATATAATAGCAAACACATGGGTACACAAAATAAAAATTTGTAGCCTTACAGTAACTAAAAAAACATTTTTAGGGAAAATTTCAACGTATTTGGCAACGTCGAGATATCCTGTAAGCCTTCTTACTTAAGGAGGGAGTATCAACCATGCTTGCCAACCTATAACCTATTTCCCGTAGATTTATTTATTTTTTCTAACTTTTACACAAAATTTAAATAAAATCAATATCGTCTTCATATTCCATGGGTAATAATTAACATGTTAAATAAATATCAAGAAATTTCAAGTTATTTAAGGAGAATTGTATATCGAAAAATATCATTTAAGATTTTTTTTAACATTATTATGTCATTGTTCTTTCACTATACAATTCTTCCAAAATAAGCAATGAAATAAATTGATATTTTTGTAATATATGAGATATTGTAAATAATGTGCAGACGATATTGATTTTATTTAAATCTTAGTCAATAAAATAATAAACTAAGAAAAACAAGGCGAAATAGGTTATAGGTTGGCAATAAATTGAATGACGTTGATAATTCCACCTTAAGAATAAAGTTAAGTATAAGGATTATCCGATCTGTTGGTGTTGCCAAATATGAATTTTCCCTAAAAATATTTTTTCCAGTTATTTGAGGTTATAGATTTTTATTTTGTATTAGTGTTTGGTATCATATTATAGGAATAATTAAGTATGTACTTTTCGATGAGTGAAAGTCCCATAGGGCAGTCGTAAGAATAATAAAGTTGATAATGGTTCTCGGAAACCAAAACGTTAACTAAAATATGACAAGTTAACCAAGTAGGCATATTTTATGTAAAAAGTGACAATAAAAATGTGTTTACAGGTTTAAAAAATATTGTTGCAATCGATCTTAGAAAATGCAACATTTTAGTTTATTCAAAATATCTGAAAACCCCAAAAACATAAAAACAATCTACAAGCACCAACAAACTGCTAACATAATAATTAAAACTTTTGCCATTTAACCAAAACTATCTCTTATATCGTGGGTTTGGTTGGGTTTGTTCACACTGACCCATCCTTCCCCCGTATATTTCGAATTTAAGTACATAAATTTGACTTGTCTTTATTTAGCTTAAAAAAAAACACATTAGAAGACGTCAATTTCCAATAATCAATTGGAAGAGTCGACCGAAGAAAGAAATAAACCCCAATACTCTTTAATGCTTTTTGTCTTCCAATTTCTATCGATACATTTTGTAAAGTTCAATTGGATCATTTTTCAGGATTATATTTTATTATCTCGACACCATATTGCTTTTAATGGGTATTTGTATGGAAAAGCCAGGGAAAATAACTATGATTAATGTGATTTTTGACTTTATTATTTTCACGTCGTTATAGAGCCAAATTAGAAAAAAGCTCAATTTTATTTGAAAAATAAAACCACATCATAAATTCGGAAGTTTTTATATGACAAAAACATTTTTTTTTGTATATTTATAGACTATTTTATTTCGTGCCATTTTATATCGGACAATCAATATACAAAGGTAAAAAAATGTATTTGAAAAAACCAGAACCTGCAATTAAAGTTAAATTAATCTAAGAACTCGCCGCATCACGTGTCATTTAAGGTATCCTGTTGAACACTGATCTATTTTACGTTAAGCGGTTGGCTACATAAACAGAACCGGACTAAGTTATTTTACCTTCGTCTCCGCCTCCCCAAAAATAGTTAGGTATTCATGTATACCCCGAAGTTAGACACGAGGCACTTTTTAGTAAATATTACGACAATAAATTAAAGTAATTGGTGTAAATTGCCTTATTTCCTTCAACAATATCATCGAGGCCATTGAGCACACGATAATCATTATCCATAATCATTAAAACTTAAAAATATTATTGATAATAGATTACGTTATCCAAAATGGCGTCGAAACCCTTTATTTTAAAAAAGGTCAATTCTAGAGTTATTATAAATGCAGTAACGATAAACTAAAATATCGGATGTTAGGCACAAAATATCTAAAAATGTACTGGTTTAAGATCACCTCCCTCTGCTAGAGCTAATAGAGGAAACGGAGAAGGCAAATGAAAAAATGCATTCCAAATAAATTCAAATTTGGAAAATAGAACCTGTTTTAGAAGAGGCAAGAAATAATGAAACTTCCTTGGAATTTTCGAAACTTTTTTGTCCGACGATCAAACTACTAAGTCAATTTCTGGAGGAGACTAATTTATATTCTTCAGAAACAACGCCAATAATTTGGACGTAACAGTGGACGAATTTCACGTGTTTCTTGAAAGGCTTTTGTTATTTAAAAGATAATGCGTCAGTTACAAAATGCTTGGCTAGTTATGCGAAAAAAACACCCACCAAATAAAGATTTTGTCACACTAATTGTTTTTGAAGAAACACTGCAAATTGATTGCAGGAAACGCATGGCAAACCTTCTAGTAAAGCAGAAAGTGTAGATCACTGCACTGACCTGAATGTATCCTAATTGAAAGAACGTAGGTTTTGTAATAGAAAAAGAAAATTTATTTGCATTTTAATTATATACAAATATGTGTTTTAGGAGTTCCCATTTTCCTAACGCAGTAAACTTCTAATGGGTTCAGACCATTGACGCGGTACGAGACGACATTTATTTGCAATTATTTTAAACAACCTTCACAGTAACATGAGTAAAATATTTTACGGTTTATTGTACAATTTTGTTGTGTTTCGCAATAGTCAGTCGGTCATTACTGAAACAATTACTCAGAGAAAGGCTAGATTATTATTACGAAATGATTTGGTTTATTTTAAGAAAAAAACGTTGGGTACTCTTTATTTGTCTTCCTAATTTCTTTTTAAATGTTTCTCCAAAAAATAGCCTATAATTTTGCCACATTCGTGAATATTGTTTGCTGATCTAAAGGTATAATATATCTATGTTTAAACACTGAACTATTTTACACAATAAGTTTTTTCTAAAACTGAATGATTTTTTAAATCAAAAATTATTTATTTAAACTAAATCTGATTCATGTATAAATTAGCCGATGCGCTTTTAGTCGTAAAATGTTTTAAGAGTTTTCCATTTTATAGGGAATCGTGGCAGGGTCATTTAAAACTTTTACTATATTATTTTAATAGTCAATTTGTTTATCAAATTAAATTTTATAGCCGGATGTGGATGTGTTAAAAATGGAGTATAAATAAGTTTTAAATTTTATTGCGTGGATAACTGGGTAGGAAAAAATTGGCTATACTGCATCGCCTCTTAAATTGGACCAATGTGGTAATTCCTAAAACAAAGTACCGTTGGAGTCACTTGGGCGCTTTCTCAACAACAATCAGTACTAGATAATTCCTCGTGAAGGTCGCAGGAGTAAGCTTTATACAGAATGTAACGAGAGTTTTCCTTTTTAATGTATGTTGTTTAATATTGGCGTTTCTAGGATATTTTTATTAATACACAAGTTAAAACATTTTCGTTGGTTAAAACAAATAAGTTCTGCTTGATTTATTTTGGTTCTTATTTTCCCAATTTCTTATTACCTCAGTGTCCCTTACACCTTTTTCTTATTTTATTTGTTTTGTATTCAATTTTTTCCCAAAAACTAGTTTGTCTTATTTTATGTGTTTATTTTTTTTTTGTTTTACTTATACCGGGTGTCCACGGAAGGTGGTTCGCCCCTCTAACTTTTTTGGTTTCTAAGATAATGAAATTTGGGGAATTTGTATACGACATAAAACTGCATTTTTTGACAGGTGACTCAACATTATGGAACTGACATAAACTTTCTATTTTTAAATGGGACATCTGGTATATTTTTCCTTTTTTGACTCCATATCACATTCTAAATATAATGATGTGTCACTTGTCACTTTTTGTCACAAAGAAAATATTTTTTTCCAAATTTATGGTTTTATCTTAAATGCTCTGAATACCTTAAAATCACATATTTCAGTTCTTTAAATCTTGGGAAAAATACAATTTTACTATTTTTGGTCCAATGCCATGTGCTGTGTAAAATTTAATCTTTAAAGTTGTATACCTACCTAACTCTTTTTTTAAACGGCAACATGGTGGCTCGTCGGGTTAAGAAAAAAGAGGATTTTATTACGATTATTTTGATACCACACACTATTAGGTTTTAGAATAGCTTCCATTAAAAGACTTTAAAAAGTTAACTTGAAACTTTACTAAAATGAAGCATCTTTTGAGAATAAATTTAGATTTAAATGTATCAAGTAGCCTGTGTTAATTTCATTATCTTAAAAAACAAAAAAGTTAGAGGGGCGAACCACCTTCCATGGACACCCGGTATAGAGCCGGTTGTTCAATAAAGGAAGCCTCTGGTTCACTTTAAGCAACCGGTTTTTTAATTGAACCGCTTGCAAGGGTGTTTTTTTTATAGTAAAAAGGTCGTATAAGAAAATGCTCAAAAAAAAGGTTTAGATAATTCTGAAATCGGTATCAAACTGTTTCTAGAACTCACTGCGAAAAAAGTTAAAACTAGTCCAATATAGGCAACATTCCCCTAAATATTTTTAAAATAACATATAGCATATAGGTATATTGTAGTTTTAATCAGTGATTTTTAAAATTATACCTGGTCGATCATAAGATAATTTAATTTGAAGAAATAGTCCATCCTTAAAGTTGAGTTGAAAGTATGAAAAGGAAAGAAAAACACCTCCACAAAATTTAATAGAATAAAAAACTCTAGTTTAAAGGTCTCTACATGTTTCGAACATAGAAACGTTCATCATCAGGAGGCAGAAATTTATTTTATGCTGATGGTGTTAGCAAAAGAGAAAATTAGAACCTTAATGGAGCTTTTATGGACTTTTAAATGAAGAAGAGAAATGATATGAAGAAAATTGATAATGGTTAAACCATACTGAATATTTGAAACCGTTATTAAAGAGGGTCTAAACCAACCAAATAAAATGGGGAGAAGAAAATACCTTCCTAAGAAGGTGTCGAAGATTATTTAAATTTTGAAAAACGTATCCAGCATAAGTAGGTATGTCTGTAAGACATTATGAGGATAAAAGTGCAGTATCACAATAATGTTATGTGGTAAAAAGAGTTTTTGGGGTACTGAGGATTTTACCACATAACATTATTGTGAAACTGCAGTTTTATCCTCATAATGTCTTACAGACATACTGTAAAACAGGGTTACTTTGTCACCTTTTGAACATATTTTGACTTATAACTCGGATATCCTTGGGAATTTGCGTGTGCAAAAATTATGACTATACCGACGTAATCATCTTCTACAACTATGAACTATGCAAAATTTTTTATAATAAACCGTAGAAATAAAAAATATATATACTTAGGGTGACAAAGTAGCCCCGTGGTTGGGGCTACTTTGTCACCAAATTTTAAATACACGTAAAACACCTGAAATAACATTATAGCGACAAAGTAGCCCCAGATATGGATGTAAAATTTTTTGGGGTGGTATATATCAATTTTTTTATTGGCAAAATGATGAAAAACGCAAAAAATAAACTCCTGCTTTATACAAAAGTAGCAGAATAGTTATTTCTAGTAAAGAAAACTGTAAGTACATTTATTAACAAATAGAAAACAGGAACTTTAATACCCAAACCTTAATGCTAGAATAAACATAAACAACAAAATAAATTTCAACTTAACATAAACTCAACTAAACAAAAAAAAGTGAAAACCGAGCTAAGACTAATCAGTATGGCACAAAACTTAAGGTTTAAAGTTAGTGGAAATCCCCATTCTGCAACGACTCCCAGGGTCCTTGAAATTAAGTGCTCTTCTTCCTTACTAAGGACTGTGGGATGTCCCACGGACTTCTTGTGCCTTCCAAGGCATCTATTGACTAAGGTCATGCGTGGAATACCATAGGTTTGAGCGGCTAGTTTTTTGCTCATACCGTTTCGAACGGCCTCCACAGCTGCTTCCAAATTTTCTTTGCTATAGTTGTCATATGGTCGGCTGCCAGGGGTTTTTTCGTAGGTCCTCATACTTCAATTAGGTAGCTGGATTTGTAACAAAAGAGTCATCATTATTATTTGAGTCTCCGCCGCCCATATATAAAAAAAAACATGGCGCGCCGCTGAAGATGACAAAGTTACCCCGGGGTGACAAAGTAACCCCGTTTTACGGTACTTATGCTGGATAAGTTTTTCAAAATTTAAATAATCTTCGGCACCTTCTTAGAAAGGTTTTTTCTTCTTCCCCATTTTATTTGGTTGGTTTAGAGTTTAGACCCTCTTTAATAACGTTTTCCAATGCTCAGTATGGTTTAACCATTATCAATTTTCTTCATATCATGTTTCTTCTACATTTAATTTTTTTAAGTCCATAAAAGCTCCATTAAGGTTCTAATTTTCTCTTTTGCTAACACCATCAGCATAAAATAAATATCTGTCTCCTGATGATGAACGTTTCTACATTCGAAACATGTAGATACCTTTAAACTAGAGTTTTTTTATTCTATTAACTTTTGTGGAGGAAGACTTTGTGTTTTTCTTTCCTTTTTATAAGATAATTTGTTTTCAAAAAGCATATAATGCACTAAAGGTATTTTTTCAAATTAATTTACTGTTTGGCAAGAATGGTTTTAATAAATATAGTTCCCACCCGTTTACTTTGAGGTTTTAGGGCTCACAACTAATTTTATTATTTTAATAGTACGGCCCTCTTTTAGTTGCTGTTATTAAATCTGGTTTATGCGCAAAATATTCTCACAATTTTCATTTTTGAATTTTATTTTTTGTCGCGCTAGTTAATTTTATAGCCTTTTCATGGTTTACGATTTTACAATTTTCTACACGTACATGTAGGTCATGTTTAAAGTACTGTTGAAATTTTTAAAACAGCACGTAAAACCTGCATTTTCCTTGATAGTAAACATTTTTATTTGCCAATTAAGGCATAATATTATTATTCAATAATTGTTAGGTAAGCATAGCGCCCTTACTAGTAGATTCGAATAAGTATAGCGGGAATGGGGGCAGGCAATGAAATGACACAATAATATTTATCCCAACGTTTCATTTTATATAAAAACTTTATCATCCCGTACTCATTAAACACATTTTTATATTTATTTAAGATCCCAGAGTAGCAAGCACTCAAATTATTTGTGTCAGTTCTAAAATTAATTGAATTAGTTATTTAATATGAATCATTTCATTAATTTTTTTCTTTATGTAATTACTTTTTCTGTCGAATATTCGTGGGTGGGAATAATCAAAGGATGGAGACTAAGTGCTGTTGAGCCTGATTTATCTACCCTACTACAATCATATTTGTGTTGTCTAAGTCTGTCTTTTAACACTTGTTTAGTTTGGCCAACATAAAAAAGTATTGTGGCACTGCTTACATGGACTGCCATACACTTCATTTTTGCTACGACTGTATTTATAATTTGAATTTTATTCTCATTAATTTATTGTAATTGTCTTCTCTCTTTTTAGACTCTTGAGAAAGTTCTTATATAAAACGAAACGTTGTGATAAATACAATTGTGTCATTTCATCGCCAGCCCTCATTCCCGCTATACTTATTCGAATTATTAGGTAATAATTTCAACTTATATGAAATAAAATGAAAATACGATATTTATGTAGAGCGCAGTTTTTGTCATTTGCTAAACTGCTAAACTAGTACTAGAGGAGTCCAGAAACTGCTGTTTTGCTGGCTGCTTTGCAGGGCATGTGTTACAGTATCGGCAGCTGTAGTGTCCTAGCCCACGGACATCAGGTTTAAGATAGGTGGCATATGGCTAACTGTCTAACTGACACCCAAGGATGCCTCCAATATTCCTTAAAACTACCTGATTTTAAAAAAAAAATTTTTTTTTTTTTTTATTGTCTTTCTTTGTATTTGACTCTAGCGGACTGTGTTTGGGAAACATTAATCCGCTAATTAAATCTTAGTATCTTCTACGTGTAGCAAGGAATCTTAAAGTTGCTGCAAGTCGCTCATGTCGTGTAACATCTTTCTCGTAACTGCGTATATCCTGTTTGATAATAATAGGGGTAACTAATTTAAAAAGAGTACAATGGGTTTTGTACCCCTTCGGGAATAATTAAACAAATCTCCCGATTCTCGTTTCAGCTCTTTAAACAGATGAATATGAGAAAACTCTTTAAAGGCTATTTCTTCGCCCACTTTTTTCATGGCTTCTGTCGCCTCCACTGCTTAATTATTTATTGCCTTACACGTTTGGTTACAAGACCTGAGAATACAGGGAGACGTAAACTATCAAATTTTAACAATAAGAGCATGTGCGTATGTTTTTTGTACGCTTTCTTTCGGTGGTTGCAGGAACTTTACGTAGGCTTTGGTTAAACAGGGTTTGCTGACTGCTTTGCTCGATGAACCGGTCGTCGGAAAAAGTTAGTAACCACTCTTGTCATTAAATAAGAGACGCTGTTATTTTGACCATTTGATGTGTTCTAATCGCAGTCTGCACGAGAGTGATCAAAGAAAGACAACAAAAAAGATCAATATGATATATAAACTTTTAGAACAATAGGTATTAACAAACCCACTGTGTTTAGTGCATAGTTGTTTTAGTGGTAAAAAAAAGTGCGGCAGAGGCATTGTATTATTGCAATAACATTTATTATACAGGGTCCTGCACCTCACCTCCCGTCTTCTATAGCTCACTTAGTAAATAAGTTTGTATTTTCATATTTTGCAGACCTTATCTGTATCTTGGGGCGCATTTCAGGAAAATATTTTTTTTGATACAGGGTGTTCCAAAAAAGTGTGACGGCATAAGGATGTATTTTTTTAGATTACATGCCATATATTTTCTTGCCTTTTTGGGTGCCTCCTATAGTTACCTACATACCCCTAAAATTTTATTAAAATCAATTCATTATTATAGACGAAAATTTTTTTTTATCTTTTACAGAAAGCATCTAAGACATGATTTTTACGAAAAACATTTTTTTCGTTTTTCTTTCCCTCTTATTTTTCCACTTTCACATGTCTCCGACACAGCTGAATTGAACTAAAGATTTTTCACTACTTACACTTGATGATTTTTATGATTTTTACAAAGTATTTTTAAAATTCCCTAATTTTTCTTTTTTCTCTTCATTTCCCACCCAAGACAGTGGCTTGGCAATGGTCCTTGACTTTTCAGTATGCTGAAATCTTTTCTGTCTTTTGACTATTCACATTTTCGGCATCACGGCTTAGTTTCACTTGTTATTTTCTCTACTGCTAACAACATCAGTTTTGTACCATTTCCTTCGTTTTCCTGATGATGAGTGTTTCTACACTCGAAACATGTCGATTAAAATTTATTATGAATTATTCTAGGTTCGCCTAGTTTTTCAAATAAAAATTGTGGAGAAAGACTTTGTGCTTTTCTTTTTTCTATATTATTTAACTCCACTTTGAGTATGGACTTCTTCTTCAAAATTTATTAGTATATTCATTCTTCTTTTCAGATACGTTCTTCGAACAACGAACGAATGCGTAACAATAGAGGAATGCAATCAGCTCAATATAAACAAAACCAAAAAAGACGCCGATAAAAATTGGTGGATTCACAATACGGAATGCCTCAGTGATTGTCCAATTGGTACGGAATACAACCCAAAAAAAAACACGTGTATATCATGTGAAAATCGATGCGTAAAATACTGCTCCGTCGGCGAACTAAACAATCAGAATGAGATTCAAACACTCTATGGCTGCACGCACATTAACAAGTCTCTAATCATAAGTGGACTTAAGACAATTCAAGATCTCAACAGTCTCTATGAAAATTTAAAATCCGTAAGAGTAATAGAAGGATACCTATTAATACTGAAAAATGAAATAATTCAGAATCTGGAGTTTTTACCGAATCTAACGACCATAGAAGGCCGCTGGTTAACTTCTGGAAAAGCTTTTCTTGTTTACGAAAATCGGAATCTTAAAAAGCTTTGGAATCTTAATGAAAATTTTTCATTGAATATAAAGAATGGTAAGTGGGTATAGTTAACAAAGTGTTAGATTCTATAGAAAATTCAAAACGTTAGCTAATCTAGACAAGAAATATATCTTTATAGGGAAATTGGGTGACTTGCTTTTTGTTCGACTATAGTCGGGTCCGATATTCCATTTGTTTAGGTGTACCTATGGAGAACTAGAGGGTAGGAGGCCGATCGACAGTGGCAGCATTTTCAAATTTTGTCCCAGTTTTTTGGTTAGTTCGCCGATAGATGCTCTCGCGTCGCAAGTGGGCTGGTCTCGTCTTCTTCTTCTTCGTTTTTTACTTTTACTTTTGACAAATTGACATTTTATTTTCGAAGTAACAAATAACGTTTGAAGACAAGACAAGACAAATAACGTTGTATTGTAATTGATTTCCATATTTATAATGAATAATGGTACAATTTATAAAAGTAGAGTTTGCTTTGTGTCAGGGTGTAAGACAGGATCTTTTTCAGAGAGGAAATGCAGCCAAATAAGTCTCTTTCTAGCTCCAAAGGTATAGCTAGAATGTTTTTATACCCTGTATTTTAAAAAACCAAGCATCGTTGGAACTTTATACAGGCCAAGTTTACTAATAAGTATAACACAGTAGTGTAAATTCATATAAAAGTCCTTATTTGTTCCTTAAAGAACTAATTTAAATCAAAATAGTTATTGTGTCCATAAGAAACCATTTATTTGATAGCCCACTTCGAACACGAGCGCCATCTTACGGCGACTCGTAAAGCTGAATTACCGATGCTAATTTGGGACCGAATCCAATGCATTGCGATCGGCCTCCTACCCTCTAGTTCTCCATAGGTGTACCTATACGCAATGTCACTGGAAAGACAGTTTGTTCGGGTTTGTTCTAAGGTTTGCTGAAAAAATTCGCGATTCTATTAAACTAATAAACGTGTCTCTATTGATATTGAACTAACCTAACTCTGGAAGCTCACTTTTCGACAACATGCCGATGGAACGCCAGCGAATGATATTGGAGGAGCTCGAGAGCTCCACAGCTCTGTCGTATTGAGTGCAGTGTTTTGCATTGAGAATGCCATTGTGTGTTGCGTATAGAGGTGGAAGTTAGTTTCTTTTGGGTGAATCAATTCTTTTGATTCATTCAATTAAAAAGATTCGTTTCTCTTTATTTTAAGGTTCCATTGGATTTCATGACAACGAACAGCTGTGTCTAACAGAAATCCAGAAATTTACCAATAAAAGTGGAATTAATTATACTGATACTGATATTTCTCAATACTCTAATGGAGTGTATTGTGTGACACCCGCTGCCGAAGATCTGAGAATTGACGTTACACACATTAACGCCACAAATGTTACCCTTACTTGGGAACGAAAAAATCCTGATGATGAGGTGTATTATACGATTTATTACACAGGTAAGCTTAACAACGCCACATTTATTAATCGACAGATTCACGGGAAGAAATTTTAATTAAATTAATTTTTGTTTGATTAATATCTTATGAATGATGACAAGAAAATAAAATTGAAATTTGGTACACATGTAGTTTTCTAAAAAATATGGTCGTAATTAGTTAAAGATACAATCTTTTAAAGATAATTTCTTTCAGCTAAGCTGTACTTTTGATTGGAAATATATAAAAAAATACATCGGTGGGCGGTTCCAAGTTGTCTGGAATACTCGGGCCACTTGTTTCAGAAAATGTTTTTCTATTTTGTATGCAACTTTCTATCGAAGTTATCCAAATAGTAAGCTTAGTCAGGTTATTACGTCAGCAGTTTTGTTCATTTCTCTGGCACTGTCATCGTCGTCCTAGTTGATCACTTTTGGATCCATATCATTGGCAAAGATAATAGGAATGTCATTTAGTAGGTCGTAAATGTTGTTAGTAGTGACATTTATTCGTTATCTGAAGAAACATCTTCTAACAAGGTGAAAATATCCTCAGATCTCATTCCTTCGAGATCTTTGAAAATATCTCTTTTTTCTAAAATAAAAAAACCGCTATTTTTTTTACAAATTTCATTTTCATTTGACAGTCGTTACAAGTAATTTGACTCATCGCTAATTTTTCCAATTTCTTGAACAATTCACACAATGGGCTTTAAGAAACAGCACAAAACATTCATGGTTGAAGCGTATTTTCGAAACGGGGTTAGAGTAAATGGTGAGTGGCAATACAATCCGGGTTTGTGCATGGACGATTTTCACGAACATTTTCCTAACGTTGCTTTTATTGCTGGGGATTTTTATCATTGCCTGAAAAGAACCGTGGCTGTGTTTATAGGGAAACAGCTGGTTCTATACAACACAAAAAAGGAGCACGAAGACCATCTGTAAGAACAAAAGAACTTGTTGCAAACGTTCGTGAAATAATGCAAAATACGCCAACAAATTGTTAAAGACGCCTGTCCCAAGAAGTGGGAAGATCTTATGGAACATGCAAGACTATTCTTAATAAGCAACTAAATTTATTTCCTTATAAAGTGCAAGTATTCCAAGAATGTGATAACATTTCTCCAGAGATACTGATGGTCAACACTTTCGAAAATATGAAGAGACGTGTGAATTTATGCTTGGAGCATATCGGTAGCCAATTTTAGCAATATATGTAATTATTTTTGTTTTTCATTCTTTATGTTCTTACTTTGTTAATTTTGTAAACAACAAAAATAGATTTGTATTTGTCTACTTATTTTATTACTCATTAGTTTGGCATATCATGTCATAATATGAATTTGACAAAATTTTAACCTACAATTGGTTAGATTAAAACTGTACTGGAAGTACTGAATTTAATCTAAGTTACAAACTCGCACAAAGTTAGTTCATTTCATTTACTCAAGAGGAAGTAACCCCTTTACCACAATGAAAATTGCCGAACGTTTTGCTGGTCAAACGAAAAGAAAAAATAAAAATTGGTATTTAGAAAATAAATTCTACTTTAAATACCCCATCCAGAAAAGTAAATGACGATCGAAAATATTCCCAAAATTTTTTTTACAATTTTTTTTTATTTTTAGTAATTTTGTAATATTTTAAACAATTCTTTATTGGTCAAAAGCAAAATGACTTTCCCGGGTGTAGAATGTTGTACCAAACAATTTTTCTTAAAGCTATTTTTCAATATCGGCCTTACTTTTTTCTCAAAAACTTTGGGCGCGTAAAGTGAATTTAAGCGTGTAAAGTGGGTTTACGCGCCCAAAGTTTTTGAGAAAAAAGTAAGGCCGATATTGAAAAATGGCTTTAAGAAAAATTGTTTGGTACAACATTCTACACCCGGGAAAGTCATTTTGCTTTTGACCAATAAAGAATTGCTTAAGATGTTACAAAATTACTAAAAATTTCTAAAAAAAAATTTGAGAATATTTTCGATCGTCATTTAATAATAATAATAATAATAATAATAATAAGTTTATTCAAAAATTTAATAATATAATAAATATGTTCATGTTGTCTTCAATAAACTTATTCTTCAATCCCCTGAAGCTGAGCTTGTTAGGGGCAAATCTTATTTTTTGTTTTAGTATGTAAAATCATAAATCATAAATATGCATTAAAAATCAATTTTTTTAAAGTAAAAATGTTAATTTATAGTATAAACGCAGCTTTTTTGAAGAAATATATTACCTATAATAAAATTATTAATTTATAATTTTTAAGTAAAAAATATTACTCATATAAATTATTCAGAACAATATTAATTAAATAATTAATGCATTTCTAAACATATTTTCAAATTGTCTGTTTTTAATATCCACGTTTTTATTTCGACTTTAAATTTTTTTAATGAAATCAATTTTTTAATTTTTGTTGGTAAATAATCGTTTAAATAAAAACATAAATATTTGAAATTTTTTTGTCCTATGGACTTATTTATTTTAGGTTTAATGGTTATTTCATTTTTATGACGTGTATTATGATTATGGTTTTTAAATTGTATAAGGTTTTTATTTTTGAATATATATATTAAGATGTTATAAATGTAAAGTTGTCTAATGTTCAACTTTTTTGTTTCTGAATATAATTCTTTTAAAGGATAAAGATAATCTTTATTGTATATAATTTTTAGAAACCTTTTTTGTAATATTTCTAATTTTTACTTTTCTGGATGGGGTATTTAAAGTAGAATTTATTTTCTAAATATCAATTTTTATTTTTTCTTTTCGTTTGACCAGCAAAACGTTCGGCAATTTTCATTGTGGTAAAGGGGGTTACTGCTCTTAATCTACATACGTCTGTTTCTCATATTTTAAATGCTTTGTTCAGGCATTATTGTTTCTAGATTCTGAAAATAATACCGACACTAGCGAGAGACAAGACTGTAGTTCCAGTGGTTGGGACACCATAAGCACGGCTAACAATTCAGCTCAACTACTAAATTTAGAAGTTTTTAAAAGGTACTACTTTTATATTAGGATATATCTTATTAATACTCGGAGTGTTAGAACTGCCGTTCGAGAATTTACAACACTGCCAGATGATCCAGATTCCCCAACTAGTTTTACAGGTATGTACCGACGGGTCTTGTAACTTAATTTTATATTTTTTTTGTACGCGTTTAAGGTGTAAAACGAACTATTTGTGTCAATTGAAGTTGAAAAGGCAAATAGGAAGTGTTTTTAACACGCTTTTATTAGCTTCACCTGTACAGGGTGTTTTTTTAAGGCCGACGAGCATCCATATCTCGGAAAATACTGGGCATAGAAACTCAGGAAAAGAAAAATGATAATTAAAGTGGCCATGAGAAAATTCTGGAAATAATTTTTAAGTTCCGCATTTTGCCGCAAGAGGGCGTAATTGAAAAGTAAATTTTTAAATTTTACATAACTCCGAAAATTCCACATTAAGGTATATGTTTGATAACACCATTTTAAAGCTTGGACAATTATGCATCATTTTGGTCCTATGCTCATTGGCGTACCGACTTTAATAAGAGTGGGGGAAGCTGTTGAAAGTGTAATCATTTAAATCGCTGTAACTTATAAACGACTTATCCGATTTTAGCAAATTAAAGACTGTTTGGAAGAGAAATGTATGCACTTTGACCAGACGTATTTAGTTGTCCATAATAGTTCTAAAAAAAAATGCTAGAGGGCGCAATTTCCAATAACAATACATTTTTTGATTTTACTCCGAAAAAATAAATCATACGGTATAATTATGATAACATAATCGAGAAGGAGATGAAATTTGCTAGAAAAAATATTAAAACCGCAGCTCGATATCTCCGTTCGTTTCAGAGTTATTGCCAAAACAATAATTTTTAAGACAAATTGCGCCCTCTAGCAATTTTATTAGAAACTATCTTGTACATTGGATACGACAATTAAAGGTACTTACCTTTCTCTTCCAAACAAGCTTAAATTTAGTAAAATTGGTTAAGTCGTTTAGAAGTTACAGCGATTTTAATGTTTACAGTTTCACTTGATAAGAGTGGGAGAAGCTATTAAAAGTTTAAACATTAAAATCGCTGTAACTTCTAAACGACTTATCCGATTTTACTAAATTTAAGCTTGTTTGGAAGAACCTTCAATTGTCGTATCTAATGGTACAAGATAGTTTCTAATAAAATTGCTAGAGGGCGCAATTTGTGTTAAAAATTATTGTTTTGGCAATAACTCAGAAACGAACGGAGATAGCGAGCTGCGGTTTTAATATTTTTTCTAGCAAATTTCATCTACTTTTCGATTATGGTATCATAATTATACCGTATGATTTATTTTTTCGGAGGAAAATCAAAAAATGTATTGTTATTGCAAATTGCGCCCTCTAGCATTTTTTTTTGAACTATTATGGACAACTAAATACGATTGGTCAAAGTGCATACATTTCTCTTCCAAACAGGCTTTAGTTTGCTAAAATCGGATAAGTCGTTTATAAGTTACAGCGATTTAAATGATTACACTTTCAACAGCTTCCCCCACTCTTATTAAAGTCGGTACTCCAATGAGCATAAGACCAAAATGATGCGTAATTGTCCAAGCTTTAAAATGGTGTTATCAAACATATACCTTAATGTGGAATTTTCGGAGTTATGTAAAATTTAAAAATTTACTTTTCAATTACGCCCTCTTGCGGCAAAATGCGGAACTTGAAAATTATTTCCAGAATTTTCTCATGGCCACTTTAATTATCATTTTTCTTTTCCTGAGTTTCTATGCCCAGTAGTTTCCGAGATATGGCCGCTCTTCGACCTTAATGAAACACCCTGAATGTTTGTCCGTGACCGACTTCTTTGAACCCGATTTTGACCCACTTTAATCGGTCAGATTTAATTAAAATTTTGTATACTTATCAAGAACCGCTGACAATACAATAATATAATACGCAAAAAATTCTCCTGTCAAATTTTGACAGCTGCCAGGTATAAAACGAAGATGCGATTTTGACGAAACAAATTATGGGGTCGTATAGTATTCGATGCGGAGACTTCGGGAAAAATAAGCAAAAAATTCTCCTGTCACAATTTATAATAATAATAATAATAATAAACTGTCTTTTTATTCACAAATGTAAATAGATTACATTTGCCCATAGGGCGAAGATTAGCTAGAGCTACTCTTTAACTCTTAATCCTATATTACAAAGAGATATACTTATAAAAATGCTTATAGTTAATACAATATCACAATTAACTTAAAGTTAATGCAAATTAAAAATAAATACAAATTTAAAAAAATAACTAAATTAATAATTTAGATAATAAGGCATAAATATACCTACTACATTAAGAATAAAATCTACCCAAGTAATTGCTCCTCCAAAAATAGGTGTTTATACATTTTTCGAATCTGATGAAGTGAATAATGTAAACTAGGTCTAAACTGATTATATAAGGATACAACATTAAATGTATAGCTTCGAGTAAATAGAGCTGTTGAGTGGTGCGGCATAGTCAAAGTATTATGTCTTATATTTTTATTATGTACCTGATTCCTAGGTATGATTTTCTCTAACAAATATTTTGGTGCTTGATTTTTGAACAGGCGATACATAAAACATAGCAGTAGAAACTTAAACAGAAACGAAACCTTTAACAATTTTAACTCATATATATGAATATACACGTGATCAAACTTTCTTAAACCACAAACAAATCGACAACATGCATTCTGTATAAGTTGTAATCTCTGTTGAGACCTCTGGTCTAGATAAGGGTAATAAACTATAAGACAATAATTAATTATCGATAGTACCAGAGAATCTGCTAATTTCTTCCTTATTTTAAAATTTAATTATTAATAATTAATTGAAAAGGGAAAGAAAAACACAAAGTCTTCCTCCACTAGTTTAATGGAAAAAAAATTCCAAATATTAAGGGTCTCTACATGTTTCGAACGTAGAAACGTTCATCTTCAGGAGACAGAAAGTTTTAAATCTATGCTGATGGTGTTAGCAAAAGAGAAACTGAAATTTAGAACCTTAATGGAGCTTTATGGATTTAAACAGAAGTGTAGAAGAAACATGGGTAAAATATTTGATAGTGGCGAAACCACAGAGCGATTAGAACATAATGAAGAGTTGTGAAACAACCAAAAAGTGGGGAAGAAGAAAACCTGTCTAGGTGTCGAGGCTTATTTAAAAATTTTTAAATTTTTTTTATATTTAAATTTTTTTAAAATTTGTTGTTCAAGGAACTAAAAATTATTGTAGACATTATGAAGGTGTACACCTTCTGTTGTAGTATAAAGTTGTTATAAAAAACAGAACCTTTTGGGGTCCTGAGGACTAAACCTCAGTAACCCCGCGGCAGGTTAATTTGTAGATAGTAAAAATTGTAATTGAAAAATAGAACATTTTTAGACTTTTTCTTCGTCTGCCAAAAGGCCGTTCACCTCCACGTGCTAGCGAAAAAGTGAAAATTTAAATATAAAAAAAATTTAAAAATTTTTAAATAAGCCTCGACACCTAGACAGGTTTTCTTCTTCCCCACTTTTTGGTTGTTTCACAACTCTTCATTATGTTCTAATCGCTCTGTGGTTTCGCCACTATCAAATATTTTACCCATGTTTCTTCTACACTTCTGTTTAAATCCATAAAGCTCCATTAAGGTTCTAAATTTCAGTTTCTCTTTTGCTAACACCATCAGCATAGATTTAAAACTTTCTGTCTCCTGAAGATGAACGTTTCTACGTTCGAAACATGTAGAGACCCTTAATATTTGGAATTTTTTTTCCATTAAACTAGTGGAGGAAGACTTTGTGTTTTTCTTTCCCTTTTCATACTTTCAACTCCACTTTAAGCATGGACTATTTCTTCAAATTAATAATTAATTATTATAAATAACAATGTGACAGCTGTCAATATGTCAAATCGTTTAAAATATACAGTGACCGGCAGAAAGTGCGCAGCATATGGGAACGTTTTTTATCTTTAAGTTTAGAAAATTAATTTTATTTCGGATAGGTTCTGCATTTTTTCAAACGAAAATAACACCCATTAAATCCGGTAAAAGTCTTATGGTATACGAGGTAGGATCAAAAATTTGAAATTCCGCTAAGAGTAAAGTACCTCCATCTTTCATTTTAAAATATTTTTTTACTAAGAATTATTGTTTTAATTTCAAAGTTATACTCGAATTCCAAATTTCGCTTATTTTGGACAAAAAAATGGATTTAATCGTGTTTTCTGAATAACCCTGTATAAAAAATAAATGGCAACCGAACAGTACGAAAATAAGATTTTCTGCAGACTTTGTTAGAGATTACCGTCGATCATAAGTCCGATTAGTTTGTTTTCATAATATTATGATTTTTTTAAATAAAAACATAAAAATATTAAATATTTTTGCTGCACTGCACACCGTATTTTATTTTCTGGGGAAACAAGTTAATTTCATCTAACTGATATTTTTTGATTTATATTGACTTAAAGCATCTCCTAAATAGTTTTTTATACATTAAAGTATGCATAGCAAGTTTCCTTTTGATTTATAAAGAAAAAAATTTAAATTAAAAATATATTTTGAACGGATTTTCTCCTTATTTTGCGTGACGAATAAAATCCGTTCAAAATATATTTTTAATTTAAATTTTTTTCCTTATAAATCAAAAAGAAAACTTTCTATGCATACTTTAATGGTTTAATGTATAAAAAACTACTTATTTAGGAGATAGTTTAAGTCAATCTAAATCAAAAAATATCAGTTATATAAAATTAACTTGTTCCCTCAGAAAATAAAATACGGTGTGCAGCAAAAATATTTAATATTATTATTTAATATTATATTTTATACAGCGTTATTCAGAAAACACGATTAAATATTTTTTTTGTCCAAAATAAGCGAAATTTTGGAATTTGGGTATAACTTTGAAATTAAAACAATAATTTTTAGTAAAAAAATATTCGAAAATGATAGATGGAGGTACTTTACTCTTAGCGGAATTTCAAATTTTTGATCCTACCTCGTATACCATAAGACTTTTAGCGGATTTATTGGGTGTTATTTTGGTTTGAGAACATGCAGAACCTATCTAAAATAAAATAAATTTTCTAAACTTAAAGATGAAAAACTTTCCCATATGCTGCGCACTTTCTGCCGGTCACTGTATGATATTAAAGAAAAAACTATAAGGTCGTATGTATATTGACGGTGGAAAGTTGAAAACAATACGCAAAAAATTCTCTTGTCAAAATTTGACACCTGTCAATATGTCAGAATTTTCAAAAATTTGCAAATATCGTCCTTTTCTTATAATTCGGCATAAACGATCGGGTTTGTATGTATGTTTGTTTGTAACCGACTTCTTTGAACCCGATTTTGACCCACTTTAAGCGGTCAGATTTAATTTAAATTTTGTAGACTTATCAAGAACCGCAGCTGACAATACAATAATCCACGAATCTAGCTCAATCTACTAAAGAAATTTTTTTTTTCTTAACAACAACTCAAACCTCGACTCAAATTAAAAAATGAAAATTAAATATAGTTTAAAAAACTAAAAAACACGCTTTAATAAATTAATCAGACTAAAAAGCGGAAAATAAATATAGTTTAAAATAATTCTTGAAATTCTTAATATAGGCAGAAAATAGTAATGAACGATGAACAAAAGTATTATTGTGAAAAAAGCGTGGGGCGCTTAATGCTATATTTTTCGTATATCGAGCACCCCTCGCTTTTTTTACAATAATACTAATGTTTATCGTTCATTATTATTTTCTGCCTATATTAAGAATTTCAAGAATTATTTTAAACTATATTAATTTTCCGCTTTTTAGTTTGATTAGTTATTAAAGCGTGTTTTTTAGTTTTTTTAAACTATATTTATTTCCACTTACACGCGTGCGAGAAATTCTACTAAGCTAGAAAAAGGTACAAAATTATTCGGTATATAGTTTTAACCTTAATCAATTTAATGTCAAGAAAAAACTTATTAAGTAGGTAAGTTTTGATGACATCAGGTGTTTTTGTTTTTAGCATATCCAATAGACCATGAAAGCATAAGACTTTTTTGGACCAAACCCCTCCATATTAACGGCATTTTAAGTAATTATTCCATTAGTGTATATTTAGAAGAAGACAGCAGCGATGTTGCTTATAAAAGAAATTACTGCCAGCATCCACACAGGTATATATACAGGGTATTTGGAAAGGAAACGGTAAAATTTTGGGAATGTGTTCAGAGGGTGAAAATAAGAGAAATAAATCCATATGTTTTAGTTGGATTCTCAATCATTTCTGAAATAATATAGGTTCTAAAGTTTTTGTAACTTAATTTTTACTTTAAAAGCGAATAATGTCAGGTACTGCAGTACAAACGACCTTAGAGAATATTTTCAAAAACCCTTCACCAACTTCAATACATTTTTCGGCACGTTTGTTAATCGCTCGGGTAGCACGTTGGATTGAGTGGGGATTGTTTTTTATAAAAGCTGCAGCATTGAAAATTCGATCGCGGAGTGCTACTCTCGTTTCCACTCGTGTTTCATACACTAGAGATTTCATCCATCCCCAAAGGCAATAATCAAGCGGGTTTAAGTCTGGTGACCTCGGTGGCCAAACTTGCAGACCACATCTGCCAATCCAGCGATTAGGAAAACGATCCTTCAAGAAATTTCGCACACGGAGTCTAAAATGAGGTGGGGCTCCATCAGGTTGGAAGTACATTGGTTGTCGAACGTTTAACGGAACATCATCCAAAATGTATATCAAATGGTCTTCCAAAAACGGTAAATATCCTTCTCCAGTAAGCAAATGGACCAAACAACTGGTCGTTGAGCATTCCACACCAGACTTTAATACTGAATCGATGTTGAAAGTTTCGTTCAAATTAATAGATAGATAGATAGATATTTATTTGTTCCATCAGGATGCCATAGGGCATATAGAACCTGTCTATACAGAGTTTAAAATATTCTTAAAAATAAACAATCTTTAAAATAATTAAAATATAGAAGGGCAACAGAATATAAAATGATTTTACAACACATTTACATTTCAATTTAAAATTTAGCACTACATCACAATATCACAAGTCCTTATCCCTTATAAAGGGTTACAAATTAAAGGCAACGTTTTTTCTTTTTTAGATTAAAACGAACAAAGGCATGACCATAATAATGCACATCAATCAAAGATTTGTTCTGAATAAAATTCGCATAACGTATATGGTGCAGTTTTTACTAAATGGCTAAGAAATTTACGCTTAGGCAAACTCCTTACTTGCGGTGGAATTTTATTCCAAATTTTTATCATATTGTTGTGGCAACTTTTTTGTACATAGCTAAATTTTGTTTTGTCTAAGAGTAAGTCCTGTTTGTTCTTTGTATTGTATCTATGTGATCGTTCACTTTTTGCAAATAAAGATAAGTTTTCAAAAACGAATTTGGCTATTTCATAAATGTATATACCAAAAACAGTCAATAGACCACTGTTCTGAAAGACTGGTTTACAGGTTTCCCTAAAACCCAGCCTAAACATAGTTCGTAGACATCTTTTCTGCAGAACCTGCACTCTCTTAATATCGACTGAATTTCCCCAAAAAATACTACCATATCTAATCCTAGAAACCACGCAAGAATGATAAAATGTAAGAGTCGCCCTCAAACCCACGCTCTCCGTGATAACTCTCAGGGCATAACAGTACTTTGCCAAGCTGTTGCTTAGATCCTCAATATGGGCCTTCCAATCCAGACGTTCATCTATTCTTACACCCAGAAACGATACAGATTCGCTGACCTCCATCTCTACACCATCTACATTCACTCTATCCAAGCTTCCGCCCCTAACTCCGTAATCCAATATCAGTGTCTAATCAACATTTAAAAGCATGTTATTAGACGAAAACCATTTGCCAAGTGTGCTAATAGCCTTAGTTACCTTATCAACAACCTCATCCTTACCTTTTTTACTGATCAGCAGGTTTACATCATCCGCATACATTACAAGATCCTCCTGGACAAGTATATAAAATGTACAAAAGTGGTCCCAGTATATCTGGTATTCTGATTTTATAAGATTTCCCTTGTCGTCACACTCAACAACACACTGCTTTCTTTCAGACAAGTAACACTCTATTAAGTCCCTAGCAACTCCTCTTATCCCATACCTATCAAGCTTGTTTATGAGGATAGCATGGTCCACACTGTCAAATGCCTTAGAAAGATCCAGGCATACAGTTACTGTACTGTTTCCCTCATTCATGGAATCCAATATTTTTGGTATTGCCTGATATACTGCCTTAATTGTTGATTTACCCCTACGAAATCCATATTGACAGTGAGTGATAATGCCATTCCCATCCAAAAAACCCATCAACCTTTCATAAATCAACCGCTCAAAAACCTTACTAATATACCACACGAAACTATTTTTGACATATCGATTAATTTATTATCAATATCTGGACATACATTTATAAAAAAGAATTTATGTCATTGAGTCTTTCCCGGTATGAGCGCTCTGGATCATTAAAATTGTCAAATATATTTCCCTTGGTTTTATTTTTTCCCGCAACCCTTTTGATTAGAGACCATGTGGCTTTTGCTTTATTGTTTTCAGAGTCTTGAATGATCTTCCCATGAAATAATATTTTTGTGTTTTTTATTATTTTATTAAGTACCCCACTGTATTTTTATAGTACTCCCTTGTTATCTCCCCTGTGGAAACCTGCCTATAAAGAACTCTTTTCCTATTACATGAAACTTTGATACCATTAGTTACCCAAGGTTTCTTCCTGTTTATGTTTACCTGACCTTTGCGAAAACGAATAATCCTATTCATAACCTCAGTAATTTTATTTTTAAAAATCCCATATGCTTCATTCCCATCCTGGCTTGATAAGACTCTTTCCCACCCCTCTGTCTGAAGTTCTTGCCTGTACTGAATGAGCTTAAGCCTAGAGAAAACTCTCCCCCCAAAACACCGTTGCCCGGAGACATACCTACTAATATCAACATTCATTACCTGGGCGTAGTGATCAGAGAGTGCAGTATCTAGTATAAGGGTTTTCATCTGACCCCCGATGTTCATTGTTGCAATTATTAATTCCATCACGAGTGAACTGAGCTTCATCGCTAAATAAAATGTATTTGTGCAGACTTCGATTTTGATGGATCCATTCACAAAATTGTACCCTGGAAGCAGGATCACCATCTAGAAAATGTTGAACGGGTTGAACGTGAAAAGGTTTTAAACTGTTTTTTCTAAGTGACTCCCATACGGCTAGATGTGATGGTATATGAAGTTCATTTGCCACCCGTCTCGTACTTATACCGGAGTGACAATATCCAGAACATTTTCTTCATTTTCCACATCTAGACCCTGCACTCTTTCAGAAAAAATTCTCACGCTTGGAAACTTTCCAGTTTCCTGAGCATTTGCAAATAATTGTTGAAAAACTCTTCTA
This sequence comes from Polydrusus pterygomalis, assembly GCA_963969555.1. Classification (NCBI taxonomy): domain Eukaryota; kingdom Metazoa; phylum Arthropoda; class Insecta; order Coleoptera; family Curculionidae; genus Polydrusus; species Polydrusus pterygomalis. Next base: position 25,499,353 of record OZ018379.1, read on the forward strand.
TTAGGAACTCTTCGATTTGAAAAACGACGTCGATATTCATCAACTGTGTGCATCGCACGACCGTTACAGTAATCATATACGAATATCATGTCGGCATACTCCCTGTGACTGAATGTGTGTGTGCAAAATCTTCGTTCAAGTCGATACGCTCAATATGAAGCTAACTGACAACTACTATGCATGTCAAAACTATCAATCAAAATGTATCGGACGTTTAAAACTAAAGCCTCCTTCATTATTTCAATATAAAAAAAAATTTAGAACCGATTATTTCAGAAATGGTTGAGAATCGAACTAAAACATAATATGGGTTTATTTCTCTTATTTTCACCCTCTGAACACATTCCCAAAGTATTGCCCTTTTCTCCCCAAACACCCTGTATATTTTTTCGTAGCATGATTAGAATAGGTACTGCATCAAAATTGAACTATTGTCTTTCGTACATACGGTGTGGTTATTTTTTTAACGGAGTCTAAATTTCATTTACCTCTTAAAAGTTTTGCCCGAGGCCGGGCCTCCCCAGCATAAAGCCAATAAAAAATTAAATCGAATTTTACTAGTGCAACTCTGATTTGAATTTATCAATACACTGGATAATGTCAAACACTTACAATTTTAATTTATATATTTTTTTTAGTACAAAAGGTTCAGAACAAGATAAACTATCAGACAACACATTAATCATGAAAGAAGAATTAACTTCACATATTAAAATGTACGATCTAGATTTAAAGCAGACAACGTATCCTGCTCCACCCTGTAACCCTATGGATGACGAAATTAATATACGGTTATGGGACAACGTCTGGTTATATCTTTGCGATAAAAACTCGCAGTCGAAATTTGGTTTAGATAACTGCAAAAATTACTATTATGATCGGTATAATAATTATTCCGATATTCAAATTCGTAAAAGGTCTGGTGAGAAAACTTCGTCACAAAAAAAGTCCAGTCTGGATTTTAAAAGAGAAAAAATTTTTACCATTACAGCTGATCATAGTGCAACTAACTATAGTGTTAAAAGATTAAAACAGTTTAGCGTTTATGTATTTTATTTAATGGCTTGCAACAAGGAAGTAGATAACCGAAGATTATGTAGTCCCATTCTGCAGACATCGACAAGAACTCTAAAAAAACCTATGGCAGATGATATAACAGATGAGGTTCATATCACAATAAGCCAGTACGATGTTATAGTTACTTGGTCTCCCCCAAGAAAACCAAATTCCTTTATTGTGTCGTACAATATTGTCTACAGAAGAGAATTAGAGCATTCGCAAAACACGACTGTTTGTGTACCACAGGAAGTATATAGGAGAGAGAAAAGACACACTCTAAAAAATATGTTACCAGGAAGTTATTACCTAATGGTGCAGGCAGTATCTCTAGCCGGTTCAGGAAACTTTACCGAAAGAAAATACTTTGAAATTGCAAGTCCCGCTACGAACCCGTTTTGGCTTATATTTTTTGCAATTTTATTCCTTCTAGTTGGTGTGATTGGTATGATAGTTTTCTTCCGCGTCAAACGTAAACGCGCTCTTGAACGTATACAACTTATCGCAAACATTAACCCTGATTATAGTGGAATGATGTATATGCAAGATGAATGGGAAATGGACAGGAATGATATACAATTGCAAAAAGTGGCAGGTCAAGGAACTTTTGGTGTAGTGTATTTAGCTACCATAAAAAAGAAGAATATGATTTGCGCGGTAAAAACTGTAAACGAAAATGCAACGATTCAGGAAAGATTTAATTTCCTGAAAGAGGCTTCAGTAATGAAGCAATTTAGTCATGGCCATCATGTCGTTAAACTCTTTGGTGTAGTTTCCAGAGGGCAACCTCCGTTAGTGATTATGGAGCTAATGGAACGAGGTGATTTGAAACAGTACCTGAGAAGTTTGCGAGATTCGTCGCAAAACTTCACTTCTAATGAAATTTATCGAATGGCAATAGAGATTGCCGACGGGTTGGCGTACCTTACGTCGAGAAAATATGTTCATAGAGATTTGGCTGCGAGAAATTGCATGGTTGCTACGGATAGAACCGTTAAAATAGGCGATTTTGGTAAGTTCTTATTTTAATGTCCCCTTTTTTTCCCTCACTTAGCCCACAGACTGTGATTAGAAAACATATCGCTCAAATTGTTAAACTAGAACAGAAAATATGTTATCATTGGTTTTGGTCACCATAAGTTTCTAAGTGTTGATGACCGCACGGTATATTTGGAACCCATTGTAGCATTTTTACGTGTGTTGTAACGGGTGATTCATTTAGACCTTGTTTTTAGATTCTAAATAAAACATATAAAATGGAATTGAATGGTGGAATCTTTATTATGAGCTGAAAGAACAATCTTTGACATTTATTTTTTGAAAATAATTTCATTTAAATGCTGGCCGCGACTACGCCGTACGTGGTCCATTCGAAAGGTCCAATTTTCGATCACGCTTTCTTGTATTGCGACCGGTATCTGCCGAATTACGCGAGTAATGTTGGCTTCTAAGTCCTGAATCGTAGCTGGCTTATCGACGAAGACTTTTGATTGATATAACCCGACCGAAAAAAGTCCAAGGGTGTGATATCACACCTAGGCGGCCATTTGAAAGGTCCAAAATGCGAAATTATTTGCTCACTAAACTGATTTCTTTAATAAAACTATTTTTTCGCGCGCTGTGTGTGCCGTAGCTCCGTCTTGCTAAAATCAATTGTCGCCGACATCACGGGCACACGCAGCGCGCGGAACAATAGCTTTATTGAAAAAATCAGTTTGGTGAGCAGATAATTTCGCGTTTTGGACCTTTCTTGGTCGCCTAGGTGTAATATCACACCCTTGGACTTTTTTCTTTCGGGTTATATCAAATCAAAAGTCTTCGTCGATAAGCCAGCTACGATTCAGGACTTAGAAGCCAACATTACTCGCGTAATTCGGCAGATACCGGTCGCAATGCTAGAAAGCGTGATCGAAAATTGGACCTTCCGAATGGACCACGTACGGCGTAGTCGCGGCCCGCATTTAAACGAAATTATTTTCAAAAAATAAATGTCAAAGATTGTTCTTTCAGCCTATAATAAAGATTACACCATTCAATTTCATTTTACATGTTTTATTTAGAATTAAAAAAAGGTCTAAATGAATCACCCTATACAATACTATACATACAGTTTTCAAGTTAAATTAAATTGATCGCAAGTGAGGAGTGCGATAGTTTGTGCATTATTATTTTTAAATATTTCACAAATCTGGGTTGTGTGGAGATGAAAGATTGTTATTTATCACTTTTTTTTATTAGGGCAGGGAGGGCGGCTGTGCTCCAGACTCTCCCGCACCGTCTACCTCTGATAGCGACATAGTAAGACTGACCCCTGTATAATATTTATTTATAGGTATGACCAGAGATGTTTATGAGACTGATTATTATAAGAAAGGTTCTAAGGGAATGCTCCCCGTACGATGGATGCCTCCGGAAAGCATAGCCGATGGAGTGTTTACTTCTGACTCGGATATCTGGAGTTACGGGATTGTTTTGTGGGAGATTGCTACTCTTGCGGAACAGCCATATCAGGGTAAGATTTTTTTATATAGGGTGTTTTTAGAGTGCATCCAGAAACTTCGAAAGGTTGTTCTGCATGATCAGATATCTGAATATTTTTAAAGTTCGCACAGAAGTACGATATAGAAACCTCACAATACCAATCACTTAATAAAATCCTGAGAGTGCTAAAAAGCGCTGACAAAAGTACCTGGCAGTAAATAAAAAATACTGTTTCCCCCACCTGCATATTTTCTACAATATTTAATAAAGGTTTAATTTTTTTTTAATTCTGAACCATCGTGATAAATATACGTCCTAAATTATTTAAAAATGCTTTTTTTCCTAAAATTTTGCCTTTATAAAAATTTTGCGGTATATTTAGTGTGAAACGCATTTAGTGTACAAAAATTACTCTATCTAGGGTTCGAATAATATAATCATATAAAGGCTAAACTTGAAAAATTATAGGTTTGGCCAATGAGCAAGTTCTACAGTATGTTGTATCCAAAGGGACGTTAACCCGCCCCGCCGAGTGTCCCAACTTACTGTGGAATATTATGCGAAGGTGTTGGGACTGGTATCCAAGCAATAGACCTACCTGCTTTGAAGTCATCGAAAAGTTGCAGGTATACTTAATTTAAAAACAGGAATAGGGGAGACCGTGGATACATTGGACAAAATATGAATTTTTTCCAATAATTTTTTTTATAAGTGTTTTGTGCTTACTACAAGCATTGAGTCATGCATTTCCTGATCCCTTAGCTATATTATTTTGCTATATAGCAATTTCTAAGAAATATAGTTTTTTTTCCAACGTAGTTTAAGAAACTATATTGCAGTTGTCCATTTTATCCACAGGTTAGGGGTAAGAATGGACAGAGAACGGGGGGGGGGGGGGGGGGGATATTTTGGACATGTTTGAAATCTTAAAATTAAAAGCTGGAAAGTGAGAGAAAAACTTTATTTGAGAAAAAAAACTAAGGAATGCTTATATTGCATTTTTGCGTACCATCTGAAATAGAACAGTCATGTTACAGTTAGACCAGGGGGATACAATGGACAAGCCGGGGATATAATGGACAGCTGTCTATTGTCTGTCCATTGTATCCTCTAATGGCGTCATGATAGAATTTAAATTATTTTTGGAAAATCACATGATGATTTAAAACAATTTGCTAAGCAATACGATCTGTATAATGCATAATATGGATTTTATATACACAGTACATCAAAAGCACTACAAGAAAAGCACTAAAAGGCATCAGAACTTACCTCAAAATTTATAAGAAAGCAGCCAAAAATTAATAAAATACTCCCGAAACGTGCAACCTGAACCGTTGGCTATTTGCAACTTCCACGGATAGTTCTGGGTATTCTACACCTAATTTAGCTACAGTGGCGCCATAAACGAGATTTAGGCTGTAAATTTGATTGTGTCCATTATATCCCCGCGTCCAATGTATCCACGGTCTCCCCTACCTATTTGATTTACGAATTAAAATTTAATACTTTGCCACTATCAATCTCTGATGGGACTACTTGTTGTCCATCTTTGCATCAAAGTACTTTAAACTGGTCCAATATAGACAACCTTCCCCTATATCGTGCAATATTTATATTATTATAAATATTTGTAAATTCATTTAATGTGATTTACTTTAAGCAAATTATCTCACTATACTACCAAAACTGACCAACTTTTTAACACGCTTATATTAGCTTCACCTGTATGTTTGTTTGTAACAGACTTCTTTGAACCCGGTTTGGACCCACTTTAAACGGTCAGATTTAATTTAAATTTTGTAGACTTATCAACAACCGCTGACAATACAATAATATACACGCAAAAAATTATCCTGTCAAATTTTGACAGCTGTCAGGTATAAAACGAAGAAGCGAGTTTGACGAAACAAATTATGGGGTCGTGTAGTATTCGATTCGGAGACTTCGGAAAAAATAAGCAAAAAATTCTCCTGTCAAAATTTGACAGCTGTCAATATGTCAAATCGTTTAAAAAAATTATATTAATGAAAAAACGATAAGGTCGTATGTATATTGACGGTGAAAAGTTGAAAAAAATACGCAAAAAATTCTCTTGTCAAAATTTGACACCTGTCAATATGGCAGAATTATTACAATAACCGATAGTAATGAAACAAACGTGGGGTCCTATAGATATTGTCGCTAAGAATAGAGAAAAATAAAAAAAAAAATTCTACCCACAAAATAAAATTTTTACAATTTTGAAAATTTTTGTCGTTTGTTCGGGTTTGTATGTATATGTTTGTTTGTAACCGACTTCTTTGAACCCGATTTTGACCCACTTTAAACTGTCAGATTTAATTTAAATTTTGTAGACTTATCAAGAACCGCTGACAATACAATAATCTATTAATCTAGCTCAATCTACTAAAAAAAATTTTCTTAACAATAACTCAAACTAAAAAATTAAAAATAAATATAATTAGTTTAAAAAAACTAAAAAACACGCTTTAATAATTAATCAAAATAAAAAGCGGAAAATAACTATAGTTTAAAATAATTCTTGAAATTCTTAATATAGGCAGAAAATAATAATGAACGATAAACATTAGTAATATTGTGAAAAAAGCGTGGTGCGCTTTGTGCTATATTTTTTGTATATCGAGCACCCCACGCTTTTTTCACAATAATACTAATGTCTATCGTTCATTATTATTTTTTGCCTATATTAAGAATTTCAAGAATTATTTTAAACTAGGTATATTTATTTTCCGCTTTATAGTTTGATTAATAATTATTAAAGTGTGTTTTTTAGTTTTTTATACCTATTTATTACGTTAAATTTTGAAAAATTTACATTATCTATTACAGGACCATGTAGGTCAAGATTTCAAACTAATTTCCTACTACCACAGTCGCGAAGGTCAAGAGTTCCTCATTACCCACGGAAGCCAGAGAGGAAACAACCCTCCAGCTTTGGGAGCCGGAGCATTTCAACACGACGAAATTTCGTCGGAAAACGATCCTCTCCACAATGGCACTGGAGAGCATCTCCACGAGCCAGAATTTCTACCGCCATCTAGTCCACAGCAGGATAGCAGGTTATCAGGGCATTTCCACTAGTATTTTAGGTTTCGTGATAAATTAATAAAGAATCGAATAAATGTGAAATTACGTTATTTTTGGTACGCGCGTATGTAAATAATAAAATATTTTTTTAATTAAAATTATAAAAAATGATTTTAAAAAAATTTGAAAAATGTTGAGCCGTAGGATATAGGCTTGCACGGACAAGACAAGGAGCTTATTTTAAAAACAGATGTAATATTTTGTTAATTTATTATTGTTTTAGGATTTGTTTTATTTTATGCTCCCATACGTGATTCTTGCTTTTACTCTTAATTCAATGTCGCACTCTTTTTACACACCTAGAGAGAGTAAGAAAAACGTTTTCGAGATGGATAGGGGCCTGTTCGAGGTATACTTTAAAAAAATTATTTTCGTAATTTGGTTGTCCCAAAAACACAAAATATATGAAAGTTGTATTTTTTTAAAATATGGAATTAATGCCCTGTATATTATTTCATTTTCGGTTTTTACGATCGAGGTTTACCGTACCTATATAAACCTTTTACGGTTTTTGAAATTTTCTTTTTTCAAACCAAGTTCACACTGGCGTTTACTAACTGATTAAGTTTTGTGTCGCAGTTATAAAAAAGTCACTAATTTATACAAGTTATCCAAAAAGTACGACAAAATAATTACCTATAAGTTGGAAATGGTAATAACTTTTTAAAATTAAAAATAACGCCCTGTATTTTATTTTAGCAGCAGATGTAAAATTTATTTGTCTATTGAAAAGTTTTAAGCTTTTCCATGGCTAATTCTTCACGATTTCACGAAAAATGTAAATATTTATAATGAATATTTGCATCAGCAATTAGCTGGGAAAGATAGACAAATAAATTTTACATCTGCTGCTGACACAAAATACAGGGTGTAGGGAATCCAATCCCGCAAATGCTGGATTCGCGGGATTGAAATTGCGGGATTTGCGGGACTCGATGTGGGTGCTATATTTAATGTTAATAAAAAGTTGTTTTATGCAATTAAAAACGGAGTAGAGTAGCAGGAAAATGTTTATTGCATATAGGTACAATACAATAGTACGACTAGTTTAACGGTTACATGTTACATTGATTTTGGAAGTATTTTCGGAGAAAAGAGAACAAGTTTAATGTTTTATCTTTTAGATTTGATCTTATTTTATTGCACATGTATCCTGCGGCTGAAAATGCACGTTCAGCTTCGACACTTGTCGGCGGAATAGATTTATTCCCTCCGCATTCAAAAAGTGTCATCTCGTGTTTTAGTAACTGGTCAAGTGATGCTCGGGCGGGCACAGATACATTTGTGGCCCTCTGATTCGAATAGTTGGCGTATATCGATCGATGTGATAAACTTTCCAAAGGGTATACCATCTTTAGCTACCATTCGAGACGCTCTTTCTTCAATCGAAACTTTTTTCTCAGATGAAAAAAAATCTGTAATTTTCATTTTCTTGGGTAGCACAGAAGAACCACTAACATCTGAGCGCTTAGCAATAGAACTAAACGAACTACTCGAGCTGCTGGTATAGCTTTCATTTCCTGTGCTGTTTTATCAATATCAATATTAGTAATATCACCGCTGCTGCTCTGGACTTTCAAGTAAATGTTATGCTCTGTTTGTAAGTGGGTGTGAAGACTTTTGGTGAAACCAGCAGAGATTTTGATAATGCTAGGGCATAACTTATATTTAGCTGTAAGACCATCTTCATATCAGACTTTAAAACATAATTCCAAACCAAACTTGAACCTTTATTCTCTTTGTAACCTACACTGACACTCATTTTTGCGATTGCTGTTTAAATTACATGTATTATATTCAGCCACTTGATAAATGTCACTAGATACTAGTTGAATAACGCTCTTACTTTCGCACGTACGCAAGAAAACTGTTCTGTTTAACGTATTTTCAATAGCCCAGCAGGGCGGGGATTCCCCGACGCGTCGACCAAAAATACTGCAGTTCATTGTTTGCTATCCCGCGGATTCGCGGGATCGATGGGCTCAATCCCGCTGGTTTGCGGGACTTAAGTTTGGATGCGGGATTGGATTCCCTAGTTTAGAGGTTTAAAGTACGGTAAACCCGAATAAAACTCATCTCTATTTTGATCGTAGTAACCGAAAATGAAATAATATCCAGGACATTCCATTGACAAAACTAACCCGGTATTATTGAAAAATGTTTCGCAGCGTGCAGACATAGTTTTTTTAATAAAAAAAAGGTTCATTCTTCCGCTGGGAATCGAAGTTGTCGATGAGATCGATGAGGCATGAAACTTATTTCAATTTTAAAAAACTTTGTCTGCACGCCCCTAAACATTTTTTAGTAATAATTTTTTTCTGTTAAAACTTTAAAATTCAGTACATACTTAACGTAATAAACGAGTGCATACGAATATAAATTTCATAATTCTGTGTTCAATTGGCTGTTGATAAAGAATTAGTAGTACTAGACTGTACTTGTCCCTTGGTTACCTATCATTTACATATTTTTGTATTTTGTGATACCTACTTTTAATAAATAAAAACTGTTTATTATTTTCAAGTTGTCAAGAGTTTAGCATTTTCTTATAATTTACAAGGATAACGAAATCACTTTGCGCATCTACTCTAGCACATTCGAGAGCCACGCATGCGAGATATCTGTCTTTAAGGTACAATTGCTAACAATTTCCAGTCAAAAAAGTTTTAATTTATAAATTAAAAACACTGTTAAAATAATTTTGTAAAATTCCCAAATATTTCTTTTCTTACTGACTTCTAATTCCAAACTCTTTTCAGCCACTGTAGGTAAAACGCTCTCTAAGAAAAATTTGCGAAACACGGATCAACTCGCGAAGTAAGGCTCCTTTTATACTGGGATTCTGAATCTCGGATTCCGGAATCTCGACTTCACACGTAGCGCTTAAGCAAAGCGTTTCGACGGGCGTCTTCTCGGAAACAGAATCGCGATTCTAAATTTGGGAATCGCACTAATTTCAGCCGCCCAGCTACGGTATTCGAATCGGCGACAAGTCTAGTATTGGTTTATATATAAGAATTTTTACTGCGATTCTCGTTCAGTAGCCTCTTGCCAGCTCCATATTAACCCATTAACGCCCAAATTAATTTTTTTTTGAAAAATTTTATGAAATATGAATTTTTTAGTTACAAATGATAATCGTTAGTTAGATTACACCTTCAAAAGTTTAAGTGAATTGTGGTTTTTGAAAAAAAGGCTGATCTATAAATAGATCGCTGTGCAAAAAAGAATATCATTTTATATAATATTTTTAAATTAATTTTATTTCTAGATAAAAACTATTTTTAAGAAAATTCAAAAAACATTTAGTACATAGTCATTATATTTGTTGCAAAATGTAAGCGGTCGACTTTTACAAGATGGATACTGGCAGCGTCTTTGATTTTCTCTTTTTTTGAGAAAATGGCCTATTTCGTCTAGTCGTACATTATCTAAAACAAGTGTTTTAGAGGTTGAAGGAAAACTGAATGGTCGACCTTTGGAAACATTTCTTCCATGACCTAGTTTTAGAAATGGTACTATATCTATTATGTTCGTAAATAAACACCAATACCACTTCTTGCCCCTAATTGCAATACTGTGCTTCTCCAACAGCCAATCGAGATGATCCACTCCTCCCATAAATTTATAATAGTTTTGAATCAATCGTGGCTGAGGAACTGGAACTCGAGCTTTTTGTTCTTGATTCTATTGTGAAGCTGATGCTAGTGGTTTGACCGCAAAAGCGCAAAAGCATCGTATGTAGGGTCCATTTAGTCCAAGTTTTTCCTGTTCTTCTAATTTGCGCTTTTTCTGTAAATGCGGCAGTAAACGTTCTAACGGTAGATTATCTTCTTTATCACTATCTTCTACAATGTAATGTGGAAGTACTTCTGTAAAGCCAGCAACATCCTTTACCGTAAGAGTACCAGTATCTTCATCATTGATAACTTCCTCATCCGTGAGCTCGTCAACTTCAGGAGGCAACGCTAGTATATATGCGTCAATTTGTTCTGAGTATAGATAGTCAACAGCATCTTCCAAGTTTTTAAAAACATTTTTATTTCTATCCATTGCAATAATTCTAAAAAAAAAGAACAAATATTTTAGAACATTTTTATAACTATTTAAAAATTTTATACCTGGAAAGCCCAGTGATCTATTGATATATCGCTAGTTTTTCTCAAGTATAAAAAAATGTATTTAAAATTTTGTCAATATTACTTTATGGTAGTCTTTATTTTTACAACTAAATAAGAAAAAAAATTACCTACCTGCAAGCAAATCAAAGATATACCACAAAATAGCTAGGGACGCATAAGAACCACCGGCGTATCCAGCTCATGCGTCTGGGGGGGGTAATCGATCGGCTAGGATCAGGCACGTAGCCAGAATTTCTTTTGGGGGGGGGGCTATCGGGATCGCGTCAAAGGCGCAAAAAAAAGCGCCGCAGGCGAAAATTTTTTGGGTGCCACGCCCTTTTTTGAATCATGGTGCTTGGTTTTCAAGTGGGAAAAATAAAAAACACAACACAAAATCCTCAAGAAAATCTCAAAAACAAACCTGGTAATAATTGAGGTGAAGAAAATGTAATAGTGTAGGAAATGTTTAATGTATTTCCTATGTTGCCGAAATCAGAGCTCGAGTTTCGGAGGTGGTTCAGGCCCCCTGTACCCTCCCCCCTAGCTACGTGCCTGGCTAGGATACTAGATAATAGCAGCTTTAAGGAGTAAGGACAAAAATTAAACAACGCTTAAGTAATCTTGGGGGGGGGTAATTACCCCCATTGCCCCCCCCCCCTTGTATACGCCGGTGATAAGAACTAAAAATAGCAGAAATAAATAGCTGCACTACTCAATTCAACAAGTCGGTATAAGCTAATTACAAAGATTTGTTATTATAAGGTGGTCCTAACTGATAATAAAACTGGGGATGTATTCGTTTGATGCATCGTAGACGGCAGAACGACGTGATTTGTAAAGTGATCTATAAATAGGACGCTGGGCGCTAATGGGTTAAGGGTCGTTTCTGTTAGGTTTACGAATAAAGAATTGAAGACATTAGTGGATAAAGGTGATATGTCGCATTTTTTTTTAAAACCACTTTTTCTACTTTTTGAGCATCCCTGATATAGATCTTACTATAAGTAAACCTTAAATGCAACTTTTTTCATAATAAAATAATTTTTTTAAGGATAAAGGTGTTAAGTCACTTAAACATCTAGCATGCCGTAGTGAATAAAGGTGTCATGTTACAAATTTTGGTACATGAAACTATGAAAAAAAACTATGAATTTGCTTTTATTATTAAAATGCACCAAATAAAATTAGTTAATTTTACCTAATTTATGCCGTGTTGGTGTTAGCAAATAAAATTAAATATTAATTTTAAAAAAATCATAACGCGTTTTATTGAATAACTTCGAAGTTTAAAAATGTGACATCTTGACACCATTATCCACTTGTCTTCAATTCAATATGCACGTTTTAAAAACTCTTTTCGACACTGACAAGTTCATATCGTCAATACAGGCACGTCCAAGCTTATGGGATACTTCAGCAGAAGAGTATTCGAATAAAACAATAAAACAGGCACACTACGTGGAAGTGGCTAAAGAAGTTTTGTCTTTTAAGATATTGTGTAGCTCGTCAAAAGACCGAATTGACATTCTGAAATAGTTAAAAATTTTCGCAGGGTGTTCTCTTAAAGTTTTATACGGTAAAACGTATCCTCTTGCTGTATTACGTTCGCTGATTACACAGGCCTGCATTTTTTAACACTTTGAAAGTTAATTTAAAAATTTTAACTGTTTTCTAGTAATTTTGTAGCGCTGATTTCAAATCTGCTTTCAGTTTTTTTATATCACGTAAGGTTATTTTTCAAACCGGTAAAATCCAAAAATATAGAAAAAACACGATTTATTTCATTTATAAGCTAGTTTTTGAATATATTAAGGAAAAATATACAAAATATACCCATATCAACTATTATAAATGGTTATTTATTCGTTACGCTTCTTCAAAAAACGTTTTCTTTTTTCAGAAAAGTTTCTTTTGGTTGTTTTTCTGTTTCAGCTAAAGGAAGATCAATGTCCAACAGAAATCGGCCATCATTTTTGTGTCCCAGCGCCCCTGGTATCTTTTTTCCATCTCTTTAATATATTGATAAAATCTTTCACTTTGCTCTTCACCCACGTCCCCAAGATTTTTCGGGAATTAGTCCAAATGGGAATGTAAAAAGTGAATTTTTATGCTCATATTCTGAAATTCCTGAAATTTTCCAGCACATTTTCAACGATCTCAACATAGTAGTAATTTATGTTCAACTTCTTTAAAAGCATTCTATGCATGTTTTTCCTTATCTTCTATTACCTTTTCAAATTCTGTATCTTTCATCAAGCTGCTAATCTGCGACCCTACAAAGATTCCCTCTTTTAATGTTGCTCCTGACAGAGCCGAAAATGTTTTACACAAATATTTAAAACAATTTCCTTCTTTGTTTAAAGCCTTAACAAATTGTTTCATACATCCAAGCTTTATGTGAAGTTGTGGAAGTAAAACTTTTTGAGGGTCAATAAGACTTTCGCTAATTACATTTTTGTTTCCAGGTATTAAAGTCTCTCTTTGTGACCAGTCTCTTTTTATCCAATGCTGTTCTCGATTCCTGCTAGCCCACTCGCACAGGAAACATGAAAATTTAGTAAATCCATACTACCGACCTAAGAGAATACCTAAAATTTTTAGATCTTCACACACTTCCCAGTTGTGATTTTCATGTTGTATTTTTAAAAGTAATTTCTCTAAATTTTCATAGTTTTTCTTTAACTTAACTGTATGGCCGACCGAAACAGAAGCAAAAACATTGTCATTATGTAAAAGAACAGCTTTAAAGCTCCTTTTTGAAGTCGATAAAAAGTTTCCAGTCGAAAGGTTTGTAGCACCACAGAAAATCATTTTTTATTCATCAATCATTTAGAATTTGAAGTACTACATTCATTTTAAAATGTATTAAAACGCCTATTATAAGTTTTTTTTATATTTTTTCTTTTTTTTTTGCAAAAAAAAAAAATCTGTGGGTGATAGAGACCAATTGTATTTTAATTAGTTATTTCTATATAAAAACTGAGCTCAACAAACAAAAATTACGTCATCACAAATTTCATGCAGGCCTGTGTTATTGGATGAACCCACATTCTACGTTTCCTAAGTTTTTCTTTTTTTTACACACGATCTGATAATAATATAGCAACAGTGCTTCTTCTACTGCATTAATTTTAACACTGAACAGAAGCGTGCGGCCCTGGAATTAATCGCCTCTCCACAAAATTGCCGAAACCGCGCAAGATTAAAAAAGTATGCATTCCGAATCTCGTTAGAATTCACGTGAGATTCTGAATTCCAGATACTAAACCTCGCATTTGGAATCCCAGTATAAAAGGAGCCTAACAGCTGCTGCGACCAGTCGAGGTTCTGGCCGAAATCAGACACGCCCTTCTACCTCAATTATATCTAGAGTCGTGTTTCCTGTTTTTTTCTATTTGTAGATGTTATCATAAGTAGGATAACATTATAATAGGTAGTTCGACTGGCAAATAAATAAATTGTGTATAATGGGATAGTAACGTAGATCGACTGGTTTCTAGAAAAGTTTGGTGACACTTTAGCAATGTTTGGAATCTATAAGTGATTTCCTCTGTACCAAACGAAATATCGACAATAGTATTTCAAATTTACGAGAGTTTACAATCAATTAAGCCCTTCTGGCCAATTAGCTTATAGAAAGCACGAAACTTGATTTGTTATTGGACCCAAACCTTAAATAATTATAACTTCGTGAAGCTATTAAATGTTAAATTGGTAAATTGTTAAATTCTAAATACTAAATCGTTCTAGCAGAAATGTTTTATGGCCTATGTTTATATACTGAAATAAAACAAGATTCCAGTCTAGTCCAATATCGACAATTAAAATTTTAATTAAGAGCAGTCAACTTTTGCTTAAAAACAGTTAATTTATTTGGTTAAAAAATATCTTTTATCCATAAAAAAACAATACTTTCACACACTAGTGAAAAATCGTGCGAAAAAGTTACATTTCCTGTACGCTTATTGACAAACAACGTTTTATTACATCCCGTGTTACATGTTATTAACTAGGTATGATTGATTCAGTCCAACAAGTGTCGGTATTTTACGCTGAATCAAATTTCAGCGTCCACTTCAAGAATAACATCAATAAGTCAATAATCCCATTGTTTATACTGTATTAACTTCAAAATACTCCAATTTGGCTTCTTCATTGTATTTTACAGACGAGACGTAACGTTAAGTATACAAGATATGATTACAGGAATACGGTGGCATTTAAATTGCTTTAGTTAACAGAGTTTTGAAGTGAAAACTTCTTTAGGCGCGTTTAGAACTTTTTGTGGGCACTGAATTAACCTGAGCCGTCACGCGTAACGCTCGGCTGTGTTACGCTCGAATTTGACTCCTATATTCAATCCGAACTGACCCGAATGAACGTTATATGAAAGAGCATCAGTCGCATTCAGCATTCAGTATCCACGTGGAAACAGTGTGCGTTGTTTGTGTGTTTAAGATCACAAGATAGACACTTGTTGCGTCTCAGGTATGTTCTGGCATTTTTTTCAAGGGTTGTTCAATTTTAGGAAATATATTTATTCGATATTATTAATTTCACCTTGTTGAAGTTTTCACTTCTGTCGTGTGATCTTAAGCACACACAATTTTTTTTTAATTACATTTTTAATTTAATCGAAATTTGATTTATGACAAACGGATACTTGACTAATATACCTACACTACTGGTAAAATCCAAGCTACAGTATCATTTTATGAAAATGAGAGAGTTAATAATATGTTTAGATGCCCACAATAAGGCGACAATCCATCAATCAGTGTTGCCGGCGTGAACAACTCATGGCGAAGTCAGAGAGGGGATTATTTGTTTTCATTCATTTCATTTATTTATTTTCTGCTATAGAAATGCAGGGGGTATTTACTTCAGTAGGTAATTCAGTAATATTTGGGATTTCATTTAAGTTGTACATGGACATGTACAGCCTTCCCGTTACATAAAATAATTTCATCGTATCCGCAGATTGACTTTAAGGGTAGATTTTGCTTTTTGTCACAGTGAATGAGGCGAAACATTTCCAATTTATGTCATGCAAAGGCATACAATTTATGGATTAAGGTTGTTGGAGGAGGGAGTCTAGGTATTCTTTAAATCATATCACAAAAATACAAGGTTTATATTGGCCCGAGGTAACGACATTAAATAGAAGAAGCAACGAGACTCAGATACTTTTAAAAAATAATGTTACAGTCATGCAACGGTACATGCAAAATTTATTAACAACTTTTTTTAATGCTTAAGTAAATAAATATTTTCATAATTATTTAGTTCCTTTTTTTGAACAAAATTTAAGTAGTACCTATAATAAGTGTTTGACCATCAGTACTTAAAAAATCAGGTGACTGGAACGTACGTAATTCTTTTGGTAGATAAATAAAGATATTTAAGTATTCTATGTACTTAAGTACCAATTTAAATTGTATTAAATACCGTAGTAGCGTAATAGGTCAATTTTAATAATTACGTTATTAAGAAGTTGTTTTTCCATCAGTAGGTATACGCTTTTTATAAATTGTATTAAAAGAATCCAAACCCCCAGCATCAGCTATTCGATTATTTAATTCATTTTTTTTTCGTTAAGTTTTCTAAAAATAGTTACTAAATTACATTCTATTAGCGTGAGTTTTGATCAAGAATATTTTTATATAATCCCATTAATAATTTATTTCCATAATTTTCTTTTAACATGCTTCAGCGTTTAACAATTCAAATGAACCAGTAATAAAATTAAGTCATAATAAACCATTTCCCAAAGGAAAAAAAAATAATAGGGCTGTTTTTTATTAATCCAGGGTAGAGAGTTGTACGTTTTAATATTTGAGCAATTTAGATTCCAATTTGATATACGCTGTGTCTTTGCCTTCCTCCATGGATATAGCTATGCTTGCGTAGCTATATCTGTAGCTAGGTGTCTTACGATATGTAAAACGAAAGTAAGTAATTTATAGAAAAAAGAAAAGCACAAAGTCTTTCTCCACAAGTTTATTAGAATAACTTGGCGAACCTAGAATAATTCTTAATAATTCTACATGTTTCGAATGTAGAAACACTCACCATCAGGAAAACAAAGTAAATAGTACAATGCTGATGTTGTTAGTAATAAAGAAAATAATAAGAGGGATTGAGCCGTAATGGAGCTTTTAATGGTGTATACGAGGTGTAAAATATAAATAGTCAGAAGACCGACAAGAATTCAGCATACTGAAAAGTCAAGGGGTAGTTAAAAGGCCCTGTCTTGGGCAGAACAATGAAGAGAGCAAAAGAAAATTAGAGGGTTTTAACAGACTTTGTCAAAATCATTTAGGTATAAGTAGTGAATTGAGGGAAAGAAAAATCTTAAGTTTCAATAATTATCAAGTGTTTTTCAATAGTTCATTTCAATAGTTATTTAAACTTAAGATTTTTTTCCGTCAATTTACTACTTATACCTAAATGATTTTGACGAAGTCTGTTAAAACCCTCTAATTTTCTTTTGCTCTCTTCATTTTTCTGCCAAGGCAGGGCCTTTTCACTACCCCTTGACTTTCCAGTATTGTGAATTCTTGTCGGTCTTCTGACTACTCATATTTTACACCTCGTGTACACCATTGAAAGCTCCATTACGGCTCAATCCTACTTAATATTTTTCATATTGACAACAACATCAGCATTGTACTATTTACTTTGTTTTCCTGATGATGACTGTTTCTACACTCGAAACGTCGAATTATTAGGAATTATTCTGGGTTCGCCTAGTTATTCTAATAAACTTGTGGAGAAAGACTTTGTGCTTTTCATTTTTCTATACATTTAACTCCACTTTGAGCATGGACTACTTCTTCAAAATGAAAGTAATTTAGTTTGAGTCCTGCAAATTTGGATAATGAGGTTTTTGGAGACGCTCGCTTTAAATAAAATAACAGCGACTATATGCTTCCGGTTATACCGGAAGTTGCCTCAAACCTGCTTAGTTTAATAAAGCTGTGTAATATCTGTTTTTTGTGTTATTTTCTTAATTTTCAATTAAAACGTTTTTGTGGCCTACTCTATCAGTTTCTGAGAGAAATATTGTGTTTCTCAAATTTTGACCTTTAACAGAGAGTTCGATTATGAAGTGTCGGAATTTGGAATTTTAGATATAGGGGAGTGGAAAATTAACAATTTTTAGTTTTTATCAAAAAAAGATTTTTAAAATCTTATTTTTTTAATTACGATGCTAAGTTTCTGGTCTAATAATCACGTAGGCGAGAACATTTCATTGTAGGGTTTTCCAATACCTAACTAGAATACTTTTAAACTTATTTACGGTTGTTACTCAAAATCCTCCAAAGATTAAGCAGGCTTATTATTGATTGAAATCAATGATGACAAACTTCTGCTGATTGCCCTAGTTCTGCCGCCTGAACGAAGGTTATATTAATTACATTAGATGTATTTGTGATGTGTACATAAAATACTATGTTTGTAATTTGAAAAACACATACATTATCTCAAATTATTTATATTTTCCTTATGATATCATGTTATAATGGTACAGGAAAGTCACAACGGCAACGTTGTACGGACGTTTTTACTACGAGTGACGCAGAATTTTTTTATATTCATTCATTATCTAACGTTACAGTGTTTGTGAGCTGTGTTTGTGATCGATTGCGTTTTTCAATTTATTTTTAGTATTTTTCGAACACTATTTACTATTTAGTGATATTTATTATTATTATTATTATTATTATTTACAATGGTTCGCCAGTGCATGGTGTAAGAGACCCGACTATTCTAATCCTGGATGAATATTTCGGCGGTAAGTGATTCAGGTTATGTTTTTTTAGCTTAAAATGGTGTAGAAAGTTCTCTATTTTAAGTAAATGTTGCAAAATTTGTAATCTTAAAAAATCCAAATGACAATACACTACAAGGATAGCAGCGAGTTTTTACAGCTTACAGTGTTGCCATTTTTTCAAGCCATCTCCTTCTAACTTATCTGAAGCTTTGGAACTATATTTATTGTAAACAAATGGTTTTTCATGAATTAAATGTTTTATCTAATTATTTACATCTGTGGTTTACCCCATTCCTGTTTTTACAGACTAAATATAAAACCTTTACCCCAGCATTTATTTTAAGGCATGGTGTCAAAATAGTATACTACTATATTTTAATAATTTTCTTAACAAAATAAAATATTTAACTTATTTTTCTTGAGTTGCGTCCTTGAATGAATATTTGTGAGGTAAGGGTGTCGATTCAGGACATTAACCGACAAAAACCTTTTACCTCGCGAAAATAAAATATTTACTGTTAAAACGTATTTTTAGGCATTTTATCTTTAATGGCAAAACATGTAGCTTCAAGCTTATTATATTGAACCATCATTTTTTTTATTAAAAACGGCAGCTTTTAAAATCTTTCCGAGTTTATTATCATTTGTAAAAGCCACTATATCAATAGAATATAGCTTAAAAATGAGTTTTGATACAGTCAACAACTTCAAAGAAATATACGCATTATATAACAGATTTGCTGAAACGACTTAAGATTTTTGTAGCTGCTTAAAAATACCTTTAAATTTTTAATAATTTATTTTTCTCATTTTCGTATAAGATTGCTTGTATGGTGCTATGGAAATGATTTATTATTGTGATTATTAAAATGTAATGTGTAATAATGAATTCGTAAATCACTCACTATTACTTAAATCTCAGAATACCTTGATCCGAGATCTCGATTGAAATTTGCCCTGTCAAAAAATGGGGTTTTTGACCTCTGAAAAAATAACCTTGTCGGACTTCCATTGTCTTTATTTTGTTACTTAACAAAACGTTTCAGTTAGTATGTATTTCTAACCGTTTTCAAGTGTTAATTAAATTATAATTCTAAGGACTGTCTTAAATACCTACTATCCATGTGCAATGAAGTTTGATGACTCCGCCTACGTGCTTATTGGAGTGTGAAGTTTGAGCTGTTGGTTTTGGACAAGAAGAGGCTTCCAGATATTGGGGATATCTATATACTTGGTTTACTAAATTTATATGGGTATTTTGATTCATGAAAGCTGCTTCTTTGAATTTTCGTTTTCTCCTGTGCTGTTCCGTATCCAAAACCTTGGCTTCTGACCACTGTATATTATGTTGGCTGGTCCATACATGTTCCGCTATACCTGATATCGAAGTTTCACCTCTTTGAGTATGTTTCAGATGTTCTTTAACTCGTACAGGAAGAGGTATTTTTGAACAAACCCGAAACATTGTGTTAAGTAAGAAAATAAAGACAATGGAAGTCCGAAACGGTAATTTTTTTTTATATTACTTCATTGTCTATATACCATCTTCAAAAAAACTTCAGTTTCTAAAGTTACCTATGTGTAAACTTTTCGAAGGAATATGTTGGAAAAATGTGCCCTTTGGAATCTCTTCATTTTATTTTGACCACAAACAAGGAAAAATATACGTAATTTATATTTATATTTTAAATTTTAACGATGGTCTGCAATTTTTTGATTTCGAAGAAATTATACCTCTTTTCAAATAGCATGCAGAGTATCAAGTAGAGAGTCAGCTGATATTTAAAGTAAAAAAATGTTAAAATAGGGCAAAAATTGGCGTTTTCTTAGTCAGAGTTTAGAATTCGTGGCACTATATAAGTTGTAGATAGTGTTTGACTCGCGTATAATGAACCATCCTTGTTGATTCAAGGCCTACATTATACTCTCCACCTAAAAGTCATTCTTATCTTAAGGTGGGAGTATCAACATGCTTGCCAACCTATAACCTATTTCGCGTAGATTTATTTATGTTTTCTAGCTTTTATACAAAATTTAAAGAAAATCAGTATCGACTTGATATTCTTTGGGTAATAATTGACATATTTAATAAATATCAAGGAATTTCATAACTTCTTTTAGGAGAATTGTATAGCGAAAAATATCGGGTAAGATTTTTTTTAACATTATTATGTCATTGTCACTCATTCTTCTTTCATTATACAATTCTCCCAAAATTAGCAATGAAATAAATTGATATTTTTGTAATATATCAGATACTACCTAAATAACGTACCAACGATATTGATTTTTTTTAAATGTTAGTTATTAAAATAATAAACTCAAAAAATCAACGCGAAATAGGTTATAGGTTGGCAATAGATTGAATGACGTTGAGAATTCAACCTTAACTTTTTTTTTGATCTATCGGCTCCGCATTTGAATTTTCCAAAAAAAAATATCTGGACACTAAGTGCCTACTATATGACCATAAATATCATTTTGGCCAACTCGAACCCACAGTGGCCTTTTTGTTTGAGAAAATGAATAATATGTTTGGATGCTTGCAATAAGGACATTTTTTTTCTGCGAATAAACTTATTCAAAACACCAGCAGATACAATGGCGGAACAACGTAGCCACGGGCCCGTGTGCGAAAACTTTGCCGGGCCCCTATTATGATACGGAGTATTATTATTCATAACCATAGTAATTTATGAATTTTGAGTAGGTAGGTACACAAAAATGCAATTATTGTTATGCTAATAAGTAGGTAGTTATGTTCCTGAACATAGAAAAATATCTGCAAGTACAAATCAAAAACAATGATGTTTATGGACGATTGCAGAAAAAAATTTTGAGCTTCCTCATTTTCGATAGAAATAATTGCTAAAGCTGATAATTTTTTATCGGTCATGCAATTTCTCAAATAACTTTTAATTAACTTTAACTTGGAAAAATACCGTTCAGCTGATGCAACCGAAATAGGGATGGTCAAAAAAATAATGCGGGCAGTTACAATTTCACTAAAACGGGAAGATGGATAATAATTTTTTACCAATATAAAATCTAATAAATCAAAAATAGAAGTTAAATTATCTAAATCATTCTTAAAGCATTCTCTAAATGAAAGCACTTGCGATGAAATTGTATCAGCGATATCTTCTAGATATTGAAGATGCAGGGCTTGACTCATATCGTTAATATCCTTATCAGAAAGAGAAGGATCTCGTAAAACGTTGGGGGGACAAAACGCGAAAATAAGAACAAATTTTGTAAAGGCCAGAACTTCGATTATTTAATTGAGCTGTAATTATATCTATAGTTTTAAAAAACGCATTTATTCTGAACCAATCATCACTTGTTTAAACTTGATAATGGTTATTAACATCATCAAAAATTATTTTTGGTCTTGATATCCTTTTATTTTCGAATTCAGGAGTAGTGCCCCATTGCCTAGCCAAAATACCCAGCGTCCGTTTTAATTACATCAAAATTATTTCTCATTTGATTTATGATTTCAGTGGCGGTGGTAAACATTTTAGACGCAGCTTCAATATTTTGCTCTTTTTTTTTGTAAATGTTTTGACAATGCATCAATATTCTTTAAAATTTTATTTTGGAAAACAATAAGAAAAACGGTTTCAAATTTTTCCAAGTGTTTTCTTAAAGACTTTGCTTCATTAACTTCCGCTTTATTTGTTGAGGTTAAAATTATTGTTGCCAGTGTTTTTAAAATATCAACATATCTAAAACTTTTTATGTGATTATTTCAGTTACTATCTATAAAAGTATTGAGTAGAGCAGTTTTGCGGATACATTTTCGGAGTATTGCATTTTTTTTCTATGAGAACATTTTGTTTTGCATTTTTATATTTTTGTGGCTCCGCTCTCGGGCCCCTTTTTAGCCCGGGCCCGTATGCTTCGCACACATTGAACACCGGTAGTTCCACCACTGAGCAGATATGTCACCGCATGCTTACCTGGAAATTTCAGTTCAAACGTATGTGCTGGTATGGAGGGGTAGGTACTCAAACAGAAGCTGCATGGCACTTTGCAACGTTGAATCTTGATCGATTTATTGCTTTATATTATACATCATACGCTAGGCTTGGCAACACTGTATACTCCAATAAAAGAACAGTAGGGGGAGTGCGGGACAGTTGAACCACATTTCACTGAAAATATTATTTACCTTTAATTTTGGGTCAAGTCAAGATCTGTGAACGTTGATAAAAAGCTGTGGCATTTTTAATTCAAATGATGGTTTTGTCTGCGTTCTAAGTTGTGGGGTTAATTTTTTACAAGAAAAAGTAGGACAAGGTGTTTTTGGATCAAGTCTCCCCAACCATTGAGAGACATGAACCGGGTAGTCAGGAGACTTGACCATATACGATTCGAGTACCTAAAATTACTTCTTTTAATAATTTGTGAGTATAAGCTTTTAAGTTGTAGTCCAGTAAACAGCTAACAATAAAAAAAAACATTATATTAATAATTTTAAAGATTATTAACACAAACGAAAAATTGTTTTAATTGACATAAGAAAAGAAGGAAATAATTCGGTAGAAACAAACTTAAAAATATCAGATATAATTTTTTTTACTCTCTGTTTCAATAAGTACAGTTTGGACAAATGAAATTTTCAATGTATTTTTTTGATAGTCCAACGCCATCTTCATGCACATATCGTTTGGATACCTACTATGCACAATCGCATATCTAATATTTCTGATGTTTGGCATAGAAAGCAGTACCAGCTTTTTTCGTGTTCTAAGGAACAGTCTGAGTTGTCATCATAGGGAACTTCCTCTTCGTCTAACTCACTTTCACTTGAATCTTGCAAAATTTTTGTTCTTCATTTTCAGTCGTCGTACGTTTCTTTCGTGTTTTGAACACATTATTTTGGTTTATTTTGGGATCATTAGCTTTTTCAGGCGTGAAATATTGCGTACTGGGGCCATCGAATTTTTTTGGCGTCTCTGTCCATCAGCGTCTTGACCCGCTGTTCAAGTCTCCCTCCCGGTACCCGCACATTATTTTTCTTATTTTTAAAATACTTATAAATTTATTTTGCATGCTTTGCGTACATAACTTTAACTGCCCTAAAAACTAAAGATAACTACCTGAATATCAAATTGAACCTTATGTACAGTTAGTCGAGGTAAACATAAAATGTCACGGTCTTACTTTTTATATAGTGAAACATAGAAACTTGTCTAACTTCTTTGCTTGACTGACGATCGCTAAGATGCTTTGTGGGTATACCGCCGACACGAAAGGTCATCGTTTAGGGTCGGTAGATTTCGGTTGGCGCGAAACATAAATCAAATATGGTGAGTGGTTCAAGTCTCCTCTATGGTCAACCCTCCCGCACTCCCCCTACTTTAGCGCCCTCTAATTCATTGTGAAATAAATACATTTCCCTTGACATTCAACAATAATCTCGTATCTACATAAACATGTTCGTTTGTTTTTAGAGCAAATAAAATGTTACTTGTTATCGTATTATTTTAATTTAGTCATTTATGAAATCAATTTATTTACATGAACAACAAATCTCCACTATTCTATTAATTTTATTAATTTAGTTATTCATCAGTCGTATATTTACTAGGATTATTCGATTTGTTAACAGGATTTTTAATATAATTTCATGCTGCTTGTAGTTATATCTAGTAAATATAATATGTGCCATAACTTCTTGCGTATAAATACTACAATTTTTTTTAATTTACGAAGCGCTTACCTAAAGTTAGATAGATGCAAAAAAATTGTTCCAAAACCCATGCTGGCTACTCAAAAATACCTTTTAGAATTAAAAGAAAAATGTTCTGTTAAACCATCGAAATAATATATGTATTTCCCAAAAAAAATACATGAGCATATCTAAATTCTACTTGTAACTCTTACGCAGTTATAAAAAGTATCATTTGTGTTAGGCATAGATCTGATTTTCTAAAATATTTACTGATAAAATAAAATCAGGTAGGAAGCGCGGAGGAATTGGGGCCACATAAGAAGAATCTGTAATAAAAATGTACCCTTAACACCTATGGCAACCATTTTTTTGTGTAGGTAGCACAAGATGTTTAGAATGAATTACAAGGTTGGAAAATAACTAAAACCTATGATTGGCTCCCATTGCCCGATATCGTATCGGGTAATGGGAGCCACCATAATTTTTATAAACAAGAAACCACAATAAGTATAGTTCAAACATTGAAACCAGTGAAAAAAAAATTGTAAAGTTAAATAGGACCTTAGAAAAACATTTTTAAACAATTTTTATTTAAAACAAAAGTCACATAATATGTAGTTTTTCGCTTTATTGGTCCCAGAACATTCCGCATGAACCCATCGACCACAATTAACACAACGAAATCATCCAACAATCCATCATGATATACCATAAATGCTCTGATCTCACTGGTAATAGGAGCGCCCATGGCGACGTCTATTGCCCATGGGGCACGAGAAACCACCATGGGGTAAAGAGAGCCACAATGGCGTAAAAGAGCCACTGTGGCCCCCATTGCCGTGTTTATTTACAAATTTTTATTTCGTAAATTAAAAAACAAAATGCACTAATTAAAGCCATGCAACTAGATAAACCAATTCTACACTTTTCTAGGTTTCGTTCAATAACACAATTTTGATTTAATTACAAAAATATATAACTAACCATCGATACATCTCAATACACACCTTAAACGCAACTCTTCGGCGGCGATGTCAATTTTAGCGACATTTTAATGGCAGATCCTGCGTTCGCAACTGTTAGTGCTCGGCGAATGCTTTGAGCCAACATAGAAAAAGACACTTTTTTTCAAAAATTATTTTGCAAACGAAAATGGATTGTGTTTGTGACATTGTGACAACAGTAATCATTTAAAATATTCAAAATTTTTGGGAATCCAGAAGTCAGGCTCATTTAATTGTCGGTAATAGCCTGCGTAACTAAAAGCGTATTAATAGAAGATGGTAGGTACTACTAGGTACTAGTATAAGTACAAATTAAAACAATATGTTAATATCTATTAATTTACCGAATTACTTAACAAATATACCTCTGTTGTTCCATCATGAAATTTTACCATTTGTTATGTTATATTAGATTAAATAGTTTTATAGTTATTTAATTGTAAAATAATTATTATTATAGATGTACATACCTATACAATAAAATTATACATGTAACGTGGATAATAGAGAGATTTTAAAATGCCTAAATATTGTCGTGGCCTAAGAAAGTGCTGTAGGTAACTACTAACTACTATACTAATTGCCTTATCGCATGCTTAGGATACCGATAATTATAACAGTAGGATCAAATAAAAGGGTTTTAAAGTATCTTTAATATTTGCTAGAGTGATAAATGTGGAATGATTATGTTGTTAAGTTCTGAAAACTACAGTCATTTTTTAGGACTTGTAATTGAATAATACGTGTGTGTAGTTACATTTTTACTAAGGGTCAAGTATAAACATCTGTTAAAATAAAAATAACATGATTTGTCTACCTTAATTGATCATCGTTCGTTGGTACTATATATACAATTATATAGGCTCTCTATTATATACAGTAGGTATACCTACCTACAGCCTAAATTGGAATATCGGAACCGTATATTATATAGGAGTTAAGGGAATAAGGGATTGGTTGAAATAATATGGGGGTAGACTTTAAAAATTTAGTTAAAATAAGAATTTTGGTTTTTAACTTTAGTTTATTTTTAAGTTCTGGGACCTTATTTTTCGGTTCCAATTTTTGTATTTTCAAACCGCGCGGTTGTTGATATTTTAGGTTTTTATTACCGTTACTCAAATTCAATTGTTGTATTTTACAGTACGAATCTTTTTCGGTCCCAAACTAAACTCGTAGGACCTACTAGGTATATTTCACAACTTGACGTGATAGTCACATTGCATTGATACTGCCCTAGCACATATATATTATTATCCTTATTATCCAATAAAGGACATTTCAAAATATATCGTTGGTTAAATGATTGAAATAAACCGTATTAATTAATGACCTTTGCAATAATCCCGGTTTTTCAGCCTCAGACACACCTCTGTATTTATAACATTTCTTCATGGTAATGTTTTAGCCGATTTATAATAACTTTTTTTACTATTTACTTTGATTTTAAATTTAAAATTTTAATTTCAAAAAGGTAATAAACAAAGTAGCAACAGAAACAATAAAATATAACTTCACATTAAGATAGGTCGTAAACGTCTTGACTTTTAAACAATACAGAGTCTTAAAGTCAGTGGTGGCCGGTGCGAGAGAGCTCTAGACTGCCGTCCTCCCTGTCAAATTAACAAAATATTAAATAACAATCTCTTGATCTCCCAATCGTAGGTATTAAATAACTTTACGAAATATTTTTTTTAATAAAGAACAAACTTTCATACTCCTCACCTACGATCAATTTGAGTTACCTTTTAAACTGCATGTAAAAATCAAATTAGCACGCCAAAATGGGCTCCAAATTATCCGTCTAAAATCTGTACCCCCTAACTAGGTAGTATATCTGATTTTTTTATGTTATGAAGTGAAGGCAACTATTTTGTGTGCAAATTTCATTTTTTTTTATCAATTTTTTTTAACTTAAAATTCTAGGTAGTACCTACTTCGTAACTTTTTAAAGATAGAAAAATATTATTTATGTGTGCGGTGTTCTTATTATTTACCGGTTTTTCTGTGATATACTTTAACCCTTAGTATCAGACTGACCAAATAAATACTAGAATATCTATAGGTTGTTTTTTAATTTAAACCAAACACTAGGTTATGAAATTTAGGTTACGTGTAAAGATATTTCTATATTTAAGATGACTTATTTTTTATTGTTAATAATAATAAAACGCCATTTTTTAAATGTCAGGTAAAATATGAATGATATTAAAATAAATTTTGTATTTGTAATAAACCCATTTAGTTTTTCTTTAGACTTATTATATATTGTGAAGATGTTTAATTAATTAACTATTTAAACGTTTTTAATCACTTGAATAAACATGTGACGCCTTTTTTAGATATCTGATAGGTCACCAAAGCATGCAAGACAAGCCGCTTGGTTATAACGAAACCTATAACCTTATAAACTCTAGACCCAATGTTTCATTTATAAAACGCCTGCAATAAAACCTATCAACAACTCCTATAAACAAGGACAAAGAAGCGGTTATTTGTGACGTCAGCATCCGGAGTCCTATAAATAAATGAATACACTATTCCTATTATATGTTATTCGGGATTTATACAAGGATTTATAATATGCTATGTTTATAGGAGTTGTTGAACATATCTGTTATTGTTCGAAATGTTATTAAAAATAATATAATGGGTGGAAGAGAGAACACCTTGGGTTCTACCTGCATGGCAACACTGTTCAACGCTTAACGTTTGGCGTCAGATTCGCAGACATAAATATTAAAACATAACCATACTTACCGATGGGAAGATAAATTCTTATTCATTTGGGTAACTTTTTTGCATACTACACATGCATGCACCCTGATTGTATATTACTGAACAAGATTTTTCGCAAAAACATTAAAATCAAATAAAATAGCGACTAAATAAAATAAATTTCATTGGCCTAACCAGCAATGTCGCAACAACTATATCTACCGTCAATTGGATTCATTTGAATTTCGAATAGTAAGCGATTACTCCTACTCGTTTAATCAAATGCGGCGCATGTTGCCAGAGTGCCGGATACGATTATAATAGGTGGTTGTATATGAGCAAGCATGTTGGATACCGCCACCCGATATCATTATTTCGTTACTTATATTTGTTTTGTTAATATGAAATAAATACATTTTTGATTTGATTTGAATAGAAATCATTTTTAAAATTCTCTTATTTGACGTACTTATTGCAAAGTGAATTAAAAAAAAAACTACAAAACACGTAGGTAGATTTGGTAGATACATATATTATTGTTTTATTAAAATATCTTGGACACCAATTTTCACACCTCTACAAGTTTTAGTTTCTGAGATACAGAAATTCCTATAAAATCTCTTAGGGTCAACCCCTAAGAGACAGTTATATAGTCAGTCAGTTACTTTACAATTTTATAGAATAGTATAGATTATAGCTACACAAAGAAATTTGAAAAATTTCTGGGTTAGCTAAACAGCGTACCTAATTAAAAGACAAAACTGAATCAGAGGGGACATAGACTTTAATTAACTTGTGTACCGAGGAGGTTATTAGGTATCCAGCAACACAATTGGTTAAATTATTTTATGTATTTATCATCCGATAAGTTTATAATTGGCAGGTATATTTTAGCAAAATGATTGAAATTACAAAGGAAATATGCCTGTATTACCTTACATAATATATAGTCTACCTAATTCAACTTATTTTTTAATTGATAAAGGTGTTTGTAAAAAGTTAAATAATATGTAGGTAGGTACATAGTTACCTCTACCTATATACCATTTTAAACTTACACCCTAACACAATAAAAATTATTATAAAATTAATATAACAGTTCTTCGGAATCGGCGTATTGAAGTCTTGGTTCATGTATTTGAGCATATTCGGGAGGTGCAATTATTGGTAAAATAGGATCAACCTGTGTTATTGGAGCAATCGGCAATAAGGCAGGTTCTAACGGTATAGTTGAGGCAATAACACCTTAAAGAAAAAAAGAAATAGAAGTAGAACATTAGAAATGCTTAGGTGGCTCACATTTGTATTAATAGCCAGATGGTAGCACGCGGCGACATTATTTAGTGGTATCAATATGTTAAACACCTTCAAAACCGACCATCACCTTTAATATAGACGTGTTATAATTATCATGTTAAGATGAAATCAGGGGTAAAGATTTTTACGTCACAGAGCAGATAGGCAGCACTCAAGCCACGGGTTGCCAATTAATAGAATCGAAACCAAGACTGAAGAAGAGTTGTATCTAATGGAATGAGGGAAACTCTTCTTTGTTCGGCATTTTTATAGAATGACTTCAAATTATTGGATGTACACAGGTATTTTAATTTTAAGAAAATACATTGGCAATATTACCAAAACTTTATTAGGCTGTCTGTACTCACTAGGCATGCGTAAGCATCAGGATTAAGCAGAATAATAAAAGATCATTGTATTTTTTGATTGAAGACCCAGAACAGCAATTTTAATCTATATATAAAAATGAATGTTTGTCTGTCTGTCTGTATGTCCGGTATGCGTTCCTATACCATTTATCCGATTACGATGAAAATTTGGTGAGTTGTTGTGTGCAGGCCGAGGAAAATTATGGCATAAAAAAAGTGGCGCAACGCATGCCGGGATTTAGTGAGTTGTTGTGTGCAGGCCGAGGAAGGTTTCGGCATAAAAAAAAACGTGGCGCAACGGATGCTGGGATGCCGTGAAGTCGGATATTTGTGTAATGTCTTTTTTTTTAGTAGGTAGCGTAGAACCGCGCGCGGGGTGCATATACAGTAACAGCACGCGGGCTAGAAAATCTGACTTCCTCAAGTGGTGGCTGGTAACGACACTCGCGCTAGCAGCAGTTACAGTAATAGCACGCGAGGTATAAAAAGGTATATCGGCAATCGGTTTGTTCGTTGTTAGCAGAGCATTTTTTTAAAATTTAACTAATATTTTATGAAATATTATGAAATGAATTGGATTTAAAAAAAAATGCTCTGCTAACAACGAACAAACCGATTGCCGATATACCTTTTTATAGCTCGCGTGCTATTACTGTAACTGCTGCTAGCGCGAGTGTCGTTACTAGCCAGGACTTCGGAAAGTCGGATTTTCTAGCCCGCGTGCTGTTACTGTATATGCGCGCGGGGTATAGCTAGTTTGCTATAAAAAAAAGGATAAACCTTCCAGATTGATTAATAAACCAGCGATGCTTTAAAAATAAATAATTATATACAGCGATAAGTTTAAATGGTTCTCAGAACAAAATATATAAGAATAAGTACCTGGTGATTGTCCAGAAGCACTAACTACCCCACCAGATTTGGCTCCCGAAGATATTGCCCCCGTATCTCCGGCCATAATAATTAGGGGTCCCGAAGGTCCTTTGACTGTAGCCTTTGACGACGGTCCTTTTATTAAAGTGGTTGGCTCGCGAGGTCCTACGAGTGTAGCCCCTGATTCCAAATATCCGGCTGATGTCATCATTATACTGAGGGTAATGTATAATAGTGTAATCTAAGGATAAATATAACAAAAAAAAATATGTAAAAGTACCTAATAGTAAAAAGTTTCTAATTAATCAATTTATAATGTTGATTTTTTCGGTTTTTTTCAGTCTTATTGACCATATTTTCTATTCGAAAATACAAATTTTGTCAGGGCTATTATATTTTGTCAATGGTTTTAAAACTCTCTAGAAACACTATGGATCCATAGACAAATTTAGAATTTAGAATAATTTTTTTAGGGGATTGTTAGGGTTTTTAGTTTTTTAAAAAAAAGAACTTATTTGGAGACCCTACAGAATCAATCAGAATGATAGTCCTTCCAAAGGAAAGACGGCAATACTGATCGTATAGGGGCAATCAAGGACTGATGCATGATGGTCGGACCAGGTCGGTGTTACTGATATGAATAAAGCAATAAGGCTGATATCCGAGAATGGGAAAGGATTGATATCATCGTGTACTGTCTCAAAAAAATGTGATATTTATACCACCTTAGATAAAAAAAATTCTCCTATTTTTATCGCAAATAAACGTTGAAAAAAATGTTTGGTATTTTTAATAGAAGTACCTATACCTATTTAATTATAGAAGTATTTATAATAGGTATATGCTATGTCTTGAAAATTTAATCCATATAATATGAAAACCAAAAAATATTTTAAAATTTAACATTTTTTAAATTAATCATTATTTTAAAATTCTCACCAAAAATTTCATTTTGTTGTTTGTAATTTATCGTCTACTTGGTTGAAAATATCACCTTACACTAAGTAAGAACTGGTTGTATGGTATTGTTAGATATGAGTTTGGGGTGTGTCTGCAATAATGCATATTTACTGCAAATTATATAAAACAGTATTTTATTTATGCATTTCACAACCTTCGTATTAATTTTCGTTTTTTTTACGAAAATATAATATTATTATGAATAGTATTTACGGTATAATTAATCATTATTTTTAAATTACTATTACTATAAGTAGTATCCTACATTCTACTAGAGATCAGTGGCGTACCTAGAAGAGGCAATCTCTCAATCAGACGGAGCTCTTTCGCATCCCCAAAGAAGTCAACAAAATTTTCGAGTAAATATATAAGTAGTAGGGGAAGCCTGGGTGGCCCCCTAAGCTTTATTTAAGTTTTTTTTGTTAATTTTTTCTTAATCCCGTCAAAAAACAGGAAATCATTGAAATAGGTCATCTTTCACTTAAATCTTTATTCAAAATAAGCAAACAAAACATAATAATACTTGTTTTACAGGAAAAAAAAATCCTACATGCCTATCGTTACCCCAACTAGTTGAACAGATTAACGTTTTCTATAAACAATAATCGCATATGTTTGTATTTTTCTCGGTATCGGTATCTACATATGCCTTATGAGCCCAATTACCACACGAATTACACCTCAACCAAACCTCCCCATTTTTACCGAATTCCCCGCACACTAAACATCTCTCAGTTCCATTCGCATCCTTGTCCTTGTATTCGTCATCATTGTCCTCGTCTTCTGAACTTATTTCCCTGTAAGTTTCGTATTAACTATCTCAACGTATCCTTAAACATGTTTGAAATAGTGAGTATTTTATTTTCCAATAAAAAATTGGTGTTTTTAATACCGATGGGGTAATGGTGGCCGGCTCCCATTACCCCCACAGTGGCCGGCCACGATAACCCCAAAAAACACATGTTATAATAACAATAATGAAAAAATACTAAAATTAAACAAATTGCTACTTACCTACGATTGTTTTCTTCAAAGTTAAGTTAACAACAAAAGAATATACAACAAACAATTTCAGAAAATTCAAAACAATAATCTTAATTTCGAACTTGTCAATTCCAACGTTCCTTACATATTGCGATACCAAAACTGAAATGTCATGCTGGCCGCTTTAATTTAAGGAATCGCCGGCCTGTTCTTGTTTATAGTTGAGCTATCCATAAAGAGATGGCGCCACTATGTCCTATTGTGAAATAAAAATTATCCCGGGATATTTAGCATGGCTCCTATTACCCCGGAGGCTACCATTTCCCCGCTTGCCCCTATGGTATTTTATGTACAACTACTTAACTTTTACCTGTAGTTTTCAAAAATATTCATATAATACAAGGTCGCTGTGATATGTATTTATGTATCTATACGGACGGTCGATTATTTTCTTAAAGTAATTATACGTACAGGGTGCAGGTTTAATAAAATTAGTTATTTTATTTAAATGGATACATGATTCCTTGTGTGCAATAGAGAATTACGTTAGAACACGTTAGACAAGTAGCCCAATAAAATCCGTGAACATGCGCCGCCAGTGATCTGCTCTTAGAAGAATATAGCGCCGCTACATATATTATACTAAAGAAGCCTGGACCGACTGCCGAAAAAATACTACTAAATCAGTAGCGCCGATCTATAAATTTCGAAAGAGAAATGGTGAAATTTTTGGATTATTATAGCTATGCCAGATTATTATTATTACTATAATTCTCCCGTTAATGCCATGTGTAATTTTTATACTAAATTTCAAAGTGAGTGTGATATATTTTTTCTAACCTATAAACAGTTTAAACAGAAAATTTTGGAACTACTTTAACTTAATAACTCCTTTATTATGTTTTGTATCTTTGTAGTACTTTATAATAGGGTTTATCTATATACCTGTAAATGTACTTAAGACTAAATAAATAAATAAATACATTTAAATATATTTTTGGACGTAGGTAGTATTTTCATATTAGTATTGACGGGTTAAAAATAATATAATAAGTCATTTACATTACACCCGGCCTGTAGACAGCGAAAAATGTTAAACACAAGAGTTTCAAAGATTTTTAAAGTCTAGCAGAATAAAGAAAAATATAAGTATTAGTATTAGGGCGGTGCAATAAAAAACTTTTTTGAAATTGTATATATCACTGGGAGTGGATTACATGCCTTTTTAAGACTTCTATAAGAAGTCCATGGGAAAAATATTAAGGGTATCTATATTATAGCAATCCTCTGTAAACACTGACAACAATGCTGCTGTCACGTTTAATAGAATAGTAATATAGCCCAAGTTTCTGATATAATAGCTTTCTTTTGCCCAGCGATAGTGTCAGCCGATACTTCCTTTGTGCTGAAAACCTTATTTTAAGGTTGAATTCTCAACGTCATTCAATTTATTGCCAACCTATAACCTATTTTGCGTTGATTTTTTGAGTTTATTATTTTAATAACTAATATTTAAAGAAAATCAATATCGTCGGTACATTATTTAGGTAGTATCTGATATATTACAAAAATATCAATTTATTTCATTGCTAATTTTGGGAGAATTGTATAGTGAAAGAACAATGAGTGACAATGACATAATAATGTTAAAAAAAATCTTACCCGTTATTTTTCGCTATACAATTCTCCTAAAGTAAGTTATGAAATTCCTGGATATTTATTAAATATGTCAATTATTACCTAGAAAATATCAAGTCGATACTGATTTTCTTTAAATTTTGTATAAAAGCTAGAAAACATAAATAAATCTACGCGAAATAGGTTATAGGTTGGCAAGCATGTTGATACTCCTACCTTAAGATGGGCAAAAAATACTTTACTTAAAACTTCGATCGTCCGGTGGTAGGTACGCAGCGAGGCATAATAAACTTTTTTTTTTTCTGTGCTCGGCATACGAGTTTATTGTCAAAGTCATGTCACATTTAGGGATGTTACGGAATAGCTTTTTCTCGTACCTAGTTGGACCTGTACCTATTCCAAACTCGAACCTATTCCAAATACCTATTACAGGTAGGGGTGTTATGTTGGAACTGGACCTCTTCTTTTGAAATAGGAGGTATCATCTGTCTATTCCGCGTACCTATTACCAGGTACCTATTCCAGGTCCGTTGGCACTGTCACATGTTTTTTGATTGTCTAGTTTCTAGTGATGTTAATTAAAGAACAGGTAAATTCGTGAACAGGTTCGAAAGTTCGGTTCTCACCCGGGAACCTGTTCTTTTGATGATAACCCGGTTTTTGTTGAATGAGGTTCTAAAAAAAAAAAAAAAAAAAAAAAAAAAAAAAAAAAAAAAAAAAAGGTCGCCAGTTTCGTAAAAAGTAACAAACTTTGTTTATCGGAACTGGCGACTTTTTTTTTTGAGAAACAAACCTGGAATAGGTACCTGGTAGTAGGTAATAGGTACGTGGAATAGACAGATGATATCTGCTATTCGAAAAGAACAGGTCCAGTTCCACCCCTACTATTTGGAACGGAACTGGCGACCTTTTTTTTTTTTTTTTTTTAGAAAGTGATTAAACAAAAACCGGGTTTTTACTACTTTCCCGACCTTCCACTTTTTTGACCAAGTCAATAACGACCATACTTTATCATCAAAAGAACGGGTGAACAGGTTTACGGATCAGGTTCCCGAATGACAACCGAACTGTTCGAACCTGTTCAGCAATTTACCTGTTCTTTAACATCACTACAAACCAGAGAATCAAACATGTGACAATGCCAACGGACCTGGAATAGGTACCTGGTAATAGGTAATAGGTACGCGGAATAGGCAGATGATACCTATTCCAAAAGAACAGGTCCAGTTCCACTGTAACACCCCTAGTCACATTTGAAAGTTATTTATTTCTCTTTTAATAATTGTTTGATACTCCAATACGGACTTCGTCTACTTTCTGTGCGTCTACTATGATTAATTAACTCGGCAAACCTGTTTGGTTGTGTCAGGAACGCATCGAGATAAAGAATTAGTCGTTTTTGACCTTTACCCTATCATTCGTTCCAAGTTAGATTTTTACTATTTTAAAATCAAATAGTTTGATACTTATCTCGGGAATATTCTGTAGAAAATGTAACATACTTTTTTATACATTACCACAGAACACATCTATTTCCTCAAACAGATGACATTTAGCTGACGTTCCAATCCGTTCCATTATTAAATTAAAAGGTCCATTACTGAAACCTGTGTTCTGTGTTTTCTATAAAATGAATATCAAGGAGACAGAAATTCCAGCACCCTGGGGACAAATTAGTTGTAAGTTAATATAAATTTTTTCTTTTAGTTTTAAAAGTAACTTACCTACCTAGTTAGTATCTACTTCACTTTACTAGTGTCAACACAAGTCCATTTTATGATTACTTAGTAGGTACCTACCTATTTCACTGAATTCTATTCTATTTTTACAGTAAGTCTACAGAGTAATTTAGCCGTAGCTTGCCTACTATGCATTCATAAATGTATTCCTTGATATACAGTTTAATACTTTACTTAAATCAGGATTTACATTTTCAGTAAAATTATGGGGCAATGAAAATGATCCAGCGATTTTAACAGTTCACGGTGTTATGGATAATGCAGGAAGCTTTGATGCTATCATACCTCTTCTACCTCAACACTACTTTTACATTTGTGTTGATCTTCCAGGGCATGGAAAGTCTAGCCATTTCCCTCCACATTTACCAATACATACCACCGATTATATATTAGCATATATATTGGTAATGGATTATTTTAAAAGAGAAAAATATATTATTATGGGTCATAGCTATGGTGGTCAAATAGGATATTTATTTGCTCAGTTGTATCCCGAAAGAGTAGAAAAACTTATTATGTTTGATACAATACATATGTTTCCAGTGCCTACCAAGTATTTTCAGCAGTACCTTAAGGATAAGTTTAATAGTCATCTAAGTATGGAAAGGAAAAAAGAGACAAGAAGTGCACCACAATATACATACGAGGAAGCTTTGGATAAGATGATGATGGTAATTTTTTGTATTGTTATAGGTGTTACAGGCCTGATAATTTTTAGGTACCTATACATTAGCCGAGACATTAGCGGTCAAAATACCCACTACTTAAATAACAGTGGACTAATTCAGCAACCTCTTAACCAGTGTTACCAGGTTCTTAAATTTATTTTTCTCAGAATTATTTATTTTTTTAAAGTCTCCAGATTTGAAACAAAATTCGCCAGATTTCCAAAAAATTTAAATAATAATAATAAACATAACTTACTATAATATACAAAAAATAATACATTATATTATGTATTTTTCTGTTTGCTTAACATTTCCTTGTTTTTATAAAAATTAAGGGAAGTTTTATTTTGAGCTTGTAAAATATTTTTTTACTGCAGAATGCCTTCTAGAGTTTTAGTAGGTACACAATTTGTTTCGAATTTTTGTTTTGTTTAAATTAACAGCACAGAATTAGGTGTTAACTCATAGCGCTGGCTGGCTGGCTGAACTGACTTTCGAATTTTTCCCAGATTCTAGATGTTTTAAAAAAGTTTTTCCCCAGTCCCCAACTATAATCAAATTTCCCTAGGACTGGGGAAAAATCCCCACCCCAGACCTGGGATTACTGCACAACGTCAATTTTATTTATAAGTATAGTATTTCGAGTAGTAAGCGATACTCGTAAAAAAATGCATATTGCGAGAGTACCAGATTCTATTATAATAGAAATACTTTTAAAAATTCTCTTATTGACATTTTGAAAAGTCATAGAATAATTATTAATGAATAAATTTATTATGTGTAGGAATGAGAGGGACATAATTACGAATTACTCTTTTCTTAAAGCAGTTTGCCAAGTTAGCATATTTTTTGGGGAATTTTGCAAGGTCTTTTCGGAAATATGTGGCTATGGTGCAATGAAATGAAAGAAAAGGGCACAGAATGATGAGCGATCACCTAAAAATGTAAACAATTGGGTCTCTACTGCAGGTCTCTGGTGCAACCAGACATGTCACCAAAAAATCATCTTCATAATGTACTGATAATGAATCATTACTCAAAAATCAGTGAAGGGACTTTTGAAAATTTGGCACAATTTTGTGGAGCTGTATATGCTATATCAAGAGTAATCATGCTTAAACTTGTAAACTTGCGTGGCAACAAAATAGATGCCTGTATTCGACTATCCTGGTGTGGTTCACCATACAAGAGAATTTAAATAAATATTAACATCGAATCTATGCTTTAGCCAGTGATTTTTTATCCTATCCATAGTTCCAAAAGTTAAGTTTTATTACGATTTTATGTTGTTTGTTTGGGTAAATTCCGTAAATAACGTTTTTGCTGATTAATTTGTCTGTTTAGCTTGTTAAGGGTATGGTTTTCTTGGAAAAAAAACACCGCTATTGTTTAAACATTCCATAAACAAACATGGTTTATCGTTAATTACCTAGACAACCTTATTAATATCTAATAATCTTATATCTGTCCAAAAAAGTATGCATTATTATTAGTGGCGTGCAATGCTAGTTACTAACACAACAGTTACAGTTACAGTAGGGTAGGCAAATTATTCAAAGCTGTATGAATACTGTCATGTTTCACACATTTTTGTCTTTGGAACAGTGGCGGCTGGTGAGGGAGGACTCTGGGACTCCGTCCCCCCAAGAATTCTAGTAAGAATAGTGTTTTTTTAATTTCATACATAAATATATAAGTACTAGTTAGCTACTATAAGGCTTACGCTTTATTTTAATAATTTTAAATAAATTAAATCGTTTCACCTAAACAAATCCATTTAATATTAGCTCCACCGCTTAACTTACGAAACTAACTCCAACCAACACTTTCTCGATGGAGCGGACGTTTACGCGAACGCCTTTTTGTCGCAGAAGCAGGCAGACAAGCAGCAGCAGCAGCAGCAGATATCCGCGGTTGGGAGAGGTAAGAGAAGTGGTTCTGGGGACTCAACGTGGGTGAAGCCGATTGGCATTCTATTTCGCGATTGTTGATTGTTTACTTACATGGTAATTGTTCTGCATCGGCAATTGACAGTGTTATGTTAGGTTAGTGTTGTTTTTCTTTTGGAACATGAGGAAATGTGCAAACATTTTCGTGACGCACTTTGTTTTTTCTTCCTGCGGCCCTACGCCCTCCCTGGCTCGAAACTCACGAGCCGCCACTGCTGTGGAAAATAATAAATATGACCAACAGTACATTTTGTTGTCATGTATACAACCACAGAGCCACTTATAATTATCGTAAAACTTACTACTGAAATACCGTTTTTTTCGATTGCTGAATTAATTTTAAAGTTGGTGTAGGGCGGCCTATATCAACCACCCTTTGCTTTTCGTCAAATGTTAATGTGTGAAACGCTGTTGTTTTTAACTTTCGAATACATTTATTGTCACTTACACACTCACACGGTACCGCCATACTCACTCTTTAATAATTGTATAGTCTAAAAATCACTAACAAAAATATAAAATAGTATCTATCTATACAGGGTGTTCCTTAATGACGTGCTAATATTTTAGGGTGTGATTCCTCAAGTCATTTTATGAAGAAAAGTTTATATAAACATATGTCCTAAACGGCTTAAATTTTTGGCTACAGGGTGTTGAATTTTTTCTTTATTAATGCGTTTTTTGTAATATCTCCGAAAGTACTGTAGATAATATTTTTAATTTTGGCATGTGCTAATAGCACATAAAACCACATGTTTTAGTTATAAAAGTAATTTTTTTGTTCCACCAGTGGCGTCCCTGCAAACATGTCCTCTGATATTTTTTAGAAAAAAAGTGGTACGCCACTGACATTGTTCCATCTGGATATTATTTCTGATTAGCCTAGTCAATTCTACATAAAAATGGTCTCTTGAGTTTTTCTCCTCAGGCACACCATTCTTAATTAAAATAATTCAATGCAAAGACGGGCGGAAGTAAAGGTGGTAATTTCCAACAATTTTTATAAAACAAAATTTTGCATTATCAATGTTAATAATAATAAATCGTAGAGCTAATTTAATAAAATTTAATTATTTTAATTAAGAATGGTGTGCCTAAGGAGAAAAACTCAAGAGACCATTTTTATGTAGAATTAACTAGGCTAATCAAAAATAATATCCACATGGAAAAATGTCAGTGGCGTACCACTTTTTTTCTAAAAAATATCAGATGACATGTTGCAGGGACAAAAAAATTACTTTTAAAATTAAAATATGTGGTCTTATGTCCTATTGGCATATGCCAAAATTGAAAATATTATCTATAGTACTTTCGGAGATATTACAAAAAACTCATTAAAAAAGAAAAAATTCAACACCCTGTAGCAAAAAATTTAAGCCATTTACGACATATGTTTACATGAACTTTTCTTCATAAAATGACTTGAGGAATTACACCCTAAAATATTAGCACGTCATTAAGGAACACCCTGTATACCTTACAGTTCAACCCGATTTCGATGAAAAATTAAATCACGGGAATCGATTGATATCATCTGTCAGCGAACGCCTTGGAACTGGCGACTGCATAATTTGCTCGTTATCGGTCGAATCAGGTCGACCCGGATCGCCAAAACGGCAAAAGCAGTGCTTCTGGGCTCCGTATGAATTTGTATTACTCAGCTCAAAATGCTTTGCTTTAATTTCAAATAGGATGCTTACACATAATAGGCGGCAGAGCGGTGCGCTATAGAGAAATATAAATAAAATAACCTCTTGAGTCAGCGGCGGGAGTTGTATAATTTTATCATATTATTATGAGTTGTGGCTTTTGTGAGAGGAGTATTATAGATTTTTTGAAACAAAAAAATATATTGTAAAAACCTTTTTAGGGATAATTTTAAAATATGTATTTTGGTAATTTTTCTAGGGTAGGCAATGCTTTTATGCTTCTATTGTATGCACGCCACTGATTATTATACTGTGTTTTTTTTACATTAGCCGTAACATATTTTAGTAACGACAAAAAGATAATTTTTTAGGTTAGGCAGTTTCCATTATCCGAAAAATCAGCAAAGGCGTTATTGGAAAGGATGAAAATTCCAAAAGAAAACGACAAATATGAATTTTCCATAGATCAACGGTTAAAGTACTTTATAAATCCAATGCATGATATGCGATACACTATCGAGACTATGACGGAAAATCCAGTAATATGTCCGATGTTGTTAGTGTTTGGAATTGATAGCGGCCTTCAAAGAAGGTTCTTGAGACCCGTTCTAAATAAATTAAAACAGCGGAGAAATGTGACTGCTATTTATGTACCTGGACATCACGACGTCCATTCTAATTATCCTGAAAGAGTCGCACCACACGTCGAAAGGTTTTTAAATTTACAAAAAAGCAAGCTTTAGACTTAAGACTTATGATCCTATTGTGATATTTTATTAGTTTGATGACTGTTTATAAATTA
Source organism: Polydrusus pterygomalis (assembly GCA_963969555.1). Taxonomy (NCBI): domain Eukaryota; kingdom Metazoa; phylum Arthropoda; class Insecta; order Coleoptera; family Curculionidae; genus Polydrusus; species Polydrusus pterygomalis. Next base: position 25,540,227 of record OZ018379.1, read on the forward strand.
CGTAATAAATAACCAAAGAAATGTTACAAAAATTTAATAATACCCAGTAGGAGAGTAGACCTATTTATTTAATGTTACGTAAGCACATTTGCGCATGTAAGATAAAACCAATTTTTGCCTTCCACTGTCACCGAAATTCTTCGAAACCGCAATTACGATTATTTACTGCATTTTAAAAATTATGTAAGACCTATCCTTAAAAGTAGAAGATTTTCCGATTACCCTTTCGTTTTCAAAATACATTGTACTATAATTTGTGTTAGTATAAATAAACCAAATTTAAAAATTAGTTTCTCCCAAAGAAACGCCTAAATTAAAAATATGTTGATGTTTTACCCATATTTTGTAAATTGCACCTTGCACCACTTTTGCAAAATAAGACTCAACGCAACCTTCATAAAAACTACTTAGCTTTGACAATGCTTTATTTCAGATACATTTTCTTTAAAGCAGCGCCATATTAAATGTGTTTTTCTACAAAATCAATATAGGGCTATTAAAATTTTGTCGCATGTGATGCAAAGTTTATTTGTTTTTGACCCTGTATAAGGTAACTCCATAAAATAAGTATTTTTAAAAACGTAGTTTGTGTCTGAAAGTAATACACCTTAATATTAAGACAAAAAGAACACAGTGTTATCAGTAAAGTGTTTATTAAGTGGAAAATAAATTTTAGTTTAACTTAACGTAAAGTTTATCTATTTTCAACGATTTAATTTTCAAAACCCCTTTATTTTTTTACTTTCAGACACAAACTACGTTTTCAAAAATACTTATTTTATGAAGTAACCTTATACAGGGTCAAAAACAAATAAACTTTGCATCACATGCGACCAAATTTTAATAGCCCAATTTTGATTTTGTAGATAAACACACATTTAATGAGGCGTCACTTTAAAAAAAATTTATCTGAAATAAAGCATTGTCAAAACTAAGAAGTTTGCAGATTGGTTGAGTTTTATTTTGCAAAACTGGTGCAATTTATAAAATATGGGTAAAAAATTAAAATTCTCTTATGCAGCTGAAATTTTGCATAGTGGCAAGAAACTGCATTTAAAAAAACTTTTTCTAATAACTTTTCGATATTTTCAGAAATAACCCCACTTTTGAATTATTTTTTGGAAACAATTAAAATTTGAGATAATGCAATCACGTGACTACTATTTTTTTTTGCTTAATTTTCATCTCGATTGAAGCAGAACTTGATGCCAAAGTCAAATTTCGAATAAAGCTTCTTATAAGAAAAAATCCTATATGATGCGGACTTTACTGGCCACACTGTATATGCGCGTTTTCAAACTCTGGAAAAGTTGATCCTACCACCAATCTGTTAACTTTTGGAACTATACATGCATTGAAGGCTTTTACAATCTCTATTATTAGTTTTAATATATAGGATTGCCAAAAGTTAAATACAAAAATAGAAGTTCATCTTTTTAAGTTTCTCTTAGCTCACAGTTTTAGTAAGTAAATAAACTTTTTCTCTGGATATTTTTTGAATTATGGCTTGTTTGAAAGCAATAGAATTCTAAAAATAGGTAGCGATGAAAAATTACTGTGCAGTAGGTGGTCTTATATACTTTATGTTGACAATTCATATGTTAGGTTTTTTTTTTAAGGTAAGCCTTACTCTTCACCACTGTTTCTCGTAAATAAAATGTTTGTTTTAGGTAAGGCCTTCTCCGCTAACTGAAAAATCAGCAAAAACTTTATTAAATAGGACACTAATTCCAAAAGAAAATAATAAATATGAATTTTCCACAGACCAACGATTGAAAAATTTTATCAACCCATTGAGTGATAACCGATACGTAATAGAAACTATCCAGGAACATCCAGTGAATTGTCCGATTTTGCTTGTGCTTGGAATTGACCATAGCATTCAAAGAAGAATATTGAGAACCATTCTTAACACATTAAAAAAACAAAAACATGTGACCGTTACTTATGTACCTGGCCATCATGACGTCCATTCTAATGATCCTGAAAAGGTTTCACCGCACGTCGAGAGATTTTTAAATCTACGTAAAGGCAAACTTTAGACCTAAACTAGTGAGCCTTATTTTATCAGTATGCTAACGGATATAGGTATTGTGATTATTACTCTAATATATATTATAAAAATATAATTATGCACTAAATTGTTATCACATAAGTATGTAGCTAAAAAGTTAATATTGATTGTCGCATATTGATACCTTTTTGGCAAAACATCTGTCTCTAGAACGTCCCAGCAAAGTATTGTAACTCAATTTACAATGTTATTACAGTTATTTAATTATTTTCTTTATCGTATAGCACTATTCACTTAAGGATTTCACAAATAAATCCGCCTATGTATCGTAACGTCAACACTGCCCGGCAAAACATCGTATCATCAGTATCACGTGGTACAAATTTAGGTTAGTTACGATACAAATTCGTGCCTTACGCTGTTCTACTTGTAGTAATTTGTGCTAGGAGGCATATCGTAATTACCACAATTTCTTGTTTTTCTATGGTATTTCGGTAAAATATTCATTGAATTTGTTTTATTCCCCGCTGTGCCGTCCCATTACTGTAGAAACAAAACATCTCGCAAATACTTGCCCGTAGAACTAAGAAATATATCTTTTCTTTATGGCATTTTTAAAAAAGATCAGATTAAAGAGAGAAAAGAAAAATTTGTATCTTTGAAAGTATTTAGACAAATTTTTAAAACAGAATTCAACTTGGGTTTCCACTTGCCAAAAAAGGACAAGTGTAGTTTGTGTGAATATAGAAAGGATAAAGACTATGTGGAAACCGAAGACTCAAAGAAGGAATATAAGAAACATCAAGAAGAGAAGAACCTTTGCAGAGATGTATTTTTAATGGACCAAAAAAATCACTCACTGATGCAGCCTTTCTCCATTAGTGTTCAAAAAAAGAAAGATTTGGAAACATTATGCACCAAAAATGTCATTCCCTTCAAATATCATCAGGAATATTTAGAAATGAAGACCTCACAATCCATCCCAGCCATGTTACCCGAGACAGATGTAGAGGATGAAGTTATGGATGATAGCAGTATCTAAAATTTTCTCATTTTGTTTCTTTTTAAATTCCGTTTGGTTCATTTTGTGGAATTATTTACAATGTAGGTTTAGTAATAATAAAAATGTATATTTAAACGTGTTTTGTCTTCTTAACAAAATAAATATAAAAGAAATGACGTTTTGAATGCTATTAAATCCAAATTAATAAAATTCAACAAATTTTCTTACAGTATTGTATGTCCCGCCGGATCATTGTAACTGTGAAACTTAAAACTACAGTAGCGCACTATTTTTCACTCCGGAAGAATATCGTAAGCATCATTATAAAATAAACTATATACAATTTTATACCATACATAAATTAATTTTTACAAGCAATACCTACTTAAAAACTTGGCCCTATAATTATATCCAAATACGAACATTTTGCAACGCTAGCTAAAAATATTGCCTCCTGTAAAATTCACTCCCTGAGACTTACGACGTTTTGCCAAAAAGGTATCGAATATGAACTCGTAGCCTTCTTGAGTTAACAGGAGCGAGTAAGACATCTGTTTCACTCACTCCTCTAATCCCAGAAGGTCGTAAAAAACTATAGTGGCCAGTGGGAAATATTAGATTGCTACAAGCAAGCAAAATAGTTAATATTGATCGTTGAACCACAGTGGGAACGGGCCCAATTAATTTATATTTAAAAATAAACAAGGTTGGCAGGATATATATCCGTGATAAATATCCTGATATATATCTTGATAAATATCATGATATTTATGCGACGATATTTATCCTGATATATATAATTTTTTTTTCCTAAAATTCTATTAATGTATAAAAATATGGCCCCGCTGCCGCTGAGCCGGCAACAGCGTATTATGCTGCTTACGATGCGGTGTTTCCCCATCTTTCCGAGACGTTGACCACCTGTTGTTCTTTGCCGCGTGGCATTTTTATTTAGTTCCGATTTCTGATTAAAGAGAGCAATATTCTGCTGTTTGTTTTATGAAATAAAAATTTTACAATGTCAAAAATAAAAATCCACTTTGGGTTCATTTTGATTTAATTAACAAGCCCAGTAATTCTGGGTTTTAAGTTGAACCATTGTTAAAAGCAACAATATATGATATTATGTTCATATTCATAAACTTGTATTTTTTACCTACATTTTACATTCCTAGCATAGGAGTACTAAAAAACTTGTTATTGTGATAGCAACTATCATTGAATATAATAGAAATTTACAGTTTAATAACATACTTATATTAAATTAAGTGATTTTGAATTTTTAAAATATATCTTTACAGAAAACAGATGAAATAATTTAAAATATAAATAAATATCCAAATTTTGATATATATCGGATATATATCGATATATCGGATATTTATATAAATATCATATTTGCCAACCCTGAAAATAAATAATTTAAATATATTTTGTTGTTAACTTTATTTTGACGTCGTAACAAGTAATTGACTAACACTTCATTGAATTAAGAAGAAAATATTGTATCACGCCGGAGCAACCATACTACGCATTCTGCGATAATAAGAGCGCGGTTTATGTAATTTTCTACTAATAGAGAAAAAAATAAATTCAGAAAATTTTATTGAATTAATTTATTACATTTCTAAAGTTTTTACCCCTGAACATTAAATATCATAAAACAAATAGCCTTATAACAGACGAGTCGTAATAAAACTGACCATATGTGGACATTAAAGACAAATTTGCACATTTGGTCACTTTCATAATATGATTTAGAAATGGACAGCAATGCAGGCAAAGCAAATAGAAACTTTTAGTAGTAGTATTTTATTTTCTGAAATGAGCTAATTCTAACTTATAAAAGTTTCAAAACACAATGGTTATTTACATTATATTATTCCAAAACTGATAAATCGTTAGTGAACTGCAAAAAAAAAAATTTGTAAAAAGAAAAAAGTTTAACTAGAAAAAATTTATGTTATTTTAGCTTAGCTTACTAAGTAATGTTAAATAAAATATATTCACCTAAATAATAACTATTACATTAAAAACATCAGGGTTTAGGAAACTTTTCATTTAGAACATTCTACTATAGTATACTCACTGCATAGTATCTACTATGCTACACATTATTCTATCTTTAATATCACATGGATCACTATTAGTGTCATTTTTGTCATTCTTCTCTTGTTTAACTATTAGATCGGCCTCTATCATGATTTTACAATCAAGATCCATCGGTTCTGGCAGATTTTGTATTGCTTGCTGTAAAATTTCCATTACTCGGTCTAAATGTTTTTGAAATCTATAAAAAATCATGCACTTAAACCTGTATATAGCATGGGTATATAATTATATACTACTAGTTTACTAATGCTTTATTTACAACTCGGTGTATGTTTTCAGAACACCTTAAAATTGGACAAATCGCCAAGGACTGGACTTTGAATAAAACATACCATTACAGGCAGAATGTTGTTTAAACGTCTATAAACTGTTGTACTCTTAAGAAATGTCATGTCCCAATTTTATCTTTCATTGCTAAATATTCTATAGGATTTAGAGATTGAAAGCCAATTGGGTGTGTGTTTTCAATATGCCTTACTTACCTGTTTGCTGTTTCGATTCGTTGCCTTTTTTGTAATTCCATCATTACTCTTAATGTTTCTCTTGCTTGATGTGGACGAAATTCATTCAGTAAATGATGTATATGAATAAACAGTAAACTTAAATCTTCCACCTTTTCAGCTCTTTTAGGAGAGTCTGGGCAATTTACTAATAGATCCAGTAGGTCTAGAAAGTTGGCTAATAAAGACTGGTTTAATTTTTTTAGTTCTCTTCTTCTGTCAAAGTGTTGAGGATAAAGTCTTTTAATCCCCTATTAAAAAAATTAAAGATTGTTTTCTCTACAATTATAACTATTTTGACTAACATTAAGTCATTTTATTTTATATTATGAGAATTTTGAAACTAATTTTGGAAAACCAAAGAGTTTGTGGGTCATTTCCATAGGCATCTTAAATGCCTATGGTCATTTCTAAAACAACCATAAGTAGTTTAGTAAAATTTTACAAAGAAAAACACATTATTATTACATGCCACTGGAGAACATTTACCAAGGTGAGAAATATACAGCTAGCAATTAACAAGCATCCTTTTAACGTAATCAATGAATGGTTAAATACTAAGTGCTGCGCCAATGAACAGAGCTCAGGTTATTTTGTTTCCTGTGTGACCTTTAGGCATAGTATATAGGTAAATAATTGAAACTATACAAAAAGTATGTAGTTTATTCCAGAGTTGCATTATGTATAAAAACTAACAGTATGGGTTTTGCTAGATACAAGTCGGCCTAGTACAAGGCAATATAACTGACGAGTAAGGGTACCCTGCATTACATACCTGACTTTCTAGGGGTCTTATTATACTTTCTTCAGTGTTAAAAGTGTTCCCAAACATATGGTAAGTGTCTTGAATCGGAGGCGGCGGTTTGGGTGCTCTTCCCCTTCGTATAAGCTCATCTGTATACTGATTTACATACTGCATTGGAGGAAGAGGCAGGGAACTGACCTGAATTGCTTCGGACGACATATTTCATTTATTTATTTTAAATTTTAATTACAATTTATCAACAAACTACAAGAATTGTAAATAAATATAAAAATGTTCATTTATTTATAATTTTTTTATTTTGTGATTTGTCATGTAAAAACTGTCAACTATGTTTTAACCACAGACGAATGATAGGCGTTATTGTTTCTTTTTCATAAAATCATACGTTTGTTTCATATAAATGATCACGACCTTATCTTTAAAAAAAATGAAGAAAAGAGGTTCAGTATGGAACAGATAAACTCTGATTTTAACACTTTAAATCCTTTGTTATGTCACCCCAAAGTATAGAAGAGTTTAATGAAACTCTACTCTTTTGTTCTGGACAGAATTCGTTTCGTGATGATTATTAATAAACCGTTCTTACCGGAATGATTAAGGATAAGTTGACTTCTGTCAGTATTCCAGCGATAGGGAACGACCTAAAACGGCAATTGGTACTTTCCATTTGCTTCTTTTAAACAGCAAAGTAAAGAAAAAATCGTTGCTTAGCCAAGTTGAAGAACGCTTCGCTGGCAACTTCGTATAGACCGTATGTGAAATAGAAAGGGGCATACTTAACCGTGGCAAGGGGGAAAAAATCTTTGCTGTGCTAAGTCAAATTTTTAAATGAAACCCCGAAATTAGCCGTTGGCTTTGCTTTGTTATTTAAAAGAAACTTAATGGAACTATGCTAATATGCAATTTAACATAGCATTCCTCTGTGAATCGACTTGGTGACAGAGGAAAGTTATTTAAGTAGAAGAGAAAGGAAAAAGCGTTTGTCGATGGACCACAGAGAACACTTAAGGTCGACATGACCCTCTGGGATGTTTTAGAGTTGATAAAGACAAGTAAATCCGGCCACGACAATAAACGGCGTTTTGTATGACAAGTACAACTAGTCTTAAATAATTATATACTATCTACTCTATTGTATAATGTTTACAAGTCCCCTTGCCTCAAATGATAGTAGCAGTGAGCCACTGATGCTAGTCGTGCATTGATAATTTATTTCGTTTAGTCTAATTTGTCAGGTGACATAATATTAACGCATATAGGTACCTATATAAAATTCAACAGCGTATTATGCTGCTTAAGATGCGGTGATTCCCCATCCGTCCGAGACGTTGGACGTTGGCCTGTTGGCCACCTGATGTTGTTCTTTGCCGCGTGGCATTTTTATTTAGTTCCGTTTTCTGATTGAACGGAGCAATATTTTGCTGTTTGTTTTATGAAATAAAAATTTTACAATGTGCCAAAAATAAAAAATCCAGTTTGGGTTCATTTGGATTTAATTAACAAGGCCAGTAATTCTAGGTTTTAAGTTGAATCATATATATACCAATAAGTTTATATCGTGTTTTAAAACCACTCGAATAAAGTCAACCCCAATTATTTTTAGGCTTTGACTTGAATACTTTAAGTCGGATTGAAGCTAGTTTATATCATGCTTCTACAAGCCGCTTTGACTCAATCCAGCTTGAAGTCATCGATAAACTTGCTATAATATTTAAAAGCATACATATATAAATGATATTATTCATAAACTTGTATTTTTTACCTACATTTTACATTCCTAACATACGAGTAGGAGTACTAAAAACCCTTGTTATTTTGATACCTAGCAACTATATCATTGAATAGAATTGAAACACCAATTTACAGGTTTTTAAAATGTTATATGAAATTAAGTGATTTTGAATTTTTAAAATATAGGCTTTACAGAAAACATGAAATAATTTTAAAATAATTAAAAATATAAATAAATATCCAAATTTGGATATATTATTATAATATAGAATTAATTCTACCTTCTTTCCTACCACTTGATATATTTATTTGATCACATTTTTTTAACGCAGTTTGCAACGTGACATATATTATTGGTTGTTGTGTACAGGCGTGTATTCAGCTGTCAGTTTTGGGGGGGTAAGAAAAAAAAAACAGCGCCGCAGGCGAACATTTTTTGGGTGCCACGCCCTTTTTTCAACGATGTGACGTGGTTTCGAAACAGAAATAAGGAATAGTAGCGCCGCGCAGGCGAAAATTTTTTGAGTGTTACGCCTCTTTTTACTGATTTGTCAGTGTTTATTTTTTGGGATGGGGGGGGGGGGGGGGGTAACTACCCCCATTACCCCCCTCCTCAAATACGCGCATGGTTGTGGACCTCCAGCAGACTGGCAAATTGTCACAGACTTTTAAAAAAATCGTGATGGACAATGCAGTACTGCAATAAGTTTTATTATTTTCTAATGAGCCTATATATTAAAAGTTTGCAAAAACCGTACTATTCTATTATAGGTATCTACTTTGTATATCTGATCTTAAAATAAGGCTGATGCCAACTCTTTTAAAATGACAAATGCGGGACAGCAGGACAATATTCGCTTTTTTACCATTACATGTAAACTTGTATATAGGGTTAGGGTTGTCCACCCCTTGGGCCATTAAATTATCCTTTAATTTAATTGAATAGAACAACAAAAGTAAAATTTATTTAAAGAAAATGAATTTAAACAAAAAAAAATGTAAACAAGGTATTAAACAAATATTCTATGTATTTTTAAAATCATATTTTTCAACTCCATGAAATTTGGGTTGGGCGAGATCCATCGATATTTTTATTGTCGATACGATAACTGCTGCATATGATGCTTTGCAAAATAATATTTTCATTATCCGGGACTTGCGGGACGATTTTAGGTAAAATTTTAGAGGCGGGACAATTCTAAAGAATACGGGACTGTCCCGCAAAATGCGGGACGGTTGGCAGCCTTATCTTAAAATAATATTCTTGTTTACAATAATTCGAGTTTCGCGAGTAGTGTCATCAACTCATCATCATTTTGTCGACGATGCATGCAAGGTAAATGACACAGGAAAATGAAAAAAGGTCTTTCAAAATCGCCTTTTAAACATTTTAGCCCCAATTTTCTATAATAATTCGATGAACCTTAACATCTGTATATAGGTCCATACATAGCAAAAACATTATTCTAGGAATACCATATATGTACTTAGGTACCTACACATAATATAGCCTATATAGTTATATTTTTTCTTTGCCCTATAAAGACGTTTTGCGATATCGTTGAAAACAATTTGTGTTTTTTTCTAACAAAATCCCACTTCACTATCAACCCTAATAGCTTTTCTTGTTTACTCAGGCAACATTGACAAAAGTACACATCAGTCCGAAACTCATGTTTAGTTTAAAGATTACTTGAATCTCGAAAAAAGCCATATAGTTTCCTGAGCCATTTGGGATTAGCACGTCTTCGCTAAATCCTGTTTATATAATATTATACTTAATAATACCTAACATATAATACCATTAAATCCAGAATAACGACTTTTTGAAATTTTCTTACACGTATACCTACACATATAATTAATTATTAGCACATTTTGCCTTTTTACTAAAAATCAGAGATTTCTTTCCATTGCCCATCAAAATAGATGGTAAAAGTAGTAAAAACCTTTTAAATATAATTTATATTATGTACGTGTGTAACTGTAAGAGTCTTTTATGGTTATTATGCGAAGATTGAAATGTTTCTGAAATAAAAACGAATGATATCTAACTTAGAGGTACCTACCTATAGAGTGATCACCAGAAAGTGTGCTGCATATATACATGGGAAAAATTGTTACTTTTAAACTTACCAAAATTATTTTACTTTGAAAAAGTTTTGCATACCTTTAAACAATTTTAATTCTGTGATTTAAGACCAGAGCTTTTCATGAAACCGGCAATGTGCGTCGCCATAGCACTGGTAAATTCTCAATAGTCACAAATCGAGTGAATTTAAGCTCAAATGAAACTCAAAAGGGGTTCTTCGTATATTATTCTAAAGTACCTAATAATTGATATGTTTATTTTAACGTAGTTTCTTTTGGGGATCTCGTGAGGGGACCTGGTGGATAGGGCTGCCAGATTTAAAATATTAAAAAGCGGGAGGTAGGCAGTGGCGGCTTGTGAAATGTTAACTTGGGGGGCACTAAAAGCCCGCTGCAGGCGAAATGCGCCGCAGGCGAAATGCGCCGCAGGCGAAATGTCTTTAAGGCCACGCCCAAATTTGGTCAATAATTTTTAGTAAATATTTTCAAAATTATGATTACCTATTTATTTTATTAAAAATGAAATAGGATAAAAAAAAATAAAAAAGGCCAATTTATTTTTCATTATAGTGAGTACATTGTTTAAAAGTAAAGTCCAATCTTCTGTTTTTATTTTCATCAAACTTATCAATAACAATAAAGTCCCTAGATCTACACTTTGTGGTCTAGTTACTTTCGAGTTTAGGTCTTCCCTCAATTTTAATTTCAATTTTTTGCTCAATACTTAATGAGCAAAAAATTGTTTCTCAAATATTCCACATTCATAGTCGTTTTTGCATTAAAACTGTTCATTTTTATTATAATACTAGCGTATTATACCCGGCATGCGTTGCAACCCGCTGGTATAAATACAAACCCGAACAAACCCGATATATTAGTACCCGGCATGCCACTTTCTGAAATTGCACCCGTGCGAAGCCGCTAATTATACATAAAAACCTTCCTCTTGAATCACTCTATCTATTTAAAAAAACCGCTTCAAAATCCGTTGCGTAGTTTTAAAGATTTAAGCAGATATAGGGATATAGGGACAGACGGGCGATAGCGACTTTGTTTTATACTATGTTAAGAAGTCCTTACTACCCCAAAATAATAACAAAAATATAAAGGAAACCTCCAAATAATAAATTCATACAGCAATTAACACGCAATTAATGAACTCAGCGGCGCACATTTAAATTGTGCGAGTTTTCCTATTAGAATCGCGCTTTCCCCCACCACACCTGCTAGTATAAGATGCATAGAGACAGCAGAAACCCCGCCTACTTTAACGCATATGTGCGACTAGAATTCCTACGCGCTACATCGTCGCTTTTAACAACCGGCTTGACGGGCGAGGACGAAATGTATCAATATTTGATAATTATATATACACTGAGAAAATTATTTAGCTATGATGGCTTTATATAAAGCAACTATGCCTAAATATTAGAGTAAATATAGCGCCAGCCCTAACGTCGTGTTGTGACTGCCAAATATATTAAGCAGAGTCTATTTAGTAATCATTACTACATATTTTAGTAACAATATGATCCATGAAAACCTGCTCTTACTAGAAAATTTGGCTGCTTTAGCAAAATTGAATATTAGTAAGGAACACATATTGAATAGTCCTAGCCAGTTTATTTAGTAACTGTTGCATGATCGTGTAATATCAATATACTCGTGTGGTAATTATTGTATTGTCGTTTAGTAAAGGAGCATACTTGTTTAGTAATTACAACCATGATTGTTTAGTAATCACAGCATAATTGTTTATTTATCGCAGCATGATTGTTTAGTAATCACTGCTTCTTTGTTTAGCAAGTAGTTATACAGGGCGTTCCATAAATATGTGCTGTTCAAACGAAAGTTTTATATACCTACGGTAAGTTTTTTTAAACGCGGGCCATAAGGATTTACATAATTAATTTTGCACCCCTGTTAACTTGTATTGTAATAAAAAGTTAAAAAAAAAGTTGGTGTGCATGTTTTAAACTGAGGACATTTTATACTTAACGTTAACATGTTTTAAGCGACAAACTTCAATGAAATTAAAGAAACTATTCAGATTTTTATTCTAATAAATTGTATTTATTACAAAAAAGACATATATTATTTAAAACTGATTAAAGCTTATAGCTAAAAAAATTTACTCTTAAATTATGCCCCATCTTATTTTTATTTTTTATTAGAACAAAAGTTAACAGGAGGTACAAAATCACATAAAAAAACAACGAATACTTTAGGTAGGTACAGCACAGGCATACAGAACTGAAAAATAATGCGCGTAATGCGTATCGCGTCACACAACTATCTCGCGGAAGATACGATTACATATTGGACTTTTGATTTTCCTGATGTCCGAGTGGCAGAGCAAGCGCTTTCTTATTGGCTGACGTCCAACCGAATTTACCCTTTCCTACATCAAAATAACGAATCTTAATAAACCGTTTTGCTCTAGTAGAAGCGCGATCGAGCTATCATGGCTTTAAGTACCTGGCAAAGTGCATTAGGGTTACGATTAATAATTTTAACGCTAGGAGTGCTAATTCAAATAGCAATAATTAGGTACTTAGCCGTTTAAGTTTATTTCTTTATAAAATTATTTAGCTGTTATAGACATAATAATATAGCAACAGTTAACAAATATGTTGTAATAACAGCACTATAAGATTTCTAAAACACAGCAAAATATATACTGCAACGACTACAAGATCATCATGTCACCTTTAAACAATAGTTTAACTAATATAGCGGTTTATTTAGTAACAGCTGCTAAATTTGTCCAGCCCGATAACTAAGGAAACTTAATTTTCTCAGTGTAACATTAATTATTATTCGCCTTTAGTAATGCTCACATATTTTATATTGTTTTATATAAAGTGGGTTTTTTAAGCCCTTTCACATTTCATTAAATTTATAATGAATGCGGGAGGTTAAAAAGAAAATCGGGAGTTTGATAACTTGATTTAAAAGGCGGGAGGGTCCATAACAAATCGGGAGGCTCCCGCCTAAATCGGAAGGTCTGGCAGCCCTACTGGTGGACCTTTGCATTTGTCTGCTTAATACAATGATATGTAGGTATATCTTGTTCTATTGTCGTTTGGTATAGGTACCCCTATTTTTAACTTTCGAAAAAAAAAACGTATCCAGTGATAAAGCAGTTTTTTTTATAGGAATCAATAAATCTTATAGGCGTTATAAACTAGATTATCAATGTGTAATCGTATAAGTACATGAAATATGATAATTATTTACTGTTAGACAATGGACGATTAAAAATATTTACATATTATCTAGTACTTATTGTTATATTGGTGACAAACTAATGTCGTCAAAAGTAATTATTATACGGGTACATCTGATCGGATTAGCGATTGTCGGTGTATGTATTTATCTAAATTATCTACCCGTACACGTAGAGATAATACGCCCTAAACGATGATAAGACTTATAGGTATGCCAATAATTATAAAATGTTGTATCATATAAGCACTTTGTTTATCATTGTAAAAAGACAATAAAAATAATTTTATCTACTAGTATAAGTAGGTATAATGTAAGTATTAGATATACTTGTGTTTTTGGCGTGTAATGTCATATATTATTCCCTTAGGGAATAATGATGAGAGATTAATAGTCCTTATTCCCTCTTGCACTCCAATCACAAAATTTCTTAAATTAATTAATACCATGGAAACACAAACTCAAAAGTACCAGCGTCAAACGCGTAGTGTTTGTGTATTTGTATTGAGGTGGATGAAACTGAAGAGTCTTTTACTTGTACACCTGCAGAAATTGTACAACTAGCTGCAGGAGCAACAACATCAGTCTGTGAAGGTTTCATGGGTTATAAAAGAGTCCGCACTACTTTAAAAAATTTCACTTTCTGTATAATTATGTTACCGCAAATTCGATGGCTGATTATTGATAGTTTCAACGCGTTATTTTTAAATCACTTGTTGTCGGCACATCATTTTATTTATGCATGAGGGCTTTACGTATCATGAGGGAGCGATATTCATGGCTACTGGGATATGCATATAATAGCTGACTATTGCTGGTCTTTAATGGGATATTAGGTAGGTACACATAAGAGGAGAGCTCTGCCGTCCTAAGCCAAACATGAGTATCTTAATTTTTTCTGATTTTGGTATTTTTATCAATATGGATACCTAAAGGTATTATCTATACTTATATATATAAATATACTAGGCAAAATAGGCATAAACGCAAAACACCAAAAAAATATAATAAAAATATCCACATACATACATCTCAAAAATATATGTAAAACCTAAGCAGCTAAGGCTTATCTCATATTTCTAAGCGAAATAGGCATTTCTCAGAGATATGCCCTATTTGCCTTTTTGTATATTTATGTTTATCATGGATTGTTCTTAGTTTGTGAACATTTTCTACACCTTATTATTATCTATCGTAACGGACATTTAGTAAAATGATGGTCATTAAAAATTTTACTTAGGGAATCGAATCAAGTAAATGATATTTCCTAAGCGAATACGGTGCATCCCAGTTTTTTTTTCAAATACTACCCTACAAGCTAAAAAAACATTTTATCGTTTCTTTGTAAGATACCTACCTATTTATAGATTTACGAAAAAAAAATTACAAAACTCCATTAAAAGAAGGGTGCGATTATCAAGTTATTAAAATGTTCAATATCTCAAAATAGTGAAAACTAGCGTTGAGGCTGTTTGGCTTAGGACAGCAGAGCTTTAAAACGAAATTTTTTTGGGAAAAAAATTATTTTATCGGTACTTGCTATATCTTTTCTAACATAGGTTACCTTTAACTCAAAAATTAGATCCGATTTTTAAAAAAATATCTATTTGGAATGAGTGCTAAAATATTTGAGGCAGCAGATATTGTGCATTGAAGAAGTGCTTTGATCTTAGTTTTTGACTGTGGCCCCTTAGTCGAATTATTGTTATTAAAAGATAGTTGTCATATCCAAAAATATTGTTGCAAAATTTAAAATAAGCGCGTCATATCCTAAACTATTGTAAAAAGTCCTAGAATACTGGTGAACACTGTAGAGATATTCACGCTGAGACGTAGACAGTGTTACCAGATCTACCGTTTTCACCTTTTACGGTAGTCCTACCGTCTTTAAATTTGACCGTTTTCAGCTTCGATCTACCGCCTTGTACTGTTTTTGAAGCTGAATATGAATTTTTAACTGTGCGGGCTGCGTACGCTGTTTACCAGTTTTAGGGAAATCGCCTGCGAGAAAAGTAGTGGTTCTAATGATAGCTACACACGATGACATGCTATTGGTTAAATTTAAATAAATTAAAATACAGAAAAAACATGGTATAGGTTCCTGATTATAAATCAAATCTACCGTTTCCTACCATATTTATTCGTCATCCCTACAATTTTATTTCTAAGAGAATATTCTAAAGTGTGTGAAGCAGAGTATTTTCTGATTTAACCCGGATGGGGCTGCCTACCGACTAAACTCCCCGTGTTCCTGCGGTTTGGATAAAGACGCATTTAGCATCTGGCAACACTGGGCATAGACGAAGCATTTAAAAATAAATAAACAGCAAGTAGTAAAGATTTAAAATATAAGATTTATTTTTATTACTCTCTAAAAAAAATCAGCATTTCATAAAATCTCGGCATAAACATTAAGAATTAGTCTAAAAAATTAATGATTGATTTAGATCAGCCGCATAGTTTATGGCCTGTTCTCTAGATTGTAACATTCCGTAAAAATATACGTATATACATAGTTTTTATAATAAATAAATCACAGATGAGATTTGCTTGTTGGGATCTTTGGGGGTTTCATCCGCATAGTCCACAAGTGATAACTGAGAAGCAACTCCTAAAAAAAAAATATATATTAACTCCTAATATGGTTTTGCTTAAATGATTTTTGCTTTTTGATCAGCAAAAACTTGCTAAAGCGTGAGTCTTGTCTTAAATTTTTATATTAAAATTATATTATATAAATTTCTCAATTATTTGGTTTTATTTATTCAATAATTTATACCAGATGGCGTAAAAGCCCCCCTTTCTTGGATCGGCCACTGTGACGCTTTATTAATCCACAGGGTTACAAAAATCATTTAACCAAAAATAAATTTTGTTTAAATATTATAAAAATCTGTCTTAAAAATTTACTTTCATCTGTTTTCTTATAAAGCCACATGCCAAAACGTGATAAAAAGGTTATATAAAGGGTATAAGTATTTAACAAATTATAGTTATCTGAAGCTTGGATTTATACTCATTCGAAGATCGATGTAATTAATCAAAGCTGAATTATAAATGAAGTAGGTATATTAGGTACCTACTTAATCATATAATTTCAAAAATCCCTGATTATATACCGATAACATTAGACTGTACAAATCGTAATAGTTGTTATGACCCACCAAAACGCTTGAAGGGTACCTATAGTAAGTACCCTCTCTCTTTCTTGTGAAATCGAGCTTAAAATCCAGAAGTATTTAAATTTCAAAAAACTTTAGTGATTCAGATTACTTTAGGTATAAATTTCGTAAATTCAGAAAAATCAGTTTATACTTTAGAAAGAGTAAGATTTAATTCAGAATATTTCTGTTAATTTAGAATGGGTACACTAATGTAGATCTTAGGACAAGGACGAACTATAAAAAATTACTTTTGATGTTATTGGTAGAGCCCGAGAAGCCCCATAGCTACATCGTAACGAGGTCGCCTTTTAGCTGCAGTGTTTTTAATGCCAGTATATGTTACATGCGTAACCCTATGTAGTACGGTGGTTCCACTGCGTTAGGGTGCCATGCACCTCTAGATTCATTTTACGAAATTCAAATATTCTAAAGAAGAAAACATACCTTGTTTGGGGTTTTTCAGCTGGTGCAGTTTTAACTGTAACTCCTTTCTTGACCTCCTTTTTCTTTTTGCTTCTTCGTTCATCCTGCAAATTAAAATAGGAAGGTTAGTTATTTTTAAACATTTGATAAGTAACTACCTACTAGTTAGTAAAGTAGAAAAGAGAATATATTAGCAACCAAAACAATGTATCGGTATAGAACACAGTTTAACTACATATTTCTTATATTTACAGAGGACATGACAAATGCCACAAGGTAGGTGAGGCATACACATATGCAAAACAAAGGCCATAATAAATAATATTTACCTCATTTATTTCTCCTATCTTATATTGTTTTAGCCCTTTCTTTGCATCGGATGAATGGCCAAAATCATCAAATCCCTTTGTACAATCTTTTCCTGCAAATTCCGATATTAGATCTCCTCCTCCGGGATGCTAAAAATGATTAAGATGATTGATTAGGACCAAAATAATTCTTATCCATTTAGGTGTAAGTATTGAATATTTTAAATGTTCCATTAAAGAGAAACCTAAAATAATTCACAATGTTAATATGTTTTTTTTTTAATAAAAGTGTTTAAAACTGTGATTTTTTGTAGCAGTGTGGATCACCTCCATATATTGGCTAATCCTATAGTAACTTTACACTAAAATTATATATGAGGCTTATTTGAAGGTATGATGGACTCCCACACCAAATTTTATTATTTTCTAATACGCCAATCAAAAATTATTTGGAAAATAATAATAAATAGGTTCTCTTGTAATACATAGGGGAGAGTTGGACAAAACCGGGTAGGTTGATAAAAACGGGTACCGCCTAGTTCTGCCAAATGTCTGTTGCCATCTATCTGACAAAGCTAAAATGAGTGTTCTTAAATCGCCAACAGTCGCGTGAATTCATTTCTACATCATTTAAGTAATATGAGCCGGAGTTGTAAGATCTTAAGTGTTTTTCGGTGCACCAAACTCGATTTTTAGGGTAAGTTTATAGTTTTTTTTCCTCTACTGAATAACTAATGACCATTTTAAAATTTATTACGTCTAACTATTATTTATATAAGTATATTATATCATAACCAAAAAATCTTACATACTATTTAATGTCTTGTAGACGAGTTCTACAAAGCCGCGCGGGTAGTCCAGGTTGTTACAAAACCGGGTACCCGATTTTATTAGACCTGTTCTTTTTTCCAGTTATTGTAGCGTTTTTTACTTTAAGTTACCTACAACATGTAGCATTATAGAAGAAAAACTAATTGTCAGTCATGTGCATAATCAAAAAAGCATCCAAAATGCAATAATTAAATTATTAGAACATAGGATGGGACATAAAAAAGCCCCTTAATTTTTTCTGTTCTTCAATGAACTTTAGAAGATTGTGTGAAAAAGCAAGAAATATTGAAGAAGCAGATTCTGATTTCAGAGGAAGAACGTGATAATGACGATGCGTTTCTGTATTGCCACGAACAATCTTCAAACTCTAAGTCGAACGAAGGCTGGATAAAATGTGGATCTTGCAACAAATGGGCTCATGAAGCCTGTAGTGCCTATGATATTGTAGAACTGTTCATAGATGTTTGATTTTTTTTTCACATATTTTAAATAAATATTTTATTTTCTCCCTATTAGCCTGTTTACATGGTATTTAGGTTACTACCCGGTTTTATCATACCGGTAGGACAAAATCAAATATTTTGCAATATTTTCATAAAAGATTTAAAAAAAAATTAGGAATTATAAAAACTGACATTGGTATACCAAACTTAAGTCTTTTGGGAATATTTCAATCTACAACAAACGTTTGCTCCCCTAAAATCGAACAAGTAATAGTCAGCTTTTGGACTGATACTCGATTTTATCCAACTCTCCCCTACCTCAATTAATCCACCAGTACCTACTAATTATGATAATGTCAAATGTTACTGGACATTTTAGTATTTTACTAGTTTCAACAAGTTTTACAGCATTTAAGAAAAAAATAAGGATTGTAGGTACTAATTTAATAACCGCAATTTCCCATGAAAAGTTTGGAGGTGCACCACTCTGTATATACTGTAGGTAGAGTGTGCAAATATGCACGTTTATTTATAAATCTACATTTTAGTTAGGTTATCATCTCCAACAATACATAAATCATAAAGAAAAATTAAGTTAGCATAAATGTAATAAAGCATATACACATTTTTTTAGGCATGTCATGTATTATAATACTTATAGGTACTGCCTCGACAATAATTATTTAAAAAACTCAAAAATACCATACCCATTCTAATTAAATTTATGTCCACGGATATCTTTTTGTGGCTTTATGTTTATGACTGTGGTTAAATATTACGTAACATTAGGTACCTAGACATTGTTGTAGAGGTATCTACTAAAATGTATTTCCCCATAATTTGTTTATAATTTCACAAAATATCACAAGCACAATACAATTACAATATAATCACAATAGGTTAATGATTCAATAAGCAGAAACAGAAATACTTGACTGAGACATGGGAATTCCACTCTATAATATGATGATAGTCGGATATAATATAATCAATTGTTATTTGTTTAATAAAAAATCATTTGGCATATTACCGGGCTTCATCATTAGCTGGAGACGGAAAGTACCTACTCTGATTAAAATGATCATTTGCGGTAAATCTAGATATAACATATACTAAAATAATAGTTTATTAATGTATATATTTATTCTATTCCCATAGTTACTGAGAATGCCTGCCCAGCGGCAGCCACACTCTGCTAAAGTCGATTCACCCAGTAAACCTGCAAGATGGCCGACATGTCATATGACAAAAGTCATATTCCAGCTAAATAAAACGAATTTTTGCATTTTCAATGACTTTTGTCATATGACATGTCGGCCATCTTGCAGGTTTACTGGCAGAATATACTTTATACCCACATAGCAGTACATATCGTCGGGCCCCACAGTATATTGAGTCCAAGCGAGCCGTGACCACGGCGCTGTATTTTCTTTACCAGGCAAATTTTAATGCGCAAGCGTGCAAGAGAGAAATAAACGCATGCTACTACTGAAAGGAAGACAAAGAAAAATAATCTGCCGCGGCTATTAGCCAAACATTTCGACGAGGTTCCGACGAACGTTATTATTTGAAGGGTGCAGGCAAAGAACGGGGAATGTCAATATTTCCTCATTTTGAACTAATCAAACCATCCGATAGCAAATTAAAAAATCTATCGAGTACTAACATCATAAAGGCGAAAAAGAAGAAGAGTCAAAAGATATCGTGACAAAGTTTTGCCACACATCAGGCGAAACAGGGGGAATGTCCGCGCGGATCAGGCTAAGAAGGTGGAATGTCGCAAAAACAGTGCCAATAAAATTAGGACCTGACTTGGCGGTAGTCTTTTTATCTGCGTATCTGTTGTTTATTGGAGTTTGTAGACAGGTGCAAACAAGTAGTGCTTGTCTTACAAAGTAAAAAAAATAGTACCACGAGTTCACGTGGCAGTGACTGCGCCGATGACTTTGTTCCCGAGGTTCATGGGAAAAAGAGGAAACGTTTTGGAAAACAATCTGATGTTTCAAAAAAACTTAACAATATTCACGAATAAAAAGTGTAGGTACTCCTTTAATTTGAGCCGCAGTGTATATTATTATATATACTTATTTGTTAAACTTAATAAACTTTGTCATTTTACTTTTAAAAATAGTTTTTGTAAAGAAAATACGAAAATACTAGGAAATTTCTTATGTGATTCTGTGACATTCCCCCTTTTTATACGTTATGATTTGTACCACTTTAAATTTTATTACGTTTTACAAAAATTGTAAGGGAAATTTAAGTAACACATTTTTGTCTTTCAATGTCCAATACACATCCCAATATATTTCATAGAAAGACTGGGCCTAAAACATATATAAAGTTATAGGGTTTGAAACTTTAAAATTGCTTTCCTGAACATTTACATTTTTTGACATTCCTCCTCCTTTGCCTGCACCCTTGATTTTGCAGAAACGTATGGAATGATGAGCCTATAGGAATTACATTGCGGGAGCAGTTCTTAATTTATTTCCTAAGAACATTTGTTGGCTCAAGTGGTCAACCGTGGTCAAAAATTTTATTAAATACTTTAATTTTACCGCATTTTTTATATTGTTCTGCACTTTTGTTTATTGCGAGTTAAATAAATTACAAATTTTACTTAATACTTATAAATATACTAAAATAAGTGTAATGTTAAAAAAAATTTAATGGTTAAATGTAAAGATGTATTTTTTTCTTTTAATATTAATCTTTAAAATTTGAAATTATTTGTTAGCTTCACATTTAAGGAAATTGACGGTTCTAAATTGTGATAATCATAATTATTATTATTTAAGACGAAACAGCAATAATGTTTTCTTAATAATTTTTCAAAAAAAGCATATAAATTAGTATTTTAATAAGAACTTATTAAGTTTAACAAGTTACACAGGTCAGTTAAAACTCACTCTTTTTTTTCTTTCCTAATAACAATTCATTGACTTACATCGTCTAAATAGTCCGTTACATCATAAACACTATCCTTATAAATAATCCAAACTCGACTATCTTCTTTTCCATCGTGTTTTTTAACTTCATCCAAACTGTATAATTTAACTTCTGCTTCTGCCGACATTATAAAACAAAGCGTTTATTAGTGCAAAGAGTATAAGAAAATATGTATTATTGTGGTCGGATTATAAGGTTCACTTTACGATTACTCTTAAATGTCTAAAATGAGTTATCGCATCTAACAGTTAATTTATATTGGTTATTCCAGCTAGACCGTACAGTAACGGACTTAGTATACACCTACACTCCGCGTAAAAATATTATTAAATTATAATAATGTAAATAAGGTAATATTTTGTCTTTTTCTATTTTTTTCTCTCCTATCATAAAAACTTATGTTTTGGGAACAATTATTCTGAAGTCTGACGAAGCCAAATCTGGTTAATTGATCGAATGAGAAAGGATTTTATGCGACTTGAAATTTTAATGTAAAAATCAACCAGTTTTTAGTATAACAATCATAGTGGTTTACGGATTTTTGCGTCATTTGCCTTTGTATTTTTACTTACATGATTTTTAAAACAAAGTGAATGTCGCTTTAGTAAAAATGTTATTACAGAAAAGAAATTCTTTTAGGTCGACATTTATTTTATGAACCTATAATAAATTTGTTTTTCCAAACTAGAAATTTTATGTGTTACAGAATATGTAATATTCTTTTTTAATCAATTTTTTATTAGTTGTAGGGTAAAGTCGGGTAAATTGTACCATTTTTCACACATTTTTAAACTAGATATAAAATTTTTTTTTTAATTTTAATTTATAAAAAAATTGTTTTCGGGCAGGAAGAATAAAAGCACTGTAATAAAAGGACGATTAGTAATTTTAAACTTTCCTTAACCTTTAAATAAACGCTTAGCTTTTTGTCGTGCATGTTTAAAGTGTCAACTGCTAGAAAAATGTTTAAGTTTGAATCGTTGATTTTTTTATTTATTAAGGTGTTTATTTTAGGACAAATTTGGATTTTTAAACTATATGCTTTATTTTTTTTAACTTATAGAGTGATTACTTGTCATTTGATGCCATGCAATAGTGTTTATAAATACAGCAGTAGTGACATTAAATTAGAATAATAAACTTGCGATTTATTTTTATTACCACAGCTCGATTTAAAAGGAATAACTAACATCATTCCGAGCCACACTAGGGACTTTGACGAATTCAGGTGGGAGGTGTCTCCGAGGGGTCAGCCGTGCGTCCAGTGGTAACCTTCATGTAGGTGGTTGAACTAAATAATTTGAGATTTTGTCACCAACTGCCAAAAGTTAAACGTAAAAAGTTCATGTGTTTTTTTTTAAAGAACAGGCCTGTATTCTGTATCACTCACGTCTCCTTAAATCTCAGAAGGCCTTGGTTGATACAATATACTAGTTACCATTACGAAAAAAAAAAATTTCAAAATTCAAAATTTGAAAAATATTTCATAGTCCCGTCCTATAATAAATAACCTATCATAATCAAGTTGGTCACGTACTTTTTTTTTAATGGATATCGATAAGTTTAAGATATTATAAGAACAATACACTGATAACAAACCATCATTTTTGCAAGTAATATCCTTAATCCTGATTATTTGCAAATTAGTACAGTAAAATGACGAATCCTACGTAGGTAACCGATCAAAAGTCGATTGGATTCATACGTATTTCCTCGCACTGTAGAAAAATTTATATAAATTATCTGTCATTTATATGCCAATTTTACACAGATTATGTAATATTTTATAGTTTTAATAATATACCTACACTGTTATAACCGTGCAATTATTACTTTATATTTTATTAGTTTTATACCTTATAAATAATTATGAAAAGGCCAAAAAAATAGTTTTGTGGTTAAAACGATCATAATCATGGTCACTATAAGTAAGTAACACATATACACTATGGGCAAAATCGAATCTGGGGTGCGAAATCTCTAATGCACCCAAGAGAGAAGGCACATATTGGCAAAGCCTTCAGTTAAAAAGAGACACCTAACTAGGTACTCCTACATTTCTACTGAAAGGGGGGATATGTGTGTTGTCGTAAACGTAAACCGATTCAAATTTAGTAACAAAGGAGTTTCGATGGAGCGAGTGTCTGATCTTTTTTGTCGTGCGATATTTTTACGATGTTTTCATTTTTATATCATGTTTTTTGCTGTTGCATTTGACAATACAACAGCGGTATAAAAGTTAAGGTTATTTATTAGCCTTAAACCTAAAAACGAAATAAAAACAGGTATTCTAAGAAAATAATGATAATTCCAAAAAATTAATACAATAAATAATAATACCTCCAATAAAATAAAAATAAACTTCTTGGGTACTCTCAGCTGTTAAATTAAATACCACTTGATGATATTCATTTTTTGTTCGCGTGAGTACATTATTAATTTAAAATAACAGTTAATACTTTGCAGGAGGAAGGCTTTGCTTTAAACAAAAATTATTTATTAGACGTATCGACTGATCCCGTATCTGCTTCGACCCAAGGGCGTCCGAAGGAACTTTTCCAAGGGGGGGGGCAAATCATAATTGGAATTATTTTTGTTTCTAGCACTTCAACAAACCTTCAATAAAGAATAGAGCAAAACACCTAATACTTATATTAAATAACAAAAAATAGCTAACCAAAATATTTAAAAATGTTCAAATATAACAAAAAAAATACAACAAAAAACTTATGAGTTATTCAGATTTATTGGAGAAAAGAAATGTTAATTTTCTTGAATCTTTTGCAAATTCATCAATAATTTTTTCAATTAAATGTATTTTTTTTTTACAAATTTGCGATGAACACTCATCATACATAAACCGTCCAATCGGTGCTCAGCTGGATAGAACTTGCAATGTTCCAGTAATTCTAACATGGATGTATCTTCTGTGTAAATTAAAATAAAGCTTTATTTATTCTATTCTAATATTTTTCCTTCGCTATTTAGTGAAGATTTTTGAATTCCACACATCATTATGCAACAAGAGTTCGCTTTACCAAAACCGGACGCCCTTGCTTCGACCGCGTGTTCTAAAGAATGGAAGGAGATAGCGAGTTCTCTGTTTAACGTGTTAAACGCTACTAATAATCTCCGTCTGATGCGTTTATATTGGCAGCCTAGATTCGAGTTTGCCAATAGTGTATATTTACGACATTATTTATTTAAAATTACACATACCTACCATGTTTCGTTTTTGACAACGTAACCAAAGTATCATAAAAAAAATTAGAGGTATCTCCTAATAAAAAGTTTTAGGTAGGTACCTACCTAAATATTATGCAAGAATAGTAGATTCTGTAACGAGGTTGGAATGAAAATTTTCGATTCGAGTGGAAGATTCCGAACGCGAGCGTGAGAAACCACGAGTATCGAATTTTTATTCTAACCGAGTAGCAGACTACATTTTCTTCACGACCATCCAGTTCCATATCTGATTCATCCGATTTTTTACTCATTTTTTGACTTGCACTAAAATTTGTCTGAAAATTTCACACCTGTCATTCTAAGCCAATCACACACTTTCATTTCGACAGTTACCAATGACAACCTTCAAATTTTTCGGAAATTTTTCACCTCCTGCCAAGCTAGGCGAACAAAATTAATAAGTGGAAATTTTTTCTTGACAGCTATCATATGATCCGAAAATCAGTATTCAGGATCAAATTTTGGTATTTAATGTTTTTATTCATTTTATAATACTAAATAAATACAAATATTTATTTACCAAATATTTCTTTCATTAAGGCTAAATATTTTTGGAATTCTGGTTCAAACTCTTCTCTTCGTAATGGAGAATAACAAGGATAATGGTTATCTTCCCTTTCCACTTCTATCAGATGTCTATGTTTAATATAATAGATGTAATATTTGGATGCAATTTTGTTCTGCTGAATTCTGGTTTTTCTTAAAAAGGATGGGATATCTTCCTCTAAAATCTTCTGAATAGCTGAGAAAAGGTTTTCTTGATGGGGATTTAATTCAGTTTTTCCATTAAACATTGCAAATACTTTAAATTTTTATGAGACATATTAATGTCCCCTATTTCAGAGCAAGATTTACAAAGACCGTAGGGCTTTAAATTAGTTTCTTGATTGTTTACTGCCATGATTTAATTATTGTGAACTAAAGAAGCACGTTTAAGAAATAACTGTCGACGTGACGTATAGCAGAGACGATTTTGACATCACAAGCCTAAGCCTACTTGACTGTGGTATCTACTATCTACCTAGATTTTAAAAATTGTTTTATCTGGCATAACTAGCCTAAACTAGACTATACTATGCTTTCCCTTTGTTTTAGTAAATGAAATGTAGTAAAAATAAATAAAAAGGATAATTTTCACTTATATTTTTTGCATTTCGTTTAACTAAACGGTGAGAAAACCTTTTTTTGAAAGTTTAAGTATTCCCATAATTATGGATAATTTCAATAAAATATTTCAAATAAATTTTAGGTGTGAAATTTTCTTACCGAATCCCCCCGCGTTCTTGAATTAATATCCGGAAATTCTTCCTCAGTCACGCATTATTCTAGAAAATTCGTTCCTTAGGAAAAATTTCCGTAAATAATTCGAGCACTAGGGAGATTATGACTGAAAATAATTATTACAACGCGGCCATTTTTATCTGACACTGACAGTTTCGAAATTCATGGCAACCTATGTCGTTTATATCAATTACAGCGACGTATCTTGTTATGGAATGAAAATGCACGCAAAACGCATAAGAAGCAAATGTTTCAGAATAAATATTCCAACTCAAGAGCGAGAATTTTTACATTCTATTATCAAAAATGATTTTGGAATTATTGCATTCAGCAATGGTCGTGGACAAAATATTTTTCTAATTACCTGAAAAATCCTTTATACCTACAATAAGGTTGTATTTCATCTAACTCAGTTAGATTAGATATTAACCAATACCGGACAAGTAGACTGTCTATACCTATATTATTAAAAAGTTTTACTAATATTTAGCATAATGTAAAGTTTCATCTCTGTCGCTCACACACAATTAGAGCGCTGTCTTGTTATTGGTGCCGAACAATATATGACGCAGCGTTGTCAGTCGGAGAACAATCGAGTTTATTCGCGCGTTTCGTGCAGACATGAATGAACAAACATGAGTTATGCGCTATTTCCGGATTTTATACAGTGACCGACAAAACTTCGCAATATATGGGAAAAAATGTTATTTGAAGAGTCCCGAAAAAACTCTTCCGGGGAATCTGAAAAAGTTGTGACATTACAATATAAGGCTAGGTGACGAGATATCAAAAAAAATTATTTGAAAATGTTGTTTATAATAAAATTCTATAACCTTTTGCTCAGTTTCAAGATATTACAATACAAATACATACAAATTTCAATTTTTTTTTTTTTTAGAAAGCTTAGCTAATGTAAAGCCCACTGATCTGGTACCTATAAATGAAACCATAACAAGTGAACCCATTGCTAAAA
This sequence comes from Polydrusus pterygomalis, assembly GCA_963969555.1. Taxonomy (NCBI): domain Eukaryota; kingdom Metazoa; phylum Arthropoda; class Insecta; order Coleoptera; family Curculionidae; genus Polydrusus; species Polydrusus pterygomalis. The sequence continues at coordinate 25,567,293 of OZ018379.1, forward strand.
TCGCATTCCATTCTGAAGTAGATCAAGGTCCGAATTGCGCCCTTCCACATTGTTTGCCAAACTTACTATGTTAAAAGTATTATCATGATGTGGGAAATATAAATCTTTGTCTAAAACTTTACAAAAATGATGCAGTATGGCAACGCAGCAGTAAAAGATCTGTGATGTCGTTTCATTAATTTCCGAATTTCCGTTTAGGGATGTCCACAGAAAAAGAATTGCGGAAAAAACATCGATGTGGGCGATGCATCATGCAACTATTTAAATAGAATTAGAATTACAAAACAAATCATTAATCTAATTATTTTAAGCTCACACCTTAACTGAAACCAAAGGTAAAAGGTATAATCAAGATCGAGAGGCAACAGCAAATGTAAAATGTAATTATTTTACGAATCAAATTAAGGCCTAATACATCAATTAAAATACATGGATCCATTGACAAATTTCAAATGGACTCGATGCATCGCTTAAAAACTATAGATCGCATTAAAAATATCGATATTTTTGATGCATCGATGTATATCAAACATCCCCATTTACGTTTAGTGTTTCTTTGTGGTTTTTTTGACAGCGGTTTAATTTTTTTTTTATTTTATCTATGTTTGTAATAATTGCTGTGTTTTTATTCTAATCGTTATAACCTCAGGAGGAGGCGCCCCTGCGTCCTTTCCTGGATCCGCCACTGGGTAAAGGTCAGACTATAGTTATACGTGCCTGATAACAATAATAATTAATTTCTGTTTGGAAACGACGACGCGACGCGCCTAAAATATAAAAACAATATTAACTTGTGGTTAAAGACAGAAAATCCCCCTTCAACATGTTTGGCGCTCTTCAAAAGAAAAAAACAACAAACGTGCGTCAAGGAACTTGCGAATAGTTTTTCTGAATTGTGGGAATCATTTTTTATATTTTTAGTCTATTATCGTTATTGAGTTGTGCCCTGTTTATAGCAATTATAACAAACAAGGCTGCTCGCAAGTCAAGGTGAGTCACTTGACTCCCTTTCTAAAAATGTCTCTTTTTTAGATTAATATTTTAGCCTTTCAGCGCAAAAAATTTTCTTCTAGGTAGTAGTAGTAGTAGTAGTAGTAGTAACCTTATTTATTTAGCAAAAAGCTACAATTAAATTTTTTTTAATACATTTTTTAACACATTTTTATAGACTTATTTTTAAAGTTTAAAACGCAACCTTCTTTTAACAAAAACAGACAGAAAAGTTAAACATTTTGCAAATTGTATCAAATATTACGTATCATTTTGTTTTTTACTTAAATGTAATTTAAAAAAATTTTTAAACAGTTTTAATGATTTTTGAGATTTAATAGAATTTTCCAAATTATTATATTCTATCAAACCTTTATAAAAAATAGATTTATAAGCTAATGTTTTAGGCACTCTATCCACATAAAAATTTTGATTAGTTCTTGTTTTATAATTATGATGGTCATAATTAAAAGAACAACATTTTTTTAAACATTCAGGCAATAAATAAGTTTTAATTTTATGTATAAAGATACATACTAAATAAAAAATTTAATTTCTTACATTCAACCAATCTCAATTTTTCAACATAAAATTAATTTTTGTATATTTGTCACAATTTAAAATAATCCGCATTGCCTTATTTTGTAAAATTTGTAATTTATCAAATAATTCCTCACTAGCACAATAAAGGAAATGTGGTAATATAATAGTAGTAATTCAAAAGAGTTTTGTCTGTAATAGTATTAGATACAGTTTTTTGGGAAAACAAACTTAAATTCGAACTAATTCTTTTAAAATAACCTACTTTTCCCGCAATCTTCGATATAATACTTTCAAAGTAATTTAAAAATTTTAATTTTGAATCAATGATTATCCCTAAATATTTAAAACTGTTTACTATTTCCAATTTTTCACCATTAATTACAACATTTATACTTTGACAATTTAAATTATTACCCATAACCATACATTTAGTTTTTAAAATATTTAATTTTAATTTATTTACTTTTAGCCAATTTAATAATATATTTATCTCAGAATTTAAAGTATTTGACCATCAAAAATATTTAAAACATCAATATAAATTAAGGTGTCATCAGCAAACATTTGTAACTTACACATTTTTGATTAATTAAATTTAAAATAAATAATATTGGACCTAGTATACTTCCTTGAGGAACTCCTATATTATTTATTTGAATATATTTTTGAAATTTTTGTTTTTTGTGACCTGTTACTTAAATAATTTTTAAACCATTCATAAACGTTTCCGCGAATACCATACTGATACAATTTACTCTATAATCTAGCCCTGTCAATTGTTTCGAATGCCTGAATGAATGAAGGTATAGGTATAGGTTAACGTTTCTCATATATATTAGGCACTAACCTAACATTAACTTAAACCCTGCATCTTGCTATAAACATAAAATTAACGATAAACAATGACATTTGAAGATAAGGAAGCATCAAAGAAATTTAATAATAACGCAACGTTTTACAACGCTAACCACTGAGAGAATGGACTAGATCCTGAATCTGAAAAAATAGTCGTTAGCAAATAAACTCAAATCAATTGGAAAACCCAAACTTGGCAGTATAATCCTTACTAATACAAACATAACCCAAGATGCTACAATACAAAAATCCTCTAGATAATAAGTCAGTATTCAGTTATATGGTGCCAAAGGAATAATTCGGTATTCCATATTAAGGACCTACTCATATTTGCTCGTTTTTCCTCTGTATTATTTCTCTAAACTATCCCGAGTCTCACTGAGATATCATTTCTGCGGGCACCATGATAACAAATGAAAACAAATGTGGCAATTTTCTTAAAAAATAGTAACACAACAGCCGTATTCACTAAAATAGTCTTAACCTCTAAAACCATCTTAAGTAAAACAGATCTATATTTGAAATAACAAGTGTCAGAATAATATAAATATTTTTTAAGGTTTATGTTAATGTAATAAATATCTCATTATGGCCAGAATGTAGATTTGTACATTTGGACATGCAAGCCCTTTCAAAAATAAACAATAACTTTACTGGACCATAAAATGTTGCAAAGCAAGGCGAGGCAGAAGTCGTTCCAACACTATATGGGTTTAGGTTCACATATGCGAATACGATAAAAATATCATTTTAGCAAGAAGGTGGACATGTGCCCTTCCAATAATAAATTATTCGCTTGTAGAATGCAACAATTTATTACATATATAATGCAGGTCTAACATTTTGTAAGAATAACTTCAGTTAAAAATTTTAAACTTAATGTGCCTCAATCTTTAAAATCACCCTGAATATATTATTTTATTGTAGCTTGAGAACCCAATCCTATAACTCTATTTATTTACTTATTTATGGGGCTGAAATGCTCTAAAAAAACCTTCGTAGCTCCAACCAAAACACTCGAATCTTTAGGAAACCAAGTATAGATATCCCAAACATCTGGAAGCTTCTCCTTGTCCAAAACAAATAGCTCAAACTTTGCACTTCAGTATGCACGTTGGCGGAGTTTCATTACATATGCATAGTATTTAAGACAGTTAGTAGCTCTAGAATTAGGTTTATACTTGAAAACGGTTAGCGATAGTAACCGAAACGTGTTAAGTAACAAAATAAAGATAATGGAAGTCCGACAAAGTAAATCTTTTGATAAAGAACTGGTACTTAATTTTCTAGTTTAAAATAACAAATAAACCCTCTTTGTCGCATCGTCGCGTCAACATTAGCACTTCATCATCATCATCACGCAACTATATAATTTACATACATACCAACAATTTTCATTGTCTCCTGGTGCTAAAAAAACACGTTTATAATATAGAGACAAAGGGAAATTGAATACATCTTTATTTTTATCCTGTATCCAAACTTAAAACTCAAGACATGTGATGCAGTAAATACCACTCATATCTATGTAATTTTTATCTATTAATGGATGTGATAAGTGCCCCATCTATTAATGATTCTAAGATATTTTACAACTTAAATTTCATATATTTTAAATCATTTAGCATAATTTATGCACTTATTTTATAGTTGCTATACAGCGTGTTTCAGAATAAGATGCTGATCCTTAACGGTGTGAATCCTTAGGTGATTTTAAGAAGAAAAGTTCAAATTAATATATATCCTGAACCTATCAACTTTCGAACTACAGGGCGTTAAAGTTTTAAGAAAAAAATGGTTTTTCTATCATAACTTTAAAAATTTTCTAGCTATTTTTATGAATTTTTCACACATGTCCTCTAAGCATCAATAGCCATTTTTTGGTGTAGAATTTTTTTAAAAATTTTTAACCAGTGGCGTCATGAAAGGGTTTGGACTAGACATTTTGGAAAAATATTATGTACGCCACTGTTTTTTCTCAAGATAAAAATTATTTTTAAAATACTCATTCATTTTAGGCCAAATTTAATATCTTGCCTTTTTATCGTCCGACAAACAGTTTCTGACAAAAAAAATAAAAAGCATTAAATGCGCATTCGCTATGTGCCTATGGTTTATGACAAGTAGGCTATGAACTTTGTTAAGGAAACAATGATAATAACGAAATATTTAATGCCAAATAGTTTTAACAGCTATTTCTTTATGTACACGGTTTTCCACTTAACTTAAATTTTAAAAACGTATAAGTATCATGGTAAATTTTACAAATGTCGAGTTTGCGGATATGCCTTGCCTGTACGGGCTTGCTGACGGCAATGCATTCAAAGTCAGACGATTATACCAACAGCGTTGTCCAAATAGAATAGTTTCGGATGCACGAACGATTTTGGGAACTCATAGAAAGTTATGTGAAACGGGATCGTTTGAAACAAAAAACTACTTAAAATGGGCACACCAAACTACACGAAAAAACCGGAAACCGAAGAAGCTGTTTTAAATTTAGTGGAACAAAACCCTAATATAAGTTCCAGAAAAATTAGGAATATTTTAAATATTAGTCAGGTCCTAGTCTGGAGAATTCTTCAAAGTTATTTGTTATATCTGTACCATATTCAACGGGTCCAGGCCCTACTTTCTAGGGATTTTCCATTACGCATCAATTTCTGCCAATGGTTTATTCAAATGTTTACCGAAAATCCCCAATTTGATGCCAGAATTTTGTTCACGGACGAAGCTAATTTTTCCAGGAACGCCATACAAAATTTTGATAAAAATCACTTCTGGGCAGAAGAAAATAACCCACGTGCCATTACGGAATTCCACCACCAAGAGCAATTTTCTGTAAATATTTGGGCTGGAATTATTAGTGATTATTTAATTGGGCCATATTTTTTACCAGCAAGATTGAACGGAATCAATTATCGCCAATTTCTAGAACACATTTTACCAATTTTGCTAGAAGACGTCCCTATTTTTACACGACATCGTATGTGGTTTGTGCACGATGGTGCACCTGCCTATTTCAGTCTCTTAGCACGAGAGTTTTAAAATCAACATTATAGTAATCGATGGATAGGGCGCAGAGGAACACAATTGTGGCCACCTAGATCCCCTGATCTAAACAGTCTAGATTTTTTCCTGTGGGGACATCTGAAAACGTTGGTTTACAGCATCCCAATAAATACTGAAGAGGAGTTAAGAAACCGCGTAATAGTTTGTTTTGACACTATCAGGAATACTCCAGGAATTTTACAAAGGGTACGAGACTCAATGAGGAGAAGAGCTGAAGCATGCATTCTTGCAGGTGGTGGCCAATTTCAACAGCTAATCTAAATTATTTTCGTTTTTGTTCACACGTTATTTATTTAATGTTAGTTGTTTTAATTTATTGTTAAAAAATAAACCATAGGCACATAGCGAATGCTCATTTAATGCTTTATATTTTTTTGTCGGAAACTGTTTGTCGGACGATAAAAAGGCAAGATATTAAATTTTGCCTAAAATGAATGAGTATTTTAAAAATAATTTTTATCTTGAGAAAAAGCAGTGGCGTACATAATGTTTTTCCAAAATGTCTAGTCCAAACCCTTTCAAGACGCCACTGGTTAAAAATTTTTTAAATTTTTTTACACCAAATAATGGCTATTGATGCTTAGAGGGCATGTGTGAAAAATTCATAAAAATAGCTAGAAAGTTTTTAAAGTTATGATAGAAAAACGATTTTTTTCTTAAAACTTTAACGCACTGTAGTTCGAAAGTTGATAGGTTAAGGATATATTATTAATTTAAATTTTTCTTCTTAAAATCACCTAAGTATTCACACCGTTAAGGATCAGCATCTTATTCTGAAACACCCTGTATAATAATAAGTATTTATTTATAAGTTGTCAAAAGGTGCTTATTTAAATTGTTGATAAACTTACCCCACAACATTTTGCCTGTTTCTGTTTTCTGTTGGCTTGAGGTTTATTATAAACATAATCAATTAATCAAAGTGTTATTTTAAATTATATTTTAATTATTGTACAAATTGGGTAATGTTGTACATGACCACATATATATTTGTGTATATTTTAAACCATAAATTTAATTATCTTTGTCACTTTAATTTAAATTTGTTGCAATAATTATTTTATTATTATATTCTGGGAATTAGCTTTTTCATTATAATGGACAAAAAGTAGCTTTGTTATTATATGTAGAAATCGAGTTGTACCTCAGTACTTAGAGTTTGTTTGGGTTTATTTATCTGTATTCTGTAATCTGTGCATCAGAAGCTGTCTCACAAACTTGCATTTCATTGTTAAACATAGACACGATAATAATTATATCTACCTTTAGACCCATATTTATTTCGTGCTCAAACAAAAGTTAAGTTTTATTGGTGAAAAACTATGCCCGAGCGCACGGTTCGCCGGTCAGCTGCCTTTCCTCCCAGCAGCATCGGGCATGCGCACAAACCTCTTATTATCGGCCTGTTCTTCTTTAGCGACATGCTCAAAATACACTCTAGAACCGGCTCGGTGCCATTTTTGTTGTTGTGTTTTAAGTTTTCTCTGTGGATTCCTTGCTGTTTATTTTAGGTGTTTGATATTTACGGATTTCTAGTTTTTGTGCAGTTTAGTGAATTGTGTGTGTGCTTTTAGTGACTCGGATACTCGGATTGGAATTTAAGCAATGACATGTATTTTTATAATAAATAGGACACACAAAAAAAACTTCATTTTTGTAAATGTTTTTCTAGAACGATTTATCTCTCTACGAGAATATGTGAGTTATCAATTAATACTTAAAAATACTTGTTTGGAATATATTACTTGCGTATATACAAAGCTAAGATTTTTTTTTTGAGTTTATATTTTTAAAACAAGTATTTTCTTTTTTGTGTGGTGTATTCAAATTTAAATAATATATCTATAATTATAAAAGATAAATATTTTTGTTATTATGTTCAATTATCTGGAATTAATATTAACAGATACAATTTGCTAAGCCACAAACAATTTATTTCATTTGAAAAGACATAATATTCAGAAAAATAAATCACAAAAATTAAGAATTTAATATTTCATATGCTTACTAGCATTATAATGAAATTTCAATAGCTATTTTTGTATTAAGTGCGTAAAATGAGTGTTTTTGAATGTGTCATTAAAACATGAATTTCACAAACGAAATGCAAACAACATTTTTCATACAACTGTAAGTAGGAATTAATCGGCTAAAATTTTATATTATAAATAAATACTCCCTATATAATTTTACAGCATCAAGTTAACATGCTCTGTCGTTACTATAGAAACGGCTTGTTGGCACGTTGCTTGTTGTACTGTCATACGTTTATAGTTTGTTCGTATTTACTTCAATTTTAAGATATTTTTAATAAGATGGATGTTGATTATAGTAGTGGCAGCGATACTCCATCGGATATAGCCGATGTATGTAGCAAATTCGGCAATATCTAACATTTTACCGGCCAAATCTAACGTAGTGTATGGAAAAACTTATGACACATTCGAGCGAATTTTTCACTTCGACCTGCGGTCTCGGTCAAAAATCACGCTCTCCTGTACCTCATTTCACACACTTAATGCAAAAATAATATTTTTAGTTGTTTTTATATATTTTCCGTTCCATTATTTAAATCAAATTTTCTGGCTACAAGTGCATTTCACAAAGTTTGTAATAAATGTCGGTCTGTATTGGCAAATCCGATCATGCTAGGCCAACAGCTTAAGTCAGCTTAAGTATTTTTATGATCCACCCTGTATAATATATTTTTTCTAAAAAAATGCATTTAAAAAAAATCAATTTGACTGGTTTTATCGAGTGGACCGTATTTCATATAAACGGATGATTTTACAACTCTTAGTCTGCTTTTTAAAAATATTTAGTATCCCTTTTGTTTGAAATATTTCGTTTATTTCTGCAGAAGTTATAAAATGTTAAAAATAATAGCTTAGTAATTTTCTCTGAGTGGGCAACAAATTTCTCTCCCTACGAAAGGGATTGTTCCAACTGGTATTAATTTCAACGGATATATACAAAACACCTGTTGCAATTACGTCAGACTTTATACATTGCTTTTTAAGATGGAGACATTTTGGGCATGAAATACTATCTAAGCTATTGTGAAATTTTGGACAATGCATTTAAAGTAAGAAAATTTTTGCATCTAACATGTATCGCGCACATACCGAAATTATCTACATAAAGTAAATAACAATTCTTAGATAATGTATATAATATCTTATTTCCTAATATGTGTTGTCAAAACTACTTCTGTATTATTTTTCTTTCGCATCCCTATTTAGGGGGCATGTGCTCCCTGTACCCACTACCAGTTATGTCACTGCCACCAGTTCGAATACATTTAATTAATTATATTTTTGAACGTCTTTTCATTCTAACATACTTTTATCTATTGAAAGATACCTACTGAAGTAATTTTTTATAATGGGTTTTCATATAAAGTAAGGATAAAGTTCACTTATTATATATTTTTAACAAATCAAATTAATAACAAAAAGGAAATGGAATCTAGTAGCTTACATAATGGGATTTTAGTGGATGATCTTATTTTTATTTATTTTTGCGGCTATATGTTGTATTCCGGCCACTTAATGCATTAATGTAACAAATGCCTTGTTCCTATTTCACCAAACAGAAGCCAATAGCGATAAAAAACCGTTATTGTGCTCATATTTTTCTGCCCAACTTTCATGCCCTGAAGAGTTTACGTTTGTTGAATATGAAATGTGAGGTATGTACGAAGATTTTATAGGGAAACAATAATGATTTATCTGTTGTTATTATTAAATTTCAATTTAAACACAAAGTTTTGATATCTGCAGTACAATTATTGAGGTAGCGATCAATAGGTATAAGATTGGCATTGAACTAAGGCTTAAAAAGTGATTTCCGTTAGCTGGAAAGTAATGGCTTAGCGTCAGTGGCGTATTTATACGAGAGAACGCAATTGATCACAAACACAGCTCACCAACACTGTAGATAATGAAAGTTCTGCGTCACATGTAGTAAACACATTCATATATTTAATATATTATTTTTACACATACAAATGCATTTAACCTTTATTTTCAAACACAGTCGGCAGATCTAGAGTAATCAGCAGAAATTTGTCAACATTAATTTCTGTTTAATCGTAAACAAAAACAAACGTAAAAAAATTTTTCAGTTATTATTCCAGCCTACCATGCATTTTTTATTGTTTATCAAATTGATTTTACTTATATCAATTTTTTTTTATTGGAAATGTAAGTTTACAATAAATAAATTAACATGAAATATTTCACATACGTAATAGGTATTGGCTTACAAGCCAATCTTAACAAAATATTACTGGGTAGCCTGCAGATAACTGCAACACATTTGTGCCCGAGGTGATAGACAGTTTTCGTTGTCTTTTAAAAGCGATTCCGATAGCCGCTATTTGACAACTTTGACATTTGAGCTGTCATTTATCGTTATCGTTACGGATAAGTGGCGGGAGCTAACGGACGGAAGCCAAAGCCATAGCGAAAACGGAACGCATGCGTAATGACCATTTTTTTGACAAATGCAATCAACATAACCTATTTTTTGTTGAGGTCTGTTTTTAAAGTTTTTGGTTAGTATTTTTTGTTTCGTCGTGGATTCAACAATAAATTCCCTCAAAAGATCGAGAAATCGTTTCACGGATGAGGACGATATCATTTTATTAGAGGAAATATTGGCCAACAACCCATATGGATATGCATGTAAATAGGCTTCCGTAGTAGCCAATTTTGTAAAAACCACAGGGAAAGAAGTATCATTGAGAGGGGTTAGAGAACACATCCTACATCATAATTTTTTCAAATCGGAAATAAAGTTTGCATTCAGCATTATTATAGTTTTCTAAATTGAAATTTCCATACAGCTGTGCTCGCGATCAAGCACCTCCAAGAGAAGGGCATCATCCGAATCACTGGATGAGTCCAATAAATGCAACCTTTCGTCTATCATGATGTTTTAGAATTTTGGGTACTAGGAAATTAAAACCAAGCAAAAAAGATACCACAAAACGTATATGAAAATATGAACACAAACCATTAAAGATAGGTTATGTTATATTTGTTATGTTTACTGTCGAATTCGACTTAACGTTAACGTTAAGCGAATTGAACGAAAACTATTTTTACGATCTGTCAAATAGCGGCGTCGTATTCGTATTCGTTATGGTTAACCGTTTGAATTTGCCAATACAACGAAAACTGTCTAATATCTAACAATCTATCAGTTACGAACAGATAGTTTGGGCTCTTGAAATGATAATTTTAACATTTTCGTTTTACTGAGTAGATTAGAAGTATTACATAATGGCACAAGATAATGTTTTAAGCTAATGAGCTAACTCGATAAGTAGATACTTGACCATTGGCCATATTTTACAGAGAAATTTAATGTCATGTCGATACGGTTTCTTTTGTTTTAGAAAATGCTGTAAGAATCACGTGATAGTTTATGGATGTTTTAGTACGTGTCTCGTTGCATCCTAGTGCTTGTGTTTTATACAGTATTTGTGATATATTATATGAATTGAGACAATTCCTGATGAGGAGACCTGTGAGACGCAACCTAAACAAATATTTTTTGTTATGGTTGTCAGTGCAGCTTTTATTTATAAATAAACGTAGAAAAAATTATTTACGATAAAGTGCTTCCATCTTTATTTTCCAAATCTTGATTAATATAAAAACGTGCCTTTATTCCATAATATAAATTCTTTTGCGCGTCTTTTTATTGATTTAATACTATTTATATTGAATAACAAATTAAATCAATAAAAGCTCGTTCAAAAGTTAATAATAAAATTGAAAAGTTCTAAAACCGCTGTTCGAATTTCCTGCCATTGCGCCTTTAATGGTCAGCAGGCACCTAAAACCGTTCTCTCTCGCTCACTCTCTCTTTTTTCTCCCTCCACTGTGTTGCGATTTTTTAACAAGGAATTAATTTATTTCTAACCCTATAAATTTTCTTTGGTGGTATGGATCATACCTGTAACAATTATGGTGATACATTCAAAATTGGAAACTGTTGGTCATAGTTTTATAAGTTATAATTTGTACATTGTGTGTGTGAAAAGAAAATTTTTCTCGTGCCAATGCAATTAGAAAGGGAACAGAATATCTTTTTTGAAAATACAATAAATAGTTGGTATTAATCAACAGAACAAATATGTTTTATGTTTATTATTATTAGGTATAAATATGTTGTAATAAATTGCTCCATTGCTCAGTTTTACTGTTCAACTAAGTAAATAAACAATAAATTAAACATATGGCATATTATACAATTTTGTATTTACACCCCTTGTTAATGTGTAAATATTTACTCTCTATGTGCTATATACTGCTGCCGAACAACATATTTATTAATTTTAATACAAACCGTGCAAAATGTTCCAGTCATTCCTGAGTAAATCTCATACGTTGTAAATCGAACAGAGTATAGGTAAAGTCAGCAATTTGGATAGAAACATGTTGAGAGTAAATAAGGAGGTTAAGGTCGAAAACATTTGCTCTAGAACTAAAGGGTTTTAAGCGCGAAAAGCTCAGCAATGTTGAGTTGAATTTAATATTGGAAATTAAAAAAAAAAATTAAAAAAACAAGATAGTCGAGGAAGTTAGGCGGTAAGATAAGGACGTAAAATATACATTCAGAGGATGTAAGAACGTAAAACGGATATAAAATGTTCGTCCTTTGGACGAGGTATGCTATATAGGTACACCATCCATATTTCACTAGAAATTAGAAATCCATTACCTAACCAAACCTAATACCTAAATTGTTTTGGGTTTATTGGATTTAAAACACGATGTCTGCCTCCAGACGAAACTTTAATCAGGCGAAAAATGTTACCTAAAAATATGATTTTTACTATTATATTTCCAAGAACGTCGAACCCAAGATAAGCATGCCTCCGTGAGTATATCGTCAAGTGGAAAGCGCGACTTCAAGATACGATAATAATGAAACATATTGTCATGTAGGGGGTGTAGCTAGGTTTTGCGAGAGGTTAATAAAGGTAGACAGGCTTTATAAAAACAACTATAATCTATTATTGTAGACAAACAAACCAGTTATACATACATTATAATACCTATGATCCAGGGGCTGCTTTACTGGCTAGGGCGGCAAATGGCAGGTGCCGTGACAGGCAGTCGAGACGCGTCGAGGAGTGTCGTGATGGGACCTCACTAAGAGAGTGGGTTTACGTGACCCCGGACTCGGAGTGTGTCGGAGTCTGACCCAAGATGAGTCTGTGACCCAAGAGTGAGTGAGTGTCGTCCAAGCTTGTCGGATTGCTATTTATACTGATCGTCCTCTTGTTTAATTAGATCAGTATAAATAAAACAAGCCGATGTTTATGTGCAGTTTGCAAAATAAGCTTGGACTAGATTTAAATTAGAAATAATAATAATTTAAGAAATAAATAATAAATTTGGAAAATGCCCTATTTTCATGACATTACGATGGTTGTTGGCCATTCGTTATCTAAGAGACGTGGAGGTAGTAAAAATGTATTAGAGTCGGTTTGCAAAATTTATATAACTGTTATAGTGTTTAGAATGAAAAATATGTTTCAAAGCTGTAGCCAATGTATTATTATAGTATTATAATAGTATTTAATTAATAAAATGCATTATTATTTCTTTTGTGGCCCTCTAGGCACTGCGTTCCCTGAAGAGCCGCCACTACTCTTACTATTACGGTTTCCGATTATCCAACATTGATACCATCCAAAATGTATTATTTAATTGTCAGAAAATCTAAAACCGATAATATTGACACTCTATGAGTATCACTTACTCTGCCCGCATGCAAAATTATGATGCTCGTATGCAAAAATATTTGTCTTAGATATAACTAAATCACATTAATTGTTCAAAACCATACATATCGTGAATTCTGACACGATAGCACGTTTATAGCAGACAATTTAATCAAAGCGGAACGTATTAGGGGTAAGTTGTTTGAGCTACTTTTATGGAATTAGTTGAACACGTATTTTTATGGCACGTTCCATGACGTCAATTGGACGGGTTGATTTCGTTGTTTGTAAAACATAAAAATAAAATGGATTTTTACATAAAAAGGTTATTAAATAGAATTATAAGCATATAAAACAAAAATTGGATTTGGGCAGTTTTTTTCCAAGTGGACCATGCAGAATTTTATAATATACAGGGTGCTATGAAAATAACTGTTATTACATATATCTTTATTTCAGAGTGTTTGTTTAATGTATAAAAAGATTAGGTGTGTATTTCGGATATATCCTGCTTCTAACACTAGACATGTTCTGAATATTCCTCTTCTCATGCCAGCCTCTTCACATTATTCACAAGTATAACGTTCAGTATAATGCGAGAAAATATTTAATCATTCACCAACTATTATTAAATCTTTAACTCCAAATAAATTTCGGTCTGAAGTAGGAGACAGGAGCATTTCGAAGACGTATGGTGATGCGTTTTATTTGTTGTTTCCATTAATATCATATTATATTACCATCATCATTGTTTTCATTAATGTTTGTTGTTTTGATTTCTGTAATTATTTGTTGTTGCTTCATTATATTTAATCCTGATATAAAAACCATGTGCATTAAAATATTTTTAAATATAGCTTCGCTACTACTGGTGGTTTGCATAGGAAAAATTGGTTGTGTAGAGCTAAATAAAGGGGTGCGGAGCACTCGGTCTGATTTTAGGGATTCTTACCCAACTATTTAGAATCTTTAGATGATCGTTTAAATATAAAGTATGGTGTGCTTGCTTAGGACACCAAAAAACCCACCTATTTAATTACACCAAGTAATTTCCATGACGTTCTGTATATTAGAGGATTGGGGCAAGATTTCTATATGTATCAGATTTATTATTGTGGTGGTCTTATTCTGACTATTTTTTAAAACTTACTAACGTTATTGAACTAAGATTGTCAGTTTAATTTAGGCGATGTTCCAGCTCCACCTATGGTCTGGTAATTTTTTCTTATAAACGATGATAGAAAAACAGCCACAGCCCAAAAATGCGTTTAGTTTAAACTCTTGATGAACTTATATTTTTTGGTATCAAAACCCCCTTAGATATAAGTGGCATATTTTTAAGTTTGTCTTTTCCTGAGAGAGCCAACATTTTACCTATGTATGTGGCATTGTAGCAGTTTATCATAATTATTGAGCTAATTTAATAAATAATATAGGCTTTGGGGCGTCCTTTAGATTTACCCGTAAGTTTGGGACAAATTAGAGACGAGAATCTATAATAATCATGAAGGATAACAGGTTTTCAGCAAACCTATTATCGACAGCCTAGGGAATAGCAAAATTATTGAGGTAAATTTGATATATTGATGTTAAGTTCGGTAAATTAATAGCAAGGGTGGGTATGGGAAACAAATTATAACCGACGTCGTCGTACCATATGGTTTATAATAAAATTTTATTGGGTTCAGCTAAAGCTAAAGCTAAAATTAACCATGTAGATTTGGCATTATCAACAATCATCAAAATATTATGATAAGGAAATACAAATAGCAAATTACAAGAATATATTTTTGTCAGTTGTATCATCCTGTAATATATAAAGAGGCTCGTATTGGCCAAATTAAAGTGATTAGGGGAGTGTGGGGGAGTTGAAGCCTAATAAGAAGAATATAAAACAAACAGGGTAAAAATATTCCTAATTATTTATTGTTATGGCTTTAAATTGAGTTCTTTGGTTACGTGACTAACTTAAAAGTATCATCAGCCGCGTAACTAGTAGCCTCAGCTAACGGAGGACGGGGCATGGCCCTATGGGCGCTGACCAGGCAGTATAGATGAAAAGTGCCGCAGACTAAATTTTGAGAAATTTGGTAAATAATAATTTATGGTACCTACATACTACTAATATTGGTCAGCCACTCGTCCAAAAGAAGTTCCCTATGAAATCATCGTTTCCATGTTCCTATTTTTATAAAGTTTTAATATATATAGGGACAAAAGTTGTCCATATATGTTGGAGCCCATTGTATTTTAGGTTTCACATTCCCTTTGGTATAATTATTAAAATAAAATGCCATACCTGTACTAATATGTAACAAGCCGAACATTGAAGCAATATAATAAATCAAAATTGAAAATTCCACACATTCTGTGAATTGAGGCCGTAGTGTGGTTTTTAATGGGAGCCATCTAGATTATCTGAAAATTCACAATTTTAAAGGTCCTAAAAACTGATCGTATTTTTTAATATTTATACAACAATTAATATAGTTAACTTTTCAGAATTGACAATAATTGTTTTATGCGTATTTTTTTTACTCCTTCCTCGTATATTCGACAAAAATATATTACGATTGATGTGATGATTAATCTTTCTTTTTCTTCATAATAATAACGTTAGGAAATCCAAAAAAACTAAATTTAGTTGCAGTAAATAATACATATTATAATAACAATTAATAACTAAGCTAAAAGATTGCGCCTTTATAATAACTTTTTTGAATAAAAAATGTTTTAAACATTTTATAATAAACTTTTTCTATTGACACAAATAAAGTCCCTACATTTAGCAAAACTTTATTAATATATACCGAAGAGTTTAATTTTACTTCGTGCTTGTGTTTATGCAAATTATTTTTATAAATAAATAAATATGTAAATCAATTCAAAATATTTATTAATTACTTCATTCATCAGCTATCCCCTGTGGCATTATCAAAAAACCAATGACGTATTCAAGTTTTAGCGACGGAGAGAAAGCAGATTACATAATATGACCAATGGATACACACATTGATCCTCTTTCCTTAGTTACCGATAATGTTGTCTTTTGAAATTCAGGTAGACATGCGAGCAAAAGACATGAAAAAACTGAAAGAAAACTGAAGAACTTGACAGATTTTTAGCCAATGATTACAAGGCGCAGACTGAAAATTTACAAGAGACTGAAGAAAGGTTGAAGATGGAAGGATTGATAGAAGAACTTAATATTAATTCCCAGAGAGTATTGGCGACTTTGGGGCAAGCAGAAGGTGGTAAGTATGCAGGTAGCAGTAACTGTCTATATTTTTCTTTAATTAATTTGTTATGCAGTTTTTTGGAAAAAAAAGCTTCTCTGTTAAAATTCAAGACATTCTATCTATCTATCGGCGTTTGTAAAAAAGGAGTTTTACTTCAACCCGATAAATAATAAACAAACACACTTCCTTCTAAAGTCTAACAGTAGATATCAAAAATTTCCAGCTTCGTCAACGAGTTGGAGCCAATAACTTTATAAAAGAGCATATTATGTCCCTAATTGTTTAAGTAATTTTGATCTTAAGCAAACTTGAGTGGTATAACTTATTAAATCTAATATATTATGTACGTCTATTAAAGTGGCTGATTTGAAAGAAAACTTATTAGAATTAAAATTAAACTTTTACTTATTTTTCAACGACTAATTATGTAAAATTACATTTTCTTCTTTGCACTTATAGAGTATAATGTAAACACATCTGTTGAGTCCTAAATATTAATAAAACTTTATTCATGATAAAAAAATCATGTCTGATACTACTGTTTCATGTAAATATACTAGGTATATAAATATTTTAATTTTACGTAAGGTTATGGATCATGTACTTGTAAAGGCATTGGTCCATCCGGAGACAAACCGCATTACTAAGAATGGCAATTGGTAGTTATTTGGCACAAATATTTTGTACTGTGTAATTGCTGACTATTTGTATCTTGGCATCAGTTAAAACTAAAACTTTATTCTGTTTCATTTCATTTTATCCCAAGAACAAATACTATTTGACTACTAGATAAAAATTAAACTAATGGTTATTATCCCGAAGTCTCTGCTCATCGTTACAATGCAAAGAGTAACTTGATAGCCGTTACTTGGTTAAGCAAGTATGGAAAAGAACTTTTAATAGCACTTAAAACTTTTAAATTATGTTTTTGTAACATAATATCATCTTTGAAATAATGGTTAAATTTTATACAGGGTTTTTATTAAAGAACGGAACCTGTCAAATGTAAACTTATTTCTGTTTACATGTTTTAGGTGGTAGTCTGTAGGTAAAGTTAATTTTTTCTTAGCGTTTCGACGGAAGACAACGACATTTGGCATTAACAGCTGATCTGGTTTCGTTGTTAAAGTTCCCACATCAGCAGTCGGCCGTAGCAAGCTCACGCGTCAGATTGCGTCATATTATTTTCTTCCGATTTTGGTGTTTTCTAAGTGTGTCTGTGGCTGTTTTTGTGTAGTGGGTCTTTTAAACCTTTTAATTTTGGATTTATATACACTCTCCGACAATAAATTCCGGACAAGAAAAATTAAAGTCATTTTAATAGTCCTGTAACTTTTTTATTTCTTTTCCGATTTTATTGAAATTTTGAGCAAAGTGTAGCCCTATTTTTTGACAAGTTAGCCTAAATTTTAGATTTTAAAAAATACTGATGGCTCGACCAATATATAGGGAAAAACAAAAGTTAATTTTTTACCTCTATTTTCTTAACGCCCTGTGGAAAAATTGAGCAGTGAAATGTAGCTTTGTTACGTTTTGTTTTGAAGTGTGACCCTTTTTTGACAGAATGTTTTTTGGTTCACCCTAATATCTGCTTTTTGAGAAAATATACAGATGTTTAAAAAAAGTGGTGCAATTTTTTAAATTTTATTTACATTTATAACGTTACATTATCTTATAGACTAGCTTAAAGAAAATCCTAAAATTTAATAGCGCGTGTTGCCACCTCGTGCCGTTATGCCCTCATGCGACGTGGCATGCTAGCAACGCAGTTTTGAATGACTTTTTGAGGAATGTTTTGCCATTCTTCAAGAGAGCTGCTCGCAGATCTGGTACTGTTTCTAAATTTGGATTTCGAACACATCTACACATCTACACATCTACCTAGCATATCCCACACATGCTCAATTGCGTTTAAATCTGGGCTATGCGGGGGCCATTGAAGTCGTTGAATGTTAACCTGATCTAAATATTTCGTTACAACCCGTGCAACGTGGGGCCTTGCATTGTCTTGCATTAATATAAAATTCGGCCCAACGAACTCGGCGTAGGGTAAAGTATGTTTTACAATAAATGGCCGACTCCGTTTACCTACCTGGGACGTTTTGCAAGAGCCCGACGGCCGAGCTCTTGCAAAACGTCCCAGGTAGTTAAACGGAGTCAACCATTTATTGTGAAACATACTTTACCACGTGTTCTGCCAAGCATTGGTTAATGTATCTATCAGCAGTTATAGAACCATTTTCAACCAACACTAGCTCTATACGAGCATGTTGTGATACCCCAGCCCACACCATGACACTACCGCCTCCAAACGGTATTCTTGGAGTTATGCAACATTGGGCGTATCGTTCACCTGGTCTCCTCCAAACCCGTTCAGATCTGTCAGGTGAGCGCAGACAAAACCGCGATTCATCTGTAAATAGTACCTGCGACCACTCTTCTAGTCCCCAGTTTTCATGTTCTTGTGCAAAATGTAACCGTTGTGTACGGTAAGCTGGGAGTAATTTGGGACATGCAACGGGTCTTCTGGACTTCAATCTCGCTTCATTTAATCTGCGTTGGATGGTTCTTGCAGAGATTGTAGTACCACGTACGTCTTGAAGTCTGCGACTAATTACAGTAGATGGTACATTACGATCACGTAAGGCAGTTAAGTTTAGAAATTGGTTATCACGTTGATTAGTAGTGCGTGGTCTCCCTGAGCCTCTACGTCGGGTTTGTTTGGCGAAACCGGCTAATCGCGTCTTGTATAGTAGGTACTTTTAGTTTTGCCTAAGAATTCCTCAATATACCGTATATTGCGGCCATCATCATTCAGTGAAACAGCACGTGCCACATCTTCTGGTATCATTTTTTTACAACAAAAAACTTTAAATAAGGTCTTCTGCAATGGCAGTTTACTGACAATACTTATAACGTTACTACGCAACCAAAAGCGAGGCGACTAGATAAGTAACGTTATAAATGTAAATAAAATTTAAAAAATTGCACCACTTTTTTTAAACATCTGTATATTTTCTCAAAAAGCAGATATTAGAGTGAACCAAAAAACATTCTGTCAAAAAAGGGTCACACTTCAGAACAAAACGTAACAAAGCTACATTTCACCGCTCAATTTTTCCACAGGGCATTAAGAAAATAGAGGTAAAAAAGTAACTTTTGTTTTTCCCTATATATTGGTCGAGCCATCAGTATTTTTTAAAATCTAAAATTTGGGCTAACTTGTCAAAACATAGGGCTACACTTTGCTCAAAATTTCAATAAAATCGGAAAAGATATAAAAAAGTTACAGGACTATCAAAATGACTTTAATTTTTCTTGTCCGGAATTTATTGTCGGGGAGTGTATGAAGCCTCCACGGCAAAAACGCTGAAAGTCCATTTTTATGATGAAATGTAAACCAAAAAAATGCGTGTAAAAAGTTGAATTGAGTGGCCCGGGCTGCCTGGCAATATCAATATTTAATTAATCAAAATTTAACAGATGGCGAAAGCGAACTTAGTTCGGTTCTGTTTCTGTAGCCAACCGCTTAACGTAGAATATACCAGACTTCGAGAGGGTAGCATTAATCACAAGTGATGCCGTTAGTTTACCGACTTCATTAGAGAGCGTAATTTGTTTAAGTGTTATTAGTCAATTTTTAAAAAATTTAAAAAAAATTTAAAAAACCATAGCCATAAATTTTTTTTTTCTATGCGATATGATAAAAATTAAAATTTAATGAAAAAGCGCATTCCATAATTTCTTTAATAATATGTACTTAAGAGTAGGTTCTTTTAAGCTTTATATACCCACCTACCTTATATGAACGAGCAGCACAGGAATCGAATCATTTTTAGCCCCTAGGCGATAAAAGCAAAGCTTCTCTTTTTAATGAAACCATTAACAATAATATGCACTTTTCCAAGCATTGCTATTTTTTTTTGTAGTAGCGCAGATTTAAATTAACTCTTGTTTTGCTTTTGTTTCGCCTAAACGAAAATTCTAATTTAAGAATTATTTCCTTTTGTGTGTCTGCAATGCCCTATTAAAAATACTTTTCAAATTTTCTCTCATCTAGAGAATGTTACTCCGAAGGGTAATTGTACAGTTTCATGTGCTAAGAATACAAATTACTACATTTCGTGATTAATTATTTTTAATTAAAACATTGCTCTCGCTCTCGCTAAATGCCTGAAAGTGTACAGTAGTATACACAGTACACTAAGCAGCCAATGTATGGAATAAAGTCGATTGATGTACAGGTAGCAGTAGCGGGTCATCAGGGAAGCCAGTGCCTCCATTGCTAAAAAGGAAAAACAATATCTTATTTCGTAAATATAATACAAATAATAAAGTTTAAAAAATATTTTAGGAAACGTCTCTTATACACTTTTACTACCTCCAAAGTCTATATAATAGAGAGAGCAAGAGAGAGATTGTTAAAATTCCGACTCCCCGCGTTAATGCAATGGCTCAAGGTTTCCGAGCGATCAGATCAGTCATCAGCAGTGGCGTAGGGTGTGGCAAGTATTTTTAATACAATAAATACCGTGCGAGCAAAAATTATTTGCATCAAAGAGGGCATTGATTAAAAAACGTAGAGCTTGGTTTAGATCACAATGATATGGGGACGATATATCTAACCAAATCTAGGTTAAAATTTTGTCAAATGTCAAACTAAAGAGTAATAAAATAAGTAGACAAATACAAATTTATTTTTGTTGTTTACAAAATTAACAAAGAAAGAATAATATACAGAAAGAAAAAGAAAAATAATTAAATAAATTGCTGAAATTGGCCACCGCCATGCTCCAAGCATAAATTTACACGTCTCTTCATATTTTCGAAAGTGTTGTGAGAAATGTTACCGCATTCTTGGATAATCCTTTCTTGTAATTGTTCTAAGTTTGCAACTGGTGTTTTAAAAATATTGTTCTTTAAATGCGGAAAAACGAAGTAATCCATAACCGTTAAACAAGGTGATCTAGGTGGGAATTCAATGTCTGATCAAAAACTGATCAATCTGTCGTCGAAAAAATTGCGTAAGTAGTTAATAGTTTCGGCGGCAGTATGGACGGTTGCATCGTCCTGTTGAAAATATCCAAAACGTTGTCAAGTACTTGCTCCACAAATGGATTTAAAATGTTGTCTCTATATCGCTGTGCTGTAACTGTGTCATGGAAAAAAAATAGGACCAACAATTATTCTTCTTCGGGAAACAGCTAACCAGACACCAATTTTTTGAGGGTTCAATGCAGGGAAAATGGGGATTTTCACTACTCCACATGCGTGTATTCTGAGAATTCACATAACCGGAGAGGTGGAACCAGGCTTCATCCGAAAAAAATGTCAGGTCTAATAAATCATTTCTTTCCAATAACTTTTGAGTAAACCATTGAGAGTAATTCGTGCGTGTTTCAAAATCTGCGGCTTGTATTTCTTGGAATACTTGCACTTTATAAGGAAATAAATTTAGCTTCTTCTTAAGAATAGTCCTGCATGTTTCATAATATCTTCCCACTTCTTGGGACAGGCGTCTTATGCAATTTTTGGAGTATTTTGCATTATTTCACGAACGTTTGCAACAAATCCTTCTGTTCTTACAGATGGTCTGCCTGCTCCTTTTTTGTGTTGTATAGAACCTGTTTCCGTAAACAGAGCCACGGTTCTTTTCAGGCAATGATAAAAATCCCCAGCAATAAAAGCAACGTTAGGAAAATGTTCGTGAAAATCGTCCATGCACAAACCCGGATTGTATTTACTCTAACCCTGTTTCGAAAATACGCTTTAACCATGAATTTTTTGTGCTGTTCCGTAAAGCCTATTATGTGAATTGTTCAAGAAACTGGAAAAATTAGCGATGAATCAAATTTCTTGTAACGACTGTCAAAGATGACAGAATAACTGTTTCAAGTAGTTACTGACACACAACAGGTAGTAAGCTCTACGGCTAAGCATTACGTCCTTAGATGCAAGGCCCTCTATGATGCAAATAATTTTTGCTCGCGCGGTAGTTTTAATAGCTAAATTATAAATAATATTTAAATAAGTTTGGCATTAGCTATTTTTTTTATGCGTGTGTTACATATAGTGGACCATACAGCTAGCCAGACAAATTGTGAACACTGGGATCTTTGACTAAAATGTAATTAATAATGTGGTCTATTTATAACAGATCTTTGGTCCTTATTTGTTTCTTTAATCTTGTTTTTTTATCCTATTTCCTTCTTCTTTTCAGTCTTTATGCATCGATTGTTCTGTATAATTTATTCTTAAATATAAATCAGTTGACAATATTTCGCCATATTGTAATGCTTATTAATAGTCTTGATGCCTTGTTTCTAAACAAAGTATTGTTTTAACAACAGCTTTTTACATCCGCTAATAAGCTTTTTAAATTCACGAGGTTTATCCGAAAAATATTTCTCGGACGGCTAATCGCATACTTTTATTTACCCAGGATACAAATTCTAACAAAATTTCTTGATTAATACTTTTTAATTAAAACATTGCGTGGATAAAGGACTAAATATTTATATTCATTTATAAATATTTATTAACGTTTTTAATATTTTTAGAACGAGGGTATATTTTTAATTGATTATAATCTTCTTTTACTAATACAATACAGGGCGGTATAGAAATAATGTATGAAAACTAGAAGATTATAAATAAAGGGCGAAATATATGCAAAATTAATATTTTGTCAATTTTATAATAAAATGCATAAGTTATTATTTTAAGAGCATAATTTTATGTTTTCGGCCCTATCAAAAAATTTAAAACGTTAAAGGTTTAATGTCCATTTCGTTACTTATTTCAGGGATTTTCCAATGTGAAGATTATAATAATTATAATATTTACATTTTGTTTATACACAAGGTATTTATTGCGTTATTATAACCTGCTTAACAAACTGTATTTATATCGATTTGTAATACATATTGCTGTTTTAGTTTGTCGAAAGATTTCAGTATTTTCAGTGTAAAACTTATACTTTCAAATTTGTGTTCATATTGTCTAAAGTGGCGAAAATGTCTTCGTGGATTAAAAATTTCCCAGAGTTAGAGTTTAGTGGAGAAAAAGTCTTCTGTAATTGTACAAAAAGCTGAGTGTAACGAACTCATTTCAAAATGTTGGAGAAAAATCGAAATCTAAAAAGGAAAGCGATCCGTGACTTTTTAATTAGGGGGGAAGGGGTAAAATCGAAATTTTGCCAAGCTAAGCTAATGAACAGCTTTGAACAGCTTTTGAACAGCTTTGAGCAGCTTTTGAACAGCTTTGAACTGCTTTTGAACACTAATGAAAAGCTTTTGAACAGGTTTTAAACAGCTTTTAAACAACTTTTGAACAGCTTTGAACAGCCTTGAACCTGCGCACTGCTGACGCATGCGCAGTAGCTGTTTGGCGCAATTAGCGCAGAACGAATCATCGCCCTCTACTCATGTTGTATAAATATAATTGCAAATAAGCTACAAGAGTTAATAGGATTCTATACGTATAACAAGTTTTTGTTTTGTTGGTAAATAAAATAAAAAGGAAGTATTCAGTATTAGATATTTGTATTTACTTCCTACTTGTTTTATTTCCATGGTGACAAAATCTAGAATGATAGCGGCAACGTGGCTTTCCCTTTTCTCGCGTCGGCCATGCTTAGGTAGCAACTGAAACCGCTGTGGTAAGCGTAGTATTTGTTTTTGCGGCAGTGTGGTTGGTGGTCTGAATAATCGAAATTTGTTATTTGTAAGTGTTTTGGGAAGTTTTGTGCTTCTGTATTTCTAAAGAATTTATTAATATACTTATGAAATTGGTCAAGCAGTGTAACGTTTATCGAGAATAAGATTCTTCTAATACGGAATTATCTTTTTACAAGTAAGGTTGTTGTTTCTATTGTTTGTTCATTCAGTGGCGTAGTAATTAGTAAAAAAGAGTAAATAAAAATAATTGAAAATTATCAAGGCCCAAATTATTAATAGGTATCTTGTTAACATTAACTGTGATATAACTTTTAATGATACCATTATTGAAACAACATTTCTGTCATGATAGTTTTGTGACAGTTAGTAGAAAAACATTAATAATTTGGGCCTTAGGTATTAATTTATTTTCTTATTCAATTACAAACCTTAATCAAAAACAACATTTTATCAGCAACTGGAAATCGTTTATTTCCAAACAATTTTGACCACCCAACACAGATAGGTTAATATTTTCACACCGAAAAATATTTGATTTTCCTGTCTTCTTAGAAAGTTACCTACATAAATTATGCATACACTAAAACTACAGAAATTAGTACTCATTTACTCTGGAATGTAAACCAGGCAAGTGTAAAATAACATACACAAAGCAGGAAGCAAAAAATTATACTTCTATTATAAAGCGTTTCCTCTTCTGGCATGTAAACCAAAAATATTTCTCTTTCAACAATGAAAATAGTTTTACCTATTATTGCACTGCAGCACACAGCATAACAGAGTATATTTACAAATATTTTTACAAATATCTTCTACAGGATTGTACAGGTTATGATTGATTAAATATAAAAAAATAAAATCTTCCTCTGCGGACATAACATTTTTTTTAGAGGCATAGGATTACTAGATATAGTTTCTACTATAAGAGGTTAAATTATTTCCACAAATTTATTCGAGCTCATGAATATTTTGAAAATTATCCCGCATCGAAGACGAGGAATAGTTTTCTAAAAATATGTAATATTTGGCCAAACCAATAGAAGATTGCGGTTGCCATTTAAAGAAAGAAAATTTGTTGCGAATTGTTCAGGAATATTTGGTTGAAACTTATTTAAAATTGAAACTATTAAATGAAAAAATTTTTCGCCTTTAAGAAAAAAAATAGGTGGCAGAATAATACCAAAAAAATCTTAATTATGTTATGGAAAAGTATAAAAATTTTAGTTTATAAAAAATTAAGACCTAATTTTGTTCAACTGCATTTTTGCGAAGTGTAAACACGTTTAAATTTAAAAAAGTCAAACAAAATTATTCTGTGATTGAAAATTGATCAAAAAGTAGGGGTAGTTGGGGGACATTGATACATCCCCTCTAACTCAAAATGAATTATCTGAGACGTTTGTCTATTTACTCGTAGATAGGGCTGGTAGCCCCAAAACGACCATACATTTTTGGTGCTCTATCAGTGACCACCTCATTGTCGATCGCTTCGCACGTGTTCTGCATTATCTTAAGTAAATTTGTTCATTTGGCTTTGAAATGTAATTCTTGGGATATTTTAAATACTTAAGCTATCTGAATTAATATGAAAGGTAAGACATTGTTTATATTTCACTAAACCATATCGGATTTAACTTTAGCAGGTTTTGTTTTCAGGATGACAGTGTGTTTTATTCAATATGGCCTCTTGGGGCACATTGATACGTATCAATGTACCCCATAAGGTGTATAGTTTAATATTAAATGTGTTCTTTTACCTGAACCAATACCCTCAACATCAAGCGCTATAACACCTGAATCTGTTAGGCCACTGCCAAAAATTATTAAAACAGTTCTAAAGCGGAAGATAAGAGAAAAGGGAAAATCAAGAATCTACACTAATACGCCAGAGAAAGAGAGGCTTGAGGAATTGGCAAAAATAAAAGATTTAAAAAGGAATAAAAAAGAACATAATAATATGCAACGCGTAAAAGAACTTAAAACAGCAAAAAAGTTACTAGGTTTGTGTCCAGAATCTGATGTTCTAGCAAACAAAATAAAAAAGAGAAAACTGTCTGAAGTAAGCAGTAGTTCCTCAAGTTGTACCAGTGATTTTGAAGTTAAAGATTTTTCATCAGACTTAAACTTTTGCCCATCTGAAGACGAAGGTTCTGATAATCAACGGACGCCTATTGAAATAAAGCCAGAAAATTTAAAAGAAAGAGATTTTATCCTTATTAAGTTTGAAAATAAGAAAGGCAATAAACACTATGTTGGTAAAATTCTTTTAAAATATGATAACAGCGAATACCAAGTTTCGTATCTGAGGAAAATACCTTTGGGTAGCTTTGCCTTTCCAGATGTGAAGGATGAAGCCTCAGTTAATATATCTGATATAATACTACAGCTGCCATTGCCAACCATTACCAATGGTACCAACAGAACAGCGTTTTTTTTTTTTTTTTAATTTCAAAATTAAACTTTTCTCTTACAATTTGTAGATATAAGGTTTTAGAATTTAGTTACTCTTCTATGTATACTTTAAGTTATGATTTTTTCGTTCCCATTATATTAATAATTATTAAAATATATTGTGTTTATTTTTTTTAAACTAACGTCCGTAATTTGTGTTATGATAAGTGTTGAAGAATGTGTATCAATGTGCCCCTCCTGGGGCACATTCATTCAAATCCCACTTCATAATTGATGTCGCGTGGCATCTATTATTATTAAAATAGAGCAAAATAAATATTTAATCAATATATAGGAATAAAATCACAAATCTTTAAATCTAACATATTACTTTTACTTTCTTTCACTGGATAAGACCTTTCTTTTCCTCCCAAAAAAAAGTTCATCAATGTGCCCCAACGCCTCCTACTGGTGTGGAATTTTTAGTGAAATTATGTTGAAAAATAAAATCATCTAAAAAAATCTTTTTTATTATTGTTAATAAGAAAACTGGTGCTCCTTGTATTATAAATCCGTAGTAATGGTCAGAATATAGTAAAATTAAATGGCAGTAATGCAATTTATAGCAAAATAAAAGTAACTAACCATTAGAGCATGTCGGCGCTATGCCGTTTTGTCATAATTGCTGAAGAGTTTTTGCAAAAACGTTTATAAACTGTCTTTTATTATAGACAATACCAGAGAACTTACTCTAGTTCTCTGGACAATACTTATACTATGCTTTAGTTATTATATTATCACACATTTTATTTTAGTACTGGGTATCATCAGAGACCTTTTTATTACCTTCAGGACTATCAGCAAAATAAATATTTCTCATCGCCCGTCATGTTTTATATTTCTTAAATAAAAGTTATTCACTGTTTCCTAAAATTCAGTTATGTGTAAAAAACGAACGAAGGTTTTTCGTTTATCGTATCAAGTTGTCAAGAATACCAAAAAAGAGCTTGTGTCGGCAAAACTAAATAAAAGACGAGCAGGAATCCTTATATTTCATTTTATATTTTTTCTTTAAAGTTCTAAACTTGTGATACGAATTTTTACTAGAAATATTTTACTTTACGTTAACAAAAACATATTTATTTTAGGACAATTTTTTAATATACTTTACTGGCAAGCCTAAAGTTACATTGCGGTCTTTAATGTAAAGAAGTGAATACAAAATAGACTTGATGATCCCTCTCTCTTTAACCGAGGGATCGACTAGCTATGCTTGGTCACGTCGGCAATACGGTTTGATCTGTTGTCCTTCGCGGGTATCTTAACATATTATTCGTTCTGTCATACCCACATAAAATGCCGCTGTAAGGTCCAGTTGGCTAAAATAATAAACTATGGTCTTTTTTGTTGTTGAAGTATACAACGAATGGTTTACCTACCATCGAGGAAGGAAAAAAGATTATTTCTCTTGAGGGTGATTTCTATATGTTAATGGTTAAACTTACGTCTATGTGTAATGGTGTAACCTTCCTTTTTCCCTTCCCCGGTAATGGATCCTTTTTGGTTTACCCGAGAAACGGTTTCCTTTCAACTTCACCATATAAGACCTTATTATTTTGAAATATTCAATAAGATAACGTTAATTGATTTAAAAATAATATTTAACAGATTAAGACGTAACAATATCAGAAATATAAATATGCTTCCTAGGGTTTCGGTCAATAATTGTTAAGTAAATTACAAGTTTCGTTTGTTGACGTTTCGCTTTTGTTTGATTTAATCCATCATCAAAACTACAATTACAAGATTATTAACAAAAGAAAACTCTCTTGCATTATCAAAATGAAAGAAATATTATAAAAACTTACCTAAAATTGGAATGATGGATGAAAATTCTCACTGGTTCGGAGAAAATTACACCCAGTATAATAAAAAGGTGAATGTCTCCGCGGAAATTGGTAAACATAGAGTAATTGGATCATTTTTCTTTGATGAGAGCCTCACTGGAGAAATACTATTTATAAATTTCCTTCGAAATGATCTGGTTCCAGCTCTTGCCACTCTACTTCCAGATGGGAATGATCCTGAATTAACAATTTTAACCTTATGGTTTCAATAGGACGATAGTACACCCCAACATTATGCTGCTCATATAATGGAGTACTTAAACACATTTTTGCCGGCGCGGTGGATAGGTCAATAGATTGGCCATCCCCATCGCCCAATCTTAACCCACTGGACTTTTTTGTGGAGCTACTTCAAAAAATCTATTTAGCCAATAAATTATTCCTGAGGATCGATTGATAACGATTAGCCGTTAATCCGTTTAAAGTGTTTCCTATTTGAAATAATTAATAAATAAAATAAAATTTGTGATTTTTTTAACTGGGAAGTACCACACAGTTTACGACTTATTCCGGTGGTTATGCTTCGCTATTTTCTTGTGCAAACAATAATATGAAAGGTACGATATCAATAGTTGTTCCCCCATCAACAACTTCTGAAGAAAAGCAATACCTATACATGTCTAATAAAAAATAAAATTAAAAAATGTGATGCCTACTTATAGATATCCTTCGTCACCTGTCATAAGAGTTTTATTCTGTTAGAAATTTATATCGAGGCAATTGTGAGAGTTTTAAGAAAGTATTTATTGTTGAAAGATATACCAACATAGATACATATAGATGTAGGTATGCGTCTCACTTGGCTTTTCAAGGAATATGTGTATATACAGGGTTATTCATAAAGTTATCTTTATTAAAGTTTGGTAGCAGGAATAATTGAATTTGAACCTTTAAAGTATTATATTGTCACGTTTGAATCACTTTCAGTTATACCGGAAGTTATGGCCAACTTTGCTATTTCAAATAAAACACACTGTATACTTTAGCATTTTTGGATACCTTATTAAATCCTAAGAAACTTTTGTTAATAATAATTTGTACCTACCTATCAATCTCTTACCGTTTTTGAGATATAAATTATAAAATTAATTATTTATGTAAAAACATACCGAGAAGAAAATTTAGTAACTTTGAAACTAATAAAGTTAATCATCTAAAATTTTGATAACTTTTGACTCAAACATAGATAGGTTTTGCTTTTTTCATGAAGGGAAGCTTTAAAATTGTGCTTTTAAATGGAATGGAATGGTATTTTAATTTTCCACTACGTGCAGAATTGCATTCTTTATCTGATTGCGATCGTAACAATAAAAATCTTTTGTAGCTGAATTTTTATATCGATTCGGGGTAAATAAGCCCTTTTGAAAACGATTTTTTTAGGAAATAGCCATCGGAAATTTTTCGGCAGAGTTAGGTGGTATTTTATTTGCTAGGATCGCGGATTCGCGCACCTTTTCCCCATTTTCGAACCGAAGAAGTAATACTTCTTTATGCAAACTATATATAAGATGAAAGCTGAGAAAATTTGCCACAGGAAAAAGGATTAGTCGCAGATAATCACTGTTTTTATATCAATTATGGGCGCTCGAAAAATAAAGTTAATATTACAGGTACCCGATCGTAAAGCTAATGGAAAAATATAAACCTACTATATCGACAGCTTTCCTTGTATACATTGCGCTGTCAAAAAAATGCCACAATGTTTCGACAGTTTTTAATTAGGACATACCTGCCTTATTTTGTCTGCAGGTCTGATCTTACTACCCTTCTACTTTATTTTTAATGTTAGGTATACTAAATATTTTCCAATAACATTATTACTTGGTGGCAATGTTGGTCAGTTGCAGTTGGTCATCTTGGGGACGCGAAAAACTTTCATTTTTTCATATTCAAATCGCAACTCAGTTCGCCTATACGAGTATAACATAATTTGGAAATATAATAAATAACTAATCTTTGATATATTATTTTCTGAGGTATTTGAATATTAGAATTATAATAAATTTTCACGGCGTACCTATATGCACGTTAAGAAAGCAAATTTAATTTATCTGCGGGATACAATGATCCGTTATAACCTTTACCTGAGTTCATTCAACGAAAATATATTGGCATTATCCCGAAACCTTTGAGATATCGTATCGTGGATAATGTTCTTTGAATAAATGAACTGTATAATTTTTATATGCCAAGTGATTTAAGTGCAAATTATTGATTCTATCGCTGAGTAATAAGTAAAGAAAGTTATAGAAAAAGGAAAAGCACAAAGTCTTTCTCCACAATTTTTATTCGAATAACTAGGCGAACTTAGAATGATTTATAATAAATTGAATCGACATGTTTCGAGTGTAGAAACACTTATCATCAGGAAAACAAAGCAAATGGTACAAATGCTGATGTTGTTAGCAGTAGAGAAAATAGCAAATGAGACTAAGCCGTAATGGAGCTTTCAATGGTACACACGAGGAGTGAAAAAGTTTGAATAGTCAAAAAGACAGAAAAGACTTCAGCATACTGAAAAGTCACGGACCAGTGCAAAGCCACTGTCTTGGGTGGAAAATGAAGAGAAAAAAGAAAAATTAAGGAGTTTTAAAAAGACTTTGTAAAAAATGAAAAATCTTTAGTTTAATTTAACTATGTCGGAGACATGTGAAGGTGGTAAAATAAGAGGGAAAGAAAAAAGAAAAAAATGTTTTTCGTAAAATTTATGTAGATGCTTTTATTTAGCTTAAAATAAAATACTGTTGAGGTACCAGGCTTGTTACGGCCCAGTTACCCCAGCAGGAGTTAAAACTTACACATTGTGTGCAAAAATAAGTTTGAAGAGATTTTTACAGAATTAAAAAAAAAAGTTTTGTTTTACTAGAACAACTTTTAAAGAAGTTCCACTGCAACCAGCGCGTGTCAGACGGGAAATGAACTTGAACTTGACATTGCCATTTCCCGTCTGACACGTGCTGGTTGCAGTGAAACTTCTTTAAAAGTTGTTCTAGTAAAACAAAACTTTTTTTTTTTAATTCTTTAAAAATCTCTTAAAACTTATTTTTGCACACAATGTGTAAGTTTTAACTCCTGCCTGGGGTAACTGGGCCGTAACAAGCCTGGTCCCAAAAATATTTTATTTTAGGCTAAATGAAAGCATCTACATAAATTTTACGAAAAACAATTTTTTCTTTTTTCTTTCCCTCTTATTTTACCACATTCATATCTCCGACATAGTTAAATTAAACTAAAGATTTTTCATTACTTACACTTGAAAATTATTTTTACAAAGTCTTTTTAAAACTCTCTAATTTTTCTTTTTTCTCTTCATTTCCCACCCAAGACAGTGGCTTTGCACTGGTCCTTGACTTTTCAGTATGCTGAAGTCTTTTCTGTCTTTTTGACTATTCAAACTTTTTCACTCCTCGTGTGTACCATTGAAAGCTCCATTACGACTTAGTCTCACTTGTTATTTTCTCTACTGCTAACAACATCAGCATTTGTACAATTTGCTCCGTTTTCCTGATGATGAGTGTTTTTACACTCATGTCGATTCAATTTATTATGAATCATTCTAGGTTCGCCTAGTTATTCGAATAAAAATTGTGGAGAAATACTTTGTGCTTTTCTTTTTTCTATATCATTTAACTCCACTTTGAATATGGACAACTTCTTCAAAATTAAAGAAAGATAGTTATTTGCATAAGAAAATGTATGGGAAAACTGTTTTTCTTTTAATTTTGATTTTTTACTAGCTAGGAACGGTCCTTATTCCACTATATATGCCTGATATCGAAGAATTATGATGATAGAAATTTCATCGCCAAGTTAAAAGGTAGGGGGAAGTTATTTCTATAATAATTCTTGTCCAATTTAAAAACTTACTTGTAAAAATTACAGAGTTCAATTTAAATGAAGAAAAATAGCCCCAAACGTAGAACTTTAATTAAAAACAAACTAGTTCTTAAATACTCTCTGGAAAAGGGTGTTTAATTAAATTTATGCCGGACGATGCCGGTGGAACGAAAAGAATTTCCATCTCGTACTTTTTGCAAGTTGTAAAAAACCTTAAGAGAAAATATAGCCCACACACAAGTATTTAAAGTACTTATAATGTAAAGGAATTTGCTAACTTTTTCTTTGTTACCTACATGTAATTTATAGTTTATCTTATTAGTTTAGAAAAATCTACCTGTTTTATGAAATACATTATAGGATTTATAGTTACAAATAATAAAATGAAAGATTCGATTCCATATCACTGAAATTGCATTAGATACTCCTAATGTGACCCAACAGTTTTTTCAAGTTTGTTCAAATCTGTGTTTATTTTCTGTACTCCAATATCTACAATTTTGAGCATTTGATGGTTCTTTGTTTAAAGTGAAAGTGCATTTCTTGATAAAACAAACATTGCGTGAAAGTTTTCTATCGTTATTTCCTATTTCATAACTTTAAACAAAAGTTTGCTCTTCCTATATCGTCGTCTTCCCTAAATTCCTGATGTTTTTGATGATGGTTAGGTTAGGTTAGATTAGGTTAGAGTGGCAGACCTCTGGCATTGTCCAAACAGTCACACGTAGTCCTATAAGGACCGTTGTGGTACCACACATGTTCCGTGGAACCTATCCGCATCAGCTTCCTGAAAGTTAACGCGACGTAGATCGTAGAAGAATCTTGACAGCTCATTCAAACCAGCCACGGCTGTTAATAAACTTAGTTAGTCGACCCAGTTGCAGGCTGCTCACTTCTTCCAAATCCTTACAGAATGGTTCGCCAAGGGCACTGAACCTTCTTCTCGCGAGGCCGGGCATTCACACAAGAAATGCTGAATACTTTTCTCCTCTTCTTCATCTCTGAAACTTCTACAGAAGTCGTTAGTTGGTATTTGCATACATTCAGCGTTTCTACCGGCAATGTCCGGTGACTACGGCAGTGATGCTTCTTAGGTCCTCCTGTGCTGTAACGGCGCTGCGGTTTTTCTGCCGTCAAGTAGGGGTCACAATTGCCTGAAGATGATACAAGTTGTCAGCTCTGTCCATCTGCTTTGCGCAAGTTGTTTAGCTATCCGATCTATCTCCTCTTTGACTGATCCCAGTGGTCTGAGTTATGCAAATAAGCACGGTACTAATTCCATTATTTTCTTCTACATGGAGAAAAAATTCTAAATCTGCATTATTTTCTTGGGCTCTACCATTGAGTACATCATTATTTTGCTCTAAGCAGTTTAATCTCAAAATTACGAACAATATTCAGGACAGCTGTTTTGCTTGGAATGGATCTGTTAGGAAACATTGCAGAAAACATTGGGGATACTCTCCGAGATCTAAATACTGTAAATCAAGTTGACATTTTCTTAATTATTACTACATTAAGGTTATGAGTTATTTTTTTCAATAACAAAATTTCCCTTTAAGAAATGATATTCTTGTGTGTTAGTTTCTTGGAAGAATTTTAGAACCGTTCTGCAGGCTAGTGTACAAGAAACAACTTTTCGTGATTAAAAATCTATGATCCCTTACATTTACCTGGCGAAAGTGTTTTTAATATCTACCCGACATCAAACGAATTAAAAATCCCTTTTAATATTTCCTGCTGGTTTATAAGAAACATTACACGGCATAAAGGTCTTTAAAATTTTAAGTAATATTAACTTTACGCTATTTATTACAAGACAAAAAACAGTTTAGATTAAAATAACAAAAAGGTCACAAGTCTTAACAGTAAGTCGCGAACCTCTTGCAATATTGTATTTAGTTTTTGTTTTTTTACTTTAAGCTCCTGATGTGGTTTTAAATTATGTAGAATAAAATCTGTGTCTTAAAAATATTATATTTATTTTATGTCATACCAGTACATTATTGTATTTTTATACCTTAGATACCATCTACATAATGGATTACTTTATGTCCGTGCAGGCATAAAGTACACATTATGGCCTGCGCGGGCATTAAGTGTTGCATTATGTGTGCATCTTGTTCCATTTTTGATTTTTGACTTTGACACATTAAACATTTTAATACTGTTAAGGTAATGTCGTAGGTAAATATAAAACATTGGTAAATCAAATTAAATTAAAAAAAAAATATTTATTATTTAAAACGAACTGGTATGACATAAAAGTTTGTATGCACCACGGATACCTACTAATAGATATAATATACCATCGGGCGACTTACGAACCCTCGGGCCAGAGGCCCTCGGCTTTGTAAGACTGTCGCCCTCAGGGCATAATCATCTACTTAGTACCCTTGATACATTAATAACTATTATGAAATAAGTTTTTAAATGTTTGTTTGAAGGTTGTAGACAATGATGTATCTTGAGTAATAGATGTGTTTTGGACTTCCATTGCCTTTAGTTTTTCATATCACTGATGATATGAAAAACTAAAGGCCATGGAAGTCCAAAACACATTTATTACTCAAGTTTTTAAATATCTCACAATATACTTATTAGGTCAAGAAAAGTGCCAAATACTATGTACGTTCAACAAGTTCTTTAAACGTACATTTCTGGTACATTTTACGTGCATTACTTATGTCGGAATTTTTTTGTACACTGAGGAAAATGATCTAATACAACATGTTTGCTAAGACATAGTTTATATTGATAGCTGATTGACTAAATTACCGTGATATTATCACTACACAACGGTCTAGCAATTTTCGTTGTCATACAGCAGGAAAGTGCGTTGCTGTCACATATATAGTATTAAACAGTTGTATAAAGATTATGCGAATTCTTATAAGGAATAGAATGTTTTTTTTTTCTTAGTGTATACTTATTAAATGAAACTTGTTTTGGAAGTAAAACTCAATACGGCCTTAATTCCTTGACCATTTTATTATTATTATTATTATTATTATTATTATTATTATTTAATCAACATGATCCAATGATCCAGTATTAAAATGAACCACCCTTATCTTAACATTTGACTTAATAAAGTTTATGTTTAGTGGAATTAATTAGGGCTGTGCGATTACCGAAAAAGATAATCGATTTTTGATTATTTAAAATAGTCGATTATTTCCTATTAATCGATTAATCGAAAATAATCGATTTATCAAAATTAATCGATTAATCGAAAATAATCGATTAATCGAAAATAAAAAATAATCCATTAATCGAAAATAATCGATTATTTCCGATTAATTGAAAACAACGGATTAATTGAAAATAATCGATAAATCGAGAATAATAAAATATTTCTTATTAATCTAAAATAAGCTGATATTGAAACTAAATACCTATCTATTTCTAATTAATAAGTTAGATAACATATTTTATTCATACTTACTGATTCATATTTATTTCAATATCTCCTACAACACTGCTAGTGATGCCGCCGAGACGAGAAATTCTCGTGTCTCGTCTCGTCTCGTCTCGTCTCGTCTCGTCTCGTCTCGTCTGGTCTCGTCTCGTCTCGTCTCGTCTCGTCTCGTCTCGTCTCGTCTCGTCTCGTCTCGTCTCGTCTCGTCTCGTCTCGTCTCGTCTCGTCTCGTCTCGTCTCGTCTCGTCTCGTCTCGTCTCGTCTCGTCTCGTCTCGTCTCGTCTCGTCTCGTCTCGTCTCGTCTCGTCTCGTCTCGTCTCGTCTCGTCTCGTCTCGTCTCGTCTCGTCTCGTCTCGTCTCGTCTCGTCTCGTCTCGTCTCGTCTCGTCTCGTCTCGTCTCGTCTCGTCTCGTCTCGTCTCGTCTCGTCTCGTCTCGTCTCGTCTCGTCTCGTCTCGACGAGACGAGAGTGAAATTTTTTCTCGAGACAAGTCACGAGACGAGACGAGAGAAGACCGTTTCTCGTCGAGAAATTTCTCGTTTTTTCTCGAATTTTCTCGAATTTTCTCGAATTTTCTCGAATTTTCTCGAATTTTCTCGAATTTTCTCGTTTGTTAGAACACTGAATTTTAGGTATTAGACCAGTGCTGAAGCCTTTGAAAATGGTAAAAAGTGAAACAAAATAATAGTAGGATGAAACCCATTGGAAAAGGAAGAGAATAGAACAAAAATGAAAGGAAAAATAAATAACGGGCGATCCGAGGTCGGGAAGGGGGGGAGGGGGGGTTTTAAGGGTAGAAAACGATTTATCTCGATTTCCGGTAAAACGGCAAGTCCTATGGAAAAACGTTAAATTGCAAAGTTGTAGGTAATAAAAAGATCTAGAACTTTTATTTTTACACTTTTTTCATATAACCTCAAAATGTATGTGAAAAATTCGAATAACCAAGTTTTTTGTTTTTTATTTTTATCTTTTACAAAAATTTTTTTTTATCCACGAAATTTGGTGAAAACTTACCTTTTTATGTCCTAAACACACTGTAATTTTTTTGATTTAAAATATTTATTTTTTAACCTTATTTTGACTTAATATCGAAAAAACACCCTAATTTTCAATCGAAAATTCTCACATCAAAATATCTGCTTTTTTAAAAAACTCGGTAGGCTTTTTGCTCGTTAAAATCTCTACTTTCTGATGGTGTTAAAAAAAATATACATTACTATGGTAAATGTTCTCAAAAAATGCAAAGAAACGAAAAAAACTAGAATCCGAATTTTTTTTTTAGATCAACATGTACAATTTTGAGCTATTTATTAAAATTTATACTTTAATTACTCGAAAAACGTAAGATTCCATGTTACATTGATAAAAAAAGTATAAGTTTTAATAAATAGCTCAAAATTGTACATATTGATCTAAAAAAAAATTTCTGATTCGAGTTTTCTTCATTTCTTTGCATTTTTTTGAGAACATTTACCATTGTAATGTATATTTTTTAAACACCATCAGAAAGTAGAGATTTCAACGAACAAAAAACCTACCGACTTTTTTAAAAAAACAGATATTTTGACGTGAGAATTTTCGATTGAAAATTAGGGTGTTTTTTCGATATTAAGTCAAAATAAGGTTAAAAAATGAATATTTTAAATCAAAAAAATTACAGTGTGTTTAGGACATGAAAAGGTAAGTTTTCACCAAATTTCGTGGATAAAAAAATTTTTTTGTAAAAGATAAAAATAAAAAACCAAAAACTTGGTTATTTGAATTTTTCACATAAATTTTGAGGTTATGTGAAAAAAGTGTATATACAAAAGTTGTAGATCTTTTTATTACCTACAACTTTGCAATTTAACGTTTTTTCACAGATCTTGTAGTTTTACCGGAAATCGAGATAAATCATTTTCTACCTTTAAAACCCCCCCCTCCCCCCCTCCCCCCCCTTCCCGACCTCGGATCGCCCGTAATTTATTTTTCCTTTAATTTTTGTTATATTCTCTTCCTTTTCCAATGGGTTTCATCCTACTATTCTTTTTTTTGGTTTCAAAAATTATCGACCCTAGTCTATATCTCCTAATATATAGACAGAAAAATAATGTGTTTAACGTTCTCACTCTATCGTATTGTGAAGGCATTTACCTTAAAACAGATATTCAAGAGAACAGAATCAAATTGTCCAGCCTCTTTCTTCTGTCTACGGTTAGTAGTTGACATTTTTAAATAATTAACCAAATCTGAAAGAAAGCATTTTCGATTGAAAACACAATATCGAAAAGGACCCCAGTCAAATTTCATTCACAAGGCGAAAGGCGATAGATTTTGACTAAATATAACAATTTTGTATCAAAAATTCGAAATTCGCCAAAAACTTCTCACACAAAAATCATTAATAAAAGTGTGAATTTCATTTCATATCTCTCTTACCGGTTTTAATATTTGACAATACTTTCATAACACCCTGTATATGAACCGAAACTTTATTCTCAAATTACAGATAAAGACAACGGAGGGCCATGAAACTAGTGTTATTGAAACAATAGCATTAAGTTAATAGTCTCAATTATGACATTAGTAAATAAATTAAAAATAAAAAGTCTAATATAATAGGTAAAGTGACATTCAGTACGAATGATTCAAGTGTATGCCTTATTTTGCCTCATTTTATTACACAGGTCTCAGACATAAATTTGGCTATTGAAAATAATTATTAAGTGTGATAAATGATACTTTTCCGCACGAGGTGGCAGTTGCACGAACGGCTCGAAGCAAGTCCGGGCATGCCACTAAGTGAGTGTGGAAACGGAACTTTTCGCACATGTTACTTACAATATTTTTCCTAATTGCGTAAAATTAAGCTTGTTCGTAATAAATTTTTGTATTTTTTGGGTAAAAGGAGCAAAAAATAAAGTGAATTTTTAAATTTTGATATGTCAAATAGAGCATTTTTGGAAATACTTCTTTAAGTTCTTTCTCTTGCACTTTCTATTAATGTAATAAAAAAATTAAGGTTTTTCCCCGGATGACATTATGGGCTGATCCCTTTATTTAGTCGAATATTTTCCAAACTATTGCAGTTAATTATGCCCCGAATTATGCCAAAAAATAAATAATAAAAGAAGGGTAGTTCCATTATGAATCAATTATTATTATAAATCGTTCTCTATTCTGTATCTTTTACCACCCCGTATATTTTGGACTGAAAATACCTCGGTGCCAAGCCTATTACATTACGTGAATTATGTCTTATGGCCGCTTGCAATATTTTGTTGATCTAAGAAAAATAGTTTCTAAGTCACATGACTAACAAACCGACTTATATTAAACCCTTCTGCGAGACGACCAGATACTTTTAAATGTTTACCCCCTTTAAGATTCGTATAAAAAAATATTTTTTATGATTCCCTACTCACGAGAAAAAACGAGACGAGACGAGACAATGGCACTCTCGAGCGAGAAAAACGCGTTTCTCGTCGAGACGAGATAAGAAAAAATTCTCGTCTCGCGGCATCACTAAACACTGCCCGAGCTGGCCCAGATAACTAATGATTGTTAAATCCAGATCAAAATGTCAAAAGGCTCAAAAATTAGTAACGGATGAGTAATGACGATTTCTGCTCTTACCGCTGTCTTAAAGACAATTCCGGCGGGCGATTCAAATATTAGATCGTTAAGAATATTAATTTTATGAAAGGCGCACAGATTGAAAATTTGTTCAAATTATTTCGTTGATTTCATGCAATAATATGCTATATTATTTTTTAAACCGATTTTCAGAGTAATAGGGTTGCTAATAAAGATATAGAGACTTACAGCAATAATATGTAACTAGCAACTTTAATCATCCAAAAACATACGTATAAATAATCGAAAAATTGTTTTTTTGGTCAATTGATTAATCGAAAAATCGTTTTTTTTTTTCGATTAATAATCGATTAATCAAAACATCATAATTTTTTTTCGAATAGGTACCTAATTAATCGATTAATCGAAAAATATTTTTTTTGTTAATCGATTAATCGAAAAATCTTTTTTTTTTTTATTTTGATTTGATTTTTGATTAATCGAAAAATCGTTTTTATTTTCTATTACTTAATAATCGATTAATCAAATCGTAAATTTTTTTTTTCGAATAATCGATTAATCGAAAAATAGTTTTTTTCGATTAATAATCGATTAATCGATAAAAAAAATTATTTCTAATCGAATAATCGATTTTGTTGGACACCCCTAGTATTGATATGCTTTAAAAATGTTCAAAATTGACGCTTGATGTCGCCATAAGATCGCGATCGGGTTAACGTCATTCCCGTTCCGCCCAATTAACGAGCAAATAGCATTTTTATTTATTCGTATTTTATGATACGAAGTAAGCAACTTATTACAAGCCAGGATTTTCTATGATTTAATATGTTTTTAAAGGTCCTTACCCAATTTTGAATGCGGTTGAGTAAAATAACGTATAAAGTGCTTTTCTTGGAAATTCACCTATTTAAATATAATAAAGTCGTTTTTATAACACCCTGTATAGTTTAATAACAGCTCACAAAAAGAGTAAAAGTTGTTAAACGATTTTGGAGAAATATCGTGTTTATAAAAGAAAAATAATTTTAAAACCATAAAAAGTGGGGTTATCAAAGCACATGACGAGCTTTTTTAAATTTATTTTAAACATTGTTGAATTCAAGCTTCAGTAATTTTAACTTTGTATTGTTACTCTCGCTGGCGCCGTTTCGTTAATTTATTATTTTAAAAAAACGCTGTGTCATAAGTTTTGTAGGTTGATATCATTAAAACGAAAAATTTCAACTTTTCTTAAAAACAAATTGTTTCTTTTAGAATTGTTTTCTAAACGGTGGATTTCGTGAACAAAGCAATTTTAGCCAGCCAGCAGTTTAAATAGATTTAAAAATAGATTAAAAAGTTCAGTTAATCCATCTACCCTTTTAACTGTTTATTTCGCACTGTTTCATTATCACTTGAGTTATGGTGTCATATTGTGGGGCAATTCTTAATCGGTCATTAAAGCTTTTAGACAGCAGAAGAAAGCTGTTCGTGTGATTGCCGATGTTGTTTACTTTAACCACTGTCAGCCCCTTTATAAGAAGTTTGGAATTATGCCTCTGCCTTCTCTGTTTATATTGTATCAACTGCTCGAAATCCATAAAAACAAGAATAGTTTTTCCTTAAATTCTAATTTTCATAACTACTCGTAAAAAATGTAACCTACTTACAGAATATTAAGCAATTAAAATTACACGAAAGTCCTCTTTTGAATTTTTTCGCACAGATTAAAATTGTTTTCGATAAAAGAAATTAACATCAAATAATCGCATAACGTAATAAGTTATTACTGCAATGTTTTAAAAGTAACAATTATAACTCTTATTGTCCCGGGGAATAAAGTGGTTTTTATTTTTTTTTCTCGAAAACAAAGCAAGATATGAAAAAAACTCAGGAAATAAAATACTTGTATTTGTAGTTGCTTAATTCGAAAAAAATACATAATTTTAAAAAAGTCAGTGGCGCCCAATTTTTTGTCAAAAATATTAGTTGGACTGTCTTCCGGGACGCCACTGAACTTAATAATTGCAATCTAATTGAGATTAAATTGTCCTCTTATAATTACAAACAGAATTGCCAAATTTCAACAAAATCGAATAAAAGATTATTGAGATATTTAGGAACATCCGATTTTTTTTTTATTTTGACACCCTGTATCGTAAAAGCTATGCATTTTGGGACCCATGTTTATATAAACTTTCCTTCTTAAAATCACTTAAAGAAGCATCCCTTAGAGTTTGGTCACATACTTAAATAACACCCTGTATGTACAATAAAATTATAAAAGCCTCGCGTAGAATATCGCATTTTTACCTTAATTATTGCAATAAAATTAAACTTTGTTGTTTTATATTTTTGCGTAACAATTAAGCCGTTGTTTCGTAAGAAAAAAAAATCTGCCACTAAATCACTCCTCCACAAAAATTCTTAAGTGGAAAAATTTTATTTTTAATTATAAATGGAAATGGAAGTAAATTATAACTTTACTTTACTTTTTATGCACTGAAACGTTAAGTAATTTAGTTAGCCCTTATTAAATAATTTATAAAACAGTTTTACCTGTTTCACCGGCATCCTTTCTATGAATGAACATCGATTAACAGTATATAACAGCTGCGCACAGAAAAAAAGGAAATGTATGTTCTCGAAATCATTTACACTGAGGAAAACAATCTAATACAACAGGTTTGTTAAGACATACTTTGTATTAATAACTTATTTTTTATTAACCCATATTAAATAAATTGCTAGTGTATCAAACCCACTTTAGTGTTATATCAATTC
This sequence comes from Polydrusus pterygomalis, assembly GCA_963969555.1. Taxonomy (NCBI): domain Eukaryota; kingdom Metazoa; phylum Arthropoda; class Insecta; order Coleoptera; family Curculionidae; genus Polydrusus; species Polydrusus pterygomalis. The sequence continues at coordinate 25,609,312 of OZ018379.1, forward strand.
CAGATTTGCTGGAACGGTGTTTTTATTGGTAGTAATCAGTTCCATTAGCAGCACAGACTTGTTGAATAATGAATTACTTTTATTACAGGAATTTTGTTAAGAAATAAATTGTATCTTCTCAATGCGACGCATTTTGTTCCCAGAAGATTCTTATTTCGCACAACTCATCATTAGTATTGGACTTTAAAATTTATGGACGCATTTTACCATCTCAGTATACCATGTTGCATGAGAGATAACCATAATATGCAATGTTAACCTACAAGTACAATATCACACTAGAAGCTGTTTAAATTTTTGAAAACTACAGTACAGATTTTTAGTGGTAAGTCATATGCTTTATTAATCGAAGCAAGCAAATATTATGATTAATGTCAATACAACTGCCAGTCGGAACTAATACCACCAGTAGAAATTGATAATTACTGTATTATAGTATAGCAATAATGGCTATAAACCATTCTACGGTAGCATTAGCTCCTATTTCCTATTGGCTAAATTACCGTAATATTATCACTACACAACGGTCTAGCAATTTTCATTGTCTTACAGTAGGGAAGCTGGTTGCTGTCACATATAGTATTAAACAGTTATATTGAGAAATATTTTTATTTGGTACAAAATAATACCATTAAATTTATCTAAATTCACTTTTATGTATCTTCATTTTCAGTATCCTTTATTGCATGTCCTTATTTAATAATTATAATCATAATTTCATTTATGTCCCACGGTTATTTGCTCCTGAATAATAAAAAAAACTCTTTCTTTTTTAAATTCATAGTACTATTTCCTGTTTCTCGAATTGTTACGTCTACATTCATTAGGGTAGCTTTTTTTAGTTATGTAAACTATGAATGTATATTGTTATACTGGCTTACTGTTCCTGGGATGTGCAAAACATAGATTAAAATCCCCTGTCGATGTCGCTATCATGTCGTGTGTTACTTAGTTTTAAAACCGTCCATATGATTTTCAGACCGGGAAAATCAAATTGATGGTATGTATATTTAAAGTAGGGGAAAAATAAATATATTTAAAAAAAATAAGTAGGTAAGAATAATGTCGAGAATAATGTTTATATTATTTGTCGTTGGTAGAAATCCTATTAAGGGATCGGTTAAAAATACTAAAATATTCATTATTTTGTTGCTGTTAAATATTGATTAAAATTTATATTTACGTTGCCTCAACAAATGAGGAAAATCTATAAAATTTTGTCATTCGGGATATTTTCTTTTTTTTTTCGTATACAGGGTAATTTTTTGAAAACTTGCAAGGTCTGTATTTTCTACACTAAAGTAGATACCTAAAAACAAAAATACCATTTCTACAAAAATGCAGGGAAATAAAAATGAGATATTTGGCGTACCACCCTCACCCACCCCTGAAGCACTACCCATATTCCCTGGTACTTCTGACAATGTTCCCAAGCCTAAATTAAAATAGTATTGTAGTGCTAACACCCTCTATTTTTAACGCAAATACCTGTTTTTGCTCTTTTCTTGCTTTCCATTTGTTCTCAAAAGAAATAAAATCGATTTTCAAATTCCTTCCCATCTTTTCGAAAAATATATCTTGGAATACTTCGACAAGCATCAATTATTCTCTGATGCAATTCTTCCAGAGAAGCCGGCTGGTTAGTTAAGTTATTTAATGTAACCCCATAAATAGAAGTCCATAGAGGAAGGATCAGGTGATATTGGTGGCCACCCAATTGTATTCCTTCTGCCAATCCAATGGACGATTTTAGTCCAACTACTCTCTCGCCACAGCAATATACTGTGGCGGTGCGCCATTTTGCTGGAAGTGTAGAAGTATATACTCCGTTTAAATTTAGATTGTTTTGGAAGCCTTTTTGCTTTTCAAGTTAATCAACAGTCAAGGGAGTTTGGTTGAGCATTTTAGCATAAACTTGGTCGGTTAAATTTTCTTGAATAAAAGAAGAATTCAAGAAAAACCTATGATATTGTCTAACGGTATTCTCGTCCAAATATTTTTTTTGGGATATTAAGTGTGTCTCTTTCTAATTCTCTTACTAATTCTAGTAATGATACTAAATGGTTATATAATCAAAAAATAGCTGTTCCCAGTTAAAGCAGTAAATGCGATTGCAAACTACAGTAGTTCATTTTTCTCACCAACACCTTAATCAAATTTTTCGAATCTAGTTAAAAGTAGGTAGAGGTTATAAGAAAGTAGCAAAAAAATCGATTTTTTTTTAATAAATCAACTTTTTGCGTAAACCTCCACAAAAGAAGAAGTACCCCTCTTAGTGGTGGCAGATAAAACGTGGGTGTCCCAATGCGACCAATTCGAGCAAAAGATAACACGGGGCTCCAGTGGGGAAAATGCTATAAAATCCAGGCGAGTGGCGCGCGATATTCACTTTGCGTTCTGTTAAGGGTGCTGTTCAATCCACAGGTCCTCGGATCGTTTCGGTGTCGTGAAAACTGAAACCTCTGGAAATAAAGTTTTCAGTCGCGCGTTGTGGAGCGCAGTTAACAATCTTTCTTTTGCGTCTGGATTGCTGCTGCATCTCTTCTTTGCGACTTTGGTGGAGCGAGATTCAACAGTTTGGCGCGTGGTTTTCATTTTAAAGGTATGTGGAATTTTTTCTAATATGAAAACGGATTTATGTTCTAAATGAATTTATTAAATTATTTAAGAAAGTTTCCAAAATAAATTTTGAGATAATTAATTCGAAATTATATATCATAAAATAAATATTATCATTTAATGTAGACTTTAGGAGATTGGTGTGATGTTTTTTAGGCCTGTAGTTTGTTTGTAGATAAACGCAAAATATTTTCGTAGATACCAAATTACTGATAATAAAAAGCCGAATAATTACAATAAACTTAATTAGAAAGTGACAAATAAAGTTTTTTAGTGTCGGTATTAAATATACTGGGTATACTAAAAGGTATGGTCAATATTATTTGATTGAAATAATTGGTTAGAAATAAAATAAGAACTTCATTTATAGAATTGTGTCCTATGTCCAGTTACTACGCAGCTAGCGCCCGAAAAGGGGTACTTTGAATATAACTGTGGTCTTAAAAAGTCGATATTATTTAGGAAATGTTGCCAGAAATAGAGGAAAGCGTACAAAGTTCACCAAAATATATAATTTTAAAACTTGTATGTCAAAGGTTTCGAAAATATTTAGCGGGCTGTAGCTTCGTAGTAAGGGGACATAGGACACAATTTTGTATGACGTTCTTCTTACTTTATTTTTAACCAATCTACTCAATCCTAAATTATTAACGATACCTTTTAGGACACTCTGTATAACTAAAAAAAAAATTTCAATTTTAAAAATTTGTCTAAATGCCGCTAAATATTTTTTAGTTTAAAAAGTTATTCCAATTATGAAAAAAAAACGTGCTATTTGAAATTAATATAGTTTTAAAATTTAATTTTTGCATAAAAGTAAAATGCTTTTTTTTTAATTTATAAAAATTTTAGGTTTTATTTTTTGTAGTATATTCCATTTCATTGGGTTTTGTACTTTACTATAAAAATTATTTATTTTAAACATGTATTTTTTAAACGTTATAATAATTTTCTGAAAATAGAAATTGAATTGTCACAAAAAATCGATGATAATAAAATGTTTTCACAAATGTGAGGCTTAGGTAAATACAATGTTCTATAATTATTTTTAAAGATGGAGGTTGGTCCAGAAAAGGAAAAAAATAAAAATGATTTTTTAAATGGAACACCCTGTACAGTGTCACCAGTAAAGTCCGCATCATATGGGTTTTTTTTTAATAATAGCTTTATTCAAAATTTGACTTTGGCATCAAGTTCTGCATCGATCGAGATGAAAATTAAGCAAAAAAATAGCACTCACGTGATTCGCATTATCTGTCAAATTTTAATTTTTTCCAAAAAAGAATTTAAAAATGGGGTTATTTCTAAAAATATCGAAAAAAGTTATTGGAATTTTTTTTTTAAATGCAGTTTCTAGCCCACATGCAAAATTTCAGCTGCGTAAGAGAATTTTGATTTATTACCCATATTTCGTAAATTGCACCACTTTTGCAAAATAAGACAACGCAACCTACATAAAACTTCTTAGTTTTGACAATGCTTTATTTCAGATATATATTCTTTAAAGTAGCGCCACATTAAATGTGTGTTTTTCTACAAAATCAAAATTGGGCTATTAAAATTTGGTCGCATGTGATGCAAATTTTATTTGTTTTTGACCCTGTTTAAGTTAACTTCATAAAATAAGTATTAAAACGTAGTTTGTGTCTTTATTTTCAGAAATAACCCCACATTTGAATTATTTTTTGGAAAAAATTAAACTTTGACAGATAATGCGAATCACGTGACTACTCTTTTTTTGCTTAATTTTCATCTCGATCGAAGCAGACCTTGATGCCAAAGTCAAATTTTGAATAAAGCTATTAATAAAAAAAATCCCATTCAATGCGGACTTTACTGGCGACACTGTATATTTTAGTATTTTTGGTTTTTAATTTTTTGGCAAACAAAATAGAAAATTCTTTAAATTTTGAAAAAAAATATGATAGTATAAATTTACTTAATTTTTCGTCGAAGCCTGAAAATAGAAGAACAATATAATAACTCGGATTTTTCAAAGAAATAAAAGCGTGTTAAAAAAAACCTTAACTTATCTAGATTTCACATCAACCCAGCTGGTATATTTAGAGTAGGACTTCCGGTTTAATGTAATTTTTATTATTGACGTAAATCTTTCCTATATTTTCTAATAAATCGTAAATCCAATAATAAATTATTTAGAATTAACATACATAGTTCTTATCTTAAAATGTGCCCATCCAAAAATAAAATAAAAGTCCCCGCTACAAGTTCTTAAGGATTTTTTGCCTCTAAATAAACAAAGCACACACCTAATCTTCAGCAAGCTCATGGCCATCATTTTTTTAGAACAGGCTGGATTTATTCTTTAAAAAAGGGTACGGCAATACCAACAAGTAGGACAATAACACGTTATTTTTTTGTATGGTACATTTGTTGAGTAAAAACATCCCGGTTTTTGTCATATATCGAGTGGTACACCGCCAGACTGGCCATGGGAAATCCAATGTAAATTTTGCTACCCTCAAAAATATTGGCTCCCCTATTAGATTTCTTTGTAGATAATCTTTGCCACCTAATAATGAGCAAAATGAATAAAAATTAAGCAATAACTTGAAGCAATTACTTTTTAGTAAAAGCAATTGCTAGATCTGGATATGAATACAATTTTGAAACAATTGCTGTTTTTCTTACACTTCTGTAGCAAATGCTTATTCAACACAAGTTCAGACGTGGCTTATCCACTTATTCAGATTATAGATTACATGTTCAGTTTGGTGCCTAATTTGTAAAAGAGTTGACGTAAATACAACAACGTTGATCTATTTATTTAGTACAATAGTAATGTGTTACGTTTTTGTCATATGGCAGATTTCAGTGAAAATGAGGAAAGTGATAGTAGTGATGAAGAAATTAAAGACAAGCAATTGATATTCGTTCACAAATTGAAGGAACATAAATAAATCTCTCTGACCACAACCGTTTAGCTTCCACAACAGCTTCAGCACTTGTGGGAAATTTAATAAAAATATTGGCCTTCTCCAAAACTACATCCATTACAGAAGTGTATGTCTTACAGACAGTAGTTTGGTGAACACCGACTTTGTCACCTACAGAATTTTGAAAGCCCGGATCCGAAAATTTCCGCAGAAAGATTTTAATCTTATTTAAAGGCGACAGTGCATCTCTCGCCTTTTACCAGTATCAGTCAAAAAATAATTTGCTAAACCACTCAACATTTTCGAAGTCAAATCGATATAATTTTCTGAAATCATTATATCTGCAATTTTTACGTACACTGTAGATTTTTCTTTTTCGGACGTTCATATATATTCAGCCATAATTGAAGATACACATTAAGAGCAACGCACGTGTATGCCTCGGAGAACTAAAGTTGACTGCTACCAAGCAAATGATGCAGGGGCCGACCTATCTTAAAAAGTTGAAAGCAATTGCTACACTAGAAAAAGCAATTATTCCTTAATTTGTTCATCACATTTTAAGCAAATGATGGCAATTGCTTCTATTCTTTAAGAAAAGCATTGACTAGAAGCAATTCCTGCACTTTTAAGCAATTGCTGGACGCAAAAGCAATTACTTTAGTTTTTATTCATTGGCTTTCAAGAACTTACTTTGATTTTATAAGAAAAAGCAATTGCTACATTTTTATTCATTAGGCTCAATGCCTTCCCAGATAAGGGTTGGATGCCATAGCACCCCAACCAGTCGTTTCTCCAGGGAAATAGCATTTTCTGCACACATCTTCCTTTTAAAGATTACCTTTTCATAATTTCTTGTTCGAATACACGGTATTGTATAAAATTTGTAAGTCATTCTGTCTCAGTGTGTAGCTGCCTTCTTTCTTACCAATTTAGTGACATTTCTGGATCCATATGTGGATTTAAGTGCAGTAGAGTATTTGCCGTTAAAAAAACTTTGTAAGTCTACTTTTATATTTATTTTTAAGTTCCCTTTTAGGCTCATGTGACTTATTTGTTGGTTTTGTGAAAGCCTAAGTATTTATATGTTTTTTTTTCTCATTTAGTCATCAAAGATTTTCTTCGGCTTTTCCTCTTAAGACATTCATGATTGCGCATTTGTCTAATCCAAATGAAGTTTCATGTCAACGCTAAATGTCTTAGTTACTCAAATTAGTGACTGTAAATGAGTTTTGCTTTCGGCCTAGAGTTTGTCCATACAAAGAAGGTTTCTAAAATTATTAGTACATATTATTATTATACTTTTGGTCTTTTTGGCCATCTCTTGCCCCTTTTCGGACGTCTATGGACATACACTGTTTAAAACTATTTAAACCGATCCACAAATTGTTTATAATTAACTTTCCCCTAAAATCCAGTACAAAATTCTTTGAAGCATCCGATGACAACGTTCACATCACCACAAAACCAATGATAAAATACCTAATTTCCGATATCGAACCAAACTTTAAATATTATGCGTCGGAAATATTTAGCTTTTACATTTTCTTGGTCATTTGCTTAACCATTGAGTTTATTTTATGTGGTGTAAGTTGGTTTGACCCTTCTTACTTTTCTCACAGAAAAGTAAAGTAATCACGAAAAAAAAATGAGTTATTATCCGATGTCGCCCATTTTGGGTCCTTAGATACTGAGCAATATTTTTTCCCATCGTGCTTTTTTTGTCTTTTGGTTAATAATTGAAATTTTTATTAAAAATACATTTTTGCACTTTAATATGTATGTATGGTACAACTTTGACAAAAATCGCTTGCACATTCCTATTTTAGTTTTTAAATATTTAGTTCAGAGCTAACACTGGTTCATTTTTTGATAAATATTTCGTTACTTCTTCGCTTTATCCAAAAGTCGACCAAAGACCCGTCTTTACAGAACATTAACTACAGTTTTACGGTAAAAAAAGTTGAATTTATAAATTCATAAAAGCAGAAAAAGAAATATGCGCAAATTTGACAAAATTTCGTTTAATGTTTTTATTAATTTACATTGAATTTTTTTTAACTTAAAATTGTAGGTAACTGCTACTCAATTGGCCGCTTTTTGGGGAAAGCAAAAAATAAACGAAATATTGACAAGAAAATGATATGGCGAATTAGTTATCTTAAGCAGAAACATAAAGCTTTTAATTTGAAGAAAAAGTCCATAATTAAAGTAGTGTTGAAAGTATTAAAAGGAAAAAAAACACAAAGTCTTCCTTCACAAAATTAAATTGAATAAAATTCTTAGTTCAAGGGTATCTACATGTTTCGAACGTAGAAACGTCCATCCTCAGAAGACAGAACAATTTTTATTTTATGCTGATGTTGTTTGAAAATTAAACCTTAATGGAGCTTTCATGGACTTAAAAATTGAAGTGTAGAAGAAACATGATATGAAGAAAACTGATAATGGTTAAACCATACTGAGTATTTTTGAAAACGTTATTAGAGGGGGTGCAAACCAGCCAAATAAAATGGGGAAGAAGAAAACTTTCTAAAAAGGTGTCGAAGATTATTTAAAAAAATTTTAAAAACTTATCGAACATATATGTCTTAACATTATGAGGGTAATTGTAGTATTACAATCTGTAAAAAATAGAAATCGAAATTAAAATCAAAGAGTGAAGGAGTACAGAAGTTTTTGAAATATTTTAGAGAAAATTTTTTGAAATTTTTTAAATAAAAAAGTAGTACTTACAATATTATTACGTAAAAAGCATTTTTGGGGTACTGAGGTTTAAACCTCAGTACCCCAAAAATGTCTTAAAGACATATGTTCGATAAGTTTTTAAAAAATGTTTAAATAATCTTCGACACCTTTTTAGAAAGGTTTTCTTCTTCCCCATTTTATTTGGCTGGTTTGCACCCCCTTTAATAACGTTTTCAGTATGGTTTAACCATTATCAATTTTCTTCATATCATGTTTCTTCTACACTTCAATTTTTAAGTCCATAAAAGCTCCATTAAGGTTCTAATTTTCAATTTTCTCTTTTGCTAACAACATCAGCATAAAATAAAAAAAATGTTGTCTCTTGAGGATGAACGTTTCTACGTTCGAAACATGTAGAGACCCTTGAACTAAGAATTTTATTCTATTAAATTTTGTGGAGGAAGACTTTGTGTTTTTCTTTCCTTTTACTAAAGCTTTTAATTTAATTCCGTAGAAAAATCGCCTTAATAATATAATGGTTTTTTCGAATATAGTGACAGTTCTCCCTCAATTTTTTAATACTACAAAATGCTAAGGTATCCATTTTAAATATTCTACAGTATGTTACGTATATTAATAATAATATAATTTACAGTTATATTACAGTAAACTTTGTGCCTTCGACAGACCACGCGAACGCGCAAAACCCTTGGAATCGTATCAATCCGCCCAGATATACTCCCAATTTTACAAAAGAAATCAGTGAATGGAATAAAACAACAAATTAAATGTTTTATCTGCATGACAAAATGGTGCTTTGCTTCAAAGCATACATTTACGTGCTAATCTAATTTTCCAGTAATGTGATTTTACCCCAAAGGCGATATATTCCGGATTTTCTACTAAACTGCATTTTATTGTTGTGATATTAATGTACATGTAACAGTACATGGGTCAAGTGGGAGCCGGTTAATTATAACTAGTATAACTATACTCCAGCGGCGCACCCAGGATTTTATGTTAGGGGGGGCCCGCCAACCAGTGCTGGAAGCAAATTTTTTAATAAACTTTTAAGTTACGCATTTTTCTAGAACTTTGGAGCTTTTTTTAACAGGTATTCTTGCAGGGAAGATCGCAATAGCCTAGTCATGGGAGTCGTTAAACGGTGTCTTAGGGGGGGGGGCATTGGCGGCTTGTGACTTGTTAACTTGGGGGTGTACTAAAAGCTTGCTGTAGGCGAAATGCGCCGCAGGCGAAATTTTTTTAATACCACGCCCAAATTTGGTAAATATTTATTATAGTAAATATTTTAAAAATTTATGATTACCTTCTTTTATTCTATTGAAAATGAAATAAAATAAAAAATAGAAAGGCTAATTTATTTTTCATTAGTGGGTACATTGTTTAAAAGTAAAGTTCATTCATCTGTTTTTATTTGCAGCAAACTTATCAATAACAATAATGTCCCTAGATTTACACTTTGTGGTATGTATCAAGTTAATTTCGAGAGTTTAGGTCTTCCCTTAATTTTAATTTCAATTTTTTGCTCAATACTTAATGAGCTAAAATTGTTTCTCAAATATTCCACATTCATAGTCGTCTTGGCATTAAAACTGTACATTTTTATTAAAATAAGCCTTTACTACCCGAAAATAATAACAAAAATATAAAGGAAAACTCGAAATAATAAATTCATAAATTCAATCAAACCATATTAAACCTCAATAAGTCAACTTTTGTCAATAAGTTAACTTCCAGGGGGAGGGGGGGGGGGCAAATGCCCCACCTGGCCCCCCTCAAACGAGGCCCGTGAGGTAAATCTAAGAAAATTTACTTTTTAAAATACTTATCCACTTTCATAATTTTTATTTCATTGGGGGTTTTGGGGGGGGGGGGGGGCCAAGGTCCCCTTGGCCCCCCCCTGGGTGCACCACTGCTATACTCTTATGTGATAGTCATGAACAAAAATTGGAAATTATACTTGTAGAGTTGATCACAGAATGTAAGAAACAACAATTATATAACGAAGTCGTAATTGCTTTCCAGAAAGGACATAATTGATTATTGAGGATAGAGCTGTTGACTTCAATGTGCCCCTCTTATGTTTACTTTGTATTTAGACCTTTGGGACCTAACGCCCCGATAATGGCATTCTGAGGCCAAAACGCGTCGGCCTAATATATTACCTTGATAAGGAAAACATAACTTTGATTTCTATACTCAACAATAAAATTACCAATAATGTAATTTTAAGATATAGAAGCTATCAGCTGGAATGCTGCTCTTGACGCGTACCCAGCTAAAGCAAGTGACCGGCCTACTAACAGGCCATTGTCACTTAAAAAAGCACCTTCAACGAATGGGAGTCTATAATGGACCCATTGAATGTAGACTTTGCGGCGAAGAGGATGAAACCGCCTCCCATATCATATACAGCTGCGAAGCGCTAAACCGTAAAAGATTCAAAATCTTCGGAAACATTCGACGTGGCGATAACCTCTCGCACGACAAACTTGGAAGAAAACTACTGGACCTCATAGAAGGAACAAATCTTTTCTAACAAGACTGGGGCGCACAATAAGCCAGAAGGCTGCGTGTAAGAAGCTTGGGCCACACGTCGAACCCGACCCCCGCCTTTAACCAACCAACCAAGATATAGAAAGACGCATCATTAAACTGCATTCATCATGTCACGGATTTGCACATTTACATTTCGTTCTCTGTCAAGATTTTGTACCTTACAAATGCCCAAACTGCCTCTACCGCCATTGTCACGTGCGGTGTAAAGTATCCCTTCCAGTACTTGTTAGATAAATAACTATTATTATAGTTTGTATAATATACACCTATTCAACAAATGTTTTGTTTAAGAAAGCAGTTAGTTCGTATTGCAAATATAAATTCCTATTTATATATGCTATACAGTGAGGACCTAAAGTTCCTCCCCCCCCCTCTAACTTCTAAACCGTTCGGTATATTTTAATGAAATTTTGAACGATAATATGTTAGCAAGTCTTGCATTTTTTGACATACCAATGACAGCTTTAAATGTCAAGATGACAGCTGGGTCCGCTTTTGGAATATTTTTTTAAATGGAACACCCTGTATATTTTTACATTTTTAAATTCCACATAAAATTATAATTATTTTTTATAAAATGTATTATTAGTCTATACTTCATAGTTTCCGAGATATTGACTCTCGAAAAGTGACATTTTTGAAATTTGACAGCGTATAACCTTCTAACAGTACGTCTTAGAGCAAAACGGCTTACATGTCCCTATCTTCAATTTTTATTATCTTCCCAAAAAAATCAACTTCCGGTTAAACCGGATGTAACTCGAAAGCAGGAAGTATAGTTGTTCCGGTTTAACTGGAAGTTGATTTTTTTGGAAAGATAATAAAAATTGAAGATAGGGACATGTAAGCCGTTTTGCTCTAAGACGTACTGTTAGAAGGTTATAAGCTGTCAAAGTTCAAAAATGTCACTTTTTGAAAGTCAATATCTCGGAAACTATGAAGTATAGACTAATAATGCATTTAATAAAAAATAATTATAATTTTATGAGGAATTTAAAAATGTAAAAATAAACAGGGTGTTCCATTTAAAAAAATATTCCAAAAGCGGACCCAGCTGTCATCTTGACATTTAAAGCTGTCATTGGTATGTCAAAAAGTGCAAGACTTGCTCAAATATTATCGTTCAAAATTTCATTAAAATATACCGAACGGTTTAGAAGTTAGAGGGGGGGGGACGGACTTTAGGTCCTCACTGTATGTATATTAAATTTACAGAAATCGTAAGTCAAATACTACAATTTTTTATAGTTTCAATATAAGTTCACAGAGATTTAAAATATAATATTTATTAATTTGATTAAAATATTCCTTACCCTGATCTCTCTATAAGATCTAATTAAAGGATAACCATTTTTTATAATACTTGACAAACTTAAGTTCCCCATAAAAAAGCACTGCAGGACAATGTTCTTTGATGTTATCAAAGTTAATAAAAACCAACAAAATTAGAACATTAAGGACAACAGTACAATAATCAAATACTTTTTGAAGTGAAAACTTCTTTAGACGCGTTTAGCCCTTTTTGTGGGCACTGAATTAAACTGAGCCGTCACGCGTCAGCTGACTCGTCACCGTCAGGCGTCAGGTTCGGCTGTGCTACACTCGAATTCAACTGCTATATTCAATCCGAACTGACACTGACCCTGACCCGAATGAACGTTATATGAAAGAGCATGCCGCCACCAGTCGCATTCCACAACAGTGTGCGTTGTATAGACACTCGTCTGCGTCTCAGGTATGTTCTGGCATTTTTTAAATTATATATTTACGTAGGGTGAAGTAAGGTTTACCGTAATTGCTTATTCCGTGGACCTAATTTATTATGATTTCTGACTTCTGTTGAAGATGTAAAAATTTAAGGGTTGTTCAATTTTGGGAAATATCTTTTTTCGTATGCAGTAAAATTATCCCGTTTTCCAAGTTTATGTTATTTTTGAAGTGAAAACTTCTTTAGGCGCGTTTAGCACTTTTTTGTGGGAAGTGAATGAACCTTGTTGAAGTTTTCACTTCTGTCGTGTGGTCTTAAGCACACACAATGTTTTTTTCTTAATACAATCAAAGAAAATTTAAAAAAATGTATTATAATACTATTACAACACTAAATTCTATCAATTGTCGTTTTTAGTGAATACGGGTAAACATATTTGTTCGGGTCAGACTCAGGAGAAAAGATGCTACGTCTTTTACTACTGAGGATGCCATAGTCAATTGGAAAAATTAACATAACCGAACAAAAAATAATCACCACTTTATTATTATTTTTAATTAAAATAAGATGACCGTCATTCCTATCTATTTATGTAAAGATTTTAAACATTCAATGATTTGGCTACCAAGTATTGTCAGAAAATAATGAAAAAACACATCACACAGTACACCAATTTAATCGCAACTAACGAATTTACATAAACCTAAACCATAATTTTACTGGCGACAAATCACCGGCGGCAAGAGAATACCGGCAAGTGCAGTAACTGCCAAAGAGTGACATCTTTTTGCACGACCGATAACGGCCGGTTATTATCTGCTAAAAAATTCATTACATAAGCAAAATGAATCTGTCCCTTTTCTTAGAACGAAAGAATCAATAATATTTAAAAAAGTGGTGAAATAATTCCCATCTCGACTGTTCGCTGCTGGACAAGCTTATGTAGCACTTAGTCGATGCAGATCTTTGGATGGTATTCGTATTAAAGAACTTGACTGCTGAAATTTGACAGGTAAAACCTCATGTAACAGTAAAGCATTAGATGAAAATGATTCGATTACGAAATTATAGTCCATAAGAATCGTCAATATCACTTGGTCGCAAATAATATAACATCACTAAGCATTGTTGTTTATACTGACAATATAGAAATCTTTAAATGTTTTCTAAATCTATGTTCGAAACTGTTTACACAGCGGTAAATATTAATGACTTGAGAGATTACTACAGTTAACTATAGCAACCATGGAAAAATCATAATAGAGCAACTGTTGAAGAACGACAATAAAGTCTATATTGTAGAAAAAAATGGATCCAATGCTTTGAATCTAGCCATTTAAAAAAAAATGGATCCACTGCTTTAAATCTAGCCATTTCAAAAAGTCATTGTTAAATTAGTGACAGTATTCCATCTCTACTCCGGACCTCTCTATGACTATCTCTACTCCAAAAAATTTTTTTTTTCTTAACAATAACTCCAACTAAAAAATAAAAAATAAATATAGTTTAAAGAAACTAAAAAACACGCTTTAATAATTAATCATACTAAAAAGCGGAAAATAAATATAGTTGAAAATAATTCTTGAAATTCTTAATACAGACAGAAAATAATAATGAACGATAAACATTAGTATTATAGTAAAAACAGCGTGGGGCGCTGTGTACTATATTTTTCGTATATCGAGCACCCCACACTTTTTTCATAATAATACTAATGCTTATCGTTCATTAATATTTTCTGCCTATATTAAGAATTTCAAGAATTATTTTAAACTATATTTATTTTTTGCTTTTTAGTTTGGTTAATTCACTGGCCGACAAGATTTTTCTAACACAGGTCAGCTCTTTATTTTTATAATGAAAATACCCTTCTAATAATAGAAAAAATATTGGGAAAGCCCCAATACATACCATTTTTCAATAGCTTAATAAGACCATTTTACATTAGCAGGTAGTCAATTTAATTAGGGGCGGTAAAAATGGATGCTTTTTATAACAGAAAAATTACCTGAACTGTAGGAATTTTAGTAGGACTTCAGGGATGATTTACAAAATATTGCTGTTTTCTTTGTTTGTGGGACAGTCGTGCAGTAGATCAGCATTATGTAATAAAAGATTGGCCACAAAGAAGTGAATTTCAGCCGGGATCTCAAAATGTTAAAGTCCTTCTGCCTCCTCTTCACATTAAACTTGAGCTGATGAAAAACTTTGTGAAAGCTATGAATAAAGACGGTGATGGATTCAAATACCTAAGACAAGTCTTTCCCCAGTTAAGTGATGCCAAATTAAAGGAAGGTATTTTTATTGGGCCACAAATCAGAAAATTGCTGGACGATGTCAACTTTACAGAGAAGCTTACCAGGCAGGAACTCAGAGCATGGAACTCATTTGTTAGTATAGTAAGGGCAACAATATGGATGCAAACTATCAACAGTTAGTTGATGAACTTTTAGATTCCTACAAATCGCTTGGTGCCTGAATGTCATTAAAAATTCACCTCCTCCATTCCCATCTGTCATTTTTTCCTGAAAATTTGGGAGCTGTCAGTGACGAGCAGGGTAAAAGGTTCCACCAGGATATCAGGACAATGGAAATTCGCTATCAAAGACGATGGGATCCAGCCATGATGGGTGATTCCTGTTGGTTTTTGAAAAGAGAACATATGACCCCTCATAAAAGGAACAAATAAAATTTAATTAGTGTATTCAGTTAATATTTGTAATGTTTGTGTTTTTCCTAGATGTAAGGTATGTTTAGTAGGTGTAAAAATTTAAATTTAGTCGATATACACAGTTAGAAAATTCTTAAATTATTTTTCAATAGATATTAAATATTGTAACATTAAATGTGGTTCTATAAATGTAACAAGAAAACGTTACGTGTTACAACTTTTTTTTCTCATTTTCGTATTTGGATAGGTCCATTCTACCACAAGATGCTATTTAGCTTTGTGTTACAACAAAAAAAAAAATTTGTCGGCCAGTGTTATTAAAGCGTATTTTTTAGTTTTTTTAAACCATATTTATTTACGTTAGATCTTTGCCCCATTCTGCGTTTACCATGTCATTTAAAGTCGACAGCCGCAGGTCTGATAAGATTTCCCGTCCTAATTTTAGTCGGTAAATTTATATCCTCTATTAGGCTTTAGGCCCGATGCGATGGGTCTTGTTACATAATATTTAATTGCTAGTTTGAAGGTGGTAGACAATGAAGTAATATCAAAAAAATAATTACCTTGTCGGACTTCCATTGTCTTTAAAACTGAACAGTTTACACTTGAAAACGGTTAGAGATACTAACTAACCGAAACGTTGTGTTAAGTAACAAAATAAAGACCATGGAAGTCCGACAAGGTAATTATTTTTTTGATATTTGATTGCTAATTTAACAACGCATTAAAGAAAGAACGAAAGGAGACACTTTGAGTCTTACACCAGTCAGACTGGAAAATGTTAGGAAAAAATTGATATCCAAAATTTTATTTCTGGAAACTGTTTATGGGGTAAGTATAAACGTAAAAAACCAAAAATAGACAACTGGATCGGTCATCCCTCCCCGTGGGGGGTCGAAAGGGGGTGAAAAATGGTGTTTCGTGATTTATCGTAAAAGGAGACGTCCTAGAAAAAAATGTTTCATACAAAACTTGTAGATCATGTAAAAATCTACTGCTTTTGTGAAAAGCACTTTTTCACATAAACTCAAATTTTTTTAGATAAGTGCGAAAAACCGGTTTTTGTGTTTTTTAATTTTCATTTGAAAACGTGTCAACTAATATTTATGAAATTTTAGGGAGAAATAGCTTTCCTTATGACAAATAAGGAAAAAAATTTTTGTTTTTATTTCATGGGCTGTTTTGAAGATATTTGCTTTTTTTTTTTTTTGTATTTTTTTCAAATAAAATTTGTCCTTCGAAAAATCAATTTAAGAACTTTTGGTTGTGCTCATTTTTTTCGTTTTTAGTTGCACTTTAACATGAAAAAAAAAATAAGTCAGGGCGCAAAAACATCCTTTAAAATGCACAAGAAGCCAAAAGTGAGTTTTACGAAAACGAATATTTCAGTATAAGTTCATAATTCGTTTAAAATTACGAACATTTTTTAAAATCAAGTACTTATTTGTATTCTATGGGAAAAAATACTAAAAACATTATTATGAAATTCAGGTTAATTAAAATTTAAATTAGCAAGAATTTTAAAATACGAATTTTTGTAATTGATCGAGAAAAGTATAATTGCGTAAGCGAGTCAAAAAAAAAAATTTTAGGTAATTTTGAAGTACTCTGGTTCTTTTTAACTAATAAAAATAAACTTAAACTAGATTCAAATAACAAGTATATATTTTAACGAAATATAAATTATTAATTCAAAAAATTTCTTTATGTTAACATAAAGCATGGTAATGATGGTAACATTGAAAAAAGTGGTATACAAAACCTGTTTGGTCTAGTAGATACTTAACCTATAACTCACGAAAAACCCAAGAATTGCAAAATTATTACATTATTATATTTTAAATGCAGTCTACTCTTCAAAAAGTTTTTAACACCAAAATTTACGATCAATCGTCGCCTTTCTTCACTGTTTCACTGGTTGCGATACAAGCTCTGGATTTACTGGCAAAGGAAAAAAAACAAGTTTTCATTCATTATTAAAAACTTCAAACTTGACTACTTTGGTTGAACCTTTTTATAAAGAAAATGTAGACCCCACGATCATTTCTGCTAATGGCTGTACTTTAATAAAATCAATTTACAAATGTGAAAAATCCAAAGAATCACTTGATGAATTGAGGTTCAGCCAGTATAAAAAACTATCGACTAGAAAAGGTTTCCAATTAGAAAAAATGCCACCAACTGTTGGGGCAGCTACGCAACACTCTTACAGATGCTATTTCCAGGTTCAAAAGTGGCTTGGAAACAATACTTTACTTGCTACTAAACGGGGCTGGAATAAAATAACAGCTAATAAGAAAGACGTGCTGTTACCTCATTTCACAGACGATCCAGTTATTCGGGACACATTACTTGTAGCTGTGAAAAGGCTGTAGTACTAAGTGCGGATGCCGAAAGCATGGTCTGCAATGCACTGACTTATGTGCAAAATGTCAGAGTGCTGGTAATTGTGCTAATTTTGAAGAGCGAAAAAATTTGGATGGCTTTATTGATGTAGAAGATATTTTAGCTGCAAACGAAGAACCAACCCTTTGCTTAAATGCTGAAAAACAAATATTTGAAGATATTTTTCACATTAGTAGTGAGGATGAAGACGGCAATAAAGTTAAAGAAAACGTTTCAGCGGAAAAAATAAATTCTAAATCAGAATCATATAATTTAAATGATGTAAGTGTACCAAAAAAACGTAGATTGGTTTAGTACTTATATTAAATATTTATTTAAAATATAATAATGTAATAATTTTGCAATTCTTGAGTTTTTCGTGAGTTATAGGTTAAGTATCTACTAGACCAAACAGGTTTTGTATACCACTTTTTTTCAATGTTACCATCATTACCATGCTTTATGTTAACATGAAGAAATTTTTTGAATTAATAATTTATATTTCGTTAAAATATATACTTGTTATTTGAATCTAGTTTAAGTTTATTTTTATTAGTTAAAAAGAACCAGAGTACTTCAAAATTACCTAAAATTATTTTTTTTGTGACTCGCTTACGCAATTATACTTTTCTCGATCAATTACAAAAATTCGTATTTTAAAATTCTTGCTAATTTAAATTTTAATTAACCTAAATTTTTTTAGTATTTTTTCCCATAGAATACAAATAAGTACTTGATTTTAAAAAATGTTCATAATTTTAAACGAATTATGAACTTATACTGAAATATTCGTTTTCGTAAAACTCACTTTTGACTTCTTGTGCATTTTAAAGGATGTTTTTGCGCCCTGACTTATTTTTTTTTTTTCATGTTAAAGTGCAACTAAAAACGAAAAAAATGAGCACAACCAAAAGTTTTTAAATTGATTTTTCGAAGGACAAATTTTATTTGAAAAAAATACAAAAAAAAAAAAAAAAAGCAAATATCAAAACAGCCCATGAAATAAAAACAAAAAAAATTTTCCTTATTTGTCATAAGAAAAGCTACTTCTCCCTAAAATTTCATAACTATTAGTTGACACGTTTTCAAATGAAAATTAAAAACACAAAAACCGGTTTTTCGCACTTATCTAAAAAAATTTGAGGTTATGTGAAAAAGTGCTTTTCACAAAAGTAGTAGATTTTTAAATGATCTACAAATTTTGTATGAAACATTTTTTTCTAGGACGTCTCCTTTTACCATAAATCACGAAACACCATTTTTCACCCCCTTTCGACCCCCCACGGGGAGGGATGACCGATCCAGTCGTCTATTTTTAGTTTTTTACGTTTATACTTACTCCATAAACAGTTTCCAGCAATAAAATTTTGGATATCAATTTTTTCCATTTTGCACTAAAATTTTGATAACTTGACTGGTGTATCTATTTCAAATGGTATATTTAATTAATAAGTTTAAATGATGGTAAATTCGTATTTCGAACATATAAACATTTATCCTCAGGGGAATAAAGATATATTCGAAATATAAAAGGTGCATTCAGTTTTAACGGATCGTTAAAATAATAGAGATTTGAAGGAACATTGATAAAATTTCAATGTTGGGAAAAAAATTAAGTTTATTTATATTATTTGTGAGAATTTTCTTGTAATTAAGCGAAACATATATATGCTTTAATATAATATTAAAGAGGCCTCTTTAAGCACTGTGACACTTTCTGATGAAGGTCGAGATGTAGGCTTAACCTAAACTTAATAGTTATAATATAATCCGTAATTGTGGTCAAGCCCTAAAGGTTATATTTTAATAAACAGTGTTGGAGAAACAATTATGTCGTGATTACATAAATACCTGAAAATTTTGACACCCCGTGTTTCTTTAAACATTGTTATATGTCAGTATTAAAAAATGAATTGTTTTTAGTTAAAAGTGGCATAGTTTATTACAGAAATTTGAAAACACTTTTACACTTTTTATAACTAAAAGTATATTGGGAACAAAATTTAACTTTATTGAAATATTTATATTCATTCATGGTCAATTTGATGGATATAATAATAATAAATACCTCTGGATTGCATTAAGCTTATTAAAATGAATATTTAAAAAGTATTTGCAGAACATCCGTGTTATCCCTGCAAACATATTTTGAATTATTTAAAACTTGCATGTTGAGTTGCTCACGCATTTTAAAACAATAATTCACTATACCAGGTGTCCTACTTTGGTCAATGAGATATGATATTATTGAAGTCAAAAACCTTATTCTAAACTAAAAAAAACTATATTTAAAACGAACCTATTATCATTATTTTTGTATAATGGATACCTATAGAAGATACAGCAAATTTAAAATAATTTTTAATCGAACTTCCCCCACTCTTTTCGTCGACGATACTGAAACTAAACGAGTTTAAAAACTAACTAACATATCAAATTTTTTCAAATTTAGTTAGCTCCGCGTCTAAACTAGTTCAAAAACTAACTCAGATTCCAAATTTGTTCAAATTAAGCTTGGCGTCTAAACTAGCTTAAAAACTAACTTAAATATCAAATTTGCTCAAATTAGGCTAGCTCCGCATCTAAACTAGTTTAAAAACTAAGCCAGATACCAAATTTGTCCAAATTTAGCTAGCACAACGTCTAAACTAGTTTAAAAACTAAGTCAGATATTAAATTTGTCCAAATTTAGCTAGCACCGCATCTAAACTAATTCAAAAACTAACTCAGATACCAAATTTGTCCAAATTTAGCTTGGCATCTAAACTAGTTTAAAAACTAACTAAGATATCAAATTTGCCCAAATTAAGCTAGCTCCGCGTCTAAACTAGTTTAAAAACTAAGTCAGATACCAAATTTGCCCAAATTTAGCTAGCACAACGTCTAAACTAGTTCAAAAACTAACTCAGATATCAAATTTACCCAAATTTGGCCAGCTCCGCGTCTAAACTAGTTTAAAAACTAACTCAGATACCAAATTTGCCCATATTTAGCTAGCTGAATAATGGAATCCTGAATCGAACGAAATAATATCAATTAGTAGTTTTTATGAAAAATGTAATAGTATTTTCAATATTAAACACACCCAATTATATTTCTGTTTATACATATTATAAAGAAAAATACTGAAAAAACAAAATATTATACACCGTTAAATAAATTATTGAAACGTCATGTCTTTTTTCTTTCCAAATATTATGTAAGAACGTCACAACTAAATTGTTTCGCTGTTTTCTTTTTTAACAAAAACAGGATTTAATATCACTTTCGTAAGATTTGAATAACGATCATTTCCTTTAATATAATTTTAATAGAAATAATAATAAATTGTTATTTTAAATTAATTTAATGAAAATACCAAAACAAACGACAGTTTATTTAAGATTAACTAGGTACAGGTAGCCTAAAATTGGTTTTGAAACGTTTTTTGTTCCCAGTAGTTCTATAAGATAAATTTTAAAGTAATATTTCACTTAAATCAAATAATGGCAGAATTTTCTTTATAAAAGAATTTGTTTTACCTACTAGAAATATATAGATACTGTAGACACATACATAAAAAAATCTGCCTTTCTGGCTTATTTTGGTAATAAAAATTTGTTTAGTTGATGTTATATGTACCTAACACTTTTTACAAAATATTTATATCCATCATGAGAATGTGTTATTTGTTACTGACATTGGTTAAGGGATTCCCTTAACAAATGTCAGCTGTCAACGTCAAGTGACCCAAGGGTCGTTGTAAATAAAATTGCGGTTGCGGTCATGTAACTTCATCAGTGATTTGTAATAGATACAAAAATATTTGTTGGTTGTATAATTATTACATAGTAATTGCATATAAACAATTCCCTCAAGTTCATTATTAGTGTTTGTGATTAAATAATCTGATTCCCAAAGGCTGTTATAAACTCAATGTTCTTTCGTTGTTTTCTTTTTTTGAAGACATATTTTCCTTTAAAAAACTGAAACCGCTTCGTACGGCATACCAGAACAATATAATTATACAAATAAATACTTGATCGTAACAATAAATTTCGTTCTCCGAATTCAACGTTTTCCTATCTATAAATATAACACTATTAACTCTGTCCGTCCCGCTTGACTAACTTTCTTATACCGTGCGAGCAAAAATTATTTGCATTAAGCTGGGCTTGGATTAAAAAACGTAGGGCTTGGTTTAGTTCACAATAATATGGAGACGATATATCTAACCAAATATAGATTAAAATTTTGTCAAATTCATATTATGACATGATATGCCAAACTAATGAGTAATAAAATAAGTAGACAAATACAAATTTATTTTTGTTGTTTACAAAATTAACAAAGTAAGAATATACAGAAAGGAAAAGAAAACTAATTACATAAATTGCTGAAATTGGCCACCGCCATGCTTCAAGCATAAATTCACACGTGTCTTCATATTTTCGAAAGTGTTGACCAGCATCTCTGAAGAAATGTTACCACATTTTTGGATAATCCTTTCTTGTAATTGTTCTAAATTTGCAACTGGTGTTTTAAAATTAGTGTCCTTTAAATGAGGAAAAACAAAGTAATCCATAACCGTTAAACAAGGTGATCTAGATGGGAATCGAAAACTGATCAATCTGTCGTCGAAAAAATTGCGTAAGTAGTTAATAGTTTTGGCGGCTGTATGGGCAGTTGCACCGTCTTGTTAAAAATATCCAAAACGTAGTTAGTCGTCAACGAATCAAATGGATTCATAATATTGTCTCCATACCGCTGTTGTGCTGTAACTGTGTCATGGAAAAAAATAGGACCAACAATTCTTCTTCGGGAAACAGCTAACCAGACACCAATTTTTTGAGGGTGGATTTGAATGTGGACTCTACAAAAAAATGGGGATTTTCACTACTCCACATGCGTGTATTCTGAGAATTCACATAACCGGAGAGGTGGAGGAGAGGAGGAGGATATTTGCACTTTATAAGGAAATAAATTTAGCTGCTTCTTAAGAATAGTCCTGCATGTTCCATAAGATCTTCCCACTTCTTGGGACAGGTGTCTTATACAATTTGTTGGCGTATTTTGCATTATTTCATGAACGTTTGCAACAAGTTCTTCTGTTCTTACAGATGGTCTTCCTGCTCCTTTTTTGTGTTGTATAAAACCTGTGTCCCTAAACACAGCCACGGTTCTTTTCAGGCAATGATAAAAATCCCCAGCAATAAAAGGAACGTTAGGAAAATGTTCGTGAAAATCGTCCATGCACAAACCCGGATTGTATTGACACTCACCATTTACTCTAACCCCGTTTCGAAAATACGCTTCAACCATGAATGTTTTGTGCTGTTTCGTAAAGCCCATTGTGTGAATTGTTCAAGAAATTGGAAAAATTAGCGATGCATCAAATTACTTGTAACGACTGTCAAAGATGACGGAATAACTGATTGATTGGTAATTCAGGTAGTTGCTGACACCCAACAGGTATTAAGCTCTACGGTTAAGCATTACGTCCTTAGATGCAAGGCCCTCTTTGATGCAAATAATTTTTGCGCGCACGGTATGTGCACAAATGGCCAGTTGAATGTTCGAGAGCGTTCCAGCGAGAATCGAGATCTCCAGTATTCAGGTAACTTCATTGCGGCCTTCTGTCCATCGCCAGTGGCGTCACAGAGCAAATGTATGTGTTATTTGATTTTATCGTTGGTGTAAGAATGACTCTTGTGTATATTTTTGTTTTTTTTTAGATATATTTCTATATATTTGTGGCCGTAAAGAATGTCGTAGCGGTCCTCACGTTGTACAGCCCTGCCTTGAAGCGTAAAAAAAGTTTTTTATGACATCTATCTATTCTAATAAAAAAATTCTGTCATCGTGCTCAAGATTAAATGGAAAGACCATAAGGATTAGGAAAATATGGCATAACTACACAGTTTTCTCGAAATACCAGCGGTAAAATATAGGTAGGGACTTACGCATATGAATGTTTTATAGCTGCTTTTTAACATCAGTTTTCTCGCGAGAATTTAACACTCTTTGTCCATCTGGATCATTTTCGAATCTTAACAAGTATTTTGTATCTTAAATTATGAGCTATGGTTGAACAAACCCGAACAAAGGAAATAAATAAAAAAAAAGGAACACCAATGAAAGTTCTCAATCAGTACGCCCTTCGTATAGTAATTTCGTAATCCTTGTCATCTATTTGTCTAATTAATATTTAACTTATCTATACCTTTTGTTTTAACAGGTAATCCAATTAAAATGTATTATTTCTTAATTTATATATTGGGCTTTTTGTCTATATTAAAATCAATTTTAACAACCTCTTAAAAATACAGTGTTACCAGTAAAGTCCGCATCATATGATTTTTTTTATTAATAGGTTTATTCGAAATTTGACTTTGGCACCATGTTCTGCTTTGATCGAGATGAAAATTAAACAAAAAAATAGTAGTCACGTAATTCGCATTATCTGTCAAATTTTAATTTTTTCCAAAAAATAATTCAAAAGTGAGGTTATTTCTGAAAATATCGAAAAAAGTTATTAGAAAGGGTTTTTTTTTAAATGCATTTTCTAGCCCACATGCAAAATTTCGGCTGCATAAGATAATTTTGATTTTTTACCCACCACTAAAATTTATTTGTGGTACCTACTGATGACACGGACTTCTTTTTTGTCTTAATATTAAGGTGTATTAGGTACTTTCAGACACAAACTACGTTTTTAACTTATTTTATGAAGTTACCTTATACAAGTTCAAAAACAAATTAACTTTGCATCACATGAGACCAAATTTTAATAGCCTAATTTTGTAGAAAAACACACATTTAATATGGCGCTACTTTAAAGAAAATGTATCTGAAATAAAGCATTGTCAAAACTAAGAAGTTTTATGTAGGTTGCGTTGAGTCTTATTTTGCAAAAGTGGTGCAATATACAAAATATGGGTAAAAAATCAAAATTATCTTATGCAGTTAAAATTTTGCATAATATGGGCTAGAACCTGTAAAAAAAAACTTTTTCTAATAATTTTTTCGAAACTTTCAGAAATAACCCTACTTTTGAATTATTTTTTGAAAAAAAATTTAATTTGACAGATAATGCGAATCACGCGACTACTATTTTTTTGCTTGATTTTCATCTCGATCGAAGCAGAACTTGATGGCAAAGTCAAATTTCGAAAAAAGTTATTAATAAAAAAAATCCCCTTTGATGCGGACTTTGCTGGTACTGTATATCCCGATAATAAAAATATTCCAAGAGTGTAACAAACCTGTCCTAGAAACACAAAACGACGCCGCGAAAACAGTGATGATATCAGATACTTACTTCATTCCATTATCAGCGCACTTCATTTGTTTGCCACTCTTGAGGTCGATTATATCGTTATATTTGACTATAGAACGTAAGTAGACAAGAACAGGAGAATAGGCGCGAGTTATTACTTAGATAGATGCCGGAGGGTCGACCTTCAGTCCAGGTCCCTACTTTGCTTAACTTTTGAACGTTTTAAATCCGATTTATAGTCACCTGCTTTAAATCATTATTCTTTAATTTCATTTTAAAAGTTTGAGAAAAACAACAAGTTTAGTATCAACGAAATTATACACAACTATTTGAAAATTCAGTAGAACGGTTGGTTCAACTTGAACCTTGCCTGTCTAAGAAGGAGAGGATGAAGCATGAAGCGACATCTAACGTCGTTGTGGGACACTTCTGAAGCAAGCCAGCACCACTAAACAAATAAAAATTATTTTAATTGGACTATTTTCAATAGTTTGTAAGTATAACTGCTTTAAAGCAAAGATAACTCCAAGAGAACAACACAATAGAAACTAATGTCCGCTTTTATCGGAAAGGGTGTTTCTTAGAAATAACTTGAAAGTTTTAAATTGCAAACTGTTTTTTAACGAACTCGGAAAGTACCTAATTAGTAAAGTTCTTATGTTTCACTTCTTAAACTGATGCAGTAACAAATTTATTATCCCATTTTATCTTTCTTTTTAATCGCGACTTTGAGAAGCGTTAAGGGATTGTGTCCTGTGGAATTGGCTGGAATGGTTTTGTTGTAGAGGAGAGTGAATTAATTTAAGACACAGCTTTGTTAAAACTCTTCAGGAAATAGAGACAAAATGTTTATTATTTCAAAACTTCAACACAATTAACACTTTAAACGATATAAAGCTTGGAAAGTGATATACCTACAGAGTGACTTTTTGCAAACTAACAATGGCTATACCGTGCGAGCAAAAATTATTTGCATCAAAGAGGGCCTTGCATCTAAGGACGTAATGCTTAACCGTAGAGCTTAATACCTGTTAGGTGTCAGTAACTACCTGAATTAACAATCAATCAGTTATTCCGTTATCTTTGACAGTCGTTACAAGTAATTTGATTCATCGCTAATTTTTCCAATTTCTTGAACAATTAACACAATGGGCTTTACGGAACAGTACAAAACATTCATGGTTGAAGCGTATTTTTGAAACGGGGTTGGAGTAAATGGTGAGTGGCAATACAATCCGGGTTTGTGCATGGACGATTTTCACGAACATTTTCTTAACGTTGTTTTTATTGCTGGGGATTTTTATCATTGCCTGAAAAGAACCGTGGCTGTGTAAAGGGAAACAGGTTCTATACAACACAAAAAAGGAGCAGGAAGACCATCTGTAAGAACAGAAGAACTTGTAGCAAATGTTCGTGAAATAATGCAAAATACGCCAACAAATTGTATAAGACGCCTGTCCCAAGAAGTGGCAAGATCTTATGGAACATGCAGGACTATTCTTAAGAAGCAGCTAAATTTATTTCCTTATAAAGTGCAAGTATTCCAAGAAATACAAGCCGCAGATTTTGAAAGACGCAGAAATTACTGTTACTGTAAGTTTTTTTTAGTTTATTATTTTATTTACTAACTTTTAAATAAAATCAATATCGCCTGCCTATTATTTAAGTAACATCTGATATATTACAAAAGCATCAATTTATTTCATTGCTAATTTTGGGAAAATTGTATAGTGAAAGAATATGACATGCCAATGACATAATAATATTTTAAAAAATCTTACTCAATAATTTTCGTTACACAATTCTTCTAAAATAATTTATGAAATTCCTTGATATTTATTTAATATGTCAATTATTACCTATAGAATATGCAGTCGATATTGATTTTATTTAAATTTTGTGTAAAAGCTAGAAAAATAAATAAAATCTGCGTAAAATAGGTTACAGGTTGGCAAGCATGTTGATACTCCCACCTTAAAGAACACTATTTTTTAAAACACCAGTTGCAAATTTAGAACAATTATAAGAAAGGATTATCCAAGAATGTGGTTACATTTTTCCAGAGATGCTGGTCAACACTTTCGAAAATATGAAGAGAATTTATGCTTGGAGCATGGCGGTGGCCAATTTCAGCAATTTATGTAAATATTTTTCTTTTTCTTTTTGTATATTCTTACTTTGTTAATTTTGTAAACAACAAAAATGAATTTGTATTTGTCTACTTATTTTATTACTCATTAGTTTGGCATATCATGTCATAATATGAATTTGACAAAATTTTAACCTAGATTTGGTTAGATATATCGTCCCCATATTATTGTGATCTAAAGTTGCCACAGTGGATCTTTGCCCGTGCGTCATCAATCAACGATCAGGACTCGACGTGGTTAATAACTCTGCATCCTTGTTTATTACAGTAACAAGTTTGAATAAAAGCATAAAAGAACGTCTCCAAAATTCCGCAATAATATAACGTGCTAGACAAGGATAAAACTATAAACGTCAGTTAATTACTTTCTTTATTTGTTTAGTTGACAACCGTTGTATTTTAGAACGTCATTGTCAACCTTATTTTGATCTGCCAATCTAATTCGTATTTTGTAAATATGTATGCCTTAGAACTGTTCCTGTTTCTAAAAATAGTTCTTTTTAGAGGTAATTATACCCACCATCTGTTTTGGCGGTAAGTATTTATGGATTTTTATAATAACTAATTTATTTATTTTAAATATTCTAACCGTGAAAGTTCTTTGAAACGTTTACGGCAGTGGCTAAATTCCCTTAAATGAAAGGATGTTAAAAATTTGACTTTTGCGATTTTAATAGTCAATAAAACACCAAACTTTTGTAGATTTTAAGCTTTAAAAATAGTATTAAATGTATAAACATTTGTTTGTCAATTTCTTTTAGATAATAGAGAATGCCGGGCAAAACTTAAAATAAATAATAATTTTTCGTGATATTATGTAGGTACGTCAAACGGTAGGCAGGCACGTCCATTTTATGAACTTAACTTAGTTTTGACTTTTTTCGTCTCGTTATTTTGATTTGATTCATACGATTTTTAAGACGTAAAAGTGATGACGCACGGGAAAAGAACCACTGTGGCGACTTTAAACCAAGCCCTACGTTTTTTAATACAAGCCCTCTTTGATGCAAATAGTATTTGCTAGCACGGTATTTTATACACTAAAGAGATATCAAAAACCACAAATACCATTTCTACAGAACGCGAGGGAATAAAAAAGAGGTATTTTGAGTCTCACCCAAGCAACAGATAATATCAATTTCCTTGCTCCAACACAATTTTAATCCCTTATCAGGGCCAGTGGTGCATCGACGAACTTAGTTCAAAGGACTGCAGAAGTTGCAGAGATGAAGAAGAAGAGGAGGAAAGTATTCAGCATTTCTTGTGTGAATGCCCTGGCCCTGGCTTCGCTAGAAGAAGTTTCAATGCCTTGGGCAAACCATTCTTTAATGATCTGAAGGAAGAATAAGCAACTTACAACTGGGTCGACTCACTAAATTTATTGACAGCAGCGTCTGGTTTAAATGAGCTGCTAAGATTTTTCTATTTCTACGTCGCGTTAACCATCAGTAATGCAGATAGGTTCCGCGAAATACATGTGGTATCACAACAGTCTACATAGGACTACGTGAATTACCTGATAAGAATCCTAGAAGGCGATATTTTAAGCTAAGAAATATTCTAGCACTGATTGGTGTTTTACATGGTGTGGGACATTTACCAGAAATCTGAAAGAAAAGTTTTATGGAGAACAAAGAAGTCAAAAAACTGATTTGCTTTTATTTTACTCTTTTGATTCCTTTGAACAGTGGCGCAACCAGAGGAGCTGCCGGGCTGCAGCCCCCCCCCCCGAGCTTAGAAACTTAGCCTATTCGTTTAATTGCAAACCAATTTTTCATGTCACGCGAACTATTTTTGCATGTTTTTTGCCATCTCAATGTTTTATGGATTTGTAATTTTTTTGTTTATCAATGTAACATGGAATCTTACGTTTTTTGAGTAATTAAAGTATAAATTTTAATAAATAGCTTAAAATTGTACATAATGATTAAAAAAAAAATCGGATTCGAGTTTTTTTCCGTTTCTTTGCATTTTTTGAGAACATTTACCATAGTAATGTATATAGATTTACACCATCAGAAAGTAGAGATTTCAACGAACAAAAAGCGTACCGACTTTTTTAAAACAGCAGAAATTTTGACGTGAGAATTTTCGATTGAAAAAAAGGGTGCTTTTTCGATATTAAGTCAAAATAAGGTGAAAAAATTAATATTTTAAATCAAAATAATTACAGTGTGTTTGGGACATAAAGAGGTAAGGTATCACCAAATTTCGTGGAAACATAATTTTTTTTGTAAAAGATAAAAATAAAAAAACAAAAACTTGGTTATTTGAATTTTTCACATAAATTTTGAGGTAAT
The DNA here is from genome assembly GCA_963969555.1 of Polydrusus pterygomalis. Lineage (NCBI taxonomy): Eukaryota > Metazoa > Arthropoda > Insecta > Coleoptera > Curculionidae > Polydrusus > Polydrusus pterygomalis. The sequence continues at coordinate 25,638,567 of OZ018379.1, forward strand.
GTGAAAAAAGTGTTAATACAAAATTTGTAGATCTTTTTACTACCTACAACTTTGCCATATAACGTTTTTCCATAGAACTTGTAGTTTTCCCGGAAATAGAGATAAATCGTTTTCTAGCGTTAAAAACTCACCCCCTTCCACTTCCCGACCTCGGATCGCCCGTAAATTATTTTTTCTACAGACGTGCGGAAAAACCAATTTTTCGCACGAATATCAGTGCGGAAAATTGATTTTTCCACACTAGTGCGGAAAAAATTTTCGGCATGATTATGTCAAAAATCCGTGCGGAAAATTGGTTTTTCCACACTAGTGCGGAAAAATTTTTCGGCACGATTATGTCAAAATCAATAATATATCAATTATAACTTGTAGTTATTACTTTTTTTCTCAGAATTAGTTACTGTTACATAGGTATGTGATTATTATAGTTAATTAAAAATTATTAAATTTCTTTGAAATATCTGTTACTTATTTCCACACGTCTGTAGAAAAACTATTGTACCTGACACGTGCGGAAAATGTTTTCCCTGCACTCGGCTGCTTAACCGAACTCCGCTACGCGTTGTTCGGTGAACGGCAGGCTCGTGCGGAAAAATTCATTTTCCGCACTTGTTAGGTAAATAGCTATTTCCTTTAATTTTTGTTATATTCTCTTTCTTTTCCAATGGGTTTCATTCTACTATTATTTTTTTTTGTTTAAAAAATTATCGACCCTGGTCTACCTATTTATGCGAACCACGATATTGATATTGATATAAGTAAATTAAGTTTTAATGCCAAATGTCAAGACTTGTCATTGTCTAGTTACATTAGATTTCACCAACTTACTAAATTTCTTATACAGCTGAGATTGGTCAGTGTTTTTTCTTTTTCTTTTCTGGAATTGTTCGGCCAACTCTTTTTATTTCTATCTCTTTTTAATCTTATGAAATAATACAAGATAGACATACTTTGTGTGCAGTACATTTATACTAATTAAATTATATTACCGTGGAAGAAATTCTGGACGAAATGGCAAAAACAAAACGAAGAATTTTACTTTAATATTAGTATTATTGTGATTACTTACAACTTATTGTATAAGGTTTTTGTTTTGTTTTAGTATAAGTATGCTTAATATATGCGTTATTTATTTTTACTACATTTTTACTAATTAAAATAAAATCTCTAAATTTTTTTTTCATAAATATTTCGTTAGGGCCAGCGGCGTATTATTGCAAAAGTTTTAGTGGGCTGTCGCTCTCGTCAATTATACGTAATTTACCCAAAAAGGGCGTGGCACCCAAAAAATTTTTCGCTTCAGCGCAAGAAGTTAAAGCCCCCCCCTCCCCCCGAACAAAATTTCTGGTTGCGCCACTGCCTTTAAAGCTATAAAAAACTTATGTTTGAGGACCCTACCATCATGCTAAACGATTAGCGATTCAACGAAGTAACCGAGCATGACAATTGCGTGGAATGACATTCCGACATTTTTATAAGTAGGACGAGATGAGTCGGTGACGACCGCGAGATGTTTAAGGTGATTGGTTGAAAGGGGTCGCTGTTCGTATTTTTGCAGGTTTCTGAACTTCCCCTCAATACTATTGCTAAACCCTGATGAGTTTTTACTAAAATATCTTGGTTTGCGTGATCCGCAAAAAGTCCCTTAACTGTAACCTGTTCTCTTATAACTTTACCGTAAAGTTTATTAGCCCTAACTGTTTCAAATTAAGGAGCCTTTTACTTCGACGATTCTCATAAAAAACGTAATGATCTCCCGTTAATTAATTAAAACTGCGAAAATAATGAGTGCATTGTTAAAGCACCTACGTAATTTTTTTAAAGATGTGTTGTGTGAATTTTTTTTATCGTCATCTAAATAAATTTGAGGTTATGTAATGATTGTCTATTTTTATCTGAACTGTTAGTCTTGTTAATAAGTCTACTTAGAATAATAATTTTTTTACAGAAGTTTTTAAGTATTAACGAGTTTTTTGAAAACGGTAATAAAATGATTAGGAAAGAGGAAATTGCATTAAAATCGAACTATGTTTTTCGGATGCAATTCAACGCTGATCTGATCTTAAATCTTTAATAAACATTATGTCAATCCTGGTAGGTACTTTATATTAATAAATTAATAATCACTAGAATAAACTTAGTTCTACAGAAAATAACAATTTAAATCTCACTCAACAATAATGTAAACAACAATAACATATTTAGATTAATACCATATCGTTAAACAGAAACTATCAGAAATTTTAAAAAGGCGTTAAAAAAAATAGAGCTTTGTTGTCACTTAATACGTTCTTGATACCAATATATTAATTATTTATTAATAAACTGTTGGTTTATTATAAGCATATTCTTAGGGCTATAAAGCGCCCTTATAAATGACGTAACTTTAGAGCTATGTTCATTAATGCCCTTATTCATAAAAGGGATTTCAAATTTACTATGGGTTTTGTATCAATGGAATTTTGTTCGAGTTATTGCTTTTCAGGATAACTAAATATTTTTACAATAAATTTTCTTTGTAAATCGAAACTTTTTTACGTTATACTCAGTCAAACTAGTTTGTAAGTAGTCAGTTTTATGTATTAATGTGCATATTAGTCATGGAAAAAATGTTGCTTAGAATTATAGGAATCAAATTGTACCTTGAGTCATTAAGCATATCGTTTTTCACAGCCGACTTACCAGGTATGATAAGCATTAAACTAGTGGGATGAAAACTGCTCAATGCGATAGTAGCAGCATCTGCTGATTGGACTTAATAAATATCTAATTGGCTCTCTGGATGAAAGGGAGATAATGCTGCACTTTTCGTGTGTCTGTGAAGCTCTGGGCAGCAGGTATTACAAACAGTGATTTTTCAAATGGAAGAAATCATGGTGCTGGCTTGGAACAGCATTCTGGCATTTATAAGAATATTAGGATAATCTGGCGAGAATTATAGTCTTGATATTATAGTTATGTTGGTTGTGGGAAGCTTAGTCACCTAAATTGAGACGTTCTTGTTTTATATAGTATTGGTATTCAAAACTTTTAAAGTTATTACCTTAATTTATTAAAATGTCCTTAAATGTGCCATATTATAGCTTGTAGCGTTGTCTTAAAGTGAATTAACAATAAATTGTTCTAAATAAGGACGGAGCATTTTCATTCAATAATTTTAATAAAAAATTTAATTATCTCTCGAAACAATATTTAAGTGTCTATGAAAATAACAAGGACCCATTTAAAGCACCTACCGAAAGTTTTTTCAAGTTGTCACTTTTATGTTTGGGAAAATAAAAATTTTACTTTGTAATCTGTTAAGCCGTCCAATTAGTAAATTTAAATTAATTGTATTATCTGTTGCTGAAAAAGTATATTTTTAAATTTCATGGTGTGGCATCTTATAGGGAACTAAATTGAGGTAAAATTTTTAATTGGATTTTGTTGGAATATATTACTGGGTTATAAAAAAATTGTCATTAGTAGCTGTTAACTTTAGTAGATATACCTAAATTCTTTCAAGTATTACATTATTTTCAAGTTAATATTTTTACCATAAATATAATATATTAATATTTTTTTAACAAAAATTTTTTATATGTCTTTATCTACAATAGCCTTTATCTAACTGAGAATTATTACTTTTATATAATTTGCAGTATACTTATTTATCTGCAATAAACAATTTAAAAAGTAATTGAAGTGAAAATTCTTTATATTTGTTTTTTTAATCAGCTTATAAATACCTATTTTATGAAAAATATATCAAATCGAATAAATTAAATAGTTTAATTATATTAAAGTTTCGTTCATTTGAAATGAGTCAAAGTGTTTTGAAAAATATTTATTTACCAAATTAAATAAAAATAGCATTTTAGTTTTAAATTTCTATAAAATGTTTGATGTAGAAATATTCAAAAATAAATTTTGTTACGGCCAATATTATGTAATATCTACCAACAGAATGCTGGAGAACGGAATTCACATATTTATAAGCCACATGTTCTACCACGAACGGAACTATACTACAAGCACGATATAAATGAAATTCACATATTTACCAGCATAAAGCCAGCGTATGCATGTTATTTGTTAGCAGGGCAGTAGCGTATATTTATGATACATGTTATCTTAATGAAAGCACAATGCTAATACATACGACACACCGATTCTCATATCAGCACAATACCAGAGTATATGATAAACATATTTTCTACTAGCTTAAAGTTTGTTTATAAAAGTACCTGTGGCTTTTGCTTACTAGTACAGTTGACGACATATAGATTCGTACACTCCACCAATACATAACTCAATTACACCAAAATTGGGTAAAACGGGTTTCTCACCTTGCTGCTTATACCTGGATAGAACACAAGCTATATACATAGCTGTAAATTCTTGTAGGTGCGATTTTGTTACCATAAGTAATAATGGTTATTTCTAAATATTTTTGTGTTTAAATTACAGCCGCGAAATAAGAAAATTATAAAATAATACCCGGAAAACTACAAAAGTATAAAGCCAAAAAGGATAAATTTATTAACAAACAACAAACAAATTACTAATATTTAATTGCTACGCCATTGGATTCCAATTTTCTTCTATTTTATCAAATAACTCTATTTCATTCTGTGGTTTAAAATTTATTTTGTACATTTTTTTACTATCAATCCCCAAACATTTTTAATTGGATTTAAATCAGGACTTCTTGAGCACCAAGGCAGACATGTTACGTTGTTTTATCTAAACCAGTTTCCTATATTTCTTGCAGTATGCACAGGGTAGTTATCTTACTGAAATATAAAATTTTCTTCAAAAACGATCGCGGCAGACGGAAGAAAAACATTTTCCAAAATCTGAAGATATATATTACTGTTTAGTGTGCCACCAATATTGCAGCATACACCTGCACCATAAACACTTATCCATGCCCACACATTAACGAAGAAACGTCCACTGGTTTGCTTTTTTTGAGTATACTGAGAATTGGAGAATATTGAGAATTTGATGGTCTATATACTCCAATCCTTCCATTATATGTAGACTGAAAAGTTTTCTCATCGGAAAAGAAAACATATTGCCAAAAAAAAATAATTTTCTGGTAAATATTGCATAGCAAACCCAATTCTTTGTTCCTTATCACTGGTTTTTAAAAACGGTTTGGATGTAGCTGCTGCTCCATTTCTTAATTCGGAACATTGTCTTACTCGGCGTTGCGCAGTTCTAGATGAAGCAGGGAATCCTGTTATGTGCATAGCGGATACTGCAGCTTCAGATGGACTTTGCCTTAAATACTCCACCAAATTTCGGTCTTCTTCATTTGATGATTTTCTATTATTTAAACCAGACCCAACAGACCTTTCAAGTGTTTGATGCGCCATTTTTTTACAATGCCTTGAACAGTACTTCTAGGTACTCTAAAATGATCAGCTATTTTTCCATAAGACCACCCTATTTCTCCTAAACATATTATTCTTGCTTTTTCAATAATACCTAAATGAGGCATTTTTAAATCAAATAAGATAATGACAATACTTTGACAGATACCATGATAACAATTAACACGTTACAAAGGCAATAAAGGTAAAAAAGTTGCATTTACAGTGTCACAGTTTAGTGTACGAAATTATCTGTGTCAACTGTACCATACGAAATAAAGTATTTTTTTATGTTTAACTGTGGTATAAATAACATTGGCAAACATTATTTACTCACAATTAAAGTTGCCTAATTAGTAAATCGAGGAAATAAGCTTACCGGGCCATTCTAACTGTGAGAAAATTATGTTTAAATTACTGGTTAGTTAATTATTGACTTGTTTTAAATTTTCGTGCAACGCGACATGCTCTACTTTCAATTGTCTAAAAACAGGGCGCTAAAATAGTATATTAACGTACACGTTTTATAAAGCATCATTTTATAGCACGCGTCCATGTTAAAAGCGGCGAGTTTTATAACGGGACAAGTGCTTAAAACTGCTTTATATATCACGTAGGTTATACTATTTTTTCTAATTTGTAGTTTTTTCAATAAAAAAATACATATTTAAAAAGAAAATATATCCTTTAAATTTTGTAAATTTTTATGTCTAAATTTTATGTTGGTAATACTATTTTTTATCATAGTAGCCTCTGGACAACAAAAATTATTTTGCGAACTGTCATTTTTTGATTTATTGACCCATTTTTACCACGAGATTCTAAAGTTATTTTAGCGATATAAGATATGAAATTGGACGGAATACGTTGTGTGATCCTTGTACATTCGGTACATGTACAGAGCGTTCGGAAATTCGGGCGATTTTGCTACTTTTTTTTGAATTTCAAAAGACGTGATTTTACGTCACGGCATTGCAATTTAGTATAGGGAAGATGGAAAATTCAAATAAAGTTGAAGTTAAAATCGACATTGAAAGGTTAGTGGATTGAATTTTGGATAAGCTTTGGCAGAAAATGATAGCTTGAAGCATCTACAAAAGATTGATTTATAGATTTATGCAACCAACATACATGACTGTTATCCACACAGAATAAAAAAGTAGGTTATCAAGCTATTTTTCCTCTGCGAAAAATGGGTTTTCTCGTAAATCACAAAGGCCGCACAAGTCAATGAAATAAAACGTTTAAATGTTACCAACATCAAATAAAGAAAAACGCGTATCGAAATAGCTTCATTAGGATACGCAAATGCGTATCGTAATAGATTTGTTATGATACAAAATTAGAAAAAAATTATATAACAAACTACTGTTCTATTTGTAATTATCAAGTGGTAACAAATTTACACTTGTTTATTTGATCTTACTAATCCGGTCAATGAAATGATTGATGGCCCAGGAGCCAGGGGTGCAGACAAGCCCGAAGAACTTCATAACCTAGCCGAATAAGAGTAGGCTAGAGAGGATCCTAAACACAAGCCGATGTGTCTTGAACCCTTTAGGTAATTTTGACGGATCACTGCCAGCTAAGTGGCATCTAGCTCTAGTCGGCATCGAAGAACATCCAATTTATACTGGATGTTTTGAGGAGAACGAGACTGCGCTACACTTTCCGGATACCTGCGAGGCTCTGGGAAGGCCCTGGCTCAGGTGCCAGGGCGGCAAAGCTCTAAAAGGAGGAAATTACTGCCTTGTAGTGATACCCTTGTCTTCATAAGAAGGTTGGAACGTTACGGTGAACTTATTATCAACTTCTACTACTACTAATGTTACTAAAATAATTTTGTAACGTCCGCCTGCAACTATTTTTGGAAGATTTATTTCAACGCTCTCTAACACATTTCATTACCCAAAAGTAAAGGTTTCTTTATTTAGTATCTCATAAGAGATAGATACAAGTAGTTTAATAGGTTTATTGATCGTTATTGAGTAATCATTATAAGTGGAATACTTTATTAGTGGTGAAGCATAGGAAGGGTGTTTTTTTCTATTTATATGTATTAAAATGAATTAACTTAAAATTTTCTTTTGGCAAAAATATCATACTCGTAGATATTAGCTTAGAATTACCCAGGTACAATTTCCTGTAAAACAAGTAAGCCAATTAAAGAGTTTATCAAATATAATCAAATTGCTTTAAAGGTGTTTCAAGCTCAATTCAATCTGGATAATTGTTGTTTAATTGCATTTTAAATTTGGCGAACAAATTTTAAATAAACTTAATTCTATCGTGACTAATTTTCGATATATTACCCTAATTGGTCAATTTGGCCTGATTATCGGGATTTCCCTAATTTTAAGCTTTCTTAGGATAACGACTTTCACGTTATGTTGAGGTTTAAAATTTAGTACAAATTGGAAATTAAAACATTTAGATGAAAATGAAATGAAAAATATTAATTGAAATGTTAATGAACAAGCCATTTTTTGAGGAACGATATTTTGCTTGCCGAAAACACTCGAAGATTTGTCCGTTACACGAGATGTGAAATATTGTTAAATAATAAGTTAAACTTCTTTCCTCCAATAATTATTTCATGATTCTATTATTAATATCATTAGTTCCTTAAGTTCATTAGATCCTGTTCCATCATAGAGTTTTAGAAAAAATAATTCCCGTGTATATTTTCTAAACAAAGTTTAATATTTATTTCTAGTAAAACTGAACAATAATTGTTACCAGTCAAATAATCACAAAATATAGTGATAGTTTCTTATACTTCAGCAGCAGCCTGAGGTATAAATTTATCCATCAAAGAATGTTAACTTGACAGTATTACCCTTCTTCTCGTAACTTCGAAAATTAATTTTGTTACGAGAAGTTTACAAGTCTAAATAAATTTAATTTAATCTTTAATTACCTAATATATTACAACGTTTTAAGCTTTCAGAAAAATCGTTTATTATCTGTCATTCAACCTGTTATATTGTTTTTATTTTTCTAAATCAATTCGTAAAAGTAGGTCGCAATAATATAAGTAAAGTATGGAAATCCTACTTTCTTTTAAAAATAAATAATTCCTATTTTTAATACAAAGTAATCGAAATTTAGTATTTAGTATAACTATAAAACCTAACCTACCCTAAATTGAACTATTTGCGTTAATTGCGATTTAATTTAAAACATGTGAGGGGTATAGATTCAAAGTGTACAATCTCCATGTTTCATTAAAAATGAGATAGATGTCGTTTTACATAGTAATTGTAGCCCTGAATTGAAATAACTAATAATTTCTTGTCAAAACAAGCAAGCTCCAGCGGATTTTGATGGCAGAAAATTGGGATTAAATTCAAAATGAACAAGCTCCATTGACATTTAAGTTTCGAACCGTACAATATCCTGTTCAATTTTAAAAATCAAAGTGTACAATCTCCAATGGGTTGTTTTGCTGTTAGTTTCGAATTATTTCAAAGCGTGCAAAATCCTGCAGACTTTTTGATAATAATTCGCGCCAAAGCAATTCCGAGTTTACTTTTCTAAGCTAGTTGCATGTGATGCGTGAAGCATTAAACAGTGGTTGTTTGTTGTTTAATATATTTTTTTGTAATTTTCACGAGTTTTTTAATATATTAATGGATTGAACGTAACTCCGGTAACCGGTAATACAACAAGAAAAAGACAACGTATTACGGCGTCGTGAAAAAGAGTCCAGTAAAAAAATTGAGGTATAGTCCACATTTACTCCCCATTTGTCCAAAATGTGGACACAAAACTGGTGCACTTCAATGTACCTTACTAACAATGGGCGAAATAAGATGTTTTCATTCAAAATTTTATGAAAAATTATCCTTAAATTATTTTCAAAGTGGACAAACTCCATATTTGCTATTTTCAAAATGGCCAAACTCCAATTGTTATTTCCAAAACGTACAATTTCCATCTCCTTTTTCCAAATAACTTTGATATTTTTTTAAAATGTTAAGGAAAAAAATTGTTTTTTTAGCCTAAGATGTGCCATAAATCCAATAAAAAAGAAAAACTATCGTAATTGTTTGTATTTAATGAATTATACGTTTTTTTCGTCTACTGATAATTTGGGAAACATGGAGTTTGTACACTTTGAATCTATAACCCTCATGTTATTACATTATATTTCACTTTGACATAGGACAGAATGACTTGACATAAGAATGCAGGACAGTAATATTCATAATTTAGGTAATAATAAAAAACTTGTATACAATAAAATTTTAATATCGAGTTTTTCGATAACAGTTCAATTTACGTATAAGACATGATACCATGAAATGTGTTTAAGATTTTATGCAGAATAAAAAAAAATAATAATAAAAGTCTATAGTTGAAAAAATTCATTTAATTTTTTTAACTATTTATATGACATTGTCATAACTCGTTTTTGAATCAATATACATGAAATTAAATTTAAAAAAGCGCATCGAAAAATAAAAAAGGAATTTGTTCCAACCTTTACGTTCTCACTATACAGGGTGACATTTTGAAAACTTACAATGGCAATGTTTTCTACAGAAATAAAATATTTCCTTTAATTTTGTCAGATCCATCCTTAGACGCGTTTCACCATATTCATTGGCAAAGCTAAGATAACGAATTAAAGAAACGTGTGTACCACTTAAATGTAGTAAATATGGCGATCAGTCGAGAGGATTAAGCGCATTGCGACCTCTAGCGTCGTTTTAAGACACTTTCAGAGCATACCAGCACCTCTTAACAAGTCATAATCATACCCCACCAATCTCTGAATCCGTCAACACCCCATTTCATCATGTCTTTGAGTCTTTGCGCATTCTGAAATAATATCCTAGAGGGTTATGGTGGCATTAAATCCATGGGTTTGTTACTACAATACTTGTGTCCTGTTTACCAATCAATTATAATATTATATTATACCAAGGTTCGGCTTATTATTGTCTATGTTCTTGTGAACATAAAGACAAGGGAAGGTCTAATATAATTATCGACAGATGTTGCCTGATATCGAACTGGAGAATATACCACATTTTCCTTATATAATATTTCCAAAATTATCGTTATTCGTTAACCAAACTGACTATCTCCGATGTGCTTTAAGAAATTATTTTGCTTTAATTAAACCTCTTCGCAACAAATGCTTAACATATTTTTCGCGTCTTGGCAATAATACTGGAAAGTCATGTTTCCTATTATATACTTTATAATTCATCTCCATTTGTATACTATAATGTTATTTTATTTTATTAGCTTCAACATGTTTTCCATTCAATAAAAATAATGATGGTAATAACGCAAATAGGTACTTTCTAATGAGTTTGCATCTTTTAGATCTAACTGCTGCTATAAGATTCGCAACAATTTCTTTTTATAATAAAGTATTAGTGTGGGTTTTCATTTTTTTAAGTATACCACTTTTGTGAATTTGCTCTGCTTGACAAAGAATTAATGAGTGAACAAAAAAAGGGTTTATTAAAAATTTACTCCACCCACACCACCTCAACCATTATAATAACTAAAAGAGAATATTATGAGTCAGAGATACTTGGTGATAACCGTTTTAGAATAAATTCTGATGTTATGAATTTTAAATAGTCTTCTGAAGAAATTGTTTCTCATCGGTAATTTTGCAGCCTTGACGTCATTTTTCTTAGATGCTTCCCCCTAGTATCGTTTTCTAATAACACTGTAACTACTTTATCGTGGCCTTGTTGCATAGCGACTCCCAGTCCCATCCTAAAAAAACATAGTAAAAATTACAAAAAGAATGTTTAATATTTGAACTCCCATAACCCACATCTGTATACATAATTCTGTGCTAAACCCGAGTTATGGTACCTATACATGAAAGCATTTTAATCGTTTTTTTTTATATTATCCACATACCTCTGTAGACAAACTTTGATTGGCTCCATTCGCCAAAACATTATCGTGGTTCTCTTGAGCGGTCATATACAGCGCGGCATGCCATTTTGACTTTGTACATTGACAGAAGCTCCATTTTGAACAAAGAGCTTCATCACTTCCTTCTGACCCCCTAGCGAAGCTAAGTGAAGCGCGGTGTTGTCTTTTTTGGTAGCTGCATCTATGAGCGCCCCTCTCTTGAGGAGTTTTTTTACTATCTCTACGTGGCGGTCTTTTGAGGCTATGGAGAACATTTAAACCATTCTGAAAGAAAAAATTGATTCCTTGTATTTGTTTTTAATGCTTTTCTACATATTGTCAACTCTTGTAACTGATTTTGAATTGTTCATAATGATTTTACGCATGAATACGTATGCTCTTATAGAATGAATGTAAATATGACAGCTACATGAGCAATTTGCCACAGTCCCCTATCTCTGTAAGCTTAAACCTTAACACCTTGATATGAAGCAATGGTTTTTCCCATAGCCGTCTGGATTTAAAAGAGGTGATTGAAATAGCAGATACAGCATACTCTGTATTAATTGGAACATTAAAACGTGCCATTGTGCATGATACTATAATAATAAGTTTATTTCAGTAAAAAATATAGTAATATTTCTTACTCTATGACTTATTATTCACATTCCAATTTATTTTTCAGAATTCCAATACATCTTTAATGGCGCATATAAAATAAAATTATATTTCTAATGGACCTTTTGCGTTTTATACTTACCAGTTGAGTAGGTACTAGGTTTATTGAAACATTTTTATGATATTACTTATTGCGGGGTTTATGCAAATACTTGCCTTATTTCCCATTTATGTCTATTTTATAGTGTTTCAACTTCGGGAAATCCATATCAGCATAAACACGTGTACGTATCTCTATGAAGTACAAGATTAAGGTTTATTAGTATTTTATTATGGTGTATTTGTATAGGAATCCAATACGACTCTGTGAAAATTATTTATCTGGTTTCCCAATGATAGAATAAAGAGAAATAACTACTTTGTGGTTGAAGTAACAAAAGGGCATGTAAAGTAATGTAATAGATTTAATTAGTTCCTTGGGATTTCCGGCAATTAACATGTATCTTAAATTCGATTTTTACCATTTTATGGTGGGCTAGAGGCACTGTTGCCATTGCTGGGGAAATTTCCCTAAATCTGGGGAAAATCTGCAATCAGTAGGGAAAAAGGGAAATTTGTATAATTTAGGGAATTTTTTTTTTGATTTTGTGATAGTTGTAAAAAATATATTAAGCAATCAGTTAAAAAATTATTATTAATTGATTGACCCATGGCAAAAACGCTATATATATACACGGTTTTTAACTAGAAACCTTACTCTGAATATATAAAGAATTTTTTATCAATCACATTTACACGCGGTTTACTTTACAGAACTGGCGACCTTTTTTTTTTTTTTTAGAAACGTAAAATATATTGAAGTGAATTAAAAAAAAAACCCTTTCTTGTACTACTTTGCCGAACTTTTTAACTGGAATACTCGGAAGTCGATTATTAAAATAACCCGATTTTTCCCATTACTACTTTTTTCTTCAAATTAAAAGATCTGGCGAAAATCTGAGGAATCTGGGGAATTTTTAAGAAATTATCTAGGGAAAAAAAAAATTTTGGACCTGGCAACACTGGCTAGAGGCAAAGCTGTGTAAAATCATTTTAAAAAGGAATTAAAAAAAAGTTAAAAATACTTCTTAGAAACTGTTTGAAGGTTGGAGACAATGATGTTTCTTGAATGATGAAAGAGTTTTGGGCTTCCATTGTCTTTATTTGTTTTCGTTATTTGACGTCGAAAGTCTTTACACCAACGTTCCCGTAAAAGACACCCTAAAAGTTATCAAAAACAAACTTGAGGAAGACCATACTCTACAGGAAAGAACAACGCTCCCCATTAATGCCATCTTGGAACTATTAGAATGCTGCCTCAACAATTCCTACTTTCAAGAAAAGGATAGATTCTTCAAACAAGTAGACGGACTACCGATGGGCTCTCTCTCGCCAATAATCGCCAACATTCACATGGAATGGTTTGAATCCAAAGCAATGGAACAGGCAAAGAAGAAACCAAAAATGTGGCTGAGATCTGTGGATGACACCTTCATTATTTGTAATTGAACCGATGAGGAACCAAGAGATTTTCTAAATCACCTTAATAGCTTAACACCAACAATAAAATTCACCATGGAGAAAGAAGAAAATAACCAATTACCGTTCCTAGATATCAACGTGAAGAAAAATGGCAACAGCATCCAAACGTCAGTATACAGAAAACCCACACATACAGGTCAGTATCTCAATTTTAGATCAAATCACTCAAACAGTACGAAACATGGCATAGTTAAAACCCTCGTAGATAGAGCAACTACAATCTGTAACTCGGAAGAAGCACTTAAAAAAGAACCTGACCACATCAAGACCGATCTCAACAAAAATGGCTACCCCACAAGATTAGTCGACACAATATTGGAAAATCGTAAGAATCGACCCAACGCGCAAGAAGCAAACAGAGAGGCACAACCAACACTCAATATTCCGTATGTCAAAGGAGTATCTGAGAAAATAAGAAGATTAGGACAACGATATAACATCAACACCGTATTCAACTCGAGGGACACCCTAAGAAGCCAAGTCAAAAAGATAGGAAAAACTGCGTCTACCAGATCCCCTGCGAATGCGGCCAATCTTATATAGGTGAGACATTAAGACCATTAGAAACAAGGATTAAAGAACACAAAAACAATACGTTAAAAGGAGAGACCGAAAAGTCAGGTGCAGCTGACCATGCCTGGAAACATGGTCACCATATTATGTGGTCAGAAGCTGAAATCCTACATAAGGAACCACACTGAAGGAAAAGAAAGTTCAAGGAAGCTGCTGCTATTCACCAGAACCCAGGCTGCTTTAGTAAACCATCCTTAGACATAAGAAATATCTGGAAACCTTTGTTAGATAGTTGTAATCTTAGGATAAGATCGCGTGCCAACTGAACGCATGACTGCACCCGCCTCAGTTATGCTTTAGTGCACCTAGCTAGTATAAATAGCCCTGTAGTTACTTTACTTATTTAGTATTCACCTGAAGACGACTAGAGATACTTGCCAGTTGAAACGTTGTGATTTAAAACAAATAAAGACAATGGAAGTCCAAAACTCTTTCATCACTTCTTAGAAAGTTAAGCGGGTATTTAAATCAAAAATCGTTTTCAGGAAAAGCGTTTAGTCAAAGTATTCAAATCAAAAAAGGTATTATACCTATAATACTAAAGTTTGTCTATGGCACTTCGGTAAAATCTACCAATCGGTGGTATGTTTAAAAGCAAACTACTTTAAAAGTAACAAATAGAATGGGCTATCCTCAACTTTTCTAAGCAAAGCTTGGGATTCTGTTTTATACTACACCTGACCAGTTTGTTGTAGCTCGAAGCTTTATTAAGTGAGAACAGGAATTACTACTTATAGGGTTAAACAGTTTAATAATGGATACCACTTAAAATAGTTTTTGTGGTTTCTCTCCTTTATTTGCAAGGTTATAGGTTTAAAACTTTAAAGGTTCAGGACCCTAAACCACGGAGACCGACTTAAAATTGTATGCTCGAAATTTGCTAAAAAAGGCTTTGGACTTTCGATAAAATGAATCTAATAGTATATGCTAAGGGCAAAGATTGATGCAAAAGTGCCAAGTAACATTTTATTGTATTACCTACTTAAATTAATGGCATTCTAAAATTATAGAATTTGTACAATTTAAATGAATTAAAAGTATATCACTCAATAAAACTTTGAAATAGGTAATTCTGTTTTAGAGGAAAGATAGGGGTGCAAACCGAAAAGTAAAGAAAATAATATTTTAAGATATCAAACAGAAGAGGTTGAAAATATACTCCCTTATTTAAACCCCAAAAGCGTTTGTATGGAAAATAATATTGACAACCCGACAAAGCTATATTTATATTATTTTATCACATTTTTTTTTTTATTTAATAAAATGATAAATATAAATATCATTTTCTAAAGTCTTCAATGACCGCTGACCGTAACGTCATGACTAGCACTTTTCTTTTCAACATTCGTCAACTATGTGAGATAGTAAATTTGCCAATAATGTACAGGGTGTCCCAACGATAGATTAAAGTAAGTTTTCGCTTAACTGATAATCTTTGTGACAAAATCGTATCCGCCATAAGGTAAGGTATAAAAATGCGCACATTTTAAAAATATTGGAAATTATACAGGGTGCGCCCAAAAAGCGGAACAAGAAAAAATGTACTTTTTTCAAATGGAACACCCTGTATATTTTTACATTTTTAAATTCCACATAAAATTATAATTATTTTTTATTTAATGTTTTATTAGTCTATACTTCATAGTTTCCGAGATATTGACTCTCGAAAAGTGACATTTTTGAACTTTGACAGCTTCTAACTTTTTAACAGTTCGTCTTAGAGCAAAACGGCTGACATGTCCCTATCTTCAATTTTTATTATCTTCCCAAAAAAATCAACTTCCGGTTAAACCGGATGTAACTCGAAAGCAGGAAATATAGTTGTTCTGGTGTTACCGGAAGTTGATTTTTTTGGGAAGATAATAAAAATTGAAGATAGGGACATGTAAGCCGTTTTGCTCTAAGACTGTTAGAAAGTTAGAAGCTGTCAAAGTTCAAAAATGTCACTTTTCGAGAGTCAATATCTCGGAAACTATGAAGTATAAACTAATAATACATTTAATAAAAAATAATTATGATTTTATGTGGAATTTAAAAATGTAAAAATATACAGGGTGTTCCATTTGAAAAAAGTACATTTTTCTTGTTCCGCTTTTTGGGCGCACCCTGTATAATTTCCAATATTTTTAAAATGTGCGCATTTTTATACCTTACCTTATGACGGATACGATTTTGTCACAAAGATTATCAGTTAAGCGAAAACTTACTTTACTCTATCGTTGGGACACCCTGTACATAATAAACATGTACAATAATAAACATGTCAATAATGAATAGCGTATAATTTTACGTCAAAAAGCTTTAGATATTGTTAGTTTGAATAGTGCCATTTTTAATCAACATTATTTCAAAAGTATCACGGTATTGTGAAAAAGAACCAGCATTAATTTTAAAATTATTTGATTATTTTCAAAGATAAAGTGACGCCGGAAAGACTCTCAGACCCATATAGCTCAAAAACGAGTAAAATTTTTAAGAGAATTTAAGAGTAACAGCAACTCTCAATGTCCCCTAAAACCTGTTTTTCTGGATGAAACCTGAATATACAATAAAGGGCCTAGCCTTGCGAAGTTGGCACGATGATACTCTTACAGTACAGTTAAAAAAATCGTCAGAGGGTTTACGGTATATTATTCTACATGCTGGTTCAGAAAATAGATTTGTGAATAATGCAAGTTTGATATTCAAGTTTGACCTGAAATCTGGTGATTATCATGATTTGATAAATAGTGAAAACTTTGAAAAATGGTTTGAAGAAAAATTGTTGCCAAACTTGGAAGAATCGTCGCTTTTCATCATGGATAACACCCCCTATAATTCTGGGCTAATTAAAAAGGTTACAAATACAAGTTGGTGAAAAATATTACTTTTCTATTTCACGTTCATAATGAGTTCAGTACGACCCTCATTTGCGGATCGTAATGAAGCTATTTCGATACGCGTTTTTTCTTTATTTGATGTTGGTAACATTTAAATGTTTTATTTCATTGACTTGCGCGGCCTATGTGATTTACGAGAAAACCCATTTTTCGCAGAGGAAAAATAACTTGATAACCTACTTTTTTATTCTGTGTGGATAACAGTCATGTATGTTGGTTGCATAAATCTATAAATCAATCTTTTGTAGATGCTTCAAGCTATCATTTTCTGCCAAATCCTATCCAAAATTCAATCTACTAACCTTCTAATGTCGATTTTAACTTCAACTTTATTTGAATTTTCCATCTTCCCTATACTAAATTGCAATGCCGTGACGTAAAATCACGTCTTTTGAAATTCGAAAAAAAGTAGCAAAATCTCCCGAATTTCCGAACGCTCTGTATATGTACCGAATGTTCCAGGATCACACAACGTATTCCGTCCAATTTGAAATCTCATATCGCTAAAATAACTTTAGAATCTCGTGGTGAAAATGGGTCAATAAATCAAAAAATGACAGTTTGCAAAATAATTTTTGTTGTCCAGAGGCTCCTATGATAAAAAATAGTATTACCAACATAAAATTTAGACATAAAAATTTACAAAATTTGAAGGATTTATTTTCTTTTTAAAATGTATTTTTCTTGATTATAAAAGGTGAAATAGAAAAAAATGTATAAAGCACATGTTTCATAAGGCGTTTTAGCGCCCGTGTCAATAAAAAACTCGCCACTTCGTGGCTCGTTTTTTAAAATAGACGCGGGCGCTAAAACCGCTTCTTATGAAACTCGTACTTTAATTATATACTATTATAGCAAGCATGGTTAGAACAAAGACAAATTCCGGTTTCACCATTTACAATGAAGGATCAGATCTGGATAATAATGAAGCAGCATAATATTCCACCCAAACGTTACAAGTAGGGTAAAGTGGGCAAATCCCGGTCAGGTGGACAATGCCGGTCAGGGCGTCAAAGTACTTATAGTTAATTTTGGCAACAATGCAATGTGCGTGCACATGTGCCAGCTGACCTCTGATTCTCGATAGCCGATTTGTGAGCAGTTTGCATTAATACCTTGTTTAGTACAGCGGACCACGTGTTTTCGACAATTTTGATGTTATATTTACGGTAAGTGAAATAATACTTGGAGATAAAAAATTTCTATTGTTTTATAAAAGCTCAGTTACTACGTAAAGATTGACTATTTTTCTTTCTTTTCTTGTATAAAAAAGAATAACAAAACATTTTTTTTCTTGGAAAATGAGGCAAAAGAAAAATTGTCACAGATGGGTAATGGCGGTCAGGTGCACCCTATGTGGAAGATGGGCATATTCTGAATGCAGTGGATGGGACACAGCAGAGGGATACATCTGTGATGAGTGTCAGACTGTTACTCAAGGAGATTTATTCTATATAGCTATTTAAAATTTTCAGCTATTTTAAATTCAAATTTTGTTTCATTTTTCGTTGTAACAAGTAAATATACCTTTTGTTCTTAAATATATATGTTTTTTATATCAATAAATTTTTATTTTTTATAAAAAAATACGTATTTCCAGCTTATTTCATTATTCCTAAAATATTTTTCTGCATGACCGGCTTTGCCCGGATAGGTGACCGGCATTCCCCCATATGTATGGCAATGCCAGTCAAAAGCACATTTTTGTATATTTTGTTGTCATAAAATTATACAAATAATTTTCAGATTCTTTCGCATCAAAAACGGTAGTGAGTGCACTAGTGACTTGTTATTTTAAAATCATTTACCGTTATGTATAATTTTTGTGCTTAGGATAACACATTTTTCTTAAGTGACCGCCATTTGCCCACTTTACCCTATCTGAAAAGCGTTATTTATTTTATTTTTTAATTATTTTTATTTTTCTTTAATATGTTAAACGCACTAGCATTGCAACATGAACATCGAGTTTTAAGACTTCCTCCATATCATTGCCACTTTAATCCTATTGAAATGGTTCGGTCGGAATGTAAGCGTTATTATGATGCAAAAATAAGTTCTATGTATCCTGTAACAAATGACGTAGTTTTGGGTCTGTGGAATGAAGCCATAAAAAATGTAACAGTGGAAAAATGGAAAAATATGTAACACACTAATAAAATTATAAATGATGTGTGGGAACGGGAAAGATTTTTTCATTTGTAATTTCTTATTATATTTTCTTCTTTATGATTGTATAAATGAGATGAAAATATTTGAAAAAAAATTTATAGACTGATGCACTAGAGGTTGCACTAGACAAAAAATATATGATTCAATTTTAAATTTTATAAATGAAAAAGCGTTGCTTGTATTTTACTTGTTCAAATGCATCAGTTATGTGAATCGCTAACTGCAGAAAGGGAACATGTCCATTTTTTCCAAAAATGACATTTGCGTATTTTCTTAATCTAGACATCTAAACACATCTTGACTGCAGAATGTTGCATTAACGCTAGTGACGCTGTGAGCCGATAAAATTTACGTTTACTGCAGAAACGGGACATGTCCAGGAGATGTCTCCTTTCTGTAGTAAATAAAAACAAAAATATTAAGAAGGAGAGGCGGGCGAAGGAGCCAATGATGTTTGTTCACTTTTAAAATATTATTTTGATCAAGATGAAGGACAGAAATTTAAAAAACTGCACATTTTCTGTGACAATTTTTGTGGTCAAAATAAAAATAATACGATGATCCAAGCATCCAAGAATATGCAAAAATTTTCCGTTGTGCAGGTTACAAAAGATTTAGTTTATGATTATAAAAACTGGTGGCCACAATTTTACAAAAAATCTTGCCTTAGTAATAAATCCTATGGAAAACATGTACCTGTTCGTAATAAAAAATCTTTTGCAATCTCCTCTTTTCATCACTTGACCATTTCCGCTCCTCAAGAAGTAGTTTGTCGAGAATTCATAAATAATTGTCCTGTAAAAGATACATATCGACTAAGGAACACTAAAAGTGAAATTACTTTCCCTACAACAAAAGCTTATCATGAAAAGCTTCCTATTAACACAAAAAAGATGGCTGATATAATGAACACCATCAAATTTATTCCAGAAGATTATTTAGCCTTTTGGAATCAAATAACTGGTTGGCTTATCGCATTAAAGAAACAAGATGACGAATAACTTATTTTTTTGTTACATATTATAACATATTTTCTATAAGGGTGTCTCTAATAAAACAATTTCTTTAAATATTTCTTGTTATTTTCCCTTTACTGCAGAAAGGTGACATCTCCATATGTCAAAACTGACACTTACGCCCATATTAAAATGTCAAAAAATAAATGGTCTATTGTAGCATTCACTTAATGAACTGAAAAATTATTTTTCATAAAATTTTGAGCAAAAAAATAGTTATTTATGTACCAAGGCAGTAAAGTGATTCTTTATCGGACGAGTCTGAAATTATGAGATGAGCGAGCGAAGCAAATAACAGGCGAGTCGATAAAGACACGTTACTGACGTGGTGCATTAATTTATGACGCACCGCAAATATGGAAAATATGACGTAATCGTCAGCGGTTATTGAAAAGACTTTATAAAACAATTCTTATACATTTAGGGTGGTGTCGATGCTGATTCTAATAACTTAATAACATAAAGTTATAAATACTCCATCGATAACAGAATTAGCAATACTATGTAGGAATATAAATATATTTACTACACTATCTTTATGCAAACATGTTTCCATTAGATAATTAATTATTATAATTTGCTAATACCTGATAGGCCGTTTGACGTACGGAAAGCTGTAAAATGATTTACCTTTATCAATAATGAATCGACTAATATTGTGATTATATGGAAATATACACAAGATTCTTCATTATATTTAGAGGTAAGTTTGTTCCAGTTAAATAGAGCGTATAATTAGAAAAAGAGAACATCTAGCTGTGCAACTTAAAATATAAGCGTGGGCACAATATAAATCTTTCAAATTTACAATTTTCTACGCTTTAATGCACGGGATATAAATCTTTTCTTTTTTTTTATTTCATATTTTTCCATTCAATTTAGCAACTTAAATATTTGATCAAATCAGGTAATTTTACAAAACGGATAAAATAACTTTCAATATACTTTACCAGAGATTAGAAAACTGTCGAGTTTTGTTTACACACATTTTAATTTATTTTCTTTGTTACGTGAAATTAAAGTGGAAAAGGAGATTTATAGCACAATTTATGTACCAATGAAAGTTTTATTTTCGACCCCCTTTTTAAATTATAAAATTTTGTTGCCTCTTCTAATATTATATATTATATCACCTTATCGTTAGCAGATGATTTAGTCATATTATTATGTCAACTACAATTTTTGGCAAAATAAAATAATACTAAATATTTACACCTTGAGTATTATACAAAATCTTCCAAAATAACCGCAAAAATCATATTGATTAAGGGTAAAAAATTTAGGAAAGACCAGCCAATATTCATTTTTAATTAAGATTTTTTTTAAAATAAAATAGAATGCAGGATGTAATGAAAGTATTACTTTTAATACAAAATCATTAAACAGCTGAAAATATACTTGAAATTGCTCATGGAACTAGAAACCCTATTTTATTTGAAAGATCTGGCAACGATGTCATAACCTCTCAACCCTCAATCTATATATACAGGGTTAGTTCAAATAACCGGAACGGCTAATTTTCTTCAAAACTACCAAGGCCAAATCAATGAATTTTGGTACAGGTGGATAACTTAAAAAATTGAATTAAAAATTAACAATCGCGACGTTGCCAGATTTTTAGATTTTTCTGTAACTTAAGGATTGTTTTTTTTTTAATGTAACACTACTCTTTTTTATTGAATTCGATTTCTCCCATCAACATTACCATTTCCTGATATTATCAAATTTTTATCTCAAATAGTTCTATGGGAAAAAAAGTTAATTAATTACAACTCTAACTCTAAAAAAATCCAATCTACCTATTTCCTTTTAAAAACGTTGTAAATAATGTGAAAAGGAAGGTTGGTAGACATAATGCACCTAGGTAATAGTATCGATAACGATAATTACAACCAACAACTACTAACAATAACATAGCTAGTAAAAATTACTTACATATTATAGTACACTACATTAATTTGATTAGGAAATCGATAATATGTAAGTAATTTTTACTAGCTATGTTATTGTTAGTAGTTGTTTTTGTTGGTATTATCGTTATCGATATACTATTAGGTACATTATGTCTACCAACCTTCCTTTTCACATTATTTGAAACGTTTTTAAATGGAAATAGATTGGATTTTTTTAGAGTTAGAGTTGTAATTAATTAACTTTTTTTCCGATAGAACTAACTATTTGAGATAAAAATTTGATAATATCAGGAAATGGTAATGTTGATGGGAGAAATCGAATTCAATAAAAAAGAGTAGTGTTACATTTAAAAAAAAAACATTCCTTGAGTTACCTACAGAAAAAACTAAAAATCTGGCAACGACGCAATTGTTAATTTTCAATTCAATTTTTTAAGTTATCCACCTGTACCAAAATTCATTGATTTAGCCTTGGTAGTTTTGAAGAAAATTAGCCGTTCCGGTTATTTCAACTAACCCTGTATGTATTGTCAAGGAACACAAAAAGCGTTTTTAATTAATATAACTTTATTAGGGACTTTTCAGAGACTCAGTAGATAAATAGAATAATTTTAGGTAATACCAACATTTTGTCCCAATTTTGTAGCGATTCTGGTTAAATTAGCATAATATAATATCAAAATTAAACATTTTAATCTCAATTAATTATAATAATTAAACATGCATGCACATTGTAAAACAATACCGTCAGACTGGTAATGGGAAATTCCATGTAAATTTTACTACCCTCAACTATTGACTTACCTATTAACTTTACATCAAAATTGTATTTAACGTTCTTATATGTTGGACGTGTATACCAAATTTCATTATTTTCTAATAATAATTCAATTAAAAGTTATTTGGAAAAAAACTCTTCGGAAAATTCTTAAACATTACGTACTGCTGTGATACATACCCCAATGAAACCACCAGTAATAATTAAGATAATGTTAATGTTACTAGTTACTACTTAGATTTAACATATTCCACAGTATTCAAGAAAAAATAACAATGATTAATTGTGTCGGATATGGATTGGTATCCTTAAGGATGGATTACCCATCTCGTACTTCGCTGTGGTGCTAAGACTCTTAATGGGTGTGGAGCTTGATAAGAAGAGGTGTAGTGGAAAGATAGTATAAAGAACAAGGACAAGGAGGGGACAACCAAATTATCGTTAATATTAAAAAGATGAAACGTCTTAAAAATATAAAAACTTAACTTTTCGAAAGGTTTTCAGTTTTTATAGACCCTACAAATATATTTTTTAGGATAAATATTTATTTAGATAAAAAATATTGAGTTAGCATATAACTAGCCATGCCTGGGGACATGACATGGAGGTAAGATATGACACATTTATGGATTTTTTAAAAATATTAGAAATTAAAAAACTTATTATATCATGCTTGATGCAGGTAGGCATTTGCTATTTCTTTCTATTTCAGCAATGTTAACACAAATTATAGAAAATAATATGGAAAAAAACTTCCAGGGACATAAATATTACGTTCTCAAAAGAATCACCCATTTACGATATTTCCTGGCAGTAAACGGAGGACAGTAAGCTTGCGATTTAAGAAAATTAAGTTTTCATTTAATTTAGTGGTTCTCTTAACAGGTTCTTTTTAAAAAGTGTTGTTTTTTAACTTGTCTCCAAATGATGAAATAATCACAATTCTTTCGGTCATGTTCTAGTATTAATTTAACGAGATAATTAAAATAAGCTCTACTTTTTACAAATTTTATCTATTTAATATACTTATATTATTATAATTATAAATAATATCTATCTTCTACCCTCAATGACAAACTGAGGTCCCAATTAATTATAAGTGTGGGTGTTTGGGTCTGCAACATATGGGCATTTTTTTTATTACCGATTTCACAGAAAATTTTATTCT
Organism: Polydrusus pterygomalis; assembly: GCA_963969555.1. Classification (NCBI taxonomy): domain Eukaryota; kingdom Metazoa; phylum Arthropoda; class Insecta; order Coleoptera; family Curculionidae; genus Polydrusus; species Polydrusus pterygomalis. Next base: position 25,662,517 of record OZ018379.1, read on the forward strand.
TGATAAAAGTTGGTGCATGTTCGATAATCATATTAGGTGCACTTGAAATGGTTGCAAGTCAAACGGCGTACAGGGTAGGCCAAAAAATATAAAACTTGTACAAGTACCCCTATTTCAGAAAAGTCAGGAAAATGTTATTAAGAAAAGTTGTTTAGAATTAAAAGTTATGCATAGATTCAAAAACGTGACCTCCTAAACTAAAAAAAAAATATATTTTTTTAAAAACATTAATAATTTCCCAAAAATTTTTTTTATTATTAACCATTAAGACCTTCATAAAATAATCAAAATAAAATCAATTTCACATATATTTGTTCAATTTCAAGCATATTTGTAAAATTTACTTGAATTTTAATTTATTAAGGAATCACAAACTTCATGTTTGTTGCAACGATATTAAACATAACTTTAAAATATCCTAAAAATTCTTTTTAACAAGATAAAACATTAGTAATGATAGTATGCTAATTAAAAAACTATCATTTAAAGTGCAAAATTTTTATTTTAAATATTTATTAAAAAACTTTATTCTTGTACAAGTTTTATATTTTTTGGCCTACCCTGTATGCCGTTCGGCTTGCAACCATTCCAAGTGCACCTAATATGATTATCGGACATGCACCAACTTTTATCAAGAATAAAATTTTCTGAAAAATCGGCAATAAAAAAAATACCCATATGTTGCACACTTAAACAACCACACTGTATGGTCAATAATTCTGGAACTGGCCAATCCAGTCACATTTGATTTTATATGTAGTCTAAACATATTCCAGAACTTTAACCCACCATTAAAGAATGTGCACAAACTTGTAAACCTACGAGTTTTTAGGATACACAAATATTACTAAGGAGATGGAGAGCCTAATGGAATTATAAACTTGGTTAAAGTGGGAACATTGTTGGATCGTGTTATTGAGTAAACCAAACTTTTTATTGCATTGAGTTATTGTGCCACAACAAGGGGGTACATTACGTTTTTCACATTTCAAAAAGTTTTGAAGAACACTTTATCAGACTATTGAGGGAAAATAATTCTATTTTTCCAATTGCGTTGGGAAGTAATTTTAAAATATGATGTGACTGGTCGCAATGTATTCATCCAAATGATGAAAATTAAAAAAAAAGCTACAAAGGTAAATTGAGATTTATTGCCGGGCCAGGATTTAAAAAAAACTTTTTACACGTTAACGTTATTATGACATAGCTTAATAATAAATTATAATATACCTAGGGGTTTTAAATAATTAAATCGTTGAAAATAGATAAACTTTACGTTGTTAAACTAAAATTTATTTTCCACTTAATGAACACTTTACTGATGACACTATGTTCTTTTTTGTCTTAATACTAAGGTGTATGGTTTGTTCGGGTTTGTTCGGGTTTGTTCGGGTTTGTTCGGGTTTGTTCGGGTTTGTTCAAAATTATTTTATGAAGGTACCTTATACAGGGTCAAAAACAAATAAACTTTGCATCACATGCGACCAAATTTTAATAGCCTTATTTTGATTTTGTAGAAAAACACACATTTAATTGGCGCTACTTCAAAGAAAATGTATCTAAAATAAAGCATTGTCAAAACTAAGAAGTTTTATGTAGGTTGCGTTGAGTCTTATTTTGGGAAAGTGGTGCAATTTACAAAATATAGGTTAAAAATCAAAATTATCTTATGCAGCTAAAATTGTGCAAGTGGGCTAGAAACTGCATTTAAAAAAACTTTTTCCAATAACTTTTTTCGATATTTTCAGAAATAACCCCACTTCACTTTTGAATTATTTTTTGGAAAAAATTACAATTTGACAGATAATGCGAATCACGTGACTACTATTTTTTTGCTTAGTTTTCATCCCGATCGAAGCAGAACTTGATGCCAAAGTCAAATTTTGAATAAAGCTATTAATAAAAAAAAATTCCATATGATACGGACTTTACTGGTGACACTGTATTTATATTTTCTAGATATAATATATCTAATTAAAATGTTTTGTCTGTAATATGAATAGAATTTTTTTTTTTGGGGGAATTATTAAATTAGTTATATAAATTTTTGTGATTTATGCTTGCGTTGCTGTTAACAGAAATATTTTTTGAATAATGATCATTATTATTAAACAAAATATCAAATAAATAATATTAAAAATTTTTTTACTACAAATTAAATTCTTATTAAAATTAGTATTTTTTGTAATATTTTCCACAATAACCTTTTATTTTAAAATCAGGGTTTTTTCTTTATTGTAATATTGACTTATAAAAATTATTTATTTAAACTAATTTTTAAAATTTGGTTTTCTAAATTTTTGTAAGATTTGTAATACGTATCTGTAGTTGAAGCTACCGCGTTTAAATATATAAAATGGCACAAAAATTCTGTATAAGATATTTAAGGGGAGTCGCTATTATTAATTGAATTTTTCCTTACTTATGGCGTAACACGCTAAAGTTATTTTTTCCTTATAAATAAATAAAGTACCTAGACATACATAGACAACGAATATCGGATATATCTAATTGAATCTAATATTTTAATCAATATGCAGCTGTCATTACCATCTGCAACTTTTTCCAAGAAATCTGTGATTTATAAAAAAGTCTTTAAGCCATTTGTCAACCAAGATTAAAACCATCATAATCAGGGGGGTATTCAGAAACTAATAAATCTTATTCTTTAACAGACTCTGACGAGGGCAACTTTTGTGATAACCATAATATTTGGGACTGTTGTTTTGACTTATTATTGAAATAAAAAAGTCATGTCAGTCGACTTTAAATTGTGCACTTTGCCTCCATTTAATATTAGATGTAATAAAGTTTGAAGATGTTAATATTGCGGTCGAAACAATGATACTTAATTAAAGTAGTTATTAGACATAAAGTCTACAAAACTGCAACAAATAATACAGGTCTGTATTTAAAAATACCGTGCGAGCAAAAAATGTTTGCATCAAAGAGGCCTTGGATTAAAAAACGTGGGGCTTGGTTTAGATCATAATGATATGGGGACGATATATCTAACCAAATCTAGGTTATAATTTTGTCAAATTCATATTATGACATGATATGCCAAACTAATGAGTAATAAAATAAGTAGACAAATACAAATTTATTTTTGTTGTCTACCAAATTATCAATTAGAATATATAAATATAATAATAATAATAATAAATTATAATAAGAATATACAGAAAGAAAAAGAAAAATAATTACATAAATTGCCGAAATTGCCCACCGCCATGCTCTAAGCATAATGCGTATATTTTACCCTTACAATGTGTTACAGACATACACCTAAAGATGTTTTATAAAAAGTCTAAAAAAAAAATTTTAATAATCTTCGACGCCTTCTTTTTAGAAAGGTTTTTCTTCTTCTCCAGTTTATTTGGTTAGTTTAGACCTCCTTTACTGACTTCTCACATACTCAGTATGTTTTAATTTTTATCAATTTCCTTCATATTATGTCTCTTCTACACTTCAAGTTTTAATTCCATACAAGATCCCTTAAGGTTCTACACTACTTTCTCCTCTGCTAAAGCCATCAGCACCAAATATACTTTCTGTCTCCTGAGGATGAACGTTTCTACGTTCGAAACATGTGGAGACCCTTGAAGATTTTTATTCTATTAAATTTTGTGGAGGAAGACTTTTAGTTTTTCTTTCTTTCCCATACTTTCAACTACACTGTAAGGTGGAATTATCAACGTCATTCAATCTATTGCTAACCTATAACCTATTTCGCGTTGATTTTTTGAGTTTATTATTTTAATAACTAACATTTAAAGAAAATCAATATCGTCGGTAAATTATTTAGGTAGTATCTGATATATTACAAAAATATCAATTTATTTCATTGCTAATTTTGGGAGAATTGTATATTGAAACAACAATGACATAATAATGTTAAAAAAAATCTTACCCGATATTTTTCGCTCTACAATTCTCCTAAAATAATTTATAAAATTCCTTATTATTTATTTAATATGTCAATTATTATTCATAGAATATGCAGTCGATATTGATTTTATTTAAATTTTGTGTAAAAGCTAGAAAAATAATTAAATCTACGCAAAATAGGTTATAGGTTGACAAGCATGTTAACACTCCCACCTTAAGCATGAACAACTTCTTCAAATTATGTTTTTTAGCTTAAAAGCAATGGTGTAGATAGTTCTGTATTTTAAGTAAATGCTGCAAAATATATGGATTGTTTTTGATCTTAAAAAACCATATGCCAAGAATAACAGGGAGCTTACTGTGTTACCATTTTTTAAGTCATCTCTTTCTAACTCTTCTGAAACTTTGGAAGTGTGTCTGACTGTAAACAAATGGTTTTTGATGAATATAATATTTTGTCTCCTTAAATTGCATGTCTGTGATGGTAGCCAAGAGACGAAATGTCAGAAGCAACATCTGATAGGGGCGTGCAATAGAAAAAATGCAAAATAATTTTATGTAAATAAAGCTAGGCAAAAATAAACACCGAAACGAAAATTTTTGGTTTATTCTAAATAACTTTGGAAGTACTCGGACTTTCTCACATTTTTCGACGACTTGTTAGTCATGTTCAAATAGCGCAACCTAATTTTACCTTAGCTGTATCTCTTACCTTTTACGAGATCCCAATGGTAAGTATCTAATTTGTAACGCCCTGTATAAAGGTAAGAAATGATATATTATAATTGTCCCTTTAAAAAAATAGGTTGGACACTATTTCATGTTTTTAACGTGTAAATAACATTGGTTCAGTCGCTACTCCTCAGATGGATTTCATTTCAGAAGAGAAGCAGCGAAAAAACGAGATTCTCATTTGACATAGACTAATCACCGCAGAAGCGCGTACTGAAATGGATAAAATAAGTCCCAGTCGGAATATTCAATTATCTATTAAATTACTAGATTATCCAGGTTAAGTCCAAAGGAAATGACATTTTTCTTCACTTACTTTACAGGGTTAAAAAAGCTATTTATATAACGAGTTCTGATAATAATGTCGCGCAAGAAATGCGCCAAGCTATTGTTATAATGGTGTTTCTGAGCACACTATATGTGGTTAACAAATAACTAACTTAAAACAGCCAAAATAACGATAATTTTTTATTTATGTACCGGATGTCCCACTAAGAATAGCTCTCGGCCGTATCTCAGAAAGGGTTAGTCGTATGGCTTGCGGAAATTTTTTTTTTAGTAAAAGTGACCATGAGAAATTGCTGGAAATTATTTTTAAGTTCCTCATTTCGCCGCAAGAGGGCACAATTGAAATTTTTTTTTTAATTCTAAATTTCTCCGAAAATTCTTATATTATGGTATACTTCTAGTTACATCATTAGAAAGAATAATAAATTCTACATCATTTTGGTTTGAGGCTCATTGGCGTACCGACCTTGATAAGAGTCGGGGAAGCTATTGAATGTGTAAACATTAAAATCGCTGTAACTTCTAAGCGACTTATCCGATTTTACTAAATTTAAGCTTGTTTGGAAGGGAAAGGTAAGTATCTTCAATCGCCGTATCCAACAGTACAGGATAGTGTTTAATAAAATTGCTAGAGGGCGCAATTTGTAATAATAACAGTTTTTTCGATTTTATCCCGAAAATTCAAATCATACGGTATAACTATGACATCATAATCGAAAAGTAGATGAAATTTGCAAGAAAAATGTGAAGACCGCTGTTCGATATCCTTGTTCGTTTCAGAGTTATCGCCAAAGTAATAATTATTAATACAAATAGCGCCCTCTAGCAATTTTATTAGAAACTATAGTGTACCATTGGATACGACAATTGAAGGTACTTCCAAACAAGCTTAAATTTAGTAAAATCGGATAAGTCGTTTAGAAGTTACAGCGATTTTAATGTTTACACTTTCAATAGCTTCTCCCACTCTTATCAAGTGAAAGTCTAAGCATTAAAATCGCTGTAACTTCTAAACGACTTGTCCGATTTTACTAAATTTAAGCTTGTTTGGAAGTACCTTTAATTGTCGTATCCAATGGTATACGATAGTTTCTAATAAAATTGCTAGAGGGCGCAATTTGTATTAAAAATTATTGTTTTGGCAATAACTCTGTAACGAACAAATATATCGAGCTGCAGGCTAATCATCTTTTCTTGCAAATTTCATCTACTTTCCGATTATGATGTCATAGTGAGACCGTATGATTTGAATTTCCGGGATAAAATCGAAAAAACTGTTATTATTACAAATTGCGCCCTCTAGCAATTTTATTAGAAACTATCGTGTATCATTGGATACGGCAATTAAAGTTACTTACCTTTCCCTTCCAAACAAGCTTAAATTTAGTAAAATCGGATAAGTCGTTTAGAAGTTACAGCGATTTTAATGTTTACACATTCAATAGCTTCCCCCACTCTTATCAAGGTCGGTACGCCAACGAGCCTTAAACCAAAATGATGCAGAATTGTCTAAGCTTTTCGATGATGTAATCAGAGTTATACCTTAATATGGGAATTTTCGGAGAAATTTGGATTTAAAAAAAAATTAATTGTGCCCTCTTGCGGCGAAATGAGGAACTTAAAAATAATTTCCAGCAATTTCTCATGGCCACTTTTACTAAAAAAATTTTTTTCCGCAAGCCATACGACTAACCCTTTCTGAGATACGGCCGAGAGCTATTCTTAGTGGGACACCCGGTACTAAATAAATAGTTTTAAATAAATGCAATGTAATAAATATGATTGTGTCTTCCTCTTTTTATTTGTGTCGCGATCTTCTTGATATCGATTAGTAGCTAATGCAATACATTTTTAAACAACTTAAGTAAAAGTTTTCGAAAGTAATTTAATCAGAGTCAAATCCTTTTAAATTCTGGATTTTACCGAGACCGGCTTGGAGCTCACGGAAAACTATTAAGTACGTCAATTATTTGGAAGTTGTAAGTAAATATATCTGACGCAAATAATTTGCTATAAAATTAACTTTGCAAACTAGTCGAAATTAAAAATAAACATTGGAGTAGGTATACATACAAATAGAAATGTAATTCATTTAGTACAAGTACCTATGACGAATGAAATTTGGATGTTAAGAAAATAGAAAAACGGTACCAAGGAAGTTGGGTCTAGTCACTATCATGCGCTACAGATTTCAAAAAAAATTATTTCAACAGAAAAGGCAACAAAATATTTTTTTGTGGTTCCATAGTAGTAGTAGTAGTAGTAGTAGTAGTAGTAGTAGTAGTAGTAGTAGTAGTAATTGAGGGGAGGTTCCGAAAACCTGGCGAGTAGACCAACAGCGATTCTTTCCGCCTACCCCAGAGTCTTCCCCCAATCACACTAACCACCTTGGCCCCCGCCAAAGCGTCCCGACCTCCTTACGAAGTTAAGTACCTATGTCGCTCCAGGTAAGGGCCGTGATTTCTTCCTTTCGGAGAGCCGCCGATCCAAGGACCTGGTGCCTGAGTCTTCCCAGTGCCTCACAGGTGCCCAGAAAATGCAGCGGGGTCTCTTCCTCCTCTAGGTATCCGGCACAAATTGGGTCGTCTTCGACACCAGTGCTAGGTGCTTCCTCAGCTTGCAGTGTCCTGTCAGTATCCCAATCAAGGGATTTAGGACACATCGTCTTCTGTTTAAAATCCAATCTAGCTTAGCCTTGCTCGGCCAAGCTATAAAGTCCTTAGCTTGTCTGCACCCCTGGATAGTCCGCCATTGCTCCTTAGAGCGACGTTCAGCCTACTCGTTTAGTGCTGATCCTACCTGCTTTTAAGTTATTCCTATAGCCGGCTCTGGTCCTAGGAATGGGGTCTCAGCTCCACGTCTGGCGAGATTATCCGCCATCTCGTTGCCCTAAACCCCTTGATGTCCGGGGACCCAGACCAAGTTTACCTCTTTCCTCCTCGAGAGTCTCTCCAAGGCATCGACGCATTCGCTGACGAGGTTGGTTGTGACCCTTTGTGGTTCCATAAGAGTAATATATCCATGTACTCAGCATCGATTTATAGCAAGCCTCAACTATCTATCTAGTAGGTGGTGAAGCTACAGCAAAAACTAATTCATGTTTAAAAAAAAAATTATTTAGTTATGTTTTCAGCATTTTATGACATTTTTTGTGATTAATAAGTAGCACATTATGACTTATTTATTCGAAGCTATGTCGTACAATATGACTCGATTACTCTACTTTTTATTAGATACGGCGTTGTAACGAAAGCACGCACCTTGGTGGGTACTTCTAGAGCAATCTATTTCTGTATTTGCCAATCAAGCAAACTGATGTGGAGAAGTACGAAATGTCGTACCCTATACTGGAGTGTGTTAGCGCCGTTTTGTTTTTTGAGTCCTTTTACATCCATCCACACTTCATTATTGTATTTTGCATTATTGTTGATTCCAACGTGATGTTATTTACTACTTGCTATTTTATTAGACATGGTTTAAATGCCCTGCAGTGTTATCAATGAAGTTGCATCGGGTTGTGGCATTCTGATAAGTTCCTAACAAGAACGAAACAGCTGTCAATGTCTACTCGGCCCCAGGAAGTCCATTGTTTTTGGCATCCCCGTGTACTTCAATGCAAAATGCAGGTCTTTTCACACTTTAGAATCCGCTATCCAAGAATATTTTTCGTTGATACAAATTATACGGACGCGATAACTTTACTTTATATTAATATTTTATGTTAACATGCAGCTAAAAATTTTACCTATTTAAGTAATTTTAAAATGAAAGTAAAATAATACTAGGTGGGCGGAATGGTGGGGTTACTGGACCGTAAAATTCAGTGCCCCAAACAACCTTTTTGAAAAAATACTCCGTAAGTACTCTCATTACATTTACAAAAAACTCATATTGCAATCCTCTTTTTATTTTATTTTACAGAATTTGATACATGATGCCTACATTGCACAATTTATATACCTAAAATTATTTTCCACATATTTTTAAGAAAACCTTCTTGACATCTTCTTTTTAAAAGAGTTTTTTCTAACTCCACGTTCCTCTTTTTGGTTGCTCGAGACCCCTTTTAATTGACTTTTCCACATACTCCGTATGTGGAAAAGTCAATTTTCATTTTATATCTTCACATAATGTAATTTCAACAATACAACTTTTGATGCCATAAAAGCTCCATTAGGGTTTTACGCCTACCACTTATCATTTTCTCTCTTGTTTGTGTTCTTTCTGTCTCCTGATGATGAACGTTTCTGCGTTCGAAACATGTAGAGACGTTAAACGTAAGAATTTTTATTCTATTAAATTTTGTGGAGGAGGACTTTGTGTTTTTCTTTCCTATTCATGCTATCAACTCCACTTTAAGTATGGACTATTTCTTCAAATTAATACTACAGAGTTGGCTCAATGTTCGGCCAACCTAATTAATTTTTAGGCTTATCGATTTAAACACCAAGAGCAGGATTTCGATCAATCTACTGCCAATTACCTTCAGTATCTAAGAAGCACTCAATTTCATTTTTTGTACCATCTAAAAATGAATCTTAATTAACTGTCATTAAAATATGGATTGTTTATCTGCCTCTTCAAAGAAAAAAACTGATGTCATATTAAATACCGGCCCTTTATAATAAAACGTTCATGTTGGGAAATTTAATAGCGCTTTTGCCGTAGTGATTAATTTCGGGGTCAAACTTCTGTGTACTTTGTAATGGATAGAACGTATTCATATAAGGCTACTTTGAAAGATTAAAGTAATAATAAGGTTTATTGGGTTTTATCATAAATTGAATGAAAAGATCGTTGGACAGTTTTTAATTTATTGTTTCTTGACATTAATTGTATATAATTTTTTGACAAATTGTTTTTAACACCGTTATTGTTGGTCTATAGTTCGGAATCAAACGGTTTGCAAAGTTTGCAAGATTGTTTCTTGCAGATTAATAGCATGGTATCCCTATGACGTAACCAATGCACTTTAATATCATACAGGGTGAAAAAGAAAGCCGTGAAAAAATTTAATATGTCAAGTAAGTTACAATTTGTTAGTATCTTTTTTCTTGGTATATGTTAACGTTGTTTAATACCCCAAGTTAATATCTCGGGACAATTTTGTTATTTTTTATCATATGCCCTAGGACAAGAATTATGCTATTAAAAAACATCTATTTTGAACATAACTGAAGACATCAGCCCATTGATGACCATTTACCCAATTTGTTCGTTTATCAAATGTACTAATTTGGTTTATTTCTTTAAAAGAACTGAAAAATAATAAATAACCCAGCAGTGGCGGCTCTTCCTTAAGGTCATTTAGCCAATGACCTCCCTCACTAATTCTCTTCTCATGTAACTTAATATTAATAAGGTTTAAATAAGGTTTAAAAGCCATCGAATCAGCCAAACCTCGTTTGTTTCGTATACTTATTACTATTACCTCTAAAATATCCCTCGTATTTTACCAGAGTTTACGATCACCGCTCTGTGTTTGTTTTCCCAAATAAATTTTAATGCGCAAGCGTGCAAGAGAGAAATAAACATATGTTATACTACTCGGAGGAAAGACAAAGAAAAATAGTCCTATAAAGGCTATAAGCCATATCAAGTTTCGATGAGGTTCCGACAAACGTTGCAATTTTGCAGAAACGTGTGGGAAGGGGAGTTACGTTGCGGAGCAGTTCTTAGTTTATTTTCTAGAAAAATTTGTTGGCTTAACCGATTGCTGCAGTAAGGAGGGTTTGTTCGGGTTTGTCTTGTATATTCAAATATTCATTGTCAGTTTGTCCTTGTTTACATTTTTTGGATTTTGAATTTTCGTACAGGTGCCAGTCGGGTTTGATAATTTGTTGGTTTGTTATTATTTAACAAGTGTTGTGTTTAAATAATTTATTGTTCCTTGTGTCACAAAATGTCGATTGTAAAAAATATGAGCCAAGAACGATTATCTGCATTAGCGATGTTGCCTGCGACGCTGTTGATGTATCCTTACAATACTAAATGACCCCCCACTTTAAATAACCACGAGCGGTCACTGACCCTAAGATATCTACCGGGTGTCCACATTAAAAAGAGTATGATTTATGATTCAAATCTAAAAAGTTTGAACTAAGATATTTACGCTATAGAATACCTTTTCGTAAAATCATTGTTCTTATGCTTTGGTCGATCTCTCGAAACAGTTTTTGCATTTTTATTGTGTGTTTAAGTCCTAGGACTGGAATTATTGTAATATTTTTAACAGATGCTGTCTCTAACACAGAAATTGAAAAGTAGACACCTAAGCTAGTACGTATTAATATAAAAAAGTTCTTCTAAGCTGGAGCTATAATTACTTTTTAGTAAATTATGTTAAATAAAATACCTTTAACACCTTATACCGGGTGTCCCAAATCATGTAGAAATTTAGCTAAATTCAAAAAATTACAATTAATAATAAAGTTCTAATAAGCTAAGACGTGTCAGTGTTAATAACGAATTTAGCTAAATTACTACACGATTTGGGATAACGTATTATTCATTGTACTTTTTCTAAAGCGGCATATTTTAATATATTTTTCAAAAAACTTGAATGGTCATTTTTTTTTCAGTCAGTTTTGGCAGGACAAAAACTTAAACTGTACAAAATATTCAAGCTATGCTATATAGTCCTGTGCAAAATTCCAGTTTTCATGACATTTTGTAGAAAAAATTGTTTACGTCGTAGATAATGTGCATCGAGAATTATTTTGAATATATTAATTTCACGCTAGAATATAAAAAATTCCATGTAAGCTATTTTTATAAATTTCTAACTATAAATCAATGCCCATAAACTATTTTTTTTTTGTATTTTAAATACGGCCACTAAAGTGGTCCGGTATTAAGATTCCCAAAAGGAAATACTACTAAGAACTAATTTTATTGTACCCTTTTCCAAACAGCTAAATAATACATGGCCTGAAAATGTCAAATAGAATTTGTAGGCTGGATGTTTTATTGTTCAAAACAAATAAAACCGGGAATGTTCTCTACATTTATTTAATTAGTCCTTAAGATATCTTTTTAGGCAGAAGATGGAGGTGGCTATATTAGGGCTGAACGGTCTCCCTTCTCTTAAACACAATTTCTACAACTAATTAAATAAGGTCGTTAAAACCAGTTAAGATATTTAACTACCTTTTCTTTTTATTGAGTAGGTACACAGGGTGTTCTAAAGTTATAAACGAATATCAAACCATTCGTTGATTTATTGTATAACTAACAAATAATCATACATTTGACTGCTCGTTAAACTTCTCGTATGTTGGTTTTCATGCAATTGCAAGATTCCAATGATGAATGACGTATACTGTATATGTATTATTGATGTTAGGTAGAAGTCAATGGTAGGTTTACTATTTACCACATTAGATTGTCATTTCTATAGTAACATCACAATATAATATAATAATAATAGAAAAATAAGCATTGTAATGCTTTATAAGACTGTATAATCTTTATAGTGTGTTGAATGTAGTTGATGATTTGAAGGTAATCTTAAAAGAAACGCATCTCTGACATAATACAGGCAAACTTCCAACAAATTTAACATATTACAAAAAAATAACCTTTGATTTAAACTATCTGATAAATACTATATGAATGTCGAGTATTTAAAGTGCCTTGTGTTTGAAATAAGTAGGTAAAACAATGAAAATGAACCTCTATAATTGAAAAAAACATTTAAGAATTCAACTTAATGTAATTAAATGAACTAATTATCATGCGGACTATCACAAAGCATTATGCTAACAACCGATATCCAACGTTGTTTATAATGTCAATAAACAAAATTGACCAGAATCCGCTGCAAATCTGCGCTAAAATGAATAGCGGAATGTTAATGAGATTTACTTTAGGGGTTAGGTCGATCAACGCTTTATTTGTGAATTAAGTGCCCAATTTGTTTCGGTTAAATTCTATTGACTATAAACCCGCTGATTGTTAATCTGTAAAGAAAAGGTTAGAATTAGATTTTTTCTTGAAACAGTCGCTGCTGCGGTAATTTAAGAGCCATTATTTTCGAAATACGGCATCAAACAAAAATTTTAATTTTCTGAAAACGTAATGAATAAATAAAAACATACTTTTATAGCCTTTTTCTTTGCCTGAAAACTTATAAATTATGTATTAATACAGTGTATATTAACATGTATATAAAAGGACGTAAGGCTATTCTTTTTACAGCATTTAATTTTTGGGTCAATGTTATGTTCGCGTTTATTTGGTAAATGTTAGCTAGGACAATTTTTCCGATTAAATAAAAGGTTGATCAGTGGGTATAACAAATTTTAATTCAGCTCTCAACGCATAGTCTCTTACACTAAGGAAAATGATCGAATACAACAGGTTTGTTAAGACATAGTTTGTATTGATAACTTATTGTGTGAAGGTTGGAGACAATGATGTTTCTTGAATGATGAAAGAGTTTTGGACTTCCATTGTCTTTATTTGTTTTAAATCACAACTGAATATGTTTTAAATCACAACTGAATACTGAGTATTCACCTGAAGACGACTGGAGATACTTACCAGTTGAAACGTTGTGATTTAAAACAAATAAAGACAATGGAAGTCCAAAACTCTTTCATCATTCAACTTATTGTGTGTTAACCCATATTAAATAAATTGCTAGAATATCAAACCCGCTTTGTGTTATATCAATTCCAGTTTTGCTAGAACAGTGTTTTTATTGGTAGTTATCAGTTCCATTAGCAGACAGTCTTGTTGAGTAATGAACTACTTTTGTTACAGCAATTTTGTTATAGCTATTAATATAACGAGATTATTATACGATTTATAATAGTCGAGGACACTGCTAGGTGACGAGGCGACAGCCGAGTCACCCGCAATGTCCGAGACGGTGTTAAATCGCTAATAATCGAGTTATATTCAAAGCTTTATCGTATCATTGACAACGGCGATGCGAAAATAAAAACAATGTTTTTGACATTTTATTTTGGCATTTCAAAACATCATTATTAAAATCATGCAAGATTTTGATATTCCTGACGATATATTAGCTGCAGCCAACATTATAAGGTTGAACTTGCTTCCGGACAAATCTAAAATCCATTATGAAAAAGAATATCGGCAGTTTTGTGAGTGGCGAAACAAAGTACAGGTTCAAGGTGCAGAAGAAACGGAATTGCTGGCGTATTTCTCAAAACTCTCTGAGGAATACTCTGCTTCGTCTTTATGGCCGAAATATTCCATGTTACGAGCGACTTTCGAACTGAAGAAAAGAGTGGAAATCGACAAATACGGCGCCTTAATACGTTTCATCAAGAAGAAAAATGTTGGATATACAGTAAAAAAATCAAAAGTATTTACAAGAGAACAAGTCAACGAATTTGTGTGTTCTGCCTCAGACGAGAAGTTTTTAATGATGAAGTGGCTTTTTTAATTGGAATTGGAGAAGCCTGTCGAACTAATAAATTAGCGAAGATGACCACGGAAGATGTTGTCGTTTTAGAGGACAAGCTAATTGTTACTATTCCCAACTCAAAAACCCACAAGAGACTTATTTTCGCTGTGATATTTGACGGCGAAGTCAATCCTGTGCTTTTATTTAAAAAGTACGCAATGTTAAGGCCAGACCATGTCACTCACCAAAGATTGTTTGTATCATATAGAAAAGGGAAATGTACGGTACAGCCCTGCGGCATTCATTTCTTCTCTAAAATTCCTCAAAAAATAGCTGAGTATCTCTCACTTGAAAATCCTAATTTGTATACTGGTCACTGCGTTAGAAGATCTTCGGCAAATTTTCTTGTTAATGCTGGAGGAGATATATTAGAACTACAAGAACTTGGTGGATGGGAATCGTCGAAGGTTGCTATAGGGTATTTAGAAGAAAATTTCCATTGCTCGCAAAATTCAAATCGGCGATGTTTCCGGCAGTGGATTAGGTACTGGGGAACCGCACGAAATCGAAAGAAGTGCTTTCTCGGTCATTAATCAGTCTTCAGAGGGCATACCTAAGATCGTGGACGTTAAAGACAAAGGTGTATCCATCAAATTTGAAAACTGTCAAAATATTGTTTTAAATGTTCATGGAAAATAGTTCTAATATTATTTGGTATCTAACGTATTATGCTTACGTAACTAACATATTAAATTATGGTAACTAATGTATTATGAGTAACTAAGGTTTTATGTAGGTTTTAGTATGTTTATGATGTTAATAATTATTAATAAAGATATCATATAAAAATGACTTAATCTTCAATGATACGATAAAGAAATAAATTGTATCTTCTCAATGCGACGCATTTTGTTCCCAGTAAAGCGCTTTCTCTACAATTAAGAAAGCAGAACAGCGTCCCCAAAAACGAATCGTATCCGGTAGAACCTATAAATCACCAAGACGTTGGTGGGGGTTCGTAGCGATCGGCAATCGCCGCGCGCCCTATTATTAGTTTTAATGTGCAGGTCACATCGTTGTTCGGAGTCTTCTAGCTATCCTGTCTGAATTTGTTTTTCAATGACCGTATCCATACCCGTTTCAATTAATTAATTTTTATGTTTTATTTAATTTTTTTTAAACTTTGTATGTCAGATAAAGCAATAGAATATTCTTATTTCGCAAAACCCATCATATTGGACTTTATAATGTATGAACGAATTTTACGATCTCAGTAAATCATGTTGCATAATAGATAATTATATGCAATGGTAAACGACATGTACAATATCACACTAGAAGCTATTTAAATTTTGTAGAACTACAGTACTGATTTTTTTCCACTACTAACCTATAACATCGCCATTATTGACCGATTAATTAACGCCAGAAATCGTTTTTCTCTCCCTTCTCAGTTGCTATTGACAACGGTCAATAATAAAGCATTGAAATCCATTATTGACCGATCTATTTAAAACCAGGTAACTTGATTTGTTAATTCCCCAACAAATAACGTGAAAGGTGATTTCTTGTGGTTAGGCAACCAACAATACATGACGTAAATAAACCAAAATTGACATTAACCAAGCCAACTGACAAGAAAACAAATTATCTTGCCAATATGCCAAAGCAGGTAACTTGATTAAAATATATATTTATACATACCTAATATTTTTTATAATTTATTAATACTGTACAAAATAGAAGTGTTAGTAGTGGAAAAAAAATTATATTAACCACGGTTTAGACAGCCTATAGCCCTCGCGCCCTAAATCCCTCGTCGCTCCGCTCCTCGTGATTTAAACTTGACGCTCGGGCAATAATGATGGCTGTCTAAACCTTGGTTAATAATATACTATTATTGGTTAGTATAGAGTTTATTAATCGTAGTAAGCAAATATTATTATGATTAATGTCAGGTTTCATTACAACTGCCAGTCGGAACTAATACAGTATATAAAATCAGATTACACCCCCAATAGAACTTGATAATTACTGTGAGTATTCAGAGCAACAATGGCTATAAACCATTCTTTGATAGCGTTAACTCCTATTTCCTATTGGCTAAATAATCATGATATTTTCATAACCCAACGGTCTAACCATTTTTGTCGTCTTACAGTAGGAAAGCGCGTTGCTGTCACATACAACCAGTTATACAGTGATGGGCTAAAATATGGAACAAATTCATTTAAAAATCAGGTATTCATTTTTTGAAAAAACGCTCGGACACGTCGATTATAATTCTTTCTTCCGGATTTTTTGCCTCAAAAAGAAATTATACCGGGTGTGTCAAAAAGTAGATGTAGCAAATTTTTTTTGTTTTTTAAATAGAACCCCCCCTATTTTTACTTATTACCCTAATTCTGCGTCAAATTCTGCGCATAATTCATGTAGCATACTCTGTCCTTATCTCTAACGGTTTTAGAGAAAAATTACATCATAAAAAAAACCTTTAAAAAAAGGTACATGTATGTACCTACTTAAAGGTAAACAGGTAAATTTAAATGAATTGTTACTACGATAGCAAGTCATGTGTCAATCAAAAATTAGTTTAGGTATAATTTTGAGAGCGGTATTTACAATTTCTTCAAAATAAATTAATTCCCACACTAGCAGCGGATTTTCCAAATCCGAATCAGCCTCATCTACCAGAAGCGTCTATTTGGTTTCAGCAGGATGGTGCTCCGCCTCATTTTGCTCGACAAGTACGAGAGTATTTGAATACTGTATTTCCCCAACGATGGATAGGTAGAAGAGGACCCATAGAATGGCCTGCAAGATCTCCCGATCTTACACCCATGGATTTCTTTCTTTGGGGTTATTTGAAATCAAAAGTGTATAAGGATAAACCACAAAATTTGGAAGACTTAAAATTTAAAATTAGATATGAAATTAGGCAAATTAATAAAAATACTGTAAATAATGTTTTAGAAGGGTTTTTAAGTAGATTAGCATATTGTCAAGAAGTTAATGGTTTGCATTTTCAACACTTAATAAACTAATTTTTTAACCTTTTTTTAAAGAATTTTTTTTTATGATGTAATTTTTCTCTAAAACCGTTAGAGATAAGGATAGAGTATGCTACATGAATTATGCGCAGAATTTGACGTAGAATTAGGGTAATAAGTAAAAATAGGGGGGTTCTATTTAAAAAACAAAAAAATTTTGCTACATCTACTTTTTGACACACCCGGTATAATTTCTTTTTGAGGCAAAAAATCCGGAAGAAAGAATTATAATCGACGTGTCCGAGCGTTTTTTCAAAAAATGAATACCTGATTTTTAAATGAATTTGTTCCATATTTTAGCCCATCACTGTATATTGACGGTGGAAAGTTGAAAAAAATACGCAAAAAATTCTCTCTCAAAATTTGACACCTGTCAATATGTAAGAATTTTCAAAAATTTGCAAATATCGTTCTTTTCTTATAAGTCGGCATAAACGATCGGGTTATTTCGGGTTTGTATGTATGCTTGTTTGTAACCGACTTCTTTGAATCCGATTTTGACCCACTTTAAACGGTCAGATTTAATTTACATTTTGTAGACTTATCAAGAACCGCTAACAATACAATTATCTACTAATCTAGCTCAATCTACTCAAAAATTTTTTTTAACAATAACTCAAACTAAAGAATGATAAATAAATATAGTTTAAAAAAACTAAAAAACACGCTTTAATACCTAATTAATCATACTAAAAAGCGGAAAATAAATATAGTTTAAAATAATTCTTGAAATTGTTAATATAGGCAGAAAATAATAATAAACGATAAACATTTATTAGTATTATTGTAAAAAAAGCGAGGGGTGCTCGATATAAGAAAAATATAACACAAAGCGCCCTATGCTTTTTTTCACAATAATAAATGTTTATCGTTCATTATTATTTTCTGTCTATATTAAGAATTTCAAGAATTATTTTAAACTATATTTATTTTCCGTTTTTTAGTCCGATTAATTATATTAAAGCGTGTTTTTTAGTTTTTTTAAAAGTATATTAAAGTATAAGTGGATATTAAGGTCTTTAAAACACGCGCGATTTTGCAAGCACGACGGCGCAGCCGGAGTGCTTGAAATAGAGCAAGTGTTTTAAAGACCAGTTATCCACGAATACTTTACATAATTTTTTTTTATTGGTACACTTATTGTTATTTATATTACAAAAAATGGAAATAACTTAGTAAGTAAGTGAAATGGTCGAATTCGTGATGTGATATACCTGTCGTTGTCATGAAAATGAGAAGAACAAATAATAACTTCCAATCTGTCACATAAGATTCATTGTTGTCACCGTTGACATTGGTTGTGTATTGCTTAAAAAAATATTTTATTTGACGCTAAACGGTAATTCTGTCAAATCAATAATTAAAAAGTTAACATATTTAGACTTCACGTTTCACGGGTTGTTGATATTGCCATGGTAACTTTAAAACACCCGCGTTTTTAAAAGTGGGATTTAAACACGCTGATGCGTACTTTAAATAAGCGAAATAGGGTATCAATAAAAAAAAATATATTTATGTCTCAGTGTATCCTTAAATAGATACTTAAGGGGATATATTTCAGGTAATAACCAATTTAAATATATTATTATTATTGATGCCAATTTCGAACGCCAGTTAGAATAATTGCGTTAAAGTTAAGGAATAATAATTTATTATTTTATTGTTAGATAAAACAATATTTTGTGCCACTTATTTTAAACTGATTCCATGGTTTAAAATAAAGGATAAATAAGCATACCTAAAACACTGAATTATTTAACCATATTTATTATACTGCAGAAAAGGTCAATTGTGAAGCAAATCGCCCTTGCGTCCAATAAATTTAAAATGATATAGACTATATAATATGGGTGCGAATATATATATTTTTATTATTCAAATCCCAATTGGAAAAATAAACAAACAGTATGAAGAGTCTTCTAATTTATGTAAATATACAACTTTTCGTAAGGTTATTGTCAGGGTCAAACCTTTCGAAAGAAAATTTACCTTTTTATATTTATTTGGTGTTTTTATTTAACGATAAATACGAAGAACATGGACAAACGTGACAACAGTTTTGTACTTTTTATAGGTTATTTGGGTCACAAGTAAATTATATGTGTAACATGTTGACAGCTAAAAAAATATATGTAATTTGTGGTGGACGTAAATAAGCCAGTAATTTATTTTTTTGGTAATGGATAAAAAGGATTTTTCAGTCAAGCCTATTATTAAGGGCGAACATATCTCTTCCCCAAACAATGTTTAAACATATCATAAAAACTCCTATTTGGCCACTCCTCTTCTCTAAGAACGTGGCAAATTCGCAGACCTAAAAAAAAATAAGTTGAATACTTTCTCTCATACCGTGCGAGCAAAAATTATCTGCATCCAAGAGGGCCTTGCATCTAAGGGCGTAATGCTTAGCCGTAGAGCTTAATACCTGTTGGGTGTCAGTAACTACCTGAATTAACAATCAATCAGTTATTCCGTCATCTTTAACAGTCGTTACAAGTTACAAGTAATTTGATTTATGGCTAATTTTTCCAATTTCTTGAACAATTCACACGGAATTACGGAACAGCACTTAACATTTATGGTTAAAGCGTATTTTCGAAACGGGGTTAGAGTAAATGGTAAGTGGCAATACAATTCGGGTTTGTGCATGGACGATTTTCATGAACATTTTCCTAACGTTGCTTTTATTGCTGGGGATTTTTATCATTGCCTGAAAAGAACCGTGGCTGTGTTTAGGGAAACAGGTTCTATACAACACAAAAAAGGAGCAGGAAGACCATCTGTAAGAACAGAAGAACTTGTTGCAAACGTTCGTGAAATAATGCAAAATACGCCAACAAATTGTATAAGACGCCTGTCCCAAGAAGTGGGAATATCTTATGGAACATGCAGGGCTATTCTTAAGAAGCAGCTAAATTTATTTCCTTATAAAGTGCAAGTATTCCAAGAAATACAAGCCTCAGATTTTGAAAGACGCAGGAATTACTCTCAATGGTTTACCTAAAATTTATTGGAAAGAAATGATTTATTAGACCTGACATTTTTTCGGATGAAGCCTGGTTCCACCTCTCCGGTTATGTGAATTCTCAGAATACACGCATGTGGAGTAGTGAAAATCCCCATTTTTTTGTAGAGTCCACATTGCGCCCTCAAAAAATTGGTGTCTGGTTAGCTGTTTCCCGAAGAAGAATAATTGTTGGTCCTATTTTTTCCATGACACAGTTACAGCACAGCGGTATAGAGACAATATTTTGAATCCTTTTGTGGAGCAATTACTTACGAACTACGTTTTGGATATTTTTAACAGGACGGTACCACCGTCTTCCACCTTTCTGCCACCTTTTTCTTTCTGTATATTCTTACTTTGTTAATTTTGTAAACAACAAAAATAAAACAACAAAAATAAATTTGTATTTGTCTGCTTATTTTATTACTCATTAGTTTGGCATATCATGTCATAATATAAATTTGACAAAATTTTAACCTAGATTTGGTTAGATATATTGTCCCCATAACCCCATATCATTGTGATCTAAACAAAGCCCTACGTTTTTTAGTCCAAGCCCTCTTTGATGCAAATAATTTTTGCTCGCACGGTACAACTCCTCTGTTTTGAAATGATCTAGGCAAGGCGTAATATTTGGGAAAATAATTTTTTTTACTAGAAACGATTTGCAGTTATGTTAAGGTGGGAATAACGACGCCATTTTCTATCGTCAATTCGATTGGCCTAACTAATGACTAATGACGATTCGCATGCGCACTGCGGTGCTGTGTTGATCAGAGTAGTGTTTTTTATGCATCTGGCATACGAAGAAAAAAGACAGACATATTCTGGAGCTCGTAGAGCAAGGCAGATGTTAGTCAGCCGGTCATAGTTTTGTTTATTTTCGTGCTTTGTGCAATTACGACCCCTTTCCTGTTAAAACAAACACATATTCTCTATAATTTTTAGGAGATATGAAATCTAGATAGACTAGAAAGTAACGTGTTACCAGTAAAAATTGTTGTTTTTACTTCAGTTTTGAAAATCGACGTGTTTACTTTCAAGGATTTTAAGGTAAATTGTGGCAATTCTAGTGGTTTGAAAAAACTGCTTTTTTTAAAGTTTTGCATTTATTAAAAAAAAATACCGGCATACTATTCTAAGCCCTTACAAAATTAGATACTATTTTTTTTATAATTGCAAGGTTCCGGAAGTTACCCCTGCATTCAAGCCAATTATAGGTCTTTTATTATGATTGACCTTAAAAACGGTGCCTTTAAATATTTTTTTATAAATTCCTTACCAATTTTTATGCCTTTATAACATAGAGTATGTACAGAGTGGAAAAATCTCATTAAATCGATCCAAAGATAATCAAAGTTATCAACCTGATTAAATATTTGTACTTAACCATCGAAATTTTTGTCGCGTTGGTATCACAACTAAAATACTTACAATATATTCATAGGTTTCTAAAATAATTACACGTGCCCATACATTAAATATTGTCTTAAAACAATTCCATCATCTTTTATGCATTCGCCGTTTATTTGACCTTATTACAGTAAAATTGTGAAGGCCGTTTGAAAAATATATATATATGAAATATAAGTTCCTTAATAGTTATGGCATTTCCCTACTCAGAAGAAAACGAAAGTACCCTGAAATCATTTTTATAGTAACTCTAAATTATTATTACCCCACTAGAGCCTAAAAGGTTTTATCTGCATCATAACACTAAGTGGATACAGAAAAATTTTTACCAAAATATGGCCGACTGTCATCAACATAAAATTAAATTACAAAAATAAATCAAAGCCTTTGTGGATAAAGCTTTGTAAGTATTTTTTACTAATCGTGCTATCTGAATAATAATAAAAAGAAGTGGCTAGTCATAATAATATGCTTCTTTAAAAAAAAAATTGCTGTAGACAATCCCAACGACTATAAAAACTTTTTACGAATGAGCAAATCTACTTTTAGTGAGCTGCTGCAACTTGTCTCTTGCAGAATAGAAAAACGAAATTCTATCAGAATACCTGCTAACCACCAACATGCTCTACGATACCCTTACATGTACCAACATGTTCGCGCTTGGTGGTTCTAACACACCTTTAAGCCGAGCCAGCTTCTAACTACTTTTATAAAAAAAATTTATCACAAAAATCTAATGGCCACTCTTGTCATAATATTTCAAACATATTTGTTAATTTTAGTTTAAAAGTCCTTAAGGTGGAAGTATCAACATGCTTGCCAGCCTATAACCTATTTCGCATAGATTTATTTATTTTTTTTCAGCTTGTAAACAAAATTTAAATAAAATTAATATCGACTCCATATTCTATAGGCATTAATTGATATAATAAATAAATATCAAGTAATTTCATAAATTATTTTAGGAGAATGGGCCTTTTTTTACTATAATCGAATTCATCTTACTCAGCATTAACATCCTGAATTAGAACCTATTGAATATCCATCCCAATAATAAAAATCTTCCTAGAGGGTCACATACCTTTCCGGGAGACAATTAAAAAGATGCCACGAAAGCAGAAAGTTTGAAAACATAAGATCAAAACCTTATTACGTCATCACATTATCCGCGCAATTCTTTTATTCGTCAGCCTCGACGGACTATATGGCTATCTTTGTTTTGATAAACTGAATAGACAAGAACAGCTTAAAAATACAAATAAACACGCCCGATATTTAGGTAGACCTTCAGCTGAATAACTGAGACCCATGGGTCGAGGCAGTGAAAAATATTGGGTATTATTTTTCAAAAAATTATTATGTACTTAATTCTATTCAATTTTTCCAAAATTAGCAATGAAATAAATTGATATTTTTGTAAATGTTAGATAATACCTAAATAATGTGACGACGATGATTATATTTAAATGTTATACGAAGATATATTTTGATAGGCATCTTTTCCTTATGCCTTTGTGTCTTCAGAAAATGATAGTAGTAGTTAAATGGAGGCAAGCAACCTGGCAAGTGCCCCTGAATTTTTCCCTAACAACCTACTGTAAATGTTCGTAAAAGCCAATAAGGAAAGTAAAACAAAACTGTTTAGTGAATATGAAATTAAGGTGTTCCATTTAAATAAAATTGAGTAAATAAGAGTTTTGACTTTTGCCCTACCCTATACATGTAAGATGACAAATTCAAATGTACAAATTCCTGTAGGTATAGATAAGTTAAACTTAATTATGGAATAAAAAAGAGGAGACTGATTTTAAAAAGTGTGTTTGATATGGCGTATATTTATGAAAAACTCTGTATATCGTAATATACAGTGTCACCAGTAAAGTCCGCATCATATAGGATTTTTTTATTAACAGATTTCTTCAAAATTTGACTTTGGCATTAAATTCTGCTTCGATCGATATGAAAATTAAGCAAAAAAATAGTAGTCACGTGATTCGCATTATCTGTCAAATTTTAATTTTTTTCAAAAAATAATTCAAAAGTGGGGTTATTTCTGAAAATATCGAAAAAGGTATTAGAAAAAGCTTTTTTTTTCAATCGACCGGAAAGCAAGCACTTTCTAGACAATTTTTTGATCGGAAAATATCACTTTGCTGGTCTAGACCGGAAAGTAATGAAAAATTGACCGGTAAAGTACTTTACCGGTCAATTTTTGTTGCGTTCCGCTCCCAATTTAAAAAAATTAACCAAACTCATTTATAAGTAGGCTTTGACATGTTTATGTTTTCTTGCTTCCATAGTAACGAACTGTCAGGTACGATATTGACTTTGATAAATAAACTTTTGTGGCTTTATAAAATTGTGTGGAAGACTTTAGATATGGAACTTAATTTGGATTGGGAAGAAAATGACGTTCCAGTTGAAATAACAGAGGCAGCTGCTAGAGCTACAGACGATTTGTTGCCGCATAAGTCCAGAGTGCGGTATGAAAAAACGTTTAGCGTCTTTAAAAATTGGTGTAGAGAAAAAAATGTCAGAAATGTTTCTGAGGATGTTTTGTTAGCTTATTTTGCTGAAAAATCCGAAAAATTAAAATCATCTACACTGTGGAGCTTGTACTCAATGATCAAATCTATGTTAAATTTAAAAGAAAACATTGATATAAGCAAATATTATAAACTGATAGCATTCATAAAGAGAAAATCTGTTGGATACATTCCCCAAAAATCGAACGTACTTACCAGAGAAGACATTGACAAATTTTTGCTGGAAGCCCCTGATAATGATTATCTTTTAATCAAAGTAAGTACTTAAATACATAATACGAGTTTTCTTAAAGTTCTTCTTTTCTTATATTGTGTTTAAAAAAAATATATTTAAACTATTTCTTATTTTTTTTAGCTTTTACTAATAATGGGTTCGGCTGGAGCGTGTCGCCGTGAAGAATTGACCAATATGACAATTGACGATGTTAAAGATAACGAATCGATGTTGGCGGTAAAAATTCCAAATACAAAAACATACCAACCCAGGTCATTTATAGTTGTTGGGGAACGAAACCTAAATATATATAGAAAATATATTTCTTTACGTCCGCCTAGTGTTCCACATCGCAGGCTATTTCTTTTCTATAATAAAGGAAAATGCACTATTCAACCAGTAGGTTTGCATTCAGTAGGAAAAGCGCCATCAAAAATAGCATCCTATTTGGGATTACCAAACCCAGAGCAATTTACAGGGCACTGTTTTCGACGTAGTTCGGCGACACTGTTAGTTGAAGGTGGAGGCGATATCCTTAATTTAAAACGACATGGCGGCTGGAAATCATCCCAAGTTGCCGAAGGCTACATTGAACAGTCTCTACAAAATAAGATTGATATAGCCAGTAGAATTCAGGAAGCCGGAGGATCAAAAGTGGATATAACTTCACAAACATCCTATAAAGATGAATCAAAAAATTTCCCGTCATGTCTACAATTTAATACACCACAAAATTGTACTTTCAATATAACAATTAACAAATAGATATTAATAGATAAAATAGAATTAAGAACATTTGTACCAAATTGTATTTATTATTAAACATAATTTTCCCAACTATTAGAGTTTTCTGCTAAAACTATACCCATATAGTAAGCTATTATTAACGTTTTCTCGCACGCCACTGGTGTCTTGTGTCGATTGTAAAAAAAATATTGTACGTCACTCAACCGAAAAGTACGTTAACAGGACTCGCAGGCTCCCAGGACTCGCCTGGCGGCTCGCCCTGGAAATTGCCTGCTTCGTCCTGTAAAATAGTACTTTCCGGTCTTGTAACGTAATATACTATTTAAATGCAGTTTCTTGCCAACATGTAAAATTTCAACTGCATAAGATAATTTTGATTTTTTACCTATATTTTGTAAATTTCACCACTTTTGCAAAATAAGACTCAACGCAACCTAAGTTTATTTGTTTTTGACCCTGTATAAGGTAACTTCATAAAATAAGTATTTTTGAAAACGTTGTTTGTGTCTGAAATAAATACACACTAATATTAAGACAAAAGAGAACAAAAAAGAGTGTCTTCAGTAAAGTGTTTTTTAAGTGAAAAATATATTTTAGTTTTACTTAATGTAAAGTTTATCTATTTTCAACGTTTTAATTTAAAACCCCTTTACTTTTTTTTTATTTTTTTACTTTCAGGCACAAACTACGTTTTCAAAAATACTTATTTTATGAAGTTACCTTATACAGGGTCAAAAACAAATAAACTTTGCATCACATGCGACCAAATTTTAATAGCCCAATTTTGATTTTGTGGAAAAACACACATTTAATATGGCGCTAGTTTAAAGAAAATGTATCTGAAATAAAACATTGTCAAAACTAAGAAGTTTTATATAGGTTGCGTTCAGTTTTATTTTGCAAAAGTGGTGCAATTTACAAAATATGGGTAAAAATCAAAATTGTCTTATGCAGCTGAAATTTTGAATGTGGACTAGAAACTGCATTTAAAAAAACTTTTTTAAATAACTTTTTTCGATATTTTTAGAAATAACCCAACTTTTGAATTATTTTTTGGAAAAAATTAAAATTTGACGGATAATGTGAATCACGTGACTACTATTTTTTTGCTTAATTTTTATCTCGATCGAAGCAGAACTTGATGCCAAAGTCAAATTTCGAATAAAGCTATAAATTTAAAAAAAATCTCATATGATGCGGACTTTACTGGTGACACTGTATATTCAAAATGTGCTCCTTACGATACTGTACCATTCTTATGAAAACCTTTTTTCTATCTCACCATCAGAAAATTATTGTACTTTGTCGCACTATTAGAACACCCTCTATGTAGTATATTATTATATTACATTCTTTAGTCTAATCTTTTATAATTATTTTTACTAACCACTAAGAATTTTAAAAATGTGAACAATAAAATGATTAACAGTTTTAAAATAAAAACCAAATCACAACAACCTAAATAATGGCGCAGAATATTTATTACTCCACTTAAGCCTACAAGCTTTATTTGCATCATTACGTTTAATTCAAATAAAGGAACGAAAATATTTCACTCAAAATATCGCAGACTTTCATAAACAGTTAAGAAAATCACGAACACAAAATGCAAATGTTGGTAAAATTTCGACTTAGATCCCGGTTTGCTTTAAAGTCATTTGCTGCGATATTCCTTTAAATTGTTAAATTAAGAGTTCCGAGGCGTGCTGGCTGCAAGTCAACTAAATCGAATTTTTTATTGGAGCAGCTGGAAGGACAAATTGGCACGATGTTAATTACAATTTTAAGCAGTAAAAAAGGGCCCATGAATATATTGTTGTCAGAAGGACCAAAATAAATGTAATTTATGGTTGTACGGAGTTTTTTTTATTTAACTGAACTTACCATGTTTTTAACTGTTTCGTTTTCTCTTATTTTAACGTTTCATTTTCTCAGTAAAGTAATTTTCCCACAACCGCAGTTGTCTGATTAGTAAATCAAGAATTGAACAGGTACGTAGTTAGACGGGACGGGACCCCCGAAATTCTTAAGTTTGATCGTTAGAATATCATAAGAGAGAACATTTTTGCCGGTAAAATTTTGGACTGGTATGAAAGTTTGTTGCAAATTTTCATATGCGTGCCTTAAATGAGTTATTTTCACACTTATATCATAAATAGCTATTTTCCACTAGAACACAGGCCGTTGCGATGATATTTTGCCAGTATAAAACACTCTAGTAAAATAGTCGATAAAATATAGATTGGTAAGTTTAATACAGAGTAAAAGTGAAATTAAATTACAATGAATATAATAAAAATATTTTGGTGCCATATTTTTTTCTTGTGAGCTTCCCACAAAATTAAACCTAGCTAACTTATTTGATTATGTGAAAATCATTTCTACTAATGTAATTCATGTAATAAACGAAATTGCCCCAACACAAGAAACCCAAAATGTAAAAATTAATAACTTTTGATGGTCAAACGAACAGTCAACAAATTCGGTATATTTTAAATATTTTAATTATTTTCTTTGTAAGAGATTTTAAGCTTAAATATAGGCACGCTAGTTACAGTCTAATAAAACTTGATTGTATTATAAAACTGGAAAAACAGACGGCTTATTAGTAAAGTGGTAATGGAAATTTTAAGCTTCGTAAAAGGTCGAAAATGATTGCATTGTTACCAAGAGAAACAAAAAGAATGTAATTTACTCTTAAAGCTAACTTAATAAAACTGGTTTCGTATTCAGTTAGTTTATTTAACATTTTTTGCAGTTTTAAAATTTTTTCCACAAACCAATCTGCTAGGGTTTAAAAGAAAACAAGAATTACTTTTTTTAATCTATTTATTTTTCCTTACAGTAAAACTATCTATAGCAGACCGATTCGGTAGATATTTCTTCATATTTTTTAACTCAAAAAATTCTGTATATAGATACGTTTATAATTTAGTAAGGGTCAAATTATCTTGTAAGTAAATAAAAACTTTTGATTGGTCAAGTATATTTTGTTTATGTTTTCGTTATTCGTCATACTATTTTTGTTAGGTATCTATTAGTTTCCTTCTTATTACTTTGCTAGTAGCAGGTTGTTTGTTATATGGTATACAGTTGTTATATGGTATACAGTTATAACTGCCTATTTGGATCTTCTTAGTTTATCATTTTTACTAATGAACAACAACATGAACAAATAAATAACTGAAATTGACACAATTGGAATTTTAAAAGCTGCTGGAGCAGCGATGGTGTATATCTTTGGCGAAAGGGGTAGAATTAATGTAAATTTTTTCACGAGCTAATTTAATAAAAGTTTTTTGGAATTATCTTTTTTAATTTTCCTTCTTCGTAACTTCGGCCTTTTTTCCTAAATTGTGTAATTTGATAATGTAAAAGTCAATGGTATTTACAGTTGACTGATCCGAATAACTCTTAAGGCGAGTTCCTTGATATTCAGGTTATAATATTTTTTTTTGGAAAAGAACGTGGTATTATCGGCAATAAAATTTAAAATTATCTACATTGACATACTAAATTCGTTGCTAATTATTATATTATACATATACATTAACTAAAAGAGAATAATAATTGTGGCATATCGGACAAGTGTGTAACTGTTTTTTCGATTGGAATACACAGGAATCCAAGCACAATGGTTACCCTGGGGCGGGTAGACCACGATGGCGGTTTCGTCCTTGTTAGGACTCTACTGGCAGCCATAACCCAAGCAATCCTGACAATAGCGCTAAGATGTTTTAAAAGCCTTTTGCAAAAGCAAAGCGGCCATCAATACACCGTAGCGCCATCCCAGCGAAATTAACTCCGATATAAAAGGCAGTCACACTGGTAATATTCGAAAGGTAGACAATAACTAAATAAACCTCGAAGTGCGTCACAATCCAGAATAGGGAACGCTATTTGCGTTTTCACCAGAACATCTGCCGTTTTGCAGATTAGAAACGGATGAACGAATCCTAACAAGGACGAAAGGCCCGTCATAGTCCACTCACACCAGGGTATCCATTGTGCTTGGATCTCTGTGTATTCCAATATAAAAAATAGTTACACACTTGTCCGATACGCAACAATTATTCTCTTTTAATTATTTTCGCGGACACTAGGTATATTATCTTCTAAAGGGTTTTCCAATAAGAACGATATGATTTCAAAATGAAATAAAATTAAAATAATTTCAGATACAACAAAACGTTTTATATTATCTTAAAGTATAGTCGATAACATTTATGTTTTGAATAACACATCGTTTAAATGTCCTCCGCGACTTCGTGTACACGAGCGAATTCGACAAACCCAATTTTCGATGACTTTATGCAATAAATCGGGCATGATCTGACGAATGCAGGGTTCAATATTCAACCTTAATGCATCAAGTGTTTGTGGCCTGTTTTCATAAACCTTAGATTTCAAAGAGCCCCACAAGAAGTAATCTAAAGGAGTTAAATCACAGCTTCTTGGAGGCCACTGAACAGTAGCATTCCTTGAAATTATCATTTTGTCAAACTTTTCTTGCAGTATATCGATAGTTTCATGAGCAGTGTGACATATGGCACCGTCTTGCTGGAACCACATATCCTCCAAATCAAGTGCATCTAAATTTGGTCACAAAAAATTTCTTAACATCTGTCGATATCGTTCACCATTCACTGTAACTGCATCTCCTGCCTCATTTTGGAAAAAAAAATGGTCCGATGATGCCACCATACCATAAACCACACCATACAGTTACCTTTAGCGGATACAAAGGATTCTCATGAATCTAATGTGGATTATTTTCACACCAAAAACGGCAATTTTGCTTGTTAACGTATCCACTTAACCAAAAATGAGCTTCATCTGAAAAGATAATTATTTTGGCAAAATAAGGATCCCTTTCAAGTTGTTCTAAACTCCAAACAGAAAATTCTCTGCACCGACGATGGTCCAGTGGCTTAAGTTCTTGGGTCAAAAAAATCTCATACAGGTGTAAATTCAAGTCTTCTTTCAAAATACGCCAAGTTGTCGTTTTTTTAATCCTTAACTCTTGAGCACGACGAGGAATTGATAAATTTGGATCCACTGCAACACTAGCTCTTACAGCAGCAATATTCTCAACAGTTCTTGCGTTTCGATGTCTTCTTGGTGTTTTTACATCGTGAAGAGTAAAATTATTTTCAAATTTCTCAACGATGCGATGAATGGCAAGCAAAGGAGGACGATTATTTACACCAAAGTTTTCGCGAAGTGCGCGATAAGTGTTCACAAAAGATCGTCTATTTTCGTAAAATTTTTGGATAATAACCAAACTTTCTTGAAGTGCGTATTTAGCCATAATAAATTGTTATAGTTTACTGACAATACCTGACAAGTGGTGACAGGTATAATTTTATTACCAATGTTACCATATCGTTTCATAATCATATCGTTCTTATTGGAAAACCCTTTGTAAACATTAACATTTAATATGCATCCTGTAGGTATATTATATTACGTTATCCTGTAGTATTTAATAAGGAAAAAACTATACAATAATTAGTAACACAGTTTTATTAAGCAGTTATCCTTCTGTAGTTTCCGAGATAGTCCCACTAGACCATGTACAGTGAATCAGAAGCAGAAACGCTATGCTTTTTGCACGCAGAAAACAAATCTTTAATTACTGCTAAATATAAATTTCTGTATAGGTTTTTTCAAAGTTAAATAAATTCAAATCACAAGGAGCCCAAATCAGTGTGACACGCAGTCTTCCCCTGTGCATATTTTAAATAAATAACACTGATAGTCACCCCTCCTACAATACAAATCTTGGTTTCAAAACTGCCTATTTTTGTCCCTTTATGAAATTCTGTGGTCTTATTTATCTTTCCATATGCTATGAGAAAATTCGGTTTCCGTTGCTCATTGAATTTCAAATAAGAGCAACGCATTTTTCGGGATTTTGAATTATTTGTTTTTGGAAACACTTATTTTAGGAACAGTCTTTTGGGTCTCCATATTCTCTATTCAGCACGTATGGCAATAAAACGAATGGAAATAAAAATATCAGACTGTATGCTTTGTTTTCAAACTGATTTTACAAATTAATGTGAGATTAAAATTTAAGCAGAGAATATTAACCAATCAGCAAGAAATGTTTTTTTTATTTAAAAAAAAATTAACTCTAATATCGAAGAAAAATATTTTTATAATATTACCTAGTTAGTTATTATCCTCGGTTCAAAAGAGTAATGACTAGCACCTTATTAATCCCAATAGACCTTAGTAATTAATTTTTTAAGGGTTGTTATATGGGTCATTACTAACAGAAGGAGAATTTTCACTAGTTTTTTTTCGATGAGAATCGTCGAAAGTCACACCCTATGATCCAGGATAATATCGGATTCAACCCTAATGGTTGCCTATCGGCTAAACTGCCAGGCGTTCTGTCGATTTACGCGCCTATGGCGTATAAAAACATACACATCGTTGTTTGTTTAAAGGTGGTAGACAATGAAGTAATATCAAAAAAATTACCTTGTCAGACTTCCATTGTCTTTATTTTGTTACTTTTAACTAACACAACGTTTCGGTTAGTTAGTATCTCCAGTGTAAACTAAATTATAATTCTAAGGCTACTGTCTTAAATACTATCCATGTGCAACGAAGCTTGATGACTCCGCCTACGTGCTTATTGGAGTGTGAAGTTTGAGCTGTTGGTTTTGGACAAGAAAAGGCTTCCAAATATTGGGGATATCTATAGGTACTTGGTTTACTGAATATATGTGTATTTTGATTCATGCAAGCTGCTTCTTTAAATCTTCGTTTTTTCCAGGGCTGTTCCGTGTCCAAAACCTTGGCTTCTGACCACTGTATATTATGTTGGTTGGTCCATACATGTTCCGCTATACCTGATCTCGAAGTTTCACCTCTTTGAGTATGTTTCAGATATTCTTTTACTCGTACGGGAAGAGGTATTTTTGTTTCTCCAGTGTACGATTCGCCACACTCGCAAGGGATTTGATAGATACAATTTTTTGTGTTTCCATGGCGAAGTAAAAACTAATACAGAAGCTAGAGAGGAGCAAGCATTTCTTACAATGCCTTATGTCAAGGGGATTTCTGAAAAGTGAAAAGATTGAAAAGATAACCAAAAACTGTAATATCAAAACAGCCTTTAAATCCGGAAATACGCTTAGAAACTTTCTTACAAAAGTAAAACCCCCCAGGAATGAAAACACAAAAAATTGTATCTATCAAATCCCTTGCGAGTATGGCGAATCGTACATTGGAGAAACAAATAGACCTCTTCCCGTACACGTAAAAGAACATCTGAAACATACTCAAAGACGTGAAACTTCGAGATCAGGTATACTTCATGCGAAGTCAGTTGAGACAGACAAAAAAACTAAAAAAATGTTGATGACAGACCTGTCAAGTTCACGTGGACTATCTTCGTACATCTATATAGGGAGCGATCAATACAAATTTTGTTATATTTGTATTGTAGTTTCAATGTGTGATGCAGTAAATTGATCGTACCCCCAATATTTACGTTGTCTCAACTGACGATGATGAAGTATATGGCGGAACATGTATGGACCAACCAACATAATATACAGTGGTCAGAAGCCAAGGTTTTGGACACGGAACAGCACTGGAAAAAACGAAAATTTAAGGAAGCAGCTTTTATAAATCAAAATACACATATATTCAGTAAACCAAGTATCGATATCCCCAATATCTGGAAGCCTCTTCTTGTCCAAAACCAACAGCTCGAACTTCACACTCCAATAAGCACGTAGGCGGAGTCATCAAGCTTCGTTGCACATGGATAGTATTTAAAACAGTAGCCTTAGAATTATAATTTAGTTTACACTTGAAAACGGTTAGAGATACTAACTAACCGAAACGTAACAAAATAAAGGCAATGGAAGTCCGACAAGGTAATTTTTTTTTTGATAGACATCGTTATTGCTATTACTGCTCCACAAGCCTATTGTGTGCTTTGCTTCTTACCTTGCCTATACCGTCGTAGCTCAGTTTAGGATGCTACTGCTTTCCTTATTTAGTTTTTTTCTGTTGACTCCAGTCGTTTGCGCTGCGGAGGCTCACACTTCTGATCTAAGCTACGCTTGGTTTTGAGGCCCATCGTGCTCTTAGTCTCAGTCTGCCCATTCCTGCCTTTGTCTTTTTAATGGGGTTCACCAGTAGAAATCAATGCCTTATTTTATGTTGAAGTAGATAAGGAACAGTCACACTAAGAAGGCTAAGTATGTGGCAGAGCATCGTGCTAGACTTTAAAGGGGTCCCATGTAATTCGTAAAATATTAAGTAGGTTCTTTTTTTAAATTAATAGCCTGATGGGTTTGAAATATTTGCTATATTTATTTTTTAACAAAACAGTCACAACTCTACCACGTGTTACAAACCGTCTGATTGAAAAGCACTAATGCGGTAACGACCACTACTTTTAGGCACGTACCTAGGGAAAGGAGCCCGTGGATGGTCCATGAAATCTAGCTGACCAATGCAAATCGACGACTACGTAGGTTACAAGGCTGCAAGGCTACAACCCACATTATTGAAGTGACATAAACTATCGCGATCGCTTAGACTACTTAGCCTTAAATAAGTTTTTGGTGTTTAGCGTTTCATATTAAAGGATAAGTCTATACTTTCCATGATTTTATAGATTGCACGCCCCTGTCTCTAAAAGATGTAAGCGTATCGTGTTTTGGAAATTCTTTTTTGAAAGCATCGCTTAGATTAAGAGCTTTAAATATTTTTATCAAAATAAACGTGTCATGAAATATAACCTCATATAATTTTTTATAAAAAGTAAATGGTTTTGGAGACCTAAGGGGAGGCTGGGGCAGGTTAAAGTCTTAAGAAAGACATCCATCAATAATTAAATCAATAGTAATATATTTTATTGGCCTGGTCCAGCAGGTCGTTACTTTTACTTTAAAATGCTTTTATTCCAAACTAACTTTTATAGTTTTTTATATTGAAAGTGACAAAACAATATAGAAAATAATAATCATAAGAAACTATTAAAAAAAGGCAACTTATCCAATTTAATTGTAAATGTTGCCAACTTTTTAATTCTTTTGATATTTTTTGAAAGATTACTATATTTTATTATTCCGTCATATATGTATATCGCCAAGATAGGATTAACAGTTGGTTTTAGAAGTGGTAATTTGTATAATCATTTAACAACCTTACTTGCAATTTTCAGTTTGATAAACAAGCAGATAGCAAGAAAAAAGTAGTTGTAGATTATTGTTACTATCAAAATAGATTTCTGCGAAAGTTTCAGAAAAACAAATAATTTTTGTATCATGTCCAAAGAGCTTTATATTGCCCTTTAAGTTCAATTTAGAAATATAATTAATATATTACAAATTAAGAATAATACTGAACTTAATATTGATTCTTGTGGAACTTCACATAATAATATATACGCATTTCTTTTTCGAAACTTAAAACCTTCTAATTCAAGTGCATTTTTTAGAAGTAAAAAATATTCTCTCACTGTATAAACTTGTTGGCAACCATTCTGGTCGGTGTAAAAACTTAATTCATTACCTACCTAACCTTTTACATAGTCTTGCCCAACCTTGCCCTAAGGAAAATTTAATCGAAAGAAAATCCTGTGTTTAAATACACCAATTTCCATTTGTTATTTTTAATTCGATTAAGATTTTACTATATAAATCTGCTTTTAAGAGAGCACTTAAGGCCTGGCTTAAGGACCCGCCTCATGCATCATTTAAACTTGAAAATTAAATTTAAACAGGTTAAGCTTGTAATTCGGTTTACCATGTTTATTTTAAATAAATTGATTGGGCGACAATAGAAATGTCTATATATAGGTATTAGTTAATGTTTAAACCTAAAAATTGCTTTTGTTGTTTCTAAAAATAACTACTTACTTACTATTTAATACTTTCCCTTTCTCCATTGTATTTACCTACAATAACTGTATAATACAATAGGTGAGTATTTTGTAGAGGTCCAAAATACCCTATTCCGTTTAACATAATCGTTAGAAAGGTTTATACAGTGTGACAGACTGTATCAAATTAGAGATATGACTACATGTCAATTATATTTCTTAAATGACAGCCCTAGTTTTTTATTGACTGTTTTTAAAGTGCATATTAAGTTCTACATAAGTACCAAATTTCAAATTTTTATTCCTTATCATAGTGTCGAGGAGTTAAAAACACGAATAAGAGAGGAATGTAGGTAAATTTCTCCCGAAGTAATTAGAAATTGCACAGGAAGTAAAAATAATATTTACTTATTATGTTTCACAAATTTAATCAGTTTCCTAACGCGTGTTTCGGCCCTTGCGGGTCATTATCAAAGTAGTACCTACAAAAATATACTAAATTCTTCGTGACATTACAAAGGTATTTACATCCTATTATGGTAATTATAAACATGTCATAAAGTTAAAATTAGGATTAGAAGATTGAATGGTCAACTGTGGGTTTTCCTAATTTTTAAAGGTTCAGATACATATTTAATCCTAAATTAGTGTGCTACTAAAAATTGGGGAAGCACCTGATGGTATTTCGGTTTGATTATTAACAACGTTACATTTGTTTTTTATGGCTTTGTTGATAGCTATTGTTTCTAGTAGATTTAGTTTTCTGCTTTTATCATGTTTTATGTATTATATGGGTTTTATGTTGTTAGAGATTGAGTGATTGTCTTTTATGCAATGATTAGCTACACCTGTTTTATTCTGTTTTTTTTTTTAAATAGATGTTTTGTGTTCTTTCAGCTTGGTGTCAAAATTTCTACCTGTTTTTTTTTGTCCAATGTAGATAGCATCGCAGTTTTCGCATTGTATTTGGTGTATTTTTACTTTCTGTGCAATGGAACAAAAGTTTCACCAAGCATGTAGCCCAACACAAATTAATTATATGTAATTAGAAATGTTCAAAGCAAGTTTTACTTGCGTTTAGGATATTGTCAAAAAATAGCGAATGGACAACGTTTTGAGCAAGATTGAAGTATTAAAGATGTATAGAAGGTTTTTTATTTTTCAATTAAGTTAATTTTTTTTCCGGCGGCTTTAGTTAATTGTAACTAATTAGAGTTTTAGAAATGAAGTTCATTTTAGCCGTTAGTAACTCATTTTTATAACTTAAATGTGAGTAACATTAAATAACAAATTTGTTATCTGAAATCCAATGTCTTTATAGTTTTAAATTCAAATAAAACATTAAAAAACATATTTCCAATGAGTTTAGTTTTAAATATGAGGCACTGTATTTTTACAATAGAAGTTGATTTTACTTGTTAGTAACTAAGGTTGATTACTAAAATTTCAGGAACATTAAAAACATTAATTTGTTTT
This sequence comes from Polydrusus pterygomalis, assembly GCA_963969555.1. Classification (NCBI taxonomy): domain Eukaryota; kingdom Metazoa; phylum Arthropoda; class Insecta; order Coleoptera; family Curculionidae; genus Polydrusus; species Polydrusus pterygomalis. Next base: position 25,699,119 of record OZ018379.1, read on the forward strand.
CAACCATAACATCTGAAATTACATGTCTACATAGCGATGGTAAAAGTGCAAAACCTCGTAAGTCAATTTTTATAAGTTTTACAGGAGAAGCGAAAAACGATTAAACTCTTTAATTGAGAAATGTGAAAAAGTGTTTTAAACAAAATTATATGATTTGCTGAAGCATTTTCTGGGGATATACATACTTTTTGTTAATTAAAGTTTGTTTTTGTTAATTAAAAAGAAAATCTACATACGAAGTTTTAACTTTTAATATTTAAACTTTTCAGAATAACTTACGAGGTTTTGAAACGAAATATCAATTTTTAAAAACAAAAATTAATTTGTTAACAATACTCATAAAATATGTGGGTTAAATAAATAAAACGACATAATTTACCAAACCTGTTTATTCAGAAATTACAAATTAAATCTTAATTTAATCGTATCTTAGTATAATATGTAATATCAAAACCTCGCAAGTCGCAGATCTTCGTATATAGAATATTAACTCTAGTATAAAAACCTCGTAAGTCGAATTAAGAGATTTCTGCATTAAATGCTGTCTAGCAAATTAATTTTACGAGGTTTTGGCAGATGGCGCCAGGGGTCCGTAAAATTAATAATGGACTTACGAGCTTTTGTAAGCTTAAAGAATCTTTTTTTTCTAAGTGTTTACTTATCGAATAAAAGAAATGGAAAAACATCTACTTGTGAGGTTTTACAACTTAACCATCGATAGTTTCAAATGAAACATAAAAAACATATTTCCGATGAGTTAAGTTAAATTTTTGATGTGTCTCTTTTAGTCCCGGTGTTCGATATGTAAAGCAAATTGGTTAGTATCAACAAAAATTATAAGTTAGCAACAAAATGTATTTTGATTTTATTCTGAGTGAATTTTGCCAATAGATAAAAAACACTTTGACAGAAAAATGATTACTTATTAATTTCATTAAGTTAATAGGGACTAACAAAATGATCGCGATAATCTCCCGTTGCTATAAGCAACGTAAACAAAAAGGAGCCTTCTAATTGGTTGAAAATAAATTTATGTCATTTTCAAAGTAACAAACTTAACTAAAATCGAAATATCCCATTTTTGACTTTGTTTAAAGTTGAGGTTATTACGAATTACTAATAATTTGACTTGTTGTTTTATGAGAATTTATAATTATTGTACTTATTATATTATGCGTAGCATAATACTCTTAATATTACAAATATTATACACCTTTAGTCATGGCCTGGGAATCCAATCTTCTGACCTAGTTACATTATCGACGGCCATTGGAAACATAAATCTATACATATTTTAATTTCTAGAATTATAAAAATGCCGCAAAATAATTGTCAGTCCATGTAAAAATATACAACTGTGTCTTATATCTCAATTTCTTTGTATATTTATCGAAAAGTGTATAATAATATCCCTATGGTCCCGCATAATTCTTCTACTTACCATTTTTGTGTCTCTCGTCACAATGCTATCTTATACTTTGTCACTATTAGGAGACTTGTATATTTTATTCATTGGAGACGCGCGTTCAAGAGTTTAATTCGAGCTGTCAAACCGACCTTTTACTAAATCATTAAATAAATGGCAATTGCCTGAAAATAACAAAACGTATTTTCATTTTGTGCTTTAACTCATATCAACAGGGTATATGAACGGCACATGACAAATCCCTGTTGTCTATTTGAATCCGTTTAAAGTTATTTGAAAATAATCATCCGAATTCATTCATCCATTACAGTATTCCCATTAATATGTAAATTTGAATGTAAATTGTTTATTCGCATTGAGACTTATAATTCTGTACATTCTAGTTGTTCATGAAATGATTTTTTTGGTTATTTTAAAGATTATTAACGTCAGGGTTAAAATTTTCTAGGTAAATTAGTATTTAATAGTTTTTTTTAAATTAATTTTATTATTTAATAGAAGTAATTAAATTATATATTAATTACTCAACTGCTTTTAAGCAATTAATAGTGTCTTTAAACAAAAAACATGAGTTATAATATCTCACTATACTTTAACTCACTACAATAATAAATCAGAAAATATTCTTGGAATTATTTACGAACCGAACATCAATGTGGCTCTGTACTTCTGTATAAGCCGATTGGCCGAAAGGGAACAGTCCATTATTGGTATTGAGGGGAGTACTGTCACTTGAATAATTTTGACTTTGTCAAATTAAGTTAATACCTAATAGGGAACTTTCCAATTCTTTTTTCAATAATATGATTTAGTTAGGCCTAAAAAAATATTCCCCAATTATTACTCCTTAAAAATCAGTAATAACTTGGTAAAAATTTTAAAAATAAGTTTCACGCGTGTCAAAAACATTTCAAACGACCTTTTAAGCGCGCCAAGCCCGATGACGTCACGAAGTATGACTTTTCCTTCATCCGTCATCCTGACCGGTGGCCGAGCTATCGTGTTTGTATTTGGATTGCCGTATGTTATTGTTGTTGTATTGTTGTTTTAAGGTGGAATTCTCAACGTCGTTCAATTTATTGCCAACCTATAACCTATTTCGTGGATTTCATCATGACAAGTAATACTTCGTGACGTCACGACCCGTTTTTACCCGCTTGGGATAATTTGAGTTATGGAGCAGTTTTAAATTTTTCTACCGATCTTTTGGGACGAAATATGTTGCTTTTTTGCTGCCATATGTTTTATGACAATATATAGGTACTTATGATTTATAGAATTTTTTCACCATTTAAAATTTTTGTCAAGTTCCCTATTATTGTAAATTTTGTGCTGAAAAAGGTGAACTCAGATAGTGAAGATGAATTAGTATGTACACCTCCATCAAAAATAAGACAATAAGGTAATGTAACCATACAGAATTTATTACCCGAAAAATCCAAAAACAAATATAAAGGTATATACAAAAATTTTCAAGATTGGTGTAGCAGTAAGAACATTAATAAGTCATCGTTTACAGAAAATGTACTTTTGGCATATTTCAGCGAACTTAACACTAAAAATATAAAGCATCGTCTCTATGGACTTTCTACTCCATGCTAAGAAGCACACTCAACATAAATAATTGGAATCAATATAAAGAATTATTTAAAGTTACGTGCGTTTCTTAAACGTCAATCAGAGAAACATGTAGCTAAAAAGGCAAAAATGTTTACGCCAGAACAACTTAATAATTTTATAAACGAAGCTCCTGATGAGAAATATTTGGCGACAAAGGTAGTAGATCTCCCAATAATTCAATCGTTTTTATCATCTAATCAATTACATAATTTATTTTGGGATGCTTTAATAATTGGCATTATGGGTGCTTATCGTGTAGCAGAATTGCATTCTATAAAAATTACCGATTTAGAAGATCATGGATCTATTTTTATGGTCAGTGTACCAAATACAAAAACAAAAATTGCCAGAAAATTTACTCTTACGGGAAATTTTTATACCATAGTTAATAATTAAAATAGAAACTATCACTCACAAAGAATTGGCATTAATAAATTTGGAGCAATGGACAAAGACATTGCTACATTTTTAAAATTACCAGACTGTAATAATTTATATAAAGGGCATTGTTTTCGCCGCTCGTCGGAAACTTTATTAGTAGATTCTGGAGGGGATATAACTGCACTGAAACGCCATGGCGGTTGGCGATCAACTACTTCTCACTTGATGAAGTACAGCACTCGCCTGCGGCTCATGCTGCAAACTTCATCTACGTGAATTATGACCTACATTACCATTCGTTAAATAATATATTATTATCTATACCTATCTAATTTAGTATATGATATAAACAATATCAGCCTAGTCACGACAAAAACAATTATTAATTGTGCGTTGCCTAGCAACGTTCAAAATAATAACCATTTTCTATTTGCGTGTCATATTTCAACTCCCTCATTATTTTGTGTTCTATGACGTGTCCTTCAACAAAAAATCAGTTTGGTGAAATTGAAATATTGCAGTGCATACAAATTTTTATAAAATGAACAAATTAATCCTGTATGTAATAAAGTCCGATGGAATTATTTGGAGGACGAGACTACATAATAATTTAAAAAAGTTTTATTGTGAATACATTAAGGGCAGAGTTCTCAAGGTCAATCATGTATAAATGCTGCTTGAAGGCAGCGGTAACTTCCGGAACTTTGCAATTATTAAAAAAAATAATTAGTATCTAATTTTGGAACGGCTGTTCAGGGAGGCTTACTGGTAACACGATATTTTCTAGTCTATCTAGATGTCATATCTCTAAGAATTCAAGAGAATATGTATGTGTTTGTTTTAACAGGAAAGGGTCCGTAATAGGGAATTTGACAAAAATTTTAAATGGGAAAAAAGTCTATAAATCATAAGTACATATTGTCATAAAACATATGGCAGCAAAAAAAACAACATATTTCGTCCCAAAAGACCGCTAGAAAGATTTAAAAATGCCCCAAAATTCAAATTATTCCAAGCGGGTAAAAACGCGCTGCTAGTAGTCGTGATGTCAGATTTTTGTGTGACATCCACGAAATAGGTTATAGGTTTTCAATAAATTTGATGATTTGTCAGATTTGACATCCACGCGTCAAGCGACACGACCTTAAAACAACAATACAATAACAATAACACACGGCAATCCAAATGCAAATTGGGTCGCTCGGCACCTGTCAGGAGTGTTAGGATGACGGATGACCAAAAGTCATACCCCCTTACGTCATCGGGCTTCGCACGCTCTAGAGATCGCGCGAAACTTTAAAGAATTTTTACCAAGTTATTTTTGATTTTTAAGGAGTAATAATTGGGGAATACTTTTTTCAGGCCTAACTAAATCATATTATTGAAAAAAAAAATTGGAAAGTTCCCTATTGCACAAAATACGAAAGTAAACAAAACTATGACCGGCTGACTAACATCTGCCTTACTCTACCGGCTCCAGAATATGTCTATCTTTCTTCTTTGTATGTCAAAAGCATAAAAACAACTACGTAACAATTTTTTTTATTGTTGTTAACTGGAAATCTCGGCTGCGGCTACTGAGTCAGCATTATACGCAATACAATGTGACCAGTAAAGTCCGCATCATATGGGATTTTTTTTTATTAATAGCTTTATTCGAAATTTGACTTTGGCATCAAGTTTTGCTTCGATCGAGATGAAAATTAAGCAAAAAAATAGTAGTCACGTGATTCGAATTATCTGGCAAATTTAAATTTTTTCCAAAATATTATTCTAAAGTGGCGTTATTTTTGAAAATATTGAAAAAAGTTATTAGAAAAAGTTTTTTTGCATCACATGCGACCAAATTTTAATAGCCCAATTTTGATTTTGTAGAAAAACACACATTTAATATGGCTCTTTAAATAAAATGTATCTGTATAAAGCATTATCAAAACTAAGAAGTTTTATGTAGGTTGCGTTGAGTCTTATTTTGCAGCTAAAATTTTGCATGTGGGCTAGAAACTGTATTTAAAAAAACATTTTCTAATAACTTTTTTCGATATTTTCAGAAATAACCCCACTTTTGAATTATTTTTTGGAAAAAATTAAAATTTAACAGATAATGCGAATCACGTGAGTACTATTTTTTTGCCTAATTTTCATCTCGATCGAAGCAAAACTTAATGCCAAAGTCAAATTTCGAATAAAGTTATTAATAAAAAAAAATCCCATATGATGCGGAATTTACTGGTCACACTGTATGTGTGATGGCCCTATTAATAGCGTCACACTTCTTGACGTAACCAGAGGTTTTTAATTTTATACAGAGTGTAGAAGCATCCAATAAAATGTATTTCTTGACAAACAATTTAGCAAGTTAAACTTCCTGGTACAACTGATTTCGTCTCGCACTGTTCAACTAAACACCCACTTAGGTCACACTACTTTCACTTGCGGTTTTCGAGACATTCCAAAACTTACTTAATTAAAGTTATAGGAAACTGAAAAGCCTTAAAGATCGTTAAGGCGATCGTTATCTTCTTGGGTTAGTAGTTGCCCCTATAATTTACCTTTGGTAACATACATATTATCTTATTTAATATCATTTGGAGTAACTTACACTGTAGTGTTGTTGTATGTAAATAAATAAACGTGGCATATCTAACAATAGCAAAAATTTGAGTTATTATGAAAATTAAGTTAAAATAGTATAACTGTTTCGAAGATAACAATGTATGAAGATCCGTGGGACGAAAAGTCTTGGAGATATTACCAGGGCCGTAACCAGCTATTTTGGCGCCCGAGGCGAATTACAAATGTTTCGCCCCCTTCTTCCCTCAACAAAATTTTAAATAAATAGAACATTTTCAACACTATTTTTAAGTCAAGCTTTTATGTTTATTTTATTGCAATTTACAATGACAATATAAGGATAATTGTACTCAAGAAAAGTAGAATTGCATTATACAAAATATATTCAATTTTCTTGATTCACAACAAAATTTTTCGAGATTTCATTGCAGCGAATTCATCAATTGTATCGTCAAAATCAATACTCTGAGCAATCTCATATTCAATCAACATAATTGCTAAGTTAGTCAATCTTTCTTGTCTCATGGTTGATCTCAAATAATTTTTGATGAGTTTCAGCTTGCTAAAGCTGCGTTCAGAGGTGGCTATTGTCACTGGAGTAGTAAAAAAAATCCTGAATGCAATTTCAATATTTGGTATGATTCTTTTAGATTGTAATTATGGAGCAATTGAAGTAACTCTAGAGTGGTTGCAGATTCAATGTTGTCGGGCAAAATTGAGAGCGCCAAATACTTAAAGTCTGAAATTTCATCAATGAATTCTGCTGCATTGATATCTCTTTCATATTTCATTGCCAAATCAGTTGCTGCTTTTTCTAACTCGGCTTTGGTCATAGAATGCAAGGATTCGCCAGACAAAAATTTAAAATCCCCGACGATTTCCATCAACTTCTCGAATCTTCAATTTATTTCCGTAATCAAAATATCGACTGACTGTGTGATATCGATGCGAAATCCTTGCTTTTCTGAAATGTTTGACCCATCATCTTCTCCTTCGTACGAATGTAGCCTTTTCTTGTTTCTTGATCTTTTCGACGTATTTTCCAGTTGCAAAGTAGACGCTAATGTGGGGGCCCGTCCAAAATTTTCTTCAAATTCTCCATCACGAATTTCTTGCAATGAATTTCTCAATCCCTCAACCAAATCAGCAGCTTTTTCCAAAGACAAATTTTTCAATTGCATAGCTTTTGTTACGCGGTCAATCCGACCTAAAATTTGATCCCACACGTCGAGAAACTAAGAAATTTTTAAAGAAGTAGTCCATACTCAAAGTGGAGTTAAATTATACAGAAAAAGAAAAGCACGAAGTCTTTCTCCACAATATTTATTAATCGAAAAACTAGGCGATCCTAGGATCACATCGACGACATGTTTCGAGTGTAGAAACAGTCATCATCAGGAAAACAAAGTGAAAAGTAAAATGCTGATGTTTTTAGCAAAAGAGAAAATAAAGGTGAGAATGAGCCGTAATGGAGCTTTTAATGGTGTACAAGAGGTGTAAAATTGAATAGTCAGAAGGTCGACAATCAAGACTCCAGCATACTGAAGAGTCGAGGGTTAAGTGCAGAAGCATACTGTGCCGTGCAGAAAATTAGGGTAGTAAAAATTGGGGAGTTTTGAAAAACTAATCTGTAAAAGTCATTATTAAATTACTGAAACATCTTGAGTTTTATTAAGCCTAGTCAGAAACATGTGAAATTGTTGGAGTGAGATGTAAAGAGAAAGAAAAAAGTTGTTTTTTAGGGGGTCAATAAAGCATCTGTAAAAAATAGAAAGGGGAATGTAGTAAATGAAATTTAAGAAATGTGGTAGATTAGCTTACCTTGTGGTTAAAAGTAAAAAACTGTTGGGGTACGAGGCTTTTTACGGCCCAGTTACCCTGCCGGAGTCAAAGCACACACATTTGGTGAAAAAAATTTTAAAGAAATTTTAAAAAATTAAATTTTTGTGTTCCCGTTAGAGAGGTTCTACTGAAACCAACACGTGTAGATGGGAAATGAACTTGAACTTGACATTGTAAAAGGGGGGAACAAATGACAAGTGTTTTGGCGGTCAAAATGAAAAATCCTTAAGTATGCCAGGAGTTTATAAAAATTTTGAAAAAGTTATAAAGGAGAAAAGCTCAATTAAGGCTCAAAATCGCTTAAAATACTAAAAATCACTAAAAATACAAGATACAATCAATACAATCCCTATAGAATAGAAAGAAAATTACATTTAGAAATATGTTGCTGAAAGGTTTGAAAATAGGCATCATAAGTATTTGTGTGACGACCTCTGTTGGTAGGTTTACAATTTTTAATCAATCTTCTTAAGCAAATTTTCAGCAGATAATAATTGTGTCGCGGTAGTTTGCATGGGCTACCATATTTTGAAGCACTTTATAAACGTCTTTAATTTGAGAGTTTAACGGTTTTATTGCATTTGCTTTCGATGACCATTTCGTATCTGCATGCCCTTTCAATGAAATTTTTAAAGTCTCCAACAAGATTGTCCAGCGTGATGTAAAAGAGAGAAAAACTTAAAAATGCTCCTAACCAAATCAAAAAAAATTTTCATTGGTGTATTGGCTGAAGCGGAATGCACACCTGCCAGATTTAGGCAATAACTTGCACATGGTATGTAAATGGCAAGATCATTTTCCCTTTGAATATATGCTTGTACCGGGTGTCCCACTAAGAATAGCTCTCGGCCGTATCTCAGAAAGGGTTAGTCGTATGGCTTGAAGAAAATTTTTTTTTAGTAAAAGCGGCTATGAGAAATTGCTGGAAATTATTTTTAAGTTCCTCATTTTGCCGCAAGAGGGCACAATTAAACATTTTTTTTTTTAATTCGAAATTTCTCCGAAAATTCCCATATTAAGGTATAACTCTGATTACATCATCGAAAAACTTGGACAATTCTGCATCATTTTGGTTTAAGGCTCGTTGGCGTACCGACCTTGATAAGAGTGGGGGAAGCTATTGAATGTGTAAACATTAAAGTAGCTGTAACTTCTAAACGACTTATCCGATTTTACTAAATTTAAGCTTGTTTGAAAAAGAAAGGTAAGTAACTTTAATTGTTGTATCCAATGGTACACGATAGTTTCTAATAAAATTGCTAGAGGGCGCAATTTGTACCTATTAAAAATTATTGTTTTGGCAATAACACTGAAACGAACAAGGATATCGAACTGCGATCTTCACGTCTTTTCTTGCAACTTTCATTTACTTTCCGATTATGATGTCATAGTTATACCGTATGATTTGAATTTTCGGGATAAAATCGAAAAAATTATTACAAATTGCGCCCTCTAGCCATTTTATTAAACACTATCGTGTACTGTTGGATACGGCGATTGAAGATACTTACCTTTCCCTTCCAAACAAGCTTAAATTTAGTAAAATCGGATAAGTCGTTTAGAAGTTACAGCGATTTTAATGTTTACACATTCAATAGCTTCCCCCGCTCTTATCAAGGTCGGTACGCCAACAAGCCTTAAACCAAAATTATGCGGAATTGTCTAAGCTTTTTGATGATGTAATCAGAGTTATACCTTATTATGGGCATTTTCGGAGAAATTTAGAATTAAAAAAAAAATGTAATTGTGCCCTTTTGCGGCGAAATAAGGAACTTAAAAATAATTTCCAGCAATTTCTCATTGCCACTTTTACTAAAAAAAAATTTGTCGCAAGTCATACGACTAACCCTTTCTGAGATACGGCCGAGAGCTATTCTTAGTGGGACATCCGGTACGCTAAGTTGTAAGTTAAGCGGGAAAAAGTCCGCGAAATTTGAAAATTGCTAAATCTCAGATTATTTTTTCTATTTTTGGCGCCCCCTCGGTGATTGCGCCCGAGGCAAGCGCCTCAGTCGCCTCGCCCTCAGTACGGCACTGGATATTACGTCCGTAAACCGTAAAGTTTATTATCGAGAGACTAAAAGTCCCTAAACCGATAAAAAAATAGTCCACATCGAGAACACAGCATCGATGTTGCAAAAACTTCGATAAATGTCACACAATACTAGTCTAATAATTGATTATATTAATTTATATTGAAGATTTAAATAGGTGAAACTCATTTTAAAAACTCTGTAGGTATATAACTCTAAAAATTTTTTCTGTGATGTGGGTAAGTAAATAGGATTTCAAATTTTATTAAAGCGAAGGAAGTTAAAATCAAATCAAATAAAAAGGGCTGGATTTTATTTGAATTTACCTTATTACATAAATAAAATCCTTATATCCTCGTTCAGTTTTATTTACTTTATCGTCAAAATAATAATAATTAAAGGTTCTTATATCTTTAAAAAAAACACGGTTTAATTAGAAGGTTTTATTCTACCTGATATTTGAGAACCCGGCTTATCTGATTTCTATATTTCTTAACATAATTTATATTTTCGGCTTTCTCCCTTCTCAAAACTTTCACTCTTTAACAGTAATACTTATTGCTTTAATTGAATGGCTGTAATGAAACTTGTAAACAAATTAATAATTTAAAATGGAAAACTTTTTTTGTCAATTTTAAGAAAAAAAATTTCATAAAAAGTTCTGCATGTTCCATAACCTAAAACAAAACAATCAAATTTAAAATTTTTGCATTGTACAGGGTGTCCAGTTTTCGATGGTTTTACGGGGTATCTCGGTTATTAGTAAAGATAGAAGGATACGGTTTTCGCGGCACTGTGCTACTTTTTTATAAAACAAAAGATGCCCTAATCAGAATTTTTCTAGTCCTCCTTGTTTTTGATATACGGGATGTTTTTGATAATTTTACATTTTGGGACACCCCCCATATTTAGGTTACCCTGTAGCTTATCAAAGAGAAAACAAATATTATTTGTGTAGCCTTTTACGTAGAATCCAGTGACGTACTCAGTTTTTTTCTACGTTCAATAGTTTATATATTTATATATTTTTAAATAATATAATTCAGTTCATAACAAGCTTCTCAAAAATATATAATACCCTATTTTTATTTTTAATATTAAGCACGAAATTTACGTTTTATTAAACAATATATAATTTTAGTTAGTAGGCCATGACGGGTATTGAAAAAAAAACTATTACTGGTATGATAATTACTGCAGGAAAAATATATTTTGGACTCCTTAATCTAATTAGCAGTAATATTCCAGTAAAAATAATAACAATGCACAAATCGAGTTGTATTTTACTACGCAAAACATTACAAAGAGAAGCTGAATATTAATAGAACTTTCTCATAAATATTGCTCAAATTGTTCTCCTCCATTATGCTTTAGACATGTTTCACACATAGTTCTTATCCGCCTTAATGAATTTAAAATAATAAGAGGCCGTGTCCGTAACTCCCTAAATGCTCTTTCAGTAGCATTTCTTAATTCTGCAATTGTTTCGTATTGAATAGAATTAATTTTATTTTCAAGGTATCCCCACAAGAAGAAATCCAAAACCGACAAGTCGGGTGACCTTGGTGGCCATCTTACAGGTCCATTAGTTCCAATCCAGTGTCCTGGAAAATTATTATTTAAGTAGGCCCTGATAATTAGCGCATTGTGAGCGGGTGCTCCATCTTGTTGCAGATATAAGTTATTGATACCCGCTAAGGGCACGTCTTCTATTATTTCCGGCACAACGTTTTCCACAATTTCCAAATATTTATTGGCATTAAGGCTGCCTTCAAATATATTATAAATTATTTTGCTTCCTAGTACAAAACATGAAACGTTAAAGCCAAACCTTCCTTGCCGTTCGAGTGGAAATATTATATGCTGATTTTCCTGAGACCAAAACCTCGTATTGTGTCGATTAAATATACCAGCACTGGTAAAATGAGCTTCATCGGACCATACAACGGTTTTTTCAAAATTATTTCCCCTGTTGATATTTTGTAAATACCAATTACAGAATTCTGTACGGCGTTGTGCATCACCAGGATATGTAAGTTTTGTACTAGGTGAAATTTATATGGCTCGAAATTGTGTTTTTTTAGGATTGTTTGAACTCTTGATTTAACTACTCCGACCGAACCTTGAACCGTTCTGCAAGAACTAGTTGGATTTGTTTCAATCGAAGCTAAAACATTGATTTCATCAGTCTCGCGGTTTTCCTTGTTGTAGATTTTAGGACGAGGTTTAATAAATGAACCGTGTTCAATTAAATTTGATTTCATCCTTTAAAAAAATCTTTTATTCGGCTGTCGTCTTTCGGGATATCTACAAGTAATTTAAAAAAATTACTAAATCTTCATAGAGATACTACACAAAGGCGTATATTTACCTATTGAAATACTCTTCTAATGCTACATCTGCATTTTCATTACAATGAACATAACAAACGAGCATGTCGTATTTTTCATTATTTTCAAATTTCACATATTCTGCCATAATTAGGACAAACTGATCCTTTACTATTAATTAGATAGGTATTTTAAAACAACTTAGAGAACCTGAATATTCTCACAGAAACTAAAGAAGTTATTAATATGACATAAACGACTGTGTTCTTTTCTTTTTGTCAATACCCGTCATGGCCTACTAACTAAAATTATATATTTTTTAATAAAACGTAAATTTCGTGCTTAATATTAAAAATAAAAATAGGGTATTATATATTTTTGAGAAGCTTGTTATGAACTGAATTATATTATTTAAAAATATATAGGGTGTCCCATTTAAAAAAAAAGTTTGGTATTTTTCTCGGAAACTATTGAACGTAGAATCTCTGAGTACGTCACTGGATTCTACGTAAAAAACTACACAAATAACATTTGTTTTCTCTTTGATAAGCTACAGGGTAACCTAAATATGGGGGGTGTCCCAAAATGTAAAATTATCAAAAACATCCCGTATATCAAAAACAAGGAGGACTAGAAAAATTCTGATTAGGGCATCTTTTGTTTCATAAAAAAGTAGCAAAGTGCCGCGAAAACCGTATCCTTCTATCTTTACTAATAACCGAGATACCCCGTAAAACCATCGAAAACTGGACACCCTGTATACAAAGTTTGTAAAAAAAATAAATTTTGCTCGAGAGTAAAGTAGCTACCCAGATTTTTGACAATATCAAAAATTGTTATAAAAACGTTTATCAGAATTGAAAACTACATTGAAAAATCAGGTTTTGGTATTTTTCACATATTTCTATTTGAAAACATTATAAAATAAAAATAAAGTCTTTTTTACCGCAAAAAAATGATTTGATATTTAAATGTAGTTTTTAATTCTGATCAACTTTTTTTTATAAGAATTTTCGATATTGTCAAAAATAAAAGTAATTTACTTCTGAGCCAAATTTATATATTTATAACAAACCCCGTAGACGACTGCAAAAAGTTGGTATCTGAGTGTTTATTATTAAGTTTTAGACCGCGCAGAACTTTTTATGAATAATAACTTATTTTCTTAAAATTGATAATAAATAAGTTTTCCATAGGGTAAACCCGGTAGAGATGGCGCAGCGGGTTAGATGGCGTAGTGCAATATATCCCTAAACAAAATAATATCCGGCAACGTAGCCATCCCTACAGACCTTCATTTGGGCCCTGTTAAGCAAAAAGCAACCAACCCTCAATATGTAAATTTGGAGTAAATTAGCATTTAATCGTTTTCCTAATTATTTAATTTTCCATAAATTTTTTCAAAACTATAACTTAACTATCCAGTAGTTGAATTTTAATGTAGTTTTATTATCATACGATCAAAAAAATAATATACATTTTCACCCAAAAAAATGAGATATATTGAGGGTTGTTTTTTTTTCACTGTTCAACAAATTACAAAAAAAATACGCTTTTTAAAAAAATGTTTTAACTTAAATTATATTGTTTACAAAATCATCATTCGGAAACCTAAATAAATAGTGGAACACATCGATTCTGTTATTGATGCATTTCACAAATTTTCATCTCCTTCAATACCAAAATCAAGCAATTCTATGTCAAAACCATCTACATCCTCGATTCAGCACAATAATACCAACCCACTTGGTTGGTAATTTTTGAGAATTAAATTAACAAATATTGATCACACAACAATCCAAGTGGTATGGTTGTTTTTTGCGAAATCTGAGAAGTCCTGTTAACGAACAAGTGGGGAAGCATTTTTCAAGGTTAAAATGTATGGGATGGCTTGGTAGCTTTCTGCAGAATGTAGTATGGACATTTCTAGACCAGAATATGACATTATCTCGTTTTTTAAAAATGTGTGGGTTGGTTGCTTTTTGCTTAACAGGGCCCATTTGCAAGTAAACGTCTATGCCGTTCACCTCGCGTCCATCATTTAGAGTTGAGGTATTTTAATTTTCCTTTATATATTTCAGCATGTCCTTTCTTTTTCTAGATAATAAGTAATCTAATTATTTGGTTGTCAAACTAGCCAAAGTTTTTACTAGTTGTAACATTGTCGCTTTGAAATGAGCATATAGTTTGTTTTCTAACCTTAAAATCATTCACATTGTTATTTGTTCCCGAGCTAAAATAATTAGCTTAAAGCTTATCAGATTAACTTTTTATTTTTTACTAGCGTGTACCCGGCCTGCGTTGTAGCCCGGCATTATACGACGTCGCTTTCTCTGAGATAATAAGGCGAGTTTACCATCACGTCAAGATTTATAAATACAAACCCGAACAAACCTCTAAAGGATTACTGTGACTCAACCGTTTGCCAATTCCACAATTCACATCCATGCATAAAACATAGTCTGTCTTCGTCTATTCCGGCTTCGGATCGATCGTTGAACGGGCCGGGGACCGGTTAGGTTGGGTCGTTCGATCTCCCTACTCTAATTTATCAGTGTTTCTCTACAATATTATGCATGTATTATACATAAAAACCTTCCTCTTAAATCACTCTATATATTAAAAAAAAAAAACGCTTCAAAATCCGTTGCGTAGTTTTAAAGATTTAAGCATAGTTAGGGACGGACAGACAGCGACAGCGACAGCGACAGCGACTTTGTTTTATACTATGTTAAGATTAAGATAGATACCCACGAGGATGCCCACTATGTGGCACGAGACAAAATTCGAATATTTAGTTATTTTATATTTTGTGTGAGCGCCATCTCACCCAGAGATGGACTTTTTTCTTATTTTGAAAAAAAAAGAGAACTATGTCTTATTCAGTTGAATTAAATGATTTTTTTTTGTATCCTCTACTTTTATTTTTCCCAAAAAAATTGTTTTTTTTTACATTATGTGTTTACGCCATCTCACCCATACCCATGGGGTGAGATGGTTTTTTCTGCTTTTTTTTTAAATACATTTTATGGTCATTAAAATTAAATTTAGTTTTGTTTTTTGTATCCTCTACTTTTATTTTACTCAGAATAATCATATAAAAAATAATTCCTACCTGAAAATTGTAAATCTGATTTTTTATGCGACTTTGAAAAAACGTGCGCCATCTCTACCGGGTTTACCCTATGATTCCAACTTAAATAAACACACTGTAGTATACCTATGTAGTACGTAACAATCAGAATATAAATACTGACAAATTTAATACATTAATATTTTTTCACTCTGTGAGTAAAAAGGCTTATGTTCATCTAAAAAGCACCTGTTTCTCACGATTTCACGTACTATTATTTACATACTAAAAGAAATTATGCAACCTTAACTATGTTTTTTCTATCAATTAGCAGGACTCTTAAACAGAAACCGCCGCAGGACTGTTTAAACGCATAAACACGGTTTTTGGCTAACCTGAAAAACTTTGTCGGTTCTAATTCGATTACCTACCCTATTTTTCTTCTGTACTTCTCTTAATCTTTTGTTTACCACAAAACAGGTAAAACAGAAAAGATAATCAGTATAATAGGAATCTCATTTGCATTAAAGTACGTGTAACTTGAAAATAGTAGACAAAACTAGGGTCAAGTAGGCAATAACATTATTGTCTGCGTCATGGCAGTCACGTATTTTACGAACATGCGATGAGAAACGCTACGTTGTCAGTTCCTCTACCATTACGCTAGTCAGAGAACTAACTACCAGTGGTAGTTAGTTCTCTGTGCTAGTGTCGATTTCTAAAAGGGAATTGGGTAAGGTAGCAGGATTTAATGTGAACAAAATAATAATTTTAAAATAGCATAGTATAATTGAAACGAAATTAATTACAAAAATCAAACCGGTAAATCCAAGCTGAAGATGTAAAATATAAGTATACGATATTAACGATACTAAGTAAAATAAAATTGTATTCTCACTTATAATCTCCCTAGCAGCAGAATTATTACCGATAATTTTTTTTAAGGTCACGAATGGTTCTGTTGATAGAAAATTATCCCGAGTCGAAGACGAGGGAAATTTTCTATCAACAAAAACATGAGTGAAACCGAGAAAAAAATTATCGGGAATTAATTCTGCTGCGTGGGAGATTCGGTAAGAAAATTTCATAAATTGGAGTTTCTTTTAATGTTCCTGAAATTTTAGTAATAAATCATAGTTACTAACAAGTAAAATCAACTTCTATTGTAAAAATACAGTGCGTCATATTAAACTAAACTCATCGGAAATATGTTTTTTAAAGTTATATTTGAATTTAAAACTATAAAGACATTGAATTTCCCTGGTTTGTTTCACCCGTCACTTTGAAATGACTAGACATTTGAATTAAAATTAAGTCGTAGTAGTATACCTAAGAAAAATTATCACTTATTAATTTTATTAGGTTACTAGGCTATAGACTATCGCGAAAATTTCATAAATTTATTTTCAACCAATTAGAAGGCTCCTTTTTGTTTACGTTGCTTACAGCAACGGGAGACTATCGCAATAGTATATAGCCTATTAACCTAATAAAATTAATAAGTGATAATTTTTCTTAGGTACGACTACTACGACTTAATTTTAATTCAAATGTCAAGTCATTTCGAAGTGACAGGTGAGACAATCCAATGTCTTTATAGTTTTAAATTCAAATATAACTTAAAAAAACATATTTCCGATTAGTTTAGTTTAATATGACGCACTGTATTTTTACAATAGAAGTTGATTTTACTTGTTAGTAACTATGGCTTATTACTAAAATTTCAGGAACATTAAAAGAAACTCCAATTTATGAAATTTTCTTACCGAATCTCCCACGCAGCAGAATTAATTCCCGATAATTTTTTTCTCGGTTTCACTCATGTTTTTGTTGAAAGAAAATTTCCCTCGTCTTGACTCGGGATAATTTTCTATCAACAAAACCATTCGTGACTTAAAAAAAAATTATCGGTAATAATTCTGCTGCTAGGGAGATTATAAGTGATAGTCTCCCGTTGCTATAAGCAACGTAAACAAAAAGGAGCCTTCTAATTGGTTGAAAATAAATTTATGAAATTTTCGTTAAAATAACCTCAAATTGACAGAAAGTTGGCAAGCACGCAAAATTGTCACTGTCACGAAGCAGACGGTAGTGATAATTACAGCTTATTTCGCTTTTGTTAGGTGCCTTTACAAAGCCTTAATTTGGCTTGCAACTCTGTTCCAAACAATCGTATTCTGACTATAGGTTTTTGTCGACATGAACTTGTTGCGTCTACAAAATATTTAAATATCTAGGGGCTAACTAAAGCTGTTTATGTTGTGAAGGACAACATATTCCTATTTTTATGGTATATATTATCAATTTATAATTTTTTCATAAATATTTGAAAAATTATAAAATTCGTTACCCAAATTAGTTTGAAAATTTGACGATTGATTTGACAATATTTAATAAACACAATTTAGGAATTTAACAAACAGGGCGTGTAAAGTGTACGGAATATTGTATAGTGTATTGATTTTTAGAACACCTCACATAGACTCTGATACTGTCACATCAAAATAAACTTTCCTAATTTATTATTAATATGTTACTTACTATTTGTATTTTTGTGTTACAGTAACAAAATATAGCAATTCAATGAATGCAGCCCTTATTAACATTACCTTTAGTATAAAGTTCATATAGCGGTTTGTTGTTTCACTGGTGTTGTTACTTAAAGAATAAACAAATTAATAAAAGTGCAGGCTTTATCCTCCACTTCCATATTATATCAATTTACTTAATGATTTCATGAAATACAAAACATTTTCAGATTTAAAATTTTCATCAAAACAAACAAATCTGAGTAAAGTTCATAAAATTCGGACGTGAAAATAAAAAAATTACGATATCGTTATTTCCAGATTCCAAATCGAATTCGAACCTATTCCGCGATTTGAGCCCTAAACAATTTTATTTCGTTTAATAATTTTGCTGGGGATACAGGTAATATGTGTATTTGTTTCTTTAACAATACAATACGTTTTATATTTTGCGATAAGGTTGAATTCTATACAGGCGGAATTTATTAAGACCTCAAATAAATCTCGATAATAAAATATATTCAGCGGAATACTTTCAAAACAGAAGGGTTGTTATTTTATGCCATCGCTATTCCAATTTCATAAAAATATGATAATGAGTTTCCTACTTTCACAATTTACCTAATATAGTTGAAAGGAGAGGTATTAATCAAATTACCAAAGTTTTTGTTTTCCTTCGTATCTAATTATTTTCTATGATATTTCTCAACATAAATAACACTTTTGTTCTGGCAAATATAAGTTTCTGTATATTTCCAGAAATAATTCTTAAATTGCAGAGTAATGATATGAAAGAAACAAGTGGACGAGCCTGACCACATGCACCCATTACATGAAAGTTACTTAATTAAGTAATATTTTTAGTTGATATCAGCAGTATCTTTTTCCCTTCACTCTAATTTAAGTGATCACTTAGTTTAAGCGAGCTTCCATTTGTGTGTCTCTTTAGCAGATGCACATTTTAATCGATTTGTGGTCTACACGTCTTCACTGGTGTAAGTCACCAATAAACGCAGATGCCCTTATTCCAAACGTATTGTATTATCTACTGAACCCATCATATTATTACAGATTTTAACCACCTATATTGTTTAATGGAGAGAGAAGAGATACTTTAGGTCTTTCTCAACTTAGACAGCGTTATGTTACGATAACGGACCCGTCAAATTAATTTTTTTGAAATATTGTAGATATATATTTTTACATTCGACTGTTAATACTAGAAATTTTTCATAAATCATGCTCTAGACCAGTGGTTCCCAACCTTTTTTTCAGTCATGACCCTTTTTGGATTTGCTTAAAAGGTCGTGACCCCTCACATTTAAAAAATATTGATAGTTGGTAACTAAATATATAAAAAAAAAACAATTTAACAGTAATATCATTTATTTAGTATGTTAATGTGAAAATTACATAAATTTATTTTCAACCAATTAGAAGGCTCCTTTTTGTTTACATTGCTTATAGCAATCAATGTTTCTTACATTTTAATAATAAAAAAAATGAGTTATAATATGTTTTTGTAGCATTTTAGCAAAAAAATAACGATAAGAAAAAACTCCAATTTATGAATTTCACCGCAGCAGAATCAATTCCCGATAATTCTGCTGCTAGGGAGATTATAAGTGATAACTGAGCTTGCATCTGCATAACAAGTTTTAAAATTTTTGGTTGGCATTTTATTTTTCGCCTTTGTTTTGGGCTTTAAGCCTTAAAGGCTGGCGATCCCCCAAACAATCATCATTATTTAAATACCCCCTTGGGGGTCGCGACCCACTGCTTGGGAACCACTGCTCTAGACTTCAACCTCTTCAACCGTTTACGAAATATTAACACTTTAATGCGGGTATGCACCACCGACATGTTTTCCCTGAAGAGGAACGCATAGAAATTTTGACTATGTTGGGTTGTCGAAATAAAAAGTCATCTGGATGGTCTAGGGTAGCAATTAAGGGGACAACTTGCCGTATTGTTAAAGATAAGAAAAAGAAAATAAATTGATAGCTCAGCTTGGGCGGAGGAAAACCCTCACTGGTTCATGGAAAAATCACACCCAGTATCATGAAAAGATTAATGTCTGGGCGGGCATTGTTGAAAATAGGGTAATTGGACCATTTTTCTTGGATGAGAGCCTCAGTGGCGAAATATATCTAAATTTCCTTCGGATCTTGTCACTCTATTTCCAGATAAAAACGATCCTGATTTACCAAATTTAACCTTATGGTTTTAACAATATCTTCCGCATTATGTTGCTCATGTAAGGGAGTGCTTAAATTATAAATTTACCATTGATAGATACGTTTAAGGAGACCATTCGACGAGTAATTTTTCTACAAGTAGTAAAAAAATGTACAAGAGAAATTTTAAACCGATTGATCTACTGCAGAACATGGTGGAGGAAACGTAGGTGGCAATATGGCTTTCGAGAATCAAGTGATACGTATTCCGCAGCTGTTGTTTTAATTTCAGAAATTCAAATGGCTTATGATAGAGGCGAAAAATGTACATTTGTTTCTTTAGATCTTTGCAAAGCTTTTGATACAGTACATTTTTCTATTTTTTTAAGAAAACTTGATATGATGGGTATTTCGGGTGTAGCTTTTGACTTGTTTAGAAACTATTTGAATTAGAGGAAACAAAAAGTTCGTATCAAAAATAAATATAGCAAATTTCTTAATATTAACTGTGGTGTTCCGCAAGGTTCGGTTTTGGCCCCTTTATTTTTCCTTTTTTATATTAATTCTATATTTAAATTAAAATTGAAAAGAAAAATTAGATTGTTTGCTGATGATACAACTATTTTATACATCGCTGTTTCATATGAAATTATACAAAATTTTATAAATCATGATATGAAAATCATTGACTTATGGATGTGTGGTCATAAATTAACATGAAAAATCCTTTTTTACGTATAGGAAAACCCAATTTAATCAGAAGTGATTTAAAATTAAAAGTCGGGCATTTAAAACAAGCAAATAAAATTAAATTTTTGGGGTTGATATTAGATAAAGCTATTAATTTGAGTGAACACATTGAATATGTTAAACAGAAAATAGTTGCACCAGTGGGGATTTAAAAAAAACTTAGTTTTTTGACTCCAAATTATATGTTACGTCCTATTTATTTTGTTATTATTCACTCTCATTTACAATATTTAACTTTTATATGGGGATCAACTTTTCAAAATTTGCTTAACCCTTTACAAGTTTTACAAAATAAAGCAATTAAAAATATATATTGCTTGGAGAGACAATATTTAAGTAAACTTTTGTATAAAAATTTTAATATTATGTCAATTAAGGATATTTACTTAATGCAAAATATTGTTTTTGTTTACCGAAGTATATCAAAAAATATACATTCAAATATAAAGTTCAATTACAGACGTGAAGTACATGATCATTTAACTAGAACTGTTTTCAATATTGATTTACCTTTAATACACACTAGGGCCGGTCAGAACTCCATTTATTATCAAGGTATGAAATTTTACAACGAAATACCCCAAGAATTAAAATTTTTAAATGTAAAACGTTTTAAAATGATAACTAAGAAAATACTTAAAAAAGGGGAAGCTAAATTTTAAACTAAAAAATATTTAAACATGCACTTATTTTATGATTATTTATTCTTTTCAAAATTATTTATAAATGATATCTAAACGATATTATTAGTTATATTATTTTATTAAAATAAATAATAATTGAATACATATTTAAATATTTTTATTTTTTTTATTGAATATTAACATTTTAAGTATTATTTTAATTAGTTATATTGACCAATAATTATATTTTTAAATGTTGTTATAAGTAGAGAATCCTACATGAACATGAAATGTTTTTGGGATTTTATTTGGAACAAATAAAATAAAAAATAGGTATATTAAACCAATATTTACGATAAATATGTACATTAAAATACTTTAAATATTGACATTAACAGCTAGTTTCAGTTAATGGCTATTAGGAGTAATCAAATGGATTTATTCAACGACAGCACTTTTTAGCATTCGAAAATTGCCTCCTCTTGTTAAAAATACTCCAGAATAATTGTTTTGAGCTCAGTTTTCACAGTAGGTACTTGACGTAATTACTACTACTCCATATGTAAATTGGCGTTGTTTCCACTCTTTAATATGGCTAGGTTTAATTGAATTGTGTTCGTTTTAATAAAACAAGCTTTGGGATGCATAAATGAGAAGTTCATGTCGTAATCTATAAAGCAAGAGGATTTATCGCTTTACGGATTTGCCGCAGGCCTGGACTGGCCTGGCAGCTTTGACTGAAAAGGGAAAAGCGCCAGACAAAGCAAATTTCATTAGAGAAATTGTTATTAATTGTCCGCACTTTTTAATAATTGTAATAAAAAATTTACACTATTTGCAAACTCCAAGTTACAGTGGAATTTGATGTGAGTATGAGAGAGAAAATAATATGCTTAGATGCTCGCAATAAGGACAACAGATAGTCAGTGTTGCCGGCGTGCTGCGTAAAGAACTCATGGCGAGGCAAGAGGGGGATAATTTTTATTCTGCTACAGAAAGACAGAGGGTATTCGCTTCAGCAAAGGAAATTTATAGGGTTAGAAGTGTTAACTCCATGTTAAAAAATCGCAACGCAATGGAGAGAGAAAGAAGAGAGGGTGAGAGAGATGGATGTTAGTGTGCTCGCTGGCCACCAGTGGTGCAATGGCGGGAAATTTGAACGGCGGTTTTAGAACTTTTGAATTTTATTATTAACTTTTGAACGAGTTTTTATTGAGTTAATTTGTGATTCAATATAAATATTATTGAATCACAAATTAAATCAATAAAAAGACGTGACGATGAAAAGATGGTGATCCTGCTTCAAGGATACAATTTTGTGAATGGATGCATCAAAATCGAAGTCTGCACAAATACATTTTTTTTAGCGATGAAGCTCAGTTCACTCGTGATGGAATTAATAATTGCCACAATGAACATCGGTGGTCCGATGAAAACCCTCATGATACATTTGAACGAAACTTTCAACATCGATTCAGTATTAATGTGGTGTGGATTGCTCAACGACCAGTTTTGTTTGGTCCATTTGAAATGGATGGGCGTCTTACTGGAGAAGGATATTTACGGTTTTTAAAAGACCATTTAATACACATTTTGGATGGTGTTCCGTTAAATGTTCGACAACGAATGAACTTCCAGCATGATGAAGCCCCACCTCATTTTAGTCTCCGTGTGCGAAATTTCTTGAATTATCGTTTTTCTAATCGCTGGATTGGCAGAGGTGGTCCGCAAGTTTGGCCACCGGGGTCACCAGACTTAAACCCGCTTGATTATTGCCTTTGGGGATAGATGAAATCGCTAGTATATGAAACACGAGTGGAAACGAGAGAAGCACTCCCGATAAAATTTTCAATGCTGTAGCTTCTATAAAAAACAATCCCCACTTAATCCAACGTGTTACAATAGCGATTAACAAACGTGCCGAAAAATGTATTGAAGTTGGTGGAGAGGTTTTTGAAAATATTATTTAAGTTAGTTTGTACTGCAGTGCCTGCAATTATTGGCTTTAAAATAAAAATTAACTTTTAGAACCTATTATGTTTTTCAGAAATAGTTAAGAATCGAACTAAAACATATGGGTTTATTTCTCTTATTTTTACCCTCTGAACACATTCTCAAAATATTGCCCTTTCCTCCCCGAACACCCTGTTTAATAAACACAAAGAATTTGATGAAACGCCGACTTTGTGCTCCCTGATTTGCTGATAATGAAATCGGGTCTCCTTGAGAAATGAACTACTTGGATCTATTTATTTACCATTATATTTAATTAGTAGAAGTAGTAGTAGTATTAGTAGTAGTAGTAGTAGTAACATGTTTTATTTAGCAAAAAGCTACAATCAAATATTTTTTAATACATTTTTTTAACACATTTTTATAGATTTATTTTTTAATTTTAAAACGCAACCTTCTTTTAACAAAAACAGACAGAAAAGTTAAACCTTTTACAAATTGTATCAAATATTACGTATCATTTTGTTTTTTAATTAAATGTAATTTTAAAGTTTTTTTAAACAGTTTTAATGATTTTTGAGATTTAATAGAATTTTCCAAATTATCATATTCTATCAAACCTTTATAAAAAATAGATTTATAAGCTAATGTTTTAGACACTCTATCCACATAAAAAATTTTATTAGTTCTTGTTTTATAATTATGATGGTCATAATTAAAAGAACAAAAATTTTTTAAACAATCAGGCCATAAGTTATTTTCAATTTTATGTATAAAGATACATACTAAATAAAAAATCTAAATTTTTCAACATAAAATTAATTTTTGTATATTTGTCACAATTTAAAATAATCCGCATTGCCTTATTTTGTAAAATTTGTATTTTATCAATATTTCCTCACTAGCACAATATAAAATGGAAGAACAATAAACAAAATGTGGTAATATAATAGTATTAAATACAGTTTTTTTTAGAAAACAAACTTAAATTAGAACTGATTCTTTTAAACTAACCTACTTTTCCGGCAATATTCGATATAATACTTTCAAAATAATTTAAAAAATTTAATTTTGAATCAATGATTATCCCTAAATATTTAAAACTATTTACTAATTCCAATTTTTCACCATCAATTACAACATTTATATTTTGACAATTTAAATTATTATCCATATCCATACATTTAGTTTTTGAAATATTTAATTTAACTTTTAGCCAATTTAATAATATATTTATCTCAAAATTTAGAGTATTTAGACCATCAAAAATATTTAAAACATTAATATAAATTAAGGTGTCATCAGCAAACATTTGTAACTTACACATTTTTAAAACTAAAGGCATATCGTTGATGTATAAAATAAATAATATTGGACCTAGTATACTTCCTTGAGGAACTCCTATAAGTATTATTTATTTTTTTATTTGAATATTTTTGTAATATTTTTGTTTGTTATGACCTGTTACTTAAATAATTTTTAAACCATTTATAAACGTTTCCACGAATACCATACATACAATTTACTCAATAATCTAGCCCTGTCAATTGTTTTGAATGCCGGCTTAAAATCCAAAAATACAGCTATAACATTTTCCCCTTGATCAATAGTTCTCCTCCACGTCTCAATCACACATTGAATGGCTGTCTCTGTAGAGTACCCTTTTCGAAAACCAGCTTGAAAGGAAACTAAAATTTTGTTGGCATCAATGAATTCTAATTACTGTTCATATACGACTTCTTCTAATAATTTCTCAACATCCCATAAAACATTTACTGGCCTCATCTCATCCCATCTTTTAGTGTTTTTTACTTTTGGCACTGGTGTAATGTAAGAACATTTTAATTCATCAGGTATAACTCCATATTTTAAACAAGAATTTATAAAATTTAATAATGGGTAACCAATGCTGCCAAATGTTTATTTTAACACCTTTTTACTCAATATTTCTCCATAGTTGTTATTCGGATTTAATTTTGAAATTACTAGTTTTAATTTATTTAATGATATTTCATTGAATTCTTCCAAAAAAATTATCACTTTTATTAACTATTTGGCATAGTTCTCCATTTCCTGAATTTATAATTTATAGTAAAAATAATTTGTGTAAGGAAAGGCCGGCAGCACGCCTTGGGTATGATTTGAATTATTAATTTCAAAGAGTATAATATTCTGTTAGACTATGTCAGTTCAGTCCTTATTCGACGAACAAACCCGAACAAACATTCAATTATACGTGCGAAAATATACGAATCGGATACAACGGGACCTTTTGGGGGTTATATTATATCATAAGAACACGGTTTGGTAAAGGGATTAATGATTGGGGTAAGATTTTGGATAGAGGGAGATCCCATAATCCTGCCGAACTTTGGGATGTGTCTTGATTCAATTCTTGTTATGCAGATGTACCTATCTGGTGACTTTAATACGGCGAAGATGAAGTGGATAATTATAAGCTCGAAAGTAAACTGGTCAACAAAAAGATCGTACCATTCAATTTTTAGACCTATTTTCAAATTGCTGTAACTTTTTTAAAAATTTACATTTTTAAATGTAGTTTCCAAATTTGGAAAGCGCGATTTTTCTACTTTAACCTGTATTTTATTTATTTTTGGTAGAATCAATATTATTATGATACACAGGGCGATCAATAGAGCGCTGCAAAAAAACACAAAATTTTAGTGTGTGCCATTTCAGTGGTGATTTTTTTTGGTCGTTACAATATGGGTTTTTAGCAAGGTAGGATCAATATCTCTAGACATTTTTGCCAGTTTTTGGATTGAGGACCTCTGGCTTTAGATAGGCCAATAAACGTCAAATTTTGGTAATAATTGCTTTAAAACGCCATAACTGGAAAACGGATTGATGGATTTTAACGAGCTTTTCACATTCAAAAAGCCCATTTCATGGAGATGTTCTATGATCTACGTATTTTACGACACTTGATAATTTTATTAATATACGGGGTAATCAACAAAGTAATTAAAAAAAAATTAAATGTTTATTTGCGCGCCAATTGGATAGAACATGTATGGAGTTGGATGCAACTATGATTGAATGACGGAGAGCATAATTTTAACAACTTGAACGAATTGGCAAATGCAATAAGAGAGGAATGGAACGCTATTCCCCAGTACTTCCTTGCAAACTTGGTGAGTAGCATGCCAAGAAGAGTAATGAAAGTCCTAAGGGTTCACGGTGGACCTACTCACTATTAATTTTATTTGTTATTACTTATTTTTGTTAAAATTTAATCAATTTTATTTGCTACCATTAATGTTGGTAATATTGTTTATAAGTGAAACACTTTGCTGGCCAAATGGCGAGCAAATAAACAATTAATTTTTTTAATGACTTTGTTGATTACCCCGTATGTTAATAAAATTCTCACCTTTCGTAAAATACGTAGGTCATAGAACATCTCCATGAAATGGGCCTTTTGAATGTAAAAACTTGTTAAAATCCATCAATCCGTTTTCCAGTTAAAGCGTTTTAAAGCAATGATTACCAAAATTTGACGTTTATTGGCCTATCTAAAGCCAGAGGTCCTTAATCCAAAAACTGGCGAAAACGTCTAGAGATATTGATTCTACCTTGGTAAAAACCCATATTGTATTGACCAAAAAAAATCATCACTGAAATGGCACACACTAAAATTTTGTGATTTTTTGCAGCGCTCTGTTGATCGCCCTGTGTATCATAATAATATTGATTCTACCAAAAATAAATGAAATACAGGTTAAAGTAGAAAAATCGCGCTTTCCAAATTTGGAAACTACATTCAAAAATGTCAATTTTTTAAAAAGTTACAGCAATTTGAAAATAGGTCTAAAAATTGAATGGTACGATCTTTTTGTTGACCAGTTTACTTAAAATCCATAAAAATTATATTAAATACCGTGCGGGCAAAAATTATTTTCATCAAGAGCTTAATACCTGTTGGGTGTCAGTAACTACCTGAATTAACAATCAATCAGTTATTCCGTGATCTTTGACAGTCGTTACAAGTAATTTGATTTATCGCTAATTTTTCCAATTTCTTGAACAATTCACACAATGGGCTTTGCGGAACAGCACAAAACATTCATGATTGAAGCATATTTTCGAAACGGGGTTAGAGTAAATGGTGAGTGGCAATACAATCCTGGTTTGTGCATGGACGATTTTCACGAACATTTTAGTAACGTTGTTTTTATTGCTGGGGATTTTTATCATTGCCTGAAAAGAACAGTGGCTGTGTTTAGGGAAACAGGTTCTATACAACACAGAAAAGGAGCAGGAAGACCATCTGTAAGAACAGAAGAGCTTGTTGCAAACGTTCGTGAAATAATGCAAAATACACAAACAAATTGTATAAGACGCCTGTCCCAAGAAGTGGGAAGATCTTATGGAACATGCAGGACTATTCTTAGGATTTATTTCCTTATAAAGTGCAAGGATTCCAAGAAATACAAGCCGCAGATTTTGAAAGACGCAGCAATTACTCTCAATGGTTTACCCAAAATTTATTGGAAATAAATAATTTATTAGATCTGACATTTTTTTCTGATGAAGCCTGGTTCCACCTCTCCGGTTATTTGAATTCTCAGAATACACGCATGTGGCGTAGTGAAAATCCTCATTTTTTTTGTAGAGTCCACATTGTACCCTCAAAAAATTGGTGTCCCAACCGCCCATAGAGCCGCCGAAACTATTAACTACTTACGCAATTTTTTCGACGACAGGTTGATCAGTTTTCGATCAGACATTGAATTCCCACCTAGATCACCTTGTTTAACGGTTATGGATTACTTCGTTTTTCCTCATTTAAAGAACACTATTTTTAAAACACCAGTTGCAAATTTACAACAATTACAAAGAGGATTATCCAAGAATGTGGTAACATTTCTCCGGAGATGCTGGTCAACACTTTCGGAAATATGAAGAGATGTGTGAATTTATGCCTGGAGCATGGCGATGGGCAATTTCAGAAATTTATGTAATTCTTTTTCTTTTTCTTTCTGTATATTCTTACTTTGTTAATTTTGTAAACAATAAAAATAAATTAGTATTTTGTCTACTTATTTTATTACCTACTCATTAGTTTGGCATATCATGTCATAATATGAATTTGACAAAATTTTAACCTAGATTTGGGGAGATGTATCGTCCCCATAACATTGTGATCTAAACCAAGCTCTATACGTTTTTAATCTAAGCCCTCTTTGATGCAAATAATTTTTGCTCGCACGTCATTTAAACAAGAAGACTATTACTTATCTTGTTGTACAGGGTTTATTCAACCAGGTCTGAACATTGGCCTATTTTTTGAGTTTCCCTCTATTTTTTTAAAACCAATATAGCTTAATCTTGTTTATGTTTTACTGTAGAATCTAAAATTGCCATTTAAAAAGCAACTTGGCTTAAAACAAAGGAACTGTGGCGTAACGTTATTGTTTTTTCAATGAAACATCCCGTATATTTTTTATTTTTATGAAAGGTCGTTATTTCCTGATTCCATAAATATATAGTTTGTCCTACGGCGCGCGGCGATTACCGATCGCTACGAACACCCACCAACGTCTTGTGGATTATAGGTTCTAACGGATACAATTCGTTTTTGGGGACACCGTTCTGCTTTCTTAATGGTAGAGAAAGCTCTTTACTGGGAACAAAATGCGTCGTATTGAGAAGATACAATTTATTTCTAAACAAAATTGTTGTAAGTATTAAAAGTAGTTCATTAATCAACAAGGCTGTGCTGCTGATGGAACTGATTACTACCAATAAAAACACTGTTCTAGCAAACCCAGAATTGCATAACACTAAAACGGGTTTGATAAACTGACCATTTATTTAGTATGCATGGGTTAATTAAAAATAAGCGATCAATTCAAACTAAATATGTCTTGGCAAATCTGTTGTATTAGATTATTTTCCTCAGTTTAGGCTTGTTCAATCGGCGTAGGCAAAACAAATTTGTTTAATATTAATACACTTAATAAACACTATTTTTACGCTTTTTAAAAATTCATTTTACTTGTCATTCTTTACGATTGAAACGAATACCATCAATTTTCCACATATTAAATTCATTCCTAATGACAAAGTAGCTATAAAAACGATTATAAATGCAATTTAACTCAGTATTTTAAGTTAATTTAAAATTCGAAACTTTAAATAGAAATTATACTCTATACTTATACTTTTGATACTGGGTATACTTAGTCCATGCTGCACCTGTTTAAATTGATATACTTTCTCATAAACTTTGCAGAATTGTAAATATTTAAGGAAGACAGTAAAGTTTGTCGCAACTAGGGTATGTTTTTACTTATAAATAAATTTATTTTGAAACGAAGGCGTATTTTAAAGGTGAGGGTTTAATTGGGCTAATTCTAAAATGACGTCAAACATACCCTAGGTGGTGAGGTCACAGCCGAAAAACTAGGCGTTTGTAACAGCAATAAAACTTGTACAACACAGTGCACGTTACAAAATTACTGTCAAGTGTACAGGGTGGCCCCCATCCTACTGGCTTTCCTTTGAGAATATCGCTCTTTTATTAAGATTCCTTTTTTAAATGGAAACTAACTTAATGGATCAACAGGAAATTGCAGTTTTGGTCCTCGCCGTAAATTGTTCAAGTTTGAATTTTGTGTTTGTTTGAAGGTGGTAGACAATGAAGTAGTATCAAAAAAATTACCTTGTCGGATTTTCATTGTCTTTATTTTGTTACTTAACACGACGTTTCGGTTAGTTAGTATCTCTAACCGTTTTCAAGTGTTAACTAAATTATAATTCTAAGGCTATTGTCTTAAATACTGTTCATGTGCAATGAAGCTTGATAACTCCGCCTACGTGCTTATTGGAGTGTGAAGTTTGAGCTGTTGGTTTTGGACAAGGAGAGGCTTCCAGATATTGGGGATATCTATATCTGGTTTACTAAATATATGGATATTTTGATTCATGAAAGCTACTTCTTTGAATTTTCGTTTTCTCCAGTGCTGTTCCGTGTCCAAACTCTTTATCACAGAGCATCTAACATTTGCAACAATCCGGATGACCTTAATATTGAAATTTCAAATATCAAAAAAGATTTAAAACAGAATGGTTACCCTGAAACCTTTGTATCTAATACCATCTCAAAACTTAACACGAAGTAAAAACTAATACAGAAACGAAAGACCTACCTTATGTTGAAGAGATTTCTAAGAAGATTAGAAGGATAACCAAAAACTATAATATCAAAACAGCCTTCAAATCCGGAAATACGCTTAGAAGCTTTCTTACAAAAGTAAAACCCCCCCGTAATAAAAACACAAAAAATTGTATCTATCAAATCCCTTGCGAATGTGGCGAATCGTACATAATATAAAGTGGTCAGAAGCCAAGGTTTTGGAGACGAAACAGCACTGGAGAAAACGAAAATTCAAAGAAGCAGCTTTTATGATTCAAAATACCCATATATTTAGTAAACCAAGTATCGATATCCCTAATATCTGGAAGCCTGTTCTTGTCCAAAACCCACAGCTCAATCTTCACACTCTAATAAGCACGTAGGCGGAGTTATCAAGCTTTATTGCACATGGATAGTATTTAAGGCAGTAGCCTTAGAATTATAATTTAGTTTACACTTGAAAACGGTTAGATACTAACTAACTGAAACGTTGTGTTAAGTAACAAAATAAAGATAATGGAACGTTCCTAGCCTCACTGATGAGCCGTGATACAGTGAAACGCGTGTAGGGATGGATCTGATGAAACGAAAGGAAGAACCTATCTCTACTTTAGACAAAATAAAAATATTTCCATATCTTTAGTAATGAAAATATTCTTACGTCTTATTTTAAATATATCTATGTACAGTTTAGAAATTTAAGCACAAGCGCAAACAGTAAGTGTGCATTACTCGCAACGTGCTACGTCTGGCCACCCCAGTGCGTAATAGTGAGAATAAAAATCTGATTATTTTTTCCGATAATAGCATAACGCTGTCGACAGATGCAAGTTATGGGGAGTCCAGTGGTTAAATTGGTAACATATTTAAATTACTTTTTCAATGTTTGTATGGCTTTATACAAACGATCTGAAACATTTTTATCGGATCATTAAATCACAATTATAAAAACGTTGGTGAAAAGATTTTAAACATAATATCTTTTAATTTTTAATAAGTAGTCCATACTCAAAGTGGAGTTAAATGATATAGAAAAAAGAAAAGCACAAAGTCTTTCTCCACAATTTTTTATTCGAATAACTAGGCGAACCTAGAATGATTCATAATAAATTAAATCGACATGTTTCGAGTGTAGAAACACTCATCAACAGAAAAACGAAGTAAATGGTACAATGCTGATGTTGTTAGCAGTAGATAAAATAACAAATGAGACTAAGCCGTAATGGAGCTTTCAATGGTACATACGAGGAGTGAAAAAATTTGAATAGTCAAAAAACAGAAAATATTTCAGCATACGATATAAGAGTCAAGGACTAGTGCAAAGCCACTGTCTTGGGTGGGAAATGAAGAAAAAAAAGAAAAATAAGGAGACTTTGTAAAAATAATTTTTAAGTGTAAGTGATGAAAATTTTTTAGTTTAATTCAACTATGTCGGAGACATGTGAAAGTGGTAAACTAAGAGGGAAAGAAACTAGCCCTTGACTCTTCAGTATGCTGAAATCTTTTCTGTCTTTTGACTATTCAAATTTTTTCACTCCTCGTATGTACCATTGAAAGCTCCATTACGACTTAGTCTCACTTGTTATTTTCTCTACTGCTAACAACATCAGCATTGTACCATTTACTTCGTTTTCCTAATGATGAGTGTTTCTACACTCGAAACATGTCGATTTAATTTATTATGAATCATTCTAGGTTCATCTAGATTATTTATCTATATCGGTTCTAAAATTAAGGGTGTTGTTGATTTTTTTAATGTGAATAATATTTTTTATATATTTATTTTTTATAATTAATTCCGTAATCAATAATATGAACGTTGTTAAAGTTAAAATTATTTTTGTCGATTGCATGGTTTGAAAGAGCGGTGATAGATTGATTTGTATTTTTGATGCTATTTTCATGTTCTTTTATTCCATTTTTAAGATATTGCTTAGTTTGTCCAATCCTATAAGTTTTTGGACAGTCTGAACAATCAATTTTGTAAATGAGGTATGAGGTTTAACAGGACATCAATGTAAAATAGATATTATGAATTTTCGTTAAATACTCTATAATATAGGTATTTAATTGCCTATGTACCAGGATTTATTTAAAATTACTAATATTTTATTTAAAAAAAGTCAAGAATTCACATTTGCGCCCATGCATGCCATAATATAAAAAAATAAAAGCATTACGGATTAAAACCACGAAAATTCTTATATATCTGCTTACCGCCGATTCTTTCAAATGCTTTATCTTTTAAAAAGAAAAAGTTGTTCCCTCTAGGAATTTAAGGCGGTCTTCTACATAATAGATCAACACATCTGCGATATGTCGTGACAGACTATAGTTAGTTTGGGTTTTCCACGACAACATTAATTTAATCACTCTTACTTTTCACACCCAACAATAAATAATTAATTTTCTCTGTGTAATCTGGATTTTGGCGTTTTAATATTAAAATACTTTAATTTATAATGCGCATACCTAAAATCCAGTGCCGTTTCTAGGAGCAGTCAGTCTCATCTGAGCTAAGGGATACTTAAAAAATCACAGCTGGCAAAGAAATTACCTTTGCAGTGTTAACTCTCTTTCGTATATCCTGGCCCGGCTAGCCCAAGCTCCCTATGAAGGTAGCTGTGTTGGCGGTTTCCACCTCGAAAAACATCGATATGTCGTAGGCTGATAGTGAAATCCGTCATTTTATGAAAAGCCTAGGCATATCATGCTGCACGCTAAAAGGTATATTTGCAACTGGTTTGTTCGTTGTTACCCAGAGCATTTTTTTAAATTTATAAATCCCTCCAAATTAAGGTTTTTACCACCTTTCTGATTGATAATAAATTCCAAAGGCATTTTAAAATATTATTGACTAAAATCTAGATAACGATGAGTACTAAGTATTTATTATAGAATTAAAATGAAGTTATAGGTTTGACTGACGTGTACTATTTACTAGTAGTACAATAATTGTTTGTCTTGTGACTCTATTGTAGGGACTTTTTGGCATGGGATATTTTTGTAATAGGATGTTTTTGCAGCGAGTTATTTTTGCCATGGGATTTTTTTGTATGGGCTAAAACTGAGTGGGAAATTTTTTTCTGGGATTTTCTGACCGGACACCATTCTTTATGACCCCACATACCATAAGCAGTGCAGCGTATCCAATTTTCCTTTGGTTTGCTTTTTCTAAAGTCTTCTCCACACATTAAACAGCGCCAACCTACCCCGTTTGTTTTGAGCCAACCTGCCCCAAACCCACGTGTAAAGTTATTTGCCTCTCAAAATACACAACCTCAAAATATTTTGTAAATGCAAATAACTAATATTATTTACCATGTCTACAGTATAATTTTCTATATTTATTGTGTATGTAGTAGTACTTACCTATGACCTATAAATAAATTTGTAAAACACAGAAAAGTTACATAAATAGTCAAAAAATCAAGTCCGTGGAGCTGCAACCATACTTTAAGAGATCTAGGCGAGAATTATCGTATGTAATGTTGGTTGCCTACAACAAGTCTTCGAGGACCATACAGTGTTTCCGATGTTTATTATAAAGTAGTCAAAATTGCATTGCGCCAACCAACCCGTGCGCCAACTAGCCCCGGTCTCCCCTACTAAATTTTGACATTAACACCCATAATAACGTGAAATATTTGTTACAGATAAGAAAAATGCTCGGCCAATGGCGAACAGCAGCAAAAGGAAAAACAACAGAACTATTTCTATACGCAGTAGCTTTTGCTTTTTGTCTCCAAGCATTGGTTTTGGCGGAGGCCGCTAACGATGTGCCGTCGACAAAATCCTTAGACGACAATCCAGAGGTAAGCCCTGCTGAAATCTTTTTCGTAAACAGTACCTAATACGACAAATCCTTAAGACATATGTGGAGTATAGGTATATTTGTAGGAGTTATATAAGGCTGCATCATCTCATGTAAAATAAACCCAATATTGCCCACCGTCGTCACCGAATTGCTCCGAAACCACACATACGATATACTTTATTTAAAAATATTGAAAGACCTATCATTAAGCTCTGTTTTTCATGTAGCAGATTTTCCGAGTACCCTTTTGTTTTCAGCATATACCATAACTTGTGTCAATCAAATGGGTCAATTTAAAAAAAAATATTTTCTTCAAAAGAAAGGCATGCATGGATGAAAAATGTGTTACAATACAAACAACGGTTAAACCTTTAGGTAAAATTAAATCCAGTGATATCAAATGTATACCCGTTTAATTTAATTTTACTGGTGATTTTAAGGTGACAGCCAAACACCTGCAACTATTTCGAAAATATATATCTTGGTCATCGTTCATTATTTCAAAATAAACAAAAACATTTTGTAGTTCATGCTCAAGCGTTATTAAATGGAACTATATATAAAAATAATAATAATAAGTTTATTTTAAAAAATTAATAATATAATAAATATGTTTATGTTGTCTTCGATAAACTTATTCTTTAATCCCCTGAAGCTGAGCTTGTTAGGGGCAAATCTTATTTTTTGTTTTAGTATGTAAAATCATAAATCATAAATATGCATTAAAAATCAAGTTTTTTAAAGTAAAAATGTTAATTTATAGTATAAACGCAGCTTTTTTGAAGAAACATATTACCTATAATAAAATTATTAATTTATAATTTTTAAGTAAAAAATATTAGGTACTTATATAAATTATTCAGAACAATATTAATTAATTAAAGCATTTCTAAAAATATTTTCAAATTGTCTGTTTTTAATATCCATGTTTTTATTTCGACTTTAAATTTTTTTAATGAAATCAATTTTTTAATTTTTTTGGTAAATAATTGTTTAAATAAAAACATAAATATTTAAAAAAAAATTTGTCCTATGGACTTATTTATTTTAGGTTTTATGGTTATTTCATTTTTATGACGTGTATTATGATTATGGTTTTTAAATTGTATAAGGTTTTTATTTTTAAATATTTATATTAAGATGTTATAAATGTAAAGTTGTCTTATGTTCAACTTTTTTGTTTCTGAATATAATTCTTTTGAAGGATAAAGATAATCTTTATTGTATATAATTTTTAGAAACCTTTTTTGTAATATTATATTTCTAATTTTTTAACTAAAGTTCTATTTATTCCTCCCCAACCTAATATTCCGTAATTTAAATGAGTTTTAACTAACGCGTAATATAATATTTCCATATGTCTTTCATTTAAAAAAATTTTAATGTTTTTAAAAATCGGTAGTAAACTTCTTAATTTTTTAATTAAGTATTCTATGTGAAAATTCCAATTTAATTTACTGTCAAAAATAATTCCTAAATATTTTATTTTATTAACTTTAAAAATTTGAATGTCGTCATTTATTTGAATACTATTCATATTTTGTGGTAGGTTATTTAGGTTTAAAGTAAAAGGAATATAATTTGTTTTATTAAAATTAATTGTTAACAAATTGTTATCAAACCAATTTTTTATAATTTTAAAATCTTTTTTAATTTTATTATTTAAGTTTTCCCAATTTGTATCGGTATAAAAAATTGTAGTATCATCTGCAAAACTATGAATTTGTCCATCGCAATTTATACTAAATAAGTCATTAATATAAATATTAAAAAATAATGGTCCTAAAATTGTTCCTTGAGGAACACCATACTTAAATACCTTTGGATAGCTTTTTTCTTTATCTATTTGAACATAAGTTGGTCTATTTTTCAGATAATTTTTAAAAAATTCTAATTGCTTTCCTCTGAATCCAATATTTTTAAACTTTTTTAACAGTAAATTATGGCTAACTGTATCAAAGGCTTTTGCTAAATCTAGAAAAATACTAATACAAGGTTTTTTATTATCTAGTGCATCATATATTTGTTCTGTTAGATAGCAAATAGCATTTTGTGTTGATTTATTATTTTGAAACCCAAACTGTTTATTAGAAATAAAATTTATTTTTTCCAAATAATTTTCGATTCTTAATTTTAAAACTTTTTCGAATACTTTTGCTATCGAAGATATTAATGTTATTGGTCTATAATTACTAGTTTTACTAGAATCTCCATTTTTAAAAATAGGTTTTATTATACCAATTTTGAAAGCTTCTGGTTTTAAAAATATTATTTATAAGAAATGTTAGTGAGAAATAGAAGTTTTAATAGTTTTTAATATTTCTGTTATTATTCCGTCGGCACCAGAAGATTTCTTTAATTTTAAACTATCAATAACATTTTCAACGTATTTATGATTAGTTTCTTCTAAATAAAATTAATTTATATTGTTTATTTTTTATTTGAAAATATATGTTATTACCTTTATTGATTTTGTTTGCTAGCTTTTCTCCCACTTCAGAAAAATAGTCAATAAAGCTATTAGCTATACTTTTCTTATCAGTAAGTGATTCATTTTCAATTTTGATTTCGTTTATATTTTTATGTTTTTGATTTTTATTACATATTTTTTTAATAGTTTTCCAAATATCTTGATTAGAGTTTTTACATTTATTAATTTCACATTTATAAAAATTGGTTTTTGTTTCTTTAATTAGTTTAGTCAGTTTGTTTTTATAAATTTTATATTTATATAATAAAAATCGGTCGTTATTTTTTTGCAATTTTTTATAAAATTTATTTTTTGTTTTAATAGAATTAAGTAAGCCGTTCGTAATCCATTCTTTTCTCTTTTTAATTTTAATTTTAATTTTTTTTGTACATTGTTGTACATTATTTTGGATTTCTTTTATTAAATTATTGGATAAGTCATTCGTTTCAAAATAAGAGTAAAAATTTGTCCAATCTATTTTTGTCATTTTTTCTTTTAATTTGTAATAATTAATAAAATTTTTATACATTGGCAAAGGTTCATTATTAGTTTTATCAATAAGTCTTTTTTGTAAAATGGTTGGGTAATGATCCGTTATTTGATATTTAATGATTATTGATTTAAAATTATCTAAATTTTCTTTTGTTTTTACAAAGATATGGTCAATACAAGAGTTATGTTCTTTTATTTCTCTTGTGTTTTTATTTATAAATGATACAAGATTATATTCACTTAATAAATTTAAATATTCGTCATTGTTTTTAGAGTTTGAGGAAATATCAATACCGTCACTTTTATTGAAATTTACATTATTATAAATTATATCATAGTTATTTAAATAAATCGGCATTTAAAATTTTCCAAGTTTCTGTTAATATGATAACATCAAAATTCTGATCGATTTTTAATAATTCCAGTTAGATAACGAATACTACAAACGAGGATGGAAGACTGATCTACCCATGTGGGGCAAGAGGGCGTGGAGCAATTTACATCCGGGATGGGGCAAAAGGGAGTCAGAGTCAGACGAAGAATCAAATATCGTTCCACCTATGTTTGATAAAAGAGCATGGCAACGATTACAAGTAAGTATTAAAATACCTTGGTCTACGACTAACTCTTCCTAATGTTAAGAAAATTCGAGTAAAAAATTAATTTGTATTTAAAAGAAGCTAATATTAGAAACCACAGGGTGACTAACAATAATTGCTGGCGTTCTCATAGTGAACTAAATTTCAAGCAAATTTTAAGTAAATACGGAAATCCGTACACATATATTACTTCGAAAACAATTATGCGAGTTTAAGGGCGTTGATGGAGGGAGAGGGAGAAAAAGAAGACACTAATTTCAATAAAAAACCATTAATATACTTTTCTTTTTAAATTTTAGGGTGGTTGGGGTAAAAGGTTTATTCCCTCCGAAGAAGACATGGTCATCCGTCAACTAGCAGCAGCTTTGGAAGAAAATGACAACGACAATAACTTGGATTATTATCCAGAACGAGAATATAATACACACGATGTAGATAAAAGAAACTGGAACAAATTCACTGATGGATGGGGCAAGAGGAGCAATAAATGGGAAAAATTTAGAGGTTTGTTGAACAATTACTCTTTTACTGCTCACCTGCAATAAGGATCAGAACCTAGGTTGTTTTTTTTATTTAATAATATTTTAAAGTTCTAACCAATATGTTTCTAAAAAATCATAAATACTTGAATAAAAATATGTCCTATACTTGATGTTATTCATAAAAAAAGCGTACAAGAATAATTAGAATGAGAGGTAAGTTATTGTCATATTTGCGTAAAACCGGCTGGTGTTTGCTGGAGTAGAGGGAAGATTTAATGCCGGAAATTGCATTAACGTTTTAGAAAACATATTGTTACCATCTGCTGAGCAAATATATCCCAATAATAATGTTTGAAGGTTGGAGACAATGATGTTTCTTAAATGATGAAAGAGTTTTGGACTTCCATTGTCTTTATTTGTTTTAAATCACAGTGGTAAGCATCTCCAGTTTTCTTCAGGTGAATACTAAATAATAATATATAGGTGAGACATTAAGACCACTAGCAACAAGGATTAAAGAACATAAAAACAATACGTTAAAAGGAGAGACCGAAAAGGCAGGTGCAGCTGACCATGCCTGGAAACATGGTCACCATATCATGTGGTCAGAAGCTGAAATCCGACATAACAGGAGAAAGAGAAAGTTTAAGGAAGCTGCTGCTATTCACCAGAACCCAGGCTGCTTTAGTAAACCATCATTATATTAGATATAAGAAATATCTGGAAACCTTTGTTAGATAGATGTAATCTTAGGATAAAATCGCGTGCCAACTGAACGCATGACTGCACCCACCTCAGTTATGCTTTAGTGCACCTAGCTAGTATTAATAGTGCTGTAGTTACTTTACTTATTTAGTATTCACCTGAAGACGACTGGACATACTTACCAGTTGAAACGTTGTAATTTAAAACAAATAAAGACAATGGAAGTACAAAACTCTTTCATCATTCATCCCAATAATACTTTCATATTTAAGATAATTATTGTCTAGTCCATACTGCCAATGCTGTAACCCACTGGTTTCAAACCCATAATGTGGAAGTGCTGCCTTGGGTCGCTTATACACTGAGAGAAAACTCTATTAGCCGTAGCTAGAAATCCATTCGCAGTAGCAAGAAATCTGCATTAAATAGGCGCCGAAAAAACAACTCTGTTGTCGCTACAAGGTTATTTTTTTTGAAATTACTTTTTAACCTCAACATGGTCGTTTTTTAAATATTATTATTTTGCTGTTAAAAGACAACTCTATTGCCATAAAAAATATATAATGCAGTGGTAAACAAAAATGATTTTGTAATTAATTGAGGTCGTGTAGTTAGAAAAGTATCGGTTTTTACTCCTAAAAATAATCAGCTAGCTATAAAATAATTTAATTTTTATTGTAGCTAGTCCACCTAGCTGCTACTAAATTCCTTTTTTTAGCTCCTTCGTCAAAATGGCTGTGGTTGGTGGATTAGTTTATAGTGGATGTTTTTGGCTATTGATTTGATAAAATTTTTATATTTTAATAATTCTATATATGG
This sequence comes from Polydrusus pterygomalis, assembly GCA_963969555.1. Taxonomy (NCBI): domain Eukaryota; kingdom Metazoa; phylum Arthropoda; class Insecta; order Coleoptera; family Curculionidae; genus Polydrusus; species Polydrusus pterygomalis. Next base: position 25,738,975 of record OZ018379.1, read on the forward strand.
TGGTGTACTTTTAGTGCAACGTTATACAATAAGTGTTGTGGCGGTGTGTCTCCAAATTCAGGTAGGTAGGTACAATTATTTTACCAATAATTATATTTATTACTTATATTTTTTAATTCATTCCGATCATGGCCGCCATTAAGTTTCCGTTCTGCACTTATTAGGGCAGTATTTTTGATAGAAATTGTATGTTAAACTTTGTTTAATAACGGCGGGCTCTGACTGATCTGAAAGTATTAAACTGCTAGGAACATGACCCTTTTTAGCCATTTCTTTTAATTAATAGGTATCAGAAAACCTAACAAATGCGATTTTGCATTGCAAAATTTAGAACGGGGAAGAAATATCTTAAAAACTCAGATTGTTTTCCGATTCTATCCCCTAAATTTGTATTGTATTTTTGAAAAAATTAATTTCTCGCCTAACAAAATTTAAAGACTCACCTAAGTCAACGATTTTTTGTAGGTACCTAAGTAGAGTAATGTGATAAACATGAGTTACTTATTAAGTAATAAATTTGGTAAAATAATTGTACCTACCTGAATTTGGGGACACACCGCCACAACACCTATTATATAACGTTCCACTAAAAGTACACCACCCTATATGAAATTATTAGAATATAAAAAATTTATCAAATCAATGGCCATCAAACATCCACTATAAACTATAATCCACCAACCACTAAACAAACTAACAACACTGCAAATGGCATTAAAATGAACCAAAACGATTTCACCTTGTTTTAAAAAAGCAACTGTTTAGTTCCTAAAAGGTATATTTTAGATAGGTATAAAAGATTGGTTAGTTTTTATTTTTATTTTTGTGGTAATAAGATAACCTTATAGGAATTAAAAAAATACTTTTTAAAAACACTTTATTGGATACATATTGTTATGGTTATATGATATTCTGTTACCATAAAAAAGCATTGAGCACACGTAACAATATTGTTGTCAAAAAAACGTCCTTGATTGCGACTAAACGAAATATTTTAAGGATAAATGGATTTTTTCTTGTGGTAATACACATATATTCAAAAAAATACTTGTATTGAGTGATTTTCCTCAGTGTAGTCCCGATATCAATCCAATTGAAAATATTTGGGGTATATTCGTAAAAAAAATATAAAGTAGGTAGGTAATCGAAATTTTAGGCCACAAAATTCAGAAGATTTATGGGAAATATACATGTGTGCTGGGAAAAACTTGATCCAAATATTATATCAAATATAATTCAGTCAATTCCGAATACCTAGACTGGCTCAAGTAAAAGAAAAAGAGGGATATATGACCAAATATTAGATTTTATTTATTCTTGTTAAACGTTTTTTGTTTCTATTGTAATTTTTATAAAACTGTTAAGGTATATAATAAAATAAAAAAATAATTTTTGTTATTCTATTGATCTAACGCCCAACCTCAATGCTTTGCATTTTTAATAACCTTTAACATGCCGGTTTTACGCAAATATGGTTAGGGTTTCCTCTCATTCTAATTCGTGTAGGTACCCTTTTTTTATTAATACAACTGTACATATTACTTTCGTACAATGTTACCTATTTTCGAATATATGCATTTAATCAACTTCTAGTTCTAGGTAAATAAGTACCTATGAATAAGCGTTAGACCGAAATAATGGCAAAGTCAATTTGTACCTACGGATTAAATAAATATTAAAAGAGTTAGGAATGTGTAACAGTAGCAAGAAACAGGTAGATTTAATTAAAATCCAGATCTAATCAAGATTCCTGTAATTTATTCTCGATTTTCCACCGATTCTCGTTATCGGAAATTATATTGCTTAACTTAACGGTGCCTCTAACGTTTTATTACTTTCCAATTTTCCGCACACATTTTTACTCATTCATGAATCTTTCGTTTTGAGCTAGCTCCCCTTCGCCTGTCATTCGTACCGAAATCAATTTTACTTTTTAAACACTCATTTAAGTTTTTTTTTTAATTTAATTTACCTGACGAAATTTGAGAGTGGATTTTTTATTCGTTTCCTATACTTACCATGATCGCCCCGGGCTTTACGAATTGAATGAATTAGAGAATTAATGAAATCCTATAGAAATCATACGGAAACGGAATAACTTTTATTTAGCTTAGGTCTTAAAATAACGAGGCTGTCGGGTCTGTACAATACTTTTAAACAACATCTACCTTACCATACAAATCAAAAAGGCCTTTATTTCATATTTATAAAACATATTCCGAACATACAGGGTCCTGCAAAAGTCGGGCAGGTTTCAATAAAATTGCTCCTATACGAATTAAGTTACGAATCTTATTCAGTACCTATGGCCCCTAATTTTCAATGTCAATATTTTTTTTTAAACCCACCTTCGATATTTATTCATAACTAGCGACCCGCCCCGGCTTCGCACGCAGGTCTAAAATGTGTTTATTTACGACATCACATTAGAAACCTCTAAATTTATCAGTGTTTCTCTACAATATTATGCATGTATTATACATATATAACCTTCCTCTTGAATCACTCTATCTATTTAAAAAAAACCGCTTCAAAATCCGTTGCGTAGTTTTAAAGATTTAAGCATATATAGGAACGGACAGACAGCGACTTTGTTTTATACTATGTAGTGAAATGACTGTTGGAATAGTTGATAAAATGAGTTTTCTGCAAATAAGTCTTGATGCGTTAGAAATTGCGATAGGCTTGTAATTAGGACAAATGTTTGATTTTTAATTCTGCATCGATAATATAAAAATATTGGTACAGGGGTTCCTACTTGAAATAAGAAAAATAAATTGCTTTAAAGTTTGCAAAGTTTGACACTAAACTTTGGACAACCTGTACAATTCCTATTAATAAAAATTAGTTAACGAGACTGTTAGACTTTATTTCATAAGTACCTTTGTAGAATTTTATTAACGAGGCATTATTTTTATTTTTATTTAATTTTTAAAACCAGTGGTGCAAAACTGATATTTTTTAGTTTTTATTTTTTTTTGCCTATATACTGAATCGATTTCAATAAAATTATAGGGGTATGTAGGTAACTATAGGAGGCACCCAAATAAGTAAGAAAATATATGACATGTAATTTAAAAAAATATATCCTTATGACGTCACACTTTTTTGGAACACACTGTATGATTTTTTTTTTCGTGAAATGCGCCCTAAGATCAGGTAAGGTCTGCAAAATATCAAAATCCTAACTTACTTAATAAGTGAGCTATAGAAGACGGGAGGTGAGGTGCAGGACCCTCTGTAGGTAGATATATCACAAAAATACCAACAAATTGTTTAACAAAATTAATAAATACCTACCTACCACAGTAAACACGTGAGCAAGTTAATAACAATGGGCCTAATGAATAAAAATGTAGTAATTGCTTTTTCTTATAAAATCGAAATAGTTTCTTGAAAGCCAATGAATAAAAACTAAAGTAATCGCTTTTGCGTCCAGCAATTGCTTAAAAGTGCAGGAATTGCTTCTAGTCCATGCTTTTTCTTGAAAAATAGAAGCAATCGCTATCGCTTGCTTAAAATGTGATGAATAAATTAAGGAATTGCTTTTTCTAGTGTAGCGATTGCTTTCAACTTTTTAAGGAAGGTCGACCTCTGCATCATTTGCTTGGTAGCAGTCAACTTTAGTTCTCCGCGGCATACACGTGCGTTACTCTTAATTTGTGTCTTCAATAATTATGGCTAAATATATGAACGTCCGTAAAAGAAAAACCTACAGTGTATAGGTACGTAAAAATTGCAGATATGACGATTTCAGAAAGTTATATCGATTTGACTGCGAAAATGTTGAGTGGTTGGCAATTACTTTTTGACTGATACTGGTAAAAGGTGCACTGTCGCCTTTAAATAAGATTAAAGTCTTTCTGCGGAAATTGTCGGATCCGGGCTTTCAAAATGCTGTAGGTGAAGAACTCGGTGTTCACCAAACTACTGACTGTAAGACATAGGTACACTTCTTTAATGGATGCAGTTATGGAGAAAGCCAATATTTTTATTAAATTTTTTTCTACAAGTGCTGAAGCTGTTGTGGAAGCTAAACGGTTGTGGTCAGAGAGATTTATTTATGTTCCGTCAATTTGTGAACGAATATTAATTGCTTGTCTTTAATGTCTTCATCACTACTATCACTTTCCTCATTTTCCCTGAAATCTGCCATATTACAAATATAAGTTTCCTATTTTCCACAAAAACGTAACAGATTACTATTGTACAAAATAAATAGACCAACCTTGTTGTATTTACGTCAACTCGCTTGCAAATTAGGCACCATACTGAACATGAAATCTATAATCTGAACAAGTGGATAAGCCACGTCTAAACTTATGTTAAATAAGCATTTGCTACAGAGGTGTAAGAAAAACAGCAATTGCTTCAAAATTTTATTCATATCCAGATCTAGCAATTGCTTCTACTTATAGCATTTGCTAGTCAAGCAATTGCTTTTACTAATAAGTAATTGCTTCAAGTAATTGCTTAATTTTTATTCCTTAGGCTCATTAGGCTTGATTGGCTCGCCGTGGTTCGACGAGACCCGTGTTTTTGCTCGGCGTTAATATAATTTTAAATGGTTGCCAGGTTTTTTTCTAAGGAAAAAAATAATTCCCGGACAACACGTTCTTTCCTAGAAACGCTATTTTAATAACTGAGTGTTCATCACAATATACAATTTTAATCCATAAATCGTTTTATGTTTTAAACAGCACGTTGATTCAGGCAATAAACCAAATGTTTGAACGACGCTTGCAATCATATCCGGATTTAAAAAAAAAAAAATTTTAATGATAATAATTTATCTTTTTCCAGGATCATGGGGTAAACGTGAGCCAGCATGGAATAATCTAAAAGGCCTCTGGGGCAAACGAAGCATTGCAGCTGAATAAAATAAACTTTACTCTTATCTCTTCCCCTCTTGTTTGTTTTCAACTGGATGTAACTGTGGAATAAACATACCTGATAATTTAAATAAACAACTATCTGTGCGTTTATTGTAAAAATTATTGTACGTACCTAAATAAAATACATCTGTATAATATCGTTCCTTGACCTATACCGGGTGAACACTATATAATCTTAAGCATATACGAGAATACGTTTAACAAATTTAAAAAAGAAACATGCAACCGTATTATATTTTTTTATATTCTAAAGAATATTAATCGAACATTACTTTTTTAATTTATATATCTAATTCTATTCACATTTTTGGTAATAATTGCAATAATGTACGCTTCGATTATACGACGTATAAAGCAAATAATTGCAGTTTTAGAATTTGCCATGTATTTTCCTATATCCCAAGTGTTATAGGTTTACCCGATATGTTGTCTATAAGTTACTCGATTATAATTTTAGTTTCTGTTATTTTTATTGTCCAATTCAATTTATTTAAACCTAATTCTCGCTCCAATGATTTATAATTTCTAATTATTTTATTATTATATTATTTTATTCTCAAAATATGCTTTATTTTAGGAAAGTTCCAAGTTAATTTTTTAAGTTTTTTAATTGAAGCTTTATTTATAACACCTAATAATGGGTGGTATCAAAATAATGTCGATAAAATCCTATTTTCTCTTAACCCGACGAGCCACCATGTTGCCGATTAAAAAAAATGAGTTATACCTATAAAGATTACATTTTACATAGCAGATAGCATTGGACCGAAAATAGTAAAATTGTATTTTTCCCAAGATTAAAAAAGTTATTCATAGCCCTCTAGATAAAAAAAAATAATTTGAAAAAAAATTTTCTTGGTGACAAAAAGTGACAAAAGTGACACATCGTTATGTTTAGAATGTCATATGGAGTCAAAAAAAAAGGAAAAATATACTAGATGTCCCATTTAAAAATCGAAAGTTTATGTCACTTCCGGTTAAACTGGAAGTTCCATAATGTTGAGTCGCCTATCAAAAAATGCAGTTTTATGCCGCATACGAATTGTCCAAATTCTATTCAATTAGGTATCTTGAAAAACAAAAAAGTTATAGGGGCGAACCACCTTCCGCGGACACCCGGTATATATGTCTTTTTATTTTATTTTTTTGATGAATATTTAAACTCTTAAAACGTTTTTCTTCTCTATTTATTTATTAAAGTAAAAAAACTTTAGAATAATTACCATTAAAATTAGGAAATGATGAGAAACCTAATATATAACTTTAAGGAAAAATAATGTCAAATATTTGTAATTATACCTACCTTTAACTAAAAATAATGTATTAATAAATACTTATATAAAAATATCTAAGAAAATAATTATTAAGTTACCTATATTAAGAGAATTATGTTGTGAAATAAACCAATAAGAGCATCTGTATCATCTTCTTCATGTGTATGTGTGTTTTTTTTACATTTTTACACCCTTGCTTACAATAGACAGTTCTGGCTTATTATTGGTGAATATTTCTTCATATTCTCTGAAATACAACAGTCTTACCGAAAATGAATAAGCAATGGTTAACTATATAACCCGCCTGGTATACATTAACATTCAGGAATATTGGGTGGTAAAAAGGTTTTATCTACAACAATTTAATAAAGCATCGTTATAGTAAGAGCATTATCGTATCTATAATACAATACAAGTGCGATAAGATTTAAAAATGCCCCAAAATTTCATATTATTCCAAGCGGATAAAAACGCGCTGCTAGTAGTCGTGACGTCAAGGGGTATCATTTGTCAGATTTGACACGACCTTAAAACAACAATACAATAACAATAACACACGGCAATCCAAATTCAAATTGGGTCGCTCGGCACCTGTCAGGATGACGGATGACCAAAAGTCATACCCCCTGACGTCATCGGGCTTCGCGCGCTTAGAGATCATTTGAAATGCTTTCGACACGCGCGAAACTTTAAAGAATTTTTACCAAGTTATTTTTGATTTTTAAGGAGTAATAATTGGGGAATACTTTTTTCAGGCCTAACTAAATCATATTATTAAGAAAAAAAAAATTGGAAAGTTCCCTATTATAATTAATCATAAAACAACAAGGGCGTAATAGATCTCGATTGAAATTTTAAAATTTGCGCTGTCAGAAAATGCCAAATTGGAGTAGTTATAGGTATATATTTCGACTTCGCAGTTTTCAAAGATATAATAAACCTTTTGAGCGAAAAGGTTGAACTAAATAATGGGTTATTTGATATCTCTACGTTTTAGTTTAACCAAAAATAAGAAAAAAAATTCATAATTTACATAATTTACACACAGTTTTTTTTTAAAGATGATCTTCAATTTTCGGATTTTGGTTAAATTACCGTGCGGTTAAATACAATTAATAGGTGACTTGGTTATTAACTTAATATTTGATTTATTAACCAGACAACCATCAGGCATAATAATATAGGCTTGTTTAAATAATTTCTCAATATATATTATTGCTGATATAGATATATAGACATAGTCGTACTATATAGTACCTATAGTGAATTACTAGGCAACTTCTAAGTTAATTAATAAATTGTTGACATTTTTGTGCACCTCTGAAAAAACTTTAGAATAAATACCATTAAAATTAGGAAATGATCGAGAAACCTAAATATCACTTTAAGGAAAAATAATGTCAAATATTTGTAATTATACCTACCTTTAACTAAAAATAATGTATTGATAAATATATAAAAATATGCACCTCAATTTTTATATCTTAAACTCAATTAGCCAATCCAAACCACGTGACTTAAAAGTTTTAGTCTAATGTGTCCCATTTCTCGACACTAGACTAGGAAGATATTTAGCCGCTTCCATCAGACATTCCCCATCCCTGTATGTAGGTAAGCATCAGGAGAATAAGGTAAGCCAATAAATTTCATTTTATATACTTTTTGATAGCAAAGCAAAGTTCAGCACAGTTTTTCCTCCCCCCTTGCCGCGGTAAAATGCCCCCTATATTTTCTCATTCGTTAATTGGTCGCGAAGGGTAACAACTTAGCTATATAAGCAAAGATATTTTTACTTTGCTTTGCTGAAGCAAATAGAAAGTATCTTTTATTTTTGTAACGCTGTAAAAGTGCGGTCCTTTCTTTGCTCATAATATTCGCAGCCTACCTAGGTACTATACAGTGCTGGATTTACCATTAGGCTGAGTAGGCTGGAGCCTATAGGGCGGCAGATTTTAGGAGGCGGCAAATTTGGCCAAAAAATTTTTTGAAGTGAAAACTTCTTTAGGCGCGTTTAGCACTTTTTGTGGGCACTGAATTAAACTGAGCCGTCACGCGTCAGGCGTCAGACTCGGGTGTGCTACGCTCGAATTCAACTGCTATATTCAATCCGAACTGACCCTGATCCGAATGAACGTTATATGAAAGAGCATGCCGCCATCGGTCGCATTCAGTATCGACGTGGAAACAGTCAGTGTGCGTTGTCTAGACACTCGTCTGCGTCTCAGGTATGTTCTGGCAGTTTTTAAATTATATATTTACGTAGGGTAAAGTAAGGTTTACCGTAATTGCTTATTCCGTGGACCTAATTTATTATGATTTCTGACTTCTGTTGAAGATGTAAAAATTCAAGGGTTGTTCAATTTTAGGAAATATATTTTTTCGTATGCAGTAAAATTATCCCGTATTCCAAGTTTATGTTATTTTTGAAGTGAAAACTTCCTTAGGCGCGTTTAGCACTTTTTTGTGGGAAGTGAATTAACCTTGTTGAAGTTTTCACTTCTGTCGTGTGGTCTTATAAGCACACACAATGTTTTTTTTATCTTACAGAAATAAATGGTACAATCTTTATTCATGGTCGACGGGTAGTATTTTTTTAAATAAACTTTATTGTTGGCCGTGTCTATTAATGGGGATAAAAAAAGGTAGTTGGAACTTTACTGCTTTGCAGGAAGAAATTTCATTTTCAATAAAATAAGTAGGTAATCATAAATTTTTAAAATATTTACTAAAAATTATTGACCAAATTTGGGCGTGGTCTTAAAAAATTTTCGCCTGCGGCGCATTTCGCCTGCAGCGGGCTTTTTCTTTCCCGAACACTTTATGTGTTTCACAACTCACGAGCCGTCACTGGTATAGGAGCGGCAAAAATTGAATAGCCTGCTAGCGGCAAATTTGTAAATCCGCCACTGGTACCTACTATAAATATTGAGGCTCAAATCGTTTTCGAAAAGGAACAAAACAGACCCATTTAAATTAAGCTGTAATCATTAATTTATATAGTTTATGTGCCGATATACTATCCTTCTTTTTTAAATGTTTATGACCGTGTATTAAAATGCCTTTAACTTCAGAGCAAAAATCGATCATATTTAAGTACGCGATTAAGGGATGGGGTTCCCATAAGGGACATTGCAGGCGCATTAGGGATAAACAAAAAATCAGTGTTGTTGGCGAAATCCAAAATTCGAGAACATGGAAGTATTGTGAGAAACCCAGGTTATATTATATAAATACATGGGCAATTATTGTCGCGAGGATTGTTGAATTTGAGAACTCCTCCTTTGTCAACGGTCTGTTGATTCGCGCGTGCATTAACCGAACCGAATATACAGCACAGAGAAGTAATAAGTGAGGCAGGTACATCGTCATGACAGCGAATAAAGCAGCGAACGCTTGAGCTCGTGTACTTGAGCGATGTAGAGAAGACACTATTCCATTTGGTTACTTTTAAATAGCATATTAAAATCATTGTCTAATATTTTTACTTTGCTGTGTGGTTTAAAAGAAGCAAAAGAAAAGATTACCTAAATACAGAATTATCAGGGTATTATATAGCGTGGTGGTTGGGTGTATGAGAGACACACCCGGGCCTGGGATGCGTTAATCAAAGTCAAATTAACAAGACGCGTTGACATCGGTCATCGGTTTCTTTATTAATAAAGTGTGAGTTTGACAAAGTGGCATCCGGGCTTCCGGGCATTGCTCAACTTCCCGATCTGGACGTCTATTCTCGAAATAGGCGAATGATCATTTTAAGAGAAGTGATTACTTTTTCTCTTAAAAATGTTTAAACTGTATTCTTGAAACTTAAAATGACTATTCATTTTCATCGAAAGTTCAGACGATGTGAGCATATGATGTGAATTGTCCCTTCTCGCGAGAGAGCATTCGCTTCTCTTAAATTGGAGAATAGACGTCCTGAGATCAGTCAAAACGACATTTTATAATGGCCGGCGCCGGATATTTATGTTTTTATCTCCCACTCTTAAATATCCCTGGGATACATAGGTGATAGGTGATAAACTATCTACTAATGAATCCATCTATCGCTTGACTATAGAGAGCATCAAACTGCACTTGCTTCTGATAAAGAGCCTTATTCTGGGATACAAATAAGTGTTTATATCTCTCTTTACAGCCAAGAAGCTCTTTTTAAATAAAATCTTAGGGAGGAGAATGTGCTAGAGAATAAAGACTGCCCGATCAATCGGTGTATCATATCATATATTATCATATATAATATCATGATGTAAAAATTTGTGAAACTGAAGGGTTGGTGGATGCGTCCTTTATAGGTATATTATCATAAATACGACCTAATATATTAGAAAAAGTATATAAAAACCAATTCATAAAAAAACAAAAGGAAATAGTAGTGCCGTCACATGCAAGAACCATTCCTGACAAAATTGTCAACCTAGTATAATTAATGTCTTGATTTTATAAATCCGGAACATTTCATAAAAAGAACAGTCAAGACTGTCCTAAGTGTCCTACCTCGTCTAAGGTCCTCCCAGTGTAATTATCCTGTCAAATTTCTAATAATTCTGATTGGTCAGCAGCAGCAGCAAAAGTTTTCAACTGTTGGCCATACCACAGGTACGTCAATTAATTCTCTGTGCCTCGATCGAAATAAACGTCAAAAGTAGTTGCATAAAAATTTGTCACATGAAAAACACAAGTGCGCAAGTGTTCACAGATCAATCCATAACAAACTTATGGCTGAATGTTTTCCAAAGTAGTTAGATTATCAGCTGTTTGCCAGTGTTTTTTGACATAATTTTATTTTTAAATGGGTTTTTTAGCCATGTGCAAGTTACAATGGGTGCGATTGCATCAGTTCTACAGTGGCACTGTAGTTCTTGCAGTTTAATTAATCCTACAGAAAAAATTAAATGTATTAGATGTGGGACCTTACGCCAAAGTTTCGCAGACAAAGACCTTTTGAATAAATCCGATTTTTTTGAGTCAAGTCAAAGCAAGAATTGCACTGTTATTAGACGTTATAAAGCTGTAAATCGTCCAACATTGGATATTGACAGGTAAGCTAGTATGTTTTTTTTTATCCATTGTTGAAAAATCAATAACTTTGTCTTACCTGTGTTCTAATTTTTTAGTAACTCTGACAAGAAGGATTGTTCAGCATTAGTAAAAAACACTCTTATAAATACTTTAATATTAATAAAGAAAAGAAACAGTCAGAAATCCGTTTACAATGGTCAATTGACCTTACAAAAATCATTCAGTTTTCCCAATATTAATCGGTGTCAAGGATCATTTTGCCAGAATTGTCAAGTTTCATTTAATCAGTCAACAGTGTCGGCATGTATTCTATGTGATGACAAGCTGGAAAGAATGAGTGTTACAGAATCACCCTGCAAAATCTGTTCACTTCGTCAGCCTAATTATAGGAACTATGAAATTCTGAATTATGAGAGGTGTAAGTGTCAGAAACCAAGTAGTTTGCTTTGTCTTTCAAGTATCAAGAGTGTAAGTTGTTCTATAGATCAAAACACTAATTGCGGCAAAGCCATGGATGGTATACAATTTAACAATGTGAGGACTACAGCCAGTGGTATAAATGGAGACTCATCATCCAGTAATTATTTATGGTCAGTTAAAAGTGCAATACCATCTCGAATGCCTTCTACTACATGGACATGTAAAAGATGTACCCTATTAAATAGTGAAAACATTTCTCTATGTGAAGCATGTGAAGCACCATACACTCCTGATTATAACAGTAACATTAGTCCGAGTGTAATCATTACAGTAAGTATTTTAGTTTTTTTAAGTAAATACCTTTTAGTCTACATTTTATAATATAATATTATAAAAGTATTTTATGTTATACCTACTTATTTATTGAAAATATCTCAGAATTAAAATAAGTAACCTATCTGTCTACCTCTGGTGTATAAAATTATTAATAATTAGAAAACAAGTAAATATTTTTACTATGAAAGTAGAGTTTAATATAATAAAATAAAAATCTGGTATATTGTTAAAACTGCTGTCACTGTTGGACAGAAACTTTCTTGTCAGAGATTACTATTTGTACTTACTTAAGGCCGAGACACAAATAAAAAATATCCAATATGCAATGAGAAATAAAAAATATAAATTAATGATGGCACAATACAGTATTGTGGCTAACTGTAAATATTTAACTTTTCGTCTTGTCAACAGAACAGTTTATTTTGGCGCTTTGTTGTTTTTACAATTCCCAAAAAATATAAATATTTTTGTAAGCTCATGGGTTTTATCACAAACACAAACAAATTGAAACCTCAAAATCAAGCTGACAAACATCAATATTTATTGGGGGAAAACCTTGTGTTTTATATCAGTTCTATAAAGATCTGTTGTTTTTTTATTTTTATTAAGTATGTCCTATACCTTCATTCACTGCTTTTTGAGATATTTCAGTTTTATAGGGGAAATATTTCTACAATCGAAAATTGGTAAGAAATCAATGTAGCCATGGAAATGTATTAACTCTGTTCTAAGAAACAGCCCATTACAAGCTAACAAATAAATATATTGTTTCAAATTTTCATAATTTTTTATACTTAAATACTTACTGATTTTATAATATAAATAATTTTTAATAAAATTTTAAAATACTAAAATATCACAAATTATAATTCGACATGTCAAACAAATCTTGCTGTTTACTTATGTCAAAATAAGACATGAAGTGAGACTCATGACTTCCTACATCTTTTTTTAAAATACGTTTCTTCTGTTTGGGAGTACCTAAATAAAATAAAAGAATAAAAAAACTCAGAATTAGGTAATATTTCTTCATGAAATTAAAATATATTTCGCTGAATTTGGAATATAATTCGGCATATTTTTTGTTCTTGGTGGTTAGAACTAGGGGTGTGCAACAAAATCGATTAATCGCGCGATTACTTAGTCGAAAAAAAACTATTTTTCTATTAATCGAAAAAAAAATTTTTTTGCTTAGACCTACCTACTTACCTAAAGTACCTAATCAAAAAAAAAATTTACGATTTTTTTTGATAAATCGATTATTAAGTATTCGAATAAAAAACGATTTTTCGATGAATCAAAAATTGAATCAAAATCGAAAAAGAATGATTTTTCGATTAACCGATTAACCAAAAAAAATATTTTTTGATTAATCGATTAATTAACTACTTAAATACTTACCTATTCGAAAACAAAAATTTACGATGTTTTGATTAAATGATTGTTATTTTCGATTAATCAGAAAATATCTATTATTCTCAATTAATCGATTATTATCGATTAATCGATTAATAGGAAATAATCGATTATTTCAAATAATCGAAAATCGATTATCTTTTTCGGTTATCGCACAGCCCTAGTTAGAACTATGAATCAAGACGTTTTCCATAAATTTTATAGGGAAAATGTTCTTTAAAGCCAATAAAGAAGGTGAAATAGAACTGTTTAGTGGTATTATTTTAGTGTAAAAAATTAATGTGATGGTAATTTGACATAATATACTACGTATTACGAGACGTATTAGGTTATAATGAGCACTTTGTTAACACAGTTAATTTACATTTCCATAGCTACTGTGTTTTCTTACCAATTTTTGGTGGTAGGAATATTTTCCCAATACTTAATATTCAAATACATAGCTCAAAAAAAAGCAGTATAGGGTAAAATACAGAGTGTTCTATTTAAAAAAATTTAGAAAATAAGAGTTTTACTTTTGCCCTTCCCTGTACATGAAGGATAGCAAATTCAAATGAACACTAAAAATTATAAAATAATACCATAATATTTATATTTTAATAATAACGAAAATTTCTTATTGCAATTTATGATAAGTCATGAAATCATAACATTTTTGACACAAAATTTAAGTGAATTCTTCCATAAATATTTCGTAATCTGTTGAAGACAGGTATGAGTTATGAAAAATGTCTAGAATTGATTGTAGAATATAAAAATATACACTATGTTCCATTAAAAAAATTAAAGTTGAAACATATTTTTACGATTCACCCTGTATAATACCTTTTTTCTAAAGAAAATGCATTAAAAAAATTAATTTGACTGGTCGGAGCAATTCTTGATTCAGTGGGCGGATATTCTATATAAAATACTGTTCCGTTTCTTTACCATAACGCTGTATGTATGGTAAAAATGTTAATATAGATTATTGTTCCCTAGTTAATAATGAAACTACATTATTAATTATAATAATTAATATGTAAGTACTCATTGTTACACTGCTATTATACCATGTCTCTTTTTTAAAATGTGAATTTAAATGATACCTCTACTATCCTGCCAGTTAAAATTAATATTATTAGTTTCCTAGTTTTATTAACTAAGTAATGAGTTTTATTTTAGAACTTTATTGATTTTTAACGCCCAGATATAAAACATTGATAATACACAAAAAATATATATGTATTATATAAAATCACCTATCAATTTCTGACCTAGAAATATTGAAAAATAAGTCATGTTGCTGTGCGATAAAAGAGTTTATTTTACAAAAATTAGAGCGAATTTCTTTTTGCTGTTTTTGTCATCCTATTGTAACGATTTATTGTGTTTAAAAAAATGTATGAGAATCAAGTTTCCAATTTCCGTCGGTCTGGTAGAAAGCTAAAAAAACGTATGTACGTACGTATGTTGAAAAAATACTTAACTAGTTGAGTAGTTAACTAAGTAAGTAACTAGAGTTAAGCCCCCCGAGCAGTCAACCTAGTAATTTAGACGTAGCTTGGTTTAGATCTTACCTTTTAGACAGATACCAAACAGTTTATTTTATGGATAAGGCATCAGAAAGAATGAGGATTTTATCAGGCATAGCGCAGGGTTCTGTTCTGGGTCCGTTACTGTTTCACTACATAGTATAAAACGTCGCTGTCGCTGTCTGTCCGTCCCTCTGTATGCTTAAATCTTTAAAACTACGCAACGGATTTTGAAGCGGTTTTTTTTAGTAGATAGAGTGATTCAAGAGGAAGGTTTATATGTATAATACATGCATAATATTGTAGAGAAACACTGATAAATTTAGAGGTTTCTAATGTGATGTCGTAAATAAACACATTTTAGACCCGCGTGCGAAGCCGGGGCGGGTCGCTAGTTTCTTATATATGTTGACCATTTACCGAAACTGGATATATCTGGTAGACTGACAATATTTGCGGATGATACAACGATTCTCTGGCAGGACTCTGACGTAACTCAGTTGGAGGAAACTATTAATCTCGACATCTTAAAGATTAAAGAATGGTGTGACTCGAATTTTCTGTCGCTTAATGTTTCTAAAACGAACTTACTTTCTTTTAGGTGTCAAATTCATAGTGTTGGACCAGTGTCTTATACGGTTTATAATTCATCAATTAGCAAATTTCTAGGTCTTTATATCGACGATAAATTAAAGTTCGAACGTCACATAATAAACGTAAATGGCGGAATATCTAGTGGATGCTACGCTTTAAGGGTTGTATCTCGAGAGTTGGGAGGGTTTATTGCGAGGAATGTGTATTTTGCTCTTATAGAGAGCCACCTTCGATGCGGGTTGTATTTCTGGGGATCTTGCTCTCGGCACCTTTTCAGATCGGTATTTATTTTGCAGAAAATAGTAATAAGGTGCATTTGTCATGTGGGTCGCAGAACTTCCTGTAGACCTCATTTTATAAATTTATAGATTTTAACATTGGCTTCTCTTTTTCTTTTTGAAACAGCATGTCTTATACACAGAAAGTTTAAATCTGAAATTCAAACTCCATCAGCAACTGCCACAAGAAGCAAGCATATAATAGCTACCCATTCCCTCTTCTACTTTAACAAAAAACTCTGTTATATAACAGCAAGAAATTATTTAATCATCTGCCCCTTCGTTTACGAAATATTATTTGCGACTAGAAGTTTCGGAGAAAGCTAAAAAAGTTATGAATTGTGAAAGCATTCTATACGATAACTGAATATTTCGAGGTATCTTAAAATTGGTATATGTTGTGTGTGTGTTCTGTGGCGCTGGTTGAAACTAAATGGCCAGCTTCCATCTGCTATATTAAAGAATTGTAGCTGTAGTTGTGTTCTGATTTTAAAAATGTTTGTACCGAATTAATTAAATTCTTTTTAATTCTAATTTTACCTTAAATTTTAAACCATGCTTTGTCAATGAGAGTATTTCATTTGATTTGATTAAAAATTATGTCCAGCTCTTTCTCTAAATCACTGTTGTAATAAATATTTTTTCCGCAAGTTGTGTGCGCAATGTGCCAAATTTCCGTGACCCGTCTTTCATATGGTTCCTGATTTCAGGTCCTGTGCCAGACGGGTTCTTTAGTTTTGTTGAGCTCACTTTCACCTGTTTCAAGACGTTTAGGAGATATACCTATAATTTCTACTACGTCGCCAAACTTACAGTAAACCGTGAGAGATTTTCAACAGTTGGTTGGAATAACTTGTCCTAAGAACTAAGAAAGTTATGCTTTATCGGTTTTATACTTTAAAAGTATAATGTATTTATAAGAGGCTCCAAATTGGCAATTGACATAATATTCTGTTTTATCGTTTTTTCCTTTTGTATTGTTTCTCTGTTAAATTATTATAATACTGGTGAGTTGTTATTCTGTTATAATATTAAAATAGGTCGAAGTTGTCCAAAATACATACTTATTTTATTAAAGCGATTTAAGTCCCTGTCGTTTTTTGTAAGTGTAGTAAAGTATTTATTGGCTAATATAGGTATTAATATATTTTCATTAACCAACAAGATTCCTCTAATAATATTTTTTTTACGCCTTTTGATCATTTTACAGAAAATAATTCTATATAATTGGAAGAATTTGTCCATTTTTTTTCTTACAAAGACCTGTTTTGTTACTTTTTATTGTCCGCATTAAAAATATATGTAGCTAGCTAGGTAGGTTAGGTTAGAGTGGCAGACCTCTGACATTGTCCAAACAGTCACACGTAGTCCTATAAGGACCGTTGTGGTACCACACATGTTCCGCGGAACCTATCCGCATCAGCTTCCTGATGGTTAAAGCGACGTAGATCGTAGAATAATCGTGACAGCTCATTCAAACCACTGCTGTTGATAAACTTAGCGAGTCGACCCAGTTGCAGGCTGCTCACTTCCTCCAGATCAGGAAAGAAAGGTTCGCCCAGGGCATTGAACCTTCTTCTCGCGAGGCCGGGGCATTCACACAAGAAATGCTGAATACTTTTCTTCTCTTCTTCTCCTCTGCAACTTCTACAGAAGTCGTTAGTTGGTATTTGCATTTGCACACGTTCAGCGTGTCTACTTAACAGGCAATATCCGGTGACTACGGCAGTGATGTTTCTTCGGTCCCTCCGACCGTGCTGTAATAGCGCTGCGGTTTTCCTGCCGTCAAGTAGGGGCCACAATTGCCTGGAGATGCTACAAGTTATCAGCACTGTCCATCTGCTTTGCGCAAGTTGTTTGGCTATCCGATCTATCTCATCTTTGACTGATCCCAGTGCCCAGTGGTCTAGCCACAGTACAGTATTCTCTGCTAGTTCGACAGACATGCTTGTGCCCTGCCCTCCCTGGCGAGCGCATCAGCAGTCTCGTTGCCATATATATTGCTCTGTCCGAGTAGGTATATATGGTAACTAAAAAGTAGGTACTTAGCGGCTTGCAGATATAATAATTATAATAGTTTAATGGCGCCGCTTGAATTCGAATACAGAAAATTTCATCAAAACTGCAGCAAGTTATATTACAGGCGTATATTATATTTTCAATAGCCATAACTAATAATTTTTTTAGTTGCCTCTATTAATGGTTAATTATTGACAAACCCAGTATACGACACTTACGCGATATATGATTAAGAACCCGAATTCATTATACAGGTCAATTGGCTAAATATACAGTAATTAAATAGACAATTTGTAAGCTAAGCAAGTTTCTTATGAGCTCACATAAACTTTTATACGTATATTGTTATAAAGTGAAGTGGGGTAAGTGTAATACCGGGGAAAGTGTAACAGTCGCCAGGTTAAAAATGAAGGTTTTTGTATATTACTTAAAAGGTTTAGAGTATATATTATATCTTATATATAAACATTTTTTTTTCTTTAATTAACTAGATATTTTTTTACAGGAGTTTTACTAACGTCATGCAGATTTACTTAAATATGGAGTGTGTAACTTGTTCTTATCGATTTTTTGTAATTATTGTGACATAATAAATTTTAAACCTAATATTGCCATCAGGGGTGTTTTTTCACCAGGAATCCATATTTTGTGTTAAACCGGTTACGGAAAACTCCTACCGCTCTAAAATGGCTGTTACACTTACTCCTTCTATATTGATAGAGGGGGTAAGTGTAATAATTTGCTCGGGGTAAGTGTAACAGGTTAGTTACACTTACCCCAATCAATTATTCAGAAGAAATAAAAGCACAGTTGGAAGAAGATAAAGCATAGAAAAAAATAAAAGGGATAGGCAACAAAAGAAAGAAAACTAAAGCGATGGAATCAAGCTCATCATCTGAAGACGAAATTCAACCTAAAAGTTTTATGGATTCAGAATAAGAGGAAAATCAAACATATAGCGATTACGTAGATGACACGATTAGAGAACAGCTGGAAGAAGAAAGTGACTTTGAGAAAGACTTAATAGCTAGGACACCAAAAGTTGGCAGCTGGGTTTTGGTTCAATTTTGTACCAAGAAGTCCAAATTTTTCCATGTTGGACAAGTCACAAAATTTGCAGAATCTAAGGAACCAATAGTAACGTTTTTAAAAAAGACCCCCAATTCAAAATCGACATTTAATTGGCCTGATACAATGGACTAGTCAGAGGTGCTATTATCCGATGTAGAAAAATTACTACCAGAACCTCAAATAGGTCGGCGAGGAAAATTAACCTTCCCACTTTCATTTGATGCTTACAATTTTAAATAAAAATATTCACGTTCAGTTATTAAAATATTCGCTTTAAATTTCAATCGGGTTCTTATTTACAAAAAAGCTTTTAACTTTGTTATTATAAGTGATATTATCTTGTTTTTTTTTTGTTTAAAAGGTATTTTTCATGAGTATGTTACACTTGCCCCATTTGCTGACATACACATTTTGTATGTGAATGATCGTTGGATGTTACACTTGCCCCAAATTGCGGTGTAAGTGTAACACCTTGACATCGACACCATTTTTTTTTACTGAATAAAGAAATATCAGATTTTTAAAAAGTTAATATTTGTAATGTGTTGCTAAGCCTATAAGGTACCTGTAAAAAAAAATTGTCATCCTATTGCCATTTGTTTCTCTGTACTGGGCCTTAGAAGAGCAACTATGCTTTTTTGCGGTTACACTTACCCCACTTCACCTTACCGTAATTTATTAGTAGATAGATAAAACAATTTTTTAAAGTCGCCACAGTGGTTCTTTTCCCGTGCGTCATCACTTTCACGTCATCAAAATCGTATGAATCAAATCAAAATTACGAGACGAAAAAAGTCAAAACTAAGTCTAAGTTCATAAAATGGACGTGCCTGCCTACCGTTTGACGTACCTACATAATATATTGAAAAATTATTATTTATTTTAAGTTTTGCCCTGCATTCTCTATTATCTAAAAGAAATTGACAAACAAATGTTAATACATTTAATACTATTTTTAAAGCTTAAAATCTAGAAAAGTTTGGTGTTTTATTGGCTATTAAAATCGCAAAAGTCAAATTTTTGACATCCTTTCATTTAAGGGAATTTAGCTACTGCCGTAAACTTTTCAAAGAACTTTCACGGTTAGAATATTTAAAACAAATAAATTGGGTATTATAAAAATCCATAAATACTTACCGCCATAACAGATGGTGGGTATAATTAGCTCTAAAAAGAACTATTTTTAGAAAAAGGAACAGTTTTAAGGCACACAGATTTACAAAATACGAATTAGATTGGCAGATCAAAATAAGGTTGACAATGACGTTCAAGATACAACGGTAGTCAACTAAACAAATAAAAAAAGTAATTAATTGACGTTTATAGTTTTATTCTTGTCTAGCACATTATATTATTGCGGAATCTTGGAGACGTTCTTTTATGCTTTTATTCAAACTTGTTACTGTAATAAACAAGGATGCAGAGTTATTAACCATGTTGAGTCCTGATCGTTGATTGATGACGCACGGGCAAAGATCCACTGTGGCGACTTTAAAAACTTAATTAAAACTAGCTCAATCTATTTCTGTCACGATCACACTACACGTAGGTATGTATTCAATTTACACTTTTTGCAAGTTTTGACACAAATAGTCTTACGATTAAAATTGTATTCCCAAAAATAGAAAGGTATAATTTTAATTATATTTTTTAGACGGTATAATGTAATCTCTCCAAGCGTTTTATTTAGTGCTGCCTCAAGACTCAGTAAATATGTTTTAACATATAACTAATTTAACTTAATCATTCTAAAACTTTCTAATTCAATTTGTTTAAAAGAACAAGCGTTCCTTTGTACGATGAGAGCCCGGCACAATATCATTGGACCGACGAAAACGTAATTTTGTTAAAAACGCGTGTATCGTCAACCGGTATATTTTGAAAGTTTACATTAATTCTACTGAAGAAATTTCCATTTTTTTAGGACTAGAAAGTAAATTAATTTCCAATTTTTATTCTCAACGTCTTTCCATCTATTACCTATTTCGCCTAGTTTTTTTTAGTTTATTATTTTATTAACTAACATTTAAATAAAATCAATATCGTCGGCACATTATTTAGGTAATATCTGACATATTTAAAAAATATCAATTTATTTCATTGCTAACTTTGAGATAGTTATATAGTGAAAGAACAATGCACATAATAATGTTAAAAAAAATCTCTCCCGATATTTTTCGCTATGCAATATGCAATGGTGGGCAATGTTTTTTTCACTAAATTTTGATTTTTATCTTATCGCATAGAGTAAGAAAAAATAAATAAACACGATAGGTACGCTCTTTAATAAAAACAGGGGAATAAACTTACTGACGTCACATCTGCCTCGACCCATGGGTCCCAGTTATTCAGCTGAATATCGGGCGGGTTGTTTTCTATTTTTAAGCTGTTCTTATCTATTTAGTTTATCAAAACAAAGACAGGAATATAATCCGTCGGGGCCGAGGCTGATAAATAAAATAATTGCGCGGATAATGGGATGACGTAATCAGGTTTTGATCTCATATTTTGAAACTAGAATATCTGCTTTCGCGGCGCCTTTTTAATTGTCTATGTCTATACGAAAGGTTTGTGACCTCTCTAGGACGATTTTTGTTATTGGGATGTATTTTCAATAGGGTCTAATTCAGGACGTTAATGTTATACTCTGTTTCTTAAAACCTGACAGCACAGCTGAGGGTCACGAGTCGTAAAACCTCAATAAACCATAAGCGTAACAATAACAGGCACCTGATCTTAAATTATCCGTTATTGCATAGGTATGCAAGTAGGTGGCTTATGTCATACAATATTTCCAACTTCAAGTGAGGTAGTTTCGTTTTATTTTTAACGTGTTATCAAAAGCTTCTGTGTAAAATAATACAAAAATGGCGAATAATTATTCCCCCTAAAAGCCTAATAGTAAGTATAGTAAATAAGTAAGATGAGTTCGGTTATAGTGAAAGGGTCCATTCAAATTTATGAAATTCATTGATATTTTTTTAATATGTCAATTATTCCATGCGGCGCCTGCAAGTCAACTGACCGGAAGCGAGGATATTGATGCCTATTCGAAGTTCAACAGCAAATATTTTTCTGGTAGACTGAATTGTCGTCGAAAAAGCAAACGTTTTTAATACCCCTCCTAGTTTTACTTAAAATGATAATATTTGATCTTGTGTTCTTTAGGTGGACAATTGGGCAGATAACGAAGCACTCAGAAATCCCAGTCAGAAACCCTCATACCGGCGATCGTTTTCAGAATTACCACCCACGCCGAATCTGTTACCGAATCTCAATCGACGAAGTTTGGACAGCGACGCGCTACAACTCAATTTTCCGAAATCGAGTAACTCTATGACGGACATTCAATCCACTCAGCAACAACATGCTAACTTGTTTGGTGGTTTAACTAGAGATCTAAATATGGCATCCAGAGGTAAGTAGGAAGTAAGGGTTGTATGATTTTCTTATTAGTAGGAACATGGAAAGTTTTCTCGACGAATTTTTACTACTCGGAATAATCGGATTTTCATTTTCATTTTCGTTTCGAGTTCATCGCCATATATATAAAAAAAAACGAACATATTTATGCAGTAATAAATATGTATGCAAGTTCCCTATTATAATTTAGTCTACACTTAAAAACGGTTAGAGATACTAACTAATCGATACCTACGTTGTGTTAAGTAACAACATAAAGACAAGTTAAAATTGCCTTGTAAAATACTATTTGATGAAAATAGTAATAAAAAATTTACTGTTCTTCTTAACTAACCCCGTATAGTTACAGAAACTGTTTCATTCATTTGCCGTTTTTATAAACTATACCATTTTATTTATAGAATCTGCTTTCAAAAATCACTGGTAAATAATTTATGGCCTAAAGAAGTGTTATTTGAAATTGAGGCGTTTAATTTCCCACCAATTTACACTGAGATACTTTAGATAAAAAGTTAATTTTGTGGCGATAAATCGAGGTTTTTTAACAAAACAGTTTCGGAAAATTTACTTAAAATAAGTATATTTTAGGAAGAAATCTCAATCGAAGCACAAGTGATATTCATGGAGAAAGTATTAATAATACATTGTACACTTATATAGGGATGACTGAACCGGAGATAGAGAAAGCACATTTCTATGAAAACCAAAGTATTATCAATATTCATCGGAGAACAGGGGATTTTGATATGAACCAGCATGATAAAATGTAAGTAAGTTTTTCTTATTGTTATGCGTGTTCCGTTGTTGTACTGTTGTAATTTTAATAATAATGCCAAGAAGAAGAAGGTTTTTGTTATACAGAGTGTCCGGAAATGACGATCAAAAAATTTAGCGGATAATTCTAGACCGAAAATAAATGCTATCTCTTCCTATAACATTTTTTCGAAAATTGATTATTAACGGACTTACAGGGTGTTTAAGTTCAATTTTATTTGCAGTTTTACAATTCATAAGTTACTAGAACAATAAATTAAACATTCAAATCAAATGTTCAAAGTGACGTCCTTCCTGTTCAATTCATAAATTAATTCTTCTTCAAAAAATCCGACGAACTCCATTGAATATTGCTTCCTTTGCTATGCTATGTTTATAGACCAGTGCTGAAGCCTTTGAAAATGGTAAAAAGTGAAAAAAAATAATAGTAGGATGAAACCCATTGGAAAAGGAAGAGAATAGAACAAAAATGAAAGGAAAAATAAATTACGGGCGATTTGAGGTCGGGGAGGGGGGTTTTAAGGGTAGAAAATGATTTATCTCGATTTCCGGTAAAACTACAAGTCCTATGGAAAAACGTTAAATTGCAAAGTTGTAGGTAATAAAAAAATCTACAACTTTTGTATTTACACTTTTTTCATATAACCTCAAAATGTATGTGAAAAATTCAAATAACCAAGTTTTTGGTTTTTTATTTTTCTTTTACAAAAAATTTTTTTTATCCACGAAATTTGGTGAAAACTTACCTTGTCATGTCCTAAACACACTATAATTTTTTTGATTTAAAATATTTATTTTTTAACCTTATTTTGACTTAATATCGAAAAAACACCCTAATTTTCAATCGAAAATTATCACGTCAAAATATCTGCTTTTTAAAAAAGTCGGTGGGCTTTTTGTTCGTTGAAATCTTTACTTTCTGATAGTGTTAAAAAAAATATACATTACATATTCTCAAAAAAATGCAAAGAAACGAAAAAAACTCGAATCCGAAATTTTTTTTTTAGATCAATATGTACAATTTTGAGCTATTTATTAAAATTTATACTTTACTTTACTCGAAAAACGTAAGATTCCATGTTACATTGATAAGCAAAAAAATTACAAATCCATAAAACATAAAGATCGCCAAAAACATGCGTAAATAGTTTATCTAAATATAATTAAGGGTAAGATTTAAAGGGGAATTGAATTGAGAACATTTACCATAGTAATGTATAGATTTTTTTACACCATCAGAAAGTAGAGATTTCAACGAACAAAAAGCCCACCGGCTTTTTTAAAAAAGCAGATATTTTGACGTGAGAATTTTCGATTGAAAATTAGGGTGTTTTTTCGATATTAAGTCAAAATAAGGTTAAAAAATAAATATTTTAAATCAAAAAAAATTACAGTGTGTTTAGGACATGACAAGGTAAGTTTTCACCAAATTTCGTGGATAAAAAAAATTTTTAGTAAAAGATAAAAATAAAAAACCAAAAACTTGGTTATTTGAATTTTTCACATACATTTTGAGGTTATATGAAAAAAGTGTAAATACAAAAGTTGTAGATCTTTATATTACCTACAACTTTGCAATTTAACGTTTTTCCATAGGACTTATAGTTTTGCCGGAAATCGAGATAAATCGTTTTCTACCCTTAAAAACTCACCCCCTTCCACTTCCCGACCTCGGATCGCCAGATTTTTGTTATATTCTCTTCCTTTTCCAATGGGTTTCATCCTACTATTATTTTTTTTTGTTTCAAAAATTATCGACCCTGGTCTATTAAGGTTGAAAATAAATTTAAATGATAATAGGAAATACAATGGACCTCTTAGGCCTACGTATACTGGCTCTTTCGCCAACCCCTGCTTACAAAATAATGTTATAATACAACAATATTATTACCACTAAATAAATGAATTGAAAAGAAAATAAGCATTTGATATTCAATAAAAATTTAACTAAATAAATGTGTACCCATTATATTCTTTTTATGGAACAAGGCATCAAATTCCACCCTACGCGATAAATTTAGTACTTGTAAATATGAACATAACATAAATCTATAATCAACCAAAAATTGAAGGTCATACATAGTTAGATTTTATGAACGTTTCAGCTATGCTAAAATGCCGAGGTTATCAGTTAATATTTAATTTTGATAAATATTACATATTATGTTGGGTCGGCCCCCTCATTTTTTTTTAATAGCTTGAGTATCGAGAACCTCTAAACTGTAAGCAATAGAAATTTCGATG
This sequence comes from Polydrusus pterygomalis, assembly GCA_963969555.1. Lineage (NCBI taxonomy): Eukaryota > Metazoa > Arthropoda > Insecta > Coleoptera > Curculionidae > Polydrusus > Polydrusus pterygomalis. Next base: position 25,764,255 of record OZ018379.1, read on the forward strand.
TACAGTTGACGACATATAAATTCGTACACTCAATTACAACAAAATTGGGTAAAACGGGTTTCTCACCTTCCTTGCTGCTTATACATGGATAGGACACCAGCTATATACATAGCTGTAAATTATTGTATGTACGATTTTTTACCATAAGTAACTGGTCATTTCTAAATATTTTTGTGTTTAAATTACAGCCGCGAAATAAGAAAATTATAAAATAATACCAGGAAAACTACAAAAGTATAAAGTCAAAAAGAGTAAATTTATTAACAAACACTATTCGTAAACTTCTTGGCATTGACAAGATAATACTTTTGGTGTAATCCGGAGTTAGCCCTTCCCAAATTTCTTCTATTTTATCAAATAACTCTATTTTATTTTGTGGTTTAAAATTTATCTTGTACATTTTTTTTACCATCAATCCCCAAACATTTGGATTTAAATTAGGACTTCTTGAGCACCAAGGCAGACATGTTACGTTGTTTTGTCTAAACCAGTTTCCTATATTTCTTGCAGTGTGCACAGGGCAGTTATCCTGCTGAAAAAAGTTGTTTCCTTCAAAAACTATCGCGGCAGAAGGAAGGAAACATTTTTCAAAATCTAAAGATATATATTACTGTTTACTGTTCCACCAATATTCCAGCATCACACATTAACGGAGAAACGTCCACTGGTTTGTTTTTTTTGAGTATACTTCTCATCATATCGGGAATTTGATGGTCTATAAATTCGAATCCTTCCATTATTATTAGACTGAAAAGTTTTTTCATCGAAAAAGATAACATTTTACCAAAAAAAAAAATCATTTTCTGGTAAATATTGCATAGCAAACCCAATTCTTTGTTCCTTATCACTATTTTTTAAGAACGGTTTGGATGGAGCTGCTCGATTTCTTAATTCGGAACACATACTCGGCGTTGCGCAGTTCTAGATGAAGAAGCAGGGAATCCCGTTATGTGCATAGCGGATACTGCAGTTTCAAATGGATTTTGCCTTAAATACTCCACCAAATTACGGTGTTCTTCATTTGATGATTTTCTAATATTTAAACCAGACCCAAAACAGACCTTTCAAGTGTTTGATGAGATTTTTGTACAATTCCTTGAACGGTACTTCTAGGTACTCTAAAATGATCAGCTATTTTTGCATAAGACCACCCTATTTCTACTAAACATAGTATTCTTGCTTTTTCAATAATACTTAAATGAGGCATTTTTAAATCAAACAAGATAATGACAATACTTTGACAGATATCATGAGAATAATTAACACCTTACAAAGGTAATAAAGGTAAACAAGTTTCATTTACAGTATCACAATTTAGTGTACGAAATTATTTGTCGTCAACTGTACATACCTATAATAAAAAAATGCTGTTTTTTTTGTTATGGTATTTCATAGTTTTTACTTCACTATTATTTCCATTAAATTTCTCAAATTATCTGTGTGGCAATATGAAACATATTTTGTGTATAAATAATTTCACTCCATACCCAGTGTTCCTAAATATTTATAATGAACACAACATGGATTTTCTCTTCTGCTAAAACCATTAGCATTAAATAAATTTTCTGTCCTGACGATGAACGTTTCTACGTTCGAAACATGTAGAGACTCCTAAAGAATTTTTATTCTATTAAATTTTGTGGAGGAAAACTTTTAGTTTTTCTTTCTTCCCCATAATTTAAAAGGTTTAAACATGCCTTTCGTCCCGTTGTTTTTATCGCTCGGTATATAGCATCATAAACATTTGAGTTAGATTACTTCAAAAATAAATTATCACTTTTAATTTCAGCATGACCATGTTACAAAAAGGCAATCCACTAACGACTTCTTGGACAGCCAATGAGAGGAGGTGGACCTGTAGACAGTGTTCATTTGCTTATAACGATTTTAACGCAGACAAATGTGATATATGCAAAAGTCTACGAAAACCACCGTCGTTAAACCAGCCATCCACAATAACTGTAACCGAGGATAGAACGAGCACAACAACCGCCCTGTAAGTTAAAGAAAATAAAAAACGTATAGTGCAGGTTAAGATGTGGCGACCTATTTTTTTCCGGTTATAAAAATTAAATAACTTGCACTATAACGGAATTTATCATATTTACAGTGGTGACCGGTGTGGGAGGGCTCTGGAGTGCTGCCCTCCCTGCCAAATTAAAAAATATTAAATAACAATCTCTCATCTCACGCCCAATAACTTAGGTTTACGAGATATGAAATGGCACCACTTAAAATTGAAAACTCAAATAAAGTCGTCACAGTGGATCTTTTCCCGTGCGTCATCACTTCCACGTCATCAAAATCGTATGAATCAAATCAAAATTACGAGACGAAAAAAGTCAAAACTAAGTTTAAGTTCGTAAAATGGACGTGCCTGCCTACCGTTTGACGTACCTACATAATATCCCGAAAAATTATTTATAATTCCGAGTTTTGCCCGGCATTCTCTATTATTTAAAAGAAATTGACAAACAAATGTTAATACATTTAATACTATTTTTAAAGCTTAAAATCTAGAAAAGTTTGGTGTTTTATTGACTATTAAAATCGCAAAAGTCAAATTTTTGACATCCTTTCATTTAAGGAAATTTAGCCACTGCCGTAAACTTTTCAAAGAACTTTCACGATTAGAATATTTAAAATAAATAAATTATTATAAAAATCCATAAATACTTACCGCCAAAACAGATGGTGGGTATAATTAGCTCTAAAAAGAACTATTTTTAGAAAAAGCCAAAGTTTTAAGGCACACAAATTTACAAAATACGAATTAGATTGGCAAATCAAAACAAGGTTGACAATGACGTTCTAAAATACAACGGTAGTCAACTAAACAAATAAAAAAAGTTATTAATTGATGTTTATAGTTTTATTCTTGTCTAGCACGTTATATTATTGCGGAATCTTGGAGACGTTCTTTTATGCTTTTATTCAAACTTGTTACTGTAATAAATAAGGATGCATAGTTATTAACCACGTTGAGTCCTGATCGTTGATTGATGACGCACGGAAAAAGATCCACTGTGGCGACTGTATCATCATCATCAATCATCATTATATTATGTTTATCAATTTTACAAGAAATCTTACCGACGTCAATGTAATATACCTAAATCGGATATACCTATTATTATTCGTTTTAATGATCAAAATAGAAAAAAATAATCTATTAGGTGCAAATTATAAGTTCAAACGTTAAAATAACTTGAACTGAAGACGAAATACATCAATTTTGCCTGATTTTGACAGCTTATTTAATTTTATTCAAGACGAAAATTTAAAGAAAATAGATCAAGTGGGTTGCCATTTTCAAAATAACGGTATGAGTTTGATTCATATCTATGGCTTTGTTGGAATGAGATTAGATACATGAAATTAGTTTTATCTGCATCGCAGGATTTATCAAAATTGTTTTATTGGAATTTGTTGAGTATTTTTTTTTTTGTATCTCGCATATTTGGTCTGGTTAAGAGTTGAAAATGACTTTTTATATGTAAGTTAAATGTTTTTTTTTATTGTCTTTCATTGTAAAACAATATTTTTACGGCTTATTTTTGTTAAGTACATACCTACGCATGCTACTTGATGGCTACAATTGACATCCAAATAGGATGACTACACGATCTACTGAAATCGGTTAGAAACGAATAAAAAGGTCATTAGTTTGGGAAAACGAACAGGCATAAATTAATTAAAGGTTTTTTTACAGGCCGTCTGGTTGGACTGATTCCACCGAAATCCAAGTTCCCATAGCAACTTTAGATCAAGGATTAGAGGACGATTTTCAAATTTTACCAGGTAACAAATTTTTTTTTTTTTTATTTTACCTGGAAGATTTAGGTGTCCAATTTACACCTCGTATCCAATTCAATATAATATCTTACTCCAAATTTTCCACATGGTACTTATAATTGTGTAATTTGTTCCTTGCTGACTTAAAATCCGGTTGTTCAACGGAATTCCAGCTACAACAAACAAAAAAAAAACTTACTAATGTCATTTCGTTTTCTTATCAACATTTTGTTTATTTTTCTGTTTTCGCTCTACCCTGCTTTTTCTATGAAAGCGATTAGTCCCCAACAAAGATTTTGGGCTTATAGTATACCGGGTGTTTCTCAAAAGACGTTCACCCCTATAACTTTTCTGTATTTATATATATTAAAATGAAATTTTGAGATTATGCATAAGAGATGAGTCTGCATTTATTGGCATAATTTCCAATTTGTTAGTACTTCCGGTTTGACCGGAAGTGACCTTGACTTTGGTATTTTAAATTAGACATTTTGTATATTTTTACTTACTGGGATTTAGCATAACATTCTGAGTAAAATGACACCTCACTTGTCATTTTTTGACGTGTTATAACATTTTTATGTTTATTTTTTATTTGCAATCTAGAGTGCTACAAATTAATTAAATCTGTTAATTTATAGTCAAGTAGTGCTTATATGAAAATTAAAATTATGTCATAATAATTGACTTTCTAAGTTTCACAAGCATGTAAAAAATGAAATTTTGTTTTCTTGACGTTTACTCCATTTTTCCAAATGGAACGATGGTAGTTCACTAGGATATTTAAAACGAGTATTTTTTTTCCAACAATTTGATATCATTCACTCCTATGCTATTTTAAAATTGACACTGAAAAATGTGCTTTAAATCCCAATCGCAAATTTAAAAGCGTTTTACATTATTGCCGCCTCTTTTCTAAAGAAATATAAAGGTGGCGTTGACAGACAATGGAATGGTTTTGAAAAGCAATATGGCTTTAATTTAAAGTTTTAATGTCGTTAGTTTATAAAACATACAATACATACAATCTTCCGGCTTCAGAAGAATTTTTCTGGTCACTCCAAAAACTAGGAGCATATCAATTTGTTCATTTCTAGTAAAACTAACCATTTTACCTGATTTACAATGTAAGTTTAATAAACGAATGACATTACAATTTTAATTTAAAACCGTATATTGGTTTTCAAAACCATTCCATAGTTTTTCAAAGCCGCCTTTATAATATTTCTTTAGAAAAGACAGCGATTGGGACTTAAGGCAAATTTTTTCGTGTCATTTTTAAAATAGCATAGCATGGTATCAAATTGTTGGAAAAATAATGCTCGTTTTAAATGTCATAGTGACCTACCATCGTTGCATTTGGAAAAATGGAGTAAACGTCAAGAAAAGATAATTTAATTTTTTAAACGCTTGTGAAACTTAGAAAGTCAATTATTATGACATAATTTTAATTTTCATAAAGTATACTAGGTACTTGACTATAAATTAACAGATTTAATTAATTTGTAGCACTCTAGATTAAAAACAAAAAATTAACATAAAAATGTTATAACACGTCAAAAAATTACAAGGGAGGTGTCATTTTACTCAGAATGTTATACTGAATCCCAATAAGAAAAAATATACAAGATGTCCCATTTAAAATACCACAGTTTCCGGTCAAACCGGAAGTGCTAACAAATTGAAAATTATGCCAATAAATGCAGACTTATCTCTTATACATAATCTTAAAATTTCATTTTAATATCTATAAATATAAAAAAGTTATAGGGGTGAACGTCTTTTGAGAAACATAATGACATGGTAGGTAGTTCTTTAAACATGCCGAAGGTACACCCTAACGACAGCGGAGAAGCCCAAAAGCTTTGCGGCCGTGCTGTGCCGGTGGTCCGTCCAATTAAGTAGATAAATTAATAAAAGCAAAAAAGAAAATTTTGTTAAATTTGCCCATATTTCTTTTTCTGCTTTTATGAATCTATAAATCCAACCTTTTTTATCGTAAAACTGTTGGTAATTGTACTTCAAACATGGGCGATTGCCCGATTTTTGGATAAAACGAAGAAGTAACGAAATATTGTTATTGTTAATGTTTGGCCTTAAATTTCTTAATTTTACAGGTATCGATTCTTTAGAAGACCAAAAATGGACATGCAAAAAATGCACTTTAGTAAATCGCGGTTGTTCGTTAATTTGCGAGGCTTGTTGTGGATCAAAATTAAAATCGATAACAATAAATCACGATATGACATTAAAAAAAGGTGAATTTTGGACATGTAGTAAGTGTACATTAAAAAATTCTTTAACGTCAACCAAATGCAAAGTGTGTAAGACTGAAAAATTAAGTTTAGATGTTCGAATGCAATCTAGAAGTCCATCGCCGTTGCATAATTCAAGAAAATCCAATAAAAACGGGAGGACCGTTCCGAGTGAAATAAAAAGCGTTGTAGTAGCTCCTCCTGTACAAACCAAGATCAATTTACGAAGTGATGTAGATTTAAGTAAGTATAAGATATATTTCGAGGGTATAGACGAATATTCAGCTAACAACCACAAAATCTATCCTCTACTAGGGATAAACTGAATAATCCTAAATGTGGTATCTTTAGTGAAAACTTATATTGCTCTCTTAACTGATGTAACGGGTGGTGTACCGCCAGGCCAGTGGCGGATCCAGAATTTCACTAAGGGGAAGGCACAAAAATGTGTTCTCATCGGAAAAGTTAACATTGTGCAAAAAAAATCATTTTCTGTTAAATAGTGCATAGCAAACCCAATTCTTTGTTCCTTATCACTATTTTTGAAAAACTGTTTGGATGCAGCTGCTCGATTTCTTAATTCGGAACATTGTCTTACTCGGCGTTGCGCAGTTCTAGATGAAGCAGGGAATCCTGTTATGTGCATAGCGGATACTGCAGTTTTTGCCTTAAATACTCCACCAAATTTCGGTCTTCTTCATTTGATGATTTTCTATTATTTAAACCAGACCCAACAGACCTTTCAAGTGTTTGATGATAGCGCCATTTTTTTACAATTCCTTTAACAGTACTTCTAGGTACTCTAAAATGATCAGCTATTTTTCCATAAGACCACCCTATTTCTCCTTTAAACATATTATTCTTGCTTTTCTAGGTACTCTAAAATGATCAGCTATTTTTCCATACCACCCTATTTCTCCTAAACGTATTACTCTTGCTTTTTCTATAATACTTAAATGAGGCATTTTTAAGTCAAATAAGATAATGACAATACTTTGACAGATATCATGATAACGATTAACACGTTACAAAGGTAATACAGGTAAAAAAGTTGCATTTACAGTGTCACAGTTTAGTGTACGAAATTATCTGTCGTCAACTGTACGTATCAGACCCGAATTGAAAATTTACGAATTTTACAAAATATTTTTGGTTTGGCTTATTAGAAAATAATTAAATTTGATGTGAATGTCTTTCATACAAGGACCTTCAAAAATTTTGATGTTATATTAATAAGAGAACGAATATTCGAGGATAGCCAAATTTACAAGGGATTTCCCATGACCAGTCTGGCGGTTCACAACCCCATATGTTAATCAACCGCAGTCACTAGTGTATTTCAAAGTACGTTCTCACAATACTTTAACCAAAAGCTTTCCAGACAATATTCTTTCTCGAACGTGTATGGCCTCTTTGTTACCTTATTTTCGCAATTTAATAACATGTTTAAGCTTCTAACGTTCATTTCTGACTTACTTAGCACCTGTTCCGAATACATCGAAGCAATGCCAGGCGTGGACCTGCATGATCTGTACTTTCGAAAATACAAAATCTCAATTTATCTGTGATATGTGTCAGAAATTACGAGTTGATCTCAATTCTGCACCGCCTGAAGATCCGCCTCGGCTGACTCAGGAGGAACTTAGCAATAAACATTGGAATTATATTGTAAGGTAAGACCTTGTCTTATTTTGCACACCCCCATTCGAGTTTGTCAAAATGCGCAGATAGATAGCTAAAAGACCAGTCTATAACATATTCCGAATTCAAATGAATGCCTCTACAGGAAAATTTGCGAAATTTTTTTCAAAGGGTCCTCCCTTTGTTATAATATTTGACCGAAATTTTCGTCTAAAACATTTTCCAAAATAGTCATTTACCTATTAATTCGAGTACGAAAAGAACGGAAAACCTTTATTTTGATCACAGTCGTCCGGAAATATTTTATTTTTGATAGGTATTTAGAAAAAAAAGTTCAAAACGTCTCAAACACCGTCGAGAAAACGGCCGTAAAAAAATAACGCGATATCGTAGACGATTCTAGTTTGCGCAGATAGATAGCTAAAAGACCAGTCTATAACATATTCCGAATTCAAATGGATGCCTCTACAGAAAAATTTGCGACATTTTTTTCAAATGGCCCCCCCTTTGTTATATTTGTCCGAAATTTTGGTCTAAAACATTTTCCAGCTGTCAGTTTTCAGCTTTAACCATAATATTATGTGGTTTTAAGGTGGGAGTATCAACAAGCTTGCCAACCTATTTCGCGTAGATTTATATCAAGGAATTTCACTTATTTTAGGAGAATTGTATAGCGAAAAATATCGGGTAAGATTTTTTTTAGATTATTATGTCATTGTCACTCATTGTTCTTTCACTATACAATTCTCCCAAAATTAGCAATGAAATAAATTGATATTTTTGTAATATATCAGATATTACCTAAATAATGTGCAGACGATATTGATTTTATTTAAATCTTACTCAATAAAATAATATACTAAGAAAAACAAGGCGAAATAGGTTATAGGTTGGCAATAATTTGAATGACGTTGAGAATTCAACCTTAACCGCGTTTTCTGCTGCCTTTTGGGTTTGGGGACGACTTATCAGGAGCAAAGACTCCGTTATTACACCTATAGAACTGTATCAAGATCAATCGATTTTGTATTGTCAGATTGCAACCAATAATAAAAAAAAATTACGAACAACCAAATTTCAAATAAAAAAATCATTAATGTGGACATATCAGAAGTTTGATGTATATGCGTTAAAAATTCATAAAATGGAAGAGAGGAAGAGTGAAAATGCAAAAATTATGGTTATTTTTAGAAAAATATGCTTCAAAGAACTGTTTTTTTCTAATTTTGACGCAAGATTTCTATAAATGGTAAATGTAACATGTATTTTCTAGACCCTGTATAACAATTTGGTTTACTTCAAAAAATACTTTAGTAGAACAAAAGTCGACAGTTTTGTGTATAACAATCGAACCGATATCTTTTAGGTATTGCAAATTAAAAAAACAAAGCTTCATCGATGATGATTTTCCACCGATACCAACAAGTTTATATTATAACCCACCCGAAAATAAAGATGCTTACACGATAAAATGGAAGAGACTGAAAGACGTCATTGTAGAAGAAAAAGAGAACGATCTCCCTTGGGCTGTGTTTAGAACACCTCAACCATCGGATATATCCCAAGGTACGTGTCGGACAAGGTATTCAAAAGATAATAAAAACATAAAGTCTGTTCATTGACCGCTGACCGTTACGTCACGACTAGTGCTTATCTTTCTAACATTCGTGAACTAGGTGAGATAGTAAATTTGCGTCAATAATGAATGTCGTATAATCTTACCAGTCTATAAAAGTTTTATTGTCATTTCTAATCAACATTTTTTCAAAAATGTCACGGTATTGAAAAAAAGAACAGGCATTAATTTTAAAATTATTTGATTATTTTCAAAGAAAAAGTGATGCCGGAAAGACTCTTGTACCCTTTAACGCAATTTACAAGGTAAGTAGATATAATAAAGCAGGAATTTTGAAAGCAAATAATAACCGTGAAAAATACATGGCAATATTCTTATAAATAACTATCTATTTTGGAGAGTTTCTGATGCTTTAGGAGATTCGTATTCAACAATCCAACGAATTAAGGCCAATGAGATAGAGAAGGATGTACATTTTAAGTATGGCAATGATGTAGCTATTTTGTCATCCCGTGGTCGACAACTTTATTACGAAATTCATAAACATACCATACCATACCATAAGAGAGCTATTTATGGGATGTATAGAGCAGGTGAACACATTACCATTCGCTCAATACAACTAAACCTTAACAAATGATGGTTTCTTCCCCTTATTATTAACTTGGACGAATCTGATGATGATAATGATCATTGCGGAGAGGATTTATTTTAATTATTAAAAAACTGTATTTTGTTGTGTTGTCATTTTTTATTATATTTTCTTCTTTATGGTTTTATAAATAAGATGAAAATATTTGAAACAACGCGCTTGTACCGTGCGAGCAAAAAGTATTTGCATCAAAGAGGGCTTGGATTAAAAAACGTAGGGCTTGGTTTAGATCACAATGATATGGGGACGATATATCTAACCAAATCTAGGTTAAAATTTTGTCAAATTCATGTTATGACATGATATGCCAAACTAATGAGTAATAAAATAAGTAGACAAATACAAATTTATTTTTGTTGTTTACAAAATTAACAAAGTAAGAATATACAGAAAGAAAAATAAAAATAATTACATAAATTTCTGAAATTGGCCAACGCCATGCTCCAAGCATAAATTCACACGTCTCTTCATATCTTCGAAAGTGTTGACCAGCATCTCTGGAGAAATGTTACCACATTCTTGGATAATCCTTTCTTGTAATTGTTCTAAATTTGCAACTGGTATTTACTTGCACTTTATAAGGAAATAAATTTAGCTGCTTCTTAAGAATAGTCCTGCATGTTCCATAAGATCTTCCCACTTCTTTGGACAGGCATCTTATACAATTTGTTGGCGTATTTTGCATTATTTCACAAACGTTTGCAACAAGTTCTTCTGTTCTTACAGATGGTCTTCCTGCTCCTTTTTGTGTTGTATAGAACCTGATGTTTCCCTAAACACAGCCACGGTTCTTTTCAGGCAATGATAAAAATCCCCAGCAATAAAAGCAACGTTAGGAAAATGTTCGTAAAAATCGTCCATGCACAAACCCGGATTGTATTGCCACTCACCATTGACTTGAACTCCGTTTCGAAAATACGCTTCAACCATGAATGTTTTGTGCTGTTCCGTAAAGCCCATTGTGTGAATTGTTCAAGAAATTGGAAAAATTAGCGATGCATCAAATTACTTGTAACGACTGTCAAAGATGACGAAATAGAATAACTGATTGATTGTTAATTCAGGTACTTACTGACACCCATCAGGTATTAAGCTCTACGGCTAAGCATTACGTCCTTAAATGCAAGGCCCTCTTTGATGCAAATAATTTTTGCTCGCACTGTATTTTACTTGTTCACATGCATCCGTCTTCATGTAGATCAAGCCTAAGAAAAATTACAACCTTTACCACCGGCAAGTCAAACTGACTGAATTCATTTACGACGTACCGCAAATATGGAGAATATGACGTAACGGTAAGCGGTCATTGAACATACTTTACGAACAAATAACTTATATCATCTGTCGGACTGTCATATATATATTTCCACTGTTATATCTCCTCACCTTAAATTTCTTTTCATAGGCGTTTTAGGAAATTGTTGGTTACTGAGTGCCTTAGCTGTGTTATCTGAGAGAGAAGAACTCTTAAGAGCTATACTGATAACTCGAAATCACTGCCCGCAAGGCGCATACCAAGTCAGGCTGTGCAAAGATGGAGTGTGGATGACCGTTCTAGTCGACGATTATTTTCCTTGTGATAAACGAAGCCATCTGATGTATTCCCAGGTTAGTATTTTTTCCTACGATCGTGGGGAAAAGTTACTTTTCGGCACGATTTATCGTGCGGAAAGTAGGTACCACTTTTCCGCACGATTTTACTTTCCCGCACAATTTTTACTTTACCACACTATTTTTGAAAATCGTGCGGAAAAGTAATTTTTCAGGACTACTAGCACTAGTAACTTTTCCGCACGATTTGTTAAATTAATGAATCCTTATCTAAAACACTCAATAAAGTGAAATATTTTTTTGCCAGAAGCTCAATGATTTTGTAATTACAGTATATTATTACGAACCTAATTGACGTTTATCTGAGAACTATATCGATCGTAGGAAAACTTTTGTACCTAGCACATGCGGAAAGTGTCTTTTGTTTTAAACCGACCAGAAAATATACACTTTCTGGACAATTTTTCGTCTAGAAAATAACCTTTTTCCGATCGCAAGACCGGAAAAGTGACGTTAGACCGGAATAGTAATTTACGTTACAAGACCGGAAAGTAGTGTTTTTCAGATCGAGACGAGCATTTCCAGGGCGAGCCATAGGCGAGTCCTGGAAGCTTGGAGAGACCTGGAAAACACTAATTTTCGGTTGCGTGACGTACAATATTTTTTTTAAGACCGACACTTCGATATATTTTATAATCTACGCGAAACAAGTTTGACATAAAGAATAAAATTAAAAATCAACGAACTGTCACTCGACCATACATCGAAATGTTGTCATAATAACGAAATCAAGGTATCTTGTATTATCAAAGAGCGATTGGAAAACCAAAAAACAGGGTGACAGTGACATTAGAGACCGGAAAAGTGACATTAGAGCCCGGAAAAGATTTTTCCGGTCTCTAATGTCACTTTTTCGGTCTTGCGATCGGAAAAACGTTATTTTCTAGACGAGAAATTGTCCAGAAAGTGTAAATTTTCTGTTCGGTTTTAAAAAATAGTAATTTACGTTACAAGACCGGAAAGTATATAGTGTTTTTCAGGTCGAGACAAGCATTTCCAGGGCGAGCCATAGGCGAGTCCTGGAAGCTTGAAGAGACCTGGAAAACACTAATTTTCGGTTGCGTGACGTACAATATTTTTTTTAAGACCGACACTTCGATATATTTTATAATCTACGCGAAACAAGTTTGACATAAAGATCAAAATTAAAAATCAACGAACTGTCACTCGACAATACATCGAAATGTTGTTGTCATAATAACGAAATCAAGGTATCTTGTATTATCAAAGAGCGATTGGAAAAACAAAAAACAGGGTGACAGTGACATTAGAGACCGGAAAAGTGACATTATAGAGTCCGGAATAGTATATTACGTTACAAGACCGGAAAGTACTATTTTACAGGACGAAGCAGGCAATTTCCAGGGCGAGCCGCCAGGCGAGTCCTGGGAGCCTGCGAGTCCTGTTAACGTACTTTTCGGTTGAGTGACGTACAATATTTTTTTTACAATCGACACAAGACACCAGTGGCGTGCGAGAAAACGTTAATAATAGCTTACTATATGGGTATAGTTTTAGCAGAAAACTCTAATAGTTGGGAAAATTATGTTTAATAATAAATACAATTTGGTACAAATGTTCTTAATTCTATTTTATCTATTAATATCTATTTGTTAATTGTTATATTGAAAGTACAATTTTGTGGTGTATTAAATTGTAGACATGACGGGAAATTTTTTGATTCATCTTTATAGGATGTTTGTGAAGTTATATCCACTTTTGATCCTCCGGCTTCCTGAATTCTACTGGCTATATCAATCTTATTTTGTAGAGACTGTTCAATGTAGCCTTCGGCAACTTGGGATGATTTCCAGCCGCCATGTCGTTTTAAATTAAGGATATCGCCTCCACCTTCAACTAACAGTGTCGCCGAACTACGTCGAAAACAGTGCCCTGTAAATTGCTCTGGGTTTGGTAATCCCAAATAGGATGCTATTTTTGATGGCGCTTTTCCTACTGAATGCAAACCTACTGGTTGAATAGTGCATTTTCCTTTATTATAGAAAAGAAATAGCCTGCGATGTGGAACACTAGGCGGACGTAAAGAAATATATTTTCTATATATATTTAGGTTTCGTTCCCCAACAACTATAAATGACCTGGGTTGGTATGTTTTTGTATTTGGAATTTTTACCGCCAACATCGATTCGTTATCTTTAACATCGTCAATTGTCATATTGGTCAATTCTTCACGGCGACACGCTCCAGCCGAACCCATTATTAGTAAAAGCTAAAAAAAATAAGAAATAGTTTAAATATATTTTTTTTAAACACAATATAAGAAAAGAAGAACTTTAAGAAAACTCGTATTATGTATTTAAGTACTTACTTTGATTAAAAGATAATCATTATCAGGGGCTTCCAGCAAAAATTTGTCAATGTCTTCTCTGGTAAGTACGTTCGATTTTTGGGGAATGTATCCAACAGATTTTCTCTTTATGAATGCTATCAGTTTATAATATTTGCTTATATCAATGTTTTCTTTTAAAGTTAACATAGATTTGATCATTGAGTACAAGCTCCACAGTGTAGATGATTTTAATTTTTCGGATTTTTCAGCAAAATAAGCTAACAAAACATCCTCAGAAACATTTCTGACATTTTTTTCTCTACACCAATTTTTAAAGACGCTAAACGTTTTTTCATACCGCACTCTGGACTTATGCGGCAACAAATCGTCTGTAGCTCTAGCAGCTGCCTCTGTTATTTCAACTGGAACGTCATTTTCTTCCCAATCCAAATTAAGTTCCATATCTAAAGTCTTCCACACAATTTTATAAAGCCACAAAAGTTTATTTATCAAAGTCAATATCGTACCTGACAGTTCGTTACTATGGAAGCAAGAAAACATAAACATGTCAAAGCCTACTTATAAATGAGTTTGGTTAATTTTTTTAAATTGGGAGCGGAACGCAACAAAAATTGACCGGTAATAGTAATTTACGTTACAAGACCGGAAAGTAGTGTTTTTCAGGTCGAGACAAGCATTTCCAGGGCGAGCCATAGGCGAGTCCTGGAAGCTTGGAGAGACCTGGAAAACACTAATTTTCGGTTGCGTGACGTACAATATTTTTTTTAAGACCGACACTTCGATATATTTTATAATCTACGCGAACAAGTTTGACATAAAGAATAAAATTAGAAATCAACGAACTGTCACTCGACAATACATCGAAATGTTGTTGTCATAATAACGAAACTAAGGTATCTTATATTATCAAAGAGCGATTGGAAAAACAAAAAACAGGGTGACAGTGACATTAGAGACCGGAAAAGTGACATTAGAGTCCGGAAAAGATTTTTCCGGTCTCTAATGCACTTTTCCGATCTTGCGATCGGAAAAACGTTATTTTCTAGACGAAAAATTGTCCAGAAAGTGTAAATTTTCTGGTCGGTTTTAAAAAAAGTACTTTACCGGTCAATTTTTCATTACTTTCCGGTCTAGACCAGCAAAGTGATATTTTCCGATCAAAAAATTGTCTAGAAAGTGCTTGCTTTCCGGTCGATTGAAAAAAAAAGATTTTTCCGGTCTCTAATGTCACTTTTCCGGTCTTGCGATCGGAAAAACGTTATTTTATAGACGAAAAATTGTCCAGAAAGTGTAAATTTTCTGGTCGGTTTTAAAAAAAAGATTTTTCCGGTCCCTGTTTTTTGTTTTTCCAATCGCTCTTTGATAATACAAGCTACCTTGATTTCGTTACTATGACAACAACATTTCGATGTATTGTCGAGTGACAGTTCGTTGATTTTTAATTTGTTGTTTATGTTAAACTTGTTTCGCGAGTTCGCAAATTTAACAATATGAATTCAGATTTTGAATTATCCGACGCGGAAAATGAGATTTCAGAAGAAATTTTGGAAGCAGCAAGGAAAGCGACTTACGATATATTGCCAGTAAAATCAAAAGCCCGTTACGAGAAGTCATACGACGCATTTAAAAATAATATAAAATAATTTAATGTAAGTATATCGAAGTGTCGGTTTTAAAAAAAATATTGTACGTCACGCAACCGAAAATTAGTGTTTTCCAGGTCTTGTAACGTAAATTACTATTTCCGCCCTTGACGGCTTGCCCGAACTCCGCTTCGCGTCTTTCGTGCAACTGCTGTCGCGTGCGGAAAAGTACCACTTTCCGCACTCGTTAGGTAAATAACTATTTGCAAAATACATTTCGTTTTTTCACACTTTTTTCAGGCTAAGAGAAAACAACTCTGGGTACCCCTAATAGAAAAGGCAGTAGCTAAAATTCATGGTTGTTATGAAGCATTGGTATCAGGTAGATCTTTGGAAGGTTTAGCAACGCTTACAGGAGCTCCGTGCGAATCCATACCATTACAAGTATCTTCTTTTCCATCTAACGAAGAAGAGTTGGACATTGATCTTATTTGGGCGCAGTAAGTAAAATTGTCTTTTAACAATGGAAAATGCTATGGTAATTTGAAGGCAAAGCGTTTTTTGACTGGATTACCAGGAACCGAACTCCGGAACTTTACCATTTAACCGATGCTGTATCTGTTATAGTTTCCGAGTTCCTGGTTATATGATTATCAATTATTGTGTAACAAACCTATTGCCATAAAAAAACACACTAACATACCATGTAATAACTAATTTAAACAAAAAAAACATACTACCAACAAGACAACTAGATACAAGTTCTCTAAGTGATCATATAATTCAAGTTATTTCTGTTATGTCAAGAAAAATAATTTTTTATTATTATTATATTAAAAATTACAATATTCAGCTTCTGCATGGGGAACTGCATTTTCATACCATGCGAGCAAAAATTATTTGCATTAAAGAGGGCTTGGATTAAAAAACGTAGGGCTTGGTTTAGATCACAATGATATGGGGACGATATATTATCTAACCAAATCTAGGTTAAAATTTTGTCAAATTCATATTATGACATGATATGCCAAACTAATGAGTAATAAATAGTAGACAAATACAAATTTATTTTTGTTGTTTACAAAATTAAGAAAGTAAGAATATACAGAAAGAAAAAGAAAAATAATTACATAAATTGCTGAAATTGGCCACCACCTCCAAGCATAAATTAACACGTCTCTTCATATTTTCGAAAGTGTTGACCAGCATCTTTGGAGAAATGTTACCACATTCTTGGATAATCTTTTGTTGTAATTGTTCTAAATTTGCAACTGGTGTTTTAAAAATAGTGTTCTTTAAATGAGGAAAAATGAAGTAATCCATAACCGTTAAACAAGGTGAGCTAGGTGGGAATTCAATGTCTGATCGAAAACTAATCAATCTGTAGTCGAAAAAAGTAAAGTAGTTAATAGTTTCGGCGGCTGTATGGGCGGTTGCACCGTCCTGTTGAAAATATCCAAAACGTAGTTTGTCGTCAAGTAATTGCTCCACAAATGGATTCAAAATATTGTCTCTATACCGCTATGCTGTAACTGTGTCACGGAAAAAAATATTTTTCTTCGGGAAACAGCTAACCAGACACCAATTTTTTGAGGGTGCAATGTGCTCTACAAAAAAATGGGGATTTTTACTACTCCACAACCACATGCGTGTGTTCTGAGAATTTACATAACCGAAGAAGTGGAACCAGGCTTCATCCTAAAAAAATGTCAGGTCTAATAAATCATTTCTTTCCAATAAATTTTGGGTAAACCATTGAGAGTAATTCCTGCGTTTTTCAAAATCTGCGGCTTGTTTTTCTTGAAATACTTGCACTTTATAAGGAAATAAATTTAGCTGCTCTTAAGAATAGTCCTGCATGTTCCATAAGATCTTCCCACTTCTTGGGACAGGCGTCTTATGCAATTTGTTGGCTTATCTTGCATTATTTCACGAACGTTTGCAACAAGCTCTTCTGTTCTTACAGATGGTCTTCCTGCTTCTTTTTTGTGTTGTATAGAACCTGTTTCCCTAAACACAACCACGGTTCTTTTCAGGCAATGATAAAAATCCCCAGCAATAAAAGCAACGTCAGGAAAATGTTCGTGAAAATCGTTCATGCACAAACCCGGATTGTATTGCCACTCACCATTTACTCTAACCCCGTTTCGAAAATACGCTTCAACCATGAATGTTTTGTGCTGTTCCGTAAAGCCCATTGTGTGAATTGTTCAAGAAATTGGAAAAATTAGCGATAAATCAAATTACTTGTAACGACTGTCAAAGATGACGGAATAACTGATTGATTGTTAATTCAGGTAGTTACTGACACCCAACAGGTATTAAGCTCTACGGCTAAGCATTACGTCCTTTGATGCAAATAATTTTTGCTCGCACGGTATAATGAACTGTAAAATTTAGTTTGGAATAAAGGCTTTTAAATGTAAATTTTGTACTGTACATTATATGATTTTTTTAGGTTACTGTCATCGCGGCAAGCCATGTTTCTTATGGGCGCTTCTTGTGGCGGAGGTAATATGAAAGTGGATGAAGTAGAATACAACGATAAAGGTCTGAGGCCAAGGCATGCGTATTCGCTCTTGGATGTTAGAGACTTGGAATGCTACAGACTTTTAAAACTACGTAATCCCTGGGGTAGGTACAGTACAGAAGAAATTGCTAGCATCGCGATAGAACGGTAGTTCATCCATCAAAACGGTGGATTAACCGCAAAAACGATAAACCCGGCAACATTGTACATTATCAATATTAAAAACATCGTTTATTCGCTGCATTGCGTTCTCTTCTTCCCAGAATTAATATTCGGTGTTATTCGGCCGTATATGGTGCGTATCATGAACAACCCACCATATTTTCAATATTTCACCTGTTATTATTCTTAATTTACATTAATTCCGTTTCCAAATTGAACTTAAAGGGCAATATAAAGCCATTTGCAGACGATACAACAATTATTTATTTTGTTGAAACTGTTGCAGAAATGTATTTTGATATTAATAATGATTTAAAAATACTTCTTTCTCGGCTTCAATCAAATAAACTTGCGTTAAATTTTACAAATCTTCTTTTATGTTTATAACTAAAAATAAAATAAATTCCATTATAAACCCATTAACATTTAATAATGAAAATATTCAATATTCAAAAACGACAATTTTTTTAGGATCAGTTTTAGACGAAAATTTAAATTGGAAATGCCATATCCAGTATATTATCCACTCGATATCTCCTTTGGTATCTGTTTTGTACAGAGCTAGATATTTCATTCCTTTGAAATACTTAAAAAATATATATTTTTCATTATTCATTATTCAAAAGTGCAATACTTAGCTTCTGCATGGGGATCTGCTTGTTTATCAAACTTAAAACCATTACAAAAATTGCAAAATAACATTATTAAATGTATACACAAATTACCACAATTAGAACCAACTGTTAATCTATATAGACCGAAAGGGTATTTACACGTTCAAAACATTTATAAATTAAAAAATTTTATTCTAATTCACTATATTATTTTAAAAGAAAAAAATCAAACAACACTTCAGGAGAATAAGACATTACATGATAATAACACTAGACGTTGTATAAATTATCAAACTATACCAGTAAAAAGTAATTTCGGAAAAAAATCGCTTTTATATGACGGAATAATAAAATATAACAATCTTCCAAAAAATATCAGAAAAATAAAAAAATTTGCAACTTTTAAAAAACAATTAAAGATATATTTATTAAATTAAATTATTTACACTATTTTTTTTTTAAATTAATTTTATTAATGGATTAAATTGGATTAACTTCAATTTTTTTTATGGTTATTATTTTCTATATTATGTTGTCACTTTCCATGTAATGAACTGTACAAGTTAGTTTGGAATAAAGACATTTTGAAAGTTAAGTTGTTGGCCGTGAAATTAGATCATTTTTCTTATACGATTTTTAATATTTCAGGTCATTTTGTTTGGAAAGGTGATTGGTCAGATAATTCGCCTCTATGGAGATCGTATTTAAGAAACGAGCTGATGCCAGATGGACCCCAGGATGGTACATTCTGGATATCTTTTAATGATGTCCTGAAGTATTTCGATTGTATTGACATATGTAAAGTTCGAAGTGGTTGGAACGAAGTCAGATTAAATGGAATTTTGCCGCCGCTTGCTAGTCAACAACATCTATCTTGCATTTTGCTGACCATTTTGGAACCTACCGAAGTCGATTTCACGTTATTTCAGGTATAAAACATGCACTCTTCTGTTCTGTCCTGTAATTTATGGTGTCATATGTCAAACATTTAATTTGAAAGTACCTAATTTAGAAAACACCTCGTTGACACACAATCGTTGCATTGATATATACGACGAAGATACAATTCCGCATCTAACACTTATGGCCGGAAAAGTGTCAACAGGTGAAATATGTACCGCACCGTATGTGCATGGTGTAGATAGGCATCTTTGTTTTACGCTTTTGCACACACATATTTCTATCCGATTCGCCTGTCTATTATTCGTTCATTTGGAAACTCTCAGAGCCGTCACATTCTGATTGTAATCGAGTTTTTTGCCTCTTTATTCTGCCATATAAACGCATCCTTTAAGATGACTTTCAAGTCGTCAACTACATTCTCCATACTAATAAGTACAATCTCCCGAATACGAAAATATGCATTTGACTTTATTTATTTTTTTCCTTATTAAACATACGGGATACCCCATTTTACAATTTTTGTATTTCTATTAAACATACTACTTAATTTAAAAAGAAAAAATATAATCATTTCAATAAATAATACTTAGCACAGCCCTAGTTAATCACAGCATCCGCAAATGCAGTTTTACAATCCCTTGATAAATACCAAACTTTAACGTTTAAAATCTTCCAGCGAGAGATTAAAAAAATCCATATGCCCGCTCATAACGTTAAGAGTACGCAGAGTTCTATCCAAAGGTGTATTTAAGCCATAGTTAGTTATAATTTCTTATGTTTCGATTAGGAACGTTCAAACCAATTCTCGAGTGCAAACCATCGCAGTCACACAAGCCAGTTAACACTTTAAACACAAAACATACATCCAAAAACGTTCTTCTTTGTTCCAATGTAACCAAATTGATACGCTGCATAATATCTAGTCCAGAAAATTAACCCCCATCTTAAAGGCTGCAGCCCGTAAAAACTTATTTTGGACTCGTTCAATGTCAGTATACGCTTGATAGTAGGGAGACGAAACATCACTTGCGTACTCAAGATTTGAACGAACTAGACTTATATAGAGTGGCCTTAGCACTTCCAATGATAGATCCTGACAGCTTCTACAAACGAAACCCAATATTTTCAGACTACTCTGAGAGACTCTCATCACATGGTCATTAAAACTTACTCGTTCATCAAAGTAAACACCCAAATCTTTTACTGTATTCTTATATTCAAGTTCAACATTATTAATATGGTAAGATGTTGGAATTCTTGCGACCTTCCTATAAAAGCTTTATAATGTATGTATAATTTTATTGTTGGTGGTGCTGAGGGCAGAAGTTTATAAATAATAATAAAAATGTGCCCTGACCTGTAAACGTAATGCTACTAGAAATGACATATGACAACGGCGACCAATTCATTTTTAGCTGACAAATACAATACCACTTTTTAAAATCAATGACATTTTTGTCAAGTGTTATTATTTACCCTTTATTTTATTGACTTTTACAGAAGGGTCAAAGAAAATCCGAAAAATCTCAACGATCTCAACTAGATTTATGCGTAGTTCTTTTTAAAGCTAGGCAGGGGACCACAATAGGAAGCCTAGTAGAACATAGCAAACGTCAAGTAAGAGGATTCGTCGGTTGTTGTAAGATGTTGGAGCCCGGGGAATACATAGTAGTTCCTCTTGCTTTTAATCACTGGCATACGGGATTAGATGACGTTACTGCATATCCAAAGTAAGTAATATCTATAGTAGTTTTCGGTTAATTTATAGAAAGAGAACTTGTTAAATTCGTAAATGTATTAAAAGTCTCTTATAATTACTGTGTAATAACTATGGAGAACTATAGGGTAGGAGGCCGATCGACAATGGCAGCATTTTCAAATTCTGTCCCGGTTTTTTGGTTAGTTCGCTATTGGCCGATAGATGGCTCTCGCGTCCGAAGTGGGCTGATGTTGTCTTCTTCTTCTTCGTTTTTAATATGGAAAACTAGATCCTCCATAGTTTTTAACTTTTACTTAAACCCTTTATTTTTCTGTGCTTTTACTTTTGACAAGTGACATTTTATTTTTCGAATTAACAAATAATGTTTGAAGGCAAGACAAGACAAATAACGTTGTATTGTAATTAATTTCCATATTTATAATAAATAATGGTACAATTTATAAAAGTAGAGTTTGCTTTGTGTCGGGATGTAAGACAGGATCTTGTTTAGAGAGAAAACGCAGCCAAACAAGTCTCTTTCTAGCTCCAAAGGTATAGCTAGAATGTTTAATACCCTGTATTTTAAAAACCAAGCATCGTTGGAACTTTATACAGGCCGAGTTTACTAATAAGTATAACAAAGTAAGTGTAAATTCATATAAAAGTTCTTATTTGTCCCTTAAAGAACTAATTTAAATAAAAATAGTTATTGCGTCCATAAGAAACCATTATTTGATAGCCCACTTCGAACACGCGCGCCATCTTACAGCGACTCGTAAAGCTGAATTACCGATGCTAATTTGGGACCGAATCCAATGCATTGCGATCGGCCTCCTACCTCAAGTCCTCCATAGTAATAACTAACTTCATTAATTAGAACCAATTAAAAATATATGTATTCGAAAAATTGAAATCGTCTTTAGTGTATCATAAAACTTTTCTATAAATAATTATTTGGCTAGTTTGAACACAAACTTTTTATGATGAACACCATTCTGCCGTCCCCATAGGACAATCGCATTAATATGCGATTTTAAAAAACTGGAATAAATTTTTTTCTAAATTTTACACAAAATTTAAATAAGATCAATTAAAAATGCTGGTAGGCCGACTTCTTAAATCTATAAAAAATATTTAACATAAAATAATTTATAGTTGTTTTTGTTCTTGCGAATAAACCATTTCAAAATACTAGCATTATTTGACCGCATCTTCGCATATCTACATTACAGTATGATAAAACACACCTAGGATACATTGTTTTACAGTAGTTTTTCACGATTTTATAACATTGTTTTTTTTTTAGATATGTTTTGGGGATCCACAGTTCTAAGAAACTTTTAGCTGAACACATTAAACCCCCAAATTATATTCTAGCCGATTCTATAATATCTTTAACGTTGGCTAGAGGTCAACGTCATGAAGGTAGGGAAGGAATGACAGCCTACTATTTAACGAAAGGATGGGCTGGATTAGTAGTTATGGTTGAAAATAGACATGAGAACAAATGGATCCATGTTAAATGTGACTGCCAAGAGAGCTATAACGTCGTTTCTACCAGGGGAACTTTAAAAACGGTGGATTCCGTACCGCCGCTTACTAGACAAGTAAGTTATTTGTATAAAAAAATAGTTAAAAATGAACGATAATCCTAAACTAAGGAAATTTTTATATTTGCAAATCCAAATTTTTATATTTGCAAATCCAAATTTTTATATTTGCAAATCCAAATTTTTACATTTGCAAATCCAAATTTTTATATTTGCAAATCCAAATTTTTACATTTGCAAATCCAAATTTTTATATTTGCAAATCCAAATTTTAATAGTTTTTGCGCACCCTGTACAACAAACTTAAAGTTTTCTTATGTGAGTAGTAGTATAGTCGTTAGGTCTATCCGTGGACACACTGTTTAAAATAAACTTTATTTTAGGTTATTATTGTCTTAACCCAGCTAGAAGGTAGTGGAGGATTTTCAATTGCACATAGGCTAACGCATAGACTGGCGAATCAACATACGTTGCATGACTGGGGTCCTGAGGGAACATGTCATGATCCAGAGTTGGATCATCAGACTTGTGGTTTACATTCACCGCGATTATTTTAAATTGGTAAGTATTTTAAGCTGGTTTGAATTATACGAAACAATGGATTATTAATACAGGTAAATAACTTTGACTAGAACATGAACCCACTTTTTCTAAAATGAAATGAAATAATTCGTATTTAAAGTCAGATCCGGTCTTATCGTGCGGGTTTTACAATTTAACAAAGACATACTTTTAATTTTGCTTTTCTTTTATTGCGTTTAATCATACTATCCAAATAAAATCCTTAAGACAAATATGACAGACTTATGCAATTTTGACATGAAAGAAAAGTCAGTTTTGTGACTTTGACAATTAATTTAATGTGACAATATGAACTATAAAAAGCAATTTTCTTGTTTTTTGCATCCCCAAGCAAAAAAAATGGTGCTTAATTTGTTAAACTATTTCGAGAATGAAAGAAAAAGTGAAAATTCGCCAACCAATATGCAGGAAACCGTAGCAAAAGCACTGGAAATTAGTTTAAGGACTGTGCAGAAAATTGTGCATGAAAGAAAGCAACCTAGTTCCTTGGCGAAAAAGAGATATTTATGAGTGACTTGAAAAACACAACCAAAATCCTTTACCAAATATGTTAAAATCCGAACTCCTATCAATGGCAAAGTCTCTCAAAGGACCCAAAATATAAGCTGTAGATGAAATATTCCGTGAATATGGCCATGAGGTTCTACGACTGCCGCCATATCATGGGGCAAAATCTTTTTATGAAAAACATGTAGGCGATGGTCTTAAATCCTTGCAAGTAGAGATGGTTTGGCAAGATTCGTTGGATCATATTACGCAGGAGTACTGGAAGAAATCGGTGGAATATACAGAAAAATTAATAAGAAATTGGTGGGATCGAGAACAAGTATTAGATGTCGAAGTAGCGCCGATGATCATTGCTCCATTCGAGGACGACTCTTAACGAGGACTTTTCAGAATTTCTAAGTGACGATGACAGTTTTTAAGTTTACAGTCTATAATTATAAACGGTTTTCTTTGTTTACATTTTTTTTTATGCTTCGGTATTATTATGCTTCCTTTCATGGAGAGTTTTCTGTACAATCCTTAAATTGATTACCAGTACTTTTGCTACTGTTTTCTACTTATTGGTTGGCAAATTACCATTTTTTCTTTTTGTTTTCTTGAAATAGTTAATCGGATTAAATTCCATTGTAATTTTAGGTTAGGTAATTTGATTGCTAAAATAAATAACACCGTTTATTATTGTCGTTTTTAATAAATAGATTTAGTAGATATACTATTTACAGGGATGGCGAACCAATGGCTCGCGTGCCATTGATGGCACGCGACATAAAATTTTGGGCACGCCACCGATCACAAAGTTTACTATGAATTATATTACGAACTTGACGGCACGTCTATGGCATCATTAAACATTTCTTTAGAAAAAATGGCACGTTAATACATAAAGGTTCGCCACCCCTGTACTATTATGTAAACTATGTTTCTTTTCTCCGGGTATATTGATACCTATACATAATCTCACAACATTTTGTTAAGCTCTGGAATTCTCGATTTGATTCATATGATCGGTGACCATTGGACCCGCATGATAAGACCGGATTTAACTATATGGGATATTTATTTTTCTATAATAAAAAAAATAATGCATAATTTAAAAATTAGTAAATTGTAAACGTCTCTATAAAACTGGGATTGGACTGATTGGAGGCTGTATAAATGGCATCTGGTTTTTATATATATGTTGCCATTCATTAATTTAAGTTGGCAGCATCATTCCGACTAAATGTAACTTATTTGGATTTATTGAAAAACGTTATCTGAGTATAGGCTTTGACTACCCCAACCTACTGTAGAAAATTAAGCATGATCTTCGGCTTTGGGTCAATGTTAGGTGATTTTCCCATACTTCAAATCAAATAGCTTGTTTTGTGGCACTGATGGCGATTGCTTTTTTTCACCAACCAATAATTTAAAATTTTCAAAATATTTATTTATTTATTATAGGTAATACAGGACTAGCTGTCTTTGAACGTTAAGTTTTACATCGAAAGAAGACATTTTTATTTTAATGCCTACAATAGAATATCATTAATTTTAAGTAAGTTATTTTTGTTTTGCTCAATTTTTTTTTAAGTTTTTTGTTTGTCTCGCATTGTTTACTAGAAATAGGATAAGTTATGAAGGCGAATTTAAAAGAGGTATTACAAGAACTGATTATTTCTAGATCGTACATGAGACTTGTAATTTTAAATCTTAGTTGAGGTTTAGCTGGCAGCAGATAATATAGAATTATTCTAAACCGTTTTCTGGCAGTGTATGCGGTTAAATTTAAAATCATGTCGTGAGAGTTGTAAGATTTGTTTTTTCTACTCTAAATGTCAAAGTCATTAATTAATTTTACGGAAGTAGTGCATTATCGCAGAGTGGCTGCTTCATTATAAATCTCTGCAAACGATACATAAGGAATTGTAGAGGAATGCTTAATAATAGCCACCTTTCTATTGCTAAGCCTTTGCCGGATGGCATTGTATGTTATATGTATGGATCTTTCACTAAATGGGTGTCGCACAATTGATTGCAGATTCTGTTGTTCAATTTCTCGTCGAATTCACTTACAGTTATTATTATTTTTCCACTAGGTAGCGGCTTCACCGTTCCTGGTTGTTCTGCTATACCAACCATTTTTAACGTTTTACCTACCTCGGATGCTCCATAGGCTAGCAAAGTGCTATTTCACTCGTTAAAAAAATTTAAATTTTAATGGGGAACTTGACAAAAATTTTAAATGGGGAAAAAATTCTATAAATCATAAGTATATATTGTCATAAAACATATGGCAGCAAAAAAAAAACAACATATTTCGTCCCAAAAGACCGCTAGCAAGATTTAAAAATGCCCCAAAATTCAAACTATCCCAAGCGGGTAAAAACGGGTCGTGACGTCAAGAAGTATGACATCCACGAAATAGGTTATAGGTTGGCAATAAATTGAACGACGTTGAGAATTCCACCTTAAAACAACAATACAATAACAATAACACACGGCAATCCAAATGCAAACTCGGTCGCTCGGCCACCGGTCAAGATGACGGAAAGTCATACTTCCTGACGTCATCGGGCTTGGCGCGCTTAAGAGGTCGTTTCAAATGCTTTTGACACGGGCGAAACTTTAAAGAATTTTTACCAAGTTATTACTGATTTTTAAGTAGTAATAATTAGGGAATATTTTTTTTTTCCTAAAAAAAATTGGAAAGTTCCCTATTATTAAATCAAACAATCATATTGGATGCTCTCGGTTATTAGAATTTTTCCGTTTAGTAGTCAGTTAATGACTTTGATTAGAAAAAAGAAAACTTACATTAACCTGCCTGTAATTAATAACGTGTATATTATGTGATAATTATGATGTCTTATTAAGTTTACAAATATTGTTGTAAGGGTTTGTAGCCAGCTAGTAGCTAATGTTACATTTTTTTTATAGATTTTATTAAATGTTTAAAAAGTATAAAAGATCAACTTGTATGGACACATCTACATATTTACACTATTACGGTTTGTTGAAAATACATATTAACGAGACCGCGGCGTTACAGTTTTTTATAATTTGCAAAAATATACTTCGCTACTCATGACGAAAACCCTGATGTCAGTTTTTTATCTTTGATTCACCTCATATTATATGGGGTAGGGAATCCAATCCCGCAAATGCTGGATCCCGCGGTGATTTCGCGGGACTGATCTGCAGGGTACTTTATCCATTTTTATCACAGCAAGCAAAATACAAAAAAAAAACATTTATAATAAACTTCATTTCCAGCAGAACAAATAAAACAACAATACAATCTAAATCAGCTGATCTGACTGACATTTGGTTGGTTGGTAAACCAAAAGTAACTAGATTTTTCCCTAGAATTGCAACTTGCAGGCAATGGAAATGGCGCCAAACCGATAAAGTTGCAATGGCAATATCTTGCAAAAATCGATCAGCTGGGCTTCAACTGCGCATGCCTGTGGTCAAGACAAATTGCGTCTTGCATTGCCTTGCAGGATGTCTTGCTCCATGTCAAGCAGGCTTTAAAAATGGTTTGTCGTCCTGTTTTTAGTTCGAAAAGCAAGGTCAGGTATCAAATCGAAAGTAAAAACCAAACACTACAGCAATATTCGATGTTATCGCCTACCTAACCTCAAGTCAACTATTAGTTCTGTGGTTTTAGGGTAAAAGTGCTTAAGTCATATTTTTGGTGATATGAGCTTTTGTCAGTAGTTTACTGTAGACTTTTTCCTGTTTTGTTGCGTAAAATCACTTAAGTCGTTTGCTAACGGTAAATTATTATGATTTAGGTTGAAAAGAAGTGACTAAGTTAAATTTAGTTGGAGTTAAAAATCATAACAATACTTTGGACAATTTACATGTAAATTTGTCGCATAGCAAATATTCTTAATTGTACTTAAGATATATTCGTCTACTATAAATAATCAGAATCAGTCGGGTAAATAAACCTATGTCAATTTAGGCACTTTATCTCTCATTTAAAGCAAAATGTTACCTACATAAGTCGACATAAGTACTTATTCGCGGTACCTAAAACATATTTCATAACAAACTAAGTCGAGTTAGTCACTTGTATCCAAAACGAAACGTGTGTAAATTATTCCGTTAGTGCTACATAATGCTGTTATTGCCTAATGTGTTAATAATGTCTTCAAGAACCAAAAAGATACTGAATATACTGAATACTGATAATAATAATAATACTGAATGGGATAAACATAAAGACATGGCTGACAAACATTTTCGGGCTAAGTCCAGTGATAAGGAACACGCAAAAATCGACAAATCAACTAAAATGATTTCGTTCGATCTTCAGCAAGTACTAGCAACACCTCATATTCAAACAAATGTTATATTTTATAAACGTCAGCTATCTGTCTATAATTTGACGATTTATGATGGGGCGGACGGGATTGCCAACAACTTTCTATGGGATGAAACAAAAGCTGGGCGAGGTGCAAATCAAATTGGGTCTTGTGTGTTTAAATATTTGACAGAATTACCTGCAGAAGTATCTCAAGTGATTATGTACTCGGATACCTGCACGGGGCAGAATCGAAACTCTCATATAGCCGCTATGTGTTTTTCGGCTTTACAAAAGAACCCAAAATTAAAGTCCATTGATCATAAATTCATGGTAAGTGGTCATTCTCATATGGAATGCGATACGGCTCATGCTATGATCGAGAAAAAGAAAACACGAACTGATATGAGAATCCATCATCCTTGGGACTGGGCTCAACTTATTCGGACTGTTGGACAAAAAGATAAATTCCTAGTTACAGAAATGCAACAAGAACATTTTTTTGACTTCAAGTCATTCTATACACAAAAACTACAAATCAAAAATTAAAACTGCGAAAATGAAAAATTTGTGTGGCATGATGTACAGTGGATGAGATTTACAAGTAACCAGATTGGTATAATTCAATACAAAACATCTGTAGATGCTTTGGAGCCTTTTAAAAAGATATCTCTTTTACGAAGACGCCAAGGAAATCCAGTGTTGGATGCTCCCCGTCAGTACTAGAAATTAATTCCAATTTCCGGGGAAAAAAAAAAAGATCTCTAAAGTATTTTACACTTGATAGACCCTGTACTTCATCACTACTATACAAATCTGCCAGTTTCGTCAAGTAGTTGTGGAAACGAACAGAATAGTAGTTCTGAACACGAACATTAACACTTTTTGAATACCTATATGATTATTTTGATTATCTTTTATTTCATTTTGTATTTTTTTTTGTATACCCACTTCAGCTTATTATTCTACGAAATAAAGCTTTTCACAAGAATATAAAAATTTTATTATACGATTTCTTAATAAAAACTGCCTAAGTCCTTACTTTGATGTTGGGTCATTTTGCTTAAGTCAATGTAAATACACTTTCTAATGAATTATAGGCCCATATTAACAATCTATAAAGAAAACTATAGTACTAGCAGTGGAACTTACAAAAAACGATATATCTAACCACCTTTAGGTACATTTTACGTTTGTTGGAAATATGAGTGAAATTTAATTTGTCGATATCATTTTTGACTTAGGCACTTTTACCCTAAAACCACAGAGTTGATAACATTGTATTGATTTTAACAATTTTGAAAAAACTTGGGTACGTGTAAAACAACATTTTCAAGCACAATTTCTTCTTCAAGAATTTAAAAAGTTTTTAGGCAAGAACTTGGAACGTGGATTACGGGCTTTTGAAGCCCAAACTTTGTCTGTCGGTATCAATAACAACAAATCAATACGAGCATTCAAAAGTAAACCAGCAAAAGTTTTAACATTGGTTTTTTACAGATATTATTATGTAAAAAAAACAAATGGGTATGGTAACCATCAATCTTTACAAGCTGTGAACTTCATGGCGTACCGTAAAATGGGGTGAATAGGATCAGCGGGGTAAATAGGATTGAAAGTTACCTTCAAATTTCAAAAATCTGTAATAATTGTAATTTTAAAGTGTAGGTCATTTTAATGTACAGATTTTAAGTAACGGTTGTTAAAAGTAATTTTTATGACATTAAACTTAAAATAACTTGGCCACATCGCAGGCTGAATACCATGACCTAAAACGTCAAATCTAGCGGTTAAACTGTTGTCATATTATCTTTGCTTTTGTCTTACCAACTTCATATCTCTGCAGCACTTATAAAATTTAGGTAATATTATTTTTAGTACTTTTTTATATTACTTAAGATAAATTTGTGTGCAAACTTCTATACACCCCGCGGTTGTTTAAATGCGATACAGTCAATAAATCAATCAATGATCCTATTGACACCGCCTGCGGGGTGAATAGGATTTGTGCACAAAAAAATATATATACACAACAGGGTACACCCTGTATAAAAACTTATACCACCATTTAAAAGTACCAACCTTAACTCATGTTTTAAGCTATTGAGAAAATTATTCAGGCAGATAGTTTTCAAGTTACAAGCTTTCAAAGTGGAAAATTGATCCTATTCACCCCATTTTACGGTACTCATGTCTGATTGTTCGGTTGGTACGTACGACAGAAATGTTTAATCTGCGTAGGTCGCTCCCAATAAGTCCGAAATAGTGTTGACTATTGTAATTCGATCCCGTAGTTAGCATGATTGTAATTTTAAATGCATTTTTTAATTTAAATGAAAAACACCGTTTTTAATTCTATTTTATTAAAAATCTAGTGGTAGAATTTTATAAATATCTATTGTAGATAATAAATCACCGACTCAAAAGTGATAATCTTAACGCCTCTACCGAGATTTTATCCTTAAGTAGTTTCCCACATAAAATGCATTTATTTAAAAAAATTTGTTATAATTTTCACCATGGCCGTCTATGATGTACCATTGCGGTCCAGAAAAAAAAAATATGTTGCCCCCAGACTGTTAGGAAAACCTTTCATGTTTTCGAAAAGCTTTTCTTTTTTTTTAAGTGATTTGTATGTACGATCTATTGTTTATTATAGATCATTAGTAAGCCATTGTCTCTTGTCAAATAATATAATGTTCTTTGAGGAAAATAATTAAAAAGGACAATAAATAACAATTAAAATTTCGTCCCTCTGTTGCTGTCAATGACGTCTTGTAGATTGGTGCTTACTCTCAATTCCGCCGCAATATCTCTTACTTGTACCCTGTCCCTCAGTCTCGTGTGAATTATAACATATTATTTGACAAATTGATGACAACAAATCAAAACTTAGCTACCTACAACTTGACATGTGTTACCATGTTACCAATATTAACCCATGAGATTAAAGCACTTTTTTGTGTCCCAGTATTTTTTGATCGCAACGGTACGTAAAGCCAAAGACGGAATTCTCAAGCCATGGCAACGGGTATCGGCGGGGTGGTTAGGGAAAGAGAGGCGCCCAGGGCTCGTTAATTAAATCGAATTGACACTTGACCTATATCTGCCTTTGTCTACTCCTAAACACCCTAAAGGACCAATATTTTTACCATTAGGTCTTGTTAAATGAACCTTTAATTTTGAAACGAATATACAACCTACATTTGTTAATTTTATTCATATATTATTTATCTATAATAGTGTGGTATAAAACACATTTTGAATTTGTTATAGCCAGTTTCCGAAAATATTCATAATAGCAGTACAACATGCGTAGGTATGATTATACGTTATATTTAAAAAGGTTCATTTTTGAATGGCCAATGAATAAATAGTTTTTGTTATCATAGGTATGTGTCGTTATGTAGACTGCACGTATGTAATAAGTATTTTTAATATTTAATTATTATGTTACTTGCTGATCGATATTTTTCTTTGTTAGACTGAAACTGTTGATAAAGTCTTAAAAACAATTTTTTTTTTGAAAATTGATTTATGATTTGTTAAATTCTATCGATTTTGATACGTTTATTATTGTTAAAAGTTTAAGGTACTAGTTTGTACAATTTGTTTAAATTATTATTATAGAACTTATGTTAAAAGTAGCTAGGTACATTGCTACTATAAATGAAACGCCGCAGATCACTTCTAAAGTGGTTAAAATAAGAAAAATGTAAACCTTATAGGATAATCGAACGGATCAATCATAGAAAAGGAAAATTGGTAGTATTTTTAAAATTGAATTTTTACTCGAGCGGAAAATCTTTTTTCTGTTGATATATATTTTTATAAATAAGGGTAGGTATTTAAAACAATTGCGCGTTAATAGCAAACACTAACGACGCCTTCGTCATTTCGTTTTTTTGATCAATATTTCGTTACTTCTTCCTTTTATCCAAAAATCGGCCAAATACCCCTGTTTTGAGTACAATTACCTACCTAAAGTTATAGGTTAAAAACGGTTGGATGTATACAGTGTGACCAGTAAAGTCGGCATCATATGGGATTTTTTTTTATTAATAACATTCGAAATTTGACTTTGGCATCAAGTTCTGTTTCGATCGAGATGAAAATTAAGCAAAAAAAAAATGTAGTCACGCGATTCGCATTATCTGTCAAATTTTAATTATTTCCAAAAAATAATTCAAAAGTGGGGTTATTTTTGAAAATATCGAAAAAAGTTATTAGAAAAAGTTTTTTTAAATGCAGTTGCTAGCCCACATGGAAATTTCAGCTGCATACGATAATTTTAATTTTTTACCCATATTTTGTAAATTGCACCACTTTTGCAAAATAAGACTCAACGCAACCTACATAAAACTTCTTAGTTTTGACAATGCTTTATTTCAGATACATTTTCTTTAAAGTAGCGCCATATTAAATGTGTTTTTTTACAAAATCAAAATTGGGCTATTAAAATTTGGTCGCAGGTGATGCAAAGTTTATTTTTTTTTTACCCTGTATAAGGTAACTTCATGAAATAAGTATTTTTGAAAACGTAGTTTGTGTCTGAAAGTAATACACCCTAATATTAAGACAAAAAATAACACAGTGTCATCAGTAAAGTGTTCATTAAGTGGAAAATAAATTTTATTGGTGGGTAAAAAATAAAAATTATTTTATGCAGCTGAAATTCTGTATGTGGGTTAGAAACAGCATTCAAAAAAACCTTTTCTAATAACTTTTTTCGATATTTTCAGAAATAACCCTACTTTTAAATTATTTTTTGTAAAAAATTTAAATTTGACAGATAATGCGAATCAAGTGACTACTATTTTTTGCTTAATTTTTATCTCGATCGAAGCAGAACTTAATGCCAAAGTCAAATTTCGAATAAAGCTATTATTAAAAAAAAATCCCATATGATGCGGACTTTACTGGTCACACTCTATATTAATAAAAGCAAGAAAAGAAATAAGCGCAAAATTTGACAAAACCTCGTTTTATGCTTTTAATAAGTTTTCAATTATTTTTTTTCTTCTTAAAATTGTAGGTAGTTGCTATCCAACAACGGGTATTTGGCAGTTTTTTAGGGAAAACGAAAAATAAAAGAAATATTGACAAGGAAATGACATGGCGATTGCCACCCGTGTTTGCTCTTAAAAATATATATTAAAACTTGTTTTTTAAAAAAATGTGGTAGTTCAGTTTATAGAAATACAGGGTGTTCCGATGATCATGTTACAAAATTCTAGGGTAGATAAAACACACGAAAATAAGAAAAAAAGTTCATGTGAACATGGGTCCGGAAACGCTTCTTCAGGGAGCTAGGGCCCTTCGAAGATGACCTTCAAAAACTACTTTTCGTTTTATAGCTTCGGTACTACTGCAGCTATCGCAACCAATTTTGGGACATGAAATCTAGTTCGTAGGTTCATCAATTTGAGCCTTCCGGATTTTGTCACCTTTAACCAGGGGCGTACAAACCAAGGGGGTATTTGAGTAAATTTGACCCTACTCCTCTTAGGCTTTAATTTCTTACCATTTTTATATCTGATTATGATTCTCCAATGCCTTTTACATAAAAAAGGTACTCTTAGTAAAAATCGCTATCTGTCACAGTTTCCTCCGAAAATGGCTAAATCCAATCAATAATAAATTATTGGTCTTAAACCAATTATTACGTTGAAATATGAAAATGAGGTTCAGTACAGATAGTGAGCATTATAAGTTAGTCAAATATTTTTCTTTAATGAAAATAAATTAGATTAGAGAGATTTATTGCCTTTTCGAAATTGGGGGTATAAAAAGTAAAAGGGAACGTATACAAAATATTTCAAAAAAAAAACAATTAAACAGGTTTAACGAGTGAGTCAAGGATAAGGCAGAGTAAATTTTTGTCTTGAAGATGAATTTACTAACGCTGTCGTTGACTGACCCTGTACGTACCAAAATAAATTCAAAATAACAATTGTTGAAAATGCCTGCCACCACGTTCAATACATGTATTACACCTACGTAGCATATTTAAATTGACGTCAGTAAAAACATCAGGCATGGTTTGGATCATTTCAGCCGCAACAGAAATCCTAGCCCTCAAATCTTCCTCCGACTGAACTGGAGTTTCATATACAAGGCTTTTCATATGTCCCCAAAGAAAGAAATCCATAGGAGTTAAATCTGGGGACCGGGCTGGCCAGTTGACATCGCTTCCACGTCCAATCCAACGTCCTCTAAAACGATCATCGAGGTGCTCACGTACGACATGTGCAAAATGAGCGGGTGCTCCATCATGCTGGAACCATAGATTCCGACGTATGTCGAGGGACAGCTCATCCAATAACTCAGGTAAGGTGTATCTTAAAAAATTGAGGTACACCGTCCCAGTTAGTCGAGGAGGCAACATGATTGGTCCAATTAGACGTTCTCCAACAATTCCAGCCCACATGTTCACCGAGAATCGATGTTGGTACCCTCTTATTTGAAGAGCATGAGGGTTTTCCTCCGCCCACACATGGCTATTCCGTGAATTAAAAATACCTTCTCTCGTAAAAACAGCCTCATCAGAGAAAAGCACAAATTTCGGAAATTGGGGTTCTTGTGTACACTGTTGAAGAAACCACTCGCAAAACTCTACGCGGGGTGCATAATCATTTGGTCTCAATTCCTGTACTTTTTGGCGATGGTAAGGATGAAGAAGTTGTTCGTTAACAATCTCCCATACACGTACATGACTTACATTCATGGATTCTGCAACAGCTCGGGTACTAACACTAGGATTTTCCTCGAATTGTCGGAGTACCTCTTCCTCAAATTCTGGAGTTCGTACAGTTCTTTGAGCGCCATTATCTGGCCTCGTTATTTTCACGGAGCCAGTTTCCCTTATGCGCTGATTTACCCTCTCGAATAGCGTGTGAGCAGGTACACGCCTCTCAGGAAACCGCTCCTGATACAATCTTGAAGCGGCTCTTCCATTGCAATGAACTTCGCCATAAATTAATAGCATATCGGCATATTCGGCGAAAGTATAATCCATGATTCACTGGCGACACAATATTTTATTGACAGATTTTTGACAACTATCTGTACTGAACCTCATTTTCATATTTCAACGTAATAATTGGTTTAAGACCAATAATTTATTATTGATTGGATTTAGCCATTTTCGGAGAAAATTGTGACAGATAGCGATTTTTACTAAGAGTACCTTTTTTATGTAAAAGGCATTGGAGAATCATAATCAGATATAAAAATGGTAAGAAATTAAAGCCTAAGAGGAGTAGGGTCAAATTTACTCAAATACCCCCTTGGTTTGTACGCCCCTGGTTAAAGGTGACAAAATCCGGAAGGCTCAAATTGATGAACCTACGAACTAGATTTCATGTCCCAAAATTGGTTGCGATAGCTGCAGTAGTACCGAAGCTATAAAACGAAAAGTAGTTTTTGAAGGTCATCTTCGAAGGGCCCTAGCTCCCTGAAGAAGCGTTTCCGGACCCATGTTCACATGAACTTTTTTTCTTATTTTCGTGTGTTTTATCTACCCTAGAATTTTGTAACATGATCATCGGAACACCCTGTATAACTATTTCAGCATAGAGAGTGGTTCTTTGGCTTCCGTATAA
Organism: Polydrusus pterygomalis; assembly: GCA_963969555.1. Classification (NCBI taxonomy): domain Eukaryota; kingdom Metazoa; phylum Arthropoda; class Insecta; order Coleoptera; family Curculionidae; genus Polydrusus; species Polydrusus pterygomalis. Next base: position 25,800,124 of record OZ018379.1, read on the forward strand.
ACATATTATTATGTACATGTCTTAAATATACTAGCTATCCTGTCACAGGGTGGAAAAGTTTTCAATTAATTTTTCTGGCTGATTTATAAAAAGCATACAGTGCCTGCTTCGGCCGGCGCAACATAGAAAATCGCTTATTAAATTGGTGTAAGTGTGTTTGGCTTATTAAATTCTTTAAAAAAATATTTGACCATTTAAAATCTTGCATGGGACTTTTTATGCTGCGCCAACCGAAATAGCACACAGTATTTTTTCCAGGCCATAAACTTAACCCCCTATCTATGTGCAACACATTATATTTTTAAATAGGAAAAATTTTGATTAGGCAATTGAAAAAAAAAATATAATTGCCATGATGAATGAATGAGTTTATTTGTGCTCGTCCTTTTTATTTGGTTTTTGGGGATTATTGTTGGGTTGCACAAAGGTTTTTAATAATAATTAACTAATCAGCAACTTTGATGGTGACATAAGTGACATTGACGGGTATTATTCACTTAAAAAGCGCCCCCGTTAGGGTAATTTTTGACTTGCTAATCAGGCGCTTGGATTGTGAGTAAATAATAATGCTTGCCAATATCACTTATGTCACCGTCAAAGTTACTGGTTAGTTAATTATTATTATATACCTTTCTAACTAAACTTTTAAGATACAATTTAACTTTAACTAGCTTTCAAATGGTATATCTATCAACTATATTGGAATTCAAAGTCCTCACAAAAAAAAACTGGAAAATTTGCAAAAAAACAGTAATTCTTATCTTTTAACCCGAGGTTAGCGAAATTTGCTATTTAGATATAACTTTGAAATTAAAACTTTTCTTAATAAAATTGTTTTCTAAAGTGAAAAATAAGGGTACGCAATTTTGAATTTTTTATTCTTTCTTGTATACCCGCCATCAGTCTTTCACCGTTTTTGATGGCTATAGACCACAAATACAGGCATGGAGAACGTTTTCGAAATAAAATTAATTTATTAAATTAAAATTTTTCTCATATTCTGCTCACTTTCTGGCGGTCATATTATTTATGAGCTTTTGTAAATATTTTTAGTTCTGACACGCTGAGTAATGTCATTTAGAGACCCAAACATTGACTGGGGTTAGTAAGTATAATCAATGTAACATAATTTTATCATATTACAATAATTTACATTATCTTGCATGTATGTAACCACCGATTTTTTAGTTCAAATTTGCAATTATTATTATAGCTACATAATCATAATTTTTCAATATTAATATTACCTAGAGTACCTACCCTACAGAGTGGTTTTCCTTTTCAGTAGTCTATTTAGGTAGTTAAAAAATTTTGTGCATTAATACAGCTGTAAAAAATAAAATATTAAATAAATGTGGTGACCAGTTATTTTTTCCCGACCCTTCTATCCAACTAATAATAATTACACACCAGGCTTTTACCTGGACATATACAGGGTGTTAATTTGAAAACTTCCCACCTCGATTTTCCTGCTTTAAAATGAAAATGTGGAAAATCGCTCGGACCCGTCTATTTTTATTTCGAGGGGAACATCTTTTGCGTATATTGTCAATCTTGTTACTTCAAGCCCCTAGGAGGGAGGGGGGGGGGGGGGGGGGGGTTAGATCTAAATCTTAAATGGATACCCCTATTTTATATAATTTTTTTGGATTCTGCATAAAATTCTGAACATTTTTTAATAAAAGCATTATCGTATTTAATTAATACTTAACAGTTTCCGCGATATTGACTCTTAAAAAGTTACATTTTTGAACTTTGACAGCGTCTAGCTTTCTAACTGTACGTCTTAGAGCAAAACGACTTACATGTCCCTATCTTCGATTTTTATTATCTTTCCAATAGTGTCAGCTTCCGATCAAACCGGAAGTACTAAATTTCTTACATCCGGTTTAACCGGAAGTTGACACTATTGGAAAGATAATAAAAATCGAAGATAGGGACATGTAAGCCGTTTTGCTCTAAGACGTACAGTTAGAAAGCTAGACGCTGTCAAAGTTCAAAAATGTAATTTTTCAAGAGTCAATATCTCGGAAACTGTTAAGTATAGACTAATAATGCTTTTATTAAAAAATGTTCAGAATTTTATGCAGAATCCAAAAAAATTATATAAAATAGGGGTACATATCCATTTAAGATTTAGATCTTACCTCCTAGGGGCTTGAAGTAACAAGATTGACAATATACGCAAAAGATGTCCCCCTCGAAATAAAAATCGACGGGTCCGAGCGATTTTCCACATTTTCAATTTAAAGCAGGAAAATCGAGGTGGGAAGTTTTCAAATGAACACCCTGTATATGTATTAGCAAAGTTTCTTTAAGTTACGAACGTTGTTCGCGTTCGCGAAGCAAAAGGAAAGTAGGTACCTACTCATACTGTCTGAATAAAGTAGGTATTCAAAAACTTTTGAGAACTACAAAGAATCCGATTATTTGTTGCCAAGTTACTTTATATCATATCAATAAAAAAAATGGTTTTGTGAATTCCTCATTCCATAAAAATATGTGCTGGCCCGGCAGAGAAAATCTATTATGAAATTAATTGAATCAAAATAAAACAACAATTTTTTATATTTTAATATTATTTACTAAAACTGGTATAAATGTACATAAAGTTCCAACTACTAGAAGATCAAAAATAATTTCAGTGACATACTGCATCTCGACAGTGTGGCACAAAAGTTGACACACTTATTGTATATACCTGGATTATAATACCACTTTCAGATTAGAGCAAATAAGTTGTCAACTTTCCCCACTAAAAATATTTTGAAATTTACAGTAGTCAATCACCATTTCTTTCTTACTCGTATAAAAAAAATGAAGATTCCATAAAACCTATTCAGAAGTATTAGTTTGGAAAAATATTATATCCTCTGCTGCTATTGCTGTTGTGCTTTTTGCAGTTCCATTTTCACCCTTCATTTCTCCATAAGTTATCCTTCCAGTTACGTGAACTCTTTGGCCTTTCTTAAGATAGTTTAATACCGATTCTCTTAATCCCGGTTTAAAGCAAATAACTCTATGCCATTCTGTTCTTTGTAAAAACTCACCAGATTCATATCGGTAGTTTGTATGGGTTGCTAATGAAAACACTGCTATTGGATGCTCATCAGACCCTTTTCTTTGGGGATCTGCACCCACTCTGCCCAATAAGGTAATATTGTTGATAGCTGAAAAGGATAAAGACATAAATAAACCAAATAGGATAGCTCATTTGATATGCAGGATAAGAAAAACAAATTAAAATATTCATAATTCTTTATTTTTTATATAAGTAGTCGGACCTTCTAAACACCTGATTAGAGTAAGATTTTAGTCCCTAACACAAATTCAGATAATAAAATAAAACCAATGCTCACTTTTCTCCAATCTAGGAGGTTCTTGTTGTGTAGCTGCAGTTGCTAGAGCCCTAGGAATATTTGGATTGTGCAATAATTTGGAACTTGATTTAGCACAAAAAATTATTGAAGATAAACCCTAAAATCAAAAATATTAGTAAGGTACGTTTTTCTTTAAATAATAACAGGTGCTCACCTTTGAAGACAACATTTTACCGTTAAAAATCAAAAGCGTTTTTATTTTTTAAAACTTAAAACAAATTTTTAGGTTATAACACCACAGAAAATAAAGGATGTCACAGAGTACAGACAGAGGCGTGCTCGATTCGCAGGTTCAAATCGATCTACTGATATTTATGTTCGAATGGTTAGCAGTGGCGCAGCCAGAATTTTGTATTAGGGGGGGGGGGGGGTTTCAAAAAAAAGAACAGGATTTCAAAATTTTAAAAACTAAAATTAAACCAGGCCCGATAATTTTTGAAACCAAAAAAATTATAGTAGGATGAAACCCATTGGAAAAGGAAGAGAATATAACAAAAATGAAAGGAAAAATAATTTACAGGCGATTCGAGGTCGGGAAGTGGAAGGGGGTGAGTTTTTAAGGGTAGAAAACGATTTATCTCGATTTCCGGCTAAACTACAAGTCCTATGGAAAAACGTTAAATGACAAAGTTGTAGGTAATAAAAAGATTTACAACTTTTGTATTTACCCTTTTTTCACATAACCTCAAAATTTATGTGATAAATTAAAATAACCAAGTTTATCGTTTTTTATTTTTATCTTTTACAAGAAAAATAAATTTGTTGAAAATTTACCTTTTTATGTCCCAAACACAATGTAATTTTTTTAATTTAAAATATTTATTTTTTCACCTTATTTTGATTTAATATCGAAAAAGCACCCTGATTTTCAATCGAAAATTCTCATGTCAAAATACCTATCTGCTTTTTTAAAAAAGTCGGTGGGCTTTTTGTTCGTTGAAATCTCTGCTTTCTGATGGTGTAAAAAAATATACATTACTATGGTAAATGTTCTCAAAAAATGCAAAGAAACGAAAAAAACTCGAATCCGAATTTTTTTAAAAATTATTATGTACAATTTTGAGCTATTTATTAAAATTTATACTTTAATTACTCGAAAAACGTAAGATTCCATATTACATTGATAAACCAAAAAATTACAAATCCATAAAACATAAAGATCGCAAAAAATATGCGAAAATAGTTGTTCTAAATATAATTATTAAAGGTAGGATTTAAAGGAGATTTCAACACATTTACCATGGTAATGTATATTTTTTTTACACCATCAGAAAGTAGAGATTTTAACGAACAAAAAGTCCATCGACTTTTTTTAAAAAGCAGATATTTTGACGTGATAATTTTCGATTGAAAATTAGGGTGATTTTCCGATATTAAGTCAAAATAAGGTGAAAAAATAAATATTTTAAATCAAAAAAATTACAGTGTGTTTGGGACATAAAAAGGTAAGTTTTCACCAAATTTCGTAAAAAAAATTTTTCTTGTAAAAGAGAAAAATAAAAAACCAAAAACTTGGTTATTTGAATTTTTCACATAAATTTTGAGTTTATGTGAAAAAAGTGTGAATACAAAAGTTCTTTCTTTCTTTTTATTACCTACAACTTTGCCATTTAACGTTTTTCCATATGACTTGTAGTTTTGCCGGAAATCGAAATAAATCGTTTTCTACCCTTAAAAACTAACCCCCTTCCACTTCCCGACCTCGGATCGCCCGTAAATTATTTTTCCTTTCATTTTTGTTATATATATTCTCTTTCTTTTCCAATGGGTTTCATCCTACTATTATTTTTTTTCACTTCTTACCATTTTCAAAGGCTTCAGCCCTGGTCTAAACCGTAAAAAACCATCTTAGTCTGGGCGTCTGGGGGGGGGGGGGGGTTAACCCCTAACCCCCCCCCTGGCTGCGCCACTGTTGGTAAGTGATTGCACGGTCAAAGAGATTTGAACCAAAGACTTCTAATTATATTAGAAGATTTAGAAGTCTTTGATCTGAACCTGAACTGATTTTTAAAATCAGCTCGATCCAAAACTTTGTGCCTCTGAGGTACAAAACTCCGATAAAGGCACAGAGTATGATCAGTGTTGCCGACTCCAATCAAATATAGTAATAGTACAGTCGACGTCAAAATAATAGTACACTAGGTTAAATAATAATAATAATAGTACATTTCATTGGTTGGTAATTTGTTTGATTTTTTTTTAAGTGTTTGAATTTTACTTTAGTAAATAATCGACCCTTTTCATACATATATCAGTACTATAACATAAATATTGGAATACCTAAGTAAAATTGCTTTTTTTTACTTAAATAGTTTTTTTGATGAAGTATAGAATAATTTTAACCTGTTCATCAGGTTCGTTAGTTTATACCTACTAAAAAGAACTAAATGTTGCCAGTGCGGTTGATGCGTTCTCAAAATAGAACCATAAACAAGGGGATATTTTTTGGTACGAAAAAATTTACCCTTTTATGCCTACAGACTGCCCCTCTACCCTACTAGCAGAAATGCAGAAATTAGGACTTCTAAAAATAAAACTTTGAAACTAACACTTGATGATTTATTCACTTCATTTTCTTCAACAAATGCTATAAATCTAATAGCGTTTACATATCATCTAAAAAATAACAAACTAAAATAATTTTACAATATATACATTCAGCTTCAGTAGTTTCTATTTATGAGGAACAACATGTGGGAACAACACTGTACAGTAAATAAATCTGAAATGCCTCGTCGGGATCACAAGAAGAAAGCGTTCTAGTCATTAGATTTTGGACCATATTCTCGCTATTTAATTAAAACAGTTCTAATTTTTAACGAGTCTCTAACCTAGCAATCAGATACGAAGTCTCAAAATTAAAACTTAACTGCCACATTCTACTAGTATGCGACTGAAAGCTTTTTGTATTACCAATCAAATAAATTTTAATAAATACTTACTTTATATTGGTTGCTTCGATCAGATCTGACAGTGTTATTTGATTGGAAATGTTGTGACAATAAGAGCTGCCAAATCATACATATCAATTTCCAAATGTGTTAAAAGCAAATCAATCAGATAATTAAAATGAAATTTTTACTATGATTGAAATCTTATTGTATGTTAGCAAACAGATGGATTTTGATAGCAATAATTTAATGCTGGTAGCTCTCTCGTTAGGAACTCTGTCACGAATCGCGAGAATAAAACTGTCAATAAATGTCACTGCACAGCTTTCATGATGTTATAAACTGTGGTTATAAATCAGAGAATTGCTTGAAAGGTATTATTTTGATTATAGTAACTTTAACTATCTTATAACTTAACCATTGTTTAGCTAACTTAGCTTAAGAATAGGTTTCTCAACGAATAACTAAACTAGTCATGAGATAAGGATAAGACAGGATCTACCAAAATCAAATGCTGAACTGATCTAATTTAACTGATGATGGTAACATAAAAGCTACCAGTAAAATAGAAAGTGGGTAAACGATTTACGTCTTAACAATTTGATCAAAAGCAACAGTCAAGGAGTTTGATACCATTTGATTCGAGGTATAGAACTTGACTGAAGGATATTTTATTTTATTTTAAAAAAAGGTCAGAATGGAAGGCAGTAAGGTTTTTAAACTCTTTAAACTCATGCGTATACGAAAAGGAAAATTAATAATAGGTAAAACAATAATAATCTGATAACTAGGAAACTAGGTACACAAGAAAGAAACTCTTGCTCTATGAAATTGATGATAAGATTAAATAGTCATAAATAACTAGGGTACCTACGTTATAATTAAATAGATCTAGGCACCTAACCTTAATTTAAAAAAATATTTGAAAGACTACTTTACTAATAGAAAATATGGCAGGTATGTTTTAGTACAAAGCACAAGCTTAACGAGAATATGACCACAGGTAGTTAATTCGCCAAATGTCAATTCATTATACTAATTTGTATTTACATGGAACATTTAGTCATGCATATATTTAATTGACAGCGACATTTTAGGTGACTTTACGTTGACATTGCCATGCCAATATATTTGGTTGACAGATCTATCTACGCTACGTTGTTTTAATATTAAACAATAGGCAAGTTACTTAAGTCAAAGTAAGTTTAGGTGGTTTTTGCACACAGCTTCATTGTAGTGTTATTAATATTATGAAAAAAACTCCCATCAATGTCAATATTCAAGGTTAAAGGCCACGAAATTTGATCAGTCCATATTTCTAGCTGGTGGGTTGACCAGCTAGAAATAAGTTTTATTCGTTAATTATAACGTTAAAATAATTCGCGTGCAAAGATCCAGCCCGGATATTATTTTTCCGAGTTAACTTGTATAATTGGGCTATTAGAAATTTATTGGAAATAGAGTCATTGTCGAAATGAAAGCCTTCCACTTACCCCGGCGACGCTGCAGTTACAGTACTGTCAACATAAGGTCATCTATTGTCTTCTAACAATATGTTTCAAAAGTACTCTGTTTGAGTCCAAGCGTCCTGCTTAGTTTACAAAACGTACGTGACAAAATGTTTCATGTAAACGATAAAAGAGTTAAGATACATCTACATTGTAACAGTTTGAAGCAATAATTTAAAATATTTTCACGATTTGACAAAAAAGTGCTTGAAGATAGTAGATACGTGCACCAATTTTTAAAGTAATAGGGTTATTGATACGATAAAATATTGCACACATCCCCCGAATTATCTCCATTTATTGTATTGTGTATGTATTAACGGGGTTTAACCTAATCCATGGTACAATGTTCCCTTTCCTGTTATATGGAGGTGCGTAGGAATCATTCAAAATGAAGATTATTTAAAACGATTTAGTTTAGTTTAATTTATTATATGATATAATTAAGGACAAAAATAGATTTTGCCCGCGATAATAATAAATAGATATTTGTTTGTACGTATACCAAAGTAGGGTTGCATTGTAGAGAATTAAAACTAACCTTTTAGTATTGTATAAGTTACGATGACTGTAAAAGTATTGTATAAATTATTAAGATCACTAGCTTACCAAAGTTTTTAATAAGGAAAATATAAATAAACTGTGCAAAATGTACAAAAGTATTTGTCACAAAGGGTACAGTTTACCAAATCAGCGAGTTGGCAGTCTAGCGCAGCGACAGAGTTTTCGCATCGCAAGTGGAAAGTACCTGGGTTCGATCCCAGGCAGGTTTGGCGGACTTATTTAGTTTGCTTGACCAGGCCAGCGTCCTACGAGTATTGCATATGCAATACAACCTGGCATTCGCAACAGTGTTGCCAGGTCCAAAATTTTTTTTTCCCTACATAATTTCTTAAAAATTCCCCAGATTTTCCCCAGATCTTTTAATTTGAAGAAAAAAGTAGTGATGGGAAAAATCGGGTTATTTTAATAATCGACTTCCGAGTATTCGAGTAAAAAATTCGGCAAAGTTGTAAAAAAGTAAAAAAGGGTTTTTTTTTAATCACTTCAATATTTTTTACGCTCTTCCGTAAAGCAACTAGTTTGTGTAGCCGCAATGAGTGATTGGTCATTTATGAATGCCATGCGGCTCGTTTCAAAAATGCGTGGTTCCCCTTAAAATACCAGCGAACGGAGGCCTGGGATTTACCGAAATATCACAAAATCAAAAAAGAATAAAAATTCCCTAAATTATAGAAAATTTCCCTTTTTCCCTACTGATTGCAGATTTTCCCCAGATTTAGGGAAATTTCCCCAGCAATGGCAACAGTGATTCGCAATGGATAAAAACACTGCAGTTATAAGGCGACCTCAATACGATACAGCTGTGAAGCCCTCCGACGATAGATTGGGGGGCTATGCGGCAACATTTTTCAAGTTGCACCATGGAGACGGAATAGGTTGCCCCCGTCGAGGTCTGTGCTGGATAAGCTTCCCCTCAACTACTACTATACTACCACCAAATCAGCGACTGCGCTAGGAAGGATGGCACACGTGAACTCTAAGATTATTAAAAATATACTTAATGTCTTTTATAGATAAATGGATGTCGACATATCAAGTTATTACGTGACGATAATAAATTTGAAAAATTTAACGCCTAAAAAAAACGTTTTCACGTAACATAAATGAAGAGACAGCAGATTTTCTTCATAAATTGTAAACCCTTTTACGTAAAAATATTTGTAGAAAATCGGATTTACTTAAATTAGTGTATAAAGTGGTAGTTTGCTCGCGGATTGGGTTGTAGGTACCATAATTTAAGGGTGACACAAGTTTTAAAACAAATTAATGTTCTGTTCATGAAAAGTCACGGTCATTAAAAATTACTCTTTTAAGCGCGCATGATTTGAACTGCATTATGCAACATACTGTTTTCATAGACAATAAGGTATATGTGTATGATTGTTATACCACGGTTATACTGTTTATAGTAAATTATTGGTGTACCTACGTATTTCGGGGCATATAAAAATAAAATAACCCTTGGATGCTAGTGCAATTCTTATAGGCAATATACCCTGCTAGATTCCAAATTTACAACAAATATTAAAATTAACAGAATAAACTCAATACTTGGGTGTAATTACCGAACGCGGTTGCGGGTATGAATTATTTTAATCAAGACCTTCTATGATTTAAGAAACATAATATACAAACCAAATTGTATTGCCGAGAAAAAAATCAAAATGGCAGTTGATTTTTTAATATTATGACGTCTGGTCATGATTTGACGTCAACGTCCTGTCATGACTTGACAAATAAACCTAACCTGAAAATATACCAATGTCGAAGTCATTGTCGTAAAACTAACCTCAAAATATTAAACGCCGATGGCAACGTCGGCAATAGGGAACTTTCCAATTTTTTTTTTCTATAATATGATTTAGTTAGGTCTAAAAAAAATATTCCTCAATTATTACTCCTTAAAAATCAGTAATAACTTGGTAAAAATTCTTCAAAGTTTCGCGCGTGTCAAAAGCATTTCAAACGACCTCTTAAGCGCGCCAAGCCCGATGACGTCAGGAAGTATGACTTTCCGTCATCCGTCATCCTGACCGGTGGCCGAGCTACCGAGTTTGCATTAGGATTGCCGTGTGTTCTTGTTATTGTATTGTTGTTTTAAGGTGGAATTCTCAACGTCGTTCAATTTATTGCCAACCTATATAACCTATTTCGTGGATGTCGCACTCGAATTATACTTCTTGACGTCACGACCCGTTTTTACCCGCTTGGGGTAATTTGAATTTTGGGGCATTTTTAAATCGTGCTAGCAGTCTTTTGGGATAAAATATGTGTTCTTTTTTGCTGCCATATGTTTTATGACAATATATACTTATGATTTATAGAATTTTTTCCCCATTTAAAATTTTTGTCAAGTTCCTTATTATTTCTGAAATATAGCACGAAAGTAAGATACAAAATATTACTTCGGTTTTCTCAATAAACAAATATATTTTATAGTAGCTTTAATCGTTTTTGACTTATCGGTATATATGCGAGATGCGAATGGAAAACAACCAAAAGCCTTAATTAGATGTTCCATCAAAATAAATATTTGTTGTAATTTTGGCCTAATTATATAGAATTTATTAATTTTACCTAAAATATTTGGTGCATTGTGAACGATATCTTACTTTTTAAGATTTTCAGTGAATCGGTGTACTAGCATATAAAGATTAAGGTTTTTCTTCTATATTTTCTAGTTTAGGATCAGCACATTGTAACGACAAGTTACCATGGAACTGAGAATTACAGTAAAAACCGAACTATAATAGGATGTATTATCTATTTTTCCTGGAACGTCTACCATCTAAATATTTCAATAAATAAGTTTTTCATCCCTAAAAATAAATAACATTACAAGAACGCTCTTAGTTCTGTTTTTCTGGATAAAACATTAAATGTAGTGTATAATACATATATAAAATAAATAAAAGTAATCGGTAGTTTTTTACGAAGGGTTGATAAAAAGTATTTAAGAATGGACACGTGCTATATCTAGGAAGCGTTAACAACTTTATTTATAACCAGTTAATAATATAATAGCCGCATAATATTTAAAATATAAAATGTCGCAAAAAGGCAAAAGTTAGTTGGGTTCTTAGTCAGAATTGTATGGTTGTAGATAAAGCATTTGACTCCCGTATAATAAACCATAATACACTCGAATGAATATCCTCGTCTATTATATTTTACATTATACGCTCGTTCAATAATATACTATTAAAATATTGGCAGTGCGTTACTGTTGATCGTGCTAGTAGACACTTAAAGTAATGCCATCAACGTAAATGTGTAAATTGACATCTGCGCAACCGCAGTAAAATATTTTTCCCGTTAGCGCCCGTAGACTTGCGTTCTTCCACGGTCCGTCTAACGTTACCCGAAGCGAACCGATTCGCTGCCGAACCTATCCGAGTCTCGACTGTCCATCATCTGTTTGGCTTTTGTTGTTCTATTTGTAAGCTAAAATTAAAAATGTCGGTTTTCCTTTTAATTTAACAACCAAGTTTTTCTAAAAAATTTATAAGTGCAAAGTTACAAGTGACTAACGGTAAGTGGCTTGACAAATCTGAGGCAAACTAAAACAAACAGAATCATTGAAAAACAGCACAATAAAGCTGATACGATTCGGCTTTAGAATGTTAGGTTAGAAGTTAGAATTTTAAGACCTGACATTTGACATTTTCACGTACGTACGGGAAGATGTACTTAAACTATGCATTGCAAGGCTGCATAAAGACTCGCAAACGTGTAAATTCGCGCGTTTACGTCTACGTTACCGGTGATCACTTCAAGTGTCTAGTAATAAAAAAAATCCCGAATAGTCTTGACGAACTACTTCCTATATATGGCATGTGTTCGTCCCTCAATCGAAAGTAAAAATAGAAGTGACAGGTAATCCGGATGTAAAAACATAAGATAAGCCGTACTTATTTGTTCTATGGGTAATACATAAACGCAGAACATAACCAAGCACTGCGTCTTAAATTTATTACAACAACCATGTTCGAGATTTTGTAAAAAATGCAATATATCTTTAATATGTTCTAATAAATTTTATAATAAGGCCACTTGTAATTATAATTCCCACTTTAACTGACACGAAAAATACCAAAAAGCATTTTTGACGTCCTAATTGAAAACTTTTAACTCTCAGTAAGATGGGTGACATTTGTTTACGGTTTTGTAACCGTGAAAATTAAAACTTTCGTGTCATAATTCGATGTCCTCAAAATTTTGTTTAAAATATACATTTTTTACAAAACCTCTTCCTAGAAAACCGAAGTTTTATCTCATATAAACTACTCAAAAATGATGATTTTAACATCTTTTTGAGGATAAATATGTTATAGCAGAAAGTTTAAGGATAGCCCGTCCAGGGTTGGATAGAGAATTTTGTCGGCTTTAATTTGAACGTAATTTATTATTAAAAAGAGCTATATGTTTCTGTATTATATTATATATATTTGTAACACTCTCTAAAACATCTTGTATATTAAAGAAGCAGCCTTTTTTAAAAAGTAATAAATTAGGTTCGTATCAAAGTCGACAAAATTCTCTATCTAACCCTGGACGCGCGATATCCCTCAGTGATTTCTGCTATAAAATATTTATCCTCAAAAAGATGCAAAATGGTTTAGATCCCCATTCATTTTCGAGTGGTTTAGAATTAAAAATGCCTTAATTGTACCACTAATAAGTTTTAAACAGTATACCTAACACAAAACCAAAGCAAAGCAAAGGTTCGAATAACGTTTTGCCTGTATCATCAATTTCAGAGTTTGCCAGTTAAAATGAAGCGTTTTATACCTAAAGGTAATTTATCAAGTTTGGATAATCCTATACTCTACCCATCGCTTGTAAAATACATTTTTTTAAGGCTCCTAATGTTTATAAAAGTTTTCTGAACCACAAAGAAGATAATTTAATTTTTTTATGTATAGTTTGGCATAGGTTTTACTTTTTCAGTGATGAGGTAAGAAAGCCTCTAAATTTTGCTCACTATAAGAAGCACCTCCACCTGCCGTATGTGCAGGTTTTGACGACGTTGCCCTGATGCTTGTGTTTTCGATAAATCGACTAAATATACTTTAATTCTTTCATAAATGAAACTAGTTTTCCAGAATTTGTCGCCTGGCCCAGTAAGATAGGTTAGTTCGTCTAATAGAAATTTTATTTTCTTTTAAATGTATACCGGTTTTGGCTTATTAGTGATAAAAAGGACATGTGTTTGGTATCAGACCCACTGACCCTGTAAAACCTAAATTAGAAAGATTCCTACCGTAGATACGTTATCAGTAAAGTTTCAACTGCAAAAACACGTTTTAAGTACAACCTATGATTTTTAAGCATTTTTTTAAATTTTGTTTTGAAGGCTTCAGTATTTTGTAAACATAATATGGAAAAATATCTTTAAAATTACTATAACTTCTTGAAGACATTCAATAAAATCTTAATATTAACACAAATTTACAAATTTATGTAATATATTTTTTTCGTCACACCCATAAAAAAAACGTGTCAAAAAGGGAAAAAATACAGGGGGGTTTGATTAATACCCTTTTAAAAGAGTTCAGAAATAAAAACTTGCAAATTAAAAAGATATTGCTTTGCGGTAAAAAAATAACATAAAATAAATTAACATGTTGCACTAGAAAAATAATTCAGTCACTATCGTGTCTTTTAACATCACATTCGCTATCTACAATATAAATAAACTGTAGTTAGAGGGTTTTCTCACTTAAATCACATAAAAATAACGTTACAATTGTTAATTCCTTTTTTCTTAAAAATTATATTTTTAGCTAAGATTTATTGTCACCACCTAAAACAAAGAAATACATTTTATTTAAAGCCAAAATATTTGTAATATTTTAAATGTTTAGCTTCTCAAATAGGAAAAAATTGTGGTTTCTTACATTCGATTTTACTTACATTTAACCTCTTTCTTTAAATTATAAATAAATAAATAAAATATGTGGACAAGACGTCGATAAGTAGAGGCAGATGGGAGATTTTGCGCTAATTTCGGTCTCCCCTACTGCGCATGCGCAGGAGTGTATAATTGCTTTTGAGCTGTAAGAAAAACAGCTCAAAAATAACTTAACTTTCCGGCCAGAACAGTAGATGTTCGGCGAAATATACTAGTCCGCAAGTAGTGGCAACTTATGCCTCCTAGCGGCAGCAAGTAAAAATAAGAGTACAGTACAATCGCGATAATATGAACATGCACTATTATGAACGACTCGGTAATATGAACAACTTAAATCTTGTTTGTTTTTGTTTCGCCGCTTTAGTTTCATTTCTTTCTTGATTCATTGTAGTATAATATGTAGCTTGTGAAAGTGAACATTAGATTAATGTAGTGTTTATCTTCAGTGCTAAAGAGTGTTATACCTTGAATCGTACTTAATTTTATGCATTAATCAGTTCAAAATGGTTAAAATAAAAGGAAAATCAAAATGCCTTTCTCTTTCCGAAAAAGCAAAAATCATAGAGATGTTAATAAAGGTTAAGGAGTAACTTTACTGTCAAAAAATTATGGAATTGCAAAATCTACAGTTTGCCCAATTAAGGGAAAAAGCAGAAAAATTATTGAAAGAGTAACCAATACAAAAACACCAACCAAAAAATGCACCTTAAAAAAATCTGAACTGCCAAAAATAAAAATTTTACTTTATAAATGCTTCCTTGCCCAACGCGAAAGAAACATGCCAGTTTCTGGAGATATGATAAAGCAAAAAGCATTAAGTTTAAGCGCCAGTTTGAGTGATGTTAATTTTAAAGCTAGCGATGGATGGTTCGATGGTTGCAAAGATTTAAGGAACGTTACGGAGTGCGATTTTTAAAAATTTCTGGTGAAAAACTCTCAAGCCAGCCAGAACTCATTAATCCATTTAAAGTTAATTTGAGAAGGGTGATTGAAGAGTATGATTTAAATGAGCACCAGTTGTATAACGCTGATGAAACTGGGTTGTATTGGCAACTACCCAGCCGACACACTGACGTCCCAGACGTCATTCTTTGGTCATTTAAGGTCTCCGACGTCATATGACGAAAAAATGTCGTCGTACTGACGGCAGTAATAAGACGTCCAGTAGTACGTAGTAGTGTAGACGTCAATAAGACGTCACTAAGACGTCTATAAGTATATGTCCATAAACCTTAATATATAATATCCCACAAAATACCAAAACAAAAAAAAGTCCATAACTCTTTTAGGGATAGTTTGATGGACGTGTGTATGTTTGGTTGCCCTATTTCATGTATAAAAAAACCCTTGACAATTTTTTTCCGTTATGGCCTGCACTATATTAAAAAAAAAACCTTTATTATTCAGTATTACAAAATTAAAAAGGTATTCATCAATTTTTTTAGGCAGGTCCCTATATAAAAGATTATAAACCAAATTATATTTATATTTCCCTTTCAAAATCATATTAGTGTCGTTTCCCGCCCTCGTGCCTAACCAGCGCCTCTAATAGGAACTAAGGGATCTAAAATCGTAATCTCGAAGAAGCAGCTGGAAAATCTCGAAGCCCGAACGGTCAGCCATCGCATCGCGTACCTACCTAGTGAAAGTTTATTACTAATAAACCCTTTATTTTTCTGTGAGTTTACTGTTTGTTATATATATGTAATGTATGTGTACTATATTATATAAAATGTCACTTCAAAATGTTTAGTTTTACCATTTATTGGACATCATGTTGCTCTCCCTCTCGTACATACCCTCTAGAATCTTGTATTTCTTTTAACTTGTGTTACTGTTAGGTATATTAGTTTTATATAGTTATTTTTATTATTTAGTTTTTCGAATTCTTTGTCAAGAAAATTTCATTTTCAAGTTAAGATAATATGTTAACAAATGGTACATATTATTGTCATTGTTATGGTATATTATTGTCATATTGTCACTGATGCAGATATACCTATATTGGGATTAAAAATTTAAAAATAAAGTAGTGTTTCGTTTAAATTAGTGGTTTTATTTTGTTTCCAAATCCGTTAAAAATATATAATATAAATAATTATAATACGTCAGTTAAAGAATATATTTGACGTTAATATGACGTCATTTCTATGGTCCATACGACGTCATTAGCTGACGTCATTGGGATGTCATTCGTCAAAAAGACGTACTATTATTCGTCCCCTGACGTCGCAAATGACGAAAAAGTTACGTCAATTTGACGTCAGTGTGTCGGCTGGGTACTAACTGATAAAACTTATTGTATCAATACACACTATGTAGTATGCTAGGTACAATAATAATAATTTGTTACATATGTATTTATGAGTATTTTTTGTAAACTTCGCTAATATAAACGTTCCATTAATATGAACTCCTTAGAATTTTTGTGTTCACGTTACCGAGATTTTACTGTATGTAATATGAGAATTTTTTAATTTTGACATTAGAATGATAAGATGATTATAAATCAATCGTCTTAATTTATTGAATTCTCGTTTTTAACATTGATTACGTCGTTGCAGTATAAAGAATATATTATTTACTTACAAGTGTCTTCAGTGGACTGTGTTCTACTTTCTTCCGATTCTTCTTTTTTTTCGTTATTATTTGCTGCTTCTTGACTATCTTCATTTAAACCTAAAGCAACCTAAAAAATTATATTTTTGGTACCAAATTCTTCAATAAATTTTCTTTTAAGATTGTAATGGGCTTTTTTATTAAATTTGTTGTTGACCCTATAGTACAGAACAAGAAAAATTTTATTATATGGTTTCACTTTTTAAAATTTTTAATTTTTTACTGAAAAGAATAAAACAACTAATAATAAGCGAGCAGCTAATGTCATAGAAGCTCGCACCAGTGGATAGCGTTGTACCCGACGCATTCCAACCTTACTCGTACATAAAACCTGAATTTTTAACCCTGAAACCGGCTAGTTGAAAATAAAGTCAGAACTACTTCCACACATTTAAAATGCTAGAAACAACATTGTTTTGATTTAATAATAATATTAAGTTTATTTAAAATTTAATAATATAATAAATATGTTTATGTTGTCTTCTATAAACTTATTCTTCAATCCCCTGAAGCTGAGCTTGTTAGGGGCAAATCTTATTTTTTGTTTTAGTATGTAAAATCATAAATAATGCATTAAAAATTAAGTTTTATAGTAAACATGTTAATTTATAGTATAAGCGCAGTTCTTTTTGAAGAAATATATTACCTATAATAAAATTATTAATTTATAATTTTTAAGTAAAAAATATTACTTCTAAATTATTCAGAACAATATTAATTAATTAACTAATTAAAGCATTTCTAAAAATATTTTCAAATTGTCTGTTTTTAATATCCATGTTTCTATTTCGACTTTAAATTTTTTTAATGAAATCAATTTTTTAATTTTTGTTGGTAAATAATCGTTTAAATAAAAACATAAATATTTGAAATTTTTTTGTCCTATGGACTTATTTATTTTAGATTTTATGGTTATTTCATTTCTATGAAGTGTATTATGATTATGGTTTTTAAATTGTATAAGGTTTTTCTTTTTAAATATAAATATTATATATTAAGATGTTATAAATGTAAAGTTGTCTTATGTTCAACTTTATTGTTTCTGAATATAAATTCTTTTGAAGGATAAAGATAATCTTTATTGAATATAATTTTTAGAAACCTTTTTTGAAGTATTTCTAATTTTTTAACTAAAGTTCTATTTATTCCTCCCCAACCTAAAATTCCGTAATTTAATAGCTATTTATACAATAAGTTGCGAAATGAGTGTCTTTTAGGCACGCGACGTGAAATTGTCCAACGAGGCAAAGCCGAGTTGGACAACACGTCAAAGTGACTAAAAGACATTGTTTCGTAACAAATTGAATACAATATTTTTTCCACTGAGGTTTTATAATAAAAAACTTAATTTTACTAACATTTTATTACCTATGTTTCATTGACACTTGCCAAAAAATATTAAATTATACCTAGTCTGTGGTTACGTTTTAATTGTAAATAATTACCTGCGTTACTTTTAAGCACGTTGCTCCTGGTAACGTGCTTAAAAGTTTTTTAAGCACGCTGCCCTTAAAAGGAGGTTATTAAAAAACCATAATGACAATCGAAAAGAGGTTATTATAAAACGTCAGTAGAAAAATGAGTTTTAACTAACGCGTAATATAATTTTTCCATATGTTTTACATTTAAAATGTTTTTAATGTTTTTAAAAATCGGTAGTAAACTTCTTAATTTTTTAATTAAGTATTCTAAGTGAAAATTCCAATTTAATTTACTATCAAAAATAATTCCTAAATATTTTATTTTATTACCTTTAAAAATTTGAATGTCTTCATTTATTTGAATACTATTCATATTTCGTGGTAGGTTATTCAGGTTTAAAGTAAAAGGAATATAATTTGTTTTATTAAAATTAATTGTTAACAAATTGTTATCAAACCAATTTTTTATAATTTTAAAATCTTTTTTAATTTTATGATTTAAGTTTTCCCAATTTGACAATTAAAAATCGTTAATTTTAAGGACTTGAGCTTTTAACAAATTTTTTAACCGTTATAAGTTAGTCCATTAACTCATACTTATAAATATCACAATTCTATTGTGGGTAAAGTAACACTTACTTCTAAATCTTTTAAAATTTCGGTTTCTTTGGGATCGATTAGGGAAAATCGATGATGCAAAGCAGTTAAGTGGACAAAGGTTTGGTTTAGATGCGAATGCAGCCCCAGCATTAGTACTTCTTTAAAATGTGCTCCATAAAGGTGCGCGACTACGTGAAAGAGAAGTCGTACTATTTTTCTTACTATGGATTCAAAGGACGAAGGAAATTCATTAGCTGAAAAAAATAATAGCTTTAGTGTCTTCAAATATTCAATGTAACCAGGCAACTAAGTATTATGTACCAGTATTCCCTAAAAACAATTAAGTACCAATATCAGCACAAGTATATGTAGAATGATTTAAAAAAACAACTAATACCTTATTGTATTCTTAAAGTACCAATTTTAAGTACTTAAGATACTCAATACAGCAATTTTACAAGTACTTATTAATACCCAATATATACAGTGTCCGCAAGAAAGTTCGCATAAAATGGGATTTTTTTTATTATTAGGTATAGGTAAAAATTGAAAAAGCAGTTAGTTTTTGCTAACCTAAAAACCAAAAATGACGTATACTGAAGCAGCTGCACGACTTGCGTTACCTGTCAAATTTTATATTTTTAATAAAATAGGTTCAAAAATGCCATTATTTATCAAAATATCGAAAAACTTTATTTGAGAAAGTTGTTTATTTAGGCATTTTTAGTCTCTGTACGAAATTTTGACAGTCTAATATAATTTTTATTTTTTGCCAGGTTCTTAAAAATTTTGATTAACCCTCGTAGATTAACTTTTATACATCGATGTAAAACCATTTGCTTACTTCATTTGTAATCTTAATGCAATTTTGTGTAAAATTTTTGTTTCCTATTATTTATTTTGCTTCAAAAACTGAAATTGTTATTGATCAGTATGTAATGTTTGATGCACAGTTTATCTAATTACATCAGTTTTGCCAAAACCGACGTTTCTCATTTTTCCTAAGTTAGTAAACAGATGTACAAAAAGAAAATATTGGAAGCTTTCGTTGAAATTTTACTTAATTAATATTAAATTAAATTAATTATATTAAACTATATTTTTGTTGAATAAAATGTTTCGAGCGATTAATATTTATTCTTTTTAATCCAATATTAATTAAGTAAAATTTCAACGAAATATTTTCTTTTTGTACATCTGTTTACTAACTTAAGAAAAATAAGAAACGTCGGTTTGGCAAAACTGATGTAATTAAATAAACTTTGCATCAAACATTACATACTAATCAATAACAATTTCAGTTTTTGAAGTAAAACAAATAAAAGGAAACAAAAATTTTACACAAAATTGCATTAAGATTACAAATGAAGTAAAGGCAAATGGTTTTACATCGATGTATAAAATTTAATCTACGAGGGTTGATCAAAATTTTCAAGAACCTGGCAAAAAATAAAAATTTTATTAGACTGTCAAAATTTCGCACAGAGGCTAAAAATGCCTAAATAAACAACTTTTTCGAATAAAGTTTTTCGATATTTTGTTAAATAAGGGCATTTTTGAACCTATTTTATTAAAAATGTCAAATTTGACAGGTATCGCAAGTCGTGCAGCTGCTTCAGTATACGTCATTTTTGGTTTTTAGGTAAGCAAAAACTAACTGCCTTTTCAATTTTTACCTATACCTAATAACAAAAAAAAAATCCCATTTGATGCGGACTTTCTTGCGGACACTGTATATACTAAAATATCTCTTCTAGAGATACAGGAAAAACTTAAAAAGTTAGGTATTTTTAATTCTAGGGGATTTTTGAACAAGACCAATGAGGAAGCCTATTCATGGTGTAATCTTGGCCATATTGGAAAAAGTTAAAAAAAATTACTGAATGGTCAAAAGCCAGAGTGCCCTCTGTGGTTCAAACAGCACCTACATAATATTCCTACATATTAAATGTTAACAATATTAATTAAAAAACCTTACCATATTTTGTAGGAAAAATATTCTCATCACTTATAGTCTTCTGTATAAATGTCATTACATAATCTATATACTGAGGGGCGGCAACCTTAGTTTTCTTCCCCTTCTCGTCAAACCACAAATATGTCCTAAAATAAAAACCAATCATAAACTCGTTTTTAAATAATAACAGTTATAAATAGCAAAAGTAGCTTCTTGGGGTTTTGAAAAAGCTGTGACTTGATGAAGTAATTCACATTGTAGATTCGTTGGCTCATGGCTCATATTACTTAAGAATTACATAAAATGTAGCTCATATAGCTTTCTATGGATCTGTGTAATTTGTACAGTTATACAACTTATACTATATATACCTCTGTCCGGGTCCTGTCATATCAGGGCAACTGTTTGCTGTACAAAATTCACTAACTGCTCCATAGACTAGATTAACGTGTTCGAATAGGGCCATCGCTAAAACATTGCTATGTGTAAACTTAAAAAGAAACATTAATGTCTAAAATAATAATAATAACAATAATCATCTTTATTTAGCACTTGGCTAGTTATTGCTAAAAAAAAATTACAAAATAGTATTTACATAATATGTTAGTTAGAAAAATATAAATCCTAATCTATGTGTCCCTTAAGGTGGAATTATCAACGTCATTCAATTTATTGCCAACCTATAACCTATTTCGCCTTGTTTTTCTTAGTTTATTATTTTACTGACTAAGATTTAAATAAAATCAATATCGTCGGCACATTATTTAGGTAATATCTGATATATTACAAAAATATCAATTTATTTCATTGCTTATTTTGGGAGAATTGTATAGTGAAAGAACAATGACATAATAATGTTAAAAAAAAATTTAACCGATATTTTTCGATATACAATTCTCCTTAAATAACTTATGAAATTCCTTGATATTTATTTAACATGTTAATTATTACCTATCGAGGACTTGAGGTAGGAGGCCGATCGCAATGCATTGGATTCGGTCCAAAATTAGCATCGGTAATTCAGCTTTACGAGTCGCTGTAAGATGGCGCGCGTGTTCGAAGTGGGCTATCAAATAATGGTTTCTTATGGACGCAATAACTATTTTTATTTAAATTAGTTCTTTAAGGAACAAATAAGGACTTTTATATGAATTTACACTTACTTTGTTATACTTATTAGTAAACTCGGCCTGTATAAAGTTCCAACGATGCTTGGTTTTTAAAATACAGGGTATTAAACATTCTAGCTATACCTTTGGAGCTAGAAAGATACTTATTTGGCTGCGTTTCCTCTCTGAAAAAGATCCTGTCTTACACCCCGATACAAAGCAAACTCTACTTTTATAAATTGTACCATTATTCATTATAAATATGGAAATTAATTACAATACAACGTTATTTGTCTTGTCTTGCCTTCAAACATTATTTGTTATTTCGAAAAATAAAATGTCAATTGTCAAAAGTAAAAGCACAGAAAAATAAAGGGTTTAAGTAAAAGTTAAAAACTATGGAGGATCTAGTTTTCCATATTAAAAACGAAGAAAAAGAAGACAACATCAGCCCACTTCGGACGCGAGAGCCATCTATCGGCCAATAGCGAACTAACCAAAAAACCGGGACAGAATTTGAAAATGCTGCCATTGTCGATCGGCCTCCTACCCTATAGTTCTCCATATTATTACCTATAGAATATGAAGACGATATTTATTTTATTTAAATTTTGTGTAAAAGTTAGAAAAAATAAATAAATCTACGCGAAATAGGTTATAGGTTAGCAAGCATGTTGATACTCCCACCTTAAATAATGAAATACTTTTCTGGTAAAATCACCCAAACTATTTGCATTTTTAATACTCTCCGGGAGGTCATTAAAAAGGCGAACTCCCTCAAAAAACAACGAGTTTTGTAAAGATGTAGTCTTAACCGTCTCAATGTTGTAGTGGTGCCTAGAGCGAATGTTATAATCGTGAAAATTTGATCTTTTCTTAAGAAAAGCATCACAATATCTTGGTAACTGTTCATGATCTATTTTACGTATTAGAACTAAATTCGCCCTTCTGATGCTCTGTACGACAGACGGCCAATTCAAGCTATGTAACATGCTTCTTACTGGGGTATACCGATTGCATTTGGGAATAATTCGCATAATCTTATTTTGCTGAATCTGCAGTCTACATATATTTTCCCGAGTACAAGATATTAATAAGGAACAACAGTAATTAAAGTGGGGCAAATATTTGTGTTAAAAAGGTTATGATGGGGCAATTGCCTATTGTGATGTGATAAAACAGGAGTCCAAAAATACGCCGCAAAAGCATACCTACTGACGTCATCCTATAACAAACAATTATTTTATTTGGCAGAGAAGTGGCTGATTATAATGTTGTCGTTGTTTCGATGATTTGAATAAAAAAAAATAACTTAAAGCCAGAAAACAAGACGTCACGAGTCGACGCGCCGGGCTGAACGGCTTCGAACTCTGTCGATTCGTTGGTATGCAATGACTAGAATAGAATAGATTTTATTTACGGATATACCATTTTACAATATACCAACATAAACCAATTACAACAACAATTACGGTTCTTTTATATATACTTAGGAACTATACCAGTCTTTTAAATATATAAATTCAAACATAACAAAATCACAGACTAATCAATGTTAAATATGAGGTTTACAGAATCAATTTTTTAATCTGGGATTTTAATTTAGTCAAGTTACAATTAAAAAAATCAACATACTTGGCAACCGAGTTACCAAGCTTGCATATTCTCTGAATGGGCAGGTTTGACAATAATTTGTTCTGTGATACCCAATGTAGAAAAGCTCGTTATTTCTTAAATTTACTTGCGGAATTACGAGAATAGATCAGGACAGTCAATGAGCCCATTGACGATCTTGAACAAAAATATAAGATCTAGAAAATCTCTTGTGGCATCAAGCCTTGGTAAACGCAACAATTTGAGAATTTCATCAGAATTCACGTCCTCAGCTGGAATATTCAATTTGTATGCGATAAAACTTGTTTTGAACCCTTTCAAGCTGAGATACATGAGTACCATAGAATGGAGACCAAACACTTAAGGCATATTCCAATATTGATCTGATAAGTGAACAATAAATGTTTTTAAAGTTATAAATGTTGTTAAAGTCTGACATACTACGCTTTACAAAACCTAACATTTTAAGAGATTTATTCGCAAGGGATTCAAAATGTTCTCTAAATGTTAAAAATGAGTCCAGAATGATAACAAGATCTTTTATTCTTTCAACACTCTCCAAATTAGATTATAATTAACAAACAATGGAATCAGAACCCTGCAGAATCTCACGATCTTACATTTGTCAACATTTAGATCCAGACTATTTTTAAAACATTACTCAAAAAAACTATCTAGATCCTGCTGTATTAGAACACAATCATCAATGTTCTCCAGTGTTCTAAAAATTTTTAGATCATCGCAATAAAACAGAACCTCACAGTGCTTGAAACATTTCAGGATATCATTCAGGAAGCAATCAAAAAGAACTGCAGATAGGTGCTCCCCCTGTGGAACACCTGATGAGACTTCAATAGGTTCTGAAAGATTGTCAATTTGTCTTCGATCAGATAAAAAAAACTTTCCATCCAAGATACCAGAGGGCCATGGATACCTAACGTCGATAGTTTCTGTTTTAAGATCTTTATATTTACTCTGTCGAAGGCCTTGGAGAAATCAGTGTAGATGACGTCGACCTGACGCCTGCTCTCCAAGGCCCCGGACGTCGGTATTAGGTTTTCGCTTAGGTTCGTTTTGTAGTGGATAATTCAAAATTTTAAGAACTGAAACCGTATAAAACTTTATTGTTTCTTCTCTATACAGTAGGGTCAAAATTAAAATTTAGTGAAAAAGTCCATTTTATAATTTAATGAATGCAGTAAATAACCAAAGAATGACAATAATTTTGCATTAACAAAAGTTTTATGATTAAGGAATTTTAGATTGGGAAAATGTAAAACCACAAATTAAATATTGTGAATTTTTACATTTTTGACGATTGTTGCAGAAACTCTTTAGTTATATTCTGCTATATATTTAGTTGTAGTTTTTTTAGGATGCATAATTTGTAATAACTTCTACAAAAATAAAGGCATAAATAAATAAATAAAATTGCACTGATAAATAATCATAAAAACAATATTCATTGGGGGTCCAGGTTTGGTGACGTATTTATGGATGACGCCTAATCACAACACAAATTCTACTCAATACCAATAATAATTATAATGATTAGTATTGGGAAAAAGGGTTCAGTCAACTCCCAATTATTTACTGGAATGGTCAAAGAGCTCAGAAACAAAGCGGTACTCACTGTGTGAGGCTAACCATTCATTATAATCCAGTCCAGCAGGAAGATCTACTAAAAGCTTTATGTCCATTTCTGGCAATTTTCGTTCAAGTACTGTAGCTTCAAGATATAGCTTTGAATCGGTCGATGAAGAGTCTGCACCTTCCTTTTCCTTACGCCTCGCTTTTCTGTAAATAAATATTGATTTTGTGATAATTTTATTAATTTCAAAGCAATACAATTTATCAAAATATTATTTTCTTACTTTATATAGGTAGGAAGGTATACCTATACCAATTCAGTAATCCCTTTTTTTTTAATTTGATGAATATTAAATATAGTTAAGATATATGCTTGATATCCTTATCATATATGATAATGCTTTAACTAATAATAATTGAAAGCCACAACTACCAACATAATTCCTTTATTTGTGTGCCTATCTATCAACTGATATCATACCACAATAATTGAGTCATCATTTATGCATCCATGACGAATTATTGACTTTTTTAATTTTATGCTTATTATTATTATTATTATGTATTATTATAGGTAAATGATAATAAAAATCGATTTTTTAGGGGTTACAAAAAATGTCCTCTATCAACACTCAACCAACTTCTTATAGTATTCCTGTTTTAGAAAATCCAGAACAGGTATGACCAACAGCTTATAGGCTGTTGAATATGTCTTTAAGGAACCATTGCATGAGGTTTTTATAGTTTAATATGGAGAGCCTAATACCTCTTTTTAAGTTTTTTTCAAAATAACTTGAAAACAAAGAAAAATTCCAGATTTTTACAAGAATACCAATATCCAATCCTGGTTTTTTATTTTTTAATCGAAAATGCCAACTTTTGGTTTACAACTGTAAAATTTGTATAACAGCATGCGGTCGGTTTTGTGAATTATTTTGACAACTGATAAGTAAGTATGCCATTCTTACATTAAAAATAACAAAATAACATTTTAAAATATCGTCGACATTAAAAAACATTACTTCTTGCCGTGTATGTAGGTCTAACAATGTAGTAAACAGTTTTGTTTTATGAACACGTCCCTAAAAAGGTCCTAAAAGGTATTATAGAGAACAGTCAAAATATCATTATTTTTGACACACCCAGCATCTAAATAGGTAGGACTCCAGACATATTTTTTAACTATAGAATTATTCACAAAGTTGACTGCCGTTGCATAAACTTTTATATCCCTTGATGAAATTTTCAGGAAACCTCGCAGGAAACTTAGGAAAACATTACAACTTACGCGAACAATGCATAAAATAAAAAGTACCTACAATATCAATCAAACTTTTGCTTTGTCACTGTATACACAAGCAATAACACCAGATAAAATAATCACACTTTATAAATTCTATAAACCAAAAAATCACCTGCAAAAACAAGTAGTCAAAGACTGCTCATTAAAAACTAAAACTTTGGAATTATCAATTTTCGGCTTGTGCAAAATCGCTCTAGTCAACCACATTTTTCTAGTCTAATTTTGAACTGACATTCGCCTTGCAAATCCACTATAAAGGTTAAACTAGCTAAACAAAAATTGAAGTTAATTAAAGGCCAAAGGAGAAGCCTCATAAAATTAATGACACAGTTATTGGATTTTCTGCCAGTGTGGGATGTTTAGCCCTGATTTTTTAATAAAATGTCTTAATTTACTGATTTACTCCTACACCAGGAAATTGTGTTTTTCATTACTTTAAAATTATCGAATTTTAGACTGGCAGAATGATTGATTTTACCTTTGATGAAAAAAAAAACTTTTTTCAAATAACAGTGTCACCAGTAATATAAAGTCCGCATCATATGGGATTTTTTTTTTATTAATGGTTTTATTCAAAATTTGAGTTTGGCATCAAGTTCTGCTTCGATCGAGATGAAAATTAAGCAAAAAAAATAGTAGTCACGTGATTCGCATTATCTGTCAAATTCTAATTTTTCCAAAAAATAATTCAAAAGTGGGGTTATTTCTGAAAATATCGAAAAAAGTTATTAGAAAAAGTTTTTTAATGCAGTTTCTAGCCCCCATGCAAAATTTTAGCTGCATAAGATAATTTTGATTTTTTTACCTATATTTTGTAAATTGCACCACTTTTGCAAAATAAGACTCAACGCAACCCACATAAAACTTCTTAATTTTGACAATGCTTTATTTCGGATACATTTTCTTTAAAGTAGCGCCATATTAAATTTGTGATTTTCTACAAAATCAAAATTGGGCTATTAAAATTTGGTCGCATGTGATGCAAAGTTTATTTGTTTTTGACCCTGTCAAAGGCAACTTCATAAAATAAGTATTTTTGAAAGTGTCTGAAAGTAATACACCTTAATATTAAGACAAAAAAGAACACAGTGTCATAATTAAAGTGTTCATTAAGTGGAAAATAAATTTTAGTTTAACTTAACGTAAAGTTTATCTATTTTCAACAATTTAATTTAAAACTCCTTTATTTTATTTTTTATTTTTTACTTTCAGACACAAACTACGTTTTCAGAAATACTTATTTTATGAAGTTACCTTATACAGGGTCAAAAACAAATAAGCTTTGCATCACATGCGACCAAATTTTAATAGCCGAATTTTGATTTTGTAGAAAAACACACATATAATATGGCGCTATATACTTTTAAGAAAATGTATCTGAAATAAAGCATTGTCAAAACTAAGAAGTTTTATGTGGGTAGCGTTGAGTCTTATTTTGCAAAACTGGTGCAATTTACAAAATATAGGTAAAAAATCAAAATTATCTTATAAAGCTGAAATTTAGCATGTGGGCTAGAAAATGCATTAAAAAAAACTTTTTCCAATAACTTTTTTTGATATTTTCAGAAATAACCCCACTTTTGAATTATTTTTTGGAAAAAATTAAAATTTGACAGATAATGCGAATCACATGACTACTATTTTATTTTTGCTTAATTGTCAACTCGATCGAAGCAGAACTTGATGCCAAAGTCAAATTTTGAATAAAGCTATTATTAAGAAAAAATTCCATATGATGCAGATTTTACTGGTGACACTGTATAGGAGGAACCTAGACAGAAAATAAGTAGTGGAAAACTGGCGGAATTTTTTAGGTTTATTCTGATCTCAAATGAGGAGCTCCTTGTATCATATGGTTGCAATAATAATAAAAAGGTGGTCCCAAGGTGGTATTTTCAGAACCCTGCATTCAGAATCACTACCTAAAAGCTGCCACGGAAATTTCAGTGACATATTTAATTATGAATGACAATAAAGTGTAGTCTTAATTATTTATCTATGACAGAAAACGAGAATATAAGTATCTTAAGGTGGGAGTATCAACATGCTTGCTAACCTATAACCTATTTTACGCAGATTTTATATATTTTTCTAGCTTTTACACAAAATTTAAATAAAATCAATATCGACTGCATATTCTATAGGTACCTAATAATTGACATTAAATAAATATCAAGGAATTTCATAAATTATTTTAGAAGAATTGTGTAACGAAAAATATTGAGTATGATTTTTAAAAATATTATTATGTCATTGTCATGTCATATTCTTTCACTATACAATTCTCCCAAAATTAGCAATGAAATGAATTGATACTTTTGTAATTCAGATATTACCTACGCCGACGATATTGATTTTGTCGAGGATTTCATTTAAAAGTTAGTAAATAAAATAATAATCTAAAAAAAAACAACGCGAAACAGGTTATAGGGTGGCAAATGACATTGAAAATTCCACCTTAAATAGTTAAATTATGTTTATTATAGTTCATATTTTATGTTGGTTTCAAAGAGACATATACAGTGTCCGCAAGAAAGTCCACATCAAATGGTATTTTTTTTTTATTATTAGGTATAGGTAAAAATTTACAAGGCAGTTAGTTTTTGCTTACCTAAAAACCAAAAATGACGTAAACTAAAGCAGCTGCACGACTTGCGTTACCTGTCAAATTTGACATTTTTAATAAAATAGGTTCAAAAATGCCCTTATTTAACAAAATATCAAAAAACTTTATTCGAAAAAGTTGTTTATTCAGGCATTTTTAGTCTCTGTCCGAAATTTTGACTGTCTAATACAATTTTTATTTTTTGCCAGGTTCTTGAAAATTTTGATCAACCCTCGTAGATTAACTTTTATACATCGATGTAAAACCATTTGCCTTTACTTCATTTGTAATCTTAATGCAATTTTGTGTAAAATTTTTGTTTCCCATTATTTGTTTTGCTTCAAAAACTGAAATTGTTATTGATTAGTATGTAATGTTTGATGCAAAGTTTATCTAATTACATCAGTTTTGCCAAAACCGACGTTTCCTATTTTTCTTAAGTTAGTAAACAGATGTACAAAAAGAAAATATTAGGAAGCTTTCGTTGAAATTTTACTTAATTAATATTGGACTAAAAAGAATATATATTAATCGCTCGAAACATTTTATTCAACAAAAATATAGTTTAATATAATTAATTTAATTTAATATTAATTAAGTAAAATTTCAACGAAAGCATCCAATATTTTCTTTTTGTACATCTGTTAACTAACTTAAGAGAAATAAGAAACGTCGGTTTTGGCACAACTGATGTAATTAGATAAACTTTGCATCAAACATTACATACTGATCAATAACAATTTAAGTTTTTGAACCAAAATAAATAATAGGAAACAAAAATTTTACACAAAATTGCATTAAGATTACAAATGAAGTAAAGGCTAGTAAGGTAAGTAAAGGTTATAAAAGTTAATCTACGAGGGTTGATCAAAATTTTCAAAAACCTGGCAAAAAATAAAAACTGTATTAGACTGTCAAAATTTCGTATAGAGACTAAAAATGCCTAAATAAACAACTTTCTCAAATAAACTGTTTCGATATTTTGATAAATAATGGCATTTTTGAACCTATTTTATTAAAAATGTCAAATTTGACAGGTAACGCAAGTCGTGCACTTGCTTCAGTATACGTCATTTTTGGTTTTTAGGTAAGCAAAAACTAACTGCTTTTTCAATTTTTACCTATACCTAATAATTAAAAAAAATCCCATTTGATGCGAACTTTCTGTTTAGGTAATGACAAAAATTGTTACTTATGAATCCAGAAATAGCTTTAACAAGTATAAAAACAAGAGAATGTTTTGTCTAGGGGAGTGTACTTAGTATTTTTTAAATATTTCTCTTTAATCTAGTAAGTATAATCCTAAAACCTATGTAGGTATGTAATATTTTAATGGTGTTAATTATGGCCACTAAACCGAGCATGACCTCTTAAAAAGTATAAACAGGAGAAATTGGACATGTTTAACGATTTCGGTAATAATTCCATCCGTTTTAATCCAAGGTTTTCATAGGTCAACCAATTTCATAATTTTAATAATTAAGCTTTAATCATATTTTATTTACAACAGCAGAGCTGTCCAGTTCAAGGTTTTAAAGATGCTAGCTAACTTGTTAATCCCTTGTTTTAAGCTGTTTTTCTTCTTGCCTATTCATACACTTAAGATTTTTAAGAACACAATTAGGTATACTTACTTCATACAAAGTTAGTTGAGACAACGTAAATATTGGGGGTACAATCAATTTACTGCATCACACACTGAAACTACAATACAAATATAACAAAATTTGTATTGATCGCTCCCCATACAGATGTTCGAAAGTCCACGTGGACTTGACAAGTCTGTCATCAAATTTTTTTATTTTTTTGTCTGTCTCAACTAAGATCATATATACTTTAATAAGTAGGTATATAGGTACATATAAGTACTAATTATTAAAATTATGGGCTCCAAAATGTTTTTTCTATACTTATACCTAAAACATTACCTACCTCAATCAAAAATAAAACACTAGATAAAACCTAACAAGACTACAAAAATAAATGAGCCTGAACAGCCTTGATATAACATTTTGAATATTTCCCAGGTAGCAGGATGACGTCTTTAAGACGTCGATTATTGGTCATCAGCGACGTCATAAATTACGTAAATAAAACGTTTAAAAGACGTGCGTAAGTCACAGACCAATGACGTCTTTTTTGACGTAAAAAATACGTCATCTTAAGACGTCTTTTCAGGTGTAGAAAACGTCAATAAACGTCATAATTTACGAAAAACGAAAAACTTCCTAAAATAATACATAATAGGGGTAAAAAAATACATATAAATATTTTATGTAAAAAATCCTTTTAATGATAATAAATTAACTATTACAACTTTCATGAGTACGCAGAATTGGAAAAATGCTAAGGAATCCTTTAATGGCGGCCAAAATACTTCTTTTTTTCGGGGCGTCACCCAGTATGAGGGCACAACGGCTACTCCCCCGCCGTCAATAGCCTCGAACTCGATAACCTTGGTACATTTATATTCGTTTATAACACAAAATATATAGAAACCATGATAGAAACTAAATCAAAATCACCATAAACTTTTCACTTTCATTTTTGCCGAACTGTCGACTGCCTAACTGCTAGCGCCAACAACATACTTCTGCGTTCTGTCAGACTGCCAATGTCATAAAACGGAGCGCGGGTAATTTAAATTTGATATTCGCAGACTTTTAATGACAAAATAGGTTTTCGCTTTTGCAAATTTTACATACATGAATGATTCATTTGAAATGGTAATATTTTAAAAGTTTTATGATACGTACGTGCCTTTAACTATAAGAAAAAGCTATTCTCAGGCGTTTTACTTATTTAAAAGTCTGTCCCTCTATATTTTCAAAAAAATTGGTCACTTAGATACTTTTTAATGATACGTATAATTCAATAAAATGACTAAAAATGGACGTTTTTATTACGAAAAATTATGACGTATAATACACGTGTTAAAAACTACGTTATTTTGACGTCATCTTGCGACCAAAAGACGTCAAGTGACTAAAAATCACCAATATTCGACGTCATAAAGACGTCATCCTGCTACCTGGGTTGCGTTATTTTAAACAAAACAAAACCATGTATATGTACTTACCGAGGTACTTACCTACCTACTAAACTCTTGACTATAGGTTTACCTACTAATAGTAAGCTCCAGCAACTTTAAAACTAACTAGCAGTAAGTTTTTTGTAAGTTTACTTAAATTAATGAATTTATTGATAAAATATTGTTCTTCAGTGGTCTTCACCACCTTACTTTGTCTTTTATGTGTTATGATGCTTACTTATAATAGGAGATGGGCAAGACAATATAATATTAAACAATATAGATACATACATCATAATTATTTAATTTCTTTACATATAAGTAAACCGAGATATAAACATTTAAGTATCAAATAGGTACATGGAATTAGGTAAGAACCCATGTGAAGAGTGTAAGTATACTTAGGTATGATAAAATTTAATAGCAAGGAATACCAGAACAAAAATTAACTCAGTGATAGGAAAACTCACATTTTATATAAACAAGTGCTAATAAGAATTTATTTCATGGCCTTGTCTAACTGCTTAGCAGGAAGTTATCTGAACATGATAAACTTAGTGATAAATATAGCACGGAGTGTGGTATTGAAAATATGTACATGTACTACTAAGACTAGATTATATTTTATGCCTATGAATATTATTGCTCTTCCAGGGTAATAGGTAATTAGGTAATAATAATTTGTTGAATTGACTTACCCAATGAACCAGTCCACGGTATCGCGGAGGTAATCTGGTAGACGATCCAGTTTGATGGTTTAATAAAAACTTGCGAAAAAAATTGATTCTTTATTGGGAAACCTTTTAAAAAGCGTAAAATTGATATTGGAAACTCAGCTGATTAGAATGGCTGAGCTTTGTACGATATTCAAACTTTCAGCGAGAGCATTGCGTAAAATTGTAGTCAATACTTCTTAGGTTAATCTGAGAGACCTATATACAATTTTAAAGCAAGACACGACAATTTTTCTTGATTTATTTATGTAAATAATTAAAAGTTAACGACCAATTTTCTCTTATCACTCCATCACTTTTCACTTTTTTAGACAGGATCACCAACTGTAAAACTAAAATCTGGTTACTTAAAATAATATAAAATATGCGGATTTGCTGTATATAAAAGAATATACAACTGGATAAGAGATTTAAAGCTGTACTGGTTAAAATTTTTAAAATAATTTATTCATTGGAGAGAGCCTAAAAATATCTCAATTATTAAAAAGAATCATGTTTGATGTAAATGTAGGGACGTTTACGCTTGCATATATCTCATGTTGTAACTCTGATTCATGTTTGACAGATCTTTGGAGAAAATTTTGACAGAATTATATTTGTCATATGTCACTGTCACTGTCAGTGTCTGTTGTGTTTTTCGGTATTTCGGTTTTCCTGTTTTTCATTCCAGTACAAAAGAAAAATATAAATAATAGCATTTTAAAATATACGACTTTCTAATTATGGGTAATTTATATCACATTTATTTTGTAGGTCCAATTCCAAACGAAATGTTTATATTTTGTATTTTATTTTTAGAAAAGAGTCATGATATGTTAGATTTGTCGAATAGTAAGCTTAAAAAACTTAACAAGTCTACACAAAAAGATAGCCAAGTTACTGATTTAATACTAGATGACAACGAACTACAGAGATTGGATAATATTGACTCGTTTGTAAAATTGCAAAAGGTAAGTGATAATTCAAATGATAAATAAGTTTGTCCACACATGGATGTGAACTCTGGGAAGCACAAGCAAAATGTAACCTCTAGAATTATAAATGAAAACATTTTTGTTATGTTATATATTATTATGTTGTATTGCATTTATATGCCAACGAAGTACATTCTACACCTGCATCGTGTACCAATATCTCATCTTCAAAGGGGAATGTACACAGACCTGAGTACAAGTCGGTGGGAATGTATGATGAATTTAATTAGAACCCAGGTTGTACAAATATACTTAAGTCTGTGTTCTTACTGTAAATGTTAGAACAGCAGGCAGTGGTACAGGTGGTAGTTATACAGCAGTAAGTATATCTCATCAAAATCCTGTAATTTGTATTGGGCTAATTCTAGAGATTTAGTTTTTGAGTGCCTATAACTTTTGTATGCTACTTCAGTTACACAACTTAATATATCAGTGGCCTGCTACTGTGATATATTTACACAAGTTAGAGCTTTTATTTATAATAAATTGAGTTATAAATACAATAAAATTTTGGTGAGTTTTGGTAACTAATATTTTAATGTTTAGTTGTCAGCATGTCGCAACCAATTACTTCGAATGTATGGAGTATGTAGGCTTCATAATCTCCACACCCTTAAGCTAAGTAACAATGGCATTCTTACTATTGAAGGCTTAAAGGAGCTGACTGGCTTAAAATGGTTATGTCTTGCTGGGAATAATATTAAGGTGGTATATTTCACACTTTCATGTATGGCTAGTTAAAGTTAAATAATATAGGATGCTCTGCAGGCATAAATTTCTTCATTTTTCTTAAAGATACTAACGTATTAAAAGTTATTTTGAAAAGCTATGAAAGAAATTCAGACCTGTTTGTTAATCTATGGGTTTTTAAGGTAATTATTTTCTTACTAATTAGATGCCTAATTAAGTAGGTACCTACTTACTTAAAAAAACTGAAAAAGAAAATTTTTATTTTTTTTTGTGCTTTATTTTTAGTGAAAAAGCCCATAGCTAACAACGCGAGGCGAGGAAATAATAAAGAAGACCTCGGTCGTTAACATTTTGGGCCAAGTGCCTAATAAAGTTTATTATTGATTGATTGATTACAAAATTAGAAGCTGAAAAATTAAGTTTGAAGTTTTATGCTGCAGGTCTTTCTTCATCTTTGTGCTAACAAACATTTTTTTCTTGCAGACAATTGAACACCTGAATACTAACGTTAATTTGGAACATTTGGATCTGTCAGAAAATAGCATAACACATATTAGTGATATTTCGTTTCTAAAGTCCCTTAAGGTAAAAGGTGTTGCTTGGGTGCTTATATAACTTATGTCATTAAAACTGACTCTAACCCTATGAAAAGTCAAAAGCTGAGTGCGCCACACGGTTCTATAGCTACAATGCTGGACAGTTGTATAAAATGTCTAAAAAGTAGTTTTAACAATGTTTTCACTAAAAAGTAAAGTTTGTAGTTAGTAGCTTAATAGACATCTATTAATGATCTAGATGTCCATTAGAAGTGTTCAGTTAAATAAGAAAGCAATGTATGTTTCAAAACTCGAGTCAAAACGGCAATATTTCAGTTGCTATAGAACAATGCGTCGAACTATAGCAAATGTATGTTTATTTACAATATTTTTATCCATTTGGGAATAATATGTTTTTGTTTTAATTTGGTGGTTATAAAATAGCCCTTTGGGTTCTAGGGCAATAAATAATGCTTTTACACTTTAGGTTTCTAAAGTATCTAAAATATTGAAATATGGCAATTATTTGTCCTGTTTATGTTCTACTTATTCTCTCTTATACTCTTCTTAAAAAGTCATGCAATCTAGTATCTTGTTGCATTTTTGAAATATTTATGAAAAACTTATAATAAAATTTTTTTAACACCGTTTATCTTGCGAACAGGAAACAAAAACTCTTAAAAATGTGTCACGAACAATAGTTATAAATATCGGCCTGCAATTGGGAAACACCCTGTATAAAGGGTATTGTTTTTATGCACCATTATTTGCTCATTACTTTTAATTGGGTTTTTATTCCTACAAGCTTTTACCATACGCCTTGAGACGGAAAAAAACATCACAGGGTTATAGTCTAGTTTCTAAGCTTATTCCTGAACATTTTTTTTACTATGGTGACGGGACCCCTATTATTTATTATGTTCGCCTTAGACTGATCATCAAATAAACAACTTTCTACCTAAAGAAATAGTCCGTTCTTCTAAGTTCTATTAGTCGGTGCTAAAGATTGTGTCCAAAACCAAAAAATTGTTATTTGCAGAATATGCAAATCAAGATTAAAAAAGCAGTTTATCAGTGAAAACAAAACCATCACCAA
The DNA here is from genome assembly GCA_963969555.1 of Polydrusus pterygomalis. Classification (NCBI taxonomy): domain Eukaryota; kingdom Metazoa; phylum Arthropoda; class Insecta; order Coleoptera; family Curculionidae; genus Polydrusus; species Polydrusus pterygomalis. Next base: position 25,836,260 of record OZ018379.1, read on the forward strand.
CAAAACAAGTTGCTAGGTGCATTAAGTTTATATTACTTACACTAAACAACTTAGCAACGATCTTCATTCATTTTCTTTAAAAACGCTTGGTGTTTTCTATCCTCAGGTTGTAAATAAATTAGAATAAATGGCCCAGAACCTTTAACTATAATTTTGAAGTGTTTTGACATTATGATATGAGTTTACTTTATTAATCTATATTACTTTAAATACTTGGTTCATTTTTATTTTGATCAGTCTTTGGTGCTATTTTTCTTTCACAATTATTTTCATAAAGAATATAACTTTTTAGGAACTGTTCTTACATAAAAATAAAATAAATCATTTGGGACAATGTGATCGCTTTTTGCCAGTTAGTCTTACTACATTAACACTATCTAACAATAACATAGGAGATTTGAATGAAATCTCTTGGCTTGCTCATCTTGTCAACTTAACCAAGATTTCGATAGCTAACAATCCCTGTGTTAACATGACTGGTAACAATGTGTATCCTTTAGTAGTTTTATTTTAATGTATTTCTGGTACAAGCTAGTAATTTTTTTATTACTCCAACTAGCAGCGTGAATCGATATGAAATTCTATTGTTGCTAAACATGGGTACTTATTTTAAACTATGTAACACTTTTTTGGGTCCTATTTTTAACAGTAAAATAATTTTATTATTTATTAATAATTAAAATTATTTTAATTGTAAATCAGGCTACATTTTCATTTATTTTATTATTTCATGTTATATTTTAACGTCATTTTATAACCTAAGTTATTATATGCCCTAGGGCAAGAATTATCCTATTTTTTTTTAAACAGCTGTTTTGGACATACCTAACTGTTATAGATATCAGTTTGATGATACGTTGTTTGTGTTCTATCTAATCTCATTTGATTTGAAGAAATAGTCCATGCTTAAAGTGGAGTTAAAAGTATGAATAGGAAAGAAAAAACTAAAAGTCCTCCTATACAAAATTTAATTTTATTAGTATTTTTCTGGATTTAGCAAAACCCTTTGATACAGTTAGCCATAATTTACTGTTAAAAAAGTTTGAAAATATTGTATTCAGAGGAAAGCAATTAGAAAAGTAGACCAACTTATGTTCAAATAGATAAAGATAAAAGCTATCCAAAAGTATTTAAGTATGGTGTTCCGCAAGAAACAATAATTTTTTAATATTTATATTAACGACTTATTTAGTATAAATTGCGATGGATAAATTCATAGTTTTGCAGATGATACTACAATTTTTTATACCAATACCAATTGGGACAACTTAAATAATAAAATTAAAAAAGATTTTCAAATGATAAAAAATTGGTTTGATAACAATTTGTTAACAATTAATTTTAATAAAACAAATTATATTCCTTTTACTTTTAACCTACATAACCTACCACGAAATATGAATAGTATTAAAATAAATGAAAACATTCAAATTTTTAAAGTTAATAAAATAAAATATTAAGGAATTATTTTTGACAGTAAATTAAATTGGAATTTTTACTTAGAATACTTAATTAAAAAATTAAGAAGTTTACTACCGATTTTTAAAAACATTAAAAAAATTTTAAATGCAAGACATATGGAAATATTAGGTATATTCCGTATATATATTACGCGTTAGTTAAAACTCATTTAAATTACGGAATTTTAGGTTGGGGAGGAATTTATAGAACTTTAGTTAAAAAATTAGAAATATTACAAAAAAGGTTTCTAAAAATTATATTCAATAAAGATTATATTTATCCTTTAAAAGAATTATCTTCAGAAAAAAAAAGTTGAACATTCAACTTTACATTTATAAAATTTTAATATAATAATATATATTTAAAAATAAAAACCTTATACAATTTAAAAACCATAATCATAATACACGGCATAAAAATTAAATAACCATAAAACCTAAAATAAATAAGTCCATAGGACAAAAAAAAAATTTCAAATATTTATGTTTTTATTTAAACGATTATCTACCAACAAAAAATAAAAAATTGATTTCATTAAAAAAATTTTAAGTCGAAATAAAAACATTGATATTAAAAAGCCAGTTAAAAACAGACAATTTGAAAATATTTTTAGAAATTCTTTAATTAATTAATATTAATCTAAATAATTTATATAAGTAAGTAGGTACCTAATATTTTTTACTTAAAAGTTATAAATTAATCATTTTATTACAGGTAATATATTTCTTAAAAAAAACCGTGTTTGTACTATAACTTAAAATTTTTACTTTAAAACTTGATTTTTAATGCATATTTATGATTTATGATTTTACATACTAAAACAAAAAATATGATTTGCCCCTAATAAGCTCAGCTTCAGGGGATTAAAGTTTATAGAAGACATCATAAATAAGTATATTTATTATATTATTAAATTTTAAATAAACTTATTATTATTATTAGTAGAATAAAAAATTTTTGTTCAAAGGTATCTACATGTTTCAAACGCAGAAACGTATAAGAAAAATATATTGCTGATGGTTTTAGCAGCAGAGAAAATGATGTGGCAAAAAACCTTAATGGAGCTTTTATGGCATCAAAAATTGAATTGTTGAAATGATATAATGTGAGGAAAAATAGAAACGAATGAAAAAATTACTGAACTTTAACATTCAGTACATCAAACCACTTTCTTCGAAAAATCGTTTCATTTTAAATACATGATGCTTGCTAATACATCCTAATTTCTATACATACAAAATTTCTATATTTTACAATGTCTTAAAGACATACCTACTTATTTTTATTAAAAAAAAAACCTTTCTGACAATTTTTAGAAGTGTTTTTCCTGCTTCCCCGGTCTTTTTGGTTGTTTTAGACCTTTCAACTTTTTCATATACTCAGTATGTTTTAACTTATTTTCATTTCCATTTTTCCTCACATTATATCACTTCAACAATTCAATTTTTGATGCCATAATAATGCCACTTATAATTTTCTCTTCTGCTAAAACCATCAGCAATATATTATTCTGTCTCCTGATGATGAACATTTCTACGTTCGAAACATGTAGAGACCTTTGAACAAAATTTTTTTATTCTATTAAATTTTGTGGATGAAGACTTTTAGTTTTTTTCTTTTCTATTTATAATCTCATTTGCTTCATTTCTAATAAAAGACAAATAATAAACGACCCTAAAAGATATCTACCGGGTGTGCCAAACTTTTACATTTTTATATGCTACAACGTCTATATGTATGATTTGCATATTTTATTTGATTGTGCTCGAAAACAGGTTCACCAGGTATTTAAATTAAAATTATTTTTATCCTTAACCAATATACAGTGGTTTTGATTACCGTCCATTTGTAATTAACTGGTGCTTAAACGTTAATGTTATAGATGACTATGTAGTTGATGCTATAGAAAGGTAATGCCATTTATTTTATTAATAGTCATAATCTGGAAATTTATATAATGTTGTCTGGTTAACACTTTGTTCTTGTTCATGGTTGCTGTCAAATTAAATATAGAGATTTCACAATTTTAATCTGATTGACAGCAGTGTATTGTATATGACAAGCAGACCCAACCAAACGTGGTATAAAAATTTTAATATTTTATTTATTATTATAGTTTAAGAGCCGAATGGCTGTATTCTCAGGGCAGAGGGAGACATTTTAGACTTGGGGATCAAAAAGAATTGACCCAGTATTTAGCTACAGTCTGTCCCCTTACCGGCGAAACATTGGAAACCGAAGAAGACAGAAAATTAAGATTAATATTAAGTAAAGCGCAACATCATCAACAGCAATTACGAGAACAGTCGTCTAACTGTAAGTATTTTTAATTGTTTCTTGCCAGCATTTGAACAAACAGAACACTTCGCTTTAGATCTGTCTGCTGAAATTTAACATACATATGACTTAAACAGTCCAAAAGTTTTAAAAAATGCTGGGACCATATGAAGTTCTCAATATTAGAATCTTGTAACCGTTCAAACGCATACTATTACATCTTAATATATTTTAGCCTCTCCACAACCATCTCCAGTAACAAGAAAGAGAATGCAACAAAGTAAAAATTCGCCAAGGTTAAATTGTAAGTTTTGCATAAATTTTAGTACCTAGGGGAGGATGGGGGAATAAGAAACACATGGGGGAATAAGAAAGCAATAAAATTTGCACAGGTGATAGTTTCAAGTATATAACTCTGATTTCTCTTTCTGGTATTAATTTTACCTGAGGGTACTCATTTATATGTAATATATCATTTTAATTCAAAAACCAAAAATTATAAGAATTTGTTTCTTATTACCCTTACTAAACGTTTTTTATTTCCCCCAATGGGGTAATAAGATACAACAACCGAACTGAACTGATTTACCAACATTAAAAATTGACTTGGGGTGTTAAGGTTGAATTCTCAACGTCATTCAATCTATTGCCAACCTATAACCTATTTCGCGTTGATTTTTTGAGTTTATTTTTTTAATAACTAACATTTAAAGTAAATCAATATCGTCGGTACATTACTTAGGTAGTATCTGATATATTACAAAAATATCAATTTATTTTATTGCTAATTTTGGGAGAATTGTATAGTGAAAGAACAATGAGTGACAATGACATAATAATGTTTAAAAAAATCTTACCCGATATTTTTCGCTATACAATTATCCTAAAATAAGTTATGAAATTCCTTGATATTTATTAAATATGTCACCCAGGTAGCAGGATGACGTCTTTAAGACGTCGAATATTGGTCATCAGCGACGTCATAAATTACGTAAATGAAACGTTTAAAAGACGTGCGTAAGTCACAGACCAATGACGTCTTTTTTGACGTAAAAAATATGTCATCTTAAGACGTCTTTTTAGGTGTAGAAAACGTCAATAAACGTCATAATTTACGAAAAACGAAAAACTTCCTAAAATAATACATAATAGGGGTAAAAAAATACATATAAATATTTTATGTAAAAAATCCTTTTAATGATAATAAATTAACTATTACAACTTTCATGAGTACGCAGAATTGGAAAAATGCTAAGGAATCCTTTAATGGCGGCCAAAATACTTCTTTTTTTGGGGCGTCACCCAGTATGAGGGCACAACGGCTACTCCCCCGCCGTCAATAGCCTCGAACTCGATAACCATACATTTATATTCGTTTATAACACAAAATATATAGAAACCATGATAGAAACTAAATCAAAATCACCATAAACTTTTTACTTTCACTTTTGCCGAACTGTCGACTGCCTGACTGCTAGCGCCAAAACAGAATACCAATGCGTTCTGCGTTCTGTCAGACTGCCAATGTCATAAAACGAAGCGCGGGTAATTTAAATTTGATATTCGCAGACTTTTAATGACAAAATATTCGCTTTTGCAAATTTTACATACATGAATGGTTAATTTAAAATGGTAATATTTTAAAAGTTTTATGATACGTACGTGCCTTTAACTATAAGAAAAAGCTATTCTCAGGCGTTTTACTTATTTAAAGGTCTGTCCCACTATATTTTCAAAAAACTTGGTCACTTAGATACTTTTTAATGATACGTATAATTCAATAAAATGACTAAAAATGGACGTTTTTATTACGTAAAATTATGACGTATAATACACGTGTTAAAAACTATGTTATTTTGACGTCATCTTGCGACAAAAAGACGTCAAGTGACTAAAAATCACCAATATTCGACGTCATAAAGACGTCATCCTGCTACCTGGGCAATTATTACCTATAGAATATCAAGTCGATACTGATTTTCTTTAAATTTTGTATAAAAGTTAGAAAACATAAATAAACCTACGCCAAATAGGTTATAGGTTGGCAAGCATGTTGATACTCCCACCTTAAGATACACTATTGAGGTGTATCACTATTGAGGTGTATCTTATTACCCTGAAATTTTTAGAATTTTTATGGAAGTGGTTCTTTTTTTACAGCAGCAACTAGAAATAAAGGCACCAAAGTTGTTTTTAATGTTGATAATGACCCTAATTCCCTTTTTTACGTATTTTCTGGGCATTGTTGCACTATTTAATTAGCCTGAAATTAAAAAAAAAGGTGAATTTCTTATTACCCCACATGAAAGAAAAATTGGGGTTATAAGAAACACGCCTTTTTGTGTTCTCTGTTTTAAGTTAAAAAAATAATTAAAAAAACACTTGAAAGTCCTGTTCATTATCCACAAGACCATGCCAAAAAGTTGCTTTATAAATTTAACTCCAGATTAGAAAAAAAGAAAATGTCTTAAAAAGCACTACTTTGGGCTGATTAAGTTTTATACAGACCCAACTTGTTAAGCAAAGAAATTATAGAACTTCGTGACATTGCTTGAAAAACCTTTTAGGTCTTGTGGATGAAGGTTATAGGTATATTGTTTGTTTTTTTTAGATTTTTTCCATGTACAAAAAACGAAGGAAAAATTTTTTTATCTTATTACCCCTGTTTCTTATTCCCCCATCCTCCCCTAGGTGTTTACTTATTTTTCTTTGTTTTGGTAACGCCTGTATTTTCTTAAAGGCATTAAAATTTAACCAAAAGATTCATTATCTAATATCGAGCAGCAGTAGCAATATTAGGTAAAAAAAAGTATGGATTCAGAAAATTTCTATTGAGAAGTATGTTTTAATCAAGAATTAAGCGATATTTTGTTTGCCCTTTTGTTATATGGTATATGAGAAGGATGGGTAGTTTGTGAATGAATCACTCAAACCATTTATCATCGGCAAGTTCCACAAGGATCAGTATTATATGTCCGTTATTATTCTTAATTTACATTAATTCCGTTTCCAAATTGAACTTAAAGGGCAGATGATACGACAATTATTTATTTTGCTGAAACTCTTGCAGAAATGTATTTTGATATTAATGATGGTTTAAAAATACTTCTTTCTTGGCTTCAATCAAATAAACTTACGTTAAATTTTACAAAATCTTCTTTTATGTTTATATCTAAAAATAAAATAAATTCCATCATTAACCCCTTAACATTTAATACTGAAAATATTCAATATCCAAAAACGACGAAATTTTTAGGATTAGTTTTAGACGAAAATTTAAATTGGAAATGCCATATCCAGTATATTATCAACTCGAAATCTCCTTTGGTATCTGTTTTGTACAGAGCTAGATATTTCATTCCTTTGAAATACTTAAAAAATATATATTTTTCATTAATATATTCAAAATTACAATACTTAGCTTCTGCATGGGGATCTGCTTGTTTATCAAACTTAAAACCATTACAAAAATTGCAAAATAAAGTTATTAAATGTATACACAAATTACCACATTTATAACCAACCGTTAATCTATATAGACCGAAAGGGTATTTACACGTTCAAAACATTTATAAATTAAAAATTGGTATTCTAATTCACTCTATCATTTTAAAAGAAAAAAAAATCAAACAACACTTCAGGAGAATAAGACATTACATTATCGTAACACCAGACATTGTATAAATTATCAAACTATACCAGTAAAAAGTAATTTCGGAAAATAATCGTTTTATATGACGGAATAATAAAATATAACAACCAAAAAATATCAGAAAAATTAAAAAATTCTCAACTTTTAAAAAACAATTAAAGAGATATTTACTAAATTAAATTATTTATACTATTTTTTTTAAAATTGATTTTATTAATGAATTAAATTGGATTAACTTCCATTTTTTTTATTGTTATTTTTTTTAATGGTTATTATTTTCTATATTATGTTATCACTTTCCATGTAATGAACTGTAAAAGTTAGTATGGAATTAGGGTTGGGATTTTGACCGTCAAAATCGTTTGTGGTCAATTGACCAAGCCCCGGTCAATTTTCTCAGTTTTGTCAAAGAAATGATGCCATGAGTAATTACATAGAAACGTGTCTTTATTAAAAAATAGTTAACAAAAAATTTCTGAGGTACAAAAAACACAAAAATGACACATAAATATTATGTATAATAATAATCTAAAAATACTAAATTACTAATGAAGTAATGAGTGAGTGACTGATAGATGATGAAATAAGAGACTGCTGGCAGTACTGGCCTTGGTAGATAATTAGATAGCTTGGATAAAGGTACATCATCTTATTCATCTTCGTCACTGAACTCACCGGACTCACCCCCGGCATTGCCTTTATGTTCTTCAGAATCTGAATCACTCGTTTCATCCTGACTACTGAAATTTAGGGCTGGTTCCTCCGAATTTCCATTTTTTTTTATTTCCACTGCCACTTAACAGCTTTAAGTTGTACTTTATATAAACAAGGTTTCCTGAGCGAGTGGTTTTCAATCGGTTGCGAAGCTTGCTATGGACAATGCCCCATGAGGACCAATTTCTCTCACAAAAGGCTGCAAAAGTTTTTGACCGAATTTGACCCGGTCAAAATCTCGGTCAATTGACCAGGCACAACTCTATATGGAATAAAGACATTTTGAAAGTTAATTTAAATCATTAGGGTTCAACTAGAAAAGCGGTAAAAAATGTATATCCAGAAAGATCCATAGAATATTCTACTAATTACAAATCTACATTAACAACTGATTTTTTGCTTCTAGCCTTGCGGGCGGGCAACCGACTTAATTCACCCGACCGAATGGCGATAAGTTGCTACAATGCTCCAAGTGGAGGGGGCGGGGATCACGACAACAATTCGATAATGTCCCAAAGTCTGGACGCTTCGATGCTTAGACAAAGTATATCCCCCATAAGTATATCTAAAAGCACAAGCGAATCTATTAATCATTATCCCAATCCTGATAAGATGTATGGTAAGTTTGTTTTTTAATAATTAGATGTAATTTATATTATACGGAACAGGACGCCCTAGAGAAGTAAATATTGAGACTCTGAATTCGTTTTAACCTACACGTATTTAACATTCCTATCGTGTCCTAATCAATAAACTGTGACATAAGAAAAAACTTCTTTTTTAATTTTACCCAAAAATTATGATTCCGGAGACTTTTTTACACAACAAAAGTATATTTTGTAAAAAATAATAGGGCTAATAGTTTGGGAGGAAAAACGATGGGATTTTTTTAAATTAATAACTTTATTCGAAATTTGACTTTGGCATCATATCATCAAATAATTCAAAAGTGGGGTTATTCCTGAAAGTATCGAAAAAAGTTATTGGAAAAAGTTTTTTTAATTGTAGTTTTTAGCCCACATACAAAATTTCAGCTGCATAAGATAATTTTGATTTTTTACCCATATTTTGTAAATTGCACCACTTTTGCAAAATAAGACTCGACGCAACCTACATAAAACTTCTTAGTTTTGACAATGCTTTATTTCAGATACATTTTCTTTAAAGTAGCGCCATATTAAATGTGTGTTTTTCTACAAAATCAAAATTGGGCTATTAAAATTTGGTCGCATGTGATGCAAAGTTTATTTGTTTTTGACCCTGTTTAACTTCATAAAAAATAAGTATTTTTGAAAACTTAGTTTATGTCTGAAAGTAATACATACACCTTAATATTAAGACAAAAAAGAACACAGTGTCGTCAGCAAAGTGTTCATTAAGTGGAAAATAAATTTTAGTGGCGGGTAAAAAATCAAAATTATCTCTCTATCTATCTCTATCAGCTGCAATTCTGCATGTGGGCTAGAAACTGCATTTAAAAAAACTTTTTCTTATAACTTTTTTCGATATTTTCAGAAATAACCCCACTGTTGAATTATTTTTTGGAAAAAATTTAACTTTGACAGATAATGCGAATCACGTGACTACTATTTTTTTTGCTTAATTTTCATCTCGATCGAAGCAGAACTTGATGCCAAAGTCAAATTTCGAATAAAGTTATTAATAAAAAAAGTGCGTATTAAGTTATACATAAGTACCAAATTTCAAACTTTTAGTCCTTTAAAAACCCGCTCTCTACTTCTGACTTGCTTTTAGATGTTGAACCAATCAATAGTCCATTACAAGCGGTAACCAAGATGGTACCAGTGCCGGAAAACTTGATGAGTCCGGACTACCGGCCGTCTCCTCTCATAGAAAGGATAGGGAAAACTTTAATTACTCAAGTTAGCAGTGGTACGCCTGTAAAATGTAAACAGCCGGAGGTGGTAAGGTCTCCAAAATCTACTAGAGTAAGCCCGGCTTTGTTGAGAAATCAAATAAACTCTGAACCTTCTAGAAAAGGCGGAGGAACCCCGTCACCTAATCGGCAGAGGAGGGCCGCTACTATAAATACAAGGTATATTAGAGACACCAAGCCGTTACTGTATAGTATTTGTAGAATTATACCATTGATCTTTTGACTGCAATAAACCCTCATTATCCCTTTGACCATAAAATAAATAATGAAATCCCAAATTTTAAAACCTGTTCGAGCAGAGCCGGACCAGGTACAAATTCAATTTATACCTATGCCTGAATCATATATAAATACAAACTGATTTTTAATAATTTTAGTCTTTAGTGGTTTTCCGGCGAGTAATTTTTAGTTAGGCTTATTAGTGGTAGGTAGAATGTGGCATCCTTGGAATTGTGCTGATAGGGGGGCATCTTCAAGTGTAATTTTTAAAAGAAAGCATTTATCTACCGATGCCAAACTAATAATTAAAAATGTGTATCAATCTTTGTTGAGTAGAAATTTTAATTCGTAAAGACGTCTACTTTGACAAAAACTCCTTTATCTTCGGTAAGAGACATAGTACTTAAACCTGTTAATCCTAGAAAAAATCGGAGTGATTCTGGCACATTTAGAAGCATTGACGAAAATGACATGGATTTATTAAGAAGAAAGATTTACCAAACGTATGAGGCACAAACTGTACCCACTTTGATTTCCCTCAAAGAGCGGCTGATTAAAGACGAAACAAATATCTCTTGTTGCCTTTCAAGCCTTAGGAAAATATTGCGTAAAATGGGTTTTAAATACCGAAGCATTAATAAAAGACAAACATTAATGGAATCTCAACGTTTATGGGAATGGAGACTTAAATATTTAACAGCTGTTAAATATTTAAGTCTGGAAAAAAAATGGACATACAGTGTTGCGTCTTCCTCTATACTATTGTATAATATTCAATCCTATTGAGCTAATATGGCACCAATTAAAATCCAATATTAGGAGTACAGTAAATGCATATGTAGTAGAATTAATTAAAAACGCAGTAAGAAAAATGTCTGCAGACAGCTGGAAAAACTGTGTACAGCATGTACTTAAGGTGGAAAATTCTTACAATTGTATGATTACAAATTTATAAGTTTAGGTTTAGATGAAGATAGTGGTAGTGATACAGAGTTAAATTTTAAATAAATTATCAATAGTTTTTTAGAATTTAATTAACTTTTATTGTACTTGTTATCCTAATAGTTATACTTTTAAATTATATTATTTTCAATTATCATTAATTGTTATCATTATTTTACATTTATTATAGGTACCTACCTAAAACTAAAAATACCTATCTATTTATTTTAAATTATAAAAATAAATCATGTGGTGCAGGTACATTTTCAAGCCGACCCTGATCCCATTTATTCCCCTTTGAAGAGGTTGAGGCGTATACAATAGGGTTTAATCAGGTAGTTTATTTTTGGCAGTAAGAGTCAACGGTATAATTCTGCAAATACTATACGTAAAACTTTTTTTTATAGATGGATGACTCGACCTTGATAATTTTTATTTTTGTAGTAAGCAAGATGGAAACAAAAAGACTTCAATATTACGTACGAAGTCGGCGAGCAGTGAAGACGAATCAGAAATATGTGATTCCAAACTACAAATGATAAACATAAAAGCCGAGAAAAAAAGGTATAATGTAAAGATTTACCACGAATTTACTAAGGGTGAGATTACAGAAAATGCATACCTACAACAGAAAGTAAAAATAGATAATTTCAGTATTAAAAAACTACTTTAATTTGTGGTGTTCCTCAGGGTACTGTTTTGGGACCAATTTTATTCTTACTTTATATTAATGATATATTAAAATCAGAGTTAAATGGAAAAATATTTTCATATGCAGGCGATATTATATTAATAATACTTGGAATGAATGCATTTTAAATTTAGAACTAAACATTTCAATAATAAAAAATTATTTGATTTATGACCTATTAAACTTAAATTTAACTAAAACAAAATTTATGACTTTTTCTTGTCATAAAGATACTGAGCCAAATAGTTTAAAATAAATTAAAATTCATGATTTAAATTGTTTAGAAATATCAGATATAGTTAGAATTAATAATTATGTTCTTGCAAAAATAAAATTAAAAAAGTTGAATTTATAAAATATTTAGGAATATTGATTGACCAAAATTTAAAATGGGATCATCAAATTAACAAACACTCTTACAAAAAAAATAAGAAACACTATGTAAATTTAGACTTTTAAAAAAAAATTGTGAATCAAAAACTTTGTTTAATGTTTTATAATGCACTTTTTCAATCAATTCTTTCCTATGGTATAATTAGTTGGGGAAGTGCACACGACTCGAATTTGAAACCGCTTATAACAATACAAAAATATGCTTTAAAAATATTATTTAATAAACATATTTTGTTTCCTTCAAAAATATCATTTGTTTATAATAATATTCTGAGTTTAAAACAACTTCGAATACAAAACATTTTATATATATATAAAAATAAAAATTTATTACATAATATTACTCATATATACAAAACAAGACGAAAAACAAATCTATGTTTAAGTTATGATAATTTGAATTTAACATTTTTAAAAAATAATGCTTTATTTGTTGGCATCAACATTTTTAATATATTACCTACTAATTTGAAAACAATGAGTTTTTTGACATTTAAAAGAAAATTAAAACTATTACAAAAATATTACAATTTTTCTATTATACCTTTTAAATACATTTATGATGTGATTAAAATTAATAATCTAATTGAGTGTACATTTTTTCATTACAAAATAGGACAGATTTGTTAATCTATGGTTTTGTAATGATGCTTTCATTGGATTTATTTTTATTAAAAAAAAACAATGTTATTGATTTTTAATATTATTATAAAAAACACCTGCAAATATATAAATAAATAAATAAATAAATAAAATAAACTTTGCAGATCTGCAAATATGGCGGACTTGCAGACTCTGACAGACAGAAATTTGACATTCCAAAAACTATTTGCAATTCCGTCATTTTTACCGTACTTAAACCGTTTTACTATTTCTAGTTTATTGATTTCGACTGTCAAATACGTGAGAATTATGGCCAAATCCATGGCAATAATGAATTAATGAACTTAACTCTTAATGTCCCCATGTTTTGTTTTTTTTATATAAAAATCGGATAGAAATTGTAAATAACTACCAATACCATCGTCCATGAAATTCCCAAAAAAGAGGTTAGTTTTTAACAATTTTTATACATACCGCAAGTTTGCAAGACCTTCCACCTTCTGATAAACGTTTTCTGGAATTCCAATTTTGTCATTTGCATCTTCAAACGGCTACTTACAGCTGCAGACGACAGATGCAGAGCTTCTGTAATGTCACTCTTAAGCTACTCAGATCAATGTACTGTCAAAGTTGTTTTATGACCTACAGGGGTGCGTTCGACAATAAAGAAAAATAAGGTTAGGTCGCACGTCGCAATTTCCGTCCAAAATTTTAGATACAAATTGTTTCTTTTCATCGTGGTGTCATAGTTATTTCTAACCCAGTCTAGAGTGGGTTAATTTGAATGTAGGTATGAGACTCCAATGTGTTGTTGAACGAGACAACCGACCACTCTAGAGTGATACACTAATGCGAGAAAATCACTCAGCGTTGTTGTCGAACGCACCCCATGACTTACAAATTCACTGTGTTTGTTCTGCAGTAAGTTCTGTTATCTTCTAATTTACAATAATAAGAAATTTTAGAAATGACCAAGTAAATTTCTTTAACTCCCCGATTATTAACAAATATTTAGAATATGTGCGAATAAAGTTCATGTTTAAGGTTTAATAACCGAATGTAAATAATCTCGTGAACAAATGCGAACTTGTTAACAATGCTCTTAGGAAGTTCGCTAAAAGAATTTCTCTCTGTAATATCACTTTTTTCGCGTACCGCCACTGCATTGTCACCAAGAGAGGAAGCATGTAAAGGATAGAAGCGTAAATGTTTCGATTTTACATCAAAAACAATGGACAGGCAGAAATTGTAACAGTTCTGACGCATCAAATTATTTCAAATTTAACGGCCCATTACAAACGTGTGAAAAAAAGGGGTTTTTTCCTTAATTTTTTCATAATACTTTGTAAAAATATACGCCTAATTATTTTTTGAAGTTGGGCGAGTTTTGGTTTACTTTTAATTTTTTTAATGGACTATCGATTTTTGAGTTCGAATGAAGAGCGATCTAAGTTTCAGTTCTTTTTATACAACAATCGTTTTCGACAATTATCCTAAATTATATGTATTTTAAAACGTAAGAATCTTTTTGAGCTGACAAAAATGTTGTGGAATTAATAATTGTTTGCTTTGTAGAATGCAAAAAGACACGGAAAACAATATGAAAGAAAAAGTTGAAATGGCAGCAATTTGCATACAGAAAATGTGGCGGGGATATTATACTAGAAATAAAGATAAAGAAGTGCAAGAAATGTTTAGAATTTTACAAAATCAAAGAGCAAACCAGTATATACAGTAAGTTTTTTTTTAATATGTATAATAATTATAATTATGATTGTACATGGATTTTAAGCTCAAATTTTCCGCATATACAGGGTGGCCCTTTAGTGTGGCAAAGTCCAATAGCTCCGTTACTATTTCAAATACATTAAAAATATTAATACAAAAGTTGAAGGGCAGTAAGTGACTTATAACGTAAAATTATTTTTAACTCTATAGGGTGGCTCAAAAAAGCGGAACAATAAAAAATGTACTTTTTTCAAATGGAACACCCTGTATATTTTTACATTTTTAAATTCCACATAAAATTATAATTATTTTTTATTAAATACATTATTAGAGTATACTTTATAGTTTCCGAGATATTGACTCTTGAAAAGTAACATTTTTGAACTTTGACAGCTTCTAACTTTCTAACAGCACGTCTTAGAGCAAAACGGCTGAAGATAGGGGCAGGAAAGCCGTTTTGCTCTAAGACGTACTGTTAGAAAGTTAGAAGCTGTCAAAGTTCAAAAATGTCACTTTTCGAGAGTCAATATCTCAGAAACTATAAAGTATAGACTAATAATGTATTTAATAAAAAATAATTATAATTTTATGTGGAATTTAAAAATTAAAAAATATACAGGGTGTTCCATTTGAAAAAAGTACATTTTTTATTGTTCCGCTTTTTTGAGCCACCCTATAGAGTTAAAAATAATTTTACGTTATAAGTCACTTACTGCCCTTCAACTTTTGTATTATTATTTTTAATGTATTTGAAATAGTAACGGAGCTATTGTACTTTGCCACACTAAAGGGCCACCCTGTATATATCCAAATAATGTGCTACCAATAGGTCAGGAAAAATTGGAATCCTGAAACAAAATGGTAAACGATGCCGAGCAGGCTGACTGATAGAATGGGTTATAAAGGTTCTACTGGATATTATGATGGTACCCGCAACTTTTCTTCCATAGGGAATTGATAACAATGAACTTTTTCATTAACTTTTAATTTTCCTCCGTTTCAGTTTTAAAAATTTGAAATTACTTACTGTGAAAATAATTATTACTACTAAATTCGCTCGGTTATAGTGAAAAAACTAGTGTCCGGCCGAAACAAGATTTTGAGCCGAAACCGAATCTTCGGCCTTGGTCTCAGTTTCGGCCGAAACCGAAACTTATTTATACGTGTTAAAAATTTTATTGCATGCTGAAATTTAATTTATTTTATATAGGACGAGATCGATCTTGAAAACGGATTGACCTCTTCCCCCCCCAAAAAAAAAAGTCCGCATTATATGGGATTTTTTTTTATTATTAGCTTTATTCGAAATTTGACTTTGTCATCTAGTTCTGCTTCGATCGAGATGAAAATTAAGCAAAAAAATAGTAGTCACGTGATTCGCATTATCTGTCAAATTTTAATTATTTTCAAAAAATAATTCAAAAGTGAGGTTATTTCTGAAAGTATCGAAAAAAGTTATTAGAAAAAGTTTTTTTAAATGCAGTTTCTAGCCCACATGCAATGCAAATTTTAGCTGCATAAGATAATTTTGATTTTTTACCCATATTTTATAAATTACAGCACTTTTGCAAAATAAGACTCGCAACCTACATAAAACTTCTTAGTTTTGACAATGCTTTATTTCAAATACATTTTCTTTGAAGTAGCGCCATATTAAATGTGTGTTTTTCTACAAAATCAAAATTGGGCTATTAAAATTTGGTCGCATGTGATGCAAAGTTCATTTGTTTTTGTCCCTGTATAAGGTAACTTCATGAAATAAGTATTCTTGAAAACGTGGTTTGTGGTTAAAAGTAATACCTACACCTTAATATTAAAACAAAAAAGAACACAGTGTCAGCAGTAAAGTGTTCATTAAGTGGAAAATAAATTTTAGTGGTGGGCAAAAAATCAAAATTATCTTATGCAGCTGAAATTTTACATGTGGGCTAAATACTGCATTTAAAAAAACATATTTTCATAATTTTTTTCGATATTTTCAGAAATAACCCCACTTTTGAATTATTTTTTTGAAAAAATTAAAATTTGATAGATGATGCGAATCACGTGACTACTATTTTTTTGTTTAATTTTTATCTCGATCGAAGCAGAACTTAATGCCAAAGTCGAATTTCGAACGAAGCTATTATTAAAAAAGATTCGGCAAGGCCGAAGGTTCGGCCGGTTTTTGGCCAATACCAAAACTCACCGAAACTAGATTTTTTGGCCGAAACTAACCGAAACCGGACCTTCGGTCGATCTTTACTTTAGAAAAAACCCATTTCTATTAGGGGGTGGAGAGGTGCTTTTACATATTTTTACAGACACTGAGATACACTTAACGCATTGTAGAAAACTAGCGTCAGATATGGAAACGACAAAGGCAGCTTTGGAAAGTGAAAGGAAAATTCAAATGTTGCAGACTGAAGCAATTAGTGCCCTCTGGAAGAAAATATCTTCTTTGCAAGGGGTAAATAATGATGGTACTCCGTCTGGTTTGATAAATATGACGAACTTATCTCAAACTAATCCTGATGTGGTACGGGAGCTAGCTCAGACTTGTTCGATTTTGCAAAATCAGGTAACGTTTACTAAGATTCTAGTAAAGCTGATACAATACCTAATTAGAAACTTAAAGTTTATCACAAGTAAGACAAACTTTTTGTTTTGAAATATATCATTTTAAATTGGCAAACAATAGTTTTTGTTGCTACTACTTTTTGGAATAACGAAATTTTCTAAATTTTTTATAACTTTTTTGGCATCAGCAGTAGAAAAATAAAATTTGGGAATTATGTTTAGTCTGCGTTTCTTGACCTAAAAAAAACAACCTGTGGTACTTGCGGTTTAACCATAAGTACCAAAACTCAATTTTTTTATTGGTATAATTTTTGATTACTCTGAAGCGTGCGGTAACATAAACAGGCGATTGATAAAAAAAGACAAAGTTTGTTATAGGGATCCGGTCAATATTTTAATTTTAGATTCAGCAGTTGCAGAGCTCCATGCATGACATTGTTAAGGTGATGACTGTTTTTAGTCAAAACACAGGTCTTAGTCAGCATCTTAAAGAAAATGGAATTGCAACTCAAACAGAAATTGTTGCGGTTCATACTCCTCAGGTAAATTTAAAATTCAATTTAATATATAATGTTTATTTGGTAGGGGTTTTATATCTCCTGCTATTCGTGCATATTTTAAGGCCACTTGCGTTTATTAAATTATTACAATCATAATTTTTTCTTGAATGCTATAAAACACAAAACCAATAAAAAATAAAACGTCGTGTGTACCACGCGACCAAACCTGTATTACAAAGACGCATATTATTATGCGTTTTGTGAACGCTTTATTAGCCACTGCCATATCAGTTTTGGTCACGTGTGGTATACATTTACCATTAATCATTATCATAATTATTTAATAAAACAAATTATATTCCTTTTAATTTAAACCTAAATAAACTACCACCAAATATGAATAGTATTCAAATAAATGAAGACATTCAAATTTTTAAAGTTAATAAAATAAAATATTTAGGAATTATTTTTGACAGTAAATTAAGTTGGAATTTTCACTTAGAATACTTAATTAAAAAATTAAGTAGTTTACTACCGATTTTTAAAAACATTAAAAATTTGTTAAATGTAAGACATGGAAATATTATATTACGCGTTAGTTAAAACTCATTTAAATTACGGAATTTTAGGTTGGGGAGGAATAAACTTTAGTTAAAATATTAGAAATATTACAAAAAAGGTTTCTAAAAATTATATTCAATAAAGATCATCTTTTACTTCAAAAGAAATATATTCAGAAACGAAAAAGTTGAACATAAGACAACTTTACATTTATAACATCTTAATATTATATAATAATAATAATAATAATAAGTTTATTTAAAATTTAATAATATAATAAATATGTTTATGTTGTCTTCTATAACCTTATTCTTCAATCCCCTGAAGCTTAGCTTGTTAGGGGCAAATCTTATTTTTTGTTTTAGTATGTAAAATCATAAATCATAAATATGCATTAAAAATCAAGTTTTAAAGAAAAAAGTTAATTTATAGTATAAACGCAGCTTTTTTAAGAAATATATTATCTATAATAAAATTATTAGTTCATAATTTTTAAGTAAAAAATTTTAATTATATATATTATTTAGACAATATTAATTACCTAATTAAAGCATTTCTAAAAATATTTTCGAATTGTCTCTTTTTAATATCCATGTTTTTATTTCGACTTTAAATTTTTTTAATGAAATCATTTTTAAAATTTTTGTTGGTAAATAATCATTTAAATAAAAACATAAATATTTGAAATTTTTTTGTTCTATGGACTTATTTATTTTAGGTTTTATGGTTATTTCATTTTTATGGCGTGTATTATGATTATGGTTTTTAAATTGTATAAGGTTTTTATTTTTAAATATATATATTAAGATGTAAAGTTGTCTTATTTATAACATATATATATTAAAAATAAAAACCTTATACAATTTAAAAATCATAATCATAATACACGTCATAAAAATAAAATAACCATAAAACCTAACATAAACATTTCAAATATTTATGTTTTTATTTAAACGATTATTTACCAACAAAAATTAAAAAATTGATTTCAATAAAAAAATTTTAAGTCGAAATAAAAACAAGGATATTAAAAACAGACAATTTGAAAATATTTTTAGAAATGCTTTAATTATGTAATTAATATTGTTCTGGATAATTTATATAAGTAATATTTTTTACTTAAAAATTATAAATTAATAATTTTATTATAGGTAATATATTTCTTGAAAAAAAAAACAGCGTTTATACTATAAATTAACATTTTTACTTTAAAACTTGATTTTTAATGCACATTTATGATTTATGATTTTACATACTAAAACAAAAAACAAGATTTGCCCCTAACAAGCTCAGCTTCAGGGAATTGAAGAATAAGTTTATCGAAGACAACATAAACATATTTATTATATTATTGAATTTTAAATAAACTTATTATTATTATTATTATTATTATTACTTGTGGTTTCATTGAGGTATGTCAGAGTAATTTTTAAGAGGTTTACTAATAGTTTTTCTGCATAACTTTTAGTTGATTTATTATAATTTAAAAAAATTTGGTGTGCGAATCCGTCATACCTTCACAAAAGTCCAATAAATTTTTGATGTAAAATTAATAGGGGTGCCAATATTTAGGGGTGGGAAAATTTACGTAGCGTTCTCCATGGTCAATCTGACGGTGCACCATCCGGTATTTGCTGTTACTAAATTTCTCCAAAATGAAACATACGGGTTTTCAGATTTTACTTCAATTTTCGAAATATACTGTAATTCATGCTAGAATAAGTATAATATTTTACAATGTGTGTATAGGGCGATGCAGCGAAAGTATTTCCATTCCAAAAACATCACAATATTCAACAATCCCGTCCGTCTTCCCTGCCTTTGCCAGTAAATCAACGAAAAAAGGAGAATCCCCCAACCGGTCCAGCTAACAACGAATTAAGACAGTTTGCAGGGACTCTGGTGGATGGCGTTATCCGAACAGTATCAGAAAAAGTAGAGTTTCAGGTAAATAACTCAAGTTTAAAAATAATCTAGTCTGGTCTGGACCGACATCCACAATTTATTATGAGTTCCTGATTACTTCAAGAGGTTGGAAAATTATTTTGTATTTTTACGATCTTTAATACTTGACCAACCCCAATTTCCCATAAAGGTGCCAAATTACCCTTTACAGTAATATATACACATCTTATAGAAAATTTAACCTATATCTTATACAGGGTGTCCGGGAAAATGTGGGAATTCTCTCGGATATGAAAAAAACACGTAAAAAGAATACTACAAGTTCATATAAACTTTTTTCGTATCGGCCTCTTCTTCGGAGATATGGGCTCCCAAAGAGCTCCTATGGAATTAAGTTTTTGACACATACTTATTAAGCAACTGGTATATTTCAATTTTTTTTTTCATATGATGTATACCATGTAAGACCCTTTAAATTACTATCCCAGAAAGAGTTGCGAATTACTCACAGCTGCAGGGACGGACTAGCTGTGACATTATGTGCCCATTTTTTTTACGCCCTGTATGATAAGAACTTTGGACAACGTTTTTTACATGCCTTTAACTATTGACTAAAAATTAAGTACTCTTTATTCGTGTCGCTAATCCTAACCGTTTTCGGAAAAACGTCATTTTATTTACATCATGTATTTAGCGTATTTCGATAAAAGATCTTTGTTACAATCAAATGTTCAACCTTATGATAAAAAAACTTCGATCTGAAATTAGAGTTTTACTTTTCTGTTCTGTGTCATTCTGTGAATGGCCAAAAATGTGCGTTTTATTTTATCGGCACGAAACAAAAAAATTTTGTTGTTGCAAACGTTGCTAGGTACGAAATAGGGCGTAAAAACAATGGGCACATTAGTGTCACAGCTAGTTCGTCCCTGCAGATGTAAGTAATTCGCAACACTTTCTGGGATAGTAATTTGAAGGGTCTTACCTCATATGAAAAAAAAATTGACATATACCTGTTGGTTTAATAATTATGTGTCAAAAACTTAATTCCATGGAAGCTCTTTGGGAGCCCATATCTCCGAAGAGGAGGCCGATACGAAATAAGTTTATATGAACTTGTAGTATTCTTTTCACGTGTTTTTTTCATATCCGGGAGATTTCCCACATTTTCCCGGACACCCTGTATAATAATTAGTTTCGATGTCCGATTTCCTACCCTAAATATCAGAAAAACCATAAGGCCCAGGAGGATCATATTTTGCCGGCGTATAGAGTTTGCTCTAAAGGGATATACAGTATAATAGTAACCAGAAACTGAGGGGCTTCCCAGGTACTATTTCTTAATATGAGATGCCTGCGCTATCTATTATCGTTTTGTGGTATTGCGAAGCTAACTATAGTGCAAAAATTATATTTGGTGTACAACAAACTACCCTATTTTTAATTTCTGAAAATATTTATAATAATATCCGCTATACAGGCATAAATCGATGTAAAACGTTGCCATAAAACTGTAACTTAATTTTAAAGCTACGCCATAAAAAAAAAAAGATTTATAAAAATATTTTCTTCTTCTAGGACCATGAAAGTATCGAGGAACTCAATTCAGCACGCGAAATGTATGAACAAGAAGACTATAAATCTTGTAAAATCGATCCTGAAACGTCGTAGCAATGTTTCTTTTGAAGCTACACATTCTTACATTTATTAAGAAAATAATCTATTAAAATACCTTTTTAAATTTTTATATGTGAAAAGCTGAAAAAGAAGCCGAGATAAAAGTTGCGCAGTTATTTTTTAGGTGCTCAAATCGCGCTTATTACGAATTAAACTGCCACACTGCCAATAAAAAAAGGTAAATATGCGATTGGCTTTATTATAAAGCAAATATTTCTTGATGTAAGCTTTTTAAAATCAAACCGAAACTGTTTATAAAATGATATTAATTTTTTTAAGACCTTATTTTTGTTATTGTAATTTTTGTAACTATTTATTTTATTATTTAGGTGCATCCAAAAGACTTAATATTTTATAATATATTTTAGAACCTAAAAGATATCATAAGAATATGGATTTTTTTTTTTACTTTGTAACATAGAGTGATTATTTCTCTAAAATAACTAGCTATACAATTTTAATATGCACTGGTGCATCGTGTCAAACGAATTTTATAGCATCCTCATTTTATTATGTGCTCTCGGAGCCCTGATCGATGATCAATCTGATTTACTTCTTCTTCTTCTTAACAGTTTCAAAATCTCTGAAATACAGATATAGTTTTACGCAGAATTATTTTCAACGAAATTTGCTCGGGCAATATAAAATATAGAATGACTTTAAAATTTCCCTTTAGAAACATGGTAGGCAATAAATATCGGATTGATTTGTTATTATTGTCAATGGAAGATGCTATCATCATGGGTGCATACAATTATAGCTTATAATATGTAAAATTAAGGTATGGTTTAGAAACAGCGTCGGACTGATACTAGTTTTGATGGGCCCATCGCCACAATTCTGACCGTAGAAAACAGTTGACCATAGACAGAAGGAAATAAGACAGAAAGTAACCTATGAAACATTATTTAATAAGTAAATGATCAAAATCTAATTATTTTTAAAAAGTTATAAAAAAGTTTCACTGGACTGTGTAGGACCCACCCCGGTCAGTGTCCCGGTCCGACACTGTATGGATTCGCACTGTTTGGTAGGAATATTATAATGTAGACGAATTTGGAAATGAACTTGTGCACTAGATTCTGTAATAATTTTAATAAGATGATGATTAATTTAAGGTTTTCTATTATTAAACAAATGGTCTTACAATACATGTACATTAGGGTGGAGCGAAAAATTGATATATTTTTTTTTTTTTTCAAAATTTTGATATTGGCTAGGAGCCAAAATTTTCTATCTATAAACACTATTTCCTGCGCAAAAGTTTAACTTCCTACTCATTTGTTGTGAGGGGTCACACAATCCTCAAAGTTATAGCAATTTAGGTATATTATTTTCATTTTGGTATCGGTTAAATTATGTCGGACTTTCGCTAGTTCATGGTATCTTTTAAAAGAAATATGCAACTAACTACCCAGAACTCACCACGTGGAGGTATCCGACCTAGAGTCCCTCCCCCCTCCCACCCTTATATTCGCAAATCAGTTAAATTTTCTCGGATGTCGGATACCTCCACGTGTTGAGTTCTGGGTAGTTCATTGCATATTTCTTCTAAAATATACCATGAACTAGCGAAAGTCCGACATAATTTAACCGATATCAAAAAAAAAATAATATACCTAAATTGCTATAACTTTGAGGATTGTGTGACCCTTCAAAACAAATGAGTAGGAAGTTAAAATTTTGCGTAGGAAATAGTGTTTATAGATAGAACATTTTGGCTCCTAGCCAATATCAAAATTTTGAAAAAAAAATTCGCTCCACCCTAATGTACATCTATATGGGCGTCACCCAAAGCTTTTTATGGAATGCAAACCTTTATTCGAATTGAAAAACCTCTATTATGCAGCAGTCAAGCAAATTGTAGCCGGTTATCCCAAAATATTTTATTTGTTTGTCAAATAATTTTAAATTTGTAGGTACCGGGTCTTCCAACGAGGACTGAACAGGGGCTCATTTTTGAGCTTCCTTGTATTTAAAGAAAAATCCAAAATAGCCAATCGATGTACTTTTTCCTGCAGAATTCAAAAATGAAACCAAAAATTTATTTGAACCAGAAACAAAAGAGTTACGATACGGATAAGGTGTTTTTTAAATGGAACATAGCTTTTTTTATAGGATTTTTGGAACGAGTGATTTTTTTTTGTCCGTTCTGATTAAAATATTTAATATTGTGACAGCTATTTTTATTAAATTTTAATGTTTTATCCAGTATAATTTAACTTTAACCT
Source organism: Polydrusus pterygomalis (assembly GCA_963969555.1). NCBI lineage: Eukaryota > Metazoa > Arthropoda > Insecta > Coleoptera > Curculionidae > Polydrusus > Polydrusus pterygomalis. Next base: position 25,860,267 of record OZ018379.1, read on the forward strand.
GTTTGAAACATACACTAGGTAATAAAGGTATCTTTGACTTTGAATCCTTCAAAGTCATTTCGGCAATATTATAGTAAATTTGTCAAATTTTTTGACTTTGAAGGATTCAAAGGTGATTAAACCTTTATTACCTAGTGTATGTTTCAAACAGGTTAAAGTTAAATTATACTGGATAAAACATTAAAATTTAATAAAAATAGCTGTCACAATATTAAATATTTTAATCAGAACGGACAAAAAAAAATCACTCGTCCCAAAAATCGTATAAAAAAGCTATGTTCCATTTAAAAAACACCTTATCCATATCGTAACACTTTTGTTTCTGGTTCAAATAAATTTTTGGTTTCATTTTTGAATTCTGCAGGAAAAAGTACATCGATTGGCTATTTTGGATTTTTCTTTAAATACAAGGAAGCTCAAAAATGAGCCCCTGTTCAGTCCTCGTTGGAAGACTCTGTACAATATTTTGTCTCAATTATAAAGGGTTTTTAATATAAATGACATAATTTTGATTCTTGATTTAAATAATCGCACACATTCTAATAAGACTTGATTAAAGAAATACTTTTCTGGGTAAAACTAAGGCAATGCATCAAGAAAGTTATTGGGGATATTAGGGGTACCTAACTGGCATTCATTTTAGATTTTAAAATAATTAGATTTTGGGAAATACTGCACATTAATGGTGTTTCGATTCGACTTACCTACTAAATGAGGGGATCGTGAGCAACGGGATTCAAGTAGCATTTTTAAATAAATTGTGTTAAATCATGCACATAATGTAATTCTTTACTAAGTTTTGGGGTTGGTAATAAATGGTGGTTGCAACTCTACTATAAAAATACTTATGTATTTTTTAAAACATTTATGTAAATAATAAAACGTTAGGTATATTTTTTTTCGTCTGGGTATTTTTTTAGTACACATGAGAGTAGCATATTATTTCACATAACACACTCTAATATTTAAGTAAGACGAGAAAAATATGCCTGTACTGTTATAATAATAATTATTTTTAGGGCCAATCAAGGCAAGGTATCTATCATTTACATTTCGTAAGGCATCAATAATTGTTATAGTATTATACAGGGTGTCCAGAAATGATGAGCAAAAAAAATTAGGGGATAATTCCAGACCGAAAATAAATGCTATCTCTTCCTATAACATTTTTTCGAAAATTGATTATTAACGGACTTACAGGGTGTTAAAGTTAAATTTTATTTGCAGTTTTAAAATACATCAAGTTACTAGAATAATAAATTAAACATTCAAATCAAAGGCTCAAAGTAACGTATTTTCTATTCAATGCATAAATTAATTCTTCTTAAAAAATTCCGACGAACTCCATGGAATATTCCTTCTTTTGCTATGTTATGTTCAAGGTTGAAAATAAATTAAAATGATTTCGTATTCATCACATGCAAGCAATGTTATTGAAGCGTTTTTCTCGAAAACGGTTAGATTTATCGAAATAAAAGTAGTATACCTTTTTTATGTCAAAAGGTTAGGAGATTAAAAATATTCAGTTAAAATGCGTATACAGTGTAGGACAAAAAAGTTGGGACCATTCAAATTAAAAAATAGGCGCCCTCTACAAAATGCGAAAAAACGGTGGGCAAATTTGTATTCCTCATCCCAAAAAAGCCCCATATAGGTACGAGGTTTCGTCAAAATATTATGAGCGTGGAAAAATGTATTGCAAGAAAACTGCAAATACAATTTTACTTTAAGACCCTGTAACTACGTTAATAAACAAGTTTCGAAAAAATGTTATAGGAAGAGATAGCATTTATTTTTGGTCTAGAATTATACCCTACATTTTTTGCTCATCATTTCCGGACGCACATAGTACAAAAACATCTTTAAAAAAATAATGTTATATGCCTCTGAGGACAGGATATGTAAATGATAAAACCCCCTCAAGTTGATATTGTTATATGCCTAGCATTAATTTAATAAGTTTTTGTATATTCTGTTATTTATTTCTGTTTTATTAATGTAGTCGCTATAACATAGCACTTAGAACTAAAAACAAAGAATATCGATAGCTAATTTTAAATATTAGTTGATATTATTTTTAAGCTAATCTGTAATGTACTTCAACTTATTTTTCGTTATGTTCCTTTGGAATTTGTTGACAAGCACAAAAAGATGTGGAATGCAATGTTCAAAAGCTTTAAATATTTAATAAATTTGTGTCAAGAACAAGAAGTTTCCTGTTTTTTAAACTCATACATATACAAGTTGCTTGCGGATCGATTCTGGTTCTTTTAGATTTTGACATATTTTGAATAAACTAAAATGTTGCATTTCCTTAGATCGGTTGTGACCGTGTTATTTTCCAATATTTTTTAAATCTGTAAACACATTTTTATAGCAACTTTTTACATAGAATATGCCCAGTTGGTGATATTTAAGTTATAACGTTTTGGTTATCTAGAACCATCATCAATTTTCTTATTGGACTTTTTATTTATTCAAAAATATTTAATTATTCCTATAATATGATACCAAACCATAGAACTCTTATACATGTATTATTATTTAAGTTTAAATTATTATGTTTTAAGAGGCCTATGTACCAAACACTATTACAAATTAAAAATGTATAACCACAAAATAACTAAAAGTAACATGTTAAGGGAAAGTTCAAACATAATATTTGGCAACACTGACATATCAGGTGATCCTTTCACTTAAGAATAAAGTTAACTTAATAAAAAGTCCAATAAGAAAAAAGAAAATTGATGATGGTTCTAGGAAACCAAAACGTTGTAATTAAAATATTACCAAATAGGCATATTTTATGTAAAAATGTGTAAGTTTACAGATTTTAAAAATATTGGGAAATAACAGAGCTACAACCGATCTAAGGAAAGGCAATATTTTAGTTTATTCAAAACCCAAAAGAAGCAGAATTGATCCGCAAGCACCAATAAACTGCTAAGATAATTGCCTAAAAGTTCAAGTCAGGATCCGGTCAGTTTTTTAAAAATCTTATCACGGAACAATAAAACTAAGTATATAAGTATTTTTAATAATTTATTATATTGGAACGAACTTAAGTTTAATCTCATCTTCCACCCTTAAAATTAAATCTGGTAAAAATTTAATACTGTTCGTTCCATCTTCTAGTTTAAATTTTCTTAAGATGCCGCAGATTGCCGACTTAATTTCTAGTATTGCAAACCTTTGACCTAAAAAAGAAAAAGAATAATATCTAGATAAAAAAATATAATTTGTAATATTGTGGTCAAATGAATATTATTTCAGAAGTGAATAATTCTTATGACTGGAAGCTTTATTTTCTTTTATCTGTACATTATTAGTGTTTACTGAATATAGATTTTGTGGGTATCTTGTCTAAAATATACAAAACTGACCCTTGCGGGAGTCCTGTTGAATTTTTTTTATATATTTGTATGTTTTTTTTTTAATTTACAATATGATGTTGTTTATGCTGGAATTAAAAAATAACAGAGGTTGTATATTACGTTAAAATTTTGAACCTGAATAATGCTTTCAAAAATACCGTGCGAGCAAAAATTATTTGCATCAAAGAGGGCTTGGATATATCTAACCAAATCTATATAAATTCACACGTCTCTTCAAGAACCAGGCTTCATCCGAAAAAAATGTCAGGTCTAATAAATCATTTATTTCTAATAAATTTTGGGTAAACCATTGAGAGAAATTCCTGCGTGATTCAAAATCTGCGGCAATACTTGCACTTTATAAGGAAATAAATTTAGCTGCTTCCTAAGAATAGTAGTGCATGTTCCATAAGATGTTCCCACTTCTTGAGACAGGCGTCTTATACAATTTGTTGGCGTATTTTGCATTATTTCACGAACGTTTGCAACAAGTTCTTCTGTTCTTACAGATGCTCCTTTGTTGTGTTGTATAGAACCTGTTTCCCTAAACACAGCCACGGTTCTATTCAGGGAATGATAAAAGTCCCCAGCATTAAAAGCAACGTTAGAAAAATATTCGTGAAAATCGTCCATGCACAAACCCGTATTGTATTGCCACTTACCGTTTACTCTAACCCCGTTTCGAAAATACGCTCCAACCTTAGATGCAAGGTCCTCTGATGCAAATAATTTTTGCTCGCACACAGTACATAATAGGAATGTTTATAAGTATATTTAGGTTCTTCTAGGGACACTTTGCAGAATATTAAAATTCACTACAATTAAAATCCAAAAAACTGATCTACTTACCTATACAATTTCTAGGCCCAGCACTAAATGGTAAATAGGCAAACGGATGCCTCTTAGCAGAATTTTCAGGTGTAAATCTATTTGGATCAAACTTTAACGGATCCGGATAGATCCTGGGATCTCTATGCAAGTCAAAAATATGCATATGAAGTATAGCTCCTTTTGGTATCTGGTAACCTGTGTGAGAAACAAAATCCTCGCTGGCGAGCCTCGATATAAAAGGTACACTTGGATAAAGACGTAACGTTTCCTTAATCACCATTTCGGTGTAGGGAAGATCTTGAAGATCGTTATAAGTTATATTAGTTTTTGAACCTAGGACTTCTTGGATTTCTTTTCGTACTTCTTGCTGCAAGAGTAAAATACTATATAACCACGTCTTTTATCAAGAATTCTTAGATAATAACACTTTTCATACTAGCTTCCTTTTTAACAATAATATAGGTACCGTCATACTTCGAGAAATTTATATTTAGTACCAGCTGATACTTCTTTCTTATTAGTAGCAGTAAGTAGTAGTAACATGTTTTATTTAGCAAAAAGTTACAATTAATTATTTTTTAATACATTTTTTTAACACATTTTTATAGATTTATTTTTAAATTTTAAAACGCAACCTTCTTTTAACAAAAACAGACATAAAAGTTTAACATTTTGTAAATTGTATCAAATATTATGTATCATTTTGTTTTTTAATTAAATGTAATTTTAAAGTTTTAATGATTTTTTAGATTTAATAGAATTTTCCAAATTATTATATTCTATCAAAAACCTTTATAAAAAAATTGATTTATAAGCTAATATTTTAGACACTATCCACATAAAAATTTTGATTAGTTCTTGTTTTATAATTATGATGGTCATAATTAAAAGAACAAAATTTTCTTAAACAATCAGGTAATAAATTATTTTTAATTTTATGTATAAAGATACATACTAAATAAAAAATTTAATTCCTGACATTCAACCAATCTAAATTTTTCAACATAAAATTAATTTTTGTATATTTGTCACAATTTAAATAGCGGTTTGCTGAATGGCAGATCTGCTAAAGCCAAAAAAAAAATCCGCATTGCCTTATTTTGTAAAAGTTGTAATTTATCAAATATTTCCTCCCTAGCACAATATAAAAAATGGAAGAACAATAAAGAAAATGTGGTAATATAATAGTATTAAATAAATTTTTTTTTAGAAAACACTTAAATTAGAATTGATTCTTTTAAAATAACCTAGTTTTCCGACAATCTTCGATATGATACTTTCAAAATAATTAAAAAATTTTAATTTTGAATCAATGATTATCCCAAAATATTTAAAACTGTTTACTAATTCCAATTTTTCACCATCAATTGCAACATTTATATTTTGACAATTTAAATTATTACCCATAACCATACATTTAGTTTTTGAAATATTTAATTTTAATTTATTTACTTTTAGCCAATTTAATAATATATTCATCTCAGAATTTAGAGTATTTACATCAAAAATATTTAAAACATTAAAGGAAATTAAGGTGTCATTAGCAAACATTTGTGACTTTTTTTTGACACATTTTCAAAAACTAAAGGCATATCGTTGATGTATAAAATAAATAATATTGGACCTAGTATACTTCCTTGAGGAACTCCTATATTATTTATTTTTTTATTTGAATATGTTGTTGATATTTTTGTTTTTTGTGACCTGTTACCTAAACAATTGTTAAACCATTTATAAACGTTTCCGCGAATACCATACTGATACAATTTACTCAATAATCTAGCCCTTTGAATTGTTTCGAATGCCCGCTTAAAATCCAAAAATACAGCCATAACATTTTCCCCTTGATCAATGGTTCTCTTCCACGTCTCAATCACCCATTAAATGGCTGTCTCTGTCTAATTGAATTAATTTATATACAAGTTCACATTGTTTATTTCAAGAGGTATACCTACTACTCGTATACCCTAAAAATCAGGACTGCATGCTCAACATATAACTCATTAGTATTAAATTCTACCTGAATTTCGGGATGTTTTGCAAGAGAATATAAAAGAAACCCTATTGCTGCTGAGGTCGTATCATGTCCCTGAAAGAGAAAACAAAAAGTAAATGTACTTTAATTTTAGATGTCTTATAACTTTACTAAAAGTAAACCCATACACCCTTATTATTATTACCTCGAACATAAAAGTGTCCACTTCTTCTCTGATGCCTTCCAAATCAATACTGCCATCGTTAATTTTTGCCAACAAGAGCAAGTCCAACATTCTCATAATTTTTCTTCCAGAATACGACGTGGACACTAGCGTTTCATGTTTCTCATTTATAATTTGTTTTTCCCGCTCTTTGATCACTCTATAGGTGAAGTCGTGCAAATTTTTAATTGTACGTTTTTCTTCCCTGCATTGTTTTGTTAGGGCATAAATAAGTTGATTTCTAATCCATGGGGTTGTTACCCGAGTCAAAAGAAATTTTCCCATTTTGTGAACAGAATTCCTGTACATTTTTTGTGTATTTTCGTCTATGTTGCTTATTCCCATTGCTGTTTCTAAAAATTAGTAGGTAAATTGAATGTTCTACCAATATCTATAGGTAAATAAGTAGTAAAGCTCTCATGTATATACGGCGGTAAAATAGTCTCTTACCACTGATGGATTCTAAAGTCATATTGGTTAACAATGGAAGTATATTTATGTATTTTAATTTCCCAGTTTCAGCATTAATTGTCTCAAGTTGCTTAACCAGATTTGTAGTTTCATCGTTAAACACTTTTAAAAACTGTTGTAAAATATTAAAGTGAAATGCTTGCGTTAGGATTTTTCTTCTAGTTTGCCATTTGGATCCTAAAAAGTGATATTCAGGAGAGAATAAAATATATCATTTATATTCCATGCAATGCAATAAAAACGTAAAAAAAGAAAACATTGATTAGTATTATTATAGGACTGATGACAGAGGTTCTAATGCCAAGAAAGGAATTCCCTCCAGTTGTTTCCAATGATCGGAGTGACACCATGATAGGCATTGTGGCGGAAGAAGCAACTGCCCGTGAAATAATAAACAAACTATACTATCTATGAAAGAAAAAGCCTAGCTACACAGTTAGCAGTTCAAAAGAGGTTACTTAGCTCAAAACACAAGAGAGATATGCCGTTAATGAAACATTTCCTTACATTCGATTAACTAATGATTGAGCTTCTGGCTGCTGGAGGTTCTTTGACTGAAATGTCTAAGGTAGCTCATCTCCCAACCTTACCATCATCCTTCGACGGAATAGTAACTGCTATTCACACATTAACCCTCAATACTATTGATTAATCAATGAGAACAGTGACACAAGCAGCAAAATATTACAAGCCGGCATTCAAACAAACAACTTCCTACCTCCTAAAAGGACCAAATACCCAAATAAAAAAGCCAAGTTTTCCAATCAGAAAAATAGACGATATTTTTCAAACCAAGGATTTTGGAAAACCAAACAGCTATTTTAATTCTACCATGAAATGTACATATTGTGGACTCAAAAGCCATAAGATAAAGTACTGTTTTTATAACAAAAAGAAACATTTTCAAAAACATGAAGATTCAGATCGCCAACATACAATTGAAACTCAGCAAATACTAGTTATAATGGCCTTACCTGTGCTTGTAAGTAAACCTTTCCCCAACCAACTTTCTAAATAGCTGTAAATTTTGCTCTTGCTTAAATGCTTCATTTGGGACAGGACAATCTATATGATGAAAAATAAAGTTGTATATAATACTATGCTATACGTTAAAAGAAGTAGGGAAGGTTAGAACCACTAATCTTTGAATAAATTTAATGATGGGTGGGCTAGTAATCTTTACTAATAATTGAGATACCAAGAGTAAAATTTCCTTACCCACCAAAACACATTTTTGCTGATTAAGGTTTAATTGTTATTAACAAATTAAATTGGTAACCACCAATCAACTTTTTTACTTAATCGCCAATTAACTTTACCCCGCCAAATTTGACCCATTAGTTTACTTATTTGCGATTAGGAAACGTCCAGAAACGTCATTTTGTTTAAAGTCGTATTCCTTTGGTGTTGTTATTTCAATTTTTAATTAGCATTTCCAACTCTGTTATTTGGACATCATAGAATAGATCGACTTGTATGTATGACGACGATACCTAGATGTACTAGATATTGTCCAAGATGGGTTTCCTAGAAATTTTAAGGAGATGCCAAAATATTTTGAAGAGATGTCTGCCTGCAGTGGCCGAAATATTAGAAGATACTTATCCCCTTCTTATTTATGGCAATATGAGGTAAATAACTTCATTTTAGTAGATAAAAGGATAACTTGGAAGGATCGTCCTTTCATCCCCAAAAGGTGACTTTATAACTGCAACAAACAGATTAAAACGAAAAGTAAACTGAAATAATAATATGCCTGTTTGGTTGTAGACAATGATGTATCTTGAGTAATAAATGTATTTTGGACTTCCATTGCCTTTAGTTTTTCACATCTCAGTCATATGAAAAACTAAAGGCAATGGAAGTCCAAAACACATCTATTACTCAATAATATGCCTGATACGATAACCACTTAAAAACCCTTAAAGTGACCATATTCGGCATAAATTGAAATAGGGGTTAATAGGCAAAGCAGTTATAAATAGCTCTTTGAAACTGACTGATGTTACTTTATATAAATCTAGGTATTTTCAAACATATAGGTAAATATACGTAGGTCCTTTATATTTACCTCTAAGTCTCCTGGATGTAGCAGATTAATTGTTACAATATATGGACTTGAAAACCGATATATTGGCCAGTGTTCCTTGGCGCAATGTCTAAGTAGTTGAAAAATTGCATCTAGAAATTCAAATCTATATTTACACCTATTTGGTATTATTGGCACTACACATTACGTTGGATCAATTTTGAATTTAAGTAAAAGAAATAATGTTGGGCAGTCCTAAGGAGGGAACTATACTTCCTTCCCCCTTCCTTGGATCCACCCTTAATAAGTGTCACAGTTTGCTATCAGGGCTGACAAGAGGGGGGAACTGGGGGGGCAAAGTTCCTGGGCCCACGTCTCTTTTAAGGGCTTCATCTTTTTTGGAGAACCTACCCGAAAATTTTGTACATTTCAGAATTGACTAACAATGGGTTTCTTTTATTTAAAAATTATATTTTTTTAACTATTTTGGGCTAGTAAAGACTTATTTTAATAAAAATGAACAGTTTTAATGCCAAACCGACTATGAATGTGGAATATTTGAGAAACAATTTCAGCTCATTAAGTATTGAGCAAAAAATTGAAATTAAAATTGAGGGAAGACCTAAACTCGAAATTAACTTGCAGACCACAAAGTGTAAATCTAGGGACTTTATTGTTATTGATAAGTTTGCTGCAAATAAAAACAGAAGAATGAACTTTACTTTTAAATGTACCCACTAATGAAAAATAAATTGGCCTTTTTCATTTTTTTTTATCTTATTTCATTTTCAATAAAATAAGTAGATAATCATAAATTTTTTAAATATTTATTAATAATTGTTGACCAAATTTGGGCGTGGTCTTAAAAAATTTCGCCTGCGGCGCATTTCACCTACAGCGGCCTTTTAGTGCACCCCAAGTTAATAAGTCACAAGCCGCCACTGGCTAGGACCCTATGCCTCCCGCTTTTTAATATTTTCAATATGCCAGCCCTAGGAGTGGGCCCGGGATGACGAACAGCCCCCGGGCCTGACCTGGCTCTCGACGGCCCTGTTTGCTATACAGTCTTTTAATAACATCATTGAAAATAATCCATATAACTCCGCTATTTTAGCCGATCAAAATATTTTAAAATGATATTAAACATATGCTTACCAGGACCGGGATTTTTTAAAAGGAAATCCATATTCCCTATCAACCAATGTCCTGGAGGAGAAGGGATTTTATTTAAAATTCGTCTAAATTGATAGCTTTGCACAAGACAAACCACAACATAAACAATCACGGCACACAGAATAAACTGTAAAAGAACCATTTTATATTTTTCAAATTAGCTTCTAGTTTATACAATTTTCTGATCACTGCAGTTTATTAACGATGTGTTTTTGCACTTGTTTTAAAAATTTCGATATAGTAATCACGATGCATGAGCTGTAAAATAATTGAAAACTATTCACGGACGAGATAATAATTTCATGTTTTTCTGCCTAATCAAAGTTTAATGATGTTCCTGATGTGGATAAACACACAAATTGCGTGTTTAATATACACTGCTCCACTAAAAATTACTGCTTTTATACATTACTTACATTAATAAATGATATTAAAGGTGAAAAAAAAATCTGCAATTTTTTTATCCGAGGTGTAAATACTTCATTTTTTCGTTACTTTCGGTGAAATATTTTCTCTTCCATTATGCTGACCCAAGCTCAGGAGCCCACAGTGAGCTTGGGACAGCTACCAATTTTGCCTAGGCGAAAATTCGCCCCTGATTAAAACAATAGTCTGAGTAGAAGTATAGTAACCGTATTTATTGTTTGAATTGGGCTGTTTATTTTCCCGGTTAGTTTTTCTGAATAATTTTAACCGATATAAATAAATATAGCCAAACTATATTAAATTTTTAGGTTTTTAGGTATAGGCATCCTTTTTCCTATACCTATTTAGATCTACATAGTTTGGTACTAAAATTATTATACTTTAAAAATAAAAAGTGCCTTCTTACATATTAATTACTAATTAAGGTATTTTTCAAGGAAATTCAACACTTTGTATTCATAGAAAGAATATAAGTATTTGTTTTGTCACTTGTCACATTAATCAAGAATACCCAAAAATTATAGTTCTTTTTGCCTAAAAAAAGGAAATTAAAATTGTAATTTACATTTTTATATTTAATACTGTTTGCCAATGGTAACCAGCTTGATTGTATGTGTGGCTTCGGTGCTTTAAATGCGTTTAACCCAGATGTTGCCACTGACCTTTTAAAAGCCGCTCTAGGCAAAGTGCCGAAATGATTTTAGTATTTTTTTTATTCAAAATGTGAAAAAAGCGCTAAAAAGGTTCCATATCGAATTCTATATCGACTATTTTTTTATATGTGGCTTAGTTTTTTGAAAATTGAGTGTCCTTTTAAAAGTACAATGGCTATTAACACTACATGTAATTTAAATTTTTATTAAAGTATTTATTATAGAAATATGAAACATTGTATTAAAAATAAGATACTATGAATCAGTTATATAATGTGAACCATGTTTTCAATAATTTACACTGTATGATAGGCCTCAAAACAGTCTTGCATAATATAGATATCTGAACCGATTCCGTGACATTCCTTCGGAAACAAGAACATTTTTACAATCTGGAAAATTTTCCCAATACATTTCACGTCTTGGTGTACACATGTATCCACTCAGTAAGAGTATTCCTAAGAAACAGCGCATTTCGTTTGTACTAATATCTCCTTCACGATAATGGGCCCTAGCGTAGATGTTAGAGAGATGATCTGTAAGCGCAATAATGACCTCTTCATCAAAAAAAAGAAAAAAAATATCAACTGAAGATAATTGATTGACCGGTCCACATATTTCCTTCCAATCTGATATTGTTGGAACTATATCATTTCTTTCCCACTCATATTGTTTTTGTTTTTTGCTGCTTTGTTTGGAATTATTAATTTCCAACTTTCTTTTCTTTGAAATATAAACCGATAAGGGAAGGTCATCCTCGCTATCCCAGTTTTCTGACTCAGCGGTTATATGACTAACACTTGGTAGGTGTAGGTCATTTAATTCATGAACAATTTCTAAAACTTCGGCTTCCGCTCTCAACTGGCTACCGGGAAGATTGTTTATTTGTATATCTTCTTCCTCGCCGCTATCTTCATCTGTAAGATCTTGATTTGCATTGTCAGGTGGAAAAATAACTATATTTGGAATTTCGCTTATACTATCTAATTTATCTGCTTCCTCCAACAGTTCGTGCAACGTAACTGGTTTCGTCCAATAACTGAAATAAAAAAAGAAAATAAAGTTTAATGTAGCATATTTCGCCAATGGCCTTTTAAAAGGACGGTGTACTTTTTGTGTTCATAAGAATAAAAATACAACATAACCATAAAAGGCTTATACAACTTATAAAAGTACTACATTAAATAAACAAAATGGATAAATTTCACCGCAGGTAGCTAATTCAAAAACACACCTATGCTTACCTTTTGTTATGCATGTCTTACAATAATGAAAACTGTATCCTTTTTACACTAAGCTTTACGTAAACAAACTCCGAACGGAAAAAACTATCGCACTGAATTACTTCGGGGGATATTCATAAATAATATCTTACAGCGCCATCTAGGATTTGAAACGGTAATAAGAAGATATCTGTTAAATATCCCAGTTGGCTTTATAAAGGACAGTGGCAATATATGTATAAAGAAGTTACTACAGTTTCGGCAACATCTGGGTTTTAAGGTTTTACACATTTTTTTTCTGGGAGCGACCGAAATAAACAGTTGGAATAAGGAAAAGGAAATAAATATACATTATTAAGGTCATTAATAAAACCAGAATCTTATAAAGCTATTTTCTGTGATATCCTCGTGCAATATTTAATTATTTAAACACTATATAAGTATATATCTAGTCGTAATGATGGTATCGCGCTATCGCTAAGCAGAAAGGAAAATAAACAGTCTAATAACAAGCAAGCAGCAATATTACGACGGGCCGACGTCGGCACCCAACGTAGTTACAACCTTGTTACGACTTCTAGTTGCACCAATATGGTCAATGCATTTTGAGTCGTTACAACGTCGGCAACCGACCTGGCGTCGCGTTTGAAGCACCACCGCCCATTATTACTCTCAAGTAAAAATGACAAAGAACGGCATAAATAAACCAACCTATAGTAAAATCTGGTCTTATCATGCGGGTCCAAAGGTCACCGATCATATGAATCAATTCGAAAATTCCAGAGCTTATCCAAATGTTTTGAGATGTATCAATATACCCGGAGAAAAGAAACATAGTTTTATTATTTTAACTGTCGTGAGGATACCCACCTATATAATATTATTATTTTTATACAAATTATATGTACATAATAGTACAGGGGTGGCGAACCTTCATGTATTAACGTGCCATTTTTTCTAAAGAAATGTTTAATGAGGCCATAGACGTGCCGTCAAATTCGTAATATAATAATTCATAGTAAACTTTGTGATCGGTGGCGTGCCATCAATGGTACGCGAGCCATTGGTTCGCCATCCATGTAAATAGTATATTTACTAAATCTATTTATTAAAAACGACAATAATAAACATTGTAATTTATTTTAGCAATAAAATTACCTCTCCTAAAAATACAATGGAATTTAATCCGATTAACTATTTCAAGAAATATAAAGAAAAAGTGGTAATTTGCCAACCAAAAAGTAGAAAACAATAGCAAAAGCACTGGTAATCAATTTAAGAATCGTACAGAAAATTGTCCATGAAAGAAAGTATAATATAATACCGAAGAATACTAAAAAATTTAAACAAAGAAAACCGTATATAATTTATAGACTAAAAACTGTCATCATCACTTAGAAATTCTGAAAAATCCTCGTCATCTGAGTCGTCCTCGAATGGAGCAATTCTCATCGGCGCTACTTCGACACCTAATACTTTTGTTCTCGATCCCACCAATTCCTTATTAATTTTTCTGTATGTTCCACCGATTTCTTCCAGTACTCCTGCGTAGTATGATCCAACGAATCTTGCCAAACTATCTCTACTTGCGAGGATTTAAGACCATCACCTATATGTTTTTCATAAAAAGATTTTGTCCCAGCTCATATTAATTCTATCGCATTAAACTGGCAATGATATATATTATGGCGGCAGTCGTAGAACCTCATGGCCATATTCATGCAATATTTTATCTACAGCGTATATTTTGGATGATTTGAGAGGCTTTGCCATTAACAGGAGTTCGGATTTTAACATATTTGGTAAAGGATTTTCGTTTGTTTTTCAGGCCACTTATAAATATTACTTTTTCGCCAAGATGAACTATATACAGGGTGGCCTTTTAGTGTGGCAAAGTACAATAGCTCCGTTACTATTTCAAATACATTAAAAATATTAATACAAAAGTTGAAGGGCAGTAAGTGACTTATAACGTAAAATTATTTTTAACTCTATAGGGTGGCTCAAAAAAGCGGAACAATAAAAAATGTACTTTTTTTAAATGGAACACCCTGTATATTTTTTCATTTTTAAATTCTAGATAAAATTATAATTATTTTTTATTAAATACATTATTAGTCTATACTTTATAGTTTCCGAGATATTGACTCTTGAAAAGTGACATTTTTGAACTTTGACAGCTTCTAACTTTCTAACAGTACGTCTTAGAGCAAAACGGCTTACATGTCCCTATCTTCAATTTTTATTATCTTCCCAAAAAAATCAACTTCCGGTTAAACTGGATGTTACTCGAAAGCAGGAAATATAGTTGTTCCGGTTTAACTGGAAGTTGATTTTTTTGGGAAGATAATAAAAATTGAAGATAGGGACATGTAAGCCGTTTTGCTCTAAGACGTAGTGTTAGAAAGTTAGAAGCTGTCAAAGTTCAAAAATGTCACTTTTCAAGAGTCAATATCTCGGAAACTATAAAGTATAGACTAATAATGTATTTGATAAAAATAATTGTAATTTTATGTGGAATTTAAAAATGTAAAAATATACAGGGTGTTCCATTTGAAAAAAGTACATTTTTTCTTGTTCCGCTTTTTTGAGCCACCCTATAGAGTTAAAAATAATTTTACGTTATAAGTCACTTACTGCCCTTCAACTTTTGTATTAATATTTTTAATGTATTTGAAATAGTAACGGAGCTATTGTACTTTGCCACACTAAAGGGCCACCCTGTAGGTTGTTTATTTAAAATTCTTGAATGATATGTTGCATGGTCTAATACAATTAACGACGGTTTATCTAAATTTGCGATTAGCTTTTAGCCATTTTTCAAAAATTTCGGTAATTCATATTGTCATGATATTCAGAACTTTTTGATGTGGAAGAAAAAATTAAGCTATCCTGTTACAGAACCGGCATGTAAAATAATGAACCGCTTTCCCGTGCCACATCCCTTTTTTCTTTTCACGCTTTTCACAGAATTATCTTGCCAAGGTTTTGAACCACTTTCATTTGAAAAAATCCATGTTTCGTCTAAAAATACTACTTTTCTAAATTTTGATTTGTAATTTTCCGTATATTTTTTTAAAAACTGAGCACGCAACTGGCTTTCTTCGTTTACATTTTTTAGTATTCTTCGGTATTATATTATGCTTTCGTTCATGCACAATTTTCTGCACAGTCCTTAAACTAATTCCCAATGCTTTTGCTACGGTTTCCTGCAAAAATGCTAAATTAAAGGTCAGATTTCAGCTATTTGGACAATTTTTTATTGTTTAAATCACTGCCAACGTTTCGGTGCAGTCCGCACCATCATCAGGGCTGGGACAGAAAATTGCTTTTTATCGTTCATATTGTCACATTAAATTAATTGTCAAAGTCACAAAACTGACATCTTCCTCATGTCATAATTCTCATGCTCGTGTTCTAATAGCAATTAAATGGGAGTTGCATACGCTATTTTTTCTACGACTTGTCATAATTAAATCAACACGAAGGTGGCAGGTACAAACTTTTGTAAATGGCTGAAAACTAAATAAAATACATAATACTTATATCCGTTTCTTTCATATCAAAATTATATAAGTCTGTCATATTTGTCTTACGGATTTTAAACGCAATTGTTAAATGTGACTTTAGTTGTATTCTTTCTACTTATAAAATTATGGCAGAAGAATAATAAATAATATCAAATAAATCATGTCGGTATATTTTCGTTCTAAAGATCGATATTTATATAATTAAAGACCGTTATTTGATCCATGGTTATGGAAAAATATAAACGCATGTCACTGTTCCGATAATTACCTGTAAAATATATGCGAAAAACCAGCACATTATATTTTTGCTTAATTATTTAAATACTATAGGTATTTACGGTGCGTAACTGTAGGTAGATAACGCTAGGAAATAAGCAAAATATGGATTTACGCTAATAATTCGAGTATTTAATCAAATCTTATAAAATACACTTATAATAAGATAGTAAAATACCTTATAATCACTTCGATTAACTAAATTTAATACTGATCGCGAGAATAATTTATAATTTTTCTGATTCCAATACTGTTTCGGGTAGCTTCACGCCAAATGTTTCTGGTAACTTCAGGGCTAAACCGCCAGCTAGAATAGCCAGTCCTCCAAACGTAAGCATCGGCAGCGACTTATAATACACACCCTAGAAAAAAATTACTATTTAGAAAGTTATATTTAAATTAAAATATAACTTTTTTTTCACTACAGATTTCAGCTCCAGGCTACATAATACAATGAGCCTAATGAATAAAAATGTAGCAATTGCTTTTTCTTATAAAATCGAAGTACTTTCTTGAAAGCCAATGAATAAAATCTAAAGTAATTGCTTTTGCGTCCAGCAATCGCTTAAAAGTGCAGGAATTGCTTCTAGTCAATGCTTTTTCTTAAAAAATAGAAGTGATCGCTAGCATTTGCTTAAAATGTGATGAATAAATTAAGGAATTGCTTTTTCTAGTGTAGCGATCTCTTTCAACTCTTTAAGGTAAGTCGGCCCCTGCTTGGTAGCAGTCAACTTTAGTTCTCCGCGGCATATACGTGCGTTGCTCTTAATTTGTGTCTTCAATTATGGCTGAATATATGAACGTCCGTAAAAGAAAAATATACAGTGTACGTAAAAATTGCAGATATGATGATTTCAGAAAGTTATATCGATTTGACTGCGAAAATGTTGAGTGGTTGGCAAATTATTTTTTGACTGATACTGGTAAAAGGCGTGAGGGTGCACTGTCGCCTTTAAATAAGATTAAAGTCTTTCTGCTGAAATTGTCGGATCAAGGTATTCAAAATTCTGTAGGTGAAGAACTCGGTGTTCACCAAACTACTGTCTGTATACACTTCTGTAATGGATGCAGTTTTGGAGAAGGCCAATATTTTTATTAAATTTCCTACAAGTGCTGCGAATCTGTTGTGGAAGCTAAACGGTTGTGGTCAGAGATTTATTTATGTTCCTTCAATTTGTGAACGAATATCAATTGCTTGTCTTTAATTTCTTCATCACTACTATCACTTTCCTCATTTTCACTGAAATCTGCCATATCACAAATATAAGTTTCCTATTTTCTACGAAAACGTAACAGATTACTGTTGTATTAACTAAATAGACCAACTCTTTTGCAAATTAGGCACCAAACAAGACATGAAATCTATAATCTAAACCAGTGGATAAGCCACGTCTGAACTTGTGTTGAATAAGCATTTGCTACAGAGTTGTAAGAAAAGCAGCAATTGCTTCAAAATTTTATTCATATCCAGATCTAGCAATTGCTTTTACTAAAAAGTAATTGCTTCAAGTAATTGCTTAATTTTTATTCATTAGGCTCAATACCTATATTTTAACCGATCCTTAGCTATTTAGATCTACCGGAAGAGAGTGTTAATCTTTACCGTGTTTTCTTTATTCAAAAATTTAAAAAAGCACCCCAGTGGCGTCAAGGGTAATAATGCGAAATCCTGCCTTTGCTGGGGGGCCCTCTACTTCCCCCAAACCTTAAGGACATACCTATCTAACATATCTACATAAAGCGAAAAAAATGTATAGAATCTAGATCATAATGGCGAAAATAACTTCTAACAACAATAAAGATCAAACTTCTACTTAGATAGGTACCTTACCAATAAAGGCACAAAAGGTGCCAAAATAGCACCAATCCTGGCGATGGTGGAGGCTACTCCAACTCCCCCACTTCTCACTACGGTTGGGAGCATTTCTGCCGTGTGTACGTAAGCCACTCCGAAGGCAGAAGTTACACCCATTTTTCCAAGTAAAAATAATAATATAACTGCCCAATCTGGAGCAACTAAAAAGATTATATAGAATCATAAAATATAGTTGATAAATAATATTTTCTAGATGGAATAAAACTAGTAACACAATAATTATTTTGATCTTAGAAGGAAACAGTTTTGAGGGTAAAATTAGTAAATATGTAATGTTTTGCATCTTTGCAACAGAAGCATAAAGTTTAGGAGTCAAGTTGTTTTTTGATACATTGAGAGTTTTGAATACAGTGTATCTAGGTAGGTAAGCAGGTTAAGGGGCATTAACAAGAAGGTCAAGAAGCAAGTGCAGTTTCTTTTATCGGTTAATATTGAAAACTTGAGGTTCGTGAGCTGTAGAATAGTACTAGTATTTGGAGAGTGGAAAGGATGCTTACAGCCAGGCCTATAGCACCGTGTGAGATCCTTTTTGAAGACCCATTTTACTAATACTTTACTTAGGTAATATCAACCAGATAGACCTACAGTTTTACGTGGGTTCCGAACCACTACTACCATCAGCTGGTGAGGGTGAAAATATTCGATGCGCTGCAACACTCAATTTCAATTGTAGAGTGCACTATTATAGCTTCTAAATACTTACATTTTGAAACAAAAATGGTCAATGTACAGGTAATCCCACATAGTAGCAGTGACAGCACTAGAGATGGTTTTCTTCCCAACTTCTGTATACAAATCCAGGCCATAGTGTATCCAGGAATCTCAATCAGGCTAACCAGTGCAAAATTAATGTATTTGTCTCCACTTAACGTCGTAGAGTTGATTGATAAACCATAAAAAATAAACGCCATAACAGCCCTATAAACATAGAAAAGCAATATTTTAAAACAGCCAATGCATGACTACTTGTGTCAGCTTGGGCACAGTGGCGTACCCAGACCTGAACCTTGGGGGGGGGGGGGGGGGGATATAAAAATATTGTTTTTTAAAAATCATATTTATTGATTTTGGTGATTTAAAAAAAAATAATAAATAAAATATAACAAAATAAAATCTATGTCCCTTGGCTTGAGAGCAAGGTCATCAATTATTTCGTTAGTCGATATAGCTTCTTCTCTATGCACTGCCATCATGGCAAGTCCATTAGGCCTCACTTGAGCGGTAGTATTTCTTAAATCAGTTTTTACAAGTTTTAAGGTTGAAAAAGTCCTCTCTGGTGTCGCAGTGGATACTGGCAATGTACAAAATTTTTTTAGAAGTTTGTGGCAGGGTAGGCAAGTTGACTACAAACTTCCAAACAAGCGAGTGCCTGACGTTTGTTTTTTATTTCGAGGTATTTGTTTAAATGTTCGTGCCACATTTTATTTTCGGATTTTGTAATAATTTTTGGAACATCAGGTAAATATAAATCGAGTAGTTTATCACACTGACTATTATCTGAATCAATTGCTCTGCCTGCCGCCCCTTCTAATGATGGTGATAATAAGCACATAAATCCGTAAAAAAATTCTTTATGATTTGTAAATCTTTCTTTTAGCTGGTTTATGAAGAAATCTATAAACGGTAAATAGATGGTAGTTCGATATGGCTGGTAACAGGCGTTTCTGAATCTGGATCTATAATGGAATTGATATCACTTTTAAGGTTCATATGTAACTTATGGAACAACATTGTGATTTTTTTCATACGAAAAAAATTAATTTCGTGTAGTATATCCCAATTTTTTTTCTTTTGCTGGCAACCCATTATAAATGAATTATAGGTGGCCGCTACATTAACAATTATACCTTTTTTTATATTTACGGCAATATACTTGGTGCATTTTGTATATATATTTATAAACTTGTAGTAAACTTCGCATTCTTGGCAAGGTCTATGGGAGGGATATATCCCCTATATCCCCCCCCCCCCGTAAGTACGCCACTGCTTTTGCATCGTACATCGATTCCTTAAAATAGATACACAGTTAACCGTTTTCTCAAGAAATATATTGAATATTTTAGTTAAAAATTTTATTAATTAAATATGTTAAAAATTTGATCAATTACGCACCAAATTTGATTATTTTTTAAAGTTATTTAAAGAAAAATCTTCGTAATACTCCTAAAAATTAAATACGACTATGATGAAACCACCAGTAATAATTATGATAACGTCAAATGTTTTCATGTTGTCACTGACGATTTATTTCTTTATTAGTTTCAACATGTTTTACAATAATTAAGAAAAAATAACAATTCAAAAATAACATAGATTTGTACAAACAAGGGCTCAATAAAGGTAAATGTTTGGGCGGACACCGGATTAATTTACCATTTTTTTTTTGGAACAAAATTCGGGAAAAGAAAAATGTTCTTGAACTTTTACAAAATCAAATTGGACCTGCGTTATAAGCTCTTGCTCCTGAGAATAAAAATATTTGGTTTTAAATGGACGGTGGTCCTGCGCTCAATGTACGAGAAATGAGGGAATATGTCCAGAACGTTTTCGATGGATGCACAATAATAGGATAAGAGTACACCATAAATTAGCCAGCTAAGTCTCCTAATCTTTCACCAAACTATTTTTTCCCATGTGGTCACGTTAGTGTTTATTTATTTATAATAATACACGGTATCAAAATTTAAAATAACTAAAAATTACAGGAGTAATCGAATCCATGCGAATCAACTGAATAATGTAAGGACACGGAACAGCACTGGAGAAAACGAAAATTCAAAGAAGCAGCCTTCATGAATCAAAATACACATATATTTAGTAAACCAGGTATAGATATTCCCAATATCTGGAAGCCTCTTCTTGTCCAAAAGCAACAGCTCAAACTTCACACTCCAATAAGCACGTAGGCGGAGTCATCAAGCTTCATTGCACATTGGATAGTATTTAAGACAGTAGCCTTAGAATTATAATGTAGTTTACACTTGAAAACGGTTAGAGATAGTAACTAACCGAAACGTTGTGTTTATTAACAAAATAAAGACAATGGAAGTCCGACAAGGTAATTTTAGTTAATAAATGTATCATGTAAAATTAATAGGGATCCAATATTTGAGGATAGCAAAGTTAATATTAAAAAATAAAATAGGTAAACAAGAAAAGTTAGGTAGTTTCATTTTTGGTGTTCTAGTTTTTCTTTTAAATAAAATACACTTACCAAATAAAATATATAATTAGGAATCTAACAATAAGCTTCCTGGATCTAAACATTTGTTTTATTATAAGTAGTATTTTGTCATCGCTTTTTTCGTCTGAATGAATATCGAATTCCTGAAACAAGTCAGAAACTTGGGTGAGGGACTCCACAAATACATTTTTAAATAAAATACTTATCGATCAACCCTAACTTTTTGAACGCCATTTTAATAAAAAAATAGCACCAAATTAAAAAAAAAATGCCTCGTATATTTATTATTGCCTATTAATAATTGATATTTTAAAGGGTTTCACTAATATTTTGAGTATAAAGTGTAAAAATAACAACAGGTATTCCTGCTGCTACAATTTTATAGATAATATGTTTGCATCGTGAATGATATGCATTTATTTGAGTATATTGGTACTACTTGTGCAGTTGGTCCAATTATTATAAATGGGTTGTTGACAACATAATATGAACCAATACATTATTTGTTGTTTATTACTATTATTTATACGCAGTCCTAATTTTCTATAGTAAAATACAAGGTGTCCGGGAAAATGTGGGAAATCTCCCGGATATGAAAAAAACACGTGAAAAGAATATTACAAGTTCATATAAACTTCTTTCGTATCCGGCCTCCTCTTCGAAGATATGGGCTCCCAAAGAGCTCCCATGGAATTAAGTTTTTGACACATAATTAATAAACCAACAGGTATATTTCAATTTTTTTTTCATATGATGTATACCAGGTAAGACCTTTCAAATTACTATCCCAGAAAGTGTTGCGAATTACTCACAGCTGCAGGGACGGACTAGCTGTGACACTAATGTGCCCATTTTTTTACGCCCTATATGATAAAAACTTTGGACAACGTTTTTTACATTTAACTATTGACTAAAAATTAAGTACTCTTCATTCATGTCGCTAATCCTAAACGTTTTCGGAAAAACGTAATTTTTAACATATTATTTAGATCATGTATATTTAGCGTATCTCAATAAAAGATACATTTTGTTCCTATAAATTATAAATGTTCACTTTTAACTGCTAAATATTAATACATGATCGCAATAAAATGACGTTTTTCCGAAAACGGTTAGGATTAGCGACATGAATAAAGAGTACTTAATTTTTAGTCAATAGTTAAAGGTATGTAAAAAACGTTGTTCAAAGTTTTTATCATACAGGGCGTAAAAAAATGGGCACATTAGTGTCACAGCTAGTCCGTCCCTGCAGCTGTGAGTAATTTGCAACACTTTCTGGGATAGTAATTTGAAGGGTCTTACCTGGTACCTATAGATTATATGAAAAAAAAAATTAAAATATACCTGTTGGTTTAATAATTATGTGTCAAAAACTTAATTCCATGGGAGCTCTTTGGGAGCCCATATCTCCAAAGAGGAGGTCGATACGAAAGAAGTTTATATGAACTTGTAGTATTCTTTTCCTGTGTTTTTTTCATAGCCGAGAGATTTCCCACATTTTCCCGGACACCCTGTATAGTATGACTTTTTTACTAAATTGTGGTTTTGACCCTATTTCAAGGAGAAAAATGTTCTATGGTTTCAATTTTAAAAATATTGAATGACTTATTAACTTAAAAAACAAGTAAGTAAGTAAACTTGTGTCTAGAAAAGTTTGTGACATTAGTTTCTATTATTGGGATATTATATTTTTAATAAGTACAGGATATCAGTGTTAAATGTGATGATGGTTGTATATAGTGAAAAAGACACATTCTTGATTTTTTTTTGTAGCTGTATTAGTATCATTTGGTACAGCAAACCTACCTTTAATGGAGTGTTGTCCGTAAACGAATTCAGCAGCGCGTCTGATAGTTTCACTTTGTTAACTTTTGCGACTTGTAGAACTACCGATTTTGCCTTTTGTTTCTTTGAGTTTGCCATTAGCCACCTCACAGATTCCGGTATTAACCTAAAGACAAATGAGTATTATTTAAAATAGCATCATAAACAAACATTTATTAAATTAAAAATTCTTTGACAGCCAATTCTCCTATACTTTTAAAATATAGTATTTTGACGAAACGTTATGGAACAAAAGAGAAGTCGAAGAGCATGCAAATAGAAAAAGCTAAAAAACGAATTAAATTTTTTTAGTGTGTTCTAGTTTATATCCACAGCAGACTTTGTTTCCATAGGCACGAAGTTCCTAGTATTTATAGGTTCTATAAAAACTTTCAATGAGTTAAATTTAAAATTTAGAAAATCATATTCCGTGTAGCTTTATACATACTTTTCATTGGTGTTATATGTTTAAAATTAAATACACCTTATTCCGCTAAAACAGTGACATTTAAAAAGAACACGGTACTCACCAATAATACGCTATGAAAACAATAGATGGAGCTGATACTATCACTTGCAGAATCTTCCAATCTTTAGCTAACCAAGCAAATAAAGCTACCAAGGCTTCACCAACTGCATAAAAGTAATTTAGAACTATACCAGTTATTTCTCGTTTATTTTTTCCTACCATTTCCACACCTGCAAAAATACATTTAAGTAATAAAAGTTAACATGTAAATAAAAAAAGATTTGCAGCCTGTCAAATACCTAAATTACCGCGCGAGCAAAAATTATTTGCATCAAAGAGGGCTTACATTAAAAAACGTAGGGCTTGTTTTAAATCACAATGATATGGGGACGATATATCTAACCAATCTAGATTAAAATTTTATCAAATTTATATTATGACATGATGTTATGCCAAACTAATGAGTAATAAAATAAGTAGACAAATACAAATTTATTTTTGTTGTTTACAAAATTAACAAAGTAAGAATATACAGAAAGAAAAAGAAAAATAATTACATGTATTCTGAGAATCCATATAACCGGAGAGGTGGAACCAGGCTTCATCCGAAAAAAATGTCAGGTCTAATAAATAAATCATTTCTTTCCAATAAATTTTGGGTAAACCATTAAGAGTAATTCCTGCGTCTTTCAAAATCTGCGGCATGTATTTCTTGGAATATTTGCACTTTATAAGGAAATACATTTAGCTGCTTCTTAAGAATAGTCCTACATGTTCAATAAGATCTTCCCACTTCTTGGGACAGGCGACTTACAATTTGTTGGCGTATTTTGCATTACTTCACGAACGTTTGCAACAAGTTCTTCTGTTCTTACAGATGGTCTTCCTGCTCCTTTTTTTGTGTTGTATAGAACCTGTTTCCCTAAACACAGCCTCAGTTCTTTTTAGGCAATGATAAAAATCCCCAGCAATAAAAGCAACGTTAGGAAAATGTTCGTGAAAATCGTCCATGCTCAAACTAGAATTGTATTGCCACTCACCAATTACTCTAACCACGTTTCGAAAATACGCTTCAACCATGAATGTTTTGTGCTGTTCTGTAAAGCCCATTGTTCAAGAAATTGGAAAAATTAGCGATGAATCAAATTACCTGTAACGACTGCCAAAGATGACGGAATAACTGATTGATTATTAATTCAGCGTAGTTACTGACACCCAACAGGTAATAAGCTCTACGGCTAAGCATTACGTCCTTAGATGCAAGGCCCTCTTTGATGCAAATAATTTTTGCTCGCACGGTATAAAACTGCCGTGTATAAGTACCTAAATTATAAAAGCTTCATAACGCATGGGGATGATATTAATTTAGAAAATCAGTGACACCGCCATTTTTATTGTTTTATTTTTATTAGTCTTATGATTCTCGTCTAGGTTATATCTATAACAATATTAGTTATCAAATATTTTTGAACCTGTCGGACAAGAGCATACCTTTATTTGGCAAATGGACCTAATCCATGTCATTGCTTATTAAAAAGAAAATCTTGCCAACTTTCCTAATTTTCTATTGTTAGTAATGCAGTGAAAACGGTTTTATGTACATATAAGTAGATAGGTATCGAAAGAGTGTAGCCACATATCGATATATAGTGGCGTAAAAGTAGCATCTCAGAAGCATATTTTTACTCTCCTATTATAATATTAACAAATTAACCTTCACAATGTTCTTCCCCACGTAGTTATTCATAATGTAACTGGTAAATATAGACAAAGCAAAAAATTGAATCTGGAAATTTAATTTTTTCTTGTTTCTTGATTGATGAACAATATTAAGGAATTCAATTTGAAACAATCACCGGCGTATACAAGGGGGGGGGGGGGGTAATGGGGGTAATTACCCCCCCCCAGGATTACTTAAAGTGTTGTTTAATTTTTGTCCTTACTCCTTAAAGTTCCTAGTATCCTAGCCGGGCACGTAGCTAGGGGGGGGGGGGGTACAAAGCGCCCCCCCCCCCGAAACTCGAGCTCTGATCTCGGCAACATAGGCAACACATTAAACATTTCCTACACTATTACATTTTCTTCAACTCAATTATTACCGGGTTTGTTTTTGTGCTTTTCTTGAGGATTTTGTGTTGTGTTTTTTATTTTTCCCTTTGAAAACCAAGCACCATGATTCAAAAAAGGGCGTGGCACCCAAAAAATTTTCGCCTGCGGCGCATTTTTTTGCGCCTCCGGCGCGATCCCAATAGGCCCCCCCGAAAAGAAATCCTGGCTACGTGCCTGATCCTAGCCGATTACCCCCCCCCAGACGCATGAGCTGAATACGCCGTTGGAAACAATACATAAATTGACTAACTGACAAATGGATGATTTCGTCAGTGACAAAAGTTGCCTATTTATACACCCGATAAGTATAAATAACTAAAACAGTAAAATGAGCTATTTTTACTTACCTAATATAAATGCCAAAGGGTATACTCCAGCAGTGCCGCAGGCATTGATAAATACTAATACTGCAAAGGTAATATATTCAGGAGAAAAGACTTGAAGTACACCCGATATTGTCATTAGTAAAATACAAATTATGAAATTAGATTTTCTTCCAAACCTAAAACATTTTATATTATACTATAACTACAAATTATAGTATAATCAATAAATAAATTATATACCTGTCTGCCAAAACTCCAAATACTGCAGATCCAACAATAATGCCGGCAAAATGGCAGCTGCCCACCATAGATAATTTCCATTGATTTTCTGTACACGTTATGTTCCACTAAAAAAAGGAAGCTTAATTTATGACTAAAAACAAAACCTGGCAATGGTAGATAATTATAGACCAAAAAGAAATGCTATCTCTTCACATAACACACTATAATATTTAAGTAAGACGAGAAAAATATGCCTGTATGTTATAATAACATTTATTTTTAGAACCAAGGTATCTATCATTTACATTTCGTAAGGCATCAATAATATTATAGTATTATACAGGAGGGTATCAAGAAATGATGAGCAAAAAATTTAGGGGATAATTATAGACCAAAAATAAATGCTATCTCTTAATATAGCATTTTTTCGAAAATTGATTATTAACGAAGTAACAGGGTGTTAAAGTTAAATTTTATTTGCAGTTTTAAACTACATAGAAGAACAATAAATTTAACATTTAAATCAAAAGTTCAAAGTGACGTCCTTCCTCTTTAATGCATAAATTAATTATTCTTAAAAAATTCCGACGAACTCCATGGAATATTCCTTCCTTTGCTATGCTATGTTGAAAAAAATTAAAATTATTTCGTATTCACCACATGCAAGCAATGCTATTTTAGCGTTTTTCTCGAAAACGGTCAGATTTATCGACACAAAAGTACCATACCTTTTTTATGTCAAATGGTTAGGAAAATAAAAATATTCAGTCAAAATGCGCATACAGTGTAGGACAAAAAAGTTAGGACCATTCAAATTAAAGTATAGGCTCCTATGTGGCGCCCTTTACAAAATGCAAAAAAACAATGGGCATATTTTTGTATTCCTCATCCCGGAAAAGTGATATACGAGGTTTCGTCAAAATATTATGAGCGTGGCAAAGGTATAAGGTTTTCGAGAAAAACGCTAAAATAGCATTGCTTGCATAATGTGATGAATACGAAATAATTTTAATTTTTTTTCAACATAGCATAGCAAAAGAAGGAATATTCCATGCAGTTCGTCGGAATTTTTTAAGAATAATTAATTTATACACAAAAGAGGAAGGACGTCACTTTGAAGATTTGATTTGAATGTTTCGAAAAAATTATAGGAAGAGGTAGCATTTATTTTCGGTCTAGAATTATCCCCTAGATTTTTTTCTCATCATTTCCGGAAACCCGGTATAGTGTTTCACTCTCGTCTCGCATTTTTCTCTTCTGATTTTTTTAAAAAATTTTTAAACCCGTTAATGGAAAACATGAGCTGGGTCTAGAATTAATTTAAAAAAAAAACAAAAAAACACGTAAATTTTTTTTATTTTTTGATAAGAAAAAAAGTTGAAAAAAATTATATGTCAATCTGTCAAAATTTGACATCAACTTTCTTATTTAAAGAGATAAAAAAATTTTGATTTCAGATTCTTACAGTTACTATCCTCGGTGAAAAAATAGCCGATAAAAATTTGACATTGACAGCTGTCAAAATTTGACAGGAGTAAATTCAACTTTACTTTATTGAAAAATTTCATTTGGCAATATTGCAGCTACCATCTCGAGATGTCGTTCTCGCCAGACGTTTCGAGAGTGGTCTGATCTTCTGATGAAATATGACCAGGGACTTGTCTACGAGAATGCCACTAAACGAGAAAAAAATTAGGCGAGAACGAGAAATCAATTAGCTACATCTGAACGAATATGAAATTCAAACTATCTATTTTGTGAAAAAAATTGTTTTCCTTACGAACACAACTGAAAAATTCACAGGAAATTAATTAATATTTCCTTCCACACTGATCGAAATGTATTATTTGGAGATAACTTTGAAATTAATATATAACTCATCTTGATAACATTGATATCTGAAGTAGAGAGTGGTTTTTCCTTTTATTTATGTAGGTAATCCTAACACAATTTCGAATTTTTGACTCTTCTTCGTATACCATAAAAACATTTAAAGGATTTGAAGGCTAATATTTTCGTTTGAATTTATGCCGCAAACATTCTCTCAGTCATTGTATACAGGGTGTCTGAGAAAATGTGGGAAATCTCCCGGATATGAAAAAAACACGTGAAAAGAATACTACAAGTTCATAATATAAACTTCTTTCGTATCAGCCTCCTCTTCGGAGATATGGGCTCCCAAAGAGCTCCCATGGAATTAAGTTTTTGACACCTATATTAAACCAACGGGTATATTTCACTTTTTTTTCATATAATCCATACCAGGTAAGACCCTTCAAATTACTATCCCAGAAAGTGTTGCGAATTACTCAGAGCTGCAGGGACGGACTAGCTGTGACACTAATGTGCCCATTTTTTTACGCCCTGTATGATGAAAACTTTGGACAACGTTTTTTACATACCTTTAACTTGCCTAAAAATTAAGTAAGTACGCTTCATTCATGTCGCTAATCCTAACCGTTTTCGAAAAACGTCATTTTTAATATATTTACATCATGTATAATATTTAGCGTATTCCAATAAAAGATACATCTTTGTTCCAATAAATTATAAATGTTCACTTTTAACTGCTTAATATTAATACATGATGGCAATAAAATGACGTTTTTCCTAAAACGGTTGGGATTAGCGACATGAATAAAGAGTACTTAATTTTTAGTCAATAGTTAAAGGTATGTAAAAAACGTTGTCCAAAGTCTTTATCATAAAGGGCGTAAAAAAATGGGCACATTAGTGTCACAGCTAGTCCGTCCCTGCAGCTGTGAGTAATTCGCAACACTATCTGGGATAGTAAATTGAAGGGTCTTACCTGGTATAGATCATTTGAAAAAAAAATTAAATATACCTGTTGGTTTAATAATTATGTGTCAAAAACTTAATTCCATAGAAGCCCATATCTCCGAAGAGGAGGCCGATACGAAAGAAGTTTATATGAACTTGTAGTATTCTTTTCACGTGTTTTTTTCATATCCGGGAGATTTCCCACATTTTCCCGGACACCCTGTATGTTAGAGAAGAAGCTTACCTCATTGACAATAGTTTTCTCGACATCGTCGAAAATCCATTCGGAGCACTTAACAATGCTATTCTGATCGAATATATCTTTGGTACAAGTTTCGCCGCTCAAGTTCCAAGCGGTCTGATTTATTGCGAATCTGTCGCAAGAGTCCGCACTAAATCCGATAACTTGGCCAGTATCGCTATCCTGCGGGATGGCCCAGCTTATCCAGGGAACTTTGTAGGAAGTGTCTTGCGGATGTTCGCATTCCGGAACATAACATCTAAAATTGAAAACTTTTAAATGGGAGCTCTTTAAATTGTTTTTTTTTATTTTCTTGTATTTACATTCCTCAAATGTCACTATTTCGTCGATTTTGGGTACTATATGAAATAGGTACCTAGTATAGTAACTTGGTTTGATACCTAGAATTAAAAATATAATTTCCGCTTACCATGTGTATGACTTCCCCTACTTTTATCAAATTCTCAAAGTGTTTTTTGTGTACATCAGACTGTCCGCGGATAGGGTTTACAATTGCACAAATGGATGAAAAATTTCATTTTTCGGGAAAAAGTCATTCGTGATAAAAAGTTTTGCTTATAAAAAAATGCAATTGACGAAGAGAAAATTTTGATTTTTTATACAGGGTTTGCAAAAACTTCAAAAACATGATATTATTCCAAGAGTAAACTACCTTTATTTTTTATTTTTGACCAAAATGCCAATTAGAAAACTTATTTAGAATAACGTTTGTAATTTAAATCCGAAATTTAAAATAAATCTTCGATTTTTTTAGTTTTTTTAATTTTTAGAGGTAAATGGAAATTTTGCTGCTCAATAAAAATATTAATATAAAATTTTATTAGACTCTATTTTCATAATGGGTGGTGTGTATCTTATTTTAAACTTTTTAATGCATTCCTACAATCTTTTGTAAAAACAAGGAATTTTTTCACCTTTATATTACTTTGCTTTACGTATGGGGCAAATTTGAAGTTGTCAAATAGAATTTAATGTTTTGAAAATGTTGACCTTAGAACAAAGGGTTTATTTAGTTCAATGTTACGGTGCGGGCGAAAGTTCTTACAACTTTGTGATAGAGAAATTTAATCAAAGATACCCTAACGTTTACGTCTAAAAAATGGGACGTCATAAATTATTAAGAAAACGAACTGGTTCAGTATCCAATTTAAAAAAAAAAACAAAAAAAAACTATGATTAGAATGACGCAGCTTCCCTAATCGTATTGCTGACAATCCTACCCTCTCATTATAAAACCGAGCTCAAGAACTTGATGTAGTAAAAAAAACTCATATTCAGTATATTTTAAAGGCAAACAAAATATTCCCATTTAAGCCAACTTTTAACCAAACGTTGGAAGAAGGAGACGAAGCCAAACGATTGGATTTTTGTCTTTGGGTCGGAAATAAAATTGTAAGTGAAAACAGGAATTTTCAAAAATTTATCATGTTTTCCGATGAATCGACATTTTTAACAACCGGAAAAGGGTCTTCTGCGCATATTAGATACTGGAGCGAAAATAATCCCCGTTTTAGAATTCCTGCATGAAGACGATATTACAAAAAAGTAAATAGGGTAGACTCGGGCAGCAAGGGTCACTTTAAATGAAACTCGTGTATATCCGAAAGTATGATAGTTAGATGATGTTTCAACATTGATTGACTTAAGGTAGGGTTTCTATTTTTAATTGCTATAATAATTTTTATAGATGCGTGATTTTTTATCATTTTAATTAGATATATTTCAATGAGTGCTTTTGACTCTTCTTGCCCTACCCCACCGGGCAAAAAGGATATAGCATAAGGGCAAAAAGAGTCAATCCTGAAAAAAAAGGAATTATGGTAAGTAATTGCGTTTTTTAAAACATTATTTATTTAAAAACAAAAAAATAAAGACTTTTATAAACTACATAAATACAAAACCAAAAGTATTTTTCTAAAATAAACAAATATAAAACTCTAGCTGAGCTGAGCTAAGCTCAAAGGATAAGATCCATCTATACAAAATATAAAACAAGAAAAAATGGAACCAATCTAAAGTTGGTTACAATAAACTTAGATGTGTTTGCGCGACATAATAACTTTATCACGACAATTGTCGCAAATGAAGATTCCAGTTTTGTAATCAGTGCACAATGCGTGTGCCCACAGTTGGCATATGTTGCACTGGATCCATTTTTCGCCGGACGCCGAGTTGCCGAAAGTGTTACCACATAATAAACAAGGTACACTATCTTCTTCAGGAGAAAAACTTTCTTTCGGCTTTTTTGGAATTATAAAAGTAGGCTGTTCAATCGATCCTGAAATTTTACGCTTAACTGCATTTTTTTTCTGGCTGTTTTGTGCCTGGCTTCGAATTTCTTCCTTCACTGGGGTTGAAGTGAGAACTTCAGACTTCTGAGTTTTTCTTTTTGTAACTTTTGTTCGGTTTTCGCATTTTGGCAGGGCAGGCAAATCTGAAAGTAGAACCTTTTTCTTTTTATTTGTTGAGCTACATGAAGTTGATGGTATATTTTCGTCTTCAAATGACACGGTTGGATCATTGTTGTTTATGTTTTAGACAGAATCATCATCTTGATTAGGCTCTTCGATATTTTGAATGATTGAAGTGGAAATGCCATCTTGAGTGACTGCAACAGACCCGGTTGTCACAGGGCCGGTAACCGTTGTGTCATTTTCTAAATTTTCCAAACTTATATTTTGCTCCTCCATTTCTGTAACATCAGAGGGCAAGAAATC
Source organism: Polydrusus pterygomalis (assembly GCA_963969555.1). Taxonomy (NCBI): domain Eukaryota; kingdom Metazoa; phylum Arthropoda; class Insecta; order Coleoptera; family Curculionidae; genus Polydrusus; species Polydrusus pterygomalis. The sequence goes on from OZ018379.1 coordinate 25,892,221, forward strand.
TAAATCTGTAAAGACATCTTTATCACAATCTAATATACCCGTTTTTCGGAACCCACTAATTGCGTTTGAAGGCGTGGCAGCTTTTAGGTAGGCCTCAGAAAATATTACGCCAATGTCAAAGAAAGATATATGTTGCGATGGATGAGTTTTTTGCCATTTATCCATGGCACATTGAAAATATTTGCCAAATGGACCGTAAACCGATACATCAAGCGGTTGTAACTTGTGTGTGCTGTGTGGCGGTACAGTTAACAGGACAACATTGTTTTCGTAAGCATAATCCAAAACTTTAATAGCTCGATGAGATGCGTGGTTGTCCAGTATTAACAAACACTTATTGTCAGCTGAAGGTCTTAAGCTTTTTACAAAAAATTGCAGCCATTCCAAAAAAGAATCAGTGCTTATCCAGCCGGAATCTGTTACTAAATCCAATGTTCCTGGAGGACAACCATTTAAGTATCGCGGGTTCCTTTTCTTCCTTGGAAACACAAGTGTTGGTGGGATATATTTGCCTGTTGCAGAACAACAAAACAGGGAAGTTATAAGTGTGCCACGCTCTGCTGATGAAATGCTTCCGACTATTTTTTTTCCAACCATCGAAACCACCTTTGGCGGCTTTTTAGCAGAGGTCTGAATACCTGTTTCGTCTACATTATACACGTTATCTAAGATGATTTTATGTGTGTCCATAGCAGTTTTTAAATTTTTAAAAAATAACTCAACCTGAGGTCTATTGAACCCCCGTGCCCTAGCTATGCTCGTAGGTTCAGGCTGTCGGAGACTTAATTCAGGGTGACGATGCATGAAATTTTGGTACCATTGTTCTCCCGCAGTATTATTACGAAATGGGTGTGCTATATTATTTCTTTCTGCATATTGGTAAGCAATTTCACACAAATTTTTTCTCGTTAACCCATAAAATCGGTTGTCCAGCTCTTTGATATAGTTAACAAATTCGACTTCTTCTACTGTGGAGAAAACTGGCTTGTATCTGCCCAAAGTCTTTTCTGCACATCCACTTTTTACATGTCTTTGTAGTGTTGAAAATTTAATTGCGAATTGTGCTGAAGCCCGGCGTATCGACATTCCTGCTGCCACAGCCCCAAGAGCTCGTGCCATATCGTTTTCGCTCCAACTGGTGGCCCTACCTGACTTCCGTTTGTATTTATACACCATCTGAAAAGAAGAAAATAAAAAAAAATCTACCAATAGATATTGTAAAAAAAAAATTTGGCATACCGGGCAAAAAGGGTCATGATCCTTTTTGCCCGACCCGTCTTGCCCGATCTGGCAACTATGGATAAATCTAAATCTAGGCAAAACAAATATCAACTGACATAAAATATATTGAGGTTAGGTATTACCTTAATGTCCGCTCTTTGTAAATATATGCATAGTTTGTGGGTAAAGTGCGGGATGGCAAAGTAATCGCCAAAAACAAATAGACAATTCTTGTCTTCAATCACTTTAAATACACTTTTCACTAAATAAAAATCTTGCGAAAAAACGATGATAGTGCAGAAGTCGGCCGCTATTAGAAGAGTGTTGGTCCGTGCAGAAAACCCTTGTTGCCAAATTTTATCGCACTTCCGGCCGTAAATATTTAGGTGATTCTTCTTGCCCACTATACCCTTTATGCCCGAGTCTACCCTAATGTATGGTGTGCGATTTCTTATTATGGCATCCATACTTTTTCAAAAACACCTTGAAATGTTGGAAACATTCCTTTCTGACAACTTAGAAGGATTGCCTATCCAATTTAGGAACGAAATGTAGTTTCAACAAGATGGATGCCCTGCGCAACCTCTAAAAATTAAAAAAACTAAAAAAAATATCGAAGATTTATTTTAAATCTTGGATTTAAATTACAAACGTTATTCTAAATATGTTTTCTAATTGGCATTTTGGTCAAAAATGAAAAATAAAGGTAGTTTACTCTTGGAGAAAAATCATGTTTTTGAAGTTTTTGCGCACCCTGTATAAAAAATGAAAATTTTCTCTTCGTGAATTGCTTTTTTTTACTAGCCAAACTTTTTCTCGAGAATGACTTTTTCCCGAAAAATGAAATTTTTCATTCATTTGTGCTATTGTAAACCCTATCCGCGGCCAGTCTGTATATTTCAGAAAACTATATAATTACTCGATCTGTATACAGGGTCCTGCACCTGACCTCCCGTCTTCTATAGCTCACTTAGTAATTAAGTTTGAATTTTCATATTTTCCAGACCTTATCTGTATCTTAAGGCGCATTTCAGGAAAATATTTTTTTTCATACAGGGTGTTCCAAAAAAGTGTGACGGCATAAGGATGTATTTTTTTAGATTACATGCCATATACTTTCTTACCTTTTTGGGTGCCTCCTATAGTTACCTACATACCCGTAAAATTTTATTAAAATCGATTCAGTATTATAGAGGAAAAAAAAAAACTAAAAAATATCAGTTTTGCACCACTGGCATTAAAAATAAATAAAAAATAAAAATAATGCCTCGTTAATAAAATTATAGAAAGGAACTTATTAAATAAGGTATAAAAGTTTTGTAAATCAAGTTTGGTTAATACGAATTGTACAGGGTGTCCAAAGTTTAGTGTCAAACTTTGCAAACTTTAAAGCAATTTATTTTTCTTATTTCAAATAGAAACCCCTGTATATTTTTATGTCATTCGATGCAGAATTAAAAATCAAACATTTTTCCTAATTACAACCCTATCGCAATTTCTAACGCATCAAGACTTATTTGCAGAAAACTAATTTTATCAACTATTCCAACAGTCATTATTATGAATAAATATCGAAGGTGGCTTTGAGAAACAATTTATTGGCATTAAAGTTTATTAAAGTGACCAGAGACCATTTTGACTTAAGTAATCTAAAAGTTTCAAATATTGTTAAATTGTTAGTAATTATTAATTGGAAATGATAATCGTGGATATGGTTATCCTTGAAAATTGGTTGAACGGTTCTTTAGATTACATCTACGGCATCAGCGACTACTTGTTGAGTAACTGGAGGATTTTCTATAACAGATTATAGCACAGCCAATTGATTTTGTTCAGTTCGGACCGGTTTATTTCTCACTGGTTTTGGGTAGTTTACATTTCGCGTTTGTACAAACCTCTGTAATATGTTTTGCAGGCTCCTTTTGTCTGGATGTCGTCGTTCCGGATAACGCTGTGCGTAAACTCAGCTTGCCAAAAAATAGTTCTTTTCGCATGCTCCTAATATAAAAATCATATCTACGAGCTCTTTTTGGTTGTTCCCAAAAAACAATATAAAGTAATTATAACAGCTTAAATAATTACTAACAATTTAACAATATTTGAAACTTTTAGATTACTAAAAAATGGTCCTTGTTCACTTTAATAAACTTCCAAACCAATAAATTGTTTTTCAAAGCCACCTTCGATATTTATTCATAATAATGACTGTTGGAATAGTTGATAAAATTAGTTTTCTGCAAATAAGTCTGGATGCGTTAGAAATTGCGATAGGGTTGTAATTATGAAAAATGTTTGATTTTTAATTCTGCATCGAATGACATAAAAATATACAGGGGTTCCTATTTGAAATAAGAAAAAATTGCTTTAAAATTTGCAAAGTTTCACACTAAACTTTGGACACCCTGTACAATTCGTATTAACCAAACTTGGTTAACGAAACTGTTATACCTTGTTTAATAAGTACCTTTGTATATTTTTTTAACGAGAGATTATTTATTTATTTATTTTTAATACCAGTGGTGCAAAACTAATATTTTTTTAGTTTTTATTTTTTTTCGTCTATAATACTGAATCGATTTTAATAAAATTTTAGAGGTATGTAGGTAACTATAGGAGGCACCCAAAAAAGTAAGAAAATATATGGCATGTAATCTAAAAAAATACATCCTTATGCCGTCACCCTTTTTTGGAACACCCTGTATGAAAAAAAAAATTCCTGAAATGCGCCCCAAGAAACAGATAAGGATTGCAAAATATGAAAATTCAAACTTAATTGTGTGCTATAGAAGACGGGAGGTGAGGTGCAGGACCCTGTATACTATCTGCATAATACCTGTAATCAGGAACTCCTGCAGTAAACACGTAACTTAGACTATTAGCAGCTCCAAAAAGAACTGGAATACAGACCAAAATATAAGTAAATATCTGAAATCTTCCTAACTCCCCAAGCTCTTCCAACATGTCATCAAAGTCCATTTCAGATGGATTTGACGACTGTTCTTCTTCCTCCGCGTCAGTCCAGTTGGTCTTGACTTTACTAAAATTAAATGAAACAAAAATATTATCTTGATATTTTAAATACACAATTATTGACGTATAAGGCATTTAGGAAAATAAAGTATGAGTTCTTAGGATTCGAAATGTATTGGTTTGAAATTCGAACACCTTAGTATCACAATTAAGTAAGAGGTGATAGAAAAATCAAAGAAGCCGTCAATTTTTGTCAAAGAGACCTGCATTATGATATCTCAGACAAGAGACTTGGCCTCCATTAATCCGTACTTGATACGAAAAATAGTTAAGAATTAAGGTAACTAAAGTATTTACATAATTTTTGTATAACCTGTAATTGTAGTTAAATATACGTTTACTCATTTAACTAAGTAACATAGTTCCACTAATTAAAATGTGTACACACTAACACTGTCAATAGGTACTCTGATTGATACAAGTTACATCTTCTATAAACACTATCACACTTTAATCGTTTGTTAATGCACTAGATGTGTATTTGTAATAACTATTATGGACATTTCTTGCACTTATTTATTAGTGTAAAATTTTAAAAGTCCCGTAGTAGACTAAGATGATCATTATTAGCTATTATGCGAAAATCACCTATATTGGTAATAGCAGGAAACTAAACATCCGTTGCAGTAGATTACTAGAAGAAACTTAAACTTTTTATAGGTGTGGGAAAACCTAAAAATATACACTGTTCACAAAATTGTTCCATACCAATTTAATTTCATTTTAAACTAAACTTTTAACAATAGATATTATTAGCAAAATACGAACTGTTATGTTTAATTAAAATAATACCGGTTTTTATTTACACACATATATACTTACAGAAGAAATTCTTAATTAATACAACTGGTGACTTCTAGATAACGGAATTTAAACAACCTGTTTCCATTCAGATAATTTTATATGAAAACACCTTTTATAAATACATATATTGTTATAACTTGTTCCGTTCATCTTTGGCGAATAAAGCTATCACTTAAATTATTATTGCATTAACAACGTCCATTAAATTGATAAAGAAATCAGGGAGAAATACCAGTGCATTACTAATTTTGTACACATGTGTTTTTATATTTTAATTGTCAATATTACAACACAAATTGTCATTCAAATTAGTGGTCTTCAGATGTTTAGTGTTTGGTTCGGAAGCCTTGTTAAGAAATGTTTGGGAAGGAGCAGTGGCTCGATAGAATTCTTCGGTTTATTTTTGTGTAAGTTTATGATGCAGTCAAGCTTGAGAGCATCCGAAAACAACCATTTATTGAAATACATTGCAGGTAATTTCAAAGTTAGACTCATTAAAAATACAGTTTGTTTATAACTCAACGTAACAAAAAAAAACTAAATTTTACCTGTTTCATTGTAATCGGCCTAGACCGTAATATCTTTGACCAAGAATAAAACAGTGCACCATCTATTTCACCAAAGAAAATGAAAATCCTATCATAGAGGAGGGGCAAATAAATTCTAAATTAGGTATTAATTATATATTGACGTGATAATTAGGAATATGAGTGACAAGAAATATATGTGAGAATTTCCCAAACTCATATTATGCAACCAGCGTCCTCTTGGAGGTATCTTAAAATACTTTTTTCGGCAACCGTCCGGGAAGTGGGTACTTCGCGGACTAGGCCGGGAAGAATCACATCAACATTAGCAATTGCTCGAGTTTTAATATAAATATTAATATAAATAAGAATTAGAATGTTTCTGTTAGTACATACCTATCTTCTGTTCGAATTTTAATATTTGATACAAATAAGAATTAAAATGTTCGAAATTTTGTTCTACAAAGAAATATAATAAAGAAATGTGTCTCATTGATTTGTTATACTACACGAAAACAGTTTTTTTGGACTCGCAGACTTCCAGGACTCGCCTACGGCTCGTCCTAGAATTTTGTCGACTCGTCCAAAAAAACAGTATTTTCCGGACTTGTAACGTTAATTACTATTACGTTTTAAGGTGAAGTAAGACGATTTCATTATTACTTTTTGAGATATTTGCATAACTACAACAAATTTAAATCATATCCCCCCCCCCCGTGACAGGCGATTGGTGACCATACAATGACAGGAAAAAGTTAAGTTCCTAATTTAAAAAGTATGTTCTTACCTGAATTATTAAATTTATCCAGCAAGTACTGTTTTAAGAAATTTTATTTTGTGACACAAAGTAGATGTGACTAGATTTACCTATTTCTCTTTTCGCTTTCATGTTCTAGTTTTATAAATAAACTTGCAAACAAATTCTAACCCATTTATTTTATTCTGTTCGCTTTGGACAAAAATAAGTTGAATATACTTGTTATATAGGAAAATATTAAATAATATAAAAAATTATAGTTATAGCAGTCATATAAAAATAATATGTAATTTTTCAAAATAATAAGACAACAAATTAAAATAATAAGTAATGGTAATAACCCGCTAAAACAAGATTGTGTTAAGATTTAATTGTATATAACAGTTCTTAAGGTTAAGGTTAACAAACAATTATGAAGGAATAAATATTTTGAAACTATGATGTAGTATTTTATAGGTTTAACAAAGATCCCATTTTGACTTCCCAAAAATTATTTGTTGTTAAAAGTAAAAATGTAGTGGCATACCATAAGACAACGGGTGAGTAGGTAACTGTATTTTGTATTAGAATTCACAGAAATCCAAGCATAATGGATACATTGGGGCCGGTAGGTGAGGTTAGAGTGACAGACCTCTGGCATTGACCAAACAGTCACACGTAGTCCTGTAGACCGTTGTGGTACCACACGTGTTCCGCGGAACCTAACCGCATCAGCTTCCTGATGGTTAACGCTACGTGACTTAGATCGTAGACGAATCTTGACAGCTCATTTAAACCAGCCACTGTTGTTAATAAACTTCGTGAATCGACCCAGTTGCAGGCTGCTCACTTCCTCCAGATCATTAAAGAATGGTTCGCCCAGGGTATTGAACCCTCTTCTAGCGAGGCCGGGGCATTCACACAAAAAATGCTAAATACTTTCCTCCTCTTCTTCATCTCTGCAACTTCTACAGAAGTCGTTAGTTGGTATATACGTTCAGCGTGGCTACCGAACAGGCAATGTCCGGTGACTACGGCAGTGATGTTTCTTATTAGGTCCTTCCGACTGTGTTGTAATAGCACTGCGGTTTTCCTGCCGTCAAGTATAGGGGCCACAAATGCCTGTAGATGCTACAAGTTGCCAGCCCTGTCCATCTGCTTTGTGCAAGTTGTTTAGCTATCCGATCTATATCCTCTTTGACTGACCCCAGTGGTCTAGCCACAGTATTCTCTGCTAATTCGGCAGACTTGCTCGCGCCCTTCCTGGCGAGCGCATCAGCAGTCTCGTTGCCATCTATATTGCTGTGTCCAGGAACCCAACACAAGGTGATTCGATGTTGAGCACCAAGTGTGCAGAGATTGTTGCGACAGCGCCTTACTAATTTTGACTTAGTGCTGCTGGTAGGGTTGGGCAAAAATAACCGGTTATTTGATAACCGTTTTTTTTTAAATCGGTTAACCGGTTAATAATCGATTTTTTGTTGCTCAGGTTAAACCGACAAAAGGTTATTTATTATCAATTACCGAAGATCGGTTATTAACAGGGATTTTGTTGTATTTATTGTGTCTTTGGTCTCATTATTGGCTATAACCCTAGAATAGGAAAAAAAATAGAGATAAAAGTTCTACTTTGTAGACTGTATTCTTGTGTTATAACGGTAAATTGAAAGGCACAATGGGAAGAAAAATTGGAAAAGGTTATTAACCGGTTATTCAATAACCGGGTATTTTTTGTCCGGTTAACCTAGTCTCGGTTAACCTGGCGTAATAAATAACCGGTTAATCAATAACCGGTTATTTTCCAATACCCGCCCAACCCTAGCTGCTGGAGCAAATTGCCTTTATGGCTGCTTGACTGTCTATATAGATTGCTATAGACGCAGCTGTTTTCAAGCCAGGGTGGTCCAGCAGGGTGTTGACTGATTTATCCACTGCAAAAATTTCTGCCTGGAAAATGCTGTAGTAGTCAGGGAGTCTGTACGACCTCTGTATTAGCATGCTCTCGGAGAAGATACCATCAGCTCCCACCCCGATGGGGCGGGAAGACAACGACGACCATTTCGTCCTTTTTGGGACTCTATACAAGAAGCCATAACCAAAGCAGCGAGAATGAATACGTGCTATCGCCATCTATAGTCTATTACCAAAAATATAGGCAGTGACGTAGCTCTCATAACCATGGAAACGACCAAAATACTGTATGGTCATTGGCGGTGTGCATTAGTTTCCATGGTTTCGAATAATACGTCACTGCCTATAATATTGGGTTTTGAGTATAGTAGAAGCAATTTCAATACAAATGGCAGTTTCACTGGTAATACAAAATTGAAAGATAGACAACTGCATACTCGTATATATAATATTTCGAAAACCATGCACTATTCTGCAGTTTATTATATTTATTAGTATATTTCGTTTCTAAATCAGGGGTCAAACCTTTATAAATGTATATTTTAATTCGATATGTTTTGTAAGCTTTCATGTATTTAACAGAGAAAATAGTTATATTTATAAAAACTAATTTTTCAAGAAGAACTATACATATTCGTGTCCTAGGAAATAAAAACAAAACGGTCCTAAAAATAGAACTTACCTTTTTAATTTTGATCTATATGTATTATTTAAATTATTAGTAAACATTTTTATAAAAAAATTATTCAAACGGTCGTATTGAAGGAAGAAATAATATATAATAATAATCCAGAGGTTTTTATTTGTTACGGTATTTTACATGTCAATATGTCTTACGTTTCATTTACAATTATGTACCTGATTTGGTTTCTCTATACGTATTAGGGACTGTTGTTGCAACTATCTGCTACCTAGGATACGCGCCTGGCGCGACGTCGGCGCTCGGCGACGTTATTGTTAGCCCTTGGTTTGACGATTTGACGTTTAGCTCAGCTTGGTTTGGCCAGTTCCGTAGTCTTTACTGCCATGAAAGAATCTATTTGCTTTTGATTGATGTAAGTATATTTTGTGACTGTTCGTATTTTATAAGGTTTCTGAGTACTGCTTACTGGAAAACGTTTTTAAAAAACCAGCTTGATATTTGTTCAGGAAGAAATAATCAAATACTGCTGGGTTTACACTCTTTCCTTAAAATATTCTCAAAGAAAATAATTCAGCGGTGGTAAATCCGGCGATCTAGGGGGCCACGTAATAGTATCTACCATGACGAAATTAAGTTATATATACAGGGTGTCTTCGATTAGAATGCACTCTACAGGGATCTCGTAAACCGCAGAGGATACAAAAACGGTGAAATTGGAAAAAAGTTGCGCCCTACTAAATTCTGCAACGTTGTGTTTTCAAATTATAAAAATTCCTAATCCCTCCGAAGTTATTTGGGCAAAACCGAATTTTCGCCATCTCGTTTTCTTACTCTATTTGAAGAGATATATCAAAATAAAGGTTACATTCTCATTGCCATGTTTTCTCCTTTAGAAGTTGGTGAAATTAGATTTTCAATCCGACGTTTCCTTTTCTCACAACCACCATCAACTTTATTATTTTAAATAGTCGAAAAATTTTATTTTAATATTTTTAAAATCCCCTCCTTACTCCAAATTTAACGACGAATTACACCTAGTATTAAGAAATATAAATAATATATTATAATATATATAATAAATATGTAAAAAAATACATTATACACATACAATTGATAGGACGGCCTTTTGAGACAACCAGTATTTATCTATATCGGCATCACAGTTATGTAATTTAAATAAATTTGAAACTCATCATCTACAGTGTCACCAGTAAAGTCCGCATCATATGGGTTTTTTTTTTAATAATAACTTTATTCGAAATTTGACTTTGGCATCAAGTTCTGCTTCGATCGAGATGAAAATTAAGCAAAAAAATAATAGTCACGTGATTCCCATTATCTGTCAAATTTTAATTTTTTCCAAAAAATAATTCAAAAGTGGGGTTATTTCTGAAAATATCGAAAAGAGTTATTAGAAAAAGTTTTTTTAAATGCAGTTTCTAGCCAACATGCAAAATTTCAGCTGCCTAAGATAATTTTTATTTTTACCTATATTTTCTAAATTACACCACTTTTGCAAAATAAGACTCAGCGCAACCTACACACCGGCGTAGCTAGGGGGGGGGGGGCATCGGGGCATTTGCCCCCCCCAAGAGCCATGAAAAAAGGAATTATCAACAATAATTTAAAAACTTTTAATAGGTAGTTAAATTTAATTTTTATATTATATTGTATATTTTCTCTCACTGTTCTTATGTCGCTAGTTTTTACCATTGTTTGCCAGTGTATAAAAACAGCAACACTGCTAATACAGTCAAATTTCGCTAAATTTGGGCGTGGTCCAAAAATTTTTCGCCTGCGGCGCTTTCGGCCGTGGCGAGCTTTACACCTCTATACAACTATATGCCCCCCCCAAGACAAAATCCTAGCTACGCCACTGAACCTACATAAAACTTCTTAGTTTTGACAATGCTTTGTTTCAGATACATTTTCTTTAAAGTAGCGTGTGTGTTTTTCTACAAAATCAAAATTGGGCTATTAAAATTTGGTCGCAATTTATTTGTTTTTGACCCTGTATAAGGTAACTTCATAAAATAAGTATTTTTGAAAACGTAGTTTGTGTCTGAAAGTCAAAAAATAAAAAATAAAGTAAAGGGGTTTTAAATTAAATCGTTGAAAATAGATAAACTTTACTTTAAGTTAAACTAAAATTTCTTTCTCACTTAATGAACACTTTACTGTTTACTGATGACACTGTGTGTGATCTTTTTTGTCTTAACATTAAGGTGTATTACTTTTAGACACAAACTACTTTGCATCACATGCGACCAAATTTGAATAGCCCAATTTTGATTTTGTAGAAAAACACACATTTAATACTTTAAAGAAAATGTATCTGAAATAAAGCATTGTCAAAACTAAGTAGTTTTATGTAGGTTGCGTTGAGTCTTATTTTGCAAAAGTGGTGCAATTTACAAAATATAGGTAAAAATCAAAATTATCTTATGCAGCTGAAATTTTGTATATGGGCTAGAAACTGCATTTAAAACAACTTTCTTTAATAAATTTTTTCGATATTTTCAGAAATAACCGCACTTTTGAATTATTTTTTGGAAAAACTTAAAATTTGACAGATAATGCGAATCACGTGACTACTATTTTTTTGCTTAATTTTTATCTCGATCGAAGCAGAACTTGATGCCAAAGTCAAATTTTGAATGAAGGTATTAATAAAAAAAATCCCATATGATGCGGACTTTACTGGTGACACTGTATATAGGTATTATGCGAAAGCCATAGTTCTTAAGAATGATCTCTACGAAGGAATTTATTATTTACATAATATGTATCTCAACATGATATTACTTAAAATATCTTACAGTGTGCTTTTCTTCTTAGATTTATTGTCTTTTAACAAAAAATAACTGTTTAGGTACCCCTATAAATTAAAATGTATAGACACAAAGGTAATAAAATTATTATTTAATCTAATTATTAGTACTTGTAAAATAATTAGTGACGTCATTTTTATAAACACACATAAGATTATTTAGTTATAGAATTTTGATTTTAAATGGTAGATGGGTTTAATCCCTGGTGCTTTTTAATCAATAGTATAATTTCTTATTGGTGAATATCGGTTATATCGGGGAAAGTCAAAAAATCTAATTTGTTGGATGACAATCGCATTTAGCAAAGAGGTAAATAACTAAAATAATTAAGTTCAAAGTTAATTACATATGCATACATATTGTATGTATATTATATTAGTAGGTATATTAAAAAAAAAATTTACCTACTTGATCATAAGTATTTCATCTGGCAATTTTAGTTCTGTAGATGTACCCTCTGGCATTTTCAACCAGTACTATCTTTTACTATCGTAATGTTTTAACTTACATGTAATAAATGATTATACCTAATGTTTATTGTTGCTTACTTTTATAGGTACTAAGTGCATTGTTTTATCAGATATTCTTACAAAGCTAAAAGTTATTTGCACCAGATTTTCACAAATTGTATCTCGAATTTACGAAATCTTAAAATTTAAGTAAAATACCTTACAACTTTAACTAAGTTTGCTGTGCAAATTAATTTTCACTGGTAATTTTTTCGATGAAAATGTTTAAGTGTACCTACATGACATTACAAATATATACGCATTCTGGAAAGATAAGTTTTACATAGGTACATAGATACGCTACACATAAGCCAATAACGCGGCTTCAATCTCGAGTATTAATATCAATGCATCTACAACGGCATGACAATGATTTTTATTGTGTACTTATTTCGACTGTATATCAACGTTTGAAAGCGAACTATTCTTAAACGCCATTAGTTTACCTCACAGGCTTATAAAAAAGTAGAATGAATAATCCCCATGATACATGTGTTATTAAAATAGCATCTCTAAGAACGGCCGTCTAGTAGGAGATTTTTTTTCCCAAGAAAAAAGTTTGCGACCATTTGAAATTATATTGACACCAACCAAAACACGAATTTTGTTAAACAATTTGTTGTTATTTTTGTGATACAATACAATACAATAGAATAGAATAGAATAGAATAGAATAGAATAGAATAGAATAGAATAGAATAGAATAGAATAGAATAGAATAGAATAGAATAGAATAGAATAGAATAGAATAGAATAGAATACAATACAATACAATACAATACAATACAATACAATACAATACAATACAATACAATACAATACAATACAATACAATACAATACAATACAATACAATACAATACAATACAATACAATACAATACAATACAATACAATACAATACAATACAATACAATACAATACAATACAATACAATACAATACAATACAATACAATACAATACAATACAATGCAATGCAATACAATACAATACAATACAATACAATACAATACAATACAATACAATACAATACAATACAATACAATACAATACAATACAATACAATACAAAATGTCTTTAAAACCTAATAAAAAGTGATGGCGACGTTTAAATTAATGCTCTTCTACGCAACCATCAGGTATAAAATAAAATACTAATTCAATAATTGCTAACCTTAAATATACTTAGTAATAAAGTAAACAATTGGAAAATAAGAAACAAATGGATTACTATTATAGCAATAACATAGTTACAAAATCACACACGCTCTCCCAGCACAAACTTACCCACATTACCTTTCAAAACTTAAAAAAAAAAAGTAAAGTTCGTGTAACTTATGGTGCTCAAGTCTGGTGCTAGAGTTTTCAGGTCGCGCAAGCGCCTCTAGCGTGACTTAACGACCAGAGATTGCCGGGACCGGCAGCTTTACGTCTCCTCCGAAAGACGATCTTACACCAACCAACTAAAATTCGGTCATACTTTTTTTATTATGCGTATGCCCACTCCGGGAATCGAACCCGGATCGCCAAAAACTTGAAACTTGGGGAACTCTTAACGACTTCCGGGATACTGTTATACATATTTTTCGCATTATAAAAAAATTATCGCCGAATCAAGGAGGTGTAATGCCTGGGAATACTGTAAAGGGATGATGATTTTGTTAGACGCGGTTTTTGATATACCTAGGTAAGGAGGAGTTTTAGTCTTATTAATTTTATAAACCAAACAGGCCATATGTACTTTAAATCGTTCATCCAGATATAGCCAGTGGGAATTCCTAAAACAGTCCGAGATATGATCAAATCTACGTAAATTGTAAGAGAATCAAATACAGGAATTTTGTAATTTTTGTAAGGAATACCGATATTGCTGACGTAACCTTAGCCAGAAAACAACATCACAATAAGAGACAAATAAAAGAATTAAAGAGTCACACAGTTTTGCTTGATATCAGTAGTAAGAATATTCTTATGCATGTATAACAGTTTGGGTTTAAAATAGGACTTTTGAAGTAAATTATTTACATGGCCTGAGATTTTTAGGTTTGAATCAAATTGCACCCCTTACGACAACTAGTAGTAAAAGTTAAAAGAGAACCATTTAAATTAGGTACAAAATCATCATTTTGTTGTAGCAGATTACTGTTTTTCCCAAATAACAATACGCATACTTGTGTCTTGTTTTCATTTAATTTAAGTGAGTATGCCTGTGAGACTCTAACAATAATGTCTTTAAGGAAAAATGACGAGTAGATCTGAAAATCATCAGCATAAAAAAGTAAAAAAATCAGAAAATACAAGATAGGGCCAAGAATACTACCCGGAAGAACCTCCTGAGTAATAAGTAAAAATTCTATTCCATTGCATACAACTTTCTGCTGTCTTCCAGTCAAATAATTCCTAAAAAATGACACTGCCGTCGGTGAAAACTCAAAGTAATACAATTTATCACAAAGTAAGTTATGGTTCAAGGTATCAAAGGCTCTACTGAAATCAAGCAGTACCAGACAAGTGTTCAACCCTCTATCAGAAGCCATAAAAATTTCATCTGATACTTTACTGCCTACGTCTATATAAACGTTTGTTGATATGGGTGATTTTACTTTCTATAGAATTTTTATAGTTTCATCGTCTTAAATAACAGCCCTGAATAATAACTTGTAAAACATTCTTTGCTTTTGTAGTATATACAGGGTGGCGCACCGAAAACTTTCCACCCAGGTTTATTTTCTTGTTAATAAATAAATCAAAATTCGCTCGAACAAGAGAACCTTAGTTCTTAGAGGGACATATTTTTTTGCTATTTTCACCCCCTTCCCTGCTGGAATCCCTACGACGGGGTGGCTTCCACCCTTAAAATCTCAAATGGAAAATGGGGTGATGTGATAGCTTATTTTAAAGGGAATTGAATTGCCTTCCAAACGCGACCTTGCTCGTTTAAATCAAGTGAATAGTTCCTGAGAAATAGAGTTAAAAAGAAAAGAAAATTTAAAAGTAATAAAATTTATTACCGCTTGTATCAATCAAGTAAATATTGAAAATGTGCACCTCCAATCTCCATGCAATTGTAAAGGCACTGTTTAAAATGTTCGCGAACATTATGGAGCATATGGAGTGATGTTCGCGAACATTATATGGAGCATATGGAGTGGCTTTCACCCTTAAAATCTTAAAAGAAACGGAAGGTCGAGCGATAGCTTATTTTAAAAGGAATTAAATTGTCTCAAAATCATCATAATAATTTACTACTTGCTCGCTTAATTCTTAAAAAGTTTTAATAATATTTTCACCGATCCTTTTATTGGAAACCACTATTAACCCTGCTTTAACGAATGCCATAGAAGAAAATTACCGTTATCGGCCAGAAAATATTTACTTTCAGCAAGACGGAGCCCCCCCGCATTATGCGTTCCCTGTTAGACAGTTTCCAAGGGCGGATCCAGAAATTAATCCTGGGGGGAGTCACATAGCGCCGCAGGCGAAAATTTTTAGAGGTTTTTAGAGGAAGAAGATGAAGCAATTAAAAATACGATAAACCTTATTTGTGTCGAAAGCTAAAATGATATCCGCAGGCCGAGAGAATCTCTTCGGTTCAGAGGAAGGGTCCAATTTTGCGACATCCGTGTGTGATTGCTGGCCTTTAATTCAAGAAATTTCAGACATGGATACTCCCGATGAAGGCACCAGACTTGCTAATAAATTAAGAAAACTTATAGTTTGCACTAAGGATATATTACAAAAGCTTTTAGTCTCGTTATTGCTAATGTCCTCATTCAATGACTATATACTAAGAGGATTATTTCCCATTACAACAAATTAAAAACGCCAGGACGAATTTCATTAAATGAAGATACAATGAATGATCGCCTCTTAGTGTCATTGAATGGAGTTGGAACAGCCCATTTTGATCCAAGACCGGCAGTCGCCGAGTTTTTAATGAAAAAAGAACGTAGGTTTAGAGAACCAACTCCTGAAATATACAAAACTACAGATTTTACTAGTACATTTTTTAGAGATAATCCTAAACTATAATCTTATTAATGAAGTTCCTTTTACAATGAAAATGAGTAGGTAACGAGTTTCTTTTTGCACGACGCCGTAAAATAACAGTGTTTTCAGTTTGTAGAAAAAATGTGCACTGGGTTATAAACTCACTCTTTTTGACTCCACAATAGTTTTTACGTATGTTGAAATGTAAACCGCCCAGGGGGGGGGGGGTCATGACCCCCATGACCCCCCCCCTGGATCCGCCCTTGACAGTTTCTGGATGAAAATGGATTGGAAGAAGAGGCCCTATTGAATGGCCTGCAAGATCTTCTGATTTGACGCCACTGGACTTTTTTTGTGGGGACATTTAAAGTCTAAAATTTATGCAACTCAACCCAATTCTTTGGAAGACTTGCGACGAACGAATAGTGTACGAGTGCCGACAAATAACTCCCGCAATGCTCCATAATGTTCGCCAACATTTTAAACAATGCCTTTACAATAATTGCATGGAGGTTGGAGGTGGACATTTTCAACATTTACTTGATTGATACAAGCGATAATAAATTTTATAACTTTTAAATTTTCTTTTCTTTTTAGCCTTATTTCTCAGGAACTATTCACTCAATTTAAACGAGCAAGGTCGCGTATGGAAGGCAATTCAATTACCTTTAAAATAATGTATCACTCGACCCCCCCCTTTCCAATTAAGATTTTAAGGGTGGAAGCCACCCCGTCGTAGGGATTCGAGTAGGGAGGGGGCGAAAATAGCAAAAAAATATGTCCCCCTGAAGGTTCCCGTGTTCGAGCGAATTTTGATTTATTTATTAACAAGAAAATAAACCTAGGTGAAAAGTTTTCGGTGCGCCACCCTGTATAACTTTTATACATTATTTAACCTACAGAGTCGGTAGTTGCCCTTGAATTCCTCACAATATAATTATTTCTCTTGCAAATACAAGGTTGTTAAGATTTCTTGATTTTTTCATGTAAACTACCATAATCAATCAGACATATTCTTTGATTAATACATAAAAAAATAGCTTGCGTGTCGACATTTATTTGTTAGATGTCAGTAATTATTAAAAGCTTGAAAAAAAAATAATTGAAATTGATTTAATTGCGTATTTTCATGATGACTTCATATTTTGCACTAGAATCGTTTAATCTTTCCGGTCTTCTATTTTTGCTAGAAATGCTACTAATTGGACAAAATGCATTGATATACAATGGCCTAACATTCTTTACAACACAATGTCAGAAGACGTTTTTCATTCATTATGTCAGATCTATCCCCAAGCGTGTTCACATTATCATAATAGCTGTGTAGGTAGCTTGATTTGTTATTTCACAATTAAATATTTATTTGGAGAATTTCGATGGAGGGTAATATGGGAAGAGTGGAGGGGCTGTTTTCCTCCGAAATGGCTTATTAGGTGGAAACAACCAGGGTCATTACCCAATAATACAAAATGTCTCTAACCAGGACGTCTCATATAGGTCTGAACGTCCCGCTTGCATGTAATGATCCCATCAACAAGTACGTTATGTGGGCATGTCTTTAATGAATATCAAAAGTTAATTAAAATAGCCAGACCCCCTGAACCCTCTTTCTCTCTTTAAAGGGGGGTAGGGGGCAATAAGGAATCAAAATTGTCTACGGGGATCCAAACCTGATTTTACACAAGTCACATCTTAAAAAAAACAAGCAAAGCTTTAAAGTTGTTACTTTTGAAATCCAAATACGTTTAAGTTGATTCGGCTTCGTCCTAAACATGTGCCATTGAGATATTTTACATTGACATTGACATGCAATGTCTCAACTACCTTATCCCTTTACTGACTAACTGGGACTTCCAACTTCCAAAAAACGTCTCTGGGCAAATCCTGGACTTTCTTGAACATTGAAATACCCTATATTGTAGTATACATTTATGGGATGCAATGAGGACGGTTTGGTTGTGCATTTCTTGGTTGTTTATTTTGACATGGATTTTGCTGTCCAAATAAAGCATGCTATTCAATTAATAGCAACGCCTGAATCAAAAAATGATTAATAAAACAACGAGGAAATTACACGAATACTGATTTCTATAAGATTGAGCATTTTTCGATATTTTTTAAGAAGAAATGGTATTCGGCAGAAAATTTTCACTTATAATCTCCCTAGCAGCAGAATTATCGGGAATTTATTCTGCTGCGTGGGAGTTTCGTAAGAAAATTTCATAAATTGGAGTTTTTTCTTATTGCAATTTTTTTGCTATAATGCTACAAAAACATATTTCCGGCGGCTTTAGTTAATTGTAACTAATTAGAGTTTAAGAAATAAAGTTTTTTTTGGCCGTTAGAAACTCATTTTTAGTACTAAAATGTGCGAAACATTAAATAACAAATTTGTTATCTGAAATCCAATGTCTTTATAGTTTGAAATTCCAATAAAACTTTAAAAAACATATTTCCCATGAGTTTAGTTTAATATGACGCACTTTATTTTTACAATAGAAGTTGATTTTACTTGTTCGTAACTAAGGTTTATTACTAAAATTTCAGGAACATTAAAAACATTAATTCGTTTTCAACCATAACATCTGATATTACATGTCTACATAGTTTCAAATGAAACTTATAATAAAACATATTTCCGATAAGTTTAGTTAAATATGACGCACTATATTTTTACAATAGAAATTGATTTTACTTGTTAGTAACTAAGGTTTATTACTAAAATTTCAGGAACATTAAAAACATTAATTCGTTTTCAACCATAACTTCTGAAATTACATGTCTACATAATTTTAAATGAAACTTAAAAAAACATATTTCCGATGAGTTTAGTGAAATTTTTGTTGTGTCGCTTTTAGCCCCGGTGTTCGATATGTAAAGCAAATTGGTTAGTATCAATAAAAATTATAAGTTAGCAACAAAATGTATTTTGATTTTATTCTGAGTGACTTTTGCCAATAGATATAAAGCACTTCATTTTTGACAGAAAAATTATCACTTATTAATTTCATTAAGTTAATAGGAACTAACAAAATTATCGCGATAATCTCCCGTTGCTTTAAGCAACGTAAACAAAAAGGACTTTCTAATTGGTTGAAAATAAATATATGTAATTTTCAGAATAAAAAACCTAACACATAAACATTGTATATTATTTTTTATTTATTAAAAGTGTTATTGGAATTATTGAAATTTATAGAACATCAAAGCGACTCATTTCTAACACGATTTTAAAAATATCTTTCAAATAGAATGTCTAAAGTGACTTCTTTATTATCAGCTGCGTTAGTTGCTATGGCTTTAGGTGTTTATGCATAAATATGTGATTTGAACGGAGGAATTTCCCAATTTCCTGTATGGAATTTCCACTGTTATTCAGAGAACATTACATACCTACCTCTTATGGGTAGAATACCAAAAACATCTTCATTATGTAAGGGAAATGTATAAAAATTTTAGTTCATAAAAAATTAAGACCTAACTTTGTACAATTGCGTTATTGCGAAGTGTAATAACGTTTAAATAAAAAAATCGAAACACTTAAAGTCAAACAAATGTATTCTGTGATTATGTCAAAAAATTGCACTATAATTCGCTTGTTTGGTTAAAAAGTATTGGTGTGGAATTTTCATCAAAATCGCTGATCCAAGGAAAATGTATTAAAATGTAAAAAGCATTCAAATACAACCATTTACTCAACAAAACTACCTTAATAAGTGTCATAACCATAATTTTGAGGCAATTTCAACTGAAATATCTAAGTGTGAAAGACTTGACAGAAAACGCGACGATATGAGCGGAAGCAATAGACTGCTAAAAATACAAAATATTGGAAAAAAATGCCGCTAGGCGCCCCAGCGAAGCACACTAAGCACTAATATATTCTATTTCAAGGGGTAGTAGTTATTGTGCATTAATTAACATCATATAAGCGCTTGTTTGTCCGTATACATATATTACGTGTAGTTACAAGTAAGAACTTTTGATTACATTTTTAAAAGCAAATAAAATCGATTTTTACTGGTGTTTATTAATTATTAAGGAAATCTATTGATTTGTAAGAACAAACATTTATTTGCAATTTTTTACTTTACGTTATATTGTTTTACATAAGCGCGGGGTAATTACCGTACGTCGGTACTATATATTTTCGTTTCTATTCTGTCGATAATAAAAAATGAGGTACCTTCGTTAAATTAAAAAAAAAACTATTGTTAAAACCTAGGTAGGTACGTGTAAAATTTAATTCTGTACTATGTGCATAAGTGCATAACTCTAAATTAAGTATAGATTTAGTTTAATCTTACCTATACATTTTGAATATTCGAAAATATTTAACTATTTCAGAATGATCATGTATTTACGATTATTTATTTTAAGTATTAATTTTTAAATTGCACAAGTTACGTATGTTAAAACAGTTTTGGTTTTAGTAAATCATTTTAACAAACTGAATAATTATCCTTAAAATCAGGAATCAGTATCTCGTTGTTTAGCGATGCCTGGTAGATGACACTGGCGTCAACTAGAGTGTAATGATGGATACAGCGATGACAGGATTGGTCAATTGTATTGGAAGCAAATGGTGTTATATTATACAGTGACCGGCAGAAAGTACGCAGCATATGGGAAAGTTTTTTATCTTTAAGTTTAGAAAATTAATTTTATTTTAGATAGGTTCTGCATGTTCTCAAACCAAAATAACACCCATTAATTCCGGTAAAAGTCTTACGGTATACGAGGTAGGATCAAAAATTTGAAATTCCGCTAAGAGTAAAGTACCTCCATCTTTCATTTTAGAATATTTTTTTACTAAGAATTATGGTTTTAATTTCAAAGTTATACCCAAATTCCAAATTTCGTCTATTTTGAACAAAAAAATGAATTTAATCGTGTTTTCTGAATAACCCTGTATAAAAAATAAATGGCACCCGAACAGTACGAAAATAAGATTTTCTGCAGACTTTGTTAGAGATAACCTTAGATCATAAGTCCGATTAGTTTGTTTTTATAATATTATGGCTTTTTAAAATAAAAACATAAAAATATTAAATATTTTTGCGGCACACCGTATTTTATTTTCTGAGGGAACAAGTTAATTTCATCTAACTGATATTTTTTGATTTACATTGACTTAAAGCATCTCCTAAATAGTTTTTTATACATTGTAGTATGCATAGAAAGTGTCCTTTTGATTTATAAAGAAAAAAATTTAAATTAAAAATTTATTTTCAACGGATTTTATTCGTCACGCAAAATAATGATCACAAATATATTATGTACACATTTTAAACAATTTTAAAATAATAATGTTTCTTCAAATACTGATTTTTTTATGCCCCAAATAAGCCTAAAAATAATAACACAAATTAATTTCCTTCTCATAATCTATACTATTTAAGATCAAAGCAACCAAATATAAATATAAATAAAAAAATAAATTTATAAATCTTTATAAATCAAAATGACACACTCTATGCATACTTCAATGTATAAAAAACTATTTAGGAGATGCTTTAAGTCAATGTAAATCAAAAAATATCAGTTAGATGAAATTAACTTGTTCCCTCAGAAAATAAAATACGGTGTGCCGCAAAAATATTTAATATTTTTATGTTTTTATTTTAAAAAGCCATAATATTATAAAAACAAACTAATCGGACTTATGATCTACGGTTATCTCTAACAAAGTCTGCAGAAAATGTTATTTTCGTACTGTTCGGGTGCCATTTATTTTTTATACAGAAACAATAATTCTTAGTAAAAAAATATTCTAAAATGAAAGATGGAGGTACTACTTTACTCTTAGCGGAATTTCAAATTTTTGATCCTACCTCGTATACCGTAAGACTTTTACCGGATTTAATGGGTGTTATTTTGGTTTGAGAACTTGCAGAATCGATCTAAAATAAAATTAATTTTCTAAACTTAAAGATAAATAACTTTCCCATATGCTGCGCACTTTTTGCCGGTCACTGTATACTATTTTTTTCATTTTGCATTTTTTTCAAAAAAAATATATAAACAGATAACACTCGAGATAACATACCATAAAAAATGTATAAACTTTTATGTCAAAATTGTATGTTGGTTTTTACTATCAAATAATTTTTATAATAGTATCCTTTATAAATGAATGAACATTAGTTTTATTTGGGCACAGAGGAACGATAAAGCGGCGTTTCTTCTTTTTCATTAAACCTCTTCTACTCTTGTCCTATATAAAGATTTTATTAATGGCTACATCAGACCATGCCATACTATAATATGTCAGCATTAAAACATCTTATTAACATAAATATCATTATCAACTTTTAAAAATTAAAAAAATGGTTTTCTAATAGCTAAAGTTTTTACAATAAATAAAACCATAGTCGTCTACGATATTATTTTGTTATCTATCTTTGTCTACCCCTAAGTAAGCATCCTAAAGGGCCATGATGGAAACCATAATAACTTTAATATAAAATCAATAAAGTTTAAAAAAATATTTTTAATTTTTTTTTCAAAATAGGAATATTTTTTTAAACTTCATCGTTTTCTGACCTTCAATGAATCTTACGAATTATTTTTAGTGCAGTACGAAAAATGTTTTGTTTCCAAACTTTTCAAATAAGAAAATTATTCGCTAGCAAGAATGCCATCACTCGCTGCCTTCCCTGGTTTCAATTACCTATAGTAATAAAATTTCGGCAGCAATTTGAAAACTGGAAATATGGATCTGTGCGTAAACAGAACAATGCATTATTTATTTCTATTAAGTAAATAAATACAGAATAATGATGACCTGTCGGTCGTAAGTAAATTAAATAATTTATATTTAAAAATATAAATTTAATTATGTAAACTTAAAACTAAACAAATAATATTATCGATGTGATTAAATGCGTTTAGTTCAACGATCGAGCATTACACTCACTCTCAACACAAACGGCGATAGTGGGGAGGGGGTGGGGACAGCCATTACATTGACCTCAGAATATTTAGTTAAAAAAAATCTAAAACAATATTACATTTTTTGTAATATTTATCGCAATTATTTTTTTTATTTATGCATACCTAGTTTTTATAGAACGTTAACTAACTTTCATTTTGAACCAACTGTAGTGTGAATGAAAATCAAATATTATATATAACTATGTGTTTCTCTTCTAATTTTCAGTTTAAAAATCGCCTCTCGGTTGGACTTTAAAGAGAGGCACCATTAAACTCTAGTATTAGCTGGAAAAATTT
This sequence comes from Polydrusus pterygomalis, assembly GCA_963969555.1. Taxonomy (NCBI): domain Eukaryota; kingdom Metazoa; phylum Arthropoda; class Insecta; order Coleoptera; family Curculionidae; genus Polydrusus; species Polydrusus pterygomalis. The sequence goes on from OZ018379.1 coordinate 25,915,654, forward strand.
GAAAATTTTTTTTAAAAAGTAAAATAAAATATAGTTTTGAATGGTATCCAATCAAACGGTGCCAAAATCAAATGGTCAAATGGTACCGTGCGAGCAAAAATTATTTGCATCAAAGAGGGCTTGGATTAAAAAACGTAGGGCTTGGTTTAGATTACAATGATATGGGGACGATAAATCTAACCAAATCTAGGTTAAAATTTTGTCAAATTCATATTATGACATTAATATGCCAAACTAATGAGTAATAAAATAAGAAGACAAATACAAATTTATTTTTGTTGTTAACAAAATTAACAAAGTAAGAAATATACAGAAAGAAAAAGAAAAATAATTACATGTATTCTGGAAATTCACATAACCGGCGAGGTGGAACCAGGCTTCATCCGAAAAAAATGTCAGGTCTAATAAATCATTTCTTTCCAATAAATTTTGGGTAAACCATTGAAAGTAATTCCTGCGTCTTTCAAAATCTGCGGCTTGTATTACTTGGAATACTTGCACTATATTAGAAAATAAATTTAGCTGCTTCTTGAGAACAGTCCTGCATGTTCCATAAGATCTTCCCACTTCTTGGGACAGGCGTCTTATACAATTTGTTGGCGTATTTTGCATTATTTCACGAACGTTTACAACAAGTTCTTCTGTTCTTACAGATGGTCTTCCTGCTCCTTTTTTTGTTGTATAGAACCTGTTTCCCTAAACACAGCCACGGTTCTTTTCAGGCAATGATAAAAATCCCCAGCAATGAAAGCAACGCTAGGAAAATGTTGGTGAAAATCGTCCATGCACAAACCCGGATTGTATTGCCACTCAACATTTACTCTAACCCCGTTTCGAAAATATGCTTTTACCATGAATGTTTTGTGCTTTTCCGTAAAGCCCATTGTGTGAATTGTTCAAGAAATTGGAAAAATTAGCGACGAATCAAATTACTTGTAACGACTGTCAAAGATGACGGAATAACTGATTGATTGTTAATTCAGGTAGTTACTGACATCCACCAGGTATTAAGCTCTACGGCTAAGCATTATGTCCTTAGATGCAAGGCCCTCTTTAATACAAATAATTTTTGCTCGCATGGTACTTGCTACTAGGTATTCCCTACTTAATTTTTAGTTCATCTAACTCAAACAGCATTGCGTTGTAAAAATCTAAAAAAAAAATCATTGCTATACAGGTACGGAATCCTATTGTTATAATCCATACGTTAGATGACCAGTTTATCTATATAAATCGATTGCATGAAACAGACCTTAGGTTAAAAATCAGGAAATTAAAGCTGTAATATACCTCTACGAGATAATATTACTACTCTTGCTAGTTTCATGTTTTTAAAAAATATTAAAGCAATATTTTCTTTAAATGGGACTCATCGTCCCCACCTTATATAGTGTTAGTGCGCCACTGCTACCTACACAGTAAATCATTTTATCTGCTTTAATATTTTTACAATTTAAATCACATACACTAAAGATTATCATTTATTATAGTAATTGATGTAACAATGTTAGATAAAGCTACAGTCATTCCAAGAGTCAATTAAAACAAGGAAGCACATTTTCTACTTACTATTAAAATACAAAAAGTGCAAATCTTACCAATTATAATTATTTATACATTATTGTAAAATTACCCAATTAAAGAACGCATTATTTATCAATACACCGCGTCCCAAGACATAGGCATGGAATGGTGCTTGAGCAATGAACATGTAGTCGGTCAACTTCTCTGTTCAATTTTAATATTGACCCTACCATTTTTATTTGCCTACTTTTGAAGTGTTTTTATTAATTCATGTCATATTTCTTCAATTCATTCAATCATAAATTAAGCATAAAACTTTTATTCAAACGTGGTACCACCGAGTTAGCGCATAGTTCATCTCGACATCTGAATTCCCGAGAACAGTTCCTAATTTGCTGTATTGGGATATTTGCAATAACTACTCTTAATTTTTCTTTCAAGAGATCTTAGTTTTTGTTGAAATTGGGTTTATCCATACTTATGTGGTTTCAGATATCCCTATAAATGAAAGTCGATAATTGTGAGATCGGGACTCCTACGTGCCAACTGATTTAGACCAAAGGTACCTTCCAATCCATTTGTTCCCAAAGTGACGATTTAGCCAATCATCAAAAAGAATTGAAAATAAGGATTGAAAAAAAAATCCAAAAAACAAAACCTGTTGTTTCTGACGAACCCTGTGTAGTAATCGCAAATCTAATATTCGAAATTGTAGTTTCAGCACAAGGACGCGTTTTTATACAGAATGACTTTTTCTTCTATACCAACTAATAAAAAAGTTTTCCTCTCCGTGAACACACTGTATACCTATATTATATTGATATTCAAAAATTGTAGATACATGTCAACACAATATTAGGCCTCTTATAACCAGATATAGAAAATGGATCAATGCCCTTAAGAGTCTATCATGGCTTAATCCGCGACAGGCATTTATACAATTTTTTCGAAACCCTCTAAACACATCGAATTTATGTCAAGATATATTTGTTAATTAAATTATAAAGTAATTTTTGTACATTTGACTTCATATTTCAAAAATAGTTGCAGGCGTTCCGCTGTCACTAAATGTTAACAGTAAAATTTAATGAAACTGGTACCTATACATTCAGTCAAAGAGGCGATAGATCGGATAGCTAAACAACTTGCGCAAAGCAGATGGACAGGGCTGACAACCTGCATCTCCAGACAATTGTAGCCCCTACTTGACGGCAGGAAAACCGCAGAGCTATTACTACACAGTCGGAAGGACCTAAGAAACATCACTGCCGTATAGTCACCGGACATTGCCTGTTCGGTAGACAAGCTGAACGTATGCAAATACCAACTAACGACTTCTGTAGAAGTTTCAGAGATGAAGAAGAGGAGGAAAGTATTCAGCATGTCTTGTGTGAATGCCCTGGCCTCGCTAGAAGAAGGTTCAATGCCCTGGGCGAACCATTATTTTATGATATTTATGCAATTGGGTCGACTGAATAAGTTTATTGACAGCAGTGGCTGGTTTGAATGAGCTGTTAAAATTCTTCCACGATCTACGTCGCATTAACCATCAGGAAGCTGATGCGGATAGGTTCCGCGGAACACGTGTGGTACCACAACGGTTCTTACAGGACTACGTGTGATTGTTTGGTCAATGCCAGAGGTCTGCCAATCCAACCTAACCTAACGTACCAATACATTTGGTATCACTGGGTACCTAAAGGTTCAAACGTTGTTTGTCTTGCAACAGATTTTTAATTTAGATCTTTCAATATTTTAAAATTCTAGTAAATCGTATGTGCATGCAGTTCAGGCGAAATTCGGTGACAGAGGATACCAAAAATTGGGTTTATCTTACAAGCAGCTCTTAAGGGAAATGCATTTGGTTAAAAACCTAAATTAAGACTTCAGAAATATGGAAAAACTATTTTTTGTTTTCTGTGTATAATACAAACGTTTGTATATGTACGAAGATACACATCTTATTTTAAACCCATTAGGAAAAAAAAGCAACTACGTTATTATGTTGTCGGCACGATTTTGTTGATGATAAAATTGCGGAAGATCATGAAAATTATTACTTGTTATTTTTTAATCGATCTATGTTATTGTTCAACCAGAAAACAATTTAGTTTTACTACCTGAACTGCCAACTGAAGAAGTTCCTCGTTCTTCTAACCATGATATTGCGGATAATTTTTATGTTATCGTTTGGTGTGTCTATTAACGCTTTACAAAACTTTTACTGCCAAATACCATGTGACATTTATCTTGATAGTGTACCGCATACGGTGTGTGAGAGAGCAGAACAGGTAAATTAACTTCTAAAAACAAAAAAATTAACATAATTTTAAGAGTAGTTAATCGCCGCATATAAATTAAACTCAACTTTTAACCTGCGCTGATACCGAATTTCTCCTAAAACGCACATAGGATTTATTTCAATTTAAAAACATTGAAAGATCCTTAAACTCTGTTCCTTATGTAGCAGATTTTCCGATTACCCTGTCGCTTCCAAAATAATGTCGCCACAATGGTAGGCGACTGGGTTGTGTAGCTTAAATGGTTTTGACTTATGTTTTTATTTTCTACTGAGGCTGTTTATTATTTACTGTGCCCTTATGGTGCGCTATCTAATCACTGAAACACTAAGGATTTTTTAAGAGATTTAGTTAATGAACAGCAAAGCAATAAAAGAATAAAAGATTACAATAAATAGTGCAAATAAAATACAAATTAACGACTTGAGAGTATAAAACGGTGAATTTAAATAGTTCTCTAATAAGGAGAGATATTGTCCCTTTTTACTCACGTTAGGAAGGTGTTATTCCAGCAAGTATAAAGAAACAATTTCCACTTAATAGATAACTTTGACCAAAATGAGAACTATACCAAATTTACACAATCAACAGTTAAATAAATTACTCAAAAAACACTTACTCATGCAATTGGAGCAAAATAGACTGGTTCTGGTGTATACTACTCTTTATGACTTCAAAATTGTTGAATTTTATCTTGACTTTAAACGGAATAGACAAACGGGCAGATGTTACCCTTACACTTGAATAATTATTGTTGCAACTCTCTGAGTAAGAGTTCCTTTGAGTTTTTATACAGTTTTGCAACCCTTATCAACTGGAAGAAGGGGTTTCGTTTCGCTATGTCAGCAATATAAATCTTAATATAATACGTATAATAAATGCACGTTAATAAAAGAGGGGATTTCCCTGGATGTATTATTAGAAGTGGAACCCTTTATCCCAACCAATTACAAACAATTATTTCGTATCAACATTCGTCTACTGACTTCTCCTACCAAACTAGAAATGCCCTTGTCCTTGTTCTATACACTATCTTTCCACTACACCTCTTCTTATCAAACTCAACACCCAGTTAGAGTATTAGCACCACAGCGAAGTACGAGATAAGTAATCCATCCTTACGGATACCAATCCGTGTCCGACAATATACTATAGTCAAAAATTCCAAACCTCGGAAGGTCGGAAGCACTCAAACTAAGTAGGTAATTGTTTATAAAAGTAATGAAAGTATACGAATGAAGCAAACGCAACGACAATCAAGGATAAAGAAAACTAAAACTTCACAAGAAACTATTAAAATGAATGTGACGAATGTTAATTTGACTTATATGCATCACAAATTGATATCGCTTCTAATTTTATTGCTTTGAAAAACGAGGACTTTTCGAAATAGGACTAGATGATTATCAGCTGTGATAAAACCTTAGGATTTCGTTATATGAAGGATGCCTAGAACCTATGAACAGTATGAATACTGAAGCTTATGGAACATCAGCTGCTCATGCACCGACATATTGTTTTTAATTTTATAAATTTTTTTGGGACCTCTGCTTCCTATGATTGATTCGTAGACCATTCATGCGCCTAGTTAAATGGAAGTTGACTTTACAATTTGTTTTAGTATAAATGGGCCAACTTTAACAACTACATTATAGTTATTTCCAAAAAAAGGGCCAAATTAAAAATCGGTTACCAGTGATACCAAAAACTGAATCTGTGAAGTTTATTTTAAGATAAAGAAGCATGTTTATTTAGAAATCCTCAAATACCTACTTTTTGTATATTTGACTTTTGTGCAATTAACCAAAACTAAGATATATATTTCAAAAATAATTGCAGATAACCAGTAAAATTTAATTAAGCCAGTAGTAATTTGGTATCATCACAAGGTTTAATGATTTTACGTAACCAGTGTCGCACCGAGGGGGTGGGTTGGAACCCCGTTAGATCCCCTCGCAGGGGCTGGTGAAAAAAATATATGAAGCTGCATATAGTAAATAACACTGAAAATGATCTGTTTTTGTGAATGTATTAGCGCATTGAGTGAACTCCTCCCAGAGGAAGATTATCGGTGCGCTACTATACGTAACAGTTTTCACATTTAGGACTTTCGATGAACCAACTTGCTATAAACAAAAAAATTAATTAAAATTAATAAAAACTTTTTCTTTTATAATAAAAACGGTATTTTCGATACATAGGCGTATAGGTTTTTTTTCTGAGAGGTGTTATATTTTCCTTAATTAGGATAATTACGAGTATTGAACTTTTTTTTTTTAGAAATGTGGGCCAGATCCAACATGTGGCTCCGACTTTATGGTAGTAGACTTAACTGATGATGATCGCCAATATATCTTAGATATACACAACTATCTTAGAAATAAGGTCTCTTTGGGATATGAGAAAAGAAACAATCAACCAACCGCTTCCAATATGAGAACAATGGTAAGCTACTTGTTGGCACAGGAGGGAATGGCACTCGTCCCTTCAAATGAAAGAGAAATTAATTTTAAAACCACAGTTTAAAAAAATATTGATATAGTGCAATTTATTATGACATATTTAGATAAACTCATTTTGCCCCTAAACCTGCCACTGATGGAAAGGTTAAGTAAACACGTAAACATGCCAGAGTAGAAGTACATAACCAATGATTCACGAAATAAAAATTAAACCTATCTAAGAGTGTACATCTTTAATAAACGCTTCCTTATAAATCTAATTCACTATTCAAACTAAATCCGACATTTTTACACACACAAAAAAACTTCCCGATTATGCGAAGGGATGGTTCGGGGAAATAAAAACCGTTTTAAACCTTTAACAGTCCTTTTTTTTTAGGGTAAATATTTTCACTTATAATTTCCCTAGCAGCAGAATTATCGGGAATTAATTCTGCCGTGTGGGAGATTCGGTAAGAAAATTTCATAAATTGGAGTTTTTTCTTATTGTAATTTTCTTGCTAAAATGCTACAAAAAAATATTTCCGGCGACCTTAGTTTATTGTTACTAATTAGAGTTTTAGAAATGAAGTTCATTTTAGCCGTTAGTAACTCATTTTTATTACTAAAATGTGAGAAACATTAAATAACAAATTTGTTATTTGAAATCGCGTCTTTATAGTTTTAAATTTAAATAAAACTTTAAAAAATATATTTCCGATGAGTTTAGTTTAATATGACGCACTGTATTTTTAAAATAGAAGTTGATTTTACTTGTTAGTAACTAAGGTTTATTACTAAAATTTCAGGAACATTAAAAACATTAATTCGTTTTCAACCATAACATCTGAAATTACATGTCTACATACTTTCAAATGAAACTTAAAAAAACATATTTCTGATGAGTTTGGTTAAATTTTTGATATGTCTCATTTAGCCCCGGTATTCGATATGTAAAGCAAATTGGTTAGTTTCAATAAAAATTATAAGCTGGCAACAAAATGTATTTTGATTTTATTCTGAGCGACTTTTGCCAAATAGGTATAAAGCACTTCATTTTTGACAAAAAAATTATTACTAATTAATTTTATTAAGTTACTAGGAACTAACAAAATTATCGCGATAATCTCCCGTTGCTATAAGCGACGTAAACAAGAAAGAGCATTCTAATTGGTTGAAATCAAATTTATGTAATTTTCAGTAGAATTTTCGTTGTTAATGTTAATGTTAACAATAGTCACGATACAAAATCATTTATGTTAGAAGCTATAATTTTCACTAAACCACTTTAAAAAACTCTTAAATGCAACTGAAAGTAATGGTAGACTCCTAAGGGGACCTTACCCAACTCGAATATACTTGGAAATGACTAAATATGCCGTTCCATTCCATCCATCCATATGGTGCTCCATTTAAAAAAATATATATTTTTACTGTCCTGCTGCATCTTGTACATCTAAAAATAATTTTAGAACATATATTTTATCAAACCTCACAATTATTATGAAAACTTTTTTTGGATAACGCTAATAATAGAACCGATATATTACTTTGTCACATAAATTGGCCACCCTGTAGGTATACGTACACTTGTTTATGTTGCAGAGATATAATAGAGAACTGGAATTTATAGCTCAATGCTGGGCCAATTCATGTAATGGAAATCCATTGAAACACGATAAATGTCGAAGAACAGGTAATAGAATATATTTAAGAATTTAAATTTTGACCACCATTACTCTTTGCAGCTACATAACTACAACATACTAATGTTGCCAATCTTTGGAGATAGGAAAAATATTTCGTGTTAAAACCATTAGAAAAATTGTGGGATTTTCCACATTTTTTTATTAACCCATCATTTTTCTTGGGATTCTAGAAAAAAAGATTTTTTATCTTCAATGATGGGCAACTAGTAGCTGTAGGAGATTGATGGTACTGTGTGTCGAAGTTCAATTTTTTATTTTAGAATAGAGGTACCTATCATCAAAAAATTAATTTTTTTTTTCCGAAGGCATATTTGATGATAAATTGCAACTATTGACAATAGTGCTTTATCTTGAAGAAATCGACAGATTTTCAGTGAAAACTTTTTGGAAATTAATTTCTTCATTGTTGTAGATGAATATAACCATGTTGGCCAAAACTTGGGCTACGTAAATAGCACAAACCCCGAAATTAATAAAATCAAATCAATTAAGGATTTGATATTATTATGGTATGATGAAGTAGCAGTTTTTAACAATACATGGGTGAAGGAGACTCAAAGAAGGTAAGCAGCATAAGATAATTTCGATTTTTTACCCATATTTTGTAAATTGCACCACTTTTGCAAAATAAAACTCAACGCAACCTACATAAAACTTCTTAGTTTTGACAAGGCTTTATTTCAGATACATTTTCTTTAAAGTAGCGCCATATTAAATGTGTGTTTTTCTACAAAATCAAAATTGGGCTATTAAAGTTTGGTCGCATGTGATGCAAAGTTTATTTGTTTTGACCCTGTATAAGGTAACTTCATAAAATAAGTATTTTTGAAAAGGTAGTTTGTGTCTGAAAGTAATACACCTTAATATTAACACAAAAAAGAACACAGTGTCATCGATAAAGTGTTCATTAAGTGGAAAATAAATTTTAGTGGTGGGTAAAAAATCAAAATTATCTTATGCAGCTGAAATTTTGCATGTGGGCTGGAACTGCATTTAAAAAAACTTTTTCAAATAATTTTTTTCGATCCTTTTAGAAATAATCCCACTTTTGTATTATCTTTGGAAAAAATTAAAATTTGACAGATGACGCGAATCACGTGACTACTATTTTTTGCTTAATTTTCATCTCGATCGAAGCAGAACTTGATGCCAAAAGTCAAATTTCGAATAAAGTTGTTAATAAAAAAAAAATTTCATAGGATGCGGACTTTACTGGTGACACTGTACAGGGTGGATCATAACAATGTATCAACTTTAATTTTTTTAATGAAACATTGTATATTTTAACATTTTTACATTCTACAATTAATTCTAGACATTTTGAAATCATGAATTCTGAAATGCATTTTGGTTTCCAAATTAGCATTAGGAAATATTGCATATGGGAGGTTTTTTTTGATTCGATTCGATTGATCCAAAGATTTTTTTTCGAGGAGAATCTTCTAAAGACTGGCACCCTGTGAAGCAGAGTCAGATTTCACCCTGATGGGGCTGCCTACCGACTAAACTCCCCGTGTTCTTGCGGTTTCCGCGCCTTAGGCGTATAAACCTTCAGACCACTCGATTGGCATTTCTGCTTTGCACACCTAGTGCGTGCGTGCTTGCGAGCGACGCCGACGTGAAGCCTCACAAGTGCGCGGCGCCGTCTGTATTGTTATCTAAAAGTGTTCGCCTTCGTTAAAGTGCACAAAGCTGGACAGAACGAATATTCCAATTTGGCAATGCTTATACCTATTACTTACTTGCTGGCAACTATTGTAATTAATTATTATAATAATGTTTTTATAGTTAAAGGACCGACAGTTAAAAAAAGCAACAACATACACTTGCCACTTAATTTATAATATAATATTTTTTTCTTGATTTCCTTAGGTTAACTATAAAAAGGCAACTGAATAAAATAAATCCATTTGATCGTAAAGTCGTCTGAGATATCGATTGGGCCTTACTACAGTTAACTTCTTTTTTTGTTCGATTAAAAAAGTTTCATGTTTTCTTTTCTCGTCAAAATACACAAAATATAAAAAAAAATTATAATTTATTATTTCAGTTTTCAATAATGACCGCTTTTCTACCAGATAAAAGCTCCTAATCTATATAACTTTGTATGGAGTCCATAATAAATCAATTTTTTCTTCTGAACTATCATTGTTCAGATTTATAGCAGCAGGTGTCGCTAGATTCATTAAAAATAGAGTTAATAAACTTTCTATTGATTTTTTTTTATAACAACAAGAATAAAAACTGAACTTACGATTAAAGGTTAAAGACAATGATGTTTCTTTAAGTATAAAAGGGTTTGGGATTTGCATTGCCTTCATTTGTTTGAAATCACGACGTTTCAACTGGCATGGATGTCCAGTTGTCTTCAACTCAGGTGAATACTGTATGACTGGAAATCCAGACCTCAGTTGAAACGCTGTGATTTAAAGTAAATAAAAATAATGGCAAAACGTTTTTATAATTGAATAATTTACTATTTTTAAACAACGAATATGTTTTTCCATGAAAACAGCGAACTCAGAAGAAATTACTGGAATAAGTAACCCCAGATCTACTTTGTCTTTGTTAAGTCAGGTCCAGGACCTTTAATATATATTCTCTATTCGAGGTATTGTATCTTTTGCGTCTGTGCGTTAGGTGTTTTAAATATAATCTAGAGTTTACTTGACAGGAACATCTAAACTGCACATATTTGATTATTAAAACTATTATTATAGGAGAAATAGAGATTACATAGGCATAAATGTTCGCCATTTGGTCAAGGACGGCATCGTGCTTCTTTAATCTGGATTCTCTACTTATTAGGTTATTTAAGCTTTTGTCGTTTTTATTTACATTTATACATTACATTTTTATTCCAGAGGATCAAATATTGTGGTTGGCCATTACACTCAGTTAATTTGGGGCGATACTGCAGATATTGGTTGTGCCATTAGCTATTTTACAAAACGCGCTTTGGGTGAAGTCTGGCATCAGATGATTTTTGTATGTAATTATGGACCAGGAGGAAACTATTTGGGACAGCCAGTCTATAAAATTGGTAATAAAGGTTATATTTACCTTACTAGATATATCATATACGTGACCTTTGGAGTTTTTACACGAAGAAGAATAGTATATTTATTAAAGTATAAGTGGATATTAAGGTCTTTAAAATACAAGCGAATTACGAAATAGAGCTAGTGTTTTAAAGACCACATTGAGAAAAACGCCTTCTATTCCTTATAAGAATTCACATGCTCTTTATACAACTGTCTAATTCTATATGTGCCAGCAACGCGCTTTCCTACTGTAAGACAACGAAAATTGCTATTGTGTAGTGAGAATATCACGGTAATTTAGCCAATAGGAAATAGGAGTTAATGCTACCATAGAATAGTTTATAGCCCTTATTGCTCTAAATACTCAGTTCTAAGTTCTAAGTTCTATTAGGGGTGTAATCTGGTTTTATATAGTGTATTAGTTCCGATTGGCATTTGTAATAAAACTTGACATTAATCATAATATTTGCTTGCTAAAATGAATAACGCACATACTAACCACTAAAAGTCAGTATAGTCCGGTCAATCTAGACCAAAAAATCATACTGAAGGTACATAAATTAACAACAAGCTGAAAATCAGTAAAATTGTTCAAAATATAATTATAAATAAAATTTATGAGTTCCCCATCATTCCCGTGTTTGGAAGAATTTTACTCAAGGTCAAAGGTCAAAAAAATTAGTTTTTCGCGATTTTCGGCAAAACGGTACGTTTTATTATAAAAATAGTCCAGACAAAAATTGTAAATCATAAAATTATCTATAAAATATGTATCAATACTTTTTTTCCTACGAGCCACCGGTTCTGAGATATAACGATTCAAAAAGTTGTAAAAGTTGTTATCGTCATAATATGTACACGTTATTTTTTCTAATGATTTTACCGCATAGATCTCTGCGAGTACTTCTGTCATGCCGCTTCCTTGCATAATATGACCAATTGCTCCCAGAAAAGACATCAGTAGATAAAATCCTCCGAGTCTGATGATAATTTTTGATACTTCAGAGCCTTCAGGTGTGGCTGATGCTGATACCATTTCTCGAGCTTTAGCATACAGGGGCTGGTCGAAAGTCACGATGCATACAGTGTGGTCATACCGTTTTGCATTCTTTAATGCACAAAGTAAAGTCGTATAGATAGTATTATATAGTTACTGGCTGGTTGGTGAATAAATGGTAAAAATGAAATTTGAGATTTAGAATAATTTATAATAATATTGTTATTTGTTAAACGTTTAATAAAACCATTCCAACCGGGTAAAGACGCATTTTTCCATTTTGACGATAACAACTTTTAAAACTTTTTGAATCGTTATATCTCAGAAACGGTGGCTCGTAGGAAAAAAAGTATTGATACATTTTTTTTAGATAATTTTATGCTCTACAATTTTTGTCTAGGGTATTTTTATGATAAAACTTACCGTTTTGTTGAAAATCGCGAAAAACTCATTTTTTTACCTTTGACCTTGAGTAAATTTTTTTCCAAACACGGGAATGATGGGGAACTTATAAATTATATTTATAATTATATTTTGAACAATTATACTGATTTTCAGCTTGTTGTTAATTTATGTACCTTCGATTGTCTAGATTGACCGGACTAGTAGTGTAGTTTTCAAAAATGTAAATAGCTTTTAGTGTGATATTGCTCTTGTTGTTTAACATTGCATATGCAACATGGTTTACTGAGATAGTTAAATTCGTCCATCCATAGATTATAAAGTCCAATACTAATGATGGGTTGTGCGAAATTAAAATATTTTATTGCTTCATCTTACATGCAAAGTTTAAATAAAAATAAATTACGTCACGCGGTCTTATGGATTATTGTAGAGAAAGCGCTTTACTGCAAACAAAATGCGTCGCATTGAGAAAATACAATTGATTTCTTAACAAAATTGCTGTACTAAAAGTTGTTTATTATCCAAAAAGACTGTGCTGCTAATGGAACTGATTACTATCAATAAAAACACTGTTCTAGCAAGTCTGGAATTGATATAACACTAAGCGAGTTTGATACACTAGCAATTTATTTAATATGGGTTAATAAAAATAAGCAATCAACACAAACTGCGTCTTAGCAAACCTTGTTGTATTAGATCATTTTCCTCAGTACTATATCTAGTGGTTGGGTTTGGAAAGTTATAAAGTTAAGTATTTAGTACCATTTTTCAGCATAATAGCACCCCTATTTTCAAAATGAATTTTAAAAAATGAAATAATACCTACAATAGGAACGTGAGCTGTTTTTAGGCAACATATTTTTTTGTAAGCAACGTTCGTTTTAAAAACACTTTTCTCTAATTTTGACATATAAAGTGACACTTTTTAAAACTGATTGACATTATGAAACGTCTTACTTTTTGTAACTAGTTGCATAAAGTAAAATTTTATGCAATTGGTGACGAAAAATGTATTTCAAAATTAGTGACAAAAAGAATTATTCTATTTATTAAACTGTTATAATACAAGTTAAAAACATAAATTATAAATTAATTAATTATTATAAATATTGATAACACAATTATTGCAATTATTCAAATTAATTCCCGACGACATATTTTTTTCATTGCTCGAACTTGCTGTTAAAGTCGATTTACTCAGTAAACCTGCAAGATGGCCGACATGTCATATGACAAAAGTCATTGAAAATGCAAAAATTAATTTTATTTAGCTGGAATATGACTTTTGTCATATGACATGTCGGCCATCTTGCAGGTTTACTGAGTGAATCGACTCTATTTGGGAAGCGACGCACATAGCATTAGATGTTTCACCAAATATTTCTTGCGCTATAAGTTTTTTATTATTCATGGAATTTTCAACATATCCCTCCGCAACAGAACTAGATTTCCAACCTCCGTGCCTCTTTAATTTTAAAAGATCAGCGCCACTGTCTGCTAGGAAAGTGGCAGAGCTTCTTCTGAAGCAGTGGCCAGTATATAGAACAGGATTTGAAAGACCAAGAAATTGTGCAATAACTTTTGGCAGACTGCTAAATGTGTTAATTCCCACAGGATTTCTGGTACATTTTCCATTCGCATATTTTACAAAAAATCTGTTGTGTTTAAGAATCTGGGGAAGCAACTTAATATATTTTCTTAATATTTCAACAAGATTCGTATTTTCAATGTCTCCAGTGGTAATTGCACACTGCCGTATAACTTTTGTTTTTGAAGGTGGGATATCAATACGAAAATGGCTTCCTTCGTCTATAACATTTTCAACTGGAAGAAAAGTTAATTCTGCTTTTCTGCATGCTCCTGCCATTTCAATTATCATTGCAACCTTAGCCATTAAGTATTCTTTGTCATCAGCTTCCAATAAAAATTTGGCAAAATCTTTTTTAATAAAAACTTTTGACTTTTTAGCACTGTACCCGTCCGCTTGCCTTTTAATATATGCTACCAAATTTGTATATTTTTTAATATCAATATTCCTTTTCAGATTTAGTTCAGACCTTAACATTGAGTAAAGTGTCCATAATGTGGAAACTTTTAGATCTTTCTTACCCTCGAAATATGCAAGTAAAACTTTCTCATTAACATGTTTAATTTTCTTCTTATCACACCACGTAACCACGTATGCCAAATCATAAACTGCCTTTGACTTTTTGGGAATTACTGATAATAGAGCATTACCTGCTGCCTCTTCAATATCGCTTGGTAGCTCTTCAGAACTTGAATGACTCATTTTTTTAAAATAAAACTAAAAATATATCAATCTCGCTAAAAACCTTCCGTCTAGACTTTTTTACAAAATGTCAAACTGACAACTAACATGAAGTAACAGCAACAATAGCTATTTATGCCATCAGTTATATGTCAAAATTAGAAAAACTAAATTTATGTTTTTCAAATTTTTATCAATTATATTAAATTTTATTTTTTTATTACTTTCTTCAAAATTAGAAAAAATCTTGTATGCAATACGTTACGAAATGAAATTTTGTAACTGATGGCATAAATAGCTATTAAATTTTTATTTTTTAGATTTTTCTGTACTGTTCGTTGTAAAGTCCATATCATTTAAATATATATTTTATGCCTGTTGGGTCAGAATATATTACTTTATGTTGTTTTTAGGAAAACCTGCCTCTGAATGTCCGGAGGGCCTAACAAGAAACTCACTTTATAAAGGACTTTGCGGAATGTCAGAAAGCGTAAAAGAAGCGACCAATTTTACTTTTGATATATTCCAGCTCGAATAAGTTTTTAAGGCAATTATTTATGATGTAGTAGATGTACAAAGTTTTAATAAAAATATTTATATTTTTTTATTATTTATTTATTATTATAAGAGTCCAGTCTTACTTTATAAAAATTATGAATAATCGTACTAAATCGATTATTAACTTAAACAGCAAACTTATGCATTTTAGCATTGTGCAATATTGTGCAGAAAAATTAAAATTATTCGTACACTGAACACTGAACTTTTTCATTATTGATCTTTGAGTCTTTATAAGAGTTTCTGCATTCGCTTAAACCAAAAAAACCTTTATTATAATAGAGATTCACGTTTTGAATGGTTGTTAAATGTAAATTACTATTATTTTTCGTTTCAGATTAAAATGTGTTAAAATTGTTTCGAATTAAAACTTATGTCCGAATACAAAGTCGCGGCCTTCTAAAAAAAATAGTTTTTAGCATTTGCGTTAACAAAAAAGGGGTTAATAAAGTTTACAGAAATGCAAAAAAAAATGTTGAATAAAAAAAACCGTACCCGTATTTTTGATTCTTTTCGAGGAATGGATGTATTCTTTGTACCTGTGAATTTATTCCAGTTGAAAGATCCTCCCTTTATGATAAATTCACAATTTTAGTCAGTATTTGTTGTTTGCAAAGGAAAGTAGGTAAACCATAGTCTATGGGTCATATTATGGTGCCCTTATGCACCAATAGTACCCGCCACTGATATACTACAATATTTTTGTCATATTGAAGAGCTCGTCAAATAGTAGGAATCTATACCTGTTACTTTTATGTTTAATTTTTAAACCCTGTTAGATGAAACATACCTCTATATTAAAGATACTGGCTGAAGAAATATATAAAAGAATTCATGGATTTACATGGATGTATAGACGAATGGATAAATTATTTCTTATAGTATTTATTCCAGCTAAAGTATTCACTTTATAAAATAGTTTAGGCTTTGAACGTAATTAATGTGAAAACATTGATTTATTCTCCATTTGTTTACTACTTTTCAAAAAATATTTTATTAATTAATAAAATTTATTAAATAATTTATTAAAAATTTAATAAAATAAATAATTAAGCTTACTCACTAACTCTAGTATAAAAATTTAAGAGCAAACACTAGTGACGCATAAATAAATAAATAAAATAATAATGAAATGAAGAAATGAAGAAATGAAGAAATGAAGAAATGAAGAAATGAAGAAATGAAGAAATGAAGAAATGAAGAAATAAAGAATTAAAGAAAAAAAAATAAAGAAATAAAGAAATAAAGAAATAAAGAAATAAAGAAATAAAGAAATGAAGAAATGAAGAAATAAAGAAATGAAGAAATAAATAAATAAAGAAGAAAAGAAATAAAGAAATAAATACATAAATAAATGAATAAATAAATACCTACAAGAGTCCACAAAAACAAGGTTTTTGAAAGAAAAGAATTTTTATATAATAGCCAACCATCTCTAAAAGGTAATCCAATCCTGTCTATACAATATAGTTTTCAAATAAAATCACCCCATTTTTAATACAAATTCGTCCCTACCCTGGCGCTATTTATCTATCGCAAACGTATATTTAGCAACATAGGGCAATAATTTACACGAGAATGGACTGTGCAAACTGACATTAATTTTTGTTTAAAAACGTAAACCATATCCAATTTGTCTGCTCGATTTGACATTAATAACACTGAAAAGTTTGTTTAAAATCGAAAATGGCCATTAAACTGAAATTTCTCATGTTTGAAAATAAATAATGTATTAAGCTTAATAAAATTAACATTGACATCATAAATCAATGTTACAATAAAGTTTAAAATCGTATACTAAATCCATAACTTATTACTTTACATTTTTACATATTATTTAAAACATTTTAAATGCAATAACACTGACCTCACGGCACGTTTTTGTTTAACTCGTGGAATTTTTCTGGCATAACCCACACTTTTTGAATTTAAGGGATTTGTAGATGACAGGGGAGCCAGGAAGTTGTTGATACTTTTCAATTGTTTTTTTTGTCACCTTTCTCAAGAAAAAATGGAAAGATCATTTAACTCAGGTAATTGGTCTGAGGTACTTAATATACATAGTTATGTTATGCATCGTTCAGCTTTTATCAAGAAAGTATAGATATTAGTGATGTAAATTAAAAAAAAAACGTTCTGTTTTTTTTAAAAAAAAATGTGTTTTTTTTTAGAAAAAAAAAACAATGCGGTTTGTTTTTTTCAAAAATGTTTTTTTTTTTCAGAATCATTGTTTTTGCTTCATAGAAAAGAGTAAACTTTTTTTAATGTACTAATTTTATAAAATACAATAAAGTAATCTCTATTCTATTCTCTATTTATTAATAAAGGTACAAATTTATTTTATTACCTATTTAAATTACTTATGTTTACTTATTTTTATTTAATTATTCCTATTTTTAAGAAAAAGGGTTTTCCCCGAAAATAGTTCCGGCTCCGGCAGATGACGGCAGAAGGCAGAAGGCGCTGTAGTTTGCTTTGTTGCGCAAATTCATCCCATGAAAGAAAACATTGTTTTGCTGGTTGCTGGAATAATTAACCTTAACAATAGCTGTCGCTGTCGTATGATGATTTTTAATAATTTTATTAGAAATATAAAATCTCCATTTTTCTTGTGTATTTTCAAGAATTTTGGTTCAACCGGGCACAACGCACAACCAATAAATATGTTTATTTATTTTTTTCATAAAAAACAAAAAAATAATTTCTTTTTTAATTAATATGAATTTTTTTTTTAATTTGAAAAAACAATGTTTTGTTTTTTTTAGGAAAAAAAACGTTTTTTTTTAAATCGTTTTTTTTCACTAAATGATATACAGTTCTGTCATAACCTGGCTTGCAATGACTTGTGAACATTCGCGAAAGACGTGTTAATGTCTTGCTGCCGTATGACACCAGAAAGGTAACTTCAGAACGTATTTTCTGTCTGTCCCAGAAAGTATTTTCTGAAGTTTTACAAAAATTAATATAGTCATATTATTATGAAATAATTAATATTGAACCAGCTGTTTGTAGAAGTTTATAATAAAATATAATAGGATTCGCAATATTATCATCCCGATAAAAATATTCGTGGCAGTGCCCAATCTTAATGAATTGCAAAAGCAGTTGATTTTTAATGGTCGCATGTTTACCACTAACTAATGCCTACATTCTTTTTTTTTATAAAAGGATAGGCGATTATGGTAATGTTAAGTTATAATTTAGATTGTAATGGTGATAGGCCTAATAAAAGTAAAACAACTCTAAATCAATTTGGTGAATTAGCTAACACGATTTCGACGATAACAAAAATTAACGTCAAGATGAAAAATGGACTTTGAAAAAAAATAGTTTTAACTTTTATTTATGTAGAGTATCATTAGTTGCTTGTTGATTTAGGATTTTTTCCTCTTCGTTTGCTGCCAGGGACATTCCCGAGGGGACCAACGGTTTAACGTGGGTTCCGAACCACGATCCTCTGGGTAACTGGGAGGTCGCTTAAACTCGCGACCTTGCCCCTAGTTTTTGACTTGTTAGAGGGGATGTCTAGGTTTACTTAGTTTATGTTTGAAAGTTTAAAATAAATTGCAGTTTTATCTCAGTACACTCTCTGTTAATACATTTCTATTGTCTTGAGGCCAATCCCCCCCCCCCTGAAAATATTCCCAGTTACGCCCGTACCCCAAATTGGTAAACTCTACGGGTTTAAAATTTAGAATCCCAAATCAGGCGGTATAGTTTTACCGTGCCGTCGAGTAGTTTTTATTTTAAATTATTCTCGGCGTATCTAAATCAGCTGCAATGTATTCCAGTCACACAAAAAACTGGGTCAGATCATTGGAATAATCAGCAGGTACATTTTGGCTTCAATTTTCCATGCAAAATGCCTTATTTTTCCCAGCGGGGGTTATCGCCGTTTGATTAAACCCTATTCGGGAAACATAAAAGCAAACGCAAAATTGTGTTTAGTCGGAAGTTATTTTGAGTCAATAATAATGTGGATGTTTGGTGTGATTTTTGCGCTTGCTATTCACTGGGTTAAATCTCATGCAGTAAGTAAAATAAATATAAACATTTTTACAAAAAAAATGAAAACTTTGAATCGTTGAGGCCTTTACTTGATAGAAATTCATTATAACTCAATGAAAGACAATTTATTTTGTCAAATTTCCACTTTTATTGAAAAACTTTTTCTTTACACGAGGGACAACATAATTTTGAAAACAAATTTAAAATTTTACATATTGAAAACAAGGGTCAAAAACTTAATATTTTGGAAAGTTTAAAAATAAATCGATTGAAAAATGCCGGTGCATTATTAAACGACCAATTAGAAGTAAATAGTTCCCCTTTACTAAATTTGTGTCAAATATATTATACCGACAATAATATTTAAGTTTACAATACCTAAACAGTGTTAAGAATTTAAGAACATATAATTAAATTATTAAGCTTGTAATGTGTATACCTGAATTGAGTAATTAGTATCTAGACCATTTTGTTATTGTACTGAAATAAAATTAGTTCGCACCATACACCCGAAGAAGCTACAATGTAGGGAAACGCGTCGTGTAAAGAAAAAGTTATTCAATAAAAATGGAAATTTGACAAAATAAATTGTCTTTCATTGAGAAAAAAATGAAAGTAATTTTCATTTCTTAGAGTAGTTGAAAAGTGGATAGAGATTTAAATGTCAAGTTAGTGAAAGAAACGCCAAGTTACGAAAACATAGTGTCAAAGCTATGTTATGAGTTTTTCAAAAGCTATTCTTGAAACAATCTCACTTAATAAACGTTTCAGCAATGTGTCTTGGTCTTTTAGAGAATTATATTTTTTTATCATCGATATTGTCAATTTTGACTTAATCTAGTAAAGTAAAGTTCTTTATAGGGCGACTTCTTAAAAATTTACAATCGTTATATTTTTTATACTGAAGAAATTATCAAAATACCATTTCTACAAGAAAGGGTGAATAAAAATGAGGTATTTTATGGATATGAATTTTTAGAGTGGTGTCACAAACCACTTGTGTGGTAGAACCATTTTTTTTTGTATTTTTCGTTTTTTGATATCTTCTTAAGGGTAGAAAATGTAGCCATTATAAGTTTTCAAGATAAATTTTTTAAAAAATGAGAAAAACGTAATCGGTCTCTTAATATAATAGGAAGAAGAATGGTCAAACCTCGATGACCCCCGTATTTTTGTAGAACCAACAGGAGAAGCATCTGCAGAAAGCAGAATAATTGGAGGTACGGAAGTAACACCCAACTCCGTACCGTATCAGGCAGCACTATTTATACATTTTGAAAACGGCAGATCATTTTGTGGCGGTTCCCTTATTTCTGAAAATTATGTTCTCACTGCAGCTCATTGCATGGATAAGTAAGTAAAAAGCTATTTTGTTGTTATTTTAGTGTCCCGACCTTTTTATGATGTCAAGTATGTCGCGCCAGGGCCGTGATTTATTCCTTTTGGAAAGCCGTCGATCCCAGCACCCGATACCTGAGTCTTCCCAGGGCCTCACGGGTGCCCAGAAAATGCAGCGAGGTCTCTTCCTCCTCCAGGTATCCGGCACAGATTGGGTCCCCTTCGACACCAATCAGTGTCAGGTGCTTCCTCAGTTTGCAGTGTCCTGTCAGTATCCCAATTAGGGGATTTAGGACACATCGTCTTCTGTTTAAAATCCATTCTAGCTTAGCCTTGCTCGCTGCTTGCTATATACGAGCTTGTCTGCACCCTTGAACCTTCTGCCATTGCTCTTTAGAGCGGCGTTCAGCTCACTCGTTTAGTGCAGAACATAAAATGTTAATATCATTTTTTCAAAAAAAAAATATTTACTGGATTTACTAAATTTACAACACAGTTACAAGCTCTGTATAGTTTAATAAATTTAATGTATAATTTTTGGAAATTATATTTTATGTTTAACCGAGCAGTAAGTAGATATTTGGTATTCAGGAGGAAACACTTATCCATTACTTATCCATAGAATCGAATATTTGGTTTTACGATCCAGAAAATCACGAGATATTTGCGGTTGAAGAATCGATTAGCTGTCTATTTCCTTACCTTTGCTCAAATAGAATCTTTGTCGTTATACGCTATCCTTTGATCGCTTTGAGATTTGTAAGGATTATTACGGTTTTCCTCTTAGCCCATTGTCCAATTATTGAAGTTTGAGCAAACCTCTTAAAATACAATTTTAGAGGTGCTGGATATCTCGAAAATTACCCATTATCGCATAATCATTCAAATATTGCACAGACTCATATTAATTTATTATATCAACATAATACAAGAAAAAAATTAAGATATCGCTAGTAAAAAGTAAGTGTGGGTTTAAGAATTTATATTTTTACTAAAATAAGTCAATGGAAATTAGAAGTGAATTGCCAAAAGCCTTCTTCGACGTCCTCGTCGAGTACTATTGTTTCCATTTCCTATACACAATCCACAAGCGTACAAAATGTTATCAAAACACTGATCACTAAATTCATATTTTTAGTAATTTTGGTTGTTCAAATTGTACAATAAATCTTAATGTTAATAAGAAAAGTTAAACATATCTTTGTATTTATTTTTAATACTAGTGTCACAAAATTTAAAATTTTTTAAAATTTTTTAAAATTTAATATTGTTTGTCACTGTTTCTGGATAAATAAATATACATGCAGTCAATAAAAATGGTATTTCTCTTCTGGAGGATCGATGCACGCTTCGTGATATATTTACTGTCGTTATTGACAGTAAACTTTTTTCTTTAACTAATCTTTAATGCATGACAGACAGAAGTTACATGGCAAAAGGTCGGGTATGTGCAGAGGATTTAATACTGAGGCCTGATTGCCCAAAAATTCAGTTGTTTGATATAAGATCAATGCGCTAAAGAATGTACCGACTTTGGTCGCAGCTCTTAAAGTATCAAAACAGGAAGAAGGTACAAATCAGTTTTTTTTAATATAAGTGATTTAAAAAACATTTTTCAAATTGCATTAAAAACATTAAAATAATCTCACCGTTTAACTATTTTTATAAATTCGTATAGCGAAAATGAGGGCAGGCAATGGTTAGGTTAGGTTAGAGTGGCAGACCTCTGGCATTGTTCAAACAGTCACACGTAGTCCTTTAAGGACCGTTGTGGTAGCACACATGTTCCGCGGGACCTATCCGGATCAGCTTCCTGATTGTTAATGCAACGTAGACCGTAGAAGAATATTGACAGCTCATTCAAACCAGCCACCGCTGTTAATAAACTTAGCGAGTCGACCCAGTTGCAGGGTGATAGTTTGATAGTTTGATAGTAACAGTTATCAAATTAGTACTGACAGTTTGGATCTATACATGTATCCAATGTGTTTTCAAATGTATCCAATGTGTTTTCAAAAAAATGTGTTGTCATATTTCACAGTTAGACCTTTCTCTCGAGAAAGTTTTTATGTAAAACGAAACGTTGGGATAAATACAATTGTGTCATTTCATTGCCTGGCCTCATTCCCGCTATACCTACTTATTCGAAGCTACTAGTAAGTTCGCTATACTTACCTAACTATTTTTATAAAATTTGTTAAATTGTATTATATTGCTAAAATAAATACTGCTTAAGATATTTTATAACTCTGTTTTATGTTTATTTTGGAGCTTATACGGTATTTTTATTATCGCTCAAAATGTTGCTGATGTGCTGATCGGCGATAAGTCATGCAGGCTGCGGCATAATAAACAAAAGACATTAGTTATAGTTTCGTGTTATTTTTAAGATGCTCTGGGCTTTCCAAAGGGAGATTATTTAAATTATGGTTGCACATGCATAGTATGCAAAACATTTAAAGTTTTTTTCCCTTGGTAATTTTTAAAGGTAAGTACAGTGACGGAAATAAAATTTCATACACTGAGGTTAAGATTTTATGCTATTTTTGAATATTTTGGTAAACTGGGCTTTTTACAATTATCTCACTACAAAGCCTCAGAACTAAATGCGAAAATACAGGATCATTGAATAGAAGGATTGGAAGTGGAATAAGAAAAATTTCAAACGAAAATTAAGATAATAATATACAATACATGACTTCGAAATTAAATATAAAACAGATTATTCAAATATTTATAAAATAAACATTGGTTTAATATTTTTAAGCGGCACCATTTTTTTCCACTAATAAGTTTAAACGTCTGGGCATTGATGCCACCAGCATTTGAGTGTGATGAAGATTGTAGGTATTCCAGGTTTCTTCAATTTTATTCCACAACTTATCACTGTGTTGAGGAAGGAAATCATTGTTCTTGTTAATTTCTTTCACGATATAACCCCAAACGTTTTCGATTGGATTAATATCAGGGCTTCTTGAGGGCCAAGGTAATAATGAAATGTTATTTTCTTGTATCCAGTCCGAAACTCTCCTTGCTGTATGGACGGGGCAGTTGTCATGCTGGTATATAAAATTTTCTTGTTGAAATATATTGTTTACCGATGGCAACATCACATTTTGAAGGATGTGTATATAAGCTTGAATATTAAATCTTTCTCGAATTCGGTGGCATATTCCTAGCCCTCTGCAAGTCATATACCCCCATACATTAACTGAAAATCTTCCACTTGTTTTAACATGTTGAGTATATTTTTGTTTGTTCCGTGTATTTTGCGGCCTATACACTTTTAACTGCCCGTTATAATATGACTGAAAAGTCTTCTTGTCGGTAAATACTACCTTTTCCTGAAAATTCATACCTTGCGGTAAATATTCCAGCGCAAACCCCATTCTTTGCTCTTTATTCATATCGGTCAAAAACGGTTTTTTAGCAGCAACATTATTTCTTAAGGTTGAATTCTCAACGTCATTCAATCTATTGCCAACCTATAACCTATTTTGCGTTGATTTTTTGAGTTTATTATTTTAATAACTAACATTTAAAGAAAATCAATATCGTCGGTACATTATTTAGGTAGTATCTGATATATTACAAAAATAACAATTTATTTCATTGCTAATTTTGGGAGAATTGTTTAGAGAAAGAACAATGAGTGACAATGACATAATAATGTTAAAAAAAATCTTACCCGATATTTTTTGCTATACAATTCTCCTAAAATAAGTTATGAAATTCCTTGATATTTATTAAAATATGTCAATTATTACCTATAGAATAACAAGTCAATACTGATTTTCTTTAAATTTTGTATAAAAGCTAGAAAACATAAATAAATCTACGCGAAATAGGTTATAGGTTGGCAAGCATGTTGATACTCCCACCTTAATTCCGAATTTTTCTTTATACGATTTCTCGCCGTTCTTACTGTCCCAGGAAAATTAGTTTGGTTGTGTGCTTTTACAGCCGTCTGAAATGGATTGTTTCGCAAAAAATCTATCAGATCATTATCTTGATTTTCGTTTGAAATTTTTTTTCTGCCACTTCCAGCCATTCTTTCCAATGATCCTGTATTTTCCCATTTAGTTCTGAAGCTTTGTAAAGTGCTTCTTGGTTTCCCAAATTGCTCAGCTATTCTTTGTAGAGAAACACCGTCTTCGAATAAAGCAATTATTCTAGCCTTCTCAAGTTCATTCATGTTCACAAAATTTGTTAAAATGAAATAATATAATTGTCAAATCTGATGACACAGATAACAATTTGTCAAAAAGTGAAGTGTATTTTCGGGTGATCCAGGTATACAAAAGTCGACATCACATCAGGAAAAAATAAGTGTACGAAATTTTATTTCCGTCACTGTACCTGCCCAAGGTTTTATTTGACTCGCTTGTAAAAAGGTCTCTACAAAAACGTATCACTCCTTAAAATAAAATAAGCCAGTTTAAGTAAGCTTACCTTACAAATGGTACAAATTGGTAAGTTTGGGCGCTATTCCCACTATTCGCCCTTAAAATTGCAATTTTCTTAAATTTAAACGACCCATGCAGTCACGATTACAAGACTCAGACATATAGATCTGACAAAATTAAAGAAAATCTTCTTCTGTCTTCATTGATTTCGGATTCCTAACCAACGACCTACGAGTCTTAGTGATGCCTAAGGGGACTCTTTTTAATTGTGACTTGGCCTTGATAAGTGATTTTCTCTTCATTTGATGATGATTTAAAATTTAAACGTGTCAAAAATCGATACTAGATGTCGCCTTGCATTGCATTACCTCGTCTATAATACGTAAGGTGATTTTTTGGTGGTAGAAAAGACGGCGATGTGTTGATCTGGGCGCTCTGTGGTACAAGTTACAAGAAAAATAAATGTTCTAATAAAAAATGTTACTTTAAGCTTCATTTAAACAAATGACATGTATTTTTTTTTATACATATTACGACTTTTATTAAAAACCAATAATTTGTACTACACCTTTTTCTTATCAACAGATTGTAAGTACTTGGTAATTTCACAGAATAAGAGGTCTCCAGTTTACAGACAGAGACTTGTTATACAGTGTCGTTAGACCTGAAAAAGTTCGCAATTATTGTTTTATAATTTTGGCGTGGTGTACGCTATAACACAAAATGACCAATATTTGTTATATATACCTACTTACGTTATGTAATTATTTCCTTGCAGTCTATTTATAAATTAAATACTATAGTGTACATACGCTGCCCTGACCACTAAAATATTTTCCTTTTTATCAAGAAAAAGTGACATTTTAATCATTGCTTTCTAGACTTTCCTTTTTTCTTATTGGTTATATTGTATTGGGGTTTCCAAGTCCAAGGCAATACAGTATCGTGGAAGTTTGTTTATATTTTTGTCACAAAAGAATACATTCTTACCGCTAGTTGCATAATTGATGATTTTTTTTAGGGCTAAATTAGTGCAAGTTGTTCTCGGTGCTCACGATATACGCAAAAATGAAACCTCCCAGAGCCGTGTGACCTGTGAAGAAATTATCGTGCATCCTGACTGGAATTACCAGAAGTTGCAAAATGACATTGCCTTAATTAAACTTCCTCAGTCAGTTTCGCTTAATAAATATATCACCACTGTAAGCTTAGCGAAAAGCGGTAGGTAAATTCAACAGTTTCAAACTGATGTTATTAAAATACTTTTATAATTAGTTGGGGAACTAAGGGAATATCTTTCATGGGGGTAAGTTTAACAAGAAAACTTGTTTTGAATTTATCGCAATAAGAAATGGTGCATGTTCGCGAAACACTAAAACTTCTATTTTCTCTATTTATTTATACTTCCCTTTATATCTATTTATAACATTTTCACTCGAGTGACTTTTCTATGAATAAATGGAGCTGTAATTTCTGTGCTTATTTACTATCCATCTAAAGACGATTGGAGATACATACCAGTTGAAACGTTGAGATTTAAACCAAAAGAGACAATAAGTTCAAAACTCTGTCATTTAAGAAACATTATTGCATCGTCTCTATAATCTTTAAACTAACTACTTTAACTCGTTTATAATATAATATTTCAAAGAATTGTGCCTACATTTGTTTTATAAAGCAAGTAGATCCTCTCCAGATTGGATTGGATTTGATTTTGAGGTAAGTCGTAATATAAAATATTAGTAAACCTCCTAAGCCTTATAAAATTTTAATATTTACCCCCTCCTTGAAATAGTACATTGAATAGCAAGAGGCTACAAACGACTCTTTGCATACGAGCAAGACTATGCTATGCTATGCTATGGCGCTTGCCATGCTTGTACAAATTACAGCCGTTTAGTGCACACACCATTCCTTTGGTTTAGTCAAGAGTTTAGTATTGAGGTTAACCTCTTTTACCTCTAATTGGTTTTGTGGTTGAGTTGAAGTCTATTATAATATTAGGTACTTTCCATTTGTTTTTTAAACAGCAAAGAAAAGTAAAAATCTTTGCTTAACTATGTTATCAAAGGAACGCTTCGCGAATAACTTCGTATAGTTCGTATTGGAAATAAAGAGGGGCATACTTAACCAAGGCAAGGGAGAAGGATGTTAATTGACATTAATAAATCCATAATTAGTTCAACGGTAATTTTTTTGAACACTATAAAACATGTTAAAACTAAATAAATAAATAAATAAATAAATAAATAAATAAATAAATAAATAAATAAAGAAATAAATAAATAAATAAATAAATAAATAAATAAATAAATAAATAAATAAATATTATTTATTTCAAAGGTATGCTACAACAATTTGTTACAACATAAAGTGAAATAACGTCAATAGAAGGAAGAACAATAAAAAATTCTTATAAATTTTTAACAAATTGAAAATACTCACAACATTATACGGTTCTATGATTACTAACAAACTAAATATTTCCTTATTTAACTTTTTAATACTATTGTTAGCTTTTATATTTGCAGGCAAATGATTAACAAACTTTATGCAGTTATAATAGGCTCCTCTTTTAGTGACCGTTAATCTGTGTTTGGGATAATTATAGTGTATTTGTCTAGATGGGTATGTATTCTGAGGAAAGCTATCACTGAACATATGTTTGTTCTTATAGAAAAATATAAGACACTCCTGAATATAAATAGCAGTTAGTGTTAACAATTTATTTTCCATAAATTTACCTCTACATGATTCCCAAAAATTTAGTTCTAACATAATAACTATTAAGACTCTTTTTTGACAAATAATATATATATTTTCACAATGTCCATGCAACTTCCATACAAGATTATGTAATATCGAAGGTGAACCTCAAAATTTGAATAATAAATAACTTTTTTAGTTTGGAAATCTGTGTATTTTGATAAGACTTGGAAACTGTAGCAAACTGCATTTAATTTTTTCCCAATTTAATCAACGTGATGTTCCCATGATAGAATATTATCCAGAACAACCGCCAGGAATTTTGCCTTCTGTATTATATTTAACGAGTTACTGTTAATTTCTATTGTTTGAGGTTCATCAATTCTAGACCTATTTGTTTTAAATATTATCGTATGTCACTATTTAAGATTAATTTATTTTTTGCAAAGCAATCACCTGCATTCATCATGATATTTTTGGTTTTTTCCTGAATTTGCAACAAATTTTTATCACTAATCAAGATGTTTGTGTCATCAGCGTAATTTGTTAGTTTGCACCAGCTTTCGTAGCTTTTCGATATTTCTGTAATGTTATTTAAATAAATAATAAACAAAATTGGTCCTAATACACTACCCAGGGGTACACCAATATTTGATGGTAGCAAATTTACATGGTATTTCCTATGTCCAGTTTGGAGAGGCACCACACGGTATGCTATATTATTATGTATAATCACATTATCTTTTTTAGGTGCTTTTGCCGATTCAGCTGCTTTATTAACCGGGTGGGGTAAAACTTCAGATACTACAAAAGTTTCGAACGTATTAAATCAAGTAAACTTGGCCGTCCTTGAGAACGATGAATGCGGTAACTTTTATGAGGAGATGATTATATCCAGTCACATTTGTACGTCTGGAGCCGAAATTAAAGGTGCATAAAATTAAAAAAATTAAAAGCTAATTATTTCCATAACTTTCAGGGATATGATCATAACTCAACTAGCACTTCTTTGATTGAGCGGTATCAATACGTTGTGCTACATGCTACATGGTCAAGCATCAAAGGCAACTAATATTTCGATCGGGGTTCCTCAAGGTCCTGTTTTGGGTCCAATTATCTTTAAACAATAGAACTGATTCGGCTTTTATTTGGTGGAAATCCATTATTAATTGTGTAAAAAAAATGCTAAAAAAATTAAAATTTTTATTATAATTTTACACTTTCCGCAGATTTTTATTTTTACTCGACATGTTTCGCTACACTCGGCCACACAGTTGCTTCTTCAATGGAGTGCTTAAAAATGGCATCTTAAAAGGTATAACTTAGGGGTAACAATAAAATTACAGGTAATTTTCAGGTTGTTTAAAATTGTTGGAAAAACCAGTGATAATGTTTACAGACTAATTAAAGAGATTCAAAAGAGGTGATCCGTTTAAATCCAATTGATCATTAAGAAGAGTATTGGATGTTTTAAGCCTATTTATTTTAAAGGATTCAAGCAAATGTAATTTTGTACTTTTGTTTCCAATATGCAAGATATCGTAGTTATGATTAAATGTATGTAATACATAAGTAACAAAAGTACAAAATTAAATTTGCTTGAATCCTTAGAAGTAAATAGGCTTAAAAATTCCAATACTCTTCCTAATGATCAATTGGATTTAAACGGATCACCTCTTTTGAATCTTTTTAATTAGTCTGTAAACAATATTATTGGTTTTTCCAACTTTAAACAGCCTGAAACTTACCTGCAATTTTATTGTTACACCTAAGTTATACCTTTTAAGATACCATTTTTAAATACTCCTTTGAAGAAGCAACTGTGTTGCGAAACATGTCGAGTAAAAATAAAAATCTGTGGAAAGTGTAAAATTATAATTTTTTTACCATTTATTTAACACAATTACCAATTCTCTTTCTATGCTATATTAACGACCTACCGCATTGTTCAGATACTGGTTTTCCGATCCTATTTACGTTTCTTTCATCCATGTCTTATGTACTCAGCTCATAGCTCCGTAATTTTTGGATTACAGCGCATGGCTATTATTAGAGTCATTTCGAATCCATCCTTATACAGCCGATTGTCATCATGTTTTAAAAAAAATCGGTGTTTGGATACTTCCAAGCGCGTATATTCTCCAATGTCTGCTATGTGCGAAAAGAAATGAAGCAAAGCTTACCATTCATGCAATGATTTACATTTACTACACAACGGGTGATAGGTATATTACCAGATTTTCACGGCATATATCCAAGACACGCAATTGATCAAACTGTTATACCTAGTATTAAGTTCTATAATATGTTGCCTATAAATGTGCGAGGTTTGGATTGGATATAATGCGAGTATAGTGGATATCATGTAATGTTTTTTTAAGCGTACTAATGCCTTTTGTGCTAATAAGTTTATATAACCTTATTTACCAAAAGGTAGATAGTTGATGCTTAGGTCAGGATCTATTATTCCTAAATTTCTGTCCACTCATTCTTAATTTTTGTTCCAGTTCTTATGTTTTACTTGGTTTATTTACTATATTTTTGTAGATTATTAGATATGCCTTTGCTTTTTAAGTTTTGTTCTACCTCTCATGCGTCACCCGTTCTTTGCCCTTTAACCCTACAGGTATACCCATCTTTCCTGCATAAAGAGCGCTCGCTCTGCTTCATACTATAATATAAACGACAAGCAATATTATCCTCAATCTGCTGAGGTTAGTTCAACGAGAACAAACTCTAAGAAATTAATAATTTTAATAAATTGATATATTTATGTCACCATAATTGTATCATTGTAATAAAAAAATGTGTAACTTTTTGTATTTTTATAGGAGGTTGTAATGGAGATTCAGGCGGTCCCCTTGTGGTTGATGGAAAACAAATTGGAATCGTTTCATTTGGTTCAAATCAGTGTACTAAAGGGTTCCCAACGGTGTTTACTCGAGTAACGGAATTCAAGGAATGGATATCCGAGAACTCTGACGTTAAAATTAAATAATAGTAGATTCTGTAACGAGGTTGGAATGAAAATTCGATCCGAGTGGAAGATTCCGAACGCGAGCGTAGCGAGCGTGAGGAACCACGAGTATCGAATTTTCATTCTAACCGAGTAGCAGACTATATTTTCTCCACGACCATCCTATTCCATATCTGATTCATCCGATTTTTCACTCATTTTTTGACTTGCACTACAATTTGTCTGAAAATAATTATTACAACGCGGCCATTTTTATCTGACACAGACAGTTTCAAAATTCATGGCAACCTATGTCGTGTATATCAATTACAGAATATTCATTCCGTATCTTGTTATGGAATGAAAATACACGCAAAACGCATAAGAAGCAAGTGTTTCAGAATAAATATTCCAACTCAAGAGCGAGAATTTTTACATTCTATTATCAAAAATTATTTTGGAATAATTGTATTCAGTAATAGTCGTGGAGAAACCTACGTTAAATAACGTATTTCAGAAAACAATTATGGAATTCAAATATTTTATTGAATGAAATTCAATTTATTATTTATTTCATAGTTGTTCTGAAAATCGTAATGATATTTTAAACTTCATTGTCATTTTCTACCTTATTCATTATCCTATTAATTGTTTTTATAAAAAGTTATTCTATTGCCAGTTTTAAAAAGTAATAAAATAACAGCACAACGCGCTCCGAGCAGCCTCTCGTTCGAGGCAGCGATATGTACATACGTGCCTGAGATGTTGTTGCTTCATATATATTTTGTAACATTGTAACAAAAACAATAATCATTATTCCACTACCTTATTACTAATCTTCTATCTATAATTATATATAATATAAATAAATGTTTGTTTGTTTCCGTCTTTTTCCCGTATGTGCTCCTATACCGTTCATCTATTTGAGATGAAACTTTGATGATTTCTTGCGTGTACTCCGGAGAAGGTTTCTGGATAAAAAAAAGTGAATTGCATCGCATATTTATATGTTTTATCCTCATTTAGTATGTCTATTTTTTTAAGCAGTTCATGATATTCTTCTGTTTTTCCTCTTAAGACATTCTGATGGCGCATATTATTATTATTATTATAACTATTATTATTTCAAAGTAAATTTGTTTTACTTGTGGAAAAATTGGACAAATTTAATTTACAAATAAAATAAAAAAAACACTATGGGGAGAAAATTGTTTTCTTTATGATTATTGCTGCTTGTTTATTGAACATTTTTAATGTGCACCTCCCCAGGAAAGGCCACATTTACATTCAGGTGAACGGCAGGGTTTAGTTAATGTTTCCCAAGTGTGAAATAATAATGATTGGAAAACAGTTTTGTGTTCCCAATTTCGACACACTCGCTTAACAGCTTTTGGTTATAGGACTATTGTTTGTTTTAAAACTTTTTTGCCCTACTTTTTTTCAATAAAATAATATACAGTTTTTACTGTCTAATGTTTTTATATAACTAATCTGCTTATCATGCCTTATCACCTTTGTTAACTGCACTTTTTATGGCATATTTCGAAAATAAATTATTTAACATAAAAAATCCTCTAATTAAAAACATACATTTTTGACGAAGGTATGTCGACGATGTGTTTTGTGTTTGGACCGGTACGGACCGACAATTACACCAATTTCTCAATCTTCTTAATAGTCTAAACCATAAAATACAATTTACCATAGAAAAAGAAACTGACAACTCAATTAATTTCCTAGACCTCGCAATATTAAAAAACCAACAAAATCAATGAACCTACCAAATTTATAGAAAACCAACTACCACAGATATAGTCATACCCGCAGATTCAAAGCACCTCCAACAAACAAAACTAGCTGCATTCAATAGTATGTTACATCGACTAGTTAACATTCCTCTCTCAGACATCCAATACAAACAAGAATTAGATATCATAAAAACAATAGCCACCAAAAATCATACACCAACTAATAAAGAAAAAACACACAAGAACTTCTTTACAAAGAACGTCCCACTCCAATTAAGGACAAATACTGCTCAATAAGATATACAGAGAACACAAGCCAAAAAATCTCCAAAAAACGTAAAAACCTTAATATCATTCCTATACAAGTCAATAAAAATAACTTAGACAAACACAATACATATCCAATACTAAAATAGAAACTAAAAACAAACTTTTACAAAGTGGGGTCTACCAAATAGAATGCGACAACTTTACTGCGATGCTATCTACATTGGACAAACAAGTAGAAATTTTTATACTAGGCTTAAAGAACACAAAACATTTATTTAAAAAAAACAAAATAAAACAGGGTTAGCTGATCAATGCATAAAAGACAACCACTCAATCTCTAACAACATAAAACCCATATACATACACAATAAAAGCAGAAAACTATTGACGATTCAATCTTCTAATCCTAATTTTAATTTTATGACATGTTTATAGTTATATAATATGATATAAATACCTTTGTAATATCACTTAAAATTTAGTATCTTCTTGTACTCCTTTGACAATGACCCACAAGGGCCGAAACACGTGTCAGGAAACTGACTAAATTTGTGAAACATAACAAGTAGTTATTATTTTTTCTTCCTGTGCAATGGAACAACAGTTTTACCAAGCATGTAGCACAACACAAATTAATTATAATATGCTTATCGTAAAGTTCGACAAATGGTTTTTAACACCTTTCTGTGTGTGTCTGTAGTTCGGAAACGACATCACGAATTTTAATGCGGTTTGCAGGGTTCAAATGACTATTTCTTGCAGATTTCTAACATGGTACGCCAATGCACTAATATTATACAGGGTGAAAAAAAACCGTGCAAAAAATTAAAAGTTCAAATACTTAGGTCATATTTTGTTAGGAGTTTTGTATGTTATATTTTAACGTTTTATACCCTAATATCTCCGGAAAATTTTGCTATTTTAACATTGAAAATGTTTATATTATCGCACGAGCATGTATAGTAGGGGTACACAATTCGAAATTATTGCGGTGAACATTTTTCCCTGACGTCACACAAACGGAACTACGCGCGCGATGCTATGTCGGCGAAGGAGGGAGAATGTACAACGGATGATGCGCGTCCCGCCTAGACCAACTGGAGAGGTACAGCCACGAAATTAAAAATAGATTTGTTTGTTTGTTTGACTGACAGTATTTTTTATTGTAACTGTTATAATGGTGAAGTCTGTTAAAAGTAGTTATAGTGTAAATGTTTAAGTTTTTCGCCTAGTTAAGGATTTATTTACTCTTATACACTTTGTCAGAAAAGTATGGAATATTGGAATAAATATGTTTCAAACCGCTTCTATTTTGTCGTCAAAATTTTGCCCACAAATATAGTTTTGAAAAACGAATAAGACCAAACTAAAGGGAGTCAAATACCATGATTAAATTTTGTATTTTAAATGGAATACCCCGTATATTTTTATGGATATATAATATAGATCTCTTTGAGAAAATTTCTGTGGTTTATGGTTTTATGTGTTTATCTATCAAAATGCCAGAGATAATAATATTTCAATTTGCAATTTAAAAAAGGAGTAAGGGCTTAATTTTGTAAATCATAGCTACTTTAAAATAAGTTGAATTATTCTCAAATTTCCATTTTTTAGGGTATATATGAATTCCAATAAAATGAAATTTTTTTACACATAATGACAAATCTGATTTTAATTTTGCATTAAAAAGTAGTAAATTCTTCATGGAATTGAAATATCTCTGTCATTTTGATAGATAAATATCTACACAAAACCATATACTTAGGTGTTATATTAGGTAATACAGCAATTGTCTCAAATGGATCTAATAAACTCCATAAAGCTATACAGGAACATGATGCATGACCATTTAAAATAAAAAAATAAGCATGTTTTTTGACCCTCCCTGTATACTTTCAAGAACGAAATTTATCTTGATAATTTTTTTTTAATTATGGACGTAAGCGAATTTTTGGCGAAATAATACGAGCGGTTTGAAAGATATTTGAAATATTCCAGACTTTATTGACACCCTGTATTAGGTACGTATTATAATTTATATTTAGGAGGTTATTTGTTCCTTTAAATATATTTCTATGTGTTGTACGACTGACAGTTATAACTTTGTATTTACTTTATAACATGGTTGGTAGGATATATTAAGTAAGTACGGAAACTTTAAGGAATTCATTTATGAGTGGTTTTAAGACCAAAAGTTAATACCATTATAGATCCGCAAGAGCTCCGTTTTCGAGATACAACTTTTAAAAATTCCCTTTTTTATTATAATATTGAATGGTATCAGCTATTTCATTGAAACTTGCTACATACTAATGGATATTTAGGAGCTACTTCTTGCAAGTATTAAGATATATTTAATTCAACCATGAGCGTAGATATGGGTAACCTGTTTTAATCTTTTAAAGCATTATCTAGTAAGCCAAGCAAAAGGTACACAAAAAGTGTATCTTTATAATTTTTGATTAGATTAGCCCTTTTCGAAAAAATTTACTTATTAGGTTTTTATGTACGCCTATGGACAAATTTAAGTGCGAATCATTGCTGAGAAATCAACTAAAAAGAAAATACTTAGTTTCTAGCCAATTTTAAGAAATATTTTAGTTTTCATATGTTAAAATTATTAATAAAATAATTTAAAAAAGAAAATAATGTTCTCTGATTCTGGAAATCAAACGGTTCCCGAAAGGATTTCATAAGTTATTAAATTTATTTTTATAAGATGCATCTGGTACTTTATTTTTGTTGAGATCTGAGCAATTTTGATTCACAATTAAATTTCTCCAGAGGCGTGCATGAAAATCTAATAAGGAAATTTTCTTGAAAAAGATACGCCCAATCAAAAATTATCAAGAGACACTTTTTATGCCTAGCTTACTAGATAATGCTTTAAAAGTTTAAAACAATCAGTGGCGTGCCATTTTTTGGTTGAAAGTCTTAATACCGTTACCCATATCTACGCTCGCGGTTGAATTAAAAATATATTAATACTTGCAAAATGTAGCCTTTAAATATCTATTTGTGTGTCACAAGCTTCAATGAAGTAGCTGTTACCATTCAATAATATTTTAGAAAAAAGTAAATATTTTAAAAAAGTTGAACACTCTGTATCTACAAAACGGAGCTCTTGCGGAACTATAATTATATGAACTTTTGGTCTTAGAATCGATCAAGGATTAATTCCCTAAAGTTTACGTACTTAATTAATTAACACCCTGTATAATATCAGTGATAAATACCCTGATATACAGGATGTCCCATAACTTATGGGCCATAGAGTAACTGGAGATACTAGACATCAAACTAGATCAATTACGTCATTTAAGTTTTTTAGAACTGTTACTCATTCTAGATATACAGGTAAACAAATTATATTAGTTTATATACAAACTAGAAAAACTAAACCCAACAAAATAAAAATAAGGAAGTTTCCTTGCAAAGAGAGGACACAATTTAGCTAGCTATTCATGTCACATTTTGAAAGAAAATTATTAAAATTTAATATCGCCGAGGTGCATTGTTTGTTATCCTGGAAAATTTATTAAGGGTGAAATTTATAAATACTGAATGCGAACGCCTGAAATGGTGTCAACGCTATGAAATTTATATTTCTTAAAACTTTTGGTTTCTTCCGTATTGAATAAGCAGCACAAAAGGTGTTTTATTCCGTCTAAGGAAAATGTTTATAATTCTGATTTACGATGCTGATGCCGATGCCGACAGAATAACACGTATCCTGGATAAGCACGATATTGTGTTGCACCAGCACAAGTGATATAAACTTTCTAGATTTTAGTTTTCAATGCATTTAGCAATAACTATCTATTGCAGCTATGTAGTGTTATCAAGTGCATAAAAATCTGTAAAGTGGTTATGCGATATATATTACAGGGTCCTGCAGCTCACTTCCCGTCTTCTACCGTGCGAGCAAAAATTATTTGCATCAAAGAGGGCCTTGCATCTAAGGACGTAATGCTTAGCTGTAGAGCTTAATACCTGTTGGGTGTCAGTAACTACCTGAAATAACAATCAATCAGGTATTCCGTCATCTTTGACAGTCGTTACAAGTAATTTGATTCATCGCTAATTTTTCCAATTTCTTGAACAATTCACACAATGGGTTTTACGGAACAGCACAAAACATTCATGGTTGAAGCGTATTTTCGAAACGCGGTTAGAGTAAATGGTGAGTGGCAATACAATCCGGGTTTGTGCATGGACGATTTTTACGAACATTTTCCTAATGTTGCTTTTATTGTTGGGGATTTTTAGCATTGCCTGAAAAAAACCGTGGCTGTGTTTAGAGAAACAGGTTCTATACAACACAAAAAAAGAGCAGAAAGACCATCTGTAAGAACAGAAGAACTTGTTGCAAACGTGAAATAATGCAAAATACGCCAACAAATTGTATTAAACGCCTATCCCAAGAAGTGGGAAGATCTTATGGAACATGCAGGACTAATCTTAAGAAGCAGCTAAATTTATTTCCCTGTAAAGTGCAAGTATTCCAAGAAATACAAGCCGCAGATTTTGAAAGACGCAGGAATTACTCTCAATGGTTTACCAAAAATTTATTGGAAAGAAATTATTTATTAGACCTAACATTTTTTTCGTATGAAGCTGTATATTCTTACTTTGTTAATTTTGTAAACAACAAAAATACATTTGTATTTGTCTACTTATTTTATTACTCATTAGTTTGGCATATCATGTCATAATATGAATTTGACAAAATTTTAACCTAGATTTGGTTAGATATATCGTCCCCATATCATTGTGATCTAAACCAAGTCCTACGTTTTTAATCCAAGCCCTCTTTGATGCAAATTACTTTTGCTCGCACGGTATACTTTATACGAAGTCAGTTGAGACAACGTTAATATTGGGGGTACGATCGATTTACTGCATCACACACTAAAACTACAATACAAATATAACAAAATTTGTATTGATCTCTCCCTATACAGATGTTCGAAGATAGTCTACGTGGACTTGACAAGTATGTCATCAAATTTTTTTTAGTTTTTTTGTCTGTCTCAACTAAGATCGTATACACTTTACATAGATAGCAATAAAATTGACGTAGCTTTTCTCAAGACAGTGTAAAGTGTAAACGATCTTAGTTGAGACAGACAAAAAAACTAAAAAAAATGTAATGACAGACTTGTCAAGTCCACGTGGACTATCTTCGAACATCTGTATAGGGAGCGATCAGTACACATTTTGTTATATTTGTATTGTAGTTTCAGTGTGTGATGCAGTAAATTGATCGTACCCCCAATATTTAAGTTGTCTCAACTGACTTCGTATGAAGTATACTCGTAAATGACATTGACAGCTTGACACTTAAAAAAAAAATATTAAATATTCGTAAAATGTATGTCGTTTCTGATTGCTGTTCTCTATGTTACATGTTCCAAACAAGTTGATGAACCGAGATTAGCAATTACTTAATTCCTAAGGACTTTTAGCCTTTATTAAGGAATGTCTTCTTTATAATAGGGATGCCCCAAAGCCTATAAAAGTAAGGTTGTATTTTTCAAATCTTCCCTCGATATAAAAACAGAAAGGGTGCAAGCAGCCTTAGTTTACTACGCTTACAAATCTGGAAGTTAACGAGCAGGCGGGGTGATCCCCCATTACCAACAAATTACATGTAAAGGCAAACGGTTGCTTGATTGCTGATTTCTATCCTTCTAGCAAGCGCGTAATTTGGTGTCATTAAGGCGCTATCTTTTTCCTTTGCAGGAAGTAACATAGTCGTGAGATTGCGACAGCGAGAGCCTACTGCCTCTCTAACGATTGCACAAGATTAATTTCTGGTGATAATCATTTCTTGTAATAAGCTCTGATCTTCTGAACTTCTATACATACGGACAAAAGAAATGATTTACTTATCCCGCCTTAAACTTAAACTTGTAATGAGATTAACTAAGTAATAATGAATGTAATATTAAAATATTTACTTTGGGGTAAAGTAACTAATTCGACACTAATTTAGTTTAACTTGCATACCTATATAAAGACGAATAAATGTTTTACTTAAAATCCTAATAAGATTTCAGCGTAATTAGCAACGATTATTAGGTATGTTCTAACTTTCACAAAATTAGATTGAACTTTACTTCTTTATAGATTTGCAAGATGATTACCAAGATCTATAAACTAACAAGGTTGTCTTATATAGAAGAGTTCGGGTGAAGGGTCAGCGCGGGTAAGGCAGAAGAAGCCAACATACCAATGAAAATTGGAAACATATTTTTTATAATCTAGGAGAGCCTAAAGAGGTCAATTTTACATACTTTATCAGAATTCAAATGTATTATCAACAGGACGTAGCGCCTGCCGATGTCGATCGTCGGGTCAAGCAATATTTGGACCAAAAGTTGCCAGAGGTTTGGATTGGTCGCGGTGTGCCTCCTAGATCGCCAGACCTCACACCGTTGGACTATAATTTATGGGGTTGGTTAAAAAATGAGGTATACAAAGTAAAAGTAGATACTAGGGATGCATTAATTAGACGCATTAGAAATGCTGCACTCAATATTAAAGAAAGGCACGAATCAGTTAGAAGAGTCACGCGCGCCCACCGTAAACGAAGCAGGAAATGTTTGGAAGTCAATTTTTGAAAATTTGCTTAACCAATGATTTATTTAAAACAAGGTTTATGTTGCATATTTTGGTTTAGCAATATTATTATTTTATTTAACGCTGTAATTTGAAAACAAATAAATACTGGATAACAACATTTGAGTTTTTCTTATTATTTTGATACATAGATTACAACCTTAGAATTTGGCCCATTCCTCCCGACTCACCCTGTACATACGATGGAGCAAATTTTGATTTATTTAAATTAAAAAACTGCTAATGGGGAAAAGTTGTCTTTTATGATGTGAAATAGGGCGCCAAAATCTCAATTTAACTATCAATCTTAAAACGCGAGCAAAAAAAAAATAATTTACTTGCTAGACGTAAAAGAGCAACACGCCACTTATCAAATATTCTGGACATTTAGTCATGTTTTTTTTACAGATAAAATATTAAATCTAGATGCTGAAAACAGCAATTATCCATTTTTCACAGCAGTAATATCGGGAATATCGAACAGCTACTACTACAGATATAATTGAAATTAAAGCATTTCTAGAACTTCTATTAATAATGAATTAAAACAGTAGGTATTTATATTATTGTTTTTTTATTAACAGAATTATTTTCTGAATACAAAAAACCACAAAAAAATTATTTTCTCTATTCGGTCCCACAGACCGGTTACAAAAAGTATTTTAGCAAGAACGAATAAACTGGTTTGGAAAACAAATTATTTACGCGGATAAACCAATAGGCACTTATAACTTTTTTTTAAAGAAAAATCGATTTTATACTTGTATTGTATTTTTGGTGATTTAAAAAGACTAAAAATAAACTTTTCTATTATCGTTTTTTTTAAAGCAATGTTCGCATGCAAATGAAATCTAATTGCATTTAAATTGGACTCCGGCCATACCGGATAGTCCGATAAGATTTTCTAGTTGTAATTTAGTAATTTATTTTAGGCTTTAAATTAATTTGGAGTAATAAAGTTATATATTAACTAATCAAGCGAAGTTAATGTGAAGTAATTATAGCAATGGAAGAACTAGGTTACTTTAATACAACTTTAATTTTTATAAAAAGATCAAGATCATTTTTTTACCTTTACATCTGTTTAATCTTAAGTTTTTCATTGATCTGTATCCATCACTATAACGTTTTGACTATACCAGTATAATATGAAAAGGTAGGTATATAATAATAATTACAGGTTATTATTGTGTCTGGTTCGTGTTCTGTTTGGATAGGTATGTAGCGTACTGGAACATCATAAATTGTTAACTAAGGGATTTTTATCGGCCCTGTTACGTATTTGGCAGTACAAAAGTAGGAAAGCAAGTAGCAAAAAGTTGATACCTTTGTGTTTTAAAATGAGGAATCAGTTTTACAATAAAAAATAGGTATAAATGCATTTATACAACAGAAATACTATTATATTATCAAATAAAATATAAAATTCACCTGAAGATGACTGGAAATACATACTAGTTGAAACGTTGTGATTTAAAACAATTAAAGACAATGCAAGTTCAAAACTCTTTTGTCATTCAAGAGACATCATTGTCTCCAACATTTAAACAATTAATATTATTGTGAACATATTTTTTTAAAAACAACTGCAACAAACCCGAGCAACATGTTTAAAAATCAAAAATTAAAAAACATTCTTTATATTTACAACCCTTTTTCATAATAGGACCATTGAGAATTGTCGTTTCGGATGATAAAAAGGGTTTGAAACCCATTGTTCTTGTGTGACAAAAGGCGTGAACGTGATACACTTAGTGAGACAGTTAAATAATTTCGAGAATTTTATGTTTTCTGTGGGGTATATAATGTGTCCAGTAAAAAAATTATGTAAACTTGTTAAATGCACAAAAAAAATTTAAATCGTTTTGTTTAAAAGTGAATGCAAATTATTACAGTGAAATCTCTCGCAAACACCTTCGGTATTGTCGAAACGTATTTGCATAATAGGGTTGTGCGCCCAAATTTTGAGCAATATGCCTTAAAATTATACACAGTTATTGGTACCTTCTCAATATAGTGTACACTGTACAGCAGCCATGTCAAACTCAAAGTCACTGGTGGGCCAAAAGCATGAAGACTATAGACTAGGTGGGCCGCAAAACCTAATCTTGAAAAAGACAGTAGGACAAGTATATTTATTAAATTTTAAATAAAAAGGACATTACAAAAAAGTACAAAAATTAACTTTTTTTGCCAGATATTTGACATCTTTTGTCTTTAATTAAGTTTTCTATTTGTGGCGGGAATTTATCGACGGAAATAACTTTTAATACTGCGACCAAGTGTGCGTCCGTCAATCGCGATCTTGCGGGAGATTTGTTTCCTTTCATCAATAGTTGTTCACACTTATAGGTAATAGGTACTTCCAAACATTGTCAGGATTTTGCAGGCAAATTTTCTTATTTCTAGGTATTGAACAGGCAAGTACTTATAAAATTCGAACGTACCAACACTATCAAATTTATTTTTCAAATGGGTCTGACACTGATTCTCAATCACTTCCATCTGCAAGTGAGGGTGCACTTTATTAATATCGATAGTGAACAGACCAGTATATAAAGAAAATTTGTTTTCTTGGGACTTAAAATCCTGAAAACGCTTTTCAAATTCTGCCAGAAGACTTTCCATTTTCTCTGTATACATTTTGTATGATATTGGGACACTTGTACTTTTCTGATACGCCTTGTAAGTCGGAAAATGTGACAGATTATCCACCGCTAACTGGTTTTTCCACAGCATTATTTTACACTTAAAAGCTTTCACATTATCATGCATATCTGTTATAACTTGACGTGGTCCTTGCAATTTAGTATTGAAGTTCGACAAGTGTTTTATGATGTCTACCATAAATGACAGATCTTGTAAAAAAGGTACGTCGAATAATAAGCTGACATCTTGTTCTTTTACTTCCATGAAAAGGCGTATTTATTTTCTTCTTTGAATTTCCAAAACCGATCGAGAACCATAGAACACGAAAGCCATCGCACTTCTGCATAATAAGGTAAGCCAGTGTATCTACTCACTTTCTAAATCACGTAAAAACGCAGAAAACTGTCGTTGATTCAATCCACGTGACCTTATGAAGTTTATAATTTTTTTCACTGACTTTATCTTTTCGCTTATATTGGCAGCCAACTCAGTGACTCTTTCAGCGACAGTGTTCCGGGACCAGGATATATTTTGAAAAGCCTTCAAGCTCCCGGGACTTGCAATTGCTGCGGCCTTTACAAGACACTCTTATAAATTCACCTTCAACAAATGGTTTTGAGTGTTTTGCGATCAACTCGCGGGCCGCATTACCTGGCTGTTTTCAAAATTGATTCGGGGCCGCAGGAAAATGTTCAGTGGGCCGCATGCCGCATGTTTGACATGGCTGCTGTACAGGGTCTTCCAATGAGGACTGAACAAGGGCTCATTTTTCAGCTTCCTTGTATTTAAAGAACAATCCAAAATAGCCAATCGATGTACTTTTTTCTGCAGAATTCAAAAATGAAAAAAAAATTACTTGAACCAGAAACAAAAGAGTTTTACGCTATGGATAAGGTATTTTTTAAATGGAACA
This sequence comes from Polydrusus pterygomalis, assembly GCA_963969555.1. Lineage (NCBI taxonomy): Eukaryota > Metazoa > Arthropoda > Insecta > Coleoptera > Curculionidae > Polydrusus > Polydrusus pterygomalis. The sequence continues at coordinate 25,958,519 of OZ018379.1, forward strand.
CAGCTTTTTTATACCATTTTTGGAACGAGTGATTTTTTTTTTGTCTGTTCTGATTAAAATATTTAATATTGTGACAGCTATTTTTATTAAATTTTAATGTTTTATCCAGTATAATTTAACTTTAACCTGTTTGAAACATACACTAGGTAATAAAGGTATAATCACCTTTGAATCCTTCAAAGTCATTTCGGCAATATTATAGTAAATTTGTCAAATTTTTTGACTTTGAAGGATTCAAAGGTGATTATACCTCTATTACCTAGTGTATGTTTCAAACAGGTTAAAGTTAAATTATACTGGATAAAACATTAAAATTTAATAAAAATAGCTGTCACAATATTAAATATTTTAATCAGAACGGACAAAAAAAATCACTCGTTTCAAAAATCGTATAAAAAAAGCTATGTTCCATTTAAAAAACACCTTATCCATAGCGTAACTCTTTTGTTTCTGGTTCAAATAAATTTTTGGTTTCATTTTTGAATTCTGCAGGAAAAAGTAAATCGATTAGCTATTTTGGATTTTTCTTTAAATACAAGGAAGCTCAAAAATGAGCCCCTGTTCAGTCCTCGTTGGAAGACCCTGTACACCCCTTTTTTTAAACCTTATGTGAATTTTTAAAAAGGAGGAAATACGTACATTATTATTTTATTAAAGGAACCAATTTTTAGACCTCGACAGGGTTTAGTTCCTGAGATACAATAATTACAATACGAATTTCAACCTCCGTTTTTACCCCCTTAGGGGTTGATTTTCAAAAAATCCTTTCCTGTTTCATTAATAAGTTCATGATTCTTAGATTGGGGGTTTGTTAAAATATATAAACATATAAGATTTAAAATTATTTATCATTAGTTTATAAAATTCTGAATTAATTACCATTAAATACTTGAATGATTTTTGACACGAGTCTACTACTAACTATTGTTAATACCATTCGTTTAGTTATTGGGTAGTATTTGAATTAGTTTATTTATAGGCTATTGAGTAAATCAGTCTAAAAAGCAGGACTGAAAATTTTCACTCAAAAATGTTAACAATATTTACCTCATAGTAATTATTTTTTATTGTTTTATTGCTTATATACAACTAGTTTTAAATATAACCAGTTTTCTCTTTACATGGTAGCTTTATGACTATTGTGTGCAGCAAAACTGAAACAAAAGCTTCTTTCTCCATTATTCGCTCTCCAAAACAGTCTGAAGTGGCCACTCGGAATTCGTAATCACAAGTTATATCTTAAACTCGACATTTATGAAACTTTTAAAATAATGGCGCTTTCAAAGACTACTTAGAATAATCGCTTCCGTATACACATAAAAAGGTTAATTTTAAAAATCACTTTCCAAAAGTGGGTTGAGGGATAAAAAGAAATAGGAATTTTTCTGATTTATATTAAAATTAAATTTAAACATACTTATTAAATGTATGTGCTTTTTTAAGGTGCATGGATCACAGGATTTTAGAGTTATGGTAAACGTTTAAATTCAGAAAAAGAAAAGCACGAAGTCTTTCTCCACAATCTTTATTAATCAAAAAACTAGGCGAACCTAGTATCACATCGACGACATGTTTCGAGTGTAGAAACACTCATCATCAGGAAACAAAGTGAAAATTAAAATGCTGATGTTTTTAGCAAGAGAAAATAATGGTGAGGTTGAGCCGTAATGGAGCTTTTAATGGTGTACAAGAGATGTAAAATTGAAAAATCAGAAGGTCAAAAATCAAGACTCCAGCATACTGAAGAGTCGAGGGTTAAGTGTAGAAGCACACTATCGTGCAGAAAAAGATAGGGTAGTAAAAATTAGGGAGTTTTGAAAAACATATCTGTTAAAAGTATTAATAAATTACTGAAACATCCTGAGTTTTATTGAGCACAGTCAGAAACATTTGAAAATGTTGGGGTGAGATGTAAAGAAAAGAAGAGAAAAAGAAAAAATTGTTTTTTTGTCAAAGCATCTGTAAAAAAAAAATAGAAAGGGGAATGTAGTAAATGAAATTTAAGAAGTGTAGTAGATTAGCTTACCTTTTATTGTAAAAGTAAAAACAGTTGGGGTACCAGGCTTTTTACGGCCCAGTTACCCCGCCAGAGTCAAAGCAGACACATTGTGTGGAAAAAGTTTTTAAGAAATTTTTTAGAAAAAAAATTATTGTGTTCCCGTTATAGATGTGCTACTGTAAATTCATGTTACGAACTGTTTTAAAGCGTTAGGACAGGATATCTAAAAATTTTACTAAATTATGGTTTTAATAATAAATAATGGATCGATGATGTTGGTGTCTACAAAACTGAGCAAACTATTAAAAAATAGGTTGATTTATCAATAAAACTGAGTTTACTCTATATGCCGTGTGTACTACTTAAATGTAGTAAATATGGAGATTAGCCGAGAGGATGAAGCGCATGGCGATATCTAGCGTCGATTTTCGACACTTTAAAGCTTACCAGCACCTCCAAATAGAACTTAATAAAATTAAGTAAAATCTTAAAAGAAAACCACTTGCAAAGACCTAAATTACAATTACAAGAGTCAGGCTAGGAGCACTAAGGCCCGTGGGTCATCGGTTAGGGAACCGAAACCAATGAAGACAGAAGAAAATGTTTCCTTTAATTTCGTCAGGTTTTTTCCTAGATGCCTAGATGATCGCCGTCTTAGCACTGCCTAGCCTGACTCTTGCAATTGTGATTTTCGGCTTTGCAAGTGATTTTCTCAGGTAGGTTTAGCGGACTTATTTAGTTTGCTTGACCAGGCCACCGTACTTCGTAGTGTTGCATTGTGCAACAAACACTAGCATTCTCACCCGGCAAAATAAATACTGCAGTGAAAGGCGACCACGATACGCTACAGCAACAGCTGTGAAGCTCTCCGGCTCCTCCTGTATAATTCGGATGTTCCTTCGGCATTTTGTCGAGAAGTTAGCTACTCCTGAACCAAGTGACGGATTCAGTGCGGATCTAGTGACCGACAAACGGGTCACATGTCTGGTAACGATCCGAATAGATTGGGGGACGCCCCGAATCAGAGGATTTTTAATTAATACGGACGGTGTGTCCAGTGGAGTGACACTCCTGATACTGGATCCCGATGGATTAGGGGGCTCTGCGGTAACATCCTTCTAGTCGCACCACGGAGAAGTAATAGGCTGACCCCGTCGGGGTATGTAGTGGACGGGAGGTATTACAACAAGACCGTAAAACTGTGCTGAGAATAACATCTGCCGGTAAAATTGTAGTTCGGAACCCACGTAAAACTGTAGGTCCCGTCTGGCTGACAATACCCAGACGTAAAAATGGGGTTAGCAGAAAGGGTCGCACTGACCTACTTTCTTGGCGCTAAGCCTATCCTTTACTACTACTACTACTACTGGAGGTTTCAAGTTCAAAAAATAGAAAATACTCGCTAAATTCGTAAAATTTGTTTTCGTGTAATGGAGAACTGTATTTTATTATTAATATTACTAAGAATGCCTAACTCTGCTAACAAAACACTGCTACATAATGCGAATTTTAAGTGTAACTAGTTTTCTATTCACAAAGTTGCTTTATCGTTTGTGTTTGTAGCAAAACTGAGACAAAAACTTCTTTCTCCATTATTCGCTCTCCACAGCAGTCTAAAGTGGCCACTCAGAATACATAATCAAAAGTTATATCTCAAGCTTGACATTTATAACCCTTTTAAAATAATAGGGCCATTGAATGAATACTTAGAATAGTCGCTTCTGGTTATGAAAAGAAAGGGTAACTCTGAAATTCATTCTTTAAATGTGACAAAGGGATAAAGATGATATATTAGGTGCAATTGTTAAAAACTCCAAATTTATTTTTAACACTTTTATTTATAAGAAAAATGAACGGGTTTCTGACAAAATAATGCGTGTTTATTCGGCCATCAAAAGAGAAAATGTATTCAATTATCTGATGACTAATTTGATTTGTATACCTAGTTATTATTTTAACATTTATGTCATCATTATTTATTATGTAACTAAAAAATGAATTGAAAGCTGCTATACAATTCTCGAACTGTTTTAGATTCTAACGTTAAATTTATGTTATGCGAGTCGCTGGTCTTATCCACATTTAATCACTGTAATGTTGTATACGGTCCATGCTTGACTGCTGTGACCTATCAAAGAATTTAAAAGATTCAAAATTATTGTTTAAGATTTGCTTATGGTCATTCTATCAGGCATAAGTTGAGAGATGCTGGATGTATAAGTATGAAACAATGAATACAGTTTCATTCTGCTGTCTTTTTTCACAAAATAATATTGCTTAAAAATCCGTCATATCTATAAAAAAAATGCCGTACAGATATAAACAATCTTAACGTTAGATTTAAGGGAACCATTACACCACCTATCCTAAAAACTGCTGTTTGAACGCGATTCTTCTTATAACGTGTCCGTTCTCTATAATTCTATTGGTCTAGATCTTAAAACTAACTCTATTTTAACTTAAAAAAAAATATATAAAAGTATATTATTGGGTGTTTTCTGCTTTCGGCTCGTGCTTGTTTTTTCTTTAATTCATCCATTTCCTGCACTATCTTTACTTATTAATATTTTTGCATTGGTACAAAATTTATGTACTGTTGCACTATCTTTATTTTTTTATTTAATTTGGCATGAATTTTAAGCTATATACAGGGTTGTCCAACAAAAACTTAACACCTCGATTTTCCCGCTGTAAAATGAAAATGTAAAAAAATCGTTCGGACCAGTCGATTTTTATTTCGAGGGGGACATCTTCTGCGTATATAGTCAATCTTGTTACTTCAAGCCCCTAGGAGATAGGGGTAAGATCTAAATCTTAAATGGATACCCCTATTTTATATAATTTTTTTGAATTCTGCATAAAATTCTGAACATTTTTTAATAAAAGCATTATTAGTCTGTATTTAACAGTTTTCGGGATATTGACTCTTGAAAAATGACATTTTTGAACTTTGACAGCGTCTAGCTTTCTAACTGTACGTCTTAGAGCAAAACGGCTTACATGTCCCTATCTTCGATTTTTATTATTTTTCCAATAGTGTCAACTTTTGGTTAAACCGGATGTAAGAAATATAGTACTTCCGGTTTAACCGGAAGTTGACAATATTGGAAAGATAATAAAAATCGAAGATAGGGATATGTAAGCCGTTTTGCTCTAAGACGTACAGTTAGAAAGCTAGACGCTGTCAAAGTTCAAAAATGTAATTTTTAAAGAGTCAATATCTCGGAAACTGTTAAGTATTGACTAATAATGCTTTTATTAAAAAATGTTCAGAATTTTATGCATAATCCAAAAAAATTATACAAAATAGGGGTAGGTATCCATTTAATATTTAGATCTTACCCCCCCCTCCCTCCTAGGGGCTTAAAGTAACAAGACTGACAATATACGCAGAAGATGTCCCACTCAAAATAAAAATCGACGGGTCCGAGCGATTTTCCACATTTTTTTTTTCAAGCAGGAAAATCGAGGTGTTAAGTTTTCGTTGGACCACCCTGTATATTCATTTTAATTCTTATTGTTTTTTTTCTGATTAGGTTAGGCATTTAATTACAAAGTCCGACTAAACTAAGGTCAAGTGGAAGACCAACCCTTGTTACTAGCAAGGGATGAACTTTGTCCTTTCCGATGATAATGACTAGGATTTTTATTATTATCTTTTTTATTTTTCAATTGTTTACTGTAATGTTTATCTAAATAAAGATTGTTTATTATTATTATTATTATTAAAAAATATTATATTATTATAAATTATGAATTTTGGGTGCTATGGATGTGTAAGAAGAAATACTACTGCCATTATGTAATATAATGTTGTATACTTGTATGTTTGGGGTCTGAAACAATTAGTTTTTAAAACTAAATACGTGGATTTTATTTCTGGTTAGAAGACTGACGTACAAGGTTATTTGATACCTTAAACGTTATTTGGCCGGAAAATGACGTCCCCTGGTGCGTACATTGTAGGACGTTGTAATGAGGTGGGTAATAAATATTCTCAAAAAAAGTCAAATTAATGTTTTTTAAATAAAATTTTCGATTTCGTAAACAACAATAAGATTTTATCTTTGATTAAATTACTGTTTATTTCGGGCAACACCCACGAGGGTGGATCAATAAATGATTAATGGAGACGTACCCCCAAATTTTCTTGCTGTATTTTCGGCTGTGTTGTCACAAAATGTTCATTATTACCTAATTAAAATAACAACGATGAATGCAATTAAATCAAATCAAAAAGTATTTATCTCATATTAACAAAACAAATTAAACGAAATAATAATATCGGGTGGCGGTATCCAACTGGGTTGCTCATATACAACCACCTAATAACTAAACTGTACTTGTATTGAATTAGGCAAACAAAACATTTTAACTTGCAATTAGTAAAAAAAATATTAATTGTATTATGTATTATATTGGACTAATATTATAGCGTTGTTGTCAATCAATGAAAACAACAAGTTTTAAATATGTGACCGTATATCCCTTTTATATCACATGTTATTGGAAAAAACATCAGTAATATTTTATTAGCATTTTGAATGTAAAACAAATAAACCCCAGTTAAACAAATAAGGGTTTTTAAAATAAAAAATAGATGGTAGTAAAATGCAATATATTATTTTCTGATATTTGTTTGATGCATATTTGCAAACCAATGCGTTATATAGATATATAAATATTTAGATACGGTATCATAGTAAAGAACAATGGAAAATATATTTCGTATAACATAAAAGGTACCTTTAAAGCTTGTCTAATCAATTATTTAAAATAAGTAACTACCTACTTACTTTAAATTGTTTGCAGTGAACTTACAAACATCTCAACCTCTAAAATTTTCAACTAATCATGTAAATTTAATTGGTAAAAAATACTATTCATATTTTTAGTTTTGTTGAAACGACGACCACAGTGATTGAGTTATGAAAAATCGCATATTATTTATACCTCACTGTAAGGGTATATTTAGGTTTATGACTTGGGGAGAGCAAGGATTAGATATTCTCTTTAAATCAGGAATCACATAATTTGGGAAAATTGCAAAAAAGTAAAAGTTATTTAAAATATTATTGTGATATTTTAATATCACCACAACCTAGCGCTGAATATGGACGTAATTAATGCATGTATTGTTGTTATGTAGCGATACCGACTGTATTTCGCGAACACAAAAAAAAATTAAAAAATTTAGGGGAATTTGCCTTTGCTTTATCCAATTTTAGAATTTAATCAGTCCCGATTCCATAATATACAATTACATACAATACATATTTATTTTGACGTAAAAGACGAGCATTTGATTTCTTATGATATTCGTATTCCATTAGCAGACTAAATATTATTTTTTTTGTAGACCACTAATATGATATTATACGACTTCCATGTACTTTCAATTATTTAACAAAATAAAACTACACAACATTTTTTTTAATTTTAATTTTAACACAATTTAATAGTTCATGATTACATTTAATTTAATCTAACACAATAAGAAATAACATGATACGCATATTATTCTTTTTGTAACAACACACGTTAATACGTATACGACTCACATTAATAAATTTTTGCAGTTTTGTTTAATAACGCTGGATACGCCGGTGCGTATCTTGACTTTGGGGGCCGAGGAGGCACCATACGGCACCGGAGGAAACATTTTTCTAAATATATGTTAACTGCTACATTTACAGTAACGATATGGACTCAAATACACTTTATTACCAATCAAATGTAAATAAAACTTTTGGTAAACTAAAAAACAAATTGGAAAGCACCCTTTGTCCTAATTTTGTCATAAATAGGAATAAAACCTGCTCCTCAAGTAAAATGTTTGTTAAATATTGTTGTAAAATTGTGGTAACTTGCAGCGATTTTCTTGTATTGGCAAAGGTAAAAAGTTTAGATAAATACAGTGTGAGTTTGTACCGTGGAATAAATTCAGTAAATCCAGTACGTTTTTTAATTAATATTTTAGGTTGTGATATGTTTTTATAAAAAAATATTGATAAAGTGTGTCCCAAATTAGAGATATGACGATATTGAAAATTTTATTAAATGACAACAAAATGCGAAACTGGCAAATGCTGAGAAGTTGAAACCACGAATAAGACATGGGCGTAAATTAGTTGCACCCGAAGTAATTGGAAATGTTTAAAAAGGATTTTACTTGCATTTAGTATTGCCAAAAAATGAACGGACAACATTTTGAGCATTTTTTTGACGAAAAAGTATTAAGGATGGATAGAAGACTTTTTATTCTTCAACTAAATTAATTTTTGTTTCGTATAATATCCTAAATAACAAGGAATAAAAATTTGAAATTTTGTTTTTATGTATAATTTAAAAATAGTCAATCAAAACGATGGTTGCCATTTAAAAAAATTATCGATATCGTCATATATAGATAAGGAAAATAAAAATCACTGTACACCTCACTCTCTAGATAAGGAACTTTCTATCTAACTGGTATATTATTTAGTTACGGCAAGGATTAATGGAGAAACCTTCTTCTGGTATATACCCACCTAAAATAAGCCCCGTCTATTTTAAGGATACTTTGATTGACAGTTTTATTAATTCCGGTCTGATAAGGTTTGTTTATAAATTTATTATCCGCTGTTTGGCTTTTGGTTTTGAATTTACATAAAACTAGACCTTACGACTTTACTGGCTATTTAACTTAATTAATAAATAAACTATGTATAACAAAAGGAACTATACATGCAGGGTAAAATATGAGGATCTTCCAGAATACAGGAAGTTATTATTTTTTGAACTATTTTGTTATTAGTTATCTTAATAATAGCCGGAATTGCACGAAATTTGGTACTCAGGGTTTTTTTAGGATGATTAATCAAGATCTGGTCGTAGATTCGATATACATTGCAAAGGGCGCAACCAGCAGCACTTCGCCTACATCTAAAGCTTCATAACTTTTTCGTATCTCGGTATGGTAAATTTCTATTTCAAAACTCTTATTCCTTGGCATCTTTTGTCCAAAAAGCTATACGTAGTGGGTGTCGCAGCCGTTTGTGAGATAATCAAACTAAAGTGTTTTATTGCGTATTAAACCCCTCGTACTCCCCTTTCATACTTCAGCCATAGCTAAAAATGTAGAAAAACAATATGAATAATTTACTTTGTTATAAAAAAATTTTAAAATTTTTTTGGTGACTTCGTAGTATTACTACATTATCAAACTGAATACCTTAAAACTACGGTGTACCCTTATAATAGATTTAACAAAGAATATTTATGGCAGTATAATACAGTCCATTATTATTGTTTAATTAAATTATTTATCCTTAAGTATTGTGAATAGAGGGAAATCTCATAGGTCGGTTTGGTCATTTAGTAGGTTTATGGTAGGGTTTTTATTATGTTTGTAAATTTCAATTTTTTTTTTGCTCAAACGGTCCTCTTGCATAGCACATTCTTCTGGAGACATGAATCGGATATTGGTATTCATTTAAAAAAATTACTAAACAAAAGGCATTGTCAAGAACAGCCAACAAATTTATAATCTTAATAAATTGATAAGATCAATAAGTTGACTAGCAACGTAAATCCTAATAAAAGTAAAACGTTTTCAGTCAATATAATTTGCAATATACAAATTTTAAAAATTTTTAGTATTGAAAATACTACTGGGTTCGTATATACGGCACATAATAACACCGCGGTGAAGTTTAAACAAACATCCGAGCAGCACAGGATCGATGACATCATGCTGAGTAATAATATTGTTTTGTTTTGGGGTTCGGCATTTATTATTATATTTGTTGATATTAAGCCGGGAGAAAGAAAACAGAACAGTAGTTAATAGTTAGTATTGAATCGGCCAGTAGGTACTTGTACGGTTTACGTTTTTTATTAAATATATAAAAACTGCATTATTCATTTTAATTAGTGTTGCCAGGTTTAAATCTGGAAATCGCAGGACATAAATTTAAAAAAAGGACTGGCACGAATAAAAAAGGACATTTTTTTACAGAATTTATTTTATGTAAAAAATGAACAAAAGCTAAGTTTTATCTAACAAAATAACAACTTAAAAATGCTTTAAAAATGTCTTATTATTATAGTATAATTATTATACAGAATATATTTTATTAGAACGGACGGCTTCCAAGAGCTTTATGTTTCTAACTGTCATATTATAAAATTATTTGCAGGTTAAATTATAGTTATTAATGATACTAGTTCGATATGAAAACTATAATAAAACGTGTGCAACGTTAAACCACGAGGCGTCAGCCGAGTGGTTTAATTGCACAAGTTCCATTAACAAATTTCATAATATCGAACGTGTAATGCGGCGGTCTTAAAATATTAAAAAGGAAGTTAAGGTAAAGAAATAAAAAAAAGTGGAAAAAACTAAAAAGTGAATATCGCTGAAACAAAGAGAAATAGCGCGGCGGTCTTGACGTATTACAAAGAAAGTCGGGGGGCGAAGATTGCAAAAAAGCAGGAAAAACTCAAAAATGCTTATCTCTGAAACTAAGAACAATAGCGCGGCGGTCTTGAAATATTACAAAGGAATTTGGGGGTAAAGAATTGAAAAAATTGTAAAAAATAAACAGTGAATGTCGCTGAAACAAAGCGAAATAGCGCGGCGGTCTTGGCGTATTATACAGAAAGTCGCGGGAGAATGGATAAGTATACCAATCCAAAACATTTCATAGCCGACTTAAGATTTAGACATTTCATGAACAAAGAGTACAAGGACCAGCAGGTAAATGGCTGTGTATAGCTAAAGAAATAATTTTGCTGCTATTTTTGGAACGGTGGTTTTGAGCTCTCTTCAATATGTAAGTACTAATACAGGGTTAGGAAAAATTACCAGAACGGTCGATTATTTCAAAATATACAGGGGTTATCAAAAAACGTCTTATATAAAAAATGTAGGGCTGTTAAAAATAAACATCTTATATAAAAAATATAAATATCGGTGATAAATTGAAATATACAGGGTCTCCCACAAAATGAATGATAGTTATATTTTTTTAAATGGAACACCCTGTATATTTTTACATTCTTAAATTCCACATAAAATTATAATTATTTTTTATTAAATGCACTATTAGTCTATACTTCATAGTTTCCGAGATATTGACTCTCGAAAAGTGACATTTTTGAACTTTGACAGCTTATAACTTTTTAACAGTACGCCTTAGAGCAAAACGGCTTACATGTCCCTATCTTCAATTTTTATTATCTTCCCAAAAAAATCAACTTCCGGTTAAACAGGATGTAACTCGAAAGCAGGAAATGTAGTTGTTCCGGTTTAACTGGAAGTTGATTTTTTGGGAAGATAATAAATATTGAAGATAGGGACATGTCAGCCGTTTTGCTCTAAGACGTACTGTTAGAAAGTTATAAGCTGTCAAATTTCAAAAATGTCACTTTTCGAGAGTCAATATCTCGGAAACTATGAAGTATAGACTAATAGTGCATTTAATAAAAAATAATAATAATTTTATGTGGAATTTAAAAATGCAAAAATATACAGGGTGTTCCATTTAAAAAAATATAACTATCATTCTCCACAACTTTATGGGCGACCCTGTATATTTCAGTTTATCACCGATATGTAGATTTTTAATAGCTCTATATTTTTTATATAAGATGTTTTTTGATAACCCCTGTATATTTTGAAATAATCGACCGTTCTGGTAATTTTTCCTAACCCTGGATACAGATTATCCTGTATTTTTTATTTTAACAAAACAGTCAATTTTCTAAGTATAACAATTTAATTATTATTTCAAACTAAATCGGAGCATCCATGCCCTCATAATAACGCGTGATAGCAGCTCCATTGTGCCAACACGTTACATACTCACAGATAGGAGTAGTCTGTGACATAATGGTTTACTTCTGGCCACTGTATGTGGTACCTAGGTATTTTCAATACGCCTATGATACTTGCGTAAGATGCAAGATCTGTGAATTTTTTTTAATTGACACGAACGGCATTGCGCTGTAATTTGTACAGTAAGTACCTAACATAATGCTGTAACCAGTACATTATTAAAGTTCAATTTTCATTGCATCGTATTTTCCAAACAATAATTTTAAAATCAGCACATTTTACACGGCTTGGTATCTTAGCCATCATCCTATATAAAAAAGACATAAAGTAAGGTCAAACACATTGTGTTAAGAAGTTCAAGGGGGGGGGGGGGCTACCTAATAAACCAAAAATTGAATGCATTGATATAATTTTGATGGCGATATGGATGTTTAAAATTTGACTACTTTTTACCTATTCTATTATTAATGGACGCAGTGTATTTTAGCCGAAGAAATTTGTGCTGGCGTCTTGTACACGTATTTTGCAGTATATCTAATTATTATTATTATGGTAACGCATCTGCGGTAATAGTAGATATATTAAAATATAAGTTTTATAAGATATTTTTTCCGAGTATATCCCTTTAAGACACGAGCTACGAAGTAACGAGTTTTTTAAAAAGTGCTCTAAAATCGTTCGTGTGTTTCTTTTTCTAACACTAAACACAAAGTAAACTTTGTGGCCTTTGATTAAATTTTGTCTCTTTATATCGCGGTTAGCCGAGAACCATTTGCAACCAGCTGTTGCTGTTGTTTGTCCTTAATTAACTGAGTTTTTTCGAATGCATTTTATCTTATTGTACCGGGTGAGTCAACGATTGCGCGGATTAATTTTAGGCCTTGAAGATAAGACTTGTTGATAATTAGCTTTTGTATGAAGGTATGGTTGGATATCTGACACATTTTAAAAATATTTTGAATTATACAGGGTGCGCCCAAAAAGTAGGGTGTCATAAAGTTTTATTTTTTTAAATGGGACACCCTATATTTGAATGCATTTAATAATTCTACGTGTTATTTCATACATTTTTATTAATGGTATTAATGGTTTAATATACGAAAAAGTTATAGTTTTTAGGGTGGGAGTATCAACATGCTTGCCAACCTATAACCTATTTCGCATAGATTTATTTATGTTTTCTAGCTTTTACACAAAATATAAAGAAAATCAGTATCGACTTGATATTCTATAGGTAATAATTGACATATTTAATAAATATCAAGGAATTTTATAACTTATTTTAGGATAATTGTATAGCGAAAAATATCGGGTAAGATTTTTTTTACCATTATTATGTCATTGTCACTCATTGTTCTTTTACTATACAATTCTAATTCTCCCAAAATAAGCAATGAAATAAATTGATATTTTTGTAATAGATATATCAGATACTACCTAAATAATGTACCGACGATATAGATTTTCTTTAAATGTTAGTTATTAAAATAATAAACTCAAAAAATCAACGCAAAATAGGTTATAGGTTGGTAATAGATTAAATGACGTTGAGAATTCGACCTTAAGATAATTCGACTTATAACTGTACAGGTATTAGGTATTCCGGTAAGGAAGACCTGTTACGGGTACATGCCAAGTTGACATAGATGGATTAATAAAAGTATAGATATCAAAGTTATACTATCTATTATTTTATATTCATAGTAGTACCTTACATGGTGTCAGATTAAAATTAATCCAAAATGATGAAAGGAAAACGAAAGAGTCGAGAAGCCAACAAACATGTGGAAAACAATACTGAACAGAAAAATACAAGGGACGATATAGAAGATTTGAAAGTACAAGTAAGAAGTCTGCAAGAATTATTGGTTCAACAGCAATTAGCAGGTGAAGCCAATCAAAACCCATTTCAGTCAACCCAACATAATAGGGAAATAATGGAGAAGGAAATAAAAAATGTACCACATCCAGATAAGTTTTCATTTAAAGATAGCGAGTGGGAGAAGTGGTTGCAGCATTATGAAAGGTACCGATCCGCTATAAATTTGGAAAAATGCTCAGAAAAAACACAGAAATACCTGTGAGAATGACGTGCTACCATATTATAAATACAGAAATGAAATTTCAGTTTCAGAAAACATACTTACATACAATGATCGACCTATCATCCCTATAAAATTAAGAAGAAAATATTTACAATTTATACATACCGGTCATTTACCAAATGTGTTTCAAGGGCAAAGAAAATGGTTTGGTGGCCAGGAATAACCAATCAAATTCGAGATCTGGTAGAAAATTATGAAATTTGTATTAAGGATAAACCACTTGTCACAGAACCACTTTTAAATTTAGAAGTTCCTAGTTTACCTTGGTGGATAGTTGGGTCAGACCTGTTCCAATTTAAAAACAAGATGTACATGGTTGTCCAAGATTAATTTAGTTTATTTTTGGAAATCGTCGAACTGAAAAATACAAGAAGCGAAACTATTGTTGAAGAATTTAAAAAAATATTTTGTAGATTCGGAATCCCAAAAATATTACGCACGGACAATGGACCACAATATAATTGTCTACATTTTAGTTTGTTAAGAGTTCGCTAAATTGTACAATTTTGAGTGGCGATCTAGCAGCCCGTACCACGCACCATCCAATGGTTTAGCTGAAAGCGCCGTAAAAACAGCGAAAAAAATATTGAAGAGGTCAGAAGATTTCTATTTAGGGCTACTGGCTTATCGCAATACTCCATTAAATTGTGAAGCAAGCCCTTGTCAGCTATTAATGGGAAGAAATTTAAGAGAGCAGATGGAAATTCCAAGATCCTTTTATAAAATGAAAGTATCAAATATGCAAAATATTTATGAACGAAAAGAAAAAGAGAAGAAGGAACAAAAATATTATTTTGATAAGAGACATAGGTCCAAACATATTGACAAATTCGAAGAACATCAAAAAGTATGGATAACAAATAGGCATGAAGATGCACAAGTTAAAGAAGAAGTAGCCCCTAGATCCTATAACGTTAGAACTCAGGACGGTCGTGTTTATAGAAGAAATAGTAGATATTTAAAGCGCTTACCATAGTATAGTTTATAGTATTATTATAAAGAAAGGGGGATGTACAGGTATTAGGTATTCCGGTAAGGAAGACCTGTTACGGGTACATGCCAAGTTGACATAGATGGATTAATAAAAGTATAGATATCAAAGTTATACTATCTATTATTTCATATTCATAGTAGTTCCTTACAATAACGAAACCCAACACATGGTGATTCGATGTATAGCACCAAGTGTGCAGAGATTGTTGCGACAGCGCCTTACTAATTTTGACTTAGTACTGCTGGAACAAATTGCCTTTATGGCTGCTTGACTGTCTATTGTATATAATGAAAATAAGGCATCTTATTTGTTAAACAAATAAAACTATAATTTCGCAAAACGTTGTTTGGAGACAGGTCGTTGTTTCCTAGATATTAATAATTTAAAAACTTTGTATAATGTCCCAAAAAGTTAGAAACTTAATATCTTAGAATCAATTGAAATTTATAAACATAATAAAAACCCTACCATAAACCTACTAAACGACAAAACCTACCTATGGCCGCTATTCAACATGCTTAAGGATAAATAACTTAATTAAAGAATAATAATCTGTATTATATTGCTATAAACATCCCTTGTCCTTTGTTAAATCTAATTATAAGGGTACACCGTAGTTTTAAGGTATTCAGTTTGATAATGTAGTAGTACTACAAAACCACAGTCACCAAATTTTTTTTTAAAATAAATTGATTTTTTAACAAAGTAAATTGTTCATATTGTTTTGGTTAATATGCAACATCACAAAGTAACGGACTACTCACTCCAATATATTGGTTATATATCTACATATTTCTATAAAGTTAAACATGTAAGCTACAAATATTCCAGTTATTGCTTAAATTTCCTTTAAACCTCCCTAATAAACGGTACAGTGTGAACGGTTCGGAGTTTCAGCGCGATAAGCATATTATTCCATTAAAATGGAACTCGTTGCAAGCAATACGATAAGAGCGTCTTTTCACAGTTATTTCTTCACTTTGAAACAGCTTATTTATCGCGGGAAAATCTTTAATGCCATTTACTGAGAGTGTATACCAATGGAAAATAGGTACATACACACCTTTTCATTTAAATTGGAAGCTCCAAGAAGAGAAGGGAAGTGGGTAATTTGCGAGAGTTGTTTGTTTCTTAAGGGTCTATTAATGTGCCTTAAAAAAACTCATTTTCGGCTCTTCGCTGTAACCGTTAGTTTAAAAACCTTTTAAATGGCACAAGGGTGCACAAACATAACAGAGGATTTCGGTTTCGGAACTATTTATTTAATTTCCAAAGTGTTTTAAAGAGAGAGACGAAAGTTAATGGTTAATGTGCTGAATTGCATAGCTATCTATTTTTTTTACTTTTAGGGTTAGGGTTCTTGTTGCAAGTAGCTTTTGGGTAATGCCGGTCAACCCAATTTGGGCAATACCAGTCTAAGTTTTGTATTCTTTTCTAGTTCAATTGTTTAATTTTTATATTTTATAAACATTTAGAAGAACTTAATGAAATCCTTGATAATATATTACTTTATTATACATGGATGTGCTGTATTCCTTTCTTATTAAACAAATTTATTCTAGAGTAATTTTTGCCATATAAAATGCATTTAAAATGGACTGACCGGAATTACCCGCAGGGTGGGGGAATACTGGTCAATGACACCTCATTGGTCAGGTCCTAACTTCTCTTTTGAGGTGAATTATTTTGATTTAAATGGAAAACCATGATCTAGTGGATGGGTCAGGCTATCTTCCATTCTACTTACTTATAGCAAAACACTACTATTTGTTTAACTATAAGTAATCTAGCTTAAGTGACCGCCATTCCCCCACCCTCCCCTACAACTTTTTAAAAAAACATCGTTATTGAATGCCAGGTCAGTAGTGGGCCGTAGCCAGCTCATGCGTCAGGTTTCAGAGACTACATTTTCTTGGTGTTTATTATTTAAGTTGAAGGGTGAGTAGTTACCAATAACAAACATTTGGAGTTGCCAAACATTGCGCTCACTGAGAATCAATTCAGCTGGCATTTTGGCGGCTTTGTACTACGCCGCGAACGTAACTTTTAATATGCCAACGCAGCATTGAACGCGAAACATGCGCCGCACCGCTTGCCGCTTGATTGGCTCGTAGCTACAATGATTGGGCGGCGAAATTCTTGTATGTTGTAAGGGTTATTCATAACGTTTTTCAGTAGTAAGTTTAGTGCATGTCAAGTGTATTTCTATGTTTTACCAATGAATAACGCCATAAATTTTAAATTATCGCACGCTGAGGTCATTGTTTTAATTGTAAATAGAATTAACGCCGTATTTTTGTAAACCAAGATGCTAATAAAACCCTTACAAGTTTAGAAGATGGTGAATGCGAAGGTTCAAAAACTAAGCCCAGTCCTGTCTCTGTCGCCAATATCTTTAACGTAAAATAGACCTTGTTCTTGGAGAAACTTGACTCAACATTTGCTTTATACAAAAACTGATAACTTTGTTTTGGCTGAACGGATTATAACAAACTTAGCCTTGTTTGATAGAGTTCTTTATTCTCTTTTTGATTGACTTTTCCGTTAACCTTATTTTCCCGAGAGAGGGCGTTCTCCGAAACATTAACAAATAAAGTACATTTTTTGAAAAAAATCAATAGTTTTTATATCCAATTATTAATTTATTTAGACGGAGTTTTTATGGTAACCTAAAAATTAATCAAACTTTCAAGAATATCTAATATTTATCTGGATAATTTGTTTTGTTTTTCATTCTCGTCGTTTAATTATAAATTGTCGAGTAGGTAATTAATATTTTACATTTGGCTGTTTCAACATATTTTGTAGTTAACTATTTTTTATTTTCGTAGAACATAATAGTAGAAATTTAATTGTATGTGTACGTATTTGAAAGCAGTGGCGCCTTGCAAAAAATGGAAATAAAAACGTTTACCTTTTTAATAATAAAACCTATATTTAATTGTTCCTTAAGTAATTTTTCTGATTCCTTCTACAGGTAGGCTCAAAAAACCAGATGGAAAACTATGTCACTTCTCTAAATAGATTACATTTTATAGCATTTTCGGTATTCTAGGGATCAAACTAACCAAGAAAACTTGTCATAATATATAGGTACCTAACGCATATTGCAGAATTTTTTTAAATTTTAACACTACAATAGTGTTTTAATTTAATCCTGGGATCATTTTTCATCGGTGACGTTTAGTTTCTATTTTTTTTTTGTCAAATTTTGCAAAAGCCAGTTCTAAAACATTTTCCCAAAGTTTTGCTAATATTCGAACTTAAATCACATTAATTTTGATATCGCTAAAAAGCATTTTTGAAAAGCTTTTTAGAAAGGTATCACAAGTGGAATAGTGCCATTTTAGATTTTAAAGTGGATGAGGGCGGTCAGTAAAATGCCTTATTTTTATTCTTTCGCGATTTTGTAGAAATGGTATTTATGTTTTTTTGATATTTTCTTTAGTGGAAAAAATATAGCCTTTCTAGATTTCAATAGGTCGTACATTAACGAGGAAAGTGCCGACTAACAACAGAAATATTAAAAACTATTAAAACTTCTATTTCTAGACCTCTAACATTTCTTATAAATAATATTTTTAAAACCAGTATATATCCAGAAGCTTTCAAAATTGGTATAATAAAACCTATTTTTAAAAATGGAGATTCTAGTAAAACTAGTAATTATAGACCAATAACATTAATATCTTCGATAGCAAAAGTATTCGAAAAAGTTTTAAAATTAAGAATCGAAAATTATTTGGAAAAAATAAATTTTATTTCTAATAAACAGTTTGGGTTTCAAAAAAATAAATCAACACAAAATGCTATTTGCTGTCTAACAGAACAAATATATGATGCACTAGATAATAAAAAACCTTGTATTAGTATTTTTCTAGATTTAGCAAAAGCCTTTGATACAGTTAGCCCTAATTTACTGTTAAAAAAGTTTGAAAATATTGGATTCAGAGGAAAGCAATTAGAATTAATTAAAAATTATCTGAAAAATAGACCAACTTATGTTCAAATAGATAAAGAAAAAAGCTATCCAAAGGTATTTAAGTATGGTGTTCCCCAAGGAACAATTTTAGGACCATTATTTTTTAATATTTATATTAACGACTTATTTAGTATAAATTGCGATGGACAAATTCATAGTTTTGCAGATGATACTACAATTTTTTATACCGATACAAATTGGGAAAATTTAAATAATAAAATTAAAAAAGATTTTAAAATTATAAAAAATTGGTTTGATAACAATTTGTTAACAATTAATTTTAATAAAACAAATTATATTCCTTTTACTTTAAACCTAAATAACCTACCACGAAATATGAATAGTATTCAAATAAATGAAGACATTCAAATTTTTAAAGTTAATAAAATAAAATATTTGGGAATTATTTTTGACAGTAAATTAAATTGGAATTTTCACATAGAATACTTAATTAAAAAATTAAGAAGTTTACTTCCGATTTTTAAAAACATTAAAAATTTTTTAAATGTAAGACATATGGAAATATTATATTACGCGTTAGTTAACACTCATTTAAATTACGGAATTTTAGGTTGGGGAGGAATAAATAGAACTTTAGTTAAAAAATTAGAAATATTACAAAAAAGGTTTCTAAAAATTATATACAACGCACTGGGTTTTATAAATCCCGTTGATGATATACAATAAAGATTATCTTTATCCTTCAAAAGAATTATATTCAGAAACAAAAAAGTTGAACATTAGACAACTTTACATTTATAACATCTTAATATATATATTTAAAAATAAAAACCTTATACAATTTAAAAACCATAATCATAATACACGTCATAAAAATGAAATAACCATAAAACCTAAAATAAATAAGTCCATAGGACAAAAAAATTTCAAATATTTATGTTTTTATTTAAACGATTATTTACCAACAAAATTTAAAAAATTGATTTCATTAAAAAAATTTAAAGTCGAAATAAAAACATGGATATTAAAAACAGACAATTTGAAAATATTTTTAGAAATGCTTTAATTAATTAATTAATATTGTTCTGAATAATTTATAGGAGTAATGTTTTTTACTTAAAAATTATAAACTAATAATTTTATTATAGGTAATATATTTCTTCAAAAAAGCTGCGTTTATACTATAAATTAACATTTTTACTTTAAAAAAATTGATTTTTAATGCATATTTATGATTTATGATTTTACATACTAAAACAAAAAATAAGATTTGCCCCTAACAAGCTCAGCTTCAGGGGATTGAAGAATAAGTTTATTGAAGACAACATAAACATATTTATTATATTATTAAATTTTTAAATAAACTTATTATTATTATTATTACTTTAAATTTTTTTTGACGAATGTTTTACTAAAAGCTAAAAATAATATCACTTTAAAAGAGCTGAGGAACTTAACCACGGTCAGGCCAACATGCCTTCAGCTCAGAAGCCGTCACTGTTGAAAAGTAATTATAGACCTATTGTAAACAACTTTTAATTAAAATTTTAGTGCTCCTAACTCAAAACTGTAGGTAATAAAAGTTTAAAATAAAAATGTATATTTCCGTTATTTAAGTAGGTAGTGCATTTTGTTACCATTTTATCATAAGTAACAAATTTAGATACAGTTATTTAGTAGTATTAAGTAGATACAGTAATTAAATCAAATACATAAAATATTTTCGATTTTCTATAATAAATTTTCAGTTTAAAATAAGCTCTGTACAGGGGTTTCATTTTAAAACAAACCACCCTCAATATCTCTTATTGATTTTGAGGAAAATAAGATTTAATAGAAAAAACATCAATTTTAATATAAAATGGAAAAGTTAATGGCTTATCTCAATAATGGCAAAGTAAAAATAGAACTAGGAAAATATTGCCTGGTTGCATACAATCTTGTAACAATAATTAACTGAGCAGATGCAACTTTGACGGTGCAATAAATTACATTGGCAGAAATGATTTTGTCAATTATCTTAATTGTTGATTTACTGATCAGGCCAGTATCCAGTATCTGATTCTGATGTTAGTAAATAATATTTGTCAATGTCATTTATCTCACCGTCTGGTTAATTATTGTTTAAAATGTTATGAATAATCTTATCCTACGTCAGTTAAGTCAGGAAGATGTGTGTGGGTATAGAACTAATTAAAACCAAGACTTTCTGGGATTTAAGGATAAGTACGTGAAGTGAAACAGAATACAGACCTATTCATTAAAAAAAGCCTGTGAAATTTTGATCTTTAACTCTTGGAACAAAGATACAAACCAAACTGTACCGTGCTAGCAAAAGATATTTACATCAAAGCGGGCTTAGATTAAAAAACGTAGGGCTTGGTTTAGATCACAATGATATGGGGACGATATATCTAACCAAATCTTGGTTAAAATTTTGTCACGTTCATATTATGACATGCCAAACTAATGAGTAATAAAATAAGTAGACAAATACAAATTTATTTTTGTTGTTTACAAAATTAACAAAGTAAGAATATACAGAAATAAAAAGAAAAATAATTACATAAATTGCTGAAATTGGCCACCGCCATGCGCCAAGCATAAATTCACACGTCTCTTCATATTTTCGAAATTGTTGACCAGCATCTATGGAGAAATGTTACCACATTCTTGGATAATTCTTTCTTGTAATTGTTCTAAATTTGCAACTGGTGTTTTATAAATAGTGTTCTTTAAATGAGGAAATACGAAGTAATCCATAACCGTTAAACAAGGTGATCTTGGTGGGAATTCAATGTCTGATCAAAAACTGATCA
This sequence comes from Polydrusus pterygomalis, assembly GCA_963969555.1. Classification (NCBI taxonomy): domain Eukaryota; kingdom Metazoa; phylum Arthropoda; class Insecta; order Coleoptera; family Curculionidae; genus Polydrusus; species Polydrusus pterygomalis. The sequence goes on from OZ018379.1 coordinate 25,980,199, forward strand.
ATGTCGTCGAAAAAATTGCGTAAGTAGTTAATAGTTTCGGCATTATAGTTGATACAAACAGTAATAATAGTTTTGCTTCTCTTTATCTGGTATATGTTATATTTCAGTTATGTAATCGTACTGACAATGGCACGTTTTATTTCCCCGCAATACAATAATGTTACCAATAACCGATGATTTGAATGTTCCTAAAAATCCTGCTATACATCCTTTCACTAAATTGGTTTTTTATAAATGGCCCTTATTTTCCATTTTTTCGCCATTTGCAAAAACCGAATTGGAGACAAAAGAACAAAACGACGCTAAAATTGCGTGAGAGAGCCTCTGTGGTTAGTAAGTTGTTTAAGGGTGGGATAATACGTCACTTGAATTAATGTATTGTATTACACGATAAACGTTTGTTTGATGTTGTTCTTTTTCCTTATCTTTTATTCAACACGCATTGCTAGAATCCGGAATGAGTTACGAAGGACTATTTTTTTACTTTATCCGATTACCTTATACTTTACTCTGAACATGTGTGTGCTTTATAGGGATTTGTAGTACGTTTTTTATCCGGATAAAGTTTTTTCGGATCTGATGGGAGAAAGTATGTAAATTTAAACCTGGCGAAAGAAAAGTTTTACAATATAGAATAGGTATTAAATAGTAATAGGATTATTTAAAACTTGGGTCTTTTAAGGTCCACTTTAGTCATTTATTTACTATAACTGTTCCAAATGCCATTCTCTTACGAACCTACATTTTTGTTGCTATAGCATCTCCTTAAAGTATATACCCTAAATATATATCTGAATAACTTTAAAGTGAATGGTACGGTTGAAAAAAATTATTAAACATCAATATTTTTATCTACAACATCGATGTTTTAATTTCAATGCACCATAAACTTCGAAAACAATTTTAACCTTTGAACGATGTAATCTCAAGGCGACGTTAGGGTAACACGCAGTGTCGCTCGGGGATAAATTATTGAAAGTTTCTTTTCTAATTCTAATGCTATACTTTTTAATAAAATTAAACAAAAAAAAACTGTTGTATCGTTGACACAGATTGAGATTATACATTCAGTCAAAATCAGTTAAGTCTTCATCTGTAAGTAGCTGGTCATTATCATCAGGTCTTCATCGGAGGCAAATCATAATCAGGTGGAGGGTAACATTGGGCTGGTCTTGTAGCTGTGCGTCTTTGACAAATAAATAATGGTAGAATAACCTTATACCACAGAATACACATATATCTACGCGGCTCATATCCTCGTTAATGCTTAGCTTATACATTATTAGCTCTTTAAGGCCCAGTTGTATAAGTGTCGATTAATCAGAACATTAAACAAGAGATTAATTAAAATTTTATTGTTAGGATTATTTTTAATTCCAGTTTTATACATCCCGGTTATACAATTTAACCAATCAAAATCGCCTTCGACCTCATTTTGCTGCTATAATTTTTCAGAGTTGCCACTTGCTCCTCAGTTTCTGGAAATTTAATAACTCTTGGAGCTAATCTTGATATTGCTTCCGACACGCCTCTTATTATCCTGCTGGTAGTAGAATCGTGAATTTCGCCAAAAACCCATGAAAATACTAACATGCTTCCAACAGCATAAACCCTTAAAGTTACTAGTAACTGCTGCATTGGAACATGTTTCCTGAAAAAGAGTTTTTATAATATAAATATATAGTATTAAATTTATATAGAAACAATATTAAATTAGGTAACTACTGCTACTTACTGTTGAGTGGGATGTTCCAGGTCATTAGCAATTTTACGACAGAAAGTTTGCACTGTGTATTTTAAAAGCCTAAACCGATCTACAAATTTCAGATCGTTCCAGATTTCTAGATGATTTGGTCTAGGGCTAAACACACGAGGCGTCCTAGGAGCTTCCAAATTATTTACGGTCTCTTCATCGTTATAATATAATATTTATTTCATTTTATTAAACATTTTAAAGGGAAAATTATTATGAAAAGTTATGTATTTTTAATGCTATTTCTTAAAAAAACCTACTTTTTAATAATTTAATCATGAGCGGTGGTTTTGTTAACCGTCGTTCTTTGGGTGATTAAGTTAATTCTTGGTTAAAATGTTTGTTTGGACCTCATCGCATAACCTATAATTTCTCATTTTATAATTTTTATCTGTTAATCAAAGGAACTGGTCATAAACAAAACCTATAAAAATGAAATGTTGATTAACCATAACATACAATATACAACTGGGCCTAAATAATAAACTACTATTTCGAAAAAGTTGTTCATATATTCAAACCAAAATACGAGGAAGAGTCAAAAGTTCCAAATTGCTTTGGGAGTAAAGTAACCGAAATTTTGAAATTAAAACGACTTTCATATACTTATAATTTTCTTTTCATATATTTTATCACAAAACCTATAAATGTTTTAATCGATTAAACTATGCAACACATTTTGATCATGATTTTACTTGGAAAATAGTTGAATGCTCAATAATTTAATAAAAACCCGAGACTGCGAAGCGGTCGAGGGTTTTTATTTTCAAATTATTGTGCATGAAACTATTTACCAGCAAGTAAAATCATGATCAAAATATGTTGCATAGTTCGATTAAATTTATAGGTCGAGTGGTATACGGCTAGATTATTTCCCGAATAATTTAAGTTACGCATCCCATAAATGCATTGAAAAAGCTTGCTTAGCAAAGTGTGTATGTAAATATTACAAATTCTGACATATTTTCATCGCCTTATGTCAAAATATTTGTATAAAAATTTTATCGAAAATGGTGTATTTACTGATAAAAACCAATATTAGGTTATTTAGACGAGTAAGAAATTAATGTTTCTTTATAAACTGTTGCCGAGAATTGTAAGAATTAGTGATAAACGATAGAACAAAAACCAATATGGAGGACGAAAGTTTAACCGCGGATAAACAGGTCTTGGGATTTAATCAGTTATCTAAACAAAATTTATTCGAAAAATGATGGTGTCTGATTGGATTAGTCTATTTGATAATGAGGGAAATAATCTATAGTAAAAAATTTCAGTGCTTTTCTCAAACTCAAACTCAAAAACGTAAAATGGACATAAAATAAACATCCTTTGGATGAGCTATACTATCTAGGATATACCAGAAAACTTTCTTAGTGTTTCAGGAATATTATTTTGGTTTGGCGATATGCAGAATTTTTCCAAATAAAATAAATTTATTAAATTTAAAAATGACAATTCTAATTTCTGCCGGTCACAATATAAATAAAATTGAATCATTTTAGCGTACTTTTTATCTTAAGTTTAATAACGTCTAATTAACCTTGCTCCTTTGAGACTTTATTATAGAATTAAGTAGCTCTTAAGAGTTTTCCTAAACTACCTGGTTTAAAGGCAAGTTTGTTTAAGTTTTCTAAACGGTTGTAATGGGAATAATTGCCTCTTAATAAAAAAAAGGTACCAGAGTTAATTTAGAAAAGGTCGAAAGCTTTTTCGTAGACGTTAAACTATGTAACTACAATAAGAAAAAGCCTTATATTCCTTATAAGAATTTACATACTCTTTATACAACTGTTTAATACTATATGTGACAGCAACGCGCTTTTCTACTGTAAGACAACGAAAATTTGAAATAGGAGTTAATGTTAACATAAAATGGTTTATAGCCATTATTGCTCTGAATACTCACAGTAATTATCAAGTTCTATTGTGGGTATAATCTGGTTTTAAATACTGTTTTAATTCCGACTGGCAGTTGTAATAAAACTTATCATTAATCATAATAATATTTGCTTGCTACGGTTAATAAAGCATATACTTACCAATAAAAATCAGTACTGTAGTTCTCAAAAATTTAAATATCTTCTAGTGTGATATTGTTCTGGTCGTTTAAAATTGCATATGATTATTTGCATAATAATGCAACATGATTTACTGAGATGGTAAAATTCGTTCATAAATTATAAAGTCCAATACTAATGATGAGTTATGTGAAATAAGAATTTTCTATTGCTTTATCTGACATGCAAAGTTTAAAAAACCTAAATACAAAGTAAAAATAAATTAATTGAAACAGATATTGGCACGATCAATAAAATTCAAATTTAGACAGGACAGCCAGAAGATTCGAACAACGATGTGACCCGCGTAACAAATATGTTGAAACTGATACTACGGCGCGCGGCGATTGCTGATCGCTACGAACCCCCACCAACGTTTTGTGAATTATAGGTTCTAACGGATAAAATTTTATTTTTCCTTTCTCTATGCAATAGAATAAAATTCAAAATTTACTGAAAAAATCCATTGACATACAATTATTATTATGCCTAATTATAACGCCTTTTTACGCAGCAAACAATAGTTATTTATGTATCAAGGGAATTATAAGTGTCTTACTTACCGAGGGCAAAGTTTACTTCCCGAGGGCCTTTGGCCCGAGGGACAGCAATTGACCGAGGTAATTGATACTCTTATAATTCCCTTGGTACATAGATAATTTTATTTCGGACCGATTTAAATTTTTGTTCATTTTTAAACAGGAATAAATGTTTCAATTTATTACCTTTCCGGTATATTTGAATCAGTTGCCGTCAATAATGACATTGACGTTGTAATGGCATGAATAAAAAATAGCTATTTTAGCATTTTTCTTGTTTTATTTTACCTTTAAAAGGTAGGGAGAATTAGAGAATCTTTAATATCCTAAGGAAATTATAACCCTCTTTATTAATAGCGTAACCATAATGATATAAACTTATAATGTCCCGGTCAGAAATAATAGTTATTTATGTATCAAGGGAATTATAAGTGTCTTAATTACCGAGGGCAAAGTTTACTTCCCGAGGGCCTTTGGCCCGAGGGACAGCAATTGACCGAGGTAATTGATACTCTTATAATTCCCGTGGTACAGAGATAATTTTATTTCTGACCGATTTAAATTTTTGTTCATTTTTAAACCGGAATAAATGTTTCAATTTATTACCTTTCCGGTATATTTGAATCAGTTGCCGTCAATAATGACATTGACGTTGTAATGGCATGAATAAAAAATAGCTATTTTAACATTTTTCTTGTTTTATTTTACCTTTAAAAGGTAGAGGGAATTAGAGAATCTGTAATATCCCAAGGGAGTTATAACCCTCTTTATTAATAGCGTAACCATAATGATATAAACTTATAATGTCCCGGTCAGAAATAATAGTTATTTATGTATCAAGGAAAATATAAGTGTCTTAATTACCGAGGGCAAAGTTTACTTCCTGAGGGCCTTTGGCCCGAGGGACAGCAATTGACCGAGGTAATTGATACTCTTATAATTCCCGTGGTACAGAGATAATTTTATTTCTGACCGATTTAAATTTTTGTTCATTTTTAAACCGGAATAAATGTTTCAATTTATTACCTTTCCGGTATATTTGAATCAGTTGCCGTCAATAATGACATTGACGTTGTAATGGCATGAATAAAAAATAGCTATTTTAACATTTTTCTTGTTTTATTTTACCTTTAAAAGGTAGAGGGAATTAGAGAATCTTTAATATCCCAAGGGAGTTATAACCCTCTTTATTAATAGCGTAACCATAATGATATAAACTTATAATGTCCCGGTCAGAAATAATAGTTATTTATGTATCAAGGGAATTATAAGTGTCTTAATTACCGAGGGCAAAGTTTACTTTCCGAGGGCCTTTGGCCCGAGGGACAGCAATTGACCGAGGTAATTGATACTCTTATAATTCCCGTGGTACATAGATAATTTTATTTCTGACCGATTTAAATTTTTGTTCATTTTTAAACCGAAATAAATGTTTCAATTTATCACCTTTTCGGTATATTTGAATCAGTTGCCGTCAATAATGACATTGACGTTGTAATGGCATGAATAAAAAATAGCTATTTTAGCATTTTTCTTGTTTTATTTTACCTTTAAAAGGTAGAGGGAATTAGAGAATCTTTAATATCTCAAGGGAGTTATAACCCTCTTTATTAATAGCGTAACCATAATGATATAAACTTATAATGTCCCGGTCAGAAATAATAGTTATTTATGTATCAAGGGAATTATAAGTGTCTTAATTACCGAGGGCAAAGTTTACTTTCCGAGGGCCTTTGGCCCGAGGGACAGCAATTGACCGAGATAATTGATACTCTTATAATTCCCGTGGTACAGAGATAATTTTATTTCTGACCGATTTAAATTTTTGTTCATTTTTAAACCGGAATAAATATTTCAATTTATTACCTTTCCGGTATATTTGAATCAGTTGCCGTCAATAATGACATTGACGTTGTAATGGCATGAATAAAAAATAGCTATTTTAGCATTTTTTTTGTTTTATTTTACCTTTAAAAGGTAGAGGGAATTAGAGAATCTTAAATATCCCAAGGGAGTTATAACTCTCTTTATTAATAGCGTAACCATAATGATATAAACTTATAATATCCCGGTCAGAAATAAAATATATTATGTCGGCTGGACTACACACATTTTTCATCTATTATGCTGGCGCCTGGCCGCGAGTTTTTGAATAGACCCGGCAGGGCAATTATTAGGTTTTTCAACTAATAGGGAAAATACTATAATGTAAACTATTATAAACGCATAAGGCGAGTAAATAAATATATACAAATATACACATGATAATGTGATAATGACAATGACCTTATAATTTAACATTTAGCCAAGCACTTTTGTACCTCTTTAGATATTTTTTTTATCGTGTTAGTTTCTAAAATTCCTTGCCTCGAAAAATATATTGACTCAGGTTTAGCTATTAACTAGACGACTTCAGCACATTCTCCGTTTTTCAAGGAAGATAAACAGGCATTGCTTGGAAATTTAAAGCTTCTATTAGCTTTTGTAGGTTAAGGGCTTTGCGAGCTTTTTTGAACTTCTCTTGGAAAAGAATGGAATACGCGCTCGCTTTGTCAGGTATTGGTATTAAATGGAATGTCGTATGAGCACTTTGTACTAGGGGACAGTTTGGTAGGTATGTGTTTCTAGAAACGAAGGGTCTAGGAATTAAACATCTTGGTTTGTGGCTTGGTTCTGTGTGTTTATTTTTGTTATTTAATAGGTTTTCTTATACCTATTTATAATTTACATGGTATTTCCGAGCGTCTGCCGAAGCTGTTATTATTGACTTTTATTAAGGATTTATACTTAGATTGAGTTAATCGGCTATAATATTCATTTCTTCAAAGCTTTTTTTGAAAAATTCCGTATTTCCAAAAATATACGGAACAAACCGATAATTTTTATTTTCTCCAAGCTTTATTTACAGATTGGAATTATACATTATCACTGCCGCTTTTTATTCTCTATAATAAGTCGCAATCAGATATTAATCCTGACGTTTCATGTTGCGGATAACATCATCAGGTATGTATTTTTAAATACAGATATAAGTATATATTTTTAATGTAGATTCGTGGACCTAGATCGTATCTAACTAAATAATAATGCAACACTACTTTAATCAAATACACTGGCCGACAAAAATTTTTTTTTTGTTGTAACACAAAGCTAAATAGCATATTGTGGTAGAATGGACCTATCCAAATACGAAAATGAAGAAAAAAAGTTGTAACACGTAACGTTTTTTTGTTACATTTATAGTACCATATTTAATGTTACAATATTTAATAATTGAAATAATAATTTAAGAATTTTCTAACTGTGTATATCGACTATATTTAAATTTTTCCACCTACTAAACATACCTTACATCTGAGAAAAACACAAACATAACAAATATTAACTGAACACACTAATTAAATTTTATTTTTTCCTTTTATGAGGGGTCATATCTTCTCTTTTCAAAAACCAACAGGAATCACCCATCATGGCTGGATCCCATCGTCCTTGATAGCGAATTTCCATTGTCCTAATATCCTGGTGGAACCTTTCACCCTGCTCGTCACTGATGACAGCTCCCAAATTTTCAGGAAAAAATGACAGATGGAAATGGAGGAAGTGAATTTTTAATGACATTCGGGCACAAAGCGATTTGTAGGAATCTAAAAGTTCATCAACTAACTGTTGATAGTTTGCATCCATATTGTTGCCCAAAAATCCCCTTACCTACTATACTAACAAATGAGATCCATGCTCTGAGTTCCTGCCTGGTAAGCTTCTCTGTAAAGTTGACATCATTTAGCAATTTTCTGATTTGTGGCCCAATAAAAATGCCTTCCTTTAATGTGGCATCAATTAACTGGGGTCTTAGGTATTTGAATCCATCACCGTATTTATTCATAGCTTTCACAAAGTTTTTCATCAGCCCAAGTTTAATGTAAAGAGGAGGCAGAAGGACTTTTTTGGGGTCTACAAGAGGTGCAAACTTAACATTTTGAGATCCCAGCTAAAATTCACTTCTTTGTGGCCAATCTTTTATTACATAATGCTGATCTACTGCACGACTGTCCCACAAACAAAGAAAACAGCAATATTTTGTAAATCCTCCCTGAAGTCCTACTAAAATTCCTACAGTTCAGGTAATTTTTCTGTTATAAAATGCACCCATTTTTACCGCCCCTAATTAAATTGACTACCTGCTAATGTAAAATGGTCTTATTAAGCTATTGAAAAATGGTCTGTATTGGGGCTTTCCCAATATTTTTTCTATTATTAGAAGGGTATTTTCATTATAAAAATAAAGAGCTGACCTGTGTTAGAAAAATCTTGTCGGCCAGTGATATCAACGTTTTGACCCCGATAATAATAATTGTGCCGCCAAGTTATCATATATGTATTTTTTTTTATATTAAGTTTAGTGTATTTAAGACTTTTATAAGTTGTTCTTTTTTGTATCTAAATTCAAAATAAATATAATTTTCTAATAAATATCCTTGTATTTAATTTTTTTCCGACTTACGATATATTTGATAGACGACATTGGCGTTTTTGTGTGTAAACGGCTTCCTTCAAAGCATCTTGCTTGATGATTCCTCTATTTTTTAATGATTCGTACACAATTTTACCAATTTGTTTTGGGTCCAATGATAAGTGATTTCGTTTTCTTCTACTAGATGCAGAGCGATAATTTTTTCACTGGCGCGGGCGCCACATAATACATACCTAGTTGAGTACTAATATTTCTATGCACCACAGAAATAACATTTCAACAAATTTTTCAAACGCACAATACCCAGGCTTTCTCAAGACTGATTATATATCCTAATTGCACTAGGCTCGGCTCTGGGGTCAATTTACGGGGGTGCCTAACCTAAATAACAATTGCAAACGCCATAACATTATCGAATATGCGGCGAACCTACCTGCTCTTGATAGGAAGGACAACATTTCTATGCAAAATAATAGTAAACAAGTGACATTTAAATTTTTTTTATTTATTTATTAAAATTGTAAATATGTCACCCTGTAGACCTTTGAGGAATACAACAATAATGTTTTATTAAAATAAATGAAAGGGAGCAAAAGCCAACACGATGTACGTTGAGATGCACTTTATTTATTGTTGTTTTATTACTGCAGTATTGAGTAATGATAAAAACATGACAATGAAAATATATAAATAAATATTAAGGTTTGGAAATTCTAGTGTTAAAATCGGTTCGGATCAATCAATAGGTGATTTCATATTCAACCTGTCACGAAGAAAATGTTCTTTGTGCTAGGTTAATGTCTGGGAAGCCAGTTCTGGGTCGAATATACATAAATTTCAGATAATTTTGGTTCTATCTACAGTGTGAGTTTGTAACTTGGAATAAATTCAGTAAATCGAGTACAGTTTCTTTTTGAGAACAATGCTTGGACGACACGGGTATTAATATTTTAAGTTATGGTATTTTTATAAAAAAAAAATATTGTTACCCCAAATTAGAGATATGACGTATGACGATTTTTTAAATGGCAACCCTAGATTATTATTGGCATTTTTAAAGTGCATATTAAGTAATATACAGTGTCACCAGTAAAGTCCGCATCTTATGGGATTTTTTTTTATTAATAGCTTTATTCAAAATTTGACTTTGCCATCAAGTTCTGCTTCAATCGAGATGAAAATTAAGCAAACAAATAGTAGTCACGTCATTCGCATTATCTGTGAAATTTAAATTTTTTCCAAAAAATAATTGAAACGTTATTTCTAAAAATATCGAAAAAAGTTATTGGAAAAAGTTTTTTTAAATGCATTTTCGAGCCCACATGTGAAATTTCAGCTGCATAAGTTAATTTTGATTTTTTACCTATATTTTGTAAATTGCACCACTTTTGCAAAGTAAGACCCAACGCAACCTACATAAAACTTCTTAGTTTAGACAATGCTTTATTTCAGATACATTTTCTTTAAAGTAGCGTTATATTAAATATGTGTTTTTCTAAAAAATCAAAATTGGGCTATTAAAATTTGGTCGCATGTGATGCAAAGTTTATTTGTTTTTTACCCTGTATAAGGTAACTTCATAAAATAAGTATTTTTGAAAACGTAGTGTGTGCCTGATAGTAAAAAAATAAAAAATAAAGTAAAGGGGTTTTAAATTAAATCGTTGAAAAAAATAAAGTTTACGTTAAGTTAAACTAAAATTTATTTTCCACTTAATGAACACTTTACTGATGACACTGTGTTCTTTTTTGTCTTAATATTAAGGTGTATTATTCAGACACAAACTACGTTTTCAAAAATACTTATTTTATGAAGTTACCATGTACCTACAGGGTCTAAAACAAATAAACTTTGCATCACATGCGACCAAATTTTAATAGCCCAATTTTGATTTTTTAGAAAAACACACATTTAATATGGCGCTACTTTAAAGAAAATGTATCTGAAATAAAGCATTGTCAAAACTTAGAAGTTTTATGTAGGTTGCGTTGAGTCATATTTTGCAAAAGTGGTCCAATTTACAAAATATAGGTAAAAAATCAAAATTATCTTTGCACCACATGCAAAATTTTGCATGTGGGCTAGAAACTGCAATTAAAAAAACTTTTTCCAATAACTTTTTTCGATATTTTTAGAAATAATCCCACTTTTAAATTATTTTTTGGAAAAAATTAAAATTTGACAGATAATGCGAATCACGTGTGACTACTATTTTTCTGCTTAATTTTCATCTCGATAGAAGCAGAACTTGATGCCAAAGTCAAATTTTGAATAAAGCTATTAATAAAAAAAATCACATATGATGCCGACTTTACTGGTGACACTGTATAAGTAGGTACCAAACTTCAAATTTTTATTTCTTGTACGATATCGGTAAATGTTGAGGGGTTGAAAGCATGAAAAATACATGAATATATTTTACTGATACATGAACTAATTTCTCCCAAAGTAATTAAAAATATTCAAAACGAGTTTTACTATATGCGGGTGGAAAAAAGTGTTTATTTTACTCTTAAGTAAATTTTAATTTGAAAAAATGTAATATTATAATAATAATAATATAATAGTTGTATTTAAAACCTTAAAAAGAAGATAATTATCAACAATATTGCAGCGCACTATATACCTTTTAAATAAGATCAACAAATACTGTTCGGCACTAAGCTTATATTACCTTTTCAGTTTAAGGGCTTTACGAGCTTTATTGAACTTTCCTTTAGAAGGTATCGAAAACACGCAAGCTATGTCAAGTATTAACGTAGAATATCCTGTGAGCTTCTGGAACCGGTGACAACTAGGTATGTGTTTGGTGTGTAAAATTGGCTTTTTTATATAAGAAGTTGAAAGTCCTTTCTTTGTGACGACGTGTTTGGCAAAACTTAAACGTAATTGTTGTTGTTGAAACTTTAGGAAATATAAATAGTGGGTAGATGTTTGTAAAAAATGTTGTTTTACCTGCACTAATGTTGGAAATTAATTATTAATGTTCGTTAAAAAATTTATATTCGTTTAAAATTCAAGACTAGGTGTAAGTCACAATTAATATAATTTAATTGCAGATAGTTTAATTGTATTAGCTTGCTAATAATTATATTTCAACAAAAGGTAAAGCGAAATCGTAATTGCTTTTCAGAAGGGACATAATTATTTATTAAGGATATACATAAAAGTCCTGTCTTTCTTTTCAAAGTAATAAAGCAAGGTCTAAACCAAAATTCAGTGGGACTCATAGAAGTAAACCGTTTAAAAGTACTATACAATTACTAAAAATAAATAAATAATAGATTTAATACGAATTACTCACACTAATGTCGAGGATCAAGCATCCTCTTGTATATTTCTCTGAGAAACATTTAAAAAAAGACTAAATTTAGAAGAAAATAATATGACACAAGCTGGCACATGAGCTTGCTACGGCCCATTACTGAACTCAGGACTTTTATGAAAAAACCAATCATCTCATAATATTATATGTGGTTGTCAACTGTCGAATCGCTTTGTTTTTAGAAAAACTTGACTCTAACTCTAATAATAATTTATGATCGAGACAAAACGTAAACAATTTTAAAATAATTATAATTTTATATTATTATGTTTTATAATGACATAACACGATTTTATATATCACAAAGCGAAGCTTATTTCCGTAATTTTGTTGTTTTAGTGTTAAAAGCTCATTTGGTCAGTTAATTCGCGTTTAATAAAACAATTGGGTTTAAAATGGTTTAGTCTAAAATTTCTCTCTAAGCTTTAATAATCCGTACTTTATATTCTCTAGTTTTTAATGGAAATGATATGCGGTTCATAATATAAAGATAATTATATTAAATTCTCAGCAAATTGCCCCTTAGAGTGTGAAAACATTGTTTATAAAACTAGTTTTAATGGGATTGCATTGTTATAGTAAATTAAGGTATCGTTTTTGTTCCATGAAAATTTTCTGTTAAAAAGTTTAAAAGTGGGGAAAGAACTAGTATTTCACCGAATCGATAAATACCAAAAGAAATTTAAGATACGTGGCCTATTTATTATTTTCCTGTTTCTGAAGCCAGGAACCTTCTTTTATGCTAAGCTAAAGGGTTGGTTAGTGTCCCTAAGAAGAGTAAATATGCTACCATAGTGAGGAAGAATTTGCCTAGTATGTAATCACTATAGTATTTGTTTACGTAATTGATCCATAATTCACCAGAATAAACGATTCTATGCGTTATTCTTGATTAGAATAACTTTAAATCACTAGCTAAACTTTATATCCTTTACGTTAGCTAAGGGGCGGTAATAGATAAATGTACAGGTTAAATGTACTTAGGTAGGTACTAATATTTTTGTTAAGACAAGTAAAAAGGAAAATGATCTAATACAACAGGTTTGCTAAGAAATAGTTTGTATTGATATCTTATTTTTTATTAACCCATATTAAATAAATTGCTACTGCATCAAACCCACTTTAGTGTTATATTAATTTCAGGTTGCTAGAACAGTGTGTTTATTGGTAGTAATCATTTCCATTAGCAACACGGTCTTGTTGAATAATGAACTACTGTTAATACAGCAATTTTGTTAAGAAATAAATTGTATTTTTTTCCAGTAAAGCACTTCCTCTAGAATTAAGAAAGCAGAACAGCGTCTCCAAAAACAAATTATTGTATCTGTTAGAACATATAATCCACAAGACGTTGGTGGGGGTTCGTTGCGATCGGCAATCGCCGCGCGCCGTAGTATTAGTTTTAACTTATCTGTTGAATTTTATTGATGGTACCAATACCTGTTTCAATTAATTTATTTTTCCTTTGTATATAAATTTTTTAAAACTTTGTATGTCAGATATAAAGTAATAGAAGATTCTTATTTCGCACAACCCATCATTAGTATTGGACCTTAGTACTTAAATTTTGACTGTTCACTTTAAGTACCAGGTCTATCCCATAAAATTAAATAAGTACAAGGTAGTGTACCCTCTTATGAGGCACTTTGGAAGGCGTTAGCCATAGCGCATAGATCTTTATGGCTAACGGGTCTTTGTCTTGCAGAATATTCCCGAGGACTGTTCATGTCAGAAAATCACTTTTTTGTGGATAATATTTTGTGTTTTTCTCGAAAATTGACAACATTTTAATCAAAATAAAATTTCTTGTCGGCACACGTTCAATTTCTATGTAATTTTCGGATGAAATCCTATGATTAGTTAAGAATATTTAAATTATACTGTAAATAATACAAAGGTCACAAACAAAAATCAAGAGAAAGATATTATATCGTATTCGCAGTAAAACTGCGAGTAAAATTGAAGAAATAAAAAAGCGGCCCTATTGTAATCATACAATTGTATCTAGTAAATCATTATCTAAACATAACGTTTTATTATTACAATTTTTGTAATCATATTGGAGTAGACTACGATACATAACCAAATAAATATCATACCACTACATTACTGTATTGATATAAATATTTAATAAATCCTTAACAAATTTGAAATCTCCATGACAATGTTTATAGCTAGCCAGTTAGGTCATTGATGATATTTATTAATACATTTTTAATATGGGTCAAACGATTGATTGGTTTTAAATTTAATAACTCCAGGGTTATAATAGTCGGGTCTCTTACACACCACGCATTGGCGAATCATAAATAATATTAAATATCGAAAAAATACTAAAAATTAATCGAAAAAGGCAATTGATCACAAACAGAGCTCACCAACACTGTTTCGGTAAATATTGAATGTATATTGAATATCAAAAATTCTGCGTCACTAGTAGTAAAAATGTCCGTACAGCGTCGCTGTTGTATCATTAGGAAACTATCAATAATTTGACTAGTAGAAAATTTGCAAAACAAACACATATTAAGTATATTATTTTTACTTAATAGGTACACATCACAAATTCATTTAATATAATAAACAAAACCTTTGTTTTTAAACACAGGAAGGCAATCAGCAGAAATTTTTGTTAAAAACGATTACTGGTTGGGACAAAATGTAAACAATGTGATCTCCTTAAATATTTCATGTCTGTGTTCAGTTCGATGTTATAAATTATAAAATATTATAAAACCGTTAGTGACAGTGCATATTATTCGATGGTACCACAAGGAAAAAAAGTGGTGCCATCTCCCTTAACATTTATGGCATCCTGTTAACGTTTTACGTTAGCATTTACCAATTTATTCTATCAAACAATTAGATGTGGAGTACCACAAGATTTTATTCTAGGACCCACATTGTTTTTTATTTATATCAATTTTATTTCCAAATTAACATTATATGGACAAATTAAACTTTTTGCCGCCGACACAACAATTATTTATTTTATTATGCTAAAAATACTAGGGACATCCAATTAAATATCAAAAAAGATTTAAAAATTATATTTGACTGGTTGCAATTTTATAAATTAACTTTACATTTTAATAAATCTTCATTTATGTACATTGACAAACAAAGACTGGATATGGAGTAGCAACCAATAATATTTAATGGGGAAAATATTAATTACAAAGATAACATAAAATTTTTAGGATTATATATTGATCAAAATTTAAGCTGGAGAAAACACGTAGAACATATTCGAACTATTTATCATGCATTAGTACATTCAAAAATTCAGTATCTTATTTCTATTTGGGGTTCGGCCAATTTATTAGTACTAAAACCTTTAAAGAAATTACAAATTAAAGTGATTAAATGTATTCATAGATTTCCGCACTTAGAACCAACAACAAATTTATATAAACCGAATAAATACCTACATATAAATAATTTATATAATTTAAAAAATTGCATATTTTTTATTCATTCTTTACTTTTAAAACAAAAACTTTCTAAGTAACATAACGTTTAGAAAAGTTCATGATATTCATAGACATGATACTAGACAAACTATTTTTTTACAAACTATTAAAATAAACAGTAGCTTTGGAAAACGGTCATTGTTATATAATGAATTAATATTATATAATATTTTAACCGAAAATATTAAAACATTAAAAAAACTATCATTATTTAAATTTCATTTAAAAAAATATTTCCTAGTATAATTTTCTTTCTTAACGAGTTAATCAAACGTTTATAATAAAAAACGATTTTTTTTTAACTGTTCTTTTTTTATATATACCTATTAAGTTAGAGTAATAATTGTTAGTTATTTTTACATACCAACTTATCCCTGTAATAAACTTGTAAAGTTGGTTGGGAGTAAAGTAAAATAAAAAAAAATAAAAGCATTAATTTAAAAACTTTATGGGGGATCTTAATATTTTATTAACATTATAACTTGCAATACGCTTCGCTCATCCTTCAAATTTTTTCATGCATGCGTTTAAAATATACTTTTAACAGCTATAATACTTATACAGAGTGTTCCTAAATTAATGGTACCTCCAAAAGTAGGCGATTCTTTGGCTTATTTCATAAATAAAATGTTATATTAACATGGGACCGAAAAAGCTTCGTTTCCGAGATACAGGGTGTTAACATTTTAATTAAAAAAATATTTTTTCATTGCCATTTTTAAACCACTCTAGATATTTTTATGAAATTTGGTACACATCTTTTGAGTATCGAAAGGTATTTTTTGGTGTAAAATAATTTTTTAAATTTTAGCAGTGGCGTCAGTGCTGGGCTTGCATTTAATATTTTTGAAGAAAAAAATGGTGCGCCACTGCTTTTTCTTTAACTAAAAATTATTTCTAAAATTCCAGTCTAATTTAGAGCAAATTCGGTCTCTTGACTTATTTTCTTACGGTGCACCGTTATCGAATAAAAAATAAAAATCCTTTTAATGCACATTCCTGGAAACACATAACCCATTTAATTACCATTAACACCCTCGGAAACGAAGCTTTTTCGGTCCCATGTTTATATAACATTTTATTTATGAAATAAGCCAAAGAATCGCCTACTTTCGGATGTATCATTAATTTAGGAACACCCTGCTATATTACATCGACTTTTGACATAATATACTTTACTAAATTAAACAATTTATAGTTAAAAACTTATAAATGCTATTGCTTAGAAAATTGAATAACTTCAACAAAATAATTCAATCCTTTTTTTTCTCCAGGATAATTTATTAAAATTTAGATAATCAATTGCTTCCATTTCTTATAAAGTTTTGCTTAGAATATTCAACTTAATTCATTACTTAAGACGAACCATATAATTACGATTCAATTATCTTACAATCTAAACTTTTTTAATTTTATACCCTGCTACGAGTTTTTAAAATGCAATAATCTTTTTACTTAAAAATTCTTTTATGTTGGTTAATTATCGGCTTCCATCGAATATATAAAAAGAGTCGACTAGAACTTGTCTTTATATTTTTATCGTATTAGTGAATTTGCAATGTTGTAATAATGACAATGACTTATCCTGGAAAAAGCAGAAGTCAGGGTGAGCGAATATATTTAATTTAATATTCAATTTTTTAAAATTTGGCTAATGATCATTGATTTAGAAATCTATATGTATAATAGAAAAAAAAAATTGAAACAAAATATTTCGAAATGTTCAGGTACATGAGACTAGAGGTGGGCGATCCGTATCTTTTTTGGGGTTTGAATCACCGGATTCGGATCAGTGCAAAGATCTGACTTACTGAACTGGGTAGCTGATTTGTCGCTCCAAAAATCACAATTTTGTCGGTTAGTTTCGCTTCTTCTCGGTCCCATTCGTCTTGAGATTCGTGTATAAAGAATCTTACAATTACTATTAAGATTATTTCATACAGAAGAAATATACAGGGTTAGTTGAAATAACCGGAACGGCTAATTTTCTTCAAAACTACCATGGCTAAATCAATGAAATTTGGTACAGTTGGATAACTTAAAAAATTGAATTGAAAATTGACGTTGCCAGATTTTTTGTTTTTTCTGTGACTCAAGGAATGTTTTTTTTTTTTAATATAACACAGTTATTAGAAAAAGTTAAAGGCAGTTTCTAGCCCACATGCAAAATTTCAGCTGGGTAAGATAATTTTGATTTTTTACCTATATTTTGTAAATTGCACCACTTTTGCAAAATAAGACTCAACGCAACCTACGAAAAACTTCTTAGTTTTCACAATGCTATATTTCAGATACATTTTCTTTAAAGTAGCACCATATTAAATGTGTGTTTTTCTACAAAATCAAAATTGGGCTATTAAAATTTGGTCGCATGTCATGCAAAGTTTATTTGTTTTTGACCCTGTATAAGGTAACTTCATAAAATAAGTATTTTTGGAAACGTAGTTTATGTCTGAAAGAAACAAAATAAAAAGGGGTTTTAAATTAAATCGTCGAAAATAGATAAACTTTACGTTAAGTTAAACTAAAATTTATTTTCCACTTAATGAACACTTTACTGATGACACTGTGTTCTTTTTTGTCTTTATATTAAGGTATCTTACTCTCAGAAACAAACTACGTTTTCAAAAATACTTATTTTATGAAGTTGCCTTATACAGGGTCAAAAACAAATAATGCGCATAACATGCGACCAAATTTTAACAGCCCAATTTTGATTTTGTAGAAAAACACACCTTTGATGTGGCTTTACTTTAAAGAAAATGTATCTGAAATAAAGCATTGTCTAAACCAAGAAGTTTTATGTAGGTTGGGTTGAGTCTTATTTTGCAAAAGTGGTGCAATTTACAAAATATGGGTAAAAAATCAAAATTATCTTATGCAGCTAACATTTTGCATGTGGGCTAGAAACTGCATTTAAAAAAACTTTTTCCAATAACTTTTTTGGATACTTTCGGAAATAACCCTACTTTTGAATTATTTTTTGGAAAAAATTTAAATTTGACAGATAATGCGAATGACGTGACTACTATTTGTTTGCTTAATTTTCATCTCGATCAAAGCAGAAGTTGATACCAAAGTCAAATTTCGAATAAAGCTATTAATTAAAAAAAAATCCCATATATATGCTCGGTTAAGCAAACAGCTATGCTGCACTTCGCCGAGTTAAAAATAAAGACGATTCTATCTATCTATCTATCTATCTATATGATGCGGACGTTACTGGTGTGGTATATAAAACGAAAGGGTAATTACGGACAGCAAACGTTTGGATTATTTACATGCAGATATGCACTCTTAAGGTCCGTCCGATCCGTGAACCATCGATTACTTCAGAAGTGGGATAAGTCTGAATCTCTCTTATGATCCGACTGATTAATTCAGCTCAGATCCGATTGGTTCACCACCAATATATATTGCTAACGAGATCCTAAATTACTAGATATTCAATTAGCGCGAAACTCTTTAGCTAGTAGCATAAACTATAATAAGCTGTAAGAACAAACATTTACTACTTTCTTTATAGAATATAATGATCATTATCACATGTCTTATGGCAAGATATACATGACTATATTGGGGCTATGGCCAGTTCAATACCAAGGTTTTAAGAAGCATTTATACGAGTTTTATCATTATTTCACCGTGCTTTATTACTCCCTTTTTGTGTCAACCCAAGGAATTGAAGCATTTTTATCACTCAAAATAAATTTTGAAACTTTTGCAGCAGCAATTGGACCAGCAATAGCCTACGGTATTTGTATATTTAAGGTTAGTTTTTTGTACTCGCTGCGGAGGTTTGTTCAAGCGCCTGTTTGCACTTTATAGCGTCACGCCACAGAATATATTTATACATTTTGTGGTAACGCTCTAATTGTCCAATCCTCACAATATATTTTTTTGTATAAATTATGTAATAATGCATAACATGTAGTACCTAGTAGTAGTAGTAACAAGATTTATTTAGCAATTTACTACAATTCAACAAGTTTTACAAAATATTTAACAATATTATCTATGAAGTATTAAAAAAAAATTATCAGTCACTATTTTGTTTTTTAAATAAATAATTTTTTAATTATTTTTTAAAATTTTTCAAAGAACTCTGTAATTTAATTGAATTATTAAAGTTTTTATATTCACTTAATCCTTTATGGAAAACCGATTTATATGTTAAATGTTTTGATACCCTACTTAGACAGAAATCGTCGTTATATCTGGTTGAATGGTTGTTATGATTTTCAATATTTTTGATCTTTTAAATGGAAAGGTAGTATGTTATTTTGTATTTTAAAAATAAAAGTACAAATTAGAGAAAATATTAAATTTTTAACATTTAACCACTGAAATTTCTCTAACATTAAATTTATTTTCGTATATTTATCCACATTTAAAATTATACGCATAGCTTTATTTTGCAAAACTTGGAGTCTATTAAAGACCCCATCATTTACTGTGTATAAAATAGTTGAACAATATAAAAAATGAGGTAAAATTAAAGTGTTGTAAATAGCTTTTCGAGAAAATAAACTTAAATATTGACTAATTCTTTTTAAATAATTTTTTTTCCAATTTTAGATACAAGATTTTTAAAATGTAATTTAAATTTTAATTTAGAATCTAAAGTTACACCCAAATATTTAAAAGAGTGTATAATTTCAAATTTTTCATCATTAACAAAAATATTTATATCTATATTATTCACGTTATTTCCAATAACCATAAATTTTGTTTTAGAAACATTTAATTTTAATTTATTTACCTTTAACCAGTTTAATATAGTTTTTAATTCAAAATTTAAAATTTCCATACAATCAAGAATATGTTTACCCTTTATAAACAATAAAGTATCATCCGCAAACATTTGAATAAAACTTTATTTTAAACCATTTGGCATATCATTTATATAAAGAATAAATAATAATGGACCTAAAATGTTACCTTATGGTACCCCAATATTATTATATTTCTTTTTAGAAAAAATATTATGAATTTTTGTTTTTTGCTGCCTATTACTTAAATAACTTTGAAACCATTTATAAACAACTTCACTTAATCCATACTGATATATTTTTTTTAATAATTTATCCCTATCAATTATTGTATGTAGGACATAGTACATAATTTTTTTAAAATGTTTATCAATGTTCAGATAAATAAGTATAAACATTAGAACTACTTTGCTTAGAAAAAATGTGGTTATGTTGGCCTATTAAAATAATTTAAACAACTATATGTTTGAGACAGTGATAGATATAGCTAAAATAATTAGTAAACATTTTATTTTGGGCCTATAATAGAGGCAATGAATTACTAGGAATTTTAGAAGTTTTAAAATAATAATTGTTATTAATAGAAATATTTCCAGTTTTTAAAAATGTACTTGTAGGTTACCATATTTAAATCAAACCGATTTGTTAACATAATTTACAAAATGGAAAAAATGGAACAAGAAGTTATGATGTCCAAGGACCAAAATATCATCAAAATTTACAAAAAGAATGTTAAATTTTTCAAGAAATTAGAACTAGCCCTTTTAATTATGGGTGTAATGGGAATTATATTGTACTACGTGGGCCCAATTGTACGAGATCATATAGAATTTCGCAATGCAACAATCGTACCAGAACGCCATCTAATTATCCCAAGTTGGTTTCCCTTTGATAAGAACGTTCATTATTGGAAAGCGTACGCAATACAGTTTGTGGGTTGCATGTAAGAGTAAATTAATATTTTTATTATACAGAATATTTTCTAAGCTGTTACTCTCTTTGAACTGTGTATAGAAGTCATTAAAATAAACAAAATTATGAATTAACTTTTTTCAAAAAACCCAAAAATAAGCGAGATCGAATATTTTTTCAGTCGCGTGGTCTTTATCTGAAGATAAAGTATATTAAAACTTAAGTATTGATATGTAGTATGAGTACTGAGTATTCACCTGAAGCGAACTGGAGATACATACCAGTTGAAACGTTGTAATTTCAAAAAAATAAAGAAAATGGAGTTCCAAAACTCTTCTGTCTTTCAAAAAACAGCATTGTGTCCAACCCTTAAACAGATATTAACCTTTTCATTATACTGGGTGTAATTTTATATGAACCTGTGAGGCCTTTCCTGCGCCATGTATTTGTCTATTAACCTGATAATTTAAAGAAAATGTAGCTTCATCTGATAAACAAATTCTCTGGACAATTCGTGGGTAATTATCTATTAGTTCAATCATTATTTCACAAAATTGCTCTCGCCTATCAGAATCATCGTCCAATAACCTAGTATCATTGCAGGTTTGTAGGGATGAAACGAAATTTTGGAATAAAAAAAAATAATCATTGGTTTAATAATCAATAAGAAATACTATGTTTTTTTAGGTATGGAACTGCTTTTCTCGTTTGCTGTCAAGCATTTTATCTAAGTATGTTAATATTTGTTATAGGACAATTAAAAATAATCCGTTACTGTTTTATAAATTTCTCATGTAAATCCGAACAATATGACAGACAAAATAATTTAAACAAGGAAGAAAAAGAAAATAATTATTTGAAAGTAATTATTAGGGATCATCAAATAATTATTTCGTAAGTATATTAATTACGTCCTTTCTTTAATTAAAAATATAACAATATGAAAAACTTTTTCTTAAGAGCAAACACTAGTGACGCATTTGCCATTTTATTTTCTTACCAATATTTCCAAAAAGCAGCCAAATACCAGTGTTTGCCCCTAAATTTTATTTCTGTTTGTAAGGTTATAATAACCCCATAATAAATATCGTTTCCTTATACAGACTACATTCCCACTTTATTGTTTAGGATAGTTAAGGATATGAACAAATGCATGAAGACTTTCATGCTGCTTGATTTTGGAATCTCTTCATTTCAATTGGCTATGGTAGTCTATCAAATATTAACTGTAAGTAAAAACTCCTTAGAAATAATTTTGTTTATAAGAGTTTATAAGGTTTTTTATAACGAAGTACATTTTAACTTTATTTTATAGATATCTGCTTCTGAACGATTCGCAGTTTTGTTATTCTTTTTTGTTTTAAATCTCCAACTATATTTCTTGTACTGGAATGGAAACGAAATCACTTATCAGGTAGGTATATAAAAAAATCGTTAGTAGTTTACAATAGTTAGAGTGTGGAAAAGAACAAATGTTCATTCCTCTTTAAAAATACAATAATTATGTCAGCAATACCTAGTACCTACCTACTAAAAACTTGTATTAATCAAATGTTTTAGAAACTAAATAAATATTGCACTTTTTGATAATGTTCAAAAACATTCTTTAGAAAGATCTACTGTGCACGAAGAATAATTGGTAAAAGTAATCTTTTTTTTAAATCTAAAAATTAACATACTTCTATTAATATTTATTTAAATGTTACAATTAATTTAAGATTTTTGTCAATATCGCAACAACATTTTAGGATATGACAAACACCTCTTAAACTACTGTGACACTGTAACAATAGTTTAAGATATGATAGGCTTTTTATTGTAACACACTTTTCTTCTGAATTGAAGATATCCAAATATTAGTTATTAGCACCAGTAATAACTGTGTTATTCTTACAAATTAAAGAAAAATATATTTTTTTATAATTTTAAAAATAGGTAGAGCGTACTCTTTGGGGGGTTTGTAGTGGCGTGCAGTAAATGTAGAAGCAGGGTAGTCAAAAATAGAAGGTAAAATAGAATGGCGGCACCAATAAGGTAAAAATAATAATATCGTTTGTACAACAAAAGTTTCTCATTCGCATTTTTGTTATTAAAAGATAGGAGACAAGGCCAATAGTAGATTTCATTTTCATGTAGAGTAATAGATGTGTTTTGGACTTCCATTGCCTTTAGTTTTTCATATCACAACGTTTCAACTGGTAAGTATCTCCAGTCGTCTTCAGGTGAATTATTTTCATGTACTTATACAGCCACAAAGTCGCTTTGAATTATTATAAAATTCCTTTTTTTCACGTTACAGACAGGTTGTAGTAAAAATATAGCACACTCTTTAAATTAAAAATAATTGATATCTCTGAAAAGTACGATAAAACACCAAACTTGGCAATAATGCATTAACTTACGATCCCCCTTTTCAATATTAATGTGTAGCCAGAACTAGATGTTACACGGATAATTTTTTTCTGTAATTTAATTTCTTATAATAAATTTTAGAGTGGACAAGTTGCAGTTAGTGTTTACAACAGTGACTGGGATAATTATGCAATTAGTACTAAAAAAATTATGCAAATTGTAATGCTGCGAGCCCAGAAACCGGTTGTTTTAAAAGTTGGACCAATGGGGAACGTGCAATTAAATGCTCTCTTCAAGGTAATAATTTATTATGTTAACGCCATATAAGGTTTTCTTAAGTAGACCTTGAATCTCTGTGGAAACTTGCTTGCTACTTAATTAAACAAATACGATATCTGTTCTTTCCATACCGACACGTCCATTAGATAATATCATCAGCACATCTTGTAAGCTGTAAGGCTGTTGGTGTAAACGTCATTATCAATAATATCTTGGGTATTTTTATAAATAAAAGTTTGTGCAAGGAAAATATAACAGTCCTCCATTTTATATTAAAAAGTGTCGCAATGCCGGGCTAGTATTGTGTGCCGGGATACCAAAATATCGTTACAGTTTTCTACAAAAATTATGTAGATAACATGGATGGATGCATAGAATGAGAGAGAAACTAAAAACCATAACTTGATGCTTGGAAGCAAAAGCTTTAACTTAACAAAAATAATTTGAAGAAGTAGTTCATGCTTAAAGTGTAGTTGAAAGCATAGGAAAGAAAGAAAAAACTAAAAGTCTTCCTCCACAAAATTTAATGGAATAAAAATTTTTAGGGGTCTCTACATGTTTCGAACGTAGGAACGTCCATCTTCAGGAGACATTTTATATAGTGCTCATGGTATTATTAGAAGAGAAAATGGTATAAAACCTTAAAAGAGCTTTCATGGCATTGAAATAACGTATAATATATAAGAAAATTGAGGGGAATGAAAACATGCTGAGCATGTGAAGAAAGTTAGTAATGGAAGTCTAAACAACCAAACTAAATGAGGAAGAAAATAGGGGGCCTTCCAAAGAGAAGGTGTCGATGATTTTTAAATCATTTATACAAAATTTTTTAAAAATATTGATATGTCAATGAAAGATTTTCATTCACTCTCCGCTACACGTGGACGTGAAAATAAAATAAAATAAGTTTTACTTAATTTTCTAAAATGTACGATTAGGTATATTATTAATTTCAACATATTATCTTAATTAACCTCTCGAGGGGTTTGTTCGGGTTTGTTCGGGTTCAATGGGTTATTGGGCTTTAACCCCCAGTACCCCAAAAATCAAACTTTCAACTACTCTGACACTATGACCTCGACTGAAGATTCCTATCTTTATACTGTCTCACTGACATATCAATGTTTTTAAAATTTTTTAAATAAATGATTTAAAAATCGACGACACCTTCTCTTTGGAAGGCCCCCTTTTTTCTTCCTTATTTAGTTTGGTTGTTTAGACTTCCTTTACTAACTTTCTTCACATGCTCAGCATGTTTTAATTCTCCTCAATTTTCTTATATACGTCATTTTAATGCCATGAAAGCTCCATTAAGGTTTTATACCATTTTACCATCAGCACTATATAAAAAATTTTCTGTCTCCTGAAGATGAACGTTTCTACGTTCGAAACATGTAGAGAATTTCTATATTCTATTAAATTTTATGGAGGAAGACTTTTAGTTTTTTCTTTCTTTCCTTAATAAAAATAGTTTCACTGGTGCTTTAATTTTTTTTATCTTTTTAATATATTTTTTTGGGCAATAATCTTAATACAATTCTGCACGATCTGCATCAAAGTCTATATAAGGCTGCCATATCTATATTATTTTGTTGATGGCAGTTTCCTATACACGTTGAAAGTGCCATCTAATTTAAACCTGCAGCTTGTGTGCTACTACGCAACTGCTACCTATACTTTCTTTAAAACATGCCATGTGCTTTGTTTTTGTTTCAATAAAATGTTTGTCGAGCGACTCGTCTGTAACAGCATCCAGCAAAGCCACGGTCTGTGGAGTCTTTAAGAATTGAGCGATTTAAGAAACACACTTTTTGAAACTTTTTTTTTTAGATTTACAAAGCTATATATTCCTACCTATGCTTGGTAACAAAATAAGGATACCTAGCTTAATTAACAAGTCAACTTAAGTTACCTTAATTAATGAGACCATGCTGATTTGTAACTGCTCGTTATATTCTACACGTTTCTTATTAGGGACAAAGTATCACCGTAGTTAATAGCGACCTTAATATAAATGTACGAAGTCCAAAATAATGTTTTATTAAAAGAAAAATACTAGACCTGATTAAAAATGTTTCTATCCTCTTCCTGTATTGTGTTGATGGAGGTACGTCAAATTTACTGACGTATAAGCATTGGTTGCTAGGACCGATGCGATATTTCCTAGAAAATAATTAGTATTCAATATTAGTTGATCGCATACAAGTTGGCACTGTGATGTTGCTTACTAGGTAACATCATAGCCTTCTCCATGTGAAAGAAGTGAATCTCTATTCATTTATTTTCGAAGCTTTGACGGATCCAGGGATCGAAAGGTTTAGAGAGAGGACTAACTCCCCCTCAAATCTCACAAAATTCAAAAAATCTTAACTTTTGAATTTTTACTGGGTTGCTGTTTTACTCTTACTAAATCAAGGTGAAGCAACAATATTATACATGACTCATATTAAAGTAATTTTTGCACTTGCGTGGGACTATAAACAACATTCTTACTAGTGTGAAAAAATCACTATCACAACTTGTTATGTAATTTGTTATTTCTCACTCTAATGATAGCGATATTCCTCTTCGGACTATTTTATGATGGTTATAAATCATGCGAATTCATAATTAGCTTCTATAAATCTGGTGAGTTAGAGATATGAGTTTTAAAAGAGCGAATTTCTTCTTAGGCCTATGGATTTACGAAATTGCTTTTAAAACGACTCCAAAAACATTATTTAAATAAACTTTTCACCTGCGTTGAGTGAAATAACTGGCTTTATCCGAACGCGGGTAGCGTAAAAAGACACTTTGTTAAAGATAAGATAAAAACTTATAAAATAAGCCATTAGGCATAAGAGTTGAGCACTTTCACCCTGTCGTCGCGTGCATTACCCTCGGGCAAATGTGTCGGATAAAAGATAAAAGTTTGCGCTGCGGTGGTAAAAAGTGGGAACGGAAATCGGAAGAGTGGAAGAAACGAGTCAATTTTCGAGGCGGAGTTTAGCTTAAAGTGTTTTGTATCGTCAAGAAAAATTTAGTTGAGAAAAAAATCAACCTTGAACTTATAAGAATATTTGTACATTTTACAACACGGTACATTTTAATTCCACGATCAGAATTTCGAGGTTTACTCTTTGAAAAGATACTTAATTTTAGCGGCATCCTGTTATACCGTGCGAACAAAAATTATTTGCATCAAAGAGGGCCTTGCATCTAAGGACGTAATTCTTAGCCGTAGAGCTTAATACCTGTTGGGTATCAGTAACTATCTGAATTAACAATCAATCAGTTATTCCGTCATCTTTGACAGTCGTTACAAGTAATTTGATTCATCGCTAATTTTTCCAATTTCTTGAACAATTCACACAATGGTCTTTACGGACCAGCACAAAACATTCATGGTTGAAGCGTATTTTCGAAACGGGGTTAGAGTAAATGGTGAGTGGCAATACAATCCGGGTGTGTGCATGGACGATTTTCACGAACATTTTCCTAACGTTACTTTTATTGCTGGGGATTTTTATCATTGCCTGAAAAGAACCGTGGCTGTGTTTAGGGAAACAGGTTCTATACAACACAAAAAAGGAGCAGGAAGACCATCTATAAGAACAGAAGAACTTGTTGCAAACGTTCGTGAAATAATGTAAAATACTCCAACAAATTGTATAAGACGCCAGTCCCAAGAAGTGCGAAGATCTTATGGAACATGCAGGAGTATTCTTAAGAAGCAGCTAAATTCATTCCCTTATAAAGTGCAAGTATTCCAAGAAATACAAGTCGCAGATTTTGAAAGACGCAGGTGGTGGGGGTTTACCCAAAATTTATTGGAAAGAAATGATTTATTAGATATGACATTTTTTTCGGATGAAGCCTGGTTCCACCTCTTCGGTTATGTGAATTCTCAGAATACACGCACGTGGAGTAGTAAAAATCCCCATTTTCTTGTAGAGTCCACATTGCACCCTCAAAAAATTGGTGTCTGGTTAGCTGTTTCCCGAAGAAGAATTGTTGATCCTATTTTTTTCCATGACACAGTTACAGCACAGCGATATAGAGACAATATTTAGAATCCATTTGTGGAGCAATTACTTGATGACGAACTACCTTTTGGATATTTTCAACAAGACGGTGAAACCGCCCATACAGCCGCCGAAACTATTAACTACTTACGCAATTTTTTCGACGACAGATTAATCAGTTTTCGATCAGACATTGAATTCCCACCTAGACTAGATCACCTTGTTTAACGGTTGTGGATTACTTCGTTTTTCCTCATTTAAAGAACACTATTTTTTAAACACCAGTTGCAAATTTAGAACAATTACAAGAAAGGACTATTCAAGAATGTGGTAACATTTCTCCAGAGATGCTGGTCAACACTTTCGAAAGTATGAAGAGACGTGTGAATTTATACTTGGAGCATGGCGGTGGCCAATTTCAGCAATTTATGTAATTATTTTTCTTTTTCTTTCTGTATATTCTTACTTTATTAATTTTTTAAACAACAAAAATAAATTTGTATTTGTCTACTTATTTTATTACTCATTAGTTTGGCATATCATCTCATAATATGAATTTGACAAAATTTTAACCCAGATTTGGTTAGATATATCGTCCCCATATCATTGTGATCTAAACCAAGCCCTAGGTTTTTTAATCCAAGCCCTCTTTGATGCAAATAATTTTTGCTCCCACGGTAGGTTAAAATGTGAGATTTTGTTCCCAGCGACGGCTAGAATATGGATTACCGACAAAAACAAAAATTATTGGAAGGAACACACAATATATAGGAATAACTATATTATACAGGATAATCCTCCTTAAAATAAGCAGGTTTATGACAACTTCCGGTATAACCAGAAGTTGCACATGGTCGCTGTTATTTCATTTAAAGAGGGCGTCTCCGAGAAGCCTATTATCCTAATTTGCAAGATTGAAATTCCATTACTTTCCGAAATATTCTAATTGACGGTTACCGTGAGATAATCTGTATAGTCGATCTTTGCAATAACAAACCTTTAGTTTTATTTGTAGAAAACTTTCATATATTTTATGTACGAACGAAAAATATTATAAATATTATATCATATAAATATATTATGATAAAAAAGCTTAGTTTGTATGATTGAGGACTTCCCCTTTTTTTATGAAAAATTAAACTTTCTTTTGTTAACAACTGTACTTTTTAAATTTGTTTGTTTAATAAGAAAATGGAAATATACATTTATAATGAACATGACTTAAATTTCACAAAAAGCGAGTCTTAATGAAAAAAATTCTTGCATGATGGAATGTTAACTTAAAATACCACTCCGGTTGTATATTATTTCAAGAATTCCTTGCTTTGCTGATTTCTTGCACACAAATAAACCTAACATTACCCATTTTATATCATGTACAGATATATAAACCTATTATATTAAATTCTGTTGTCTGGTTTAAAATTCTGTACATTCCTAAAAGATAAGAATATAAAAATGGGTAGCTTTAGGAGAAAAATATAAGATTTTCGATAAAGAACAAAAGAAAACATAATTGTTTCTATTATTGACATTAAGGTAAAAAGTTAGTAAGTGTTTTTAAATTCAGTGTTTTACTTAAAATTTCCTTATAGAAGGGGCTAGCAGTATCATATTGAAGAAAATTGTTTATATATTCGTATAAACTCTAGGTTCACACTCTAAAAGGTATTTAAATTGAATTGTAAAAAAGACGCAAAGTCACGGTCTCACGTAAACCTTTATTTAAGTAGGTACCCAAGTTAGGTTAAGGTGACATGTTTCGCCTTATCGGCATCATCAGACCTTATGAACAATTAAAAAGTCATTAAAACATTTAAATTAAAATATAATATATAGACTCCCACCACAATATATTGTTCGTTGGCTGTGATGTGGTTGTTGTGTCACTACACAACTGTCTACAAATTTTCGTTGTCTTACAGTAGGAAAGCACGTTGCTGTCACATATAGTATTAAACAGTTGTATAAAGAGTATGTGAATTCTTATAAGGAATATAATCCTTATTCTGAGTATATAATTAGATTTAGGTTATAGCACTAGAATTTAATACTTCTTTTGTTTGTAAAATTTATATTTTTGAAGATCACAACAAAAATACCGGCATGGTTCTACTACAATACAACAATATAATAGGCAAATACATTTCATCCAAACAAAAGGCTCCCTTATTATACATGTTGAATGTTTAACGTTTTAATACTGCTTATTTGGCAAACATCTCATTGTATTAAAAAACATAGGAAACATTTTGTACTTTATTTAATTATTTTTATCGAAATTTAAATACGTTCCAAGAAGTATCGAAAAAAATCGATTAAAGTATTTGACCTCCAACATAAATAAAGAGAAACGAAGAGATAAATAAAAGCATCTAAATAACGTCACTAAACTTATAAGTTTATATATATCATCCGCCCACGAAAGAAACTTGACAACTTTTCTCATTAAACCGAAAATTCCCAAAAGAAATTTAAATCTATGTTGGGAAAGTAATTGGAATTGACAAGTGGGCGTGAGTAAGTAACCAATATGTGCAACATGAGTATATAACGTCAGTCAAACACTGTATAATTAGGTACTGGTTTAGTGTAAAAATAGCAGAATCCGGTTCGTTCGATATTATATAAGATTATGGATGTCGGTTTTAAGCATTATTTTAAAATAAGGGATAATACGTTATATATTGGAGGTAAAAAAGTATAATATGTTAGCATAAAAGTTCTTGATATGACAATTTCTTCGTACTTAATTAATTTTCATTTAGTAATTCTTATATCCTGTTGTGTTACGCATAATACAACAACTACGTATGTAGTATTGTCGGACTATGCTTTGTAGTCCAATGGGCTGATAAGTTTAGAAAAGAAACGTTCTGTTCTATACGAAATACTAGGTTAGGTTAGGTTTGCGTGGCAGACCTCTGGCATTGTCCAAACAGTCACACGTAGTCCTATGAGGAGCATTGTGGTACCGCGGAACCTATTTGCATCAGCTTCCTAATGGTTAACGCGATCGTAGAATATTCTTGACAGCTCATTCAAACCAGCCACTGCTGTTAATAAACTTAGTAAGTCGACCCAGTTGGAAAACTGTTCACTTCCTCCAGATAATTAAAAAATGGTTTGCCCAGTGCATTGAACCTTCTTCTCGCGAGGCCGGGGCTTTCACACAAAAAATGCTGAATACTTTCCTCCTTTTCTTCATCCCTGCAACTTCTACAGAAGTCGTTAGTTGGTATTTGCATACGTTCAGCGTGTTCACCGAACAGGCAATATCCGGTGATTATGGCAGTGATGTTTCTTAGGTCCTTCCGACTGTGCTGTAATAGCGCTGCGGTTTTTCTGTCATTAAATAGGGGCCACAATTGCCTGGAGATGCTACAAGTTGTAAGCTCTGTCCATCTGCTTTGCGCAAGTTGTTTAGCTATTCGATCTATCTCTTCTTTGACTGATCCCAGTGGTCTAGCCACAGTATCCTCTGCTAGTTCAACAGACATGCTTGCGCCCTCCCTGGCGAGCGCATCAGCAGTCTCGTTGCCCTGAATGCCGCTATATGTCCAGGAACCCAACACAAGGTGATTCGAGGTTCAGCACCAAGTGTGCAGAGATTGTTACTAATTTTGACTTAGTACTGCTGGAACAAATTGCCTTTATGTCTGCTTGACTGTCTATATAGATAGCTATAGACGCAGGTCCTCTCAAGCCAGAGTGATCCCGCAGGGGGTTGACTGCTTTATCTACTGCAAAAATGTCTGCCTGGAATATGCTGCAGTAGTCAGGGAGTCTGTACGACCTCTGTATTAGCATGCTCTCGGAGAAGATACCAGCTCTCACCCCGACGTCCATTTTTGAACCGTCTATGAAGATCGAGTGATCCACCTCCATTATTACTTAATTGCCTTCCCACTCTTCCCTACCCGGAATGAGCATAAAAAAGCCCCTTTCAAAGTCTGGCAGCGAAACAGTGTAGCACTTTTTGCAGCCACATTTTTTCCGTAAATATCCACGGGTATCGATGCAGCATTACTTCCAGTGCCGCCGTCGGTGCTGAGTGAAGGGCACCGGTCACTCCTAAACAAGCTGCCCGGTGTACCCTTCGTTAGTTTTTTCATGTGTATTGCTTTTTCCAAAGCAGTCCACCAGACCAGGACCCCGTAGGTTAGTATAGGTCTTACAATGGCTGTATAAATCCAGTGTACTATGTGGGGTTTCAATCCCCACTTCTTACCAATAGCTTTTTTGCAGGCATAGAACGCATACGAAATATTAAACCAAGAATTTGTTTTATTCCCAGCCTAAACTGACAAAAAATATAATATGTGTACTCACTAACTAAGTATAAGAAACTATTTCATTCCATTGTTTTATACCTAAAATGTTAGTAAAGGGATATTACATTTTAAAAAATGCCAAATTTTATATTTTAGGTATTTTGTCCCTACAACACCTTTCTCTCTGCAAGTTGTCTTACCGGCTTAATTAATCTCCTTTTTAATTTGTAACGCCAAACGACTGGCAAACTTAAAGACACGGCTTTGCACTCAAACGACAAATGAAAATTAAAATCCGTGTTGCTCCAGGTCATTGAGTTTTCCCTTTTCAGGGCAGTATTGTTGTAATGTAATTTGTAAATCCGTATCCCCTTTGTATCGGTTAATAGCCTATTCACTTAATTTTGGCGACGTGAGGAATTTGTTTTGTTAGCAGTTTGGATCGAGTCAATGTGGCTTAATTATTGGTTCATTATATTTGTAAGCTTAGGTTTGGCTAATCTTTAAACTGCTATGTTGATGTTGGATGGATTTTTTACTTTTGTCTGACAAACTATCAAGATTGCAAAAGTACGTCCCATAGCTAGAAATTATGTATCACTCACTCCATTATAAAAATAATAAATAAATGAACATGCCTTCCACATCCACATTGTGATAAAGTAATATCGGTTGAAAAAATATTTTGCTGTATGTAATGGCTGCAGTATTGGTCAATGGAATTAAAAGTTTTTTTCTCCTCCCTATATAGTAAACAACGCATTTTGACACTGTTTTGAAGGACGTAAGTAACAATTACCGAAAAGGTATCGATTGCCCTTGACGACGGGTTGTAATTCAACTTACCACCCTTGGGTGGTAATAATTTATGCCATATAAAAACAATGATTGATAAAAATTGAGTAATATTAAGTGATATGAATATTAATAGTACAATTATTACAATTATGAACATTATTTACAAAATTTGGATAAATGTTTTCTCGTTTTTCTCTCAATTTGTATGAAATGTTCTGACTCCATAATTTCTACATCTCTAACCAAGGTTTCTGTTACTCTTGAAGTACTGCAGGTGACTTCTGGCTTCGTTATATTGTATAATATTTTATTTGCAACGTCCTTTTTATTGTTGACGCTTTACGCTGCATAACTTTCCGCAATAGTTGCTGATTTCCATCCGCCATGTCGCTTGAGGGCTAAGACATCAACTCTAGTTTTCGCTAATAAAGTGGCCGACGTTCTTCTAAGGGAGTGTCCAGTATACTCCTTAAAGTTCTGAAAGTTCAGAAGTTTAGCAATTTTACTTGGGATTGAAGAAATCGAGTTTTTTCCGACAGTCTGGTTTAAGCACTTTCCATTTTCATATCGCATGAACAAGCGAAGATTAAAATTCGTCATGTGGGATCTTATATCAATGTACCTAGTTTCGAACTACTTTGAAATAACAAACCTTTTTTTTTGGGTTTATATCCGTCACTTTTTCTTTTTTAAAATGCTCGAAGTTTAGGATACTTGGAAATATCTATGTTTTCCTCTATGAAAAGGGTGGACTTCAGCATGGAATATTCACACCAGAGGCTTAATGGAGACTTTAATACAGCAGATTTTTCGTAAAAGTACGCCAAAAGCACGGTTTCTTAAACTGCGGTAGCATTCTTTGTTTGGCACCATTTCTTGAAGTATTGATAAGTTGCTTCATACTTCTTCCTCGAATTTTCTGGCAGCAGCGACAGACAAGTGATATTTGCTGGTTCTTCTATATCCATTTGGCTGTTATACTTATCAATAATTTCAATTTCTCTCAATTTTTGATAATAAACTGTCAGCTTGACGTTGTTGTTAAAATAACAATGCTTATGATGCTATAGAAACTGGTCAAAGCTGTCCATAAATTCATACGAAAAGTATCGAATTAAATTTATAAAAATTCAAGAATAAATTCTGCGGGGAGGAGAAAAAATATTATATACTTCACGGGATGTAAGTATATTTACTCACATCCCTTGTAGTATAAATAACTATTTTATTTCGGTAGAGCCTATAACCTCCCTAACGAGATGTGATATAGCATGTCTGTCGAGGGGAAAAAAGAACGAACCAGAATGATTTGTGCTATCTTTCAACGATGCATAATTTAAGAATTGTTATTTTGTTAGCCCCTTCAATTTATAATGCTGCTACTATTTAAAAAAATACAGTCTAATTTCTACTGCGAAGAAACCTACTGTATTATTTAACCCCACAACAAACAAACCTGAGTATTTCTCTTATTTTCCTACATTTTCGTTGTTTTCATCCTTTCCTTGAAGGATAATTAGACTGCAGATTTTCCGTCATTAAAACACCTGATGTGCCGACGTCACGCGAGCTCTATGGAGGTATTTTATGTCTTTATAATTAACTTGTTAGTCAGGAAGTTTGCCGGAACACTTACATTTCATTTTGGTGCCCTGCTTTATTTTCAAGACGAATATTAATTTTGGTTTTGGCTTTTTAGTGCTTGGAAGGAAGATGAGTTATTAAACCAAAACATTTCCGCAAGAGAAAGAGGTCGCTATATACAATTGGTTAACATATCTGCCCAGAAAGCAGGATATTATTGAATTGGTTTTATCTTATGCCAGAACGTTAAATAAATTCAATTATTATAAAACTTATTTGCGACTTGTGACTTGTGACCACGATTCTTTAGGTACAGTTGACGAAAATAATTTCGTACACTAAACTGTGATACTGTAAATGCAACGTTTTTACCTTTATTACCTTTATAACGCGTTAGTTGTTATCATGATATATGTCAAAGTATTGTCATCATCTTATTTAATTTAAAAATGCCTCATTCAAATATTATTGAAAAAGTAAGAATAACATGTTTAGTAGAAATAAATATATATATATGGAAAAATAGCTGATTATTTTAGAGTACTTACCTAGAAGTACTGTTCCAGGAATTGTAAAAAAATGGCGCTATCATCAAACACTTGAAAGGTCTGTTGGGTCTGGTTTAAATAATAGAAAATCATCAAATGAAGAAAACCGAAATTTGGTGGAGTATTTAAGGCAACGGGATTCTCTGCTTCATCTAGAACTGCGCAACGCCGAGGAAGACAATGTTCCGAATTAAGAAATCGAGCAGCTGCATCCAAACCGTTTTTAAAAAAATAGTGATAAGGAACAAAGAATTGAGTTTGCTATGCAATATTTACCAGAAAATTATTTTTTTTTGCAATGGCAATCTTTTCCGATGAGAAAACTTTTCAGTTTAAATATAATGGAAGCATTCGAGTATAATATAGACCAAATTCCCGATATGATGAGAAGTATACTCAAAAAAAGCAAACCAGTGGACGTTTCTCCGTTAATGCGTGGGCATGGATAAGTGTTTACGGTGCAGTTGTATGCTAGAATATTGGTAGAACACTAAACAGTAATATATATTTTCAGATTTTGGAAAATATTTTTCTTCCTTCTGCCGCGATAGTTTTTGAAGGAAATAACTTTATATTTCAGCAGGATAACTGCCCTGAGCATACTGCAAGAAATATAGGAAACTCGTTTAGACAAAACAACGTAAGATGTCTGCCTTAGTGCTAAAGAAGTCCTGATTTTAATCCAATTGAAAATGTTTGGGGATTGATGGTAAAAAAAATGTACAAAAAAATTTTTAAACTACCGAATGAATTAGAGTTATTTGACAAAATAGAAGAAATTTGGGAGGGGCTATCTTTGGATAACACCAGAAGTATTATTTTGTCAATGCCAAGAAGATTACGATTAGTGTTAGAATCCAATGGCGCAGCAATTAAATATTAGTACTTATTTTGTTTGTTGTTTGTTAATAAATTTACCCTTTTTGGCTTTATGCTTTTGTAGTTTTCCTGGTAATATTTTATAATTTTCTTATTTCGCGGCAGTAATTTTAAGACAAAAATATTCAGAATTAACCATTATTACTTATGGTAAACAATCGTACATACAATAATTTACAGCTATGTGTATAGCTGGCGTTCTATCCAGGTATACGCAGCAAGGTGAGAAACCCGTTTTACCAAATTTTGTTGTAATTGATGGAGTGTACGAATTTATATGTCGTCAACTGTACATGAAAATTACGCGGTAATGGTTCCTGAAACAAAATGTTCGGTTCGCTGAAAAGAACAATGTTAAATCTATATTATTATATAAAATAGTAAAGCGACTATTCCTATAATCATGAACTTTTGAGTATGTCTTCTTCTTAACGTAGGCGTTCACTTAGAAGGGATTTTTCGAAAATCAACCCCTAAAGGAGTAAAAACGGGGTTTAACCTTTTATAGGAGTTTCTGTATCTCAGAAACTAAATTGGTGGAGGTCTAAAAATTGGCATATAAGCTCCTCTTATGAAATAAGAATATACGGGTTTCGTCATTTATTTTAAATTCACTTAGATGTTGAAAAAAGGGGGCTCTATCCTATTTTAAGGGGGGTACTTTCTTATATTATTAAGTAATGTCGCTAAAAATTAGTACTATGCTTACTTTTAACTATGTAAAATGAAACGAATATACCCTTAGTTTAGTTAATATATCTTAGCGTCATGAAGAAATAGTTTTTCTACGAAACGACCGTAACGCTAAAACTTTTTGAAATATAGTGACAAATAACAAAGTATCTATATATTCGTTTTATTTTACATTGTTACAAATGTATTGTCACAAAGTAACGGACGATTCAATTAATCCTATGCTTACGTTGTTAAAATAAGCAAGTACGCTGATAATGTAATACAACATAAGACATAGTTTATATTGATAGCTTATTTTTTATTAACCCGTATTAAATAAATTACTAGGGTTTCAAACCCGTTTTATATATCAATTCCAGATTTGCTAGAACAGTGTTTCTATTGGTGGTAACCAGTTTCATTAGCAGCACAGACTTGTTGAATAATGAACTACTTTTAATAGAGCAATTTTTTTAAGAAATAAATTGTCTCTTCTCGATGCGACGCATTTTGTTCTCAGTAAAGCGCTTTTTCTACAAATAAGAAAGCAGAACAGCGTCCCTAAAAACGAATTGTATCCGTTTAAACCTATAGTCCACAAGACATTGGTGGGGATTCGTAGCGATATAGATAATAGTTTTAACGTATTTGTCGCGCAGGTCATGTCGTTGTTCGGAGTCTTCTAGCTATCCTTCCTGAATTGTAATTTTATTGATCGTACCAATACCTGTTTTAATTAATTTGTTTTTACTTTGTATTTAAGTTATTTTAAAGTTTGCATGTCAGATAAAGCAATAGAAGATTCTTATTTCGCACAACCCATCATTAGTATTGGACTTTATAATCTATGGACGAGTTTAACTATCTCAGAAAACCATGTTGCATAATAGATAATCATATTATACAGTGTTAAACGACAAGAACTATATCACACTAGAAGCTATTTAAATTTTTAAGAACTACAGTACTGATTTTTATTGGCAACTATATGCTTTGTTAACCGTAGCAAGCAAATATTATTACGATTAATGTCAAGTTCCATTACAACTGCCATTCGAAACTAATTCAGTATATAAAACCAGATTACACCCCTAATAAAACTTGCTAATTACTGTAAATATTCAGAACAAAAATGGCTATAAACCATTCTATGGTAGCCTTAACTCCTACCTCCTATTTGCTAAAATTACAGTGATATTATCACTACACGACGGTCTAGCAATTTTCGTAGTCTTACAGTAGGAAAGCTCGTTGCTGTCACATATAGTATTAAACAGTTGTATAAAGGATATGTGAATTCTTATAAGGAATAGAAGATTTTTCTTAGTGTACATACGTGTTTGGTTGTAAGGTTGTAGGTAAGTAAATATTTTTGGTCCGAGTGTCTTTAAGAAAGCACCAAAGAAATTTATCTTATTGTCACCTGCTTCACTTGGTTTTTCGACGTTATTTTATTATTAAACTATATTATGTAACACTATAGAAAAGGGATTTACAGGGAGCGATAATATGCAGATTAATTACCATTAAGAATTCTCTGTGTAAGCAAGAAGTGATGTGAAAGCGATTTATGATGAGTTTAACGAAAATGAATACGGAGTAGGGAGCTTGTCATATGCGAAAATCCATTACCAAGCTTTTTGGCGTGTGGCATATGCGTTAACAAAATTATTAATTATAAGGAGTATAAATATATTTTCATTTCAACATAAAATTAAACTACGGGTTTTAATGCTAGCTGATTTCTAATAATTGGTACCCACACTGTAAAACAAGGCAAATCTGTAGTCATCTATGAAGCATCTGGTCACACCTAAGTACCAGACTTGTAAAACGTAAATACATTATTATACGATGTATGGTGACTTTTTAAAAAGGTATAATATTTGAAGCATAAGGTAGTACTTGTAGTAGTAGTAACATGTTTTATTTAGAAAAAAGCTACAATTAAATATTTTTGAAAATATTTTTAACACAATTTTATAGATTTGTTTCTAAATTTTAAAACGCAACCTTCTTTTAACAAAAACAGACAGAAAAGTTAAACATTTTTTAAATTGTACAAATATTACGTACCATTTTGTATTTTAATTAAATGTAATTTTAAAGTTTTTTTAAACAGTTTTAATCATGATTTTTGAGATTTAATAGAATTTTCCAAATTATTATATTCTATCAAACCTTTATAAAAAAATAGATTTGTAAGCTAATGTTTTAGACACTCTATCCACATAAAAAATTTGATTAGTTCTTGTTATATAATTATAATGGCCATAATTAAAAGAACAATTTTTTTTTTAACAATCAGGCAATAAATTATTTTTAATTTTATGTAAAAAGATACTTACTAATTTCAATTTTTTAGCATCAATTATTACAACAATTATATTAGACAATTTAAATTATTACTCATAACCATACATTTAGTTTTTGAAATATTTAATTTTAATTTATTTACTTTTAGCCAATTTAATAATATATATATCTCGGAATTTAGAAAATTTAGACCATATTTAAAACATTAATGTAAATTAAGGTGTCATCAGCAAACATTTGTAACTTACACATTTTTAAAACTAAAGGCATATCGTTGATGTATGAAATAAATAATATTAGACCTAGTATACTTCCTTGAGGAATTCCTATATTATTTGTTTTTTTATTTGAATATGTTTTTGATATTTTTGCTTTTTGTGACTTGTTACTTAAATAATTTTTAAACCATTTATAAACGTTTCCGCGAATACCATACTGATACAATTTACTCAATAATTTAGCCCTGTCAATTGTTTGGAATGCCCGCCTAAAATCCAAAAATGCAGCTATAGGTTGTAATCCCGCATTTATGAAAATTAAAAAAAAACTTTCTACACCTATTTAATAATAATTCTTGTTTAAGAAATGTATAAAATGTTCCTTAAAATTTATTAACAGTAACAAAATGTTTTTTATATATTCGAATATTTAACCCCATTTACATATATCCTTATAATACTTTTTATGCAGAGGTCGGTTTCCAAAATAACACGCTATTAGATAATTATTTTTATAATGGAATAAAAACAGACTAATCCATCATTTTTTATACACACGAGAAAGTGGAGTATCACTTATTTAAAATTAATCATGTAAATTAAAAAGAATTTCCGCTGGAAACACAATTTGTGAAGTGGTTATATACCGAGTGTTAACGAAATTACTGTATATAACATATTCCATTTCAAAATCAGTGCAGCACCTGCGCAGCGGCCAGAAAACCAGGTACTAGGTAACTAGGTATTCGACCAAGTAAAAAATTGAAAAGAGCCGTATTTTTTTTATTAAGCAGGTAATAATACTTAATAACTAGTTATTAATACAAACACACAAACACACCTTTAACATAATTTTAGGCATCCCGTCGTTTGCTTTATTGTCCAGTTACCCTTTTTGGTTGGCGCAATCTCTGCACACTTGGTGCTCAACATCGAATCACCTTGTGTTGGGTTCCTGGACACAGCAACATATATGGCAACGAGACTGCTGATGCGTTCGCCAGGGAGGGCGCAAGCATGTCTGTCGAACTAGCAGAGAATACTGTGGCTAGACCACTGGGATCAGTCAGAGAAGAGATAGATCCGATAGCTAAACAACTTGCGCAAAGCAGATGGACAGGGCTGACAACTTGTAGCATCTTCAGGCAATAGTAGCCCCTACTTGACGGCAGGAAAACCGCAGCGCTATTACAGCACAGTCGGAAGGACCTAAGAAACATCACTGCCGTAGTCACCGGACATTGCCTATTTGGTAGAGACGCTGAACCTATGCAAGTACCAACTGACGACTTCTGTAGAAGTTGCAGAGATGAAGAAGAGGAGGAAAGTAGTCAGCATTTCTTAAGTGAATGCCCCGTTCTCGCGAGAAGAAGGTTTAATGCCCTGCGCGTACCATTCTTTAATGATCTGGAGGAAATGAGCAGCCTGCGTCTGGGTCGACTCACTAAGTTTATTAACAGCAGTGGCTGGTTTGAATGAGCTGTCAAGATTCTCCTACGATCTACGTCGCTTTAACCATCAGGAAGCTGATGCGGATAGGTTCCGTGGAACATGTGTGGTACCACAACGGTCCTTATAGGACTACGTGTGGGTTTTTGGACAATACCAGAGGTCTGCCACTCTAACCTAACCTAACTTAAACTACCCTTTTTGGTTTCACGTTTCACATCCTGTCATCTGAAATAGTTTTAAGGTTGGAAGATGAGAGCTGCAACGCGGCAGTTGCTCTGATTACCCTTAGTATCAAAGTATAGAAAAACAACATGCCCAGCTTATAGCAAATTGATGCATGAGGGAGGTCTTTTTAAATTTACATATTTAAAGAAAGCAACATTTACAAAATTAATAACAGTAAACAAAAATAGCACTGTCTACCAACTTATCCCGACGCATATATTGATTACTAATTTACCGAAAGCTGGCTCCACTCCGATTGACTATTCCAGAGAGGATTTTATATTTACGTTTTATCGGTAAAGTAGCAGAGCTCAATGGCATGACAGTAAGTTGTATTACAAATTATTTTCATTGCACCTTCATCTTCGTTGCATCCTGGGCAAATGTTTATCTGCCCTTGCCTTTGCTTTAGTTTTTGGTTTGCTAAAGTTAGACTGAACAAAAGTATGTTAGTAAAGAGCGTTATCAAAAATTATGGCTTCTACAAAGAGGATAAACATATGGTCCACATCTTGTATGTAAAACAATGGAAATATGAAAAATGATTCCATAGGGAATTAAGA
This sequence comes from Polydrusus pterygomalis, assembly GCA_963969555.1. Lineage (NCBI taxonomy): Eukaryota > Metazoa > Arthropoda > Insecta > Coleoptera > Curculionidae > Polydrusus > Polydrusus pterygomalis. The sequence continues at coordinate 26,021,671 of OZ018379.1, forward strand.
ACCATGAAAGAGCGAATTTCCTTCTAAATCTTAAACAAGTGAATATTATGAAAGAAAGTGTTTAGGTGGGTAGGTGTGATGTTTATATTACTTCTTATTTTATTTATTTTGGTTTATCATCATAGTCCTTTTTTTATAAAATATATATAATTACATATTTAATCTATTAAATAAATACTCCTTTTTCCTCAAGGCAAGGTTCCGCTTATAGGGACAGTTGTAATAGGATCACTGTATATTTATTTTGCACCATAAATACCTTTATACCTTGTGTGTTGTTACTAGCAAATAGCCGTAGTAAGTAGCGTAAAATAGTCAATATCCTAAAAATAGACAATCTATTTTTATATATTGAAAGGGACATTGTTGATCTAATTTGAGAATATTTTTGGATTCTGCATGCCAACATTACTTAAAACAATGCTTAGAAACACCAAAAAAATTGCAGGCACCAAAATGGGTAGTTACTAGGTTAGTGTCTCTGGGTAGATTGTTATTTTAATAAGGAATAATTTTGTAATTCTCATTCCTTACTGAATTTTCTTTGCTCTCGCTACTTACTGCTGATACTATTTATTAAAACATATTTTACTTCATTTTCGTTGATAATTTGTAAAACCACGTTTATATATACATACATTTATAGCCCACATGATTAATTATTTTTAGATGACGCTTTAATTCCCGGAGCCTATTTTACCTAATGGAATTACCTCATTACCCTAAAGAATTACCATTGTTTCAATAATAATTATCTAATGTGCATTTTAGAGTCTATCCGTCGCCATGATAATTGATTTATTTAAATTAATATACAATTTTTATATTTTTTTAAATAATACTTATATCGTTTTGTAACAAGATTTAAAAAATAATTATAATTAAACCCTGTATATTTGTAAAATATTTTTTTTTCTTTATCATATGTGAAAAGAATGAGATGAGGGTAGGGAAATGTCTTAAATTCGTTTCTACATATTTAATTTTATAGTATTGTCCTTGTTATCAAGAGCAGGTAGGTTCACCCCGTATCCGATAAATTTATGGCGTTTGCAATTGTTATTTAGGTTAGGCACTGTTCTTAATTGACCCCAGGACCGGATATATAATCAGTCTTGAAAAAGCCTTTGTATTGTGCGTTTGAGAAATTTGTTGAAGTGTTGGTTCCATGATACATGGAAATCTTAGGTTTCAACTAGTTTTTATTATGTGGCCCCCGTGGGAAAATTATCGCTGTGGATCTAATAGAAGAAAATTGAATAACCTATCATTGGATGCAAAACAAGTTGTTAAGAATATATAGTATATATACAGAGTGTCCCCGATAAGAATGCCAGTGACGTAGCAAGGGGGGCGGCGAATAGGGCGACCGCCCGGGACCCCATATTAACAGGGCGCTAGAAATACGGAAATTTAAAATTTTACTTATGCAATTACGACTGGATTGCTTTTGACATTTGGCAACGCCGATATTAAATATTAATGCCAAAACGACTATGAATGTGGAATATTTGAGAAACAATACATTACAGTTATTCCAAACTTTAATGAAGCTGTTATTTGCTGCAAATAAAAACAGAAGAAGTGACTTTACTTTTAAACAATGTACCCACTAATAAAAAATAAATTTGCTTTTTTTATTATCTTATTTAATTTTCAATAAAATAAGTAGGTAAGTAATAATAAATTTTTAAAATATTTACTAAAAATTATTGACCAAATTTGGGCGTGGTCTTGAAAGTTTTTCGCCTGCGGCGCATTTTGCATGTAGCGGGCCTTTAGTACACCACCAAGTTTACAAACTACGAGTCGCCACTGCTGTTAATATATATTTTTTAAACTTATAGATGTATAATTTTAGTTTTAAGATTGTCTGGTAAGGCGCAGAACTACTATTCGCCCGGAGCGCCAAAATTCCTAGCTACACGTCTCTGAAGAATGCACTCTACAGGGATCTCGTAAACCGTTGAAGATACAGAAATGGTTAAATCAGAGAAAAATTTCGCCCTACCAAATTCTGCAACGATGTGTTTTCAAAATTAAAAAATTAGAATCTTTCCGAATATATGGTCGGAAAATTTTAGTTTATTATTTTTAAATTCCCCTCCTCATTCCAAATTAAACGACAACTGCAATTTTATCTTGTATAAACATTCTTTTGTTTTCAAAGCCAACTAGAAGTAGGTTGACTCTGGAAAAGAAAAATTTTTACGGGTTTTACAATTTCCACTGAAACAATAGATTTACTAAATACCTAACAGTATTTTCAGCAACCAAATTCGTTTAATTTCATTTTCAAAAAGGCCACCATCTTTTTCTTAATCTAAGTAACAGCGATATACAATTTTATTACGTTCTCTAACATTCTTGGAGTTATTCTTTAGCTTAAAGTTGGTCAGTATTTAATAGGACTTCATTTTTAAGATACAAAAATCCAAGGGTATAAGGTCGGGAGAACGCGCAGGCCACCGTATGTGGCCGTTAGCGGCAATTTATTAAAAGATGAAATCTAGAGAGATTGAAGAGCTTTATAAGTATTGCTATCTATGTGATGATAATTAAAAAGTACTTGATAGAGCACTGATACCATCTGGATAAAAATTTAAACATTTTATTTTAAAGAAAAAGTGGATAATTATAATTTTGTTGTAAAGCTGCTATATCTTTCTTTTAATAAATTCTTTGCTTTTAAACTTGCAAGTTTCCAGTCATGTCACCTATATTTGTGAAATTTTTGTGCCACGATTTCAGAGTCAATATAGTTTCCACTAAAACTTTTGTTTTATTGATAAATCCGTACGGTCGCGTCCCGTCTGTATAAAATATATTTCCGTGTTCAATTCAAAAAACTATCGTTTAAATTACCCTCTTTCACGCAAGGCCTTTTGTCATGTATTTTTATATTGAAAATATACCAAGTGGTACATCGCCACACCGGCCGTTATGGGAAATCCCATGTAAATTTTGCTACCCTTAAATAATGGCACCCCTATTAATTTTACAACCAAATTGTAATAGACTTTTTTGAAAGTCCTTTCATGATGGACTTGCACACCAAATTTCATTATTTTCTAATTAGCCAATTTATCTTTATATTTATTTATTTAATTTCCCAACCAACTTTACAAAAGTTCATTACAGGGAAATTTCTAATTAAAAAAAAATTAATTAATTAAGATTAAGAGTCAAAATTATAATTATAGTATCATAATATATAACAACAAAAAAAAAACAATAATAATGTTATATTTTTAATAAATATTTTTTAAATAAATATTTGAACTTTTTTATATTGATTGTATTTTTATTTTTTTTTGGAATATTATTATAAATTTTTATACTATCATGAAGAATTGATTTTTTTCCAAAATTATATTTTATTGTTACAGTTTTTAAATTTTTATTTTTTCTTGTATTGTATTCATGAAATGTTGTGCTATCAATAAATTTTATTTCAGAATTTTTAATCTTTTCATTGATTGAGTGAATTAATATACCTACTTTTAATTTATATAAATTTTCTATATCCAAATAATTATTTGGATTATATAAATTTACAGTAGGCTCTAAAAATGGTAATTTATGAATGCATTTTATGGCTTTATTTTGTAATTTTTTTAAAGGATTGATATTTGACAAACAGGCAGAACCCCAAACTGATATTATATATTGCAATTTTGAATATATTAATGCAAAGTAAATATTTCTTAAAAATTTTAATGGGATGTAATATCTTACTTTGTATAAAATACCAATTAAAGGAGAAATATTATATCTTAAATTATTAATATGTGTTTTCCAACTTAAATTTTCATCTATATGTAAACCTAAAAATTTTATTGTATTTGAATATTTTATAATACCATGTCCATTAAAAAGTAATTGCAATTTATGTCCAACATATTGATTTGTTTTAGTTATTATCATAAAAGAAGATTTTTCAAAATTTAAAGTTAATTTAAAACTTTGTAGCCACGAATAAATTTGAATTAAATCTTGTTTTATATTATCTAAAATTTGATCTATATCATCATCAAAATATATAATTGTTTTATCATCTGCAAATAATTTTAAATCACCTTTTAATTTTAAGTTTGAAATTGAATTTATGTATATCAGAAAAATAATAGGTCCTAAAATTGATCCTTGCGGTACACCACAAGTAATGTTTTTAAATGTTTTAAGAGTTATTAGGAGAAATCTTAGTAAATTTCTTGAAAATTAAATACAGCTTTGAAACAGTTGACGACAGATAATTTCGTACACTAAACTGTGATACTGTAAATGCAACTTTTTTAACTTTATTACCTTTGTAACGTGTTAATTTTTATCATGATATCTGTCAAAGCATTGTCATTATCTTATTTGATTTAAAAATGCCTCCTTTAAGTGTATTGAACAAGCAAGAATAATATGTCTGGTAGAACTAGGGTGGTCTTATGGAAAAATAGCTGATCATTTTAGAGTACCTAGAACTACTGTTCAAGAAATTGTAAAAAAATGGCGCTATCATCAAACACTTAAAAGGTTTGTTGGGTCTGGTTTAAATAATAGAAAATTATCAAATGAAGAAGACCGTAATTTGGTGGAGTATTTAAGGCAAAATTCATTTGAAACTGCAGTATCCGCTATTCACATAACAGGATTCCCTGCATCATCTAGAACTGCGCAACGCCGAGTAAGACAATCTTCCGAATTAGGAAATCGAGCAGCTGCATCTAAACCGTTTTTAAAAAATAGTGATAAGGAACAAAAAATTGGGTTTGCTGGAAGGATTCGAGTATATAGACCACCAAATTCCCGAAATGATGAGAAGTACACTCAAAAGAAACAAACCAGTGGACGTTTCTCCGTTAACGTGTGGGCATGGATAAGTGTTTACGGTGCAGGTGTATGCTGGAATATTGGTGGAAAACTAAACAGTAATATATATCTTCAGATTTTAAAAAATGTTTTTCTTCCTTTTGCCGCGATAGTTTTTGAAGGAAATAACTTTATATTTCAGCAGCATAACTGCCCTGTGCATACTGCAAGAAATATAGGAAACTGGTTTACACAAAACAACGTAACATTTTTAATTGGGTGCTCAAAAAGTCTTAATTTAAATCCATTTGTAAATGTTTGGGGATTGATGGTAAAAAAAATGTACAAAATAAATTTTAAACCACAGAATGAAATAGCGTTATTTGATAAAATAGAAGAAATTTGGGAAGTGCTAACTCCGTATTACACCATAAGTATTATTTTGTCAATGCCAAGAAGATTACGATTAGTGTTAGAATCCAATGGCGCAGCAATTAAATATTAGTATTTTGTTTGTTAATAATATTACGCTTTTTGGCTTTATACTTTTGTAATTTTCTTGGTATTATTTTATAACTTTCTTATTTCGCGGCTGTAATTCAAACACAAAAATATTTAGATATAACTATTATTACTTATGGTAAAAAATCGCACATACAATAATTTACAGCTATGTATATTAAACATGTAACTTTTTGTTTTAGTTCAAATTTCAAAGCTAATTTAGTTTTTTTTCTAAAGCGCAAAACATTGGATTATTATTACCATTTATAATTATGCCCCATACAGATTTTCCAACCTCGAGTCACCTGCTGTAACAAGGATAAATAACCGTCAGTAGTCCGTCAAAAAAAGATTTATTTCATAAAAGTACCCGCCATAATAAAAAGTAAAATGTCAATTAATAGACTTTAAAAAAATGTTATTGTTACATTGTATTCAATGATTTTACCTAGTTATACACAATTATTTATATATATTTATATATCTGGGGAAGCAAGGGCACGGCTTAAACTAATTAATGACGATGATGAATCAGAAGATTGTGGACGATCTGTTTTTTGAATTATTTTGTGAAAAAAATTCTGATGGCACTAGACACCTGCGACTACATGGCAGAGAATTGTATCAGAGATTTGGACGAAGACTCAATGAACATGACATGCCCAAATTAGCAATATTTCTAAAACATCATCCGCATGTAGTCTCCCTAAATTTGGCATATAATGATATTGGAAATGAGGGAATTAAAGTCCTAGCTGAAGAATATTTGGCCGAGGAAAATAATTTATATTTCCTTAACTTGTTGCATTGTGACATAGGAGCTGAAGGTATGAAATCGTTATCATATGCAAAATGTCTGAGACTGAAAAGTCTTCGACTTGTGGGCAATAAATTGGGCTTAGAAGGAGCAAGATTTATCGGCATATTAATTGAAAACTGTTCTACTTTGGAAGATCTAGATATTGGAGAAACAGACCAGATATTGGAAAGCATTGAGTCACTACTCATAGTGATAGAAAAGAGTCCATTAAAATCGTTAAATATTTCAAGAATTATTCCATCTTCTTTTTATTCAAAGTACAATAACTCCGCCCTAGCTGATGATCTCGGAATTTTACTGAAAATGAATACATCATTGGAAACACTTCGAGTTCAAAAGTGTGAATTTGATGGTAAGAATATAGTAGGTATATTGTATACACCATATAAGATTACAAAACAAAAATTCTTAAAAAGTAAACACGGTCATGATATACTTCAATGAAACCACAAGGAACATTTCGTTATGATGATGTTAGATGTTACTAGACGTTTTATTAGTTTTAACATGTTTTACAGTATTCAAGGAAAAATAATTACTGTAAGTACTAATTTATTAGACGCAAGTACTTAAAACGAAATTATAAAAAAATTATTTATTTCAAAATTTGGCGACTGGATAAACAACATTTTTTTTAAATACACCCATTAAAGCAACAACTAGTTTAAATGGACCGCAATTGGATTCTTCAGAAAATTTTAGACATATTTCATGTACAGGGTTATCCAACCAAGACTAGACAAGGCGATTTTTTGACTTTTCCTGTACTTTTATAAAAAAACTGAAATAGCCATCTTAAGTCATTTTCTCCCGCGAATTCGAATATCTTCAGCAAAAAACAATTGAACATCAAACAAAAGAACTAAGGGTCACTTTGATATTTTTTAAATGGAACACCCTGTATATTTTTACATTTTTAAATTCCTCATAAAATTATAATTATTTTTTATTAAATGCACCATTAGTCTATACTTCATAGTTTCCGAGATATTGACTCTCGAAAAGTGACATTTTTGAACTTTGACAGCTTATAACTTTCTAACAGTACGTCTTAGAGCAAAACGGCTTACATGTCCCTATCTTCAATTTTTATTATCTTCCTAAAAATATCAACTTCCAGTTAAACCGGAACAACTATATTTTTATTAAAGATAGGGACATGTAAGCCGTTTTGCTCTAAGACGTACTGTTAGAAAGTTATAAGCTGTCAAAGTTTAAAAATGTCACTTTTCGATAGTCAATATCTCGGAAACTATGAAGTATAGACGAATTGTGCATTTTATAAAAAATAATTAAAATTTTATGTGAAATTTAAAAATGTAAAAATATACAGGGTGTTCCATTTAAAAAAATATCAAAGTGACCCCTAGTACTTTTGTTTGATGTTCAATTGTTTTTTGCTGAAGATATTCGAATTCGCGGGAGAAAATGACTTAAGATGGCTATTTCAGTTTTTTTATAAAAGTACAGGAAAAGTCAAAAAATCGCCTTGTCTTGTCTTGGTTGGATAACCCTGTACAATATTCTATACCTATCTTCAACTGTTTTCTGAAATATGAAGTGTTTTCAGATTTATTGCAAAAATTAACAACACACTCAAAAACTAATAAGTAATAGGTAAGTATTGTTTATTGTTAGATAACAATTTTTTAATTGGATCACATTGTTATCTAACATTGCCATGATTTGTTCACAAAAATACGTTATCTTATTAAAATCGTCTTCCATGAGCTCATGAGTAGGTATAATTTTATAGGGATACATTTTTCACCATACTGTTTTTTGACTAGAAGTATATGGGTTTTCCTCAAACTCAAGCATAATATCTACTTTGGTATCATCACTTATTGCATTGGCAGCTACTTTTTTTTTATCTGCCTTACATGTCCAAGCTGGCAAAACTGCTTTTCTATTTTACTAATTTTCCCTTGTGTTATAAGCGGCAAATTTGGAAATTTTTCATGAAATAATCGACCTATTTCCATTTGTGTCCGTTTTTTATCTCCATAATCAATCATCTGTAGAATTATTATTTGGTGCATTTCTGTTAAATAAACCATTTTTCTGATATGCAGTTAACGAAATTATAACGACTATAATACTAACAACTACTGTCATGCAGACAGATAACAATTTGCTAAGGTCAGGAATTTTAAACAAAAGTAAACAAAACTATTTATACCTTTTTTTTTAATTTCAATATCAGTAAAAAGAAACGCCGAAATGCAATAAATCTGAAAACACTTATGACCGTATGCACCATTTTACCCATTAGGCATGATTAGCTGATCGTGATTAACCAGGTAACCGTGATTAAATAAAACAGCCTATGCACCAACTAAAATGATACGTGGGTTTTGTAATCAGGGTAAAATTAAAAACTTGATTTGGCAACGTAGCTCAGATGCAAAAATTCGTGCCGGCAACCAGAAACACCAAACAGATTGACAGTTGTGGTTAGGTTTTCTTTGTTGTTTTTTCAACTATTCCGCGGACTTTTTCCAGTTTGGTTGGCTGTTTTGTGCATTAAACCCCCAATTTGACACGGTCCCTTTTCTGTTACGAAAAATTTCAGGATCTTCACCACCTAAGAGATATAAAAAATAGTTGTTATTCCTAGGGTCAACGGGTAGAAAAGTTGTGGTTTCATTAAATCGTAAAGTGTGATAGAAAGCAGTGAGGTAGAACAAGCATTATATCTAAAAAAAGTAATAAATTTGAAAGATCTGGTGTGGCTTTAATGCTTATCGAGTCAACTTAAAAGCTTGTATGACATATAAAGTACGTCAATTTGAGAAAGAGCATCTAATTACCAGCTATAACATACCTACCTACCTGGTGAATTTATTTTAATGTGTGTGCAATCTATGCACCCCACCACCCGGGGGAATCTTGCCCTGTGATAAAACTCTTGTTGAATATGCAGAAGTTGGGCATGATTTTCTGGCATTTGAATATATTTGGCCTCAACATAGCAATGGTTCTACTGACCTTTGAAATTATTCTGCATGCTGTGGTTTGGTGGATCCCCATATAGGATCCCCAATACCTATTTGATGCTTATTTGAGGCATAAAACCTTAAAGTAGTCAGCAGTTGGTTCATGGGCGGTACTTGATTATTTCTAAAAGTCAGGAATATTGAGAACTAACTAAGACTAATATGTACAGGGTGGCCAACTAAGCGAGGTAAGCGGCTGTATCTCAGGAACCGTTAATCGTACAGCTCTCGGAAAAAAAATTATATAAGTAAAGCGATCATGAGAAAATTCTGGAAATTACTTCCAAGTTCCTCATTTCGCCGCAAGGGGGCACAATTGAAAATTATTTTTTTTAATTTTAAATTTCTCTGAAAATTCCCATATGAAGGTATAACTCTGATTACATAATTGGAAAGCTTAGACAATTCTGCATGATTTTTCTTTAAGGCTCGTTGGCGTACCGACCTTGATAAGAGTGGGGGAAGCTATTGAATGTGTAAACATTAAAATCGCTGTGACTTCTAAACGCCTTATGCGATTTTACTAAATTTAAGATTGTTTGGAAGGGAAAGGTAAGTACTTCCAATCATCGTATCCAATGTTACACGATAGTTTCTAATAAAATTGCTAGAGGGAGCAATTTGTAATAATAACAGTTTTCTTGATTTTATACCGAAAATTCAAATCATACGGTATAACTATGATATCATATTCGGAAAGTAGATTAAATTTGCAAGAAAAAATGTAAAGACCGCAGTTCGATATTGTTGTTCGTTCCAGAGTTATTGCCAAAACAATAATTTTTAATTCAATTTGCGCCCTCTAGCAATTTTATTAGAAACTATTGTGTACCATTGGATATGACAATTAAAGGTACTTACCTTTCTCTTCCAAACGACCTTAAATTTAGTAAAATTGGATAAGTCGTTTAGAAGTTACAGCGATTTAAATTTCTACACTTTCACTTGATAAGAGTGGAAGAAGCTATTGAAAGTGTAAACATTAAAATCGCTGTAGCTTCTAAACGACTTATCCGATTTTACTAAATTTAAGGTCGTTTGGAAGAGAAAGGTAAGTACCTTTAATTGTCATATCCAATGGTACATAATAGTTTCTAATAAATTTGCTAGAGGGCGCAATTTGAATTAAAAATTATTATTTTGGCAATAATTCTGAAACGAACAACAATATCGAACTGCGGTCTTTACATTTTTTCTTGAAAATTTAATCTACTTTCCGAATAAGATGTCGTAGTTATACCGTATGATTTGAATTTTCGGGATAAAATCAAAAAAACTGTTATTATTACAAATTGCGCCCTCTAGCAATTTTATTAGAAACTATCGTATACCATTGGATACGACGATTGAAGGTACTAACCTTTTTCTTCCAAAAAAGTTTAAATTTATTAAAATCGGATAAGTCGTTTAGAAGTTACAACGATTTTAATGTTTACACATTCAATAGCTTCCCCCACTCTTATCAAGGTCGGTACGCCAACGAGCCTTAAACCAAAATGATGCAGAATTATCTAATATTTCCAATGATGTAATCAGAGTTATACCTTAATATAGGAATTTTCGGAGAAATTTAAAATTAAAAAAAATAATTTTCAATTGTGCCCCCTTGTGGCGAAATGAGGAACTTGAAAGTAATTTCCCGAATTTTCTCATGATCGCTTTACTAATATCATTTTTTTTTCCGAAAGCTGTACGATTAATGGTTCCTGAGATACAGCCGCTTACCTCGCTTAGTTGGCCACCCTGTACATAGTACTTACAAATTATTATCAAATTCCATTGTATGTTGTATTTCTCCCAATGTTGCTTCCGCAGTGGGTTTGGTAAGACGGAATATTCGAAAAAAACTCAATTCATCTATCGAATCAAAATGATTTTGTCTCTGAGGTCTAGCTCTCGGAAAGCCATCATTAATAATATCTATTACATCAAAATCATCATCGAAGATGATTTCGTCTTCCATTTCAATTTTATTATTGAAAATTTGAGAAAAATTAATCCCACAAATTCCAAAACAAAACACGAACAATACGAACATAACCTTTTAATAGTTTTAATCATGATTAAATATATAACCCATCAAAATTGGCTGGTTAAGTTTAATCGTGATTAAGTTCATGAGCAGTGCTGGCGCATTGGAATTTTCTTAATCGAGATATTTAATCATGATTATAAGTTAATCATGATTAACTGGCCTTGGTGCATACGGTCACTAGTATTTCCGAAACAGTTGAAGATAGGTATAGGAGATTGTATATGAAATATGTCTAAAATTTTCTGAAAAATCCAAGAATTAAATAATATACAGGGTGTTACATTTAAAATAAGAAAGTTGGTATTGGCCACTGTTACATGACACACTCTGTATAAAAAGTGTTTGTTAAAAAAATGCGCAACTAGAAATACCAATCGACGTGTCCAAGCGTTTTTTCGGACACGCCCCCATGTATTTATTATCGAATTTATTCCATTTGGCTGATACACACTGTATGTAGTACTATTTAATCATTATTTTTTCTTGATTACTATAAAACATGTTAGTAACTTTACCATTTTATATCTAAGAATAGATTATAGGGGAAGGGTGTACAAAAGTCATGGGGTATGACCCAGTGCTTGTTTACAAACGAATCGTCGTTCGGAAGTGCTCGGAGGCGAATATGTTAATGTAGCTCTTGTCTTTAGTATGTTGCCGTTACATTTAATACTGCTTCTACAGATAAGGACGGTGAACGTTCGATTTGCATATTTTTCCCCGTAAAAAGTTTTTTTTGACAAAATTTTAAATATGTTTTATATAATTAACTGGTAAGTTAAAATTTGTATGATAAGTTATAGGATTATTGCTCTTAGGATTGCATGTTTCAGACTTATTAAATAAGTTGTTATTTTATCAAAAATTGCATTTGTTTAAGTTATGTTTATTTGGAGTAAAAAGTATGAGAGGGCAAATTGACATATTATGTCATTTTACACGATCATACATTGGACACATAAAATATGCGATTTTTTTTTATAGATGATGCGGCTAAAATATGCAAGAAAGTTAAATAGGCAATCGTGGAATACCGATTCCATGCTAAAGGCAATAGAAGCTGTTAATAATGGCTGGGGCTAAGGGCATCTAAAATTTATACCATATCTCAAGGTATGTACAGGGTTATTTTTTATATTTGCGTACCCACCTACAGGGCTTAATATAAGTGACAGAAAAAAACTTTAAATACAAAAGTTGCATAATGTTTCCCGTCATATCTTTTAGACTTACTTAAAAAAACATCTGCACATCGGAAAGTTAAAAAACAAATGAAAGTCTTCTTTTTTTAAATAGAACACCCTATATATTTTTTACCAGGGCGAAAGATCTCTTTCTCCTGATTTCAAAAATATATAACATGTCATCATTTAATCCAGTCGTTTGTGAAATATTTGAGTTTTTCATTAATTGAATTGACTATAATCTAGTCGGCGTTCTGTATACTTCAACGTGACATATTTGTCACTTTAATTTAAATTGAAACATGCAGCAAAGAAAATAACTTATGATTTATAATTTATGATATAAAGTAAAGTAAATTGCTGTTGAACTACAGCTATTCGGTTGTTATTAGAGTAAAAAAGACGCACTATTTGAAGTTTGTTTTCTTCCGAATATCCCATTTTCCTTACTGAATCTTTCAATTTAAAGTAAAGTGACAAATATGTCACGTTGAAGTATGCGGAACGCCGACTAGATTACAGTCAATTCAATTAATCAAAAACTCAAATATTTCACAAACGACTGGACTGAATGATGACATGTTATATATTTTTGAAATCAGGAAAAAGAGATCTTTCGCCCTGGTAAAAAATATATAGGGTGTTCCATTTAAAAAAAGAAGAATTTTATTTGTTTTTTAACTTTCCGATGTGCAGATGTTTTTTTTAATAAGTCTAAAAGATATGACGGGAAACATTATGCAACTTTTGTATTAAAAGTTTTTTTATGTTACTTATATTAAGCCCTGTAGGTGGGTACGCAAATATAAAAAATAACCCTGTACCTCAAGCCGGGGTTGAAAAAAAACAAAAAAATTTTTTTGTGAACTTTGTACAGAGTAAACACTATTATTGTTGTGTCATTTATAAAATGAAGTTTTGTTGTTTATTTTAATTTTTTTATTATCAAAAATACATACTGATTTTTTTTGGTTAAAATCGCATCTAAAATGATGCAAAAGACTTATTAAATTGTTTTGTACGGCTTTCATTTTTTTTATACCATAAATATCATGTTGTACACTCTCCTCTACACTTTTGTTGGATAGAAATTTGAATAATCGCAGTTCGTATTTATTACCAAGATTACTATTAGTTTGTAAATGTTGGTTCCTTGGTCCGTAAGCGTAAGCTAGTCACAAAATACTGACCATACAAGTTTTTAAATCCGCCTCTGATTCTCAGAGTGCCTACCTATACATGTATAAGGCGTATTATTTTCAGGGCATGATGTTGAGTTGCTTTTGGGAGGTCTATGGGCCCATAAAAATTTGTTAATGTTGGATCTAGCGGCAAATAAAATTGGAGATCATGGAATGGAAATTTTGGCGGACTGGTTTAAAACTAGGCCCAATTTGATAGCTTTAAGAGTTCCTTCCAACGAAATTGGGAACATTGGTGCTCAAGCTTTGGGACTTAATCTTCCATTTTCAAGAATTAGACTATTAGATCTTCAAAATAATAGAATTACTAAGAAAGGTATGTTATTAACTCTGTCTGTTTTAAACGATAATAATTAGGTTATCCTAAAAATATTAAATCTATACTTAACAGGCCTAATTTGATAAATCTTTATTTTCAATGTAATTTTACATTTAGGTACTGACACGATAATAAGAAATAATGTTAAATTAAGTTGAAAGAAGTGAAAATTGAATTTTAATAGATTTTTCTTAAATTAGCATTGACGCTACAATTAGAAATTATTTAAGTATAATATGAAACAGTTGTGCATTAATTTAATTTTAATATGAATTAATAATAGAGCATTAATATATTTATTTAAGCCTAACAGAGCCATAAACCTTAAAGCTTCTAGACTTAGTTTTCTTTTTTGAACAACGAACTATTTTAAAGTTTAATGCCAACTTGCACGAAAATTCTAATCAACAATTAACTAACCAGACAACTTTGACTGTGACGACATCAATGATATTGAGAGAAATTATTCTCTCTCAGTGGCTTGGTTAGCTTAATTATTGATTAACTAACCACAAGGAACCATTCTATATATTATAATAGAAAACGAAGATGAAATTTTAAAAGTACCTATATTTTAGATTGCAAAAAAATAGAGTAATGCTGCCTTTGATCCTGCAAATTATTGTAAACAAAAAAATGCTTTCTATTAGATTATTGAATTACGCTAGATTGTCACGATTGACTCGAAAAAACCAATATTTTCGTAAACGTTGATTTTATTGAAATATTTCCCCTTTAAAAGAGCCCCGAGTGAAAATAAATGCTGCTAATTAGGTTATTTTATTTCAGGAAGGGTGAGTTACATTTTTACCGCCTGTTTTTTAAAACATTCCATCCATCACGCCTTTTTAAAAACAGAACAATATTTTCTATAGGTTTCTTTTACTAGAGAATAAAATAAAAATTATACAGGATTTGTTGGCAGTTCTTGACAAGGTCTATTGTTTAGTTTCTTTTTTTTAAATAATGTCAATATCCGATTCATATCTTCGGAAGAATGTGCCTATTCAAGAGGACTGTTTGAGCAGGGTTGGTCTCAGTCTGATATTGCCAGAATCATGAATAAAACGCAAGGGGCTGTATCAAAAATTTTAAACCGATATCGAGAGATGGATCGAATAAAAGAGGAGCAGGACAAGGCCGACCAAGGAAAACAACTGCTAATCAGGATCGGTTTTTAACAATGCAATGTGTCCGGGAGCGATTTACCACAAGTACCAAGCTACAAGGACGGTTGTCAAACGTTCACAATGTTCGAATATGTAAGGCAAACAATACTTAATCGCTTAAAAAAGGTCCAACCGAAACCGTACGAAGCAGCGACGATAGGACCAAAGCTGGAAGCGCACACCGACGTGAACGATTGCTGTTTGCTCAAGAGCATTTGCCATTGGTTGAAGATGAATGGGCTAATGTTTTATTTAGTGACAAATCCCCTTTTTGTCTATATAGCAATGATAGACGTTTAAAAGTGTTTCGAAGACCTGGTAAAGGCTATGCTCAGTGTTATTTTAAAGAGCGGGTTAGTTATGGCGGTAGATTAATTATGGTTTGAGTAAGTACTTGCCTATATCTCTAGAAGCAAAAACGGAATTGGTATTAAGAAGAGCGATTAAATAGTGACAGGTACGTTACGGAAATTTTTCAGGAGCATGTTGTGACTTTTGCTACCTTTATTGGGGAAAACTTCATTTTTATGCAAGATAACGCACGTCCACATACGGCAAGAATAGTAAAGGAATATCTAGCATAAACGGGAATTACCGTAATGAATTGGAAAGCTCAAAGCCCAGATCCTAACCCTATAGAGCATTTGTGGGATGAATGGGTAGAGTGGTTCGTGCAGAAGCTAACCCACCAGAAACTTTGGCTCAGCTGAGATTGAGGCTACAAAGAATATGGGAAAATATGGATCAGGTTTTTATAAGAAATCGATTCTCAGGATGCCAAATCGTTGTCATGCTGTCATTAAGGCCCGTTGAGGAAATACGCGTTATTAATTTTTATTCTTATAATTAAGT
This sequence comes from Polydrusus pterygomalis, assembly GCA_963969555.1. Taxonomy (NCBI): domain Eukaryota; kingdom Metazoa; phylum Arthropoda; class Insecta; order Coleoptera; family Curculionidae; genus Polydrusus; species Polydrusus pterygomalis. The sequence continues at coordinate 26,037,558 of OZ018379.1, forward strand.
TGTTTCTTTAAATTGTTTACTATTGTTAAGTTATTTATTATTTTTTTAAAATTGACAAGAACGGCATTGCGCTGTAATTTGTACAGTACCTAACATAAAGCTGTAACCAGTACACTAATAAAATTGAATTTTCAATGCTTCGTATTTTCCAAACATTAATTTTAAAATCAGCACATTTTACGCGTCTTGTTATATTAGCCATCATCATCCTGTATAAAAAAGACATAAAATAACGTCAAACATATTGTGCTAAGTAGTCCAAGAGACCGTCTACCTAATAAACTAAAAATTGTGTGGATTGATATAATTTTGATGGATATATGGATGCTTAAAATTTGAGTACTTTTTTACCTATTCCATAATTAATAATGGTATGTTCACAAAGTTTTTTTTTAGGTTTGTCAGATATTATAAACAGCATAAAGAAGACCACCCAAATCCGAATGCTCTATTTATGGGGCAATGATTTTAGTCCTATTGAACTGGAGAAACTAAACGGTATGGTGAAGGCAGGAGTTTTAAACCAAGACTATATTGATTTAAAAATATACCACGTTGAAGGTGTTGCCCAGGCAGCACATTATTCCACCTGTCGTTTTAAACACAGAATGTACTCAGTGTTAGATTATGGTTCTCCCCCAGAATTAAAAATAATCAGAAATGAATTACACGATCCAAATGAAAAACCCAGGGCTAAAGTTAATTTCGCCTTTTTTGATCGATTTCCTCCTGTTCTTAAATTTGTTCCTCCTGTTCTAAAATTGGCTCCACCTGATATTAAAGTCATGGATATGGAAAAAACTGTAGATGAGGAAAAAACTGTAGAAGAGGAAAAAACTGAGAAAAATCGAGAATCCAAGGATAAATTCTTAAGAAAATTCAGTTTAACTTCAAGTCAAGGGAGCCTAAAAACCAGAAGAGAAAGTATGGAATTGCTGGCAAGACAGCATTAGCTTGATGTAGAATATTTTATGTAAAATAAAAATAATCAGTTTTTGGTTTATTTCATAACGAATATGGTCTCTTATATTATTTCTGTTTTAAAGTTTTATTGGTCAAAAAAAAGCTTGTTAAAAATCGTATACTAAGCATATATAATTTAAGAAGTACATGGAATTTTGATTATTATTTCGAATTCAATGAATTTATTAATATTGACATCATTAAATTAAAAAAATTTCAAAACTTTCAAATTAACTCCTGATTTTAAAAAATATTTTCTAATCAATCAGTGGAAAAAAAAACCCTTCTATTTGTTAGAAGAATTCAATTACTCTTTATACAATATATTATATCTGTACTCGGGAGGCATACGACACTATGTGCAATCAGCTCGATTTGTGGATATTTAGTAAAAACAATTAATTTTGAAGAAGTAGTCCATACTCAAAGTGGAGTTAAATGATACAGAAAAAGAAAAGCACGAACTCTTTCTCCACAATCTTTATTAATCGAAAAACTAGGCGAACCTAGTATCACATCGACATGTTTCGAGTGTAGAAACACTCATCATCAGGAAACAAAGTGAAAATTAAAATGCTGATGTTTTTAGCAAGAGAAAATAATGGTGAGATTGAGCCGTAATGGAGCTTTTAATGGTGTACAAGAGATGTAAAATTGAAAAATCAGAAGGTCAAAAATCAAGACTCCAGCATACTGAAGAGTCGAGGGTTAAGTGTAGAAGCACACTGTCGTGCAGAAAAAGATAGGGTAGTAAAAATTAGGGAGTTTTGAAAAACATATCTGTTAAAAGTATTAATAAATTACTGAAACATCCTGAGTTTTATTGAGCCCAGTCAGAAACATTTGAAAATGTTGGGGTGAGATGTAAAGAAAAGAAGAGAAAAAAAAAAAATGTTTTTTGGTCAAAGCATCTTTTATTGTAAAAGTAAAAACAGTTGGGGTACCAGGCTTTTTACGGCCCAGTTACCCCGCCAGAGTCAAAGCAGACACATTGTGTGGAAAAAGTTTTTAGGAAATTTTTTTTAGAAAAAAAAATTATTGTGTTCCCGTTATAGAGGTGCTACTGGGAAAAAAATTTTTTCCCATCCTACACGTGTTGGCTACAGTAGCACCTCTATAACGGGAACACAATAATTTTTTTTTTCTAAAAAAAATTTCTTAAAAACTTTTTCCACACAATGTGTCTGCTTTGACTCTGGCGGGGTAACTGGGCCGTAAAAAGCCTGGTACCCCAACTGTTTTTACTTTTACAATAAAAGATGCTTTGACCAAAAAACAATTTTTTCTTTTTCTCTTCTTTTCTTTACATCTCACCCCAACATTTTCAAATGTTTCTGACTGGGCTCAATAAAACTCAGGATGTTTCAGTAATTTATTAATACTTTTAACAGATTTGTTTTTCAAAACTCCCTAATTTTTACTACCCTATCTTTTTCTGCACGACAGTGTGCTTCTACACTTAACCCTCGACTCTTCAGTATGCTGGAGTCTTGATTTTTGACCTTCTGATTTTTCAATTTTACATCTCTTGTACACCATTAAAAGCTCCATTACGGCTCAATCTCACCATTATTTTCTCTTGCTAAAAACATCAGCATTTTAATTTTCAATTTGTTTCCTGATGATGAGTGTTTCCTAATCCAATATGCCTAGTGTCATCTACTTTAAATTATATGCTGCAAAAGTGGAACAGTCCATAGTTAAACGTCAATGAAAGAACGTGTGTTTTCTTGTCGTCATTTCTTCGTCATTTTGTTAAGGATTGGAATGTAAGTAAAGCTATTTTATTTACTAAATATTATAAGATATTCCTTTTTTAACATAGTTTTCCTGAATGTAATATAATAATAATTAAGTTATATAGTTTAAAATTTTAAATTTATTGAACATTATAGAATTAATCAGGTGGCCACTAATAGCAATTTTTTGATTGTGTTTAAGCAATTGTGGCCACTACCATGGCCAGAAAAGGGTCAACTAAATGTACCATTTCTGGCCATGTATTATTTTGCAGTATTTTTTGATATTTTTTGCCTTATTCCAGAATTCTCTAGCAATGAGGAAGTAAGCTTTATTAGTGATGAAACAACTCCGAAAATAAACATATTACAAGAATTAATAATTAAACCCTTATCATTGCAAAATAACAACGACGTCGGTAATTTAGATATTGAGATTAGTACAAATGAGTGCCCAAAGTTAAATAGTACGAGTAATGAAGGAGAAGAACTAGAACAGAGAAACTCTTGTAAAAAAACTGAAACGCAAACTCAAAATATCAAAGAAACAGTAGCAGAGAAAAGGAATATTCTGAAACAGAAAAAATCAGCAAACAGTAGTGAAGAAAAACGAAGAGAATCAAAAGAATATGAAAACAAGAGTAAATATACAAAAACTTCCCGACATGAATAGAAATGACAAAACAATAAATAAAAAAAAGAAGACCTTGAAATTAAATGAATGCTAAACAAAATGAGAAACGAAAGTCTGAAAAGAAAAATACTGAAGGAAAAAGGGCTAAAGCCAAATATAATAAAATTAAAAAACACCCAGGAAAAGGCCAAAGAAAAATATATATATATTTTTTTTTATCTGTGTTATAAGTTATAATATAAATTAGCCATGTAAAAATTATTGTTTTATTTTCAATTAGGTAACAAATTTCCGACCTTAATCCTAGGGGCCACAAATGGCACATCCAGTGGCCAAAACTGGTTAAATGTGGCCACAAATGGTGAAAATCGATTTAGAGCAAAATATATGAAATATGTAATAGATGCAAGTCTCTATTCCGAGATTAGTATAATTTTTGATTAGATAAACCACCTAAAAATTGTACCCACATAATTTAAATCAATACCTGGTACCCATTAAATTTTTAAAGATTTTCAAAGTGTGTAAATTGCTAAAAGTGGCCACAATTGGTGCTTCTACCCTATTTTCAATTTTCTGCAATAATAGAAATTTTATATCTTGCTTGTGCACATTGTATTATTTATGACTGCTGCTTTACCATTGTCTTAACCATTTGACTATGGCATAATAAAATTATTTTCTGGTGATAAATTGTTACTTGGTGACTCTCACTCACAGTAACCACGATAAGCCAAACTTCACAGGAATTATAATATTTATTTATTATCAGTAACACACATGCAACAGGAACAGGTATAGTTTACACAATAGGAATCATAAATACAACATTCACCTCCCAATTTAGTTTTCTTTTTTCTTTTGAGAGATATTTGGGTTTATTTCGAAGTCTTACGGATCTACGCAGTTGGGGTGTCTTTGGTATATTCAGCTGAGTTGGTAAGACATTCTTTTAACCATGAAATAATAGAGGTTTAACTAGTTGATCATCCTTGATAATTAAATAATCGTTCATGAGGAGTGCAGTTGATTGCTGTACAGAGTAGGCTTCTGATAGAAGGTAATGCATCTGGTAACACATTTTCCCATTCTATAGATTTTAGATTTCGTGATTTAGGTGCAAGAGTAACATTTTTCCAGATTATATCATTATGTCGTTCCACAAGACCATTTTCTTCTGGTTATAATGTGCAGTTTGAGTAGAAGCCATTTCTGGAGATTGTAGATACTTTTTAAATTCATTCGAAGTAAAGGATGTTCTACGGTCCGATTAAATGTAAGCTGGCACTCCAAATAAACAAAATAAACTATCTAAACATTCTATCAGTTGCCGATGTAGTGTTTTTACATGGAAATGCAAATGGAAATCTGGAGTATTCTTCGGTTATAGTTAGCAGTATGCACTTTTACTGTAAGTAGGTAATGGCCCTTTAAAATCAATGTTTAGACTTTTGAATGGCGATGTAACTTTATTTAAATGATTATTGAATTTCCTTGGAATTTAGATTTTATCTTGGCGCAGATAGGACATGCGGATGTCAGTTATTTTATCTCTTCGGTTTTTTTTTCGAGGAGAATCTTCTAAAAACTGGCACCCTGTGAGGCAGAGTAGTGTCGGATTCAACCCTGATGGGGCTGCCTACCGACTAAACTCCCCGTGTTCCTGTTCCTCCGGTTTCCGCGCCATAGGCGTATAAACCTTCAGACCACTCGTTTTAGTTAATATTATGAGTTATTGGTGTTTAATTAGCTTTAAAATTGCTGAAAGACTAAAAAAGTGAAAGAATTATTAGAAATGGTTAGTTGTGCGGTAATTGAAGCCGCCATATGCAACAACCATCCCGTTCAACTGTCGAATCGACCAAAGCTCCTTCCTTCCTATTCTTTATTCAATGGATGTTTGTGCTTAAGAACTTACTTGTGTTATAGGTGTGTGAATTAGTGCAGTGTTGTGTGTAGTAAGTTCTTGTGTGGTGGGTAAATTTTTTTGTAGGCTTTTTTGTGTACTAACTACTTAAACTAGGTATGGCTTCTCTTCGGTGGAATATGGCAAATTTCTAATTTTCACAAAATGATTTATTCTTGTGACACCAGGCTGGCACAAAGATGTGTGTAATTCAAATAGTTTGTTGCTTAAAGTTGAACTACAAATTCTTGAAAACGCATCTTCTACTGAATTTAATGTTTCAGGTTGGTAAACAATATCATAACTGTAGCATGGCAGTTCTAAACGCCAACGCATGATCTTCTCATTTTTTATTTTATTACACCAAATTTTTAAATAGTGTGTAGTCAAGCTTATGGCCAGCAGTGTAAATGTTCTGAGCGAATCTTAAAAACCACTTTCGTCGTATTTTTAGACGTGCGAGGTATAAGTAGTTTAAGTAGAGAGGAGGAGCGTTCCTCCGCCCTTTTCCTGTTACAGTAACCCGCATACATTTCCATATTTTACCACTGAATAATTTCAAAGCGGGATCTGTCTTTGCCTTTTCCTTTTCGGTCGCATTTAAAAGGTCTATCTTTATTTCATATTCTTTTTCGATACCTAGTCTTCTAGTCTTTATTGGTTATGTGAGCGTAAAGAACTTTCCGGTAATATGAAAGAAAAGTTTAAAATGGGCTTTTTCACTAAATCTTAATTTTGACCCTACCGCAGAGAGGAAGAAAAAATATAATTTTCTACGTTTTTTACGGTATAGTTCAACACACCATTCTTGGGATACCACGTCTGGATGGACAGGGCTCTAAAATGCATAAAAGTATGGTTTTAACCATGGCATGGACACTTTAATGTTTTCAATTTTAAATTAAAGAAATCGGTCATGATATTAATCACAACAAAATATAAAATCATGTTACGCCGATACTGGTAGACAGGCCACTCAAGATTTATTGTGTTCGTATCAACGATCAACGTGACAATTATTAAATATTTTATTATACAGGGTGAGTCGGGAGGAATGGGCCAAACTCTAAGGGTGTAATATATGCATCAAAATAATAAGAAAAAACTCAAATGTTGTTATCCAATATTTATTTGTTTTCAAATTACAGCGTTAAATAAAATAATTATATTGGTAAATCAAAATAGGCAACATGAACATTATTTTAAATAAATCATTGGTTTAGTACCGCCATAGACCTCTAAACATTTCCTGATTCGTTTACGAAGGGCGTGCGTGGCTCTTCTAATTGATTCGTGCCTTTCTTTAATATTGAGTGCAGCATTTCTAATGCGTCTAATTAATGCATCCTTAGGTTCTACTTTTACTTTGTACACCTAATTTTTTAACCAACCCCATAAATTAGGCCAACGGTGTGAGGTCTGGCGATCTAGGAGGCCAACTAATAGGACCACCGCGACCAATCCAAACTTTTGGTCCAAATATTGCTTGACTCGACGATCGAAATGGGCAGGCGCTCCGTCGTGTTGAATTTTGTGTTTAAAGGAATCTCCTCCAGTAGTCCTTGCAATTCATTTTGTAAAAAACTTACGTAGTGATCTCCTGTAAGGCGATTTTCTAAAAGAAAAGGGCCAATTAAATTATTGTCGATCATGCCACACCACACGTTTTCTGAAAACCTGTGTTGAAAATTATTTTCGACTATTGCGTGAGTATTTTTGTCCGACCATACCTACATGGGATTTTCGATTATTGTTGATGCCGTCACGGGTGAATGTATTTTCGTCAGTAAAAAGTATGTGCGGTACAAGATGACGATTATTAATTATCCACTCATAAAATTGCATACGCTTGGCGTAGTCTCTAGGTTGAAGATTCTTTACACGCTGTATATGGTACGGGTATAAGCCTTGCTCGTGAAGCGTGCTGTTCACTCTTTTTTGTGGAATCCCCAACTGAGTTTCAATTCTTTGTGAGCTGGTCGTTGCATCTTCTTCTACTAAAGCTAGAACATTTTCTATTTCTTCTAAATCCTGTCGAATGGCTCGTTCGGATGTTACATTAACACTTGGAAGCGTTCCGGTCTCGCACAGTTTGTTGAAAACTCTGATAAAGGCCTTTATGTTCGGTGTTCTTTGATATGGAAATCATTGACAATATTCTTCAGCAGCCGCTGTAGCATTCCCATTACACAAACCATAAATAAAAACCATATTGGGGTATTCGAGATGTGAATAAATGTATGCCATTTTATAAAATTTAAATGATACAAATCCGAAAGTTAACGGTGAACCAATGTAAAATTTTATACTGACACTAACAGGATAGTGACAGCACAATAATCAAAAGCGGACAATAATACAATTTATTACGGGAAAGCTAAATTAACGCAATATTTTGTTTTAGCGTTATAATTTAAAAACAAATTAATATTGGATAACAACATTTGAGTTTTTTCTTATTATTTTGATTTCCAGAGGTTTGAATTGATCGCGGTGATCCTATTAGTTGACATTCTAGATCGCCAGACCTCACACCGTTGGACTATAATTAATGGGGTTGGTTAAAAACTGAGGTATACAAAGTAAATGTAGATACTAGGAATGCATTAATTAGACGCATTAGAAATGCTGCACTCAATATTAAAGAAAGGCACAAATCAACTAGAAGAGCCCTGCGCGCCCTTCGTAAACGAAGCAGGAAATGTTTAGAGGTCACTGGCGGTATTTTTAAAAATTTTACTAAACCAATGATTTGTTTAAAACAATGTTCATGTTGCATATTTTGGTTTAAAAATATTATTATTTAATTTAACGCTGTAATTTGAAAACAAATGGATATTGGAAAAGACAAAATAGTAACTGTTAGAACTTAGCGCACGATATGGACAAGCCCGATACCGTGAATATAGCTGGGTTGCCAGATTTAACAAAATCATCGATTTTATCTATATTTCTTTAAATATTATCTACTATTAGGTCCATAGCTTCGTGTAGTTACTTTAAACCATTGGTATTATTTTAGATGACGTGATAAAATATAAATAGCGTAAGTTACGGGCCGAAGAGTAGGGGAGACCCGGGCAGCCAGAACCACTTAATTTAGAATACTTTTTGTGAATAAACCAATAATGTCTAAGTCGCAAATTTAGTCACGTGCTAAATGTAGTACATTTTCAATGTAATTTACACCAAAAATATGTTGATATTTTTTTAAATCTTTGCAAAATAACCTTAAATGCAATATGTTGCATTTGATTCTTTTTGCCCTACCCCCCTGGGCAAAAAGAATCATTAAATTGGGCATAAGGAATCGCCTCGGGTAAAAGGAATCGCGTTTAAAGAAATCTAGAAGTAAGTTTCTATTTTTTATTCAAAAACTAATGAACAACTGCGCAAGGATTAAAATTTAAAATACGCAAGCAAACTTTTGTAAATTTCATCAATCCTTCTTAGATTTTATTTTTCTCGAGGAAAGAACCGACTCTCGGCAGTGATCACACATGAAAACTCCACTGTTGTACTCCGGACACAATTTATGAACCCATTGGGAACAGATATTGCATTTGATCCATTCTTCTCCTGGCTGGAAATTTCCAAAAATATCCCAACATAAAATGCACGGTACTGAATTTTCATCCGGTTTAGTTTTTTCTAATGTATGTTTTGGAATCTTTAACGTAGGAACCACCTTAGATGTCTCACCTATTTTACGTTTAACTGTTTGCTTCTTGGCATTTGAGACCTTATTTCTTAGTTCTTCTTTAACGGGAGTTGAAGTCAAAATTTCTGACTTTTTACACTTATTTCGTGTTTTTTTTTTAACACGTTGAGTGCATTTGGGAATCACCAGAATATCAATTATTTTAATTTTATTACTGCTAATGGGCTTATTAAAAGCAACTAAAGGTTTGTTTGGTGTTACATCGATATAAGGTAGATGAAAAATTCGTGTTAAAATAGGTCAAATTGGAGTCGAAAGGCTTCTTGCTTTCATCGACATTAGATAGCACATTGTTTTGCGAGGCAGATGGTAAGTTCACTTCTATTAAACCAGAAGGCATAGAACTGTCAGGTGCCCATCTAACTCTTTTATATGCTCAACAAATCCATTTTCTTCGTGTCCTGTTTCTGAAAAGACTGTTTTATTATACCTGCCTACAGATTTCTTGGAAGTGTTTTTCTTTACATGTTTCTGAAGCGTAGAGTACTTAATATAAGTATTGTAGTTATCGTTTAGATATCTAAAAAAATGCTGGGCGGGGTAAAAGGAACTATGCGGGGCAAAGGGACCATGGTTCCTTTAAAATACTGCTTATGAACTATTTAATACACACAAAATGCAAAATACGGCATTTAAACCTTAAAAAACCGAAATTACCGATTAAATAATGGGATGCGTTTATAGTTTCGACTCAAACGAACTAGATTCCACCGTTGCCAAACTGAAGTTATTTTTCCTAAATAAATTATCTTGCTGATTCTTGATGCCCGGTTGGTTATTCTTGCCCGGGTCTCCCCTACCTATATTCGATGGTCTAGCGCACAAATGTGTAAAGTGAATTTTTTTTATACCTCTGGCGCCATCTTTTAATTGTGGTAAGTACTGCAAAACTGTAGATTTCTGTAACAAATGTGTTAAAAGCAGTTAACACATTTGTGTTTTATTTAATATCAAGTGTTAAGTGCGTACTTACCACAGTTGTGCTTTGACATTTTGTTTTTGATTTTAAGGTTTGAACAAGTGTTTATACACAAAAGTACTAGTAAATGTATTGCTAATTAGGTTTATTATTTTTCGTATTTAACTGTACTTATTAATTTTTTTTATTGGCACAAATGTGTTAATTTTTTTTATTTTGTTTATACAAATGTGTTAAGTCAAGCAGAATATTGTTGTTTTTTTTTTTAATTTGGAAAATCCCATTTATTATACTTAGTTTCATAATAGAAGATAGTCAGAAACCTATTTCTCTCCTATCTTGTTCATATATAGTTTTAAAAATAAATTTAAAAATAATTTATATTTAACCATAAAGTTTATTTTTCGAATACTGACGATTGCATATTTTGTACTTACAACATTTGTGCACTAGACCATTGATATTATGTTTCTTAGCGGGAAAAATAAATGTGAATACAAATTTGAACCGAGCACTAGGACAACAATGTTTATTTTTTGTTCGCTTTCCTTCGGCAGCTCAACATTGATGACGCACACTTTAAGTTTACCAAAATACGCCCCTTGACAGAAACACGTGAAAACCTAATACCGACGTCATCGCAAACCAACGAATCGACAGCCGCCAATGCCGTTCAGCATGATGTGTTGCCTCCTCGAGTCTTGTTTCCTATTTCCAAGCTGTTCTTTTCTAGGATCTTCTATTTCAGTTAGCGAAACAAAGATGATATAATCAGCTGCTCGACTGCCATATAAAAAAATTATTTGGAAGGTGATGACGTCGCGTCAGTCTGTTTGTGTTTAAACTTTTTAGTTTAGGCTTTTTTTTAAATGAGATTACCTTTTGTTTCATTCTTAGACCCAACACTTTGTACTAACGCCCCTCGTACTGTCACAGAAGCCATTTTCTTAGATTAAAGATCTTTTAGAATCCCGACCAAACCAAAATTGTTTATTTTGGAGTGATTGATGTCATCCAGATAAATTGAAAAACCAAAAAAAGAGAAAACGTGCCTCTTGTACCGCCGTAGCAGCACAATTTGTGAGTTTATTTTTGATTTAGATAAATTACTTATCAATAGCCCTTTTATAAATATGCAATTCTTTATAAGTAGTTATTAAGGGTAAATTTTTCTGTTTAGTTTAAAATTAATATAAAAATATTAATTACAAGCAAGGTTTAATCTTGATTGGGCAAATATATTGCATAATATTTTAAGTGTTTTTTTTTCTACTACCGTGCGTAAAATACTAACTTTACGCACCATAGGGTGTGTATAAAATTTAACTTTAATAGTGTGTCTAGTAAATAGGATAATTCCTTTAAGATGCATACCTGCATTTTTTATTAAATTTGATCTGTTTGGCAACAAATAATGGTGATTCCTTCTTGAAGTATTTAAATGTTGACATTTTGTGATTGATGTAACGTGTATGTATGTATGTATGTATCATTTTAAAAACTTAGAACTTATTTACACACAGTACAGTACAGTACATCATTTCTTGGTTTTACTGTAACTTGGAGTTTGCTAGTATAATATAATCAATGTTGCCGTAAACCTAATCTAGTCCGCTCGTAGTACCTATTTGTTTTTGCATCAGAAACTTAAACTTTCTTAAAAATATAGCTCTATAGCGTTTCGCATAATTATTGTTTGTAAGTACATTAAATTAATTAGTATAGTTTTAAAATTGAAAACAATAACCTAGTTAGGATTTAGAATAGCGCCTTTAGCTATTACAAATGAGAATTGAAATTCTATTAAACTATATTGATTTACAGTCGCGTAATTTCAAACTGTTGCATACAAATGATACGTGATTATCTTGTTTTGCTCATGCATATTGTCCACTTTACCAACCCACATACCGTGCTTAATTTAATTATAATATGTATTTGGTTACAACTGATTATTTATAAAATTGGATTAAAAATCAGTCTACAATAAAGTATCGATGAATCGATGTGTACGTTTTACCAAAGTTTCCAAAAATTATTATATTTAATAAATTATGGTTTTATAAAAATGACTTACTAGTGGTTTTTGAAAATTAGAAAAATATAAATTTCGAAATCCACCGTGATGAAGCTTGAGCGCATAGAGGTTATCAAATAGCTGAGTTATTGAAATGTTCAGGCTTTACAGTTTTAAAAGATCGTCCGTTTTCCATATCCAATTTTGCTCCATGTTACTTTAGTTTGTTTTCATACATTAAAGATCAGTTAAAAGGACGTTAGTTAATATAACGAGGTACCTACCTAACTTTTTAAGAGCCACACTGAGAGAAAACTCTATTAGCCGTAGCCAAAAATCCATTGGTAGTAGCAACAGATCTGCATAAAATAGGCACCAAAAAAACAACTCTGTTGTCGGTACTAGGTTCATTTTTTTGAAATGACTTTTTAACCTTAATATGGTAATTTCTTAAATATTATTTCTTTGCTACTAAAAGACAAGTCTATTGCCCTAAAAAATACAAGATGTAAGGGTCAACAATATCTTTTATCTATAAAAAAATTATTTTGTGATTAATTGAGGTGGTGTAGTTAGAAAATAATTTATTTTCATCATTGGTAGTCCACCTAGGTACTACTAAATTACTATTTCTGACTCCTTCGCGAAAATGGTTAGGTTCCTCCATCTTTTGTTTGATTTTTTTTATAATTGGCCCTCAGGGATCTATTCGCCATTTTATTTTATTAGATTTCTTTACTTTTCTTTAGACAAATTAATCCATACGTTCTGAGACAGTTATCTAGGTATAAAGTTTAAAAAAATAATAGGCAAAATTAATAAGGTGATCATTAGGCCATGTTTTATATAATTACAATACTTTTTAATCTAAAGGTAATTTGGCCTTGAGTATCACTAGCGATGTTTATTCTGGGAAAATAAAGTAATGAAACCATAATAAAAATAATATGACGAACACATTTTTACGCAAACAATGCAGTACACTATACGTAATAACGAGTAGGTATAGTCGGATCTGGTCTTATCGTGCGGGTCATACGATTCAAGAAAGACATACTCAGTTTTTGTTTTCCTTACTTGCGTTTAATTTTACCCTCTAAATAAAATACGTAAGATAAATGAGACAGACTTATTCCATTTTGACATGAAAAAAAATGATATGTATTTACTTTCCAGCGATTCTAAAAAAGCTTATAATAGCACCAGCTACGTTTTATTTTAAATATGCCAGTTTTTTGACTTTGACAGTTTGTGACAAAATGAAACAATTTTCTGGGTTTTTGCATCCCCAATCAAAAAAAATGGTACTTAATCTGATAAACTATTTCGAAAATGAAAGAAAAAGTGAAAATTCGCCAACCAATATTCAGGAAACAGTAGCCAAATCACTGGGAATTAGTTTAAGGACTGTGCAGAAAATTGTGCATGAAACAAAACATAACATATAGGTATGTATTGAACAGTAAGAGTCGTCATTTAATTCTGTTAGAAATAGAAAACATGACAGTCAATATGTTTTCATGTAATTAACGTTGGAACGTCAAAATGTTGAAAATATTATATGCTACTAAGCAATTTAAAATAGGGACATTTTTAAGTCTAGACTATACTAAGTATAGGTAGAAAAATAAAGGTAAGCTACTTAAATCTAGGACAGATGTAAGTACTTATGTGAAATCAAGTTTTACGATAAGCTATAAAAATAAATTTAAAAAAAGTCATGCAGCAAGTCAAACAGACAGGCGGCAACAATGTTTTAATTTAGCAGTGAAAAGGCTTGTCGTTAGTGGCTGCATCAACACGCTTTATTGTTGGTGAACTCATTGTGCCATCTATGAATTTAACGTAGCAGATTTAGGAAATCTGCTTATATGGCCTTCTTATAGTTCCATATTCAATGTTAAAACTATATTATATTTAAATAAAATAAAGGAATAAATCTAGAGTTTTCTATTTAAATTAAGTTTATGTTCATTTTTTTTTATTCATTGTTCATGTTGTATATAATTAAAGACATGCACAAAATCGCACGTGCATGCAGAAGTAAACAAACGATTAAACTTAAATTAAAAAAAATTAGCTAGAATATTCAAATAACCGTCTGTGTTAAGCAATCGTGCAGGGGAAAAACTAAAGGGTTTGCCTTTAGTTTTAAAATTTTTTAAACGCAATCTAGTCAATAAATTGCCGAAAGTAGAATTACCTCTCACGAACGCTTTGTCGATACAAAACCCATTTAAATTGTAAGAGACAATAAATCTCTAAAAAGTGTTGCGTTTTATGCATTTAAACTTTCTTCAAGTAATTGGAGAAACTCAACTTATATTGGTTAAATTTAATTCATTATAATTGGTAATGCCTCTACTGGTTCTTAAAATATATATTAAGAATCAGTAGAGGCGAGTAGGTTAGCCTACTCGCCCATCTATTAGCCAATCGATAGTGTCTTGTGCCAGTGGTTGACTATAGGTATATTAACTATAGCCTTTTATTTTTACATTTGTAGAAAAAAAAATAATCTAACAAATTCCTTACTTTTTCAATACCACTGTTCACCAGCATCCTGTTTAAGTTTAACCTTTGGTTTCAACAGGATGATGCTCTCTTGCATTATGCTGCCCATGTAAGGGAGTAGTTAAATACCGTGCGAGCAAAAATTATTTGCATCAAAGAGGGCTTGGATTAAAAAACTTAGGGCTTGGTTTAGATCACAATGATATGGGGACGATATATCTAACCAAATCTAGGATAAAATTTTGTCAAATTCATATTATGACATGATATGCCAAACTAATGAGTAATAAAACAAGTAGACAAATACAAATTTATTTTTGTTGTTTACAAAATTAACAAAGTAAGAATATACAGAAAGAAAAAGAATAGTAGATTCTGTAACGAGGTTGGAATGAAAATTCGATTTGAGTGGAAGATTGCGAACGCGAGCGTATCGAGCGTGAGGAACCACGAGTATCGAATTTTCATTCTAACCGAGTAGCAGACTGTATTTTCTCCACGATCATCCAGTTCCATATCTGATTCATCCGATTTTTCACTCATTTTTTGACTTGCACTAAAATTTTTTTGAAAATAATTATTACAACGCGGCCATTTTTATCTGACACTGACAGTTTCGAAATTTATGGCAACCTATGTCGTTTATATCAATTACAGAATATTCATTCCGTATCTTGTTATGGAATAAAAATACACGCGAAACGCATAAGAAGCAAGTGTTTCAGAATAAATATTCCAACTCAAGAGCGAGAATTTTTACATTCTATTATCAAAAATGATTTTGGAATTATTGCATTCAGTAATGGTCGTGGAGAAATATAATTACATAAATTGCTGAAATTGGCCACCGCATGCATAAGATCTTCCCACTTCTTGGGACAGGCGTCTTATACAATTTGTTGGCGTATTTTGCATTATTTCACGAACGTTTGCAACAACTTCTTCTGTTCTTACAGATGATCTTCCTGCTCCTTTTTTGTGTTGTATATAACATGTTTCCCTTAACACAGCCACGGTTCTTTTCAGGCAATGATTAAAATCCCTAGCAATAAAAGCAACGTTAGGAAAATGTTCGTGAACATCGTCAATGCACACACCCGGATTGTATTGCACTCACGATTTACTCTAACCCCGTTTCGAAAATACGCTTCAACCATAAATGTTTTGTGCTATTCCGTAAAGCCCATTGTGTGAAATGTTCAACAAATTAGAAAAATTAGCGATGAATCAAATTACTTGTAACGCCTGTCAAAGATGACGGAATAACTAATTGATTGTTAATAACTCTGTATACAATAGCACATTAGGTGCATTCTTTTAAATATTATACATAATTGCTCTTATTACTACTAGTACTTTAACGTAGCATAAACCGTTCCGCTTTAATTATGTGCACTATTGGCTTATGGATTCTCTGCAACGCATCCAGCGATATTTTGAATTATTCAATGAGATACATAACATGCATGCTTGTGCATATACAGACGCTCTGCTGATGAAATATGGCCGTGAATTGTGTACCTGCATATTTTAAACAGCCAAATTTCATTTTGTAAAACGAAAAATATTGTTTTGTCGATTTGGTAAAGCACGTCAGTTTTGGAACTAATGAATTTTTTTAAATGAATAAATTGATTGTAGGCGAACTCAATTTGAAAATATGCGCAACAATTAAAATAGCTGAATGGCTTTTTGGTTTACTCTTTGGGTGTAACACATGCCTATTATTAATTAAAGATTCAGAATCTAATTATTATTAGCTTCCATTTAAACCAGGATGGCTATTTTTTAAGGCGACAAATAAGTAACGTTCTATTATTTATAACTGTTAGGTTATTTTTTATGCAGGAATGGTATTCAATAAATTGTTCATACCTACTCGTTTGGAAATATTATTGACAATCCTGTTTTCCTTTAAAACTAAGGTCTGTTCAATGACCGCTGACCATTACGTCATGACTAGTGCTTATCTTTCTAACATTCGTGAACTAGGTGAGATAGTAAATTTTCGTCAATATTCAATGTCGTATAATTTTACCAGTCAAAAAAGTTTTATTGTCATTTTTGACAGTAACATTTTTAATCAACATTATTTCAAAAATGTCACGGTATTGTGAAAAAGGACAAGCATTAATTTTTAAATTATTTGTCTTTTTTTAAAAGAGAAAGTGATGCTAAAAAGAATTTTTTATCTTTTACCGCAGTTTATGAGGTAAGTAGATATAATAAAGCAGGAATTGTAAAAATATAAGTAATCAAGGGCGCCCATAGAAAATTCTTCAAGGGAGGGGGCAAGCAGTGGCGGCTCGGGACTGATTTAGATGGGAAGGCTAAGTTTCAGAAAAGAAGCGCGAAAATTTTTCGCGACCACGCCCAAAATCAAAAATTCACTCTGAAAAAAAATGGTAAAAATAAGTTAAACTAAAAACTGAAATATCTACCTACCTACCTACAAAGAGACGAGCAGGATAGTCGGGAGAAAAATTTTCTGGACCACGCCCAAAATTTCTCAAAAATTCACTATAAAAAAAACTGTTAAAACATCGTGAAAACCCAAAAATCTTTCTATAATACCGCCGTTTTTAACATTAAAATTAAAAAGTAATTAAAGGCCACTCCCTAATAGTCTAAAATACAATACCTACTTGATTATTCCCTTAAAAAAACTTTAAAAATCCAAACATTACGATATCTTAGGTAGGTATATTCACACATACCTACCTAATTTTGAATGCACTAAGCTAATTAAATTAAATAACTACGCGGATGATTACTGGATTACTGGGCAACGCAAGTTAAAATATTTTCCGATTTACTGCAGGTGTCTTAACTTCGGATATTTGATGCCACGATCACGATGCGGTATGTCTGTGCCTGGGACTCCCAGGCTGGGAGTCTGACGTCCGCCGCAATGTTATACGTCTCCCGTAGTAGTGATGGTTTTTTAACATATCGATTACACATAGTATCGATATTTTTAAATATTATATTAAATTTATAATAATTTATGATCTGAAACCAAATCCTAGGGGGAGGGGCAAGTGCCTACCCTTACCCCCCCCCCCCTATGGGCGCCCTTGTAAGTAATATACATGAAAAATATATAACAATGTTTTTATAAATACCTATATTATGCTTAAGAGAGTTTCTGATGTTTTGAGAGTTTCGTGTCCAACAATCCAACGAATTAAGGCAAAGGGGATAGAGATGGATGTAGATTTTAAGAATCGCAATAATGTAGCTATTTTGTCATCCCGTTGTCGACAACTTTACGAAATTCATGAACATACCATAATAGAGCGTTTTTATGGGATGTATAGAGCAGGTGAACACATTACCATTCGCTCAATATAACTTAACCTTGAAATCATTGATGGTTCATTAGCGGACTGTTAAAACAAATTTAAATTTAAATGGCGTAAATGTACTGTATCAAACAGGCGTTTTTTTAATAGACCAACCCCATTTAGCCCAAAAACGAGTAGAATTTTCAAGAGAATTTAAGAATAGCGGCAACTCTCAATTTCCCTTAAAACCTGCTTTTCTGGATGAAACCTGGATATACAGTAAAGGGGCTTTTAGGCGAAGTTGGCAAGATGATACTTTACATACAGTTAAAAAAAAATCGTCAAAGGCTCTATGGTATATTATTATCCTACATGCTGGTTTAAAAAATGGATTTGTGAATAAGGCAGGTTTGATATTCAAATCTGGCCTGAAATCTGTTAATTATTATGATTCGATGAATAGTGAAAACTTTAAGAAATGGTTTGAAGAAAAATTGTTACCAAACTTGGAAGAACCGTCGCTTATTATCATGGATGATAACGCCACCTATCATTCTGGGATAATAAAAAAATTCCAAATGCAAGTTGGTCAAAAAGAATAGTTATTGCATGGTTAGAACAAAGACAAATTCCTGTTTCACCATTTGCAATGAAGGATCAGATCTGGATAATAGTGAAGCGGCACATCCCACCAAAACGTTTTAAGTAATCTGGAAAGTGCTATTTATTTTATTGTTTAATTACTTTTATTTTATTTTAATAGGTTGGACGAACTAGCAATGCAACATGGACATGACCTAAAAGTCGATCTGGGAGTAGAGGGATACAGATTGTGGTAACAACTTTCGATCGAAAAAATAGTATTGGAAAGATAGTTCCGAAAAAATTATTTTAATAAAATTTATGAAATTAATAGATTTGATGAAAAACCACAAAATCTTTCTGTATCTAAAGGCAAAATCTTTATTATGTTTACTGCTGTATAGTTTTTTTAGCAGGAGATATGAATGTTTTCCCTTAATGCCCCTCAGCGCTTTATTGGATAGTTCAATAAAAATGTGTAAATATTGTGGAAAGTCGCAAACAGGAAAGCCACCCCAGTTGTTCAATATACTATACCTATTTAAAATATCAAATAATTTAAAATGGTATAGTGTTTCTCAGGTTAATTTAATGAAATAAAAAAGAATTAAACTCCTAACCATAGGCGTCGCCAACCAAATAATTAAAATGCATATGCCATATATTGTTTTAAATTTTTAAAATGATAATTAGGTAAAGACCGACCAAAGGTTGGGTTTCAGCTAGTTTCGGCCAAAAAATCTAGTTTCGGTGACAGTTTCGGTTTCGGCCAAAAACCGGCCGAACCTTCGGCCATGCCAAAACTCAGTGTTCGTGAATTGTCGCGCACCGTTCGGCTAACTTTGGGCGAATATAAAAGAATTTATAAAGTGAAAATAATAAATTTTTTCTCTGTCGACCTTTTTTTTTTTGAAGAGTTCAATCCGTTTCCAAGATCGATCTGGTCCTATATAAAATAAATTAAATTTCAGTAATACAACAAAATTTGTAAGTTTAGGTCAGATTGGATCACTATTGGTGCTATAGGCGATAAAACAGGGATATTCCATTTCTACAATACCATGAGCTTCGCAATTTCTCCATACATCGCTACTCATGTCGTTAATTACCTGCCGAATATTATCAAGGACAGCTGCACTTAAAATTAAAAAAATTCGTTGACATTGAACATATAAATCTTTGTTTTTCAATTTCTGACTTGTTGCGCTCTCTAAGGCCGACTCCACCGAGCATAATTCACCTTGATCTGCTGTTTAAAATGATCGCTAAAAAGACATTGCTGATAATAAAATGTGCCAAGTTAAAATGTACCTATCTATCCAAAACCACACAGTAATAAACCAAAATTAAATACCACTATATTAAATTATAGCAAATATGTTAAACCACCTACACCACTGTCCTTTTTCTTAAGAAACTACATGACAGTGATGATGGCTCAATTATCGTTTAGCAGGTAGATAAGAAATATCGTGATTCGCTGAAAATATTCCGCCTTTCCTGTCTAGAACATATAAATTTCCAATTGCGTTGGTCTTAGTATCATTCAAATTGGGAGACAGTGGTCATGACGTGCATAAATTATGCACGATTACCAGTTCTAACAAATTTTCGGGTTTGTTAAAATAATATATAATCACACGCTCCTTGACTGTCAAAGATGGGATACACAGAGACGGAACACATGCCTGCTATAGTAAAAATCAAGTAAAGTTTTAATGCGTTTGGGTTAGGTTCTGTCATATTTGACATAAATTGTGTGCAATATATGTCAAATATGACAGAACCTAACCTAAACGCGTTTAAACTTTACTTGATTTTTACTATACTAGGGGTAAATAACCTATACCTAAATACCTTCCTAGAACAAATGCTGCAGGCAAGCGACAAGTGGACAATAATACACAACTTTATCAAGGACATACTGAAAAACAAATCAAAAGAAGGGTGGCAGTAGAAGCAAAGACATTGACCAAGGCTCCCCTGACGGCATATCTTACGGTGATTCCGGGGCAGTCTCTGCGAGGAGGAGGGAGGTTTTAGTGCGTAAACAGGCTGGCATACTGGACTCGCACACTATCGGAGGAGGAGGAGAAGAAATAAGTAACCGGTGCCCATAAAGGGTTTCCTCCCTGGTAAAAAAAAGTATACGAGAAACAATTCTTTGTTAATTAGTTGTTTTTAACAATGGAAACCATTTTTGTTTTAATTTTAATTCTTTTTTTCTAAATAGTATTTCTTAAGGACTAAAAACCTATAATAATATTAATGTTCTTCTTTCTATCACACTAAAAACTTCTTAGTTTAAACTATATTTGTAAACTAGCTTTCAAAGAGAGTTACTGACTAACAATTAAATATTGATATAAAAATAATATTTTTAATAAAAAGAACTTAAAGAATTTAAAAAAATAGATCTGGCAACCCTAGTTGTGGGGTCGGTCTCTTTAAAGATCGTTAAACGCTTTTTATGTCATCAAACTGAGTTTGGATAAATAATATAAAATATATTAATTTCTAAGAAATTATTATTTTAAAATATTTTATGCAAATATACCGATGGTGGGGGGGGGGGAGGGTGCACTCCCCCCTAAATCCGCGAATGCGAATATAAAAAGTTTTTTCTATACCTACTTTGCTAATAAAAAATGTTCCCCTATATTGTGACCTAAAAAGACAATTCAAGAGTTCGCCTATCATACAAAAAAAAAGGTTTGCCTTCTCCCTTCTTCCTTCACTCTTTTAACCATACTACGCCACTGCCGTCCATTTCAGTATAGCACTATTATAGTAATCACGATAGCTACCTATATGTTATGAAACTTATTGTGCGCTTTCTGTCATATTTGGCACGGCGTACGGATATAAATTTCCATCCTCAAAGGATAATAATATTCAATAAATCTCCCTGACGGGCCTTTATATTTCAGTCATGATGCGAGACGTTTTGTGTTATCCGTCTTGCGGCAGTTCGACACTAATATGGCGGGAATTTGCAATAAGGGCCCTCGGCCACGCAACCAGAACAATGAGTTTTGTCAGTTGGTACACCTGTATAAGTGACAGTCGCGTTGCTCCATTTGTCATCATACTCCTCTATGTCAGAGCCGCTTTGATCTCGGATAGCATGTGGTGAGATACCGGAAGTTGGGTCAAACGTGCATGAGGTTTGGGAAACAAAGAACATGCCAACGATGTGTTGATATACTTTACAAAATATTACAATTAATAGCATTTATAATATTTATTGCAAGATATTTTAGAGAGTTGTTATTTATACATAGTTTTAAATTTATATATTATGGTGTCTCGCCAGACTGGCCAATTAAAACTTATTTAAAAAAAAACGAATCGTTAAATTCTTAACAATTAAATAAGGCTCTAAAATGATAAGTCTCGACGAAGGCACCAGTGATAATTATGAAAATTACATATATTTATTTTCAACCAATTAGAAGGATCCTTTTTGTTTAAAGTAAGTTGCTTATAGCAACGGGAGATTATCGCGATAATTTTGTTAGTTCCTGTTCCTATTAACTTAATGAAATTAATAAGTCATAATTTTTCTGTCAAAAATAAGGTGCTTTATAATATCTATTGGCAAAATTAGAATAAAATCCAAATACATTTTGTTGCAAACTTATAATTTTTATTGATACTAACCAATTTGCTTTACATATCGAACACCAGGGCTAAAAGAAACACATCAAAAATGTAACTCAACTCATCGGAAGTATGTTTTTTTAAGTTTGATTTGAAACTATGTAGACATGTAATTTCAGATGTTGCAAAACGAATTAATGTTTTTAATGTTCCTGAAATTTTAGTAATAAACCTGAGTTACTAACAAGTAAAATCAACTTCTATTGTAAAAATATAGTGCGTCATATATACATTTCAAAAGCATAAACACTGTTAAGCAATTTAAGGTTAAAATAAAAAAGTTTTTGATTGAGCTGGAGCCATATTCCATGCAGGATTACCTAAGGTATTAAGCACACTTATTTCAATGTACATAATATTATTTGTCCCTTTTTTTCTTTTTTTTTTCGACGCTGTTTCTTTTTGTGTTTGTATGTTTCGCTTCTCTATTTTCAGGGAATTGTAATTTACTATAACATAATCAGAAATAAAGCAATTTATTATTATTATTATTATTATTATTAAACTAAACTCACCGGAAATATGTTTTTTCAAGTTTCATTTGAAACTATGTAGACATGTAATATTAGATGTTATGGTTGAAAACGAATTAATGCTTTTAATGTTAATTTTAGTAATAAACCTTAGTTACTAACAAGTAAAAACCAACTTCTATTGTAAAAATACAGTGCGTCATATTAAACTAAACTCCTCGGAAATATGTGTTTTAAAGTTTTATTTGAATTAAAACTATAAAGACATTGGATTTCAGATAACAAATTTGTTATTTAATATTTCTTACATTTTAGTAATAAAAATTTCATCAATTTCTTTATATTAGGTTTGATTCACATATCAAATTTTTAATTCCATAAAAGCTCCATTAAGGTTTGACACCATTTTCTCTCCTGCTAAAACCATCAGCACTAAGTTTTATTTTCTGTCTCCTGATGATGAACGTCACTACGTTCGAAACATGTAGAGACTTTTGCTAAATAATTTTATTATTAAACTTTGTGGAGGAAGAATTTGAGTTTTTCTTTCGTTCCTATACTTTCAACTCCACTTTAAGCATGGACTATTTTTTCAAATTAATAAAAATTAGTTACTAACGGCTAAAATGAACTTCATTTCTAAAACTCTAATTAGTTACAATTAACTTAAGCTGACGGAAAGATGTTTTTGTAGCATTTTAGCAAAACAATTACAATAAGAAAAAACTCCAATTTATGAAATTTTCTTACCGAATCTTCCACCCAGCTGAATTAATTCCCGATAATTAATTCCAGATTATTACCTTTAATAAATGGAAATAAATTATCGGTGTAAAATAACCAAGAGATCTAGGATTGGACCACCATATATTTTGCATGCGATTTCCTATATTGCACCGTGTTATAGACACAAGTTAGTTTCTTTACACCACAATGCTTTCTTTACAAACGTTTGGAATAAAATCGAATATAGATGTAGACAAGGGGATACTTAAGAATGCTCCTTACAAATTTAACACACAATTTCAAATAATTTTTGTTCCATCTTGAAAAAGTCTCTCAACCTTAAAATAACTATTCAAGTTATCGCTTCGGAAAACTCGCAGCAGTTGAAATAATCGCAAATCCGCTTAAAATAATTTAAGCGTCTTATGAAACTTGGTTTATGCCTGCTTTGGATTTATTTTCGAGAATTCCCACAAATCTTTCAATATACCCGGACTTGCAGCATTTTATAAACGAAAATAAAGACAATTTATGAGTAACAGAAAACCAGTTGGAGACGTGTCAAAAATTTTACCGAAGTAAATTGTTATTCTTTTTCCTGCGGGGGCACTTTGTGTATTTTTCACAAAATATATTAAAGAAATGGTTTACAATGGAAAATGCACTTTATTCTCAAAACTAATGCTAAATTGTCCAGATTGCTTTTATTATAATATACCGTGCAAGCAACAATTATTTGCATCAAAGAGGGCATTGCATCTAAGGACGTAATGCTTAGCAGTAGAGCTTAATACCTGTTGGGTGTCAGTAACTACCTGAATTAACAATCAATCAGTTATTTCGCCATCTTTGACAGTCGTTACAAGTAATTTGATTCATCGCTAATTTTTCCAATTTCTTGAACAATTCACACAATGGGCTTTACGGAACAGCACAAAACATTCATGGTTGAAGCGTATTTTAGAGACGGGTTTAGAGTAAATGGTGAGTGGCAATACATTCCGGGTTTGTGCATGGGCGATTTTCACGAACATTTTCCTAACGTTGCTTTTATTGCTGGGGATTTTTATCATTGCCTGAAAAGAACCGTGGCTGTGTTTAGGGAAACAGGTTCTATACAACACAAAAAAGCAGAAGGAAACCATCTGTAAGAACAGAAGAACTTGTTGGAAACGCCTGTCCCAAAATGTGGGAAGATGTTATGGAATATGCGGGACTATTCTTAAGAAGCAGCTAAATTTATTTCCTTATAAAGTGCAAGTATTCCAAGTCAACACTTTCGAAAATATGAAGAGACGTGTGAATTTATGCTTGAAGCATAGCGGTGGCCAATTTCAGCAATTTATGTAATTATTTTTTTTTTCTTTCTGTATATGATAAACTTTTTTAGTTTTGTAAACAACAAAAATAAATTTGTATTTGTCTACTTATTTTATTACTCATTAGTTTGGCATATCATGTTATAATATGAATTTGGTTTATATAGATATATCGTCCCCTTATCATTGTGATCTAAACCAAGCCCCTTCGTTTTTTAATCCAAGCCCTCTTTGATGCAAATAATTTTTGCTCGCACGGTACAAACCAGAATGACGAATTTTTAAAAATAATAAATAATTACGATCTTTTTATTTCAAAGTAACAAAAATATAACGTATCCATGGGCAATTTTTTTTATCGGTATTATTGGGACTTTGAAGAAATGGTGATAAATGGGCTCATATCCGAATTATTCAGTTGATGTTATTTGTTGAGCGGCCGGGAATAAGGTAATGTAGAAATATACTGGTTGCCACAAGTCTTTTTTTTTGTATGATGAGCCAATAATATAGGTAATATAATGTGTGTTAATATAGCTTCATTAAAATTACATCCCGAAACAGAAAATGTATAATAAATTATGTCTAGTTTGTTTTTATCTTTTGTATGGTTTTTAAGCAGGGTAACAACGACGAGACGGGACGGACGGCAGTGCTATGATAAAACGATGATCGATTCTGGTTCTTTTGGTTTTTGAGATATTTACTTGTTTTTTTAAAAGTTAAAACAGAAATATTTTGACCGGTCCTTATACATATAATTAATATAGAGCTTTAAAACAATGTTTATGATAAATTTTTGTGCTACCTCGTGTATCCAGTTAGCATTAGTTATTTTTTTACCTTTTAACAAACCCAAACTTTTTTTATGCATAGAATTAACAGGCATTTATTTGCAAATCAATTCATATACATAATGAAGCAATATACATAATAATTATTTTAATACATAATTTATGATTAGAAAAGAAAAAAACTTTAAAACTAACATGGACCTTGCAAAATAAACGAATTAAATCCATAACATATTTTTAATGATTTATTAGTTAGTAATTCTAAAAGGTAACAAAAGTACACCTATATTACTACAAAATAAATACAAAATATAAAAATTAATAAATAGATCCACGGATATTCACAAATTTTTTATGTACTTATTTGGTGCCCTATCCTGGGCATATATTTTAAACAACATTCATCATACCTATTGAGTCCCCATCTTAACCACATTGCGAACAAAATATATGTCCTTTTGCCAAGGATAAATAATGTTAACATCTTTTTGAATAGTTCTATTGAACTAAGATGTTTAATAGCATTTGAAAGTTGGTTAAAAAAACGTGGTGCCTACCGATTTAAGCACCATGGGAACTTACACGACTATGAGCGGATTTACTACGGGTGTTATTATTAGGTATATTTCAACACGTTTAGAGGCCTGTTTTTTTTTGAAAACTTACTACAGAAAAAATTATATTTGTCGAGTATCCAACAACCTTGATTCCGCATATAGAGAGCATCGCGCTAGTATAGATAGTTATGTTTTTTCAATCAGTATACTTGTTGTGGGCACCTCCCCAGACTTATATCCCGTAAATAATCCCTGGATTTGATTAGAACAAAATAAATCATCCTGAGGCCATGCAATCGAAATATACCTTTCAGAAACCTAACGCTATAGAAGAAATATCTCATGGTCCTTGCAACATAATTGGTGTGCTCGTCCCACCTAAGATGTGAGTCCAATATGACGCCCAGATGCCTTATTGAAATTGTCTTCGATATTTTTAAATTTTCATCATTTTTGTTGGTGTGTTCTTCTATAGAATTATATTTAAAAAATATATAAAATCATTGCAGTGAATTTTCTTAAATTTTTATGTTGTATGTAATGTAATATATTTTTAATTTACATATTATTAATTCCATCTAGCCAATACCACAATGTGGATGCTATTTTGAGCTCAGTGTCTATTGTATCCCTTTTTGTAAATAAATCTATATTACATATATACAGTATGTCTCCGTAAGTTTGCACCATATGGAAAACTTTTTTATTATTCATTTTACAAAAAAAAGTTATTCTTCGTAAAAAGCTCGGCATGGTCTAAAACCTAAAACGCAACAATCAAATTTCGAAATTTTCCAGTCATATACAAGGTTTGTCAAAAAATGTGAATTTTTCCCAAGAATGTGAATTTTTCCAAGAGTATAGTACCTTTATTTTTGACATTATCAAAAATTGTTATTAAAAAAAGTTGATCAGAACTAAAAACCACGTCTAAATGTGCAATAACACGCATTAAATTATTTAAATAATTAAAAAATGAAATAATTTATAATAAATTAATAAAATAATTTTTCAACATAAATGCGTATAATTGCATATTTAAACGTGGTTTTTAGTTCTGATCAACTTTTTTTAATAACAATTTTTGATAATGTCAATAATAAAGGTAGGTACTATACTCTTGGGAAAAATTCACATTCTTGGGAAAAATTCACATTTTTTGACAAACCTTGTATATGACTGGAAAATTTTAATATTTGACGCTTGCTTTTTAGGTTTTAGACCATGCAGAGCTTCTTATGAAGAATAACTTTTTTCGTAAAATGAATAATAAAAAAGTTTTCCATATGGTGCAAACTTACGGAGACATATATATTTATGCTCTTAATTATAATATTTAGCATTCTTAAAAAGGTCATAAGTCATTATAAACTCGGTTTTCTGGCGGCTTTAGTTAATTGTAACTAATTAGAGTTTTAGAAATTAAGTTCATTTTCGCCGTTAGTAACTCATTTTTATTACTAAAATGTGAGAAATATTAAATAACAAATTTGTTATCTGAAATCCAATGTCTTTAGAGTTTTAAATTCAAATAAAACTTTAAAAAACATATTTCCGATGAGTTTAGTTTAATATGACGCACTGTATTTTTACAATAGAAGTTGATTTAACTTGTTAGTAACTAGGGTTTATTACTAACATTTCAGGAACATTAAAGACATTAATTCGTTTTCAACCATAACATCTGATATTACATGTCTACATAGTTTCAAATTAAACTTAAAAAAACATATATTTCCGATGAGTTTAGTTAAATATGACGCACTATATTTTTACGATAGAAATTGATTTTACTTGTTAGTAACTATGGTTTATTACTAAAATTTTAGGAACTTTAAAAACATTAATTCGTTTTCAACCATAACATCTGATATTACATGTCTACATAGTTTCAAATGAAACTTAAAAAAACATATTTCCGATGAGTTTAGCTAAATTTTAAATGTGTCTCTTTTAGTCCCGGTGTTCGATATGTAAAGCAAATTGGTTACTTACTATCAATAAAAATTATAAGTTAGCAACAAAATGTATTCTGATTTTATTCTGAGTGACTTTTGCCAATAGATATAAAGCACTTCATTTTTGACAGAAAAATTATGACTTATTAATATCATTAAGTTAATAGGAACTAATAAAACTATCTCGATAATCTCCCGTTGCTATAAGCAACGTAAACAAAAAGGAGCCTTCTAATTGGTTGAAAATAAATTTATGTGATTTTCAATGTAATTTTAAGAAACTTCTTTACTGTTTCTTGAACTTTTTCGGCATCAATTCAAAAGCTGCTTCATTTATTTTCACATTCATCATCACATTTTATTGAAATTCGTAGAGCCAAATTCAAAAAATTGTTAAACTATACTTACACCTTAACTATTCTAAAATTGTTCTCAACCTTACCCTGAATTTCCTGAATTTTTACCCGACATCGCTCGCTGTAACCCTCAATAATGGTAATTCGAACCTTTATCTTAGAATCTTAGATAATGACTGTAATTTGATGTGCATTGCCGGTGCTATGTAAAAAGATACATTTTTATAACCTGTGTAATATTAGCGCTTGTCATATACATTAAGAAACATGAAATACTAACTTTTTTCACTTGAAGCTGCAAATGATTGGACTTAAAATTTTTTTTATGTAAAAATTATATACAGGGTGCCCGAAACTGGTGCTGACAGTATTGCAATCTCGGAGACTGTAAGAGAGAGAAAGACGGCTAAATGGGAAAATTTTTAGGCAGTTATGTTAGCATATTATTGGTGCAAATCGATTCTGGTTCTTAATGTTATATTATATGTTATTTCGCAATATTTTTAAAATCTGTAAATACATTTTTAACACGCTTTTATTAGCTTCACCTGTATGTTTGTTTGTATGTTTGTTTGTAACCGACTTCTTTGAACTCGATTTTGACCCACTTTAAACGGTCAGATTTAATTTAAATTTTGTAGACTTATCAAGAACCGCTGACAATACAATAATTTGATAAGTTTATATTATAATTAAATCATTTCTTTACAGATCCTCTGTATGAGAGTGAGAGAGATCGAGCTCACCGTATGCGCATGCGTACTATCCACTCACCTTTCGGCTTGAGCACTCGGCTTAATAGTGTTGGTACATACATTCTTTCGCTATCAGTTTGGTCCGTTGGTCGAGCGGGTTTGTTCGGGTTTGTAGATCCAATGCTTTGAATCTAGCCATTTAAAAAAAAATTGATCCACTGCTTTAAATCTAGCCATTTTAAAAAGTCATTGTTAAATTAGTGACAGTATTCCATCTCTACTCCGGACTAATTATTTCTAAGGTACCTATTCACGTTCAGTCGGCCGTCAGTCCGTGGACTGTCCGTCCCGACCGGCCGGCCGTTATCGAAAGTCAAAGTACACGTACAGTTTTATTCACCGATTACGGCCGGAGGATTTCTTCCGGATTCAATAGCGGCCTTCAGTTTTTGTTATTTCACCATACACGCGCAGTTATTTCGACAGGTCAAACATGTCGCAAAAACAGTGCGCAGCGGCAATTGTTGTTATTTCACACGAACAAAGAAAAAGGAAAAGAAAAACAATTTGGATGAAAGACTGGCTAAAAAGACGTTGCATTTTCTCCCACATGAAGCTTGTACGAGAACTGAGGCAATCGAGTGCAAGTGATTTAAAAACTTTATTAGGATGAATGATCATTGTTTCGAGTATTTATTGAAACCGTATATTACAAGAAAGGACACCCTAATGCCTTTTTCAGTTCTTTTCTGAACGCACTTTTCATATTATTTATCTTATGTTTCATCGAGTCTAAAGTTGCTTCGACATCTACTGTTTTATATAGTAAAAGTAATTCTTCATATTATGCTTTAATTCGCAAAGCCCTATTAGCATATGAAGAGTCTTTTATTTTCCACAAATATTTATGTTTGCGGTACAACTCAATAAAATTCTTGATGAAGGTGGGTTGGTTTGCGATTTTGTTCGGCGTTACTGAATAAAAACTATAACATTTTAGAAAGGAGAGAAATAACACACTTGAAATTTTCCTCTACTGGTATATTAAAATAAAGTTTTAATGAATGGTAAATTATCTACATGTTTCGAATGTATATACATTTGTAAATCTTGGCTCTCGACATTACTTAATTAGAAATTAACGTTTAAAAAGTTTTAAATGTGAACTGGAGCTGACAGTTCTGAAAAGACAAGGTTAAATGGATGTCTACATGACATGACATGGCCTGCAGTCCAATGCCGGCCGGTAAACTACTACACATGTTAAGTTTTAACAGACGACAGGCCGCCGGCAGAACGCGACTCGTCAGTCGTCATTTAACTGCGTGTGTGTAGTGAGTACCGGCAGCCCGGCCATTATCTCTCCGGCAAAATACGGCCGGCCGACTGAACGTGAATGGGTGCCTTTACAATAACTCAAACTAAAAAGTGAAAAACTAAATAACACGCTTTTTAGTTTGATTAATTATTAAAAAAGCGTGTTTTTTTGAACTATTTTTATTATAGCCACTTATTACATAGTTACACGTTTCAGTTCGTTTTATTGCATATACTTAAATGGGTATTCCATGCTATCAGCAACAAAAATAATTATCCTTCCTACACACAGTCTGTATACACAATGGTGTAAATTAGTGATCAAATGCCAACACATTGGGAATTATGCAACATGGTTTATATTCATCATGAAAATGGCCTATTAGAGTCAGATATGATTTACACATCTGCCTATACGCGAGCGACGGCCCCAAGGGGGTCGATCGCCCCACCCCCCTTACATTTAACCCAAGAAATCATTTAGGTATGAACAATAATATCTATATTATACAGGGTGATTCACGGTGGATGGAACGTTAGACGTTTCTGACGAACCAGTAAAGGAATCGATCTGAAAATTTGATCGTTTACATAAACGGATACGCTCTACCTATCTAAAATATTTTAAACAATACAGTGTTGCCGCTTCCACACAAAAATAATAGCCACTTCGATATTTTAAATAGAACACCCTATATATTTTTAAATTTTTAAATTCTTCATAAAATTATAATTATTTTTTAATAAAAGCATTATTAGTCTATGCTTAATGGTTTCCGAGATATTGTCTCTTGAAAAATTACATTTTTGAACTTTGACAGCTTCTAGCTTTTTATTTGTACGTCTGAGAGCAAAACGGCTTACATGTCCCTATCTTCGATTTTTATTATCTTTCCAAAAGTATCAATTTCCGGTTAAACCGGATGTAGAAAATATAATACTTCCGGTTTGACCGGAAGTTGTTACTTTTGGAAAGATAATAAAAATCGAAGATAGGGACATGTAAGCCGTTTTGCTCTCAGACGTACAATTAAAAAGCTAGAAGCTGTCAAAGTTTAAAAATGTCATTTTTCAAGAGACAATATCTCGGAAACCATTAAGCATAGACTAATAATGCATTTATTAAAAAATAATTATAATTTTATGTATAATTTAAAAATTTAATAATATATAGGGTATTCTATTTAAAATATCGAAGTGGCTATTATTTTTGTGTGGAAGCGGCAACACTGTATTGTTAAAAATATTTTAGATAGGTAGAGCGTGTCCGTTTATGTAAACGACCAAATTTTCAGAACGATTCCTTTACTGGTTCGTCAGAAACGTCTAACGTTCCATCCACCGTGAATCACCCTGTATTAATCGTTTTGCAGCAATAAAAGAAGTTCCAGTTTTTATTTTAAAAGCAGTTTTTTTGTAGCTTTGCGTTTGTTGTTTTTTAAATAAAAATTGAAATTGAAGGTACAGATGACCTTGTCTTGATATAGCCATCATATTATTTAAGTCAAATTAATCTTAAAACTCGCCCCATCACCTATAAATTATGGCACCCTGTTAAAGTCTGGTATATTTTACGTTAAGCGGTTGGCTACAGAAACAGAACCGGACTAAGTTATTTTACCTTCGCCTTCGCCATCTGATAAATTTTGTAAGGGAGTCTAAGTATTTTATAAAGATATAGCGTACTTACTAATTTTATTATTTATAAAATAAAATACTGACAGACCCGCACCTACCAAAATAAGATTGTAAAAACATTTTAAAACTAATGGAAAAGAAGAACTTATATTATTTCTTCAAGTATTTATTTATAAAAGGCAAAACAGGTATTTATGTATTTATTATACAAAAAATACATTTTTTGCGAGGTGTAAGCTTTGTGGTGCACGTCTATTTAAAACGTCATATTAGGAACCCTTTTGGTAGGTATTGTTACTTTTGTTGGAATTTTATATATTATTATGTTATACGTATATAACACGCACATA
Source organism: Polydrusus pterygomalis (assembly GCA_963969555.1). Classification (NCBI taxonomy): domain Eukaryota; kingdom Metazoa; phylum Arthropoda; class Insecta; order Coleoptera; family Curculionidae; genus Polydrusus; species Polydrusus pterygomalis. The sequence goes on from OZ018379.1 coordinate 26,069,686, forward strand.
TATGTGCTTCATTAATCTTGATATTTCAATTCGCTTTTGAGATAAATGCGTTTAAATGATAGATGGCAAGAAACATTTAAATAAACACCTTTCTTAAAGAAACATATTTATTGAAAATTAACCGTGTGTTCTTAAGCATAAATTACATTATTATTTTCAAGTTTACTATCTCTTGTGGCTGTATTTGCCCCTTACTTATGAGACATCCTGTATATAACAATAAGTTAATGGTTTAACTAGGCACTTTATTGATAAAAATGGTTTTTGTTCTCACTATTAAACTTAAATAATAAACAACAAGAAAATCTGTCTTTGCAATATACAGTGTCACCAGTAAAGTCCGCATCATATGATTCATATGTTATTTTTTTAATTAATTGCTTTATTCAAAATTTGACTTTGGCATCAAGTTCTGTTTCGATCGAGATGAAAATTACGCAAAAAAATAGTAGTCACGTTATTCGCATTATCTGTCAAATTTTAATTTTTTCCAAAAAATAATTCAAAAGTCAGGTTATTTCTGAAAATATCGAAAAAAGTTATTAGAAAATGTTTTTTAAATGCAGTTTTTAGCCCACATGCAAAATTGCAGCTGCATAAGATAATTTTGATTTTTTACCAATATTTTTAAATTGCACCACTTTTGTAAAATAAGACTCAACGCAACCTACATAAAACTTCTTAGTTTTGACAATGCTTTATATCAGATACATTTTCTTTAAAGTAGCGCCATATTTAATGTGTGTTTTTCTACAAAATCAAAATTGGGCTATTAAAATTTGGTCGCATGTGATACAAAGTTTATTTGTTTTTGACCCTGTATAAGGTAATTTCAAAAAATAGTTTTTTTTGAAAACGTAGTTTGTGTCTGAAAGTAATACACCTTAATATTAAGACAAAAAAGAACTCAGTGTCATCTGTAAAGCGTTCATTAAGTGGAAAATAATCTTTAGTTTTACTTAACGTAAAGTTTATCTATTTTCAACAATTTAATTTAAAACCCCTTTAATTTTTTTTTTTTACTTTCAGACACAAACTATGTTTTTAAAAATATGAATTTATGAAGTTACCTCATACAGGTTCCAAAACAAATAAACTTTGCATCACATGCGACCAAATTTTAATAGCCCAATTTTGATTTTGTAGAAAAACACACATTTAATATGACGCTACTTTAAAGAAAATGTATCTGAAATAAAGCATTGTCAAAACTAAGAAGTTTTATGTAGGTTGCGTTGAGTCTTATTTTGCAAAAGTGGTGCAGTTTACAAAATATAAGTATAAAAATCAAAATTATCTTTTGCAGCTGAAATTTTGCATTTGGGCTAGACTACACCCATCTCAGTCATGCTTTAGTGCACCTAGCTAGTATAAATAGAGCTGTAGTTACTTTGCTTATTTAGTATTAACCTGAAAACGACTAGAGATACTTACCAGTTGAAACGTTGTGATTTAAAACAAATAAAGAAAATGCATGTACAAAACTTTTCTATATCTTTTGTTGTACAAACTACAGTGTATTCAACAATAAAAAGAGTTATTTTTTGTTCATAAACTGTACGATTTTATTTTCTCCATAAATTTTGAGTCCATCGTTGCAGCGTAAAGTGTAAATTAGAGAACAAATCCCTTCAGGCACCTTAGGGAATATATTGCGGCACGGTTTATACTCACCGTGGAAATGGTAAGTGTATTAGTGTCAGCTTTGCGACCACAGTTCGTTTATATTCAAGGAGACTCGGCACCATATGTTAGGGACGTGCTGCACCCGAAGTGCATTCCGGTTAAAAATATTATGGGGGTTGGGATTATTTTTGGTTTTGGAAATATAATAAAAGTCACTTTATTGTCTGGAAATCGTTTTATACAGTATGTCTCTGTAAGTTTGCATCATATGGAAAACTTTTTTATTATTCATTTTACGAAAAAAAGTTATTCCTCATAAAAAGCTCTGCATGGTCCAAAACCTAAAATGCAACCATCAAATATCGAAATTTTTCAGTCATATACGAGGTTTGCCAAAAAATGTGAATTTTTCCCAAGAATGTAAATTTTTTACAAGAGTAAAGTACCTTTATTTTTGACATTATCAAAAATTGTTATTAAAAAAAGTTGATCAGAACTAAAAACCACGTCTAAGTATGCAATAACACGCATTAAATTAATTAAATAATTAAAAAATTAAATAATTAATAATAAATTAATAAAATAATTTTTCAACATAAATGCGTATAAATGCACATTTAGACGTGGTTTTTAGTTCTGATCAACTTTGTTTAATAACAATTTTTGATAATGTCAAAAATAAAGGTACTTTACTCTTGTAAAAAATTTACATTCTTGGGAAAAATTCACATTTTTTGGCAAACCTCGTATATGACTGAAAAATTTCGATATTTGATGGTTGCATTTTAGGTTTTAGACCATGCAGAGCTTTTTATGAAGTATAACTTTTTTTCGTAAAATGAATAATAAAAAAGTTTTCCATATGATGCAGACTTACGGAGACATACCTACTGTATAAAAACAGTTTATTATTATTATATTAAAAAAAAGAGAATGTAATAAATGAAATGTAATAAAATGAGGTAGATTGGCTTACCATTTAGCTTGAAATAAAATACTGTTGGGGTACCAGGCTTGTTACGGCCCAGTAAGCCCAGCAGGAGTTAAAACTTACACATTGTGTGCAAAAATAAGTTTTAAGAGATTTTTAAAGAATTAAAAAAAAAGTTTTTTCTACTGACGTTTTATAATAACCTCTTTTCGATTGTCATTATGTTTTTTTAATAACATCCTTTTAAGCGCAGCGTGCTTAAAAAACTTTTAAGCACGTTACCAGGAGCAACGTGCTTAAAAGTAACGCAGGTAATTATTTACAATTAAAACGTAACCACAGACTAGGTATAATTTAATATTTTTTGGCAAGTGTCAATTTTATTAAAAGTAATTATTTACAAATAATAGCTATATAAACACAGACTATAGTTTTACCTATTTATTATAAATATTAACAGTACAGTTACTTATATTATTAAAATTATTGCTGGGGTAACCTAAAACAGTACGTTGAGATATTTCTCTTTGTAAAATTGATGAGGAATTTGAACTTGAAATAGAGATAGAATCTGCAAGAGCAATATCAATTAAACCCATGCCACTAGTAGAGCTGGTAGAACACTCGGATTCATTAGATTTAACACGTTTGTTGTTAGCGTCCAAAGATTTTTCACCAAGAATTTTTTCGGAATTTTTTCTTTTATTTTCTAAAGAATCGTCTATTTACCCCTCAGCCACGGTATTTGACCGCCAACCTCAATGTCGCTTTAGCATCAATATATCCGCTCCAGAGTCAGCTAAAAAAGTTTGAAGAACTCAGCAATTTTCTTTGGTGTTGCTCCAATGGTATTAATACCCACTGGAAGTCTGGAACATTTGGAGTTTCTGTATGCGATAAAAAATATTTTATGGGTTATGTGTGCTGGACGTAACTGCGCGTACTTTCGGAAAATATTCAAGAAGTTGATGCCGTCAATAGAGCCTTCGCTAATTACAAAGCTTCTTGCAACAATTGTTTTAGTGTTTGGAATGGATATTTTAATTAAAGACTCCGAAATTTCGATATTATTCATATTTAAATATGTGAGTTCTTCTCTGCGACATGCTCCAGAGATTCCCACAATAAGTATGACTTTGTCCAATAAATAGTTCTTATCGTCTGCTTCTTTGACAAACCTTTCTATTTGTTCCTTAGAAAAAACTTTCGACTTTTTGGGTTTATACCCCGTAGATTTTCTTTTCAAAAATGCGATTAGATTTGTAAATGTCTTCATCTCAACATTTTTATTCAAATAAACCATCGTTCGAAGCATTGAGTAAGTACTCCACAAAGTTGATGGCTTATAGGCATCGGATAATAGTGAAAAATATGCCAAAAAGACTTTTTCTGATAAGTTTTTTACCTTTTTTTCTTCACACCATTTTTTGAATTTTTCGTATGTGCCCTCATACAAACTTCTTGATTATTGGGGAGCAAGGTACACCATTGCCTCATTTCAATGTCTGAGTCCTCTAAATCACTCATTTTTACTTTTATATTTGTCGCAGTTTTTGACAAAAAAATCTTTAGAATTTTTTTTGACAACTGTCGATTTTTTTGACATGAAAGGTGTAAATGAAACATAGGTAATAAAATGTTAGTAAAATTAAGTTTTTTATTATAAAACCTCAGTAGAAAAAATATTGTATACAATTCGTTACGAAACAATAGAGAGTTTTCGTTGTATTGGCAAATTCATCTCTCATCCAGTGATTCGGATTTGGATGATGCCCTTCTCTTGGAGGTGCTTGATCGCCAGAACATTCAGTATCGAGCATAGTTGTATGGAAATTTCAATTTAGAAAACTATAATAATGCTGAATGCAAACTTTATTTCCGATTTGGTCATTGAAAATGGTCATTACGCATGCGTTCCGTTTTCGCTATGGCTTTGTCTTCCGTCCGTTAGCTCCCGCCACTTATCCGTAACGATAACGATAAATGACAGCTCAAATGTCAAAGTTGTCAAATAGCGGCTATCGGAATCGCTTTTAAAAGACAACGAAAACTGTCTATTGTCTTTTAGTCACTTTGACGTGTTGTCCAACTCGTCTTTGCCTCGTTGGACAATTTTCACGTTGCGTGCCTAAAAGACACTCATTTCGCAACTTATTGTATAAATAGCTATTGTTTTACCAGAACATCTTTTAAAGAAGTTCCACTGCAACCAGCACGTGTCAGACGGGAAATGAACTTGAAGTTGACATTGTAAAAGGGAGGAACAAATGACAAGTGTTTTGACGGTCAAATTGAAGAACCCTCAAGTAGGTATGCTAAAAAAATTTCTGATTTCATAAAAATGTTATAGAGGAGAAAAGCTCAATTAAGGTTCAAAATTGCTTAAATAACTAAAAATCACTAGAAATACAGGATAAGATTCATACAATCGCTACAAAAAAGACAGAAATTACATTTAGAAAAATGTTGCTCAAAGGGTTAAAAACTAGGTGTCCTACATATTTGTGTGGCGACCTCTGTTGGTAGGTTTACAATTGGTAAAAATTTAAATCAGTATTTCGACAAAGTAAAAAGTAACTATTTTAGTGCCATCCATGAGTAAGAAGTAGTAAATAATAGACAGTTTGTTTTATCGGTAAAATAGATTTAATAATGTAGAAATGTTAGGTTAGGAGTGGTGCTGAAAAATAATTAATCACAGATGGTCCTGAAAATAGATTAATTATTGAAAAACAATTAAAAACGAAAGGAATATGAGCTGGAATGAAATAGAAAAACCAGAAAAAGGGCAAATAGATTTAGAGAAGTTTGTAGAACTATGTTGAATTTGGTCATTTAGACAGATAATATTTAGGTTATTTAATGTTTTATTAATTTCAACAATCTCTAAAAGGTCAAGTTTGTTACCCTTATCGCAAAAAAAAATGGTAAGTCTTCTTATCGGGTGTTGTACTGTAACCTCATTGTTAGTAGATTAGTAAAATATATTCCGCTTTATTAATAGGCCTAATTGCGCAAAATTAACCTTCCAATTGCCAGTTTTCACGTTTTATTGAACCTTTCACTTCTCAATTTTTATGAGCTTCCAAAATAAAGGCTTAAAAAATCGGATAAAATTGCGAAAACACGCAATACATTGAACAGTTTAAACCGAGCTATCATCAGATAGCATAAATAAAAAGCTGCAAATTACCTAATCGCATGGCCTCTGTGTAATACGTGTTCGATACGATAGAAGGTGGTGAAATACATGATAAGTTTGGTTTTTCCAGTTAATTTACATGCATAAAAAAGCAGGGACGGCTTGAGCTCATTAACAAGAGTGGTAAGTACCAAAATAGATATTTATAAATCTTAACCGAAAACCAGTGGCGGCTCGTGCCATTTTAGTGAAGTAGGGCCAGGTAAACCCTTAGCGCCGCAGGCAAAAACATTTTGGTTGCCCGCCCTTTTTTGTTAATAGTTCTTGCTTTTAAAGTAGGAAAAATAAGCAAAAAGGCACCTAATTTAATTTATGAATTTACAATCATATCTTGAATATACCTAAACACGATAACAAGTTGAAACACACAAGCAATGTAAGTGGTTTCATCTGCGATAACAGCGATAAACGGAGAGTCCTTTATTTCTTTTATGACTTCATCATGATATATATACTTCTTCTTTCTTGGGTTTTAACGTGTTAGTGCCGTTGAGCACTTTTACACACTTTGGGTTTTCATGATACACATCTAACATACAGTCCAGAAGTTCATTTTGTAGGGGTTTTGATGTTCCTTTAAATACTTTCGATTTTTCAATATGATCTTTAAGAGTTTTGTCTAATTCTGAGCTGAAATTTATTAATTCACGAAATATGCCCCTATTTTCCGACGTCTCTTTTTCGTCATGACCTCTCAAAGCCAACTCAAATGCACCACAAAACCGAACGCAGTTTATAATTTGGTTTAATATGTATCTGTTTTTATCAATTTGTTCGTTTTTCTTCATTATTTCATTGTGATATGCAGAATTTAATTGAGTTTTAATGTTAATTTTACCAAGCATACTGAAATTAAATATATTGTTTAAATGTACCTTCGATTTTTCATGTGTCTTCATTTTGTCCCAGAAATGGACCAAATCATCTGTACCTTTTTGGGACCAAGTTTGCTTCCCACCAAATAAAACACACATAAAACAAAATAGTCTATTAGATTCATCACAACCGCACACCCAAGTATTTTTTCCATAAAGTTTCCTTTAAAAATCTAATAGTATTCATTACTTCTGTATTTCTAAAATAAAAAGTTCGTTAACCCTACATTAAATCAGCCGCCGGCCGAACGAAAACAAATCGGGACGCGACGCGAACATCAGCTGTTTGAAACGTCTAACATCAAACGGTCAAACGAAGAGAGCCTGGCTACGTCGTCGAGATTTTTGCCTGCTTGCATTCAAGGTCATTTTCCAACGTTTTTTTTATTGAGGTGATGGCGTTTCGTCACCTCCCGTGTGCCTCGTCGCGCTTGGCGCGGAAGCTACGTTACCGTTATACGCATAATCGCTTCCTTTTAAAAGGAAATTTTCACCCGACTGTGTTCCATTTTTAAATTATTTTGCTAATTGCTTTAAAAACGAGAATATTAATTTTAATAGGTTTTGGTAATTTGTAAAGGGCAGGACGCTAGACAGGAGGGCAGGTAGTGCCATGGCACTGTGGCTCTACCCCCACGAGCCGCCACTGCCGAAAACTGGCCTAATTGTTAAACACATTTATATTTATGTTAAATTTTTTAGATCTTTTTCATTTTATTACGTTTTTCAAAAATCAAGTCAGGCAAGCGGTTCGTTGATTTCTAAATTAAGTAAATATACGGGTAAAGTAAAAGCCAAGTCGTCTCCACAAATATATTACCATTTACTGGTTAAAGGACAAAACAGGGCTACTGTCCTTGTTCTGTTAGATTAGTTTAAAGCTTTTGATATGATTCGTCACGACCTCCCTGTTGCAATCTTGCATTATATTGGATTTGCTCAAGCTGCGTGTGCGCTTCTGTCATCCTATTTGTCGGATAGGGTTCAAAGAGGTACCTCGATGGACATTTTTCTAAAACGCTTGGTGTCATCGCGGGTGTTCCTCATAGTATATTTACTTCAAACTTCTAAATTTACATCCTCTGACACTGCAAATAATCAACTTAACAGGGACTTAGAAGCTCTTCTAACAGTTTCCAATAACCACTTAGGTAAAATTAATCCCAATAAATCTGTAGCCTTATTATTTTGCAATGAAACTCAACGAAAATATTTATTAAATACCCCTGAATTAAATCTTTTACAAGACCATATCCCTAAAAATTTCTCTAAAAACTTAGGCCTGGGAATTGACAATAAACTCAAATTTAAAGAGCATGGAACCGTTTGCCTAAGAAGAGCTTTTCCTGTACTCAAAGGTTTGTACTGCCATAGGCACTATCTGACTCAAAAAACTAAAACGACTTTTTGATTTTCTCTAATTTTAACTATTCAAAACAAAGCACTTACCCTAATCAGCTAAACGGACAGAAGGTTAACCACCTCGCTGTTACTACTCAAGGTCAACATCACCTTCCCACTAACGATTTTTAATACGTGTCAAGGTAAATTCTAATTAAATATAGACCCTGAATTTTAGCAGGTAATTGTAAAACATAGGGTTGAAAATATTGAAATGTTAGAAGATATGCAAATTTTTTCCGAAGTGTATTAACACTAATAAATAAGCAATCAAATGCAAACTATAGAAAACTCAGAGTGTTTTACATTACCCAGCACTTAATTACATTAACACAAAAATGTATGGATGGGATTGTTTTTTCTAAAAAAAAATAAGGTCATCATTGACAGCTCTCTTTATGCGAAAACTCCCCGTTATAATAGTAATTTCAAGCAATGTTGCCACATATAATATACTTACAAATTTTATATACTTAATATAATATTAATCATTATTTTCCTACTAAATATCGTGCGAGCAAAAATTATTTGCATTAAAGAGGGCTTGGATTAAAAAACGTAGGGCTTGGTCTAACCAAATCTAGGTTAAAATTTTGTCAAATTCATATTATGACATGATATGCCAAACTAATGAGTAATAAAATAAGTAGAAAAATACAAATTTATTTTTGTTGTTTACAAAATTAACAAAGTAAGAATATACAGAAAGAAAAAGGAAAAAAAAAATTACATGTATTCTGAGAATTTACATAACCGGAGAGGTGGAACCAGGGTTCATCCGAAAAAAGTGTCAGGTCTAATAAATAATTTAAGTAATTTTAGTAAATAAGTAATTCCTGCGTCTTTCAAAATCTGCGGCTTGTATTGCTTGGAATACTTGCACTTTATAAGGAAATAAATTTAGCTGTTTCTTAAGAATAGTCCGACATGTTCCATAAGATCTTCCCACTTCTTGCGACAGGGGTCTTATACAATTTGTTGGCGTATTTTGCATTATTTCACGAACGTTTGTAACACGTTCTTCTGTTCTTACAGATGGTCTTCCTGTTTCTTTTTGTATTGTATGGAACCTATTTCCCTAAAGACAGCCACGGTTCTTTTTAGGCAATGATAAAAATCCCCAGCAATAAATTCAACGTTAGGAAAATGTTCGTGAAAATCGTCCATGCACAAACCCGGATTGTATTGCCACTTACCATTTACTCTAACCCCGTTTCGAAAATATGCTTCAACCATGTCGAAGATGACGGAATAACTGATTGATTGTTAATTTAGGTAGTTACTGACACCCAACAGGCATTAAGCTCTACGGCTAAGCATTACGTCCTTAGATGCAAGGCTTTCTTTGATGCAAATAATTTTTGCTAGCACAGTAATATTCCCTACAAAGAAAATGTAATAAAAGTAAAATTGCCAAAGAGACTGGAATAAATATTACTGCGTACATTAATTGTTCAAATAACACTGTTGGCCTGGAACGCAAAGTAATGAAACAATAACTAAGATTCCTATTCATGCCAAATACAAGTGGTTAATTATCCATATTCCCAAATATTTGGAGAGGTGTTTCCAGTAATTAGTTTCTCGGATATTCATGTGCCCACATAACATAGTTTAATGTCTGTATTAAATAATTAATCTTAATAATGTGTTTGAGGCACGCCAATAAATCTTGAAAAATAAAACAAGTTGTCCAAATGAGTGCCTAAATTGGAATCACAATGAATAAGTACCATAGAAAAAGGAAAACATGAGCTTTTTCATTCCGATTTATTATTTGATTGCGTATTTATAATTTTGTTCGGGTTTGAACTTTAAACTTGATGATGACTTTGTCGCCAAAGACGTTATTTAGTACCAGGGCGCACTCGCGAGAACTGGACTGCAATGCAGCGACCATCGCCTAAACACATAGATATTTATCTTTAGATATGTTCAGCTTATCTCCAACGCAAACAAAAGTTACGTTTTATGGGTGAAAAAATACGTTCGAGCGCATGGCTCGTCGGTCAGCTGCCCTCCCTCTGAGCAGCATCGGGCATGCGCACAAACCTTGTGTTATCGGCCTGTCTTTCCTTAGCGACATGCTCAAAATACACTCCAGAACCGGCCCGGCCGACATTTTTGTTGTTGTGTTTAAAGGTTTCTCTGTGGATTCCTTGCAGTTTTCTTTGCTATTTATTTATTTATTTATTTATTAACGCCAAAAGGGATACAAACAGGTAACAAAATACCCACTGGAGTATCCACATAATATAATTATAAACTATAATAAAACTATAATAATGCCTATAAATAGTAAAATAAAGTAAAAGAGGAATAAATACATTCACTAATATTTCACATCAGATCATTCATTATTTTAAATCCGAGAAAAAAAATACAATATAAGTACAATAAATACAATCATCAAAATAATCAGATTTTAAACATTTTCTATAGTGGATTGTGGGTGTTTAATGTTTACGGATTTCTAGTTTTTGTGTAGTTTAGTGAATTTGTGTATTTTAGTGACTCGAATTGGAGTATAAACAATGACTAGTAACAGCCGTTGTATGATGCTCAAATAGGGGTAAAATACCTGGTATATCGTATTTTCAGTAAGTATGGAGTAGTGATGTATCTTGATATAATATAACTGACTTTATTTTTATTATGATCAATTTAAACACATCAAACTAGGCATAAGCCACACAAACAAGGTATGAAAATAAAGAGAAACCCACACCAAGACAGATTATCCCGATGCATGTTTTGGTATATTTTATTTGCAGCCCTGCAATCTTCAAAAAGTTTAAAAGACACTTGTCTCTACACTAAAATACCTAGGTAGTTTATATTACTCCACGGGTCAAGTTCTCGGGCCACAACTTTTTCAAATTCTCGAACAAGAAATTGTGCTTGAAAATTTTTTACACGTACCAAAGTTTTTGCCAAATTGTAAAAATCAAAAGTAGGTATATACCAACTTATATTTGCCTTGAGGTTAGGTACGCGATAACAACGAAGATTGGTTATTTTGCTGGTTTTGTTTTGTTTTTTATATTCGATATTATAAGTTTTATAGTTTAATTGACTTGTTCCCCTTTCGAACTAAAAATACGACGACGAATAATTTTTAAACAAATTTTAGAACAAAACCTTACAAAATAATTTTCCATCCTCAATATCTGATAGGTTTGCAACTACTAAAAAGTCCAGAAATCACTAACTTAATTCCCAACCTGATCAGAAAAAATGAGCAGAAATTCCAATTTTTGGCAAGAATTTAAATTTTAAAGCCAGCCTAGCCTGTCTATTTTCCCATTTGTCATACGATAATGTTGCAGTGCGCATGTCTAATCGTGTATAGCTTTGTTTACATGCACGTGGCCATAAATTTTCAACGTTGGTGATTATTGTTTGCTTACCTAAAGGTAAATATCTATACAGTGTGTACATAAAGTAAGGAACAAATTCATTATTTAATAATCTAAAAACATTTCGTAAAAATCCTCGGACACGTATGTAATAATTTTTGATTGCGCATATTTTGACATATACACATATTATACAGGGTAGCTCATGTAGTAGATATGACATTATCTACGATTTTTTAAAATGAAAACTCCTATATTTTAGTTCAGATTTGTAATTTCCAAGAATAGCTGATTTCAAAAACATAACATACTTAGGGTCTAAAGTTGATAGTTTCGTAGCTACAGGGTAGAACAAATAATTTTATTTAAGATACATTTTTTTTAAGGTAGGCTTATTTGCTGTTATGTAACTATGGTTATTTAGATAATGATGGTATTATGCTGTCATTACAGTGAATTTTGCTATTAAGATTAGTAGAAGTAAAAAATTAATTTTAATATTTGTTAATATGCGTTTATCTAACACACAAAGAATAGAAATTCTAATGATGATTGGATATGGTGATAGGATTCGTACTCGGCAAGAAGTGTGCATTTTGTTCAACGCTAAGTACCCAGAAAGACCAATCACTAGATCAACTGTAAGTAAACTTGAAACAAAATTTCGAGAAACGGGTTCTGTGGAAGATATTCCCAGGAACTGCCGTCCAACTATTCCGGATGATAAAAAATTAAATATTTTATTGGCTATTGAAGAAAATCCCCATAACAGCGTCCGCCAGATTGGCATGGATCATGAGGCAGCTGCTATGACCGTACATAACCTATTAACAGTAGAAAAATGGCATCCGTTTAAAATCCGACTGGTTTATGAGTTGAATGAAGATGATCCAGATCGTAGGATGGAGTGTTGTCAAATATTAATGGAAAGATGTAACGTAGATCCTTTGTTTGTTGAAAATATCCTATTTTCGGATGAATCTACTTTTAAATTAAATGGTGAAGTAAACCGGCAAAACTGTAGATATTGGGCAAAAGAAAATCCCAGGTGGATGCGTAAGCATCATACTCAATATCCCCAAAAAATTAATGTTTGGGCGGGTATAGTGAAGAACAAAATTATTGGGCCATATTTCTTTGACAATAATGTAAACGGGCTAAATTACCTTCAGTTTCTTCAAGAATTTCTTATCCCTACGCTAGTTAACTTATACCCGAGTAGAAATAATCCTGGAATTCTAGATGAAAATTTATGGTACCAACAAGACGGCGCACCTCCACATTATGCAGCAGTAGTGCGCCATTATGTCGATCAAGTTTTTCCGAACAGGTGGATTGGAAGACGTGGGTCTATTGAATGGCCGCCTAGGTCTCCAGACCTTACACCACTGGACTTCTTCTTGTGGGGTCACCTGAAAAATGTCGTTTATAAAATAAGACCTGCCAATATTGAAGATTTAAAAAATCGAATCACAACAGAATGCAGGAATATTTCAGAAGAAACCATAATAAAAGTCCAACAAGAGTTTATTGATCGCTTGAGGTACTGCCAGGCACAAGAGGGAGGACAATTTCAACACCTAATTAAATAGCCTATTTAATTTTATTTAAATTTTTTTTAATTAAAAATACTTCACATTTTTTTTCTTGCCCTGTAGCTACGAAACTATCAACTTTAGACCCTAAGTATGTTATGTTTTTGAAATCAGCTATTCTTGGAGATTACAAATCTGAACTAAAATATAGGGGTTTTTATTTAAAAAAATCGTCGATAATGTCATATCTACTACATGAGCTACCCTGTATAATATGTATATATGTCAAAATATGCGCAATCAAAAATTATTACATACGTGTCCGAGGATTTTTACGAAATGTTTTTAGATTATTAAATAATGAATTTGTTCCTTACTTTATGTACACACTGCACTGAGAAAATCTCTTTTCATTCCTAGCGAAAATTTTAGCAACCATAGCTAAAATATTTTGCTAAATGGGGGACAGCCAAGCACATTACTGTACCAGGAGAATGCACTCTGCTGGAAATACTTTGCTGTGGTAATAAAGCTATTTTGCAAGAATAATTCTGTTATAGCTATAAAGTAATTCTGCTATATCTAAAAAGTAACGTTGCTGTACTTATAAAACTATATAATGTAACTATAAAACTCTTTGCTACTGAAACAACAAATTTCTGCTACAGTGGTGACATTTTTTTATATAGTAAAAAACGTCTCTCTTGCAGTAGAAAGGATCTTTCTTGTACCTTAAAAATCTTTTGCTGTTGGTATAAATACTTTTTCTAATAACAAAAAATGTCTCTCCTTCTACAATAAAATTATATAGCTAGCACAAGAGGGTGCTTTCTTACCCTTAAAAAGTTTTTTTTTATTGCAGCAATTTTTTTTTTGTTTTTACCATGGATTAAAGTGCGCCTGTGTCACAAATTCGAGTGCTAGTATGGGAATCTTAAAAACTGTAAGAAATACATAATGTAAAATTTAAAGCAGTTGCACTTTTTGATTTCGACTTTGATGTATTTCTTACAATGTTCAAGGTTCCCGTACATGTACTCGAATTTGTGACACAGGCGCACTTTCATCCAGGGTAAAAACAAAATAAAATTTGCTGCAATAAAAAAGACAATTTAGGGGCTAATAAAATAGAGTACATTAAGCATGTAGTTGCTGTGAGGATAAGGTTTAAATGTAGGGTATAGGAATAAAAGGAAAAAGCTAAATGAAATAAACATTTTTTTATATAAAAAAAAAATACGACAAGAACCAAATATTAATACAGGTTATGCAAAAAACGATTTATATGAACGTTATAAGTTATAACATTAAACAACAGGAACATAAAGCACCTAATAATTAACAATAATAAAAGTTTCATTTTACAAACCTTTTTTTATAAAAAATGAGGAAAAAATAATTATACTCTACCAGGCTATAAAAGAAAAAGAATTTATAGAAACTTATTTATAACATAAAATAACAAAAACAGGACTATATGCACCTAATAATAATAATAATAATAATAATAATAATAATAATAATAATAATAATAATAACAATAATAATAATAATGATACAGCACTGATACAACTATAATATGTCTTGGGAGGCAAGGTTTTCCACTATGACTCCGAACGGCTGAACAGTTAGGTTAAACAGTTGTAGCTTCTCACATTTTGCGTTTATTTTTTCTGTGAGATGATCATTCTGGAACGGAGAATGTTGATTAAGTATTTAGTAGGGGTAATCAAAAATTCTGGAAATGAAGGACCAGGGAGAAACCAAGCGAAGTCAAGAATAAGACAACTTATCGGTGTTTGTCATTGTAACACCAATGTATGCACGACTGCAATTATTAAATTTTACTAAAAAGTTCCGACTTCAAAATGTCAAAAAAAAGTTGACACTACTACCAGTTAAGCCTCCCATTAAGCATTCAGGTCAATGATCTGCTACCTAGATCATTGATTCAGGTTACTACCGTGCGAGCAAAAATTATTTGCATCAAAGAGGGCTTGGATTAAAAAACGTAGGGCTTGGTTTAGATAAAAAAACGGTTGTCAACGATGATGGAGTAACTGATTAATTGATACCGCTAAGCATTACGTCCTTAGATGCAAGGCCCTCTTTGATGCAAATAATTTTTGCTCCCACGGTATAAGGTTAGGTATGTATGTATGATTCTTAGTTCAAGCATAGCGAATAGTAGTTAATATTTACCTCTGCGTTAAAGAACAAGCTTTCTTGCACCTCACTCCTGCTTGGTCTCCATAGAACCTTTTCTGGCACTTTTAATGGTTATGGGGCTCAATAAATATAGTAACATCAGTAGTCCCTTAGCAGTAATGTCTAAAAATAATTATTTCATTAGTTTTCAATTACAATTATTATTATAAGACCTGTTTAATAGGCAAACATTTTATATACAAAATGAAACGTTTTAACTTACCAATATTTTCTTCAAGGCCGTATCCGCTGATTTTTCGTTCTTTCAACTTTGCTATTATTCCTGCACAAACTTTCTACTAGTATATTATATGACGTCAATACAATCAGGAAACCTTTTGTTAAAAACTGCCTCTCTCTAAAAATACACAAATAAATGATTTACCGAAATATGCATAAAAATAAACAAAAACAAGTATATTATGTGAAAGATTATACAAACAAAACTTACCAATTCAATGCCTGTGTTTAACTACAATAAGGACATGGAAATGGAAAGCATCAAAAAATGTTCCCAAATTTGCATTAACGTATAGTCTTCTTCTTAATTTAAAGGTGGCCTCTAAACTTTCAACTTTTCTTGTACTCCATCAAAATAATACAGCTAGCCGCAGGTCACAAACAAAAAAAAAACAAATAATTTTGTAAGGCTAAGAGCCCCACCCTCTCCCTCAACTCTAAACTTAGCGAAATGATGCGCGAACGGCGCGACAACAGGCTCGGACGGGCTGAAATACTCGAAACTGGCTCTTAACGACACCGAATGGCGACACGGAAACACCCGAATACCGGATCTAATAAATTTTCTTTGCTGGGGCAGCAACATTTTTTCTCAGGATAAATAAAAATTCTTTTGAAAAAGTTTTTTGCTCTTACAATTACGTATTTTGCTATTGCGAAATATTTAAGAAAATATTTATTACCAACAGCAAAGTACTTATTAAAATCAATAGAAAGACATCAGTAAACCTTATTTTACTGCTACAAGAAAGTCAATTTGCAACTTTGGCAAATATTTTAGCTGGGATAGCCAAAAATACATCAGTAAAGTTGTTTTTGCTGGAGATTTTCTCAGTGTGTATATGCCTAAACATACTATTTTCAGGCCGCGCAATACTTACCGATACTTACCGCTTAGTGCGTCCCTGTGCTTATTAGCAAATAAAATAAAGACTCATAAAGATATATTGCGTAGGAAGGTACTAAAGTACTATACAAGGACATGCGCAATTGACTTTTGCGCGACATGCCCCTAATGAAAGATAATCTTTATTTATGAATAAAAACAATACTAATATATATATTCCACGCCTACAAATACCTCTTATCTTCATCGTAAATAAAGGTTTTTTTTTCCAAAAGAAACATTATCTCACTTGAATTTTTATAAACTACGCGCGCTAAGATAAATGTCTTTTCTCGCAACGCCGTTTTTGGAATCACGTCTTTTTCGGGGCGACATCTCGTGTTTATAAATGGCTTTGCGATCGTTTTGCCAGCGTTAAAAGTCCCATTGTAATTAACTGCTTAAATTTCCTACCAATTTCGTGCAAATTCAATTAATCGAATCACCCGTTTTAAAACCAATTTGGTTTAAAAGGATTTTTAATTATTTCAATTTAATTAAAGTAAGATTACGATTATTTTGTTGCTAATAAAATATAGCTTATAAATGGTATTGCGGATTTTATATTAGCGGTGGTGAACTGAAGCGACAAATTTCCCACATCTTTCCTTTAAAATGTTATTTAATTATAAAGCCCTAATAAGTATAAATTTAAGAAAAAAAAAATTGTAGTCATGTCATTATGGAATCGTGATAGATAACTAATAAAACTCCTTTTTGGAATTATTTTTATCAAACAAAATAAATTAACTGAAGGTCTTATTTCTAATTATTTTTAAAAATTACCTGCTTCATTAAAAATACATTATATTGGGTACGTTATTCATAATGTTAACTTATAAAATTTTCATAGATATCGACAAAAAAGTTTTCCATTTGTTGCAAAGTTTTCGCCCAATCTGCTTTAAAATATTCAGTTTAAAAATCGGGAGAATTGTATGTTTTTAAAATAAATTTGATTCAATTATTCAATAAAATCAATATGATAATACCAGTAGGAACAGTTGTTAATAATATATATAATTGTTGTTGCTATAAATAATTTACTAATACCCTTAAAAAAAAAAAACATCATTATAACTCTAATACTGTCAATGAAATAAATCATTATAATTTACTCAAGCATGATAAATGTGTAGCAGCAACAGTGAAGGAAAATAATAGACACATTTTTTATAGCTTAATATAGTATGATTTCATAAAGAAATCTATCATCTCTATCTACTATCGCACATATTTATTATACAGGGTGGCGCATCGAAAACGAATCAGAGGCATTTACTCGCAGCTCAGTTATTTTTTTTTTAAACGCTCAGTCCAGTCGATTTTGCTTTCGATGGGGACACAAAATTGGCAAAAAATCACGTTAACATGTGCGGCCCCCTGGGCGGGGGTGGCACCGCCCTTAAAATCTTAAATGGAAAGGGGGGTCGAGTGATACCTTATTTTAAAGGTATTCCAATTCCCTTTATGTATGTAAAATTCATGTACTTCAGTTCAGTAGTTTTGGAGATTAATTGATTTAAAGCTTAAAGTAGACTTTAATAGGTACCTCAGATTAGTTTATACTACTGTTAGAAGAAATTTGAGTAAAATCATTTACTTAATAAGTAAATGCTTGTCTTCACTACGCCCATGGTTTGTTTATCATTTTGGTGTTGGAAATAGCGATTGGAGCGTTTTTTGTGGAAAAAAAAGTTGTTTCTTGAATAAAGATACGAAGGGAATGTCTCGTATTTATTTTAAATAGAAATTTAGTACATAGTTTGCGATTGATTCGACCAAACTTTGTTGTTAAAATACCTTTTAACTCTTGATGCATAAATTAACCATGCATGGTATATTCCACGGCAGAAAGGGTTGAAATTATCGAAATATTTTTCGGAAATAATCAGTGCGCTAATAGAACAGCATACATATTTAATAAGCGACATAAGAACAGTAACGTGCATCGAAAATATGTTCTAGAACTTGTAGCTAAATTTCGGAAAAATGGATCAGTCGAAAATAGAAAACGCAACATTGAAAATCTTATAAGGAACGCAAGCAATAGAAGTGGGGGTTTTAGGGCAAGTAGATCCTACGTTAAGTATCCGTAAATTGGATACTGTTTGTGGTGTTAGTCGACGTAGTATCTAACGGATTCTAAAGGCACTTTTCATCCGTATAAAATTCAGCTTGTACAAGAACTTAATGAAGACGATTTTGATCGGCGTGTGAAGATATGAGTGAACGAATTATAAACGATGAACATTTTCTTTTCAACACTTGATTTTCCGACGAATGTTCCTTTTTCTTAAATGGCGTAGTAAATCGTCATAACTGCCGTTATTGATCCGATTCTAATCCCAGAATTTATCATGAGGTAGGTAAACAAACAGCAGCCACAAAAACTAAATGTTTGGGCTGGTATTTTTGGCGATCATTTAGTTGGTCCTTTTTTCTTACCTGAAAATTTGACAGGTGAAATGTATTTGGAATTACTGCAAGATGCCATAGATGCTGCATTAACAGCCATAATTGAAAATCAGAATGATCGGCGGTACATTGCGAATAGGTTGATGTTCCAACAGGATGATGCCCCACCACATTACGCATTACGTGTTCGACAATATTTAGATCAGACGTTTCCAGGTCGATGGATTGGTAGAAGAGGTGCCATTGAATGGCCCCCAAGATCGCTAGATTTATCACCTTTGGATTTCTTTCTGTGGGGTCACTTAAAAAGCAAAATCTATGCTACTCAGCCAACATCGTTAGAAGATTTGCGACAAAGAATTGTGAATGAGTGCCTTTAAATTACTCCTAAACTATTGCAAAATATGCGGCAGCGTTTTGAGCAAAATCTTTATTACTGCTTGGAGAGTCATGCTGGTCATCTCCAACATTTACTTGGCTGACGGGTCAGTTCTTTCTTTATTTTTAAACTACTTTGCTGTCAAATGTATTGATCTCCACTAATGATGATGTATTAAAGTTTTATTTACGCTTTAAATCATTAAATCTCCAAAACTACTGAACCAAAGTACATGAATTTTACATCATTATAAAGGGAATTGAAAGACCTTTAAAATAAGGTATCGCTCGTCCCCCTTTCCATTTAGGATTTTAGGGGGGCTGCACGTGTAAACGTGATTTTTTGCCAATTTTGTGTCCCCCTCAAAAACAAAATGGACGGGTC
The DNA here is from genome assembly GCA_963969555.1 of Polydrusus pterygomalis. Lineage (NCBI taxonomy): Eukaryota > Metazoa > Arthropoda > Insecta > Coleoptera > Curculionidae > Polydrusus > Polydrusus pterygomalis. The sequence goes on from OZ018379.1 coordinate 26,089,130, forward strand.
GGAGCGTTTTTCCAAAAAAGAACTGAGCTGCCAGTAAATGTCTCTGTTTCGTTTTCGATGCGCCACCCTGTATACAGGACAGGGTGTATCACGGTGACCATCCATTAGAATATTTCAGAAAGTAATTCGATTTGAATCCTGGAAATTTGGGGTTTTCGGAGACCCTCTCTTTAAATGAAATAACAACGACCATATGCAACTTACGATTATACCGAAAGTTGTCTCAAACTTGCTTATTTTTTTAAATTTTGACCTTAAATGACGAATAAAATTGAATATCGTTTAGTCAGGTATAGGGACACCTTATATGGACAGATAGGAAATGTTCTGGCATATCTATTAAATATATCATCAACGTAGCATCGTATTTAAAAACGTTTTTAAATTTTTTGATTAGGATCAAAACGTGTTTCTTTTCCACTTCTCTGTATCTAAAATTCAATTTTCCGACAATTTAATATAGAGCACAATAATATCCAATTGCACAACCGGAATTTCGAGTTTTACTCTTTTATCTTTGAAAATATATTCAATAGCCACAGACTCGTAAGGCGGACTATAACTATGAAGATAATATATTTGTGTGCAGTGGCGGCGGTATAAGCCATTAGAAAAGGACAAAGTGGGTGAAGGAAGATCGTTTAAAGAAAAACCAGTTTTCTCGTATCAACCTATTAAAAGAGCTAAAACTGAGACCGGGCGATTGGTTCATTTATTTACAAATGGATGACGAAATTTGCCAGACGTTATGAAGATTTAATATTTTCAGTTATATTTTAAAAGCTGTTATGTTAAAAATTACATAAATTTATTTTCAACCAATTTGGCTCCTTTTTGTTTACGTTGATTTTGTTAGTTCCTATTAACTAAATGGAAAAAAAAGAGATAATTTTTCTGCCAAAAATTAAGTGCTTTATATCTATTGGCAAAAGTCACTCAGAATAAAATCAAAATACATTTTGTTGCTAACTTATAATTTTTATTGATTGACCAATTTGCTTTACATATCGAACACCGGGGCTAAAAGAGACACATCAAAAAATTAACTAAATTCATTGGAAATATTTTTTTTAAAGTTTCATTGGAAACTATGTAGACATGTAATTTCAGATGTTATGGTTGAAAACGAATTAATGTTGTTCCTGAAATTTTAGTAATAAACCTTAGTTACTAACAAGTAAAATCAACTTCTATTGTAAAAATACAGTGCGTCATATTAAACTAAACTCATCGGAAATATGTTTTTTAAAGTTTTATTTGAATTTAAAACTATTAATACATTGGATTTCAGATAACAAATTTGTTATTTAATGTTTCTCACATTTTAGTAATAAAAATGAGTTGCTAACGACTAAAAGAAACTTCATTTCTAAAACTCTAATTAGTTACAATTAACTATACAGCGTGTCTTCGGAAGTTCTTACCAAATGGGAAACTTTTTTATTATTAATTTTACGAAAAAAAAATTATTCTTTATAAAAAGCTCTGCATGGTCTAAAACCTAAAATGCAACCACCAAATATCGAAATTTTCCAGTCATATACGAGGTTTGTCAAAAAATGTGAATTTTTCCCAAGAATGTGAATTTTTCCCAAGAGTAAAGTACCTTTATTTTTGACATTATCAAAAATTGTTATTAAAAAAAGTTGATCAGAACTAAAAACTACGGCTAAATGTGCAAATACACGCTGTATAAAGCCGCCGGAAATATGTTTTTGTGGCGTTTTGGCAAAAAAATTACAATAAGAAAAAAACTCTAATTTTCTTACCGAATCTCTTATGCAGTAGAATTAATTCCCGATAATTCTGCTGCTAGGGAGATTATAAGTGAGAATTTCAATCACCTGTCAAACTTCATATTTTAACAATTAAATACCATAATTTTATTGTGTGTTACCATGGTTATTCTATTGTTGCAAAAAGTTATCGGGGGTAATACCACGAGTGCTTAAAAATTATCTGGTTAATTTTTATGCACGAGCGGTATTTAGGGAGAATATTTCTAGAATGAAATATATATAAAAATTTTTTTTTGTCATACAATTTTCAATTTCATATAACAATTAAAACTGTAACTGAAATCCAATAACAATTTTTTTTTTATTTTATAAAAAAACTTAACAAATAGCAACAAACAATTGAAAAATATTAACTAATTATTGATTGAATAATAAAAATTAAAAAAACTGTCTCGTCAAATAGGTTCGATTGTTGTGTGTTGGATATACAACGTTGTCTAGGCAACGTTGTATATCCGCTGATATTTTTTTATTTTTAACGTTTCTTATGGGAAAATTTATACATGAGTGAAATATTCGCCATAATTTTTTGACAGAAAAATATTATCACTTATAATATCACAAGAGCTTAAATTATTTCCAGGAATAATTTAAGCTCGCGTGGGATTCGGTAAGAAAATTTTACACCACTTTACACCATAATTTGGAAAAAAAATTATTAATCAAACTTGACATTTTAAACTAATTTCACTGCTTGTCAAAAAAATCATATAGGTATATTCACCATATTTCGTTAAATAAAAAAAAAATTACGAACTTTAGTTACACCAAATACTAAAACTCAGATGGGCGTTAGTTCAGTCTGTCGCCCTTTCATAATTTTAGGTTACTAAAGGTGGTAGAAATGTATTTACTGTTTAAGTAATCCATAACACTTCTAATTTAAAAAATATAATATTAACATGGTTTGTTGCAGTAGGTGGCCGTGATAATAATATAGGCGGCCATGCTTTTGACAAATGAGGTTTCTATTGGTAAATGTTGTAAATGTCAAAAAATTTCCACTTAAATATCGTGGCGTCTCGAAAAAATTTTCGGAAATTCTTTTAGTTGCCATGGTAACTAGTCATAATTAAGGTATCTTATTGGTTAAAAAGTATAGGTGTGAAATTTTCATGATAATTTTTTGACATATTTTTTTTTGTCAGTCATAATGATAGACAAACAAAACATTCATTGCATTTATACTTAATGTTAACAAGAAATAACAGGCAATCGTTTAATAATATGAACAATTTAATTGTGAATGTTAAATGTGCAGTTATTATAATTGATATTCACAAGACCTATTTGTTGAAAATTTGAAGACACATTCTCCAGATTACTGCCATCATTTTGTGTTGCTTTCAATGAAGTTCCAGTATCTCTCATTTTAGTAACCGATGAGTTGTGAAATTCTGAGTCCAGCTGAAGATAATGCTTAATGAAATTTACATTTGAATACATCTTCATAACATGTGACGCATCTACTCCCCTTTTTGATAGTTGGCTGGTTACTGTCGACCGATGTGAATGGTCGGTAAATTGAATTTTTTTATTTATTGGCGCTATACCTGACTTTTCAGCCGATTTTGGCTTTGCTTTTTGCACTACACTGAGGAAAATCACTCAATACAAGTATTTTTTTGAATATATGTGTATTACCACAAGAAAAAATCCATTTATCCCTAAAATATTTCATTTAGTCGCAATCAAGGAAGTTTTTTTGACAACAAGATTGTTACGTGTGCTCAATGCTTTTTTATGGTAACAGAATATCATATAACAATAACAATATGTATCCAATAAAGTGTTTTTAAAAAGTATTTTTTTTTTAATTCCTATAAGGTTATCTTATTACCACAAAACTAAAAATAAAAACTAACCAATCTCTTATACCTATCTAAAATATACCTTTTAGGAACTAAACAGTTGCTTTTTTAAAACATGGTGAAATCGTATTGGTTCATTTTATTGCCGTTTGCAGTGTTGTTAGTTTGTTTAGTGGTTGGTGGATTATAGTTTATAGTGGATGTTTGGTGGCCATTGATTTGATAGATTTTTTATATTTTAATAATTTCACATAGGGTGGTGTACTTTTAGTGCAACGTTATATAATAGGTGTTGTGGCGGTGTGTCCCCAAATTCAGGTAGGTACAATTATTTTACCAATAATTATATTTATTACTTAATAAGTAACTCATGTTTATCATATTACTCTACTTAGGTACCTACAAAAAATCGTTGACTTAGGTGAGTCTTTAAATTTTGTTAGGCGAGAAATTAATTTTTTCAGAAATACAATACAAATTTAGGGGATAGAATCGGAAAATGAATTAAAAAATATAAGTAATAAATATAATTATTGGTAAAATAATTGTACCTACCTGAATTTGGAGACATACCGCCACAACACTTATTGTATAACGTTGCACTAAAAGTACACCACCCTATATAGAATTATTAAAATATAAAAATGTTATCAAATCAATAGCCAAAAACATCCACTATAAACTAATCCACCAACCACAGCCCTTTTGGCGAAGGAGCTAAAAAAAGGAATTTAGTAGTAGCTAGGTGGACTAGCTACAATAAAAATAAAATTATTTTATAGCTGGCTTATTATTTTTAGGTGTAAAAACCGATACTTTTCTAACTACACGACCTCAATTAATCACAAAATCATTTTTGTTTACCACTGCATTATATATTTTTTATGGCAATAGAGTTGTCTTTTAACAGCAAAAGAATAATATTTAAAAAACGACCATGTTGAGGTTAAAAAGTCATTTCAAAAAAAAGAACCTTGTAGCGACAACAAAGTTGTTTTTTCGGCGCCTATTTAATGCAGATTTCTTGCTACTCCGAATGGATTTCTAGCTACGGCTAATAGAGTTTTCTCTCAGTGTACGTGCACTCGTGCTTTTTCTGGCTCAAATTACAATCAAGCATATTTTTCTAAAATTACCGATAGTTATCAATGCACTTGTTATATTATATATGACAATTTGAACGATATCTTCCTAATCACAGTCCGTAAAAATAAAAATGCAGTTAATTTTTAGGTAGGTACAGTAACGGCCATTAAATCTTGGGCAGCAAATCTGTCAGATTTTGACTTTTTACTAATTTTTGGTAAATTGCTCTTTTACCTTAATTTACATTTAATCATTAGTAATTACCAAGAGGTATCAGAACTTTTTTTTATTATTTCGAAAAATTAACAAACTATAAAACTATAACAAATTCAATCGGTACCTATTTACAATACATCATATTATTATAATTAATCAAATTTTAATATTTTAGCGTGGCTCCCCCTTTGTCAAAGACAGAGCCTATCCTTCTAGGCATTGAAGTTACCAAAGCCCTTGCGAAGTCCCGATTTAACTCATTCCAAGCCTGTGCAATTTTATTTTTTAATTCGTTCAAATTTTGTGGCCTAAAATTATTCTCACCATTAATTTTTTTGACTAAAACACCTCAAACATTTTCCATTACATTTAAATCCGGACTGCGTGAGGGCCATGGTAAAATGATAATTTGTTCCTGATCCATCCATTCCCTTACTTGTCGGGCCGTGTGAATCTTGCTGATAAATAAAATCCCTTCCTGGAAATCGTTCTAATACAGAAGGTAACATGGTATTTTGTAAAATATTCATGTATACCTCTGTATTAAATCGCCCTTCAATAAAGTGACACAAACCAAATCCTTGAGCACTCATCCATGCCCAGACGTTTACAGAAAATCGACCACTATTTCGATCCTTTTGGGTAAATCTTTCATCGAATCGAGTTCTTGAAGGCCTATATACTCTTAGTCTTCCATTGTAGCAAGACTAAAACACTTTCTCGTCTGTAAATATTACCTTTTCCCAGAAAACTAGAGGTTCCAAGTAATACTGTAACGAAAAACCGACCCGTTGTTCCTTATTTTCGGTAGCTAAAAATTGCTTTTCAGCTGCTGGATGACAGCGTAATTCAGAGATTTCTCTAACCCTTCGTCGAGCTGTTCTCACCGATCCCGGGAAGTTTATTTCTATTTTAGCCCTTACAATGGATTTAAAAGGTTTGTCCCTTAATATGTTAACCAAATTGTTATCCTGTTCTTCATTGGATTGTTTGGGACCACCACTTCCAGGTCTTCTTTCTAAGGAATGCGTTTCTTGCCACTTTGTTTTGAAAAAATGAACCGTACTCTTTGGGATGTTGAGCCTTTCTGAAACTCCTCTTTCAGACCAACCTTCCTGCTCAATATAATGAATTATTAAAACTTTCTACTGGGTCGTTAAATTTGGCATTTTTCATAATTAAGACTGTGACATTTATTCTATAATAAAATTTTTAATAGATACTTTGTTCAACAGGTATTACAGGTATACTTATAGTAAAATGAGGTGTATGTGTAAATGTTACAAAGCTAAAAAGGTTTTGCCCAAGATTTAATGGCTGTAACTGTACTATTATTAGAGGTACCATAGGCTACTGCTATTATATATTATTATCTTGTTAATTATTTAATATACTTCTCCTTAAACTTTCAAGGATTCTATTTAGGAAGCCGCAGTTTTGCCATTTTTGCTTTAAATCTTAAACGGTAATTTTTGGTAAACCGATTTCTTTAGATATTATCGCACGACCCTCTTCATATAGGATAGCCTTGCTCTTTGTAACGCGTTTAATATGGTCATTTTATGAAGAATATATGTGTCATACGTATTTAAAATCTATTTGGCAATTATTTTTATGTCCATGACAACTTTTAGGTAAAATTCAGGTAATAAAAGTCTGTTCAATGACCGCTAACCGTTACGTTAATAATAGTGCTTATCTTTCTAATATTCGCGAACTAGGTGAGATAGTAAATTTGCGTCAGTAATGAATGTCGTATAATTTTACCAGTCAACAAAGTTTTATTTCCCTTTTTGGCCAGTGATATTTCTAATCAACATTAATTATAAAATTATTTAATGATTTTCAAAGAGAAAGTGATGCCCTTTAACGCAGTTTACGAGGTAAGTAGATTTATAATAAAGCAGGAATTATGAAAACAGAAATAATAATCCTGAAAAATATTTGGCAATTTTATTATAAATACCTATCTGTTTTAGAGAGTTTCTGATGCGTTGGGAGTTTCGTGTTCAACAATCCAACGAATTAAGGCAAAGGGGATAGAGAAGGATGTAGATTTTAAAAATTGCAATAATGTAGCTATTTTGTCATCCCATGGTCGACAACTTCACGAAATTCATGAACATACCATAAGAGGGCGTATTTTTTATTGGATGTATACAGCAAGTGAATACGTTACCATTCGCTTAATGCAACTAAACCTTAAAATCATTGATACTGTTGAAATATCCACTGGTTCATTAGCGAACCGTTTAAAAAAATTAAAACTTAAATGGAGTAAATGTACTGTATCAAACATGTATTTTTTTAATAGAGCAAGCCGTACGAGTAGAATTTTAAAGAGAATTTAATAATAACGGCAACTCTCAATTTCCCTCAAAACCTGCTTTTCTGGATGAAACTTGGATATACAGTAAAGGGGCTTTTAGGCGATATTCGATGAATTATATATATTTATAAATTAGTTATATTTATTTTTTAGTAAATTTAAATTAATTAAAAATTTCATACTGGTTTCCCAAAACAAAATGTTTCATCCCATGGTACCTTTTACCCTAAATAAACTACTTATTTCTGACTTCATTAACAGTATAAAAATAATAATTAAAAATTCGAAAAAACGCGTTTGTATTTTACCTGTTCACATGCATCCGCCTTTATGTAGATCAAGCCTAAAAAAACATAACCTTTACCACCGGTAAGTCAAACTGACTGAATTAACTGTACCTACAAGAATAATAATTATTGTAATACTATGAGACAACAGAATATAATTGTAAATGCTACTAAAGACAGAAATATCGGTTCTAAAATATGTAAAAGGATTAAAATATTCTGCAAAATTCCTAATGCAAATATTTATGCGGTTATATCACGCGTGGCATAGAAAATTGTTTTGAAAATATTCCCCATTGATATTTAGATTTATAACAAAAAGATGTATGTTTAGGAAACACGAAGGGTAGATATAGACGAGATGTTATTATCGGTTTTTGTGCAGCGCCGTAAAAATGGGGTAAACAATCTTGGAAAATTACTTTCTGTAACGGAGGTGATATTAAACATAAACACCCGTATTTACTATAGAGTTTAAGAGGGCCAAGTGTATAGGAGTCAGGCAGTTGAGTCTTGTACCTTGAAAGCATATTAAGGGTTAAGGTATGTTGAGAAATTGAAAGCACGAATAAGACATGAGTATAGATTAATTTCTCCAGGATATTGTCAAATGGTGAATGGACAACATTTTAAACATTTAATTGACGAAATAGTATTAAGGATGGATCGAAGGTTACTTTAAATTAAATTAATTTTTTATCTAATAAATGACAAAGAATAAAAAGTTGAAATTTGGTACCTCTGCGTAACTAAATATGCAGTTTAAAATAGAATAGTTAATAAAAAACTACGGTTGCTGTTTAGAAAAATTATCGATATCGTCATATCTCCAATTTGAGACACACTGTATATACCTGTGTCCAAGTATTTTTCCAAGCAGAAAACTGTACTAGAATTACTGATTTTATTCCATGTTAAAAACTCGCACTCTGTGTATATTTAAAAATTTTATTTAAAAAAAACAACCATGGAAAGATATAAAAAAAACTTTTAAAATCTATTCTCCTTTTTGATTATGATCCTATAAATCGGTTAATAATTTTGATATTACTGTTCATTTCTTACCTAAACAGTGTTTCGGTTTAACTAAGAGAGTGGAATATCAGACAAAAAAAAAGAACGATCGGCGTAAGGTTAAATTTATTAAAGACAATTGTACTAACAAATAATATGAATGATTTGGAATGATTTTACAAACTCTGTAATGAATGGGTCATTGAAGATATGATTTATGTGTCTCAAAGGATCAACGAAAACTGGGCCGATATACAGGGTGTCCCATAACTTATGGGCCGTAGAGTAACTGGAGATACTAGACATCAAACTAAGCCAATTAAGTCATATAAGTTTTTTCGGATTGTTACTCGTTCTAGAGATACAGGGTGTTGAAAGTAAAAGTTTATTCTCGAAAATAAGCCATAATTTTAAAACCGTTTAATGAATCGAATTGAAAGTTGGCAGTATTATATTTTTATGAGCAAGAAATAAGAATTTGTAGAAATTTTTAAGTTTCACACTAGAGGGCGCTAGTTGCATACACTGGACTTCATAAATCTATGATTTTTTTTCTTACCTGTGATATTAGGTGTTTTTCAATTAAAGTTTCTTAAAGAAGGGCATTTTCTGAGTCAAAAAGGTATACCTGATTGATCTTAATATCTTTAACGGTTTTCGAGGTATTTCCCTTTAAACATCCCAAAGCATAAAAAACCATGTACATAATTAAATTAATATTTTAATTATCACAACGCAATAAATTCGAAACAGTGGAACAAAAACAAGAAGCTCACTTTAGTAAATGTTGAAAGTGACCACCGTTGACCTCAATACACTTTATTAAACTTTTAACTAAATAAATAATAATAATAATAAACTTTTACTTTCAACTTAGAACGAGTAACAATCCGAAAAAACTTATATGACTTAATCGGCTTAGTTTGATGTCTAGTATCTTTAGTTACTCTACGGCCCATAAGTTATGGGACACCCTGTATAATCAATAGAAGCAAGTATTTTGGATGTTTGCGTTTCGATTCTTTTTTAACCGAATACAACTTTTTCCTATTTTATTTCTTTTGTTTTTAGTTTAATTTCCCCAAGAATATGGGTATATTTAATTTGTTTAATTTTATATCCTTTATTTTTTATTTTACTTATGACAATTAGGTGGTTCACTAAAAAAAGCCACTGGTTCAATTTCAGCAACCGGTTTCTTTTACTGAACGATTTGCAACGGTGTTTAACTTTAAAAATACTGTAAGTAGACGACATAATATTAGGGTTTAGGTATAGTTCTGAAACCCTTTTAAAGCTGTTTCTAAAAGCGAAAAACTTTTACAACCGGTCCAATATAGGCATCCTTCCCTTCTCCTAATTTAGATTATTCTGTACAAAATTGAATTATACTTTTTTCTGTTATGTTATAATTATAACATTAACATAATGAAAAAGGTGAGAAAAGTAAAAATATCCTTAAACAATGTTACCAGTCTAAAAATATTGTTTCATTAAGTTAATGACGTGTTTTCATAAAAAACTAATAATATGTTGATGGTATTAGAAATTAATTAAAAATTACTTTTTTCTTGCTTACAATCGTTTGTTTTTTTGGTATATGTATTATGTATTAGGAGTATGATTAGGTATAAATGAAAGCTGCAATATTTAAAAGCCATTCTTATTTATGAAAATTGTTAACAAATCAATAAATGTGCATCATATATTTGTATATCATAATATAGTTATATCTTTCCAACTTCTTGTACATAAATTTATACTTTCCCTCTCATTTTAGGGACGAAAATAGCAATGTTTCCCTTCACGTTATGTCCTTAATATTTTCATTTCTTAACCTTCAATGAATAATTCAATAAATATTTAGTTCTTATAGGTTTATGCATATGAATGTTTGTTTGTTTGTATGTCCCGTATGCGCTCCTAGTTCGCATACCATTCATCCGATTGTTATAAAACTTTGATGAGTTGTTGTGTGCATGCCGAGGCATAAAAAAAATTGCATCGTAATACATGTCTGCTTTGAATTAATAAATAGAATAATTCTGTAAAATATTTTTGACTCGACGGTGAACCCAGTTTATGGCACCTCAGAGGAAGCGACCATGCCGGAACGTACATCGGAACGTATCGTATACCGGGAAGAATGTCGGAAAAAGTGCAACGCATGCCGGGTACTAGCTAGTTATGGATATGACTGAAATCTTAGTTCCTCAGTTAAAGGCATCAAACTATACACGGGAGGAAATGATGCACTTTCCTCCCTTAAAATGCCAAAACAATTTCAGTACACATTCTTTAAAACCAGTGTTTAATTATTTTACTTTACACGTGCTTATTTTTACCTTTAAGTCTAATTTATACGCACCACTTCAATACTTTTACACAAAACTATTTTTGATAAATGAATTTAAAATAAGTATTAGTATATAAATAATATGTTCTAAAATAATAGGTTCTAAAGTTTTTCTAAGTTAATTTTTATTTTAAAAGCGAATAATTGCAGGAACTGCAGTACAAACTAACTTAAAGAATATTTTCAAAAACCTCTCCACCAACTTCATTACATTTTTCGGCACGTTTGTTAATCGCTCGGGTAGCACGTTGAATTGAGTTAGGATTGTTTGTGTATAAAAGCTGCAGCATTGAAAATTCGATCGCGGAGTGCTTCTCTCGTTTTCACTCGTGTTTCGTATACTAGCGATTTCATCCATCCCCAAAGGCAATAATCAAGCGGGTTTAAGTCTGGTGACCTCGGTGGCCAAACTTGCGGACCACCTCTGCCAATCCAGCGATTAGGAAAACCATAATTCAAGAAATTTCGCACACGAAGACTAAAATGAGGTGGGGCTCCATCATGTTGGAAGTACATTCGTTGTCATACATTTAACGGAACATCATCCAAAATGTGTATCAAATGGTCTTCCAAAAACCGTAAATATCCTTTTCCAGTAAAACGCCCATCCATTTCAAATGGACCAAACAACTGGTCGTTGAGCATTCCATACCAGACATTAATACTGAATCGATGTTAAAACTTTCGTTCAAATGTAGCATGAGGGTTTTCATCTGACCACCGATGCAATTATTAATTCCATCACGAGTGGACTGAGCTTGATTGCTAAATAAAATGTACTTGTGTGGACTTCGATTTTGATGGATCGATCCATTCACAAAATTATACCCTTGAAGCAGAATCGCCATCTAGAAGATGTTGAACTGGTTGAACGTGAAAAGATTTTAAACCGTTTTGCACTCTTTCAGAAACAATTCTCATGCTTGGAAACATTCCAGAACCATACAGAAATATCATGTCGGCATACTCCCCTGCATGTGTGGGGCATTGTAAGTATAAAAATCTTGGTTTAAGTCGATACGCTCAATATAAAGCTAACTAACAACTACTATGCAAGTCAAAACTATCAATCAAAAGGTATCGGACGTTTAAAACTAAAGCCTTCTTCATTACTTCAATATAAAAAATTCAGAACCGATTATATCAGAAATGGTTAAGAATCGAACTAAAACATATAGGTATGGGTTTATTTCTCATATATTCCTCTGAAGACATTCCCAAAATATTGCCCTTTCCTCCCCAAACACCCTGTATAAGGACATGCCCTATAAGAAAACTTTAAAAACACTATGCAAATATATAATAAAGAGCTTAATATTTTTCTGGTAAAATAATAACTGTTATTAATCCTAATTATTATTTTATTTTTCTAGAAAAGCTAATTTCTAATATAATAACTCTAGTATTGTCTTCCCATCCAAATATTCCTCATAAATATTTTTACCTGAATTCCTTATACCTTACAACCTATGATCGAAGGACTCAAAAGACCTCTAAAAGGATAACGCGTGTCACGCCAACTGGCGGTATCGCCGCGAAACTGCCAAAAAGTAAGAGAACGGGTTTCCCACAGTCGCTGGAAAGCCACGGTGAGAACCGAGTTCATACGGCGCGCTGAAAATTTTCGATATATTCCGGGAAAATTACGAAATATCCGACTGTGTCGCATTGAAATTCGTATAGTGCTTTAACGTTTAAAATTTTATGTGTTAGTTTTGAATGCCCAAATAATGGATGAATAGATGTTTAAAATTGATGTGTTTTAATACAATAGAATATTAAAACTATATATTTCAATAAGGTCTGACCATATTTTGATAGTGGCGTGCAAATAATAAACTTTTTTGATTGCTATTTATGGATTATAGTATAAGGTAACAAAACCGATTTCACCATTTATAGAATTTGCATTTTTAGATATTAATGCCTAGAACTAATAAAAAGAAGTAGATATAGGGTTGTACAGGGTATTTTTTACATTAACTTATTTTTTTCAAACATTTTAGTTCTTGTTTTCGGTCAACCCTTGACGGGCTCTTATCGTACAGTTTTGTAGTTATGAAATATTCCACTTTGCGACATTGAAATCTAAAGGTAGTATTAAAAAATATTGGAATTCGGGGAAATATTTATTTATTGTTAAAAAACTACTTAAGTAATAGAAAGCAGTTTGTTCAAATTGAAAATGTTAAAGTTTACATAAAAATATAACTTGTGGTGTTCCGCAAGGATCAACCTTAGGACCTACTTTTTTTTTAATCTACATTAATTCTATAGCAAAACTAAATTTGAAAGGTAAAATAAAACTGTTTCCGATGATACTTACAACTATTGTATATTTTCATGAAGACTATGCTCAAATTCATAATAACATTAACCACGACCTAAATATAATATATAAATGGCTTGAAATTAATAAATTATCATTAAATTTTAATAAATCATCTTTTATGTTTATAAGTAAATCAAAATTAAAAAATAATAATATTTCTTCACTGTCTTTCAATGATCATTCAATTAAATATATATACTAATACAATTAAATATTTACGTTTATATATTGATGAAAATTTAAGTTGGAAAAAACATATTATCGAATATTTAAGAAGTTACATCTCACCCATAATTGGCAGATTATTTAAAGCTACAAATTATATATCGTTAAAATATTAAAAAAATATATAATATTATTCTTTGGTTTATTCAAAATTACAGTATATGATTTCAATTTGGGGATCAGCGAATTTAACTACAATTCAGCCATTAAAAAAACTACAAAATAAAATAATTAAATGCATATACACCTAAACTTCCTTTTTAAGAACCAACCATAAATTTGTATGAACCAAATGGATATTTAAATTTAGAAAAGCTTTATAAATTAAAACTATGCATTCTAATACACTATATTATTATTAAAGAAAAACAATCCAATATAATATTTCCTTTGACCAACATTGTTCACATCACGAGACAAAATCATCATATTCAAACACCAATGGTAAAAAGTACATTTGGCCAAAAATCAATATTATATAAAGGAATAACAATTTATAATAGTTTGCCGAAAAAAATTAAAGAAATATCAAAATTATGGGTTTTAAAAAAACACTAAAAAATATTTTTTAAAACTTTAACGTATTATATAGAAATTAAATTTTTTTTTTTGTAAAAGGGTATTATTATATTATATATTTTTTTTTGAATAATTTCGATGGAGTAATTAATAGTTACTAAACATGGTTTTTATTATTTGTGAATTTATATATTGTATATTTGGTGTTATATTCTCTGTAATACATTTTTTAAAGTTGGTTGAGAATAATAAATAAAAAAAAATCTTTAAAAAATCGTTTAAGATTTTACATGCTATTATTGAATGTATTGTGGGAGACATATTTTGTATTAATGTGTTTTTATAAACCGTAATAATAAACTATATTTCTATAATGTCTGATCCTATTTGATAATGATATCGTGCCAATAATAAATGTTCCATAAACGCGGTATATGAACTATAAAATACAATGTGAGTTTGTAACTTAATAATATAGAATAAATTCAGTAAATCCAGTACAGTTTTGTTTTTGGAAGAATGCTTGGGCAAAAGTACTAACATTTTAAGTTGTGTTATTTTACATAAAAAAAATATTGAGACAATTTATCTCAAATTAGAGATAATACGATATCTACAATTTTTTAAAGGGCAACCCTAGTTTTTTATTGACTATCATCGATCCTGATGGTATAACTCCAAAATTTTTGGTCAACTGTGTTTATTCTCTGTCAAAGCCTTGCTTTTTAAACTTTCACTTGAAAGTGGTGTTTTTCCTGAACAGTGGAAACAAGCTTTTATTACTCCTGTATTTAAGTCTGGTAACAAGTCAGATGCTAAAGATTACAGACCGATTTCTATTTTGAGTTCAATCGCAAAACTTTTTGAAAAGATAGTGTGTAATCATATTAGGAATTCAGTAATTTTCTATTGCTTCTGTAGGGGTAGATCAACGGCTACAAATATGATGATTTTTAGTCAATCGGTGTTGGATGCCTTGGAAAATGGATACCAAGTTGATGCTGTCTATACAGACTTTAGCAAGGCGTTTGACTCTGTAAATCATCATATTCTGGCAAATAAACTGTAGAGCTTTGGTTTTTCTGGAACTTTACTTAAGTGGTTAATATCTTATATAAGTAATAGAAAACAGTTTGTTAAAGTAAAGGGTTTTGTTTCACAGCAGATATCCGTTACATCTGGCGAACCACAGGGCAGCCATTTGGGTCCTTACTTATTTATAATATTTATTAACGATTTAATGTTGGAAATCTTATTTTCACAGCGTTTGTTCTTTGCTGATGACATTGACAAATTGTTTGCTATAGTTAAGTCAGTTTATGATGCTTTGAGAATCCAAAAGGAATTAAACAGAGAGTATGAGTGGTGTATTATAGAAATAAAATGGAGTTAAATTTTAAAAAATGTGAAATAATTACTTTTCATCGCACAATGCAGCCACTTAACTATGACTATAAATTAAATGATTTTCATTTTGGAAAGAGTTACCACTCTGTGTGATTTAGGGGTTCACTTGGATGTTAAGGTAGATTCCATATTTACTATGAATACATTGTAAACAAATCATTAAAGGTATTGGGCTTCATGTGTAGAAATACTAGAGATTTCCAAAATATTGACAGCTTGAATACGATTTACAAAACTCTTGTTAGGTCATGTTTGGAATACCTTTCTTGTGTGTGGTCATCGTCATATTTAGACTTACTTTCTTTCTTATTTTTTATTTAAATTAGTGAATGGAATAATTGAATGCCCAGATCTTTTATGTCGGCTTAACTTTCTAGTTCCACCTAGGGACACAAGAAATCACTTTCTTTTTGCACTGGATCATCATAGATGCATCTACGGTAAATCCTCTCCCATACCTAGAATTGTTCATAATGGGAACAAAATTAGTAATGAATTTTTTAACTTTTCCCTCGCTTCCTTTAAGAGAAATATTTCTAAACTTTCACTGTCATTATATTCTTGGTTTATTATGGGAGAGCTAATTTAAGATTCAGTTATCTTGTTTTTCTTTAAATTGTTATAATAATAATTATTAGTTTGTTAAGTAAAAATTGTAATTGGGTTTTGCCCGTCGATAAATAAATAAATAAAGTATATGTTAAGTTATAAATAAGTTCCAAATTTCGAATTTTCGATTTGACAAAATAAGAGTTTTTAGGGTTTGCTGTCTCCAAATTCACTTAAGAGCTCATAGCCATCGTTTTTGAACCCAGTATGAGTTATTCTTGGCAAATACATGCCAGAGAGACCTATAATTATTATCCCTAACCTACGGTTGACAAATTTAACGGTTATTAACCAAGGTTGTAATTTGTAATAGAGGACAAACATTCAGAAATTTTACACGGTCAGAGAAGGTTGCCAAAGATATTCATTATCGACCACATTATTTAATTCTATTTTGGAATCTGAACTAAGGAAAAGCAATATACCTATTGAATACACTATATATAGCCGAAAATATTAGAGCTTGGCTTGGTATGTGACGATGATCTGGTTATTATTATATCGCGAGAAATAGAAGAGAAATCAAGAAGGTAATAAATGTACTTAGAGGAACAGGTCAGAACAAGGATTTGGAAATATATGCATGCATACTCAGCTAGATCAGGTAATGAAATAATAAGAGCCAACTTTTATAATATAAGAAAGAAACAAAAAAAAAAAGACAAATAGATTGGTAAGAAAAGATAAAAAGAAAAATTATAAGACGTATCTCTGGAGGTAAAAAGCAACATTGAAAAAGTAGAACAAAAAATGACGACATAATGGAACTGTTTCACAGCTTTTCTATTTTTAAAGTGGTAAGATCACAACGAATACGCTGGCTGGGACACGACTTTCGAAAAACAGGACTCAACATGGATCAACTAAGTAAAAAATGACATAACCAAATAAACGCAAAAAAATAAGATTTTTGGGTATACTAAGCGCACACCCGCCTTGGGACTCGAACGCGGGTATCCGCAGTCGAATAAGGCAACTCTATCACTGAGGTACCATACCCGCCTGACGATATGATGCGTAGGGTTAATATCTACATCGGTCTACCTTGGAACTATAACCAAAGACCCACCTATCCTTTGCGACTAAAACCTTCTTTAGCTGAACCACCTCTCAAAGACTAAACTAAATCTATATGTCGTAGGCTAATTACAAGTTTAGTCGTCATTTATAAAACGCCTAGTCGTTTTATAAATGACTAGTTGTATTGTAAAATGAAAAATAAATAATGAATTTTTACAATTCGACTGAATTTTTTAGGCGTTTGATAAAACGCCGAATTGCTCTCAGGCTTTTTGTAAACGCTTCTTCAATCTCGTTTGTTTTAAGATATGACTTATTATAACTAGTCGTTTTGTAAAAGACTGGAAAGTACTTAGGCATTTTATAAAACACCGATTTATGTTGCTGCTTGATCGTATAATATTTCAAACAAATAAATAGTAAGTTGGACCATTTATTTTTATCATAACATCATAAAAGAAATTAATGAGTTACTCTTACAACACATGTCATGTTATATAATGTAATCTAACATAATTTAAAAGTATTATTATTTGACTTATCTGAACACGGTCCGCTTGAATGACATTTACTATTGCATTTCAAGTGAGCCTTTAAACAAAAACACTTATTTGTGTGGCACTGCGTTTTGCTTCCTTTGCAGGAACATTTTTTGAATCTCTGCCATCCATATTTAGAAAACTTTGTTAAAGCTTCTCTGAAATAAATCATTTTTCCTTCCAAAACCTGAATTGGTTCGGGATATTTAATGCCAACGATTTCGTCTCTTGAAAACCATCGATTTACAATACCGTGCTTAGTAGGTACCAATTTGGTTTACTCCATTTTTTATTTCTACGATAGTTCCCAATATATTTTTAGGGTCTAGTGGTCCTCTATCGAATGTAGGTATTTTAATCGCAATGTTCTGACCCAGAAATAGTGGTTTCAACTTTTGGTTGGTATTTTGAAGCATTTCTTCTGCAGCACTTTTTTGACCAGCAACACATCCCATTCTTTGTAACCAATATAAATCGGTGTTTTATAAAATGCCTAAGTACTTTCCAGTCTTTTACAAAACGACTAGTTATAATCAGTCATATCTTAAAACAAACGAGATTGAAGAACCGTTTACAATGAGCCTGAGGGCAATTCGGCGTTTTATGAAACGCCTAAAAAATTCAGTCGAATTGTAAAAATTCAGTATTTATTTTTCATTTTACAATATACCTAGTCATTTATAAAACGACTAGTCATTTATAAAACGAGTAGGCGTTTTATAAAACGACTGAATTTGTAATTAGCCTACGACATATAAAGTAAAACTAAATCACGAAAGAATATTTTTACTTCGTTTATATCATGTGCAGCGCCTCGATGGTTAACATGTTACTAAGGAACTAAATTTATGATGATTGTGCTCCAAAAGATTGCTGCTACTCAATTACATTGTGCTCGAATCACGGTTAAGGTACATATAAGGACAGCCCTATCGCTCGCCGATGCCCTGAGCAATTCATAGTTTATTTATCCCGAGAAATTTGAGATTGTTGAACTGAATACAAAAGCCTTTGTGCCAGGACGCGTAAACGTTGCTTTTATTGCTTGTTTAGGATATATTCCTAATGCAATGTTTATGTTGAATAAACCATAGTCTTGTCAAACACAACAATGTAATAAAATAAAAGCGCTCGAGATATTATCAGATATCGACGTTTTACGGTACTTATCTATTAATATATCGCGACAAAACATGTTTTCCATTTGAGTCTGTATATCTGTCTGTGGCCCCGAAAGCTTAAAAACTACTTGACGGGGAATGACGAAATTTTGTATCCTATGTGGTTTGCTATACCGTTTTGGCCAATTCGAACTTACAATGGCATTTTATGTGGATATGAGAGAATGAATAATATGTTTAGATGCCCGCAATAAGGACAACAAATCAATCAGTGTAGCCGACGTGACAAACGCATGATTGATATTTCACCGTACCCCTCCAAGCACAATGGATACCCTGGGGCGGGTAGACCACGACGGCCGTTTCGTCCTTGTTAGGACTCTACCGGCAGCCATAACCCAAGCAATCCAGACACAGCGGTAAAATGCATTAAAAACCGAAAAGGCAGATGTTTCGGGAAAACGCAAATAGCGTTCCCTCTACTGGATTGTGATGCACTTCGTGGTTTATTTAGTTGTCTACATTTCGATATTATCAGCGTGATTGCCTTATATATTGGAGTTAATTCCGCTGGGATGGCGCTACGGTGTATTGATGTCCGCTTTGCTTTTGTAAAAAGGCTTTTAATGCATCTTACCGCTGTGTCGGGATTGCTTGGGTTATGGCTGCCCGTAATAGAGTCCTAACAAGGACGAGACGGCCGTCGTGGTCTACCCGCCCCAGGGTATCCATTGTGCTTGGATCCCTGTGTATTCCAATATAAAAAACAGTTACACACTTGTCCGATATGCCACAATATTCGCTTTTAATTATTTTCGTGGACACTATATCGCCTTCCCGGTGGAATATCACCCTAAGTGCAAATTCTGAAGTTTTGAGAAAATAACGTTTTAATATTTTTTTTTGCAACCATGTTAAATAACACCTTATAAAAAATCACAATTTTTTATAATTAAACTATTATATTGAAAATAATACCTTAGGCTGTTGAACCAATTATACAATTTTTGGAAAACCTATATTTTTCCCCCTTTTTTTACCTCCCCTTCCAGTTACGTGCTTGTTCCACTCAAAGCTATTTTTAAGTAATAATTGTGACAACTTTCTTTCTCCAAATTT
Organism: Polydrusus pterygomalis; assembly: GCA_963969555.1. NCBI lineage: Eukaryota > Metazoa > Arthropoda > Insecta > Coleoptera > Curculionidae > Polydrusus > Polydrusus pterygomalis. Next base: position 26,108,919 of record OZ018379.1, read on the forward strand.
GAGTAAAAAAATATTGCTTTACTGTATTTTGGAATAAACGATGCAGTTTTAAGTAAATAAAGTTTTCACACAAAACAAAGGACAATTAGGTCATTGCGAAAGACAAATTAATATTTCGGAGCAACAATTACGCAACAGACATTTACGACGTTGTTTTAATAGATTTTGTTAAAAGTACAAACGATATCAAATCAACAAAGACCTATCTATCAATTACGTCGTTTTTCCGCCGGCGCCAATTAGAAAAACGCGGGAATAGAACAACGAGGCCAGCCGTTTCACGCGGCCACTTTTTGTACTACAATTATAACATTGTTTGACCGGAGAGATTGGTACTTTTTGATACTTATTACGAAATAACTAAAAAAATTGAAAACTTGCACTTAGGTCGATGTTCCACTGGGAAAGCGATATTATCTTCTAAATAATATACTATTATACAATCAGCGAGGTAAGAAATAAATTTGACTAATAAAATGAAGAAACTATATGATAAAGTCCCACTTTACAATATGATTTAGGGTGATAAAATGCAACATTAACCTGTTTTTAATGTATAAAAATAAAAAGTTTTGCAGGAATAACTTAAGAATTTTTTTATTTTGCTTTTAAACTCGTTTACCGTAAAGCGCATTAGCTAATCTGTGACGAACATAAAACTACAATGTGAGTTTATATATTGGGCAGACATGAGCTTTCGAGGTTCGTTTGCGGATTAACACAGGAACTATTTTAATGATAAATAATTCAAATGTTCTCTAACAGCCTAGTTACACGAACCGCTCATTAAAATTCTGTTTATAGTTCGCAGGCTAAAGTCGGCTATAATGCCTTCACATATGAATAAAAACTTTTTTATACGTCTGTTAATTATACATTCTCTTTTTGTGCGTTCTTTTTCGTGCATATTATTATAGAGAGTAGAAAAATACAAGACAAAAAGCAATGGCAATAAGCGTTTTTGCATTAATACGCTTTTAGCTATCTCTATACTACCGTGCTAGCAAAAATTATTATTTGCATCAAAGAGGGCTTGGATTAAAAAAACGTAGAGCTTGGTTTAGATCACAATGATATGGGGACGATATATCTAACCAAATCTAGGTTAAAATTTTGCCAAATTCATATTATGACATGATATGCCAAACTAATGAGTAATAAAATAAGTAGACAAATACAAATTTATTTTTGTTGTTTAAAAAATTAATAAAGTAAGAATATACAGAAAGAAAAAGAAAAATAATTACATAAATTGCTGAAATTGGCCATTGATCTTCTCACTTCTTGGGACAGGCGTCTTATACAATTTGTTGGCGTATTTTGCATTATTTCACGAACGTTTGCAACAAGTTCTTCTGTTCTTACAGATGGTCTTCCTACTCCTTTTTTGTGTTGTATAGAACCTGTTTCCCTAAACACAGCCACGGTTCTTTTCAGGCAATGATAAAAATCCCCAGCAATAAAAGCAACGTTAGGAAAATGTTCGTGAAAATCGTCAATGCACAAACCCGGATTGTATTGCCACTCACCATTTACTCTAACCCCATTTCGAAAATACGCTTCAACCATGAGTGTGCTGTTCCGTAAAGCCCATTGTTTGAATTGTTCAAGAAGTTGGAAAAATTAGCGATGAATCAAATTACTTGTAACGACTGTCAAAGATGACGGAATAACTGATTGATTGTTAATTCAGGTAGTTACTGACACCCAACAGGTATTAAACTCTACGACTAAGCATTACGTTCTTAGATGCAAGGCCCTCTTTGATGCAAAAAATGTTTGCTTGCACGATATATAAAATTATAAAAAATATTAAAGTCGATTCACTCAGTAAACCTGCAAGATGGCCGACATGTCATATGACAAAAGTCATTGAAAATGCAAAAATTTATTTTATTTAGCTGGAATACACCTTTTGTCATATGACATGTCGGCCATCTTGCAGGTTTACTGAGTGAATCAACTCTACTATACGGGCTCACCAAATATCCTGAAGAATAGATCACCGGTGTTTTGATCCCGCATTAATAGCTGTAAGCAATTTTATTAAGTCTTATAGGGACTATCCGGCAGAATTATGACCGAATATAAAACATGGGTTAATCCCAAAGAAATGTTAAAACAGTGGCAGCCCATAGACATATGCCTTTAGCCAAGTTTAGCCCCATATACAGCTTAATTCTTGCGCAAAGAAAACTTAAGTTTTATGGGTGAAAATATCAGGCGTTATTTATGGCAACTCCTTTACTTCTACACAGTGGATCATTTCCCGTGCGTCATTACTTTCACGTCATCAAAATCGTATGAATCAAATCAAAATTACGAGACGAAAAAAGTCAAAATTAAGTCTAAGTTCATAAAATGGACGTGCCTGCCTACCGTTTGACGTACCTACAGAATATCCCGAAAAATTATTATTTATGTTAAGTTTTGCCCGGCATTCTCTATTATCTAAAAGAAATTGACAAACAAATGTTAATACATTTAATACTATTTTTAAAGCTTAATATCTAGAAAAGTTTGGTGTTTTATTGACTATTAAAATCGCAAAAGTCATATTTTTGACATCCTTTCATTTAAGGGAATTTAGCCCCTGCCGTAAACTTTTCAAAGAACTTTCATGGTTAGAATATTTAAAATAAATAAATTAGGTATTATAAAAATTCATAAATACTTACCGCCAAGACAGATGGTGGGTATAATTAGCTCTAAAAAGAACTATTTTTAGAAAAAGGAACAGTTTTAAGGCACACAAATTTACAAAATACGAATTAGATTGGCAGATCAAAATAAGGTTGACAATGACGTTCTAAAATACAACGGTAGTCAACAAAACAAATAAAAAAAGTAATTAATTGACGTTTATAGTTTTATTCTTGTCTAGCACGTTATATTATTGCGGAATCTTGGAGACGTTCTTTTATGCTTTTATTCAAACTTGTTACTGTAATAAATAAGGATGCAGAGTTATTAACCACGTTGAGTCCTGATCGTTGATTGATGACGCACGGGCAAAGATCCACTGTGGCAACTTTAACTACCTTATACAATATTCGTAATTAAAATTTAATATTAATAACCACCATCCCAAAATACTTCCTTGTATAGAAATTCATACAACAGGTTCTCTAAACATTTCTGTTTAAATCCCTGTTTATAACGAACAATCAAATTATTATATTTAATGTTCACGTCATAGCTATATATGAAGCTTACTTATTTTATTATGTCGCTCAATCAATCAATAGGTTTTATTTATTCCTAAATATTTATTAAATTGACATATTTTGCGCAGATATATTCTGATTTGGATTTCAGATTAAATAAATATTTTAAACATATTTGACTTTTTATTAAAATTTAAATAAAAATTAAATTATTTCAAGCTGTGTTCAAACGACATTTATTTCAAACAAATTCAATATAAGTAAACTTTATAATTAAAAATTAAGTGGTATTTATTTTAAACCAGAATTATTATTAATTTATAACTGCATTTTTGCTTTGTTTGTATGGTACATACATTATAATTCTTACAAAGAAGATATTTATTTTTAATATATATAATATAATCATTTTAAAATCTATTCCTTTAGTTATTAAAATTAGCAACATGTGGGGTGACTGAGCCTTAACTCAGTGCCCCAAACCTCTATACCGTAAAGGATCAGTTATTCTGAATCCACGATACTTTCTTACCATATACATGTTTTATATATGTCGTAGGCTGATAGTGAAATCCGTCATTTCATGAAAAGCCTAGTCACTTCATAAAGCGTCGGCAGATTGTGTAAAAACATGAAATTACACGACCTGCCGCGTCACTTCATGAAGAGACCTTGACGTTTCGGCGTATTATGTATAACACAATCTGCCTAATTTTAAATATCGTCACTTCATAAAATGCCACAAAAACAAGGCATATTGTGTAATTCCGTCTAAAAGGTATATTGGCAACTGGTTTGTTCGGGTTTGTCAGAGCATTTTTTTTTATTTTTATAAAATAATATTAGTTAAAAAAATGTAATTAAAAAAAGATGCTCTGGGGAACAACGAACAAACCAGTTGCCAATATACCTTTTAGACGGAATTACACAATCTGCCGACTGACATGACATCGTTAGGTACTACATGAAGTGACGATATTTAAAATTAGGCAGATTGTGTTATACATAATACGCCGAAACGTCAAGGTCTCTTCATGAAGTGACGCGGCATATCGTGTAATTTCATGTTTTTACACAATCTGCCGACGCTTCATGAAGTGACTAGGCTTTTCATGAAATGACGGATTTCACTATCAGCCTACGACATATACATGGCAAATTTTAAATTTTAACAATGTCTTACAAACATTTTAACCTCTTCTTTTTAGAAATAATGTTTTCTTCTTCCACGGGTTTATTTGGTCGTTTTGAACCCTTTTAATTTTTCATTTTCCACATACTCTGTATGTTTTAATTCCACATACACATACCGTATGTTTTAATGTACTTCTATTTTTTCTTCATCTTTTCTTCATATTATGGCATTTTGACACCCAATTTTTAATTACCATAAAAGCTCCATTAAGGTTTCATACCGCTTATCTTTTTCTAAAACGTAAGTAGATCTTTACATTCTATAACTTAGGTTTTGCGTTTTTAAAATTGTACAAATCTAGCCATTTAGATAAAAAAATAAGTCAAGTTTCGTAAATCGAACACGCTGTGTTTAATCTTTATAATGTGTAGGGAATCAAATTTAATACCTAAAAGTGTAATATGTTACTATCCATAGTTTAAGTCGTTTTGGATTTATGAGCAATTAAAAAACTCTTAAAATCTCTGTTGGTTCATAAGACAAGATTTTCATAAAGTAGGTTTTAAGAACAGTTTTAAGTTAAAAAAATGTAATGTAATAAATATCTAAACAATTCTTGTTTTGCTTTAATAACTTAAAAATCCAACCTTTTGTAACGTAAAACTGTAAGTTATTGTACTTCAAAAATGTACGATTTTTGGATAAAATGAGAAAGTAAGGAAATATTAATTAAAAACAAAATGGCGAATGCTTCACTATTGCTTGCTATTAAACTCATTAGTTATTTTCTTAATTAACTGTACATACTACCTACCGATGTCAAAAACGTAGAATTAATCAATTTCACCCTGTAGATTAAGAACAAGCAAATCATAATATATTTTACAGTTTGGGTCGTTTTGTCAATTTAGATAATCTACGAGGCTCACTGGCTCTAGCAAAAATTTATAAGCTCAATTAAATGCGGGATTGCGAAGATCCTTTTTCGTATAATAACGGAATTTAAATTTATAACCTTTGTAAATAGCAGCATATCCGAGTTTTTGGCATGCCGGGGTGGGAAAAATTAGATTGCTTTCACAAGCAATCGGGCAAAGGCAGGCCAATTCTGTCGCGCTTGTCGTTGTCTGTGATATCGTTATGTGTACAGGGTGTTTCATGAAGGGTGGCCACCAGCCATATCTCGGAAACTACTGTGCATAGAAACTTGGAAAAAAAAATGATTAAAGCGGTCATTAGAAAATTCTGGAAATTATTTTTAAGTTCCTCAATTCGCCGCAAGGGGGCACAATTAAATTTTTTTTTTAATTCTAAATTTCTCCGAAAATTCCCATATTAAGGTATAACTCTGATTACATCATTGGAAAGCTTAGACAATACTGCATCATTTTGGTTTAAGGCTCATTGGCGTACCGACCTTGATAAGAGTGGGAGAAGCTATTGAAAGTGTAAATATTAAAATCGCTGTAACTTCTAAACGACTTATCCGATATTATTAAATTTAAGCTTGTTTGGAAGGGGAGGATAAGAATCTTTAATTGCCGTATCCAACAGTACACGATAGTGTTTAATAAAATTGCTAGAGCGCGCAATTTGTAATAATAAAAGTTTTTTCGATTTTATCCTGAAAATTCAAATCATACGGTATAACTATGACATCATAATCGAGAAGTAGATGAAATTTGCAAGAAAAGATGTGAAGACTGCAGTTCGACATCTTTGTTCGTCTCAGAGTTATTGCCAAAACAATAATTTTTAATGCAAATTGCGCCCTCTAGCAATTTTATTAGAAACTATCGTATACCATTAGATACAACAATTGAAGGTAGATACTTCCTCTTCCAAACAAGCTTAAATTTAGAAAAATCGGATAAGTCGTTTAGAAGTTATAGCGATTTTAATATTTACACATTCAATAGCTTCCCCCACTCTTATCAAGGTCGGTACGCCAACGAGCCTTAAACCAAAATGATGCAGAATTGTCTAAGCTTTCCAATGATGTAATCAGAGTTATCCATTAATATGGGAATTTTCAGAGAAATTTAAAATTAAAAAAAATAATTTTCAATTGTGCCCCCTTGCGGCGAAATGAGGAACTTAAAAGTAATTTCCAGAATTTTTTTATGACCGCTTTAATAATCATTTTTTTCCCCACGTTTCTATGTTTAGTAGTTTCCGAGATATGGCCGGTGGCCACCCTTAATGAAACACCCTGTATCTGCTATGAAGCAATTATATAATTTACGTAAATGTTTGTAAGCGTTAAAAAAAATTAACTAATTGTTCCCAACCCCAAACATTATGATCATTAAAAGGAAATTAATACGGCGACAACCTCCCGCATCACAAAATTGGACGAAGGCTAATGAACCTTATAGAATTAGCACATCTCTTCTAACAAGACTGAGATGAATAATAAGCCTGAAGGCTGCAGTGTAAGAAGCTTGGGCTTCACACCCGACCACCCCCCCCCCCCATTGTACCAACCAACCAACCAATCGAAATAAAGGAAAAGTATAAACAGCCACATTTTTATGTTATTTGTCAAACATCTATATTATTTTTCCTACGACCACCTACGATAATGACAATAACAGCACGGTTAACTTGGCTAGAAAGTGCTAAATATCACACGCGTGTTGAAAAAAAATATTTCAACACGAGTGTGGAAATACAAAGCACACTATATTTAATTTAAACAGGTGTCAATTTGATAACAAAATTATTTATTAAAAATAACAAACTTACGGGACACGTGGAGTGAATTGGGGTGCTGGGTGGGGTAAAGTACACTAGGGCATTACTGCAAATTAAAAAAAATCCTTTTTTTCGTTATTTTTGGGAACCTAAGAGTATTATTTATGATAAAAATAATATTATCAAAAACAAAAAGGGAAAATAATATGTCAGGCAACCCACCAACTGTCATGTTTACATGTCAACTGAGTTGAACCACAGAAAAAAAGGGGGTAGCTATAGAGCAGAAATAGAATACCCTAGGAAATACCGATTTTTAATTTTGCCATTATCTCGGATAAAAATAGCCTTACAATGTTTAAGGATATGGGACAAGTGAATGTGCTTTATGTAAGTAAATTTATTTTAGTTATATTTAAAACAAATCGAAAAAGATTTAACTTTTATAATTAACAAGCTATCGATATTTAACTCCATCTCTATCTTTCTATAATAGTTGCTTATTATTTGACCAGTTGTCTTCGCTGAGCTAACTAAAAGAAATTTCTTGACTAAATTGCAAATAAAACAACCATTGACAAGTTGACAGTGTTGACACATAAATCAGTCAAAACGAACGATCTCAGTCACAAATACTAATAGACGACTAAATAATTATATTTGCAGTGACATTAAAAGCCATTGCATTCAATAAAATTATTAAATTTCGATTAATACTTTCCGTATCTTTAAGTAAATTATTAGGTTTCTCTGCACACAGCTACATTATTTAGTTATAATATTACGTCATAATATATAATATAAATTTTCTTCTGTCTTTGTAATAAAATATAAGTTTTTTTATGTCCATTTTTTGAATCAACTTATTGACGTACCTAATAAATAAGTATATGATTTACGTTCATTGGACGTAGTCTACGTTCATTGTATATATATTTCGACATAACATGTACATAGGACGTCCACTTGGCCGGAATTTGAACGTCCTTTTTACGTTCTTTGTCCCTAAAATGGATTTTACGTGTTTTCTAATATCAACCTATTAAAACTGTATAACTTCATTTAAATCAGTTTAAAAATTTACATAACCTTATTGTCGGTATATTCTTAACCTATCTAAAATTGTTATACGTTTTGGGTAGTCGATTAGACGAATATAAACGCAATAGTCTTAGTTTTTTTTATTTCTGATGAATAGTTTTGTATTCATTCCTATAATATAAGTAGTAGGAAAAATTGGCTATTATAAGTCTAATTATTTAGGATTTCAAAAAATGTTTTTTAAAGCTTGGAAAGGTTATTTTACGTGGCAAAGTATGGGTAGTAAATTATATAACCGATAATCTAAATATCAATTTTTTCTTGCGAGTTATAGACGTTTAAAACTCAATTTTTTTCTTATTTGTAACTTACTGCCATTATTATTCTTTAACCAATATTAAAAATTTAATTGAATATATATACAGTATGTCTCTGGAAGTTTGCATCATATGGAAAACTTTTTTATTATTCATTTTACGAAAAAAAGTTATTCCTCATAAAAAGCTCTGCATAGACTAAAACCTAAAATACAACCATCAAATATCGAAATTTTCCAGTCATATACGAGGTTTGTCAAAAAATGTGAATTTTTCCCAAGAATGTAAATTTTTTCCAAGAGTAAAGTACTTTTATTTTTGACATTATCAAAAATTGTTATTAAAAAAAGTTGATCAGAACTAAAAAAGACGTCTAAAAATGCAATAACACGCATTAAATTAATTAAATAATTAAAAAATTAAATAATTAATAATAAATTAATAAAATAATTTTTTAACATAAATGCGTATAATTACATATTTAGACGTGGTTTTTAGTTCTGAATAACTTTTTTTAATAACAATTTTTGATAATGTCAAAAATAAAGGTACTTTACTCTTGGGAAAAATTTACATTCTTAGGAAAAATGCACATTTTTTGACAAACCTCGTATATGACTGGAAAATTTCGATATTTGATGGTTTCATTTTAGGTTTTAGACCATGCAGAGCTTTTTATGAAGAATAACTTTTTTTCGTAAAATGAATAATAAAAAAGTTTTCCATATGATGCAAACTTACGGAGACATACTGTATATATATATATTATATTAAATCAGTTTAAAATTTTTCTTATTTCTGATGAATAATTTTACATTCATATAATATACCTAAGGAGTAGAAAAATTAGCTATAAGTCTAATTATTTAGAGTTTCAAAAAATGTGTTTGAAAGCTTGGAAAGGTTATTCCACGTGGCAAAGTAAAGGTAGTAAATTATATTAATTTTTCTTGCGAGTTACAGACGTTTAAAACTAATTTTTTTTCTTATTTGTAACTTACGGCAATTATTCTTTAACCAATTAAAAAAAAATAATTGAATATGGAGTAAGATGGTGACTGATTCATGTTAATTTTTTGCTGTTATCATGAATCATTGATAAAAAAATTAAAAAAAATTAGGCCATTAATTTACTTTCATAAGTTAAATAATTATTTACAGACAAAGGCCTAATGTGTATAAAGCAGCAATAAAAATACATAAATGATTAAATATATCTTTTAAAGAAATAATACATTTTTAACGACCATTAGGTACAAATCAAAAAATAACGTATATCCATTTATGATTTAAAAACGGTTTTGTAATAAAACTTTATGATTCAATATGAGACCATTTTATTTCGTATTTGTGTACTTAATTAACCCTAAAACATTTAATAATGTTGTTTTGTGAAGTTTTATATGGAATAAAATAATAATTTGTCAATGGAAAGTCACAAAATACAAAGTTTTTGTTTTATGTGTAATATAGGTTCATATTTGTTTTATAATTTTATAAAAATAGTAAATAATTTTATTGCTACAATTAAATACTAGTTTAAGTTTTTTGACTTACGTATAAGTGTGAAGAATGATAAAGAGATACTGACATTTAATAGTTACTTTACTTGGCCCTTAGGTTTTATTATAAGTACTGCCCAATGACTGTCCTGGAAAGGCAGTCTACCGTCGACCTGGAGATCCAATTCTTTATTCTTTCACCTGCGCATAAAGTCGCGAATGTTTTAATAAACTGATTATATTCATTTTGAAACTCGATAAAGGATTAATACAAAGTAATCAACCTAACCCCGGATAACCTCACCGACCTAACCTACAACAATAATTATATTACGAAATATGAAACATAGTTTTAATTTATTATTTCGACTGTGAAACCTGTCTAGCTGCCATCTGGTATATGTAGCAAAGACAAAGGATAAAGAACTAACCCGATCGGTACTAACCGGCTGGACAAAATAAAGCATTCGGAGATCTGGTCAAGGCACAAAATTCCTAATAAGCCAGTAAGAGAGGAAGATATTATATTTATTGTGGTTTGTTCAAGCTCTCTCTCTCTATGTTTATGCGATTAATAGCCCGGTCAGATCTAGCCAAAGGGGAATTTCTCGGCACAATGAAGTGGCAGGAAGTTTTTGCTGCGGCAGGGAGTTTGGCACTGTTAGGCATAATTATTATGAGTATGAATAAATAGTTTGGTATGCAGGTATAGGTCCGTAGGTGGGTATGGCCCTACTGTACGCACTGCACTGCTCCAAAAGGACAATGAAAGGTGATTTGAATATGCTTAGTTAGAAATAATAACAAAATTTAATTATCGACGAGGTAATTATCTAATAATGATGAAATATTTTTTTTGATCCATTAAATAGATTGATTATGAATGATGAAAGAGTTTTGGACTTCCATTGTCTTTATTTGTTTTAAATCACAACGTTTCAACTGGTAAGTATTTCCAGTCGTCTTCAGGTGAATAATAAATAAATAAAGTAACTACAAGACTATTTATACTAGCTAGGTGCACCGAAGCATAACTGAGGTGGGTGCAGTCATGCGTTCAGTTGGCACGCGATCTTATCCTAAGACTACATTTATCTTACAAAGGTTTCCATATATTTCTTATGTCTAATGATGGTTTACTAAAGCATCCTGGATTCCGGTGAATAGCAGCAGCTTCCTTAAACTTTCTTTTCCTCCAGTGTGGTTCCTAATGTAGAATTTCAGCTTCTGACCACATGATATGGTGACCATGTTTCCAGGCATGGTCAGCTGCACCTGACTTTTCATTCTCTCCTTTAACGTATTGTTTTTGTGTTCTTTAATTCTTGTCTCGAGTGGTCTTAAAGTCTCACCTATATAAGATTGGCCGCACTCGCAGGGGATCTGGTAGACGCAGTTTTTCCTATCTTTTTGACTTTTAGACCACTCGAGACAAGGATTAAAGAACACAAAAACAATACGTTAAAAGGAGAGACCGAAAAGTCAGGTGCAGCTGACCATGCCTGGAAACATGGGACCATATCATGTGGTCAGACGCTGAAATCCTACATAAGGAACCACACTGGAGGAAAAGAAAGCTTAAGGAAGCTGCTGCTATTCACCAGAATCCAGGCTGCTTTCGTAAACCATCATTAGACATAAGAAATATCTGGAAACCTTTGTTAGATAGATGTAATCTTAGGATAAGATCGCGTGCCAACTGAACGCATCACTGCACCCACCTCAGTTACGCTTCGGTGCAACTAGCTAGTATAAATAGTCTTGTAGTTACTTTACTTATTTATTATTCACTTGAAGGCACTGGAGATACTTACCAGTTGAAACGTTGTGATTTAAAACAAATAAAGACAATGGAAGTCAAAAACTCTTTCATCATTTAAGAAACATTATTGCCTCCAACCTTCAAACAGTCAGATTGATTATGATTATGAATGTATGTAATATGTTTAACGAAGTATTTAATGTAAAACACTAATACGAACTCATATTAAAAAAAAATATTACTTAATTATAATATTTATCATTGTGAAACTACACCGGACGAAAATAAGGAATTTTTAATTTTAAATATACACAAAAAGTTTTAGAGAATTTTAAAAAATATAGCTCAGAGTAAGAAAATGTGAAAACTTTCGTCATTGTAAAGTTTAAAATCATCCTATAAATATTAAAGTTCTCGTTAGGAAAATCCTATTATCAGATTTAGAAGGAACATTATTTCATAAGCGCTTAATAACCACTACTTCTTTTATTACTGCAATAGCGAATAAATACAGCAAATGGCTACCCCAATTAAACACATTTTACAACCTAATAAATTTACTATACAACTCGTAACTTTGTGTCTTAACGACAAAGTTAGTTAGAAGTATGACATTTATATAAATGTAACCTCATCAGAAAACCACGATGGTTTCTCCACAGGAGCACGTGCACCCCCAAACTCCATAAAGAAATACCTCATAAAGAAAAAATAAAATTCATTTGAATTTATCTTCTTATATACGATACCGTAATATAAGTTAGAACCTCCTATTTTAACGTACCGTTAAACAATCGAACGAAAGGTGGTTTAATAGCTCTCGCCAAGCCGGTTGTCAAGAGCGACAATGTGGCGCGTAGGAATTCTAAAGTAGCACGTGTTCTCTTTGCATCTTGTACTAGCAGGTGTGGTGGGGGAAAGCGCGATTCTAATAGGAAAACTCGCACAATTTAAATGTGCGCCGTTGAGTTCATTGCGTGTTAATTGCTGTATGAATTTATTATTTGGAGTTTTCCTTTATATTTTTGTTATTATTTTGGGGTAGTAAAGACTTATTTTAATAAAAATGAACAGTTTTAATGCCAAAACGACTATAAATGTGAAATATTTGAGAAACAATTTTTGGCTCATTAAGTATTAAGCAAAAAGTTGAAATTAAAATTGAGGGAAGACCTAAACCCGAAATGATCTTGACACAGACCACAAAGGGTAGATTTAGGGACTTTATTGTTATTGATAAGTTAGCTGCAAATAAAAACAGAAAATTGAAATTTACTTTTAAACAATGTACCTACCCACTAATGAAAAACAAATTGGCCTTTTTTATTTTTTTTTATCTTATTTCATTTTCAATAAAATAAATAGGTAATCATAAATTTTTAAAATATTTACTAAAAATTATTGACCAAATTTGGGCGTGATCGTAAAAAATTTTCGCCAGAACGTGAAACAATGAAGATTTCTTAACTTGAAGGGTAAAAAAAGCAATGATTTATCAATTTCCGCTTATTTAAATAGAGAATATTTAGAAATTTTAGCAGTCGCCATTTTAAAATAGCTTGACAGGATCGCGCCAAAATTTATGAGCATACTGTACGAAATATTAGCTTTCAAATGATGTATCACAAGCTGTATGTTTCCATTTAAAAAAAAAATCGATGTCGTCATATCATTGGCAAATGTCTATAAAAAAAACAAACGAATAACGTCAAAATGTGAGCATATATAAAACTAAATAGACGTATCCGAGTGTTTTCCCCAAAAGTTACAGGTTAATTTATATTATATATTAATTTTATTCCGGACTTCTGGGCAACGCTGTATTTAATTTCAAGCATCTTTAATACTCGGTAATATTAAATCATAGTTCGATTGATTTAATATCCTGCATTTTCCCTTTATGTATAATCAAAAATGACAACCATAATGATACAATATCCAGGAAATTATTAAACTTTTATATTGAAGGTAATACAACCCGTAAGTGATCCAGCTGCCTTTTAATCTATTAAAGTAAATCACCCTAAATGCCAATTTTGGTAAAAGGATTTTAAAAAATATAATTATGGAAAATTATGTACCGACTAGGACGTAAATTACCGATAAATCGAGTGTACTAAGTGCCGGTTTAAATTGGTTTAATCTGGAAAATTTAGAGCGCAATATTTTACGCTCTCATGGATTCATGCGATGTCCTCTTTAACTTAGGATGTTATTTATTGGCTAAAAATTTAGTAAAGATTAAATAAATATTCTAAACCTACAGTGTTACGTCACAAAGTTTGTAATTGTAAAGGGTTCGCCAACATGTGTTTTTAATATTTTTTTTTGAAAAACCGGACACATATTACAATGGAAATAACAATTTAATACTTCTTAGCAATCGAAAAGAACATTGACGTTAATTTAAGTTTCTATTGATTCTTAATGGCGTATAATAACGTATAATTGCGTATAATAGCGTATAATGGCGTAATGGCATAAGTGATTCGATCATAGTATCAGCATAGAGAAATAAAACCTTAAGAAGCCACCTGATGGAAACATAACCAGCAAGCCAAGAAAATAGGAAAAACTGTGTCTACCAGATCCCTTGAGAGTGCAGCCAATCTTATACTGGTGAGACACTAAAGACCACTCGAAAGTAGGATTAAAGAGCACAGAAATAATACGCTGAAAGAAATTACCAAAAAGTCCTGCCGTCGGAAGCTGAAATCCTTTAAAAAGAACTACACTGAAGGAAGAGGCAATTCAAGGAGGTTGTTGCTATACACTAGAGCGCAGGTTGTTTTATTAAGCCATTATTAGACGGTAGAAATATCTGAAAACCTTTGTTAAGGAGGTGTAATCTTATAATAGAATACTGGGCACGGATTAAACGCATGACTGCACCCATATCAGTCATGCATCAGTGCACCTATCTTGTATAAATATAGCTATAACTACTTTGCTTATTTAGTATCCACCTGAATACAAATAAGCTGCCAACGTCTACTTTTGATGCCCATAATTTGACAATTTTTGCAGAAGGCATCACTAGGTTGGCCGAATATGAAAGAATGCTAGGAGGTTTTGCTTCAACGTTGCCTTTTGTAACTCTAGTTTAAAATCATCATCATCATCAAACAGCCAATCTTGTCCATTGCTGGACGTAGGCCTCCCTTAACATTTTCCATCTATTGCGGTCTTGTGCCGCGCTTAACCGCGCTACTATTTTGAGATCATCCGTCCATCGAGTTGGGGGGTCTTCCTCGATTTCTCAACGCCTCGTGTCGGGGACGCTACTCAATCATTTTTTTTGTCCATCTCTCGTCTCTTGTTCGTGCTAAGTGACCGGCCCAAGTCCACTTCATAGTAGCGATTCTCTCGATTACATCTACTACTTTGGCTCTTTGTCGTATTGTTTCATTTGGTATTCTGTCTCTTAAGATCACTCCCAGCATGGAACGCTCCATAGGTCTTTGGGCAACTCGGAGCTTTTGGGCAGATTTTTGAGTGAGTGTTAGTGTGTCAGCACCATACGTCATAACTGGGAGTATACACTGCTCAAAGACCTTCCGTTTTAGACAGACTGGGATTTCTGCCTTAAAGACATATCTCAGTTTTCCAAAGGCAGCCCAAGCCAGGTTTATACGTCGTCCAATTTCGCAGGTCTGGTTGTCGCGTCCTATTTGTATTTCGTGACCAAGGTATTTATAGGATGTTACTTGTTCAATTTCACCCCCATCATATAATATGATATTTAGACTTGCTACCAAATTTGTCATATAATGTGTTTTTGACGTGTTTATCTTGAGTCCAACCCGGCGTGAAGCCACCCTGTATCTTGGTTTGTTAAAGAACACAGTCATTTAAGATGCTAAGTTTATTTTCTAACTTCTAAATTTTTTTAAAAGTTGGGTATGGCAATAATCTTTCTCGTTTCCATCTGGGTAAGCAATAAATTTTTGTTAAATTGAATAAAATACAAAATTAATTAAATTCCTTAAAAATATAAATATTAAATTTTAGAGAATTGGATTATTATTATACAGCAATATTTACTGTACAACGCTAATGGAAATGTTTTAAAATACCAAACATTATACATTTTAGATTAGATTTTTATACAGCAAAATTACCAATATTAAAATTTATTATTAAAAAATTTTTAAATATAAAAGAATTAGGAATATTGTATTATTCTTTAGTACAAACCCATTTAAATTATGGAATACTAGGATGAGGAGGCATAAATAAGAATTATCTTAAAATATTGAAACTATTCAAAAATAAATTTTGAATTTTTTTTACGAAAAAGACCACCAATATTCTTCTGATTTACTATTTCAAGATAGCAAAAAAATTGATATTAAACAAATATTTTCTTACAACATGTTAATATATATTATTAAACATAAAAATAAAATAAATTATATTAATCACACACATAAAACTCGTCACAAAAATACTAGTACATATAAAAATAAAGTAAACAAAACAATAGCACACAAACATTTTTTAAACATCAATCCAAATTGAAAATATGCTACCACAATCAATTAAAATAATTAAATGATTAAATAATTATAGAAATAAAATTAAAAATTGGATATTATCCAATCCAAGACATATATTCAAGAACGTCATTAATAAATAATAAATATACCAAGCTATAATGAATAAAATAAAGAAATATATATATTATATACATGACATATTGTATCTTTGTATACTGTAGTGATATAAAATATTGTCATGTTTGTTTTATATTATAATCTAGTTGTGTCTAAATTATGAAATATATTCTTGACAATAAATATTATATTATTTAACTTAAAACAGGTATTTTACTTCTGAGTTCAAAATTGATAGTTTATACAAAAGAAATTATATATTAGCATTAAATGTCAAAAAATATTTGATTAAACTTTTATTTTTATTATTATTATTAATATTATTATTATTTTATAATTGAACTTTTATTAATAATATACAGGGTGTCCGGTAAATATATGGCATATTCTCGGGAGCGTATAGAAGAAGTTAAAATAACTATACTTTTTATATAAAAAAAAACTAAAGTGCCATTTAACGGAGATACAAAGCCCCAAGGAGGTACCCAGCGACTTACCTTTTCGGCTCTTACTTTTGAACCGACACGTATAATTTAATGAAATTTTAGTATTTTGTGTAGGCCATAGAGACTCATTAAACCGTACTACATTAGATGTTTTACATCGTCAGGGAAGTCTGGAACGGACTTTTCACCATACTCGTTGGGCCATAATTTTGACAGGTGTCTTTTTACAGAGCTGAAAACTGATTTTTTAAATACTTTAGTAATTTTTATTAAAAAAAGGTACTCTTCATCAAACAAATTTTGTCTCGATGGAATTGGCAGTTTTCGACAAAAATAAGGTTTTTGTATATAACGTTTAAGCATTGATTCGAAATTTATTTACTAATCAAGTTTATTAACATAAGCTATTTGAACACAATAACTAATTAAATAACTGTAAGATTAATACTACGCACTAAAATAATTAAATAAATTATTACATCTCATTAATGCTCACATGCTTGCACAACTTATGGACGAGCACTCGGTAATTATGTGGGGCAAGAAGAATTTATTCTGATACATTCCTAAATCGGCGTACGCATCGAAAAACTTTTGAAAGGGTCGATCGTAGCTTAAGAAAAACAGGTAAAATCATCGGGAGATTTTTGAGGAGAAAATTTAAAAAAAATTTTCATTTTTTTTATGTAGGTATTCTTTTATTTAAAGGTTTAAACAACCGTAAACAATTTCTCAACTAAAGTGTTTTCTATATTATCGTTATAAATCGTACGAAACAGAATCTAATTAAGGAAATTTTTAAATTATTAGTTAATCGTGCCTAAAGCTGATTAATAGTTCACTATTTATTTGTGACAAGTATTTCTTATATGTATTACTTTAAAACTTTAATGAGGTCAAATCTGGCGATCTTGTTGTCCATTAAATAATACCCCTCCTATCTTTCCACCTATTAGGAAAAATTAATCCATCTAGTTACTACCGCATATCGTGCTGGAAGCACAAGCTTTCTAAGGCGACATCAACTACTCCTTAAGATTCCTCTTGTTTATTCCATTTGAACTAAAAATTATTGGCAGTATATAATTTAATAACAATTAAAATTTAACATTTGAATTTAAAATTGCCTTTAAATTTTTCATCGCTTGCCTTACCTGGAACATTCCTGACTACTAGTTTTCTCCTAACTACTCTAACCACCTGCAGGTGGAAGGTCAGAGTGTTCCCTCAGTCTTTCTAGTGCTGTGTAAAGTACTCAGAAAGTGCAGCGGTTTCTCCTCCCTTTTCTCGCATTAGAAAATTGGGTCTCCGTTAACACCAATTAATAAACAATCTTCAGCCTGCAATACCCAGGATGATTTCTAGGAATTTAGGGTTTGTGCCTTCTGTTTAAGGGCCACTCTCAACTCCTGGATATATTTCTTCCTGTTGTATCTAAATTCTTGAGTCCTACTTTACTGAAATAAAAAATTCAGTTGAATAATTTATTGTACCTTCAGTGTGTTCGCCCTTAAAGAAAAATGTAAGTAGCTAGATATTATGTTTTACTTTGCATTATCCACCATAAATATAAATTAAAGGTCATGCTTTAAAACTGAAAAATCAATTTTGCAATTGCAATCCACATTTGTAATTTATATGTTGCAGTAAAATGCCACTTTTTATTAGTACCTATAAATATTTCAAAACAACAACAAAGTTATCAAAAGTCGATTTTGATAACCATATTATAATTTTTTTAAAAACTATGGATAACAATGAAGTGAGAATCAATAAGTATCATACTTTGTAGAGTTAGTTCTCAAGTCAGTTATTTAAGAAAAGTTATGATTTACGTAATAATTGAACCTGAACGATAACATATAAATGCATGGCCGGTAAATACCATACAATTTTATTCCATCCATAAATTTCAGACACGTTCTAAAACTGTAAACAGAAAAATATTGTTTGGTGCTTATCGTAACTAAAACTTTAGTTTGCCTGTAACACGAAAATACTTTTATGCCGAAAATAAGGGACTGTGAAATTTTATAAGAGACATGCTTCATTGGAGCTTTAACATCCCTTTTATAATAACATGGTTATAAAATAAATGTTATGATTATAAAATAAGGTCTATAGCGCTATTGAATTAGGGGTTTGGTATAGAACGTAGTACCTCTCCTTTAAAAGGTTTTCTCGCTAAAAAAATGTATAGTTTTATTTTTTAACTAGAACTAAAACTATTATTGTCATAGAATCCCATAAAAATTTTTAAAATGGAGATAAAGAAAAACTCTTAGAGACTTATTAAAATTAATATACAATTTATTTTAGGTTTGTATCATATTATTCAAGTTTATAGAAGTAAATACATTTTTTATTTAATAAAAAAATATAATCTATACTATTAAAATAAACTATAGTTAAACCAATTTAATTAAATAGACCTTTTTTGGTCTTCAGATTTAATATAATGTTATTTGTCATCCAGGCAATGATATTAAATCAACATTACAATAGGCTTTGGATTATTTTTAGTATTTGCATTTTATATATTAATTTTAATATGTTTAACATATTTATTAAAAATATACATGGTGACTCGGGAGGAATGGGCAAACTCTAAGGGTGTAATCTATACATCAAAATAATAAAAAAAATCTCAAATGTTGTTATCCAATGTTCATTTGTTTTTAAATTATAACTCAAAAACAAAATATTGCATTAATTTAGCTTTGTTGTAATAAATGGTATTATTCTCCGCTTTTGATTGTTCTGCTGTCACTATCCTGTTAGTGCCAGTATAAATAGTGTCAGTATATAATTTTACATTGATTTACCGTCAACTCTCGGATTTGTATCATTTAAATTTATAAAATGCCATACATTTATTCACATCTCGAATACGCCAATGCCAATATGGTTTTTATTTATGGTTTGTGTAATGGAAATGCTACAGCGGCTGCTGAAGAATATCGTCAACGATTTCCACATCAAATAACACCAAACAGAAAGGCCTTTATCAGAGTTTCAACAAACTGTGCGAGACCGGAACGCTTCCAAGTGATATTGTAACATCCGAATGAGCCATTCGACAGGATTTATAAGAAATAGAAAATGTGCTAGCTTTAGTAGAAGAAGATGCAACGACCAGCACACGAAGAATTGAAACTTAGTTGGGGATTCCCCAAAAAAAATTATCAATACGCTTCACGAGCAAGACTTATACCCGTACCATGTACAGCGTGTTCAGAATCTTCAACCTGGAGACTATGCCAAGCGTATGAAATTTTGTGAGTGGATAATAATTAATAATCGTCATCTTGTACCGCACATACTTTTTACCGACGAAGCTACATGCACCCGTGACGGTATCAATAATAATCGAAACTCCCATGTATGGTCGGACGAAAATCCTCACGCAATAGTCGAAAATAATTTTCAACATAGGTGTTTAATAAACGTGTGGTGCGGCATGATCGACAATAATTTAATTGGCACCTTTCTTTTGGAAAATCGCCTTACAGGGGATCACTACTTAAGTTTTTTACAAAATGAATTGCAAGGACTACTGGAGGAGACTCATTTAAACATCAGAATCCGAATGTATTATTAACACGACGGAGCGCCTGCCCATTTCTATCGTCGGGTCAAGCAATATTTGGAGCAACAGTTTACAGAGGTTTGGATTGGTCGCGGTGGTCCTATTAGTTGGCCTCCTAGATCGCCAGACTACACACCGTTGAACTATTATTTATAGGGTTGGTTAAAAAATTAGGTATACAAAGTAAAAGTGGATACTAGGAATGCATGAATTAGACGCATTAGAAATGCTGCACTCAATATTAAAGAAAGGCACGAATCAATTAGAAGAGGCATTCACGCCATTCGTAAACGAAGCAGGAAATATTTGGAAGTCAATGGCGGTATATTTGAAAATTTACTGAACCATTGACTTATTTAAAAGGTAAGGTTGCATATTTTGGTTTAACAATATTATTATTTTATTTAACGCTGTAATTTGAAAACAATGGGTAACAACATTTGGGTTTTTTCTTATTATTTTGATGCATAGATTCCACCCTTAGAGTTTGGCCCATTCCTCCAGACTCACCCTGTATATTAAGTGTTTTTTTTCACACGAAACGTAGGGGCTTAGGGATGCAAAAATTACAACCAGATATTTGAATCTACTTCTTTGCAAAAAATATAAACTCTATGTCCCATTACTACCCTCTGACGCAATTTATTTAATAGCACTTCACTTGATACCTATATACCTGCTTGAAGTTTTTAACTTGAACTTTCGTTCTGGGACTTTAAGTAGGCCCATATCATGCCACACAGCCGCAGACCAAAATTCTTCCTAATTTCTTCGGCGGTTCTTCAATTGAATGACAATAATTATTGTAACCTTATAAGGTTTCGGACCCCTGCGAATGACGAAACATGACTTTTGGGCACTAAACAATTTAAAATATAAAAGTTACCTACCTAGGCTACACCTTGGCGTAGATATAGGGGGTAGGGAGCAGTGGAGCAGTCCTTCCCACAACCAACGTTGATGGCATCCCTTTGCTCCTCTAAAGAAAGCGCTTTCCTTGCTCATTATTATTATTAAAAGGGAATAATCCGTTAAAGTTCATATTCAAATTGTATACTATAATTTTTTTTTCGATTCAGGAAGACTATTAATAAATTTTACTTTTTCGTTTACTTATATTTTAATTTCCTTCGATAAGTAAAATAATATTTTCGCCTTGTAGCCTGTGGTTCTTGGTCCTTGCCGTCTCCACTGTAGCCTGGCCCCTTAGCTCCTTAAACGTAGCTACGTCACTTAGGGCAGCTATACTTATACCGTTAAGATACAACTTTTATTATCATATTTTTCTAGTTCATTAGTCACCCTGAATGTAAGGTTATTCGATTAATATTAGAGCAACTGAAATTTAATATTGTAATGTATTAAAGTTATTTCGTGCCAACAAGTCTCTATAAGCTAAGTATAATCCTATGATCCAGTTTGATGACGGTATGACTTCTTTAGACCCATCAAACTTACTAAATAAGCCATAAACTGGTCAAATGATGCGACGCTGTGTTCAAAATCTTTATTCGGGTGTGACGCGTCCAGTGGTTGAGGAATGTACCAGTGGTGAACTAAATGTAAGGTTCTTACCGATCATGTAATAATCTATATAATTTAAAATAAAACAGATGATTCCAAGAAATATAACTTTTTGTCAAGTATCCTATTCTCTATTATATTTAGTAAATAGCCATAATTTAAATATCAAAGAACCGAATTATTACGGAATTTTTTCAGTTTGCAATTCCACTACATACCTATTAAAATATTAATATGTAGTAATTCAACTAAAATTTCAAAATTAAACATTTAAATCTCTTTATATTAAATATTTATTTGACATAATATATTGTATGCTCGTATAACGTGATTTTTATACAGTGTGAGTTTATAACTTAAATTAATAAATTCAGTAAATCCAGTACAGTACTTCATTATTCTAGATATTTTAATTAGTTTAATTAGGTAGCAAGAAACACTTTAATAAATAGAAAAAAGAAAAGCACAAAGTCTTTCTCCACAATTTTTTATTAGAATAACTAGGCAAACCTAGAATAACCCATAATAATTCAAATCGACATGTTTCGAGTGTAGAAACACTCATCATCAGGAAAACAAAGTAAATGGTACAATGCTGATGTTGTTAGCAATAGAGAAAATATTAAGCGGGATTATGCCATAATGGAGCTTTCAATGGTGTACAAGAGGTGTAAAAATTGAATAGTCAGAAGACCGACAAGCCTTCATCATACTGGAAAGTCAAGGGTTAGTGCAAAGGCCCTATCTTGGGCAGAAAAGTAAAGAGAGCAAAAGAAAAAGTAGGGAGTTTTAACAGACTTTGTGAAAATCATTTATTAAGTCGTGAAAAATCTTAAGTTTCATTCAACTTTGTTAGAGACATGGAAAAGTATTGAAATAATATTGAAAGAAAAAGAAAAAAATGTTTTTCATAAAAGTCAAGGCATCTGTAAAAAATAAAAAAGGGGAATGTAACAAATGAAATTTAATAAAATGAGGTAGATTGGCTTACCATTTAGCTTGAAGTTTAATGCTGTTGGGGTACCAGGCTTGTTACGGCCCAGTTACCCCGGCAGGAGTCAAAACATACACATTGTGTGTAAAATTAATAGTCTGAAAAGTTTTAAAAAATTTTTTTTGTTTAACTAGAACATCTTAGAAAAGTAACCTTTTCCTTGTTAAAGAAGTTCAACTGCAGGCAGAACATGTCAGAAGGGAAATGAACTTGAACTTGACATTGTAAAAGGGGGGAACAAATGACAAGTGTTTTGGCGGTTAAATTGAAGAAACCTTCAAGTATGCTTAAAAATTTTTAATGTTATAGAGGAGGAAAGCTCAATTAAGGTTCAAAATTGCTTAAAAAACTAAAAATCACTAGAAATACAAGATAAAATCAATACAATCCCTACAAAATAGAAAGAAATTTTATTTATAAATATGTTGCTCAAAGGGTTAAGAATAGGTGCCTTAATGGTGCCAAATGGAAAAAGTGTAACTCAGTATTTCGACAAAGTAAATAGTAATAATAAAATAAATCTCAGTGCCATCTATGAGTAAGAAGTAGTAAATTATAGACAGCTTATTTTGTCGGTAAAATAGATTTGATAATGTAGAGATGTTACGAGTGGTGATGAAAAATACTGAGTCATAGATGGTCCTGAAAATAGATTAATAATTATTGAAAAGTAATTAAAAAAGAAAGGCATATGAGAAATTAATGAAATCGAAAAAGCAGAAAAAAGGGCAGATAGATGTAGAGAAGGGTGAGTTGTCAGTGTGAAAAGCTATGTTAAATTTAAATATTTATAATTTATTAAAAATTAACTGTGGATATTTTATCAATAGAAATTAAACATAAATAACCTATTTTCAAGTCTACTATCTTGTCGCTGTATGATTCCTTAGTTATAGGACTTCTTGCATAGGTATTATATAGTAAAAAACTACAAATCTATTCAACAAACCCATATTTTGAATTAACGTAATTAAAATTAAACCATGTATATCTGCTAACGATTAACACTTTACGAATATTTACTTACTTTCTCTACTACTCTGATAAATTAAAAGTTTCTGACATAATAAATAAACACGATGGAAATGCACTCGATATCAGTTTATTTGATGTTGCACAACATGGACGTGCTCGACTCACCTTTATCTTTCATTAACACAATATAATCGTATTTGACACACGTGTTTTTAAGTCACACCACACTACTTATGAATATGACTTACTTTTTTTATATATTATGTTTCAATATCCTTAACGTAAAAAGATTAATAAAAACTTTATGTTATTCGAAATTTGACTTGGCATCAAGTTCTGCTTCGATAAAGATGAAAATTAAGCAAAAAAATAGTAGTCACGTGATTCGCATTGTCTGTTAAATTTTAATTTTTTCCAAGATATAATTCAAAAGTGGGGTTATTTCTGAAAATATCGAAAAAAGTTATAAGAAAAAGTTTTTTTTAATGCAATTTTTATCCCATATGCAAAAGTTCAGCTGCATAAGATAATTTTGATTTTTACCCACCACTAAAATTTATTTTCCACTTAATGAATACTTTACTGATGACACTGTGTTCTTTTTTGTCTTAATATTAAGATGTATTCACATTCATTGTTTAGACAGAAACTAAGTTTTCAAAAATACTTATTTTATGAAGTTACCTTATACAGGGTCAAAAACAAATACAATTTGCATCACATGCGACCAAATTTTAATAGCCCAATTTTGATTTTGTAGAAAAACACACATTTAATATGGCTCTACTTTAAAGAAAATGTATCTAAAATAAATCATTCTCAAAACTAAGAAGTTTTATGTAGGTTGCGTTGAGTCCTATTTTGCAAAAGTGGTGCAATTTACAAAATATTGGTAAAAAATCAAAATTATCTTATGCAGCTAAAATTTTGCATGTGGGCTAGAAACTGCATTTAAAAAACTTTTGCTCATAACTTTTTTCGATACTTTCAGAAATAACCCCACTTTTAAATTATTTTTTGAAAAAAATTAAAATTTGACAGATAATGCGAATCACGTGACTACTATTTTTTTGCTTAATTTTCATCTAGATCGAAGCAGAACTTGATTCCAAAGTCAAATTTCGAATAAAGTTATTAATAAAAAAAATCCCATATAATGCGGACTTTACTGGTCCCACTGTATATTGAAAATAAGTTATCTTTTTTAGGCACAGAAAAAAACATGGCATAAAACATTATTTTTTTATAAATTTTTGGAAAAGGTATTTTAATCATTTATTTTATTAACAAATAGTTTAGTAGTAAAATATTAAGGTATAATAACATAGTTGGGTCAAGTCAATAAATAAAAAAGACCTCAATTTTTTTAATGACAGGACGCGGCTTAATTAACCTTTATTTAATTAGTGTTTTCAACAAAAATAATAAAAAAATATTGGTTTACTAATAGAAATCTATTTGGTCTAGTTTGCTGATGTATGTTTAATTTATACTTTAACTTGTAATAAAACATCACATCCCAATATACCAAAATCGAGCCAACTATAACTACTGCGAACGTGGACAAAACAAATAATTAATATACATGTTATCATTAATGAGGATATTTAGCAAATACAATAATACGTTAGTTCTTTTAACTGATTTTAAAAAAGAAGAAGATAATCAATCAACCAAGTGTTGTGTACTACTTGTGGGAAAACGAGGGATAAACTTCCAATTTAAAAAAAAAATGCAACTACAAAGAAATAGGTAAATAAACGGTTTCTCAAAAACAATATTGTGTATTATTTAACAGACATGTAATGTAGGCAATAATAATCATATAGAATGTAATATGGTTCATTATCCGCGTGTCAAATACTATGATATATCTACAAATGCCTGGAATTTTAAGTTCTCATTAAGAAACCACCCAATTTTGCCTTATTTTGACATTTAAAAGTTAAACTATTTTTATACACTCATGGACAAAATTATCGAATATTTTTTGTAATCACTATTATTTCAAAATAAATTTAAATAATCGTCGTAAACTTACATGTGCTGATATTAGTTATCTAGTAGGCTGATTACTCACTTGTTTTAACATATTTTGACGTTTAATTAACATTAATGGCGCATATTACTGTCTCTTGTGCATTTTATCAAAAACAATTAATTACATATTTTATGAATTATTGTGAATTAAGCTTGGAATTATGTTACTGTAGTGTAATTAACTAAGTAATAGCAAATAGTGTTTGTGTTTGTTGCTATTAAAAACATCAGTATGCCACCAGTTACACACTGCAATGAAGTTGAAGCGGTGCAAATTGTAACTCTATATAACGAAGGATATAAACAAAAGGATATCGCACAACGTCTCAGGAGAGGTCAATCTACAGTATCGAATATTTTAAAAAGGTATGAAGAGACTGGAACTTTCATACGTAAACCTGGTCAAGGGCGCAAGAGGTGTACAACAGCAATTGATGATCGATTTTTGAGACTTAATTCTACACGAAATCGCACATTGACATCGACGCATCTCAAAAATTACTTACTAAATGTAAGACAAGTTAATGTAAGTTCAAAAACAGTTAGGCGAAGATTAAAAGAAGCAGGTTTAAAGCCAAGACGGCCCGCCAAAGTTCCACGTCTTCTCCAAAATCACAAAGCCTGACGATTAGAATTTGCTAGAAGACATATTCAGTGGGATATCGAGAATTGGAAAAATGTTCTCTTTACGGATGAGACTAGAATTCAGTTATGGAAGCCAGATGGACGAAACCACGTCTACAGAAGAGTTGGAGAACGGTATGCTGCCTGCAATCTCATAGAGACCGTTAGTTTTGGCGGTGGCGGTATAATGCTCTGGGGCGGTATTTCTTGGGAGGGACGCACCGAACTCGTGAAAGTGATTGGACGAATGACAAGTGACTTGTATATTGAAAACATCCTGCAAGATCATGTCTTGACTTATTTCGGCCATATTGGATATGAATGATTCATATTAATGCACGATAATGCTCGACCGCATGCAGCTAACATAGTGACTAATTACCTTGATGCGGTCCAAATTCAAAGATTAGATTGGCCACCATATAGCCCCGACTTAAATCCAATAGAACATACATGGGACTATCTTAAACGCAGCATACGACGAAGAAATCCCGTTCCAAGTACAATAGACCAGCTTCGGATTGCTGCACAAGAAGAGTGGAATGAAATTCCTCAAGAATATATCCAGAACCTTCTTAGCAGCATGCCGAGAAGAATGGAAGCAGTAATTAGAGCTCGAGGGGAAAATACTCGTTACTAACTGTGCTCTAATTTTAATCAAAAGACTTGTAATTGTCCTCCAATTAGTATTTAAATATGATGTAAATATCCTTAATTTTCATAACATTTGGCATTAATTTTTTTTTCACGATTTCCTTCTAATAAAAACTTAAGATTGTTTACTAAAATATTTTAAAGTAAACAGTTTCTCGTAAATGATAGTATTTAAATGACTTGATTCATCAGAATTTATTTTTTCAAAAAGAAATTATGAAAAATTAAAAATATTCGATAATTTTGTCCATGAGTGTATTATTTTTGGTCACACTAAAATGTAGAGATCCCGAATAACCTATTTCGCCCTAAATGTTCGTTCGAAAGGTTTATATAATAATTTCTAACGGACGTCGAAATACCCGATTTTACATTTATTGTGACAAGCTTATTTTAATAATTACAATTAAAATCTCGGGATATATTGAGAAATCGATTGGGATGGGACATTTGGGGTTCACGAAATAATCGTGCCAAATATCACTCGACCATCATTTTTTTATTGGTTAAATTTTCCATTTTTCACTCAAACTTTTTTGGCAATCTTACTCGTTGAACTTTGGACATTTTTATTCAAAGATTAAATCCCTCGAGCTTCGCTCTCGTGATCTAATCAGAATAAACATTTCCAAATTCAACTCGTAAAATTTCCAAACAAAAAAGTTTTCGTGACAGCTGAAAAATTTAACCGATAAAAAAACGAGGTCTTGTGATATTACTGTTGATTATTTTCATTATTAATTATTATCTCATAAAAAAACTATTTCTTCCACTTGTTGGATAAAACATTGTATGCCACTCGTGTGTTATGTTTCCTAAGTCACTTGAGAATTTATACCACTCGGCCTGACGGCCTCGTGGTGTACATCTTTCTCGCGTGACTTATTTTCAACATGACACACTAGTACCATAAATAACTATTATCACTAATAACTGCACTTGCTGAATTTTACATAGCCTAATGCATACTAGCGGAAGTATTTTGTGAATATTATTAAAATAATAAGCTAAAAACCTTCTAAAATATTACTAAAAATATGAAACTATACCTATTAAACGATATTACCGTAGATCCTGGAAAATGTGTTTCCAATTCATTATATTTATATCAATGTAGGTGAAAATTACTTATTATTATAAAGAGAGCACAGATATTCTTAGAAATTGTTATGAATTAACATCAAAAAATAATTAAGTTTTAAATAAATAACATTTATCCACATTATGTATGTCATAAGTTAATGTTTTACATGTGTACTAATTAATTTATTGTTAATAATATGGTGTAAGGATCTGATTTAGACAGTATTTTACGGGCACCAGCTATGTTCTAACAACTATCAGGATTATGCCTTTTATGCTCATATTATACACATACACTCAGAAAATTATTTAGCTATGATGGCTTTATATAAAGCAACTATGGCTAAATATTAGAGTAAATATAGCGCCAACCCTAACGTCGTGTTGTGACTGCCAAATATATTAAGCAGAGTCTATTTAGTAATCATTACTACATATTTTAGTAACAATATGATCCATGAAAACCTGCTCTTACTAGAAAATTTGGCTGCTTCAGCATAATTGAATATTAGTAAGGAACACATATTAGCCAGTTTATTTAGTAACTGTTGCATGTGTATTATCAATGTACTCGTGTGGTAATAATCGTATTGTCGTTTAGTAAAGGAGCATACTTGTTTAGTAATCACAGCATGATTGTTTATTTATCGCAGCATGATTGTTTCGTAATCACCGCTTCTTTGTTTAGCAAGTTATACAGGGCATTCCATAAATACCTGCTGCTCAAACGAAAGTTTTATATACGTTTTTTTAAACGCGGTCCATAAGGATTTACATAATTAATTTTGCACCCCCTGTTAACTTGTATTGTAATAAAAAGTTTTAAAAAAAGTTGGTGTGCATGTTGTAAACTGAGGACATTTTATACTTAACGTTAACATGTTTTTAGCGACAAACTTCAATGAAATTAAAGAAATTAGTCAGTTTTTTATTCTAATAAATTGTATTTATTACAAAAAAGACATATATTTTTTAAAACTGATTATAGCTAAAAAAAAATTACTGGTAAATTATGCCCCATCTAATTTTTTTTTCTAATTTTTTTATTAGAACAAAAGTTAACAGGAGGTACAAAATTAGTCATGTATATAATAATATATGATCACAATAATCACATAAAAAAACAACGAATACTTTAGGTATACAGGATGCACAGGCATACAGAACTGAAAAATAATGCGAGTAATGGATATCGCGTCACACAACTATCTCGCGGAAGATACGATCACAGATTGGAATTTTGATTTTTCTAATGTCCGAATAGCAGAGCAGGCGCTTTCTTATTGGCTGACGTTCAACCGAATTTACCCTTTCCTACATCCAAATAACGAATCTTAAAAAACCGTTTTGCTCTAGTAGAACTGCGATCGAGCTATCCTGGCTTTAAGTAGTACCTGGCAAAGTGCAAGGGTTACGATTAAAAATTGTAACGCTAGGATTGCCAATTCAGATAGCAATAATTACTTAACCGTTTAAGTTTATTTCTTTATAAAATTATTTAGCTGGTATAATAGACATAATAATATAGCAACAGTTAACAAATATGTTGTAATAACAACACTATAAGATTTGTAAAACCCAGCAAAATATATACTGCAACGACTACAATATCATCATGTCACCTTTAAACAATATTTTAACTTATATAGCGGTTTAATTAGTAACAGCTGCTAAATTTGTCCAGGCCGATAACTTAGGAAACTTCATTTTCTCAGTGTATACCGCCGGGTGGTTCTCGGTGCTACCCTTAAATATTGCTTGCCCTAATAATTTTAAATCAAAATTATATTAGACCTCTTTGAAGACCGGTTATATGATTGACTTGCTTACCAACTTGTTTCATTTTCTAATTAGCCAATTAAAAGTTATTTAAAAAAAACTTCGTAAAGTTCTTAAAAATTAAATACGGCTGTGATACAATGAAACCACCAAAAATAATTATGATAATGTCAAATGGCGTTTTCGTTTTTTATTAGTTTTAAAATCTTTTACAGTATTTAGCAAAAGTAACAATCAGCAGGGTTGGCAAATATCATGATATTAATATAAATCTCCAAATATCCGTTATATATCAATATACCGGGTGTAACAGGATCATGGTACACCCCCCGTATCTCCGTAAGTTTTAAAAGTAATTGATTGAAATTTGGGATATCCCATATACATAATAAGCGGCACTTTTTGACCTACAAATGATTTTTTTTTCACTTCCGGTTTCACCGGTTTCACCGGAAGTGACACCAACTTTCGATTTTTAAATGGAACATGCTGTATATTATTACATTTTTGAATTCTGCATAATTTTCTGAATCCAATGATACCACAAAAGTGACATTTTAAGCGTAAGAAATATTTATTATTTCATTTTTAATTTTCCATTTAAGTGTGCAATGACGGTTCCGATTTATTCCAATTGATCCGTCTAATGCTAGAAAAATGGAAGTTCCGTCAAAAATACTAAATTGCATTTTTTATAAGCAAATAAAATTGATCGAAATCGTTTTTGGGGTAAAACTCAATTTTTCCAAATGGAACCATATTGGTACGGTGGTACCATTTCTTAGTACTATTAATAAGGAATTTATTCATACCTGGTAATAACATGTGCGATAAATACAATCAAAATTATAGCTAAAAGATAACACAATTATTTTGTTATAATTTAATGCTAAGAAGTTACTAAGGTGGCTTTGAAAACAATGAAATTATTCAGATTGTCAAATATTCGGCGGTGTATCGGTATTTTTATTGTGTATTGGAATAGCTATTTACCTAACAAGTGCGGAAAATGAATTTTTCCGCACGAGTCTGCCGTTGCAGCCGAGTGCAGGGAAAACATTTTTCGCACGTGTCAGGTACAATAGTTTTTCTACAGACGTGTGGAAATAAGTAATACATATTTCAAAGAAATTTAATAATTTTTAATTAACTATAACAATCACATACATATGTAACAGTAACTAATTCTCAGTAAAAAAGTAATAACTACAAGTTATAATTGATATATTATTGATTTTGACATAATTGTGCCGAAAAATGTTTCCGCAATAGTGTGGAAAAACCAATTTTCCGCTCGGATTTTTGACATAAACGTGCCGAAAAAATTTTCCGCACTAGTGTGGAAAAACTAATTTTCCGCACGGATATCAGTGCGGAAAATTGATTTTTCCACACGTCTGTAGGAAAAAGTCTTTACATTTTTGTTGTTATTTTTGTTCACCTTAGTAACTTCTTAGCATTAAATTAGAACAAAATAATTGTATTTTCTTTTAGCTGTAATTTTGATTGTATTTATCGCACATGTTATTACCAGGTATGAATAAATTCCTTATTAATAGTACTAAGAAATGGTACCACGGTACCAACATGGTTCCATTTGGAAAAATTGAGTTTTACCCCAAAAACGATTACGATGAATTTTATTTGCTTATAAAAAACGCAATTTAGTATTTTTGACGGGACTTCGATTTTTCCAGCATTAGATGGATCAATTGGAATAAATCGGAACCGTCATGGCACACTTAAATGGAAAATTAAAAATTAGATAATAAATATTTCTTACGCTTGAAATGTTACTTTTGTGGTAACATTGGATTCAGAAAATTATGCAGAATTTAAAAATGTAATAATATATAGGGTGTTCCAGTTAAAAATAGAAAGTTGGTGTCACTTCCGGCGAAACCGGAAGTGAAAAAAAAATCATTTGTAGGCAAAAAGTGCCGCTTATTATGTATATGGGATATCCCAAATTTCAATCAATTACCTTTAAAACTAACGGAGATACGGGGGGTGTACCATGATCCTGTTACACCCGGTATATCTAAACTTGGATATTTATTTATATTTTTAATTATTTCATCTGTTTTATGTAAAGATATATTTTAAAAATACAAAATCACTTAATTTAATATAAATATGTTATAATCCTGTAAATTTGTATTTCAATTTTATTCAATGCTAGCAGCACAATAACAATTTTTTTAGTACTCCTATGTTAGGAGTATAAAATGTAGGCAAAAAATACAAGGTTATGAATATGAACACATCATATGTTTTTGCTTTTAACTATGGTTCAACTTAAAACCCAGAATTACTGGGCTTGTTAATTAAATGAAAATGAACCCAAACTGGATTTTTTTTTTGGCATTGTAAAATTTTTATTTTATAAAACAAACAACAAAATATTGCTCCGTTCAATCAGAAATCGAAACTAAATAAAAATGCCACGCGGCAAAGAACAATAGGTGGTCAACGTCTCGGAAAAATGGGGAATCACCACATCGTTAGCAGCGTAATACGCGGTTGCCGGCTTAGCGGCAGCGGGGGACATATTTTTATACTGATGAATAGAATTTTAGGAAAAAAATATTGATATAATATATCAGGATAAATATCGTCGCATAAATATCATGATATTTATCAAGATATATATCAGGATATTTATCACGGATATACAGGGTGTCCGGAAAATACGTGTACAACGTTTGACGACAGACTCCTGACGTCAAAATAGGTCGATCTAAGCCGACTTAGTTATACCTATCCAAAATTGTCTCGTTTAGCCGGTAGAGGGCGTCAAAAATTTGTAAAAATATTGGTTTTTCCTAAATTACGTGAAAACCTGCTAATCGATTTTAATGATTTTTAGTATGTAGCCTAATACTATAAAATGACGTTTTCTAGTAGTATAGTCACCGGCTGTAAATAAGTGGAAGTGTTATAAAAGTGATATAATACGTCAACATTTCTCCTCATTTTTTATATGAACGGCGTTATGACAACCCAGATATTTTTGTAGAGTGACTGGATGTATTTGGAAGCTATTTTACTTCTTTAATATTTTTCGTTGAATGAGCTGTTTTGCCAGAAGAAAATATTTACAATTACCTGCATACATCAATTATTATTAACAATAAAAATAAAACAAAGTACAACAAAGTTGAAAGTATGTATTGTAAGAAACTAAGTAAAACAAAAACATTACTTAAGCAAATGTATAAAATAATAATACAATAATAATATAATATAATAATACAATACATACTTTCAACTTTGTTGTACTTTGTTTTATTTTTATTGTCAATAATTGATGTATGCAGGTAATTGTAAATATTTTCGTCTGGCAAAACAGCTCATTCAACGAAAAGTATTAAAGAGGTAAAATAGCTTCCAAATACATTCAGTCACTCTACAAAAATATCTGAGTTGTCATAACGCCGTTCATATAAAAAACGAGGAGAAATGTTGACGTATTATATCACTTTTATAATACTTCCACTTATTTACAGCCGGTAACTATACTACTAGAAAACGTCATTTTATAGTATTAGTCTACATACTAAAAATCATTAAAATCGATTAGCAGGTTTTCACGTAATTTAGGAAAAACCAATATTTTTACAAATTTTTGACGCCCTCTACCGGCTAAACGAGACAATTTTGGATATAACTAAGTCGGCTTAGATCGACCTATTTTGACGTCAGGAGTCTGTCGTCAAACGTTGTACACGTATTTTCCGGATACCCTGTATATCCTGCCAACCCTTGACAATCAGTAAGTGGTACTAAAAGTATTATTTGTCAACTACTCGCCAAATGTTGAAATAAATAAACTTCCCATTATTTTCTTTTTAGTACTAGACATTCATTTTCTTGGTAGTACCTTGCAATCTAAAGTCTGGATCAGTTAGATGAAATACATCCGTATTTTATAAGGATTTTTTAGGTTAGAAAAATGATTTTCTTCCATACTATTTAAGTAAAGAAATTGTTTAGTAATAGTAAAAACCAAAATTATAAAAATACAGACTCCCGACCAACCAACCAACCAACCCGTTCACTCTAGTAATATAGATTTGTTGATAAAGTAATTTTTTTCTAAAAACAAAGCGTTTCGACAGTAGACACCCACATGTGACATTAACAGCTGATGCTGGTTTCCTCCTTAAAGTTCCAAGTGCAGCACTGGGCCGTAGCAAGCTCGCGAGTCAGTTTTCACAGACAAAATTATCTTGGTGTTAATTATTTAAGTTGAACAGTCAGTACAATAAACCAGTTCATGTTAATTAACTCTCCTATTTCCGATAACAAACATTTCGTTAATCATCATTCGCTATTATTAATTTATCTATTTTAATTACGGTACAATAGGTTGCCAAACCTCGCGCTTACTGAGAACTAATCCAGCTGTTTGTATTTAAAAACACATGGCATTTTGTGGGCTTTGTACTACGCCGCGAACATAAATTGTAATATGGCAACGCAGCATTGAACGCGAAACATGCGCAGGCGCACCGCTTGTCGCTTGATTGGCTCGTAGCTACAATATTTGGCGAAACTCTTGTGCATGTTAAATGTATTTCTATGTTTTATCAATGAATAACGCCATAACTTTTATTCTATCAGACGTTGAGTTCGATGTTTCAATTGTAAATAAAATTAACGCTGTATTTTTGCAAGGTATTATGCTAATAAACCATTAAGACCCCTGTACAAGTTTAAAATATAGTGAATGCGGTGGTAAAAAAACCTAAGCCCAGTCCTGTCTCTGTCGCCAACATCTTAACGTAAAATAGACCAGACTTCAACAAGGTGCCATAAATGACAGGTGACTTAGCCAGGATGCGGCGAGTTGTTAGAGAAATTTGACTGAAGCTTTATAGAATACATTATTTTTGATGGTAAGTGGTGAAGGTAGTGCCAGTGTAGTACCACTACTCGACAAGTAGACTAATTAAATATTATATTTTATATAAATTAATTAAATTCAGAAATAACATTTTATCCCATATTAGTTTGCACAAATTTGGTGGTCACTGT
The DNA here is from genome assembly GCA_963969555.1 of Polydrusus pterygomalis. Taxonomy (NCBI): domain Eukaryota; kingdom Metazoa; phylum Arthropoda; class Insecta; order Coleoptera; family Curculionidae; genus Polydrusus; species Polydrusus pterygomalis. The sequence goes on from OZ018379.1 coordinate 26,143,904, forward strand.
ATACCTAAGCTTTTTATCTACGGAAATACTGTCCTGGCTTTGTTTTCCATCGTAAGAAATAGAGAGACGTCATGTAACGAAATTGCGAAAGCCAGAAATTCACCTTTGCGACAGTGGCACAGTCAGTTGTTATGGTTCCATATATTACCACATTACCGCATGGTGCATTCATATTCGTATAAATATTGTAGTGACTGCGAGATCGTAAAGTGTTGCTCCTAAGGGGTATTACTTTTGTCGTTTTATTACGGTTCCTAAATTTTTACTGCCTTCTCTCAGCCGGCTTTTGTTATCTTCAATCTGGACTGAGAGTTTCGTGTCCAGCCTTTCTAATTTAAGGGTTTTGTGGAAAAGTTATTGGTACGAGGAATATCTTTGCTGTAATCTTTGGATAAAATGTTTCAGTAATTTTTCTCTTGGTTGTGTTTTTGGAAGGTCGTTTACTATATTAATAAATTTTTATTGGGGTTATATTTTGGTGCGTAATTGTGTGTTATATATTATAATATAATATTATTTCTGTTTCACATAATAAAGGCGTACTTTTCTATATAGGGTGATGTTAAAAAAGTCTAAAATATTTGCAAATATTTAACATTGAATCTAAGTATTTGGAAATTAGCACATCCATATAAACTGCTTATCATAAAATTTGAGAAATTCCTTTTTAACACCTTCATTACAGGTCGGTTAGTGTTCAGAAAGAAGTAATGGGCGGATTATATGCACTTAAATTTAGCCAAAATATGCAGTTACTTGCATTTTTTACCAAATATGCATAGGTACTTTTGCAATATTTATTATTATATTTCTTAATTTATTATAGTAAAATGAGGTAAAAAAACCCATTGGGTTCTAAAAAATATATTTATTTAAAAAAAAAGGTAAAAAAGAGCAGCTTTTTTTCAACATCTACTGATGTAATCGGACCATACTGCAACTTAGGTAGCAAAATATAAGACCAATATACAACTTCGTGGGATGGTTTACCCTCATAAATGATTTTTACTGTTTGTTCAGCAGGTAATAATAACGCATTATTAAGTGACAATAAACAACCCCTAACAATAAACCTGCAAACCCCGGAAACATTCAATAAATACCTTGTGTATATGTAAATATAATTATTATTATAATCTTTAGATTGGAAAATCCCTGAAATAAGTACCAAACAGGACATTAAATCTCTAACGTTTTAATTTTTTTGATAAAGCCGAAAACAATAAAATATGCTTCAAAAATAATAATTTATTAAAAATTTTCTTTTTATTATAAAATTGACAAAATATGCATATACAGTGTGACCAGTAAAGTCCGCATCATACGGGATTTATTAATAACTTTATTCGAAATTTGACTGTGGCATCAAGTTCTGCTTCGATCGAGATAAAAATTAAAAAATAAAATTTAAAAGTGGGGTTGCAGTTTCTAGCCCACATGCAAATTTTTAGCTGCATAAAATAATTTTGATTTTTTAAAATTATTTTTTTGTAAATTACACCACTTTTGCAAAATAAGACTCAACGCAACCTACATAAAACATCTTAGTTTTGACAATGCTCTATTTCAGATACATTTTCTTTAAAGTAGCGCCATATTATATGTGTGTTTTTCTACAAAATCAAAATTGGGCTATTGCAATTTGGTCGCTTGTGATGCAAAGTTTATTTGTTTTTGACCCTGTATAGTATAAGGTAACTTCATAAAATAAGTATTTTTGAAAACGTAGTTTGTGTCTGAAAGCAATACACCTTAATATTAAGAGGAAAAAGAACAGAGTGTCGTCAGCAAAGTGTTCATTAAGTGGAAAATAAATTTTAGTGGTGAGTAAAAAATCAAAATTATTTTATGCAGCTGAAACTTTGCATGTTCGTTTGACGAGAACATCAAGAAAAGGAAGAGTTTTCTGTTTCCATGGTAAATTTAATGGATTGTCTTATACTGTTAATATTTTCCAAAATCAGCTCTTCGTTGCTGTCTGTCCAGATAATAAAGGTATCATCAACATATCTAAGCAAAAGTTTAGGTTTAATCTTGGCAGTGTTAATAGCGTGTGACTTAAACCATTCAATGTACAGATTAGCCACCACCGGAGAGAGAGATGAACCCATTGTAAGACAGTCATCCTGGGCATAGAACCTATCTTTTACTTAAAAGTAGGAACTAAGTAGACAACGCTCCAATAATAGGTTCATCACTCCATCTCTCATCTCCATCTAGTTACAAAACCAAATAAAGACAATGGAAGTCCGACAAGGTAATTTCTTTGATATTACTTGATTATCTACCACCTTCAAACAAACATTATAAATGCTTGTTGTTTAATCTTGAATAGTTAAACGTATCTAGTAGCTTTTATTAATTTTAAAAATATATTAATTTTTCCTTAGTCACATTATTTAGAGTATCCCATATTTAAAAAACTTACTCTACCAATTCGTAGCTATAGACCAAATAGAACAAATAATAAAACGATTGTCAATTAAATACAAATTAATGTCTTTATATTACTAAAAGTTGATTAATGAATGTTGTTCGGGCAATGGCAGCACAAATGGCAGAGCACGCTAACTAAATTGATGTGGGTGTCTCATTTGATACCAAAACTAACCCTTCTGTCTTTATGTTGACACGTTTAATTTTATTTGGGTTTAGGTAACTTTATCATGATGAGTTTATTAACGGATAGGTTGTTCAATCATCCATTAAGGGTAAATCCTCGTGCGCCCGTTATGCAACCAAAGATACAATGATACAACGATTTTATTTTCGCAAACGAAATTTCAAAATTTTATATTTTTCGATATCTACCTTTATTCGCTTAAACTTGTTCAGTATTTAAAAATATAATAAATAAATTCATGCTAATTATATTTATATTAATTATGCAACTGCTTTTGAGCAATTAATAGTCCCTATAATGAGTTATAATAACTCACTACTATAACTCACTATAATAATAAATAGAAAAATATTCTTGGAATTATTTACAAACCGAATATCAAGGTGGCTCTGTACTTCTGCATAAGACGATTGGCCGAAAGGGAACAGTCCATTATTGTTATTAAGGGGAGTACTGTCTTGAATAATTTTGACGTTTTCAAAACCCTAACAAGCTCAGCGTCAGGGGATTGAAGAATAAGTTTATAGAAGACAACATAAACATATTTATTATATTATTAAATTTTAAATAAACTTATTATTATTATTATTTCGTTATATAGAAAATCAGAGAACAGTTTGTTATATTCTTAACATTGTAAAAATTGTCAGTCATAAATGCTGTTAATTCACAAGGCATTAGTAGTATAGATAAGCTTACAGATAACATGCAATCGTTTTATTTTGAGACGAAATTGTTTTTATACAAAATTAAGCAAGTGTAAAAATTCTCTATTACCATTACACAAAACGTAGAATACACTGACTTACTAACGTAACATCAAACCATCAAAGTATGCGGGCGGAACAAATGGAAGGTCTCAGTAGTTACGAAAATTTGCGATGGGGGGCCTTAATTTATGACAATGCGTAGCTCCGAGAGATAGGCCTCAGGTTAAAGCCTATTTTATTAAGGTAAATGGACTGATGTAACGCCCTAACCGAAAGTCTAATCCAGAGAATAATAAATTTCATCAAAGGTGCTTCGCTTAGCTTGTTAACTATCTACCTTCTTAAAATTCATGTGTGTAGGTGTAGAATGTTAAGAAACGATATGCCAAAGAACAATCTGGGCTTCGGTGACTTCGCGGTTAAAGTTGTTAAGATAAAAACGGAACAGATTCTTGAGAACAGGTTGGAGCCTGCGAAGTGATCAGTCAACAACCGTGCGAGCAAAAATTATTTGCATCAAAGAGTATGTATCTAAGGACGTAATGCTTAGCCGTAGAGCTTAATACCTGTTGGGTGTCAGTAACTACCTGAATTAACAATCAATCAGTTATTCCGTCATCTTTGACAATCGTTACAAGTAATTTGATTCAACGCTAATTTTTCCAATTTCTTGAACAAACAACACAAAAAAGGAGCAGGAAGACCATCTGTAAGAACAGAAGAACGTGTTGCAAACGTTCGTAAAATAATGTAAAATACGCCAAAAAATTGTACAAGACGCCTGTCCTAAGAAGCGGGAAGATTTTAAAGAACATGCAGGACTATTCTTAAGAAGCAGCTAAATTTATTTCCTTATAAAGTGCAAGTATTCCAAGAAATACAAGCCGCAGATTTTGAAAGACACAGGATTTACTCTCAATGGTTTACCCAAAATTTATTGGAAAGAAATGATTTATTAGACCTGACCTTTTTTTCGGATCCACCTCTCCGGTTATGTGAATTCTCAGAATACACGCATGTGGAGTAGTGAAAATCCCCATTTTTTTGTAGAGTCCACATTGTACCCTCAAAATTTTTTATTAGTGTCTGATTAGCTGTTTCCCGAAGAAGAATTGTTGGTCCTATTTTTTTCCATGACACAGTTACAGCACCGCGGTATAGAGACAATATTTTGAATCCATTTCTGGGGCAATTACTTGACGACGAACTACGTGTTAGATATTTTCAACAGGACGGTGCAACCGCCCATACAGCCACCGAAACTATTAACTACTTCCACAATGTTTTCGACGACAGATTCGATCGGACATTGAATTCCCACCTAGAAAACCTTGTTTAACGGTTATAGATTACTTGGTTTTTCCTCATTTAAAGAACACTATTTTTAAAACACCAGTTGCAAATTTAGAACAATTACAAGAAAATATTATCCAAGAGCGTGGTAACATTTCTTCAGGTCAACACTTTCGAAAATATGACGAGACGTGTGAATTTATGCTTGGAGCATGGCGGTGGCCAATTTCAGCAATTTATGTAATTATTTTTCTTTTTCTTTCTGTATATTCTTACTTTGTTAATTTTGTAAACAACAAAAATAAATTTGTATTTGTCTACTTATTTTATTACTCATTAGTTTGGCATATCATGTCATAATATGAATTTGACAAAATTTTAACCTAGATTTGGTTAGATATATCGTTGTGATCTAAACCAAGCCTCGCGTTTTTTAATCCAAGACCTCTTTGATAAAAATAATTTTTGCTCGCACGGTATTTATCAGAGGTGGAAACGAAGGTTAACAGTCTTTACTCAAACATAAACTTTACTATGGAAGTTGAATCAAATAACACCTTAAATTTTCTGGATCTCACTTTGGAAAGAAAAGACATCATAATAGATTTCAGTATCTTTAGAGAATCCACACAAACTGACCACATGATACCTTGATACTCCTGCCACCATTTCTCTAAAAAATTAACTGCTTTAAATACATATTTTTACCGTCTCTTCACTATTCCAATGAAGAAATAATCTTTTGATAGAGAAAAAAACATTATTTTTCAGATGGCCCTTAAAAATGGTTTCCCATTTCATATTATAATAAATAATTTCCAGAGAAAACTACAACGTAATTTGTGTGATAACGCCTATACTAGGTTTAAGAGTGCCGAAAAGCTATCAACTAAGAAATTCTTTTCCATCCCCTACCTTGGAATTATATCAACCATTCTGGGTCGCTCCTTAAAAAACCTTAATAATAATCTTTTTTTTTATTGATACCCTATTTCGCTTATTTAAGATACGCCTCAGCGTGTTTAAATCCCACTTTCAAAAACGCGTGTGTTTTAAAGTTACCATGGCAACATCAACAACCCGTGAAACGTAAAGTCTAAATATGTCAACTTTTTAATTATTGATTTGACAGAATTACCTTTTAATGTCAAATAAAATATTTTTTTAAGCAATACACAACCAATGTCAATGGTGACAACAATGAATCTTATGTGACAGATTGGAAGTTATTTTTTGTTCTCCTCATTTTCATGACAACGACAGGTATATCACATCACGAATTCGACCATTTCACTTACTTACTAAGTTATTATTTCCATTTTTTGTAATATAAATACCAATAAGTGTACCAATAAAAAAAAATAATGTAAAGTATTCGTGGATAACTGGTCTTTAAAACACTTGCTCTATTTCAAGCACTCCGGCTGCGCCGTCGTGCTTGCAAAATCGCGCATGTTTTAAAGACCTTAATATCCACTTATACTTTAATATACTATTTATTTGCTATAAATCAGTTGGTTCTGTTTCAAGCTTTTCTAGGCTTAAATACAAACTGGAGATGTTGAATAGAAAAGGCATTTATTTGCTTTATTGTGACTCTTGTTGTGATCTTTTCAAACAAGAATTAACGAACATTTAAGATCAAGCAGATTGCAACCCGATAATAAATCAGCTTTTGGAACATATCTTAAAGTGTCTCAACATATTTTTAATGTTCGGTCCACTTTTCAATCCTTACACCACCAAAATAAAAAAGAAAAAGATTGGACATTCTTAAGAATTTGGTGTTAGCTTTGTCACAATCACGCTCTCCAAGAAATCCTAATGAACAAAGTTACACCACTTACCGTAACTACGTTTCTGCAATTAAACTTTTTAAGGAATGATCTTTGTGGTACACACTCCCCTTTTTCGTTTCAACTCTTGGACTTCGAACCCGTTTCTCATGATGGTTTTTGCTCTTGTTGGGCTTTTTCAATTTGATACCTCTGTCAACATTCAGTACCTTTTTGTTGCTCTACATGTTAGTATATTTTTAAAAATCATGATTGTGATGTACCGCCACAAAAATCCGGGCAGCAGTTTTTTCTATTATAAGCCGATCTTTATACATTTCGAATACCTAAAAATTACCTGTTTTAATGACGTTGACAAAAATTGTCAACTGAAATTTATTTACGGCTAGTGCAATAAATTAACAAATATGCCCCGTAATTTAAATGCTGCGGAAAAGGCCAAAATTGTGACACTGCTAGAAGAAGGATGGTCAGAGAGACGGGTGGCTCAAAGATTTCAAACGCCAAAAAGTCCAGTTCATGATATCAAAATAAAATGGATGGAAATACATTTGCCGCACAACGAAGAATAAGAGATGGTTCAAATCTTCGCAATCACCCTGCAGCTAAAAAGCCTTTTCCTAACGGTAACCAACAAGGAGCGAAGAGTGGGTTATGCATTACAATATTACGGAGGTGGTATAAATGCTTGGGAAAATGTAACTTTCACAGGCGAAAAGATTTTCCATTCATGTTACAGCGGGAAAGTAAGGGTATATTGACCACCAAATATCCGGTTTGATGAACGCTACACTCAGAATATTTCAACAAGCGGCCGTTTTTCTGTCAACGTTTGGGGGTGGATAAGTGCACATGTTATAGGAGTTTGTACGCGCATAAAAGGTAGATTTAATGCACAAAATTACATACAAATATTGGAGAACGTGATGTTGTCATAGGTTAATAATAAAATATGTTTCCCAAAACTAATTACATTTACCAACATGAAAACGGTATCTGATTGGGTGCAACAAAGGGACATTCAAGTATTACCCTGGCCTTCTAGGAGTCCAGATATAAATCCGATGGAAAATGTTTGGGGTTACATGATCAAAAGAATTAACAAATATAATGATTTTCGTCCAGACAATAAAGAACAATTGAGACTTGGAATCAACTAACGCAAGAATACTGTAATGGTCTGATGGCTGCAATGCCTAAAAGATTAACTTTAATTATTCAAAGTAATGGAAGGGCAATAAAATATTAAATACCATTGGATTTATTTCCTCCTCAGTTTATTTATATTGCCATAGTTTTGTAGTAGTAGAGTTACTTTCCCTCTTTTTAAGCTATTTCTGTATTGAATAACAAGTTATTATTGTCTAGTTTACTTTACCAAAATCTTTTACCACTACTTTTACCTTCCAATCTATGGTAGTAAAGGTAAAAGCCTGAATTACCAAAATTCAGGAAAAAAATGTCAGCTGTCAGATTAGTGCCCGGATTTTTGTGACGGTAACTGTACCTTTATATTGTTTTTTTATATGTTTACTAAGTTCTTTCTTTTCAATTTTTTTTTTTTTTATTACATAACATTTTGTCCTTTACTTACAGCTACGCCCAGAGATGGCTTATGTAAGCCGAAACGCGTAGGCAATTTTAATATTATATAATGTAAGAAAGTAGAAAGGACTTTTCTTAACCAACAACCATTAATACTATCTTAACAATGACCCTTCTAGAGAGCAGCCATAACTTCGTTATAATAAACTATAGGCTCATTGAACTTTGGGGGGGGGGGTGCTTCTAATGACTGAGGATCGTGGTTTGGAGTCCTTGGTAAACCGTAAGTCCTTTCGGGAATGACCCTGGCAGCGAACGAAGAGGGAAAAATACAAAAACTAAAATTATCATATTGATTATAACTTTGAGGGTTTTTGAATTATTGATTTTCAAATAAAACATTATTTATTTAGCAAAGCCAAAACCTAAATTTTTTTTATTATTAACGAAGTATATATTGCTTTTATATTGAATTTGTTTCCATTCCAATAAATACTTCATCATTAAATATTTCAAATTAGTCGCAGTTTTCGAATATTGAAACGTTTGTGTATTGTTGTTGTTGTCATTAAGAAAATATTAACAAACTTTCGGACGTTCGTCGTTGTCAAGATTTATATTTATACATTATAATTATTATATACATTATTAACTGAGTTTTGTATAATTAATACTTGCAAAAGCTCTGCCCTATTTACGTTTTTTTTTTCTTCTGATAAAACAGAGAAACTGATTTTCTTCCTAATTATTCATTGATTCAGGTATTATAAATAAATTTAAGCTAGTAAAGTAAAAGGGTGATACGTTTGTAAAAATTTTTAAAACCTTCTGTAAAAAACTGTAAAGCATAAGTTATAAATGGAGTTCGAAAATCAGAAATTGAACGGACCTTTAAACCAGAGCTGGTATGAGGACTCATTGGAAAATTATTTATTATATTGCACAGGAAAAAAAATAATAGCACACACAAATTTAATCAGTTTCCTGACACGTGTTTCGGCCCTTGCGGGCCATTATCAAAGAAGTACAAAAAGATAATAAATTCTACGCGATACTACAAAAGTATTACGATCCTCAGTCATTATAAACATGTAAAAATTAAAATTAGAATTAGAAGATTGAATGGTCAATGGTTATTAAGAATTAGGGAAGCGCCTGAAGGTATTTCGGTTTGATTATTAACCACATTACATTTGTTTCTTTATATCTTTTTTGATAGCTATTGGCAGTTCTTCAGTGCTGTTCCGTGTCCTAAACCTTGGCTTCTGACCACTGTATATTATGTTGGTTGGTCCAAACATGTTCCGCTATACCTGATCTCGAAGTTTTACCTCTTTAAGTGTATTTCAGATGTTCTTTAACTCGTGCGGGAAGAGGTCTTTTTGTTTCTCCAATGTACGATTCGCCCTACTCGCAAGGGATTTGATAGATACAATTTTTTGTGTTTTCATTACGGGGAACTACACTGGAGAAAACAAAAATGCAAAGAAGCAGCTTTCATGAATCAAAATACCCAAATATTTAGTAAACCAAGTATATAGATATCCCCAATATCTGGAAGCCTCTTCTTGTCCAAAACCAACAGCTCAAACTTCACACTCCAATAAGCACGTAGGCGGAGTCATCAAGCTTCATTGCACATGGATAGTATTTAAGACAGTAGCCTTAGAATTATAATTTAGTTTACACTTGAAAATGGTTAGAGATACTAACTAACCGAAACGTTGTGTTATGTAACAAAATAAAGACAATGAAAGTCCGACAAGGTAATTTTAGGAATATTAATATAGTTCTTCGTTTGCGCCTGCGAACCAACCAGTAGCCACATGATATTACGAAATTTCGCTGAAATTTAATTAGTATTTAATACCTAACCTTGTCGTTTTTTATTCGTAAGGAATACGGAATCGCTCTTCACCTAAATCATCCTAGGTATTTTCCGAAATAACAGACAAAGCACCTTTAATGGGGGAGACGAGAAAATTAGGTCATATATATTAGGCAAGAAGTTGTCAGCCATACTATATTGCTTAAGGCTCTTTAAAACAGTAAGTTGAAATAATTATCCCATTTGTCATAGACGTTTTGTTATACTCTGAGTGAAAGGGGAAACAGATACTCTGTTGGAAGAGGCCTATAAAATCTAATTAAATTTAAAAACAAGTTTTATTTTGACAATTGTTATGAATTTGCTATTGAAACAAAACAACGGATACTCAAAAGAACCTTCAATAATAGGGTGGCCAACATTTTGCGACTTTTTTTTTCTGCGGTCTCACCCTTTTAAAATGTTGTAAATGTCAAGAAAATGGCGTGTGCGAAATTTCAAGTCATTTATTTAATTCAAAATGGTGCCTCCGCGCGATGGAATAAAATTCAAAGGTTTTTAAATTTTTAAACTTTTATTATCATAACTAGCGCTGACCTGACTACATAGAAACAGAGTATATTATATAGGTATTATATGTATATTATATTAATAAACCTCTAGTATTTACACAAATACTTTGTTTAAATTTATTTTAACATTACTTTTAAATAGTTTCCGCAAGTGTAGTCTTACTGACATCTATAATTTTTTTTCTATATTCGCTTACAATTTACAGTATACATTGACGTTATTCTTCATCTTGTGTTAATATTTTATTATATTCGTCTATTAGGTTAATACCCCTTTCTGCTGTATCATTAACTACTTCAAGCTTTTTTTTCACTACATTAAAATTATTTATGTACTCATCATTACTTTCCCAGTTTTTTTGGATTCGCTTTTAAAAAAAATTGTGGATAACCCTAACTTTTCAAAAAATCTGTGTATTTTTAGATATAAATTCATAAAGTTCTTTATGTTCTTTTTCGTGTATATTACCTAATTTAACTCGGTTTTCACCTTCTTCTAGCGAGTCTTTTTTTCTAGAGCCTTTATCGTATTTCTTTTATATTCAACAGGGATTTCGTTACCAAAGAATGATACTGCACAAATCTCAGAAAACAAGTACCACAGGTGATTTTTAATTTTTTCACCAGCAGCTTTAGCTTTCTGTGGATCAATAGTTTTTGATTTAATAAGATTTTTGGCAAATTGAAGATCTCGATATGGAGCTTTGTATGCACAAGGAGCAGTGAACCAAGCCTTATCATAAACTTTGACTGTTCTACTTTGTCCTTTCCTAAATTAGGAAAGGGCAATGTAGAATTTACTAGTCGTGCTCCTGGAGCGTTCTATCATGCACGCTGGATAGCGATAGCTATTTATTGCTTAAAAATATATCTTTATAGGGAGGAGTTCACACTAACAGTCAGGGAAAGGAAGAGTATCGGAGATTTGTGCATTTTTATGGTCAAAGTTTATAAAACTGGCAAAGTAATACATAAATAATTTTAATGTAGTGAAAAAGCTTAAAGCAGTGAATGATACAGCAGAAAGAGGTATTAAACTCATAGACAAGTATAATAAAATATTAACGAAAGATGAAGAACAACGTCAATGTATACTGCAAATTGTAAGCGAATATAGAAAAAAAATTCAAGATGTCAGTAAGACGACACTTGCAGAAACTTTTTAATAGTGATGTTAAAATAAATTAAAACAAACTATTTGTGTAAATACATGATAGGGTTAGTTCTTAGGTACAATTTATTAATATAATATACCTACAATACCTATATAATATACTCGTTTTCTATGTAGTCAGGTCAGTGGTAGTTATGATAATAAATGTTTTAAAATTTAAAAACCTTTGTATTTTATTCCATCGCATCGCGGCTGCACTATATTGGATTAATTAAATGACTTGAAATTTCGCACACGTCATTTTCTTGACATTTACAACATTTTAAAAGGGTGAGACCGCAGAAAAAAAGTCGCAAAATCTTGGTCACCCTATTCAGTAATTACCCGTATTATATTTTAAAAGAATTTTTTTGATGCTTTCCTACATTATTTATTCTCCTTTTAATACAAATGTAATTTATCTCCTCGCTTTTTTAATCATATAGCTTATTAGTTTATTAAAAAAATTATTAATTTCATTACAAGGTCATTAATCCCGCTCACAGAACCTTTTCATGGACTTTCATAAACACCTTAACTTCCGTAATGCCCAAACTCATGTTTATTTCTTCCAAGCGAAGAATATGTCTAATATTTCTTACTTATATCCTTTTCTCTAGCAGTTGTTTTGGAAACTTACCCCCTTCTATTTCTACTTATCAAAATTTCCCCAAACATCTTCTGCCCAGTATTATTATCCTCGAACCTCGACAAAAATTAAAAACAAAGTATAAAGTAGATATGCTTTAACGCCACCGTTAACGAGCTCACCTTCTATACATTTCCTAATTCTGAATGTAATACTCAATAATCTTCGAAAAATTATTATATCAAAATGTATAAAAATATTTTTTTTTTTTCCCTATTTCCTAACAAGATACTTTTCTTATAAGAACCGTACACTTTCATGAAATGTTTCTACCTATGTCGCGATGCGAGATATTGGCAGCGGAAAATATATTGGGATTAAAGTGCAGTTCTGCATTAAATTCGAAAAGAAAAATTGAAAGTGCCATACGATGTAAATGTCTACTATATCGAATAGAAATTTGTTGCTGAATATTTTTCAAACGTAGGAAAAATATATTAAAATGAAATTTGGCTTGGCATATATACCATGCGAGCAAAAATTATTTGCATCAAAGAGGGCTTGGATTAAAAAACGTGGGGCTTGGTTTAGATCACAATTATATGGGGATGATATAATATCTAACCAAATCTAGGTTAAAATTTTGTCAAATTCATATTATGACATGATATGCCAAACTAATGAGTAATAAAATAAGTAGACAAATACAAATTTATTTTTGTTGTTTACAAAATTAACAAAGTAAGAATATACAGAAAGAAAAAGAAAAATAATTACATAAATTGTTGAAATTGGCCACCGCCATGCTCCAAGCATAAATTCACACGTCTCTTCATATTTTCGAAAGTGTTGACCAGCATCTCTGGAGAAATGTTACCATATTCTTGGATAATCCTTTCTTGTAATTGTTTTAAATTTGCAACTGGTGTTTTAAAAATAGTGTTCTTTAAATGAGGAAAAACTAAGTAATCCATAACCGTTAAACAAGGTGATCGAAAACTGATCAATCTGTCGCCGAAAAAATTGCGTAAGTAGTTAATAGTTTCGGCGGTTGCTCCTGTTAAAAATATCCAAAACGTAGTTTGTCGTCAAGTAATTGCTCCACAAATGGATTTAAAATATTGTAAGAAAATATACGGCATGTAATTTAAAAAAATACACCCTTATGACGTCACACTTTTTTGGAACACCCTGTATGAAATAAAATTTTTTCCTGAAATGCGCCCCAAGATATAGATAAGGTCTGCAAAATATGAAAATTCTAACTTAATTACTAAGTGAGCTATAGAAGATGGGAGGTGAGGTGCAGGACCCTGTGTAATTTAGCATTTCCCACAAAATTATCAATACGATACCATATTTGCATAATACCAGACAGGCAAAAACTGAGGGTATTTGAAAAATGCACTCCCGTTTAAATTCGATATTCCTACCTTCAAAATTACTTTTGTTTTTATTTTATTAAATATGGCTTCTAATAAAATTATTGATGCTTCCTAAAAATATTTCCCCTTCCTTAAGTCTAATTCTGGGTATAAACCTGATTGCAGGCCAGTATTCGTTTTGCATGAAATTAGCCGTGCTACACGCAACGAACTGTTATGTTCCGCAGTTATGATATATTATCTTCTGGTATATCTTTATGCCTTATTCCGCTTTCTTTCCCCGGTCGAACCGCCTTGAATATTATTCAGATATTATGACCACTTATACTGAATACCTATTACTTACCTTTTACAAGGGGATTTTATGTGTTTTGTTAAATCATGGCACTAACTTGAAGAAATTACTCTTATCTAACTAAATACACACTGTGATTAAACTAAATAAGTTTTCTTTTACTCCCAACCAACTTTACAAGTTAATTACAGGGATAAATAAGTATATAAACATAACTTATAATTATTTCTCTAACTTAGTTGGGATATAATATAAAGAAAAGATGTTAAATCAAAATATTCGTTTTGTATTAACGTTTGATTAACTCATTAAGAAATAAATTTACATTAGGAAATATTTTTTTAAATTAAATTTAAATAAGGGAAGTTTTTTAATGTTTTAATATTTTTGGGTAAAATATTATATAATATTAATCAATTATATAACAATGACCGTTTTCCAAAGTTGCTGTTTACTATAATAGTTTGTAAAAAATTAGTTTGTCTAGTATCATATCTGTGAAGGTAATGAACTTTTGTAAACGTTATGTTAGAAAGTTTTTGTTTTAAAAGTAAAGAATGAATAAATATGTAAATTTTGAAATAATATAAATTACACACTCCTGCATTTTTTAACACTTTGAAAGTTGATTCAAAAATTTTAACTGTTTTCTAGTAATTTGGTAGCGCTGATTTCAAATCTGCTTTTAGTTTTTTTATATCACGTAAGGTTATTTTTCAAACCGGTAAAATCCAAAAATTTATAAAAAACACGATTTATTTCATTTATAAGCTAGTTTTTGAATATATTAAGGAAAAAAATACAAAAATATACAAAATATACACATATAAACTATTATAAATGGTTATTTATTTGTTACGCTTTTTCGAAAAACGTTTTCTTTTTTTAGAAAAGCTTCTTTTGCTTGTTTTTCTGCTTCAGCTAAAGGAAGATCTCCTCTCAATGGCCAACAGAAATCGGCCATCATTTTTGTGTCCCAGCGCCCCTAATATCTTTTTCCATCTCTTTAATATATTGATGAAATTTTTACCTTGCTCTTCACGCACGTCCCCAAGATTTTCCGGGAATTAGTCCAAATGGGAATGTAAAAAGTGAATTTTTATGCTCATATTCTGAAATTCCTGAAATTTTCCAGCATATTTTCAACGATCTCAACATGGTAGTAATTTATGTTCAACTTCTTTAAAAGCATTCCATGCATGTTTTTCCTTATCTTCCATTACCTTTTCAAATTCTGTATCTTTCATCAAGCTGCTAATCTGCGGCCCTACAAAGATTCCCTCCTTTAATTTTGCCTCTGACAGAGCCGGAAATGTTTTACACAAATATTTAAAATAATTTCCTTCTTTGTTTAATGCCTTAACAAATTGTTTCATACGTCCAAGTTTTATGTGAAGTGGTGGAAGTAAAACTTTTTGAGGTTCAATAAGACTTTCGCGAATTACATTTTTGTTTCCAGGTGTTAAAGTCTCTCTTTGTGACCAGTCTCTTTTTATCCAATGCTGTTCTCGATTCCTGCTAGCCCACTCGCACAGGAAACATGGAAATTTAGTAAATCCAGACTGCTGACCTAAGAAAAGACCTAAAATGTTTAGATCTTCACACACTTCCCAGTTGAGATTTTTATATTGTATTCTTAAAAGTAATTCCTCTAAATTTTCATAGTTTTTCTTTAACTTAACTGTATGGCCGACCGAAACAGAAGCAAAAGCATTGTCATTATGTAAAAGAACAGCTTTAAAGCTCCCTTTTGAAGTCGATAAAAAGTCTCCAGTCGGAAGGTTTGTAGCACCACAGAAAATCATTTTTTATTCATCAATCATTTAGAATTTGAAGTACTACATTCATTTTAAAATGTATTAAAACGCCTATTATAATTTTTTTTTATATATTTTTTTTTTTGCAAAAAAAAAATCTGTGGGTGATAGAGACCAATTGTATTTTAATTAGTTATTTCTATATAAAAACTGAGCTCAACAAACAAAAATCACGTCATCACAAATTTCATGCAGGCCTGTGTTATTTATATCTAGGTATTTATTCGGTAAAATCTTTTTGTCAATGTCTTTTATATCACAGTCAAAATTGCTTTGTAAGTTAATTACTATTAAAATCTTTATGTAACTCGACAATAGCGTAAGAGATTATCTTTCACCCATAGAAATTATAAAACTTTTGGCGCAACGATATAGCGTGCGTATTAATTTATTACCATTTGTTGATTCCGTTTTGATTAATGCAACAAAATCATTATTTATTTGTTTTCTATACAAACCTACCATTTTTGATAATTATCATCGTTTTTTTAAATAATAGGGCTATTGATAAAAATATGACATTTATAGAAAGGTAGTAATTTCTATACCCGTTATCTTTTTATTAATGATGGATAAATGGATAGATTAAAATCATGTATATTGTCATTTTTCCTTATGATAGCGGTATTATACTAAAATTTAGTTTGAATATTACATCTAAAGCATCTAGATGTAATGACTATTACGTTAATTATTATAAGTCGGAGATTCGTTCAAAATTATTTTTTATTAACTTCAAAAAATTCGTAGAATCCAACCAACCAACCTTAACTGTAAACTTCTATTCATACTTAAGCTCATTAAAATGCATTCCTATCTTCTTTAACAATACAACAACTTAGGCAATGAAGCCTGGACGAAAACTGATTAGCTTTGTTTGTACTTGGTTACAATTATTTTTTTATCTACTAACAAACACTATTAAAAGTGAACTTTTCAACGCTCACTGTCAGTCTCCAAAATGTCATTTTATAACACTAGTGTATGTACGTAGTGAAGTGGGTTACTTTTAAAAATAAATATAAGGATCTTTATAACTTTTATTGTTAATATTAACAGTTATTGTACAGGGTGTCCCAACGATAGAGTAAAGTAAGTTTTCGCTTAACTGATAATCTTTGTGACAAAATCGTATCCGCCATAAGGTAAGGTATAAAATTGCGCACATTTTAAAAATATTGGAAATTATACAGGGTGTGCCACAAAAGTAGGGCAGCAAAAAGTAAGATTTTTTTAAATGGAACACCCTATATTTGCTTCTATTATTGGGTTCTATGTATTAATACAAACGTTTTTGGTCATATATGACATGAGCTGAAATTTGATAGTTTTTGAGAAATTTCGAAATAACGATGAAAATTAGAATTTTCATGGTGTTGATAAATGGACAGTCAATTCATAATTGCAAACTTCAATATTTGGTAGGAGGAAGGACTGGTTACTATATTAATATTTAGTATGCGCAATATTTGCATTTGTTCTACAGGGTGTTTATTATAAGCGTCCAAATTCGTACATCTTCAAACTAGGAAATCTCAATTTTTTTAAATGGAACACCCCGTATATTTTAATTTTGTTTTATTCAGATTTAAACAGCCTTTCATTTTTGCTAAATATGTCCTAGTTATAGTTATAGTTATCGAGAAATTTCGATTTTTTCAAATTGCTACACGTTATATTCTATACCAGAGCATTGTTGGATCGCGATAGCCATGAAAAACAATTATTCATGTGCCAAAATAAAATGCTTATAGTCCGGAATTTTAAGTTTTTATTCAACATTACGTCTCAATAAATGTTCAAAAATATGGCCTTCGTGTTGAATACACGTATTTAATCTTTTTTGTAGGTTTGTAGGTCCGACAACATAGGAGGTGTCACTGTTCGACAAACTTCTCTAATTCTGTTCTTCATATCTTCCCTGGTGGTTGGTTTATTGATATATTATACCCGATCTTTTATGTAACCCCATAGGAAGAAGTCTAACGGTGTTAAATCACATGACCGTGGTGGCCACGAAATAAAGCCTCCACGCCCAATCCATTTTTCGGGGTATTGTCTGCTCAAGAAATCCCGGACTTCACGATGGAAATGTGGAGGTGCACCATCATGTTGCAGCCACATATTTTGCCGTACGCCTAAATTAACATCCTCAAGTAACTGAGGCAATTCTTCACGTAAGAAAAGTAAATAGCTGCGGCCCGATAAAGGTTCATTAAAAAAATGGGGACCAATAATCATTTATCAACACCAGGAAAATTCTAATTTTCATCGTTATTTCGAAATTTCTCAAAAACTATCAAATTTCAGCTTATGTCATATATGATCAAAAACGTTTGTATTAATACATAGAACCCAAAAATGAAAGCAAATATAGGGTGTTCCATTTAAAAAAATCTTACTTTTTGCTGTCCTACTTTTGTGGCACACCCTGTATAATTTCCAATATTTTTAAAATGTGCGCATTTTTATACCTTACCTTATGGCGGATACGATTTTGTCACAAAGATTATCAGTTAAGCGAAAACTTACTTTACTCTATCGTTGGGACACCCTGTACAATTTAAACAACCAAAATTATGAATTCCTTTTGCAGTTTCACTGATTGGGGTTTTGTTGTAATGTTGTGTGCTTGTGTAGGGAATGGAAACAATAGTTCTAGGCGACAACGTCGTAAGAAGGCTTTTGGCAATTTTCTTCTTATTTTTCAGTGGGTTTTCAATATATCAGCCGGCATAGTTTTCAAGTTTGCACCACAGTCTGCCAGTGACCGAAGATCGGAAACAGTGACCAGTGTAAATCTTTGTATCTGGGTTCTTCAGGGCTTTTAACACCACCTTTAGCAGTACGGGAACGTCACTTAATTGGTACCCAGTCAATTGGCTAATAAGCGGGCGACTTGGGTATTTTTTACAACATATCATGGAAGTTCCTATGACTTCTACCGTGCGAGCAAAAATTATTTGCATCAAAGAGGGCTTGGATTAAAAAACGTAGGGCTTGGTTTATATCACAATGACATGGTGACGATATATCTAACCAAATCTAGGTTCAAATTTTGTCAAATCCATATTATGACCTGATATGCCAAACTAATGAGTAATAAAATAAGTAGACAAATACAAATTTATTTTTGTTGTTTACAAAATTAACAAAGTAAGAATATACAGAAAGAAAAAGAAAAATAATTACATAAATTGCTGAAACCATGCTCCTAGCATAAATTCACACGTCTCTTCATATTTTCGAAAGTGTTGACTAGCATCTCTGGAGAAATGTTTCCACATTCTTTGATAATCCTTTCTTGTAATTGTTCTAAATTTGCAACTGGTGTTTTAAAAATAGTGTTCTTTAAATAAGGAAAAACGAAGTAATCCATAACCGTTAAACAAGGTGATCTAGGTGGGAATTCAATGTCTTATCAAAAACTGATCAATCTGTCGTCGAAGAAATTGCGGAAGTGGTTAATAGTTTCGGCGGCTATATGGGCGGTTGCACCATCCTGTTGAAAATATCCGAAACGTATAGAAGTAATTGCTCCACAAATGAATTCAAAATATTGTCTCTATACCGCTGTGCTGTAACTGTGTCATAGAAAAAAAAAGGACCAACAATTCTTCTTCGGGAAAAAGCTAACCAGACACCAATTTTTTGAGGGTGCAATGTGGACTATACGAAAAAATAGGGATTTTCACTACTCCACATGCGTGTATTCTGAGAATTCAAATAACCGGAGAGGTGGAACCAGGCTTCATCCGAAAAAAATGTCAGGTCTAATAAAGCATTTCTTTCCAATAAATTTTTGGTAAACCAATGAAAGTAATTCCTGCGTCTTTCAAAATCTGCGACTTGTATTTCGTGGAAAACTTGCACTTTATAAGGAAATAAATTTAGCTGCTTCTTAAGAATAGTCCTGCATATTCCATAAGATCTTCCCACTTCTTGGGACAGGCATCTTATACAATTTGTTGGCGTATTTTGCATTATTTCACAAACGTTTCCAACAAGTTCTTCTGTTATCATAACGTTGTATGACCCATTAACTGTTGAACATTTTTTAGTTAAATTCCAACTTTTAATAAGTACAAACTAAAACACGAACAAAAAGCCGACACCCAGCTGTTTTAAATCGGCTATTTTATTGCTAAGTTCGTATTCCCTGGAGAAATCTAAACTTTCTTCAGATATGAAGTGAACTTGTTAAACATGAATTGGCTTTACCGGCTTGATTACACTTCGATAGACGATATTATTAAAGTCGAAAGGTATTTTAGTTACAAAGCGCTAAAGAATTGAAGTTTTCCGATAAATTTGACAAAATTTCTACAACAGCTCGATTTCCCAAGATTCTTAGTTGGTTTAAGGAAAGGTTTATTAAGTAAAGAAAATGAAATTGCTGTTTTAACTAGACTAACAATAATTATTATTATCTGTCGGTTTAATATTGATTAGTTGAAGTAAAATAATAGTATATTAACGTACACGTTTTATAAAGGATAGTAAATACTTTTTAACCCATTTTTTGAACAGGACATCATCGAGCGCTCGATCCCGTCCCGGGATCTTAATATATAAATTGCAGTTAAGTGAATTGTTTTTAGATTTAGTAAGTCTGAATCGCTGAGCCACTATCCTGTCTGAGCCTCGAGTATTGTAGCTGTGAATATCTGAATGCCAAGTGAGTTTATCTTTGCGGGAATGTAGCTCCAGCACAGTTTGAAAAATATAAACACAGGGCAGCGGCATTATGTCAAATTTTTTAAACATAGGCTGATAATGGTCCCTATATCCTACGTTAGCCAAAAGTCTTACAGCTCTCTTTTGAAGTCAAAAGATATGTTGTGCATTTGCACTGTTTCCCCACAATATTGCCCCATACGCAATATGGGAATAAAAAAGACCGAAGTAAAGCGATTTCAAAACATCCAAAGTCAAACACTTACGCAAATTTCTAAGAAGAAACATCGTACTTGAAAATTTTCGTCCCAGTTCAGTTATGTGGGCGCTTCCCAGGATAAGGAACTATCCAGAGTGATACCCAGTAATTTACATTTATTGTTTTTGTTCAATAGTCGATTACTCGAGACAATCAGTTCTTGAGTCTTACTAGTATTAAGCTGCAAGAGATTAAAAGAAAACCAATTTTCTGCACCCTTCAGCAGCAGTTATGACATCATAATCAAATTCTCCAGACTAGAAGCAGAAGTAATAAAAGTAGTGTAGTCTGCAAATATGGTTAAATTGCAAATCCGTTGCATGTAATAATACAAATTATTTATGTAAATTATAAACAGGAGGGGCCCAAGGATGGAGCCCTATGGCACTCCATATTTAACATAGCCTAAATCAGACTTGACACCTTCAACCTCCACAAACTGCCGCCTATTTTACCTTACCTAAGATTTTAATTTTTTTGTGGTTTGCAGTTGTATAATATATGAAAGGCAATTTCATCCTCTTCACCGCAAAGTCTGCATTCAATGGGTGCATTGTAGATTCCTTTTTAAAGGTGTTTTCTTAAGGGACATTGGCCTGTTAACAAACCAGCCACTTGTTTTAACTGGGTGATAACTAAATTATCTAACATTGCCTAAATCTAAAAATTTAATATTTAATATGTATGGTAGTATAATAAAGAACATCGAATGTAACAAGTAACACTGTATAACGTGACATGAGACGATACGGTTTTATATGCCATAATAAATATTAATAAACAGCCTTTATTCCTAAAAAAAAATGTTTAATATCAGGCCATTTTATATTGGCAATTTTATTGCTAAAGTCCTATTCATTGGGGAAATCAAAACTTTCTTCAGATATGAAGTGAGTTTCTTAAACATGAATTGACTTTATCGACATGATTACACTTCGATAGACGATGGTAATAATGTCGAAAGGTATTTTTATTAGAAAGCAAAGAAGAATTAAAGTTTGTCGAAGATAGAAATTTCTATGGAAGCTCGATTTTCTAGTATTTCAAGTTTGCTCGGAGAAAATAAACTTATTATGTAAAGAAAATGTACCTACGCCTACGTGCTGATAAAATCAGTTAAATAATTCGTAAAATAGTTTTCATTTTAGTCGCGGTTGGTGACTGTCACGCCGGGAAGAACAACTGGAATAAGGCTATAAATAAATACATTTAGAGTCATTCGGGTTAAGTGTTCGCACTTTTATACTTATCAAATTGTAAAAATTTTAAAACTGGGCAAATGTAAATAACACAATTGGTTTTGGGAAGCCTTATTGTTATATTTTAAGTTTTTAAATACAAACTTCACCTAATTATGTGTGCTTTCAAAAAAACTTAACTGATATTCGTTTTTGAAAAATGCGCATAGTTAACCCCTAATGCGGGTAACTGTACGAAATTTTTGGGGCAAGTAAACGCAATGTTCTATTAGTCTTTTAGCAGCGGCTATTTGTTCCTGAGTAACTGGTTTTGTCTCAGGCTTCTTCCTTGTGTAATTGCGAGGCATTTTAACATTCTAAAAAATAAAACAATAAATAATATTTACCATAATAGTAAATGCGGGTTATATGTTTAAGTGTATGTATTTTGTAATTTATTTGTTCACAAGACATGTTTATATATTTATTTTTATTTATTTTTAATGTAAGGACACACTTTGTCAATAAGAATGTAATTTTCTTTGAACAATAAAGTATATTGATTGATTGTGTACGCACTCGCACACTTACCCGCGTACACTTGACCCTAGAACCGGTATCTTAAATGTGTTTAATATTTCTAATGACATCACATATTATGACCACTGGTTTAATGGTGGAAAATAACCTACATATAAGACATACAAGTCAACAAAATACTTACGATAAAATTATTGGCGGTTCGGTTATAACACGCTTTTCCACAACGCAGATAATAATTAGGAAACTAGCACTTTTTCGTCTTTTTAAAATATTTCTCTTGTATGAGTTATAAGTGCGTAGCGAGGGATCTGCATCGAATGGCCACTGAGGCAATACTAAAACGTCAGCAGCAAATCGCGCGATACATTCGTCTCCCCTCCAAAATCAACAATGCTCACACTTACCCAGTGCGTACGCTTACCCCGAATGACTCTACATTATACGTTTAAAAAGCTAGATTGATGACTGGTATTAAAAATTATTATTTTAGATACAGGTGTTCCAATACAACAAATTAAATCATGTAGTTTATATGCGAAAAGCAACAAATCATTATTATTAAACTAATTTGTTATTAAACATGATGAAAAAAGCATTGACAGTTAACATTCCCATGAAATCGCTATAAAGGTGGTTCTAGAAGCCACGGTAAAAACACTTAAAATTTGTCCAATACCCTAAATATTAATGTCAATTGCGAATGAAAAGTTTTGATATTTGTCGAGGTATTTTACATAAATTTCGGTTTATATAGAATAAAGATGGTGAATATACAAAGAGATTAAGATTTATAAACAATGGAATTGCATTTCTCTTTAGAGAAATAAATATAAGCTTAACGAGGTTACTATAGATTCTGTAAGAAATGTTGTTCTTAATTTAATTGAAAATTGGAAGCGAAGCGTTGACAAAAATGAAGTTGTATTGGCAGTATTTTTGGATTTTAAACGTGCATTCGAAACAATTGATAGGGATAAATTATTAAAAAAATTATATCAGTATGGATTAAGGGGAGTTGTTTATAAATGGTTTCAAAATTATTTAAGTAATAGGCAGCAAAAAACAAAAATTGATAATATTTTTTCTAAAAAGGAATATAATTATATTGGGGTACCACAAGGTAGCATTTTGGGTCCATTATTATTTATTCTTTATATAAATGATATGCCAAATGTTTTAAAACAAAGTTTTATTCAAATGTTTGCTGACGATACCTTATTATATATAAAGGGTAAAAATATTCTTGATTGTATAGACATTTTAAATTTTGAATTAAAAACTTTATCAAACTGGTTAAAGGTAAATAAATTAAAATTAAATGTTTCTAAAACAAAATTTATGGTTATTGGAAATAGCGTGATTAATACAGACATAAATATTTTTGTTGATGATGAAAAATTAGAAATTATAGACTCTTTTAAATATTTGGGAGTAATTTTAGATTCTACCTTAAAATTTGAATTACATTTTGAAAATCTGGTATCTAAAATTGGAAAAAAAATTAATTATTTAAAAAGAATTAGTCAAAATTTGAGTTTATTTTTACGAAAAACAATTTATAACACTATAATTTTACCTCATTTTTTATATTGTTCAACTATTTTATACACAGCAAATGATGGGGTCTTTAATAGACTCCAAGTTTTGCAAAATAAAGCTATGCGTATAATTTTAAATGTGGATAAATATACGAAAATAAATTTAATGTTAAAGAAACTTCAGTGGTTAAATGTTAAAAATTTAGTATTTCTTTTGATTTGTACTTTTATTTTTAAAATACAACATAACTTACTGCCTTCTCAAAATTTTGAAAATCATAACTATTCAACCAGGTATAATAAAGATTTTTGTCTAGGTAGGGTATCAAAACATTTGACATATAAATCGGTTTTCTATAAAGGATTAAGTGAATATAATAACTTGATTATTTTAATTAAATCACAGACCTCTTTGAAAAATTTTAAAAAATCATTGAAAAATTATTTATTTAAAAAACAAAATAGTGACTGATAAAATTTTTTTTAAAGATGATATTGTTAAATTAGTTCAAATATTTTATATAACTTGTTAAATTGTAGCACATTGCTAAATAAATCTTGTTACTACTACTACTACTACTACTACTACTACTACTACTACTACATCAATAATAAAAGGTAATCTTTCATTCAATACTAATGAAAGCTTAAAATTACAAAATGGTGGTTGGTTTCCTAATAGAGTGGAAGCTGACAGAATTTCAATTGATGAACGCTGAAAATTTAATGTATCAATACCTTTAAAACTGCTGATGGTTTTTTTTTAAGATTACAAAAAAATAATTTTAAATATGAAACAGGAACTACTTTTAATTAGAGCCAGCAATGATTTTAATGGGTTTTCTTCAAGGATTATATGGAACCTAAAACAGCCATTGTAGAAAAACCGAAAGTGATATTTGATAAAATATTTTGGAAAATACCCCATATTTTAGGGGACATACCACAACAACTAACCCAAAAATAGTTGAATCCAACAGAGAATTACTGATAGGTTATAAAAGTTGGGGACTTGATCAATATTCTTCTTTACCTGAAACAACACGTCATACATGGCCGGTAGACGACCAGTAAGCTTGGCTCCACGTTATGTGGTAATTGGTTTCCAAGAAAACAGAAAAGGCAACGCTCAATATAACAATGTTTTTATTACAATAATAAAGATCTCTAAGGCACATAAATTGGTTTTAAATGAAAAAAACTCAGTTAGTGGTTTGTGGTATGACTAAATGAATTGTAGTTGAGGACCGACTATTTCAAATTACTATTGAATTGTTTTAACGCCTTCGAGTAAATGCAAAAATCTTGGACTAACTACAGATTCAGAGTTGCGATTTTCTGATCATGTATCGTCTTTAATTTAAAAACCTTTTTTAAACTAAAACTCTTATGTACATGCATAAGGACATTTTTGTCACGGCTACGCTACGCTTATCGAATTCTCTCGTATGATCACATCTGGGTTACTGCGATTTTGTTTATTTGCCTGCCCTTTTACAGAGAGACAGAAATAGCCTCCAAAAGCTCCAGAACGCTCGCCTTAGTTAGATTCTGCTATAATGATTGCAAATTTGATCACAGTACTCCATATCTGGTTAAATCAGGATGGCTTACGCTTGAAAAAAGATTTAAACTCCATCTTGTTTATAAAATTAAAAATACCTAAATTTCCAAATATTTATTTTAACAGGTCAATTATGGGTCTTTTGTTCACAGAGTGCAAACACGACATCGCGATTTGTATAATGCTTCCAACACACACGCTCTTCTTTAGCGATTATTTAGCGATGCGGCGGTTAATGCCCTTTACTCTTTACCTGACCTTGTTGGAAGTGGGGCCAGCTCTGGATCATTTTGTAAACGGGTTAAGGATTTTTTGTTTTCTAGTCGCAGCTTGTACTAGAGAGCATGCATGGGCTAATATTATTTATTTTACCTTTTCTTCTTCTTCAAGTGCCATCTTCTCTTAGAAGGTTGGCTATCATCATAGCTATTCTCACTTTCGATGCTGCAGCTCTAAACAACTCAACGGAACTACAGTTTGTTAGGTTAGTTAACCAGCAAATGCGTCTTCTTCCTCTACTTCTTTTTTCCTGTATATTTTCCTGCATAATATTCTGCAACAATACATATTTCTCTCCCCTCACCACGTGGCCCAGATATTGCAGCTTCCTTATTTTAATTGTGTTCAATATTTATTTTTCCTTTCTCATTCTTCCTAGTACCTTCTCATTTGTTACCATGTCTACCCAACTTATTCTCAAGATCCTTCTATATGACCACATCTCAAATGCTTCAAGTCGATCACACCACATCTTTCTTTAACGTTCAGGACTCCACCCCATACAGCAACACCGAGGAAACAAGCATCTTAATATTCTGACTCTGAGGTGTAAGTTAAGATCTCTACTGCATAACACATTTCTCATTATGTTAAATATGGTTCTGGCTTGTCCAATTCTTGTTTTAATTTCTTCAGTGTATTCATTACCCTCATTGACAGTTGTTCCTAAGTATTTGTACTTACTGACTTTCTCCACCAGCTCTACGTTGATCCATATGTTTTCCTGCTGTTGAACTGATTTTGTAATGGTCATAAATTTTGTCTTTTTGATATTTAAGGTGGGTCCGCTCTCGTCACTGCTTGTCACTCCTTGATCAACCAATCCCTGCAAATCTTCTATTGTTTCGGTAATAAGTTTTACCTTTTAGTTATTAGTTATTTGCTAAAATCGATTCACCCAGTAAACCTGCAAGATGGCCGACATGTCATATGACAAAAGTCATATTCCAGCTAAATAAAACGAATTTTTGCATTTTCAATGACTTTTGTCATATGACATGTCGGCCATCTTGCAGGTTTACTGGCTGAATAGACTTTAGCTATACTCTTAAAACTGCTTGTTTTGTGGTCTACGCATTTCTTTATGTACTTCTTTCTTTTTTCTAATAAGAATTAGTCTTTTTATAGCATCTTTATTTACCATTTTTATGCTTATCGATTCTTTCATTATGTTTTATTGCTAATATTTTCTCTACGGTCACCCACTAGAGCCATTTATGTATTTTTTTTCTAGCATTCTAAATTATTCTATTATAGTCATTATTATTATTATATTAATAATATTTATAACTAAACTAAAAATAAATATAATATATTTTTGTAAACACTATAATTAAGTTACATGGATTATTATGATATATTAATTTATTAGCAGGCCGCAAAATAGTGTTTTCCGACTTGTACTTAACCAGCAACAATATCAAACTTTAATCAAACAACAACACGCAGCCTTTAAACTTACCACAAAAAAAAACGTAAGAGGACGAGAAAACAGTTTATACAAGCACAAAAGTTTTATTTTGGCTTGTTTTATTTGATTGAAAATCATTCGTGACAGCCTACAATTATGCCTATATTCATTCGTTTTACTGTAGGCTAGGAAACGTCTTTCTCTTTTAATCGACTTAGTCCTATTATTAGCCAGGGCGGCCCATGAGGTTGAGCCACAGTGCCATAATTCAACGTGTCCTAGCACTACAATGATTTATAATCTAATTTTAAAAACAATTATTAGAAAAATATATTTAAAACTGGAATGCAGTCGGCAGCGGTTTATCGAAGCGATTAGACGTAAATCGGTTACGTAGTTCTCGCGAGCTTAGCCCAGTATGACTAGTACCGTGCGAGCAAAAATTATTTGCATTAAAGAGGGCTTGGAATAAAGAACGTAGGGCTTGGTTTAAATCACAATGATATGGGGACGATATCTCTAACCAAATCTAGGTTAAAATTTTGTCAAAGTCATATTATGACATGATGTGCCCAACTAATGAGTAATAAAATAAGTAGACAAATACAAATTTATTTTTGTTGTTTACCAAATTAACAAAGTAAAAATATGCAGAAAGAAAAAGAAAAATGGCCACTGCCATGCTCCAAGCATAAATTCACACGTCTCTTCATATTTTCGAAAGTGTTGAACAGCATCTCTGGAGAAATGTTACCACATTCTTGGATAATCCTTAAAAATAGTGTTATTTAAATAAGGAAAAACGAAGTAATCCATAACCGTTAAACAAGGTGATCTAGGTGGGAATTCAATGTCTGATCGAAAATTAATCAATCTGTCGTCGAAAAAATTGCGTAAGTAGTTAATAGCTTCGGCAAATATCCAAAACGTAGTTCGCTGTCAAGTAATTGCTCCACAAATGGATTCAAAATATTGTCTCTATACCGCTGTGCTGTAACTGTGTCGTGGAAAGAAATAGGACCAACAATTCTTCTTCGGGAAACAGCTAACCAGACACCAATTTTTTTAGGGTGCAATGTGGACTCTACAAAAAAATGGGGATTTTCACTACTCCACATGCATGTATTCTGAGAATTCACATAACCGGAGAGGTGGAACCAGGCTTCATCCGAAAAAAAGTCAGGTCCAATAAATCATTTATTTCCAATAAATTTTGGGTAAACCATTGAGAGTAATTCCTGCGTCTTTCAAAATCTGCGGCTTGTATTTCTTGGAATACTTGCACTTTATAAGGAAATAAATTTAGCTGCTTCTTAAGAATAGCCCGGCATGTTCCATAAGATCTTTCCACTTCTTGGGACAGGCGTCTTTTACAATCTGTTGGCGTATTTTGCATTATGTCACCAATGTTTGCAATAAGTTCTACTGTTCTTACAGAATGGTCTTCTGCTCCTTTGTGTGTTGTATAGAACTTGTTTCCCTAAACATAGCCACGGTTCTTTTCAGTCAATGATAAAAATCCCCAGCAATAAAAGCAACGTTAGGAAAATGTTGGTGAAAATCGTCCATGCACAAACCCGGATTGTATTGCCACTCCTGCTGTTCCGTAAAGCCCATTGTATGAATTGTTCAAGAAATTGGAAAAATTAGCGATAAATCCAATTTCTTGTAACGACTGTCAAAGATGACGGAATAACTGATTGATTGTTAATTCAGGTAGTTACTGACACCCAACAGGTATTAAGTTCTATATGGATAATAAATACGTCCTTTGATGCAAATAATTTTTGCTCGCACGGTAGTTGACCTATCCTTTTTCTTGCTTGTTCGCCTGAGGGATGTTATACGAAATTTTACTTATTATAGCTCCATCCATTCTTTAATGATCTGGAGAAATTAAGCAACTAACAACTGGGTCTACTCACTACGTTTATTAAAGTAAAGGCTGGTTTGAATGAGCTGTCAAGATTTTTCTAGTTCTACGTCGCGCTAACCATCAGTAATGCAGATAGGTTCCGCGAAACATGTATGGTATCACAGCGGTTCTCATAGGACTGCGTAGGACTGTTTGGGCAGTATCCGAAGTCTGCCACTTTAACCTAACCTAACCTAGTATCCTTCATCATATTCTATACTTCACGAATGGTATCCTTTTACAAGGTTTTATTATATTTGGTAGTTTCCTTAAGAAACCTTAACTTATAACCAAGTAATTTCCGTAATCCATTAAAACGGTATGCATCTTTGGTATCTTTAGTATTGTTTTAATAATGCCAGTTGACTAAAAGTTTCTCATTTGTTTTCTTAAAACAAAAATGGGTCGATGAGAGTCATTAGGTAATCGTAGCACATCCTATATAACAATTCTTAAAATAATGTTTAAATTTTCCGATACACGGAGTAAAACAAAGGTTAACTTTCCCCATAATTTGGTCTCCTAAAAGTCAATAAGGGAAGTGATAAAACTTTATTACGCCATGCCAAGAATAGAAATAGGAAGTATATTGGGTAGAACGTATAGATAGTGGGAATTTTCATACGTGCTATCAATATTGACTCAAATTAGTCTAAAGAAATTTAATTACGATATAAAAAAAGCTTACACCGAAATTGTTGGATTCACTTTATTCAATTAATAATACACATTAAAAATGTTCATGGACAGAATGTTCGCATTTTATAACGTCAATCAATAAGTAGAAAATTGAAACACATTGCTACAATATTTGATCTAATCACTTGCCATTTGGACATTGGACACGAACTAAGTATATATAACTTTTTCGATAACTTTATAGACAGCAAAACATCGATATCCCCAGAAAAGTTACGAAAGAAATTAGTGGGACCATAATATTTAATGTTCGACTAAAGTTTGTTTGTAAAAGTTTAAAATAAGTTGGAACTTCTTTTATTTTACGGTAGGCAGTTATTATTGGTTTCAGTGGTGCAACAAGACCATCCGTCTGAGGAAGGAGGGAAGTCGTCAATTGCTTCATTAATTTTGTATAACATATTATCCTAAGTTTAAATTAAATAGTTTTTGAGTTATTAACGTTTTTTCAAAAATTTGGTGTTTAGCAGCACTTATATGCACCTGTCCATGTGACAGTGACAGTAATAATATGATTGTTAAGTAGCGACTGAAGAAGAAGAACCTGATACGATACTTTTTCAAGATCGTTTTTCTAATAATAAAACCTTTTAATAACGACGAAACAAACGAACAAAACAAATCCGGACACTCTGACTCTCATAAGTGGTCAAGTAAATACTTTTCCTATGACTACCTATGAAAACAAGAAAAAAAAGCAAAGCAAACTTGGCTAGAAAGTGTTTTATATCACACGTGTGTTGAAATACTTTTTTCCTACGACCACCTACGAAAATGACAATAACAGAACGGTTAACTTGGCTAGAAAGTGCTAAATATCACACGCGTGTTGAAAAAAAATATTTCAACACGAGTGTGGAAATACAAAGCACACTAGGTATATTTAATTTAAACAGGTGTCAATTTGATAACAAAACTATCTATTAAAAATAACAAACTTACGGGACACGTGGAGTGAATTGGGGTGCTGGGTGGGGTAAAGTACACTAGGGCATTACTGCAAATTAAAAAAAAAAATCCTTTTTTTCGTTATTTTTGGGAACCTAAGAGTATTTATGATAAAAATAATATTATCAAAAAGGGAAAATAATAATATGCCAGGCAACCCACCAACTGTCATGTTTACATGTCAACTGAGTTGAACCACAGAAAAAAAGGGACAGCTATAGAGCAGAAATAGAATACCCTAGGAAATAAATACCAATTTATAATTTTGTCATTATCTCGGATAAAAATATCCATACAATGTTTAAGGATATGGGACAAGTGAATACGCTTTATGTGCTTGTGCTCGATCATAAAAAAAAAAAAAAGTAAATTTATTTTAGCTATCTTTAAAACAAATCGAATAAGATATAACTTTTATAATTAACAAGCTATCAATATTTAACTCCATCTCTATCTTTCTATAATGTTGAGAAAATGTCGAGGTTATGTTGTAGTTTTGTGTTATGTTGTTTTTGTAGGTACCTATATTATTGTTTTATTAAAAGAATGCAAGCAGCTAAAAGTTCAGAAACGAAATTTATTTACTGTAGGTACATAGATAGTAGTTATATGATGTGCGTAAGCAAATAGGAGAAAAAGTTATTATTTTTATTTAAATCTAGGTAGGTAAGGTAAAATGTGTAAGTGGGCATTGTTTTTATTTTTTTCAACTCCAGCGTTGAAAAAATTTGATTAACACAATGGTGATCCCTGCAAACTATTAAAAACAAATCAAACTCTTTTTGATTATATTGTATGGTCGTAGGAAAAATTGTGTACATTACTCGTGTGAAAGTGATTTTCTCACACTCGGAGAATTTTCGCACTCGGCTGACGCCTGGTGCTACATACCTCCTCGTTTGAAAAGTACCACTTTCAACACTTGTTATGTAATATACTATTTCAATACGTGTGTTGAAAGGAAAACAGCTGATGGCTGACGAATTTGACAGCAATTACGGGATCCTTGGAGCGAATTGGGGTCCTGGATGGGGTAAAGTACACTAGGACATTACCGCAAATTAAAAAAAACTCTTTTGTTTAACATTTTTTAACTCTAGTGTTGATGATATACCTACAAAATGTTAAAATAATTTAAACTATTTTGATACTTTTTTATGGTCTTAGTAAAAATTGGGTACATTACTCGTGTGAAAGTGATTTTCTCATTTATTATGTAATATAATAGTCGGATCTGGTCTTATCGTGCGGGTCATACGATTCAAGAAAGACATACTCTCAGTTTTTGTTTTCTTTACTACGTTTAATTTTACCCTCTAAATAAAATACGTAAGATAAATGAGACAGACTTATTCCATTTTGACATGAAAAAAAAGGATATGTATTTACTTTCCAGCGATTCTAAAAAAGCTTATAATAGCACCAGCTACGTTTTATTTTAAATATGCCAGTTTTGTGACTTTGACAGTTTGTGACAAAATGAAACAATTTTCTGGGTTTTTGCATCCCCAATCAAAAAAAATGGTACTTAATCTGATAAACTATTTCGAAAATGAAAGAAAAAGTGGAAATTCGCCAACCAATATTCAGAAAACAGTAGCCAAAGCACTGGGAATTAGTTTAAGGACTGTGCAGAAAATTGTGCATGAAACAAAACATAACATAATACCCAAGAATACTAAAAAGTGTAAACAAAGAAAGCCAAAGACTGAGGATTTAAGCGAAAATATTAAAATGGGAGTTCGAAATGTGATTTACGATTTATACAAATCAAAAACCAATGTAACTTCCAGTTTTACAAAAAACATTAAAAATTCGGGGTGTTTTGGAAATTGAAGCGTTATCAAAATTAATAAAAAATTTAGGTTTTCGCTATAAAAAATACTGTTACCGAAGATTTTTATGTGAGCAGCCACAGATAGTGAGTCAGCGTGTTCAGTTTTTAAAAAAATATACGGACAATTATTACAAATCGAAATTTAGAAAAGTGGTATTTTTAGACGAAACGTGGATTTTTTCGAATGGAAGTGGTTTAAAATCTTGGCAAGATGAGTCTGTAAAAAGTGTTAAAAGGAAAAAGGGGTGCGGTACGGGAAAGCGTTTTATTATTTTGCATGCCGGTTCTGCAGCAGGATATGTTGCAGGTGCGAGTTTAATTTTTTCTTCAACATCAAAAAGTGCTGACTATCATGATAATATGAATTGCGAAATGTTTGAAAAATGGTTAAAAGTTCAATTGATACCAAATTTGGATGTTCCGTCTTTAATTGTATTAGATAATGCATCATATCATTCAAGAATTTTAAATAAACAGCCTATTTCATCTTGGAGGAAAAGTGATATTTATGAGTGGCTGGAAAAACACAACCAAAATCCTTTACCAAATATGCTTAAATCGGAACTCCTATCAATAGCAAAATCTCTCTTAAAAAACCCAAAATATACGCGGTAGATGAAATACTGCGTGAATATGGTCATGAGGTTCTACGACTGCCGCCATATCATTGCCAGTTTAACGCAATAGAATTAATATGGGCTGGTGCAAAGTCTTATTATGAAAAACATGTAGGTGATGGTCTTAAATCCGACCAAGTACAAATAGTTTGGCAAGATTCGTTAGATCATATTACACAAGAGTACTGAAATAAATCGGTGGAACATACAGAAATATTAATAAGGGATTGGTGGGATCGAGAACAAGTACTAGATGTCGAAGTAGCGCCAATGATAATTGCTCCATTCGAAGACGACTCAGACGACGAGGACTTTTCAGATTTTATAAGTGACGATGAGAGTTTTTCGGCTATAATTATAAACGGTGTTTTTCGTTTACATTTTTTAGTATTCTTGGGTATTATATTATGCTATTTTTTCATGCACATTATTCTGCATAGTCCTTAAACTAATTCCCAGTGTTTTCATTACGGTTTCCTGCATATTGGTTTGCAAATTTCCACTTTTTCTTTCATTATCGAAATAGTTTATCAGACTAAATGTCATTGTATTTTTAGGTTTTAGTAGTAAAATTGTTAAAATAAATTGCACTGTTTATTATTGTCGTTTTTAATTAAAGGGTACAGTAGGTATATAATTAACGATTATATAATTTTTTTGTATTTTTTTCAACTCCCCTGTACATAATTTTTACAAAACTAATAATATTAGGTATATGTGGCTATCTTCGCGATAGCTAAAATAATGAAACTATTTTTCCTTCCTTCGGTATATTTGTAAATAATCTCACAACATTTTGATAGCCTCTGTGTTGTCTGATTTGACGCATATGATCAGTGACCTTTGGACCCGCACGTTAAGACCAGATCTGTCTATTACTAACAGATTGAAACAATTTTCTATAAAAACTTGCAATTTCGATGAAAATCGACATACATTGCCACAATATTCGATCTTACATGAATTGTGTAAATTATAGCATGTAGAACTTGTTCAATAACTTTATAGACAGTTGAACATTAAGGAATAAATTAGTGGTTCTACTAAAGTCAGGTGTGAGTGTCGTTACTGAGAATGCCTAAACTTTCGAAACTATCTTCAACTTTCTCAGAATACAATTTAAATGCTACATGGTTTTAACCGGGTTTAATACTTGTTTTATGTTAGTTTAAATATACGGTTTAACTTTTTATATTGAGGTTTTTTATTTTCTGTATTATTTAATAATAATAATAACTCTGAGCATAAGTTTTTATTCTAAACTACTTTTCTTTATGCCATTTTGCTTTATTTTTTAAAATAAGGGTTCTTTACTCTTTCTTTAACTCTTTATCCTATTTGAGTTGAGTCATTCTAAGTACATCCGAAATGATTATCGGACATGCACCAACTTTTGGCAGTATTGAAACATTGGTTATACAATTTATAAAAAAGTTCCCATTTGTTGCACAATTAGTTGAGCCTCAGACCATAGTGCTTGGTCTGAGAGTTGAGCACACTGTTTCATGTACACAGATTAAAATTCGTGCGATTTAAAACTAGGGAGGGTGTTCTTATTGAAAAGGAACTCACTTATGGCCATTGATCATTAGGACTTATTCTATTACCA
This sequence comes from Polydrusus pterygomalis, assembly GCA_963969555.1. Taxonomy (NCBI): domain Eukaryota; kingdom Metazoa; phylum Arthropoda; class Insecta; order Coleoptera; family Curculionidae; genus Polydrusus; species Polydrusus pterygomalis. The sequence continues at coordinate 26,178,584 of OZ018379.1, forward strand.
TGCGAGCAAAAATTATTTGCATTAAAGAGGGCTTGGATTAAAAAACGTAGGGCTTTGTTTAGATCACAAGGGTATAATAAATTATTACTTTCCAATCAATTTTGGGTAAACCATTGAGAGTAATTCTTGCATCTTTCAAAATCTGCTGCTTGTATTTCTTGGAATACTTGCACTTTATAAGGAAATAAATTTAGCTGCTTCCTAAGAATAGTCCTGCATGTTCCATAAGATCTTCCCACTTCTTGGGACAGGCGTCTTATACAATTTGTTGGCGTATTTTGCATTATTTCACGAACGTTTGCAACAAGTTCTTCTGTTCTTACAGATGGTCTTTCTGCTCCTTTTTTGTGTTGTATAGAACCTGTTTTCCTAAACACAGCCACGGTTTTTTCAGGCAATAATAAAAATCTCCAGCAATAGAAGCAAGGTTAGGAAAATGTTCGTGAAAATCGTCCATGCACAAACCCGGATTGTATCGCCACTCACCATTTACTCTAACCCCGTTTCGAAAATACGCTTCAACCATGAATGTTTTGTGCTGTTCCGTAAAACCCATTGTGTGAATTATTCAAGAAATTGGAAAAATTAGCGATGAATCAAATTACTTGTAACGACTATCAAAGATGACTGAATAACTGATTGATTGTCAATTCAGGTAGTTACTGATACCCAACAGGTATTAAGCTTTACGCCTAAGCATTACGTCCTTAGATGCAAGGCCCTCTTTGATGCAAATAATTTTTGCTCGCACGGTATTTGAGTTGAGTCATTCTTAGAACATCCGAAATGATTATCGGACATGCACCAAGTTTTGGCAGTATTTAAACTTTGGTTGTACAACTTATAAAAAAGTTCCCATTTGTTGCACAATTAGTTGAGCCTCAGACCATAGTGCTTGGTCTGAGAGTTGAGCACACTATTTTATGTAGGTATAAAGTTTAAATTTCGTGCGATTTAAAACTGGGGAGGGTGTTCTTATTCAAAAGGAACTCACCTATGGCCATTGATCATTAGAACTTATTTTATTATTAAGTTGGTGAGAGAATTTCACAATCTCCGTAGCGCAATTGGCAGAGCGTTCGACGGGTGATCGAGAGGTTCTTGGTTCGATTCTGAGCAAGGGGAAAAAAGGCATTAACCTTTTTCAATTAAAAAGAAACTATGCTGCTACACATTTTAACTATTTTATACTCAACAAACGTTTATATTGACTGATTTGAAAGCTTACTTTAGGCCATACTGACATTTCGATCCAAACACTGGCTTTAAAAGTGCTGTATTGAAGGATTATTTTAAATCCAATCACTTTAGACTCTCGAATCCTTTAAGATGCAACTTTAGCTATAATAATAAAATTCCATCAGTCTTTAAGTTATTTATGGTGAGTAGGGGGAGAGTAGTGCAAAGCGGAATAAAATTTGAATTTTTTGATGTTATAATCGTGTTATTTGAAAAAAAGGTATAACAGTGTTGTCAATTATGTCAAAAAATGTCAGTAATTTGAGAATTTTGGTATGAAGGTTTTTTTCAACAGTAATATCACAAGACCTCGTTTTTTTATCGGTTAAATTTTTCAGCTGTCACGAAAACTTTTTTGTTTGGAAATTTTACGAGTTGAATTTGGAAATGTTTATTCTGATTAGATCCCGAGAGCGAAGCGAAGCGAAGGGATTTAATCTTTGAATAAACATGCCCAAAAGTTCAACGAGAAAAATTGCCAAAAAAGTTTGAGTGAAAAATGGAAAATTTAACCAATAAAAAAATGATGGTCGAGTGATATTTGGCACGATTATTTCGTAAACCCCAAATGTCCCATCCATATCTATTGAGTAATAATGTTTTATATATTTCTACAGGTAGCCTGCGGTGTATTACTTGAAATAGTTATTTTTAGTAAAATTGCATAACATACCACTCAACGAAAACTGTTTAGTTTACTGCTGGCAACCAAACATACAATTATAATTGTATGTTTGGTTGCCAGCCTTATAAGCAGAAGTCAGAATTTTAGATGTTCTATAATGAATGACACTTGATAAGTATTTTTAAAATGTGATGTAATTTATAAAGAATAGCAACTTTATTGGAATAAACATAGGCATGGGTGCATTATAATATAAAAACAAGTAGGTAAATAAATATAGTACTAATGTTATTGTATTAAAATATCAGAAATTATCCGAAAAAGTTATAAAAAAATAATTGACATTGATTAATACTTCGAAATATTGTGACAGAACTAGACGGGCCAATGGCGACGTTTAATCGCTAAAATCCCACGTAGTTTTATCACTATTATACTAGCTGATTGGTTAAAACGAGACGGTTTGATTGGACGAAAAGGCGAAATTGACAGGTGTACGAAATAATCACTTATAATCTCCCTAGCAGCAGAATTATTACCGATAATTTTATTTAGGGTCACGAATGGTTTTTTTGATAGAAAATTATCCCGAGTCGAAGACGAGGGAAATTTTCTATCAACAAAAACATAAGTGAAACCGAGAAAAAAATTATCGGGAATTAATTCTGCTGCGTGGGAGATTCGGTAAGAAAATTTCATAAATTGGAGTTTCCTTTAATGTTCCTCAAATTTTAGTAATAAACCTTAGTTACTAACAAGTAACATCAACTTCTATTGTAAAAATACAGTGCGTCATATTAAACTAAACTCATCGAAAATATGTTTTTTAAAGTTATATTTGAATTTAAAACTATAAAGACATTGGATTTCGCTGGTTTGTCTCACTTGTCACTTCGGAATGACTTGACATTTGATTTAAAATAAGTCGTAGTAGTATACCTAAGAAAAATGATCACTTATTAATTTTATTAGGTTAATAGGCTATAGACTATCGCTATAGACTCACGTTGCTATAAGCAACGTAAACAAAAAGAAGCCTTCTAATTGGTTGAAAATAAATTTTTGAAATTTTCACTTATAATCTCCCACGCAGCAGAATTAATTCCCGATAATTTTTTTCTCGGTTTCACTCATGTTTTTGTTGATAAAAAATTTCCCTCGTCTCCCGTTGGTACTATGCGTGGCAAATTTTGTTTAAAAGAGAATTGAATATTAGTCAGACAATCATAGACGGTACATGCTTTATCCTTTGCAGAGTCTATTCTATAGGATATCTAGGGATACGGTAGATACAAAAATTTGATGTGATGTGATAAAACAACAAAACTTTAAAAATTAACATCCATTCTGGTTTTTAATGATCTAAAAGGCACATTACTATTTTATTATTAAAAATATCGAACCCATTACACCTCATAAAGATATTATTCATTGTGTCACCAAACCGCATAAAAAGGTCCTAAACGCTTATCTTTGGTAACACTATATATTATATTCTTTAGGCAGAAAATCGAAACCCATTGCTTTATTATAAGACCTTTTTGGGGTAGTGTAGGTCATGGTAGTAGCAGTAACTTGTCCTTTTATGAGCGATTTACCTAGTTTACCGCGTTCGTAGCAACATTTTCCGCTTAGTATTTTTAACTAAACATAGATATAAAAAATATATGGGTAAAACCTAACAATACATGTAGCGATTGGGGTGAAAAAAGTAGTAAAGAGTATGAAATGATAATATTGTTACCTACATATACAATAGGTACCACAACATTCAATAGCACATATTTTTAATGCACTTTTAACTACACCGTTTCTGATAAGTTAAAAATGCCAATTATTACGCCGGGGGGGGGGGGGAGGGGGCTTAGCAGAGCTAAGCCCCCATGAAATATTAGTTAGATCCCCTTGCATATATTTTTTATTTACTCTTACCTACACCGTTTCTGATAAGTTAAAAAATGCGGACTCGGGTAATCTACCGATCTAACCTACAATAATAACTAAATTATGATAAAAATATATTTTAAAGTGACAATTTCGACAGGGAACCCCGTATTAAAAACCGCTGCCATCTAGCGGCGGTAGCAAAGACGAAGGACTAACCCGACTGGTACTAGTCGGCTAAATAAAATTACACGTGAAAATTCGTCAATTCTGTCCTGATTTGGGGATCTGGCCAAGGCACAAAATTCCTTACAAGTCAGTAAGAGAGAAAGATATATTTATTGTAGTTTAATATATCTTTCTCTCTATATATATTAAGCGATTAATAGCCTGGCAAGGCCTAGCCATATAAAAATTTTCCGGCAGGAAAAAGCGGCAGAAAGTTCTCGCGGTGTCAGGAGGTTTATGCACAGTTAGCCGTTAGGCATCAACGTTTTACCTTTTAAATTATTTACAAAAATAATAGAGTGTCGGGAGACACAGTAATAATTTATAATTATACAATGTGTATCAGCCAAATGGATTAAATTCGATAATAAATACATGGAGGCGTATCCGAAAAAACGCTCGAACATGTCGATTGGTATATCTAGTTGCGCATATTTTTCAATAAAAACTTTTTATACAGGGTGTGTCATGCAACGAAGGCAAATACCAACTTTTTTTTTAAATACAACACCCTATATATTATTTAATTTTTGGATTCTCTCGAAAACTATAGACATATTTCATGTACAATATTTTATACCTATCTTCAACTGTTTCGGAAATTTTAAGTATTTTCAGATTTATTACAAAAATTAACAATACACTTAAAAACTAATGAGTAATACTGTTTATTTCCTGATAATGTAAAAACAAAAAAAAAAACATTAATGTAGGAGATGTTAAAAATGCTCGCCGCGAACGTCTTGGCAACATCCTAATCTTAAACAGAAATTTCTTCTAATGTAACTAAACATCTCAGGCGTGACCGATCTAATCGCAAGCGTTATTCGTCTTCTTAAGTCAGCTTAGTCGAGGGGTTTAGTTTTGTATGCAATATCTTTGACATAACTCCTTAAGAAGAAGTCTAATTGCATCAGATCAGGAGATCGTGCTGGCCGTTCCATCGATCCACGCCTCCCTATCCACCGATTTGGAAATACTTAGTTGAGGTACTGCCGGACATTGATTTGCTAACGGAGCGGTGCTCCATCTTGTTAAAACCATATCATATTCGCTGGAAGTTGTGGGTTTGCTGGATCAGCATATAAGTTTGTCAAAGTTGGCAAGACATTATTTTGTAGCAGTGCTAAATAATTATCGCCATTTAAATTTCCATTAATGAAAAAGGGACCAATAATAAAATCTTCAATCATTCCTGCTTAAACATTAAGCTTTCTTAGGATATTGCGTATGTTCTTCTGCAATCCAGTAAGGATTTTCCCTAGACCAATAGCCGCAATTCTGATGATTAGCATGACCGTGAAGTGGTAAGGTGCACTCATCAGAAAACAAAACGTGTTCTAATTGGATCACATTGTTATCTAACATTGCCATCATTTGTTCACAAAAATACGTTCTTCTGTCAAAATCGTCTTCCATGAGCTCATGAGTAGGTATCATTTTATAGGGATACATTTTATTTTCTTGTAATGTTCGAATAATCGATGAATGGCTAACATCGAACATTGGGGCTGTTTTTCGACTTTCTAGACGAAAAACAGCCCCAATGTTCATACATACATATACATAAACATACTTCTGTATGTGTGTTTTCCTCAAATACAAGCGTAATATCTAATTTGGTACCATCACTTATTGCATTGGCAGCTACTTTTTTTTATCTGCTTTACATGTCCAAGCTGGCGAAACTGCTTTTCTATTTTACTAATTTTCCCTTGAGTTATAGGCGGCAAATTTGGATATTTTTCATGGAATAAGCAAGCAACTTCCATTTGTGTCCATGTTTTATCTCCTTAACCAATCATCTGTAGAATTGTTATTTTGTGCATTTCTAATAAATAAACCATTTTTTGATATGCATGATATGCAGTTAACGAAATTCAAACGACTGACAACTACTGAAGGTCAGGAGTTGTAAACAAAACTATTTATACCTTTTTTTTTAAATTTCATATCAGTAAAAGAAAAGCTGAAATGCAATAAATCTGAAAACACTTAATATTTCCGAAACAATTGAAGATAGGACAGGTATAGGATATTGTACATGAAATATATCTAAAATTTTCTGAAGAATCCAAAAATTTAATAATATACAGGATTTTGTATTTAAAATAAGAAAGTTGGTATGGGCCACTGTTACCTACATGACAATTCCTGTATAAAATAGTAATTTACGTTACAAGACCGGAAAGTAGTGTTTTTCAGGTCGAGACAAGCATTTCCAGGGCGAGCCATAGGCGAGTCCTGGAAGCTTGGAGAGACCTGGAAAACACTAATTTTCGGTTGCGTGACGTACAATATTTTTTTTAAGACAGACACTTCGATATATTTTATAATCTACGCGAAACAAGTTTGACATAAAGAACAAAACTAAAAATCAACAAACTGTCACTCGACAATACATCGAAATGTTGTTGTCATAATAACGAAATCAAGGTATCTTGTATTATCAAAGAGCGATTGGAAAAACAAAAAACAGGGTGACAGTGACATTAGAGACCGGAAAAGTGACATTAGAGCCCGGAAAAAAATGTCCCGGTCTTGCGATCGGAAAAACGTTATTTTCTAGACGAAAAATTGTCCAGAAAGTGTAAATTTTCTGGTCGGTTTTAAAAAAAGTTTTTATTGAAAAAATGCCAATCGACGCGTCCGAGTGTTTTTTTGGACACTCCTTCATGTATTTATTATCAAATTTATTCCATTTGGCTGATAAACACTGTAACAATAAATAGTTTTGTGCACAGTGGAGCTACTGTATGAGCCGCCGCTGCAATATATAATCCATTATGAAATATAATTTACATTGGACAAACAGAACATATTTCGTTTCAAAAGCCCAAAAAGTTTATAAATGCTTATCTCGATATTCATTACCTATAAGTAGAAAAAATCGATAATTATTACCACAACATTATGTTTTATCAGGATGGTAGGTATCGGCCACGAAAAATCTATAACTTTGTCGGTAACTTTACGTACCTACAGTTGTAAATCAAACTTCAAAAATAATAATTTACAGTGGCGGATTTACAAATTTGCCGCTATTCAATTTTTGCCGCCCCTATACCAGTGACGGCTCGTAAGTTGTGAAACAGGTGAAGTGTTCGGGAAAGAAAAAGCCCGTTGCAGGCGAAATGCGCAGCAGGCGAAAAAAATTTAAGACCACGCCCAAATTTGGTCAATAACTTTTAGTAAATATTTTAATAATAAAAACCTACTTATTTTATTGAAAATGAAATTTCTTTCTGCAAAGCCAGTAAAGTTCCAACTACCTTTTTTTATCCCCATTAACAGACACGGCCAACAATAAAGTTTATTTAAAAAAACACTACCCGTCGACCATGAATAAAGATTGTACCATTTATTTCTGTAAGACAAAAAAAAATTTTGGGCCCAATTTGCCGCCCCCTAAAACCTGCCGCCCTAGGCTCCAGCCTACTCAGCCTAATGGTAAATCCAGCACTGGTAATTTAGTGGCTATAGGCAAATGGTCTTATATGGAGAACATAATGTATTTAATGGTTTTTCTGCTATCAAATTACAGAAGTATGACATTAAAAAAACAGCATAAAAGAATTAGAATGGGAGGTAAGTTTTGTCATAATTGCGTAAAACCGGCTTGTCTAAATGATTGTTTATTGGAGGTTATCACTCGTCATAGATTAGCAAAAGTGCAAAGCATTGGTGTCAGTGTAATTCCTTTTGAAACTGCATCATAGTAACGTTTGATAAACTTTGACAGAAGAACATAAAAATGCCTCGTCAGTTGTCTGAAGTTGAAAAAGGCTTAAATTGTATCAAGAATCGAAGAAGGATGGTCAATCCGTGCTGTAGCGCAGTGGTATAATGAAAATAAAAAAAACTATATTGAAAATTAAGCAACGCTGGGAACAAGAAGAATCCCTAAAGAGGAAAATTGGTTCAGGTCTTCCCAAACGTTTCAACCCTGAACAGGATACTGCCTTTGTGGGATATTTAGGAAATAATCCATTTGCAACTGCAAGGGATGCTGTTATTGATACAGCATTTCCTGCCTCCCAACCAACCGCCAGCAGGAAAGTCAAAGAATTTGACCTTAAATATCGCCCACCTGCGAAAAAAATGTTTCTTACCGAAGAACAGCGACAATCAAGGATTATTATTGCTTTAAATTATATATACCGCAATCCTCAATTTTGGAACAGGGTCATTTTTACTGATGAAAAAATGTTCCAGTCGACTTATAACGGACAAATTCGTGTGTATCGTCCAAAAAATATCAGGTTTGAAAAGCTATATAACTAACCCTCTCACTTCTAGACATGGGCGTTTTTCTGTAAATGTATGGGGCTGGATAAGTGTTCATGGATCTGGTGTTTGCTGCCGAATAGAGGGAAGATTTAATGCCGGAAATTACATTAACATTTTAGAAAACAAACCCGAACAAACCCGATAAAAAAATTACTTTTTGTTATTCTGTTGAACTAACGCCCAATGCCAATGCTTTGCATTTTTAATAACCTTTAACATGCGATAAGCCGGTTTTCTCTCATTAATTGGTGTCCGCTTTTTTTATGAATACACCTGAATTATTAGAATATATGATTTTACATGAGATTATAATATATAAATCACCTTCCGAATGCCTAGCACAATTTAACGAAACTGTTTTGTTATCATAAATTTTTACGTCACAAAATAATTGCTGTTGCTAAAATCGCATGGTACAAAGAAAAATGGTCTGCCGTCTTACACTTTATAAAAGACATAATTCACTCTGTTATAAAAGCTCATAAAAGTTCATACAACCTTATCTTGAATAACACTAACCAATAACTTGAAAATCGAAATATATTGCCACAGCGTCAGATCTAATCGGGTAGGAATAGTGTATAGGTCACGAACAAGAAACAGCTTCTTGATAACTTTCTAGATAGCTACATATTGATCTTCCTGAGAAAGTTTAATAAAAGTCGGGTGTAAGTTGTAAGTATACTAAAAGGTTACAAGAAAATCCATATACAATGTACCTCTAAATATTAAAAATTAATTGTATATATGGAAAAATACAATTCCCTGTCCTAGAATGAATCAATCTAATGAAAGTTAAAAACGGTAGTAATATAAGACATCAAAAATGGTCTAAGAACTGTTGACTGGTCAAAGTCACTGTTTCGAGAAGAAATTAAGTATCATTGCACAGGAAGAAAAGTAATGACTACTTGTTATGTTTCACAACTTTAATCAGTTTTCTAATACGTGTTTTGGCCCTTGCGGGCCATTGTCAAAGGAGTATTGGAAGATACTAAATTCTTCGTGACATTACAAAGGTATTCATATCATATTATGGTAATTATAAACATGTCATAACATTATAATTAGAATTAGAAGATTGAATGGTCAACTATGGGTTTTCCTAACTTTTAAAGGTACAGATACATATTTAGTCCTAAACTATGCGGCACAGAAATGACCTTAGGTATCACAGAAATGACTTGAGCTGCCTAAAAATTAAAATACCAGGAAACTTTAATGTATTTATATAGACATAACTTTATTAAAATTATCAATTCATTAATTTTTGCAACCATCTGTTCAGTAATTATTGTTGATATGTTTGTATTTGCTGTGACGTAATGCCAGTTCTGTTAGACGTGGTCAGATTCCAAGGCGTCACGAAGCGGACCATTACAGAACTGACAAAAACTGATTCTCTATTTCCTATAAAAGAATGGTGGTTGCCTATGCTCGTAAAAGTAAGGTTAGAAGTAAGGTACCCATTGGGTTAATAAAAAATCAGTTATTTCTTTAGTTTTTTTTTTAATATTACAACTATGCAACACGTTCCAGAACTGACCCTTAATAAAAATATTTACCTGCTGATGACAAAACTTTTCCCTACTCTCCTTTTGCGGCACTATTTTAACTTTACCCCCTACTAAGGTAAGATTCCTTTCGGTTATGAAATTATACTAAATCATTTACGCAAAACACTTTATGATGGTTTTGGAACTAAATGGCCACGTCACAGAACTGATAAACGGAGACGGGTACAGGTATTTTAATATTAATATTTTGTTAAGAGAATATATATTTAACGATGTTTTAAAAACATATCCAAGTTAAGATAATTTAAAAGCGAAATTGGTATAACACAACTCATTAATTTCTAAATAATAGTAAAAATTTACAAATAATAGAGATAAACTTGTGGTAGGGACAGGTCACAGAACTGACGTTTACTAGAGGCTTCTTAAAATGGATTGAGAAAACAAATTAGTAAACGATGCACACATGATTATTTTAGTTGTAATATATCCTATGGATTGCTTAGAGATTAAAAACAATTTAATTCTTCTTCCAGATTTTATTTTATAACCCGAAGACATGTTATTTCCTCTACAATTTTATTTACCCATATACCGGGTGTCCACGGAATGTGGCTCGCCTCTCTAACTTTTTTGTTTTTCAAGATAATGAAATAAAATTCGGGGGGTTTGTATACGACACAAAACTGCATTTTTTGACAGGTGACTCAACATTATGGAACTTCCGGTTTAACCGGAAGTGACATAAACTTTCGATTTTTAAATGGGACACCTGGTATATTTTTACTTTTTTTTACTCCATATGACATTCTAAATACAGCGATGTGTCACTTGTCACTTTTTGTCACCAAGAAAATATTTTTGTTCCAAATTTATTGTTTTATCTAGAGGATTATAAATACCTTTTTCTATTTGACGTTCATAATAAGTTCATTATGAACTTGAAATGAAGTTCATAATGAAGCTATTTCGATACGCGTTTTTTCTTTTTTTGATGTTGGTAACATTGAAATTGAAAAATTGACGTAAAATCACGTCTTTTGAAATTCAAAAAAAATTAGCAAAATCGCCCGAATTTTCGAACGCTCTGTATATGTACCGAATGTACAAGGATCACACAACGTATTCCGTTCAATTTCAAATCTCATATCGCTAAAATAACTTTAGAATCTCGTGGTAAAAATGGGTCAATAAATCAAAAAATGACAGTTCGCAAAATAATTTTTGTTGTCCAGAGGTTACTATGATAAAAAATAGTATTACCAACATAAAATTTAGACATAAAAATTTAAAGGATTTATTTTCTTTTTAAATATGTATTTTTTAATGAAAAAACTACAAATAGAAAAAATAGTATAAAGCACGTGGTTCATAAGGCGTTTTAGCGCACGTGTCAATTAAAAAACTCGCCACTTCGTGGCTCGTTTTTTAAAATAGAGGCGTGCGCTAAAACCGCTTCTTATGAAACGTGTACTTTAATATACTATAAAATCACTTATTTCAGTTCTCTAATCTTGAAAAAAATACAATTTTACTATTTTTGATCCAATGCTATGTGCTATGTAAAATTTAATCTTTAAAGTTGTATAACTCATTTTTTTCAAATGGCAACATGGTGGCTCGTCGGGTTAAGAAAAAAGAGGATTTTATTACGATAATTTTGATACCATAGGTACACTATAAGGTTTTAGAAAAGCTGTCATTAAAAAACTTTAAAAGGTACCTTGGAACTTTCCTAAAATGAAGCATCTTTTGAGAATAAATTTAGATTTAAATGCATCAAGTAGCCTGTGACCAGCAAAACTGATAAAACAAAATCATGCCTTAAAGAAAATTGAAATGCCAACAGCTTTTGCCAAAGTAAATTAGTTTGTTGTTTAAAAAACATGGAAAATAATGGTTTTACAAGGAGTGAAAAAGTTGATATGTTATTAGTGTTTGGAAAATGTAGAAATAATTCAACGGATGCTGCACGACTTTACGCACAAAGATATTTTAATCAGCGTCATCCAACCCGGCACTATTAGGTACCCAAAACTGGTTCCGAAAATGCGAAACCTTTGACGTATAAGAAATACTATGTATTATTTATTATGAATAAACTCTATCTATCTATCAAAAGATGCCTCATTTTTGGAAAGTTCCAAGTTACCTTTTTAAAGTTTTTTAATGACAGCTTTTCTAAAACCTAATACTGTATGGTATCAAAATAATCGTAATAAAATCCTCTTTTTTCTTAACCCGATGAGCCATTATGTTGCCATTTTAAAAAAATGAGTTATACAACTTTAAAGATTAAATTTTACATAGCACATAGCATTGGACCAAAAATAGTAAAATTGTATTTTTCCCAAGATTAAAGAACTGAAATAAGTGATTTTAAGGTATTCATAGCCCTCTAGATAAAACAATAAATTTGGAAAAAAAATATTTTCTTGGTGACAAAAAGTGACAAGTGACACATCGTTGTATTTAGAATGTCATAGGAAGTAAAAAAAAGTAAAAATATACCAGGTGTCCCATTTAAAAAGCGAAAGTTTATGTCACTTCCTGTTAAACCGGAAGTTCCAAATTGTTAAGTCACCTGTTAAAAATGCAGTTTTATGTCGTATACAAATCCCCCGAATTTTATTTCATTATCTTGAAAAACAAAAAAGTTAGAGGGGCGAGCCACATTCCGTGGACACCCGGTATATGGGTTAAACTTACCATACTCCATCCTCACCTTAGGTCTTCATTGATCAATGTAGTCTTATTAAAAACCTGTTTTGTTTTAAGCCAATTAACTAACCCTACGTATATATACAGAATTTACAGGTATTACTCGGCATCCTTTACTTTAATTATAAATTCCGAGATGGTGCCTAGCCATCTAGTAAAATTAAATCATCTAATACTAAAAGCAGTCGTTCCAACCGTAACACTTGGGAGTAAAAATTATTTTAAAAAACTTTGAAACAACGTTTTAGATTTTAAGCTGGCTTTAAAACTTTTATAAAGCACTTAATAAGATTTAATGGCTTTGCTAATAATCTTTTTAACTTTTCTACAGTAATCGATATGAAACTTTAAAGAATTGTAGTTATAGACAACAGGTTCCTACAATAAGGCTTAATTCTGCAATCGGCAGCGCTAGTAGGAGACTGGACAATAAAATAATCAAAACTTTTAGGTCTAGAAAGATTTTTTTTAAGAACAAACAAATATGAGAAAAAAAATTTAAAAACTTTTAAATTTTCCTTTAAGAACCCTGCACTTCTCTTATGGAAAATGGCCCTCGGTTAAATTTTCAACATTTTTAGTATATTGTAGAGAATGCCATTCTGATCAAAAGTGTTCATGGCCACAACAATATCTGCCGACCAGTTTTTGAGATACAGGGTGTCCAAGTTGCAAAATATGAATTCTCAATACATTATATTTTCCTAGTTTATAATATGAATTTGTTTTGTTTTTCTTAATTTTTGATGGCCCTGTCGTAGATAGAATAGAATACTATACAATAGTTTATAAATTTTTTATTATATAGGTACGGGGTGAGTGACGAAAATTATTTAATATTTTTTTTATGAGTTTTGAAAAAAATTTTGTAGATATTTCTTTATGTACTACTTGTCGCTTATCGTATGCTTTCAAATATATATAATTATTAAGGTTATTCAGGGTGTTTCCGATGATAAGCGATGGAAAAATAACATAAAAATGCATGTATTTATAAATCACCCGGTATATTAAAAATGAATCGGTTAAATTTCGTTATTTTTTTCAAATTTTTTGCTTAAGGTGTCTACTTACAATATTCATTAGTTATCGACGGATCTATGACACTTCATCACTCGACAGTTCATCACACGACATTTCATCACGGACACTTCATCACGGCGACATCCCATCGCTCCGACACTTCATCACGGCGACATTCTATCACTACGACACTTCATCACATCCCATTTCATCACTACGCCAATTCACCACACACAATTTCATCACCTCAATCAAAAAGTTGATTTAAAAAAAAATGCTCTGGGTAACAACGACAAACCGGTTGCCAATATACCTTTTAGACGGAATTTGTTCATCTAGTTATCGCCTTATCCTAGAAAATTTGTAGAAAAGGAATAATTACTTATAGGTTATTACTGATGTACCCTTTCAATGAAATGGTCATATTTCAACTTAAATATTAATGACATTTTTAATAATAAACAAAAATTATTTATATTTGTAATGATTTATTTATATATAGCAAATGTAAGGTTAGGTAATATTTATGTAAGTGGGAATAATTGATAATAATAAATTATTGTAATTGCAATTTTTGTCACGGAAATAATAATTTGTATATTATTTAATGTAATATACAGGGTGTTACAAATTCGAGGGCCACCATTGGGATCTGGGAAATGGTAATAGATACGGGGAAGTTTAAATTAGGGCAAAGTTGCGCAATTCAATGCCGATCAATATACCGTCAAGAAGATTTGTCCATTCCGAGTACTTCCGAAGATATTCGATAAAATCCGAATTTAACGTTTTTCATTTATATGTTTTCCTGCGTTTATTTAAATAGATAATTGAAAATAAATTGAACTTTCTCATTGCCACTTTTTCTCTTCTATTAGACTGTGGTAACAGATTTCGAATCCGACGTTTTGTCTCTGGGCCACATCATTAATTTATTTTTTTTAAATACGGACCTGGATTTTTTATTTTATTTTTGGAATCACCAAGGCTGATTGCATGATATGGTTGCAGGTGTGGTGGAACGGCCTGCGAGATCTCCAGATTTGACACCTTTAGACTTCTTTTTGTAGGGGGCTTTGAAAAATAAAATTTATAAACATAATGTTAATACATTAGAAGAACTTAGAGCTAGGATTATTGAAGGATTTAGGTCAATAAGGAGAAGGTCGATACAAATTAAGGTCCACTGAAAAAGTAAGGAACAAAATTAATCGATGTATACGTGCAAACGGAAATTTTTTTGAACATCTTAGTCTTAGATAAAATTGATTCTTTTTAGTGAATGTATAGGTACCTACCTACCATTATTTTCCGATTATTTCTAGAATTTAAGTAAAATCATTAATTAAAAAATAAACAAAAACAATATTATAAGATCTTTTTATTAGCTTAAACTTTTGAATCCTAATCAAAATAATGCAATCATATCATGCAATCAGCCTTGGTGATTCCAAAAATAAAATAAAAAATCCAGGTCCGTATTTAAAAAAAATAAATTAATGATGGGGCCCAGAGACAAAACGTCGGATTCGAAATCTGATACCACAGTCTAATAGAAGAGAAAAAGTGGCAATGAGAAAGTTCAATTCATTTTCAATTATCTATTTAAATAAACGCAGGAAAACATATAAATGAAAAACGTTAAATTCGGATTTTATCGAATATCTTCGGAAGTACTCGGAATGGACAAATCTTCTTGACGGTGTATTGATCGGCATTGAATTGCGCAACTTTGCCCTAATTTAAACTTCCCCGTATCTATTACCATTTCCCAGATCCCAATGGTGGCCCTCGAATTTGTAACACCCTGTATCTGTCACAACTATTTTCTATTATTTTAATATATTTTTGTCAAATGCTATTTGGTGGTTTTATTTAATAAATAAGAAATAAATAAATACTAAGTAATTCTATGATTTAAATCGTAAAAGTTAATTATATAATAATTTTCGAAATTATGTGATGAAATTGTGTGTGATCAATTGTCGAGTGATGGAGTGTCGGGATACCGTTATCGACATAACGAAAGCGAAATTCCAAATATTACTGAATTTTCGAAGTGAATACCTCCTGCATTTCTGTAGCAGAGCAAAAATGATCCCCTCTCTGGCCTCAGCATGCGGGGTGACGTCGTAAAAGTCAAGTAAAAAGCATTTTTCTAATCTAGTAGACTGACAATATTTGCGGATGATACAACGATTCTCTGGCAGGACTCTGATGTGATTCAGTTGGAGGAAACTAATAATCTCGACTTTATAAAGATTAAAGAATGGTGTGACTCGAATTGTCTGTCGCTAAAACAAACTTGCTTTCTTTTAGGTGTCAAATTCATAATGTTGGACCGGAATCTTATACGGTGTTTAATTCGTCAATAAGCAAATTTCTGGGTCTTTATATCGACGATAAATTAAAGTTTGAACGTCACATAATTAACCTAAATGCCAGAATATCTAGTGCACGCTACGCTTTAAGGGTTGTATCTCGAGAGTTGGAAGGGTTTTTGGCAAGGAATGGGTTTTTGCACTTATAGAGAGCCACCTTCAAGTTGTGTTTCTTGGGATCAGGCCCTCAGCACCTTTTCAGATCGGTATTTGTTTTGCAGAAAAGAGCTATAAGGTGCATTTGTCATGTGGGTCGCAGAACATTCTGTAGACCTCATTTTATAAATTTGTCAGTTGAAAGCTTAATTCTGAAATTCAAACTCCCTCAGCAACTGCCACAAGAAGCAGGCATATCATCGCTCTACCAATTCCTTCTTCTACTTTAACCAAAAACTCTCTCTTGTATAACAGCAAGAAATTATTTATTTATCTGCCCCTTCCTTTACGGAATATTATTTGCGACAGGAAGTTTCGGAGAGAGCTAAAAAATTTATTAATTGAGGAAGCATTCTATTCGATGACTGAATATTTCGAATAGAATTGAGCTGGTTTTTCACCTTATTTTTCCAGTAGTCGCAAATCATAAGCTTTATCATTCAAAAATTTTTTAATCAAACCACTTCAAATACTTGTATAAAAACAAAACTCTTTCATGGCGGTAGAGGGTTACGGAACCGACCAGATTAAGCTTTGCTGTACGTCACTAAAACTACCAAGGGTTAAAAACAGCCCCACAGGCGTTGTCTGTGCGTGTCCTGGGCAAAGTCCAGAGGGAATCATATACTTATATATTATATTATATAATGTAAAAATGTAGTATTTAATGACATGTTATAAAATTTGAATAATAAAGATATTTTGAAATCGAAAAAAATCGAAAAAATCACTAACTTAAGGTAGGTATAATATGTTCTCTTGTATTTGTACGGTGTTATTAACGGGATTACGTCGACTATTGTCTGTGTGTTCTGTGGCGCTGGTTGAAACTAAATGGACAGCTTCCAGCTGCTATATTAAGGAATTTTAACTGTAGTTGTGTTCTGATTTTTAAAATGTTTGTACCAAATTAAACGTTAAATTTTAAACCATCCTTTATCAATGAGAGTATGTTCTTGTGATAATAAAGCTGACTTTGACTTAATTTTATGACAATTTTTGCAATAACTTTATAAATTTAAAAGGTTATATTATTTTGAAAATTATTTTTTATATATTATACATTGTTATCTATCTGCCCTCTTCGCCACTAAAAGATGACAACACGACTAATTTTAATACTATTTCCAAATAGGTAGTCGTATCTTTACAATATAAGGTAGGTATAGTTAAAAAGTCTGGCACCAAAGTGCTAAATCCAATTTAAACTGATTACTACTATCACTATGTGTATATTATATAATTAGTAAATGGTACTTATTTGGCTACATCGGTGCATGGTTCCATTAGGCTTAAGTAAGGTTAAGTGTAAGATCAACCTTTACTATAGTAAAGGATGAACTTCGCCTTTTCAGAGGTTGGATTATATTCCATTTTTTATATTTTATTAAAAAGAATCACTGATATAACTTCTGAATAAAGATTTATTTATTTATTTATTTATTTATTATATAATTGAACAACTATTTCCGACGAATCGGCGCTGGTTCGGAAATAAACCTAAATATTGATAATAAAACGAAATACTAATACATTTAGATGATATATCGTATTTTTTTTTAATTTTCATGGGTTTAGATATTTCCAACAGACCATATGTCATTCGTATCCATCAACTTAAGTGGGTTAAAATAAAAATTTTATGAACGTTTCAAGTTTATGTGCTCTCAACGACGTTATATTATTTATAGCGGGATGTTTTTTTTTTTTTTATTTTAGTCATAGATATGACTCCCTTAGTCCCTAATAAAACAGTAAAAGTTGCTTTCACCAAAAGACAGGCCATTTAATTTAATGATAAATAATTATTTCAATTTTATAGTGTTACATTATTTTTTTTAAACACATAACCTAAAAATGTTTTCGGGAGTATCTAATAAATGTCGTTACAATGCATATAACATATCAGTTTCCGTCCGATTAAAAGCTTAATGACATCGGGCACCCCAATGTACCGGGTGGTCAAATAAGCGAGGACGTCGGCTTTATTGACCGGTATATAGTATCGTGCGAGCAAAAATTATTTGCATCAAAGAGGACCTTGCATCTAAGGACGTAATGCTTAGCCGTAGAGCTTAATACCTGTGGGATGTCAGTAACTACCT
Source organism: Polydrusus pterygomalis (assembly GCA_963969555.1). Taxonomy (NCBI): domain Eukaryota; kingdom Metazoa; phylum Arthropoda; class Insecta; order Coleoptera; family Curculionidae; genus Polydrusus; species Polydrusus pterygomalis. Next base: position 26,196,753 of record OZ018379.1, read on the forward strand.
GAATTTACAATCAATCAGTTATTCCGTCATCTTTGACAGTCGTTACAAGTAATTTGATTCATCGCTAATTTTTCCAATTTCTTGAACAATTCACACAATGGGCTTTACGGAACAGTAAAAAACATTCATGTTTGAAGCGTATTTTCGAAACGGAGTTAGAGTAAATAGTGAGTGGCAATACAATCTGGGTTTGTGCTTGGACATTTTCCTAAAGTTGCTTTTATTGCTGGGGATTTTTATCATTGCCTGAAAAGAACCGTGGCTGTGTTTAGGGAAACGGGTTTTATACAACACAGAGAAGGAGCAGGAAGACCATTTGTAAGAACAGAAGAACTTGTTGCAAACATTCGTGAAATAATGCAAAATACGCCAACAAATTGTATAAGACGCCTGTCCCAAGAAGTGGGAAGATGTTATGAACATGCAGGACTATTCTTAAGAAGCAGCTAAATTTATTTCCTTATAAAGTGCAAGTATTCCAAGAAATACAACCCGCAGATTTTGAAAGACGCAGGAATTACTCTCAATGATTTACCCAAAATTTATTGAAAAGAAATGATTTATTAGACCTGACATTTTTTCGGATGAAGCCTGGTTTCACCTCTCCGGTTATGTGAATTCTCAGAGTAAAGACAATATTTTAAATCCATTTGTGGGGCAATTGCTTGACCATAAACTACGTTTTGGATATTTTCAACAGGTGCAACAGCAGTTGATGCAAATAATTTTTGCTCGCACGTTGGATCCATATAGTTCGAATACTATTAATTAAGTTATGTTTATTTTAAAAGCGACAAGAATTTAAAATATTACCACCTAATAAGTAACATAGTTAGTCCATGATAGGTTTAGGATTTCGGTATTTTAATAATTTAAATATTCACAATTTTCTGCAAACTTGTATTCGCTTGCGGATCGATTGTAAATTTAGAATTGCCTATTCGGTCAATGATAGAAGTTACTTTCGCATTTAAAAAATACTAGTTACTGTATAATACTACATTGAAAAATAAACAAAGCCTTTAAAATGTTTTTATTTCAAATTTATAACAGAATATACTAACTGGAACTTTCTGTTTATTTTTATTTTATTAAAGACTCGAGAAACTCTAATTGATTGATTTCCGTAAGTACAAAGGGTGATGGACCACCTGCTAATTCGAAAAAAGCGAAGCTGGTGAAGAGAGCCAAAATTTATCGAAATCGGAATATTCGGAGGGACGACAAAATAATTTAAAAATAACTTTTCCTTGTTTTCTTTAAAAGTACGTAAGCCTAAATTATTTACTGAATATTTAGTACAAAAACATACATTTTACATACAGAATTGACAGTGTACAGTAAGTAGACTATATCGTTGCATCAAACTTATTTCCTGGCAACATTAGAGAAGATAAGTTAAATACCTTTAGCAAACCAGGATTTACATTCCACCGCGTCTGTAACCACCTCGTCTGTAAAGTTGTGAATGCTTCGGAGAGGCATTCAAGAAAAAAGAGGTAATCCTGGTCTAGACCCCCTCCCCCCCCCCTCGGACATCAGGGAGTTCAGTGCAACGAAACTGCAGATGAATTTCCCAGATATGGAGTCGCAACCCCATTCATTTTACCTAAACCAAAACGACAGGTTCTGTACTGGACGTGTGGGCTGAACGCCTCCCCATAGAGCAATGGCCAAGGACTATTTATATGTAACCTGAGTAAATAAGACCAGAGCGGATCTTAAACAGAAACCTGAACCTTTTAATAGGGATTCTGACCTGACATTGCAAGCTAAGGAAACATTCATCGGCGTCGAAGAAGATCCAATCTACGCTGATGGATGTCTGAAGGAACCTCGTTCTCTGCTAGGCTCTGGGAAGACTCAGGTATCAGGTGCTAGGATCGGCGGTACTCTAAAACGTAGAAATGACTGCTCTGGCTTGGAACGATATACTTGCCTTCATAAGAAGATCGAGGTAGTAAGAGTGATTGGAAGAATACGCTAAAATCTGCAAAAAGGATCGAGCAACTGAGCTAGTGAAGTCATTCGGGTCTAAAGCCCATCGTCGGTTGGAATTGCTTATTAACGTTTCGCTAGCACGAGTGGCGAGCTTCTTTAGAGGTGTTTCCATCTCCGGTGCTGGAAGTAGACTGTCTAGTCTGTCCGACACTAGCTCACCGACTGGCCGCAAAAGCCTAAACCAATTTGATCGTGCAACTATTTTATTTCATTCATGATAGCCATCACACTATTAAAAAATTGATAAGGTAAGACACAGGCTTAGAATATGCGGTACCTACTCTATTAGAAGTGGATATCAGTTTTGGGAACCAATGATAATTTATAGGAATACAATTTTCCCTATCTTTCCGTGGCCTAAAATCAAGTGTCTAACTTTTTACGATAGTTTTAGCATTCGGGTTATAAATAAAGTAATGAAAATTCATTCATGGAGTACATAAAAATGTAATTTAACAAAATTCTTTACAAGAAAAAAAAAGGTTGAAAGGGAAAAAATAAAATGGTTAACACATTCTCGTTGTTTTATTCTGCTATAATGTTTTACTCGTAATAAAAGTTGGTGGGTAATAAGAAACTTATTTGGCTGGTATCAAATTAGTTTGATACTATTCTCGGTTTTATTTCTCTTTAACGATTGGGTTTAGTATTATAAAAATTCAGTTTTTTGGATTACATTTTGTGGTTTCGGTCTTGTATAAACGAAATTTAGGAAGTAAAATGTACCGATTATTAATATTTAAATTGGGTAGGTAGAAACTGAACTCAAGAAGAAGAAATGAACATTGCGGGTCTATCAGAATAAACAAAAAAAAATGTATACTGAACGCTTAACAGTGAGCACTAAGAAAGTTTTTTGTTCTTAAAAGCCAATACGGTTGTTTGTAGACCTTATTTTATTGGTTCTGAATAGATAGACTTATTTTTTTTAGATAACTTAGGTTTCAGCGAAAGCAAATCCTAATATCAACTTGAAGAAATAGTCCACGCTTTAAGTGGAGTGTATATTTGAAAGGAGGGAACTAAGACACTTTAGGTCTTCCTCCTCTGGTATATTAAAATAAAGTTTTCATGAAGGGTAACTTCTCCATATGTTTCGAATGTATATACATTCATCATCAGGAGAATAGAATATGGAAAATAAGAAACACAACAGTTTAAACGGAGCTACAAGATGATGGAAAGGTCGAGTTACGTATTTAAAGAAACTTCAAACATAATGATAGACCTAACGAGAGGCTATTCGTAAAGTATAATCAGAAACCAAGTCAGAAAGTTATCACAGCATTAAGTTATGTGTCAATGTAAAAGTATTTGTAATAAAGAGAGAAAGACGCTGATTGTTGTGAAGGAGGAACAGAAAGAATTGAGTAAAAAGAAGGGTCGATTCAATTGACCAATTAAAGGGACTAATAAAAAAATTATTTTGTGTGAGGTCACATATTAGTGAAACAGCATTGTAAGTGTGGGGAGAGAAAATTATATATAAAATTTAAAAAGCAGTAGATGTTATAAATAATGTTTTTCTTGTGTCATGTAGACATCCTTTGTTTAATATTGTTTTCAATTGAATCGACACATCATTTTACTCAATTTTTTCTGTTCCTCCTTTACAACAATCAACTTCTTTCTCTCTTTATTACAAATACTTCTACATTGACACATAACTTACTGCTGTGATAACTTTCTGACTTGGTTTCTGATTATACTTTACGAATAGCCTCTCGTTAGGTCTATCATTATGTTTGAAGTTTCTCCAAATACCTAACTCGACCATTCCATCATCTTGTAGCTCCGTTTGAACTGTTTGCACCTATTGTATTTTTTATTTTCCTTATTCTATTCTCCTGATGATGAATGTAGATAATTTATCCTTCAATAAAAATTTATTTTAATATACCAGTGAAGGAAGACTTAAAGGGTCTTATTTCTTTCCTTTCAAATCCTAATATGTTAAACGAAAATATACACGAGACATTAATTTCTACAAATGGTGAAATAAAGTATCACATACATAGGCAATTAAGTGACACTACCACATGTCGCGAAACTTGCGGTTTATAATGGACACAATGCTGCGAAGCACGTACGCAATGCATTGCGAACGCAGCCTTTCAAACATTAAATTTACAAAGTCAAAATATAGGTGTCTAATAAGTCAATTACTCAGTTCCTTGGTTTGTCGACAACAAATACTAAAGTTAATATTTGTACCTTAGTTATAAAACTAAGATCCCCAAACTTCCCAAAATTTTGATTGCATAAATATACTAAGTATAGAATAAAAATAATTATTCAAACAAACATTTCTTTTGTATGTGTTACAGATCGCTGATAAAGTTTCTATTTTATGATGTGGTCCTCACAACAGTAATTTTATTTACAACGGCCCTTGAGCAGTTAGGCAGCCCTGATATAAAAGTCACTGAGCAATAAATAATTAGTAACGGATTCTATTTTGTATATTTAAAGGTAGTAGCTTCTATAGATTAAAATTACTTGTTGCGAAATACCCGAAAAGAAAATTATAATAAATATTACAGTTTGTAAGGAATAACCCATCCTATATTGATTTGGTGTTTTTGTAAATCATCTCGTAATAAGAAGGTCGACACATCATTCTTACTACCTTATTTACTAAGTAAACTTACGATGATATAAGAGTAAAAGTTTCATTCGATCCCATTTATTTGATAGAGAGCAATCCGTGACATATGGCCATAATGCCAAAACTCATTAGTGTTGGATAGGTCACGAACACAGCATGCGGTTTTCGATGGACAGTTGCGAATCGATCCAGCAACGGAATGTTAATAAAATATTAGGCTATTAGAGTGGGAATTCGCCCAATAAATAATTATGTGTTTCGACAAAGCAATAATTATACAGTATGTACAGTATTATGCTTTTATCCTGTACACTTTTTAAAGTCACCCATTTACTGGTTAATTCCCTGAACAGTGGCTGATGTGCACCACTAACCTCCAACCAATAAATCCTCTAGGTAATTAAGCCAGTTGAAATATAAGTAACAGAAATTTATCTCATCCTACCCGGTCCGACACTGGAAAGGCTTAAAAGTCTTAAAGCCATAACTGTAGCTACTACTCACCGACGGACGTCCGCTGTTAGAAAATGTCTTCATTCTACGTTTCCTGCTCGGCGACCTCGATTTTGTTAAAAATGCCTTTGTTCTCCACAGTCACGGCTCGACGACCTCGTCGCTGTTAAAAATGCCTTCGTTCTACGTTCACTACTCGGCGACCTCGTCGCTGTTAAAAATGCCTTCGTTCTACGTTTAGTGCTCGACGACCTCGTCGCTGTTAAAAATGCATTTTTTTCCACATTCACGGCTCGACGACCTCGTCGCTGTTAAAAATGCCTTTGTTTTACGTTCACTGCTCGGCGACCTCGTCGCTGTTAAAAATGCCTTCGTTCTACGTTTACTGCTCGATGACCTAGTCGCTGTTAAAAATGCCTTTGTTCTCCACATTTACGGCTCGACGAACTCGTCGCTGTTAAAAATGCCTTCGTTCCACGTTAACTGCTCGGCGACCTCGTCGCTGTTAAAAATGCCTTCGTTCTACGTTTACGGCTCGACGACCTCGATGCTGTTAAAAATGCCTTCGTTCTACGTTCACTGCTCGGTGACCTCATCGCTGTTAAAAATGCTGTCGTTCTACGTTTACTGCTCGACGACCTCATCGCTGTTAAAAACCCTTTCGTTCTACGTTCAGTGCTCGGTGACCTCATCGCTGGTGAAGGCCCTCGTTCTACGTGTACTGCTCGACGACCTCGTCGCTGTTAAAAATGCCTTCATTTTATGTTCACTACTCGGAGATCTCGATTTAAAATTGGAGAAGTCGCTGTGCCCTCTAACCCCTTGTTCACCGCGACAGTCAACATTTTCACGCCGCACCGCATACATTGTAAGGGTATTTGATTCGCCTTCATCCCATAATATTATTTGTCGCACGAAATGCCCCAAGAAGCAAATATTTCTATGCTCTCTCCCCCATTGGAGGTATGAGATATTACGTGCAGCGGTGCCCCTTCCCTAGCCTAGGTGCGCTACTGGATTAGTACGGGCCGTGATGAAATATGATGATTCGGTTTTCAGTAATACAGCAGGGACAAACTCTATCGAACGAAATGTCTGCTCTCTATAAATACCTGATGACTATATTTTATTACGCAACGAATATTGCTTCATGTTATTGATGTAAATGTGTAAATAAGGGATTGCCCTTTAACTTTTACAACTTTTATTTATTCACAGTTAAATAAAATTTTAATTAAGAATTCGTTAATTGGAACTTCATGTTTCGAATGGGACCCCATATTGACATTGTGCGAAAAAAGCAATTTAATTTATTAGATAATTTGCTTTGTGTAACTTTCTCTTACGGAAAGTTGCCTTGTTCTTGGCACTTTTATTGACTGATGTATTTCTTTTTATTGTTATATTCTTTTACAGAACATACACAGGAACGTTAGATGAAGTTATTTTTTCTACAGAGCTTAGAGAAAGCCTGCTTTTTCACGTAAATAGTGCAAAATTGTAAAAATAGACAACATAAATAGTATTTATTTATTGGATTGAATTAAATCATTCAATAAAATAAGTCTTTTGGAAAACAAACTTTATATAATTTTAAGTCATAAAGTAACACTACATGCAATCAGACGTTAATTATTATTGGCTGTTTGTTTAAAGTTGTTTCAAGTTTACTTAACGAAATGCATTTAAATAAATAAAAAAATATTGCTTTATTTTCTTAACAGTGTGAAATATACAAACTTTTTTTAAAAATGAAACGGATTAAAAAATACCCTAAATTAAGTTAAGTTAAGTATTAAATAATATTATTTTATGGCTAATAGAAAGGTGTATAAATTAATATTAATATCTTATACGTACTACAAACTTTTTATTTAAATAAATTACCCTACTTAAAAATGCTCTGAACAGTATAAAATAATACTGTCTTAAGGCTATTAAAATATATTCTGAATAATAATATTTATAAATAACTTATCAGCGAAGCATTGTAAATTAGAAATAATTAAATATTTAAATTTAATAATATTTCCTGACCTTGTGACAATTTCATTAGCAGAAAGATATTTTGTTGAATTAGGGTCAGTTTTCTTTTTCTATCGGAAACAGAAACCACCGGCGTATACAAGGGGGGGGTTATTACCCCCCCCAGGATTACTTAAAGCGTTGTTGAATTTTTGTCCTTACTCCTTAAAGTTCCTAGTATCCTAGCCGGGCACGTAGCTAGGGGGGGTACAAAGCCCCCCCCCCCCCCCCCGAAACTCGAGCTCTGATCTCGGCAACATAGGCAACACATTAAACATTTCCTACACTATTACATTTTCTTCAACTCAATTATTACCGGGTTTGTTTTTGTGCTTTTCTTGAGGATTTTGTGTTGTGTTTTTTATTTTTCCCTTTGAAAACCAAGCACCATGATTCAAAAAAGGGCGTGGCACCCAAAAAATTTTCGCCAGCGGCGCATTTTTTTGCACCTTCGGCGCGATCCCAATGGGCCCCCCCGAAAAGAAATCCTGGCTACGTGCCTGATCCTAGCCGATTACCCCCCCCAGACGCATGAGCTGAATACGCCGTTGACAGAAACATGTCTCGGCATATTTACCAAAATGTGTCTAAAATGCTATCTGACTTGGTATTATTTTTACGAACAAAGCTAGACGATAAATGACATTTTTATTGAAAGAAAAAGAAATTAGATAAGAAAGCTTTAGAGAAATTAATTTTTTTAAATAAGATGGGTTCCTAGAAAAGGTTCTATTGGGTAATATGTATGGAACCCGCCGCTTTCTTTTCATAGTGAATTTATAACAATTGAATTGCGCAAGTGATCCCGCGCAGAACCTACAATTTTTATTGTTATCTTCGTCGTATTTTCGAATTATTTAAATTTTATTTTTTATTTATTAAATAATTCCCAACGAACTTTAGAAGTCCATTACAGGGAAAATATTACACTAACTTAAATATAAACAAATTTTTTTTTTACAAAAATATAGAATTACAATACATGATACAATACAAATAAAATTAATAAAATAGTCAAATTTAAATCAATTTTAAAACTAATTTCCGTGCTTTTATTTTTTTTAAAAATACAATTTAGTTTTCTTTTTAAAGAGTGTCAATTTTTTTATATTTTTATACATATTTGGTAGGGTATTATAAATTATAACCCCATTGTATAATAATGATCTTTTACCAATATTGCTTTTAATATTTACTGCTAAAATACTTTCATTTTGCCTTGTGTCATGATTATGTACGGTATTTAATTTTTGGAATGTGATTTTTGATTTTTTTTGATGAGTGGATATTGAATGAATAATTACACATATTTTTAATTTATACAAATTTTCTAAGTTTAAATATCCTAGTGGTTTGTATAAATTTATTGTTGGTTCTAAAAAAGGAAGCTTGTAAATACATTTAATAAGTTTATTTTGTAATTTTTTTAAAGGGTTTATTATTGTTGAGGTAGCAGATCCCCAGACGGATATTAAATATTGAAATTTAGAATAAATTAGAGAATAATAAATATTTTTTAAAAGCTTAATTGGTAAATAATATCTTATTTTATAAAAAATTCCAATCAATTGGGTAATATTTTTCCTGAGATAATCGATATGTGTTTTCCAACCTAAATTTTCATCTATATGCAGTCCTAGAAATTTTATAGAATCAGCATATTTTATGATTTTATTATCAAATAAAATTTCTTTTTTTGATAGCAAGCTGTTTATTTTTGTTTTAGTAATATATATAAAAGAAGATTTTTTTAAATTTATTGATAATTTATATGACTGAAACCAAGAAAAAATGATTTGTAAATAATTTTTTATTTGATTTTGAATGTCAAAGTAATTATCGCCAAAATAAATAATAGTTGTATCATCAGCAAATAATTGTATCTTACCATTTAGGTTTAATTTAGATATACTATTAATATATATAAGAAATAATATTGGTCCTAAAATTGATCCTTGCGGAACACCACATTTAATAGTTTTTTGAGTACTTTAACTGTTATTAATTTCAACATATTGTGATCTATTGCTTAAATAACTTTCAAACCAATTGTAAATATTTCCCCTTATTCCAATGTTATGAATTATTTGTAATAAAAAATTATGGTTAACTGTGTCAAACGCTTTACAAAGGTCTAAAGATAATAAAGAGCATTTTTGATTTTGATCTATTTTTAATTGAATGTCTGTTATTACATCCATAACAGCAATTTCAGTACCTCTATATTTTCTAAAACCATATTGACTATCTGAAATTAAATTTTGATTATCTAAGAAATCTGTTAATTTGTTGTTCATAATTTTTTCTAAAATTTTTGAAAAAACTGGCAAAACAGATATTGGCCGATAATTACTTGGATCATTTTTTGAATTTGCTTTAAAAATTGGTGATACTTTAGCTAATTTCATTTTTGATGGAAAAATACCCTTTTTAATAGATAATTCAAATAGTTTAAGTAAAATTGGTAATATTTCTATTTTGACTTTTTTAATAAATTTTACTGATATTTCATCAAAACCGCTTGCTTTTTTTATATTAAGATCATTTATTATTTCTTCAATTTCACCCATAGTTATCTTTTCTAGGTTCAAAAACATCGAGTTAGGGTTTGCATTTTCAGTATATCTTCTTATAAATGGAATTTGATTTGATAAATTTTCGCCAACATTTATAAAATATGTGTTCATTTCTTCGCATATGGTTTGTTCGTCTTTAATTTCAATACTATTGGATATAATACTATCAATGTTGGTTTTGTTTTTCTTTGACTTGTTTGTCAATAATAAATTTAAATTTTCCCAAATACCTTTTTGGTCACTGTTCAAAAATATGTTTTTAAAATATTTTTGTTTTGTTGTTCTTATTGTTTGTTTTACAAGTTTATTTAATTTATTAAAAGTCTGCTCATATTCTTCAATCATTGGATATTTCTTCTTTTTTTCATATATCTTGTCTCTTGTTTTAATCATTTTTGCTAAATCTTTCGGAAACCATGGTTTCGAATTTTCATTAATTTTTATTGTATTTGTATATGATGAGGATTCAAATATTTCTAATATCTCATCATATAGTTTATCTGGTTCGTTAATTAAATGTTGCCTACTTTGTAATTTTATTAGGTCATGTTTTAATTTATCTATAAAATATTCTCTAATTTTAATATTTTTGAAACTTCTATTATTTTTGGTATTTTGTTTAGGTATATTTAAAATTTGTATTTTATGATCACTTAATGGACTTACTATAAACTTTATCTCTAGTTTATTTTGCATATTTGTTAGGGTATGGTCTATCAAGCTTTTGTAGTTTGTAGTTTCTCTTGTTGAAATAGTAGTATTGCAAAGTGTAAAATTATTTGACGAATATATTTCTAAAAGTCTTTTTGAATCACTAGTATTTTAAAGTAAGTTAATGTTCATATCACCAACCATTAAACATTTGATTTTATAATTGTTTAAATTTTCAAGTTTTTCTTCAATAATATTTAAAAAACTATTACTTTTTACGGATGGTGGCCTATAAATACCACAAATAATAAATTTTGGAGATTTTATTTTAATTGCTATATATGATAATTCACCTTCAATTTTTTCTAAAATTTCATAGTCAAATGTCTTTTTCACAAAAATGCCCAATCCACCTCCTCTCTTTTTCCTGCATGCATATATTGAATTAAATATTTTGAAATTATAATATTTTTCTTCTTCTTTGTAAACCCATGTCTCACTAATTACTATAATATGAATATTTTCATCATCTGCTAAAATTTCAATTTCATCCATTTTATTCTTAATTGATCTGGAGTTTATATATAAAACTTTAAGATTTTGTATAATATTTATATTATATTTTGCCATTATTAATTATAGTTTATTTTTTCTTTGCTCTGTTTAATTTTCCATTGGTGCAATATACAATCATTTTTATTTGCTTCATGATTATAATCATTGTTTTTATTATATAGCTTATTGTAAATAATGCAGTTAGAACACTTTGGAAATTCTTGTTTACAGTCTTTAAACCATTATAGTTAGTGATTTTGTTCAGTTAATATTATAAAATAATAGAAGATACTATAGTGTCCGCAAAAATAATTAAAAGAGAATAATTGTGGGATATCGAAAAAGTGTGTAACTGTTTTTTATATTGGAATACACAGGGATTCAAGCACAATGGATACTCTGGAGCGGGTAGACCACGACTGCCGTTTCATCCTTGTTAGGACCAGCGCCGGTTTAAGGTACGGTTGCGCCCGGTGCTACTTGTATAAGCATCGCCCTTCGTATTCTTAGTTTATACCAAAGACTATTATTAATTATTCTATGGTTTATACAAGCTGAAATTATTGTATTTTTATATTAGGTATGTTTGAAAAAAAGGTTCGAAAATACGAAATAACATAATTTATTATAAATAACTTCACAGAATAAATCAGTGACAAAAAAAATAACAGAAACAGCCAAAAACGATTACGAATATAAAAATACATACAAACAAGAAGCGGATTACAAGAATAATAAGAAGGTTAGAAGAACGAATTGACAACATAATACGATTCTGAAACATTCCTTGCTATTCCTATTTTGCCACGGTCCACCTTATCTTAGTCCTATCACCAATACATTTAGGAACTAAGTGAAAATAGAATATAAAAAAAACACAAAAATAAATATTTTACGCTTAAAATCAATAAAAAAAAACGCAACAATATATTTTCTCTAACTATGTTCTCAAAATCAAAAAGATCCAAATAATTATATATTTATATAAAAAAAATACTACTGCTACATACCTAATGCCCAATATTGCAATAAATTGACATTTTTCACTACTAATATCAATAATAATATATTTGAAACTTTTGAAATTAAGAAATAATCACAAGTAACATGTGAGTTTTGAAATTCGAAAGAGGAGTTTCATTCCGTTTTACTTACAAGAGTCGCTTCCATGCTTTTAAATTTGAAAAAATTGTATTACCTGGTTTAGTGTCAACAGTTTTTAAAATGTCTGAATTTATTGATAATATGGCTAAGAAATTCAGTTTTTCTTCAGCAATTGAATTTCTAAGATAGGTTTTAACTCGTTTTAGAGTGGAAAATGACCGCTCCCCGCTAGCATTCGTAACCATTATGGAAAAAAAATACGAATGCAACAATTTTTCTAAATCTTTGGGTATTCAACTTCAATCTCATGACTTTTTGAAGTGAATGCACTCTTCAGGAAAATATTCGTCCATGCTATGGTTTTTATTTTACCTATACAAGGTCTTTCCGCGCACCGCCCTTATAAGATTTACCGCCCGGTGCTATAGCACCCAATAGCACCCATGTAAAACCGGCTCTGGTTAGGACTCTACGGGCAGTCATAACCCAAGTAATCCCGACAACGGCGGTAAGATGTATTAAAAGCCTTTTGCAAAAGTAAAGCGGTCATCAATAGATCATAGCGCCATCCCAGCGGAATTAACTTCAATATAAAAGGCAGTCACACTGATAATATCAAAAGGTAGACAACCAAATAAACCACGAAGTACATCACAATCCAGTATAGGGAACGCTATTTGCGTTATCAGCGAAACATCTGCCGTTTTGCAGATTAGAAACAGATCAACGTTGGCACCCACTAGAATGCGCGCAATCCGTTTAAGAAAAACCATAAAAATATTTAGAAGATAATATAGTGTCCGCCAAAATAATGAAAAGAGAATAATTGTGGCATATCGGACAAGTATGTAACTGTTTTTTATATTGGAATACACAGAGCTCCAAGCACAATGGATACCCTGGGGCGGGTAGACCACGACGGTGTTAATTCCGCTGGGATGGCGCTACGGTGTATTGATGGCCGCTTTGCTTTTGCAAAAGGCTTTTAATACATCTTACCGTCATTGTCGGGATTGCTTGGGTTATGACAGCCCATAGAGTTTTAAGAAGGAGGAAAAGGCCGTCGTGGCCTACCCACCCCAGGGCATCCATTGTACAGGGTGGCCCATTAATAAGGGACGCCGGCTATATCTCGGAAACCATTAATCGTACAACGGGGGCGCAATTTTGTAATAATAACAGTTTTTTTGATTTTATCCCGAAAATTCAAATCATACGGTATACCTATGACATCATAATCGCAAAGTAGATGGAATTTACAAGAAAATATGTGAAAACCGCAGTTCGATATCTTTGTTTGTTTCAGAGTTATTGCCAGAACAATAATTTTTAATACAAATTGCGCCCTCTAGCAATTTTATTAGAAATTATTGTGTACCATTGGATACGACAATTGAAGGTACTTCCAAACAAGCTTAAATTTAGTAAAATCGGATAAGTCGTTTAGAAGTTACAGCGATTTTAATGTTTACACTTTCAATAGCTTCTCCCACTCTTATCAAGTGAAAGTGTAAACATTAAAATCGCTGTAACTTCTAAACAACTTATCCGATTTTACTAATTTAAGCTTTTTTGGAAGGAAAAGGTAAGTACCTTTAATTGTCATATCCAATGGTACACAATAGTTTCTAATAAAATTGCTAGAGGGCGCAATTTGAATTAAAAGTTATTGTTTTGGCAATAATTCTGAAACGAACAACAATATCGAACTGCGGTCTTTACATTTTTTTTTGCAAATTTATTCCACTTTCCGAATAAGATGTCATAGTTATACCGTATGATTTGCATTTTCTGGATAAAATCAAAAAAACTGTTTTTATTACAAATTGCGCCCTCTAGCAATTTTATTAAACACTATCGTGTACTGCTGGATACGACGATTGAAGGTACTTACCTTTCCCTTCCAAAACAAGCTTAAATTTAGTAAAATCGGATAAGTCGTTTAGAAGTTACAGCGATTTTAATGTTTACACATTCAATAGCTTCCCCCACTCTTATCAAGGTCGGTACGCCAACAAGCCTTAAACCAAAATGATGCAGAATTGTCTAATCTTTCCAATAATATAATCAGAGTTATACCTTAATATGGGAATTTTAGAAGAAATTTAAAATTTAAAAAACTAATTTTCAATTGTGCCCCCTTGCGGCGAAATGAGGAACTTGAAAGTAATTTCCAGAATTTTCTCATGACCGCTTTACTCATAAATTTTTTTTCCGAAAGCTGTACGATTAATGGTTTCCGAGATAAAGCCGGCCTCCCTTATTAATGGGCCATCCTGTACTTAGATAACTGTGTATTCCAATATAAAAAAAAAACAGTTACATACTTGTCCGATATGCCACAATTATTCTCTTTTATTTATAAAAGAATATTTGTAAGTTCAGATTTAGTTTAAACAGTTTCGATTCAACTAAAATCGAATAAACTTTTTTAAAGTACTAATTAACTAGCTTTTAAGCAGGCTTAGCCTCTATTTGTGTCCTGTAAACCTGCGACTTCAATAAGCTGACGTATTATCCATTTCGGTATTTTTAATTAAAATTTTAAATAAATAAATGCAACAATTACGGTCCAAAATGCTAATGCGTTTACATCCTGCATTGGTCAATTTGAAATCCGTTGTAACGTAATTTCCATGACATTGCTGTTGCCATCAGAGAGCAATAAAGTGGATGAAGCTGCCAAGTGTCGTAGTTTAGATACGAGAAGGAAATACGGCTAATATAATTTTGGATGTCTCGAATTACAAGGAAATTACACAGTGTGTCTACTTAAGTTGGCGACATATTATGGGAAACTTTTTTATTATTAATTTTACGAATAAAGTTATTGGGTGTGCATGTTCCAAAGACTAAAATGCAATTATTAGATGTTAATTTTGTTCAGTCGTATACGAGGTAGTGATGTTAAAGAACAGGTAAATTTCTGAAACAGGTTCGAACAGTTCGGTTCTCACCCGGGAACCTGTTCCGTAAACCTGTTCACCTGTTCTTTTGATCATAAATTATTGTCACTCACTCACTTGGTAAAAAAAGGTAAAAGGTCGCCAAAGTTGTAAAAAACCGGTTTTTGTTAATCACTTTCTAAAAAAAAAAAAAAAAAAGGTCGCCAGTTCCGTAAACTACCAATACAGAGCACCACTGCATCCGCGTGTGTGCTCTCACTGCTCCCTGTTCCCTTGTTCCCTGTCTGCTTCAAAGAAAGGAGGAACAAAGATTTTATGAGTGATTGGTGATATGGTGATATGGTGATATGGTGATATTTATGAATGACATCACTCGAGCGCAATCATCTGTCATAAGTCTATCTAAAGAACCGGTTCAGTTCTTTCACAAAGAACAGTTCACTGAACAGGCTATCTATAAATTAAGCAAAAAAATAGTAGTCACGTGATTCGCATTATCTGTCAAATTTTAATTTTTTCCAAAATATAATTCAAAAGTGGGGTTATTTCTGAAAATATCAAAGAAGTTATAAGAAAAAGTTTTTTTAAATGCAATTTCTAGCCCACATGCAAAATTTCAGCTGCAGAGGATTTTTTACCCACCACTAAAATTTATTTTCCACTTAATGAACACTTTACTGATGACACTGTGTTTTTTGCAACATTTTCAAAAATACTTATTTTATGAAGTTACCTTATACAGGGTCTAAAACAAATAAACTTTGCATCACATGCGACCAAATTTTAACAGCCCAATTTTGATTTTGTAGAAAAACACACATTTAGTATGGCACTACTTTAAAGAAAATTTATGTGAAATAAAGCATTGTCAAAACTAAGAAGTTTTATATAGGTTGCAATTTACAAAATATGGGTAAAAAATCAAAATTATCTTATGCAGCTAAAATTTCGCTTGGATACACATATTTACCATTTTTACTATATGTATACTGCACGTTCCTTAGCATAAAGGGTGTAATTGTCCTGCAGGCATCCCGTATCCTATTTTCGATATCTTCTGGTGTTTGTTAATGTAGCCTAACAAAAAGAAATCTAAAGTTGTTAAGTCACATGATCGAGGGGGCCACCCAATTAATGCATCCCTACCGATCCATTTTTGTGCTAATGATTGTTTAAAATATTCCGAACTTCGCCATAGTAATAAGCAGGAGCTCCACCTTGTTAAATCCATATTTGTTCCCTTTTAGTATTATCAACCTCTAAGAACTTGTGGTAATTCAGTTTGCGAAAAGAATAAATATCTATGCCGGTTAAGTGGCTCGCGGAAACAATATGGACCAATAACTCTTCATTAAGCGAACAATGGTTTTGATTTTGATTTTCTCGCACCCAGAATGGATTAACTGTCGAATAATAGTGCATATTATGGCGGTTAACTGCTCCATTACTGCGAAAGGTAGCTTTAAAAAAAATAATTTTAAAGATGTTATTATAGCAAAAAAGGATTATTATCCCTAATATCTTAAATTTTTTTTATGTTGGTTAAGAATAAATAGCACATGCTAATTTTTAACATATTACACATTAATCTTATTGGCAATTAAATCAATTGGCCTAATGACACAATTAATAGAATACATTTTACTAACCACAATAATTGGTTAAACGACAAAAGGCAGCAGGTGTTTAATGGCAATTAGTTAAAGCAATAATTAGTCCAGCGGTCAATTTATCAACCGATACTCCGTGGTTAGCAACAGTTCGATAACAAGAATATATAAACGCGATCGTAGCTGTTGTCAAATCTGGAAAATTTACTAATAAGCAGGGAATTAATTATTCATAAAAGTAAAGAATAATGCAGTAACTGTACTTGTTTACGGAAACCAGTTATGCCAAGCCATGATTACAGATTTTTAGGAATTTTTCTTTTAATCTTTGAAGTCTTGACACATTTATTGAAGTTTATTTTTATTGGCTTTATTTGCCAGGCAATAAAATTTTGATTAATTTCTTATTGTGGTTGATTTGACAAATTGCAAATTTGTATTGTACTGAAAGCATTTTTATTTTTCTGTTTTGTTACTTGAATTATTTTTTGCAGGATTTCTTATGTTTTATTTTCTGCTTCTTCTTTTCTCTTTTTCTTCTTTTTTTTCCAATCAAAAAAAAATGTTCTTTATGCAACAAAAATATGTTGAACTTTTTTTCGCAAATGAAAAGTGATTCCTAGTACGGAAAAAATAACAGTTCATAAATGATTTTTAAGTAATTGGTAGAGTCGATTCACTCAGTAAACCTGCAAGATGGCCGACATGTCATATGACAAAAGTCATATTCCAGCTAAATAAAATAAATTTTTGCATTTTCAATTACTTTTTTCATATGACATGTCGGCCATCTTGCAGGTTTACTGAGTGCATCGACTTTATATTTTTTGGTAAATTTTAATATTTTATGTATTTTAATATCTGTTTATATTGTTGTTTTAATGTTGCTGTTATTTAATTATTCTATTCCATACACTTAACCTATTATTATCTTTATGTCCTACTCGAATATTATTGTTTCATAATACCATAGTTACCAGACACTTTAAATGGTAATTTTCTACGAGCGTGTAACTTTTCACACCCATTTCAGTGTGAAAAGTAAATTACTTTTTACACGCCCGGTGAAAAGTTCAACTTTTCACACGCTCGTAAAAAAAATCTTGTACTTTTCACACGCTCGTAGAAAAAATCTTTTATGATATACGTAAGAAAATATCTCGTTTAAGGCACTCATATGAATTGCGAAACTCGCTTCGCTCGTTCCGCAAATTTTCATATGCGTGCCTTAAACGAGTTATTTTCACACTTATATCATAAATAGCTATTAATACCCTAGGGGCCCTAGGGCATTAAGAAAGTTTCTAATGCCCCCGGGCATTAAAAGAAATAAATAGGAAAAATCAAAGTAACAACTTTTGACTTTGACACAGCACAACAATGAACACTTATTACCTTTGTTTATTTAGCAACTTTATAGGTAAAAAAATTTTGTGATTTTGAATATTCTTTTAATTTAACTTGGAATTATCTGAAGTAATGCATAAAATATTGTATGTACCATGGCCATTACTTGATGTCTATACCCTCGGACAACTTACAAACCGTCGGGCCAATGGCCCTCGGCTTTGTGAGATTGTTGCCCTCGGAGGCATAAACATCATCATAATGCCCTTAATACATAAATAACTATTATGTCATACCAGTACATTATTGTGTTTTTATACCTTAGATACCACCTACATAATGGATAAAGTACACATTATGACCCGCGCGGGCATTAAGTGTTGCATTAAGTGTGCATCTTGTTCCATTTTTGATTTTTGACATTTTAATAATGTCAAGGTAATATCGCAGGTAAAAATAAAAAATTGGTAAATCAAATTAAATTAAAAAAAAATATTTATTATTCAAAACGAACTGGTATGACATAAAATTTTGTATGCACCACGGGTACTAATAGATATATACCCTCGGGCGACTTACGAACCCTCGGGCCAGAGGCCCACGGCTTTGTAAGACTGTCGCCCTCAGGGCATAATCATCTACTTAGTACCCTTGATACATACGTAACTATTATATCCTACTTAAATATTATAGTTTCATAATACCATAGTTACCAGACACTTTAAATGGTATATAATACCCTAGGGCATTAAAGAAGTTTTTAATGCCCTCGGACATTAAAAGAAATAAATAGGAAAAATCAAAGTAACAACTTTTGACTTTGACACAGCACTACAATAAACACTTATTACCTTTGTTTATTTAGCAACTTTATAGGTAAAAACCTTTCGTGATTTTGAATAGTTTTTTAATTTAACTTGGAATTATCTAAAGTAATGGGCACACACGGGCATTACTTGATGTCTATACCCTCGGGCAACTTACAAACCCTCGTGGCAAAGGTCCTCGGCTTTGTGAGATTGTTGCCCTCGGAGAAATAAACATCATATTGCCCTTAATACATAAATAACTATTACTGTATTGATTTTTTTTTTTGTTTTTTTTACGATGTACGGGTAGAAAAAGAAAAGTAATTTCTTTCAAATTTTACTACCTACCACTTTTTAATCTGTATTTGTCTAAGCACACAAAATGTTCTCGTCCCATTCATGGTTTTTAATTTTTAACAATTCTTTACATTCCTTAGTATAAGTGGCACTTGGGCCCTTCAGTGCTGATAATGATACTTTCTAGTACCGAAACATGTACATCCCATTAATTTGACTTTTAATATATATATTTGTGGAGAGGACTGTGGGTTTTTTTTTTCCTACATTATTGTCTTACTTTACTGAGCTGAACTTCAAAAATAATACACTGGAAATCGGTTAGATGAAGATCAAGTTTAATTGGCAAAAATTTTATATCTACACTTTTGATTATATTTAACTAATTTTTTCCCATTCTCACTAATAACTATCATTCACAAGGAAAAAAATTTTCTCCACAATGTTGGAAACTAAATACTGGATTGACTCTGCCTTTCTTACAGGATTCATAATATCACATTGTTAATTTCTTTTCAAGGGAATATCGTTAAAAGAAAAAATAATGCAATAACAGTAAAAAGTAACTAAAAAATTTACTTGGCCGCAAAAAACATTTCAAAAAAGATTAAAAAAAACCTTTAAAATTCTGTATAAAAGAAGTTATTAAAAAGTTCGCTATTACGGTTTAATTAAATAAATGATTTCAAACATTTAAGTTGAGAAACAAAATAGTTTAATATTAAGCAAAAAATATTTCATAGCTATCCACATTTGAGAACTTGATGCCGGCTTCCATTCTATGAGCAATAATCTCATTAAAATAGCAATTTAAATTGACTCCTACAGGATTTAAATCCATTTGCTAAACAATTACTGTCGCGTTGCACTGGATATTTTATACATTTCAGTCTAGGTTATATTTGCTACATTTACGGAGTTTAATTTATTCTAATCTATATTTAATATGAACTCTGAAAATGTCATATCTGTTGGAACATTATTGGCATGGACGGTACTTTGGTCAATTCATAATTAATGCGCCAATGTAATACTCTCTGGGTGACCTATCATAGCAACAAAATCCTACAGAGGTAATAAATGATTTCATGCTTCATCCTTGATTTATAATTATTAGTCATATAGCTAGAATCTTCCATTAAATAAAGGGTGCTTCTACTGCCACAAGGAATCAAATTTCTTTTTTGTAGAAGTAGGTGCTAATTGGGATTCCATTTACTAGACATATAAAACTAGAAAAAAATTTTAAGTAAAAAAACTTAGAGTGGTTTGCCCAATTGTTGCCTCAAATGATATTTGAGAATTTATTTATATTAATCACCTATGTAAGCTTGATGTGGAGGGTGAGATCATTGCTTATGCAGATGATACAGTTGTAATTTTTCATGACAAAACATGGAAAATGGCAAAAGAACGATTGAAATTTGGTTTTGTTAAAATAAAAAATTTTCTAGATCAAATCAAAACCAAATTATATCGCTTTCTTAATTACAACAGCCAATAGACCAGATTTTGATCACATAAGATGTGAAAATGTCACTGAGCCACTCAGTGTTGTCTCCTCTGTAAAATATTTAGGGATCATGATAGATAAACATTTAAGATGGGATCAACACTTGGTTTATCTATGTAAGAAAATTCAATTTCTCATACATAAATTTTATATACTTCGGGAAATAGTTAACAAAAAAACAATTATTATGTTTTATAGGGCATTGGTTGAGCCCCTACTGAGATATGGAATTATTGTTTGGGAAGGAATGGGCAATGTAATAGAACGCAAAAATCTATCTTTTTATTTTAAATTATTTTATTAAAGTGCGTTCTCACGAGTCCAAACAATATGTTTCCTTTTTAAATTCAAAGAAGGGCTCTAAAAGCTTTTGCTCCAAGAATAAATATGATAATAAAACCAAATTTAGCCAACTATTCTAAACCAACGGTTTTTCTTAAACAAATAACCAATGCCCAAGTTATACAAAACTATCGTTATGTCATAAAGTTTATTTTTATATCCTAAAAGCAAAACCCAACCATACTAATAAATATTATCTAGAATCTTTAATACAGCACGTATTGTCGTAGTTAAGATAAACTAGGGGACTCTATGGATGGTCCATTATAATGAGATAATAATGAACCATAAATTGAGAAAAAAAATGGAAAATATAGGTAGAACCTGGATTTGTATTTTGACCATTCTATGTATGTGAAAGTCGGATCAGATTTATTTATTATATTTATTCTTTCTTTTCCCTGGTTCAGCTTAAAAAGGGTTTTATTTAAGTAAACCTGATTGCTATACTTTAAATTTAAGGTTATTTAGGAATGTTATTTGTAAGACCGTTTTTACGGTTATTTTGTAAGTATACTATGTATTGTTTATCTATAGATATGCTTTTTAAGTTGAAATGTCCATAAAGAGAGAAAAAGTTTTAATTAAATATCGAGAGGGTATAACTAGAGTCACCTAGCGGTAATGTCTACAACCACATATTGGGACGACCCTGTTTTATGATCTAAGGCAGAGTTTTAGAGAGAAATTACCTCTGATTGATTGCATAGAATAAACTATTTATCCTGTAAGATGTGGTACCAAGGGGTGATATTGATTTTAGTACGTTCTATAGGGTGGAATAGCTAAATATTTGTAGTAGCATAATTTAAGGGGGTGTGATTAGAAGTTAGATGCTTAATTCAGGGAGATTCACAATTGAGTTCCAAAAGTTCTTTTATCGGGTTCGGTTCAGCAAGTTCCTAAGTTTCTATTGTCGGGTTCGGTTTGACCAAGTACCAAAGATGCTATTTTCGGGTGTAGTCGCGCGGGTTTTAAGAA
The DNA here is from genome assembly GCA_963969555.1 of Polydrusus pterygomalis. NCBI lineage: Eukaryota > Metazoa > Arthropoda > Insecta > Coleoptera > Curculionidae > Polydrusus > Polydrusus pterygomalis. Next base: position 26,218,531 of record OZ018379.1, read on the forward strand.
GATATACTTTTGGTTTAATTGGACTAAGTTTTCAAAGTATATATTTTCGGACACATTTCTCTCTTGTGTAGTGAATCCTTTGTTTCTTAAAAGTGTAAAGTTAAATTGTGGGTTTAAGTATCATTGTTGTTTTACCTATAGGCTTCAGGGTTTTAGTGTTTAGACTTTTCAGTTTTTGGGGATTATCATAAATTAGTCTTTGGGTGATTCAATTACAGGGTTGTATTAAATTTATAACTATTAATTTTATCTTTTCACAGGGTTTTAAACATTAAATAAGTAATTTTCTGAATCGTACAGTAAACGCATGTCAATAGAAAAATCTCTCTTTATTAGTTAGCATATACATATTTTATATTAGTTTTATAGTCTTTCTTTTTCTTGTTCAGTAACTTTTCTTTCTACCTTTCTTTATAATTGTTGTTAATAGATTTATAAGTTGTTGTTTAAACTGGGTGTTGTTTTATTGTAACAATCAATATAAAGGCTTTCATTAACAAAGGTTGAACGGTTCGCTCTCGCGCCCTAAAGACGCATTGCTGCGACGTTATTGTTAACATCATCACCTGGATATTGCTGTTTGGTCGACATTGGTAAGTCGTTTGGTATTAACAGTAAATACAACTAACAGAACATAACGACGTCGACGTGATCATGAAGAACTCTATCATCTGCAAGAGTGCTCTTGCTATAAATTTGTCTTAATTATTTATACTCGTAATTCTACCCTTATGTGAAAGGAACAGGTCTGGTATGCTCGGTCAAAAACGCTACCAGTGATAATGAATAATGTTCAATATAGTCAGAACGCTACCAAGTGTATTTGTAATTAATTAGTGATATACCAGATCAATCCTGTCACAGCAACAGCCATTTAGAGCAGTTGAAGGTTGCCCAGAAGTATATTGTAGTTATTTTCTACTAATATTCTCTACTCACCTGAAGTGTGCAATATTAAAACTTTGTATGTCCTGGCTGTTTGTAGTTATGTATATTCAAATGAAAATCTAAGAATAAATTGTGTATCTCATAATTATACAACCAGAGGTAACGCTGCTCATTTGCTGAATATCCCTCCCTCAAGGAGAAATATAAATCAACATTTTGTAACATATCTTGCATCCAAATTCTTTAACTTAATTTCAGTTGATATAAGAAGTGTACAAAGATTGAAGAGATTTAGTGCCCAGTTGAAGATTTCTTTATTTTCGAATATGGAAATGTTTATGAGACTGTAACTCTACTTTTTATAATAAATTTGCTATGTTATGAGTCAGAGGATAAATCTATAATCTATACCAATTCTTACATTATACTGACATCTTAAACAATTTATTACTCTATGCACATACAGGTGGTAACACCTAGGTGCATTACATATATTGTTGATTAAGTTTCTTTAGTTGTATTAATTATAAACACATGATATGTGACTACAATATATTAAATAAATAAATAAATATGTTCAAAGTCAAACACTATAATTCGTTCATTGAAAAATTAAACACGGGGTGAAATGATACTTTTAACATTAAAAATCTGAGTCTATTCGATATAGGGTGACTAACTAAAAACTTGTATATTAGCGAGAAAATTGCCTAGCAAAGGTTGCCGAAATTTTCGGATAAAAATTAAAATTAAACATTGTATTTTAGGGATTTAAAGCTACAATAAATGACAAATGGTGTTTTTTTAATACCGAGAATTAAATTTTAAATGTAAGTTATATTAATTTGGTATATAAATAAATTTAAATAATCTCACGTTTTTCGTTACGTTATTTGTTGGTCTGCACAAATTAAATTCGTAACACTGTCAGTCATTTTGATTAATTAAGCCTAAAGCACATGTTATCTTGGTCGAATTAATTTTGATAAATAGAGTTAATATTTTATCCCTAAAAAGGGGTTCCTAATTACTAGTGGTCATATTCCTTTTTAGGAATGTTTCATGAAAATGACCAAGCTTACTCTTAACGGTTATAAATTAACGAAAATGTATTTTATTAAAAAACTACGAAATCATAATTTTTTTTAATTGTCTGTATACAAATTAGAGTTTTAAAATAAGTGGTTTTTAAGGGGACAGGAAAACAGGACATGGTATGGTCCAAAAAAAAATTTACAGTAGAAAGTAAATCTTAAAACGACAATATGGATAAGGTACATGTCAAATTATCCCTTAAATTTGTTTAAACGTTATTTGCTTGCTTAAGTGTTATCCTTAAATACAGTGATAATTAATTTTATTTTATTGGACCAGGTAATTGTTCGTGTAAAGAAACACTGGAAAATGTTCGCTTTTTGATCTATGGTATATTTTTTAAACCTCCAGAAGTTGCTCCTAAGTTGGTAGATATTCGTTTCTGTTACAAGATCTGATGAAAAACACACATTGAATGAACAATCTCATCTTAACATCTTTTTGGTATATTTTTCAAATAAGTTATTACTAAGTTAATAATTGCTAACATTTCCTATTGCCTATAGAGCCAGCAACAATGGGGTGACGCAGCAGCGGATCCAGGATTTTGCTGAGGGGGGGGCGACTAAGTTTCAAAAATGAAACGCCGTAGGCGAAAAATTTTCTCAACCACGCCCAAAATCAAAAATTCACTCTGAAAAGAAATGTTAAAAATAAGTTAAACTAAAAACTGTAATATCTACCTACCTACAAAGAGACGAGTAGGATAGTGTCGGGAGAAAAATTTTCTTGACCACGCCCAAAATTTCTCAAAAATTCACCATAAAAAACTGTTAAAAATAAGTTAAACTAAAAACTCTTTTTTTATAAAGTTGTACCTTAGATATAAACTATCTGAAAGATTATTTGGGAAATTTTCTGATAACTTAAAAAAAGATTTTTATTCATAAGTCAAAAAATTGTACCTAATTCATGCCAATCTGAAAATCTTAGTTCAATCTGGCCTTTTGTAGTATCTAAAATATCATTGAAAAGCTGCTTATAATGAAGTTTCTGCAAAGGTCTGCGTGTTTGGTTTGTTTTAATTTTAATGTTGTAAATGCCGCCCCCTAATATTTGCCGCCCTGGGCTACAGTCCTTACAGCCCCCCCCCCCTAAATCCGCCGCTGCTACCAGTTAACACATATGCATTTAATCATCATAAAATAACAGTGTTGATCTTTTCTTTTATTTTTAAAACATGACAATAAATTTATTTATATCATTGGCTGGCTTGTTTTATAAAATATTCTATTATTTCTATTATTAATTATGTGAAGTTGAAATTAAGGTTTTTCTTATATTTATTTCACAGGAATTCGCGAATGACGTATTTGACTTTAGGTGTGGTTAAGAAGGCTCAGGGGGGGGGCGAAACCCCCGTCGCCCCTCCCCTAAATTCGCCGCTGGGGTGACGTATCAACCAAATAACAGTTGATCTCATGTTTTCAAATTTTGTGCTTTCGTGTTAATTGTTGTAATCTCTACTCATAATTCTGTTACGTTATTATTCTTGTTGTTTACTTTGTTGTTATTTTTTTGGTATATTTTATAAATTATTTTGTTGAAAGGATACACGGTGCTAATAATCATTATACACTCATCCTGTATACTCTATAATATCCATAGATAGTATAGAGCTCTTTACTTAAAAGTACAATGAGGAAAATGATCTAATACAACATGTTTGCTAAGACATAGTTTATAGTGATAGCTTATTTTTTTATTAACCCATATTAAATCAATTGCTAGTGTATCAAACCCGCTTTAGTGTTATATCAATTCCAGATTTGCTCGAACAGTAGTTTTATTGGTAGTAATCAGCTCTATTAACAGCACAGTCTTGTTGAATAATGAACTACCTTTAATACAGCAATTTTGTTAAGAAATAAATTGTGTCTTCTCAATGCGACGCATTTTGTTCCCAGTAAAGTGGTTTCTCTACAATTAAGAAAGTAGAACAACGTCCCCATAAATGAATTGAATCCGTTAGAACCTATAATCCACGAGACGTTGGTGCAGGTTCAATCAATCTATCTATCATTAGTATTGGGCTTTATAATTTATGGACGAATTTCACATTCTCAGTAAACCATTGGTGTACATTAATCGAGTGGTGAAAGTGATATTTTCAAACTAGGAGGATTTCCGCACTCGGCTAACGCCAAAGTGCTTATTTTAGATCGTTATGTAATATACTATTCATTCTCCTAATCAAAATCCTAAAAAATTTTTTTAAAAATATTTTAATAAATTAGTGTAGGCGCGTCTCATTTATTTCCATTTAATTTCCTTTTAAGGTAGACAATTATTACTACAAAGCGAATGCTTTTGAATATTATAGAACTTTAATGAATACACGATAGTATATTTGTCAAGTGTCAATTTTCTTTTAACGTTTATAGTTCGCCTACAAATCTTTTTTTCGATAACCATATAAATAACAAATAAATATTTTGAATATTTATTTGCTTGTTTACCTATTAGATTACTTAAATGAGCCATTAATTACAACAAAATAACCTAATATTGCTGATTTTGTTCATTACAGCAGACTACAAAATGTTTTGCTAAATTTATTTTGTGTTGGTTTAGGTTACGAAAACCCTTTAAACCGAATTTTGCTCGGGCCTTTTTACTTTTTCAAACAGGCTCGGCTGCTCGTAACACATTGCGCCATTTATACAAGTCTTTAGAATGTAGCCACAAGAATAAAATATCATCAATCATGACTCCGGTTTATATAGTATGGGTTTTGCTGAGATTTAAAACGTTTTTCTTGTTCTATTATCAGATAACATAACAGCAATTTTCTTTTACAAATAAACTCTACATTTTAGTTATAAATCTTGGACGTAACTTTGCACAAAAAAATATTTACGTTCCTTCTGGAATATGAATGAACGTTTTGTATTATCTCGTAAATATGTATTTATGCGGGATGATGATTAGGCTTTTACGCTTGGACGTTTAGAGAATACTATGTTGATAAATGTCTAAATTATTTCTTTTTAATGTGTTTGTGTGCTCTAAATAAACATACAGGGCATCACAATAGTTTAAACAAAAAAAAATTGAAAGGTTTTCGAAAGAACAACATAATATATCATTTTTTGTCAAATTAAAGACTCGTCACCTTTGAATACATACACACCTACTGTTGCTAAAGTAAATATACCGAAAAAAAGCAAAGAAAACAGTAAAATAAATTGCTCATATTTATAAACCTGCACTAGGAACATAGTTCACAGACGAAAACTGGGATAAATTGGGTTTTGGCGACCATTTTTGTCGTAAGCTTTAAATGTTTTTCAAAGTTCAAATACTTACGGTTTTTTAAGTCCTAAATTTAATATCTTGGGCTACCAATGTCGTCCTATGTACGTCCATTTTATGTCCAAAAGATCTTACAATACACATAAATTATGTACGTACTATAAACGTACTGTGTTGGACGAAAAATAAGCGTATTGTGCATGGACTTGGGTACGATGGACGTAAATCGTACTAGGTACGTTAAGGAAGGTATTGATTAAAAAAGAAATACAAACATAAAAAACTATTTCTGTACTCGGGAGGTATACAACACTATGTCCAATTTTTACAAAAATTGGGTAACTATGTAGTTTTATTCAGAAAATTAAACTATTTTTTGGGACATACAACACCAAGTCCAATTAGTTAAGGTAGGTGAGGAACAGGGTAGACTTTGTGCATTTTTATTCAGAGGCTTAAGACACCAAGGTAATAATATCTGTATGCCTCGGATCTTTAGTAATATCTTTAGCAACACATTTAGCGGCATAGAACACTATAAATTCACTTGGTGTTATATGCCTCTAACTAGATCTCTATAATAGTAGGTGGGAATTACACATAATGTTAAACGCCAGCATGACTATCGGTATTTAGGCAGCAATAAGTTTTTATTTTGTCTATTATTACTTTTCCTTTTACCAAAATGCATACCATTTCCATTTAATATACTCATTTTTTGTAAAAATTGGACATAGTTTCGTATGCCTCCTGAGTACAGTATTATGGCTTATAATTTTTTACAGGTATAAAACACTATATCCATCAAAATACAAATTATGATAATTAAAATTTAAAAAAATAATTATTAACAAAGAAACACTAAATAATTAATACTTTGTGTAGTGAAAGTAAAATAATACATTCATAAAACAATAGTTCCTTTTAGTTGCTTTTAAACAGATAAGCCAAACCAACGGTTATGTTAAGCATTCCTTTTAAAACTGTAACTTAGCTCAGCTCTCCCCCTTGCCGCGGTTAAGTATGCCCCTTTACGTATCTCATACGATAATACGAAGTTGTTCGCGAAGCGATCCTTTATCAACTTAACTGAACAGCCCTATAGAATATGCATTTTCCCCAGTGCTGTTCCTTGTCCAAATCCTTGGTTTTGACCACTGCATGCATATGATGTTAGTGTTGATCTAAGAATGTTTCGCTATACCCGATCTTAAAGTTTCACCTCTTTGGGTATATTTTAAATGTTCTTTAACTCGTACGGGAAGAGGTATTTTTGTTTCTCCAATGTACGATTCGCCACACTCGCAAGGGATTTGATAGATGCAATTTTTTGTGTTTTGATTACATTTCCGTGGGGTGGGAGAGTACTTTTGTAAGAAAGCTTCTAAGCTTATTTCCGGATTTGAAGGCTGTTTTGATACTATAGTTTTTGTTTCTTGGTCCTTCTGATCTTTTCAGAAATCCCTTTAACATACGGTATTGCCTTCTCCCCGTTTTTTTCTGTACTATAGTTTTGACTTGACGTTTTTTCAGTTTTAAGATGGTATTACTTATAGAAGGTATATTTAGTAAACCAAGTATAGATATTCCCAACATCTGGAAGCCTCACCTTATCCAAAACAAGCAGCTTAAACTTCACACTCCAGTGAGCACGTAGGTGGAGTCATTGGTCATGGATAGTATTGAAGAGAGTAGTACTAGAATTATAATTTAGTTTACTTTTGAAAAGTAACAAAATAATGACAATGGACGTTTGACCAAGTAATTCTTTTGATAATAATACATTGTCTACCAACTTCAAAGAGAACTATTAACTAAGATCATTGACCTTAGCCGCTACAGTTTTAATATAAAAACCGTAGGTTACTGAGAAATTTACTTTATTCACAGAAAAGTCATTTAAAACGTACTAGCCCTAGGTAGATTCTTATTTATATTACTTAGTAAGATGGCGACATATGGAAAAAAAACATATTTTAAACTTTTATTAGAAAAAAAAATCTTAAGTAGAAAAATTTAATTAAATTCTACATGCATTTTTTTCTTTCTTGTATCAATGATCAATTGATCGAGGTCCGGAAATCCAAATATTATGTATGTTATTATAATCAACATAACAGTAAACTTCAATTACTATTGCAACGTAATAACACCAGATATCAGAAAATCAATAGGCCAAATAGTCGGAACTAGCGGAAAATTAATTACTTTAATACATGGCCGCCCAGTTTGATTAAATCAAGTTAATGTACAATGGCGATCTATTGTCACTGCTTGGGACACATTCCTCCTAAGCAGGCCATTGACACCAATAATTTCCAGTGCCATATTAATATTAATAGTGACAGCTTAGCTAATATCCTTGCCAAATCCGTATCTTAATGCTACATTTTTGAATGCCAAAGTTAAAACTAGTGATGGGAATTCTAGTTCATTTACCTGAACTAATTTATTCGTTCTAGTTCACCAAAAAGACTTGTTTGTCGAACTAGTTCATTGTTTACTGGTTCAAAACATTTTTTTAAGTGGAGGAATATAAGAATCGAACAACGAACAACCCGAATTTGTTCTGGATCAATCCGTTCTCGGTCTCTCAATCGTCCCAATCTGCTTCGATCTCGGTTTTCCAATCTGTCTCGGTCACTGTTCACCATCACCACCGTGTCCCTGTCGGCGATATTGGTGTAGTGCAACGTGTTATTAGATCGCAATAGTTTTGATCTAGTATTTTGCGAAATCGTGAACTAGTTCATTTTATTAATAATATAATTAATTTTTTGATTAGTAAGGGATGTTTGAAATTTAGTACATATTGTGTAACTCGTAACTTATGGCTCTCACTTACTTGTAAAACAAAATTCTGGCACTAAAACCATAAGTTTACATACCTATACTGTCATGTAACGTTAGTTTAAAAAAAAAATAAACACAATATATTTGAATATTTATTAATACAATAGGAACGAAATAATCATAACCTAAAATACATAGAAGTGTAACTAAATTCTAAAACCTTTTATCTACAAATTGTAAGAGAAAAGTTTAATTTTAAAATTAAAAAGAGACGCTGTTCTGTTGGTACCATTGGTAATGGTTGGCATTGGCAGCTGTAGTATTATATCAGATATCTTAACTGAGGCTTCATCCTTCGCATCTGGAAAGACAAAGCTACCTGACGGTTTTTTTTTCAGATACGAAACTTGGTATTCGCTGTTATCATATTTTAAAAGAATTTTACCAACATAGTGTTTAATGCCTTTCTTATTTTCAAACTCAATAAGGATAAAATCTCCTTCTTTTAAATTTTCGGGCTTTATTTCAATAGGCGTCAGTTGATTATCAAAACCTTCGTCTTCAGATGGGCAAAAGTTTGAGTCTGATGAAAAATCTTTAACTTCAAAATCACTGGTACAACTTAAGGAACTACTTCTTACTTCAGACAGCTTTCTCTTTTTTATTTTGTTTGCTCGCACATCAGATTCTGGACAAAAACCTAGTAACTTTCTTGCTGTTTTAAGTTCTTTTGCACGTTGCATCTGTTCTTTTTTATTCCTTTTTAATTCTTTTATTTTTGCCAATTCCTCAAGCCTCTCTTTCTCTGGCATATAAGTGTAGATTCTTGGTTTTCCCTATTCTCTTCCCTTTCTCTTTAGAACTTGATGTTGAGGGTATTGGTTCAGGTAAAAAAACACATTTATTATTAAACTATATACCTCATGGGGTACATTGATACGTATCAATGTGCCCCATATCCAATGTGTCAATGTGCCCCAAGAGGCCATATTGAAAAAAACACACTGTCATCCACAAAACAAAACAAGCTAAAGTAAAATTCGATATGGTTTAGTGAAATATAAACAATGTCTTACCTTTGATATTAATTCAGGTAGCTTAAGTATTTAAAACATCCCAAAAATTACACTTCAAAGTCAAATCAACAAATTTACTTAAGATAATGCAGAACACGTGCGAAGCGATCGATAATGAGGCGGTCACTGATAAAGCGCCAAAAATGTATGGTCAATTTGGGACTACCAGCCCCAACTACGAGTGAATAGACAAACGTCTCAGATAATTCCTATTTAGAGTTGGAGGAGATGTATCAATGTCCCCCAACTCCCCCTAATACTTATTTTAATAAATTCTTTAAATTTACCCAATACCACACTTAAGTTTCCATAGTACTTATTACAAAAGTTACTGTGTGTTGCTGACTTATTTTAGAACAAGTCTAATAGGTCAAAAATGATATCTTGCTCCCATGTACATCAATGAACCATCAAACCGTTATAGTGTCCCAAACAGCCGCAATTGGTTACCGTTACTCATTTCGTTGATTTAATCAAGTTAGCCAGTGTGTATATGACTGTAATTAATTTTATGCAAGTTCCAACTCTCCGCTTATTGAAATTTTCGAACTTTAGTTAGTTCGTAATACTGTTGCCGTATAACCCTATCCCAACTTGTAATTATGATTTTCAGTATGCATTAAATTTCGGTAAGGGTCTATTATCAACCGTACCCTTTAGCATTTTGTTTACCGTAACTTAAAATGTCCCAAGGTTAAGTACCAATAATTTTAGTTTATTTTTGTCTTTAATGACTTAAGTTGGTAAGTTTATAGTTCTCCCTTAAGGTACGGATTGTAAGAACATTGCGCGTTGCAAAATTCACAGTGAGTCGAGCGCGGCTGACTTGCGTTGTTACCCAGATTCTGCCATTCCAGTGTGTTCATAGGTAAAACGCTGAGATTGGATTGTAAGCAAAGTTGCGCCGAGCAGGTGAGTTCACAACGGCAGTGTCAGTTCGACAAGTGCATCCCAACTAATGATCTGCTAGCTATAGATGAAGCAATAACAAATGAATCTATTGACAAAATCGTATCCCATTCTGAAGTAACTCCTGTCCCCAATTGCGCCCCTCCACTTTGTTTGCCAAACGTATGCTCTTAAAAGTAGGTAACACAATAATGATAGTACCTAATAATACTAAACTTCTTTTATTGAGAACAAATAATCTACAATTTCAAAAATAGAAATAATATTTCATAATACCCATAAACATATTCATCCCTAAAGCCATAAATCTATAGGTTTTACCTTTTTGCAGAAGAGAAAAATATGACGTTATATGGTAAATTTAAATCTTTGTCTAAAACCGATAGACATTTCCCTTAAAAATTATGCAGTTTGGCAACGTAAAAGAGGCCGCGTTCCTATTCGTCAGACGTTTTTCATTCATAATATCATTGACGTTTGGTCCACAGAGAAATAAAGGGATTTAGTTTGGTCGTTCTTAGAAAGTTTGTTTGAAATTTGTTTCGGTTTATCGGTATTGTGTAATAATTGCTGAGTCTTTAGTGTTTTGTGATATTTTTTTAAAGACTAATTAAGATGGGTCACAGGTATGAATTGTTCAAGAATGCGGAATATAATAATTCTGCAGTTACTTTTCATAGGTGAGTAGGTACATAAAAAGTTGGATTATTTGTCGGTTGGGATTAACTATTCATAGGCGTAGGTAGGTGGCCAAAATATTTAATAGGTACTTTACATTTTTGGCATAAAATTAAAATATTTAACGTATAAATTTAAAAAATTATTAAATGCATGCAAACATTTTTAATTTTTAAATAATTTATCATAAACAATTTCAATTTCCAAATTCTCTCCATGGCCATATGTCTCTTTTCTGCATGTGTAAAATAATCTACGAAATATATTTTTATTATAAGCATTCCTGCCAATTCTTTACTTGGATATATAAGTTAATTCCTGTAATAAAGTATTCTTAGTTACTTGAAAATAAAGATAATATATACGATTATTATTATTATTTTTATATGCTGGTTTTATTTCGATGCGTTACTTTTATAGGAATATGTAACAGTAATGGTAGTGTGTAAATATTAATTTTATAGCTTTTAATATTAGACCAACATTTGTAACAAATCACCGTGTTGGTTAAAAACATAACCTCTAATTTTTAATAGATTGATTATTTACAGGAATGCTAATACACTTACTTACTATTATTTTAAGATTGTTTTTCGGCATAAAAATAATAAATTACCAGTCAAACATTTTGGATTTCGAAAACAATTTTATAACAAAAAAAGGTTCAAAATGAGCATTTTGACACTTAAATGAGCACATTTACATTTCAGAAAACCGCGGCGTGGTCCAAAAATGACCTTTTTTTCTGTTATCAATACCATTTTCGGGCCATACCCATATAGTCAATCATTGCAAGTCAATGAATATTTTCCATTTGCTCCTTTTAAACAGCTTTAAAGAGCTAAGTTGTTAAAGGAACTTCGCGAACAACTTCCTATAGTTCGTATGGGAAATAGAGAGGGGCATCCTTGACCGCGGGAAGGAGGAAGAAAAATATATGTTTTGTGCTTTGCTTCGCTATTTAAAAGTAACGTAAAAAGAACTTGGCTTATTTTGAAAACTTATTTCTTTTAAATTTCAATAAAACCTTAAGAACCGTGTTTTAAGTAGATGCGTACCTAGTACCTAGTGTAATTATTTTTAGGTGAGTTCAGTTCACCAAATAATGTTAAATTTATAGCTATCCAAAGTTTCCCTTATAACAATTATTACAAACAGTAATTAACTTACATTGAATTTTATTGCTCCGCGGACCCTTTTTTCAATCATACATTAAACTTTACTGTTCTACAAACCCTTTTTTTCCCAAAAGGTAAAAAATATTTGATTTCAGATTGGATAATTATATTAATTATAGTTTATTGTGAACCCTGAAACGAGACGCCGCTGTGACCATATGATAGCGCATAGTAACGAAGTAAAATTCTAACTGTCCCGACCTAATCCCCACTCCCGGCCCCCTCGGGCCTTCACCTCCTTTCTCCATCAAACGATTTTGTCAGCAGATTTAAATAGCGTTTATGAATGGCGTGCGACAACTATAGCTAGCAGATCATTGGTCCCAACCAACTGCATCTGGGTCAAAGCGCAATTTTCCGCTGAGCTTAAAGCAGGCAACAAACAGGAAGTGTAGATACTTTTATAGTAACTATGAAATTTTCCCAAGAAGATGATGAATTGCTAATAGACATGGTGAAGCAGCATCCACCTCTATATGTAGTGAAAAGCCGGAGCTACAAAGACTCGGAAGTTAAGAATAATATCGCTCACCGGCGACAATAGTGGCATAACTCAAAATTGAACATTATGGATAAAACTGCGTTTAAAGTTTGAGTAATTTAAATTTTTCATGTTGGAATATCATTTACGAACTTAACTGTGATTATTGGTGGGTTTTTATGTGCCAAATTATCGGGAACTGCTAAGTTACTTTTATTGTTTTTAAAAAAGGTGATATTTGTAAGATGTGCCACTATTTTTATTATTTTATATTTATATGTTGATTTTCTTTTAATATCATCCCCTATAAATCCAAGCACTGTCTCAAATAATTCAATGGATAGGCGAAAATACTCGCGAAACTTTCTGTCGTTTCCAAACAGCCTTCTTTCTACGGTTATAGTGAACTGGCCCTTCGTTTTTCTAGCTAAAAACATTTTATCCACTTTTTCATATTATGGTATTTTTTTCGTTAATAACAAAATATCTTCATTATCTTGTTCATCTTCGTCCAGAAGGACCGCCATTTTTGCGCATCGATCCATCTTGCACGACCGATTTTCGCGACTGAACAAAATCGTTACAATCCACATAAGCGCAAAACTCACTTTCAGATAAGCTGAAGTGATTTCAGTTAAGTTTAAGTCGTGCGACGCGCAATGTTCTGATGTTCTTACAATCCTTAAGGTACGGATTGTAAGAACATTGCGCGTCGCACGACTTAAACTGAAATCAATTGAGTCAATCTATCAGTTACGAACACATAGTTTAGTCTCTTGAAATGATAATTTTAACATTTTTGTTTTACTGAGTAGATTAGAAGTATAATATGATGGCACAAAGATAATGGTTTCAGCTAACTCGATAAGTAGATACTTGGCCATTGGCCATATTTTACAGAGAAGTTTAATGTCAACCCGATACTTTTTCTTTTGTTTCAGAGAATGATTTAAGAATCACCTGATAGTTTATGGCCGTTTTAGTACGTGTCTCGTTACATCCTAGTGCTTATGTTTTATACAGTATTTGTGATATATTATATGAATTGAGACAATTCCTGATGAGTGAGACCTGTGAGACGTAGTAGACTGTAGGACATTAGTTTATTCTAAACAATTATTTTTTGGTATGGTTGTCAATGCAGTTTTTATTTATAAATAAACGTAGAAAAAATTATTTACGATAAAGTGCTTCCATCTTTATTTTTCAAAGCTTGGTTAATATAAAAACGTGCCTTTGATCCATAAAATAAATACTTTTCTGCGTCTTTTTATTGATTTAATTTGCAATTTAATAATATTTATATTAAATCATAAATTAAATCAATAAAAACTCGTCACAGTGTAATTTGGTCCGTGGATTGACCAATCTGGTGAATTTGCGTTCATCTTTCTCAAGATTAAATGAACAGACCAGAGTACATGTAACAATTTTTGTGCTCTTTTTCTTCTGTACAGTAATGTTAAAAAGAAGGGCTGAACATACCTGATTAATGGATCTAAAAGTTACTAACACTTTAATTCTTTTGCAGGTAAGAAATAATTTCTCTACCCAGAAAGTCATCAATTTGGGGAACATTAATTTTCTAATTAAGATGGTAAGTAAACTAAGATTTATACTTTTTGTTAGTAATAAATTTTATACATTGTTCTAATATTGATTAAATTTGTGCTATTTACCCTTGCTGATGCACGTAGCATTTTTATAATCCCCCTGAATAATCTCTTTAAAAAAAAAAAAAAAACCCATTTAAAAAAAATTAATTTGACATGTTCGAGCGCTTTTGATTAAGTGAGCGGTATTCTATATACAACGCAAACCCGTTTTTTATCGTAACCCTGTATAGCTACTACACTGAGGAAAATGATCTACCACAACAGGTTTGCTAAGACCTGGCTTGTACTGATAGCTTATTTTTATTAAGCCATATTAAATAAATTGCTAGTGTTTCCAACCCGCATTAGTGTTATATCAATTCCAGATTTGCTAGAACAGTGTTTTTATTGGTAGTAATCAGTTCCCTTAGCAGCACAATCTTGTTGAATAACGGACTACCTTTAATATAGACATTTTTTTAAGAAATAAATTGTATCTTCTTAATGCGACGCATTTTGTTCCCAGTAAAGCGCTTTCTCTACAATTAAGAAAGCAAAACAGCGTCCCCAAAAACGAATTGTATCCGTTAGTACCTATAATCCACAAGACGTTGGTGGTGGTTTGTAGCGATCGGCAATCGCCGCGCGCGCTATTATTAGTTTTAACGTATTTGTTGCGCAGGTCACATCGTTGTTCGGAGTCTTCCAGCTGTCCCCTCTTAATTTGAATTTTATTGATCGTACTAATACCTGTTTTAATAAATTTTCTTTTACTTTGTGTTTAATTTTTTTTTTTAACTTTGTATGTCAGAGAAAGCAATAGAAGATTCTTATTTGGCACAACCCATCATTAGTATTGAACTTTATAATCTATGGGCGAATTTTACCATCTCAGTAAACCATGTTGCATAATAGATAATCATATTATGCAATGTGAAATGACAAGAACATTATCACATATAGAAGCTAATTAAATTTTTAATAACTACAGTACTGATGTTTAGCAGTAAATATATAGTTTAATAACCTTAGCAAGGAAATATTATTATGATTGAGGTCAAGTTTCATTACAGCTGCCAGTCAGAATTAATACATTATATAAAACCAGATTACACCCCCAATAGAACTTGATAATTACTGTGAGTATGCAGAGCAATAATAACTATAACCCATTTTAAGGTAGCATTAACTTCTATTTTCTCTTGGCTAAATTACCGTGATATTATCAATACACAATGGTCTAGCAATTTTCGTTGTGTTACAGTAGGAAAGCGCATTGCTATCACATATTGTATTAAACAGTTGTATAAAGAATATGTGAATTCTTATAAGGAATAGGAGGCCTTTTTCGCAGTGTACTATTCTGTATTGTAGGTTTGTTTGATCCGGTTTGTTCATGTTATATATAGATTTATTTTCCAATATTTTTTTATATAAATATAAACGTCGATTATGTTCTGTAGATTGTTAATGTAAATCAATTTTTTTGTGTAGGTAAACCTCGAATTTAACATGCTTGTGATAATAACTCTCAATCTGATTAATGAAATTCCCTTAACTATGGTTATTACGTTTCATTTGCCTAATAACGTCCGTTATATAACTCAATTTATACCAATGCTAGATGGTTATCCTATATGTTCCTGCTTGAATACCGGATATTAATATTAGGAATAATATATTGACCATAACTGTAACTGATGATGCGATTTAGGGGATACAATAAAAATTGTAAATATAAGATAACAGTTCTTAAAATGCCAAAAACAAAATTACCTTTTATAGTTATTAATGATACTAGTTCGAAATGAACACTATAATGAAACGTGTGCAACGTTAAACCACAAGGCGTTAGCCGAGTGGTTTAATTGCACAAGTTTCATTAACAAAGTTCATATCGAACGTGTATCATTCAAAATGTAATCTACGACAGTGCAAATAGATTTTATTCGTCCAAATTTCATTGATATCAGATAACGTTTTCGTAATTTTTAAAATTTTCAGGTGTCCATATTAGTCGATATCATGGTAACCGCATTTTTGATTGTTTCAATTTTGATTTTGACAACGTCATTATTGCCGTCTAATTTTCTATTGTATGCAAAGTGTTGGCCAAAAATAATTTAAATATGGGAGATTCTAAATCCGAAAGTGTGCGTCCCTTCGGATGTTTACAATAAATAAATGCAATCCGTTTTTCTAAGTAATAATAACAAATAAATAGTTTGCACCGACTTTCTTTTTGTTTTTGTATCTTAACATTTGGATGTTATTATGAATTCATAATGGCACTGAGTGCTATTAGGAAGGTCATAATGACATCTAAATGATAATGCTAAATACGTCATAATGACACTGTCGTAGATGTTTAAAGTTTATTAAATTGACTTAAAGCACTAAAAATTATTTAACTGTTTTTGTTGAAAACTAACGATAAAATATTACCTTGTGATAAAGAGCAGCGGGTTTACTTACATCCTGTATTAAAACGTTCTCAAATATCGAGTTTAAAACAATAAAGTTTAGTCTCTTAGAAATTTACACAATTATATCTAAGAAGTGAAATCGGAGAAAATTGAAGCGGATTATTTGTTTAAAAGCACGCTTTGTTTTGACAAGAAATCGTTCCGGATAAGTTTATGTTTTACTTTAAAAATATTTTCAGGAGTTTTCGTTATTATAAAAGTTATTTAATTAATATTGCATTACACTATTTGTACAGAGGGAAATCGACAGAGTAAACAGAATTGCTACAAAGTGTTTTATATCAGCAGCAATATTTAAAAAAATTATTACTATTAAAAAATCTTTAACTATACCAAAAAAGTTAACTAACGAACAGCATATAGAATTGATACTTTCTTATTAAAATCAATAAATAAATAAACAAATAAATAGTGTCTTTATTTTAACAAGAAGAAGAAAAAAAGTACAAAACAATAGGAAAAATAAGAATTTTTAAGAATTTCTATAATTTTTCTCTTCTCTAATTTTTTATGGTATTTGCTGCAGCATGGCGCAGTCCAGCTATAATACTCTACTGAACCACGCATGACAACAACTTAATATATATATAATAGTCTAAATGAATATCAATAACTATACACTTTGCCTTTGAAGTAACCCTTCGTGTTAAAATTTAATTTCTCACGAAAGTGATTCCCGATAAGCTGGTGCGTTCCTATGTCCTCGGTGGCGCAATTGGTTAGCGCGTTGTACTGGAGATACAGAGGTTGTCGGTTCGATCCCGGCTCGAGAATTACTTTTTTTACAAATATAAATTATGTATTTAAGTACACTAACTTTTCTTTATATATATATATACTAGCGTGTACCCGGCTTGCGTTGCAGCCCGGCATTATACGACGTGAAATAATAAGGCGAACAAACCCGAACAAACCTCAAACTCAACCGTTTGCCGGCCCGTCCACAATTCACATCTATGTATAAAACATAGTCTGTCTTCGTCTATTCCGGCTTCGGTGCTTCGGATCGATCGTTGAACGGGCCGGGGACCGGTTAGGCTGGGTCGTTCGTTCTCCCTACTCTAATTTATCAGTGTTTATCAGTGTTTCTTTATAATATTATGCATGTATTATACATAAAAATTTTCCTCTTGAATCACCCTATCCATTAAAAAAAAACCGCTTCAAAATCCGTTGCGTAGTTTTAAAGATTTAAGCATACATAGGGACGTACAGACAGCGACAGCGACTTTGTTTTACTATGTTAAGATGTATACTATCATCAAATACCAATTTAAATTCGTAAATTATTAGTAGAACAACACCAACGTAACATAAATGCTAGTAAGAAAACTTTTGATTAAATAATAAACATCGTTTATTGACGGCCTGTCAATTACTAAAGAAAATTAAAGTTAAAGCTAGACACTTTATGGACATTTTAGTATAATAGTTTCCAAAGAACTCAGCAAAAAATTAAAATGCAAAACTACTTACTTTGTACTCCCAAAAGAAATTGTTTGTACCATTTTTTAAAATAAATAGTACACTGTTAGAGACAGTAGTCAATTCTCTAGGCCTAGGCAAACAATTATAAGAGACAATAGCATTATAAGTAAAATACTTCTCAAACTCTAATGGTGCAAAGTTAACTTATCCCCATAGCGAATGTTAACAGCATGGATTTTAGAGCGAGGAATTTTTTCACGAAGAGTGGTGGGAGAGTTAGGTTAATTTAAAATTTTATAGGTATATAAAATTAATAAGGTGTAGAAGCCTACGGTTATCCATCTTTAGCCAATTTGGTTCCGAGAATGTATGCGAAGCAGTGGCGTAGCGTGCAGGGGGCCAGGGGGGGGGGGCGTTCGCCCCCCCCCCCCCGCCCTTTGAGTCCTAAACGGCGCCCCCTTCCCAGTTCCAGGTTTTAATTAGGTTGTAATTTGTTTATAACTTTTAGAGTATAGAAATAAATAAAATAAACCTGTTACCTATTTCGAGATTCTATTTTATTTTCACTTTTTAATTTAATTTATAATAAAAATATTTTGCCACGACCAATAATTTGTATTCTTTCAGTTATTTTGCTTTAGCAATTAAAAATTGCTTGAAATCTCTAATTTATTAGAGACTAAATTTTATCTTTTTAAAAGTGTGTTATTGTCGCCAATGAGAATATATATACCTGAGGGTTTTAACAAAATTCCCCTTGCTGGTTCATATTTTGTTTTCATGTGGCCATTTTAGAAATGACGTAACAAAAACGTTATTTCTCTTGCCAAAATTTACTAAATAAACGAAATTATACATTAGCAGTGAGGCGCTCTTTGAACAAGGGCGTAGATAAGGGGGTAATTACCCCCCCCCCCAGGACCCATACTGAGCCATAAAATCGAAACACTTTTTTGCTTGATCAATTTTTTTGTGATTTTCTTAAGGATCTTGCGTATTTTATATTTTTCCTATATTATACTTGAAAATCAGACATCATTGAAAAAAGAGCGTGGCACCCAAAAAATTTTCGCCTGCGGCGCTATTTCTTTTGGCGCCGCAACCTCTTTTACCCCCCCCCCCCCCCCCCCCCCCATAAAAAACCATTACCACGCCCTTACCTTTCGCCCCCTCCGCCCCTTCAACCACGCTACGCCACTGGAAATATTTTCATATTTCCTAAGACCATAAACAAACCTTGCGCAAGCACTCTGCACTTTTTGAATACGAGACTTACCAATATTGTCTATACAATAACCATAAACAAAATCGCATTTATTAAAGTTTAAAAGTACAAGTGACTCGCGAAGCATCTTTTTTAATTTAACGTTTAGAATATGTCTATTATTATATAAAATCTTTAACGCGAGATAAGGTCTCTGAAATAGTTTTTTTAAATGGTCTCGAAACCGTAATTTACTATCTAAAACTATTCCCAAATTTTTTGTGGAATCAACCACCACCGTAAGCCTAATTTCATTTATTTTCATAGTAATGTAATCCCTAAGATAAGCAACCTTATTTTTATTGCCAAATAACATCAAATATGATTTAGTGGGCTTTAAATTAGATATGATTAGACGCTAGACTAGTTAGAGTTTGCAAGTCATCATTTATGAGGTGTTCAAACTCCAAACATTCATCAAAATCAAAACAAAAATAGATGTGAGTGTCATCAGCATAGGCTTGTACTTTATAGTATTTTAAAGATTTAAGAATATCGGACGTGTAGATGAGAAAAAGTACCGGCCCTAATATGGAGCCTTGTGTTACGCCAGATAATATGCTAACCTGGTTTGAATCCTACTTACCATCAGAAAATATTTTTTGGTAGCGACTTGAAAGGTATGACTCGATAATTTATACGAACTAAAACAGAAAAGAATCATAAATACAAGCAAATAATTATTGTAAGAATGTATTTCAATAAAATATTCTTTTTGTATAGAAAAATGGGTTTATACAACATAAAAATTATACGAACGGTAAACACTTCATTTAGGGTAGGTATTAATAAATATTATTGGTTTGTGTCAAACATACCAACGCAACATTTGCGATGAGTGGGGGAAAGTTCGACCTATCAAACCGTGTTTTATGGTGCTTATTGCATTTGTTCCGCTCCGCGAAGTGGCTTGCGCTTTTTTTCTGTGTATGAAAAAAGTGTCAAATATGATGTAAATGTCAAGGGTAAATTATCTTATTTGCACACACACGCATTGTTTTCAGTTCCACAAAGCACGTTCAAACTTTAATGTTAAATAAAGCAAAGATATAAGGCATAAACTTGTTTTGCACTTTGCTTCTACTCCTATGTACATTATTCTATCAAGTTTTAAGTGTTATCATATTTTCATAATAGAAACTTTTAGAGTAAACGAAAACCAAATACGTACTCTTTGTAACGCTTTGTTTTTGAGAAGAAAACTTTATAAACAAAATTTCTAGATACCTTATATTTTTGGTATATCGAATAGAAATAATTGATAAGAGAACACGTAATAAAGGTTTAATTTGTTACAAGGACAGTCCCGTCTTAGAATCGTTTGATGGAACAAATAAATTTTGTGTAATGGTGATATGTAGGATGTAGGTAAGTTGTTAAAACTCGACTGGTTTGTCAATATTACTTAAAAGGGTTGGTTATAAGGCATAAGTTAACTCAGAACGAATAAAACAACGTACCTTCCTATTATTACCGTAGAAATAAAGTTAAGCCCGATCGTAGCTCAGTGGTAGAGATACCGCTTACGGCCGTGGCGATCCGGGTTCGATTCCCGGAGAGGGCATATGCATAATAAAAAAAAGGATGACCGAATTTTAGTTGGTTGGTGTAAGATCGTCTTTCGGAGAAGACGTAAAGCTGTCGGTTCCGGCCATCTCTGGTCGTTAAGTCACGCTAGAGGCACTAGCGCGACCTGAAAACTCTAGCACCAGACTTAAGCACCACAAGTTACACGAACTTTACTTTACCGTAGAAATAAAAATATATTGCCCACGGTTCTTGCCGCCCCTCTTTATCCGCCATTAAACTTAATAATTATAACTTTTTCAGCCACGATTGTTATTTTCGTATTCGTACATGTTTCACCTATGTTGAATGTATTTGGCGACTTAAAAGTCCCCTTTAGGAATACATATGGCAGAATAAAAAAAGACAAAAGCAAAATTACAAAGTATGTCTCTAAAATAGAAGTAAATTCAAAAGCATTTTAAATACTGTATAAGCTTTTACACTTAGGAACTCATTTAGAGGCGTCATCTATGCCCCAAAATATATAATTCCTGGAATATTTATTAATTTTGGACTAATATTTGTGTTATTACTTACTTTTCTAAAAAAATAAACACTTTATAGACACTCAAAGTCCAACCAGATACTTCCAATAGATAGGTATATATTCCTAAAAAATAAACTTTTATTTAAACTTCATTAATCAAAATGGGAATGTGACGGCTCTGCGAGTCTCCGAGGTTACCTAGTGAAATAATAATAATAGCCATACGGGTCGGGAAGAGATATGTCGGTGCAAAGATATAAGAAAAAGATCTACACGGCATTCCACCAAAGATGCAGCACATATTTCACCTTGGTTTTCCGGCTAAAAGGGTTCGATTAGGAATATGTATCTTTATCGTGTAAGTTTAAAGTATTAGTAGTATTATTAGTTTAAAGTATTATGGGCATTTATATATCTATATCTTATCCATGCTTATAAAATAGGTCCTGCGGGGAGTTTCTTTTGATCAATAAAAGATCAACGCTCTCCAAGCTGTGATTTTAACCGTCTAGTTTCACCACTAAGGCCACTCAAACGAAGTAGAAGAAGGAAATCAATGCAATGATTGCCTGATAAGATACATATAAGCTTTGACGTTATGTATGTAATTTCTGCCAAGCAATGGCGTTTTTCTCCTTATTATATCATAATATAAAATTTACTATAATATACTTTTTTCTATAGCTGATGTTAAAATGTTGTTATAGCAACTCTTTTGAGTAGATTAAGTATCACTTTAACCGCAAGAGTGGATAAAGTAACACTTTAACAGCAAGGGTAGATAAAATGTTTTACCTTTTTTTATTTAATTAAATTTACAAATTCAAACACATTAATTCGAAGGATTAACAACAAGTGTAATTTTACAATTAACACTATTAGACACATCTATCATTCTTATTCTTGTGTTAATTCTTTTCCGTACATTTCGTATTCACTTCGTACCCAAAACGCAAAAATTCTGAACACTCCACAAAAACCAGAATGTAAAATTTGTTTGGCATTTTTGACGAGTAAATCATATCTCTAGTAACGGAGCAACACAGTTGCGATTTTTGAGCCAAAAATTACAATTTTTACTTATAATCTCCCTAGCAGCAGGGAGGGAAATTTTCTATCAACAAAAACATGAGTGAAACCGAGAAAAAAATTATCGGGAATTAATTCTGCTGCGTGGGAGATTCGGTAAGAAAATTTCATAAATTGGAGTTTCTTTTAATGTTCCTGAAATTTTAGTAATAAACCTTAGTTACTAACAAGTAAAATCAACTTCTATTGTAAAAATACAGTGCGTCATATTAAACTAAACTCATTGGAAATATGTTTTTTAAAGTTATATTTGAATTTAAAACTATAAAGACATTGGCTTTCGCTGGTTTGTCTCACCTGTCACTTCGAAATGACTTGACATTTAAATTAAAATTAAGTCGTAGTAGTATACCTAAGAAAAATTATCACTTATTAATTTCATTATGTTAATAGGCTATAGACTATCGCGATAGTCTCCCGTTGCTATAAGCAACGTAAACAAAAAGGAGCCTTCTAATTGGTTGAAAATATATTTATGAAATTTTTACTTATAATATCACAAGAGCTTAAATTATTTCCTGAAATTTTTTTGAGGGCACGAATATTTTGAAAATTATCAAGAGTCGCGAAGCGACGAGGGATAATTTTCTTAAAATATTCGTGCCAAAAAGAAAATTTCCAGGAATAATTTAAGCTCGCGTGGGATTCGGTAAGAAAATTTCACACCACTTTACACCATAATTTGAAAAAAAAAATGATTAATCAAACTTGACATTTTAAACTAATTTTACTGCTTGTCAAAAAAATCATATAGGTATATCCGCCATATTTCGTTAAATAAAAAAAAAATTACCAACTTTAGTTACACCAAATACAAACTCAGATGGGCGTTAGTTCAGTCTGTCGCCCTTTCATAATTTTAGGTTACTAAATGTGGTATAAATGTATTTATTGTTAAAGTAATCCTTAACACTTCTAATTTAAAAAATATAATATTAACATGGTTTGTTGCAGTAGGTGGCCGTGATAATAATAGGCGACCATGCTTTTGACAGATGAGGTTTATATTGGTAAATGTTGTAAATGTCAAAAAATTTCCACTTAAATATCGTGGCGCCTCGAAAAAATTTCCGGAAATTTTTTTTAGTTGCTATGGTAACTAGTCATACTTAAGGTATCTTATTGGTTAAAAAGTACAGGTGTGAAATTTTCTTTAAAATTTTATTTTTCACCTGAATTTGAAGTCTTGCTATAGAAACAAATCTTGTATTGTACAAGACGATAAAATCTTATTATCTTCTCGAGCGTGATTACACTCTCAAAGATAAAGTACAATTTTATCGTCTTGTACAATAAATAACTATAACCATTGATTTGCCTATTTTAAATGTCATCCATATGACCGAACATAGGAAATTAAGTGCTCATCCAACAGCGGAAATTTTTAGCGACCGACCTTTTTGGGGGTGAAGTTACACGATAATTCGGTGAACTTTTAGGATTAACTGGCTCCTGAAATTTTAAGCTTCTGCTAAATTATTTAACCTCGACCTGTGGTGGTCCGTAAACAAGAAGGGGTAATAGTGGAACGCGGGGTGTAACAACTGCTTACTAATTCCGAGTTTATGTAGGATTTAATAATTTGAGGCAACTTTCTACATATTATTTTAGGTTGTTGCGTCAAAAGTTATTATCTACTACTACTAGGTATATGTCCCAACATCTCTTTCAAGATAATGCGGCAAACCCATTATAAATCTATGACCACTTTGTCAATATATTTTATTTAAAAAAAATCATTTATGAAGTAGAGCATGACGCTGTGGTCTTTCCAGATGTATAAAACCTTGCCGAGCAGTATATTCCATGGGAACTTATTAGTTTATTTAAAATTGACTAGTGCAAAATGATAAATACAGGCAATGCATGGATGACGATAATTCCGGTTTAAAGTAAAATCACAACCACTTTGAAAAGAAGTCATGAAGTGACATCGGGCAACGCCGCATCAGCTGGGAGTTGCGGATCCACAAGCTATTATTATGACGCGCGGCAACGGGTGAGTTTTTTTTTATTCTTTCTGATATTTTTTGTGTTGTTTTGGCTCTGTTGCCACTATATTAATATTAAAAAATGTACAAAAAAGTAATACCTAGTTTTGGAAAACAAAAACAACTTACCTAATTATTATTAAATAATAGTAATATTGCGCTGAGAAGCTGTTTTTGTTTCACTACCAGTCGATTTATTTGATCGATCAAAAGTAATATTATATTATAGAAAATATTATTATCTGCGTTTAAATTACAGGATTGACTATCGACTTCTGAAGTCTCAAAATTTAGTAAGCTTAAGGCTTTGTTTAAGAAATCTGGGTAACTTCGTTACTTTCACAATGTATGAATTGGTATCGAGACAATAAGTTTTCAAGCTGAGACCACCTGCTTAGCTTTTAAAACACTTTTATGGGTAGAGTTACACCCAGGAATTCACCAGGGGCTTGGCATGTTGATAAATAAACAAACTAAAAGAAAAAAATAGTACTTACCTAGATATCTAAAGGTATCCTACCTACTTATGAACTATCTCTACTTGTGATATTTTTAAACTAATTCACATATTATTATTATTATTTCATTTACAGATTCTACCACACAAAGTAATTTTAGGACACCTACCCTTCATCCACCTAATGATTTTTCAATATCAAATAGTTCAAAAACTTCTATACTCTTTGATTTTAATTTCGATTTCTATTTTTTACAGATTTGTTATCAAATTTTCACCTTCACAATGTCTTAAAGACTAGTTATGTTCGATAAGTCTGATTTTTGAAGACAGTTTTTAAATAATCTTCGACACCTTTCTGGCAAGGTGTTCCCTTTTTTTCCCCATGTAACTTGGTTTGTTTACGCCCATTTTAATATTGTTTTAAATACTCAGTATGGTTTTACCATCACCAATTTTCTTCATATCGTGTTTCTTCTAAACTTCAATTTTTGAGTCCATAAAAGCTCAATTAAGGTTCTATTTTTAGGTTTCTCTTTTGCTAACAACAACAGCACAAAATACAAAATTTTCTGTCTCCTGAGGATGAACGTTTCTACGTTCGAAACATGTAGAGACCTATGATTTCATAATTTTTCTATTAAACTTTGTGGAGGATGACTTTGTGTTTTTCTTTCCTTTTAATACTTTCAACTCCACTTTAAGTATGGACTATTTCTTCAAATCACATATTAAAGTTAAATAAACATTTCAATATTTAATAAATCTACTGTAGCTACAAAACAATAAAGTTTATCCCAAAATGCTAACTAGAAAACGAAAAACACAACTTTTAAATTAAAACAAATAAAATTCTGCCGCCATTTATAAGACCCGTAAACAAACCGCCAGGCCGGCTTCCATCTTTTACCTATTAATCCGCTGTGCAACTGCATACAACTGTCGTAACATAACCCAAGAAAATGTGTAAGTTATTATCTGACAGGTTTGTCACTTTTTGACATTTACTTCTAACCTTACTTTTTCTTATGTCATCAAACGACCCGTAAAATGTGCGTGGTGTAAAATGGGTTTTTATCACCTTTCTCAAAATGGATGGAGTATACGTGGGTTTTTATCATTGGGATATATTTTCAATTGGATTTAATTCAGGAAGTTAGTGATCAATATGATGAATAATTTAAACTAATAAAGGTTTCTTTCCAAAGAAATTCTGAAATGCCTAAGTTAAAAATTTACTCAAGAGTAATATTTATCGTAAAGTTATTAATTTTTCCCGAAAAAGCCTTGAATACTTCTTGTGTTTTAAATTAGTCCAATAAAGGCCAGTTTGCGGAAATAATGTATCCTATTTTTATTATGTTAGTCACGGATAGTGCTCGAGAATGAAGAACTGATGAGCTCTCATAGATCAAGTGGGCGCATTCACATTTAAACATCAAAGAAAAAACCGAGAAAGATATTTTATGGTTTTTTCTGATTATTCCCATAGCTAATTGATCCGATATTTAATATGCGCTAAAATAAAAATATGACTCATACAAATTTCAATAAATTGATATACTAAATATTCCCTTCAATATTTATATATACAGGTGAAAATTAGGAGTAGCTTTTCCTCCAATGCAGTTAAGTCGAAGCTTTTATTCCCAATACAAGAACTAAATTTACAATGGGTTAGAATACTCCCTATAAGAAAAAATTAGATAACTTTTTAGTGTAAAATATACGTATGTATTCTTTGTAATATATTTTTAAAATGAGCATAATAATATGCTTTGTGAATATTTTGGAATATATATTTTAAAGAAATACTGTTTCTATATTTGTGCTATAAAAGCATTGAGACTCATTTCCCGAACATTAATCAGGCTATATTATCTAAGTATATTTACTTTAAAGTACTGTGAGAAAATACAAAATATGAAGCGTACACAAAGAATCGCTTTTAGCCTAGATTTAAACACGAATTACTAATAGTATGTTTTGCAGGTCTATTTGAGGAGGTGGTCCAATTCCGTCAACCTTCCTCTACTAAATTGGTTGGAATTTTTTACTAAATTTTGAATTTTATTATATTGCATAGAGAAAGAAAAGATAAAATTTTCAGAGTCAGTTTTTAAAATTTTGACTTATTTACTAAAAAATAAATAAACAAGATACGCTCTTTAATAAGAACACGGGAATAAACACACTGACGTCATATTTGCCTCGACCCATTGTTACCAGTTATTTAGCTAAAGGTCGAACGCGCGGCGGCTACCTGAATATCGGGAGGGTTACTTTTATTTTTAAGCTGTTCTTGTCTATTTAGTTTATCAAAACAAAGATAGCAATATAATCCGTCGGGGCTGACAAATAAAATAATTGCGCGGATAATGGGATGACGTAATAAGGTTTTGATTTCATGTTTTTAAACTTTCTGCTTTTTCGGCGTCTTTTTAGTTTTCTCTAGGAAAGTTTTGTCACCCTTTAGGATGATTTTTATTATTAGGATGTATTTTCAATAGGTTCTATTTCAGGATGTTAATGCTGAATGTTATGAATTTGGTTATAGAGAAAAGGCCCATTATCCAAAACCAACATTTTTAATTAATATATTATATAAATTGTATGAATTTCATCGCACTGCAACAGTGCGTGAGCTAACCGGATACTTTCTGCCTTTATTGGGTAAAAGTTCTTACTTTTTTCCTAGTTTCACTTTTAATATTGTGTGTTCTCTGTCAAGGTCAGTCGCAGACAACACGGAATGTCGAAAAAAGGTTTATAATTATTATGTTCACAAATATTTTGACAATAATAATATTTGGATTTTGACAGAAAATGTTATTTTACTTGCCTTTTAGGGAAGCGTTACACGAAAAATTAGTGGATCGTCAAATTATAAGTAATTGAAATTTACCTTATACAGTGTGACCAGTAAAGTCCGCATCTATGGGATTTTTTTTTATTAATACCTTTCTTTATTCAAAATTTGACTTTGGCATCAAGTTCTGCTTCGATCGAGATGAAAATTAAGCAATAAAATAGTAGTCACGTAGGTAATTGGCATTATCTGTCAAATTTTAATATTTTCCAAAAAATAATTCAAAAGTGGGGGTATTTCTGAAAATATCGAAAAAAGTTAGGTATTAGAAAAGGTTTTTTTAAATGCAGTTTCTAGGCAACATGCAAAAATTTCAGCTGCATAAGATAATTTTGATTGTTTACGCATATTTTGTAAATTGCATCACTTTTGCAAACTAAGACTCAACGCAACATAAATAAAACTTCTTAGTTTTGACAATATGAATGTGTGTTTTTCTACAAAATCAAAATTGGGCTATTAAAATTTGGTCGCATGTGATGCAAAGTTTATTTGTTTTGGACCCTGTATAAGGTAACTTCATAAAATAAGTATTTTTGAATACGTAGTTTGTGTCTGAAAGTAATACATCTTAATATTACGACAGAAAAAGAACACAGTGTCATCAGGAAAGTGTTCATTAAGTGGAAAATATATTTTAGTGGTGGGAAAAAAATCAAAATATCGTATGCATCTGAAATTTTTCATGTGGGTTAGAAACTGCATTTTAAAAAACTTATTCTATTAACTTTTTTCGATATTTTCAGAAATAACCCCACTTTTAAATTATTTTTTAAAAAAAATTAAACTTTGACAGATAATACGAATCACGTATTTTATTGCTTAATTTTCATCTCGATCGAAGCAAAACTTGATGTCAAAGTCAAATTTCGAATAAAGCTATTAATAAAAAAAATCCCATATGATGCGGACTTTACGGCTCACACTGTATACGTACGCTACTGAAATCTAATCAACCTTTATTTACTGGGAAAATAACAATAGCGTTCCTCGGTAACTTACTAAATTAATTTAATAGCTTTCGAAAGAAACACCAGACAGGCATTAATTTTAATTATTATTAGTTGAAATTATATCAACGTACTGGTAGTATAAAGTTTATTAAGCAGTTATGCTATTTAGTTTATAACTTGCCGTATAAAAGACCTAAAGAGAAGTTCATGGCGAGCCTTTTTATGCTCTGAGTATCTCCTTTCTCAAATTATAAAAATGTTAAAATAATTCCCACTAAGAACAAACCTTAATAAAGGGGATCTTAAATCACACGTGACTATTCATCGATTGATATTTAGTTATAGTCAAATCTGCTCTTATCATGCGGGTCCAAAGGTTACCGATCATATGAAACAATTCGAAAATTCCAGAGCTTATCAAAATGTTCTGAGATTATGTAGGTATTAATATACCCGGAGAAAAGAAACATATTCTTATTAGTTTAACTGTCGTGAAGATAGCCACATATATTATTATTTTTGCAAAAATTATGTACATAATAGTACAGAGGTGGCGAATCTTTATGTATTAACGTGCCATTTTTTCTAAAGAAATGTTTAATGAGGCCATAGACGTGCCGTCAAGTTCGTAATATAATAATTCATGGTAAATTTTATGTCGCGTATCATCAATGGTATAATATCTACTAAATCTATTTATTAAAAACGACAATAATAAATAGTGTAATTTATTTCAGCAATAAAATTACCTAACCTGAAAATACACTGGATTACCTATTTCAAGAAATAAAAAGAAAAAATGGTAATTTGAGAAACCAATAAGTAGAAAACAGTAGCAAAAGCACTGGTAATCAATTTAAGGATTGTACAGAAAATTGTCCATGAAAGAAAGCATAATACAATACCGAAGAATACTAAAAAATGTAAACAAAGAAAACCGTTTATAATTATAGACTAAAAACTTAAAAACTGTCATCATCACTTAGAAATTCTGAAAAGTCCTCGTCATCTGAGTTGTCCTCGAATGGAGCAATGATCCTCGGCTCTACCTTGACATCTAATACTTGTTCTCGATCCCACCAATTCCTTATTAGTTTTTCTGTATGTTTCACCGATTTCTTCCAGTACTCCTGCGTAATATGATCCAACGAATCTTGCCAAACAATTTCTACTTGCGAGGATTTAACACCATTACCTACATGTTTTTCATAAAAAGATGACTCACTATCTGTGGCTGCTCACATAAAATCTCCGGTTTCAGCCTTTTTTTTATAGCGAAACCCCAATTTTTTTATTAATTTTGATAACGATTTAAGTCCGATTTCCAAAACATTTCGAATTTTTAAATTTTCTTTTAAAACTGGAAGTGTTACATTGGTTTTTGATCTGTATAAATCATAAATCTCCTTCCGAACTCCCATTTTAGTATTTTTGCTCAAATCTTCAGTCTTTGGCTTTCTTCGTTTACATTTTTTAGTATTCTTCGGTATTATATAGTATGCTTTCTTTCATGTACAATTTTCTGCACAATCCTTAAACTAATGCCCAGTACTTTTGCTACGCTTTCCTGCATAGTGGTTGGCGAATTTTCACTTTTTCTTTCATTCTCGAAATAGTTTAATTGCTTTTTATCGTTCATATTGTCACATTAAATTTATTATTGTCAAAAACACAAAACTGACATCTTTAAATCAAGACGAAGGTGGCGGGTACAAACTTTTGTGAACCGCTAAAAATTAAATAAAATACATATCATTTTCTTTTGTGTCAAATTTGTCTTACGGATTTTATTGGGATAGTATGATAAAACGCAATAAAGAAAAAGAAAAATTAAAAGTATATCTTTGCTAAATCGTAAGACCCGCACGATAAGATCGGATCTGACTTTATCCTAAAATTGGCGTGGTGGGTTTAGCAACAATGACTTGTTTTCAAGCAGGAAAACAAAAATGTAAGTACTTCAGGTAATTAGTTAACAGAATAAGTGCATCGCGTCGAGTTTTCACAAACCAAATCAAATAAGTATTATAATACAATTCGGCAACGACGTTTGTCACGCTAGTACACTATAATTTATCATTTTAGTGTTATTATAATAATAAATTAATGTAATACTTTGTTCTAATAACATAACATAATATTGATTAAATTTTGCAACAATCTTACATAATATGTTTTTTTGCGACTGAGGTTATAATGATTGTTCTGCCTTTTACATTACAGTAGCAAAAAGATCCCTTTTAATTTGCCTCAAGTGTAGGAATAGTAGATCTTTAATTTTCCTTCTTTTCTTTTCCTTTCTATTCCTCCAATCGGGTTTGTTATAACCTTACATTAAAGCCAATTTTCTTAAACAAATATAGTTTTTATTAAAGCTTGCATTAACGCTGCCTTAAAGTATATTTAACTTTTAACCGAGCTAAGTCGACAAATCAGTCACTTTATATTCAGAGAACACGCGACAGACTTTAAAGACATTTCTTCCATCAAAATTGTTTTTATTTTTTATTTTGCAAAGTTCACTTAAAAAGACTCAGACGGTCCACGCAAAAAAGTAGAAAAGTTTTAAATTGAAATGAGAATAAAAATTCAAACACAAGAGCTGATTTAAATATGAATTATTATGTCGGACAAAGTAATTTAGACAATCGGGAAACGAAAAATAAAGTTTTCTGTTAGGCGAATAGCGCAAAATAAAGTTTTCTGTAAGAGCGCACTTTAATTTAAAGTAAATGCTGGTTTTTAATACGGAAATTATAAAAGGATTTTTGTTGGAAATTTGCATAATCAATCTTTTGTGATAGTAAATAGTCAGTCGCATAATTCTACAGGTCTACAAGATCTGGAGAAGGTAGAGAGATGAAATCCCGAAAACGATGATTTAGTTAAAAATAATAAAGAGGCAGTAATAAAGGCATATCTATAAGAAATGTTCAATAATATTAAAATTATTAAAACAGCAACGTATACAATATAAATATGTTTTAAATCAGCATTCTTTTAGTAAAATTGTAGACCCAGCGTCAGACTATACAGGGTGTTTCATTAAGGGTAGCCAATGGCCATATCTCGGAAACTATTAAGCATTGAAACTTAGGGAAAAAAATTTTATGATTAAATTAAATTAAAATCATACGGTATAACTATGACATCATAATCGGAAAGTAGATTAAATTTACAAGAACAAATGTGAAGACTGCAGTTCGATATCTTTGTTGGTTTCAGAGTTATTGCCAAAACAATAATTTTTAACACTTTTATCGAAGAAATTATTGTTTTTATAGCTTCGTGGCCACAACAAAAAAATATTTTTAAACTTTATAATTCTTTTATGTGTAGGTTAGTTTGGGTTGTTTACAAGTCGAAGTTTTTCCACTATATTAGATTAAAATAAAGTGAATTTTCTTGATATCAAACCTTACAATACCGCTGCTTGAAAGTGTATATTACTTTGAGCCGAGCTAGGCCGACAAATAAGTCACTTTATATTCAGGAAGCACGCAATAGACGTTAAAGACCTCTCTTCCGCCATAATTGTTTTTTTTTATTGTACGCCTTTCGCTTAAAATAGGCGCAGACGGTACATACCAAGAAGTCCAAAAGTTTAAAATTGAAATGAGAATTAAAAATGTAACAGAAGAGTTGTTTTAAATATGAATTATTATATCCGGGAAAGTAATTGAGGCAATCCAGAAGTGAAAATAAAGTTTTCTGAGCGCAATTTAATAAGAAAATGCAAGTTTTTAATGGAGAAATTAAAATACAGTTTTTCTAATAAATCTGAATAATGGAATTCATATTTCAAAATCTTGTAAATTAATTGGAGCCATAGGCATCCAAAGATACATTTGCAAAATTTGACCAAAACAGTTTGTCAGCCAATCGATCGATAGTCTGAAAACTTGGTAATTTGCTTATGCCAGATTTTATTACTAAAATTAGTGACATTGGTTGTGACAATATAAAATTAAATATTACACTTGAAACTGTTATATTGATAATATTTTCTGTCTTTTTCCATTAGTTCTATTCATATTACCTTATAAATTTTTTTTTAAATAACTGTATATCATACTCATTAAAGTTGTGATTATTGATAAGATATGCCTATCATAGTATTAAAAATAGTGACAATATTTTTTATGATAAAATTATAATGAATTACACGTGGGGTTGTTTTTTCAGAATTTCCAAATATTTTTCGAGTATCTACCAATGGTATTCGATAGAAAATTTCTAGCAATAAATACATTTATTGTTATTGGTAAGATCATTACGACTTGTTTTATTATAATGAATCGTCTTTAAGAATGCAGAATAGTCTAGTACCAACTAGTCATTTACAAATTTTAATTATTTATATTTTTTTAAATTTCGAAACCCATGAATTTTGACTTTGACATAATATTAAATCCCTAAATTTATATGATTTAATAGTGACTATACTTATCAAATTTCCCGTTACGCATAACATGTAATTATTACGACCTGCTTCATGTTTACCTGTTTAATAAATATATTTTGAATTAGGTAAAGATTTATATACCCGTAATATAAAATTTAAATATAATATATTATATTGTACGTTTTCAGAAAAACTATTTCGCTTGCTATACTTTATCAAATGACTAAAGTCAAAGCTTTTCTGAAAGTCAGGCGACACAGAGAAAGTTACGAAGTTAAATATATTTCTACCTAAACAAGTTAAGGGCAATTATTCAGGATCAAAAAACTTTTTGAATATAATTTATGATATGTTGTAGTAAGCCTTAAATTTTTAAATATAATTTAAGTTAAAAACTTTTTCTTTTGAAGCCAAACATTTCTACTGAACGTGCTTACATTTTCTAATTTCATTTAAAGTAGTATTATGGTCCTTATTTTACTCTAAATTTATATGCATTATACATATTTAGATATATAATCCTTTTTCCTATAGTTAGTGTGTGTTCCAGAGGCCTTCTTAAAGTAATATTTTTTGAATTAGTTTATATACCATATTTTTGGCTAGTCCTTTGTATGTAGTGTGTATATATTTGGCAATCTACAAGAAAATTGGTTTTATAGAGTAAGAAGTCTAACTTAGGCACTTGTTATTCTACCTTAAGTAATAAAAACTATTTTCTGGTGAAATATTTCCTTAGTAACTTTACCAACAATTAACTTTCCTTAAAAATTCTTGCATTTATTCCAACAAGTTAAGTCCCTAAACATATTTATAGTAGTGAGCTTTGGATCCATTAGGTTATTAGCTGGTAAATGCTATTTATCATAGTGCCATGCATATTAATCTTTTAAATCTAAACTAAATTTCGACATGGTGGCATTACCAGGGATACAAAATGTAATTAAAGAATTTCTAATAAAAAATACTTTCTATAATTTTACCGAGTTTCTTAATTGTGATTGTACCAAGCTATGTAATTTTGTGATGTGTGTCAGTAAATTGTTTAAAATATTTTTAAATTGTACTCTTATCTTTATATTTATGACGTACGCACTACGCATACTTAACTATGTAATACAATGAATAAATCTATTATCTTAATATTACAATAGTAGGTACAAATAAAAATAATTATTATTCTACAACACATTTTTAGAAAAAATTCTTATTGTCATACTAAGCAATCAAAATCAATAAACGGATAAGTCCTTAAATGGGCAATAGTCCGCCTTTGGTTCCACCTTTTGTGTAATAATCTAATAGAAACTCGGCTTTTTTGCCCTTTACGTTTCCATCTGAAACCAAACACGCCCAAAAACACTTTCTGATTTTGCAAGATTCGACTTATTTCAGCTCTAGACATAACATATGATGTGAAAAAAACGTTTTCTTTTAAATCAGCATTTATTCTTTTCCACGCCCAGGATTAATTTTAATAGGGTGTCATAAAAATACCATTTATTCCTTGAGGAAGTGTTTGCGTTATTTATTAATACACAGAGTAAATAATACTATAAGTTTATTGGGAATACGTGTTTTTAATCTATAACAATTATAACAAAATCCTACCGCAATTCACTTTTTTATTGATGCGACACCCTTAACTTGACTTCAGATTACTCCAATTAAGACACACGAATAAACTCGGATTGACCAAAAAAACTATAAAGTACAAATTAAGGCGTTGCTCGGAAAAAGCTTAGTCCTAAATTAACATTTTTGGGAAAACGATAAAAACTGTCCAGGTTCTCTATTTCTTAGTTAAACACTCTATTTTAGTTTTAATCAGCTGTAAAGAGATATATTACATTTTATTTGGGATATTTTAATTTTTTTTTTGATTATGAAAAAAACCTAAAAAAATATATGGACATAATATATATGAGGTTTTTACAAGAAAAAAATTAACAAGTAATGTTTTTTTTTTATTGGAAAGAAAAAGTAAACATTGGAAACTCTGCGTAGGTAACTAAGATATAAAAAAAACTGAAAATTTCACATCTAATAGTCTGTTAGTCCTCGCAGCCACTGCTATTATCATCATGGTTTATGGTATAATTTATTGCAGGGTGGCATACACTGACCGGCAGAAAGTATGCACCAAAGGGGATTTTTTTTTCAAAACTTACCAATTTTTTTTTGCGGTGGAAAGGTTCTGCATGCTCTTAAACAAAAAAGAACAAAACTAGTAAATTTTGCGTCGTATACGAGGGAGAGGTGAAAACATTAAATTCGCTCAAGAATAAAGTGCTCTTATTTTTTACCGTAGACATTTTTTTTATTAAGGAATGTTGTTTGCACTTAAAAATTATCCATAAATAACAAATTTTAGCTTAATAGCACAAAAAATGTTTCTCCACGACCATTACTGAATGCAATAATTCCAAAATCATTTTTGATAATAGAATGTAAAAATTATCGCTCTTGAGTTGGAATATTTATTCTGAAACACTTGTTTCTTATGCGTTTTGCGTGTATTTTCATTCCATAACAAGATACGGAATGAATATTCTGTAATTGATATAAACGACATAGGTTGCCATGAATTTCGAAACTGTCAGTGTCAGATAAAAATGGCCGCGTTGTAATAATTATTTTCAGACAAATTTTAGTGCAAGTCAAAAAATGAGTGAACATTCGAATGAATCAGATATGGAACTGGATGGTCGTGGAGAAAATATAGTCTGCTACTCGGTTAGAATGAAAATTCGATACTCGTGGTTCCTCACGCTCGCTGAGCTCGCGTTCGGAATCTTCCACTCGGATCGAGTTTTCATTCCAACCTCGTTACAGAATCTACTATTTTACTTTTTCAATGAAAATGAAAATTATAATGTAAGGGTTTAAACTTTAATTCTTGAACCAATGGATTTAAGAGTTTTTGAAAAATTTGGAACGGCAGAATATTGTTAAATGTATGTAGTAAACCCTCATTTATTTTAAATAATAGTAGATTCTGTAACGAGGTTGGAATGAAAATTCGATCCAGATTCAGAACGCGAGCGAAGCGAGCGTGAGGAACCACGAGTATCGAATTTTCATTCTAATCGAGTAGCAGACTATATTTTCTCCACGACAATCCAGTTCCATATCTGATTCATCCGATTTTTCACTCATTTTTTGACTTGCACTAAAATTTGTCTGAAAATAATTATTACAACGAGGCCATTTTTATCTGACACTGACAGTTTTGAAATTCATGGCAACCTATGTCGTTTATATCAATTACAGAATATTCATTCCGTATCTTGGTATGGAATTAAAATACACGCAAAACGCATAAGACGCAAGTGTTTCAGAATAAATATTCCAACTCAAGAGCGAGAACTTTTACATTCTATTATCAAAAATGATTTTGGAATTATTGCATTCAGTAATGGTCGTGGAGAAAGTTATTTCGCTTATCCATAGAATAATGTACGGTGTGTGCACCGGGAAAATGAGATTATTTTCGACGTTATCGAATTAAACGTCCAGTTTTCGCATATTTAAACAAATTTAAGTAAGTTATGTGTCTAATTGCTCACGAGCTGTTAAAAAACTGAATTTATAGTTTGTATAGCTCCCATCGACTCGTTATACGAGGGGGCGTCAAAAAACCTTTCCACCGCAAAAAAGAATTGGTAAGTTTTGAAATAAAAAAAAATTCCCTTTGGTGCGTACTTTCTGCCGGTCACTGTATATGGACACGTAACCTTCTTACAAGGCACCAATAGCTCGTTTTACCCTAAATTGGACTAATGAGCTTTTTCCGAGCAATGCCTCAATTATATTCTAAAACTCGCATGCATCTATTGTCGGGTATTTTTAAGTCTAAAGGAAGCAGTTTGATACGTAAGCAAATAAATAGTTTTTCTAATACTGCCCACAGCCCACAGATTGAAACAATTATCGTACCCGGTATATTTCAATTATACCTAATTCCGCTGTTTCGCGTAACGTTTTACCAATTTTGCGAGTGTACCTCTGAAAAGCCCTCAAGGAATTGGACAACACGAACGTAATAACTTCGGTAAGAAATGTGTAACAATATTATTGTTACTTTTTGTCTCAAATTGAAGTAAATAAAATGCTTGATTACATAGGGCCAAAAATAAATTGTATCTAAATAATATTATTCAACATTACACACACATACTTTTCATATTGTTTCATGATGTTTTTTATGAACCAGCCAGTTTCGTCCGCTTCGCGAGACGCATTTTCACGGCCATCGACTCTAGACGGTTCCCATGACTTTACTGCCGGTCTTCGCTATAAGCTAGCAGGCAGTAGTAGCAGCACCCTGTCCGTTTCGCCGGTTGCGCCTTCACGTACCATCAACTCGAGACGGTCCCGTGCTGCCGACTATTCTTTGGCACTTTCATTATCATTTTGTCAAGAAATATATTGCAATTTTCTTGCAACTTATATAACTAGGCTCAGAAAAATTTTGATATTTCAGATTTATCATTACATAATGTAGTATTATCTGGATATGTGGAAAATTTGGACTTCCTACCTCATCTGGAAGTCAATTTTCTTTCCCGGACAAACACAGTTTTTTTTTACATTCAGCTTTTTATTTGCTATTTATTTTTGCATGTCACCAATTTAATAAATTATTAAATTTTTAACCAATGTTGTAATAACCTGATTTTGACAGTTATTTCCAACACAGTAATATAGTCTTATTGTAAATCAGGAAATCATCATTGAACTGTTTGAAGATGATTCACTGAAAAACAAATGCAAGTCGTGTATCTTAATATGGTAGTGCAGAAAAATTAAATGTGAGTCATATACGTAGGTATGTTGTAACTAATAACAAAATAAAGTCATGCGTATATATGTATAATAATATACATAATAATCTTAGTAAAAAAAATATGTATTACATATAGCTTATTTGCATTGAACCAACTTCTGTTGATAATAACAAATAAATTCGTTCGACTTAGGGCTTTAGTACAAAAAAAAAATGAGCGAAGGTAAAAAATTATTTTTGCCTTGAGTGTTGTGTTGTGTTTTTCCAAGTTGTTGAGGTGGTTAGTTTTGACCAATAAACTAAAATGTTATCAAAAAATTACATTATCGGTCTTCCATTGTCTTTATTTTGTTACTTAACACAACGTTTCCCTTAGTTAGTTTCTTTAACCGTGATCAAGTGTAAACTAAATTATAATTCTAAGGCTACTGTCTTAAATACTATCCATGTACAATGAAACTTAATGACTCCGCCTACGTACTTGTTAGAGTGTGAGTTTAAGAAGTTTTTTTTTATAAGGAGAGGCTTCCAGATATTGGGGATATCTATACTTGGTTTACTAAATATACGGGTATTTTGATTCATAAAAGCTGCTTCTTTTGATTTTTGTTTTCGCCAGTGCTGTTCTGTGTCCAAAACCTTGGCTTCTGACCACTGTATATTATTATCGGAAGAGGTATTTTTGTTTCTCCAATGTACCATTGGCCGCACTCGCAAGGGATTTGATAGATACAATTTTTCGTATTTTTATTACATTAGGGGGGGCGGGGGGTTACTTTTGTAAGAAAGCTTCTAAGCGTATTTCCGGATTTGAAGGCTGTCTTGATGCTATAGTTTTTGGTTATTCTTCTAATGTTTTCAGAAAGCCCCTTAACATAAGGTATTCTAAGAAATGCCGAGCCCAATGGATTGAGGAAGCATTGCGGCAATATCCTTCAAGTCGCACCAATAAGACATAATACGTTACCCCAGTCGAGATCGGTGGTGGACAAAAGGTGTTAAAACAAGACCGTCTAAACTATGCCGAGAATAACATGTGCCGGTAAAATTGTAGTTTGGAACCCACGTAAAACTGCGAGTCCCATCTGGCTGACATAACCCAGCCTGACAAAAAGAATGCATTGGCCTATTTGCTTAGCGCTAAGCCTCATGGCACGTTTAATTTCACTCGGTAAAAACAAAATAACTTGGCTAGATTTTCCTATATCTTTAATAAACCCACCTCCCTTTATACAATGAGAATATTAAATTACCATTAGTCTACTAATGTGTAACCAGGCTTTTAATATGCGCATTAGTTACATTTCAGACATTTTCGTTGGTTTTTTTACAAAATCTTACAAAGGCCCTTTATATTCGTCGCGAGGTACACATTATTACGCCCTACGCTTTTGTAAAGTTGCCTTTCGAAACTACAATTTACGTTTACTTATTCAAGAAGCTTGGAAAGGCCAAAAAGGCGGAAGCATATTTCAGGAAGTTTTATTGGTTGTTTTATTTACCGTATTTGTGCTGCACCGGCAATGAAAATAAGCGGGTTAACGGTTTTTTTGCTAATATGTATTACCGTATTTTACGGCTTGGAGTTTAGAGGAATATAAAGCAAGATTTAAAGGATTTTCCGTATTAAAAGAATCCTTTATGTTGATGTTCATTGGTTTTCTTCCAATGCATTTCTCAGCACATGGAGATTAAAAACGTT
The DNA here is from genome assembly GCA_963969555.1 of Polydrusus pterygomalis. NCBI lineage: Eukaryota > Metazoa > Arthropoda > Insecta > Coleoptera > Curculionidae > Polydrusus > Polydrusus pterygomalis. Next base: position 26,257,968 of record OZ018379.1, read on the forward strand.
AAATGAATACAATTTTTATTTGCGCTTATTTTACTGTTTTAATACTGTTACGTCGAACTATCTGATGTATAGATATTAAAATGATTTGTCCGCTTATTATAGCAATAAGTTGGAAGAGTAAAAATATAAGGTATCGCATAGCAAACAAAAATAGGTAGAATATGATTGTTTTCCCCACTTGAGTATGAATCTGTGAATCTTTTATATTTTAGTGATTTTTACGGTGTACCGGGTGAGTCAACGATTGCGCGGAGTAGCTTTATGCCTTGAAGACAAAATTTGTCGATAATAAGCTTTTGTATGAAGGTATGGTTGGATATCTGGCACATTTTAAAAATATTTTGAATTATTGGTGCGCACAAAAAGTAGGGTGTCATAAAGTTACATTTTTTTAAATGGGACACCCTATATTAATTCTACGTGTTATTTCATACATTTTTATTAATGGTTTTAATATACGAAAAAGTTATAGTTTTTTAGATAATTCGACTTTTAATGAAAATTTTGCATTTGCAAGCATCTCGTTATTGTGAAAATGCTACTTAAATTTTTACACTAAGCGATTTATAATTTTTATACTTACTAAATAAAGTTAAAAATACATATTCACTATGAAATATTTGACGTATCATTTACAGGGTATTTACTTTCTAGGACCAAAGTCAAAAAACTCCTAATTGAAAAATATCACTGTTTTTAAATGGAACACCCTATATATTTTTCCGTCATCTTATAGCTCGTCATAAACTATTCAACTTTTGTGAAGAACGTCCTATCCCTATCTTTAATAGTTTTTGAAATATTTTTATATTTAGAGATTTAATGTCCTCGTTATAGCATCTTTTGTCAATGGATCACAGTAGCCATGGAAAACAAATAAAAATAATGGCACTGGATGACATTAAGAACAGGTCAATGTAAAAATTAAGCCATTCTATTGTAAAGTTTATTGTCCAGTCATTTTATAAGTTGGTACTCAAAATAAATTTTTCAAAAAATGAATTAATCGATATGATTTATGTTTTGGGAGAGGCAAATAAAAATTGTCTTTTTGCTGAGCGACCATACAGGATGAAATATCCCGAGCGGCGAACACCCAGTCCTCGAAGTTTTCAAAATGTAATGGAAATGTTTGATTCAATAGGCAGTGTGGAACATTCAAAACGTAAAGTTGTTAATAGAAGAGCTACAAATGGTGAAAAAAATAGACAGTTTGTATTAAACATTTACAAAATTAAGTTAGGCATAAAAAAAGTCTGCACAAGCAAAAATGGTATCTATTGCGTGCATATTTTTATAATATTTAAAAATCGCAATTCTAAGCATCAAATATAACTGGAATTATTTTGCGAGATTTGTCGGTCCACCATAATCTTTTTCTAGTCTCGCGAAATTCTATCTGTCATATCGCAGATGATCAGATCACTCTCGTCTCGTTTTCGCGACACCAGACGGGGCAAGAAAAATGCGAAACGAAAATAAAACACCAATTATATTAAATAAAAATTTCTCTCGTCCTCGTATACTACTAACATAGAAAACAACTTTTATAAGTTTCGCCTATATTTTGTTTTATGTAGGTCCTTAATAAAAGAAGAGTTTTACGTCGATTTTATTTCGGTTGGCGGCATATTCCGCATTATACCCTTTATATTTCGTTTTCATTTTGCAGCATCACGCAAAAGCCGAGGGTGGAAAATATAACAACAAAGAAGTATTATAGCCCTGGGAGAAAAATAATTAACTGGTCAAAAGTTTTTTCATCTAGATATACTTTAGCAGCACAGGACAGGCTTGTTGATAGGCATTAAAAGACACGCGTATACAGAATATTCTTTTAATAAAGTCTGGCTCTTAAGATACTTTTTTTTTTAGATTTTGTGCTTTCCCCCATATTTGATTGTACCAGGGGCATTTTCAATTAAATCCAGTGTTTAACCAGGGGCTTCGAAACAATTACTCTTAAGGATCCCAGTCATTAGGCCATTATCGAGCAACCAGATCTACAATATAGTCTCTCTCCATTAAATATCCAAAAGATTATCCCGTTAGTGAGGCATGTCAATCAAATGTCAAGCGATATTTTGGTTGCCGAGCGATTATTTAATTTATCAGACGCAATGTGAATCGGGTTGCGATTGAAAGCGATTTTCACAGATTGTCAGAAGGTTGCTGTGTAAATGGACGTCGGTAACCTGGTCGTTCAACTTCAGTGAAATTGCTAGTATGTGTACCGTGCGAGCAAAAATTATTTGCATCAAAGATGCCTTGTATCTAAGGACGTAATGTTTAGCCTATGGAGAACTAGTGGGTAGGAGGCCGATCGACAATGGCAGCATTTTCATTTTCTGTCCCGGTTTTTTGGTTAGTTCGCTAGTTGGCCGATAGATGCTCTTGCGTCGCAAGTGGGCTGATGTCGTCTTCTTCTTCTTCTTCTTCGTTTTTAACTTTAACTTTTATACTTTTGACAAGTGACATTTTATTTTTCATAATAACAAATAACGTTTGAAGGCAAGACAAGAAAAATAACGTTGTATTGTAATTGATTTCCATATTTATAATGAATAAAGGTGCAATTTATAAAAGTAGAGTTTGCTTTGTGTTGGGGTGTAAGACAGGATCTTCTTCAGAGAGGAAACGCAGCCAAATAAGTCTCTTTCTAGCTCCAAAGGTATAGCTAGAATGTTTAATACCCTGTATTTTAAAAACCAAGCAACGTTGGAACTTTATACAGGCCGAGTTTACTAATAAGTATAACAAAGTAAGTGTAAATTCATATAAAAGTCCTTAATTGTTCCTTAAAGAACTAATTTAAATAAAAATAGTTATTACGTCAATAAGAAACCATTTATTTGATAGCCCACTTCGAACACGAGCGCCATCTTACGGCGACTCGTAAAGCTGAATTACCGATTCTAATTTGGGACCGAATCCAATGCATTGCGATCGGCCTCCTGCCCTCTAGTTCTCCATAGTTTAGCCGTAGACCTTAATACCTGTTGGGTGTCAGTAACTACCTGAATTACCAATCAATCAGTTATTCCGTCATCTTTGGCAGTCGTTACAAGTAATTTGATTCATCGCTAATTTTTCCAATTTCTTGAACAATTCACACAATGGGCTTTACGGAACAGCACAAAACATTAATGTTTGAAGCGTATTTTCGACACGGGGTTAGAGTAAATGGTGAGTGGCAATACAATTCGGGTTTGTGCATGAGCGATTTTCACGAACATTTTCCTAACGTTGCTTTTATTGCTGGGGATTTTTATCATTGCCGGAAAAGAACCGTGGCTGTGTTTAGGGAAACATGTTCTATACAACACAAAAAAGGAGCAGGAAAACCATCTTTAAGAACAGAAGAACTTGTTGCAAACGTTTGTGAAATAATGCAAAATACGCCAACAAATTATACAAGACGCCTGTCCCAGGAAGTGGGAAGATCTTATGGAACATGCAGGACTATTCTTAAGAAGCAGCTAAATTTATTTCCTTATAAAGTGCAAGTATTCCAAGAAATACAAGCCGCTGATTTTGAAAGACGCAGGAATTACTCTCAATGGTTTTATAAAAATTTATTGGAAAGAAATGCTTGGAGCATGGCGGTGGCCAATTTCAGTAATTTATGTAATTATGTTTCTTTTTGTTTCTGTATATTCTTACTTTGTTAATTTTGTAAACAACAAAATAAATTTGTATTTGTCTAGTTATTTTATTACTCATTAGTTTGGCATATCATGTCATAATATGAATTTGACAAAATTTTAAACTAGATTTGGTTAGATCTATCGTCCCCATGTCATTGTGATCTAAACCAAGCAATACGTTTTTTAATCCAAGCCCTCTTTGATGCAAATCATTTTTGCTCGCACGATATATGTAACTGATTATAGCCCAAGATGCAATGAAATAAATTGACATTTTTGTAATATGTCATAATATAATTACCTTAATAATGTGCTGGGGATATTGATTTTACTTAAATATTAGTTAATAAAATAATAAACTAAAAAAAGCAAAGCGTAATAGGTTATAGATTGGCAATAGATTGAATGACGTCGAGAATTTATCGTTAATTACTAAATAAATCACGTCAAAATGTCTGAAGTTAGTTTAGGTTTTCCCTTTAATAAATTAATAGTTTATTGAATGCTATTTCGTATATAACACCAGCCCATGCACCATTCTGTATGGTTCATTGCTTCAGAGCAGACCTAGCAAAATTGCAAAATTCAGTATTTTTAATTTTTACGAACATTGCATGGATAATTTTTTGAGGATATTAGTGGGGAAAATGACTTTAATGAAAACACTGTTTACTTTTTACTCATTCCCTATGTTTCGGTTTATTCTTTAAACCTTTCTCAAGGGTCTAGAAAATTGTATAAAGTATAGAAACATTATGCAAATTCTTTCAAACAGAAAATGCATCATGCCATGTAACTTCATTAAGTTTCTACACTTTATACATTTTTCTAGACTCATGAGAAAGGTTTATATAATAAACCAAAAAGTTGGGAATGAGCAAAAAGTAAAAAGTGTTTTCATTAAAGTCCTCTTTCTCCACTAATACCCTGAAAGAATTAAAGTATTAAGGACGCTAAATCAATTAACATTGCATGGATAGTTTTGACCACCTCAAATTTCCTGCAGAAGAAGTCTTTAAAGCAAAATTACTTCTTTTAAGGTAATACCTTTGTGAACCAAATTATTTAATCTTAAAGATTGATAATGGTAAATTTGGGAGCTATAGGCAAGTTCTGCTGACTAGTTGCTGCTTCTATCAAGTTTCATTTAGATAATATAAATGTTTACTGAGAAGATAGACAGACTTATTTTTAGCACCCAGCTTGCCGCCAGTAAAAGAAAACTAAAATAGCTCTATCTTTCAACGCAATTTATTCTCTTGGATTTATAAATCGGCAACAACGTTGCTCGGAGCTGCTCCCATATTACGTTGGTTGCCATTTCAGTCACAAAAAAGTAATATAAAAAAGAAAACTTTCGAATTCCACGCGTGATTTACAATCCTTCCGCATTTCGTTTTTGTTTCTATATTCCAGCATTCTTTAGTGGAAGCGGCTCAGAGTTAAAATTGATGACAATATTCAGCACGAGTTATATGGCGGAAGACAACACAGCTTAAATTTATTAAAATTCCGCTAAATTTCATGTTTTCTATTAGTCGATCACTATACACAAATGCAGCATGGTTATATTAGTTTCGATAGTTGACACCCACATTGCAATAGAACGCAAAAATCTATCTTTTTATTTTAAATTAATATTATTAAAGTTGAGTTCTTATATGAGTCAGAACAGGATGTTTCCTTTTAAATTCAAAGAAGGGCTCTAAAGGCTTTGTTCGAAAAATAAATATGATAATAAAACCAAACTTAGCCAACTATTTTAAACCAACCGTTTTTCTTAAGAAAATATGCCCACGTTATTCTAAAGATTCGTTATGTCATAAAGTTTATTTTTCTATATCCTTAAAGCGGGCTGTTAGCAAAAACTCAACCATAATAATAAATAAGTATAACAATCTTTAGTACAGCACGTTTTGTCGAAGATAACATAAACTTACTAAAACTTAAAATCTAAAACAGATGGGAATAATAAATAAGGGAATCTTCGTTGATGGTCGATCCATTATAATCAGATAATATAAATCCTATATCGAGAAAAAAATGGAAAATATAGGTAGAACCTGGATTTGTATTTTGACCGTTCCATGTCGGTATGTGAAAGTCGGATCAGATTTATTCTTTATTTTCCCTGATTCAGCTTAAAAGGTTTTTTTTTTAAGTAAATCTGATTGTTGTACTTTAAATTTAAGGTTATTTAGAAATGTTATTTGTTAAGACCGTTTTTACGGTTAATTTATAAGTACTATGTATTGTTTATCTATAGAAATGATTTTTAAGTTGAAATGTCCATAAAGAGAGAAAAAGTCTTAATTAAATATCAAGAGTGAATAACTAGAGCCACCTAGCAGCAATGTCTACAAGCATATATTGTTCGGCCCCATTTTTAAAACCTAAGGCAGGGTTTTAGAGAGAAATGTCCTCTGATTGGTTGCGTAGAATAAACTATTTACCCTGTAAGACGTGGTACCGAGGGGTGATACTGATTTTAGTACGTTCTATAGGTTCAAATAGCTAAATATTTGTAGTAGCATAATTTAAGGGGGAGTATTTAGAAGTTAGATGCTTAATCCAGGAGAACCACAATTTAGTTCCTAAAGTTCTGTTATCGGGTTCGGTTGACCAAGTACCAAAGATGCTATTTTCGGGTGTAGTCGAGCGGGTTTTAAGGGAACCAATTAGCGGGTATAGACGAGCAAATTTCTAAGTTTCTATTTTCAAGTTAATTGGACTAAGTTTTCAAAGTATATATTTTCGGACATAATTCTCTTTTTGATATACCTCTTGTGAAGTGAATCCTTTGTTTCTTAAAAGTGTAAAGTTAAATAATTGTGGGTCTAAGTATGATTGTTGTTTTTACCTATAAGCTTCAGGGTTTTAGTGTTTTTAGTGACTTCTCAGTTTTCGGGGATTATCATAAATTAATCTTTGGGGGAATAAATTACAGGGTTGTATTAAAATTAAAAATATTAATTTTATCTTTTCAAAGGGTTTTAAGCATTAAATGGGTAATTTTCTGAATCGTACAGTAAACGCATGTCAATAGAAAAATCTCTCTTTATTAGTTAGCATAATACATATTTTGTATTAGTTTTATAGTCTTTCTTTTACTTGTTCATTAACTTTTCTTTCTACCTTTCTTTATAATGTTGTTAATAGATTTATAAGTTGTTGTTTAAAGGTGGTGTTGTTTTATTGTAACAATCAATATAAAGGGTTTCATTAACAAAGGTTGAACGGTTCGCTCTCGCGCCATAAAGACGCGTCGCTGCGTCGGTATTGTTAACATCATCACCTGGATATTGCTGTTTGGTCGACATGGGTAAGTCGTTTGGTATCAACAGTATATAAAACTAACAGAACAAAACAACGTCGACGTTATCATGAAGAACTCCATTGTCTCCAAGAGTGCTCTTGCTATAAAATTGTCTTAGTTATTTGTACTCGTAATTCTAAACTTATGTGTAGGGACAGGTCTGGTATTCTCGGTCAGAAACGCTACCACTGATAATAAATAATGTTTATTATAGTCAGAACGCTACCAAGTGTATTTGGTATTAATTAGTGATATACCAGATCAATCCTATTACAACATGTGACATTAGCAGCTGATACTGTTTTTTGCCTAAAAGTTCCCAGGTCAGTAGTAGGCCGTAGCAAGCTCAGGTGTCATGGTTTGAGAGACTAATTTTTCTTGGTGTTTATTATTTAATTCTCACGTATCCTTTTAAGCAGAGAATATAATTAAAATTAAATAACTAAAACAGTAAATAACTTACTCACCAAATTGAAGGATCGACTACCATTGGACTATTAATCTAACATAGTTTATGGCATTCCATGTAAGCATTGTAACGATACTTTTTATGTTGGCCAAACTAAACAACTGCTTAAAGACAGTGACATTAATTTGATTATGAAACGGATACTTTGTAAGTAATTTTTACTAGCTATGTTATTGTTAGAAGTGGATAGTTGTTATTATCGTTATCGATACTATTAGGTACATTGTCTACCAACTTTCCTTTTCACATTATTTGAAACGGTTTTAAATGGAAATAAATTGGATCTTTTAGTTGTAACTAATTAACTTTTTTTCCCATAGAACTATTTGAGATAAAAATTTAATACTATCAGGAAATGGTAATGTTGATGGGACGAATCGAACTCAATAAAAAAATGAGTAGTGTTACATTTGAAGAAAAAACATTCCTTAAGTTACAGAAACAACTAAAAATCTGGCAACGTCGCAATTGTCAATTTTCAATTAAATTTTTTAAGTTTTCCACCAAAACTCATTGATTTAGCCTTGGTAGTTTTGAAGAAAATTAGCCGTATATTATTTCAACTAACCCTGTATATTATATTCTATTATTATTATCTTTAAACTGTTTTTTTTCGAATGAAAGCCAGAATATAATAATTTTTTTATAAATTGTATTAACAAAACCCGGGCCAAGTTTTACTATTTACTAATTTTTATCAAATTTCAATTTCCATAAGTATTTGATTGACATTATGGGCTTTAATTTAAAAAATTCTATTCAACAAATATTGGTTGCTCTGCATATTATATGGAAGCCCAAATATTAATTGTGCCCAAAGTAGATAAAGTTGACCTTTGGGACATATATTTAAGCCAACCCCATCTGTCTCTACCAAACAAGGCATCTGCTAATATAACATGAAATATCAATTTTACCTCAAGGGTTTGGATTTCGTCTGACATTTCTAACGAAGCGGCCCTTTTTGCAATCCTGTGGAAACTGGCCCTCACGGGAATATTACAAAATCAAACTGTTTGAGACCTTTTTCAAATAGGTAAGTGTTAAAAAATTGGGAAGTATCCACTTTTCGGTTTACTTGTAAACAATATTTTCTAAACGAATCAATAAACACACTTATCCAAAAAAGCTTAGTCTAAAAATATTGTAATTGGTGTAAAATCACTTTATAATTGACTTCACTTGACGACACTTTGTTTGTAATGAAATGGAATAAAGATTTAAATATTGTTTTTAAAAGAAATGCCTTTACAGTAAAAGAAACACGTATTCTCAGACATAATGTTCTCCTGAGAAATATTGAGACGAAATAGACAAGGCATAAAATGTTCTCCAAGTTTAAGCAAATGATTTTTTTATGAGATCTGTCGCTGTTAAAAACAGTTTAAAAACTGTTTAAACCTACTCCAATTATCTGATATTCCTCCATCCAAAAGTAGAGGCTTAGGTGTTTTAAACACATTCTCCATTTCAGCACGATATCTTTCAAACCAGCTTAATAGTCTTCTAGCGACTTCTGTGTTCTAGTGCGTACCTGGCACCATGTAATAGTTCTTGATAAATACTAGGTTTTAGCCTAAGGTGGGAGTATCAACATGCTTGCCAATCTATAACCTATTTCGCGTATTTTTATTTAATTTTTCTAGCTTTCACACAAAATTTAAATAAAATCATTATCGTCTTCATATTTTATAGGTAATAATTGACATATTAAATAAATATAAAGGAATTTCATTAAATATTTTAGGAGAATTGTGTAGCGAAAAATATCGGGTAAGATTTTTTTTAACATAATTATGTCATTGTTCTTTCACTATGCAATTATCCCAAAATTAGCAAAAAAATGAATAGATATTTTTGTCAAATGTCAGATATTACCTAAATATTGTACCGACGATATTGATTTTATTTAAAAAATGTTAGTTAATAATCTAATAATAGATTAAAAAAAGCAACGCCAAATAGGTCATAGGTTGGTAATGGTTTAAATGACGTTGAGAATACCAAATTAAGATCTTTTATTTTTTAGATGTTCTTGACATACAAAGATGACAACTAACAACTGCTATTGTGTAACAACTGGTAACTAATCAACTAATCCTAGCTTACTATTTTAATATACAGGGTGTTATTTAAGTATGTGGCCAAACTCCAAGGGGTGCTTCTTTAAGTGATTTTAACAAGAAAAGTTCATATAAACATGGGTCCGAAAATGCATAGTTTTTACGATACAGGGTGTCAAACTTTAAAAAAAAAATTGGATGCTAAAAAAAAAATTCCAATAATTACTTGGCAGTCTTTTAGGTTGTGACAGTTTATGCAAAAATCAAATTTGTTTAAACAGCAACTGTTTTTCCTTCCATAGCACTCTTATTCTTTTTCTGGTACATTTAAAACATTGCAGTAATAAATTATTACGTTATGCGATTATTTTATGTTAATTTCTTTTATCGAAAACAGTTTTAATCTGTGGGAAAAAATTCAAAAGAGGACTTTCGTGAAATTTTAATTGCTTAATAGTTTGGTAAGTAGTTTAAATTTTTTACTCTTATTGTCCCGGGGACATGCAATAAAGTGGATTTTTTTTTTCGAAAACAAAGCAAGATATGAAAAAAAAACAAGAAATAAAATAGTTGTATTTGTAGTTGCTTAATTTAAAAAAAAAGACATAATTTTAAAAAAAGTCAGTGGCGCGCAATTTTTTTGTCAAAAATATTAGTTGGACTGTCTTCCGGGAAGCCACTGGACTTAATAATTTTAATCTAATTGAAGCTAAATTATCCTCTTGTTATTACGAACGGAACTGCCAAATTTTAACAACATCGAATAAAAGAGTATTGAAATAAATGCGAACATCCGATTTTTTTTTATAGTTTGACACCCTGTATCATAAAAACTGTGCATTTTCGGACCCATGTTTATATGAACTTTTCTTCTTAAAATCACTTATACAAGCACCCCTTTGAGTTTGGCCACATACTTAAATAACACCCTGTACAGGGTGTTTCATTAAGGGTCGCCACCGGCCATATCTCGGAAACTATACTAAACATAGAAACTTGGGGAAAAAAATGATGATTAAAGCGGTCATAAGAAAATTCTGGAAATTACTTGTAAGTTCCTCATTTCGCCGCAGGGGGGCACAATTAAAAATTGTTTTTTAAATTTTAAATTTCTCTGAAAATTCCCATATTAAGGGATAACTCTGATTACATCATTGGAAAGCTTAGACAATTCTGCATCATTTTGGTTTAAGGCTCGTTGGCGTACCGACCTTGATAAGAGTGAGGGAAGCTATTGAATGTGTAAACATTAAAATCGCCTTAACTTCTAAACGACTTATCCGATTTTACTAAATTTAAGCTTGTTTGGAAGGGAAAAGTAAGTAACTTCAATAGCCGTATCTAACAGTACACGATAGTGTTTAATAAAATTGCTAGAGGGCGCAATTTGTAATAATTACAGTTTTTTTCGATTTTATCACGAAAATTCAAATCATACGGTATCATAATCGAAAAGTAGATGAAGTTTGCAAGAAAAGATGTGAAGAGCGGCAGTTCGATATCTTCGTTCGTTTCAGAGTTATTGCCAAAACAATAATTTTTAATACAAATTGCGCCCTCTAGCAATTTTATTAGAAACTATCTTGTACCATTGGATACGACAATTGAAGGTACTTACCTTTTTCTTCCAAATAAGCTTAAATTTAGTAAAATCGGTTAAGTCGTTTAGAAGTTACAGCGATTTTAATGTTTACACATTCAATAGCTTTCCCCACTCTTATCAAGGTCGGTACGCCAATGAGCCTTAAACCAAAATTGCAGAATTGTCTAAGCTTTTCGACTATGTAATCAGAGTTATACCTTAATTTGGGAATTTTCGGAGAAATTTAGAATTAAAAAAAAAATTTAATTGTGCCCCCTTGCGACGAAATGAGGAACTTAAAGGTAATTTCCAAATTTTCTCATGAACGCCTTAATCATAACTATTTTTCTATGCCTAGTAGTTTCCGAGATATGGCCGGTGGCCACCCTTAATGAAACACCCTGTATAATATTAATAAAGTAATAATAATAAATTATTATTTCTTTGCCTCACAATATTGTATTAAAAAAAGCTTCCATTTAAATTAACAACCGAAAAAATAAAACTTTCTTAAAGCATTCTTAAAAATTTCGGAGTGTAGTAAACTTTCAATAATATTTCATCACAGCCATTATAGCCCAAGTTTGCCGGAAACTTATACTTTATATTTTAGTTTCTATTTTAGTCACAGAGATGTAATCCATAAAAGAAAAAAGAGCATTAAAATTCTACGCATGATTTACAATTTTTCTACCCCTCCGTTTGGTTTCCATATTCCAACATTCTTTAGTAGGAGCGGCCAAAAGTTAAAATTGATGACAATATTCCGCATGGATTATACGCTGGAAAGGCAACACTGTTACAATTTATATGAGAAAGCTTTTAAACGCCACTTTCGTTAAGTACCATGAATTAATCTTGATCAGTGGTTTTTATGTGCCATGTAGCATTTTTTGAAGATTACGAATGATATATTTTTATTGCGATAATAATTTTTGGATAAAATATTGTTATGAACAAAAAAAATTTTTAGGATGTAGCTACTTACATTGTTTTATGATGAGTTTTTTTTAGCACATCACAAACAATATTATTGTATTGGGAATTAAATTTTGTTTAGGGTATTATTGGATAATCAAAAGAGACACCTGGAAGGGTGAATAGACTTTTTTTACTATAATCAAATTTAAATTTAGCATTGCATCCTTAATTTACTCCTATTAATATTATATCCCAATAATATAAATCTAAAGTGTCACAAACCTTTCATAGAAACAACTAAAAAGACGTTTGTTTGAAGATTGTAGACAATGAAGTAATATCAAAAAAATTACCTTGTCGAACTTCCATTGTCTTTATTTTGTTACTTAACACAACGTTTCGGTTAGTTAATATCTCTAACCGTTTTTAAGTGTAAACTAAATTATAATTCTAAGGCTACTGTCTTAAATACTATTCATGTGCAATGAAGCTTGTTGACTCCGTCTACGTGCTTATTGGAGTGTGAAGTTTGAGCTGTTGGTTTTGGACAAGAAGAGGCTTCCAGATATGGGGGATATCTACACTTGGTATACTAAATATATGGGTATTTTAATTCATGAAAACTGCTTCTTTAAACTTTCATTTTCTCCAGTGCTGTTCCGTGTCCAAAACCTTGGCTTCTGACCACTGTATATTATGCTGGTTGGTCCATACATGTTCCGCTATACCTGATCTCGAAGTTTCGCCTCTTTGAGTATGTTTCAGATGTTCTTTAATTTTGGTACAAACATTTTCAAAATCAGAACACAACTACAGTTAAAATTCCTCGATATAGCAGCTGGAAGCTGGCCATTTCGTTTCAACCAGCCCCACAGAACACACACACATTAGTCGACGTAATTCAGTTAATAACGCCGTACAAATAAAACAGAACATATACCTACTTTAAGTTAATGATACCTCAAAATATTCAGTCATCGAATAAAATGCTTTCTCAATTAATAACTTTTTTATCTCTCTCCGAAACGTCTTGACGCAAATAATATTCCGTAAACGAAGGGACAGATGATTAAATAATTTCTTGCTGTTATATAAGAGAGAGTTCTTGGTTAAAGTAGAAGAAGAAATGGGTAGAGCTATGATATGCTTGCTTCTTGTGGCAGTTGCTGAGGGAGTTTGAATTTCAGATTTAAACTACCTGTGCATCAGAAATGCTGTTTCGAGAATAAAAAGAGAAGCCAAGGTTAAAATCTTTAAATTTATAAAATGAGGTCTGCAGGATGTTCTGCGACCCACATGACAAATGCACTTTATTGCTCTTTTCTGCAAAATAAATACCGATCTGAAACGGTGCTGAGAGCAAGATCCCCAGAACCGTATCGAAGGTGGCTCTCTATAAGTGCAAAATACACATTCCTTGCAATAAACCCTCCCAACTCTCGAGATACAACCCTTAAAGCGTAGCATCAACTAGATATTCTGGCATTTAGGTTAATTATGTGACATTCAAACTTTAATTTATTGTCTATATAAAGCCCCAGAAATTTGCTTATTGACGAATTATCCACCGTAGAAGACTCCGGTCCAACCATAGACAATTTACCTTTAGATAAACAAACAATAATCACGAATGTGGCAGTTTTATGGCCTCGCGCAGATAAACAAAACTGGGAACTATTAGACATGCGCACTGCAACATTATCGTTTGACGAATGGGAAAATAGACAGGTCCGGGGTTTAAAATTTAAATTCTTGCTCATATGCCACCATAGTGGGTCTACTTTACCCCTATTTGGGCATAATACAATTATACAACGGCTGCAACTAGTACTAGTCATTGTTTATATTACAATCCGAGTCACTAAAAGCACAAACACAATTCACTAACTAAACTACACAAAAACCAGAAATCCATAAATATTAAACACCCGTCCCACAATCCACGATAGCCGATCCGATAGCTGAAAACTTTAGAAAACTACAAGGAATCCGCAGAGAAGAGAAACCTTAAAACACAACAACAAAAATGGCGGCCGAGCCGGTTCTGGAGAGTATTCTTGAGCGCGTCGATTATTGTCGATAAAGTAGGATGGCCGATAACACTAGGTTTGTACGCATGCACGAAGGTTCCCCGAATGAAGACAGCTGACCGACGAGTCATGCGCTCGGGCGTATTTTTTCACCCATAAAACGTAACTTTTGTTTGCGCAGGAGATAAGCTGTAGGTATCTAAAGTGTCTATGGGTCCAACACTATGAATTTGACACCTAATAGAAAGTAAGTTCGTTTTAGAAACATTGGGCGACAGAAAATTCGAGTCACATCATTCTTTAATCTTTATGATGTCGAGATGAATAGTTTCCTCCAACTGAGTCACGTCAAAGTCCTGCCAGAAAATCGTTGTATCAGCCGCAAATATTGTCAGTCTACCAGATATATCCAGTTTTGGTAAATCGTTAGCATATATAATAAAAACACCATAACTTTAATTGGCGTATTAGATAATAAAAGTGGCGAGCCCCATCCGTGCAGTTCGTTGTGCGATGACGTCACGCATCCGTAGTCATGGCAACCGACGTATTAGTCGCGTTGAAGCGGGACGGATAATCGGCCGCCCGCGCTTGCTTGTGCGAATAGAAAATAGAAAATGATAATTCGATATAACTTGCCAGTTGGAATATGGCTATGTTTGGTTTGAATATATTATTTTTTTAAGTGAAGTATTTTTAGATTCTGTTAAAAATATTTGCAGGGAGGGCGGCGCCCTAGAGCCCTTCATTACAAGCCGCCACTGGATAATAATAAAATTTGGTATGCGAGTCCACCATACAAATTAAATATGAAACTAAAAGAGGAGGCAAAATTTATATGTCCAGTCTAGTGCTGCACTGCTTTACGATGTTGTATTGACGGTATATGTGTAATACTACTATACCTAGTTTTGTTTCTTTGTGGTAAAAATGACCGATCAACATCACAAAACTTTTGCACCGTTAAACGCATATTTGAGGCGTTCTTAGAGTTAACATAGACATCGAATAAAGTTGTGTGCAGTGGAAAGTGAAATCTAAGGAATTTATTTAAGAGGGTATCACCAATCATCTTTAAGTAAGAAAAAACTCCTCTATAATAGAAGAAAACAAAAAATTTACTAAAAATGAAAGTTACTGCGACAAGAGGAAAAATCTCTTCTTGAATCCTTCATCAAGGCCTCTATTCAATATTTTGCGAGATGTAAAATTCGGCAGGAGACTTGGTAAATTGTCGCTGATTCAATTTTCCTTTATCATTTATGAGATTTTTAAATTAGAAATTTAAAGAAATCATGATTTAAATATTTATATATTATTTTATGTAATTACCTTTATTGTATTGATTTATGAGTATTTATTTCTTTGTAACTCCAAAATTTTAAAGAATATTTATTTCTATAAACATTTCTTCTGTTACATAATAAAAATAAAATTGAAAGTAAATACAGTTAATTTAGCAAAGTATTAACAAAGAAAACCAACTGCCTCCGCAAAACAAAACTCGAAAACAACAAATCTTTGTGGAAAACTTGATAGAGGGATTTCCTTTAACAAATAATAATTTGTAAATAACAAAACCTAAATAAAAGTAACAACCCCGCATTCTTTGTTCAGTGGTTTCACCATTTTCTTTATTGAAATCAGAGTCAAAGCATAACACTTGAAAATATTATTGAAGACTTTAAATTCCATGGTAAGTCGTCAGTAGTTTACTAGTTTAATGATAAATGTAATGGGTATAAATTAAGCGAATGAGAAGAAAAGTGGAAAAAGTACCTTTTGGAATATTTAAATAAATTTTTATTATAAAAACTTAAATCTAAAAAAGCTTTCTATTTCTTATAGGAATTCACATATTCTTTACACAACTGTTTAATACTATATGTGACAGTATCGCGCTGTTCTACTGTAAGACAACGAAAATTGCTAGACCGTTGTGTAGTGATAATAGCACGGTAATTTAGCCAATGGAAAATAGGAGTTAACGCTACCATAGAATGGTTTATAGCCATTATTGCTCTGAATACTCACAGTAATTATCAAGTTCTATTGGGGTTGTAATATGGTTTTATATACTGTAATAATTCCGACTGGCAGTTGTAATGAAACTTGACATCCATCATAATAATATTTGCTTGCTACGGTTAATAAGGCATTTACTTACCACTAAAAAATTAGTACTGTAGTCTCAAAAATTTAAATAGCTTCTATTGTGATATTGCTCTTGTCGTTTAACACTTCATATGATTTTATATTATGCAACATGGTTTACTGAGATAGTTAAATTCCTTCATAGATTATAAAAGCCAATACTAATGCTTTATCTGACATGCAAAGTTTTAAAAAAAACTTAAATGCAAAGTAGAAATAAATTAATAGAAACAGGTATTTTACGATCAATAAAATTTAAATTCAGACAGGACAGCTAGAAGACTTCGAACAACCATGTGACCCGCGCAACAACTACGTTAAAACTAATAATACGACACGCGGCGATTGCTGAATAATGCTGATCGCTACGAACCCACACCAACGTCTTGGTTGGGGTTCAATGCGTCGCATTGAGAAGACAACTTATTTCTTAACAAAATTGCTGTATTGAAAGTAGTTCCTTATTCAAAAAGATTGTGCTGCTAATGGAACTGATTAGTACCAATAAAAACACTATTCTAGCAAATCTGGAATTTTACGAAAGTAGTCCATTATCTCAGAGTGGAGCTGTTAAGATATGGGGAAAAATACTCACAGTCATCTCTACAAATATATATTTTAATGTCCAGCTTGGTGAGTTTTCTAATCAACAGGTTGTTCTTAAATTCTCGGACTATAAAGGCCTGACTGGTTGGCTGTTTAAATTTTACGGAAGTAGTCCATTATCTCAGAGTGGAGCTGTTGAGATATGGGGAAAAATACTCAAAGTCATCTCTAAAAATATATATTTTAATGTCCAGCTTGGTGAGTTTTCTATTCAACAGGTTGTTCTTAAATTCTCGGACTATAAAAGCCTGACTGGCTGGCTGTTTCAATTTTACGGAAGTGGTCCATTATCTCAGAGTGGAGCTGTTGAGATATGGTAAAGAAAACTCACAGTTATCTCCACAAATATTATTATTTTATGTCCAGCTTGGTGAGTTTTCTATTCAACAGGTTGTTCTTAAATTCTCGGACTATAAAGGCCTGACTGGCTGGCTGTTTCAGTTTTACGGAAGTAGTCCATTATCTCAGAGTGGAGCTGTTGAGATATGGTAAAGAAAACTCACAGTTATCTCCACAAATATTATTATTTTATGTCCAGCTTGGTGAGTTTTCTATTCAACAGGTTGTTCTTAAATTCTCGTACTATAAAGGCCTGACTGGCTGGCTGTTTCAATTTTACGGAAGTAGTCCATTATCTCAGAGTGGAGCTGTTGAGATATGGTAAAGAAAACTCACAGTCATCTCCACAAATATTATTATTTTAATGTCCAGCTTGGTGAGTTTTCTATTCAACAGGTTGTTCTTAAATTCTCGGACTATAAAGGCCTGACTGGCTGGCTGTTTCAATTTTACGGAAGTAGTCCCAATATCTCAGAGTGGAGCTGTTGAGATATGGGGAAAAACTCACAGTCATCTCCACAAATATCAGAGTATATTTGTGGACATGACTGTGAGTTTTTCCCTATAAATCTGGAATTGACATAGCACTAAAGCGTGTTTGATACACTAGCTATTTATTTAATATGTGTGTGTATTTGTTTTATGGCTCTGGTGAAACCAACTGGCCAGCATCTATTTAATATGGGTAAATAAGCTATTAATACAAACTATGTCTTAGAAAACCTGTTGTCTTAGGTCATTTTCCTCAGAGTATATTGTTTAAAATATTACGTGGCAACTCACTCATAAAATAAACGATTTAAGAAAAATGTTATATTAATAATAATTATGGTGCATTAATTTTTTATTGCTTCTAAGTAATAAGATAATTAAAACTAAATTACTGATCAAATTTAGCAAAATTTGGGCATGCTTGTGACTGGTTAAAGGTTGGAGACAATGATGTTTCTTGAATGATGAAAGAGTTTTGAACTTCCATTGTCTTTATCTGTTTTAAATCACAACAAGTATCTCCAGTCGTCTTCAGGTGAATACTAAATAAGTAAAGTAACTACAGAACTATTTATACTAGCTAGGTGCACTGAAGCATAACTAAGGTGGGTGCAGTCATGCGTTCAGTTGGCACGCGATCTTATCCTAAGATTACATCTATCTAACAAAGGTTTCCAGATATTTCTTATGTCTAAGGATGGCTTACTAAAGCAGCCTGGGTTCTGGTGAATAGCAGCAGCTTTCTTGAACTTTCTTTTCCTCCAGTGTGGTTCCTTATGTAGGATTTCATCTTCTGACCACATGATATGGTGACCATGTTTCCAGGCATGGTCAGCTGCACCTGACTTTTCGGTCTCTCCTTTTAACGTATTGTTTTTGTGTTCTTTAATCCTTGTTTCTAAGGGTCTTAATGTCTCACCTATATAAGATTGGCCGCATTCGCAGGGGATCTGGTAGACGCAGTTTTTCCTATCTTTTTGACTTGTAGGCTTTGTCTTCGTCAGGTGGCTTCTTAGGGTGTCCCTCGAGTTGAATACGGTATTGATGTTATATCGTTGTCTTAGTCTTCTTATTTTCTCAGATACTCCTTTGACATACGGAATATTGAGTGTTGGTTGTGCCTCTCTGTTTGCTTCTTGCGCGTTGGGTCGATTCTTACGATTTTCCAATATTGTGTCAACTAATCTTGTGGGGTAGCCATTTTTGTTGAGGTCGGTCTTGATGTGATGAGATTATTTTTTAAGTGCTTCTTCCGAGTTACAGATTGTAATTGCTCTATCCACGAGGGTTTTAATTATGCCATGTTTCGTACTGTTTGAGTGATTTGATGTAAAATTGAGATACTGACCTGCATGCGTAGGTTTTCTGTATACTGAAGTTTGGATGATGTTGCCATTTTTCTTCACGTTAACATCTAGGAACGGTAATTGGTTGTTTTCTTCTTTCTCCATTGTGAATTTGATTGTTGGTGTTAAGCTATCGGCATGCTTGTTACCTCTATCTGCTTAAAGCCAAGCCTATAAGCTTAAATTGTTAATAAATGCAATTTAAAATGCCCTTATTAGCAGCAATAGCACGGAATTTGCCCAGAATGGAAGTCAATTGCAAGAAAACACCCCTTAAATCTTTCATCAATACTTCGATTCGATGTTTTACGCGGTGTAAAACGGCACGAGACTTTGCAAATTGACGCCAATTCGTTTCCCTTTATAAGATTTATTGTATCGGGAGGTCTGACCCATAAATCTCGCTTTTCATAATAAGCGCTTGTTTCTTTTAATTCTTTTTTATAATTACTCTTTTTTCATTACGTTTTACTGGGAAAATTTTAGGATTTCGTTTAGATTTAATATTTGGCGACAACTTGTAATAATATCGAATTATTAATATAAGGTTAAATGAACAATAATACACTCGGATGATTTTATTAATCATCCTCGCTTATTACGGAAGATATTTTTTTAGTTATTTTTGTATCAAAATTGGAATAATTCGATTATAGCTCATTTCCCATCGGCTAGGTGTACTATATTATACAGGGTGTTTGGGGAGGAAAGGGCAATATTTTTTGAATGTGTTCAGAAGGTAAAAATAAGAGGAATAAACCCATATGTTTTAGTTCGATTCTCAACCATTTCTGAAATAATACGTTCTAAAGTTTTTGTAAGTTAATTTAACGGGACATCATCCAAAATGT
Organism: Polydrusus pterygomalis; assembly: GCA_963969555.1. Lineage (NCBI taxonomy): Eukaryota > Metazoa > Arthropoda > Insecta > Coleoptera > Curculionidae > Polydrusus > Polydrusus pterygomalis. The sequence goes on from OZ018379.1 coordinate 26,277,784, forward strand.
GTACTAAATGGTCTTCGAAAAACCGTAAATATCCTTCTCTAGTAAGACACCCATCCATTTTAAATGGACCAAACAACTGGTCGTTGAGCATTCCACACCAGACATTAATACTAAATCGATGTTGAAAGTTTCGTTCAAATGTAGCATGAGGGTTTTCATCTGCACGGATGTTTAATGTGGCAATTATTAATTCCATCACGAGTGAACTGAGCTTTATCGCAAAATAAAATGTATTTGTGCAGACTTCGATTTTGATGGATCCATTTACAAAATTGTACTCTTGAAGCAATATCACCGTCTAGAAGATGATGGACGGGTTGAACGTTAAAAGGTTTTAAACCGTTTTTTCTAAGTGACTCCCATACGGCTAGATGTGATGGTGTATGAAGTTAATTTGCAACCCGTCTCGTACTCATACCTAAGTTCTCTGCGACAATATCCAGAACATTTTCTTCATTTTCCACATCTAGACCCTGCACTCTTTCAGAAACAATTCTCACGCTTGGAAACATTCCAGTTTCCTGAGCACTTGCAAATACTTTTTGAAAAATTCTTCTATTAGGAACTGTTCGATTTGGAAAACGACGTCGATATTCTTTAACTGCGCGCAACGCACTACCATTACAGTAACCTTAAGGCGGCTACTCACTACGCGGGACTTGCCAAGTACTGGACTTGGAATATACTTGGCATGCACTTGTCCGAGTCCAAGTAAATTGTACACACTACGTGCCTACTTGAAAGTTTTAGATTTATTTCGGGAAGTGCAAGTATAAAGACGAGTACTTGAAAATGGACGAGAATTCTGATTCTACATCTTTAGCTGCTTTTCTTTTTTAAATCCTCGATTCCACATTCCAAGTCACATTCTATAAAAAACTCGGTTTGAATTCGTTTCCAGGCATCGTATACATAATTTCTACTTTTATGCTGATTATGTCATATGATGGGTCCCAAATGATAGGTTCCTTCTAATAAATATCAAGAAACTTCAATGTAACTTCATTTTTCCACGCTATTTCAAGATTTAGATACACAAATCGGCCGCTAACAAACACAGAAACTTGTAGCTACTCGTCAAGTAAAGCCCGCGTAGTGTAGCGCAGACTACTCGGAAATAATCGACTCGCTGCCTTTGACTTGGACCCGTTTTCCGACAACCGATGGGAAGTGCAAGTTCTTGTCCAAGTCAGTGCGAGTCGCCGTACATACTACTCGCTACTTGCCAAGTACTTCGCAAGTACTTGTCAAGTCCCGCGTAGTGAGTAGCCGGCTTAACACGAATATCATGTCGACATACTCCCTGTGACTGAATGTGTGGGGCATTGTAAGTATGAAAATCTTAGTTCAAGTCGATACGCTCAATATGAAGCTAACTGAAAACTACTATGCATGTCAAAACTATCAATCAAAATGTATCGGATCGGATCGGATTATTTCAGAAATGGTTGAGAATCGAACTAAAAGATATGAGTTTATTTTTCTTATTTTCACTCTCTGAACACATTCCCAAACTATTGCTCTTTCCTTCCTAAACACCCTGTATGTATAAGTTTCATCCTTTCTGAAATGAAAGTATATTTTGACCTATGACATTATTCAAACCTTGCAGTACGAAATTACTTTTTTTACTAACAATAGCAAAAAAATTTCCTAAAATTGGAGGAGGTTTTTGCTTACAAATGTTATTTTAATATTTCCTTAGTAAATTCGTTGTATTAAACGATATAAAACGGCCCGAAACGTCGCAAATTGACACCAATTCGTTTCCCTTTATAAGATTTATTGTATTGGGAAGCCTGACCGATAAATCACGTTTTTAATAATCAGAATCTGGTTTTTCTACCGTTAAAATTCCCTTTGATGTAATTTATTGTCTTCTTGACAATTTTTAGGTACTTGTAGCTATGGACTGTACAAATTAATGAAAGGGAAATATAGTTATATTGCCTCGATAATGGGAAATATTTTATACGATTATTTCCTTCCTATCAATTTTGACCAATCACTGACAAGAATTCGTATGCAATATTTAATTTTCACTTATAATCTCCCTAGTGCTCGAATTATTTCCGGAAATTTTTCCGAAGGAACGCATTTTTTGAAAATTTTCTAGAAAAATGCGTGACGGTAAGAAAATTTCACACCTAAAATTTATTTGAATTATTTTATTGAAATTATTTATAATTATGGGAATACTTAAACTTTCAAAAAAAAGTTTTCTCACCGTTTAGTTAAACGAAATGCAAAAAATATAAGTGAAAATTATCCTTTTTATTTATTTTTACTACATTTCATTTACTAAAATAAAGGGACATCATAGTATAGTCTAGTTTAGGCTAGTTATGCCAGATAAAACAATTTTTAAAATCTAGGTAGATAGTAGATACCACAGTCAAGTAGGCTTAGACTTGTGATGTCAAAATCGTCTCTGCTATACGTCACGTCGACAGTTATTTCTTAAACGTGCTTCTTTAGTTCACAATAATTAAATCATGGCAGTAAACAATCAAGAAACTAATTTTAAGCCCTACGGTGTTTGTAAATCTTGCTCTGAAATAGGGGACATTATTATGTCTCATAAAAATTTAAAGTATTTGCAATGTTTAATGGAAAAAACTGAATTAAATCCCCATCAAGAAAACCTCTTCTCAGCTATCCAGAAGATTTTGGGGGAAGATATCCCATCCTTTAATTTAAGAAAAACCAGAATTCAGCAGAACAAAATTGCATCCAAATATTACATCTATTATATTAAACATAGACATCTGATAGAAGTGGAAAGGGAAGATAACCATTATCCTTGTTATTCTCCATTACGAAGAGAAGAGTTCGAACCAGAATTCCAAAAATATTTAGCCTTAATGAAAGAAATATTTGGTAAATAAATATTTGTATTTATTTAGTATTATAAAATGAATAAAAACATTAAATACCAAAATTTGATCCTGAATACTAATTTTCGGATCATGTGATAGCTGTCGGAAATATGTTTTTGCAGCATTTTAGCAAAAAAAAATACAATAAGAAAAAACCCCAATTTATGAAATTTTCTAACCAAATCTCACACGCAGCAGAATTAATTCCCGATAATTTTTTTCTCGGTTTCACTCATGTTTTTGTTGGTAGAAAATTATTCCGAGTCGAAGACAAAGGGACATTTTCTATCAACACTACTAAAAACTAATAAGATTAAAATTGAAAAAAGTAAAACGGTGCATAGTAATTATTATAATGCAAATAATAAAAGTTACTTTTAAGTATCGCCTACCCATACTACTTACCGTAATAATTTTGATTAGTTTATACAATTACGAATTTAAAACCTATTACAAATTTTAACCACAAATTTAAAAGTTTTTGTTAAGTACTGGACAAAAAGTTTTTATTTCCTCTTTTACTGTTATATGTGACATTACATAAGAAAATAAACGGTTTAGCTTTGTTTTACGACAAAACGTAATTTCTTTACTACATTTAAATGCAGATTCTGTACGCTCTCATAAAACCGTAACACAAAAATAAAACGGTAAGTAGATGTAAAATAGGAGGACCAAAGAAATCAGGACATAAATTTATTTTATAAGTTATTTAGGGAGCCATTGTTTAAAGGCAATAAAGCGTATCATATTTTATTTTATTACTTGTATTTGCATATCTCCTATATAACATTCATTATTATTTAATTGAGTAATTTCCTGTAAAAAAATGTAGTATAATATAATTTTTTCATATGCAGATGATACTGTATTAATATTACCAGCTAATACTTGGAATTAATGCATTTTAAATTCAGAACTAGACATTTCAATAATAAAAAATAATTTGAGTTATGACCTATTAAACTTAAATTTAACTAAAACAAAATTTACGACTTTTTCTTGTTATAAAAATACTCAGCCGAATAGTTTAAAAGAAATTGGAATTCATGATTTAAATTGTTTAGGAATATCAGATATACTTAGAATTAATTATGCTAACTGTTCTTGCAAAAATAAAATTAAAAAGTTGAATTTATAAAATATTTAGTAATATTGATTGACCAAAATTTAAAATGGGATCATCAAATAGCACTCTTACAAAAAAATTTAGAAACACTTTATGTAAATTTAGACTTTTAAAAAATATTGTGAATCAAAAACTTTGTTCAATGTTTTATTATGCACTTTTTCAATCAATTCTTTGCTATGGTATAATTGGTTAGGGAAGTGCATACGACTCGAATTTGAAACCACTTATAACAATACAAAAATATGTTTTAAAAATAATATTTAATAAACATATTTTATCCCACTAATAACTCATTGTCATCTTAAAATATACGCCAATTCATCGAGGAGGAGGAGTTGAATTCTTAAAAATCATTATATCATTATCTTTGATCACTGTTAGTGTTGTTTAATTAACTAGCTGTTTAGTACAATAACCATTGTTTTCGTAGTCAATAAAAACATAATGCAACATTTATTTATAAAATTGTATAATTTTATTATAAAAATAAGTAGTATTAAAGAAAAATAGGTAGCAAATCGGAGAAGTTGAACATTTTCTCAATATTTTCTACCATCTTAAATATCTTGTTTACCCCAATATCCGCCGCAGAAGCGTCGAGTTTTCCTTGCAAAAGTTTTCTTTGAATATTTGAATGTAATGCGTTTTCTTTTGAAATGCTCTTTTGAACAATAATGTTCGGTTTGTTAGGGTATTTTATTTAGTTTGGGGAAACAACAATTTTTAAACGCAAGTTTTACCTAAACTAATAAAATAATTTATAATATATCAAATGAGAAAAACACTTTAAACAAAATGTCACTTACTTGAAATTTTTTATTTTTGGCACGACTCTTCTTTCCACCCTGTATAATATTATAGGACGTTAGTTACGTCATATGCGTACCACAATATTAATCTGCAAGAAACAATCATTTAAAGTCCAAAAATTCCTTAAAATCATCGATGTTGTTTTGGAAGCATAATAAAGATGTTAAATAAAAACAATTTACTAAACTTTGTAGTGAGCAGGTTAGTTTGCATTATTACCGTGCGAGCAAAAATTATTTGCATCAAAAAGCTTAATACCTGTTGGGTGTCAGTAACTATCTGGATTAACAATCAATCAGTTATTCCGTCATATTTGACAGTCGTTACAAGTAATTTGATTCATTCTAATTTCTTGAACAATTCACACAATGGGTTTTACGGAACAGCACAAAACATTTATGGTTAAGGCGTATTTTCGAAACGGGGTTAGAGTAGAAGGTGATCCGGGTTTGTGCATGGACGATTTTCATGAACATTTTCCTAAGGTTGCTTTTATTGCTGGGGATTTTTATCATTGCCTAAAAAGAACCGTGGCTGCGTTTAGGGAAACAGGTTCTATACAACACAAAAAAGAAGCAGGCAGACCATCTGTAAGAACAGAAGAACTTGTTGCAAACGTTCGTGAAATAATGCAAAATACGCCAACAAATTGTATAAAACGCCTGTCCCAAGAACTGGGAAGATCTTATGGAACATGCAGGACTATTCTTAAGAAGCAGCTAAATTTTTTTTCTTATAAAATGCAAGTATTCCAAGAAATACAAGCCGCAGATTTTGAAAGACGCAGGAATAATTACTCTCAATGGTTTACCCAAAATTTTTTGGAAATAAATGATTTATTAGACCTCACATTTTTTTCGAAAGAAGCCTGGTTCCACCTCTCCGGTTATGTGAATTCTCAGAATACACGCATGTGGAGTAGTGAAAATCCCCATTTTTAAAGAGTCCACATTGCACCCTCAAAAAATTGGTGTTTGGTTAGCTGTTTCCCGAAGAAAAATTGTTGGTCTTATTTTTTTCCATGAAAATATTTTGAATCCATTTGTGGGGCAATTTCTTGACGACGAACTACGTTTTGGATATTTTCAACAGGACGGTGCAACCGCCCATACAGCCGCCGAAACTATTAACTACTTACGCAATTTTTTCGACGACAGATTGATCAGTTTTCGATCAGACATTGAAATCCCACCTAGATCACCTTGTTTAACGGCTATGGATTACTTTGTTTTTCCTCATTTAAAGAACACTATTTTTAAAACACCAGTTGCAAATTTAGAACAATTACAAGAAAAAATTATCCAAGAATGTGGTAACATTTCTCCAGAGATGCTGGTCAACACTTTCGAAAATATGAAGAGACGTGTGAATTTATGCTTGGAGCATGACGGTGGCCAATTTCAGCAATTTATGTAATTATTTTTCTTTTTCTTTCTGTATATTCTTACTTTGTTAATTTTGTTAACAACAAAAATAAATTTGTATTTGTCTACTTATTTTATTACGTATTAGTTTGGCATATCATGTCATAATATGAATTTGACAAAATTTTAACCTAGATTTGGTTAGATATATCGTCCACATATCATTGTGATCTAAACCAAGCTCTACGTTTTTTAATCCAAGCCCTCTTTGATGCAAATCATTTTTCCCCGCACGGTAGGTCTTGCAACATCTTGTTAAACACAGATTAAGATTATATAATTTTGCAATATAACATTTTTACCCGCTTTAATTGCACCACATAAACTTTTGTCACGTAGTTTAGCCATTGTACATTTTAATGCGTTGTTTTGTTATTCAAATTTATATGCTGGATACTCCAACTTAGATTGTGCAGTCTAAAAAGTTGGTGTCTGAAAAGTTTTGTGCCATAAAGTGGAAGTGAAAGAAGTCCAGTATACAAAGCATTTCTTTGTATTATGAGTCTAGAAACGTAAATAGTGGGTACTTAAAAAAAGGTATAAATTGTTGCTCGAATAAGAGCGTAAAGTCCAAGGCATTTCAAATGGTTAAGAGTTAATGGCGCAGATGGGGGAGGGCTTTTGTAACAATATGTTTCCAATCGCTTTGACACCCACCCCGAATAATCCTAAACTTGTATTCACTAAAGAAACAGTTCTAATTTGACACTTGGTGATTTAAAATGACAAAATTATTTTGGCACCCAGGTATACTTTATACGAAGTCAGTTGAGACAACGTAAATATTAGGGGTACGATCAATTTACTGCATCACACACTGAAACTACAATACAAATGCTGCTTTTTATTTGCATTCTCGATCAGTTCACTTTTAAATGAACTGACCCAAAATGATCTGATCCAAAATGCATCAAATAAAACTGGCTTTTATTCTGTTTCGGACTAAGTCAGTGTCATTTGTCAAGTGAATTTTGTTGAGGTTGAGGTTATGGTTATTCTCGATTTGATTATATTGTCATTATTCTCTAAATAATAATTTCTCATCCGAATCCTCTGAAGACAATACTTCATTATTCTTCATTTTTAGTAGTCAATAAAAAGTTTTTCCTTTTAAATTTTGGATTACGGGCAAATATTTTATATTTTTATCTGTGGTTTGAGGTTAGGCTACGCCAAGTCCAAGTATCTGTCGAAACAACTACCACCTTTTACTTCTGACCTTCACTTTAAGTGATCTTATTTGCGGGTGGTGCAGTTAGGGGCAAAAAGGGAAGTGACCGGGTCACTTACAAATCAAATCAGTTTGTAAATAAAATATCCTAATTATCAAATTTTAGTGATCTGTGTCAAATTGACCTGATCCAAGATGCAAATAAAAAGCAGCAATTTATAATAAAATTTGTATTGATCGCTCCCTATACAGATGTTCGAAGATAGTCCACGTGGACTTGACAACTCTGTCATGAATTTTTTTTCAGTTTTTTTGTCTGTCTCAACTAAGATCGTTTACACTTTACAATAATTTTTTAAGTTTCAGCAGAACCTGTGAATAAAATCTTGCGAAAGCAGTAGTATGTATCTTGGATCTACATATTTACGGCCTGCATCCCTTGTATGGTTTTCGATAGGTACGATAGTTCTAGTCTTACCCCAAGAAAATTGCAAGACCCATTTAAGGCTATAATTACCATAATTTACTCTGCTTGCATTCTACAATAGTATATTAAAGTACACGTTTTATAAGAAGCGGTTTTAGCGCACGCGTCTATTTTAAAAATCGAGCCACGAAGTGGCGAGTTTTTTAATTGACACGTGCGCTAAAACGCCTTATGAACCACGTGCTTTATACTTTTTTTCTATTTGTAGTTTTTTCAATAAAAAATTCATATTTAAAAAGAAAATTAATTCTTCAAATTTTTTTGTCTAAACTTTATGTTGGTAATACTATTTTTTATCATAGTAACCTCTGGACAACAAAAATTATTTTGCGAACTGTCATTTTTGGATTTATTGACCCATTTTCACCACGAGATTCTAAAGTTATTTTAGCGATATGAGATTTGAAATTGGACGGAATACGTTGTGTGATCCTTGTACATTCGGTACATATACAGAGCGTTCGGAAATTCTGGCGATTTTGCTAATTTTTTTTGAATTTCAAAGGCGTGATTGTACGTCAATTTTTTAATTTCAATGTTACCAACATTAATTAAAGAAAAAACCCGTATCGAAATAGCTTCATTATGAACTTCATTTCAAGTTCATAATGAACGTCAAATAGAAAAAACCCTTTTACGATCAAGCTTATATGATGAAAACACAGTAGGCATAGGTACCTATCGATATCTTTTTGTAAGTAAACACGTTTCCTTCAAAGGATCTTGCCTAATGATTCAAATACATTCTTAACAATTTGTTTTGCAAATGATAAGTGATTTATTTTCTTTCTACTAGATGCAGAACGATAATTTTTCCATGGGCGACAAATAATAAAAAACTAATTGAAAACTAATATTTCTATGCACCAGAGAATCAACACTCAAACGCACAATACACAGGCGTTCCTAAGACTGATGATTATATATCCTAATTTCACGAAGCCCGGTCCTGGGGTTAAATAACACGGGTGCCTAACCTAAATAACAATTACAAACGCCATAAACTGCTCCTCATAACAAGGACCACATTTCTATGCAAAATAATGGTAAACAAGTAACATTATTAAAATTGTAAATATATTCTTGATCGATTAGGTATAGGTATACAAAAATGAGATTTTATTAAAATAAATGACAGGTAGTAAAAGCCAAGACATTAATATTAATTAGACAAATAATAATTATATTATTTTGAGATGTATTTTACATAACACAGTTATGTATTTTATGTTTATGTATGTAACTGAAAAATAGTTTTAGATTTTAAATTTGCGTTGTCAAAAGTATCTTAAAAAGGATTACTTAACACTTACTAATCAAGAATTTAATAACGAAATTCTCCCAATAATTGCTTAGTTTTGAAATCTTAGATGTGTAATTACGTAAGAATCCTTAGATGTATACCAGCAGCGGCAAGTAGACAATCTTTTGGAGATGGTTTTATTACGTTTATTTTGTAATTTAAATTTGAAAGACGAAAGCAAACTTGCAATTGCAATTAAAACAAAGCTCTTTTAGAACACAAATGAGAGTAAAATTATTAGGGTTCATAGATTTTTTTATTTGTCTTGTATTTCAAACAATTAAATTCGTATTAAAATTTGTAAGTAATTAATAAATTTCTATATCTTGCAATAATTATTAAGAAAAGCACAATAATAATGATGATTTAACGATTTATTTATCCAGATAAAATAAGTAGGTACTCGTTAAATAGGTTATTTTTATTTCGGCTAAAAAATACATTTTTCTGTACGGAAATTGTATATGAAATGAGCCCACATGTAATTTAGAAATTTTAATCAAGGCGACGCGTCTTTTGGGTCCCGTCAACTCCACCATCTTTGTCGAAAGCCCAAGCGCGTTTCGACGTTAAAAAGTCGAATTTCCGTTACAACGTAACATATTAAAATTTTAATTTTCCAAGTTTTCCTTTTCAAGATAAAACGAGTAAGAGATGACAGCACTTCTACACGGTAAAAAAATCATGTAAATAATAGATAAGGATTATCTTGAGGGTATGTCACTGTCTGCATATAGATTTTTATTATTTAGCTTAGCTTTAAGAAGCTATGTATCCTTTTTTATTATTTTATAGCAAAAAATCGTCCCATAAATCATCTATATATCTATCGTATTGTAGTTTGAAGAAATAGTCCATGCTTTAAGTGAAGTTGAAAGTATGGAAAAGAAAGAAAAACTAAAAGACTTCCTCCACAAAATTTAATAGAATAAAAATTCTTTAGGGATCTCTACATGTTTAGAATGTAGAAACGTTTATCATCAGGAGACAGAAAATGTATTTAATGCTGCTGGTTTTAGCAGAAGAGAAAATGGTGTAGAACCTTAATGGAGCTTTTATGGAATTAAAAAATTTGAAGTGTAGAAGTGACATAATATGAAGAAAAGTGAGAAAAGTTAAAACATACTGAGTATGTAAAAAAGTCAGTAAAGGAGGTTTAAACCAACCAAATAAACTGGGGAAGAAGAAAAAGGCATTCTAAAAAGAAGGTGTCTAGGGTTTTTTGTAAATTTTTTGTAATTTTTATTTAAATATGTCTGTAAGACAAAATAAAGATAAAATTTGGCATTTGTGGTAAGTAAGTAAGTAAGTAAGTAAGTAAGTAAGGTATTGCGAAGATATCATAATTTGTAAGAATAAAAATTGAAATTAAAATCAAAAACTAAAACCTTTTTTTTTTTTAATATTTATAAAGTAAGTACTTACGAAAATATTGTTAAAATATGGCATAAACCATTTACTTTATAGGTATTCAAAAAAAAAAGTTTTAAAAATTTGTTGTTACTTTTTGATTTTAATTTCAATAAATAAATTCCTCGACACCTTTTTAGAAGGCATTTTTTCTTCTTCCTCAGTTTATTTGGTTGGTTTGGACCTCCTTTACTGACTTTTTCACATACTCAGTATGTTTTAAATTTTCTCAATTTACTTCATGTTAGGTCACTTCTACACATCAATTTTTTAATTTCATAAAAGCTCCATTAAGGTTTTATACCATTTTCTCTTCTGCTAAAACCATTAGCATTAAATAAATTTTCTGTCTCCTGATGATAAACGTTTCTACATTCTAAACATGTAGAGATCCCTAAAAATTTTATTTAATGCTGATGGTTTTAGCAGAAGAGAAAATGGTATAAAACCTTAATGGAGCTTTTATGGAATTAAAAAATTGATGTGTAGAAGTGACCTAACATGAAGTAAATTGAGAAAATTTAAAACATACTGAGTATGTGAAAAAGTCAGTAAAGGAGGTCCAAACCAACCAAATCAACTGAGGAAGAAGAAAAAAGCCTTCTAAAAAGGTGTCGAGGAATTTTTTTAAATATGTCTGTAAAAAAAGATAAAAATAAAATTTGTCGTTTTTGGAAGTAAGGTATTCATAATCTGCAAGAATAAAAATTGAAATTAAAATCAAAAAGTAAAAACAAATTTTTAAAACTTTTTTTTTTGAATACCTATAAAGTAAATGGTTTATGCCATATTTTAACAATATTTTCGTAAGTACTTACTTTATAAATATTCAAAAAAAAAATGTTTTAATTTTTGATTTTAATTTCAATTTTTATTTTTACAAATTATGATATCTTCGCAATACCTTACTTACTTACTTACTTACTTACCACAAATGCCAAATTTTATCTTTATTTTGTCTTAGAGACATATTTAAATAAAAATTACAAAAAATTTACAAAAAACCCTAGACACCTTCTTTTTAGAAGGCCTTTTTCTTCTTCCCCAGTTTATTTGGTTGGTTTAAACCTCCTTTACTGACTTTTTTACATACTCAGTATGTTTTAACTTTTCTCACTTTTCTTCATATTATGTCACTTCTACACTTCAAATTTTTTAATTCCATAAAAGCTCCATTAAGGTTCTACACCATTTTCTCTTCTGCTAAAACCAGCAGCATTAAATACATTTTCTGTCTCCTGATGATGAACGTTTCTACGCTCGAAACATGTAGAGACCCCTAAAGAATTTTTATTCCATTAAATTTTGTGGATGAAGACTTTTAGTTTTTTTTTCTTTTCCACTTTAAGCATTTCTTCAAACTAAAGTAGATAGTTAAATGTATAAAAAATAAGTAAGTAGATATATAAACAAAAGCGTAATATGTAATTTTACAAGGAAAAGTAGCACATTAAACATTAAAGTGTGTTGTTACAATGTAATATTACAGAGTAAATTCTGTAAAGATTCGTGAAAATTAAACTATTACATTTTACTGCCTTTTTGTTGAAAATTACATTATTCCGTTTAAATTGCATTGTAAAAACTATATTACATAACCAGTCAAGGGTAACTTTACAGTAAAATTATTATAAAAGCATTCCTATATAATATAAACTTTGCATTTCCCATCTTCCATTGGATCCTAGCCTCACTGATGAGCCATGATAAGACGAGACGCATCTGGGGATTAATCTGATGAAATGAAATGAAAAACCTCTTCTGATTTCTTCCTATAAAAGCTTTGTTATAAGTGACCACAAGGGTTCATGTTATAAAAAGATATAGCAAATGGCAATTCTCGATTGACATGTAACCATTAAAGTTCAATCTGCTAGGACAAGTTTAACATTGGGAACAAGGCTTAAATGACCATATTGTATTTTTGTTTTCAAATTTCATAAACTTGGCATTTGTAAAATTCTCCCAATTAACTACTGAATTATTTTTTAATGAACAGATGTATTGTTGCGTGTTGGCAACGTTCACAAAATGGTGGAATTTTGCGCGATTCAAATAATCATGTAATTAATATTAATAACGTCATTAGGAATCCAATTTTCATCCTATGAATAAAGAAATATAGAAACGAAAGTCATATTGCTCTTTGCGAATGAAAAACTTTGCCAAGAAACAAATTGCCACTTTATGAATATCTAAAAACGACTGTTATTTAAATTTTGAAGTTGTATTCTACATAAACTTACATTTTTTTAATAAGTATTAATCTTAGTACCGTGGGAGCAAAAAGTATTTGCATCAAAGAGAGCCTTGCATCTAAGGACGTAATGCTTAGCCGTAGAGCTTAATACCTGTTGGGTGTCAGTAACTATCTGAATTAACAATCAATCATCTTTGACAGTCGTTACAAGTAATTTGATTCATCGCTAATTTTTCCAATTTCTTGAACAATTCACACAATGGGCTTTACGAAACAGCATAAAACATTTATGGTTGAAGCGTATTTTCGAATCTGGGTTAAAGTAAATAGTGAGAGGCATTACAATCCGGGTTTGTGCATGGTTGATTTTCACGAACATTTTCCTAACGTTGCTTTTATTGCTGGAGATTTTTATCATTGCCTGAAAGGAACCGTGGCTGTGTTTAGGGAAACAGGTTCTATACAACACAAAAAAGAAGCAGGAAGACAGACAGGTTCTATACAACACAAAAAAGAAGAATTAAGAAGAGAAGAACTTGTTGCAAACGTTCGTGAAATAATGCAAAATACGTCAACAAATTGTATAAGACGTCTGTCCCAATGGCCAATTTCAGCAATTTATGTACTTATTTTTCTTTTTCTTTCTGTATATTCTTACTTTGTTAATTTTGTAAACAACAAAAATAAATTTGTATTTGTCTACTTATTTTATTACTCATTAGTCTTTTTATGGCATATCATGTTATAATATGAATTGGACAAAATTTTTACCTAGATTTGGTTACCTAGATATATCGTCTCCATATCATTGTGATTTAAACCAAGCCCTACGTTTTTTAATCCAAGCCCTCTTTGATGCAAATAATTTTTGCTCGCACTGTATGTTGTATGTATGTATGTATGTATGTACAGGGTCTTCCAACGAGGACTGAACAGGGGCTCATTTTTGAGCTTCCTTGTATTTAAAGAAAAATCCAAAATAGCCAATCGATGTACTTTTTCCTGCAGAATTCAAAAATGAAACCAAAAATTTATTTGAACCAGAAACAAAAGAGTTACGATATGGATAAGGTGTTTTTTAAATGGAACATAGCTTTTTTTTATACAATTTTTGGAACGAGTGATTTTTTTTTGTCCGTTCTGATTAAAATATTTAATTTTGTGACAGCTATTTTTATTAAATTTTAATGTTTCATCCAATATAATTTAACTTTAACCTGTTTGAAACATACACTAGGTAATAAAGGTATAATCACCTTTGAATCCTTTAAGGTCAAAAAATTTGACAAATTTACTATAATATTGCCGAAATTACTTTGAAGGATTCAAAGGTGATTATACCTTTATTACCTAGTGTATGTTTCAAACAGGTTAAAGTTAAATTATACTGGATAAAACATTAAAATTTAATAAAAATTGCTGTCACAATATTAAATATTTTAATCAGAGCGGACAAAAAAAAATCACTGGTTCCAAAAATCGTATAAAAAAAGCTATGTTCCATTTAAAAAACACCTTATCCATATCGTAACTCTTTTGTTTCTGGTTCAAATTAATTTTTGGTTTCATTTTTGAATTCTGCAGGAAAAAGTACATCGTTTGGCTATTTTGGATTTTTCTTTAAATACAAGGAAGCTCAAAAATGAGACCCTGTTCAGTCCTCGTTGGAAGACCCTGTACTTATGGAATTACAATTTACCTGCTTTTAAATTAAAGGTTTTTATTTAATTGAAGGTAGGTAGGTAAGTTTTGATTTGTTGCGATCAACGTGTCAAATAATATATTACCTATTTTGGCATCAATATAATTTGCTAGTTTTGTTATAAAAAAAAACTCCTGAACAACCTATATTAAAAAAGAAACATTTTAATATTAAGTTTGTTTCGATTTTTCTATCCGGTACACCCCTGAATTTTGACACCACCTTTAGCAAACCTTGAAGTAGCTTAATTATATGTTTCTGAATTTGTTTTGATCCACTATTTTGCTTCCTGTCTAAAAATAAACAGCGCCCTTCGCGTGTCCTTAGCGATATAGAATATGGAATAATAAAATTAGGCTTATAAAATATTATTATCCGCTAGGCTTGCCTGTAGTTTCCCATAAAGATCAAGTATTTTTATTTACTATTAATAAATGAGTCATAAATTGTTTTTTCTAATTTTATGAAAGGTCAGTGCGATGGTGGTTATTTTATAGGATAATGCTATATAAGATCCGTTCAATAAAACAGTAGGTTATGATTTATTCTATATCGTCCCTGTCCAGGCAATGTATCGTAAGCGACATTTTCACCAATGCGGGATTTTGGTGTTGCCGGGATCGCTTGAGTGAGCTACGTCGACCCAAAAAAATATCGTATGCTACAATACTCAATAAAACATCAAATTTCTATTTAAAAGTTTGACAATGTATGCGCCCACAAATCATAAAATATCGCAAGCTCCCATACTATCAACATTATGTCACTTTGTATCCACCAGAGGTTTTTAAAATATCGTAAGCTTATGTCGCTTACGTTTTACTTACAGCCAAAGTCCTAAAACCTTTTACACAATCATTGCATGGATTATAACATCTGAAGTCCCACAACGGTCAATATAAATATTGTATCCGCCCGTCGCTTACGATATATTTTTTGTTTAAGTTGTTTCGCGGTAATTTTAGAATATTAAACATCGATAAATTAACGAATGCGCCCATCGCTTACGATATTATGAAAACAATTTACTAATTTTCTAACACAAACAACATCTCAAGCAACATTAAAAATATCGTAAACTCCACGGGATCCCTAAAAAGCCTTTTTGAAATATCGTAAGCGACCTTCAGTTAACCCAATAAGTATATTTTTTAGCAATTAGCCCTAAAACCATGAATTATTATCTCTCTTAATCCATAATCCGAAAATAATAAAAAATTTCTTTAAAAAAAACAACAGAAAAAACAGTTTTTTGTGTTTCCTGTAAAATTACTCAAATGGCACATAAGATGCTTTGCCTGGCCAGGGACGATATAAAGAAACAAAAAAATATATACAGGGTGCTGATAAAGTTTGGATGTTGAAGTTAGAATTATGGATTTTTTAGGTTAATGAACCACCTGAGCAGAAAACGGTCCGACTCGTCGATTTTATTTTATTTATTTGTAGTGTTTCACTCTTATTTCGTTTTTTCTCGTCTCGTCTCTTTCTTGCGAGACGAGAACGAGACGTGAGTGGTCCGGTCTTCTGCGAGACGAGACGAGAGTTTTTTCTGCGAGAATCGCGTGAGACGAGACAAATATATGCGAGAACGAGAAATCTTGCCAAAATATAAGATTTAGGATTTGCGATAAATTTTTTTAAAAATCCAATTAGTTTCACTCGATAAAAAAGCTACCATTATAACCTATATTGCAAGGTGGCCAAGCAAAAATCGGGATACGTTGCCGAAAAACAATAGAAAAATGAACTTTTATAGTTTTTGTCAAAATGTTTGATACAGAGGACCATTTAATAAACGATAATATTTTCGCGAATTATGTATAACACCGTGCGAGTAAAAATTATTTGCATCAAAACGGGCTTGAATTAAAAAACGTAGGGCTTGGTTTAGATCACAATGATATGGGGACGATATATCTAACCAAATCTAGGATAAAATTTTGTCAAATTCATATTATGACATGATATATGCCAAACTAATGAGTAATAAAATAAGTAGACAAATACAAATTTATTTTTGTTGTTTACAAAATTAACAAAGTAAGAATATACAGAAAGAAAAAGAAAAATAATTACATAAATTGCTGAAATTGGCCACCAAGCATAATTTTGGGTAAACCATTGAGAGTAGTTCCTGCGTCTTTCAAAATTTGCGGCTTGTATTTCTTGTAATACTTGCACTTTATAAGGAAATAAATTTAGCTGCTTCTTAAGAATAGTCCTGCAGGTTCCATAAGATCTTCCCACTTCTTGGGACAGGCGTCTTATACAATTTGTTGGCGTATTTTGCATTATTTCACGAACGTTTGCAACAAGTTGTTCTGTTCTTACAGATGGTCTTCCTGCTCCTTTTTTGTGTTGTATAAAACCTGTTTCTCTAAACACAGCCACGGTTCTTTTCAGGCAATGATAAAAATCCCCAGCAATAAAAGCAACGTTAGGAAAATGTTCGTGAAAATCGTCCATGCACAAACCCGGATTGTATTGCCACTTACCATTTACTCCAACCCCATTCGAAAACACACTTCAACCATGAATGTTTTGTGCTGTTCCGTAAAGCCCATTGTGTGAATTGTTCAAGAAATTGGAAAAATTAGCGATGAATCAACTTACTTGTAACGACCAAAGATGACAGAATAACTGATTGACACCCAACACCTATTAAGCTCTACGGCTAAGCATTACGTCCTTAGATGCAAGGCTGTCTTTCATGCAAATAAATTTTGCTCGCACGGTAGAATAACTATTATTTTGGTCATGTGTGAGTTGAGTATTAGCAACACTGTGCCAGAACTGCCAGATTTTAACTTTAGAAACTTTTTGAAAATCGTTTCAGAAGGATGCGTTTATAATAGGGTACACTGGGGACAAAAGTGACATTTTCACTTTAAATATTATTGGGTGTTAAACTATAAGGTTTATTTAAAATTTCCTTGCATCAGTATATACACTAATTGTCAACGGTTTGCGAGAATACTTTTCTCTTGTAACTGAAAGCAATACAAGATATTATGTTTTTTAATAAAGATGTAAAGTGTTACAATTGTCCCCTACCCCGAGACAATTGTAACAGTAATAGGGGACAATTATAACAATGGTAGAAATGGATACTTTGAACATTACTTTTATTGAAACAACTAGGTGTACGAGATTAACTATATATTTTATACAATAAATGTGAAACGCAAACATTAATTAAATTTATTCCGACTCACAATTGTGACAAACGTATAAATCATTTTGCTTCGCACAGTCTACATGAGACCAGCCGTTACATTCAATACACTGCACCCAGTTTTCACCCGCCTTACTTGAGCTATACGGCTCTAAACACACTAAACAGCAAGTGTCTTCTTCATCATCTTCACTTGATGACATGACTTCTTCTTTTTTATAATTATTTTTAATAATTAATAACTCTCTTACCAGGTTTGTTTGTTTTATTTTTTACCGAAAATTCTATATTTTTTTTAACTTTTTTTTCTGTTTTTCATCGTATTCAGATTGGATGGCTTCTTTTTCAGGAGTATCAGTATAGATGGCTGATTTCCTCACTTTTCTTTTTCTTATCACATTTTTTCTCGGGGGAGCTTTTGGTAGTGTTGTAGTATGTTACAACCGTCTCCGGGCATGGTTGTTACAATTATCCCCACACTGAATGTCGCCTCTTAAAGCCTTGTAACTTATTTAACAATTACTAAACTCATTCTTAGATAACAGAATATTATATAGAAATAAGCAGTTATTCATTATCAAATATTATACTTCAACCATATTCCATAAACGTAAAAATATTTTAAAAATTGTACTTACGTGAAAATTTACTTTTAAGCGCAAAAAATTAATTTTATACACAACGCACCTTCGTTCACTCTGGGGGTTGGACAAATACTATTAAGTCGAAGACGCTGTAAAATATGGATAGTCAGTGGGGTACAGTGTTGCTGGCTCTAATTGCGGAAATATATTGACTGTTACTATTGTACCCTGTTACTTTTGTCCCCAGTCTACCCTACTCACATGGTAATGGTAATAATAAAAACCCGTATATCCTTGGAGCTTTTCTAGATTCTCGAAGATGTTAGCGAGGCAAGATTTGGAAAAAATTTCGTCTTGATTTACGAGACGAGACGATAGTTGTTTAGGAAGTGCGAGATTTCTCATCTCGTGAAACATTTGCTTGTAAAAGCCTGTATATATTCTCTGGTTGAAGTCTATACCCTGTCCATTATATCTTGAAAAAGATTATAGTAACCTATTTTACATCTTACACGTCGTTTCATGACATTTGAAAAAGTAAGATGAGAAGTAAAATTCAATAAGTGTTAACCCATAGATATCGACAATAAGCATTTTTATTTTTTTAGCGGAATTTTTAAATAACTTAAATATTTCAAATGTTACATTAATAAAACAAGTATAGAAGGAAAATGAGATTTTCGGCCATGAAATTTATTACCTCATTGAGAAACGGCATCATTGGTTTTTCCTTACAAAACCAATAGAAAAATATGCTAAAAATAAATTTAAATAGTCAACAAAGCATAATGGATTTTGTAAGTAGGCTTTTGTAAATTTTTCATTGTACGAGAAATTATCATATTATATATAAATGCTATATACTTGCGTGTTGTAGTGGGTTGGGAAATACTATAATACTTCCTACGGCTAAACGAAAAGCGGGGCTTTTATTTCCTCAACAACGCAAATAATTATGTAAATGATTTTTTTCAGAACATGAGTGTTTTCTATGACGCTAGAACGGGAAAATTGTAAGATTGCATTTGGGAATTACCTAACATTTGTTTGATTAATTAAAGGCCGGAGATATGAAGTATTTTAACTATTCATTTTTCCATCTCTTCATTCTCATGACTTGTTGCGCACCTCTATTTGTTACAAAAGTTCGATCCATTTAAACCAAAAAACACTAGAAATAACTAAAAACAATTTTATTAGGTTTATATAGGTAGTATCGTGTTAGCCAAAATTATTTGCATCAAAGAGGGCATTGCATCTAAGGACGTAATGCTTAGCCGTAGAGCTTACTACCTGTTGGGTGTCAGTAACTACCTGAATTAACAATCAATCAGTTTTTCCGTCATCTTTGACAGTCGTTACAAGTAATTTGATTCATCGCTAATTTTTCCAATTTCTTGCACAATTCACACAATGAACTTTACGGAACAGCATAAAACATTCATGGTTGAAGCGAATTTTCGAAACGGGGTTAGAGTAAATGGTGAGTGCATGGCAATACAATCCGAGTTTGTGCATGAAGATTTTCACGAACATTTTCCTAACGTTGCTTTTATTGCTCGGGATTTTTATCATTGCCTGAAAGGAACCGTGGCTGTGTTTAGGGAAACAGGTTCTATACAATACAATAAAGGAGCAGAAAGACCATCTGTAAGAACAGAAGAACTTGTTGCAAACGTTCGTGAAATAATGCAAAATACGCCAACAAATTGTATAAGACGCCTGTCCCAAGAAGTGGGAAGATCTTATGGAACATGTAGGACTATTCTTAAGAAGCAGCTAAATTTATTTCCTTATAAAGTGCAAGTATTCCAAGAAATACAAGCCGCAGATTTTGAAAGACGCAGGAATTACTCTCAATGGTTTACCCAAAATTTATTGAAAAGAAATGATTTATTAGACCTGACATTTTTTTCGGAAGAAGCCTGATTCCACCTTATTGATTTTGTAAACAACAAAAATTTATTTGTATTTGTCTATTTATTTTATTACTCATTAGTTTGGCATAATAATATCATGTCATAATATGAATTTGACAAAATTTTAACCTAGATTTGGTTAGATATATCGTCACCATATCATTGTGATCTAAACCAAGCCCTGCGTTTTTTAATCCAAGCCCTCTTTGATGCAAATAATTTTTGCCCGTACAGTATTTAGTAACTTCATCCCATTATATAAATAATCCAGGGTTGCCATTTAAAAAATCGTCATTCGTCATATCTCTAATTTGGGGTAACAAATTTTTTTATAAAATAGACCATAACTTAAAATATTAATACTCGTGTACAAGCATTTTTCCCAAAAAGAAACTGTACTGGATTTACTAAATTTATTCCAAGTTACAAACTCACACTGTAGATAGAACCAAAAGACTCGGAAATTTATGTATATTCGATCCAGAACTGGCTTCCCAGACATTAACCTACCACAAAGAACATTTTCTTCGTGATAAGTTGAATATGAAATCACCTATTGATTGATCCGAACCGATTTTAACACTTGAATTTCCAAACCTTAATATATATTTATTTATTTATTTTCATTGTCATGTTTTCATCATCACTCAATACTGCAGTAATAAAACAACACTAAATAAAGTGCATTTCAATGTATATCGTCTTGGCTTTTGTTATCTGTCATTTCTTTTAATAAAACCTTATTGTTGTATTCCTGAAAGGTCTACAGGGTGACTTATTTACAATTTTAATAAATAAACAAAAAAAAATTTAAATGTCACTTGTTTACCATTATTTTGCATGGAAATGTTGTCCTTCCTATGAAGAGCAGGTAGGTTCGCCCCATATTCGATAATGTTATGGCGCTTGCAATTGTTATTTAGGTTAGGCACCCCTGTAAATTGACCCCAGAGCCGAGCCTAGTGCAATTAGGATATAATCAGTCTTGAGAAAGCCTGTGTATTGTGCGTTTGAGAAATTTGTTGAAATGTTGTTTCTGTGGTGCATAGAAATATTAGTGTTCAACTAGTTTTTTATTATGTGGCGCCCGCGCCAGTGAGAAACTTATCGCTCTGCATCTAGTAGAAGAAAACGAAATCCCTTATCATTGAACGCAAAACAAATTATTGTTAAAATTGTGTATGAATCATTAATAAATAGAGGAATCATCGAGCAAGATGCTTTGAAGGAAACCGTTTACACACAAAAACGCCAATGTCGTCTATAAAATATATCGTAAGTCGGAAAAAATTAAATACATGGATATTTATTAGAAAATTATATTTATTTTGAATTTAGTTACAAAAAAGAACAACTTGTAGAATGTAATATGCGTTAGTTAATTTCATCGATAATAAGTTTCATTTCCTCTGAACGCCTTTTTTGTCGAAAAGTTAGTTTGTGAAATTTTTGTTCTTAATGTTTTTTTCGTAAAGGTAAGGTTTCTAATGTATAATTTTAGCATTTTGCATTATCAAGGTATCCTTTTCTGTTTTAAGAAAAAGAAGTAGAAATTAGTTCCCTGAGGTAGGAAGGGGAGAGACAAAACCGGGTAGGTATAAATATAAATAAATAAAGTTGATACTTCATACTTCTTTATTCGTTTATAAGGATGTGACTTATTTTTTTTAGCCCATTATTATCTGTGACTAGACCATATTATTCCGTCGATATATACAATACGTTAGTTAAAAAATAAATGTTTGCTTTTAACGACTCATGCATATTTAAAAACCTGGAAATGTTACAGAGCCAAGGGGCTAATTATGTAAAAATTCATTTTATGCGTTAAAAATGGCCAATGTGTGCAGGAAACGTATTAGCTATATACATTTTAAGTGCTGAACACTGTTCTTTGATTATTTTTTACATTTAAAATCGGAAGGGTTTTTATAAAAACAATAACAAATTTTGCGCGTCATGAATGACAACTTTTAAGGGGGGTAGAATTTTGAAACCACTTTTTACCAATTGCACTTTTTTAACTTCATTGGCATTATTTGCTTTGTTATGATCAGTGACAACTAACAGCCATTTCCTGGTATAGCTTAAGTAATAATAATAATAAAAATAATATAAAATAATATTCCTAAAGACATTTTACAATGTATTTGTAAGTTGAATTGTATTTAAAATGACATACTAATACATAAATACATACATAAATAGACTTACTGACAAAATACTTTCTTAGGCACCTTTTGAAACTTAATGAATTAGTAGAATTCTTGAAATGTTGAGGAAGCATAATAAATAACTTAGGTCCTAGAACATTTGGAGATTCTCTGGCAATGTTTAGATTACAATGCTTTTTATACAACTCTGACTTATGTCTCGTGTTAAAATTATGTAACATACAATTTTTTTTTAACTTAGCCCTATTTAAAAAGACATAAACACACACATTTCAAAAATAAACACAGATATGACCGTTAATATAATATTATAAGTTCTAAAAAGGGTTCTACAGGAATGCGAAGAAGGAAAATTTATAATATTTCCTAAGATTTTTTTCTGCCACAAAAGTACATCAAAAACCATAGGTGTAACATTTTGAACTGTTATGATATTGAATTCAGTTTGGCACAAATAGCCCTGCAACGTGGTTTCCACGAAATAAACCTATCTATGTTTAAACCCAAAAAATTTACACTTTCGGTAAATAAGATCGGACTTTCACCAATCTTTAAAACTGGGGGCGTTTGCGCAAGTCTTTGACGGGACTGGAAGAGCAATGCCTGAGTCTTGTCGGCATTAACATAAATGTCGATGCCACTAAACCATTCATGCACAGCCACCAAACTACTCTCACATCTTGCCTGTTAAACCGCCAAGGATTCCTCGGATAAAACCATGGAAGTATCGTCTTGCATAAATAATTAAAGCAATATATGGATCGACAATGACTATGTCGTTGATATATAGTATAAAAAGTATTGGACCCAATATGAAGCCCTGTGGTATGCCAGTATCCACACTACGGGTATCTGAATTAAACCAATTGCCACCTGTTTTATGCTTGATACTGACATACTGCCTACAATTTTTTTAAAATGACTCGATCCATGACAAAGTAGACTTACAAAATATTACCTACACAGAAAAAAAACTCATGTAATTTTTTTTTTTAACAAAATAGATTAACGGGCAATCTATTTTTTACAAGGCCGATAGACTAGAATTTTAAGGTCTCGTATATTACCAAATAATTAATAGTTAAAACTAAAAAGCAAATTTTACTATATAATACATATTTTACAACATTTTACAGTTCACTATTTAATGCTTTGGTAATAAACGAAACATGTATTTTCATGTAAAAAAATGTAAAAAATTTTCATGTAAAAAAATGTAAAAATCCTAATTAGTTGATTGCTTCCATGCTCGAACGCACGCGCGTACTGCAGCTTGTATTGTGCAGATCGCATTAGAGTTAAGACGGGTGGGCGGCTTTTAACTAATTTTTGACCCATAACTTCTTCATTTTGACATATTTAACCAGTTTATTGTATCGTGTGTATAACACTTTATTGTGGTATTTTGTAAACGGTAACTTCTACGAAGTTAAGGAAATGAGAGAAACCCATTTTGTGGAGAAGAAAAATGAGAAGTTTTTATTAAAATGACGTTTTTCGAAAAGTAGATAATTTTGAATTGTTTAAAAAATAGTTTGGCAACACAGTTACTGGATTTTAAAAAAACCTTTAGTGGCACATTTTCTCTAATTTAATTAACTTGGTGAAAATTACCTTTTATAAGATAGATACCAGAAATTAATAGTGGTCAATTAAATAGTGACCCTGTATACATAGAAAAATGTGTACTTTTACATGACTGAAAACGTACGCTTCATAATGTATTAAGTAGTAACTTTATATAATAATGTGTTAATTTACATGCTGTTAACTATTTTAACATCCCTGGCGGATCAAGTAGTCTTTAGTATTGGTAATAATTCATAGTTTTCCTATTAAATTGCAGGTGCTATTACATGGCAAATTAGTAACCAGATACATGAGATGTTAAAAATACACGATCGTAGAGACTAAAAGTTTAATTGTGGTTCCTAATATTTTTTTCTTCTCGCTATATTAATATGTCGGTCAGGCATGGAGGAAAGATGAAAATCTTACTGATATGCCCCTTTAAATTTACCAATATATGATTTTTTTTCCACTTAATCAGTATTATAATTCCACCACATCTTGCATGAGTATTCAAATTCTATCGATATTCCCGGCATAAGTAAAGTTATCTAAATCCACTACTCAGAGCGTCGCGGTTCATTGAAATAGTTCATCGGTTCTGCGGCTTCGTATCTATAGAATGTTTTTGTTTCCAGAGCACAAGCCTGGCATGCAAATAACTTAAAACATTTATTAATAATTCTGAAAGCGTAATCGGCTGTGATGATCTCAAATGCAGCGCACCATTAATTTCTCAGTTGTCGAGTTTCATCCCTCCGAGTTTAGGCAAGATAAATTTGATTGATTTATGTCTTTTAATTTTCCTATATTTCGGCTCAAGATAGCAATGTTTGAATACAAGTGCTATGTGCAGAATAAATATTAAATCAAAAATAATGATGAATTATAGAGAGATTCATTCTATAATATAATAATAACCATAATAATGGACTTTTATTTGATAAAACAAATTAATACATAATCTATAGTTAGATAGAACAAGACGAAGTTTAGCAGAGACCAAGAGAATCTTCTATTCTTACACTAAACCTTCAATAATGAAACAATAATACATAAAAAATCAATTTAAGAACTGTATAAATAATACTATCATTATCACTATCATTACCTAACTATAAGGTGTCTAATTATAATATTTAAAATGCACATATACATATTATATTTATATACAATCCTAATGTGCAAGTATATAATTTTTGAAAAAAAAAGTGAGCTTATTATAGAAACTTACGAACCAATACAAAAAGCATCTCTGAAACAAAGCAATCCGATGTCTACGAATATGAAACGGTGAAGAAAATCTGACGTTAACATAGTGGTATTCCTGTCGCCTAAGATATCTACTAAAAATATAAGATAGATCTCCGTTTCTCCCCATTAAGCCAATTAAGTCGTGGTATGAACGGCGAAACATAATCAAATTTCCTCAGGCCAAACATATATCTACAGTAAGCACCATTAATAAAAACAACACCAAAGTATCACACAACAAATTAATGGGCTTTACATCAAATTAATGCCTAATGAAAATTCACGAACATTCCAATTCTTGCTTTTAGACTTTTTGGTGTCACGACAAGCATTCAAGCCTTTGCTGCATTACCCCCTGAGTATGAGAGACAATGCAAGGTGCTTAGTTCTAGATGAAATATAATATACAAAATGAAATCAATAAACACTGGTTGCTGGCATGTGAAAAAGTGAAATTATATTTTTTTGAAAATATATTGAATTAATCTAAATTTAAAAATATGAATTTAACGTTATATTAACATACCCTCGATTTAAACGACCATACGTCCAATGTCCTTAAGATGAATTACGGTTTTAATTACATTCTACTCCCTAAATCCAATTTAACCACATTATGCTGAATCACTAGATACAATATGATATTACTTAATGAGCCAATAAACCTATTATTAAGATTGATGCAAACCAATTTACCAGGGGTAATATTGGATCAAGTTTATTAAATTTACTTCATACTTTGGGTAAGACAAACTCCGTTAAAGTCGATTTACTTAGTCGATGTATGTGCTTGTGCACCACTATGCAGTGTGTGTACACTGCTTAAAGTATAAGCATACGTTTAAATCATAAATAGATTTTAAAGATAGAAACAGGGTGTCCCATAAATAAGGGGTCACAGGGCAACAGGAAATTCTGGACTTAATAGTAGGCCATTTTTTATGCTTAATTTTTTATGATACAATATTCATTGTTAGCGAGATACGGGGTCATTCAATTAAACATTTATTTTAGAATTTTTTTATTATATGGTGGCGGCTGCACTTATAGACGAAAAATAAATTTAGCACCCAATAGATCATAGAATCGTTTATCAGCTGGCATGGCCAAGGTAATGTGAACCATCATCGCCTCTTCACGGTCGGCCGCGTTTGCGGTGATATGGTTTTGAATTTACCAATTTTTTGATAAAACTACCCATCGGATTTTAAAAAAGCATTATAATCCCTTAAGTTCTATCTACAACGTTTAGAAAAATAGTTTTTTTGATTTGCCATAGGATTCTAGAATTAACGAGCTACTTTTGGTCTAGCAAAGTCTCCAGCAGTATTTCAACGTGTTAATGACATTATAAATCTGTTCAAAACAATAGTACTAGAGGTTTTACCACAGTCCTCTTGACTTTAGTTGTAAAGGCATGGTTTTACGTAAAAATAATATCCCGTTAAAATTAAATAAGTGCGAGTTTTTCACAACTCGTACAGACTATTTAGGAAGAGACATCAGTAAAAAGGAAACCGACCAAGTAATAGAAAAATAGTTTGTATGCCAGAGTCAAAAATTACAATTATGGGTTATTAGGGCGAGCGGTTTTTCAATAAAACGCTCCATATAAAAGCTTGGCGGGTGATGTTTTTAAAATAAAACATTTGGATTTTGAAATAAGATTTTAAAGATTGATGACCAGGTGTCACCGGGTGTCGTTAATGTAAAAATAAAAAATATTATTTTACGATTTTTTGTCATTTTCCGTCTTTAAGATGTAAGGAATGATATAAAATCGGTCTTATTTTAGCAACAAAGTGCAAACGGAAATCTTTTTTAGAAGGTATTATCGGACTTACTAAAATCTATATTAAAATATTATGCAGTTACTATTAAACCTTAACTTTAAAAATAATGCTTAGATTTTTTATAAACAGTTATTTTTCGTTTTCGTTCAGCTGACAACTTTTGTTGAGTTATTTTGTATAACTTTCCGAGAAGCGTTTTTGATTTGAGAATTAAACTTTCTATAAACCTTAAACTGCCAGTCAATTTAAAATACCATTATATAATTTCTTGATGCTTTCACGACTACATATATATATACACAACTATAATCAATCCATCAGGTGTGTCAGTTTAATTTTAAAATTGAAAACTTTAACCTTCTTTTACGACAAGTGCATAGTTTTAACAGCTGGCCAGTGAATTTTAGACACAATTGTACACAGTTAAAATATTACGTATAGCTTAGTTTTTTCAAAATAAAAAGTATTTATTGTGCAATCAACTATTTTCCAAGCAAATTATGCTTACAATAATATTATGTTGGATAGTTTAATCGATTTTTACAGACAAATTTACGCTTGCCAACAAGTTAAAGGTTTACATTGACGTAAAAACGACCGTTTACAGTAATATAGTTCAATAGTCTCAATAATTGAGGTCTATCATTCATAAGGATCAATAAGTACAATTATAATAGAAGTGTGTATATTTTTAAATAATTGTGTTGATTACACGTTGAGGTTTCGTTTATTACCATTGTCAATCGGGTTTTTTTTAATAATAGTTATTTTTATGTAATTAGTATCTAATCCTATATAAGAACTTGGTCAAACATTTTTTTTAAGAATATAAAGATTTTTTTTTATTTTACGTCGGCCTATTTCCGCAACGAGGCCAATCACCGACGCCAGGGAATTTGTCACACACTATCTGGTAATTTTGCCGAATCCCTCTTTGTCGAGGGTAGGGTTCTTTAACGTGCCTACATCCATGACACGGGACCCACAGTTTAACGTCTCTTCCGAAAGACGGTGCACCTCTTAAACCAAATTCCAAATTTAACATCGACGTTGCCGGCACCGGGGATCGAACCCGGGAAATCGATCTGTGAGGCCGCTGCACTGACCACTAGACCACAACGCCGATGAATATAAAGATAATATTTAACATAACAATATTTGGTTGTAATTTAAGTACATATTGCAGAACAAACTAGGGGCTAATGAGTACCTATTATTAATTAAATCTATAATTTTGCAATAATAACAAATATGCTATGTGGCATAGTTTCCACCGTAGTAACGGCCGGTAACCTAGAAAAACGTACATTTGTAACCGTCAGACGACCAGCTTCCAAAAGTTAATCACTACAGTTTATATAAAGCTAAATTTAACAGAAAACCGACTACATATAGGTTTTTATTATTACCATTACCATATGAGTAATAATGAGTATAAACGCATCCTTCTGAAATGATCTTTAAAAGTGTTTCTTAAGTTAAAATCACCTCACACTCACTTTACACATGATCAAAATAATAGTACTTATAAAACCTAACAAATATGCATGCGTCACTGGAACCGAATTCAAATGAATACGATTATTACGGTGCCCTATGCCGTTACCTTTAGATTTAAATCATGTTTTTAGGGTTGCATATGTATACAAAAATATAATTTTAGAATATTAAAAGTAAGATAGACCTTTTTGAGTATTCAAGACCCAACACGTGCTGGAATAGAATACATGCAAGTGCCAAAATAGGGCAATTACCGCCGTCAGACTTCTAAAAACACGTGCCTTGTTTTGTTTGTCTGTCTTTTTCTAGTAAAAAAAAAATGTCTGTAATAATATGTTCTAAATATAGTGTATATTATAGTTTAATGATGTTTCAACTGGATAATTAATAAACCGTGTTTTTTTCCAAAAATACTAAAACGGTTTCAGTTAAAAATTAAATTACAATTTTAAACTTTTGTAACTCGGAATTGTCGATTCCGTATATTTATTCGAATCAATTAATAGTTTTTTTGCAATACAAATATAACTGGTTTTCTCTACCTGCATTGTACTGTTGGAAACAGAATGTGTTAACAGCTAAAATACAGCTTCTCTAATAAAACGTATAACTGAATGTTTTGCATAAAAATGAAAAAGCTGAGCTTACAACATGCTACCAATTTAAATTTTTTCATCGATGTTACAAACGGTAGCGCTTACCTGCATTTTTGTGCTTGATAAAATGTTTCAATATTTTTTATATCATTTTTTTTTTAATAATATTTTAATATTAATTTGCTATTTCAATCCATTTATTTCAAAACATATTAAATTATTTTTATTAAAACATAATATAAAATGAGTTTCCTTTTAATTTAAAAATTTTATTTTATATGCTTTTAAATGTACATATCGGGCATCAGGCTTCCATATTCCCTATATGAATTAAGATAGCAATTTCATTGATATTATATTGACTTACATTATAATAAATGATGTAACGGGTTATCGTAAAGTAAGGGATCTATTCCAATTTATAATATATTTTAAACCAATCAAATTAATAATAAAAAGTAAATATAATCTCGTGGCTTACATAAGTGGATTTCTGATGTCAAACGCTCGAATGATGTGCCATGATGCCATTTATGTTTTTTGATAATTATTTTGAGAACGGTCTGGAATTTTAAATAAATTGCATTAATTGTTTGTGTTGAAATTCTTCATCAAATAGTAAAATAGTATACAGGATACTGCATTAAAAAATCTTGAGAAAAATTAGCGTAAAATGTGTCATTTTTGAAATCCTAATTTGAACACCCTGTATAAAAACATATTTTTTGACCCCTTGACACTAATCTCACTTAAGGCGGTAATTAAAAAAGGATTGTTTTTTGATTTTTTTCTAGGACTGTGAAACTTTTTTTTTAGTTTTTAATTTATTACTCCTAAACTATTAAAAGGCAATTACGACAATAAACGACACCAATAAATAAATCTAAAAATATAAGAAAATATAGGGTGACCCATTTAAAACAATACAACTTGATGTTATCACGCTTTTTGGCGCCACCCCGTTTGTGCGAAAATATTATCCTGATTATTTTATTGTTTATGCCGATTTTGTATACAGATTTTTATAGCTCAACAAGCAAAGTGTTTTTTAGCCGCAATAATAGACTATTTTGGTTGCGTAATAAACCATGGCAATGTATAATTACAGTGCTATATAAAGTGTCACTTGTTAACGCAATTAATCTGCATTAAAATATTGCAGCACCTACCTACCACTTATGATGTTTAACAGAATATTTATATTTTTGGTTATATTTATGAGTATGGGGAATCATTTTTTCACGTGTCATAAACATTCGACTAACACGTTTCATACATATTCATAAGCTTAATGTAAATTTTATAATGAGTCATTTGGTTACTCGGCTGAGCTATTTCAATGTTAAAATAAAAACTATGACTGCACTAAAGTGCTCTAAATGCCAACGGCGCCGCCAAATAATTGTATATTCTCTGTTAAATTATTCTTTTAATTTATTTTAACAGTATTAAAATATATATACTATTTAGAGTGATTTTACATGATGGGTACTCTAAATATCTATAAAAAAATTTATTTTATATAGTATAACAATATCTGTTATGAAGATAATATAGTGTCCTCAAAAATAATTAAAAAGTGAATATTGTGGCATATCGGACAAGTGTGTAACTGTTTTTATATTGGAATACACTGGGATTCAAGCACAATGGATACCCTGGGGCGGGTAGACCACGACGGCCGTTTCGTCCTTGTTAGGACTCTACGGGCAGCCATAACCCAAGCAATTTCAAGAACGGCGGTAAAATGTATTAAGAGACTCGTTGTAAAATCAAAGCATACACCGTACTTAGCGCCATCCTAGTGGAATTAACTCCAATATAAAAGGCAGTCACACTGGTAACCACTCTTGTCAGTTTTTATCTAATCGCTTAAGAAATTCATTATTAATTGTGTAACGGCCTTTTTTTATATTGAAGTTAATTGCGCTGGGATGGCGCTACGGTATATTGATGACCGCCTTGATTTTGCAAAGAGTCTTTTAATACCTTTTACCGCCGTTCTTGGAGTTGCTTGGGTTATGGCTGCCCGTAGAGTCCTAACAAGGACGAAACGGCCGTCGTGGTCTACTCGCCCCAGGGTATCCATTGTGCTTGGATCCCCATGTGTTCCATTATAAAAAACAGTTACACACTTGTCCGATATGCCACAATATTCACTTTTTAATATCTGTTATTTTCTTGAATAAATCAAACTAATCATACAAACACAAAAAGACAAGCTTTTTGTACCTATTACAAATCACTAATAAATATTTTATGATGGGCCTTAAAAAACGCAGTTTTATTTACAACGGCCCTTGGGCTACTTGACAGCCCTGGCCTGTGAATCAGACATATCGCTCATTTGCTGTAATAACGTCATCTCATTAAAAATGACCAATTTGAAGTTATTGACATCTGGTAGAAAGTCACATAATAATATAAGGTTTTTATAATTGACGCTAGATGGCACATTCGATATTAAGCTAACATTAAATTTTTCAACTATGACTCTCTTGCATCAAAGGAGCGATGTGGACTAGTCTAAAGAATTACTTTGTCGTACTACCATTGTCTTTATTTTGTTACTTAACACAACGTTTCGGTTAGTTAGTATCTCTAACCGTTTTCAAGTGTAAACTAAATTATAATTTTAAAGCTACTGTTTTAAATACTATTCATCTGAAATAAAGCTCGATTTCTCCGCCTATACGTGTTTACTGGAGTATGGTATTTGAGCTGTTTGTTTTCAACAAGAAGAAGCTTCCAGATGTTGGGGATATCTATACTTGTTTTACTAAATATAGAGTGTTTTGGTTCATTATGCTTCTTTAAATTGGCGTTTTCGCCAGTGCTGTTCCTTGTCCTAAATCTTGGCTTCTGACCACTGCACATGATGTTGGTTGGTCCAAATATGTTATATCTAATCTATATCTGAGCTCGCAGTTTCACCTCTTTGGGTATGTTTCAGGTATTCTTTAACTCTTACGGGAAGGGGTCTTTTGTTTCTTCAATATAGGATTTTCTAATCCCGTCCATTTTTGTACTACTTTTGACTTTGCGATTTTACTCAAAAATTAAGTCGCCTGAGTTAAAACTAGCATAGAAACAAATGGGAAAGAGAATTTCTCACAACACCTTAATGTAAGGAATTTCTAAAAAGATTGGAAGAATAATCAAAACCATTACCATGTAAACAGTCTTCCAATCCGGAAATACGCTAAAAAGCTTTCTTACAAAAGTTTAACCCCGCAGCAATGAAAACATAAACAATAATTGCATCTGTGGCGATTGTGACGAACCGTAGATTTGAGAAAGAAAAAGACCCCTTCCCGTACGAGTTATATATGGAACCCCTGAAACATACCCAAAGAGGTGAAACGTTGAGATAAGATATAGCGAAATATGTTTGGACCAACCAACATCATGTGTAGTGGTCAGAAGCCAAGGTTGGGGACAAGGAACACCACTGCCGAAAACGTAAATTCAACAAAGCAAATTTTAGGAATCAAAATACCTGCATATTTAGTAAACCAAGTAAAGATATCTTCAACAGCTGAAAACCTTTCCTTGTCCAAGAGAAACTAGGGTAAGCACAAAGGGACAAATCTGGCCGACGTGTATTCGTCATACGGATGAAAAAAAAAACCAAGTGTAGATATCCCCAATATTTGGCAGCCTCTCCTTGTCCAGAACAAAAAACTTAAATGTCACACTACAGTGAGCACGTAGTTAGAGTTATTGGACAATGAATAGTATTGAAGCAAGTACTTTGCACTAGAATTATAATTTAGTTTACACTTGAAAACGGTTAGAGATACTAACTAACTAAAACGTTGTGTTAAGTAACACAAGAAAAACAATTGAAGTCCTACAAAGTAATTATTTTTATGATTCTATATTGTTTACTACGTTCAAAGAAATGTTGACTATTCTGGATGGAGTTGAAATTATTCAGACGTCACTTGTTGTTCACTGAAAAGAATAATATTTACTCCCGAATAAGAAATATAATATGTATTACGTTTGTGGCTGCAAAGATATTTGAATTCAAAAATGTACAAAACATGTTTAAGAAAAACGATCTATTCAGGCTTTCTCTAGCCTGAGGTGGTTCAATATGGAGTAATAACATTGATTTGTATTTTTTTAAATTATGTAGAATTTAACTCGTCCGTATGTAGCTCTTTTCAACAATTCTCGTTGCAAAATCGGTATTAAACAAATTACATAACGAGTTTTGAAGCTTGTCAAGTTAAACTATCTTGACATGCAAAATTTTACAGTTGAAACGCAAAGCCATCCTTTACGTCGGCCATAAGTGTCATTTTGGATGCATGCATGTCATGTTGCGTTTGTTATGTTATTTGCTGGGGATAAATAGGTCGAAAAAAATTTAAATGTTTCAAACAGCTCTTCATTTGCAATTAGACTAAGTGAAGCTGCAAAAGTATGTCACAGAATACATAGCTACGCAAGCTTAGCTATATATTATGTGGTTATTATAAAAAAATGGATCAGCGTTTTATATACCGTGGGACCAAAAATTATTTGCATCAAAGAGGGCCTTGCATCTAAGGACGTAATGCTTAGCCGTAGAGCTTAATACCTGTTAAAGTAAAGTAAAGTTCGTGTAACTTGTGGTGCTCAAGTCTGGTGCTAGAGTTTTCAGGTCGCGCAAGCGCCTCTAGCGTGACTTAACGACCAGAGATGGCCGGGACCGACAGCTTTACGTCTCCTCCGAAAGACGATCTTACACCAACCAACTAAAATTCGGTCATACTTTTTTTATTATGCGTATGCCCACTCCGGGAATCGAACCCGGATCGCCACGGCCGTAAGCGGTATCTCTACCACTGAGCTACGACCGGGCTTACCTGTTGGGTATCAGTAACTACCTGAATTATCAATCAGTTATTCCGTCATCTTTGACAGTCGTTACAAGTAATTTGATACATCGCTAATTTTTCCAATTTCTTGAACAATTCACACAATGGGCTTTACGGAACAGCAAAAAATATTCAGGGTTAAAGCGTATTTTCGAAACGGGGTTAGAGTAAATGGTGAGTGGCAATACAATCCGGGTTTGTGCATGGACGATTTTCACGAACATTTTCCTAACGTTGCTTTTATTGCTGGGGATTTTTATCATAGCCTGAAAAGAACCGTGGCTGTGTTTAGAGAAAAAGGTTCTATACAACACAAAAAGGAGCAGGAATACCATCTGTAAGAACAGAAGAACTTGTTGTAAACGTTCGTGAAATAATGCAAAATACGCCAACAAACTGTTCCATTTTCATTTATTTTATTTTATTTTTCTTTTTCTTTCTGTATATTCTTACTTTGTTAATTTTGTAAACAACAAAAATAAATTTATATTTGTCTACTTATTTTATTACTCATTAGTTTGGCATATCATGTCATAATATGAATTTGACAAAATTTTAACCTACATTTGTTGATATATCGTAGATTGGTAGATATATCGTCCCCATATCATTTTGATCTAACCCAAGCCCTACGTTTTTTAATCCAGGCCCTCTTTGATGCAAATAATTTTTGCTCGCACGGTAGGAAACCTTCTTAATCAAGAATCGCCCGGACTCGTCAAAACATTTTTTTTTAAATTCCACTTTTTATATTATATTATACAGAGTTGATATAAAAATGCCAAGTGTATCAACTTTAATTTATTTAATGAAACATATTGTATATTTTTACTTATTAACATTCTACAATCAATTAGACATTTTTTAAAAACAATGAAATGTACCGATTTTAACTCCACATTGTTAAAAACAGTTTAACTCATTAGATTTTTAACCTTTTTATCCATTTTTGTTTTTTTCAATAAAGTTCTAGTCATTCAAAAATAAAATATAAATTTTTTCCCGAAAATCCTTAAAACGATCCCCTGTAAAATTCGGGTTTGGTCGCTTACGACCTTTCACCTTACCACTGTCGATATAATGATTGCTCTTTTATTTGCAGACCTTAAAATATTGTACAAAGGCCAGATTGTAAAATAAAATTTGCAAGTCCGAAAGGCCCTCAAATGGAAATCACCCTTTTCGGCTCTTCAAATATGGGAACTAATTAGCACACTCTTTGGAGGCATCGCCAAAAGGGCTGGTATTGAGTATTGAATAAATACGAGATTCTAATATTTGTAAATCATAGATACTCGTTTTGAAAATAGCTGGAAGCTCTTCCAAGTTTAATTCAAAAGTTTCAATATTACCTACAAATATTATTAGCCACGCCCATAAAGCGGGTTCGTTTAGAAAAATAGTTATTTTTCTAACAAGTGCGGAAAGTGATACTTTCCCGCACGCGACTGCAGTTGACCTTAACGACGCGGAGCGGAGTTCGGGCAAGCGGTCAAGGACGGGTAAGACACTTAAACATTGAAAATAAATACACCGGGTGTTTCTCAAAAGACGTTCACCCCTATAACTTTTGTGTATTTATAGATATTATATTAAAATGAAATTATAAGATTATGCATAAGAGATGAGTCTGCATATATAATTTTCTTTTTGATAGTGTTTAACCGGAAGTGACCTTGACTTTGGCATTTTAAATGGGACATATTGTATATTTTTACTTATTGGGATTCAGCATAACATTCTGAGTAAAATGACACCTCACTTGTAATTTTTTGATGTGTTATAACATTTTTATGTTTATTTTTTATTTTCAATCTAGAGATGAGAAATTTGCCTTAAGTCCCAATCGCAAATTTAAAAGCGTTATGCATTATTGCCGCCCTGTCTTTTTAAAAGAAATATAAAGGCGGCTTTGAAAAACAATGGAATGGTTTTGAAAACCAATATATTATGGTTTTTAATTAAAATTGTAATGTCATTCGTTTATCAAACTTACATTGTAAATCAGATAAAATGGTTAGTTTTACTAGAAATGAGCAAATTGATATGCTCCTAATTTTTGGAGTGACCAGAAAAATTCTTTTTAGGTCAGAAAAAGCTTTTTTCTAATTTGGTATCATAACAAGTCTATTACGATACGCATTCGCTTATCGTAATAAGGCTATTTCGATACGCGTTTTTTCTTTATTGGATGTTGGTAACATTTAAATGTTTTATTTCATTGACTTGCGCGGCTTTTGTGATTTACTAGAAAACCCATTTTTCGCAGAGGAAAAATAGCTTGATAACCTACTTTATTATTCTGTGTGAATAACAGTCATGTATGTTGGTTGCAATCTATAAATCAATCTTTTGTAGATGCTTCAAGCTATCATTTTCTGCCAAATCCTATTCAAAATTCAATCTACTAACCTTCCAATGTCGATTTTAACTTCAACTTTATTTGAATTTTCCATCTTCCCTATACTAAATTGCAATACCGTGACGTAAAATCACGTCTTTTGAAATTCGAAAAAAAGTAGCAAAATCGCCCGAAAAAAAAGTAACAAACCCGAAATATGTACCGAATGTACAAGGATCACACAACGTATTCCGTCCAATTTCAAATCTCATATCGCTAAAATAACTTTAGAATCTCGTGGTGAAAATGGGTCAATAAATCAAAAAATGACAGTTCGCTAAATAATTTTTGTTGTCCAGAGGCTACTATGATAAAAAATTAGTATAACCAACATAAAATTTAGACATAACAATTTACAAAATTTGAAGGATTTATTTTCTTTTTACATACCTATGTGTTTTTTATTGAAAAATTACAAATTAGAAAAAATAGTATAACGTACGTGTTATATAAAGCAGTTTTAAGCACTGGTCCCGTTATAAAACTCGCCGCAAGCGGCTCGTTTTTTAACATGGACGCGTGCTATAAAATTATGCTTTATAAAACGTGTACGTTAATATACTATTATAATAAGTTTCGTAGTATATTGACATTGACAAAACTCTTTCAAATTCTTTACCTAATATTTTTTTTTATTCTGTCTAATTCACTTTGCCTTGTTAAACTAAATTGCATAATCCACTAATTTTCTTTTAATGCGCTTTCGCAGCCTGAACTCGAGTTTAAATAAAAAGGATTACTGCGCTTTTGGTAAAACAAACACTAAAAAATTAATACGTTTACGTTGCTCTTTGTAACTTGGTTTAACAATATCCAACAAAAATGCAAGGCTTGCAATAATGGTATTGTTATTTAAAAATTTAACATTAATCTTAATATTAAATAACTTTATCTACAACCAGGTAAGAATAGGCGCATAATTCTTGTGATAGTAAAAGCATTATGCTACTAATAATACAACTAGGACAATAATAGCTTTCATAAAACACCTAAATTTATAATAAATTCGTTTTAATTCGAGAGCAACAAATACACACCCGTACAAAAAAAAAAACGGCTATCATAAAATTTGGATTAAGTTTAGGGCTTTAAACATTTTTATTTTTACTCCGATTTAAGTGATTTTTTAGAGAGCTGTAGATACATTTATTAGTTTTAACATGCCTATACAAATTTTAAGAGAAATTGTTTTTTCACATATTATACACGGATAATCGAAAAGTTGTTTTTTTTGCCTGGTGTCAAAACACCCTGTGGAATAATTAGGAAGCAAAATTACTTCAAAATATCAGTTTCCATTAAGCCGCAAAGATTCTTTGCATTTTGGTTTTTGGTTCATGTCAATACGTGCATTTGTTCTCACCCAAATGCAAAATGATCTTTAATTTTTTCCAAAAAATTATTCAAAAGTGGGGTTATTTCTGAAAGTGTCGAAAAAAGTTATTAGAAAAAGTTTTTTAAATGCAGTTTCTAGCCCACATGCAAAATTTTAGCTGCATAAGACACTTTTCATTTTTTACAAATATTTTGTAAATTGTACCACTTTTGCAAAATAAGACTCAACGCAACCTACATAAAACGTCTTAGTTTTGACAATGCTTTATTTCAGGTACATTTTCTTTAAAGTAGCGCCATATTAAATGTGTGTTTTTCTACTTTCTACTTCTTTCAAAATTGGGCTGTTAAAATTTGGTCACATCTATGATGCAAACTATTTGTTTTTGACCCTGTATAAGGTAACTTCATAAAATAGGTATTTTTGAAAAAGTTTGTCTCTGAAAGTAATACACCTTAATATTAAGACAAAAAAGAACACAGTGTCATCAGTGGAAAATTAATTTTAGTTTAACTTAACGTAAAGTTTATATATTTTCAACGATTTAATTTTTTTATTAAGCTATGTCATAAAAAAAGTAAAAATAATTTTTTATTATTTAAGTGCAGTTTCCAAAAAATTAATTACAATGATGCACCAAAAACACGTTTACAACGACAAAATATGGGTAAATAATCAAAATAACCTTATTTAGCTGAAATTACTTTCAGACACAAACTACGTTTTCAAAAATACTTATTTTATGAAGTTACCTTATACAGGGTCAAAAACAAATAAACTTTGCATCACATGCGACCAAATTTTAATAGCCCAATTTTAATTTTGTAAAAAAACACACATTGAATATGAACTTTAAAGAAAATGCATCTGAAATAAAGCATTGTCAAAACTAAGAAGTTTTATGTAGG
The DNA here is from genome assembly GCA_963969555.1 of Polydrusus pterygomalis. Classification (NCBI taxonomy): domain Eukaryota; kingdom Metazoa; phylum Arthropoda; class Insecta; order Coleoptera; family Curculionidae; genus Polydrusus; species Polydrusus pterygomalis. The sequence goes on from OZ018379.1 coordinate 26,316,385, forward strand.
TTGCGTCGAGTCTTATTTTGCAAATGTGGTGCAATTTACAAAATATAGGTAAAAAATCAAAATTATCTTATGCAGTTGAAATTTTGCATGTGGGCTAAGAATTGCATTTTAAAAAACTTTTTCCAATAACTTTTTTCGATATTTTCAGAAATAACCCCACTTTTGAATTATTTTTGGAAAAAAATTAAAATTTGACAGATAATGCGAATCACGTGACTACTATTTTTTTGCTTAATTTGCATCTTGATCGAAGCAGAACTTGATGCCAAAGTCAAATTTTGCATAAAGTTATTTATAAAAAAAAAATCATATATGATGCGAACTTTACTGGTGAATCTGTAGATAGATAGATAATAGATAGATGCGGTTTACGGCCCAGCCAAAGAAAAAATAAGCAATAAATTATATTTTACTATTACATTTATGAATATTATGGCTTAGGGTCAAAAAATCTTTTACATTTGTCTCTTTTAAGATTCCTCAAACGCAATTGTAAGATTTTACATTTCAAAAAATAATAAGTTTTAATTTTCTGGTAAATTAATTAAGAAAATATTTCCAACCCGTTTATGAAAAACATGCTCATTAATTCGGGAACCCGTAAAAGTTAAAAAGTTATTTTAGACTTGCAAATTTCTATTTAAAAAGCCTTTTGGGCAGCCGTGTGTGATATTTTCGGGGTTATAAACGAAACACCTCTTACGCGATAAATATTACGTGCTTTTGTATTTTAGTCGGACATTGTTAGGTCGGATTAGTAAGGCAGCATCAGCTAAATTTTGTAAAAAAAAAAGTTCGTTATATTTTACATGTTTGTTAAAAATTGAAAAGGCGAAGAATTTTTTAAACAATGTGAGTTTGAACCTGGAATAAATTCAGTAAATCCAGTACAGGTTTTTTTTGCAAAAATGGTTGGGCATGGATATTAACAATTTAAGTTGTGGTATTTTTACAAAAAAATATTGATACAGTGTGTCCCAAATTCGCGATATGACGATAGCAACCCTAGATTTTTTATTGACGATTTAACACGCATTTATTAGCTTCACCTGTATGTTTGTTTGCTTATTTGTAACCGACTTCTTTGAACTCGATTTTGACCCACTTTAAACGGTCAGATTTAATTTAAATTTGGTAGACTTATCAAGAACCGCTGACAATACAATAAGCTACACGCAAAAAATTCTCCCATCAAATTTTGACAGCTGTCACGTATAAAACAACAAAGCGATTTTGACGTAACAAATTATGGGGTCGTATAGTATTCGATGCGAAAACTTCGGGAAAAATAAGCAAAAAATTCTCCTGTCAAAATTTGACAGCTGTCAATATATCAAATCGTTTTAAAAAAAATGATATTTATGAAAAACTATAAGGTCGTATGTATATTGACGGTGGAAAGTTGAGAAAAATACGCTAAAAATTCTCTTGTCAAAATTTGACACCTGTCCATATGTCAGAATTATTACAATAACCGATAGTAATGAAACAAATGTTGGGTCGTATGATATTGTCGCTAAGAATTGAGAAAAATTTTTAAAAAAAATTCTACCCGTCAAAAATTTTAAAATTTTGAAAATTTTTGTCGTTTGTTCGGGTTTGTTCGGGTTTATATGTATGTTTGTTTGTAACCGACTTCTTTGAACCCGATTTTGACCCACTTTAAACGGTCAGAGTTAATTTAAATTTTGTAGGCTTATCAAGAACCGCTAACAATACAATAATCTACTAATCTAGCTCTATCTACTCAAAAAATATATTTTTTTTAACAATAACTCATAAAATGAAAAATAAATATAGTTTAAAAAAACTAAAAAACACGCTTTAATAATTAATCAAACTAAAAAACGGAAAATAAATATAGTTTAAAATAATTCTTGAAATTCTTAATATATAGGCAGAAAATAATAATGAATGATAAACATTAGTATTATAGTGAAAAAAAAGCGTGACGCGCTTTGTGCTATATTTTTCGTATATCGAGCACCTCATACTTTTTGCACAATAATACTAATGTTTATCGTTTATTATTATTTTCTGCCTATATTATTAAGAATTTCAAGAATTTTTTAGTTTTTTTAACTATATCTATTATTTATTTTAAAATTCAAATTATAAATACATAATCACCAAATTTCAAAAATTAATATGCACTTTAAATATAGTCAATAAAAATGTAAGATTGCCATTTAAAAAAAACATCGATATGGTCATACAGGGTTCCCCATTTAAAACGAAACAGGCTAAATATCTGGTTCCACGTTAATTTAAAAAAAAAACGCTCGGACCCGTCGATTTTTATTTCGAGGGAAACATCTTTTGCGTGTATTGTCAATCTAAGGGTAAGATCTAAATCTTAAATGGATACCCCTATTTTGTATATTTTTTTTGGATTCTGCATAAAATTCTGAACATTTTTTAATAAAAGCATTATTAGTCTATACTAAACAGTTTCCGAGATATTGACTCTTTAAAAATGAGATTTTTGAACTTTGACAGCGGCTAGCTTTCTAACGGTACGTCTTTAGAGTAAAAAGGCTTACATGTCCCTATCTTCGATTTTATTATCTTTCCAATAGTGTTAACTTCCGGTTAAACCGGTTGTAAAAAATATAGTATTTCCGGTTTAACCAGAAGTCGACACTATCGGAAAGATAATAAAAATCGAAGATAGGGACATCTAAGCCGTTTTACTCTAAGACGTACAGTTAGAAAGCTAGACGCTGTCAAAGTTCAAAAATCTCATTTTTCAAGAGTCAATATCTCGAAAACTATTTAGGATAGACTAATAATGCTTTTATTAAAAAATGTTCAGAATTTTATGCAGACTCCAAAAAAATTATATAAAATAGGGGTATCCATTTAAGATTTAGATCTAACCCCCCCTTCCTCCTAGGGGCTTGAAGTAACAAGATTGCCAATATACGCAAAAGATGTCCCCCTCAAAATAAAAATCGACTGGTCCGAGCGTTTTTTTTTTAAATTATTTATTAAATTGGGAACCCTGTATATCTAAATTAGGACGCATTTTTTTTAAAGACCACAACTTAAAATATTACCAAACGTGTCATTTTTTCATAATGAATTTATACTGAATTTATTCCAAGTTACAAACCCAGAATGTATGTAAAAATGATATCAAATTTATTAACATTAAGCTGTACTGGGTCATTTTTTCCAGAAAGAAGAATATGCGATGGATATTTTTTTTATAATAGTGTTAAATTTTATTACACAATACAAAACTAACAGATAATGAGGGGTTTGAAGAAATAAAAAATTGTTTCAAACCGCTTACAATCTGTTATTCAAAGTCCACATTTTCCGTAGGAATATTCGTTGTTAAATATGGATTGTCTTCTATTTGAAATTCTAAAGTTGACACTAGTATCCAGTCAACCCAGAAGTGACACAAAAATTAAAATATGTTAATTTAAATGCCTGTTACCAAATTTTAAAAAGATAACCTTATTTTCGAGATCTTCTAATACGCTTCAACGTGAATCATCCATTTAAAATAAACCATTGCATAATATAGGAACACCCTCATATTATATTCCTTTAATAAAAATAAAAAATTTAATTTCGGCATAAAAAAAATGTTTATATGGTAACAAAGTCGTTTTTATAAAGTTTTTCATCCCCACATTGTATGATTAACATTTTTTTACAGCCAGCAGTTGCTTTATTTAAAATTAAAATTGGCTGGAAGAAATAGAGCGGCTATAAATATAAAAACAAATGATCTTACATATTCCAAATGCGAGTGGATTTATATCTAACAACCATTAAAACCTTTCTACATACAAATAAAAATATTTAAGTACATTTCTCTCAAATGAAAGTTACAATCTTCAATTTAAGTATTCTTTTAGCCTGTGTAAATAGAATGTTTAGGACCGTTCTCAGAAAGGCAATAAACATCCGTATAGGTCTCTCGTGGCCAAGAAGTCTGACAAAGAAATCGTAAAACTGTGCCTAGAACAGCATCTGCAGGTAAAACTGTGGTTCGAAATCCTCGTAAAACTATAGGTCCCGCCTTGCTGACATTACCCCGAAATAAAAATGAAGTAGGTAAAAAGGATAATTGATGATCTCCTTGCCAGGGCATCATTCTCCACTACCATACAACTACTAGCTACAGAATAAAATGTGTTTCCATGCTGATACTATTGTATGAAGTAAAGTGTATATTAATAGTTAGTAAACTAGATAAACTATTAATAATAACAATAATCTCTCTCTCTCTCTATAGCCGTTACAACCCTGTGTTGTTGTATATCCATCATTTTCCGTTCTGGGCTGTCAATGTTTAAAATGTAAAGGTCCGCTGACACGTTGTCCCTCCAACGCAGTCTAGGTCTCCCTACTGGACGTTTGCCCACTGGTGCTGCCTCCCAGCACCCTGAAAAAATTGATGTCTGGTTAGCTGTTTCCCGAAGAAGAATTGTTGGTCCTAATTTTTTCCATGACACAGTTACAGCCCAGCGGTATAGAGACAATATTTTGAATTCATTTGTGGAGCAATTACTTGACGACGAACTACGTTTTGAATATTTTCAACAGGACGGTGCAACCGCCCATACAGCCGCCGAAATAATTAACTACCTACTTAAGCAATTTTTTCGACGACAGATTGATCAGTTTTCGATCAGACATTTAAAGAACACTATTTTTAAAACAATTACAAGAAAGGATTATCCAAGAATGTGGTAACATTTCTCCGGAGATGCTGGTCAACACTTTCGAAAATATGAAGAGACGTGTGAATTTATGCTTGGAGCAAGGCGGTGGCCAATTTGAGCAATTTATGTAATTATTTTTCTTTCTATATATTCTTACTTTGTTAATTTTGTAAACAACAAAAATAAATTTGTATGTGTCTACTTATTTTATTACTCATTAGTTTGGCATATCATGTCATAATATAAATTTGACAAAATTTTAACCTAGATTTGGTTAGATATATCGTTCCCATATCATTGCGATCTAAACCAAGCCCTACGTTTTTTAATCCAAGCCCTCTTTGATGCAAATAATTTTGGCTCGCACGGTACTATACGATCGTTTTCTTGTCTTTTGGTGTGTTCGGCTCATCTAAGCTTTTCGGATTTAATCACCTTGATTATATCGGGTCGTCGGTATATTTCTTCTAGGTCCATATTGCTTCTGATATGGTATTGTTATGTATTTTCGTTTTTTATTGGTCCATAATTATATGCCCGTTAAGATTTTCCTTTCTATTATTCTTAGCTCTCGTTATGTTTTGTCGGTCCAAGTCTCGCAGGCATATGTCATGATAGGTCTGATCAAGGAGTAATAGCACCCAACGCTTATCTGGGAAGGCATAATCAGGTGACAAAGATCATCCACAAAGAACTGGCTCATAAACTAGGCCTAAGAAAACCTTCGATTATACTATCAATACTTACCCGAACCAGTTCTTGAATCTCTTTATTATCTTCTATACTGGGATAGACCAATAATAACGGATAAAATAGTAGAACACAACCGTTCCATCAGATTTGTCGGATTGCTCCACGCCCGTTCGTTTATCATATCGGCGAGTAACTGGAAGTACATATTTTTTATCGAAGATTTTCGGCCGAGGAAATTTTCAAAAGGCGGGAAAATTAAAAGTCTAAACTTGTTAAAGTGATTAAAAACTAAAGAAACTCACTTTTCGTAAAATTTTCTAATCATATATAGGGTGTTTGTGAAGGAAAGGACAATATTTTGGGAATGTGTTCAGAGGGTGAAAATAAGAGAAATAAACCATATGTTTTATTTCGATTTTCAACCATTTCTGGAATAATAGGTTCTATTTGTAAGTTAATTTTTATGTTAAAAGCGAATAATAGCAGGTACTGCAGTACAAACCAAATTAAAGGATATTTTCAAAAACCCCTCCAACAGCTTCAATACATTTTTCGGCACGTTTGTTAATCGCTCGGGTAGCACGTTGAATTGAGTGGGGATTGTTTTTTATAAAAGCTGCAGCATTGAAAATTCGATCGTGGTGTGCTTCTCTCGTTTACACTCGTATTTCATACACTAGCTATTTCATCCATCACCAAAGGCAATAATCAAGCGGGTTTAAGTGTGGTGACCTCGGTGGCCAAACTTGCGGACCACTTCTGCCAATGCAGCGATTATGAAAACGATAATTCAAGAAATTTCGCACACGGAAACTAAAATGAGGTGGGGTTCCGTCATGTTAGAAGTACATTCGTTGTCGAACATTTAACGGAACATTATCCAAAATGTGTATCAAATGGTCTTCCAAAAACCGTAAATATCCTATATCCTTCTCCAGTAAGACGCCCATCCATTTCAAATGGACTAAACAACTGGTCGTTGAGCATTCCACACCAGACATCAATCCTGAATCGATGTTGAAAGTTTCGTTCAAATGTAGCATGAGTGTTTTCATCTGACCACCGATGTTCATTGTAGCAATTATTAAATCCATCACGAGTGAACTGAGCTTCATCGCTAAATAAAATATATTTGTGCAGACTTTGATTTTGATGGATCCATTGACAAAATTGTACCCTTGAAGCAGGATCACCATCTAGAAGATGTTGAACGGGTTGAACGTGAAAAGGTTTTAAACCGTTTTTTCTAAGTGACTCCCATACGGCTAGATGTGATGGTATATAAAGTTCATTTGCAACCCTTCTCGTACTTATACCTGAGTTCTCTGCGGCAATATCCAGAACGTTTTCTTCTTTTTCCACATCTAGACCCTTCACTCTTTCAGAAACAATTTTCACGCTTGAAAACATTCCAGTTTCCTGAGCACTTGAAAATACTTTTTGAAAAACTCTTCTATTAGGAACTGTTCGATTTGGAAAACGACGTCGATATTCATTACCGTTACAGTAACCATACACGAATATCATGTCGGCATATTCCCTGTTACTGAATGTGTGGGGCATTGTAAGTATGAAAATCTTGGTTCAAGTCAATACGCTCAATATGAAGCTAATTGACAACTACTATGCATGTCAAAACTATCAATCAAAATGTATCGGACGTTTAAAACTAAAGCCTCCTTCATTATTTCAATATAAAAAAAAATTAGAACCGATTATTTCAGAAATGGTTGAGAATCGAACTAAAATATATGGGTTTATTTCTCTTATTTGCACCCTCTGAACACATTCCCAAAATATTGATAGAGATTGACCTACATAAAAATATTCGACCAATAGCCAGTAACATTGCGCTTTTAGTGTCGGCCACCACGCTCTACGTCTCCGCCATCCAATCACAACGTGACTTAAATATGGTTATATAAAATCGAAAAACGTGGTTGGACCATTCGTGCCACCAAAAAAATTGCTCTTTATTTTAGAACCGTGTCTATAACGTGGAAATAATGTTGGCAATACACATTACACACGGGTATCATGACGGTTACTTTCCCTCCATCAAAAATGTTATTTGAATTATGACGTTGTGAATCCTCGGCTTTCCAATAAACGGTGATTTTAGTTAAGTGTAACAAGCAATGTTGTTTTTAGTGCAAACCCAATTTTACAGCAATAAATTCTCACAACTAGGGCTGGGCGACATTGAAATTCCAATATCGAATATCGATATTTAAAAAAATATTGATATAGTCGATATAACGATAATATCGATAAATATCGATACTATCGATAATATCGATATATCGATATTTTATTTCTTAACTATCGTTATTCGATATCGATAATATCGATATATCGATATTTTATTTCTTAACTATCGTTATTCGATATATCGATAATATATTATCAATAAAACATAAAAATAGTATATTATAAATACAGTGTCACCAGTAAAGTCCGCATCATATCGCCTTCCCGGTGGAATATTGACCTAAAAGCAAATTCTGAAGTTTTGAGAAAATAACGTTTTAATATTTTTTTTTATGCAACCATGTTAAATGAAACCTTATAAAAAATAACAATTTTTATAATTAAACTATTATATTGAAAATAATACTTACATCTTAGGCTGTTAAACCAATTCCACAATTTTTGGAAAACCAAATTTGAGTAAAAAAATATTTTTTTACAGTATTTTGGAATAAACGATGCAGTTTTAAGTAAATAAAGTTTTCACACAAAACAAAGGACAATTAGGTCATTGCGATAGACAAATATTTCGAAGCAACAATGACGCAACAGACATTTACGACGTTGTTTTACTAGATTTTGTTAAAAGTACAAACGATATCGAATCAACAAAGACCTACCTATCAATTACGTCGTTTTTCCGCCGGCGCCAATTAGAAAAACGCGGGAATGGAACAACGACGCAAGCGGTTTCACGCGGCAACTTTTTGTACTACAATTATGACATAGTTTGGCCGGAGAGATTGGTACTTTTTGATACTTATTACGAAATAACTAATAAAATCGAAAATTTGCACTTAGGTCGATGTTCCACCGGGAAAGCGAATATGGTTTTTTTTTTTATTAATAACTTTATTCGAAATTTGACTTTGGCATCAAGTTCTGCATCGATCGAGATAAAAATTAAGCAAAAAAATAGAAGTCACGTGATTCGCATTATTTTTGTCAAATTTTAATTTCTTCCAAAAAATAATTCAAAAGTGGGTTTATTTCTGAAAAAATCGAAAAAAGTTATTAGAAAAAGATTTTCCAAACGCAGTTTCTAGCCCACATGCAAAATTTCGGCTGTTCAAGATAATTTTGATTTTTTACCTATACTTTGTAAATTGCACCACTTTTGCAAAATAAGACTCAACGCAACCTACATAAAACTTCTCAGTTTTGACAAGGCTTAATTTTATTTCAGGTAGGTACATTTTCTTTAAAAGTAGCGCCATATTAAATGTGTGTTTTTCTACAAAAACGTTATTATGGCATAGCTTAATAATAAATTATAATATAGGGGTTTTAAATTAAATCGTTGAAAATAGATAAACTTTACGTTGTTAAACTAAAATTTATTTTCCACTTAAAAACACTTTACTGAAGACACTGTGTTCTTTTTGTCTTAATATTAAGTGTATAACTTTCAGACACAAACTACGTTTTCAAAAATACTTATTTTATGAAGATAGGTACCTTATACAGGGTCAAAAACAAATAAGCTTTTCATCACATGCGACCAAATTTTAATAGCCCAATTTTGATTTTGTAGAAAAACACACATTTAATATGGCGCTACTTTAAAGAAAATGTATCTGAAATAAAGCATTGTCAAAACTAAGAAGTTTTATGTAGGTTGCGTTGAGTATTATTTTGCAAAAGTGGTGCAATTTACAAAATATAGGTAAAAAATCAAAATGATCTTATGCAGCTGAAATTTTGCATGTGGGCTAGAAACTACATTTAAAAAACTTTTTCTAATAACTTTTTTCGATATTTTCAAAAATTTCAAACTTTTGAATTATTTTGGAAATAATTAAAATTTGACAGATAATGCAAATCACGTAACTACTATTTTTTACTTAATTTTCATTTCGATCGAAGCAGAACTTGACGCCAAAGTCAAATTTTGAATAAGGCTATCTATTAATTTAAAAAATCCCCTATGATGCGGACTTTACTGGTGACACTGTATATCAATATTTTCTTATGTGCCCTGTAAAACTGCCTACCTTCATTTCAAGGGAAGACTCTAATTATGAAGAAAGAAGATTGAATTAAACTCGGAATTAAATATTGGTTCTTAAATGTGTTATAAGGACGATATTGAAATTCGAATCGAATATCGATTTAGTCGATATATCGATATTATTGATAATATCGATAAATCGATATATATTTTTTTAATATCGTTTATCGATATATCGAATTTTTTCCGAGCCCTACTCACAACCGCAATATCGTTGGTTTGTCAATTTATTTGTGAAAATAAATTTTTGATTATAAAAAACCGTTTAACCGAATAACATTTAACCATCAAAAAAATGTTACTGTAGATTCTACTTTAAAATTTAAAAAAAAAATTATAAATTGGCTGTGCTTGTCGGAATGTAAAATTGTAGACGGTTAATTCAATTTGATCGTTTCAGACTTGCTAATTTTTATTTAACAAAACACTGCAAGTGTCCCTAGGTAAATTAAAACCCGTATGTCATAAATAATGCAAGGCGCTGTTGGTTTGACTGCGTTTAATCGAAATTACATAGAACAGCGTAAAGACAGTTTCATCAAATTAAAACAATTTGATTATGGGTATGCTTGAATATTTATACTATCTATGTAGATAATATAATATACTCCTTACACGAAAAGAGGATTTTTCGATAAAAAAAAACTATACAACGTAAAACGTTTTTTTAACTAAAATGAACCGAAAGATGGTAGCAACGATATAAGAAAATTAATAAAATGCCCTTTACAATTCACGAAAGAAAAAAAAAACACAATTATAATTTCTATGCTAAAAAAGTTTAAGAACAGAACACAAAAAGAGGCAATCTTTGAAATGATAGAAATTCAATTAAGAAAAATGCACTAAATAACAGAAAAAGGTGTAATTAATCTCAACACAATTATTTACCTCTCGTTGTAGGTAATCTGATTTATTTGCATTTTATTTACATAACAAAATATAAATACTTGTAATTAAAAAAGCCATTTATATTTATATGTTTTAGGGTAAGTAAATATAAAAATATTATTTAAATTTTAAAAAAATCGTTGAAAATACATGATTTTATTACTATTATTTTGAAAATTACATAATTTTATTTTTAAGCAATTAGAAGGCTCCTTTTTGTTTACGTTGCTTATAGCAACGGGAAATTATCGCGTTAATTTTGTTAGTTCCTATTAACTTAATGAAATTAATAAGTGATAATTTTTCTGTTATTTATGTTTATATTATTTATTTTTTCATTATATCTCTTTGGAACACATACAGGATTAACCCAAAAAAAGTGTCCGCAATTTACAACGCTTTATATCTTTTCGCAAAAGTCACTCAGAATAAAATCAAAATACATTTTGTAGCTAACAATATTTTTTATTAATACTAATTAATTTGCTTTACATATCGCACACCGGGGCTAAAAGAGACACATCAAACATTTTACTAAACTCATCGGAAATTTGTTTTTTAAAGTTTCATTTGAAACTATGTAGACATGTAATTTCCGATGTTATGGTTGAAAACGAATTAATGTTTTTAATGTTCCTAAAATCAACTTCTATTGTAAAAATACAGTGCGTCATATTAAACTAAACTCATCGGAAATATGTTTTTTAAAGTTTTTTTTTGAATTTAAAACTATAAAGACATTGGATTTCAGATAAGAAATTTGTTATTTAATGCTAAAAGGCTAAAATAAACTTCATCTCTAAAACTCTAATTAGTTACAATTACCTAAAGCCACCGGAAATATGTTTTTGTAGCATTTTAGCAAAAAAATTACAATAAGAAAAAACTCCAATTTATGAAATTTTCTTACCGAATCTCCCACGCAGCAGAATTAATTCCCGATAATTTTTTTCTCGGTTTCACTCGTGTTTTTGTTGATAGAAAATTATCCCGAGTCGAAGACGAGCATTCGTGACCTTGAAAAAAATTATCGGTAATAATTCTGCTGCTAGGGAGATTATAAGTGATTATTATACAGGGTGTCTCACGGTCGATGGTACCTTAGACGTTTCTGACGAACCAGTGAAGGAATCGTTCTGAAAATTTGGTCTCTTACATAAACGGGTATGCTCTACCAATCTAAAATATTTTTAACAATACAGTGTTGCCGCTTCCACACAAAAATAATAGTAACTTCGATTTTTTAAATGCAACACCATATATTTTATTTTATTTTCGAAACTCCATTACTTTTCCTATAATTTTCATTAACTCTACTCTATACTTATATTTTACCGTTTCTAAGATATAAATTAATTTCAGTTTTTTTTTCCGAAAACGTCACTTTTAAAAATGCTGATAATTTTGAACTCTAAAACACTGAAACTCTTAAATTTGGTAAATAGTTAACTAATACCATAGGGCTCTTTCCCTAGTCCCAAATCTTAGTTGCAATATACAGGGTGGTTGAAAAATACACTTATTCTGGTAACTTGAAAAAGTTACCATAAGTCCTTTTTTTCAAATGTAACACCCTGTATATTATTACGGATTTGAAAAGCTGCTAAAATTTCACTTAATTCTTGTATATCATACCTAACTAACTAGTTTAACCATTTATTTGACGTATTAAGCATAATTTGTAAAATTTTCTACACAATTCAATTTTTATTCGGTTATTAGTTAGTTAGCCATGACAAAAACTGATGTTTACGTATATTACTATGGTTATCGTTTTGAAATTTCATTAAGTTCAGATACAAGATAGAAATACACTTTAAAGTCATGGAAAAAACTATACAAATGCAGTTCTTATGAATTTATTTATTTTATTTGGACAATGTGATAGAATTATCGCCAGGACTTGTATAAAGTTTAACGAAATGTGGTCTAATTTACCGCCAATGAATCTTAGAAAATTCATAAGGATCCAGGATAATTTTATTAAATGTTAACTAGGTAGTCAAATAATAAAAGACTACTAAAATTATAACTAATAAAATGTTATTTTAACAGATGTTCAAAACGCTGGCCGTTTACATCCAAACACTTTAATATGCGGGTGTTGACTGCATGGATTTTAAGAAAAATTTAGTTTTAATGTTTTTTGCATGTTAATGCAACCACACATTGTCCAAATAAAATAAATAAATTCATAAAAACTTCATTTGTATAGTTTTCTTCCATGACTTTAAAGTGTATTTCTATCTTGTATCTAAACTTAATGAAATGTCAAAACGATAACCATAGTAACATACGTAAACATCAGTTTTTGTCATGGCTAACTAACTAATAACCGAATAAAAATTGAATTGTATAGAAAATTTTACAAATTATGCTTAATACGTAAAAAGAATGGTTAAACTGGTTAGTTAGGTACAGGTATGATATATAAGAATTAAGTGAAATTTTAGCAGCTTTTCAAATCCGTAATATTATACAGGGTGTTACATTTGAAAAAAAGGACTTATGGTAACTTTTTCAAGTTACCAGAATGAGTGTATTTTTCAACCACCCTGTACATTGCAACTAAGATTTGGGACTAGGGTAAAGAGCCCTATGGTATTAGTTAACTATTTACCAAATTTTAGGGTTTCAGTGTTTTAGAGTTCAAAATTATCAGCATTATTAAAAGTGACGTTTTCGGACAAAAAAAAACTGAAATTAATTTATATCTTAGAAACGGTAAGAGATAAGTATAGAGTAGAGTTAATAAAAATTGTAAGGAAAGTAACGGGGGTTTCGAAAATAAAATAAAATATGATGGTGTTGCATTTAAAAAATCGAAGTTACTATTATTTTTGTGCGGAAGCGGCAACACTGTATTGTTAAAAATATTTTAGGTTGGTAGAGCATGTCCGTTTATGTACGCGACCAAATTTTCAGACCGATTCCTTTAGTGGTTCGTCAGAAACGTCTAAGGTACCATCGACCGTGAGACACCCTGTATACACTCACAGATTCAAGCAGTTAATGGAAAATATCGCCAAAATTTCAAGTTAATTTTTGTAAGAAAATTAGAGATAGCTTTATTATTTTTCAGATTTTTAGAGTTAGGTGAAAACCAGAATATCCCTTAAATCACTGTGTTATAAATAAAAGTAATATGTCTATATTATGAAAATAATTGGGATTAAAACAATTTTGATACAGAATTAATTAATTACAAACGCTGAAAGGTCACAGTATTTTATAGACGTGTTCACATTCACCACCACCTTTAATGAAGACGCGAACCCTGATTCAATTTACTTCCGTCTGAAATATGCCCGACAGGAAATAATTTAATTTTTAATTAAAAATTGTCTCTGAAAGCTTTACTGTATTTTAGGTAAAATGTGCAGAGGGAATTTTTAATATTTAACTTAACGAAATGAATGTTAAGTATTTTTAATAAGTGATGTGCTTTATTAAGGGATAAAATCAATATTCTATATCCTTGTGCATTCACAATTCCATTGCTGAAGCAATGGTTTCCTGTAGTAAACTTTTTCATTAAGGTCGGGCGTTGTTCTTTTTTTGAATTCAATTTGAAAACATAAAAATACTTAACATTACTTAGGAAAATTGGAAAGATATCTATTAAAATTATTTATTTCAGTTTATTTTTCACTCTAATGGTATAAACGTTAGTTTTTTTAATGTTTCCTTTTTTTTTTATGATCGAGCACAAGCGCTATAGGAAAAATCCTTTGAGGCGCTCTGGGAGCGGTGCGTGTGCGAAGAAAGCGATTCACGTTTTTCTTGAATCGTTGGAGGTTATATTCGGTTGAAAACACGGTCTCAGAAAGGCCGTTCCACAAAGATGACGTCCTCCAAATGAAAGAGTTCTGAAACAATGATGTTCGGGGTGTACTAAGTTGAACCACATAGGGATGGGCGGCAGTAGTTCGTCGTGTGTTTCTGCTATGCATTACTTTAGGTGGAATCGAGCGGGCAACATCTGTCGAACACTTGCCATGGAAATATCTGTAGAAGAGAGTCAAATCACCAACCTGTCTTCGATGTTCTAAGCTGTCGAGGTTCTTAGTCAGCTCGTGGTCGCCGATTAGACGAACGGCTCTCCTTTGGATGGATTCCAACAACCGAAGGGTATGCTTCGGTGCAGAACTCCAGATATGAGAGCAGTATTCCAGTGATGGTCGAATCTGGGCTTTATAGAGTGTCAAAAGTTGTTAAGGTGTATACAACTTTTTGGTACGAAAAAGTATACCGAGCTTCTGAGAAGCTGCCCTGGCGATTGCCACAACGTGATTATGCCAAGACATATTTCCTCCCAGGTTGACACCCAGCAAATTAATAGACGAAGTCAGTGGAATTGCGTGTCCTGCCATAACGATATCGGGTTCTGCAATATTAACCTTCTTAGAGAAAACTGCTGCCTGGGTTTTTTGAGCGTTAAATTCGACTTGGTTACTGTCACCCCAAGACAAAACTTCTTCCAGGTCTTTATTGAGGCGTGATACCTCATGTTGTCTGCTAAGATGTGCGTCAGCAGCCGATGTTTGAAATTTCAAAGTAATAATAAAGTCTCATTTCATCACTTAATAAAAGTGGCAAGCCCGATTTTAAAGAAAATAACGTACTAGATATAGTACAGCGCGTGACGTCACCGAAAATACACGTATTTCACATGCAAAAAAAAACAAAAAGTATGTTACAGATGTTATAAATTTGGGAACATTGGATTAGGAGGATAAGGACAGAGGCTCCTGGAGAAACATACTTCTAAACAGGTTAAACAGCTGCCAAACAGCCTTGCTTCTGTTGGTTGTGCTGTAGTTCTAGTTCCAGGAGAAACACAGCTAACACAGGCCATTTTTTGTGATTCTGATATTATTGTCGTTTTCTAGAGACCCAGTTGGACATTTTTATACAGGGTTAGGAAAAATTACCAGAACGGTCGATTATTTCAAAATATACAGGGGTTATCAAAAAACGTCTTATATAAAAAATGTAGGGCTGTTAAAAATCTACATATCGGTGATAAATTGAAATATACAGGGTCGCCCACAAAGTTGTGGAGAATGATAGTTATATTTTTTTAAATGGAATACCCTGTATATTTTTATTTATTTTGATTGTCGACTCAATTTTAAACATTTTTTATTAACCATCTGTTATACCTAAATTCATTACTTTCCTACATAAATTGATCAGCTACAAAATACAAAATAAATTTCAAGAAACAATTTATTAAGTTAACTTTAAACAAAAACGTATAACAAATCATGGCAAAACGGCTCTATTTTTTAATAAGTGTTGAAAATGACCCCCATTTACTAACTGACAATGATAAAAATTATAGCAAAAATGTCTTTGGGTGTTTAAAACCATTTCCCTTGTTATTCTCGCACTTTCATTGACAATTTTTCTTAATTAATTCTTAATTAATCTTATTAATTCTTCTAAATTATTGGATTTATTTTGATAAACTATGCTTTTCAGGTGACCCCAATAAAAAAATCTAATGGCGAAAGATCAGGGGACCGTGAAGGCCATTCGATAGGCCCTCTTCTTCCTATCCATCGATTTGGGAACGTGACATCCAAAAATTCTCTAACTTCGCGAGTAAAATGCGGAGGAGCTCCATCTTGCTGATACCAGGTTAAGTTAATATGAGCATTTAAATTGTTTATAGCTAGAACTATTTCTTGCCGAAGAAGCTGGAGATATCGATCACCGTTCAAATTTCCCTCGATAAAAAAGGGTCCAATTACATGTCCCTCAAACAATCCAGCCCAGACATTAACTTTTCTTGGGAACTGTGTATGCAGCTCTTCATACCAGTTAGGGTTATTTCGCGCCCAGTAACGGTAATTTTGCTTATTCACCATTCCGTGTAGTGTAAAAGTCGCTTCATCCGAAAAAACAATATTGTTTGAAAAATTCGGGTTTTCTTCCATATTTCTAGTCATTAATTCGCAAAAATTCTAGCCTTCGATCACAGTCAACGTCAAAAAGTTGTACAACATTAATTTTGTATGGATGCATTTTCTCAGAATGAAAAACGGTTCGTACAGATTTTTGATCAATTTCATGATCCAAAGCAAGCTGATTGGTGGATTGTTTGGAATTTTCTTCTATCGCAAGCAGAATGTCCAGCTTTTTTTCGTCGGAGGTAGCAGTCCTAGGTCTTCCAGATCTTGGGCGGTTTTTTACAGTACCAGTCATTCTGTAACGCTCAATAGTTCGAAAAACTGCATTTTTGTTAATGTGCCTGTCCGGATGCAAATTATTGTAAATATTACATACCTCCTGATATGATCTCTGTTTATCGCCAAACCCCCTTAAAATTAAAATATCAATTCCCTTTGTTTCAGTAAGTAAAAATGCCATGCTATTTTCTTTTTTGTCTATTTCTGTCAGAATTTGAGTTTCAGATGTCAAACTATTAATTATTTATTAGTAACCATGGTCGTGCCTTATTTGTTGTTCACTATGTTCGAAAATCGCATCGTTATACGTTATTATTTGAAACGCCGATTTCTAGGAAAGTAATGAATTTAGGTATACATGTTTCTTGAAATTTATTTTGTATTTTGTAGCTGATCAATTTATGTAGGAAAGTAATGAATTTAGGTATAACAGATGGTTAATAAAAAATGTTTAAAATTGAGTCGACAATCAAAATAAGTAAAAATATATAGGGTGTTCCATTTAAAAAAATATAACTATCATTCTCCACAACTTTGTGGGTGACCCTGTATATTTCAATTTATCACCGATATGTAGGTTTTTAACAGCCCTACATTTTTTATATAAGACGTTTTTTGATAACCCCTGTATATTTTGAAATAATCGACCGTTCTGGTAATTTTTCCTAACCCTGTATGTAGGGTGACGTGGGACGTTAGACGCCCATCTTAATTAATTAATATTTAGATTTACACCAGGTGTTTAGTTTAATAGAGATAATGCTAATTTTATATTTCTTTTGATAAAATTTGTAAAAAATTGATATCTAATTAATAGTAATAATTTCTCATTTATTGATATAACAGTAAATTATTTAACGAGCGGTAATGTAGGTCATAACTCACGCAGATGAAGTTTGCAGCATGAGCCGCAGGCGAGTGCTGTATTTTATCAAGTGAGTTATAACCATTGCAGCAAGTTGAATACTATACTTTATCTCAACTATAACAATAAAGACTAAGATACAAGTACCTACACAGAAAGAACTTTATTCACAAATCTTGATAGTTGGTACCTAAAACAATGCTATAAAAATTTTAGTTGTAATTACTCATTTTGCTTATTAATAAAATCAACTGTAAAGTTTGAACAACCAATATATGGGACTTAATTACGCAAGTTTATTGTTTCTTTTTGTATTTGTTGTATATAATATGGTGTTGATGTATTAACTGGTTAAGGTGTTATAGAACTGAATATTTTATTTGCAGTATATCTCTTATTTTTTTCGGAAACATCAACGTCCCCTTAGCCACAGTAGTTGATGGAATTTATCATTTTTAGCACAAAATTTACAATAATTAGGTATTAATTTAATTTGAAAACGTCAAAATTATTCAAGTGACAGTACTCCCCTCAATACCAGTAATGAACTGTTCCCTTTCGGCCAATCGGCTTATACAGAAGTACAGAGCCACCTTGATATTCGGTTCCTAAATAATTCCAAGAATGTTTTCCGATTTATTATTATAGTGAGTTATAGTAGTGAGTTATTATAACTCATGTTGTTTGTTTATAGATACTATTAATTGTTCAAAAGCAGTTGAATAATTTAATATATAATTTAGGAGGAGTATATTAATAGAGTAAACCCCGAAAAATTATAATTATTATAAGGGAAAAAAACGTAATTCTTGACTACAAAAAAATGCATATAATAAATAAATAAAACCCATATTTGCATTGTTTTGTTATTAAATAGACAATTATTCTATACAATAAAAGTACAATATTTTGTTTAGTAACTTTAAATAAACACTTATAGTTTTCAATAAAACCAGCTCGGAAACAAGTTAAAAGCACATTTTTCATTTTAAAATTGTGTCTGTCTATATAAATGTATGATAACTGATAACAATACATGTACGTTAATAAAAACCCATTTTCTGACATAATAACTATATCTATATATACATACAGGGTAGCATTTTTACCTGGAATAAATTCAGTATTAGGAAGCATCTTTATTTGCTTAAAAAAAAGACAGAACTACCGAGCTGCGTTAATTTTTAGTTTGACATACATTTTTCGTGTCTTCATGAAATTTACCCCTGTTTTTGGGGTAGAAACCACAGGTATGTATTTTGCTCGTTGGAAAGAGCATAAAAAAGAAAATACGACCCACTATTTACTTTTGCATTTCAGTAATGTTGACTCAATTTGTTTTATTGTAAAAATTGTTGGAAATGTGGCCCAAAGTAAAATTCGTTCATGACATTATGTACCATATTCGGAGTTATTTAGCGAATTTCATGTAAGTTATTGCCTAAGTTCCTCTAAGTTTTCTGGTTTAGTTACGTAAACTTTGGTTTTTAGGTGACCCAAAAGAAATTAATATACTACAACAGATAAGTATTCCCTTCTTCTAAATCGAAAGTAAAGTGACCGTTGGAATGCGGCATCACATAAATAAACAACCTTATCAATAAGATGTTTCCTTTTTTAAGTGTTCGCTGGCAAAACCCAAATTGTAGTATTTTCTTTCTTGTTATATATAATTGAACTAATATATTTAAAAGAAGTTTTATATTTTTCTTTATGATATATTGGTATTTTTAAATTATTTTCATTTCTAGGGCTTGTTCGGGTTTGTTCACGTCTAAACTCAAGTTTTATAATATTACATTGTCTATAGATTGGAGTAAAATGGTCGTATTTTTTGAAGGCTAGTCGAAAATCTTAAACAATTATTTTGTAATATTTGTAACTTTTGTTCGTTTTTATAATTTATATTTTTATAATATACAGGGTGTCCGGAAATGATGAGCAAAAAATTTAGAGGATAATAATTCTAGACCGAAAATAAATGCTATCTCTTCCTATAACATTTTTTCGAAAATTGATTATAACCGGAGTTACAGGGTGTTAAAGTTAAATTTAAGTTGCAGTTTTAAAATATAGGTACAAGTTAACTACTAGAACAATAAATTAAACATTCAAATCAAAGGTTTAAAGTGACGTCCTTCCTCTTCAATAAATCTTCTTAAAAAAATAAATTAATTAATTTTAAATGATTTCGTATTCATCACATGTAAGCAATGTTATGTTAGCGTTTTTCTCGAAAACGGTTAGATTTATCGAAACAAAAATAGAAAACCTTTTTTATGTCAAAAGGTTAGCAGACTAGAAATATTCAGTTAAAATGCGCATACAGTGTAGGACAAAAAAGTTGGGACCAATCTACTTAAAGTATAGGCTTCTATATGGCGCCCTCTAGAAAATGCGAAAAAACGGTGGGCAAACCAGTATTCCTCATCCCAAAAAAGCCCCATAAACGAGATTTCGTCAAAATATTATGAGCGTAGCAAAAGCTATTGCAAAAAAACTGCAAATAAAATTTAATTTTAACACCCTCTGTAACTTCGTTAATAATCAATTTTCGAAAAAGGACAAGATAGCATTTATTTTCGGTCTAGAATTATCCTCTAAATTTTTTGCTCATAATTTCCGGACACCCCTGTATATTATAACATCACCATAATTATTTAAACCACTTAAAATAATAGAATTTATAAGCCTTAATTTTGTATCAGTGTTTGAGTACAATTTAAAATTATATAAAATTAGAATAAGAAGAATAAGTTTGTTGATTGTGTTTTTTATTTGAGCTTCAAAGGTCAAATATTGATCCAAAATGATACCAGAATTTCTAGCGGATGTAAGCAACGGTATCGCATAATTATTAATAATAATTTTTAAATCAGTGTTGATTATTGTTTTTGAATAAATAGATTTGGGACCGATTAAAAGCTAACTTAAATTGTTTTCATTACGCTTCAAGCCATGATCCTTTATTACTTTGGGAACATTAGAAAGATCCTCATTTATTAATGAAATTTAATGCAGAATTATACGTTTCTGTTATTATTGCGATAAATTTTAATGTGATTAACTCTAAATTAGAATTGATTTACAAAACAACATTAACTTATCAGCAGCGTACCTACTTTCGACTGGCATTTTTAACAATAAATTAACGCCGATCATAAATAATACTACGTCACAATAGGTTTACTAATCGCGGTACTTAGGAATCGTCAAAATTGCTGAAATAAGCACATAAGGGTCTTGTAAACAGGAATAGTAATTAAGATGTATCGCTGTGATAATTACCCTTACGCGAAATAGATCCATATCGTTGGTTTATTACAGTTTAGGTTTGAGTTTAACCTTCTCTGCCAAAACGTGTTAAACTCTGGAAATTTGCGAAATTTGTAAGTTGTTTCGTAATTACTGTAATTTCTTAGATGCGGGCAAATTAAAATAAATTTACTAAAAAATAATATTAGCTACCAGATTCTTCTACCGTGCGAGCAAAAATTATTTGCATCAAAGAGGGCTTGGATTAAAAAACGTAGGGCTTGGTTTAGATCACAATGATATGGGGACGATATATGTAACCAAATCTAGGTTAAAATTTTGCCAAATTCATATTATGACATGATATGCCAAACTAATGTTCGTACAGATGCAAAGAAGTATTCCATTCTCCAAGAGACCCGTTTCTATTACCAAATAAAAACTAAAAACGCAAAGTCGTCGTCTCGTCAATCACTATTTATTTAAAAAGGTGACATGTTTCGCCCTATATGGGCATCATCAGACCTAGAAGTTTTTTAAAACATAACATTAAATAGAAAACGTTCTTACAGATAGTCTTCCTGCTCCTTTTTTGTGTTGTATAGAACCTGTTTCCCTAAACACAGCCGCGGTTCTTTTCAGGCAATGATAAAAATCCCCAGCAATAAAAGCAACGTTAGGAAAATGTTCGTGAAAATCGTCCATGCACAAACCCGGATTGTATTGCCACTCACCATTTACTCTAACCCCGTTTCGAAAGTACGCTTCAACCATGAATGTTTTGTGCTGTTCCGTAAAGCCCATTGTGTGAATTGTTCAAGAAATTGGAAAAACTGGCGATAAATTAAATTACTTGTAACGACTGTCAAAGATTGTTAATTCAGGTAGTTACTGACACCCAACAGGTATTAAATTCTACGGCTAAGCATTACGTCCTTAGATGCAAGGCCCTCTTTGATGCAAATAATTTTTGCTCGCACGGTATTTTAGTTAGCACTTCTTCCGTACCTTTACCGTAAACACATAAACGTTCAATAACAGATTAAATTATTTTCAGTCTAAAGAATACCGGTATACGACAATGACAAAATAATAATGATGATTCATTTTCTTTTAAATACACCCATTGTGAGCTAAACTCAGGAAAAAGGGGAAAAATACAATAGATAGTTAGGATCTGCAACGTTGATAATTACAGGCAGCGAGCAGAAAGTTTCCTTTTGTTTTTTGTTCCTTTAATTTAAGACAATATTTTCTTTATAATTAGGTAATTTATTTCGTCGATCTAATTAAAATAAAATAATTTTATGTCATTTTAACTACATGAGAATATTTTAGTTGGACGTAATTAATAATTAATCCTCTGTTCTTTACTGTACCCAATAAGAACACACAAAATGGAATTTTTAACATTTTCTACCCCCAAAAGACAAGTAAATTTCATGAAGTACCTATTATCAAAAGTTATTTCATGTTGTTTAGGTCATTTGCTAGCTCTTAACATTTCGTCGCCTGAAAACCAGGTTATACTATGTCCATTTTTCAAAATTTTACAGTAGAGCATTTTTAAAATTCACCATCTCTTATTGTGTATATCTTAATTTTTTTTTTCTTTTAAAAGTGTAATTTAGTTAGGTTTAAGGGTGTACAAAAAGGAGTCATGCAAGAATATATCAAAAATTTTGCCTGTCTAAGAAAAATTATCATAAAAAAAAATATGTTGCGGACATAGAATAAGTTGCTGTTTACATAAAAATGTATTTAGCAAAACAAATTATTCTATGTCCACAACCCTTTTTTTTTTAATAATAAAAAACATTAATATTTAAGTAACATAATATTTAGGCATTCTTCCGATTCACTCATTACTTTTCAGCTTATTTTACTACCAAAAACACTGTAAACATGGACACTACACGATATAATAATATGCACACGTGCACATTGTTCAAACAGAAATATTTATGCCAAATTATTCTATGTCCTCACGTGGTGCAGATGGCCAAATTCTATTGGCTGGCGAGGACATAGACTAAAATGGTTCGGATATTAAAAACTTTATATGGACATAGTATAAATTCGACTCTTTGTAAGTAGTGAACCGAATGGCGCAGAGTGACATGGAATAGCTTGGTCGATAGAGCTGCGGACATAGAATACTTTGATGATAAAATGTTAATTTTGAAAAAAAATGGACATAAAACAACCTGGTTTTCAGGCGACGATTTGTATTAACATTTTTGGCTTATTCTTAACAACTACTCGATATTGCATGCTATTGTACTTAAACGCATTTCCGGCACTAATTGACCACGCTGTATACATTGGAAATATTATACTATAAAGCAGTGATTCCCAAAGTGGTTCAGGTGGACCCCCAGGGGTCCACCGGAGACTCGACGGGGGTCTACGTTGACATGACAAAAAAATTGGGGTTCACAATTCTTAAGCAGGGGTCCACGAAAATTGATCTTGTTTCGATAGTGAGGAACTAATATTTTTTTGTTTTTATGGAAGTTACGTTACGTTATTAATGTTTATTTTTAATTATACTAGGGCTGTTATCATATTACAATGTAATGTAAACCTTACAATGTAATATGATAACAATAATAATTAATAGTGTAATAATTACATATTTGAATAAATACAACACAAGAAAACATACTATTTTTCTAGTTTTATAAATAAAATACGTGAGAATTGATTGGTTTCTTGTGCTGTGAGTAGATGCCAAAAAGTGAAGTTGGATGTAATCACTTTTTTTGATTGGCCAACTTTACTTTTTTGACATCCACTCACAGCACAATCAATTAATTAATTAACCAAGCAATTCTCCCTTTTTTTCCAAAAACTGTTAATTCGTGGTTGGAACTCAGCAACGCCAATTTCCAAAGTTAGATCTAATCGTCACATTTTTTGTCGAGTTTTGGGAATATGGTAAAAATGTAGCTGCAGGGGGTCCACCGGAACCAGCAAAATTTTTAAAGTGGTCTATGAGAAAAAACAGTTTGGGAACCTCTGCTATAAAGTATTAGGCTATGTTCACAATATGGTGAATCGAAGCAATAATACTAAAATTTAACTAAAAACAAAGAGAAAAAAAAATATTTTACCCTGTTTAAGCCCAAAATAGACCAGGTTTTGAGCAGGATAAATGCCTGATCCAGCTACAAAATTTCGTTATTTTCGTTCAGTAGTTTTAATGCGAAAATGGAAGACACGTTTTTTTGTGAATTAATGACCCTGAAACATCGATAAATATCTCAAAAAAAAATTAACAATTACAAGACTTTCTCTACTGCTAGGAAAGGTGGATCTGACCGACACGATTTGTCTGCTGCAATGACGAAGTAGACCTAGAAAAGGTGGAACTAATTGCGCGTGGAATCGCGTGTTAAAACTTTCATTGCAAATGCAGAAACCGCAATTTTCCACCGCTTTTCTTCTTCTGTGAGTTTTACTAACGACCAACATCAGAGGTTTTTAACGTAGTAATAGTAGATCAAAAAGTTTAACGGAAATTAAACGTATAGATTTATTTATCAACTTGGTGAGTCACCTTTTTTAATTTTATAGCATCCTTATAAGTTTGTAATTATCAAAATACCGGATGTACAACTAAAAAAGGAAGCCGGCTGTATGGAAATGGTTTACCATTATCATACAGCTTGTGGAAAAAAATATTTATTACAAAAATTACTAAGAGAAAGTCCTGGAAATTATTTTAAAGTTTCTAAGTTGTATTATACTAAACTTTATTTTCCACTTAATGAACACTTTACTGATGACACTGTATTCTTTTTTGTCTTAATATTAAGGTGTACTACTTTCAGACACAACCTACGTTTTCAAAAATACTTATTTTTTGAAGTTACCTTATATAGGGTCAAAAACAAATAAACTTTGCATTACATGCGACCAAATTTTAAAAGCCCAATTTTGATTTTGTAGAAAAACACATTTAATATGGCGCTACTTTAAAGAAAATGTATCTGAAATAAAGCATTGTCGAAACTTAGAAGTTTTTTGTAGGATGCGTTGAGTCTTATTTTGCAAACGTGGTGCAATTTACAAATTATGTGTAAAAAAGCAAAATTATCTGGGTGGGCTAGAAACTGCATTTAAACAAACTTTTTCTTATAACTTTTTCGATACTTTCAGAAATAACCCCACTTTTAAATTATTTTTTGGAAAAAATTAAAATTTGACGGATAATGCGAATCACATGACTACTATTTCTTTGCTTAATTTTCATCTCGATCGAAGCAGAACTTGATGCCAAAGTTAAATATCGAATAAAGCTATTAATAAAAATAATCCCATATGATGCGGACTTTACTGGTCACACTGTATATATTTTAACTTAAGCATAAAGAAGAATAAATACGAAGACTACCTGTGAAAATCGCAAGCCAATATCATTTTTTTAACTGGATTTACGAAAAATATAATATAAAAATGAGTTCCATAAGAAGAAGTTAAAGTTTTAATACGGTATTTGTAGGCAAGAAGTTACCAATATCATAACATTGTGTCTTCTACAAAGCTCTTCAACGCAATACTTCTTTAAATTAATGTTCTGTAAATTTAAATTATTTATAACAAAAAAAAAGAGGATGGTTGTATTAAGATTGCAGGGAGCTGTGAAACAAAAAAAAAATGTAATAAGGCTTTGATTTAAAATATGAAACAGTGCAAGTTTTAATCGGTTAAATTTTGATTTATTTTCTTTAAATTTTCGTTTGAAGTCGGCATTTTGACGCAGCACAAATTTAACTTAAAACTTTGACACGTACTATGTCATATTTTTAAGTCAAAGCCTTATTATTTAATTAAAACATTTTTTCTACGACCGTTCGTTTTAAACCATTTTCCCGCATGCATTTTAGTTTGGAAAGTGTTACTTTCCTGCACTAGTGCGGGAAAAACTACTTTCACGCACTAGTGCGGATAAGTAAAATTATGCAAATTTTGACCCTAGATTAGATAGTTTTTTACCTCGAAAGTTATAATTATTGTTACAATAGGTAAATAATTATTTACGAAATCCGAAACAGTCCATCTAATAAAATCTACCTCTTTTCTAGCTTTTTGTTGCCTTTTAAATTTTTTGAAAATATACAATAATGAAGATATTTTTATATAACCCTGTACATTTCTTTAAAGTCATGTCATAATTGCTATTTAGGATATAAGTGTGAACATAACTCGTTTAAGGCACGCATATGAAAATTTGCGGAACGAGCGAAGCGAACAATTACAATCATACAAGATTTTTTCTACGAGCGTGTGAAAAGTTCAAGATTTTTTCTACGAGCGTGTGAAAAGTTCAAGATTTTTTCTACGAGCGTGTGAAAAGTTAGACTTTTCCCACTAGTGCGTTAAAGTAAAACTTTTCACACTGAAATGGGTATATAAGTCTAACTTTTCACACGCTCGTAGAAAAAACAACTATTAAAACAACCTGTGACGGGTGGTTTGATACCATTTGCTCATTTGATGATTACCAAGCCGTGTCATTGTTACTAAAACGTCAAAGTTGTTTAAAAAGCGTCTTAGAAGCAACAGTATAGTCTTTTTCTAAATTAAACCGAATCAAAGCAATATTTAATGGATTCATCCAACGAAGAACTTCCCGAAGCCATTTTGACGCTCTGCAGATAAAGTAAATTCCGAGCTGTTTCCTGCCAAATCCAGACTAAGGTATGAAAAGCAATACGAACATTTTGTTACATGGTGTAAGGAGAAAGGGGCGAAAACCTATAAGGAAGAGAATATTAACATTCATAATAATTAGTAGCTTTTTAGTTAAAATTTTTTTTATTAAACAGTGCTCTAAATTTTCGCTATTCATTTAATTTAAAAATTGAAATTGGTTAATTTAACTAATTACCACCCTTGCTATTTTGCTGCCGTTTACATACTCTTTGAGCGTATCATTAATAAAGAACAGAATGTTGTGTGAGCTTATATTGTTTTGACATACCAACCTAATAGTTATTTTACGTTATGTTTACATGTAATTTCGTAAATCCCATGGTAAATTGTAACTAAATATATATATATACCGTTTTTGTCATAAAAGGGTATATTAGGCATATGATATTTTGGCAATTTGTTATATTAATAGGAGGAAAGTAATTTAATTTATTACCTTTTTAATACCATCTGACATTATACAGTGTGTAAATAATGTATGGAATAAATTCAATTACAATTCAGGTAAGACAGTTTGAGAAAAACGCTGAAACACGTCAACTAACTTATAAAAATGCGCTTTCTTTGACGCTTACAACATTTATACCGGGTGTCGCGTTTAGAAGATATGATTGTATGGATGTTTTTTTAAATGGAATGCCCTGTATATTACTTCAAATTTTTATTCCTCGAAAGAAGCCGCTTTCAAAAACCTAACACACTTAAGGTCCAAAATTCGTTGTTTAGAAACCAGAGCAACTAGAAGAAAAATCATCAATTTATTTTCATGAAATCTAACAAAAGTTAAACCAAACAATTAAATAATTAGATGTTGAAATTGTCTTTCCTCTCGCGCCTGACAATATCTTTATCGATGAATAAATTCTAGTTGCACATTACTTATAGCTTCTTCACTTATTTTGGCACATTCGATTCTTATCCTACTTTTTAAATCATCGATACTATCCGGTCTGCTTTTGTATACTACATTTTTCAAATGACCCCACAGTCCATGGGAGTAAGATCCGGGGACCTGGGTGGCCATTCAATGGTACCACGCCTTCCAATCCACTTGTTGGGAAAAACTTGATCAATGAATGCTCGGACCTCCACAGCATAATGTGGACTTGCGCCATCTTGTTGATACCATAAATTTTCACAGTGAATCCCAGGTTCATTTCTGCTTGGAAATAAATTAAGCAATTTAGGTACAAGAAATTCTTGCAAAAACTGAAGATATTTCTGCCCATTTACGTTACCGTAAAAAAAATATGGTCCCAAAATTTTATTATAACAATACCCGCCCAAACATTTAATTTCTGTGGATAGTGTGTATGATGCTCTCGCATCCACCTAGGATTTTCTTTTGCCCAGTATCTGCAATTTTGTTTGTTTACCTCGCCGTTTAATTTGCAAGTAGACTCATCCGAAAATATTATATTTTTTACCAAAAATGGATTACCATTGCACATGTCCATTAATGTTTGACATAATTCCATTCTTCTATCAGGATCGTCATCCGACAACTCTTAAACAAGATTTACTTTTAAAGGGTGCCATTTTTCTATCCTCAGTAAATTATGCACTGACATAAAAGGTTTCTTGTTCAAGACCAACCTGACATGTGCTGTTATGAGGATTTCCTTCGAAGGTTAATAAAATATTTAATTTGGTTTCCTCGTCAAGCGCTGGGCGTCCTGCTTTTGGTCGATCTTCTGCAGATCTAGTTTCTTTAAACTTTCTTTCTATTTTGCTTACAACTGATTCAGTTATGGCCATTTCTGGATATTTACCATTAAACAACGTACATACTTACTGTTGTGTCCGAACTCTATCACCATACCCAATCATCATGAGTATTTCAATTCTTTGTGTCACTGATAAACGCATTTTCTTTTGATTCAATGAACTTTAAACAGAACAGAAAAAGAAATGTCACTGTCAAAGCATCACAATTAGGGAATCCAAACCACGTGACTTTAAATGACAGTGGAGGGCAAGGCAACTAGGGATGCGCCATACGATACGATATTTTTGAGTATCGATATTTTACCTTCCGATATTTTGTATCGATATTTTTTATTCGATATATAATGAGTATCGAAATAATTTACTCAGTATCGTTGAGATAGTATCGATAGATCCCAAAATTCCAAAACCCACGCGTCGTTCGTGCTGCAATTGCTGCTCTTCTACCTCAATCCGCGCGCACACAAAGCTTTGGTTATCCTTTCTTGGTATACAGAATGCCAGTATTGCCTATATTCTATATACCTATATATATTTGTATCGATCTGGATCGATACAAAAGATCGATACTTTCAGCGTATCGGAACATCCCTAAGGGCAAAAAGCATTAAGCCACTTGCACCAATTATAAAGCAGTATTTGCCAACCACTGTCATTTTTGACACATCGTTGGATTGCCTAATAAGTTTATACCTGGAAAGTAAACATACAGGGAACCTGGCTAAAAAGACGAAATTAATTATAAATTTAATAATAAATATAAATTGATGATCAAAAATTCATTATCTTTAACCTCCACAACATTTAAAACTTCCTGTCATCGAAAAAATCTTTTACACCGTGGCGCCACCTACATCTTGTATCATTCAAACACATTTTTTATACAGTTGTAAAGCCAATCATAAAGGCTAAAAACTGGCGTTTACAGAATTTATATGTCTCTTTTAGTTTTCGAAATAATTGGCCTGGGAGTTTTTATTGAAACACCTGGTATATAACTTAATGGTTCTAGAGATAAAAAAAATTGTTTATTATTCTAAACTCTTATTCACAAAAATAAATAATATATTTCATTACCTTTTCGGCAATAAGGATTTTAATTGTAATTTAAGCTCATATAAAACCCTAAAGGGATGATTCGTTGGATTCGTCGGCAACAACGTGATATTCTAAAGTATATTTATCTTTAACTGGCAGGAAATAAAAATAAATACACGTGGACTCTCGGCCGGAACAGGGTTGAATTTAAACCCTTATAATACTTTTACGGCTGCACGATTTAAAAAAAAAATTGCCCATTTTGCATATAAATCACAATTACCAATTTAGCAGGTATAATACGACCCATATAGTTTTCATAAAACAATAAATATTTAACAACGTTTATTATACACTATTATACAGGGTGTGTCAACAAGGTGTTCGCCTTCGATAGCGCCTAAACTATAAGAAATTTATAAAAAAGTGTTATATAAAAGTTATACATTATACATTTCCTTTTTTCCGTATTCATAATGATTACCTTATACTTGCAAGGATATCCTCCAAGAATAAGTAAAGGGTATGCGAATAAACTTATTATAATTATTCGAATTTTGTTTTTTAAAAACCAAAATGGGTTGATATTATTATGGCGTAAATAATAAAACTAAATTAAATTTGAACATTTATTTTATACAATTTTACACCTAAATGTAATTATCAAAGTTGTTTATAACAATGCTCAAATTTCTTTTGACTCCTTGTCCTTGCTGGCGAAGAGGTAGATCAAATTCGTCATTGTCATTGTCATTTTCTTCTGGCACTTCTTCTTCAGGTGCTTCAAAATCGATGTCTTTCAAAGTTTTTGCCACGTTATGAAACACAATACAGACAACAATTATTTTTGGCACATTCTCCAATTTCACTTTGCAAACATATTGCAAAATAGGAAATCGACGTTTCAGTTTACCAAAAAAACGTTCAATTATCACTCTCTCTTTTTTCAAAAGTTTGTTATAATTTAGTTCAGGACCTCAAGCGGGATTTCTGAATGGAGTCATGAGCCACGACTCTATTCCATATCCATCATCAGCAAGTAGCACTACGTTGTTTTTATTTTGTAAATGAACCCTTATTTGTGAATTTCTCCATATTCTTGAATCGTGGACCGATCCAACTAACGTATATTTTTCTTGCATCACAAGTGGCTTGCACAATCGGTGTAGGATGACCTTTTCGGTTGACATACTTATCACTATGGCGATTTGGTTTCAGTATTCCTATGGGTACAGTCAACTACACCAATTGCTGTCGGAAACTTATACTTGATTTGCCATAACTGTTTCGCATCCATAAGTTCATTGTTAGTAGACGGAAACGTAATGCAGTAATTTGATTGCACAACTATGCTGTCAATTACGGCAGTCACTGTACGAGATACTGTAGGTTGACTTACACCCAGTGCATTTGACGTCTTGTCAGGTTGTTATGTTAAGGGCCAAATTATCAATCTCTTGGTAAAGTTACCAAGCAGATATTTTCCATAGATACAATTGTCTCAACAATCGTTTCCACAGTAATTATGTCCTTGGTAAAGATACCAGGAGATTAATAATTTGGCCCTAAAGGAAACGAGATATATATCTCGTCGTCGTATTAAAAAACATGAATTATATTATTATTTTTTTATTTTTATGGTAATTTTCTTTCTAAACTCGATTATGTGAAAATGCTGATTCGATCATTGCATTGGTACTTATCTTAAGGCTTAAAATCAGATATTATTTAAGTCGCTATAAATGTTATAATCGAAAATAAAATATATTTATAAAAAGACCAAATCAGACGTTTAAAATATTATCAGCATTAGATAATATCTCGGCGATGTTAGCTAGATTACAAAAATAATACCGGACATATCCACTGAATTTTTTCTTGACTTCTCTCATATAGAAAAAGTTTGACGAAGGTTTTTCTTAATCTGAAAGGTATTTTCATCGGATAATGAATTTCTTTATTCGGTTGCCCTGCGACCTAGTTAATTTCGTTTTTGGCTCAAAAAATAAATAATATATAGTTCACTACGCCAATTATGAATTATTTATCGAATATTGAAAAAGGCACGTTCAAATTAAAAAGCGGTTATTTCGATAATAATAAACTTAGTTAAATAATTTTTGTTTTATTTGATAGAAATTTGCAAATATTGAGTGAGCTCTCTCGAAGGTACAATTTAAATTTAAATCATGCATGCTAATTTTTAGTAATAAGAATAAGGTCAACGGTTTAAAAAATATTTTAAATATATCCGTTAATGGAACAAAATAAAATATTGTGGATAGTGCTAAGAATTTGGGTTTATTACTTGACACGGAACTAAGGTTTAACGAGCATTTAAAAAGAATATTTCAGAAAACTTATTTTTCTTTAAAAATACTATACAGAAATAGACACATTCTAAATTTAAAATTAAGGAAAGATTTGTGTAAATCTCTTGTTTTGTCCAATTTTAATTATTGTGATTTTGTCTACGGTCTCTGCTTCGATGTTGAAAGTAGATCTCGGATACAGAAAGTGCAAAATGCTCCTCTTCGTTTTGTATATGATATGGGAAAGTACGATCATATTTCCCACTTTTTTAGGACAATTGACTGGCTGAGGATGAATGAACGAAGAATGCTTCATTTTTGTGCATTCTTGATAAAAAATTATTAATAATCCTGACTCCCCTATTTCGTTTCGAGAGCGTCTGATTTTTCGTAATGATATTCATGATATATATATATCATCATCAGATCGCCATGTTTCAACGATCATTTTCTTACAATGGAGTAAAATATTATAATTCGATTCCCACTGAGATGTTGCCTCTAAATTTAAATTTATTTAAAATTAAATTATAGAAAATATCTTTTCAAAGTGCAGAATACTTAACATTTTAATATAAATTTAATTATACTCATGTATTTTATTTTTTTAATTATTTGCTTGAAGTTGTTTACATTTTTTATAAATTATATAATTGCCTATGTTAAATTTCATTGAAATTAAAAATATTCATTTAATGATGGCAATCAAATTTTACTCATTTGTCTTTAACTGGTTCAGTAGAGTAGCTACTACAGTTAGACTGCGCCAGGATTTGACATTCATTTCTTGATTTATTAATTGTAAATTTTATATTATATTGAAATAAAAAACGTTAGTTATTATTATTTTTATTATTATTATTAAATTCGATTTTAGAGTTTAGGTGAGTAGTTTCCGGTCTGATAGCGCATGAAAACTGGAAGCATGTAAATTTCCCAAAATTTCAAAAGTTAAACTTGAATAAAAATTTAATTTAATTTATTTTTTAACCTAAATCAATAAAATTATAGATCCATCTGTATTAGGCATTGGCCCAAAAGCTTCGCCATGCAATTCAACGTAACAGAAAAATTACCATTTCTTCTAAATACGTTATATTGTCGAAAAAACGTTTCGTATACAATCAATGCGACATTTAACCATTCATGTTATTATCGGAGTCGAAACTTTTGATATTGGATTAAACTAGTAGGTATTACATGATATTATTACACAAGGAACGGTTGCCACGTTTTCCGGACTTTACATCGTTGTGAAATATCTGGAATAATATACCTACAGTTCTGACTGTTGAGTTAAATTTTTAAATTTTTGATTGGCTGCTAGCCAACAGCTTTTATATAATTCGACATTATGGGCCGCCATAGTTTCTCGAGTGTGCATCGACATAAAAAAAGTTTGACGTAACTTGCTTCAGCCACAAGTTTCATGAAACTTATTTCTCCAGTGTGTCACCCGCCTGACAAACAACTACTAACAATAACATAGCTAGTAAAAATTGAAATTCTGTCAAACAAATCTGGAGCCATGGCACTCTTGATATTTTGCAAACAAAATAAGGCCTTTTGATTTTGCGTTAACACACATGTGGCAAAAATGTTTGTAATTGTTCCGACAAATGTTTATTATTGAGTAGTTAATGAGTAATATTACTAGCTATGTTATTGTTAGTAGTTGTTTCCTAGTTGTTACTATCGTTATCGATACTATTAGGTACATTATGTCTACCAACCTTCCTTTTCACATTATTTGAAACGTTTTTAAATGGAAATAGATTGGATTTTTTTATAGTTAGAGTTGCAACTTATTAACTTTTTTCTCATAGAACTATTTAAGATAAAAATTTGATACTATCAGGAAATGGTAATGTTGATGGGAGGAATCGAATTCAATAAAAAAAGAGTAGTGTTACATTTGAAAAAAAAACATTCCTTGAGTTACAGAAAAAACTAAAAATCTGGCAACGTCGCAATTGTCAATTTTTTATTCAATTTTTTAAGTTATACACCTGTACCAGAATTCATTGATTTAGCCTTAGTAGTTTTAAAGAAAATTAGCTGTTTCGGTTATTTCAAATACCCCTGTATAGAAAATTTTGATGTATTTTATACAGTGTCACCAGTAAAGTCCGCATCATATGGGATTTTTTTTTATTAATAGCTTTATTCGAAATTTGACTTTGGCATCAAGCTCTGCTTCGATCGAGATGAAAATTAAGCAAAAAAATAGTAGTCACGTGATTCGCATTATCTGTCAAATTTAAATTTTTTCAAAAAAATAATTCAAAAGTGGGGTTATTTCTTAAAATATCGAAAAAAGTTATTAGAAAAAGTTGTTTTAAATGCAGTTTCTAGCCCACATGCAAAATTTCAGTCGCATAAGATAATTTTCATTTTTTACCTATATTTTGTAAATTGAACCACTTTTGCAAAATAAGACTCAACGCAACCTACATAAAACTTCTTAGTTTTGACAATGCTTTATTTCAGATACATTTTCTTTAAAGTAGCGCCATAATAAATGTGTTTTTCTACAAAATCAAAATAGGGCTAATAAAATTTGGTCGCATGTGATGCAAAGTTTATTTGTTTTTGACCCTGTATAAGGTAACTTCATAAAATAAGTATTTTTCAAAACGTAGTTTGTGCCTGAAAGTAAAAAAAAGAAAAATAAAAAATAAAGTAAAGGAGTTTTAAATTAAATCGTTGAAAATAGATAAACTTTACGTTAAGTTAAACTAAAATTTATTTTCCACTTAAAAAACATTTTACTGAAGACACTGTTTTCTTTTTTGTCTTAACATTAAGGTGTATTACTTTCAGAAACGAACAACCTTTTTAAAAATACTTATTTTATGGACTTACCTTATACAGGGTCAAAAACAAATGAACTTTGCATCACATGCGACCCGATTTTAATAGCCCAATTTTGATTTTGTAGAAAAACACACATTTAATATGGCGCTACTTTAAAGAAAATGTATCTGAAATAAAGCATAGTCAAAACTAAGAAGTTTTATGTAAGTTGCGTTGAGTCTTATTTTGCAAAAGTGGTTCAATTTACAAAATATAGGTAAAAAATGAAAATTATCTTATGCGGCTGAAATTTTGCATATGGGCTAGAAACTGCAGTTAAAAAAACTTTTTCTAATAACTTTTTTCGTTATTTTCAGAAATAACCCCACTTTTGAATTATATTTTTGAAAACATTAAAATTTGACAGATAATGCGAATCACGTGACTACTATTTTTTTGCTTAATTTTCATCTCGATCGAAGCAGAGCTTAATGCCAAAGTCAAATTTCGAATAAAGCTATTAATAAAAAAAAATCCCATATGATGCGGACTTTACTGGTGACACTGTATGTGGTTTCATTGTGGAACTCGCGAGCAACCTGAAGGACGCTTGCATTTGACGTCTTGTCGGTATGTTACGATAAAGAGAATGAGATGCCTATCTTGCTCTGTCGTCGTTGTATAAAACATATCAAAAAATATCCGAACATCGAAAAATTTATCTTCCGTCAGCAGACTGAATTCTGAATTCGGGTTTGACGCTCATCAGATATTTTCTGCCTATACGGACTCGACGAACCGCTATACGCGACCGACCGAAATTAGTTTTGGCTTGTTGAACATGAAGTAAAATGGGGAGAATATGCGGGTGATAATGCATAATATGCTTGGTAGCATATATTCTGTCGGACATGTATGACGAAAACATGAAATTAATACTTCGAGACCAATATAAAATTTTTGCTTTGACATAAAGTGTATTGGAAAATGATAAACATGTTTTTAAAATGCAAAGCTATATACGCGTTGAAAGGGAAAAATATTATTTTAATAAAAAAAGTGTTTTGCCCTTTATGCTTACGCCGATAAAAATTGTAACTAAATTGCTATGAACTCAACAGTGTTCATCAATCTATATATTATATTAAAATGAATGTTTGTCTGTATGTCCCGTATGCGCTATACCATTTATCCGATTACGATGAAAATTTGGTGAGTTGTTGTGAGCAGGCCGAGGAAGGTTTCGGCATAAAAAAAAGTGGCGCAACGCATGCCGGGTACTAATAAATAATAATAATTGTAGTAAGTAGCGTAGCAACGCGCGCAGGGTATAGCTAGTTAATTTATAAAATAAAGTAATGGTACATATCTGGAGCATTTAATAAACATTTTAAAAAAGTTAACGTATCAGTACCAAACTAGTTAAAGAAATCCTGTTAACAAATTACAATATGGTTTCAAGAAAGTGCGTATAAAAGTGTGTAGTTGTTTTGTCAGGCACAAAAAAAATACTTATGGGAAAGAAAGAAAAACTCCTTCTTCGTCCACTAAATTTAATAGAATAAATATTCTCTAGAGGTCCCTACATGTTTCGAACGTAGAAACGTTCATTATCAGGAGACAGAAAATGTATTTAGTGCTGATGGTTTTAGCAGAGAAAAAATGGTGTAAAACTTTAATGAAGCTTTTATGGAATTAAAAAATTGATGTGTACCAGAGACAGAATATGAAGAAAATTAATAAAGGTTGAACCATACTGAGTATGTTAAAATGTTATTAAAGGGGGTCTAAACCAACAAAATGAACTGGGGAAGAAGAAAAAACCTTTCTGAAAAGAAGGCGTCGAAGATTATTTAAAATTTTTTATAAAACTTTTCAAGTTTATATCAGTTAGACATTATAAGAATCAAATTGTCATATCACAATAAAATAACATTGTAAAAAGTGTTTTGTGGGGTACTGAGGATTAAAGCTCAGTAACCCCGCAAGCGGTTAATTTAAAACGAATAAAATTAATTGATAAGTTGCACATTTTTTTAAAAAGTCAAAAGGTTGTTCACTTTCACGTGCTGAGACCTCCTCAGTACCCCACAAAACACTTTTTGCAATGTAATTTTATTGTGATATGACAATTTTATCCTTATGATGTCTTTACTGACATAAACTTAAAAAGTTTTATAAAAATTTTTAAATAATCTTCGACTCCTTCTTTTCAGGAAGGTTTTTTTTTCTTCCCCAGTTTATTTGGTTGGTTTAGACCCCCTTTAATTTTTTAACATACTTAGTATGGTTTAACCTTTGTCAATTTTCTTCATATTATGTCTCTTCTACACATCAATTTTTTAAATCCATAAAAGCTCCATTAAGGTTCTACACCATTTTCTCTTCTGCTAAAACCATCAGCATTAAATACATTTTTTGTCTCCTGATGATGAACGTTTCTACGTTCGAAACATGTAGAGACCCCTAAAAAATTTTTATTCTATTAAATTTTGTGGAGAAAGTTGTAGTTTTTTCTTTCTTTTCCATACTTTCAACTCCACTTTAAGCATGGACTATTTTTATTAAAAATACTTATCATAATTTAAGAAAATAGAAGTAAAAATATGCAAGAAATATATTTTCCTAAGCTCCTGAATAGCCCTTATACAGGGTGTCCCGAAATTAGCGTGCAATATTTCTAGGGCGTAAACTATATCCAAAAATATGACAAAAATGTCCTATAAACATACCCCGAGAAATGCTCCTTTAGGGGGCTAGAGCCCCTCAAAGCTGGTCCGGAAGGAAGTATTTTTTTATAATAGTATGGAAACCCTTAAAGATAATGACATAAAAATTGGTACGTGCCTTCCAACCGATAAACTGTACATAACAGTTAGTTTAGAATGAAAATATTTCTTCCAGTGGCGTCGCACGGAGTGGGGCTGAGGGTAAATATTATCCTATATTTTTTATTTCTAGGATTTTTTAATTTTAAGTACAATATTTTAAGAACCTCGAGTTTTTTCTTTAAAAAAGTACCCCTTGTTTTATTTCTATAGGAGGCACTGTTTTCAAGTAAAATTAATTTTAAAATAAAACGTATTTTTCAAAAGAAAGGTTAGTCCATATGAGTTCAGGTAAATCCGAAAGTTAGCGTGCAATATTCCTAGGGCGTAAAGTACATCCAAAAATATTACAAAAATGTTCTATAAACATACCCTCAGAAATGCTCCTTTAGAGGACTAGAGCCTCTCAAAAGGGGGCAACAGAGAACTCACAGATATTCATTTTGTGTATGGATTTTGTAATGGTAGTTCTACTGCCGCTGCAATAGAGTACAGGAGGCGATTTCCGCATAGAAGAATACCTAGCCGTAGAAGATTTGCTACGGTCCATCGAAATTTATTAGAAAATGGATCATTTCAAAGACTTCATGCTATTACGAAAAAAAAATTTGCCCCCCTTTGAGAGGCTCTAGTCCCCTAAAGGAGCATTTTTGAGGGTATGTTTATAGAACATTTTTGTTATATGTTTTGATTTTATAGAACATTTTTGTAATATGTTTTGATGTACTTTACGCCCTAGGAATATTGCACGCTAACTTTCGGATTTACCTGAACTCATATGGACTAACCTTTCTTTTGAAAAATACGTTTTATTTTAAAATTAATTTTACTTGAAAACGGTGCCTCCTTTCGAAATAAAACAAGGGGTACTTTTTTAAAGAAAAACTCGAGGTTCTTAAAATATTGTACTTAAAATTAAAAAATCCTAGAAATAAAAAATATAGGATAATATTTACACTCAGCCCCACTCCGTGCGACGCCACTGGAAGAAATATTTTCACTCTAAACTAACTATTATGTACAACTTATCGGTTGTAAGGCACGTACCAATTTTTATGTCATTATCTTTAAGGGTTTTCATACTATTATAAAAAAAGGCTTCCTTCCCGACCATCTTTGAGGGGCTCTAGCCCCCTAAAGGAGCATTTCTGAGGGTATGTTTATAGAACATTTTTGTAATATTTTTGGATGTACTTTACGCCCTAGGAATATTGCACGCTAACTTTCGGATTTACCTGAACTCATATGGACTAACCTTTCTTTTGAAAAATACGTTTTATTTTTAAATTAATTTTACTTGAAAACGGTGCCTCCTATCGAAATAAAACAAGGGTTACTTTTTTAAAGAAAAAACTCGAGGTTCTTAAAATATTGTACTTAAAATTAAAAAATCCTAGAAATAAAAAATATAGGATAATATTTACACTCAGCCCCACTCCGTGCGACGCCACTGGAAGAAATATTTTCACTCTAAACTAACTGTTATATACAACTTATCGGTTGGAAGGCACGTACCAATTTTCATGTTATTATCTTTAAGGGTTTCCATACTATTATAAAAAAAGACTTCCTTCCCGACCCTCTTTGAGGGGCCCTAGCCCCCTAAAGGAGCATTTCTCGGGGTATGTTTATAAGACATTTTTGTTATATTTTTGGATATAGTTTACGCTCTAGAAATATTGCACGCTAATTTCGGGACACCCTGTATAGTATTTATCTCATAAGAATGTAATGACCGCCATTGACATATGTCATTTTTAGTAACATTATGTTTACACAACTCGAACTTTCGTCACAGTCGGACATCACATTTTTTATTATTATTCATAAACTTCTTCCCTTAGAACCCACAATAAATTTATTAAAGCCATCGATAATGTATAATGTATAGGCCAAAAGCATATACTTTGATATGAATAATTTATTTAATTTAAAAATTAGTATACTCATTCTCTAATTTACAATGTAGTGGACGATTTAACAGTTATCTTAAAGGATTTTTATCTATGGCAGAATAAAAAGAGCAAATGCAAAACTGCAACAAACTACAAAAAATTAATTTAAAAGTATTTTAAAAACTGCCAGTGTTTACATTAAAGAACCCGTTTAGAAATGCAATCTACTCAAACATACTAGAATATTGTCAAATTGGTTTAGGCTTTCGCGACCAGTCGATGAGCTAGTGTAGTCACCATTCGGGTCTAAAGACCATCGTCGGTTGGAATTGCTTCCTAACGTTTCACTAGCACTAGATCTAGACCATCTAGATGTAGACTGACAGTCTACTTCCAGCACCGGAGATGGAAGGACCTCTGAAGAAGCTCGCCACTCGTGCTAGCGAAACGTTAGGAAGCAATTCCAACCGACGACGGCCTTTAGACCCGAATGATGACTACACTAGCTCACATAAAATATTAATTAGTTTTGGGCTAATGTTTGTGTAAAAGATAGGTAATTAAAAAAAATATGTTGACTATCTTTTCCAAAAAAATAAACACTTTACAGATACATAAAGTTCAACAATACGCTACTAAAATATCGTATAATAATCAAAATAATGGCAAAACACGTTCTGCAAACACTGAAAATGAACAAAAATATTCCTCATAAGCAACACAACAACTCATAAATCAAAATCGGAATGTAACGTCTCTACGAGTTTCCAAGGTTATCGATTGAAAGAATAAAAGTGTTCTTTTTGGACATCGTTATCTCCAGTTTTTCTATTACCTACCTAAATAAGTTAAGGCAGAAAACTACAGCAAGAGTTTTAATTTTATTGCACTATGAGAATAGGATAACGATGAAGAAACAATAGAAACTGGTACAATTGTCAAAAAACACCAAATAAATTAATATCATAAGTATTAAATAACTAGATATTATGTTATTTATATAAATTTGATAAATGAAACATGTAAAGCTGCTAAATTTATTTATCCCCCATTATAGGTTCGGCGTCATTTATATCCACTAAATCCCACTTTCTGTTAAAATATTAAAATATAAATCTCCCTGGGATAATAGGCTTAGCATTATTAATAGAAGCATCATTTTAATCTTTTTATGTTTAAAATCATTACTGGAGCGATAGTATTTTAATAAGGTGTTTGAATTTCAGTAAGTTAAATACCTTTTTGAATTAACATTGGCTAGATAATAGTACGCAATTTATTTCGCCTGCAAAGATAAAATTGCCAATTTATCATAAGCCAAACTATTTCTTGGAATTTCTAATTTAAGTGTTGTTTATTTTTGGGTTTTGGGAAAGAATTTATAACTGAGCACAAGTCTATAGCAAAAAAATAATAGCAGTATATTATGTTAGAAATCAAATGGGATCCGATTTCAAGGTTTATTAACCATTAATTTTTTCTCCAAACTTAATAATTTGTACATGTGTTTTATTTCTACAGAAACTGTTATTAGGTTATAATTGACTAGAAGTATTTTGATTTTACGGAAGTAGTCCATTAGCTCTATAGTAGTAGTAAGTAGTAGTAGTAGTAGTAACATGTTTTATTTAGCAAAAATCTACAATTAAATATTTTTTTATACATTTTTAACAGAATTTTATAGATTTATTTTTAAATTTCAAAACGCAACCTTCTTTTTACAAAAACAGACAGAAAAGTTAAACATTTTGTAAATTGTATCAAATATTAGATACGTATCATTTTGTTTTTTAATTAAATGTAATTTTAAAGTTTTTTTAAACAGTTTTAATGATTTTTGAGTTTTAATAGAATTTTTCAAATTATTATATTCTTTCAAACCTTTATAAAAAATAGATTTATAAGCTAATGTTTAAGACACTCTATCCACATAAAAATTTTGATTAGTTCTTGTTTTATAATTATGATGGTCATAATTAAAAGACCAAAACATTTTTAAACAATCAGGCAATAAATTATTTTTAATTTTATGTAAGTATAAAGATACATACTAAATAAAAAATTAAATTTCTGACATTCAACCAATCTAAATTTTTCATCATAAAATTAATTTTTGTATATTTATCACAATTTAAAATATTCCGCATTGCATTATTTTGTAAAATGTGTAATTTAACAAATATTATAGGGGAAAATTAAACTTTAAGTCTCCACTAATGGTTAATTAATGTTTCGATGTAAAAAAGCATCATCATCAGCCATTGGGCCCAAGTGGTACTCATATGAAGGAAAAAATTCTTAAAAATTATTGAAAACATGAAAAGGACGAGAACACTTTAAGTAGTCAGACTTAGAGACGATATTAAAAATTGAAATCAAGAATAATATGTATATCTGTACTCGATAGGCATACGACACTATGTGCCATCAGCTTGATTTGTGGATATTCAGTAAAAACAATTAAGTTTAACATAATTTTGAGGTTAGTGTTGATTTATGAATGTAATATCATACTTTCACTACACAAAGTATTAATTATATTTAGTGTTTCTTTGTAAATAATTTGTTTTTAAATTTTAATTATCGTAATAATTACAATAATACAAATTATTTGTATTTTTGTGGACAGTGTTCTATACCTGTAAAAAATTATAAGCCATAATACTCTGCCGTCATAACGAAAAGGGCAGTAAGTCGAGATTTCCAGATATCTAGTTAAATATACTGCCGTTATCAGTAGAAAACGCTCTACATTTCTGTCTAGATTTTGTGGCATTATGTTGATGGGAAGTATATTTTCTTATTAGTAAAGAGGGCAGTATGGACTTCGATTGCACTATTAAACTAGGAAATAATGCAGTATATCGTTAGCTTACTGCTGCTTTCTTTAGGATTTTATTATTGCTAAGTAAAACAGCAGTAAGGTAATGCTCTGCTGTGCTTTAATGTAGTAAACGTCTCGTTCTACAAATAGTTAGCCATAGGATTAACAGCAGTATAGTGAATAGCTGCCTTCTTTCATATTAGGAAACATCCAGTTAACCCTGATAGCTAAAGAAAAAGAGCAGTATAAATTATTTACTGCATTATTTTATAGGAAAATATAGCATTCCAAAAACGTAATTATTAAGCAAGAGAGCAGTATGCCTTCTTGATGCTCTTTTGTTTAGCATTACCCCACAATTATTATTTAAGCATTAGTAAAATTTGGCATCTAATCGATATACTGCTCTTTTTCTTAGTTTACTGAAATCGGACAAGTAGCCTTTACTAAAATAAAATGACATATTTTGACAACTTACTGCCCTCTTGCGGCGTATTCTAGACCAATCGGTATCGGTCGATTGATGTCAGTCTTCAGCCGCTAGTATAAGTGGAATGTTGTGTTTCGTGAGACTAACGTCTTAAATTGACGCTAAAATATCACGGTAAGTTCATAATTTGATATATTGATTATATTCGCTTTATAAGTTGTGTTTTTGAAGCGTTGAAAATCTGATATTAAATTTTTTTAAAAGGTTATAATTAATTTTGGGAATATTTTAAAATGAAAGATATCAGATAAACTCAAAATTACGAGTGGACTCGTCGTTTGACATTTGACAACGGACAAGCTACATCAACTAGCTGCTAGTAGCATTGAAATATTCCCAACCTAATTATTAGCTCATAATAATTTAACGTATGTGTTTAACGATACTTATCCTACAAAGTGTTAAAAAATTGTTTTAGGTAAGGTAAAAATTAGAAATAATCGGTCGACGTTGTGGTCTAGTGGTTAGCGCAGCAGCCTCACAGATCGTAGGCCCGAGTTCCATTCCCGGTGCCGGCAACGTCGATGTTAAATTTGGAATTTGGTTTAAGAGGTGCGCCGTCTTTCGGAAGAGACGTTAAACTGTGGGCCCCGTGTCATGGATGTTGGCACGTTAAAGAACCCTACCCTCGACAAAGAGGGATTCGGCAAAATTACCAGATAGTGTGTGACAAATTCCCTGGCGTCGGTGATTGGCCTCGTTGCGGAAAAAGGCCGACGTAAAATAAATAAATAAAAAAAAAAAAATAGAAATAATCGTGGGGCACTAATTGACTAATTTAGGTATTTCTACAATTTTTGGGCTTTTAAAAAAATTAAAAGTAGACTTTCTAGATTTTGTTCAATAGATCAAAAAAGGACGTGACATCAAAAAGAAAAATTATGCCTGCGGCGTTATTTTAAAAAGGAAAGATAACGGGGCCTAAGCCCCCCCAAATAAGACACACTAAAATAGTTGCGCCTCTGCATAAATATTAATCTAATAATAAAAATGTCTTAGTGTATTTATTTTTCGATTCAGTACATAAGCAAAGCAGATAGAAAAAAATAGCCTGTCATAATGAAGCGGATTGACAAAATCTTGAATATGGTAGCAAGTGATCCTACATTTCAGCAACAGCACAATGACATGCCCACAAGGGCCGAAGCTAGCAGCATAGAAGACAGAAAGTCGAAACAGTCTAATCAGTCCGATCACAAAATTTTGTGCTTAACGTCAGAAAAGACTGAAACAAGCAACATAAAAGAAAAACATTCCTAAACCTCCCCAAAAAAGTTCACCAAGAGGTATAACTGAACATAGGAAACAAGAAATTATTCAAAAATTGTGTCCATTAATGGCGCCAAATCGTAGATTATTTTGGGAGAACTTACCTATCAATAA
Organism: Polydrusus pterygomalis; assembly: GCA_963969555.1. Classification (NCBI taxonomy): domain Eukaryota; kingdom Metazoa; phylum Arthropoda; class Insecta; order Coleoptera; family Curculionidae; genus Polydrusus; species Polydrusus pterygomalis. The sequence continues at coordinate 26,360,247 of OZ018379.1, forward strand.
TACTTCTAGAAATTTGGCCTTGAACGATGATGAAGAAGTTAACCCACAGAATGATTTTTAACCACCCAAGTACCTTCTACCTTATATTTTTTTTTTCTTGTAAAATTCTACCTCTATTATTTGTTTTTGTAAAATTAATGTTTGTTTATTTGTTTATTACAGTAATAAAAACTATTAATATTCCTAATGAACCTTAGATTTGTATATTATTTAAGGAACTTTTCGTAAATAACTGATTGTGCTTTAATATAATAATGTGTACGTGAATATTTTTTGACGGTAAAGTAATACTTTCAACTATTATGTCTTATTATCTGCACAAAATAATAGCAGTATTGAATATAAGTTTATATAGTAATTATTACAAAATATTTCTTTACTAAGCAAAACCACAGCATAATTGCTGTTTACTGCTCTTTTATGTAGCATATAAAAAAAATATTATGTTTGTAAATTAAGTTAACAGTATAGTGGTATATAACTACAGAAAAGAGCAGTATGTCTATTACTGCATTCTATCGTAGTGAATCTACTAATTACATAATCATCATGCTAGTCTAAAAGGCATTTTAATCAATTTTTTACAAATACTTGGAAAACTCACTTATTTATATATCACATTTTATAAAGTACCTAATTCGCTTCCCAATGAGTCATAAAAAGTAAGTTTTTAGCTTTCCATTTTAAAACAGACAACAAAAGTTTATTCGCCACCTTAAAAGGCAGTTTTCTCAAAAGTAGCTTTTGTCGACTTACTGCTCTTTCAATTATGACGGCAGTTCTGTACTCGGGAGGCATACGACACTATGTCCAATTTTTACAAAAAATAAGTATATTAAATGGAAATGGTATATATTTTGGTAAAAGGAAAAGTAATAATAGACAAAATAAAAACTTATTGCCGCCTAAATGCCGATATTCAGCTGGCGTTTAACATTATGTGTAATCCCCACCTACAATTATATAGATCTAGTTAGAGGCATATAACACCAAGTTATTATATAGTGTTCTATGCCGATAAATGTGTTGCTAAAGATATTACTAAAGATGCGAGGCGTACAGATATTATTATTTTGGTGTCTTAGGCCTCTGAATAAAAATGCACATAGTGTTAAAAGTCTACCCTGTGTCTCAGCTACCTTAACTAATTGGACTTGGTGTTGTATGCCCCAAAAAAATTTTTGAATAAAACTACATAGTTACCTAATTTTTGTAAAAATTGGACATAGTGTCTTATGCCTCCGGAGTACAAATATTCAAAAGGAACTATCTTTTCTGTTTGCACATGTTGACTAAAAGTCACTCCCTAACGATGAAAAATCAAAAATTGGAAGAAAATGGAGGATATATCATATATCCTCTTAATGATCATACTTTCTAGCATCAAAACATGTCCACCCCCTCATCAATTAACCATTAATATATTTGTGGAGATGGCTTCGAATTTAATTTAAGTATTTTGGTTTATTCCATTTTTATGCACTTTTCGACACCATGACATCACAATAAATGCATTTTCGTTTAAAAAAAAGTAAAGTTAGTCCCTTAAGGAGAAGTAAAACGTAAATGCAAAAAAAGTTGGTATAATACCTAGGTACTTTATATATTTTGATAACAAATAAGTACATTATATCCTATAACCAGTTTATGAAAAATTGCTATTTAAGTTACATTAAAGTTTTCTGTTTCAAAATGACATTTTGAATTGACATAAAACATTTTAATAATAATAATAATAATAATAATCTGTTTGCCATAAAAATTGCTATTTAAGTTACATTAAAGTTTTCTGTTTCAAAATGACATTTTGAATTGACATAAAACATTTTAATAATAATAATAATAATAATCTGTTTGCCATATTCATTACTGCATTTATTGTAATGTCATGGTGTCGAAAAGTGCATAAAAATGGAATAAACCAAAATACTTAAATTAAATTCGAAGCCATCTCCACAAATATATTAATGGTTAATTGATGAGGGGGTGGACATGTTTTGATGCTAGAAAGTATGATCATTAAGAGGATATATGATATATCCTCCATTTTCTTCCAATTTTTGATTTTTCATCGTTACGGAGTGACTTTAAGTCAACATGTGCAAACAGAAAAGATAGTTCCTTTTGAATATTTGTACTCCGGAGGCATAAGACACTATGTCCAATTTTTACAAAAATTAGGTAACTATGTAGTTTTATTCAAAAAATTTTGTGGGGCATACAACACCAAGTTCAATTAGTTAAGGTAGCTGAGACACAGGGTAGAATTTAACACTATGTGCATTTTTATTCAGAGGTGTATAGTTTTATTTTTGGACTTTTTGGTAATTTTCATAACACGAATCAAAATTTAGAATTTCATTTTATTTTAATTCACAATATAGAACATATTTTTTTACATGCATGTATTCGTCAACATATCAAAAAAAAACTAATCCCTTTATTTTTCAAGTCTTAAACCTCAGTACTTTGATCTCTTTGAACTAAAACGTCGGGCTTTATTGTTTTCTGTCCAGGGATCGCTTTCAATCAAAACTTTGGCTTATAAAAAGCATAAACCTTTTGAACGCATAAAATATGTAAAATAATTATTAAGAAAAATCCCTTTATCCACGCCATGTTATTTATTTTTTTAAATAAATTACCTTCAGGGAAAAGTTATCAGTTATCATAAACGTCAAAAATATAACAAGAAAGTCATAAATAAGTAAAAGTAGAGTTGATATGTTTATGCCTGTAAAAGTTAGGTCGCGACGCTAGGTTACCATGACCCCGTATTTTATCGACCATTGAGAAATAAAATACGTCATAAAACGTTTTATTCGTTTTTATATCATAATTTATGAGCTTAATACCGAAAGAAACCACTTGAAATGCACGACCTTTAAAAATTGACCAAGAAATTTTTTTATTACCTAGACAACGATAAAGGATTATCAGGTTATAGTACAGAAAATTTCATAAATTTATTTTCAACCAATTAGAAGACTCCTTTTTGTTTACGTTGCTTATAGCAACGGAAGACTATCGCGATAGTCCATAACCCATTAACCTAATAAAATTAATAAGTGATATTTTTTCTTAGGTACGACTACTACGACTTAATTATAATTTAAATGTCAAGTCATTTCGAAGTGACAGGTGAGACAATTCAATGTCTTTATAGTTTTAAATTCAAATATAACTTTAAAAAACATATTTCCGATGAGTTTAGTTTAATATGACGCACTCTATTTTACCATAGAAGTTGATTTTACTTGTTAGTAACTAAGGTTTTTTACTAAAATTTCAGGAACATTAAAAGCAACTCCAATTTATGAAATTTTCTTACCGAATCTCCCACGCAGCAGAATTAATTCCCGATAATTCTGCTGCTAGGGAGATTATAAGTGAATATTTTATAAGTCGGTTTTCTTAAGGGGATTAAATGTGCTAGTTCAAAATTATTTTAATGCATATTAGAAATATACAGCAAAAGCAGTCAAGCTATGATATTGCTGTCAGTAGACTGGACCGAACTAAAAATAAAAATACTTTTAAAGATACTAATTATAGAATAATTATTATAGAAGATAATATAGTGTCCGCCAAAATAATTAAAAAATTAATATTGTGGCATATCGGACAAGTGTGTAACTGTTTTAATATTGGAATACGCATGGATCCAAGCAAATGTATACCCTGGGGCGGGTAGACCACGACGGCCGTTTCGTCCTTGTTAGGACTCTACGGGCAGTCATAACCCAAAGCAATCCCGACAACGGCGGTAAGATGTATTAAAAGCCTTTTTGCAAAATTAAAGCGGCCATCAAGACACCGTAGCGCCATCCCAACGGAATTAACTTCAATATAAAAGGCAGATATACTACTACAAATATTTTCAATTGGATTGATATCGGGACTATAAGCGATCCAAGGCAGGACATTTACATTATGGGTTAAAAACCAGTGGGTTACAGCATTGGCAGTGCGGACTGGACAATTATCTTGTTGAAATCTGAAAGTATTATTGGGATATATTTGCTCAGCAGATGGTAACAATATGTTTTCTAAAATGTTAATGTATTTCCCGGCATTAAATCTTCGCTCTATTCGCCAGCAAACACCAGGTCCATGAACACTTATCCAGCCCCATACATTTACAGAGAAACGCCCATGTCTAGAAGTGAGGAGGTTAGTAGGTATATCGCTCCTCAAAACTGATGGTATTGTTTGGACGGTACACACGAATTTGTCCGTCGACTGGAACGTCTTTTCATCAGTGAAAATGACCCTGTTACAAAATTGAGGATTGCGGTATATATAATTTAAAGCAAAAATAATCCTTGATTGTTGCTGTTCTTCGGTAAGAAACATTTTTTTCGCAGCTGGGCGACATTTTTGTTCAGATTCCTTGACTCGCCTGCTAGCGGTAGGTTTGGAGGCAGGAAATGCTGTATCTATAATAGCATTCCTTGTAGTTGCAAATGAATTATTTCTTAAATATCCCAAAAAATCAGCATCCTGTTCGGGGTTGGAACGTTTGGGACGACCCGAACCAATTTTCCTCCTTAGGGATTCTTCTTGTTCCCAGCGTTGCTTAATTTTCAATATAGTTTTTTATTTCCATTATACCACTGCGTTACAGCACGGATTGACCATCCTTCTTCGATCCTTGATACAATTTGAGCCTTTTCAACTTGAGACAACAGACGAGACATTTTTATGTTCTTCTGTCAACGTTTATCAAACGTTACCACCACGCAGTTTCAAAATTAATTTATAAATAGCTTTTTCAATGCATAATACGGCTTATATTTTGAAAAAACTAGGTACTTATCTTTTCCAGATTTATCAAAAATGCCAAAAAATACAAAAGGGATAAGGGATGAGGCCAGCATGAAAAAAGCTGTTGATGGTGTGATGTCTGGTAAGGTTAGTACAAGAACAGCCGCCTCCCACTTTTCTGTGCCCAAAAGTTCCTTGGGGGACCGCGTTAAAGCTCTTCGACAAGGAAAGGCTGTTAAAATGGTAACTTTATTATTGAAATAAAAGATTTTTGTAAAATAATCTAGTTTTATTATGAAATATATACTGTCCGGTACTGGGGACTGTTTTTTGAGGGGTGTCAATTGCATAACTTTTGTAAATTCAAAAGTATGCCCCTATGTTAAAAGTAGATCGTTTAACATGTTTACCACCTTGTTACATATATGGCCCCCTATTAAAAACAACTTTTACTTTTCTAAAATGTATTATGGTTATTGAAAAAAGTAGATAAAGGCTTCGGTGTCCGCCACTGGGGCAATCTCCCCTAATATATGCAACTGCTTACAGCAAGATGATGACGAACTCGATGGTAGAGGATAAGAAAATAATTCAGATTTCAAACTTTTACTCCACGTAGAAGAAATAAATATTGGAATAAGCACCAGACTTCTTGGCAAAATTGTAGAAAAGCAACAAGGTACTGCGCAAATTACATATAAGTATAGTAAAAATATCAAAAAAATCAGAAATTGAGGAAAGTTGAAGGTGATGAAATACATAGAGCAAACTTTCGTTTTGAAGTTAATGAATTATTTTTAAATAACTCTTCAAACTGGCTAAAAATGCATTAAACACACCAATAAGACCAAGAAATTTCCTCTGAACACGTTTAGCATATTATCTTGATAAGTATTATGACTAACATTAGCTGTAAACATCTTTAAATTTATTTTTACATCGATCACAGCTATTAGGATACAAAATTTGCATGGCTTTAAGTTTTAAAAACTATATTTTAAATACTGCATCACAGCCCGTTGTCACTTCCAGATATTATGCGGATATCTTGGCTAAAAAAGAATGATATATTGACCTAACCCAAAAATGTAACGCTCAACACGGAATCATAAAATCTAGCTTGGGCATTTCCCTTGAAAATATTCTGATCAATTTAAATTTTAAATAATAACCATTTTCTTTTAGCCCTTAAATTCAGTTAAATTCTATAATAATAAAATGTTTAACCTATTTTTCTTATATGGTGGTAACTAAGTTTGTTAAAATTGTAAAAAAATCGAAATTTTTTTATAACGGATTAGGTAGTGTTCGTAGCTAAAACTTTTCCACCAGATATTGTATTTTTACACGAACTATATAAAAAAAAAAAAAAACTTTATAGATGTGATTTGATATTTCAGAATAATTTTTCAGTGTGATATGTTTTATACAAATATATTTTCAGATTTTTCTATAAAACCTGGCAAAATATACAGCAACAAATTTTCAGAGAATAAATTGTATGCACCAGCTTATTGGATGAAAAACTGCTCGGTTGCAGTCAGAGGCAATATGGAATTATATTGCTGTTTTAAAAAAGTTTAAATAAGCTGACGAAATAGCACCGTTTTTAACATTAAAATGGCACTTTTACTGACTACGATGAATGGCTCATACAGGGTGTTATCGAATTGACTGAATATATTGAAACCCGCAAATACTGATACGAAAACATGTATTTTTGGTATTTTTTTTTGCAATTCTTACACAGCGTGTTCCTATATACAGGGTGTCCGGGAAAATGTGGGAAATCTCCCGGATATGAAAAAAACACGTGAAAAGAATACTACAAGATCATATAAACTTCTTTCGTATCGGCCTCCTCTTCGGAGGTATGGGCTCCCAAAGAGCTCCCATGGAATAAAGTTTTTGACACATAATTATTAAACCAACAGGTATAGTTAATTTTTTTTTTTCATATGATGTATACTAGATAAGACCCTTCAAATTACTATCCCAGAAAGTGTTGCGAATTACTCACAGCTGCAGGGACGGGCTAGCTGTGACACGAATTTGCCCATTTTTTTACGCTCTGTATGATAAAAATTTTGGACAACGTTTTTTACATACCTTTAACTATTGACTAAAAATTAAGTACTCTTCATTCATGTCGCTAATCCTAACCGTTTTCGGAAAAACTTCATTTTATTGCGATCATGTATTAATATTAAGCAGTTAAAAGTGAATATTTATAATTTATAGGAACAAAGATGTATTTTATTGAAATACGCTAAATATACATGATGTAAATGTATTAAAAATTACATTTTTCCGAAAACGGTTAGGATTAGCGACATGAATGAAGAGTACTTAATTTTTAGTCAATAGTTAAAGGTATATAAAAAACGTTGTCCAAAGTTTATATCATACAGGGCGTAAAAAAAATGAGCAAATTAGTATCAGAGTTAGCCCGTCCCTGCAGCTGTGAGTAATTCGCAACACTTTCTGGGATAGTAATTTGAAGGGTCTTACCTGGTATACATCATATGAAAAAAAAAATTGAAATATACCTGTCGGTTTAATAATTATGTGTCAAAAACTTAATTCCATAGGAGCCCATATCTTCGAAGAGGAGGCCGATACGAAAGAAGTTTATATGAACTTGTAGTATTCATTTCACGTGTTTTTTTTCATATCCGGGAGATTTCGCACATTTTCCTGGAAACCCTGTATATTTATATTATGACATTTAATTACGTAAGCGCCTATGCACCTCTATGCTGACGAATGTCAAAAAACCAAATTTAAATTTCGCCTATTTAAAATTCATTTTAAAACTACAAGCTGGCAACAATCTGTGTTGCAAACAAATTCAACAATCTCATTTCCACAAACGAGTATAAATTGGGGCCAGAGTACAGCAAGATCGCCTTCTTTGGGCGTTTGATGCGGAAAATAATAGTATGGGATGACGACGAAACAAATGCCCTTAAAATAACTATTGTCCACTTTTTGGGCTAAGGCCCGTTTTATATAAAAAATCAAATTTTTTTAATTATTAACAACTTAATAAGTTGGTTTAAGGTACTCATGTAAGTACGTTATAAGTGCCACATTTTGGTATTTACATTTATACGCTGAGAAAAAAGCCTTCTATTCCCTATAAGAATTTACATACTCTTTATACAACAGTTTAATACTATATGTGACAGCAAAGCGCTTTCCTATTATAAGACAATGAAAATTGCTAGACCGTTGTGTAATGATAATATCACTGTAATTTAGCCAAAAGGAAATAGAAGTTAATGCTACCATAGAATGTTTTATAGCCATTATTGCTCTGAATACTTTGAATACCACAAGGTAGCATTTTAGGTCCATTATTATTCATTCTTTATATAAATGATATGCCAAATGTTTTGAAACAAAGTTTTATTCAAATGTTTGCGGATGATACTTTATTGTATATAAAGGGTAAAAATATTCTTGATTGTATAGAAATTTTAAATAAAAACTATATCAAACTGGTTAAAGGTAAATAAATTAAAATTAAATGTTTCTAAAACAAAATTTATGGTTATTGGAAATAACGTGAATAATATAGATATAAATATTTTTATTGATGACGAAAAATTAGAAATTATACACTCTTTTAAATATTTGGGAGTAATTTTAGATTCTAAATTAAAATTTGAATTACATTTTGAAAATCTTGTATCTAAAATTGGAAAAACAATTAATTATTTAAAAAGAATTAGTCAAAATTTAAGTTTATTTTCACGAAAAACAATTTACAATACTATAATTTTACCACATTTTTTATATTGTTCAACTATTTTATACACAGCAAATGATGGAGTCTTTAATAGACTCCAAATTTTGCAAAATAAAGATATGCGTATAATTTTAAATGTGGATAAATATACGAAAATAAATGTAATGTTAGAGAAACTTCAGTGGTTAAATGTTAAAAATGTAGTATTTCTTTTGATCTGTACTTTTATTTTTAAAATAAAAAATAACTTACTACCTTCCCATTTAAAAGATTTTTTAACTCAAAATTTTGAAAATCATAACTATTCAACCAGATATAAAAATGATTTTTGTCTAAGTAAGGTATCAAAACATTTAACACATAAATCGGTTTTCCATAAAGGATTAAGTGAATATAACAATTTGAATAATTCAATTAAATCACAGAGTTCTTTGAAAAATTTTAAAAGATTATTAAAAAATTATTTATTTAAAAAACAAAATAGCGACTGATAAAATGTTTTTAATACTTCATAGATGATATTGTTAAATAATTTTAAATATTTTGTAAATCTTGTTAAATTGTAGCACATTGCTAAATAAATATTGTTACTACTACTACTACTACTACTACTACATACTCACAGTACTTAATTATCAACTTTTATTGGGGGTGTACTCTGGTTTTATATACTGTATTAGTTTCGACAGGCAGTTGTAATAAAGCTTGACATTAAACATCATAATATTATAAACAGACAAAACCTTTTCGAATTAATATCTGTGGTCCGGCACTTGTACCGGTTTTGAGAGCGCTCTTGCAAAAATTTTCTGTTTTTACAGAATAACTCCTTTACGACTGACCTTTTCTAAGGTACCGTACTGGGACGCAAGATGTCGCACCGGGTTCTATAATTCCCGTCGATGATCGACCCTGACAAGTGATTTGTCTTCGAGCCCTGTTTCGTTCTGCCAAACTGAGCCTCACTGATGAGCCGTAAACGGCGAAACGCGTCTGGGGATGAGTTTGGAGGAAGGAAACAGACAAAACCTTTTCGAATCATAATATTTGCTTGCCACGGTTAATAAAGCATATTACATCGGCACTGTAGGGATGTTACGGAATAGCTTTTTCTCGTACCTAGTTGGACCTGTACCTATTCCAAACCCGAACCTATTCCAAATACCTATTACAGGTCCAAACTATTCCAGGTCAAACTTAAACGTTGCTCCGCCGATTGGCGCTATTCCGGCTGCATGGCCGACACGAGATTTTAAAGAAGGCCGCTAGAACTCCAGCGTGGCCAGCAGTTTCCGATTGTTCGAATTAAATTTCGGTATAAATTTTTGTAACAAATTAATATTTTTCGCACCAGACTTTTTTGGAAAATTTGATTGTAACGGAGGCCTATTATTTAAAGAAACATGAAGAATAGGTATAGGTATGTACATCCACCATATATGTTGCCTTTTCAATTAATTCCTCATTGCTGGTTGCATATCCTACATTAAATACGCTATATTTTGTTGCCCAATAAATTATTACAATATTTTTAGAAATATTTATTATTTATTACTATTTCCCTTTATCTTTATTTAGTGAGATTATTTCAATTATTGCAATGTGCTTGTAACGGCAACGTCATATTCGCCATATTATAAACATATTATATGAATTTAAAGCAAAACCTGTAGCCGTTCCATTCCCTATATCGTACCTGTACCTGACAACTTGAAAAAGGAATAACAATAAAACCAGTGAATCAAACATGTGACAGTGCCAACGGACCTGGAATAGGTACCTGGTAATAGGTAATAGGTACGCGGAATAGGCAGATGATACCTATTCCAAAAGAACAGGTCCAGTTCCACTGTAACACCCCTACGGCACTGTAGTTCTCAAAAATTTAAATAGCTTCTAGTGTGATATTGTTCTTGTCGTTTAACATTGCATACGATTATTTATTATGCAACATGGTTTACTGAGATGGTAAAATTCGTTCATACATTACAAAGTCCAATACTAATGACGGGCTGTGCGAAATAAGAATCTTCTATTGCTTTATCTGTCATGCAAAGTTTACATAAACTTAAATACCAAGTAAAAATAAATTAATTGAAACAGATACGATCAATAAAATTCAAAAAAGGACAGCTAGAAGACTCCGAACAACGATGTGACCTGCGCAACAATACGTTAAAACCAATAATACGGCGCGCGGCGATTGCCGAGCACTACGAACCCCCACCAACGTCTTGGGAATTATAGGTTCTAACAGACACAATTCGTTTTTGGGGACGCTGCTCTGCTTTCTTAATTGTAGAGAAAGCACTTCACTGGGAACAAAATGCTTCGCATCGAGAAGATACAATTTATTTCTTAACAAAATTGCTTTATTAAAAGTATTTCATTATTCAACAAGACTGTGCTACTAACGTAACTGATTACTACCAATAAAAACACTGTTCTAGTAAATATGGAACTGATATAACACACTAGCAATTTATTTAATCTACGACAGTCCCATTATGACGTATTTAGCATTATCATTTAGATGTCATTATGACCTTCATAATAGCACTCAGTGCCATTATGAATTCATAATAACATCCCAATGTTAAGATACAAAAACAAAAAAAAAGTCGGTGCAAACTATTTATTTGTTATTATTACTTAGAAAAACGGATTGATTTATTTATTGTAAACATCCGAAGGGACACTTTCGAATTCAGAATCTCCCATATTTAAATTATTTTTGGCCAACACTTTGCATACAATAGAAAATTAGACGGCAATAATGACGTTGTCAAAATCGAAATTGAAACAATCAAAAATGCGGTTACCATGATATCGACTAATATGGACACCTGAAAATTTTAAAAATTACGAAAACGTTTTCTGATATCAATGAAATTTAGACGAATAAAATCTGTTTGCACTATCGTAGATTAAATTTTGAATGATACACGTTCGATATGAACTTTGTTAATGAAACTTGTGCAATTAATCCACTCGGCTAACACCTGGTGGTTTAACGTTGCACACGTTTCATTATAGTGTTTATATCGAACTAGTATCATTAATAACTATAAAAAGCTTAAAAAATGTGTTCCTTTTATTTAGATCTTTAGTAGGGACCAATTTGTCAAAGTATTAAATGGTAAAATTTTTTTTTAAATCGTAGATATTTAAAAAATTCAATTCCAGCGAAAATTATAAAAGTTGAATAAATTAGCCCTTTGAAAACAAACTTCAATCGTCTTTAGCGAAAGAGAGAGGAATTTATCGAATAAAAAAAGGCATTAAAAAGTTAATTACAATGTGTCTAACTTTTTCTGCTCTCCCTTAATTTATTTGACAGTGAAAGTAGGTAAGTGTAATCGTAGCGCTTTTATAGAGCTATTAACCTTTAAAGAAAGTGGCTGTTCTTGTCGTAACTCGACTAAAAGAAACCAGAAAAAAGTTTCCCCTTAAATCTCGACCGAGTGGCACCTAATGATCTGGAAGTGTATTCTTATTCTGCTCTTCATTAACGTCTTAAATTAGTTCACTTTATTTCGGTTTTCTGCTTTAGTTTTTGCTACTTTATTTTATTTATTATTTTAGTCGTTTCTGGTTTTGTTTCGGTTGGTGCCAGAGGCATATTTACCGCTCCGCTGGGGTAGGGGGGGGGAGAGGGGGGGGGGGGGGTGGCAGCCATTAAACGGAAAGCAGAAAGGTAAAAATGCTTCGCAGGGCACATACCGTCGGCTTAGTAAGAAAACCGCGTAACTCCAATTTTTCGGTAAAATAAGATTTTTGCGCCACCTTATAACAAACTATTATACCCATCAATGAAAAAAATTGCAGATATCTGTAAGTATACATTCCCGCTCAAATGCTTATATTGAAAACCATTTAACTCCAACTATCAGTTCCTACCATTGCAAAGCGCGTAACTCCAGTTTGGTTTATACATTTCTGTTGTGTGTAGCTCGCGTTGTGATATTTCTACAGGTAAGCTTTTTAAAATAATATTTTTAAAAGAAATAAATATTTTAATAGAAGCCGCACTTATTGTTTAATACTGTTTTAACTTTACATATGAGTAAAATATAATCTAATGATAATTAATTTGATGTAAATTGTAATTTGTGGACATACGTGGTTTTCAAAATTATATTTATTTCTTTGTCAAGGGAGATACGTGGTCTTCCATATTTGATTAAAATTACTTCCCTACACAAATTTTATCGTCAAATGTCTTAAACTTAACGTCATAAAAGTTTGTAGGTTTAAAAGAAAACACAACCTAAGTTATGTAGTTTTTGTTTTTTCCTGTAAAACTTTCTGAAGTGGAGTTACGCGGTTTTCTTCCTAAGCCGACGATACATCGAATTGTATGCAGGGTATCCGGGAAAATGTTGAAAATCTCGCGGATATGAAAAAAAACACTTGAAAAGAATACCACAAGTTCATATAAACTTCTTTCGTATCGGCCTCCTCTTCGGAGAAATGGGCTCCCAAACAGCTCCTATGGAATTAAGTTTTTGACATATAATTATTAAACCAACAAGTATATATTTCAATTTTTTTTTTTCATAAAATATGATGTAAGGTAAGACCCTTCAAATTGCAATCCCAGAAAGGGTTGCGAATTACTCACAGCTGCAGGAATGGATTAGCTGTGATACTAATGTGCCCATTTTTTTACGCCCTGTATGATAATAACTTTGGACAACGTTTTTTACATATCTTTAACTATTGACTAAAAATTAAGTACTCTTCATTCATGTCGCTAATCCTATCCGTTTTCGGAAAAACGTCATTTTATTGCGATCATGTATTAATATTAAGCAGTTAAAAGTGAACATTTATAATTTATAGAAACAAAGATGTTTTTTTTTATTGAAATACGCTAAAAAAGGGCACATTAGTGTCACAGCTAGTCCGTCCTTGGAGCTGTGAGTAATTCGCAACACTTTCTGGGATACTAATTTGAAGGGTCTCATCATATGAAAAAAATGAAATATACCTGTTAGTTTAATAATTATATGTCAAAAACTTAATTCCATGGCAGCTCTTTGGGAGCCCATACCTCCGAAAAGGAGGCCGATACGAAAGAAATTTATATGAACTTGTAGTATTATTTTCACGTGTTTTTTTCATATCCGGGAGATTTCCCACATTTGCCCGGACATATATATATATATATTGTATATACAAATATGTATTAAATTTATGCGTGTTGTTATTATTATAAAGAATCGGCTAAAAGACCATTATTTGTACACGAAATATCAGTATCACTAAAAACTATGTAAACCTGGACATCCCACCTTAATAAGCAAAAGCGAGACTCGCGACCGCGATGCTTGTATAATGTGTAATAGAGCGGACACAAATGATCAATTCCTTTTTAACTGAGGAAGGGCCTCGCCGTGCGTTATTCACGCCAGCAACACTGATTGATTTGTTGTCTTTACTGCAAACGTATTAGTTATTCTCTCATATACATACAGGGTGTTTCGGGAGGAAAGGGCACTATTTTGGGAATGTGCTCGGAGGGTGAAAATAAGCGAAATAAACCCATGTGTTTTAGTTCGTTTCTCAACCATTTCTGAAATAATAGGTTCTAAAGTTTTTGTGAGTAAATTTTTTAAATCGAATAATGACAGGTAATGCAGTACAAACTAACTTAAAGAATATTTTCAAAAACCCCTCACCAACTTCGTTTCCACTCGTGTTTCATATACTAGCGATTTCATCCATCTCCAAAGGCAATAATCAGGCGGGTTTAAGTCTGGTGACCTCGGTGGCCAAACTTGCGGACCACCTCTGCCAATTCAGCGATTAGGAAAACGATAATTCAAGAAATTTCGCACACGGGTCGGAGACTAAAATGAGGTGGGGCTCCATCATGTTGGAAGTACATTTGTTGTCGAACATTTAACGGAACATCATCTAAAATGTGTATCAAATGGTCTTCCAAAAACCGTAAATATCCTTCTACATGCAGTAAGACGCCCCTCCATTTCAAATGGAGGTTGAGCATTCTACTCCAGACATTAATACTGAATCGATGTTGAAAGTTTCGTTCAAATGTAGCATGAGGGTTTTCATCTGACCACCGATGTTCACTGTGGCATTTATTAATTCTATCACGAGTGAACTGAGCTTCATCGCTAAATAAAATTTATTTGTGCAGACTTCGATTTTGATGGATCCATTCACATAATTGTACCCTTGAAGCAGAATCGCCATTTAGAATATGTTGAACTGGTTGAACGTGAAAAGGTTTTAAACTGTTTTTTCTAAGTGACTCCCATACGGCTAGATGTGATGGTATATGAAGTTCATTTGCAACCCGTCTCGTACTTATACCTCAGTTCTCTGCGACAATATCCAGAACATTATTTTCTTCCTTTTCCACATCTAGACCCTGCACTCTTTCAGAAATAATTTTCACGCTTGAAAACATTCCAGTTTCCTGAGCACTTGCAAATACTTTTTAAAAATTCTTCTACTAGGAACTCTTCGATTTAGAAAACGGCGCGCGGCGTCGATATTCATTAACTGCGCGCATTACACTACAGTTACAGTAACCATACACGAATATCATGTCGGCATACTGCCTGACTGAATGTGTAAGGCATTGTAAGTATGAAAACAACTACTATGCATGTCAAAACTATTAATCAAAATGTATCGGACGTTTAAAACTAAAGCCTCCTTCATTATTTCAATATAAAAAAAATTCAGAATCGATTATTTCAGAAATGGTTGAGAATCGAACTAAAACATATGGGTTTATTTCTCTTATTTTCACCCTCTGTACACATTTCCAAAATATTGTCCTTTCCTTCCCAAACACCCTGTATAAATTTGCACTGTAACATGTAGTTTGTCAGTACGGATAAAGTATAATGCAATGCCTAAAATAATAATTGTTTTATTAATATTTTATGATAATAAACTGCTTTGGATTTCGGTTTAAATTTAACAGTTTGAATTTTTGAATAAACAATAAAAAACTACGATCGAAATGTGCAAGCAGTTTTTCTTCAGCGGTTATTTTTTACAGAAGTGTACATAAATTATTAAAACTTTTTGTAAAAATATTGATAAAAATAATTTCCCTTTTTTTAGTTCGCAATCGGTCCATATGAATACGTGCTCTTATAATGTGGGAAAATGCAGTATTCTTTTATATCCTTATATCCCTATATCCGAGTTTTCCTTATCTTTTTAATCTGCTTTCCATCCCATTACCTAGAAGGTGGAGATTGTGTTGAAACGGATTTTCACGTACGATTAGGTACGGAGCGTATAAAAAATTCAAGAAAATCAGAGATTTTCAAAGCTTTTATAAGATTACCAAATTATTAGGACCTGCATATCAATACCTTAAAAAGGTATGTTCAAAATGAGAAAGCAACGAATTGAGTTCGCAAATAATCCTTTTTTGTTTTATTTTATGCTTATATTAAAATGGACAGGAAATGAACTGTTATACAAATAAAATTTTAATTCATATTTAAAAGACTGATGTATTTTAAGTGTTAATAATATTTTTAAAATAAGGATATTTTATGGACTCTGAAAAAAATTCTAATACATTATAAACTTTTTTATTGTACTAGAGATAAAAAAAATGTAATAAAATTAAATGCATTTGATGATAAATAGAAGATATTATGTACCTATGTGGTTTTAAATAAAGGTAAATTCGTAACGATCTAATTGTCGCCTACTCATTTGTAAACAAAAATATCTCTATTAATTGTTTAAAAACAGTTGAATAATTAATAAAAATAATTTAATAGGGGTAAATAAAGTGAATTTTTCTCGGTGCACAAAGTAAAAACTTTACCTAGCGTGGGTTTTGTTAAAACAACAACTTTTTTACTGTTTAACTATACCAAACACAGTTTTTCTACTTCATAGCGATATCACTTAGAGTAAGACCCAGAGTCTAGTGCAAGAGCTTGTGGTGAAAAATTAATTGGTCTAATATGATAGCATTAACAATAACTCTTACAATAATACCATATTTCCGATACAGCAGTGACCCTCATGATGATCATTAACTCTGTGATAATAACAGAGATCTAATGTTACTCAATTTTAATAGTAACCTTCGAGAATAATCATGTCCGTACCTGCATTATCTGTGATCTAAATGAGGCTTTTAATGCGAATCAATTATAGTGCTAGAAACAACCTAATTAATCTGTAACTAATTGAGCTATTTTCTTATAAGATAAGCTGACTTTTATTAGCCACAAGAAACTTTTATATTACCTAAACTTTATTTCCTGTTGCTTTAGAAAAACATTGAGGACTTTATTTTTCCTAAAGTTTTCTGCCACGTCCATAAAGGAAAACCTGAAGATAATGTGTTTTTAGAGCCAATTCATCACTTTTGGTTATTTTTTATAAGAAATAAAAAAATCGATAGCTGAAAATATTCCACTTAACACACAGAAATCCAAGAACTCAATTTGGACACAGTTCTTAGAATTTCTAATGGTAAGAAATTATAAACTGGAAAAATGTACTACTGTGATGGAACTGGCGAAAATCCTCGAAGATTATGCCTTTAATGTGGAGAAGGATAATGGCGATGACTATAAAGAATCTTCTGTAAAGGCTATATGGAACACTACAGCAAAAATAATTCGAGAATTGTATTTTACAGAATACGAAATAAAGATTGACCCTTTAACGGATATTTTCTTTAAAAATGCGCGAATGGCAAGAGACGCAAAGAGAAAGCAGCTACAATGTTGTCAGGAAAAGAGAAAAGTACGTCCAAAAGCATTATCTACCAAGGATTTACTAATAATAATGGAAAGCTACAATGAAGAAAACCCCGATGAAGCACAAAAAAAGTTTTTTCATCTCTGCTCATTTGAACTAACTTGGAGAGGCAATGACGCCGTAAATTGCAAAATTCAATATTTTCAAAAGGAGTTTGATACCATGGGAGAATTGACCGGACGAATTGAATATAACAGCATATTTTTCAAGACAGCTCAAGGTGGGTCAAAAGGATTGGCAAACAGCAAATGGTTGGTAAGAAATTCATCAAACAAAGACTTATAAATTGATGATATAAGACTTTGTAAGATTTTTTTTTAAATAATTGGAAAAAAAGGACCAATCATTTCCACAGACATACTATTTCTCTCCGTTCATCCAAACTGGCAGAAGGGATGTTGAATCAAAAATACTTCACTAGGACCAAAACTTCAGCAGAAAGAATTGGAATAGATACGAAGAATCATAAAATAACAAATTATTCTCATCGATCTTCCGCTGTGTCTGCCCTTTTTAAACAAGGTGTTGGGGAACAAGAGTTGGTTAAGTTAACATGCCACTCAAACGCAAATTACCTGAAGCCACATCTGCAGCTATATCCTAGTCATCATCTAAAGCTCATTGAAAATCTCAGAACAACAAATGAAGCATATCGTGGACCTTCGACTTCTCAAATGCAAGTCAATCATACCCAAAACCATGCTTTGAGAGAAAGGAATGGACAAACTATTACCTATACCAACTGTACGTTTAATATTAGTAATAAATAAATAATAAAGTTTCTAGTTTGCTAAATAAACAGTGTATTTTTATTGTTTTCTTGTGAATAGTCTTGTCGAATATCATTCGAGAGAAAATGTTGTATCGGCATCAGATATTTTTTGACATTAATTATAGGAATAAATTTAATGTTTAAATAAATAATATAAATAAATAAATAAGTTTTTTTTATATATAAAGGCTTCTAATGCTTAAAAAGGTAATATAAGTAATGCTTCCTAAAACCATAAAAAGACATTGTTAATTCTAATTTATTATTCTTATGTAGGTATATATGAACCTACCTACACACAATGTAAAATCCTTTAGATTATCCCGTACTCGGTCTGATATAGGTCTCCATCCATCTTTTTAGCAACGACAAAAAAGAATTGCCCTTCTCATTAAAATCTAGATTAACATTTCTGTACCTACACGTAATCCCTTGAAAATTCATAATACGCTTTAGATAAAGTCGGCCTCTCCTAGCAAAACATGGTTGTTAACTGTTTATATTAATGTTAACACAAACAGTTTAAAGAGGTTTTTACGGTAATAATGACATTTAGAGGTTTACCGTATATTTTAATTTTTTTTTTCTATTTTATTTTAACAATAATTTAAAATTTAAAAGAATGCCTTCATGTCATGACTCGTCCTGCAGCAACTTTTTCAATATTTTTTTTCCATTGATCTTAATTTCCTTTCAGCTTAAAAGTTTTACAGATAAGTCTGACTGGCCCGAATCTGGTGAGTAGGATGAATAAAAAAGGATTTTAAATTTTTTTTCATCAATCAGTATTTGTAAGACCAAACAAAACACATTACTGTTGGCACACTGAGAAAAAAGCCTTCTATTCCTTATAAAAAGTCACATGTTCTTTATACAACTGTTTAATACTATATGTGACAGCAACACGCTTTCCTATTGTAAGACAACGAAAATTGCTAGACCGTTGTGTAGTGATAATATCACGATAATTTAGCCAATAGGAAATAGAAGTTAATGCTGTCATAGAATCCTTTATAGCCATCATTGCTCTGAGTACTCACAGTAATTATCAAGTTATATTGGGGCTCTAATCTGATTTTATATATTATATTAGTTCCGACTGGCAGCTGTAATGGAACTTGGCATTAATCATAATAATATTTGCTTGCTACGACTAATAAAGCATATGACTTACCACTAAAAATCAGTACTGTACTTCTCAAAAATTTAAATAGCTTCTAGTGTGATATTGTTCTTGTCGTTTAACATTGCATATGATTATCTATTATGTAACATGGTTTACTTAGATGGTAAAATTCGTCCATAGATTATAAAGTCCAATACTAAGGATGGGTTGTGCGAAATAAGAATTTTATATTGCTTCATCTGACATGAAACGTTTAAAAAAAAACTTAAATACAAAGTAAAAATAAATTAATAGAAACAGGTATTGGTACGATCAATTAAATTCCAATTCAGACAGGACAGCTAGAAGACTCCAAACAACGATGCGACCTGCGCAACAAATACGTTAAAAATCATAATAGGGCGCGCGGCGATTGCCGATCGCTACGAACCCCCAATAACGTCTTGGGAATTATAGATTCTAGTGGATACAATTCGTTTTTCGGGACGCTCTTCTGCTTTCTTAATAGTAGAAAAAGCACTTTACTGGGAATAAAATGCGTCGCATTGAGAAGATACAATTTATTTCTTAACAAAATTGCTGTATTAAAAGTAGTTCATAATTCAACAAGACTGCTGCTAATGAAACTAATAATTACTACCAATAAAAACACTGTTCTAACAAATCTGGAATTGATATAACACTGAAGCGGGTTTAATACACTACCAATAATATGGGTTAATACAAAATAAGCTATTAATACATACTATGTCTTAGCAAACCTGTTGTATTAGATCATTTCCCTCCAGTGCATTAGTGATATATCTAAATCTCCTAGGAGTATAAACGCATAATATAATGTTTTTACAATACCGGTTGTTTATATAAATATTAGGATGTATTATAGAGAGAAATATTATTGTAAGTAGATTTTTAAGGTGTTCCTGCACAATAGGGAACTTGACAAAAATTTTAAATGGGAAAAAAATTCTATAAATCATAAGTATGTATTGTCATAAAACATATGGCAGCAAAAAAAAACTACATATTTCGTCCAAAAAGACCGCTAGCAAGATTTGAAAATGCCCCAAAATTCAAATTATCCCAAGCGGGTAAAAACGGGTCGTGACGTCAAGAAGTATAATTCGTGTGTAACATCCAAGAAATAGGTTATAGGTTGGCAATAAATTGAATGACGTTGAGAATTCCACCTTAAAACAACAATACAATAACAATAACAGACGGCAATCCAAATACAAACTGTCAGGATGACGGATGACGGAAAAGTCTTACTTCCTGACGCTTGGCGCGCTTAATAGTAATTTACGTTACAAGACCGGAAAGTAGTGTTTTTCAGGTCGAGACAAGCATTTCCTCCAGGGCGAGCCATAGGCGAGTCCTGGAAGCTTGGAGAGACCTAGAAAACACCAATTTTCGGTTGCGTGACGTACAATATTTTTTTTAAGACCGACACTTCGATATATTTCATAATCTACGCGAAACAAGTTTGACATAAAGAACAAAATTAAAAATCAACGAACTGTCACTCGACAATACATCGAAATGTTGTTGTCATAATAACGCAATCAAGGTATCTTGTATTATCAAAGACCGATTGGAAAAACAAAAAACAGGGTGACAGTGACATTAGAGACCGGTAAAGTGACATTAGAGTCCGGAAAAGATTTTTCCGGTCTCTAATGTCACTTTTCCGGTCTTGCGATCGGAAAAACGTTATTTTCTAGATGAAAAATTGTCCAGAAAGTGTAAATTTTCTGGTCGGTTTTAAAAAAAAGGTCGTTTGAAATGCTTTTGACACGCGCGAAACTTTAAAGAATTTTTACCAAGTTATTACTGATTTTTAAGAAGTAATAATTGGGAAATATTTTTTTTAGGCCTAACTAAATCATATTATCGAAAAAAATAATTGGAAAGTTCCCTATTGAACCTACATAGAAATCGTCACTTATAACGTTTTCAGATGCCAGACGAAAGAGTGTTTCAGAAAGAATTATTAAATTTTTTTATTCATACTTAGTGATGACAAAAGCTCAAAAACCTCGTATATATGCCTAAGGGATTAAAGTTTTATCAGAAAATGCAGAAACGAGTTGAAAGAATGGTGCAAGAGATTAAGAGAGCTCACGAGTCTGCACGTTCTGATTATTAAGTGCTTTTCAAAACGAATAGACGGTTGAAATGGAATGATTTAAAGCTTAAGTCTTTTGTCATATAGAATTTAATATTTTATTTCTACCATTTAGCATTTCTTAGACATCGTTGAGTTTTACCAAAATTTTATAACAGTTGGATACAACAAATCAATTTGAGATATTCTTTAGTCAAGTTTTAGCCTAATAAAAATTGTCGGAAAATCAACAACATTGGTTGCTATACAAATGAGGTATAAAAATAGTTTTCCTACGATCGTAGGGAAAAGTTACTTTTCGGCACGATTTATCGTGCGGAAAGTACCACTTTTCCTCACGATTTTACTTTTCCGCACAATTTTTACTTTACCACACTATTTTTGAAATTGTGACAAAATTTATATAAAATATTATAATTTGACACTGGTATATTACAATAATGAGGTGCAGATTGTGATTAGAATGTCAAATACACATCACCTCGTTCTGGAGCAGGTGGAAATATTGTTTTATGGATTAGCAACTGTCAAACAATCGAACATTGACAATCAACAACTATAGCCTTTTTCCAGTTTCATCATTTTTGCAAGTTTTTGTGGTAAAATGGATAGCGAAGAACAGTTGGAAGGAGAAGGTTTTTCAGAAGACATCATAGAGGCTATCAACGCAGCAAAGTATTCTGATTTCAGAAAAATCTAGAGAACGTTACAGAAATTAGTTCAGTTTGTTCGAGTTCTGGTGCAATAAAAAAAAATTATCTACAATAAAGGAAGGAAGGTAAGGTATTGCTAGCATATTTTCATACATTATCAAGTACATATGCTCCATCAACGCTATGGTCGAAATATTCGATGTTAAAATTAATTATAAAACTTGAGAAGGACCTTGATATAAGCAAATATTATAAACTCACATCCTATTTAAAGAGAGTCAACGTTAACTACAAACTAAAAAAAAACAAAATTTTGGAACAGCAAGATGTAGAAAATTTTATTTGTAATATTTATATGTAAATGTGTGTTTATATGTAAATCGTGCGGAAAAGTAACTTTTCCGGACTACTAGCACTTGTTACTTTTCCGCACGATTTGTTAAATTAATGAATACCTTATCTAAAACACTCAATAAAGTAAAATACTTGCAAAATAAATATTTTTTTTGCCTGAAGCTCAATAATTTTTGTAATTACAGTATATTATTACGAACCTAATTGACGTTTATCTGAGAACTATATCGATCGTAGGAAAACTTGTGTACCTAACACATGCGGAAAGTGTCTTTTCCGCCCTTGTTAGGTAAATAACTATTTGTACTACACCAATTTTTCTCTTGTATTATAAAATAAAATCTACTTTTAGGGTTTTATTTAAAAAATAATTTTTGTTTCAGATTACACAAGAAATTAAAACTATATAAGGTAAGTCTTCGTAACATTCCATTTTTTGGCATCTCAGTTTTCTTTTATAAATTATCTTAAAGACCAGTATGGACTTAAATAGTTTATACGCGGTGATTCAGGGTTAGTGACCTGAAAATCTTAGAAAAGAACAAAATTATTATATTGGAATCTTGATACTGAGTGTCATTTCAACAATCTTACAATAGAAGGTTCTGTTTACTTTTGGTAAAACACTTTTGATGATGTTAATATAATAAGAGAAATTCTATTTAGGATTCAAAATATATTTCGTACAATAGGTACTATTGTAAGCATATGAGAATTGCAAAGTAATATATTACAGCAACTGCTAAAAGCAACTGACTTAAACTTTCGACCTGTCGCTAGACGCTTATACCGGGTGGTCAACTAAGAATGGCCGCCGGCTATACCTCAGAAACTACTAAACATAGAAACTTGGGGAAAAAAATTATGATAAAGCGGTCATGAGAAAATTCTGGAAATTACTTTCAAGTTCCTCATTTCGCCGCAAGGGGGCACAATTGGAAATTATTTTTTTTAATTTTAAATTTCTCCGAAAATTTTCATATTAAGGTATAACTCTGATTACATTATTGGAAAGCTTGGACAATTCTGCTTCATTTTGGTTTAAGGCTCATTGACGTACCGACCTTGATAAGAGTGTGTAAACATTAAAATCGCTGTAACTTCTAAACGTCTTATCCGATTTTACTAAATTTAAGCTTGTTTGGAAGAAAAAGATAAGTACCTTTAATTGTCGTATCCAATGATACACAATAGTTTCTAATAAAATTGCTAGAGGGCGCAATTTGTAATAATAACAGTTTTTTTGATTTTATCCCGAAAATTCAAATCATACAGTATACTTATGACATCATAATCGGAAAGTAGATGAAATTTACAAGAAAAGATGTAAAAACCGCAGTTTGATATCTTTGTTCGTTTCAGAGTTATTGCCAAAACAATAATTTTTAATACAAATTGCGCCCTCTAGCAATTTTTTTAGAAACGATTGTGTACCATTGAATATGACAATTAAAGGTACTTATCTTTTTCTTCCAAACAAGCTTAAATTTAGTAAAATCGGATAAGTCGTTTAGAAGTTACAGCGATTTTAATGTTTACACTTCAATAGCTTCCCCCACTCTTATCAAGATCGGTACGCAAACGAGCCTTAAACCAAAATGATGCAGAATTGTCTAAGCTTTTCAATGATTTAATCAGAGTTATACCTTAATATGGGAATTTTCAGGGAAATTTAAAATTTTAAAAAATAATTTTTAATTGTGCCCCCTTGCGGCGAAATGAGGGACTTGAAAGTAATTTCCAGAATTTTCTCATGACCGCTTTAATAATAGTTTTTTTTCCCAAGTTTCTATGCTTAGTAGTTTCTGAGATATAGCCGGCGGCCATTCTTGATGATCACCCGGTACATTTATCGGAGACTTAGGTTTTTCAATAAAACAAGACAATAATTTTATATAATATGTTTACCGATTCCGTTTCCAGCTTGTAAAGAAATCCATTATTTGTAATTCTAAAAAAATATTTAACTATCTTCTAGTATATAGTCGATTCACCCAGTAAACCTGCATGATGGCCGACATGTCATATGACAAAAGTCATATTCCAGCTAAATAAAATGAATTTTTGCATTTTCAATTATTTATTTACATATATTACAAAATGTAAAATTTTAAAATGTTTAAAAAAAACCGTTAAAAATTTATTATTGAAAAAAGCTTATTATACTATAAATCAAGGCTGTCCAAATTTAAGTTGCCCAAGGGACGTTGTAAATAAAATTGTGCTTGTGAGAGCAGCATCATAAAATACTTTGTATGCAACAGTGATTTGTAATAGGTACGAAAAAGTTTGTTTGTTTGTATAATAATTTTTATTTATTCCAAAAAATAACAAATATACACTATAAGCAATGGGAAGTTTGGGGATATTGGTTCTCACTAACCAGTGTATCAATACTAACATTAATAATTGTTGTTAACAAATGAAGCCAGTGGGTAAGTGATTTATCAGAAAGGGAACACCTATATTTTGACTTTATACATTTTAAATCTGCAAACACATATTTTTCTAGGATAATTATGGAAATAGCTGTTATACTACAAGGCTAGAAGTAAAGGCAAATATAAAACATTATATACATTGCCGCATGTCTACCTAGCAATATCAAAACATACGCTAAAGGAAATTAAGTAACATCTACAAGCCGTAAAAGCAATATATCCCACTGATTACATTAGGTAATAAGGAACAGTGGTGATTTTATGAAAGTATTAAAATATAAAAAAAAATTATTTAATTAGCAGAAGTTAATTAAAATTGATAAATTTAAATTTCTTCGTTTTTTTTTCTGAGGAGAATCCTCTGCCCCTGATGGGGCTACTTACCGACCAAACTCCCCTTGTTCCTGCGGTTTCCGTGCCATGGGCGTGGCAGACCACTCGCTTAGTATTTTCTCTCTACACGCCTAGTGCGTTTCTTCGTGTTGACTCAGCTCTTAGAACTTATATGCTCGTTTTCTCCAAAACAAAAATTGGAGATAGGTAGTGCTTTCTTTGTTTGAACGGCAGCATTAACCGTGTGTGAGCATAACACTATTAAGGCCCAAAATTAATAATAAAATAAATATATCGATAGTTACAAACTCTTAACCCGTATCACTTTGTAAAGGGCAGACGTCTTAAAAAAGTGGTTTTAAAAAGGTAATAGATCAACGTAAAAAAAACTACCTACTAACTTTTTTATAGACGTGTATAAGGTTAAATATTTAAAGGTCTGATGGCTACTTTACCCTTGTTTTTAATATAACCCTATTCAATGTTTTCTGCTAGATGTGACTCGACTTTCCAAATAAAAAAGTCAAATTATGTTTGATTTATAGTAAAATTTTGCAGTTTATACGATATTTCGCTGACTAATAACATCTAGAACGACAAGTGATGGCACTATATTTTGTATCCAATAAAGAGGCCAAAAATAGAAAGTCAAGCATTTTTGAAGATAAATTTAAAAAGGTGATATTGTACAGTGAACGGCATATAATTGTAAAATTGATGAAATATTGAAAGCACTTTTAATGCAATATTACTTTTATATTCCCATGAGTTTAATGGCCATGTATTAAATGATAAAAAACGAAAACATCAATTTAGTAGTTAAAGATTTTTTTATTTGTTAAAATTTTTAATTTAGTTTTTACCATGTACCTACTTGAGTGTGCAGGGTCAGCCCCTTTATCTGGCAACCATTTAAAAATAAAATATGCTTACAAAAACCGATTTTTATAATCTTTTTTTCCTTAACCTTTAAACTATCCTGTCAATGTTGCGGTTCAGTGTTTGATACGTCTTATTTGAAGAATGAACAAAATAATCAAACGTTTGCTAATATAGGTGCTTCATCTACACAGACTGTGCCACGGCTAGAAATGTATAGTTTGTTAACAGGTGAATAGAATGTAAACTTCTGACTTGTTGGTTCTCTTGCTGTATTTTTAATCACACTAATGCGGTGTCTTAATTTCTGATTAAATTAAACTAAATTTTTGTTTCGTGTCCTCATCCTGTCAACAACCATAGCAATAATTTTCTTGATTTTTTTAGATAGGTTATATATTTCGATGTTACACCCTTGTCTTGAATAAAACCATATGTGAGATTTTCTGCTGGATAGGACTCGAATGTCCGAATAATAAAAAGTCAAATTATGTTTGATTTATTACAACATTTTGCATTGTATGCTATTTCAGCCAAATAAAAATATATTGAACTTGGAGTAGTGGGATGTTATTTGGATTCGAATAAACATGGTACCTCAATAGAAAAATACTAAAAGACTGGTGCAAAGTTGGTTGGTTGAAATCAAACTAAGACTCAATTAATTCTATTCACGTAAAAACTTAGGTGTACATTTTGATCCTAAGCTAAGGTTTAATCAGCAGATTTTTTACTTACTTCAAAAAGTTATGGTAAATGAAGAATTACTTGTTTAAAGATTTTCTTTTAACACAGATTCAATAGGGAACTTAACAAAAATTTTAAAGGGGGAAAAAATTTATAAATCATAAGTATATATTGTCATAAAACATATGGCAGCAAAAAAACACAACATATTTCGTCCCAAAAGACCGCTAGCAAAATTTAAAAATGCCCCAAAATTCAAATTATTCCAAGCAGGTAAAAACGGGTCGTGACGTCAAGAAGTATAATTCGTGTGTGACATTCACGAAATAGGTTATAGGTTGGCAATAAATTGAACGACGTTGAGAATTCTACCTTAAAACAACAATACAATAACAATAACACACGGCAATCCAAATGCAAACTCGGTAGCTCGGCCACCGGTCAGGATGACGGATGACAGAAAAGTCATACTTCCTGACGTCATCGGGCTTGGCGTGCTTAAAAGGTCGTTTGAAATGCTTTTGACACGCGCGAAACTTTAAAGAATTTTTACCAAGTTATTACTTATTTTTAAGGAGTAATAATTGTAGAATATTTTTTGAATTTTGAATTAAATGTCGGCAACCCCGTTATCTATTTGATCAACTTACCAGGGTTTCTGATGTTCATGATAGACTGCCCGGCATACCGGGCTTCACACTGTTTCCGGACACAAAACGGCATTGTTTCGGAGGTCTTTTAGTTTTAATGCGGTTAAATATTTTACACCCTTACCAACAAATATCATAAGTTGCTCCTCTGTTGAAACGTTTAAAAATAAATTGAAGGATTATCTCAGATCGCGTATTTGATAATTTTATTTTTTATTTATCTTACCATACTCTTTTAGTTATTCGTTGCACATTTGCTGCTTATTTGCTTTTTACCTTCTAGTAATGTTATTTATTTAACTAATTTTTTATTTTATTTTTGGTATAATTTGCTTTTTGTTTTAATTATTTTTCCTGTTGTTTCTATTTCCTATTTTAATGCTTTGTTGTTACAATTTTATACTAGTTTTGTTGTTTATTTTCTAAATTAACTTGTAGAAACATGTTGGTTAGATGAGTAGCCACGCTAGATCTCGCCACCTCTGTCTTGTTATATCAATCTGTGGACACACACAAGGTATATATTAAATACTTAAAAATTGAACAAAAGCTACTGTAGTAAATATTCAGTTTGTCATTATTAGTTAGGCAATAGCCAAGTCTGTTTCTAAATTTCCGTAAGACGATGTTAAAGTATTCAATGAATTTCATTAAATTTTCGTTCAAAAATTAGACTTCAATATTAATCGGTCTATTTTTGTAAAAAAAATTTGTAAAACACCTCATAAAAAGTATTAAGGGGTGAAGGTCTAAGAATCTGACATTCCACTCAATTTCGCCTTCCTGTCAACTGATTTGGAGACATTTTGTTCAAAAATGGACGCACATTTAAACCAAAATATTGTGCAAGGTTGCCATCAATTTTGATAAAGAATTTCTAATAATTGTCATATAATCTGTTCACGTTATAACTGTAAGTAAACTTTTCATTAATAAAAAATAGTCCAACAATGTACAATTCCCACCCAACTTGTATTTTGCGTGTGTACCCAATATCTACAACCTACAGTACAGTTGTGCATAACTCACATACGTCCTGTAATATTCTCCTGCGGACACTATGTCCAACCATCATAAAAATATTAAAATCTCAATTTTTTCTCTTTTACTTAAATGAAAGATGCATTGTCAACGTGTTAAACACATTTTGTAGATGGCATTTTTGTTATTTCGATACAAAGTTGTTACTGTTTTACACAGAACTTAACTTTTTTACATTTTTAAAATTGCCAGGCATTTTTCCATGACTTACCTCGTCACTTTATGTAAAAATTTGTTTTATTCGAGAAACTAAAATCGTTAAGCCGTCATAATGCTTGTTTATGCCGTAAAAGCTGCATTTCAAGCCGTCTATTTATGTCGTTTTCAACTAGAAATTCTATTTTTAGCGCCCCTTTGGATTATTTGGAAATTATACAAGTTTTGCGAGCTTTATTTTATACATGTTTTGTTTGGCAGGGAAGAAACGACCAATATATGAGTTTTGAGTGCTTTTTTATAAATTGCAAAATCATAACGGGATAAAAACTAATGAGCCTAATTTTTTATTTCTTAAAGTGCCAGTCTAAGTAGATAAATGCGTTGTAGTAATTTTTGTGTTTAACACGTATATTTGCGACAAACCAAATCCTTTTCTGAACACAAAAAAACTATTCATATTACTAAACAACGGACTTCTTATGTACAAGATATTTTTTGCCTTTACGAGAAGCAGGGAACAACCGCCATCACATGTACAGTGACGGAAATAAAATTTCGTACACTTATTTTTTCCTGATGTGATGTCGGCTTTTGTATACCTGGATCACCTGGAAATGCACTTCACTTTTTGACAAATTGTTATCGGTGTCATCAGATTTGACAATTATATTATTTCATTTTAACGAATTTTGACATGAATGAACTTAAGAAGGCTAGAATAATTGCTATAATCGAAGACGGTGTTTCTCTACAAAGAATAGCTGAGCAATTTGGGAAACCAAGAAGCACTATACAAAGCCTCAGAACTAAAAGGGAAAATACTCATTGGAAAGAAGGGCTGGAAGTGGCAGAAAAAAAATTTCAAACGAAAATCAAGATAATGATCTGATAGATTTTTTGCGAAACAATCCATTTCAGACAGCTGTAGAAGCACACAACCAAACTAATTTTCCTGGGACAGTAAGAACGGCGAGAAATCGTATAAAGAAAAATTCGGAATTAAGAAATAAGGTAGCTGCTAAAAAACCGTTTTTGACCGATATGAATAAAGAGCAAAGAATGGGGTTTGCGCTGGAATATTTACCGCAAGGTATGAATTTTTGGGAGAAGGCAGTATTTACCGACGTGAAGACTTTTCAGTCCTATTATAACGGGCAGTTAAAAGTGTATAGGCCGCCAAATACACAGTACGAAGAAAAATATACCCAACATGTTAAAACAAGTGGAAGATTTTCAGTTAATGTATGGGGGTATATGACTTGCAGAGGGCTAGGAATATGCCACCGAATTCGAGGAAGGTTTAATACTCAAGATTATATACACATCCTTCAAAATGTTATGTTGCAATCGGTAAACAATATATTTCAACAAGAAAATTTTATATACCAGCATGACAACTGCCCCGTCCATACAGCAAGGACAGTTTCGGACTGGATACGCGAAAATAACATTTCATTATTACCTTTGCCCTCAAGAAACCCTGATATCAATCGAATCGAAAACGTTTGGGGTTATATCGTGAAAGAAATTAACAAGAACAATGATTTCCATCCTTAAAACGCCCAAATGCTGATGGCATCAATGCCCAGACGTTTAAACTTATTAGTGGAAAAAAATGGTGCCGCTTTAAAATATTAAACCAATGTTTTTTTTTTTTAATATTTGAATAATGTGTTTTATATTTAATTTCGAAGTCATGTATTGTTTATTATTATCTTAATTTTCGTTTGAAATTTTTCTTCTGTCACTTCTGGCCCTTCTATTCAATTATCCTGTATTTTCGCATTTAGTATTGAGGCTTTGTAGTGAGATAATTGTAGAAATCCCAGTTTAACAAAATATTCAAAAATAGCATAAAATCTTAACCTCAGTGTACGAAATTTTATTTCCGTCACTGTACAAGATATCCTTAGCTTTAACAAGTAGCTCCGAGGAACCGCTATCTCATGTACAAGATCCTTGGCCTTCCTAGGTGTCATATCTGCACGATAAATTATTCTTAGATAATTTTTCTAGCCAGTAGAAATGTCTCAAATTTCTTTTTTTATTTTGGCCAGCTAATAAGGTATATTATACTCATTCAAATTTACTTTAACACAGTCAACCAAACTATAAATTTGTTATTTCGTTCTTCTTTATCGCAAATCATCATCCGCTAACACTTTTTTCTTGTCCAATTTCAGCCTCTCTCTTGGTTTGCCTTCCCTTTCCTTTACCATGCCCTATACTAAGCAAAAAATAACAACGTACGTTTTGAACTCATTAAACTGGTTGTTGACAAAGAGACTATTATTGCCCAACATTCGAATAACATTTAAACGATGACATACCAACAAACAACAATGGCATTATTAAAAAGCTTTAAATTGCAAAGACTCAAATCCTTTTCTATGTCTGGATTTCTTAACTATAGCATGAATTCTATTCTTGGCGCCTCTTAGTTGCTTTTAGCGAGCCTTTAGGGCACTTGGAAAATGCCCAAGCGGTATTTACTGCCCGCTTTGTCTAAAACTAATAATTTATTTGCGCGACTTATTGTTGGGTACATGAATTAACGAAACCATTTAAATTGGTTTCAGTAGTTGCCAACGTTATTAACAATAATTTTTCTGATTAATAGTATATTGATTTTAAAACAATAAATATAGTTTAAAAAAACTAAAAAACACGCTTTAATAATTAATCAAACTAAAAAGCGGAAAATAAATAGAGTTTAAAATAATTCTTGAAATTCTTAATAGACTTAGGCAAAAAATTATAATGAACGATAAACATTAGTATTATTGTGAAAAAAGCGTGGGGTGCTCGATATACGAAAAATATAGCACAAAGCGCCCCACGCTTTTTTACTATAATACTAATGTTTATCATTCATTACTATTTTCTGCTTATATTAAGAATTTCAAGAATTATTTTAAACTATATTTATTTTCCGTTTTTTAGTTTGATTAATTATTAAAGCGTGTTTTTTAGTTTTTTAAAACTATATTTATTTTTCATTTTTTAGTTTGAGTTATTGTTAAGAGAAATTTTTTTTTAGTAGAGATAGTCATAGAGAGGTCCGGAGTAGAGATGGAATACTGTCACTAATTTACAATGACTTTTGGAAATAGCTAGATTTAAAGCAGTGGATCCATTTTTTTTAAATGGCTAGATTCAAAGAATTGGATCCATTTTTTTCTACAATATGGACTTTATTGTCCTTTTTCAACAGTTGCTCTATCATGATTTTTCCATGGTTGCTATCGTTAACTGTAGTAGTCCCTCAAGTCATTAATATTTACCGCTGTGTAAACAGTTTCGAACATCGATTCAGAAAATATTTAAAGATTTCTATATTGTCAGTATAAACAACAATGCTTAGTGATGTTATATTGTTTGCGACCAAGTGATATTGACGAATTTTATGGATTATAATTTCGTAATCGAATCATTTCATCTAATGCTTCACTGTTACATCGGGTTTTACCTGTCAACTTTGAGCAGTCAAGTTCTTTAATACGAATACCGTCCAAAGATCTGCACCAGTTGGTGCAGATCTAAGTGCTACATAAGCTTGTCCAGCAGCGAACAGTCTAGAGCCCAGATAAATGACTGCATGATCAACTATTCAACATGAACAAACCCACGCCTGGTGAGTTCGTTGTATCGCGTTGATTATTTTATCATATAAAAGCATGGAAAGTATAGACTTCTCCTTTTAAGGGCCCCATTCACGTTGAGATCGGTATCGATACGTGCATTGCGACAAAACGGCGATACCATTGTATCAGTATCGTTAAATGCTCCTACACGTTGAGACCCACTCATGAAACATCAGTTCACTTCACTTGTAGAACAAAAATGGTGCCTCCGCCGCCACCCGTGCTTATTGCAGTAGCAGTTTCGTTATCATTGTAAAGAAAAAAAGACGGCCAAAAATAATATGGGTAAAGCAATGGTTACGGAAGAGAACCAAATATACTGTGGTAAATTTATTGCAAGAATTAAAAGTCCACGAACCCAATGATTTTAAAAACTATTTACGAATGAATGACATGTTATTCAATAATTTGTTGAGTATAATAAAACCACAAATTGAGAAAAAAAATACTGTCATGCGAGATGCAGTAAGTGCCGAAGAAAGGCTAATCCATGTTGAAAATTAAACTGTTTATATTTTTGCAGCCCGAATCGCGCGCGATGCACGAAACATCCACATACACGCTGCGACAAGTATCTGTTGCAGTCGCGCGGTATCGAAGTTTCACTACGGTGATACAGACGGCGATACCACCTGATACTGATATAGCGATACTGAGACAACCAATTACACTATGAGATTTGTATCGCGAGACGATACTTGCGACATGTATCGATACCGATCTCAACGTGAATGGGGCCGTTATAAAGACTTGCGCCTTAGCCCGCTCGGCCAATGGACCAACGCATACGATGAGCTCTATCTCTCTCACTCTCATACAGAGGATATGTAAGGAAATGATTTAATTCCGGCGATCCTGATCAGGATAATGAGATATTGAGATACACTTACACAGTATTGTCGATTACGAACAAATATACATACAAACATACAGGTGAAGCTAATAAAAGCGTGTTAAAAATAATAGCAAACTATTCGAGCGTACTAGCATGCAACCTATCTAAGATAAATATCAATTCTAATAAAATAGGATCATCTACAAAAATACGAAATAATACCTTATAATTAATTATTCACAAAAAATATTTTATTAAAATATCTCTATCAAATGAGATCCCTAAGCTTCTGACCTAATAATGAATTGGGCTGTCTGGTGAGGTAGCTCACTTATAGAGCTGCTACCTTCGACCGTATACTCAAAACACTGACTGGAGCGGATAAACCTGCTCTTTGGGGTGCTGACGAATCAGCACTTAGTGTATACGCGGGGTTCGGATCCCACTTCAAAAATTTTAGGCACTGTCTCGGCTGCAGTATAGTCGCAATATATCAACCCACCTACAACCAACCAATACGTCTATATTTGATTGTAGCAATAACTTTTTTTATTATAAGAAATGTTATAATAAAATTTTAACAATGACAATAAACTGACGTTATGTATTTTGAAAGCCTTACTTTACAAAAGCTTTAATATTTTCTAGACTAGGGTATTCTATTCTTGGCGCCTCTTAGTTGCATCTATATCCATAGCCTTTAGGGTACTTGGCAAGTGTCCAAGCAATATTTACTACCCGCTTTGTCTAAAACTGAAATTTTATTTGCGCGATTTATTGTTTGATACGAGAATTTGTGAGACGAATTTAGGACCATTGAATTGTTCTTGATACAGTGGTTCTCGTTATTACAAAGTTTATTTTACTGGTGTTATTGTAATTTTTATGACTTTATTGAGATCAGAAGCCAAGGGATCCAAAAAATATGTTTTTAAATCTAAATAAAATGTAAAAATAATATAGGTCTTAGGTCTGCTTTACTGCAAAAAATTTAAACCAAATTCCAATCATAACTACAAAATTTATAATTGTTTAGATGTTAGGTTCACTTGAATTTATCTGTCTTGGATACGCTTTATGTGATTGGATTAATTCATTATATTCATGGGAATTTTTAGTGTGTTCTTTAATAATAAATTACTTGTATTTTTTCTGTTGTCACTTTTTCTTTTTTAAGCACTTAATATTGCACATAAGAATGTACACTATGTACTGTATAATACTTAAATTTAAGCAAATAAACAATAAGTTTTTCACTTTAAATAATCACACATAAATAATAATAACAATAATAATAAAAAAAAAATTTTCTTTAAGAAAAATGAAAAGATTAAAACCTTTTATGCAGGCTCTTTCTCTACAGATAAATGAAACTTAACATAATACAGTAACATATTATATCAAAAAGTAAATAACGTTTTATTATTTCAGGCAAACATTAAATAATACTTGAAAATACTATAAGGAATCAATTTATACTAGATCAAAAGCAGATCATACTCTACAACACCAATAACCAAGTTAATTCAAACTACAATCAATTTATCAATGTACATTAATACGATATTTTTTTTATTTCATTTTTAAACCTATTACTATAATTACATTGTTTAAGATATTCAGGCAAATTACTGTATTCTTTTACGCCTTTAAACAAGATAGAGTAGGCCAACAGATTAGTTGGGACCTGTGGTACGTTCAAATTTTTAGCATACCTAATGTTGTAATAATTAACAATCTCTGGCCGTATAGAAAAAGCTATATTAGGTAAAGTATCTAGTGACACACACTACACTATGAATAAAGGTACTTCCACTTACAACAAAGCTACAGTCCCCTAAAGGGGGTACTCTGAAGATGTTGGCGTATTTTTTTTTACTGCTGGCTGCGTTTCTTAAATATCGACAGTTTTATTCAGCGTACAAAGTTTACCAAAATATCTACATTTTAAATTAATATCTACAAAGAACCATCTTAAGAGAACCCCCTTTATGGGGCGGTAGCTTCGTGATAAGTGGACAGGACACAATTTTATATGAAGTTCTTACTTTATTTTTAACCAATCTACTTAATCCAAAATTATTGACCATACTTTTTAGAACGCTGTATATAAAAGATTACTAGGCTAGCATGCAGTGTGAGTAGCACGCTTATACATTGCTCCGCATTTAATTGATAAAATATTGGTGTATTTATTAAAAGTTACATTTTTTGTGTGGTCTGCCCTTTTTTCTACATGTCAGACACATGCTGAGTAAGTCATTTCTCTGTTAAAATAATTTGGTTGGTAATTAGAGCAAATTAAAGGTCCAACCAATCAAATCCTCGCTAAAATTTTCTACGGCAATAGAGAGTTCATACAATATGGGAGGAAGTACGACACTCCGTAGCGGTACCAGGTTGGATGAGGATACTATAGAAAAATTGGTTCAAAAAATCTGCAGTAATATTATAAAGCAGCTTGAACAAAGTCTGACCGCAAAAACCGACAAAATAGAGGCCAAGTTAAATGAGGTTTGTGACTCTTTGAATAAAATTAATGAGTCCGTGATGGGTAACAAAAAAGATATAGATAATTTCAAGATACGTCTAGATGTCTTGGAACAGCAAGCCAAACGAAATTCTCTACGCATCTGCGGATTTAAGGAAGTAGATGAGGAAAATCTTGTTGATTTGATACCACAATTTATTAAGCAAACTCTGAAGGTTGATTGTAGTAGCAGGGATTTGAACTTCATATTTCGCCTACCAAATAACAATGATGGAAGGCCCGCAAAGCCCTCGGCGATAATCGCTGATTTTGTCAGCAGTATTAAGAGAGATGAAGTCTTTATGGCAAAGAAACTACTAAAAAAATCTTCTGTCGCTATTTTTGAAGACTTAACGAATACAAGATTCAAATTGTTAAGCGAGGCAAAGAGGAAATTTGGAAATAATAGTGTCTGGTCAATGTCCGGAAAGATATATTATTTGGACCCCGTTACTAAGCAAAAGAGTTTGTACCAGCTATAGAATTACATTTAAAGTAAATATTCATTTATAACGTAATTCTGCAATAGGTCTCTATTGAAATCTGTTTATATTGCTATTCCTTTTATTAAATTCTTTAAATATCTAATCTCTTTTTTGTGAAGTGAAAAATATAATTTGTTAATATAGAAATTTGGCAGGGTTAAACTGTTCTTGTTTGATAAAATTTGGTTATTTCTATTGAATATTGTTGATTGTAGGTATATTTTTTTTTGATATAAAATAGGATAAATTGAAATGACAATGCACCTATTGAGAAATTTAAAAAGAACTTGTTTAATGCGGCGCAAATGTGTCTTTAGTTGCTGATTTAAATTTGTTTATGGCAAATGCAAAGGTTAAGTTTTATTTTGCACATTTTAATATACGCTCACTATGTACTCAGTTTGCCGAATTTTCTGAGTTTGTGGCGGCGGAGGGATACGACATCATTGGCCTGTCGGAGACTTGGTTGCACGATGGCTTGCATAGTAATAATTTTTTAATACCGAACTATAATTTAGTACGAAAGGATAGGACAGGACGAGGGGGTGGGGTCGGTTTGTACATTGTCAGATCGATTAAATTTAAAATACTAGAGACGCCGCCTCAGTCAAGTCTATTAGAGCAGCTTTGGATAAGCATAAGAGTCCAGGGTAAAACCATATGTTTTGGATCTCTCTATCGTCCTCCTAATGCTAATCTTAATAATTGTTTAGATGATTTGGAAAATTCCTTTACAAGTTTTATTCCTTCCTGCGATCACATTTTCTTTGGAGGCGATCTAAACGTGGATATTTCTGACTCAAAGAACTCCGGAAGTATTCTACTTAATCGTTTATTTGGTAAGTATAAGCTTTCCCAAATGGTGGCCACACCAACGCGGATTACCCCAATTAGCAATAGCCTCATTGACCTAATTGTGACGTCGGCGCCGGAGCTTTCTGACGATGTGCAGGTAATAAATATGGATAATGTCTCTGATCACTGCTTAGTGTATACTCAGATCCATTTACAGAAAATTCGCGTTCCTATATCGTATCGGGCATACCGGGATTATTCCTCATTCACATTTATTAATTTTCTTAATGATTTGTTTAGCATTGATTGGAATGTGTTATTGGGTATGACCGATGTGGACGATATGATTGTTTTTTTTAATGAGAATATTAGGAATGTGTTTGATGTGCATGCTCCGCTGAAAACCTCAAGATTTACGAAGCCCGCCGCTCCTTGGATAACAGATAATGTTAGGTTTATGATGAGGCTCCGCCAAAAAGCTTTAACAAAACATAAAAGACTTAAGACTGAGGCGACTTTGCAAAACTATAAACAACTTCGTAACTTAGTTACTACTACGGTACGTAATGAGAAGAAAGCATTTCTTCATCATAAATTCCGGACCGACCCGAAGGCTTTTTGGAAAACTTTAAGACAACTTAACATCGGCAGGCACGCTCAGGCGGATGCACAGTTGGATGATACTATGACAGCTTCTCGGCTTAAT
Organism: Polydrusus pterygomalis; assembly: GCA_963969555.1. Lineage (NCBI taxonomy): Eukaryota > Metazoa > Arthropoda > Insecta > Coleoptera > Curculionidae > Polydrusus > Polydrusus pterygomalis. The sequence continues at coordinate 26,397,767 of OZ018379.1, forward strand.
AATTTTTTTGTTGATAGTGTCCCTAAGGTTATTGTTGATTCTGGTGCCTTTATGAATGAACACTATAATAACAGGAAACACTCAAATATAAAGAATGAATTTAAGTTTTCTGAGGTGAGTGATGAGAGTGTGGAGAGAATAATTGCTAGTATAAAAAGTACTGCCATGGGTGCTGACGGGATAGACCTTAAAATGCTTTCGTTAATCACTCCGTATCTTACATCATATCTAACGTTTATTATTAACTATTCTCTTAAAACCTGTAAATTTCCAACGGAATGGAAAAGTGCCAACATTATCCCGGTACCGAAAAATAGCACACCTACAGAGATGTCGCATTATCGTCCAGTCAGCATTCTGCCTACCTTATCGAAAATACTCGAGAGAGTTATGAATGACCAATTAAAGGATTACGTGGCAGCCAACCGAATACTGCCTATCACACAGTCTGGGTTCCGAGCGCAGCACAGTACGACAACAGCTCTATTGCATGTCTGTGATGAAATTTTTCGAAGTCTGGATAAAAATAAGATGACTGCTTTAGTGCTGTTAGACTACAGCAAGGCATTTGATACTCTGGATCACTCAGTTCTTCGCTCTAAACTTAAATACCTCGGTTTACATGACACTGCTCTTGATCTATTAAACAATTACCTATTGGGTAGAAGACAAAGAGTGTGTGTTGGTTCAGATGTTTCGGATTATGTCAATATTGAAAGGGGGGTTCCACAGGGAAGTATTTTGGGACCGCTCTTGTTTTCTTTATATACCTGTGATTTTTATAAATTTTTAAGGGTATGTTCATCTCATCAATATGCAGATGATAAGCAAATTTATTTTTCGTTCCCTCATTCGGAGGCTGTAACTGCCATGGAGGCTATTAATGCTGATTTGGCAATTGTTGCTGAAATATCCAAATTCCATAAATTGGTATTAAATGGTACAAAATCCAAGTTACTTCTTTTTGGCTCATCTGAGTTAAATAATTTTAATATTAAAATTGAAGGTGCTGTTTTAGTGCCTTCAGATTGTGAAAAAAATTTAGGTATTTTTTTGGATACGCAGCTCCGATTCGAAGCACACGTGTCTGAAATAATACAGAGAGCGTATTATAAATTAAAACTTTTATATATGCACAAAAACATTTTAACGACTGATGTCAAACTAAGACTCAGCGACTCCCTGATATTATCGATAGTTTCATACGCCGACGTTCTTTTTTGGCCAGCTCTTACCCAGAGAGAAAAAAATAGTCTCCAAAAACTTCAGAATTCTTGTCTTAAATTTTGTTTTAATGCCAGGAAATTTGATCACGTCACACCGTTATTTCAAGCTTCTGGGTGGTTAAGAATGGATGAACGTTTTTTTTTGCACTTATCTACACTTACACATAAAATTGTTAAGTGCGGATCGCCTGCGTATCTTTGCGAGAAGCTTGTTGTGGGTACTGACATACATGGACGAGAGGCGCGATACTGTGAGAGATTTATTATCCCCCAGCACCGAACGGCCAAATTTCAGGGATCTTTTAGTTACAACGCGGTCAAAGTGTACAGTGCTCTACCTGCCCGTGTAAAATCCCTTACCGCTGCCACTGGCTTTAAGAGGGCCGTCAGGCAGTTCATTGTGAGTAAAAGAAACGAGTAATTAGTTGTTTTTATATACTACCTTCATGCATTTGCCTCTAGCGTAATAATGCTGTTATGAAATATTTATTATTAATATTATATTATAAGTATTTAAAAATATTATTTTCTTTATTATCTTTTAGTTTATAGTTAGAAGACGGTTAGATAGAGTAGCGTTGCTAGATCTCGCCGTCTATAAACCATTATGTTTATAATTTGTTTTTCTGAATTTGAAATAAAAAGACATTTATTATTATTATTATTATTAAAAGCAAATATTTATTGTTTTTTAACTTGATTTATTACGAAATCAGTCAGTAGTATAATTCTTAACAGTTAAAGTTTCCAATAAAGTACCTACAAGTTTCAGTAACGAGAGTTCGGAAACTTTATAACGATTGTCACTAATTACTTTGTGAAGTATGAAAAGCAACCGATAACCTACTATTGTGGGAAAAAATAGTATTGCTGAAATATGTATTAAAAAGTCTGTAAATTTTAACACGGAGTTTGGGACATTTAGCGAGTTTGCCTTCCATGATATGACCTAGTTTGAAAGTTTTTGATTTTGACCCCCCTCTAAATTGCCCTTTATTAACGAATTGTGTCTTCGATATCCATGTTTTTTTTTATCAATATTTACCTTTTGTAAATAAGATAATTATGACTTTGCTACAGTGTTTGCTGGTGGACTTTTGTTTGACCAATTTGATTTAGAGGGTGATTAACAACTCGCTGTTTTAATACTGTTTTGATAACTAATAAACGATTTAGAACTTATTTACTAAAGCTGTTCTTTATTAACTCCATTAAAAGTATCAAGTACTATTTGGCCATTTATTTAAAATGTTTTACAACTTGGAAACTATCAACTATCTATGTAGCTGTTTTGTTTTTAAAAATCTCGTCTATAATGTTTTTTTTTATAAAAACCTGTTTATTCAGTGTGTCCCAAGCATTTTTCCAAACAACTGTACTGAATATACTGAGTTTACAAAGTCACACAGTATAAGCCATATTAGTTATTTGTACAAGAAATATTATACGTACATATTTGTTTTGAAAATGGAAAGTAAAGTTGAAATTATTTGAGAAGATAGAAATATACTTCTCCATGAGAGGATACGATATTGATTTATTCCCTGCGACCATGACTTTAGTCTAATGAAACGCCAGTTCAACAAAATAGAAAGATTTTACACTATCCAGAAGTATATCAGAATAATCTCCAAAGCATCAAAAAAAGAGCAGAAATTCTCAATTGTTCGGGTTTCTCAGGATTTATTACCTGATTATAAAAACTGGTGGCCAGGATTTTACAAAAAACCGGCTTTAGCAATGAATCTTGTGGAGAAAATGTGCCACGCACTTGAAAAAAATCCATCCTGCTAATGAAGTAGTTTGCAGATAGTATATAAAATGCCATGCAATCGACACTACTTATTGACTAAGAAGTACAAAGAAATAAATAATTTATTACACAAAAAGAGCTTATGCTGAAAAGCAAACAAAAATTTCTAATATATAATACATAAAATGTATTGCCGAGGTATTTCTTGCATTTTGGAGGGAAATTACAATATGGGCAATAGCTGAGAAGGACGTCGAATAGACTTTTTGTTTCCATATTATTTTAGTTTTTGCGCAAAGTTAAATCGCGACAAAAAATTTTCTCGTTTGTTTATTAAACGTATTCTAAAAAATGAATTAAAAATAACTTTTTCTTTAAAAATATATGATATTTTTTCGTTTTCTGCAGTTAAGCATTTACCTAAATATTATGATTTTGATAAATTTAATTACATTATAATACATTACTGTTAGGATTTTCCTTTAATCCTAAAAATATATTCTCCTTTAAAAAATATTTAAAATGTATTTTTCTGCTAGAACTATAAAATAGTTTTTTCATGGGCTACTTGTAGACCAGGGCTGAAGCCTTTGAAAATAGTAAAAAGTAAAAAAAATAATAGTAGGATGAAACCCACTGGAAAAGGAAGAGAATATAACAAAAATGAAAGGAAAAATAATTTACGGGCGATCCGAGGTCGAAAAGTGGAAAGGGGTGAGTTTTTAAGGGTGGAAAACGATTTATCTCGATTTCCGGCAAAACTACAAGTCCTATGGAAAAATGTTAAATGGCAAAGTTGTAGGTAATAAAAAGATCTACAACTTTTATTATTACAATTTTTTCACATAACCTCAAAATTTATGTGAAAAATTCAAATAACCAAGTTTTTGGTTTTTTATTTTTACCTTTTACAAGAAAAATATTTTTTTTTCACAAAATTTGGTGCAAACTTACCTTTTTATGTCCCAAACACACTGTAATTTTTTTTATTTAAAATATTTATTTGTTCACCTTATTTTGACCTAATATCGAAAAAGCACCCTAATTTTCAATCGAAAATTCTCACGTCAAAATATCTGCTTTTTTAAAAAAGTCGATGGGCTTTTTGTTCGTTGAAATATCTACTTTCTGATGGTGTAAAAAAAATATACATTACCATGGTAAATGTGATGAAATCCCCTTTAAATCATACCTTTAATTATATTTAGAACAACTATTTTCGCATATTTTTTGCGATCTTTATGTTTTATGGATTTGTAATTTTTTTGTTTATCAATGTAACATGGACTCTTACGTTTTTCGAGTAATTAAAGTATAAATTTTAATAAATAGCTCAAAACTGTACATAATGATTAAAAAAAAAAATTCGGATTCGAGTTTTTTTCGTTTCATTGCATTTTTTGAGATCATTTACCATAGTACCCGGTGCGACATCTTGCGTCCCAGTACGGTACCTTAGAAAAGGTCAGTCGTAAAGGGATTATTCTGTAAAAACAGAAAATTTTGCAAGTGCGCTCACAAAACCGGTACAAGTGCCGGACCACAGAATTAACAGACAAAACCTTTTTCGAATTTACCATAGTAATGTATATTTTTTTTTACACCATCAGAAAGTAGAGATTTCATTGAACAAAAGTCCACCGACATTTTTAAAAAAGCAGATATTTTGACGTGAGAATTTTTGATTGAAAATTAGGGTGCTTTTTCGATATTAAGTCAAAATAAGGTGAAAAATAAATATTTTAAATCAAAAAAATTACAGTGTGTTTGGGACATAAAAAGGTAAGTTTTCACCATATTTCGTGTAAATTTTTTTTTCTTGTAATAGATAAAAAAATAAAAAACCAAAAAATTGATTATTTGAATTTTTCACATAAATTTTAAGGTTATGTGAAAAAAGTGTAAATACAATAGTTGTAGATCTTTTTATTACCTACAACTTTACCATTTAACGTTTTTCGATAGGACTTGTAGTTTTGCCGGAAATCGAGATAAATCGTTTTCTACCCTTAAAAACTCACCTCCTTCCACTTCCCGACCTCGGATCGCCCGTAAATTATTTTTCCTTTCATTTTTGTTATATTCTCTTCCTTTTCCAGTGGGTTTCATCCTACTATTATTTTTTTTGGTTACAAAAATTATCGACCCTGGTCTATTGGTATATTGTATAATTATAATTCAAAACTTTTAACATTTGTATCGTAAATAAATATTGTAAATAATCAATTTAAAGAAACTGTTTATGCGACAGCGCTGCAGTGTTTTAAACCTTGGTAATTATAAGGGTGGAGCTTTGTTTTCCTAAATACAATTAAAGGGTGATTAATGATGCTGCATTTAAATTTTGTTTTGATTACAGAAGACTAGGATTTATGTTCTTTACTACTGCCCTTTTCTGTAGCCAGAAACTAAAGCCCAATAAATTATTCTGACAATGGAACAGCTACCTATGAATGTGTGTATACTACACGTGTTGCTATTTTTTCTTTTTTGTTTTGTATAGTATTGATTATCCAATATGGAAAAATTTATATGGTGGCACAACCAGCTTAAAAAAAAGCCATGAAGTGACATCGGGCAACGCCGCATCAGCTGGGAGTTGCGGAGCCACAAGCTATTATTATGACGTGCGGCAACAGGAGAGTTTTTTATTCCTTCTCATATTTTTTGGCTCTGTTGCCACTATATTGATATTGAAAAATGTACAAAAAGTAATAAATAGTTTTTAATAATAAGAGTAACTTACCTTGGTTATTAAATAATATTAATATTGCGTTGAGAAGCTGTTTTTGTTTAACTACAAGTAGATTTATTTGATCGATCAAAAGTAATATTCTATTATACGAATCATTATCTTCTGCGTTTAAATTACAGGATTGACTATCGACTTCTAAAGTCTCAAAATTTAGTAAGCTTAAGGCTTTGTTTAAGAAATCTACGATTGTCTAAAGAAAGTCACCTACTATCTGGGTAACTTCGTTACTTTTACAATGTATGAATTGGTACCGAGACAATAAGTTTTCAAGCTGAGACCGCCTGCTTAGTATAATTTCAAAGGGTAAAATCCATTTTAAATCATTATAAGCCAATTCATTACTTTTTAAAAAATCTTTACCTTCATATCAATGTCCACTGAAACCTGATTGACAATATTTATACAGTCACTGGTCAAATCTAAACTATAAAAATATATAACACTCTCTTCACCTGCTTTTAAAACACTTTTATAGTTAGAGTTACACCCAGGATTACAGCAGTGGCTTGGCATGTTGATAAATAAACAATCTAAAAGAAAAAAATAGTACTTACCCAAATACCTAGGTATCTAGAGGTATCCTACCTACTTATGAACTATCTCTACTAGTGATATTTTTAAACTAATTTATAAAATACCTTCAAGTTAAATAAACACTTCAATATTTACTAAATTAACTGTAGCCACAAACCAATAAAGTTTATCACAAAGAGCTAACTAGAATACGAAAAATACAACTTTTAAATTAAAACAAATAAAATTCAATTTTTACTTTTCACTTTATTAATGATATTAGCGCAAACCCGCACTAAAAATTTTCATCAGTATTTTGTAGAGGTTCTTAGCAATCATGTCATAAATTTTCTACTAGATATCAATCGAAAACCGGATAAAAATGCAAATTAATACGACACATACACCTAGTTCGTGCGTAAATTACATACTAAACCATGGCTAACCTCAAAAAAGTCACGTGACAAATGGATTTTCGAGCAGTGTTGTCGATGTTTCTGTTTTACGGCTTCTTTCAAGGTGGTTGGGATTGTGGTTATGACCATAAATAAAAACAACGAATTAAATGTAAATGGTAACTAATGCTTGAGAACACACATTAAAACTTATAGTAAACAAATGTTGGATTTTCAGAAGAATAATTTTAAGCTTTAGAGCGGCATAAAAACCAAAACATATTTTTTCCATCGCCGTCTAGTGAAAATGAAAATGTAAATTTTAGTATTTGATATCAGCCAAACGGGAAAAAAACTCAATTTGGAATTTTTTTTATTTAAACAGTTAGCAGCACTTAATGTATTAATAATATGTTAGGCTTTTTACCGTCTAAATAAATTAATAGGTGTAATTTTTTTTTCTTTATTTACAATAGATTATAAATTACTAGGTATATTTAGACAAGCCCATACTTTTGTCTATCCCTGTATATACCTATTGATTCCTAGATTTAATATACTCCTTAGACAACAAGCAACTTTGTGTTAATTACAAAATTACAGGCCCCAGAAAGCAGCATCATCAATCATCCAAACTTTGTTAAAATTGGGCACTCACTTGCTAAAATATTGGGTTGGATAGGACGGATAATCAGATCGTACTTTTTAAATAAAACACAATTTAATAAGTTTTAATAAATTGCGAACTTTTCATTATTGATGATAAATTTATTATTTCCTAAATAACTCCGGATAATGAAGAGCTCCGTAATAAACGTAATGTGATCGCTATACAAAAAACTAAGAAGGAACCTAGGAAAATATCAACCACCTTGTAGCCTTAATATTTTTGTTATACATTATTGTTCAGTACTGTTAATATTTTTTTACTTGTATGACAGTTTTTTTTGGACTTCTTATTATTTTGTATTTTATGTCTTTTATAATAAAAAAATAATTATGAAATTGGAATATCGCAGTGTCATCAAATTTGTTGCAATAGCTTTATGGAAAGCTGTTTTATCATACTTTAAAGCAAAATATAATAAAGTGAAGCGCATGGTTCTCGAAGACCGTTGCGTCATTTAGAAGTTTCTACTACTGCTAAAAGTAAATATTGCCAAAACAAGCATTATAATTCTGCTACGTGATAAAGTAGGTAGGAGTAAAATTTAGCTAGTTTAGGTTATGGTGGCAGGCCTTTAGCACCATTGAAATAACCTTACTCACTCATAGCGTGCGAGCAAAAATTATTTGCATCAAAGAGGGCTTCGATTAAAAAACGTAGGGCTTGGTTTAGATCACAATGATATGGGAACGATATATCTAACCAAATCTAGGTTAAAATTTTGTCAAATTCATATTATGACATGATATGCCAAACTGATGAGTAATAAAATAAGTGGACAAATACAAATTTATTTTTGTTGTTTACACAATTAACAAAGTAAGAATATACAGAAAGAAAAAGAAAAATAATTACATAAATTGCTGCAAGCATAAATTCACACGTCTCTTCATATTTTCGAAAGTGTTGTGTTGTGTTGTGTTGTTTGAAACAAGTTCTTCTGTTCTTACAGATGGTCTTCCTGCTCCTTTTATGTGTTGTATAGAACCTGTTTCCCTAAACACAGCCACGGTTCTTTTCAGGCAATGATAAAAATCCCCAGCAATAAAAGCAGCGTTAGGAAAATGTTCGTGAAAATCGTCCATGCACAATCCCGGATTGTATTGCCACTCACCATTTACTCTAACCCCGTTTCGAAAATACGCTTCAACCATAAATGTTTTGTGCACTTCAGTAAAGCCCATTGTATGAATTGTGCAAGAAATTGGAAAAATTAGCGATGAATCAAATTATTTGTAACGACTGTCAAAGATGACGGAATAACTGTTTGATTGTTAATTCAGGTAGTTACTGACACCCCACAGGTATTAAGCTCTACGGCTAAGCATTACGTCCTTAGATGCAAGACCCTCTTTGATGCAAATACTTTTTGCTCGCAGGTTATAAGGACCATTCTGATACCACAAGTGTTTCACAGAACCAATTCGCATTAGATCCCTGATGAGAGCGATGTATAAGACAGAAGGATTTCGGCAACTCATTCAAACCAGCCACTGCTGGTAACAGTAGGTAACAGTTTTTAGAATAATTACGGTATCTTTCCTTTAAATAAATTTTAAAATATTTTAAAAGCATTTTATAAAATATACTAATTAAAACTGAAATGAAGGTATCAAAACTAATTAACTTTTCGCTGCTGGCAAACACAAATGATAATAAGAGACAACCTTTTTTCTAATTTTCTGATTAATCTGCACGACTCTCCAAAAGAATTTAAAATGTGAGCGAGCAAGTTTTTCGTTTCATTTCGAGAAAATATAAAAGTTTATCAAATCCCCGATGAGAAAAACTAAACATGAAGAGCACTGCAAACGTTTTATGGTGAAGTTTTAATTCCGTTGTTAATATTTAAAGAATTCATTTTCTTTTCAACTTTGGCAAAATAACTTTTATAGCTTGGCAGAAAGTATGAAACTTGACGAAAAATTATTTATTTATAAGTTCCTGAAAATTGAGCCTTACTTTTTAGAACCAAATCTTTAATGCGATAAAAGTATTTTTTTTCTTTAAACGTCAATTAACCTGACATTTTTAACAAATTTTTGGATGTTAAAATTTTACTTGTTTATCAATAAACGGTTCCTATTGGCAGCGAAACTAAAAGTACTTTTCTGTAAAAGCTATACTTGTATGATGAGTCTGTCTAATAAAACAATACAGTATATTTAACAATGATGTTTTTTTTTTGTTAATACCTATTAATTAAAAGTTAGTAAGTTAAATTCACGATTTTAATTTTTCAAGGCAACAACAAGACGTAATCAGGCGATAGTTGAATTTGTGCTTATATCTACATCTAAATTTAACGTAAAAAGAAAAAGTTACCAAGAGTTTGCTTTTGGAAAATAACCTAATTATATTGTGATGATTGCAATTTTGAGAATCTTTTTAAAAGTCAGAAAAAAGTTTGTCGCTAGTTTATAGAGAGGACACAATCATTAGGTTGTTAAAAATCATTTTTTTCGATAATTTTCTAAAGTGGCGGAAATCATACCAGGATTCGTCATTTTTATTGACCTGGTCTGACCTAATTTACCTAACTAGAATCAAAGTGGCTTAACGATTTTTTTCTAAATGTAATCCTTATAGCAACTTTTGTAATTTTATAGCATTACTTTCTCCTATTGCACCTAAAATTTTGGTCACAACGCACCAACAATTTAATTTAATTAACAGTACAGGGTTTTTGGTACATATAATAAAACTTTATCTTTATTATAAAATAATTTGAATAATTTTTTACCTTTTTGTTCGAAAAAAAAAGTTTATGGATTTTATGGTATCCCAGTTTCCAATAACCAGCAATACTTATTCCTGTAACTGCTTTTACTATTTAAATAGTTTCATTTTTGAGCAGATATTTCAATGCCGTTATATTATTGCAGGATAATTAGCTGCTCCATAAATAGGTGAAATAAATAGGTTCTTTGTTTATTAACTTTATTTCCAATAGTACACATTGTATTGTCCTGCAGGATAACATTAGGGTCCATCGTTAAAGTTCATTTTATTACTCCAGTCGTTGGTGGTGAAGAGTTCGGAGATTTAACTAATTCGAGCATCTAATTCATGAGTGCTTAATTTATAAAAATTTTAATTGCTGTGGAAACAATTTATATATTTTTATTCTAAGCGGCTTTTTATATCCTTTTCATCTACTTCTGCTACCTAGTTGCTTTCCCTTCGCCCCAAATAATAATTTTAAGCTTTTCCCCTATCTGAAAATTAAGTTGATCTTTGTTTAATTGTTTGAGATTAAGCACGGCCTAATTATTATATAAAAAAATTATCACATACCTTTGGACATCAGTAAATATTTGTCTTTTGTACCGTTTGACGAAGTAACCAAAGCTATAATTTGTCGTACCGACCGATATAGAAGGATTATATCGTGCCACACAATAATGTTACCAAAGTCCCAAAATATTGGTTCCAATTTTAGAAATGGCTTATCATACCAACTGAAATTGTAAGACAAATTAGAAGGGGTGTATCATGCCACATAATATTGTTACCAATTTTAGAAATGGCTTGTCATACCAACTGATATTGTAACAGTAAAGTGTATGTTATATCATAAAAAATTGTGACGAAACTTGAAAATAGTTTGTACTGATGTAAAAATTACATGTCATTGTCGTAATATTGTAATAAAATTATTGTATAACAGCTAAAGTGCCAACTCAAGTGGTTAACGGTATTTCAAAGTATGTGACAACGTAACAATACAACTTAAATAACTTACCATACGAAACGACATTGTAATCAAGTAACGTACAAATTTCTGTTTTCTCTTACGTATCTCTTATGTTTAAATAATGTTAATTATTAAATTAAATATTATTTTCAAAAAGAAGCAGAGTTTATAATTATTTTTAAATCATTTAATATAGTTTAAAACAAAGCGTCCCGTACCTTTTGCTTTTCAAACAAAATTAGTTAAAAGGTTGGACAAAGAACAATAAGTCCGAAGCGAACCGCAAAAGTTTTTAGGTTTTCAGGTTTTGTTATACTTTATGAACAACATTAGTTAACTTGTGGTTTCGATACTAAACTTTATATTAGCATTATTATTATTAACTGTGTTATTAATAACTATTAAAAAAGATGGATTATCTTCTAACCACACTTGAAAAATACAGTTACCTTGTCAAATATAAATATAAAAAACTCACAACAAGTTTAAAGAAAGGCAGGATTTTTTTATCTATTTGATAACAATCTCAGCTTCTTTTTTACTTCCATTCTTCGGCTGACAAGGGTTATGTGTGCATACAGAGTCTTGTTTACGTTAAACAAGTGTGTCTGATGTAACGGGAGCCATGACCTGATCGAATGTCACTGTTGTTAGACTTTTACATATTATTGCCTAAGCTTAGGATAAGTGACTTTTATGCTACTAAATATCTGCCATAATACCGTGCGAGCAAAAATTATTTGCATCAAAGAGGGCTTGTATTAAAAAACGTAGGGCTTGGTTTAGATAACAATGATATGGGGACGATATATCTAACCATATCTAGGTTAAAATTTTGTCAAATTCATATTATGACATGATATGCCAAACTAATGAGTAATAAAATAAGCAAACAAATACTAATTTATTTTTGTTGTTTATAAAATTAACAAACTAAGAATATACAGAAAAAAAAAGAAAAAAAATTAAGTACATAAATTCCTGAAATTGGCCACCGCCATGCTCCAAGCATAAATTCATACGTCTCTTCATATTTTCGAAATTGTTGACCAGAATCTCTGGAGAAATGTTACCACATTCTTGGATAATCCTTTTTTGTGATTGTTCTAAATTTGCAACTGGTGTTTTAAAAATAGTGTTCTTAAAATGAAGAAAAACGAAGTAATCCAAACATAACCGTTAAACAAGGTGATTTAGGTGGAAATTCAATGTCTGATTGAAAACTGATTAATCTGTCGTCGAAAAAATTGCTTAAGGTGGGAGTATCAACATGCTTGCCAACCTATAACCTATTTCGCGTAGATTTATTTGTGTTTTCTAGCTTTTATACAAAATTTAAAGAAAATCAGTATCGACTTGATATTCTATAGGTAATAATTGACATGTTTAATAAATATCAAGGAATTTCATAACCTATTTTAGGAGAATTGTATAGCGAAAAATATCGGGTAAGATTTTTTTTAACATTATCATGTCATTGTCACTCATTGCTCTTTCTCTATACAATTCTCCCAAAATTAGCAATGAAATAAATTGATATTTTTCTAATATATCAGATACTACCTAAATAATGTACCGACGATTTTAATTTTCTTCAAATGTTAGTTATTAAAATAATAAACTCAAAAAATCAACGCGAAATAGGTTATAGGTTTGCAATAGATTGAATGACGTTGAGAATTCAACCTTAAGTAGTTAATAGTTTCGGCGGCTATATGGGCGGTTGCACCGTCCTGTTGAAAATATCCAAAACGAAGTTCGTCGTCAAGTAATTGCTCCACAAATGGATTTAAAATATTGTCTCTAGACCGCTGTGCTGTAACTGTGTCATGGAAAAAAAATAGGACCAACAATTCTTCTTCGGGAAACAGCTACCCAGGCACCAATTTTTTGAGGGTGCAATGTGGACTCTACAAAAAAAATAGGGATTTTCACTACTCCACATGCGTGTATTCTGAGAATTCACATAACTGGAGAGGTGGAACCAGGCTTCATCCGAAAAAAATTTCAGGTCTAATAAATCATTTATTTCCAATAAATTTTGGGTAAACCATTGAGAGTAATTCCTGCGTCTTTCAAAATCTGCGGCTTGTATTTCATGGAATACTTGCACTTTATAAGGAAATAAATTTAGCTGCTTCTTAAGAATAGTCCTGCATGTTCCATAAGATCTTCCCACTTCTTGGGACAGGCGTCTTATACAATTTGTTGGCATATTTTGCATTATTTTACGAACGTTTGCAACAAGTTCTTCTGTTCTTACAGATGGTCTTCCTGCTCCTTTTTTGTGTTGTATAGAACCTGTTTCCCTAAACACAGCCACGGTTCTTTTCAGGCAATGATAAAAATCCCCGACAATAAAAGTAACGTTATGAAAATGTTCGTGAAAATCGTCCATGCACAAACCCGGATTGTATTGCCACTCACAATTTACTTTAACCCCGTTTCGAAAATACGCTTCAACCATGAATGAATAAATGAATGAAACACCACAGGAATTCTGACAGGACATATGGCTGTTAGGATGCAATTACATTGTATGCAACTGTACAACGGATACCTAAGCTGCGGGTTATGCAAACGAGAAAGGAAACGGTATAAAACATAATCTGCCACTGCAAGTGATTGAATCGAAAAAGGTATCAAATACTCGGGTAACCAAGACTAGAACCAGAAGATATACCGACACTATCCCCAGCTGACCTATACAAATTAGTCCAAGGAACTGGGATAAATGTGTGGGTGTAAGACCAACTAGGGTGGGCACAACCTGGCCTGGCCAAACCTGGCCGAAGTACATCCGGCACTTAGACGGACCCTCGAGGAAAAAAAAACAACACGAAGCTGAGCTTAGAAACAACATTTTTCGCGTGTAGGAAAAATAATGCAAAACATTTCTACAATTCTTTATTTAATTAAAATCGACATGTTAGTAGATATTTATCGTTTTTTCCTATCTAGTGCAGACACTACCAACAGTGCGGAAAAATGCATCTAGTAGCATGCAAATGCATGTGACTATGTAATTATTTTTGCTCTCTAATGGAAATTATTGTTATATTACAAACCAAGTACTGAAAGTGGCATTTTTTAAACGAGAAAGTATTGAGCACGGGGCATCAACCGAGAACGGAAATCCTTCAAGTGGTCATAAGAAAAATTAATTAACAATGTTAATGAACCTCATACCACCTTCCATAGACTCCACTAACCTTAATCGAATCGATGAAGGCAATAACTGATTATTAGACCTTTGTCATATAAAGCCGATTTCAAGCCGCTGTGGCTGTGTAATGGCGAATTTCCTTGTCGAAGTTTCCCCCTACAGGAAAACGGAAATATCTTTAAGTTCGCATGATTTCGGTCTGTTCCTTTACAAAAGTGTTTATTGGGAATAACGTTGTTGACTGGTAAAAGTAGGCAGTTAAAATCCATATTATTTGAAGAAAAAATTTAATGTAAATGATATATTTTTGAAACATGAATACTTACATCAAATATTATATTTTCTGTATGAAAAAATTTTGGAAAGAGAAGATGGTGAAAAAAAAACCAGCTCTCCTGAGGTTATGATAAATAATATAGCCGGCAAATAACCTTCATCTCAAGTTTTGGATTAAGTTTCTATCAAAACAATTTCATAGGAATTGTTGAAAAATTTAATAAAAATGACCTGGTCTTTATTTTAACTATTATTTTAGATGTACTACGAAAAATAATTTACTTTACGCACCAATGCTTAAGTGTGAAAAGTTTAACTTTTCAGTCATGAGTAATAAAAATTTATTAATTGCCAAATTCGTTGGATTTATTTTAATACTAAACAAATTTAACAAAAAAATCGTATACATAAAAACACCCAAGATTTGCTTTTAAAAGAGATTTAAAAATAAATTTACGGGGATTTAAGGGCGTTTGCAGCAGCTAGGGGTGAATATGGTATAAAGTTTACTTTCACAGAGCAAACATCATTTAAAGCGGATTTATGCCCCTTTTATAGATTTTGAAAAAATAAAAGTCGTATTTCTGGCGAAGAGAAAAATATTAATTGTACAAGGATTATAAGAAAGATGAATGGGTTTGTAATGTTTATTTTACCAAACTTTTAACATAAATTAAAACCAATAGATTCCAAAAACCTTTTTTGTACATTACAGCAGGTAATTGTTTTTGAGGTATTGGCATTTAAAAAACAATATTAATGTTTAAAATCATTTTTATAAATATTAAATATGTATTTTGGGTTACCTGCCACTTATTTGGTTGGTGGTTTACGAAGGCACCATAATTTAGTAAAATTATTGCATATTGCACGTGTCATTGTAATCGTCGTTTTGTTTTCTATTCAGTTAATTTTTTAAATGCGATCTAAAATTTTAAATACTTGCTTAGCTAAAGATTCTTTAGTACAAATCGATCATCAATATTCTAAAATATAATTTATTACTATACGGCTCTGAAATTAACCTAGACTCCTAGATAGTTAATATAACTCCATGTAAATATTGTTCTACAAATGGTATGGGCAAAGTCAACAAAAAAGCATTTTTAACCAATATCTTAGCGACTTTTGTTTATCTTTGATTTTAATGTTAGGGAAAACTTTTCCAATGACAATTACATAGAACATAATGATATCGGCTTTATCCACGACACACGATGACAACTATTATTTTAAATACTAAAAATACTAATAAAAATACTAATATTTAATTTCCATGGCCCCATTATTTTTTTATATTACGAAATTATTTTATCAGAATCTCATATCCATTTTAAAGCCATAATTAAATAATGCATGTCATAAATTATTATAATAAAAATAATACCATCCATTTTTTATCAATAAACTCTGATGCCTGAAATAGCTACAAATCATTTTTAAGATATGTATATGCACATTTATCCCATAAATTCAGAATTATTATGCTCGCATATAGAAATAAATTCCATTAGGTTTATTATCGCTGATGTACTAGTAAATTTAAGTACAGTGTTGCTTTTTATAACGTCTGAAGTCTCGAGAAAATATTAAGTGCTGCTGCACACGGTACAATTTTCTTGCCAAATACAGCGATGAATGCAGTATTGACATGCTTCCATGTACTTAGATTAAGTGCTTATCTAGTAACATTGTAATTTACTACAACCAGAATGCATAAATTTTAAACCAATTTAATAAGTAAATACAAAAAGAAAATTCGCTCAAAAGGTTTTTAATAAGCCAACATTTAATTAACATAAGAGTCACAATGAGTTTCTTTTGAACAAGTATTAAAAATACGTTTATTAAATTATTTAATTTAATTTTTCAACGCACTCTTTAAAGAACGCATGTCACCCCGTCCCATTACGATATTATTCCATCAGAGAAGAGAATTACGCCATGAACGTAAATGTTATGGCAACGCAGCATTGAATGCGAAACATGCGCATGCGCACCGCTTGATTGGCTTGTAGCTACAATATTTGGACGGAAGTTTAATGCATGCCAAATGTACTTCTATGTTTTACCAATGAATAACGGCATAACTTTGACAACGCTCATTGAGTTCGATATTTCAATTGTAAATAAAATTGACGCGGTTTTTTTGCAAACCTTTATGCTAATAAAGTAATAAACCATTAAGACCTCCGTACTAGTGTAAAATATGGTGAATGCGATGATAAAAGAAGTGCGCCCAGTCCTTTCTCTGTCACTAACATCTTAATTTAAAATAGACCACACAACATAACAATGGACCATCTATTGAAAGCCAGTATTATTAGAGGTATTTAAGGAGCATAAAAGTGAAAGCACATGGATTTAAGAGTATTTTCCTTTAGCCTTAGGGCTCCTACAGCATGAAAATGCCCTATTACACAGCAGACGTGGTTGTAAATCGGCTTTGTGTGACATGATTTAAAAATGTTCGTGTAATGTTTTATCGATTTTAACAGAACTTTTTTCTGGGACTTTTCAGTTGAGCCGATTTTTAGGTACTGGGATGCTCTTGACGTTTTTATGATCAAGGCGAAAGAAAATTAAGTAGTATATTATTAATATTAAACATTTTTAAAATAATGTGTTAATTATAAAAAATTAAAATACTTTTTTTATTGAATTTCCACCGTCCATTCTAATTGATAGTAGAGAGTTATTACCCTGCATTAAGGGTGTTCTATCACTAATATACCCTGTTGTTTTAAAACTTTAGTTTTTTAAAGAACTTAATTCCTAAAATTTGCACAGTCTGGGAACCTATCCACTTAATTGCTACCCTACACACTGTCGATTGATTAATAGGCGGGCATTCAGGACAGGGCTTGGTTGATCAAGTAGTGACGAGCAGTGTGGAGAGCGGACTTACCTTAAATATCAAAAAGACAAACTTTATCACCGTTACAAAATCAGTTCAACAGCAAGAAAACCTATGGATCAACGGTTGGTGGAGAAAGTCAGTAAGTACAAATACTTAGGAACAAACTGTCAATGAGGGTAATGAGTACACTGAAGAAATTAAATTAAGAATTGGACAAGCCAGAACCATATTTAACAGAATGAGAAATGTGTTATGCAGTAGAAAGAGATCTTAACTTACACCTCAGAGTCAGAATATTGAGATGCTATGTTTTCTCGGTATTGCTGTATGCCTGAACGTTAAAGAAAGATATAAGTGATCGACTGGAAGCATTGAAGATGTGGTCATATAGAAGGATCTTGAGTATAAGTTGGGCAGACATGGTAACAATTGAGGAGGTACTGGGAAGAATGAGAAATGAAAAAGAAATATAGAACACAATTAAAATAAGGAAGCTGCAATATCTGGGCCACGTGGTAAGGGAAGAGAAATATGTATTGTTGCAGAATATTATGCAGGAAAAGATACAGGGAAAAAGAAGTAGAGGGAGAACTGGTTAACTAACCTAAGAAACTGTAGATCTGTTGAGTTTGTTTGGAGCTGCAGCATCGAAAGTGAGAATAGCTATGATGATAGCCAACCTTCTAAGAGGAGATGGCACTTGAAGAAGAAAAGAAGTTCAGGATATTTTCCATTGAACATATTATCACTGACTTTCCTATTACTTATACTTTTATCAACACAACACAACATAATCCAAATTTCAATGCGTTTATTTTTAGCGAGGCACATTATGGGTGCAATGTTATTATCAGCAGAAAAAATTCAAATTTGATTAACATGCACTGACTTATTTTAACGTCCCAAACTTAGATAGCAAATTGTCAATGTTAATGCCAAAGATTGTGACTTAAATTCAGAACGTTCCTAAGTCGAGAAACATATCAATGGTGCATACTAGCAATAAAGTGTTAATATTTCGTAAACGGTTAAAGATAGGTATGATAGGTAAATGACTGGAATTAATTGTAGAATGTAAAAATGTAAAGATATAAGATCAAATTCATTAAATGAATTAATGTTGATAGGTACAGTAACCGTCACAAAAATCCGGGCAGCAGTTTTTTCTATTGTAAGCCAACCTTTATACATCTCGAATACCTAAAAATGTCCTGTTTTAATGTCATAGACAAAAATTGTCAACTGAAATTTATTTACGGTTAGTGAAATAAATTTACAAATATGCCCCGTCATTTAAATGCTACGGGAAGGGCCAAAATTGTGACACTGCTAGAAGAAGGATGGTCAGAGAGATGGGTGGCTCAAAGATTTCAAACGCCAAAAAGTACAGTTCATGATATCAAAATATAATGGATGGAAACACATTCGCCGGAAAAAATAGAAGGAACATGCCTTAAAAGGGCATCGACAGAAGAACATGACAATACTCTAATTCAATACCTAAGGGAAAATCCCATTAAAACGACTGTTTTAGCTCACAATGTAACTGATTTTCCGGGTTCCGTTAGAACCGCACAACGAAAAATAAGAGATGGTTGAAATCGTCGTAATCACCCTGCAGCTTAAAAGCCTTTCCTAACGGTAACCAACAAAGAGCAAAGAGTGAGTTATGCATTACAATATTACCGAGGTGGTATAAATGCTTGGGAAAATGTAATTTTCACAGACGAAAAGATTTTTTAATCATGTTACAGCGGGAGAGTAAGGGAATATAGACCACCAAATACCCGGTTTGATGAACGCTACACTCAAATATATATATATAATATTTTAACAAGCGGCCGTTTTTCTGTCAACGTTTAGGGGTGGATGAGTTCGCACAGGGTATAGGAGTTTGTACGCGCATAGAACGTAGATTTAATGCACAAAATTACATACAAATATTGGTGAACGTGATGTTGTCATCGGTTAATGATATGTTTCCCAATATTAATTACATTTACCAACATGATAACTGCCCTGTCAAGTATTACTCTGGCCTTCTAGGAGTCCAGATTTAAATCCGATGGAAAATGTTTGGGGTTACATGATCAAGAGAATTAACAAATATAATGATTTTCGTCCAGAAAATAGAGAATAATAATTGTGGCTAAAATTACAATAGACTTGGAATCAACTAACGCCAGAATACTGTAATAGTCTGGTGGCTTCAATGCCTAAAATATTAACTTCAGTTATTTAAAGTAATGGAAGGGCAATAAAATATTAAATACTATTGGTTTTATTTCTTCGTCAGTTTATTTATATTGCCATAGTTTTGTAGTAGTAGAGTTACTTTACTTTCTTTTAAGCTATTTTTGTATTGAATAACAAGTTATTATTATTTAGTTTACTTTACCAAAATCTCTTTACCATTAATTTTACCTTCCCATCTATGGTAGTAAAGGTAAAAGCCTGAATTACCAAAATTCAGGAAAAAATGTTAGCTGTCAGATTAGTGCCCGGATTTTTGTGACGGTAACTGTACCTACTCGTATTTTAGATAAAAAGCAAATCCATTTCTGTATGATAACGCTATATATTAAAATTTTTTCCAAGTTATTTAGGTTTTACGTTAAAATGTGCAAAAATCCAGATGGCTTGATTGCTCGTCGCAATAATTTTATGAAAAATATTTGTCCTCTTCAGCACCATGAAAACGGCGGTGCCATAAGCTTTTATTTTTATACTTTCCGTAAACATTATTTTTAATAAACTCCGGCGCAGTTGTTGTCTTCCCCGTCGCTTTGTAAAGGTATAAAGACCACGCCTAATACAAACTCGTGGGAATCCTTATATCTGCTTGAAATTAAATTGATTTTCCGCACCCGTAAAGAAGTCGCTGGTAATAGAATTTTAATAAAATTAAATTTGAATGTCGTCTGCAGATATTTAGCAGTTTTATTACATGACAATAGTCATGACTTTAAAGATTGCCCTCCAGTCACGTAAATTAATAAAGATTTCTTTCTATAATTAGAAGATTGCTTAAAAGAAATATTCCCATAATAAATTTAGGGGAAAGGGATCGAATATCGATCGCTTAAAAAATAACGTAAGACAAAAGCAATAATTTCACAAAATACTGTTATTTTTTGCATTGCATTTTTTTTTCATCTTCAACACGTGCATGTGTCTACATATTAAAACTAGTCTAAAAGACTTAACATTAATTTTAACTAACTATTTAGTCTCTCACTCACTCTCGCGCACTGATCTGTCCCACGCACTACACGAGATCAAATGGTTTGGTCGTCTTTAATCTCCGGACATGATGTTGGTTGTCAAGTAGTTGAAGGGCTTCCACATTGTCGTGAAGGTGTAATCTTGCCTCATGTTTAACAGCATACCTTCTAATGTCTTCTTTAACAGTCAGAATTTTTAAGTCACGATCAATATCTCCAGTGCGCACATACCAAGGGGCATTTATAATGTTGCGCAACACTTTGTTCTGGAATGTCTGAATTATTTTTATATTACTGTCTTTGGTACAGCCCCACAGCTGAATGCCATACAGCCACACTGGTTTAAATATCTGCTTATAGATCAGTAACTTATTACATATTGACAATTTGGAATTTCTTCCAATAAGCCAATAATATTGTTTATATTTTAGGTCCAGTTTTAGTCCTTTTTCTTTTAACGTGTTCTTCTCATCATAATTTGGCATCAAGAGTTATACCAAGATACTTTACATTTAGGTCATAAGGAACAGTTTTACCGTTGATGTTTAGAGGAAGAAGCTGTGTTATTTTTTTGTTAGTAAAATTAATATGGATTGATTTAAGTTCATTAAGTTTAATCTTCCATTGAATGTAGACTTTATTATCTTAAGAACAAAATAACACAAACAAATTCTCTTTACCTTAATAAATAGAAGTTTTTAAAAAATATCAAAAACAAAACTCTACCTTGGTCGATACTATTACCTATGGTCCAGGTCTTCTAGCCGAGATACCGAAGAACAGGCAGCATGCAGCCAAGTACCACATAATCTACATCGCCACCACAGTTCATCTGTTGTCCCAGTCTGGCAGTATATTGGACATAAGTCGCTCTTTTTCATAGGCTCCTAACATTAAAGAACTAAAATTTTCAAAAACACTAAACATAATATTTTGGGTACCGGGCAACTATTAGTACTAATGTGGACTGGGATTTTCTAACCTAGACAAGTATATACATTATCCAATGAACCGAAAAAATAACAAAAAACTGTTTGTGGCCGTACACACTTGGAGTTACAATGAAACTGTTTGTTGTTGCTGTTGGTAGTTTGCATCTACCTTGAGATATGGCAGTGCATATTGTATCATTTAATACTTTTGTAAGGTTGTTTAAACTTAAGATAATTGATATTAACCGCTGACCGATATTCTGCCCCTTTCCCCTAATGATTATAGGCAACGATGATCAAGCAAATATAGATCACGCATTTCATTCATAAACCTACTATAATGTCGGGCCGACATCTCAATGTACATTATATCATACGACACATATATGAACACTATTATTAGTTTAGAATATAATATAGTGTCCGAAAAGAGAATATTGTGGCATATCAGATAAGGGTGTAACTGTTTTTTATGTTGGAATACACAGGGATGCAAGCACAATGGAAACCCTGGAGCGGGTAGACCACGATGGCCGTTTCATTCTTATTAGGACTCAATGGGGTATCTATTGTGCTTGGATCCCTGTGTTCCCATATAAAAACCAGTTACACACTAAACTTGTCCGATATGCCACAATAGTCTCTTTTAATTATTTACGCTTCAACCATGAATGTTTTGTGCTGTCCCGTAAAGCCCATTGTGTGAATTGTTCAAGAAATTGGAAAAATTAGCTATGAATCAAATGACCTGTAACGACTGTCAAAGATGACGGAATAACTTATTGATTGTTAATTTAGGTAGTTACTGACACCCAATAGGTATTAAGCTCTACGGCTAAGCATTACGTCGTTAGATGCAAGGCCCTCTTTGATGCAAATAATTTTTGCTCGCACTATTCATTGTGCTTGGATCACTGTGTATTCCAATATAAAAAAAACAGTTAAACACTTGTCCGATATGCCACAATATTATCTTTTAACTATTATTAGTATTTCACTCTCGTCTCGTCTCGTCTCGCGAGAACGAGACGAGAGTGTTTTTGCCTTCAAAACAATTTGTCGAACTTTGCGATGAGCAGTTTAGTTTCCACAGCAAGGTATAAAAATAATTGTGTTCTCAGACAAAAATCCATATTTCTATTTTAACAACGTCGTAACTTTTTAAATTATACCACCCTTCTGTCGCAGCGTCATAATATTCCGCTATAATATAATTCGCTATTGCGGTTCTCAAATAAAACAGCAGAGGTTTATGAAATCAATAAAGCAACGTTATTAATTCCGGTCAACCGACCAACGTTCGCACGAACGCCTTTGAAAATCTTTTTATAGACTTCGGAGATTTATATAGGTAGGTATTATGTTTTTCTCTTAAAAGAAATAAATACAAAATATCAACTACTTATAGGGTATATTCGGTTTTTGTATACAATTTCACAAACTTTCATTACATTCCAAATTAAAAGTGCTTTGGGGAATTGATCAATTTTTTTTATGCACCCGATTTATGTCTGTTAATTGATTATTATTAATATTTTTGGAAAATGGCTACACTGAGAAAAATGATCTAATACAACAGGTTTGATAATAATAGGGGAGCCCAACAGGGGACTTTGGGATTTACTCAAGCGCGGCAGATTAACATAGGGGGGATACCTTGCACCCTGTTGAGTACCTCTGCCATGTCTAAGCCTTCTATATAGTGCCGCGCGTGTACGGCAGCTGATCAGAATAGTAAAAAAAAATCGATAGCATTTCAATAATCTGACGATTTGAGCGTGACGTAAGGGAGTAGGAGGGTCACAAACTTGCAAAAAAAAAACGTCACATAGACATTCTCGAGTGCGGTCAATTTTTTTTTATTTTGAAGGAAATAATTCAAGGATAACGGGAAAAATATAATCTGCCGATTACCACAAGCCGAAGTAACAAAAATCTTCAATAAAGTTTATTAGCGCGTGCAGCTGCAGTGAAGCACTCCGCGCCTTAATATCTCTTTCTTTATCACTCACTCTCTCGCACCGTCCCCACACTACTTTCCGTCAGCCATCACGCCATCACAGGCTAATCACAGCATTCGTGGGATTATATGTAGGTACAGGGTTATTATTTTACATTTTAGTTTGTCCCACTTTTAAAAGCCTGTAACTTTTTTGTTTTTTGAGTTAGCGCGTTCACTCAAAAAGTAGGATGTAGAACTTGGCCAAATATTTATGGGTTTTGTCAAAAATGACAGTAAGTGTCACATAAAACCAAACATTTAACTTTTTTAAATGAGACCCATTGTATATTAGAAGCGCATTAGATGGTTCATTTTCTTTCGATTTCAAAAATATAACACACTTATGCATTCTTCTCTTAATTCCATCAAAAATATGTAAAAATAATATTATTAAAAAGCATCAAGATAGTTATGAAACCGTTTTGTTGCTATGGATTTTGTCTTCATTTATATCGCAGTCTATCACTCTTATTGTTATTACTCGTTCCGAATTTTGTACCGAAATATTTTTGTAAGTGAACCGGAAAATTTTTAAGATTTAGGAAAAAAAAAATCATGAATTTTTTTTTTAAATGGTCAGATTAACAAAATCCCTCAAAATAATCGTCAGATTATGAATCAGCACGACCAGGACACCAAGCTGAACCGTCTATATGAAAATCTGACGCACTCGAGTATGTCAAAATAGCGATTTTTTTTTGCATTTTCGAAAAGTCGCCACGAGCTTGCGTCACATCCGAATCGTCAGTCTATTGAATGGGAGCTTCCTTAGGGATCCCTTAACATCCCCTCTGAATATCTGACACGCTCGAGTAAATTTTTCCCCATTTTTAACCCTTCCGTACCGCCGCCCCCACCATAAAAACCGGCAGATTAATGTACCTCCGTCATGAGAGTCACGTGGGGCATATACACAATTAATATCTGACGCGCTCGAGTATATCCATGTGACTGTTTTTTTTTAACATTTTTGAAAGCCTGTAGTAACTCCCCCCACCGGTGAAAGGGTACACATGCCCAATTTTGATTTTGTAGAAAAACGCACGTTTAATATGGCGCAACTTTAAAGAAAATGTATCTGAAATAAAGCCTTGTCAAAACTGAGAAATTTTATGTAGGTTGCGTTGAGTCTTATTTTGCAAAAGTGGTGCAATTTACAAAATATAGGTAAAAAATCACAATTATCTTATCCAGCTGAAAATTAGCATGTGGACTAGAAAGTGCATTTAAAAAAAAAATTTCCAATAACTTTTTCCGGTATTTTCAGAAATAACCCCACTTTTGAATTACCCATTTTTTGGAAAAAATTAAAATTTGGCAGACAATGTAAATCACGTGACTACTATTTTTTTGCCTAATTTTCATCTCGGTCGAAGCAGAACTTGATGCCAAAGTCAAATTTTGAATGAAGCTATTAATAAAAAAAAATCCCATATGATGCGGACTTTACTGGTCACACCGTAGATAGAGAAGAAGAAACTAAAGTCATAATATTCGTAGCATTAGAAGTACGACTTTTCTTTTAAAATAGGCGCCAAGCCATACATCTTGTTTCTTATTAGATAGTCACACGAGGCCAAATAAAAAGTCTATTTTTGGTGTGAATTCCGCTTATTAAATTATTATTTAAACTTAATAATATTTAAATTTATAACAGGTTTATTACGCAAAATATGCCGATTACTTCTTTATTTCACGGTAATAACACTTTGCCAAAATGGCCATATTAACGTTAAATAAAACGTTCCAATCGTCTCGCCAAAAATTGCTCGTAATATTGTCGCCCCAGATATTTGCAATCCTCTTTAAGCGAACCCCTATAATCTCTTCACAAAGCTCTTGAATACATAAAACCTTGAATAAAACTAAGAGCCGGATAAATCGTGAATTATGCAGTGATGGAGGTATAGCAGGAAAAATATAGGTATTTGTTCAGGTATTCCTAAGAACACGCAATATCGCCGTCCGATATTACTATTTTTTATTTACAAAATACCTCAGGTTTTTTATCCAGTTGGTGTCATTAAAGAGAAATTGTTATTATTCATTATCTTTATTAGCACTGACATTTTTATTATGTACCCTCAGCTAGGGACTCCTCTAAGTAAATTATTCCAATTTATTGACGAAATAATTTTTAACAATGGCAATTTGCTGTTTTCCAAGAAGCCAGTAAAATTTAATTGAATCAATAAAATAACCTCATTAAGTCAACTAGATTTTGCACGAACGAGCATCTATTGGAAAATATTCCGTTGGTTAATTCTAAATCTATGAATATTATTATAGGGACCAGGCAAGTTGATAGCTTTTCTTCCTGGGATAGATACTCCCACACACTGGCTTACGTTTGGTTTTATCTTAGGGGGAGGCAGATCCATGGCTCCTATTCCCAAATCGTTGTCCTATACGCGTCGGTGCTTCGTCAATCTAGACTTTACCGCTTTGTAAAGAAAAAGGTTCCTTCAGCGTGCCTTAACCTGGTTTGTTGGTGATCTGAACAACACCCAAAAGGTGGGCGGAATGAAGGTAGAACCGCTAAAACACAATAGTGCATTTTTTTTTATCTTAAGGTGGAATTATTAACGTCATTCAATTTATTGCCAAACCATAACCTATTTCGCCTGGTTTTTCTTAGTTTATTATTTTATTGATTAAGATTTAAATAAAATCAATATCGTCTGCACATTATTTAGGTAATATCTGATATATTACAAAAATATTAATTTATTTCATTGCTTATTTTGGGAGAATTGTATAGTGAAAGAACAATGACATAATAATGTTAAAAAAAATCTTAACCGATATTTTTCGATATACAATTCTCCTTAAATCACTTATGAAATTCCTTGATATTTATTTGACATGTTAATTATTACCTATAGAATATACCGACAATATTGATTTTATTGAAATTTTGTGTAAAAGTTAGAAAAAAATAAATAAATCAACGCGAAATAGGTTATAGGTTGGCAAGCATGTTGATACTCCCACCTTAAGGTTGAATTCTCAACGTCATTCAATCTATTGCCAACCTATAACCTATTTCGCGTTGATTTTTTGAGTTTATTATTTTAATAACTAACATTTAAAGAAAATCAATATCGTCGGTACATTATTTAGGTAGTATCTGATATATTACAAAAATATCAATTTATTTCATTGCTAATTTTGGAAAAATTGTATAGTGAAAGAACAATGAGTGACAATGACATAATAATATTTAAAAAATCTTACCCGATATTTTTCGCTATACAATTATCCTAAAATAAGTTATGAAATTCCTTGATATTTATTAAATATGTCAATTATTACCTATAGAATATCATGTCGATACTGATTTTATTTAAATTTTGTATAAAAGCTAGAAAACATAAATAAATCTACGCGAAATAGGTTATAGGTTAGCAAGCATGTTGATACTCCCACCTTAAAACAAAATAAAAACGTTTTAATTCCTTATATTGTTTTTTTCTATTGGATACAGGGCAAACAACTAAAAAACCATATACAATCTGGACCAAAAGTCCTGCATAAATTAAGGATGCATTTTTCGGAAAAATGCTTGAACATGTAAATTCTTTTTTTATTTACGCATCTTTTGACGTGAAAGTTTAGCATACAGGGTGACAAATGTTAAAGATATGACATAATTCGGTATTTTTTCTTATGGAACACCCCGTATATTTTTCGATTTTTTAATTCTAATAAACATTCTAAATATATCTGATATAGCATATCCTACGCCTGAAGTGAAAGATTATCGAGACATTTTTGATTGAATAGTAGTATTTTTAAAGTCTACTTGGGTTTTATTATTTACATAGGTGTAAAGCAGTCCTTTAAATATGTTGTCATTAATTGTCAGTTTATAGCTGGCAGCTATCAAGTAACATTTAATCTTGTCTCATGCAGCATTTCGTACTACTTAACTAAATAAAATTGAAAATTAACAAAAGAAAGGGGTTAAATTGACTGAAACTCAGAGAAAAGATGTCTTAATAATTATGATAGGATGTGGTGATCGTGTTAGGACTCAAAGGGACGTTTGTAAACTATTTAATATAAAATTTTAAAATATTTAGATATCTCAGTCCAACGTTAGCAGAATCGAGAAGAGATTTAGAGAAACGGGACAGGTACGATATCTTCCTAGATCCGGTCGTCCTTCAATTTCAGAAGATAAAAAAGTAAACATCTATCTATCCATTGAAGAAAATCCACATAAACCCACTCAAGAGCTAGCACTGGATAACGAAATTGGAAAATCTGTAC
Source organism: Polydrusus pterygomalis (assembly GCA_963969555.1). Lineage (NCBI taxonomy): Eukaryota > Metazoa > Arthropoda > Insecta > Coleoptera > Curculionidae > Polydrusus > Polydrusus pterygomalis. Next base: position 26,425,508 of record OZ018379.1, read on the forward strand.
AATGAATTTTAAAAATAGAGAAATATCACCCATATAAAATAAAAATTAATCCACGAGCTTAACGAAGATGATCCAGATCGTCGCTTACAGTTTTGCAAAACTCGAATGAATATTTGCAATAATGATCATTTTTTTTTCACGTAGTGTTAGATTTTCTGACGAGTCTAGAACTAAAGAATAATATCCGATATGAAATTCAATTAATAACCGGTGAAATGATACATAACATTTTTGAAGAGTTTGAATTGCGGCTTGCTTGCTGCCAGGAAGTCAAGGTCAATGTAAAAAATGAAGGTATAAGTATTGTCAGTAACTTTAATATATAACCTTATCTTACAAAGATTTACAATTAAGTAATTAACGTGTTGTTTCGTCATATGTAAAATTTCTTCAGGTCATAGCTAACTGATGAGTCCTAATAAGAACGAAACGGTTTCGTCATTATCTACCTGGCTTTATAAAACCCATTATTTTAGCGTTCCGTTATACTTTAATGCAAACGGCTGCTTGCGAAACAGTACCACTTTCCGCACTTGATGGGAAAACACCTATTTGAACTAGAATTTCTTGTTTTTGGGAATATTACATATTCCATAGGCATCATGGGGATTACATATTTTATCACCCTATAATCTATTGACAACCGCCTTGACATACAACTGCTTTGAAATTCATTCTTTATGTTACGACATCGTATATTTCTGGATTATACGGGCAGACTGATGGTGTAGCGTCATAATTTCAGCGATAACTTGCAATGGCGCTTCAGAAAGAAGACAGAAATTTTATGAAATCAATAAAAGAACATCGTTAATTTTAGTCAACCAACGAATAGTTGTACACAGGGCTTTGTAAATATTTTCTATGGATTCAGACAAGTTTCATAGAAATTTTATTGAATATTGAACGGAATATTGTAATATTACGATTTTTATTTACGTTGTCGAATCGAAATTGATAATAGATAATTTAAAAATTTACTTTAAGTTTTAAAAGTCAATATTATTTTGACCTCAAAAGGGCAATTTAGTGTTTAGCGAATAATTAGGTGCGCATTGCCTTAAGTGTAAAATTGTGCAGTGAGGAAAAAATTATCGGTTCTCCAATGTTGGAAAATGGAACCTTTTCCTCTTTACTAGGACTTATCCAGGAAGCCGTTACTTAAAGCAACTCCACAGACTGCAAAACCGCAAATTCATCGCTTTATTGTATATTAGGCAGGTACGCACTTTAAAAAATGATTATATTTTAAATCAAAACGAACCCATGTAATGATTAAGGTCCACAAAAGATTGATTTAAAAAAAATAACACTGCCTACTGATTAGATTAAACTCCATGATAAGCCGTCTTATTTAGAACTGATTGATAAAAATTATATTTTAATCAATTCATATTAAATATTTTAATCAATTCCTAATGATAAATCGGCTTCGATATGTAATAATTTAATAACTTTTAATTTAATATTAAATAATTTTTGATTAAATTTTATGGACAATATTCATTGATGTTTAACGTCGCCTTTAAATGGCTTCTTAACTTCTTACTTTTATATAGGCAAAACTAGCATAAACTAGTTTTAAAGAAGATGCCTGTCGTATTTAAAGAAACTAATAAGCATAACACACAAAATGGCTTCTTAGGAAATTGTTTAATTAAAGTATCGATTTTGATGAATGCTAGAAAGAGGAAAACATTACATAATATACGAAACAATGTTACAATACAATGTTTCTATATTGTTGTAAGATAAGTGTATTGTTGTAAAAAAAAGGGAAATTTACCAATGGCAACCAGAGACAATTAAAAAGAGCAGAAAGTTTAAAAACATGGGATTAAAACCGTATTAGGTCATCCTATTATCGGCGAAATTCTTTTATTTGTCAGCTTTAACGTATTATATTGCTATCTTTGTTTTGATCTACTAAATAGATAAGAACAGCTTAAAAATAGAAAACAACCCGCCGATATTCAGTTAACCGGCGTTCGACCTTCAGCTGAATATCTGAGACCCAATGATCGAGGCAGATGTGACGTTAGTGAGTTTATTCTTTAGTTTTTATTGAAGAGCGTATCTTATTTATTTATTTCTCAGCAAATAATTCAAAATTTTAAAATTTGAAACAGTAGAATATTTTATTTTTCATTTCTCTATGCAATAGGATAAAAATCAAAATTTAGTGAAAAAGCCCATATAATGAGATTATTTATTTTATCTTGAAGTAACGAATTTTATTTTTTTGAAGTTTTGCTACTCTCTGTTGTTTACTTGTTATGAAATATATTTTCTTTTTAACCTCGTATTTTTTGTTTTGCTCCCAACATAATAGTTCTTTATGTATCAAGGGTATTAAGTAGATGATTATGCCCTGAGGGTGACAGTCTCACAAAGCCGAGGGCCTCTGGCCCGAGGGTCCGTAAGTCGCCCGAGGGTATATATCTATTAGTACCCGTGGTGCATACAAAATTTTATGTCATACCAGTTCGTTTTGAATAATAAATATTTTTTTTTAATTTAATTTGATTTACCAATTTTTTATTTTTACCTGCGACATTACCTTGATATTATTAAAATGTTTAATGTGTCAAAGTCAAAAATGAAAAATGGAACAAGATGCACACCTAATGCCCGCGCGGGCCATAATGTGTACTTTATGCCCGCAAGGGCATAAAGTAATCCATTATGTAGTTGGTATCTAAGGTATAAAAACACAATAATGTACTGGTATGACATAAAAAGTATTAGAGCACATTGGTTATATTACTCAAGATTTTTTGTTGGGTAAATTTAAAAAACAAGTATAGTTAAACAAAATTTAACTTTTAAATTTTCACTATATTAAAAAGAAAATGACATGTTGCGCTAACATTGTGGCTTCGTCAGGTCAATGATTATAAAAAAAATTAATAAATTTTGATATATGGCTAGCATAAAATATTTGGCTGTCCGGGTTTAGGGCTTCTCAGCATGCAGCATGACTAGTGTATAAATTTTTAACATATAAACTAGAACATTTTTTGATTTTTCAGGCAATAAATTTATAGCCGCTTCCTGACCGATCTATCTCCAACATAGCTGGCAGCGAACCAATTTTGCTGTTACTGCTAAGTTTATTTATTAATATTTTTTAAAGTAAATCTAAAGTGGCTATAGAAAAAACAGGGTTAACTTTGACAGAATTGTTATATGAGATTAGATTTTTGTAAATACATATTACGTTGAGGGTAAAAAAATTATTACTTTTTTAATATGGTTAGACTTAAATTAATTAATAAAAGAGTACATTTGACTATGCAGGGTGTTTTCTAAGTTGATACTTCTTTTTTACCTGTATATTAACCTTTTTAAATACTTAGGCAGGTTACACACGTATCGGGTAAGAATCGGCCGATATCGGGTAGCGACCGGGTACCAACCTTTCACATGTAGCCGGTTTTGTTGCCGGTTACCGGCCGATTTGGTGCAAATGAGGTCGAGGAACGAACATTAAATAATCAACTTTTGTCTGCAATGGATCGAAAGCGTATTATGGCAATACGGCTATTGTATCGACGAAGGTGTCGACCGACGTTTACAAAAGCGAAGAAGATATTGGGTACACCCAATCGCACATCTCGCCAGGCATTCTTCGTGGCAATCTTGTCCTTATATATTGCTAGAGTTTTGTCCCACAGAACAGGCTTAGCTTCCACCAAAGTAATTAATAATTCTGTGTCAATATCAGTATTACTTGCCATCTCGTCACTAATTGCGAACAAAAATAAACAAAATAACAAGCGACTGGAGGACTGCCACACGATACGTGTGAAAACTCGCATTAGGTATAATGTCCCAGCAACCGGCCGACAGTCGGTCGCCCGATACGCGACCAAGGTCTCTATACTATAGGTTGCCTGGTAACTTTGGGCCAATCAGATGTTCGCATTTCATGCGCGGGAATACGTCATCCAGACGACACATTTAAAATATTTTCATGGTCAGCATATAAAGAATGGCAATTAAATAGTTTTCACACAGAATTCCTGTGGTTTTGATATGTAAATTCAATTGCTTTTGTTTAAATATCATTTTTTGACAAACTTTAAATGATTTTAGCCCTTGAGAAAGGAATATTTCTTATATATTTTCCTAATTATGGCTTGGGTGGAAGAACAGGCACTTTTACTCTATTATCAATATTCTGATTATTAATTAGGCCTATCAGAAAATAGACAGTATTGTATTACTAATAGGTAGGTAAGTGCTAAAAGCATTTAAAATTTTGCATATAATGTTAAATATTATATTTTGGAAAACAATGTTTTATCTATTATTAAAAAATATTGGGAATTGTGAGAAATAATAACAATAATAATTTCTTTATTTCAAATTATACTTTACAATGGGGAATAAAATGAAATGATGTCACAAAATAAAATAGGTTTACCATTCATTACCTAAGAAGTTCAATAACGATTAGGGTTAATGTATATTAACACTTTTTTTAATGTTTTTGCTATTCCCATAATGTGCAAAATATCATATAATTCCATTTCTTAAATTGATATTAATTTGCAGCCCACTGTTTTAAAATGGATATTCCAGGCAGCGGATAATGCAAAGTTTGTCTTAAATATAGGTATATGACCGTTTACCAAAATATTTTAACGTAAGCTTTTAAGAGTTCATCCTGTGTCCAGCGAGCTTTAGATTTAATTTTTAAGGCAATGTCCACTTGGTTTGGAGACAAAACATCTTGTTCATCTAAGTTGAAGCCACTTTGTTTTAAAATCGTTTCTTTATTTTCATGATCTGCAATTTTTTTTTTGAGCTTCTCATTTTCTTGTCTCAATAATGAAAATTTTTTTTCCCAAATAATATCATAATCTGTTTTTTTGCTTGTTGATGTAACCTCCGAAATATCCATGGAAATGTTATCAATGGCTTTTAGCTTTTCTGTTTCTAACTGTAATAAACCTTCCACAGTTGCTTTGTTTTCTTTGGTTGTCACTTCATTAATAGAGCCTATTTATTTACTCTTTTTCACTTACCATCTTTGTTTAAAACCATTGGTTGGAAATTCATTAAGCGAGCTTGCAGTTCATTTTTGTAGTCAGTAAACAGAAAATGCTTGCTGCATATCCTCTTATTTTTGGGCGTCCAATTATCCTTTCAGCAACATTTTCGTTCCCATTCTTTTGAAACGATGGGGTTTTTTGGGAATGTAAAAAACATGATCTTTTTTCGCCTGGATCTGGCTTCTTCTTTGAATTACTGTTACATCTAGCTATGCTACAAATATTGCCACCACTCATATCTAAATAAATATTTAAACAATAATTTGTTTTAAAATTAGAACATAGAGAAGAATCAAGTTTAATAAACTAACCTTGAAATTCACACAATGAAAATCGCTGAAAATTTACAATTTGTGATAGTTTTCTCACAAAATAATATTGTGAGTTCGCAAAAATATGTCCACACTTCACAATTGTTTAAAATTTAACCACCTAAATAGCAAAATAACACTACAAAAGCAATAATTCAGTAAAAACCGCTATGTACACCATGTGCCAGTTCATTTTGTCTTTATGTATGACATAAGTAAGTGGGTGATTGTAAAATATAGTGTCAACTAAAACTCACAGTGGTCCGGTATATTTTAGATACTCGACCACTGTGCGTTGTTGAGGTTGCGACCCACTGTACACCAATCGGGGTCAAGTGCATTGCAACCTCAACACTTATTTTGGTATATAAACTGGGCCAGCTCAAGCTCTGGCATCGGTGATCATTGCCCGATCAAATTACTACCTCGACTACTTCTGCCAAGTGACCAACCCCAGTTTCCGGACAAGTGAAGCCGCCGCTCGTTGTCCTAACCGCCCCCGCGTTATCAAGAAGAAGACATGCTGGTTTACCTACTAGTGTAAAGAACTAAGAAGATTTCCAATAGACGCCCTTTTTATACATCCAGACTTTCATTCCTCCAACTACGTCCCGACACACGAAGAGAAATTCGTGACAATAGTTTTACAGTTCTGCTACTACAGAAAATCTTCCGGATCTTCATCTTAAATGTATATTTTATGTGTTGCCATTGGTAAAGTTCTCTTTTTTTTACAACCATACACTTATCTTACAACAATATAAAAACATTTGATTGTAACATTGTTTCTTATATTATGTAATGTTTTTCTCTTTCTAGCATTCATCAAAATTGATACTTTAATTAAACAATTTCGTGAGAAGCCATTTTGTGGGTTATGCTGATTAGTTTCTTTAAATACGTGTCATCATACCTTTGACAAAGGTCTATAAAAAAATTCACAGATCTTGCATCTTACGCAAGTATCATAGGCGTATTGAAAATACCTACCACATACAGTGGCGAAAAGGAAACCATTATGTCACAGCACAGATTATTCCTATCTGTGAGTATGTAACGTGCCACTATCACGCGTTATTATGACGGCATGGATGCTCCGATTTAGTTTGAAATAATAATTAAATTATTATACTTAGAAATGTGTAAATTATACTTAGAAATGTGTAACTTTGACTGTTTTGTTAAAATAAAAAATATAGGATAATCTGTATATTAGTACATATTGAAGAGAGCTCAAAACCACCTTTTCAAAAATAGCGACAAAATTATTTCTTTAGCTATACACAGCCATTAACCTGCTGGTCCTTGTACTCTTTGTTCATGAAATGTCTAAATCTTAAATCGGCTGTGAAATGTTTTGGATTGGTATATCCATTCTCCCCCGACTTTCTGTGTAATACGCCAAGACCGCCGCGCTATTTCGCTTCGTTTCAGCGACATTCACTGTTTATTTTTTTCCAATTTTATCGAAATTGAAACAATCAAAAATGCGGTTACCATGATATCGACTAACATGGACACCTGAAAATTTTAAAAATTACGAAAACGTTATGTGATATCAATGAAATTTAGACGAATAAAATCTATTTGCACTGTCGTAGATTAAATTTTGAATGATACACGTTCGATATGAACTTTGTTAATGAAACTTGTGCAATTAAACCACGAGGCGTGCACACGTTTTATTATAGTGTTCATCGAACTAGTATCATTAATAACTATCTACTAACTGTTCTCTCTCCCGGTCATAGTATCTTAATATTAACAAATATAATAATAAATGCCGAAACCCAAAACAAAACAATATTAATACTCAGGAGATGATGTCATCGATCCTGTGCTGCTCGGATGTTTGTTTAGACTTCACCGCCGTGTTATTTATGTACATGTCGCATGTCGTGTTCATTTTTCATGAAATAGATCCGTATATACGCACCCAGTAGTATTTTTAATAATAAAACAAATTAATAACGCCAAAATGGGAGCACATATAAATCTAAATTGACGTGTCCGAGCGTTTTCCCCAAAAGATACAGGTTAAGGCTATATTAATTTTATTCCGGACTTTTGGGCAACCCTGTATACTAATCCATTAAAAAGGTTTAATAATAAAATTTTATTTACTCTGTGCAAATATTAAAATAAATTCCATTGGTTTTAATTCTTCTGGTATAATAAATACTACATCTACTCTTTAAATATTTCGTATTTTATTTAAAAACTAATAACGATAAAATCCATAAACAGAAAAATATTGCGAAAAACCCAAATAAAAACGTTATGATGAAATAAAAAAAAATTAATTATGATGTGCATATAATAATTACTATATTATTTACCTAATTAATATTTTTAATGTGGGGATCGATACTTCAAACTTTCTAATTAAAAAGGTGCGCTTCTTGACGTCACATTCGCATACTTTTTACTATCTCGGTAGACCTTTGCCAAAAAGACGACGTTTTGCAAAACGAAACCTTTTTGGACGAAAAGGACAATCGCCATTACAGGATTTTATTCACCAAATCGATATTAAAAAAGTACACACACCGCAATGGTCTAAGGATATTTCTATTTTAGGGTTAGAAACCAAAGCATTTAAAAATATATGGCCAAAAAAATATAATTTATAAAAAGGTATCATATTCTGTACAAAATGCAATGTTTTAGTTAAGTATAGGTACCAGAAAAGAAAAGCTACGTACAATCAATTTTTATTTCAACTAAACATCAAACAAAATAAAAAGTCATATTCTAAACATAAACCAATTTTTTTTGTAATGTTGTATTTTTTTTTAATCACGAATATGCCCTCCTATGGAGTTTATCACTGCGCGACACCTTCTGGGCATACTCAGAATTAAATTATCCAAATCTTCCTGAGCTATGGCTAACCAAGCAGCATTTAACGCAGCAAAGAGTTGTTCTTGGTTCTGAAATTGAGGGTTTTCACGCAAAACCCTTCTTTGTAGCATATCCCATGCGTGCTCGATTGGATTTAGGTCTGGCGATTGAGCAGGCCATGGCAAAACGCCGATATGGTTGTCTTGTAAAAATTGTGCGGCATGTCTAGCGACATGAGGACGAGCGTTGTCGTGCATCAATATAAAGTCTGATCCAACAAGTCTTGCATGGGGTAAGACAATTGGTTGACGAATCTCTTCCACATATCGAAGAGCATTTAAAAAATGTTCAACCAAAACGAGATCGGTTCTTCCGCCGAGTCGTATTCCACCCCACACCATCACTGTGCCACCTCTATAACTGTGGACTTCTTGCACATTTTCTAAAACTCGTTGTAGTCTAGGTTCTCTCCATATCCTCAGCCTTCTTGAATCTGGATGCAACCCAAACCGAGATTCATCTGTAAAAAGAACTGGGGCCCATTGATTATTATTCCAATTCTCGTGTTCTGTTGGTCAATGGTCGTCTATTACGTAATCCACCTTCATGCAATCTGTTCCGAACTGTATAATTTGAAATTGCGATATTATGCGTTTCGCGTACCCGATTCATTATTTCTGGAACAGTTACTGTGGGATTTCTTTTAGCCATTTGCACAATAAAACGATCTTGAGCAGGCCGAGTCAGCCGTGATGGACCTGGATGTCTTTCAGAAACATCACCTGTTTCTTGAAAACGTGTCCATCTGTGATGTGTGGAGAGTTTTAGCTACACGAGCTTGCCCAGTACCAGCTTCTAACATTCCAACAGCCCGCAACATTTCATCCCGGTTAAGATGGCGTCTTTGCATGATACACAAGTAACAGACGAAGTCTATACTCTACTTTGGATCACAATATGCTGAACAATATTTTCAAATTTTAAAACTGATATGTCTACTTACTTTGATTTAAAAATAAGTTTTTGCCGAAGACCCTTTTTGCAAACGTAAAATAATGTAGTACATTTCTTATACAAAAAAAACATTAAAATGCATATCTCTTATCATTAGCCTAAACATATTTTACCAACCCAATACATTTAAGTGCGATAAAAACTTCCTTACACTCATTGAAATAAATATCCCTAGACCATTGCGGTGTGTGTATTAATCCTATTGGAGAGATATGATCTTACTAACTAGATGAGCGGCAACAAAAACCTGAAAAGTGAAATGTTTTCTATCAAAATACTGTGAACAACTTTGTCAGAAGCCTTGGAGAAGTCAGTATAGATAATGTCCACCTGACTATGCTTATTAAGCCCCTCAGAGATATATTGACTAGTACATACAAGATTAGTAACAGTTGCTTTACCACGCAGAAATCCATGCTGCCGGTCAGATATCATACCCGAGACATGTCCACTTGTCCACTAACATAGTCATGAAAAACAGTTTCAAACAGCTTGTTGAAGTTGCATATTATAGATATAGGTCTATAATAATTGTTGATATCATTGTCATCTTTTTTCAATAAATATCCATATGGTGATAATTACTTGTAGTATCAAGAAAATTGCTAGTCGTATACAAGGTAAAACAAAACGCAAAAGTACTTTTTTCTGAACTTTTTTAAATAGAACACCATATACAGGGTTGGGCAAATGTTCCGGAACGGCTTAATTACAGGCGAACGAAAAGTGATATCGGATCTTTTTTTTTTTAATGTATATTTTTACATTTTTAAATTCCACATAAAATTATAATTATTTTTTATTAAATGCACTACTAGTCTATACTTCATAGTTTCCGAGAAATTGACTCTCGAAAAGTGACATTTTTGAATTTTGACAGCTTATAACTTTCTAACAGTACGTCTTAGAGCAAAACGGCTGACATGTCCCTATCTTCAATTTTTATTATCTTCCCAAAAAAATCAACTTCCGGTTAAACCGGATCTAACCCGAAAGCAGGAAGTATAGTTGTTCCGGTTTAACTGGAAGTTGAATTTTTTGGGAAGATAATAAAAATTGAAGATAGGGACATGTAAGCCGTTTTGCTCTAAGACTTACTGTTAGAAAGTTATAAGCTGTCAAAGTTTAAAAATGTCACTTTTCGAGAGTCAATATCTCGGAAACTATGAAGTAGAGACTAATAGTGCATTTTATAAAAAATAATTATAATTTTATGTAGAATTTAAAAATGTAAAAATATACAGAGTGTTCTATTTAAAAAAAAAAAATAGCGTCTACACTTGACAGTTGGTGACATTACTGACATATGGTATAATAGTCAAATAGTAAAATTTTAGTCCTATAGATTGCCCAAAACCCGGATCCGATATCACTTTTCGTTCGCCTGTAATTAAGCCGTTCCGGAACATTTGCCCAACCCTGTATATTTAAGATTTTTAAATTGCTCATGCAATTCTAAATATAATTCATGTAGCATATCCTATACTTGAAATGAACGGTTTTAGAAATATTTACATTTATATTTTAAAATATCAAAGCTGTTACACGAGGAACCGAGTTTAAGGATAAGTTTTTCACGTTTAAAATTGAAGTAAATCGTATGTGCATACGGTTTTGGAGAAATTCGGTGACAGCGGAAAGTTAAATTGGGTTTTATTTTACCTGGCACTGATGTACTCTTAACAATAGTTTTTTACGAAAAAAATTTTTATTTTTCCATTTCCACGTAGATATAATAAAAGACGGAATATTTGTCATCAAAGTATTTTCGGTAAAAACAAGCACTGGCACACTAAAAGTACTTACATAAGGTAAGTGTAAGCAATTACGCCACGTTAAGCTATAAAAATTTTTTTTCGAGAAATGGCTCTTTTTTGATAGACATTTTTTTTGGCAGATTGGATATTCTAAGTTATAAAATATAAATTTAACAAAATTATATAAAAACAAAGTACATATCAATTTTTTACCTTTCTTTGCACAAAAGCGGTGAAAGCAATAACGCCATATACGGTGTAATCAGTAAAGTCCGCATCATATGGGATTTTTTTTATTATTAATTTTGCTCGAAATTTGACTTTGGCATCAAGTTCTGCTTCGATCGAGATGAAAATTAAGCAAAAAATAGTAGTCAAGTGATATCTGTCAAATTTAATTTTTTTCCAAAAAATAATTCAAAAGTAGGGTTATTTCTGAAAGTATCGAAGAAAGTTATTGGAAAAAGTTTTTTTAAATGCAGATTTTAGCCCACGTGCAAAATTTTAGCTGCATAAGATAATTTTAATTTTTTACCCATATCTTGTAAATTGCACCACTTTTGCAAAATAAGACTCAGCGCAACCTACATAAAACTTCTTAGTTTCGACAATGCTTTATTTCAGATACATTTTCTTTAAAGTAGCGCCATATTAAATGTGTGTTTTACTACAAAATCTAAATTGGGCTATTAAAATTTGGTCGCATATGATGCAAAGGTTATTTGATTTTGACCCTGTATAAGATAACTTCATAAAATAACTATTTTTGAAAACGTAGTTTGTGTCTAAAAGTAATACACCTTAATATTAAGACAAAAAAGAACACAGTGTCATCAGTAGTATTCATAATAAATTTTAGTGGGTGGTAAAAAATCAAAATTATCTTATGCAGCTGAAATTTTGACATGTGGGCAAGAAAATGTATTTTCAGAAATAATCCCATTTTTGAATTATTTTTTGGAAAAAATTAAAATTTGCCAGATAATTCGAATCACGTGACTACTATTTTTTTTGCTTAATTTTCTTCTCGATCGAAGCAGAACTTGATGCCAAAGTCAAATTTCGAATAAAGTTATTAATAAAAAAAAATCCCATATGATGCGGACTTTACTGGTCACACTCTATATGGAAAAGTCAATATAATAAATTCACTATTTTGTCACTATATTGTGTTCCGGAACGGCTTAATTACAGGCGAACGAAAAGTGATATCGGATCCGGGTTTCGGGCAATCTATAGGACTAAAATTTTAATATTTTACTATTATACCATAATATGTCAGTAATGTCACCAACTGTCAAGTGTAGACGTTATTTTTTTTTTTTTAAATGGAACACTGTATATTTTTACATTTTTAAATTCCACATAAAATTATAATTATTTTTTATTAAATGCACTATTAGTCTATACTTCATAGTTTCCGAGATATTGACTCTCGAAAAGTGACATTTTTGAACTGTGACAGCTTATAACTTTCTAACAGTACGTCTTAGAGCAAAACGGCTTACATGTCCCTATCTTCGATTTTTATTATCTTTCAAAAAGTGTCAATTTCTGGTTAAACCGGATGTAGGAAATATAATACTTCCGGTTTGAACGGAAGTTGTTACTTTTGGAAAGATAATAAAAATCTAAGATAGGGACATGTATGCCGTTCTGCTCTCAGACGTACAGTTAAAAAGCTAGAAGCTGTCAAAGTTCAAAAATGTCATTTTTCAAGAGACAATATCTCCGAAACCATTAAGCATAGACTAATAATGCTTTTATTAAAAAATAATTATAATTTTATGTAGAACTTAAAAATTTAATAATATATAGGGTGTTCCATTTAAAATATGGAAGTGGCTATTATTTTTGTGTGGAAGCGGCAACACTGTATTGTTAAAAATATTTTAGATAGGTAGAGCGTGTCCGTTTATGTAAACGACCAAATTTTCAGAACGATTCCTTTACTGGTTCGTCAGAAACGTCTAACGTTCCATCCACCGTGAATCACCCTGTATATGGAAAAGTCAATGTAATAAATTCACTATTTTAATTATTATTGTGCTTATTGTTTTTTAATCCTGAGACGCTTTAATTTTAACATCAAAAATTACATTCTGCAAAGTAAAAATTTCATGCCTAAATTCAATCCCCTTCCGGTGACAGTTGCAAAACCCCAAATTTTTAAATCAGCAGGGGTTCGTGATACCTCATTTAAAAGGTCATTTTATTTTCTAATCAAAAATGCATTTGTTTAAAATTTTATTTTACAAGTTTTTTTTACTCGAAGGGGGTTGATTTTGGGGATAACATTTTTACGTTGCGAGATGAAAATATAAATTTAACAGAATTAGATAAAAACAAAGTACATATCGATTTTTTGCCTTCTTTTGCAGAATGGCGTTATTGCTGACGCGGTGAAAGCGATAACGCCATATATATGGAAAAGTCACTATAAATTCACTATTTTAATTATTATTGTGCTTATTTTTTTTTAATCCTGAGACGCGTCAATTTTAAATTCTAAAATTACATTCTGCAAAATAAAAATTTCATGCCTAAATTCAATCCCCTTTCGGTGACAGTTGCAATACCCCAAATTTTTAAATCAGCAGGGGTTCGTGACACCTCATTTGAAAGGTCATTTTATTTTCTAATCAAAAATGCATTTGTTTAAAATTTTATTTTACAATTTTTTTTACTCAAAGGGGGTTGATTTTGGGGCTAACATTTTTACGTTGCAGGATGTCGTTTTGGAATCTCTAAAACCTGACGTGTCTTGAGATTAAACACAAGTACGATAAGTTTAATAAATAAACCAAAACGCTTACCAACTAAAAACATTTCTATATTCAAAAATTAAAAAACAAAATCCATCGCTTTTAAATATTAATTTTAATGGTTGTCATTAATGCTTCGATCTTGTTATGGCGATATTGCTAACAGTCACATTTTTTCCTTACTTAATCGATTTTTCATTAAAGAAAAAAAGTTTATAAAAGTATCCTAAATATCTAGTTAACATAAAAACAAACTTACCTAGAATCAACTTTTTCCAAAAACAAGGCATCTGGACAGTTGACAACCACATGTGACATTAACAGCTGATACTGGTTCCTTCCCAAAAGTTACCAGTTCAATAGTAGCAAGCTCACGTGTCAGTGTTTCAGAGAATACATTTTCTTGGTGTTTATTATTTAAGTTGAACGGTAGAATAAACCTGTTGATAGAACACAACCATATGCGCTGTATCTGTCATATGAATTAAAAATCTCGGATCTGCAATACCATGGCGTTATTGCCTTCACCCAACGACTATAATAGTATATTAAGGTACACGTTTCATAAGAAGCGGTTTTACCGCACGCGTCTATTTTAAAAAACGAGCCACAAAGTGGCGAGTTTTTTTATTGACACGTGCGCTAAAACGCCTTATGAAACATGTGCTTTATACATTTTTTTCTATTTCACCTTTTATAATCAAGAAAAATACATTTTAAAAAGAAAATAAATCCTTCAAATTTTGTAAATTTTTATGTCTAAATTTTATGTTGGTAATACTATTTTTTATCATAGTAGCCTCTGGACAACAAAAATTATTTTGCAAGCTGTCATTTTTTTATTTATTGACCCATTTTCACCACGAGATTCTACAGTTATTTTAGCGATATGAGATTTGAAATTGGACGGAATACGTTGTGTGATCCTTTTACATTCGGTACACATATACAGAGCGTTCGGAAATTCGGGCGATTTTACTACTTTTTTTCGAATTTCAAAAGACGTGATTTAACGTCACGGCATTGCAATTTAGTATAGGGAAGATGGAAAATTCAAATAAAGTTGAAGTTAAAATCGACATTGGAAGGTTAGTAGATTGAATTTTGGATAGGATTTGGCAGAAAATGCTAGCTTGAAGCATCTACAAAAGATTGATTTATAGATTTATGCAACCAACATACATGACTGTTATCCACACAGAATAAAAAGGTAAGTTATCAAGCTATTTTTCCTCTGCGAAAAATGGGTTTTCTCGTAAATCACAAGGGCCGCGCAAGTCAATGAAATAAAACATTTAAATGTTACCAACATCAAATAAAGAAAAAACGCGTATCGAAATAGCTTCATTACGATACGCAAATGCGTATCGTACTGAGCTTATTATGAACTTGAAATAGAAAAACAATATTATAGTCATTAGCCTTCACCTACCTTACTTTCCAGGTGGACCAAATTTTTCTAATCTCTTTGATAAACGAGAGCAATCGTAACCAAAAAAACGTCAGACGTTCAATAAATTAATAAACAAAATTTAAGTAATTTTGTAACCAAAACAAATAACTTGTGGCCCTATACCAATTTTCCTTTTATTGCTTCTACTTTTTTCCCAAATTCTATTAAAATACCCAATAAAAGTTTATTACAAAGGGTGAAAAGGTTGTTGAGAAATAAAAGAAAGTTTGTAAAAATATAAAAATGTATTCGTCGAAACGACATGGTCATTTGGTCATAGTGGATATATTTCCGGAAGAGCCCAATTATGCTTTGTATGTTGAAAATTGTTTAGGTTTTATTTTTATACCTCTTGTGGTATCTAAAACACTCAAATACGCTTCAAAAAATTCCTGTATTTTTCCTTTCTGTTCAACGTAATTAGCCTACATATTTTTAAGCATTAGGTTAGGTCAGTGGCGGATTTACAAATTTGCCGCTAGTAGGCTATTCAATTTTTGCCGCCCCTATACCAGTGACGGCTCGTGAGTTGTGAAATAGGTAAAGTGTTCGGGAAAGAAAAAGCCCGTTGCAGGCGAAATGCGCCGCAGGCGAAAATTTTTTAAAACCACGCTCAAATTTGGTCAATAATTTTTAGTAAATATTTTAAAAATTTATAATTACCTACTTATTTTATTGAAAATGAAATTTCTTTCTGCAAAGCCAGTAAAGTTCCAACTACCTTTTTTTTATCCCCATTAACAGACACGGCCAACAATAAAGTTTATTTAAAAAAATACTACCCATCGACCATGAATAAAGATTAAAACCATTTATTTCTGTAAGATAAAAAAAAAATTTTGGGCCAAATTTGCCGCCCCCTAAAACCTGCCGCCCTAGGCTCCAGCCTACTCAGCCTAATGGTAAATCCAGCACTGGGTTAGGTTAGGTTAGAGTGGCAGACCTCTGGCATTGTCCAAACAGTCACACGTAGTCCCATAAGGACCGTTGTGGTACCACACATGTTCCGCGGAACCTATTTGCATCAGCTACCTGATGGTTAACGCGATCCTAAAGAATCTTGACAGCTCAATCAAACCAGCCACTGCTGTTAATAAACTTAGTAAGTCGACCCAGTTGCAGGCTGCTCACTTCCTCAAGATCATTAAAAAATGGTTCGCCCAGTGCATTGAACCTTCTTCTCGCGAGGCCGGGGCATTCACACAAGAAATGCTGAATACTTTCCTCCTCTTCTTCATCTCTGCAACTTCTGCAGAAGTCGTTAGTTGGTATTTGCATACGTTCAGCGTGTCTACCGAACAGGCAATGTCCGGTGATTACGGCAGTGATGTTTCTTAGGTCCTTCCGACTGTGCTGTAATAGCGCTGCGGTTTTCCTGTTATCAAGTAAGGGCCACAATTGCCTGAAGATGCTACAAGTTGTAAGCCCTGTCCATCTGCGTTGCGCAAGTTGTTTAGCTATTTGATCTATCTCTTCTTTGACTGATCCTAGTGGTCTAGCCACATTATTCTCTGCTAGTTCGACAGACATGCTTGCACCCTCCCTGGCGAGCGCATCAGCAGTCTCGTAGCCATATATGTTGCTGTGTCCAGGAACCCAACACAAGGTGATTCGATGTTGAGCACCAAGTGTGCAGAGATTGTTGCGACAGCGCCTTAATAATTTTGACTTAGTACTGCTGGAGCAAATTGCCTTTATAGCTGCTTGACTGTCTATATAGATAGCTATAGACGCAGGTCCTCTCAAGCCAGGGTGATCCCGCAGGATGTTGACTGCTTTATCTACTGCAAAAATTTCTGCCTGGAAAATGCTGCAGTAGTCAGGGAGTCTACACGACCTCTGTATTAGCATGTTTTCGGAGAAGATACCAGCTCCCACCCCGACGTCCATTTTTGAACCGTCTGTGATGATCGAGTGATCCACCTCCATTTTTAAGCGTTACGGAGGTACGTAACAAAAAGGGTAAAAACTGAAAGTTCCTCACTATAAAAATAGTTTTACTACATATCATGTAGAGTCAACTTTTTCTAAAGGCAAAGCGTTTTGACAGTTGACAGTCACATGTGACATTAACAGCTGATACTGGTTTCTTCCTAAACGTTCCCATTTCAGTAGCGGGCCGTAGCAAGCTCACGCATATATTTCTAAGCGTTTATTATTTAAATTGAACGGTGAGAAGAACTCTCCTATTTACAATAACAAACATTTCATTTATCATCATTTGTTATTATAAATTTAATATTATTAGCTTATCTATTTTAATTACGGTACAATAGGTTGCCAGACCTTGCGCTCACTGAGAACTAATCCAGCTGTTTGTATTTATAAATACATGGCATTGTGACGGCTTTGTACTACGCCGCGAAAGTAAATTATGAGATGGCAACGCAGCGTTGAACGTAAAACAGGCGCAAGCGCACCACTTGACATGCTTGGTTGGCTCGTAGCTACAATATTTAAACGGCGAGACTCTTGTTTGTTGTCAGAGTTGTTTACACAGAATACGGAAGAAATAGAACGCAAACTGTACACTAAAGTTTGTAGCGATAATGCGCCAAGGAATGCCGTGCATGTACAGGAAACTAAGGAAGGAACAGAATCGGTTACAGGAAACTACATTTTAAAATATTTTCTTCCGTTCGCCAATTGGTCAAGAAAATAATATTATCGCATAGCTGGCCTGGCGCATCCGGCATTTCGTTTTTTCCATGAAAATTTTAATGCGGTTATCGTTTTATCCAAAACTCAGCTAAATAGTAGTCTGTGGAGCCCTATTATTTAGTTTACCTAAAGCTTAAAAAAGTACATTATTAAAAGCATTTCTGGTTTGAAATTTATTAAACTTTAGGTTTGGTTCCTGCAGACCACTTTTTGACTGATTTTTGAAAAAAATGAAAGAGTAACGAAAAGGATAAACAAAAAAATGTGATTGTAGAAAATTCCTACTTTATTTGCAAAGTTAACAAATAATACTTGGTAGGACTAGTGTTTGCTTTGCTTATCAATTGGATATTAAGAAACAAATTTGGTTATAAAAAAAAATTTATAGGTTCGAGGGGGCTGAAAAGTAGCCCCCTTGAATTCGTATTTAAAAAAAAGTTTATACCTAGCACGATTTGCTTTTTTATTATAAACTTTTAAAGGTTTTCGCCCTGCTTGATTTAAGAAATCATTAAAAGCAGTGAATAGTGAATAAAGATTTCATTATTGCGAATAATGGGTATTATTATATTAAGCAAAACACATAATGGACACTTTATACAATTAGTATTGGACAAAAATGTAGGTACCTATAAGTAAAACACTAATTGTTTGCATAAGATGTACTCTGATGGCAGCGGCATCTTGAATTGTACAATTTATGTTCCTTAAAACTCTGACGGCGTCTTGTTTTTGTATTTACACTGAGCTCTTTTTCACTTTTCTCATGCTATTCTTTCATTTAAATACAACTAAGAAAAGCTAACCTAATTTTACCTCAAACTGAGTCAAACATTACTTGTAAGTATAAATGTTTCTACTAATAACACTATTTTTAACTTTAACATAATGAAATAAACAGTAGGTATACACTTTTTGAGCAGCCTCGGCAGCGTGTAATAAACACAGATTTAACAGTATTTTAAATATAACTAGTTTTTTCGTAAAAAGCCTAGTACATAAACATAATAACAATATAACATAACCTCTGTACTCTGTAACTTAAACGAAAAAAACACAGAAAAATAAAGGATTTAATAGCATCTGAAATATCACAGAGAAAATCCATACCGTATTTTCGCTGAGGTGGTGCCATCCTCAACATGTACAGCGAAGCTTATACTTAAACGCTTCCTCCATTTAAGTTTGTTTTCTATTTTCTTCTGTATTCTGTGGTTGTTTATAGCATTTTCCATTGCTAAATTAGGTGCAAGTGAAAATTATTCTTATGTTTTGCCAATGAATGCCGTTACTTTTAGTCTATCGCACGGGTTGAGTTCCATGTTTTATAATAATAATAATAATATCTTTAATGCCAACCAAATTATTTCACAATAACAAAGCATCGTCACAAAAATGAATTCCACATAATGTGGATATTATTGTATGGTAAAATTAAACTTAAGATATTTATATACTTAATAAATATTAAAATTTCAATTTAAAATGTTAGGGAACAAATAGGTTAAAAGCATTAAAATGTAAAATTAAAATCGTACAAACACTTCTCCTGTAACAAGTTCAAGACATATTTTTTGAACTTTTTATTATTTTCTATTTGCTGTATTTCAATAGGAAACTTTCCAATTTTTTTTTTCAATAATATGATTTAGTTAGACCTAAAAAAAATATTTCCCAATTATTACTCCTTAAATCAGTAATAACTTGATAAAAATTCTATAAAGTTTCGCGCGTGTCAAAAGCATTGCAAACGACCTTTTAAGCCCGCCAAGCCCGATGACGTCAGGAAGTATGACTTTTCCGTCATCCGTCATCCTGATCGGTGGCCGAGCTACCGAGTTTGCATTTGGATTGCCGTGTGTTATTGTTATTTTATTGTTGTTTTAGGGTGGAATTTTCAACGTCGTTCAATTTATTGCCAACCTATAACCTATTTCGTGGATGTCACACGCGAATTATACTTCTTGACGTCACGACCCGTTTTTACCCGCTTGGGATAATTTGAATTTTGGGGCATTTTTAAATCTTGCTAGCGGTCTTTTGGGACGAATTATGTTGTTTTTTTTGCTGCCATATGTTTTATGACAATATATACTTACGATTTATAGAATTTTTTCCCCGTTTAAGATTTTTGTCAAGTTCCCTATTGGTAGCATCCTATAGGCTTTTAATGCTCTGTAGTGGGGGCTTCTTTCGTAGTAGGTAGAGCCATGAGCGGGAATGTTGAGATTCATTCTGCCTCTGGTCACCATATCGCCCGTGTAAAAATCAAGATTTGTCCTAAACAAATCAGGTTGCTCTTTAACGAATGACACAAGTGATAGACAGTAGAGCTAAGGAACAGTAAGTATACCTTACTATATAATCAATTGTAAATAAAATGAACGCTGTATTTTTGCAATAGTATGCTGATAAACCGTTAAGACCTTCGAATAAGTTTAAAATATGGTGAATGCGATGGTAATGGAACTTAGCCCAGTCCTGTCTCTGTCGCCAACACCAGACCTCAACTGGCTATGCATTTATGTAGTGTAAATTTTGGTCCGTGGAGTTTTTATAATTAATTTGTTATGAACTGGTTAATTACCGATTGTAATTAATTTGTTATGAACTGGTTAATTACCGATTATGAACTAGTTATAAATATGATTAAAAGTTTTCGCAGCTAATTCACTAGTAGTAGTAGTAGTAGTAATTGAGGGGAGGTTCCGAAAACCTGGCAAGTAGACCATCCGCGATCCTTTTTGCCTACCCCAGAGTCTTCCCCCAATCACACTAACCACCTTGGCCCCCGCCAAAGCGTCCCGACCTCTTTATGAAGTTGAGTATGTCGCTCCAGGGTAGGGCCGTGATTTCTTCCTTCTGGAGAGCCGCTTATCCCAGGACCTGGTGCCTGAGTCTTCCCAGGGCCTCGCAGGTACCCAGGAAATGCAGCTTTCTCCTCCAGACATCCGGCACAGATTGGGTCGTCTTCGACACCAATAAGTGATAGGTGCTTCCTCAGCTTGCAGTGTCCTGTCAGTATCCCAATCAAGGGATTTACACATCGTCTTCTATTTAGAATCCAATCTAGCTTAGCCTTGCTCGGCCAAGCTATAAAGTCCTTAGCTTGTCTGCACCCTTGGATCGTCCGCCATTGCTCCTTAGAGCGGCGTTCAGCCCACTCATTGAGTGCGGATCCTACCTGCTTTTTTGTTATTCCTATAGCCGGTTCTGGTCCAAGGAATGGGGTCTCAGCTCCACGTCTGACGAGTTGATCTGCCATCTCGTTACCCTGAACCCCTTGGTGTCCGGGGACCCAGACCAGATTTACCTCTTTCCTCCTCGAGAGTCTCTCCAGTGCATCGACGCATTCGCTGACGAGGTTGGTTGTGACTCTTGGTTTACAGATGGTAATGATGATAATTCACTAAAAGTGGGACGCATTTTCCAAATGGTTACGAAAAGTCTATTCAACGTTACTCCATTGACCTTTATTAGTGTAGTTGTAAAAATTGAAGAAAATTCGATAAAACTCGAGAAAGAACATTTTATGTGACTCATGCTCTTTCATGGCGTTGATTATGGTTTGTTATTTGAACTGGTTGGTAAATCAATATGGTAACCATAATATATGTCTTACACTTGCTAACAATTGGCACTAATGATTTTATAAGAAATTACCCATGTTATAAAATAAACAACGCAAATAAAAAAGTTGTTTGTGTATTGGCCACTAACATAACTTTTGTTAAATATGACAAGATATCTTTTAATATATATTCGCTATAAAAAAAAACGAAATCTCATTTTGATTAGGTACCCAGAAATTTTATAAAAATGTTCAAAGAACATTATTTGATTTAAAACGGATTTTACTTGTAAAGAAAAAAATTGTTTGCCAAGAAGTATGCTTTGTAACGAATCGGTGGTTAAACATAAAAGAAATTATTTCAGATATAAACCTAGAGATAAACTTCAGTCAAAAAATTAAGGGTATTTTTGATATTTGCTACAAGAAAAATCTATTTTGTGAAATTCGATAAGAAAATTGTAATTTTATTTATGGTTGTCCCATAATTGATACTTTTGGCCATAAAGTTTTCTTTCTTATACCTACAGAGAGATAAAAATATTTTTATATCTAATACTTTCTTCGGCTCCTGCCAGACATTTAAGAACAATAAAAATGTACCTATCCGTGAATTTGTTTAAAAACCATTGAATTTATTATAATCAAATTCATTTACTATAAATATAGTATTAAATTCTACTTTTAAAATTCGGTAGACGTCATGTAGGCTACTCTTCACTCTACTAAAATTTAAAATATTCTATTACTATGTGTCAAAATTGAGAAACCTTAAACAAACTCTTTTTGAAGGAACAATCCATATTATATTATTTTTAATTTAAATATTTTAGTAAGTGTTTCGAAATTTTTGTATACATTATTAAAATAATTGCGATAAAGTTATAGATTTGGGAATCTGGCCAATGCACAAAATTCCTTATGAGCCAGTAATAGACGAACATGTATTTATTGTGGTTTATTATATATACCTCTCTTTCTCTTTCTCTCCCTATATTATGCAATTAATTGACTGGCAAGGCCTATCCATATTGAATTTTTTCGGCATGATGAAGCGCCATCAAGTTTTTGCGGCGCCAGAGAGTTTTTGCATTGTTAGTCATTAGGCATCAACGTCGTAAATTTTAAATTATTTTAATAATTAGGAGTTTGTGGTACAAGTAGGTATGTAGGGCCACAGCCCTCTTTACTCATCAAGCCATAAAGTGACATCGGGCAACGCCGCATCAGCTGGGAGTTGTGGATCCACAAGCTATTATTTTAACGCGCGGCAATATTCTTTCTGATAATATTTTTGTTTCTTTTGACTCTATTGCTACTATATTGACATTGAAAAATGTACAAATAAGTAATAAATAGTTTTGGATAACAAGAACAACGTAATTATCAAATAATAGTAATATTGCGTTGAGAAGCTGTTTTTGTTTCACTACGAGTAGATTTATTGGATGGATCAAAAGGAATATTATATTGTACAAATTATTATATTCTGCGTTTAACTTACAGGATTGACTATCGACTTCTGAAGTCTCAAAATTTATATAAAGTAGAGAGGGATGTGGTAGGGCCATGGCACTGCTGAGTGCTGCGCTTGACCAATGGCAAAAAGGCTGCAGAAGACTTTGAACCAATAATATTTATTACAAATAGCATTGAATATCAAACTATAAGAAGGCCATATAACCAGATTTCCTAAATCTGCTACGTTAAATTCATAGATGGCACCAATGCGTCATAAAAAATAAAGCGTGTTGATGCAGCCACTAACGAAAAGCCTTTTCACTGCTAAATTAAAACATTGTTGCCGCGTGTCTGTTTGACTTACTACATGAGTTTTTTAAATTTATTTTTATAGCTTATCGTAAAACTTGATTTTACATAAGTACCTACACCTATCCTAGATTTAAGTAGCTTACATTTATTTTCCTACCTATAGTATAGTCTAGACTTAAAAATGTCCCTATTTTTAATTGCTTTGTAGCATATTATATTTTCAACCTTTTGACGTTCCAACGTTAATTGCATGAATACATATTGACTGCCATGTTTTCTATTTCTAACAGAATTAAATGACGACTCTCACTATTCAATACATACTTAGGCTACAACGTATATGTTGGATAAAATATGAATGATGTGCGGTTTGTGTGTGGTTTGTATAACTTGGTTTTTATTTGCAATTATTGCGACTTTTCAAAATGGTTAAAATAAGTAGGTTTTTACTTTTTTACTTAAAGAAACATCCAGTTTGTTTGTATTAGTGTATTACGTATTTTGCTATTTTTCGACGAAATAAAACCTATTTTAGTTATACTTGCTGTCGCATTGTATCTACTTTTATTTGATTAACATTTAACACCTAATGCAACGGTAAACGCATTGTGAAAATCGGTCCAATTACCCCGGAGTAATCAGCGTACATATTATTATCAAAAACATACATTCGGCTGGAATTGAGAACCTCCTATTTTATTGTCTGTTCAAAATGCTTATATCATTAAAAATTCCAATAAAATATAATATGCGGCAACACCACGACATCACATCAGTGAATTTGAGACATCTGTTGCCGAGGCGCTGCATTATAACGGCAGATTTAAGGTTAGAGTTACGATCAACTCCACAATGGCGGCCAATCCACCTCCAATACGTCTAAAACTGGGCTGTCAACTTTTCTTGGACATTGGCCATTCTTATAGTTTGATATTCAATGCAAATAGGCTGTAGTTTTGGTATATTTTTTTTGCTACAGACGATAGTATTTAACTTTTAACCCTTTTAAAATACCTAAAAACCGATCGTGTTTTTAACAAAAACTTTAAATAGGTTCCTAAAAGGGCACAATCGAGCCATCGCAATAAAAGGACAATCTAATTCTTGCGAAAGAAAATCCAATATCGACACTTTGTGGTTATAATGGAAGAAAACGCAGTTCCAGTTAAACCTTAAATTAAGTTATAACGAAACAAGGAATTCGGAAAGTCAAAGGATAAAAGGGAAAATTATTTGCCTCTTGACGGCTGTCGTAACGGCTTGTTGAGGTTTAATTGACCTTTATTTAAAAAGCAGAATTGACCTACTTTAATTGGTAGCTATTAGTTTATTTATGAAAGGCTTCCTAAAGAATTAAGCGGCCAAATAAACTTGCTTGACTTTTGGAGGGATTTATGCAAACGTTTTTTAGTTTAGTGGCATTTAAAGCATGTGATAAAGAAATTCTTAAATAAATTAACTTTGAGCAACTGATGTATTAAACCAGGATCACTGCAACGGTTATTGTTTATAGTATTTACAAGAAATAGCATGAATATAAAACTCTTGCCGGTTTGAGATAACATTAATTTACTTATTTATTTAAAAAGCAGAATTGTCCTATACTTTAATTGGTAGCTATTAGTTTATTTATGAAAGGCTTCCTAAAGAATTAAGCCGCCTAATAAACTTACTTGACTTTTGGAGGGATTTATGCAAACGTTTTTTAGTTCAGTGGCATTTAAAGCATGTGATAAAGAAATTCTTAAATAAATTAACTTTGAGCAACTGATGTATTAAACCAGGATCACTGCAACGGTTATTGTTTATAGTATTTACAAAAAACTAGCATGAATATAAAACTTGTTGGTTTGATATAACATTAATTTACTTAATGTAAATCTACTACAGGGTGTCCCAAATTCGATGCTTTTCATTTCTGGAAAACTATAATAATACAGCAAAGTTTAAATTGGGGCAAAGTGGCATGATTTAAAGCTTACGTTAATGTTGGTGAGAAATTAAGAAAATTCCGACTAATTCTGGAGATATGTATCGGCAAAACGTTATTATAAAATGAAAAGAACTTTTTACGATGCAGAACTTCTACTGTAAAAAAGGATGGGTTTTTCGGTTTTCAGATATCACCATCAAACCAAAATTATATTGCTTATATTTTAGCATTCTAGCTTTATCAAGATAAACCTAATAATGGACAAATTAATGGCGTATTTTTTACTAAATAGGGTTTTAAATGTGGCAATGTTCTCGATGCAATGGAAATTTAAAAACATTTTTTTATATCTATTATAAATTTAATAAATTTTAATACTATTAAAAAAATTATATTGTCGAACTTCCATTGTCTTTATTTTGTTACTTAACACAACGCTTCGGTTAGTTAGTATCTCTAATCGGTTTCAAGTGTAAACTAAATTATAATTCTAAGTCTTAAATACTATCCATGCGCAATAAAGCTTGATGACTCCTCCTACGTGCTTATTGGAGTCTGAAGTTTGAGCTGTTAGTTTTTTGCACAAGGAGAGGCTTCCAGATATTGGGGATATCTATACTTGGTTTACTAAATATATGGGTATTTTGATTCATAAAAGCTGCTTCTTTGAATTTGTTTGTCCAGTGCTGTTCCGTGTCCAAAAATTCGCTTCTGACCACTGTATATTATGTTGGTTGGTCTATACATGTTCCGCTATACCTGATCTCGAAGTTTCACCTCTTTGAGTATATTTTAGATGTTCTTTAACTCGTACGGGAAGAGGTCTTTTTGTTTCTCCAATGTACGATTCGCCACACTCGCAAGGAATTTGATAGATACAATTTTTTTTTGTTTTCATTACGGGGGGTTTTACTTTTGTAAGAAAGTATTGAAGACAGTAGCCTTAGAATTATAACTTAGTTTACACTCGAAAACGGTTAGAGTTACTAACTAACCGAAACGTGCTGTTGAGTAACAAAATAAAAACAATGAAAGTCCGACAAGGTAATTTTTTTGATATTACTTCATTGTCTACGACCTTCAAACAAACAAATTTTAGTACTGTTTGATAAAATAATAAAAAAAATCTAACAACATAATCATTCCTCAATATTAAAATGAATTTTTTGTTAGCATACATTTCTATTAGAACAGTTAGTAGGTAATACGAAAACCCGTAAGTTACCTTTAAATGCAATGTATAAGAAAAAGTGCCTATATAACGTGCTGAGTTAAAAAATTTAAAAATAACTTCTCGAAAAAAATAGATTAATTATACAAGGTTCCAAAAATACGAGCGTGGTCCAAAAACATTTTCGTCTGCGGCGTTTTTTGCCTACAACGCCTAGACAGTGACCCCATACTAAAAACCTAGATTCACATAGAGTTTTTTTTTAAACCAAACCAAATCTTCATGCAGCAAAATATATAAAAGTAATGCAACTTTACCAAAACAAAATTGAGTATCGACATATTTGTCTTATAACAGGGAATCGAATTGAGGAAGCCTTAAAATTGGTTTGAAATCGATATAGAGGATTTGCAATCTCGGGTTTAAACGAGTAATTTTGTTGAGGTGTAGATTTTCTACCTTGTAACGTATATGCCATGATGTTTAAAAGAGCTTTTCGGTACTTCATGGATTAAAAGTATTTTGTTAGGAATAATGTAGGAATTAAAAAGCTTTTATTTTCACAGTAATAGGCTTTTCTCGGCTACCAGTTGCAGCGATGTTCTTTAATACGACAGTTTTGTTTACCCATGCCTGATTACACTGTAAAATCAATCCAATTAAACTCTATATTATATGGGCTTAGATGCTAATTGAAATTTAATATTTTTGGTTTAAAAAAATTTATATTACTGACAGCTTCTTTCGGATATACACTATACGCTAGGCTATGACAGGCGTCTGTCCGGAATACATTTTTTCTACGTGGTATATGAGAGTATTACATATTCCTAGGCATCCCTTTATCTAGACGGAATATAGTATTAAATATACGTCTTTAGGTAGGTCACAGTTAAAGGAACTTTTAAATAATAATATGACTTTAAAAATATTGTTTGTCGCTGCAATTTCGTGACCGTGCAAAATCATAAATAAGCTGGAAACTTGTATAGTGTTTTTTAGGTCAATTTAATGACATAAAACAGTATGAATTTCCTAACCATAGGCGTCCCAAACAAATAATTAAAATGCGTATACACACTAATAAGTTTGTTTTACATTAGGTGTTTGTACATACTATACTTTATAAACCCACTGTATATACAATAATATTATATTAAAATAATAAATATAAGGTAACTCAAAAATTCTATACACAAAACTAAAATCAGAAAAATAAACCTGACACGGCACGACAGTGCTCAGAAAATCCAAATCACATATATTTTATCTTCGTCTCTTTCACGCCATCGGCGGTCACTGGCCTATCTCTGTCTGACAGAATCGATCGTTGAACGGGCTGGAGACAGCTTCAGCATATACCAGCCGCTTTAACTGGCGCTAGTATCACTTGGCAACCGCAACAAATTATATGCTGTTGCCAATTCTTCAAAATTTTCGGATTTGTAAGCACAATGTAAGTATATACGAGAAACAAGGGTTTGTTAATTAGTTGTTTTTAAACACTGAAAACACTTTTTGTCTTGATTTCAGTTATACTGTTTCTTAAGGACTAAAGAATGTATTATTATAACAATGAACGGCTTGTTATTTTTTCTGTCACACTCAAAACTCCTCGGTTTAAAGTATATTTGCAAACTAGCTTTCAAAGAAAGTTACTGACTAACAATTGAATCCTGATATAAAAGAAACATTTTTAAAAAAAAAACTTAAAGAATTGAAGAAGAAAGATCTGACAACCCTGGTTGTGAGGTCAATCTCTTTGAGAATGTTTACCGCCGTTTGTATGCCGTATGGAATAATTGGAATGTCATCACACTGACTTTGGATAAATTATACTTCTTATGCAAAACCTGCCATTCGTAAAATTTAGCTACCAAAACCAGTCGACGGCAAACATTGGCCAATTTCATTATACTCAGCTCGATATAACTAAACCATCGTTAAGGGGGTTCCGTGCACCTTTAAAACGAGATTATTTTTCACGATTCAGATGAAGATCCGGTACCTTTTCTGCAGTAGTAGTACTGTATAACACGCATTTTGTGTTTTTTCAACCTTCCACCGGCTTATGTCATAATACACAAAGACAAAATGAACCGGCACCGTGCGAGCGAAATGTATAGCACCCTAAATTATGGGGTGGTACTGTGATACTTCCGACTGATTAAATTGTTACGAGTTACGCATGCGTCAGCAGCTTTCAAAGCATTTTAAAATTCTTCAAATCAAACATAATTTAGAAGTTTGGCATAATTTATACAATTGATAAATAATTGATCAGTATGGATTTAAAGTAATTATTATTGTGAAAATAAAAGTTGCTTATAAATTTTTTTGGAATTTAACAAAGAATAGTGGAAAGTCCTTTTCTTGCCATCTTTGTATACATATATTTTTACGTTTATTAAATTTATTTTATACAGTGTGATCAGTAAAGTCAGCATCATATGGGATTTTTTTTTAATTAAAATTCAAAATTTGACTTTGGCATCAAGTTCTGCTTCGATCGAGATAAAAATTAAGCAAAAAAAAAGTAGTCACGTCATGCGCATTATCTGTAAAATTTTAATTTTTTCCAAAAAATAATTCAAAAGTAGGGTTATTTCTGAAAATATCGAAAAAAGTTATTAGAAAAAGTTTTAAATGCAGTTTCTAGCCCGTATGCAAAATTTCAGCTGCATAAAATAATTTTGATGTTTTACCCACCACTAAAATTTATTTTCCACTTAATGAACACTTTACTGATGACACTGTGTTCTTTTTTGTCTTAGTATAAGGTGTATTACTTTCAGACACAATCTACGTTTTCAAAAATACTTATTTTATGAAAATACCATATTATACAGGGTCAAAAACAAATAACCTTTGCACCAAATTTCAATAGCCCAATTTTGATTTTGTAGAAAAACACAAATTTAATATGGCACTACTTTAAAGAAAATGTATCTGAAATAAAGCATTGTCAAAACTGGGAAGTTTTATGTAGGTTGCGTTGAGTCTTATTTTGCAAAAGTGGTGCAATTTACAAAATATGGGTAAAAAATCAAAGTTATCTTATGCAGCTAAAATTTTGCATGTGGGTTAGAAACTGCATTTAAAAAAACTTTTTCTTATAACTTTTTTCGATAATTTCAGAAATAACCCCACCCCACTTTCGAATTATTTTATGGAAAAAAAAAATTTTTACAGATAATGCGAATCATGTGACTACTATTTTTTTGCGTAATTTTCATCTCGATCGAAGCAGAACTTGATACCAAAGTCAAATTTTAAATAAATTTATTAATAAAAAAAATCCCATATGATGCGGACTTTACTGGTCACGCTGTATATTATTATAATTTATTTTGGCATTAGAATATTGACTTTCCAATCTTTTGCAATTACTTCTAATCAAATTTTATCACAAGACGTTTTCGAAAAAGTTTTTTAATTCTTTTAATTATACAGTGTGTGTATAAAGTCTGGAAACGGCTTAATAACATCACAATTTACTGGCCGATTTAAACCAAATTTGGTACAGTTGTGTAAGAGGATATAACGCACCGAATGACGATATTGGCGTTGTTGCCAGCTTTTTAGTTTGTCTGGAATTCGAACGAATTTTATATTTTTAAATATAACACCCAGTATATTTTTACATTTTTAAATTTCACATAAAATTATAATTATTTTTTATTAAATGCATTATTAGTCTATACTTCATAGTTTCAGAGATATTGACTCTCGAAAAGTGACATTTTTGAAATTTGACAGCTTATAACTTTCTAGCAGTACGTCTTAGAACAAAACGGCTTACATGTCCCTATCTTCAATTTTTATTATCTTCCCAAAAAAATCAACTTCCGGTTAAACCGGATGTAACTCGAAAGAAGGAAATATAGTTGTTCCGGTTTAACTGGAAGTTGATTTTTTTGGAAAGATAATAAAAATTGAAGATAGGGACATGTAAGCCGTTTTGCTCTAAGACGTACTGTTAGAAGGTTATAAGCTGTCAAAGTTCAAAAATGTCACTTTTCGAGAGTCAATATCTCGGAAACTATGAAGTATAGACTAATAATGCATTTAATAAAAAATAATTATAATTTTATGTGGAGTTTAAAAATGTAAAAATATACTGGGTGTTATATTTAAAAATATAAAATTCGTTCGAATTCCAGACAAACTAAAAAGCTGGCAACAACGCCAATATCGTCATTCGGTGCGTTGGGGTCCTCTTACACAACTGTACCAAATTTGGTTTAAATCGGCCAGTAAATTGTGATGTTATTAAGCCGTTTCCAGACTTTGTACACACACTGTATTAATTTATAGTATAATTCTAAGCCTAATTAACAATCCATTTCAATCGCTTACTGATTGCATCTCTTCTTTTACCATCAGTGGCGAACGCTGCTCTCGGAGACGCAACACCGGCCAGCCGAACAAAGCGAGAATGAAAAACACTGTAAATACGGGTATAAATAAATTGTTTTCTAAACAGCGAATCTGAATTTACAGTAACAGAAATTATTCTTTTGTTTTGGGTAAATTTAAAGAAAACGAGATTACAGCAAAATAAATTGAAATTATGGGTAAATCAATAATTATGTCATCTTTTATTTCGCAAATAGAATTACCATTTTCTTTAACAGAAAATAATCAGGCGCTGGCTGCGTACTAAATTCAAAAGGGCTTCCAAATTTAATAAATTTTAATTTAATATCTGTAGCGATCCCAAAATCAACGAATATTTAATTGGGTCAAAATAACTCTGTGAAATATAAGTTTTTGATTTTATCCCTATTTTTAGGTCTAACTGGAAGAATAATATAAGTTGGTTCAGTTTAACAGACGACTTTGAGGAGCTCGGCCGACTTACGGTGTGATAAAAGACTGGGTTCTCCATACGTTCCACCATAAACTAAGTAAACCAAGACATCACACCTAACGGGGCGAAAACGAGACGCAAAGCCGCGATGTAGGGGAAGGTTGCCCATATTGGACCAATTTCCAGATTTCTTATCATAGATCCTGATAATAACGCAAAATCGATCTTGAAGCTATACCTTAGTATACTTTAGTATGTTGTTCAACTGCAGGATTTTTTGCAGAATTTTATTTCAAAGTATCTATGATATACCAGGCTATAAAAAAAACCTCTGCAAGTGGTTCAATATAGGAAACCGGTTGCCTAAATTGTACCTGGGGGTTACAAAATTGGACCACATGATTTAAATTGGAAGCTTAGGTGTTAAATAAATAAATAACAAATAAAATTGTTGGTACAGGAAGATTTATACTTATATTTCAAAAAAACATCAAATTTACAATCAAAATTTCGGTAGAAGACATCCTAATGCAAAAAAAGTACCTATTAGTTTCCTATATTGGACCAGTCATAGTTTTATTTTTTAACTCAAAGAAAAATATTTTAACAATATTGAAATGGTGTTAGTTCAGGACATTAACTTATTTAAAGAGAAAAATTACTTTTGCCCAATTTGGAAAAATTGCCTAAATTGGACCGGTTCAATTTTGCCAATCACCCAGTGGTCCAATTTAAGCAACCTGTTTTACAAAACCACACAGGAAAGAAACAAGAAAAACAAATATGGTATGGTAATAGGAGAAATAGAAAGAGAAAAACTTACTTCAAAACTTCCGGAAAAAAGATTTTGCTTAGAGTTTTATGGTTCTAAGGTAAGGTAAGGAAAATCCTAAAAATATTACATTAAAATTGTGTAAATTATGTTTTGCTCTGTATACGACAAGCACTAACGGCCAACTAGTTGAGTTTTTTGCCGATCAACGGTTCTAGGTGGAAGTATGTTACAGTGTTGCCAGATGATATGGCACTTGTTTAGTTTCGGAAAAATGTACTGTGGTCCAATTTAGGTAGCGGTTCAATATAAGCAACCTTCCCCTAAATGCCGAGAACCAAAAAATATGTATTGTAAATAATGTTTTTCTTCAAACGTCATATAAGTGATAACTTATACTCTTAGAGGTATAAATACATTATAGTACTATAATTTTTTTTTTTCGTTCTATTTATTGTCTTTTAGCTTTGAGCATTGCTCATTTAGCCACGGAATTTAAATTTATATTAATTCGGCAGGACGTAAATTAACGTAGTTTTTATATTTGCTTAAATATTTATCCCCCAGGACGTTGAAAGTTCTACTCTTATTAGTTTAAGTGTTGGGAATTCTTATTAGCAGCAAAGAACCCATGCTTCAAATTTATCACGGACCTTATCATTGAATAATGAGCCCACAAACTAGAACTCTAATTTTCAGTGTCATTTCAGTAAAATATGCTTATAAAATGTTCTCAGAGTATTGCATTACTTTTTTCCAGTGCACCATTTGTTGAACTTAACAAAGGCAGCTTCATATACTGCACCAAAACTTTTTTCAATATATTTTTACAAAATAGTATTTATTATATGCACAATTTATTAAGTGAGTTTTCGACTCAACTACAAATAGCTAAAATTACTTAGTTTGATTTTTATTTTGCTATTTTTCGACAATATAACACCTATTTTAGTTATACTTGCTGTCGCTTTTTATCTACTTTTATTTGTATAACATTTAACACCTAATCCAACAGTAAAGTCATTATGAAAATCGGTCCAATTACTCCGAAGTAATCAGAGTACAGATTATTACCAAAAACATACATTCGGCTGGAATTGAGAATATCCTATTTTATTGTGTGTTAAAAATGCATAAATCCTTAAAAATTCCAATAAAATACGATATGCGGCAACACCACGACATCACATCAGTGAATTTGAGACATCTGTTGCCGAGGCGCTGCATTTATAACTATAGA
Organism: Polydrusus pterygomalis; assembly: GCA_963969555.1. Lineage (NCBI taxonomy): Eukaryota > Metazoa > Arthropoda > Insecta > Coleoptera > Curculionidae > Polydrusus > Polydrusus pterygomalis. The sequence continues at coordinate 26,458,646 of OZ018379.1, forward strand.
TTTACGATCAACTCCACAATGGCGGCCAAACCATCTCCAATACAGTCTGAAACAGGGTTGTCAAGTTTTCTCGAAGATCCGCTATTCTTATAGTTTGATATTCAATGTATTGTGTATGTGTGTATATGTTTTACCTCTTCTACATCATATAAATATACTACAGAACCAACTCGGCGCTATTTTTGTTGTTACGTTTTCTCTGTGGATTTCTTGTGTTCATTGCTATTAGGTACTCTCCTTTTGCTTCTTTTAAACAGCATAGCAAAGTAAAAATCTTTGCTTACCTAAATTGTTAAAGGAACGCTGAACTTAGCCGTTGGCTTTGCTATTTAAAAGTAACTAAAAGGAACTGGAAGTGAATTGTGTTTGTGCAAATTGAAAAATAAAAATCAAAAAAAATAAATCAGGCATCCATTCCTGTTAATCATTTCAATTTTTTATAGTGTTTAATGATCTAAAGGTAAATGTCTATGTATATTTCCTATAATATGCGTTCCAAAGCGTTCCTTTATACCGTGCGAGCAAAAATTATTTGCAACAAAGACGTAATGCTTAGCGGTAGAGCTTAATACCTGTTGGGTGTCAGTAACTACCTGAATTAACAATCAATCAGTTATTCCGTCATCTTTGACAGTCGTTACAAGTAATTTGATTCATCGCTAATTTTTCCAATTTCTTGAACAATTCAAACAATGGGCTTTACGGAACAGCACAAAATATTCATGGTTGAAGCGTATTTTCGAAACGGGGTTAGAGTAAATGGTAAGTGGCAATACAATTCGGGTTTGTGCATGGACGATTTTCACGAACATTTTTCTAACGTTGCTTTTATTGCTGGGGATTTTTATCATTGCCTGAAAAGAACCGTGGCTGTGTTAATGGAAACAGGTTCTATACAACACAAAAAAGGTGCAGGAAAACCATCTGTAAGAAGAGAAGAACTTGTTGCAAACATTCGTGAAATAATGCAAAATACGCCAACAAATTGTATTTTTAAAACACCAGTTGCAAATTTAGAACAATTACAAGAAAGGATTATCCAAGAATATGGTAACATTTCTCTAGAGATGCTGGTCAACACTTTCGAAAATTTGAAGAGACGTGTGAATTTATTTTTGGAACATGGCGGTGGCCAATTTCAACAATTTATGTAATTATTTTTCTTTTTCTTTCTGTATATTCTTACTTTGTTAATTTTGAAAACAACAAAAATAAATTTGTATTTGTCTACTTATTTTATTACTCATTAGTTTGGTATATCATGTCATAATATGAATTTGACAAAATTTTAACCTAGATTTGGTTAGATATATTATTATCGTCCCCATATCATTGTGATCTAAACCAAGCCCTACGTTTTTTAATCCAAGCCCTCTTTGATGCAAATAATTTTTGTTCGCACGGCAAATATAGCTAAGCAAAAATCTTTGCTTTGTTGTTTAAAAGAACCAAAAGAAAAGTACCTAAACAATAATCAACAAACCAGGCAACTGTTATTATGATACTAATGGCATTGGCAGAAATTTACTCACAATCAAAGTGTGGGCTTCGTTAATCAAGTAATACGCTATCTGACCCGTTTCAAACTGCTTCTGGTAAATTATTGAGGAAAACACATATTGAATAAATTGTTCCAGAAAGACATTTCCCAAACATGCCACTGAATAAGGTCGCAATCTATGGCAATCAAAAATAAAATACCGCTATATGTATTTTATTTTTTGTTTAGTTTGGATCCTATTTATTTAACATGGATGGGTAGTTGATATTTTTAGGAAGTTTCACAATAATAGTCGGTAGAAAATATTTTAATACCGTGCGAGCAAAAATTATTTGCATCAAAGAGGGCTTGGATTAAAAAACGTAGGGCTTGTTTTAGATCACAATGATATGGGGACGATATATTATCTAACCAAATCTAGGTTAAAATTTTGTCAAATTCATATTATGACATGATATACCATATGATTTATTTTATTGTTGTTTACAAAATTAACAATTTTTGTTTTTGTTGTTTACAAAATTAACAAAGTAAGAATATACAGAAAGAAAAATAATTACATAAATTGCTTAAATTGGCCACCGCCATGCTCCAAGCATAAATTTACACGTCTCTTCATATTTTCGAAAGTGTTGACCAGCATCTCTGGAGAAATTATTTCACGAACGTTTGAAACAAGTCCTCCTGTTCTTACAAATGGTCTTCCAGCTTCTTTTTTGTGTTGTATAGAACCTGTTTCCCCAAACACAACCACGGTTCTTTTCAGGCAATGATAAAAATCCCCAGCAATAAAAGCAACGTTAGGAAAATGTTCGTGAAAATCGTCCATGCACAAACCCGGATTGTATTGCAACTCACCATTTACTCTAATCCCGTTTTGAAAATACGCTTCAACCATGAATGTTTTGTGCTGTTCCGTAAAGCACATTGTGTGAATTGTTCAAGAAATTGGAAAAATTAGCAATGAATCAAATTACTTGTAACGACTGTCAAAGATGACGGAATAACTGATTGATTGTTAATTCAGGTAGTTACTGACACCCAACAGGTATAAAGCTCTACGGCTAAGCATTACGTCCTTAGATGCAAGGCCCTCTTTGATGCAAATATTTTTTGCTCGCACGGTACATACTGTAGATTTATTTATTTATTTATTAACAAGTAGGGATACAACAGACACTAAGTCCAATAAAGCATCCACGTTGTGGTATTAGCTAGTGGGAATTAAATGTTTTAATTATACAAACAAAAATGTAATATAAAACCTTACAAAAATTAAGATTAAAAACAAAAAAAAAATTTACAGCAATGATCTGATGTGTTTCCTAAATCTAACTATAGACATATCGAACACTTCCATACTCAAGGAAAGACCATTATAGGTACGTGTCGCTCTACAGATAATAGAATTTTGACCTGAATTAGTATTTCGAAATGGAATATTAAATATATTTTGAAACCTTATGTCCCTAACCGGTATATTAAAGCTCAACTTTGATCTAAGTATTGGCGAATCAATAAGACTATTAACTAGCTTATAAATCATAACAAGATCAGAAATTGTCCGTCTTCTAGCAAGCGTTACTACCGAAAACTTTTCCATAATGGGTTTGTAATTACTATTTACTATGAGTACATCCGTCTTACGTGATAAGAACCGTAAAAATGTATTTTGAATACTTTCCAACCTCCGTATATAAATCGCGTACTGAGGACTCCACACAACTGATGCAAAATTAAGTTTACTAAATATAAACGCATAGTACAAATTTAGAATTGTTTGAGGATTTTGAAAATTTAAACTATTTCTTATAATAAATCCCAAGAATCGGTTACACTTATTAACAACCTGCTCAATGTGAGAGCTAAAAATTAACTTAGTGTCCATTATAACACCCAAATCACGTATTTCACTTACCGACTTAAGATCACTATTATTAATCGAATAACGAAAATTATACACATTCCTATTTCTGGTGAACGTAATCGACACACACTTATCTAGATTAAGAAATAAACTCCGACTTTCGCAGAATCCTACCAAAGTATTAAGATCATCTTGCAATCTATCGCAGTCCCCTGGCCCCCTGATTATTCTAAAAAAATTTAGGTCATCTGCGTACAGCAAAAATCTAGAAAAATTAAAGCATTGTTGTATGTTGTTAATATATATAATAAAAAACAGGGGGGCCAAGGTGGCTACCCTGCGGCACACCAGACGGCACTATAAAAGGCTCAGAATAAAATCCCCCAACAGAAACCATCTGTCGTCTATCGCTGAGATAGGACCAGATCCATTTGAACAAACTGTTATGCACACCGACATCAGCAAGACGCTCCATCAGTATAGATATAGTAAGTAGATAACTTAACAATAATTGATCTGTTTACTATTAATTGTATTGATAATACTGGCCATGAAAACTGGAGAATTGAGTTCCGCAAAACATTTCTAAGTTAAATCATGGAAAATAAAGAGCCTTTGTTAAGCTTGTTCGTTAGGTTAAAACATTTTAAACAGTTTAAGCAAACAAAGACCACTAATGGCACTCGATAAAGCCCGATTTGTTTACATTTCGTCTGTTTAAACCATGTCGCGCCAGACATTTTTATAGATACAGGTTACAGTGCGTTGCGTGACGTTACAAAAACATAGTAAATTTATGCGTAACAATTGCAATAACTTTCTGTTAATTCACTTAAACTATTTTGTCTCTAAATACTATTAAAACCGGACGTTTTAACGCTTGTTGTCACCATGTAAACTGTAATTTTATTACCCTAGCTTTAAAAGTGAATTCCTTTTAACACTACAGTGTTAAAAATAAATAGAAGGATCTTCTTAGCTTTTATTATTTACATTATCATTGTTAATTTGAGCAACAAGAAATAGGAATTTCTTCTGCAGTTCCATTGATCAGGTCTTATGGAGGGAATGGAAACAATAGTACTGAACGACTGCGTCGAAAGAAAGGTTTTGGCAATTATTTTCTTATTTTCCAGTGAGTTTTCAATATGTTCCTCAGCCGCTGTTGACTTTTTGTTCATAGGTTCGTTCCAGAGTCGGCCAGTAAACTGGCGGAAGACCGATGGAAACAATGACGTGTACAGCTTCGGATCTGGAAGCTTTAAGAATTCGGCTTAACAAACATGTTGGATATCTGCTGGCCGAAGAGCTTCGTACAAATTCATGTAAATTATCTCAAGTACGGAGAAAGTTCGGTGAACATTAGTTCTTTTATTATTTATTATTATTATTATTTTATTGATAGCAAGCGGAAACTCCGAGGAAGCTATTGTTTTAATCTCTTTGATTTGTTTTTGTTCTATAATTGTTCATCGTGATTTAAAATGTCTAAAAGTCCGTTGACTGGTTTAGATTATTGGTTAAATTCTTACGCGAAAGTTGTTTAAACATAGGTAGGTATTTTGGACGCACAAATATCATTAGATATTTAAAAACGAATGCACACAGTTTTGAATTAAGTGCTCCAAATTACGATCAACTTGGTTTTTAAAGGAGTTTACACTATTTGCGGAGACTGTACTTTCTTCAAGCGAGTTCCAAATGTACACTAACCGATTGATGAGGCAGTTCTTTCTTGAAAATATCGCAGATTTTTTTTTCTTAATTTTTTTGAGTGTCCCCGAAGCTGTTGATTCTGATTTAAATGATACAAATACAAATTACTCAAGTTACAAGAATAGTAGTCCGTTAGCATTTTAAAAGTTTCCATTATATCACCCCTAGTTCTTCTTTGCTTCAAGCCCAAATCTTTTAAGTCTTTTGGGATAAGGTAATCCTCTTAATTCAAATGGAATTCTGGTAACCCGCCTTTGGATCCTTTTCAAAATTTCAATACCCATCTTTGATGTAGTGGAGGTTCAAAATATTGTATCCGTCTTAATGTAGGAAGTACAAATACAATTTTTTTACTATTTGTAGAGGGTGACCTTTGAAAGTCTTTTGCATCATGAAAATAAAACTATTGGCTTTCTTTACCATTTTAATAATATGTGCTTCCCATTTTAAATTAGAAGATGATAACCCAAGATCTGTTTGTTCTGTAATACTTATAACTAGAAGATTATTTAGCAAATATGTTTCACAAGGGTTATTTCGGCCAATAGGCAATACTGTAAATTTTGACACATTTCGTATCTGAAATGTTCACCACTAATTTATTATCCAAATCCTCGCTGTTGATTTTCAAACGGCACAGCTCGTCTCAACGATAAACACCAAATATGCCCAATATATATACTGAGGTACTTTTGTCATGTGGTAGGTACTTATCGTCTAAGTAATTTCTCCGGAACTGATAAATTTGGTCTCGTCAAAATCATAAACTTTTTAGGCTGATAGCTTTCTTCTTTGTGATTTAAAAAATTTAATTTCAAAATCATTAAGTAGTATTTCAATTCGCACACCTGCAGAAATTTTTCATAAGCAATTTCGTGCTGTTTCTTAAACTTTTTTGGCAACAACTCAAAGGTAGCTCAACTAGCTGTTTTATTTATTTCCCCTTTTGGATTGTTTTCTTCGATTCATCCAGAATCACATAAACTTAAAACGAACGTTCTTTACAAATTATTAACAGCCAGTGTTTCCGTAACTAACAACAATACTTATTGGTTGCCATGTAACTATAACAACATAGAAGTAATGTTACTTGATTTTGGATTTTTATGGCTTTAATTTTGAATTTGGTAGAAGAGATATTAATTTTTTTGTTGAATTTAGTGTCTGATTTAATAGTGCTTGTAGATAAAAATGTGTTTGACTCGCGTGAAAAAGTGTTGTTATTTTGTACGAAGGGTTGGATAAGTCGGTACGCTCATTATACAATTTTCCTTCTCACAAAATACAATAACACTTAACATTATAAATAACTATTTATTGAAAATGTTACTTCATCCCTCGGTAGTCATTACTCCAACTATTTTGTTGTCTTTTGAAAACAATTTTCTTTGGACCTCGATATCCACGAAAATGGCATTTAATCAGAAAATCATATTAAAACGCCATCAACCATTAAAATGAGAAAGTCAAAAACCCATATCAAAACTTAAACCGGCAGAAAGTTTTAATTTTGTCCAATTAAAAGATTCAGTTAGGTTATTTTCCGGATTGAGTTTCTTAATTCGCGCATTCTTGTATTATGCAAGGGCTGTAGAGTCATATAAAAAGCTAGAATTCTGAACATCGAAAATGTAATTAAAGTGGAAAATTAGCAAAGGTGTCTAAACTTTTAAAGCACTTAGTTTAATTGGACCAGTTTGTTTAAGATAATTAATTAAGGTATTGTTTATAGTAGAAGGATAGCGTGAAAATATTTTGTAGAACACATAATTATTATTTATATATATCACGCAAAAAGCACAAAATAATGAAATTTAGTCGCAATGGGCGTTTCATCACCTGACCTCATTTGCATCAAAGAGGGCCTTGCATCTAAGGACGCAATGCTTAGCCGTAGCCGTAGAGCTTAGTACCTGTTGGGTGTCAGTAACTACCTGAATTAACAATTAATCAGTTATTTCGTCATCTTTGACAGTCGTTACAAGTAATTTGATTTATCGCTAATTTTTCCAATTTCTTGAACAATTCACATAATGGGCTTTACGGAACAGCACAAAACATTCATGGTTGAAGCGTATTTTCAAAACGGGGTTAGAGTAAATGGTGAGTGGAAATACTATCCAAGTTTGTGCATGGACGATTTTCACGAACATTATCCTAATGTTGCTTCTATTGCTGGGGATTGTTATCATTGCCTGAAAAGAACCGTGGCTGTGTTTAGGGAAATGGGTTCTATTCAACACAAAAAAAGAGCAGGAAGACCATCTGTAAGAACAGAAGAACTTGTTGCAAACGTTCGTGAAATAATGCAAAATACGCCAACAAATTGTATAAGACGTCTGTCCCAAGAAGTAGGAAGATCTTATGGAACATGCAGGACTATACTTAAGAAGCGTTGGTCCCATTTTTTTTCCATGACACAGTTATAGCACAGCGGTATAGAGACAATATTTTGAATCCATTTGTGGAACAATTACTTGACGACGAACTACGTTTTGGATATTTTCAACAGGACGGTACAACCGCCCATACAGCCGCCGAAACTATTAACTACTTAGGCTAATCTGTTCGATGACAGATTGATCAGTTTTCGATCAAACATTGAATTCCCACCTAGATTATTTTGTTTAACGGTTATGGGTTACTTCGTTTTTCCTCATTTAAAGAACACTATTTTTAAAACACCATTTGCAAATTTAGAACAATTACAAAAAAGGATTATCCAAGAATGTGGTATTATTTCTTCAGAGATGCTGGTCAATACTTTCGAAAATTTGAAGAGACGTGTGAATTTATGCTTGAAGCATGGCGGTGGCCAATTTCAGCAATTTATGTAATTATTTTTCTTTTTCTTTCTTTATATTCTTACTTTGTTAATTTTGTAAACAACAAAAATAAATTTGTATTTGTCTACTTATTTTATTACTCATTAGTTTGGCATATCATGTCATAATATGAATTTGACAAAATTTTAACCTAGATTTGGTTAGATATATCGTCCCCATATCATTGTGATCTAAACCAAGCCCTACGTTTTTTAATCCAAACCCTCTTTGATGCAAATAATTTTTGCTCGCACGGTACTGTGTTAACAGTATTTTAACTACGTTCGGGATTGTAAACAGATTTGGAGTAGAGTGAGTGTAGATTTTTGTCACGCGGCTGCAGAGTTCTGGGAGTAAATCTATTAAGACAAACATAACCGCATGCAGAAACACACGCCCACTCCTAAAGCACCTTTTAACGAGACGGGACTTTTGGAGTGAAACAACAAAACGGCGTAAACACACTCCAGTATTATAGGGTATGACATTTTGTACTTCTTCACACCAATCTGCTTGTTTTGCAAATACAGAAATAGATTGCACTAGAGGACCCACCAGGGTGCGTGCTATCCGTTATAACGCCGTGTCTAATAAAAAGTAGAGTAATCGAATAGTTTTTTGAGTCATTTCACATCCACACTTCGTTGTACCTGTATTTTGCATTGTTGTTGATTCCAACGAGATGATGTTGCGGCTTATTTACTACTTGCTATTTTATTACGCAAGTTTTAAATGCGCTTCAGTGTCATCAGTGGAGTTGCTTCGGGTTGTGGCATTCTGATGAGTTCCTAACAAGGACGAAACAGTTGTCAATGTCTACTCGGCCACAGGGAATCCATTGTTTTTGGCATCCATGTGTACTTCAATGCAAAATGCAAGTCTTTTCACACTTTAAAGTCTGTTAGCCATGCAGTGGCGTAGCCACGGGGGGGGGGGGAAATAGGGGATATATCCCCCCCATAACCATGCACAAAAAAAAAATTATTGCGTAATGTTACATGACCTGTTACAAATGCGTTTTAGTGGCAACATTGGCAACAAGGCTTACGTTTCGTAGTAACTAGAATCGTCTGATCAGGCTTTTAGTAGTTGTTAATGCGCAGGTTATGCAGGGCCTAGTAAGCTTAATTATAATATCAATTAAAATATTGCGTGAAAAGAAACGTTTTTACAATGCATTAGTAAAATTGACTGGCTTTTTTAAGCGAAAAGAAAGAGATTGGGGGGCCGACAGCAATACAGAGAAAAACGAAGAGTATTCTGGGACTTCTCGAGATATAAAAACCTCTGAGAGCGTGAGCAATAATAGTCTTCATGTTGATCAGTTGTTGTGGTAAATAGATACATGTATTAAGAGAATATATTGCATTTGATTTCTGCGAGATGTAACTTTGGGTTACCTTTCACCAGTCTACAGAAGAGTATATACTAACTTTGATGTTTTTATATCCCCCCCCCCCACGAAGCAACTCTGGCTACGCCACTGTAGCCATGAATATTTTTCATTATATTTAAAGAAAAAACATGCAGAGTGTAGGAGCATACTGTATTCAGCATAATGCTGAGTAAAGTATTCACCTGACGATGACTGTAGTGAAGAGAGGGAGATACCAGTGCAGGTCCAAAACGCTTCCATTATTCAAGAAACATCATTGTCTCCGACCTTTAAACAGACACAAAGTACTACTTTATGTCCGCTAAACTGTATAATAAACTGTCCGTTACTAATAAATCAAACATAAAGTAATATTGTATGTAAAAATGTATGTTGTTGAAGATAAAGTTGAATCTGCTTCAAATAATTTTCAGGGAAGAAAGTATTCCTTAATATCTTAGGTGCTTTATATGCAAGGGTTTAATTTATACTTACGCTTTTACCGTTTACATTACATTTAAGAAGATTTTATTAAAAGGTTTATCGGCGACTACAATGTTGTTATTGTTAGAATGGTCCCCTGAAGCAACTTCGCAATCCACTTTGTAAATGTAAACATTCCCTTAAGTAACGACCCAAAACAAACAAACTATTTTAATTAAAGTAAGTGGGCAAGCAGTTAGAATGCCCACACTTATTTTCCATTTAAAATGTTTTTTTTACTACCTGAATTCCCACTGGGTTTTTATAATAAAGAATGTTTATATCAGGTTTCATAAATATATACTATATCTACAATAACGTACCACATTCAAAAAAATATTCAAAAGTAAGACAACGCAACGACTCTTTGTTTCAAAAAAATTACCTTGTCGGTCTTCCATTGTCTTTATTTTGTTACTTAACACAATGTTTCAGTTAGTTAGTATCTCTAATTGTTTTCAAGTGTAAACTAAATTATAATTCGGTGGTAGCTAGCCTGTACATGGAATGGTTCGAGTCACACGCTATTAACAATGCCAAGATTAAACCTAAACTTTGGCTTAGATATGTTAATGATACCTGTATTATCTGGACAGAGAGCAACGAAGAGCTGATACGGTTTTTGGAACTTATTAATAGTATAAGAAAATCCAATAAATTTACCATGGAAGCAGAAAAACATTCCACTCTGCTTCAGTATACAGGAAGCCCACTCACACCCGGCAATACCTTAATCCCGAATCATTCAAACTCCATAAAACAGGGCATAATTCAAACTTTTATCACAATCCGGAAGACCTAAATATTGAAATTTCAAAAATCAAAAAAGATTTAAAACAGAATGGTTACCCTGAAACCTTTGTAACTAATACCAACCCAAAACTTAAAGATCGCGAATAAAAACCAATACAGAAACGGAAGAGGAGAAAGCATTTCTTACAATACCTTATGTCAAGGGGATTTCTGAAAAGATTAGAAGAATAACCAATAACTATAATATCAAAACAGCCTTCAAATCCGGAAATACGCTTAGAAGTTTTCTTACAAAAGTAAAACCCCCCAGTAATGAAAACACAAAAAATTGTATCTATCAAATCCCTTGCGAGTGTAGCGAATCGTACATTGGAGAAACAAAAAGACCTCTTCCCGTACAAGTAAAAGAACATCTGAAACATACTCAAAGCAGCTTCGAGATCAGGTATAGCGGAACATGTATGGACCAACCAACATAATATACAGTGGTCTGAAGCCAAGGTTTTGGACACGGAACAGCACTGGAGAAAACGAAAATTCAAGGAAGCATCTTTCATGAATCAAAATACACATATATTTAATAAACCAAGTATAGATATCCCCAATATCTGAAAGCCTCTTCTTGTCCAAAACCAACAGCTCAAGCTTCACACTCCAATAGGCACGTAGGCGGGGTCATTAAGCTACATTGCACATGTATAGTATTTAAAACAGTCGCCTTAGAATTCTAATTTAGTTGACACTTGAAAACGATTAGAGATACTAACTAACCGAAACGTTGTGTTAAGTAACAAAATAAAGACAATGTAAGTCCGACAAGGTAATTTTATTGATATTACTTCATTGTCTACCACCTTCAAACAATCATAATTGTTATTTTTAACTTTGTATAGGTATTTAATTTAGCAGCCAGGCTTTTCACGCTGTATATAAGGAGATGGAGAGGATGCTTGTTACAACTTTACTATCTATTTACGAAATGAAAATGTCCCTTAAATAATCCTAACAAACTGTTTCAATTAGATTAAGTGGAAATGCATTTAAGATATTGTTCAAGACTCAACGTTGTCAACTTCTGTTCGAGCGCGGTTCACATTCCATTTTCGCTGCATTCCCCCTCCATGGCAGCAAATAAGCAAATACGTATAATAGTTGCTTATTATTTGACCACTTGTCTTGGCTGAGCTGACCTAAACTGACTACCTTGCCGTTTTATTTGACCAAGTAAGTCAGATTATCTTAGTCAAATTTCCTCCCACCTTACCTACGCTAAGGTTACCGGATTTGTGACTGAGATCATTCGTTTTGGCTGATTTATGTGTCAACACTGTCAACTTGTCAATGGTTGTTTTATTTGCAATTTAGTCAAGAAATTTCTTGTAGTTAGCTCAGCCAAGACAAATGGTCAAATAATAAGCAACTAATGTTTTCCATCTTTAGTGTATTTTTCAGGTAAGCGTACGGTGAAATACCGTACGAGCAAAAATGATTTGCATCAAAGAGGGCTTGGATTAAAAAACGTAGGGCTTGGTTAGATCACAATGATATGGGGACGATATATCTAACCAAATCTAGGTTAAAATTTTGTCAAATTCATATTATGACATGATATGCCAAACTAAGTAAGTAATAAAATAAGTAGACAAATACAAATTTATTTTTGTTGTTTACAAAATTAACAAAGTAAAAATATACAGAAATAAAAAGAAAAATAATCACATAAATTGCTGAAATTGGCCACCGCCATGCTCCCAGCATAAATTCACACGTCTCCTCATAATTTCGAAAGTGTTGACCAGCATCTCTGGAGAAATATTATCACATTTTTGGATAAGCCTTTCTTGTAATTGTTCGAAATTTGCAACTGGTAAAAATAGTGTTCTTTAAATGAGGAAAAACGAAGTATTTCCGGCTTGTATTTCTTGGAATACTTGCACTTTATAAGGAAATAAATTTAGCTGCTTCTTAAGAATATTATATATTTTATGTTAATTCAGGTAGTTACTGACACCCAACAGGTATTAACCTCTACGGCTAAGCATTACGTCCTTAGATGCAAGGCCTTCTTTGATGCAAATAATTTTTGCTCGCACGGTATTTGTTTTTAAACCTTTCCAGAGGAACTGTTTGGTGGTAAAAATATATTTCGTAAACGGGCCAAGGTCCAAGGTTCTCTTGATGGTGTCCATTCTCTTCTGCTCTGTCAGACAATTTTCTTTTTCTATTTACTTTTGGCATCTTACTAATTGCAACAAATCAAACCAAATCAAAATATGCTTCGAAATAATGATTCTTATTAACAGTGCTAAAAAGAAATACAAGTAATATAGGTACTACGAATACACAAATTAAAAGAAATAAAAATATTTTTTTTTCCTAAAGTATTTATCGTCAAAAGTATATAGGCAAATCGAAAAACTAGAAACATAGGAAACAGGGCAAAGACAAGCTCACCAACACAAGATGGCCCCAAATGCTTACCGGAAATACTTAAGTTAAAAGGCGTCGTTGTAATACTCGACCACCTCGTAATAGGCTCTTCCCGCCAGTAGTTCCTTTATAATTCTTTTAAATCTTTTAAGGGTATGTATGTTTCTTATTTGCTCAGAAAGATTGTTAAACAATTTGCGGCTTTCGTAAATTATATAGAGTTTCTAATAAGGGCAGAAGACGGTATGCGCAGGTAAAGGTTTTTTGATCTTCCAGTATCATGAGAGTGATCGGGCACTGGCAATGTATCCCTATGCTTGTATATCATGCAGACAGTTTCAAGAATAAACAGGCATGGCAACGTTAAGATTTTCTTAGATATAAATAACGGTCTGCATAACTCTCTACCATACACACCTCAAAGATATCTTACACCACGCTTTTGCAGAATAGACACTGAGTTCAGCAGGTAGTTACAAGTATTCTCCCAGAACACAATTCCATATCGCAAGTGAGGCTCCACCAGTGAGTGGTAGACCCTCTTAGCTAAAGTGGCTCCAACCTCCATCGATGTTAATCGGACTGCGTAGCATCCCGAAGCCACTTTGCGAGCAAGTCCCAAGATATGAAAGTCAAACCTCAGACAATCATCAATTAAAAGTCCCAAAAACTTGGGGTTAGCTTGTGTTGATAGTTCAGCAGGTAGTTACACGTATTCCCCCAGAACACAATTCTATATCGCAAGTGAGACTCAACCAGTGAGTGGTAGACCCTCTTAGCTAGAGTGGCTCCAACCTCCATCGATGTTAATCGGACTGCGTAGCATCCCGAAGCCACTTTGCGAGCAAGTCCCAAGATATGAAAGTCAAACCTCAGACAATCATCAATTAAAAGTCCCAAAAACTTGGGGTTAGCTTGTGTTGATAGTTCAGCAGGTAGTTACACGTATTCCCCCAGAACACAATTCTATATCGCAAGTGAGACTCAACCAGTGAGTGGTAGACCCTCTCAACTAAAGTGGCTCCAACCTCCAACGATGTTAATCGCACTGCGTAGCATCTCAAAGCCACTTTGCGAGCAAGTCCCAAGTTATGCGATTCAAACCTCAGACAATCATCAATTAAAAGTCCCAAAAACTTGGTGTTAGCTTGTGTTGATAGTGGAGCCCCTTCAAGATACAAACTATCCATATCACATCGAAAACCCAGAATGCTGGCTTTGTCAAAATTTAGGGTCAATAGGTTAGCATCAATTGTCTAATTTTAGAAAGATCTGACGAAACCTTGATCTTTAATATATTGGGATTTAACTATATTAACATGTGTAACACATAAAACAACTCACTCTGCACTTGACGGCACAATAAAATGGACTGAGTTAGGGTATTAGGTAAATGCTAGGAAGGGGCTAGGATATTTTTGTCTACTTGATACGGCAACACTGATTGATCTGTTGTCCTTATTGCAGACACCTAAACGTATTATTTATTCTCTCAAATTCACATAAAATGCCACTGTAACTTGAAGTTTGCCAGTACATTATTATTACTTTTAGACTAGAAGCCAGATGCATCTCAAAATAATAGATGCATGCATATCCCACCACAAATGTTCAGGACGTTCCTTTTTCATTAAAACTTCCAAAGTAGATGTAGTTCATGTTCATTGTTATTTCAATATGAAACAGGAACAATTGAAAATCAATTATTTTAATAAAATTCTAGAATATCGAATAGTTGTTCCAACTCCGTCCACTTAAACGAATGAATAAATTTGCAACCGTATTGGGAAATTTTGAATAATACAGGCCTTTACTTGATGGAAACCCTTTATATTCCTATTATGTTATAAAGAAAACTTATTACTGTTCAATTTCACCTTATTTTAAAAATTACATTTCCTGAATTTCTAAACGACTATCGTAACATTCACCGGGTGGATGTGTAACCTATTTCATACTGTGTTTACGATTTCCATATAGGTATATGTTTTAATATACATAATATACATTGTGATCAGTTAAGTCCGCATCATATGGGATTTTTTTTTATTAATAGCTGTATTCGAAATTTGACTTTGGCATCAAGTTCTGCCTTTATCGAGATGAAAATTAAGGAAAAAAATAGTATTCACGTGATTCGCATTATCTGTCAAATTTTAATTTTTTTCAAAAAATAATTCAAAAGTGGGGTTATTTCTGAAAGTATCAAAAAAAGTTATTGGAAAAAGTTTTTTTAAATGCAGTTTCTAGCCCACATGCAAAATTTTAGCTACATAAGATAATTTTGATTTTTTACCCATATTTTGTAAATTGCACCACTTTTGCAAAATAAGACTCAACGCAACCTACATAAAATTTTCTTAGTTTTGACAATGTTTTATTTTAGATACATTTTCTTTAAAATAGCGTGTGTAAAATGTGTGTTTTTCTACAAAATCAAAATTGGGCTATTAAAATTTGGTCGCATGTGATTGAAAGTTTATTTGTTTTTGACCCTGTATAAAGTAACTTCATAAAATCATTATTTTTTAAAACTTAGTATGTGTCTGAAAGTAATACACCTTAATAATAAGACAAAAAAGAACACAGTGTCATCAGTAAAGTGTGGAAAATAAATTTTAGTGTTGGGTAAAAAATCAATATTATCTTATGCAGCTGAAATTTTGCATGTGGGCTAGAAACTGCATTTAAAAAAAACTTTTTCTTATAACTTTTTTCGATATTTTCAGAAATAACCCTACTTTTGAATTATTTTTTGGAAAAAATTAAAATTTGACAGATAATGCGAATCATGTGACTACTATTTGTTTGCTTAATTTTCATTTCGATCGAAGCAGAACAAAAAATCCCGTATGATGCGGACTTTACTGGCCACACTGTAGAGCATACAAAGACAATGACAAAGTAAGACAATAATAATTACTGACCTAATTTAGTAATGTACTAAATAATTTCGCCCACTACAATTTGGATTGATATACCTACTACATAAAATATTAAATGATGATTGATGTTTATCTATTTTTATATAAAAAATGTTATTTGTTATGTAACAACTTTTTAATTTAGGAATTTTAGAACATTATTTTTATTAAGATCAACTATTTTACTCCTTATATATTTATATAGGGTATTATGGAAAACTTATTATATCTGCACCCTTTATTTTATGGAACCTTATATTTAATAGTAACAAATAAAAGACCACGCAGCCCCCACGCCTTTTTAATTCTTGACTACGAGAATGAGTTATTCTTATTATATTTTTTGCGATATTCCTAAATAATATTTTTTAGCGTAGAATTAGGAGACAGAAGGGTAGAACGGAGTACTCAAAACATTTTACCTACAACCTACAACAAAAAAATGTTTTTTTTCTTTACTTCAAATACAATAATAAAATAAGACGATTCAACGTATTTGAATTTAAAAGAGGGATTAGGTTTGTAACTGATTTGCGGAACCCACTTTATGGATCGCTGCTCTAGTATATAGGCCCAAACAGTTGAATATATTTATGAAAAGGTGAGTCGGTTATACGCCGTATTTTAACAAATGGAACATTCTTTTTTGTATTCAGCGTAATTTTATTGTTATTGCCTAGCGCTTTCGGCCCATTATGAGGCCATCATCAGGGCTTATAGGTTCTTAAAGAAAAACACAAACAAGAGTAAAAAAACAGCTGGAACAAACTCGTCAAATTATGTCCAGGAGACAAGAAACATACTAAGAGCTATTTGAAAATGTCTAAACAAATTTTCTTGGAAACCGTTTCAAATTGTAAACAACACCTGACTGATATTTGCATTTGACACATGGACACAAAGCGTGAGTCCCACCACTGGTGTCCATGTGTCAAATGCAGACAGATTGTATGGTTTGACAGGTTTTGTAATGATGCTTTCATTGGTTTTATTTTAATTAAAAAAAAACAATGTTATTGATTTTTAATCTTATTTATTTATTTATTTATTTAATTCACGATACACTACAGAATATAAATTCTAAATGGTATGCCTAAAACTAAATACACCTATACATGACAATTGCCAAAAGCATACAAAAAAAAATAAAAATAAAAATACAATAGTCATAGTTACAAAAACATAAAGACAGTTCCATATATAAAACATAGAAGTATCTTTAGGGACGAGCTGCTCTTAGCATTAAAAATGTCACATGCGGAATAGTACTTGTTGTAATTGGACACCAAACGATCCATAAAGGCACCCCGACCATAATTGGTTCTATGTGTTTGCTCAAAAAATAATTGCGTTTGCCGGGTCGCTATTTGGAACTAATATGCGGATTAGGAGTAGTAAAGAGTCACAGTCCATCATCCCATTAATGAGCTTGTACAGGAATAGTAAAAGTGCTTCTCTATGTCGGCATTCAAGACTTTTATATCCACACAGTAGAAGCCTGGTTTCATATGTGATGTTGAAGTAAGGGAAGTGAAAATTGTAGAGAAGATATTTCATAAACTTATTTTGGACACGCTCTAGTTTATTTATATGACACGCATAACGGGGTGTCCAAATAACAGAACAGTACTCCAAGATGCTGCGGACCAAACAATTATAGAGACATGAAAGAGCCTTTGTATCGTTAATATGCTTTGTGTTTCTCTTTAGAAACCCCAACATCCTAAAACCCTTTAAAACAACATTATCGATATGCAAACCGAAAGATAGTCCCACATCGAAAATCACTCCAAGATCGTTGAATGAGTCCACCCTCTCGATGCCAACACCATCAATACTATACGGAGCCAGTAATTGGTTAAGGCAATTGTAAAAACTTATAGTCTTATATTTGAGAATATTAATGCTTAGGATATTTAGTTTACACCATCGCACAAAACTGGTCAAATCCGACTGCAAACCATCAAGACCAGGGCCAACAATGTCAAAAAACTTCAGATCATCCGCATACAAAAGATACTTGGAAGTCTTGAAGCATGATCCGACGTCATTTATAAACAACAAGAACAGCACAGGCCCCAAGTGAGATCCTTGAGGAACTCCGGATGTAACATGCACTTCACGCGAGGCGAAACCACAGACAGTAACACGTTGACGACGATCAGCTAAGTAAGACTTGGTCCAGGACAGATACTGTCCTGAGAATCCCATTTCGGACAGCTTCTTCAGTAGTAAGGGGTGGCAGAGACACTGTCAAAGGCCTTAGATAGGTCGGTGTAGATAGTGTCGACCTGTTTACCAGCCTTTATTTTTTATAAAAAAACATTATTTTACCTTTATATGAACATATTTAAATTAATCAGTTTAAAATTTTGAATTCCCAAATTAGTATAACATAAACTCGGCATCAATTATAAGCAATAAACCGTATTATTTTAGTTAAAATTTAACATGTTTAGGTTCGGTTTTACGCTTTATGTTTTAATTTAATTGAATTGCCAAAATCACTTTAATTTAATTAACATAATCTCTTTATTAACAAAGTTGTAGAATAATGGGCATGGTTCAGTTAATCGAACGTTTACCTACGAGAGTTGTTTTTTTGGACAAAATTAGCCCACGCCCCGTGGGAGCCCATGATGCTAAATGGGGATTTACTCGAGCGTCGTGGGGACCTATTGGATCTTAAAGATTGAATGGTAGAAAGGAAAAAATGTCATATCATGTGTACCCTTTCACCGGTGGGAGGAGTTACTACAGGCTTTCAAAAATGTAAAAAAAACAGTCACATATATATACTCGAGCGCGTCAGATATTAATAGTGTATATGCCCCACGTGACTCTTATGACGGAGGTACATTAATCTGCCGGTTTTAATGGTAGGGGCGGCGGTACGGAAGGGTTAAAAATAAGGGAAAAAAATTTACTCCAGCGTGTCAGATATTCAGAGGGGATGTTAAGGGATCCCTAAGGAAGCTCCCATTCAATAGACTGACGATTCGAATGTGACGCAAGCTCGTGGCGACTCTTCGAAAATGCAAAAAAAACGCTATTTTGACATACTCGAGCGCGTCAGATTTTCATACAGACGGTTCAGCTTGGTATCCTGGTCGTGCTTATTTATAATCTGACGATTATTTTGAGGGATTTTGTTAATCTGACCGTTTAAAAAAAAATTTCATGATTTTTCGGTACAAAATTCGGAACGAGTAATAACAATAAGAGTGACAGACTGCGATATAAATAAAGACAAAATCCATAGCAACAAAACGGTTTTATGACTATCTTGATGCTTTTTAATAATATTATTTTTACATATTTTTGATGGAATTAAGAGAATAATGCATAAGTGTGTTATATTTTTGAAATCGGAAGAAAAGGAACCATCTAATGCGCTTCTAATATACAGTGTCTCATTTAAAAAAATTAAATGTTTGGTTTTAAATGTCACATGTGACACCTACTGTCATTTTTGACAAACCCCATAAATACTTAGCCAAAAGTTCTACATCCTACTTTTTTAGTGAACGCGCTAACTGAAAAAACAAAAAAGAAAGTTACAGGCTTTTAAAAGTGGGACAAACTAAAATGTAAAACAATAATCCTGTACATATAATCCCACGAATGCTGTGATCAGCCTGTGATGGCGTGATGGCCGACGGAAAGTAGTGTGGGGACGGTGCGAGAGAGTGAGTGATAAAGAAAGAGACATTGAGGCGCGGGATGCTTCACTGCAGCTGCACGCGCTAATAAACTTTATTGAAGATTTTTGTTACTTCGGCTTGTGGTAATCGGCAGATTCTATTTTTCCCGTTATCCTTGAATTATTTCCTTCCAAATAAAAAAAAAATTGACCGCGCTCGATAATGTCCATGTGACGTTTTTTTTTTGCAAGTTTGTGACCCTCCCACTCCCTTACGTCACGCTCAAATCGTCAGAATATTGAAATGCAGACTCTTTAGCATATAATTTACCCACCACACCTTAATCTGACGCGCTCGAGTAAATCCAGCTATCGATTTTTTTTTACTATTCTGATCAGCTGCCGTACACGCGCGGCAATATATAGAAGGCTTAGACATGGCAGAGGTACTCAACAGGGTGCAAGGTATCCCCCATATGTTAATCTGCCGCGCTTGAGTAAATCCCAAAATCCCCTGTTGGGCTCCCCTACTATTATGTGTGCGCCGCTAGCCGAATAATAAGCCCATAGACATTTACCTTTAGATACGTACAGCTTATCTCCTGCGCAAACAAAAGTTACCTTTTATGGGTGAAAAAATACGTCCGAGCGCACGGCTCGATGGTCAGCTGCCTTCCGTCTCAGCAGGATGGGGCATGCGCACAAACCTAGTGTTATCAGCCTGTCCTTCTTTAGCGACGTGCTCAAAATACACTCCAGAACCGGCTCGGCGCCATTTTTGTTGTTGTGTTTTAAGGTTTCTGTGGTGGATTCCTTGTAGTTTTCTTTGCTATTGTGGATTGTGGGTGTTTAATATTTACGGATTTCTAGTTTTTGTGTAGTTTAGTGAATTGTCTTTGTGCTTTTAGTGACTCGGATTGGAATAGAAACAATGACTAGTAACAGCCGTTGTATGATTTGATTATGCCCAAATAGGGGTAAAATACCTAGTATTTCGTATTTTAAGTAAATATGGAGTAGTGATGTATCTTGTTCCTAAATTGAAAAGAAATTCCAATTTTTTGGCAAGAATTTGGGGACAATTTTAGCTGTTTACACGTAAAAATAAATTGAAAGTCATGTTTTTCAATTTCTTGAGCAAGAACTTAAATTTTAAAGCCCGGGTCTGTCTGTTTTCCCATTTGTCAAACGATAATGGTGCAGTGCGCCTGTCTAACCGTGTGTAGCATTGTTTACATTCGCGAGGCCATAAATTTGCCCCTTACGTGATTATTGTTTGCTTATCTGTAGGTAAATATCTATATGTCACGTGCAGAAGTAAAGAAGTACCATGGTTTCCAGATTTAAACAGTGTTGTCAGACTTAATATGAATCCTGTTATTTTTAACGAAATTTCTGTTTTTATTGGGTATTTTTTCTTGTAATATATCACCAGTAAAGTCCGCATCACATGGGATTTTTTTTTATTAATAGCTTTATTCAAAATTTGACTTTGGCATCAAGTTCTGCTTCGATCGAAATAAAAATTAAGCAAAAAAATAGTTGTCACGTGATTCGTGTTCATTAAGCGGAAAATAAATTTTAGTTTAACTTAACGTAAAGTTTATCTATTTTCAACGATTTAATTTAAAACCCCTTTACTTTATTTTTTATTTTTTTACTTTCAGACACAAACTACGTTTTCAAAAATACTTATTTTATGAAGTTACCTTATACAGGGTCAAAAGCAAATAAACTTTGCATCACATGCGACCAAATTTTAATAGCCCAATTTTGATTTTGTAGAAAAACACACATTTAATATGGCGCTACTTTAAAGAAAATGTATCTGAAATAAAGCCTTGTCAAAACTGAAAAGTTTGATGTAGGTTGCGCTGAGTCTTATTTTGCAAAAGTGGTGCAATTTACAAAATATAGGTAAAAAATCAAAATTATCTTATGCATCTGAAATTTTGCATGTGGGCTAGAAACTGCATTTTAAAAAACTTTCTAACATTTCTTTTCTATATTTTCAGAAATAACCCCACTTTTGAATTATTTTTTGGAAAAAATTAAAATTTGACAGATAATGCGAATCAAGTGACTACTATTTTTTTGCTCAATTTTCATCTCGATCGATGCAGAACTTGATACCAAAGTCAAATTTTGAATAAAGCTATTAATAAAAAAAAATCCCATATGATGCGGACTTTACTGGTGACACTGTATATAAATGTCATAAAACATACACACACACACCCTTACACACTTGCAATTTAAAAAGAAAAAATTTTAATTAAAATAACGTAAACTCTTTTTACTTTTTACGATAAGTGTGTACCGTTACTTTTATTTGCAGCTTTTTGCATGCAGTGCGTCAGATTAAGAAACTTAATTTAATCTCGGAAAAAGAGCTTACGAACAAACGCTAATCCGCGCAAAACTCAAAATAACGGCCTTATTTTCCATCTAGATATACATAAACCTGTACAATAGCTTAAATATTAAACCCGTGGTCGCAAAATATAATATAAGATTACGAACAATGCTGAGCAACAAACGGCAATATTCTAAAGGCCCAGGAAAATTATACGGTGTTCAGATTAGATTTTATGTTAAATGTTATAATTTAAACGAATGGTACTTAGAAATCGCTTTAATTCTATTAACATAATCTTTCTAAGAGCTGAGCTTCGTATAATATGATTTTAAGGGTCCCTTATCACTGTAGGTAATTTTTAAGTCGAGTCTGGCATTTACAGTTCTAACTTACTATCAGTGGCGTCCAGTGAAGAGCAACAGTGTCATGGCTCTATCCGTCCTACCACCTACAATTTATATTCTTATTTTTAAAGCAATGTATATTTAAAACTGGAACGCATTCGGTCGCGATTTATCAAAGCGATTATGCGTAAATCGCTAACGTAGTTTTCGTGAGCCTAGTTCAGTATGAGCCGTTTTCCTCCAATTACAGAGGCCAACAATAGACAGGTACCTAACTTTTTAAAAGCCGGGCCCCCAAGGCTCCAACCAATGAAAACCTTTCACTCAGTTGCTATACGCGTGCCGTCTGGTCACGCGGTGTCGCGATTCAGTTGTTGGTTGTTGGCGATTGCGTGCTGTATTACTTTGTTCGCGCTTGTAAACAATTA
Source organism: Polydrusus pterygomalis (assembly GCA_963969555.1). Classification (NCBI taxonomy): domain Eukaryota; kingdom Metazoa; phylum Arthropoda; class Insecta; order Coleoptera; family Curculionidae; genus Polydrusus; species Polydrusus pterygomalis. The sequence goes on from OZ018379.1 coordinate 26,481,294, forward strand.
TACAACATTTTATAAATCATGATATAAAAATCATTGAATTATGTATGTGTAGTCATAAAATAACATTAAATTTGGAGAAAATATTTTTTTTTATGTATAGGAAAGAAACTCAATTTATACAGAAGTGATTTGAAATTAAAAGTCGGGCATTTAAAACAATCAAATTAAATTAAATTTTTGGGATTGATAATAGATGAAGCTATTAATTGGATTTAACACATTGAATATATTAAACAGAAAATATAGTTGCACCAGTGAGGATTTTAAAAAAACTCAGTTTTTTGACTCCAAATTATATGTTACATCATAATTATTTTGCTATTATTCACTCTCATTTACAATAATTAACTTTAATATGGTGATCAACTTTTTAAAATTTGCTCAACAAACAAGTTTTACAAAATAAAGCAATTAAAAATATATATTGCTTTAATAGAAAAGATTCAACTAAACTTTTATATAAAAATTTTAATATTATATCAATTAAGGATATTCACTTAATGCAAAATATTGTTTTTGTTCGCCAAATTATATCAAAAAATAAACATTCAAATATAAAATTCAATTACAGGCGTGACGTACATGATCACTTAACTAGAACTGTTTTCAATATTGATTTACCTTTAATACACACTAGGGCAGGTCAGAACTCCATTTATTATCAAGGTATGAAATTTTACAACGAAATACCCCAAGAATTAAATTTTTTAAATATAAAACGTTTTAAAATGATAACTAAGAAAATACTTAAAAAAGGGGAAGCTAAATTTTAAACTAAAAAATATTTAAACGTGCACTTATTTTATGATTAATTATTCTTTTCAAAATTATTTATAAATTATATCTAAACCATACCTATTATTAGTTATATTATTTTATTAAAAGAAATAATAGTGGAATAATTTTATACATATTTTAATTTTTTTATTGAATATTAACATTTTAAGTATTATTTTGACTTACCTTGTATTTTAATTAGTTATATTTAACAATTATATTGTTGATGTTGTTATTAGTAGAGAATCCCGCATAAACAGATGTTTTGGGATTTTATTTGGATAAATAAATAATAATAAAGTAACTTTCTTTCTAACTTTTAATCATTTTAATGGAGAATCCATTTTCTACAATGTGTTTGGATCAAAAATTGGAAATTAAGAATTTAAGGTATGTCACGTCAGTCCTGTGCGTGGGATTAAGAAACTTAATCTAGGAAAAAGAGCTCACAATAACCAGCTCTAGTCCACGCGAAACTAAACTAGTTGACTAGTGTTTATGTTTAATTTCAATGAATGGTAGAAAACATTTGAGTAGATATTATTAACACTATCTTTTTACTTTCTCAGGATAATTTTTTTTAAGTTACATTTTTTAATTCTACTAGTGAATTTTTTAAAAGAGGTTGAAAACATTTAAAACATCGCTTTAAGCAAAATAGTCTACTCATTACTACTCTACTCCCTTTGCATCCAATAAAGTAATTGTTTATTTAATAAGATTTTTTTTGTTTACGAGTTTAAAAAAAATATTGATGGAGAGCTTTTCCACACCAAGGCACATGCCAACGGTTTAACCCGATGCTTTGGGTTAATGAAACCTACTGAATGAAAATTATAGTAAAACATAATCTTAAATAAACAGAAACATAATGTGGTCTTATTAAAAAGGGCATAGGTGTTTCCAACCGTCAGTGACCGAGTATTATCTTTTTGATTTAGGTAACATATTTGACTTTATTATTTAATATTTTTCTTGAAGTAGATTTGAGATAACAAAATTTAAATTTTATTATCTATTATTTTAATTGTCATTTAGTGCATGTAAAAAAAGACAAAACTTTTTTCCTATACTGTATAACATACAAGGCCTCAGCCACGACAGACCACATATCAAAAAATTATAAAACACAATTTAGATGAAGGACATTTTCTTTAAAGCATTTAGTGTCTGAAATAAGGAATAGCGGGAAATAAATAGACCACCCTGTAGATACCCTTAAACAATTAACCTGCTTACCTGAAATACGGTATAAGGTTACGAGCAATCCTGAGCAATAAACGGTATTATTTTAATGTTCCTGGAAAATTATACGGTTTTAGTTTAGAGTTTATGCTAAATGTTATAAGTTTAATGGATGGTTTAAAATCGCTTCAATTCTATTAACATAATCTTTTTAACAACGCAGTTTTAGTATAATTATATTTTGAGGATTTTAATTTAATATAGTGCATGGTAAGCATAATTTAATTAATAATAAAAACCAAACAAGGGCGGTGACTTTTATCGTATCTTTTATAACTCTGCTGCAAAATACCTTTTTTCGCAAAACAGTCACAAACTAAGGACATAAAGGGGAAAAAACATTTTTATATTTATTATCAACATGTCATTAAAATAAAAATAATATATAAAATTACATCAAAGATTTATTATTAAATAAAATAATACATTATGTAATTCCAATCAGACGGGCAGTTTTTAAAGGAAAAAAATGAAAGATCAAATACGAACATTAGAAAAAAGTTTCAACAAAACCTAAAATGCTAATAATTCTCTTGTTAAAGCAATGAAAAAAAAAGAAAAATAAAACAAGAATGTGGATAAAACCGTGGCTATTGAAACGTCGAATATACACATATACATTTATGAACCGCCAAACTAAATATATTTACTTCTTGGTGTAAAAAGCTGCATGTTTTGATCGTGACGTATAAAGTTTAGTTTTAACGTGTTTTAATTGGTTTTTATTCTGGCTCACAACCTATAGAAAAATTGAATAGGACCTACATCCCCAAGGCACATTTCAATAAATATCCAAAACTTTCATTCGAAAATTCATCGCGAGCCTCTGAAAATTGCGGTTGGGTAATCGGGGTGAATAACTCGGGGAATTCAAATAAAATTTCTCTATTTTGTAAGGTATGTCGCAATAATATTTATTGATGCAGAGGTAACTGTGTATTTTTGGCCAACGGAATATAAAATTGGAATATACAGTTAAAGAAGAGATATTAAGAATATAAAAAAAATTGTTTGATATTCGGATTGGGAGCCTTTCTTTATATGCCCGAAATTATATTGCATTCTTAATCGAAGACTTGAACGAAAGTACTGCAACGTCGGTTGTGAGGAAATATTTGATAAATTACAAATTTTACAAAATAAGGCAAGGCGGATTATTTTAAATTGTGACAAATATACAAAAATAAATTTTATGTTAAAAAATTTAGATTGGTTGAATGTCAGAAATTTAATTTTTTATTTAGTAAGTATGTATCTTTATACAGAAAATTAAAAATAATTTATTGCCTGAAAGTTTAAAAAAATTTTGTTCTTTTAATTATTACCATCATAATTATAAAACAAGAACTAATTAAAATTTTTATCTGGATAGAGTGTCTAAAACATTCGCCTATAAGTCTATTTTTTTAAAGGTTTGATAGAATATAATAATTTGAAAAATTCTATTAAATCTCAAATATCATTAAAACTATTTAAAAAAACATTAAGATTACATTTAATTTAAAAAAAACGATACGTAATACTTGATACAATTTGAAAAATCTTTACCTTTTCTGTCTGTTTTTGTCAAAAGAAAGTTGCGCTTTAAAATTTAAAAATAAATCTATAAAAATGTGTTAAAAATGTATTAAAAAATATTTAATTGTAGCTTTTTGCCAAATAAAACATGTTACTACTACTACTACTACTACTACTACTACTACTACTACTACTGTAACCTTACGGCCCCCGGCTCATATGACCGGAGTAAAAAGCTGAAAGAAATATTAATTAGTGGGTTATTAAAATAGGTTAATTAAATTAACAATAACCTGAAAAGCTGAAAAATAAAAATTCGTTTTTATTATTATTATAACAACAAAAAAAATTGTGCCCTTGGAGGTCTGATTTAACACAAAAGTGTTATTTGCACGACTCATGGTATTGAGTCTATTCACCTATTCCAGAATTCCACATGTGACATTCAAATACATAAAATAATGCATTAGCATGTCTCACATACAATAGAGAAATAGGCTCGGACGTGACCGTCTAGATTCGGGCAAGAATCTATGGCCGACCCTACGTTGTGTTCGTCAGGTTCGCTGAAAAATACTAATTGAAGTATTATACTGAGTGGACAAAATTTTAACCAAAATCTATTATGGCCGTTAGTTAAATAAACACTATTTTAAAGAAAACTTTGAAACACGACAGGAAGGCAGAATTCTTCGCTATTAAAAAAAATATAAAAGAAAATTCAAAACAAAAGTTGTCAGTTGTGCAAAAGAAAGCTCCTGTAACGCACTCTCGACCACGTTTCCAAAGGTTTCCCTACCCTGTGCACCGGACGAGACTATGGGGCTGTCGCCCAGGGCAGTAGCCCTTCTCTATAGGTTCCCCTCATACAGTTGCTGGTCCCGGCTGTCGGCGGGCTGTCCCACGTTGAAGGAAACATTGTGAACCGACAAGTCTGTATCAAAAGAACGAGTCATTCACTGTTCCCTGTACAACCTCCAACAAAATTTAAGGTTTAGTTTTAGTTTTTAAAGTTACTTATAAAAGAAGCAAAAACTGCCACCTGTTATTTAAACATCAGAACGCTGGTATCGTTGCTTCGGACTAGCACATAACATAAGAAAATGAGAGGGCTTTTTCCTGCCTGATAAAAATCCCCACATCCCCACGAGATTACTCTCGTTGCTACGTCCAGCGTGAGGCTGTCGGCTCCGTAACAGCGCGAAGGGAGAGCATGGTAATAGGATAACCCTGAACTTAAATCATTTAGGAAAACTCACATAAACTCAGTTATGAAAAAAACAATTAAGGTTCTTTTGGTTTGTTAATCGTGAGGTTTGTTGAGGTTTATTTAATTTGGTCTTAACAACAGATACCAAAAAAAGTAAATAAAACTTTGTTACTGTTTTAAAGCCATAATTAGTTTTGGGTAGAAATAAAGGATAACTATAATCTTAATTGTCATTTAAAATTGCTAACCTGGAAGGTCAGTAAAACTGTTTCGCTCCCTTTCACCTTCTGAAGTCATTTTAATAACTTAAATTTTTGTTACTCTCTAAAAATTAAAATATAAATTTTAAAATCGTTGTGAAATAGATAATTAGTATCAAACTTTCATTATGGTATTATTTAATCTTTTACTCCCCTTTTCTTTCATTTAATTTAGGTTGATATAGTAAACAACGTAAAATTGATTAAGAATTTTGTTGCTATAGGTTAATTATTTTTCTCCTTTAAGAGTGAGAGAAAATATTAGATTTCTTTATTGTTTATTTAAAGACATAAGCGGTGATATCCAAGACAAACGGGATAACCGAGCAGATGTCATGCAAGAAAATATGAGATTTATTTATATTTTGTTTAGTTAAAGACATAAGCGGTGATATCCAAGACAAACGGGATAACCGAGCAGATGCCATGCAAGAAAATATGAGATTTATTTATATTTTGTTTATTTAAAGACATAAGCGGTGATATCCAAGACAAACGGGATAACCGAGCAGATGTCGTATAAGAAAAGATGAGATTTATTTATACTTTGTTTATTTAAAGACATAAGCGGTGATATCCAAGACAAACGGGATAACCGAGCAGATGTCATGAAATGTATTTATAATTTGTTTATTTAAAGACATAAGCGGTGATATCCAAGACAAACGGGATAACCGAGCAGATGTCATGAGATTTATTTATAATTTGTTTATTTAAAGACATAAGCGGTGATATCCAAGACAAACGGGATAACCGAGCAGATGTCATGAGATTTATTTATAATTTGTTTATTTAAAGACATAAGCGGTGATATCCAAGACAAACGGGATAACCGAGCAGATGTCATGAAATTTATTTATAATTTGTTTATTTAAAGACATAAGCGGTGATATCCAAGACAAACGGGATAACCGAGCAGATGTCATGAAATTTATTTATAATTTGTTTATTTAAAGACATAAGCGGTGATATCCAAGACAAACGGGATAACCGAGCAGATGTCATGAGATTTATTTATAATTTGTTTATTTAAAGACATAAGCGGTGATATCCAAGACAAACGGGATAACCGAGCAGATGTCATGAAATTTATTTATAATTTGTTTATTTAAAGACATAAGCGGTGATATCCAAGACAAACGGGATAACCGAGCAGATGTCATGAAATTTATTTATAATTTGTTTATTTAAAGACATAAGCGGTGATATCCAAGACAAACGGGATAACCGAGCAGATGTCATGAGATGTATTTATATTTTGTTTATTTAAAGACATAAGCGGTGATATCCAAGACAAACGGGATAACCGAGCAGATGTCCTGAAATTTATTTATAATTTGTTTATTTAAAGACATAAGCGGTGATATCCAAGACAAACGGGATAACCGAGCAGATGTCATGAAATTTATTTATAATTTGTTTATTTAAAGACATAAGCGGTGATATCCAAGACAAACGGGATAACCGAGCAGATGTCATGAGATGTATTTATATTTTGTTTATTTAAAGACATAAGCGGTGATATCCAAGACAAACGGGATAACCGAGCAGATGTCATGAAATTTATTTATAATTTGTTTATTTAAAGACATAAGCGGTGATATCCAAGACAAACGGGATAACCGAGCAGATGTCATGAGATGTATTTATATTTTGTTTATTTAAAGACATAAGCGGTGATATCCAAGACAAACGGGATAACCGAGCAGATGTCATGAAATTTATTTATAATTTGTTTATTTAAAGACATAAGCGGTGATATCCAAGACAAACGGGATAACCGAGCAGATGTCATGAAATTTATTTATAATTAAGAAAAATTAGTAATTTAAAATTATATTCCTATATCATTAAAATAAATTTTGTTGTTTACCATACCTACAGTCTGAAAAATATATTTTGCCCTGTGTATAAAAAAAAACCAACCAGTATTCCCAAATTAGAGTAACCCAACAAAATAAAAAAACTAAAGAAAATAAACTTGGTCTTTAAGAACTTAACACCTTTTTTTAAAAAAAAAAACATCCCCTGAATTTTAAATAGTTACACAAATTAAATCCACACAAATAAAATTAAACTTATTTAACCCAATGCCATTTGTTTTTCTAATTGAATTATTGTATTTAGAAAAATTAATTTTAAAGAAAATCTGCAGAAAATAAACTTATGATGACTCTTGAATTTAGGTGCTTACCGTACCTATCGAAGTTAATAAGTGTCTCTTTTGAAATTCTTTGTCTAGCAGCTAACCACTCTTCTCCCCCACCAAGGTCTTCGTTTGTGCGTTTTAACACCCTGCGTCGTTTGTAATACGAAGTACGACGTTGGCTGCTATAAAAAATCAATAATTGCGGCAAAGATGTGAACGGTCCAAAGTTCACGCGTCCTCCTAAATATCATAGAAAATATACTGAGGATTTTATTTTCAAGACTGGCTACCTAAATAGATTTATCAGGGCCTATATTTGGAAATGAAAAGTTATTACACTTTTAATAAAATATTTTTCCAGTATTGCAGGGTAAATTAAAATCATAATATAATTTTAATTAAATATAAATAATAGAGTAAAATAATTAAACCTCAGGGCGTAACATGGGGGAAAGAATAAGTTTACCAAATAAATAAATTAACAAAAATAGTGAAAAAAAATTCAAATAAGGTCACCTGGGTCTGCTCTGTTACAGTCACCCCCTATTATTTTGAGCGAAAAACAGGGTTATGAGCGAAAAATAATACCAAACAACAGTACAATTAAAAAAAACTTCAATCCTGAAAAAAGATAAATCAACCACATCAGTACAATTTGAAAGAACTTCAATCCTAAACAAAATAAAGCAACCACATCAGTACAATTTGAAAAACTTCAATCCTGGTCACGGCACCACTGTAACCTTACGGCCCCCGGCTCATATGACCGGAGTAAAAAGCTGAAAGAAATATTAATTAGTGGGTTATTAAAATAGGTTAATTAAATTAACAATAACCTGAAAAGCTGAAAAATAAAAATTCGTTTTTATTATTATTATAACAACAAAAAAAATTGTGCCCTTGGAGGTCTGATTTAACACAAAAGTGTTATTTGCACGACTCATGGTATTGAGTCTATTCACCTATTCCAGAATTCCACATGTGACATTCAAATACATAAAATAATGCATTAGCATGTCTCACATACAATAGAGAAATAGGCTCGGACGTGACCGTCTAGATTCGGGCAAGAATCTATGGCCGACCCTACGTTGTGTTCGTCAGGTTCGCTGAAAAATACTAATTGAAGTATTATACTGAGTGGACAAAATTTTAACCAAAATCTATTATGGCCGTTAGTTAAATAAACACTATTTTAAAGAAAACTTTGAAACACGACAGGAAGGCAGAATTCTTCGCTATTAAAAAAAATATAAAAGAAAATTCAAAACAAAAGTTGTCAGTTGTGCAAAAGAAAGCTCCTGTAACGCACTCTCGACCACGTTTCCAAAGGTTTCCCTACCCTGTGCACCGGACGAGACTATGGGGCTGTCGCCCAGGGCAGTAGCCCTTCTCTATAGGTTCCCCTCATACAGTTGCTGGTCCCGGCTGTCGGCGGGCTGTCCCACGTTGAAGGAAACATTGTGAACCGACAAGTCTGTATCAAAAGAACGAGTCATTCACTGTTCCCTGTACAACCTCCAACAAAATTTAAGGTTTAGTTTTAGTTTTTAAAGTTACTTATAAAAGAAGCAAAAACTGCCACCTGTTATTTAAACATCAGAACGCTGGTATCGTTGCTTCGGACTAGCACATAACATAAGAAAATGAGAGGGCTTTTTCCTGCCTGATAAAAATCCCCACATCCTCACGAGATTACTCTCGTTGCTACGTCCAGCGTGAGGCTGTCGGCTCCGTAACAGCGCGAAGGGAGAGCATGGTAATAGGATAACCCTGAACTTAAATCATTTAGGAAAACTCACATAAACTCAGTTATGAAAAAAACAATTAAGGTTCTTTTGGTTTGTTAATCGTGAGGTTTGTTGAGGTTTATTTAATTTGGTCTTAACAACAGATACCAAAAAAAGTAAATAAAACTTTGTTACTGTTTTAAAGCCATAATTAGTTTTGGGTAGAAATAAAGGATAACTATAATCTTAATTGTCATTTAAAATTGCTAACCTGGAAGGTCAGTAAAACTGTTTCGCTCCCTTTCACCTTCTGAAGTCATTTTAATAACTTAAATTTTTGTTACTCTCTAAAAATTAAAATATAAATTTTAAAATCGTTGTGAAATAGATAATTAGTATCAAACTTTCATTATGGTATTATTTAATCTTTTACTCCCCTTTTCTTTCATTTAATTTAGGTTGATATAGTAAACAACGTAAAATTGATTAAGAATTTTGTTGCTATAGGTTAATTATTTTTCTCCTTTAAGAGTGAGAGAAAATATTAGATTTCTTTATTGTTTATTTAAAGACATAAGCGGTGATATCCAAGACAAACGGGATAACCGAGCAGATGTCATGCAAGAAAATATGAGATTTATTTATATTTTGTTTAGTTAAAGACATAAGCGGTGATATCCAAGACAAACGGGATAACCGAGCAGATGCCATGCAAGAAAATATGAGATTTATTTATATTTTGTTTATTTAAAGACATAAGCGGTGATATCCAAGACAAACGGGATAACCGAGCAGATGTCGTATAAGAAAAGATGAGATTTATTTATACTTTGTTTATTTAAAGACATAAGCGGTGATATCCAAGACAAACGGGATAACCGAGCAGATGTCATGAAATGTATTTATAATTTGTTTATTTAAAGACATAAGCGGTGATATCCAAGACAAACGGGATAACCGAGCAGATGTCATGAGATTTATTTATAATTTGTTTATTTAAAGACATAAGCGGTGATATCCAAGACAAACGGGATAACCGAGCAGATGTCATGAGATTTATTTATAATTTGTTTATTTAAAGACATAAGCGGTGATATCCAAGACAAACGGGATAACCGAGCAGATGTCATGAAATTTATTTATAATTTGTTTATTTAAAGACATAAGCGGTGATATCCAAGACAAACGGGATAACCGAGCAGATGTCATGAAATTTATTTATAATTTGTTTATTTAAAGACATAAGCGGTGATATCCAAGACAAACGGGATAACCGAGCAGATGTCATGAGATTTATTTATAATTTGTTTATTTAAAGACATAAGCGGTGATATCCAAGACAAACGGGATAACCGAGCAGATGTCATGAAATTTATTTATAATTTGTTTATTTAAAGACATAAGCGGTGATATCCAAGACAAACGGGATAACCGAGCAGATGTCATGAAATTTATTTATAATTTGTTTATTTAAAGACATAAGCGGTGATATCCAAGACAAACGGGATAACCGAGCAGATGTCATGAGATGTATTTATATTTTGTTTATTTAAAGACATAAGCGGTGATATCCAAGACAAACGGGATAACCGAGCAGATGTCCTGAAATTTATTTATAATTTGTTTATTTAAAGACATAAGCGGTGATATCCAAGACAAACGGGATAACCGAGCAGATGTCATGAAATTTATTTATAATTTGTTTATTTAAAGACATAAGCGGTGATATCCAAGACAAACGGGATAACCGAGCAGATGTCATGAGATGTATTTATATTTTGTTTATTTAAAGACATAAGCGGTGATATCCAAGACAAACGGGATAACCGAGCAGATGTCATGAAATTTATTTATAATTTGTTTATTTAAAGACATAAGCGGTGATATCCAAGACAAACGGGATAACCGAGCAGATGTCATGAGATGTATTTATATTTTGTTTATTTAAAGACATAAGCGGTGATATCCAAGACAAACGGGATAACCGAGCAGATGTCATGAAATTTATTTATAATTTGTTTATTTAAAGACATAAGCGGTGATATCCAAGACAAACGGGATAACCGAGCAGATGTCATGAAATTTATTTATAATTAAGAAAAATTAGTAATTTAAAATTATATTCCTATATCATTAAAATAAATTTTGTTGTTTACCATACCTACAGTCTGAAAAATATATTTTGCCCTGTGTATAAAAAAAACCAACCAGTATTCCCAAATTAGAGTAACCCAACAAAATAAAAAAACTAAAGAAAATAAACTTGGTCTTTAAGAACTTAACACCTTTTTTTAAAAAAAAAAACATCCCCTGAATTTTAAATAGTTACACAAATTAAATCCACACAAATAAAATTAAACTTATTTAACCCAATGCCATTTGTTTTTCTAATTGAATTATTGTATTTAGAAAAATTAATTTTAAAGAAAATCTGCAGAAAATAAACTTATGATGACTCTTGAATTTAGGTGCTTACCGTACCTATCGAAGTTAATAAGTGTCTCTTTTGAAATTCTTTGTCTAGCAGCTAACCACTCTTCTCCCCCACCAAGGTCTTCGTTTGTGCGTTTTAACACCCTGCGTCGTTTGTAATACGAAGTACGACGTTGGCTGCTATAAAAAATCAATAATTGCGGCAAAGATGTGAACGGTCCAAAGTTCACGCGTCCTCCTAAATATCATAGAAAATATACTGAGGATTTTATTTTCAAGACTGGCTACCTAAATAGATTTATCAGGGCCTATATTTGGAAATGAAAAGTTATTACACTTTTAATAAAATATTTTTCCAGTATTGCAGGGTAAATTAAAATCATAATATAATTTTAATTAAATATAAATAATAGAGTAAAATAATTAAACCTCAGGGCGTAACATGGGGGAAAGAATAAGTTTACCAAATAAATAAATTAACAAAAATAGTGAAAAAAAATTCAAATAAGGTCACCTGGGTCTGCTCTGTTACACTACTACTACTACTACTACTACTACATTTTTAATAATCATTTCCCATAGAGAGTCTGGTGTTGCTCCACTCAGTATATAAGTTTGTTACAATTTACATAATATATATATTATACTATATATTTCCAACGAATAAGTTTTTATTGTCGTAATAAACCATTATTTATTGTCACATAGAATAACAGTCAAGTTTTCTAACAATAATATGAGCAAGTTTATTGCCCTTGTAGTGTTTAGTTAAGTATAACGTTAGAAATAATAATTGTAAGTTGATATAGTAAGAGTAAATGTAGTTTTAAAACTATATAGTACTGTCACATTCATAGGCGTGTAACTTTCATTTCATACTATGCTTTGGATATTCCGCGTTACGCAATTTTACTGTTTTAAATATACTTATTAACAAGATTTTTGCTTATAGGCAATGCATCATTATAAAAAGTATTTAATATAAAGATAATATCATCATCCACCCATCATCTAGTTAATCAATAATATGTTGCCACAAGGTTCGCAACTAAAGTTACATTATATTTATTTTACTAATTAGTAAAACGTAACTTTGTGGCAACAAATCATGTTCACATAAGAGAGTTATTCTTTTTACAGCTAAATTTAATAGATGATGATTAGTGCATTTTTGAAAAGTACCCTTATTAATTAGGCGGCTTTTTCAAACGCTATTTTTGGAGCCATATTTGCACACTTTATAAACGTTCGATTATAATTGTTGAATTTGTATTAATTTGCATCTCTATCGTAATATACAGGGTGTCCGGAAATGATCAGCAAAATATTTAGTGGATAATATTAGACCGAAAATACATACTCTCTCTTCCTATAACATTTTTTCGAAAATTAATTAAACATTCAAACCAAAGGTTCAAAGTGACGTCCTCTTCTTCAATGCATATTAATTCTTTTTAAAAAATTCCAACGAACTTCGTGGAATATTCCTTCCTTTGCTATGTTGTGCTTTAGGTTGTTTAGCTATTTATGATATAAGTGTGAAAATAACTTGTTTAAGGCACGCATATGAGAATTTGCGGAACGATCGAAACGAGTTTCGCAATTCATATGAGTGGCCTAAACGAGATATTTTCTTATTTATATCATACAAGATTTTTTCTACGAGCGTGTGAAAACTACAAGATTTTTTCTACGAGCGCGTCAAAAGTTAGACTTTTCACCCGGCGTGTGAAAAGTAATTTACTTTTCACACTAGTGCGTTAAAGTAAAAATTTTCACACTGAAATGGGTGTGAAAAGTCTAACTTTTCACACGCTCGTAGAAAAATAAATGGAAATAATTTCGTATCTATCACATGCATGCAATGTTATTTTCGCGTTTCTCTCGAAAACGGTGAGATTTATCGAAACAAAAGTAGTATACCTTTTTTATGTCAAAAGGTTAGATGAATGAAAATATTCGGTCAAAATGCGCATATAGCGTGGGACAAAAAAACTGGGACCATTCAAATTAAAGTATAGGCTCTACAAAATGCGAAAAAGCGGTGGGCAAATTTATGTCCCTCATCCCGAAAAAGCTCCATATACGAGAATTGTGTTGTTAATGTTAAAAATATTATGAGCGTGGAAAAGGCATTGCAAAACAAACTGCAAATAAAATTTAACTTTAACACCCTGTAACTGAACTTATTTTCGGTCTAGAATTATCCCCTAAATTTTTTGCTCATCATTTCTGGACACCCTGTATATATTTTAGGACTAATATTTTTTATCGTAGATTTTATATCCAAAATTTGCTAAAATTAGCACAATTCAAACTTTTTTAATTACTTCCTAGAGTTGGTCTTTATTTCCTTTTATTGTGAAGTGACACTTATATTGTACCCATTTACACCACATTTTGTCGTAATAAACCATTATTTTCTGCCAAGGGCTGTTGTGCGATAAAAGTTTTTCTTGTAATAATATAAGAGCAATTTTGTTATGATCATCCAAGTTAAGCACCAAGTCACGAAATCGTAAAATAAAGACGCAGGGTTTATGTCGTATTTTCTCTATTCAGAATCAGCCTAGTCAAAAGAAGATAATTTTAACAAAAAGAACGCAATATTTTTTTTTTGAAATATCGATAAATTTATTGTTTTACATTTTTCATTGTGCCAATTTCAGAGTTGAAAATATGCTAGTGACAGATAATTTATTATTCATATAGGCATTAAACAGAAAAAAAGTTTAATTCGATGTCAAATTATATTATATTATATTTATTAAATTTTCATTAGAATGTTTCATTCGATCTTTAATGGAATTAGCAATGATTTTACACGTGTATTTTGTATCAAACAGTGGCTAACCCTAACGTGACATTATTTATCCAATTAAATTATTTTTCAGAAGTACAATCGTTGGCACAACTTTTGACATTGTGTGAATGTTTTTTTTGTTGTTTATGGTTTAATTTCTTCTACATAACCTAAGAAATATAAAGTTTTGTTCAAGCGCGAAAGCGTCTTCAATTATATACACAACAGGACATATTTGTTGCCTTTCTGTAATTTAGGAAAATAAGTTTTAAAAATCGTCGTTTAAACCTTTTTATAATTACACAAACCCGAACAAACCCGGCCTTTTCTTTCCCTGATAGTTTTTAAAGAAGTAGATAGAAGGCATCAAAGTCAGGTCCCCTCATAAACTAGATTTTTAATAATTTAGTGGTACTTACTTAAACCCGTTTTTAAAAATTATTAAAATTAAGGTTTTAAATTTTTTAAATCCAATAAACGCTTATATTTTTGTTATACATTGGTACTAGGTTCTTCGTTTGGGTTATACTCTCTACATATACACTGAGAAAAATCTGTCTGTTCCTTATAAGAATTCACATATTCTTTATACAACTGTTTAATACTATACAGTGTGTCCAGTAAAGTCCGCATCATAAAGGATTTTTTTATTTAACAGATTTATTTGAAGTTTGACTTTGGCATCAAGTTCTGCTTCAATCGAGATAAAAATTAAGCAAAAAAATAGTAGTCACGGGATTCGCATTTTCTGTCAAATTTAAATTTTTTCCAAAAAATAATTCAAAAGTGGGGTTATTTCTGAAAATATCGAAAAAAGTTATTAGAAAACATTTTTTTAAATGCAGTTTCTAGCCCACGTCCAAAATTTTAGCTTCATAAGATAATTTTGATTTTTTACCCATATTTTGTCGTTGTAAACGTATTTTTTGTGCTTCATTGTAATTAATTTTTTTGGGAATGCACTTAAATAATAAAATACTACACTGCCGAGCATTAAATTAGGGTCACCCCGTAATTTGAAATTAATTCAGACATTTCTAGTTTTTTCGAATTCTTTTCGGTTGTAACAAAGTTTACTAACTTTATACGATTATTTGTTCGTGATTGCTTGTGTAAAAAAAAGTTGTTGTTGTTTCGATAAGCGTTTGACAAAAAGAGTGCCCCTTACCCAAATTCCTAAAAACCATTATCAGCATATTTTTTTTGGTTTCTGTACTTTTATCTGTTTATTGCAAATTGTTTGTGTAGTGTTGGCATTGTGAGTGTATTGAAATGGCCATAAATCCTGTTGTTGCGACACGAATTGTGGCGGCTATAGAAGATGGCCGCGAAACTGCGAGAAACGTTGTAAGCCTCTCCAGTGTGCAACAAGTATTTCACCGGTACGAAGAGACTGGTCTGCTCACTCGAAGACCTGGTTCAGGACAAGGAAGGACTACAACAGCTAGAGATGACCGCTTTCTCGTTTTTAGTGCTTTGAGAAACCGGACGGTCACGGCAGTTTCCCTTCGAAATCATCTGCAAGAAGTGAGAAATGTAAACATAAGTGAGTGGACAGTTAGGAGGCGACTTCATGCTGCTGGATTATCTTCCCGAACTAGAGCTACTGGACCGCCGCTTTCCCGTGACCACCGGATCGCAAGGTTGAATTTTGCACGAGAACACTTGGCTTGGACAATAGAGGATTGGAGTCGCGTTTTGTTTTCCGATGAATCGCGATTCTGTCTTACGGGCTCAGATAGACGTGTAAGAGTGTGGCGACGAAAAGGCGAGAGATATGCTCAAGCGTGTATTGCCGAGCGACTTCCGTTTGGTGGAGGATCAGTTATGGCATGGGGAGGCATATCTTTTGAAGCTCGCACGGAGTTAGTCTTTATCCAGAATGGAACGTTGACTGCGCATAGGTACCTGACAGAGGTTCTAGAAGACCATGTTGTACCGTTCATGTTTATTCTTGGAGAAGACGCAACCTTTATGCATGATAATGCACGGCCCCACACTGCTCGGTTTGTTTCTGCTTATCTTGACGAGGTTCAAATCACGCGATTTGTTTGGCCTGCTCGCAGTCCAGACTTAAATCCCATCCAACATGTTTGGGATGAGATGGGGAGACGTTTACGAAGACATCTGCCGGCCCCCCGCAATTCTAGACAGCTTCGCGACATACTGACGCAGGAATGGGACAATCTTCCGCAGGATGTGATTCAAAATCTTATCCAAAGCATGCCTCGTCGTTTGCAAGCTGTTATCACTGCCAGAGGAGGGAATACTCGCTACCAAACTCCTTAAATTTCTTTTGTTTAAACTAAAAGCATATCAAATTAAAATTTGCATTTTCATTACTTTCAATAAACTTTGAACAAAACAACAAACACTTTTTTTATTCAAGCAATCATGACAAAATCATCGCATAACGTTAGTAAACCTATGTTACTACCGAAAAAAATTCGAAAAAACTAAAAATGTCTGAAATAATTTCAAATTACGGGGTGACCCTAATTTAATGCTCGGCAGTGTATTTTCCCTTTTTTTTGACATAGCTTAATAACAAATTTTAATAAAGGTGTTTTAAATTAAATCGTTGAAAATAGATACACTTTACGTTAAGTTAAACTAAAATATATTT
The DNA here is from genome assembly GCA_963969555.1 of Polydrusus pterygomalis. Taxonomy (NCBI): domain Eukaryota; kingdom Metazoa; phylum Arthropoda; class Insecta; order Coleoptera; family Curculionidae; genus Polydrusus; species Polydrusus pterygomalis. The sequence goes on from OZ018379.1 coordinate 26,498,045, forward strand.
TCCACTTAATGAACACTTTACTGATGACCTTGTGTTCTTTTTTGTCTTAAGATTAAGGTGTATTACTTTCAGACACAAACTACGTTTTCGAAAATACTTATTTTATGAACTTACCTTATACAGGGTCAAAAACAAATAAACTTTGCATCACATGCGACCAAATTTTAATAGCCCAATTTTGATTTTGTCGAAAAACACACATTTAATATGGTGCTACTTTAAAGAAAATGTATCTGAAATAAAGCATTGTCAAAACTAAGAAGTTTTATGTAGGTTGCGTTGAGTCCTATTTTGCAAAAGTGGTGCAATTTACAAAATATGGGTAAAAAATCAAAACTATATTATGCAGCTGAAATTTTGCATGTGGGCTAGAAACTGCATTTAAAAAAACTTTTTCTAATAACTTTTTTCGATATTTTCAGAAATACCCCCATTTTTGAATTATTTTTTGGAAAAAATAAAAATTTAACAGATAATGCGAATTACGTGACTACTATTTTTTTGCTTAATTTTCGTCTCGATCGAAGCAGAACTTGATGCCAAAGTTAAATTTTGAATAAAGCTATTAATAAAAAAAAATCCGATATGATGCGGACTTTACTGGTCACACTGTATATTATGTGACAACAACGTGGTTTCCTACTGTAAGACAACGAAAATCGCTTAGTTAATGCTACCATAAAATGATTTATAGCCGTTATTGCTCTGAATACTCACAGTAATTATTAAGTTTTATTGGGGGTGTAATCTGGTTTTATATACTGTATTAGTTCCGACTTGCAGTTGTAATGAAACTGGACATTAATCATAATAATATTTCCCTGCTAGAGTTAATATAGAATAAACTTACCACTAAAAATCAGTACTGTAGTTCTCAAACATTTAAATAGCTTTAAGTGTGATACTATTTTTGTCGCTTAACATTGCATATTATGATTATAAATCTATTATGCAACATGGTTTACTAAGATAGTAAAATTCGTCCATAGATTTTAGAGTCCAATACTAATGATGGGTTGTTCGAAATTAGAATATTCTATCGCTTTATCTCATGTAAAGTTTTAAAAAACTTATATACAAAGTAAAAATAAATTAATTAAAACAGGTATTGGTACGATCAATAGAATTCAAATTTAGACAGGACAGCTAGAAGACTCCAAACAACGATGTGACCTGCGCAACGAATACGTTAAAACTAATACCAACAAATCAGTGTTGCCAATGACATTAGGTGAAAAGGTCCGCCCAGTGGCACGAAAAAGTCCGATTTAGTCCGCGTCGAAATGAAAATGCTTCGTCTGGCGCATTCGCCATAAGTGATATTTATTTTTTAACGTTGGGGGTATATTATATAATTATAATGAAAAAGACTGATAACTCTATAAACATTTACTTTTTAATAACTAAGAAAAACAATAATAAAAAAGTTAATGTAATAAGTAATAAGACAACCCAACACTTGGTAAATAAACAATAAGTTACCTGCCGATTTTATTTCCAAATTTGTGCATTTAGCATATTTTCGTCAGGTATTAAGAAGTCCGAAAAGTCCGAAATAGTTTCAAAGTCCGACAAAAGTCCATAGCCTTAAAAAAAGTCCGCCGATTGGCAACACTGCAACGAATACTTACACCAGGAAGAAGACAAACAAGCATGTTAATTGGTCGAAGCAAAAATGTCATTAAGGAAATGTCAAAACTGTCAAAAAGAGTGCCACCATCGGGTCTGGTTGGGACCTCGAGGCTAGAGGCGGGACGTTTAGACGCCCATAGTTTTGTTATTTTTTTCTGGCGAAATATTTTAAAGTAATATTTAAGCCAAAAAAACTATTCAAAATCCCGTTAGTTGATTTTATATGTAGTAAAAATCAAATAGCAGCATTCTGAATAACCTTTTCGACTAAATATCACTTTAAAATAAAATACTCTATATTGTTGTTGGTCTAGCCTCGAAGAAAATAAAAAATAAAACTCAAAAATGCACATGACATAATTTTATTAAAATATTAAATAAAAATCACAATAATTACCATTTAAGTATGTCTTATAATTTCTCGTAATCTGCTGATCGAGTTCCTCGTTAACTGGTTTTTCATTCATTCTCTACTTAGAGCTTTCTAAGCAATGTGTAGGTATTTTGAATAAGAATACATATTTCCATTGTCAGCCTGGAAAAGCGGAAAAGCCTGGGTAAAAACTTTTTAAAGCTAACCTTAAGGTGAAGACAAAATCTTGTCTCCAAAATCCATTCTTTCACATAACGAACAGCTGATCTAAAACAAAAATACCACAATGTAAAAAACCAATGATCAGATCATGGAAAAAACACTTCCGAGTGGGTTAAAATAAAATTATTTCCGCTTGAGTTTAGTAGGCAGAGAATCTACAAAAGGTTTAAAAAAGATCAAAAAAATTGATCGTATAATATACATACATAGTAAGCAAGAATCAGCAAGATTTAAATTAGTATCGTAGGGTTTAGTAATTAAAATATGCCTATTTATAGATTTACCAAAATTTAGGAGAAAATAATCAAACAAGTGTTGGCACATTTTGGTTAATATTCAGTTAATGTTATGGTTTTGATTTGTATAATCATAGAAATAATTAATCAAAGTTAGCAAACTTACCTTTAGCAGAATGAAATGTAAACAGGCTCGTGTTCATGAACAATATTAATAGAAAAGATCAAGTTAATAAGTTAAACAAACTCTTTCATAAACTTTGTCGGCCATTAGCATTTTATTTTATAAAGGCGAGGTTGTGCTGGGCGATTCCATTATTTGTGGCCGAGTCCAAGAAGACACTGAACGTTTAAAAATAATTTAATGGCTCGGGTAATTTGTAGCATAGATCTGTCTCTGTCTGCATCAAGTTACCTTCGCTATATATAAAGAGAGACAAGTATAGCTCGAACGAAGAAAGGTCGCGTTTCTTAGTAAACACATTCAGTTTAAACAAATAACGACGTAGGAGTTATATTAACTCATAAAAAAAATTAAATTTTATTTAATATGTAACGATAGGACCGGCGTATTGCGTACGACAAACTATTATACAGAGTTTAAAAAAATTAAATTTACAACTTGTTTTTAAATAACTGAATATTGAACTCATTTCAATACCGCTATTCTAACCGTCAGCATATTGAGGGTTTACTCCATTAAAACCGATCAATACCAAAATAACTACTATATGCCGTAAATTAATATCCCAAAAGTTTCTAATAATTTAGTTTCACTCTAAAAGGAAATTTGGGATGAAATTGTTTGTGTCTCGTTTGTAAATATATTAGTTGCCCAAGAAACATTTTAAGTAAATCTGTTTATAAGAACCAATATGCTCAACTCTGCTGATGAGCATAATTTACATCTTAAAATAATTAATTAAACTTTTTAATAGCCGAAAAGATTCATCACGGCAAAAGGGTTCTAAATATTTTTAAAAAAGGTTAAATCGCTCATTAAGTTTTAATATTACACAGCACCGTTTTAGAATCAATAATGGTGAAAATTTTATATTGTTTTCAAGGTATCTTAATTTTTTATTTAGCCTACTGAAGTAGCCATAATATAAGTTTTGTCAAAGTAATATCTTAAAGGCAATAATAGATGGTGTTTGTGTGATGTTAAAATTAGTCAGCTATTTAAATACGGTTTATTTTAGAAGCAAATATTAATGACGCTTCAGCCATTTCATTTTCTTATCATTTATTCCTTTCTTTTAAATTTTTATCAAAAATCGGCCAAATATCCGTCTTTTGACAGCAAATACCTACCGTTTTAAGTACAGACTTGCGCAACAAAAACTAATACTACGACTCGCAGCGATTGCCGATCGCTGCGAACCCCCACCAATGTCTTATGGTATATAGGTTCTAACGGATACAATTCGTTTTTGAGGACGCTGTTCTGCTTAATTGTAGAGAAAGCGCTTTACTGGAAACAAAATGCGTCGCATTGAGAAGATACAATTTATTTCTTAACAAAATTGATGTATTAAAAGTAGTTCATTATTCAACAAGACTGTGCTGCTAATTGAAATAATTTCTACCAATAAAACACTGTTCAAGCAAATCTGGAATTGATATAACACAAAAGCTGGTTTGATTCACTAGCAATTTATTTAATATGGGTTAATACAAAATAAGCTATCAATACAACAAGACAGTGTTGCTGATGGAACTGATTACTACCAATAAAAATGCTGTTCTAGCAAATCTGGAATTGATATAACACAAAAGCTGGTTTGATTCACTGGCAATTTATTTAATATGGGTTAATACAAAATAAGCTATCAATACAACAAGACAGTGTTGCTGATGGAACTGATTACTACCAAAAAAAATGCTGTTCTAGCAAATCTGGAATTGATATAACACAAAAGCTGGTTTGATTCACTAGCAATTTATTTAATATGGGTTAATACAAAATAAGCTATCAATACAACAAGACAGTGTTGCTGATGGAACTGATTACTACCAATAAAAATGCTGTTCTAGCAAATCTGGAATTGATATAACACAAAAGCTGGTTTGATTCACTGGCCATTTATTTAATATGGGTTAATACAAAATAAGCTATCAATACAACAAGACAGTGTTGCTGATGGAACTGATTACTACCAAAAAAAATGCTGTTCTAGCAAATCTGGAATTGATATAACACAAAAGCTGGTTTGATTCACTAGCAATTTATTTAATATGGGTTAATACAAAATAAGCTATCAATACAACAAGACAGTGTTGCTAATGGAACTGATTACTACCAATAAAAATGCTATTCTAGCAAATCTGGAATTGATATAACACAAAAGCTGGTTTGATTCACTAGCAATTTATTTAATATGCGTTAATACAAAATAAGCTATCAATACAATAAGACAGTGTTGCTAATGGAACTGATTACTACCAATAAAAATGCTGTTCTAGCAAATCTGGAATTGATATAACACAAAAGCTGGTTTGATTCACTAGCAATTTATTTAATATGGGTTAATACAAAATAAGCTATCAATACAACAAGACAGTGTTGCTAATGGAACTGATTACTACCAATAAAAATGCTGTTCTAGCAAATCTGAAATTGATATAACACAAAAGCTGGTTTGATTCACTAGCAATTTATTTAATATGGGTTAATACAAAATAAGCTATCAACACAACAAGACAGTGTTGGTGATGGAACTGATTACTACCAATAAAAATGCTGTTCTAGCAAATCTGGAATTGATATAACACCAAAGTTGGTTTGATTCACTAGCAATTTATTTAATATGGGTTAATACAAAATAAGCTATCAATACAACAAGACAGTGTTGCTAATGGAACTGATTACTACCAATAAAAATGCTGTTCTAGCAAATCTGGAATTGATATAACACAAAAGCTGGTTTGATTCACTCTCAATTTATTTAATATGGGTTAGTACAAAATAAGCTATCAATACAACAAGACAGTGTTGCTAATGGAACTGATTACTACCAATAAAAATGCTGTTCTAGCAAATCTGGAATTGATATAACACAAATGCTGGTTTGATTCACTAGCAATTTATTTAATATGGGTTAATACAAAATAAGCTATCAATACAACAAGACAGTGTTGGTGGTGGAACTGATTACTACCAATAAAAATGCTGTTCTAGCAAATCTGGAATTGATATAACACAAAAGCTGGTTTGATTCACTAGCAATTTAGTTAATATGGGTTAATACAAAACAAGCTATCAATACAACAAGACAGTGTTGCTAATGGAACTGATTACTACCAATAAAAATGCTGTTCTAGCAAATCTGGAATTGATATAACACAAAAGCTGGTTTGATTCACTAGCAATTTATTTAATATGGATTAATACAAAATAAACTATCAATACAACAAGACAGTGTTGCTAATGGAACTGATTACTACCAATTAAAATGCTGTTCTAGCAAATCTGGAATTGATATAACACAAAAGCTGGTTTGATTCACTAGCAATTTATTTAATATGGGTTAATACAAAATAAGCTATCAACACAACAAGACAGTGTTGGTGATGGAACTGATTACTACCAATAAAAATGCTGTTCTAGCAAATCTGGAATTGATATAACACCAAAGTTGGTTTGATTCACTAGCAATTTATTTAATATGGGTTAATACAAAATAAGCTATCAATACAACAAGACAGTGTTGCTAATGGAACTGATTACTACCAATAAAAATGCTGTTCTAGCAAATCTGGAATTGATATAACACAAAAGCTGGTTTGATTCACTAGCAATTTATTTAATATGGGTTAATACAAAATAAGCTATCAATACAACAAGACAGTGTTGCTAATGGAACTGATTACTACCAATTAAAATGCTGTTCTAGCAAATCTGGAATTGATATAACACAAAAGCTGGTTTAATTCACTAGCAATTTAGTTAATATGGGTTAATACAAAACAAGCTATCAATACAACAAGACAGTGTTGCTAATGGAACTGATTACTACCAATAAAAATGCTGTTCTAGCAAATCTGGAATTGATATAACACAAAAGCTGGTTTGATTCACTAGCAATTTATTTAATATGGATTAATACAAAATAAACTATCAATACAACAAGACAGTGTTGCTAATGGAACTGATTACTACCAATTAAAATGCTGTTCTAGCAAATCTGGAATTGATATAACACAAAAGCTGGTTTGATTCACTGGCCATTTATTTAATATGGGTTAATACAAAATAAGCTATCAATACAACAAGACAGTGTTGCTGATGGAACTGATTACTACCAATAAAAATGCTGTTCTAGCAAATCTGGAATTGATATAACACAAAAGCTGGTTTGATTCACTGGCCATTTATTTAATATGGGTTAATACAAAATAAGCTATCAATACAACAAGACAGTGTTGCTGATGGAACTGATTACTACCAAAAAAAATGCTGTTCTAGCAAATCTGGAATTGATATAACACAAAAGCTGGTTTGATTCACTAGCAATTTATTTAATATGGGTTAATACAAAATAAGCTATCAATACAACAAGACAGTGTTGCTAATGGAACTGATTACTACCAATAAAAATGCTGTTCTAGCAAATCTGGAATTGATATAACACAAAAGCTGGTTTGATTCACTAGCAATTTATTTAATATGCGTTAATACAAAATAAGCTATCAATACAATAAGACAGTGTTGCTAATGGAACTGATTACTACCAATAAAAATGCTGTTCTAGCAAATCTGGAATTGATATAACACAAAAGCTGGTTTGATTCACTAGCAATTTATTTAATATGGGTTAATACAAAATAAGCTATCAATACAACAAGACAGTGTTGCTAATGGAACTGATTACTACCAATAAAAATGCTGTTCTAGCAAATCTGAAATTGATATAACACAAAAGCTGGTTTGATTCACTAGCAATTTATTTAATATGGGTTAATACAAAATAAGCTATCAACACAACAAGACAGTGTTGGTGATGGAACTGATTACTACCAATAAAAATGCTGTTCTAGCAAATCTGGAATTGATATAACACCAAAGTTGGTTTGATTCACTAGCAATTTATTTAATATGGGTTAATACAAAATAAGCTATCAATACAACAAGACAGTGTTGCTAATGGAACTGATTACTACCAATAAAAATGCTGTTCTAGCAAATCTGGAATTGATATAACACAAAAGCTGGTTTGATTCACTCTCAATTTATTTAATATGGGTTAGTACAAAATAAGCTATCAATACAACAAGACAGTGTTGCTAATGGAACTGATTACTACCAATAAAAATGCTGTTCTAGCAAATCTGGAATTGATATAACACAAATGCTGGTTTGATTCACTAGCAATTTATTTAATATGGGTTAATACAAAATAAGCTATCAATACAACAAGACAGTGTTGGTGGTGGAACTGATTACTACCAATAAAAATGCTGTTCTAGCAAATCTGGAATTGATATAACACAAAAGCTGGTTTGATTCACTAGCAATTTAGTTAATATGGGTTAATACAAAACAAGCTATCAATACAACAAGACAGTGTTGCTAATGGAACTGATTACTACCAATAAAAATGCTGTTCTAGCAAATCTGGAATTGATATAACACAAAAGCTGGTTTGATTCACTAGCAATTTATTTAATATGGATTAATACAAAATAAACTATCAATACAACAAGACAGTGTTGCTAATGGAACTGATTACTACCAATTAAAATGCTGTTCTAGCAAATCTGGAATTGATATAACACAAAAGCTGGTTTGATTCACTAGCAATTTATTTAATATGGGTTAATACAAAATAAGCTATCAACACAACAAGACAGTGTTGGTGATGGAACTGATTACTACCAATAAAAATGCTGTTCTAGCAAATCTGGAATTGATATAACACCAAAGTTGGTTTGATTCACTAGCAATTTATTTAATATGGGTTAATACAAAATAAGCTATCAATACAACAAGACAGTGCTGCTAATGGAACTGATTACTACCAATAAAAATGCTGTTCTAGCAAATCTGGAATTGATATAACACAAAAGCTGGTTTGATTCACTAGCAATTTATTTAATATGGGTTAATACAAAATAAGCTATCAATACAACAAGACAGTGTTGCTAATGGAACTGATTACTACCAATTAAAATGCTGTTCTAGCAAATCTGGAATTGATATAACACAAAAGCTGGTTTGATTCACTAGCAATTTATTTAATATGGGTTAATACAAAATAAACTATCAACACAACAAGACAGTGTTGGTGATGGAACTGATTACTACCAATAAAAATGCTGTTCTAGCAAATCTGGAATTGATATAACACCAAAGTTGGTTTGATTCACTAGCAATTTATTTAATATGGGTTAATACAAAATAAGCTATCAATACAACAAGACAGTGTTGCTAATGGAACTGATTACTACCAATAAAAATGCTGTTCTAGCAAATCTGGAATTGATATAACACAAAAGCTGGTTTGATTCACTAGCAATTTATTTAATATGGGTTAATACAAAATAAGCTATCAATACAACAAGACAGTGTTGCTAATGGAACTGATTACTACCAATTAAAATGCTGTTCTAGCAAATCTGGAATTGATATAACACAAAAGCTGGTTTAATTCACTAGCAATTTAGTTAATATGGGTTAATACAAAACAAGCTATCAATACAACAAGACAGTGTTGCTAATGGAACTGATTACTACCAATAAAAATGCTGTTCTAGCAAATCTGGAATTGATATAACACAAAAGCTGGTTTGATTCACTAGCAATTTATTTAATATGGATTAATACAAAATAAACTATCAATACAACAAGACAGTGTTGCTAATGGAACTGATTACTACCAATTAAAATGCTGTTCTAGCAAATCTAGAATTGATATAACACAAAAGCTGGTTTGATTCACTAGCAATTTATTTAATATGGGTAAATACAAAATAAGCTATCAATACAACAAGACAGTGTTGGTGATGGAACTGATTACTACCAATAAAAATGCTTTTCTAGCAAATCTGGAATTGATATAACACCAAAGCAGGTTTGATACACTAGCAATTTATTTAATATGGGTTAAATAAAAAATAAGCTATCAATACAAACTATGTCTTAGCAAACCTGTTGTATTAGATTATTTCGCTCAGTGTGTCCTTTCGTTATTATTTTTGTAGATTAGAGGTAAATTTACCTTTCATTGATAAAGTACGTTTATTCTCATTTATTTTGTCATTTTATTTTCCACACATGTTCAACATTTAAAACATTGTTTAGTGTCATTCTTTTATGTATAAGAACTTTAATATGACTCATAAGTACTTACTTAAAACTCTAAAAATATGTATTATATTCTCCGCTTTCTCGTTACAAATGAAACATGCTCTAAATATTTTACAACCTACCATTATAAGTCAGCGTAATTTTACCTTAGACACCATACATTATAATGTAGCATTTATTTAAAACGATATTTTAGGTAAATTGTAGTTAAAATTATACGAATAAACGTCACGATTCAGCAATTTCCTAAAGTCGACGTGACGTTGTCTGCGTCTTACATTATTTATACAAATCTTATTGAATTACCATATATCAGGATATGATTTGTTTCCTTCCTGCTCCCATGTATAAAAAAAAATATGCCAATCGAAAATTTAAAATGTAAAGTTTTTTTAAACAAGCTGACGAACTGCAAACAAGATTACGTTAAATAACTGTATATTTTTCTTCCAATTATTTAGCGTGTATGATCGGTGGTAGTGCTGAAAACCTCAAACAAAATAGTGATGTACTCGATGATAGAGTACAAGAAAATAATGCAGATTTAGAACTTTACTCCATGGAATTAGCAGCACCAGGTTTTTTGGCAAAACTGCAGGGGGAATTATCACGCACGGATTGGTGTACCGACGAATGCACCTCCACATTAAATAATGAACCAAATGTTAAAAAATGTAGATATTAGAGTACAGACAATGACCATAGAGTTGTGTAAACAAGGACTCAATACAGGAACAAAATTTGGGAAAAGACAATTGTTTGGAACGTCCTGCATTAAAAGAAGACTCTCGAATTATTTTATATACGTACTTTGGTACTTAACTAATTAATTATAACATTTAAAATTGCCATAATTACTGTAATTGGCTTGTTATTATTCGCTTATGGAGAAAAATAAAATGCTATTATGTACCCCGACGTCTTAAATCTTTTAAAAATATTTAAGATAGTTTTGCATGTTGGGACAGGTTGGTCGGGATACAAAACGCCTACTTTCTCTGTACTCTCAGCCTTTGCATACCATAAAATTATTTTATATCATTGTTCTTGTGAATAAAACCTTTCAGAATATTAGCAGATATTTCACCTTACGCTGTCAAGCTATTTCAAAATGGCGACAGTTAAAAGTTTTTAAAAAATCTTCATTTAAATAAGCGGAAATGATAAATCATTGATTTTTTTTTACCTTACAAGGTAATAAATCTTCATTGTTTCACGTTCCGACATTTTGTGACTTAACAATAGTTATGGTTTAGTTGTTATTTATTTTGTAAAAAAAAAAATGTAACAAAGCAAAACAAAACACAACAAAAAGGTGGTTTCAAGTGGCAAATGCTAGAGTGTACTCAGCCCTCTATTTGGCATGCTTCCAGACGATGGTAAAATCCGTTGACGGAATTCCGAATGGCTTCAGCCGGTATGTTATGTGTCTTCAATCTAATTTTGTATCTCAAATCTTTAATATTATTTGGCCTATTTTGGTAAACATTTTCTTTTAAATATCCCCAAAGAAAATAGTCTATATGCGTTAAGTCTGGGGACCTCGGTGGCCATTCAATTGTACCACGTCGTCCAATTCAGCCACCTAGAAATCTCTCATCTAAATATCTTCTCACATTGATACTGAAATGCGGGGGAGCACCATCTTGCTGAAACCAAATTGTTTCATTAGGTATATATGGATCTACTTCATTGGGAACAATTACAGCTAGAGCAGGCATCAACAGAAAGTGAAACAATGAAGTTGTCTTACCTTGAAAGGTAAAAAAAAAATCTATGATTTATCATTTCCGCTTATTTAAATAGAGATTTTTTAAAACTTTTAACAGTCGCCATTTTGAAATAGCTTGACAGAATCGCTCCATGATTTATAAGCATACTGTACGAAATATTAGCTTTTAAATGATGCATCACAAGCTGCATGTTTCCATTTAAAAAAAATAGATCGATGTCGTCATATCTTTGACAAATAATGTTTATGTCGTAGGCTAATTACAAATTCAGTCGTTTTATAAAACGCCTAGTCGTTTCATAAATGACTAGGCATATTGTAAAATGAAGAATATATACTGAATTGTTACAATTCGACTGAACTTTTTAGGCGTTTTATAAAACGCCGAATTGCTCTCAGGCTTATCGTAAACGGTTCTTCAATCTCGTTTGTTTTAGGATATGACTGATTATAACTAGTCATTTTGTAAAAGACTGGAAAGTACTTAGGCATTTTATAAAACACCGATTTATATTGTTGCTTCATCGTATAATATTTCAAACAAATAAATAGTAAGTTGGACACTTTATTTTTGTCATAACATCATAAAAGAACTTAATGGGTAACTCTTATAACACATGTTCCGACCTTCCCTAGGTAAATTTAGGTATATATTTACATAATGTAATCGAACATAATTTAAAAGTAATATTATTTTACTTATTTGAACACGGTCCGCTTGAATGACATTTACTATTGCATTTTAAGTTAGCCTTAAAACAAAAACACTTATCACTGCGTTTTGCTTGCTTTGCGGGAACATTTTTTGAATCCCTGCCCTCCAAATTTAGAAAACTTTGTTAAAGCTTCTCTCAGAGAAATCATTTTTCCTTCCAAAACCTAAATTGATTGGGGATATTCAATGCCAACTCCCGGTGACAGCTGTGCGGATGGTCAAAATGCAACGCACATTTTATTGCCTTTTCTTGGGCACGTACGCCACTTGACCAGCTAATACCCACAAAATAATTTGTTGATAAAATTATATTTTGTATGTATGTCCGCTTCAGTTTACAAACTGTAAAACCACAGCATAAAGAAGTTATTTGTTTGAATCGGTGTTTTATAAAATGCCCAAGTACTTTCCAGTCTTTTACAAAACGACTAGTTATAATCAGTCATATCCTAAAACAAACGAGGTTGAAGAACCGTTTACAATAAGCCTGAGAGCAATTAGGCGTTTTATGAAACGCCTAAAAAGTTCAGTCGAATTGTAAAAATTCAGTACATACTCTTCATTTTACAATCTGCCTAGTCATTTATGAAACGACTAGGCGTTTTATAAAACGACTGAATTTGTAATTAGCCTACGACAACTATAAATAACAAACGAATAACGTCAAAATGTGAGCATATATAAAACTAAATTGACGTGTCCGAGCGTTTTTCCCAAAAGTTAGAGGTTAAGGCTATATTAATTTTATTCCGGACTTCTAAGCAACCCTGTATATACAAACAACAGTAAATAAAGATGGATTTTTTTCCATAGACTGTTAATAAAAAATATGTCTGCAACGGAATTATTTCCGTATATATGTTTCCGCGTTGGGACGTATAAAGAAGCAGCAAACAAATAAATCTGATTCTGTCTCATCTTTATTGAGAAAAATGTGTGTACGATATGCGTTACACGGCAGATGAACGCGCATATAAGATAAACCTACGCTGAAAATTTATTTGTCGCATTGAGCATATTCTGTGGGTAAATTTAATTAAGTTTATAATTTGTCATCCTTAAATGAAATTTCTGTTTTTTTTTTCAGGCGTGTTTTATATCCAATTACCCACTTTTAAAATAATTAAATAATTACCCAGAATTATGTTTTTACTTTCCTGGCAATATACAGTGTGTCTCACGGTGACCGTCTATTAGAACATTTTAACAAATCAAAAACTTTTGATACAGTAAATTTATCTATTCTTTTAAAAAAACTTGATATGATCAGAAATTTTTAGGTATTTCGGGTGTAGTTTTTGACTTGTTTAGAAACTATTTGAATCAGCGGAAACAAAAAGTTCGTATCAAAAATAAATACAGCAAATTTCTTAATATTAATTGTGGGGTTCCGCAAGGCTCGATTTTGGCCCCTTTATTTTTCCTTATTTATATTAATTCTATATTTAAATTAAAATTCAAAGGGAAAATTAGATTGTTTGCTGATAATACAACTATTTTATACATCGCTGATTCATATGATATTATACAAATTTTCATAAATCATGATATGAAAATCATTGAATATGGATGTGTAGTCATAAATTAACATCAACTTTGGAAAAATCCTCTTTTTTATGTATAGGAAAGAAACCCCATTTATATCGAAGTGTATGTGTGAAATTAAAAGTCGGGCATTTAAAACAATCATATAAAATTAAATTTTTGGGGTTGATCATAGATGAAGCTATTAATTGGAGTGAACACATTGAATATATTAAACAGAAAATAGTTGCACCAGTGAGGATTTTTAAAAAACTCAGTTTTTGACACCAAATTACATAGAGAACACTTTTTTGCATTACCAAATTATATGTTACGTCCTATTTATTTTGCTATTATTCACTCTCATTTACAATATTTAACTTTAATATGGGGATTAACTTTTTAAAATTTGCTTAACCCGTACAAGTTTTACAAAATAAAGCAATTAAAAATATATATTGCTTGGATAGACAATATTCAACTAAACTTTTATATAAAAATTTTAATATTATTCACTTAATGCAAAATATTGTTTTTGTTCACCAAATTATATTAAAAAATAAACATTCAAATATAAAGTTCAATTACAGACGTGACGTGACGTACATGATCATTTATGTTGAGTAGCTGATATTTATCAGCTAGACTTCGCCCTTTAAGAATTGTAATTTATAATTTATATTCTTAATAAAGACTATTATTATTATTATTATTATTATTTAACTAAAACTGTTTTCAATATTGATTTACCTTTAATACACACTAGGGCAGGTCAGAACTCCATTTATTATCAAGGTATGAAATACCTCAAGAATTAAAATTTTTAAATATAAAACGTTTTAAAATGATAACTAAGAAAATACTTAAAAAAGGGGAAGCTAAATTTTAAACTAAAAAATATTTAAACGTGCACTTATTTTATGATTGATTATTTTTTTCAAAATTATTTATAAATGATATCTAAACAATAATATTAGTTATATTATTTTATTAAAATAAATAATAATTGAATAATTTTATACATATTTAAATATTTTTATTTTATTTTTTTAGTGAATAATAACATTTTAAGTAAGTATTATTTTGACTTACCTTGTATTTTAATTAGTTATAGCTAACAATTACATTTTTCTATGTTTTTATTAGTAGATAGAGAATCCCTCACGAATAGATGTTTTTGGGGTTTTATTTGGAATAAATAATAAATAAAATAAATAAATAACAAGTAATGCTACCTTGAATCCTGCAAATTTGAATAATTGGGTTCTTGGACAAGCTGCCTTCAACTGAAATAACAGCGATCATAATATGCAACTTCTGGTTATACCGGTTGTCTTAAACTTGCTTATTTTAAACGAAGCACCCTGTATAATGTATGTTTTTGTATTTCTTTCTGTATTTCCGATAAATTTTATTAAAGTTTTTGTATCGTACTCCGTGTCTTAGAAAAAAAAATGTTTCTATCAAATTTTTAATTTGGTTGTCGCCTAAATTTGTATATATTTTCTAAGATAAACGATTGAAACTTCCAACTTAATTTGATCAATATTTCGTAACTTTATGTTTTTCCCAAAAATCGGCCTTTGGAGTATAATTGGCTTGGCTTGGCTTGCTTGTTTATGGCTTTGCTACTAGGCAATTGCCAGCTCGCTTCTTTTGAGATCCCCAGCTGTCTGGCTCTGAGCCATGTAGGGAGCTCTGGACTTTTCCTTAATTCTGGATTCTTCTTTATTCTGTATAGCTTGGAGTATAATTACTCACAGTTTCACGTTAAAAAAAAAGGTTAGAATTGTAAATTATTAATACAGAAAACGAAATGTGGACAAATTTCACCAAAAGTCGTTTTTTGCTTCTATTAATAATATACCTATATTAAATATTTTTTTTTAACTTAAAGCTATAGGTAATTGCTCGGATAAAGAAGGGTATTTGTCCGATTTCTGATGAAAATTACCATTAAATAAAATATTGATAAGAAAAGAAAGTGACGAATCATTCACCAGTCTTTGCTCCTCATGTACCCACGTATGAGGGTCGTAAGGTAGTAAGTCGTAAAACCTCAATAAACCATAAGCGTTACAATAACGGGTACCTGATCTTAAGTAATTAAATTATCTATTATTGCATAGGTATATAGGTGGGTGGCTTATGTCATAGAATATTTCCAACGTCAAAGTGAGGTAGTTTAGTTTTATTTTTATCGTGTGATCGAAATTCGAATTTAGTGATAGTGAAGACACCTTTCTAGACCTTTAATTTGTTAACTCTTTTAAGTATGAACTGTTTTTGTATTGAGAAAATATAACTTATTCAGTTCTTCTTCTTCTTCTGGTGCCGTACGCTTCTTAGCGCGTTGGCGTTATGTTCACTGGACAATATAAAGTCTTCCTTCCTCGGCTCTTCTGAATATCGTGGCGGCATCAGCAATGTTACACCAGTTCCGGATATTGCGTAGCCAAGAGTGTTGTTTTCGTCCTGGTCCTCTCTTTCCGTCGATTTTTTCCATAAGTATAGTTTTTAGTAGGTTGTACCTAGGGCCACGGAGAATATGTCCTAGGTAGGATGTTTTTCGTTGTTTTACGATGTCTAGCAGTTGTCGGTCGGTGTTTGCTTTCTGTAAGACTTGCTCGTTGGTTACATGTTCTATCCAGGGAATTTTAAGTAGTCTTCTCAGGATCCACATTTCGAAGGCCTTTATTCTTTGAAGGGATTTGACCTTTAGTGACCAGGTTTCTACCCCGTATAGCAGTATAGGCCATATGTTTCAACATACGAAGGCGGAGCCCTAGTGGTACCTCTTATCGCAAAAGGTAGTTATTGAACTTGATAAACATGTTTCGAGCAGTGGCTATGCGTAATTTTATCTCTTCGTCATTGTCCCATTTTGTCGTTCAGCGTTGTGCCCAAGTATTTGAACCTATTCATCCTCTCGATCTGATTATTGTCGATATAGAGTTTTTCGTGGTCGTGGGGTTGTCTGCTCACTATCATTAGTTTGGTTTTGCTTATGTTGACATTGAGGCCAAACTCCTTTCCTTTCGCGTTTATGGCATTTACGATGTCTTGCAGGTATTCAATGTTATCTGCTAAGATCGCCGTATCGTCAGCGTATCTTAAGTTGTTGATGGGAATACCATTTACCTTTAATCCCCTTGGATTATCTTCCAGTGCTAGTTTAAATATCTTTTCCGTGTATATGTTGAACAGAAGTGGCGACAATACGCATTCCTGTCGAACTCCCTTAGCTATGGCTATGTTGTCCGTGTCCGCGTTATTCAGTTAAATATACAAATCTTTTTTGCATACCTTAAAAACTACAAAATATCTGGGCACAATTATTAACAACCAATGCGACTTCAAGAAAGAAGAGCAGCGGCATCTAGAATAATGATTGCCAGATGGATCGCCAACCTCCGACAGGACACGGCGAATTAAGAAGAAGAAGAAAAACTACATACGAATAAATATAATTTATAAATAAAAATTAAATATAGAAACCAAAAAAAAATTAAAATAAGAACGTACCATAATATTACAATTTAAGAGACAGCACTGAGGAAAATCACTCAATACAAGTATTTTTTTGAATATATGTGTATTACCACAAGAAAAATCCATTTATCCCTAAAATATTTCGTTTAGTCGCAATCAAGGACGTTTTTTTGACAACAATATTGTTACGTGTGCTCAATGCTTTTTTATGGTAACAGAATATCATATAACCATAACAATATGTATCCAATAAAGTGTTTTTAAAAAGTATTTTTTTAATTCCTATAAGGTTATCTTATTACCACAAAAATAAAAATGAAAACTAACCAATCTTTTATACCTATCTAAAATATACCTTTTAGGAACTAAACAGTTGCTTTTTTAAAACAAGGTGAAATCGTTTTGGTTCATTTTAATGCCATTTGCAGTGTTGTTAGTTTGTTTAGTGGTTGGTGGATTATAGTTTATAGTGGATGTTTGATGGCCATTGATTTGATAAATTTTTTATATTCTAATAATTTCATATAGGGTGGTGTACTTTTAGTGGAACGTTATATAATAGGTGTTGTGGCGGTGTGCCCAAATTCAGGTAGGTACAATTATTTTACCAAATTTATTACTTAATAAGTAACTCATGTTTATCACATTACTCTAGGTACCTACAAAAAATCGTTGACTTAGGTGAGTCTTTAAATTTTGTTAGGCGAGAAATTAATTTTTTCAGAAATACAATACAAATTTAGGGGATAGAATCGGAAAACAATCTGAGTTTTTAAGATATTTCTTCCCCGTTCTAAATTTTGCAATGCAAATTCGCATTTGTTAGGTTTTCTGATACCTATTAATTTAAAAAATGGCTAAAAAGGGTCATATTCCTAGCAGTTTGATACTTTACGATCAGTCAGATCCCCTCGTTATTAAACAAAGTTAAACATACAATTTTTATCAAAAATACCGTCCTAATAAGTGCAGAACGGAAACTTAATGGCGGCCATGATCGGAATGAATTAAAAAATATAAGTAATAAATATAATTATTGGTAAAATAATTGTACCTACCTACCTGAATTTGGAGACACTCCGCCACAACACTTATTGTATAACATTGCACTAAAAGTACATCACCCTATATAGAATTATTAAAATATAAAAATTTTATCAAATCAATAGCCAAAAATATCCACTATAAACTAATCTACCAACCACAGCCATTTTGACGAAGGAGCTAAAAAAAGGAATTTAGTAGTAGCTAGGTGGACTAGCTACAATAAAAATAAAATTATTTTATAGCTGGCTGATTATTTTTAGGAGTAAAAACCGATACTTTTCTAACTACACGACCTCAATTAATCACAAAATCATTTTTGTTTACCACTGCATTATATATTTTTTATGGCAATAGAGTTGTCTTTTAACAGCAAAAGAATAATATTTAAAAAACGACCATGTTGAGGTTAAAAAGTCATTTCAAAAAAAAGAACCTTGTAGCGACAACAGAGTTGTTTTTTCGGCGCCTATTTAATGCAGATTTCTTGCTACTGCGAATGGATTTCTAGCTACGGCTAATAGAGTTTTCTCTCAGTGAGGTAACTCCATTAAAAAAATGGGTTAAAACGATCGAATTTGTTGGCAGACCTGTTCTCTTAAAACGATAGACTATTTCACTATCACCTTGTTTCGTTAAGGTATAGCATCGGCTAGAACTAAATCAGATAAGGTTTTTACTCTGTATAATTTATTTACAACACGGGCAGGAAACAAAAGGAATTTATAGTTCATAAATAAAAACCTAAACGACCTCCACTGTCCGAAGATTTATTCTAAATCATGGGCTATTGTTACAATTTTACGACTCTATTGTGAAAGGTAAAATTAATGGTGTGCCAATCTATATAGTGTTTAAATTACCTGTATTATTACTAAAAAGATATACTTTCAGGCGAAAAATAATATGTTCACCCGGTAAGCTAAAATTTGTGTTCTGCATTTTTAATGAGGGCAATAGGAAACAGTTATTATTACAATACCTTTTATTTTTAAATAATCTGAGAATATTTTGTACAGGGTAGATTACTAAAAATTTATTATGAGCGAGAGGCAGTGCAGTGCAAACTTATTTTCCGATTTTTGTAGATGGCCCTAATAATAAAAAGGCAGACAAAAATGAAATATACACTGAGAGAAAACTGTATTAGCCGTAGCTTAAAATCCATTCGCAGTAGCAAGAAATCGGCATTAAATACTCGCCGAAAAAACAACTCTGTTGTCGCTACAAGGTTCTTTTTTTTTAAATGACTTTTTAACCTCAACATGGTCGTTTTTTAAATATTATTCTTTTGCTGTTAAAAGACAACTCTATTGCCATAAAAAATATATAATGCAGTGGTAAACAAAAATGATTTTGTGATTAATTGAGGTCGTGTAGTTAGAAAAGTATCGGTTTTTACTCCTAAAAATAATCAGCCAGCTATAAAATAATTTTATTTTTATTGTAGCCAGTCCACCTAGCTACTACTAAAGTCCTTTTTTTAGCTTCTTCGTCAAAATGGCTGTGGTTGGTGGATTAGTTTATAGTAGATGTTTTTGGCTATTGATTTGATAAAATTTTTATATTTTAATAATTCTATATAGGGTGGTGTACTTTTAGTGCAACGTTATACAATAAGTGTTGTGGCGGTGTGTCTCCAAATTGAGGTAGGTACAATTATTTTACCAATAATTATATTTATTACTTTATAATTTATTTAATTAATATACTCTGCGGTGGCTAAATAAGCTACGCTCAAGGCCAAAAAAAAAAAAAAAAAAATATTTATTACTTATATTTTTTAATTCATTCCGATCATGGCCGCCATTAAGTTTCCGTTCTGCACTTATTAGGGCAGTATTTTTGATAAAAAATTGTATGTTAAACTTTGTTTAATAACGGGGGGATCTGACTGATCTGAAAGTATCAAACTGCTAGGAACATGACCCTTTTTAGCCATTTTTTAAATTAATAGGTATCAGAAAACCTAACAAATGCGATTTTGCATTGCAAAATTTAGAACGAGGAAATATCTCAAAAACTCAGATTGTTTTCCGATTCTATCCCCTAAATTTGTGTTGTATTTCTAAAAAAATTAATTTCTCGCCTAACAAAATTTAAAGACTCACCTAAGTCAACGATTTTTTGTAGGTACCTAAGTAGAGTAATGTGATAAACATGAGTTACTTATTAAGTAATAAATTTGGTAAAATAATTGTACCTACCTGAATTTGGGGACACACCGCCACAACACCTATTATATAACGTTCCACTAAAAGTACACCACCCTATATGAAATTATTAGAATATAAAAAATTTATCAAATCAATGGCCATCAAACATCCACTATAAACTATAATCCACCAACCACTAAACCAACTAACAACACTGCAAATGGCATTAAAATGAACCAAAACGATTTCACCTTGTTTTAAAAAAGCAACTGTTTAGTTCCTAAAAGGTATATTTTAGATAGGTATAAAAGATTGGTTAGTGTTTATTTTTATTTTTGTGGTAATAAGAGAACCTTATAGGAATTAAAAAAATACTTTTTAAAAACACTTTATTGGATACATATTGTTATGGTTATATGATATTCTGTTACCATAAAAAAGCATTGAGCACACGTAACAATATTGTTGTCAAAAAAACGTCCTTGATTGCGACTAAACGAAATATTTTAGGGATAAATGGATTTTTTCTTGTGGTAATACATATATATTCAAAAAAATACTTGTATTGAGTGATTTTCCTCAGTGTAGGTCCTTTTAAACTGATATGAAATATCTTTTTATATAACCCTTTTTTCTGTTAACTGAAACCCCAATCGGCTACGAATCCTAAGCTCAAAAAAAATAAAGAAAAAGGTTTTAGTACCTATTCGGTTTTGTGTAAGCGGTCTGTTCTGGATAACCAGCTTCACATAAAGGAAAGACATGTCTCCTTTTATTACACAAATAAAAAAGAAGGTGTTTACATACTTTAAACAGTAATGCTTTAAACTTTAAAATAACAGATCAACATTTATTGCGGACGGTATAAAAATTCAAAACAGTGTCTGAACTTGTACACGCAATAACAGTTTTATGCTGCTTGCGCCCTTTGTAGTGTAAGTGTCTCAAAATAAATAACAAGACTCCTTACAGCCGCCTGCGCCGTTTATATTGTTAACAACAGTTTATTAACCATAGGTAGTTTACTTAGTAAATCAAAGTTTTTTTATGCATCGTATCAATGGAATATTTATTCTCTGGTCAACCTATTAACAGTATCTTTGCATACACCTAGTTCTAAGCCCAATCGTTTGCTACTAAGTTAAGAATTTTCTTCAATCCTATTTAGAATATATTTCTTAACCTCTGAAGTTTTTAGCGTACGTCCACCATAATTAATAGAAACAGGCGCAAACCTACCCGTTTCACAAATAGAATTAACAATCAGCCTGGGAACTATGACAACCATATTTCAAGCAGAGGTTCATGCAATTAAAATGTGTGCATTACTGCTGATAGATCGACGGTATGCACATAAGTCAATCAAGATATTCTCTGACAGTCAAGCTGCATTAAAAGTTCTAACAAAGTCTAAACAACAAAATAACCCTAATATGGATACCGGAACACATGAGTCTGGAGGGTAATGAGGCTGCCGACAAGCTCCCTAAGAGAGGTGCAGCACTAAAATTTACAGGACCCGAGCCGGTAATAAGTATATCTCATACTACGGCCAGGAAAACAATAATACTAGCTGAAGCAAAACCCAAATGGGAAATATACTGGATAAATCTACCAGGTCAAACACACTCAAAAGCATTTATAAACAGCCATATAAACCAAGAATTAACTGACAAACTACTATAGTGCTCAACATGTCATGCCTTAAAGCACTAGTGGGATTGTACACCGGCCACTGCAGATTGCGACACCATATGTATAAGATTGGAATAGCCCCAACTAATGAATGCCGGCTTTGCATGGAAGATTCTGAAACAGCAAAACACGTACTGTGCGCTTGCCCCGCAGCAGGAAGAATCAGATTCGCCCTATTCGGCGAGGTGACTCTGCTGCCGGATGACATGAAAAATGTCTCTCCCAATACCATCATTGACTTCATTAAAAAGTTAGACCTATTGGGGAAAATATAAACAAGGTGTGAGCCACAATCGATCGCTTGGTCGCAGTAGAGGGTTAGGTATAACCCACTCACTTTCAACCTACCTAACCTAACCCGTTTCACGAAGACGTCTTTCAACTACCGCGAATGTCTTGTGGTTTGGTAAGCGATGATTCGGACATCTTTCACTGTATGACGATTTTTTTTTTATATGGCCAAAACCATTTTTTATACTCTAATTTTTTAAAGTTTAGATATTAATATTTTTGTTATTTGCCTTACTTAACAAAGGTGTGAGGATAGATATTCGGGAATAAAATCAACAACTTTTTGTAAAATAAGGTCTCAAAACGCTATTTTGCTCAAAAAGGTCGATAATTTTGTCCATTCCGCACCTTAAAAACCAAGGCAATTTTTTATGCTAAAAAGTAAGAATAAATTATGCATTATATATTAACAAAACGTAAATTACAACAGAACGTCTATTCTCGAAATAGGCGAATGATCATTTCAAGAGAAGTGATTACTTTTTCTCTTAAAAATGGTTAAACTGTATTCTTAAACTGTATTCTTGAAACTTAAAATTACTATTCATTTCCATACGTGAGCATATGATGTGAATTGTCCCTTCTCGCGAGAGAGCGTTCACTTCTCTTAAATTGGAGAATAGACGTCCAGATCTTCAAAAAATATATCTTGTGTGAATAAAATACTATCTTGAAAAAAACTAAGAGGAAAATTTATTGACCCAAATATAAAAATAATATTTTGGGATATATTTTTCATCGGTAAATGCCCCTAGAATATTTTAAGGAAATTTAAGAACGTTTCGAGTCTTTATAAAAAATAGACTAAAAATATTAATTGGGTGCCTCAACTTTTTTTTTAACCGTTTTTACAAAAGGTGCGGACTTGAAACATAAGGTGCGGATTGGACATCGTATATGGTTAAATTCGATTAAATCAGTATAAAAAGGTAAAGAACTATTTATTAAAAACCAAAATGTAAATTTCAAATAAGTACTAAGAAAAGACAACATTACCATTAACCAACACCGATAAATACTTATTTATGTCAAATCCGCACCTAACTGTCCAATCCGCATCAACGTAAAACAGGCACGGAACGGACGGTGCCGAATGGACTTTTTTTGACTTTTTAATTTATTCACAAATTCTGGCAACGCTGATTCGAATTATTCTTAGGTTATGTTTTGCCGACCCAAAAATGCACCATACCATAATCTATTTTTCTAAAAGAAATACGTAAGGTAAACGGAAACTGCGGTGCAGAGAGGACACGCAAGAAAGTGAGCATTTTTTACTTTCTTATTTAAATAAACTGTTTTGCCAATATATTAAAAAACGGGTACTTACCAATATCTTTAAGCGGCGCACAACACTATAACAAAACCAGAAATGATAAAAACGCACTGATACCAAACTGACGCTGTCTTAATTGTGGATTTCGTATTTGCGGAATGGACATTTTTCCGAGGTGACAGTCCTAGAAAGCTAATAGTGCAAAGACTATTGCGGGTTATCTCGGTTATGTCATTGAATATTTTAGTATAAAGAATAACCAAATCTATGATATATTGTTTTTATTATAATTGTATTTTGATCAAACAATTAAATTGTATCCAATTTAGCCGTTGCTACGTAGGACAGGTGCGGAAGTGGACAAAAAGGCTCTTTTTTGAGAAAATTATCGGGTTATTTCTTTTATTTTGTACTCTAAGTGTCCTTTTTATTGAAAACTAAATTAGTTTATTTATATAAATAATAGCTTGGGCTTTTATATGAATTCTCGACTTTTTGAACAAGGAAGGACAGTTGTATTTCCGTTTTGGCCATATTAAAAAAAAATCGTCGTATACTCTAAACTCTAAATCATTTCATTGGCAATATCCAAAAATCAATAACAAATCGGTCATTTTTTCGTTGGTATACTGTAAGGCCATGACGAGAAAAAATGTGAAAATTGTTTGAACATGCAATTATATGTTTGAACTGTTTTTTAGATTTGATTTTACAATAGTCAGTATTTAGTGACAGTTATTTTAATTTAACCCCTTCGCTTTAAATTGCGTTCCATTATACAATAATTTGGACGTGGCCATGCACGAAGTGAATCTTTTAAATATAGATATGTCAAAAACGGCTCCTCAAATCAACTCCTACGACAGACCAAAGGGAACTTTTGACACTGCATATCCGAAATTATCTTCTTCTGGACTGAGGTAAGTTGGGTTGCCTCAGGAATTTGTGGTAGCATTTTTTCCGCACCGTTTAGACTTTAGAGACATACAGTGTGACCAGTAAAGTCCGCATCATATGGGATTTTTTTATTAATAGCTTTATTCGAAATTTGACTTTGTCATCAAGTTATGCTTCCATCGAGATAAAAATTAAGCAAAATAAATATTAGTCACGTGATTCGCATTATCTGTCAAATTTTAATTTTTTTGAAAAAATAATTCAAAAGTGGGGTGTTATTTCTGAAAATCTCGAAAAAAGTTATTAGAAAAAGTTTTTTTAAATGCAGTTTCTAGCCCACATGCAAAATTTCTGCTGCATAAGATAATTTTGATTTTTACCCACCACTAAAATTTATTTTCCACTTAATGCACACTTTACTGATGACACTGTGTTATTTTTTGTCTTAATATTAAGGTGTATTACTTTCAGACACAAACAGCGTTTTCAAAAATACTTATTTTATGAAGTTACTTTATACAGGGTCAAAAACAAATAAACTTTGCATCACATGCGACCAAATTTTAATAGCCCAATTTTGATTTTGTAGAAAAACATACATTTAATTTGGCGCTACTTTAAAGAAAATGTATCTAAAATAAAGCATTGTCAAAACAAAGAAGTTTTATTTAGGTTGGGTTGAGTCTTATTTTGCAAAAGTGGTGCAATTTACAAAATATGGGTAAAAACTCAAAATTATCTTATGCAGCTAAAATTTTGCATGTAGGCTAGAAACTGCATTTAATAAAAAATTTAATAACTTTTTTCGATACTTTCAGAAATAACCCCACTTTTGAATTATTTTTTGGAAATAATTAAAATTTGACAGATAATGCAAATCACGTCACTACTATTGGTTTGCTTAATTTTCATCTCGATCGAAGCAGAACTTGATGCCAAAGTCAAATTTCGAATAAAGCTATTAATAAAAAAAAATCCCATATGATGCGGACTTTACTGGTCACACTGTATATAGATAGATAGGATACATTCTATGAATTTACGTTGTAAAATGAAAGTGTACTAAATAAACTTTCTTGCACGGAGAACGAAATGATATCATTGTTACACTTCGGAGAAATTTAATGTAACAAAAATAAAATTCTATTCTCACACACAAAATCTCGGCATGGTCTCAGCTCAACTTAGGTATATAAAATGTTGCTCAATAAAAGTCAGACAGAATAGGATTTATTTGCTTTCAGTTTCCGAAGACTTTCTTTTGGAGATATACACAAAATTAATTTTATCCGAAAAATGTTTTTAAATAAACTGTCAAGTTAGTAGAAAGATATATCATATTTACGTTATTTGGTGGTTCTACTCGAGACATTTTTTATTTGAAACTTTCATTGGACAACTTTTTAAGGTTAATTACAATGAAAGTGGGAGGTGGATATATGTATATTGATTATCGACAACTTTAAACTAGTGTAATAATATTTATCTACTTTCATTTAGTAATATGAATTTTACAGTTTTGTAAATCGTTTTGTAAGGGCATCTATTACAGCACTAGTGCCGTAATAGATTCCTTTACAGCACTCGTGCTGTAATGAAAAAAAAAACGGTTTTATTAACTTTTTGCTGTTAAATAAAACTACACTTTTTAGAAGAATGATTTATTATTAACAATTATAAAATTATTTACCAATTATTAATTAAAATTAATTATTATTAAATTATAACACCATAGTGTAGATGGTTTCTGGGAGCGTTGCTTTCCGGAAAAATAACCCAAAAGGATTTTCTCAGACACCTCCTTTATTTTGTTAGCTTTGCGCCAATCTTCAAACTTCTGGTACTCCAACTCATACCGCGTCTTGGATTTTGTCGGAACTAAACTTGAGATTGCTTCGTTTGCCGCTGCTTCTATATCAGAGGGTAAACTTCCATCAGAATCGCTCATTTTGAAAAACGCTTTTAATATTTTTGAATTTGTTTGACAAAGTTTCGACAGTAACCATGCAAAACAGTAACCATATGCGAAAGGTAACATAAAAAACTTGATTAGTAAACTTAATAGCAGGTGCATTTTTATTTTTAAAAATGCCTTTTGCCAAATATTTTTATTCATAGATGAAAGTAGAAAAAATTTTGTACAATATTCTTGTTGTAAATTCATATTACTACACTCGATGTTTTATTACAGCGGCGCACCCAGGATTTTATGTTAGGAGGGGCCCGCCAACCAGTGCTGGAAGCAAATTTTTAAATAAACTTTTAAGTTACGCATTTTTCTAGAACTTTGGAGCGTTTTTAACAGGTACTCTTGCAGAGAAGATCGCTATAGCCTAGTCATGGGAGTCGTTAAACGGTTTCTTAGGGGGGGGGGGGGGGGGGCATTGGCGGCTTGTGACTTGTTAACTTGGGGGTGTACTAAAAACTTGCTGCAGGCGAAATGCGCCGCAGGCGAAAATAAGTCAACTTCCGGGGGGAGGGGGGGGGGCAAATGCCCCACCTGGTCCCCCTCAAACGAGGCCCGTGAGCCTAGTTCAATCGAGGTAAATCTAAAACAATTTACTTTTTAAAATACTTATCCACTTTCATAATTTTTCATTTCATTGGGGGTTTTGGGGGGGGGCCAAGGCCCCCTTGCCCCCCCCCCCCCTGGGTGCGCCACTGTTTTATTAAACTCGGCTGACGCCTCGTTTGACAACTTTAACATCTCGTGTTGTAATATGAATCTTTACAACACATATTATATCGTAAATAACTATTTCTTTACATAAAACATTTAAACTGTTTAAATGGCAGTTCTAGCTTCCTACAGCAGCGTATTCGCAAAAATGCATTGCCTACACTACCAAATAGAATTCGCATAAAATAATATAAATTTGTATTTGATGAAGTCTAGTCTATTTTAAATTAAGATGTTGGCGATAGAGACAAGACTGGACTAAGTTCTTTTACCATTGCATTCACCATATTTTAAACTTATACGGGGGTCTTAATGATTTGTTGGCATAATAGCTTGCAAAAATACAGCGTTAATTTTATTTACAATAATTGAAACATCGAACTTAATGTGCGATAGATTAAAATTATGGCGTTTGGCAATTGTTAAAACATGGAAATACATTTGAAATGCACTAAACTTTCCGATTGAAAACGCAATGAACAACCTTAATATACAAGAGTAATAATATTGTAGCTATGAGCCAATCAAGCGGCAAGCGATGCGTATGCGCATGTTACGCGTTCAATGCTGCATTGCCATATAATTTACGTTCGCACCGTAATACAAAGGCGCCAAAATGCCATGTGTTTTTAAATACAAACAGCTGAAGAAACCAGTATTAGCTGTTAATGTCACATGTGGGTGTCAATTGTCGAAATGCTTTGTTTTTAGAAAAAGTTGACTCTCTCTCATAATAGCTTCTATACAAGCACAAGGATTTCCTCCTATACGAATTAATAACGAAGCAAAATCAGTGCTTTTGTATAAGTGTAACGAAGATGACCTAAAATTGAAAGGAGCAACATAGTTTAATATATAAAATATACCTACACCGTGATGGCGCGTCGCCTCGTCCATAACGAGCACTGTTGCCAATGTTAATACTATATTTTACCTTTTTGCTCTACTTATTTAGGAAAAATTATTTGCATCAAAGAGGGCTTGGATTAAAAAACGTGAGGCTTGGTTTAGCCAAACTAATGAGTAATAAAATAAGAAGACAAACACAAAGTTATTTTTGTTGTTTACAAAATTAACAAAGTAAGAATATACAGAAAGAAAAAGAAAAATAATTACATAAATTACTGAAATTGGCTACCGCCATGTTCCAAGCATCAATTCACACGTCTCTTCATATTTTCGAAAGGGTTGACCAGCATCTCTGGAGAAATGTTACCACATTCTTGGATAATCCTTTCTTCAAATTGTTCTAAATTTGCAACTGGTGTTTTAAAAATAGTGTTCTTTAAATGAGGAAAAACGAAGTAATCCATAACCGTTAAACAAGGTGATCTAGGTGGGAATTCAATGTCTGATCGAAAACTGATGACTCTGTCGTCGAAAAAATTGCGTAAGTAGTTAATAGTTTCGGCGGCTGTATGGGCGGTTGCACCGTCCTGATGAAAATATCCAAAACGTATTTCGTCGTCAAGTAATTGCTTCACAAATGGATTCAAAATATTGTTTCTATACCGCTGTGCTGTAACTGTGTCATGGAAAAAAATAGGACCAACAATTCTTCTTCGGGAAACAGCTAACCGGACACCAATTTTTTGAGGGTGCAATATGGACTCTACAAAAAAATGGGGATTTTCACTACTCCACATGCATGTATTCTGAGAATTCACATAACCGGAGAGGTGGAACCAGGCTTCATCCGAAAAAAAATGTCAGGTATAATAAATCATTTATTTCCAATAAATTTTGGGTAAACCATTCAGAGTAATTTCTGCGTCTTTCAAAATCTGGGGCTTGTATTTCTTGGAATACTTGCACTTTATAAGGAAAGCTTCTTAAGAATAGTCCTGCATGTTCCATAGGATTTTCCCACTTCTTGGGACAGGCGTCTTATACAATTTGTTGGCGTATTTTGCATTATTTCACGAACGTTTGCAACAAGTTCTTCTGTTCTTACAGATGGTCTTCCTGCTCCTTTTTTGTATTGTATAGGACCTGTTTTCCTAAACACCCACGGTTCTTTTCAGGCAATGATAAAACTCCCCAGCAATAAAAGCAACGTTAGGAAAATGTTCGTGAAAATCGTCCATGCACAAACTCGGATTGTATTGCCACTTACCATTTACTCTATCCCCGTTTCGAAAATACGCTTCAACCATGAATGTTTTGTGCTGTTCCGTAAAGCCCATTGTGTGAATTGTTCAAGAAATTGGAAAAGTTAGCGATGAATCAAATTACTTGTAACGACTGTCAAAGATTACGGAATAACTGATTGATTGTTAATTCAGGTAGTTAAGACACCCAATAGGTATTAAGTTCTACGGCTAAGCATTACGTCCGTAGATGCAAAGCCCTCTTTAATGCAAATAATTTTTGCTCGCACGGTACTATAAAATTGTCTATGTAAAATTGTATCTAAAATTAAATTCACAGAAAATAAATACCCCTTTTTAACAAATCCGTAAAGTATCAAATACACCATGTAAATCTTTAAGCAACTTTCAATCTAACTAACATTGAGTTATTTATAGATTTTTTCTGGGGCCAAAGTTCATAAATCACCGTTTGGCTTTTATAGTGACGTTCCTTGTCGTTTAATTTGTCGTATAAGGGTAAAATATCTACCGTTTCTGTTAAAAGGCTTTTAGATAAATGGTGGATGGCACTACTGTCTATTCGAGAGAAAATTTACGTTAAGTTGATGAAATATTGTTAGCCAAACAAAAATCTTTTTCTAGTTGTAAAATAAAAAGAAATGTTTGTTATAAAATTTCGTCACCGCCTGTAAAACCCATATTTTGCACTCCGCGCTGTCACTGAAATTTTCCAGTATGAGACAGACGATTTACTTCAATTTATAGGTAGCTATTGAAAATTTAAATTTAAAATTTAGTATTTTTCAATACACAAATACTTGTGTATCTTAAAACAAGAAACAAATTTGATAGCTTTGGTCGTTGTTAAGTAACTATTCCCTGAAACAGTGGGGTTCTCATAGCTGTGAAGCATGCGTACGTGTATCTCTTCTGAAGCACAAACACCTACACTGCAGCACTGCACCTAATCAGACACATACACCAACATAATCACAGTAAGTCGCATTTAGTCGCTACCAACAGACACAACTAACACTTCTAACAGCTTACTATTGCTTAAGATCAGCACTGCAAGTACTTTCCCTGAAATAGTGGGGTCCTCATAGCCGTGAAGCATGGGCACGTGTCTTCTAAAGCACAAACACGTACACTGCACCAAAAGCCTTACAACTACACGAACACCTTCAATATGCAAATAGACAAGTAATATGACCCAACCGAAACCTGCGTACACCGGTACCTAGGTAAAGTACGAAGCAAAGCACGCACGAGGCGTGCAGATCGGAAATACTAAGCGAGTGGTCTCAAGAATTATACGCCTATGGCGCGGAAACCGCAGGAACACGGGGAGTTTAGTCGGTAGTCGGCCCCATCAGGGTTGAATCCGTCACTACTCATATACAATTTCCGGTTATACCGGAATTTGTTATGATCCCGTGAGAGATCCTGTATAAATATTTAAATAATTAATTTATGTACAGGGTTTTTCCGTATATTTTGGAGCACCCCTGGAGCTTTTATTTGAAGACCGGGAAAAAACTTTAAATTACCAAAGTTGCATGATTTCTCCTGAACCGCCAGAATTTGTTATCGGACAAAACAAATGAACATCGTAAATTTGTTTAATAATGCCAATGTCGATTTTTTTAAATGGAACACCCTGTATCTTAATTTTTTTTTAAGTCCTCACTCTTTTCTGATTCCAAATATGTATATATGTTATATGTTTACTTTAGTCGTTTAGGCAAAATTTAATTTCAAAATATTGGGGATTAGAAAATCTAGATTGCCCTGAGAAACAATTTGCTTGTCATTAATCGCTTATGGCAACTGACTTATGTCTCAAAAATACTATTTCATCCTTGAATGATCTTGTCTTGGTATAATGGGTTACTCTAAAGATGAAAAATTCAATAATTATTAATAAATCGCAATATTTTGAAATGAAATTTTGCCTAAATGACTAAAGTAAACATATAATATATACACATATTTGGAATCAGAAAAGAGTGAGGAGTTAAAAGAAAAAATAATATACAGGGTGTTCCATTTAAAAAAATCGACATTGGCATTATTAAACAAATTTACGATGTTCATTTGTTTTGTCCGATAACAAATTCTGGCGGTTCAGGAGAAATCATGCAACTTTGGTAATTTAAAGTTTTTTCTAGGTCTTCAAATAAAAGCTCCAGGGGTGCTCCAAAATATACGGAAAAACCCTGTACAACGTTTCTGTTGATTTTTCTTATGAGATCTCTAAGAAATGTTTATATAAGTGTAAATCAGTCTCAGGCTAAATGGTCTTTTTACAAAAATATGAGAAATTTTGTTACGGCATCCATACGCAGAGAGAAGAAAGCATATGTGGATACCGAGTTAAAGAGAGGCGTTAAAAATTCCAGAGCTCTCTGGAATACTTTAGATAAATTAGATATCCACAAGAAACATAAAAATATTAATATTCCGGAGGAGCTCTTAGATCCTCAAAAGATAAATGATTACTTCATTGGCTCTATTCCTCGTATTGTGCCCAGTTTGGATAATACTAATTATTTCAATACCAATAGACACGTGTCGGCTGTCCGAGATTTTGAATTTTCTCTGGTTTCGGAGGCAGAGGTCTCCAACATTGTATACAGTATTAAAAGTAATGCAAAAGGGGTTGATCATGTCTCGTCCGAAATGTTAAAGATGTGTATGCCTTACTGTGCTAAAGCACTTACGCATATTGTTAATGCGTCTCTCTCGTCGAAATTAGTTCCGCAATGTTGGAAGCATGCATTGGTGTCCCCCATTCCGAAAAAGAATAACATTTCGGAGTTAACCGAATTACGCCCCATAAGCATTCTCGCGGTGACTTCAAAAATTGCTGAAAGAGTGGTTTACAGACAGATAAAAAGTTATATTGAGGATTTGAACTTGTTGCCTACCAGACAGTCAGGGTTTAGAGCGGGATACAGCACTGCAACGGCTTTATCTGCACTTACGGACGATTTATTACATGCTGTTGATGAATCTTCGATCTCTATACTGGTGATGCTCGACTACTCAAAGGCTTTCGATTGTTTGGATCACGAGTTGTTGTTGGCCAAATTAAAATATTATGGATTTTCACAGAGTGTTTTGGAGTGGTTTAATTCCTACTTGACTAACCGGGAACAGCAGGTTAGGGTGAATGTTGGGGGAGAGCTTGTGGTCTCAAATAGTTCAAAAATAATTAGTGGTGTGCCTCAAGGTTCTATTTTGGGTCCTTTGTTATTCATATTATTTACAGCTGATTTGCCGAGTGAGTTATCGATCTCCTATCATTTGTATGCTGATGATTGTCAAATTTATTTGACGTTTGCGCCCGGTAATCTATTAGAGTCGATTGCTCGAGTCAATTATAATTTACACAAAATACATGTTTGGTCTAAAAAAAATGGACTACTGCTCAATCCAGCTAAAACTTCAGCCATGCTTATTGGCACAGAAAAACAACGTGCCAAAGTCACTGTTGATAATAATATTTTTTTGGACGGAGTGCCTATCCTATTTAAGGCTTGTTATCGAAATCTTGGGGTCACTTTCGACCAGAGCTTAACATTTAATGTGCACGTCACTTCAATTATAAAAGCTGCATATGGAAGGTTAAAATCAATTTATAAATTTAAATACATTCTGGATGCACAAACTAAATTAAGGCTGACTGAGTCGATTATTCTGTCACTTTTTGATTATTGCGATGTGGTCTACGGCCCTTGTCTCCAGGCCCAGGACTGCCATAGAATTCAGGTCATGCAAAATGCGTGTATGAGATTTGCTGCGTGTGTAAGACGTAGAGATCATATAACTCCATCTTATCTTAAATTTGGCTGGCTCAAGATGGAGGAGAGGCGTAACGTTCACTTTTTGTGTTTCCTTCATAGAATAATTAATTCAAGCCTACCTACCTCCATGACAAATTGATGTTTGCTGCTAATGTGTCTGAAAGACCGAGAAGGGTCCCTGCTTTACTTCATATACCACCACACACCACCTCTGCTTTTAGGGGTTCTTTTACATATTATTCTAGTTTTATGTATAATTCCTTGCCAAACAATTTAAAATTAATTAAAAATAACAACTCTTTTAGTAAACAAATTAAGGAAAACTATAAACACATGTAGTGTAGTCGATTTCCCTACCCTACTTATAATGATACAATATTGGATAGTTTTATAATTTTTTTTTTTTTTTTTAATTTTCTTAGTTTCATATCATACCATTATATTATTATTTTGATAAGTATATATTATACCTGTAACATGTCTGTAACATTTTTCAGGTTGGGCCTAAGCAGCCCTTGGCTGAGCCCCGCCTTAATAAAGACTTTTTGATTTGATTTGATTTGATTTGATTTGAGATTCAGTTTTTTTTAATTCAATTGTATAAATTTAATTACGATTAGCTTGTAATTCCGTATAATATGTACAGTGTATTATTTATTCTTTTGTAAAGTAGAACTGTATAAAAATGACAAAACACGAAATTAGATATAAAATAAAACCCCTTTTGTTATATAATCACAATTTCTTCTTAATTACTTTGAATATTTGAAACAACTTTTTATTAAAGCGAAATTTAGAAATATTCTTAACATAACTTATATTCTTGTTGAAGTCCTCAAAAATATTTACCTTTTACCTTCTCCACAGATATTTTTAAAAACCCAGCAAAAACTGGGTAAAAAGTTTTAATTAAATTAAGAACTGTCTCGCTTTTTCGTAAACGGGTTTTTATTATACATTTGTTAAATTTAATAAACCACTCTGGACATGATCCAATTTTTCTGGCTTCTTTAGTTATTAAGTAAATTATATTTATAAATATTCATAAGAATTTTTAACTTTAAGTTAATGACATATAGCACAGTGGCTGGTAAGCTAACTAGGGTTGGTTTTTGAAATCGATATTATGTATAATAAGTATTGCGTTTCTATTAATTCTTAATTAAATAGTTAAAAACATGTGAATTTCAGTTAAAAATAATATACAGACTGTCCGCGGACAGGGTTTACAATAGCACAAATGGATGAAAAATTTCATTTTTCGGGAAAAAGTCATTCTGGATAAAAAGTTTTTCTTGTAAAAAAAATCCAATTTACGAAGAAAAAATTTTGATTTTTTTATACTGGGTTCGCAAAAACTTTAAAAACATGATTTTTCTCCAAGAGTAAACTACCTTTATTTTTCAATTTTGACCAAAATGCCAATAAAAAAACTTATTAAGAATATCGTTTGTAATTTAAATCCGAGATTTAAAATAAATCTTCGATTTTTTTAAATTTCTTTAATTTTTAGAGGTAAAAGATTTTTTTTTGGATAGCAGCATTAGCGGTCGAAATGCATACATTATTAATGACAGAGGGGTATCAAAAAGTTTCAAAAACTGATTTTTGGTGTTACCAGAAATATGTATTATTAGTTTCACAAATTAAATTACCCCGGAAATAACACAAAAAAAAATCTTCAAATAACAACAAATAATAATTTCATAATTTGCTATTCAAACACATTTTTCCAGCTGTAAACGAATGTGGTCAAAACTTCTTCGAATTTCTTCAATGGAAATTGTTTAAACAGCTTCAACAATTCGCTGTTTTGGAAGCTGTACGTCGTTCTCAATTGGACGGTAGTACACTAATTGCTAATTGCTTGAGGCGCCCCCAAAGATAGGCATCTGAAATAGTTAAATCGGGACTTCTTGGGGGCACAGAACCGGACCATTCCGACCAATCCATCTGTGGCCAAATGTATTATTAAGCCATTCCCTCACTTTAATTGCGAAATGCGCAGGGCATCCATTTTGTTGAAAGTACATTTCGTTCCTAAATTGGAGAGGCAATTCTTCTAGGTTGTCAGAAAGTTATAAGAAATCGCACACCAGACATTTACTTTTTTGTAATATTGTTTGTATGAATTCTAAAACGATGATTATTTTTGCTCCAGTATCTAATATGCGCAGAAGACACTTTTCAGTTTGTTGAAAATGTCGATTCATCGGAGAACATGATAAATTTATGAAAATTTTTGTTTTCACTTACAATTTTGTTTCCGACCAAAAGACAAAAATCCAAACGTTTGGCTTCGTCTCCTTCTTCCAACGTTTGATTAAAAGTTGGCTTAAATGGGAATATTTTGTTTACCTTTAAAATATAGTACTGAATATGAGTTTTTTTACTACATCAAGTTCTTGAGTTCGGTTTCTTAATGAAAGGGTAGGATTGTCAGCAACAGACTGCTATACGATTAGGGAAGCTGCGTCATTCTGTTCATAGTTTTTTTTTAATTGGAAACTTAACCAGTTCGCTAAAATATTCTTAATAATTTATAAAGTCCCATTTTTGAGACGTAAACGTGAGGGTATCTTTGATTAAATTTCTCTATCACAAAGTTGTTACAACTTTCGCCCGCACCGTTCCATTGAACTAAATAATTCCTTTGTTCTAAGCTCAACATTTTCAAAACACATCAAATTCTATTAATTTGACAACTTCAAATTTGCCGCATACGTAAAGCAAAGTAATAAAAAGGTAAAAAAAATTCTTGTTTTTACAAGAGATGGTAGGAATGCATTTAAAATTTTAAAATAAGAGACACACCACCCATTATGAAAATAGAGTCTAATAAAATTTTATATTAATATTTTTATTGAGCAGCAAAATTTCCATTTACCTCTAAAAATGAGTAAAACTAAAAAATCGAAGATTTATTTTAAATCAAGGATTTAAATTACAAACGTTATTCTAAATAAGTTTTCTAATTGGCATTTTGGCCAAAAATGAAAAATAATGGTAGCTTACTCTTGGAGTCTTGGAGAAAAATCATATTTTTGAAGTTTTTGCGAACCATGTATAAAAAAATCAAAATTTCCTCTTCGTGAATTGCATTTTTTTTACGAGAAAAACTTTTTACCAAGAATGACTTTTTCCCGAAAAATAAAATTTTACATCCATTTCTGCTATTGTAAACCCTATCCCCGGACAGTCTGTATAAAAAGTTAGGTTTATATTTTAATTTAAATTGTGTAATTAAATAGTAAAGTAAAAAATAAGTTATTAAAATGAAGTTCGTCAATTATCAAGTTTAATAGCGCATTTTTTTTAAACCACAAATTTACCTATATTTATTGTAAATTTCGAATTTATCGACGGAAGATCGACCACAGAATGGCTCCGCACTAAAACTTTTAACAAAATTAATTTTATTTAAAGTACAATCACCAAAACCTACGTAAACCAACCTTACACAGGCGGTCGTGCTGGTTAAAGTAGGACAACTTTTAAAAACTAAAGAAATTGTAAAATTATCCTAATTTTAAAGAACTTTATTTGATGAAAGAAAGAGTGAAAGTTTTTAATATTTTTAACATAATCGGATTTGTTGTCTTCTATACACAGATTATTACGGAAATTACTTGTTCTATTTAAACTCGCAAATCCTCATATACAAGCTCATTGCAGAAAAATATTTATTAGTGTCCCAATGTTATCTTCATAACACTTTTTACAGAAACCTTAACATTTGGCGAAAATCCTTGATTCAGATATACTTAATGCTTTAGCAGTCGTAAACACTTTTAAACAACGAACTTTAAGATTTGCGCATTGTTTTGCTTTTCTGCTAACATCAGGATTGGTTATGTTTGAAGACCTTTTCTACTAAATTATTTTTGGGAAGAAATCGATTTTTATAATACATGACGTTTCACGTGGACCCTTGGAAAGATTTTAATAGGGGGTCGGAAGAAGTGTCTATCCACAAATAGCGTGTTTTTACTTCTAGCCCTAAATAGCACACTAATTTTTTTTAAATGGTAAAAATTGATAAATTAAATATAGTGATTACCTTCGATTGGCTTCGATATTATCTGGTGTCGAAACATAACAACCAATATAAAACCAGGTAAAATCGTATATATTTAGGGATAATTTTCTCAAACTCTCTATAAAGAAATTCGTTAAATATTAACGGTAATATTTTGTGAAAGCCGAACACTACAATCATTTGTGAAATATTTATCTTTAAGTAACGTGAAATATACAAGTAATGGACGATATACAAAAATTCTTTAGTATCACATGAAAACATTTTTTTTGAAATTAGAAAAAAAAGACGGTCCAGGTTTGCAACCCGAGGGCCTGCTATAATATTTCAGTATGAAAACGAAGAAACAAACCAAATTTAGATTTTAATCCATTCAATAATTTCGTTAAGCCAAATTTTCAAATTAAAATCGGCGTAGACTACAAAATGGTGTCTACCCACCCACACTATAACAAAGTATGTATACCAAGTAATATTATTGTTTCTTTGCCAGATTTTGGAAGGGGCTTTTCTATGCTCATTCCGGGTAGGGAAGAGTGGGAAGGCAATCAAGTAACAATGGAGGCGGATCATCAGATCTTCACAGACGGTTCAAAAATGGACGTCGGGGTGGGAGCCGATATCTTCTCCGAGAGCATGCCAATATAGAGATCGTATAGACTCCCTGACTACTGCAGCATTTTCCAGGCGGAAAGTTTTGCAGTGGATAAAGCAGTCAATACCCTGCGGGATCACCCTGGCTTAATAGGAGCTACATCTATAGCTATCTATATAGACAGTCAAGCAGCCATTAAGGCAATTTGCTCCAGCAGTACTAAGTCAAAATTGGAAAGGCGCTGTCGCAACAATCTCTGCACACTTGGTGCTCAACATCGAATCACCTGTGTTGGGTTCCTGGACACAGCATTATATATGGCAACGAGACTGCTGATGCGCTCACCAGGAAGAGCGCAAGCATGTCTGTCGAACTAGCAGAGAATACTGTGGCTAGACCACCTGAGATTAGTCGAAGAGGAGATAGATCGGATAGCTAAATAACTTGCGCAAAGCAGATGGCCAGGGCTGACAGCATTTATTGTCGCCCCTCTACTTGACGGCAGGAAAACCGCAGCGCAGTCGGAAGGACCTAAGAAACATCACTGCCGTAGTCACCGAACATTGCCTGTTCGGTAGACACGCCAAACGTATGCAAATACCAGCTAACGACTTCTGCAGTAGTTGCAGAGATGAAGAAGAGGAGGAAAGTATTCAGCATTTATTGTGTGAATGCCCCGGCCTCGCGAGAAGAAGGTTCAATGCCTTGGGCGAACCATTCTTTAATGATCTGGAAGAAGTGAGCAGCCTGCAACTTGGTCGATTCACCAAGTTTATTAACAGCAGTGACTGGTTTGAATGAGCTGTCAAGATTCTTCTACGATCGCATGTACCATCAGGAAACTGATGCGGATAGGTTCAGCGGAACATGTGTGGTACCACAACGGTCCTTATAGGACTACGTGTGACTGTTTGGACAATGCCAGAGGTCTGCCATTCTTACCTAACCTAACCTTCTTTAAAAAAAAATTGCAAGTATATCTTTATACAAAAGCACGCGTTTCATAAATTTTTTTTTTTGGAAAATTGTAAAAATATCCTTGAAGTTTAAAGTTCCAATTAAAACAAGAAATGCTAGTATTACAGATTTTAATTATATCTTCTTCTAATTTTTTAACAAAGGCGTCGGTACGCTACGTCGAAACATTTTATGTTAGGTTATAAACGTCATCTTATTTCGAAACTTATGATATTGGCTGGTGTAAGAAGATGAAAGATAATTTTAGTTTACTGGAACAACCCCCCCCCCCCGAAATTATTTTCTGGCTACGGCTTTGCCTGTCATTTATTTTAATAAAACCTCATTGTTTTATACCTGAAAGGTGTACAGGGTGACATATTTACAATTTTAATGTCACTTGTTCATCATTGATTTGCATAGAAATGTGGCCCTTGTTATCCAGAGCTGGTTGACCACCTCGTATTTGATAAGTTTATTATAATTTATTGATTTTTATGATTATTTATTTGTTTTGTTTTAGGTAAACCCAAAGCCACTAGTAAATTAAAACAGGGTAAGTTTTATAGAATGAAATACTTTTATATTCTATAAACTGTTATTGAATAGTTCTAAAAATTTGAATTTAATTAGTTAATAATATGGAACTACTACTACTACTAAATAAATTTAGTGCAGGGTTCACTACAACATAGAATGTCGTTATAATACCACTGTCCTTAAAAGCGTACGTTTCAATATATATATATTATTTTTTGTCTAATTTATTTTGCTAATAACTGGTACAATATCGAAATTATATTAATTTTTTGTGAAACATGCTTAGATATTATATTTCTCTTTTGAAAATTCCTTTTGGAAAACAAAAAACAGTACAAAAATCAACTGATGTCTCGTTTTTACCCTTGTCATAATAAACACCCTTTGTCAAATTAGAACCGTTTTAAATTTTGGTTTCTTTAGGTAACACGTGTATTTGTCATAATTAAATTATACTTTTTTTAAATACGTACGTACAGTGTGACCAGTAAAGTCCGCATCATATGGAATTTTTTTATTAATAACTTTATTCGAAATTTGACTTTGTCATCAAGTTCTGCTTCGATCGAGATGAAAATTAAGCAAAAAAATAGTACTCACATGATTCGCATTATCTGTCAAATTTTATCTATTTCCAAAAAATAATTAAAAAGTGGGGTTATTTCTGGAAATATCGAAAAAAGTTACTAAAAAAAGGTTTTTTAAATGCAGTTTCTAGCCCACATGCAAAATTTTAGCTGCATAAGATAATTTTGATTTTTTTACCCATATTTTGTAAATTGTACCACTTTTGCAAAATAAGACTCAACGCAACCTACATAAAACTTCTTAGTTTTGATAATGCTTTATTTTAGATACATTTTCTTCAAAGTGGCGCCATATCAAATGTGTGTTTTTCTACAAAATCAAAATTGGGCTATTAAAATTTGGTCGCATGTGATGCAAAGTTTATTTGTTTTTTACCCTGTATAAGGTAACTTCATAAAATAAATATTTTTGAAAACATAGTTTATGTCTGAAAGTAATACACCTTAACATTAAGACAAAAAAGAACACAGTGGCATCAGTAAAGTGTTCATTAAGTGGAAAATAAATTTTAGTGGTGGGTAAAAAATCAAAAATATCTTATGCTGCTTAAATTTTGCATGTGGGCTAGAATCTGCATTTGAAAAAACTTTTTCTAATAACTTTATTCGATATTTTCAGAAATAACCCCACTTCTGAATTATTTTTTGGAAAAAATCAAACTTTTACAGATAATGCGAATCACGTGACTACTATTTTTTGCTTAATTTTCATTTCGATCGAAGCAGAACTTGATGCCAAAGTCAAATTTCGAATAAAGCTATTTATAAAAAAATAATCCCATATGATGCGGCCTTTACCGGCCGCACTGTATAATTAGATACTACACTTAAAACTAATAGTATTATATTAATAACATTTTCTGTATTTTTTTCACTTTTCCTATTATAACCATTCTTATTGCTATGTAAACATTTTTTTTTAATTAACTGCATATTATCATATCGGTTAAAATTGTGAGTAATGGTAAGATATGCCTATCATAGTATTAAAAATTGTGACAATATTTTATATGATACTTAAAGTAGTATATATTAATTTTATGTAAATAGCTTTTTCCATTGTATATATTAATATACACATTATTCAACTAGTCTTATTTCAAGTTTGAAAAAATCTAGGTTTAACAACACTCACGGTAAAATAACTAGAGTTCCCTGTAAGCAACCACACACCAAATACGGAAGTAAATTTGTAATTCAAATGAGCGTATACGTTAACAAAAAGTGCATAAATCATTTCTGTACAAACAAACTTCCGTCAAAGTACGCAAACAAAACATGATAAAAGATTAAATGTTTTTTTTCTTTATTTTTAAAGAAACCAACAAGAAAATAAAGTCCAAAGAGAGGTAATGTAATCAAAGCCCTTAAAAGTTCAAAAGCTAGAAAGGATATTATGCCTTCACGCTTTTCACAAAAGTATTTTGTTTTACAAACATTTAGAAAAGCTTCTTTAAAATTTTAATTAAACCGAGAAATGGTCCGCTTCTCGCATTTTGATCATGCCTTTCGGTAAACTAGTAAACTTAAACCTCGCTAGTAGAACCTGTGTGTCAGATTAACATTCACGCTCTATTTCTCTGCATAAAAAATCAATACAACACAGTCTGACCTTAGAGGAATAGAATGTAAACATAATTCACTCTAGAGTTGTAAAATTACTTAAAGTTTTGAACCTTGAAAGTTTTCTTTTAGGTTTTTATTAGTTTAAACAATAAAACTATAGTATTATGGACTTACAAGAGAAATTAATGCAGTGTGTGCTTCCAAAATTATATTTCTATGCTTGGTTACTACCGTGCGAGCAAAAATTATTTGCATCAAAGAGGGCTTGGATTAAAAAACGTATTGCTTGGTTTAGATTACAATGATATGGGGGCGATATATCTAACCAAATCTAGGTTATAATTTTGTCAAATTCATATTATGACATGATATGCCAAACTAATGAGTAATAAAATAAGAAGACAAACTTGTGTATACAAAATTATAATACTTGCTCTTTATAAGGAAATAAATTTAGCTGCTTCTTAAGAATAGTCCTGCATGTTCTTCTGTTCTTACAGATGATCTTCCTGCTCCTTTTTTGTGTTGTATAGAACCTGTTTCCCTAATCACAGCCACGGTTCTTTTCATGCGATGATAAAAATCCCAAGCAATAAAAGCAACGTTAGAAAAATTTGTTCGTGAAAATCGTTCATGCAGAAACTCGGATTGTATTGCCACTCACTATTTACTCAAACCCCGTTTCGAAAATACGCTTCAACCATGAATGTTTTGTGCTATTCCGTAAAGACCATTGTGTGCATTATTCAAGAAATTGTCAAAGATGACTGAAAAACTGATTGATTGTTAATTCAGGTAGTTACTGACACCCAATAGGTATTAAGCTCTACGGCTAAGCATTACGTCCTTAGATGCAAGGCCCTCTTTGATGCAAATAATTTTTGCTCGCACGGTATAATAGACACATTCTAAATGTTTCTTGTTTCTTTTTCTTTGGCTATTCACCAAGGATATACAAATATACATATTTTATATATTATTTTTCTACGACGATAAAAGGGAGGAGTTATGCTAAAATCCATTTTGGACACTACTGTACTTGTCATATATTGATGATAGTTTATTAGCTTGATGATGGCAAATAACAGGCCCGTACCCTGGTTACTTTTGGCTTTTTATTATGTTCAGCCTAGTTGTAGAGTTTTGGAGTTTGTGATTATTTATTGTAATAAAAGTCAAACTTACTTTATGGTTAACCTATGTTTGTCAAATATCAATCCTTTAAAAAAATTACAAAATAAAGCCATAAAATGCATTCATAAATTACCATTTTTAGAGCCTACTGTAAATTTATATAAACCAAATAATTATTTGGATATAGAAAATTTATATAAATTAAAAGTAGGTATATTAATTCACTCAATCAATGAAAAGATTAAAAATTCTGAAATAAAATTTATTGATAGCACAACATTTCATGAACACAATACAAGAAAAAATAAAAATTTAAAAACTGTAAAAATAAAAACTAATTTTGGACAAAAATCAATTCTTCATGATGGTATAAAAATTTATAATAATATTCCAAAAAAAATTAAAAATACAATCAATATAAAAAAGTTCAAATATTTATTTAAAAAACATTTATTAAAAATATAACATATTATTGTTTTCTTTTTTTTGTTGTTATATATGATACTATAATTATTGTATAATTTTGACTCTTAATCTTAATTAATTAAATTTTTTTTAATTAGAAATTTCCCTGTAATAAACTTTTGTAAAGTTGGCTGGGAAATTAAATAAATAAATTACCTTAAAATTACCACTGAATTATTTTATTCTAACTAACTAAAAAACTAAAACCGCATAAATTAATGTATATTAGTAAACAAACATATCAAAAAAATTACCTTGTCGGACTTCCATTGTCTTTATTTTGTTACTTAACACAACGTTTCGGTTAGTTAGTATCTCTAACCGTTTTCAAGTGTAAACTGAATTATAATTATAAGGCTACTGTCTTAAATACTATCCATGTGCCATGAAGCTTGATGACTCCGTCTACGTGCTTATTGGAGTGTGAAGTTTGAGCTGTTGATTTTGGACAAAAAGAGGCTTCCAGATATTGGGAATATCTATACTTGGTTTACTAAATATATGTGTACTTTGATTCATGAAAGCTACTTCTTTGAATTTTCGTTTTCTCCAAAGCTGTTCGGTGTCCAAAACCTTGGCTTCTGACCACTGTATAGTGTATCTTATGTTGGTTGGTCCATACATGTTCCGCTTTTCCTGATCTCGAAGTTTCACCTCTTTGAGTATGTTTCAGATGTTCTTTAACTCCTACGGGAAGAGGTCTTTTTGTTTCTCCAATGTACGATTCACCACACTCGCAAGGGATTTGATAGATACAATTTATTGTATTTTCATTACTGGGGGGGTTTTACTTTTGGAAGAAAGCTTCTAAATGTATTTCCAGATTTAATTCACTAACGAAATCCTCATAAATTAATGTATATTATTAAATAAACATAGTTATAAAGTATTAATTATGTAAGCAATTAGGTAGCCGGTTCAAAATGCAAAATAAAGAAAAAAAAAACATAAATCTAATGCAATGCGTGCTAAAAACATTTTTTAAACGTTAGTAAGTATGACAT
This sequence comes from Polydrusus pterygomalis, assembly GCA_963969555.1. Classification (NCBI taxonomy): domain Eukaryota; kingdom Metazoa; phylum Arthropoda; class Insecta; order Coleoptera; family Curculionidae; genus Polydrusus; species Polydrusus pterygomalis. Next base: position 26,542,108 of record OZ018379.1, read on the forward strand.
TTTAGTTTATGGAAGTCAATACATATCCATTTAATAACAAAGCAGAAAACGTGCCGCTAGTGACAGCAAGTGTAATGATTATTAAAGTTGATGTTAATACCACTAGGTGAAAGGAATCGGTGCAATTTTTTAAATATGTTCCTGTCGTGCTGTTAATATGAGTGTATTTAATTTAATTTTGGGTATTAAATGTTACTGTTCCATATGATTCGTTGTATATCTCTATATAGAGCTTAAGAATCGAAGGTATTCCTATAGATCTATTTACCTTACTCCTGAATTATAAAGTAGAGAAACGTAAAGAAAAAATTTTTTTAAGACGATATAGTAACTGTTATTTCTAGGTGCTAAGGTTGCCAATTCCGTTTAATGTCAATTTTCAGAAACAAAATAATATTTGACACATGCATTCCAACCCATCAGTACAATTTTAATAATGTGCAGGCAAAACCTCTGGCATAGTTATTCTGCTGTTAATAAAAAAAATCTGTTTTTAATCTCTTCTGGTAGCGTTAACAGCAAAATAAAGAATTATTGCCAGCAGGATAATTTACCCAGTAAAATACTTGGCTGTTAACGGCTTGCCAGTGGGTTAAATCAAAAACCATAACCCCAAATTTGGTGATTTTTGGCATTTTTTAGGTAGAGTTCACTGTTTTTAGCAATTGTAAAAAAATTAATCTGTTTTTTGATGTTAACATGTTTTCGAATGAATCGGATTCAGATAATGATTTGGAAGATTATGTTAATATTTTATTTAGAAGGCCAAGGATTTTTCACGACCGCCCAAATCACATAAATTACTGGGATGATACGGATTTTGTCAATCGTTTTAGACTGTCTAAGGATACGGTACAGCTTTTTTACATCGAATAGAAAATATGATTTGCTATCTATTCTACAGACTATTGTTACAATAAACTATATTTGAATTTGAACACTTTTTAATTTTATAGGAACTGTGCTTTAAAGCCCCTTGCAACAATTCCTGCTGTGTCTGTGTGAAAAATTTGCAACCTTTTTTTTTATTTTTCGTTTTTTTTTCTTTATATTCATTTTCTTGAACTTATAATAGTATTAACTTAAACGCAAAGAAAATTTATTGGGGTTGTTCCTAAAACGTAGAAAGAATGTAAAACACATTTTAAAACATGAAGTATCATGATACATAACCCTATAATATCGTCTTTAATTTGGTGGATTTTGCTACCACATGTTGCCAAATTGTATAGCTCCGGTCATCTATCCTTTGGTTAAAATTTTGTTGATAAACTGATCAGAAGTTTGCCGGCGGTTTACCAGAGAGATAAAATTTATTCTCTTGGTAACAATCAGAGACCTTATCAGCAGATTATTAAACCGGCCCTAGCAACTTTATAGGTAAAAAACCTTCGTGATTTTGAATTTTCTTTAATTTTAACTTGGAATTATCGGAAGTAGAACATAAAATATTCTATGAACCACGAGCATGTGTGTCTGCAAGCATGATGTCTATATCCTCAGGCAACTTACAAACCCTCGGGCCAAAGGCACTCGGCTTTGTGAGATTGTTGCCCTCGGAGGCATAAACATCATCATAATGCCCTTAATACATAAATAACTATTATGTCTCTAGTTAGGAGGGTGTTAATTTAGTTTCTCGCAATACTGGAACACCTTGTCTGTCCATCCATATGATATGTGATGATGATGATGATGATGATGATGATGATGATGATGATGATGATGATGATGATGATGATGATGATGATAAGGAAAGTTCTTTATCTGAGGAAGAGAATAAGTTTTTCAGGATATAGTAGTGAATTGAAAAAGTGAGAGCATCCTAAAGGAATATTACGTAGTCGTCAATATTTTATGTCTTATACTCAAAGGCCCAAAACGCTAATTAGCCGAAGAAATACCACAAAGCAATCGGCGCTAACTAAATTCCCAAACCAGAATCCGTGGTGGTCGGCCTGTTTCGGTTAAGAAGCGATTTTCATCTCTTTTTAAGTACGTGTTTTTTTTTAACAAGTCGCTTAAATAAATAGGTTTAAAATGAAACTGTTGTTCGTATGCGGAATAAAAATTTGAAATTTTATACCTGTGTATAACTTAATGTCACTTTAAAAATATTAAGTAGTAATCAGTTCCATTAGCAACACAGTCTTGTCGAATAATGAACTACTTTTAATACAGCAATTTTGTTAAGAAATAAATTGTATCTTCTCATTGCGATGCATTTTATATTTATTTCACACAACCCATCATTATTATTGGACTTTATAATCTATGGACGAACTTCGCCATCTCAGTAAACCATGTTGCATAAAAGACAATCATATTTTATGCAATGTAAAACAACAAAAACAATGTCACACTAGAAGCTATTTACATTTTTGAGAACTACAGTAGGTACTGATTTTTATCTTGCATACATGTAGGTAATAATACTTCTTGAGCCAAATTTCCTCAACTTTCATAAATAACAGACTACTGAATCTGATAGATTTTAAAAGATTTGACCAATCTTTTCAACTTTAGAATTGTAAATGTAATAAATATTTTGAAATTGTAATATATTCTACAGGTAGGTATTATCGATGGTACATTAGCATAATAAAAAAAAACAATTTTCAAAGAATGTAAACAAAGTTTTCAAAGAAATAATGACGATATTAAATATTTATGACCCAGCTTCGTCATACATATTAATACGCTTCGTATCCCCAAGTTAGTAAAATATTCATCCAAATTTGTTATTAATGGAGAAAATAATACGGCGCTAAATCTTTAGATTAAAGCTTTTGTTTTTCGCTGGCAATTACAAACGAATAATGGAAAACACATAATTGACAAAAACCTAAATGTTTTATTTAAAATAATTGTCGCTATACGATGACAACCAAAGAAGACTACATTTTTTTTATACAAAACTTAGTTCATGAAATTAAACAGTTTTATGACTCGTTAAAAATATTTTAACCAATAATATTAAAATTGGCTTCAATGTATTATAATTAAATTATTTTTTATTTAATCAAAAATCATTTTTTATTTAATCAAAAATCATTTTTGATTAAATTTACGAAGCTTATATCTATATGCACAATATTCAGAGATATTTTAAGACGTCCCCAAAGAGTTTCTTAACCTATACTTTTGTATAAACTGAACAGCATAAACTAGTTGTAATTATGGCTGGGCAAAAATTCGATATATCGATATTATTGATATTTATGATTTATATTGATATTATATTGATATTATTGATATTATCGATATATCCGATCACATCGATAACATCGATTTTTCGATTTTTTGATGTTGGTGTAAGAATGTCGCCTAAATATTTGGATGAATATCATTCACATTAAAAGGAGGGAAGACTGCAATAATCATTATTGTCTTTATCCTTTATTTACGCCTTTACCTGATTTGTTTAGTGTTTAATGTCAGATCGGATTTTTGTGTAGGTAGGGTCTCAAAACAGTTTACATATAAATTGGTTTTCTTCATAGGAGTGAGTGAGGCGTACAATTTGGATATTTCAAGTAAATCCCAGAGCTCATTAAAAAAATTTTAAAGAATTATTTATTTAAAAAACAATAAAAACTGAGGAAAGATTTGAAATACTTTAAGAATGATATTTTAAAAATTTGTTAAATTGTAGCATATTATTGCTAAATAATTCTTGTAATATAATAATACAAGTTTAATTATAACATAAGGCCATTTAAAAATGTTAAAAAATGTAGGACTCCCGGCCACTATTTTAAAGCTTAATAATTGTTATGATCCTTAGTTTTCTTTTATACAAAAAAGGTATTCGTGTAAAAAATTATTGGGCTAATAGTTTGGGAAAAAAAGGATTTATTTAAATCATTTCATAAACTATAAATTGGTATGTTAAATCAAAAACCCTCGGATGGATATAGCTTCCTTATAACACATTTAAGGACCAATATTTAATTGAATATTTTTTCTTCATGTTTTCATGATTAGAGTCTCCCCTTGAAATGAAGGACGAAGTTTTACAGGGCACATAAGAAAATATCTTTTTTTATGATATAATATTGTTATGTTGTTAAATAACCATATTTAAAAAATAAAATATCGATTTATCGATATTTTTGATATTATCGATATATCGACTATATCGATATTTTTTTATCGATATTCGATATTGGAATTTCAATATCGCCCAGCCCTAGTTGTAATGGCACCGTCTGTCGAATGTTTAGGGTGTCGGTTTTGATGAACGCCAGAAAGAGAACAACATTATAAGAAACAAAACGTTTTTATTTTGTTGTAAGATAAGAGTATGTTGCTGATGGGTTTTGTATAAAAAGGAAACTTTACCTTATAGATTATTTTTTTCATCACAATCGTTTTATTAGAAGTTAAAACACTAGAAGGCAAATACAACACATAAATAAGACTGGAGTATTTGAGACTAGAAAAATCACACATCTCATCAAATTATTATTCTCTTACATACTAGAACAAGCTTCCTGCACACTTTAGTGGAATGTCCGAGAGGCAGTTTAAGAATGCTGTAAAGATGTTTTTGGTACAAAATACCTTCTAAATAGCACGGAATACTTGGAATATGAGTTTTGATGCAGTGTGATTACATCTTGGGTTTTAAATTAGGTAGTATTGCATAAAAAAGATTTGTGTTTTTTATTAGTATTTTTATGTGTTATACAGGGTGTCCGGTAATGATGAGCTTAGGAGATAATTCTAGACCGAAAATAACATAACTCTGCCTATAATATTTTTTCGAAAATTGATTAGTAACGGAATTACAGGATGTTAAAGTTAAATTTATTTGCAGTTTTAAAATACATAAGTTACTAGAACAATAAATTAAAAATTAAAATCAAAGGTTCCAACTTCCTCTTCAATGCATAAATTTTTTCTTTTTAAAAATTAAATAAATTAAATTAAAAAATAATAAATTAAAATGATTTCGTATTCATCACATGCAAGCAATGTTATTTTAGCGTTTTTCTCAGTTACGGTTAGATTTATCGAAACAAAAATAAAATCCTGTTTTATGACCAAAAAGTTGGGAGAATAAAAATATTCAGTCAAAATACGCATACAGTGTAGGACAAAAAAGTTGGGACCATTCAAATTAAAGTATCGGCTCCTATCTGGGCGCCCTCTACAAAATGCGAAAAAACGGTGGGCAAATTTGTATTCCTCATCCCAAAAAAGCCCCATATACCTGATTTTGTCAAAATATTATAATTTTTATATTAATAATTTATTTTCGGTCTAGAATTATCCCCTAAAATTTTTGCTTATCATTTCCGGACACCCTGTTTATGGTTGGTTTTAATAGAAATGTATTGGTGATTATGTGTAAGAATGTATGATGTAATTAGTTTTTACAATGGTATGTACACATATGAAAATTTTAATTACTATTTTAAACTTGTAATGTAAATTCAGGTTTTTAACATGAAAATTTGATAGTAAATAGCCCTGAAAAAACGGCATCAAAACCGACCTCAACAAGCATGGCTAACCCATAAGATTAGTGGACAAAATATTGGAAAATCGTAAGAATCGGTCAAACGTGCAAAAAGCAGAAAAAGAAAAACAGGGCTAGGGCAAAAATGTAACATCAAGACAGCATTTAGCTCTAGAGGCACCTCAAGAAGCCACTTGACGAAGACAAAACCAAACAAGCCAAAAAGACAGGAAAGACTATCTACTCGATCCCCTGCTATTGCTGTCAATCTTATTTTGCTGAAAAGGAGAGACCGATAAGTCAGTTGCAGCTGACCCTGCCTGGACACATGGCCATCATATATGGTCAGAAGCGGAAATCCTGCATAAATAACCATACTGGAGGAACGGTAAGTTTAAGAAAGCTGCTGCTATAACCAGAATCCTGCAGGTTCTTTTAGTAGATATAAGAAATATCTGGAAACCTTTGTTCAGTAGTAAATATATAAACGCATTACTGCACCCATCTCTGCTTCAGTGCACCTTGCTAGTATAAATAGAGCTGTAGTTTACTTTGCTTATTTAGAATTTACCTGTAGAAGACTGGATGTACTTACCAGTTGAAACGTTGTTATTTGAGACAAATAAAGAAAATACAAGTCCAAAACCCTTTTATCATTCACGAGGTAATGAATTTGGCAATTAAATTAATATGAGAATTTATTTTGGAATCCAGCTAAAACAAATGGTATAATAATGATAATAATTGTCAACATAGTTTGTAAGTACAAGGTTTTAGAAATTAGGCGCCAGGCTTGCACTTTGTACAGAACACTACAAATAATGTTTACTTTGTTTTATCCCATGATATTACAGTATTAGAGGATTGTGCAGCAGTTTAAGGCAGCATCTCGGGAAAATGGAGAAATTAATTTTGGCCTTGCAGGAGAGATAATACATATAGGATTTATTATAATTTCATATGTAACATAGCTAGTTGTTAGGTTTTGCAGTGTGTACTAAAAATAACGAAAAATATTTAGCGGCGTACAGACAAGTTTTTTTTATAAAATTAAAGGAATCAGACCCAGAACCTCCAGCTTGCCGAACTGTGAGACGGTGTAGAAATGTATTGCTTCTCGTAAACTTCGTTTTGATTGTCTCATACGAAAAGCATTTCATTTACAAGAATTCGTATTGAAAAGTTAACTTTTTTTAACACCTTCCATGATATACTAATAGACCAGGGTCGATAGTTTTTGAAACCAAAAAAAAATAATAGTAGAATGAAACCCATTGGAAAAAGAAGAAAATATAACAAAAATTAAAGAAAAATAATTTAAGGGCGATCCGAGGTCGGGAAGTGGAAAGGGTGAGTTTTTAAGGGTAGAAAACGATTTATCTCGATTTCCGGAAAAACGTTAAATAGCAAAGTTGTAGGTAATAAAAAGATCTACAACTTTTGTATTTACACTTTTTTCACATAACCTCAAAATTTATGTGAAAAATTAAAATAATCAAGTTTTTGGTTTTTTTTTTCTTTTACAAAAAATTTTTTTTCGCGAAATTTGGTGAAAACTTACCTTTTTATGACCCAATTACACTGTAATTTTTTTGATTTAAAATATTTATTTTTTCACCTTATTTTGACTTAATATCAAAAGAGCATCCTAATGTTCAATCGAATATTCTCACGTCAAAATATCTGCTTTTTTAAAAAAGTCGGTCGGCTTTCTGTTTGCAAAATCTCTACTTTCTGATGGTGTAAAAAAATATACATTACTATGGTGAATGTTCTCAAAAAATGCAAAGAAACGAAAAAACTCGAATCCGAATTTTTTTTTAATCATTATGTACAATTTTGAGCTATTTATTAAAATGTATACTTTAATTACTTGAAAAACATAAGATTACATGTTACATTGATAAACAAAAAAATTACAAATCCATAAAACATAAAGATCGCAAAAAACATGCGAAAATAGTTGTTCTAAATATAATTAAAGATAGGATTTAAAGGAGATTTTATCACATTTACCATAGTAATGTATATTTTTTTACACCATCAGAAAGTAGAGATTTCAACGAACAAAAAGCCTACCGACTTTTTTAAAAAAGCAGATATTTTGACGTGAGAATTTTCGATTGAAAATTAGGGTGCTTTTTCGATATTAAGTCAAAATAAGGTAAAAAAATAAATATTTTAAATCAAAATAAATTACAGTGTGTTTAGAACATAAAAAGGTAAATTTTCACGAAATTTCGTAAAAAAAAAAAATTTTGTAAAAGATAAAAATAAAAAACCAAAAAAAGCACATAAATTTTGAGGTTTTGTGTTAAAAGTTTATTACCTACAACTTTGCCATTTAACGTTTTTCCATAGGACTTGTAGTTTTGCCGGAAATGGAGATAAACCGTTTTCTACCCTTATAAACTCACCCCTTTCCACTTCCCCACTTTTCAGTTTTTACCATTTTCAAAGGCTTCAGCCTTGGTCTATAATGTGCTGGTGGAGTATTGATTTCAGTCAGAAACATATAATAAAATGTCGTTTAAAAAACAAAAGTATCTATGACAATTGCATTAAAAACGACACACTATGGAATTTTACTATAATTTTATTATATATAACCTAAATAATCTCACTTACTACCGATATGGGGTTACCTGGCGAACTCTAAATAGTTTTATTTATCACAAAAGGTCACAAGCTCAGCAACATTGTAGCGTCAAAGAATGAATATGAAAAATTCGGCATCACTCGTAGTAAAAACGCCAGTACATCGTTGCCACAGTGATTTCCCTAATACATGTGGATTGGAAAAAAAGGGCTGTCGTTTGTAAACTTATTTTAAAACAATGACTGCTTTGTAAATAAAAAACAGTGAAAAGTGGCTGATATCTAGATTTAACTGCCTGATTTGAGAAATTGTTGTAAAATAGGGCTTCCAATTTCCGATAGTATTTTCTAGTAGAAGAAACCTACAGATAATTTTGTCCACTTTTTAACACGACTACTCCTATGTGCGATGTAGTGATAACATTAGACGATCGCCGATAAATGGAATGAAAAGTCGGTTTTCATAGAAGTGTCAATGCCGGGTGTCTGAGCTGACTTGGGCTGTTTTCACATGCTTTACACATGAATTTTCCAAAAAATTGCTATTTTTATTACAAGATAACATACCGGTGTATCAAAAAAATTACCTGTTACATAAAACTTTTTATTCCAGGTCGCAATGTCCTAAACTTAGATCGCATGCTTATAAACTTTGTTTTGCTTTACAATGGGCTCGAAAACTTCTAACTTGACAATCTTAACATTGCCAACTTTGGCAGCTGCTCCTATTTAATCAACAAACAAGTGTTTGTAAGTAGCATTTTCTTTTATACATTACAGGCAAGTTTAAACTTACGCCCTGTAAGTTCCGCCATGCCCTTTAATGCAAACAAAAGTTACGTTTCCTCGGTGAAAAAAAAACGTCCAAGCGCACTGCTCGCCGGTCAGCTGCCTTCCCTCGCAGCAGCATCGGGCATGCGCACAAACGTCTTGTTATCGGCCTGTCCCTTTAGCGACATGCTCAAAATACTGTGCAGAACCGGCTCGGCGTTATTTTTGTTGTTGTGTTTTAAGGTTTCTCTGTGAATTCCTTGTTGTTTATTGTGTGTGTTTAATATTTACGAGTTTTTAGTTTTTGTCTAGTTTAGTGAATTGTGTTGGTGCTTTTAGGGACTCGGATACTCGGATTGGAATATAAACAATGACTAGTAACAGCCGCTGTATGATTTTATTATTCCCAAGTAGGGGTAAAATACTGGGTATTTCGTATTTTTAGTAAGTATGGAGTATGGTGTATCTTGATATAATATAACTTTATTTTAATATGATCAATTTAATCACATCAGCCTAGGCTACACAAGCACGGTATGAAAATAAAGAGAAACACACACCAAGACACCCTATCCCGATGCATATTTTGGTATATTTTATTTGCAGCCCTGCAATCTAATTAGGTACGCCAATTTTTCGGGCAATATATTGCTTCAAAAATTTTAAAAGAGAATTTTTTCTGTTTTTATATTGTATAAAAGAAAAAGTAGATGCCTAGGTATGTTAATATTAATTCAGGGGTAAAAGTTTTCCACGAGTCAAGTTCTCGGGCAAAAACTTTTTCAAAATCTTAAACAAGAAATTGTGCTTGAAAATGTTTTACATGTACCCAAGTTTTTGCCAAACTGTAAAAATCAATACAAGTTATTTATAATTTATCCAAAGTCAGTGTGATGACATTCCATACGGCGGTATGTATACAGTCTCAAAGAGTTACCGCCGTTTGTATGCGTATGGAATGATAGGAATGTCATCACACTGACTTTGGATAAATTACACCAACTAATATTCGTCTTGAGGTTAGGTATAATTTATCCAATGTCAGTGTGATGACATTCCAATCATTCCATACGGCGGTAAACGTCGGTCTCTTTGAGACTGTTTACCGCCGTATGGAATGTCATCACACTGACTTTGGAATAACAATACGCGATAACATCGAAGATTGGTTATTTTGCTGGTTTTGTTTGCTTTTTATATTCGATTTTATAAGACTAGTTTAATTGACTTGTTCTCTTCTTTTGCGAACTAAAAACACGACGACGAATAATTTTTAAACAAATTTTAGAAACAAACGCTTAAAAACAATATTCTATCCTCAAAATCTGATAGGTTTGCAACTACTAAAAATGCCAGAAATCACTACCTTATTTCCCAACTTGATCAAAAAATTGAGAAGAAATTCCAATTTTTTGGCAAGAATTTCGGGGAAATTTTAACTGTTTACACGTAAAAATAAATTGAAGGTCAACTTTTACAATTTCTTGACCAAGAACTTAAATTTTAAAGCCAGGACCTGTCTATTTTCTAGTGTAGTGATGTTAAAGAACAGGTAAATTGCTGAACAGGTTCGAACAGTTCGGTTCTCATTCGGGAACAAAAAAAAGGTCGCGTCAGTTTCACTAACAACACAGAGCACCGGCATCCGCGTGTGTGCACTACTCCCTGTTCCCTGTCTGCTCCAAACAAAGAAGAAACAAAGAACAGCCTGTTCTTTTTATGAGTGATTGGTGATTTATGAATGATGGCATGCGGGTCGTCGTTTGACAATAAAAAAAAAGAACAGGCTGTTCTTTTGTTTCTTTTCTGGAACAGGGAGCAGTGAGAGCACCACACCGCGGATGCAGCGGTGTTCTGTGTTGTTAGGGAACTGGCGACCTTTTTTTTTTTTTTTTTTTTAGAAAGAAAAGAAACCGCTTTTTTACTACTTTGGCGACCTTTCACCTTTTTTTTTTACCAACTGAGTGACAATAAGTCATGATCGAACAGGTTTACGGAACAGGTTCCCGGGTGAACAACTGTTCAGCAACAACCGGTTCAGTTCTTTTACAAAGAACAGTTCACTGAACAGGCTATCTGTAACCTGTTCTAAAGAACCTGTTCGGTTCTTTTCTTAACAACTCTACTATTTTCCCATTTGTCAAATGATAATGTTGCAGTGCGCTTGTCTAATCATGTGTAGCTTTATTTACAAAATGATAAATACTAACCTTTAGATTAAAAGTGCTTTAGATGATAGCACATTTCTCTACGGTATAATTTGTAATAAATGAGACCAAGTGCAAATCTCTTTAATACCCAACCCAGGCTGCTTAGGCGGTAAAAAAAGTTTTAGATAAAACGACTATTTTTCTCCTAAATTTTCCCTCGTTAGTTGGCTGTTTAGGACGTTGATAATGTGTAATAAGAGATAATATATACCTTTAAATACTCGGGAAAAATATATGAAAGGTATGATAGTATGAATGAAAGCAGATATTTATTTAGGTAAGCTTCTCTGATATTATATAGTAGCGTTTTTAAATTTTATTTACTTGGGGAGCAATGAATTTATGATTAAAATAAAAAATTAACATTTATTTCGATGAAAGTACTTTAATTTTCATGTCTGGCAAGATAAATTATTTATTTAACTACCGGGCGAGCAAAAATTATTTGCATCAAAGAGGGCCTTGCATCTAAGGACGTAATGCTTAGCCGTGGAGCTTAATACCTGTGGGGTGTCAGTAACTACATGAATTAACAATCAATCAGTTATTCCGTCATCTTTGACAGTCGTTACAAGTAATTTGATTCATCGCTAATTTTTCCAGTTTCTTGAACAATTCACACTATGAGCTTTACGGAACAGCACAAAACATTCATGGTTGAAGCGTATTTTCGAAACGGGGTTAGAGTAAATGTTGAGTGGCAATACAATCCGGGTTTGTGCATGGACGATTTTCACGAACATTTTCCTAACGTTGCTTTCATTGCTGGGGATTCTTATCATTGCCTGAAAAGAACCGTGGCTGTGTTAAGAAAAACAGATTCTATACAACACAAAAAAGGAGCAGGAAGACCATCTGTAAGAACAGAAGAACTTGTTGCAAACGTTCGTGAAATAATGCAAAATACGCCAACAAATTGTATAAGACGCCTGTCCCAAGAAGTGGGAAGATCTTGAGGAACATGCAGGACTATTCTTAAGAAGCAGCTAAATTTATTTCCTTATAAAGTGCAAGTATTATAATTTTGTAAACAACAAAAATAAATTTGTATTTGTGTACTCATTTTATTACTGATTAGTTTGGCATATCATGTCATAATATGAATTTGACAAAATTTTAACCTAGATTTGATTAGATATATCGTCTCCATATCATTGTGATCTAAACCAAGCCCCGCGTTTTTTAATCCAAGCCCTCTTTGATGCAAATAATTTTTGCTTGCACGGTATCATAATTCTGATTGCGTTTAGATAGGAGTGTAAGGAATGTCAAAAGAAAACAAAAAAAAACATTTATACTTTACTTTTGGACCAAAGTATTAATTTTGTCTGTTTTAAACAGCATATTTTATGCAACCAATAATATTGGAAACCAGTACCAAACCCATACTTACTTTCAACTAATCCTTCTTAAATAAAAATAAAGCTACTGGCTCATAATTTGTCATTTTTGGAGGGGAACTACAAATTTGAGTGCAAAACAAGCTTGAAACCTATTGTTTGGGTATTTGATTCGGTATTCAAGAAAAGCGGGTTTTTATATAATGAAATGTCCATTTCAGAAACCAGATAAAGAAGGCTGAAGCTTTGAATTATTTAAACAGACAGGCGGCATTTTATTTTCAACGACATCAAAGAATCTTATTTTTTAATAAATCTTTTATATTTGCTCAAAAATACATAATACACTCAATAAGATTCTTTTGGCATTTTATACAGTTATGCACTAGATTAATGACCTCAAAGTCGTACAGTAATGGGTCACGTTACAGCATAGCAACCATTACTGCATAAAACGTCAAAGTCATTCAAAACACAATTTTACATATTATATGCTTTCTCGTATCTTTCCTTGGATTTTACTGGAAGCCAACTTGAAGAAGCTTCGCGGACCGCATTCAGGATATCTTCCAAGTCGTTTTCATTAGCCATTTCCATCTTGTGAAATTCACTTTTCAAATATGATTTTATTTGGATGCTGTCAATAGTCGTCAAACACAGGCTAGGATAACTTAAATGGTGAAGGTCGTGCCCTGTTCGTTTAATTTAGCCTCCGGTCGCTGGTGGCGCTATTGTAAGAATTTTGTTTTATAAGGTTGTTCATCTCCTAACGTTGGTAGGAACAGAATATTCATTTAGAATGAGCATGGCCAACATTCTGTACCTCTCTCTCTCTCTCTCTCTCTCTCTCTCTCTGTATTAACCTGTACCAGCATATGTGCGAGAAAGATAAAAATATGGCTTGTTGTGACAGATCTTGAAGTCTTACCTGGACTGGTGAAAGATTGTCATTGTCATTTTATGATTGATTTGTAAAATATATAAAAAATAAAGTTATTATTAAATAATTATTCATATATAATTTATAAACTTAACATGGCGCAGTCGGTAGTTTGAGAATCGTAAATAGGTATATATTTAATATGTCGCGACCAAAGAAATCGGGAAGAAAAACTAAGGCAATTAACAAAAGCGTGGAACCTCCTGAAGACTTCATTAATGTCGCCCAACGATTTGAAAGTACAGAGAAAGCTATTAAAGATATAGAAAGAAACTTTACTTCACAACTTAATGAACTACAAGGTACAATAACTAGTTTATTAAATAAAAACTTTGAAAATAACACTGCTGTTTTTTTATTTAAAACCTATTTATGTAAATATCTAATATTAATAAATCTTGTCGCCATATCAGAAACGTTGTTATAATTTCCTTTCGTTCTCCCAAATTATTTTAACTTGAATCAGATGTTTCGCGCTTCAAACTTTTTCGTTAAGTTAGAAGCGCGAAAATTTGAATTCAAAGACAAGTAATAATAAAATTTTAATTTTTATGCTTGGCGTCTACCCCCACCACGATATTTAGTTTCGCCTCCGGTCGCGGGTGGCGCTATCAGGGAACCAATTTAGTATGTTAAGTTGCCTATCTATCCTTGAGAGTGCGCAACTCGCTTGTCTATGGTCAAACATAAAAAAAACATCTTGTTTATATTGCTAAGTTACCGAGAAGTCATAGGTACTAGAGTCGATTCACTCAGTAAACCTGCAAGATGGCCGACGTGTCATATGACAAAAGTCATATTCCAGCTAAATAAAATAAATTTTTGCATTTTCAATGACTTTTGTCATATGACATGTCGGCCATCTTGCAGGTTTACTGAGTGAATCGACTTTACTAAGTTTTTGTAGATTTTCTTCAGTAGGTAACTATTCTTTTTAGATTTTAATATGAAATGCAAAATAATTAATTACAAAATGCGACACAATAGTATACGCACCTTGTCAGAAAAGTGATTTTACTTGACTCGTATGGAAATTAAATCATCGCTTCGCTCGGATTCAAACTAACCATACTCGTCAAGTAAAGTTCCACTTTTCTAAACTTGATACGTAATGTACTAATAAAAATGAGTTTTAAAACATGCGTAAATACTTATATTTTGTTACTAGAGGATATCATAGACATTCAGATAAGCAAAGAATAATCACGAAAGTAGCAAATTTATGGCCATTGCGCATGTAAACAAAGCTACACTGGATTAGGCATGCGCACTGCAACATTATCATTTGACAAATGGGAAAATGGACAGGTTAGGGCTTTAAAATTTAAGTTCTTGCTCAAGAAATTTGTAAAAGTAAGGCTTCAATTTATTTTTAACAACAGCTAAAATTTGCTCCAACTTCTTGCCAAAAAATTGGAATTTCTTCTCAATTTTTGATTAAGTTGGAAAAAAAGGTAGTGATTGCTTGCATTTTTAGTAATTCCAAACGTATTAGATTTTGAGCATAGAAAATTGCTTTTAAGGTTTTGCTTCTAAAATTTTGAAAAATGATTAGTCATCAAGTCAATTAAACTAGTCTTATAAAATTGAATATAGAAACAAACAAAACCAGCAAATTAACCAATCTTCGATGTTATCGCGTACCTAACCTCAAGTCAAATATTAGTTGGTATATAACTTGTATTGATTTTTACAATTTGGCAAAAACTTCGGTACATGTAAAACATTTTCAAAGACAATTTCTTGTTCAAGAATTTGAAAAAGGTTTTGCCCGAGAACTTGACCCATTCGGTTCGGAACTATAAATTGTTTACCAGCAGATGTTGTTTATTACGGTTTCTACTGCTGTTACACTTTGGTTTTGAGTTCGTCATAATCCCTTAAAAATTAGTGCATTTTTAAACAATATAGGGAAGGATGGGGTAATGGGACCCGACGGGTAATAGGGGCCACTACAAACTCTCAAATTTAAATATAACCAGAACGGTTTCATCCTTGTCGGTTGATCTGTGTCAGACGCAGACGCTTAGTAGCAAACATACGCGCTTGACTAGGGAAAATATGTTCTAGGCTCGGCGCTTACAATAATAACGATCTTTAAAATAGTGAATTTTGGGGTGATTAAAGCCTGGGAGACTGCTATTAACCCATTGCGATATCGATTCAATTCTAAACCCTAAAATAAAAGTGGAAATATAGGAAAGAAATAAAAAACTAAAAGTCTTCACCATTGGATTATTAAAAACTTACCTAGGTATTTACTTTTTTCTTTTAAATAATATAAGTATAGAGAAAAGTTTTATATCAAGATACATCACTACTCCCTACTTACTGAAAATACGAAATACCCGATATTTTACCCCTATTTGGGCATAATAAAATCATACAATGGCTTTTACTATTCATTGTTTATATTCCAATCCGAGTATCCGAGTTACTAAAAGCACAGACACAATTCACTAAACTACACAAAAACTACAAATCCGTAAATATTAAACACCCACAATCGACAATAGCAAAGAAAACTTTTTTTAAATAGAAACTTTTATACCCTCTTTTTACCCACTAGAAAGGTGTTAAAAAAATGCATGTTTTGATAATAATAATGAAATTGTATATTAGAGTTTTTATGCTGTTTTATATTTTGTGTTTCTGCTAAATTTCAAGAAAATTTGACCAAAACTCCATTTTCAAAAGAAACTTTCAACTTTTCACCCATTTAGGGATAATTTTCAAAAAACTAAAATGTATTTATTGTATTAATTATATACAGGGTGATTCATTAAGGGTGGCCACCAGCCATATCTCGGAAACTACTAGACATAGAAACTCGGAGAAAAAAATTATGATTAAAGCGGTCATGAGAAAATTCTGGAAATTACTTTTGAGTTCCTCATTTCGCCGCAAGGGGGCACAATTAAAAAAAACTTGTAAACGACTTATCCGATTTTACTAACTTTCAGCTTATTTGGAAGGGAAAGGTAAGTATCTTCAATCGCCATATCCAGCAGTACACGATAGTGTTTAATAAAATTTCTAGAGGGCGCAATTTGTAATAATAACAGTTTTTTCGATTTTATCCCGGAAATTCAAATCATACGGTATAACTATGACATCATAATGGAAAAGTGGATGATATTTGCGCCCTCTAGCAATTTTATTAGAAACTATCTTGTACCATTGGATACGACAATTGAAGGTACTTACCCTTCTCTTCCAAACAAGCTTAAATTTAATAAAATCGGTTAAGTCGTTTAGAAGTTACAGCGATTTTAATGTTTACAGTTTCACTTGATAAGAGTGGGAGAAGCTATTGAAAGTGTAAACATTAAAATTGCTGTAACTTCTAAACGACTTATCCGATTTTACTAAATTTAGGCATGTTTGGAAGAACTTTCAATTGTCGTATCTAGTGGTACAAGATAGTTTCTAATAAAATTGCTAGAGGGCGCAATTTGCATTAAAAATTATTGTTTTGGCAATAACTCTGAAACGAACAAAGATATCGAACTGCGATCTTCACATCTTTCTTGCAAATTTCATCTACTTTTCGATTATGATGTCATAGTTATACCATATGATTTGAATTTCCGGGATAAAATCGAAAAAACCGTTATTATTACAAATTGCGCCCTCTAGCAATTTTATTAAACACTATCGTGTACTGTTGGATATGGCGATTGAAGATACTTACCTTTAACTTCCAAACAAGCTTAAATTTAGTAAAATCGGATAAGTTATTTACAAGTTACAGCGATTTTAATGTTTACACATTCAATAGCTTCCCCCACTCTTATCAAGGTCGGTACGCCAATGAGCCTTAAACCAAAATGATGCAGAATTGTCTAAGCTTTTCGATGATGTAATCAGAGTTATACCTTAATATGGGAAATTTCGGAGAAATTTAAAATTAAAAAAAAAAATTTTTAATTGTGCCCCCTTGCGGCGAAATGAGGAACTTAAAAGTAATTTCCAGAATTTTCTCATGACCGCTTTAATCATCATTTTTTTTTCTCCAAGTTTCTATGCCTAGTAGTTTCCGAGATATGGCCGGTGGCCACCCTTGATGAATCACCCTGTATAAGAGTATTACTACCTTTACCTCTTTGTTCCATCCCCTAGAGAACACATGTTTAATTGCTCGAAGCGAAGAAATTGTCTAAAATTTATTTCTTAGGTATATCTTTTTCCCTAGCGGTTCCATTGGAAATTTACCCCCTCCATTTCTACGCCCTAGGGACAAAATTACCATGTACCAATTTTCAGTAATATAGCTTTAAATTATAGACAGTTATATTACTGTTAGTATCACCTCAAAATAGGCTACACCCCTTTTTTTAACCCCTATGTAAATTTTGAACAAATTACGAAACTCGTATATATAATTATTTTATTATAGGAACTTATATACCAATTTTCAGATCACCAGTTTTAATTTCTGAGATACTATAAAAATTCCAACCCCATTTAGGGTTGATTTTCAAAAAACCTCTTCTTAGTGGGTGCCTAGGTAATAAGGATTAGGGGTTTAGGTGATGAATCCGTCAGTCAGTCAAGTCTATCATTTAACAATTTTATATTATTATAATAGTATAGATACAGCTTGAAGTTTAATAATTATTATAAAATAATTTCTTAGCTATCGCATTTAGTTTAGGTATAAGTAAATATACCACTAACAATGGATTAGATTTATTTTACCCGATCATACGATATAATCATCTATAATTTAATGGTGTATTTTTAATGCATGTACTTACGTGTGCCCAATTCGTCAGCTAATTGTTGTAAGTTTATAGCAGTGTAAATTTCGTCCCATAATCGGCCATTATCCAAGAATTACTAGCCCATTCAGTAACGAATTTTATATCCCCATAAGCCTTAAAGTACATAGCACCTTGGCAGTGGAACAGTGACCCATTTAGCCGATCCCATTTTGCATCTGAATTATACGAGACAGACGATGCCCACAGTAGTGGGTTCGGAACTATAAATTGTTTACCAGCAGATGTTGTTTATTACGGTTTCTACTGCTGTTACACTTTGGTTTTGAGTCCGCCATAGTCCCTTAAAAATTAGAGTATTTTTAAACAATATAGGGAAGGATGGGGTAATGGGACCCGACGGGTAATAGAGGCCACTACAAACTCTCAAATTTGAAAATAACCAGAACGTTTTCATCCTCGTCGGTTGACCTGTGTCAGACGCAGATGCTTAGTAGCAAACATACGCGTTTGACTAGGGAAAATCTGTGTAGGCTCGGCGCTTACAAAAATAACGATCTTTAAAATAGTGAATTTTGGGGTGATTAAAGCCTGGGAGACTGCTATTAACCCATTGCGATATCGATTCGATTCTAAACCCTAAAATAAAAGTGGAAATATAGGAAACAAATAAAAAACTATAAGTCTTCCTCCACAAAATTTAATAGAATATAGAAATTCTTTAGGGGTCATAGACATAGACATATACATGTCACTGCAATATTTCAATTTTTCAATGCCATAAAGCTCCATTAAGGTTTTATACCATTTTCTCTTCTGTTAATAGGTACCATCAGCAGCACTGTATGAATTTTTTGTCTCCTGATGATGAACGTTTCTGCGTTCGAAACATGTAGAGACCTCTAAACAATTTCTATATAATTTTATGGAGGAAGAATTTGTTTTCTTTCCTATACTTTTAACTTCACTTTAAGCATGGACTACTTCTTTCAAATTAAAAAGTAGAAATGTTTTGGCCCTCATCACCGGACAAGTTGTAGCCAAAAATTCTTTTAGGAACAGGTTTTTTTTGTAAACTACTTTTAAATTTTAGTTTGCATTAAACCAAAAGATTCAATTAATAAAGTAAAAATATGACATCGAAAAAAATATTTTTCCTTTTTTCTGTTCTTCTTGATGGGCTCCAATTTTCCCACACTTCCCCTCTATATATTCTTTTATTTATGCATTTAGAAAAAAAAAATAAGTATGTATATTTGAAAGACTGGAATTTATTTACTTTGTAAAATTACATGCAATATGCATGAAATAATGCAAATGTTATTTAAATTACGGAAAATAGAATGACAAATAATATATCTTAGAATAAATGCTTTAATGTGAAATTTTATATCATAAATATATATATATAATATTATATAACATCTTCTGTAAATATATATGGTATATACTACGTATTTAATGCAACTACTACTATAATTGCATCCAGGGCACGCCTGTTCCGGTTTTTGGAACTAACGTTAGTGAGGCATCATACGCCATTGGTTTATGATGCGAATGCATAGCTTAATCGGTTGGTTTTATGCAAAAGTGTAGTTTGTTAACTGGATAGTGTAATGAAGATAATACCTTTATTATTTTTCCATTTTGTCTATTTAAATTACATTTTAAAAATTGATTTTCTATGGCCAAACAATATTAACAAAATTTCCATCAAATGGTTTTGTAAAAGTACATATTCCTTTTTGCAATATAACTAATAAGTGCAAGGACGAGCCTCTCCTCCGATTAAACTGAAACCTTTCGCTGGGAGTAAAAAACATAATAAATATATTCAGCTCTTAAATTTACCCGAAACGTACTTGTAAAGATAATAAGTCGGAACTGCGCATATACTCCTCTATTTTACCGTCAATGAGTGAAAAAACAACCGACAATTTAAAAAATTGTGATTTATGTAAGTTATTTTTCTGGAAAAGTTTTAATTAAAGGAAAATGAATGCCTTTAAAAAATCTCAAAAATTTATTCTTTACCTCGTTTACACGTTCTCCAAACTTCGATATTTTTTATCTACCACTCAACCCTTTTTCTTTTTTGCGCCTCGTCAGCGACAAAGTGTTATCTAAACCCCGGAATCCTCTGGAAACTTATCAGGTTGATTAAGGTATACTTGAGGCAATTTTCTGAATGTCTGATATTTTCTCATCAAAGGCTATTTGACAAGATGTGTATATACGTGCCCTAAATTCTTTGGTAAATTATCAAACAAATTCCAAGCCTTTGATCAACATGCAGATAATTCTTGTCTCGTGTAATAGTATTTTTTTTTCGACAGCTTTGAATAGTTTTTCGTATTTTTTTAAGAAAAGAAGAACATTTTAAATATTTTATCTTAAGCTTATTCAAGCTATTAGGTTATTGATTATGTCTTAAAAAACAGGGCAATAAGGAACTAAGACTTTTACGGATTTTTATTACAGAAATCGATCAATTGGTTATATATGAAGAAAAAACCGCGGAGTGCTATTAAATTAGAGGGTGGAAATTGAAGATAAAGGTGAAAAACCACCCCTTTTGGTTTTTTCAATATATCTCGTAAACAAACCAAAATTTCGATATATCTCACATGAAACTTTTTGTAGAGAATCAAATTTCCCATCGAAATAGAATTTTTTGAATATTAAAAAGAAAAATTTCATGCCGAAACAGTCGAAACAATCTTGAAAAAAAAGCGAAGATTTCGATTTTTTGATTTTTTTTGCTTTTTCGCCTGTATTTTTTTTGGGCTTAGATAGGTATAGGCATTGCTTCAGCTAGAAAGAAACAGATTAAATTTCCTTTAAAATGGTGTGCGGAACAATTTTTTTGAATGAAAATTGACCGAGATATGGCCAGTTGAAAATTGCTGTTTTTTTTGCATTTCATCCCTCTTGTACGAATATTATTTTTTCTACTACCGTGCGTAAAACACTAACTTTACACACTATGGAAGGTGTCTAAAATTTAACTTTTTTTAACTAGTGCGTAAAGTAAATTACTTTACGCACTAGTTAAAAAAAGTAAAAAATATGAATGATTACATTGATATGGATACCTGCATTTTTACTTAAAATTGGTCTGGTTGGCCATGGACAAATGGCGATTTCTGTTTGACGTATCTGAATGTTGACAATTTGTGATTTATGCCAGGTGTTTTAATGATTTTATGAATTAGTGAAGATTTTAATACGGTAAGTTTTGAGTTG
This sequence comes from Polydrusus pterygomalis, assembly GCA_963969555.1. Lineage (NCBI taxonomy): Eukaryota > Metazoa > Arthropoda > Insecta > Coleoptera > Curculionidae > Polydrusus > Polydrusus pterygomalis. The sequence continues at coordinate 26,563,404 of OZ018379.1, forward strand.
TGATATCAAATGTGTTATATTGTTATGATTTCGTTTAATTTTATTTCAGATTTTTAAATCTCAACATTATGGACAGTGATTTATCGGATTTTGAGAACACTCCGCCGAATATTGCAGATTCTGCACAGGAAGCTACTTTGAATTTGCTTCCCAACAAGTCTCGGTTAATTTACGAGCAAAAATATACATTGTTTATGTGTTGGTGCAAGAAAAATAAAGTGACAAGGTACTCAGAAAATGTTTTGCTAGCTTATTTTTCAGATGAATTAAAAAGCTATAAATCATCGACAATGTGGTCAATATTTTCCATGCTAAAGGCTACCTTGAAAATTAAAAATTCAGTAGATATTTCAACCTACCCCAAGTTAATTGCCTTTCTTAAACAGAGAAGCAAAGGCTACAAAGCAAAGAAATCAGGAATATTTGAGAAAAGTCATTTCATCAAGTTTATTTTGGAGGCTCCGGATTCGAAGTTTTTAATGATAAAGGTAAATTTACATCACTTTAATTCTATTGGTAAGGTAAAATATCATATCAAAAATTATAGAAGTTTTACCTTAGTTCTTAATACTTTTAGATTCTCTATAAAATGTTTGTATTTAATAGTTATTATATATTTTATATCGACACGATTTATTATTTTAGGTTGCATTTATTATTGGCATTTCTGGGGCTTGTCGCAGAGAAGAACTGATGAAAATGACAATAAATGATGTTGAGAACAAGGAAACAGTCCTTATTATAAGAATTCCTGATTCAAAAAATGGTATGGAAAGAATTTTTACAGTTCTAAACCCAAATAATTCCATAAATTATTTATCCTACATTATAAAATATATGACATTAAGACCTCCTAATATTGAATCATCCAGATTATTTTTAAAATATGCCCAAAATAAATGTTCGAAACAACCTGTGGGCATAAACACATTTGGTAAGATGCCTTCTGTAATAGCTGAATATCTGAAATTGCCAAATCCAACATGTTATACTGGTCATTCTTTTCGAAGGTCATCTGCCACTATGTTGGCAAATTCTGGAGGAGACCTTATAACAGTGAAGAAGCATGGGGGATGGAAATCATCTGCCGTCGCAGAGGGTTACATTGACAGTACACTGAGCAAAAAAATTGACATATCGAATAAAATATTAACAAATGATGCTTCCTCTTCTAATTCCACTAGTACGTTTGACAATATTCCTGAAATCGAAATAAGTAATATTACATCAAATTTGTCTTCTGAAGTTTCAACCAATATAAATAAGCTAACTGATACACCATTTACATCTAGTTCTAATGTGGCTTGTAACAGCAGACGTGTGGATTGTGAAGATTCACAAGTAAATTCTAGACTTAAGAGCCAAGGATTAACTTTTAATAATTCTAATAGCTGTACATTTAATATTTATATAGTCCACAATTAAATTGAATATAAATCCATATTTGTAACTACATATATGAAATTTTATTATTGTTATTGTTCCTATAACTTTTGTACTTAATATTTTTTAGATAACTCTCTTCCTTTAAGAAATAATCGACCATTTCAATACATAACAGCGACCCTGTATAACGTCCGGTAGTAGAAAAAATTGTGTATGCAATTCGTGCGTAAAGTGCCTTTTTTTTACTCATGTGATTTGCGCACTCGCCTGCGGCTCGTGCGAAAAACTTCTCATTCATAAAAAAAATGCTACTTTACACCCTTGTTGCATAAACATACCAGCACTGTATCACCTAGGCAAAGCCAGCCAGATCGAACATCTAAACTGCACGGGAAAACCATAATATTATTTTGTAAAATCAAAATAGCTTTGTTTCGATTATTTTGAAACTGTCAGGTTAAATTCCACTTTGACAGCGCTTGTCAAATGCGTAAAAGAGAAAGCATCAATGTTAGAAAATGCTTTTATTGTTGGACAAGATGTGGACCTTCTCATTATTTTATCTCAGTTGCAAAGTGATAATGTATATTTTTGGAAACCACACATCGGAAAAGTAGCGTCAAAATTGTTTGATAGAAATAGTTTTAATTTTCCTCAGTTGCAGAAATATCATATTTACGCCTACAGTTGTGATACCACTTCAGCTTTCTTTAATATTGGCAAAAAAAATTATGAATTTTATAACTAAAAACAGTGTACGATTGAGCCATACATGGAAATAGTCTTACGTGATAATGCAAGTGAACAAGATATTACCTCTGCATCGGAATACATTGCAGCTTGTTTGTATGGGGCAAAGACAAACATGAGTGTGAGCAACTGCCGATTTTTAAAGTTTTGTAAGCTGTCTAAAAATGCCAACTTTTCTCTGAAGCGATTACCACCAACACGTGATGCTATCAAACAGCATGGCTTAAGGTTGAATTCTCAACGTCATTCAATCTATTGCCAACCTATAACCTATTTCGCGTTAATTTTTTGAGTGTATTATTTTAATAACTAACATTTAAAGAAAATCAATATCGTCGGTACGTTATTTAGGTAGTATCTGATATATTACAAAAATATCAATTTATTTCATTGCTAATTTTGGGAGAATTGTATAGTGAAAGAACAATGAGTGACAATGACATAATAATGTTTAAAAAAATCTTACCCGATATTTTTCGCTATACAATTCTCCTAAAATAAGTAAGTTTTGTATAAAAGATAGAAAACATAAATAAATCTACGCGAAATAGGTTATAGGTTGGCGAGCATGTTGATACTCCCACCTTAAGGACTTATCGTCAAATGCAGCAGTGGAATGGAAATATCTTGGACCCTCTGAGTTGGGGTTGGAAAAGGTCTAAGTACGGGTTAATTACGATTCGCACAACGGCACCTTCAGCGCCAGAGATTTTGCTGAAAAAAGTTGCTTGTGGTTGCACTACAGGTTGCCATGGTAACTGTGATTGCAGAAAAATGAATATTACTTGCTCAATTTTTTGTACAGAATGCATGGGGATTAATTGTGACAATATAAAAGGAACTGATATTTCAGAAGACCATATTACTAAAGATATAGATGATGATATCGATATGCAGTTTGACAATATTATTGTTGAAATGTAGTAGAACCATTGTTCCAAACATTAATTTGGTGTACTTGTCATGTATTACCAAATAATAAACGTAAAAAAACTTTTTTAATTAAGTAAAACAATAATTTTTTAAACTAAAATGCGAACAAAAACAATATTCGTACAAGAAGGATGAAATGCAAAAAAACAGCAATTTTCAACTGGCCATATCTCGGTTAATTTTCATTCAAAAAAATTGTTTCGTCCACCATTTTAAAGAAAATTCAATCTGCTTCTTTCTATCTAAAGCAATGCCTTTACCTATCTAAGCCCAAAAAAAAGATACAGGCGAAAAAGCAAAAAAAATCAAGAAATCGAAATCTTCGCTTTTTTTTTCCAGTTTGTTTCGACTGTTTCGGCATGAAATTTTTCTTTTTAATATTCAAAATTGCTAATCCGATGGGAAATTTGATTCTCTACAAAAAGTTTCATACGAGATATATCGAAATTTTGGTTTGTTTACGAGATATATTGAAAAAAACAAAAGGGGTGGTTTTTCACCCCTATCTTCAAGTTCCACTCTCTAATTTAATAGCACTCTGCGGTTTTTTCTTCATTTATAACCCATTGATCGATTCCTGTAATAAAAACCCGTGAAAGTCTTAGTTCCTTTCTATATGACATAATCAATAGCCTATTATGACCAACGAAATACAGTTACAGAATTAGTCCATTATTTGGTGGTATATTTGAAGAATACAAGCAGTTTTTTTGACTAATTAATAGCTCCTTAGAAATATACCATATAAATAAAGTGGGAACCCCCGGTATTAGGTGAATCGTTTTCCAGATCATACCGTTTTGGCCAACTCGAACTTACAGTTTATTTTGATAGGAGAACGTATTTTTGTGAACAAATGATGGCAATGTTAAATAACAATGTGATCCAATTAGAAGATGTTTTGTTGTATTCGTCTAGGGAAAATCCTCGCTGGATTAGAGAACAACATACGCTATATCCTGAAAAGGTTAATGTTTGGGCAGGAATAGTTGGAGATCATATCATAGGTCCCTTTTTCATTTTTGGCAATTTAAAATGGCGATAATTATTTAGCACTGCTCCAAAATAATTTCTTGCCAACTTTGACAAACTTATATTCTGATCCAGCAAACCCATAACTTCCAGCAAATATGGTATGGTTTCAGCAAGATGGAGCACCGCCCCATTATCAAATCAATGTCCGGCAGTACCTCAACCGAGTATTTTCAAATCGGTGGATAGGGAGGCGTGGATCGATGGAATGGCCAGCACGATCCCCTGATCTGACGCCATTAGACTTCTTCTTATGGGGTTATGTCAAAAATTGTATACAAAACTAAATCCCTCGACTGTAAAGGTATAGGATATTATACATGAAATATGTCTAAAAAATTTTGAAAAATCCAAAAATTGAATAATATACAGGGTGTTGCATTTAAAATAAGAAAGTTAGTATTGGCCACCACTGTTACATGACACACATTGTATAAAAAGTTTTTATTGAAAAAAGTGTGCAATTAGAAATACCAATCGACGTGTCTGAGCGTTTTTTTGGACACACACCAATGTATTTACTATCGAATTTACTCCATTTGGCTGATACACACACTGTATAAGATTTTATTAAATAGAATTATAGGGAGTTCGAAAATATCATATTTACATTTTCTTGTAATAATCCTTAGTTTCAATTTAAATCTACCTCACTGTGTTTTTTAAAGGAAAATTAGTTGAATTTATCGTCAGAGTTGAATAGATCATACATTTTTCAGATGATGGCTTCCTTCGCACTTTAATGACATCATATACGACTGTTATACAATGTCTAAACAGTAGGTAATAATAAAAGTGTAACTAAATTTGATACAAAGTAAAACCCATGGCAAAGGCAATAACCACGAGTGATAAAGCGGGTATGTTAGCATTAATCGTTACATAATAAATAAATGTACTTGCTACGCCACACAATTTGCCATTTATGTCACTTATAAACCATTTAGTATTAGAGCTGAAAGTTATACAATAAATTTCTACATCGGAGCTTCCATTGTGCGATTGTCCCATATAATAATTCAATGTCTGCAATAATACATAGCCAAAATTTGATATCCATGTTCCAGATTCCATTGTTTTCGCCATTTGAAGTGTGTCTCTTCAGTAAGATAAACAATATAATTATTATTTCCAAAACTGTTGTTTTGTCAACTACCAAAATACTAAGTAGCGATATCCAAAAGAGTTATGTTGGGTAGCACAAAGATTTTAGTTGTAGTTTGTACAACAAGAGTGGATATATTGTCCATTTGAGTAAATTGAGCAATTGAGGCTCCAACCTTCGAGCGCGATATGGACAATCTACTCGAGTTATAGGAACAGTATATTTTTCCAACTAACCTTATACTAAATAAAAATTGTGCTAAAGTACATCTCAAAGTACCTGTCATTTATTTTAATAAAACCTCATTATTTTATACCTGAAAGGTCTACAGAGGGTGACATGTTTACAATTTTAATAATGTCACTTTTTATCATTGTTTTGCATAAAAATGTTATCCTTGTTATCAAGAGCTGGTTGGTTCACCTCGTATTCGATAAGTTTATTATACTTTATTGATTTTTATGATTATTTATTTTTTTTGTTTTAGGTAAACCCAAAGCCACTAGTAAATTAAAACAGGGTAAGTTTTATAGAATGAAATAAACCAATACTTTTATCTTCCATAAACCGGTATTGAATAATTCTAAACATTTGAATTTAATTAGTTAATAATATAGAACTACCACTACTACTAATACTACTAAATAAATTTAGTGCAAGTTTCACTAAAACATAGAATGTCGTTATAATACCATTGTCCTTAAAAGCGTACGTTTCAATATACCGTGCGAGAAAAAATTATTTGTATCAAAGAGGGCTTGGATTAAAAACGTAGGGCTTGGTTTAGATTACAATGATATGGGGACGATATATTCAACCAAATATAGGTTAAAATTTTGTCAAATTCATATTATGACATGATATGCCAAACTAATGAGTAATAAAATAAATAGACAAATACAAATTTATTTTCGTTGTTTACAACATTAACAAAGTAAGAATGAACAGAAAGAAAAAGAAAAATAATTACATAAATTGCTAAAATTGGCCACCGCCATGCTCCAAGCATAAATTCCCACGTCTCTATATTTTCTAAAGTGTTGACCAGCATCTCTGGAGAAATGTTACCACATTCTTGGAAAATCCTGTCTTGAAATTGTTCTAAATTTGCACATAGTGTTATTTAAATGAGGAAAAATGAAATAATACATAGCCGTTAAACAAGGTGGGAATTCAATGTCGGATCGAAAACTCATCAATCTGTCGTCGAAAAGTAACATAACCGGAGTGGTGGAACCAGGCTCCATCCGAAAAAAAGTCAAGTCAAATAAATCATTTATTTCCAATAAATTTTGGGTAAACCATTGAGAGTAATTCCTGCGGCTTGTATTTCTTGGAATACTTGCACTTTATAAGGAAATAAATTTAGCTGCTTCTTAAGAATAGTCCTGTATGTTGCATAAGATCTTCCCACTTCTTGGGACAGGCGTCTTATACAATTTGTTGGCGTATTTTGCATTATTTCACGAACGTTTGCAACGAGTTTTTCTGTTCTTACAGATCGTATTCCTTCTCCTTTTTTGTGTTGTATAGAACCTGTTTCCTCAAACACAGCCACGGGTCTTTTCAGGCAATGATAAAAATTCCCAGCAATAAAAGCAACGTTAGGAAAATGTTCGTGAAAATCGTCCATGCACAAACCCGGATTGTATTGCCACTCACCATTTACTCTTTACCCCCTTTCAAAAATACGCTTCAACCATGAATGTTTTGTGCTGTTCCGTAAAGCTCATTGTGTGAATTGTTCAGGAAATTGGAAAAATTAGCGATGAATCAAATTACTTGTAACGACTGTCAAAGATGACGGAATAACTGATTCATTGTTAATTCAGGCAGTTACTGACACCCAACAGGTATTAAGCTATACGGCTAAGCATTATGTCCTTAGATGCAAGGCCCTCTTTGATGCAAATAAAATTGGGGAAACAAAAAACAGTACAAAAATCAACTGATGTCTCATTTTTACCCTTGTCATAATAAACACCCTTTGTCAAATTAGAGCCGTTTTAAATGTTGATTTCTTTAGGTAACATGTATATTTGTCATAATTAAATAATACTTTTTTTAAATACGTACTTACATGATATTCACGGCCTTTTGTAAAATTTGTAGAAATATTGTTGCCTACCCTAAGTATTAATTTTTTAATAACTGGCCCGATAAAAAAATATAAAATAGTTTAAAAGCTTGGCAAAATAGAAAATGAAGTAAATACTATTTTGTTGAAAATTTACATTTATTTTTATAATCCCCATAAATTCAACGACCTAGAGCTTTTATTAACCTTACATATGGAGCATTGATAATGATTTATAAAAAGTGTAAACATATTACATACAGCATAAAATAAGCGAATTTTATTTTATTGGTATCATATGGACATACCTTTACCTTAAGGTAGTTATATTTTCAATTTGTTACGACACCCTGTATTGGAGCAAACGTCACGTACCACTCCCAAATTTTTATTTTGCAGCAAGGTCGATATACTCGCGCTATGACCTGAAAAACACTTTCGCGAAACCTACATTAAACATAAAAATAAACGCGTGCCTAAAACAAGGCTTTGTAGGGTTGGAATTTACACCCCAGTAAGGTCACATACAGTGGCACTTGGAAGTGAAGTCCTTGAGGAAACGCTAAATGTTAAACAAGATTGTATGAAGATCACTCTTTATATTTAGATGGACGACTCTCCTTTTGGGTATTTATTATACAGAAAGTCCCTATAATTTTTCTGTGTCAGGTCGGCAGGTGGCAGTCAGTAGTTGACTTTGAACGTTACGCACGGTGCCGCTTCATTTTGTCTTTGTGTATGACATAAGCAAGTGGTTGGTTGTGAAACAATTATTATTATTTATTCCAATTAAAATCCAAAAAGCATATTATGTTCATAGGGGATTCTCTACTAATAACAACATCTAAAAATGTAATTGTTTAATATAACCAATTAAAATACAAGGTAAGTCTTACTACTTACTTATACTTAAAATTGAAGAAGTAGTCCGTACTCAAAGTGGAGTTAAATGATATAGAAAAAAGAAAAGCACAAAGTCTTTCTCCACAATTTTTATTAGAATAACTAGGCGAACCTAGAATAATTCATAATAATTCAAATCGACATGTTTCGAGTGTAGAAACACTCATCATCAGGAAAACAAAGTGAAAGGTACAATGCTGATGTTGTTAGCAATAGAGAAAATAATACTGCATCCATCGCATCGGATCTGGCTAGCTCGATGCGTTTTGCTTGATCCTGATCCTTTCATTCAGGCGGCAACGTACGAAAGAATGAATATTTATTTGATATTAATAGAATCGAAGCGGCGCGGCGCGGCGTGCCCCCAGCGAGTGCCATGAGCGAGATGCAATACGATGGAGCGAGGGAAACATAATCTACATACCCCTGTTTACTTTGCGATACTTCATATTTGTACTATTCTAACTTATTACTAAGAGATGGGCGGACAAACATTTTCCGTACGTGTATACCTAGTATTAATATAAATAAGGAAAAATAAAGATGCCAAAATCGAACCTTGCGGAACACCACAATTAATATTAAGAAATTTGCTATATTTATTTTTGATACTACTACACCCGAAATACCCATCATATCAAGTTTTCTTAAAATAATAGAAAAATTGACTGTATCAAAAGCTTTGCAAAGATCTAGAGAAACAAGTGTATATTTTTGGCCGCTATCATTAGCCATTTGAATTTCTGAAATTAAATCAACAGTTGCAGAATATGTATCACTTGATTCTCGAAAGCCATATTGCCATTAAGATAAAAAATTTATTGAATTTAAATTTAAATTAAGACGATCCTTTACTATTCTTTCAAAAATCTTTGACATTATTGGCAACACTGATATCGGCCGTAATTACAATTATGTGAATTGAATGTTGAATAGAAGCAATTAACATTTCAACATCACCTATTTTATTCTTTAATGATCTGGCATTTAAATAAAATACATACATACTTGAATTATCTTTGTTTTGAAAAGCATTATATAATTTAATATTATCAAAACAATTAACGTTGAATTCCATGGTCAGAAACAATAATTTACATTAATCATATAGCAAAAAAAAATTTTTTTTTGTTGTTCTTTACTTGAATGGAAGTATATAATATAATATATAATAAATAGTCTAACTTATATCTGTTTTTCGGCAATAACTTTGCAAATTTTTAATCCATACTTATTTGAAGTTGTTCTCTCTTAATTTTCTGCATCAATTAAATAAATTTCTTGTTTTCTTTGAAATATCTTCGTTAATGTAAATAGTTTTTGCTTGTCCGTCAATTCCAAAATCAGTTGTTTTTATTATTTTTCTTTGTTTTCTTTTTTCAATTACATTATTTCTCATTTCATTGGTTTTAAAGGAAACCAATACTGGTTTAACTGGATTATTTTTAGATAGGCATTTAGTTGTAAATGTTCTTGGTACCTTTGCTATTTCTAGGTTACTGTTGTTGCCACCATTTGTCCCAAATATTACTAAATTTTAGGATTTATTTTCAAAATTCTCATTGGACTTTTTAGTTGTAAGTCCAAAACATACCTTTGTAGTTGTTTTATTATGTTTTTCATTGATGATCATTTTCTTTCTTAATTTTTTTATTTTCATGTGATAAATAATAAAGAGTATTTGAAGGTCATCAAGCATTTGGTTTTATTCTTCTATTTCCAGAAATTTTTTATTTGACACCAATAGTACTTCTTTTATTGTTGGGTTCGACTTAGCTAAAATAGCATCTTCACTTCTAGAACTTACTATATTCCTTTTTTTAATTACAATATTTTTTATAAATTCATTTTCTTTATCGTTATCGCTTTCTATCTCTGAATGATCAATAAAGCCTAGCTTTACGACACTGCTACTGCAGAACAGCTTCCGGATCTTCATCTAAAAAGAAACTCTATAAGGTAAAGTTTAATTTTTTTTGACAACCTATCAGAAGCATACTTTTATAATACAGCAAAGTAAAAACATTTTTGTTTCTTATAATATTTTGCTCCATCAAAACTGACACTCTAATCAAACATTTTGGAGAGAAGGTATTTTGTGTGCTATGCAGATTAACTCCTTTATTTTCGACAGACAGCGGTTTTAAAACTATGTTTATCCTTAAAATTAATCAAAAATGATTTAAGTTTAAATAAAAAAACGATTAAATTATTGCACATGGAAGCCAATTTTATCATTATTGATTAAAATGTAATCGGTAATCATTCTTACATTAATCAGTTTTTAATAAGGCGGCTAAAAAAAATTGAACAAGTGAAACTAATACACCAAATAAAAAATAAATTAACTAAATCAAATACATACCTTTCCCAAACAAAAAATTTCCATACTCATAACACCAGACAAAAGGAACATATAATAAACAAATTTTCAAAAACAAAAACATCTTAAGAATCACCAATCTACAGAAGTATCCAAACATACAATCAGATGCCTCAAGAAATCGTAAATGTGGACAGATACAAGGACATGTGCCATAACTTAAAAGACTATTTTGAAAAAAGCATAGTATAATTTTAGTTTTATGCTAAGCAAAAAAAAATTTATTTAAAGTAAACTATAAGTATTATGTGTGCCAGTATCTATGTACTGATTAAGGGTCAGAAATAAACAAAGTATTAAAAAAAAATCAGGAACTATTTGATTTAATCTGTAGGCTGTGTTAATTGTTTAAATCAGTCTGATGTGGACCTGAATTTAATCCGTAATAATAATAATAATAATAATATCGTTTATTTCTCCAATTGAAAGGTAATGCAGAGCACTACAATAATTGGAAAAAACGTCAGACAAATGAAGTAACTACAAGAAAAATGCACTAACACTATAACGGTTTGTTTGAAACAGCAGCTTTTTAAGTCTACTCTTAAAAACATTGATATTAGGTGCCGCTTTTATGCTATTATCTAGGACATTATAAAATCTAAAGCAGTTAAAATAAAAACTCTTCTAGTAAGTAGCTGTGCGATGAGGTGGTGGCATCAATCTTAAGTGACCTCTAGTTTTATAATTATGATTAAGTCGGCAACCTTCAAACGTGTGCCTATCTCTATAAACATATGAGCAAACTTCAAGTATATATATATATGTCGAAAACTGTAAGAATTTTATTCTGCCTAAAAGCCAGTTTACAGGTTTCCCGACGTTGAAGCCCACACAACATTCTAGCCGCAAACTTTTGAAGCAGAAAACCCCTGTTTATCTGACTACTATTACCCCAGCACAATATACCGTATCTAAGGTGGCTATGAAAATTAGAAAAATATAGTGACATAAGAGTAGGCAAGCCACACTGCCCAGACAAAAAGTGTAGTCCATAGCAGGTACTGCGTAATCTTGAGCATAAGTTGTCAACATGGAATCCCCATTTAAGCCTATAATCAATCCCCACCCCTAACATCTTCGTACATTCCTGACAACCAAGTTTGTCCAGAGATCCCTCAAACAACTTAAAATCACTTTCGATGTTTCGTCTTGCTAATATAAAGCAAAGCAATACCGTATTTTCTTTATTCAGTTTTAGAAAATTCTTATCAGCCCATAGCTGTATTTGACTGTAAACGTTCTCGCATTCATCTCTCAGTATCGACCGATCATCTGCAGTTATTAGGATATTAGTATCGTCTGCATAGCAGACATCTCTAACTTTTTCTGTGGTGATATAAAGACTTAAATCATTCGCATAGGTAATATAGAAAACAGGTCCCAAGTTTGATCCTTGGGGAACACCCCGTGAAATCAGCTTAGAGGCTCGTTTAGCCTCATTAACTTTTACAAATTGTTACCGGTTATTTAAGTAAGATTTTATTAGATTAAGGGGAACACCCCTAATACCATACCGATGCAATTTCTCTAATAATAGAGCATGGTTAACACAATCAAAAGCCCGCGAAAAATCCACGAACAAACCTGACACAAACTGACACAAAGTACTGAGTTCATTTTGATTTAAAATTTAATTATTTGTGTAAAAGTGATAGCGGCGGGCCATTTTAAAAGGTTATTCGTGAAATTCCTCGCTTACTATACCCTAGCGATAACACATACATAAAAATGCACTTTAAAACAAATATTAAAAATTCTTAAAAATAGGTATTCGTTTAAACATTTTTCCATATAAATTGAGGCAGAAGAATTTAAACATGTTTCCTGTCTCATAAATTTTCGTTTTTGTCGAGGAATACTGCTCTGCGGTCAATAAATCCCTAACTGCTCGAGAAAACCCTTTGCAGGACTTAAATCGACCATGAAAACAGAGCATGTCACTCGACCAAGGATAATACTAATCGTTAAGAAAGGTCACGCAGAAATTTTTGCTTATCGGATCATTTTTCCCTTTCTTTACAGAGTGTCTATAATAAACCTATTTACACGTATTTGCCAAATAAAATTGTATATTAGAAATAATAAAAATATAAAATTTATACAGGGTGTTTCATTAAGGGTGGCCACCGGCCATATCTCGGAAACTACTAAGCATAGAAACGTGGAAAAAAAAAATTATTAATATAGCGGTCATGAGAAAATTCTCGAAATTATTTTTAAGTTCCTCATTTCGCCGCAAGGGGGCACAATTAAAAATTATTTTTCTAATTCTAAATTTCTCCGAAAATTCCCCTATTAGAGTATAACTCTGATTTCATCATTAGAAAGTTTAGACAATTCTGCATTATTTTGGTTTAAGGCTCATTGGCGTACCGACCTTGATATGAGTGGGGGAAGCTATTGAAAGTGTAAACATTAAGGTTGAATTCTCAACGTCATTCAATCTATTGCCAACCTATAACCTATTTCGCGTTGATTTTTTGAGTTTATTATTTTAATAACTAACATTTAAAGAAAATCAATATCGTCGGTACATTATTTAGGTAGTATCTGATATATTACGAAAATATCAATTTATTTCATTGCTAATTTTGGGAGAATTGTATAGTGAAAGAACAATGAGTGACAATGACATAATAATGTTAAAAAAAATCTTACCCGATATTTTTCGCTATACAATTCTCCTAAAATAAGTTATGAAATGCTTTGATATTTATTAAATATGTCAATTATTACCTATAGAATATCAAGACGATAATTGATTTTATTTAAATTTTGTATAAAAGCTAGAAAACATGAATAAATCTACGCGAAATAGGTTATAGGTTGGCAAGCATGTTGATACTCCCACCTTAAAATCGTTGTAACTTCTAAACGATCTATCCGATTTTACTAAATTTAAGCTTGTTTGGAAGAGAAAGGTAAGTACCTTCAATTGTCGTATCCAATGGCAAACGATAGTTTCGAATAAAATTGCTAGAGGGTGCAATTGGTAATAATAACAGTTTTTTTGATTTTATCCTGAAAATTTAAACCATACGGTATAACTATGACATCCTAATCCGAAAGTAGATTAAATTTGCAAGAAACATTGTAAAGACATCGATATCTTTGTTGGTTTCAGAGTTATGGCCAAAACAATAATAATTTTTAACAATTTAATCGAAGAAATTATTGTTTTTATAGTTCCATAGGTATGTAGGTTGGATTAGTAATAATAAGTTTTCATTTGTCATTTTTCATGCCTTCCTTTACACCTTATCTAAATTTTGGGAGTAGTCAAAATTATATAAAATACAAAATTTGGACTAATTTGGAGCGTGTTGTGAGCGGCAGAGTTAATTTACACAATATGCATTATTGGTCACAAACAAATCCTTATTGGAGCGAGAAGCGGATCACCAAAACAGGTAGAGTGTGAAAAAGTCAATTAAAAGGATCTGAAACAACCAAATAAACTGGGCAAGAAGAAAAAAACCACTTCTAAAAAGAACATGTCAAAAGGGTATTTTTCTGTAAGTATGCCTGTAAGACATTGTAAAAATTTATTCATTCTCGCTATCTCTCTCTCTTTCTTTCTGTTTCATGCGACAGTCTGGCCGGATCTAGGCATAAGTTTTTGCACCGTTAGCCGTTAGGCCTCAGCATTTGTTTTTGATGTAAAATCTGAGCGTTTGCGCTTCTATCCTTCATATGTTTTCTTTCTTGGCGACATGAGAAAAAAATGATGTTTAAAATTAGTTCACTAAGCTCTATTTTATTAATATCAAATTATTTAAATTTAGAACTACGACAACTAGAACAAAGTAAGAATCCCCTTAAATAAATTAGTATATTTGGGTAGAAAGGTAAGCAAGGGTGAACGCCTTCAAGAGCAAAATTGACAGTATTTCTCTTTTGTGGTTATAAATACCATAAAGTTTACCTGATAAAAATTGTAAAGGATCCTTTAAAATGTCCACGTCTAATTTAAAGTTAAACCTGTATAACCGTATAACGAGTTTTCAAATCAAAATATTTGGTATAATAAAACTTTTCGTTTAAAAAATGGATCCTTAATGTCGATCGTGGAAAAGTCCTTTTACGACTGTTTAAATAACGAACCAATACAATACTAAACGCCACTTGACCACAATAAGAATTAGCTCGTTCTTACAGAAAATAAAATTGCTTACATAGAAAATATTTTCATTTTATGGCCCATTATTAGCTCGTAATTAAGATTTAATAAAGCGAAATAAGCGTACTGTGAAAAGTTGACAAGTTAATAAGAAAACCGTAAAAAATAGGCTTTAGTTCAAGGTTTATAAGAACACGCAAAGAGAAATTAATTTCTTTTGTTAAGAAAGAGTTTCTGAGGTTTTCATTCTTTATTAAACAAAGCTGGTTTAACTATTAAACTGGTGTTTTGAGTTTAACAGTCAATCTGGTAAATGGTATAGAAAATAATATAGCAGCTTAAAAAAATGGAATCTAAGATAACATAAGCCGCTTTATTCCAAGTTATACATACTATGAAGGATCTGTAGTCAAAGTGAGGAAAATGTAATTTTTTTAAAAGTCAGTATATAGAGAATAAGTTTTTATGTATCGAAAACATTATATAGACGTTTGAAAATACAATACAGTACATTTTGTTCAAAAGTTTGTTTGTTTTGTCTTTGGTTTTTAAACCACCCAAAAATCCAAAAATAAATAAATAATAGAGCTTCCAAAAAAATGCTTCCCACGAGACACAAAGAAACTCCGACAATTGGTTAGCCATAGTAGCTATAGTACTAGCATGGAGAATGGTTATGCTAGGAACGGAAGGTCAGTCATGTTTTCTTTTGTTGGGAGTTCAGAAAGAAAAAAAAAGGAACGGTTCGTTTAAAAATTGGTCAAATTATTATAATCATTTATTTTAAGTCTACCTTGATTGGTTTAAAAATAACTGAACTTACATCCTTAAGTGCTCCATATATGTATACAACAACAAGAACGAATTCCAGAAAAACAAAATCAATCACAACTATGCTACAAGAAACGCAAATGGCCTTATAATCCCTAGACATACTTCAACACGATATGAATCATCAAAATTTTCAATAAACCGCCAGAAGAAATCAAACAATCCATAACAAGAGGTATATTTGGAAGAAAACTAAAGGACTTTCTTATAAAAAATGCATTTTACACACTAAAAGACTTTTTGAATGCCTAAACGATGTTATATTTGTGTGTGTAGATTTTTCTCATACATTTAATGTTTTAAACTGCCTCCTAAGTTAGTAAATTTTATAGTTTTAGATGACGAACCTCAAATCATAATGTATGATCCTTAGTAGAATAAATTTAATTTGAATTTGAACTGACACTCATGGTACGTTACTGTGTGATAGATTAAAAAATTCTATAGAAATCAACTTTTGTCTTCAGTGGATCCACATCATTATATTACTCGTCCAAGCCCGCAACTACTAGTTACAAACAAGTCCACCATCAACATGCTGTCTCAATTTGCTAATCCAATTGAAGGATGACAGTATATAATCGGTGGCGCTGAGGGGGGGGGAGCAATATCCCTTTGCCCCTATCCCCCCACGATTCATAAATAGAGCAGTAGTCTCTAATAAGTAGGACTATATCTAGTAAATTATTCGCAAAATTTGGACGTTTGACCTGGATTTCCTGAGCTCAACATTGTCTGCCCTCACCCAGTCAGGATAAAATACCAGTTACACCAAGGATCGGTGGGTTTACTTATGAACAATACTGCCATTAGGCATTAATATACAAATACGAAAACAAATGGAAATTTGAATAATGAAAGAGTTTTGGACTTCCATTGTCTTTATTTGTTCAAAATCACAACGTTTCAACTGGTAAGTCGTCTTCAGGTGAATACTAAATAACTAAAGTAACTACAAGACTATTTATACTAGCTAGGTGCACTGAAGCATAACTGAGGTGGGTGCAGTCATGCGTTCACTTGGCACGCGATCTTATCCTAAGATTACATCTATCTAACAAAGGTTTCCAGATATTTCTTATGTCTAATGATGGTTTACTAAAGCAGCCTGGGTTCTGGTGAATAGCAGCAGCTTCCTTAAACTTTCTTTTCCTCCAGTGTGGTTCCTTATGTAGGATTTCAGCTTCTGACCACATGATATGGTGACCATGTTTCCATGCATGATTAGCTGCACCTGACTTTTCGGTCTCTCCTTTTAACGTATTGTTTTTGTGTTCTTTAATCCTTGTCTCGAGTGGTCTTAATGTCTCACCTATATAAGATTGGCCGCACTCGCAGGGAATCTGGTAGACGCAGTTTTTCCTATCTTTTTGACTTGTAGGCTTTGTCTTCGTCAGATGGCTTCTTAGGGTGTCACTCGAGTTGAATACGGTGTTGATGTTATATCGTTGTCCTAGTCTTCTTATTTTCTCAGATACTCCTTTGACATACGGAATATTGAGTGTTGGTTGTGCCTCTCTGTTTGCTTCTTGCGCGTTGGGTCGATTCTTACGATTTTCCAATATTGTGTCAACTAATCTTGTGGGGTAGCCATTTTTGTTGAGGACGGTCTTGATGTCGTGAGCTTCTCTTTTAAGTGCTTCTTCCGAGTTACAGATTGTAATTGCTCTATCCGCGAGGGTTTTACACCTGAAGACGACTGGAGATACTTACCAGTTGAAACGTTAGGATTTAAAACAAATAAAGACAATGGAAGTCCAAAACTCTTTCATCGTTCTAGAGACATCATTGTCTCCAACCTTCAAACAGTCAAATGGAAAGTTGTTGGCCCAGAACTTTCCTAATTCTAACATTAAAACTGAAACCCTAGAATGTAAATGTAACTTACGACTACCGATAATACAATCAATACCTGCATCACGTTCTGGACAACGCGACATTTACTCACCTAAATACGGGTTTTACGGGCCATTTTCCCGGTGAAAATTCGATATCGACGTCTAATGGGCCCTAGTTCGTGTTGCGAATCCAAACGGCGGTATTATTCTCGGAGAAAGCGTTAAATAATGACGAGGTTCGGTAAAATTTTATGATTACCAAATTACAACGGCTGTCTGGCATGTAAGTACGAAGCTTCTTGGATCGAATTTATATAACACATATATCACAGAAACTTTGCAGCAAAGACCACACTACACTATAAAGCATGACCTTTATGGCAGTGGCGTAGCGTAGTTAATGGGGCGAGGGGGGCGAGAGCTTCTAAGGTAAGGGCGTAGTTATTTTTTTATGGGGGGGTAAAAGAAAAAAAATAGCGCCTTTTTTTTAGGTGCCACGCCCTTAAAATATAAAATAACACAAAATCCTCAAGAAAATCACAAAAAAATTGATCAAGTAAAAAAAGTGCTTTGTTGTCATGGCTCACTATAGTCACTAAGGGTCCTGGGGGAGGGGGGGGGTAATTACCCCCTTATCTACGCCCTAGTTTAAAGGGCGCCTCACTGCTAATGTATAATTTCGTTAATTTAGTAAATTTTGGCCTGAGAAATAAAGTTTTTGCTTCCTCATGTCTAAAATGGTCACATGAAAACAGAATATGAACACGACAAGGGGAATTTTGTTAAAACTCTATAAAATATTTTATGCATATTACTTAATAATATAAGAATATATTCTCATTGGTGCCAATAACACACTTTTAAAAAGATAAAATTTAGTCTCTAGTGAATTAGAGATTTCAAGCAATTTTTAATTGTTAAAGCAAAATAACTGAAAGAATACAAATTATTGGTCGTGGCTAAATCTTTTTATTATAAATTAAATCAAGTAGTGAAAATACAATAGAATCTCGAAATAGGTAACAGGATTATTTTATCTGTTTCCTTACTCTAAAAGTTATAAACAAATAAAAACAAATAATAACCTAATTAAAACTCATAAAAATACTTTAAAAACAAAGAAAAAGAGAGCTTCACAAAATATTATATTTGCCAATATTCTTCTGATAATGGTCATCTTAGAATATAAACAGAAAAAAAGAACTAATTTATAATAATAGTAATAAATAATGTGTTTTGTTATATAATTATTATTTATATTCATAAACATAGTAAATTTCCTCTTGCTGCGATAGGTAAACAGTATTATCAATTTTCATGTGAAGTAAAATTGAACTGCGAAACTACTGGGAGAGGGAAGGGGGCGCCGTTTGGGAAATAGCTCAAAGGGCGAGGGGGGCGGTCGCCCCCCTGGCCCCCTACACGCTACGCCACTGCTTTATGGGTAATAGAATACTTGGGACAGTAGCGCAGGCAGGAATAGGTTCTTTCAAATATCATTTTTGGCCCTCTGTTAATTTGTTAAAAATTTAATGAATACTTACCATAGACATTTACCTTTAGATCAGCAAACAATAATCACGAGACTGGCAAATTTATGGGCTTGTCCATGTAAACATAAGCACACAGGAATTTGCATGCGCACTGCAAAATTATCGTTTAATCAATGGGAAAATAGACAGATCAGAGTTGTTTGTGTGACCTAGGTCTAGTTAGATGTGTTTAAATTAATCATTATAAAATTAAATTAAATATCAAGAACTATCACTATACTTCATACTTACTAAAAATACGAAATACCCGGTATTTTAAACCTATTTGGGCATAATAAAATCATACAATGGACTTTACTAGTCATTGTATCCGAGTCACTAAAGGCACAAACACAATTCACACTAAACTACACAAAAACTAAAAATCCATAAATATTAAACACCCATAATAGCAAAAAAAACAAGGAATCATATGTGTGAAGTTAGCAAAGTTTATCAGCAATGTTTATGCAGCAACGACATTTTTTTGGGGTACGCGTCAATTGTTTGTAAACGAATTTAAATTTTTTTTAGTGGCGAAGATTGAAATTCTACAATTTGGAGGTATCGTCTTTAGTAAACTTTAAGCCTGGTGTCAAAATTTCTACCTGTTTGTCCAATGTAGATAGCATCGCAGTTGCCGCATTCTATTTGGTAGACCCCACTTTGTAAAAGTTTGTTGTTAGTTTCTATTTAGCATTGGATATGTGTTTGTGTAAGTTGTAATTGACTTGTATAGGAATGATATTAAGGTTTTAAAGTTTTTTGGCAATTTTTTGGCTTGTGACCCTCTATACCAAATAGAATGCGACAACTGCGAGGCTATCTACATTGGATAAACAGGTAGAAATGTTGACACCAGGCTTAAAGAACACAAAACATCTATAAAAAAAAATAAAATGAAACAGGTTTAGCTGATCACTGCATATTACACAATCACTCAATCTCTAACAACCTTAAACCCATTTACATACACAATAAAAGCAAAAAACTAAATTTACTAGAATAGCTATCAAAAAAGCCATAAAAACAAATGTAATGTTGTTAGTAGTCAAACCGAAATACCTTCAGGCGCTTCCCTAATTCTTAATAGCACACTAATTTAGGACTAAATATGTGTCTGTACCTTTAAAACTTAGGAAAACCCACAGTTGACCATTCAATCTTCTAATTTTAATTTTATGACATGTTTATAATTACCATAATATGATATAACTACCTTTGTAATGTCACGTAGAATTTAGTATCTTCTTGTACTTCTTTGACAATGGCCCGCAAGGGCCGAAACACGTGTCAGAAAACTGATTAAATTTGTGAAACATAACAAGTAGTTATTATTTTTTCTTCCTGTTTTGAAGTGATTTTTCATCCCTTCAGTAAGGGTTGAATATAAAATAATACCGAAGTGTCTGCCACAAGTAAAAAATGATTTCTAACTAAAATTCCTTTTTAAGCGCTTTGTTTGTTGGACTATAATAATATGGAAAGGACATTCTGGCTGATCTACTACCTAATATTCATCAATTTGTTTTCCCTGTCATTTCTGTCAAAGTTAATATAATTTAATTTTTATTAAGCTACGAAAAAACATTTTGTACATTGAGTAACCAATTTTAATTTAAACCTCCGCACCGCAAAACGAGCTGCTGCTTTGCTAGAAACATTTTTCTTTCAGTTTTATTTACAACGAAAACTTTTCTTAATTTGGCGAGTCATATTGAAAAATGAAAAGCTAAAGCCTCGGTCTCGGTGCTGAAAATATAAACCGGATAAATTTTGCAAACGCGTAATTACACTTTTTAACCAAAAATGTACAATATGTAAAGTTGAGCTATATGTTTTCAAATTTACAGTCTCGTAAGCAAAGGACTCACTGTATACTGGAATGGTAAAACCAGTTTACATACCTGTAAGTATAGTATTTGCAGAATTATACCGTTGACTCTTACTGCCAAAAATAAACTACCTGATTAAGCCCTATTGTATACGCCTCAACCTCTTCAAAGGGGATTAAATGGGATCAGGGTAGGGTTGAAGATGTACCTACACCACATGATTTATTTTTATAATTTAAAATAAATAGATATGTATTTTTAGTTTTAGTTAGGTACCTATACCTATAATAAATGTAAAATAATGATAACAATTAATGATAATTGAAAATAATATAATTTAAAAGTATAACTATTAGGATAACAAGTACAATAAAAATTAATTAAATCCTAAAAACTATTGATAATTTATTTAAAATTTAACTCTGTATCACTATCACTATCTTCATCTAAGCCTAAACTTATAATTAAGGATAAATAGGAAAGAAAAACACTAAGTCTTCCTCCACAATAATTTAATAGAATAAGGATTCTTAAGTTATAGGTCTCTACATGTTTCGAACATAGAAATGTTCATCATCAGGAGACAGAAAAGGTATAATGCTGATGGTTTTAGCAAGAGAGAAAAAAAAAAGTGGTAGGCATAAAACCTTAATGGAGCTTTTATGGTATCAAAAACTTATTGATGAAAGTACATTATGTAAAGGTATAAAATGAAAATAGTTAATACATACAGAGTCAGAGTATGGTATGTTTTTAGCTAAAAGCAACACACAATTTGGAACAAACCCGTTCTCTGAACCAGCATGTAATATTGTGATTCTTTTGCCTTTATTTGATTGATGGTGCCTTGGTTTGACATTTTTTGGAAGAATCATCCCAACCTTTTCTTGGAGTGTCATGGGTATCGAACCATGTTTCGCCAAGGTAAATAATTGGACGATTTTCTTCTCTAAATTGTTTAACAGCTGTTAAATATTTAAGTCTCCATTCCCGTAAACGTTGAGATTCCATTAATGTTTGCCTTTTATTAATGCTTCGGTATTTAAAACTCATTTTACGCAATATTTTCCTAAGGCTTGAAAGGCAACAAGAGATATTTGTTTCGTCTTTAATCAGCCGCTCTTTGAGGGAAATCAAAGTGGGTACAGTTTGTGCCTCAAACATTTGGTAAATCTTTCTTCTTAATAAATCCATGTCATTTTCGTCAATGGTTCTAAATGTGCCAGAATCATTCCGATGTTTTCTAGGATTAACAGGTTTAAGTACTATGTCTCTTACCGAAGATAAAGGAGTTTTTGTCAAAGTAGACGTCTCTGCTAAAGCATCCATCGAATAAAAATTTCTACTCAACAAAGATTGATACACATATTAGTTTGGCATCGGTAGATAAATGCTTTCTTTTAAAAATTATACTTGAAGATGCCCCCCTATCAGCACAATTCCAAGGACGCCACATTATACCACTAATAATCCTAACTACAAATTACTCGCCGGAAAAAATTTATTAAAAATCAGTTTGTATTTATATATGAATTAGGCATAGGTATAAATTGAATTTGTACCTGGTCCGGCTCTGCTCGAAAAGGTTTTAAAATTTGGAATTTCATTATTTATTTTGTGGTCAAAGGGATAATGAGAGTTTATTGCAGTCAAAAGATCAACGGTATAATTCTACAAATACTATACTATGTAGTAATCTAAAAAATGTATCTATAGTAGAAAGCGAGGCTCATTTATTCTTATACTCATTATTTCACACTCCTTATTGTCAAATTAAAACGGCTTTAAATTTAGACCCCCTTTGTGAATCTGAATGTTTATTTCCCCAGTGTGTTTTATACGTGTCATTGTTTTTACGTGTCGTTTAAAACTTAAGCTTTAAGATGGGTTCATATAACATTTCC
Source organism: Polydrusus pterygomalis (assembly GCA_963969555.1). Taxonomy (NCBI): domain Eukaryota; kingdom Metazoa; phylum Arthropoda; class Insecta; order Coleoptera; family Curculionidae; genus Polydrusus; species Polydrusus pterygomalis. The sequence continues at coordinate 26,586,036 of OZ018379.1, forward strand.
TTAATTTGAGTTAAGGTTAAGCCTTAACTTTAATTTTAACAGCAAGTTAAATGGGACTTAAATTTTGCTTTAATTTTTAAAACTTTACTTTAGGCTCCGTACACCCATAAAATGAGATTTCTTTTCACAGGCTTATTTATCGATAAAGAAAGAAATGTTGTGTGTAAAAGGTTCTAAAATTTAAACAAAGGATATGGGAAATTTTTTTTGTCATATACAGTGTAACCAGTGAATTCCGCATCATATGGGATTTTTTTATTATAGCTTTATTCGAAATTTGACTTTGGCATCAAGTTCTGCTTCGATCGAGATGAAAATTAAGCAAAAAAATGGTAGTCACGTGATTCGCATTATCTGTCAAATTAAAATTTTTTCCAAAAAATAATTCAATAGTGGTTTATTTCTGAAAATATCGAAAAGGTTGTAAGAAATTTTTTTTTAAATGCATTTTCTAGCCCACATGCAAAATTTTAGCTGCATAAGATAATTTTGATTTTTTACCCACCACTAAAATTTATTTTCCACTTAATGAACACTTTACTGATGACACTATGTTCTTTTTGTCTTAATATTAAGGTGTATTACTTTCAGACACAAACTACGTTTTTAAAAATACATATTTTATAAAGTTACCTTATACAGGGTCAAAAACAAATAAACTTTGCATCACATGCGACCAAATTTTAATAGCCCAATTTTGATTTTGTAGAAAAATACACATCTAATATGGCGCTACTTTAAAGAAAATGTATCTGAAATAAAGCATTGTCAAAACTAAGAAGTTTTATGTAGATTGCGTTGAGTCTTATTTTGCAAAAGTGGTGCAATTTACAAAATATGGGTAGAAAATCAAAATTATCTTATGCAGCTAAAATTTTGCATATTGGCTAAAAACTGCATTTAAGAAAACTTTTTCTAATAACTTTTTTCGATACTTTTAGAAATAACCCGACTTTTGAATTATTTTTTGAAAAAAATTAAAATTTGACAGATAATGCAATTCACGTGACTACAATTTTTTGCTTAATTTTTTTCTCGATCAAAGCAGAACTTGATGCCAAAGTCAAATTTCGAAATAAAGTTATTAATAAAAAAAATTTTATATGATGCGGACTTTACTGGTCACATTGTATATATATTTTTTAAATCATTTATTCTCTAATTTAGAATCAATATATATTGACTTTCCAATATTCTGTAATTAATACTAAACGATTTTTTTCAGAAGAATTTTTCAAAATAAATTACAGGTTTTTTTCAAAACGAAAACGTAATTTTTAGTTTAATTCTAAGCCTAATCTATCTCGGTCGCCCACTCATTGTCTCTCTCTTTAACATCAATGGCAAACGCTACTCTCAGAGACGCGACATTGGCCAGCAGAATAGCTGTAAATGCGGGAAGCCTCATCACATTTTTTTATTTTTACTTGTATCCTTACATAACAGTAGTTACAAGCAAATAAGCAAAAAAAAAAAACCACTGCAGACATACAAAAATGTAATTAAATAAATCAAAGGAATTGAGTAGTATCAAACACTCAAACAGAGTCGAAATTTCCACCTCTGGAAAAAAGTAACAACGTGCTCTTTACAAGTGATAACCCCCCGTTTTCCTCGGTTCTCTGCAAAATCGTAGGAAGTAAGATATTTCCGGGAAGAGTGGTGGATTTACTTGTTTTAAAACATGTCTCATATATTTTATTTATCGTCTGCAGTTTTAGTACTTTGATAACGTAGACTGAGAGTTGTTATCTCACCTAGAGAAAAATCTTTCACATTTCCTATATTATCCTTTAATTCATTCAATTAAAACTGAAGTTGATCAATAGCCTTTGGACGTTATATTGGGCCTAATATAATTTATTATTAAAGAAACTCCGGACTACGCCAACTTCTCGAAGATGTCAATAAGAGTCTATTATTCATTTGTGAGTTATGAGGATACAGATAATACTAACAGAACCTACTTCTGGGTTGAGGTTTAAAAACGAGAATGGCAATGTATTTTTATGATAGGAGTCTTGGCCAGTAAACGAACTTTTTTATCGATTATGAGTATATGGGCCCACATAATGGAAAGAATCGAGTTAAGTGCAAGATACTGGTGGCCTATTCTTAATATCACGCTGGTTTGTTTAAGTTTTGGTGTGTTTTACCACATTTGTGTGATTGCAGAAAAGCAGGTGACATTGAGGTCATACCATTACCTAGGTATAATATAAGAAACGATTAGAGGTACCGGTCAAATCGCACATTATTTATATATTCTATTATTTATAATATGAGGTCAACCGATTCCCTGACTTAATCCATAGTGAAATCCTGAATTTCAGTTTACCTGTGTTTCTAGATACAATTAAGGACCCTTCGAACAGGAATTAATTTATTTAGCAGCAGGCTAATTTTTCTTGTGGGTCTGATTTATCTTTTAGAGAAATTTATTGGCGATGTGGCAGTAGTTGTGAAAGGGAGAAGACGTGAAAACCCTTGGGCAAGAAAATTTTCCCGACAATTTAATAAAGCATTAATTACAATTCTTACATGGGATCGGGGAAATGTAATAATCAAGAACTTAATGAAGAAACCATCTGCGCAGTAAAAAATTGGTTTAATTTTACTGCTATACTGTCTCTAAGAGATCTGTATATAATGTTATTCCAAATTCCTGATGCTAAAATATGAACTTCTAGCCCAATTTAGCTTAGTCCAAAAGTTGATAGTTTCCAATATATTTGTAAAAATATTAATTTTTCTTACTTCCTTGTAAATATTTATCTTAATGCATGATTTGTACGAAATTTGGCAATTAGTGGTTTTATGGGATGAGAAGTCGAGATCTGATTACATGATTATTGCTCAAGCTTTATACCTTTTTGTGCCTCAGTATATTAAATGTCTAGTACTTTTTGTCCATAAAAGGTATAACTAGTAGTCGCTTCGAGCTGCCGTTTCTGAGATATTTGAATTTCAATGTGGTATTGCTTACTGACACTCATCATTTCCCCCCTTCACACTTTATCTAGGTTTAAGACTGGTCCAAAAATTTATGTTTAACGAATTGTTTTTGGAAGCTATCCACTTTTGGGCGAAGATACATTGGGCTACTCATATTCTAGCCACAAGAATTTGTGACTATTTTGTATACACACCTTTTATAGACATCCTGTATCTACCTACCTATATTGGCCTACAAGTGATCATATGCAGAAATAATTAAATTCATCCTATTTTACGACTATTTAGTCAGTTTTATAAAAAGTTAAAATTGAAAGCATTACAAGAACGTTTAATTTTTGCTTTTAATTTTTGTGTCTTTAATTTGTTCAATTGATTCTGGTCTATTTGATCCAAACATATAAAACCACATAAGTAACTCGCCATCGACGTTCCAAGAAACTTTTTCATTCATTATTATTGATGATTTAAATAGAACATCTAAACCTTGATTTATTTTCTTCCAAAACCATTTATTCTTATCCGTTGAACTGTTGATTTTGGTACTACAACCCTATTATGTCGTGGTCCAACTATAGTTTCATTAAACCAAATTTTTGATGACCATAATATGGCTCCAAAGTTTGTCAGCACATACATATATTTTTTGATTTTCGTTTTACATTGTAGTATTAGCTTATGTATTACAATATTAAGCTAATTTAAATTTAAAACGATATTCTCAAGAGAGGCGTGTAAAAGTATGCAATTATTTTTTATCTGTAACAATAGTTATTTTATCGTTTCTTAAACAATCAACATATTCCATTTCCTTGGGCATAATTGCCCAACTGAAACCCACCAGTTTAATAGGAGCCTACTTCTGCTGCTGTCCACATTACAATGTTTTTTATTCTTTGTTTTAACCTCTTAAAGCTCATCCTTACTACACTTTACAACTTAAGAACATTTTCACAAATCGTACTACTAAAAAATACTAAAATACTAATTAAGAGTTCTATCCAATAACGTAAGCGATTTGGGCAACATGCAAACAGCCGACTTAAATAATGGTTAGAACGTTACTCTTTATTTTCAATAAATGGTAGCTTCCTCGAATCGTAATATAATGAAATTAATTATAATGCATATATGTATAACAATCTTCCATTGCCCTTTATACTAATACAGCATCAAAGAGCCTTTCAGTCCCATTAAATGTCCGTTTAGTCATTTAAATCGAGATACGAAGGCCTAACCGCAATAATTACGCTAAATCCCTGAAAAGACTGAAACAAAACGTCCTGCGGCTTTTCAGAGCTTTCAGGCCAGCGATTGAATGTATTATCTTTAAATTTTTATGGTTTTTACCCTTTTCATTTGTAATCAAATGCCATTTCTTCTTTTGGAAAAAATTGGAGAATCATTGTCTTTCGTAAATGAATTTTAGCTAAAATATGACTTTTAACCTTATATTAATGGCTATTGTTCCTAAATATTTTTGAGAATTTATATTAAAAGGAAAAAAAGTAGTATTTTAAAATTATTGTCATGTAGTGACCTATTAGCGGGTGGCATGTACAGTAACAGCACGCGGGCTAGAAACTTCGTTTCAGCTCGGATCGCCGAAATCATAATCAGTAATGGCACGTGTGCTAGACAGCAGAATGCGTAACAGCACGCGGGCTAGAAAATCTTACTTCCTTAAGTGGTGGCTAGTAACGACACTCGCGCTAGCAGCAGTTACAGTAATAGCACGCGAAGTATAAAAAGGTATATCGGCAATCGGTTTGTTCGTTGTTAGTAGAGCATTTTTTAAAAATTTAATTAATATTTTATGAAATATTATGAAATGAATTGGCCGCGTGCTGTTACTGTATATGCTAGCGAGTGTTATATCTATATCTATTTCCAAATAAGCTAATGTGTGGGTGCAAGCTCGGCATTATGCAGTCGGAGAGCTTGGTTGGTCAACGCTAAACAGGCAGATAGACAATCATCGATCATACTTTACAATGGGCACAACATATTTTTCCAATATGAGATTTGGCGTATCATATCGTATAAAATTGGAACTGCCCTCGAATAAATGTGTGTCATAGATTTTGCGGTGATGAATCGACAAGGTGTGTACGAGGAGTGGTCATTTAGTTAAGAATATAGTCAAATCTGGTCCAGAGCTTACAAAATGTTATGAGATGAGAAAAAATGGTAATTTGCCAACCAATAAGTAGAAAACAGTAGCAAATGCACTGGTAATCAATTTAAGTATTGTATACAGAAAATTGTCCATGAAAGAAAACATAATATATTACCGAAGAATGCTAAAAAATTTAAACATAGAAAAGCGTTTATAATTGAGGGGTTTATTCCAAAAACCAGAAAGGTCCAAAAAGATGTTTTTTCAGGAATTAAATAAAACTGTCTATCTTGTTTCGTAGTTCGTAATAGGAAGTCGTATTTTTTATTAAAAATTGCTAGCATATTATGTTCATTTGTACAATAATATAATTTGAAAAAATATTGTTGTTAATGAGAAAAAAAATAAAAACAATTGGACTTATCTGCTTTTTGCAGAAAAACTACATCTGGGAATTATAATAAATCATTTATTCAACTTCTACTTCCAAAAAAAGTTAGATGTTATGCATATTCAAAACACTAACAACTCAAACACCCCACTAGTCCATGGACTTCTCTGGTTCTTGTCGGAAACGAACTGGACTTATCTGGTTTTTGCAGAATATAGTTTATTTCGATCATTTATAAAGCGGACTCGTCCATTATTTGTAGAAGTTAAATGTGCCTACGATTCGGCATGTCTTTAATCTATATTATGGCATCATAATCTAGAAATGTATTATTTTGGACTTGTCTGGTTTTTGGAATGAACCCCTCAATTATAGACTAAAAACTTAAAAACTGTCATCATCACTTAGAAATTCTGAAAAGTCCTCGTCATCTGAATCGTCTTCAAATGAAGCAATGATCATCGCGCTACTTCGACATCTAATACTTGTTCTCGATCCCACAAATTCCTTATTAATTTTTCTGTATCTTCCACCAATTTCTTCCAGTACTCCTGCGTAATATGATCCAACGAATCTTGCCAAACTATCTCTACTTGCGAGGATTTAAGACCATCACCTACATGTTTTTCATAAAAAGATTTTACCCCAACCCATATTAATTCTATCGCATTAAACTGGCAATGATATGGCGGAAGTCGTAGAACCTCATGGCCATATTCACGCAATATTTAATGTACAGCGTATATTTTGGGATATTTGAGAGACTTTGCCATTAAACGCAATAAAAGAAAAGAAAAATTGAAAGTACCTATGTCTTTCTTAAATCGTAAGACCCGCACGATAAGACCAGATCTGACTTTAGTTGATTATTCACATATTTATTATTTTTTAAGAGCTCAATACATTAAATTACAACAAAAAATTCCATTGGCTAGTAATGCCCAGAAGAACTTGTGGCCCTGGCAAAAATTAACAAAGTAATACTACAATGGCTGCCAGGACAGGACATTGCAGGAAAGGCTGACGAACTTGCAAGACAATCTTCTATGACCCTGTATACTAACACAGTATCAAAGTGCCTTGTCTTTTACTCCTATTATAAGTCGCTTTTAGTCATTTAAATCGAGATACGAAGGCTTAACCGCAATAATTACGCTAAATCCCTGAAAAGACTGAAACAAAGCATCCTGCGGCTTTTCAGAGAATTCAGTTCTCCGATTGAATGTACAATCTTTAAATTTTTATGGTTTCACCCTTTTCATTTGCAATCAAATGACATTTCTTCTTTTGACAAAAAAATGAAAAGTCATGGTCTTTCGCAAATAATTGTTGGCTAAAATATTACTTTTAAACCCTATATTAATGGCTATTGTACGTAACCATTTTTGAGAATTGTACAATTTTATTATGCTGTTCCCAACGCTAAAAAATGCAGACTGACATCCTCCTAACGGGCTTTGGATACCGCAATTCACCAATGGACACAATATATTTTTCCAATATGAGATTTGGCCCATCATAACGTATAGAATTGAAACTACTCTCAAATAAATGTGTGTCATGGGTTTTGCGGTACTGCACCGACACATATATTTGCCACATTTCTAAATCAATAGGTTCTGAGTTCTACCTTAGCGGTAGGCTTTTATCTTATAAAAAATGAGTCCAAGTCATCATGCTTTTAACTTATTATCTACGATTCTATTTTCTGGCTACTGATAAAAAAAATTAAGCTTTTTTAAGCAACTTTTATAATAGATAATTTAGAAAAATCGTAGTTTATGTTTTACGAAACACTCAAATTTAGTTTTTAAAGACCACAGTCATAAATGTCACATGCAAGCAGCATAAAAAACCCATTAAATTAAAACTTTTTACATTCAACAGCGTGCATACGCTACAAAAACAGTATAAAATTTATGACTTATACATTTAGACGAAGCACCAGTTGAATAAATAAAATATGCCTTCTCTGAATCTATATTATAAAAAGTTTATGCTGAGAAATGCATAAAGTAACTGCTTATTCTATAAACTTGATGCTAAAACTTCTGAATAAAACAGTTAGCTAGGTTACACGTTTTGAAAATTATATCTGACTGTGAAACTCTAAAGGGAACCATTCAATATACCGCAAAAACTATCGGACATGAAAAGTTCAAAACCTTCTCGAATTTTAAAAATTCTTTTATACCACTTTTGACCACTTTGAAGCACACATAAGATTAACATGAGGCTCACAATACCTTGTAAAAGTATATCCAGGAGCCGAGGGGCATTTAGCAGGAAACCTCCACGGCAGTACGCAGCTGTTTTTTGCTGTTTTTGCTCTGTTTATGAGCGTTTTTTTTGCTCTATTTTGAGCTGTTTTTGAGCCGTTTTCTTAAACAGCAAAAAAACGTAGTCCCACTGATGAGGCGCTCTGGTTTATATTTCCCAAAACTAAAAAAATTAATTATAAATGCTCTTATTGTTACTTCAATACTACCATACTTGTCTTTTAAACACCATTATTAAATATTATGTGAAGTATAAATGTAGCCTTTTGGGAGCATTGCCGTTCTTCATTCTGTTCGATTGTGATAATTTTTAAGGTAATAATGCACGTTGATTTTAACATCTATTTTTTTTTTTGTTTTATATCGATTAACTTAATATTTTGTCTTTTTGTAGATGCTATGCTTACTCTGTTAAAATAAGCAAGTATATGTTTTGGGGAATTATGCCCCTAAGGGGTAGAAATGTATTTGTTTAAATGACAAAATTTTATAATACATATATTTGCTAGCAGATATTTCAAAAAACGTGCCCATAGATATGTCGATGTAAAATATTTTAATAAAATTTCTCACTAAAGCTTTACGTCTTGAGGGAAAAAAGTAGGCAGAAGTTACGACCGGCCTCTGATGAAATTTCCGGTAGTAAAAATTCCAGAACTAAGTGAATAAGCCATAGAGAAACCAGGAAATTTTGGAAAGGCAAAAGGTTTATGAAACTATTACTGGGATCTTTTCCCTGTTGCTTAAATGTTTCAATTATGCATGTTGTGGTTAAAAAAATAAATTAGGTTTGTTGAAAAATATACTTTTATCATTTTTTAAAATTTTATATACAAAAATGATTTTCATAATATGAATCGTTTAATTTTCAAACCAAAATCAGGTTCAGATAAAGATAAAATGGACATACGAGAGATATCCATTTTTTTCTTACTGCATCAGTCATTGGACACTTTAAAAACAGCGAATTTGAGGCTTATTTCATAATATTTTTTTTTATATTTAATTAAAAACCTTTATACCTACACATAGATTATATCATTACACATATATTACGTATTAGGGCTTGAATGTGCTTAAAACGTTAATAAACATGCAACTCCATCGTTTGCGCAAAGCTTTTAATCAAATAATTCGTATTTGATATTTGGAGTTATTTATGAAAATTACATTATTGTATACGTTTTGTTAAAATCGAAGCGTAAAATTAACTAATTCTTGATTAATTATTACTTTATAGATTTTTTATAATATATGGGTCTTTGTCTATCTGTGTAACTTTTGCCCTTTGTGAAAAATTTCATAGCTCAATTCCTCTATACCTTAAATAGGATTATGCCCTGGAATAAAGCCCACTTATAAGCTTATTGTGCGAGTTTTAAACTTTGGATCAATACTAAGAGGTATTTTCGCGAACGGAGATTTACCCTTGTCGTTTAAGTTGTGAATAAATATGTCTGGAAATTTTCAGGAATTATTTTGGGTTAGAAACTGACATACTGGCCTATATCTGTACTCTGGAGGCATACGACACTATTTGCCATCAGCTTGATTAATGGATATTTAGTAAAAACAATTAAGTTTAACATAATTTTGAGGTTAGCGTTGAATTATGAATGTATTATCTTACTTTCACTACACAAAGTATTAATTATTTAGTGTTTCTTTGTAAATAAATTTATTTTTAAATTTTAATTATCATAATAATTACAATAATACAAATTATTTGTATTTTGATGGACATAGTGTTCTATACCTGTAAAAAATTATAAGCCATAATACTGTACTCGGGAAGCATACGACAATTTTTACAAAAAATGAGTATATTAAATGGAAATGGTATGCATTTTGGTAAAAGGAAAAGTAATAATAGAAATAAAAACTTATTGCCGCCTAAATGCCGATAGTCAGCTGGCATTTAACATTATGTGTAATCCCCACCTACTAGTATATAGATCTAGTTAGAGGCATACAACACCAAGTATATGCTGTTCTATGCCGCTAAATGTGTCGGTAAAAATATTACTAAAGATCCGAGGCATACAGATATTATTTCCTTGGTGTCTTAGGCCTCTGAATAAAAATGTACATAGTGTTAAAAGTCTACACTGTTTCTCAGCTACTTTAACTAATTGGACTTGGTGTTGTATGCCCCACAAAAGAGTTTAATTTTCTGAATAAAACTACATAGTTATCTAATTTTTGTAAAAATGGACATGGTGTCTTATGCCCCCGGAGTACAAGATATGGTAGTCGTATTTTTGTCCTTTATCTTATTATTATAGTAGCTTTTGCATAGAAATATTAATTCAATATGGGAGGGCTGTTCACAATTCATAAGTACCCGGAGTAATATAAACGGACGCCGGCGGTATCTTGGAAACCTTTTACTGTAAGGCTTGCCGAAAAAATATTTATTACTAAAGTGACTAACAGAAATTGCTGAAAATTATTTTCAAATTTGTGGATTGGCTACTATAGTGACCAATCATATAGCGGGATGTTCCTAAAATAAATTCTCTAAGTAAAGGTGTTTTTAAGTTTTTGCTTTACCATTTTGTTCAACCGGGTAAGAGGGGACAAATAATAATCATTTTTCAGTTTTCTTAAAAATTATACATGACGATATCTTTTTTACCTTAAGCAAAACGAAGAATAATTAAGGAGAATATATCTGTAATAGGTTAGGTTAGGTTAGAGTGGCAGATCTCTCGCACTGTCCAAACAGTCTTACGAAGTCCTATAAGAACTGTTGTGGTACCGCACGTGTTCAGCACCTGATGGTTAGCGCGACGTAGACAATTGAGACTCTTGACAGCTCATTCAAGCCAGTCGATGCTGTTGATAAACGTAGTGAGTCGACCCAGCTGCTTACCTCCTCCAGATCATTAAAGAATGGTTCGCCCAAGGCATTGAATCTTGAACCCAAGAAATGCGGAATTCTTTCCTCCTCTTCCTCATCTCTGCAACTTCTGCAGAAGTCGTTAGATGGTATTTGCATACGTTCGGCGTGTCTACTGCGTAACTACTGCTGTAATAACGCTGCGGTTTTCCTGCCATCAAGTAGGGGCCACAATTGCCTGAAGATGCTACAGGTTGTCAGCCCTGTCCATCTGCTTTGCGCAAGTTGTTTAGCTATCCGATCTCCTCTTTGACAGATCCCAGTGATCTAGACACAGTATTTTCTGCTAGATCATATCGGTAATAACCAGAAGTCATTATTTTTTTAAAATTGGAGATTTATTTACGTATAGTTCACCCGGTACACGTTTAAAAAGCTCCAATGATAGCTAGTCCTTTCATATTAATAATTATTTGAAAGGTTTCTATTTATTGTAGTAATTATTTTATTAACTTTAAGAGAGGCTTAAAATTAAAAAAAAGAAAGCGCAGTGGAATGTTGGATAGATCACAAAGAAAAGTATGGTTGTATGGGTACTAAATCCTATTGTCATGTGACCAGATTACTTTGTTTAAAATTTTAATTCAAATTGCTGCTTGCAGGTTGAACTACTTTTATACAGCTGCAATTTTGATGAATGATTATTTCGACCTTATTTGTGTTTTAATTAATTCCTGTCGAATTTCTCCCTAAGTAGCTTTTAGATAATTGGAGTTGGTGGGCTTTGCCTTAAACCTTTGTCCAGTTTAGGCGATTTCGAAAAGTATGATCCGATTAGTGGGATTACTAATTTTCCTGTTCGAAAAGCGAACTAAATTAAGTTTAGTGACGTTCGGAAAATCAAGAGGGTTTTTATTATATGATGAAGGCCTGTTAACTCACTCTTAAGGTCTCTACAAGATGGAATGTATTTTTTTTAACTGTAGCTCCTCAAAGTGTAAAGAAAAGTGATTTTTCTAATGTCAGTAGGATCTCGTTAATAGTGGGTATTAGTAGCAGGGAGGGCGGGGTACTGGAACAAAATAGTGTCTTTTTGGCAAGCACCATCGACATCCTGAAAAAGCTTAAATCATTTCCGAAGAAGTCCTGAAAAGAATGTTTTCAGGAAATTTTCAAAAATGTTGCTTATGAAAAGTGGTTGTCAGTGACCAGTGGTTGTTGACCAAAAAGGCCTTGCCTACGTCATATAGACCACTTGAACCTCGACTGCTGAAGTCAAAACTCGCCGCGATAAGTTTTATCTGATTACTAATAATTATAATTTGATGAGCCAAGCCCAGTCTGGCCTCATGGGTAAATACTTTATGTAATAAACAATATAAAAAATATACAAGGAAAATGTTGGGTAAAATAAGACAAAAATAAAATTAATAATTTATATTGTATTTATTAATAAAGGTATAAATTGGTTCGAGCGGTTGTTAAGGGGTCCGTCGTCGTCATAGACAAATGGACAACATTCTAAAAGTCTTTCGTGATCTAGGGACCCTAAAACATCGACATCCAAAGTGTGTTCGATTGGCAAGGAAATTTGGATCGATCTGATTTTAAAAATCAGTTTATGTCACTTGTTTATTTGGGTTTCTATTTTGACTAAACCTCATTTCATGTTCAAAAATGAGTCGAGAGTAGCATAGTAGTATTTTATAGAGTGGGGGACTAAAGTAAAAAAACTTTAACATATTTTATTTTCACTCTTCTCATTCATGTACACGAAATATTATTTACCTAGATGGGTTCAAAAAGACGTAATTCAACCATTTCTACTTCTACATAACAGTTAAGAATACTAATAAATACCCAATGAAAAATCTAGAAACAGGGACAGAATGGAACTATAACCTCCAAAACTATAAAGTAAACAAAAAAATCAACTAATCTCATTTTGGTGATTCTGCAATTTCCCAGGTTCACTTTGACGGTAGTGGGGGTATAGTGATCATTTGCCAATCGAACACGGGTGAGATTAGTTAGATCGATCCAGATCGATGTAAACCAGCGAATCGAACACGCCTCTGGTAATATCTGATTTTTTTTTCGTTATTACAAATTCTTCGGTAAGAAAATTTAAAAAATAACTATACAGGGTGTCCAGTTTTCGTGTGTTTTCATATACCAGCTCCCTTATTATAAAAGATAGAAAGATGGGGTTTGCGGCTTACTGTTCTATTTTTTTATGAAACTTTCATTAGCGTAAACGAAATTTTCATAGCCCTCTCAGTTTCTGACATACAGGGTAATTTTCAAATTTTGTCATTTTTGACGCTCTCCTGTATCTCGATTATTTGATAACTTATCAATAAGGTAAAAATGGATTGTTATATAGTTTTTTATGTTGAATTCAGTGGCGTAGTTAGTTTTTTTCTAAAAAGTTTTGTTTATGAGTAATGACCCAAACTTATATTTTTTTAATGGGACACCCTATATATTATTTATTTTTCTTGTTCCTCTTTTTAAGAGCTTTTCAAAAATATATAATAGTCCATATTTATTTTTTTTAAAAAGGGACAATTTTAACTTTTTTTTGTAAAATTAATCATTTTTTTATCTAGAATCCAGAAGGCCATGATCAATCATGGATAGACATGACAGAAAACAAAGGTTTGTAAATGCGCCATTACGGATTATTGTCAAATATTAAAGGTATTTGTTTAATTTTGTTAGTTTATTTGATATTTCTGTGAAAAATCATTTAATTATTTAACATGGCAAAAAAAAATAGATATTATGATAATTATGAAAATCACGATATGTATGTTTGTTTTATCCGAGCTAATGAAGACGCAAACGCAGTAAGTTTCAAAACCATTTGTTATTTAGATACCATTATGTTTATAATAAAAATCAAAGTTTTAATCATAATTATTTTTATCGATTATTAGCTTTTTGATACATATTTAAATTTTTCGTAGATATCCAGTTGTTAATTTTTTTTTATTTGCGGGCATAGCCCTCTATTCGAAAAATGATAGATTTTACAAAAAAAGTTAAAATTGTCCCTTTTTAAAAGAAAAAAAAAATATGGACTATTATATTTTTTTGAAAAGCTCTTAAAAAGAGGAACAAGAAAAATAAATAATATATAGGGTGTCCCATTAAAAAAAATATAAGTTTGGGTCATAACTCATAAACAAAACTTTTTAGAAAAAAACTAACTACGCCACTGAATTCAACATAAAAAACTATATAACAATCCATTTTTACCTTATTGATAAGTTATCAAATAATCGAGATACAGGGGAGCGTCAAAAATGACAAAATTTGAAAATGTCCCTGTATGTCAGAAACTGAGAGGGCTATGAAAATTTTGTTTACGGCAATGAAAGTTTCATAAAAAAATAGAACAGTAAGCCGCAAACCCCATCTTTCTATCTTTTATAATAAGGGAGCTGGTATATGAAAACACACGAAAACTGGACACCCTGTACAGTGATGGGCTAAAATATGGAACAAATTCATTTAAAAATCAGGTATTCATTTTTTGAAAAAACGCTCGGACACGTCGATTATAGTTCTTTCTTCCGGATGTTTTGCCTCAAAAAGAAATTATACCGGGTGTGTCAAAAAGTAGATGTAGCAAATTTTTTTTGTTTTTTAAATAGAACCCCCCTATTTTTACTTATTACTCTAATTCTACGTCAAATTCTGCGCATAATTCATGTAGCATACTCTATCCGTATCTCTAACGGTTTTAGAGAAAACTTACATCATAAAAAAAAATTCTTTAAAAAAAGGTTAAAAAAATAGTTTATTAAGTGTTGAAAATGCAAACCATTAACTTCTTGACAATATGCTAATCTACTTAAAAACCCTTCTAAAACATTATTTACACTTTTTTCATTAATTTGCCTAATTTCATATCTAATTTTAAATTTTAAGTCTTCCAAATTTTGTGGTTTATCCTTATACACTTTTGATTTCAAATAACCCCAAAGAAAGAAATCCATGGGTGTAAGATCGGGAGATCTTGCAGGCCATTCTATGGGTCCTCTTCTACCTATCCATCGTTCGGGAAATACAGTATTCAAATACTCTCGTACTTGTCGAGCAAAATGAGGCGGAGCACCATCCTGCTGAAACCAAATAGACGCTTCTGGTAGATCAGGCTGATTCAGATTTGGAAAATCCGCTGCTAGTGTGGGAATAAATTAATTTTGAAGAAATTGTAAATACCGGTCCCCTGTAAGATTTCCATCGAAGAAAAAAGGTCCAATAATTCTATCATTTAATATCCCTGCCCAAACATTTACTTTTTGTGGATATTGCGTGTGCTGTTCTCTCATCATTTGTACTCCAATACCGAAAATTTTGTCTGTATACCGAACCATTCAAACAAAACGTGGCTTCATGGCTAAAAAGTATGTTGCGATGGAAAAATAGATTTAAGTTGCAAATTTCCATCATAGTTTCACAAAACTGTAGTCGGCGGTCGGGATCATCTTCGTTTAGCTCGTGCAGTAACCTAATTTTGTACGGATGGTGCTTTTCTTGTTTCAATACCCGCAACACAGATCGTCGGCTAACATCATTATTAAGGGCTACTTCAGTGGATGCACTATGAGGATTACCTTCAACCTCTAACAAAATGTTCAATTGTGAGTTTTCACTAATTTTTGGACGACCTGGCCGTAGACGATCCTTTACATTCCCTGTTTCCCTGAATTTCTTCTCAATTTTACTTACTGTAGATCTTGTAATCGGGCGTTCTGGATACTTAGCGTTAAACAAGTTACAAACTTCTTCTTGACTTCTTGTTTTGTCTCCACATCCAATTAAAATTAAAATTTCGATTCTTTGTGTTTCATTTAAATGCACCATGATCACCGTTTTTCAAAATTATACCTTAACTAATTTTTGATTGACACATGACTTGCTATCGTAGTAACAATTCATTAAAATTTACCTGTTTACCTTTAAGTAGGTACATGTACCTTTTTTAAAGAATTTTTTTTATGATGTAATTTCTCTCTAAACCCGTTAGAGATAAGGATAGAGTATGCTACATTAATTATGCGCAGAATTTGACGTAGAATTAGGGTAATAAGTAAAAATAGGGGGGGGGGTTCTATTTAAAAAACAAAAAAATTTGCTACATCTACTTTTTGACACACCCGGTATAATTTCTTTTTGAGGCCAAAAATCCGGAAGAAAGAATTATAATCGACGTGTCCGAGCGTTTTTTCAAAAAATGAATACCTGATTTTTAAATGAATTTGTTCCATATTTTAGCCCATCACTGTATAGACGCTATTACGAAACAACATTTATTACGTGCCAAACAGAAACTTTTACAGATTTTAAAGATTTACATTGAGATAAAGAAGTAAAAATCAAGGGCAACCAACAGACAAATTTTATATTTCAAAATTTATTTAAATCTTAGACAGCATGACAAAAACGAGCGTTCTTAATTAACTTTCGAAAAGTTAATTTAAAAATATTATTGGATCTAAATAAATCTACATTTTTATTACTTTCACTTTTTATTACTTCGTTTGATGGTAATTAAGCATTTGCCCTTTATGTTTATTTAAGTAAAGGTCGATTCATGTCATAATATTTTCTTCGCGTGTAAAATAAACCCAATTTTTGCCCTCCGCTGTCAGCGAATTTCTCCGAAACCGCACATACGATTTTTTTAAATTCAAAAATATGGAAAGATCTATCCTTAAGCTCTGTTTCTTATGAAGTAGATTTTTCGATTACCCTTTGGTTTTCAACATACAGGGTATTTGGGAAGGAAAGGGCAATATTTTGGGAATGTGTTCAGAGGGTGAAAATAAGAGAAATAAACCAATATGTTTTAGTTCGATTCTCAACCATTTCTAAAATAATCGGTTCTGAATTTTTTTTTATATTGAAATAATGATGGAGACTTTAGTTTTAAACGTCCGATACATTTTGATTGATAGTTTTGACATGCATAGTACTTGTCGGTTAGCTTCATATTGAGCGTATCAACTTGAACCAAGATTTTCATACTTACAATGCCCCACACATTCAGTCACAAGGAGTATGTCGACATAATATTCGTGTATGGTTACTGTAACGATAGTGGTTAATGAATATTGACGTCGCTTTCCAAATCGAAGAGTTCCTAATAGAAGAGTTTTTCAAAAAGTATTTGCAAGTGCTCTGGAAACTGGAATGTTTCCAAGCGTGAAAATTGTTTCTGAAAGAGTGCAGAGTCTAGATGTGAAAAATTAAGAAAATACTCTGGATATTGTCGCAGAGAACTCAGGTATAAGTACGAGACGGGTTGCAAATGAACTTCATATACCATCACATCCAGCCGTGTGGGAGTCACTTAGAAAAAACGGTTTAAAACCTTTTCACGTTTAACCCGTTCAACATCTTCTAGGTGGTACAATTTTGCGAATGGATCAATCAAAATCGAAGTCTGCACAAATACATTTTATTTAGCGATGAAGCTCAGTTCACTCGTGATGGAATTAATAATTGCCACAATGAACATCGATGGTCAGATGAAAACCATCATGCTACATTTGAACGAAACTTTCAACATCGATTCAGTATTAATTTCTGGCGTAGAACGACCAGTTTTTTGGTCCATTTTAAATGGATGGGCGTCTTACCGGAGAAGGATAATTACGGTTTTTGGAAGACCATTTGATACACATTTTGGATGATATTTTGTTAAATGTTCGACAACGAATGTACTTCCAACATGATGACTTCATTTTAGTATCCGTGTGCGAAATTTCTTGAATTATCGTTTTCCTAATCGCTAGATTGGCAGAGGTGGTCCGCAAGTTTGGCCACCGAGGTCACCAGACTTAAACTCGCTTCATTATTGCCTTTGGGGATGGATGAAATCGCTAGTATATGAAACACGATTGAAAACGAGAGAAGCACTTCGCGAAAGACTAACAACGTTTAAACCTTTAGCTATTCAGTGATACGAAATTAATACCGGTGACATGTGGTAACAGCCGAACACCTGACACTATTTTTGAAAATTTTATCTTTGCCATCGTTAATATAATAGAAGTCAAATCTATAAAAATCACTTCGAAATAAACAAATATATCTTGAAATGAATTCGATACGTTTATGGTAAGTAATGGCGCCCCCTAAATCAGTATGCCGTCCTCCCTGACTTTAAAGGCACCTCATGCCCCTGATCCCATTTTGTAATGCCAATCTTATAGCCGACCATGTTGAAAATCTATCATACGCAAAAAGAAACCATTTATGCAAACGCTACAGTGATACTGGCTAGAATAAATTACTTTCCTGCTTTAAATTTTCGCAAAATTGACGTTGGCACCGACAGCTCACAAAAAGATTAATGGTTTATTCTTTCTTGTGTATATAGTTATTTTTTTCTGTTTGCTTATATACATTGGGCCGGGTAGACCGTAATAACAATAAATTATCTATTAAATATATAAATACTTATATACAACAAATGGTTTTTTCTAAATATCTATATGTTATACAGGGGTTGTTCAAAAGTCCTGTATAAAATTAATATTTTTTAGAAAAACTTAATAACGATAGGATAGGATGATTTTAGGATATTACAATTCTGTGAAGAAATGGTGATGATAAAAACAATATATTTTCCCAAAATATTATGTTTTCCGATGATGCTACATTGGTTTTAAATGAAAAGGGTCAATAGAAATGTTAATTTGTGATAAAAATACAATTAGTTGCATTAATCAAATCGACAGCAGAAGCTAACTGCTTGTTTCTGTTCGGCATCATATTATTCCTATTAACACCGTTTTTCTTTGAGGCTCAATGATCTCTTCTGGGATTCCACCTCTCGAGGATGATAATAATATGTGTTATGTTAAAAAAAAATCCGCACTAGTGCTGAAATAGTTATTTTCCCAACAAGTGCGGAAAGTGATACTTTCCCGCACGCGACTGCAGTTGATCCGAACGACGCGGAGTTCGGGTAAGCGGTCAAGCGCGGGAAAGACATTTTACGCATGAATTAGGAACATTATTTTTTTTACGACCCTAAAGATATACAAAAAGTATACATAAAATTATTTTATTTCAACATATTTTATTATATAAAATTTTAACTAAAAAGCTACTAATTATTATGAATGTTAATATTCTCTTCCTTATAGGTTTTTCGCCCCTTTCTCCTTACACCATGTAACAAAATGTTCGTATTGCTTTTCAAACCATAGTCTGGATTTGGCAAGTAATTGGCTCGAAATTTACTTTATCTGCAGCCTTCAAAATGGCTTCGGGAAGTTCTTCGTCGGATGAATCCATTAAATATCGCTTTGATTCGGTTTAATTTAGAAAAATACTATACTGTCACTTCGAAGACGCGTTTTAAACAACTTTGACGTTTTAACAACAATGACAGTGCCATTATTACGTATTTAGCATTATCATTTAGATGTCATTATGACCTTCATAATAGCACTCAGTGCCATTATGAATTCATAATAACATCCAAATGTTAAGATACAAAAACAAAAAGAATGTTGGTGCAAACTATTTATTTGTTATTATTAGTTGGAAAAACGGATTGCATTTATTTATTGTAAACATCCGAAGGGACACTTTCAGATTCAGAATCTCCCATATTTAAATTATTTTTGGCCATCACTTTGCATACGATAGAAAATTAGACGGCAATAATGACGTTGTCAAAATCGAAATTGAAACAATCAAAAATGCGGTTACCATGATATCGACTAATATGGACACCTGAAAATTTTAAAACTTACGAAAACCTTATATGATATCAATGAAATTTTGACAAATAAAATCTATTTGCACTGTCGTAGATTAAATTTTGATTGATACACGTTCGATATAAACTTTGTTAATGAAACTTGGGCAATTAAACCACTCGGCTGACGCCTCGTGGTTTAACGTTGCACGCGTTTTATTATAGTGTTCCTATAGAGCTAGTATCATTAATAACTATTATATAGTTTATATTATAAAAATATCTTCTTTATTTTATATTTTCAAAAAATTTAAAATACAACAAAAAGCTGGAAAAAAGTTCGATTTTAATGGACTATTTCGGATTTCGTAAATACTTATTTAACCTACTGTAACAATAGTTATAACTTCCGAGGTAAAAAACTATCCAATAAGGTCAAACATTGCATAATTTGACTTTCTCGCACTAGTGCGGGAAAGTGACACTTTCAAAACTAAAATGCGTGCAGGAAAATGGGTTTAAAACGCACGGTCGTGAAAAAACAAATTTTCTGCATAAAAATTTGTGTTAAAACTTAAATTTTTAGCAGAATTGTAGAAAAAATTAATACTCGGTGCTTTTAACATCCGTTTTGTTTTGTCTGGTTGCCCCCCTCCCCCCTAACCCCCCCCCCTATAATTTACTCTTTGAGCGCTCATGGCATTTTCTACTGGCATACCACCAAGCGTTTTAGAAAGGGTGGTTTGTATTTTCCATTGTAATATTATGTAAAAAAAATTACTTTACTGTAAACTAAACCCAGAATCCTATAGGTATTTCCAGCAGGGTTTCAAATGAGCTTTTCGAGATTTCCGGAGACATGTTTGCGGTTGTTGGTTAAACAAATGGGCTGTGAGCGTACTTAAGGGAAAAGTTTTCAGAAGTAAATCGCGAAGAATACGTGTTATGTCTCTGCTGCTTTTAAAAGTTTATATGGGGCTTATATTAAAGCCTTTTTATTTGTATTGGTTCGAGGATTGTCTTGTATATTTTTTACACTGTCGTTTTGCTATGCATGCATAAATGGCAGAATAAAATTGCCAATTTTATGTTTCTTTATAATACTCTCGCGTTTGTGCTTGTTTTTTGTTTAAACTCGTAATATGGATAGAATATGTGTTTAAAAATATGGGCCCCTCCACCTTAAGATTAATAACTTAAAAAAAAAATTTAACTGACATTAATCGTTTAAGTAAACATTATTATGGCAAGCGACATTTATGTTTTTTGATAAATATTTCGAAAACGGTTTGGAATTTTTAATAAATTATTACAATTATAGTAAAAATTTTGAATACTCTCGCAAGTGGAGGCAAAGTCACTTGACACTCTGTCAATTTTGGTCTATTTAATTTTGATAGGTTGGTATGAGTTCCAGGATCAGACTTAAAAATTTTGTATATATTTTGAAAATTTTGTTTTGTAAATAGTAGATATAATATTTTTATGGTAATAACAAACATGAGTTTTTATGGTTAAACGATAAAGTCTAAAAACAAAGTAAAAACTACCAATAAATAAAACACACAACCTTACTTCTCCATATATGACTTATGTAAGGTACGTAGATCCAAAAATGGTGTTTATAGAATTTGTTGGTTATGATACGGTTACATTTTTAAACTTGCTTGCATGTGGGCTAACATAAAGTTAAAAGCTTAAATATAGTCAGGGATTTAATTTTTCTGTCAATTTAACAGTTTTTGAATTAACGTAAGGTACGAAGACTCAAATACGGTTTTTATAGAATTTGTTGGTTATGATACAGTTACATTTCTAAATCTGTCAGTGGAAACCCTACTTTACTAGTTTTTGACTTACACGTAAGGTATTAGACCCAGAAAATAGAATTATATATTTGTTCGCTATCCTATTACATATTAATATGGTTAGCTATTTAAACTACTATATAGGCTGACATAATGTTAAATAGTTCATTTCAACCTTACTATTGCCAAACAATAATAATAATACCTAATAACAATAATAAAAATAATTTCTTCGAAATCAAATACCTGATTTTTAAAGGTTAATAATATTGAAACCTGTTTTGGCATTTGGCAGAACTAGGCGATATCCGGTTTTATCAACCTACCCGGTTTTGTCCAACTCTCCCCTATCTACCTAAGTCGGAGAAATAATTTCTACTCATTTATCTTGAAACAGAAAAGGATACCTTGAAACCAGGAAAATACGTAACTGGGTAAACCTGCCTAACTTCCATTTTTTTATCAATATTTTATACTATAGATAATGGTATCGTTAAGACCGGGACTTTGAAATTTTGATCAAAAAAAAATTGTACCAATTTAAAGAAATTGGGAAGGCAAAAATTGTGTTTATTTCGCATGACTTTAAAATTTATAAAAAATAGTTATAGAATAACTTTTCTCCACGACCATTACTGAATGCAATAATTCCAAAATCATTTTTGATAATAGAATGTAAAAATTCTCGCTCTTGAGTTGGAATATTTATTCTGAAACACTTGCTTCTTATGCGTTTTGCGTGTATTTTCATTCCATAACAAGATACAGAATGAATATTCTGTAATTGATATAAAGGACATAGGTTGCCATGAATTTCGAAACTGTCAGTGTCAGATAAAAATGGCCGCGTTGTAATAATTATTTTCAGACAAATTTTAGTGCAAGTCAAAAAATGAGTGAAAAATCGGATGAATCAGATATGGAACTGGATGGTCGTGGAAAAAATATAGTCTGCTGCTCGGTTAGCATGAAAATTCGATACTTGTGGTTCGTCACGCTCGCTACGCTCGCGTTCGGAATCTTCCACTCGGATCGAATTTTCATTCCAACGTCGTTACAGAATCTACTATTCTTTTCATAATACTTAGTTCATTTTATAAAAATATTAGGTTTTACCAAAATATTCTCATCACTGGCACAATACCATTAAATTTACTAAATTTACCGTTCAAGACTAGGAAATTGAAAATTGTTCTTTTTCCTTCCATCGATTCTCCTCGAAAGCTTCAGACAAATTGATTATTGTTGACGAATATCAAGTGTAGGTGTTTTCTTGCAAAAATGGAGTGTTTAACCGTCCACAATCAATAATCCCAGCGAAGTTTTAAAATAGCTTTATTTTAGAGAACAAATATTTTCGTGAAATATATACAGCTGAACGAGAAATAGGTTTTAGCTTCTCTAAATTTTATTGAAAATGATTGCAGCAAATATTTCGATTTACAAAATAAGGATACGACTAACTTAATTTACTTAAAATGTATTAAACAGGAAAACAATATAACTAAGTGATTTATCTATAATTAAATTATTAAACGGTTTACGGTACCATTATACAACCTGATTCCCGAACTAGCCTACAAAGCAAATCACTATACTGAGAAAAAAGCCTTCTATTTCACTACTCCATAGAATTTTTTATAGCCATTATTGCTCTGAATACTCACAGTAATTATCAAGTTCTATTGGGGGTGTAATCTGATTTTATATACTGTATTAGTTCCGACTGACAGTTATAATAAAACTTGACATTAATCATAATAATATTTGCTTGCTACGGTTAATAATGCATATAGGTATAAATATAATTTATCCAAACTCAGTTTGATGACATAAAAAGCGACTAACGGGCTTAAAAGAGACCGACCTCACTACCAGGGTTGTCAGATCTTTCTTCTTCAATTCTTTAAGTTTTTTTTATTAAAAATGTTCCTTTTATATCAGTATTCAATTATTGTTCAGTTGTCAGTAACTCTCTTTGAAAGCTAGTTTGCAAATATACTTTAAACCGAGGAGTTTTGAGTGTGACAGAAAAAAAGAACAATCCATTTATTGTTAAAATAATACATTCTTTAGTCCTTAAAAAACATTATAACTGAAATCAAAATAAAAAGTGTTTTCAGTGTTTAAAAACAATCAATTAACAAACTCTTGTTTCTCCTATACTTATATATAGTAGCAAACCCGAAAATTTGGTAGAACTGGCAACTGTTCATAATTTATGCACGTTGCCATGGAGACGAGCGTCAAGGACGCTGTCTAGAACACTGTCAACCGACCTGTGAATAATACTAAGACAAACGCAATTGCAAATTTATTTGTCCTAGACAAAAAGGGCGGAATATTTTTAGCGAATGAAGATAATTTCTATCTACCTGCTAAAAGATAATTAAGCTATCATCACTGTGAAGTGAATAGGACATTGGAGTAGGTGGTTAAACATATTTGCTGTAATTTACGTATTTAATTTTGGTTTATAATTATGTACTGTGTGTAACGTTTTTTTTACTTGGTATATTTTATTATCAGCAATGGCTTTTTGGCGACCATTTGAAACTGCTAATCAAGGTGAATTATCGGTGCCGGTGGAGTCGGCTATCGAAAGCGAAACATGTCCGGAATTGAGAAATACGGACTTACGTATTTAATGTCAAAGTATCATTTTACATATTTACGCGTGTTTAAAAAAATAAAATCACCAAAAGACTGATTATGCGCTAGTTACAAGAATTAACGAATTAACAAAACTTGGGTTTAGGAGTATTTATAACGTAATTAAATTGGGTACTGTAATCGATCATTCTATAAAGCGAAAACGAATAAATCAAAAATTCAAGATGGTTGACAATGGTGCTAAGGATTTTATTCGACGAACTATTTACAATTTTTATAAAGATACTATAATGCCAACTTTAAAGCTAGTTCGTGATAAATTAAGAGGTTACCCTCATTATAATTACCAATCTTTAGAAACACTGCGAGGTGTTTTATTGAGTTGTGGCTTTAATCATAAAAAAATAGACAATCGAATAGTTATAATGGAATCTCGGCGTATTGTGGAACTACGACAGGAGCATTTGCGCAAAATAAAAGAGTACCGGGAATCAGATAAAAATATAATTTATTTAGACGAAACATGGTCCGATACGCATACTTACCACTAAAAATCGGTAATGTAGTTATCAAAATTTTAAATAGCTTCTAGTGTGATATTGTTCTTGTCGTTTAGTGTTACTTGCTCTGCAATTTCCCGCAGCTTTTCGACCATGTAATTTATAAAGTCAAAATAAAGTTGCCACAGTGGATCTTTGCCCGTGCGTCATCAATCAACGATCAGGACTCGACGTGGTTAATAACTCTGCATCCTTGTTTATTACAGTAACAAGTTTGAATAAAAGCATAAAAGAACGTCTGCAAAATTCCGCAATAATATAACGTGCTAGACAAGGATAAAACTATAAACGTCAGTTAATTACTTTCTTTATTTGTTTAGTTGACAACCGTTGTATTTTAGAACGTCATTGTCAACCTTATTTTGATCTGCCAATCTAATTCGTATTTTGTAAATCTGTGTGCCTTAGAACTGTTCCTGTTTCTAAAAATAGTTCTTTTTAGAGATAATTATACCCACCATCTGTTTTGGCGGTAAGTATTTATGGATTTTTATAATAACTAATTTATTTATTTTAAATATTCTAACCGTGAAAGTTCTTTGAAACGTTTACGGCAGTGGCTAAATTCCCTTAAATGAAAGGATGTTAAAAATTTGACTTTTGCGATTTTAATAGTCAATAAAACACCAAACTTTTGTAGATTTTAAGCTTTAAAAATAGTATTAAATGTATAAACATTTGTTTGTCAATTTCTTTTAGATAATAGAGAATGCCGGGCAAAACTTAAAATAAATAATAATTTTTCGTGATATTATGTAGGTACGTCAAACGGTAGGCAGGCACGTCCATTTTATGAACTTAACTTAGTTTTGACTTTTTTCGTCTCGTAATTTTGATTTGATTCATACGATTTTGATGACGTAAAAGTGATGACGCACGGGAAAAGAACCACTGTGGCGACTTTATATGTGTTCCCTACCTGATAAGTCACCAACTCAGTTACTTCGTTTGTCAACAGCAAATGTTAATGGTTGAGTGAAAAAAAACATTCCCAAACTTTTGACTAATTTTTTTTTGTACATTCGTTATTTTTTGAACTAAATATCTTGGACCCATAACAAATCACTGATAAACTTGCATACGAAGTATTTTATGATGCGGTCCTCAGAACCGCAATTTTATTTACAACTGCCCTGTGACGATTTGAAATTGGACAGCTCTGACGTAATACATTAAAAACACTACGTTCAAGTAGCTACATGTTCCTTGAAAATGAAATAATAAAAAAACACGCTTCCCTCTTGAAAAGATCGCATCAGCGAGATTGATTTTCGCTGACGGGAGTCTCGACGAAGTGTTTTTCCATGTTTGTTGGCGTATTTAAAAGTCGAGATTCGATGATTTTATAAAAGATTTCGTACTAGGCTTTTTAGCGATAAATTTTTAAACTTTCACACCGCACAGCTAAAAAGCACCTTAATTAAGTGATGATGCTGCGTAGAGGGTTATATATAAACAGGAAAAAAGGACGTAGGGTAAACTATCCAATCGTTGGCACTCAACCAATTATTGGCACGCCTTCGCGTTTTTGTTAATTTAAAAAATATTTCTATAATAAAACCAAAATATAGAATATTAGAGTGATAGCGGCAACCCTGCCTAATGTTTGTCAGCCCTTACGCAGTTTGTGTCATTTGGCGCCAGTTTTGTGCATTGAAAAGTTTGATTCGATATCCTGAAAGTCCTGTAAGATTAGCGATTAAGGTAAGAATGTTGTTAGTAATTATATGATATTTTTCAACTTTAAATAAAAAAATTGAGGTATGTAGCTGTTGTATGTTATAGATAAACCTTGTCTTAAAGATAAAAATTATGTAAACCTATTGTAAACTAACTTTTTATTAATATTTTTGGGGTGCCAATTATGGGGTATGTGAATTGCTTGGTTTCTAATTGTTGGCACCCATGCCAACTATTAGAATTATCAAATTATTTCTAGCACTAATTATTGGCACCCGCTTTTAATTAGCATTTATTTGCCTAGGTACCTACCCGTAACTCCTTTTTTTTAATACCTACCTAGAAAATAAAAGAAAATTGAATATAATTCAAAATATAAAAATAAATCCAAATAGGCGGCCCAAAGAAGATGAAGGCGAGGAAAAATAAACGACAGTAAAAACGATGAAATTTTAGGAATCAGCAACATAAAAACCGGTCACTATTTGGATCCTATCTTTTACCAGAAAAGTATATTTGACAACTTAGAAAAACCTAAAACATCCGAAAGAAGCGGCAAAAGAAATTCAACAAGAACATCATTTGTTTTGGTCTCATCCGATTATAAAAAATACCTTCAGGAAAAAGAGGAAGCGAAAATTGAGAAGGAAAAGAAAAATGATGAAAATAAGTTAAAAAGAGAAGAAAATAAAATAAATAGGGAAAAAAAGCTGCAGGTTAATAAAGGAACTAAAAAAAAAAAGAAGAATGAAGTTGGTGTAAAGAAACTACCTATTAAAAAAATACATAGTTACACGGATATATTTTTAGAGGCAACTGAAAGTATAAAAAATAGTAGAAACGAACAAAATCATGTAAGAAAATTGTTTGCGCCTGATAGAAGTGATAGAAAAAGAAGAAATATTTACATATGATGAATCCATTTTAAATCAGAATATAATTATTGTTAAGAATGGATTGTGCTTTATCTGTACATGTAACATTGGCTCGACTAATAATATATGGGTAAAGTGCTCTAAGTGTACTAGGACTTACCATTATAAATGTTTGATAAAAGACCAGATTTACAGAAAATCATTTCAAAAGTTGCTTATGTTCAAATACTTAGTACTTTGTTAATTAAATGTACGTTTGTGAGAAGTGTGTCTTAGTAATTTTTGTAAAATATTATGTTTTATGATATAGGTATCCTAAAGAGTTTTTCTAAATAAATGTTTAAAACACATGTTGTGTTTAATTATTTTAGATTGCGAATATGGTGCCAATAATTGGACGTTTTAGTATGCCGACAATTGGTATAAGTGTGCCAACCATTGGAAATTCATGAAAATTTTACATTTTGCTACTTTACTTAATTTTTTGTCAAGAATATGCAAGTTTGTTGTTCTTATCTAACACTTCAATCACATTTTCAAGCAAAAAAAAACACTTTATTGTTACTTACAGCTTTATTTTTATAAACAAAAACTTGAATATATTTCCTTAAAGTGCCAACAATTGGGTAGTTTACCCTACTGAAAAGTCTACACTGAGTTAAAAGCCTTCTATTAATTAAAAGAATTCACATACTCGCTATACAACTGTTTAATAATGTATGTGACAGCAACGTGCTTTCCTACTGTAAGACAACGAAAATGGCTAGACCGTTGTGTAGTGATAATATCACGGTAATTTAGCCAATAGGAAATAGGAGTTATCGCTACCATAGAATGGTTTATAGGCATTATTGCTCTGAAAACTCTCAATTCTCAAGTTCGATTGGGGGTGTAATCTGGTTTTATATACTGTATCTATATTAGTTCCGACTGGCAGTTGTATTGAAACTTGGCATTAATCATAATAATATTTGTTTGCTACGGTTAATAAAGCATATAGGTACTTACCACTAAAAAGCAGTAATGTAGTTCTCAAAAATATAAATAACTTCTAGTGTGATACTGTTCTTGTCGATTAATATTGCATATGAATATCTATTATGCAACATAATTAACTGAGATAGTAAAATTCGTCCATAGATTATAAAGTCCAATACTAATGATGGGTTGTGCGAAATAAGAATATTCTATTGCTGTATCTGACATGCAAAGTTTAAAAAAACTTAAATACCAAGTAAATATAAATTAATTGAAACAGGTATTGGTACGATCAATGAAATTCTTAAATTCGGACATGACAGCTAGAAGACTCCGAACAACGATGTGAGCTGCGCAACAAATACGTTTAAACTAATCATACATCGCGCGGCGATTGCCGATAGCTGCGAACCCGGACCAACAACGTCTTGTGGGTTATAGGTTGTAATGGATACAATTCGTTTTTGGGGACGCTGTTCTGCTTTCTTAATTGTAGAGATAGCGCTTTACTCAAAACAAAATGCGTCGCATTGAGAAGATACAATTTATTTCTTAACGAAATTGCTGTATTAAAAGTAGTTCATTATTCAACAAGACTGTGCTGCTAATGGAACTGGTTACTTTCAATAAAAACACTGTTCTAGCAAATCTGGATTTGACATAACACTAAAGCAGGTTTGATACACTAGCAATTTATTTGATATGGGTTAATAAAAAATAAGCTTTCAATATAAACTACCGTTAACTGGGGCTACTTGCACACCTTTTCAGCACATTTCCCAATGTACCGCCGTACATTGTAACTTTACAACTTTGAAAAAATTACATTGTACCGATCTATCCAAGGGCTACCCATGGCTGGCATAAAAATTGGAAGAATCCAGCCATGGGTCCCAAAAAAAAATTGTTTTTGGGGTGTGCAAGTTACCCCATGGTTGGGGCAACTTGCACATCCTGGAAAAATGTTCATAAATTGCATTCTAAAGCCTATTCTATGCATGTTACCCCTTAGTCATATGAAGAAAAAAAAAGGGAACCTATTTTATTACAACGGCCATTATAAACCAATAAAAAAACAATATTTTTAATGAAAAAATATATTTTTTTTATCGAAATACATGAAACTTAAAAATAAATACCTACCTACTGTATAAATGTTTAGAAATATTAATAACAAGTTATAAAAAAAAAAAACTTTGTCCCACTAAATCTTTGGCAAAATAAGGCACATTCTTTGAAAAAATCACAAATGTAACATAAAATAAATAAAAATACACGTGGTGTGCAAGTTACCCCGGGGTAGGCAAGTAGCCCCAGGTTACGGTATGTCTTCACAAACCTGCTTTTTAGTTCACTTGTGTACAGCTCTATTGAAACGCATAAACGCAATAAAAAACGCATTTTTCTATTTTGCTTTAATTGTTGATAGGTATAATGCGTAATTTATGAAAAATGTTTAGAATTGATTGTACAATGTAAAAATATTAATTTATAATATGTTGTATTAAAAAAATTAAAGTTGATATACGTAACATTTTTATGATCCTTCCTATATAATATTTTTTTGTAAAAAATATAAAATATAATATATCATAAAAATTAAATCGACGGGTCCGAGCGATTGTTGATTACGTGGGCGGTATTCTATATAAAAGGCTAATCCGTTTTTTTAATAAGGCTGTGTAATAAAAAACAAACTTTTATATTATATGTAGATAATATTTATACCATTTTTTGCAACTAAAAAAATTGTACAAAATTTTGATGCTGCCAGGTAGGTATCTATTACTGCTTCACACCTGCTATCTCAAAATACAAGAAGAGAGAAGTGTGGATCGGAAACGGATCAAACCACAATAGTATGGCCATAATAAATCTTAGAAATCATCATTTATCAACTGACCAAGTCACTAAAAGCTTTTCCGAAATAAATATTTTTACTCGAGATTTCAGTCGACTTCATTTATTTTATTATTACTTTTATTTGTATTATGACGTACATGTTATGCACTTATGCAGGTATCGTAAAATGTAAAAATACATTTGAAACTTTGTATACGTTCAGAATTCAAACCAATGATAAATTGTATAATTAAAGTATTTGATTTTAGATAATCCATTTTTATACTTTTTAAAATTTAACAAATTACAATGCATTGATTTATTTTTTGTAAAATAACTTTTAGGCCATAAGAGATAGTGAAAAACTTTAAAAGAGTTAAAAGGTAAAGAACAAAACGATAAATTAGATTTCATTCTTAAACTTAGTCAGTTACATCGTATCAAAAGAATGTGGAGGCGTAAAGGGGTCATGTCACTCATGTCCACAAAAAACGAGAACCCTGTCGATTATTTTAAATATTAATAACTTTGATTCGTAGGAGGGCATCCAAAAATTGATTTTATGATTTATTTTATATGCGGTAACTAACTCCTAATAGTTTGGCGCTACCACAAAAAGATGAAGGATGACAACGGCAGCACCAATTTCGCATATTAAGAAATTGCAACTCCTATAAATCTTACCGCCACCGTACTATAATAGAAAACATAGCGTTTTTCAACATTTTGTGTATTTATTATATTCCGACTATAAATAAACTTGCAATTCCCTTACGTTAAACCTATATGCATTTGTTCTCCGGCTATTGCACAAAATATTGGAAAAATAAAAACGGATTTATTTGTCGTTTCAGAATAGAATTTCACCAGCTCGAATGCTCGAACTCGAACCAAAATAAAATGTTATGTTCCCAAGAAATTTCTCATTTATGCATTAGATTAAAGGGTATCGGCAAGACATTGCTCTCCATCTGCAGTAAAGAAAAATACTTTTATTCTTGGATAATGTTTGTAGGTACTAAAAATAGATCAACTTCCAACTTTTTAAATTAACATATTATTAAGAAACTTTACTTTGGGTCACTCAGTATTTTCGTAGCGCAAATGGCAGAGTACTCGACTGGTGATAGTTCATCTGAGTAAATGTTTTTTACCGTTTTTGTTGTACAATAGTTATTTACAAGAAATGTAAGTAAATATACTTACATACCGTGAAGTATATAACATTTTTTCTCCTCCCCGCAGAATTTATTCTTGGATATTTATTAATTTAATTCGATACTTTTCGTATGAAATTATGGACAGCTTTGACCGGTTTCTATACCATCATAAGCATTGTTATTTTAACAACAACGTCAAGCTGACAGATTATTATCAAAAATTGAGAGAAATTGAAATTATTGGTTTGTATAACAGCCAAATGGATATAGAAGAATCAGCAAATATCGCTCGTCTGTCGCTGCTGCTAGAAAAGCAACGTATCAATACTACTTCAAGACATGGTGAAAAACAAAGACTGCTACTGCAGTTTCAGAAATCGTGCTTTCGGCGTACTTGCTAAAAAATCTGCTGTATTAAAGTCTCCATCAAGCTTATGATGTAAATATTCCATGGTGAAGTCCACCCTTTTTATAGAGGAAAGCATAGATATTTCCAAGTATCCTAAATTTCGAGCATTTTTAAAAAGAGAAAATGACAGATATAAACCCAAAAAATCTAATGTGTTTGACAGGGAAGATATAAATAAATTCCTATTTGAAGCCCCCGATGATATTTATTTATTGATGAAGATTGTAATGATGTAATTGATTTTGTTACGTAAACTTTGGTTTTCAGGTGACCCCAAAGGAAATAATCTAGCTAGCTAGAGTATTAAGGTACCACAATTACAATATTCACTTATACTAAACCGAAAATAAAGTGACCATTGGAATGCAGCATCAAGTAAACAAACAACCTTATCAATAAATGTTTCCTTTTTTTTTTAAATTCTGCGCTGGCAAAACTCAAATTATAGTATCAATTATTGTTGCTGAAATGGCCAGTTTTTTTCTGGCTTTTTAAATTACCGAAACGCAAACGTAAATAGTGGGTCGCATTCCCTTTTTCAAGCCCTTTTCAACGAGCTATCACAGTACATACCTTTACATTTGAAAGAAGTTGGGGGTGGTTTCTACCCCAATACGAGAGGTAAATTTCATAAAAACGCGAAAAAATATGCCAAACGCAGTCGTAGTTCTGTAATTTTTCAGCAAATAAAGAGGCTTCCTAATTCTGAATTTATATCAGTTAACAATTTCACCCTGTATGTTATTTTTTGGTCAGGCTGAACATATTTATGTAATAAAAATTTTTTTGTAAGTTCCCTATAACCATTGTATTACCGTCCTCGTAATAGCCAGATAATAATAATAGTTATTTATACTACAAGGCATGTAAGTAAATATACTTACATCCCGTGAAGTATATTATAACATTTTTTCTCCTCCCCGCAGAATGTATTCTTGGATTTTTATTAATTTAATTCGATACTTTTCATATGAAATTTTGGACAGCTTTGACCGGTTTCTATAGCATCATAGGCATTGTTATTTTAACAACAACATCAAGCTGACAGTTTATTATCAAAAGCTGAGGGAAATTGAAATTATTGATTTGTAGGTATAACAGCCAAATGGATATAGAAGAATCAGCAAATATCACTTGTCTGTCGCTGCTGCCAGAAAAATCCAGGAAGAGGAATGAAGCAACGTATCAATACTTCAAGAAATGGTGCCAAACAAAGACTGCTACTGCAGTTTCAGAAACCGTGCTTTTGGCGTACTTTCACGAAAAAACTGCTGTATTAAAGTCTCCATCAAGCTTATGGTGTAAATATTCCATGTTGAAGTCCACCCATTTTACAACGGATATAAACCCAAAAAAAGTGTTTGACAGGTAAGATGTAAATAAATTCCTGTTTGAAGCCCCCCATGATATTTATTTAATGATAAAGGTTGTAATGATAATGGGAATTGCTGGAGCGTGCCGTTCTAGTGAACTCTGTGCAATGAATATGGACAAAGTTGAATTAAGGACTGAAGTCATGTTTGTTACTTTTCCTGATTCCAAAAATGGAATGGCACGTAAATTGATAGTGACTAAACGTGACGATGAGAAGGTTTGTTATTTCAAAATAGCTCGAAATTACATTAATATAAGGTCCCACATGACGAATTTTAATCCTCGCTTCTTCATGCGATATCAAAATGGAAAGTGCTTAAACCAGCAAGTAAAATTGCTAAATTTCCAAACTTTCAGAACTTTAAGGAGTATTCTGGACACTCCCTTAGAAAAACGTCGGCCACTTTATTAGCGAATACTGGAGTTGATGTCTTATCCCTCAAGCGACATGGCGGATGGAAATCTGCAACTATTGCGGAAAGTTATGTAGCGGAGAGCGTCAACAATAAAAAGGAAGTTGCAAATAAAATGTTATACAATATAACGAGGCCAGAAGTCTCCTGCAGTACTTCAAGAGTAACAGAAAACTTGGTTATAGATGGAGAAATTATGGAATATCATACAAATTGAGAAAAAACGAGAAAACATTTATCCAAATTTTGTAAAAATTGTTCATAATTGTACTATTAATATTCATATCACTTAATATTACTCAATTTTTATAAATCGTTGTTTTTATATGGCAAGGGCAATCGATACTTTTTTGGTAATTGTTACTTACGTCCTTCAAAACAGTGTCAAAATGCGTTGTTTACAATATAGGGAGGAGAAAAACTTTAATTATTGGGTTAATTTTGTAGGTCTTGTCTTTGTTTCTGTAGCAACCGTGTGAATTATTACCTACAGCTTAGGAAATATTACCATATTGTATAATACGAACTGAGTGACTCAGCGAGAACAATAAGTGATTGGTTTCTCTATCGATAAAGAATCCTAAAAAAGTCAATAATGTAACTGTCAAAATCACTCATTTTTAATATAAAGCAGAAGTAGGGTGTATTCTTTTATTTAGGCATCACTTTAAATTACTAAATAAATCTGATATCATAAATCCCCGTGCCTGTATTTTAAGATAATAAACGCTATAGATAATGGCGTAATCCAAGATAATTCATTGTTTCAAAAGAGCATTATATCTCCTTTAAAGTAAACAATCAATAAATAGAATTATCAAGCATTTTCACCACAGAATTCTGTTAAATATTTTCCCTTTGGATATTGTGGGGTATGGAATAATTGAATAATATAATTAATTAATAGGGTATTATTTGGAAGGACATACAGAGAAGTTAAAATAGGTTTTTCTAAAATAGTTATTTACCTAACAAGTGCGGAAAGTGGTACTTTTCCGCACGCGACGGCAGTTGCACGAACGACGCGAAGTGGAATTCGGGCCAGCCGTCGCGCAAGTCGTATTGAGTGTTTTAGATAAGGTATTCATTAATTAAACAAATCGTGCGGAAAAGTTACTAGTGCTAGTAGTCCTAAAAAGTTACTTTTCCGCACGATTTACATATAAACACATATTTACATATAAATATTACAAAAATCCTTTATTTTAGACTAGGAGAATAGAGAACTGAGAACAAATTAAGCATATTATTAAAGTTAAACGTGCATTTCATATACAGTGTGTGTATAAAGTCTGGAAACGGCTTAATAACATCCCAATTTACTGGCCGATTTAAACCAAATTTGGTACAGTTGTGTAAGAGGATTTAACGCACCGAATGACGATATTGGCGTTGTTGTCAACTTTTTAGTTTGTCTGGAATTCGAACGAATTTTATATTTTTAAATATAACACCCAGTATATTTTTACATTTTTAAATTCCACATAAAATTATAACTATTTTTTATTAAATGCATTATTAGTCTATACTTCATAGTTTCCGAGATATTGACTCTCGAAAAGTGACATTTTTGAACTTTGACAGCTTATAACTTTCTAACAGTACGTCTTAGAGCAAAACGGCTTACATGTCCCTATCTTCAATTTTTATTATCTTCCCAAAAAATCAACTTCCGGTTAAACCGGATGTAACTCGAAAGCAGGAAATATAGTTGTTCCGGTTTAACTGGAAGTTGATTTTTTCGGGAAGATAATAAAAATTGAGCAAAACGGCTTACATGTCCCTATCTTTAAATTTTATTATCTTCCCAAAAAAATCAACTTCCGGTTAAACCGGATGTAACTCGAAAGAAGGAAATATAGTTGTTCCGGTTTAACTGGAAGTTGATTTTTTTGGGAAGATAATAAAAATTGAAGATAGGGACATGTAAGCCGTTTTGCTCTAAGACGTACTGTTAGAAAGTTATAAGCTGTCAAAGTTCAAAAATGTCACTTTTCGAGAGTCAATATCTCGGAAACTATGAAGTATAGACTAATAGTGCATTTAATAAAAAATAATTATAATTTTATGTGGAATTTAAAAATGTAAAAATATACAGGGTGTTCCATTAAAAAAAATATCAAAGTGACCCCTAGTACTTTTGTTTGATGTTCAATTGTTTTTTGCTGAAGATATTCGAATTCGCGGGAGAAAATGACTTAAGATGGCTATTTCAGTTTTTTTATAAAAGTACAGGAAAAGTCAAAAAATCGCCTTGTCTAGTCTTGGTTGGATAACCCTGTACAGTTGACGACAGCTAATTTCATACACTAAACTGTGACACTGTAACGTGTTAATTGTTATCATAATATCTGTCAAAGTATTGTCATTATCTTATTTGATTTAAAAAAATGCCCGATTTAAGTATTATTGAAAAGGCAAGAATAATATGTTTAGTAGAAATAAAGTGGTCTTATGGAAAAATACCTGATCATTTTAGAGTACCTAGAAGTACTGTCCAAGGAATTGTAAAAAAATGGCACAACACTTGAAAGGTCTGTTGGGTCTGGTTTAAATAATAGAAAATAATGAAATGAAGAAGACCCTAATTTGGTGGAGTATTTAAGGCAAAATCCATTTGAAACCGTAGTATCCGCTATGCACATAACGGGATTTCCTGCTTCATCTAGAACTGCGCAACGCCGAGTAAGACAATGTTCCGAATTAAGAAATCGAGCAGCTTCATCCAAACCGTTTTTAAAAAATAGTGATAAGGAACATAGAATTTAGTTTTCTCCACGACCATTACTGAATGCAATAATTCCAAAATCATTTTTGATAATAGAATGTAAAAATTCTCGCTCTTGAGTTGGAATATTTATTCTGAAACACTTGCTTCTTATGCGTTTTGCGTGTATTTTCACTCCATAACAAGATACGGAATGAATATTCTGTAATTGATATAAACGACATAGGTTGCCATGAATTTCGAAACTGTCAGTGTCAGATAAAAATGGCCGCGTTGTAATAATTATTTTCAGACAAATTTTAGTGCAAGTCAAAAAATGAGTGAAAAATCGGATGAATCAGATATGGAACTGGATGGTCGTGGAGAAAATATAGTCTGCTACTTGGTTAGAATGAAAATTCGATACTCGTGGTTCCTCACGCTCGCTACGCTTGCGTTCGGAATCTTCCACTCGGATCGAATTTTCATTCCAACCTCGTTACAGAATCTACTATGCTATGCAATATTTACCAGAAAATGATTTTTTTGGCATAATGTTATTTTTTCCGATGAGAAAAGTTTTCAGTCTACATAATAATATGGAAGGATTCGAGTATATAGACCACCAAATTGCCGATATGCAAACCAGTGGACGTTTTTCCGTTAATGTGTGGGCATGGATAACTGTTTACGGTGTAGATGTATGCTGGAATATTGGTGGAACACTAAACAGTAATATATCTTCAGATTTTGGAAAATGTTTTTCTTCCTTCTGCCGTAGTTTTTGAAGGAAATAACTTTATATTTCAGCAGGATAACTGCCCTGTGCATACTGTAAAAATATAGGAAACTTGTTTAGATAAAACAACGTAACATGTCTGCCTTGATGCTCAAGAAGTCCTAATTGAAATCCAATTGAAAATGTTTGGGGATTGATGGTAAAAAAAATGTACAAAATAAATTTTAAACCGCAGAATGAATATAGAGTTATTTGATAAAATAAAGGAAATTCGGGAAGGGCTAACTCCGGATTTCACCAGAATTAATTTGTCAATGCCAAGAAGATTACGATTAGTGTTATAATCCAATGGCGCAGCAATTCAATATTAGTATTTTGTTTGTTGTTTGTTAATAAATTTACCCTTTTTGGCTTTATACTTTTGTAGTTTTCCTGGTATTTTTGATAATTTTCTTATTTCGCGGCTGTAATTTAAACACAAAAATATTTAGAAATAACCATTATTACTTATGGTAAAACATCGTACATACAATAATTTACAGCCATGTATATAACTGGTGTTCTGGTATAAGCAGCAAGTTGAGAAACCCGTTTTACCCCATTTTGTTGTAATTGAGTTATGTATGAGTGGAGTGTACGAATTTATATGTCGTCAACTGTACCTACTAAATATTAAAATAGTTCATGGGTCGTATAATATATACTTTCAGTGCCTGTAAGCCAGAAATTACCTTGCTTTACTTCATTTTGTATTTCCAGTACATCCTCGACCGATTGTGGCAAGAATTGGAAAATAAAAAGCGAGATTTATTTGTCTTTTAGGAGAATGAAAGAAAAACGGAATTCTTTTTTGATTTGAAAACGAGTCAAGTATAAAGTTTTATGTCTTGAGGTTACTCCCGCATGATGCAATAACGA
Organism: Polydrusus pterygomalis; assembly: GCA_963969555.1. NCBI lineage: Eukaryota > Metazoa > Arthropoda > Insecta > Coleoptera > Curculionidae > Polydrusus > Polydrusus pterygomalis. The sequence goes on from OZ018379.1 coordinate 26,623,429, forward strand.
CTGCAGACGAACAGATTGAGCAGCATCGGGGAAATCAATAGAAAATTAAGGGAGATAAAATTGACTAGGTAGAAGGTATCAGGCAATTTGCTATCGACCTGCGAGTGCTGACCCTCCTATATATTTTGTCACAGTTTTGTTCCTGGCGAATTGATAGAAAAGAAGTTAGCGGTAAAAAACTAGATCTCTTCGATTTAATTTAATAACATTAGCTGCTGACGCTACATCCCAGACATTGAATATCAAACTATATAAGAAGGACGGATGTCCGAGAAAATGTGACAACCCATTTTTTGACATATTGGAGCTGGTTTGGCCGCCATTGTGGAGCTGATCGTAACTCTAACCTTAAATCTGTCGCCTGTCTGTCTGTCGTTATAATGCAGCGCCTCGGCAACAGATGTCTCAAATTCACTGATGTGATGTCGTGGTGTTGCCGCATATCGTATTTTATTGGAATTTTTAAGAATTCAAGCATTTTTAACAGACAATAAAATAGGAGGTTCTCAATTCCAGCCAGTATGTTTTTAATAATAATATGTACGCTGATTACTCCGGGGTAATTGGACCGACTTTCATAATGATTTTACCGTTGCATTAGGTGTTAAATGTTAAACAAATAAAAGTAGATAAAAAGCGACAGCAAGTATAACTAAAATAGGTTTTATTTCGTCGAAAAATAGCAAAATACGTAATACACTAATACAAACAAACTGAATGTTTCTTAAGTAAGAAAGTAAAACCTACTTATTTTAACCATTTTGAAAAGTAGTAATAATTGCAAATAAAAACCAAGTTATACAAACCGCACATCATTCATATTTTACCCAACATATACGTTGTAGCCTAGGTAGGTATTGAATAGTGAGAGTCGTCATTTAGTTCTGTTAGAAATAGAATACATGGCGGTCAATATGTTTTCATGTAATTAACGTTGGGACGTTAAAAGGTTGAAAATATTATATGCTATAAAGCAATTAAAAATAGGTACATTTTTAGGTCTAGACGTGGATAGGTGTAGGTACTTACGTGAAATCATTTACGATAAGCTATAAAAATAAATTTAAAAAACTCATGCAGCAAGTTAAACAGACATGCGGCAACAATGTTTTAATTTAGGAGTGAAAAGGTTAGTCGCTTTCTTGTTGGTGAACTCATTGTGCCATCCATGAATTTGACGTAGCAGATTTAGGAAATCGGCTCATATGGCCTTCTTATAGTTTGATATTCAATGCCCCAGAGAATTGATTCTGTTCAGAAGTGCTCGCACTATCATTCCTCTATGACAGCGTTTCTGCTACCTATCATTCCTTTGTTGCAATGTACTGCGCAAAATACTGTCGACGTTGACAGTTTAGTTTACGTATGCTACCGTAAGCAAAAAATAACTCGGGATTGTCTGTCGGTCAACCAGTCTGGTATGTTTTTACTATTTTTAATTGTTCGTGTTTAAAGACTTTTCAATATCGAGTTGTTCAACGACGCCGACGTATTAAAAAGTAATTTGGTACTTTCAATCTGAAGTTAAATGTTGTGAGTAGTTATTTGTAATGAAATATTAAAAACATTATAGAGTCTCTTCGATCCAATTGATTTATAATATCGGTTTGTTTATTTATTAAGGTGTACATTTTGTGTACGTCTTATATTTTTATATATAAAATAAACATCCATCTAATATAAACTTTTCATCCCTTTAGGGACCGATATTTAAAAAAATACGGAATAGGTACCGTTATAATAATGTTTTATTAATTTTATATTAAAAGATAATATGGTAAGCATATACCAATTTCTTACAATATAGCTTAAAATTATAGAGTCATAGGTACCCCCACAAAATGACGAAACACGAATATTCCTATTGCATTAAAGGGATCTATATACACATTTTTAGACCTACACCAGCAACTTCCGTTTTTACCCCCTTGGGCTTCATTTTGGAAAATCCTTTCTTAGTGGATGCCTACGTTATAAAAAGTGACATCCTTGAAATTTTATGATTCTAGGTTTAGGGGTTTAGGGTTGATGAATCAGTAAGTAACTTTACAATTTTTTATAATAGTATAGATTAAGGCCACTCTCGACTGGCACGCTCTAGAGCAGTCTTTCCCAAAGTGGGCGATAACGCCCCCTTGTGGGCGCTGCAGGCCTAAAGGGGGGCGGTAAGAGATCCAGAAAAAAAATGGGGGCGTTGTGTAGAGGCTTGGAGGGCGATTTGTAATTTCATCTAGCTAGGAAGACTTTTAGACACCGACTGAGCTCTCGACACTCGACTACAACTTGGGAACATCAACTTATATTAATTAAGAGATTGCTCAAACTAGGTTCGATTTTTCTCTCCGCGTAGTTCATATATCTGTCCTGTTTTATTGAATAAATAAAATAAAAATAATTTCAATCTGTCGCTCCATTTCGAAATGAAAGTAGACACAAACAAACAAATAAAAAGCCAACAGACACACTTTCGCATTTTACTAGTTATTAGTATTCCTAGATAGGTAATTTTCGTAGATAGTAGACCGCGGGCAATCATGTTTTAACAAGTTTTTGTTAAATAACCCGATTTGTGCATTCCTGTATCAATCGGCTGGTTCGTAAGCAGTACTTAAGTTCAACACTTACTTACGTATTTCTCAAAACAAAACAATGTCGGAAGTAAAAAAGAAGAGACGGCAATACTGTGCGGAATATATTAAATTCGGATTCATTGAAAATCCCACAAACCCATCGTCGCCTTTGTGCCTTCTATGTCTAAAAACATTTTCGAATGAAGCAATGAAGCCTTCAAGACTGCAAGATCATTTGAATAAAATGCATCCAGATAAGAAAGACAAGAATGTAGCATATTTTCAAGACCTAGAGAAGAAGCATAATACGCAGCCAAGTGTAGCAAAACTATTTTCGGCGTCTGCTAAGCAAGATGACGACGGACTTCGAGCTTCGTACAATATCTCTTTGTTAATTGCTCAAAAAGGCAAACTTTAAAAAATTTAATTTGAAGTTATAGTATAGTGGTTTTTACGTAGGTAAAAAAATGGGGGCGCTAAAAAATCATTTATTCGCAAAGTGGGCAGTAGACAAAATAAGTTTGGGAACCACTGCTCTAGAGCATATAAATTCAGTTTTTTTTCCAAAATTTGTTGACTAAAAATGAAAATTCAGTCATGTCAAGCAACTTCATTCTATAATTTAAGAAGATGGAGATAAGAAAGTAAAAGTGGGTTACATTTTTAAACCTATCTTTGTAAATATATTTTAACAAAATTAATTTTGATGCCGAGGACGACCCTCAGTCCCGCGGGTAATAAATATAACAAAATTATGGTATCGTGTTTCTTATATATTTGACATAAAATTTAATATCGTTTTTTATGCAGTGTAAATTGTTATAAATTTATAGATAATAAGATAAGATAATTATTGGGTCTGCGAAAATAATTAAAAGCAAGAAAGTAGTGGCATGGCTTTTGACCATGATACTTTTTTCGTATCGCGGTTTTTGATGGATTGGAAAATTATAGGTGTGAAATTTTCAAAGTAAAACGCGGAACGACCTTAACATTTGGTAATTCAAAAACTACGATAAATTCTTTGGGCAAGCTTTAACAATTATTACAAAAATAGTTAGGTTGGAATATTTAAAACAGATGCAAGTGCTTTAACCAATTTACGTGTCTTTGCATATTTATAAGGTCCACTTACTATTCCACGAACACTTGGGATTAATTCAAATCTAAGAAAATAAATCTTACTGAGGGTTAATCTACATAAAGTGACCTATATCATAGGTTCAACGTTTTGATTATTTTAATGGTGAAGGATTTTCTCTAATTCTTGCGTTTCAAGCATTGTTACGAATTTTGCCTGAATTGTTTAATGTTATGCATAAAACGCAAGGACTGCTACAATGGAGACTGCTTGCAATTCCACGCGCTAATCGACCCTTTAAGCGCAAATTAATTGGAATTGGTTAGAGCCGGAAACGAAATGTTCATTTTATTGGAACGAAAACGTGTATCACAAATACATATTATTGTTTCTCCACGACCATTACTGAATGCAATAATTTCAAAATCATTTTTGATAATAGAATGTAAAAATTCTCGCTCTTGAGTTGGAATATTTATTCTGAAACACTTGCTTCTTATGCGTTTTGCGTGTATTTTCATTCCATAACAAGATACGGAATGAATATTCTGTAATTGATATAAACGACATAGGTTGCCATGAATTTCGAAACTGTCAGTGTCAGATAAAAATGGCCGCGTTGTAATAATTATTTTCAGACAAATTTTATTGCAAGTCAAAAAATGAGTGAAAATTCGGATGAATCATATATGGAACTGGATGGTCGTGGAGAAAATATAGTCTGCTACTCGGTTAGAATGAAAATTCGATACTCGTGGTTCCTCACGCTCGCTACGCTCGCGTTCGGAATCTTCCACTCGGTTCGAATTTTCATTCCAACCTCGTTACAGAATCTACTATTCCAAAACGGTATAGAATAGAATATGGGAAACTTTTTTAATACTGATTTTTCAGAACATTTTATTCTGTATAGAAGCTGGTGCTTGCCTTAGCACAGTGTACAATTTTATAAAAAAAGTCAAAAATAAGAATTGTAATACAAATGAATGAAGTTTTTCAGTGTCTGCATAAAATAAACTGTCACCAGTAAAGTCCGCATCATATGGGATTTTTTTTTATTTATAGCTTTATTCAAAATTTGACTTTGGCATCAAGTTCTGCTTCGATCGAAATGAAAATTAAGCAAAAAAATTAGTCACGTGATTCGCATTATCCGTCAAATTTTAATTTTTTCCAAAAAATGATTCCAAAGTGGGGTTATTTCTGAAAATATCGAAAAAGTTATTGGAAAATTTTTTTTAATGCATTTTCTAGCCTACATGCAAAATTTCAGCTGCATAAGATAATTTTGATTTTTTACCTATATTTTGTAAATTGCACCACTTTTGCAAAATAAGACTCAACGCAACCTACATTAAACTTCTTAGTTTTGACAATGCTTTATTTCAGATACATTTTCTTTAAAGCAGTGCCATATTTATTGTGTGTTTTTCTACAAAATTAAAATTGGGCTATTAAAATTTGGTCGCATGTGATGCAAACTTTATTTGTTTTTGACCCTGTATAAGGTAACTTCATAAAATAAGTATTTTTGAAAACGTAGTTTGTGTCTGAAAGTAAAAAAATAAAAAATAAAATAAAGGGGTTTTAAATTAAATCGTTGCAAATAGATAAACTTTACGTTAAGTTAAACTAAAATTTATTTTCCACTTAATATACACTTTATTGATGACACTGTGTTCTTTTTTAGGTGTATTACTTTCAGACACAAACTGCGTTTACAAAAATACTTATTTTATGAAGTTGCCTTATACAGAGTCAATTTAAATTTTATTGATCGTACCTGTACCTGTTTCAATTAATTTATTTCTACTTTGTATTTAAGTTTTTTTAAGCTTTGTAATAAAAGATTCTTATTTCGCACAACCCATTATTAGCATTGGACTTTATAATCTGTGGACAAATTTTACCATCTCAGTGAAACATGTTGCATAAAAGATAATCATGCCATGTTAAACGACAAAATCAATATCACACTATACTCAAAACCCAATATTATAGGCAGTGACGTATTATTCGAAACCATGGAAACTAATGCAAACCGCCAACGACCATACGGTATATTGGTCGTTTCCATGGTTATGAGAGCTACGTCACTGCCTATATTTTTGGTAATAGACTATAGGCTATTTAAATTTTTGATAACTACAGTACCTAAATACTGATTTTTAGTGGTAAGTCTTATATTATGCTTTATTAACCGTACCAAGCAAATATTATTATGATTAACATTAAGTTTCATTACAACTGCCAGTCGGAACTAATATAGAATATAAAACCAGATTAAACTCCCAATAGAACTTGATAATTACTGTGAGTATTCAGGGCAATAATGGCTATAAACCATTCTATGGTAGCATTAACTCCTATTTCCTATTGGCTGAATTACCGTGATATTATCACTACACAACGGTCTAGCGATTTTCGTTGTCTTACAGTAGGAAAGCGCGTTGCTGTCACACATCGTATTAAACAGTTGTATAAAGAGTATGTGAATTCCTATAAGAAATAGAAGGTTTTTTTCTCAGTGCAAACTGTATACGACTAACATTAAAATTGAGAAAGTTGTATAGCCGAAATTGGTGAGAGAATTCCATAGTCTCCGTACTGCAACTGTTACAGCATTCGCTGGTATTCGAGAGGTTCTGGGTTCGGTTCTTAGTGGAGGCATAAAACTTTTTTAATTTAAAAAAAAATCTGCACGTGAGTAAACATTTTTTAGTAGGATTTTGTATCTCAATTTATTTATTTTCTTCAAAAATTGAACCTACTTTGTCGATTTGTCAGCATATAGCAGTAATAAAAATTATAAATGTCATAGTAGCAGTTAAAATGACAACAAGCTATGCACAGCGGCCACAAAAACATTCCAATTTGATGACGGAAACAAGTTTTAATGTCAAATTTTAATTTCTTAAATTAAATTTTCGGTAAATGATTCCTACATTAAATTGTTTGTTGTATTCCTTTAGATACCGAATACAGAAATGAGTAATAAAGGAACAATTTTGGAGCGCAAATGCAATTATTTTACAGACACGCAAACGGCAGCGTCATTATTCATTATTTTAATCACCATAATGGGCAATAAAATTTAGTTTGCCGTTAATGAATGTAAGTATCCTCCCACAGTGCTTTTCCTAAATATTTCTTAATATTTAGAACGTAAATTTGTGGCCAAAGAAAAACCATAGACATATTATTATTTCTTCTATTAGACATTAGTATTTTGGTGTAAAGTTTAATATTGTATCGAAAAGTATCCTCCCACAGTGCTTTTCCTAAATATTTCTTAATATTTAGAACGTAAATTTGTGGCCAAAGAAAAACCATAGACATATTATTATTTCTTCTATTAGACATTAGTATTTTGGTGTAAAGTTTAATATTGTATCGAAAAGTATCCTCCCACAGTGCTTTTCCTAAATATTTCTTAATATTTAGAACGTTAATTTGTGGCCAAAGAAAAACCATAGACATATTATTATTTCTTCTATTAGACATTAGTATTTTGGTGTAAAGTTTAATATTGTATCGAAAAGTATCCTCCCACAGTGCTTTTCCTAAATATTTCTTAATATTTAGAACGTAAATTTGTGGCCAAAGAAAAACCATAGACATATTATTATTTCTTCTATTAGACATTAGTATTTTGGTGTAAAGTTTAATATTGTATCGAAAAGTATCCTCCCACAGTGCTTTTCCTAAATATTTCTTAATATTTAGAACGTAAATTTGTGGCCAAAGAAAAACCATAGACATATTATTATTTCTTCTATTAGACATTAGTATTTTGGTGTAAAGTTTAATATTGTATCGAAAAGTATCCTCCCACAGTGCTTTTCCTAAATATTTCTTAATATTTAGAACGTAAATTTGTGGCCAAAGAAAAACCATAGACATATTATTATTTCTTCTATTAGACATTAGTATTTTGGTGTAAAGTTTAATATTGTATCGAAAAGTATCCTCCCACAGTGCTTTTCCTAAATATTTCTTAATATTTAGAACGTAAATTTGTGGCCAAAGAAAAACCATAGACATATTATTATTTCTTCTATTAGACATTAGTATTTTGGTGTAAAGTTTAATATTGTATCGAAAAGTATCCTCCCACAGTGCTTTTCCTAAATATTTCTTAATATTTAGAACGTAAATTTGTGGCCAAAGAAAAACCATAGACATATTATTATTTCTTCTATTAGACATTAGTATTTTGGTGTAAAGTTTAATATTGTATCGAAAAGTATCCTCCCACAGTGCTTTTCCTAAATATTTCTTAATATTTAGAACGTAAATTTGTGGCCAAAGAAAAACCATAGACATATTATTATTTCTTCTATTAGACATTAGTATTTTGGTGTAAAGTTTAATATTGTATCGAAAAGTATCCTCCCACAGTGCTTTTCCTAAATATTTCTTAATATTTAGAACGTAAATTTGTGGCCAAAGAAAAACCATAGACATATTATTATTTCTTCTATTAGACATTAGTATTTTGGTGTAAAGTTTAATATTGTATCGAAAAGTATCCTCCCACAGTGCTTTTCCTAAATATTTCTTAATATTTAGAACGTAAATTTGTGGCCAAAGAAAAACCATAGACATATTATTATTTCTTCTATTAGACATTAGTATTTTGGTGTAAAGTTTAATATTGTATCGAAAAGTATCCTCCCACAGTGCTTTTCCTAAATATTTCTTAATATTTAGAACGTAAATTTGTGGCCAAAGAAAAACCATAGACATATTATTATTTCTTCTATTAGACATTAGTATTTTGGTGTAAAGTTTAATATTGTATCGAAAAGTATCCTCCCACAGTGCTTTTCCTAAATATTTCTTAATATTTAGAACGTAAATTTGTGGCCAAAGAAAAACCATAGACATATTATTATTTCTTCTATTAGACATTAGTATTTTGGTGTAAAGTTTAATATTGTATCGAAAAGTATCCTCCCACAGTGCTTTTCCTAAATATTTCTTAATATTTAGAACGTAAATTTGTGGCCAAAGAAAAACCATAGACATATTATTATTTCTTCTATTAGACATTAGTATTTTGGTGTAAAGTTTAATATTGTATCGAAAAGTATCCTCCCACAGTGCTTTTCCTAAATATTTCTTAATATTTAGAACGTAAATTTGTGGCCAAAGAAAAACCATAGACATATTATTATTTCTTCTATTAGACATTAGTATTTTGGTGTAAAGTTTAATATTGTATCGAAAAGTATCCTCCCACAGTGCTTTTCCTAAATATTTCTTAATATTTAGAACGTAAATTTGTGGCCAAAGAAAAACCATAGACATATTATTATTTCTTCTATTAGACATTAGTATTTTGGTGTTAAGTTTAATATTGTATCGAAAAGTATCCTCCCACAGTGCTTTTCCTAAATATTTCTTAATATTTAGAACGTAAATTTGTGGCCAAAGAAAAACCATAGACATATTATTATTTCTTCTATTAGACATTAGTATTTTGGTGTAAAGTTTAATATTGTATCGAAAAGTATCCTCCCACAGTGCTTTTCCTAAATATTTCTTAATATTTAGAACGTAAATTTGTGGCCAAAGAAAAACCATAGACATATTATTATTTCTTCTATTAGACATTAGTATTTTGGTGTAAAGTTTAATATTGTATCGAAAAGTATCCTCCCACAGTGCTTTTCCTAAATATTTCTTAATATTTAGAACGTAAATTTGTGGCCAAAGAAAAACCATAGACATATTATTATTTCTTCTATTAGACATTAGTATTTTGGTGTAAAGTTTAATATTGTATCGAAAAGTATCCTCCCACAGTGCTTTTCCTAAATATTTCTTAATATTTAGAACGTAAATTTGTGGCCAAAGAAAAACCATAGACATATTATTATTTCTTCTATTAGACATTAGTATTTTGGTGTAAAGTTTAATATTGTATCGAAAAGTATCCTCCCACAGTGCTTTTCCTAAATATTTCTTAATATTTAGAACGTAAATTTGTGGCCAAAGAAAAACCATAGACATATTATTATTTCTTCTATTAGACATTAGTATTTTGGTGTAAAGTTTAATATTGTATCGAAAAATTTAAAATTAAAAGTACCTACAATAAAGTCGCCACAGTGGTTCTTTTCTCGTGCGTCATCACTTTTACGTCATCAAAATCGTATGAATCAAATCAAAATTACGAGACGAAAAAAGTCAAAACTAAGTCTAAGTTCATAAAATGGACGTGCCTGCCTACCGTTTGACGTACCTACATAATATCCCGAAAAATTAGTATTTATTTTAAGTTTTGCCCGGCATTCTCTATTATCTAAAAGATTGACAAACAAATGTTAATACATTTAATACTATTTTTAAAGCTTAAAATCTAGAAAAGTTTGGTGTTTTATTGACTATTAAAATCGCAAAAGTCAAATTTTTGACATCCTTTCATTTAAGAGAATTTAGCCACTGCCGTAAACTTTTCAAAGAACTTTCACGGTTAGAATATTTAAAATAAATAAATTAGGTATTATCAAAATCCATAAATACTTACCGCCAAAACAGATGGTGGGTATAATTAGCTCTAAAAAGAACTATTTTTAGAAAAAGGAACAGTTTTAAGGCACACAAATTTACAAAATACGAATTAGATTGGCAGATCAAAATAAGGTTGACAATGACGATCTAAAATACAACGGTAGTCAACTAAACAAATAAAAAAAGTAATTAATTGACGTTTATAGTTTTATTCTTGTCTAGCACGTTATATTATTGCGGAATCTTGGAGACGTTCTTTTATGCTTTTATTCAAACTTGTTACTGTAATAAATAAGGATGCAGAGTTATTAACCACGTTGAGTCCTGATCGTTGATTGATGACGCATGGGAAAAGATCCACTGTGGCGACTTTAGCAACCATTAGAAAGGTTTAAAATACATCTAGACCACCTGTTTTCACTAAAGGGTTTTCAATTTAGTGCATCAAAATATTTAGATCTTGTTTCCCAGTTGTGTTTTTACCGTGGCATTGCTTGAATGCAACTTATTATGATGTTTTTGCGTTAATTTGATTATTTGCCATTAAATCGTTTTGCCGATAAATAATTTTCCGGGATATTGTTCCTCTGCCTTCATATATTTAAATTAAATAAAAAACTGTTAATTCTCTACATGTTTCGACTGCAGAAGAATAAAAGACAGGAATATATCCAGCTGATTTCGTATAAGGTCACACGCCACAGAATTCATGGAGACGAGACGGGATAGACGGCAGTGCTATGATGAAATGATAATAACATTTCATATAGTAAATATCACTGTTTTCTTCTTAAAATATGTTATGTTTTTTTTTTTTTTTTTTTTTTTTTTGTTAATTTATTCAGGTCTCTTAGAGAAAATGGACAACTTCTATGAATGTTATGTTTTCTTAATAAAAATATTGCTAGAAAACACTGTTTTGAATTTTGGCAGCGTTGATTATATCTTCTCGATAACTTCCCTGATTTTGGCAATTATTTCCAACGTATCTTCATAAGATTTCATACAGTGCCTAAAGTCTCCCCCCCCCCTCCAACTTCTAAACCGTTAGGTATATTTTAATGAAATTTTGAACGATACTATTTGAGCAAGTCTTGCACTTTTTGACATACCAATGACAGCTTTAAATGTCAAGATGACAGCTGGGTCCGCTTTTGGAATATTTTTTTAAATGGAACACCCTGTATATTTTTGCATTTTTAAATTCCACATAAAATTATAATTATTTTTTATTAAATGCATTATTAGTCTATACTTCATAGTTTCCGAGATATTGACTCTCGAAAAGTGACATTTTTGAACTTTGACAGCTTATAACCTTCTAACAGTACGTCTTAGAGCAAAACGGGTTACATGTCCCTATCCTCAATTTTTATTATCTTCCCAAAAATATTAAAAAAAAAATATTTCTATGCTTTCGAGTTACATCCGGTTTAACCGAAAGTTGATTTTTTTGGGAAGATAATAAAAATTGAAGATAGGGACATGTAAGCGGTTTTGCTCTAAGACGTACTGTTAGAAGGTTATAAGCTGTCAAAATTCAAAAATGTCACTTTTCGAGAGTCAATATCTCGGAAACTATGAAGTATAGACTAATAATGCATTTAATAAAAAATAATTATAATTTTATGTGGAATTTAAAAATGTAAAAATATACATTTAAAAAAATATTCCAAAAGCGGACCCAGCTGTCATCTTGACATTTAAAGCTGTCATTGGTATGTCAAAAAGTGCAAGACTTGCTCAAATATTATCGTTCAAAATTTCATTAAAATATACCGAACGGTTTAGAAGTTAGAGGGGGGGGACGGACTTTAGGTCCTCACTGTATAGGTAAGACTCCAATTCCCTAGTTTTATAACGTCTACAGTGACCGGCAGAAAGTGCGCAGCATATGGGAAAGTTTTTTTTTATCTTTAAGTTTAGAAAATTAATTTTATTTTAGATAGGTTCTGCATGTTTTCAAACCAAAATAACACCCATTAAATCCGGTAAAAGTCTTATTTCGCTTATTTTGGACAAAAAAATTGATTTAATCGTGTTTTCTGAATAACCCTGTATAAAAAACAAATAACAACCGAACAGTACGAAAATACGATTTTCTGCAGACTTTGTTACAGATAACCGTCGATCATAATTCCGATTGGTTTGTTTTCATAATGTTATGGCTTTTTAAAATAAAAACATAAAAATATTAAATATTTTTGCTGCACACCGTATTTTATTTTCTGAGGGAACAAGTTAATTTCATCTAACTGATATTTTTTAATTTACATTCACTTAAAGCATCTCCTAAATAGTTTTTTATACATTAAAGTATGCATAGAAAGTTTCCTTTTGATTTATAAAGAAAATAATTTAAATTAAAAATATATTTTGAACGGACTTTATTCGTCACGCAAAATAATGATCAATAATATATTTTGTACACATTTTAAATAATTTTTAAATAATGTTTCTTCAAATACTGATTTTTTATGCCCCAAATAAGCCTAAAAATAATAACAAAAATTAATTTTATTCTCATAATCTATACTATTTAAGATCAAAGCAGCCAAATAAAAAAAAATAAAAAAATAAATTTATAAATCAAAAGGAAACTTTCTATGCATACTTTAATGTATATAAAAAACTATTAAGGAGATGCTTTAAGTCAATGTAAATTAAAAAATATCAGTTAGATTAAATTAACTTGTTCCCTCAGAAATTAAAATACGGCGTGCAGCAAAAACATTTAATATTTTTATGTTTTTATTTTAAAAAGCCATAATATTATGAAAACAAACTAATCGGACTTATGATCGACGGTTATGTCTAACAAAGTCTGAAGAAAATCTTATTTTCGCACTGTTCCGTTGCCATTTATTTTTTATTCAGGTTTATTCAGAAAACACTATTAAATCCATTTTTTTTGTCCAAAATAAGCGAAATTAGCGAAATTTGGAATTTGGGTATAACTTTGAAATTAAAACAATAATTCTTTATAAAAAAATATTTTAAAATGAAAGATGGAGGTACTTTACTCTTAGCGGAATTTCAAATTTTTTATCCTACCTCGTATACCATACGACTTTTAGCGGATTTAATGGGTGTTATTTTGGTTTGAGAACATGCAGAACCTATCTAAAATAAAATTAGTTTTCTAAACTTAAAGATAAAAAACTTTCCCATATGCTGCGCACTTTCTGCCGGTCACTGTATAAAGCAAGATACTTTAGATTTGAATTAAACTATATTATTTCAAAATAATAAGCTCAGACAACATTTAAACTTATTAGTGTAAAAACATGTCAATGTCTTGACTTCTTGTGATGACTTGACGAGCAAAACTTTCCTCCCTATATTGTAAACAACGCATTTTGACACCGTTTTGAAGGACGTAAGTAACAATTACCAAAGGGGTATCGATTGCCCTTGCCGACGGGTTGAAAGTCAACTTACCACCCTTGGGTGGTAATAATTTATGCCATATAAAAACAACGATTTATAAAAATTAACTAATATTAAGTGATATGAATATTAATAGTATAATTATTATAATTATGAACATTATTTACAAAATTTGGATGAATGTTTTCTCGTTTTTTCTCAATTTGTATAAAATGTTCTGACTCCATAATTTCTCCATCTCTAACCAAGTTTTCTGTTACTCTTGAAGTACTGCAGGAGACTTCTTTTTGGCTTCGTTATATTGTATAAAATTTTATTTGCAACTTCTTGACGCTCTCCGCTACATAACTTTCCGCAATAGTTGCAGATTTCCATCCGCCATGTCGCTTGAAGGCTAAGACATCAACTCCAGTATTCGCTAATAAAGTGGCCGACGTTCTTCTACGGGAGTGTCCAGTATACTCCTTAAAGTTCTAAACGTTCAGAAATTTACCAATTTTACTTTGAAATGAAGAAATCGCGTTTTTCCCGACAGGCTGGTTTAAGCACTCTCCATTTTGATATCGCATGAAGAAGCTATAGGATTAAAATTCGTCATGTGGGATCTTATATCAATTAATTTCGAACTATTTTGAAATAACAAACCTTCTCATTCTTATTTCAGTTTTACGTGCCATTCCATTTTTGGAATCAGGAATAGTAACAAATATGACTTCATGCCTTAATTCAACATTGTCCATTTTCATTGCACAAAGTTCACTAGAACGGCACGCTCCAGCAATTCCCATTATCATTACAGCCTTCATCATTACATAAATATCATCGGGTGCTTCAAACAGGAATTTATTTACATCTTCCCTGTCAAACACATTGGATTTTTGGGTTTGTATCCGTCATTTTTTCTTTTTAAAAATGCTCGAAGTTTAGGATACTTGGAAGTATCTATGTTTTCCTCTATAAAAAGGGTGGACTTCAGCATGGAATATTTACACCATAAGCTTGAAGGAGACTTTAATACAAAATTTTTTTGTGAAAGTACGCCAAAAGCACGGTTTCTGAAACTGCAGTAGCAGTCTTTGTTTGGCACCATTTCTTGAAGTATTGATACGTTGCTTCATACCTCTTCCTCGATTTTTCTGGCAGCAGCGACAAACAAGCGATATTTGCCGATTCTTCCATATCCATTTGGCTGTTATACAAATCAATATTTTCAATTTCTCTCAATTTTTGATAATAAACTGTCAGCTTGACGTTGTTGTTAAAATAACAATGCTTATTATGCTATAGAAACCGGTCATAGCTGTCCATAATTTCATACGAAAAGTATCGAATTAATTTAATGTTAAAAAAATGTTATATACTTCGCGGGATATAAGTATATTTACTAGTCTCAAACTTTAATGCCAGCTCTCGTTATCGCTCGGGCGCGAAATCGTTCTCGACTAGTAAATGTTACTTACATCCCTTGTAGTATTACATGACGTTAATAGTAGCAGTGATACGTTTTACATAAATGAACCTCCGATCTTTGCGAACGAGGAACGATGAGCGAGGTGCAGAAATTCAAACCTAAAATCCGTGTCTGATGAGGATGGGAACATGTTGGCTTAAAAACAGTTGTTTCTTTATTCTGCAATTTAAATTTTTTATACACATAGACCACCCCCTGTCAGCGATGGGATATTAAAAAAATTATTAATTTAACCATGATTTCAAACGGAATTAGACCTACCTCATTTTCTCTGCCTTCACTCATTCTATGAGAAATGACGTATTCATATGCTGCTCTAGTAGGGCTATAATAAATAGACAACGAAGACACATCTCTAATCAGAATAACAGATGGTGCAATAAATAATACTCTGACAGACACGGAATGTTAAATTTCTAAACAAACCATTTTGGTTAGGCCATTGTGATAATTTAATTGGAGACCGAACTCCGGACAGGGTGTCATCAATAATAAGGTTATTTTGTCTCGTTTCATTCGCTTTCCCCTAGGCCATATGCCACTATAGGGTCTAACCTATTGGAATTTTCATTAAAGCGGAAAAAATAACGGTACACACTTATTTTAGAAGGGTGCGAGTCATTTGAAAAATGTGGAAGATAATTGCTCTTGGGGCAAACATTACATCTAGCGGTTCAGTTATCAAGAAATAAACATTTTATACAATAATAGCAAATAATGTTACACAATAGTATAGCAAGTAACGATCGTGAAGTAACAATATTATCATTAAAAAAAATGGTTTGGACAATAACTAGACAAGGTCTCGTTTAGCTTCAGCTAGCACACCAACATAGTAGCATTTTTAATCTTCGTAACTGTGCCTGTCGCGAGGAATGTTAACGTTGCTGCAAGCCCCCAATATGTGGTGTAATAGCTTGTCTTAACGGTGTGTCTTGTTTGATGATAAGGATAATTCATTATTTTTTAAAGAATACAATAGGTTTAGTAATCCATTTGCAAATAATTATACTTGTCTACCAATATACTGGGATTAGCGTTGATTGTATCTTCTCGATAATTTTCCTGATTTTGGCAATTATTTTCAACATACCTTCATACTGTGGCTTCATAAGATTTCATAGATGACTACAACTCAAACATTTATATACAGGGTCTCCGGGAATGATGAGCAAAAACTTTGGGGGATAATTCTAGACCGAAAATAAATGCTATCTCTTCCTATAACATTTCTTCGAAAATTGATTATTAACGAAGTTAAAGTTAAATTTAATTTGTTTTTATAAGTTTGCAAATGTGTTACGTTGTTTTGTCTAAACCAGTTTCCTATATTTCTTGCAGTATGCACAGGGCAGTTATACTGCTGAAATATAAAGTTATTTTCTTCAAAAACTATCGCGGCAGAAGAAGGAAAAACATTTTCCAAAATCTAAAGATATATATTACTGTTTAGTATTCCACCAATATTCCAGCATACACCTGTACCGTAAACACTTATCCATGCCCACATATTAACGGAGAAATGTCCACTGTTTTGCTTTTTTGAGTATACTTCTTATCATATCGGGAATTTGGCGGTCTATATACTCGAATCCTTCCATTATATTATGGAGACTGAAAAGTTTTCTCATTGGAAAAGATAACATTTTGCCAAAAAAAAAATCATTTTCTGGTAAATATTGCATAGCAAACCCAATTCTTTGTTCCTTATCACTATTTTTTAAAAACAGTTTGGATGGAGCTGCTCGATTTCTTAATTCGGGCCATTGTCTTACTCGGCGTTGCGCAGTTCTAGATAAAGCAGGGAATTCTGTTATGTGCATAGCCGATACTGCAGTTTCAAATGGATTTTGCCGTAAATACTTCACCAAATTTCGGTCTTCTTCATTTTATGATTTTCTATTATTTAAACCAGACCCAACAGACCTTTCAAGTGTTTGATGATAGCGCCATTTTTTTACAATTTCTTGAACAGTGCTCCTAGGTACTCTAAAATGATGAGCTATTTTTCCATAAGACCGCCCTACTAAATATATTATTCTTGCTTTTTCAATAATACTTAAATGAGGCATTTTTAAATCAAATAAGATAATGACAATACTTTGACAGATATCATGATAACAATTAACACGTTACAAAGTTGCATTTACAGTGTCACAGTTTAGTGTACGAAATTATCTGTCGTCATCTGTACCTAGGTATAAGTTTTTCAAATATTTATTTTATATACAATAAAATAGCCTGATGTTGTACTTGGTCATCATGAGAAATAAACCAATGTTCTTTGATTATTTCCATAATATGATTATGGCTCTCAGCAAGTTATTAAAATTTATTAGATCTAATTGTTAAAATGCAATTATTTAATATTGATTTTAAAGTTAAGCTTAAACATGTGTTACAAACCAAAAACCATAACTCTTTTTTATTGCCTGGCCATAGATATATCTTTCATAACGAATAGTTAGGATATTTATGTTTTCTATTTAATAGTCGAATTTGTGTATGGACTCGATATACTTACGGCACCGTAAAAACTGTAAACATTTTGTTTTTCATTTTACCAAGTACTGGGTAAAACCTAACAAAGGTAAATTCGCCATCAATACTTTACTCGACCATGTAATACTCTGTCAGGTATACATAAGGATATCCACAAGGATCATACTATTATATACTATATTACTTTCAGACCCAAACTACGTTTTCAATAATACTTATTTTATGAAGTTACCTTATACAGGGTCAAAAACAAATGAAGTTTGCATCACATGCGACCAAATTTTAATAGCCCAAATTTGATTTTGTAGAAAAACACACATTTAATATGGAGAAAATCTATCTGAAATAAAGCCTTGTCAAAAATAAGAAGTTTTATGTAGGTTGCGTTCAGTCTTATTTTGCAAAACTGGTGCAATTTACAAAATATGGGTAAAAAATCAAAATTATCTTATGCTGCTGAAATTTGGCATGTGGGCTAGAAACTGCATTTTAAAAAACTTTTTCCAATAATTTTTTTCGATATTTTCAGAAATAACCCCACTTTTGAATTATTTTTTGGAAAAAATTTAAATTTGACAGATAATGCGAATCACATGATGCCAAAGTCAAATTTTGAATAAAGCTATTAATTAAAAAAAATCCCATATGATACGGACTTTACTGGTGACACTGTATGTAAATTCATATAGCTATAAAAAGCTTCTATCAGGCTTTTGCGGAGCGGTAAATTAATTACGATGAGTTACGGTCAAGCTCTTATTCAAAAAGGTTTTTTTAGTTCCCTTAAAAATACGTTTGTGAGCCCAACGACGACCGTGGACAGTCGTTTTGTGACCCTTATTGTGGCACCTTTTACGGCTAGACCTTTATTTTTAAACATAACCTTATTTGGCCCTTGTTATTCTAAAATCCTTCTTTATAACGTCATATTTTTACAGGCTTCTATTCAACGAAATACTCTTTATAGGATTCGTGCCTGTTAGAGAATAATAGTATATTGAACGCTCGCGCTTAAAAGAAAAATTGTTTCAATTGCCCAGAAAATTTCAATAAGAAATTACTTTCTGGAATGTCGTATTTGGGTCATTATCATTGCGAGGGACCTTTTTAGGATTTGGAAAATAAAATTATGAATATCAAATAGTTTGGAAACTTTTACTTTATTTATAATTATGAGACGATACTCTATTACATTAGAGTTCTCGCCGAGCTCAATATTAATAAATGTCAAAAATATGTAAAAAAATGGAAACGCGTGATAACGGAGGTGACCTTATGATAACGGAGATACAATATAACAAAAATAATCTATTCTAAAGGGCTGTAAAGTGAGTATTTCTTCTTTTACCGGAAAATCTTGCAACAATATATTTGCCTTCGGCTTGGAAAAGCTTTTGCCCAGTTACGACATCGTCGCTGGAATCTGATGAATAGACATCATCATAACGAAGTCGCTTTGTTTTTGGATTGACAGTAGTAATATTTCCCGAAACTGTTATAAAGGAAATTTTACTTGGAAACAAGTGTAATTATTTTAAAAACAAACAACAAATTTGTATTTTTTAATTAATTTGCCATTAATGAAGTTTAGCATATTCCGTTTTTGATTATTGCTACTTGTTTTTTTAAAATTATGTTTTACTTGTCTTGAAATAAACTCACCAAACAGTAATTTGCGTTTTACTACTTCTGGAACATTTTTTTGACCTTCTAAAAGTTTATTTACTTTTACATTTGGACTATCAGGGTTTTTGGCACTTTCTTTGCTCTATCTGCACGTTTCTTATATTTTATTATTATTTTTTTAAGTTTACTTATTTGCGGTTGTAACTCTCTATTTTCTTTCCATAATCTTTCACGATTGTTTCTTGTTTTTTTTTTCATTTCTTGCTTGTCTAGTTGGAGTATTATAGTATAGTCATTATC
The DNA here is from genome assembly GCA_963969555.1 of Polydrusus pterygomalis. NCBI lineage: Eukaryota > Metazoa > Arthropoda > Insecta > Coleoptera > Curculionidae > Polydrusus > Polydrusus pterygomalis. The sequence continues at coordinate 26,642,888 of OZ018379.1, forward strand.
TTCATTATTAAGGGCATCAATGTTTTCAATGATTATTGTACTAGGCGGTGGAGTATTTGCATTTAACAGTTCTTCCACCCTTGCTGTTTCCTTTTGATTTATTCTATATTTTTGAGAACGTTTTTTCCAGTCCTTTCGTTTAACCCTTTTTTGCCGCTCACTCATATTCGAAATCATTTTAATTTTTCCAATATCCTTCCGTTTAAAGTAGCGCAGTCGTTAATTTTCCTTATATTCTTCGTGTTTCGTAGCATCGTTTCTTATTCTTTCTCTCATTCGCATCATATTCAACCTAACTTGTTCTCTTCGTCTCTCAGTGGCTGCATCTATTGAACACTTTCTTTTTTTTTGCCATTGCAAATCTAAATAAATAAAAAAATAGTTGTCCTGTGCTAATATGTTAGAAAATATATCCTCCGTTATCGTCCATCACCTCCGTTATCATTAAATGCTAACTGATGTGAGATAACGGAGGTGACGAAAATTCATTATTTTAGGTTTTAAAAATACAAAATTAATAAAAAAATAAAGTGTGTATAATATATTTCATTACTAACATCCATAGTACTTTAAAATATATTTTTTTTCTTTTTTTTTCTTTGGTACTTACCAGAGAAAACTTGGTCACGGTGATGACCAGACAAGCTTTACATCTGCCAATAAACGCACTTAATCACGAAATATTTCACTAGCGAATAACAGTAGTACACCGCTTCGTAGTCGGTCTCATACTAAACCGGTTTTTCAAGAATAAAGAATTCTGCATTTGGTTAGAACGTTAGGTGCGCCACCTGCCGGATATAATTTGAATTTCTTTCTTGATAACGGAAATGATGCAAGGTGCAGCGACAGGCAGATGAATACTAATAAATAAATAAATTATATAATATAAAATATAATTTTCTTATATTTAGGAGCGTCTAGCTCTCAGTAATTAATAATAGGAATTATGTTTATTAATATTAATTTCTAACATTTTTATGCTGCATATTATATACAAAAAGAGGGAGGGAGACAGATAACGGTGGTGACTTTAGTGCATTAAATTAACAGAATTTGGCAAGTAAAATAAAGATTTTAATATTTTAAATAAATAAAATAAATAAATCATTGTTTATTTATAACATTAAAAATATTATGGTATTCTTAGCAGATATATTTGTCCAAAAAAACCTTGAGAGACTTCAAAGTTTCCTTTTGAATGATAATGACCCATTTAAGATTTTGATTTTGGGAAGAGGGAGGAGGGAGGGGAGGGCACGACTTGTTTTAGGGTGCAAATTGAGAAGCAAACATGTAGGAGCCAATAAAGTCATGTATATTAATTGTTGATATTGAAATTATTGGTAAAAACGTGTACAGCCCAATCTTCTAAATGTTTCCAGAGTGAAATGATCGAATTAAACTATTTGTGGGCTATCATAATATAATCCTTAAGGTGGGATTAACGACGCCATTTCTCAACTATTGACGAATCGCATGCGCACTGCAGTGCTGTGTTGATCATAGTAGTTTTTTTTTATGTTTTTGGCATACGACGAAGAAAGACAGACATATTCTCGAGCTGGTAGAGCGAGGCAGATCTTAGTCAGTCGGTCATAATTTTGTTTACTTTCGTGTTTTGTGCAATTACGGAACCTTTCCTGTTAAAACAAACACATATTCTCTAGAATTCTTAGGATTGATGACATCTAGATAGACTAGAAAATATCGTGTTATCAGTAAAAATTCTTGTTTTTACTTCAGTTTTGAAAATCGACGTGTTTACGTTCAAGGATTTTAAGGTAAATTGTGGCAATTTTAGTGGTTTCAAAAAATTGCTTTTTTGAATGTTTCTGTGCATTTATTCAAAAAAAAACACCGGAATACTATTCCTCAATGTTTCCCTGAACAGCCCTTTTTAAAATCAGATCCTAATTATTTTTTTAATAATTGCAAGGTTCCCGAAGTTACCCCAGCATTGAAGCCCTTTAGGGCCAATTGTATAGGTTTGGGTTGACTTAAAAATGAGAGTTAATCGGGGGGATAAGTATAAAAATACATTGTATAGGCAGAGGTTATTCCCTATTCTAGGATAAACCCTCAACTCGTGGATCGGGTATGAGTTAACCTACAATCTCGGGATTAGAAGCCTGAAAATGGCGTATTTTACAACAATAACCTAATGTTCCTATTTTTTATTTTATTATTTAAAATTATTATTAAGGCCTTTGATAAGTAGGTATTGTTTATGATTTTCTTTCGGATGATGAAGATGATTTAGATATTATTGACCTTATATCATACTGAAGTTAGCAGCTAGTTCAAATAAGACTTTCTTAACACAAACCCATACTGGCAAAACATTTTACCTTGTGTTAACTCACGGAATATCTCTAGGATTAAACTTAGGTTTAACACTAAGGTAAATTCATACCTATACAATTGGCCCTTATAGGTCTTTTATACATGATTGACCTTGATAACTGGGCCCTTAACGCTTGTAATCATACTATTTGTTAATTTTTTAAAAATTTTATTCGAATTTATTGATTTTTGTATAAAATTAGAATTTTAGAACTTCCACAATTCCTTTTTAAAAATTGTTTGAGTTTGATGTAAAATCCAAGCGTTTACATTTCTATCCTTTACATGCTTTCTTTCTTGGCGTCAACGCGTTGGCGGCACGCGACAAAAGTGATATTACAGCGACAAATTCTTTATCCGAACTTTGCATAATTTTCCATTAAATAATTTAAAATTAGAGATACAACAAATAGTAAGTACCTAGTAAGAATCCTCCTAAAATAAACCATATACATATTGAAATGTTAAAAAAAAATTTAATACACAAGGTGTTTTTGTAATTAATATAATAGGTTCTTCCAGAAATATTAAACCATATTCAAACTTCTCCCATCCCTGTTTAAGTATTTATAAAAACATTTTTAATAATTATTACTAATTGCACAGGAAGAAAAAATAATAACTACTTGTTATGTTTCACAAATTTAATCAGTTTCCTGACACGTGTTTCGGCCCTTGCGGGCCATTTTCAAAGGAGTACAAGAAGATACTAAATTCTACGTAACATTATAAAGGTATTTATATCATATAATGGTAATTATAAACATGTCATTTTTCTTCCTGTGCAATGGTAGAACAGTTTCACCAAGCATGTAGCCCAACACAAATTAATTATAAATTATTACAAAATAAAATCCTTTAGAAAAAAGATCACGTTTCGTTTGAAACTAAAAAATGAGCAAGTTAGAAGAGCTTTTCCTTTTATTAGAAAACAAACGAAAGTGGGAATGAAGTCATGGCACGGTTGACGTTTCCCAGGAGAACAAAATCCCCGATTTAGTATCGTGCGCGTCGGACCTAAAACAACAGCAACACAGATACATTAATGATATGTGGCCATTAGCTATATAGCCCAAACTAACATTATGATAACATTAGCTATAAATAATGTTTTAACTTTAGTGGACCTAAGTGGCATAACCAGAGCAAGAGGACCGAACGGGCAATATTTTTGTTTCGGATTATAATAAAGCTAAATTTGTATAGCTCACTATGGCACCCTGTTTGAATAAAGAACTAATTACGACAGCAAAAATTATTGTTTGTTAAACAAACTGCAAGGATAGGTCTGGCTAAATTAAGAGACATTAAAAATAACTGGATGCATATTGTACTTTCCAAAATTTTTTTTGTTAATTTCTAGTATATTTAATAATAATTTATTTATTATTTTCAATATTAACATTACATTTAGTTACAAAACATAACATATTATTATGTAGGAAATAAAGAATCATATTTACTGCCTCCCACGCATGGATGCTGTTGACGTCAAGGAAACTTTAGAGGCTAAAGTGTAAATATAGATTAGATTTTACTTAAAATAATAAATGTTATTAAGTATATGCCTTTTTTCTCCTCCCTATATTGTAAACAACGCATTTTGACACTGTTTTGAAGGACGTACCTAAGTAACAATTACCACAAAAGTATCGATTGCCCTTGACGACGGGTTGTAAGTGTATATATATTTTATTTGACGTTGAAAGGTAATTCTGTCAAATCAATAATTAAAAAGTTGACATATTAAGACTTCACGTTTCACGGGTTGTTGATGTTGCCATGGTAACTTTAAAACACGCGCGTTTTTGAAAGTGTTATTTAAACACGCTGAGGCGTACTTTAAATAAGCGAAATAGGGTATCAATAAAAAAAAGCACATATGAATAGGGACAGACGGGCGACAGCGACTTTGTTTTATACTATGTTAAGATTTCCATCAAGTAAAGGCCTCACCGATTCAAATGTCTACATTATCCAAATGCGAAAGTGAATAGTGGGTCGTATTCCGTTTTTATGTCCTTTCCAAGGAGTTATCACAATGCGTACCTTTACATTTGACAAAAAAATTGGGGGCAGTTTCTACGCTCAAAAAGGGGTAAATTTCCTAAAGACACAAAATAAGTATGCCAAAATAAAAATAAACACAGCCGTAGTTCTGAATTTTTTCAGCAAATAAAAAGGCTTTCTATAATACTGAATTTATTCCAGTTAAAACTCCACCCTGTATACAAAATATTATTACATCTTGCATTATTTTTACAATTTTATTTTGATGCAAGTTCCTTATTAATATCGAGCCGACAATAATAATATTTTGCTTTATTTTCAGTTCATAAAATTATCATTTTATCAAAATTAGTCACCAGAGATTTCCAAAAAATGTCTTTACAATAAAAGAAAGATGACGAAATAAAAAATTATACAGTCGACAGTCTTTCTAGGTACTAAAATCCAACAAAAACTATGTTTAAACCAGAGATCATTCTGAAGACACTCGTCGATTGGACGCCGATCGATTTTAGTATATTTGCAAATTAACATCAGCTCTAGAAACAGAACGTTGGGATATAAGTCTCCCGAAGGATAACTGGTTGGTGTCATTGCTTTGAATATTTAACCCCAGGAAATAATTACTATCAAGACACCAATAGAATTTACATATTTATTATGGGACGAGGGTAAGGATCCATAGCAATTATTGGCATTTGGTAACTTTTGGGTAATTTAGAAGCCCTAAAAAGAATATTATTCTTCAATAAAAACTCCCAAGCAAATTATTTCGAAAACTAATAGTGGCATGTAAATTCTGTAAACGCCAGTTTTTAGCCTCTACGATTGGCCTCACAACTGTGTAAAAAATGTGTTTGAATAATACAAGCGCCACGCCCACGGTGCAAAGATTTTTTTCGATGACAGGAACTTTTAAATTTTGTGTTTCTTAAGGATAATTAATTTTTGGTCAAATTATGTCCCATAAAAAATTTGGATAAATCCAACATGAAAGGAGATATTTGGGGTTAAGTTTTCTTTTTTTAATAATTTTAACGAGTATTTTAATTTATTATAAATCAAATCAAAACAAATAAACAAAACATTAGCGCCTAGCGGCATCGACAGGTCGCCTCGTCAGAGCACATAATATATCGATTATTCTACCGTGGCATCGCGAACAGCTGTTGTTGGGCGCGGAAAATTGGAGCTCGTCCGTGGCCGCTCGTTGTGCGATGTATAGGTGACGTCACGCCTTTGTCGTCATGGCAACTCATCGAGAAGCCGCGTTGAATCGAGACGGATAATCGGTCGCCCCCGCCCGCCCGCGCTTAGTATAACATTGAGAGCGCGGAACTCGCTTGTCTATGAGTATAACCTGCCCGTTGGAATAGGGCTATGTTTGGTTTATGCCTGCGCTTAGTATAACCTACCCGCTGGAATAGGGCTATGTTTGGTTTGAATTATTTTAATGGATTGCTTACATAGATTGCGTTATTGGTTTTTTAAGTACAGTATTTTTGGATTCTGTTTGAAATAATTGCAGGGAGGGCGGCGCCCCAGAGCCCTTCATTAACGAGCCGCCACTGAATTTCAATATTTTTTTCGGATTAAGCAGGAACTAAAAATATCCTTTTCCTGTATGTTAAATTGTTTTCATATCTTGCTTCGTTTTTGAGAAATAAAAATAAAAACAATTTTATTGCATATCTCTGGAAAACAAAAATTATTAAATAATTAATACGTTGTATTTTTTGTTGTATAAAAGCATTAAAACATTAAAGCATTATAAAATAAAATTAAGAGATGTTTTAAATTTTATGGAAGAACTGCATGAAAAATTATACAAAATTATTAATGAAAATTAGAACAATACCAAAAACTATTTAATGGGATCGAATAAGGTGTTCAAAATTATTGCAGCTTTCATATACACACATAGCAAATCGATATAATAATTCGGTTCTGCAAACTCTCAATAGTGTATTTCGATTAATAGCAAAAGATACAACGTATTAATTATTTAATGATTTTTGTTTTCCAAAGATATGCAATAAAATTGTTTTTATTTTTATTTCTCAAAAACCAAGCAAGATAAGAAAACAATTAAACAGACAAGAAAAGGATATTTTTAGTTGCTTAATCTGAAAAAAATATAAAAATTACCAAAAACTCTTATTTTTTGCCAATATTATTTGTTAAGGCGAGACGTCATTGGACGTAATATGGACGTATATATTTATACGAGCGTTTTATCACTAAAATTATCATTACCAAAATTAAATTGAAATACTCGTTAAAATTATTTTTAAAAAAACTTAACCCCAAATATCTCCGGTCATCTTGGTTTTATCAAAAATATTTATGGGACGTAATATGATCAAAAATTAATTATCTTTAAGAACCACAAAATTTAAAAGTTCCTGTCATCAAAAAAATTCTTTGCACCGTGGCGACACCTACATCTTGTATTATTCAAACACATTTTTTTCACAGTTGTGAAGCCAATCATAGAGACTAAAAACTGGCGTTTACAGACTTTACATGTCGCTTATAGTTTTCGAAATAATTGGCCTGGGAGTTTTTATTGAAACACCCTGTATAGCCATAGAACTAAAACTTGATGAAATCACTTTTACAGCTCTTTCAATTTGAATCACTATAAATTTTATTGAAAATTACATTATTATTCTCTTCTAAAATAAAAGTTATGCAAACGTAACATTGAGTCACAAACACTGGGACAAAGAATGAGGCAGAATTTCCTTAATTCTTACCTTTGGTTTGGCTTTCCTTGTTTTATAAGCCTGGACAATGTTTGTTGTCATTTTGCTTGCAAATATACCGTTGACTTGTTTTGTTTTCTACCATTTTGAACTAACATCAAGGTATAGTGAACGGGAATCTACTATCTACTTTCTGTTCACTTTGCAATTTTCGTTTCGATTAACAGGTAGGATTTCTTTTTAATGTTTTTCAAGGTTTAACTACTCTCTTCTAGGGGGTGTTGTTGCGGATAGCTAAAATTCCACCGAGTTTGTAGATTACCTTCCTGAGTGTTTTTGCGCTTGGAAAAATTGTCACCAGAGGGACCTAATAGTATTAGCTTTGAATAATCACAGAATCGCGTGCGTTTTATCTTACCTTATCTGGTACTTTTTTGCGACCTTTTTTGCGCTATTTGTTCACTGCGAGTACTACGTTGATACCTAACAAAATCGACAAATTCCTTTCTTTCTTGAACCTTTGGCAAAGCTAGTAGCTGTTCGGCTTTGAAAACTTATTTAATTATTTTACCTTAATTAAAAGTTTACACGCTAAGTACTAGGTAGGTAAATTTCCTTATCATATCTTATTCTCAAATAAAATGTTACAGTTCATAATATTGAGGTATTTTATTGAGTTTTGATTTCTCTGTAATTAAGTTTGTATTAAAAATACTTACTCTTTATTATGCTTAGACAAATAATTACCTATCTGGAACTTACCTTATTTTTATATGTATTTTAGATTTGCAAAAACAGGTAAAAGAAACAAGAAAGCCTGTCTCAATAAAAAGTAAATTTCCTGGCATGCTCAGAGTTTTATTGGTCTAAACCCACGTAAAATATACCCTGAGAAAAAACCGTCACAAGAAATTTGCTTTAATCTTCTGAATAAGCAACATTATGTGAAGTTGCAGAGTTGCAGGTAGGTAAACTTTGATTTGTCGTCATCAACTTGTCAAATAATATATCATAGTGTTGTCATTATTTTCTATATAAAAAAACGACAATGCCAACATTAACTATAGAACAAAAAGCTGTAACTCACAACAAATTGAATGAGAGGGTACCTGTAGGGGCCCAAGAGTTTTACAATTTATCCAGGGAAGACTGACGGCTACTGTGTGTCGAGATGCCAGACCTCAATCATATTGAGATTGTTTGGGAAAAAATTACAAAATATATATAAGCATGATATTAGACCGAAAAGCCAAGAAGAACTCTGACAGAATATACTTATTGCAAATAATGCCATTATGTGCAACAAATATACTGATTTCCCTGCTTGTTCATATTATTTACAAAAATAAAAATCGCTTGACATTGGACACTTTTGATTTCCAGATACCGTGCGAGCAAAAATTATTTGCATCAAAGAGGGCTTGGATTAAAAAACGTAGGGCTTGGTTTAGATCACAATGATATGGGGACGATATATCTAACCAAATATAGGTTAAAATTTTGTCAAATACATATTATGACATGCCAAACTAATCAGTAATAAAATAAGTACACAAATACAAATTTATTTTTGTTGTTTACAAAATTATAGTACTTGCACTTTATAAGGAAATAAATTTGGCTTCTTCTTAAGAATAGTCCTGCATGTTCCATAAGATCTTCCCACTTCTTGGGACAGGCGTCTTATACAATTTGTTGGCGTATTTTGCATTATTTCACGAACGTTTGCAACAAGTTTTTCTGTTCTTACAGATGGTCCTCCTGCTCCTTTTTTGTGTTGTATAGAACTTGTTTCCCTAAATACAGCCACGGTTCTTTTCAGGCAATGATAAAAATCCCCAGCAATAAAAGCAACGCTAGGAAAATGTTCGTGAAAATCGTCCATGCATAAACCCGGATTGTATTGCCACTCACCATTTACTCTAACCCCATTTCGAAAATACGCTTCAACCATAAATGTTTTGTGCTATTCCGTAAAGCCCATTGTGTGAATTGTTCAAGAAATTGGAAAAATTAGCGATGAATAAAATTACTTGTAACGACTGTCAAAGATAACTGATTGATTGTTAATTCAGGTAGTTACTGACACCCAACAGGTATTAAGCTCTACGGCTAAGCATTACATCCTTAGATGCAAGGCCCTCTTTGATGCAAATAATTTTTGCTCGCACGGTACAAGTTTGAGTAGTCTTAAGTAAAATTTAAAAAGGAAAAAATCTTCTGCTTGTATACAATTTTTAGTATAAACACTCTTATATAAATACTATTAGTCTTTACCAATATAAATAAAATAATTATATATAATAACCTTATTACCGCACTATTCACTTATACCCTCCTTTGCTTCCCTGGATGCATTGTCGTTTGTATCATCCTCATCTTCTTCCTCCTCCACTTCCCCTTCTTCAGATTCTTCTTCTACTTCTTCTTCTTCTAACTCATCAATGCTGCAATAAACACCATATGCAATTTCATTGCTTTTATCTTCACAATTATCTGAATCATCAGAATTCTCACTTTCATCTAATGTATCACCTTCTGGAAACGATATAGCTTCCGAAGTAGACGTATTGCTAAGATCAATAGTTGGTTCCGTTTTTGTCGTAAATTTCGAGGACCCTGTAGAACCTTTGATGCTAGAAAATGCACTCGGGGATGAAGGATAGTAACTGACATTCACAGTTTGAGAATGCAATGCTTTTGGTGGTTGATCTGACTGTCTTTGGTTTTCTTCTCCTGCTTCACAACATAAACATTTATCAAATGAAGAGTCGTCGCATAAAAGAATAGATGGATCATCTGAATCTGTACTTTTTGCGCAAGTTTTATCATCTTTCCGAAAATGTTTATAGCACCAAGTCATTAAGCACATAAAAAGTAGAACTTTTGAAATAATAGTAACAGCAAATATAGTTATTAGAATTGTTGTTATACGAATTTTATGTTTGTTGACGCAATGCCAGTCCCCTACTTGAATATTGCAAAGATGATGTTGCGCTACTCCTGGATCGTACATACCTAGAACATAAAATAAAATTGTACTAGGTACTTTAGCAACTAAAGTATGAATGCCTTGGTGACTTTAATATCGGACATAATGATCGCAACCCAGTTTAATAGTTATTGAGATATTTTGTGAATGAAAAAACAAATCCGAACCAACTCTTTAATGGTTCCAAATAAAAATTTTCTCCGAGACAAATCATGAGGCATGAAAGTTTTTAACTTAGCAGCAAATTTATGTGAGAACCTTTAATAGGCGCCATGGCAAACTCAAAATCTACTGAGCTGAAGCCAGCCATCAACAACCGGACATTAAAGTGGCTAGATTCTTACAACTGGGTTCAGGTACTAGAGGATTCTGTAATATTAATTTAGTTAGATGCGCTTGTTATACATGCCTTCATCGTTAGTAGCTGTGGTCCATCCATCATGGCACAAACATTCACCAGTTTCAGTTACTTTTCCATAGTGACAAATCGCATTAATCATAGAAGTTTGATTATTATCTGATCGGTCAGTTTCTATTTCTTCTAAATCTTTTTTTGATATAGGAATATTTAGATCTATACATTCATTATTATACGGAGAGTACGCAACATCTGGAGAACTTCCTTCAACCTTCGAATTACACACTGGTACTTTCTGGCAACGTTTACATTCTGGATTAAAATAACTTATGGTACCCGAATTTTTAATTAAACAGTCGACTGGATTACAATTTGCCTTGATGTCCAGATCCCTGGTTGGGCATTCGTATGACTGTTGTTTTCCAGGGCAAGATTGGGTGGTATCGAAATGAACATCCGTTGTAATATCCTTTTTTTTTAATTGATTGCGATAGGTTACGGCAATGGTACAAACACCAACGCGGTTAAACAGGTACAAGTTTGGATAAATAAGAGTCAAATTTTTAATATGCATTGACGGTAATGTTCCCATATCTCCACCTATCAGCATCATGGAATTACATTCAACCTCCTCGGAAGTTATAGTTTCACAGCATTGAACCATGTTTACAGAAAGCTCTAAATCATCTTGACAAATATTTTTTACAGTTATAAAAAATATTAATGCTATATCGTCTTCTTCAATATGTTCTATTCCGCCGCTTATAATCGAAATTTCAGGTTTTACGTGTATATGTAATAAAGAAAATATAATGTAAACTATAAATTTAAACATTTATGATGTATAAGCTGTCATCAACCAAGGATTATAAAAACGTCCCAATTAAGGTTAGTTGTCATAAATTGGAATATTATTAGGTGTATGTTTAAAATGTGAGTGGTGACAATCGATTTTTTGACATTCCATTATTCTAGAAAATCGAAAACAAATTCAGTGACTTCGGTATCACATCGCACCCATAGCGCGGCAGTGCGGCGCTGAATTTGATACACCTGATCATGCCTTGTTAGGATGGAACTAAATTTAGTTCCATGCTTGTTACTGTCGGTCGTGGCCTCTAGGAGGTTTAAGGGTAGATAAAGACAGATATCAGACCATGGCAAAATGACGATTTGACGGATCCCTGGATCAGATAGGTTGAGGGGCTACCCTTCCCCATAAATTATTCTGGTTGAGATATTCCCAAAAATTCTACTGTTCTCTGTTTCTCTTTATCAGTAAAAATTTTTTTTAGCATCACGTCGGTTGTTTATATCTGATGCTCCTAGTCGACGTCTTGCTGCTCTGGACTATCCAAGGAAATTGGTTTCCTCTTTTGCGTTTAAGGTTGTATTGATGTTCTCGTAGTTGACAAGCTCGGTATCATTATCCTCCGTCGAGATTTTTCTCTTATTTTTCTCGTATTCTTAAATTTTTTTTCGTCGCTATATTTTATACAGGTACCCTCTTCCTCAATCTGTAGTGAATGATAGCTTATTGTTGTCAGTCATTATCGTTTCTATATAGTGTCACCAGTAAAGTCCGCATCATATGGAATTTTTTTTTATTAATAGCATTAATCAAAATTTGACTTTGGCATCAAGTTCTGTTTCGGCTAAAAACATAAATTGTATATTATGTACCGAGGTGGAAAGTGTTTCATTACTGTCGAGAAATTTATATACAGTGTGACCAGTAAAGTCCGCATCATATGGAATTTTTTTTTTATTAATAACTTTATTCGAAATTTGACTTTGGCATCAAGTTCTGCTTGGATCGAGATGAAAATTAAGCAAAAAATACCTAGTAGTCACGTGATTCGCATTATCTGTCAAATTTTAATTTTTTCCAAAAAATAATTCAAAAAAGGGGTTATTTCTGAAGATATTGAAAAAAGTTATGAGAAAAAGTTTTTTTAAATGTAGTTTCTAGCCCACATGCAAAATTTCAGTTGCATAAGATAATTTTGATTTTTTACCCATATTTTGTAAATTGCACCACTTTTATAAAATAAGACTTAACGCAACCTACATAAAACTTCTTAGTTTTGACAATGCTTTATTTCAGAAACATTTTCTTTAAAGTTGCGCCATATTAAATGTGTGTTCTTGTACAAAATCAAAATTGGGCTATTAAAATTTGGTCGCATGTGATGCAAAGTTTATTTGTTTTTGACCCTGTATAAGGTAACTTCATAAAATAAGTATTTTTGAAAACGTAGTTTGTGTCTGAAAGTAATACACCTTAATATTAAGACAAAAAAGAACACATCAGTGTAGTGTTCATTAAGTGGAATATAAATTTTAGTGGTGGGTAAAAAATCAAAATTATCTTATGCAGCTGAAATTATCCATAATGTGGGCTAGAAAATGCATTTAAAAAAACTTTTTCCAATAACTTTTTTTCGATATTTTCAGAAATAACCACACTTTTAAATTGAAACGTAACTACTATTTTTTTGCTTAATTTTCATCTCGATCGAAGCAGAACTTGATGTCAAAGTCAAAATGCGAATAAAGCTATTAATAACAAAAAATCCCATATGACGCGGACTTTACTGGTCACACTGTATAGCAAATCTAGTACATTAAGTTGAAAATTTCATAAATTTACTTTCAACCAATTAGAAGGCTCCTTTTTGTTTACGTTGCTTATAGCAACGGGAGACTATCGCGATAGTCTATAGCCTATTAACCTAATAATATTCATAAGTAATAATTTTTATTAGGTATACTGCTACAACTTAATTTTAATTCAAATGTCAAGTCGTTTCGAAGTGACAGATGAGACAAACCTGCGAAATCCAATGTCTTTATAGTTTTAAATTTAAATACAACTTTAAAAAACATATTTCCGATGAGTTTAGTTTAATATGACGCACTGTATTTTTACAATAGAAGTTGATTTTACTTGTTAGTAACTAAGGTTTATTACTAAAATTTCAGGAACATTAAAAGAAACTCCAATTTATGAAATTTTCTTACCGAATCTCCCACGCAGCAAAATTATTTCCCGATAATTTTTCTCTCGGTTTCACTCATGTTTTTATTGATAGAAAATTTCCCTCGTCTTCGACTCGGGATAATTTTCTTTCAACAAAACCATTCGTGACCTTAAAAAAAATTATCGGTAATAATGCTGCTAGGGAGATTATAAGTGATAATAATATAATATATTATTTTTGACAAGTTGATGACAACAAATAAGTAGGTACCTGCCTGGCAACCTATCGTATTATGTTACCTATATAAGTACAGAAGATTAAAGCAAACTTCTTTGTCCCAGTATTTTTTGGCACTATGCAGCTGTGGTACCTTGTAGATGGCGATGGTGTCACTTTCCAATTATCACCCCCAAAAATATTTTTAAGTTAAATACAAACTAAAAGCTATATTTTTTGAGGGAAGGCATTTTGTGATTGCAGAAAAATTTCACACAGAAGAATCATTGAAGAAGAGAGAGAAATGAAGAAGAAGGGTGAAGAAGAGGAGGCTGCTAAGAAACGTACTCGTAGAGCCCAAAAGTTTCAACGTGTCATTGTAGGAGCTTCTTTAAATTATATTTTGGCTAAAAGATACCAGAGGCCTGAAGTAAGGGAAGCACAAAGAGAACAAGCAATCAGTGCCGCTAAAGAAGCCAAAAAATCCACAAAAGCTGTAAAGAAATCTACCCAGCCAGCCATGGCAAAAGCAGCACCTAAACAAAATATCTCAACGGTCGTCCAGAAAGCTGCGCCAAGAGTTGGTGGAAAGAGATAATTTTTTTTGTTTAGGATTTAAAAAAATCTAATCTAAAATGTACTCGTACTTTTAAGCCTGACGATTATCGCATTTGATAAATAATTTTTTAATTTGACTAAAACGAAGCACAATATTTATTGGTAAATAACCATTATCATTATAAAATAATGGTAATTAAATAATTCTTCCTTTATTTATAATTAAAAGAAAATTGAAAGCAAAGAATTAATAATTAAATGTAAGCTAATTAGTATTCCAACATAACTTTATAATCCGGATTTTCGTCGCAAATATATAATTAAATCCTTTGAAGTTACTAAAGGGCTTATTGGTTAACTAATTCTGCCAGTTTTATTTGGAGTAAATGGTGTCTGGAATAAATGATCTTAAAATTTTTACTTTGTATACATAATATATTAATTACAACATTATCATGTTTGATTAACAAATTTGGAAAACACAAAACAACCATCATCTAAACAATAAACGAACTTTTGAAAGCGATATATGAATATCTTGCCAATTACGATGGTTATATTATTAGATATCTTACTTCTTCTAATTAAAATTTACTTATAGTGTATAACTTTATTGTATATATGTATTCACATTTTTAGAAAATTTAAAACACCTTAATAGTTGCAAAAATATACAATTTAGATAAAATCTCTCAAAAATTAACATAGGTATTATTATGAGGTATATTTAAACTTAAAATAATTTTTTGGTTAAGCCAGGACTAACACAAATTGTTAATTATGTCAAGTTTTAAACATAATTCTCAAACTTAATTTTGCCTAAGTCAAGAAAGTTTTAGCGAGCGAGGCACTTTTGTAAATCACCAGGTATACATAATTAACTTCTTGACACACTGGTGAATCTTTAGCAGAATTAAAAAATTTGCTTTTACTTTCGACACCCATTTTATACCTTTTACTCGAAACCCTCTACTCTAAACCTATCGAATTTATTTCAAGATATATTTGTTTATTTAGAAACAATAAAGTAATTTTCGTACATTTGACTACTATACTATTAACGATCGCCAAGATAAGCTTAATGGAATAAAAATTCTTTAGGGATCTTTACATGTTTCGAACGTAGAAAGGTTCATCATCAGGAGACAGAAAATTTATTTAATGCTGATGGTTTTAGCAGAAGAGAAAATGGTGTAGAACCGTAATGGAGCTTTTCTGCTAAAACCATCAGCATTAAATAAATTTTCTGTCTCCTGATGATAAACCTGTCTACATTCGAAACATGAAGAATTTTTATTATATTTCAACTCCACTTTAAGCAAGAACTATTTCTTCAAATTAAAAAAATTAATATTTTATTTAAAGTATATTTACCATCGCTTCAAAATGAAAAATAAAACCAAATAATGAAATAAATGTAATTAAAGACAAAACAGATACAAACACAACATTTCTCAAAGCAACACAAAATTTTTAATATTTGGTCATAATAGTTATTTAAGCAACTAGTGCAAAAAGTGTATGTTTATTGCACACGGCATAGAAGTTATTCACCGAGACGTAGTCGAGGTGAATAGTATGCCATGTGCAATAAACACACTTTTTGCACATGTTACATACACTATTTTTTCTATGATCGTTTTTTTATTTAACAAAAAGTTTAAAATCGCTCTGTATTACCTCTCCTTTGTGTGCAAAAGTTGTAATTCAAATTTAACAATGGATCATAGATACCTTTGCCTTCAACATAATGAAATTATGGCGCCCTGTCGGCCCTGTCAACGTGATTTCTATTTCGATAGGGTATCGACGGTGTGCAACACACAATACACATACTATAAACAAATTGTTCGTTTCCTAGGTAATTTACTTTATTGCACTAGGGCAAAAAGTACTCTATTGCATAGTATGCAATAAAGACCTACTTTTGTCATTAGAAATTCATACACAAAATGCATTTTTTGAACGATCGTAGAAAAAACCCTTTTTGATCATTACTACTTGGAGCAGTTGCTGTCTGAATTGAAGCATTAACATGCTGTAACATGTGTAAAATTTGAACCTTATACAGCGTTTATCGATGTTATCATCACTTCATTTAGTATATTAACGTATACGGCTACAGTTAGTATTACTTCTACGTTTTGACAAACATTTAAGTATAGAGAAACGCACACTTTGGTTCGTTGTGTTTGAGTTCATGTATTTCTTCTCATCATATCGCATGCCTGAACACTCGAATTCTCCCATTATTTCATGATTGAAAGTTTTCTCGTCAAAAAATAATGATATAATATATATTTAAATATTCATGTGCAATTTCTAACCTGTCCTGTTTATTTCTCTCCATTAAAAATATTTTATTAAAGAAACTCCGTCTCTTCTTTCGCCTTTATTGCAGTCTCGAATGGATGATCCCTTAGCCTTAGATAATTAAGCAATCTTTAATCTTGATATTCAGTAGAAATTTTAGTGGGGCCTGAATATGGTTTTCTATAAATAGTCACATGCCTTATTATTTTTTGTTTTTCCAACAGCAGTATTATTGTTTCTATTTATTTCTCTAGTTTAAAAATATATTTTATTAGAAGCACAGCGACTTCGCATATCGAAATTTCGAACCCTGTCTCTAGCAGCATGTGCAGAACCTGGAAATTTCGTCTCTTCTTTCGCCTTTATTGCAGTCTGGAATGGATGATCCCTTAGCCTTAGATAATTAAGCAATCTTTTATCTTGATAATTATTCGAAATTTTAGTGGGGCCTGAATATGGTTTTCTATAAAATAGTCTCATTCCCATGCCTTGTAACTTTGTGTTTTTCCAACAGCCATATTCTTGTTTATTTTCAGTTTATCTGCAGTATCCCTAATAAAAGCACCATCTCGTAATTGACTGTAATAATTAATAATAGCATTTTGCTGGGAGGGCGGGGGGGGGGGGGGGGTTAATTGTAACATTTTTTTACTTGACGTAATTCCTACTAGTTTAGGAGAAAAGAGGATATTTGGCTGTCCTAGTTTTTTATTACACTATGATGGTACGTCTGCTGAAGGAAACATAAATTTCTGACAGGAAATGTACTTTAATTATTTGCCATAAATTATTATTCTGTCGATGATACTCTAAGAGATTTTAATGCATGTATTTCCCCTTCTTGTGCGTCTGCATCTAAAGATAACAATGTTTAAGACACCGATATTCACTTGTCTCCTTTTTCTGTAGGGTGGTTTTAGGGTCGCATCGCTGGCATCGCATATCTAATTGGAGAGCCAGTATTAAGTTCCTTTCGTGGAAGCCAACACGATATGATAACTCAATATTCAACCACAATTCAGAGCAATGCAGTTGAGTCAGGGCCGTACTTTGCTCCGCAGTAGAAAAGGTATTTACCAAGAAATAATGAAACTATAGGCTCACGATAATTTTATTTTCGATTTTTTTTTACAGTTTCTAAAATAGATTTTAAATCTTTTGACACATGCAGTTCTTACAGAAAACCTTAATTGTATATCGAAGCATTTTAAAAAAGGCAATTTTTTAAGATGTTAAGATAAAATACAACTCTGTAGTGATACCAGGAGCTCCTTTTTCTCCTTTATAATCCCGTAACCCTAGACTATTAGGGGATAATCAACGCGTGCCAACTTGAAGAATATTTTATAAGGGTATATTGAAGTGAAATTGAATAACATCATTAGAGTTGATACAAGTACTTATTTATTCCATAATAAAATTATTTTTTTATTCTTATTACACACAGGAATTATACAGGGTCGCTAATATACAGTGTGACTAGTAAAGTCCGCATCATATGGGATTTTTTTTATTAATAGCTTTATTCGAAATTTGACTTTGACATCAAGTTCTGCTTCGATCGAGATAAAAATTAAGCAAAAAAATAGTAGTCACGTGATTCGCATTATCTGTCTGAAAAAGTTATTAGAAAAAGTTTTTATAAATGCAGTTTCTAGCCCACATGCAAAATGTCAGCTGCATAAGATAATTTTGATTTTTTACCCACCACTAAAATTTATTTTCCACATAATGAACACTTTACTGATGACACTGTGTTCTTTTTTTATCTTAATATTTAGGTGTATTACTTTCAGACACCAACTACGTTTTCAAAAATACTTATTTTATGAAATTACCTTATACAGGGTCAAAAACAAATAAACTTTGCATCACATGCGACCAAATTTTAATAGCCCAATTATGATTTTGTAGAAAAACACTTTTAATATGGCGCTATTTTAAAGAAAATGTATCTGAAATAAAGCATTGTCGAAACTAAGAAGTTTTATGTAGGTTGCGATGAGTCTTATTTTGCAAAAGTGGTGCAATTTACAAAATATGGGTAAAAAATCAAAATTATCTTATGCAGCTAAAATTTTCCATGTGGGCTAGAAACTGCATTTAAAATAACTTCTTCTTATAACTTTTTTCGATACTTTCAGAAATAATCCTACTTTTGAATTATTTATTGGAAAAAATTAAAATTTGACAGATAATGCGAATCACGTGACTACTCTTTTTTTTTGCTTAATTTTCATCTCGATCGAAGCAGAACTTGATGCCAAAGTCAAATTTCGAATAAAGTTATTAATAAAAAAAAATTCCCTATGATGCGGACTTTACTGGTCACACTGCATATGGAGGTCGATTATTTCTTAAAGTAAGATATCAAAAAATGTTAAACACACAAAATTTTTAGGCTTTATTTAAATTAATCTATCATAATAAAGAAACGTTAAGTATACAGGATGAACCAAAAAGTTGTAGAGAAACATAAAAAAATCGACGATTAGATTTTTTCAGATTTCTAAAAGGAAGGTTTATGTGACACAAGTAGGCAGTGGTTATTGCTTTCATTTAGTCGACCCCATGACCAGACGCATTAAGGGAGGCTACTGCCACGGGCACAGAGTCATGCACCCCGGCACCCCTCAATTAAATTACCACCTTTCAAAACAGCCAAATTTACTGTATAAAATTAGATAGTACGTAATTGAGTGAATTTTTTATAAAGTTTTGACGTGGCCCCAAAAAAAATTTCTCCTATGGCGCATTCTCAGCCTAAACAAGTTTATATTTGTGTCTTGTATTTCATAAGCTTATAGGTGGCAACCATTCCCCCTCTTCTACTACTAAATAAAATTGTTTTAAATTATTACTTTAACCCCCTAAAGATTAACATGTGTTTATAAGTAACGCCACTGGTCAAATCATTAAAATTGGTACCATTTTAATATTGCCCACAAAAGTTTTGTACATTGTACAGTGTTTTGTTAGTTGCCTGTGTGCTGGCTTTGTTCAAGTTGGACGGCCAGGTAAGAACCAGCTGTTCTAATGAATTTGGGAATCGGAGCGTTTCACCATTGGTACGAACGAAACCTTCCTGTTTGCCTTAGGTTTTGTTTATACAATTATATTTTTTTATTATTTAATATAATTATATCGCTCACGGCATTATTTTCCCAATTACCCAACCCCAGCAATACAACCTTACGGTACGCCAATAAAAGATTGTATGTAAACTTACCGTACTTTGCAGCCTTGTCACCAAGAAAAATTTCTTTCAGTATCGTAATAAGCTTTTATGAAACCGTTTTCTTTCTTAGTTATGCCCATGCATGAAGTAATCTTTGTTATCTGTTGTAACCTTTAATATCTCCAGAAAATACCCGATATTTAATACATGTCAAACCAATAAAATGCAAATCAGATGTCAAGTAACTTATACCGTGCGAGCAAAAATTATTGCATCAAAGAGGGCTTGGATTAAAAAACGTAGGGCTTGGTTTAGATCACAATGATATGGGGACGATATATTATCTAACCAAATCTAGGTTAAAATTTTGTCAAATTCATATTATGACATGATATTATTATGCCAAACTAATGAGTAATAAAATAAGTAGACAAATACAAATTTATTTCTGTTGTTTACAAAATTAACAAAGTAAGAATATACAGAAAGAAAAAGAAAAATAATTACATAAATTGCTGAAATTGACCACCGCCATGCTCCAAGCATAAATTCACACGTCTCTTCATATTTTCGAAAGTGTTGACCAGCATCTCTGGAGAAATGTTACCACATTAGGATAATCCTTAAGAATAGTCCTGCATGTTCCATAAGATCTTCCCACTTCTTGGGACAGGCGTCTTATACAATTTGTTGGCGTATTTTGCATTATTTCACGAACGCTTGCAACAAGTCCTTCTGTTCTTACAGATGGTCTTTCTGCTCCTTTTTTGTGTTGTATAGAACCTGTTTCCCTAAACACAGCCACGGTTATTTTCAGGCAATGATAAGAATCCCCAGCAATAAAAGCAACGTTAGGAAAATGTTCGTGAAAATCGTCCATGCACATACCCGTATTGTATTGACGCTCACCATTTACTCTAACCCCGTTTCGAAAATACGCTTCGACCATGAATGTTTTGTGCTGTTCCGTAAAGCCCATTGTGTGAATTGTTCAAGAAATTGGAAAAATTAGCGATAAATCAAATTACTTGTAAGGACTGTCAAAGATGACGGAATAACTGATTGATTATTAATTCAGGTAGTTACTGACACCCAACAGGTATTAAGCTCTACGGCTAAGCATTAAGTCCTCAGATGCAAGGCCCACTTTGATGCAAATAAATTTTTGATCGCACGGTACGATGTTTTAACTGTTTTTGTCAATATTCAGGGCGCTTGCTCTAAAACAATGCTTTACTTTATAAAACTTGTACGTTTATATTTTGTTCTAAAAACGGTGATTATAAAATGTGCCTCACAAAATCATTTAATTACATGGAAAATATTGGGAGGGAAATAACTTTATAATATGTAAAATCGTGTTTTAACTGCTCCTCAACATTTCACCTGCTCTAATTCATTATTCATTACAATAATATTCCAATAAATATTTGTATTCTTTCATGTAACCGTTTGATTTTTACCCCTTTTTCGACGTCTGCTATCGCCCGAATCCTAATAATTATTCAAAACGATTTGCCCACTGAACAGATTTTTTTATATTATTAACAGAAACTTGACAAAAAATGTTGGCAATTGCTTTTGCTACTCAAACATTTGAGACTTTCCAATTTAACGATAAAAACCCGAGACCAGTGGTCGGTCATTTTATAAAATTTTGATTTCAAAAACGAAAGGGATTTAATGGTTTTTCATTTCATAGATGGCACAAGGAATTATTTGCTGTCCACAATGCCACAGAGCAGATGTTGAGGATAGCTCTGGATGAAAATGTTTGAACCTTTAGCTATCTAGTGGTACCAACTGTAAACCTGTCAAATTAAATTTTATTGATGGTATTTGGTGACAGCCGAACGTAGACTCTTAAGCAAGACTGAATGACAGTTTCGGTTGTTTTTTCTTGTTTGGGAAATATAAAGAATGTATAATCTTCCATTTTTATTTATTTATTATTATTATCTTTTGGAAATTTTGTAGCCCGTCGTTTAACAATTTAATTTCATGTAAAAATACAAAAAGACTAAAATGAATATTCTGTTTGAGCTTAACAAGAGAAAAAAATGTATTTACTAATGGTTAAGAGCTATAGCCTTTGACCTTTTAAAAGATCAAGTTACAACATCCCACATGACAAAAAATTAAAGGAATTTGATTCTTTTTAAAATATTTTATTTTATTAAAATAACTAAATTAAAACAAACCAAAAATCGAAAAATATGGAAGAAATATAAACTCAACAACAACATAATAATATCTTTGTCACGATTTTTACAAATAAATTCTATTATTTTTCCCCTATTTATCCCCTTTCATTTTGAAAAGTTTTAAGAAATTAAACAAATAATATCGGAAACTCCTTTTTTGTCATGTATTTGTATACAGTGACCTTGCTCCATATGGAAAACTTTTTATTTGATTTGATTTATTGATTTTTAGAAAATTTTATTCTTGATAAAAGTTTCTGCGTCTGCTTAAACTAAAAAGCGCTCATTAGAATAGAAAAAACTGTAGAGAATACGAGGAAGATTTTTTAAAACTTGTCTCTCTCTTATTTTTCGTTTCAGAAAAAAAAATTCATTTGTAAAACTTGTTTAGAATTAAAAGTTATGTCCACATACGACCTTCTACTTAAAATAAGTCTGGCTCTGTATAGAAACCAGATTAAAGAGAGCAAATTATTTTTTAAAGTTCTTTTTAATGTTTACTATAAGAATATTGGTCAAACTTTAAATTTCTCGTTATTATCTACTCATTTTTCTTAAACCATTCAAAAAAATGGTACCAAAATTCGTTTATTTTTAGAGCAATTAGGTTTAAACCAAAGTTAATGTCTGCATGCAACATCCAAAAAAAACTGACTATTAAATACATTTTTAAAGTAATTTAAGATTATTCTGAATATATTGTCTAAGATGGGTGGAAGCCTCATCAAACCAGACTTTATTTAGGTAATAGAGATCACTTCCGTAATTATTGTTTGCTTATTTAAAGGTATATATCCGTCTATGGTTGTATTAGATTAAAAAAAAAAACATAATTTGGTGTTTTACTGAAAACATATCGACGTTACCTACTTACTTTATAAGGATACGGCTTTATCGTTTTAGGAAATCTAAATCATATTTACATATTTTTAAATTTGAATGTGAACCAACCATACCTTAGGTCAGCTATACTCTAAGTGTGTTCCGCGGAACCCTAGGGTTCCGCGGAACCCTAGGGTTCCGCGATACCTCTGTAGGGGTTCCTCAAAAATTTAGAAAAAAAATCAAAACACCTCTCTCTGGTCGAACGTTTTGACTCCGCGGCCGCGCGTAGGTATATTTATTTATTTATTTGTATTTGTATAAACATGTGTTACAATAGCTGGTACAATATCTCATAAGTTTGGTATCAACATGTATACTTGTATACTTGTGAGCGCGTAGTCCCTTTGATAAAAGCCGCCTCTGAATTGTTTACAACGCAATTTTTATATTTCTCTTTTTATTTTTGCTTTTTGTTTATCAAAGGCGCCGACTCGAGTATTTTCGAGAATATTCGAGATCGAGTCTAGGACTAAGTATAAAAGCGGCGATCGCGCGTCGCGCCTCGTCAGTCAGTTGACGATTAGCGTTCGGAGCGATAAGTTCCTACCTACCCACTTACAAGCTCGCTAGCGAGAAACTAGTGTTCATTGTTCTACTGCCTGCTGTATTCTGTTGTCTCAGTTTTATACATTTCTTCATTGTACTAAACTTAGTCTCTTATACGCAGTAACGATTGTGCATTATTTAGACCCCACCATCCTGACGTGTAACATTATAAATAAAGAAGAATGGAACGTTGGCTTAAAGGTGTTAAACGTGTTGCAACAACATCTTCTAATGACGCTGAATGTTCAAAAGCAGTATGCGCGGAGAATATAGCAATCACCGATCCAGACGATGATGCCACGACGTCAAGCTCGACGGTTTCAAAGACGAAAAAAAGGAAGTATGATGAATCATATATCAGTTTCGGATTTGTTGATTCCAACGGCTCACCTCTCTGCATGCTATGTAGTAAACTGCTTTCCAATAGTTCCATGGCACCTGCCAAATTGCGCCGACATTTACAAACTGTACACCCCGAGTCTAAAGACAAGAATAAAGAATTTTTTGTTCGTAAAAAAGATCAGTTATTGGAAAGTCAAAAAAATATGATGCATGTAACAAAAACTATCAACGAAAAGGCCACGGAGGCATCATATATGTGTATTAGACATAACAAAATGTATGCTCGATGAAAAATCTGCAAAGCATCTTTCTACTGTGCCGCTATCAAACGATACTGTTTCACGGCGAATCCATGATCTGGCAAGCTACGTCAAACAAGAACTAGACACGTCTACAAAAAACATGATTCGCCTTGCAAATGGACGAGTCAACTGATGTCGCTGGTTTGGCTATCTTGCTGGTTATCGTGAGATATCCATATGAAAGTTCTTTTGAAGAAGACATGCTTATGTGTTCACCGCTGCTCACAAACACTACCGGGGAAGAAATTTTTAATAAAATAAATATATTTTTTGAAGAAAATAATCTCAGTTGGAACAATTGCATTGACATTTGTACAGATGGGGCCAAGGCGATGACAGGTAAAACAGCAGGAGCAGTGTCACGAATAAAAAATAAAGCGCCTAATTGTAGTTCCAGCCATTGTATTCTGCATAGACAAGCACTTGCGATGAAGCAAATGCCGTCAAATCTAAAATTAGTTATGGATGAAGCGGTAAAAATAATTAATTTTATCAAATCACGACCACTACAATCCCGATTGTTCTCATTATTGTGTGAAGATTATGGCAGCAAACATAAAATACTGCTGCTCCATACAGAAGTGCGATGGCTGTCTCGGGGTAAAACTTTAACAAGGCTATTTGAACTTAGAGCCGAGTTACAAATGTTTCTTTCAGCAGATACTCCTTTTAATTTGAAGGACCGTTTGTATGATAAAACTTGGTTGTTCCGATTGTCTTTTATGGCGGATATCTTTTAAAAACTGAACGAATTGAATTTATCATTGCAAGGTAAACAGACAACAGTGTTTCGGGTCTATAACAAAATAACTGCCTTCAAAAGAAAATTAGATTTTTGGATTATTTGCGTTGGTAAGAAAGAAATAGAAAGCTTTACGTCACTCAGTGAGTTTGTTAGCGATAACGACTCAGAAATGTTTCAAGATGATGTGTTTGAAGAATTGGTCCAATATCTCAGTTCGATGCGCGCATCTTTTGAAAAGTATTTTCCCGAAGAACAGAATACAAAAATGAAACTGAATTCATGGATTCATAATCCTTTTTTACCCAACTTGGAAAAGCCCGAAAGTATGTCAAACGAGATATATGAATCTCTTTTAGAAATGTCATCAGACACAAGTATGGAGTCACTGTTTAAAACGACGCCTCTCAACGATTTTTGGTGCAGAATCCGTGATGAATATCCAATGCTTGGCAAAATGGCTCTGAATATTCTTCTCCCGTTCCCAACAACATATTTGTGCGAAACAGGATTCTCAACCTATGCAGCCACGAAAACAAAATATCGCAATAGACTGGACGCCGAACCTGATATGAGACTTCAACTGTCTTCTATCAAACCTGATATCAACCAATTGATGAAAAATAAAAAACAGTTTCATACCTCCCATTAGTTAGATTTTTCTTTTTTAATATCTTCTATTATTGTACTTGCCATGTGGTAAAGTAAGTAATAATTAGTAACTGTTACATTGTACTTTTATTATGCTTATTAATAAAGAATACACTTTTAAAAACTATTGTTTTATTGTAGGGTTCCATCAAGTATTTTGCTTCCCAAAAGGGTTCCGTCACCAAAAAAGTTTGAGAACCGCTGCCTTAGGTATATCTTATCTTTTATTATTAAAGGGATATTCCCCGTACACAAGCACTAATCAGTTACCCAAAATAAAATAGTTTCAAGTTTAAACTAAAATACTCATCACTTTAAACTTTACAACCCTAAAAAATCATCAATATCTACATACTTATGTACAGGGTCTTCCAACGAGGACTGAACAGGGGCTCATTTTTGAGCTTCCTTGTATTTAAAGAAAAACCCAAAATAGCCAATCGATGTACTTTTTTCTGCAGAATTCAAAAATGAAACCAGAAACAAAAGAGTTACGATATGGATAAGGTGTTTTTTAAATGGAACATAGCTTTTTTTATACGATTTTTGGAACGAGTAATTTTTTTTTGTCCGTTCTGTTTAAAATATTTAATATTGTGACAGCTATTTTTATTAAATTTTAATGTTTTATCCAGTATAATTTAACTTTAACCTGTTTGAAACATATACTAGGTAATAAAGGTATAATCACCTTTGAATCCTTCAAAGTCATTTCGGCAATATTATAGTAAATTTGTCAAATTTTTTGACTTTGAAGGATTCAAAGGTGATTATACCTTTATTACCTAGTGTATGTTTCAAACAGGTTAAAGTTAAATTATACTGGATAAAACATTAAAATTTAATAAAAATAGCTGTCACAATATTAAATATTTTAATCAGAACGGACAACAAAAAATCACTCGTTCCAAAAATCGTATAAAAAAAGCTATGTTTCATTTAAAAAACACCTTATCCATAGCGTAACTCTTTTGTTTCTGGTTCAAATAAATTTTTGGTTTCATTTTTGAATTCTGCAGGAAAAAGTACATCGATTGGCTATTTTGGATTTTTCTTTAAATACAAGGAAGCTCAAAAAAGAGCCCCTGTTCAGTTCTCGTTGGAAGACCCTGTACAGTAGACTCCCGATTAGGTACCTATCCGAAACTCGATTATGCGAACTCCGCATTATCCGAAATTTCTAAGAAATGTTTTGTTGGTTTTGTTGTTGAGGCCAAAAATCGACAGACTTTAAAATTAAAACAAGTATAATTACCTCTTTCTTGAATTTATGAATATGAATACCTACATACTAATGTACCTCTCCATTTTGTTTCTTGATTTTATTGTGCTAGTTTCTTTCGAAACTTTTACACACTCATGGGATCTGAAATGAAAAGACAATTTGTCCTTTGGGTGGACGTTAGTGGTTATTAATTGTATGTATTTTGGAAATTAAAATTCTTTTTTTCTAAGAAAAAACTTTATTTTTTCCAAAAAATTTTTTTTGTATTTTGAAAATTAGTCAAGTTTTTTACGTTTGGCCAATGGGCCTTTTCACTAAATTTTGATTTTGGTACTAGTGTATAAAGGAACAAAAAATAAAATTTTCTGTGTTTTTACTTTTCTATACTTTTAAGCCGTAACTGAGAAAATAAATAAATAAAAAAACTCCTTGAATAAAAACACAGACTTAAACATACCTACGTCATCGCGCCGGAAGATTGATGCACAGAGGAATGATAGGAATAGCCGAGTCGCTGGCTTAAAATATCAAGAATTCACAAAATCAGCAGCTTGACAGTGTTGCCGATACTCTCAAAAATCATATATTATAGTACCAGTGTAATGGTAATTGACTAGCAATTAGTAATTATAATATACCAGTTTTCCATTCAATAGCTGCGGAATGAATTATTTTACCAGTATTATGTTTATATTTATTTAAAGTATCGAAATAAAGTTCTAAGAAGAAAGTATATTATTAGGATTATAAAACTTTCTACATATGGCAACAGCGGCTTAATTTGCCGATGGCAGTTCGACAGATCAGCATTTACGCGTGTGCGAGGTTAAACGCATGCGCTCTAGCAAGCTTTAAACATATCTACATCATGAGTCGCGCCTGTTTTGAGATTTTCAAATTGGTTGAATTTTACCCGGTTTTTACTGTGCTGAAATAAATTAATGTTATGACCTAGCAATAATTTTATTGATGAAAAACACTTATTATAGCACCGACTGAACAATTCAAATGCCAAATGTATCAAATTTAAGAATAGTGAAAAGGCCCATTTTAGTTGATTGATTCAAAAATCAATCAACTTGTCAGACATTCAAGCTAGGCTTGATGTTTAATGATGTTATTTTTTGTGTTTTTTGTTATTGCATTGCATTGCATTGATGCTCCTATTTCTTACTCTATGCAGATTTGGGGCGGGATTTTTGGGGAATGAATTTTGAATTAGTTGGTTTGGGTGAAACTGTTTTTTCCTAAAAAGCTCAGTGTGTCTTTTGTTTAAAAATTCTTGGATTGTTTCTACTTTAAGGTCGCGGTGGATCGCCGCTCCCCTAATGTAGTAGGGCGCGTTGGTGATAGCGCTAAGAATTTTATTTTGAAAAACTTGAAGGCGTTTTCCTCGTGTTTTAGGAGCTTGTCCGCATGCTATACTTCCGTATAGCACGGCGGGGCGCACTACTTGTTTGTATAGTAGCGTCTTTGTTTTTGAGAGACTGTACCTATGCGTAGATACAGGTCGACACACGGATCTGTGTCTACGAAAAGAATGCGAGCAAAAAATTAGTGATGGGATAACTCGAGTGAAAAATGACCGATCACTCGGTTTTTTCAATCACTCGAATTATTCGATTATCTTCGGAAATCATTCGAGTGACGAAATGAGTGATGAACATAATGGTTTTTGATAGTGATGGGATCACTCGAGTTAAAAAATAACCGATCACTCATTGTGGGGCTTTAGAAAGTAGTTAGTTTATGGAACTGGCGACCTTTTTTTTTTTTTTTTTTTTTTTTTTTTTAGAAGTCTAAAAATATATGCTGATTATTTAAGTTTTAAGTGATTAAAGAAATGAATTTTTTAAATTGCCCCTCATATAGCATTTGAGTGAACAATCATTCGGTTTTTTAAATCACTCGAATGCTCGGTAATCGATTCTTGAAATAACTCGATTTTTCCCATCACTACAAAAAATGGTTTGCGGAATACGATGTTGTCACGTATAACTTATTAAATTCTAATTTAATATCTCTTACCGGGTCAACAGTACAATAATTAATGAATTTAATTTACTCATTGAAAAGAAATAGTAATATATTTAAGAAACTAATATTTTAGATTTTATTACAATTTCAACATTATTTAAAATTTATTTTTATCCTATTAATTTTGATATTGAAATGCAAAATAGAGAGTTCCTTCATTAAAGTACTTCTAGCGTAAAAATATGGCAACATAGCGTAAGTTCAAAGGGAACAGGTGGCTATAACTATTGTAATTGGTTACGGGTGTCATCTGACACCCGCAAAAAGTAATGGCCGACCTTTGAAGAAATGTGATTGATTCTTGCTCAGACCAAGCACTATAGACAAAGCATGCTATTCATTGCCATTCATAAAGGAGGGGTTGTTGTGTTGACAATTTTCAAGTCACATTGCGATGCAACAGCGATACAAGTAAGTCCCCCACCACTATAAGGAGTGATCAATCGGGGCGCGCGGAGAAGAGGACGAAATGGAGGGGATAAGACTTGTAAAGCGCTTCGACAAGGAGTGTCGAACGGTCCATAGGCGTGCGATATTTATAAAACCTCAAAAACCGTGAGATAAACAAAAATATCGTATTATAATAAAGATTGATTAAACAATTTTAATAAAATGGGAAGAGGCTAGAAGTAACTTTTTGTCGATTATAGTGTTCCTTACCGATGTTGACAATCTAAACAATATTTTTCCAAAATTGACAAGACTGCGGCAGTCCTTACGGTATAACAAATATTATGCGCATTCCTATTTTAGGTTTTCATTCTCGTTTCGAAAGTGCTAGTTCGGTTTAATAATTAATAACTTGGCAAATCTATTTTAAGATAAACAAAAAGTTTAAACTTTTAAGGTTGGACGTTATAGTTTTTCGATAGAGAATTAAAAGCTACGAAAGGAAGTTGCAAGCCCTTTTTCTGTTTTATAATTGGTTAGTTATTAGTTATTTTCAAATACAATATTTTAAAATCCGTAGCAACTTAACATACTAATGGTTTAATCCACTAGTATTCAAAAATCTTATAAAATAAATGGTTTTATTTTAAAAAATAATTTATTCTGTGCCTTAACTTTTTAAAATACTTTATTGTATAGAAAAGTTACAAAAAGCGAAGTTAAGGCTGGACCTCCTAGCTTAACTTCGTAAAAACGTAGGGTCCGACAAGTGGTTTTTATGGAATTCGTTGGTAATGATACAGTTACATTTCTAAACTTGTATGTGGGCTAACATAAAGTTAAAAACTTCAATTTAGCCAGGGATTAATTTTTTCTGTCAGTGAAAACCCAACCTTAATAGTTTTTGACTTACGTAAGGTACGTACACCCAAAAGTGGTTTTTATGGAATGTGTTAGTTAAAATGTAATTTATTGATAAGGTTACATTTCTAAAGTTGTACGTAAGCTAACTTAATGTTAAAAACATTATTTTTTTGCCATACAAACAATAATAATACTAATATCTAATAATAATTTCACTTATATAAGGTACGTAGACCCAGAAAATAGAATTATATATTTGTTCGCTATCCTATTACATATTCATATCGTTACCTTTTACAACTACTATATGGGCTAATATAAGTAATGTTAATTTTACCCTTACTATTGCCAAACAATAATAATAATAATAATAATAATAATAATAATAATAATAATAATAACAATAATAAAAACAATTCCTTCGAAATGAAATATGGTACTGTTAACTTTCTGGATATTCATTTTCCGCTTTTTTGGGGTACCAAAATCGTCGCTCCTTATTTCTTTAGTAGGTTCTGATTTTCTACAAAAAAAGGTGCTTAAAAAATAAAGAATTTTGGTTCTGACACTCAATATTAGTGAATATAGCACATTTTCCTCTATTTGCTTACCGACACTGAGAACCACAGGGAATGCTTGATGTAAGCTGATTTTCTGCATCGTACGCAAGAGCTACACTGTCTTGCATGCTTGGCAATCTAAAAAGTAAAAAGTTTGAAAATCGGAAAAGATCCCTTGTATGTTAAAATATAATTAAATTTTTTATCTGGCCGTTACGCCAAAATGTGGGTAACGTGGTAAGGCAGAGTAGGCCGATGTAGAGGCTTGTAGGTAACAATTAACCTAAAACCCAGGAAAAAGTTACATAATTTACGAATACAAGGTCAGGATAAAAATAACAATCTTAGTAGAAACTTTAAAGTGTAATAAAAATAAATCCGTTATATATTATTATGTACCTTTTCTTTGGTGGAGTTCCTCCAATTGTAGAATCAGAGCTAAAACAAAAGCATATAATAAAATCTATGATACCTTGTCACCTATAAACCAAGTGCGTCAAAAATACTATATAGTTTATTATTGTATTGAAATATAATGACCCAAAGATCAAATTAGACTAACTAATTTAAACTAAAAAATACCACGCTATTGAATCAGCAATAAAATACTGTACTCTTAAGGCACTATAACTTTACAGAAGCTTTCGGCTAGGTATTTTCAAGTTTTTGGTATAAATAAATAGGTACCTACTCACCTTAAGTATGAAGATTACAAAAGCTCTGGATGAAATGGTTTTGAAGAGCATCTTCTTTAAATATTTTACTCAATTACTATACCATACTCAAAATCACTTTTAGTAAAATGATTCGAACATATTTCAGCTCCAACAGGCAGAACCACATACATCTTCTTTGGAGATTAGTAGGAAAACTACAAATAAAGTTTATTATTACGGTTTCAGTGACATTTCTTATAGTCCTTTCTGTTCGCATGTCCCAATTTTATTTATTTTTTCATGCTTTCCTCCTAAATATTACAGGAAATCGTAATTAGACCCTTAAAACGGACTCGGCGCTACGCCCCTGTAAAAAAACATGGCTGTTTTAAATCTTACCTGTGAAATGTTATTTCCGGGCTTAAATGGCTCAATTTCTGGCACACTTCACACGGCCGTACCATCTAACCCCAATTTAAAGGATATTTAGTAATGAAAGACTTGAAATAAACTCACAAAACACAAAAACTTACTTTAAATACAGAACGTTCTAGCGATAAACACCTGATCGCCAGAAATTTGTGAATGAACCGACAGACCTTCAGATAGCGTAAGCTGCGTGCGCAACCGGAATATCGTCATCGTACCAAAGGCGACGTTGTCACGTTGAGATGTAAAAAATAGTGGTTTCTTTTTGCCATAAGGATGACCGCATATTATATAATATATACTTTTAGAATAACTGCTCTTGTAATAACCAATTGGTTTAGTTCGTACGTTCGTGAGAAAGTTGCTTGGCAATAATAAGCGGTAGAGCCGATGAGACTATTGCATCAATTGTTTTAGAAGGGATCATAATGATCACATGTATAATTTTCATACAAACTTATAAAAATTCAACAGACCAGAACTGACCTGGTGTCACGTGACTTGGAATCCATCTTGCGAGAGGAACTAAAGTATTTACTATAATTATGTTTTCTATGTTTTATACTCATTTTTATATAATTTAGTGCAGGTCGACAACATCGCTTTGCGATCACAGCCGTATTGCTACTACAGTGCCTAAATTCTTATACTGTGAACATAAAACTGTTTTTATGGCCCAATGTAAATAACTTTGTCTATAGTGCTTGGTCTGAGGATTCTTGGTTATTTGTTTTCTTAGTCAGTGATGTAGCGATACAATGGGCAAGAGTTACTGTTTTATTTTTATAAATACGTCGGCGGTCGGCATCGTGTCGTGTGTCGTAGTGTTTTGTAGTGTGATATTTTGGAATTTTAAACTTTGGAAGTGTGAGTATAAGCTTTGTAAGTGTTGTGAATTAGTGAACACGAATCAATATATTCGTGGTAAAACCGTTCACAGTCAAACCCGTGAAGTACCTAATTGCTAATGATTACAATATATGTGAGAAGGAATCTTAAAATAATACTTTTAAATTGCCACCAAAGCGAAAATTAGACAGGGTTGCGAAGTTGCGATGTATACGGGAGCGTGGGTGATGTAAAAAAAATCCACAAAGAATACATCGAAAGGAAAGAAAACAACCCCGATCACTTGCTATTATCTCCAGGCAAGAAGAAGCCTCGTCTATCTGCGGTGGAAAAAATAGAACATTTTGATTTTGGAATTGTTCGGAGAACAATAGGAACGTTTTATTTAGAACTAAAAGTGGTTCCAACCTAAAAAACACTGCTGCAAAAGTTGAGAAGCGACACTAGGGTACTTTAGCATCTCTAAACTAAGAGAGCTTATGGACGAAGCCATCGCCTCAGTGACACCAGCTGATTGGGAAAAGTTTTGTCGACATATCGTCGACATAGAAAATCGGTCTTGGGAGACCGACTATATGATGGAGGAGATTGAACCTGTCATAATACAGCTTGAGCCTGACGACGACACAGACTCCGATGATAGTGATAGTGATGAGGGTGAAGGTGAAGAAGACAGTTAGATAGGTACACTAATCAGGGGTAGAGAGATTTTTTTAATTTTTTTTTTCGCAAAACGATCGAAACCGAAAAACCATCAATCTTTCATGGAGCTGTTTTTTAAAACTAATTAAAATAATAATTTTTATATATAAAATTCAATTATTATTATCCTAGAATAATTATTCCCTATTTTTGTTAAATTTAAATAAATCGCTGCCGCACGTCCATGACTAAGCCATTTTTAAAGGATTGTGCTCTCCCCTTACCGATACGTCGTAGACATAGACTGGTGTGTCGAGCTGTACTACATACATAAGTATTAGAATTTATTATGTATGTATGTATATTTATAAAAGTACATAGATACAGTGGCGCAACCAGGGGGGGGGGGGCTGCCGGGCTGCAGCCCCCCCCCCCCCCGAGCTTAGAAACTTAGCCTATTAGTTTAATTGCAACCCAATTTTTCATGTCACGCGAACTATTTTCGCATGTTTTTTGCGATCTCAATGTTTTATGGATTTGTAATTTTTTTGCTTATCAATGTAATATGGAATCTTACGTTTTTTGAGTAATTGAAGTATAAATTTTAATAAATAGCTCAAAATTGTACATAATGATTAAAAAAAAAATTTCGGATTCGAGTTTTTTCCGTTTCTTTGCATTTTTTGAGAACATTTACCATAGTAATGTATATATTTTTTTACACCATCAGAAAGTGGAGATTTCAACGAACAAAAAGCCCACCGACTTTTTTAAAACAGCAGATATTTTGACGTGAGAATTTTCGATTGAAAATAAGGGTGCTTTTTCGATATTAAGTCAAGATAAGGTGAAAAAATAAATATTTTAAATCAAAATAATTACAGTGTGTTTGGGACATAAAAAGGTAAGTTATCACCAAATTTCGTGAAAACATAATTTTTTTTGTAAAAGATAAAAATAAAAAAACTTGGTTATTTAAATTTTTCACATAAATTTCGAGGTAATGTGAAAAAAGTGTTAATACAAAAGTTGTAGTTTTTTTTATTACCTACAACTTTGCTATTTAACGTTTTTCCATAGGACTTGTAGTTTTCCCGGAAATCGAGATAAATCGTTTTCTAGCCTTAAAAACTCACCCCTTCCACTTCCCGACCTCGGATCGCCCGTAAATAATTTTTTCTTTCATTTTTGTTATATTCTCTTTCTTTTCCAATGGGTTTCATCCTACTATTATTTTTTTTGTTTCAAAAATTATCGACCCTGGTCTACCTATTTATGCGAACCACGATATTGATATTACCGTGGAAGAAATTTTGGACGAAATGGCAAAAACAAAACGAAGAATTTTACTTTAATATTAGTATTATTAGTGATTACTTACAACCTATTGTATAAGGTTTTTGTTTTGTTTTAGTATAAGTATGCTTAATATATGCGTTACTTATTTTAAATACATTTTTACTAATTAAAATAAAATCTCTACATTTTTTTTTCATAAATATTTCCTAGCGGCGTATTATTGCAGAAGTTTTAGGGGGCTGTCGCTCTCGTCAATCATACGTATTTTACCCAAAAAAGGGCGTGGCACCCAAAATATTTTTCGCCTGCGGAGCAAGAAGTTAAAGCCCCCCCCCCCCCCCCGAACTAAATTTCTGGTTGCGCCACTGCATAGATAGAGGCTTTTCCTATAGTTAATGATTTTCCTCAATCTCCGCATTATCGGAAATCGGTCCGGTCCACATCATTTCGGATAATTGGGAGTCTACTGTATCTACTTTGTATATTAAATTTTGATTTCGATTTATTGTATACATAATAGGTATTATTATCTTCGATGAAATCATCCATATCATCAATCCACTTACACTTATCTCAAAACGACTCCAACAATGGCGGAAATAGCCTCGCCCACGAACAATTTTTTTATTAGTTCAACATCTACCTACCTTTCATAGGTATGCGCGACCAACGAGACGGTCTAGTGCACGGTGCGCTTTAGCTATACCCTTGAGAGATTACCCACGGATGCTTTGTTGTTTGACGTTACTCTATTTATGGTGTAAAAGTTTAAATACGAAAGTTCTATTAATTGCATGTGACGAATATAATAGGATTTTTACCTGCTCCAGTCTTGTCTTCTTCACTTTATAAACATTTTAACAAGATGCAGAGGAACAATTTAAATTAATTACTTTCAATTAAAAGCCAGCTGACGCTAAACAGTGTAAGCGGTCGTAGTTTCCATGACGATCAAGAAGTGAGGATTGAGGCTGCCGTATACACGCAACCAGTCTTCTCGGAGATTTTACGGTCTTGCCGTTGCAGCGAGCGTTTATTGTGGTAAAACCATCCAAATCAGTCGGTATTATTTCGTCTTTAACAGTGAGTCAGTGAATAAACTTCACGGTGTGCTTTTAAATCAACGGCATCGCCTTAGTAAGTGTTTAGTGCCTAAAGTGTTTTCGAATAAAAAAGTCGATGCGGTAACATAAATTGGAATAGTGCATTAGTGTAGTGTTGTGTTTGTGTGTTTCATAGAATAAGCCGGATGTTGCTGCCAAAGTTTAATTGGAAGCCGCTGATACATCAGACAAGGTTTAGCTATTAACTCTCACCGCGGAACATAGAAGAACGAAGAAAAAAGAAAAGGTAAATAAGTACCTGTTTAACCTTAATGAAGTTAGCACAGCAACTTGCTTTGAAAAAGATGGGAATGCGTATAATGATTGCCCATCGTATGCCCACTTTTGCCCATACAATAGATTTTTTTCCCACAATTTGTTTAAAAATAAATCAATTATAAATTTTCGCGGGCCAACGTCCATTGAAAAAGTAAAGTAAGTATAAATGCCAATGCATCAGAAAAAAGCTTTTCGTTTGCCCATGTTTGCCCATCAATTTGGTTTTTCAAAATTAAATTTTTACAATTGTTAAATAAACAAAATAAATTGAAAAATTAAAAAAAACCTACTTTTTTTGCATTAATCCATAGATCTTTGTTTGCCCATATTTGCCCATCAATCAGTTTTCTCAATATTAAATTTTTACAATTGTTAAATAATACCTAAACAAAATAAATTGCTAAATTAAAAAAGCCAATTTTTTTTTGCATTAATCCATAGATCTTTGTTTGGGTTTGTTCGGGTTTGTTCGGTTTTTTTTTGTTTGAACAAACCCGAACAAAACCAAACAAAGATCTATGGATTAATGCAAAAAAATAGGATTTTTAATTTTGCAGTTTCTTTTGTTTATTTAACAATTGTAAAAATGTAAAATTGAGAAAACTGATTGATATATAGGCAAACATGGGCAAACAAAAATCTATAGAGTAATGCAAAAAAATCGGTTTTTACAATTTTTTAATTTATTTTGTTTATTTAACAATTGTAAAAATTTAATATTGAGAAAACTGATTGATGGGCAAACAAAAATCTATGGATTAATGCAAAAAAAATGGCTTTTTTAATTTAGCAATTTACCTATTTTGTTTAGGTATTTAACAATTGTAAAAATTTAATATTGAGAAAACTGATTGATGGGCAAACATGGGCAAACAAAGATCTATGGATTAATGCAAAAAAAGTCGGTTTTTTTAATTTTTCAATTTATTTTGTTATTTAACAATTGTAAAAATTTAATTTTGAAAATACAAATTGATGAGCAAACATGGGCAAACGAAAAGCTTTTTTCAGATGCATTGGCATTTATACTTACTTTACTTTTTCAATGGACGTTGGCCCGCGAAAATTTATACTTGATTTATTTTTAAACAAATTGTGGGCAAAAAAATCTATTGTATGGGCAAAAGTGAGCATACGATGGGCAATCATTATATGCATTCCCATATTTTTCAAAGCGAGTTGCTGTGCTAACTTTATACACCTAACTGTTTAACAGAAGATTGCATATACATATATTTATTAAATTTTCTTATGAATAAACGTTCTGTTATACCTACCTATTAACTTATGGATAGCGCAATATACCTACACAACATAGTGAACAAAAAAGTTCCCCCAAATAGGTATCTAGCATTCTTTTTTTTAATGCATCCTATAATAGGAAATAGGCTACCTACCTATTTAAGATTGAAGTTTTAAAAATAAAAACTTCTATTTGTCTTACTCTACTAGCACGCCAGTGTTATACTAATACTACTTACTATGTAGTAGGTACCTATGTATGTCTTTCTAGAAAAACAAACTAAACACAAACGCTCTACAGTATTTTGATACTTAAACAATATTTATGTGTTTTGGTTACACTGTGCCTCGTAAAGTATACATATTTGAGACAACAAATACTCATTGATTAGGTTTTTGCCTTTACACAATATTGGTGACGCTATATTCTAACACATCCGATTGATTTTTCTTTTAAAACGGTCAAATCGCAACGTTACAAATCATCATTTTCGTAAATAATATAGGTTATATGGTAATCAGTAATAAAATACTTCATATAACGGCTTATACTGTTACTTTCACCTTTGTTGCGGCTATTGTCCATAATCAGAATTGCATATTATACTAAAATACAATCCAAACATCAAACCATCGTAAAACCATGTGTTTTGGTATTGTACTTTCACTCATTTATCTCATTTTAAAAAAATGTTTACAATAAGTATTTAATATTTTTATTGGTTTCATGTCCACAATCAGGAGGTCTGTTTATTTAAACATTTTTAACGGTTTTGATTGATATATTTAAAATAAAAATGTGGCGAAATTGAAATGCCAGAATCATCAATTTTAATTAAACTTTAAACTTGGTTTTTAAATACATTTATGTAAACAGATAGTTAGCACATTACATGTAAGTATGCAAATAAAGATTTTGTTTATGAATGACAACACTAAACGTTCAGCTAGTACCAGTATTTTAACAGAATAAATTAACGTTATTTAGGACGAACAGGAGAGAATTCCTGGTAAAGATTTATTTTTAATACGGCGTCCTAAAAAAAA
Source organism: Polydrusus pterygomalis (assembly GCA_963969555.1). Classification (NCBI taxonomy): domain Eukaryota; kingdom Metazoa; phylum Arthropoda; class Insecta; order Coleoptera; family Curculionidae; genus Polydrusus; species Polydrusus pterygomalis. The sequence continues at coordinate 26,680,845 of OZ018379.1, forward strand.
GTATGGTCAATAATTTGGAATTAAGTAGATTGCTTGGTTTTTTTTTTGGCTGTTTTGGATGGTTTTTTCTAAATATTTTAGTAGTATTTAAGTATTAGGTATTAATGGGTTATTGATATTTTACTTAATTGCATTTTGCATTGATAATAATATCTCTGTAACCTTCTCACAGTATAAGAATTAAAGCTACGTAATAGTAAAGAGGTCCGAAACATGATAAGTGATACTCTTCATTTTCCTTTACCGGACTGTACCATCAACCATCAGCTCCTCCACATTAACTGCTTCTTCGCCCCTCAAATAAGTGACGGAATTACTTGCATCGCGTAAATGCGAACGTGATTGGAAGCGTATTAACGAAACAAAGTCCGCTTTGTCTCTTACTTTTTTGTCTAAGGTATAAAAGTCCTGCTCAAAATGATATTTTAATGAGTAATCATCTTCAATAAGATCGAATAATAGTTAGAAAATCCTTTAGCACCAAGCGACATACAAATCTTGACACATACATAAATAAACATATTTAAAATATCAAATCAATCAAAAGTCATGCGTGAAAAGTTTCCGGTTCCTATACATAATTAAAAAATGTCTAGGTTCAATAAATAAGCAAAAGCAAATGGGTCCTATAGTAGCACTTTTTTAACACATTGAGTTAAAGAAAGAAATACAAATAATGTTCGCAATAATCCTAGCTAAATTTTATTTCCACTGCTGCAGCTTTATTTAAACTTTTATAATGTAATTTTATTATTGTCAGTGATATTTTTTAATCTCGTTCCGTCGTTCCTTAATTTAATTAAAATGTTTACCGTTTCTTAATTCGTTAGAAGAAACAGCAAACAGCGACGAAATGTATATTTGCATAACTTCAATGTCGACATCATCAGTGAAGTCAATGAACCATTATATTGCTTCAACGATATTAAAAGTCCTTACCAAAATTGAAGCAATGAAACGGTCGAGTTAATCAAAATTGACATGTAATAATAAGGAAGTCTCCAATATGAAGTGTTTTATACATTCTAAATATACACAAAAGTATCCGTTTTTACTTCAAATATGGACTTTGTAAAACCTTAACGCATTTTAAGCACCATGCTCAACACAAATTATGTGGATTGTTAGTTATTTGCGGTTATAAGTACCACTAATTCGCAAAACTATATGTGGCACAATACTTTTCGATTTCGAAATACTTAAATATTTTTTATTATATAAAAAAATTATTTTGAAAAATCAATCACAATATTAAGTAATACCTAAACTACAATTATAACATAGAGGTATATCAATAAATACCTGAAAAAATTATGTAAGTATTATTTAAAGCAGAAAAACCACATAAAAAGTGCGAATGAGACATCCCAGCAAACATGCCATGCAGGCAAAACGCTTTTAAAGCATTGGCATTGCCCTCCTTGTTCATTGGCACAGTATTGGCAGCCATTACCGCAAATGTATCTTTTTGACCCGCTGGCCGTCAGTAGGCCGCCAGGCACTTTGCCTTGCTGGGCAAATCAAGGCAAATTATTATTTAGCCTTTACATGTTAAATGATAAAAATAAAGCACCAGCGTTTCTGTACATAATATGTATTCAAAAATATTTACATATGCAATACCTGTTAAATTACATCTTTTATGTGTAGGTAAAATAGTGATATTCAATGTATAAAGGAATAAAATGGCGGCTTATTATTTCTTCCCGATCAATTTATTACCAAGGCAGTCGTGTCCAATTAACTTGGTCATAACCTTCCTAGTTGTGTCTGTGGAGTCTTCGCCCCCCTGAAGTTTCAGATCATTTACCTGAAAAAAAAATCATAGAATTATTATTTTAAGCTTCACGGCCATACAATTTTTTTGTGGATTTACTGGTAGTTTTAAACATGTTTGGTGTATTATTATAAAGGTACCTATATCATATTATAACTGTTTCCAATAAGTATAAAAAAATACTTACTTTGGCGATTTATTATTCCACTCTCACGTATCCGTCATTCTTCTGCAGAAAAAAGGCAGTAAGCAACTAAAGCTGCACAAAACGGGCTGAATCCCCCGTCGAGATATGGCGTCTGCGTTTTAACATGGTTTTAACCATAGGTAAAGCTTCAACTGCCTGTGTTGGTAAAAGACTTTATGATAATATTAATATTGTATCTGGTTTAAATTCAAAGTTCGCTTTTTATTTATTGTATAGGTATACTTAGGTTGCAGGAAATCGGAGAGAAAAACTTATAATAATACCTATAATGATTAGAAAATTTACCGTGAAATCGGTCGAAACTGAAAACAAGAATACTACAAACAAACTAAAGATATTTCTAACCCCATTCCCATAATCCCGCTTCGCGACCAATCATCTACCAATGCAGATTAACGTGAGACCAATGATATCATTATGTCACACAGTTAAAGCGCGGGATTTATAAATTAAGAAAAAGATCAACATTTTTAGGCCATATTTAGGCTAACAAAATGCATTTAATCATTCTTTGACGCGTTATCGGAAGTGGACATTTACTGGTTGCCTGCTATTAGAAATTCATAGGCGGAAATGCACAATATAAATACATTTAAGACGTTAGAAATAATTTATCATTTAATTTTTAATCGTAGAATAGTTAAACGCATTCACACATGCATTATCAAAGAAAATGTAATGGGACATTAACGGGCTGCCTGATGTTAAATAATATTGGCATTTCTGTAAAAAAAATGTAATTTAAATTCATTGGCAAGTTAAAAAAGTTAGGATTACCTTTTTTGGAATGATGGACCAATGCATATTTTTTATTGAGGAATTATGCATGTTTGCCATTGTTGCAAATTTAAGAATAATGTATTGGCAACATTTTGCCATCATGAAGCCAGCATTGCCAATACCAAATCTTTACCTTGCCTAATAACACTGTTTGCTGGGATGAGTGTATAGGGGAATTTCTCCCGAAGTAATTAGACATGTTCAAGACGAGTTTACTTGCGTTTAGGATATTGCCAAATAGGGAATGGACAACATTTTGAGCATTTATTGACTAAAAAGTATTAAAGAAATAAGAATATAAGAAAAAAGGTTTTTTTTATGTTTTTGGTTTGTTTAATACCGTGCGAGCAAAAATTATTTGCATCAAAGAAGGCCTTGCATCTAAGAACGTAATGCTTAGCCGTAGAGCTTAATACCTGTTGGGTGTCAGTAACTTCCTGAATTAACAATCAATCAGTTATTCCGTCATCTTTGATAGTCGTTACAAGTAATTTGATTCATCGCTAATTTTTCCAATTTCTTGAACAATTCACACAATCGGCTTTACGGAACAGCACAAAACATTCATGGTTGAAGCTTATTTTCAAAAAGGGGTTAAAGTAAATGGTGAATGGCAATACAATCCGGGTTTGTGCATGGACGATTTTCACGAACATTTTCCTAATGTTGCTTTTATTGCTGGGGATTTTTATCATTGCCTGAAAAGAGCCGTGGCTGTGATTATGGAAACAGGTTCTATACAACACAAAAAAGGAGCAGGAAGACCATCTGTAAGAACAGAAGAACTTGTTGCAAACGTTTGTGAAATAATGCAAAATACGCCAACAAATTGTATGAGACGCCTGTCCGAAGAAGTGGGAAGATCTTATGGAACATGCAGGACTATTCTTAAGAAGCAGCTAAATTTATTTCCTTATAAAGTGCAAGTCTCGGTGCAAGTATTCCAAGAAATACAAGCCGCAGATTTTGAAAGACGCAGTAATTACTCTCAATGGTTTATCCAAAATTTATCGGAAATAAATGATTTATTAGACCTGACATTTTTGTCGGATGAATCCTGGTTCCACCTCTCCGGTTTTGTGAATTCTCAGAATTCACGCACGTGGAGTAGTGAAAATCCCCATTTTTTTTTTAGAGCCCACATTGCACCCTCAAAAAATTGGTGTCTGGTTAGCTGTTTCTCGAAGAAGAATTGTTGGTCCTTTTTTTCCATGACACAGTTACAGCACAGCGGTATAGAGACAATATTTTAAATCCATTTGTGGAGCAATTACTTGACGACGAACTACGTTTTGGATATTTTCAATAGGACGGTGCAACCGCCCATACAGCCGCCGAAACTATACTACTTACGCAATTTTTTCGACACAGATTGATCAGTTTTCGATCAGACATTAAATTCCCACCTAGATCACCTTGTTTACATAATGGTTATGGATTACTTCGTTTTTCCTCATTTAAAGAACACTATTTTTAAAACACCAGTTGCAAATTTAGAACAATTACAAGAAAGGATTATCCAAGAATGTGGTAACATTTCTCCAGAGATGCTGGTCACCACTTTCGAAAATATGAAGAGACATGTGAATTTATGCTTGGAGCATGGCGGTGGCCAATTTCAGCAATTTATGTATTTTTTTTTTCTTTTTCTTTCTGTATATTCTTACTTTGTTAATTTTGTAAACAACAAAAATAAATTTGTATTTGTCTACTTACTTATTTTATTACTCATCAGTTTGGCATATCATGTCATAATATGAATTTGACAAAATTTTACCCTAAATTTGGTTAGATATATCGTCCCCATTTCATTGTGATCTAAACCAAGCCCTACGTTTTTTAATCCATCTCTTTGAATGCAAATAATTTTTGCTCGCACGGTATAATATGATGTACGTACAATGTTATTTTACCTATAGTAACTTAAACATAAGTACCTACAAATAATAAGAAAATTGTAGAAATATACCTATACGTATACTTATGATATGATATATTATGATAATGAGTCGCCAGCAATATATATTTTTTAGTATTAAGATAAATCATTAAATCTAGATATAGTATGAGCAACTACTAGTTAAAAAAATATGTTGAAACTGAATTATTTTTAATTTTTCACATGCTATTTGCGGTGACGTGACAGATAATATTAATAACATCAGCGGCTGACTCACCGTACGGAAGGGAATTCGTCAGGGGTGTTTGTTCGGGAATTGGGGGAAATACGAAAATATTTGTCGCTTCAAACCGAACCCACACTTTCCTTACCAAGACAAAATATAAAAGGTCTTGATCTTGTATTTGTGGAGAACTTTGAATGGCTTATTTTTTGAATTGTGTTTTATGCTGTTTTCCAAGCTTTTTCACCAGCTTTTCCTTATATTCTTTTCCATGCTAACGCTGTGCAGGGCAGGGATTAGTTTTGTGATTATATAGGTCAAATTTATTTTTTATTATTTACGTTTCTTGAGTATTTCCTGTAGCACTTTGTCAGTCACGGAGAAAAAACGACACTTTACGCTCCAAGAATAATTTAATTAAATTACCTAAATCATAACGAAACTTAATCAAACAAAACCTCGAACAAAACACAAATGATTGTACCTACCTACTACAGAAATGTAATGTTAAAATCTCAAAAAAAAAAGATTATCCAACAAAAATATAATAAAAGTAAACAACGAGTGTAAAATCACAAAGCAAAAGAATCGTAATTGACTTATGTAATGAAAGAAACAACTTATTGCAACAAATTCCTTAAACTACTGAACATAAATCTAGTTTAACTGTGCCTTTACTTTGCTACTACACATTGTGAAAGTGATAGTTGATAATGACGAGAAAAAAGTTAATATAATGTCTTATTTTCAAGATGCTTTCAAGCACAAATTGAACGACAGTTTAATTTGTTTATTTTAATTTGGAAGTTTTAATATTTTCCATAGACAGAGTGTTCGATTTTTTCCGCTTGTATCCTATGTTTTGATTTTTTTAAGAAGCTTTGCGTGTTTAGATACCTATGTCTACTTTTTCCCTAATTGATAGAGTGTGCGTTAGCACTGAACATAATGACCAAAGCGTGTCCAAGATGTGTTACATATTAACTGTGACAGTGTTTTGAATAATTGTACACTATTAGAAATTCCCAATAATAAAATAATTGGGTGGCAATAATAGAAGGTGGCAAAAAATACAAATGAAAATGATAAATAGATACACTAAGTCTTTTTAAAGACGGTAGCCAATCGAAAAATGTTATTGATGATTACCTTGAAGGAAAACAGAAACGATTTATCTACACCATGATATGTGAAAAGTTTTTGGAGACTTATTTATTTTTTAAATTAAGACAATAATACTCTTCTATTTATTTTGTCTGTAAAAATTGTAGGTTACAATTTTTATTTTAAGATTGCTCAAGATCTTTGTTTCTTAATAGATCCATCTAAATCTAACTCGATTTGACAAATTCCTTGACAGGTTCACGATATTTATCGCTTCAATATTGGACGCTCAAGTGTCTGGGAAATTTATACAACTTACATTAAGGGTCCTTTTTGAACGTCTTTCCTAGTTCTTAGCTATTTCGGGATCAAATTACACGCACTTGTATTTATTGGATAGTTGATACTACCTATATTTTATGTAGGGGGAACATTGACAGGTCATACTAATAAAAATAAAGGTAAAAACCGAGGTAAAAACCTAATTAAAAATATACAAATATAGTGTGGTAAAGTAAAAATTGTGCGGGAAATTAAAATCGTGCGGAAAAGTGCACGATAAATCGTGCCGAAAAGTAACTTTCCCCCACGATCGTAGGAAAAGTATTTTTAAATAGTTTTAATGATATTTGAGATTTAATAGAATTTTCCAAATTATTATATTCTATCAAACCTTTATGGGCTTTATGAAAAATAGACTTAGGTATAAGCTAATGTTTTAGACACGCTATCCATATTAAAATTTTGATTAGTTCTTGTTTTATAATTATGATACTCATAATTAAAAGAAGAAAATTTCTTTAACAGTCAGGCAATAAATTATTTTAAATTTTATGTATAAAGATACATACTAGGATACATACTAAATAAAAAATTAAATTTCTGATATTTAACTAAGACAAATTTTTTAACATAAAATTTATTTTTGTATATTTGGTACCTACAATATAAAATTGAAGAACAATAAAGAAAATGTGGTACCTAATATAATAGTAATAAATACAGTTTTTTTAGAAAACAAACTTCAATTAGAACTGATTCTTTTAAAATAACCTAGTTTTCCTGCAATCTTCGATATGGTAGGTACTTTTAAAATAATTAAAGCATTTTAATTTTAAATCAATAATTATTATTCCTATTTAATTGAATGGCTAAATAAAAATATTTAGGTACTGAAGGGTAGTTAATTGAAAATAGCTACGTAATAAATTTAAAAAGTACTTGTGCATTATTTCTAAATAAATTAGAGGGATACAGTGTTGGTTATTGGTTATAATATTTCCTTCCCCACATACTTTTTTATGTTGGACAATATTTTGTATACGAAATAAAGAAGAATATATGTGTCGAAATGTTACAAAATATAGAAATACTATATGGGGAGTGTGCCAGTTGTGTAATTTTAGTATATTATACGGCCCCCATATTTTATTTTCCGTAGGCAAGCCTACGTTAAAAGAGCTTTTTAAAAACACATTACAAAAAAATTATAATATTATAATTGGTCTTTTTTTACGTTTTTATTTTTACAAATAATGAATGAATAGAATTTTAAAATATACTTATATAAGTAATTTGTTAAAGAAAACCAGATTTTAATAGTGAGTATTAAATAATATAAACCGACTTTCCTGCATATTAGGTATAAGAAAAAAAAACATTTATAAGGAGTACGAATATTGTTACTAATCTTAATGGTACCGTTTTACACAAATCCAACATAACATTTTAACAGTTCTATGTTTTTGGAATTGACTTATTTTAAGATGCCTTGTCTTGTGAAAACTAATATTTCGAATACTTTTTCCTTATCATGTTTGGTCGTATTTGGTAATACCACGTAATATATGACGCAATATCCTGACGAGGTGCATTAATAAATAATATATTATGCGGTGTAAAATAATGATTATAAAAATTGGTTGATTTTGACAAACCCACGATAAATAACATTAGTGTGTCACTAATGCTCGCTTTTCGAAAACGAGACGAGAGTGGTCCGGTCTCCTGCGAGACGAGACGAGAGTTTTTTCTACGAGAATCTCGAGAGACGAGACAAAAATATGTGAGAACGAGAAATTTCGCAAGAACTTAAGATTTTGATAAGGATTTGCGATACACTTTAAAAAGAATCCAGTTAGTATCTTCATTCAATAAAAAGCTACTTTTATAACCGATATTGCAAGGTTGCTAGGGAAAAATCGGGACACGTTGCCCGAAAACAATAGAAATAAATATAGTTTAAAAAACCTAAAAAACATGCTTTAATAATCAAACTAAAAAGCGGAAAATAAATATAGTTTAAAATAATTCTTGAAATTCTTAATATAGGCAGAAAATAATAATGAACGATAAACATTATTTGTGATAAAAGCGTGGAGTGCTCGATATACGAAAAATATAGCACAAAGCGCACCACGCTTTTTTCACAATAATACTAATGTTTATCGTTCATTATTATTTTCTGCCTACCTATATTAAGAATTTTAAGAATTATTTTAAACTATATTTATTTTCCGCTTTTTAGTTTGATTAATTATTAAAGCGTGTTTTTTAGTTTTTTTTAAATATACTTATTTTTCATTTTTTAGTTTGAGTTACTGTTAAGAAAAAAATATTGTTTGAGTTGATTGAGCTAGATTAGTAGATTATTCTATTGTCAGCGGTTCTTAATAATAATATGTCTACAAAATTTAAATTAAATCTGACCGTTTAAAGTGGGTCAAAATCGGGTTTAAAGAAGTCCGTTACAAACAAAAATACATACAAACCCGAACAAACCCAAACAAACCCGAACAAACGACAAAATTTTTCAAAATTAAAAAAAAAATTTGTGAAAATTTTATTTTGACGGGTAGATTTTTTTTTTTAATTTTTCTCTATTCTTAGCGACAATATCTATAAGACCCGACGTTTGTTTCATTACTATCGGTTATTGTCATAATTCCGAGCATAATTCTGACACAGGTGTCAAATTTTGACAAGAGAATATTTTTCAACTTTCCACCGTCAATATACATAAGACCCGATAAGACCTTATAGTTTTTTGTTTTTTCATTAATATCTTTTTTTTTAACGATTTGACATATTGACAGCTGTCAAATTCTGACAGGAGAATTTTTTGCGTGTAGATTATTGTATTGTCAGTGGTTCTTGATAAGTCTACAAAATTTAAATTAAAGCTGTCCGTTTAAAGTGTTAACGTTTTTATAACGTTTATAGTTTTTGTCGATATGTTTGATGCATAGAACCATTAAAAAAATTGATAAATGATAGGGTCCACCGGGGTAATTGTAAACGATTTTGGAAGTTTAATATTTTTTCAATTTTATCTGTAAATTATGGCTTTACTGTTCTAAAATTACCCACAAAATAATTTTTGGGGCATTATTTAGACCTTTAACTTTATTAAAATAAAGAATAATACTGAAAAGAAAAATCTAAAACTTATTTTAAAAAATGTCAAAAATTATCTGTCAATGTTTACCTTTACCCCGGCCACTCTGGGGTAAATGTAAACACCTATCTCAAACCCGCTTTAAGAAAATGCACTTTTTAAAGAGGTATTTGTAAGCAATAACCTTATAAACTGGTGGATAATTTTTTGTTAATATAAACCCATGTTTACATTTACCCCAAAATTATAAAAAAAGAAATTAAAAAGACTCTATTTTAGAATATTTCAACGTTTATTTATAAATACCTATGTCTACGTTATTACAAAATTTATTGTAATTAATACTGTTAAATATTGGGCAAAAAAACAAATTAACATTAACAGTATTAACAAGTAAGTAGGCGTTAAACAAAAAATAAGAACAAAATCTTAATTAAGGTAAAAGCATTTTATGAATGAAAACAAGGAACTTTATTTTCAAAATGATAAAATATTCTTTCCCCTTTCATTGTAATTATGGGAACAGGTAGAACCCCTAATATTTGCTTTTGAGAGACAAAACTAACATCGCTTTGGTTAATGGCAAAATTTTGGTACGTTTCGTCAATAGATTTGAGGGCTACTACTTCAATGTCACTTCCTTGAACATTCTCTACAGCACATACATATCTATGTATAGTGGTATTTCTTTTACCCCCTATAAATTTCACAAGGACAAAGTCGCTATTTTTCAAATCTGTTAAGGGAGTGTCCTTCAGAGTTATAATTTTTTCACTTTTGGTAAAATTTTCATCCCAGGGGCTCTCTGAATCACTTTTAAAGGATTCATCGTCACTTGAGGAACTATCGGAGTTTTTCTTCTGTCTTTTTTTTTAATATTCTCTTATTTTTCAGGCATATTCAGTCATTATATATAAAGCACGCTTTTTCTTCAGATACAAGGTCCAAGTCTGATAAAGTTTGACTTAGATCATCATAAAACTTGTAAATTTTGTCCGGTTTCCTAGCTTCTTTCCTACATTTTTGTAAATGTTCTGGTTTTTTAGGGACAAAAAGTCCTTGTGTCTTTGTAGAAACAGTTAATACCAATCTTCCCCAGGTCTCCCATTAACAGAAGGTGTTGTTATATTGTGAGACTGTACGTACTCCTGAATGAGATTTAGCAGCTCCTCTTTGTCACAAGGGTAGCCTGATTTTGCCCTAGCAAGCAAACATTCCACAATTTTATTTTGAAGCTGGGCAGAAAGTGCTGTTTTGCGACCTGGACCAGTGGAGTCCATGGAAGTTTTGCGCCCATTAATCCTTTGGGAAATTACTGCTATAGGCACATTGTAATATTCATGTGCCTGTCGGTAAGTTTTGTTGTAATTCTGCACATCTGTTACTGCATTAACCAGAGGTCTTCTTTTGTATATGCTGGCCCGTTTGTCTTGCGAACATAAATTCGAGGCATCTAAAATTTTAAAAAAACATCTAAATGCGTATTTACATTTACCCCAAAAGAATGTTTACTTTTGCCCCATATAGCAAAATATCTGGGGTAAATGTAAACACTCTTCCATTACCTCTCTAAAAAAAATTAAACCTTTAAAACCGGTAAATAAAGAGAAAACAATACCTAAAATAACATAAAAAATTATTAAAGTCCCACTTACCTTGATAGTTAATTTTACACATACACTTTTTAACGCTTGTGCTAATTGAAAAATTAATATTTTTGCAGAGGTTCAGGAAACACCTGTATCAATCCAAACAAACTCGTTAAAACAACCTGATCTCTTGAATACTAGTGGTAGGCGAAACGTCCTTCACGAAGATTTGCGCCGTTTTAGTTTAGCGGTAAATTTAAACTGGTTTTAGGTACTGTTTACAATTACCCCTGTTTACAATTACCCCGGTGGACCCTAATAGTTTTCGCGAAAGTATAATATTATGCCACATTCTATTTTGATGGTGTCCAGTTGTCCCTGGAAATTGCTTTTAATAATTTTTTTTCTCTATAATTCATAACTGCCCGGAAATTTTAAGGGAAGTAAAGGTTCTAACCTTGTTTTAAGGAGTTATCGTAATTTTATTTGCACCCTGGACCACTGCAAGTTTTGTTTTCGGCATGAATATATTAAAGTAATGCCGTTGTCAATCAAAACAGTCTAGCTTCATTTTCACTATTTCCTTGACTATTTCCATAATAATATTATCAAAAACTACAATATTAAGTATAACACCGAAATTCGAAATTGTTTTTTGCGGTTAGGTTATTACATCAGACACACATAGTCTATCTCCTTTTCTATTCTATTTAGCTTATCGAAACAATGATAGGTACCATTATAATCAGTGACAATAATTGACTGGCAAATAAAAGAATTGCATTTTTATTTATAAGTACTTATCTAATATCATGTTTCAAACTTTATGCTTTCGCGGCGTCTTTTTAATTGTTTCTATAGGAAATGTGTTTGATACTCTAGGTAGATTTTTATTATTAGAATGTATTCCTGAATATGATTTGATTTCATTTGCACGCTATTTCCCTGACTAGTGGAGGTAGGCACCAATTTTAATGTACTCGATTTTGTAAGTACAGTCTAGAATAAGATTTGTTACTTTTTAGGATCTAAAAGTTCTTTAGTAAAAACCGTTAGAAACTACAAAAATACCTAATACCCAAAGCCTACTCGTAAACACCTACAAGAAAGGACGCAAACGTGGGGACCCATTAAAATATCAAAATTACCTGGAAAACTGACAATAAAAAAAACATTTTTTGGAAAAATAAAAAAAGGCGGTTTCCCATAATTTACCACTACCTATTATAAGGTACAGTAAAACGTGTCCTTTTACACCTATTTTATATTATCCAAACAACTTTTACCTGAAATTATTTGTGAAGATTAGCATTGGCATTTTTATCACCTACCTAGCTTTACCTTCTTAATAGGATTTTACAAGTAATTTGAAAACTATAAAATTAAGGATTTTACGAAGGTGTAAAAGTAGGAATTAAAATTCCTAGAGGGATCCGGAATTAATTACATTCCCTAAAATCAGCGGTACACTTTAAAGGCGGAATTTATGAGATGTAACGAAGATTTCAAACCAAGTAAATAACTCCCCCTTATATTTGTCACATGTTAATGTGATGTTCTTTTTCATCATTAGCCATAGCGTAAATACGTCACACTAAGTCCCATAATCAATCATATGGGCGAAATATGGGCTTAGTCACACAGTCGTAATGGTATCAAAAATACAAACACCATGAATCAACCTGTTTTGTTTGTCAAGCGAATTTTTTATGAAATCGTCGACCCGACAACACAAAGTAGAGTAATCGCGTCCGTATAATATTCTTGGCTAGCGGACTTTCAAGTGTAAAAAGACCTCCATTTTGCATTAAAGTACACAGGGATGCCAAAAACAATGGACTCCCGGGGCCGAGCAAACATTGACAGCTGTTTCGTCCTTTTTAAGAACTCATCAGAATGCCACAACCCGAAGCAACTCCACCGATGACACTTCAGCTCATTTAAACCCTGCTTAATAAAATAGCAAGTAGTAAATAAGCCGCAACGTCATCACTTTGGAATCAACAACATTTGCCAAACAAGCAGACTGATGTGGGAAGTAGGAAATATCGTACCCAAAGACAATTTACCTTTAGATACGTACAGCTTATCTCCTGCGCAAACAAAAGTTACCTTTTATGGGTGAAAAAATACGTCCGAGCGCATGACTCGCCGGTCAGCTGCCTTCCCTCTGGGCACCTTCGGGCATGCGCACAAACCTCGTGTTATCTGCCTGTCCTACTTTACCGATATGCTCAAAATACCCTCCAGAACCGGCTCGGCAGCCATTTTTGTTGTTGTGTTTTAAGGGTTCTCTGTGGATTCCTTGTAGCTGGTTGATTAATTTTTTGGTGAAAATCTGTGCACCCCGACATTGCTTTTAATAAAGCCAGTATTCCACGGGTCAAGTTCTCGGGCAAACACTTTTTCAAATTCTTGAACAAGAAATTTTGCTTGAAAATGTTGTACGCGTACCCCAGTTATATACCAACTAATATTTGACTTGAGGTTAGGTACGCGATAACACCGTAGATTGGTTATTTTACAAGACTAGATTAATTTACTTGTTTTTCTCTTCCTTTTCGTACTAAGAACACGACGACGAATCATTTTTAAACAAATTTGAAAAACAAAACCTTAAAAACAATTTTCTATCCTTAAAATCTGATAGGTTTGCTACTACTAAAAATGCCAGAAATCACTACCTTTTTTCCCAACTTGATCAAAAATTGAGAAGAAATTCCAATTTTTTGGCAAGAATATAAATTTTAAAGCCCGGACCTGTCTATTTTCCCATTCGTTAAACGATAATGTTGCAGTGCGCATGTCTAAAGGTGTCTAGCTTTGTTTACATACGCGAAGCCATAAATCTGCCACTTTTGTGATTATTGTTTGCTTATCTAAAGGTAAATTGTCTATAATCGTACCCTATACTGGAGTGTGTTTGTGCCGTTTTGTTTTTCCACACTTCATATACCTGTATTTTGGATTGTTGTTGATTTCAAAGTGATGACGTTGCGGCTTATTTACTACTTGGTATTTTATTAAGCAGGGTTTAAATGCGCTGCACTCTGCAGTGTCATCGGTGGAGTTGCTTCGGGTTGTGGCATTCTGATGAGTTCCTAACAAGGACGAAACAACTGTTAATGTCTACTCGGCCCCAGAGAGTTTTTTTTTGACATCCCTGTGTACTTCAATGCAAAATGCAAGTCTTTCCACAATTTAAAGTCCGCTAGCCAAGAATATTTTTCGTGAATATTATGTAGTAAGTACATACTTAAATTTTACAATTTTAACCATACTTGTAGTTTCATTGTTCCCCGTTTCGATTTTATGTAGATTTAAATTCTGAAGGAAAGAGACATGATGGGCAATCAAGACAGACGAGGGATAGAGCCAGACTATCCCAAGAGATTTGATGCGTATGTTAGGATTTCCAGAAACAAATTCGAAAACAAGTTTTGTGTCGAGTTTTGAGATGTTTTACATAATCGTATCGTATATTTGAAAACAGTCTTTTGATTTCTCGTTTTATATGGGAAATATTGAATAAAATACGAAGGCGCATTTCTATTGTACCTACTGATGTACACTCGGATGTACATATACCGATATAATATTTTTAATAATTTATTTATTGGGAAAAAAAAACATCGCAAGTTAAAAATACATGGTCATACCACAGTTTTTTGCGAGATACCAATTTTTTGAAACTTTTACCAAACGTACTAGACTTTTTTTTTTTTTTTTTTTTTTTTATGATCGAGCACAAGCACTATAGGAAAAATCCTTTAAGGCGCTCTGAGAGCGGTGCGTGTGCGAAGAAAGCGATTCACGTTTTTCTTGAATCGTTGGAGGTTATATTCGGTTGGAAACACGGTCTCAGAAAGGCCGTTCCACAAAGATGACGTCCTCCAAATAAAAGAGTTCTGAAACAATGATGTTCGGGGTGTACTAAGTTGAACCACATAGGGATGGGCGGCAGTGGTTCGTCGTGTGTTTCTGCTATGCATTACTCTAGGTGGAATCGAGCGGGCAATATCTGTCGAACACTTGCCATGAAAATATCTGTAGAAGAGAGTCAAATCACCAACCTGTCTTCGATGTTCTAAGCTGTCGAGGTTCTTAGTCAGCTCGTGGTCGCCGATTAGACGAACGGCTCTCCTTTGGATGGAATCCAATAACCGAAGGGTATGCTTCGGTGCAGAACTCCAGATATGAGAGCAGTATTCCAGTGATGGTCGAATCTGGGCTTTATAGAGTGTCAAAAGTTGTTGAGGTGTATACAACTTTTTGGTACGGAAAAGTATACCGAGCTTCTGAGAAGCTGCCCTGGCGATTGCCACTACGTGATTATGCCAAGACATATTTCCTCCCAGGTTGACACCCAGCAAATTAATAGACGAAGTCAGTGGAATTGCGTGTCCTGCCATAACGATATCGGGTTCTGCAATGTTGACCTTCTTAGAGAAAACTGCGGCCTGGGTTTTTTGAGCGTTAAATTCGACTTGGTTACTGTCACCCCAAGACAAAATTTCTTCCAGGTCTTTATTGAGGCGTGATACCTCATGTTGTCTGCGAAGATGTGCGTCAGTAGCCGATGTTTGAGGTTTCAAAGTAAAAGATGAGATAAGTGTGCTGTCGTCAGCAAAGCAATATAATGGATTTTCTGTTTTCGCTAGAAGGTCGTTAATGTACAGTAAGAAGAGAGTGGGAGATAATATGGACCACTTATAACCAGAAAATACTGTTGCTTTTGCTGACGTGGATCTACAATCCTACACTGAGGAAAAAGATCTAATACAACAGGTTTCCTAGGACGATAGCTTATTTTTTTATTAACCCATATTAAATAATCTGCTGTTTATCAAATAAAGTAAAGCGCTTTCTCTACAATTAAAAAAGCAGAACAGCGTCCCCAAAAACGAATTGTATCCGTTAGAACATATAATCCACAAGACGTTGGTGGGGTTTCTTAGCGATCGGCAATCGCCGCGCCCCTAGTATTAGTTTTAACGTATTTATTGCGCAGGTCACATCGTTGTTTGGAGTATTCTAGCTGTCCTGTCTAAATTTTGAATTTTATTAATCGTACCAACAGCTGCTTCAATCAATTTATTTTTACTTTGTATTTAAGTTTTTTTAAACTTTGCATGTCAGATAAAGCCATAGAAGATTCTTATTTCGCACAACCCATCATTAGTATTGGATTTTATAATCTATGGACGAATTTTACCAAGTGAGTAACATATGTTGCATAATAGCTAATAACATGCAATGTTAAACAAGAATAATATACATCACAACTAGAAGCTATTTAAATTTTTGAGAACTACAGTACTAATTTTCAGTGGTAAGTATATGCTTTATTAACCGTAGCAAGCAAATATTATTATGAATAATGGCAAGTTTCATTCCTACTGCCAGTCGGAACTAATACAGTATATAACATCAGATTACACCCCCAATAGAACTTGATAATTACTGTGAGTATTCAGAGCATTAATAGCTATAAACAATGGTAGCGATAACTTCTATTTTCCATTGGCTAAATTACCGTGATATTATCACTACACAACGGTTTAGCAATTTTCGTTGTCTTACAGTAGGAAAGAGCGTTGCTATCACATATAGTATTAAACAGTTGTATAAAGAGTATGTAAATTTTTATAAGGAATAGAAGGCTTTTTCTCAGTGTACGGTCTATTTTCCCCGATTATTAAATAATAAGAAATTTAAGATAATTACCTAGGCTCTTAGGCATAGGATCAGGGTTGGCATGATATATATCACTGATATATATCATGATATTTATAACTCGATATATATCATGATAT
The DNA here is from genome assembly GCA_963969555.1 of Polydrusus pterygomalis. Taxonomy (NCBI): domain Eukaryota; kingdom Metazoa; phylum Arthropoda; class Insecta; order Coleoptera; family Curculionidae; genus Polydrusus; species Polydrusus pterygomalis. Next base: position 26,697,639 of record OZ018379.1, read on the forward strand.
TTATTACTAAAAAAATTACTTTTTTTAAAGTGCTGAAAAAACTTTTTACAACGATATTAAACAAATTTTTGGAAATTGTAATTTACCGCCGAATGTTGTATGGTTTGGGTTGGTATTACGATTGGTATCCCCTATTTATTTCATTATTATTTTTCATTACTGAGGCGCTCGTCGACGCGACTGTGCATTGTGTGTGCTTTTTTTTATTACAACGTTAATCAAAATTTCATTTTAAAATGCCAAAATAAAAATATAATATTTACTTAAATATCTAGGTTCCTTGATTTTACTTGGCTACCTTATATAGTATGGTTTTACCAGTTTCAGCTGAAAAAAATTATTTGATATATATCGGATATATATCCGATATTTGATATTTATATAAATATCATGATATTTGCCAACCCTGCATAGGATTCCTCGTTGAAATACTGTTCCGAACAAAATTATAAATCCTTTTTTCTAGTGTTTTACTTCTTGTAACTAAACTAGCGTGTACCCGGCATGCGTTGCAACCCGCTGGTATAAATACAAACCCGATATATTAGTACCCGGCATGCCACTTTCTGAAATTGCACCCGTGCGAAGCCGGGGCGGGTCGCTAATTATACATAAAAACATTCCTCTTGAATCACTCTATCTATTAAAAAAAACCGCTTCAAAATCCGTTGCGTAGTTTTAAAGATTTAAGCACATATAGGGATATAGGGACAGGCGGGCGATAGCGACTTTGTTTTATACCGAGTTTTATACTATAGATTAAGATACGACTAGTAAGAATGCCATTATTTATTAAAGTAAAACAACTAATTTAAATTCTTGGTATGTCCTCTTCATACTTCGTTGCTTTTAAATTAAAATGTTTAAGATGTGAGTCATCCCGGTCGTCTCTTGATAAAAGTCAGATCATTCTCACATGAAACCGTTATTTAAGACAAGAATTACTGACGTTTATCGTACCTGACTTATCAGTATTCACGCAGTGAAAGCAAAACTTATATTACATGTTGTTAAAGACGTGATTATCGCGACAAAAACAGCTGATGAAAATTCGAATGTTTAGGGTAAAATAATAATGTTAATGGAGTGAAATGATTATTATGAGGTAGATATTTACATGTTCATTATTGGATAGCTAATTTAACTCTAATTTAATTTGAAGAAGTAGTCCATGCTTAAAGTGGAGTGGAAAGTATGGGAAAGAAAGAAAAGAACTAAAAGTCTTCCTCCACAAAATTTGATAGAATAGAATTCTTAAAGGTCTCTACATGTTTCGAACGGAGAAACGTTCATCATCAGAAGACAGAAAATGTATTTAATTAATGCTGATGGGTTTAGCAGAAGAGAAAATGGTGAAGGACCTAATGGAGCTTTAATAGAATTAAAAAATGATGTGTAAAATAGCCATAATATGGAGAAATTAATAAAAGTTAAAACATACTCAGTATGTGAGAAGTCAGTAAATGTGGTCTAAACCAACTAAAAAAACTGGGGAAGAAGAAAAACCTTTCTAAAAAGAAAGTGTCAAAGATTATTTAAATTTTTTTAAAAACGTTTTTAGGTTTTTGCCAAAAATACATTGATGTGATAAAATAGACGTTGGACAACCTTTTTGACCTCTAGAAGTTTTTTAAAAATGTGCAATTTTCTAATTAATTCTATCGAATTTAAATTAACCTCTTGCGGGGTTACTGAGGTTTAAACCTCAGTACCCCACTAAGCGCTTTGTTGTATGTTATTTTCATTACCTATGTGATAATTACTAGGGGAACTAGGGGATAGTTGATCACTAGGAATACTTGATCACATTGAAATTATTCAAAACTCTGATCCCTTTTAGAGATTTATATCTTTCAGAGTAAAAAGTAACAATCTGTCAACCCTATAGACCTTCATCAGCAACCGCCATTTTTCTGTTAAGACGCGGTGCAGTTCGTCGTTGGTTTTACATAGTGAAAAGTAAATAAATGTGCTCCTAGTTTTTTTATCATATCTCATTTGTTATTGAACATATTCTAGTTGTTTAAATTTTAAAATAAGTGTTGTGTAACAGTGGTTTTGACACCTATAATGAAGTTATTCTACATTTAAATAGTAAGTTGAAATTTATTTTTATTTGAATTAGGTTCTTTCAGGGATACTTGAGCACCGACACTGTGGGGATACATAATTACAACATGAGATATTTGATCATAGTCACTAACATTGTTTTTTCAAACTAGCAATTGTCAAATTCCATTTTTCCTTTTAGATGCCGCGGTTTTATAAACGCAAAGAATGTACAAAGCCAAGAAAAAAAAAGGCAACAAATGGAAAATGCAAATAAAACACTTTTAACAAAAAACAAAAAAATTAGAAAAAGTAAAAAAAAAATCTTGTGTCATCTTCATCTTCTTCAGATGATTCAGAAATTTTATTAAGAGAGTCAGATGACTCGATAAATGAAGTTGAAGAAGACTATGCAGAACTCACTTCCGTGAATGTTGATAATTTAAAAGTTGGAAAATTTGTAATTGCAGTTTTTAAAGCAGGAAGACGACTATCATCTATCTATAAATATCTGTGCGTGGTGAATTCTATTGACCATGAGGATGGTGAATATACAGTGACTTCATTAAAATGCATAAAGACGAAACCAAAAAAATGTTTTCAATTGTCGAATCAGACACCAGTGACGTAAAGTTCGAAGACATTATTGGCATAACCCCGGATCCTAACATTATTTTAAAAGGAGAACGAGTTTATTACACATTTCAAAAAAAGATCGATGTATTTGAAATGGCTTAAATTGTTTTTTGTAAAGTGTTCTTATTAGGAAATACATTATTTTTTGCTTTGTAAGTAGGTTTTATTATGTATTTAATAAGTGATCAAGTCTCCCTTACCCTATGATTAAGTAACCCACATAGTGGGGATACTTGATACATATGCATTAAATTAAAAAACGATTAATTTTTTTACTTAAAAACTTTAAAAGGGTTTTAAATTTTTAAAACTATATAGATAAATAGTGGTACAGTTATATGTTTACCTTTGTTCAATTAGATTAAACATATTTGGAATTTTACAATGAAATATATAAAACTGTGATCAACTATCCCCTAGTTCCCCTACCTATTTTATCCCATCAATGTATTTTTGACAAAAACCTAAAGATGTTTTCTAAAAAATTTAAATAATCTTTTACACTTTCTTTTTAGAAAGGTTTTTCTCTTCTTCCCCAGTTTTTTTAGTTGGTTTAGACGGTATTTAGACCACATTTACTGACTTCTCACATACTGAGTATGTTTTAACTTTTATTAATTTCTCCATATTATGGCTCTTTTACACGTCATTTTTTAATTCTATGAAAGCTCCATTAAGATCTTTCACCATTTTCTCTTCTGCTAAAACCATCAGCATTATTTAAATACATTTTCTGTCTCCTGATGATGAACGTTTCTACGTTCATAAACATGTAGAGACTAGAGACCCTTAAGAATTCTATTCTATTAAATTTTGTGGAGGAAGACTTAGTTCTTTTCTTTCTTTCCCTCTAATTTAATTGTCACATTTTATTAACTCCCTTTTAGTATTAAAGAAAGATACTTCTCTATCTACTTCTTCATAGACCTAAGAGTACCTCGATATCAGTACTATTAAATAAGAAATAACCAAAATTTTGTTTGTGTGATTGAACCAATAATAATAATAGTATACAGTGTCACCAGTAAAGTCCGCATCATATGGGATTTTTTTTTATTAATAGCTTTATTCGAAATTTGACTTTGGCATCAACCTCTGCTTCGATCGAGATGAAAATTAAGCAAAAAATAGTAGTCACGTGATTCGCATTATCTGTCAAATTTTAATTTTTTCAAAAAAATAATTTAAAAGTGGGGTTATTTTTAAAAATATCGAAAAAAGTTATTAGAAAAAGTTTTTTTAAATGCAGTTTTTAGACAACATGCAAAATTTCAGCCGCATAAGATAATTTTCATTTTTTACCTTTATTTTGTAAATTGCACCACTTTTGCAAATTAAGACTCAACGCAACTTACATAAAACTTCTTAGTTTTGACAATGCTTTATTTCAAATATATTTTCTTTAAAGAAGCGCCACATTAAATGTGTGTTTTTCTACCAAATCAAAATTGGGCTATTAAAATTTGGTCGTATGTGATGCAAAGTTTATTTGTTTTGGACCCTGTATAAGGTAACTTCATGAAATAAGTATTTTTGAAAACGTAGTTTGTGGTTGAAAGTAATACACGTTAACGTTACATACCTTAATAATAAATTATAATATATGGGTTTTAAATTAAATCGTTGAAAATAGATAAACTTTACGTTGTAAAACTAAAATTTATTTTCCACTTAAAAAATACTTTACTGAAGACACTGTGATCTTTTTTGTCTTAATTTTAAGGTGTATTACTTTCAGACATAAACAACCTTTTCAAAAATACTTATTTTATGGGGTTACCTTATACAGGGTAAAAAACAAATAAACTTTGCATCACATACGACCAAATTTTAATAGCCCAATTTTGATTTTGTAGAAAAACACACATTTAATATGGCGCTACTTTAAAGAAAATGTATCTGAAATAAAGCATTGTCAAAATTGGGAAGTTTTATGTAGGTTTCGTTGAGTCTTATTTTGCAAAAGTGGTGAAATTTACAAAATATAGGTAAAAAATGAAAATGATCTTATGCGGCTGAAATTGTGCATGTGGACTAGAAACTGCATTTAGGAAAACTTTTTCCAATAACTTTTTTCGATATTTTCAGAAATAACCCCACTTTTGAATTGTTTTTTTGAAAAAATTAAAATTTTACATATAATGTGAATCACGTGACTACTATTTTTTGCTTAATTTTCATCTCGATCGAAGCAGAGCTTGATGCCAAAGTCAAATTTAGAATAAAGCTATTAATAAAAAAAAATCCCATATGATGCGGACTTTACTGGTGACACTGTATAGGTTTATAATATAATATTTTTAGTCTTTCGCACCATTACAAATTTGTTACGTTTTCCCCCTTCTTGTCGGTGCGAAAAATGCTGTTTAAAAAAAATGATTTGCGAAAACAATTTCTCATTTTAAGCTGGTACGAACATTGAAATGTAATATGTTTTCCGATGTATTTTTCAGCTAAAGAACGAATCGATTTACAAACGGTTAACATCAACAATGGAAAGAGCTAACTCAGGTGTTCCTTTTTTATATTTATGTTTTCGTTCCATTTCACTGTTCTTAATATAAATTTTATTGTCAGGATAAACTTACAGTTTGTCTCTCTCAATTAAAGCATTTCTGTTCTATAAAATTTTTATTTAAAACTTGACCACCATTAACCCATTAGTGCATTGAGTCCCTTATAAGGGACGCCGCTGTTTTTTATGCGCAGGCGTATTAATAAAGTCTTTACGGCTTAACTGACGCGCTAGAACATAACCTAACTGACACTGGCGTTAGTTGATTTAAAGAATTTGGTGAGTGCGTTTGTTGTCTTGTCACAAATACAATGGCCGATCCCGAACTTTATTCTACCAAAAATGGAGGGTAAGTGTTTGTTATTATCTAGAAGCTTTGTTATCTTAGAATCTCCAAAGTTTGTAAATATATAGTAGTTACCAATACGTATGTTCTTAATTACTTAAGAAAACATTTTGTTGTTTTATTGAAAAATAAACGTGGGTTTTTTTAACCGTCCCTTAAAAGGGACTCTATGCAAAATGAACACTTTTTTTTTGCAGTTTACCACTACATGAGTTGCTTTCCCTGATGGAAAATAATGATGATCATGAATACAATAATCTGGATGTATATATAGAGATTCCTGATGATCAAGGTGCAGATACGGAAGAAGACAGTGACCAATCAGACGATGAGCATGTTGGCGATGCAAACCATTTATGCCGTGGTATACTTCAGCGAAATTGTGAAGTTAGACAAAGAAAACAAAATGATTTTGATGAAGAGGACCTTATTCCGCTTGCGCAGTTGTTTTCACAACCGGAACCGGATCGCGTGTTTGAACCAGGTAATCAAAATAATTTTGACGAAGAAGACCTCATTCCACTCGCACAATTATTTCCACAACCGGGACCGAGTCGTGTGGCTAAAGAAGGTAATGCCAACGATGACAATTTAGCCACAAATAAACGAAAAAGGATTCACAACTGGACCGATAATCCTCCTTCTTTTTCTATGAATAAAGCATGTATGCCTCGAGAAGTTTCTGTAGATGCCCAAGAAGCACGAAATCCTCTGGACTTTTTTCTCCTTTTTTTTGATCAAAATCTTATTTTGAAAATCTTAGAAGAGACGAACCTATATGGACAACAAAAAAATAAAGAACTGCATTTCACCCAAGACGAACTGTATGTTTTACTTGGTGGAATGCTATTGTCAGGATATGCAAAATACCCTAACAAGAGACTATACTGGAATTCTGCTGAAGACATACCAAAGATATTGAGTAATAGTATGCGTTTGAATAGATTTGAAATGTTACTGCGTCATATACATTTCAATAATAATGCCAATATTGATCGTACTGATAGACTCTATAAAATTCGTCCTCTACTAGATATATTGAATGAAAATTTTAAAAACCACGGAGGATTAGAAGAACATTTATCTATCGATGAAAGCATGATTCCGTATTACGGAAAGCATTACGCCAAGCAGTTTATAAGGGGAAAACCAATACGGTTTGGCTATAAGAACTGGGCGATTTGTAGTAGTAATGGCTATATGGTTTCTTTTGAAATTTACACAGGAAAATCAAATACAGAAAAACGCTTTGGACTTGGTGGTGATGTGGTTATGAATTTACTAGAAAAATCACAGGTGCCCTCTAATAATGGACACAAAATTTTTTTTGATAATTATTTTACGGGCCTAAATTTAATGAATCATTTATCAGAAAATAATATATGTGCTACTGGAACGATTCGAGAAAATCGAACAGAGAAATGTCCATTTCCTGAAGCCAATTCCTGGAAACCCAAGCCAAGGGGAAGTCATACCTTTGTTTCATGTGAAAACATCACTTTAGTACAATGGAAGGATAATAAAGTGGTTACGGTTGCTACAAACTTTGAAAACAATGACGTTGTTACGACTACTAGGTGGTGCAATGAATCCAAAACTAAAAAACTTATTCCACAACCCAGAATTATATCAAGTTACAACAAACATATGGGCGGTGTCGATAAAATTGATGGACTTATTGCACTGTACCGAACAAGAATGCGTCAAAGAAAATGGTATTGGCCAATAGTATCATATTTATTAGATGCATCTGTGTCAAACGCCTGGATCCTAATGAAAAAGCTGATTCCAGATCATCCCGACTGTGTATCTCTACTGGTATTTCGCAGATTCATCGCTAATAGTTTATTGCGGACCTACGGTAAACCACCAAGCAGGGGAAAAACCACAACGCCCTATCTTGTCGCTTCAAGGTTTGATAATATCGGACATATGGTAAGGTACAATGAAACGGATAGAAGGTGTCAAGTTTGTAAGAAGAAAAGCAATTTTATATGTGTGAAATGCGACTGTGGGCTACATCCTAAGATTTGCTTTGAAACTTATCATACAAATTAAAAAAATTACTGAATGATCATATATTTTAAGGTTACGGTTTGCATAGTGTCCCTTTAAAGGGACACCATGTAATAAATAAACTAGAAACAATAGTTGTGTTTTTTTGTGCTCTGTAAATCTTTTTTAACCTATTTATGTAAATTATAGAAAAAATGTTTAAAAAATTATAAAAAATAAGTTCATGCACTAATGGGTTAATCTGTGTGGCCATCAGTAGTTCGTCTTTGGAGATAACAATACCCCCAAAAATTTTTTTTGGTTCATAGAAAAGTTTAAAATTTACCATCTAAAACTGTCGTAAAAGATTCCAATTGTGAACAGTAAATTCTAAATTTTGATACACCGTTTGTAGTATCACACTTGTGTTACAATTAGGTTCTTGGACTAATTTAAGTGTTATATTTCTCAAGGCCTCGGATTTAAGGAATAATGAATGAAACAGAATACACGCATGTTAATAAAAAAGTGACTATTGGACTTTTAATTCGTAGCTGACTTCGGCCACATCCTTCTACCGTGCGAGGAAAAATTATTTGCATCAAAGAGGGCTTGGTTTAGATCACAATTATATGTGGACGATATATCCGAGGATATATCTAACCAAATCTAAGTTAAAATTTTGTCAAATTTATATTATGACATGATATGCCAAACTAATGAGTAATGAAATAAGTAGACAAATACAAATTTATTTTTGTTGTTTACAAAATTAACAAAGTAAGAATATACATGAAACATTATATAGGATCTTCCCACTACTTGGAACGGTCTTATACAATTTGTTGGCGTATTTTGCATTATTTAACGAACGTTTGCAACAAGTTCTTCTGTTCTTACAGATAGTCTTCCCGCTCCTTTTTGTGTTGTATAGAACCTGTTTCCCTAAACACAGCCACGGACCAACGGTTCTTTTCAGGCAATGATAAAAATCCCCAGAAATAAAAGCAACGTTAGGAAAATGTTCGTGAAAATCGTCCATGCACAAACCCGGATTGTATTGCCACTCACAATTTACTCTAACCCCGTTTCAAAAATACGCTTCAACCATGAATAATGTTTTGTGCTGTTCCGTAAAGCCCATTGTGTGAATTGTTCAAGAAATTGGAAAAATTAGCCATGAATCAAATTACTTGTAACGACTGTCAAAGATGACGGAATAACTGATTGATTGTTAATTCAGGTAGTTACTGACACCCAACAGGTATTAACCTTTACAGCTAAGCATTCGTCCTTAGATGTAAGACCCTTTTTGATGCAAATAATTTTTGCTCGCACGGTACTAGGTACTCAACTATATAGCCGAGAAGCAAACCAAAATGGTAGTTGTTTTATTGATATTTTGACGTCTTGTCATGATCCGATAAACAAAACTAACCTGAAAATATACCGAAGTCAACGTCTTATCACGAATGGACTACCAAAGCTAACCTCAAAATCTTTATTTAGGCAATCCAAAGATATGTTAAAATGGTGGTATTTATCGGCCGGTACAATGCTGTTTGCCCACAACCGCCATTAAAAGTCACATGGTTTGCATTGGCTACAAACAAATAAACCGATATTAATGTCTTGATGTCTTGTTTATGGAGAACTAGAGGCTGATCGACAATGGCAGCATTTTCAAATTCTGTCCCAGTTTTTTGGTTAATTCGCTATTGGCCGATAGATACTCTCGCGTCGCAAGTGGGCTGGTCTTCTTCTTCTTCGTTTTTTATTTTACTTTTGACAAATTGACCAAATTGACATTTTATTTTCGAAATAACAAATAACGTTTGAAGACAAGACAAGACAAATAACGTTGTATTGTAATTGATTTCCATATTTATAATGAATAATGGTACAATTTATAAAAGTAGAGTTTGCTTTGTGTCGGGGTGTAAGACAGGATCTTTTTCAGAGAGGAAACGCAGCCAAATAAGTCTCTTTTTAGCTCCAAAGGTATAGCTAGAATGTTTAATATCCTGTATTTTAAAAACGAAGCATCGTTGGAACTTTATACAGGCCGAGTTTACTAATAAATAAAACAAAGTAAGTGTAAATTCATATAAAAGTCCTTATTTGTTCCTTAAAGAACTAATTTAAATAAAAATAGTTATCGCGTCCATAAGAAACCATTTATTTGATAGCCCACTTCGAACACGAGCGCCCTCTTACGGCGACTCGTAAAGCTGAATTACCGATGCTAATTTGGGACCGAATCCAATGCATTGCGATCGGCCTCCTACCCTCTAACCCTCTAGTTCTCCATAGTCTTGTTATATTGTCACAAAACTAACCTCAAATTATTTAGTTAAACTCCTTGCCGCCGACACGACTGAACCCTCGGGGACGCCCCCGCACCTGGGTCCGTCAGAGTGCAGAAACAGAGTGGCTATAGGACTGTTGTCTCCCTCACTCCGTTAAAATCGAGAAGGCTGTATTATGTAGGTACTTATTAAGCAATCTTGATTTTTAAAGCATCTACTTTCTACCACAATAAATACGCTGCCCGGAAATGACAAACCCGAACCACAATGACTGCCACTGTTACTTGTCTGTCATGACATCATAATTCATTTAACGCCTGCTGTGAGGAAATCAACCTTATCCGCAAGTTTTTACACTTATCATCCTCACTTTGATAAAAGCGAGGATGATAAGTGTGGATGCAGTTTGTTGCATCCACTTGAAATTGCGTTATAAATTCCGATTAACCAAATTTGCAAGTAATAAAAGTGATAAGTATAGCACTTCAGTTGGTATTTTTTTATAAAGAGAAATCAAACTAAAATATAATTTTAAAACTTGAAAGAATCTTGAATTATCGATACTTTAGCTGTGTTAAAAGGAACAGAAAAGTGTTACAAATTGTGCTACAAAGTGCACAAACTAAAGTTTGAGGATCATAAACAAGGTGCATAATGAGTATAATTAAAGGGATTTACTAGCTGCATACAAGGCTATTAAAAGGTTCATTCTAGGTGTAACATTATTTACATAATAATTATGGTAGCTCTAAAGCAAAATTCATAAAACACTTCCATATTACTGCTGCCATAAGAACTGATGTTAGTAGTTAGACGGACTCGTATACAAATTATGCAAGTATTACTCAATGAATGGTAATAAGAGTAAGTTATAGTAAGTAGATGATAGATAGATGTCCTTAATCTAAATTATTATTGACCTATGTGGTTTATGAGGAAGAGTCGAATAACTAACATCTGTTTTAAACGCCTGTAAAACGACATTTCTGGCTTGATTGCACAGGAAGAAAAAAATAATAACTATTTGTGTTTAGTCTAAACCAAAGAATCCAATTAACCATAGAAAAAGAATCTGACAACTCAAAATAATTTTCTAGACCTCACAATAATGAAAAACCAACAAAATCAATTTACCTATCAAATTTACAGAAACCCAACTACCACAGAATAGATATAGTCATACCCACAGATTCAAAGCACTCCCAACAAACAAAACTAGCTGCATTCAATAGTATGGTACATCGACTAGTTAACATTCCTCTCTCATACATCCAATACAAAAAAGAATTAGATATCATAAAAACGATAGCCAGAAACAACGGTTAGCCAACAAAAATCATACACCAAATAATAAAGAAAAAACAAGCACAAAACACACAAAAATTTCTCCACAAAGAACATCCCACTCCAATTAAGGAAAAATACTGCTCGATAAGAAACACAAACCAAAAAATCGCCAAAAACACTTAAAAACCTTAATATCATTCCTATACAAGTCAATAAAAACAAACTTACACAAACACATATCCAATGCTAAAATAGAAACTAAAAACAAACTTTTACAAAGTGGGGTCTACCAAATAGAATGCGGCAACTGCGAGGCTATCTACATTGGACAAACAGGTAGAAATGTTGACACCAGGCTTAAAGAACACAAAACATCTATTTTAAAAAAACAAAATAAAACAGGTTTGGCTGATCACTGCATATTGCACAATCACTCAATCTCTAACAACATAAAACCCATATACATACACAATAAAAGCAGAAAACTAAATTTACTAGAAACAATAGCTAGCTATAAAAAGCCATAAAAAACAAATGTACCTAATGTTGTTAATAATCAAACCGAAATACCTTCAGGCGCTTCCCTAATTCTTAATAGCACAATAATTTAGGACTAAATATGCATCTGTACCTTTAAAAGTTAGGAAAACCCACAGTTGACCATTCAATCTTCTAATTCTGATTTTAATTTTATGACATGATTATAACTACCATAATATAATATAAATACCTTTGTAATGTCACGTAGAATTTAGTATCTTCTTGTACTCCTTTGACAATGGCCCGCAAGGGCCGAAACACGTGTCAGGAAACTGATTAAATTTGTGAAACATAACAAGTACCTATTATTTTTTCTTCCTGTGCAATGGAACAACAGTTTTACCAAGCATGTGGCCCAACGCAAATTAATTATATTTCTTGCTTGTTTAAACAACTATATAAGTAACCGCCGTATATTCAATTATCTATCAACATGGTATGAGTGAGTATATTTATCAAGTGGTGATGCAAACTTAAATTCTTACTATACTTACTCCTAATTCCGAATGCTTTAATTTTTGGATTTGCTAACGAAAATAATATTCTCTTTGAGTTTTATAAAATAGGAATTTTTAGCACGAATTACTTTATAATTAGTAATACGGTTTTGGGAACAAGTGCATGGTAGTCTGATGGAGCCAAATCTAGTGGATGCTAATTAATAAATGATTTTAAAACTAAATTTGGCTATTTTTTGGTAGGCAAAATTTTAGTTTCCTTTCAAGCTGGTTTTCGAAAAGGGTACTCGACAGAGACAGCCATTCAATATGTGATTGAGACGTGGAAGAGGACCATTAATAAAGGGAAAAATATTATAGCTGTATTTTGGATTTTAAGCGGGCATTCGAAATAATTGACAGGGCTAGATTATTGAGTAAATTGTATCAGTATGGTATTCGCGGAAACGTTTATAAATGGTTTAAAAATTATTTAAGTAACATATCACAAAAAACAAAAACATATTCAAATAAAAAAATAAATAATAGATATAGGAGTTACTTAAGAAAGTATACTAGGTCCAATATTATTTATTTTATAAATACATCAACCATCAACGATATTCCTTTAGTTTTAAAAATGTGTAAGTTACAAATAATGTTTGCTGATGACCCCTTAATTTACATTAATGTTTTAAATATTTTTGATGGTCTAACTAGGGTTAAGTGGGGTAAGTGGGACCGCTAAAATACATATATCACTTTTAATTTATTACCTATAAATGAGGAATTTTCCTAACAGGATAAATATATAGCCAAATTTTCTGTAGCATATCCTTTACAATATTAAACATTTAGTAGCCATCAATCATTGCTTATTTAAATGTTGTTCTAATTTTTTTTTAATATTGCACGTGATCCCACTTGCCCCAGAATTTGGGGTAAGGGGACTACCATAGATATTTGCAGTTTACATTGTTACAAGAGTAGTTGGGGTAAGTGAAATGAAAGCTAAGAGTTTGACAAATTCAATGGTAATTTTAATTTTTTTTTATTTGAAACGGTTCATGAGTTACAAGTGTTTAAGTAGGTCTCGTATGTAGGTATAGGTGAGTAATGTGAGTAAGTATAGCAAAATGAAAGAAACATTAAAAAAATATACTTTTTTATAGGTAGGTATTGTTTTATTCACAAAGATGAGAAAATATAAAAACCAAGTAAATTTAGGAATATCATCTACTGAACAGTGTATGATTCAAATGAAACTAAAAAAAATAGCTCTCCTTGACGCCCAAGGGTAGGCTCTGGTAATACTTTAACAATATCAGTTGTATCAACAAGTGATATGTCGTCAGGTTCGCACCAAATAAATACATTATTTAAGTTTAAACTTTATTTTTTGCGAAGAAATTTTATTAGAGGTTCGCCATTAATAATTTCTAATATTTGCCCCACAAAATGCGATATCTTTCATTTTGAAGCAAACCTCACTAAGGCCCAGTGTCCAGTTTGAATTTTATTTGGGAGATCGAATAGTAGATTGTTATTCTTGTCTTCTTCCATGAACCTTTTTTGTTCATCTAAATAAGTGATATCGTCATCTATCTTCATTAGTACGCAGAATATCATCTTCAGAGTATGACGATACACTTGGACGCTTCTTCTTAATTTTTTTAGATTTTTATTGTTTCTTTTCCTCTTTGGTTCGGTTGTCAGTTATCTGTTAACAGTATTTTGCTGTTATTACTTCTGCTCCAGTTGATATTCTCTTTCTTTTTTGCTTCTTGGTAAAGGGATTTTGTTTTATGGAGTCCAACAGTAAGGATTCAAAAGATACAGGTGCGTGCTGCCCGGCGTTGTCGTTTTCAAAAATTAATTTCTCTGCTAATGATAATAAATCACACTTACCCCGGATCTAATTCTATTTGGGGTAAGTGGAACCAACTGATTAACTGCCGAAAAGGAATAACTATAAAAAAAATACCATTCCGAGAACATATACACATAATCTATAAAAAATAAACAAAACATTTTGCTAACCTTTCATCTCTAGATAAAACTTACCTGAAACCTTAAACCACCAACGCGCTTCAACAGTTAGTGTAATACTGAGAACAGTGAGAACAAAATGTCTGCTCCTTCTGCAAGTTTATAAAGTAACCTTGAGACACCTTAACAATGTTGTCAGATGCATATAAGATTATTTAATCGCCAGGGTCCCAATTGCCCCAAAAACCCTCTTACCCCACTTAACCCTACTCTAAATTCTGAGATAAATATATTATTAAATGGGCTAAAAGTAAATAAATTAAAATTAAATATTTCAAAAACTAAATGTATGGTTATGGGTAATAATTTAAATTGTCAAAATATAAATGTTGTAATTGATGGTTAAAAATTGAACAGTTTTAAATATTTAGGGATAATTATTGATTCGAAATTAAAAAATTTTAATTATCATTTTGTTTACGATTATCATATCGAAAGTTGTCGGAAAAGTAGGTTATTTTCGAGGTTATTTTAAAAGAATCAGTTCTAATTTAAGTTTGTTTTCTAAAAAACTGTATTTAATACTATTATATTACCACATTTTCTTTATTGTTCTTCCATTTTATATTGTGCTAGTGAGGAAATATTTGACAAATTACAAATTTTACAAAATAAGGCAATGCGGATTATTTTAAATTGTGACAAATATACAAAAATAAATTTTATTTAAAAAAAAGTTAGATTGGTTGAATGTCAGAAATTTAATTTTTTATTTGGTACTTATGTATCTTTATAGGCGTAAAATTAAAAAATAATTTATTGCGTGATTGTTTAAAAAATGTTGTTCTTTTAATCATCACCATCATAATTATAAAACAAGAACTAATCAAAATTTTTTTGGATAGAGTGTCTAAAACATTAGCTTAGAGGTATATTTTTCATAAAGGTTTGATAGAATATAATAATTTGGAAAATTCTATTAAATCTCAAATATCATTAAAACTATTTATTAAACAAACTTTAAAATTACATTTATTTAAAAAAACAAAATGATACGTAATATTTGATACAATTTGCAAAATGTTTAACTTTTCTGTCTGGTTTTTGTTAAAAGAAGGTTCCGTTTTGAAAATAAAAATAAATCTATACAAATGTTGTTATTAGAAAAATGTATTAAAAAATATTTAATTGTAGCTTTTTCTAAATAAAACATGTTACTACTACTATACTACATTTGCGCTTTAGTCCTAAACTCAGAAAATCTTGCCGTTATTTTTAACTCAACATCACTTATATGAGTACGATCTATGGTACGGTCATTCTTACCTTTAAAAATTCAAAAATTTACGAAAACCGATGGTAAAAAATCGCCGAGAACTAGAACGACCCCTTGATTTCATCGTTTTACCCTTAATTTTTTTTGTTATGAGATATGTTGTAATATATTTTATTTCTTTCACTTATTCTTATACGCAACAAACCTTTAGATGTACAACCTGCATGCATGAATCAGCCGTTAGAGAATCTCGAGGGAAACCTTGAAACAAGTATTATGTACCTCGAGCTCTGGTATAAGGTAACACCAAGGTAGTATTTTACACAAACCAGTTATATTATATATTGTTGCCTCCGTTGTTTTCATGTTCTCGAATTTGGTCTTATTTACTAAGAGCAGAAAACCGTCTAGACTTTAGACATTGTCCTTTTAAAATTAAAATTATTTTCGCTTTATTAAGGGGTGTGTCCAAATTCGATTCCTATTTTTAATTCAATTATTTTTAAATTATTTATTTCTCTATTGCGTTTCAATTTACAAGCTACATCAACAAATCCTTTGAGTCAGTATTTTATAATTTTAGTTTCCGACACAGCAATTACCTAGATGAAGTATTTGTGTGCCTTTTTGAATTAGTTGGCGAAATTTGAAATTTAGGTATTAGCGCAATTTCAAGTTTTTGACTGTTGTTGCTTGATCTCGTCTACCATAAAACTTTCATCGGATTTTCAGGGTATTATTTTGGTTTGAAGATAACATGCAAAACTTTTTCGTAACAAAACTATTTTAAAAATTTCAAAGTGATTAACAGATTCGTCAACGCCCAACCCAACCTAAACCCCTAATCCTAGAATAATAAAATTTCAAGGATGTATTCTCCAATGGCGTAACAAAAACTGAGTGCCCCCGCCGCAAACGTTTTAAGGGGCCCCCTTTCTATAACGAATGGAAAATGATCATTCTTATTTTCATTGCTATTAGGTTCAGCTTTATGAATTTTTGAATTCGTTAATCGTGTAATAATTTAATTAGGGTTAAACCCACATTATTTGTTAAGTACCTACTATTAAAACAGCAAACAATTTGAATTTATTTTATAATCCTAGGTAGACTGGTAGACATAACATGGGTAGTTATTAAGTCATTATACCGAGCATTATACGTAATATTCCAGCAAACACGCAAATCAAAATTTTAAAATATCACTTATAATTTTGCTTACCATGTATGGTTGTAAAGGGGGTAGCAGTGATCGAGCCTCATAGAATCCGAAAGACAGAAAACAATAAATTATGAACACTAGAACACTCAATAAGTCTGCACAAACTTTATGTCACTAAGTATTATATAAGCAGGTATTATACAAAACGACCAGATCGTCGAGAGTTTTTTTTTGCAAAATGGTTTATAATTATGTCGATATTTAATGTTTTAACAAACTCGTGTTCGATACTGCTTAAGGATAAATCCAAAAGGCGTTGTTGTCCCATAGTAGTAGTAACCCACGTAAATGGGTTTTTACTATTTTAAGTTTGGAAAAAGATCGTTCCGCTGATGCCACACTACCTGGCAAAGTAAGATATATAACATCACTGCACTAGATAGGTACAGGGTCTTCCAACGAGGACTGAACAGGGGCTCATTTTTGAGCTTCCTTGTATTTAAAGAAAAATCCAAAATAGCCAATCGATGTACTTTTTCCTGCAGAATTTATATATAATCACCTTTGAATCCTTCAAAGTCAAAAAATTTGACAAATTTACTATAATATTGCCGAAATGACTTTGAAGGATTCAAAGGTGATTATACCTTTATTACCTAGTGTATGTTTCAAACAGGTTAAAGTTAAATTATACTGGATAAAACATTAAAATTTAATAAAAATAGCTGTCACAATATTAAATATTTTAATCAGATCGAACAAAAAAAATCACTCGTTCCAAAAAACGTATAAAAAAAGCTATGTTCCATTTAAAAAACACCTTATCCATATCGTAACTCTTTTGTTTCTGGTTCAAATAAATTTTTGGTTTCATTTTTGAATTCTGCAGGAAAAAGTACATCGATTGGCTATTTCGGATTTTTCTTTAAATACAAGGAAGCTCAAAAATGAGCCCCTGTTCAGTCCTCGTTGGAATACCCTGTACATCTAGAAAATTTGAAGAACACACTGATTTTTTTATTAATAAATGATCCGCAAGTTCATACACTGTTTTTAATTTTGAAATACTGTCTACAAGTCTCTTTCTAAGGCTTAAAATTTGACTAGAAAAGTCGACGGACAAGTCGCTATGGTATATGGTTTGTAAATTCCGCGCTTTCACGTATAATTCTTCTTCACTTAACGAAGTTAAATTCTCAGGATATAAAAAAAAACTAATTATGAAATGAAATACCTATGAAAGGCAAAGCTAACAGCAAGTTTTGAAGGGGCCGTGAAGCCCCCCCCCCCCCCCGGGGCGCCACTGACTGACGTACACCCTGTATTTCATTCTTGGCTATATTTGTATCCCAGCAGTAATAAATATTAGGTTAACGATAGATTATCTTTATGACGACATGACTATATTTTTATTATATATATAAAAATATTATTTACTTTAAAATCCGCATAAATCAGTTTAAATACTTTTGTTATCTTATCAAGAAAATTTCTCCCTGGTGCATATAACGTCAAATTTATCATTACGACACGTGCTTGAAACCTTAAAACTAAATAATTTTTATGCGATACTCTTCTTAACCGTTTTAAGGTTTGTAAATAATTATTTGTACCGACGATTAAAGAAAAATAGTACCTATATATGATTTATTCGTAGTAAAAGCAACTTCTTATGATTCGTCTGTAACCTACACTACAGAGTACAGACTCGTCATGACAGTATCGCTTTTGCTCCTAATAAAGCAATATAATTATGTAATATGTAATATTTTTACGGATTATATACAGGGTGTTCCTTAATGACGTGCCAATATTTTACGGTGTGATTCCTCAAGTCATTTTATGAAGAAAAGTTCATATAAACATATGTCCTAAACGGCTTAAATTTTTTTGCTACAGGGTGTTGAATTTTTTTTAATGCATTTTTTGTAATATCTCCGAAAGTACTTTAGATACTATTTGTAATTTTGGCATGTGCTAATAGGACATAAAACCACATGTTTTAGTTATAAGTGTTATTTTTTTTGTTCCACCAGTGGTGTCCCTGCAAACATGTCCTCTGATATTTTTTAGAAAAAAATTGATACACCACTGGTCTCTTGAGTTTTTCTCGTCGCGCACACCGTTCTTAATTAAAATAATTAAATTAAATTAGCTCTACTATTTAGTATTATTAACATTGATAATGCAAAATTTTGTTTTATAAAAATTGTTGGAAATTACCACCTTCACTTAATAGGCATGCTTTCGCCCGTCTTTGCATTGAATAGCGCACTCCACCCCGGTGAAGCTTAAATGGACGATTTCGCAACACAGTAGAAAGAGAAAGAAGAGAGAGAGAGGGGTGTTAGTGTGCCCACCGGCCATCAGGGCAAATTAGCGCTGTTGTCGCCAGTTGGCCGTGTAACCGGGTTCTATCGCATATTTTTGACGTATAGAAGAGAAGGACAGTTATATTCTAACCTACTATAACGCTTCCCAAACTGCGCCAGGTGCTAATTGGAACAAACCAGCCAGCCGCCAGCGCCAGCCCGCCATCCTGCCATCCATCCATGTCACAACTGTCAATTTTTCTTGTCCACGTTTTTTTCTGAGGAAATTAATTAATTTTTTATTATCATTTTAATATACAATTCTATTAGTTTCTATTCTAGAAAACTTCGCCGATGTGTGTAATCTTTCAGTCATTATTCCAGCCTACTATGCAGGTAATTATTTTTTATTATTTATCAAATTGATTTTACACTTCCTTACCTATTTTTTATATAGGAATATAGGAAATGTAAGTTTACAATAAATAAATTAACATGAAATGTTTCGCATACATAATAGGTGTTGGTTAACAAGCCAATCTTAACAAAATATCACTGGGCAACCTGCAGATAACTGCAACACATTTGTGCCCGAGGTAATACCTAACAATCTATCAGTTACGAACAGATAAGTTTAGTCTCTTGAAATGATAATTTTAACATTTTTGTTTTACTGAGTGGATTAAAAATTATAACATAATGGCACAAAGATAATGGTTTGAGCTAACTCGATAAGTAGATACTTGGCCATCGGCCATATTTTACAGAGAAATTTAATGTCTACCCGATACTGTTTCTTTTGTTTCAGAGAATGCTGTAAGAATCACCTAATAGTTTATGGATCTTTTAGTACGTGTCTCAATGCATCCTAGTGCTTGTGTTTTATACAGTATTTGTGATAATATTATATGAATTGAGACAATTCCAGATGAGTGAGACCTGTGAGACGTAACCTAAGGACATTAGTTTATTCTAAACAGTTATTTTTTGTTATGGTCGTCAATGCAGTTTTTATTTATAAATAAACGTAGAAAACATTATTTACGATAAAGTGCTTCCATCTTTATTTTCTAAATTTTGGTTAATATAAAAATGTGCATTATTTATTCCATAAAATAAAAACATTTGTGGGTCTTTTTATTGATTTAATTTGTGATTTAATAATAATTATATTTAACCACAAATTAAATCAATAAAAACTCGTTCAAAAGTTAATAATTAAATTGAAAAGTCCTAAAACCGCTGTTCAAATTTCCCGCCATTGCGCCTCTGATGGCCGGCGGGCACACTAACACCCCTCTCTCTCTCTTCTTTCGCCCTCTACTGTGTTGCGATTTTTTAACAAGGAGTTAACATTTCTAACCCTATAAATTTTCTTTGGCGCACTCGTTCAAATATCCCAGGCGAATTCCATATTGTTTTACAGAAAGCAATTATTCGCTCCTTTAAATTTTTCAAAGTGTTAATGCGAGTTTTATACACTAGAGTTTTAAGATGACCCACAAGAAAAAATCCAAACTATTTAAATCAGGGGATCTTGCTGGCCATTGTTGAGCTCCTCCGGGACCTATCCAACGATTCGGATAAACTACATTTAAATGGTCGCGAACGATTACACTGAAATGAGCAGGAGCTCCATCATGCACGTATCACATTTGATTCCTTAGCGCATTATGGTACATCTTCAAGTAACACAGGTAGTAGGTAAACTTTTTGGAGGAAATGCAGATAAGACTGCCGTTAAGGCGTTAATTATGTTTTTAAGAACGTCAGCGTTCCAGGATAACTAGATTTATGTGATCAAAAATTATTCGTCAATACTGCAAAATGAATTATTTTAATTAAGAACAGTGTGCCTGAGGAGAAAAACTCAAGCGACCATTTTTATGTAGAATTGATTGAAGCTAATCAGAAATAATATCCACATAGAAAATTGTCAGTGGCGTACCACTTTTTTTCTAAAAAATATCAGAGGCCATGTTTGCAGGGAGCAGGGACGCCACTGGTGGGACAAAAAAATAACTTTTATAACTAAAACATGTGGTTTTATGTCCTATTTGCACATGCCAAAATTGAAATTATTATCTAAAGTACTTTCGGAGATTTTACAAAAACTTATTAAAAAAGAAAAAATTCAACACCCTGTAGCAAAAAATTTAAGCCTTTTACGACATATGTTTATATGAACTTTTCTTCATAAAATGACTTGAGGAATCACACCCTAGAATATTAGCATGTCATTAAGGAACTATACTTTTTTTAAATCATAACTTGTTTCGTCCGGCTTGCACTTGGCCGCTTTCTATTAGTAATAAAATATATAATACTAGCGTGTACCCGGCATGCGTTGCAACCCGCTGGTATAAATACAAACCCGATATATTAGTACCCGGCATGCCACTTTCTGAAATTGCACCCGTGCGAAACCGGGGCGGGTCGCTAGTTATACATAAAAACCTTCCCCTTGAATCACTCTATCTATTTAAAAAAACCGCTTCAAAATCCGCTGCGTAGTTTTAAAGATTTACGCACATAAGGGGACAGGAACAGGATAGCGACTTTGTTTTATATACTGTTAAGATAGGCTGTTCAAGGAGAATTCAATAACTTTTTTAATTTTGGGTCAATAATTATGATTATTTACTGTTTATATATTGCGTTTATCTGCTTGAATAAATAAATATTGCAATTAAATTACAATACCTCCTTTATTTCATTGTTATTTACTTTATTAACAACATAAACGAAGCAAAACCATAAAAGGATTGCAATATTTGTATAAACATGACAAAATAAATTTTAATACTTAATATTATTTGTTTTTTATTTTCAGGTGGAAAAAGTGTGGATAGGCAGCTGTAGTAACCGTTTAGGAACTGCTTAGGTGAGAATTTTTGGTTTTTTGTAAATTTGTTTAAGATACTTATGTCTATTTTAATTTTTTCCAATTTTTCACTTTGTGTGCTACCAAAGTCCACTCCAGAAGGAACCTACGGTTTAACGTGGGATTTGTTACGGGTTTAGGTGGGATGTCTAGGTTATACCTTAGTTTATGCCTGTCCTTAACACTTAAAGCTTCTACATAGAGCTGTGCTGATACTATTGTCCTATACTTAATCTAATTCTGATTGCACTCAATATTCAAGTACATTTTACCGGTAGGTACTTACAACCAGCTCTGTTTGCTACCATACACCAATGTTCGAAAATATCATGAGATTTTCGAAAGTATCATATCAAAGGATATATACCCGATATATATCGGATATAAATATATCCGACTTATAAGTAAATCATTTTAAGATATTTCTTTTTAATAAAAGGACAACTGTTCTTTTTTAGTAATAATTTTATTAACCGGCCGGCCAATAACTATATTTGTTAGAAACATGTGTTACAGTTGTTGGCCACGTGAAAATACCGCCAAAATATTTATGCCGAGTAGCCCAACCTCTATAAAACTATAAATAAGTAAAAATAACCTTTTAGCATGCTGTTAAACCAAAAGTTACGGGGTATAATAAAATACTATCAAATAATCCCTCACCCTAGGTACACCAATTCTTAATGAATCCTTAATATTTGACTAAAATCTGACCAAATTCGTAGAGCACACACAAACAACCGACTGACGTGTCAATGTCGACAACTGATAAACAAAGGCA
Source organism: Polydrusus pterygomalis (assembly GCA_963969555.1). NCBI lineage: Eukaryota > Metazoa > Arthropoda > Insecta > Coleoptera > Curculionidae > Polydrusus > Polydrusus pterygomalis. Next base: position 26,720,157 of record OZ018379.1, read on the forward strand.
TGAGGCGCTCCCTAGAAAGATGTTGCCAGATAATGTTATGATAATTGTCAGATTTATGAATTTTTGTACCGAACCCTTAGTAATTAGCTTTAAAACCAAGGTGGCCAATAACTGATGCCTGGCCAACAACTGTACCCTTTACCCTATTATATGTCACGATATATATCACGATCAGGGTTGGGCAAATTTTGATTTTTATTAAAAAAAGTCAAAAATCATTGATTTTTTTTGATATTTTTGATTTTTTTGATTTTTTTGATTTTATTGATTTTTATTGATTTTATTAAAAATTTATCATTTTTCCCTCTTTTCAAATTAATACAAATTATTTTAATGTCGGTCTAACAATATAGTAGGTCTAAATTCTACCCAAAATATTGTCAGAACGCGCTTATTTCAAGAAAATTCCTGTCGCGACTTGATTCTTTCCCGATCTATAAAAAAATAAGTGATAAGTGATTTAAATCATGATTTAAAAAAAAATCAAGTGATTTAAATCATGATTTAAATCGTGATTTAAATCAGCCCAACCCTGATCACGATATATATCGCTTGATATATATCCTCCAAACACTGCCATACACTATATCTAGGACGGAAAGGGCCCATGGAACTCATGTCAAGGGCAGTCATGAAAGACAGTCTTGTCCTGGGCGATAACGTTCAGCTTCAACATACATTGACCAATTGACCATAGCCAATATTAAAATATAATTTACTTAGTTGATTACTCATTAGATCATGTTATGATTCGATAAAGTAATGAAATAAATTTTCACCGTTAATATTGTTGAGTTTATATAGGACAATTAATTAAAAAATTCAGTCTAATGAAGGTGTTAACTTAATATTAACGATATGACCTACATTATTTCACGTTTAATAATATATGATTCAGAACTAAAGTATTTACAATAATTTATATTAATTAATCATAATGTACATCATGCAAAAGACGATCATTTGCCTTATCGGGCAATTAAAACTCACTGAAGCAGGAACAGGAAAAAGTGACGATAATATGTTGGGTGGCGCCATGGATTTATCACTCTTAATAACCAACCAGTCGATTAATAAATTAGATTTCTAGGAAGCCTAATTTAAATCATTTTATTTAATTGCATTGCTTTTCAGGAACTCTCGTTCCTATTCACGTTGTGTATACATATACTTGCGTTAAATGTGACAAGTATCGTTGAAATACAAAAAATTGTTTAATCCTAATTGACTCTCTTATCTGAATATAAATAATATGCTCGATAATATGTTATTCTACTTTGTTTCTATTTGTTCTTAGATAAGTAAAAAAGTACCAGTTTTGCACCAATTATAGTTATTTAAGCCTTGCCCAACTTTTGATTCGTAAAGATAGCGTTAAAGAAAGTTAAAAAACTATAAAAATTATATAATATATTATTTTCTTTTCAACCAGTTAAAGAGCGAAAGATTAAATCTATTGATTTAATTTTTTTTATTAATTATCAGCTATCACTGTCCTTTTTAAAAACTTTAAATCACTAAAAAATGATCCATAAAAATACTTCAAGAGTTCAAGAATAGTATTCAATATTGTCATAAAGGTATGTTTTTTGAGTTTTTAAGGGTAGAAAACGATTTATCTCGATTTCCGGCAAAACTACAAGTTCTATGGAAAAACATTAAATAGCAAAGTTGTAGGTAATAAAAAGATCTACAACTTTTGTATTTACTCTTTTTTCACATAACCTCAAAATTTATGTGAAAAATTCAAATAACCAAGCTTTTGGTTTTTTATTTTTATCTTTTACAAAAAAAAATTTCACGAAAATTGGTGAAAACTTACCTTTTTATGTCCCAAACACACTGTAATTTTTTTGATTTAAAATATTTATTTTTTCACCTTATTTTGACTTAATATCGAAAAAGCACCCTAATTTTCAATCGAAAATTCTCACGTCAAAATATCTGCTTTTTTAAAAAAGTCGGTGGGCTTTTTGTTCGTTGAAATCTCTACTTTCTGATGGTGTAAAAAATATACATTACTATGGTAAATGTTCTCAAAAAATGCAAATTATTGTAGATGTCTTATTAAATATTAATTTTATTAACTTATTTGGTTGTTAATTTATAGTAAGTAGTATATTTCGACTTACAATTTTTTGTTTATCAATATAACATGGAATCTTACGTTTTTCGAGTAATTAAAGTATAACTTTTAATAAATAGCTCAAAATTGTATAATGATTAAAAAAAATTCGGATTCGAGTTTTTTTCCTTTCTTTGCATTTTTTGAGAACATTTACCATAGTAATGTATATTTTTTTACACCATCATAAAGTAGAGAGTTCAACGAACAAAAAGCCCACCGACTTTTTTAAAAAAGCAGATATTTTGACGTAAGAATTTTCGATTGAAAATTAGAGTGCTTTTTCGATATTAAGTCAAAATCCCGGTCAAAATAAGGTGTAAAAATAAATAGTTTAAATCAAAAAAAAAACAGTGTGTTTGGGACATAAAGGTAAGTTTTCACCAAATTTCGTGAAAAAAAAAATTTTTTGTAGAAGATAAAAATAAAAAACCAAAAACTTGGTTATTTGAATTTTTCACATAAATTTTGAGGTTATGTGAAAAAATTGTAAATACAAAAGTTGTAGATCTTTTTATTACCTACAACTTTGCCATTTAACGTTTTTCCATAGAACTTGTAGTTTTGCCGGAAATCGAGATAAATCGTTTTCTACTTTAAGGGTAGAACTCACCCCTTTCCACTTCCCGACCTCTGATCGGCCGTAAATTATTTTTCCTTTCATTTTTGTTATATTCTCTTCCAATGGGTTTCATCCTCGGTGTCATCCTACTATTATTTTTTTTCACTTTTTACCATTTTCAAAGGCTTCAGCCCTGGTCTAATGTACGAATTATAAGTACAGGTTTTAATATCGAAAAGAAAAAACCGAGAGAAAATTTTATATTTACCTTAGACGTTTTACAATAAATACCCAATCTAAATATTTGCTTTAGGTCAACGTCCCTATATAAGTAAATATATACACAGACTTTATTTAACAGGAAATAAAATGTCTAAAAGGAATAATATACATTATACAGTCTAAATGTATACATGGTGGTTTAGCAATAATAAAAATTGAAATATGTATATCAATTTTTGTTATGGTTCTTATATTGTTTATAACTTTAATTTAAAAAAAGCAAATTGCATTTCTCAAAACGTTAAAGGTGTCGATAAGAATTCAGAAATTTACATTAAGAAAAAGACGTCCTTTAATTACAGAGAATGTATAATAAGAAAAAGTGAACAAAGAAAAACAGTTATTAAAAGCGGCTATTAAAATCCAGGGAGAGGACGTTATGCCGGTTCCCTTGTTAGTTTATTCTTTGGAAAACGAGATAATTATAACCCATTTAGAAAATATTATAATTCCTGTAAGACCATTTTGCAAACGTATCTCGTGACGTAATTAAGTCTTGCCTATAGTTAGTTGCATAGAAACCAGAAACTCCTTGAGAGTAAGAATGAGGTGGCTAACCCAAGGGCTAACCAAACTTTCTTTAAAGTAATGCCACAGTAATTTACAGGGCGGTATTTTTGTTCACATAGTCCAACACAAGTTTTACATCTAAGCAAAGAGATATTTTTTTTATATACAGACTGTCCGCGGATAGGGTTTACAATAGCACAATGGATGAAAAAATAATTAAATGTGTATCTTATTTTAAAATTTTAAATGCATTCCTACCATCTTTTGTAAAAACAAGGAATTTTTTGACCTTTTTATTACTTTGCTTTACGTATGGGGCAAATTTGAAGTTCTCAAATAGAATTTGATGTGTTTTGAAAATGTTGACCTTCCTTAGAACAAAGGGTTCATTTAGTTCAATGTTATACGGTGCGGGCGAAAGTTCTTACAACTTTGTGATAGAGAAATTTAATCAAAGATACCCTAACGTTTACGTTTCAAAAATTGGACTTCATAAATTATTAAGAACATTTCACTGGTTCAGTTTCCAATTAAAAAAAAAAAACTATGATCAGAATGACGCAGCTTCCCTAATCGTATTGCAGTCTGTTGCTGACAATCCTACCTTTTCATTAAGCAACCGAGCTCAAGAACTTGATGTAGTAAAAAAAAAACTCTTATTCAGTATATTTTAAAGGCAAACAAAATATTCCCATCTAAGCCAACTTTTAATCAAACGTTGGAAGAAGGAGACGATGCCAAACGTTTGGATTTTTGTCTTTGGGTCGGAAACAATTGTAAGTAAAAACAGGAATTTTCATAAATTTATCATGTTCTCCGATGAATCGACATTTTCAACAAACGGGAAAGTGTCTTCTGCGCATATTAGATACTGGAGTGGAAATAATCCCCGTTTTAGAATTCCTGCAAGAAGACAATATTACAAAAAAGTAAATGTCTGGTATGCGATTTTTTATTATGGCATTATTGGCCCATACTTCTTCGAAAACACGTGTAACCGTAGGAGTAACCTTAAAATGTTGGAAACATTCCTTTCTGACAACCTAGAAGAATTGCCTCTCCAATTTAGGAACGAAATGTACTTTCAACAAAATGGATGACCTGCGCATTTCGCAATTGAAGTGAGGGAATGGCTTAATAATACATTTGGCCACAGATGGATTGGTCGGAACGGTCCGGTTTTGTGGCCCCCAAAGAAGTCCCGATTTAACTATTTCAGATTACTATCTTTGGGGGCGCCTCAAACAATTAGTGTACTCCCGTCCAATTGAGAACGACGTACAGCTTCTAAAACAGCGAATTGTTGAAGCTGTTCAAACAACTTCCATTGAAGAAATTCGAAGAAGTTTTGACCACATTCGTTTACAGCTGGAAAAATGTGTTGAATATGGAGGGGAGTGTTTGAATAGCAAATTATAAAATTATTATTTGTTGTTATTTTAAGATTTTTTTGTGTTAATTTCGGGTCATTTCATTTGTGAAATTAAAAATACATATTTCTGGTAACACCAAAAATTAGTTTTTGAAACTTTTTGATACCCCTCTGTCATTTATAATTTATGTATCAATTTTATAGCACAAAACCACTTGTACAGAAGAAAATCAAAAATCATTTCGCTAAGAAAAATACTTTTTTCTATAGACGATCTTCAATAAATACAATCATTCCTTCTTGCGACTTTTGAACATTTAATTGTTATCTTTCATTTTTACTTCTGATAAATACTGCTGCAATTTAATTTTCTGGAATCTTATCCTCATTATTTTCCTCGCGTTACGAATCATTCCCGTAGCTAATTTTATTGCCTCTAATGATGTATATCGTTTAGTAACTCAAATCTTCTTGAAAATAATCAACAAACGAATGAAACCCTAGACTGGATTAAACGATATAAAATGCTTCGGGGCACCTGGGAACGAAAATAAATTACGTTTTAATGGACGCCAGTCAGGTCAAACTAAACAAGCCCGATCGGTGAAACTACGGGATTCGAAAAACCATACATCCCAAACCAAACGCCGAGAATAAATATTTGTAAGGTCAGTGTCCCTTTAGGTAAATATGGGAGTCGGTTCTGGGAAAATCTAAATACATCAGGATATCCAAAATATATACAGTGAGCATGCTGGAAAGATGTTGAAGATGAAGGAAACTGTAATCCTGAAACCAAAAAATGAACAACAAGACTGACCAGAAGATGTCGAAGAGTACCAACAAATTATTTTAGAATGATACAAGATACTTTGTAGACTTGGTAGTCAGGGATGGGTAGGTAGAAAATTATACATAAAATATTCTACTGTATATTTTACGCGTATAGAAAATTATGTTTCTACACCAACTAATTTTCTACATTTTTTACATCTCGAGATGTAGAAAATAATGTTTTCCTACTCGCGTGCGGTAAAGTACACTTTACAGCACTCATTTTCATGTCGTAAGTAGTACTTTACCGCACTCAGTGCGGTAAGTGCGGTAAAATTTCTTTACCGCACCCAATGCTGTAAAATTTCTTTACCGCACTCTTGTAAATTTTATTATATGCGTAATATGTTCTATTTAATTTACTACATTATGATGCTAACCACAACTAACGGCGATAAGTATCACATCATTACGAATATTTTTACTAGGTACCCAACGCCTACACCTTTAGCAATTTTCAGGTCACAACAATCTACTGTACCATGCATGGCGCAAGAAAATAACGCTTCTGTAATTTACAAAAACTGCTCAACTACATCTGATGAACAAAATCAAGCTCGCTCAGCACTTAATTTGCATTGCGCTACAAATTGTACATTTAATTTTAATATTTATCGTTAGCTATATTTTTATATTATAATGTTTGTATGTAATAAATATTTTTAAAAAATATTGTTTCTTTTTGTATTAATTTTGTAATATAATTCTTTTTTTTACCGGTGCGGTAAAGATTCTTTACCGCACTCAGTGCTGTAAAGATTCTTTACCGCACTGTATTAATTTTATTCAAAAAATGCAATTGATGTACTTGCATTCGCGCAATGCATAATATAAAAATATTTATAGCTTTTAACAATTAATATTTGTTACTTTTTATAAATTTTTTCTTTTAAATTTGATTTTTGTTCCAAATATTATTGCTCGAAGGAAAAATTGTGTACCTACCACGTGCGTAAAGTGTCTTTACCGCCCTTAACGGCTTGCCCGAACTCCGCTTCGCGTCGTTCGTGCAACTGCCGTCGCGTGCGGTAAAGGACCACTTTCCGCACTTGTTAGGTAAATAACTATTTTATATTTTCGACCATTACACAGGCCTGCATGAAATTTGTGATGACGTGATTTTTGTTTGTTGAGCTTAGTTTTTATATAGAAATAACTAATTAAAATACAATTGGTCTCTATCACCCACAGATTTTTTTCTGCAAAAAAAAAGAAAAAATGTAAGAAAGACTTATAATAGGCGTTTTAATACATTTTAAAATAAATGTAGTACTTCAAATTCTAAATGATTGATAAATAAAAAATTATTTTCTGTGGTGCTACACACCTTCCGACTGGAGACTTTTTATCGACTTCAAAAAAGAGCTTAAAAGCTGTTATTTTACATAATGACAATGTTTTTGCTTCTGTTTCGGTCGACCATACAGTTAAGTTAAAGGAAAACTATTAAAATTTAGAGGAATTACTTTTAAGAATACAATATGAAAATCACAACTGGAAAGTGTGTGAAGATCTAAACATTTTAAGTCTTCTCTTAGGTCAGCAGTCTGGATTTACTAAATTTCCATGTTTCCTGTGCGAGTGGTCTAGCTAGCGAGAACAGCATTGGATAAAAAGAGACTGGTCACAAAGAGAGACTTTAACACCTGGAAACAAAAATGTAATTCGCGAACGTCTTATTGACCCTCAAAAAGTTTTACTTCCACCACTTCACATAAAACTTGGACGTATGAAACAATTTGTTAAGGCATTAAACAAAGAATGATATTGTTTTAAATATTTGTGTAAAACATTTCCGGCTCTGTCAGAGGCAAAATTAAAGGAGGGAATCTTTGTAGGGCCGCAGATTAGCAGCTTGATGAAAGATACAGAATTTGAAAAGGTAATGGAAGATAAGGAAAAACATGCATGGAATGCTTTTAAAGAAATTGAACATAAATTACTACTATGTTGAGATCGTTGAAAATATGCTGGAAAATTTCAGGAATTTTAGAATATGAGCATAAAAATTCACTTTTTACATTCCCATTTGGACTAATTCCCGGAAAATCTTGGGGACGTGGGTGAAGAGCAAGGCGAAAGATTTCATCAATATATTAAAGAAATGGAAAAAAGATACCAGGGGCGCTGGGACACAAAAATGATGGCCGATTTCTGTTGGAACAGAAAAGCAACCAAAAGAAGCTTTTCTGAAAAAAGAAAACATTTTTTGAAGAAGCGTAACGAATAAATAACCATTTATAATAGTTTAAATGTGTATATTTTGTATATTTTTGTATTTTTTTTTCTTAATATATTAAAAAACTAGCTTATAAATGAAATAAATCGTGTTTTTTCTATATTTTTGGATTTTACCGGTTTGAAAAATAACCTTACGTGATATAAAATAAACTGAAAGCAGATTTGAAATCAGCGCTACCCAGTTACTAGAACACAGTTAAAACTTTTAAATCAACTTTCAAAGTGTTAAAAAATGCAGGCCTGTGTTATTTTTGTTTAGACGTTTATTTAAACACTTTTTAATTAAGTAACTGTTAAAATAAAAATAATACGAACGAACACATTAAGAACATATTCTTAGGTTATAAATATTATAGTTCAGTTTAACAAGCTAATACTCGTCAGATTTGTTATGGTCCCTCATCTTCAAGTGATAATAGAGGTAAGTCAACATCTTTGAATTTTCTGAAGTAAGTCGGTTGCGGATAGGTGAATGAACAAATGACCAATTTGACAATAGCCTTTCTAGCTGAGCTGATGACGCAGGAATTGTGTTTAACTTAATTGCCAAGTGGAACAAGGTAGGACAATGCTTTTCAGATAATTCCCAAAAAGTTTGCACGTTTGTAATCTTTTTATCGCACAGTTTTTGAAATATATTGCGATTACGCTTTAAATCTTGAAGACTGTCTAGCCGCATGGCATCTAAATTTTCTATTAAAATTAAGAAATCATCAACATCTCTTATTGGATCTTCGCTTAACATTCTGCCACGATAAGCAGGATGCAAGGAGTTAGCGGCCAGGGAAAATATATTTAAAGCGTTCTTTTGGCGTTTTTTTAATTATAGAGGATGTATTTTTAAACCCTTTTGGCAATTGCAAGTTCATCCATTTTTCGGCTGCATCTGCAATGGAAGCCTTAGTATTTTGTAATGAATTAATAATTTTGCAAACTGGATTGAACAGTTTAATACTGTCTTCAATTTGCTTTTTTATACAAATACCAGTTTTGTTATGTTGGCTTTAAATACTGTGGCTTCAGCAATTATTGTTCGCATTGCCTTTAAGTTCTCCAAATAACTAACAAATGAGTCGCGAAAAGAACAACGTGTTTCACCAGCTAAGATCACCCTTTTAAAATAATTTTATGGTTTTCTTCTTTTTTCTACATAATTTCCCACATTTTCTACGCGATTTTCTACACGTATTTCAGCTGAAAATCTTGTTTCGGTCGGACACTAGATTGATATATTGGGTATGCCAAATATTTGTTTTAAAAAGCATAAACCTAATACAAACATTTTTTTAAGGAAAGTTTGTGCCTACATAAGTTTCATGAACCCCCATTAAGATTCGGAAATAGCTCTATTAAAGCCGAGGTCGCATTTCACAGACGGAAGTATAATGTGGAACGTCCAGAGAAAGCGCATGGAGAAGAAAACAAACATAAAGCAGGACAAAAAGTTACGTCATTAGTGCTGTTATGTACTTTTAATCCAAGAGGGACTTACATGTTTCTTTGTTTTTGTACAAGAATAAACACGAAGGAAATGAGATAGTTTAAGCTTGGCAACAAAGGATTATACGTCGCTAAAATGCTGTTATTTTACTGCTTATTATCCGGACCAACGAATTTAGAACTAGAACAGATAAAACAGGTGTATTCAACTTCCATAACTGGATCCTGGAACTTGGAGTTACCAAATTTTGACTTAGATCTTAAAGAAATTTTTGCAAAAGTGAAATTTGTCATAAAAAGTTTACATGCTCACTAATTTCCAATTAAATTGCCTTCAATATTTGCTGCTCTCCAAAATATAAGCTGGTCTTTTAAATTAAGGACGGAACGATTTGCACTGTAATTATTATTAATAAAATAATTTTGTCAAATATTGTCAAAAATGACAAGAAAGCAGCTCACAGGTGCCTCGTCTGAAATATTGGAAGTTATTGAAAATTTGTTTATTTTTTTTTTATTAGCAAAGTCCCAACGAACTTTAAAAGTGCATTACAGGGAATATAAATTATAAACAATAACAAACTTAAAAATTAACAATTTTTATAAAAATACATAAATATATATATATTTAACGAAATAATAAAAAAGTCAAATATTATTCAATTAAAAAAAAAAATTACAATTTAGTTTGATTTTTAATTAGTACTAATTTTTTAATGTTTTTATATTTATTTGGTAGGTTATTATATATCATAATTCCATTGTATAATAATGATCGTTTACCGAAATTGCTTCTAATATTTACTGTCAAAAGAGTTTCAGTTTGCCGGGTATGATGATTATGTAAAGTATTAATTTTTTTAAATATGATTTTTGATTTTTTTTTATGAATGGTTATTGAATGAATAATAACACGTATTTTTAATTTATATAAATTTTATAATAAAGTTTTAATATCCCAGTATTTATTATATATTTGTGCAGTAACTAATAAATGTACTTGTAAATATTTAAAAAAAAACATGGTTAATTTTCTCAAAATAATTTCACATATACGTCCATCTGCACTCTACTCCCAAAATTGTAGACTTGGTAGTGTAAATAAGTGATTTGGCATTATTTTTAAATAAAAATCCTGGTTTTATCACTTTTATACGGACGTTTTTCCTTAAAGTAAACATTTGAGGAAAATAACTTAACATGACATTGCCAATAATTGTAGATTATGTGGCTCTATAAACATCATTATCCAGGCTAGTGTTTTAGGAAATACAATAGATGGTGGTTAAACATATAAAACCCAAATTAGTGCTAATAAAGCTAGAATCAAAGAGGGAGGGTGTTTTAGAGATGCGAGAGATTGCACGAGTTAGTGTCAGTCTTTGACTCTGCATGATTTAAGGAAAAATAAAATAGAAGTTATTACATTTTCAGACATTTTTGTCATAAAACTTTACCAGTCGACAATTTTACTCCTGAAGACCACGTTTGTCTGCTCATACATGAACATATCGTTGGAAATACAATCTTTATACATTCCATTATTCAAAGGCAGCCCTAAGTAGTAAGTAGATCAATCAATATACTGCTATTATACGGCTAATGCATTAGAACTCTATAATTAGTATATAGATGCTTTCGGTCCAGTGGTTCAACCGCAACCCGGTTCAATTGACTAATGTCATGTATTTTACCCTACAACGTAAACCTCTCCCTGGTTTCTGCGGAGGAATTCACACTATCGATAAATCCTTAGAGACAAATGATATGGAAATTGCTTCTATTCTCACGCCAATGCAGGATCTTTTTGTTTAATTATACAGTTTTATTTCAAACGTTTTGTAGAAAAGGTTGCATTTTTGTTACAAGTGGTCGATAGTAACACTAAATTGGCTCGGAAACAAAAAATATATTAATTTTATGAAATAGTCCATGCTTAAAGTGGAGTTAAAAGTATGGGAAAGAAAGAAAAAACCAAAAGTCTTCCTCGACAAAATTGAATAGAATAAAAATTCTCTAAAGGTGTAGAACGTAGAAACGTTCATCATCAGGAGACAGAACATTATTTATTTAGTGCTGATGGTTTTAGCAAAAGAGAAAATGATGTAGAACCTTAATGGAGCTTTTATGGAATTAAAAAATTGATGTGTATAAGAGACATAATATGAAGAAAATTGATAAAGGTTAAACCATATACTGAGAACGTTTCTAGAAAGAAGGTGTCGAAGATTATTTAAAATTTTTTATAAAACTTTTCAAGTGTATGTCTGTAAGACATTATATTATAAGGATAGAATTGTCATAATTATGAAGATATCACAATAAAATTAATAAAAAAGTCAAATATTACATTACAAAAAGTGTTTTGTGGGGTACTGAGGATTAAAGCTCAGTAACCCCGCAAGCAGTTAATTTAAATCCAATAAAATTAATAAGTTGCACATTTTTTAAAAGTTAGAGGTCAAAACGTTGTTCACGTCCACGTGTTGGGACAAAAACTTTTGTCATCAATTTTTTAATTCCATAAAAGCTCCATTAAGGTTCTATATATACACCATTTTCTCTTCTGCTAAAACCATCAGCACTAAATAAATTGTCTGTCTCCTGATGATGAACGTTTCTACGTTCGAAACATGTAGAGACTCCCTAGAGAATTTTTATTCTATTAAATTTTGTGGAGGAAGACTTTTGGTTTTTTCTTTCTTTCCCAAAAAATATATTGTCTGTATAGAGACTCTGAGAGACATTTACGTCCATCTACATTCTATTCTCAAAATTGTGTAAATAATTTTTCCCTGCAAAAGTGCTAAACTGCTTCTTTAATCCTGCACAGTGCATAATAGCAATCATAATATCATAGACATTATTCAATTTCTTTTGCGAGTTAAGTGAACGCTGAAGTTGAAATTAACATTTCTCCACGACCATTACTGAATGCAATAATTCCAAAATAATTTTTGATAATAGAATGTAGAAATTCTCGCTCTTGAGTTGGAATATTTATTCTGAAACACTTGCTTCTTATGCGTTTTGCGTGTATTTTCATTCCATAACAAGATACGGAATGAATATTCTGTAATTGATACAGGGTTGTGATTTTGTCCACTTTTTTTGATTTTGTCCAGGACATGGACAAAATTGGACAAAAACGGACAAAATCGGACAATATTGGACAAAATCAAATTTCATTACATTTTATTAAATTTGTTGATTTAGGCAACCCAAAATACACGTTTGTATTGTGTATTATATAAACAATAAATACCAAATTAAAAATTCCAGAAAATGGCTATTTGTTATTTCATTATGGGGCCTTAAGGTAAATTTTCATGCGTCCATCATCCGACGGCACGATGATCCGACGGTATCCCGTTATTGTTGTTTAAGTTTTGTTTGACACCCTAATCCTAATATAATAAAGTTTTTTTAATTTTATATGTGTTTAATTTGATTTTGTACAATTTTGTCCATTTTGTCCAGAACAATTGATTTTGTCCGGACGGACATAATTGGACAAAATCGTCCAATTATGTCCACTTGGACGAATTCAACCAACCCTGAATTGATATAAACGACATAGGTTGCCATGAATTTCGAAACTGTCAGTGTCAGATAAAAATGGCCGCGTTGTAATAATTATTTTCAGACAAATTTTAGTGCAAGTCAAAAAATGAGTGAAAAATCGGATGAATCAGATATGGAACTGGATGGTCGTGGAGAAAATATAGTCTGCTACTCGGTTAGAATGAAAATTCGATACTCGTGGTTCCTCACGCTCGCGTTCGGAATCTTCCACTCGGATCGAATTTTCATTCCAACCTCGTTACAGAATTTGGTTTTTCGTTCATTTCTTTTTCCAAAATTTGATTTTAGAAAATATCATGAAATCGTTTAATATAGTAATTATAACAGAGAGTTAATTAATTTCCAAAGTCTATACTACTAGTCCAACACAGTTTCATTTTTATTCGACATTATGGCTCCCTGTTTGTAGTTGTAGTTGTAGCCTTGAAATTACCAGAGACCTGATTGGATAAGCTAAAAGTAAAAATGAGATTTTTATTTCTTATAAATTAATTTCTTAACCTTATAATTTTTGTTTGAAAGTTTTTATTATATTTTTTTTTAAATTAAAGTTTTAAACACTTCAATACACAGAAAAGGGCATTTATTGATTCAGCCGAATCGTCGGCCTAAAGTGTTAACCTGCTAAGTCCATTTTTGAGGTGTCATGGGCTTTCAATATTTAAGTAAATAAAGATTTTAATTTTCTATTTCGATTTGTTAAACAGTTAAGTCGCTTAGCTTACTTGTTTATATTTTCTCAGCATTTTTGAAATTTATTTTAATAATTTTTATCAACAATAATCCCTAAAAAATCGTTTTTTACGTCTCCTGGATATGATTTCGTAAAATGGACTTAGCAGGTTTACACTTTAGGCCGACGAGATACTAGGTGGAAATCCATATTATTATATTATGGGATACAGTAAAACAAAGTTGAACTTGTAAATTTCCACTATATTAACTAGAAAATTGACATGTTTCGCTAGCACTGTAAAACAGTGGAAGGATTACAATAGCGGGCAAATCCAACAGAGGGTGTCAAAATTAAATTAAATTAAATTAGGTACAATATGGGTAATTTATAAAATCTTAAGTATATGTTCAACAGAATAAATTTAGCAAAGGTGAATTATTTAAATCTACACCTTTTCCATTTGTAGTTCAGAACGCGTCAAAAGGATTTCAGAAAGCGTTAAATGTATTTCAGAATAGTCTAATGTAGTTCGGAAAGCATCAAATGTACTTCGGAATTGTCAGATGTAGTTCAAAAACCGTCAAATGTACTTCAGAATAGTCAAATGTACTTCAGAAAGCACCAAATGTATTTCAGTATAGTCAAATGTAGATTAGAAAGTATCAAATGTATTTCAGAAGTGTCAAATGTAGTTCAGAAACCATGAAATTTATTTCAGAAAGCATCAAATATATTTCGGAAATTACCAAATGTATTTCGGAAAGTATCAAATTTAATGTATATTTTAGGTATATAATTGCGTATAATTCACGCGGAATATTTACAAATACCGCTTTATGAAATACTTTTGAATATTCTAAAATACATTTGACGCTTTCTGAAATACATTTGATGCTTTCTAAAATACATTTGACTATTCTGAAGTACACTTGATGCTTTCTGAAATACATTTGGCTATTCTAAAGTACATTTGACGGTTTCTAATCTACATTTGACTATACTGAAATACATTTGACGGTTTCTAATCTACATTTGACTATACTGAAATACATTTGACGGTTTCCAATCTACATTTGACTATATTGAAATACATTTGACGCTTTCGGAACTACATTTGACTGTACTGAAATACATTCGACGCTTTCTGAAATACATTTGGAAAAGGTGTAGTTGATCATTAAGTAACAGATCCATATTTTTAAGTTTATTTATTTCCACAGATTCTAACAAATTTAGTTTTAAGCCTTTGTTTTCTGTATGTAAGATTTTAAAGGAAGGATCGAAATTCTGTTGATAATCAAGTAAATGGTTAGCATAGTTTGAGTCTGTTTTATTTTTTAGAAAACTGTTTTAATGTTCCTGTATTCTTTTGTCAAAATGTCTACCCGTTTGCCCAATGTATGTTTTAGGACAATCTTTGCATTTTAATTTATAGACGCCGGATTTTTTGTTTTTATCGCTTTTAGTTTTATTGTTTTTGATAAATTTACTTAAAGAGTTATTAGTTTTGTAACACAAAATGATATCAAGTTTGTTAAGAAAATTGCCAATTACCTTGCTAGGTTGTCCAAAGAAAGTGACAAGTTTAAATTGGTCAGAATTTTTACTTTTAGGAAAAACTAAGTCAATAGCCTTTTTGTAAGTTTTCTTTTTTAGGATTTGGTCAATTAGATTTGAGTTATATCCGTTATTGACTACAATTTGTTTAATAATGTTTAGTTCTTTTTGAAAATTGATTTTATTTAGAGGGAGCGTTACTATCTATGGATCATACTGCATGTGAAAAGAAGCTAATTTGTGTTGTACAGGATGGCAAGAAGAGTTTTGTGTATGACAGTATCAGTATGAGATGGTTCATTTTTTCTTCACTAGAACTTTTTATGATGGATTTTCATTTTCAAAACTGGAAGAAAAAATGTTTACAGCTTATAGTATTAAAGAAAAAAGGGGCCATTTAAAAATAAATTTTGAATAATATTCTTTTGTAAATTTATTCGTTTTTCCAAAAAAATGCAGTACCTACATTTCTAAACGTCAATGTTATTTTCCGACTTTTGATTAAATTTTTCGAATTACCTATAATAGTCTGTGTGAACCGTATTTCCTGTACAAATAACTAAATACGCCATATCCACTCTTGTTCTGTGTGTTCTAAGAACACAAAGGCATAAACCGCATAAATCGAATACCTATACATAATATAAAAACGTAGGTTGGGCCCTTAAGGGTCTGTGTTTATGCATAAAGGAGTGAAATAAGGATCGGTTTGGTACTAAAACATTTTTGAAAGATATCCTAAAAATAGATTGAGATGTTTTGTTGTTGCGCTTGTTAAAGATGAAACATAAAATATTTACGATGGATTGCTACGCTTGCTCTAATAAAACCAAAAGATCTGTAAGTCTTGTCTGTATATTCTTATATGATTTCTTATTTTCTCTTAAAAATTAAGTAACCTTGAGTACTTTTAGTCTATTAACCGAATGTTAAAAGCTAATTGAGTAAAAAGGTTAGTTAGTATCGCTCACCGTTATCACGTGTAAACTGAAAAAATTATGGATGTAAGTCCGACCAGGTAATTTTTTTGATAAAACTTCATTGTCTACCACCTTTCAACAAAAATGTATACTACACTGTTAAAAGAAAAGAATCAAATTTAACTTTTTTTTTATGTCCCACAAAGTCCACTCCCGTTTTTTTGTCAATTTAACTAAAACCGCTTCAGTCAATCAGTAACTCATAAAATATGTTATTACTATTTTAACATTAATCTGATTTTATTGTGCAGTAAAAATTACAACTTAATTAGTTAATTTGACACATTTTTTATGTTAGTATTAACTTATTTTAAAATTTTAACTAAAAAAGATATTGATAATGATTATAAACTTTATCAAAGTTACTAGTATTTGATTAATTTGAACCGTAAAAGAATTGCATGTTAATTTTAGTTAGCTGTTATGTTAAAACGACTTCCAGAAAAGTTAGTTCTTAAAATCTGATTTTTACTAAACACAAAAGAGTTAAAATAACTATACATTTTAAGTTAAATTTGATTTATTTTAATTGATTATAATTTTTTTTGATTCTCACGTCCAGGATTTCTAACAGTGTAGTAACTACCCATAACCAACAACAACAAGAGATAGTAGACTTAAAGATAGATAATAGATGCTTAAATTCTTACGATAAAATAGCCAATGTTAAAGAGATAGAAGTGATTCAAGTCAAATTTCAAATTCTCGCATATATTTTTCGTCTCTTACATTTCAGAGCGCTTAATCTCATATTATGTGTTTTATACGTTATAAAAGTTTTACGAAACTAAATTTCTTAAAAACCAAGTTACTATTATTCTTAAAACTTTAATAAAAATATTTTAAAATAATATCAGTACACGCAGTCTATAAAATTATGCCATGACTGAAGTTCCTTAGTTATGGAGTAGGAAATTGCATTCAAGATTTAAGTTTTCAACAGCTCAACTTTCTGCAGGCTTTGAATTCCCCATGTGAGGCATCTGGAGAATTTGATCTTATTTAAAGTTTCTGATTTAAGATTCACAACCTGTTTTGTTTAGAAAATGTGCTTAGATAAATTTTGCTCAGCGTACCCGTTGTATCTATGGTTAAATAATATAGTGCAATAACAAGTAAAGTAAGTTAATTCCGAATCTAAATTTACAAGAATAGGAAAGGAAGTTTCAATCAAAACTAAAGCCACCTTTAATTTTATGCCAGTCATACTCATATTCAAAGTTGAGTTGTATGGTAAATAGACTTAGACATAAATATATTTAGCATCTACATACCGGGTGTACACGGAAGGTGGTTTGCCCCTCTAACTTTTTTGTTTTTCAAGATAATGGAATAAAATTTGGGGGATTTGTATACGACATAAAACTGCATTTTTTGACAGGTGACTCAACATTATTGAACTTCCGGTTTAACCGGAAGTGACATACACTTTCGATTTTTAAATGGGACACCTGGTATATTTTTCCTTTTTTTGACTCCATATGACATTCTAAATATCTATCACTTGTCACTTTTTGTCACCAAGAAAAAAACTTTTTTTCTACTTTATTGTTTTATCTAGAGGGCTATGAATACCTTAAAATCACTTAGTTCAGTTCTTTAATCTTGGGAAAAATACGATTTTACTATTTTTTGTCCAATGCTATGTGCTATGTAAAATTTAATTTTTAAAGTTGTACAACTATTTTTTTTTAACGGCAACATGGTGGCTCGTCGGGTTAAGAAAAAAGAGGATTTTATTACGATTATTTGGATACCATACACTATTAGGTTTTAGAAAAGTTGCCATTAAAAAACTTTAAAAAGTTAACTTGGAACTTTCCTAAAATAAAGCATCCTTTGAGAATAAATTTTGATTTAAATGCATCAAGTAGCCTGTGGCCAGCAAAACTGATAAAACAAAATCATGCCTTGAAGAAATTTGACATGCCGACAGCTTCTGACAAAGTAAATTAGTTTGTTGTTTAAAAAACATGAAAAATAATAGTTTTACAAGGAGTGACACGGCACATAGAAATTGTAATAGTTAACCTTCAATTTATTTTCACATGCAGACAGCTGAAGTTTGCCTTAAGTACTAAGTTGAGGGAAAAGGTAGTGATTTCCGATGTTTTTAGTGGTTGCCAATCTATCAGATTTTGAAGTTAGAAAATCGTTTTTAATATTTTGTTTCTAAAATCAAAAGGAAAGTACCTACGTAATAGCAAAAATACAATACATCCACAGAGAAGACATAACAACAAAAAAGGCGCCGAGCCGGTTCTGTAGTAGGTACCTATATATTTTATTGATGTCGATAAAGAAGAAAACCCCAATAACAATAGGGTTGTGTGCATGCCGATCCCTGTTGGGTGCTAGGGGATCTGACCGGTGAGGCGTGCATACCAACGAATTTTTCACCCAAAAAATTTAACTTTTGTTTACGCACAAGATAAGTTGTACGGATCTAAAGGTATATTATGTTAATGGATGGGACAGGGATAAATTAAGGTTATTACCACAAAAAACAATATTAATCTAAAGCGATCTTTTATTCTTTCGAAAAAATATTTATAAAGATGAAGCTTGACGGTAAACATCAATTTGTCGTTTTAACCTTCTTCCTTCCATTCATCAATATGATTTTTCAATCGTTCTAAAAAAAGTTTTCGTTCATAAAGGCTGGGACAACAACGCCTTTCGGATTTATCCGTAATCAGCATCGAATACGAGTTTGTTAAAACATTAAATATCGACGAAATTATAAACGACTTTGCAAAAAAAACTCTCGACTATCTGGTCGTTTTATATAATACCTTGTATAGTACTTAGTGACATAATGTTTGTGCAGACTTGTTGAGTGTTCACGTGTTTTCTGTCTTTTGGATTCTATGAGGCTCGATCACTGCTATGGTCGGATCTGGTCTTATCGTGCGGGTCGGGTCATACGATTCAAGAAAGACATACTCTCAGTTTTTGTTTTCTTTACTTGCGTTTAATTTTACCCTCTAAATAAAATACGTAAGATAAATGAGACAGACTTATTCCATTTTGACATAAAAAAAAGGATATGTATTTACTTTCCAGGGATTCTAAAAAAGCTTATAATAGCACCAGCTACGTTTTATTTTAAATATGCCAGTTTTGTGACTTTGACAGTTTGTGACAAAATGAAACAATTTTCTGGGTTTTTGCATCCCCATTTAAAAAAAATGGTACTTAATCTGATAAACTATTTCGAAAATGAAAGAAAAAGTGGAAATTCGCCAACCAATATTCAGGAAACAGTAGCCAAAGCACTGGGAATTAGTTTAAGGACTGTGCAGAAAATTGTGCATGAAACGAAACATAACATAATACCCAAGAATACTAAAAAGTGTAAACGAAGAAAGCCAAAGACTGAGGATTTAAGCGAAAATATTAAAATGGGAGTTCGAAATGTGATTTACGATTTATACAAATCAAAAACCAATGTAACTCTTCCAGTTTTACAAAAAACATTAAAAATTCGGGGTGTTTTGGAAATTGGAATTGAAGCGTTATCAAAATTATTAAAAAATTTAGGTTTTCGCTATAAAAAAGACTGTAACCGAAGATTTTTATGTGAGCAGCCACAGATAGTGAGTCAGCGTGTTCAGTTTTTAAAAAAATATACGGACAATTACAAATCGAAATTTAGAAAAGTGGTATTTTTAGACGAAACGTGGATATTTTCGAATGGAAGTGGTTCAAAATCTTGGCAAGATGAGTCTGTAAAAAGTGTTAAAAGGAAAAAGGGGTGCGGTACGGGAAAGCGTTTTATTATTTTGCATGCCGGTTCTGCAACAGGATATGTTGCAGGTGCGAGTTTAATTTTTTCCTCAACATCAAAAAGTGCTGACTATCATGATAATATGAATTGCGAAATGTTTGAAAAATGGTTAAAAGTTTAATTGATACCAAATTTGGATGCTCCGTCTGTAATTGTATTAGATAATGCATCATATCATTCAAGAATTTTAAATAAACAACCTACTTTATCTTGGAGGAAAAGTGATATTTATGAGTGGCTGGAAAAACACAACCAAAATCCTTTACCAAATATGCTTAAATCGGAACTCCTATCAATAGCAAAGTCTCTTAAAAAACCCAAAATATACGCGGTAGATGAAATACTGCGTGAATATGGTCATAAGGTTCTACGACTGCCGCCATATCATTGCCAGTTTAACGCAATAGAATTAATATGGGCTGGTGCAAAGTCTTATTATGAAAAACATGTAGGTGATGGTCTTAAATCCGACCAAGTACAAATAGTTTGGCAAGATTCGTTAGATCATATTACACAAGAGTACTGGAAGAAATCGGTGGAACATACAGAAATATTAATAAGGGACGAGGACTTTTCAGATTTTATAAGTGACGATGAGAGTTTTTAGGCTATAATTATAAACGGTGTTTTTCTTTTTCATTTTTTAGTATTCTTGGGTATTATATTATGCTTTTTTTCATGTACATTATTCTGCATAGTCCTTAAACTAATTCCCAGTGTTTTCATTACGGTCTCCTGCATATTGGTTTGCGAATTTCCACTTTTTCTTTCATTATCGAAAAAGTTTATCAGACTAAATGCCATTGTATTTTTAGGTTTTAGTAGTAAAATTGTTAAAATAAATTGCACTGTTTATTTTTGTCGTTTTTAATTAAAGGGTACAATAATTAACGATTATATAATTTTTTTGTAACTTTTTCAACTCCCCTGTACATAATTTTTACAAAACTAATAATATTATGTATATGTGGCTATCTTCGCGATAGCTAAAATAATGAAACTTTTTTTCCTTCCTTCGGTATATTTGTAAATAATCTCACAACATTTTTATAGCCTCTGTGTTGTCTGATTTGACGCATATGATCAGTGACCTTTGGACCCGCACGTTAAGACAAGATCTGACTATACCCCCGTTACTACCATACATCATGGTAAGCAAAATTATAAGTGGTGTTTTAAAATTTTGATTTTGCATCATGTTTGCTGGGATATTACGTATAATGACTTAATAACTACCCATGTTAGGTCTACTAGTCTACCTAGGATTATAAAATAAATTCGAATTGTTTGTTGTTTTAATAGTAGGCACTTAACACATAATGTGGGTTTAACCATAATCAAATTATTACACGATTAACGAATTCAAAAATTCATAAAGCTGAACCTAATGGTAATGAAAATAATATCGCGGGGGGGGGGCACTCAGTTTTTGTTTCGCCACTGAAATTATTTGTAAAGATGTGTGGACAAGTGGGCATTTTCTCCCCAATTGTTTCAAGTGCTTTTGACGAAAAGCTATGAAAAAAGATATAAAAAAGTTTGCTAAATTTGGTCACATTTAAAATTTCTAATTTAAGATTCACAACCTAAGTATTTTGTTAAGAAAATGTGCTCAGATAACTTTTGCTGAGCATACCGAAGCCGCTTTTCTTTACTGTAATACCACGCTAAGAATTTGATTACACTACGGTGCCGTTTTTTGTAACCCCTTTTAAGGTTTGCAGTCCATGTATTTTTATGTTAAAAAAACCTTTAAGAAATTTAATAAATTTTAAACCTTTCGGTTATTCTTTTCATTATGCAGTATATTTAACCAGGAAAAAAAATAATGAGATTACCAAAGTTTGCTGAGAACTTTGTTTTTGAAGTAATAAAAGTTTAAAATCCTCTTTTATATTTTTAATATAACTTTTTTACTGATGCTTACAAAGATTTATTATTAGTAGGGTTATTATTAACTCCTTTTAAGTCTCCGTCGATATTTTTAACCAATCAAGGTTATTTCCTAATTACTTTTTTTTTATGGAATATTAAATTAAACTTGCTTATTAATAGGATTTTTCGCTATAACCGAATTTATCACATTTAGCACTGACATCCTAAATTTAAAATTAGAACCTATTGAAAATACATCCCAATAATAAAAATCTTCCTAGTGGACCACAAACCTTTCCTAGAGACAATTAAAAAGACAAGACGCCGCGAAAACAGAAAGTTTGAAAACATTACAGAGGCGTGTTCGATTGGCACAGAGATTTGGATCGATCTGATTTTAAAAATCAGTTCAGTGATCCAAGGTGAAATACGGATTTTATGTCAGTTGTTCGTTTGGATTTCGATTTTGACTTAACCTCATTTCATGTTCAAAAATTAGTCGAGAGTAGCGTAGTAGTATTTTATAAAGTAAAATAACTTTTTCTAGTTTGGTATCATAACAAGTCTATTACGATACGCATTTGCGTATCGTAATGAAGCTATTTCGATACGCGTTTTTTCTTTATTTGATGTTGGTAACATTTAAATGTTTTATTTCATTGACTTGCGCGGCCTTTGTGATTTACGAGAAAACCCATTTTTTGCAGCAGAAAAATAGCTTGATAACTTACTTTTTTATTCTGTGTGGATAACAGTCATGTATAAGTATTGGCTGCATAAATTTATAAATCAATCTTTTGTAGATGCTTCAAGCTATCATTTTCTGCCAAATCCTATTCAAAATTCAATCTACTAACCTTCCAATGTCGATTTTAACTTCAACTTTATTTGAATTTTCCATCTTCCCTATACTAAATTGCAATGCCGTGACGTAAAATCACGTCTTTTGAAATTCGAAAAAAAGTAGCAAAATCGCCCGAATTTCCGAACGCTCTGTATATGTACCGAATGTAGAAGGGTCACACAACGTATTTCGTCCAATTTCAAATCTCATATGGCTAAAATAACTTTGGAATCTCGTGGTGAAAATGGGTCAATAAATCAAAAAATGACGTTCGCAAAATAATTTTTGTGTTCTAGAGGCTACTATGATAAAAAATAGTATTACCAACATAAAATTTAGACATAAAAATTTACAAAATTTAAAGGATTTATTTTCTTTTTAAATATGTGTTTTTTATTGAAAAAACTACAAATTAGAAAAAATAGTATAACGTACGTGTTATATAAAGCAGTTTTAAGCACTTGGCCCGTTATAAAACTCGCCGCAAGCGGCTCGTTTTTTAACATGGACGCGTGCTATAAAATGATGCTTTATAAAACGTGTACGTTAATATACTATTAACATATTTTATTTACACTCTTCTCATTCACATACAGGAAATATTATTTACCTAGATGGGTTCAAAAAGATGTAATTCATCCATTTCTACTTCTACATCACAGTTAATTTTCTTGAAAAAATACATAATCAATGAAGACTAATAATTACCCAACGAAAATTGTAAGGCCTTTGATACTGTAAACAATGATATTATATTCTTAGTTAAATTATTTAATATAGGCATAAGAGGAAAAATTTATGGTTGGTTTGAAAGTAATATAAAAAATAGAAAACAGTGCGTTAAAATTGGAAGTAATATTAGTTCCTATCAAACAATTAGATGTGGAGTACCACAAGGTTCTATTCTAGGACCCACATTATTTCTTATTTATATCAATTCTATTTCAAAATTAAAATTATATGGACAAATTAAACTTTTTGCCGACGACACAACAATTATTTATTATGCTAAAAATATTAGGGACATCCAATTAAATATCAAAAAAGATTTAAAAATTATATTTGACTGGTTGCAATCTTATAAATTAACTTTAAATTTTAATAAATCTTAATTTATGTACATTGACAAACAAAGACTAGATATGGAGAAGCAACCAATAATATTTAATGAGGAAAGTATTAATTACAAAGATAACATACAATTTTTAGGATTATAAGTATATTGATCAAAATTTAAGCTGGAGAAAACACGTAGAACATATTCGAACTTACATTTCTCCGTTAATTGGGATATTCTTTAAAATTCGTCATTGTATATCTTTAAATTATTTAAAAAATATTTATCGTGCATTATAAGTACATTCAAAAATTCATCTTATTTCTATTTGGGGTTCAGCCAATTCAAAAGTACTAAAACCTTTAAAGAAATTACAAAATAAAGTTATTAAATGTATTCATAGATTTCCGCACTTAAAACCAACAACAAATTTACATAAACCGAACAAATACGTAGATATAAATAATTTATATTATTTAAAAATTTGCATATTATTTATTCATTTTTTACTTTTAAAACAAAAATTTTTTAACATAACGTTTACAAAAGTTCATGATATTCATAGACATGATATGATGATGATATGAAACTAATTTTTTACAACCTATTAAAATAAACAGTAACTTTGGGAAAAAGTCATATTAAAACATTAAAAAAACAACCATTATTTAAATTTCATTTTAAAAAATATTTCCTAGTATAATTTTCTTTCTTAACGAGTTAATCAAACGTTTATAATACAAAACGAATTTTTTTTTAACTGTCCCTTTTTTATATATTATATAGCTATTAAGTAAGAGTAATAATTGTTAGTTATTTTTATATACTTATCCCTGTAATAAACTTGTAAAGTTGGTTGGGAGTAAAGTAAAAAAAAATCTAAAAACAGGGACCGAATGGAACTATAACATCCAAAGCAATAAAGTAAACAAAACAAACAACTGACCTGCTTTTGGAGATTTTGCAATTTCCCAGGTTCACTTGGGATCACTTTGACGGTAGTCGGGGAACAATGATTATTTGCCAATCGAACACAGATCAGATCACTTAGAATCAGTTAGATATCGATCCGGATCGATCTAAACCAGCGAATCATTCAGGTAGATGCCGGAGGGTCGATCATCAACCCGAGTCCCTGCGACTAGTCGATTGGTTTGTGACGTAGTGTGCCCAGAATTGGGGAATTTTGTCCTTTAGTGCAACGGTTATTCAAAAGCAAAAGAGTCCTATACGTATAGTAACCTCATTTTTCTTGACAATGCGTGATTTATTTTCTAATACTCAATGCAAGATAGGTTACATTTTGTTTCATTGATGTAAAGAAAACTTCTCCAGTATCCCTTGTAAATATAAAATACTTTTTCATCCAACTCTCGTGGGATGAAAAAGTTAGCCTCTCCACAATTCTAAAAACGGGGAATTTCCCTGACTTCCTTTCATTCTCGGAAAAAGAGGTAAAGCACTCTGCATTAAACTTTTTGTGTTATAACTTTTAAATGATCGATGGCACTTTAAAAATATAAGGCCGCTTAGGCGCTATTAGATTCCACAGGTAACGTGTTTTTCGGTGGTGCACAGATCTTTTTTAAATTTTAAACAGTTAGTGGATTACAAAATATTTTAATATATCGCTAGCCGAGTTCTATACCTACTGGCATATCTTATAAAAAGGTGTATTGAGTTAACCAGCTATTCAACATCAGGAAACTTTACTTCATAGTTCCAGTCAAACCGACAAAAAGATAGTTCGGTAAGAATCCCATAGATGGCGTTGTGTCGCGTGTAAATCCCCCTTTGTTTTGTATACGCGCCGCGACTAAAGCGGCACATTTAAGTTGTGACTGTGTTTTTAATCTGGGTAGGTAAAATTTATTTGAATTATAAGGACACATTCTTTAGTTATGCAAGGGCTTTTGGAAATCCACTCCCGTAATTATAATCGAGAGTGGCACAATTGGAGTTATGCCACTACAGTTATAAAACGCTTTGACAAAAAAATTAATAATTTATAAATCCATATAACTACATCCCCAAGTTCTCGAAATGTATTTAAGTTTAAAAAAAAATGTTATTGAACCTTTCACTATCAATTGCATTCTTCTTTTTATATAGTTGCTTATCATCCAATTTTACTTTCAGGACCATTTATGATATCTCGCAACTTTAAAAGTCCATTATTTCAAAATTATACGTTTGCTGGTGTGTCAGTATAGAACTCAGTAAGCGATATTAATAATGATTTTGTCCAAGTTCATTAGGTATATTAAAATAAATGTGAAATGAAACACTTCACACAACGTTTAGAAAGAGTATATTATGTAATCTAATGGTAAAAGCAATACTTTCCCGGGCCACAATGTAAATTTATTTTTTATCTAAATATACTTACAAGTACCTAATATACCAGGTGACAATAAAATTGTTTCTTCAAGAAAAATGATTGAATACATCGTCCGGTTTTTCCGGAAGTAGACCCAAGTCAACAAATAATAGAATCCTGTATGTTGTTTACACAGTTGGATGGAGCTAAAAATTTCCTTTTTAATTACATTTTACATTTTTTTTTTCAAATTGGCGAGGTAGGAGGTATTTCTCTTAAATTCAGTATGTCGATAATCAAAGGTGAGTTCTCATGCATCTGTTATCCGACTATAAATAAATAGAAATAATAAAAACGCATAAAATGTTTGATGCGCTGCTGAAAGAATGATTTAAATTGATGATTTAAAACTATTTATATGTTTTCCGAAATGATTTAGCATGTAAAAAAGATTAAAATATATGTTTTCTGTATGGAAAGTATATCTCAATAAGCACAATCAAAATTTTAAAAGTTTTGACGTAAAATGCAATCGAATGACGCCTTGTAAAACGATTTCGTTGTCAGCCGGTAAAAAGAGGAGAATAAATTGATAAAATATAACTTTAATAAACAATAAATAATATCAGGCGATCATAATTAGAAAGCCAATTTGGTCTTTTCACGGATAATTTAAAATGTAATGAGCTAGCCTGGAAAATTTCTCGGAAAATATGTGGTAGTTCGTTTTCATGGCTGGAAAGCATTATGTAGAACATAAACATGCAAGGGAAAAGCCTTTTAGGTTTTAACTTTTATTTCTCTTTAATTTTTTAGGTCAAATATATAGGCCAATAAAAATTTAAAATAAGGTTATCACCAGGTTTAGAGACCTTTTGTGGTACATTGCAATTGCAGATTTTCGTTGAAATTTACATACAAATAATTGAATAATGGCTTAAACCAAGTCAACGCAATGAACGGTATATAGATTTAAAAGGTAATGTTTTAGTCACTCTATCCACATAAACATTTTTATTAGTTCTTGTTTTATAATGATGGTCATAATTAAAAGAACAAAAATTTTTTAAACAATCAGGCAATACGTTATTTTTAATTTTATACAGTGACCGGCAAAGAGTTCGCAACATATGGGAAAAATTTTTATTAGCGGAATATTGAAAAATCTTTTTTGGGGGATTGGATGTGCATGTCCCATAACCTTAAAATCGATTTTGACATACGTCACGTAACCAATGGTATGGCGGGAAAGTTGAAAAAACCAATATGAAATCATCATAAATCAGATAAGTTGATGAGATATCGAAAAAATTCCAAGAATAAAAAGTGTTTAGAATTCCATTAGAACCTTAAATACCATGTTTGGGTTATCTACTTAAAAAAACATAAAATCGAATATTTTTGTAAATATTTTTTTACCGAATTAAAAATTTCCATATTTTTCTTTTCTTAAAGCTTCATTAAAGTAAAACTGACATCTGGTGACCACAACTAGAAATATTCTTTTGTTTTTCTGACAATTTGGAGCAATAATTCAAAAAATTCGTTTACACTTGGATAGCAGTTGTTGCAATAGTCTATTTCTAATAACCTTATCGATATTTTTTATATCGAAATATTCTATTATGTTAAGAAATCCTTAAATTTATTAATCCAAAGAAAATTTTATTTATAACTGTAAAAAATAATTTTGAATTTCGCAGAAATCTTTAAAAAAATCTAAAAATTAATAAAAATTTAAATTATTTTTTACGGTTATAAATAAAATTTGCTTTGGATTAATGAATTTAAGGATTTCTTAACATAATAGAATATTTCGATATAAAAAATAACGATAAGGTTAAGGCTTTAAGAAAGAAAAAATATGGAAATTTTTAATTCGGTAAAAAAATATTTACAAAAATATTCGATTTTATGTTTTTTTAAGTAGATATCCCATTGTATTTAAGGTTCTAATGGAATTCTAAACTCTTTTTATTCTTGGAATTTTTTCGATATCTCATCAACTTATCTGATTTATGATGATTTCATATTGGTTTTTTCAACTTTCCCGCCATACCATTGGTCACGTGACGTATGTCAAAATCGATTTTAAGGTTATGGGGCATGCACATCCAATCCCCCAAAAAAGATTTTTCAATATTCCGCTAATAAAAATGTTTCCCATATGTTGCGAACTCTTTGCCGGTCACTGTATATAAAGATACATACCAACTAAAAAAATTAAATTTCTTACGTTCAACCAATCTAAATTTTTCAACATAATATTAATTTTTGTATATTTGTCACAATTTAAAATAATCCGCATTGCCTTATTTTGTAAAATTTTTAATTTATCAAATATTTCCTCACTAGCACAATATAAAATGGAAGAACAATAAAGAAAATGTGGTAATATAATAGTATTAAGTACAGGTTTTTTTAGAAAACAAACTTAAAAAATTATAACTGATTCTTTTAAAATTACCCACTTTTCCGGCAATCTTCGATATAATACTTTCAAAATAATTAAATTTTAATTTTGTTTCAATGATTATCCCTAAATATTTAAAACTGTTTACTAATTCCAATTTTTCACCATTAATTACAACATTTATATTTGACAATTTAAATTATTACCCATAACCATACATTTAGTTTTTGAAATATTTAATTATAATTTATTTACTTTCAGCCAATTTAATAATACATTTATGTTTTTTTAGAGTATTTAGACCATCAAAAATATTTAAAACATTATTGTAAATTAAGGTGTCATCAGCAAACATTTGTAACTTACACATTTTTAAAACTAAAAGCATAGCGTTGATGTATAAAATAAATAATATTGGACCCAGTATACTTCCTTGAGGAACTCCTAAATTATTTATTTTTTTCTTTGAATATGTTTTTGATATTTTTGTTTTTTGTGACCTGTTACTTAAATAATTTTTAAACCATTTATAAACATTTTCGCGAATACCATACTGATACAATTTACTCAATAATCTAGCCCTGTCAATTGTTTCGAATGATAAGAATAATAATAATAAGAATAAAAGAAAAAATATAAGAACATTTTAATTATACCTAGAGCCCAAAAACGCAGGACGTAGAGATAAAGCAACACCATTTTTTTTATTTAAGCTTTAGTTAAGAGATCCAAAGCCAAAAGTTGTCAAAACAATGTCCGACACGATTAGCAATAATATATTTCGACAAAATATTACTTTTACTGAAATATCCCCAATAAAAATATCTGTGGCTTTGTTGCTATTTTTACAAAAAAAAACACCTGATTTACCGACAGTCACAAAACTATTACGCGAAAGCCGTTTGATCTGAATCGAATCTTCGAATTTATATACGTTTTCTTACCGGCTCTAATGAGGTTATGTCAGAGAGATCGGGTCGTTCTCTCATTTCGATTTCCTGCGAAGCCACTTTTCATTCTGGAAACGAACATTCTGTTGATATATGCACTTAAAAGGTAAATTATCCCAAATTACTTTCGATTTCTTTTTATCTGGTCATTCGTATACTTCGTTCTCCTATAAAAAATCGAACGGATGGTCGGGATTTATCTCACTTTATTCTTCTTGACAGACCTATCTTTTTCTGATTAGTGCGGAACGAGGTGTCGAAAACGTTAAAAAAATGTTTCAGCATTTTTTACCATCCGTCCATACTAGCCCGGGAGGCAGCGTTGCATTTTTGATGATGATTTTAGGTCGCTTGATTTTGTGTGTATTCGATAGTCTAGATTCAGTGATTCCCAAAGTGGTCCAGGTGGACCCCCAGGGGTCCACGGGAGACTCGACGGGGGTCTACGTTGGCGTGACAAAAAAATGGGGGTTTACAATTCGTAAGCGGGGGTCCACGAAAATGTATCTGGTTTCGATAGTGAAGAACTAACATTTTTTGTACAGTAGACTCCCGATTATCCGAAATGATGTGGACCGGACCGATTTCGTATAATGCGGAGATTGAGGAAAATCATTACCTATAGGAAAAGTAACTATATCTCTGTACTTTTATGGATGTACATAATATGTACATACATAATAAATTCTAATACTTATATGTATGTACATAAGTATTTATTCATATTCATAAATTCAAGATAGAGGTAATTGGTACTTGTTTTAATTTTAAAGTCTGTCGATTTTTGGCCGCAACAACAAAACCAACAAAACATTTCTTAGAAATTTCGGATAATGCGGAGGAATAGCAAGAATCATTTCGGATCATCCGGTTCATGGGTCGTTTCGGATAATGCGGAGTTCGCATAATCGGGTTTCGGATAATCGGTTTCGTCATTAATGTTTATTTTTAATTATATTACGACTTTATCATATTACAATGTTATGTAAACCTTTCAATGTAATATGATAACAATATTAATTAATAGTGTAATAATTACATATTTAAAAAAATACAACACAAGAAAATATACTATTTTTCTTTTTATTTTTACCACTCCGGGAGTTTTCTAAATAAAATAGGTGAGAATTGATTGATTTCTTGTGCTGTGAGTAGATGCCAAAAAAGTAAAGTTGGATGTATTAATCACTTTTTTGATTGGCCAACTTTACTTTTTTGACATTCACTCACAGCACAATCAATTAATTAATAATTAACCAAGCAATTCTCACTTTTTTTTGGAACTCAGCAACGCCAATTTCCATAGTTAGATATAATCTTTACATTTTGTGTCGAGTTTTGGGAATATGGTAAAAATGTAGCTGCATGGGGTCCACCGGAACCAGAAAATTTTTTAAAGTGGTCTATAAGAAAAAAAAGTTTAGGAACCTCTGGTCTAGATATAGCTGGCAATCGAAACAAGCGTCAGCTGTCAGAGTCGTCTACGACTCGTAGACGTCGTGGTGACGACTCGTAGACGTCGTGGTGGGCCTAGTCGTAAGAGAATGTCAATTATGTCAAAGAAAAAAAAAATATCTAAAAATAATTTCAGGTCGTTTGAAAAGTTGTACAGCAAATGTTTATATGATGACAATAAATAAAAAAAGTCAGCTGCAAAGATAATGGGGGATTATGCGTCAGCTGTTTATTCAAGGTCCTGCACCTAACCCCCCGACTTCTATAGCTCACTTATTAATTAAGTAAAAATTTTGATATTTTGCAGACCTTACCTGTATCTTAGGGGGCATTTCAGGAAAATATTTTTTTTTATACAGGGTGTTCCAAAAAAGGGTAACGTCATAAGGATGTATTTTTTTAGTTTACATGCCATATATTTTCTTACTTATTTGGGTGCCTCCTATAGTTACCTACATACCCCTAAAATTTTATTAAAGTCGATTCAGTGTTATAGGAGAAAAAAAATAAAAACCAAAAAATATCAGTTTTACACCACTGGTTTTAAAAATTAATAGAAAATAAAAATTATTTCCTCGTTAATAAAATTATACAAAAGTACTTATTAAATCAAGTCTAACAGTCTCGTTAACTAAGTTTGATTATTACGAATTGTACAGGGTGTCCAAAGCTTAGTGTCAAACTTTGCAAACTTCAAAGCAATAAATAAAAAAAATAAATTGCTTTAAAGTTTTCAAAGTTTGACACTCAAATTTGGATACCCTGTACAATTTTCCTTAATCAAACTTTGTTAACGAGACTGTTACTTTAGTTAATAAGTAACTTTGTATTATTTTATTATATAAATTTTTTTTTTCGCCTATAATACTGAATCGACTTTAATAAAATTTTAGGGTTATGTAGGTAACTATAGGAGGCACCCAAATAAGTAAGAAAATATATGGCATGTAATCTAAAAAAATACATCCTTATGACGTCACACTTTTTTGGAACACCCTGTATGAAAAAAAATATTTTCCTGAAATGCGCCCCAAGATACAGGTTAGGTCTGCAAAATATCAAAATTTCAACTAAATTAATAAGTGAGCTATAGAAGACGGGGGGTGAGGTGCAAGACCCTGTATAAGCAGCTGACGCATAATCCCCCATTATCTTTGCAGCTGACTTTTTTTTAATTTATTGTCATCATATAAACATTTGCTGTACAAATTTTCAAACGACCTGAAATCATTTTTAGATTTTTTTTACATAATTGACATTCTCTCACGACTAGGTCCACCGCTGCTTGAGCAGCTGACGCTCAGATTTAACTACCCAATAAGAATTACTTGTGATTAGAATTAGACGACCTGAAATTACTGTGTCATTTACGCTACCTCCCGGGCTATACGTCTTTTTTAGATATGGTTACTTTATTGGTAAAACTTGTTTGTTTTAATGAAATCAGAAGTTGTATATTATGGTTTTTCCAAATTCACTGAACATTCTTAATAGCTGACTCCCCTCTTCCTAGAGAGACTTGCCTGGTTGCAGCTGCAGAAGTTCATGCAATACAAGCATTCGTACAAAAGATTTTTGATAAGGGCAACCTCGACCAAATCATATCTTATCAGAAAGCCATGCTGCCCTTAAGGCGAGAGCCGGATCTGCTCAAAATTTCAGGGGTCCTGAACCCGCACTTGGAACATCGAAACAGACAACTAAAATAACATTAGACAGATGGGCGCAAAACCAAATTCTCAATGGAATGGCACACCTGGTGAAAAACACGCACGGGCCGTTATTGATGAAAACCTCGAATGAATTATCAACTGAAATGCTACTCCTGACGCGTACCCAGTTAAAACAGGCGACTGGCTTGTCAATAGGCCATTGTCACTTTATAAAACACCTTCAACGAATAGGAATCTACAATGGATCCATTGAATGCAGACTTTGCGGTGAAGAGGACAGTTTTGCCAGACACTAATCCGCAAAAGGTTCAAAATCTTTGGAAAAATTCAATGCGGCTACAATGTCCCGCATGACAAACTTTCTGGAAAATTACATAAATTTATTTTTAACCAATTAGAAGGCTCCTATTTGTTTACGTTGCTTATAGCAACGGGAGATTATCGCGATAATTTCGTTAGTTCCTATCAACTTAATGAAATTATTAAGTGATAATTTTTCTATCAAAAATGAAGTGCTTTATTGGCAAAAGTCACTAAGAATAAAATCAAAATACATTTTGTTGCTAACTTATAATTTTTATTGATACTAACCAATTAGCTTTACATATCGAACACCGGGGCTAAAACAGACACATCAAAAATTTAACTAAACTCATCGGAAATATGTTTTTTTACGTTTCATTTGAAACTATGTCGACATGTAATTTCAGATGTTATGGTTGAAAACGAATTAATGTTTTTAATGTTCCTGAACTTTTAGTAATAAACCTTAGTTACTAACAAGTAAAATCATCTTCTATTGTAAAAATACATTGGATCATATTAAACTAAACTCATCGGAAATATGTTTTTTCAAGTTTTATTTGAATTTAAAACTATAAAGTCATTGGATTTCAGATAACAAATTTGTTATTTAATGTTTTTCATATTTTAGTAATAAAAATGAGTTACTAACTAATTAGTTACAATTAACTAAAGCCGCCGGAAATATGTTTTGTAGCATTTTAGCAAAAAAATTACAATAAGGAAAAACTCCAATTTATGAAATTTTCTTATCGAATCTCCCACGCAGCAGAATTAACTCCCGATAATTCTGCTGCTAGGGAGATTATAAGTGAAAATTATTATACTTTGTAAAAGAAATAATTTTTTAGTATTGAAAATACTAGTGGGATCGTTTTTATGCAAACTTTGCATTGGTGTCGCGGTGGCGCGACCCAACACCGCAATATCTCGAGCGGTCTTGTAACATAATACCTACTCTGATAATACTTGGTAAATATAAATATGAATAACAGCGTAAAGTCGGCAAGTAAATAATGTTTAGTTTTAGTTTGTGTTTTAAAGAATGCCATACCTAATAATTTTGTTAAATAAGGTAAGTTCACGTTATTTAAATCGGAATATTATATCGAAAAAAAAAGAGTGGGAGGCAAAAAGTGGGAGCACAATAATTGCATATACAGGGTCCGCCCAAATTTGGTTAACAAATGGGATAATTTTTTTATTATTGATTTCTCAGGAAATGTTATTGTACATAAAAGTTTTGCATCTTGAGTAAATCATTTTGACGTATTCAAATCTTCTGTGGCATATACAGGGTGTATATAAAATAGAAAAATGTATCCCATTTGTTAACCAAATTTGGGCGGACCCTGTAGAATTAAAGAACATTTTTTAAACTTTTACAAAATACAAATTAAAATGTGGGCTTTAATTATTTTTAAAATTTTTTGAGTCACTGACGTCATATTTTTCTATTTTATATTCACCCTGTATATGCCACAGAAGATTGGAATACGTCAAAATGATTTACTCAAGATGCAAAACTTTTATGTAGAATAAAATTTTCTGAGAAATCAATAATAAAAAATTATCCCATTTGTTAACCAAATTTGGGCGGACCCTGTTGAATTAAAGAACATTTTTTAAACTTTTACAAAATACAAATTAGAATGTGGGCTTTAATTACATCACATAGGACATTAAAATTTTAAAGCTGTGTCAGGTATTTTCAATACATAGGATGCTTGCGTAAGGTGCAAGATCTGTGAATTTTTTCTTATAAGACTGGGTTAAATAATAAGCCAGAAAGCTGCAGTACAAGAAAGAAGCTTGGGCCACACATCCGACCCCCGCCTTTATAACCAACTAACCCCCCTCCTAGAAATACACGCCAGTGGTTACTAAAGGCTTGGTTATCGATCTTAACTCATCTAAAAAAAAATACGTTGTGATTTCGTGCTGTTTCCCACCTTCCCAGTATTGTTAAGGTTATACAGGGTGGTCCAACGAAAACTTAACACCTCGATTTTCCTGCTTTAAAATGAAAATGTGGCAAATCGCTCGGACCCGTCGATTTTTATTTCGAGGGGGACATCTTTTGCGTATATTGTCAATCTTGTTACTTCAAGCCCCTAGGAGGGAGGGGGGTAAGATCTAAATCTTAAATGGATACCCCTATTTTATATAATTTTTTTGGATTCTGCATAAAATTCTGAACATTTTTTAATAAAAGCATTATTAGTGTATACTTAACAGTTTCCGAGATATTGACTCTTGAAAAATTACATTTTTGTTTTGAACTTTGACAGCGTCTAGCTTTCTAACTGTACGTCTTCTAGTTTAACCGGAAGTTGACACTATTGGAAAGATAATAAAAATCGAAGATAGGGACATGTAAGCCGTTTTGCTCTAAGACGTACAGTTAGAAAGCTAGACGCCGTCAAAGTTCAAAAATGTCATTTTTCAAGAGTCAATATATCGGAAACTGTTAAGTATAGACTAATAATGCTTTTATTAAAAAATGTTCAGAATTTTATGCAGAATCTAAAAAAATTATATAAAATAGGAGTATCGATTTAAGATTTAGATCTTACCCCCCCCCCTCCCTTCTAGGGGCTTGAAGTAACAAGATTGACAATATACGCAAAAGATGTCCCTCTCGAAATAAAAATCGACGGGTCCGAGCGATTTTCTACATTTTCATTTTAAAGCAGGAAAATCGAGGTGTTAAGTTTTCGTTGGACCACCCTGTATATGCTTGCATTTAGTTCATAATTGTATTGATCATACGAACACGCTGTACGTGCATTATATAAAAAATAAATATTAAATAGGTCGTTCTTTTGCCGTCTCGAAATTACAATAGAAGCAAAACGAGTCCATTATTTGCCACTTCCATGCTTTTGTGTTGTGTTTACAATTCTGTAAGGCCATACACTGTTATTATAAGCAGAAAAATAGTAAATGAAAAACCCTGAGCTCATTATGGGGAGTATTTATAAGTATAATGTTTTAAAATATAAAGCCGATTTAATTAGTGCATAATAATAGGGAAAATATGTAAAGTAAATAATAAATAAAGCGTTTCAAAGGAAATTTAAATTTTTAGTTTTCTCGCAGAGAACGTGTAAAAATATTATTTGATGTCGACGAGTCCTTTGATCACAAAAACATGTCTGTATTCCATGATACAAAGTTTAACAAGATATATTATGATCTTTAAAGGTTGTGACGTCACGTGGTGAGTAAAAACAATTGGTCACTTTCAATGTGTTCCATGGTTACGAATCTGAATTTTATTCACCTCATGACGTCAGAGCCTCTAAATATCTTAAACGAAAGCTTAAACTACTTGACGGAGAAGGATGATCGAGATGATGATACTTTTTATATACATGGTCACCATTGTTTTGTACAGAGCTAGATATTACATTTCTTTGAAATACTTAAAAAATATATATTTTTCATTATTATATTCAAAATTACAATACTGCTTGTTTATCAAACGTAAAACCATTACAAAAATTGCAAAATTAAGTTATTAAATTCATACATAAATTCCCAAATTTAGAACCAACTGTTAATCTATATAGACCGAAGGGGTATTTATACGTTCAACACATTTATAAATTAAAAATTTGTATTCTAATTTACTCTATTATATTAAAAGAAAAAAATCAAACGTAACACTTCAGAAGAATAAGACATTCCATAATCATAACACCAGACCTTATAAAAATTATCAAGCTATACCAGTAAAAAGTAATTTCGGAAAAAAATCGCTTTTATAATATATGACGGAATAATAAAATATAACATAATCTTCCAAAAAGTATCAGAAAAATTAAATCGTTTTTGCTTCAAATTAGACTAAAAATAATGTATTCAACTGTCAGCACATGTCATTCGGTACCTGTTAAAAATGATAATTTTTTAATAAAATGCTGAGAATGGCATTTCTTTACCGAATTTCTAAAAATGTTATTAGAAAAGTTGTTTCTAGTATAATTTGAGGTATATGTACCAAGATTCACACAAAGTTGACTTTTTTGCTATATTTGCTATATACCTGTGGCCTCATCAAGCGATATTAATCGAACATCCACTGTCTCCGACAATATATTGGGTTCCCCTAACAACACTCAACGGAGAAATAGTGTGGCACCTACAGTTGCTGACACACCCAAAAACAGCAGCTTCAAAATTGATTTCTGCAATATCAGAGGGCTTAATACCAACATCAATTCAGTCCACCAGCACTTACAAACATCCAAGCCCCATGTGCTCGCACTGACCGAGACAAAGGTCAGATCGTCATCGAACACCGTCAGCTATTTATATCCTGGATACGATTTTCATTTCCGATTTAGACGCAACTTTGGGGTCTGTCTCTTTATCCGAGATGATCTTTGCTGCCAACGAGAGGACACACTTGAAACAGCAGAGTTTGATGTAATGTGGTTTAAAATATCAACGCAGAAAATCACCAAGTTTATCTGCTGCCTTTACCGTCCTCCAAGTGACACCCATTACAGAGCACTCTTCTCGTCACTAGCAAACACAATTGACTTCTTGCAAACCAACCATCCTAATGCCGAAGTCGCTATCTTTGGTGACTTTAACGTCCACAATATCAACTGGCTCAAATACTCAAATACCAACGATGACCAGGGTCGTGAGGCGGAATCTTTTGCGATCAGTTCTGGTCTAACTCAACTCGTGGAAGAACCAACGCGAATTCCAGACCGAGATGGAGATTTTGCTAGTCTTTTAGATCTCTTTTTGACATCCAACCCTGACCTATACACAGTCACCGTTCATCCTCCATTAGGATCTTCCGATCACAAACTTATTTCAACTCTAAGCGAGCTGCCAATTTGTTCTGAACAACCTCCTAAACCTCGTAAAATTTGGCACTACACATCAGCTAGTTGGGAAGACCTAAGGGACCATTTTCGCACTTTTCCTTGGCTGGAAGTATGCTTCTCTTCAGATGATCCATCCGCTTGTGCTCAAGAGGTCTCCGATGTCATTCTTACTGGCATGGAAGCCTTTATTCCTTTCTCCAAGAAGCGCCCTTCGAATGGCAAGCCCTGGTTTAGCAAGAACTGCGAGCGTGCTGTCAGAGCTAAAAATCTAGCTTACCGACAATGGCGTAAAAATCCTACCGATGTGAATCGCACCATCTTTGTTACCGCTCGAAACCAGTGCAAGCAAACGATAGATCAAAACAAAGAGGCTCACAACATGAGGATCAAAAATAAACTTCTCGCCAGTCCTAACGGATCTAGGTCCTTTTGGTCAGTCGCTAAGGCCGTCAGTCAAAATTTTACCAAATCAAATATTCCACCGCTAACACGTTCTGACGGCACAATAGCAACCACGGCTGAAGATAAAGCAAACTTACTCGCAGAACTCTTTGCTTCACACTCTACGGTAGACTTTCAGGGAAAAACACCCCCGAACATTCCAGCAGTTCGATCGGAAATGACTGATATCGTATTCCGTCAGCGTTCTGTCAAACGAATTTTGAAGGGGCTCGATGCCAAAAAAGCTTCTGGTCCAGATGAAATTCCTATTATAGTGCTCAAGAAATGCGCCGATGAACTCACACCAGTATTTTGTAGACTTTTTAACTTATCCTACAAAAAAGGAATATTTCCATCTTGCTGGAAAAAGGCGCGAGTCCAGCCTATACCAAAGAAAGGCAAGAAAACCCTGCCAAACAACTATCGACCAGTCGCATTGCTTTCAGTTATATCAAAGGTGATGGAGAAAGCTATTAACCAACAACTTATAAAATACCTGGAAGGCCTTAAAATTATCAGCGACCATCAGTATGGTTTTCGTAAGTCCAGATCAACAGGAGACCTGCTAGCCTATGTCACTCATCTTTGGAGCAACGCAATCGAACATCATGGGGAGTCCCGGGCTATTGCACTGGACATCTCTAAAGCCTTTGACCGTGTCTGGCACGAGGGGCTCCTAAGCAAACTGCGTTCTTATGGTATGCCCGGTCGATTTTGTTCATGGTTGTCTAGCTTCCTCAAGGACCGCTCTCTGCAAGTGGCGATTGACGGGTTTCTCTCAGACACCTTCACCATCAATGCTGGTGTTCCTCAAGGGTCCATATTATCTCCCACTCTCTTCTTACTGTACATTAACGACCTTCTAGCGAAAACAGAAAATCCATTATATTGCTTTGCTGACGACAGCACACTTATCTCATCTTTTACTTTGAAACCTCAAACATCGGCTACTGACGCACATCTTCGCAGACAACATGAGGTATCACGCCTCAATAAAGACCTGGAAGAAATTTTGTCTTGGGGTGACAGTAACCAAGTCGAATTTAACGCTCAAAAAACCCAGGCTGCAGTTTTCTCTAAGAAGGTCAACATTGCAGAACCCGATATCGTTATGGCAGGACACGCAATTCCACTGACTTCGTCTATTAATTTGCTGGGTGTCAACCTGGGAGGAAATATGTCTTGGCATAATCACGTAGTGGCAATCGCCAGGGCAGCTTCTCAGAAGCTCGGTATACTTTTCCGTACCAAAAAGTTGTATACACCTCAACAACTTTTGACACTCTATAAAGCCCAGATTCGACCATCACTGGAATACTGCTCTCATATCTGAAGTTCTGCACCGAAGCATACCCTTCGGTTGTTGGATTCCATCCAAAGGAGAGCCGTTCGTTTAATCGGCGACCACGAGCTGACTAAGAACCTCGACAGCTTAGAACATCGAAGACAGGTTGGTGATTTGACTCTCTTCTACAGATATTTTCATGGCAAGTGTTCGACAGATATTGCCCGCTCGATTCCACCTAGAGTAATGCATAGCAGAAACACACGACGAACCACTGCCGCCCATCCCTATGTGGTTCAACTTAGTACACCCCGAACATCATTGTTTCAGAACTCTTTCATTTGGAGGACGTCATCTTTGTGGAACGGCCTTTCTGAGACCGTGTTTCCAACCGAATATAACCTCCAACGATTCAAGAAAAACGTGAATCGCTTTCTTCGCACACGCACCGCTCCCAGAGCGCCTTAAAGGATTTTCCTATAGTGCTTGTGCTCGATCATAAAAAAAAAAAAAAAAATTTCAAATTAAAAAGTTTTTTTCTTAATGAAAGTTGATATTATGGATATTGGACTATTCGTTTATACCATACTCTGTATTTTATTTACTTAGTTTTCTTGCCTATTTATTTACTGGTATGCCATTTTTTCAGAAATATAAAATAAGAGGCAAAAAAATTTGTTAAGCCCCAGAAAGGGAGAGAGCGGAGAAGATAATGGAATAAAATTTGAGAGATTTGTATACGATATAAAACGGCATTTTTTGACAGATGACTCAACATTATAGAACTCCCGGTTTAACCGGAAGTTCCATAAAGTTGGATGACACCTTCGTGTTTTGTTTTATCAGTTTTGCTGGTCACAGGCTACTTGATACATTTAAATCTAAATTTATTTTCAAAAGATGCTTCATTTTAGGAAAGTTCCAAGTTGACTTTTTAAAGTTTTTTAATGGCAGCTTTTCTAAAACCTAATAGTGAGTAGTATCAAAATAATCTTAATAAAATTATCTTTTTTCTTAACCCGACGAGCCACCATGTTGTCGTTTTAAAAAAAGTGTTATACAACTTTAAAGATTAAATTTTACACAGCACATAGCATTGGACCAAAAATAGTAAAATTGTATTTTTCCCAACATTAAAGAACTGAAATAAGTGATTTCAAGGTATTCATAGCCTTAGATAAAACAATAAATTAAGAAAAAAGTATTTTCTTGGTGACAAAAAATGACTAGTGACACATCGTTATATTTAGAATATCAGTCAGTCAAAAAAGGAAAAATATACCAGGTGTCCAATTTAAAAATCGAAAGTTTATATCACTTCCGGTTAAACCGGAAGTTTTATAATGTTGAGTCACCTGTTAAAAATGCAGTTTTATGTCGTATACAAATCCCCCAAATTTTATTCTTTTATCTTGAAAAACAAAAAATTTAGAGGGGCGAACCACCTTCCGTGGACACCCGGTGGCATTTTTGTATCGAGCGTCCAGTACACCGCATTAACCGAGGTCTGTCTATCGTCGATTGTCAAGCTACCATACGACAACTGTCAACTTTTGATTGATAAGCGTCAATTTTTTTTAGCTTTTTTCTTATAAGTAGAGGATTATAAGGAGACGATAACTAGAGGAACAAATTCCGTCTAAAAGGTATATTGGCAACCGGTTTGTTCGTTGTTACCCAGAGCATTTTTTTTTAATTCAAAAACCAAAAAAAAACAAGATTTCAGCCTAATCGAGCGTACGGTAGTCCGACTGTTGTCGTAGTACCGAACGCTCGATACGTGCCGGCCGAGGTCGAGCATCACGAATGCGGCTTACTGGACGCTCGATGCAAAAATGCCACCCGGTATATGATAAAAAACGACTGTTTAATATTCTTTGTTTAATCTCTAAACGATGCATCATAGACATGCGGAATACAATCTATTATTGATACTTACTTTTTCTAGCACACTAATGTGTTCACATATCACATGCTTTTGATTAGTATTTGGCAATATTAACTAACCACATTTATTGTTTATTGCCATTGACTCGCATCGCCAGCCATGCAAGCATTGCAAATCACTATTTATTCTAATCAAGATATATCCTCTCTTGCTAAAAATACCAATCTACGTTTTTCCTTTCAGACATTTTCGTTTAACAGATGTTTATTTGTAATAATGTCAAGCAACCTAAAATTGTCATTGTTAAAAAAGTTCCCAAATTTTTTTGTTTATAGGATGTCTGTCAACACCAAACGAAAAAATATGTTTGGAAAGGAAAATAAAAGGGGATAAATATTGACCTTTTTCCATTTACTTTTCTGGTAGGAATATTTTTATTTCATCAGGGGACATAATAAATTTTAACACCTTGGTTCAAGTGGAAAAGTAATTGCAGGAGTAGTTAACTAACCCATATTATTATAGCTGCACCAGAGTATAATTAATTATTAATCTACCGTGGTTGCAATATTTAATTATTATTAAAATGAAATGACTGGAAATATTTTATCAAAAGATAACATAATATTAGGCATTAGTATTCCTCGTGGACGTGTTTTGGACCCTTTATTTATTTAATACTTACATAAATATGATCAACTATTTTTCATTATTGGTAAATTAAAAATTGATTCTCCAACTTTGAGGACATAGAGGCGAAGTCTTTTTAGCGACCAATGTATAATTTCCACTATAAAATATTTATTATTATTAAGTTTGTGAGCATAAGGAATGCATAATACCTACCAACCACTGGAAAAATTTGGCCTTTGTGAAAGATAACGCTTTTAAGAAGCTTTTAAAAATCATTTGAGCAAAAGGCAAGTTCATTATTTTTTCTTTACGCACTTACAA
This sequence comes from Polydrusus pterygomalis, assembly GCA_963969555.1. NCBI lineage: Eukaryota > Metazoa > Arthropoda > Insecta > Coleoptera > Curculionidae > Polydrusus > Polydrusus pterygomalis. Next base: position 26,762,419 of record OZ018379.1, read on the forward strand.
AGATGCCGCTAGGAGCAAAGCCATTATAATACATTCAAAGCTGCTGGTCATTATAAAGGAAAGGTTTCTCTGTCCATTTTTAAATGCACCCTGCAGTATCTTTATTCCGAAAAGACTAACAAGTCAAAAGGAATTATTTTTAATTCATCTATTTTAAAGGGATTTAAATTCCTAAAATTTTCTTAAATTACTGTTTATGTTTAGGATAAAATAAAATACGTTTTGATGAATGACTTTATAAATTAAAAGAACCGAAGTACTTAATTTGAAATTAAGGTATGTGTTTCGTGACAAGGACGTTAACCTTCTCACCTGGTCAGGGACGAATTTTCGCCTATGGCCCAGTTGAAGGTGAAGGGGGTTAACGGACAGAACATTTACGGTTCTTTATGAAAGAAAAATTGCCAGGTTGTTTATCGACATTAATATTTTTAAAAATATATAATGACATGACCTACCAATTGATACCTGGTCACTGACGTGAACGAGGTGGTATTGGGGATGGTACATTTTCCACTCTTTCCTACTTTTTGCTCGACGCTGGACCTACGTTAAGACTTATACCGCTAAAATTCATTGAACTTCTCAACATAGTATAAAACAAAGTCGCTATCGCCCGTCCTGTCCCTATATTATGTGCTTAAATCCTTAAAACTACGCAACGGATTTTGAAGCGGTTTTTTTTAATAGATAGAGTGATTCAAGAGGAAGGGTTTTATGTATAATACATGCATAATATTATAGAGAAACACTGATAAATCAGAGTAGGAAGAACGAACGACCCAACCTAACCGGTCCCCGGCCCGTTCAACGATCGATCCGAAGCCGGAATAGACGAAGACAGACTATGTTTTATGCATGGAAATTGTGGACGGGCCCGGCAAACGGTTGAGTTTGAGGTTCGCCTTATTATCTCACGTCGTATAATGCCGGGCTGCAACGCAGGCCGGGTACACGCTAGTTTATTATACAGTGTGTGTATAAAGTCTGGAAACGGCTTAATAACATAACAATTTACTGGCCGATTTAAACCAAATTTGGTACAGTTGTGTAAGAGGATCTAACGCACCGAATGACGATATTGGCGTTGTTGCCAGCTTTTTAGTTTGTCTGGAATTCGAACGAATTTTATATTTTTAAATATAACATCCAGTATATTTTTACATTTTTAAATTCCACATAAAATTATAATTATTTTTTATAAAATGCATTATTAGTCTATACTTCATAGTTTCCGAGATATTGACTCTCGAAAAGTGACATTTTTGAACTTTGACAGCTTATAACTTTCTAACAGTACGTCTTAGAGCAAAACGGCTTACATGTCCCTATCTTCAATTTTTATTATCTTCCCAAAAAAATCAACTTCCGGTTAAACCGGATGTAACTCGAAAGCAGGAAATATAGTTGTTCCGGTTTAACTGGAAGTTGATTTTTTTGGGAAGATAATAAAAATTGAAGATAGGGACATGTAAGCCGTTTTGCTCTAAGACGTACTGTTAGAAAGTTATAAGCTGTGAAAGTTCAAAAATGTCACTTTTCGAGAGTCAATATCTCGGAAACTATGAAGTATAGACTAATAATGCATTTAATAAAAAATAGTTATAATTTTATGTGGAATTTAAAAATGTAAAAATATACTGGGTGTTATATTTAAAAACATAAAATTCGTTCGAATTCCAGACAAACTAAAAAGCTGGCAACAACGCCAATATCGTCATTCGGTGCGTTAGATCCTCTTACATAACTGTACCAAATTTGGTTTAAATCGGCCAGTAAATTGTGATGTTATTAAGCCGTTTCCAGACTTTATGCACACACTGTATAAGTATTGATGTTTTTCGGCGTTGGGATACGAACCGACAAACTCTCGTTCTAGAGTTATCAGTGACTGTCGCGTTAACCACGAAGCCAATGAAACCGAAGGAGGGTGGTTCAAAGTTCCTGCAACTCCTATAGATCCGCCACTGCTACTACCTTACACTATAGCAGCAATGTACTTTATTATCGACAAAAAAAACTATCAAGAATAAGGTATTCACTAACAAAGGTTGAAAGTTCCATACAGGTCAAATAGATAAATAACCTATCATTTTTTTTAACTATGTAGAAAATACGGTAGAATAAAACAATTCGTGTTTGACCCGTATATTTTACTTTACGAACTTTTACTTCAAAAAACATTCACGTACATTGTATAAATGCTATAAAATACTGCATCAGTGCTCACTAAAATTTCAAAAATATTTAAGCAAGCCCATAATTTTATATTGTTGTTTTACGTGTTTTGCAGCTGCTTATAATATTTCTAATAACGTTGGTATTTTCCCTTGTTTCAGAATAATGAATATCACAAAGAAAATGCAACATGCCCATTTAACTTCAAATTGCAAGACAATTATATGGTAAGTATTAGTGAGCCTTATTCAAACAACAATGGTTGGGAACAACGTGTAACGTAACTAAGATAATCTAGTAAGGCATGTAAAGCAAATAACATGCTCGCACATTTCATTCATGCACGTACAGTGTATCTAAATTACACATACGGCTGTAAGTCGATAGAATGGTAGCATAGCGGCACTTATAATATAACATCAAAGCGATGCCTCGAATATACCGTGCATGCATGTCTTGCATATTGTCGATAAGTAAATTTGCTTGTAGAATTTATTATGGACCTCTTCAACAAGAAATCTCTAATGACTTAAGCATTCCCAGATTTATTTGGTACGGATATACGAACTACTATTTGCGAATTGTTTGCGACTGAATATATTTTTTTTTAAAACCGACCAGAAAATAACGTTTTTCCGATCGCAAGACCGGAAAGTGACATTAGAAACCAGAAAAATCTTTTCCAGACTCTAATGTCACTTTTCCGGTCTCTAATGTCACTGTCACCCTGTTTTTTGTTTTTCCAATCGCTCTTTGATAATACAAGATACCTTCATTTCGTTATTATGACAACAACCTTTCGATGTATTGTCGAGTGACAGTTTGTTGATTTTTAATTTTGTTCTTTATGTCAAACTTGTTTCGCGTAGATTATAAAATATATCGAAGTGTCGGTCTTAAAAAAAATATTGTACGTCACGCAACCGAAAATTAGTGTTTTCCAGGTCTCTCCAAGCTTGTCTCGACCTGAAAAACACTACTTTCCGGTCTTGTAACGTAAATTACTATTTAAACAGATCTCGAAATGCAACGAAGATGTCCGATTTATGGAAGGGGTAGGGAAATTCAGTAGCTATTGATGATTAACTGGGTGTTCTCTTAATTATTGGATAATATTGATTATGGAAAAATCATGTAAAAAGAACGTCAATAAGTGCCGTTCTTTCCATTTTTTTACTTACACTGAGAAAAACATTCTATTCCTTATAAGAATTCGCATATTCGTTATACAACTGTTTAATACTATATTATGCAATGGCGGCTCGTGACTCGTTAACTTGGGGGTGCATTAAAAGCACGCTGCAGGCGAAATTTTTTTTAGACGACACCCAAATTTGGTCAATAATTGTTAGTAAATATTTTAAAAATTTATTATTACCTTCTTATTTTATTGAAAATGAAATAAGATAAAAAAATAAAAAGGAAAATTTATTTTTTATTAGTTTTCATTTTTTCAATTTTCATTGTTTAATGTAAAGTTCATTCTTCTGTTTTTATTTGCAGCAAACTTATCAATAGCAATAAAGTCCCTAGATTTACACTTTGTGGTCTGTATCAAGTTAATTTCGAGTTTAGGTCTTTCCTCAATTTTAATTTCAATTTATTGCTTAATACTTAATGAACTAAAATTGTTTCTCAAATATTCCAGATTCATAGTCGACTTGGCATTAAAACTGTTCATTTTTATTAAAATAAGTCTTTACTAACCCAAAATAATAACAAAAATATAAAGGAAAACTCCAAATAAACAAGAAAAATAGTCAAAATACCGGCAAAAAATTTCCGCGAATTTGACCGACTGGTTAAATTATCAAATTAATGCGGAACACGACATACACAAGCTATGCCGCTCTTATGCCGCTCTACCAACACCTCCTCTACTATGCGGATCAACAAAACATATAAAACGATCGCAACCCAATGACATCTTCGGTCTCAAAAACCATCCGAAAACAAGGCGCTCGCGCTGGCCCGGCGGCACAGCAAAAGCGTGCCGATTTGAGAGGAATGAAAGCGCTTTTATAGCCGTGCGCTAAAAAGAGATAGAGAGGACAAGGTGCCTTTATTACGAGAAGCGAACGGGTCCATATCAAGTAGCGATAGACACGGGGGCACAGTTTTCCTGCGAAAAGCATTCGGGATTAGAGACCTGCTACAAAATATTTAGTTAAGGTAGGAGTATCAACATGCTTGCCAACCTATAACCTATTTTGCGTAGATTTATTTATGTTTTATAGCTTTTACACAAAATTTAAATAAAATCAGTATCGACTTGATATTCTATAGGTAATAATTGACATATTTAATAAATATCAAGGAATTTCATAACTTATTTTAGGAGAATTGTATAGCGAAAAATATCGGGTAAGATTTTTTTTAACATTATTAGGTCATTGTCACTCATTGTTCTTTCACTATACAATTCTCCCAAAATTAGCAATGAAATAAATTGATATTTTTGTAATACATCAGATATTACCTAAGTAATGTGCCGACGATACTAATTTTATTTAAATGTTAGTCAATAAAATAATAAACTTGAAAAAATAACGCGAAATAGGTTATAGGTTGGTAATGGATTAAATGACGTTGAGAATGCCACCTTAACGAAACGATAATTGGTTAGGGAGCTTATAAAATCATGGTAGAATAATTATTGCTTTATAACAAACATTGTATGTGTATGTAACTAAATATGTAATGAATAGTGAATATTAGTTAATGTGGGGCTAAAATCTTAGGGGGGCACGTGCTCAAGTGCTCCTATATAAGAGCCGCCACTGATATTATGTGACAGCGACGCGTTTTCCTACTGTAAGACAACGAAAATTGCTAGACCGTTGTGTAGTGATAATATCAAGGTAATTTAGCTAATAGGAAATAGGAGTTAATGCTACCATAGAATGTTTTATAGCCATTATTGCTCTGAATGTTCACAGTAATTATCAAGTTTTATTGAAGATGTAATCTGGTCTTATATAGGTACTGTATTAGTTCCGACGGGCAGTTGTAATGAAACTTGACATTAATCATAATAATATTTGCTTGCTACGGTTAATACAGCATACATTTACCCTAAAAATCCGTATTGTAGTTCTCAAAAATGTAAATAGCTTCTAGTGTGATATTATTTTTGTCGCTTAACATTGCATAGGATTGTCTATTATGCAACATAGTTTACTGAGATGGTAAAATTCGTCCATATATTATAAAGTCCAATACTAATGATGGGTTGTGCGAAATAAAAATTTTCTATTGCTTTATCTGACATGCAAAGTTTAAAGAAACTTAAATACAAATTAAAAATAAATTAATTAAAACAGGTATTGGTACGATCAATAAAATTCAAATTCAGACAGGACTGTTAGAAGTAGAGATGCGCCGAATAGTAGTTTAGGCCATTGGCCGAATAACGAATATTCGGCCTATTTTCACGACCGAATAACGAATATTCGGCCAATATGTTGATCGAATCTTGGCCGAATATTCGGCTATTATTCGGCCGAATTATCGGCCAGTGTGCATTGTTGGTTGTATATATTTTTAGGGTTTTACGCTATTAAAAGTTGGTACGACGGATTTTATTTGACAGTGCTGTTTAAAAACTTAAAAAGTTGTGAATTATCTATTGTGAGGACTTGTTTATTTTTAAAGGTGCGAGTTGAATTAGAGTTTTCTTATACTTCTTAAAATAAAATAAGATAAACATGGAAGATTTTGGGGAACCAAAGGGTAAAAAGAAAAGGTGGATCTGGGAACATTTTAGTTTGAATAATCAAAATGAAACAAAAGCGGTGTGCGCTATTTTTTCGGTAAAAATATCGCGTGGTGGTATGGGAAAAGCGGCGACTAATAGTTCTATGGTTAACCATCTAAAACACAAACATCCCCGTGTATATAAAATTCATATCAATTCAGTGTCAGTTGCAGGCAGTTCACAGGAGCAGGAGACACATATGTTGGGGAAACTAACGTAGCTAAACAAAAAACCCTTGAAGATAGTTTTGCTTTTAAAAATAAGTACTCCATTACCGATTTAAGGGCCACAAAAATTTATGCCATCGGCGAAATGATTGCCTATAATCAGCTGTTTAGCCTAGTGACTGATACAGGTTATACAGGGTTAGGAAAAATTACCAGAACGGTCGATTATTTCAAAATATACAGGGGTTATCAAAAAACGTCTTATATAAAAAATGTAGGGCTGTTAAAAATCTACATATCGGTGATAAATTGAAATATACAGGGTCGCCCACAAAGTTGTGGAGAATGATAGTTATATTTTTTTAAATGGAACACCCTGTATATTCTTACACTTTTAAGTTCCACATAAAATTATAATAATTTTTTATTAAATGCATTATTAGTCTATACTTCATAGTTTCCGAGATATTTACTCTCGAAAAGTGACATTTTTGAACTTTGACAGCTTCTAACTTTCTAACAGTACGTCTTAGAGCAAAAGGGCTTACATGTCCCTGTCTTCAATGTTTATTATCTTCCCAAAAAACTCAACTTCCGGTTAAACCGGATGTAACTCGAAAGCAGGAAATATAGTTGTTCCGGTTTAACTGGAAGTTGATTTTTTTGGGAAGATAATAAAAATTGAAGATAGGGACATGTAGGCCGTTTTGCTCTAAGATGTACTGTTAGAAAGTTAGAAGCTGTCAAAGTTCAAAAATGTCACTTTTCGAGAGTCAATATCTCGGAAACTATGAAGTATAGACTAATAATGCATTTATTAAAAAATAATTATAATTTTATGTGGAACTTAAAAGTGTAAAAATATACAGGGTGTTCCATTTAAAATAATATAACTATCATTCTCCACAACTTTGTGGGCGACCCTGTATATTTCAATTTATCACCGATATGTAGATTTTTAACAGTCCTACATTTTTTATATAAGACGTTTTTTGATAATCCCTGTATATTTTGAAATAATCGACCGTTCTGGTAATTTCTCCTAACTCTGTATAAAATAACTGTCTATTGTTAAGCGTATTTTTTATTTTTTTAGATATAATTTTTTTTTAGTTTATTTTGTCGGCAAAGGGGCGATTGATGTTTGGCCGAATATTTTTGCAGAATATTTGCCGAATATTCGCCGAATACATCAGTTCTACTTGCCGAATAACGAATATTCGGCCTTTGGTTAAAAGTGACCGAATATTCGCTCATTATTCGGCAAAACGAATATTCGGCGCATCTCTAGTTAGAAGACTCCAAAAAGTATGTGACCAGCGCAACAAATACGTTAAAACAAAACTAATACTACGACGCGCGGCGATTGCCCATTGCTACGAACCCTCCACCAACTTGGTGGATTAAAGGTTCTAACGGATACAATTCGTTTTTGGGAACGCTATTCTGCTTTCTTAATAGTAGAAAAAGCACTTTACTGGGAACATAATGCGTCGCTTTGAGAAGATACAATTTATTTCTTAACAAAAATGCTGTATTAAAAGGAGTTCGTTATTCAACAAAAGGCTGTGCTGCTAATGGAACTGATTACTACCTATAAAAACACTGTTCTAGCAAATCTGGACTTGATATAACACTAAAGCGGGTTTGATACACTAGCAATATATTTAATATAAATGATAAAACTAATAATGAACCTTTACCAATGTATAAAAATTTTATTAATTATTACAAATTAAAAGAAAAAATGACAAAAATAGATTGGACAAATTTTTACTCTTATTCTGAAACGAATGACTTATCCAATAATTTAATAAAAGAAATCCAAAATAATGTACAACAATGTACAAATAGAATAAAAATTAAAATTAAAAAGAGAAAATAATGGATTACGAACGGCTTACTTAATTCTATTAAAAGAAAAAATTAACTTTATAAAAAATTACAAAAAAATAATGACCGATATTTATTATATAAATATAAAATTTATAAAACCAAACTCACTAAACTAATTAAAGAAACAAAAACCAATTTTTATAAACGTGAAATTGATAAATGTAAAAACTCTAATCAAGAGATGTGGTAAACTATTAAAAAAATATGTAATAAAAATAAAAAACATAAAAATATAAACGAAATCAAAATTGAAAATGAATCACTTACTGATAAGAAAAGTATAGCTAATAGCTTTATTGACTATTTTTCTGAAGTAGGGGAAAAGCTAGCAAACAAAATCAATAAAGGTAATAACACATTTTCAAATAAAAAAATAAACAATATAAATTCATTTTATTTAGAAGAAACTAATCATAAAAAAGTTGAAAATGTTATTGATAGTTTGAAATTAAAGAAATCTCCTGGTGCCGACGGAATAACAACAGAAATATTAAAAACTATTAAAACTTCTATTTCTAGACCACTAACATTTCTTATAAATAATATTTTTAAAACCAGTATATAATATATCCAGAAGCTTTCAAAATTGGTATAATAAAACCTGTTTTTAAAAATGGAGATTCTAGTAAAACTAGTAATTATAGACCAATAACATTAATATCTTCGATAGCAAAAGTATTCGAAAAAGTTTTAAAATTAAGAATCGAAAATTATTTGGAAAAAATAAATTTTATTTCTAATATAAACAATTTGGGTTTCAAAAAAATAAATCAACACAAAATGCTATTTGCTGTCTAACAGAACAAATATATGATGCACTAGATAATAAAAAACCTTGTATTAGTATTTTTCTAGATTTAGCAAAAGCCTTTGATACAGTTAGCCATAATTTACTGTTAAAAAAGTTTGAAAATATTGGATTCAGAGGAAAGCAATTAGAATTAATTAAAAATTATCTGAAAAATAGACCAACTTATGTTCAAATAGATAAAGAAAAAAGCTATCCAAAGGTATTTAAGTATGGTGTTCCCCAAGGAACAATTTTAGGACCATTATTTTTTAATATTTATATTAACGACTTATTTAGTATAAATTGCGATGGACAAATTCATAGTTTTGCAGATGATACTACAATTTTTTATACCGATACAAATTGGGAAAACTCTAATAATAAAATTTAAAAAGATTTTAAAATTATAAAAAATTGGTTTGATAACAACTTGTTAACAATTAATTTTAATAAAACAAATTGTATTCCTTTTACTTTAAACCTAAATAACCTACCACAAAATATGAATAGTATTCAAATAAATGAAGACATTCAAATTTTTAAAGTTATTAAAATAAAATATTTGGGAATTATTTTTGACAGTACCTAAATTAAATTGGAATTTTCACATAGAATACTTAATTAAAAAATTAAGAAGTTTACTACCGATTTTTAAAAACATTAAAAAAATTTTAAATGTAAGACATATGGAAATATTATATTACGCGTTAGTTAAAACTCATTTAAATTACGGAATTTTAGGTTGGGGAGGAATAAATAGAACTTTAGTTAAAAAATTTGAAATATTACAAAAAAGGTTTCTAAAAATTATATACAATAAAGATTATCCTTATCCTTCAAAAGAATTATATTCAGAAACAAAAAAGTTGAACATAAGACAACTTTACATTTATAACATCTTAATATATATATTTAAAAATAAAAACCTTATACAATTTAAAAACCATAATCATAATACACGTCATAAAAATGAAATAACCATAATACCTAAAATAAATAAGTCCATAGGACAAAAAAATTTCAAATATTTATGTTTTTATTTAAACGATTATTTACCAACAAAAATTAAAAAATTGATTTCATTAAAAAAATTTAAAGTCGAAATCAAAACATGGATATTAAAAACAGCCAATTTGAAAATATTTTTAGAAATGCTTTAATTAATTAATTAATATTGTTCTGAATAATTTATATGAGTAATATTTTTTTCTTAAAAATTATAAATTAATAATTTTATTATAGGTAATATATTTCTTCAAAAAAGCTGCGTTTATACTATAAATTAACATTTTTACTTTAAAAAAATTTATTTTTAATGCATATTTATGATTTATGATTTTACATACTAAAACAAAAAATAAGATTTGCCCCTAACAAGCTCAGCTTCAGGGGATTGAAGAATAAGACAACATAAACATATTTGTTATATTATTAAATTTTTGAATAAACTTATTATTATTATTATTATTATTATTATTATTATTATTATTATTATTATTATTATTATTATTATTAATAAAAAAATAAATATCAATACAAATTCTGTCTTAGCAAACCTATTGTATTAGATCCTTTTGCTCCGTATAGGGAGTAACAGCTTTTTTATACCTTCTTCATAACCCAAATTAGGTTTTTCACTATAGTTACTTGCTGCTTATAATCGCTTGCACGCATATAAATAAAATTCTTAACTTAATTCTTATACGAGCTCTGAAACTCTGATGTACTGTTGCGGGACGTTGTGTATAGCATTTAATTGTACCCATACATTAAATCAAATTGAAAATGGCACCATTAAGTAGAAGTTTATTAAAATAGCTCTTTGTACAACTAAAGCAGATGGAGTAAGCCTGGTATGTCACTTTGAAAGAACTAAAACGTTTATGCCTCCTTGGATTATTATTCAGACTTAATAGAATCCACTTGTTGCCTTTATTAGTACTAATTGAAGTATTTTTATGTAACAGTAATCCAGACTAGGCCTAGGCAAAAATTCGATATATCGATAAACGATATTTAAAAAATTAAATATCGATATATCGATATTTATTAATATTATCGATTTTTATCGATTATATCGATATTATCGATATTCGATTGGAATTTCAATATCGTCCTTATAACACATTTAAGGACCAGTATTTAATTTAATCTTTTTTCTTCATGTTTTCATAATTAGAGTCTCCCCTTGAAATGGAGGTACGGAGTTTTACAGGGCACATAAGACAATATTTATATACAGTGATAGTAAAGTCCGCATCATATGGGATTTTTTTTATTAATAGCTTTATTTACAAAATCAAAATTGGGCTAATCAAATTTAGTCGCATGTGATGCAAAGTTTATTTGTTTTTGACCATGTATAAGGTAACTTCATAAAATAAGTATTTTTGAAAACTTAGTTTGTGTCTAAAAGTAATACACCTTAATATTAAGACAAAAAAGAACACAGTGTCTTCAGTAAAGTGTTTTTTAAGTGGAAAATAAATTTTAGTTTAACAACGTAAAGTTTCTATTTGCAACGATTTAATTTGAAACCCCTATATTATAATTTATTATTAAGAGCAGTAACCCCCTTTACCACAATGAAAATTGCCGAACGTTTTGCTGGTCAAACGAAAAGAAAAAATAAAAATTGATATTTAGAAAATAAATTCTACTTTAAATACCCCATCCAGAAAAGTAAATGACGATCGAAAATATTCCCAAAATTTTTTTTTGATTTTTTTTTTATTTTTAGTAATTTTGTAATATCTTAAACAATTCTTTATTGGTCAAAAGCAAAATGACTTTCCCGGGTGTAGAATGTTGTACCAAACAATTTTTCTTAAAGCCATTTTTCAATATCGGCCTTACTTTTTTCTCAAAAAGTTTGGGCGCGTAAACCCACTTTACACTCTTAAATTCACTTTACGCGCCCAAACTTTTTGAGAAAAAAGTAAGGCCGGTATTGAAAAATGGCTTTAAGAAAAATTGTTTGGTACAACATTCTACACCCGGGAAAGTCATTTTGCTTTTGACCAATAAAGAATTGTTTAAGATATTACAAAATTACTAAAAATAAAAAAAATTTCTAAAAAAAATTTTGGGAATATTTTCGATCGTCATTTACTTTTCTGGATGGGGTATTTAATGTAGAATTTATTTTCTAAATACCAATTTTTATTTTTTATTTTCGTTTGACCAGCAAAACGTTCGGCAATTTTCATTGTGGTAAAGGGGTTACTTCCTCTTAAGCTATGCCATAATAACGTTTTTGTAGAAAAACACACATTTAATATGGCGATACTTTAAAGAAAATGTATCTGAAATAAAGCATTGTCAAAACTAAGAAGTTTTATGTAGGTTGCGTTGAGGCTTATTTTGCAAAAGTGGTACAATTTACAATATATAAATAAAAATCAAAATTATCTTATGCAGCTGAAATTTTGCATGTGTGCTAGAAACTGCGTTTAGAAAAACTTTTTCTTATAATTTTTTTCGATTTTTTCACATTTGAATTATTTTTTGGAAAAAATTAAAATTTGACAGATAATGCGTGATTCGCATTGCCTACTATTTTTTTGCCTAATTTTCATCTCGATCAAAGCAGAACTTGATGCCAAAGTCAAATTTTGAATAAAGCTCTTAATAAAAAAAAATCCCATAATAATATGATGCGGACTTTACTGGTGACACTGTATTTATAATAAAATATTTTTATGTTTTATCGATATATCGAATAACGATATTCAAAAAATAAAATATCGATATATCAATATTATCGATATTAACTATATATCGACTATATCGATATTTTTTTAAATATCGATATTCGATATTGGAATTTCAATATCGCCCAGCCCTAATCTAGACGATGCTAATTTACGTTTAGAAATTCATATTGAGTTCACAATATTACACTACACATGTAGCTTGATGGTTAATATGTCAATTTTCTAATATATACAGGGTGATTCCCGCTGAATGGTTCCTATATGACGAACCAGGTAACAAATCATTCTGAACATTTGGTCATTTACATGCATAAACGGACATATAGTTTAGGATAAGTTTAGAATAAGGTTTTGATGGGTAGTAGGTCAGTTGACGGCGTATTTGCAAATGTATTCATGCATCCCGTTAACTATACTAAATTTTTCCATATTATTATCAATCAAATAATAATAATATTGCGGCTTTGATATTATGTTGCCAATTCTCCAGCCTTCTGTTGCGTAAATACAAATTCTGTGACATAAGCTTTGTTACACTAGGGTTTGTCATCGTTGCACACCTGGTGTGAACGCTATTTATCATTTGCACACGTGCCTTACTTACTTGTTTAATCCCTAAATAATCCAAAAACGTGATGATTCGATGCGATTGTAAGCTACATTGTTACTGGTGCGTACGTACGGGTAAAACGCAACAAAGACCATCAGATAATGTTAATATCATCGTTTAGGCTCCAGTAATAATAATACCGTTTCACGAAAGAAGCTAATTTTCCTTAGTTTACAGCGTACAAATTTGTAAGGTGAAGTGGGGTAAGTGCAATACCGGGGGAAGTGTACAGCCTGCCATTTTTTTTAAGTAAGATTAAAAATGAAGGTTTTTGTATATTATTTAAAAGGTTTAGAGTATATATCTTATATATGAGCATTTTTTTTTCTTCAATTAACTAGATATTTTTTTTACAGGAGTTTTACTAACGTCATGCAGATTTACTTAAATATGGACTATGTAACTTGTTCTTATCGATTTTTTGTAATTATTGTGACATAAATTTTAAACCCAATATTGCCATCAGGGGTGTTTTTTTCACCAGGAATCCATATTTTGTGTTAAAAACCGGTTACGGAAAACTCCTACCGCTCTAAAATGGCTTTTACACTTACCCCTTCTATATTGATAGAGGGGGTAAGTGTAAAAGTTTGCTCGGGGTAAGTGTAACAGGTTAGTTACATTTAGCCCAATCAATCAAATTGGCCTGATACAATTGACTAGTCCGAGGTGCTATTATCTGATGTAGAAAAATTACTACCAGAACCTCAAATAGATAAAAAATAAATAAATATATATAAAAATAAAAATGTTCACGTTCAGTCATTAAAATATTCGCTTTAAATTTTAATCGGGTTCTTATTTACAAAAAAGCTTTTAACTTTGTTATTATAAGTGATATTATCTTGCTTTTTTTTTTGTTTAAAAGGTATTTTTTATGAGTATGTTACACTTGCCCCAGTTCCTTAATACACATTTTGTATGTAAATGATCGTTGGATGTTACACTTGCCCCAAATTGCGGGGTAAGTGTAACACCTTGACATCGACACCATTGTTTTTTTACTGAATAAAGAAATATCAGATTTTTAAAAAGTTAATATATGTAATGTGTTGGTAAGCCTATAAGGCACCTGTAAAAAAAATTGTCATCCTATTGCCATTTGTTTCTCTGTGGTCTTAGAAGAGCAACTATGCGTTTTTGCGGTTACACTTACCCCACTTCACCTTACAGGCGTCCCAAACAAATAATTAAAATGCGTATGCACACTTATAAGTTTGTTTAACATTAGGTGTTTGTACATACTACACTTTATAAACCCACTGTATATATAATATAAAACAATAAATATAAGGTAACTCAAATATTCTATACACAAAACTAAAACCAGAAAAATAAACCTGACACGGCACCACGACACTGCTCAGAAAATGCTTTAATTTTTTACCAGAACTCCATTCTGGGACCATTCCCCGGCCCGTCCATAAGTTCCAAATTACGTATATTTTGTCTTCGTCTCTTTCACGCCATCGGCGGTCACTGGCCTATCTCTGTCTGACAGAATCGATCGTTGAACGGGCTGGAAACCGCTTCAGCTTATACCAGCCGCTTTAACTGGCGCTTATCACCCCTGACAACGTGCATAAATTGTGAACGGTGGCCAGTTCTACCAAATTTTCCGGTTTGTTAATATATTATGTATAAGTATACGAGAAACAAGGGTTTGTTAATTAGTTGTTTTTAAACACTGAAAACACTTTTTGTCTTGATTTCAGTTATATTGTTTTTTAAGGACTAAAGAATGTATTATTATAACAATGAATGGCTTGTTATTTTTTTCTGTCACACTCAAAACTCCTCGGCTTAAAGTATATTTGCAAACTAGCTTTCAAAGAAAGTTACTGACTAATAATTGAATACTGATATAAATGAAACATCTTTAATAAAAAAACTTAAAGAATTGAAGAAGAAAGATCTGACAACCCTGGTTGTGAGGTCGGTCTCTTTGAGACTGTTTACCGCCGTATGGAATGATTAGAATGTCCTCAAACTGAGTTTGGATAAATTATACCAGAGTTTACGATCACAGCCACGCACTATACATAACGGTACTGATTGTACGTTTTAACTAGTGTTGTGTTAAATAGTTTATTGTTCCTTGTGTCACAAAATTTCGGTTGTAAAAAATATGCGCAAGGAACGGTTATTTGCATTAGTAATGTTATCAGTCGAAAATATTTTGTTAGAAGTAGGTATTCCAAATTTTAATGAACGGGTCATTGATCACTTTGCAGGAACCAAAGAGAATAATCCACATTAAGTTTAAATTTGTTTAAAATGTACGTATAGGTCAGTCCATATTTTATTTTTGATTTTTTTATTAGGTAAAATTATAGTGTCACAGAATATGTAGCTACGCAACTATATATTCTGTGATAGTGTTAACTTTTTTCCCGCGAAGACAGAAATTAGTGTAAATACATCAAAAATAAAATTTTAATAAGCCAAAAAATACTTTTAAGGGCGCGGTACTCAAAAAAAAAATTTTCGCAGCCTGCGGCGCTGTTGATGTATCCTTACAATACCCACTTCAAATAACCTCGAGCCGCCACTGCTCGCTGCCATTTTAAAATATTTATTTCTGGTCTGTAATAAATAAAATAGTTCTTTGAAGTCGTATATACATTTCGTCCTCTTCTCCATATTTCTTGAATGCCGAAAGTTGATATTATTTTAAGGGTAATAAAACCTACCCTATATTTACGTTTCTTGGAAGAACCAACCACGTCACCGGATCACATTTCATCTCATGTTTTAGATGGGAATATTTTAAGACTGCCTCTTGCGATCGCATACAATGTTTTCCATTTTATAGACCGAACACAGGATTTACTTGAAGTAAAAGTTTTACTTCCTAAAGATATATTTTTAATTTTTCATTGCAAATTAACTTGATACAGTGTGTCTCTACTCTAATTAGAGGCATGACTATATCGATATTTTTTTCCTTATCATTTATTAAAAACATTAAATAAACAAAAATTAATTTAATTAAACTATAAAAGCCTTCTATCTACCTTTAATACTTTTCGTCAATCAATGCTAAAAATGTTGTCCTTTCACTATTTGGCAATATCCTAAACGCAAGTAAAACATGATGGTTTTGAACATTTCTAATTACTTCGGAAGAATTAACCTAGTCATGTCTTATTCGTGCTTTCAACTCCTCGACATTCGCCGGTCTCCTACAAGGAATAAAAATTGGAAATTTGGTACTTATGTATAATTTTATATGCGCTATAAGAATAATTATCAATAAAAAACTAGGGTTACATTTAAATCAATCATCGATATCGTCATATTTCTAATTTGGAATACACTGTCAATATTTTTTATTAAACAGAACACAACTTAAATTGTTAATACCCCTGCCCAAGCATTTTTCCAAACAACACACTGTACCAACTCGATTTACTGAATTTATAAGTTACCAACTCACACTGGTTATTTTGGAGTACTACTAATAATAACAATGTTTTTCTTAATTGTAGAATATCCTATACTACTTATTATTAAAGGGCGGATTATATGCACAGCCAAAATATGCGTATCTATATGTGTGTCTTCGGAAGTTCTTACCAAATGGGAAACTTTTTTAGTATTAATTTTACGAAAAAAAATCATTCTTTATAAAAAGCTCTGCATGGTCTAAAACCTAAAATGCAACCATCAAATATCGAAATTTTCCAGTCATATACGAGGTTTGTCAAAAAATGTGAATTTTTCCCAAGAATTTGAATTTTTCCCAAGAGTAAAGTACCTTTATTTTTAACATTATCAAAAATTGTTATTAAAAAAAGTTGATCAGAACTAAAAACTACGGCTAAATGTGCAATTATACGCATTTATGTTGAAAAATTATTTTATTGATTTATTATTAATTATTTAATTAATTTAATGGGTTTTATTGCATATTTAGACGTGGTTTTTAGTTCCGATCACCTTTTTTTAATAACAATCTTAACATAGTATAAAACAAAGTCGCTGTCGCGTCTGTCCCCAGCTATATGTGCTTAAATCTTTAAAACTACGCAACGGACTTTGAAGCGGTTTTTTTAAATAGATAGAGTGATTCAAGAGGAAGGTTTTATGTATAATACATGCATAATATTGTAGAGAAACTGATAAATTTAGAGGTTTGTTCGGGTTTGCATTTATAAATCTTGACGTGATGGTGAACTCGCCTTATTATTATCTCATAGGCGTATAATGCCTGGCATTGCAATGCAGGCCGGGTACACGCTAGTTTTTGATAATTTCAAAAATAAAGGTACTTTACTGTTGGGGAAATTCACATTCTTGGGAAAAATTCACATTTTTTGACAAACCTCGTATATGACTGGAAAATTTCGATATTTGATGGTTGCATGGTCTAAAACCTAAGTTTTAGACCATGCAGAGCTTTTTATAAAGAATAATTTTTTTTTATAAAATTAATAATAAAAAAGTTTTCCATTTGGTAAGAACTTCCGAATACACGCTGTATATGTTGTTTGCACTTAAAATATGTAGTTATTTCCATTTTTTTACCAAATATGCATACTAGTATGCATATTTTTTAATTTATTATAGTAAAATGAGGTAACGTAACACATTGGGTTCTAAAAAACATAATTATTTTAAAAAAATGCAAAAAAAAATAAGAAAAATAAAAGTAAACAATTTTTTAATCTAAAATTGTATAAAAGGCATATTATTATATTACTAAATATTTTTCAAAATTTTCAACTAGAAAAGATTGTTTGCCTTTTATTAGTAAAAATATGTTTATGCAAAGAGAAGCTTCTTTCAACATAATGTACTGATGTAATCGGACAATACTGCAACTTAGGTAGCAAAATATAAGGTCATGATACAACTTCGTTGGATGGTTTACCCTCATAAATGCGTTTTACTGCAGTTAAGTATTTAAAAATCCTTTATTCTTTTTTACAGTTACATCCAATTTGTTCCTTACTTGACCTCCTACTTTACAAGGAATGTTGTTACATTTAGCGGAAAAAGTTTTAACAATACTAATTGAGTCTCTTAAACTTAAATTTCTACTCTCCAACGAGGATATTATGTCCGGTATAAAACTGAAATTAACCTTAATAAAAACATTATCTTTAGCTACACTTGCACGTTTTAACAACTCTTTACTTTGCACAACACACTGCGAATCGTCATCTAAATCCAAAATTAGTTCTTTAATGGCTTTGAAATGCTCTGCGTAGAATATTGCGGACTTAATCCATGTTCCCCACCGGGTAATTACAGGTTCTGAAGGTAAACTAACTCCTTATACAACTGCACTCTTAGAAAGGTGCTTTTAGAAACACTTTTTTACATTTGAATTTAATTTATTTTAATTTAAATACAGTTTGTTAAGCAGGTAATGATAACGCATTATTAAGTAGGTAGGGGAGAGGCGTCAAAGATGGCGCAGAGGGAAAGATGACGCACCCCAATAACTTGTCTGTTTAAAAGTTTAAAAAATTAATTTAAATTTTATTCGAATACTATGACTTAACATAGTTAGCAACATTCTATGTCGCGAGCGACATGTTTAGTTCGGCAAAGAACCACAAACGTGTTTATCGTTGTGCCGATCTTATTTTTACTCGTGAAAAATTAAGCGGCAAATATTTTATTTTTCTTAATAAGAAAAATGTCCCACTGCATGCCTAACTATATATTAGTTACTTATGTTGTCATGTAACGTTTTTATAAGAAAAATAATAATAGGAAAAATAAATGGAGGTTAAAAACTTAAACTCAGATGCGGCAAAGATTGCGCACTGCGCCATCTTAGCCGCTTTAAGAAAATCAGTTATGCTATAAACGAACGTGACACTACTACAAAAAATTACATTCCTGAACCACATTCACCTCAACCGTCATGTAGCGGCCTCCAGCAAAAAAAAATCATCTTCAACACAATCATGTTAGCGTTACAGTGGTTTCACCAGTGCCAGCACCACAGAAGAAAAGAGTTCAGCAAAAGAATAGTCGTGCAAAGCAGCATTCTGAAATATCGACGGCTACTCCTTTGAAAACAATGATGGAGGAAAAAGAATTTTAAAAATCTAAGAAAATTCAAAAAATTGACCTAAAAGCTAAAAAGAAAGTTAAAAAAAAATATTTATAGAAACCGACAGCGAAAGTGAAGAAGAAAGTTTGAGTGAAAAGGACCTGTGCGATGATGATGAATTGGACGATGTTGATGATGGAGAAGCTAAAAACTGTTGCAATATTTGTGGAGAATTTGGCAAATCTGGGGAAATATGGTATCGATGTGTGTCATGTGGTGATTGGTCTCATAAAACCTGCGGTGGTCAGTCAACTCCAAAAAAATATATCTGTGACTTTTGTAGACATTAAACGTATTTAATAATAGTTAGTTTAGTATGTGACTTACAAAAGATAATACATACCTATTAAAGTTTTGGAACCTTAAACCATAACTTTTTTTTTTAATTTCCCACGCGACATAATTATGCTACTTTATGCGCCATCTTTCCCGACTATATACGTCATCTTTCCCGCATAAGAGGAAAAGATGGCGCAAAGACACATAAATGAAATATTTGTGCTTTTTCTTTTTTTTTGTAAAGATTCATCAGATTAACATGATTACATCGTTAGTAAACATATAAAGCTACAATTTAACCAAATGAAATGATTGCTTGTAGGTATAATCTTTATGTAATACAGTATTTAGCTTAGGTGCGCCATCTTCAACGCCTCTCCCCTAACAATAAACAACCCCTATACCTGCAAACCCCGGAACCCACCAATGTGTATAACCAAAATGTAAATATAGTTATTGTAATCTTCAGATTGGAAAATTCATGAAATAAGAACCGAACCGGACATTAAAGCTTTAACGTTTAAAATTTTTTGATAAAGGCACAAACATAAAAATATGCTCTTAAAATAATAATTTATGAAAAATATGCATTTTATTATAAAATTGACAAAATATGCAAAAAATGCATATTTATGCATTTTGCATATATTCCACCCTTTATGTATTATTAAATGGCTTAAAGCTATACCAATAAAAGTTTAGGTAATAAAATATCGTAGTTAATATGAGCGGCGACAATTAAGTTAAATTTAATAAAGCCGAATCGCATTTATGAAACATATAATTTTTTGTGACTTCATAGTAGTAGTAGTAGTAAAAAGATTTATTTAGCACGTGGCTACATGATACATTTTAACAATTTTATACCCTTCTTTTATTTATTTTTTGAATTAAATGACCTTTTGAAACTTTATTTGTCCTGTTGAGTTAATAAGAAAGATTTTAAACTTTTTTTAAAAGATTTTAAACTTTTTTGATTTTTAATTGACTTGTTTAATTTATTAAATTCAATAAGACCCTTATGAAAAACTGATTTATATGCAATATTTTTTGAAAAATTATTAAGAAAAAAATTATTGGTATTTCGTGTTAAATAATTATGTTGATCACTATTTAGAACAGTCAATTGCTTTAAATGTGGCGGTAACAAATCATTTTGAATTTTAAAAATAAATATTAGAACCAAAAATAATACTAAATTTTTTACATTTAACCATTCTAGTTTTTTTAACATCACATTAATTTTTGTATATCTATCCATATTAAGTAAAATTCGCATTGCTTTATTTTGTAAAATTTGTAATCTATTTATTACACCTTCATCCGCCATAAACAAAATTGTAGAACAATAAAGAAAATGTGGTAAAATTAATATTAGTAGGGCTGCACCAAGTACCGAGTAGTTCGGTGCTCGGCCAGAATTTTCACCGAGTAATGAGTACTCGGTGCTCGGTCTTATATTCATTACTCGACCCAGTATAGTAGAATATTAGAAGCAATCCTTTTCGGCATGTCAAAAATTCATAATTTTAATTTTCAATAACATACTTATGCAAAGTACAGTGGCATTAATAAATTTAATACTTATAATTTAGAAGAGGAAGATTATGATGTAAATATATAAGTCTCTCTCCATTTTCCGGTTTTTGAATAGAACACCCTGTGTTTTTTTAAATTTTCAGATTCTACATAGAATTATAATTATTTTTTATTAAATGCATTATTAGTCCATACTTAATAGTTTCCGAGATGTTGACCTTTTGAAAAATATCATTACTCGGTCAATACCTTCAGCCGAGTACTCGGTACTCGGTCAAGTTAAAAAACAGGGCTCGGTGCAGCCCTATTCATTAGTGCTCTTTTACAACCACCTTGAAAGAAGCCGGGAAACAGAAACGTCGACAACACTGCTTGAGGATCCATTTATCACATTATTTTTTTGAGGTTAGCAATGCTTTAGTATGTAGTTTACGCGCGAACTAGGTAAAGGTGTCATATAATTTTGTGTTTTTATCTGGTTTTCAATTGATATCTAATAGAAAATTTAAGTGACATGATTGCTAAGAACATCTATAAAATACTGATGAAAATTTTTGATGCGGGTTTGCTCTAATAGCATTAATAAAGTGAAAAATCCGGTTTGCTTACGGGTCTTATAAATGGCGGCAGAATTTTATTTGTTTTAATTTGAAAGTTTTGTTTTTTTGTATTCTACTTAGCTCTTTGGGATAAACTTTATTGTTTTGTGGCTAGAGTTAATTTATTAAATATTGAAGTATTTGTTTAACTTGACGGTATATGTGAATTAGTTTAAAAATATCAATAGTAAAGATAGTTAATAAGTAGGTAGGATACCTCTAGATACCTATATAGGAACATAGGTAAGTACTATTTTTTTCTTTTAGTTTGTTTATTTATCGCCAAGCCTTTGCTGTATTCCTGGGTGTAACTCTAACTATAAAAGTGTTTTAAAAACAGGTAAAGAGAGTGTAATATATTTTTATAGTTTAGATTTGACCAATGACTGTATAAATATTGTTAATCAGGTTTCAGTGGATATTGATATGAAGGTAAAGGTTTTTTTAAAAGTTAATGAATTGGCTTACAATGATTTAAAATGGATTTTACCCTTTGAAATGAAACTAAGCAGATGGTCTCAGCTTGAAAACTTATTGTAACGAAGTTACCCAGATAGTAGGTGACTTTCCTAAGACAAGCGTAGATTTCTTGAATAAAGCCTTAAGCTTACTAAATTTTGAGACTGAGAAGTCCTGATAGTCCTGTAATTTAAACGCAGAAGATAATAATTTTTATAATAGAATATTTCTTTTGATCGATCAAATAAATCTACTCCTAGTGAAACAAAAACAGCTTCTCAACTCAATATTACTTACTGTTATCTAATAATTAGGTAAGTTGTTCTGGTTATTTAAAACTATTTATTACTTTTTTGTACATTTTCAACATCAATATAGTGGCAACAGAGCCAAAAAAAACACAAAAAATATTAGAAAGAATAAAAAAAACTCGTGAAGCTTGTGAATCTGCAACTCCCTGCTGATAGGAATGCGGCGTTGTCCGATGTCACTTCATGGCTTCTTTTCAAGGTGGCTGTGGCTCTTTAGTAAAACACTCGCATGCTTTTTTTGTCGAGTACATTTTGATTTCCAACTGTTTTATGTCACTTTCAATAAAATGTTTCTTGACATTAACGACTTTACCACAGTTGTGTTTATCTTTGAATCGATATAGAGCGATAAGATTTATTTTTGTGTGAATATGGAAACACCAAGCTCTCATTCAGTCCCTTTTTATCAGTTTGCGTTAACGACCGACTGTTGGCCG
Organism: Polydrusus pterygomalis; assembly: GCA_963969555.1. Classification (NCBI taxonomy): domain Eukaryota; kingdom Metazoa; phylum Arthropoda; class Insecta; order Coleoptera; family Curculionidae; genus Polydrusus; species Polydrusus pterygomalis. Next base: position 26,785,230 of record OZ018379.1, read on the forward strand.
ATTTAATTTTATTTGTGGTGAAATGATTCCTGGGGCGCCCAAATCCTGTTATTTCGTTTTTATCTTTGGTGGATTTATTTTTTTTCAGGTATGGAAATTTTGTACCTAATATTTTTGTAACTACAGTGATACCAATAAAGTCCGCATCATATGGGATTTTTTTTAAATTAATAGCTTTATTCAAAATTTGACTTTGGCAACAAGTTCTGCTTCGATCAAGATGAAAATTAAGCAAAAAATTAGTAGTCATGTAATTCGCATTATCTGTCAAATTTTAATTTTTCCAAAAAATAATTAAAAAGTAGGGTTATTTCTGAAAGTATCGAAAAAAGTTATTAGAAAAAGTTTTTTTAAATGCAGTTTCTAGCCCACATGCAAAATTTTAGCTGCATAAGATAATTTTGATTTTTTACCCATATTTTGTAAATTGCACCACTTTTGCAAAAATAAGACTCAACGCAACCTACATAAAACTTCTTAGTTTTGACAATGCTTTATTTCAGATACATTTTTTTTAAAGTAGCGCCATATTAAATGTGTCTTTTTCTACAAAATCAAAATTGAAAAAATAATTCAAAAGTGAGGTTATTTCTGAAAATATCAAAGAAAGTTAGTAGAAAGAGTTTTGTAAAGGCATATGCCCACATGCCCACATGCAAAATTTCACCTGCATAAGATAATTTTGATTTTTTACCTATAGATATTTTGTAAATTGCACTAATTTTGCAAAATAATACTCAACGCCACCTACATAAAACTTCTCAGTTTTGACAAGGCTTTATTTTAGATACATTTTTTTTAAAGACACAAACTACGTTTTCAAAAATACTTATTTTAAGAAGTTACCTTATACAGATTCAAAAACAAATAAACTTTGCATCACATGCGACCAAATTTTAATAGCCCAATTTTGATTTTGTAGAAAAACACACATTTAATATGGCGCTACTTTAAAGAAAATGTATCTGAAATAAACCCTTGTCAAAACTGAGAAGTTTTCTGTAGGTTGCGTTGAGTCTTATTTTGCAAAAGTAGTGCAATTTACAAAACATAAGTATGTGGGCCAGAAACTGCATTTAAAAAAACTTTTTCGATACTTTCAGAAATACTTTTGAATTATTTTTTATAAAAAATTTAAATTTGACAGCTAATGCGCATCGCGTGACTACTATTTTATTGCTTAATTTCCATTTCGATCGAAGCAGAACTTGATGCCAAAGTCAAATTTTGAATAAAGATATTAATAAAAAAAAATCCCATATGATGCGGACTTTACTGGTGACACTGTATATTATTTAACTTGGCATTGCATCCAGCGTTTGTTTTATTTCGCAATTATAAATACATTCTAAACTACTGAAAAAAAGGGAAGTGGCTCAAATATTGTGGCTAAAATTATTGTAGTCAGTGACGGCTCGTGACGTAGTACCTAGACCTTTCCTACCACCTACAATTTATATTTGTATTTTTAAAGAAGTTAGCAAATTATATTTAATACGGGAACGCATTGTAATGCTATAATAATAAGTTAAAATTGAGAGCCATATCTTTTTTAATATCGATTGCGCAAAAATATTGTTTCAAAATTTAATATAGCTCATTATTTCATATTATTATGTAAGATTGGATTTACTGCAATTATAAAAAAATAGTAGAAAATTAAAATTTTATTGGTTTTTCATATATAGGTAGGCACAGTTGAGGACAAATCATTTCGTACACTAAACTGTGAGACTGAATGCAACTTTTTTACCTTTATTACCTTTGTAACGTGTTAATTGTTATCATCATATCTGTCAAAGTATTGTCATTATCTTATTTGATTCAAAAATGCCTCATTTAGGTATTATTGAAAAAGCAAGAATAATATGTTTGGTATAGAAATAGAGTGGTCCTATTGAAAAATAGCTAATCATTTTAGAGTACCTAAAAGTATTGTTCAAGGAATTGTAAAAGAATGGCGCTATCATCAAACACTTGAAAGGTCTGTTGGGTCTGGTTTAAATAATAGAAAATCATCAAATGAAAAAGACCTAAATTCGGTGGAGTATTTAAGGCAAAATTCATTTGAAACTGCAGTATCCGCTATTCGCATAACAGGATTCCCTGCTTCATCTAGAACTGCGCAACGCCGATTAAGACAATGTTCCGAATTATGAAATCGAGTAGCTGCATCCAAACCGTTTTTAAAAAATAGTGATAAGGAACAAAGAATTGGGTTTGCTATGCAATATTTACCAGAAAATTATTTTTTTTCGCAAAATGTTATCTTTTCCGATGAGAAAAGTTTTCAGTCTACATATATAATGAAAGGATTCGAGTATATAGACCACCAAATTCCCGATATGATGAGAAGTATACTCAAAAAAAGCAACCCAGTGGACGTTTATCCGTTAATGTGTACATGGGCATGAATACGTGTTTACGGTGCAGGTGTATGCAGGTGTATGCTGGAACACTAAACAGTAATATATATCTTTAGATTTTGGAAAATGTTTTTCTTCCTTCTGCCGCGATCGAGGCCGCGATAGTTTTTAAAGGAAATAACTTTATATTTCAGCAGGATAACTGCCCTGTGCGTATTGCAAGAAATATAGGAAACTCGTTTAGACAAAACAACGTAACATGTCTGCCTTGGTGCTCAAGAAGTCCTGATTTAAATCCAATTGAAAATGTTTGGGAATTGATGGTAAAAAAAATGTACAAAATAAATTTTAAACCAGTCACAGAATGAAATAAAGTTATTTGATAAAATAGCGAATATTTGGGAAGGGTTAACTCCGGATTACACCATAAGTATTATTTTGTCAATGCCAAGAAGATTACGATTGGTGTTAGAATTCAATGGCGCAGCAAGTAAATATTAGTATTTTGTTTGTTGTTTGTTAATAAATTTACCCTTTTCGGCTTTATACTTTTGTAGTTTTCCTGGTATTATTTTATAATGTTCTTATTTCGCGGCTGTAATTTAAACACCAAAATATTTAGAAATAACCATTATTACTTATGGTAACAAATCGTACATACAATAATTTACAGCTATGTATATTCTGGTGTTCTATACAGGTATAAGCATGCAAGGTGAGAAACTCGTTTTACCCAATTTTGTTGTAATTGAGTTATGTATGGGTGGAGTGTACGAATTTATATGTCGTCAACTGTACATATAGAGATGGAGTTTGAACTTGGAATCGAACATATCACTTCATTAATTAAATATCTATTTCTGATAAAATATATAATACGTTTTATCGATTCTGTTAATTTCGTAGTTCCGAAACTCACCTAATCTAATTTACATTTGCAAGGTATATTTTATTATAATATCCTCTCATAATAATAGGATTCCACCTCTGTTTTATGACTCATGTACGGTTAAAAACCGATCGGTAAGTATGTATAGCTATCAACATTTAATTACAACTAATTATGACAAACTTTTAAGTGGATTTTTGTTCTTGCCGGCAAATTGTGAATGATACTTGTTAGGGAAAAAAATGGAAGATACAGTATTGTTTTGAAATATAATACAAATTGTTTATTTATCCCAACAAGTTCCAAAAATAATATTGCATTGACAAAAGGAAATCAACAGCACCTTAATCAGACCACAATAGATAAGTTGACTATCTCGTTAATATTATTTAAGGACCTTCAACTTTCTTCAGGAATTTAGGTTCACCACTGAGAACAACATAAACGAAGATTATTTCCTATTTATTTGGTCTCGAGGAATGCGTTTAATCGAATTCAAACATGTTGATCCTAATTATTATTCGTTTACATGAACTTTCAATCAGAAATAATGTTAAGTTTACTTTATTTCTTATTTATTATCATATTGTCAATAGGAAAATGGACGAGATCATCCACACCAAAAGCATAACAGATAAAGAACTAGTTAGTTTTTTTTCCTTTAAGAACTACATGAACTTTAATGTAGATGGCCGAATATCATGTGACAGTGAGATGTGAATAAATGTATTTGTTTCCCCAGTTCCTTTTTCTCAGATAGAGAAATCATAAACTAAGAAGAAAAATCAATAAAGACGCTTTCAAGTTGTTTATTTAACTTAAACAGAAAAAGACCCTGTAGAAAGTACCCAAATATTGTAGAATGAAATCTGCAAATAAAAGATCGGAATAATTTTAAAGTACCATTCCAGAAAGAGCATTTTTATATTATTATTTTAGGGAAAAGAAGATAACTTAGTATTTTTACTTCCATACCGTAAATGATTAATGAGATTTTTTTCAATATTTACATTTGCGTTATACTTATGCCTGTCGTGTTGTAATATTAGGTTGGATAATGTTAATTTTGTACACAAATAATGTTTCATAAACTAATATTTCTATTTATTCGGAAAATTTTATTAAAAAAAGCCGGAAAATTACTATGTTCAGACGGGTAAAAATATTTTTAATTTTTAGAAAAACTATGGAATGCAGAAAAAAGTATTTCAATTTTTGAGAGTTAAATTTTTATTTAATTTTATGATACACTGAGAAAAAGAATTCTATTCGTTATAAGAATTCACATATTCTTTATACAACTGTTTAACACTTTATGTGACAGCAACGCGCTTGTTGCTGGATCGTTGTGTAGTGATAACATCATGGTAATTTAGCCAATAGGAAATAGGAGTTAATGCTACATAGAATGGAAGTTCCATTGGGGGTGTAATTTGATTTTGTATACTGCATTAGTTCCGACTGGCGGTTGCAGTGAAACTTGACATTAATCATAATAATATTTGCTTGCTACGGTTAATAAAGCATATACTTACCACTAACAATCAGTACTGTCGTTCTGAAACGTTGGACTGAATGGACCGACCGAAATACTTCCACTGAGGCGATTACTGGCCAGCATTATATAAGTCCCAAATTTGTGATTGCACTAATGTGTACAGAAAGAATATCTGCCGCAAGATTTTACAAACAGTCGATTTTTTAAGCATTACAGTTAGCTAATGACGTTAACAGATCAAGTTAAAGAAATAAGAGGCCTGGCAGATGATAATTTTCAAAATATTTTTAAGGAAGCTCAAGATCTACTTTCGGAATACGATATTGAAATCAGAGTACCTAGACTACCGCCAAGACAAACACAAAGATTGGTTATAAAAACCGATTCCGCTGCTGAGTATTTTAAAATAACAATTTTTATTCCGTTTTTAGATGGCCTCATAGTAAATCTCGAGGATCGGTTTTTAAAACATCGAGAAACCCTTCAAAATTTTGAATGCCTCTTTCGATATGATAATCAAGATTTTGATAGTCAATTTAAATGTTTTTTGAAACTTCACAGCTTCTACAAGAATGAGTTCCTTGAAGAGTTTTCCATTAAAACGATGTTAAAAGCTGAACTTGAGCTGTGGTATAAAAAATGCAAAAACAAAAACTGAAGGAAGATTTGGACAAAGTGTACTTATTCCGAATGTGATGCTAATATATTTCCTAATATAAAAAGGCTTTTACAAATTTTTTTATCTTTGCCTATTACAACCGCCACATCTGAAAGGTCCTTTTCAAATTTAAAATATTTAAAGACATATCTGCGTAGCACCACGGAAGAGGACAGATTAAATGGTTTGGCAGTTCTTTATGCGAACCACGATATTGATATTACCATGGCAGAAATTCTGGACGAAAAGGCAAAAACAAAACGAAGAATTTTACTTTTATACTAGTATTATTAGTGATTACTTACAACTTATTGTATAAGGTTTTTGTTTTGTTTTAGTATAAGTATGATTAATATATGCGTTACTTATTTTAAATACATTTTTACTAATTAAAATAAAATCTCTAATTTTTTTTTCATAAATAATTCGTTAGGGCCAGCGGCGTATTATTGCAGAAGTTTTAGGGGGCTGCCGCTTTCGTCAATCATACGTATTTTACCCAAAAAAGGGCGTGGCACCCAAAAAATTTTCGCCTGCGGTTTGGCGCAAGAAGTTAAAGCCCCCCCGAACTAAATTTCTGGTTGCGCCACTGGTAAAATTAAATTATTTTAGTTTTACATGTACCTTTCAGAGCAAACACTAGGGTCCATTCGTCATTTCGTTTTCGTATCGATATTTCGTTTATTTTTCGTTTCCTGCTAAAAGCGGCGAAATACCCGCGTTAAGGCTCAAGTACACGAGGCGAATTTACAAGCAACAAGTCGGGTAGCAAAAAGCCGGCGAGTGCGCTAGTAGTCGAGTACACATAAAATTTCCCACTTGCTTAGTAGCCAACTAGCTGGCGTGTGGAAACCACGTGTTGTCGTAAGCTGATAGGTTAGGATTATGAAAATTTATTGCTACTAGCCACTTGTGCACAAGCTACTGCGAGTACTTACACGTGGCTAGTTTACAAGCTAGCTCGCTCAAAAGCCGGCGAGTGGCGTGTGTAGTCGCCGGCACTTCAACTTTTTTCAGGTCGCTTTTAAAAGCAGCTAACGAAGCGAGTGCATCGGGTACACTGGACTATAGTTTACGAGCTGCTTGTGAAAAAGCCGACTTGTAGCTTGTAAACTCGCCCCGTGTACTTGAGCCTTTAGGTATAGTAATTACCTACTATTTTAACCCATTAACGCCCAGAATTATTTTTTGTTAGTTATTTCAGATATTTTTACTTTTCTGAGTTAATATGAGTAGGAATTCACAAAAAAAAAAAATTTTACAAAATATCTTACGTCAGTTTTTAAGAAAATGACTGCTACCATATGGTATCACTGGGCGCATAGGATACTATAAAATACAAGTATTTACAATTTTAAAATACATATTTATTTATGGACTTATTAAAATTAAATTTTTACATTGTGTGATAATTAGCAAAACAGACTACACAAAGACCTATATCACACTTAGAACACATTGTTCTACCAAAACTCTTGCAGCCAGTTCCTGCGCAACGGTGTCTATTACATGGCGCAACGTAAAACGTAATGATGCATCCGTCATATCGAATACCTGGCAGAAGTGTGCGTGAAACCGACGCTTTTGCAGGACATGCTGATTTTGCTAAGTATACTTTGACCAACTCCCTTCTAAACTCTATGTTGGAGGTTTTGTTGTGATTCTTCCTATACAGAAACCATGCATTGTTTACTGCTGCATCGATAATCCAAGTAAAGATTGGCCAGTACCACTTCTTGCTGCGTACACCAATTCTATAATTGGCAATACATTCATCTATTAGGTCCCGTTCCTCCCATATTACTATTGTATTGAGCAATACAATAAGAGCGATTAACCGTTACATTTTTTTTCTTTTTGGGAGTATCGCTTTACTGTTCCCATTGGGGAAACTCCCGTATTTACAGACGCCATTATCACGTCAGCGGAATCTTCATCGGTGTCGACATTGGGATCAGGGGGCTCGATAAATATTTCGTCTATTTGATTTTCCGCATCGTCATTAGCGTATGCCATGTCTAAAGCTTCAGACAATGAAAATCCACGCCTGTCAAAAAAAAATAAAAATATAATAGTGAAACCTCCCAGTGATACCATATGGTATCAGTATGTTTTGCGCCCATTTTGTAAAGTCAGGGGAATTTTAAAAAATAAGATATATACGTTATAAAGGGCTTTATATATTACTTAGTCAATATCAATACTTGTATTCAAAAAAAAATATATTATCACTGAAAAACTATACTTACTCCAAGCGAATGTCCATGTTTTTCTATTGACGTAAAATGAACGGTAACATAACACGTGTTTTTTTATTCACAAAGCGAAAATGGTACTCAAAGACAGTTAAAACACAACTGAAGATGCTTTCCGCAACTAACCCACTAGTCAGAATTATTATCCCACTACCACCCACAAAATGGCCGATGTCTTAGTAACGGCTGATTTAGCGATACCAAACGGTATCACTGGGCGTTAATGGGTTAAGTTGAAATAATTTTAGGCAATAAATTAATAAAAGCAAAAAACTAATTTAACTTTCAAAATGTCTTTATTCCAAACTAACTTTTACAGTTCATTACATGGAAAGTGACAACATAATATAGAAAATAATAACCATTAAAAAAAAGTAACAATAAAAAAAAAGGGAAGTTAATCCAATTTAATTTATTAATAAAATCAATTAAAAAAAATAGTATAAATAATTTAATTTAGTAAATAACTCTTTAATTGTGCTTTAAAAATTGCTAATTTTTTAATTTTTGTGATATTTTTTGGAAGATATTTTATTATTCCGTCATATAAAAGCGATTTTTTTCCGAAATTACTTTTTACTGGTACAGTTTGATAATTTATACAATGTCTGGTATTATGATCATGTAATGTCTTATTCTCATGAAGTGAGTTATGTTTGATTTTTTTTCTTTTAAAATAATAGAGTGAATTAGAATACAAATTTTTAATTTATAAATGTTTTGAACGTGTCAATACCCTTTCGGTCTATATAGATTAACAGTTGGTTCTAAATGTGGTTATTTGTATACATTTAATAACTTTATTTTGCAATTTTTGTAATGGTTTTAAGTTTGATAAACAAGCAGATCCCCATGCAAAAGCTAAGTATTGTAATTTTGAATATATTAATGAAAAATATATATTATTATTTTTTAAGTATTTCAAAGGAATGATATATCTAGCTCTGTACAAAACAGATATCAAAAGAGATATCAAGTTGAGTACTGGATATGGCATTTCCAATTTAAATTTTCGTCTAAAACTAATCCTAAAAATTTTGTCGTTTTTGAATATTGAATATTTTCAATAATAAATGTTAAAGGGTTAATGATGGAATTTATTTTATTTTTAGTTATAAACATAAAAGAAGATTTTATAAAATTTAACGTAAGTTTATTTGATTGAAGCCAAGAAAGAAGTATTTTTAAATCATTAATAATATCAAAATACATTTCTGCAAGAGTTTCAGCAAAATAAATAATTGTCGTATCATCTGCAAATAGCTTTATATTGCCCTTTAAGTTCAATTTGGAAACAGAATTAATGTAAATTAAGAATAATAACGGACCTAATATTGATCCTTGTGGAACTCCACATATTATTTCTTTATTCGAACTTTTTCTTTCCCCAATTTGAACAAATTGTTTACGACAACTTAAATAACTTTGAAGTAGTTTGTGTGTATTTCCCCTTATCCCAATACTGTATAATTTTCTTAATAAAATATCATGGTTTACGGTGTCAAAAGCCTTACACATATTTGGTCAAATATGGTGAAATTTGCCCATATTTTCAGCTTTTAGTAATATATAAACCCAACCATTTTTAACGTAAAACTAAAGGTAATTTTACTCCAAAGACGGCCAATTTTTAGATAAAACGAAAAAGTTACGAAAGGTGTTTACTCTTAAATACTGTATGTATTGTAACTAGAAACAGTAAAACACAAAGCCATCATAAACAAGCCGCGAGGACACAATATTCATCAGGAATTTTCGCTACATAAAGCGTTTTTAAAATTTGCTTATCGTCCCCACACTACTCTACAAAAATGCCACTAACAAAATGCTAAACAGGGCTTTTCGTCGAAATGAACGGGGCGGATGTTTTTGTGGAGGTTTTTATGTTATCACTTAGACTCAGCAACAGATAATCACGTTTCGTTTGGACGAATTTTCCAGCGTAAACACAAGTGAATGTGGTGCTTTCACACTCTGCACAACATTTACAGGGGTAGTAGTCTTATCTGTACGTCATTCCTTCGCATTTATCACAGGCATAAATGGACGCAAAAACGATCATTTAGACACAAATGCCATCCGCTATCATGTATTTTTTATACGTTTTGGTCGGGCTCTAATTCGCGGTGATTTTAAGTTTTGGGTTCTAAAATATGTCTGTTTCACTAAATTTTGATTTTTATTCTATCGCATAGAGAAAGAAAAATTAATTTTTCTACGGTTTCCGTTTTTAAATTTTTCAATTATTTACTGAGAAAATGAATAAACAAGATACGCTATTAAATAAAAACACGGGAATAACCTGACTGACGTCACATCTGCCTCGACCCATTGGACCGAGTTATTCAGCTGACGCTCGAACGCCGCATCTACCTGAATATCGAGCGGGTTGTTCTATATTTTTAAGCTGTTCCTGTATATTTATAGTTAATCAAAAATAAAATAGCAATATAATCCGTCGAAGCTAATAAATAAAAGAATTGCACTGATAATGGGACGACGTAATAAGGTTTTCATCTCGTGTTTTCAAACTTTCTGCTTTTGCGGTTTTTTTTTAAATGGTCTCTACTGACGGTTTGTGACCCTCTAGGAATATTTTTATTATTGGGATGTATTTTCAATAGGTTTTAATTCAGAATGTCAATGCTGAATATATGATAGATTTGATTATAGTGAAACGTCCCATCGTTAATCGCTTATAACATGCCACATTATTTTCCCTGTCACCTCTATTGATCCTCCTATGAGAGTTCTCGCGGTCTGTATTAACATTGCATGTAAAATAAACGTATCCCCCCGGATTCCCCCCCCCCTCCACCATCCTTCTAATACAGCATTCTAGCTGCGCCACTGACAACTGCAAATAAGGCAAATCGCAGCTAATGAGCCTAATGAATAAAAATGTAGCGATTGCTTTTTCTTATAAAATCGAAGTAATTTCTTGAAAGTCAATGAAAAAAAAACTAAAGTAATTGCTTTTGCGTCCAGCAATTGCTTAAAAGTGCAGGAATTGCTTCTAGTCCATGCTTTTTCTTGAAAAATAGAAGCAATCGCTATCGCTTGCCTAAAATGTGATGAATAAATTAAGGAATTGCTTTTTCTAGTGTAGCGATTGCTTTCAACTTTTTAAGGTAGGTCGACCCCTGCATTATTTGCTTGGTAGCAGTCAACTTTAGTTCTCCGCGGCATACACGTGCGTTCCTCTTAATGCATGATGATTTCAGAAAGTTATATCGATTTGACTGCGAAAATGTTGAGTGGTTGGCAAATTTTTTGACTGCTACTGGCAAAAGGCGAGGGGGTGCACTGTCGCCTTTAAATAAGATTAAAGTCTTTCTGCGGAAATTGTCGGATCCGGGCTTTCAAAATTATGTAGGTGAAGAACTCGATGTTCACCAAACTACTGTCTATAAGACATACACTTCTGTAATGGATGCAGTTTTGGAGAAGGCCAATATTTTTATTAAATTTCCTACAAGTGCTGAAGCTGTTGTGCAAGCTAAACGGTTGTGGTCAGAGAGATGTATTTATGTTCCCTGCCGAAAAAACCTCGTAAAGACTTATAAAAAAAAAACAATAGAAACTTATAAGAACTAAGTCGGTTATTGAAACAGTAATTCCTAATAATTTATGGGTCTTTAGAAGGTAATTTTCTATGAGAACTTATACGTACCAATCAGGAAAACCTCTTTAAAGAGCATAAATGATGAAAATTTCCTATTATATTTTTGATCTATTTTATGAGGACTTATAAGTGCTCATGAGGAATACCATTTATAATTAACGGATTTCCGAATATTCTATAAGCCTGTATGTAACAGTAATTCCTAATATTTTATGAGTCTTTAGAAGCTCTTTTTCTATGAGAACTTATATGTACCAATCTGGAAAACCTCTTTAAAGCGCATAAGTAATGGACATTTCCCATTATCTTTTTGATTCATTTTTATGAGAACATATGAGGAAGACCATTTATAATCTGATAAGACCTTACAAGTCTTTTTGAGGTTTTAACAATATTTCCTTATTGATACCAACAAGGTTGAAAGTGTACACCCCTGGTGGGGAGGGGAGAAAAAAAATCCTACGTAATGATAAAAATAATTGTACACTTCGATCAGTGTACTGATATAATTAACACAGTAAATATAATGTTGATGTGAACAGACTGTCATCAAAATATACAACTATTTTATTTACAGGTGTACATTTAGATCACAGTCTATCAACATCCACACACATTGTGTTGATGGTGCCAATAACTGTGACTGGAAAGCACAATTATTTTTTCCACAAATGTACATATCGATGGTTAGTAGCAATACCACATAATATCAACATTTTGTAATGTTTTAGGAAAAAGTAAAAAATACCTCGTATTGACTTTATTCAGTAAATACAATAGGTACCACGTTTCAAATATCACCGGTTTGTGAAATCATTTAAAAACAAAACAACCTATTTCGATTGGCTGGATTGTAAAATGCGTTTGTGCACCGTTGCCACATGGTAACAGGATAAAAAAGCTGTAAAAATATCATTTTGGCAAAAAGTGATGATACATGGTATCGCCAATTGCCGTTAGGCCATCGATATATAAGGTTCATTCGATTTTATACTAAAAATTTGGAGTTAAAAGGGAGCGTAACATAGTAACTCGATAAAAATTAAAGCAACAAATCTATTTAAAACACTTTATACCTAGATATTCCCTGTATAGTGTGACTCTAATACATAGTCCTGCACACAAGTTTCAGTATACTTATTCATAAAAACCTAATTTAAGAAGTTTAATCTGAATCGATTTGGAACCATTTGAAAAAATTGCATTTTAAAAATGTCTGCCAAAATTGTAACTTTTAAGCAGGGAACACCCCATGCGTAAATTATTTTTAAATCTTGTTAAAACTTATAGGTACACTGATATGTATTAATAATTGTATATGTTTCCAAATTTAATACTATTTTCTGAAATATTGATGTTTGAAAAATGCACTTTTTATAATAATTTAGCTGGCTGTAGAACATTTTATATCCTAAAAAGCATTGATTCTAATTAAAATACAAAAATAGAGCAAAAAGTTCTACACATATTTTATTATTGAATTTTGACATTTTACCTTTGTGATTCAGTGATAACTATTAAAATATACTAATATAAATAAAACTTACTTTAGTGTAGAGCGAAAAACGCTACTTTCCGATAATTTAAATTTTTTTCCATTTAGCTCCATAGGTAAAGATAATAAAAACGTCTTTACCATTTTTTCAGTTGTAAACATATAAAAACCTGATATAGGGTAATCCAATGAACAAATACCAATATTTTGTAATTCGTTTATTAACTGGTTTGGAACGGTTACACTTATTCTAGTTCATCGTTTCCTAAAAAAAAAAGAAATATTATAGTAAAACTCTCTTATAACGCAGACATTTAACCCACTGTTATAAGTACCGCAAATAAACAAGTCCTGGCAGCTATAAGCTTCTTTTTTGGTCAATGATTTTAAAGTAGTACAACTTGTTTACAAAAATTATTGTAGAATTTAAAGGATACATAATAGTGTAATCAATTAAAAATCAACTCTAACTGGTTAAACAAAAATTAGCCAATAAAGCCTACCATGAAGTAAAACTTATCTAATCACTTATTGTCCATAAAAAGATTAAATTATAAAAATACACAACTTACTCTATTCGCTGGTGAACTCTTCAGCTTTCTTTCCTCCTAAAAATACATAAATTTCAGTTAAAATATGATTTTCAACGTAATTAGGTAATACACAACTTACCCTGTTCGCCGGTGAACTCTTCAGTTTCCTTTTCTCCTAAAAATACATAAATTTCAATTAAAATATGATTCCATCGATTTTATTAATAAATTTTAAAGACTGCTGTGAGGTGAAATGTAATCAAATTAAATCAAATCAAATCAATTTGATTTGATTTGATTTGATTTGATTATTAATAAATTTCAAAGACTGCTGTGAGGTGAAATGTATGTATGTACACCTTAATTTCAGTTAAAAATTCAAGGTAGAATTTTAAAACTTAGGTTAGGTAATAAAAATGCATATTTTTGTGTACTTTGTGTTCAGTATTTTAAATGTACCGTCATGTTTTCATGGTTAAATAGTCCTAAAAATCTCCTTTTTAGTACAACTGTTAAATTGTTTTCAAAATTGGCGGTCTGAAAGCTATTATTGTTAAATTGCGTGGGGTGTTATTTTGTCATTATAAATGTCGAGATAAATGTCTAGCGGTTTAATCGGGGGTTTAATCAAAAAACATTTTTTTATTGCCTTTAAACTGGAATTTGTAAAATTTTAATTAGGCTACTTGCAAAAATATTAAGTCAAAAATAAACAATTTTTGATTTATACGATTTGTACTCTTGTAATGAAGTCGCTAAAGAAGTTTATAAAAATAACTTGTCCATAACGTCGAAATGACACTATCGAATTTAAGCTTCCTGTCAAATTTAATGGCTTTCAGGTTCAGGCCCTCATTTGAAACAAGATGACAAGTTGTGATACATTACTGAATGGGACATGTCTAAGATTACTTAACCAGGCAACTTCAATTTAAAATAATGAACTTCGAGTCACCTACAGGTAAACCAGATATTATAATTAACAATGCCTATGCGTTTTTAACTATATCTCTAACCCAAATTTCTAATTACTATCTTTAATGGTAACAGAATTAAGGTGTGTACAATAATTTTGTCGGTTAAAGATAAAAACAAACATATGCAGCTTACCCTGTTCGCTGATCAATTCGTTTTCCAAGTATAAAATAAATAAATTTTTGTTAAAATCTTTTGTGGTATTTAAATATAAATAATAAACTTAAATTGTTAATGTTGAATGAAAAGCCTATTCTGATATTCTACACATAATAAAGGAGGTTCCTTTGATTATTCCTCAAACAGGAAGCAAGAGGAATTAAAATTTACTTTTACTAAAAAGAAATATTGTCAAATTTATTGTAAAAAATATTGATACATAGGTACTTAATTTGTTGAATTACAAGATATAAATATTATCTCCTAATTATTGAAGACAGTATTTTAAATATTGTGAGTAGCAAAACATAATTATCTAAAAAAAGTTCAATTCCTTGTAAAATTACTAATTAATTTGATAGCTTGCAAAGACATCTATAGAAAATGCATAAAGCCTGAACATCTTATCTAAAAATTAAATTATACCCATTTTAGACTGCTTCTGGTAAAATGCAACCATTATATCAAGAGCTAAAAATATAGCTTTCAAACTTACAGCTTGTTGAAAGTTTTCTTCTATAAGAAGATAAGTGTTGATTTCATCAGTCTTCTTTTTTATTTAGATATAGGGAAATTAAATAAATCTAAAAATTTGGGAATATTAATGTGGTCAATTATTTTGGTTGCTTTTTGATTGGTTATGACTTCTTGTATTTCTCCCCTTATTTGAAATAAATTTGCTTTCATTGACGTGAAGTTATTATGGACTTCACTGATAAAGCCTGTCTGTAACAATAAAATTTAAAACAATATCAATGCAAGGTACATTTTATTAAAAGGACTTTTCAGGAAAAACAATTTAATAGGAAACATTAAGTAAAGAAAACGTATGCAGTGAAGTTTTTATATCAATGCCTTACCTAAATTGTTTTTTAATTCATGACAACCCCAGTTGAACTGTGGTTATGTGGGAGTGGTTGTTTCAAGTTAAAGTTGTGGTCAGTGCTGCACTTCTTACATTGAGAGTATCAGTATTCTGCTTGTCGGCCCTATTTTGTTCTAAAAAATTTATAGACTTCTAAACAATTCAAATTTATTAATTGGGAAGAACCACCGTATAAAATTAAACTGTTTAAGCAGCCAACAAGACCAAAATGATAGTAATGACCAGGAACAACAGATTTTATTTTTAATTTTCTAGGCGTTTCTAACAGTGTACGAGCAACTAATGGAAGACTTGGCTCCAGTGGCTGTAAGAGTTTTAACAAAGCATTTAAAGCTACTTGAGATATTTCATATCTCACTGCCCAATCGGCTAGTAATGCCCTAAGTCCTAAGTGATGAAGGTAATATTGCTTGTTGGACTGGCAAACAATAGTCGGATTCAGTTCCCATGGTCGACAACTTAAACGAGGAATTGGAAAGTTCATTATCAGTATCAAAGGATGCCTCTGCCAGTCCAACATTTTCAATAGTTTCTTCATCAATTAACAGTGGGGTATGAAAAGATGTAGAAGGCTCCGAATTGGAATAATCATTAGAGGTTAAAAAGGGATTGGATCGTCTAGCAAGTCTATAATTGCGTAGTTAAATTTTTGGCATTGTTAATTTCTACATATAAAATGTACTTACCTTATATTCCTTCAGAAAAGAGAACTGCAAGCTGCAAACACAACTCAAACAACTAAGAAACACGAAAAAACCGGGAATTCTTAAAAATAAATGCGGAAGGTTACACGAATCCTGCAAAAACATGGAAAAATTTAAGGTTAATTGTTAATTATTCTCTTATTTCACTTCGGTTTGGTCCTTTACTTTATAACTTTAAATTTAGATTAGTGTGTTTCCGTCCTATTTTATTTTATACAATTAAAAAAGGAGAGAAATGGATCCAAACCGCTAATATTACAGATCAGATAGGTCAATGACGGATGACATATTTATAGGAACATTGTAGTGGGTAGTGACTATAAAAAATAAAAGATTTTTGTTAGTTCAGTGGCGACAAAAAAAACTTTCAGTTTCGGTACTTTTGTCTACATTATAATTTTGTGGAATATTACAAAAAAAATAATTGCTAACCTGGAATAACATAATTAACATATAGGTATGTTCCAACTGAAATAAAATCTGTTGTTAGGTATAAAAATAAATAAATAAATAAGTTGTTTAGGAGATGTACAATTAAACATTTTTGCTCAATAAAAAGCATCTATTAAAGAAATTTTTTGCTCTTCCGTTAATGGACATCGTAAGGATTTCCGTTGAATGTCCCTTATTGTCTATCCATATGCAGAACAGAAAAGGATATCCAGTGGATATCCTTAGAGTGTCCATGGACACTATATATGGATACGTTGTGGACTAATTTTGGATGTCCGTAGGATGCCGTGTGTTATCTGGGTACAGTCCTATAAAATCTCATAAAATTATGTCCTTTTATACCCTTATAAAACATTAGGAATAGGAAGTTTGCTTCTGCATTCTAAATAAAACATAAAGTCTTATAAAATCTTATTAAAAAAGTATGTCCTTATAGAACCTCATAAAACATTAGGAAAAATCCAATTACTTGTCTATGCATGGGTTCCAAAAGAGCATACAGTCCTATAAAATCTCATAAAATTATGTCCTTATATACCCTTATAAAACATTAGGAATAGGAAGTTCCTACTGCATATATTCAAATAAAACATAAAGTCTTATAAAATCTTATAAAATAATTCTGCTTAAAATTATGTCTTTTATACTCTTATAAAACATCAGGAAGTGTCAAGTTACTTGTGCACTCATACGTCCAAATAAAGCATATAGTCTTATAAAATCTCATAAAATAATTCCGCATAAAAACTACGTCCTTATATACCCGCATAAAACAGTATGAGACATCTAACGACTGATCTGTTTATAAATCCAAATAAATCATATGTTCTCACTGGACCTTAAAAACAAATCCACATAAAATTGATTTTCTTATAGACTCCGATAACACGTTAAGAAAGCCGTATGCGACAACCTCATCAAATCTCTGAAACCTGATAGATCCTTATAAAATCTCTTAGAGAATTTATGAGACTTTACGAGGTTTTTTCGGCAGGGTTCCTTCAATTTGTGAACGAATATCAATTGCTTGTCAATTTCTTTATCACTACTATCACTTTCCTCATTTTCACTGAAATCTGCCATATCACAAATATAAGTTTCCTATTTTCCACAAGAACGTAACAGATTACTATTGTACTAAATAAATAGACCAACGTTGTTGTATTTACGTCAACTCTTTTTCAAATTAGGCACCAAACTGAACATGAAATCTATAAAATGAACAAGTGGATAAGCCACGTCTGAACTTGTGTTGAATAAGCATTTTGCTACAGAGGTGTAAGAAAAACAGCAATTGCTTCAAAATTTTATTCATATCCAGATCTAGCGATTGCTTTTACTTATAGCATTTGCTAGTCAAGCCATTGCTTTTACTAAAAAGTAATTGCTTTAAGTAATTGCTTAATTTTTATTCATTAGGCTCATCGATAAGTATTTAATAGGTTCTAACGATTGCACAGTGATTCCGTATATTAGACGTTTTACAAAAAAATGTATAGTTTGACATAACGACAATAAAAACAGATAACTCATTTCTTGGTACAATATCTTTCATATTTTTAAGTTGTTTAAAACCTAAGGTCTCATAACTAATAATTTACAAAAAGAATTAAAATAAGCTTTCTAGGAAATATACAGGGCATGAAACTGGCATTATGCATCGCCACAGCACTGACAAATTCCCAATAGTTACAAATTTAATCTCAACTACATTAGCTACATTAGTAATCGACCAATTGATATTTAGTCCATTGACGGCATCCCGTCTTTTCCAATAAACGATTTTAGAATACGGCATGGTCCCTGGATTTTTCAATTTTTAACTAAAATATGATTGGATATTAACCATAAAATAAATGAACTAATATTGGTGCCTGTCATAATCCAACTGTGTAGAGTAATATTAATCATTCCCAATCAAATTTAATTTCCCAATTTGAATTTACATGTTTCGTACCGTTATTGACATATCATAGCATTCCGTAGGGAATTGAGGACAATGTTGTAGTTTAATAAAAAAAAGGCTACCTATACAATATACAGCGTGATTCATTAAGTCTACAGAGCGGCTATATATTAGAAACCATTAATGATATTAATATACGAATGTAGGGTAAAAAAATGTAAATATATTAAAAAATAGTAATTTCATTAAAACTATTTTTAAGTTCCTATACACTCATGTCTTATTCGTGTTTTCAACTAATATACTGAACATTTACCGGTTTCGTACAAGGAACAAAAATTTGAAATTTGTTACTTATGTATAAAGGGTGGATTATAGATACCGTGCGAGCAATAATTATTTGCATCAAAGAGGGCTTGGATTAAAAAACGTAGGGCTTGGTTTAGATCACAATGATATGGGGACGATATATCTAACCAAATCTAGGTTAAAATTTTGTCAAATTCATATGACATGATATGCCAAACTAATGAGTAATAAAATAAGAAGACAAATACAAATTAATTTTTGTTGTTTACAAAATTAACAAAGTAAGAATATACAAAAAGAAAAAGAAAAATTATTACATAAATTGCTGAAATTGGCCACCGCCATGCTCCTAGCATAAATTCACACGTCTCTTCATATTTTCGAATGTGCTGTGTTGTGTTATTTGCAAGAAGTTCTTCTGTTCTTACAAATGGTCTTAAGAATAGTCCTGCATGTTCCATCTCTTTGGACAGGCGTCTTATACAATTTGTTGGCGTATTTTGCATTACTTCACGAACGTTTGCAACAAGTTCTTCTGTACTTCCTGCTCCTTTTTTGCGTTGTATAGAACATGTTTCCCTAAACACAGCCACGGTTCTTTTCAGGCAATGATAAAAATCCCCAGCAATAAAAGCAACGTTAGGAAAATGTTCGTGAAAATCGTCCATGCACAAACCTGGATTGTATTGCCACTCACCATTTACTCTAACCCCGTTTCGAAAAAACGCTTCAACCATGAATGTTTTGTGCTGTTCCGTAAAGCCCATTGTGTGAATTGTTCAAGAAATTGGAAAAATTAGCGATGAATCAAATTACTTGTAACGACTGTCAAAGATGACGAAATACCTGATTGATTGTTAATTCAGGTAGTTACTGACACCCAACAGGTATTAAGTTCTACGGCTAAGCATTACGTCCTTAGATGCAAGGCCCTCTTTGATGCAAATAATTTTTACTCGCACGGTATGAACTTAAATTCAGCCAAAATATGCGCATATACATGCCTTGTTTGCCTTTAAAATATGCAGTTATTTTCATTTTTTTACCAAATATGCAATATAACTTATGCAGCGATGTTGTTCGATATGGAACTTCTTCTTGCAAACCTATTTTTTTACAGAAGACTTTTTCTCCACTAAACTCTATTTCTGGGAAATTTATAATCCACGAAGACGTGTTCGCCACCTAAGACATTCTGAACACAAATTTGAAATTACTAGTTTCACCGGAAAATACTGAAATCTTCCGACAAACTAAAACAGAAGTATGTATTACAAATCGATATAAATATAGTTTGTCAAGCAGGTAATAATAATGCGTTATTAAGTGACGATAAACAACCCCTAATAATATACCTGGAAACCCCCAATAAATACATTGTGTATAACCAAAATGTAAGTATAATTATTATTATCTTATCTTCAGATTGGAGAATACATTTTATCCTATATTTTTTATTTTAACAAAACAGTAAAATTTACACATTTCTAAGTATAATTTACACATTTCTAAGTATAAAAATCGTGTGTGCTTAAGACCACACGACAGAAGTGAAAACTTCAACAAGGTGAAATTAACAATATCAAATACACGAGTGTCTAGACAACGCACACTGACTGTTTTCACGTCGATACTGAATGCGACCAATGGCGGCATGCTCTTTCATATAACGTTCATTCGGGTCAGGGTCAGTTCGGATTGAATATAGCAGTTGAATTCGAGCGTAGCACACCCGAGTCTGACGCCTGGCGCGTGACGGCGACGCGTGACGGCTCAGTTTAATTCAGTGCCCACAAAAAGTGCTAAACGCGCCTAAAGAAGTTTTCACTTCAAAAACCGTTACAACTTGTCCGATATGCCACAATTATTTGCTTAAAATTTTTTTATTCAATATAATACTTCAAAATAGGTACAAAACCGAAAATCGAGCTTAGAATTCCTTCGCAATCATCATTAAATATGTAATAGAATACCAAAAATAAATGTTCTCACAGTTGAGCTCACATAAAATATTAGCCGACAAACGGTAAAATGACAAACTACATCAAATGATATATTTAATCAGATACTTGTACGTGACGTGAGAGCATGAACCATTTCATGCATATGCATTCACGTAACCAGTGCAAGAATAGTAATTACCGAACAGTGTTTTTGGTTGAGAGCTTGTCGTAGTTTCGTGGAAGTTGTCAGTAATTTAAAATAATTTGTCGCTTTGTCATAAATGGCTTTCCATATTACATGGGAGCAAGTTGTTCTTGTAATAAGGTATTTCTATGGTTGTCTTTATACCACTTGTTGCAGGAAAGAGATTCCTGAGAAATTTTTAAGAATCTATTTAGTTTTTGTCGTACTTGAAAAATTACACGAAATACAATAGTAAAGAGCATAATTAATTACCTTATACAGTGACCGGCAAAGAGTTCGCAACATATGGGAAAAAATTTTATTAGCGAAATATTAAAAAATATTTTTTGGGGGATTGGATGTGCATGTCCCATAACCTTAAAATCGATTTTGACATACGTCACGTGACCAATGGTATGGCGGGAAAGTTGAAAAAACCAATATGAAATCATCATAAATCAGATAAGTTGATGAGATATCGAAAAAATTCCAAGAATAAAAAGTGTTTAGAATTCCATTAGAATCTTGAATACAATGTTTAGGATATCTACTTGAAAAAACGTAAAATCGAATATTTTTATAAATATTTTTTTACCGAATTAAAAATTTCCATATTTTTTCTTTCTTAAAGCTTCATTAAAGTAAAACTGACATCTGGTGACCACAACTAGAAATATTCTGTTGTTTTTCTGACAATTTGGAGCAATAATTCAAAAAATTCGTTTACACTTGGATACCACACTGAGAAAATCTCTTTTCATTCCTAGCGAAAATTTTAGCAACCACAGCTAAAATATTTTGCTAAATGGGGGACAGCCAAGCACATTACTGTACCAGGAGAATGCACTCTGCTGGACATACTTTGCTGTGGTAATAAAGCTACTTTGCAAGAATAATTCTGTTATAGCTATAAAGTAATTCTGCTATATCTAAAAAGTAACGTTGTTGTACTTGCAAAACTATATAATGTAACTATAAAATTCTTTGCTACTGAAACAACAAATTTCTGCTACAGTGGTGACATTTTTTTATATAGTAAAAAACGTCTCTCTTGCAGTAGAAAGGATCTTTCTTGTACCTTAAAAATCTTTTGCTGTTGGTAAAAATACTTTTTCTAATAACAAAAAATGGCTCTCCTTCTACAATAAAATTATTTAGCTAGCACAAGAGGGTGCTTTCTTACCCTTAAAAAGTTTTTTTTTATTGCAGCAATTTTTTTTTGTTTTTACCATGGGTTAAAGTGCGCCTGTGTCACAAATTCGAGTGCTAGTATGGGAATCTTAAAAACTGTAAGAAATACATAATGTAAAATTTAAAGCAGTTGCACTTTTTGATTTCGACTTTGATGTATTTCTTACAATGTTCAAGGTTCCCGTACATGTACTCGAATTTGTGATACAGGCGCACTTTCATCCAGGGTAAAAACAAAATAAAATTTGCTGCAATAAAAAAGACAATTTAAGGGCTAATAAAATAGAGTACATTAAGCATGTAGTTGCTGTGAGGATGAGGTTTAAATATAGGGTATAGGACTAAAAGGAAAAAGCTAAATGAAATAAACATTTTTTTATATAAAAAAAAATACGACAAGAACCAAATATTAATACAGGTTATGCAAAAAACGATTTATATGAACGTTATAAGTTATAACATTAAACAACAGGAACATAAAGCACCTAATAATTAACAATAATAAAAGTTTCATTTTACAAACCTTTTTTTATAAAAAATGAGGAAAAAATAATTATACTCTACCAGGCTATAAAAGAAAAAGAATTTATAGAAACTTATTTATAACATAAAATAACAAAAACAGGACTGACTATATGCACCTAATAATAATAATAATAATGATACAGCACTGATACAACTATAATATATCTTGGAGAGGCAAGGTTTTCCACTATGACTCCGAACGGCTGAACAGTTAGGTTAAACAGTTGTAGCTTCTCACATTTTGCGTTTATTTTTTCTGTGAGATGATCATTCTGGAACGGAGAATGTTGATTAAATATTTATAGTGGGGGTAATCAAAAATTCTGGAAATGAAGGACCAGGGAGAAACCAAGCGAAGTCAAGAATAAGACAACTTATCGGTGTTTGTCATTGTAACACCAATGTATGCACGACTGCAATTATTAAATTTTACTAAAAAGTTCCGACTTCAAAATGTCAAAAAAAGTTGATACTACTACCAGTTAAGCCTCCCATTAAGCATTCAGGTCAATGATCTGCTACCTGGATCATTGATTCAGGTTACTACCGTGCGAGCAAAAATTATTTGCATCAAAGAGGGCTTGGATTAAAAAACGTAGGGCTTGGTTTAGATAAAATTACGCGTAACGGCTGTCAATGATGATGGAATAACTGATTAATTGATACCGCTAAGCATTACATCCTTAGATGCAAGGCCCTCTTTGATGCAAATGATTTTTGCTCGCACGGTATAAGGTTAGGTATGTATGTATGTATGATTCTTAGTTCAAGCATAGCGAATAGTAGTTAATATTTACCTCTGCGTTAAAGAACAAGCTTTCTTGCACCTCACTCCTGCTTGGTCTCCATAGAACCTTTTCTGGCACTTTTAATGGTTATGGGGCTCAATAAATATAGTAATATCAGTAGTCCCTTAGCAGTAATGTCTAAAAATAATTATTTCATTAGTTTTCAATTACAATTATTATTATAAGACCTGTTTAATAGGCAAACATTTTATATACAAAATGAAACGTTTTAACTTACCAATATTTTCTTCAAGGCCGTATCCGCTGATTTTTCGTTCTTTCAACTTTGCTATTATTCCTGCACAAACTTTCTACTAGTATATTATATGACGTCAATACAATCAGGAAACCTTTTGTTAAAAACTGCCTCTCTCTAAAAATACACAAATAAATGATTTACCGAAATATGCATAAACATAAACAAAAACAAGTATATTATGTGTAAGATTATACAAACAAAACTTACCAATTCAATGCCTGTGTTTAACTACAATAAGGACATGGAAATGGAAAATCATCAAAAAATGTTCCCAAATTTGCATTAACTTCTTAATTTAAAGGTGGCCTCTAAACTTTCAACTTTTCTTGTACTCCATCAAAATAATACAGCTAGCTGCAGGTCACAAACAAAAAAAAACAAATAATTTTGTAAGGCTATGCGCCCCACCCTCTCCCTCAACTCTAAACTTAGCGAAATGATGCGCGAACGGCGCGACAACATGCTCGGACGGGCTGAAATACTCGAAACTGGCTCTTAACGACACCGAATGGCGACACGGAAACACCCGAATACCGGATCTAATAAATTTTCTTTGCTGGGGCAGCAACATTTTTTCTCAGGATAAATAAAAATTCTTTTGAAAAAGTTTTTTGCTCTTACAATTACGTATTTTGCTATTGCGAAATATTTAAGAAAATATTTATTACCAACAGCAAAGTACTTATTAAAATCAATAGAAAGACATCAGTAAACCTTATTTTACTGCTACAAGAAAGTCAATTTGCAACTTTGGCAAATATTTTAGCTGGGATAGCCAAAAATACATCAGTAAAGTTGTTTTTGCTGGAGATTTTCTCAGTGCAGCTGTTGCAATAGTCTATTTCTAATAACCTTATCGATATTTTTTATATCGAAATATTCTATTATGTTAAGAAATCCTTAAATTCATTAGTCCAAAGCAAATTATATTTATAACCGTAAAAATTAATTTTGAATTTCGCAGAAATCTAAAATAATTTAAATTTTTATTAATTTTTAGATTTTTTTTAAGATTTCTGCGAAATTCAAAATTATTTTTTACGGTTATAAATATAATTTGCTTTGGATTAATGAATTTAAGGATTTCTTAACATAATAGAATATTTCGATATAAAAAATATCGATATGGTTATTAGAAATATACTATTGCAACAGCTGGTATTCAAGTGTAAACGAATTTTTTGAATTATTGCTCCAAATTGCCAGAAAAACAAAAGAATATTTCTAGTTATGGTCACCAGATGTCAGTTTTACTTTAATGAAGCTTTAAGAAGGGAAAAATATGCAAATTTTTAATTCGGTAAAAAAATATTTACAAAAATATTCGATTTTATGTTTTTTCAAGTAGATATCCCAAACATTGTATTTTAGGTTCTAATGGAATTCTAAACACTTTTTATTCTTTAAATAAGTTTTTCGATATCTCATCAACTTATCTGATTTATGATGATTTCATATTGGTTTTTTCAACTTTCCCGCCATACCATTGGTCACGTGACGTATGTCAAAATCGATTTTAAGGTTATGGGACATGCACATCCAATCCCCCAAAAAAGATTTTTCAATATTCCGCTAATAAAAATTTTCCCCATATGTTGCGAACTCTTTGCCGGTCACTGTACATATACGTTTCTTTTGTTATAACAATTATTTTTAAAAAAATTCTTGCTGCTGCTCTCTTGCATTTTTGGCAAATCGTATGCATTGCTTGTTTTACAGCATCAGAGTTGCCTGCATTGTCGATCCTTTCTCCTGTGTCGCACCGACCAGGTGCAGAATGATCTTCATTTCCATCCTTCAAATGCTGTACGATAAACATTTCACAATTCATGGATTTTTGTGAAATTTAATTGTACAATCATGGAACACATTTAGTGAGTGTGATGAAGGAAAATATTCTAACTTTACAAAAATATCCTGCAAATTGTGACTAGGGTAGGGTACGTTGTAACGAGGGTAATCGCTTTTAGGGATTTTTCACTTGCGACTTTTATTTATAAAATTTACTCAAAAACGTCAAAGGCGTATCGAATTAAGATATATAGGGCGTCAAGAGAGTCTGGACTATTGAAAGTTTCTTAAAAACTACTGGAAATAATGTTTAGTAAGAACAGCTCTAACCAATGAAGAATAATAATAATAAGTTTATTTAAAATTTTATAATGTTTATGTTGTCTTCTATAAACTTATTCTTCAATCCCCTGAAGCTGAGCTTGTTAAGGGCAATTCTTATTTTTTGTTTTAGTATGTAAAATCATAAATATGCATTAAAAATCAAGTTTTAAAGTAAAAATGTTAATTTATAGTATAAACGCATTTTCTTTTTAAGAAAGATATTACCTATAATAAAATTATTAATTTATAATTTTTAAGTAAAAAATATTATTTATGTAAATTATTCATGACAACATTAATTAATTAAAGCATTTCTAAAAATATTTTCAAAATGTCTGTTTTTAATATCCATGTTTTTATTTCGACTTTAAATTTTTTTAATGAAATCAATTTTTTAATTTTTGTTGGTAAATAATCGTTTAAATAAAAACATAAATATTTTAAAAAATTTCGTCCTATGGACCTATTTATTTTAGGTTTTATGGTTATTTCATTTTTATGACGTGTATTATGATTATGGTTTTTAAATTGTATAGGGTTTTTATTTTTAAATATATATATTAAGATGTTA
This sequence comes from Polydrusus pterygomalis, assembly GCA_963969555.1. Taxonomy (NCBI): domain Eukaryota; kingdom Metazoa; phylum Arthropoda; class Insecta; order Coleoptera; family Curculionidae; genus Polydrusus; species Polydrusus pterygomalis. The sequence continues at coordinate 26,811,517 of OZ018379.1, forward strand.
TAAATAATGTAAAGTTGTCTTATGTTCAACTTTTTTATTTCTGAATATAATTTTTTTAAAGGATAAAGATAATCTTTATTAAATATAATTTTTAGAAACCTTTTTTGTAATATTTCTAATTTTTTAACTAAAGTTCTATTTATTCCTCCCCAACCTAAAATTCCGTAATTTAAATGAGTTTTAACTAAGGCGTAATAATATAATATTTCCATGTCTTACATTTAAACATTTTTTAATGTTTTTAAAAATCTGAAGTAAACTTCTTAATTTTTTAATTAAGTATTCTAAGTGAAAATTCCAATTTAATTTAGGTACTGTCAAAAATAATTCCTAAATATTTTGTTTTATTAACTTTAAAAATTTGAATGTCTTCATTTATTTGAATACTATTCATATTTCGTGGTAGGTTATTTAGGTGTAAAGCAAAAGGAATATAATTTGTTTTATTAAAATTAATTGTTAACAAATTATTATCACACCAATTTTTTATAATTTTAAAATCTTTTTTAATTTTATTATTTAAGTTACCCCAATTTGTATCGGTATAAAAAATTGTAGTATCATCTGCCAAAAGGGGAAGAAAAATAAAAGTCATTAGAAGAAGATTTTAAGAAGGAAGGTCTATAAAAAATAGTAAATCATTATATTTAAAAAAAAATTCGCAAAAGGAAAATTGATATTACAATCAACAACAATTTTAAACAAAAATTTTTTAATAATGGTTTACTAATTTTATTCTTATAGACTTCTTGAAATCTTCTTTTTACGAGTTTTATTTTTCTTCCCCTTCCACTTAGTTGGTTTAAGCTGTTCTTACTAAACAAATGTTTTAAAATCTTTATCTACGAACTTAGTATGCTGACAGTTTTTCTTCACTACTCATATAATAGGTATACCATTACACCATTATGTGTCTTCCATTAAAGCCCAATTAAGGTTAAATAACATCTACCGTTTTCTCTTCTGCTAACACCATCAGCAAAACCTTCTTTTGTCTCCTAATGATGAACGTTCCTCCGTTCGAGACTGGTGGAAGAATAATTGGTATTCTTATAAAATTGTGGAGGATGACTTTTTTTTCGTTCTCCTACCTACTTCTGTTGTCCCCCGGGACTAATGTTATTTTTTTAAAATTCGTCTTGGAATTAAAACGCCTGAAAATAGACATAAATATTAAATACCCTCCAAACTTTCAGAAAATAACCACTTAAAAGAAATGTAGGTCATGGCAATATATTTTCAAAAAACAATTTTATTTATCTGACGGATTTTCCTAAGATTAATTCATTTCCATCTAAAGTTTTAATAATGCAAAAATTAAATCAAAGAAAAATTTTCTCAATTTGTCTTTTTGCATTATTTCCAACTTAAACTTTATAAAGTGCTCCGGATTAAGGCCAATGTGTTTTCCATGACTCCCGAATAGGGCCAAATCCATTTAAAACAAGTAGTATAAAGAGGGTCGTATAATAGTAATGGCAACGTATCTTTGCTGTTTTATTATGTAGATACAGACTAAAAAGAAGAAGAAAAGGACCTTAAATATTGACTTTCGAAAATTACATTCGTTATTCTGGGACAGAGTCGGCTTTAGCCAAACTACTGCCCCAAAAATATATTTATATTTTACCCAGAGCCAAGCAGAAACAGGAACAGGACCAGTGGCGGCGATTATGCGGTAATCGGTAACGCAGTCCTCGCATGCTTACTCCAGTATGCCTGTCTACTGTCATGCCATTTTAGTCCAATTATAGAGAAAGCGGCCTTGAATAATGGTAAGATACCTACCTTTTTTGGGCTGAGGCGTACAAGGCCCCCAACCGATAAAAATATATTCTCTTAAACCAAGTAACTTTTTTTCTTTCCATCTTTTTATAATTGAAAAATTACACGATTAGTTATTCGTGGATAATCCATTTTCTCCAATATCTTTAGAACAAAAATTGGCAATTAAGGAGTTGGGGCTACCGTTGCCAGATTTAAAAATAGAAAAAACTCAGCGCGGGCCCAAAAGTGCATTGCGTTTGTGCTCTGTATCGATAGCTTTTTATATTAACCCATATTAAATAAATTGCTAGTGTATCCAAACCGCTTTAACGTTATATCAATTCCAGATTTGCTAAAACAGTGTTTTCATTGGTAGTAATCAGTTCCATGAGCAGCACAGGCTTGTTGAATAATGAACCACTTTTAATACAGCAATTTTGTTAAGAAATAACATGTGTCTTCTCAATGCGACGTATTTTATTCCCAGTAAAGCGCTTTCTCTACAATTAAGAAAGCAGAACAGCGTCCCCAAAAACGAATTGCAGCCGTTAAAACCTATAATCCACAAGACGTGGGTGGGGGTTCGTAGCGATCGGCAATCGCCGCGCGCCTTAGGATTATATTTAACGTATTTGTTGCGCAGGTCACATCGTTATTCGGAATCTTCTAGCTATCATGTCTGAATTTGAATTCTATTGATCGTACCAATATCTGCTTCAATTAATTTATTTTTACTTTCTATTTAAGTTTTTTAAACTTTGCATGTCAGATAAAGCAATAGAAGATTCTTATTTCGCACAACCCAGCATTAGTATTGGACTCGATAATTACTGTGAAAATTTCTAAAAATTTATTTTCAACCAATTAGAAGGCTCCTTTTTGTTTGCGTTGCTTATAGCGACGGGAGACTATCACGATAGTCTATAGCCTATTAACCTAATAAAATTAATAAGTGATAATTTTTCTATTAAAAATGAAGTGTTTTTTTTTATAGCAAACGTCACTCAGAATAAAATCAAAATACATTTTGTTGCTAACTTATAATTTTTATTGAGAATAGGTCGTAGGCCTCATCATCTCATCATATTAAAAGAAACTCCAATTTATGAAATTTTCTTACCGAATCTTCCACGCAGCAGAATTAATTCCCGATAATTCTGCTGCTAGGGAGATTATAAGTGAAAATTTCATAAATTTATTTTCAACCAATTAGAGGGCTCCTTTTTGTTTGCGTTGCTTATAGCGACGGGAGACTATCGCGATAGTCTATAGCCTATTAACCTAATAAAATTAATAAGTGATAATTTTTCTGTCAAAAATGAAGTGCTTTAGTTTTTATGGCAAACGTCACTCAGAATAAAATCAAAATATATTTTGTTGCTAACTTATAATTTTTATTGAGAATAGGTCGTAGGCCTCATCATCTCATCATATTAAAAGAAACTCCAATTTATGAAATTTTCTTACCGAACCTCCCACGCAGCAGAATTAATTCCCGATAATTTTTTTCTCGGTTTCACTTATGTTTTTGTTGATAGAAAATTTTCCTCCTCTTCGAAAAAATTATCGATAATAATTCTGCTGCTAGGGAGATTATAAGTGAGTATTCAGAGCAATAGTGGCTATAAATTATTATACAGGGTGTCCGGAAATGATGAGCAAAAACTTTAGGGGATAATTCTAGACCGAAAATAAATGCTATCTCTTCCTATAACATTTTTTCGAAAATTGATTATTAATGGAGTTACAGGTTATTAAAATTAAATTTTATTTGCAGTTTTAAAATACATTTAGGTACTAGAACAATAAATTAAACCTCCAAATCAAAGGTTCAAAGTGACGTCCTTCCTCTTCATTTCATAAATTAATTCTTCTTAAAAAGTTCCGACGAACTCCATGGAATGTTCCTTCCTTTGATATGCTATGTTTAAAGGTTGAAAATAAATTAAAATGATTTTGTATTCATCACGTGCAAGCAATGTTATTTTAGCGTTTTTCTCGATAACGGTTAGATTTATCGAAACTACCTAGTATACCTTTTTTATGTCAAAAGGTTAGGAGAATAAAAATATTCAGTCAAAAAGCGCATACAGTGTAGGACAAAGAAGTTGGGACCATTCAATTAAAAGTATAGACTCCTATGTGGCGCCCTTTACAAAATGCGAAAAAACGGTGGGCAAATTTGTATTACTCATCCCGAAAAAGCACCATATACGAGATTTCATCAAAATACTATGAGCGTGGCAAAAGGTATTGCAAAAAAACTGAAAAATAAAATTTAACTTTAACACCCTGTAACTCCCTTAATAATCAATTTCCGAAAAAATGTTATAGGAAGAGAATGCATTTATTTTCGGTCTAGAATTATCCCCTAAATTTTTTGCTCATCATTTTCGGACACCCTGTATGGTAGCATTAGCTCCTATTTCCTATTGGCTACATTACCGTGATATTATCACTACACAACGGTCTAGCAATTTTCGTTGTCTTACAGTAGGAAAGCGCGTTGCTGTCACATATAGTATTAAACAGTTGTATAAAGAGTATGTGAATTCTTATAAGGAATAGAAGCCTTTTTCTCAGTGTATATACCGCGCGCTTTTTAATAATCTACAATTTTGTAACAGAACAATAGGTAGTTACTCTACAAGTATAGATAGGAAAACTACAAAACGTATTTTACCGGAGCCAGTCTGGAGAGATTTGACCGAGTTTAAAAATAATGTTTGCTATGGACCCTGCAGGCCAGTATCTTGACCTCTTCGCTATAAATAATTGAACTTTGTAGTTGTTGTAATTTTAATAACACGCCATAACGGGTTCAATGTACCGCATTCTCTCTAGAAATGCGGTACAACGTGAGGCTGATTTCATGCTAGTCACTGCATCGAAACACGATTCTAGTTAATATGGGTTTTTATTAAAATTTCCGTTTAAAACCATTAAATTGTATAAACTTGATGGGAAATGCAAGACTAATGGAATCTGCTTGCTTCTGACTAAACGTTTCCTAGGACTTAAAAAAATCTTCTCAAAGTAAAATATAAATTCAAAGAACCGTGAAATGTATGTTTTTTTAATGGTTAAGTAATATCAGTAAAGTTTTTCTTTTGAAAAATCGTCTGCAATTACTTTACGGAGACTGAATTTTTGTCAATTAACTTCGGCCATATCACTTTTTAAATTTTAATGTTAGTTGTAGGTATCCCTGCAGCTTGGTCGATTTCAAATCGAGAAGAGACTCTTGTGGTGATTTTAACTAGATGCATAAAAGTTGGAAAAGTATAGGACCTAAAGTTTAAATTACCATTAAAAACTTACAGGATACAATACATAATATATAAAAAAAACATATGACAGATCATCTAATTTCCCCTAATACGTATACAGGTCCCAATTTACGATTTTTTTAAATATTTTTAGAATCGTTCTGAGTTCTTAATATAGTTTTCTTTTAATATAGCTATAAAGTTTCGCCCACAGCGCTGTATCACCTTTTTAAATTAGTAGTCCCCCCTGCCCACGGGCAAGTTTTTGGATTCGCTCCTATCCCTTTCCTAAAAATAGTTATTTATACTTCAAGGGAAGTATATAACATTTTTTTTCCTCCCCGCAGAATTTATTCTTGTATTTTTATTAATTTAATTCGATACTTTTCGTATGAAATTATGGACAGCTTTGACCGGTTTCTATAGCATCATAAGCATTGTTATTTTAACAACAACGTCAAGCTGACAGTTTATTATCAAAAAATTGAGTGAAAGTAATGATTTGTATAACAGCCAAATAGATATAGAAGAATCAGCAAAAAATATCGCTTGTCTATCGCTGCTGCCAGAAAAATCGAGGAAGAGGTATGAAGCAACGTATCAATACTTCAAGAAATGGTGCTAAACAAAGACTGCTACCGCAGTTTCAGAAACCGTGCTTTTGGCGCACTTTCACGAAAAATCTGCTGTATTAAAGTCTCCATCAAGCCTATGGTGTGAATATTCCATGCCGAAGTCCACACTTTTCATAGAGGAAAACATAGATATTTCCAAGTATCCTAAACTTCGAGCATTCAAAAAAAAGAAATAACGGATATAAACCCAAGAAATCTAATGTGTTTGACAGAGAAGATGTAAATAAATTCCTTTTTGAAGCCCCCGATGATATTTATTTAATGATGAAGGTTGTAGGTAATGATAATGGGAATTGCTGGAGCGTGCCGTTCTAGTGAACTCAGATTTGTTACTATTCCTGATTCCAAAAATGGAATGGCACGTAAATTTATAGTGACTAAAAGTGACGATGAGAAGGTTTGTTATTTTAAAATAGTTCGAAATTACATTGATATAAGATCCCACATGACGAATTTTAATCCTTGCTTCTTCATGCGATATCAAAATGGAAAGTTCTTAAACCAGCCTTTCGGGAAAAACTCGATTTCTTCAATTCCAAGTAAAATTGCTAAATATCTGAACTTTCAGAACTTTAAGGAGTATACTGGACACTCCCTTAGAAGAACGTCGGCCACTTTATTAGCGATTGATGTCTTAGCACTCAAGCGACATGGCGGATGGAAATCAGCAACTATTGCGGGAAGTTATGTAGCAGAGAGCGTTAACAATAAAAGGAAAGTTGCAAATAAAATTTTATACAATATAACGATCCAGAAGTCTCCCGCAGTACTTCAAGAGTAACCGAAAACTTGGTTAGAGATAAAGAAATTATGGAGTCAGAACATTTCATACAAATTGAGAAAAACGAGAAAACATTTACCAAATTTTGTAAATAATGTTCATAATTGTAATAATTGTACTATTAATATTCATATCACTTAATATTACTCAATTTTTATAAATTTGTTTTTATATTGCATAAATTATTACCACACAAGGTTGGTAAGTTGACTTACAATCCTTCGTCAAGGGCAATCGATACCTTTTTGGTAATTGTTACTTACGTCCTGCAAAACAGTGTCAAAATGCGTTGTTCACAATATAGGGAGAAGAAAAACATAATTATTTACCGAACTTTTGCAAAATAAAAATTGTAATAATTGTATGTGTCATGCAAACGAATATTATTATTTAAAAACTCATTAATTCAATAAGTGATGCTGTTTCAGTTAAACCTTATACGTCTTAGACTGTAGGCCTTAACTGAAAGTACACGTGTAAGTTATGAACGGAAAGTCTTCATTGTTTTAGGATAGACTAAATAAATAAACATGTTTACAAAACCGACTGCAGCTTTAAACTTTGTGCACTTAATGAACCTTTTGTTAGATTTACGAGTCTGTATGATGTATAGTTTGGTTTAGAGCTAGACAACCAAGAAATTATTTGAGTTAACTTTTACTGGCAGACTGGGGCGTACCGCTGGGAGGTTTTGGGGTTTGTTCTGAGGAAGGTTACAAATTACACGAAACTTCGGTTAATGTTATGGGGTCATAAGATAGACATAATCTTTTAATAGGCAAATCCTTAAAAAATATTTTTGACTGAGACAAAACATATTTGCAATTGGGAAAAAAACTCAAAGTAACAATTTTAGGACCATTATTTTTTAATATATATATTAACGACTTATTTAGTATAAATTGCGATGGACAAATTCATAGTTTTGCAGATGATGCTACATTTTTTATACCGATACAAATTGGGAAAACTTAAATAATATGTAGATTAAAAAAGATTTTAAAATTATAAAAAATTGGTTTGATAACAATTTGTTAACAATTAATTTTAATAAAACAAATTATCTTCCTTTTACTTTAAACCCAAATAACCTACCACGAAATATGAATAGTATTCAAATAAATGAAGACATTCAAATTTTTAAAGTTAATATACCTAATAAAATATTGAGGAATTATTTTTGATAGTAAATTAAATTGAAATTTTCACTTAGAATACTTAATTAAAAAATTAAGAAGTTTACTGCCGATTTTTAAAAACATTAAAAAAATTTTAAATGTAAGACATATGGAAATATTATATTACGCGTTAGTTAAAACTCATTTAAATTACGGAATTTTAGGTTGGGGAGGAATAAATAAAACTTTAGTTAAAAAATTAGAAATACTACAAAAAAGGTTCCTAAAAATTATATTCAATAAAGATTATCTTTATCCTTCAAAAGAATTATATTCAGAAACAAAAAAGTTCAACATAAGACAACTTTACATTTATAACATCTTAATATATACAGTGTCATCAGTAAAGTCCGCATCATATGGGATTTTTTTTTATTAATAGCTTTATTCGAAATTTGACTTTGGCATCAAGTTCTGCTTCGATCGAGATGAAAATTAGGCAAAAAAATAGTAGTCACGTGATTCGCATTATCTGACAAATTTTAATTTTTTCCAAAAAATAATTCAAATGTGGGGTTATTTCTTAAAATATTAAAAAAAGTTATTAGAAAAAGTTTTTTAAAATGCATTTTCTAGCTTACATGCAAAATTTTAGCTGCATAAGATAATTTTTATTTTTACCTATATTTTGTAAATTGCACCACTTTTGCAAAATAAGACTCAACGCAACCTAACATAAAACTTCTTAGTTTTGACAATGCTTTATTTCAGATACATTTTTTTTAAAGTAGCGCCATATTAAAAGTGTGTTTTTTCACAAAACCAAAATTGGGCTATTAAAGTTTGGTCGCATGTGATGCAAAGTTTATTTGTTTTTGACCCTGTGTAAGGTAACTTCATAAAATAGGTATTTTTGAAAACGTAGTTTGTATCTGAAAGTAATACACCTTAATATTAAGACAAAGAGAACACAGTGTCATCAGGAAAGTGGTCATTAAGTGGAAAATAAATTTTAGTTTAACTTAACGTAAAGTTTATCTATTTTCAACGATTTAATTAAAAAACCCTTTATTTTATTTTTTATTTTTTTACTTTCAGACACAAACTACGTTTTCAAAAATACTTATTTTATGAAGTTACCTTATATAGGGTCAAAAACAAATAAACTTTGCATCACATGCGACCAAATTTTAATAGCCCAATTTTGATTTTGTAGAAAAACACATTTAATATGGCGCTACTTTAAAGAAAGTGGATCTGAAATAAAGTATGGTCAAAACTTAGAAGTTTTATGTAGGTTGCGTTGAGTCTTATTTTGCAAAAGTGGTGCAATTTACAAAATATAGGTAAAAAATCAAAATTATCTTATGCAGCTGAGATTTTGCATGTGCGCTAGAAAATGCATTTAAAAAAACTTTTTTAATAACTTTTTTCGATATTTTCAGAAATAACCACACTTTTAAATTATTTTTTGGAAAAAATTAAAATTTGACAGATAATGCGAATCACATGACTACTATTTTTTTGCTTAATTTTCATCTCGATCGAAGCAGAACTTGATGCCAAAGTCAAATTTTGAATAAAGCTATTAATAAAAAAAAATCCCATATGATGCGGACTTTACTGGTGACACTGTATATTTAAAAATAAAAACCTTATACAATTTAAAAACCATTATCATAATACACGTCATAAAAATAAAATAACCCTAAAACCTAAAATAAATAAGTTCATAATAAGACAAAAAAATTTCAAATATTTATATTTTTATTTAAACGATTATTTACCAACAAAAATTAAAAAATTGATTTCATTAAAAAAATTTAAAGTCGAAATAAAAACATGGATATTAAAAACAGACAATTTGAAAATATTTTTAGAAATGCTTTAATTAATTAATATTGTTCTGACTAATTTATATAAGTAAGTAATATTTTTTACTTAAAAATTGCAAATTAATAATTTTATGATAGGTAATAAATTTCTTCAAAAAGAACTGCGTTTATACTATAAATTAACATTTTTACTTTAAAACTTAATTTTTAATGCATATTTATGATTTTACATACTAAAACAAAAAATAAGATTTGCCCCTAACAAGCTCAGCTTCAGGGGATTAAAGAATAAGTTTATAAAAGACAACATAAACATATTTATTATATTATTAAATTTTAAATAAACTTATTATTATTAAATGGGACAGTTAGATTTTCAGAGCTTAACGCACCATCGCATAGCATTTCTAATCAAACATCAAAATCCAGAAAGTCGGTTCGAAAGTACTGCTCTGCCTGCTTTTTAATTTCTGGGTCCCGAAAACTAAAATTAATGAACAAATTTGTGAAAAATAACGAGTTCCTTTATAGGAAGTTAGCTTTTTGCTAAGTCATTATTTCGGAGAAATGAAATAATTAAGATCCAAGCAGGCGAAGCTAGGGTAATTTGTCGTTTGCCAAGTTTTAACTTCGCACCGGCAAATCTCACTTGTCTATGTGAGCACAAGTTTTTTATTACAATCCTTATATTTTTTATGTCATACCAGTACATTATTGTGTTTTTATACCTTAGATACCATCTACATAGGGTAAAGTGGGCAAATGGCGGTCACTTAATTTTCAAAAATGTGTTATCCTAAGCACAAAAACTATACATAACGGTAAATGATTGTAAAATAGCAAGTCACTAGTGCACTCACTACCGTTTTTGATGCGAAAGAATCTGAAAATTATTTGTATAATTTTATGACAACAAAATATACAAAAATGTGCTTTTGACTGGCATTGCCATACATATGGGGGAATTTCGATCACCTATCCGGGCAATACCGCGCGGTCATGCAGAAAAATATTTTAGGAATAATGAAATAAGCTGGAAATACGTATTTTTTTTATAAAACATAAAAATTTATTAATATAAAAAACATATCTATTTAAGAACAAAAGGTATATTGACTTGTTACAACGAAAAATGAAACAAAATTTGAATTTAAAATAGCTGAAAATTTTAATTAGCTAGAATAAATCTCCTTGAGTAACAGGCTGACACTCATCACAGATGTATCCCTCTGCTGTGTCCCATCCACTGCATTCAGAATACGCCCATCTTCCACATAGGGTGCGCCTGACCGCCATTATCCATCTGTGACAATTTTTCTTTTGCCTCATTTTCCAAGAAAAAAAAATGTTTTGTTATTCTTTTTTATACAAGAAAAGAGAGAAAAATAGTCAATCTTTACGTAGTAGCTGAGCTTTTATAAAACAATAGAAATATTTTATCTCCAAGTATTATTTCACTTACCGTAAATCGAGCCGTAAATATTACATCAAAATTGTCGAAAACACGTGGTCCGCTGTACTAAACAAGGTATTAATGCAAACTGCTCACAAATCGGCTATCTAGAATCAGAGGTCAGCTGGCACATGTGCACGCACATTGCATTGTTGTCAAAATTAACTATAAGTACTTTGACGCCCTGACCGGCATTGTCTACCTGACCGGGATTTGCCCACTTTACCCTAATGGATTACTTTATGCCCGTGCGAGCATAAAGTACACATTATGGACCGCACGGGCATTAAGTGTTGCATTAAGTGTGCATCTTGTTCCATTTTTGATTTTTGACTTTGACACATTAAACATTTTAATAATGTCAAGGTAATGTCGCAGGTAAAAATAAAAAATTGGTAAATCAAATTAAATTAAAAAAAAATATTTATTATTCAAAACGAACTGGTATGACATAAAATTTTGTATGCACCACGGGTACTAATAGATATATACCCTCGGGCGACTTACGAACCCTCGGGCCAGAGGCCCTCGGCTTTGTAAGACTGTCGCCCTCAGGGCATAATCATCTACTTAGTACCCTTGATACATAAATAACTATAATAGCCCTTAAATTTAAAAATACATAAATCGTGGGAATTTTAACGTTATTGTTCGTGTTTTATTATCTTACGTTTAGAACAACCTACAGAAGATATGAAATACAACTTAAGTAATGTCATGAGTATTGGAATCATCTCGTTATTTTCATAGAAGATATTGCATTTTTCCATATACGCTGTGAATTGTACAATACAGTGTGACCAGTAAAGTCCGCTCATATGGGATTTTTTTTTATTAATATGTAGCTTTATTCGAAATTGGAATTAGGCATCAAGTTCTGCTTCGATCGAGATGAAAATTAAACAAAAAAATAGTAGGGGAGACCAGGGCAAGAAGATCCCCTGGGGTCAAACGATCCCATGTCTTTTTGTCGCCACTGTATGCACAAGAGCATCTGTAGACTTGGCAACAGTGCCTTTCAAGTACGGCGGGTTAGTACAATAAATGACAGCGATCAGTGTGCAAGTGTTTTGGCAGTGTAAAGCATTTTATGATTTTTGCCGACTTGATAATAGTAAAGCATTTCATATTATCCATGTTCGTTACTAAAAAACAGGTATAAAAATATTCGATAGTAGCTATGAGAAAGTATAGTGTAGTGAACAAACTGGTCGATAGTTTTGCAAATTTTAGCACGTTTAAAAAAAGTTAGGTTAACTTTATAATGCCGCTTACAAATGGGGCAAAAGGATCCCGTTAACAATGGGGCAAAATGATCCCCTAAAACAATGGGGCAAAATGATAACTTTTAGGATTTTATTAGTTTTATATTTTTTTCGGTTCATTTGGTTCTTTTCTTTAATAAAAATGCTTAGAAAACGGCTTGTTAATTTTATATCCACAAATTTAGCAAAAACAAGAAAATTTCATTTAATTTGCATAGGGAATCATTTTGCCCCAAGTATCGGGGCAAAATGATTACTTTGCATATGTCTCCTTTACTGGCTGAAATTTTAAAATCAACTTAACCAAAAAATATAAAAATATAAACAACATATAAAACTACATGCTTGCAAAAAGACAAACTCGTAACTCTCAGTGGATGGGACATCTAAGGCCAAAACTATTAGTGGGAATCTTCTTGCCCCGATCTCCCCTAACTCAATGAAAGACAATTTATTTTGTCAAATTTCCACTTTTATTTGAAAAACTTTTTCTTTACACGACGCGTTTCGCTACATTGTAGCTTCTTCATCACCATAGATACCCCACACTTCGGGTGTATCTATGGTGATGAAGAAGCTACAGTGTAGCGAAACGCGTCGCGTAAGGAAAAAGTTTTTTAAATAAAAGTGGAAATTTGACAAAATAAATTGTCTTTTATTGAGTTATAATGAATTTTCATCAAGTAAAGGCCTTAACGATTCAAAGTTTTAAAAAATAGTAGTTTCGTGATTCGCATTACCTACCTGTCAAATTTTAATTTCTTCCAAACAATAATTCAAAAGTGGGGTTATTTACGACAATATCGAAAAATGTTATAAAAAAAAGTTTTTTCAAATGCAGTTTCTAGCCCACATGCAAAATTTCAGCTGCATAACATAATTTTGATTTTTTACCCTCCACTAAAATTTATTTTAAACATAATGAACACTTTACTGATGACACTGTGTTCTTTTTTGTCTTAATATTAAGGTGTTTTACTTTTAGACACAAACTACGTTCTCAAAAATACTTATTTTATGAAGTTACCTTATACAGGGTCAAAAAGAAATAAACTTTGCATCACATGCGACCAAATTTTATTAGCCCAATTTTGATTTTGTAGAAAAACACACATTTAATATGGCGCTACTTTAAAGAAAATGTATCTGAAATAAAGCATTGTCAAAACTAAAAAGTTTTATGTAGGTTGCGTTGAGTCTTATTTTTGCAAAAGTGGTGCAATTTACAAAATATGGGTAAAAAATCAAAATTATCTTATGCAGCTAAAATTTGGCATATGGGCTAGAAACTACATTTAAAAAAACTTTTTCTAATAACTTTTTTCGAAACTTTCAGAAATAACCCTACTTTTTAATTATTTAAAAAAAAATTAAAATTTGACAGATAATGCGAATCACGTGACTATTATTTTTTTGCTTAATTTTCATCCCGCTCGAAGCAGAGCTTGATACCAAAGTCAAATTTCGAATAAAGTTCCATTCCAATATCCCATATGATGCAGACTTTACTGGTCACACTGTATTTAAAAATATAGTATTATTACTGAATCACATACAGCTTTGACTTTATTGCACAATGAACAGAACACAAGTATCGTGTATCTCTACCTCTATCAGCAATGACGGTAAGTTTTGCTTGTCATCTAGAAATCGAATTATGTAATGATAGTAGGTACTTTTATTTGTTCTCGGGAAATCGCTGGCCGAATGGTTCCTTTAGCTCTTGTAAATAACTTGGATAGTCAAGCACACTTTATATAGTTTTCAAATAAATGCAGTCACTTTTACTAGAGGTCAGATCTGGGCTGCATACAGGCCCGTCTAATCATTATCTAGACTCGGTATAAAATCATCTAAACAAAAAACATTTATCAATATAAACACAGTAGTTGCTCAACAAAGGCATCTACATGTAAACGGTTAAAAGAATTATAAAAACTAGACAGATAAATTAAACTTCAACTAAAAAGTTGGATAATTTACAAACAACCCAATTTTATTTTTCTTTATTCTGTTAAAAACCCAATTTTGATACACAGACGGTTTTAAAAATCCACAATTTATTTTGAAATCACTATCATCCTAACCGATATAAAAATACTTAAAGCTTCGACAATATTCCCTAAGTATAATGATACTACAATTGAATATAGAACAGTAGAGTCGCTGCAGCAGCGTTTTAGCTGAAGCTTAACAGCTCTAACTAAACAGCTGCAGTCCTGCAGTGCTAATTTGACGACAGATTCCAGCCGCGATGAACAAGAATATAAAAGAAATATAAATGAAGTGAAAGAATGTTGTAAAGGATTCTAATTAAATATTTTATTTCGATGCTCCAATTGTTTGGGAATTTAAAAATCTTCTATTTTTCTTAAGGTTTCACCTAGATACCTACCTAACCTCACAACATTTGCCTCTCAAAGACAACATTGATACTTATGGACTGTTTATTTTTAGCGTATCGATCCCCATAAAAACATGTTTTTAAAAATTTCGCCCCACGTTGGGCGCCATTTTTTGTGCCGTACTATTTAAGGGAAAACTAGTATGTGAATTTTTTAGCACACCATAAAAAACGTGAAAATCCGCCAATTGTGACCTGATATGGGGATCTGGTCAATGCACAAAATTCCTTATGAACCATTAAGGAAGAAAGATATATTTATTGTGCTTTATTATTTCTATCTCTCTCTATATTATGGTCAGGGCTAGCCATATTTGTACGTTACGAGCCGCTGGCTGCGCCCAAGGACTTAGTTTATTAAAATAAAGGAATATTAGTAAAAGGTAAAAAAAATCGAATAAAAAACAGAAGCGTATTTAAATTTATAGCAGCCATCTTATATGCCAAAAATAATGTAAATTTCTAGCTACATGCGGTAAAGTTTTATGGTTTAATTTTAAAATGAATATCCATTATCATTAATTCCTCTCACACCACCGGGAAATTGTTGTTTGAGTCATCAAACTTAAAGATGCGAATATATAATCGAAAATATTTATTTATGCAATGATTTGGAAGAATTTTATTACTAAACTTATCCATCCCTTTATGTATTCATGTATATGAAGAGTACACGGAAAAATGAGGTACGTCAATAATGTAATATTGTTCAGGAGAGCAGTTTTACTGTTCCAAACTGGCATAAAAATGATGTACTTTTAAATAGAGCATGAATAAAATTGCTATTAAAGAATGAATACAGGGGTTTTAGTTAAACTTCAATAATACAAATTTATATTGCATTGTCGGAAAAAATTTGTAAATTTTACTTTCTTTTACGAAATATACAGGGAAAAATGTTGTATGTCAAGAAATAGTCTTTAACAACCTAAGTACCAAAACATTTTTATAATAATTAACAATTTAATAATAATGAAAAATTATTTGTGTTAAAGAACAACCCCAAACATATTTAAGCGTCCCAAAAAAAAATGCTTAATTACCTGCAATAACGCGTGGGTCATGCTGACATCCCCCCTTTTTCCAATAACGTTCGTACATATTTTTTTCCTGCTCTGTATAATAGATATGAAAATGGTTTGATATTTGCTCGTAGCTTTCGTTAATGTAAGTTTATTGCTTACAATAGTACCGGTGTTTTGCAGTAAGATGATGATGGTTACCTCATTTTTAACCGTGGCCTGACACTTCCGTTTTTCCCTGTACCTACGCTTCTATTGGAACTAGTACATTATTAACGTTGTTTCTTCTATAACAAGTTTTTCTTTATGCCTTTATTATTCTTAAAATGCTATCTTAGATATTAAGTATTTCGAGTCAACTTTTACAAAAGTGTTCCGTTCTTTTGTAGACCCAAAAAAGTTAGCCTTTGCTCTCTAAAGTTGGCCGGCTGTTTCTCGCACGGTCTTGTCGAATCTTATATTCTAAGAGTAAAGATTTAAATAAACTTTTAAAGTAGAAATAAAGTTTAAAACGACTGAACATTTTGCTCGCTTACAAGCTTTATGATGCAATTTTTCTGAGACACAAGGTTAAGCCGGAATAAAAGGAGTTTTTGTCAATATCGTCTGTTATAGTTTTGCTATTATTTCTGAAGAACATTTTAGCATAGTATAGTCCATTTCCGGTTTGTTCGGGTCTTATTTTTCTATTTTTTTTAAACTAGACCGGTGCTCCCCCATTATTTTACATTATTAAATAATTAAGTATTACGGCTTTTTTTACGTACCTATACAGACTGTCCGCGGATTACAATAGCACAAACGGATGAAAAATTTTCTTTTTTCGGGAAAAAGTAATTCTTGATAAAAAGTTTTGCTTGTAAAAAAAATGCAATTCACGAAGAGAAAATTTTTATTTTTTAAACAGGGTTCGCAAAAACTTCAAAAACATGATTTTTCTCAAAGAGTAAACTACCTTTATTTTTCATTTGTGACCAAAATGCCAATTAGAAAACTTATTTAGAATAACGTTTGTAATTTAAATCCGAGGTTTAAAATAAATGTTCGATTTTTTTTAATTTTTAGAGGTAAATCGAAATTTTGCTGCTCAGTAAAAATATTAATATTAAATTTGGGTCTGGTGTCATATAAGGTCGGTCGAATTTTGATGGTTTTAAAATTTTAACATATAGCTTAAGCTGTATAGAACAGGTTAAAAGCAAAAAAATTGCGGATTATACACTTTGATGAAAAATTAATAATAAACTATTCATAAATTGACATTTTTACTGAAAATGTCCATGCAAGAAGTGTCATTATTTGACATAATACTTACTGTGTTGCCACGTTGGACCAATTTTCATGATTTGAAGTCATTAACGCTGGTTGGGTATTTCAAAAAGTCTTTATACCTAGTTGAGTTTATTTATAATAAAATATAATTAAAAAAAAATAAGGATATTTATTATTTTATTTTATTTATAAACATCCTTGGGCTACGCAATAGAACGCCGGATACGCGACGGCCGATACCTAATTGAATGGTACAGGGTAAAAAAGATGAATGTCACAAAACACAGTTATCGAGAAAATCGAATTTTAGTGTTAAGAGACTTCTACACTATTTATATGAAAATATTTCAAATTCTTTTTTTTTTGGCCAATATGGCATAAGGTCTCCCTTTAATTATTTATAGCTGCATATCTGTAGGTTGATGTCATATAGACGTGCAATATTTTTTTTATGGGTAAAACCTACATAATTAATGCAAAAACGATGAATGTCACATAACTATTGTGCAAAAGTCGGCAATAAGCGGAACTTCTTGGAAAGGGAAAATAAAAAATAGTTGGATGATAAAAGAGGCCAACCAACAGTGGATCACACACTGGGGTTGGGAGGAAGAGTTAAGGTGGCTAAGCCCTTCTCCCCCTCCCGATAATATGGACATTCATCCTTTTTTCTCTGAACGCCAGGACATTAATCTTTTTTCCCCTGTACTGTGATATTGAATCTTGATGTAGTGTCTATATCTCATCGTTTTTGCTCGGTTTACATAGTAAATTAAATTCTACCGTTATTAAGCTACACATTCCAGCCTTAACCTTAAATTCGATTTTTTTGGACATTCATCTTTTTTACCCTGTACCCTTCAATTGAGTTTATTTATAATAAAATATAATTAAAAAAAAAATAAGGATATTTATTAGTTTATTTTATTTATAAACATCCTTGGGCTACGCAATAGAGTACACCTTTAATAGTAACACCTTTACTAGGTAATGTCATCTTATATTGGCGTTGCGGGCTTCGCCCGCCCCGCAACTATTATAAACATCCTTGGGCTACGCCATAGAACGCCGGCTACGCGGCCTAAGTTACACCTTAATGCGGTAATGGCATAAAGCTTATTTTCATTTTTAATATATTACTCTACTTCACCTGAAAATATCAACAAATAACTTGGCAACATTGGTAAAGAAAATAAAATAGCAACAGATATCGGCGAATCCGCGCTTGTCCGCTTAAATTATAAGAATATATTCGATTAAACAAACACGGGTAATATCGTCATATTGCTATCTTCGTCTAACCCTCTTAATGACAATGACAACACTACTAGCGGGCACAGCTTGTTTTTGTATCCAGATAGTCGACCCAAACCCTAAACTAATTAAATATTAAAAATGGCTTTAATTTGAAAAAAATGGCTTTATCCGCATTTTTTTTTGCATCAAATTGTTTCATTTAATGTTAACTTTCTAATAAACCCAAAAACCGGAAGAAATTCGACCGACCTTGTATGACACCAGAACCTAAAATTTTATTAGAATCTATTTTCATAATGGGTGGGGTGTATCTTATTTTAAAATTTTAAATGCATTCCTACCATCTTTTGTAAAAACAAGGAATTTTTTTACCTTTTTATTACTTTGCTTTACGTATGGGGCAAATTTGAAGTTGTCAAATAGAATTTGATGTGTTTTGAATATGTTGACCTTAGAATAAAGAGTTTATTTAGTTTAATGTTACGGTGCGGGCGAAAGTTTTTACAACTTTGTGATAGAGAAATTTAATCAAAGATACCCTAACATTTACGTCTCAAAAATGGGACTTCATAAATTATTAAGAAAATTTCAGCGAATGGTTCAGTTTCCAACTTAAAAAAAACTATGATCAGAATGGCTATCCTAATCGTAGTGCAGTCTGTTGCTGACAATCCTACCCTTTCATTAAGAAAACGAGCTCAAGAACTTGATGTAGTAAAAAACTCATATTCAGTATATTTTAAAGGTAAACAAATATTCCCATTTAAGCCAACTTTTAATCAAACGATGGAAGAAGGAGACGAAGCCAAACGTTTGGATTTTTGTCTTTGGATCGGAAACAAAATTGTAAGTGAAAATAGGAATTTTCGTAAATTTATCATGTTCTCCGATGAATCGTCATTGATAATGTATGTATTTCGACCGCTAATGCTGCTATCCAAAAAAAAAATTCTTTTACCTTTAAAAACAAAAAAAAAATCGAAGATTTATTTTAAATCTCGGATTTAAATTACAAACGTTATTCTAAATAAGTTTTCTAATTGGCATTTTGGTCAAAAATGAAAAATAAAGGTAGTCCCTTTGGAGACAAATCATGTTTTTGAAGTTTTTGCGAACCCTGTATAAAAAATCAAAATTTTCTCTTAGTGAATTGCATTATTTTTACAAGCAAAACTTTTGATCAAGAATTACTTTTTCCCGAAAAATGAAATTTTTCATCCGTTTGTGCTATTGTAAACCCTATCCGGGGACAGTCTGTCCTATAATTTAAAAATTTCTCAATTTTAGCTGTTCTTATATCCATTATTGTTTTGTTTCAGGTTTCAAAATGCGGACTAACAATCATAAAAGACGATACCAGATGTTAAATTGGTAAGAATTTTAATTTTATTTATAAAAATAAGTACCTGAGTTTCAATATACATACTCTAAAGTAAGTGGCGATGGGTCAGCTTAATATCAAATTGGCCCTATGCGAGGGCACAATAAAATCATCTTACAGCTAATGTTGTATAAAAGAAAAACATCTTATCGTTATAGTAAAAATTCACAGATCTTGCCTCTTACGCAAGTATCATAGGCGTATTGAAAATGCCTACCACATACAGTGGTGGCGAGAAGGAAACCATTATGTCACAGCACAGATTACTCCTATCTGTGAGTATGTAACGTGTTGACACAATGGAGCCGCTGGCTATCACGCGTTATTATGACGGCATGGATGCTCCGATTTACTTTGAAATAATAATAAAATTATTATACTTAGAAATGTGTAAATTATACTTAAAAATGTGTAAATTTGACTGTTTTGTTAAAATAAAAATATAGGATAATCTGTATATTAGTACATATTGAAGAGAGCTCAATAAAACCACCCTTTTAAAAATAGCGACAAAATTATTTCTTTAGCTATACACAGCCATTTACCTGCTGGTCCTTGTACTCTTTGTTCATGAAATGTCTATATCTTAAGTCGGCTATGAAATGTTTTGGATTGGTATATCCATTCTCCCCCGACTTTCTGTGTAATACGCCAAGACCGCCGCGCTATTTCGCTTTGTTTGTAAACATTCGAAGGGACACTTTCGGATTCAGAATCTACCATATTTAAATTATTTTTGGCCAACACTTTGCATACAATAGAAAATTAGACTGCAATAATGACGTTGTCAAAATCGAAATTGAAACAATCAAAAATGCGGTTACCATGATATCGACTAATATGGACACCTGAAAATTTTTAAAATTACGAAAACGTTATCTGATATCAATGAAATTTAGACGAATAAAATCTATTTGTACTGTCGTAGATTAAATTTTGAATGATACACGTTCGATATGAACTTTGCGAGAACTTTGTTAATGAAACTTGTGCAATTAAACCACTCGGCTAACGCCTCGTGGTTTAACGTTGCACACGTTTCATTATAATGTTCATATCGAACTAGTATCATTAATAATGTAAAAATGTAGAACAATATTAAAGATAATCTACTTTTTATTATGTCCAAATAAAGTTATATTCAAAATTCAAACACACAGTATAATATTTAAATAGTAATAATATACGCAACCAGAAGTATTTTCAATACTAAAAACGTAAACCGTACAAGTACTGGCCGATTCAACTACTAACTGTTAAATGCCGAAACCCAAAACAAAACAATATTAACACTTAGCCACCGAACTTAGCAGATTATGTCATCGATCCTGTGCTGCTCGGATGTTTACCTATCCATATGCGCTGGTATTTTATATACTAATCTATATAGTAAAATAGTAATAATATTTGGTCTAAATAAACATCCTGTTAAAGCCGACGCCGCTTGTGTTTATTTATGTCCTTAATTTTGGGCTATGCAACCTTGACCTACCCACACCGCAGTCGAGGTCGAGTCTAGCGTGACGCTCTTACATGTCGTTTATTTTTTATGAAACAGACCCGTATATACGAACCGAGTAGTATTTTCAATACTAAAAACCCATTAAAGTATGCAGTGAAATCGATTCCACATTTTTGTAAATTCTAATTTGTATGGAGTTTCTGGATAACGTTTTTTTTTAAATTACCATTTATTTAAGACGCCTGCTACTCCACTGCTTTAAATATAACTATTGCAGGAAGTTGTCAGTAAAATTGTAAAGAACAAAGTATCGTCGACAAAATTTACCCAAACACCTCTCCCACCTTTATTATAAATTATTTGGCATAAGTTCTTCTAAATAGGTTTATGTAAAAGAATAGTCACAAGTAATTTAGATCTCCTAGACGGTAAGAGATACCAGCAAAAGTTAAATTGGGACAAAGTTACGCAGTTTTAAACATGAGTACAAAACCGTCAAAAAATTTGGAAAATTCCTAGTACTTCTGAAGATAATCGAAAAAAACCGAAACGTCTCGGTTAGATATTTATTTATTTTTCAGGTTTATTTACAGACCGAAAGTTAACGTTTGATTTTTTTGTGGTGGTATTTAGAAATTTGACGTTTATCTCGTTTAAATGAACAAGGTTTATAAAAAAGCAAGGAACGATAAGTACCTAACCAAAAAACGCAGGGCTTGGTTTAGATCACGATGATATGGGGACGATATATCTAACCAAATCTAGGTTAAAATTTTGTCAAAGTCATATTATGACATGATGTGCTAAACTAATGAGTAATAAAATAAGTAGACAAATACAAATTGATTTTTGTTGTTTACAAAATTATAACACTTGCACTTTATAAGGAAATAAATGTAGCTGCTTCTTAAGAATAGTCCTGCATGTTCCATAAGATCTTTCCACATCTTGGGACAGGCGTCTTATACAATTTGTCGGCGTACTTTGCATTATTTTACGAACGTTTGCAACAAGTTTTTCTGTTCTTACAGATGGTCTTCCGGCTCCTTTTTTGTGTTGTATAGAACCTGTTTCTCTAAACACAGCCACGGTTCTTTTCAGGCAATGATAAAAATCCCCAGCAATAAAAGCAACGTTGGGAAAATGTTCGTGAAAATCATGCACAAACCCGGATTGTATTGCCACTCACCATTTGCTCTAACCCCGTTTCGAAAATACGCTTCAACCATGAATGTTTTGTGCTGTTGCGTAAAGCCCATTGTGTGAATTGTTCAAGAAATTTGAAAAATTAGCGATGAATCAAATTACTTGTAACGACTGTCAAAGATGACGGAATAACTGATTGATTGTTAATTCAGGTAGTTACTGACACCCAACAGATATTAAGCTCTACGGCTAAGCATTACGTCCTTAGATGGAAGGCCCTCTTTGATGCAAATAATTTTTGCTCGCACGGTATAAAGACTTATTGAAATAACAAACCTGATTATGGCAACCCGACTGAACGTCATAATGAGAATCTAGGCACGCCAACTGATAGGAACGCAAAAGTGACAATGTATACATCTTTGTAAAATGACATAAAAGCACACAGACGAAAATTTTCGATCTTTTACGAATATCA
This sequence comes from Polydrusus pterygomalis, assembly GCA_963969555.1. Lineage (NCBI taxonomy): Eukaryota > Metazoa > Arthropoda > Insecta > Coleoptera > Curculionidae > Polydrusus > Polydrusus pterygomalis. The sequence continues at coordinate 26,834,062 of OZ018379.1, forward strand.
TCAGCAGTACTCGGAATTTTCTTCAAATTGCGCAACTTTACCACCATTAAATCATAGATGTACATAGATGTACCGTTTACAAAGATAAAAATTAAATATGTTATAATTGTATGAAACGTGGATAGCACGTATTTAAAAATGCATACCTGATGATGGTACCCGAATGACGAAACGTCGGAATCAATATCTAATAGCTAAATGATGGTGAACATGTTATAGAAAATAAAAAGCGATAATGAAAATGAAAATTAGTTTTTCGCCATCTCTATAAATAAAGCTAGAAAAAAATAAAAACCGGACCCGAACAAACCCGAACAAACCCGAATATCTTCGTAAGTACTCGAAATTTTTCCAATTTTTCGACGGCATGTTAGTCATGTCCAAATTGCAATTTTCCCCCAATTTATTCTTCGCTGTATCTGTTACCTCACGAGATCCCAATGGGGATCGTCAAATTTGTAACACCCTGTTAATTTATTATTTTTAAACTAAATTAAACTGGTTCCAAACAAATTTGTTCCGTCGCTTGCAGAAGTTTTCTGTTTCTTAGCCGCCCAACTGGTGGCCTCAAAACAACCCCAACAAGGCTCAGTTATCTTCAAACTTCGCGGTGCAAATTGACCGTAAAGTTTACATTTTTTGATCCACTTAAGGAAAGCAATACAATCAACAATCCAGGTTTTTGGAGAGCCTGAGGATAAAAGCGTTAAATGGGGTAAAAAATTATTATTTGTGGTATCTCGGTATCTAAAAGGCAAGAGAACCCCGTTGAGAACGAAAAGAGCCGGAAAGTGAAACATATAATTTGTTTAAAATATTTATTTTTCTATACAATATAAGTAACGGAAAAAAGATTGAGAACATAATGGGTATATGATTATTTATGTATATAAAAAATCGTTTTTAACCAGAAATTAATGATGACAAATTTTTGCTGATTGCCTGTGTTCGAAAACAAAGGTTATATTATTATTTTCGAGTTCATCATTAAAAAATGTATCCAGCATTTATAAATATGATAATCTATTGCACGTGTTATCAAAAAAAGATGGCCCTATGATGCCATGGATGGATATCGCGCACCACACGTTCACTTTTGTGAAATATTGTCTTCTCGTCATAATTCTGAATTTGGGAAAATTATTATTTTAGCTATACACAGCCATTTACCTGCTGGTCCTTGTACTCTTTGTTCATGAAATGTCTAAATCTTAAGTCGGCTATGAAATGTTTTGGATTGGTATATCCATTCTTCCCCGACTTTCTGTGTAATACGCCAAGACCGCCGCGCTATTTCGCTTTGTTTCAGCGACATTCACTGTTTATTTTTTTCCAATTTTATCGAAATTGAAACAATCAAAAATGCGGTTACCATGATATCGACTAATATGGACACCTGAAAATTAAAAAAATTACGAAAACGTTATCTGATATCAATGAAATTTAGACGAATAAAATCTATTTGCACTGTCGTAGATTAAATTTTGAATGATACACGTTCGATATGAACTTTGTTAATGAAACTTGTGCAATTAAATCACTCGGCTGACGCCTCGTGGTTAAACGTTGCACACCTTTCATTATAGTGTTCATCGAACTAGTATCATTATTAACTATCTACTCTACTAACTGTTCTCTCTCCCGGCCATATTATCTTAATATCAACAAATATAATAATAAATGCCGAAACCCGAAACAAAACAATATTAATACTCAGCAGATGATGTCATCGATCCTGTGCTGCTCGGATGTTTGTTTAGACTTCACCGCCGTGTTATTTATGTGCATGTCGCATGTCGCGTTCATTTTTCATGAAATAGACCCGTATATACGCACCCAGTAGTATTTTCAATACTAATATTTTCAATACTAAAAGATCAATGTCGTCATATCTTTGACAAATGTCTATAAAAAAAACAATTGAAATAACGTCATGTCAAGGCTATATTAATTTTATTCTGGACTTCTGGGCAAACCTGTATATTTTTGACTTTTATTTTCCAACCGTTTGGAGAGAATTTTCTGAATTCTATTTGCAGCATATTTGGCAATATTAAAGAACCCGTTCCTTGAAATATACGAAAGTCATGTGGTTCTTTTAAATGAAACAGTACCTATATGTGAATATTTTAATGAAAATTACTTTATTTTTTATAATCCTAAAAAACTATATGGAATGTTTTGTCTCTCCTTATAGTATATGTTTATGGATCAATTACCGTTTTTCGCTGTGTTGATCCAAAACAACTCCTTTCAGGTATCGAACTCCCCAAATGCAAATCGTCCGTGAAGTTTACATTTTTGATCCACTTTAGAAAAAGCAACACGATCATAAATAGGTTTTCAAAACCCCGAGGATAAAAGCATTAAATGAGGTAAAAAATTATTTGAGTTATCCAAAGGCGAGAAAATCGCATTGAGAAGGCAATGAGCCGGACAAAAATGTCAAGCTTTATTGAAACTATTTATTTCGTTATTGAAACATGTAGCGTGTATTACATTTAGAAGTATTGTTATTTATAGTAAATGTCGATTACTCTATATCAGATAGGGAGTAGGAAGAAACAACTTTAGAACCATTTGTCTTAAAATGGTGCAAATAAATGGTATACGGCTAAGTTAATTACAAGAAACCTGATGTTAGGACAGCTCCAGGTGGAGGTTTAGAATTGACTGAAATAGAATATTTTTTTTCCAATAAAATGACTACGAATAGTAAATACGTTATCTGTATCTATTTGGACACTTTGATTATTATGCACCAAGAGTGACGGCTGTTCCATAACGTCATTTAGTCAAGGACCTCCCTCAATATTCTCTGTATATATAAGTAACCATCTTTGCAGTACAATTAAGTCATCTGTTATATATAGCACCCCGTTGAAGTCTGGTCTATTTTACGTTAAGATGTTGGCGACAGAGACAGGACTGGGTTGGCTCTTTTACCGTCGCATTCGTCATATTTTAAACTTGTACAGTGGTCTAAATGGTTTATTAGCATAATGGCTTGTAAAAATACATCGTAATTTTATTAACAATTAAAACATCGAACTCAACGTGCGATAAAATAAAAGTTATGGCGTTCTTCTTTGGTAAAACATAAAAATACATTTGACATACACTTAAATTACCAATGGAAAACGCTATGAACAACTCTGACAACATACAAGAGTTTCATCGCCCAAATATTGTAGAAGAGCCAATCAAGCGGCAAGCGCGTGTTTCGCCATATTATAATTTACGTTCGGGGCGTAGTACAAAGCCGCCCAAATGCCATGTGTTTTTAAATACAAACAGCTGGATTCGTTCTCAGTAAGCGCAAGGTTTGGCAACCCATTGTACCGTAATTATAATGGATAAACTAATAATATTAAATTTATAATAGCAAATGTTTGTTGTTGAAAATAGGAGAGTTAATTAACCTAAACTGGTTTATTCTACTCACCGTTCAATTTAAATAATAAAAACCAAGAAAATTTAGTCTCTGAAACCTGACTCGTGAGCTTGCTTTGGCCCACTACTGAACTGGGAACTTTTAGTTCCAATTCGAAAAAAATGTCAGCTGTTAATGTCATATCTGATGGTGTCGACTGTCGAAACGCTTTGTTTTTAGAAAAAGTTGACTATAGCCATAATTTTACGTTAAAAAGGTTGGATTTATACAGTGTCACCAGTTAGGTCCGCATCATATGGGATTTTTTTATTAATAGCTTTATTCAAAATTTGACTCGGCATCAAGTTCGGCTTCGATCGAGATGAAAATTAAGCAAAAAAATATTAGTCACGTGATTCGCATTATCTATCAAATTTTAATTTTTTCCAAAAAATAATTCAAAAGTGGGGTTATTTCCGAAAATATCGAAAAAAGTTATTAAAAAAAGTTTTTTAAGTGCAGTTTCTAGCCAACATGCAAAATTTCAGCTGCATAAGATCATTTTGATTTTTTACCCATATTTTGTAAATTGCACCACTTTTCCAAAATAAGAATTAACGCAAACTATACATAAAACTTCTTAGTTTTGACAATGCTTTATTTCAGATACATTTTCTTTAAAGTAGCGCCATATTAAATGTGTGTTTTTCTAAAATTGGGCTACTAAAATTTGGTCGCATGTGAGGCAAAGTTTATTTGTTTTTGACCCTGTATAAGGTAACTTCATAAAATAAGTATTTTTGAAAACTTAGTTTGTGCCGGAAAGTAAAAAAATAAAAAATAAAGTAAAGGGGTTTTTAATTAAATCGTTGAAAATAGATAAACGTACGTTAAGTTAAACTAAAATTTATTTTCCACTTAATGAACCCTTTACTGATGACACTGTGTTCTTTTTAGTCTTAATATTAAGGTGTATTACTTTCAGACACAAACTACGTTTTCAAAAATACTTATTTTATGAAGTTATACAGGGTCAAAAACAAATAAACTTTGCGTTACATGCGATCAAATTTTAATAGCCCAATTTTGATTTTGTAGAAAAACACACATTTAATTTTAATATGGCGCCACTCTAAAGAAAATGTATCTGAAATAAGGCATCGTCAAAACTAAGAAGTTTTATGTAGGTTGCGTTGAGTCTTATTTTGCAAAAGTGGTGCAATTTACAAAATATAGGTAAAAATTAAAAATTATCTTATGCAGCCAAAATTTTCCATGTGGGCTAGAAACTGCATTTTAAAAAACTTTTTCTAATAACTTTTTTCGATATTTTCAGAAATAACCCCACTTTTGAATTACCTACTTTTTGGGAAAAATTAAAATTTGACAGATAATGCGAATCACGTGACTACTATTTTTTTACTTACTTTTCATCTCGATCGAAGCAGAACTTGATGCCAAAGTCAAATTTTGAATATAGCTATTAATAAAAATATCCCATATTATTATTATATATTTACTGGTGTATTAATAAAAGCAGAAGAAGAAATATGCGCAAATTCGACAAAATTTCGTTTTATGCTTTTATTAATTTATTAATTAATTTTTTTAAACTGTACAAATGCGGGTACCTTCTGGTTCTAATAGATACCCGAATATTAAAGCATTCCCTTACATAATTTCTCAAAGTTATCGAACCCTCATCTTAATTTTGTATAACCATATTCCGTTAACACACGTTTTCTCTGATTTTACTTCTCCAATAATGGACCGAAAATAATCCTAAAAAGATTTAGTTATCGTTCAACTCCCCGATGCAAATCGACCATAAAGTTTGCTTTTTTTGATCCACTTAAGGAAAGCAACACAATCAGAGATCTTGAAAAGCCTGAGGTTAAAACCATTAAACGAGGTAAAGAATATTTGCGGTATTCAAAGGCGAGAAAATACAGTTTCTGGGGAAATGAACCGAAGACTGAAAAATATAGCATGAAATAATTTCCTTCGGTTTTAAAGAAGGAACAAACCCCAAAGGACCTAATGTAAATATGTATTTATTATTACTGATAATTTAAACACAAAGAAATGACTTTTTAATTGGGCTGTTTTGTAAATGACAAATGACCATTTTTATCACAATATGTTTTGAACATAATTATCCTCGAAACGTCTTACTCATTTTTATAAATTTGTTAGAGGTAACTGGTATACTTTAAAAGTATCCCCCATCGACACTAGATGTCTGTAGGACGGCATAATAATATGTATTAATTTGGAATTAATTATATTATTAATGCATAAAAGGTATTTATTAAAATTTTGAAGAAGTAGTCCATACTCAAAGTGGAGTTAAATGATACAGAAAAAGAAAAGCACGAAGTCTTTCTCCACAATCTTTATTAAACGAAAAACTAGGCGAACCTAGTATTACATCGACATGTTTCGAGTGTAGAAACACTCATCATCAGGAAACAAAGTGAAAATTAAAATGCTGATGTTTTTAGCAAGAGAAAATAATGGTGAGATTGAGCCGTAATGGAGCTTTTAATGGTGTACAAGAGATGTAAAATTGAAAAATCAGAAGATCAAAAATCAAGACTCCAGCATACTGAAGAGTCGAGGGTTAACGTAGAAGCACACTGTCGTGCGAAAAAAAAAGATAGGGTAGTAAAAATTAGGGAGTTTTGAAAAACATATCTGTTAAAATAAGTATTAATAAATTACTGAAACATCCTGAGTTTTATTGAGCCCAGTCAGAAACGTTTGAAAATGTTGGGGTGAGATGTAAAGAAAGAAGAGAAAAAGAAAAATTTGTTTTTTTTGGTCAGATCATCTGTAAAAAAATAGAAAGGGGAATGTAGAAAATGAAATTTAAGAAGTGTAGTAGATTAGCTTACCTTTTAATGTAAAAGTAAAAACAGTTGGGGTACCAGGCTTTTTACGGCCCAGTTACCCCGCCAGAGTCAAAGCAGACACATTGTGTGGAAAATTTTTTTGTGTTCCCGTTATAGAGGTGCTACTGTAGCCAACACGTGTAGAATGGGAAATGAATCTAAACTTGACATTGTAAAAGAGGGGAACAAATGACAAACGTTTTGGCGGTCAAAATGAAGAATCCTCAAGTATGCCAGGAGTTTATAAGAATTTTGTAAAAGTTATAAAGGAGAAAAGCTCAATTAGGGTTCAAAATTGCTTAAAATACTAAAAATCACTTAAAATACAAGATACAATCAATACAATCCCTATAAAATAGAAAGAAAATTACATTTAGAAATATGTTGCTGAGGTTTGAAAATAGGCATCATAAGTATTTGTGTGACGACCTCTGTTGGTAGGTTTATAATATTAGAAAGGTGTAACTCAGTATTTCGACAAAGTAAAAAGTGACTATCACAGTGCCATCTATGAGCAAGAGGTAATTAATGTAAGACCTTTTGGTTTGTCGGTAAAGTAAATTAGATAACGTAGAGATGTTAAAATTGGTGCTGAAAATCAATTAGTCGCGGATAAAAGCAGACCAATTTACGATCACCCAAATTGTGTTAGCGAGTGGCCCTTACCGTAGCCAACGCCATAAAGAAGAGTTACTCACAGATGGCCCTGAAAATAGGTTATGTTATAATTATTGAAAATCAATTGAGATCGAAAAGATAAAGCAGAAAAAGGGGGGCAAAAGGATTCAGAGAAGGGTCAGTTGAGTCATGAAAAGTTGAGGGAATTAAAAAAGTTTGTGGAACTGTGTTGAATTTGGTCATTTAGACAGATGATATTTAAATTATTTAAAGTTTTATTGATTTCCAGAATCTCCAAGAGATCGAGTTTGTTACCCTTAGTGCAAAAGTGTAGATATTTTGTGTGAGAGTCTGGTATAAAGTTGTGTTTATTTGAATGAATGTGTCTAGAAAAGTTGGATTTAATTTTAGAGGGTGAGAGGTCCTGATTCTGAGCTCTTTCTAATTCCCTGCAGTGCTCACGTATTCTTGTGGAGAACTTACGACCTGTTTGGCCGACATAAATCGCAGAACAGCCTTCTGTTGAACACGAAATGCTGTACACGCCTGACCTATCAGAAATGGGGACATGGTCTTTCGAACTTCCTAGGAACCTTTTTAAAGAGTGTTGTGTTTTGAATGCAATGTCAATATCAAATGATTTAAAGATTTTTTTAAGTTTATACGAGATGGGGCCCCAGAACGGTAATGAATAATATCTTTTTGAGGTTGTGTCTTTGGACAAGAGATTTTTGTTTAGAAATTTATTTAAGTGCTTATAATATATTTTATTGATCACGTTCAGAGGAAAGCCGTTATTAGTACCTATTTGTCTGATGAGACTCAGTTCTGTTTTAAATTCGTTATCTCCAAGGGGGATAGCAAAAAGTCTGGAGAAGAATGAGTGAAACGAGGCAAACTTTTGATTGTGTGGATGATTAGAGTGGTATGGGATGATCGAATCTGTACTAGTAGGTTTGTGATAGATAGAAAATGAAATTTTATTGTTCTTTTTGGTTAATTTCAGATCTAAGAAAGCAATAGAGTTGTCTACTTCCACTTCAGACGTGAATTTTATGGCAGGATGAATAGAATTCAGAAAAGTGATGAAAGACTGAAGGTCTTGTTCAGTACCGGTAAATATTGCAAAAATGTCATCTACGTATCTTCTTATGAAGAGTATATGTTTAAAAAGAGGATGAGTTTTTATTTTGGATTCAATGAAAGACATAAAAATTTCTGCGAGCAGGGGGGACAAAGCTGATCCCATGGCAAGTCCGGAAATTTGTTTATAAAATTGGTTGTTAAATTGAAAAAAGTTTTGTTTGAGAACTAAGTCTACTAGGATACAAATATTATTGACATGTTCGTGTTCCAAATCTGTGTTATCCGTAAGAAGAGTTTTAATTAGGTTGAGACATTCAATAGGGGGTATACTAGGAAATAAGTTTGTAACATCGAAAGATACTAGTAAAGAAGAATCAGGAATATGTATGTTTGTAAGGTCCCTAGCAAGATCTGAAGAATTTTTAACTGAGAAAGAGCTTTTAAATTTAGTTAGGTTAAGTAAAGTCTGATTAAGCCAAATACTGAGTTTGTAACAAGGTGAGCTGCAGTAAGACACAACAGGGCGAACAGGTATATTCTGCTTGTGAATCTTGGGGAGACCATAAAGCAGAGGTGTTGAAGGGTTTATAGGTGTGAGCTTGTATTTATTAGTTTTAAAATGAATAAGAGTGTCATTGGTTTGTTTTAAAGTGGTTTTGAACAATTGAAAAAATTTATCTAATGGATTATTGGGAATTAAAGAAAAATCATCGGAAGAGAGGAAATTATTAACCTTTTCAATATATTGTGGTCTTTCCAAAATTACCAAGCAGTTGCCCTTATCAGCTTTTGATATAACTAAATTGTTGTCAATAATTTTGGATTTTAAAGATTTAAGGGTTTTATACTCATTGTCATTCTTCAACTGGGGTATACCATTATAAAATTGATTAAGGGATGTAGTACAGAGAGATCTCAATGTGTCCTTCTTAACGGATTCATGAGAAGTTGAAATGATGTTTTCACAATCAACAGCAATGACTTCTAAGTCTCTAGTCTCAGGCTGAAAATGAAAGTTGTACTTAAGACCCAAATCAAGTAAACTCACTTCGTGCTCTTCGAACTGAGTACTGCTTAGGTTAAGCGTTCTCTCATTGAACCTAAAACCATCGACATTTGAAATGTTTAAAGTTTCTTCGTTTAATTCAGATTTAAAAATAGAGTTGTCAAAGCTGATATTATTGGAAGAGGAGTCATTAATTTTATTAGCAAAAGTGGAATTAAAAAAGTTGTTTCTGTTATTAGAATTGGATTTATGATTAATAGAAAAGTTAAAAGTACGCCCCTGATGGGTGGTTAAGTTATCCAGTTTATTTTTTAAACGTTGAAATTTAATATTTTTTTGATCATGAACATAATTTTGTAAAGAAAGGCACACTAAATCACATTCTACACCCAGTCCAGTGGGACTCTTTGTGCCTTTCTTTACAAAATTATGTTCATGATCAAAAAAATATTAAATTTCAACGTTTAAAAAATAAACTGGATAACTTAACCACCCATCAGGGGCGTACTTTTAACTTTTCTATTAATCATAAATCCAATTCTAATAACAGAAACAACTTTTTTAATTCCACTTTTGCTAATAAAATTAATGACTCCTCTTCCAATAATATCAGCTTTGACAACTCTATTTTTAAATCTGAATTAAACGAAGAAACTTTAAACATTTCAAATGTCGATGGTTTTAGGTTCAATGAGAGAACGCTTAACCTAAGCAGTACTCAGTTCGAAGAGCACGAAGTGAGTTTACTTGATTTGGGTCTTAAGTACAACTTTCATTTTCAGCCTGAGACTAGAGACTTAGAAGTCATTGCTGTTGATTGTGAAAACATCATTTCAACTTCTCATGAATCCGTTAAGAAGGACACATTGAGATCTCTCTGTACTACATCCCTTAATCAATTTTATAATGGTATACCCCAGTTGAAGAATGACAATGAGTATAAAACCCTTAAATCTTTAAAATCCAAATTATTGACAACAATTTAGTTATATCAAAAGCTGATAAGGGCAACTGCTTGGTAATTTTGGAAAGACCACAATATATTGAAAAGGTTAATAATTTCCTCTCTTCCGATGATTTTTCTTTAATTCCCAATAATCCATTAGATAAATTTTTTCAATTGTTCAAAACCACTTTAAAACAAACCAATGACACTCTTATTCATTTTAAAACTAATAAATACAAGCTCACACCTATAAACCCTTCAACACCTCTGCTTTATGGTCTCCCCAAGATTCACAAGCAGAATATACCTGTTCGCCCTGTTGTGTCTTACTGCAGCTCACCTTGTTACAAACTCAGTATTTGGCTTAATCAGACTTTACTTAACCTAACTAAATTTAAAAGCTCTTTCTCAGTTAAAAATTCTTCAGATCTTGCTAGGGACCTTACAAACATACATATTCCTGATTCTTCTTTACTAGTATCTTTCGATGTTACAAACTTATTTCCTAGTATACCCCCTATTGAATGTCTCAACCTAATTAAAACTCTTCTTACGGATAACACAGATTTGGAACACGAACATGTCAATAATATTTGTATCCTAGTAGACTTAGTTCTCAAACAAAACTTTTTTCAATTTAACAACCAATTTTATAAACAAATTTCCGGACTTGCCATGGGATCAGCTTTGTCCCCCCTGCTCGCAGAAATTTTTATGTCTTTCATTGAATCCAAAATAAAAACTCATCCTCTTTTTAAACATATACTCTTCATAAGAAGATACGTAGATGACATTTTTGCAATATTTACCGGTACTGAACAAGACCTTCAGTCTTTCATCACTTTTCTGAATTCTATTCATCCTGCCATAAAATTCACGTCTGAAGTGGAAGTAGACAACTCTATTGCTTTCTTAGATCTGAAATTAACCAAAAAGAACAATAAAATTTCATTTTCTATCTATCACAAACCTACTAGTACAGATTCGATCATCCCATACCACTCTAATCATCCACACAATCAAAAGTTTGCCTCGTTTCACTCATTCTTCTCCAGACTTTTTGCTATCCCCCTTGGAGATAACGAATTTAAAACAGAACTGAGTCTCATCAGACAAATAGGTACTAATAACGGCTTTCCTCTGAACGTGATCAATAAAATATATTATAAGCACTTAAATAAATTTCTAAACAAAAATCTCTTGTCCAAAGACACAACCTCAAAAAGATATTATTCATTACCGTTCTGGGGCCCCATCTCGTATAAACTTAAAAAAATCTTTAAATCATTTGATATTGACATTGCATTCAAAACACAACACTCTTTAAAAAGGTTCCTAGGAAGTTCGAAAGACCATGTCCCCATTTCTGATAGGTCAGGCGTGTACAGCATTTCGTGTTCAACAGAAGGCTGTTCTGCGATTTATGTCGGCCAAACAGGTCGTAAGTTCTCCACAAGAATACGTGAGCACTGCAGGGAATTAGAAAGAGCTCAGAATCAGGACCTCTCACCCTCTAAAATTAAATCCAACTTTTCTAGACACATTCATTCAAATAAACACAACTTTATACCAGACTCTCACACAAAATATCTACACTTTTGCACTAAGGGTAACAAACTCGATCTCTTGGAGATTCTGGAAATCAATAAAACTTTAAATAATTTAAATATCATCTGTCTAAATGACCAAATTCAACACAGTTCCACAAACTTTTTTAATTCCCTCAACTTTTCATGACTCAACTGACCCTTCTCTGAATCCTTTTGCCCCCCTTTTTCTGCTTTATCTTTTCGATCTCAATTGATTTTCAATAATTATAACATAACCTATTTTCAGGGCCATCTGTGAGTAACTCTTCTTTATGGCGTTGGCTACGGTAAGGGCCACTCGCTAACACAATTTGGGTGATCGTAAATTGGTCTGCTTTTATCCGCGACTAATTGATTTTCAGCACCAATTTTAACATCTCTACGTTATCTAATTTACTTTACCGACAAACCAAAAGGTCTTACATTAATTACCTCTTGCTCATAGATGGCACTGTGATAGTCACTTTTTACTTTGTCGAAATACTGAGTTACACCTTTCTAATATTATAAACCTACCAACAGAGGTCGTCACACAAATACTTATGATGCCTATTTTCAAACCTCAGCAACATATTTCTAAATGTAATTTTCTTTCTATTTTATAGGGATTGTATTGATTGTATCTTGTATTTTAAGTGATTTTTAGTATTTTAAGCAATTTTGAACCCTAATTGAGCTTTTCTCCTTTATAACTTTTACAAAATTCTTATAAACTCCTGGCATACTTGAGGATTCTTCATTTTGACCGCCAAAACGTTTGTCATTTGTTCCCCTCTTTTACAATGTCAAGTTTAGATTCATTTCCCATTCTACACGTGTTGGCTACAGTAGCACCTCTATAACGGGAACACAAAAAAATTTTCCACACAATGTGTCTGCTTTGACTCTGGCGGGGTAACTGGGCCGTAAAAAGCCTGGTACCCCAACTGTTTTTACTTTTACATTAAAAGGTAAGCTAATCTACTACACTTCTTAAATTTCATTTTCTACATTCCCCTTTCTATTTTTTTACAGATGATCTGACCAAAAAAAACAAATTTTTCTTTTTCTCTTCTTTCTTTACATCTCACCCCAACATTTTCAAACGTTTCTGACTGGGCTCAATAAAACTCAGGATGTTTCAGTAATTTATTAATACTTATTTTAACAGATATGTTTTTCAAAACTCCCTAATTTTTACTACCCTATCTTTTTTTTTCGCACGACAGTGTGCTTCTACGTTAACCCTCGACTCTTCAGTATGCTGGAGTCTTGATTTTTGATCTTCTGATTTTTCAATTTTACATCTCTTGTACACCATTAAAAGCTCCATTACGGCTCAATCTCACCATTATTTTCTCTTGCTAAAAACATCAGCATTTTAATTTTCACTTTGTTTCCTGATGATGAGTGTTTCTACACTCGAAACATGTCGATGTAATACTAGGTTCGCCTAGTTTTTCGTTTAATAAAGATTGTGGAGAAAGACTTCGTGCTTTTCTTTTTCTGTATTTATTAAAAGCTATTAAACCATGAAATTATTTGTTACTGCCCAGAATTCTAAATTAACTTGACTTGCATACCCTATAACGTACTGCAGATTTAGTAATAAGACACTACGTATTATTCAAGTGACCCCAATGAGAAATATTCTGGATATTTGGAAACCGTTGTTTTCGATTACTGTCCTCAAGGGATAACTATCCGTAATTAGGTTACAGAGGGAAGATTTATTAACATCCATGTAACATCAGATTGTATCATTAGGTAACAAAATCTTTGTTCTTGCAAAAACATTTTCTACCGAAGAAAAAGCTCAGGGAGTTTTTTTATTTTATTTCTAATTATTGACGTAAAACAATTCCCTTAATATCTTTAATAATATCGGGTCAGGAGCTCCTTTGTGAAAAGCAATTTAGGGCTGAGAGTTACGTGAAAATATTGACGACCAAAAAAAAATTCACAGATCTTGCATCTTACGCAAGTATCATAGGCGTATTGAAAATACCTACCACATACAATGGCGAGAAGGAACCCATTATGTCACAGCACAGATTACTTCTATCTGTGAGTATGTAACGTGCCGCTATCATGCGTTATTATGACGGCATGGATGCTCCGATTTAGTTTGAAATAATAATTAAATTATTATACTTAGAAATGTGTAAATTATAATTAGAAATGTGTAAATTTGACTGTTTTGTTAAAATAAAAAATATAGGATAATCTGTATATTAGTATATATTGAAGAGAGCTCAAAACCACCTTTTCAAAAATAGCGACAAAATTATTTCTTTAGCTATACACAGCCATTAACCTGCTGGTCCTTGTACTCTTTGTTCATGAAATGTCTAAATCTTAAGTCGGCTATGAAATGTTTTGGATTGGTATATGCCATTCTCCACCAACTTTCTGTGTAATATGCCAAGACCGCCGCGCTATTTCGCTTTGTTTCAGCGACATTCACGGTTTATTTTTTTCCAATTTTATCGAAATTGAAACAATCAAAAATGCGGTTACCATGATATCGACTAATATGGACACTTGAAAATTTTAAAAATTACGAAAACGTGACGTAATGAAATTTAGACGAATAAAATCTATTTGCACTGTCGTAGATTAAATTTTGAATGATACACGTTCGATATGAACTTTGTTAATGAAACTTGTGCAATTAAACCACTCGGCTGACGCCTCGTGGTTTAAGGTTGCACACGTTTCATTGTAGTGTTCATCGAACTAGTATCATTAATAACTATCTACTTACTGTTCTCAGACTTCTACTGTTCTCTCTCCCGGCCATATTATCTTAATATCAACAAATATAATAATAAATGCCGAAACCCAAAACAAAACAATATTAATAATTAGCAGGTGATGTCATCGATCCTGTGCTGCTCGGATGTTTGTTTAGACGCCGTGTTATTTATGTGCATGTCGCATTTCGCGTTCATTTTTCATGAAATATACCCGTATATACGCACCCAGTAGTATTTTCAATACTAAAACGGTCTTATATATCCACATGGTAAAATCAAACGGTTTTTACCACGCTTTTATTAGCTTCACCTGTATGTTTGTTCGTCCGTAACCGACTTCTTTGAACCCGATTTTGACCCACTTTAAACGGTCAGATTTAAATTAAATTTTGTAAACTTATCAAGAACCGCTGACAATACAATAAACTACTATCAATCTACTCAAAAAAAAGAAACTCAAACTAAAAAATGAAAAATAAATATAGTTTAAAAAAACGAAAAAACACGTTTTAATAATTAATCAAACTAAAAAGCGGAAAATAAATATAGTTTAAAATAATTCTTGAAATTCTTAATATAGGCAGAAAATAATAATGAACGATAAACTATTATGTGTGCTATATTTTTCGTATCATCAAAATATATTACAATATAGTGACAAATAACAAAGTATATATTCGTTTTTATTTTACATAGTCAATATTTCGTTACTTAAGAAAAAATATTCCCAAATTTGACCTAGTTTCGTTTTATGTTTTAGTATTGAAAATACTACTGGGTGCGTATATACGGGTCTATTTCATGAAAAATGAACGCGACATGCGACATGCACATAAATAACACGGCGGTGAAGTATAAACAAACATCCTAGCAGCACAGGATCGATAACATCATCTGCTGAGTATTAATATTGTTTTGTTTTGGGTTTCGGCATTTATTATTATATTTGTTGATATTAAGATAATATGGCCGGGAGAGAGAACAGTTAGTAGATAGTTATTAATGATACTAGTTCGATGAACACTATAACGAAACGTGTGCAACGTTAAACCACGAGGCGTCAGCCGAGTGCTTTAATTTCACAAGATTCATTAACAAAGTTCATATCGAACGTGTATCATTGAAAATTTAATCTACGACAGTGCAAATAGATTTTATTCGTCTAATTTCATTGATATCAGATAACGTTTTCGTAATTTTTAAAATTTTCAGGTGAATATATATATATAATATAATAAACAGGGAATGTCGCTGAAACAAAGCGAAATAGCGCGGCGATCTTGGCGTATTACACAGAAAGTCGGGGAAGAATGGATATACCAATCCAAAACATTTCATAGCCGACTTAAGATTTAGACTTTTCATGAACAAAGAGTACAAGGACCAGCAGGTAAATGGCTGTGTATAGCTAAAGAAATAATTTTGTCGCTATTTTTAAAAAGGTGGTTTTGAGCTCTCTTCAATATGTACTAATATACAGATTATCCTATATTTTTTTATTTTAACAAAACAGTCAAATTTACACATTTCTAAGTATAATAATTTAATTATTATTTCAAACTAAATCGGATCATCCATGCCGTCATAATAACGCGTGATAGCGGCACGTTACATACTCACAGATAGGAGTAATCTGTGCTGTGACATAATGGTTTCCTTCTCGCGACTGTATGTGGTAGGTATTTTCAATACGCCTATGATACTTGCGTAAGATACAAGATCTGTGAATTTTTACGAGTGTTTTTATTAATTTTGACCTAGTTTCGTTTTATGTTTTTACGAGTGTTTTTATTAATTTATGAATTAATTGTTTTTAAACGTAAAACTGAAGAAAATAGTTATTTGTGTAACTAGTGCAAAAAGTATATCTTTGTTGCATGATGCATGAAGACTTCGTCTCGAGCTGCAATCATGTTGAGTGCACACAACATTTTTTCTACAATCGGATTTAATTTTTTTTTCAAATTTTATTGAAGAATATTTTACAATACAAAAAATATTACTAAATAATTCTTAACAATAACATGAACAGTTTAAACTAACGGTATTTTTGTAAGTATTTCTTTTTTTTTTTGAGTTAATTTCATATCAATATCGCAGTTAGAGCAATTTACTATGGTAACTGATGGACAAAGTACATGTCCATTAATTTCTTCAATTTTATTCTCGTGGAGGTATCAGGTTCTTCACTTACTTTTTACACTAGTGCAAAAAAGTATGTTACTTTTTACACTAGTGCAAAAAAGTTAAACTTTTGGCACAGTAGATAGTGCGAAAAATAGTAACTTTTTGCACGATCGTAGAAAAACGTTTTTTAATAAACCCCTATAGAAAAGTTATTTTGGTTCATAGAAAAATTGGGAAAGTCTCCCACAATTTTTCCACGGGGTTTGGAAAAAAATGTTGTCTCCAAAGATGAGCTCTAGTAACCGTAGAGATTGCTGGTTGCAAAAATTTAGAACAGAACTATCGTGTCCCCTGACCAGACTACCCATCGAAACCTGCCATATCGTCAATATCAGGTTACACAGACACAGAATAATTTTTTTGACGATATCAATAATTATTTCAACTTTACTAGCACATTAGAGTACACGAAACATTAAATAATTACACTAAATCACACATCGAATTTAAACACACAATAGTTTCGTAAATACTTCACAGAAAGAAATCTTACCACTAAATCAAAGTTAGTTTCCCTTATACCTATCTAACCTGAAACAACTACGTGGCCCCGAGAATGATAAGTTTTGGCGGTATGTTACAAGATGCATTCAAGCCTAACCAATAAGTTATACCTAAAAGGTATTAATTATTAAATCTACTGGAAGCAGCTAAAACTAGCTCTGAAAATTGCCTATATTAATTAACAAAATAGGGAAAGTCGGGGTAAGACGAGCAAGGATGTAAATCATAAGACAATAATGATCAAAGATTGTTAAACTTTTATCACGTAAAAATATAAACCATTAGGCTTTCTGTTTTCAAAAACGGGTTAGGTATTAACAATTATCTTTAAAAATATAGTAATGTAAACAAAAACGAAAAATATGTCTACTAACATATTTAAAATATTTTCATCAGGTAGCAAATTTTAAGAAAATATATTTGGATAGTTTTATACTCAGACCATAGTGCTTGGTCTGAGATTTTATATTACCTATGTATGATTATCAAGTATTTTCTAACAATTGTTAAATGTTGATGTTGAGACAATCATCAACAGGTATTATTTATGTTTTATAAATTATCAAGATAAAGCCACTCATATGTTAGCTGGTGGTTGACAGAATATGCAGGTATAAATTTACGTCTAAGATTTTTAAATTTTCTTTATGTTATCTAACAATTTTATGCATTAAGTTAATAGTTAATCTGATTAGATAGGAGTAACTCTCAACTTAATAAAGAATACCTGATATTCCTCAGAACAAAAGACCATAAAATTACTCTGTAACGGCTACAAAAGATGATTTTGCTGATGCAATAAAATATTTTGGAACTCCATTAAACTACCTTACCCCGACTTCTCCTACTAATTACACACCGCCTGTGGCGCAGTTTTACAAGTCGGGCCCAAGTGCACTTAACTTGGAAGCTGTCAGGCTTTTGGAAATGATTTCTGCAAATTCGCAAGCCACAAAACCATTAGGTGTGTTTTGTTTTCTCTTTCCTTTCCCAAACACGCGAACTGACTTGTTTCCTGAAACAGTTCAATTTGTCAATGTTAAGTCAAGGTTTAACGGTAGCAAGGCGGGAGTAAGTAGGGATTTGCTATCTCTGTATTAAGAGGTAGAAAGTTAAATTATTATACTTGACTTTTGAATATATCTTTTTAGGCTTTATAATTTATGTAACCTGTTCGTTTTTGCAATAGGCTGAAGTTTCATTGTTCCAACGTGTTATTATAGATAGGTGTGTTAGCGCTTGTCTCTTTGACTGATCAATACCTATAGGTATTATAAACTTATTTGATTTTATTAGACAGTTTTTGCATTTAGTTTTTTGCTTTTTCCACAAACACAAAAATATCAGAATGCTTTATTTTAGAACCTATTATAGCCCTTGCCACGTAATTTGCTTTTAAAGTGTTTACAAAAAGTCGTAGACATACCATTCTGGCAAACTTAAATTACAGTGGCATTTTATGTGAGTATGAGAGAGTAAATAATATTTTTAGATGCCTCCAATAAGGACAACAGATCAATTAGTGTTACCGACGTAAACAACGCATGGCGACGCCTTCCCTCGGTTCCTCTGGTTTAATAAACCATTTCAAAACATATTTTATCGCACGCCTACCTGAAAAATAGAAAACAATAAGAATCGCGGTGGCAACCATGCTAATCGGAATGCGTGATAAAGTATTTTTCACAATAAATGGTTGACTCCGCTTAACTATCTGGGACGTTTTGCAAGAGCTCGGCCATAAAAATGCAAATAAACTGTCGGTCAGGGTCGGATTATAATTTGTAATTATAGCAGGTAATATTTAACTATCTTGTGCTTGCGAAAACATCTTTTTGTGTCATTAAATAATATATTATTAATAACGAAGTCGATACCCTTTAGGGTGAAAAATACTTTACCAACGAGTTCTTACACTAGAAAGAAGGCAAACAAGCATGTTAATTGGTCGAAGCAAAAATGACATTAGGAAATGTCAAAAACAGCGCCGCCATTGTGTCTGGTGAAAACCTTTGTGCCGAGAGGCGGGATGTTTAAATACCCATAGTCTTGTTATTTTTTTTTGGGCGAAATACTTTAAAGTAATATTTAGGCCAAACAACTATTCAAAATCCTGTTAGTTGATTTAATATGAATTAAAGATCAAATAGGAGGATTCTGAATAACCTTTTGACTTGACTAAATATTACTTTAAAATAAAATCCTCTAAATTATTGTTAATCTAGCCTGGAAGAAAATTATAAATACAACCCGGAAATGCACATAACATAATCTATTAAAATAATAAAAGAAAATCACAATTACCCTTTGAGTCTGTCTTATAATTCCTTGTAATCTGCTTATCGAGTTCCTTGTTTACTGGTTTTTCATTCATTCTCTACTTGACGTTTTCTCGGCAACCTGTATATTTTCACTGTCAGCCTGGAAAAGTGGAAAGGCCTGGGTAAAAACTTTTTATAGGCAACCTAAAGGTGACAACAAAATCCTGTCTCCAAAATTCATTCTTACACATAAGAAAGAACAGCCGACCTAAAACAAAAATACTTCAGAGTGGGTTAAAATAAAATTAATTCCACTCAAGTTCAGTGGGTATAGGTAATCGGCAAAGGTTTAAAAGAGATCAAGAAATAGGTCGTATATATCATACATATTAGTAATAAGTCAATAAGCAAGAATCGGCAAGATTTAAATTGATATCGTAGAGTTTATTAAATAATTTATGAGTATTAATATATTTACCAAAATGCAGGATAGAATAATAATTTAACAAGTGCAAATTTGGGCTGCAAGTTTTACGCTAATGCTAATATGAGTTATATGGGATGATTTGCATAATCATAAAGATAAATTAATCAAAGTTAACACAAAAATATTTCATTGACTTACCTTTATCAGAATGAAAAGTAATAAAGCTCGTGTCTATGAACAATAATAATAGAAAAAATCAAGTTAATAAACTTTGTCACTGTCAGCCATTTTAATTTTATATGGCGAGGTTGGACAAGGGCGATTCCATTTGTGTCTCAGACAGGGAAGGTAAGTTGCAAAATAGTTTAATGGCTCGGGCTATTCGTAGCATATATCTGTCTCTGTCTGCATCAAGTCACCTTCAGTACAGAAAAAGAAAGACAAGTATGGCCCGAATAAGAAAAAAGGCACCTTGCTTAGTAAACACGCTAACTTTTTAGAAATAACGACGTAGGTGGCATATCAACTCATAAATGATGGGGGACGGTAGGTAAACGTATGGCCTAACTTGAAATAGTCTGGCACTTAAACGTCATATATTCCGCCAATCTCTGGGCTGTATATACCGTGCGAGCAAAAATTTTTTGCATCAAAGAGGGCCTTGCATCTAAGGACGTAATGCGTAGCCGTAGAGCTTAATACCTGTTGGGTGTCAGTAACTACCTGAATTAACAATCAATCAGTTATTCCGTCATCTTTGACAGTCGTTACAAGTAATTTGATTCATCGCTAATTTTTCCAATTTCTTGAACAATTCACACAATGGGCTTTATACGGAACAGCACTAAACATTCATGGTTGAGGCGTATTTTCGAAAGTGGGAAGATCTTATGGAACATGCAGGACTATTCCTAAGAAGCAGGTAAATTTATTTCCTTTTAAAGTGCAAGTATTTCAAGAAATACAAGCCGCAGATTTTGAAAGACGAAGGAATTCTCAATGGTTTGCCCAAAATTTACGGGAAACAAATTATTTATTAGACCTGACATTTTTTTCGGATGAAGCCTATTTCCACCTCTCCGGTTATGTGAATTCTCAAAATACATGCATAGTAGTGAAAATCCCCATTTTTTTGTAGAGTCCACATTGCACCCTCAAGAAATTGGTGTCTGGTTAGCTGTTTCCCGAAGAAGAAATTGTTGGTCAGGTTGGTCTTATTTTTTTCCATGACACAGTTGCAGCACAGCGGTATAGAGACAATATTTTGATTCCATTTGTGGAGCAATTACTTGACGACGAACTACGTTTTGGATATTTTTAACAGGACGGTGCAACCGCCCATACAGCCGCCGAAACTATTAACTACTTACGCAATTTTTTCGACGATGGATTGATCAGTTTTCGATCAGACCTTGAATTCCCACCTAGATCACCTTGTTTAACGGTTATCGATTATTTCGTTTTTCCTCATTTAAAGAACACTATTTTTAAAACACCAGTTGCAAATTTAGAACAATTACAAGATAGGAGTATCCAAGAATGTGGTAACATTTTTCCAGAGATACTGATCAACACTTTCGAAAATATGAGGGGACGTGTGAATTTATGCTTGGAGCATGGCGGTGCCCAATTTCAGCTATTTATGTAATTATTTTTCTTTTTCTTTAAGTATATTCTTATTTTGTTAATTTTGTAAGCAGCAAAAATAAATTTGTATTTGTCTACTTATTTTATTAGGTACTCATTATTAGTCTGGCATATCATGCCATAATATGAATTTGGTAAAATTTTAACCTAGAGTTGATTAGATATATCGTCCCCATATCATTGTGATCTAAACCAAGCCCTACGTTTTTTAATCCAAGCCCTCTTTGATGCAAATAATGTTTACTCGCACGGTAGCAAATGACCCTCAATTTTGCTTAAACTTTAAACTTCTTGTTTCCTGATATAGGAAATCTCAATGCATGACGAGCGTCTAGTTTACTGTATAGTAGGAACGAAACAAAATATAGAAGAGACAATAACGAAAATGACCTAATAATAATTTCACTGAAGGGCATAAAAGCGATTATGATCTTGACAGCGTACTGTATATTTTGCTACACCAAATGTCTGGTTGGAATGTGCCAAAAGTGCCAAGACTAATATGCTATTTAGCCAATTCTGAATTTAATTAGTAGTAAACAAACCAACAGAATAATACTAAACAACATAAATTATTGTTTAAAGCATCCGACAGAAGTTACAGTGAAACCGTTTAATTTAATATTAAAACTTATTACGAGATAAAGTTTGAACATAACATGGTTTAATTAGCAGTCTAAACCAACAAGTTATGTTTAAGAGCAACGTTGTTCGCAGGGCCGTCACTAGGCATTTAGGATGGGGGGGGGGGGACTAAGCACCTTTACAAATTTAAGATCTGGCAACTTGCTTATATCACACACAAAGACAAAATAACCGACACCGTGTGAACGACACGTATCGTTTAAGTTTTAGGCTGGATTCACATACATCCGTGATACGCATCCGTTGTGTACCACATGATTAATATGGACCAATGAAATTTTATTCCCGAAAATTTCATTGGTTCATATTAATCATGTGGTACAGAACGGATGCGTATCACGGATATATGTGGATCCAGCCTAAAGCCTACGCACGGACTGCCTGTCACCTGTTGATCTGGCACAGAAAAATTATGGGGTGATACTACCGACTGATTAAATTTTGGCTTGTTACGCATGGGTCAGCAGGTACTTTAAAATCCCTCAAAAATCAAACATGATTTAAAATGTAGGCATATTATATACAATTTGTCAGTTGTCGAGTTCGGTGTTTACCTCGCAGATGAGTCCAGAGCTAGGAAATATTAAGATCATGTGACTACGGAGGATTCCGACGCGTTGATATTTACCGAACGATCTTGATGGTTTAGACTTTTATTTTCTGACCTACAAATTTTGTAAACATTAAACATTAGTAAATAGTTAAAAGAGAATATTGTGGCATATCGGACAAGTGTGTAACTATTTTTTCTATTGGAATACACAGGGATCCAAGTTTAATGGATACCCTGGGGCGGGTAGACCTTGACGGCCGTTTCGTCGTTGTTAAGACTCCACGGGCAGCCATGACATAACCCAAGCAATTCCAAGAACGACGGTAAAATGTACTACAGCCTCTTTGCAAAATCACAGCGACCATCAATACATCGTAGCGCCATCCCAGCGGAATTAACTCCAATATAAAAGGCAGTCACACTGGTAATATTCGAAAGGTAGACAACTAAATAAACCACGAAGTGTATCACAATCCAGTATAGGGAACGCTATTTGCGTTTTCACCGAAAACGTCTGCCATTTTGCAGACCAGAAAACAGTTCTGAACTGAAAGTAGGTACTTTAATCGATGAACAAACTGAACGAAGTGAACGAAATGACCGAAATGAACGAGTGAACGAGAATTATTCCTGAATTGGTGAATCAAAAAGGAATCGAATCTTTTTGAAACGACGAATTTTAATTCAGTGAAGTGATTCGTTCTTTTTGAACGAATCGTTCGCAAACGACACACCTCTAATAGGTATATTATAATTTCTTTACATATCATTTAAGGTGCCTTCCAATTAACGACTAACTTTATTTGGTATAAATAATATTCTTAAAAATTTGTCGAAGCGGGCTAAAAAAGTTATAAAAAGCTACCCGACCGACCCCTTGAAAGTTATGTTACCCAACTTGTTCAAATTGTCCTTCAAAAAATCGGCTTACCTAAAAATAGCCCACTGAAAAGGTTTTGTTACTCCAGAACAACTTGAAAGTATTATTATTTCATATCTTTTTCAGTTTAGCGCATTTCGACAAGAAAATTGTTATTTCAAGTAGTTTTCATTTTATTTTCTTATATTTAATATAAAAATATCAGATTTTTTCTCCTCTATAATCATTAGACTATATCTACGCCATTTCTTAACGTTCATGGGTAATTTGCTAATATTAGTTTTTTCAAGGGTTCTTTTCTCTCCGAAAATATAAAAGGGTTTGCCATATGCGGTTAAGATGACCTTAATTTCCGAGAAAAATCCTAATGGGCATGCAACATGTGTATTTTTAGAAAGATATCAACCTGTCTAATGCTGGAAGTAGCTCAATAGCCCTTAGTAAATATATATTAAATAAATTATTATTATACTAGCAGCCATTATTATTATTTCTATTTTCACATCTTTTTGTTGGTATCGCTAGTATTCTTTTACAGT
The DNA here is from genome assembly GCA_963969555.1 of Polydrusus pterygomalis. NCBI lineage: Eukaryota > Metazoa > Arthropoda > Insecta > Coleoptera > Curculionidae > Polydrusus > Polydrusus pterygomalis. The sequence continues at coordinate 26,857,955 of OZ018379.1, forward strand.
ACTGAAAAGAAATGCATTTTTATTTTCCATATATTTTTAATCTTAATCGCCAAATATTTTCTCGGTTTCGTATTAAGTACTCTTTTCGATTAGAAGAATATCTATACGGTAATGGTCTACTAAATTTTTTTGTACGAACATAATAATAGGTACTGTCAAAAATGTATAATCATCCTTCATGTCAGTGTTGCAGATTGTATAATTAAAAACTCAAGTTACCTGCTTTTAAATCGATGGTTTTCATCATTATCAATAGTCAATGGCAAGGTAGATAAAACCAATTTCTAAGGTCAATAATAGGTCAATAATAGCATTTTTATAATCATTTAAACATTGTCATTTGAAGAAGTTATAGCTTACTGTGTACAGGGAACACGTAAAATAGATTGTTCGGGGATTATGTTCTCGTTTCTTGTTGAAACTTACAAATAGTTTCTAAAATAAACATATAATTCTAAATGCAAAAACATCTTACAAGTTTACTGAAAATTTAGCAGTAAATTAAATTTTAATTTAATACTACAATCATTAAACTGAATACAACTTTACAATAAGGTACAACAATAGTTGCACAACAAGCAGTAAATTTCTTGTAAAGTTAAGTCAGGATTTAGAAAATTAATATTTAATAGGAACCTAATTTTACATGTTTTGTAATACATATTAGTTTACTTAGATATATTTTATGAAAATATATTCCTAATAGACAGGTTGTATATTATTACAATGTATATTATTACAAAATGACATTTTTTTCTAAAATATTAGACAATTAAATGGTAAACCAAATAAGAAATTTTTAAAAATAACACCACCCTACCAAGCCAGGTAATAATTAATGTCTTGCTCGTAAAAGACAAATTGGTGTCACATCATTAATAAGAGCCGTCTATAATTTACAAAATACCAGATGTTTACGTGACAGCACGTATTAAAAAACTAGAAAAATCAGTTAAGATGTCTAAATAAAGATTTATTGGTCTGGATTTGGAGGATTTTTACATTTTATTTTAGAAACATGCCCCATTATCGTACTTTCTAACGTTAAAGAGTTCTAAAAATGTTGTAGATTAGGTACTTAAGTAGGGCTTTAAAATTAACATTATTTTTAGTTTGCATGTCAAGACACCCTTGATAAAGCGTTCAATTTGGCATTTATTCTTAGTATACCTAGGGTAAGGTTGCCTATAATTGTTCCACTTTTCGAATTATCACCGATTTAATACTGGAAACATGATTTTGTTTAAAGTTATCACTACTAATGTTTTTTTTTGATATTTCAGGTAAATAATTATGCCGTGCTAAGACAAAAGGTCGTAACTGATAAAAATACAATTCGGAGATATTTTCGTTGTATTAATGACAATTCGAATCTTTGAATATTTCAGTTATTTGCAAAATGTTTTTGGACTAAACGGAAAAATAAAATATATCTGATCTATCGTATGAGTTGATTGATATCCCAAATAGTACTTTAGTGGAGATATTTGAAATATTGAAAGTTACGACATTTCGTCTTACAAAATATGGAGATCCTTTGCATTGACAATGACCAATCTTTTTGACTGTTGCGACTTTTGGACTTTGGATTATCAAGATACGACATATCCTCTTATGTTATAAAATAGTTTGTCAGAATGTGCGTTTGCTTATTATCATCACTCACCTTGTGGCTAATCCCTCACGACCGGTAACAGGAAATTGCAGAGCAAGTAACACTCAACGTTTTACTGTAGATGTTGATAAGACAGTTCGCGTTACTTCAATGAACTTTGATGCAGAACTTGAAACTAATGTTTCACAATACGCCAGTAAGATGCTAGATATACTGAACAGCTTTCTGTAAATCAAGAGTGGTGGGATTTAAGAGCCGGTGCGATATCCGGCAATCTTACCCTACATCGGCAAATTACTTTTTACTTTTTTAAACGCTTATAATTACCATTTTCTTATTTTTAGATCACCATAAACTACCGTCTGTTTCGCTTCGTTGTACCGTAGCCTTATACGACACCTTAATGTCATGTCACAAGAATAAATAACCAAAAGGGTAACTTTCCTGTTGTTGTCGAGCGCGATAACCGGTAACCTCCGAATCATCGATATCCTGAAACGTAACCTGAAACGGTCAGTGCAATAGCAATCTTCGGGGTATTGGGTTCTTATTAAAGTTTTTGTTTTGCGTTTGTTAGAATGAACGACGTTCAACGTAAAGGGCGGCATGTTTGCAGCTACATTGGTGGCAATAATAGGAGTTATTCAAGTAGATAATGTTTTATAAAAAAAAATTACCTTGTCGGACTCCCATTGTCTTTATTTTGTTACTTAACACAAAGTTTCAGTTAGTTAGTATCTCTAACCATTTTCAAGTGTAAACTAAATTATAATTCTAAGGCTACTGTCTTAAATACTATCAATGTGCAATGAAGCTTGATGACTCCGCCTATACGTGCTTATTGGATTTATTATCTGGACAGACAGCAACGAAGAGCTGATACGGTTTTTGGAACATATTAATAGTATATGACAATCCATTAAAGTTACCATGGAAACTTCAGAAAAATATTCCACTCTACCTTTTCTCGATGTTCTCGTCAAACGAAGTGCTGATGAAAACATACAAATTTCATTGTACAGGAAACCCACTCACACGGCGCAATACCTTAATCACGGATCGAATCATTCAGACTCCATAAAACAGAGCATAATTCAAACTCTTTATCACAGAGCATCTAACGTTTGCAACAATCCGGAAGACCTTAATATTAAAATTTCAAATATCAAAAAAGATTTAAAACAGGTTGGTTACCCTGAAACCTTTGTAATAATTAATACCATCTCAAAATTTAAAAATCGCGAATAAAAACTAATACAGAAACGAAAGGGAAGCCTTATACCTTATACCTTATGTCAAGGGGATTTCTAAAAATGTTAGAAGGATAACCAAAAACTATATTATCAAAATAGCCTTCAAATCCGGAAATACGCTTAGAAGCTTTCTTACAAAAGTAAAACCCCCGTAATGAAAACACAAAAAATAGTATCTATCAAATCCATTGTAAGTGTGTCGAATCGTACATTGAAGAAACAAAAAGACCTCTTCCCGTACGAGTTAAAGAACATCTAAAACCTACTCAAAGAGGTAAAACTTCGAGATCAGGTATAGCGGAACATGTATGGACCAACCAACATAATATACAGTGGTCAGAAGCCAAGGTTTTGGACATGAAACAGCAATGGAGAAAACGAGAATTCTAAGAAGCAGTTTTCATTAATGCTCATACTCATACTCATATACTTATTTAGTAAACCAAGTATAGATATCCCCAATATCTGGAAGCTTCTTCTTGTCCAAAACTAGCACAAACTTCACACTCTAGTATGCACGTAGGCGGAGTCATCAAGCTTTATTGTACATACATGGATAGCCTTTAAGATCAATAATATATTAAATTTAGTTTACACTTGAAAACGGTTAGAGATACTAACTAATTGGAACGTTGATGTAACAAAATAAAGACAATGGAAATCCGACAAGGTATTTTTTTTTGATATTACTTCATTGTCTACCAGAGACCTCACAAAACTTATCGAGTTTGTAGAGTTAACCTAAATATGCTTTTAAAGGGCAAAAGGAAACTGCTACGCAAGTATACAGTATTTTAAGACATTGTTCACTAAAATCATCAATTCATTCAATTATTATTATTCGGCAGGGCCGATAATCCTTCCTTGTCATATTTATCGTCCGTTCTAAACGTCCAACCTGTAGGTATGTACCTACAAACATTCCCAGAATACTGACGTGCATATTTAAATGTAATCTTGTATATGCAGCAGTATAAAGCTTTTATACCTTGATGTTCCAGAGGTAAAATTATTCAACCAAAAATTTCAATAGATCAAAGTTAGAGTGATTGGAGTTTCAGTTCAGGATAGGTAAACCACTAAATCCAAAGTTCGAAGTAATGTGTATAGTTCTGTTAGTTGATTGATAACAATGAACAAAATCGTTGAGACAATAAGAAGGCAATGAAAATACCAGATTAAGCTTGTACTACTGCATAGTATTCTGTATTATTTTTAAATTCTGCTTAAGCCGGGCTTGAGGAAAAACTATTTATACATTGGTACCTTAATTTTTAATCATCTCAAATGTCATTATTATTTTCTTTTTATTTCTGGAACTTTCATATAAGTAACTGAATATTGCTGCTTACGAGCTAGTTAATTCTTGTTAGAATTTATAGGTTATACAACTCACCACGTCTACCTTAATGTTTATAAGTGCGACCATACGGATGTCTTTCACTTTCTCTTCGACTAGCTACAGCTATTATAGAGCACGATCTAACTCTTCTCCGACAATACAATATCTGTCCTCTATTTGCTAACTTAAAATTCCAGATCTTTTATTAATTGTCATGTCTGTTCTGAGATCAATATTTACTATATCAGAATACTTCTTTGTCGTTTCAAAAACATCATGCTTAAATTTGGTTTTGCAACTTCGTGAGCATAAATTATCACTCATGTCGAAAAATAATAACTGTCACTGAATAAGGAGTAATTAAGTGCGACCATACGGATGTCTTTCACTTTCTCTTCGACTAGCTACAGCTATTTTAGAGCACGATCTAACTCTTCTCCAACAATACAATATCTGTCCTCTATTTGCTAACTTAAAATTCCAGATCTTTTATTAATTGTCATGTCTGTTCTGAGATCAATATTTACTATATCAGAATCCTTCTTTGTCGTTTCAAAACATCATGCTTAAATTTGGTTTTGCAACTTCGTGAGCATAAATTATCACTCATGTCGAAAAATAATAACTGTCGCTGAATAAGGAGTAATTAAGTGCGACCATACGGATGTCTTTAACTTTTTCTTCGACTAGCTCAGCTATTTTAGAGCACGATCTAACTCTTCTCCAACAATACAATATCTGTCCTCTATTTGCTAACTTAAAATTCCAGATCTTTTATTAATTGTCATGTCTGTTCAATATTTACTATATCAGAATCCTTCTTTGTCGTTTCAAAACATCATGCTTAAATTTGGTTTTGCAACTTTGTAAGCATAAATTATCACTCATGTCGAAAAATAATAACTGTCACTGAATAAGGAGTAATTAAGTGCGATAATACAGATGTCTTTCACTTTCTCTTCGACTAGCTACAGCTATTATAGAGCACGATCTAACTCTTCTCCAACAATACAATATCTGTCCTCTATTTGCTAACTTAAAATTCCAGATCTTTTATTAATTGTCATGTCTGTTCTGAGATCAGTATTTACTATATCAGAATCCTTCTTTGTCGTTTCAAAACATCATGCTTAAATTTGGTTTTGCAACTTGGTGAGCATAAATTATCACTCATGTCGAAAAATAATAACTGTCACTGAATAAGGAGTAATTAAGTGCGACCATACGGATGTCTTTAACTTTTTCTTCGACTAGCTCAGCTATTTTAGAGCACGATCTAACTCTTCTCCAACAATACAATATCTGTCCTCTATTTGCTAACTTAAAATTCCAGATCTTTTATTAATTGTCATGTCTGTTCTAAGATCAATATTTACTATATCAGAATCCTTCTTTGTCGTTTCAAAACATCATGCTTAAATTTGGTTTTGCAACTTTGTAAGCATAAATTATCACTCATGTCGAAAAATAATAACTGTCACTGAATAAGGAGTAATTAAGTGCGATAATACAGATGTCTTTCACTTTCTCTTCGACTAGCTACAGCTATTTTAGAGCACGATCTAACTCTTCTCCAACAATACAATATCTGTCCTCTATTTGCTAACTTAAAATTCCAGATCTTTTATTAATTGTCATGTCTGTTCTAAGATCAATATTTACTATATCAGAATCCTTCTTTGTCGTTTCAAAACATCATGCTTAAATTTGGTTTTGCAACTTTGTAAGCATCACTCATGTCGAAAAATAATAACTGTCACTGAATAAGGAGTAATTAAGTGCGATAATACAGATGTCTTTCACTTTCTCTTCGACTAGCTACAGCTATTTTAGAGCACGATCTAACTCTTCTCCAACAATACAATATCTATCCTCTATTTGCTAACTTAAAATTCCAGATCTTTTATTAATTGTCATGTCTGTTCTGAGATCAGTATTTACTATATCAGAATCCTTCTTTGTCGTTTCAAAACATCATGCTTAAATTTGGTTTTGCAACTTTGTGAGCATAAATTATCACTCATGTCGAAAAATAATAACTGTCACTGAATAAGGAGTAATTAAGTGCGACCATACGGATGTATTTTTTCTTCGACTAGCTACAGCTATTTTAGAGCACGATCTAACTCTTCTCCAACAATACAATATCTGTCCTCTATTTGCTAACTTAAAATTCCAGATCTTTTATTAATTGTCATGTCTGTTCTGAGATCAATATTTACTATATCAAAATCCTTCTTTGTCGTTTCAAAACGTCATGCTTAAATTTGGTTTTGCAACTTCGTAAGCATAAATTACCACTCATGTCAAAAATTAATTACTGTCATTGGATAAGTAGTAATTATTAGCTATCCAGCGATGTTTCAAGAATGGCAGTTAGCAAATACTGCTTTGTAATTGGTACATGTGACCACAAAAATTACATTGATGGTGGAGCGTGGAGCAATGCGTTTTGCCCACAGCCGTCTTGAAAAATCACTTGTCTTAGATTGGCTATTTTCATGCACAAAAGCTTACTTTGAGAAAGTTTTTTTTTTTGATTTTACGTTATGTACTTTTCAAATGGTTATATTGTATTCTTTGCTAATGACATTACACAATAGACCGATTAAAAGATATATCTCATTAGTCTAATGAGGAAACCTTTGCAACGCATTTAAAAAAAAATTAGGAAATTAATTTTCCTTTTTATAAGTATATTAGTAATAATTTGTCATTCTGCTTCCCCTTTATCCTTCAAAGTTAAGATCATTTATTTTTAGGTCTTGAGTCTTACACCATCTGGATCTGGAAAAAGGATAATTCTGGTTTGTAATGTTTCCCTTGTACAAGATTTATATTCTAAGCAACTTTTTATATTACCTTTTTTCTTTAATACTTTAAATTTTATTCCCAAGATGTTGATTTTAATTAAAATATAAAAACTTTGCTTTCCCACGTCGCGTTGCCTGCTTTAAATTTTAAATCGAATTTAGGAACTTTTAACCCCTCTTGTTTTTAAACAGTAATAAACATAATTTAGTGCACTGTGACATAAAGGATGTGCCTAGTCTCTATTAATTGCGCAATTTCTTTACTTAAAAATGCAATTTTCGCGACTTAGTTTTGTACTTCCCACCTCGATTTTCCTGCTTTAAAATGAAAATGTGGAAAATCGCTCGGACCCGTCGATTTTTATTTCGAGGGGGACATCTTTTGCGTATATTGTCAATCTTGTTACTTCAAGCCCCTAGGAGGGAGGGGGGGTAAGATCTAAATCTTAAATGGATACCCCTATTTTATATAATTTTTTTGGATTCTGCACAAAATTCTGAACATTTCTTAATAAAAGCATTATTAGTCTATGCTTAACAGTTTCCGAGATATTTACTCTTGAAAAATGACATTTTTGAACTTTGAGAGCGTCTAACTTTCTAACTGTACGTCTTGGAGCAAAACGGCTTACATGTCCTTATCTTCGATTTTTATTATCTTTCCAATAGTGTGAACTTTCGGTTAAACCGGATGTAAGAAATATGGTACTTCCGGTTTGACCGGAAGTTGACACTATTAGAAAGATAATAAAAATCGAAGATAGGGACATGTAAGCCGTTTTGCTCTAAGACATACAGTTAGAAAGCTAGACGCTGTCAAAGTTTAAAAATGTCATTGTTCAAGAGTAAATATCTCGGAAACTGTTAAGTATAGACTAATAATGCTTTTATTAAAAATGTTCAGAATTTTATGCAGAATCCAAAAAAATTATATAAAATAGGGGTATCCATTTAAGATTTAGATCTTACCCCCGCTCCCTCCTAGGGGCTTGAAGTAACAAGATTGACAATATACGCGAAAGATGTTCCCCTCGAAATAAAAATTTTCCACATTTTCATTTTAAAGCAGGAAAATCGAGGTGGGAAGTTTTCAAATAAACACCCTGTATATAATGAACTGTATTATGTAAATAGGATCGGGTTCAACACCTTATTTTTAACCTTATTTTAAAACATGTTTTTTCGTTTTCCTACATCAAACTCCTTAGCATCCATTTTTTTAGCAGCCTTTGTGGCGTCTTTTAAGTCCTCTTTCACGCCACTATAGTTTTTCTCTCGTTATTGATGCAGACTTATAATGACAATGACCTTATTTACTTAAAAAAATTGAGCCAGCTACTGCGATTCTTGAACGAAAACAGTTACTTAAGAAATTTATTATTTCAAATCAGTTATAATGATATCAAGAAAACTTTATTTTAAGCATGAAGTACGAAATGTTAAAGTTACTTAATGTAATTTATTTATAGCTTTTATGTTAACTGTATAAAGAAAATCTTATGTAAATATGATTTTACCGTTAACTTATATACAGGGTGACCCATTTGTGTACTATTAAAGTTATCTAATAGAAGGTTTTACAAAAGTTATTAGGTTTAATAAAATATATTTTTAAATGTACAGGGTGGTCCAGGAAAGACCCTATAGGTATATTTTTGTATTTTTGGTTTCCTCATAAAATTCTACATTTGACGCCAAATTTGGTTTTTCATTTTTACCAAAGTTGCCAAACATAGGATAAAATTATCTGTATTTCTAAATAAAAAAAATCCAAAGTCGAAAATTTCCTATAAATTATTAAGTATAGTGATAGAAAAAAATTTCAAATTATAAAGTAGTTAAAGTTTTGTATTCTGTTGACATTGGAATGAACATATGAAATGTTAAAATACAATAATAGAGTTTTTCAAATGAAACACCCTATATTTATTAGACTCGTCCTATATATATATTTTAGTTCTCTCAACCCTATATCTAAATTCACTAGGTTTTGTCAATATTTGGATTTTTATTTCAATTGTGCCAAAACTATTTATACAGGGTGTCCGGAAATGATGAGAAAAAAATGTAGGGGATAATTCTAGACTGAAAATAAATGCTATCTCTTCCTATAACATTTTTTCGAAAATTGATTAGTGACGGAGTTACAGAGTGTTAAAGTTAAATTTTATTTGCAGTTTTAAAATACATAAGTTACTAGAACAATAAATTAAACATTCAAAACAAAGGTTCAAGTGACGTCCTTCCTCTTCAATGCATAAATTAGTTCTTCTTAAAAAATTCCGACGAACTCCATGGAATATTCCTTCCTGTGCTATGCTATGTTTAAGGTTGAAAATAAATTAAAACGATTTCGTATTCGTCACATGCAAGCAATGTTATTTTAGCATTTTTCTCGAAAACGGTTAGATTTATCGAAACAAAAGTAGGTATACCTTTTTTATATCAAAAGATTAAGAGAATAAAAATATTCACTCAAAATGCGCATACAGTGTAGGACAAAAAAGTTGGGACCATTCAAATTAAAGTACCTATAGGCTCCTATGTGGCACCCTCTTTAAAATGCGAAAAAACGGTGGGCAAATTTGTATTCCTCATCCCGAAAAAGCACCATATACCAGATTTCATCAAAATATTATAAGCGTGGCAAAAGGTATTGCAAAAAAAACTGCAAATAAAATTTAACTTTAACACCCTATAACTGTTAATAATCAATTTTCGAAAAAATGTTATAGGAAGAGATTCCCTAAATTTTTTGCTCATCATTTCCGGACACACTGTATAATCTTGGTTCTGGCCGTTAGATAACGTTTAACAAATTATTTCTTTAGATTGGAATGATTGATATTATGTGTTAGTCTAAGATCCGACCATAGAACGACCTTCACCCATCGCATTACGGGATGAAACATGTTTTTATATAAAATTTATTATGTCAAAAAATATGTTTCGTGAAGGTTGCCTGAAAATTTTGGTGCAAAGTATTTTTAATTAATAATTAAAAAATGATTTTTTTTTAAACATTGCACTCATTCCATTACGTATTAAATTGCATACAAATCGAAAGCATGTAGCTTGTGCAATATGCATACGCTGGGTTGAGTACTTAAGCACCTCTTAACCCTTAATAAGCTTCGTCAAAAGTTTTCCGCTATCTTAGTTATCTCGTACCACTAACTTAGTGGTACGAGATATTGACCTTTGTCGCACTAATGGGCCACCCTGTAGTAAATACCAAGCAAAGTTTTAACGCATTTAGGTTAGGTTCTGTCATATTTGACATATATTGCACACAATTTATGTCAAATATGATAGAACCTAACCTAAACGCTTAACGTTTAAAAAAATTCATTTTTTAATTTTTAATTAAAAATACTTTGCACCAAAATTTTCAGGCAACCTTCACGAAATATATGTTTTGACATATTAAATTTTATATAAAAACATGTTTCGTCCCGTAACGTGATGGGTGAAGGTCGTTCTATGGCCGGATCCTCTCTACGAATAAAGAATACAAAGTAGGGTATTGTAGATTGACAGTTGTCCGGGATGGGGGCCGATGGCTTTAACATTTGACGCATGCGCGTTTCCGGTCCACCTGTAGCGTATCATTAAAATGGTAATAATAAAATGATTAATGAAATTTTATTTGACGAAGAAAATAGAAAAAATATTTAGATAATAAATATAAGATAGGTTAAGGTTGGTGTAATAAAACAATACAACTATTTCTTTTAATTATTTATTTAAATAAGGTAACGGAGGTGAAAGGGTCCTTAATGTAAATATCTGGTTAAATAACTAAAAAACACCTGTTATTATACATTAAAAAAAAATTGCAGGAAACAAATTGTTTCAGATAATAAATACTGATGAAGGCAAAATTATTGCCAAAACGTCTACGTTAAAAAATAAAATTTTAAAAAACCTTACTATTTCTTCATGAACCAAATCACAAGAAAATAATAAAATATAATATAATATAGTCCTGTTTATTATATGTACCTAAATAATATTAATGAGATTTCTAGTATACAATAAAATTGTCAAATGACAAACTATGCAGATAATACAAACATTTTATTTATTTCTAGTATCAACAACTTAACAAGTCAATTATAGATACATAAACCCCATTTCTAAAAGCTATCCTAAGCTATAATAAATATTCAATTAGCATTTGCCTAAGCAGTTCATTCCTTAATTTTAATTTTTCATAGTTTAAATTATATATTATGTCAATGTCTCCACAATATTTATTAAAATAGAGCACAGTCTTATAAGTGGTGAGTTTTTGTATAGATTTGTCCTCGGTGTAGGAATATAAAATACATGTGCGGATCTAGTATTGACTAAGCCTATTCTAAACGGAAGCAGTCCTAAGAACTCTTTATTATCTATTTTGTCTCTAATTATTTTATATAAGAAAATAATTCTTGCTTCTATACGCAATAGTCTTAGAGAAGGGAAATTAAACAAATTACACAAAAGCCCTTGATCTGTACCTCTTGGCGGATAAATTGAAAATGACTTGTAGTACAAAAATTTTAAAAATTGAATATATTTTAAAAGAGCAATCTTATTGGCATACTGAGGATCCCAAATAGTGCATGCATACTAAAGTTTTGTAACTACCAGGGATTAATATAAAGTTATTATGGCGTTAACATTTTAAAAGTATTTACAAGTTCTTATAATAAATCCTAGCATATAAAGACCATGAGCTTCTCGAGCAACATATTTAACAATTATGATTGAAGTAAATAATTATTGGTTTTCTAAAGATAAACTGATATTAAATAAATCAAAGGCCTTTATCGCCTTGTTTAAGACTAACCGATACACTTTGGAGAATCCGGAAACAGTAACCGTTAATGATTGTCATATAAGATTAAAGGAAGATACTAAAATCTTAGGTGTGTTGTTGGATAGTAAAATGTTCTGGAAGAGCCATGTCCTGGAAGAGCCATGTCCTGGAAGAGTCATGTCCTGGAAGAGCCATGTCCTGGAAGATCCATGTCCTGGAAGAGCCATGTCCTGGAAGAGCCATGCCCTGGAAGAGTTATGTCCAATATACGTTATAACCAGAAGGTGTTCCAGTTAGATTCACAGTAGGATAATTATCTTCAGGCAGGTTTTGACATGGTGTCTTATAAGATATTGCATAGGAACGTACCTGCCAAAAAATATAAGTTTTTTAATTATCTGTTTGGCACCTTTTTTTTTATGTTTTGATATGAATTTCTTTGAATGATAGAAGGTTTGGGACTTGCTTTGAATTAATTTTTTTAATCAATGGTATCTCAAGTCGTCCTCAGGTGAATATTGAGAAAACGTTTCTATCATTCTAGAAACATCATTGTCTTCAATCTTTAAATATGAATTTCTTTGTTTATCGTACCTACACTCCCATATTTTATTACATTCTTTATCCATGGGTTTAAAATTTTAAAAGTAGATTAAACCAATAAAACATCTAAAAACTTTTATCGATACATAATTTATGAAAAAGTGACAAAGCAGTTTCCTCAGAAGCAATAATGCAGAATTATTTGTATTCATATTCTTAAGTACCTACCTACCTACATATTTTCCAATATATTATGTAATGACCCGATACAATAGTTTCAAAACTTAAATTTTTTAACCTGGCTACTTCAAAAGTAGGCACTACTGCAGTTGGGACCAATCTAACTTTCAATCTTGAAGTTCTGTCAAAGAAATCTTCAGAAAAATGCTCCGAGCAAAGAACTCTATTTCGTGTAGGATCCCAATCCCTTTGGTTTACAATTTTCAACCATGCCTTTTTTCTTAGGTAATTATTTGGAAAACTAAAAACCAATAAGTATTTTTAATTTGCTTTTCTGTAGAAATGGGGTAACTCAGTCGATTAATATAAATAATATTTTTCTGGTTTTATAAGACGAACGCCCATGAATGACATGCGAGTTTCGGAGGTTATGTGTATTTTGATATTAAATTAAAATAACATTTTTTTTCTCTACAGATTAAAAAAGTTTATATATCTAAACATAAACTTACCGATGAAATGTAATGCCCAGTTTTTTACTTCTTAGCGTTTGGGAGCACCCATAAGCTGCACAACTAACCATATTTATAGCTTATTAATTAACCCAGAATACTACCAACTAATTAAAATGTTTTAATCGCTGTCCAGCGCTAAAAATATACTCCACTGTTACACTAAGGTAATTATAAGTTTACTAAAATTCGTTAAATATGGTTGTTAACTAATTAAAATGCAAAATAACTCAAAAAAGCAAAGAAAGCAAAAATCACAGCTCGACCTGTCAACCACCAAAACAAACATGGAGTCATATTAGACATTAGATCAAAATGGCGGACTTCCGTCGGTTCAGTTGTTAGGCGGTTTATGCAAAATCCTACTTCCTTTGTATTCTTTATTCGTAGGATCCTCTACTATGTTTTATTTGAAAAAAAAACGAGTTATTGTACGTCAATGTTTTCTAAATTCGAATGTCAACAGAAAAGGCCCTGCACAAAATTTTAACTACTTTATGATTTGAAACTGTTTTTCCATCCCGATTTTACAGAATTTATGGGAAATTTTAGATTTTAGATTTTCTTTAATAAAAGATTTTCTTATATCCTTGAGAGATAATGGTAATTTTATACCTTTGCCCTGCTTTTCTGGACCACCCTGTAGAACAAGACGGATTTTCACAACAATATTCCGGTAAAAATACTAATTTACAATGAAACAATAATATTAATTTCTATAGAACTTCTTATATTGCTGGTACTGTAACAAATAATATTGCATTTTATAACTAACTACATATTTACTTTCCTTTTGAGGCTCTTAGAGAGCATTTCAAACTGCAATTTCTGATTAAACCAACCATCTTCTGTTAAATTGCCTGTTTACTTGAAAAGCTTCCAGCAAATATTGTTAAAAATAATTAGTTTCCCTTTTTCCTTTTCCTGAGACGATCTTTGTATTTTCCAAAAGCTAAATAATTTTCTGTTAAACATTTAAAAACTTTTTAAAATGTTTGGTCTGTTAAGCAATCCATACGGTGATTGCCCACTTCGGCCGTTCCCATTTCGTCCGTTTTGAAAAATATACCTGGTTTTGTGTCATTTCGTCCGGTGGTGTTGGGTACGGTTTCTAGATAGTCCCACTTCGTCCGTTCACTATGTAGGAATAACAATAATTATTGTAATTAGGAAGTTTTGTTTGGCTAACTGTTATGGAAGCTATTAGGGTTAATGAAAGAAATGAGCATGTAATTGTCTCATATCTATATAAAACACATCAATTTTTAAAAATATAAAATGTAGTTTCATTGTGCTTTCTATTGAATCTAATATAATATAATGAATTCCATATAATCTAATAATATCATTAATAAAATTGTAATTAGGAAATTTAGTTTGGCTAACTGTTATGGATGAACCGATGAACCAAATGAGGTGTCTCATTTCTATATAAAAACACATCCATTTTTAAAAATAACATCTAGTTTCATTGTGCTGTTGAGAGTTACAAGTATTTTATTTAAAGCTACCTATGGAAGTTGTCAATAGTGACATTGAATATATTGAAACAAGTAACGGCAAACCTTTTTTAATATCTGGAGGATACAAGTATCAAATTAAAGAAATATGTAAAAATGGAAATATAGCCTGGCGGTGTTCTAACATTAGCTGTGGTGGACGTATGTATTACTACGGCAAACATGGCCAGCAAAGAAATTTTTCGAAGTAAAGAGAATTCTTGTATCCTGGACATAGCCAAAAGAGAAGTCGAAAAGTGTGTGTTTCAGTGCAAAAAGCGATCTAGGGAAGAGCTTACCCCGATTCCCCAAATTGTGAGTAAGGAGTTTAAGGATATAAAAAATTTAGGCCTATATATAGAATTTGTAACTGAAGTTCCTGAATTGCAATCAATTAAATCCAGCCTGTATCGCTCTAGACAAAAGACATAATATGGCAACATTTCTATCCCGAAAAAAAAATCTGACATAGTTTTGCCAACTCAATTAACAGAAAACTTTTTGCTAATAGAAGACGGTGTTGAAGAAAAAAATCCTAATATTTAGTAGTGTTAGTGAGTATATAATAAATGAATTATGTTATTTTTCTTTTCCCTCCTTCCAAACAAGCAAGAAAAAACTTATGTGAGCCTTTTTTCTCTGCTTAAAGCAAAATTAAATTTTAACCCTCAAGTATTTAAGCAGCTACAATCAACGCAATTAAAATAGTATTTCCCGAAACTTTAAATTTTTTATTATTTAGCGGTAATAAACCAATTAGTTGATGTCAATGAAGTCGTTTGTTTAGGAGAAGAACTAGGCAAATTAAAGTGGTACCTTGAATTTTTAAAGGTTACCTTACCTACCTATCTTTATTCCGACCGGCCGAAATGGGACTTAAGGTTTAATTTAAATTTAAGGAAAAAGGGTGACCGGCCCAAATGCAACTTTTTTTGGGAACGGCCGAACTGGGAACGGCCGAAGTGGTAATAAATCACCCATACACACTGAACCATGCGGCATGCATGTGTCGACTCCATAGTTTAAAGACTCATGCTACCATTGTGTGTGGTACGACGTCGAAAGATCGGCGTCAGTAGCAAAACAGGCTGCGCTTCGTCATCTGGAGTCTCGTACCTAATAGTTAGGGAGCAAAGAGGTGAGGCGAAATCGACGATGCAGGTTTCAACGTGTGTAAACTTTGTTGTTGATGCAAGATCGATGTTAATTTCCTTTTTGGTCTCTTTCTATTCCATTCCAAAATAAATATCCTCCTACCAATGATAACAATACAAGTGTAATGTGCCTATTTGCAATGTGTATAATTTATACATATATTTTTTTTAGCATACATATAATATTATATTTTTCTGCAAAACAATATTTTATTTGTAACTTTCCTAAATTGTCCCTTTAGTCATTAAGATAAATGATTGTAAACACTATTATTGAATCACATGAATATTTCTTTGTTCTTAAGTAAATAAATTGTCATACTGGACTTTCTATTAGAAGATAATTGCAATCTATATTTAACGTAATTAAATCCTCATTATTTTTAACTATATAAAACCACTAGAGAAGTTAGTAAGAAATTATTCATTCATTATAATTTTTCGTTGTTAAGATTTAGAAGTAAGTTGTGCTAATTTGCCATCTTGTAAAACATTATAAAAAATACAAGAAGTATAAAATCTTCCAAGTGCCTTTATTTCGCCATCCACTACAAAAATTTTGGTGTCAGAAGTGGGATCCCCTGATCAAAGAAAAATCCGAGGTTCAGCTCCCAGTCCCAGTATTTCGATACACCGCTGCAGCCAGCAACAGGAACCTGTAATCCAGGCCATAATCCTACAGGACTACAGCAACGGGACAAAGCCTTACCTACAAGCTACAAGTGGACAAGGTGATGCACGCCGGAAACCAAATATTTTTTATACTGTAAGTCTTGTATTTAACATTCTATGATTTTTTACCCTGATTTAAGCAACGAATATTTCGACGAAGTTTTAAATTTAAATTATAACAAAATGTCACTATCCATCGAACTTGCGGAAAAAATGTTAATTAGGTTTGACGGCACTAAATCAAAGTTACACGATTTTATTGATAATTGCGACAGCGCTATAAAGCTAGTAAAAACTGAATGTAAAGATATTTTATTTGCAATAATTGTTTCTAAAATTACCGATAACGCAAAAGCAATGATTAGAAATCGCGATTTTAAGAATTGGCAAGACCTAAAAACATATTTATTAGAAATTTATTCAGAAAAAAGGACAATTGGTCAGAGACAATTAGAACTAACTTCATGTAAACAAAATCCTGGTGAAAATGTGATATCTTATGCAAATAAAATAGAAAATTGCTACATTCAGTTGATAAATGCCTTAGATACTGAATTACCTCCAGTGGCGCGCGAAGCATGTGTTAATTTATTAAAAAATGAAGCATTAAATGTTTTTATTACAGGATTAAACAAAGATCTTAATATCTTAGTAAAATCTCAAACCCCAAATACACTGGAAAAAGCAATATCTATAGCATTAAACGAAGAACAAGAATTAAAATCAAAATTAGAAATGCATAAATATCAAGCTGTAAACAATTCCTCAGCAAAACTCTGTCTTAACTGTAATAAGCCAGGTCATACAACTATTAATTGCAGATTCCAAAGAAATTCTTATCACTTTTCTCGTAATCAACCAAACATCAGGCATTTCTCTCAAAATACTAAATTTTGTCGTTACTGTAAAAAATCGGGTCATTTAATCGAAGAGTGTAGAAAACGCGAATTTAATAATAAAATGAAACAAAATCAAAATAATCAAATTCAAAATCAAAATAGTCGTCCTCCTAATCAAAGTAATTTTTCAAATAATACTAGAGATAAGGGTTCACAAGGAAATTCTGAATTACCTAACTTGCAAAATTTATCTTTAAACTCTCAAGGCCCTCGTCAATCCACGGCCATTACGAGGGGCGTTCACAAGGTAGAGGCCGAATCGCAGTAATTAATCCTAGCTTAACTACATTTGTCTCTCTATACTCATGCAATCTTTCACAAAATCATTCTAACTTTTTAATTGACACAGGAGCCGATATTTCTTTAATTAAATTAAACCAAGTTCATGAAACTAATCAAAAATTTTTCGATAATCCAATTACCTTAAAAGGCATAGACGATAATATCATTGAACCTAATAAAACACTATATTATACTTATCTAAATTTAAAAATAGGAAACAATATCTATAATCACCTATTTCATGTAGTAAAAGATAATTTTCCAATTCAATTTGACGGTATTATAGGAAATGATTTTCTCTTAAAATACAATGCTCTATTAGACTATCAAGAAAATAAACTTAAAATTTTTTCGGACGAAACTTTTTTACATCATTCAGAAAATCTTATATCTAACAACCAAATTCAAAATCACGAAATTGACGAAATAAAAAACGCAAATCAATCTGAAAATAATTCCAATGAATATATATTAAAACCTAGATGCGAAACTATTATTAAAATAAAGGTCATTAACTCTAATATTAATGAAGGTATATGTCCTGATGTACCTATCTTAGACGGCGTTTATCTCTGCCCAAGTATAGTTAGAATAGATAAAACAAAACACGCTATTACATCTATCTTAAACACAACTGAAAAGGAAGTAAAAATAAAAAATATCGAAATATATCTTGACGACATATCTTTCTCTGATAATAAAAATATTATGCAAATTTCAAAAAATAATAACAGTGTTGATTCTGACTCTAGTAGGCTTTCAAAAATCACCAATCTATTACGTACTGATCACTTAAATCAAGAAGAAAAATCTAGCCTTATTAGTATTTGCCACGAATATAATAATATATTTCATTTAGAAGGTGACAAGCTCACAACTACGGATGCCATTATGCATGAAATTCATACTACTCCTTGCTCTCCAATAAATACAAAATCTTATCGCTATCCCCAAATTCATAAAGAAGAGGTAGATAGGCAAATTTCAAAAATGTTGGATGAAAATATTATTTCTCACTCAATTTCCCCATGGAATTCTCCTGTTTGGATTGTCCCAAAAAAACAAGACGCGTCCGGTAAAAAGAAATGGAGAATTGTGATAGATTATCGCAAGCTCAATGACGTCACAGTTGGCGACTCTTTTCCCTTACCTAATATATCCGACATCTTAGATCAATTAGGTCACTCTAAATACTTTTCTACTATTGATCTGACGTCAGGATTCCACCAAATTAAAATGTCTCCTACAGATGCGGAAAAAACAGCTTTTTCCACACCATCTGGGCATTATCAATTTAATCGTATGCCTTTTGGTCTAAAAAATTCTCCTGCAACCTTCCAAAGGTTAATGAACTCGGTCTTGGCAGGATTGCAAAATATTAAATGTTTTGTTTATCTTGATGACATCGTCATACATGCAGATACTTTAGAAAATCATAATAACCGACTGATAGAAGTTTTTCAAAGATTGTCCTCTTTTAATTTAAAAATTCAACCAGACAAGTGTGAATTTTTAAGAAAAGAAGTCATGTATCTGGGTCATTTAATTACTAATAAAGGTGTAAAACCTGATCCTAATAAAGTAAAAGCCGTTTTAGAATTCCCAACTCCTCAGAATCCTAAAGATATAAAATCATTTCTCGGACTCGCAGGATACTACCGACGTTTCATAGAAAATTTTAGTAAAATTACGCTGCCTTTAACAAAACTTTTAAAAAAGGATGCCATATTTCTTTGGACAAGCGATCAACAAAATGCATTTGAAAAACTAAAGAATACGCTATGTACCGAACCTTTACTTCAATACCCTGATTTCACACAAACTTTTTATTTAACAACTGATGCTAGTAATTATGCAATTGGTTCTGTATTATCGCAAAATAAACCTCCTAATGATTTACCTATTGCTTATGCTAGTCGTACACTTAATCACGCAGAATCAAATTATAGTACTACCGAACGTGAACTCTTAAGTATTGTATGGAGTGTGAAACACTTTAGACCTTATCTATATGGACGTCAATTCATTATCTTAACAGATCATAAACCTCTTACATGGTTATTTAATGTAAAGGATCCAGGATCACGTCTCGTAAGGTGGAGATTAATTCTTGAAGAATATGATTATAAAATCGAATATAAACCAGGTAAAACTAACCAAAACGCTGATTGCCTAAGTAGACCTCCTCTTACCATAGATCATAAATTACTACCAAATACGATTGATAACACTGAAATTTTACCTAACACCTCATTATCTAACGTAAACCACACACAAAGTAAACCCATTAACACCTTTAAGGATTTCAATGAGAAGCTTTTAACCACTGTAATTACCAACAATAATATAGAAGAGATAAGCAACAAAATTTCTGATTGCCAAAATAATACATGCATATTTTATTCATGCGATTTACAGATTACTGAACCTTCTCAAGAGGAAATAAATAAAAAATTTAATCACATAGAAAAATTAAAAAAGTTAAATCCAAATCAACTAGATCTTATTACGATAAAACAAGATAACTTTTCAATATTTTATGGATTTATAAATAAACATTATTGGGAATCAATTTCATACGAAGATTTGTTTAATATTTTAATAAAATTAAAAAACAAGTTACTAGAAACAAACCAACAAATTATATTCATGCCTAGAATACAATTTTCCTATAGTAAACTAAATTGGAATAAAATAAGAGCAATGCTTAGATACATTTTTAAAAACACTAACATTACAGTAAAAATATGTCATGATATACTTAAAACTCCTAAAGATTCAGACATACCTATCATACTACACGAAAATCATACTAACCCCACCTCTGGTCATTCGGGTTTTCATCGCACATATAATCGTATCAAACAAACATACCATTGGTCTAATATGAAATCAGATATAAAAAACTTCATTAAATCCTGTGAATCTTGTCAAAAAAATAAATTAGTTCGAAATAAAACAGTAAAACCCATGGAAATCACTACGACAAGTTCTAACCCTTTAGAAAAAATATTTTTAGACATTGTTGGCCCTTTACCTTTAACAGAAAAAGGAAATAAATATATCTTAACTCTCCAAGACGACTTAACAAAATTTTCACAAGCTTATGCTATACCTAATCATGAAGCAATTACAATTGCAAAAAATTTTGCAAATAATTTTATTTGTAAATTCGGTATTCCTAAATGTATTGTTACAGATCAAGGCAAAGATTTCACATCAAAACTATTAAATCAAGTAGCTAAATATTTTAAAATTAAACAAATTAATTGTACTACATATCACCCCCAGAGTAATGGTGCACTAGAAAGAAGTCATGCTACTTTAGCCGACTATTTGAAACACTATATAAATCAAGACCAAACTAATTGGGATGATTGGATCGATCACGCTATGTTTTCATACAATACAACACCTCACACATCAACCAAATTCTCACCTCACGAATTAATCTTTGGTACAAAACCAAATATTCCTAGTTCAATAACAAAAGAACCAGAATTTAAATATACTTACGACGATTATCTAGATATACTTAAAATGCGTATGCAAAAATCTCATGAAATCGCAAAAAATAATGCAATCGAAAGCAAAATCACAAATAAAAAATATTATGATAGAAAAGTAAACAACGTTGAATTTCAAGTAGGAGATCTCGTATTTTTATTAAATGAAAAAACTAAACCAGGTAAATCTAAAAAGTTAACACCTCATTATGAAGGACCTTATAAAATTATCGAAGTTAATTCCCCCGTAAATTGTACCCTTCAAATAAAAAATAAAAAATCTAAAGTACATGTAAATAAATTGAAACAAGCCTTTGTTTCAGATGTCTAACTTTATGGAATATTCATCACTGTTCTGGACAATATGTCAACACCCCTATTTATCAACCTGCCGGAATATATTATGAACAGATTAAAAACATAAAAATAACAGAAAGACACTGGAATTTAGTAAGCTACTTAGATTTAAAACCTCTTAATGAAAAACTTAATTTTGTAGAAACATCTTACCAAAAAACCTCTCAACTTTGTCAAAATGAAATTATATACAAAGAACTATTTTTATGTACCACTCCTTTAAATTTATTAAAAACAAATATTCCTGAACTGTTTCAAAAAGAACAAGCCTTAAAAGAATTAATGGGACGTCATAGACAAAAACGAGGTTGGTTTAACATCATTGGTTCAACTTTCAAAACTATATTTGGTACTCTCGATGAAAACGACGGAAATTATTTTAATCAAGCCTTAAACAGCGTACAAGATAATGAAAAACATGTAGTTAATTTACTATCACAACAAATTCAAGTCGTAAGAAGTACAATTAGTAACTTTAATAATACTATAACAAATTTAGATCAAAATAGAAAAATATTTAATGAAAATTTTGAAAAATTAAGTAATTATTCAAAAGATTTAAATAATAAAATATTCAACTTAGAAATGAAACAAACAATCGAAGAACATTTTGCTTTTCTCATGTTATTTACGAATGAACTACAAAACGAAATATCAACTATAATCAACGCTATTCTCTTTGCAAAATCAAATTCTGTTCACCCTTTCGTAATATCACCTCAACAATTAATTAATGAACTAATAAAAACCTTACCTTATTTACCAACATCTGCAACTTATCCATTACCTCTTAATATTCAAAACAGTCACTTTTTGCTTGAACTTACTAAAATTCAATACTATTTTTCTGAAGAAAGAATTATTTTTATTTTAAGACTTCCTCTTGTTAGTCAAAATCAATATTACCTTTACAATCTAATACCTTTACCTGTTTACCGACAGAAATTTCAATCATATCTGTTTATATTGCCAAGTATCAAATTTTTAGTCCTTTCGGAAAATAGAAATGTATATACTACGTTAAATTCACTCGAAAATTGTAAAAATATAGATCAATCTAATATTATATGTGATAATAATGAACCTTTGTATTTTACAAACTATAGACCAATTTGCGAAACAGAATTGTTATCAGTTATGTCAACAATTCCAGAAAATTGTGATACACGTACTTTACACACAAGTACAGAAATGTGGCATAAGTTAATAACACCTAATTCATGGATATATGTTCTTCCAAAAGCCACAGATATTACCTTAAGTTGTGAATCTAAAAAAGTAACAAATTTAATTCTAAATAACACAGGTATTTTAACCCTTACCGCAAATTGCAAAGTTTATACTAGTTCAGTAATGCTTTCTTCTGAACCTATTATTTCAGAAAGTAGTTTCGTACCCATAATACCCAATTTTGAATTCGATGACGATTGCTATAAAAAACCAAGTAATAATACCAAGGAAAATTTGCAATTAACTCCCATTCTTAAAAACCTTGATACTGACTCACTAAATTTCGCTAGTGATAAGTTAAAACACTTAGAAGAGTTATCAGAGGAATTGTCAAATGAATCTTTTGTTAGTAAAATATCTAATAATTCTTATTTTACCTTTATATTTCTTTCTCTTGTTAAATTATTTTTATTATATATAGGATATAAGATCTTTAGGTTTATACGAAATAAATGTAGTCATAGTCATGTTGACACATCTAGCAAGTGTGCACAAATTACAAACTGCCTTACCTTTAACATTTGTAAAAGAAAAGTATCAAAACATTGTGAAGAGATTCAACTACCAAATACTACACAATGTGAAATTCAAAATGAAGATACTCCAATAAGACGTAGTGCTAGAATAGCAAAATTAAAAGATACCTTCTAATTAATACTAAATAAAAAGTTTTCATATTATTCAAACTTTTATTTTAAGGAGGGAGGTGTAATGTGCCTATTTGCAATGTGTATAATTTATACATATATTTTTTTTAGCATACATATAATATTATATTTTTCTGCAAAACAATATTTTATTTGTAACTTTCCTAAATTGTCCCTTTAGTCATTAAGATAAATGATTGTAAACACTATTATTGAATCACATGAATATTTCTTTGTTCTTAAGTAAATAAATTGTCATACTGGACTTTCTATTAGAAGATAATTGCAATCTATATTTAACGTAATTAAATCCTCATTATTTTTAACTATATAAAACCACTAGAGAAGTTAGTAAGAAATTATTCATTCATTATAATTTTTCGTTGTTAAGATTTAGAAGTAAGTTGTGCTAATTTGCCATCTTGTAAAACATTATAAAAAATACAAGAAGTATAAAATCTTCCAAGTGCCTTTATTTCGCCATCCACTACACAAGAAACTCAAGTACCTGTGTTGCCTTGTAGGTTGTCTGCCTAGAATAAAACATATAAGGCTCTTTCTACAAATTGGGGACAATTTTGATGTATGAGTTATTTAAAATGAAAATCCACTAGACAATATTTAATTTTTTTAATATGGTTACTCACATCTTAGTTATTTTAACGTATTAAAAAAAACTCCTTACTTCGGTGTTGACCATTGATCTATTAAGTTGATATTATTTACTTCTACATACAATATGTTAGATGATTTGTTATCTCTGATTTTGGTCAAATTTAATTACTAATTAAATTATAGTATTAAATGTTTACTTGCTTCGGAGTTGATAATAATTGCTTTACGGATAAACACAATTATATTTTGAAATAGTAAGTAAATATTGATATGTGTATGCTGATACATATTATGCTGATGTTAACGTCAGAGAAAGTAGGTGATGAAACAATTATTTTTAATTATTATACTACTTTATGTAAAGATTTTAAAGGCTTCTTAAGAAGTCGTTTTTGTTTCTTAATACTGGGTCTAGTAATAATTGTATCATTTTTTTTTCAGGGTATTGACAACGTTCTCACTTTTTTGCTTATCGTTCTCTTTTTCTTGCTTTAACTTGCTCGTGTGCAGTTGGATCATTCTTTATTTTTATTCTGCGTAAACACTGCAACTCAATTTTTTGTTGTTCTTTTTCTGACATTTCCTTTTATTTGCCATTGTGTAATGTGCCTATTTGCAATGTGTATAATTTATACATATATTTTTTTAGCATACATATAATATTATATTTTTCTGCAAAACAATATTTTATTTGTAACTTTCCTAAATTGTCCCTTTAGTCATTAAGATAAATGATTGTAAACACTATTATTGAATCACATGAATATTTCTTTGTTCTTAAGTAAATAAATTGTCATACTGGACTTTCTATTAGAAGATAATTGCAATCTATATTTAACGTAATTAAATCCTCATTATTTTTAACTATATAAAACCACTAGAGAAGTTAGTAAGATATTATTCATTCATTATAATTTTTCGTTGTTAAGATTTAGAAGTAAGTTGTGCTAATTTGCCATCTTGTAAAACATTATAAAAAATACAAGAAGTATAAAATCTTCCAAGTGCCTTTATTTCGCCATCCACTACAAAAATTTTGGTGTCAGAAGTGAAGGATCCCCTGATCAAAGAAAAATCCGAGGTTCAGCTCCCAGTCCCAGTATTTCGATACACCGCTGCAGCCAGCAACAGGAACCTGTAATCCAGGCCATAATCCTACAGGACTACAGCAACGGGACAAAGCCTTACCTACAAGCTACAAGTGGACAAGGTGATGCACGCCGGAAACCAAATATTTTTTATACTGTAAGTCTTGTATTTAACATTCTATGATTTTTTACCCTGATTTAAGCAACGAATATTTCGACGAAGTTTTAAATTTAAATTATAACAAAATGTCACTATCCATCGAACTTGCGGAAAAAATGTTAATTAGGTTTGACGGCACTAAATCAAAGTTACACGATTTTATTGATAATTGCGACAGCGCTATAAAGCTAGTAAAAACTGAATGTAAAGATATTTTATTTGCAATAATTGTTTCTAAAATTACCGATAACGCAAAAGCAATGATTAGAAATCGCGATTTTAAGAATTGGCAAGACCTAAAAACATATTTATTAGAAATTTATTCAGAAAAAAGGACAATTGGTCAGAGACAATTAGAACTAACTTCATGTAAACAAAATCCTGGTGAAAATGTGATATCTTATGCAAATAAAATAGAAAATTGCTACATTCAGTTGATAAATGCCTTAGATACTGAATTACCTCCAGTGGCGCGCGAAGCATGTGTTAATTTATTAAAAAATGAAGCATTAAATGTTTTTATTACAGGATTAAACAAAGATCTTAATATCTTAGTAAAATCTCAAACCCCAAATACACTGGAAAAAGCAATATCTATAGCATTAAACGAAGAACAAGAATTAAAATCAAAATTAGAAATGCATAAATATCAAGCTGTAAACAATTCCTCAGCAAAACTCTGTTTTAACTGTAATAAGCCAGGTCATACAACTATTAATTGCAGATTCCAAAGAAATTCTTATCACTTTTCTCGTAATCAACCAAACATCAGGCATTTCTCTCAAAATACTAAATTTTGTCGTTACTGTAAAAAATCGGGTCATTTAATCGAAGAGTGTAGAAAACGCGAATTTAATAATAAAATGAAACAAAATCAAAATAATCAAATTCAAAATCAAAATAGTCGTCCTCCTAATCAAAGTAATTTTTCAAATAATACTAGAGATAAGGGTTCACAAGGAAATTCTGAATTACCTAACTTGCAAAATTTATCTTTAAACTCTCAAGGCCCTCGTCAATCCACGGCCATTACGAGGGGCGTTCACAAGGTAGAGGCCGAATCGCAGTAATTAATCCTAGCTTAACTACATTTGTCTCTCTATACTCATGCAATCTTTCACAAAATCATTCTAACTTTTTAATTGACACAGGAGCCGATATTTCTTTAATTAAATTAAACCAAGTTCATGAAACTAATCAAAAATTTTTCGATAATCCAATTACCTTAAAAGGCATAGACGATAATATCATTGAACCTAATAAAACACTATATTATACTTATCTAAATTTAAAAATAGGAAACAATATCTATAATCACCTATTTCATGTAGTAAAAGATAATTTTCCAATTCAATTTGACGGTATTATAGGAAATGATTTTCTCTTAAAATACAATGCTCTATTAGACTATCAAGAAAATAAACTTAAAATTTTTTCGGACGAAACTTTTTTACATCATTCAGAAAATCTTATATCTAACAACCAAATTCAAAATCACGAAATTGACGAAATAAAAAACGCAAATCAATCTGAAAATAATTCCAATGAATATATATTAAAACCTAGATGCGAAACTATTATTAAAATAAAGGTCATTAACTCTAATATTAATGAAGGTATATGTCCTGATGTACCTATCTTAGACGGCGTTTATCTCTGCCCAAGTATAGTTAGAATAGATAAAACAAAACACGCTATTACATCTATCTTAAACACAACTGAAAAGGAAGTAAAAATAAAAAATATCGAAATATATCTTGACGACATATCTTTCTCTGATAATAAAAATATTATGCAAATTTCAAAAAATAATAACAGTGTTGATTCTGACTCTAGTAGGCTTTCAAAAATCACCAATCTATTACGTACTGATCACTTAAATCAAGAAGAAAAATCTAGCCTTATTAGTATTTGCCACGAATATAATAATATATTTCATTTAGAAGGTGACAAGCTCACAACTACGGATGCCATTATGCATGAAATTCATACTACTCCTTGCTCTCCAATAAATACAAAATCTTATCGCTATCCCCAAATTCATAAAGAAGAGGTAGATAGGCAAATTTCAAAAATGTTGGATGAAAATATTATTTCTCACTCAATTTCCCCATGGAATTCTCCTGTTTGGATTGTCCCAAAAAAACAAGACGCGTCCGGTAAAAAGAAATGGAGAATTGTGATAGATTATCGCAAGCTCAATGACGTCACAGTTGGCGACTCTTTTCCCTTACCTAATATATCCGACATCTTAGATCAATTAGGTCACTCTAAATACTTTTCTACTATTGATCTGACGTCAGGATTCCACCAAATTAAAATGTCTCCTACAGATGCGGAAAAAACAGCTTTTTCCACACCATCTGGGCATTATCAATTTAATCGTATGCCTTTTGGTCTAAAAAATTCTCCTGCAACCTTCCAAAGGTTAATGAACTCGGTCTTGGCAGGATTGCAAAATATTAAATGTTTTGTTTATCTTGATGACATCGTCATACATGCAGATACTTTAGAAAATCATAATAACCGACTGATAGAAGTTTTTCAAAGATTGTCCTCTTTTAATTTAAAAATTCAACCAGACAAGTGTGAATTTTTAAGAAAAGAAGTCATGTATCTGGGTCATTTAATTACTAATAAAGGTGTAAAACCTGATCCTAATAAAGTAAAAGCCGTTTTAGAATTCCCAACTCCTCAGAATCCTAAAGATATAAAATCATTTCTCGGACTCGCAGGATACTACCGACGTTTCATAGAAAATTTTAGTAAAATTACGCTGCCTTTAACAAAACTTTTAAAAAAGGATGCCATATTTCTTTGGACAAGCGATCAACAAAATGCATTTGAAAAACTAAAGAATACGCTATGTACCGAACCTTTACTTCAATACCCTGATTTCACACAAACTTTTTATTTAACAACTGATGCTAGTAATTATGCAATTGGTTCTGTATTATCGCAAAATAAACCTCCTAATGATTTACCTATTGCTTATGCTAGTCGTACACTTAATCACGCAGAATCAAATTATAGTACTACCGAACGTGAACTCTTAAGTATTGTATGGAGTGTGAAACACTTTAGACCTTATCTATATGGACGTCAATTCATTATCTTAACAGATCATAAACCTCTTACATGGTTATTTAATGTAAAGGATCCAGGATCACGTCTCGTAAGGTGGAGATTAATTCTTGAAGAATATGATTATAAAATCGAATATAAACCAGGTAAAACTAACCAAAACGCTGATTGCCTAAGTAGACCTCCTCTTACCATAGATCATAAATTACTACCAAATACGATTGATAACACTGAAATTTTACCTAACACCTCATTATCTAACGTAAACCACACACAAAGTAAACCCATTAACACCTTTAAGGATTTCAATGAGAAGCTTTTAACCACTGTAATTACCAACAATAATATAGAAGAGATAAGCAACAAAACTTCTGATTGCCAAAATAATACATGCATATTTTATTCATGCGATTTACAGATTACTGAACCTTCTCAAGAGGAAATAAATAAAAAATTTAATCACATAGAAAAATTAAAAAAGTTAAATCCAAATCAACTAGATCTTATTACGATAAAACAAGATAACTTTTCAATATTTTATGGATTTATAAATAAACATTATTGGGAATCAATTTCATACGAAGATTTGTTTAATATTTTAATAAAATTAAAAAACAAGTTACTAGAAACAAACCAACAAATTATATTCATGCCTAGAATACAATTTTCCTATAGTAAACTAAATTGGAATAAAATAAGAGCAATGCTTAGATACATTTTTAAAAACACTAACATTACAGTAAAAATATGTCATGATATACTTAAAACTCCTAAAGATTCAGACATACCTATCATACTACACGAAAATCATACTAACCCCACCTCTGGTCATTCGGGTTTTCATCGCACATATAATCGTATCAAACAAACATACCATTGGTCTAATATGAAATCAGATATAAAAAACTTCATTAAATCCTGTGAATCTTGTCAAAAAAATAAATTAGTTCGAAATAAAACAGTAAAACCCATGGAAATCACTACGACAAGTTCTAACCCTTTAGAAAAAATATTTTTAGACATTGTTGGCCCTTTACCTTTAACAGAAAAAGGAAATAAATATATCTTAACTCTCCAAGACGACTTAACAAAATTTTCACAAGCTTATGCTATACCTAATCATGAAGCAATTACAATTGCAAAAAATTTTGCAAATAATTTTATTTGTAAATTCGGTATTCCTAAATGTATTGTTACAGATCAAGGCAAAGATTTCACATCAAAACTATTAAATCAAGTAGCTAAATATTTTAAAATTAAACAAATTAATTGTACTACATATCACCCCCAGAGTAATGGTGCACTAGAAAGAAGTCATGCTACTTTAGCCGACTATTTGAAACACTATATAAATCAAGACCAAACTAATTGGGATGATTGGATCGATCACGCTATGTTTTCATACAATACAACACCTCACACATCAACCAAATTCTCACCTCACGAATTAATCTTTGGTACAAAACCAAATATTCCTAGTTCAATAACAAAAGAACCAGAATTTAAATATACTTACGACGATTATCTAGATATACTTAAAATGCGTATGCAAAAATCTCATGAAATCGCAAAAAATAATGCAATCGAAAGCAAAATCACAAATAAAAAATATTATGATAGAAAAGTAAACAACGTTGAATTTCAAGTAGGAGATCTCGTATTTTTATTAAATGAAAAAACTAAACCAGGTAAATCTAAAAAGTTAACACCTCATTATGAAGGACCTTATAAAATTATCGAAGTTAATTCCCCCGTAAATTGTACCCTTCAAATAAAAAATAAAAAATCTAAAGTACATGTAAATAAATTGAAACAAGCCTTTGTTTCAGATGTCTAACTTTATGGAATATTCATCACTGTTCTGGACAATATGTCAACACCCCTATTTATCAACCTGCCGGAATATATTATGAACAGATTAAAAACATAAAAATAACAGAAAGACACTGGAATTTAGTAAGCTACTTAGATTTAAAACCTCTTAATGAAAAACTTAATTTTGTAGAAACATCTTACCAAAAAACCTCTCAACTTTGTCAAAATGAAATTATATACAAAGAACTATTTTTATGTACCACTCCTTTAAATTTATTAAAAACAAATATTCCTGAACTGTTTCAAAAAGAACAAGCCTTAAAAGAATTAATGGGACGTCATAGACAAAAACGAGGTTGGTTTAACATCATTGGTTCAACTTTCAAAACTATATTTGGTACTCTCGATGAAAACGACGGAAATTATTTTAATCAAGCCTTAAACAGCGTACAAGATAATGAAAAACATGTAGTTAATTTACTATCACAACAAATTCAAGTCGTAAGAAGTACAATTAGTAACTTTAATAATACTATAACAAATTTAGATCAAAATAGAAAAATATTTAATGAAAATTTTGAAAAATTAAGTAATTATTCAAAAGATTTAAATAATAAAATATTCAACTTAGAAATGAAACAAACAATCGAAGAACATTTTGCTTTTCTCATGTTATTTACGAATGAACTACAAAACGAAATATCAACTATAATCAACGCTATTCTCTTTGCAAAATCAAATTCTGTTCACCCTTTCGTAATATCACCTCAACAATTAATTAATGAACTAATAAAAACCTTACCTTATTTACCAACATCTGCAACTTATCCATTACCTCTTAATATTCAAAACAGTCACTTTTTGCTTGAACTTACTAAAATTCAATACTATTTTTCTGAAGAAAGAATTATTTTTATTTTAAGACTTCCTCTTGTTAGTCAAAATCAATATTACCTTTACAATCTAATACCTTTACCTGTTTACCGACAGAAATTTCAATCATATCTGTTTATATTGCCAAGTATCAAATTTTTAGTCCTTTCGGAAAATAGAAATGTATATACTACGTTAAATTCACTCGAAAATTGTAAAAATATAGACCAATTTGCGAAACAGAATTGTTATCAGTTATGTCAACAATTCCAGAAAATTGTGATACACGTACTTTACACACAAGTACAGAAATGTGGCATAAGTTAATAACACCTAATTCATGGATATATGTTCTTCCAAAAGCCACAGATATTACCTTAAGTTGTGAATCTAAAAAAGTAACAAATTTAATTCTAAATAACACAGGTATTTTAACCCTTACCGCAAATTGCAAAGTTTATACTAGTTCAGTAATGCTTTCTTCTGAACCTATTATTTCAGAAAGTAGTTTCGTACCCATAATACCCAATTTTGAATTCGATGACGATTGCTATAAAAAACCAAGTAATAATACCAAGGAAAATTTGCAATTAACTCCCATTCTTAAAAACCTTGATACTGACTCACTAAATTTCGCTAGTGATAAGTTAAAACACTTAGAAGAGTTATCAGAGGAATTGTCAAATGAATCTTTTGTTAGTAAAATATCTAATAATTCTTATTTTACCTTTATATTTCTTTCTCTTGTTAAATTATTTTTATTATATATAGGATATAAGATCTTTAGGTTTATACGAAATAAATGTAGTCATAGTCATATTGACACATCTAGCAAGTGTGCACAAATTACAAACTGCCTTACCTTTAACATTTGTAAAAGAAAAGTATCAAAACATTGTGAAGAGATTCAACTACCAAATACTACACAATGTGAAATTCAAAATGAAGATACTCCAATAAGACGTAGTGCTAGAATAGCAAAATTAAAAGATACCTTCTAATTAATACTAAATAAAAAGTTTTCATATTATTCAAACTTTTATTTTAAGGAGGGAGGTGTAATGTGCCTATTTGCAATGTGTATAATTTATACATATATTTTTTTAGCATACATATAATATTATATTTTTCTGCAAAACAATATTTTATTTGTAACTTTCCTAAATTGTCCCTTTAGTCATTAAGATAAATGATTGTAAACACTATTATTGAATCACATGAATATTTCTTTGTTCTTAAGTAAATAAATTGTCATACTGGACTTTCTATTAGAAGATAATTGCAATCTATATTTAACGTAATTAAATCCTCATTATTTTTAACTATATAAAACCACTAGAGAAGTTAGTAAGATATTATTCATTCATTATAATTTTTCGTTGTTAAGATTTAGAAGTAAGTTGTGCTAATTTGCCATCTTGTAAAACATTATAAAAAATACAAGAAGTATAAAATCTTCCAAGTGCCTTTATTTCGCCATCCACTACAATTGCTTTAACTAACAAAAAAAAAATTACAAATTATTGCCTTTTTTAAGTAATATAGTGCTTTAAGTAATCTTTAGCATCAACTTCGATACTCTTTATCAACTCCGAAGCTATCATTGGGGCTCGGAGTTGATTTTTTCTCCGATTTAGTAATAAAGGAAAGAATATAATAAAATGAAATTTAAGATAATGGTAGGTTAAACTTCTGACACGCAAATAGTGATCTGGGAATGTATAAAATGTAATAATAAGAACAATTTACAATTTAAAGAAGAACTCGGTGTTGATACTATAAAAGCATACGCTTACCTTTAGAGACACAAAATAAATATCCTTCTGTGAATACCGCAAGGCAATGCACATATTCCTTATTGCTATCTGTAAATTAACGGACAGAATGCTTGCTCTCTGAAACAAAGACAAAAATAGGAAAATTATGTGCGTCACAAAATCGTCAAATTTTATTGACTCTTCGGAGTTGACGCGACAGTGCGGTTACAGAATTTAAGGATATATTTCTCATTTACTTTTATATTTTGTAAATCACAGCCGTACTATAACTACATATAAACTTTTTGTGATTGTGTCTATGAAAAAAAAAGATTTACTATTTGGGTTTTCGATCTGTATACAAAAAAATTGGTAAAAAGATCGCTATTTACAGCCTCGGAGTTGATATATTGTCTACAAAACCCATAGAAATATGGATAAACCTAAAATTAATTATTTTAAAAATTAGCGCGCGTAGTAGATTAGATCTATCTTCTTCTTCTTCTTCTTCTGGTGCCTATCCACTAATGGATGTTTGCGATAAAATTTTTCATTGCTTCCCTATTTCTTGCGGTTTGTATTACCGACTGAACATCGTGTATTCCTGTCCATTGCCTAATGTTTCTTAGCCAAGACATTTTCTTCCTTCCGATCCCTCTTTTGCCTTTAATCTTGCCCTCGATCATCAGCTCCAAGAATCGGTATCTTTCACTCCTCATGATATGTCCCAGGTATGCCGTTTTCCTCTTCTTAATTGTTTCAAACAGTTCGCGTTTCTTATTGACACGTCTAAGAACTTCCTCATATGTCAATTTCGCCGTCCAAGATATCTTAAGTGTTCTGCGATTTAGCCACATCTCGAAAGCTTCTAATTTGTTAATTATATTCGCTTTCAACGTCCAACCTTCCATACCATAAAGAAGTACCGACCAAACGTAGCACTTGACGAACCTCAGTCTCAAGTCAAGGTAAAATTCGGAGCAGGTAAGCACCCTTCCAAACTTTAAAAATGCCATTCAAGCTTGTTCAAAACGACATTTTACTTCGTTGTCCGATGTCTAGTCTTCGAACAGCCAGGTGCCAAGATACTTGAACTTGTCCACTCTTTTTATGTGCATGGCGTTAAAGTCATGCTGGAGTTTTCAAATGTATTCAGGTTTCTGGAGATAATCATGAATTTTGTCTTGTTAGTGTGTTGATATTTAAACCCATTGATTTAGATTGGATCTATAACTTTTTAAAATTAACTGATTTTAATTAAACTTGTCCCCAATCTGTGGAACGAGCCATAAAGACTTTTGGAAAAAGTATATCTGCATTTTGACGATTGGAGTTGGAAAGGTAACTTGAATCGAGCTTGCTCATTTACTTCAATTGTAAAATCGAATCAAGTCACAGTATAAAACTCCCTCGAAGCCCATCCTTATAAACAACACAGTCAGTGATTTGAGAAAAATTACAGGTCACTTACAAGGAAAAATTCCCAAGCACTTTCCACGCAAATTTTCTGGAATGGACCATTATTCTAATGTACAAGCCGGCAAAAAAAGTAAAATTGCGTTTTATAATTAACTAAAACCGTCCAAAACTTTCTCTTAGATTAAATTTTTGCAGTTGGGATTCCTTGGGATTACAGGCTGTATTTTAATTTAATTTTCTTAAAACACGACGTTAACATTAAGTTAATTTGGGTAATTTACAAAAGATTCGTTGTACATTAATCTCAGCCATACTGAAATATGTATATAGTACAAGCGGTAACATCCTTTATATCATTAGACAAATTATTATAATTAACCACAAATGCCACAATTTATTGAAGCTGTCAGGCTATAATAGAAATGTGAATTATGTCGGGAAGCAGTTAATAATAATGCCCCTTGGTTTCTATAATATAGTGCAATCTGTATTGCATGTTCATCCTCGTTCATTGATTGAGGTTATCAATAAAATAAGGTATTATACATAAAGAACCTATTTTAGGAAGAAGTACACCATTTAAGTTGGTATCTAGTGCTAACTAAAATTGATTCCTCGTGAGTAAATCAAGGAGGACAAGAACAAACCCGAGGGTGCCTATAAATTTAATTTTTGCCTTTTTTATTGTCTTTGTTTGTATCACACTAGGAAACATATTATTCAAATTGTGAAAATGACAGCGTCTCTTGGTTGATAATAATTGAATTGATTGTTTACTCCTTTTATCGCCCCGTCACTTCATAATATAATTATGAATATAATATATTTAGGTGCAGTAGCGAGGCATAAGCCATAAAAATGAAATAATCGCATTTTTAAAGGCACAATACTCATTTTTGGTCCACTGTGAATCGCCAATAAATAAAGAGTGCAAATCATCATCTTATTGAGGGGCTTGGACTATAATAATTGCGCAAAAAAGAGTCCCATATTTATAAGTGTATGATTATATTTTTTAATAACGTTATATTTTTCTTTTGTTTCAGATACAGACCCCCGGAATCAAAAACCATGAGTTCCAAACTGCTCCTATTTCTGATTTCTTCCTCCTCGTTCATACACACGACTCTGACCGATTCAGACTGGACAAAACAGTGTAACATATGTTCGTGTATTTGGGTTAGTGGGCGAAAGACTGCCAATTGTTCAAATAAAGGTTTTAGTATAATTCCACGAGACTTAAGTACTGTAGTGCGTGAAATAGACTTCTCGAATAATCCTCTCTACAGCCTAAGTGATAACGAATTCTTGATTGCCAAGCTCGTAGATATACATAAATTAAAATTTCAAAATTGCTCAATAGAAATGCTAAACGAAGGAGCGTTTAAAAGATTAGCCCTTCTAATTGAACTCGACCTATCTAAGAACTCAATTGAAGAATTAGGCAAAAATACTTTTAGGGAAAACATAAAATTAAGAATTCTCATTCTAAGCCACAATAAAATTAGGAGGATAGAAGATGATTTGTTTAGTAATATGTCTTATGTGCAAAGAATTCATTTGGACCACAACGAAATAGAGAACGTTAACGAAAATACTTTCTACAATTTACCATTATTAAATGACATCAGTTTGGGATACAATAAACTGAAAACCATAGGGTTCGATTTAAAGCAAAGACTACCCAGGCTTAACAGCCTCAACGTTGAAGAAAATCCCTGGATATGCGATTGTCAGTTGGAACTTTTTCGACAAACTATTATTAGGAGTAATCTCATTACTCACATAACAAAATGTGCAGAGCCACCCAAACTACAGGGACGATCATGGATGGAACCTGTAACTTTTGCTTGTTCTCCAATTATTATAGATCCCTTACCATCTACTAACATACAAGCCACAACTGACAATATAACGCTTATCTGTAAGGTAACGGGAGAACCTCAGCCGGATGTGGATTGGACTACCAACGGTCACATTGTTGAAAGAGACCCTAGAAAAAACAAGCAAAAATACTTCACTTCAAAAAGTAAATCCGGTGTGTATACCTGGAATAATTTGACAATAACAAATCTTAATTATAAGGATCGAGGAGAATATAAGTGCATTGCGAAAAACCCCGGTGGGGAAGACGAGAAAAATATATCTCTTATTGTTGATACTGATACTATAGCAGGTATACCTGGCATGGGTGGATCAACAGTACTAATAATAGCTTTGTCAATCGGTTTAATAATCCTTCTTATAATAATTTTAATCTTGGTGTGCCTATTCTGTAAAAAAGCTAATAATAATGCATTGCATTCGAAACGTCGGGATCTCGGCAGTTCTTCAGAAGAGTGTATTAATTTGAGTGGACATCTTGAAATTAAAAAAGGTTTAATGACCGAGGTCAATCCGATCTGCAAACCTCCCAGAGCTTCTGTGCCTGCTTCGGTGGTAAGCGGGGGTACAGAAGTTAGTGACGTTAAGAAAAACTTGTTGGACAACGAATCTGTTTTTGGTAAGCCTTTTTTTTTATTATATTATATAACTGTCGTACATTTTAATTTTAGTAAAATTAATATTTGCTTTTCTATTAAAATGTCAATAGTTAAAAATGCCTTGATTTGAATTCAAATATAAAATTAGTTTAGAATATTATGGTGATTTGATGCTGTAGGATTATGAAGTTATTATAACTAAAGAGAAGAATGTAAATGTAACATTATCTTTTGCATTTATACATAGCTTGCCTTAATTCAATACTTTTTTCTGACTTAGTGTACTTATTCATTACATTCTATACTTTACGAAGGGTGTCACTTCTTAAGTTTTATTATTTTTACTAGTTTAAAGTTTCTTCCAATCACTTATAAAACTCTTTACCAAGTTTCTTTCTGTCATCCTACAGCTTCGTTAGAATTGTATGTACCTGTTGATTTTCTTTATTCTCCTGAGGATGAATGTTTAAACATTTGAAACATGTGGAGAATATACAATAATTTAAACTTCTAATTTAAATATACCAGTGTAGAGAGACTTAGTATTTCATTTCTCGCCTTTAAAGTTTTACACTTCATTTAAGGTATGGGCTGTTTCTTCAAGTTTATAGCGAACAGTTTACTTATTATACAGAGTGGTCCTTAAGTACATCAAGAAAATCTAGGATATGATTCCTGGCATCAATTTAAGTTGAAAAGTTCATATAGACTTATGCCCTAAAATGCTTACCCTCTAAGATACAGGGTGTTAAATATTTTTAAAAAATAATTGTTTTTTTTTAATTTCTAAACTCCTTGAAGATACGGTATTGAAAATTGATATCGATTGATTTCGTATTAAACTGCACTTTTTGGTTAAAAAAGGGTTTGCCTACTTCCACCAGTGGCGTGCATGAAGATAGCATCAATATTTTTTTTGTGAAAATATGTGATACGCCACTGTTTTTTTTTAAACTCTGATGCATTTTTATGCATTACTGATATAAGCGGAACAAAAGTTGTCCCTACTATGTTTTTGAAAAAAATGGTAGTTTTAAAGGAAAATATTTTAACACCCTGTATCTTAGAGGGTAAGCATTTTAGGGCATAAGTCCATATGAACTTTTCAACTTAAATTGATGCCAGGAATCATATCCTAGATTTTATTGATGTACTTAAGGACCACCCTGTATAAACACAAAAGTTATTTTGTTGAAATATGACATTTACCATTTTTATTTTAACCCCTCATTTAGTCAGATGTGTCACCGTATTTTTTTTTAAACTAAAATATGCTTGTATGGTATTCCTAATCGCCAAGAAATATGCTAAAATACAGGGTGGCCCTTTAGTGTGACAAAGTACAATAGCTCCGTTACTATTTCAAATACATTAAAAATATTAATACAAAAGTTGAAGGGCAGTAAGTGACTTATAACGTAAAATTATTTTTAACTCTATAGAGTGGCTCAAAAAAGCGGAACAATAAAAAATGTACTTTTTTCAAATGGAACACCCTGTATATTTTTTCATTTTTGAATTCCACATAAAATTATAATTATTTTTTATTAAATACATTATTAGTCTGTACTTTATAGTTTCCGAGATATTGACTCTTGAAAAGTGACATTTTTGAACTTTGACAGCTTCTAACTTTCTAACAGTACGTCTAAGAGCAAAACGGCTTACATGTCCCTATCTTCAATTTTTATTATCTTCCCAAAAAAATCAATTTCCAGTTAAACCGGAACAACTATATTTCCTGCTTTCGAGTAACATCCGGTTTAACCGGAAGTTGATTTTTTTGGGAAGATAATAAAAATTGAAGATAGGGACATGTAAGCCGTTTTGCTCTAAGACGTACTGTTAGAAAGTTAGAAGCTGTCAAAGTTCAAAAATGTCACTTTTCAAGAGTCAATATCTCGGAAACTATAAAGTACAGACTAATAATGTATTTAATAAAAAATAATTATAATTTTATGTGGAATTCAAAAATGAAAAAATATACAGGGTGTTCCATTTGAAAAAAGTACATTTTTTATTGTTCCGCTTTTTTGAGCCACTCTATAGAGTTAAAAATAATTTTACGTTATAAGTCACTTACTGCCCTTCAACTTTTGTATTAATATTTTTAATGTATTTGAAATAGTAACGGAGCTATTGTACTTTGTCACACTAAAGGGCCACCCTGTATAAAAGGAGTCAGTCGTAACCAAAGATAATCCAGAATATCTTTTTGAATGGTTTCAAACGATATTTAACGACATTTTAATGGCAACAAATATCAAGTATTAATCTTTCTAAAATCACGATTTATCGTCATCGCTTGAAGGCTGGAGCGTATTCTGTATGGAAGGAATTGTGTAA
This sequence comes from Polydrusus pterygomalis, assembly GCA_963969555.1. NCBI lineage: Eukaryota > Metazoa > Arthropoda > Insecta > Coleoptera > Curculionidae > Polydrusus > Polydrusus pterygomalis. The sequence goes on from OZ018379.1 coordinate 26,896,906, forward strand.
ATTTATCAGTGTAAATAGTGGATTGTGTAAATACATATTTTACAATCTAAAATTGCCTACAGTATTTTATTGGTGAATTACCTTACAAATTCTTATTCAATAAATTTCTATTATAATACCGTGCGAGCAAAACTTATTTGCATCAAAGAGGGCTTGGATTAAAAAACGTAGCGCTTGGTTTAGGTCACAATGGGGACGATATCTGTGGTACTAAGGCAGAACCCGATATGTCAAGAAAAAGCCATTTTCCGTTTTTAAAGCCAATATACAGGGTGTTAAAAATTCGATGTTCACCATTGGGATCTCATAAACGGTCAGAGATACAGCAAAGGTTAAATTGGGGCAAAGTCGCGCAATTTATAGCCGACCAATATGCCAAGAAGAAATTAGGAAAATTCCGAGTACTTCCGAAGATATACGTAAAAAACCGAAAATCGCCGTTTTGGTTTTTAATTTTTCCTGGCTTTATTTAAAGAGATAATGGAAAATAAATTTCACACTTTCATTGCCACTTTTCATCTTCTATAAAGCAGTGTTCTTAGATTTCATGTCCGACGTTTTGTCTTTCGGATGCCATCGTCAGGTTTTTTTTTTTAAATACGGACCTATATTTTTTATTGCATTTGTCTAAACTTTATATGCGATGTAATCTTAATAAAAAATTACTTTGATTGAATATCAACGTTTCTACCCTACAAAACCATTTTCAGGAATATTTTATTTAAAAAACTTGTTGATTAGGTATTGAAGATAATTTTTTTTAACAGTATTTTCGGAAACACAAGAAAATCTATAACTTAAACAATAACAAATATCACAAAACGATAATTACAGTACGTTTAGGTACTAAAATATTCAAAATTATCTATTATTTACATTTTTTATAAATTAAAATTATTTAAACCCAGAAGAGGTAGAAACTAATGACAAATGTTTATCTCAGATGCTCAAAAAGATTTCCATTTTGATTTATACATTTTTCAATTTTGACGCGAACTTTTTGAGTAGCTCTGTGTACCGACTTTCTTCGAATTGATACAAACGCATTTATGCAACGAACTCTAAGCTCTTCTATTACGTTAATGGGCTGCTTATACACTTTGTTTTTTATGGCTCCCCAAAAAAATTAATCTAGTGGTGTAAGGTCTGGGGACCTTGGCGGCCACTCAATAAAACCACGATTTCCAATCCATCTGCCTGGAAATTTAGCATGTAAGAAGGTTGTAACATCTCTCGTGGGGTGCTTCATCTTGCTGAAACCAAATTTGTTGCAGCCGTGCAAGCGGGATTTCAGATAAAAATCTTGGAATGTATTATTTAAAAATACTAGATAATTCTCCCCTGTTAGCCGCTGTGGTAAAAAAAAACAGGACCAAAAATTCTATCTCCTAATATCCCTGCCCAAACATTCAGAGAAAAGCGTACTTGCTTGCGTACTTCTCTATTATCTCTGGGATTTTCTCTTGCCCAAATATGTTCATTGTTTCTATTAAAAACACCACAATTTGTAAATGTAGCCTCATCACTCCAAAGAATATTGCTTAAAAAATTGCGACTTTGGTTATCTTGATCTAGTAGCCAATTACAAAAAGTTAGCATTCTCTTAGCGTCTCCTTCTCGCAATGCATGTAATATATGAATTTTGTAGGGTCTCAAACCGGTATTTTTTAGAACTTTCCATGGCTTAACATGGTTTAAGGATGGCAAATTGGATTCCGCTTCAATTTGCCTACTGGATATAGATAGTTGCATCATTGTCCACCTACAATAACGTGACACATCATAAGATTTCAGGATATTGTATGTATACAATGTTAACTTATTTTGTAAAAAAACAATTTTTGTGAAGTTTCATGTTACATACCTGGCCTAAAACGTTCTGAATTTCGTCTTCTGTAATACGGTTACCATATTTTTGTCGAGGCTTTCCAAGCTGGCCATAATCGCTTAAATTTCTATCAAGTCTTTGAAAAATGTCTTGTGCTGGCTGCTCCCTTTCCGCGGATACTCCTCAAAATATCTTTGTAAAGCTGTCATAGAATTTCTATTGCTACTGTAATAAATTCTTAACATATCCCTTTTTTCTTCAGAAGAAAATTTCATTTTTAGATAAGACCGAATTTATCACCGCGTAATTGAAATTTAGATTACTTATGTCAAACTTTTTATTGTTTCTACATTCCATGGCAAACTATGATACTTTAAACAATGAATCCTCTAATTGTAACAAACTCGAAAGCTTTTTCAAAATTATCTGCAATAGCGTTCTCGATCAGGGTTTTTAGAAAGAGAAAAATCGTTCTGTCTCTGTTATACATTATCAGATACGGCTTTGATCTTCAATACCTAATCAACAAGTTTTTTAAATAAAATATTCCTGAAAATGTTTTTATAGGGTAGAAACGTTGATATTCAATCAAAGTAATTTTGTATTAAGATTACATCGCATATAAAGTTTAGATAAATGCAATAAAAAATATAGGTCCGTATTTAAAAAAACAAACCTGACGATGGCATGCGAAAGACAAAACGTCGGACATGAAATCTAAGATCACGGCTTTATAGAAGATGAAAAGTGGCAATAAAAGTATGAAATTTATTTTTCATTATCTCTTTAAAAAAAGCCAGGAAAAATTAAAAACCAAAACGGCGATTTTCGGTTTTTTACGTATATCTTCGGAAGTACTCGAAATTTTCCTAATTTCTTCTTGGCATATTGGTCGGCTATGAATTGCGCGACTTTGCCCCAATTTAACCTTTGCTGTATCTCTTACCGTTTATGAGATCCCAATGGTAAACATCGAATTTTTAACACCCTGTATACAGTTAGTGGTGACGAATATGATGGCAAAACCCGATATGGTACTGTTACTCCTATACAATGTGAGTTAATAAAATAAGATCCCGATATGTTTCATAAATGAAAATTGGTCGCTGGCAAAACCCAATATGCTAGACATATCGGGTTGTGGTGTCGTCGCGCACCGCCAAACATTTGTTTGTATATCCCGGTATGTCTGACATATCGGTTTATGCAACAGTTTCAACTTTGAATTGGTTTTACCAGTCCAGTCGTTCGAATGTTTTAGGACCTTCTTAGTCTTCTTCCACTAATTCGTTCTGAATGTCACAGTTTTTATTTAAATCTGGAAACCAGCGCTAGGGTGTCAGAATTATTATCGGACGATTCCTCTGAGGAAAATGAATGACGATATTTTGTTGTTTAAATTTAAAGTAAAGAATAAAAAAGTTGTTTGTTTTTTCTTATATTTGCCTCCGCAGATGTTAAGTGATGCCTAGTAATAAGTACCCAGCTAAGTCCATGCATTTACAATGGTATTACTATCGTTCACGGACAGTTTCTTACAGAAAATCAAAGGAATGAGGTAATAAGTCCAGTAAGCAAGACGGTAGAAAGTAGGCAAACACCGATATGGAATCGCAATACGCGACATGTCAATTTTATTGGTGAAACTAAAGAGGAAAAACACGATATGTCCAACTAATCTAAATATCTTCGTTATTTGGAAAAATTTTACCTTGAAATGCCACGAGCGAAAAGGATGTTTATTGTAAAATATTTTAATGGACTTGCCAAGTTACTGTAAATGCAATCTTAATTTCGGCGATATCGCGACCTTTAAAATTCGTTTTCTGCAAAATCAAGTATTTTGACATATCGGGTTCTGCCTTAGTACCACAGATATATCCAACCAAATCTAGGTTAAAATTTTGTCAAATTTATATTATGACAATGACATGATATGCCAAACTAATGAGAAATAAAATAAGTAGACAAATACAAATTTATTTTTGTTGTTTACAAAATTAACAAAGTAAGAAAATACAGAAAGAAAAAGAAAAATAATTACATAAATTGCTGAAATGTTCCACGCATAAATTCAAAATGTCAGGTGTAATAAATCATTTATTTCCAATAAATTTTGGGTAAACCATTGAGAGTAATTCCTAAGTCTTTCAAAATTTGCGGCTTGTATTTCTTGGACAACTTGCACATTATAAGGAAATACATTTAGCTGCTTCTTAAGAATAGTCCTGCATGTTCCATAAGATCTTCCTACTTCTTGGGACAGGCATCGTATACAATTTGTTGGCGTATTTTTCACTATTTCACGGACGTTTGCAACAAGTTCTTCTATTCTTACAGATGGTCTGTCTTCCTGCTCCTTTTTTGTGTTATATAGAACCTGTTTCCCTAAACACAGCAACGGTTCTTTTCAGGCAATGATAAAAATCCCCAGCAATAAAAGCAACGTTAGGAAAATCGTCCATGCACAAACCCGGATTGTATTGCCACTCACCATTTACTCTAACCCCGTTTCGAAAATACGCTTCAGCCATGAATATTTTGTGCTGTTCCGTAAAGATCATTGTTTGAATTGTTCAAGAAATTGGAAAAATTAGCGATGAATCAAATTACTTGTAACGACTATCAAAGATGACGGAATAACTGATTGATTGTTAATTCAGGTAGTTACTGGCAACCAACAGGTATTATGCTCTACGGCTAAGCATTACGTCCTTAGATGCAAGGCCCTCTTTGATGCAAATAATTTTTGCTCGCACGGTGTATCAGCATAAATATCTTGTTGGTCTCTCTCTCTCTCTAACTCATTAATTGAATATGCTTTGACTTGTTATGCCAATAGTTTATTTAATCTTAACCTTAATTTTAAACAAACTAAGCCATAATATTGATACCATTTTATCGTCTTCACTTCTGATTAATTTATTTTCATCCAATTCCACCATGCCCATTTCTAAAAAGCTTTTATTTAAACTTTTTAGGAAATTCTTGGTTTTTGGGCGGCACTAATGTATGGATCACATCAAAATAATATAGAAATAGGTAACACCACCACTTTTTGTTTGTGCTTAACTTGGGATTTGTTCTAACAAATTTATTGTACGCGGGGCGCATTTTGCTTTGAAGTAGGGCGGCTATTATTACATATTTTGAATTTAAGTATATATGGTTTTTAATGAAATAGCAAAATTTAACTAAAAGAAGCCATCTTCATTCCCTTTTTAGGTACTAAGGAAAGGAATACTTTTAATCCCTTTACAGGTACATTAACAAAACTTTTATTCCCCCGAGGGATTGAAAATTATATTGTCCCCTTCAGAAATAAAAAATACCTCTCGTTACAAACACAATACCTACAGTGTGAGTTTGTAACTTGAAAAATTTCATTTATTTTTTTAATAAACAGGCCAGTATTATGTTTCACTTACTCCTCCTTAAATCCAAGAAGGCCATGGTTTTAACAGATTTTTTTAGCGTTACTGTTCTTAAACGGCAGACAACCAACAATACGCTTGCATCAACAAACCATCAACTTGCCTTCGTTTTATCAACGATATTTATTGTTCCTGTTTTCTCAAAAAATATATTGCCCTTTATCGTTATATGCAAAATGCTAATAAACCGAATTTCTTCAATGTCAACTGTAAGTAAAAAAATTGGAAAATGCCGCAAATGTGTAATTTAGTCGGTGGATTGACCAATGTAATCAATTTCTGTTCAATTGTTTTTCTGTCATCTTTCTCAAGACCATAATGTAATGCACCGTTGTTTTTAGTTGCCTAATTTTTCATATTTCGAATGGATTTGCCTTTAGCATTGGAGTTTTCTACTAGATGGCGCTACTGAGTATTTACTACCTACGATATTTTTAATTAGGTTTTAAAGGCGCGTTTTCGTTGTCGGTGGAGTTGCATCAGGTTGTGGCTTTTTGACAAGTCCCAATGAGAACAATACGGTTCATCATTGTCTATCCGGCCCCAGGGCCATCATATTTGGTTGTCTCCAAGAAGCAAACTCACACTCACAATAGCTTTTTTCGGGTTTCGAAATGTTAATGGTTCAAGAACTGTTCCTGGATTGCGCAGGACTGTTGCGCAATAGCATAAATTCTAGAACGGTTTCGAAATTATTCGCGAATTATCAGAGAAGTGCGTAAACCCGAACAAACTTTGTGTTTTCTGAAAGTGAACCTAACCTAACCTAACTTTATTTTCACATTTCCTTCATTTGTTTACAGTTCTTTCTTGGATTCAACTTTATATTCATAAATTAAATTAATTTGAAATGGCTAGTGAAGGTAGGTTCTCCTTAAAATAAGGCTATTTTATTAGCTTTTATCTTGTTTCAGATAGCATTAACGTAAAAAGAAAATACCGGCCAAAAAAATACAATTTATAAACCAAACAATAATTAAAAATAAATTTTAGGTTACACTTGCGAATTTTGACGTTTTAAAACTGCGGCAAATCGACAATATGTTTTACACATGCGTCGTAAAATATTCCCAAACCAGTTCTTACTCTGGAGCAAGGACTGTTTCTGATAGTTTTCGAACAGTCCCAGAATAGTTCTTATTTAAACCCGAACAACAAACTGCTGTCAAAAATCAGTTCTAAATCGGTTCAAAATAACTCGAACGCGAGGAATTAGACTGCGCACACTCGTGACAGTTCTAGGACCGTCCCAGACGAAACCCGAAAAAAGCTACTTATTCCTCGGCTAGCCCATATATTTTTTCTTCTTATAATTATTTTAGGGACACTACATCTACAACGAATTATTGTATACTTTTTAAAATATACTAGGTATTTCCTTTTTTAGTTTAATAGGATTATTTCGATGTGCAGCGTTGCCAGAGCTGGTACAATTGTACGAATCTGGTACATTTCGAACCCGTCTGTACAAAAGTACATTTACACCATTTTCTGGTACATTTTCATCCTTGTACCGGCCTCTCATTTAAAAGGCAAAATTCACAGAAACCGTCAGTTTTGCAGTACATTTTTAATATTTCATCCAACTATATACAGTGTCCGCAAGAAAGTTCGCATCAAATGGGATTTTTTTTTATTATTAGGTATAGGTAAAAATTGAAAAAGCAGTTAGTTTTTGCTTACCTAAAAACCAAAAATGACGTATACTGAAGCAGCGGCACGACTTGCGTTACCTGTCAAATTTGACATTTTTAATAAAATAGGTTTAAAAATGCCATTATTTATCAAAATATCGAAAAATTTTATTCGAGAAAGTTGTTTATTTAGGCATTTTTAGTCTCTGTACGAAATTTTGACAGTCTAATAAAAATTTTATTTTTTGCCAGGTTCTTGAAAATTTTTATCAACCCTCGTAGATTAACTTTTATACATCGATGTAAAACCATTTGCCTTTACTTCATTTGTAATCTTAATGCAAGTTTGTGTAAAATTTTTGTTTCCTATTATTTATTTTGCTTCAAAAACTGAAATTGTTATTGATCAGTATGTAATGTTTGATGCAAAGTTTATCTAATTACATCAGTTTTGCCAAAACCGACGTTTCTCATTTTTCTTAAGTTAGTAAACAGATGTACAAAAAGAAAATATTAGGAAGCTTTCGTTGAAATTTTACTTAATTATTATTATTAAATTAGATTAATTATGTTAAACTATATTTTTGTTGAATAAAATGTTTCGAGCGATTAATATTTATTCTTTTTAATCCAATATTAATTAAGTAAAATTTCAACGAAAGCTTCCTAATATTTTCTTTTTGTATATCTGTTTACTAACTTAAGAAAAATAAGAAACGTCGGTTTTGGCAAAACTGATGTAATTAGATAAACTTTGCATCAAACATTACATACTAATCAATAACAATTTTAGTTTTTGAAGCAAAACAAATAATAGGAAACAAAAATTTTAGACAAAATTATTATTATTATTATTATTAAGATTACAAATGAAGTAAAGGCAAATGGTTTTACATCGATGTATAAAAGTTAATCTACGAGGGTTGATCAAAATTTTCAAGAACCTGGCAAAAAATAAAAATTGTATCAAACTGTCAAAATTTTATATAGAGACTAAAAATGCCTAAATAAACAACTTTTTCGAATAAAGTTTTTCGATATTTTGTTAAATAAGGGCATTTTTAAACCTATTTTATTAATAATGTCAAATTTGACAGGTAACGCAAGTCGTGCAGCTGCTTCAGTATACGACATTTTTGGTTTTTAGGTAAGCAAAAACTAACTGCCTTTTCAATTTTGACCTATACATAATAATTTTAAAAAATCCCATTTGATGCGGACTTTCTTGCGGACACTGTATTAAAGACAAAACTCAAAGATAAATTTAGCAGATGACTGGCGATAATAATTTTAAATTATTAAATAAATTAATTAAAAATATTTTTCTTACTGTTTTTGGTCGGAGGTTAAAAAAATAAGTGATTTCTGATGTCTGTACAAAAGTTTAAAATCTGGTACATTTTCAGTTTGTGATTTGTACAATCTCTTGATACCCTCTGGCAACACCGATTTCGTGGTTTCTGTCGTTCTAATAAATTTTCTCTACGTATGAGATGCTTTCTATATTAAAACGCCATATAATTTGATTTAGCCGCCCTACTATCATCCAATTAACACACTTTAACATGGTCCTAAATAAATAAGTTAAATCCGGTGAGGGGTGCACGAATTCGTAATAAAAATCCGAGTTAAAATATTGAGATTGTATGTTTGTTACTTAGGCAAATAAGAGTTTAATTAACCTAATGTATAATTAGCGACGTCAGCAGAAATTTAATGAAAGAATTTAATTTGAGGGATAGAATTAATTTATTTTACGCATACGCCTACGCCAAGGGATACCTCATAAAATAGATTGTTTTATTAATCTCTTTACATAAGTTTTGACTAACGTATCAAGTTTTGCTTGTTCGAGAATTAAAAATGACTAAAGCAGCCCACAGACAACCTCAGTCTGTACATACGCTTTCTTCACATTCTATATGAACAAGATAGGCACAGTGATTTTAAGGTATAGGTAGCGGTAGCGTGCAGCGTATTAGCCCAGCTAGTGTGTAACCAATGGTGTCTCTAATTTTAGTAACTACGTATAAATGAACTGATTTTTTTTTATTGTCTCGTCTCTTATTTGATGATAATTTACGCCTTTTATCGCCTCGTCTTCCAAGGCATCGTATCCACAGGCTCATAAGACCACCTGAGGATACGACGAAGATGATTATGAAGATAATACCGCTGCTCCAGAACAATGTCGACGTAACTGAAAAAGCACCAATTTTACAGGAGGGGCCAAAAACAATTTTAATTTATTATTTAAATAATTTTAAAGAAGGAAAAATATTATGTATTATAAGATTATATATAGACCAGGGCTGAAGCCTTTGAAAATAGTAAAAAGTGAAAAAAAAGTATAGTAGGATGAAACCCATTGGAAAAGGAGGTCGGGAAGTGGAAAGGGGTGAGTTTTTAAGGGTAGAAAACGATTTATCTCGATTTCCGGCAAAACTACAAGTCCTATGGAAAAACGGTAAATAGCAAAGTTGTAGGTAATATAAAGATCTACAACTTTTGTGTTTACACTTTTTTTACATAACCTCAAAATTTATGTGAAAAATTCAAATAACCAAGTTTTTGGTTTTTTATTTTTATCTTTTCCAAAAAAAAAATTTTTTTCACGAAATTTGGTGAGAACTTACCTTTTTATATCCGAAAAACACTGTAATTTTTTTGATTTAAAATAATTATTTTTTCACCTTATTTTGACTTAATATCGAAAGAGCTCCCTAAATTTTCAATCGAAAATTCTCACGTCAAAATATCTACTTTTTTAAAAAAGTCGGTGGTCTTTTTGTTCGTTGAAATCTCTACAAAAATATACATTACGATGGTAAATGTTTTCAAAAAATGCAAAGAAACGAAAAAACTCGAATCCGAATTTTTTTTTAAATCATTATGTACAATTTTAAGCTATTTATGTTTATGTTATCTATGTTTTATGGATTTGTTATTTTTTTTGTTTATCAATGTAACATGGAATCTTACGTTTTTCGAGTAATTTAAGTATAAATTTTAATAAATAGCTCAAAATTGTACATACATAATGCTTAAAAAAAAAATTTCGGATTCGAGTTTTTTTCGTTTCTTTGCATTTTTTGAGAACATTTACTATAGTAATGTACATTTTTTGACACTATTAGAAAGTAGAGATTTCAACGAACAAAAAGCTCACCGACTTTTTCAAAAAAGCAGATATTTTGACGTGAGGCTTTTCGATTGAAAATTATGGTGCTTTTTCGATATTAAGTCAAAATGTGGTGAAAAAAGTAATATTTTAAATCAAAAAAATTACAGTGTGTTTGTGACATAAAAAGGTAAGTTTTCACCAAATTTCGTGAAAAAATTTTTTTTTTTTGTAAAAGATAAAAATAAAAAACCAAAAACTTTGGTATTTGAGTTTTTTACATAAATTTTGAGGTTATGTGAAAAAAGTGTAAATAAAAAAGTTGTAGATCTTTTTATTACCTACAACTTTGCCATTTAACGTTTTTCCATAGGATTTGTAGTTTTGCCGGAAATCGAGATAAATCGTTTTCTACCCTTAAAAACTCACCCCCTTACACTTCCCGACCTCGGATCGCCCGTAAATTATTTTTCCTTTCATTTTTGTTATATTCTCTTCCTTTTCCAATGGGTTTCATCCTACTATTATTTTTTTTTGGTTTCAAAAATTATCGACCCTGGTCTAATAGTATCCGCGAAAATAATTAAAAAGAATATTGTGGCATATCGGACAACTGTGTCACTGTTTTTTATATTGGAATACACAGTGATCTAAGCACAATGGATACCTTGGGGCGGGTAGACCACGACGGCCGTTTCGTCCTTGTTAGGACTCTACGGGCAGCCATAACCCAAGCAATTCAGACGCCCCAGAATATCCATTGTCCTTGGATCCCTGTGTATTCCAATAAAAAAAAAACAGTTACACACTTGTCCGATATGCCATAATATTCGTTTTTAATTATTTTCGCGGACAGTAATATTCTTCTGAACATTTTTATCGCTCAAAACTTAAACGGATAGCGCGCATTCTAGTGCGTGCCGTCGTTGATCTGTTTTCTGGTCTGCAAAATGGCAGATGTTTTCGGTGAAAATGCAAAAAGCGTTCCCTATACTGGATTATGATGCACTTCGTGGTTTATTTAGTGTTTTTAGTTTCGATTATTACCAGGGTAACTGCCTTTTATATTGGAGTTAATTCCGCTGGGATGGCGCTACGGTGTATTGATGGCCGCTTTGCTTTTGCAAGAAGACTTTTAATACATTTTACCGCTGTTGTCGGGATTGCTGGACTTATGGCTGCCGTAGAGTCCTAACAAGGACGAAACGGCCGTCGTGATCTACCCGCCCCAGGGTATCCATTGTGCTTGGATCCCTGTGTATTCCAATATAAAAAAAAAACACACTTGTCCGATATGCCACAATATTTGCTTTTAATTATGTTTTATAATAAAAATGATTTAACAGTATTTTTTGGCTACCTTAAGACTCGCTAATTAAAATTCATGGTGAATTTTGTAGTTACGTCGTTATTTGTCCTAAAGAAAGTCCGCTGATTTACACTCCGACAATCGGAAACTGCACTTACGGCAGCGATTTCATTAGCAAATATTTCGCACAACTGCTGGATGCGGCGGTGTTGTTCCAGAAAGTTAGCGCAAAGGAGAATAATGGAATAACGACACCACTTCCATGTAGCGGACAAATTTTGTTCTACAGTTGCGGCAAGTTTTAACCAAATAAAACGGAGTTTTATTTATGTCTCGTTTTCCAAAAAAATTGCAGTTACGTCGATACTGTTCTACAGCAGCGATTCATTTGTGTGCGGTGGCAGGGCATAAGCCATGCAAAAACAACAAAGAAAAGGACAAAGTAGACGGAAGGAATGACTTTTGAATAAAACAATTTTTTTTTATATTAGGTAACCTATTAAAAGAGTTAAAACTAGAGTTCAGTGTTTTTCCCAACTATGCATTCTACTTACAGTGTGACCAGTAAAGTCCGCATCATATGGGATTTTTTTTTATTAATAACTTTATTCGAAGTTTGACTTTGGCATCAAGTTCTGCTTCGATCGAGATGAAAATTAAGCAAAAAAATAGTAGTCGCGTGATTCGCATTATCTGTCAAATTTTAATCTTTTTTAAAAAATAATTCAAAAGTGAGGTAATTTCTGAAAATATCGAAAAAAGTTATTAGAAAAAGTTTTTTTTAATGCAGTTTCTAGCCCACATGCAAAATTTTAGCTGCATAGGATAATTTAGGTTTTTTGCCCATATTTTGTAAATTGCACACCACTTTTACAAAATAAGACTCAACGCAACCCACATAAAACTTCTTAGTTTTGACCATGCTTTATTTCAGATACATTTTCTTTAAAGTAGCGCCATATTAAATGTGTGTTTTTCTACAAAATCAAAATTGGGCTATTAAAATTTGGTCGCATGTGATGCAAAGTTTATTAGTTTTTGACCCTGTATAAGGTAACTTCATAAAATAAGTATTTTTGAAAACGTAGTTTGTGTCTGAAAGTAATACACCTTAATATTAAGACACAAAAGAACACAGTGTCATCAGTAAAGTGTTCATTAAGTGAAAAATAAATTTTAGTGGTGGGTAAAAAATCAAAATTATCCTATGTAGCTGATATTTTCCATGTGGGCTAGAAACTGCATTTAAAAAAACTTTTTCTATTTTCTAATAACTTTTTTCGATATTTTCAGAAATAACCCCACTTTTGAATTCTTTTTTGGAAAAAATTAAAATTTGACAGATAATGCGAATCACGTGACTACTATTTTTTTTGCTTAATTTTCATCTCGATCGAAGCAGAACTTGATGCCAAAGTCAAATTTCGAATAAAGCTATTAATAAAAAACAATCCCATATGATGCGGACTTTACTGGTCACACTGTATAAATTGGAAAAGGGAAAGCAAAAGTTATTACCTATACCTAAATGTTAAAGAAAAATCACATTTCTGACATAATTAGAACAGTTTACATTCACTTGATGGAGATCGAATGTAGGAAATAATGGAAACGTTCTGATTGAAACAAATAAATTGAGTGAGATTTTAAAGAATGTGCGCGAGGAGATAAAAGAGTCCCTTTAAAATCTAATAAATAGTACCTTTATCACTGGAATATTCCCATCCACATTAAAGCTAGCCACTGTAATACCAATCTTTAAAATGGGCAATCAATGTAAGGTTGACAACTACAGGCCAATATTTCTGCTCAGTGTATTTTCGAAACTCTTCGAACGTATACTGTACGACAGACTAATGAATTTTCTTGGCCGATTTAAAGTGATAACTAACGATCAACATGGTTTTCAACGGGGTAAATCCACCGAGACAGCTGCATTTCAACTTATTCATTTTATACATCAAGAACTAGAATAAAACAAGGTGGTTGTCGGAATGTTCTTTGATGTATCACGGGCCTTTGATACTTTAAACCTAAAGTATGTCGAACAGAAACTCTATGCTGTTGGAATAAGGGGAAACGCACTGTCTTTAATACTGTAATTTTTAACCGAAAGAAGGCCTTTAGTCAAAATCGGAAATCATGCCTCCTCAGTATATAAACTAAACATCGGAGCTGCCCTCATATTCATATTATTTGTAAACGATCTATCGCTACCTGGATAGGTATACCATCAAATTTGCCGACGATACCACGGTTGCCATATCAGCACTAGATGACCCTGAAGCACGCAGGAAAATACAAGAAGTAACAGAAAAAATGAACAGATGGTGTTTTTCAAATCAACTTATACTAAACGAGGATAAAACGGTTCACGTTCATTTCTACAAAACCTCTCCCAAAATGCAATTAAACCAGGCGGCATCCTCCTCCAAATTGCTGGGAACATATCTTGATCCCAAACTATCGTGGGAACCTCAACTGGATCATGTATGTTTAAAATTGGCACAAGCTTACTACGCTATACTAAAGTTAAGATGCGCAGTGCCTGTCCCCACTCAAATAACATCTTACTACGCATTAGCCTATCCTCATCTCAGCTATAATATTTTACTGTGGGGACAAGCAGTAAACATAAACCGAGTATTTCAAGCACTGAAACGTCTAATAAGGCTAATTTTTGAGTTGAAACCAACACAAACATGCAGATAAATATACAAAAAACACAAAATCCTCACAGTCACTTCAATATACATTTAAGTGCTCCACATATGTACAAGAACAAGAACGAATTCCAAGAAAACAGAAACAATCACAACTATCCTACAATAGACGCTAACGGCCTTATAATCCCTAGACATACTTTAACACGATATGAAAAATCTCCCCACTATGCCTGCATCAAAATTTTTAATAAACTATCAGAAGAAATCAAACAATCCATAACAAGAGGTATATTTGGAAGAAAACTAAAGGACTTTCTTATAACAAATGTTAGTTAATTTTATAGTTTTATGTGACGAACCTCAAATCATAATGTATAATCCTTAGTAGAATAAGTTTAATTTGAGTCGTTACTATTGGTAGGTACTATATTCAAAAATGAACCGGCTTAAATTTGATAAGCTTAAATATACCCAATACTCTTAAGAGCTATATATATATGTATTAATATTAAAAAGTCGTTAAGCGAAAATCTAACAAGGAAACATCTACAATTTTTTTAAAGTTTTTTAAATTTATATATTTTTTTCTTGAATAATAAGTCCCCTGGGCCCAGTCCTCCATAAATCTTCCATAAAACAGTATTTCTGTTAAGTTCAAGTTTGAACAAAAGCAAAGAAAAGCTTTTAGATTCCCCTTATACCTAACCTTAACCTTCGTCGTATCTTTTTAAATGTGATATATAAAAACGGAACATAAAACTTCCGAAATCCAGCTTAGATAGAAATATTCAACGAGTTTTCAATGGAAGAAGCGCCCGTGAACAGTTTTATTTCAGACAGGATCGAGCCAGTTTTTTTTTATAAAAATAAGATGTTCGTGGAAAAGGCTTTCTAGAAGCTTAAAAGCTTACGAAGAGCTTATGTAAGTACATTCATTAATTTGTTATCATATTTGTTTATTCCGAATATAAAAAAATATATTTAGAAGATGATATAGTGTCCGCGAAAATAATTAAAAAAGAATATTGTGGCATATCGGACAAGCGTGTTTTATATTGGAATACACAGAGATCCAAGTTTAATGGATACCCTGAGGCGGGTAGACCACGACGGTCGCTTCGTCCTACTCTACGGGCAGCCATAACACAAGTAATCAGCGTTGCCAGATGATTTTTTTTTATTTCCCTAGATTTTTGACAAAAAATTCCCTAGATTTCCCTAGGCAAGTTTATTTTATATTTAAGGGAGGAGGGGATAATGAATTTTAGTTAAGTCATTTTTGATTTTTTTTTTTAGCTTTATTATCTATACCTAACAAATTGTCTCTTTAAAAAAGTAACAAAAAACTTCATACACATAATACATAATATCTTAACATAGTATAAAACAAAGTCGCTGTCGCCCGTCTGTCCCTAGAGGTGCTTAAATCTTTAAAACTACGCAACGAATTTTGAAGCGGTTTTTTTTAGTAGATAGGGTGATTCAAGAGGAAGGTTTTTATGTATATTACATGCATAATATTGTAGAGAAACACTGATAAATTTAGAGGTTTGTTCGGGTTTGTATTTATAAATCTTGACGTGATGGTGAACTCGCCTTATTATCTCAGAGAAAGCGACGTCGTATAATGCCGGGCTGCAACGCAGGCCGGGTACACGCTAGTTCTAAATAAATTAAACAAACCGCTTTTTTAAATTTTATTGGTTTTCTTTTTTCCCATACAAATTTTCTGATTTAAATTTTTGAAACATTTCTTGGTTAATCGTTAAATTAAAACAATTGCTTGTCGTTAACAAACTTTTTGTGTGTAAAATTCCACACAATGTGTTCGGCGACAGCCTGTTACGTATTTTTGTTTTATTTAAATTTATCTCTGAAAAAATTCTTTCAACGGTAGCACTTGAGTGTGGCAGACAAAATTGAAAAAATAAAAGCACACAAATTTGGGCAAAAAGGATTATCATTGCCCAATTTTAATTTAGATATTTTTAACCAAAATTCTTGTATTGGCTCAGTATCTGAAAATTTATCGAAATCAAAATTTCTTAATAAAGGTCATTCTTGATCTATGTGATTTAAGTGACTTCTTCCAAATGAGAAATTTGAGGCCAATGGAGCAATTGAACTACATTTATAATAATTAGTATTTATATAATAATATTATAATATTTAAGAATTAATAATCTTATTCAAAAATTCCCTAGATTTGGCATTAAATTGAATATAATTCCTTTTTTCCCTATAAGCCGCAAAATTCCCTAGAACTAGGGAAATTTCCCTAGGTCTGGCAACCCTGCAAGTAATTCCAAGAACGACGGTAAAATGTACTAAAAGCCTCTTTGCAAAATCAAAGCGGCCATCAATACACCGTAGCGTTATCATAGCGGGTCCAGCGTTGATCTGTTTTCTGTTGTAGAGTTGTTAAGAAAAGAACGGAACAGGTTCTTTAGAACAGGTTAGAGATAGCCTGTTCAGTGAACTGTTCTTTGTAAAAGAACTGAACCGGTTCTTTAGAGATAGAGTTATGACAGATGATTGCGGTCCAGTGATGTTAAAGAGCAGGGAAATTGCTGCGGGAGTTCAGCAGTTCTGACCCGGGAACCTGTTCACCTTCAATTGTCACAAAAACCGCTTTTTGTTAATCAGTTTCTAAAAAAAAAAAAAAAAAAAAAGGTCGTCAGTTCCGTAAACAAAGTAAAATCACAGAACACCGCTGCGTCCGCGTGTGTCTGTTCCCTGTTCTCTGTTCCCTGTTCAAAGAACAGGAGAACAGGTGAACAGTTTTACGGAACAGGTTCCCGACTGAGAACCGAACTGTTCGAACCTGTTCAGCAATTTACCTGTTCTTTAACATCACTATTC
Source organism: Polydrusus pterygomalis (assembly GCA_963969555.1). Taxonomy (NCBI): domain Eukaryota; kingdom Metazoa; phylum Arthropoda; class Insecta; order Coleoptera; family Curculionidae; genus Polydrusus; species Polydrusus pterygomalis. Next base: position 26,913,760 of record OZ018379.1, read on the forward strand.
TGTTCTGCAAAATGGTAGGTGTTTTGGGTGAAAACGCAAATAGCGTTCCCTATACCGGATTGAATGCACTTCGTGGTTTATTTAGTTGTCTACCTTTCGATTATTACCAGTGTGACTGCCGTTTAAATTGGAGTTAATTCCGCTGGGATGGCGCTACGGTGTATATTGATAGCCGCTTTGATTTTGCAAAGAGGTACATTTTACCGTCGTTGTTGGAATTGCTTGGGTTATGGCTTCCCGTAGAGTCCTAACAAGGACGAAATGGCCGTCGTGGTCTACCCGCCCCAGGGTATCCATTAAACTTGGATCCCTGTGTATTCCAATATAAAAAATAGTTACACACTTGTCCGATATGAAACAATATTCTCTTTTAATTAAAAAAATATGTTTAAAGACACAACACGCCGACAAGACCAAAAATGCTAACATCCTTCACCAGGCTCCATATGAGCTTTATAATAAAACCACTAGGAAATATTAGCAAAGAGTTACACAAGAGTAATGTCAAATTGCTAATTAATTTTCACAATTCCCCGATTGTTTTTTTGAAAAGCTATTTACAACTAAGCTAATATAAGCTTCGTTCATACAGCGGTCAGAAACCGTCAGCAAATTAACGGAGCATGCGATGGTGTTTTAAAAGCGTTTTCACACACCAAATCCCAAATCGCTGACAGAAAATCCGGCGTTCGCGAAGCCAAATTGTAACGTAAACGCAACACAAAAAAATTTCAAACCAGTTTGCAACTATTTAAAAACCACGCATGCGCAGAGAAAAATCGGAAAGATTGTCGTATGCGCGGTTTCAGAAAAAATTTGATGACAGCGGAGGGCAAAAATTGGGGTTTTCTTTTTTTTTTTTCTTTTTTTTTTCTTTCTTTCCTATACTTTTAACTCCACTTTAAGCAAGAACTACTTCTTCACATTTTCACATTTTTTTTTTTAGTTTAAATAGAATAAGGTGAAGCAAAAGGGGGGCAACAACCGCTCGGCCTGGTTGCGGACCTGTAGTGCTAAAAGTTTTCCTCGATCAGATTTTTTTCGTGGGCGGTTTGATAGGCATTGACTCTTTTTCCTTGTGTAAATAAAATATCGATATAACACCGAACGTGTTTTGCTTTCAAATAACATAGATGTAGAAGCGAAATTGCGGACATAATGTAGAATCGACCAAAATGGAATATTAAGCGAGAAAACGAAAAATTCGACTGGCACGAAGCGAAATTATTTATTTGTTTGGCTTTCTATACCTAATATTTAGGATATTTAACAAAAATGCAAATGCTAAAAAAAAATGTTTAAAAAAACTTTGAAAAGGCTAGAGAATGAATTATCAAAATTCTAAGCATGTTTCGAGTGCGTAGTACATTCAATCGAGCTTCAAGATACTGAAAAAACCATTTTGTCAAATAGTGTGAACGGAAACACATACTACTAACCCTAAATGGTGTGATCAAGTCAAGACTAGGGAAAGGAGATGTTAGTATAGAAACATTACATGTTACGTGGGAAAATGTGTTATATTTTTTGGCCACCACCAACTGCTACTGATTGTTTATCATTGACCTGGATTTTTAAAAAAAACTGATTTTTCATGGCGCCTGGACTAATTTAATAATGGATGGATGAATAATAACACAGGCCTGCATTTTTTAACACTTTGAAAGTTGATTTAAAAATGTTAACTGTGTGCTAGTAATTGGGTAGCGCTGATTTCAAATTTGCTATCAGTTTTTTTATATCACGTAAGGTTATTTTTCAAACCGGTAAAATCCAAAAATATAGAAAAAACACGATTTATTTCATTTATAAGCTAGTTTTTTAATATATTAAGGGAAAAAATACAAAAATATACAAAATATACACGTATAAACTATTATAAATGGTTATTTATTCGTTACGCTTCTTCAAAAAAAGTTTTCTTTTTTCAGAAAAGCTTCTTTTGGTTGTTTTTCTGTTCCAACAGAAATCGGCCATCATTTTTGTGTCCCAGCGCCTCTGGTATCTTTTTTCCATCTCTTTAATATATTGACGAAATCTTTCACCTTGCTCTTCACCCACGTCCCCAAGATTTTCCGGGAATTAGTCCAAATAAGAATGTAAAAAGTAAATTTTTATGCTCATATTCTGAAATTCCTGAAATTTTCCAGCATATTTTCAACGATCTCAACATATAGTAGTAATTTATGTTCAACTTCTTTAAAAGCATGTTTTTCCTTATCTTCCATTACCTTTTCAAATTCTGTATCTTTCATCAAGCTGCTAATCTGCGGCCCTACAAAGATTCCCTCCTTTAATTTTGCCTCTGACAGAACCGGAAATGTTTTACACAAATATTTAAAACAATATCCTGCTTTGTTTAATGCCTTAACAAATTGTTTCATACGTCCAAGTTTTATGTGAAGTGGTGGAAGTAAAACTTTTTGAGGGTCAATAAGACTTTCGCGAATTACATTTTTGTTTCCAGGTGTTAAAGTCTCTCTTTGTGACCAGTCTCTTTTTATCCAATGCTGTTCTCGCTAGCTAGACCACTCGCACAGGAAACATGGAAATATAGTAAATCCAGACTGCTGACCTAAGAGAAGACTTAAAATTTTCATAGTTTTCCTTTAACTTAACTGTATGGCCGACCGAAACAGAAGCAAAAACATTGTCATTATGTAAAAGAACAGCTTTAAAGCTCCTTTTTGAAGTCGATAAAAAGTCTCCAGTCGAAAGGTGTGTAGCACCACAGAAAATTATTTTTTATTCATCAATCATTTAGAATTTGAAGTATTACATTCGTTTTAAAATGTATTAAAACGCCTATTATAAGTTTTTTTTATATTTTTTCTTTTTTTTGCAAAAAAAAAATCTGTGGGTGATAGAGACCAATTGTATTTTAATTAGTTATTTCTATATAAAAACTAAGCTCAATAAACAAAAATCACGTCATCACAAATTTCATGCAGGCCTGTGAATTAGAAAAATGGAGAATCAGTAGCAAAAGGGATTTATGGTTGATCGATAAAACGTTAATCCAGCTAGTTTGTTTGAAAAGGTGGTTATTTGAGAGTGGTAGACTTCTGGTAATTCCAAGCAATGTTACGTAGTCCTATGAGGACCTTTCTAATATCACACGTGATCGGCAGAACCCATTCGCATTAGCTCCCTGAGGGCTAGCGTGACGTATAATGCAGAAGGATCTTGGCAGCTCATTCAAACCAGCCGCTATACTGTTGATAAATGTAGTAAGTTAACCCAGTTGTAAGTTGAGGCATTTAACTTTCTTCTTGCAACGCAGGACATTCACATATGAAATGTTGACTACTTTCTTCCTCTTTTTCATCTGTCCAATTTCTGCAGAAATCCACAATGGCTTGGAGATACTATAGATTTTTAGGTCTGTCCATCTGCTTTGTGCAAATTGTTCGGCTATGCAATTTATCTTCTCCTTGACTAATCCCATTGGTCTAACCGTAGTATTATCTGCTAGCCTGCTAGCTAACGAGGCTCTCGTTACTATCTATATTGTAATGACCAGGAACCAATTACCAAGTATGCAGAGATTGTTGCGACAGCGCCTTACTAGTTTTGATTTAATGCTATTGGAACAAATTGCCATTATCGCTGCTTGACTGTCCATATAGCTATCTATTATTGACATATATTCTCTCAAGCTAGGATGTTCCTGGAGGATATTGACTGCTTTAACTGCTGCCATAATTTCTGCTGAAGAAATGCTGCAGCCGGAAGACGACCTCTGTTATGTGCATGCTCCATCCTAAAGTCTGGTATTGGACATTGTAATGTCTGTCTGGCTGTCGCAAATATTAGACTATCCTCCTCACCTCAGCATTGTCCGGAGTTGGTATCGTTCCAGCATTTCCACTCTTTCAGTAAAGAGCATTTTTTGCTGCCATGCTTTTCCCATGAAATGGCAAACCTAGTATTATTTAATTTCTGCATGGTGACGGTGGTATATTCTCAGATATACTTGTACCTAGTGAAATATCCATTATAATATACCCCTTTATTGGACAAAAATATAAATTTTATTGTATTATAATTGCTAATTGTTACCCGATTAAGTTTTATATATTCGAGGTAGCAATCTTAACCACCGTAGACTCATAACAACTAAGAAATACTGTGAAATCAGTTACTTCCGAAAACAAGAAGTATCAAATTTTGTGGAAAGTGACAAGTACATATAAAAATTAAAAATTTCGTTTATTAACATTACTCAAAACGAGCGATGCCAATGTAATTTTTCCTAATTTAGCGGATATATCTACCTCCATTTGTTTTATATCGAATATCATAAGTCCAACGAAAGAAATGTCAATAATAGTTCATTAAAAATAGACGCACCTAATGGAGGAAATACCACTGTTTTACTTAAATTGCAAAAAAAAACTTCCTTTTACTAAAAATTCAATTTAGTGCTAAATTATTTTTTGTTGAATTTTCGGTGTTTGTGTGGATTTAACACCGGAAGGAGTCTAAATTAAAAACCGTTGTAGGTTTGAAATGACAAGTGTCGGAATAAGTCAACCAAGTCTCGTATTATAATCCCTTTTGGGTTTTTCGTTAAATTCATTAAAGAAAAAAGATTTTTGGATAAGTACTGTGATACTGTTTCCCTTATTACAACTAAGATCAACTTAAAAAAAAATACTTTAACTATTATAAGTCTATTAAAAACCCCATAATGTATGGTTAAAGGAAGCAAATCAAAATGATAAATAATATATTTAAAAACTCCCCATATTTGAATAAAAGGTTTAACAAGAATCTACAAAACATAGCGATACTGTGTAACGCTTGTTTTGTTAGGGACGAACAAATCGTCACGCCTTGTAGTTGAGCAGGCAACCAAGCATACAAGGACTTTTAGAAATTGCTGTCGAAGAAATGTAAAGTTATTGTGAAAATAGTAATGAGATTTAAACGTTTTTACTTACTTGCTGCGTGAATATTATAACAAAACAATATAATAAAATATTTAGCAGTAACATCTCGACGACCAACTTTTTCCACGCTTACCTACATCTTATATTTTCCAGATTGCGACGACGAATCTAGATCTCTCGACTTCGATCAACCCTTACTTCGAAAATCCCACAACACGCTACTCGACTCGAATTACCAACTTACCAACCCCCCATACCCGCCGGATCTCCTCCCATTCCCCCCAAGGGCGGCGCAGGTTTCTCCAGCGGGATCCAATGCTTCAACTGTTGTTATTGATTCAAGGTAAGCTTTAAAAAGATGTCTCTTGTTTTAATGGCGTTTTTTTTAACCACATTTCAAGGTTTCCAGAAAATTGCCTTGTTTCGATAAGAAATTGTTATTTTTACAAATTGATGACAAGATTGATGTTTTTGTTATTTCAAACAAATATTTTGTATAAATTTACGAGCCTTAAGGTTTCGTTAGCCTCCCACATCAAGGCTCAGGACTGGATTCCATTTTAAACGCCCAATGATTTCAACGTTTGGATCTACTTTCTTCAAAACTATTTTTTTTCTACAATATTAAGCGTAGGTTTCTTAACAGATGAGGATTGTTGTAATTTAGAACATAAGCATGCTTTTACTGGAAAAATCATAACTCAAAAATTTTACATGTTAAGAAGTTTTTACGATCATTCTCGCATTTAGACCAAAAATGAACAAAAAAGTGCCTTTTACATTAGTCGCAAATTGGCTGTAAACTAATGTTATGATTTTTGAAGGCCATACTCAAAGTGGAGTTAAATGTATAGAAAAACTCTTTCTCCACAAGTTTATTAGAATAACTAGGCGAACCTAGAATAATTCATAATAATTCGACATGTTTCGAGTGTAGAAACACTCGTCATCAGGAAAACAAAGTAAATAGTACAATGTTGATGTTGTTAGCAATAAAGAAAATAATAAGTGGGATTGAGCCGTAATAGAGCTTTCAATGTTGTACCCGAGGTGTAAAAAATGAATAGTCAGAAGACCGACAAGACTTCAGCATACTGGAAAGTCAAGGGCTAGTGCAAAGGCCCTGTCTTGGGCAGAAAAATGAAGAGAGCAAAAGAAAAATTAGAGAGTTTTAAAAGACTTTGTGAAAATCATTTAGGTATAAGTAGTGAAAAATCTTAAGTTTCATTAAAGTTTGTCGGAGACATGTAAAAGTAGTGAAATGAGAGGGAAACAGAAAAGAAAAAATTGGTTTTCGTAAAAGTCAAAGCATCAAAGATAAAAAAAAGGAAATGAAGCAAATGAAATTAATAAAATGAGGTAGATTAGCTTACCATTTAGCTTGAAGTAAAATGCTGTTGGGCAGGCTCGTTACGGCCCAGTTACCCCGGCAAGAGTCAAAACATACACATTGTGTATGAAAAGTAACCTTTTCAAAGATGTTTTAATAAAACTAATTTTTTTTTTTAAATCTTTTAAATCCATTAATTTGGCACACAATGTGTATGTTTTGACTCCTGTCGGGGTAACTGAGCCGTAACAAGCCTGGGGTACCCAGCATTTTACATCAAGTTAAATGAAGCTTTGACTTTTATGAAAACCAATTTTTCCTTTTTTCTTTCCCTCTCATTTCACTACTTTTACATGTCTCCGACAAACTTTAATGAAACTTAAGATTTTTCACTACTTATACCTAAATGATTTTCACAAAGTCTGTTAAAACTCTTTGATTTTTTTTTTGCTCCCTTCATTTTTCTGCTCAAGACAGGGCCTTTGCACTAGCCCTTGACTTTCCAGTATGCTGAAGTCTTGACGGTCTTCTGACTATTCATTTTTTACACCTCGTGTACACCATTGAAAGCTCCATTACGGCTCAATTCCACTTATTATTTTCCCTATTGCTAACAACATCAGCATTGTACTATTTACTTTGTTTTCCTAATGATGAGTGTTTCTACACTCGAAACATGTCGAATTATTATGAATTATTCTAGATTCGCCTAGTTATTCTAATAAACTTGTGAAGAAACACTTTGTGCTTTTCTTTTTTCTAGTGTTATTATTGTTTCTAATTCGTTCGCTTCGCGGGCAGCTCGTTCACATAATATAGGACTATACGTTATACCTAGGTATATTTGTAATTCTTGATTACCGCGTCAAGATCACTACAATATAAATTTTCTAAATTTATACATTTCTATACGAGTCTATCAAAGTTTCCAACCGTTCCCTGCTGAACAATAATATACATTTCCATATTCTAAAATAGTTTCATGAAAACAATTAGGCAAAACTAGCCTTATTAGTTTAGCAGATCTATGTAACACTTGCGGGTTACGAATGCCACCAAAGTTTGTGTCGTTTCTGGTTCACAGAAACGTACGAAGGTTTATTACTAATTCATATTCCTGAGTGAACAAATAAAATAGGGACGTACGTATGAATAGGGCATAATAAAGATTAGTAAAAAATGACGGTATATACCTTTAAATATCGTTTTTTAAATATAACATAAGCATACAAAGCAATTTTTGTTCAGATGGCGCCAGCTTTTGGGCCCAAGCGCGGATCCAGGGGGGGGGGTCATGGGGTCATGACCCCATAAATAAATAAATGGATTTACTGTTTTGACTACCTCTGCAGTTTTTTAAAAAAAATCATGACAAGATTACCATACATAAATTAGTTATATTTTTTCTGTTGATTGAATTTAAAATGTAAATGTAAAATAACTGAATTACTTCCCAATATAATTGATAATTGTGATTCTGATTTATTCCCCAATATTAATATTCTTCTTCAAATACTTGATACACTACCTGTAAACCTGTAAGTGCAGCAACAGCGGAAAGGTCCTTCTCGACTCTACATCGCGTTAAAACGTGGCTTAGAGCAAGCATGGTAGAGGAACGCCTCACTGGCTTGGCTTTGTTGAACATTCATAAAAATATAATCATCGACGTTGATGAAGTTATAACCAGATTTGGAAATAACAAAGAAAGAAAATTATAATTCGTGATTTAAGAATCAATGCCATGTTATGTATATTTTTTATTTATTTTATAAAGTGTAGAATTTTTTATTAATATTGGGGAATAAATGGGGTTTAACTAACATTTTTACTTGGTTTTAAAAGTAAACACACGACTATTTATATATGTAGGTATATTATATGTTGTATTGTCGATAACGAACGTGGCAATTTTTCAAAATATTGGGATAAAACATATTATAGGAAAGAAAAAATATACTAATTTTAGCTGTATATATTTTTTTTGAATTCACTTTGCGATTAACGCTGATACATACAAAATGTAGTATTTTTATTAATATACATAAACACATATTTACATAATATATTGTACATGTGAAGGTACATAAAAAATGGTTTGTAATAAGTAGATATACATTAACAACTGTTTTTAAGTAATTGTAATTTAAAAAAAATATTTTATTATTATAATATATTATCATTAATATTTAATTCTACTTTGGCTAATCGATAAAGAACACTTTGCGGAGTATTTCGTGACTGAAGGAAATGATGAACGTTGTCAATATGCTGGAGTGTCTCTGATGTGGTTGGAACTTGTTTTAATTCTGTACTAAAAGATTCTTCATGTTCCGCCTCCTCATCGTCATCAATACAAACTGAAGAAGACACAGAAGCGGCAATGGCGTTATCATCGTATTCGACACTTACAAGATTATCATCAATATGGACAAATTCATTGAACTCATTAGTCATTTTTAGAACAAGGAAAATCGTCTAGAATATTGTTGTCATCTTCCTGTCCAACTTTTTTCAGCTATTCGGCTAATGGCAGGTCATCGCCTGAATCAAAATAATTTTCTACCTTCAGGAAACCACCGTGCTGAAAACTATTAAAAATTGTTTGTTTTGATACCCTCTGCCATGCCATATAAATGAAGTTTATTCCATCCAAACGACGCGACGGCGGTCGCCCATACGCCCATATGTGCCATCGAAAGAATTCGGTGAATCCCCTGGTTAAACGAGCGGTAAAATACCGTTTTAGGTTGGTTATAAAAGAAAAATCGTACGATCATATAAAAACTTAAGGTTCGTTTTAACCGAAAGTTCGTTATAAGAGGGTTCGTTATTTGCGAAAAAATCAACACACGTCTAATGATACTGAAGTTCGTACTTATAGATTTGGCTCGCTATAAACGAAAGTTCGCAATAAGCGGGTTCGTTACAGGCGGACATTACGCTTCTAAGCTGATTCTAGGGTGTTTTCTTTCTGTCTTTCATGCCGATTTAGACAATGGAACCTCGGTGCTTGGGCACCATAAGTGCATTGTATAATAATTTTCACTAAATTTCCTATGCGACTATGTTTAATTTCCTTCAATTTCTACAATATTTGTATTAATGCGTTTGCAATTAAGCAGCTTATCTTTTTGTGAGCATATCAATTGTATCTCCCTTGTTTATATTTAGCTGATATGGATAGCCCCATCCATATTGATTAACAATTTTATGTATACAAATGAAAACTAGCAATATAATATTATAAATTTTAATTTATCGTTATACATCAAGTTTAACTGAGTTTTAAAATGTCCCTACGTGTGAAAAATATTTGACCTGTATATTTTCCTGTAGTGATAATGTGAACTCAACTTACACATCTAGTCTGATAGTAATTTTGGTCTCTGAATGTGTTTATAACTAGGATAAACCAAATGTAATATTTCTATTTACAAAGATAAAATCGGGTAGTTATTGCTTTAAATCGAACTGACGCGTTCACATTATGATCTCAGTCCAAACAGAACATCTTAAGGATAGCTTGAAGCCATTTGTGCCGCCTGAGATAGCTCATCTATATACAGTGTGACCAGTAAAGTCCGCATCATATGGGATTTTTTTTATTAATAACTTTATTCGAAATTTGACTTTGGCATCAAGTTCTGCTTCGATCGAGATGAAAATTAAGCATAAAAATAGTAGTCACGTGATTGGCATTATCTGTTGAATTTAAATTTTTTCCAAAAAATAATTCAAAAGTGGTGTTCTTTCAGAAAGTATCGAAAATTATAAGAAAAAGTTTTTTTTAATGTAGTTTCTAACCCACCTGCAAAATTTTAGCTGCATAAGATAATTTTGATTTTTTACCCATATATTGTAAATTGCACCACTTTTGCAAAATAAGAGTCAACGCAACCTACATAAAACTCCTTAGTTTTGACAATGCTTTATTTCAGATACATTTTCTTTAAAGTAGCTCCATATTAAATGTGTGTTTTTCCACAAAATCAAAATTGGGTTATTAAAATTTGGTCGCCTGTGATGCAAAGTTTATTTCCTTTTGACCCTGTATAAGGTAACTTCATAAAATAAGTGATTTTGAAAACGTAGTTTGTGTCTGAAAGTAATACACCTTAATATTAATACAAAAAAGAACACAGTGTCATCAGTAAAGTGTTCATTAAGTGGAAAATAAATTTTATTGGTGGGTAAAAAATCAAAATTATCTTATGCAGCTGAAATTTTGCGTGGGCTAGAAACTGCATTTAAAAAAACTTTTTCTAATAACTTTTTTTGATATTTTCAGAAATAACCCCACTTTTGAATTATTTTTTTGGAAAAAATTAAAATTTGCCAGATAATGCGAATCACGTGACTACTATTTTTTTGCTTAATTTCCATTTCATTTCGATCGTAGCAGAACTTGATGCCAAATTCAAGTTTCGAATAAAGCTATTAATAAAAAAATTCCATATGATGCAAACTTTACTGGTCACACTGTATGTTATATTTTTCGGTCTTAAATTAACCATTGGGTTTTAAACCTAATTCAGTAGTATCTGAAGTTCACCAGCATTTATTGCAACACCCCTGGGGCAACACTTTCTGTTTGTTTTTTAAATGTATCAGAGTTTTTGGTTTCAGGTTACCCCCTCATCATGGTCCACAGAGTCCTCTCCACAGCCCAATCTACGATCAACTGAGCATCTATAAAACTTTGCCGTATTCACGTTCGCATAGTCCATTTGTTCAAGGCGTTGCAGTTCCCAGAATACCTAGACAAGGAGTGGGTTACGTCACAATTCCTAGAAGGCCTAGACAGAGTTGGAGCTCTGAGCCCCCATTAATCAATGAACTGACTGGTGAACCCCTTTATGATAATTTGGGGTTAAGAACCACATCTACCGGTAAGTTACTGAATTCGAATTGATTTCTGTTTTCTGAATGCAGGAATCGGATGAGCAGGAACACGCCATCTACACTAAGCAACATATTACCGTGCGAGCAAAAATTATTTGCATCAAAGAGGGCTTGGATTAAAAAACGTAGGGCTTGGTTTAGAACACAATCATATGGGGACGATATATCTAACCAAATCTAGGTTACAATTTTGTCAAATTCATATTAGGACATGATATGCCAAACTAATGAGTAATAAAATAAGTAGACAAATACAAATTTATTTTTGTTGTTTACAAAATTAAGTAAGTAAGAATATACAGAAAGAAAAAGGAAAAATAATTACATAAATTGCTGAAATTGGCCACCGCCATGCTCCAAGCATAAATTCATATACATTTTAGGTAAACCATTGATAGTAATTCCTGCGTCTTTTAAAATCTGCGGCTTGTATTTTTTGGAATACTTGCACTTTATAAGGAAATAAATTTAGCTGTTTTTTACGTATAGTCCTGCATGTTCCATAAGATCTTCCCACTTCTTGGAACAGGCGTCTTATACAATTTGTTGGCGTATTTTGCATTATTTCACGAACGTTTGCAACAAGTTCTTCTGTTCTTACAGATGGTCTTCCTGCTCCTTTTTTGTGTTGTATAGAACCTGTTTCCTGTCTAATATTAGGCTGGCGCAATGATTAATTCTAAAATATTGATCATATTAGTGCTTGTACTTTCGATACTAAATTGGTAGTTCAATTACTGTAATTACCAGAACTTTGAACAATGTTTTGACTGCTTTAAGTGTCAGAGTGGCCAATAAAATGTTCACACCAGCCTTTAAAATATCTACACGATTAAAACAAGACGAATTGATTTTATTCAACTTTAATATAATAGGATTATCAGGTTAAAATGCTTAAGATTGAGACTACTTTCGAAGTGTAAATAGGGATAGACTGAATAGGATTTTTTTGCACCAAAGAGTTTTATATATAACCTAAGAGTGATCATGATCAATTGAAGCTTATTTTAAAACCTCATTTGTAGGTAAGTACCTGACATTGTTCCTCAGTGTTTTTGCTTAAGGTCATTATAAGGTAAAGAATGAAGGAGGCCATCCCAACTAGTATCCCCCTACAAGGAGAAGTGCTTGTTACCTTCCAAAATACTTTATTAATAATAAATATAGTTAAAAAAAAATCGCTTTAATAATTAATCAAACTAAAAAGAGGAAAATAAATATAGTTTAAAATAATTCTTGAAATTCTTAATATAGACAGAAAATAATAATGAACGATAAACATTAGTATTATTGTGAAAAAAGCGTGGGGTGCTCGATATACGAAAAATATAGCACAAAGCGCCCCACGCTTTTTTTTCACTATAAATACTACTAATGTTTATCGTTCATTATTATTTTCTGCCTATATTAAGAACTTCAAGTATTATTTTAAACTATATTTATTTTCCGCTTTTTAGTTTGATTAATAATTATTAAAGCGTGTTTTTTAGTTTTTTTAAACTATATTTTTTTCATTTTTTAGTTTGAGTTATTGTTAAGAAAAAAATTTTTTTTTTAGTAGATTGAGCTAGATTAGTAGATTATTATATTGTCAGCGGTTCTTGATAAGTCTACAAAATTTAAATTAAATCTGACCGATTAAAGTGGGTCAAAATCGGCTTCAAAGAAGTCTGTTATAAACCCGAACAAACTCAAACAAACGACAAAAATTATCAAAATTAAAAAAAAAAAAATTGTGAAAATTTTTTTTTAATTTTTCTCTATTCTTAGCAACAATATATACGACCCCACGTTTGTTTCATTACTATCGTTTATTGTAATAATTCTGACATATTGACAGGTGTCAAATTTTGACAAGAACATTCTTTGCGTATTTTTTTCTACTTTCCACCGTTAATATACATACGACCCGAGGGGAAAATCACTGGGGTCTTTAAGTGTACAAAGTAAGAAATTGCAGGTTCATTTCGAGGTATTTCGGTTAATTTAGAGGTATTTTGGGGAATTTAGAGGTATTTCGGGGAATTTAGAGCTATTTCATCGAATTTCAAGGTATTTCGGGGGAATTTTAAGTTATTTCGGGGGTATAAACGTATTTTCTAGTGATGGGATAACTCGAGTGAAAAATAACCGATCACTCGGTTTTTTCAATCACTTGAATTATTCGATTATCTTCGGAAATCATTCGAGTTACGAAATGAGTGATGAACATAATGGTTTTTGATAGTGATGGCGATTACTCGAGTTAAAAATAACCGATCACTCATTGCGGGGCTATACAAAGTAGTTAGTTTATGGAACTGGCGACCTTTTTTTTTTTTTTTAGAAGTCTAAAAATATTGATTATTTAAGTGATTAAAACAAATTAATTTTTTTTAAATTGCCCCTCATATAGCATTTGAGTGAACAATCGATTATCATTCGGTTTTTTAAATCACTCGAATTCTCGGTAATCGATTATTGAAATAACTCGATTTTTCCCATCACTAGTATTTTCCATAATATTTATTAATATCTTCCACAATTTGGCAACGTTGTTGTAAATGTAATCTGCCAATTTTGCTGGGAATTTCAAGAGCGCTTTGGGGAATTGCAGGGAATTTCGGGAAATTGCGGGAAATTTCGGGGAACTTTTGGGGAATTGCAGAAAAATTAAAGGAATTTCCAAGGTATTAAAATTTAGGGTATTTCGGGGAATTTCAAAAAATTTTGGGTAATATCGGGGAATTTTTTCTGAAAGGGGAATTTCAGTGTACACATTTTTTTAGTGATTTTCCCCTCGATACGACCTTATAGTTTTTTCATTAATACCATTTTTTTTTCGATTTGACATATTGACAGCTGTCAAATTTTGACAGGAGAATTTTTTGCTTATTTTTTCCGAAGTCTCCGCATCGAATACTATACGACCCCATAATTTGTTTCGTTAAAATCGCTTCTTCGTTTTATACCTGACAGCTGTCAAAATTTGACAGGAGAATTTTTTGCGTGTAGATTATTGTATTTTCAGCGGTTCTTAATAAGTCTACAAAATTTAAATTAAATCTGACCGTTTAAAGTGGGTCAACATCGGATTCAAAGAAGTCGGTTACAAACATACATACAAAGAAACAAACAGGTGAAGCGAATAAAAATGTGTTAAAAAGGGCACTGATGATGGCTTACCAAACCGAAAGAGCTGTGTTACTTTCAATAAATTTTTGCACTTAATACAAAGATTAATTTTTTTTTTTCTATTTAAAAAGTGCAGACAGCAACCAAAACTTTATTTAATCTGTAATTATTGTTGTCCTCGTATTTAGGAGTTTCGATAAAACCAGAAAAGAATAAACTATTAATCAAAAAGTGAACGCGTAGAAGCGAAGCTAATATCTCCGATTGCCGACCGAGAGTAACGGCATAAATATAAAACATCATAGAAGAGAAATAGCCGTGGCTTACGAAATAATCTTGAATTTTTTTTTAATATGGCCGAAGAATATTATAACATTTCTAGATTTAAGAGAGGCATAAATTTTGTCCTTCATATTAGAGAACAAAAGATATTTTTCCCTTGAATACGCCTGCAAGTCATTATTTTCTTTCTAACTAATACAAAAGCTAATAAATTTAACCGTAATAGAGGTCTTAATGCATTATGCATAATATCCTAATTGCAAGTATAAAAGTTTTCACAGACTTTACATTTGCGTCACGTTTCGACATAGCGGAGTCTGAAGACAAGAATAACAAAAGACGCAAAAAGGACCTACGTTGCTCTATACAGCTACTTCTAATGTTATTACACCGGATGTAAAACATGCAATGACATTAATTCGCTCTCTTTTAGATGCATCTAACGACATTTTGAACATACGGGGGCAGATTGAAATGATTCCGGAACGAATACGGAAAAGAACGAAATCTAACATATAGTATTTGCAGAATTATACCGTTGACTCTTACTGCCAAAAATAAACTACCTGATTAAACCCTATTGTATACGCCTCAACCTCTTCAAAGGGGATTAAATGGGATCAGGGTTGGCTTGAAAATGTACCTACACCACATGATTTATTTTTATAATATAAAATAAATAGATTGGTATTTTTAGTTTTAGGTAGGTACCTATAATAAAAAAATGTAAAATAATGATAACAATTAATGATAATTAAAAATAATATAATTTAAAAGCATAACTATTAGGATAACAAGTACAATAAAAATTAATTAAATTCTAAAAAACTATTGATAATTTATTCAAAATTTAACTCTGTATCACTATCACTAGTACCGAAGATAAAGGAGTTTTTGTCAAAGTAGACGTCTCTGCTAAAGCATCCATCGAATTAAAATTTCTACTCAACAAAGATTGATACACATTTTTAATTATTAGTTTGGCGTCGGTAGATAAATGTTTTCTTTTAAAAATGATACTTGAAGATGCCCCCCTATCAGCACAATTCCAAGGACGCCACATTCTACCACTAATAAGCCTAACTAAAGATTACTCGCCGGAAAACCACTAAAGACTAAAATTATTAAAAATCAGTTTGTATTTATATATGAATCAGGCATAGGTATAAATTGAATTTGTACCTGGTCCGGCTCTGCTCGAAAAGGTTTTCAAATTTGGGATTTCATTTATTTTATAGTCAAAGGGATAAAAAGGGTTTATTGCAGTCAAAAGATCAACGGTATAATTCTACAAATACTATACCTACCTGCGATCTATTTACTGTTTCGTCATTGTTTCCAGAAGTTCAAAAACCCTTGCCCCAGCGCATCTATAACTTTATTATCTCTTCACAAAAATTATATTCATCAACACTTAATTATTCTTATTATTATTTGGTAATGCTAAGCGGTAGAACTGATGAGGCTATTGCATCTATTGTTCTAGTAGGTATCACATGCAAATGTTCATCACAAATAATAACAGAGCATGTAACGGACGAATGAATTGTTCTCTTGGATAATGTATCTCGCTAGTCTGTTCTTAAATTGATGAATGGAGGTTGCATTAAATATCTCTTCCACGGAGTCGGGTTCGGTTATATACAATCTTTACTTTCAGGATGACCTTTAAGTTGCTGGTTTTTTGATTGCTGGAAGATGTCTAGGTTGCAGGAATAATGGCTGGTGATCATTTTGAAGGTCTCAATTAGGTCGCCTCAAAGCCTTCTTATAGGTGAATGGTTGGACGGTTTGCTATTTGCCGTATTTTTAAATGTGTTTTTAAGTTCGGTAGCTAGTTTATTGCTTCAACGTTGGACCCTTTCGAATGCTTCATATAATATGAATTCCAAATACTCTGGGCATACTCTAGTATTGGTTTTATATGCGGTTTGTACAGTCTTAGAAACATTTCGAAGGTTAGACCCTTAATGGCTTTAGACACCAAGTATTTTCTGTTGGTCTTCCTAATAATGCTATTTATGTGCGTTTAAATTCTTGGTGTATGATACTTTCTATGTTCTGTCCATTTTACTTAAGAAAGATGACAGAAAAAACATTAAACAAAAATTCACCACATTGGTCAATTTACACTTTTTAAAATCACATTTGTGCCAAAATTCCTTAAAAATAATTTAAAATGTATAACATATTATTCCTTTGTGCAAGCCAAGAGCTAAACATTGCTTAACTTTGGCCATTCAAAGGAAGAGTTCTATGGCTAGATTATACTTTATGGTGAAGAATCACCGAGAACGGGATATTGACTCCCGACGCTGTTTTGTTTAGATAACTAAAGCACCGACATAATTAATGGTGCAAAAAAAATAAATAACGATGTGTAGGCATTTGCAGAAATTTTTAAATCAGCCTCGTATTAAACCCCGCATTATATTTTATTCATGAGTTAACATAAATAAATATTTTTTATTGCTTATTTGGAACGCGCTACCGTAATGGCAGTAATTACGTAAATGAGATGTATTTCTTGTTCCATCTATGACTCCCACGAAACAGTTACATATTCGTCCAGAAAGTGCACTTAAATATCTGAATCCGATATCTGATCCGAACCACAAGAAACCGGGTCTTGTCTTGTGGCGTTTGTTTAAAACTATGGCGCATGCAGGCGAAAACTTCATTTGTTCCTGCTACTAGAATAATGAAAAGAAGGAAAATTAATTGATTTTTTTAATTAATGTTGCCCCATCTTTATTTACGAATCGGCTAATTTGCTTGGAATTTATATTTATTTTAATTAAAAGATTGATAACCTTCCTTTACAAGAATATATAAGAAGATAATAAGGTTACAAGTTCGCAAGTTGTTCTCTCAAAAATCATACGTTTGCAACTACCGTGCGAGCAAAAATGCTTTGCATCAAAGAGAGCTTGGATTAAAAAGCGTAGGGCTTGGTTTAGATCACAATGATATGGGGACGATATATCTAACCAAATCTAGGTTAAAATTTTGTCAAATTCATTTATGACATGATATGCCAAACTAATGAGTAATAAAATAAGTAGACAAATACAAATTTATTTTTGTTGTTTACAAAATTAACAAAGTAAGAATATACAGAAAGAAAAAGAAAAATAATTACAAAAATTGCTGAAATTGGCCATGCTCCAAGCATAAATTTAAACGTCTTCATATATAAGTGTTGACCAGCATCTCTGGAGAAATGTTACCACATTCTTGGATAATCCTTTCTTGTAATTGTTCTAAATTTGCAACTGGTGTTTTAAAAATAGTGTTCTTTAAATGAGGAAAAACGAAGTAATCCAAAACTGTTAAACAAGGTGATCTAGGTGGGAATTCAATATCTTATCGAAAACTGATCAATCTGTCATCGAAAAAATTGCGTAAGTGGTTAAGAGTTTCGGCGGCTGTATGGGCGGTTGCACCGTCCTGTTGAAAATATCCAAAACGTAGTTCATCGTCAAGTAATTGCTCCACATATGGATTCAAAATATTGTCTCTATACCGCTGTGCTGTAACTGCGCCATGGAAAAAAATAGGACCAACAATTCTTCTTCGGGAAACAGCTAACCAGACACCAATTTTTAAGGGGGCAATGTGGACTCTACAAAAAAATGGGGATTTTCACTACTCCACATGCGTGTATTCTGAGAATTCACATAACCGGAGAGGTGGAACCAGGCTTCATCCGAAAAAAATGCCAGGTCTAATAAATCATTTATTTCCAATAAATTTTGGTTAAACCATTGAGAGTAATTCCTGCGTCTTTCAAAATCTGCTGCTTGTATTTCTTGGAATAGTTGCACTTTATAAGGAAATAAATTTAGCTGCTTCTTATGAATAGTCCTGCATGTTCCATAAGATCTTACCACTTCTTGGGACAGGCGTCTTATACAATTTGTTGGCGTATTTTGGATTATTTCACGAAAGGTTGCAACAAGTTCTTCTGTTCTTACAGATGGTCTTCCTGCTCCTTTTTTTGTGTTGTATAGAACCTGTTTCCCTAAACACAGCCACGGTTCTTCTCAGACAATGATAAAAATCCCCAGCAATAAAAGCAACTTTAGGATAATGTTCGTGAAAATCGTCCATGCGCAAACCCGGATTTTATTGCCACTTACAATTTACTCTAACCCCGTTTCGAAAATACGCTTTAACCATGAATGTTTTGTGCTATTCCGTAAAGCCCATTGTGTAAATTGTTTAGGAAATTGGAAAAATGAGCGATTAATCAAATTACTTGTAACGACTGTCAAAGATGACGGAATAACTGATTGATTGTTAATTCAGGTAGTTACTGACACCTAATAGGTATTAAGCTCTACGGCTAAGCATTACGTCCTTAGATGCAAGGCCCTCTTTGATGCAAATGATTTTTGCTCGCACAGTACAACATCAGACTACAGATCACCTCTTAACCTTAATAGTAACTTTACCTCTTAATCTGCCCACCTGCAAGGTTTACCTATTTTTTTTCTCTTTATTCGTCTTCTACGACAATTTATACACATCTTTCTGAGCACATAGGTATTCTTTGAAAATTTAATCCATGGCAAACAACCTAATAACTGGCCTACCATAACATGCCCTGCATATCCGGAAAGCCCAATGGATTCGACCTTCCCCGCAAAACATGGTCAGCCCTGAATAGAATTAGAACCAAATGTGGGAGATGCGCTGACTTACTTTTTAAATGGGGTAAAAACCTTTCCCCCAGGTGTGACTGCGGAGATGACATGCAGACAATCCGCCACATTGTTGAAGAATGCACACTGGGGGCCTACACCGGCGACCCATATGACTTCCAGATAGCGACTAAGGATGCAATTGAATATATACTTGCCTTAGATGTCTGTTTGTGAATTTAATTTCATGTGTCTTTTATGCTTTTATATAATTGTTTGTTATGTTGACTTTTGTAATGTAAATGAGCCATACGCTAAATAAATAAATAAATAAACCTAATATTTTTTTCCTTCTAGGTAGTTCAGTATTATCATTGAACAAACTAGCCAGCGAGCCAGCCACGACGCCTCGCTCAAATCGAATGTTTCCCTTGAGTCCAACAACAATCGATCCTATCGCGGAAACACACGAGCACACGGGGTCAACTCAGCCGGACTCTTCAAAATTACCTCATTCTTATCAACCCCAACACAACCAATCGCTCGCTACAAAGCAACATTTACCAATGACAATTTACCCAGTGGAACCTCTTTCTGGACAAATGCAATCGAAACCTCAACCAAATCCACGGCCAAAAACGCCTCAAAAACCAACGGCCAGCCAGACTTTACCTAGAAATATGAATTCGACCAAACTAACGCCGTCTAGGACGCAGTGGGCTATGGACAATGCGGAACAATTACGCAGCCCATCGGAAAAAAGAAATTCAATAGGCAGTGATACACCATCTACTGAAGGTAAATATTTCATTGTGAATAAAAAGTAGAAAATACTAAGATGTTTCGACTGTTTAGTTAAATGTTACCCTACATTATGTGCGACGTATTCACGTATCATTTGGTAGTCCCTTATACAAGCATTAACTACTTTTTATTTACTTAGCACCATATGGCTTAAGTACATACTTGGTTTGTTAGTGGTTTTTTAACT
Source organism: Polydrusus pterygomalis (assembly GCA_963969555.1). Classification (NCBI taxonomy): domain Eukaryota; kingdom Metazoa; phylum Arthropoda; class Insecta; order Coleoptera; family Curculionidae; genus Polydrusus; species Polydrusus pterygomalis. Next base: position 26,933,923 of record OZ018379.1, read on the forward strand.
GGGTACTATAGACCCTTTTAAGTAACTATATTCCCCCATTAAAGTTTGGAAAAGTAGTAAGACCACCTATTTTATCGAGCTACGTATCCGTTTCTAACGACTATGCCATTGTCATGTCGAACTCAAACAAAACACGACACTTGGATACGATTTTTAGCATTCATTGGGCGATTAAGCTTAAAAGAGATATTATAAGGCATACAAATCAACAGTGCATCCGATTATTGAATCACGTTCATTGCACATTTAGTGTAGGAAAATACATTTTGCACTTCTTCATTACAGTCTGCAAGATCGCAAATGCAGTAATAGATCCGAAAAATCCACCAAAGTGCGTGCTAATTTGTCATCAACCGCATGAAAAATGTTTTTTTGAAAAATCTGTGTGATGTTTTACTATGAAATCACATGATTACAGTTATATATCGACGGTAATAATTTTAAGCCATTCGTGGACAACAGAAGTCAAAAATGTCCATTTTTTATTCAGTGATAATAATTATCATTATTAGACATTATTTAAAGTACCAATATCGAGTAACTGGATTAGAAGGAACTAGATATTAATAAAAATAAATCTAAACTTCTACAGATGAAAGTGGATATTAATTGAAATTCATCTGAACTTCAAATCCTGATTTTTATTTTTAGATTGATTTTTGTAATAATTCAGTAATATTATTATCGTTTAAGTGTATCGTCCCAAACGGTTTGAGTAATCTCATTAGCTTTTATGCAGACATTTTCATAGTCAACAAAAGTTAAATTGTAGTGGGATGTATGAGGACGTGGGAGTATATGAGGACCAAAAATATATTACCTATTAATTACTCAGCTTATTCGATTTACGCACCACAGCGTTTCTTTTAAATAAAGGACCTAAAAACAAATTTTGATCTTACGTTCACGTCAACAGTTTTAATTAAACGAAGGAATTTTATTGAACAAACCCTATATTTAAATATTGAATTTCGCTGAGTTTTTATGATTTCTACTTATGTTTAATTGAAACGGGGGCAGACCAAGAATTAACAAGATTTTATAAAAAAAATTACCTTGTCGGATTTCCATTGTCTTTATTTTGTTACTTAACACAACGTTTCGGTTGGTAACCGTTTTCAAGTGTAAACTAAATTATAATTCTAAGGCTATACTGTCTTAAATACTATCCATGTGCAATGAAGCTTGATGACTCCACCTACCTGCTTATTGGAGTGCGAAGTTTGAGCTGTTGGTTTTGGACAAGAAGAGGCTTTCAGATATTGGGAATATCTATACTTGGTTTACTAAATATATGGGTATTTTGATTATGAAAGCTACTTCCTTGAATTTTTGTTTTCTCCAGTGCTGTTCTGTGTCCAAAACCTTGGCTTCTGATGACCACTGTTATGTTGGTTGGTCCATACATGTTCCGCTATACCTGATCTCGAAGTTTCACCTCTTTGAATATGTTTCAGATGTTCTTTAACTCGTACGGAAAGAGGTCTTTCAGTTTCTCCAATGTACGATTCGCCACACTCGCCAGGGATTTGATAGATACAATTTTTTGTGTTTTTATTACTGGGGGGTTTTACTTTTGTAAGAAAACTTCTCAATCAATCAATCAATCATCAGTTCAAGGAAGCAGCTTTCATGAATCAAAATACCCATATATTTAGTAAACCAAGTATAGATATCCCCAATATCTGGAAGCCTCTTCTTGTCCAAAACTAACAGCTCAAACTTCACAGTCATCAAGCTTCATTGCACATGTATAGTATTTAAGACATTATAGCCTTAGAATTATAATTTAGTTTACACTTGAAAACGGTTAGAGATACTAACTAACAAGATTTTGTTTGTTTGTTGTTGATGTTAGTGGCTACTTCTATATATGAGCAATTCTTTGAGTAGTCAACTTAGATTCTGATTGGACTATTTAATTTCAATGAGAAGTCAATTGTTTCCATGGTCGCACTTTCATAAAAATTAGAGTCAGAAATACCCATAAATATGTATTATCTTGTTACCCATAATGAATTACTAGTAGGTTGATTTATTTTGGAACAGAAATATATTCAAAAACTGATTTTTTATGCCTTGACGGCAGCGCGGCGGGCATATTTGTACATAACACCCAGGATCGCCAATCGGCTTTCGCCCGAGCATGTCTGGTGAATGGCGGATTATATGACAAATCGGTTGGGTTTGTTCGGTTTGTTCGGGTTTGTTCGGGTTTTTATATGATTTTCGTTCTATTTTATATTTCCTATTAAAATTATATTAAGTATCTACTGTTCAGAAGAAAAATTGTACCTTATAAATAATTTAAATTTATAATTGTCTGTTCAATATCGACCAAATTTGCGATTACGGGTGTTAGTTACCCAATCAATTTGTCATATCGTCTGCTATTTGCCAGAGGTGTTCGAGCGAGGGCCGATTGGCGATCCTGGGTGCTAAATACAAATATGCGCGCGGCGGCGGTAGCGCTTAGATAAAAACTCCTTAATTTATTTAATTTTTCTAGGAAAACCGAAGAAGATTCCTCCTCGTCCTCCACCAAAACCTAAGAAACGGCTTGCTACCGGTCCTCTATTTGAAGACGAAGGCGAGGATGGTACAGAAGTGTGATTAAGACTAAAACTGGTGCTTAGCTGGGCGCTGGTTGCAATTACTTGCTAACGTTTGAAATGGTCCAAATGTAGATTGATACAAAGTGTAAGTGTCGTTCGGTATGTAAAACAGGGTGAACTCTTGAATCTAGAACACAAAAAATGTACAGTTACCTATAATACATTTTATAATAACGAAGTGGAACTTTTAGTGTCTTTGGTTTTGACTTGAACCTTAAAAATTATGCAACAAATACTGTAGTGTGTTGGGACGTGGGAATCTTGTGACTTCGGTGGAAGGAAGCCGTTACCTACCCATAAAATAACTTTTCGTTTGTTAATTGGTTAAATCAAGAATAGTGCTTTGTTAGGTAATAAATAAATGAATTTTTACTTACATGTTTTTAATTAAAAAGTGCCTTATAAAAACTAAATAGTGTAAGCAAATAAACTATTTGTAAATTAATTGATTCAGCCGATACTAGGTGGAAATCCATAATTATAATATTATGGGATAGGTACAGTAAAACAAAGTTGAACTTGTAATCGATGAAACGATTACTTTGGTTAATCAACTTCTTACCTTAAAAAATGTAAATCTGATCATAAAACAAAAAATTATTAATTCTCTTACAGTATGCGTTCAACGACAAAATATACACTAGCAAAAATGGTCTTATTATGGGTAACCCTCTTAGTCCTTTATTGGCTGAAATATTTATGGATTTTTTAGAAGATAAAATAAGCAATCATCCTTTTCAAACAGTTTCTTTATTGGCTTAGGTATGTTGATAACGTTTTCTTGGTACTGATAGACAGTTAAAAGTATTTTTAGAATATATTAACAGCCTACACAAAAATATCAAGTTTACAATGGAACACGAAAGTGACAATTCTATCAATTTTCTTGATTTAAATATTAAGAGAGAAAATGATAGACACGTTTTCTCCGTTTTCCATAAACCATCTCATACCAGTGGCGGCTCGTGGGGTAGAGCCACAGTGCCATGGCACTACCTGCCCTCCTGTCTAGCGGCCTGCCCTTTACAAATTACCAAAACCTATTAAAATTAATATTCTCGTTTTTAAAGCAATTAGCAAAATAATTTAAAAATGGAACACAGTCGGGTGCAAATTTCCATCTAAAAGGAAGCGATTATGCGTAAAACGGTAACGTAGCTTCCGCGCCAAGCGCGACGAGGCACACGGGAGGTGATGAAACGCCATCACCTCAATAAAAAACATTGGAAAATGACCTTAAATGCAAGCAGGCAAAAATCCCGGCGGGTAGCCAGGCTCTCTTCGTTTGACCGTTTGATGTTAGACGTTTCAAACAGCTGATGTTCGCGTCGCGTCTCGATTTGTTTTCGTTCGGCCGGCTGATTTAATGTAGGGTTAACGAACTTTTTATTTTAGAAATACATAAGTAATGAATACTATTAGATTTTTAAAGGAAACTCCATTTTCTACCATTTCCTTAGAACAGAAATTGGAAATTAAGGAATTAGGACGACCGTTACCAGATTTAAATATAGAAAAAACTCAGGGCGGACAGAAAGTGCGTTTGCGTTAATTTAATAGAAATATTTATGGAAAAAATACTTGGGTGTGCGGTTGTGATGAATCTAACAGACTATTTTGTTTTATGTGTGTTTTATTTGGTGGGGGGTACAGATGATTTGGTCCATATCTGGGACAAAATGAAGACACATGAAAAATCGAAGGTACATTTAAACAATAATTATATTTAATTTCAGTATGCTTGGTAAAATTAACATTAAAACTCAATTAAATTCTGCATCACAATGAAATAATGAAGAAAAACGAACAAATTGATAAAAACAGATACATATTAAACCAAATTATAAACTGCGTTCGGTTTTGTGGTGCATTTGAGTTGGCTTTGAGAGGTCATGACGAAAAAGAGACGTCGGAAAATAGGGGCATATTTCGTGAATTAATAAATTTCAGCTCAGAATTAGACAAAACTATTAAAGATCATATTGAAAAATCAAAAGTATTTAAAGGAACATCAAAAACCATACAAAATGAACTTCTGGACTGTATGTTAGATGTGTATCATGATGAAGTCATAAAAGAAATAAAGGACTCTCCGTTTATCGCTGTTATCGCAGATGAAACCACTGACATTGCTTGTGTGTTTCAACTTGTTATCGTGTTTAGGTATACCTATTCAAGATATGATTGTAAATTCATAAATTAAATTAGATGCCTTTTTGCTTATTTCTCCTACTTCAAAAGCAAGAACTATTAACCAAAAATGGCGTGGCACCCAAAATTTTTTTGCCTGCGGCGCTAAGGGTTTACCTGGCCCTACTTCACTTAAATGGCACGAGCCGCCACTGTCTCATACTGATACTGTCATACACAACTCTTCGTGCCACCCTAAACAACACAAATTAGCTTCTTTTCACAGTATGATCCATAGACTATATAGTAACTCTGCCTCTAAATGAAATCAATTTTCAAAAAGAACTAAACATTATTAAACTAATTGTAGTTAATAACGGATATAACTCAAATCTAATTGACCAAATGCTAAAAAATAAAACTTACAAAAAGGCTACTGACTTAGTTTTTCCTATAGAAGCAAAAACTCTGACCAATTTAAACTTGTCACTTTCTTTCGACAACCTAGCAAAGTAATTGGCAATTTTCTTAACAAACTTGATATAAATTTGTGTTGCAAAACTAATAACTCTTTAAGTAAATTCATCAAAAGCAATAAAACTAAAAGCGATAAAAACAAAAAATCAGGCGTCTATAAATTAAAATGCAAAGATTGTCCTAAAACATACATTGGCCAAACGGGTAGACATTTTGACAAATGAATACAGGAACATTATAACAGTTTTCTAAAAAATAAGACAGACTCAAACTATGCTAACCATTTACTTGATTATCAACATAATGTCGATACTTGCTTTAAAATCTTACATACAGAAATTAAAGGCTTGAAACTAAATTTGTTAGAATCTATGGAAATAAATAAACTAAAAATACGGACCTGTTACCCTGTTATAATGATCAATTAGATTTATTTAAATAATTCACCTTTGTTAAATTTATTATGTTGACCATATACTTCAGATTTTGTAAATTACCCATATTGTACCTTATTTAAACCCTCTGGGATCTTCCCGCTATTGTAACCCTTCCATTGTTTCATTTACATCTTCAATAATTTAATTTTATTGCACCCAAATTTTTATTTTTCACCTTTATTAAATCATTGTCATCTGACGAAGCAACAGTGTTGGCGAAACATGTAATTTTTCTAGTTAATATAGTGTAAATTTACAAGCTCAACTTTGTTTAACTGTATCCCATAATACTATATATTTAATCGTAAATTGAACTTTGACTTGATTCACTTTCAAGAGACACATTAGGTCTTTAGCACAGGTTTGACTGAAATATATTCCATTGACTATTAAGTTTAAGGTTTCCAAGTCGTTAATTACGATTTCCATAATTTCTTTCATTCTATATTATACATTATATGTTCTAATAAACGTATTAATATGTTCTTTAGAAATTTGTGTGTATAGTTTGCTAGCTAAGAAAACATTTCTGATGGAACTTTTGCAAACGACTTAATTTGTTTTTTTGAAAGCATGTTAAAAGATTGGGTTGTGGTACTTTATATTGGCAAGTTGGAACTATCTAGTCAAATGCTTACTGCTACTGAAAATGCATATTTTTATACCTTAGCAGCATAAAATACGGAAGCTTATTTCAAGATCAAGCTCGACTTTCCTTTTAAATCTGTTAAGTGATAAATTGAAAATTTTTGTATTTCAAGGACTAAAGTAGGTACGGGTGATTTAATTCCAAGGGACTAAACTGCATTCTAACAACTCGTATTTGAAAAGAAAATTAAACTTGAAAAATTATTATTCACTTATTTAAATTCAGATGGATATTTACGTTTGTACAGGGTGATCGCCTTTGTTTGAAAATTACTATATATTATTTAAGAAAATAAGGTCATTCAAGTCAAGATGTATCGTTTCCATGGATAAAACAGGATGACGATACTGAACTGAATATTTTGCTATTAAAAAAAAATCAAGCACAAAATGATGAACACGTAAACTGACTTGAAATATGCTGTGCCATTTTCACAATATTATTATTTTAAATATAAGCCATTAAAATCGTTTGCTTTTCTTGAATAGAATAAGGCATTTTTAAATAGAAATTCTTACTGTTTATCAAAACTGACAATTCATGTTTTTCGAGTTTTTTCGAAATTTTACCAAGTTACCATTGTTAATATTATTATCCATGGAAACGATACATCTTGACTTGAATGACCTAATTTTCTTAAATAATATAATATAGTAATTTTCAAACATCAATAAGTCGAAAACGGTTCAATTTAGATATATAGTGGTATATATAAATTATGTTTAGAATTGTCCGTAGAATCCAATAATGCAACAATATACACGGTATTCTATTTAAAAAAATATAACTTTGATCTGTCACGCTTTTATGCAACACCCTGTATCTACGAAGACATATTTTGCAAGAAGTTTACATTAAATCCTACAACTTTTGTATTTAACAGTTTTTTCTTAATTTCGAAACAAAGAAGTTAAAGGGGGGTAACATTATAGGCGATCATTCTGTACAATTTACAATATTAAAAGAATCGATTTGGATCATTGCTAGTATGCTGTTTGATGCTCCAAAATCATGTTATTAATTAAAACTGAGCGATTCAAATCAGTTATATCTTCCACCGTCAACTCAAATAACTCTTTTACTTTTACAGGCTACCTAAAAATTATATTTATGAGTAGGTACTAATTGAAATACTAAATCAAATGTTTAATAAAATCACGAATCTTTATCCTTATCAACTGGTTGTCTATACTAGTCTATAGCATCCATTGAAAAATTTTGAACCTATCCCCTGTTAGTATCTTGGCATTTTTGGCTTGTATCCTTCATTTCTTCTTTTCAGCAGGGTAATTAACTTGTAAAATTTGCTAATATCGATATTATTTTTATTACTCAGTATGGAATAATGTGTCCAAAGCGTTGAAGGATGGATTTCTCTGTGAAAAGCACGAGTTATGCATCTTCATTGAATTTTCCACTTTTCGTTCACAGCACCATCTTACAAATGTCTCAGATTGCGGTTCATATCTTTTCCTTGAATACACTGACAACTCGTTTTATACTGTAAGTACGTAACGTTTGTCTTTCAAAGTAGACTATAAAACATTCAACTGGGATTGAGACGTTATCACGTGTTTTTAAATTTATACTTATTACCTAATTTTTTCCTGGAAGTACAAAAAATAATGTACCTATATACCGCGAAGGTATAAGGCCTTAATCCCTCGAACAACAAACTCTATTCGCGGGATTGAATGAGTCCCTTTAGTCCCTTTGTTTATAATAATACACTATTTTGTAGAAAATAGTTTAAATTCGCTTGCAAGTATTTTATCTTGAACGACACTAATAAAAATTAAGATGGCTTAGTTTTATATTTTTCTTGCCAAGCTCTATAAAGCGCCGCCAGGTTTACAGAAACTTTTATATTAAATTTCCTGCTTGCGTTTGAAGTCAGGAATATTATGCAAACAATAGTATTCTACTACTGCCTATTTAATGAATATTTTATAAAATAAAATATAAGGACTTATGTGAAGTAAATCCGAAAGATCTTCGGTAAGTACCTATATCAAAATGAATAGTTATTTTTGTATTAAATGCACAAAATATGTGTTTTTAATGGTACATAACATTGTAAATTTCAAATCCAAAAAATTCAATCAAATGTGCCATAAAAACACTTTTAAGCTCGAAAACTGTTTGTTATTAACTATTTTATTAATTATGTGGATAGTAGAACTATTTCCATTAACTATTTATCGTGTTTAGAAGAAAAATTTAAATTCATAGCTTTTAAGGTATTTTTTCTTACACCTGTTTTGATTGCCATGCAAACCTCCAATTGTTTAAAATTTATTGATTGTCAACTCTACCGTTTCTGTGAGAAATTTACAATATTTTAATCAAGTTTGTCCAGTACCATAATGTTTGATAGCGATGGAGAGACACCTCAAGAAATAACGGATGCGGCGAAGATCGTATCAAATCTTTTGCCCACTTAATCAAAAATACAATTTCAGAAAGTGTACACTCAGTTTCGTAAATGGTGTAACATAAGGAAGGTAAAACCCGTATCGGAAAATGTTTTGCTGTGTTATTTGGAGGAAAAATTTAAAATATTAATTTGATTTACTAAAATGTTAATAAAAAATGTTATGGAAATTAATTTGTGAATTTTTATATGAAACCATCAATACGTTTTTCTAGCGGTGAAAAAAAGAGGCGTTTTGTGCATCCATGGCAATTAAAAGTAAGTTTTTTTTATAGTTGTACAAAAAATAAATATTACTTATGGCAATCATGTCATATACTTATTCATAGAACCCTTCATTATCAGTTACTACAGCACTACCCCTAATTCAACATGTGTTAATAATGGCGGCTGTAGGCAAATACTGATTTCTAATTGGTACATGTGACCATAAAAATGACACCGCTGGTTAGATTTAACGGGTGTGCTAATGATTTTTTCTACAAGCGTGTGAAAAGTTAGACTTTTCACACCCATTTCAGTGTGAAAAGTTTTACTTTAACGCACTAGTGTGAAAAGTAAATTACTTTTCACACGCCGGGTGAAAAATCTAACTTTTCACACGCTCGTAGAAAAAATCTTGCACTTCACACGCTCGTAGAAAAAATCTTGTATGATATACGTAAGAAAATATCTCGTTTAAGGCACTCATATGAATTGCGAAACTCGCTTCGCTCGTTCCGCAAATTCTCATATGCATGCCTTAAACGAGTTATTTTCACACTTATATCATAAATAGCTATTTACCCACACGTGGTTTGGATTGGCTAATATTTTTTTAATTAATATAATATATAATTATTTTTATTTTAATACAGGAATGTGTAAAAGTGTGAAACCTGCTCAAGTTAAAGAATTTTTTAAAGAAAACTTTTTTTTTATTTTAAAGTTGGGCGGGAAAATTGAAAAAAAATATTTTTCCATGAAAATATTAGACGACGAAATATCGAAAAAATTTTAAGTAGATGTTTAGATTTTAATTTTATGTTTAATTGGATCAATCTTCGGAATCTTATATTTTGTTTTATTGATTTTTCAGCTATAATTGGGATTTTTTGTCCTTTGGTCAGTAGCGATCATATTTTTTTGTTGGGGTATTTGTATAATAATTTTATAGGTATGTACATACATAGATAAAATTCTTGCAAACAAAACAATATAATTAAAATTATTCCTATTCAAACATGCTGTAATCCTGAAGGGCTAAAAAACATTCAAAAACGAATAATTTTGATTTAATGTAGCATATCAACGACTAAACCGGACAATGACTTAAATGTCATAGAGCTCTAACGAAAAAATTAAAATAATCGATTTTGAAGGAAGCACGCGACCCGAGCATCTTTTCTAGACTTAGAAATTCCACCAACAAATTATAAACTAAAACTGTCTTCTGTTTAAAACAAAAACGACTGGTTTAGATTTTTAATCATTTATTAAATTTTTAATCAATGCCTTTTTGCCAATTTAAAGTGTGATACCTAATTTAATCGAATTGTTAGTGATTAATAAATTTTTGTGAGAGTGTACATAGATGATTAAATTATAATAAAAAGTATAGATATAACCTCCCAATGTAAATTACCTTTCCTATTTATATTTTAGAGTGAGCATGATCTAATATGTCTTTTATGTTATTAAAAATACATTCTGATTATCGATATAATAATGTAATGATTAAAATAAATTGATATGAATTGTTAAATCTTAAGATATTTATATTTTACTTCAAATCAGCATGGTACTTGATATATTTTGTTTTAATTCTAGCAGCGCAAACCTAAATTTCCTCATTAAATGATTTTTTTTCCTCATAAAATAAATTTTATTTGTTCACATAGGTAAACAAATTACTTCTAGCGATAATAACATGCCATATGGAATGTTTTTGATGTAGGTACTGATAAGTAGTTACAAAAGCATATAGGTCATTAATTATAAAAGAGCAATTTTGAAGAACATACGAACAAAAGAAATAATTTTATGCATTTTATTATAATTTTTGGCACAGGGGCCAAGGTATCAAACATCATGTCGTCACTACAACATTTTTCATATTAGTTTGCTTATTCGGCTGTGTTCTTTTCGTTCATTGCAAGGGAAATTCCCTAGAGGACTTATGGCTTAACGTGGACTTGAAACTACGATCCTCATTCATAAGAAGCACACCCCCAAGGACTATCAACCCTTGGTTTCGCGCACCTATGACCTGCCGGAGCCAAACATGAACAGTTTTTAACTGACAGAGTGACAACAAGGATTTAGGAGACCCATAGACCACCGTCAAAATCGTTGAAGAATGAGTTTTTGCGTCCATAAACCAAAATTTTCTAAGCCACAAACATTGTTCTTTACATAAAGAACTGGATATCATATATCTCGTTTAGCTCCAATATTACTGCTATAGGTACTTTAATGCAGAATAAATTAACTAGGTTGCATCATGGAGCAGTATGACTTGTCTATGAACACTTTTGTAGAATAAAAAATCCGGCACAGTCAGTGACAGACCTGCTACTGTCTTAAAATATTGTTGGGATCAACGCGGATTACGTTAGCGTACAGAATTTATCCCGGAACTTTTCAAGTTCCATTCAGAAACCAACTAGAACTTCGAAGTTAATCCCTGTTGTCTTATAAAAGGAATGATATATGCTTGCTCTTAAAATGTTGCAATTGAAACAGGCGCGGATCTAGGATTTTGCCCGGGGGGGGGGCAAAAAGCGCTGAAGGCGCTAAAAAAAAATAGCGCCGCAGGCGAAAAATTTTTGGGTGCCACGCCCTTTTTTGAATCATGGTGCTTGGTTTTCAAATGGGAAAAATAAAAATTACAAAACAAAACAGGTGCATTTAGGAGGGGGTTAATTTTTGTGATTTTACCTTCCAGAGAATTCGTTCTAAATAAAAATTTCATAAAATTTTAATTTATTGTCCAAAAAAAAAAATTAAATACAAATCACATATATAATAGGCACTGTTTACAGGGCTGCCAGATTGAGCGCTTAATGGCAATGTGGGAGTTTTTTAAAGAAAATTAGCTCTTTAATTTTTATTAGAGGTGTTTTTAGGTTCTACTCCCTGTGATTTATTACTTGTTATACGTATTGTTATGCATATAAAAAAAATACTAAATTTTAAGAATGAGAACCAATAAATGTTTCACTACTTCCTATTCGCATCATGTGCTCCTTTTGCAGGTGCGCTTTCGGGCGCCTTCGGGGTTTTGATTTGCGCTTTGAGTTTTATATATCTAGCAACTCTATTACAATTTTATGAAATCATATTTTTTTATTATTTCTTAAAGTAGGACATACCTACTAAAATGTTAGTATTTTATTTTTAGAAATCATGGATAGAAGAACATTGTTTGAGTAAAAAACTGATATGTAGTAGTGAAAAATCTTAATACATAGTCGATTTTAAAAATTTTGCTCTAAATTATTAACCAAATTTGTTAAAATTTGGACGTATAGTTAAAAAAATGTTCGGGCTTTTCGCCTACCCACACTGACAAGGGTGCCCCGAAAAGTTTTGGCTTGCTCAGGGGGGGGGGGCAATTGCCCCCATTGCCCCCCCCCCCTGTATCCGCGCCTGAATTGAAACGTTACAATACCAAATAGTGGGTCCTATTTATAATAAATATCTATATTTTTTAAATAACGAGGGAATTTTTAGGTTTGCACACTTTATCTGAAATGGGCTTCCAGACATTCCGTCTTTGACTGAATGGTAATTACGTATTATTATAATTTGAAAGTTAAGAGCATCGGTGACGATTCTTTCGTTTTTTTGGCTAATATTTCATTTAGTTAATCATTTGTTCTTAATACAGTGTGTCCACAGATAGACTGCCACGATTTACATTACAACAACACGAACAAACCTTGATTTTTTTGTACAGGGTGCGTAAAAATGATAAAAATTTGGATTTAAAAAGTTTAAATTCAAAACAACTTTTTTGAAGCTCAGAATGATTTATAGCTTAGAAGAAGAAATTGAGAAGCGAAATATAGTTTTTCACATAAGCTATGGTTTCCATGATATTTGATTTATTTATCAATAAAATTTACGTGTATATTTCTCCTGATAAATCTTTAACTTAATTATTATTGTTTTTGCTAAATGTACGGTTGACATTTTTAATTTCAACATATATGTCAACTAATATCTCCAAAAAAATGCTTACCGTATAGCAGCGCACTTACGTGAGCAAGTGTTATGGTGTTGGAGCAGAGTTTTTCTAATCTAATCACTTAATATCAAATATCTTTCAAAAATCAAAATTTTTGTAATTTTTGCAAACCCTGTACAATAAAATCAAAGTTTTTTTTAAGGTGAATCATATTTATATAATACGCAAAAAATGATGAAGCATGAGTTTTTCTCGAAACATTGAAAATAACAAATTTACAAGTATAGTTAAGTCAATCTGTGGACACACGTACTGTATACAGTGGAGTTTGTAAGTTGGAATAAATTCGGTAAATCCAATAGGTACAGTGTTTGGTACCTACGGGTATTAACATTTTGAGTTGTGATCTCTTTTATTAATTATATGAGTGAGTCGGGAGGAATGGGCCAAACTCTAAGGGTGTAATCTATGCATCAAAATAATAAGAAAAAACCCAAATGTGGTTACCCAATATTAATTTATTTTCAAATTTTAGCGTTAAATAGAATAATAATATTGCTAAACCAAAATATGCAACATTAACATGGTTTTAAATAAATCATTGGTTTAGTAAATTTTCAAATATACCGCCATTGACTTCCAACCCTGCTTCGTTTACGAAGGGCGCGCGTAGCTCTTCTAATTGATTCGTGCCTTCCTTTAATATTGAGTGCAGCATTTCTAATGCGTCTAATTAATGCATCCCTAGCATCTACTTTTACTTTGTATACCTTATTTTTTAACCAAGCCCATAAATAGTCCAACAGTGTGAGGTCTCGCGATCTAGGAGGCCAACTAATAGGACTATCGCGACCAATTCAAACCTAACAACATTTGAGTTTTTTGTTATTATTTTGATGCATAGATTACACCCTTAGAGTTTGGCCCATTCCTCCCGACTCACCCTAGTGTATATCGATAATTTTTTTTAAATGGCAACCCTCGGCTTTTATTGACTATTTGTAAAGTGCATATTAGGTAAGTTATATACAAGTACCAAATTTCAAATGTTTATTCCTTTAAATGCGTTAGGACGACTATTTTTTCAATAAAATATCATTGTTTTGTTCCCAAACTTATTGAGTAGGCCCATAGGCCTACCCTGTCCACTCTCAAAATCCGCGACGCTTGATTGTAAAGAAGTAATGGCCAAAATAATAAAATTGTAAAGAAATCGGCAACAATGCTCTAAAAACTGAAATATAGAAAATGCAGTTGCCACATTCCATTGCATTTGACAATCGCGTTAAATACACATAAGTTTCCCGTCAAACAATGTAATGATCTCTGTATTTCTTTAGAAACATTATATTCTGACGTTTCCAACAGTATTAATAATTTGTAAGGTTTTACAGGCATACACTGTTATTCAACCTTTTACAATGTGTTTATACTTATGGTCTTCACAACTATTCTTTTAGGTAGGTACCTAGATAGAATTAAAAAACCATAAAGCTAATTTCAAATTAAAATCTAATCGATATATTATATAAAACAAAAGAAGCTTTACAAGTACGTAATATCCTTTTGACTAAGTGCATGGCGAATCTACAATTTTCTTAATTTTCTATTACAGAAACCCTCCTCAAAATCAAAATAGTTATTACCCTAAGCGTGAGAGCAATAAAAATTTTAAATGCAGCTAAACTAAAATATAGCTCAGTTTTTTTTGTTGCAGGAACCCCACGAATCGGTGCTGAATTTTTCAAAATTGTATTGCTTTCACATTTATTGAATTCAGTACGTTTTTTCTTTGAAATTTTGCCTTATACTTTCTCTTTGTAATGATGAAATACATCTTGTAACAAGGCAACGATAATAAATATTATATCTACCGTTAGGTACTTTTGAAAGCTGTAAAGTAGGCTTCTTCCCAGTTTCCCTGGAAATTAATACCTCTGTGATGGTAACAAATTTATTATCTCTTGCCTGCTCACATGGTGGTGTCCCCATTACAAGGAAACAGAGAAAGCAAAAAGCGTACTAAATTAAGTATTTGTCAAGACAATGATTTGTTATGAATCAATATTCTGTAGATATGTCCAAATCATACATTGTAAATGGTTGAGAAAGTACGCCAGCTTTGAATTTACCCTGGAAATATAGTATAGGCGTTTAGTTTTAAAATCATAAAAGTTTATTATAACAATATTGTTGTTCCTATTATAAATATATTATATACTTAGTTAAAAAATTGTAAGCAAGAAACTAATATTTTAATTGTATGTTACAAACCTGACTTATGTGCACCAATTTAGGATTTTCCTAACTAAATTTGACCAATTGTATAAAAATATTGAAAATACAGGGTATATTCTAAAGAGATTTTTAGATATCTCTTTGGTATATTCTCCGACGAAAGGTAAAGACAATTAACAATTAAAGTCGCTCCTAACGGTTCTACAACTTTTTTTAATTGGATGAAAGGATGTGTTCTGGTTAGGTCCTTTGGCATATTTGGATAAAAACCTCTAGTTTTTTTTTAATTATGACAATTTAGGAGAAGTATACATAACAAGTGTTGTATATGTACAACGACCAAGTTTATATAATTTGAAGCTACATTTTAGTAGTAATAACAGTCTACATTTTTTTAATGTAAATATGTATCTCTACCTATCGTAAAAAAAGTTCTCAATGTTTGCCGTGGAATGTAAGTTGATAGTGCTAATTTTCATCGCCTATATACAACCAGTATATTGTCAATGGTATGCAACAAAGCTTATGAAAAATATGGCCACCATGCAGGCCGTTACAGGGATAGTGAGTATGTGCAATAAGTACAATTAAGGTCAATCATCTGTTGTTTGGATGCTAACAGTAACCGGTTACTCGTTATTTTCATTTGTGTGATTTTTATGTTTTGGGTTGTCTAGTTTAGAACAGTGACACTATAATGGCGCCTTTTGATTTGTAACTCTGGTAAAGGTACCTAAACTACCTTTGCTATCCTATACAGTGATGGGCTAAAATATGGAACAAATTCATTTAAAAATCAGATATTCATTTTTTAAAAAAACGCTCGGACACGTCGATTATAATTCTTTCTTCCGGATTTTTTTGCCTCAAAAAGAAATTATACCGGGTGTGTCAAAAAGTAGATGTAGGAAAATTTTTTTGTTTTTTAAATAGAACCCCCCTATTTTTACTTATTACCCTAATTCTACGTCAAATTCTGCGCATAATTCATGTAGCATACTCTATCCTTATCTCTAACGGTTTTAGAGAAAAATTACATCATAAAAAAAAAATTCTTTAAAAAAGGTTAAAAAATTAGTTTATTAAGTGTTGAAAATGCAAACCATTAACTTCTTGACAATATGCTAATCTACTTAAAAACCCTTCTAAAACATTATTTACAGTATTTTCATTAATTTGCCTAATTTCATATCTAATTTTAAGTCTTCCAAATTTTGTGGTTTATCCTTATACACTTTTGATTTCAAATAACCCCAAAGAAAGAAATCCATGGGTGTAAGATCGGGAGATCTTGCAGGCCATTCTATGGGTCCTCTTCTACCTATCCATCGTTCGGGAAATACAGTACAGTAAATACAAATCGTCGGCTAATATCATTATTAAGGGCTACTTCAGTGGATGCACTATGAGGATTATCTTCAACCTCTAACAAAATGTTCAATTGTGAGTTTTCACTAATTTTTGGACGACCTGGCCGTAGACGATCCTTTATATTCCCTGTTTCCCTGTATTTCTTCTCAATTTTACTTACTGTAGATCTTGTAATCGGCCGTTCTGGATACTTAGCGTTAAACAAGTTACAAACTTCATCTTGACTTCTTGTTTTGTCTCCACATCCAATTAAATTTCGATTCTTTGTGTTTCATTTAAATGCACCATGATCACCGTTTTTCAAAATTATACCTAAACTAATTTTTGATTGACACATGACTTGCTATCGTAGTAACAATTCATTTAAATTTACCTGTTTACCTTTAAGTAGGTACATGTACCTTTTTTAAAGAATTTTTTTTATGATGTAATTTTTCTCTAAAACCGTTAGAGATAAGGATAGAGTATGCTACATGAATTATGCGCAGAATTTGACGTAGAATTAGGGTAATAAGTAAAAATAGGGGGGATCTATTTAAAAAACAAAAAAATTTTGCTTCATCTACTTTTTGACACACCCGGTATAATTTCTTTTTGAGGCAAAAAATTAGGAAGAAAGAATTATAATCGACGTGTCCGAGCGTTTTTTCAAAAAATGAATATCTGATTTTAAAATTAATTTGTTCCATATTTTAGCCCATCACTGTATAACAAAATAGTGTTTCAAAATTTTAATATCAAAAAATAATTAAATACATTTTAAGCCGGCCCTGTTCAGTGTTTACATGATTCACAAAATGATGTGAACTGCGCAAACTCCGTATCCTGCTTTAGTCCTCCATAGGGGACACGATAGTCAATAGTGTAGCATGGCATTAGCGATATACTGGTTATACCTATATAATTATGTGATTTTCATACACGCATTTACCTTTTACCTAGGTTACCTACCTTTCAAGAGTACCTAATAATTTATGACACGCTGCACAGAGGGGCCCATACCGCCGAAAGTTGGCAAAAATTATTTGAGCTATTTAATAGTAATAACATTTTATTTTTTCATTATTTATTTATGTTTTCAAATAAAAGTTAGGTGACATACCTTAAATTAGCACCTTTTTAAATATTAAAATGACATAATATGAAAATATGCATTTATTTAAAATATTAAAATGATTGTTAAAGCATATTTCAACAATTATTTAGTTCTAAAAAATATACATATATTAACTCGACTCCTCCCTTTCGTCTGATAATTCTTGATCTGTGGAAGATGGGCTTGAAAAATTAGAATCTGGTTCTCCTAACAATTGCATAATAGTTTGGTCTAAAGTGGATTTTCTTTTTGGTGGGTGATGCATACTAGTAATTAGTGGATCAGATGAAATAAGTAGACGACAACGTATATCCTCGTTAGATTTTTTACGAGAAAATCTTTATCTGTATCGTTTAAACATCGTATTATTAGCTTCCTGGGCTTCCTCACTTAATTATCCAATTGGTGATATTGCTTTCTGTATAATAATGGTACCATGAATTAATACCTTATGTACGGTAGGGAGCATTGGGTAGGTACCATAAATATTTTTCAACATAGATATGTGCTGTCTTTCTGCTTTTATGTTTTGCAGAACTGCATAGTTTGGGAAACCAATGGATGAATCTAGCCAACTAGTGTTTTTCTCCAAAAACCTATCTTTCATTCTGTAAGAACTGGACCACCTTTTCTTAAAATCCGAAATAAAGAATGCCGCTTTGTTATGCAACTCCGAGAGTTTAGATTCTGGGCAATTGGTTCGTTCTTTCAAATACTTTTAATACAATTTGATCATCCAGTTTAGTATGACCTGACTTGTTTATTTTGTCATAAAGAAATCGTCTTGACCAAAAAAATGTCATTACATCCGAATCCTGCAACGATAAGAAACGTTTATTAGCTTTTACTAGCTTGGGGTCGATTTACTCGAAATAGTGCAAATATGTGCAAACTTTTTTTGTTTAGTTGGAAAGGCGACATTATAATCAGCATAATTAAATCAATTTTGGAGCACCTAAGGACACCTAGCTAAACTAAATAACTATGGTTTCTCAAAAAAATATAATAGCAAATTTCAAAAATTAATTTATCCATATCTATAATAAAAATGTAAAAGATTTAAACGTATGAGAGCTTACCTGTTGCCAATAACGACATATTAATTGAAAACTATGAATACGAAGTTATCACAAAGTAAAAAACGTAAAAAACACAATTATTCACTACCGCTACTAAATTAAAAAATACCTGTAAGCACGAAGTAGAAATGTCGACCGGTCGTCGGTGTACCTAGACCCACAGGTACTAACTGGTAAAACCAAAAGCGATTCTAGGTACCTGGTTAAGTACTTTATTAATTAAAATTATTAACATTTTAATAGGGTGCAATTTTAAGTTCGGGTTTTTTGCCAGGTTTGGATGCTTTTGGCCCCTATGTGCGCCGGATAGATTCGATTCCACCGCATACTTTTAGGACGTTTTTTACCTTACTTTATATTAGTAATTTTTAAAATTTTCCTTTATAAGCTTTTACAATATCAAGCGCATATTTAACCTATTTGATCTTAACAAATTATAGTAATATTAGTTATATTTTAAAAGATTTGTTTTACCTTAATATTATTTATTTATTTTTTATATAATTTCGATTCGATTCTAGACTGAAAAAATTAATGGCTAAAAATTGTGTGATCTGTAAAGTTAAAATAAAAGAAGCTTTTTATTCGAGTCTTAACTATAATAATTATTTTTTTACAAAACGTTTTTGTTAAAGCGGGAATAAAACTCCTCCACTTAAGTTGTTACTAATCAATTTTAAAATAACCCAATATCACGGGCAATGAAAAACGATTGACCTTATGAGGTATCCAATCAAATTAAAAGTTAATTCCTATATTTATTCATGCAGGAGCACCTATGCTATTTAATAAAAATATTACTTAATGTGTTTTTTCGGAAGGATTGGATGCAATTATGATATTAGCTACATTTTTAATCGATGCGATATTCGTAATCCAGGAATAAACAATCTAAAATTATTCTAAATTATACAGTGTGTCCCGAATAGTCTGGGCATACTTATTTATTTATTTAATTAATTGCAATATCCAACAACAAGCAATTATATGATAAGGAAACAAAACGCGTTATAGTTTTAATATAACAACAAAATATTATAGCCCAATGTAAAAATTGAATTTTATAACGAATCATAAACAATAATAAGTAGATAAGTATGTTTTATATACCCCGATTATTTAGGATACTCAGGATACTCTGTATAATTGAGAATAATTTTAAATTGTAAACCTAATGCCTCTTTATAACACAGTTTTTGCAAAATATTAAAAATTTAAGTAGTTTAGATGCTCTGAAATCCTGCATTGAGAGTGTGTCACCCGGTATATAAATCCACTTTTCCCTTCAATGGACTGGTCATTTAAATTAACCGTTATTTGATTAAACTTATTTTAATATTGAAAAAAATTGGGTAATTTTAAATAGTCTTAATTATTATATCTCTGCAGACGGTGTTAATAATAACTTAGTTTGAATACAAACCATAAAACTTACTAAATCAGTATGTTTTCTTAAAGCTTGTAGTCGTATGAAAAACTACATGTATAACTTAGATATATATATATCTATTATAGTGTATATAAATTATTTTTCTCTTATATGTATTGTATAAAAATGAACTTAATTTATAATTGGTATGCTAAACGTTCAATAAACGGTAAAGCAAGTGGATACGTTTTTTTATTTGTTTATGGCCAACATTCGGAAGAGAACACACAAAACCGTTGCCAAAGACGTTCTAAAGCATGCATCATTGGATATTCCAACGTTCACTTGACGTGTCCCGTATTTATACCCATCAGGGCGATGAATTTCTTATACAGCTGAGATTGGTCAGTGTTTTTTCTTTTTCTTTTCTGGAATTGTTCGGCCAACTCTTTTTATTTCTATCTCTTTTTAATCGTATGAAATAATACAAGGTAGACATACTTTGTCTGCAGTACAATTATACTAATTAAATTTTGCCATTAGAAATTTATATTTTATGAGTTGCTGCAGTATTTGACAAGTATGACAGAACTGAAATGTCACGCCGTTAAAAGTTTATGTGAATTCAACTATAGGATTTGTGTATATTTATCAAAAATGACTGTTTTGACGAACCCTTAATATATAGTCACATCCCGAAAATAATCAGTACAAATTGCTTTAGTTATTCCTAAAATTTACATTTATTAATTTTTTGTGGATGATAATAATTAGTAACCATCATATCTACCGCCATCAGTGGTTCGATAATTGGATTGCAAGTACCCAGTGGCGCAACTACGGGGGGGGCTAGGGGGGCTAAAGCCCCCCCCTTTGAAGTTCCTTCAAAACTTATTTTTCTCCACAGGACATTAAAAGCGGTCTTTTAATGACACCTGACAGGCTCAAAAGGTGTATTTTTTCTGCCTAGGCATAAAAAGTCCGCTTTTTCTGACTAGGCAGAAAAAATACACCTTTTGAGCCTGTCAGGTGTCATTAAAAATTAAAATTTAAAATGACAAGTAAACACAACAATTCAATAAATGTCATAAATAACATACATAAATATAAAAAATACGATTTTGCGTGAAATTGGAACAAATTTGGAGAAAAAATTATATGTTTTACTAGGCAAAAAAGCAGATTTAATGCCTTGGCTGGTTTCTGCGCCTCGTCTATGAAACACCAGCCGCGGCATTAAATCTTGTGCTTTTCTGCCTAGTGAAACAATAGTTATTTTTCTCCAAATGACATTAAAAGCGGTCTTTTAATGACACCTGACAGGCTTAAAAGGTGTATTTTTTCTGCCTAAGCATAAAAAGTCCACTTTTTCTGACTAGGCAGAAAAATACACCTTTTGAGCCTGTCAGGTGTCATTGAAAGACCGCTTTTAATGTCATTTGGAGAAAAATAACTATTGCGCAATACAATGACAGAAAATAGACTAAATGGTCTAGCCCATTTAAACATCCATCGAGAAATACCAGTATCGGTTGATGAAGTGATAAAAGAACTTCAAAATCTGGG
Source organism: Polydrusus pterygomalis (assembly GCA_963969555.1). Lineage (NCBI taxonomy): Eukaryota > Metazoa > Arthropoda > Insecta > Coleoptera > Curculionidae > Polydrusus > Polydrusus pterygomalis. The sequence goes on from OZ018379.1 coordinate 26,955,555, forward strand.
ACCTCGTAGACTTCAGTTCAATTTGTAAAAGTTTCAATAAATACGTTATGTTTACACTTAGTTTAAAATAAAAGTTTGTAGTATTTGGCTAGTCTTTTTTTATTGTAGCGTGTTTTATTTAACAGCCGTGGAAAAAAATATTTTCTACGAAATAGTAAAGAAGATTTAAAATAATTATTTAAAGTAGGTATGTGTTTAACGGTGTTTAAATATTCTACTTATCCTAGAAAGTGTAAAAAAAAATTTAAGCACGTTAAAAATTTTAAAAAATCGTGAGGCTAATTATTATTTCTACAATAGCATTTTTAGATTTTCTTTAATAGACCAAAAAAGGGCGTGGCAGCCAAAAAAAATTTGCCTGCGGCACTTTTTTTAAGAAAGAAAAAAAGAAGGAATGATCCTCTCTGGTAGCCCCCCCTAGAACGAAATCCTGGTTGCGCCGCTGCAAGTACCTAGTGTTTCTTCCTGTGAATTCTGAATATAATGAGGATAAGTACCTCAAGTGATTTCTCTTGGGTGATATATCATGGCATCTTTCGGTCGTACAATATACAGGGTGAGTTTTTTAAAGTGTTACAAGACGATATCTCGAAAACGGTTCAAAATATTTTCTTGAAATTTTAGTGAGGGAATGGGGACATGGGGGGACATATTTAAACATATTTTTGACGTCTACCCACCTTCCCCATTTTGAGGGGTGGGGGTCACTTTGGAATTTTAAATGAGACAATGTACTTTTTTTTTTGGTAAATACGAATCTACGTAAAAAACTACGTACGTATACAAAAAATGTTTTGATTTGTTCTCCTGGTTACGAAATTATGATTTATTAGGTTATAAAACACAAAAAATACTTTACTATTTAATTTCAACTTATTTATCGTCTGTCACGTTTCAGAAGATGTTCAAAATGTCTCCCTTCAACTTCCCAACACTTTGTCACTTTTTTTTAGAGTAAATATCGTACCCGTTGTAACTTTTTAAGTCTCACTGATAAGCATGCAACGCGGATTCGGTATTGCATATCATCTAAAGTTGTAGGTGTAGCCGCCACCACTTTATCTTTTATAAAATAAAAAATAAATAAAAGAAAAAATCAAGGGGGTCAAATCCGGGGACCTAGCAGGCCGTTTACCGAACCAGCTCGATTTATCCATCTGTTTTCAAACAATTCGTTCAACTCATTACGGGCCTGTATCATATAATGCGGTGGAGCTTCGTCCTATTGAAATCACATGTCAGAACTTATGTTTTGGTTTATCTAAGACAAATCGTTATCTTATATATTTTCAATTAACACAATACCAACGTATATGACTCGCATATATTTCCAACTGATACAATGCCAACGTATATGACTCGCATATATTTCCAACTGATACAATGCAAACGTATATGACTCCCGTGTACTTTAAATTGACGCAAAGAATAGCTATAATAATTATAGATGATGCTAAAATTTCTAGTGTTTTTATGAAAGTATTGACAACAATAAAAATGATCAAATGTAGTGTTTCTCAAGATAACAATATAGAATAAATCTGCAAAAATATCAAGCAAGCGGCAAAACTTCTGACAAACGGCTTCAAGTGTCTATCCAAACACGCTATATGAATCAAACATTAAAGGAGGTAGATTAAAATAGTCGCTATTTGGTCAAGGAAGGTGTTTATTGATTAACTGAAATATCGAGATTATCTATAGAAGTATAATTTTTTTATGTATAAGGACCCTTTTTTTTATCCCTGAGAGGTTTTGTGAGGTGAAAAATTAAAATCTGCTCTCTTTTTATTATATTGATTGATTGTTGAGATATCTGGATTTAAAAAATTTACTTCGTGTATGGCCAGGTCTAAATTTTTGTAATAATTGAACACAATTTGAAGCGAATGCGTTAATTTAAAACAACTGTCTCTAAAAACTAATAAATACACACATTAAATGTGTTGTTAATTTTATTCTCTAGTAAGAGATTTATCAACAACAAAAATTTTATTTCTTTTCGTGTGTATAAATATTAATAATTTCTCAAAGCGTCAATTCCAGTTTGAATACGTCTCCTTAATTCATCTTCTGTAACTACCGGCCGAGAATACACAAGGGTTTTCAAAGTTCCTCATAAAAAGAAATCTATCGGGATGATATCAGGGGATCGAGCTGGCCAATTTGTGGGTGCATCATTGCCTCTACCTATCAATCAATTTGGATACTGTTCGTTCAAATAATTACGTACGTTTAACGAAAAATGTGGAGGAGCACCGGCATCCATAAACCACATTCCTCTTCGAAGTTCCAAAGGCAGGTGATCTAATAAGTTTGGTAAGTCGTTCGGTAAGATGTGCCAAATAATTTTCGCTATTTAGTCGGGGTGGGAAATTGACAGGACCAATTATGAAAGTATTTATAATTCCTGCCCACACATTGTGTGGTTGGGTTAAATCGTCATATTTACACCTCAGGAATTTGTGGTAGCATTTTTGCCGCACCTGTAGAATGTCCTAATTAACAAATAGGGTCGGTGCAAAAGTAAGTTAATGAACTGAATTATTTGCCTTACCTACTTGAAATTCGTTGATAGACCATCTTAATAATCAATGAAACAAAACAATTGCATTAAGAGAATACATTTATTTTGATTGAGTATAACAGAACATGCCAAAACATAACAACAGCGCCATGGCGCTGTGTACTGCTTCACAAGCCTGCCTGTTATAAAAAGGTTAACCAGTTTTATAACATCTAGAAATATATATTTTAAAACATCAATAAATACCCTTAACATATTTTAAGAAGATGAATTATTAAGGTAGGTTAATATGTTTGCACAAAGTCGTCCACCATTAAAATTTTTTATAGTGAAATAATTAAACAATGTAAAGTCATAATAAGTTTTATTATTAGGTTATATCACTTTATTTTCTAAATTAATTTAATTTTTTCTTTAGTCTAGTCGCAAATCCACGAAGAAATAGAATTGTGCGTAAGCATGGAATGAGGAAAAATTGGCATCTAAGACTGGTTTGGCCTATTTTTCCTATCCGATTACTATAGAAAAAATCAAATAGGGCCTTGTCATAGTCGATATATTATGTTCAAGCCATAGATCGCAAAGAAAATCTAATTTTCCTTGCGAACTGGCGTCAAATTCAGTAAATCGTTAAAAATCATTCAAGAGAAATGCTCCTTACAATTGTTACTAACAAAATTGTAAGTACTTTTAATTGATTAGTCAGATTTTGATGAGCTGCTGACATGATTCACGCATACTCAGTGTATATATGAGTATATTTGTTTACACACCTAAAGCAACTACTATCTAATTTCTTCCATTGGATAATTTAATTAAAATGATTTGGAATTATTAAAATATTAATATTAGAATCTTCCTAGATCATAGCATGAGTCGAAATATATTTTGGGCCTCCATTATGCTGTGGTGTTTGATAGCAGAACACATCCAGGGCCCATCCTGGCGTGCTGTGGTATATTTCCTAGATGGTCTAGTACATATTGTTTCCTTTTTTGGCGGCAACCGGTAACTTTTCACCCGTTAAAAATGGGTTGGTCTTCATGTTCTATAAATAAAAAAACAAAGATACGGGTAGGTATAGTATTTGCAGAATTATACCGTTGACTCTTACTGCCAAAAATAAACTACCTGATTAAACCCTATTGTGCCTATACGCCTTAACCTCTTCAAAGGGGATTAAATGGGATCAGGGTCGGCTTGAAAATGTACCTACACCACATGATTTATTTTTATAATTTAAAATAAATAGAAAGGTATTTTTAGTTTTAGGTAGGTACCTAGCTATAATAAATGTAAAATAATGATAACAATTAGTGATAATTGAAAATAATGTAATTTAAAAGTATAACTATTAGGATAACAAGTACAATAAAAATTTATTAAATTCTAAAAACTATTGATCATTTATTCAAAATTTAAATCTGTATCACTATCCCTATCTTCATCTAAGCCTAAACTTATAATTAAGGGTTGAACATTTGTAATCATACAATTGTAAGAATGTTCCACCTTAAGTACATGCTGTACACAGTTTTTCCAGCTGTCTGCAGAAATTTTTCTTACTTCGTTTTTAATTAATTCTACTACAGATGCATTTAATGTAGGAGAAATATTATTTCTCCTAATATTGGATTTTAATTGGTGGCAACTAAAAATTACTCGCCGGAAAACCACTAAAGACTAAAATTATTAAAAATCAGTTTGTATTTATATATGAATCAGGCATAGGCATAAATTGAATTTGTACCTGGTCCGGCTCTGCTCGAAAAGGTTTTAAAATTTGGGATTTCATTATTTATTTTATGGTCAAAGAGATAATGAGGGTTTATTGCAGTCAAAAGATCAACGGTATAATTCTACAAATACTATATATTTATCTAAGACAAATCGCTATCTTATATTTTCAATTAACACAATACCAACGTATATGACTCGCATTTTCCAACTGATACCATACAAACGTGTATGACTCCCGTGTATTGTAAATTGACGCAAAGAACAGCTATAATAATTATAGATGATGCTAAAATTTTTAGTATTTGTATGAAAATATTGACAATAATAAAAATGATCAAATGTTGTGTTTCTCAAGATAACAATATAGAATAGATCTGCAAAAATATGAAGCAAGCGGCCAAACTTCTGACCAACGGCTATAAATGTCTTATACCATTCACTCGAAATCCTCTAAAATTATCGAATTTATTTTAAGATAAATATGTGTTTATTTAGAAATAATAATGTTATCTTCAATTCTATTAACGACTACCGAGATAAATATTTCAAAAATAGTTGTAGGCGTTCGGCTGTTACTAAATATCAATAGGAATGTTAAACAGATATAAATTTGGTATCATAAAGCTGCAAACATTGTTTGTCTTGTAGCAAATTTTTAATTTAAAGTATTTTTGGGAAAAAATAATTTTTAAAATTGGCTTATTTCTACTAACACAAGTACACAAGTACTTTGAAAACGAAAGGGTAATGGAATAGAATATGTATATATATCTATGACATTTTTAAATAGGTTTCGAATTTATTATTTAAAACGTTACCTTTTCTTCCAAATGGTATTTCTTAGCAACCAAATTTTTGTGAGGATATCCCTGATTTAGCTGCGAAAATGCAAAATAGTTTATTTACTTCTAAGTTATAATTTAAACCTTTTTTTTTTAAATTGTGAAATATCTTTTTTAACTGAACATTCACTTATTATAATAATAAATAAATTTTTGTGCTGTCGAATATATATGTCAGTATATTCTGATTGATTATTTATTTTAAACCATTTAGAGTGGTTTGTTAATATATTAAAAAATAAATAAAATAGGAGTTCCTCAGGGAAGTATACTAGGTCCAATATTATTTATTTTATACATCAACGATATGCCTTTAGTTTTAAAAATGTGTAAATTACAAATGTTCGCTGATGACACCTTAATTTACATTAATGTTTTAAACATTTTTGATGGTTTAAATTCTGAGATAAATACATTATTAAATTGGCTAAAAGTAAATAAATTAAAATTAAATATTTCAAAAACTAAATGTATGGTTATGGGTAATAATTTAAATTGTCATATAAATGTTGTAATTGATGGTGAAAAATTGGAATTAGTAAACAGTTTTAAATATTTAGGGATAATTTTTGATTCAAAATTAAAATTTTTTAATTATTTTGAAAGTATCATATCGAAGATTGCCGGAAAAGTAGGTTATTTTAAAAGAATCAGTTCTAATTTAAATTCGTTTTCTAAAAAAAAACTGTATTAATACTATTATATTACCACATTTTTTTTATTGTTCTTCCATTTTATATTGTGCTAGTGACGAAATATTTGATAAATTACAAATTTTACAAATTAAGGATTATTTTAAATTGTGACAAATATACAAAAATAAATTTTATGTTAAAAAATTTAGATTGGTTGAATGTCAGAAATTTAATTTTTTATTTAGTATGTATCTTTATACATAAAAATAAAATTAAAAACAACTTATTGCCCGATTGTTTAAAAAAATTTTGTTCTTTTAATTATGACCATCATAATTATAAAACAAGAACTAATCAAAATTTTTATGTGGATAGAGTGTCTAAAACATTAGCTTATAAGTATATTTTTCATAAAGGTTTGATGGAGTATAATAATTTGGAAAATTCTTTAAAATTATTAAAAAACTTTAAAATTACATTTGAATAAAAAACAAAACAATACGTAATATTTGATACAATTTGCAAAATGTTTAACTTTTCTGTCTGTTTTTGTTAAAAGAAGGTTGCGTTTTAAAATTTAAAAATAAATCTATAAAAGTGTGTTAAAAAAATGTAAGTATTAAAAAAAATTTATTTGTAGCTTTTTGCTAAATAAAACATGTTATTAAATATTAATTATTCTGTCACAAAAAGATACATTTACCTTCAATGATTGTTGCAATAAACGACTGAAGTCAACACGAGCCACTTGCATCGGATCTTCTACAAGAGGGTTGTTAGCGATGGGGCATTCAAACATGTGTTCGGTGTCACACATACAATCCTGCATTGCCTGATAACTTCGACTATAGGATGCGGTGTTTTCGAAGTCTTCAAGACATCCTTGATCTTCTATAATATGGATATAGGAATTAGTGAAATATTTATGGGCGCAGAATAAAGACAATAGAAGTCTGACAAAGTAATTATTTTAATAATACTAACATTGTCTATCACCTTCAAACAAATAATGTTTCTATATTATTTTAGAGAACTGGGATGCCAACAGCCCTGATTATAATAGGTTTTTTCGGGTTCGGGCAGTAAGAGAACCGTTGATTTTCTGAGCGGTCATTTCCAGTAACTCAACTAATTTGCCATTGGAATAATCGATTGCTAAGTTTAAAACTTAATTGACATGTTGGAACCAATAGATAAAAATACTACTTAACTAAAGTTTAACTATTACCTGTGTATCCAACGGGACATGGATTCGGTGGATTGCAATACGCAGGCAAGGAAGCGTCGGTCTTAATCTCTTGCTTACTAATTTTTATCCCAGGTCCCAAGATCTGATTACCGTCACCTGCGCCCCCAGATATATACTGGTTACCCCAAAGGTTGCTGTGTTGCAAGTATTCATGATCTCTAATGCTGGGATGCATGTTGATATCCCTGTAATTTTGTTCATATAAATAGGTGGTAAATACTAATATTATTCTTTAAAAGTTAGACTAAACTAATGATATGAATAATATTATCAACAAGAGACAGACATGAATGTACCTAAGTATTCCAACATGATGTAGTATAAGCGAAATGATACCTCACTTTGTAATAGTGGATGGATAAGATTTTTTACGATTGTGTTCATTTCGTGAGATTTTAAAACGTACTTGACAATTACCTATATGTAGAGGGCCGCCACTATATAATGTGAGGAAGGTGTGGGGTATACCATACCTACCTATAGTAAAATTTCCTGTACCGTATTTTTATCAATAGCTGTAAAGCCGTGTTCAGTACTAGCAGCCTTGCGAGGCTGCTTAACCAATCAAGACTATCAATATTTTATTATGACTACTTGGCAATATTATGTGAACGCGTCAGATGAACAAGGTTAACGTTAATATTTTTACTTACCCCAAGCTATCATAATCCAACGGAAACATCTGTTCCTCTTCCAAGTCCCTGCTTAACGCTCTGGTGTCCAAAGGAAGTCCATCGGTTAGATCCAAATAGGAAATATCTCCATTAGACAGATCTTGTTTACCATTAATTCGGCTGACCAAATCTCTAAGGAAAATTCCTGAGAGAAAATTTTCCTGAAATAGGAAATTTTTACAAATTAAAAAAAAGGTTAAGCAAATAAAACGAAGTTTGTTCGAATTTAAGTTATTTACTTAACTAAGGAAATGTAAATACACAGGAAAAATAATTTTCTAAGAAAATATAGTGATTTACATGTTATTTTTAAAGGACTATGTTTCAATTGAAGAGCTTACCTTTCCATTGGGTAAATAACAAAGAACTCCCGAAAGAGTAGCAGCTAAAAGCAGTATGGAGAACTGCATCATGTCTGTGTCGACCTAAAATTAATAATGACACAGAGGTAATACCTATATATATTTTTGAAAACATTATCAAGGTAAGTAACATGTATATTGTGTAAAAAATTAATGCTGGACAAGGTAAAGATCTACTTATACATTATAAATACCGATCCAATAATTTAAATTTGGGACCTATATATGTTTGTTTTTGTTTGATTTTCTCTTTGCATGCGTATTAGAAATCGACGCTGAATATGTATAAGAAATTTCGAAAACTAAATAATAGGTATAATTTATCCAAACTCAGTTTGATGACATAAAAAAGCGTGTAACAGGCTTCAAAGAGACCGACCTCACAACCAGGGTTGTCAGATCTATTTTTTAAAATTCTTTATATTAAAAATGTTCTTTTTATATCCGTATTCAATTGTTAGTCAGTAACTCTCTTTGAAAGCCAGTTTACAAATTTACTTTAAACTAAAGAAGTTTTGAGTGTGAAAGAAAGAAGAACATTTATATTATTATAGGTTTTTTAGTCCTTAGGAAATATTATTTAGAAAAAAAGAATTCAAATTAAAATAAAAATGGGTTTCATTGTTAAAAAACTTGGTTAATAGACCAGGGTCGATAATTTTTGAAACCAAAAAAAATAATAGTAGGATGAAACCCATTCGAAAAGGAAGAGAATATAACAAAAATGAAAGGAAAAATAATTTACGGGCGATCCGAGGTCGGGAAGTGGAAGGGGGTGAGCTTGTAAGGGTAGAAAACGATTTATCTTGATTTCCGGCAAAACTACAAGTCCTATGGAAAAACGTTAAGTAGCAAGTGTAGTATTTACACTTTTTTCACATAACCTCAAAATTTATGTGAAAAATTCAAATAACCAAGTTTTTGGTTTTTTTTCTTTATCTTTTACAAAAAAATTTTTTTTCACGAAATTTGGTGAAAACTTACCTTTTTTTTATGTCCCAAACACATTGTAATTTTTTAGATTTAAAATATTTATTTTTTCACCTTATTTTGACTTAATATCGAAAAAGCACCCTAATTTTCAATCGAAAATTGTCACGTCAAAATATCTGCTTTTTTAAAAAAGTCGGTGGGCTTTTTGTTCCTTGAAATCTCTACTTTCTGGTGGTGTAAAAAAATATATACAATACTATGGTAAATGTTCTCAAAAAATGCAAAGAAACGAACGTCTTATTAAATATTAACTTTATTAACTTATTTGGTTGTTAATTATAGTAGTATATTTGTACATTTCGACTTGCAATTTTTTGTTTATCAATGTAACATGGAATCTTACGTTTTTCGAGTAATTAAAGTATAAATTTTAATAAATAGCTCAAAATTGTACATAATGATTTTTAAAAAAATCGGACTTGAGTTTTTTTCGTTTCTTTGCATTTTTTGAGAACATTTACCATAGTATTGTATATATTTTGTGTATATTTTTTTACACCATCAGAAAGTAGAAATTTCAACGAACAAAAAGCCCACCGACTTTTTTTAAAAAGCAGATACTTTGACGTGAGAATTTTCGATTGAAAATTAGGGTGCTTTTTCGATATTAAGTCAAAATAAGGTGAAAAAATAAATATTTTAAATCAAAAAAATTACAATGTGTTTGGGACATAAAAAGGTAAGTTTTCACTAAATTTCGTGGATTTTTTTGTAAAATATAAAAAAAAAACCAAAAACTTGGTTATTTGAATTTTTCACATAAATTTTGAGGTTATGTGAAAAAAGTGTAAATACAAAAGTTGTAGATCTTTTTATTACCTACAACTTTGCTATTTAACGTTTTTCCATAGGACTTGTAGTTTTGCCGGAAATCGAGATAAATCATTTTCTACCCTTAAAAACTCACCCCCTTCCAGTTCCCGACCTCGGATCGCCCGTAAATTATTTTTCCTTTCATTTTTGTTATATTCTCTTCCTTTTCCAATGGGTTTCATCCTACTATTTTTTTTTTCACTTTTTACCATTTTCAAAGGCTTCAAGCCCTGGTCTATAACAGAATCAATAGCTTTAGAAATATCACAAAATATTGCTGCGGCAAGATCTTCTTCATTAGGCCTTTAAATAAAGATGTTCAACAAATGAAAAGATAGCGTCGTTGGTACTTTTTCTTGAGGTGCTTATTGGTTTAGATTTAAAATATTACTTTTATTTAAAAATCAAATTATTCTATGTTAACAATTTTTTCAACAATTTTAGAAAGTGTTGGAAGCCAAGAAATTGGTCGAAAATTAGAATCAAACGTTTTTACAATAGTTTCACATATTATGAAAAATATGGATCATGAAAATTGTTTCAATATTCCTACGTATTTAGGATTTTTTTATCGTCAAAAATGAACATTTCCAAGCGAACAACATGATGTTAGACAATGTTAAAAATTTTATTCGGTATACAGTGTCCGCAAGAAAGTCCGCATCAAATGGGATTTTTTTTTATTATTAGGTATAGGTAAAAATTGAAAAAGCAGTTAGTTTTTGCTTACCTGAAAATCAAAAATGACGTATACTGAAGCAGCTGCACGATTTGCGTTACCTGTCAAATTTGACATTTTTAATAAAATAGGTTCAAAAATGACCTTATTTATCAAAATATCGAAAACCTTTATTCTAGAAAGTTGTTCATTTAGGCATTTTTAGCCTCTGTTCGAAATTTGGACACTCTAATACAATTTTTATTTTTTGTCAGGTTCTTGAAAATTTTAATCAACCCTCGTAGATTAACTTTTATACATCGATGTAAAACCATTTGCCTTTACTTCATTTGTAATCTTAATGCAATTTTGTGTAAAATTTTTGTTTCCAATTATTTATTTTGCTTCAAAAACTGAAATTGTTATTGATAAGTATGTAATGTTTGATGCAAAGTTCATCTAATTACATCAGTTTTGCCAAAACCGACATTTCTCATTTTTCTTAAGTTAGTAAACAGATGTACAAAAAGAAAATATTAGGAAGCTTTCGTTGAAATTTTACTTAATTAATATTGGATCAAAAAGAATAAATATTAATCGCTCGAAACATTTTATTCAAGAAAAATATAGTTTACAAGTAGGCGTATATATAAAATAAAATATTTCAACGAAAGCTTCCTAATATTTTCTTTTTGTACATCTGTTTACTAACTTAAGAAAAATAAGAAACGTCGGTTTTGGCAAAACTAATGTAATTAGATAAACTTTGCATCAAACATTACATACTGATCAATAACAATTTCAGTTTTTCAAGCAAAATAAATAATTGGAAACAAAAATTTTACACAAAATTGCATTAAGATTAAAAATGAAGTAAAGGCAAATGGTTTTCCTTTGATGTGTAAAAGTTAATCTACGAGGGTTGATCAAAATTTTCAAAAACCTGGCAAAAAATAAAAATTTTATGAGACTGTCAAAATTTCGTACAGAAGCTAAAAATGCCTAAATAAACAACTGTCTCGAATAAAGTTTTTCGATATTTTGATAAATAAATGCATTTTTGAACCTATTTTAATAAAAATGTCGAATTTGACAGGTAACGCAAGTCGTGCAGCTGCTTCAGTATATGTCATTTTTGGTTTTTAGGTAAGCAAAAACGAACTGCTTTTTCAATTTTTACCTATTCCTAATAAGTAAAAAAAATCCCATTTGATGCGGACTTTCTTGCGGACACTGTATACGGAAATATTGCAGCGAACGAATTTTAATGCCCTATGGCAAATAAATTATGAATAATCCTTAAGGTAGGTTACAGTAAAACATCTGAACACAGACCTATATAATATTATATATTTCCATTAAGTTATAAAAAATAACCATAACGAAATAACATGGTTTTATTGATCGCATACAACATATGGCCAATATATATCCTAATCAGTTTTAATTAAACCAATATATTAATATATTTGTTATATAAAATAATGGATAATTCTGCCTTTTTATATTTAACCAATTCAAATGGTACTCACCCAAAGGGCCGAGGGCACAAACAGAAAAGAAAATTACTGGGGAAAATCAATAAGGCCTTGCGCACGGACAGTCTACGTCGTATCTGAAGGCTTTTCACACTGGAACAGGGAGTGGAGAGCACTTTTCTGGAATCAGGTGAAAATGTGTAGGTGGAAATCTCGATCAGTAAATAGGGAAAAATCTATTGTGTTGTTTAATAAAAATTTCTGGAATCACATTTTTTACATTAGACACTTTTATGGTATGGTTTTGAACCAATTAATTTGTAGGTATATTAATTTTTTTTATTATTATTTCGTTTTAATGGAAACAAATATGTCTATATAAAGTATATTGTATACCGACGCATATTTTTAATTTTATTAAAATATTAAAAAAGTAACTTTTAAAACTACGGTGGAATTTGTTCTGATTTCAAAATTCTCTGATAAATATTTTTTCTAAAGTCATGTGAAGGATCGCTCTAGGCTCCTTATATACAAAAGAGTACCCCAAAAAGAACCCTCCACCAAATAACTTTCCCTTTAGTTAACCGTACTATTTGTATCTTTGACTGTTTTTAATTGAGATCTAATTTTTTTTAGATATTCCAAAACACTTTACCTATATACAAAAGTCTTGCAATATAGTGCGTCGGAGGCTTCCATAACTCCTAAAAGTTAGGAATTTCGACTTGCACTGTAACACTGTTTCAGGAAAATATTTTCGCATCTACAGGGTGGCCAAAATATAGTTATATTTTTTTAAATGGGACACCGTATTTTTTTTTTCATTGTTAGGTTTGTACTATTATGTCTTTATAATTTTATTATTCAATTTGGTAAAGCACTTTAGAAGTAGGTAATAAATTAAAAACCAAAGTTTGGCAATAACCCTGGGAAAAAAATCAAAAAACAATCTAAAAGCATATTCTTTTAAGGTGGGAGTATCAACATGCTTGCCAACCTATAACCTATTTCGCGTAGATTTATTTATGTTTTCTAGCTTTTATACAAAATTTAAAGAAAATCAATATCGACTTATTGATATTCTATAGGTAATAATTGACATATTTAATAAATATCAAGGAATTTCATAACTTATTTTAGGAGATATTGTATAGCGAAAAATATCGGGTAAGATTTTTTTTAACGTTATTATGTCGTTGTCACTCATTGTTCTTTTACTATACAATTCTTCCAAAATTAGCAATGAAATATATAAATTGATATTTTTGCATGTAATATATCAGATATTACCTAATAAGTAATGTGCCGACGATACTGATTTTATTTAAATGTTAGTTTAAAAAATAATAAACTTGAAAAAAGAAAGCGAAATAGGTTATAGGTTGGCAATAAATAAAACGACGTTGCATGAGAATTCAACCTTAAGGTTGCTGTAACGACGCCATTTTCTTTATTTTAACTGTCAATTCGATTTGCCTAATTATTGGTTCGTAGATGGCGCGCAAATCTCGAAACGCAAACATTATAAATTTATATATTAATAAAACATTCCTTTCATGTGTAAAATTGTCTAGCTTTTCCAATGATCTGCTAGCTAGATCATTGAGCTTTCCCAGAACAAATATAGGTATAGAATTATAAAAATGCAGCATTGTCAAGTTGAAAAAAATCTTGAAATTACGATAAAATTTTTCAACAACAATTTCACAAACTACCCTACCGGCCAACCTGCTTAAACTAACATGACAATTGACAACTGGCATGCGCCCTGCAATGCAGTTATTTTTTTATGGTTGTGGCATATGAAGGAGAAAGACAGACATATTCTGGAGCTGTTAGAGCTACTAAGAAATAATGCAGATGTTAGTCAGTTGGTCATAGTTTGGTTTATTTTCGTGTTTTGTGCAATTGCGACCCCTGCTTTCCTGTTAAAGCAAACACATATTCCATAGAATATACTTAGGATAGATGACATCTAGATAGAATAGAAAATATCATGACACCAGTAAAAATTGTTGTTTTTACTTCAGTTCAGGAATTTCAAGGATTTTAAAGTAAATTTTTAAATAATTTTAATAAATTTTAGTGGTTTTAAAAACTGCATTTTTAAAAATTTTTAAGATTCTTTTTATGTAAAAAAAATACCTGTTTGTCAAGGTCTCCCTGAACGGCCCTTCTAAAATAAGTTTTAATTATTTTTTTTAAATAACTGCAAAGTTTTGGAAGTTACCCCTGCATTCAACCATTTAATTATACATATATTCACTTTGAGAACTTGGCCCTTATTTACAGCATTATGCGAGTTTATGGTGGCAAGGGGCAAGGGGAGATTCAGAAATACTATAAATTAAATAAATGTTATCTATTTTATACAGGGTGCATGTTCAAAATAAGGTTTCAAAAATGACAATGATAATTTTAGTGATAATATATCTAGATATGTTTTGAACTTGCGCGCATTACGTTTGGTTAAATCAACAACGCTATGACTGGTAGGATCTCCACTCTCCAGTACTGTACTCCAGTCATTCTCAGGTGAATAACTGCATGTATTTGTTTGACCAGCGATACTAAAAACCAGTCTTCGAGAAATTAGATTAAAAATTTAATTGTGCATCTTGTAGGAGGAGACCACTGATGTCGCCATTCTGTAATCTGTTGGATCATAGAGTAGAAATCGGTCGTTGGTCGCATTTAACCTAGACAAGGATAGAATTTAAATTTAACGGAGTAAGTGAGGTTATGGTTGTTTGTTTGTTTATTACTTTATTTTATGAATTTTCTTTGGATGCTTGAAAAAAATTAGCTGAAAAATAGCACTGCTTCCAATACTACTAAATTTAGCAGAATGAGTTATGATTATCAGTGGCAGTTTAAAGCAAAACGTTCGGGGTCTGTTAGTTATCAGCAAAAGCTAGCTGTGTTAAAACGTATGATAGTGGAATACGTTCACGTAAGTTTTATTACTTTATTTTTGATCCATTGCTTTGTAGTTATTTTATAACCTACTAACTATTCTATAAATGTACTAATATTTTTACCTAAGAACTTCATAATTTATTCATAAAATTATATCATATAGGAGAACGCAGCATTAGTTGATGAACTGGAGGAAACACAGGCAAACATTATAATAAGGAAAGAAGAAAGAAAGTTGTTATTGCGAAAGTTATGTGAATATGAACCACAAGTGGCTTTAGAGGTACAAAATGCTGCTAGAGGTGGCCCAGCAACACCAACAACAGTTAACGAAGTAAAAAAGACTAAAAAGAAATCTTCAGAAGCATCAGGTGAGTGTTCTGTGGTTTAATGACGATTACCGTTTAGTTAAATACCATTTGATGAAAAGTTAGCTCTTAAATTATTAACCATTTTTCAATATCTCTTTCTAGGTACATCATCATCAGAAAGAAGATCATCTACTTCGAAATCGCGACGCCCAAGTGTCAAAAGTAATAAGAAAAAGTATGTTCAACCAATTCCTCTAGATAATACAGGAAGACCAATATTTCCCATAGACTTGGGAAGGTAAGAAACTTTGATACTACTACACGGTACATCATTATCTATAATACTGTGTATCCCTGGATGGACAGATCACATAACTATATTTATTAATAAATATATAGTAGTACCTATATAAATTAAAAATTTTAGATTTAAATGTGCAATAGAATTCACATGATACCGGGTGTCCCAGAAGTGTAGGGAGAAAATGTAGCAAATAGAAAAAGTGTTTTTATAAAACTTAGATACTAAGCTCCACAATTCCAAATTATTATACAGGGTGGCTTAATAAAGTGTGGCGAAACAAAGATACATTTTTTTTAATGGAACACCCTGTACCTATATTTTCGAATTTTTTTAAATCTACTGTTTAATAGCAAATGGAACTTTAAAATTTAATTGTAAACGCTGTTATATCTATACCCTGTTCTTAAGAAAGATGATAGAAACCCATTTACACCGGGAAAATTTCACTTGTCGTTTGACAGTAAAAAAGAAAAAAATTTTGTACAGTCCATAATACACACTTGCTGTTCTTCAACATTTCTTGTGAGACCACACATGCACACATATTCAAAATAATAAATTAGTTTTCCTGTTGCAGACTAACTATCCATTCCTTAGGCGAAGTAGTATCTGATCGTCTCGAATTTCATTCTGAAGAAGCTATTTTTCCAGTTGGATACGTCTCCACAAGGATTTATGGCAGTTTAAAAGACCCAACATTTAGATGTGTTTACACTAACAAAATTTCTGATGATAACGGTTTACCAAGGTAAGCTTGTATTATTGTTGTGTATTACTGCATCAACTAGTCACATTCTTTCATTTCTGCATAATTATTGTCAAAAGTATGAGAGTGAAAGTTGTCACTTCACATGTTACATAATAAGCTACTACGACACAACTTTTTAAATTTCCTAATCAGCATACCGTTGCAGATGATACTACAATTTTATATACCGATACAAATTGGGGAAACTTAAATAATAAAATTAAAAAAGATTTTAAAATTATAAAAAATTGGTTTGATAACAATTAATTTTAATAAAACAAATTTAGTATATTCCTTTTACTTTAAACCGGGCTTTAAACCTAAATAACCTACCACAGAATATGAATAGTATTCAAATAAATGAAGACATTCAAATTTTTAAAGTTAATAAAATAAAATATTTCGGAATTATTTTTGATAGCAAATTAAATTGGAATTTTCACTTAGAATACTTAATTAAAAAATTAAGAAGTTTACTACCGATTTTTAAAAACATTAAAAAATTTTTAAATGCATGGAAATATTATATTACGCGTTAGTTAAAACTCATTTATGTTATGGAATTTTAGGTTGGGGAGGAATAAATAGAACTTTAGTTAAAAAATTAGAAATATTACAAAAAAAAATTCTAAAAATTATATTCAATAAAGATTATCTTTATCCTTCAAAAGAATTATATTCAGAAACAAAAAAGTTGAACATAAGACAACTTTACATTTATTACATCTTAATATATATATAATTAAAAATAAAAACCTTATAAAATTTAAAAACCATAATGATAATGACGTCATAAAAATAAAATAACCATAAAACCTAAAATAAATAAGTCCATAGGACAAAAAAATTTCAAATATTTATGTTTTTATTTAAACGATTATTTACCAACTAAAATTAAAAAATTGATTTCATTAAAAAAATTTTAAGTAGAAATAAAAACATGGATATTAAAAACAGACAATTTGAAAATATTTTTAGAAATGCTTTAATTAATTAATTAATATTGTTCTGAATAATTTGTATAAGTACCTAATATTTTTTACTTAAAAATTGTTTAATAATTTTATTATAGGTAATGTATTTCCTCAAAAAAACTGCGTTTATACTATAAATTAACATTTTTACTTTAAAACTTAATTTTTAATGCATACCCATTTATGATTTATGATTTTACAAACTAAAACAAAAAATAAGATTTGCCCCTAACAAGCTCAGCTTCAGGGGATTGAAGAATAAGTTTATAGAAGACAACATAAACATATTTATTATATTATTAAATTTTAAATAAACCTATTATTATTATTATTATTATTATTATTATTATTAGGTAGGTATGTAAGTATATATCGTGGTCCTATTAAAACGTTTTCAGGTTTGAAATTGCATGTGACGATGGAAGCTGTCCAATAGTTGGAGATACACCTGACGTATGCCATTCTCTACTCTTGCAGCAAATAAATGACGCGCTATCTCTAAATGTCGTCAGCACAAGGCCTAGAGGAAATGAATTTTTCGGGCTCACCCATCCAACTGTACTTCATTTAATACAAAGTTCTACTGGTAAGTAGTTAAGGCTGTACATTTCTAACATGCAGTAAAATATTTTTGAAATAGCACATCTCATACCCTTAACCCCCCACATTTGCTGTATTTTTTGTTTTTTATGGTATGGTTGAATATTGTACAACCTTGATGAAAGGTAGGTCTTGACTGAGGTATAAGAGGTTTCATGAAATATCCCTTATATATGTTATAATAAATTATAGCTATTTGATTTTTAGGAACAAGAAAATGTACAAACTATAAATGGACAAGATTTGAAATATCAAAGAGCGCTGAAACGCCTCAGGACTACAATGATGCTGGTCTCAGTTACGATTATTTACAGAGAAGTATTAACATGTGCAAATACAAAATGGCTCCTGATGTATTACAGAAGCCCAGTGATTTTATGGATACCATGTGAATTATTTTTTTGTTTCTGTTTTAATGAGTGATCTATTTTTTATGTGTTGTGGTATACTTTAAGAATTTTGATTATTATTTATAATTTGATAACTTAAATAAAAATTTGAAAGCAATTTTATTTATTAACGAGTTTCCAGTGCCGTGTGTAGGGGAGGTGAAGCCCCAAGGGCGAGCAACCCTAAATGGCTGCTAAATCTGGTCAATATTAACTATAATAAATACTATACTATGTTTGTTTAACAGTGAAGCAGGTCTCTGAATTTGAAAAATGTCGATATCATTTTATTGTAAATTTTTGTAGTTGCAATATAAAAACAATATCTTTACTTCCAAATTTGCGGCAATTAAAAAATGCCTCCTACGTGTACGCTACAGCGTTTTCCATTGAAAAAGCTCAACACAAGAAGTCAATTATAACCAGGGTTGGCAAATATCATGGTATTTATATAAATATCCGATATAATATCCAAATTTGGATAGGTATTTATTTATATTTTTAATTATTTCATCTATTTTTTGTAAAGATATATTTTAAAAATTCAGAATCACTTAATCTATATACAGTGTGTCCGCTTGAGTTCTGTACAGGGTTATCCAACCAAGACTAGACAAGGCGATTTTTTGACTTTTCCTGTACTTTTATAAAAAAACTGAAATAGCCATCTTAAGTCATTTTCTCCCGCGAATTCGAATATCTTCAGCAAAAAACAATTGAACATCAAACAAAAGTACTAGGGGTCACTTTGATATTTTTTTAAATGGGATGCCGTATTTTTAATGAGCTTATCCGATTTCTCATATAAATTTTGATCTAAAATGTTGGATTTTTAATTCAAAAACGCCTTTTTTCTTCAGTTTTAAATTCGGAAAATGTTCGTCTACCGTACGATTAATACCTGATAGATGGATACCCGTTTCACCTGTTCACCCTTTAACCTGCTTTAAAGCGTCCGTCAGTTAGACAAAATAATCAAGTGTCAAATTTCTATATATTTTTCACGAATTAATTACAAATTTATTTTGTTTGATTAAAGTTATTCACTTGAGTTTATAGTTTTTTCTAATATGTCATACTTTTTTTATACGTAAGCAATAATAGATTTGCAAAAACTACTAAATTTGTAATTAATTCGTGAAAAATATATAGAAATTTGACACTTGATTATTTTGTCTAACTGACGGACACTTTAAAGCAGGTTAAAGGGTGAACAGGTGAAACGGGTATCCATCTATCAGATATTAATCGTGTGGTAGACGAACATTTTCCGAATTTAAAACTGAAGAAAAAAGGCGTTTTTGAATTAAAAATCCAACATTTTAGATCAAAATTTATATGAGAAATCGGATAAGCTCATTAAAAAGACGGCATCCCATTTAAAAAAATATCAAAGTGACCCCTATAGTACTTGTGTTTGATGTTCAATTGTTTTTGCTGAAGATATTCGAATTCGCGGGAGAAAATGACTTAAGATGGCTATTTCAGTTCTTTTATAAAAGTACAGGAAAAGTCAAAAAATCGCCTTGTCTAGTCTTGGTTGGATAACCCTGTACATATGGAAAACTTTTTTAATATTAATTTTACGAAAAAAAGTTACTCTTTATAAAAAGTTCTGCTTACTGAAAAAATAATATTAGACTATTCAAACTTGAGATAGTATGTACAGGATGATCAAAAAGTATCAAATCAAAATTGACCTACGAGAAAAGTACCCTTAATTTTAATTTTAGAGCAAAATGGAATAAGAAAATGTTGATTGGCATTAAAAATTATATCTGTTTCTACTCTTAGTAGACTATTATTGAAAATATATTTGACATTTCAAAAAATATAATTTTTTGAAATGATTTATAATTAATCATTGTATGCAATTCAAGCTAATAAACATTTATCAATTATTTTTATTCAAAGCGTAACCTTTGATTCTTTAGCCCTGTTTTGTAGTAATTAAAATTATTTCAATTTTATCTTGCATACTCAATTTCAACGGCATATTTATCTAATTATTCTACCGATGTTTCAGACAAATAACATAACTGACAGTTGAAATTCAAATTCAGGTGGGAAATGGTGGCAAGATAATGCACATGCCATTAAGAATTAAGATTTAAATTTTTAATTTAATTTTCAATAATAGTCTACCAAGAGTAGAAACAGATATAATTTTTAATGCCAATCAACATTTTCTTATTCCATTTTGCTCTAAAATTAAAATTAAAAGGGTACTTTTCTCGTAGGTCAATTTTGATTTGATACTTTTTGATCATCCTGTACATACTATCTCAAGTTTGAATAGTCTAATATTATTTTTTCAGTAAGCACAACTTTTTATAAAGAGTAGCTTTTTTTCGGAAAATTAATATTAAAAAAGTTTTCCATATGTACAGAACTTAAGCGGACACACTGTATATGTCGTAGGCTGATAGTGAAATCCGTCATTTCATGAAAAGCCTAGTCACTTCATGAAGCGTCGGCAGATTGTGTAAAAACATGAAATTACACCATCTGCCGCGTCACTTCATGAAGATACCTTGACGTTTCGGCGTATTATATGTATAACACAATCTGCCTAATTTTAAATATCGTCACTTCATGTAGTACCTAACGATGTCATGTCAGTCGGCAGATTGTGTAATTCCGTCTAAAAGGTATATTGGCAACTGGTTTGTTCGTTGTTCCCCAGAGCATTTTTTTTTAATTAAATTTTTTCAACTAATATTATTATATAAAAATTTAAAAAAATGCTGTGACAAACCCGAACAAACCAGTTGCCAATATACCTTTTAGACGGAATTACACAATATGCCTTGTTTTTGTGGCATTTCATGAAGTGACGATATTTAAAATTAGGCAGATTGTGTTATACATAATACGCCGAAACGTCAAGGTCTCTTCATGAAGTGACGCGGCAGATCGTGTAATTTCATGTTTTTACACAATCTGCCGACGCTTCATGAAGTGACTGGGCTTTTCATGAAATGACGGATTTCACTATCAGCCTACGACATATATAAAAATGAATGTATGTCTGTATGTCCCGTATGTATGCGTTCCTATACCATTTATCGATGAAAATTTGGTGAGTCGTTGTGTGCAGGCCGAGGAAGGCCTTATTATTATGGGCGTAGCGACGCGCGCAGGCTATAGCTAGTTTAATATAAAATAAACATGTTAGAAACCTGTAAATTTGTATTTCAATTCTATTCAATGATAGTTGCTATCACTATAACAAGTATTTTTAGTACTCCTATGTTAGGTATGTAAAATGTAGGTAAAAAATACAAGTTTATAAATATGAACAATATCATATATTAATTCAAGAAAGTTTGTCTGTTTGAATTAATATCTGTGGTCCGGCACTTGTACCGGTTTTGAGAGCGCACTTGCAAAATTTTCTGTTTTTACAGAATAACCCCTTTACGACTGACCTTTTCTAAGGTACCGTACTGGGACGCAAGATGTCGCACCGGGTTCTATAATTCCCGTCGATAATATAGTCAGATCTGGTCTTAACATGCGGTCCAAAGGTCACTGATCATATGCGTCAAATCAGACAACACAGAGGCTATCAAAATGTTGTGAGATTATTTACAAATATACCGAAGGAAGGAAAAATAGTTTCATTATTTTAGCTATCGCGAAGATAGCCACATATACCTAATATTATTAGTTTTGTAAAAATTATGTACAGGGGAGTTGAAAAAGTTACAAAAAAATTATATAATCGTTAATTATATACCTACTGTACCCTTTAATTAAAAACGACAATAATAAACAGTGCAATTTATTTTAACAATTTTACTACTAAAACCTAAGAATACAATGGCATTTAGTCTGATAAACTATTTCGATAATGAAAGAAAAAGTGGAAATTCGCAAACCAATATGCAGGAAACCGTAATGAAAACACTGGGAATTAGTTTAAGGACTATGCAGAATAATGTGCATGAAAAAAAAGCATAATATAATACCCAAGAATACTAAAAAATGTAAACGAAAAACACCGTTTATAATTATAGCCTAAAAACTCTCATCGTCACTTATAAAATCTGAAAAGTCCTCGTCGTCTGAGTCGTCTTCGAATGGAGCAATTATCATTGGCGCTACTTCGACATCTAGTACTTGTTCTCGATCCCACCAATCCCTTATTAATATTTCTGTATGTTCCACCGATTTCTTCCAGTACTCTTGTGTAATATGATCTAACGAATCTTGCCAAACTATTTGTACTTGGTCGGATTTAAGACCATCACCTACATGTTTTTCATAATAAGACTTTGCACCAGCCCATATTAATTCTATTGCGTTAAACTGGCAATGATATGGCGGCAGTCGTAGAACTTTATGACCATATTCACGCAGTATTTCATCTACCGCGTATATTTTGGGTTTTTTTAAGAGACCTTGCTATTGATAGAAGGTCCGATTTAAGCATATTTGGTAAAGGATTTTGGTTGAAGTAGGCTGTTTATTTAAAATTCTTGAATGATATGATGCATTATCTAATACAATTAAAGACGGAGCATCCAAATTTGATATCAATTGAACTTTTAACCATTTTTCAAACATTTCGCAATTCATATTATCATGATAGTCAGAACTTTTTGATGTTGAAGAAAAAATTAAACTCGCACCTGCAACATATCCTGTTGCAGAACCGGCATGCAAAATAATAAAACGCTTTCCCGTACCGCACCCCTTAATACTTTTTACAGACTCATATTGCCAAGATTTTGAACCACTTCCATTCGAAAATATCCACGTTTCGTCTAAAAATACCACTTTTCTAAATTTCGATTTGTAATTGTCCGTATATTTTTTTAAAAACTGAACACGCTGACTCACTATCTGTGGCTGCTCACATAAAAATCTTCGGTTACAGTATTTTTTATAGCGAAAACCTAAATTTTTTATTAATTTTGATAACGCTTCAAGTCCAATTTCCAAAACACCCCGAATTTTTAATGTTTTTTGTAAAACTGGAAGAGTTACATTGGTTTTTGATTTGTATAAATCGTAAATCACATTTCGAACTCCCATTTTAATATTTTCGCTTAAATACTCAGTCTTTGGCTTTCTTCGTTTACACTTTTTAGTATTCTTGGGTATTATGTTTTCTGCACAGTCCTTAAACTAATTCCCAGTGCTTTGGCTATACTGTTTCCTGAATATTGGTTGGCGAATTTCCACTTTTTCTTTCATTTTCGAAATAGTTTATCAGATTAAGTACCATTTTTTTTTTATTGGGGATGCAAAAACCCAGAAAATTGTTTCATTTTGTCACAAACTGTCAAAGTCACAAAACTGGCATATTTAAAATAAAACGTAGCTGGTGCTATTATAAGCTTTTTTAGAATCGCTGGAAAGTAAATACATATCCTTTTTTTTTCATGTCAAAATGGAATAAGTCTGTCTCACTTATCTTACGTATTTTATTTAGAGGGTAAAATTAAACGCAAGTAAAGAAAACAAAAACTGAGAGTATGTCTTTCTTGAATCGTATGACCCGCACGATAAGACCAGATCCGACTATATCATATATTTTATGGTTCAACTTAAAACCTAGAATTACTGGGCTTGTTAATTAAATCAAAATGAACCCAAATAACGGGATTTTTTTATTTTTGGCATTGTAAAATTTTTATTTCATAAAAGAAACAGCAACATATTGCTCCGTTCAATCAGAAATCGGAACTAAATAAAAATGCCACGCGACAAAGAACAACAGGTGGTCCACGTCTCGGAAAGATGGGGAATCACCAGAGATTTTTTTGCTATGTCGGAACAAAGTTATGGAGAATCTACAGTATCTCTCAATAAACGATTAGTATATAAAACTATAACACGGATTTTCTACGCCTGTGTCTTACCAATGTTATTATTACCTGCTGACCAATTAATGTCAAGTGTCAAACTGACTATAGTAATTTTCCTACAAGAAAATATGAATCTAGATTCAATATTAGATTGCCTGAGTAGTATTGGTCACTTCGGACACGTTATCTCTACCGAAGAACAAATTATTCTGCACAATAGTCTTCTTATACTTCAGAATGAAAACCATTTTCGAAATGTCTTTTTTTGGGGAAAAATTTTTGGTGCAGAAAAAGACTATTACGTTGCTTATGGATATGTTAAAGACGCACTGTATGGAAGGGTGTACTATTACAGTAACAACTGTGTTAACTGGGGTTTGATGCCGCCACCAACGAAGAATGGTTTGTTATTAACTCCTCTATGCACTACGAAATTTCAAGGTAAGACATATAGAAGACAATATGGAGATCGTTACTGGTCATCGATTTTAATGAAATCGATATCAACGACTACGCTAGTGAATTACAACGTATGCGCCGAGGAATATTGCAAAATATTTCATAATTATTTTTTCGTTTTCGATTCCATATGTGCTAAAAGATTACATCTAAGGCCATTGATATTAGTATTAAAATAGCCAAATAGAAGAAAAAAATTATAAACTGTTGCCACTTTGGAATTAAATTTGTCAAGGGATGTACTTTAAAAATCAAAAAAGTTCCCAAGCCCTAAGGGCGAGCTTCATCCCCTAAACCCACCCCATCCCACAAGAAAAAATTTACTCACCAAACAAGTTCCCCATAAAATTCTGCATAAAAAGGTTCTAAAATCTAAATTGTTTAAACCAGAGGTTTTCGACAAATCAGTCATTAAATTTAGGGGTTGTTTAACATGGACCAACGAACACGGTATAATCACGTAATTTACTTTTAATTTCGAAACTATGTGATTTCATGAAGGTTTTTTATGCAGAATTTTATGGGGAACATGTTTGGTAAGTACATTTTCTTTTGTGGGATGAACGGTATTCGAGAAAAACGGAAAAAACTGACAAATTGCACGTTAGGGGTGGGTTTAGGGGATGAAGCTTGCCCTTAGGGCTTGGGAACTTTTTCGATTTTTAAAGTACATCCCTTGACAAGTTTAATTCCAAAGTGGCAACAGTTTATAATTTTTTTCTCCTATTTTTCCTAATATCAATGGCCTACTAGGGAAGTTTGCAAACATCTGCAACTGAAATTAATAATTTATTTTTTGGTGTTAAACCAACAACTCCTACACATCATCTAGGAGTTATTGGTTAAACGCGTGTTATTATTTATATATCCTACTTTATGATATTATACAGTGACCGGCAGAAAGTGCGCAGCATATGGAAAAGTTTTTTTTATCTTTAAGTTTAGAAAATTAATTTTATTTTAGATAGGTTCTGCATGTTCTCAAACCAAAATAACACCCATTAAATCCGGTTAAAGTGTTATGGTATACGAGGTAGGATCAAAAATTTGAAATTCCGCTAAGAGTAAAGTACCTCCATCTTTCATTTTAGAATTTTTTTTTTACTACGAATTATTGTTTTAATTTCAAAGTTATACCCAAATTCCAATTTTCGCTTATTTTGGACAAAAAAATGGATTTAATCGTGTTTTCTGAATAATACGTACCTACCTACTGTATAAAAAATAAATGGCAACCGTACAGTTCGAAAATAAGATTTTCTGCGGACTTTGTTAGAGATTACCGTTGATCATAAGTCTGATTAGTTTGTTTTCATAATATTATGCCTTTTTAAAATAAAAACATAAAAATATTAAATATTTTTGCTGCACACCGTATTTTATTTTCTGAGGGAACAAGTTAATTTCATCTAACTGATATTTTTTAATTTACATTGACTTAAAGCATCTCATAAATAGTTTTTTATACATTGAAGTATGCATAGAAAGTTTTCTTTTAATTTATAAAGAAAAAATTTAAATTCTTAAGTTAAAAAATGTATAACCTATTAATTGGATTATCCTAAAAGTGTATTTGATAAATGAAAATAACCTAAATATTGATCCTTATTTTGCGTGACGAATAAAATCCGTTCAAAATATATTTTCAACTTAAATTTTTTTCTTTATAAATCAAAAGGAAACTTTCTATGCAAACTTCAATGTATAAAAAACTATTTAGGAGACGCTTTAAGTCAGTGTAAATCAAAAAATATCAGTTAGATGAAATTAACTTGTTCCCTCAGAAAATAAAATACGGTGTGCAGCAAAAATATTTAATATTTTTATGTTTTTATTTTAAAAAGCCATAATATTATGAAAACAAACTAATCGGACTTATATGATCGACGGTAATGTCTAACAAAGTCTGCAAAAAATCTTATTTTCGTACTGTTCGGTTGCCATTTATTTTTTATACAGTAGGTACTACCTACGTGTTATTCAGAAAACACGATTAAATCCATTTTTTTGTCCAAAATAAGCGAAATTTAGAATTTGGGTATAACTTTGAAATTAAAACAATAATTCTTAGTAAAAAAATATTCTAAAATGAAAGATGGAGGTACCTACTTTACTCTTTGCGGAATTTCAAATTTTTTATCCTACCTCGTATACCATAAGACTTTAACCGGATTTAATGAGTTTATTTTGGTTTGAGAACATGCAGAACCTATCTAAAATAAAATTAATTTTCTAAACTTAAAGATAAAAAAAAACTTTCCCATAATATGCTGCACACTTTCTGCCGGTCACTGTAGTTTCTTTGATTTATCAATATTATAGGTTCTTTGACTTATTATAGGGCGCCATGGAAAAATCTAAGTTTAAAAGGGTGCTTTAGTAAAGATTTGGGAACCACTGCACTTTATTTTTCTATTAAAAGGTCATGCACAGTCTATAAAACATTTTTATACTGATACTGCAATTTTTTTTAAAGACACAATAACTTGGTACCTACCTATAGGTAATCTAAAAACAAAAGTCCAACAAGAACTTTGCATTATTTTTAAAAACAAAAAAGAATTAGTTAAAATAGATTACACATATTATGTTATTACAAGGCACTTATCAAGAGTACCTAAAGTAAACAGAACGATTGTACAAAGAAGTTATTTTTTCTAGCACCAAAAATATTTAACGCCATAGGTAGGTACCTGCAGAGCTTAAAAAAATTAATTCATTTACCTAATTTAGGATTAAATTAAAAAAATGGATAAGTACAATCAAAAAACAGGCTGGAGACTCAGAGCTTAATTGATTTAAAAAACGGTTATGATAGGTTATTTTCATCAATTTCCTTATACAGGGTGAGGATTTTAAAGTGTTACAACGCAATATCTGAAAAACGGCTAGAAATATTTTAGTCAAATTTTAGGACGTGGATAGAGAGGTTGGGGGACAAATTTTAAAATATTTTTGACATTTACCCCCCCTCCAGATTTTATGTGGCTAGTGACAAATTTGAAATGTGAAATGGAAAGGTATTTATTTTTTTCGATAATTCGATTCCTCGTCAATAATTACGTAAGTGAGCAGAAAATTGTTACATTTACTCTACTGGTTGCTTAGTTACGAATTTTTCAATAAATAAAATTGGAAGACTTAAAACTACACATTTTAAATCATGACACCTACCTCCTATGATTATTGTTTATCCAAACCTTTAATTATGTTGTATCCTAGGAAACTACTTTTGACTTTGACAAGTAGTAATAATCTGATTCTGATTCAAACGTATTTTCTGTTGATAAAGTTTGTTATTCAGTGCAATTATGGAACAATCTTATGACATTGAAATAGACATGTTGTTAATTCTGGGAGAATGTAGAAAAAACTACCGGGAAGCGGCGCAATTGTGGACTGTTAGGTTTCCCGCCATTCAAAAATCTCATATGGCATTGAAGCGATTAGAAGATCGAGGTCGCAGCACGGGAATCCTTAAAAATACGAACAGAGTTAGAAGACAAACAAAAACTAATGACGATATGGCCGTTGGAGTGTTGGGTGTAATAGCTGTAAATCCTCATGTTGGTTCAAGGGAACTTGCTCGTGATTCAGGAATGTGCCAAAAATCGGTACTGGCTATTTTACACAAGCACAATTTTCACCCTTACCACATAACTCTTCATCAGGAATTGTATGGCCAAGACTTTCAAAATAGGATTACATTTTGTACGTGGTTACAAACTTTAATTCACGAAAACAATGCATTTTTAAGAAAGATAGTATTTTCTGACGAAGCTACATTTACCAATTGTGGTCAGGTAATTATATATATTTAAATTAATATGGATTAATGTAACTTTTAATAATCAAAAATAACTAATCCACTACTTGATAGGTGTACATAGATAAATACATATCTAAACACCCGTTAACGGGTGTTTAGAGAATATTCTCATACATTTATTTTTAATTTTGTACTAATTCAATCAATTTTGCTTTTCTTAATTTAAGGTCAACCGGCACAATTTACACTATTGGGCACCTCAAAATCCTCACTGGATGAGATTTCTGCCAAACCAACATCCTTGGTCGGTTATTATCTGGTGTGGCATAGTCGGAGATAGAGTCTTTGGACCACATTTTTTTGACCGTCACCTAAATGGAGAAATGTATAATAATTTTTTACAAACCGATTTGCCACAACTTCTGAATAATAATGGAAATCAACAAGGACTATGGTTTCAGCAGATGGTGCTCCGCCACATTTTGCCCGACAAGCTCGAGATACACTAAATGAAATGTTTGGAAACAGATGGATTGGTCGTGGTGGTCCTGTAAATTGGCCTGCAAGGTCACCAGATTTAACCCCATTAGACTTTTTCTTGTGGGGATTTAATGTTAACTCGCGTGCGCAACTCATGTCAAAAAAGAATTGCAAAATGTTTAGAAATACATGGGGGTCATTTCGAACACCTATTGAAGCATGATCGTCGTTAAATTTAAGGAATTATCATAGTTTTAAGTATTCCAATTTTATTTATTGAAAAATTCGTAACTAAGCAACCAGTAGAGTAAATGTAACAATTTTCTGCTCACTTACGTAATTATTGACGAGGAATCGAATTATCGAAAAAAATAAATACCTTTCCATTTGACATTTCAAATTTGTCACTAGCCACATAAAATCTGGAGGGGGGGGGGGGTAAATGTCAAAAATATTTTAAAATTTGTCCCCCAACCTCTCTATCCACGTCCCAAAATTTGACTAAAATATTTCTAGCCGTTTTTCAGATATTGCGTTGTAACACTTTAAAATCCTCACCCTGTATAAACAAATTATATTTTTTCTGTATTGTTCCCTGTTATTACCTAACCTGGTCGTATAGAAAGTATGCGCACAGGTTCGAAAGGACTTAACACGTTAAACCAATTTATTTGTATATTAGTAAATTAAGTAAAGATTTGCTAATTTTTATGTATATTACAAATAAAATTTAAATTTGAATTTAAAACCCCGTATTTATATATTTCCTCATGTAGTTTGAGGACCAATAAAAATTCTAATTTTTAAATACTTTTAACACGATTGCTTTTTTTAATTCTTTACCACCCTATGAAATATTGCAATTTTCGAGTAGAAACATTTTACTTCTTGACTTATTCCAATCTACCTTCCCGTTCCACGGTTCCTAACAATATTAATAGCCAAAAATGTTATTTTTTATGAAATTACAAGATCAGTGTACTCTGCAATAAAAATATATATTCCTCGTTTTTGATCTTCTACTTGTATTACTATATTTTTACTAAAACCGGTGTCATTGATTTAGCAAAACCTGAAACATTTCAAATTTATTAGGGGACCCAGCTTTAGTAATAGATATCCTAATAGAGAAAGACGAGACGAGTTTAGAAGAAACATTAAGAGCGCCACAAATAAGAAAACTTAAGGAAGAAGATCGACTGGCATCCTTAGTTACCATAATAACCAACGAGATAGCTGTTGTTCCTCGTGGAAGTTTGTTCCAAAGACCAGATGGAGTGGTGGTGGAAAATCTATCTTTCGAGGGGTTGTCAGCAGTGAACGCTAGAGAAATAAATTCTTTTCTACACTATAGAACCCCCAGGCAGAAATATAATACTAATTTGTTAACGAAGGAGGATTACAACTATGCTACGGATTTTTTGGGTAAGTCGATATGGGCGATTACGACCTTCTTTGGTAGTAGTTTCCTTCCAAATTCGACTTGACCGTGTGATAGATAATGATTGTTTATTGGATATTTTTGTCTCATTCTACTTAACAAATGAAGTTCGTAGTTTTTAATTGGCGACCAGACAACAGCGTTTCGAAAACGCCCCTATGCGTTATCATGGCGCTGGGCTCATCTGGTAACCTTTATTTAATAATCATAATAATAATAATAATAAGTTTATTTAAAATTTAATAATATAATAAATATGTTTATGTTGTCTTCGATAAACTTATTCTTCAATCCCCTGAAGCTGAGCTTGTTAGGGGCAAATCTTATTTTTTGTTTTAGTATGTAAAATCATAAATCATAAATATGCATTAAAAAATCAAGTTTTTTAAAGTAAAAATGTTAATTTATAGTATAAACGCAGCTTTTTTGAAGAAATATATTACCTATAATAAAATCTTAATTTATAATTTTTAAGTAAAAAATATTACCTACTTATACAATGTGTCTACTTAAGTTGGCGGCATAATATGGGAAACTTTTTTATTATTAATTTTACGAAAAAATAAGTTATTCTTCATAAAAAGGTCTGCATGGTCCAAAACCTAAAATGCAACCATCAAATATCGAAATTTTCCAGTCATATACGAGGTTTGTTAAAAAACGTG
The DNA here is from genome assembly GCA_963969555.1 of Polydrusus pterygomalis. Lineage (NCBI taxonomy): Eukaryota > Metazoa > Arthropoda > Insecta > Coleoptera > Curculionidae > Polydrusus > Polydrusus pterygomalis. Next base: position 26,986,407 of record OZ018379.1, read on the forward strand.
AATTTTTTCCAAGAATGTTAATTTTTCCCAAGAGTAAAGTACCTTTATATTTGTGACATTATCAAAAATTGTTATTAAAAAAAGTTGATCAGAACTAAAAACCACGTCTAAATATGCAATAACACGCATTAAATTAATTAAATAATTAAAAGATTAAATAATTAATAAAATAATTTTTCAACATAAATGCGTATAATTGCACATTTAGCCGTAGTTTTTAGATCTGATCAACTTTTTTTAATAAAATTTGTTGATAGTGTCAAAAATAAAGGTACTTTACTCTTGGGAAAAATTCACGTTTTTTGACAAACCTCGTATATGACTGGAAAATTTCGATATTTGATGGTTGCGTTTTAGGTTTTGGACCATGCAGAACTTTTTATGAAGAATAACTTTTTTTCGTGTAAATTAATAATAAAAAAGTTTCCATATGCCGCCAACTTACGTAGACACACTGTATAATTTATTCAGAACACTATTAATTAATTAAAGCATTTCTAAAAATATTTTCAAATTGTCTGTTTTTAAAATCCATGTTTTTATTTCGACTTTAAATATTTTTAATGAAATCAATTTTTTAATTTTTGTTGGTAAATAATCGTTTTATTAAGTAAATAAAAACATAAATATCTGAAATCTTTTGCTTATTTATTTTAGGTTTTATGGTTATTTAATTTTTATGACGTGCATTATGATTATGGTTTTTAAATTTTATAAGGTTTTTGTTTTTAAATATATATATTAAGATGTTATAAATGTAAAGTTGTCTTATGTTCAACTTTTTTGTTTCTGAATATAATTCTTTTGAAGGATAAAGATCTTCTTTCTTTATTGAATATAATTTTTAGAAACCTTTTTTGTAATATTTCCAATTTTTTAACTAAAGTTCTATTTATTCCTCCCTAACCTAAAATTCCGTAATTTAAATTAGTTTTAACTAACGCGTAATATAATATTTCCATGTCTTACATTTAAAAAATTTTTAATGTTTTTAAAAATCGGTAGTAAACTTCTTAATTTTTTAATTAAGTATTCTATGTGAAAATTCCAATTTAATTTACTGTCAAAAATAATCCCTATATATTTTATTTTATTAACTTTAAAAATTTGAATTTATTTATATTTTTAATTTTAACATTTTAGATCCCTTGGATGTTGATCTACCCGAAGGTTGCTGGAGTATACAGATAACTTGCGGAGACACTATAGTAATTTTAAAATCTCTTTACTGGCCAGGCTTTATATTCTGGCACTTTTTAAAAACACCTAGATATGGATTTATTTACATAGGCCATGGAAAATCTTGTAATGACATACCGTTTATGATAAGTCCCTTTGTGTAAATGCCTCTTTTTTTTTATAGTAATTTAAATGTTGATTATTTGGTTATTTGTACAAACATCGTTTTTTTTTAATTAGAATATATACAATGTTTTTCCTAAGTAAACAAAACGATATTTATTTTGTCTAGGGGTGCGTTTTTGAGAGCCGACCGAAAATGCCTTTTAGTTTTTCAAAATAACTTTAAAACAAAGCAAATTTCGGTATTTGTACAAGAATAATTTTTTGTAGAAAATCAAATATCCCATCAAAATACGTTCTTGAAATATTTTTTTACTTTTAGTACTTAAGTACTAAAAATAATCGAAAAACAACGTTAGATTTATGAAAAAGCACGTTATAACTTTTTAAACCGGCTGCTTAAAGTCGCCACAGTGGTTCTTTTCCCGTGCGTCATCACTTTTACGTCATCAAAATCGTATGAATCAAATCAAAATTACGAGCCGAAAAAAGTCAAAACTAAGTTAAGTTCATAAAATGGACGTGCCTGCCTACCGTTTGACGTACCTACGTAATGTATATATGACGTACCTACGTAATATCCCGAAAAATTATTATTTATTTTAAGTTTTGCCTGGCATTCTCTATTATCTAAAAGAAATTGACAAACAAATGTTAATACATTTAATACTATTTTTAAAGCTTAAAATCTAGAAAAGTTTGGTGTTTTATTGACTATTAAAATCGCAAAAGTCAAATTTTTAACATCCTTTCGTTTAAGGGAATTTAGCCACTGCCGTAAACTTTTCAAAGAACTTTCACGGTTAGAATATTTAAAATAAATAAATTAGGTATTATAAAAATCCTTAAATACTTACCGCCAAAACAGATGGTGGGTATAATTAGCTCTAAAAAGAACTATTTTTAGAAAAAGGAACAGTTTTAAGGCACACAGATTTACAAAATACGAATTAGATTGTCAGATCAAAATAAAGGTTGACAATGACGTTCTAAAATACAACGGTTGTCAACTAAACAAATAAAAAAAGTAATTAATTGACGTTTATAGTTTTATTCTTGTCTAGCATATTATTGCGGAATCTTGGAGACGTTCTTTTATGCTTTTATTCAAACTTGTTACTGTAATAAACAAGGATGCAGAGTTATTAACCACGTTGAGTCCTGATCGTTGATTGATGACGCACGGGCAAAGATCCACTGTGGCGACTTTATTTATATTACAACTTGAAAGATTGCTTGAAGATTCCTATCTTAGTTTATTTAATTAATTTGTGTTGGGCTACATGCTTGGTGAAACTGTTGTTCCATCGCACAGGAAGAAAAAATAACTACTTGTTTCACAAATTTAATCAGTTTCTTGACACGTGTTTCGGCCCTTGCGTATCTTGTACTCCTTTGACAATGACCCGCAAGGGCCGAAACACGTGTCAGGAAACTGATTATATTTGTGAAACATAACAAGTACTTAGTTATTATGTTTTCTTCCTGTGCAATTAGTATTTATTCTTTAATAAAAATTCCAACTGTGTAAGCACACATACTAATTTTTCATGTTAGTGCCGCCGCGCCATTCTAAGCTCTATAGGAACTACCACACAATTTTGTAGCAAAGTGAAACAAACATCTTAAGTTTACAAGTTTTATTAGGTTTATGGTTCTATCCCAACATAAATTTTAATTTACCTAAGAATATAATGAGATTATGATATAGGGTAGGTAGAGTATAATACTGAAAATACATATTTTTATATGTTTAGCGACAATGATATGGAATTTCCACCCTACTTTTTTTTCTGGCTTTCATACCTTCAAAAAATTCCTTAATATCTTCTTCACGGACGATTTTCTTGTTGTCTGCAAACTTCTTTAAATATTCCCCCAAATTCGCCTTAAGATCATTGTATCCAGCAATAGCCTCAACCAGCTGAACTCTGTTCATTGAGTTCATGAATTTCTTGTCATGATCTTCAACAATTGCCTTTGCTTTAGCTTTGCTCTTCTCTTCATAAAGATGAACTGGATCTTCATGGTCCAGAAGAAATGCCACATCTTCATTCTCATACATTTTAAGACAGTCATCACAAGTACACAGCTGTTTTCTCCATGATGCCTAAAATAAAAAAGTTTACCTATACCTATAGGTTATGTAGAAAAAGCCATAATAATATTTAGTAATAATTACATTTTTTTATAATAATTATTCTCCAAGAAAAGACACTGGCAAGTAGCTAATTTAGTGCTTACCTCTAACCAAAACTTCGCAGTAACTCTATCTGACTTTACTTTGGGTTTCTTGCAATCTGGACCATCAGCATCAGAATCAGTTTTTTCCTTATCATTAGTATCAGCAATGTCAACTTCAGCGTTCTCATTAGTTTTTAGCACTTTTGTATTAGTCAACCCATCATAATGCAAAAGAAATTCATGCTTTGTAATGCATAGTTCACAGGTCATTTCTAAAATTGATATCCGGTCTATAGAGCCAGGTAGCAAGGCTTGTGTAGAAAAAAAACATAAAATGTTTAAAAAAATCATCTTACCAGCAAAGTTATCACTGGGAACTTCAACTCCCAAATGCCTTGAGTGATACCAGTCTTCACAAATAATACACTGGATCATCTCATCTGGCACAGGATCTTCAGGGTCCGGATATGGACGATGACAAACACAGTATGTGCCAGAAAAATTTTGATTGTAAACATTCAATTCATTGATGTCGAGTTTGTCATCACTAAGTGCACATTTATTATTGGATTGGGCAAATTTGGAATTTCCACAATCACAACGAAAGTTTCTTTTTGTGTACAGCTCAATTAGATCATGGCCATCATGACAATGGTAGCTGCAAGCGAGACAAACTCCTGCTGCCTTTTCGGGATCATCTTTAGCTTCTGGTATACATGTTAGGCAAGAGTATAATGCTTGACGTTTAAGGTAACCCTGGAAAAACAAATAAATCATTTACTTATATAAAACAATACCTACGAATATATGGGAAAGCTCGACAAAGACAGTTTCCATAGCATGAAATTTTTTTTACAATCAAGATTGTTTATGACAAACGAGGGCATTACCAATATGTCAAAAAATTTGTGCCGTAAATGTAAACCAAGAGTTAAAAAGGAGAAACCAAGGAGAAAAACAGTAAAAACACTTACCTCTCTGTACGAGCAAGCTTTATCATTCGCAGCGCCTAAAACAGCCGCTGTATTTTCAATAAGTTCGTCTTCCAATTCCAAAACATCGTTTAAAGTCAAAGTGACCACCTCTGGATCTTCCAAATTTTGTGATTCCTCAAGATCTTGTGATTCATCTGCTACCTTTGATTCGCCTTCGCCTTCCATAACTTTTCACAGATAATTTTAGGGAAAATTTAGAGGAAGTACTGGAAGTAAGTAGCCGGAGCCGGATAAAAATGGCGGGAATCTGTCAGCTGTCAGACTCACAATAGTCACATCACACTCATCACAGGCCAGACGAGGAAAGAGAAGTCAGAAATGTCATCAGCATTAACCGAACGAATCGTCGATAGTCGACGTGTCGACGACTACCAGTTTATCGACAAATATGACCTAACCTTCCTCTGTGAGATAAGTTTCTCCGACCTTGCAATGCACAGAAAAATAAAGGGTTTGCCAGTTACTATGTGGCACTTGGCTTCCTTAACCACAGAGTACAGAGAAGAAGTGGTTGCTATTAGCGTCAATGCCGTAGTTATACGCAAACTACGCTTTCATAATTATATTTAAATTTTATTTACTCAGGGATACGCACGCTTTGCCAATAACAGCTCTTCCTCCGTCTCTGCTGTTATTAGCCAAGGCGTATTTACCTCTGTGTAGGTAAAATCTGAATATTATACCATAGGCCAATGCAATGAAGAAAACCCATTCCTGGTGTGATTTCTGCCACGTAATAGAATTACATTTAAATATGCAAGCATTAAATACTGTTTTGCTGCTCCCTTAACAATCTTTTAAGGGGCCTACAGACACACGAACATGTATTAGTACATCAACGCGCGTTGATGTGTGTAGATCACATTTCTCATCTACAGACACATCAGGTACTTTATGTCAGTCTTCTAGGCGTTGCGGTGTCAGCATGTCCACAAAACATACCAAATATGTTTTGTGAGCATGCCAAGTGACGATGAACTAAACTTATATTGGCAGTGGCTTGCGTGTGTGTAATAAGAAAAACTTCTTAAATCCGTCATGTTCAAATCAAACTACAACAACGAAACTAACACGACACTGACAAAATCCTTAAAACAAACAAACTTTCGTCTCCACACCTTCATACATGTGCGAGCGTTTATGTACGTGCGTACATAAATTCAAGCAGGAACAATCATGTGCGTCGGTATTTTAACGGAAAATTTGTCTACACACTGGCGAACATCAAATCGCGTACATCAACGCGCGTACATGTACTAAAAGTACTAATACATGTTCGTGTGTCTGTAGACCCCTTAACAGCTATTTATTTTAAATGTTATAATTAAACCACCAGTCCAGGTCCTTGATTTATGGTGGGAGTATCAACATATGCTTGCTCACCTTTAACTTTATTTCGCGTAGATTGATTATTTCTCGCTTTTACACAAAATTTTCATAATATAATAAACGTCTTCATATTTTGTAGGTAATAATTGACATATTAAGTAAGTATATCAAGTAAATTCATCAATTATTTTGGGAGAATTGTATAGCGAAAAATATCCTTCATTAACATATTAAGGTGGGAGTATCAACATATGCTTGCCAACCTATAACCTATTTCGCGTAGATTTATTTATGTTTTCTAGCTTTTATACAAAATTTAAAGGAAATCAGTATCGACTTGATATCCTATAGGTAATAATTGACATATTTATAATAAATATCAAGGAATTTCATATTTTATTTTAGGAAAATTGTATAGCGGAAAATACCGGATAAGATTTTTTTTACCATTATTATGTCATTGTCACTCATTGTTCTTTCACTATACAATTCTCCCAAAATTAGCAATGAAATAAATTGATATTTTTTTAGTATATCAGATATTACCTAAGTCATGTGCCGACGATACTGATTTTATTTAAATGATAGTTTAAAAAATAATAAACTTGAAAAAACAAAGCGAAATAGGATTATAGGTTGGCAATAAATTGAACGACGCGACGTTGAAAATTCAACCTTAACATTATTATTTATGTCATTGTCAAGCACGTAGCCAAGGGGGTGACCTCCCCCCCCCCCCCCCCGAAATTCTCAGAAAATATATTTTTTTTTTTCAGCAAAATAGGAAAATAACACATAATATTATACATAACTTAAAGAAAATAATTTTTAAAATAAGAATTTAAAATTTTCTATATAATATCTACGTTTTTTCGGGTTACGCTATCAAAACTAAGAATTTCCAAGTTTCGAGATGCAAAAAAAGGGCGTGGCACCTAAAAAATTTTTGCCTGCGGCGCATTTTTTAAGAAAGAAAGAAAGAAAGGCCACCCTCATCAAAATCCGAAATACGCCACTGCCGGACACCCCCCCCCCCCCCCATACATTTCCTGTCTACGTGCTTGGTCATTTGTGTTTTTTCATGTTCTTTCAATATACAAGTCTCCCAAAATTAGCAATGAAATAAATTAATATTTTTGTAATATGTCAGATTCATTATCAAACTATGCCTTAAAATCATTGAATTCTTTGGAATCTTAAAAATTGTTGTGATGAGTAAATATATTATATAATTTTTTCAAAAGATTACTTGATTCTGATTGGATAAATAAAATCAGACCTTAAGCGCCTATTCGTGGTATAAATTCCACCCATATTGGAATATAGAAAGAGGATCCTAAAGGAAGCGCCTGATTCGTCAAATTGTCGCAATTGTTGAATTGTTCACATTACCAACAGCACCGGTTATATTTAGCCACTTACCACGATACCACGGCATGCCAAAATTGCCTTTTACCAGTAGTAGTCTGACTGTACATATCCTTTTTTTTCTTATATAGAGAGCAAGGGATAGACTCGATAGAAATATATTAAGTGCTCTTGGTTTTACAAATGAAAAACGCCATTACATCTACCAAAGAATTTGACAATTTGCAAGTAATCTCCGTGTAGGCCAATGTGGTGAAATAAAAGGTTTTTTAAGTAAAATATATCATAATTTAAATAGATTTTTCATTTTAATTACACTAGTTATTTACCATCAAGTGCAATGGATATGTGAAACAGAAACTTTAACCAGGTAAGCCCAAATTTTTGTGAAAACTGGTGTCACATCTTTCATAGAATTTTCTCGTGATTTGCGTCGAAAAATGTTGTAAATTCTTTGTCAGCTTAAGAATGTCACTTCTATTAAACATTGATAAAATATTTTTCAACTTATATCGTCCCTTTTAACAGTTTTTAGTCGTTTTTATCATTAAATAGGAGGGGTACGACAAACACCGTTATTATTGATTTTGGTCATTTGCGAGATGTTATGGTAGGTTCATGGAAGTTCATTTTTAATATTTTACCAACTTTTCTTTTGTGTTGCAGGACGTTTTTCGATCGTACACTTCGAGAAAATACTCGAGGGGGTCACATAGACTGAAGGTAAGCTAGATAATGTGAACTATATTTATCTATATTTTTAATGACCATGTGATTATTTCCAATTTATTTCCTGCACTGTGTGTTTTATATAACTAATATAAATTAGTAAACCGTGCATATCTCTCAAGGTACTGGACCTACATAAATGTTTCATTGTTATTTAAACTTTCCTATCTTTTGCATCATATATTTTCCCACCATTTGTATTCAAATAAGAGACTTAAATTGGTCTTAATTTGCTTTAAAAATAAAATATTCTACAATTTCTTTCATTAAAAGTTTTTTTTATTTAACTTCTGGTATACCTATCTACCAAAATGTAGAGGTTGGACTGAGTAAGGAAAAATGTTTAAAAACTAATTCTACCTAAGTAGGTACCTAGGTATACATTATAAATATGAGAAAGATTTTCTATACTAAGTACCATGGCGGTGGCTCTACCTACTGCGATTGGGAAATTTTTTTGTTAGTTGTCTATTATACGAACATGCTAAAATTGATCCTTTTTTTGGGTCATACTTTGCAAATCGACATGGAAAGCTTAATTTGTGCGATATTATTTCATTAAGTGACACATTTTATATGAGGTTATGTCATCCAAAAATAAATGAATTTTGGCATACTTTTTTTTGGAATGGTTTAAGAAAAATTAGAAATAACGAGAAATTTAAAGTTTCTAATATTCTATGCAGGGTATTTTTTTCGTTTTTGAATAGAAGACTGTGACTTTTTATTCGGAGATAACTCTTCCGAAACTTTTCTCTTCTAAACAACTTTTACAAATAAAAATTTTATGTGAAACGAAAAATAAGAGTACTTTACTCTTGAGCAATTTTCAAAAAACAGAAAATTGTAAATAATTTTTCTCCTGGTAAAAATTTGGAGGCTACACTAGCTGAAGGCCTGCCTAGACTGAGCCCTGTCAAAAAAACTGTCAATCCGGCCATACCGCGCAATAGTTATCTTACTTTATTGTCATTATTTGTTTCTAATTATTACTACTAAAACAGAAGATGGCTGATCCGGATCCAGAAACTCTACTGGAATGGCTGAACAGCGGCTTAGGCGATGAGCGTGACATGCAGCTCATTGCCTTGGAACAACTATGTATGCTGCTTCTTATGTCAGATAATGTCGACCGATGCTTCGAAAGCTGCCCACCTAGAACGTTCCTACCAGCCCTCTGTAGAATCTTCTTAGATGACCAAGCCCCTGAAAATGTACTTGAAGTAAGTAAAAGTTACTCTGTCTTGCAATGTACATTGGTATCTAATTTCTAAGTAGCCAACACTAGTGAAACATTCGCCAGTTAATTTTTTTGGTCAATATTTCTTCTCCAAGAAGCGGCCAAATACCCATCTTTAAGTAGCAATTACCTACAGGTTTAAGTTTAAGTTAAACAAAATTTAATTCATAAATTAATAAAAGCATAAAACTAAATGATTTAACACTTGCCCATATTTCTTTTTCTGCTTTTATTCATATATAAATCCAACTATTTTTAAGGTAAAACTGTAGATAATTGTACTCCAGAGAAGAAGTAACGAAATATTGATAAGAAAACAAAATGGCGGCCGAGCAGTTGAAAACCTTTTTTTATATTTATTCAAACACCTTACTTTTTATAGTGTTTTTGTGATTAGTATTTAATTAGTTCAATTCATATTGATTACAGTAAACTGTCAATTATCTTTATTTTTTAGTTTCTAAGTGTTTGTTATGAAACACACAAGTGTATTCAACACTTAGGTGTCTTATAAACCTTAAAATATTTTCATCCATTCATGTATACCGAGATATTTTATAATTTTTGTAAGACCAGTTTGCATAAATAAATAAATAAATATATCACATATTAAATTATAAATTATTAAACAGCTTTAAAAATTTGAACAAACAAAGTGTATACCGGGTGTTTCTCAAAAGACGTTCACGCCTATAACTTTTTTATTATTATAGATATTAAAATGAAATTTTGAGATTATGCATAAGAGATGAGACTGCATTTATTGACATAATTTTCAATTTGTTAGCACTTCCGGTTTGACCTTGACTTTAATATTTTAAATCATTGTATATTTTTACTTATGCTGAACCCAACAGCATAACATTGTGAAATGACACCTCACTTGTCATTTTTTGACTTGTTATAACATTTTTATGTTTATTTTTTATTTTCAATCTAGAGTGCTACAGATTAATTAGATCAGATCTGTTAACGCATAGTCAAGTAGGTAGTATATGAAAATTAAAATTTTGTTTTCTTGACATTTTCTCCATTTTTCCAAATGGAACGATGGTGGTTCACTAGGATATTTAAAACGAGCATTTTTTTTTCCAACAATTTGATACCATACACTCCTATGCTATTTCAAAATTGACACTGAAAAATTTGCCTTAAATCCCAATCGCAAATTTAATAAAAGCGTTTTGCATTATTGCCACCCTCTCTTTTCTAAAGAAATATAAAGGTGGCTTTGAAAAACAATGGAATGGTTTTGAAAAGCAATATGGCTTTAATTTAAAATTGTAATGTCATTAGTTTATAAAACATACAATACATACAGTCAATGATCTGCTACCTACATACAATCTTGCGGCTTCAGAAGAATTTTTCTGGTCACTCCAAAAATTAGGAGCATATCATTTTGTTCGTTTCTAGTAAAACAAACATTTTATCTGATTTACAATGTTAGTAATAAACTAATGACATTACAATTTTAATTTAAAACCATATTGGTTTTCAAAACCATTCCATTGTTTTTCAAAGCCGTCTTTATATTTCTTTAGAAAATACATAATAATATATAACGCTTTTAAATTTGCGATTGGGACTTAAGGCAAATTTTTTCGTGTCAATTGTAAAATAGCATAGCAGTGTATGGTAGCAAATTGTTGGAAAAAATGCTCATTTTAAATATATCCTAGTGAACTACCATTGGTAAGTTCCATTTGGAAAAATGGAGAAAACAAAATTTAATTTTTGAACGCTTGTTAAACTTAGAAAGTCAATTACAATATATTATGACATGATTTTAATTTTCATAATATACTACTTGACTATAAATTAACAGATTTAAGTAATTTGTAGCACTCTAGATTAAAAATAAAAAATAAACATAAAAATGTTATAACACGTCAAAAAATGACAAGTGAGGTGTCATTTTACTCAGAATGTTATGCTGAACCCAAATAAGTAAAAATATACAAGATGTCCCATTTAAAACACCAAAGTCAAGGTCACTTTCGGTCAAACCGGAAGTGCTAACAAATTGAAAATTATGCCAATAAATGCAGACTCATCTCTTATGCATAATTTCAAAATTTCATTTTAATATCTATTAATACAGAAAAGTTATAGGGGTGAACGTCTTTTGAGAAACCCGGTATATTGTACACAAAATAATTTACTCAAGACAATGTACTAAAGCACAATAAACAATAAGGACTACCATAACTATGACAAGTTCAAAAAAACTCAGTAAGAAATATACTTGCTCGCACAAAGAAAAATTATCCTTATGAAATATATAACAATATTCCTAGTTTGAATTAGCCCCAAAGAAAAATGTTGCAAGAGCAAAAAAGTCTCATCAAAACCCATATTAAAGAGAAAGTCAACTAAGTTAAGAAAATGAAATACCATATTGTGGCACTTAGAATTATTATTATTATTGTTATTAATGGGTATTGTTTGGCCAAGGTAATCAATAAATTTGAAAAAACTTTAAATCCACATTAAATGTGAAAAGTATGAATGGATTTTTTAATATGAACATTTTAAATCCGAATTAGCTAAGGACTTTACAAAAAGAAAAGCATAACTAATTTGTATGATTAAAAAGGCCAGTAAAGTGTAAAATTAGAACGTGTGGGCGGGACAAGAATAAGTTTATTTTAAATAAGTCTTCTGATATTTTTAAAACTATCCCAACAAAAATAGGTGTGCCATGAAGCTGTTAATAATTTACTGCAGGAAGCCCATTATGACCAAATGGCGATTTAGAATGGAGAATTGTGTCAGATTTAAACTAGACACTAAAATTGACCATTTTAATTTAGCCATTGGACTAAACATTTTGTTTATTTACCTGTTAATGCATCACAATCAGCAACGCAGCAATTCAATTAATAAATGTTAAAATGTATAAAAGTCTTTCTTTTCGTGATTTTTTTTTTATTATACCAGCTGATTTGAAGTTGCCAGAGTTAAGTATACCAACTCATTTGAAATTGATGAATTTGCGAAAATTTGTAATGGATTTGACCCATAGACAATTTACCTTTAGATAAACAAACAATAATCACAAATGTGGCAGTTTTATGGCCTCGCGCATGTAAACAAAACTGGGAACTATTAGACATGCGCACTGCAACATTATCGTTTGACGAATGGGAAAATAGACAGGTCCGGGCTTTAAAATTTAAATTCTTGCTCATATGCCACCATAGAAGGTTTATTTTACCCCTATTTGGGCATAATACAATTATACAACGGCTGCAACTAGAACTATAGTCATTGTTTATATTACAATCCGAGTCACTATAAAAGCACAAACACAATTCACTAACTAAACTACACAAAAACCAGAAATCCATAAATATTAAACACCAGTTCCACAATCCACGATAGCCGATCCGATAGCTGAAAACTTTAGAAAACTACAAGGAATCCGCAGAGAAATCTTAAAACACAACAACAAAAATGGCGGCCGAGCCGGTTCTGGAGAGTATTCTTGAGTGCGTCGATTATTGTCGATAAAGTAGGACGGCCGATAACACGAGGTTTGTGCGCATGCACGAAGGTTCCCCGAATGAACACAGCTGACCGACGAGTCATGCGCTCGGACGTATTTTTTCACCCATAAAACGTAACTTTTGTTTGCGCAGGAGATAAGCTGTAGGTATCTAAAGGTAAATTGTCTATGATTTGACCTGAGGTAGAAATACCCAGCTGACAGTTATTAAAATATAAATAAACAGTTTATAAAGACCACTCTTGTGTATCCCTTTACCCTTTACATGGCTCAGTTGTAGTCTAAGGGCAAAATAACGTTAAAATAACAAAGTTAATGTTTAAACAGTATTCAGTGAGCTACAGTGTTAAAAATAAGTGAGTTTACTTAACCTGATTCCGTACAATATCCAGCGATTCATTCCGCCTCCAAGTCCAATGTCGTGGGAAGGATGTTTAACAGAAAATTAGTTTTTTCAAACAAAAATTATATTTGTACTTACAAGCTACAAGAGCAAATAATGAAGAATCGTCTTATCAAGCCTCAGTCTTGCTTTCATGCGTTGGGGATAGATCTCTTAAGATTTACAACAATTTTGCATACGCAAAACCCGGAAATAACATGGATTATGACATAATAATTAAAAAGTTTGAAGAATATTTCAATCTCGGAAAAAACAAAGGCGGGTGAAAATATTGATGCCTATGTAGATGAATTTGTGCAACATGTGAATTTGGATATTTAACAGATAGTCTGATTAAAGATAAATTAGTCTTAGGGATCACAGAGGTGCAAGTCAAAGAACAAAGCCTTCAATCTGACAAATTTGCTTTATGCGTTTGCCGATCTGCTTAGAGAACAAAAATACAGTTAGGAAACATAATATGTTCATAAAATCCAGCAAAAAAATAGCTGATAAATAAAAATTATAAAATAAGCAGGAGGCCTACCCAAAACCGAAAAACATTTCAAGTGATCCACGAGACAAAAAAGTTTGGGGACCTCTGATCTGTACCATAATTAGTTATTATTTTATAAAGCTTAATAAGTCAAAACTTCTCCATAAAATTAACTAAAGCAGTGGAATAAAGAGATTTCAATCATGGTTTGGTTTACTATAAAGTTATATGCTCTATTTTAAAAAAAAAAGTGAATTATCCATTTTTTACCATTTACGTTTCTATCGTGCATTCCTAAAAACACACTGTCTGTAATATAATAAATATTGTGTTTAACGTTGAAAGTGCTTCTTAAATGGATTGCAAGTCATAGTTACTAAGCATGTGCATGTTAATCAAGAAGGCCACCTCTGATCTTAAAAGTTACATTTATCCGATTATCCAAATTAATCAATGTCGAATTACATAATAAATGTTTTTTTCTCGGTTTTTTTATTATAAATCTTCTCTGGAAATGCAAATTAAATGGGAAATAAGTTACGCAGTTGCAGAATATTACAGCGTATTTGACTAATTTATTTAAGTTTATTAATTACCTGTTGTTCATATATGCCTCAATAATTATTTTTTATGGACTTCACTGATGTACTATTTTTTTATATAAGCTGTTTATTAACTTAGGTCCAACAAAGTCCAGATATCCTAGAACAAGTGTATATTAAAGCCGACCAAGGGTTTTCTAAGGACAACTGAATTATTTTTTTTTGCCATTTAGTCACACTGATCGGCTCAAAACTCCATTGTGTAGAAAGAAATATGTGTTAATATTGATTTTTCTTCAATGACCCTGCGAACAGTTAAAGGCATCCTAAAAATGTTTAAAAACTAATTATTTTGAGGATTGGTTTTATTGTATTTTTTTTCTCAGAATTTTTCGTTTTTCTACAATAATGAATAATCTAATGTGAAATATTACTGAATGTATTTATTTCTTTTTTACCTTATTTTGTTATTTATAGGCATAATTAAACTGTTTTATTGTAGTTTCTAATTATATTATGTGAATACTCCTTTTTACTTTTGTATTCCTGTTGACATCAATAAATAAATAAAATGAATGCATCTTAACATAGTATAAAGCAAAGTCGCTATCGCCCGTCCTGTCCCTATATGTGCTTAAATCTTTAAAACTACGCAACGGATTTTGAAGCGGTTTTTTAAAATAGATGGAGTGATTCAAGAGGAAGGTTTTTATGTATAATACATGCATAATATTATAGAGAAACACTGATTAATTAGAGTAGGGAGAACGAACGACCCAACCTAACCGGTCCCCGGCCCGTTCAACGATCGATCCGAAGCACCGAAGCCGGAATAGACGAAGACAGACTATGTTTTATGCATGGATGTGAATTGTGGACGGGCCGGCAAACGGTTGAGTTTGAGGTTTTTCGGGTTTGTTCGCCTTATTATCTCACGTCGTATAATGCCGGGCTGCAACGCAGGCCGGGTACACGCTAGTTTGAAATATACAAAATTTGTAATAATAAATTATGAGGCGCAATGACTATTGAAAACATACAAATAAAATTAGTTTATAATATCGCACCTTTAAAATTAAAGTGACACAATCCAAAAAAATAGAGTTTTGGAGAAAACAGGAAAAACTGTAAAATATATTGGACCCCTCTAACTTTGTCGTCTCCTAAGCCCAAGTAATAAATTAAATTAAATGTTAAATCTGGGGAAACATTAGCTAAATGGTTTTACTAGAAGACAATTATTTAAATTTGATATTAAAACCTACCCTTAATAGAAAGAAAAATAAAAAAAAAAATTAGGTCTTTTTACTGCCAAATTTTTTTTTCCAACGAACGAATTTTGCCATATTAAAATTGTCGTTGTATTCAGCGAGTCATTTTTTAGAATAATGTCCTTTTTTTATTAAAGACCAGTTACTTTTTTGTAAAATGCTTGGAATCAAGTCAGTTTAGACTTAAAGCAGTGTCAATTTTCCGTCGCATGCGACAACATACTGAAATGATACTCTTTAGTATTAAAAAGACTCGCGAATACCGTTAATATGAAAAAGGCATAAATAGGTTCCTATAATTTGGGAGAAGCAATTTGGTATTAGGTCAAGCGGCAGCTAATAGAGGGCGGTATTTAGTGTAATAATTTTATGATTAATCTTAGAAACATACAATTTTCGCGTTGTGTCACTTTACTTGTGCGGTAAAAGCATTTGAATATAGAAAATGACTATATCAGTAATTCATCCACTTCCACATCATTAAAATATTATTTCAGACTGTAATATGGTTTCCTCAGTAAAAAAGTCTAACTACCGTGAAAAAAATTACATATGTAATTAAGGTATAGTGTTTTTTGGGTAACTACCAACTTGTTTGTGTCCTTAAATTTCGAAATAAATACATTTTTTGCATAAAATTTTAGCCTAATTATTTGCCCATTACACTATCACCCCTAAAATTGCAAAAAGTAATGAACATAATATTATCTGAGTAATGACGCTATAAATTTCAAGGATAATTAACCTAAACAAAACTTGCTGACAGTTTATTAATGCTTAATTTAGACAACTTACGACTTACTATACAGCAGTTTGGTAAACAGTGGTAAATGTACAGGATTTATTTACAAGCTTGGCCACTTATGATAAAAAAGTAATTTTTATGGCACCCCTTTACAAAAAATGTCTTATTCATATTTTGCACTATGCAAACACGTACTGTAATATCTTACCATATTTTTACGTTAGTAACTATTGCGTTGGCATTTTACTTTAGGTTACAGCTCGTGCTATTACATACTACCTGGATGTATCGGCTGAGTGCACGAGACGTATTGTGGCCATAGATGGCGCCATTAAAGCTATTTGCAATCGCTTAGTTGTTGTGGAACTATCCAGCAGAACCAGCAAAGATTTAGCTGAGCAATGCGTAAAGGTATGTGGAAAAATAAAACTTAAAATTTACTCGACTTAAGCGATGTTACTCATCTTTTACAACTAATATAATATGACGTTTAACAGATTTATGTGCGTAAATTATAAAAAAAACTCAGGTAAATCTCAAAGCTCTCATGACAGTTATAATTAATTTTTCTCTTTAGGTGTTGGAACTTATTTGCACCAGGGAAGCTGGTGCTGTCTTCGACGCAGGTGGATTGAGTTGCATCCTTCCGTTTATCCGCGACAATGGACAGGGCGTCCACAAGGATACTCTGCATTCGGCTATGGCCGTTGTTTCTCGTCTTTGCACCAAAATGGAACCCGCCGATGTTCAGTTGCCTGGATGTGTGCAAGTAAGAATTTGTTGTTTTTATTGGGTTAAGTGGAGGTGCTTCGGATGACGTAATATAGGTCATTGCATGGGATTTACAGTCTTTATGTAGTTTTGACTCTTAAATTTGCTCTCTTCACAAATAAAAAATATGGACTTCCCTCCCATTTTCCTTTTACTTTTCACTTATCGTCCTTATTTCCTAATTTTTATTTCAGGCGCTCAGCTCCTTGCTTCAACACGAAGATCTACATGTAGCTGATGGAGCCCTTAGATGTTTTGCTTCTGTTGCTGATAGATTTACCAGAAGAGGTGTTGATCCTGCACCATTAGCACAGCATGGTATGTATTGGTGTAAGATACAGCAAAAAAATAATAGAAAATATTAACAGTGGTATTTTTTCAACAACAATAAATAAATATGCATCGCATTTGATTTATTTTTATGTACCTTAAATTAAATATTATGCCATATTTAGGTAGGTATGTCCGCAAATATATATTAAGATTCGATTTTTATAAAATGGGTTTATATGATTTCTTGTTTTTATATAGGTTTGGTCAATGAATTGTTGAGTCGCCTCTCAACCGCAGCTGGACCTGCAACCGCAAGCGGTACACAAGGCACGCCTGGAAAATCATCTACAGCTAGCAATGCAGCTGCAACTGCTCCCGATTCCAAAGCTACTGCCGCTTCAGTTTCTACAATTATAAGCCTTTTGTCAACTTTGTGTAGGGGGTCGCCAACCATTACACATGTAAGTTATATAACATATAATTCATAGAACAATAATTAACGTGACTTGCTTGTCGGAGTTTTGTTATCTAAATTCGTGGGCAGCGTTTGTTTGGGTTGAACCATTAAATTGAATGAAACTTCGCATTCATGTAGAGGAATATAAATTAGCTTTAGAACGATTTTTCTCATCATTTATTTCTCATTTTCAGGATCTGCTACGCTCAGAGCTACTAGACGCCATAGAGAAATCGCTCAAAGGAGACGAACGTTGCGCTTTAGATTCAATGAGATTAGTCGATTTGCTTCTGGTGCTACTCTTCGAAGGACGAAAAGCCCTGGGGAAACCAGGAGCGTGCACCTCTGGCCAACTGATGCCCAGGATAAGGCGTATGGACTCTGCTGCTGAGAAATCCCACAGACAGTTGATCGATTGTATCAGATCGAAGGATACTGATGCTCTGATTGAGGCCATTGAGAATGGTGGCGTTGAGGTTAGTAAACAAAAGTGGTGTAGAGTTTATTGATTTCTTCAAGGCTCTTCAATCTCAGTAAAAATATCTAATCAATAGGTACGTTCCTTTTGCTTTCTTTTAAACAGTAAAACAAAGTAAAAATCTTTGCTTCGCGAACAACTTCGCATTATCGTATGAGAAATGTAGTGGGACATACTTAACCGCTGCAAGGGGGGAGGAAATAACTTTGTTTAATTAATTAAGTTACATTTTTAAAAGGAATTCAGCCAATCTATTAAAAAAGTTTATTTAAAATTTAATAATATAATAAATATGTTTATGTTGTCTTCTATAAACTTATTCTTCAATCCCCTGAAGCTAAGCTTGTTAGGGGCAAATCTTATTTTTTGTTTTAGTATGTAAAATCATAAATCATAAATGTGCATTAAAAATCAAGTTTTAAATTAAAAATTTTAATTTATAGTATAAACGCAGTTTTTTTTAAGAAATATATTACCTATAATATTATTACTAGTTTATACTTTTTAAGTAAAAAATATTACTTATATAAATTATTCAGAATAATATTAATTAATTAAAGCATTACTAAAAATATTTTCAAATTGTCTGTTTTTAATATCCATGTTTTTATTTCGTCTTTAAATTTTTTTAATGAAATCATTTTTTTAATATTTGGTGGTAAATAATCGTTCAAATAAAAACATAAATATTTCAAATTTTTTTGTCCTATGGACTTATTTATTTTAGGTTTTATGGTTATTTCATTTTTATGACGTGTATTATGATTATAGTTTTTAAATTGTATAAGGTTTTTATTTTTAAATATATATATTAAGATGTTATAAATGTAAAGTTGTCTTATGTTTACCTTTTTTGTTTCTGAATATAATTCTTTTGAAGGATAAAGATAATCTTTATTGAATATAATTTTTTGAAACCTTTTTGGTAGTATTTCTAATTTTTTAAATAAAGTTCTATTTATTCCTCCCCAACCTAAAATTCGGTAATTTAAATGAGTTTTAACTAACGCGTAATATAATATTTCCATATGTCTTACATTTAATATTTTTAAAAATCAGTAGTAAACTTCTTAATTTTTTAATTAAGTATTCTAAGTGAAAATTCCAATTTAATTTACTGTTAAAAATAATTTCTAAATATTTTATTTTATTAACTTTAAAAATTTGAATGTCTTCTTTTATTTGAATACTATTCATATTTCGTGGTAGTTTATTTAGGTTTAAAGTAAAAGGAATATAAATTATTTTTTTTAAATTAATTGTTATCAAACCAATTTTTTATAATTTTGAAATCTTTTAAATTTTATTATTTAAGTTGTCCAAATTTGTATCAGTATAAAAAATTGTAATATAATCTACAAAACTATGAATCTGTCCATCGCAATTTATACTAAATAAGTCGTTGATATAAATATTAAAAAATAATGGTCCTAAAAGTTTTCCTTGAGGAACACCATACTTAAATACCTTTGGATAGCTTTTTTCTTTATCTATTTGAACATAAGTTGGTCTATTTTTCAGATAATTTTGAATTAATTCTAATTGCTTTCCTCTGAATCCAATATTTTCAAACTTTTTTAACAGTAAATTATGGCTAACTGTATCAAAGGCTTTTGCTAAATCTAGAAAAATTCTAATACAAGGTTTTCTATTATCTAGTGCATCATATATTTGTTCTGTTAGAT
This sequence comes from Polydrusus pterygomalis, assembly GCA_963969555.1. Classification (NCBI taxonomy): domain Eukaryota; kingdom Metazoa; phylum Arthropoda; class Insecta; order Coleoptera; family Curculionidae; genus Polydrusus; species Polydrusus pterygomalis. The sequence continues at coordinate 27,006,165 of OZ018379.1, forward strand.
AGCAAATAGCGTTTTGTGTTGATTTATTTTTTTGAATCCCAAACTGTTTATTATAATTTTCGATTCTTAATTTTAAAACTTTTTTGAATACTTTTGCTATCGAAGATATTAATGTTATTGGTCTATAATTAGTAGTTTTACTAGAATTTCCATTTTTAAAAATAGGTTTTATTATACCAATTTTAAAAGCTTCTAGATACAGGGTGTTCCAACGAAAAGTTAACACCTCGATTTTCCTGCTTTAAAATGAAAATGTGGAAAATCGCTCCGATTTTTATTTCGAGGGGGACATATTTTGCGTATATTGTCAATCTTGTTACTTCGAGCCCCTATGGGGGGGGGGGGGGGGGTAAGATCTAAATCTTAAATGGATACCCCTATTTTATATATATTTTTTGGATTCTGCATAAAATTCTGAACATTTTTTAGTAAAAGCATTATTAGTCTATAATTAACACCTTCCGAGATATTGACTCTTGAAAAATGACATTTTTAAACATTGACAGCGTCTAGCTTTCTAACTGTACGTCTTAGAGCAAAACGGCTTACATGTCCCTATCTTCGATTTTTATTATCTTTCCAATAGTGTCAACTTTTGGTTAAACCGGAAGTACTATATTTCTAACTTTTTGTATACAGGTAAATAATATAATTAAAATTAATTGTTATCAAACCAATTTTTTATAATTTTAAATTTTATTATTTAAGGTGTCCCAATTTGTATCGTTATGAAAAATTAGCGTTCATAAAATCTTTCTTGGGGAAAAACTATACTTAAATAATACTTTTTGATAGCTTTTTTCTTTATCTATTACATTTTACATTGTTTTAATTTATTTTTAAATACATTTTTTTATACATTCAAGGTTAATTTTATGGACGACGTCGGTCAGACCCTTCTCAATTGGGCCTCGGCTTTTGGAACCCAAGAAATGGTGGAATATTTATGCGAAAAGGGCGCTGACGTAAACAAAGGACAACGGTCGTCTTCTTTACATTACGCCGCGTGTTTCGGAAGACCGACCATCGCCAAGGTTTTATTGCGATACGGTGCTAACCCCGATTTGCGAGACGAAGATGGTAAGACGCCGCTCGATAAAGCTAGAGAGAGAGCGGATGAGGGACATCGGGAAGTTGCTGCTATTCTACAATCTCCAGGTATGTTTGAAAAATAGTTGAAATAAAAAATATGTTAAGTTTATTTATATGCGTAAAAAGTAATTGCTATAATAAAAAGGAGAATTAAGATTTTTTCAAGCATCTTACAAAAAAAATAGTAAAGAGTAATTTTTGTTCTTCTAAAAAATGTACTATTCTGTTATTTAAATTTTTTTCAAAAATCTTTGAAAATGTGGGTAAAACAGTAATTGGGCGATAGTTACTACTAAAATATTTTTCTGCATTTTTAAAAACTGGTGATACTTTTGCTATTTTTAATTTATCTGGAAACAACCCGGTTTTAAAAGAAATTGTGATTAAATGATGTAATATAGGAATTATATTATATTTTAGAATTTTAATAATTTTTGATGGAAATATTATCAAATCCCGTTGCTTTCTTCGAATTAAGCTCATCAATTATTTTTCAATTACTTTCGGTAAAACCGGAAGTAAGCGAGGATAGTTGATTCCGTAAAAAACGCAGGCTTATATGATATAAATAATATCCAAACTTTATTTTTTATTCGAAAAACCAAAAAATTTTAAAGCTAGCCTCTTTTGATACCGTATAATGTTTAGGAGAATGGATGGTATCATTAGACAAAGATAAGGGCCGAAAATCCGAATCCGAAAATGAAGACAGTATAGAGCCGAAAGGCGACCCAGAGATGGCACCAATATACCTCAAGAGGCTGTTACCGGTCTTTTGCACTACTTTTCAATCGACCATGTTGCCAAGTGTAAGAAAATCCAGTTTAGGGTTGATCAAAAAGATGATCCACTATATCCAATCAAATTTGCTTGAAGAACTGTGCCTCATGGAGATGATACCGAACTTTGGAACCCAGCTTGTTGAGGTGATTGCCACCGTTCTTGATAACGAAGTAAGTCTCACTTGTTTGCTAATATAAAATTTAAAATGTTAGTTATTTCTGTCTGTAGGTATTAACTAATAACTGATAATATAGTTAGCGGCATAGACAAGTTTTATTAAAATTAAAACAGTTTTGGGTCTCCTATGGGAATGAATTACCACAGAAAACTCGTATTATTTCGCTCTATCTTATATAATTTAAATGATACGTAGGTATAGTATATTAAACATTATGTTAAATAATTTTTATAAATTATTTAACTCATACTATTTAAGTCTATTCACATTTGAAATACTTATTTTATTTATTTATTTATTAAACATACGGGATACCCCATTTTACAATTTTTGTATTTCCAATAAACATATACTACTTAATTGAAAAGAGTTTTGTCTGTTTCCTTCTGCCAAACCCATCCCCAGACGCGTTTCGCCGTTATTACGGCTCATCAGTGAGGCTCAGTTTGGGTTTGTTCGGGTTTGTTCGAGCCTCACTGATGAGCCGTAATAACGGCGAAACGCGTCTGGGGATGGGTTTGGCAGAAGGAAACAGACAAAACTCTTTTCAATTAATATCTGTGGTCCGGCACTTGTACCGGTTTTGAGAGCGCTCTTGCAAAATTTTCTGTTTTTACAGAATAAGCCCTTTACGACTGACCTTTTCTAAGGTACCGTACTGGGACGCAAGATGTCGCACCGGGTTCTATAATTCCCGTCGATAATCGATTCTGACAAGTGATTTGTCTTTGAGCCCTGTTTCCTTCTGCCAAACTGAGCCTCACTGATGAGCCGTAATAACGGCGAAACGCGTCTGGGGATGGGTTTGGCAGAAGGAAACAGACAAAACTCTTTTCAATTAATATCTGTGGTCCGGCACTTGTACCGGTTTTGAGAGCGCTCTTGCAAAATTTTCTGTTTTTACAGAATAAGCCCTTTACGACTGACCTTTTCTAAGGTACCGTACTGGGACGCAAGATGTCGCATCGGGTTTGTTCCAAAAACGTTCTTCTTTGTTCCAATGTAACCAAATTGATACGCTGCATTATATCAGCCCTATGGTAGTTCAGAAAATTAACCCCCATCTTAAAGGCTGCAGCCCGCAAAAACTTATTTTGAACTCGTTCGATAATGTCAGTATATGCCTGATAGTAGGGAGACCAAACAACACTTGCATACTCAAGATAGATTAAATACGGTGGATATAATCAATAGCTAGCGTCGTGATTGCCATTTCTCGCAACGCTATTGGACGAGCAAACAGGAGGCTGGCTCAATGCGCGGCGAAACAACATCACGGTCCTATTTTCTTTAGACGTCCGCATGCTTTTGTTTACATCGACCGTATTTCAAATGTGAATAGACTTATAAATAAATAAACTGCTTATGACATAGTTTAATAAGTTGTTTTTTTAACGCCTTTATGACAGGTCTGTAATTTGGAAGCGACATCACGGATTTTAAAGCGATTTGCATAGTTTAAGAAATTGGAATTTTTAATTTTTGGCACGACTTTTTATACCCTTTATAACATTGAAACTAGTGTTGGGAATAACCGACTCATTTTAATAACCGACTTCCGAGACTTCAAGTGATTTAAAAAACCGGATGATAACCGGTTTTGCACTTGAAATCTAATATTAATATTGGCGGTTCATCTACAGCATGTGTATTGGGAATAACTGACTCGGTGTTGTTAATCGATTCATTTTTTGCGGATTATTAAATGTGGCGGATTTTTTTGGCCTGGTTCCCAGATCTCACAATTTAACAACTTGAACTTGAGATGTCACGATATTGCATAACTTACGATATTTTTTCTACACAATCATGAATACCACCACTAAACATTAATTTCGGGCGCAGAAATTACTGCGTTTGCACATAGAAAATACGATAACCTCCAACACAGGCAACCCGTAATGCAGTATTTAATTTGAATAATATCGCCAATAACCGAAACCACTCGGTGTAGTCGCTCGCTAGGAGATGGCTCTAGCCGCAGTGAGTGATTGGCATGCGGGCAGCAACTAATTGGAGACTATGGAGAACTAGAGGGTAGGAGGCCGATCGACAAAGGCAGCATTTTCAATTTCTGTCCCGGTTTTTTGTTAGTTCGCTAGTTGGCCGATAGATGCTCTCGCTTCGCAGGTGGGCTGGTGTATTATTCTTCTTCGTTTTTAACTTTTACTTTAATACTTTTGACAATTGACATTTTATTTTTCGAAATTACAAATAACGTTTGAAGGCAAGACAAGACAAATAACGTTGTTTTGTAATTGATTTCCATATTTATAATGAATAATGGTACAATTTATAAAAGTAGAGTTTGATTTGTGTCGGGGTGTAAGACAGGATCTTCTTCAGAGAGGAAACGCAGCCAAATAAGTCTCTTTCTAGCTCCAAAGGTAAAACCCTCTGTAGCTAGAATGTTCCTGTATTTTAAAAACCAAGCATCGTTGGAACTTTATACAGGCCGAGTTTACTAATAAGTATAACAAAGTAAGTGTAAATTCATATAAAAGTCCTTATTTGTTCCTTAAAGAACTAATTTAAATAAAAATAGTTATCGCGTCAATAAGAAATAGCCCACTTTGAACACGAGCGCCATCTTACGGCGACTCGTAAAGCTGAATTACCGATGCTAATTTGGGACCGAATCCAATGCATTGCGATCGGCCTCCTACCCCAAGTCCTCCATATTGGAGACGCGTTGGAAAATAAAAACCGAATATTCGTCACTCGAATTATTATCGATAATAACCGAATGATTCAGGTGATTGAAAAAACCTGATGCTGTTATTTTTCACTCGAGCGATCACAACACTAATTGAAACGCGTTGATTACGCCATAAGCGTACCACAGTATTAATCTGCAAGAAACAATCTCTTAAACTCTGCAAACCTCATTAAAATCCGTGATGTCGTTTCCGAATTACAGACAGAGATTGTAATAAAGGCGTCAAAGAAACAATTTATCGAACTTTGTGATAAGCAGTTTATTTAGTGTTTAACAAAAACTACCTATTGTTAGGGGGGTCTAAAACATCCTTAAGCTTTCCAATACAAAGTAATTGACAAAGCAGGTTTAGGGCATTTAATTTACTTCCTACTTCCCGCTGATGTTGCTGTAAATAATGAGTAATGTCAGGTCAGTTAATTCAGTTTTGAGCTGTACACACTCAATATTACTTAAATTGGTAAAATAATTATTTACCTGCAAAGCAGGCAATACAAGTATTTTGCTAACCATATTTTTATCTATAAAAGTGGTTCCATAATGTAAGACTATTTAGTTTTACTATTACTATTATTACTAGAATACTTTTATTTATTACCTTGTTATAAAAATAGTTTTTTGGCTTCATGCACTGTTTTTATTTAAGTTAAATATTATTTTCTTGTGTCGCATTTTCCTATATTTTTATTTTTTATATTTTAAGCATTGTCTGTTTTTTAAGCTTTAAACTTGCAACGGTAGTAGCAATGTTTCATAGTTTTAGGAATATGATTTACGGAGTACAAGTGAACACTGGATACGTTACGTACTTACAATACCTTGTACGTAAAAAGCACGTTCATATTTAAACTTGTCCTAACACATATACACAAAAATATACGTTGTGTCTTTCCTTGCCTACTCTCAATTTTGCACATTTTATCTGGTTGGATTGGAACAAAATTGGGTTTTCGCTTTTATCTTTGCCAACGCACAGTGGATACATACAGCCATTATGCAAAAGTCATTATCTGATAATGTTTGTTGATAATTTTTTTTTGTTAACTTACCTTTTAGCAATACGATGGGCATTTTTGCCGAAAAAAAATAATTTTAATTCTCTGTACAATACTGAATGTTCAAAATTAAACAGCATTTCTTCAAACTTACAGTGTTTATTACAGGTTTACCTTATGCCTCTTTTGACACATTAGCTTAAAAATAGTAAAGTTTACAATATCATCACTAATTTAGTATTAATATTTTAATTGTTATTATTTATACATAATAACCTTTGATAAACAGTTGCCCTAAAAAAAATTCCTCTTAGGTAATGTATCAGTTATTTACTATAACATGCTATAACAATAAAAAATAAAATTATTTTTTTGCTGAAATCCAAATACAGGTATTTATTTAAAAAAAAACCTCCAATTTATTATATACAATGTGTTTTCGCTTAACATTGTTTCATGGATATCTACTATGTAAAATTTCGTAATACTTACCCATATTTAATACGCAAAAATACGTATTAAAACCTGTGAACACCGACTTATATTTACTAATGAGTTTTTGTTGTAAACCAATAAGGTTGTTTTGGGTTCTATGTCCACAAATTCCTGTGTGGATTCACTGTGCTGCGATTTGTTTTAATATATTATCAGTAATTATAAATAATTATTACAATTCCTATAAATACAGAGGAGAAATAGAACTGACATATTCATCTTTCGGTTTATCCGTAAAACCGGTTTTGCAGGTTGTTTACTAAATAGCTTGTTACTTTTAGGAAAGTCTACAAGTTCCCAAAGCACACTGTTTATTATGTTTTTCTGTATACAATTTCTTTGACCTAATTAATTTTAATAAATGAGCAGAAAATATTTTGCTTTTGCCCAAATATAGCTGCTTTAGACGAAATACCATTTATCAGTTTCTCATAATATGAAAATGGGGAGCTGTCAATTCACCACGTTTTATTGCCAACAATAGAGCAATTTTATTTAAACTTATGTTCTAAGAGATTGTTGCTTAAGCCTCTTCTCGTTATTCAGATCTTCATATATAACAAGCAACAACAAGAACTAAAGGAAATGCATTTAGACCTCTCCAAAACTCCAAGGGGTTTTTCTCCGATGGTGGGCAACTAAAGGGTTTTCCAATAGGAACGATATGATTTCAAAATGAAATAAAATTAAAATAATTTTAGATACAACAAAACGTTTTATATTATCTTAAAGTATAGCCGATAACATTTATGTTTTGAATAACACATCGTTTAAATGTCCTCCGCGACTTCGTGTACACGAGCGAATTTGACGAACCCAATTTTCGATTACTTTATGCAATAAATCGGGCGTGATCTGACGAATGCAGGGTTCAATGTTCAACCTTTATGCATCAAGTGTTTGTGGTCTGTTTTCATAAACCTTATATTTCAAATAGCCCCACAAGAAGTAATCTAAAGGAGTTAAATCACAGCTTCTTGGAGGCCACTGAACAGTAGCATTCCTAGAAATTACCCTTTTGTCAAACTTTTCTTGCAGTATATCGATAGTTTCATGAGCAGTGTGACATGTGGCACCGTCTTGCTGGAACCACATATCCTCCAAATCAAGTGCATCTAAATTTGGCCACAAAAAAATTCTTAACATCTGTCGATATCGTTCACCATCCACTGTAACTGCATCTCCTGCCTCATTTTGGAAAAAAAATGGTCCGATGATGCCACCATACCATAAACCACACCATACAGTTACCTTTAGCGGATACAAAGGGTTCTCATGAATCTGTTGGGGATTGTTTTCACACCAAAAACGGCAATTTTGCTTGTTAACGTATCCACTTAACCAAAAATGAGCTTCATCCGAAAAGATAATTTTTTTGGCAAAATTAGGATCCCTTTCAAGTTGTTCTAAACTCCAAGCAGAAAATTCTCTGCGCCGACGATGGTCCAGTGGCTTAAGTCAAAACAATCTTATACGGGTGTAAATTCAAGTCTTTCAAAATACGCCAAGTTGTCGTTTTTTTAATCCTTAACTCTTGAGCACGACGAGGAATTGATAAATTTGGATCCACTGCAACACTAGCTCTTACAGCAGCAATATTCTCAACAGTTCTTGCGTTTCGATGTCTTCTTGGTGTTTTTACATCCTGAAGAGTAAAATTATTTTCAAATTTCTCAACGATGCGACGAATGGCAAGCAAAGGAGGACGATTATTTACACCAAAGTTTTCGCGAAGTGCGCGATAAGTGTTCACAAAAGATCGTCTATTTTCGTAAACTTTTTGGATAATAACCAAACGTTCTTGAAGCGCATATTTAGCCATAATAAATTGTTATAGTTTACTGACAATAACTGACAACTGGTGACAGGTATAACTTTATCACCATGGTTACCATATTGTTTCAAAATCATATCGTTCTTATTGGAAAACCCCTTAGTAGCTTCAGGGATTTATTAATTATACAAATTTTAAAATAGAAATAAAGTCAAAAAGATTAGTTTTTACGCCCTGAGGGCATGTAGGTGATGGATTACCCTTAACACATAATTTTGGTTAAATACTAGCCCGAGGCTACGAGAATATGGTCGAAATAAAATGGAAAAGTGTAATTTTTTTTTATTTAGTCGCTTTGAACTTTAAAAATATCATTTCGTAGTACCATTGATGAGAACGATGCCAAAATGGGAACAGCTGTATTTCCTCTAGTTGTTTTTTGGGCTTGGTAATGTGTTAGCGATCCTGGCAGAATCAGCTAAGGCAATATGATACTAGCAAAATTATTAAAAATTAAACCAATCGAAGTGGTTTTATATTTCATTTAATGCTTGACAATATGCTGTCATTCTGCAGGTTATATAGTTTTTAACTTAAGGTGGGAGTATCAACATGCTTGCCAACCTATAACCTATTTCGCGTAGATTTATTTATGTTTTCTAGCTTTTATACAAAATTTAAAGAAAATCAGTATCGACTTGATATTCTATAGGTGATAATTGACATATTTAATAAATATCAAGGAATTTCATAACTTATTTTAGGATAATTGTATAGCGAAAAATATCGGGTAAGATTTTTTTTAACATTATTATGTCATTGTCACTCATTGTTCTTTCACTATACAATTCTCCCAAAATTAGCAATGAAATAAATTGATATTTTTGTAATATATCAGATACTACCTAAATAATGTACCGACGATATTGATTTTCTTTAAATGTTAGTTATTAAAATAATAAACTCAAAAAATCAACGCGAAATAGGTTATATGTTGGAAATAGATTGAATGACGTTGAGAATTCAACCTTAACAAAGATTTATTGTTATTTTATTTAAAACAGGTAAAAAGGCAAACGCCTTATAGTCCAATACCATAATACAAGGATAATATCTTGAAAAAAAAGTTAAAACTTCCGCTGGAGTTTTGCAAACATTTTTAGTATTGCGTTATAAATATTGTAAGAAAAGTATCTTTACCGTGGATTTCATTATTGTTGTTATTTTATAAAACATTCACGCCATATTAAGGACTAATGAAACAGCGCCTTATGCCACATCCAAAGATCGTGTGGAATCGAATGCATATACAGTATGTCTCCGTAAGTTGGAACCATATGGAAAACTTTTTTATTATTAATTTTCCAAAAAAAGGTTATTCTTCATAAAAAATTATGCTTGGTCTAAAACCTAAAATGCAACTATCAGATATTAAATTCTTTTAGGCGTATACGAGGTTTGTCAAAAAATATGAATTTTGCCCACGAGCAAAGTACCTTTATTTTCGACAATATCGAAAATTGTTATTAAAAAAAATTGATCAGAACTAAAAACCACGTTTATATATGTAAATTCACCAATTTACGATGAAAAAATTATTTTTTCTTTTTTGAAACGGATGTGTACAATAACAATGCAAATGTAACTGTAAAATAGTGACATGTAATCTAGGAATGCATATGTATTTATTACGGACTTGTTTAAATTGCAAAATTGTTAGATAAAATTAAGGACCGAAAAGTTTATCATGTTTTTAATAATTACAAGAGATAAATTATTAAAAAAATAACAAACCCAATTTTTTTATCGTAAATTGGTGTAAGTAATTACATTTATTTGAACGTGGTTTTTAGTTTCGATCGACTTTTTTAAATAACAATTTTCGATATTGTCAAAAATAAAGGTACAGTTGCCGTCACAAAAATCCGGGCAGCAGTTTTTTCTATTGTAAGCCGACCTTTATACATCTCAAATACCTTTAAATTACCTGTTTTAATGACATTGACAAAAATTGTCAACTGAAATTTATTTACGGCAAGTGAAATAAATTTATAAATAAGCCCCATCAATTAAATGCTGCGGAAAAAGCCAAAATTATAACACTGCTAGAAGAAGGATGGTCAGAGAGACGGGTGGCTCTAAGATTTTAAACGCCAAAAAGTACAGTTCATGATATCAAAATAAAATGGATAGAAACACATTCGCTGGAAAGAATAGAAGGAGCAGGCCTTAAAAGGGCATCGACAGAAGAACATGACAATACTCTAATTCAATACATAAGGGAAAATCCTTTCAAAACGGCTGTTTTAGCTCACAATGTAACTGATTTTCCGGGTTCCGTTAGAACCGCACAACGAATAATAAGAGATGGTTCAAATCTTCGCAATCACCCTGCAGCTAAGCAGCTAAAAAGCCTTTCCTAACGGTAACCAACAAAGAGCAAAAGGTGGGTAATGCATTACAATATTACGGAGGTGGTATAAATGCTTGGGAAAATGTAAGTTTCCCAGACGAAAAGATTTTCCAATCATGTTACAGCGGGAGAGTAAGGGTATATAGACCACCAAATACCCGGTTTGATGATCGCTACACTCAGAATATTTCAACAAGCGGCCGTTTTTCTGTCAACGTTTGGGGGTGGATGAGTGCACAGGGTATAGTAGTTTGTACGCGCATAGAAGGTAGATTTAATGCACAAAATTACATACAAGTATTGGAGAACGTGATGTTGCCATCGGTTAATGATATGTTTCGCAATACTAATTACATTTACCAAAATGATAACTGCCCGGTTCATACTGCCCACGCAGTATATCTGATTGGATGCAACAAAGGGACATTCAAGTATTACCCTGGCCTTCTAGGAGTCCAGATTTAAATCCGATGGAAAATGTTTGGGGTTACATAATCAAGAGAATTAACAAATATAATGATTTTCGTCCAGAAAATAGAGAACAATAAAATTGTGACTGAAAATACAAGAGACTTGGAATCAACTAACGCAAGAATACTGTAATTGTCTGGTGGCTTCAATGCCTAAAAGATAAACTTCAGTTAATCAAAGTAATGGAAGGGCAATAAAATATTAAACACCCTACTATTGGTTTTATTTCCTCCTCAGTCTATTTATATTGCCATAGTTTTGTAGTAGTAGAGTTACTTTACTTTCTTTTAAGCTATTTCTGCATTGAATAACAAGTTATTATTGTCTAGTGTACTTTACCAAAATCTCTTTGCCACTACCTTTACCTTCCAATCTATGGTAGTAAAGGTAAAAGCCTGAATTACCAAAATTCAGGAAAAAAATGTTAGCTGTCAGATTAGTGCCCGGATTTTTGTGACGGTAACTGTACTTTGCTCTTGGGCAAAATTCATATTTTTTGACAAACCTCGTATACGCTTAAAAGAATTTAATATCTGATAGCATTTTAGGTTTTAGACCACGCAGAACTTTTTATTAAGAATAACTTTTTTTCGTAAAATGAATAATAAAAAAGTTTTCCATATGGTTTCAACTTACGGAGACATACTGTATATAGCTCGGCTATTTCGGCTGACCAATAGCAATCACGATACCAACCAGAAGAAGTACCAATTTTGGTGTCGTTTGACGTTATTTATAAAGTTAAAATAAAGATACATGTAAAAATCCAGCAGGGGTTTAGAAGCAAAAAAAAACTATACATTTGGGCTATTTATAATTGGGACCAATATTATCATTACAGATGAATTATTGCTGGCCCGCTCCCTCTCGCAGTACCCCCGTAGTTCAGTCGACACCGTTCAGCTTATTTGTTCGTACAATGCGCGCCTACCTGCATGATAGGCGTGCTGTAATACCTTATTCCCCTCTGGTCAGTTTTCTGTTGAGTTTTGATAAGTTGCTTACCGCATTTGCTGCTTTAACGTTAAGGTGGCGGGAATTTGATGATTTCTACACGTTCAATGTTTTCAGCGTTCGTTTCCCTCAAAACCCTACAAGCACATTAACGAATTTAATCAAATATTTTAAGGAGCAAACTGTATCTTTGTCCGTGCGTAAGCTGGCGAGCGGTGGAGGCGTCTAGCGGCGAACGATGGAAAATGAATTTATTTTACGTCGAATTTTCACATGATACACCCTGTATCATATATCGCACCCTGCGCCCAAAAAGTAGGGTGTCATAAAGTTACATTTTTTTAATGGGACACCCTATATTTGAATACATTTATTAATTCTACGTGTTATTTCATACATTTTTATTAATGGTTTAATTTACGAAAAAGTTATAGTTTTTAAGATAATTCGACTTATAATGAATATTTCCCTCATATGTTAAAGTTCCCATAAGAGAAATGCAATTTTCGCAAAATTACAGCGAAAACAGCACTGCCAGAAATCGAAAATTGCATCGCAAGTTTATATTGTTGACGAAACGTCAAAGCGGGATTTTATTGTTAACAAACGTCAAAAAATGTAATATTCTGACAATTAACGTCATTTTATTGAGTGACAGCAGACAAAAAAGTCAATGTCAACGCATGTTTTCCTTTCATTTTGTCAAGAATTGTTAATAACTATCTCTTTGCATTCTGTTAAATAAAATATTTAAATTTACTTGATTCGAGTTCTTAATTAATTTGGGAAATATTCAAATAAATTACACTCGTGCATAAAAATAACCAGATAATGTTTTTATTCAATGTGTTTTTTTTACAAATTGCAATCGTTTGTTTTCATATTTTCGCGAAAAAGCCCGACTCCGCAGGAGCAAACTCTTGCAATTATAAAAAAACACATTTCATTCAAAAATTATCGGTAATTTTGATATACTTGTGCACTTACCCCCGAAAATTTGGCATTTGCAAGCATCTCGTTGTTGTGAAAATGCTACTTAAATTTTGACACTAAGCGATTCATCATTTTTATACTTACTTAGTAAAGTCAAAAATACATATTCACTATGAAATATTTTACGTCTCATTTACAGGGTGTTTACTTTCTAGGACCAAAGTCAGAAAACTTCTAATTGAAAAATATCACTTTTATTAAATGGAACACCCTATATATTTGTGTGTCATCTTATAGCTCGTCATAAACTCTTCAACTTTCGTAAAGACCGTCCTATCCCTATCTCTAATAGTTTTTGAAATATTTTGATATTTCGAGATTTAATGTCCTCGTTATAGCATTTTTTGTCAATGGATCACGCCTGTTGAATCAAACATTTCCATAAAATTTTGAAAACTTCGAGGACTGGGTGTTTGCCGCTCCGGATATTTAATTCTGTATAGTTGTTCAGCAAAATGACACTTTTCATCCGCCTCGTCCAAAACATAAATCATATATCGATTAATTCATTGTTGCAGTAAAAAGGCATAATTTTTACATTGATCTGATTCTTATTGTGTTATCCACTGCCATTATTTTCTTTTATTTTCCATGGCTATTGTGATCCATTGACAAAAAATGCTATAACGTTAAATCTCGAAATATAAAAATATTTCAAAAACTATTAGAGATAGGGATAGGACGTTCTTCATGAAAGTTGGGGAGTTTATGACGAGCTATAAGATGACAAAAAAATATATAGGGTGTTCCATTTAATAAAAGTGATATTTCTCAAGTAGGAGTTTTCTGACTTTGGTCCTAGAAAGTAAACACCCTGTAAATGAGACGTCAAATATTTCATAGTGAATATGTATTTTTGACTGTACTTAGTAAGTATAAAAATTATGAATCGCTTTAGTGTCAAAATTTAAGTAGCATTTTCACAACAACGAAAATTTTCATTATAAGTCGAATTATCTTAAAAACTTATCATTTTTTCGTAAATTAAACCATTAATAAAAATGTATGAAATAACACGTAGAATTAATAAATGTATTCAAGTATAGGGTGTCCCATTTAAAAAAAGTAACTTTATGACACCCTACTTTTTGGGCGCACCCTGTATAATTCAAAATATTTTTAAAATGTGCCAGATATCCAACCATACCTTCATACAAAAGCTTATTATCGACAAATCTTATCTTGAAGGCCTAAAATTACTCCGCGGAATCGTTGACTCACCCGGTACTACGGATCTCGCTGGTCGCTGCTGACGCGAAGTCGTTATTCCATCGCTCAACGCGCATCCCGTATTGTTCGCCAGTATACACACAACCTAATTCAAAATATCTGTTTATTTACTAAATTACAGATCTTAAGTCATATTTCTAACACCATTTTCTGCTTGCCATTACTGAATAGTACCCTGGGAACCTATTATTTATTATTTGTTACTGGAGAACATTATTGTGCTCTGAGATTTTAAAATAAATTATTATTTAATGTTAGGTAAAACATTTTCTTTCAAATGTATGACATCATATTATTTGTCAGATCTGTTTTCTCTTAGGGTGTACATAGATCGAATTCCTGCCTTTTGGAAGGTATCCCGATAGTTAACTAATCTTGAATGACAAATATATAATTTGAGTTATTTTCAATCATTACTTTGACTATAATGTCTATGTCATACATATCTAATCGTTTTAAAGTAATATGGGTCACAACAATGAGTAAAAAAAAATATTTTCCTTATGCTGTTCATTTGAATACTTTTGGAAATTGGTCATAGGATAATTATTTATACATAGAATATTTTCCATACCACACAATAGATAATCCGATAATTTTAATGAGAATACCAAAGAAATTACAAAATTTTTCCAATTTTTGGATAAAACTATCAAAATTAGAGAAAATAATAAATAATTTTTAGAATTTAATTTTACATGAAATACAAAGCTTTTTTAGAAGTTATTATTTTATTAAAATATGAAAATCTTCTTTGTTGTACCTCGATGTTAAATTAATTTATCAAAATTATTTATTTAATAGATGGGAATAACTTAAACTTCATTGTGAAATCCTGGCTTTTCCATTAAATTTTCCAAATTATCCATTGACGCCTTGTAACATACAGTATGACCAGTAAAGTCCGCATCATATGGGATTTTTTTTATTAATAAGTTTATTCGAAATTTGACTTTGGCATCAAGTGCTGCTTCTGAAAAAATAGTAGTCACGTGATTTGCATTATCTGTCAAATTTTAATTTTTTCCAAAAAATAAATCAAAAGTGGGGTTATTTTTGAAAGTATCGAAAAAAGCTTTTTTAAATCCAGTTTCTAGCCCACATGCAAAAATTTAGCTGCATAAGATAATTTTGATTTTTTACCCGTATTTTGTAAATTGCACCACTTCTGCAAATTAAGACTTAACGCAACCTACATAAAACTGCTTAGTTTTGACTGCTTTATTTTAGATAATATATATTTTTTTTTAAAGTAGCGCCATATTAAATGTGTGTTTTTCTACAAAATCAAAATTGGGCTATTAAAATTTGGTCGCATGTGATGCAAAGTTTATTTGTTTTTGACCCTGTATAATAATAAGTATTTTTGAAAGCGTAGTTTGTGTCTAAAAGTAATACACCTTAATATTAAGACAAAAAAGAACACAGTGTCATCAGTAAAGTGTTCATTAAGTGGAAAATAAATTTTAGTGGTGGGTAAAAAATCAAAATTATCTTATGCAGCTGAAATTTTGCATGTGGGCTAGAAACTGCATTTAAAAAACTTTTTTTAATAAGTTTTTTCGATATTTTCAGAAATAACCTTACTTTTGAATTACTTTTGGAAAAAATTTGACAGATAATGCGAATCACGTGACGTACTATTTTTTTTTGCTTATTTTTTATCTCGATCGAAGCATCGACAATTTACCTTTAGATAAGCAAACAATAATCACGAAAGTGGCAGTTTTATGGCTTTGCGCATGTAAACAAAGCTGGACACTATTAGACATGCGCACTGCGACATTATCGTTTGACGAATGGGAAAATAGACAGGTCCGGGCTTTAAAATTTAAATTCTTGTCAAAAAATGGAAATTGCTTCTCAATTTTTGATAAAGTTGGGAAAAAGGTAGTGATTTCTGGGGTTTTTAGTAGTTGCTAACCTCATCAGATTTTAAGGGTTTGTTTCTAAAATTTGTTTAAAAATGATTCGTCGTCGTGTTTTTAGTTCGAAAAGGAGAGAACGAGAGCAAGTGAATTAAACTAGTCTTATAAAATCGAATATAAAAACAAACAAAACCAGCAAAATAACCAATCTACGGTGTTATCGCTTACCTAACCTCAAGTCAAATATTAGTTGGTATATAACTTGTATTGATTTTTACAATTTGGCAAAAACTTGGGTAAGTGTAAAACATTTTCAAGTAAAATTTCGTGTTCAAGAGTTTGAAAAATTTTTGCCCGAGAACTTGCCCCGTGAAATACTGGCTTTATTAAAAGCTTAATGCCGGGATGTACACATTTTAACCAAAAAATTAACCAACCAGCAACTTTTTGACAGAGTTAATTTTCTCACAATCAGACACAATTCACTAAACTACACAAAAACTAGAAATCTATAAATATTAAACACCCATAATCCACGATAGCTAAGAAAACTACAAGGAATCCACAGAGAAACCTTAAAACTCAACAACAAAAATGGTGGCCGAGCCAGTTCTGTAGAGTATCTTGTGCATGTCGATCATTGCCGATAAAGTAGGACAGGCCGATAACACGAGGTTTGTGCGCATACACGAAGGTGTCCAGAAGGAAGCCAGCTGACCGGCGAGTCATGCGCTCGGACGTGTTTTTTCACCCATAAAACGTAACTTTTGTTTGCGCAGGAGATAAGCTGTACGTATCTAAAGGTAAATTGTCTATGGATCGAAGCAGAACTTGATGCCAAAGTCAAATTTCGAATAAAGCTATTAATAAAAAAAAATTGTAAAAACACTGTATTTTAAGTACAAATATATAACTTGTAAATCTGATACATGTTAACGTGTAGCCGATAGCCTTAAGACGATAACTAACTCGTTGCAACCCAAATAACAAATGACAGTACTAATGATCTCTTATCATTATTCGATTACATAAATGTTACATCTACACAGATATGTCCTTTCGGTCAATTATTTCCCAAATAAACATACATAAAACAATTTTTATGATATTTTATTATTTAAGCCTTTTCTCTGTTGATAAACCGTTCTACTAACTACTAACTCCATATGACAGCATTGTACAAAAATTCATGTTAACCCTTTTTTTATTAATAATATTTTACCAAAGAAGAATATGTCACTATCTTTTTGACAGCCCTGCAAATAACCAACTAAATGAAAGTTAAGCATTTTTATTGATATAAAGAAATACAAAATTTTATCGAAAGTTTTTGTGTAATATTCCATCATTATAGTAAAAGAGAAATACCTGGTTAAATAGAAGTATATTGTTAATTTAATTTGTTCTAATATGGAATAAAAAGATGTATATTATATACCTCAGGAATGGCAGCATTAAGTCATACGTTATCAAGACAGTTAACTTGGTGGAAAGACCTTCCGAGCTGTTTTTTTTTGTTTGAGTGCCACTTGCATAACAGCCACATTCTGCGTTTTGTTGCTTTAGTTTTTTAACAGAAATGTATTTTTTTTTGTTTAGTGATAAGTTTCAACCATATTTATTGATTATAGGAAGACGAAGAAGGTCATTCGGTGGTGTTGACGATTATTCAAGATCTAATGGTAAAAGCTCAAAGGATCTTTTTGGATCATTTTGCCCGCTTGGGTATATTCACTAAAGTACAGGCTTTAGCTGCTCCCCCAGAACAACAGGAAACCGAAGAAGGAGAGTCATCTCAAGAAGGTATACAATCTCATACTTTGTATTGCAGGGTAAAGTTTTTAATTCACAAGTTTCTATTGTTAGGTTAGGTTAGAGTGGCAGCTCCTTCAAACCAGCCACTACTGTTAATAAACTTAGTAAGTCGACCCTGTTGTAAGTTGCTTAGTTCCTCCAGATCATTAAAGATGGTTCGCCCAAGGCATTGAACCTTCTTCTTGCGAGGCCAGGGCATTGACACAAGAAATGCTAAATACTTTCCTCCTCTTCTTCATCTCTGCAACTTCTGCAGAAATGGTTAGCTGGTATTTGCATACGTTGGACGTGTTAAACGTTAAAATTCCACTTGTTTTTCTTTTTAATGAACAGAAGGTGTAACAACATTACAACAACATTAGTGTATAATGAGTTTCCATTACCATTTAAATAACCTTTTTCTATTATAGAACCAATTGAACAACAACGTCTAGAAGATGCCAAGGAAATTCTGCCCGGAAAGGCGTATCACTGGCGAGATTGGTCGATTTGCCGAGGAAGAGATTGTCTTTACCTTTGGAGTGACGCGGCAGCATTGGAACTGTCGAACGGTTCGAATGGTTGGTTCCGCTTTATCCTCGATGGCAAACTGGCAACTATGTATTCTAGCGGATCTCCTGAGGGTGGTGCCGATACTACAGGTATGTATGTAGTGTTGTCATTGGACAGTCTGGGAGTGTTTCTTATATCGATCCATTTTACTAAAGTATATTGTAATCCTCTATTTGTAGATTTATTAATAATTCAAACTCTGCTTTAACAGAATAACGTACTACTCGTTGCCGGCATTGAACACGTTGAATGATAAATAACTTGGCAATTTTTTTGTTTGACTGATTACTTGATAGAAAAATAAAGCGATAGGACAGAAATAGGGTTTCGCATTGTTGTCCAACTCGACTTCGCCTCTGTTGACAGTTGTCATGCTTATTTATTAATAATCCGAAATATCCGAAACTTTATGTATCAAATAAATAATTTAGTGGCCGCAACTAATCGAAATAATTTTATAATTTGATATGATCAGTTTTATTTTTGGTTGACTAACTCAATAATTGTTTATTTTTAACTGCATGTGTTATCATTAGCTTTTTATGGCTTATTTGCTTAAATTCTTTGCAGTTTGCTTGATTTATTTTTGGTAGGTCGACAAAAGCTTCCAAAAAACGTAGGAAATATTACACACTGTGTATTTGATTTATATGTCTGCGCGAAGGATTAATATGTGATTTAACAAAGGCAAATAATACCAAGACTATTAAATAGGGAGCTCCTAACCCCTGGACCACCTTATAATCTCAATACCGTTAACATTAATATCTTACAAATTATAATAAATCACTTGGTTTTTGGTTTTGTTTGTCTTTAAAACAAATTTAAAAAATACATACATGGTAAGTTTTTAAATCCTGATTTACGTCAGTTGTGGCGTTAAACATTTTCTCAACCCCCATTTTAGTGGAGCCAAGGGACAAGGCAGCAGGGTTTACATTATCTATGTTAGTTTTTGTATTGCATATTACAACTAACTGAATTGAATTGATGGTAGTAAATATGCAGCTTGGAATCGGCGATTACGAAGTGGATAAATAAGAAACGAACTCATTCATGACATCATTGAGATTCAATGTGTGTTATCGCATCGCTAGTCACGTCCGGAGAGCAAAAGACCGCTGATATACATACATATCGTCAACCTCTTTTTCGTTCTTCGAAAAGGCTGCGATAGCTAGACTGTATTTTGTGGCATAGTAAAATGTGCTTTTCCTAAAAAGCATTATAGACCACGGTCGATAATTTTTGAAACCAAAAAAAAAATAATAGGATGAAACCCATTGGAAAAGGAAGAGAATATAACAAAAATAAAAGGAAAAATAATTTACGGGCGATCCGAGGTTGGGAAGTGGAAGGTGAAGTTTTTAAGGGTAGAAAACGATTTATCTCGATTTCCGGCAAAACTACAAGTCCTATGAAAAAACGTTAAATGGCAAAGTTGTAGGTAATAAAAAGATCTACAACATTTGTATTCACAGTTTTTTCGCATAACCTCAAAATTTATGTGAAAAATTCAAATAACCAAGTTTTTGGTTTTTTATTTTTATCTTTTACAAAAAAAAAATTTTTTCACAAAATTTGGTGAAAACTTACCTTTTTATGTCCCAAACACACTGTAATTTTTTTAATTTAAAATATTTATTTTTCACCTTATTTTGAATTAATATCGAAAAAGCACCATAATTTTCAATCGAAAATTCTCGCGTCAAAATATCTGCTTTTTTAAAAAAGTCGGTGGGCTTTTTGTTCGTTGAAATCTCTACTTTCTGATGGTGTGAAAAAATATAGATTACTATGGTAAATGTTCTCAAAAAATGCAAAGAAACGAAAAAAACTCGAATCCGATTTTTTTTTAATCATTATGTACAATTTTGAGCTATTTATTAAAATGTATACTTTAATTACTCGAAAAACGTAAGATTCCATGTTACATTGATAAACAAAAAAATTACAAATCCATAAAACATAAAGATAGCATGCGAAAATAGTTGTTCTAAATATAATTATTGGTAGGAGTTTTTTTCGTTTCTTTGCATTTTTTGAGAACATTTACCATAGTAATGTATATTTTTTTTACACCATCAGAAAGTAGAGATTTCAACGAACAAAAAGCCCACCGACTTTTGTAAAAAAGCAGATATTTTGACGTGAGAATTTCCGAATGAAAGTTAGGGTGCTTTTTCGATATTAAGTCAAAATAAGGTGAAAAAATAAATATTTAAAATCAAAAAAATTACATGGTGTTTGGGACATAAAAAGGTAAGTTTTCACCTAATTTCGTGAAAAAATTTTTTTTTTGTAAAAGATAAAAATAAAAAACCAAAAACTTGGTTATTTGAATGTTTCACATAAATTTTGTGGTTATGTGAAAAAAGTGTAAATACAAAAGTTGTAGATTTTTTTATTACCTACAACTTTGCCATTCACCGTTTTTCCATAGGACTTGTAGTTCTGTCGGAAATCGAGATAAATCGTTTTCTACCCTTAAAAACTCACCCCCTTCCACTTCCCGACATCGGATCGCCCGTAAATTATATTTCCTTTCATTTTTGTTATATTCTCTTCCTTTTCCAATGGGTTTCATCCTACTATTATTTTTTTTCACTTTTTACCATTTTCAAAGCCCTTGTCTATTTTATTAAACCGTTTTTGTTAAGTAAAAAAAAATAAACCTTTACCTAACGTATTAAACCTGAAAGGTCAAAAATAAAATTAACTTACTTATACTTTTGCTCAGACCGTTATGCGAGGAGAATTGGACAAATTATCTTCCTAGCCATAACAGAAGCAACGAAAAACCTTATTGTTTCAAATGTGTTTCCCCATCCCTAGACTCGCGACCATAACCATACTTGCCGATGAAAATATAAATTCTTATTCATTTGGTCCAATTTTTGCGTACACGTGCATGCACCATGATTGTTTATTACTGAACAACATTTTTCACAAAAATCACCCAAAATAGCTACAGTAATTTAAACTGCGTTGGGCTTATTCAGCAACCTTGCAACATCTATTTCATTTATTTAGGGTTTAGACTAGTACGCAATACTAGTAAAATAAAATGCAAATGATACGATTACCATAGAAATAATTTTAAAAATGCTTTTATTGGCGTTTAGCAAAGTAGTGGAATTATTATTATATTTATTATGAGGGAAATATGAGGGAGTATGCAAGGTATTTCCGACACATATGTCAATCCTGGCTATGCCGCAATGAAATGGAAGAAAAGGACGGAATGACTAGGGATCGGGTAAAAAAATGTAAACAATTGGGTTTCTACTTTGAAAAGTCTTCGATAATAATCAATCAAATCAATACCATAATGGCTAAATAATAAAAAGGCCGGCAAATGACGATGAAGTTTAAAAAGTTATTCCAATTTTCAAATGTCATTTTCAGTATTTTCCAGTCTATAGTGCGATATGAAACAGTTTGTTAAACATGTTTAAATTTGATACATGTAAAAACGTATCCAATGCCATCAGTTTTCTGTATTATGTATTACAGAGAAAATGTTTCTAATGACCCTCGTATAAAAAGAAAAAAACATTCAAATATTCATATTAATACATCTTCATCATTACACATACACTTAACGTTTTTCTTATGTGTGTAGTAACCAAAGTGATCGTTAATTTTTGTTTGGCTTTAGGCAAAGGAAGGACAGCAGACTCCCTTACCACTGAAGGTAAGACGCTTACTATTTTTGTTACTCTGTTTGTTTGTGTTGCTATTGAGACTTGCATCAAATGCGTTACCTTGTTTTTTTTTGTGCTTGCATTATGTTTTAAAGTAATTTAGTGTAAAATGTATTTACTTGTTACACTGCTTTATAACAACGTCTGCTAAACAACTTGTGCATACACTAAAGTACTAAACTAAGCAGGTGTTTAGAAATTAGCCAAAAAAATAAAGCGAACGTATTGCTCTTCTGTCCGAAATTGCTCACTTTTTATACCTCTCATAAAGCCTCACTAATTATATATAACTGTTTAATTTCAATTTATTGATGGTTTTACCTACTATGGGCCATATTATATTGGATTTTTTTAAAATTTAATAGCTAATTTAATTCGAATTTAATAATTTTTCGATATAGTGAGAAGGCCACATTTTTAACGAACACATTCTCGCAAGTTTTTAGTTTTAGACCAAGGAGTCAATTCTTGAAACGTCCTATTTGAAACACAGGGCACGCTATCATCGATTTTGTCAATTTTGGCTTAAATTAAGTCATTAAATAAAATCATATAATGGAAGTTGTCACTGTCATCCAAAAAGTTTTCGTTTTGCAACACGTTGTCTTTTTGGTCAAGAAAAATATGCCAATGTGGCGCCAAAAAGTGCTCTTTTTCAATTAGTATATTTCAAATATCGAACCCCAGGGTGTTAAGGTGAAATTCTCAACGTCATTCAATATATTGTCAACCTGTAAGTTATTTCGCGTTGTTTTTTTAGTGTATTATTTCATTAACTAACATCTAATTAAAATCAATATAATTTGCACATTATTTAGGTAATATCTGACATATTACAAAAATATTAATTTATTTCATTGTTAATTTTGGGAAAATTGTATTGTAAAAGAACAATGATATAATAATGTTAAAAAAATGTGGCCCCATATTTATTTAATATATCAATTTTATTATTACCTGTCGACATTGATTTTATTTAAATTTTGTGTAAGAGCCAGAAAAAAAAATCTATGCGACATAGGTTGGCAAGCATCTTGATACTCCCTTCTTATAAATCTAAGTTTAATACTTAATTTTTGCCACGAGCTTAAAATGGATTGTTTCACAAATAGTCCAATATTTTTGTATGAGTCCAATATTTTTGTATGCCACGTTTCATCTTAAAACTTTTAGCGGAGTTTCTCTTAGAATGGTGATCTCACACTACATACATAATATTCTTAAAAAAATGATGAAATTCCGCTTAATATAAAATAATTATTAAACTCTAAAAAGGTCCAATTTAATTTGGTGCACATTGTAAATATCATGTTCTAACACTATTTTTTTTTATCTATCTGCAGAGAACAGAGGAGAATTTTTAGAAAAACTTCAACGGGCTCGAGCTGCAGTCAGAGTTACAAACAATTCCATTCCTATTCTGTCAAAGCCTGGCCCGACTAGACTTGTGGTGGGAAACTGGTCGCTCATTTCTAAAAAGGACGCTGAAATTCACATACACAATTCAGATGGACAACAGCAAACCACTATATTAAGGGATGATCTGCCCGGTTTTATATTCGAGTCAAATAGAGGAACCAAACATTCATTCATTGCCGAGACAAGTTTAGGTAAATACTTTTTTATTTTAGAGAAAGTAAAAATATGTTACTACTTTCCTAGCAAGTTCAAAGATACCGTGCGAGCAAAAATTATTTGCATCAAAGAGGGCTTGGATTAAAAAACGTAGGGCTTGGTTTAGATCACAATGATATGGGGACGATATATCTAACCAAATCTAGGTTAAAATTTTGTCAAATTCATATTATGACATGATATGCCAAACTAATGAGTAATAAAATAAGTAGACAAATACAAATTTATTTTTGTTCTTTACAAAATTAACAAAGTAAAAATATACAGAAAGAAAAAGAAAAAGAATTACATAAATTGCTGAAATTTGCCAGCGCCATGCTCCAAGCATAAATTCACACGTCTTTTCATATTTTCGAAAGTTTTGACCAGCATCTCTGGAGAAATGTTACCACATTCTTGGATAATCCTTTCTTGTAATTGTTCTAAATTTGCAACTGGTGTTTTAAAAATAGCGTTCTTTAAATGAGGAAAAACTAAGTAATCCATTACCGTTAAACAAGGTGATCTAGGTGGGAATTCAATGTCTGATCGAACACTGATCAATCTGTCGTCGAAAAAATTGCGTAAGCAGTTAATAGTTTCGGCGGCTGTATGGGCGGTTGCACCGTCCTGTTGAAAATATCCAAAACGTAGTTTGTCGTCAAGTAATTGCTCCACAAATGGATTCAAAATATTGTCTATACCCCTGTGCTATGTCATGAAAAAAAATAGGACAAACAATTCTTCTTCGGGAAACAGCTAACCAGACACCAATTTTTTGAGGGTGCAATGTGGACTCTACAAAAAAAATGGGGATTTTCACTACTCCACAAGCGTGTATTCTGAGAATTCACATAACCGGATAGGTGGAACAGGCTTCATCCGGAAAAAATGTCAGATCTAATAAATCATTTCTTTCCAATAAATTTTGGGTAAACCATTGAGAGTAATTCCTGCGTCTTTCAAAATCTGCGGCTTGTATTTCTTGGAATACTTGCACTTTATAAGGAAATAAATTTAGCTGCTTCTTAAGAACAGTCCTACATGTTCCATAAGATCTTCCCACTTCTTGGGACAGGCGTCTTATACAATTTGTTGGCGTATTTTGCATTATTTCACGAACGTTTGCAACAAGTTCTTCTGTTCTTACAGATGGTCTTCCTGCTCCTTTTTTGTGTTGTATAGAACCTGTTTCCCTAAACACAGCCACGGTTCTTTTCAGGCAATGATAAAAATCCCCAGCAATAAAAGCAACGTTAGGAAAATGTTCTTGAAAATCGTCCATGCGCAAACCCGGATTGTATTGCCACTCACCATTTACTCTTAACCCCGTTTTAAAAATACGCTCCAACCATGAATGTTTTGTGCTGTTCCGTAAAGCTCATTGTGTGAATTGTTCAAGAAATTGGAAAAATTAGCGATGAATCAAATTACTTGTAACGACTGTCAAAGATGACGGAATAACTGATTGATTCAGGTAGTTACTGACACCCGACAGGTATTAAGCTCTACGGCTAAGCATTACGTCCTTAGATGCAAGGCCCTCTTTGATGCAAATAATTTTTGCTCGCGCGGTATAAGAGTCGAACTTCAGACAGTCATCAATAATTAAAAGTCAAAAAACCCACAACGTTTTTTTTTAAGTAACTCAGATTCACGTTCTGTTAGGTTGGCACATGGTATATGAAATGTTTACTTACAGAGGCCATTAATCCCACAAATTATAACTACAAACATGTTAAACAAAAAAATTTAATATTATCGTATTCTATAATAAGCAAATTAAAAAAAACCATTAAACCAACTTATTTAAACTTAAGAAAATATTTTAGGTTCCGAATTTTCTACTGGCTGGACCAGCAAGAAAGGAAAACGCATACGTTCCAAAACGGAAGCGACTAAAATGAAAGTAAAGTATCTGGCCCATCAGATTTACGAACAGTACTTCCGGGCAGCTCAGGCACAGCCGAGAGGAGTTGTTGCCAAACTAGGCAATATCGTGGCGCAAATAGAGCGTGCATGTCAAAAGCAGTGCTCCTACGGTAACAACAAGGAGGGCGGCAACTCGTGGAGGGAAATTCTTCTGAAAGCGCTGGACGATCTAACGCAAATTCTGAAAGAGGACGGAGTGGTCAGCGCGTACGAACTGCATAGTTCGGGATTAGTTCAGGCATTGTTGAATTTGCTCTCTACAAGTTATTGGGATCAGGGTAAGTAAACACTTAATTACAGCCCAATTGATCACTCTTAAAACCTAAAAATGAATATCATTCTTCCAGTACCCTGTGTGGAAATATATTTTCCGAAACCTTGTTTTTTTCGATTTTGTGCTGTCGATTGTAGAAAAAACTACTAAATTCGTTTATTTTCATCCAAATGCATGAACTTTACATTAGTCAAGCTACCTGAAAGGAAAAACTCGTAACTTGTAAATTGATAAAAAAAAACCTCAACATGACAGTGTATATGTAAATCGATGAAATTCTAAATGGTATAACTCCGGCAAACTTTATTTATTTAATATGCTTTTTTAGGTCTTAAATCAAGCAAAGTTAACAAGTTCCAAAAGCAACGAATCCAAGTGTTTAAAGACTGTGTTAAGAGTAAATCTACTGAAGAAAATAACTCGATGGCGATACTTGTACAAAAACTCATCTCAGTATTAGAAAGCATTGAAAAATTGCCCGTATATCTTTATGATAGTCCTGGTTCTGGCTACGGTCTACAGGTTTTAACGCGGAGACTAAGATTTAGGCTAGAAAAAGCACAAGGAGATAGCACATTAATCGATAGGACCGGCAGAGGTCTAAAAATGGAACCTCTTGCTTCGGTAGCACAATTGGAACGATACCTACTGAAAATGGTTGCCAAACAGTGGTATGATTTTGACAGATCTACTTTCCAATTCCTCAGAAAATTAAAAGAGCCCAAGTACCAGATTTTTAAACATAACCAAGACTTCGACGAGAATGGCGTGATCTACTTTATCGGTACCAATGGCAAAACTAGTGGGGAATGGGTTAACCCCGCTCAGTACGGTTTGGTAACCGTAACCAGTTCCGACGGAAGAAACTTACCCTATGGAAGATTGGAGGACATTCTTTCACGTGATACTTCAGCTTTAAATTGCCACACCAACGATGATAAACGATCTTGGTTTAGCATAGATTTAGGTTTATTTATTATTCCCAGTGCGTATACTTTAAGACATGCAAGAGGTTATGGTCGATCGGCGTTACGGAATTGGTACTTTCAAATGTCGAAGGATGGTGTGCTTTGGACAACGTTGTACACGCATACACATGATATGTCCTTAAATGAACCAGGATCGACTGCTACCTGGCCACTTGAAATTTCTTCTGATGAACAACAAGGTAATGCTTTGGTTTATAATTTGTTCTGTTCTTCCACTGGGCGGAATAATTAGCTTAGATCAGTACTTTTAAGAATATTTTTAAAATAATTCTTTCCTATTCTTCAGGATGGCGACATATCCGAATTCAGCAAGCAGGTAAAAATGCCTCTGGACAAACTCATTACCTGAGTCTTTCCGGTTTCGAAATTTACGGTCAAGTTACTAGCGTTTGCGATGATATGGGAAAGGCTCACAAGGAGCAGGAAGCTCAATTGCGAAAGCAGAGGAGATTGGTCAAAACGCAGTTGTTAAAATATATGACTGTTGGTGCTAGAGTTGTAAGAGGCGTCGACTGGAAATGGAGGGATCAAGACGGCACTCCATCTGGAGAAGGTAAGTTTTGTTAGTTTATTAATTTATTTGAATATACAACGTTAAACCAATTGGTTCAGATCCATAGAATTCAGATACCGTAAATTCAGACAAAACAGTAAAATTTAAAAAAATTATAACTTCTTAGGTGTTTTGGAGATTAAATAATTTTTATTTTTGAGATAAAAAGTCTAATTTTTTTCCATAATGATTTACAAAAATTTGACATTAAATCAGGAAATAAAAATTCGAAGATTTATGTTATGTTTTGAAGTGATATTACTTTTCCAAAAAGAAACAAAACTCAGTATATAATAATAATAATAAGTTTGTTTGACGGTGGTAGACAATGAAGTAATATCAAAAAAATTACCTTGTCGGACTTCCATTGTCTTTATTTTGTTACTTAACACAACGTTTCGGTTGGTTACACTTGAAAACGGTTAGAGATACTAACTAACCGAAACGTTGTGTTAAGTAACAAAATAAAGACAATGGAAGTCCGACAAGGTAATTTTTTTTAATAATAAGTTTAATTAAAATTTAATAATATAGTAAATATGTTTATGTTGTCTTCTATAAACTTATTCTTCAATCCCCTGAATCTGAGCTTGTTAGGGGCAAATCCAATTTTGTTCTAGTATGTAAAATCATAAATATGCACTAAAAATCAAGTTTTAAAGTAAAAATGTTAATTTATAGTATAACGCATTTTTTTTTTAAATAAATATATTACCTATAATAAATTATTAATTTATAATTTTTAAGTAAAAAATATGACTTACGTAGTAAATTATTAAGAACAATATTAATTAATCAAAGCATTTCTAAAACAATTTTCAAATTGTCTGTTTTTAATATACATGTTTTTATTTTGACTTTAAATTTTTTTAATGAAATAAATTTTTTAATTTTTGTTGGTAAATAATCATTTAAATAAAAACAAATATTTGAAATTTTTTTGTCCTATGGACTTATTTATTTTAGGTTTTATGGTTATTTCATTTTTATGACGTGTATTATGATTATGGTTTTTAAATTGTATAAGGTTTTTATTTTTAAATATATATACATATTAAGATGTTAAAAATGTAATGTTGTCTTATGTTCAACTTTTTTGTTTCTGAATATAATTCTTTTGAAGGATAAAGATAATCTTTATTAAATATAATTTTTAGAAACCTTTTTTGTAATATTTCTAATTTTTTAACTAAAGTTCTATTTATTCCTCCCCAACCTAAAATTCCGTAATTTTAACTAACGCGTAATATAATATTTCCATATGTCTTACATTTAAAACTTTTTTAATGTTTTTAAAAATCGGTAGTAAACTTCTTAATTTTTTAATTAAGTATTCTAAGTGAAAATTCCAATTTAATTTACTGTCAAAAATATTTTATTTTATTAACTTTAAAAATTTGAATGTCTTCATTTATTTGAATACTATTCATATTTTGTGGTAGGTTATTTAGGTTTAAAGTAAAAGGAATATAATTTGTTTTATTAAAATTAATTGTTAACAAAATGTTATAAAACCAATTTTTTATAATTTTAAAATCTTTTTTAATTTTATTATTTAAGTTTTCCCAATTTGTATAAAGGTAATAAAATTACATTACAGGAACCGTTACCGGTGAACTTCATTCAGGATGGATTGACGTAACTTGGGACCATGGAGGGTCTAATTCGTACCGCATGGGTGCTGAGGGCAAATATGATCTCAAATTGGCGCCAGGTTTCGATGTGGAAGCCGCATCATCGTCCAAGCCTAGCTCCGCAAATAAACACAAGACTAAAGAAGAGAAACAAAGCGTATTGACTAGTAGAAAAAGTAGTTCTACACCTAGCTTACCAGAAGCAACTGATGTCAAATCGTCTGTAGCATCTACCGAACAAGCTGCATCAGCTGATAACTTGGCTGCGAAGCAAGCTGCAGAGACAATTGCAGAAAGTGTGTTGTCCGTAGCCAGAAATGAAGCTCTAGTTGCCGTGACATCTGAATCCCAAGCTGCAAGTACTGATAGTGAGCTCTCAGTTGTAGTCCACCCTCTTAGAGATCCACATCATGATTTATCAGCAATTAATAACAGTAGTGACTTGGCTACGATAGTAGAGAGTTTGACTTTGTCAGACACAAAGCCTACGTCGACTAAGAGACAGAATAGTGACGAGCCCTCTGATTGCGGAAAGGATTCCCAAAAATTGTCCAACGCCAAGTCTAATCGTGCATCTAGACTAAGCAATGTCACTGCCGCTGCTGCCGCACAAAGCTTTGTAGAAGCAGTGGAGGCATTAGATAAAATTCGCGAAGGTTCCGACATGTTAAGGAACAACACTAACAACTTTTTATCAGCAGAATTATTACAATCGGCCCTAAATATTAGCCAATCCAATCATCAAACAATAAATAATCTGTCAACTCTAGCAGGTAATACGGTGCGAATTTCCGTGTCTTCAAATTTAGAAGCTGACGAAGATAAGTCGACTAGAAGAAAAGAAGATGGTGGCGAAAGTAGTAGTGGCAAAAGTGCTTTCAGCAGTAGTGATAATGAAGAGGCTGTGAACAATGCTAATAATGCTAAGAATAATTCAATTGTAGTGACGAATCCTATGAGTGTCAGTGTGCCCAATTTAACCAGCACCGAGGCAAATAGTCAAATTGAAACCACCACCACAGCAGGTAATAATTTTTAATGCATATTTTTAGTTTTATTTTACAATGCTTTTAATATTAAATTAGGTCTTTATCGTTTTAACATAACGCATAGAATAAATAACTAATTTATCAATGCATCAAGTTATTTGAAATATTCGCCTAAATTTTGATGCAGTAGGAGAAAATAGGCAAATGTGTCAAATTTCTATCCAAATTCTACTTATATGGTTTTATAAACGTCCACCTATTTTAATATAAACTGTTGTTTTGAATAATTATTGTGTGTAGAGTAACTTTGTTATAATACTGTGTATTTTCCAAGATTTTACCATTATTTTATTAGAATTCGGCCATCGATACATACATCTATCTAATTTCCTTGAATATATGAATTACTTTAATTTTTTTTATATACAGCGTGTGCGTGGATTTGCTTGCCAAATGGAAAACTTCTATATTATCAATTTTTCGAAAAAAAAGTTATTCTTTATAAAAAGGTTTGCTTTTAAAATTATTAAGATTGGCATAAGAATTTCTTTTTAATGTTGTACATGGTGTCCCAAAAAACGAAAAACTCTAATTCTAAATGTGAAAAGAAGTATACCAATATTTATTAGCCGGCAAATTGGAAAGCGCGAAAAGCGCATTAAATCGTCAACTAATTTGTAGTATACAGGGCAATGATAAAGTTTTTTTTTTAATAGTTACTTAACATTTTTGATAAAAATTATTAGGTGTGTGATGAACAACGGGAGGCTTATTGAAATTTAATCATCTATGTATATTTGTTCGTGTTTACTGTGTTATTACTAGTAATTAAAAAACTTGTTATGTGTAAATATGTTTATATGATTGTTTAACTTGTAAATTATCTAAATATTTTAATCATTCTGTATACTAAATTAACCTGCAAATAGTACATTGATGGCTTAATAATAAATATTGCAATGGTATTTATCCATATTGTTTATCAAAAATGTTAAGTAACTATTCAAAAAAAACTTTATCATTGGCCCTGTATACTACAAATTAGTTTACGATTTAATGCGCTTTTCGCGCTTTCCAATTTGCCAGTTAATCGGTCGTTATAAAGTTTTTTCACATTTAGAATTAATGTTTTTCATTTTTTGAGACACCATGTACAACATTAAAAAGAAATTCTTATGCCAATCTTAATAATTTTAAAAGCAAAACTTTTTATAAAGAATAACTTTTTTTCGAAAATTGATAATAAAAAAGTTTTCCATTTGGCAAGCAAATCCACGCACACGCTGTATATCCTTATTTTCAACCGACTTAAAAAGTTCTTTACAGAGAATAAACACCAAATATACGATATATAAAATCACAAATAATAAAAATCATGTTTAGTAACTATTAATAACTCCATCGAAATTATTTTAAAAAAAATATATAGTACATAAAATACATACGTTAAAATTAGTTTAGTTTTAATAAATATTTTTTTAGTTTTTTTTTTAAATCCATAATTTCGATATTTCTTTAATTTTTTTCGGCCAACTGTTATTCCTTTATATAATATTGATCTTTGGCCAAAACTATTCTTTACCATAGGTGTTTGAAAAATATGATGTTTTTGTTTCGTGTTGTGAATAATGTTGGTCAGATGAAATATTATAATTAATTGTTTTTCTTTAATAATAATATAGTGTATTAGAATGCATAGTTTTAATTTATAAAGCTTTTCCAAATTTAAATATCCATTTGGTTCATACAAATTTATAGTTGGTTCTAAAAAAGGATGTTGATGTATGCATTTAATTATTTTGTTTTGTAGTTTTTTTTAATGGCTGAATTGTAGTTAAATTCGCTGATTCCAAAATTGAAATCATATACTGTAATTTGTATTATGTATAAATTGGGTTTTCAAATTAATTATAATTCTATTACAGTTATACATCCATGCAAAACCACAACTAGCAATGCATGGCGGTACACTCGCTCACATTTTAGCTTAAACAAATTATCTACGATATTTTTATAACAATACAATAATTACGCCTATTATCGCAATTTCTATTTCAAGATCTAGCGAATTTACTATCTCTATTTTAAAGTTTTTTTTAATAATTGATACTGAGTGGTATTCTGGCGGTAAAGATAATTAACTTCGGTATGTCAAAAAGATGAGTGGGGGGGGAAAGTCAAAAACATGAAATCATTTATGTCAAGATAAAATATGACACGTTAAAAATAAGAGTGGCTAACAGAATATAAAGGAAACTATTGGTAATATCCACTAAAGAAGTTAAAAATTTAGCACGAGTCTTCTGTATTAACCATGAAAATAAAAACTGATGGTAGATTAAGTGTTATTTGATCACATCATTGTTCTTCCGCACAAAGTTAGCACTGACATACAATATTTTCATACTTTTAAACGAAATAATAGAAGCTTCTTCACTAAAAATATTGAAATGACTCAAAAACACATACAATTAAAACCACTTTTAGTAACGTCGTAACTTTACCTGACTAAAATATCGTATTAGCAGTAAAACTATGAGTAAACCGAAGAAATGAAGCGCTAGAAAACTTTGAATGTGACATCAATGACATTGGGAGAAATGATTTATTAACAAAGTAGTCTAGTAGTAAATCAAGGGTTAATCTACGGATTACTTTGATTGTGAGAAATCAGGGCTGCCAATGCCACAATCGAGGTTGTCTGGGGAGGCTTAGCCCCTCCTGTTGTAAACTATCATCTTTTTGCCGTAACCACTAGAATAGCACGAAAATGTATTTTTCACAATTTTAACTAAAATAATTATAACATTTTAATTATGGCCAAACATCCACAATATCGTGCCATCAAAAAATAATAACCTAAGGCAATAAAAGCCATCTGTAAATAGTTTATCCAAAGACTAATTTTTCTAAAATCTGTGTATTAATGAAAGCGGTTCATGTGACCTAACTTGTCTTCCCATTTTATGCTCAGCCATACCAACTAAATTATAGTACTAAACTTCGCAGGCCTATTGGAGACATTTGCAGCACTAGCTCGCCGACGACAATCGAGCTCCTCGACAACAGCAGCAAATTCCGCACTTAATGCTAGTTCAAACAATACCCAGGTTGCCAACACAAATGCACAAAATAATCAAAATACTGGCTGTATCTTTCCACGAGCACCCAACTCGGTATCTAGTCTAGTAAGGCTTGCCCTGTCCAGTAATTTCCCCAGCGGCTTGCTGAGCACTGCCCAGAGTTATCCCAGCTTGTCTTCTAGTAACAATGCTGGAGGTCAGCAAGTGGGCATTTCGACTACAGCAGGTAATTTAATTTGCAGTTAAATAAAATACATGTTGTTGTACGTGGTAAGGGACAAAAGTACAGGGCTTGCTAAAATAAAAATTCAGACTCAACTGAAGTTCTTATGTTGGTAAATGTCTACAAAAATTTTAAAAACTTTACCTATGTATCGGTTGTGATTAAATTCCAATTTTTTTTACCTATTTTACACTGCTACAAAACAATGTAAAGTTTGAGACTAAAAGAAAATAGATAGATAGAAGATTTATATTTTTAAGTAGTTAATAAGAATTGATATAATATGCTGTAAATGTCTCTTAACTCGAGTATGTTTTCATTGCTTTGTTAGTGAAAAATAATGTACTAAAACCACCCCAAATGTACCAAAACCTTGTTTTAATGACAGCTATTGTTGCAATAGGTAAATATTAATTGGAAGCTTTAGATTAGTAATTTTTAAATCTTGTTTTGAAAACTCTGGTCCTGAGAATGGATATTCCATTTCCCTACGAAATCAAATCTGCTTTCTGGTTGGCTAGAGGAGCTGCCAATTTTAAAGCTCCCACCTCGAATCTTGTTCCTTTTTTTAACCTGTCTTCGATTTAAATTATCGACTTTATGCTTTCGCGGCGTTTTTTTAATTATTTCTAAGAAATTTTTTTTGACATTAGAAAGATTTTTATTAATGTTATATTTTTCCAATATGTTCCAATTAAGATATGATAAATCTGTTATAGTAAAAAAATAGCCCATTCATTTGTTTTAACAGAATTGAGATTTGTTTTAATATGCAAAAATATAAAATTCGAGAAAAATTGACCGAGTGCCACGTTAAAAAGGTATCAAGAAAAATTATATTGATATAATTTTTACTTTACTGAGAAATTTTGATTCATTGCTTCTTCGCTAGCAAAAAACTATACCAGTAAAAAGTATTTTCGGAAAAGAATCGCTTTTAGACGACGCATAACGAAATAGAACAATCTTACAAAAAATGTATCATCTAAAAATTTCATTAAAATTAATTTCTACTAAATATTATTTACTGCAGGTGCTGTTCAAGGTTTAAGCCAAGCGCTTACCATGAGCCTGACATCGACGAGCAGCGACAGCGAACAAGTTTCTTTAGAAGATTTCCTAGAATCTTGCAGGGCGCCCACGCTGCTTGCAGAACTGGATGATGATGAGGAAATGGGCGATAATGACGATGAGAATGACGACGATGAAAATGAGGATGACGCAGATTATGAGGAGGTTAGTGCGTTCAAATTTATGGGAAAAGTCGTGTCAAAACTGGATTAAAATAAAACCGAAAAAGTAAAAAAAATAAAAGTGTAACTTTGTTAACTTGATTAATTATTTAATCTCTAGATTGCAGTGAAACTCTTACCACCTCTCTGTGTAATACTATCAATACACTTTACAACGTTTATTTTTGTAGGTTATGGTATCCCGAAATCTGCTAAGCTTCATGGAGGAAGAGGGCTTTGATCCTTTACATAATACCAAAAGAAGATCGTGGGATGATGAATATGTCTTAAAACGCCAGTTTAGCGCGCTTATCCCAGCTTTTGACCCACGACCTGGAAGGACAAATATTAATCAAACTAGTGATCTTGAAATACCGTCACCAGGTTAGTGAGCATTAAAACTTGTTGGGTTTAATAATTCATCGCTGGATAAGTTACTATTTCTCACTAACCAAAAACCTCTGGTATTTAAAATCATATTTAAATCCGCCAGGAACGAATGTTGGTATTAAATTCCTGCCCAGTAAATCCACGTGCAGTAATAACATTTACTTTTTGTGTAGGTCAAGAAGAAACTCCAACCACTTCGGAGCACGAACTTCTACCGCAACCAAAGCTACAGTTAATCCTAAAAGGACCAAATATGCCGGGTATTACCGATGTAGAAATTGAGCTTAATGATCCGTCATGGACGATATTCAGAGCAGTTCAGGAATTGATGCAACTGGCCGAATTCCCGTCTAAACAAGAGAAGTTGAGGCGGTTATGGGAACCTACATATTTGTAAGTTTGTTTGTATTACCGGCTTTAGGTCCTAAATTATACTGACGTCACGAACGGAAACGCTGTATCTGCATAAAACACACAGATACATATTTACACTATTTATACATAATGAAACTAATATGCATCTTACAAAATTTGGTCAACTTTACCTCTTGTAACCTCTGTAACCTACTGTATAAAGGAAATTTCCTACAATTTTTTTTGTATGTTACAGAATCGTCTACAGAGAGGTTAAAGAAGATGGATCTTATGACACAGAAGAGGGAAGGGCGACTCCAGTAGCCAGCCAATTCTCACGCAGTGGAGGAAGCTCAATTGCAGGAAATTCTCTGTCGCCTTCTACTCCTGTCCCAGGTACACCCTCTGTATCAAGTTGTACAGTGGAAGATGTCCTACAGTTGTTAAGACACCTGTTTGTCATTACCACTTCTAACAGTAAAGGGTTGTTAGATCACAAACTCCTTGATCCGACAGACGTTAATCATGATTTATATTCGAGCAAGAAGATAACCAACAAACTACTACAGGTAAGCTAGGTGCAAAACTTAAAATCTTAAGAAGCTATATATATATTTTATTCTATATCAGATGTGGTGCTACCTTCACCCTTTATTTACATATCTTTTAATATGATTTTCTCGTTTAGTTATTATTTTCTCTATTTTAGCAAATTCAAGACCCATTGGTTTTATCCAGTGCCAGTTTACCAGCATGGTGCGAAGAACTAAATCATTCTTGTCCATTCTTGTTCCCGTTTGAAACGAGGCAACTATACTTTAACTGCACCGCATTCGGTGCGTCTAGAAGTATTGTTTGGTTGCAAACTCAACGCGACGTGACTATAGAAAGACAACGAACCCCAGGTCTCTCTCCGAGAAGAGACGATCCTCACGAATTTAGAGTAGGAAGACTGAAACATGAACGGGTTAAAGTTCCCAGAGGAGAAGAGTTACTAGACTGGGCAATACAGGTCATGAAGGTGCACTCGAGCCGAAAATCCATTCTAGAAGTAGAATTTGCCGGCGAAGAAGGCACCGGACTCGGACCAACCCTCGAATTTTATGCTCTGGTTGCAGCGGAATTGCAAAGACGAGACTTGGGCATGTGGATCTGTGATGACGATTTCAATAATGAGACCATAGATTTAGGGGAGGGTATGAAGCCACCTGGTTATTATGTGAGACGACCGTTAGGATTGTTCCCAGCACCGTTACCTCAACACTCGTCCGCTTGTGATACAGCTATCAAATACTTTAAGTTCCTGGGAGTCTTTTTGGCCAAGGTTCTACAAGACGGTCGTTTGGTTGATTTACCATTAAGCAAAAGCTTCTTAAAACTTATATGTCAAGGTGAGGTTCGGAACACGGTGAATGAAAGGATAGGATTCTCAGGCGCAAAGAAGATCACTGAGGAAGATGTGATGACTTCGAGCTATATCTCCGAAGAAAGTGAGAAAGAATTGGAACTGGATCCTCCAAAAATGATTATTGAGGATAAAAAGCCTTGGTATCATAATATCCTAAGTGAAGAGGACTTGTACGAGATTGACCCGGTCCGAGCAACATTCTTAAAACAAATAAGAGAGCTAGTCAAACAAAAGCAGAAAATATTACAAGATCACACTCTATCGCCTGAAAGCAAATCTCATCAGATCCAAAATCTGTCATTACATCATTCTACAGGACCGGTATCGTTAGAAGATCTAGCTCTGACTTTCACTTACTTACCAAGTTCTGAAGTTTACGGATATGAAAGTGTGAATTTAGTACCAAATGGTGCAGACATAGAAGTGACTATAGAAAATGTTGAAGAGTATGCGGAGCTTACGACTTCGTTCTGCTTAGATCAGGGTATCGCTAGGCAGTTAGAGGCTTTCCATAAGGGATTCTGCGACGTTTTTCTAATGGAAAAGTTAGCTGCCTTCAGTCCAGATGAGGTCACAGTTATGTTGTGCGGAAATCAAAATCCTGAGTGGACTAGAGATGACTTATTAAATTATACTGAACCTAAGCTGGGCTACACGAAAGATAGGTATGTATTTACATATTTTGTGTTCCATTAAAGCTTGTAAAAGTGTTGTGCATCGACATTGCCTATTTTATTTTTGAAATAGTAAAAACGCCTGGGCTACTTCAGAAAAAATTACATTAAGTAAAACAGTCAAGGTTCACCCCCTGTTTACTTCAAAATAATCCTCCCTATATAATAATAAGTTTATTTAAAATTTAATAATATAATAAATATGTCTATGTTGTCTTCTCTAAACTTATTCTTCAATCCCCTGAAGCTGGGCTTGTTAGGGGCAAATCTTATTTTTTGTTTTAGTATGTAAAATCATAAATATGCATCAAGTTTTAAAGTAAAAATGCTAATTTATAGTATAAACGCGGCTTTTTTGAAGAAATATATTACCTATAATAAAATTAGTAATTTACAACTTTTAAGTAAAAAATATTACTTATATATAGTGTGGTTGTTTAAGTGTGCAACATATGGGCATTTTTTTTTATTACCGATTTCTCAGAAAATTTTATTCTTGATAAAAGTTGGTGCATGTTCGATAATCATATTAGGTGCACTTGGAATGGTTGCAAGTCAAACGGCGTACAGGGTAGGCCAAAAAATATAAAACTTGTACAAGAATAAACTTTTTAATAAACATTTAAAATAAAAATTTTGCACTTTAAATAATAGTTTTTTAATTAGCATATTACCACTACTTATGTTTTATCTTGTTAAAAAGAATTTTTAGGATATTTTAAACTTGTGTTTAATATCGTTGCAACAAACATGAAGTTTGTGATTCCTTAATAAATTAAAAATTCAAGTAAATTTTACAAATATGCTTGAATTTGAACAAAGATATATGAAATTGATTTGATTTTGATTAATTTATGAATTATGGTGGATATAAAAAAAAAATGGAAAATTATTAATGTTTTTTAAAAAAATATATTTTTTTTTATTTTAGGTCACGTTTTTGAATTTATGCATAACTTTTAATTTAACAACTTTTCTTAATAACATTTTGCTGAATTTTCTGAAATAGGGGTACTTTATTCTTGTACAAGTTTTATATTTTTTGGCCTACCCTGTACGCCGTTTGACTTGTAACCATTCCAAGTGGACCTAATTTGATTATCGAACATGCACCAACTTTTATCAAGAATAAAATTTTCTGGGAAATCGGTAATAAAAAAAATGCCCATATGTTGCACACTTAACAACCACACTGTATAGGGAGGCATTAAGTCTACAATTTAAAATTATAGAATTTACAGAATTATATTCTGTTTATGAAAATTATTAAAAAGTTAAATAGTTTAGATGCTATAGAACCCTGCGTCCAGATTGGGCCTACTGGGACGGTATAGTGTCTCGGAAAATAATGTTATATTTTTCTTTTACAGTCCCGGCTTCCAAAGATTTGTCAACGTTTTAGTTGATATGACTCCCGAAGAGAGAAAAGCGTTCTTGCAATTCACAACAGGCTGCAGCTCGTTACCGCCTGGTGGTCTTGCCAATCTTTATCCGCGTCTGACTATTGTACGCAAAGTCGACGCCGGAGAAGGCTCGTATCCGTCTGTGAACACATGCGTTCACTATCTTAAGTTACCTGAATACACCACAGAAGAGATTCTGAAGGAAAGACTACTAGCTGCGACTAAAGAGAAAGGATTCCATTTAAATTAATGTTAATTCTTTACCTTTCAAACGTATAATTTAAATCTGTCCAGCGGACAACGTTGTAAGAACATTTAAAGGCACGTTTTATAAAATGTGTATGAAAAATAAGATCAGCCCTAGGACGTATTCACCCTGGTAACATTATATCGCTTTACCCTTTTAAAACCCGAATTTCAGGACGATGAATCCAATATTTGGGAACATAAGGGTTCTTTTTTTTGTTAGGGCATACGTGTTGTTAAATAGCAACACGTTACGATAACATACTCGGTTTTCTAATGATGTATTCATTATTAATAACGACAATTAACAGTTAAATTTTCGTCTTAAATTTGTTTTGAATGGGAGAGATCCCGTTAATTTTAAACGGACTTCGTCAAATTGTAAAAAGCAGCATGTGGTTCCTGTTGCCAATAGAAATAAACTTCGTTAAGCGTCACTTTTTGACAGGCGTCAGACAACTACATCGGGCGGACCCTTAAGAAGTTTTTGAAGAAAAAGGTCTAGTTGGCTTTTTAAAGAAAAAGTTATGGTTGAATTGAATACATTATACGAAAATTGGGGTTATCAAACACATGGATGAATATCTTGAATATAAAAATAATTATAACAGGTACATTACAACGTTGTCTGAGAGTATGATTTAAACCCCCAGGTCTTGTTGGGCAGTAACTGTATAAATGTGTTTTAGGATTAAAGATGTTAAAGAGGTGTACTGATTGTTTTTCGTATTTATTTGTTTTAGCTAAATCTTTATAGAAAAGAAAAAATAATATATGTATACAGATAAATTATCTCGATAATCTGGATCTTAAAACATCTAAATAATATCCCTAGTGATAATACTAATGTATATTATGACCAAATTATGATTGCTGATCGATAAAACGTGATGTCATGAATGTGATTATTTTGCAATATAGAATATTATAAATTCAGATGATTAGTAAAGATTAAATGGTGGGTTTGTTAGTTGTAATATTGCTTTAACTATTCTGCAAACTATTACCTACTTTAAATTTATGATTAAAATTATGTATTTATCTGATGTTAATAAAACTAGAACAATGAAACTAATTTAAAACGAAGCTTTTTTTTATCCTTATGAAAGTGAAAAGATTATTTTTAGTGTCCGGCCGAAACAAGATTTTCAGCCGAAACCGAAACCTAAAAAATTTTATTGTACCTATTACTGAAATTTAATTTATTTTATATAGGACGAGATCGATCTTGGGAACGGATTGAACTACTCCCACTAAAAAAAAAGTCGACAGAAAAAATCTATTATTTATATACAGTGTGACCGGTAAAGTCCGCATAAAATGGGATTTTTTTTTATTAAGGTGGGAGTATCAACATGCTTGCCAACCTATAACCTATTTCGCGTAGATTTATTTATGTTTTCTAGCTTTTATACAAAATTTAAAGAAAATCAGTATCGATCTATAGGTAATAATTGACATATTTAATAAATATCACGGAATTTCATAACTTATTTTAGGAGAATTGTATAGCGAACAATATCGGGTAAGATTTTTTTTAACATTATTATGTCATTGTCACTCATTGTTCTTTCACTATACAATTCTCCCAAAATTAGCAATAAAATAAATTGATATTTTTGTAATATATCAGATACTACCTAAATAATGTACCGACGATATTGATCTTCTTTAAATGTTAGTTATTAAAATACTAAACTCAAAAAATCAACGCGAAATAGGTTATAGGTTGGCAATAGATTGAATGACGTTGAGAATTCAACCTTGGGTGCGTTCAGGAAACGTTACAAAGTACACATTTCTTACTTTTTTGTGACCAAGTTCGTTCATAAATTATGTAACATGTTACTCTGTAACTTCTGTTTCAGCGTTCATAAATTCATTTTGACTTTACCGAAGGAGTCCATTTCTTACCATGGTCTAGAGCATGGCTATAAATGACCGAGTTTGCGCGTTTTAAATCTTGTTGACAGCTTTGAAAAAAACGTTGTATAACTAACCTACAATTTGAGTTCTCTAATAAACCCTTTATTTTTCTGTGAGTTCTCGGCATACAAATACAATCAAAAGCAACGAACACCAAGAAACAAAACAACAGTCAAAAGTTATAGGTTATGTTGAAACGAATTTTGACATTTGAACAAATGAGGTGCAAAATTCGTTCACAAATCTGGGCTAACTCTGGGATCCACTTTAAATGTCAACAAGTTTCATTACAGTGTAAAGTATTCCTTTCCTTGTTGTTTCCTGAACGCACCCCTTAATAGCTTTATTTGAAGTTTGACTTTGGCATCAAGTGCTGCGTCGATTGAGATGAAAATTAAGGTTGAATTCTCAACGTCATTCAATCTATTGCCAACCTATAACCTATTTCGCGTTGATTTTTTGAGTTTATTATTTTAATAACTAACATATAAAGAAAATCAATATCGTCGGTACATTATTTTGGTAGTATCTGATATATTACGAAAATATCAATTTATTTCATTGCTAATTTTGGGAAAATTGTATAGTGAAAGAACAATGAGTGACAATGACATAATAATGTTAAAAAAAATCTTACCCGATATTTTTCGCTATACAATTCTCCTAAAATAAGTTATGAAATTCCTTGATATTTATTAAATATGTCAATTATTACCTATAGAATATCAAGTCGATACTGATTGTCTTAAAATTTTGTATAAAAGCTAGAAAACATAAATAAATCTACGCGAAATAGGTTATAGGTTGGCAAGCATGTTGATACTCCCACCTTAAGCAAAAAAATACATTCGCGTTATTTGTCAATTTTTTTTTTCGAATACTTAATTCAAAAGTGGGGTTATTTCTGAAAATATCGAATAAGTTATTAGAAAAAGGTTTTTTTAAATGCAGTTTGTAGCCCACATTCAAAATTTCAGCTGCATAAGCAGTGCCATACGCATAGGTGTGGTAGGGGGATTCCAGTCATTGGATTGGTCTACGAACTGTCATTTACTTGTACCAAAGCTATCTCATGGGATTTGTTTTAGTTTGAAAAGGTTTTAAAAATCCCCGCCTTTTCTGACGTCAGCACTTAGCCTGTACCATTGCGCCCAAAAAAAAACTGGGACACGCAATTTTATTATATAATATTTCCCAGCCTAATACAAATTTTCAGCTTCGACATTGAAATGTCATTTTGACAATAGGTATATCAAATTTTTTTATTTGTTGTCACTAAATAAATATTATAAAGTGTTAAACATGCCTTCGTTAAGTGTGGAATAAAAAGCTATTATATATACGCGAGTAAGAGAACATGTTCCTATAAGAGATATTGCTAAAGAATTACATATAAGTAAGTAAAAATACCGTGTTTTTGTGTAAAAGTAAAATACTCGAGACTGGAACTATTGGAAAAAAGCAAGGTTCCGGCCGCCCAAAAATTTCAACAGAAGTTCAAGATAGGGATGTTATTAACTATTTGCGCGATAACCCCTTTGAAACAGCAATAAAAGCTGCTCGAAACCAATTTTCCTGGTTCAACGAATACTGCTCGTCGAAGGATTCGGGGCTCAGATATCAGGAGTCGTCGCGCTGCCAATAAAATTTTCTTAACAGAGGTAAATAAAGACAGAAGGCTAGATTTTGCACAAAACTATGTCAATCAAAATAATATATGGGAAACAGTATTTTTTTCCGATAAAAAGACATTTCGGTCTTGTAACAACGGAAAAATTCGTGTATACAGACCCACAGGAGCGAGGTATGATGAGCAGTATATACCCATAAAACAAATATGAGTGGTCGGTTTTCAGTAAACAAACATTTGGGCATGGATCAGTAGCAGAGGTCTAGGAGTTTGCAAAATAGTGCAAGAAAGGCTCAATGCCCTTTTATACTGTATACAGCAGTATACGGAGAAAATGTCATATTCAGCATGACAATTCCCCAATTCATACATCTCGACTAGTCCAGCAATATCTACAAGAAAATGAAATAAATGTTTTACCTTAACCATCTAAGAATCCCGATCTCAACCCCATAGAAAATTTTTGGGGTAAAATGACCAAATATATATATAAACATGACTTCAGACCCCCAAACAACAGGAACTACTAGAAAAAATAAGAGAATCATGGGGTCTGATATATCTGAGGATTATATAAGAAATTTAGTTCTTAGTATGCCTCGACGACTTCAAAGTCATTAATAATAATAGTTCTATGACTAAATATTAAAATGTAAAAAATAATATATTTAATGTTTTTTTTGTTATTTTTGATTTGATATTCAATGACCGCAATTTAGAAATCACCTATTTAATTATCAAGGTGAAATTCTCACAATAAAATTAACACGAATATATTACTTTCCACGGCAGCGGTAATGCGTGTTTAAATTTTAATTATTATAGTCCAAGAGCAAGAAATAAAGAAAATTTTGTGTGCCAGTTTTTTTTTTGGCACAATGGTACATTCCCCCTTAAATTCAAAATGGTGGTCGACACATAGGCAGAAAATGGTCGAAAATCTGGATTTAGACAACTAATGACCCTCCCTTACAATTGCCAATAGAAAATTGTAAAAAAATTTTAAATTTCAAATATTCATCCCGACTGCGGTTGAATCAGGATTTAGTAAAAATACCATTGTACTAGGTAGGTAACTAAGTAATAGGAGTCGAGGAAGAACCTAAGCTGGCGAGTGTTACGGACTAGCCTGTAGGTTTTCAAGCAACAACGACGTGTATGTTGCTATCAAGTCGTATTAGTGTATTAGCAAGGTCGATAATTTTTGAAACCAAAAAAATTATGATGAAACCCATTGGAAAGGAAGAGAATATAACAAAAATGAAAGGAAAAATAATTTAGGGGCGATCCGAGGTCGGGAAGTGGAAGGGGGTGAGTTTTTAAGGGTAGAAAACGATTTATCTCGATTTCCGGCAAAACTACAAGTCCTATGGAAAAACGTTAAATGGCAATGTTGTAGGTAATAAAAAGATCTACAACTTTTGCCTTTGCACTTTTTTCACATAA
This sequence comes from Polydrusus pterygomalis, assembly GCA_963969555.1. Lineage (NCBI taxonomy): Eukaryota > Metazoa > Arthropoda > Insecta > Coleoptera > Curculionidae > Polydrusus > Polydrusus pterygomalis. The sequence goes on from OZ018379.1 coordinate 27,050,204, forward strand.
CCTCGAAATTTATGTGAAAAAATCAAATAACCATGTTTTTGGTTTTTTATTTTTATCTTTTACAAAAAATTTTTTTTTTCACAAAATTTGGTGAAAAATTACCTTTTTATGTCCCAAACACATTGTAATTTTTTTGATTTAAAATATTTATTTGTTCGCCTTATTTTGACTTAATATCGAAAAAGCACCCTAATTTTCAATCGAAAATTCTCACGTCAAAATATCTGCTTTTTTAAAAAAGTCGGTGGGCTTTTTGTTCCTTGAAATCTCTACTTTCTGATGGTGTAAAAAAATATACATTACTATACCGGGTGTCCACGGAAGGTGGCTCGCCCCTCTAACTTTTTTGTTTTTCAAGATAATGAAATAAAATTCGGGGGATTTGTATACGACATAAAACTGCATTTTTTGACACGTGACTCAACATTATGGAACTTCCGGTTAACCGGAAGTGACATAAACTTTCGATTTTTAAATGGGACACCTGGTATATTTTTACTTTTTTTGACTCCATATGACATTCTAAATACAACGATGTGTCACTTGTCACTTTTTGTCACCAAGAAAATATTTTTTTTTCAACTTTTTCACTCCTTGTAAAATTATTATTTTCCATGTTTTTTAAACAACAAACTAATTTACTTTGGCAGAAGCTGTTGGCATTTGAATTTTCTTCAAGGCATGATTTTGTTTTATCAGTTTTGCTGGTCACAGGCTACTTGATGCATTTAAATCTAAATTTATTCTCAAAAGATGCTTCATTTTAGGAAAGTTCTAAGTTAACTTTTTAAAGTTTTTTAATGGCAGCTTTTCTAAAACCTAATAGTGTATGGTATCAAAATAATCGTAATAAAATCCTCTTTTTTCTTAACCCGACGAGCCACCATGTTGTCATTTAAAAAAATGAGTTATACAACTTTAAAGATTAAATTTTGCATAGCACATAGCATTGGATCAAAAATAGTAAAATTGTGTTTTTCCCAAGATTAGAGAACTGAAATAAGTGATTTTAAGGTATTCATAGCCCTCTAGATAAAACAATAAATTTGGAAAAAAAATATTTTTTTGGTGACAAAAAGTGACAAGTGAAACATCGGTGTATTTAGAATGTAATATGGAGTCAAAAAAAGGAAAAATATATCAGGTGTCCCATTTAAAAATCGAAAGTTTATGTCACTTCCGGTTAAACCGGAAGTTTCATAATGTTGAGTCACCTGTCGAATAATGCAGTTTTATGTCGTATACAAATCCCCCGAATTTTATTTCATTACCTTGAAAAACAAAAAAGTTAGAGGGGCGAGCCACCTTCCGTGGACATACGGTATTTATATGTTCTCAAAAAATGCAAAGAAACGAAAGTCTTATTAAATATTAACTTATTTGGTTGTTAATTATAGTGGTATATTTCGACTTGCAGTTTTTTGTTTATCAATGTAACATGGAATCTTACGTTTTTCGAGTAATTAAAGTATAAATTTTAATAAATAGCTTAAAATTGTACATGATTAAAAAAAAAATTTCGGATTCGAGTTTTTTCGTTTCTTTGCATTTTTTGAGAACATTTACAATAGGAATGTATATTTTTTTACACCATCAGAAAGTAGAGATTTCAACGAACAAAAAGCCCACCGACTTTTTTAAAAAAGCAGATATTTTGACGTGAGAATTTTCGATTAAAAATTAGGGAACTTTTTCGATATCAAGTCAAAATAAGGTGAAAAAATAAATATTTTAAATTAAAAAAATTACTGTGTGTTTGGGATATGGAGGGCTTTAGGTTAGAAGTCCGATCGCAATACATTGGTTTCGGGAAAAGTTTTGTTACTTGTACCAAAGCTATCTCATGGGATTTGTTTTAGTTTGAAAAGGTTTTAAAAATCCCCGCCTTTTCTGACGTCAGCACTTAGCCTGTACCATTGCGCCCAAAAAAAAACTGGGACACGCAATTTTATTATATAATATTTCCCAGCCTAATACAAATTTTCAGCTTCGACATTGAAATGTCATTTTGACAATAGGTATATCAAATTTTTTTATTTGTTGTCACTAAATAAATATTATAAAGTGTTAAACATGCCTTCGTTAAGTGTGGAATAAAAAGCTATTATATATACGCGAGTAAGAGAACATGTTCCTATAAGAGATATTGCTAAAGAATTACATATAAGTAAGTAAAAATACCGTGTTTTTGTGTAAAAGTAAAATACTCGAGACTGGAACTATTGGAAAAAAGCAAGGTTCCGGCCGCCCAAAAATTTCAACAGAAGTTCAAGATAGGGATGTTATTAACTATTTGCGCGATAACCCCTTTGAAACAGCAATAAAAGCTGCTCGAAACCAATTTTCCTGGTTCAACGAATACTGCTCGTCGAAGGATTCGGGGCTCAGATATCAGGAGTCGTCGCGCTGCCAATAAAATTTTCTTAACAGAGGTAAATAAAGACAGAAGGCTAGATTTTGCACAAAACTATGTCAATCAAAATAATATATGGGAAACAGTATTTTTTTCCGATAAAAAGACATTTCGGTCTTGTAACAACGGAAAAATTCGTGTATACAGACCCACAGGAGCGAGGTATGATGAGCAGTATATACCCATAAAACAAATATGAGTGGTCGGTTTTCAGTAAACAAACATTTGGGCATGGATCAGTAGCAGAGGTCTAGGAGTTTGCAAAATAGTGCAAGAAAGGCTCAATGCCCTTTTATACTGTATACAGCAGTATACGGAGAAAATGTCATATTCAGCATGACAATTCCCCAATTCATACATCTCGACTAGTCCAGCAATATCTACAAGAAAATGAAATAAATGTTTTACCTTAACCATCTAAGAATCCCGATCTCAACCCCATAGAAAATTTTTGGGGTAAAATGACCAAATATATATATAAACATGACTTCAGACCCCCAAACAACAGGAACTACTAGAAAAAATAAGAGAATCATGGGGTCTGATATATCTGAGGATTATATAAGAAATTTAGTTCTTAGTATGCCTCGACGACTTCAAAGTCATTAATAATAATAGTTCTATGACTAAATATTAAAATGTAAAAAATAATATATTTAATGTTTTTTTTGTTATTTTTGATTTGATATTCAATGACCGCAATTTAGAAATCACCTATTTAATTATCAAGGTGAAATTCTCACAATAAAATTAACACGAATATATTACTTTCCACGGCAGCGGTAATGCGTGTTTAAATTTTAATTATTATAGTCCAAGAGCAAGAAATAAAGAAAATTTTGTGTGCCAGTTTTTTTTTTGGCACAATGGTACATTCCCCCTTAAATTCAAAATGGTGGTCGACACATAGGCAGAAAATGGTCGAAAATCTGGATTTAGACAACTAATGACCCTCCCTTACAATTGCCAATAGAAAATTGTAAAAAAATTTTAAATTTCAAATATTCATCCCGACTGCGGTTGAATCAGGATTTAGTAAAAATACCATTGTACTAGGTAGGTAACTAAGTAATAGGAGTCGAGGAAGAACCTAAGCTGGCGAGTGTTACGGACTAGCCTGTAGGTTTTCAAGCAACAACGACGTGTATGTTGCTATCAAGTCGTATTAGTGTATTAGCAAGGTCGATAATTTTTGAAACCAAAAAAATTATGATGAAACCCATTGGAAAGGAAGAGAATATAACAAAAATGAAAGGAAAAATAATTTAGGGGCGATCCGAGGTCGGGAAGTGGAAGGGGGTGAGTTTTTAAGGGTAGAAAACGATTTATCTCGATTTCCGGCAAAACTACAAGTCCTATGGAAAAACGTTAAATGGCAATGTTGTAGGTAATAAAAAGATCTACAACTTTTGCCTTTGCACTTTTTTCACATAACCTCGAAATTTATGTGAAAAAATCAAATAACCAAGTTTTTGGTTTTTTATTTTTATCTTTTACAAAAAATTTTTTTTTTCACAAAATTTGGTGAAAAATTACCTTTTTATGTCCCAAACACATTGTAATTTTTTTGATTTAAAATATTTATTTGTTCGCCTTATTTTGACTTAATATCGAAAAAGCACCCTAATTTTCAATCGAAAATTCTCACGTCAAAATATCTGCTTTTTTAAAAAAGTCGGTGGGCTTTTTGTTCCTTGAAATCTCTACTTTCTGATGGTGTAAAAAAATATACATTACTATACCGGGTGTCCACGGAAGGTGGCTCGCCCCTCTAACTTTTTTGTTTTTCAAGATAATGAAATAAAATTCGGGGGATTTGTATACGACATAAAACTGCATTTTTTGACACGTGACTCAACATTATGGAACTTCCGGTTAACCGGAAGTGACATAAACTTTCGATTTTTAAATGGGACACCTGGTATATTTTTACTTTTTTTGACTCCATATGACATTCTAAATACAACGATGTGTCACTTGTCACTTTTTGTCACCAAGAAAATATTTTTTTTTCAACTTTTTCACTCCTTGTAAAATTATTATTTTCCATGTTTTTTAAACAACAAACTAATTTACTTTGGCAGAAGCTGTTGGCATTTGAATTTTCTTCAAGGCATGATTTTGTTTTATCAGTTTTGCTGGTCACAGGCTACTTGATGCATTTAAATCTAAATTTATTCTCAAAAGATGCTTCATTTTAGGAAAGTTCTAAGTTAACTTTTTAAAGTTTTTTAATGGCAGCTTTTCTAAAACCTAATAGTGTATGGTATCAAAATAATCGTAATAAAATCCTCTTTTTTCTTAACCCGACGAGCCACCATGTTGTCATTTAAAAAAATGAGTTATACAACTTTAAAGATTAAATTTTGCATAGCACATAGCATTGGATCAAAAATAGTAAAATTGTGTTTTTCCCAAGATTAGAGAACTGAAATAAGTGATTTTAAGGTATTCATAGCCCTCTAGATAAAACAATAAATTTGGAAAAAAAATATTTTTTTGGTGACAAAAAGTGACAAGTGAAACATCGGTGTATTTAGAATGTAATATGGAGTCAAAAAAAGGAAAAATATATCAGGTGTCCCATTTAAAAATCGAAAGTTTATGTCACTTCCGGTTAAACCGGAAGTTTCATAATGTTGAGTCACCTGTCGAATAATGCAGTTTTATGTCGTATACAAATCCCCCGAATTTTATTTCATTACCTTGAAAAACAAAAAAGTTAGAGGGGCGAGCCACCTTCCGTGGACATACGGTATTTATATGTTCTCAAAAAATGCAAAGAAACGAAAGTCTTATTAAATATTAACTTATTTGGTTGTTAATTATAGTGGTATATTTCGACTTGCAGTTTTTTGTTTATCAATGTAACATGGAATCTTACGTTTTTCGAGTAATTAAAGTATAAATTTTAATAAATAGCTTAAAATTGTACATGATTAAAAAAAAAATTTCGGATTCGAGTTTTTTCGTTTCTTTGCATTTTTTGAGAACATTTACAATAGGAATGTATATTTTTTTACACCATCAGAAAGTAGAGATTTCAACGAACAAAAAGCCCACCGACTTTTTAAAAAAAGCAGATATTTTGACGTGAGAATTTTCGATTAAAAATTAGGGAACTTTTTCGATATCAAGTCAAAATAAGGTGAAAAAATAAATATTTTAAATTAAAAAAATCACTGTGTGTTTGGGATATGGAGGGCTTTAGGTTAGAAGTCCGATCGCAATACATTGGTTTCGGGAAAAGTTTTGGATCGGTAAAACAGCTTTTAAAATGGCCGTCAGGGACGCATGTGTTCCTTTAAATCTGTAAAATGCATGGGTTCTTATGGGATAATCAACTGTTTTATTGAATTTAGTTAAATAAAACCCTCTACACTCTACAGGCTGAGATATGTATATATTACATCTAATAAAGCTTATTTTATTAATTATTGGATAAAAATACCGCTGAGGTCTATCAAAACCTGTAAAAAGTCAAACACTTGGCGATCACTGCGCCGCGACCGGGAAACAGCGAACTAACTACTAAACAGGGACGTAAATTTAAAGAACATCCATTTTCGATCGGACTCCTTCCTAAAGCCCTCCATAGTTTGGGACATAAAAAGGTAAGTTTTCACCAAATTTCGTGAAAAAAATTTTTTTTTTTGTAAAAGATAAAAATAAAAAACCAAAAACGTGGTTATTTGATTTTCTCACATAAATTTTGAGGTTATGTGAAAAAAGTGTAAAAACAAAAGTTGTAGATCTTTTTATTACCTACAACTTTGCCATTTAACGTTTTTCAATAGGACTTGTTTTGCCGGAAATCGAGATAAATCGTTTTCTACCCTTAAAACTCACCCCTTTTCACTTCCCGACCTCGGATCGCCCGTAAATTATTTTTCTTTTCATTTTTGTTATATTCTCTTCCTTTTCCAATGGGTTTCATCCTACTATTATTTTTTTCACTTTTTACCATTTTCAAAGGCTTCAACCCTGGTATATGACACTTTATGCTGATTTCCGCTTTTTGTACTAAAAGGTCTGTAACAATACTTGAGATTACACACATCTTTAATTTAGCATTTTAGTTGTTTTTACAACCAAACTATTTTATAGAGAGACGCCAATGGATTTCTATCTATTAAATATAAATTTTTAAAAAAACATTTTATACCACAGCCTAGCAATAAATTTATTTTATAAAAACGGCTATACACGTTGTAAAAACAAAATCAGTCCGCCTAATTATACAGTTATATAATTATTATTTACAGTAAGATATAAAAATAAATTGTCTATGCAGAAATATACATCATATAACCCGGCCTATCTTCGATAACTTTTCATTGGCTGTGTATGCTGTCCTGGAGCCGAAGGAGCTTTCTTTGAATTTCCAATAGTTTTGCTAAATAGACCATTCGCAACTGCAACGACCAGTGAAAATAGTTGCAGGTGCAGATCATTGCTGAAACATATATGCATACATTTTTTACAAATTCTAAAAATAACTCCTAGAGAATCAAAAACGACAACATTAAATGAAAAAGAAGTTATTCGGATTTACAATGTTCTTTCCCTACTTTATTACTACCTGAGATATACTACTTTAGCTACAATTTAAGTCTCTTACTATTCTCGCGATTCCTCAATTTCTTTAGACCCTTGTATAGTAGTTCCTAAACATGGAAGAACTATATAATAAATTATGACAGCCTTGTTCGCGCTATGATTGTATAAACTGTAAGACAGCTAAACCCTTTTTGTTTATATCAACAATTTAATGTTTCAGCTGTCCTATCTTCGTTTTGCTAAATAAACTTTTAGAGAGGTATGGCATAAAAGTAGCACGTTATTACAGCTTGTTTTAACGGTATTATTTATATAAAAGTATTTAAGTATGGTGTTCCTCAAGGAACAATTTTAGGACCATTATTTTTTAATATTTATATTAACGACTTATTTAGTATAAATTGCGATGGACAAATTCATAGTTTTGCAGATGATACTAGAATTTTTTATACTGATACAAATTGGGACAACTTAAATAATAAAATTAAAAAAGATTTTAAAATTATAGAAAATTGGTTTGATAACAATTTGTTAACAATTAATTTTAATAAAACAAATTATATTCCTTTTACTTTAAACCTAAATAACCTACCACGAAATATGAATAGTATTCAAATAAATGAAGACATTCAAATTTTTTAAGTTAATAAAATAAAATATTTAGAAATTATTTTTGACAGTAAATTAAATTGGTATTTTCACTTAGAAATTAAGAAGTTTACAACCGATTTTTAAAGACATTAAAAAAATTTTTAATGTAAGACATGGAAATATTATATTACGCGTTAGTTAAAACTCATTTAAATTACGGAATTTTAGGTTGGGGAGGAATAAATAGAACTTTAGTTAAAAAATTAGAAATATTACAAAAAAGGTTTCTAAAAATTATATTTAATAAAGATTATCTTTATCCTACAAAAGAATTATATTCAGAAACAAAAAAGTTGAACATAAGACAACTTTACATTTATAACATCTTAATATATATATTTAAAAATAAAAACCTTATACAATTTAAAAACCATAATCATAATACATGTCATAAAAATGAAATAACCATAAAACCTAAAATAAATAAGCCCACAGGACAAAAAAATTTCAAATATTTATGTTTTTATTTAAATGATTATTTACCAACAAAAATTAAAAAATTGATTTCATCAAAAAAATTTAAAGTCGAAATAAAAACATGGATGTTAAAAACACAATTTAAAAATATTTTTAGAAATGCTTTAATTAATTAATATTGTTCTGAATAATTGACATAGGTACTTAAGTAATATTTTTTACTTAAAAATTATAAATTAATAATTTTATTATAGGTAATATATTTCTTAAAAAAAGCTGCGTTTATACTATAAATTAACATTTTTACTTTAAAACTTGATTTTTAATGCATATTTATGATTTTACTTACTAAAACAAAAATAAGTTTTGCCCCTAACAAACCCAGCTTCAGGGGATTAAAGAATAAATTTATAGAAAACAACATAAACATATTTATTATATTATTAAATTTTAAATAAACTTATTATTATATTCTCTCTTATAATGCTAACATGCTTACCTTACTCCCATCACGGGACTAGCCTCATTTCCACTGACAATAAAGAATGGAAAAAGGATTGAGAAGACACAACCGCTACAATAAAAAAGTATATAAAATTATATACAAGATTTGTAAATATATCTACTGCAAATTATTGAAAGTCAATTACTTATTGTAAGTACTCGGGAGAAAGAAACAAGGGGGAGGTGAAAATTATTATTATTAAGGGCGTTTAAATTAAAATCTTAGCCTTTTCGAATTTAAAGGGGTGAGTAAGATCAAATAATAATATACTAGCAACATTGCAATGGTACTTTGACGGCGTCTTCCAGTAGTGATGTAAATTTAAAAAAAAACGTGTTTTTTTTAGAAAAAAAAACAATGCGGTTTTTTTTTTTAAATGTTTTTTTTCAGAATCATTGTTTTTGCTTTATAGAAAATAGTACACTTTTTTTTAATGTAATAATTTTATAAAATATAATAAAGTAATCTCTACTCTATACTCTATTTATTAATAAAGGTAAATATTTATTTTATTACCTATTTAAATTCAAACAAAATAATAAAAACTTGCTTCTAATCTAAGTTTACAAAATTTTATAATCATGTAAAACAAAAACACAAAACCAAACTAAATTAGTATTTTATAAAAAACATAAAGGCGCTGTAGTTTGCTTTGTTGCGCAAATTCATTTCATGAAGGAAAACATTGTTTTGCTGGTTGCTGAAATACTTAACCTTAACAGTAGCTGTCGCTGTCGTATGATGATTTTTAATAATTTTATTAGAAATATAAAATCTTCCATTTTTCTTGTGTATTTTCAAGAATTTTGGTCCAACCGGGCACAACGCACAACCAATAAATATGTTTATTTATTTTTTTCATAAAAAACAAAAAAATAATTTATTTTTTGAATATGAATTTTTTTTTAATTTGAAAAAAAACGTTTTTTTTTACATCACTATCTTCCAGTCAGCACAGAGTTTAAATAATTTGCGTTGCCGTCAAATCGTGACGAGACGTTTTATTTATTAATTTACTATTGTTATTGTTGTATTATACTTATACATATGACTTAAAGAAACTGAATTTGTATGCCCGATGGGCAACTTACCCTATTATCCATGAATCAGATAATTGTGTTAAAATTGTAAGTGGTAGTCCGAATCCAATAAAATATGGCCAATTTTCTTCAAGAAAAGATAGTCGCTTATGTAGTTCCCATCCCATATTAAACCATTTATATTCAAAAGAATATAGAGAATATAGTAAAGACATTTGTATCATGTATAAAATATATCCTACAGGATAAATCGGTATATATTTTGTTAGCGTCGCTTGAACGAGAAACAGACACTGGACGACGATACTAAAAATTGAGTCGGCAAAAAACATGCTTATACTTGGAAAGGAAACTGGTCTTCCTCTACTGTATCGGTAAACACAATCTGCTATGTCCTAAAAATAAGAAAATAATATAATCACCATAATAATAATAATAATAATAATAATAATAATGGGGGCAGACAGGTACCACAGAAGCGTAAAGCCCGCCGCAGGGGAAAACTTTTTTGGACCACCTCCAAACACTAATAAAAATAAATATATCTCATCAGCCTCTATTTGGAGGATTCTCATATTTCTTTAAATACATAATATACAGTGTCATCAGTAAAGTCCGCATCATATGGGATTTTTTTTTATTAATAACTTTTTCAAAATTTGACTTTGGCATCAAGTTGTGCTTCGATCGAGATAAAAATTAAGCAAAAAAGTAGTAGTCACGTGATTCGCATTATCTGTAAAATTTTAATTTTTTCCAAAAAATAATTCAAAATACTGATAACCCTATTTCTGAAAGTATCGAAAAAAGTTATTAGAAAAAGTTTTTTTAAATGCAGTTTCTAGCCCACATGCACAATTTCAGCTGCGTAAGATAATTTTGATTTTTTACCCTATATTTTGAAAATTGCACCACTTTTGCAAAATAAGACTCAACACAACCTACATAAACTTCTTAGTTTTGACAATGCTTTATTTCAGATACGTGACACGTGACTACCTCCTATTTTTTTGCTTAATTTTCATCTCGATCGAAGCAGAACTTGATGCCAAAGTCAAATTTTGAATAAAGCTATTAATAAAAAAAAATCCCATATGATGCGGACTTTACTGGTGACACTGTATTTTAGGAACTTTCTTTCTACCTGCACCCTCGAAAAAATTAACCCCAATATTATAGTAAGGAGATCATATAATACTATAATGCTTTGGCAACACCAATGTCAGCCAATGTGTCGAACAATTAAAAACAAACATCTGTATAAAATTTCTTAGTATTTCTAATAATTATAAAAACCATTTTTATACCTCCTGTATTTTAGTAGTTACATTGTCCAGCAAATGACATTTTGGTGTCAGATATAACACCCAAATCCCACTGCGATTGCCCACTCTTTTCAAATTTTTACCACCTATGGTGTAATTACTATTAATGATAGAAAGAACATTTATTCCCATTAAGGGTAAAACCATTTGCATATATCCATATATTGATATTCACTCTGTTGTTATCATCTACCATACTGATAACCCTATTTCAATTATTAGAATTACACTAAGGCTGGTCAAGATAGTTAAATAAATTATAAAATAGGAATAAAATATAACTTGTGATTTTTAAATTTACCTTAATTTGTAAAAAAAAAGATACTTGAACCCCTTAGCGCCACAAACTAGAAGTAAATATATCTTATTTGATCTCAATGCTCTTACCTGAAACCACAGTGCATTGATAATTTTTGTTAGAAATAATAATGGTACAAGCCAGGCAGTCCTGTATATCAGCAGCATGAAATATTCTACCCAAAACCATACAACTTTTGTGACAAATGATTCAGAGCCAAACATCATATTAAAAAAAGCATCAATGCTTGGAATCAAGACATATTCAAAAAGAAGGACGCTAATTAAAAATACTCCTCCATTCAAAATTGCACACTGAATTACATTGTGTATTACCTTGGATTCTCTAAAAAAGCAGGATTTATTAAAATAACACTTTAAAATAAAACTTATTTACACACAATATTATACAATTTTCCTTCTATAACATTTAGTAACGGTGATTTTTAGACCAAGCATAAATATTGCAGAACAAAGACTGCAAGGAGACTTTGTTCGACTTTTAATGATATTATTTAAATTTAAATTAAAGCAACAAATGGCAATTTGGACTTGTGCATTCGCAGTATTTCAATCTGTGCAATGGCAACTATTTCTACATGATAGTTGACGTGAGTAACGTAACTCTATATTTAATTACTACACTACAACTTACTCAAATTTCTTATTATGACGATGAGGTGATTCTTCTTTAATCTTGGTACGTTTTTGTCTGATCGATGGGCTATGCCTATTCAATGTTCTTTCATTGATTTCTTTATCTAAGTAAAAAATTACTAACATGCCCCTAAAACTATCATACAGGCCCTTTAACAGAGCACATGAAATACCCTAAAATTAAAATAGGTAAAGCTATTAAAAATATACGAACTAAAATGCTTCCTCACATTTATACGTACCTTTAAGTCCATTTTTGTTTTATTAATTACATGCAAAATATCATTTTTCTTAATTTAGTTTGTAATATTCCAAATATTTTTTCGCTTGATTTTTATCGTTCATTTCTAAAGTTCATCTTTTGTGGTCATGGTCGTGTGGCGGGGCGGGAGGGAAGACCATGTCAATTTTGAGTTTTTATCTTTTTGGCGGATGTCAGTTTTGCGTAACGATGACGATGCCACAGAAAAGTTCTGTTCTGTTCGAGGATTGCGATGGCCTCTAGCTTTTCAGCCTCCAGCCAATTTTTTTCTTCTTTAATCTTCATGAAAGCTTGGGGATAAGCGCATCATGGGTGCGTCGGGAGGTTTCCCTACTTATCGCCCTAACGGTTTATAGGATAACAGGTTCGGGTACACATATATAAACTCTTCTCATTCTGGGGAGTATACAGAATTATCACATTGGGGATTTGCTCCCGGAAAAAACGGGATATATATTTTTGGGGGGGGGAAGGCGTTTTGCAGTTAAGCTAGACATGTGCTAATCTTATGCGTGTTAGACTACGTTGCAAGGTTAATGCGTTTAAGTATATACAAAAGCTCTACAGAAAGTTAATAATATGATCAAAAGATTATGGAGTATTGACTATAATTTAATACTATTTTCCTCTAGGAACTTACTTAAGTCTCTTGCTAGTTCTCCTGTTGGATTACCTATTATGTTTGAGATATGTATTATACCACAGAAAAGTGATAACTGACAATTTCTAAAAGGAACGCCTAACTTAGCCAACAGAAAATAAAGGGTTTAACGTAGCCGTTCACTCTGCTTTGCTATTTAAAAGAAGCTGAAGCTGAAAGGAACTAGGCTATTTTCTGTAAATGATAGAGTATGGATTACGAGATTTGTGGTAGCGAGATATATAACACATTACCCTGAGGCGTGTTCGCTTGGCAAAGAGATTTGACACATATTTGGATCGATCTGATTTTAAAAATCAGTTCTCAGATTAATTTGACCCACAGAAAAATAAAGGGTTTGTGACATCACAGAAAAATAAAGGGTATATGTGACATCCCCGAGCTTTGACGTGCGAATATTTGCCAATCGAACAAGATCGGATCAGTCAAAATCAATTAGATCGACGCGGATAGATCTAAACTTGCGGATCGAACACGGCTCTTGTAATAACGATTCCTATTTTTTTGTCCAGCGACTCAATCGATCTATCATTCCTCTGTTCCACGGCAGATTGTACCTTTGACTTCTGTGCATAAAAAAGAAGAATGTTTGAGGTTAGAAATTGCATTTGTGATTTATTTTAATTTATTTGTATTTGTGGATTTTACTATTTTACTAGTTTCCTATTTTTGATGGAGAAGAAAGAAAGTAAAATTTATCGTTAAAAATACAATGGTTATTTATGGTATTTATATTGTATCTAAATCAGGAGGATTAATATTTAACCATGATCACAATGTTCCCAAAATCGAGACGGAGAAACGGTTTACCTATCCTCTAGATATAAAACTAAATTATGAAAACAAAAAAATATCTGTTGAGTTTGGTCAGAGGGATGGAATAAATGGTAAATTTATTATACTTTTAATGCATTACATTAATTTAAGAACCATGTACATTTGTATGTAACTCTAGCATAGTATCTAAGAATTCGTTTTTTATAAAACCTATTTACATCTTAAAATAATTAGACAAGACAAAAGAGAAGGCAGTAGTAGCCTTTTGAATTTTTTTTAATCTAATAAACATTAGGTATAAAAGGAGAAGGAAAATATTGTACTGCTGCTCTTAATTGTTTAAGATCTGAAGCATTTAAAAAAAAAACTAATAATTTATTAAGCCTGAATTTAAGCAATGTAAGTCAATTTTAGTTTTAATGATTTCCCCTTGGATCAACCTAACCATCTTATTCTACTGAATACAGGGGGATTTAGTTTAGGGTATTAGAAAATCGCTCAGAACCTAGGATACCTACTTATTTTACTAAATATTTGGCACTGGGAAGTAGAGGTAATTATAGTTCTGGCCTTTTTTAGAAATCTTTGTTTGTTGTTTTTGTTATTTCCTGTTATACTAGAAATAGAATGTAGCATTTCTGATTAAACCAGAAATTATAATTTTTTTTGACAAAATTGGATGCCGTGTTGCAAAACATCAGTTTAAATAACTCAAAACTTTACGCTATTTAATGGCATTGAACTTTTAGTTAAGCCTTTAGGTAATATTACAAAAAACCTAACTAAACTTTTTTTTTAGTTGGACATGTTTTATATGCAATCAACAGCATTCCAGTTACTGGCAGACAACTTGATGATGGACGAGATGCAATGGGGGTTATTGAAAACAGGGAAAACTATCCCTTGACACTGAAATTTGGCCGCCCGAAAATGACTACCAATGAAAAGATTTTTCTTGCTAGTATGTTTTATCCCCTCTTTGCAATAGCCAGTCAACTAAGTCCAGAACCGAAAAGTTCCGGTATTGAGGTATTGGAAGCAGACACATTCAGGTTACATTGTTTTCAGACTTTAACTGGAGTGAAAATTATGGTAGTGGTAGATCGGGGACAGATTGGAGCTGAGGTCTTTTTAAAAAAGGTCTATGAGCTGTATGCCGATTATGCTTTAAAAAACCCGTTCTATTCACTAGAAATGCCTGTTAGGTGTGAATTGTTTGATACAAATCTGAGAAGTATGTTGGAACAAATAGATAAAAATGGGATTGCTAGTTTGTAACTAGGTTACTTAGTTGTTATTAATTTTTTATTTGTATTTTAAATATTTTTTATAATGCATACTAATATGTGGTTATACCTTTTATGATTATTAAATTTTTCTGGGTTCTGTTCGAATTTTATAGTATAGTTTTAAATGGGAATTCGACCTGAAACTTTTCTTGCTTGGGCCAGGATTGAAAGTCTGCATATAGGTTCCCCTCGAGGTACCCTTTTTATTTACATTTTTTAAAGCTTCGGTAACTATTTCCTTCCTTTGCAATTAGTGTTGTGTCTTATTTTCGGAATTTTAGGGCAACAACAGACAGCTGCTTAATATTTAATTGTCATGTAAAGTGTAACCTTAAAAAATAAAATGTTTTTCTAATTAAAAATTAGGACTTCCGACCTAATAAAAATTTTGAATGGTTTTATGCGACAACATTTTTAAATGTTGGATAAAAGCATATTGTACTTTAGTATTTTAAAATGATTAGGTACATTAAAATATGCAATGCTCAATAACCTACGAAAAATAAAGTTTTATGAACAAAATGTTGTAGATAAATAAAAATAAGGTTATTAAAACCCAAAAACGTGGTTTTATATGGTAACATTTAAACTGATCCACAGTAATAGGTATATTGGATGAATCCCTTTTGTATTAAAAAGTCATTTATGCAATGCATTTTCAACAACCTAATGAAAGTGTTCATAATTTAAAATGGGATGTGCAATATTTTTTTAAATTGGTTTTATTCATTAACATTTAGACTGATCAAAACAGAGGTTTTTGGATAAAACCTTTAGTGCGATGGCAGTGATGGCACACACAGTAGATTGTGCCGACTCGTCTGCCGCGGGGTGTATGTGTTATTAAGGGTATGGTCCGAAAGTAACTAGTGTCGTGGTTTAGCGTTCCGTATTTAACCAAATGATAGCGGTAACCAAAAAATAGGTTTATTTTGGAACACGGTTTTCGGATACGACGTCACCCAAATGTCAAAATGCTCACCGGCTTTAAACGCCGGTTACAAGTGGTTTCTCCTGTCACTTGTCATTATAAAATGTTGTTATGACTTTAATTTCAAAATATTTGGCCGATGGTTGGTAATTTATTAAGAGAATGAATCTCAATGAAATTATAAGTAAGTGTATTTAGCATTTCTGTAAATTATCAGTCTGTCGTGAACTTTTCAAAATTAAAGGTTATGATTTTAACGAACATGGTGATTTTTCGTCCCGAATATAACCGGATTTTTATGGTTGATCTGTCATTTGTCGAGGTTAACCGTGGTTACTGGTGGTGATATTCGGACCATACCCTTAATGATGCAAAACACAGACAAAAAGGGGGCGCGTCGTGCGGTTTTGAAACCGCTTCGGTACCTACAGCGTCTAAAGCAACCGCCGCTAGCTGTTTTCTTGCTTGAAGTGGTTCTAGAATACCTGGAGTTATATTATACTGGTCTGACATGGCTGTTTTCAAAGCGTGTTTGACACCCAAAGCAAATTATTTTATTTAATTAACGAATTGCAGTAAAATGGATGTAGATTTGTTTAGCCAATTCAGCTGCCTCGTGAGAAACCGCGCCGAAACCGCTATGTCTGTCTTGTCACTGCTGCAGCAGCCCCGCCGCCTCGGCAGGAACCGATACGAAAACGCTGTGTATGTCGCCCTTAACATGTAAATTGTATGAGGGTATGTAGGTAGGGGAAGGTGGGGCAATAGCGTTAGGTTTTTTTTGATGTACTATATCTAAGTAAATATTAAATTATTTTACTTCAAATTCGGTACAGTTATAGAATAATATTTGATCTTTTATGTTCCTCGTAGAAAATAACTTTATTTAAAAAATTGTTTTTTTTATTTTATTTTTTTTCAAACTATGCAATTGCGCTGTTGCCCCAAGAGGTTTGGGTAATAGCGGGAAGTATTCACGCTATTACCTACTAATTTAAAAAATGGGTTAAATGAATAAAAAATGTAAATAAATTTTAAATTTATTTTTTATTTATTATTGGTTTAGCGAACATCAAACCTATCAAAGGAAATGCCAAATTCTAAAAATGAATTTTGTCTTTTTGTTGTTCCGTGAAACTTCGGAGTAGGAAGTAGATTTTAATCCTATCTGCATTAACCATAGATATATCAGGTGCATTTGGAGAAACAAATGCGTTAGCCACTTTCAAGCTTTTACGGAAAAATAATATTTCGTAGTCCTGATTTTCGTCAATTTCAGATAATATCTTGCCAACGTAATAAACAGGCTGTTTTGATTTGGGAATTTCGAATTGTACAAGAACATGGTCATGTTGCTTTGGTTCTTCTGTCAACGATGGAAATTCCTGTAACAAATCAGAGAACGATTCTGTATCATCGTCGCTGGATGTTAAACTTGGGGCCTCGCTCTCTGAAGAAGTGGTGAACTCATTTTGCTTCTTTTTACGATGATTCTTTCTTTCTATCACTTTTTCGTCTGGTTTCCCAACAAAAACCTTTCTTATGTGAGTTGCTTTTACTTTATTCAAGGCTTTATTCTTCTTTACATCAATTTTTCTTTGCTTTTCCTCAAGAACGTTTTTCATTGGTGTAGATGTTAATATTTCAGATGATTTCCTCTTGATATTTTTTTTTTGAGTGACGTTGATTAACAGCATTTAATGCATTTTGAAGAGTTTCCTCAGACCATTTGGCTCTTAAATTCTTTTTTTCGTAGTTTCGTACCATCTGAAAAAATTAGGTTTGTTCAAAATTAGGTAGCCTATAAGCTTTTGTACGATCAATGAAGGTTAAGTAAGGAAATAAATACATCTAATTTAATTGTTGCATTTATGCACAACCAATTATCAAGAATTTACATAAAGTAAAGTAAAGAAGATGGTTGTATGTATCATGCTATTACCCAACACAGATTGGGGTAACAGCATGATCCCGCTATTGCCCAAAACAAATTTCACGCTTTTGCCCCTCTAACAGACACCTAGAAATCCAAACAAAATGTCAGGTTAAAATTTTGTTTAAAAACTATTTACTGCAAATAAGCCAAAAAGGCACACCCCAATATAGTATAATTACATAAAACTACATATACTTACATTTCTAAAGGAATTACGAGTTTTCCTTTTCCCGTATCCGAGTTCTACGAACGTAAAAATAAAAACAAATTCTAATTATTCTAAAGCGCACGTGAATACACCCACAGACTATAACACACTAAAGAAAGGAACTTATTAGCCACCCGCTACCAGCGACACAATACTGCCATCTATGGTATGTTCTCTAAAAACGATAATCACGCTATTCCCGATTCGCGCTAATCCCCCATTCTCCCCTATCTATTTTGGTATTTTGGTAGTGTTTATTATTAAAAGTGGTTTGTAAGTCAGGTTGAATGTTGCATACAATATTTTTAGTTCTGCTTTGCGATGGATAATTTCTTGCCTTAAGACGATTCCGTATAGCTACCTAGGAAAATTTTAAAAATTGCTTTCGTTAATTCCCGAAATCGAAATAAACTTTACTCCAGTAGGAGCTTAAAAATGGACGCAACGAACCATCCCCGGGGACTGGTTTTCAGAAAACTCCGATTGATACAATTACTGAAAGTAAAGTGAATAAAGAAATTCGATTTTGCATGGAAACCAAAAATTAAATAATAAAGTTTGTACAGGGTCATCCAATCAGGACTGAACAGGGGCCTATTTTTTTAGTTTCCCTGAATTTTTATTTAAACCAATATAGCCATTTAGTTTATGCTTTGCCGTAGAATCTAAAATTACCATTTAAAAAGCGATCTGACTTAAAACAAAGGAACTGTGGCGTAAAGTTGTTTTTTCAATGGAACACCCTGTATATTATTTATTTTTATGAAACGCCCTTCTTTCCTGATTCCATAAATATATAGTTTGTCCATATTAGCTCAAACCGTTTTTAAGATATGAGCAATTAAACATTTTAAAAGCTGTATTCATTTGAGCTTAATACGTCTAGAATGCCTTGGAAAAGAAAATCTCCGTAATGGCGATGCATTAAAATACAGCTTTTTAAATGTTTGATTGCTCATATCTTAAAAATGGTTTGAGCTAATATGGACAAACTATATATTTATGGAATCAGGAAAGAAGGGCGTTTCATAAAAATAAATAATATACAGGGTGTTCCATTGAAAAAACAACAACTTTACGCCACAGTTCCTTTGTTTTAAGTCAGATCGCTTTTTAAATGGTAATTTTAGATTCTACGGCAAAGCATAAACTAAATGGCTATATTGGTTTAAATAAAAATACAGGGAAACTAAAAAAATAGGCCCCTGTTCAGTCCTGGTTGGATGACCCTGTACCTTTTTTATTTGACGATAAGAAAACGTGTAGAAAGAGACATCATTACATAACAAAGCAGTTTACTCCCAACTAACAATTTATGTTTTATAAATGACCTAAAACCGTTTACAGAACTATTTTTATAAAGTAACAATGTCGCTATAAACGTTCTAACAACGTTTATACAACGCTTATAAAGCCAAAAAGGGCGCACTTTTGTGCAGCAATTTTGTTCTTTTATTTGTTTTATTATGGCTTCCACAGCTTTTACCGGATTATTTTTTAAACGTTTACAAAATTATTATATAACATAGTTTGCAGCAATTATAAAACAGTAGACCCTATAATTATTACAAATATACAACATTTATCGAGCTAGAATAAAACAGTTTTATAAAAGATTTTTTATTATCTTAGATGTAGCTTTTTTGTTTTCACTAACACTATGAAAGTAAGCTTTTGTTGTTTAATTGTACCAACTGGGAATAATTAGCTCTTTAATGGTCCTTCAGATAACAAAAAGGCAAGCATTGCATCTTTTATAAGATTTATTTATTTATTTATTTATTTATTTATTTATTTATTCCAGCAGTAATAACAATAAATTACAATAAATCAAACAATAAATCACTAAATATCCAATATTCTACATTCTACTCAATAATACATCATCAAACTCAAACCCTTTAATACTGCTTTTAGTGCACAATTGCATCTAAGATGCTGTGCGTGCACTCCTTACCTATATAACTCTTTAATTTATGAGGTATGTGAAAAAGAACAAAACATAAATCTACTATTCTAGTTTTCTACTCATTTTCTGGCCGAGGTTAATCTATTTTACTTTTAGTTTTTATACAATAGTGTCAATACAAGTATTAAAATGGCCCTTTTTTATCAAACTGGTAATTTCTTTTTTACACTTATAATAGGGTTTAGATCTAATATTTTGTGGCAGACTGTTATAGACTTTAGGTCCTACATAATAAATGTGATTTTGGCAGATCATGTATTTGGGGTTTTGCAGAGCAACATTTCTTTGGGCTGCATTTCTTGTATTTTGCCCATGGCTTAAATTTACTTTATAATAATTCGTTTTTAACATAACCCTAATTAGTGCCTTTATGTAAAGTTGCTTTAGTGTTAGCAAACCGCTATCTTTAAATACCAATTCAGTAGCATACCTTTTATTTTTAAATAACATAATTTTTATGATCCATTTTTGAGCAATTTCTAATTTTCTTAAAATTGTTGATCCTGCATTTCCCCAAACCACTAGGCCATAGTTTAATATTGATTCTATTAGTGCTAGATATACATTTTTTATAGTTTTGAAAGTTAAAATGTTTCTCAATTCATAAAATTTATAAATCAATTTCCTAATTTTACTTGTTACATAATTTATGTGTTCTCTCCATGTAAAATTTTCATCAATATAGACTCCCAAGTACTTTAATGATGTTTTTCTTTCTATATAATTATCACATTTACAACCTTGATCCAATCTACATGGTGAATTGTGTAACATTATTCTCTGAAATTGTGGTAAAGATCGAGGCGACAATGAGAAGGCAACAAACTTGGTCTTCTCCACGTTTAAAGAAAGTAAACTATTATCTAACCAATTTCTTACTCTCAATAATGCCATTTCATCCTGTCTTTTTGCTGATTCCCAATCATCCCCTACCACTATCACCCCTGCGTCATCAGCAAAACAGAAAATTTGACCCTCATCCTTCAGTAACGATAGAATATCATTTACATATATGTTAAATAAAATATGTTTAAGTAAATTCATCAGCCATATTTTTACATTTACTTCTAATATGTATACCCAACAGAAATTCGATTTGCAATCTGATGGTTGATATTTTACTGCGAAAGACATTTTTTTGTATAATATATGGGGTGTATAATAGCAAAATTTTCAAGCGCCTCAAATATATTAGTTATTATTGAGTTTTAGAAGAAAAGGTCAAACATTTCAGTCTGTATTTTTCTCTCATTTTACCCTGTATTGTAATACAATAATTTGAAGGATTGATCTTATACCATTATATAAATACTAAAGTAGTTAAGTAAGGCATTTTATCATTGCAAAAATGATTTTTTGGAATACACTTAAAAATGGCCGTCGTAAAGTGAAGTTCGAACAACACAAAATATGGCTTCCATGTTATAAAATACTTTTACCACCTTGGGAGTTCTTATAAAATAGTTTTGCTCTTTGAGAGATTTCTATAAAATATTTAATTTATGGGTATATTTTAGTTAAACAGAGACGTACTGCAGAAAAAAGGATAGTGTAAAAAAACCATGCATGTATAATAAAAACCTACATATTAGATTAGATCGATCGATCAAATGTTAGTATGCTTGTGCATTTTGTGCATGTATGACATATGGAAGTTCTTATAAATTTAACTTCCACGAAAAAAAATTAATATTTACAAATAAAATTTTTATGAAAGAACAGCTCTAAAAAAGTTTGGATTGAAAAGTTCAAAGTGTTTTTCTCGATATTAAACTGTCTCGGATTGTATAGCATATCAAAGATTCAAAAAATGTCGTTTTTCTTCAAACAGCACTAAAGCAATACAATTGCAGCACAACTAATTGTTATTATTTTTTAAGAGTGAAGTACTGGGCTTTCGCACCACTTTTTAAAACTTTTTCCATTTACTTATTCAGAATAAATTCACGCGTGGTAATATTTGTCACGGTAAGATCAAATATACCTAATAATGACGATGGGTGAGCAAGAATGTCTTACGACTACCTTATAAAACAAAATACTTCCTAAAAGCTTAATTACCTCACTGGTAATGTTAATAAAACATAATTGTGTTTGACGAGCAGTAATAAAGCAATTATAAAATAAAATAGCACGGACAGTTGGAGATTATAAAATATTTTTGCTAGTTGGGCTGGATTTTCTTTTCAAACGATACTCTTGTGTATGGAAATTATTACATAATTTGGGATTATTTTTAAAAAAAATTAGCCAAGTGCTCTGCGTGCATGATGCTGATAATAATTAAAGATAGTTTCTTAATGTTCGATATTTTTTAATTTTGTTCTGATTTTTTTAAACTTTTAGGTATATTTTAGTCTCGATTTTAGTACAGGGTCGGGTAGAACATCGATTTTCACGACGATTAAAAAAAATTCAATTAGCATTTTTGAGAAACAGATATTGACGTTTTAGTGTCCCTAGAACATTAAAGAGCATGTTTCCTATTACCGTTCGTAGGTCAGTCATTTTGTCTATTGGCTTGAAAGCCGACGGGAACTGACGAAGTTTTATATATGGATCAGGAATTAATCCTGGTTGAAGTCCTTGAGTTTTTAACGTTGCCTTATGCAAAAGGGGCATTAGAAATTTTAAAAAACAAGACACAGGATTCCGTATTTATCATCAATTTTCTGAAATGGAAGTTCCAAATTTTATTTTATTTGGAGGCGCTTGAGGCGAGGCTAAAAATTAAATTAAAACTAATAACGTATACACTTATTTTACGAGATAGTGTGTTTGACACCCCCTCTTGATTGGGTGCGATTTAAAAAAAATAATCTTTACAGGATGTTTTATCTCCTTAACTGTTAAATTTATTACTCCTAAACTAATGCAGTGAATTTAATAAAATTAAAAACAATTATAAATGTTACTGATACAAGCCTAAAAATGAAAAAAAAAAATATAGAGTGTCCAATATAAAAAGATACAACTTTTTTTTATCACACTTCTCTTGGCCACCCTGTATATGCAAAAATATTTTTCTGAAATACATCCCGTGTTACAGTTTAGGGTAGCACATAAATAAAATTCCTAAGTTAATTCGTATAGGAGGGTTGGAATCTTGGCAAACTACTGCAAGACCCTGTATATGGTATTATAGTACATTATAGGTTAAGTCAAAGTAAGCAAGCAAGCAAGTAGATATGACAATTTTTGCTGTTCTCATAAAATACAATTATTATTATATGTAACTTAATCATCATAATTCTGTTACAATAATTTACCTCCTCGAACGTATTTTTTGGGGTGAACTTTTATGCTTAAATTTAGCCCAAAAATAAACTCTATAATATTTTAGGTAGCACATAAATAAAATTCCTAAGTTAATTCGTATAGGAGGTTTGGAATCTTGGCAAACTACTCCAAGACCCTGTATATGGTATTATAGTACATTATAGGTTAAGTCAAAGTAAGCAAGCAAGCAAGTAGATATGACAATTTTTGCTGTTCTCATAAAATACAATTATTATTATATGTAACTTAATCATCATAATTCTGTTACAATAATTTACCTCCTCGAACGTATTTTTTGGGGTGAACTTTTATGCTTAAATTTAGCCCAAAAATAAACTATAATATTTTATACTGGACCTTATTAGTCAAACACCCGGTAATTTATACCAAAACTAAAAAAAAATACTAAAAGGAAATTACAAATCGCCTAATAAGTAGTATAAAACGTATAAATAACACTTCCGTTACCTCTACTACTGAAAAACATTAGGCGCCATGTGCCAATGTTCCACATATGAATTAAGTGAGTAATTCATTCATAGAAATTTTCGCGGAAATTAACGACAAATAAAAGTAAATATTTAGCTGGAAAACCGTCTAATTTTAGATCATCTGAATGTGTTGGGATATAATTTATTTAAATTTGATTTTTTAAATAAGAAATGAGTCAATAAAACAACAACAATGTTTAGTTATTTAAATTTTGTATTCAATATTTTTAAACGGCTTTTAAAAAAAGGGACTTTTGTCAATTTAATGCCTAGATATATATTGGCTATGTATTTTAATTTATTTTCCGATTTTAATTTTTTATTTATAGCTTCTATATATATATCTACAGCATGATGCTTGGTTTCGTTGTAATTAAACTTAAATCGTTTTTATCTTACACTAAATGATTACATGATTATTATGTAATCGTAATTCGTAATCGTAATCATTGATCATAATAAAAATATGTAATTATGATTATTTATGATTACTATACAGTGTGACCAGTAAAGTCCGCATCATATGGGATTTTTCTTTATTAATAGCTTTATTCAAAATTTGACTTTGGCATCAAGTTCTGCTTCGATCGAGATGAAAATTAAGCAAAAAAAAAATAGTAGTCACGTGATTCGCATTATCTGTCAAATTTTAATTTTTTCCAAAAAATAATTCAAAAGGGGGATTATTTCTGAAAGTATGGAAAAAAGTTATTAGAAAAAGTTTTTTTTAAATGCAGTTTCTAGCCCACATGTCAAATTTCAGCTGCATAAGATAATTTTGATTTTTTACCCATATTTTGTAAATTGCACCACTTTTGCAAAATAAGACTCAACGCAACCTACATAAAACTTCTTACAACTTTTGACAATGCTTTATTTCAGATTCATTTTTTTTTAAGTAGCGCCATATTAAATGTGTGTTTTTCTACAAAATCAAAATTGGGCTATTAAAATTTGGTCGCATGTGATGCAAAGTTTTTTTGTTTTTGACCCTGTATAAGGTAACTTCGTAAAATAAGTATTTTTGAAAACGTAGTTTGTGTCTGAAAGTAATACACCTTAATATTAAGACAAAGAGAACATAGTGTCATCAGTAAAGTGTTTATTAAGTGGAAAATAAATTTTAGTTTAACTTAACGTAATGTTTACCTATGCGACGAAATTTTAATAGCCCAATTTTTATTTTGTAGAAAAGCACCCATTTAATATGGCACTACTTTAAAGGAAATGTATCTGAAATAAAGCATTGTCAAAACTAAGAAGTTTTATGTAGGTTGCGTTGAGTCTTATTTAGCAAAAGTGGTGCAATTTACAAAATATGGGTAAAAATTCAAAATTATCGTATGCAGCTGAAATTCTGCATGTGGTCTAGAAACAGCATTTAAAAAAAACTTTTTCTAATACCTTTTTTCCATATTTTCACTTTTGAATTATTTTTTGGAAAAAATTTAAATTTGACAGTTAGGGGAGGATGGGGGAATAAAAAACCGGGGTAATAAGATAATTTTTTTTCCTTCCTTTATTGTACATGGAAAACATCTAAAAAAAACACAAGATAACCTATAACCTTCATCCACAAGACCTAAAAGGTTTTTCGAGCAATGTCACGAAATTCTATAATTTCTTTGCTTAACAAGTTGGGTCTGTATAAAACTTAATCAGCCCAAAGTAGTGCTTTTGAGGACATTTAATTTTTTTCTAATCTGGAGTTAAATTTATAAACCAAGTTTTTGGCATGGTCTTGTGGATAATGAACAGGGCTTTCAAGTTTTTTTTTAATTATTTTTTTAACTTGAAACAGAGACCACAAAAAGGTGTGTTTCTTATAACCCCAATTTTTCTTTCATGTGGGGTAATACGAAATTCACCTTTTTTTAACATGGAAAAAATCTAAAAAAAAACACAAGATACCTATAACCTTCATCCACAAGACCTAAAAGGTTTTTCGAGCAATGTCACGAAATTCTATAATTTCTGTCTGTCTGTATAAAACTTAACCAGCCCAAAGTAGTGCTTTTTAAGAATTTTTTTTTTCTAATTTAGAGTTAAATGCTCGGTTAAATGCTTTCAAACATTAAAAACAACTTTTGTGCCCTTATTTCTTGTTGCTGCTGTAAAAAAAAAACCACTTCCTTAAAAATTCTAAAAATTTTAGGTTAATAAGATATACCTCAATAGTGTATCTTAATACCCCAAGCCGATTTTTAATGTTGGTAAATCAGTTCAGTTCAGTTGCTGTATCTTATTACCCCATTGGAGGAAATAAGATATAACAAGCAAGGGTAATAAGAAACAAATTCATATAATTTTTGGTTTTTGAATTAAAATGATATATTACATATAAGTACCTACCCTCAGGTAAAATTAATACCAGAAAGAGAAATCAGAGTTATATACTTGAAACTGTCACCTGTACGAATTTTATTGGTTTCTTATTCCCCCATTCGTTTCTTATTCCCCCATCCTCCCCTAATGCGAATTACGTGACTACTATTTTTTGCTTAATTTTCATCTCGATCGAAGCAAAATTTGATGCCAAAGTCAAATTTCGAATAAAGCTATTAATAACAAAAATCCCATATGATGCGGACTTTTCTGGTCACACTGTATAGTAAAGATAATGAATGTTTTACGATGACAGAGGAAGATAAACATCACATTCTCCTTTATCATGACAAGATTGACAAGACGTCAAATGCCAAGGTCCACCAGGTTCCTTACGAATTCCACGATAAAACCACGTGAAAATATATACAGTGTCCGCAAGAAAGTCCGCATCAAATGGGATTTTTTTTTATTATTAGGTATAGGTAAAAATTGAAAAGGCAGTAAGTTTTTGCTTATTTAAAAACCAAAAATGACGTATACTGAAGCAGCTGCACGACTTGCGTTACCTGTCAAATTTGACATTTTTAATAAAATAGGTTCAAAAATGCCCTTATTTAACAAAATATCGAAAAACTTTATTCGAAAAAGTTGTTTATTTAGGCATTTTTAGTCTCTATCCGAAATTTTGACTGTCTAATACAATTTTTATTTTTTGCCAGGTTCTTGAAAATTTTGATCAACCCTCGTAGATTAACTTTTATACATCGATGTAAAACCATTTGCCTTTACTTCATTTGTAATCTTAATGCAATTTTGTGTAAAATTTTTGTTTCCTATTATTTGTTTTGCTTCAAAAACTGAAATTGTTATTGATTAGTATGTAATGTTTGATGCAAAGTTTATCTAATTACATCAGTTTTGCCAAAACCGACGTTTCCTATTTTTCTTAAGTTAGTAAACAGATGTACAAAAAGAAAATATTAGGAAGCTTTCGTTGCAATTTTACTTAATTAATATTGGATTAAAAATAATATATATTAATCGCTCGAAACATTTTATTCAACAAAAATATAGTTTAATATAATTAATTTAATTTAATATTAATTAACTAAAATTTCAACGAAATCTTCCAATATTTTCTTTTTGTACATCTGTTTACTAACTTAAGAGAAATAAGAAACGTCGGTTTTGGCAAAACTGATGTAATTAGATAAACTTTGCATCAAACATTACATACTGATCAATAACAATTTCAGTTTTTGAAGCAAAATAAATAATAGGAAACAAAAATTTTACACAAAATTGCATTAAGATTACAAATGAAGTAAAGGCAAAAGGTTGTTACATCGATGTATAAAAGTTAATCTACGAGGGTTGATCAAAATTTTCAAGAACCTGGCAAAAAATAAAAATTGTATTAGACTGTCAATACTTCGTATAGAGACTAAAAATGCCTAAATAAACAACTTTCTCAAATAAAGTTTTTCGATATTTGGATAAATAATGGCATTTTTGAACCTATTTTATTAAAAATGTCAAATTTGACAGGTATCGCAAATCGTGCAGCTGCTTCAGTATACGTCATTTTTGGTTTTTAGGTAAGCAAAAACTAACTGCTTTTTCAATTTTTACCTATACCTAATAATAAAAAAAAATCCCATTTGATGCGAACTTTCTTGCGGACACTGTAGGTAGGCCAATTTTTTCTCTAGAATAATACATTGTTACCGAAAAATATAAAGACTCACCGTATTTGGGTTTTATTTGAGCTTAAATTAACTCAATTTGTAACTATTGGGAATTTACCAGTGCTATGGTGTCGCATAATGCCGGTTTAGAGAAAAAAGCCTTACAGTCACAATAGGTACGTATATTATTCTAAATATTTCACACTGGCTTAGAGTCCGCAAATCGTGGCGGAGTCTACCTCCCAGTGGCGGATTTACAAATTTGCCGCTAGTAGGCTATTCAATTTTTGCCGCCCCTATACCAGTGACGGCTCGTGAGTTGTGAAATAGGTGAAGTGTTCGGGAAAAAAAGCCCGCTGCAGGCGAAATGCGCCGAAAATTTTTTAAGACCGCCCAAATTTGGTCAATAATTTTTAGTAAATATTTTTAAAATTTATGATTACCACCTACCTATTTTATAGAAAATGAAATTTCTTTCTGCAAAGCCAGTAAAGTTCCAACTACCTTTTTTTTTATCCCCATTAACAGACACGGCCAACAATAAAGTTTATTTAAAAAAATACTACCCGTCGACCATGAATAAAGATTGTACCATTTATTTCTGTAAGACAAAAAAAAATTTTTGGGCCAAATTTGCCGCCCTAGGCTCCAGCCTACTCAGCCTAATGGTAATATTTACTTCGGTCTATCTTGGAAATAAATAGCCTTTAGGTACTTTATTTTAGTATGCTAACCACGAAAGCAATATTTTTAATGCGACAATGTTGTTGTCAAACGATATTTTATCATAATGAGTTAAATACAAATAAATAGTTCCTCTTGGTTAGATTATGCTGCTAAAAATAACAAAACAATAACATTTATTTGGAATTAAGATAACTTAATGATATTAGGTACTCTAACAATGTTACAAATAGAGTACATAGGTTACAGGTTTTCGCCACATTTATGGTGTACTGTACGTACTAAATAAGTCATCTCTATTTCATGCCTTTATTTTTACTAACCCTGAAAAGCTACCCCACCTATCATCTGTTAATTTCGTCAACTTAAATTCCATTTATTATTGACCACAACTATCAAATCCCCTCAGTTCCCTATTTTGGATTGTTACTGCTATATATAGTTATAACTTAACTCATTGTAATAATTTTTTTTATGAGCTTTGTATCAGTTAACCCCATTTAACCACATGGGTCTTTATTTTTCTTCCTGACATACAGTGACCGACAGAATTCTGGCTCCATATTATGGAAACCTTTTTCATTATTGATTTCTCAGAAAATTTTATTCTTAAGGTGGGAGTATCAACATGCTTGCCAACCTATAACCTATTTCGCCTAGATTTATTTATGTTTTCTAGCTTCTATACAAAATTTAAAGAAAATCAGTATCGACTTGATATTCTATAGGTAATAAATGACATATTTAATAAATATCAAGGAATTTCATAACTTATTTTAGGAGAATTGTAAAGTGAAAAATATCGGGTAAGATTTTTTTTATATTATTATGTCATTGTCAATCATTGTTCTTTCACTATACAATTCTCCCAAAATTAACAATGAAATAAATTGATATTTTTGTAATATGTCAGATATTACCTAAATATTGTACCGACGATATTGATTTTATTTAAATGTTAGTTAATCAAATAATAAACTAAAAAAAGCAACGGGAAATAGGTTATAGGTTGGCAATCGATGGAATGACGTTGAGAATTCCACCTTAATAAGAGTTTTTGGATCCTCTTAAACTAAAAAAACGCTTAAAATAGAAAAAACCGTAGAAATTCAATTTATTTAAAGTTGCTCAAGAGTAAACTACCCTTATTCTTAGTTCCAGATAAAACTTTCATTTGTGAAAGTTGTTTGGAATTGAAAGTTATGTCTGAATACGAAGTCACGGCCTTCTATTAAAACAACGACAAAAATAAGTATTTTTTCATCCCTTAAGAGCAGTAACTCCTTTTACCACAATGAAAATTGCCGAACGTTTTGCTGGTCAAACCAAAAGAAAAAATAAAAATTGGTATTCAGAAAATAAATTCTACTTTAAATACCCCATCCAGAAAAGTAAATGACGATCGAAAATATTCCCAAGTTTTTTTTTAGAATTTTTTTTTATTTTTAGTAATTTTGTTATATCTTAAACAATTCTTTATTGGTCAAAAGCAAAATGACTTTCCCGGGTGTAGAATGTTGTACCAAACAATTTTTCTTAAAGCCATTGTTCAATATCGGCCTTACTTTTTCTCAAAAACGTTGCGCGCGTAAAGTGAATTTAAGCGTGTAAAGTGGATTTACGCGCCCAACGTTTTTGAGAAAAAAGTAAGGCCGATATTGAAAAATGGCTTTAAAAAAAATTGTTTGGTACAACATTCTACACCCGGGAAAGTTATTTTGCTTTTGACCAATAAAGAATTGTTTAAGATATTACAAAATTACTAAAAATAAAAAAAATTTCTAAAAAAAATTTTGGGAATATTTTCGATCGTCATTTACTTTTCTGGATGGGGTATTTAAAGTAGAATTTATTTTCTAAATACCAATTTTTATTTTTTCTTTTCGTTTGACCAGCAAAACGTTCTGCAATTTTCATTGTGGAAAAGGGGTTACTTCCTCTTAAAAGAAGTGTTTTATTACTTGTGCTTAGAGTATTCTGTGTGAAATTTGGACCAAAAAATTTTTTTTCAATAGTACCTATACATTTTTATACCTTCCTTTTCACCATTTCACCCCTTTAAAGAAATAAGAAATACTAGTTTTGTATTTTTCCAATAGAAACTTTCATATCCCACCTCCTTCTCTCCCCTTTAGAGACCTATTAAAAAAAATAATAAATACTTGTTTTAGTAATACCTAGTATATGTAGAGTGTGACCAGTAATGTCCGCATCATATGGGATTTTTTTTATTAATAGCATTATTCGAAATTTGACTTTGGCATCAAGTTCTGCTTCGATCGGGATGAAAATTAAGCAAAAAAAATAGTAGTCACGTGATTCGCATTATCTGTTAAATTTTAATTTTTTTCAAAAAATAATTCAAAAGTGGGGTTATTTCTGAAAATATCGAGAAAAGTTATTAGAAAAAGTTTTTTTCAATGCAGTTTCTAGCCCACATGCAAAATTTCAGCTGCATAAGATAATTTTGATTTTTTACCCACCACTAAAATTTATTTTCCACTTAATGAACACTTTACTGATGACACTGAGTTCTTTTTTGTCTTAATATTAAGGTGTATTACTTTCAGACACAAACTACGTTTTCAAAAATACTTATTTTATGAAGTTACCTTATACAGGGTCAAAAACGAATAAACTTTGCATCACATGCGACCAAATTTTAATAGCCCAATTTTGATTTTGTTGAAAAACACACATTTAATATGGCGCAACTTTAAAGAAAATGTATCTAAAATAAAGCATTGTCAAAACTGAGAAGTTTTATGTAGGTTGCGTTGAGTCTTATTTTGCAAAAGTGGTGCAATTTACAAAATATGGGTAAAATATCAAAATTATAGTATGCAGCTAAAATGCATTTGCATGTGGGCTAGAAACTGCATTTAAAAAAACTTTTTCTAATAACTTTTTTCGATATTTTCAGAAATAACTCCACTTTTGAATTATTTTTTGGAAAAAATTAAAATTTGACAGATATCTACTTAATGCGAATCACGTGACTACTATTTTTTTGCTTAATTTTCATTTCGATCGAAGCAGAATTTGATGCCAAAGTCAAATTTCAAATAAAGTTATTAATAAAAACAAATCCCATATGATGCGGACTTTACTAGTCACACTGTATAAAAAATTTGACCATTTTTTAATGGATTTTATTTTTATGGCAAAATATTTTTTCAAACTTTTAAATAGTTTAATGAAACAATGTTGGAACTATCTTGGTATTTCCAAGGCAACTAATAATTATTATGTAAAAAATACTTCCTTCACAATCAGCCTTACCAAAATAATAAAGCAAAAGCTTCTTGGAAGCCGCGATCCGTGAATCAACTTAGTCGCCGCCGTATACCATGATCGAGAAATTTGGTGAGTCAACTTCGATTTTACCGCCGCCTTTCGAATATGAAGACAGGATCCTTCACTCGCCAAACGAAAACCACTCCGAAAATACTCTTTTTAAAAAGTTAAACACGGCAAATCTATTGGAATATTTACTCAAAAAAAAACACGGTCCTAAATTTTTCGGTGGTAAATTAAAGGGTAAAGAAAATGCGTCAGCTGGCGCCAAATTTCGTGATTCATTGTCAACTACGGGAACTTGCAAAATAAAATATCAGTTTTCTTCAGTGACTAATAATGGTATCTCAGCGACTGAAAGTTTTTTTGGACGTTCGTTAGTCAACAAACAAAATAATTTCGCGAGAGCTAATAAAATCGGCACAAGTGTAACATCTTTCGCGGCGGCAGACATCGTTAGTAAATATGGAATTATGGACGAGGAAAAGTGCGACGAAAATAAAAAAATTAGAAAATCGGTCGAAACTCGTTTATCGGGACAGTACCGCGGTAGTTCCGAAAGTGTTGATAGCGAAAACAGTGAAGAAAGTGTCGTCGTTACGCGACAATATTCCCCGGCTTTTGAAAAAGAAAAATCGAGTAAAAAGTGCTCCGCTAGTAAAACTATTCACGACTTGAGTGCATTGAATTTATTGTTAGGAGAAAACAGTTCCAGTGAAACTAAACGTACAACTTTCAACCAGAGCGACCTTTTATTAAAAAAAGTACAAACAAAAGAAGGACCTATTGAAAGTGACAATGGAAATATTGACAGTGACCCGAATCATGAAAAGAAACTGCATAATTTTAGTTACTATAATACTCAAGATATTGTTAAAAGTAATTCGCATTTTTTTGGAGAATCCTCCGAGTATGCTCCAGAAAAGACATACTTTGAGCTTCAAAGTGCAAGCACCAGCCGTTGTCCGGCGAGAAATCTACAAATTTCGGAAAATATTAGCGCTGGAACTTCAAGAAGTCATTTTTTAAGCTCATTGGGAGCTACGTGTGAATTAAAAGGTACATATGTCAAGGAGGACTTTAAATCTATTCGTAAAAGTAGCGATGATTTGTCGGGAAAATTTGTTAAAAAAAATGCTTTTACAGAAATTCAAAGTGGAAACATACATAAACATGCGTTTTCACCCTCAACGCTGCCCAACCATCCGTTGAGATATTTATTTCGAAATACAAGTGAAGATAGCAGTACTTTTAGCGGTACCTTTTCTGATGAGGAACTTATTGGCTTTTCCCCGGAAAATGTCCTTTCTGACGATACACTGGACTTTATCCTTTCCGGTACTGAAAAATCGCTGCAAATTGACTCACCAGTGCAGGAAAGCTCTGTACGGGGAACGGCAGCTAGCGCCATTTCACATAAAGAAAAAAGTGACATGACCACGTGCAAACGGCAGGGAAAAAAACAAGACAACTCTGATCGCGACGGTAAAAAAAGAACAATATCAAATTCTAGTAGTAGCAGTAATAGTGACCATAGTGATAATGTAGACGACGGCGTTGAAGATGAAATGGTATTAGTTCCTACTGGTAAGTTTACGTGTAGGCTTAAAAATGTGACGAGAAGTGTCGGTATATCTGGACTATCATTTTAAATAATGTTTCAACGGGTTTTTCTTGGTTCTATTATATATTAAGTATATTATCTCTCAAATTTTAATTTTTTCGAAAAAATAATTCAAAAGTTATTGAAAAAAGGTATTAGAAATTTTTTTTTTAATGCAGTTTCTAGCCCACATGTAAAATTTCAGCTGCATGAGATAATTTTAATTTTTTACTCATATTTTGTAAATTGTACCACTTTTGGAAAACGCAACCCACATAAAACAATGCTTTATTTCAGATACATTTTCTAGTAGCGCCATATTAAATGTGCGTTTTTCTACAAAATCTAAATTTGGCTATTAAAATTTGGTCGCATGTGATGCAAAGTTTTTTTTTTGTTTTTGACCCTGTATAAGGTAACTTCATAAAATAAGTATTTTTGAAAACCTAGTTTGTGTCTGAAAGTAATATACCTAATATTAAGACAAAAAAGAACACAGTGTCATCAGTAAAGTGTTCATTGAGAGGAAAATAAATTTTAGTTTAACTTAACGTAAAGTTTATCTATTTTCAACGATTTAATTTAAAACCCCTTTATTAAAATTTGTTATTAAGCTATGTCATAAAAAAAGTAAAAATAGTATTTTATTATTTAAGTGCAGTTTCCAAAAAATGAATTACAATGATGCACCAAAATAGCTATTTACCTAACAAGTGCGGAAAAGGAAGTTTTCCGCACGAGCCTGTCGTTCACCGAACGACGCGTAGCGGAGTTCGGTGAAGCAGCCGAGTGCAGGGAAAACATTTTCCGCACGTGTCAGGTACAATAGTTTTTCTACAGACGTGTGGAAATAAGTAACACATATTTCAAAGAAATTTAATAATATTTAATTAACTATAACAATCACATACAATATGTAACAGTAAGTAATTCTGAGAAAAAAAGTAATAACTACAAGTTATAATTGATATATTATTGATTTTGACATAATCGCGCCGAAAAATTTTTCCGCACTAGTGTGGAAAAACCCATTTTCCGCACTAGTGTGGAAAAACCCATTTTCCGCACGGATTTTTGACATAATCGCGCCGAAAAAATTTTCCGCACTAGTGTGGAAAAATCAATTTTCCGCACTGATATCCGTGCGGAAAATCGGTTTTTCCACACGTCTGTAGGAAAACACATTTACGACAAAATAAGTATGGGTAAAAAATCAAAATTATCTTATGCAGCTAAAATTTAGCATGTAAACTAGAAACTGCATTTAAAAAAACTTTTTCTAATAACTTCTTTCAATATTTTCAGAAACTTTTGGATTATTTATTTATTGGAAACTGACGGGTACCCGCTTGTGCTATTGATTTATTATAAATTCGCTATCGAAACAAAGCAACGGGTACCTACATACATACTACCAAATAGAGTAACAGGTACCTACTTATGGTGCTTTCTTACATTATTTCTTCCTCTTTCAATAAAAATGTTATTTATCTTCAAGCTTTGCTCATGAAAGTAATGCCAAAAATATAGATTCATTATCACAGATTGTTAATGCTCACAGAACGTCAAGAAAGTCCATCAAACAATAGTTTTTACAATTTACACATTTATGACCTCTTTTCACCCCTTTAGGGACCGATTTTCAAACAAAGAAGTACATGTTTTATTTGGTCATTGTATATTCGAATACCTACTTGTGCTAAGTTTCAAGAAACTCAGAACAAAATATGTTTTCCAATTTATACTAACTTAACTTTTTCCACCCTCTGGGGTCTAAATTTTCATAAATGCCTAAATACATGACGTTTGTTTGTTCCAAGCGAGGAATGTGTCTGAAATGTTTTTACTTACATATTTTTCTTGCGTTGAAAGCTTACCCCCCCCCCCCCCCCCCCCATTTCTACATTCTAGGGGAAAACTAAAAATCTGTTACGAGGCAAACAACGTTTGAACCTTTAGCTTTCCGGTGATGCTAAATTTAATGTACACCTGGTTAAATCATTTTTACTGGTAAGAGACAGCCTAACGCCTGCAACAATATTATCAACAAATATTGATCGTGGTGATCGTTTATTTTACATAAACAAATATATCTTGAAATAAATTCGATAGGTTGTTGTAGTAGTAGTATATAACATGTTTTATTTAGCAAAAAAAGCTACAATTAAATATTTTTTAAATCATTTTTTTTAACAACATTTTTATAGATTTATTTTTAATTTTAAAATGGAACCTTCTTTTAACAAAAACAGAAAGAAAAGTTAAACATTTTGCAAATTGTATCAAATATTACGTATAATTTTGTTTTTTAAATTAATGTACAGGGTTATCCAACCAAGACTAGACAAGGCGATTTTTTGACTTTTCCTGTACTTTTATAAAAAAACTGAAATAGCCATCTTAAGTCATTTTCTCCCGCGAATTCGAATATCTTCAGCAAAAAATAATTGAACATCAAACAAAAGTACTAGGGGTCACTTTGATGTTTTTTTAAATGGAACACCCTGTATATTTTTACATTTTTAAATTCCACATAAAATTATAATTATTTTTTATTAAATGCACTATTAGTCTATACTTCATAGTTTCCGAGATATTGACTCTCGAAAAGTGACATTTTTGAACTTTGACAGCTTATAACTTTTTAACAATACGTCTTAGAGCAAAACGGCTTACATGTCCCTATCTTTAAATTTTATTATCTTCCCAAAAAAATCAACTTCCGGTTAAACCGGATGTAACTCGAAAGAAGGAAATATAGTTGTTCCGGTTTAACTGGAAGTTGATTTTTTTGGGAAGATAATAAAAATTGAAGATAGGGACATGTAAGCCGTTTTGCTCTAAGACGTACTGTTAGAAAGTTATAAGCTGTCAAAGTTCAAAAATGTCACTTTTCGAGAGTCAATATCTCGGAAACTATGAAGTATAGACTAATAGTGCATTTAATAAAAAATAATTATAATTTTATGTGGAATTTAAAAATGTAAAAATATACAGGGTGTTCCATTAAAAAAAATATCAAAGTGACCCCTAGCACTTTTGTTTGATGTTCAATTGTTTTTTGCTGAAGACATTCGAATTCGCGGGAGAAAATGACTTAAGATCGCTATTTCAGTTTTTTCATAAAAGTACAGGAAAAGTCAAAAAATCGCCTTGTCTAGTCTTGGTTGGATAACCCTGTACCTAATTTTAAATTTTTTTTAAATAGTTTTAATGATATTTGAGATTTAATAGAATTTTCCAAATTATATTCTATCAAACCTTTATGAAAAATAGACTTATAAGCTGATGTTTTAGACACTCTATCCACAAAAAATTTTGATTAGTTCTTGTTTTATAATTATGATGGTCATTAAACGAACAAACATTTTTTAAACAATCAGGCAATAAATTATTTTTTATTTTATGTATAAAGATACATACTAAATAAAAAAATTAAATTTCTGACATTCAATCAATTTAAATTTTTTAACATAAAATTAATTTTTATATATTTGTTACAATTTAAAATAATCCACATTGCCTTATTTGGTAAACTTTGTAATTTGTCAAATATTTCCTCACTAGCACAATATAAAATGGAAGAACAATAAAGAAAATGTGGTAATATGTATCAAATAAGTACAGTTTTTTTAGAAAACAAACTTAAATTAGAACTGATTCCTTTAAAATAACTTACTTTTCCGGCAACCTTCGATATGATACTTTCAAAATAATTAAAAAATTTGAATTTTGAATCAATAATTATCCCTAAATATTTAAAACTGTTCACTAATTCCAATTTTTCACCATCAATTATAACATTTATATTTTGACAATTTAAATTATTACCCATAACTAGTGATGTAAATTAAAAAAAAAGGTTTTTAGAAAAAAAAACAATGCGGTTTTTTTTTTTTTCAAAAATGTTGTTTTTTTTAGAATCATTGTTTTTGCTTTATAGAAAAGAGTAAATTTTTTTTAATGTAATAATTTTATAAAATATAATAAAGTAATCTATATTCTATTCTCTATTTATTAATAAAGGTACATATTTATTTTATTACCTATTTAAAATGCTGGAATACTTAACCTTAACAGTAGCTGTCGCTGTCGTATGATGATTTTTAATAATGTTATTAGAAATATAAAATCTCCCATTTTTCTTGTGTATTTTCAAGAATTTTGGTCCAACCGGGCACAATGCACATCCAATAAATATGTTTATTTATTTTTTTCATAAAAAACAAAAAATAATTTCTTTTTTAATTAATATGATTTTTTTTTAATTTGAAAAAAAACAATGTTTTATTTTTTTTCAGGAAAAAAAAACCTTTTTTTTACATCACTACTACCCATAACCATACATTTAGTTTTTGAAATATTTAATTTTAATTTATTTACTTTTAGCCAATTTAATAATATATTTATCTCAGAAAAAAGAAAACAGTATTTAGACCATCAAAAATATTTAAAACATTAATGTAAATTAAGGTGTCATCAGCAAACATTTGTAACTTACACATTTTTAAAACTAAAGGCATATCGTTGATGTATAAAATAAATAATATTGGACCTAGTATACTTCCTTGAGGAACTCCTATAATGTTTATTTTAATATATTATATATAGGTAATAGGTTAAGAGGGTTTCGTTTAAGTAAATGGTATAAATGCCCTAGACATTTATAAACGCATCTCGACCATTGCTATTACTCGGGAAATGCATTTACCATTCACTCGAAACTCTCTAAAACTATCGAATTTATTTCAAGATATATTTGTTTATTTTGAAATAATAAAGAAATTTTTGTACATTTTACATCTATACTATATTAACCATAGAAAAGATAAATATTTCAAAAATAGTTGCAGGTGTTCGGCTGTCACCAAATATCACCAGATAAATTTAATTAATAATAAAATAGGAATAAAGTTGGTATCACTGGACTGCCAAAGGTTCAATCGTTGTCTGTCTTGTAATAGATTTTTAATTTGGGCCTTTCTTTCGGAGAAAATAATTTTTAAAGTTGGCCTATTTATACTAACACAAATTATACTACATTTTAAAAACGTCGTGTCTCTCAATATTTTTATTTTGAAGTAAATCGTAGTTGCAGTTTCGGAAAAATTCGGTGACAGAAGAAGACAAAAATTGGGTTTATTTTACATGCAAAAATGCCCTCTTAAGTAAAATCCATTACATTTCAAAGAAAATCAAAATTGACCCTCACTTCCGGCATATCCGGAAGTAATGAAACATTAAAACGCACTTTTAATTGTAACTATGTTCAGCGGCAGCAGATAGCGGGAGGAGGTCCACCCCGTGTACCAAACCAGTATTAGGCTTGAGGTTATGCCTATAGGTCTCCATGCTCATGGTCCAATGAAAATCATAATTTGCCTATTCTAAATAGGTCCTATTAAAAAATTTAAGAAAATCTATAGATAGAAATTTTA
Organism: Polydrusus pterygomalis; assembly: GCA_963969555.1. Taxonomy (NCBI): domain Eukaryota; kingdom Metazoa; phylum Arthropoda; class Insecta; order Coleoptera; family Curculionidae; genus Polydrusus; species Polydrusus pterygomalis. The sequence continues at coordinate 27,088,910 of OZ018379.1, forward strand.
CTGTCAAAAGACAGTATTCCTATAATACCATGAGGTGACAACATTGATACTCTCCTCGGGTGCTACCCACCCTATCTACGCCACTGACTAAGTTCAGGGATTACGTACAATGCCAAAATTTCACTAGTAGTAGTAGTAGGTAACATGTTTTATTTAGCAAAAAGCTACAATTAAATATTTTTTAATACATTTTTTAATCACATTTTTATAGATTTATTTTTAAATTTTAAAACGCAACCTTCTTTTAACAAAAACATACAGAAAAGTTAAACATTTTGTAAATTGTATCAAATATTACGTATCATTTTGTTTTTTAATTAAATGTAATTTTAAAGTTTCTTTAAACAGTTTTAATGATATTTGAGATTTAATAGAATTTTCCAAATTATTATATTCTATCAAACCTTTATAAAAAATAGATTTATAAGCTAATGTTTTAGACACTCTATCCACATAAAAATTTTGATTAGTTCTTGTTTTATAATTATGATGGTCATAATTAAGAGAACAACATTTTTTTAAACAATCAGGCAATAAATTATTTTTAATTTAATGTATAAAGATACATACTAAATAAAAAATTAAATTTCTGACATTCAACCAATCTAAATTTTTCAACATAAAATTAATTTTTGTATATTTGTCACAATTTAAAATAATCCGTTGCCCTATTTTGTAAAATTTCAAATTTGTCAAATATTTCCTCACTAGCACAATATAAAATGGAAGAACAATAAAGAAAATGTAATATAATAGTATTAAATACAGTTTTAGCTTTACCGAGATCATAATATACCTAATATACAAATAAACTACACTCACGCTACTCACGCAAAGGTGATTAAAAGTGTGTAATGTGATAAATAACACATAATCAATAAACTAATGTACTATTGTAAACAATCATATGTTATTAAGTAGCAGTAGAGTGCCAAGAACACGCGTATTTTTTCTGTTTTGTATACAACTTCCTACATTAACTAAAAATGATCTAAAAAAAACCGTGGAAATTAGGAAAATTTTACTTGTCATCAATTTATTGTAGGAACATCTCTATTAATGAGTCGTGGTATCTAAAAATTCCGACCGCGGGAATTTCGTAGAAATCGAAATTTTTTCGAAAAAAATGTCATAGCAAATAGGCTACAAAAAAGTTCCAAAACATTACCTTATTTGGACAACAAACGTCTCAGCAAAATCACGGCGTGAATATTAAGTTTTTTAAATATATTTCTATTTTTAAATAGAAATTTAAAATTCGGCCACCATTAATCTCTGCGCGCTACGGCTACTAGATATTACTGCCCATTTTTGAAGATAAGCAATTTTTTTTCCAATTCCCTTGGAAAAATTCTGGGTTTTGGAGGGGTTTAAAAAAAAGTTTTCTTATGCAAAAATTCGAAAAATAATTTTTTCGACATCTTTCGAAGAAATATCCAATAATAATTTTACATTGATGTTTCCATGAATTTAATGAAAATATGTTAAATGATCGAAAACCAACTATTAGTTAACGATTTTTGTTATTTCTTAACGTTTTCATTCGTCAAATTTTCCAAAAACATCAAAACGCGTAATTGCCTTTTTTAACAGAGTAAGAATAGTGTCAATTTTCATATAGGTACACCCTTAAAATAGGTTACACCCCATTTTTCAACCCCTAAGTGAATTTTGAAAAAATGACAAAACACTTACCTACTTAGGTACATATATTTTTATTTTATTAAAGGAACTCATATAACAATTTTTAGTTTCTAAGATACAGAAATTTCAACACCCTTAGGGGTTGATTTTGGAAAAATCCCTTCTTAGTGGATGTCTATACGTTATCAGGAGAAGACATCCTCGCAATTTCACGATTCTAGGATTAGGGATTTACGAGGAATCAATCAGTCAGTCACTTTTTAATTTTATATACAATATGTAATACAAGTATATAGATTAGAGGTTAGAGGGAATTGTCAGGAATAAAACTAGGATAAAAGTTCATTTATGGTGAATGCGCAGGAATAAGGTCAGATAGCTGTATGAAATATTTGGTACCTATATAAGTAAGTACAGTAACAGAAACAATAATTCTCCCTCCCACCCCACCTAATAGATTCTGAAACAATGGGATTTCAAATTTTAATTTCTATGAAATGGTAGTTTTTAATGTCTGTATTAAATATACCTAAATAAAAAATGTTAATCGGCGTGCAGACAAAGTTTTTAGAATTGAAAAAAGAACAAACTCAGAACCTCTCGAGAGGTTCTGGGTTCGAATCCCGTCGGAGGTGAAACACTTTTTTCAATTTTAAAAACTTTGTCTGCACGCCGGTTAACATTTTTTCATTTATTAATTTGTGTGACCAAAGTTCGCATCACATGGGATTTTTTTTTATTAATAGCTTTATTCGAAATATTACTTTGGCATCAAGTTCTGCTTAGATCGAGATGAAAATTAAGCAAAAAAATAGTAGTTACGTGATTCGCAATATGTGTCAAATTTTACTTTTTTCCAAAAAATAATTCAAAAGTGGGGTTATTTCTGAAAGTATCGAAAAAAGTTATTAGAAAAAGTGCAGTTTCTAGCCCACATGCAAAATTTTAGCTGGATAAGATAATTTTGATTTTTTACCCACCACAAAAATTTATTTTCCACTTAATGAACACTTTACTGATGACATTTTTTTTTGTCTTAAGGTATATTACTGTCAGACACAAACTACGTTTTCAAAAATACTTATTTTATGAAGTTACCTTATACAGGGTCAAAAACAAATAAACTTTTCATCACATGCGACCAAACCCCACTTTTGAATTATTTTTTGGAAAAAATTTAAATTTGACACAATGCGAATCACGTGACTAGTATTTTTTTGCTTAATTTTCATCTCGATCGAAGCAGAACTTGATGCCAAAGTCAAATATCGAATAAAGTTATTAATAAAAAAAATTCCATATGATTATGATGCGGACTTTATTGGTCACCCTGTATTATCAGATTATTTTTGGTACCTTATTTGGGCATAACATATGCCAAATTTCAGTTCCTACGCCATCTGGGTTTTGAAACGGTTTTATTATATTTTAAGTTGTGTGTAGTTACTGTATCACAAAATTAAAAATAATTTTGATAGTATATTTTTAACACATAAATTTTTATTCTCAAGGTTCCAAATTCTTATGGCAGGTAATTTTTTTAAAAACATCCATGAATTGAGTCATATGCCTTATGTTGTAAAAATGTTTAGTACCTACCTACACAATTTATAAAGTAGGTAGGTATTTTTCCTAATTTGACAGTCATAATAATTAATAGTCTAAAACAGATAAACATCACAAAAATTCTTAAAAAAGAAAAGTGAATCAGTAAACCTAAAATAAAAATATTGCATTTAGCGTCGCGGGGTTCGCGTCCCCTTATCCCTAATGTATGTAATTTAAAAGCTTTTATGTGCGTTTCAAGATTGCGTTCCTATAAATGGATTTTGAAAGGCTACTATTTCATTTTGGTGCCTACGACTCGAAGAAAAAATGACTTAAATAATCCCATCTCAGTTTATCATTCCTTATTCAAAAATGCCAACATTCTTACATGTTGAACCTAATTAAAATATTTTATAAGTGTTAATGCTATTAAAATAAAATTAATATCACTCCTACGCATAAAATAAAGTAAATTATAAAACACTTGTTTGAGAGGTATCCGAGACGTGTATTTTATTACCCTGGTAATAAATATTTAATTCAATCTACATTGATTTGGGTTTTCTCAAAACGAATCTTACTCATAGACGTATTGATATTACAATCTCCAACACTTATAATTTTAAAAGTAGGTTATACATTTTTTTATTATGATTCATTGCATTTTTAATAATTATTCCAGGACAATCATATTTTAATCATTATATGATAAATAACATCCTAAAATCTCAAATCGTAGCAGGCGGTCGATCACCAGTGAATCCATCCGGTATACAGGGTGATTCACGATGAGTGGCCTTTATTAAAAAATCTCGGAAATTAATAACAAATGTTGCTTAAATTTTTACATGGCATTCAAAAATGCTAAAACATTTAAAACACGAAAGTTGACACTCCACACAATACGCTAAAACGGAAAATGAATCGTCAAAATACAGTGTGGATTAGCCAAATGAAATAAATTCGATAATAAATACACGGGGGCGTGTCCAAAAAAACGCTTGGATACGTCGATTGGTTTTTCTAGTTGCGCATACTTTCCAATAAAAACTTTTTATACAGGGTATGTCATGTAATAGTGGCCAATACTAACTTTCTTATTTTAAATGCAACACCCTGTATATTATTCAATTTTTGGATTCTTCAGAAAATTATAGACATATTTCATGTACAATATCCTATACCTATCTTCAACTGTTTCGGAACTATTAAGTGTTTTCAGATTTATTGCAAAAAAATTTACAACACACTCAAACACTAATAAGTAATACTGCTTGATAATGTAAAAAACAAAAAAAGAAATATTAATGTAGGATATGTTGAAAATGCTGGCCACGAACGTCTTGACAACATCCTAATCTAAATAGAAATTTCTTCCAATGTTACTGAACATCTCAGTCGTGACCGATCTAATCGCAAGCGTCATTCGTCTTCTTAAGTCAGCTAAGTCGAGGGGTTTAGTTTTGTATAGAATATTTTTTACATAACCCTATAAGAAGAAGTCTAATGGCGTCAGATCAGGGGAACGTGCTGGCCATTCCATCTATATCCACGCCTCCCTATCCACCGATTTGGAAATACTCGGTTGAGGTACCTACTGTCGGTGATCAAGATATAAGTTTGTCAAAGTTGGCAAGACATTATTTTATTATCGCCATTTAAATTTCCATTAATGAAAAAGGGACCTATGATATAATCAGAATCTCCAACTATTTCTGCCCAAGCATACCTTTTCAGGATATTGCGTATGTTCTTCTTTAATCCAGTGAGGATTTTCCCTAAACCAATAGCGGCAATTCTGACGATTAGCATGACCGTGAAGTGTAAAGTTGCACTCATCAAAAAACAAAACATGTTCTAATGTTGTTATCTAACATTACCATCATTTGTTTACAAAAATAGGGTATCCTATTAAAATCGTCTTCCATGAGCTCATGAGTAGGTATCATATTATAGGGGATACATTTTATTTTCTTGTAATGTTTGAATAATCGATGAATGCCTAACATCGAACATTGGACATTGGGGCTGTTTTTTGACTAGAAGTATGTGGGTTTTCCTCAAACTCAAGCATAATAGCTAATTGGTTATCATCACCTATTGCATTGGTAGCTACTTTTTTTTATCTCCTTTACATGTCTAATTTTGCCTTGAGTTGTAGGCGGCAAATTTGGAAATTTTTCATGAAATAAGCGAGCAACCATAACCAATCATCTGTAGAATTGTTATTTTGTGCATTTCTGTTAAATAAACCATTTGATATGCAGTTAACGAAATTCAAACGACTATAATATAACACTGACTAACTACTGTCATGCAGACAGACAACAATTTGCTAAGGTCAGGAGCTTTAAATAAAAGTAAACAAAAGTATTTATACCTTTTTTTAATGTCATATCAGTAAAAAGAAACGCTAAAATGCAATAAATCTGAAAATACTTAATATTTCCGAAACAGTTGAAGATAGGTATAGGATATGGTACATAAAATATGTCTAAAATTTTCTGAAGAATTTAAAAATTTAATAATATACGGGGGTTTGCATTTTAAATAAGAAAGTTGGTATTGGATACTGTTACATGACACATCCTGTAAAAGTTTTTATTGAAAAGAATACGCAACTAGAAATACTAATCGACGTGTCCGAGCGTTTTTTCGGACACGACCCCGGTATTTATTATTGAATTTATTCCATTTGGCTGATACACACTGTATATTAAAGTCATTTATGCCTGTTACCAAATTTAAAAAAATATAACTTAATCTTTTGTATCTTCAATATTACGGAGGTATATTAGTATGACGGCGGTAAATTTTAATACTTGATGAGTCACTACGTTGATATTTCACTAAACTAGTAAGATTTTCCCTCGAAAACGTAATCAATAATGAGATCTATAATTCATGGCAAAGACTGACCCATCCGGTCGAGGGGCCTGTTCCGTACTCGGTAATTCATTCATTCAGTTTTCTTATAATCGCCTTAGGGTAAATTCCAACCGACATCGCAACGGTGCGCATACTTTTACCTTTATTCACAGTAGTTATAGGCATCCGTTTAGGATGTTTTATTCGTTTTTACAGTCTGAATCTCATATAGGATTTTTTTTTTAAATTAAGAGTTGACGCTATAGACACGTTCACCATTTCATTTTGATATTGATATTTCGTTACATACAGGGTGTTTCATTAAGGGTGGCCACCGGCCATATACAGGGTGTCTCAAAATAATGGAATATCGCAAATATCTCCTTAATCAATGCATTGTCATAAAAACGCTCAGACACGTCGATTTTATTTTTATTTTTTACACATTTCAAAAATATTTGTTTCTATACAGGTTGTCCCACAAAAGCTTGGGACACAACAACTTCGTTTTTTCAAATGAAACACCACAATTTTTTTAACATTTTTGTGTTTTATGGGAAATTCTACACAGATTTTATGTAACATAGTATGATGGCAAATATAATACAAGGTGTAAAAAATTACTTTAAACAAAATTCAAAAAATAAGTTTGAAAATTATATTTAAACTAGTGAAACAAAGCATTCGGCTTTAGCAGATGTTCGAAATGGCCCCCGTGGACTATTTGGCAATATCCTAATCTCTCATAGAAATGTTGTACGGTATGTTGTACGATTTCTGGCGATATGTTCCTCGTTACTTAGCGAATTCGTCAGTATCGTCGATATTCTGCGCTTGGTGTTGATATACCCTTTCTTTTAAGTATCCCCAAGCAAAATAGTCTAGTGGGGTAAGGTCGGGTGACCTAGGCGGTCACTCCACCGCCCCGCTCCTTCCAATCCACCTGTTTGGGAAGATTGTGTTCAGATATTTCCGAACTGCATGCCCATAATGAGGCGGGGCACCATCTTGCTGTAGCCATATCTGTTGTCCAGGAATATCTGGATCGTGATCATTTGGGAAAATAACTGCCAGAGAAGGAATTAATTCAAATGTTAGAAAATCCAAATATCTCTCGGCCGTTAGTGTTTGTTGAAAAAAAATAAGGTCCCAACATCCTGTTGTTAATGATCCCCATCCAAACATTTACTTACACTTTTAGCGAGGAATTAGACTAAAAACCGTATCTTCAATTTTGTTTAAAGTAATTTTTTACACCTTGTATTATATTTGCCATTATTATGTTACATGGAATCTGTGTAGAATTTCCCGTAAAACACAAAAATGTTAAAAAAATTGTGGTGTTTCATTTGAAAAAACGAAGTTGTCGTGTCCCAAGCTTTTGTGGGACAACCTGTATAGAAACAAATATTTTTGAAATGTGTAAAAAATAAAAATAAAATCGACGTGTCCGAGCGCTTTTATGACAATGCATTGATTAAGGAGATATTTGCGATATTCCATTCTTTTGAGACACCCTGTATAGGAAACTACTAAGCAATGAAACTTGGGGAAAAATTTTTATGGTTAAAGTGGTCATGAGAAAATTCTGGAAATTATTTTTAAGTTCCGCATTTCGCCACAAGGGGGCACAATTGAAAATTAATTTTTAAAATTCTAAATTTCTCCGAAAATTCCTATATTATGGAATACCTCTGGTTACATCATTAAAAAGAATAGATAATTCTGCATCATTTTGGTTTAAGGCTTTATTGGCGTACCGACCTTGATAAGAAAGCGCTATAACTTCTAAATGACTTATCCGATTTTACTAAATTTAAGCTTGTTTGGAAGAGAAAGCTAAGTACTTTTAATTGCCGTATCCAACGATACACGATAGTTTCTAATAAAATTGCTGAGGGCGCAATTTGTAATAATAACAGTTTTTTCGATTTTGATCTACTGACTATGACATCATAATCAGAAAGTAGATTAAATTTGCAAGAAAAAATGTCAAGACTGCAGTTCGATATCTTTGTTGGTTTCAGAGTTATTGCCAAAATAATAATTTTTAACACTTTCATCGAAGAAATTAGTGTTTTTATAGCTTCGTGGACACAACAAAGAAATATTTTTGAACTTTATGATTCTTTTATGTGTAGGTTTGTTACTCATTATTCCAATGGCCCAAAAACTACTTTAAAATTAATGACATAATCATGGAAAACTTCTAATTTAGGCATAATATGATGTTTTAAAAAATAAATCTAGATAGCCGTGAAACAAAACGGCAGATTTAATTTTGATAGGTGCTGACAAAAGTTTCTCCTTGATTCTTTTTGAATTACTTCTTATAGGTATAATTAAAACTATAGGCTTGCCGTATATTTTGAATGTTTTCAATGTTTGATGATGATTTTCATTTAACATCGCTCTTAGCCAATAGCAATAGTCGAGCCGCTTATCAAAGTCAGTTTCCGATAGGGCCTGGTGTAAATCTACATGATAGGGATGCAGCCTAAAATCCCTTATAATTCGGAACACTGCAATAACACGTATACTAGGTCTATGGAAATTTCTCTTGAACTTTTTTTTTTTAAATTTATTTATTTTACGTCGGCCTTTTTCCGCAATGAGGCCAATCACCGACGCCAGGGAATTTGTCACACACTATCTGGTAATTTTGCCGAATCCCTCTTTGTCGAGGGTAGGGTTCTTTAACGTGTCAATATCCATGACACGGGGCCCACAGTTTAACGTCTCTTCCGAAAGACAGCACAGCTCTTAAACCAAATTCGAAATTTAACATCGACGTTGCCGGCACTGGGAATGGAACCCGGGCCTACGATCTGTGAGGCCGCTGCGCTGATCATAGACCACAACGCCGATTTCTCTTGAACTTAAATGCGGATTCGCTTCCACGTAGGGGAGACCGGGGCAAGAAGATCCCCCTAATAGTTTTGGCCTTAGATGTCCCATCCACTGAGAGTTAGGAGTTTGTCTTTTGGCAAGCATGTAGTTTTATATGTTGTTTATATTTTTATATCTTTTGGTTAAGTTGATTTTAAAATTTCAGCCAGTAAAGTAGACATATGCAAAGTAATAATTTTGCCCCGCTACTTGGGGCAAAATGATTCCCTATGCAAATTAAATGAAATTTTTTTGTTTTTGCTAAATTTGTGGATATAAAATTAACAAGCCGTTTTCTAAGCATTTTTATTAAAAAGAAAAGAACCAAATGAACCGAAAAAAATATAAAACTAACAAAATCCTAAAAGTTATCATTTTGCCCCATTGTTTTAGGGGATCATTTTGCCCCATTGTTAACGGGATCCTTTTGCCCCATTTGTAAGCGGCATAATAAAGTTAACCTAACTTTTTTTAAACGTACTAAAATTTGCAAAACTATCGACCAGTTTGTTCACTACACTATACTTTCTCATAGCTCATCGAATATTTTTATACCTAACTGTTTTTTAGTAACAAACATGGATAATATGAAATGCTTTCTTATTATCAAGTCGGCAAAAATCATAAAATGCTTTACACTGCCAAAACACTTGCACACTGATCGCTGTCATTTATTGTACTAACCCGCCGTACTTGAAAGGCACTGTTGCCAAGTCTACTGATGCTCTTGTGCATACAGGAGCGACAAAAAGACGTGGGATCGTTTCATCCCAGGGGATCTTCTTGCCCCAGTCTCCCCTACGCAAGAACGTTTATAATGTTTTCTTCATTCCTCACTGCACGTCTTCTGATACCAACTGAAATAGGTCGTACACTTCCCGTTTGCCTTAAAAGTATTGCCAGTCGTCGAAATACTCTTCTGGTATTGTGCATTCGTTCAGGATATATGGCAGCATATTCTCGTTCCGCAATAGGGGCACATTGAAAACATTCAAAATATACGGCAAGCCAAGTAGTAGGTACCCCACAAAACACTTTTTGCAACGTAATTTTATTGTGATATCTTCATTATAATATATGACAATTTTATACGTACCTATATATAATGTCTTACTGACATACACTTTTACAAAAAAAATTAAATAATCTTCGATACTTTCTTTTTAGGAAGGTGTTTTCTTCTTCCCCAGTTTATTTGGTTGATTTAAATCCCTTTTAATAACTTTTTTAACATATTCAGTATGGTTTAACCTTTATCAATTTTCTTCATATTATGTCTCTTCTACACATCAATTTTTTAATTCCATAAAAGCTTCATTAAGGTTCTAAACCATTTTCTCTTCTGCTAAAACACTAAATACATTTTCTGTCTCCTGATGATGAACGTTCGAAACATGTAGAGATCCCTAGAGAATTGTTATTCTATTAAATTTTGTGGAGGAAGACTTTAGGTTTTTTCTTTCTTTTCCATATTAGTGTAAGTTTTTAACGATATGCTCTCGTTTAATTCCTGTCAAACAAAAACTAAACTTGGTATTAATGTACTGTAGTTGAAAACATAAGGGCATGGAAAATGAGTATTTTGCTCAAATTAGAATTTAAAAAACAAGTCACCAAAATTGTTTCCTCTGACGTCGTACAACCCGCTGCTCTCGCAATGAGTCACTGACAGGAATTTTAATCTTATTATAGTATACCATTCTTCAAAGGACAATAGGTATATCACCTACATGCCCTTAAGGTGTGAAAATTAACAGTGCTGGTTTTTATTCTCTGTTTTTAATATACCTATAAATGAAAAATATTTGGCGGCGTGACCGAATTTTAAATTTTATTTTAGAATATAAATACCATCAAAAATTTTTTATGACCCGAGGGCATGTAGTTGATAGATTGTCCTTAAGAGGAACAAATACTGACTAAGTTTCTTTCTCTCTTTTTTAAGATCCATTAGAATGGACCAGCAATCATATAGAATCCTGGCTCCGATGGAGCACAAAAAAGTTTTCATTAAATCCCGCCCCTGATTCAAGGAAGTATCCCCAAAGCGGGGCTGAATTATGTGAATTAACACGATTACAATTTGAAGAAAGATCTGATTCCAGAACGGGTAAGTGCATTTACCTATTGTATTTTTTACTGATTTGTATAATAAGTTATTTAAAGCGTTGAGAACATTTTCATGTCCCATATAATTACAAATTATTACCAAGCATTTTTGTTTCCAGGTACAATTTTAGCCAAATATATTGCAATTCTTCGGCATAGCGTAACTGGAAGAGCAAGTAGCCCCTTAAATGCAGACTGTGATGTCTTTGGAAAATCTCAGGAAGATGGAGAAAGTGGTAAGTTATTTGGATGAGTGGTCACACACCACCAGGGACCCGCTATTTCTTTTTAACACGTTTAACACTTCACCTGTATGTATGTTTGTTTGTTTGTAACCGACTTCTTTGAACACGATTTTGACCCACTTTAAACGGTCAGATTTAATTTAAATTTTGTAGACTTATCAAGAATCGCTGACAATACAATAATCTAATACGTAAAAAATTCTCCTGTCAAATTTTGACAGCTGTCAGGTATAAAACGAAGATGCGATTTTGACGAAACAAATTATGGGGTCTTATAGTATTCGATGCGGAGACTTCGTAAAAAGTAAGCAAAAAATTCTCCTGTCAAAATTTGACAGCTGTCAATATGTCAAATCGTTTAAAAAAAATGATATTAATGAAAAAACTATAAGGTCGTATGTATATTGACGGTGGAAAGTTGAAAAAAATACGCAAAAAATTTTCTTGTCAACATTCGACACTTGTCAATAAGTCAAAATTTTCAAAAAATTGAAAATATCGTTCTTTTCTTATAATTCGTCATAAACGATCGGGTTTGTTCGGGTTTGTATGTATGTTTGTTTGTAACCGACTTCTTTGAACCCGATTTTGACCCACTTTAAACGGTCAGATTTAATTTAAATGTTGTCGACTTATCAAGAACCGCTGACAATACAATAATCTACTAGGTAATCTAGCTCAATCTACTCAAAAAAATAATGTTTCTTAACAATAATTCAAACTAAAAAAAGAAAAATAAATATAGTTTAAAATAATTCTTGAAATTCTTAATATAGGCAGAAAATAATAATGAACGATAAACATTAGTATTATTGTGAAAAAAGCTAGGGGTGCTCGGTATACGAAAAATATAGCACAAAGCGCCCCACGCTTTTTTCACAATAATACTATTGCTTGTCGTTCATTATTATTTTCTGCCTATATTAAGAATTTCAAGAACTATTTTAAACTAAAATTATTTTCCGCTTTTTAGTTTGATTAATTATTAAAGCGTGTTTTTTAGTTTTTTTAAACTACCTATATTTATTTATAGGCTAATAAATACCCTTATCATTTTAATTTATTTCAAAAAGGAAGGTTTGGCTGTTTGGCAGACTTATTTACTCCACGTTTTTGTTAAAAATATACACTCCTATACCTATCGACGTTGAAAGAAAAAATATTTTATGGAATTTTGATCTAAGTTGAGAAAATACAGATTACGAGAATTACCTACGTGATAGGACTTCGTATGATCGCCGGTTTATTTCTTTTATTTCAATGAAAAGTATCCCGTACTTAATTCTCTGATAAAAGTGAACGATAAAGTCCGGTTCCCTCCGGAACGCGTAAATCGGTTTTGCCGGAAAACGAGCGGAATTGGAAACGGCTGCATTTACCGAAAGAAAAGAGTAAGTAGCGGATAAATGGGCCTTATAACACACTAAACCCGTTTATCAGTTGTATAATGGCTTTTGGGGAAGTGAAAAATAGAACTGAAGTTAGTTCAATTACCATAAAATTCCCCTTGATGGTGGTCATCTTTGGACTTTGTTTGTTCTGCCTAAGCAGGAATACTAATTACATTTCTCTTTCTTTTTTTTGTTAATAAATAGGGTCGCCATTGTAGCCAAGGGCGTCCATAGGGGGGGGGGGGGCAAAACGGGCACTTGCCCCCCCCTAGGCGCCCACATTACTATTTTATTTCATAATTCAGTATAAATATTGAATAGTATAGTGGTTAGTTTAGTAGACCAACAAATCACTAAACTAAACAATTACATAATAAAACATATCAATAAATTAATACATTAGGCATAAGTTAAATAAATAGTCTTATACAGTGTCACCAGTAAAGTCCGCATCATATGGGATTTTTTTTATTAGTATCTTTATTCAAAATTTGACTTTGGCATCAAGTTCTGCATCGATCGAGATGAAAATTAGGCAAATAAATAGTAGTCACGTGATTCGCATTATCTGTCAAATTTTAATTTTTTTTCAAAAAATAATTCAAAAGTGGGGTTATTTCTGAAAATATCGAAAAAAGTTATAATTTTTTTTAAATGCAGTTTCTAGCCCACATGCAAAATTTCAGCTGGATAAGATAATTTTGATTTTTTACCTATATTTTGTAAATTGCACCACTTTTGCAAAATAAGACTCAACGCAACCTATACATAAAATTTCTTAGTTTTGACAATCCTTTATTTCAGATACATTTTCTTTAAACTAGCGTCATATTAAATGTGTGTTTTTCTACAAAATCAAAATTGGGCTACTAAAATTTGGTCGCATGTGATGCAAAGTTCATTTGCTTTTGACCCTGTATAAGGTAACTTCATAAAATACGTATTTTTAAAAACGTACTTTGTGACTGAAAGTAAAAAATAAAAAGTAAAATAAAGAGATTTTAAATTAAATCGTTGAAAATAGATAAATTTTCCGTTGGGTTAACCAAACATTTATTTTCCACTTAATGAACACTTTACTGATGACACTGTGTTTTTTTTTTGTCTTAATATTAAGGTGTATTACTTTCAGACACAAACTATGTTTTCAAAAATACTTATTTTATGAAGTTACCTTATACAGGGTCAATAACAAATGAACTTTGCATCACATGCGACCAAATTTTAATAGCCCAATTTTGATTTCGTAGAAAAACACACATTTAATATAACGCTACTTTAAAAAAAATGTATCTGAAATAAAGCATTGTCAAAACTAAGAAGTTTTATGTAGGTTACGTTGAGTGTTATTTTGCAAAAGTGGTGCAATTTACAAAATATGGGTGAAAAATAAAAATTATCTTATCCAGCTGAAATTTTGCATGTGGGCTAGAAACTGCATTTAAAAAAACTTTTCCCTATAACTTTTTTTTGATATTTTTAGAAATAACCCCACTTTTGAATTATTTAAAAAAAAAAAAAAAAATTGACAGATACTGCGAATCACGTTACTACTATTTTTTTGCTTAATTTTCATCTCGATTGAAGCAGAACTTGATGCCAAAGTCAAATTTCGAATAAAGCTATTAATAAAAAAAAATCCCATATGATGCTGACTTTACTGGTGACACTGTATATAAAAAGTATTGTTTAAGTTTTTGCCCCCCCCCCCCCCCCCCTGAAAAACGCTCTATGGACGCCCTTGATTGTAGCTAACTGGGTAGGTATCTAATTTAAGGCGCGTGTAGGAATACAGGTTTTTAATAGCAGCATTAATAATTATTGAAATATATACAGACTGTCCACGGATAGGGTTTACAATATCACTAATGGAGGAAAAATTTCATTTTTCGGGAAAAAGTCATTCTTGATAAAAAGTTTTGCTTGTAAAAAATGCAATTCACGAAGAGAAAATTTTGATTTTTTAAACAGGGTCCGCAAAAACTTCAAAAACATGATTTTTCTCCAAGAGTAAACGACCTTTATTTTTATTTTTTGACCAAAATGCCAATTAAAAAACTTATTTGATTTATTATAATTATCGCGATAATCTCCCGTTGCTATAAGCAACATAAACAAAATGGAGCCTTCTAATTGATTGAAAATAAATTTATGTCATTTTCTGACTAATAAATACTTAATATGTATTTTTTTGCAAAATAAAAAAAAATAATCTGGTTAAAAACTATTCTGTAAAAACCATGGATGTTCTACCACCCCTAATCATAAATCAAGATGAAATGTCATTGTGCTGACTGAACACAATTCTCCGAATTCCAAATAATATATTGTTGAGAAAGTGCAGGCGCTACAAATTAAAGCAGGACTATTTGTGGGATTTCCACAGACCTGAAATCTTATAAAAGCTGTTTATTTTTTTCCCCCGTTTATTATAACACAATTAAGTCATGTTTTGGCGATAGAAACAAAAGGTCAGGGATTCTAAAGTAAACACAATTTTTGGAATACATTTTGTGATATAAGTCATATCATAAAGTAAGTAAACCTAGACATCCCATGTAAATTGTCGAAAGCGAGGCTCTATATAGGTCGAGATGTAAATTCCAAGAAGCGAGGTGCTTTTAAGCGATTATTCCAACAATTGGAGACAAGTGGAAAAACAAAACTTATTAAAATAATACGTATTAAGATTCAAACTACCCAATTTAAATGTAAACTTAATGTTTTTCGGGAAAGAAAGAAAAAACTCAAAGTCTTCCTCCACAAAATTTAATAGAATAAGAATATCCAGTAAGAGTCTCTACATGTTTCGAACGTAGGAACGTTCATCATCAGGAGACAGAAAATATAATCGGTGCTGATGGTTTTACCAGAAGAGAAACTGGTGTAGAACCTTAATGGAGCTTTTATGGAATTAAATTTGATGTGTAAATTAAACATAATATAAAGAAATTGATTAAAGTTAAAACATACTGAGTATGTGAGAAGTCAGTAAATGGGGTTTAAACCAACCAAATAAACTGGGGAAGAAGAAAAACCTTTCTAAAAAGTAGGTGTCGAAGAATGTTTAAAATTTTTTACATTTTAAACATAATATTACTCGATATGTCTATAATTAGATTTAAGAAATATTTAAAATCAATGATGTGATTTTTTTTACAATTTTTATGTTAACATAAATTAATAAACTTACCACTTAATTTAAATATTATTAATTCCCACTAGCTAATACCACAACGTGGATGCTATATTGGGCTCAGTGTCTGTTGTGTCCCTACTTGTAATAAATAAATAAATAAGGTGATAAATTCTTAAAACTAAAAATACTTATTAGAATGGTTAAATCCATGAAAGTAGACCAATGATATTATGATTCATGATAAAATTTACCACCAAAACTTTTACTTTTTATTCGAATTCGGATCGTTTTAACCGGAAGCCATGGTTCTACAGATGTTACTAATTTTAATTAGCATTTCTTAACTTTGAGTCAAAATTTAACCTATAAATATTCCTACGAATAATTTTGAAGATGTGTTTCACAGACACTGTTCAGATGATTCACTTTTCCATTTTTACCATAAACATTATGTTCGTCTATTATACATATCGTATGAGATGTCTATAAACAGTTACTTACTTCGTTATATAATAACCTCACATTTGTTTCATTATTCTAATGTCATAATTCAAAATTTGTCATATTTTTTTCTTAGTTTCACTTATTACCGCTAGGGTGCAGATGTTGCCACGTCTTGAGAACTCGAATAATATACATAGCCATATACTTACATATAGAAAAGCAATGTATTTTCTGGGATCAGTTTTGAAAAAAAAATTATTTATTTTGTTTGTTACGGTATCCAGCTATGAATTTATAGGCTATAGTAAAAATGTGGTCGTGAAAGCTGTAGAAAACGAAATTATTCATAACTTTCTAAAATATGACACACACTTTATAAAAAACGTGTTTTAAAATGCGACAGTCGGCATAAACCTATAAAGTAAACTTCACTTTTCCAAGATACTATTTATCAAATATTTTAACTAGAGCTGATCTTTGATTATCAGTTGTGTTAGTATTGAGAATATTTTCGAAAACTGACTATAAGGTAATTATTTGTACACACAATATGTATAACGAATCACTTATTAAAACATCAAGTAATGTCAATAATACCCTATATATATATATATATATATACAGGGTGTCCCATATCTAAAGGCTATACATCGACAGGAAAGTAGACAGTTTACAAAGCCAAATATCCTATACTGTATTCTGTTTTTTGACTAAAATATCCTGGTATTTTCACCTAAAATTTGGAGATATCCACCCTACCTTATAAATATCAATAAAAAATATAGGAGTTCCTCAAGGAAGTATACTAGGTCCAATATTATTTATTTCAACGATAAGCCTTTAGTTTTAAAAATTTGTTACAAAAAAGTCACAAAAGTTTAAATACTCTAAATTCTGAGATAATTATATATTAAAAGTAAATAAATTAAAATTAAATATTTTAAAAACTAAATGTGTGGTTTATGGGTAATAATTTAAAATTGTCAAAATATAAATGTTGTAATTGATGGTGAAAAATTGGAATTAGTAAACAGTTTTAAATATTTGGGAATAATTATTGATTCAAAATTAAATTTTTTTAAATATTTTGAAAATATCATATCGAAGATTGCCGGAAAAGTAGGTTATTTTAAAAGAATCAGTTCTAATTTAAGTTTGTTTCCTAAAAAAAAACTGTATTTAATACTATTAAATTACCACATGTTCTTTATTGTTCTTCCATTTTATATTCTGCTAGTGAGGAAATATTTGACAAAATACAAATTTTACAAAATAAGGCGAATCGGATTATTTTAAATTGTGACAATTATACAAAAATAAATTTTATGTTAAAAATTTAGATTGGTGGAATGTCAAAAATTTAATTTTTTATTTCGTATGTATCTTTATACATAAAACTAAAAATAATTTATTGCCTGATTGTTTAAAAAAAAACTTTGTTCTTTTAATCATGACCATCATCATAATTATAAAACAAGAATTAATCAAAATTTTTATGTGGATAGAGTGTCTAAAACATTAGCCTATAAGATTATTTTTCATACAGGTTTGATAGAAAATTCTATTAAATCTCAAAAATCATTAAAACTATTTAAAATAACTTTAAAATTACATTTAATTAAAAAACAAAATGATATATAACATTTAATACTTACAATTTGCAAAATGTTTAACTTTTCTGATTGTTTTTGTTAAAAGAAATTTGCGTTTTAATATTTAAAAATAAATCTATAAAAATGTGTTAAAAGTGCGGAATTTATGTTTAAATTTATTTATTTAATAAGTAATAAATCTATGCGATGGCTTGCCAACAGCGCAATAAAGAAAAATAAAATTGTTTCCCCGTAGATTAAATACAATCGACAGGTCAAGTCTTCCGAAACGCCCATTACTTCTCCCTATGTGACTTCCAAATCCCGATAATCCTCTTGGAAATCTGTTACAGTAATGATGATTGCTGGCTTTATCGGTGAGATTCCCCTTTTCTTATCTTAACGGTAATTTATTTAATTTATTTATTTATATATACTTCCTCAGGTCATTTTATGAATTAAAGTTCATATAAATATATGTCCTAAACGGCTTAAATTTTTTGCTACAGGGTGTTGAATTTTTTCTTTTTTAATGCGTTTTTTGTAATATATCCGAAAGTAATTTAGATAACATTTTTAATTTTGGCCTGTGCTAATAGGACATAAAACCACATGTTTTAGTTGTAAAAGTTATTTTTTTGTCCCACCAGTGGCGTCCCTGCAAACATGTCTTCTGATATTTTTTAGAAAAAAAGTGGTACACCACTGACATTTTTCCATGTGGATATTATTTCTGATTAGCCTGCTCAATTCTACATAAAAATGGTCTCTTGACTTTTTCTTCTTAGGCACACCGTTCTTAATTAAAATAATTAAATTAAATTAGCTCTACTATTTATTATTATTAATATTAATAAGGCAAAATTTTGTTTTATAAAAATTATTGGAAGTGACCACCATCACTTAATAGGTATGCTTTCGCCCGTCTTCGATCGAATAGCGCACTCGTTTAAATATTCCAGGCGAATTCCGTATTGTTTCACAGAAGGCAATTATTCGCTCCCTTTAATTTTTTAAAGTGTTAATGGGAGTTTTATACACTCAAATCACAAAAAATCCAAACTATTGAGATCAGGAGATCTTGCTGGCCATTGTTGAGCTCCTCCGCCAGTGGCGGATTTACAATTTTGCCGCTAGTAGGCTATTCAATTTTTGCCGCCCCTATACCAGTGACGGCTCGTGAGTTGTGAAACAGGTGAAGTGTTCGGGAAAGAAAAAGCCCGATGCAGGCGAAATGCGCCGCAGGCGAAAAATTTTTAAGACCACGCCCAAATTTGGTCAATAATTTTTAGTAAATATTTTAAAAATTTATGATTACCTACTTATTTTATTGAAAAAGAAATTTCTTTCTGCGAAGCCAGTAAAGTTCCAACTACCTTTTTTTATCCCCATTAACACTACCCGTCGACCATGAATAAAGATTGTACTATTTATTTCTGTAAGATAAAAAAAAAATTTTGGGCCAAATTTGCCGCCCCCTAAAATCTGCCGCCCTAGGCTCCAGCCTACTCAGCCTAATGGTAAATCCAGCACTGTCCTCCGCGACCTATCCAACGATTCGGATAAACTGCATATAAATGGTCGCGAACGATTACCCTGAAATGAGCCGGAGCTCCATCATGCATGTACCACATTTGATTCCTTAGCGCATATGGTACATTTTCAAGTAACACAGGTAGTTTTTCTTGGAGGAAATGCAGATGAGACTGCCGTTAAGGCGTTAATTATGTTTTTAAGAACGTCACCGTTCCAGGATAACTAGATTTATGCGATCAAAAATTATTCATCAATACTGCAAAATGAAGCTAATTTAATTTAGTTATTTTAATTAAGAACAGTGTGCCTGAGGAGAAAAACGCAAGAGACCATTTTTATGTAGAATTGATCATGGAAAAATGTCAGTGGCGTACCACTTTTTTTCTAAAAAAATATCAGAGGACATGTTTGCAGGGACGCCACTGGTGGGACAAAAAAATAACTTTTATAACTAAAACATGTGGTTTTATGTCCTATTAGCACATGCCAAAATTGAAAATATTATCTATAGTACTTTCGGAGATATTACAAAAAACTCGTTAAAAAAGAAAAAATTCATCACCCTGTAGCAAAAAATTTAAGCCGTTTACGACATATTATGTTTATAATATGAACTTTTCTTCATAAAATTACTTGAGGAATCACACCCTAAAATATTAGCACGTCATTAAGGAACACCCTGTATATATTATTGCAAAATTTGTCCATATTGATCTACGTATTATTCCGTTTTGATATAAATTGTTTTGGATCACTGTATAAACAACACTAGGTTTTCATTTTCGGTATAAAATGTTTCTCAAAGTAATGTTATTCCGACCTTTAACCCTGGCACGTCTAGGGCTTATAAAGTCACTGGAAGTGCAAATCCCACTTGAAATTCAGCGAAGGCTCCGATATATATAAGGGCAATATATAACCCGTTCTTCCTAGCTATCACCTCTGTACTGCTTCTCTTCGAGCAGGTTCGTAATAGTGTGAGATTTGATTGTTCTCTTATCGTGTATCGATTCAATGCGCTCAATCAAATTTTGATTTTTATATTATCGCATAGAGAAAGAAAAATAAAATTTTCCACGGTTTTGGTTTCTAAAATTTTGAAATATTATATAAATATATACAGACTGTCCGCGGATAGGGTTTACAATAGCGCAAATGGATGAAAAATTTAATTTTTTGGAAAAAAGCCATTCTTCATAAAATGTTTTGCTTGTAAAAAAAAATGCAATTGACGAAGAGAAAACTTTGATTTTCTAAATAGTGTTCGCCAAAACTTCAAAAACATGCTTTTTCTCTAAGAGTAAGCTACATACCTTTATTTACAAGGTGCGGTAAGTAACTACTTAGCGCACTGATTTGAGTGCGGTAAGTATCACTTTACCGCACTAGTGCTGTAAGTAATTACATACTATAAAAACAAGTTTTTATATTATTCAAGTGTATTTTTAATTTTTAAAAGAAACTCTATTAAACATTTTAATAACAAATACTTGCATATTTAAATTTCTAAACTAATCCAATCCAAACTTATAAATTAAGAAATATTAATTGTAGAATTTGTAACATTTCCAAACGATATCGATGAAGGAAGTGTTTAACTATCCGATGAGACACAAGAATTCACAGTTACAGATTTACTAAAACAGGAGGTTCTCTCTGCATATTCTCCTACACTATTTATTTGCTTTGCAATTCCTATTTTATTTTGCACCGAATTTTCAATATAGCCCTTCGCAACACTGGAGGACTTCCATCCACCATGTCTTTTTAAACTCATGATATTCCCGCCAGCATCTATTAATAATGTAGCTGACGTCCTTCGATACCAATGTCCCGTATATTCTTTGGGACTGGATAACTTTAAATATGATGCAATTTGAGAAGGTATGTTTCCAAAAGTATTTATACCCAGTGGTTGGATAGGCAGAGGTGGTCCGCAAGTTTGGCCACCGAGGTTACCAGACTTAAACCCGCTTGATTATTGCCCAAAGGCAATGGATGAAATCGCTAGTATATGAAACACGAGTGGAAACGAGAGAAGCACTCCGCGATCGAATTTTCAATGCTGCTGCTGTTATAAAAAAAAAACAATCCCCACTCAATCCATCGCGCTACCTGAGCGATTAACAAACGTGCCGAAAAACGTATTGAAGTTGGTGGAGGGGTTTTTGAAAATATTCTCTAAGTTAGTTTGTACTGCAGTAGGTACCTGCAATTATTCGCTTTTAAAATAAAAATTAACTTACAAATATAACCTATTATTTCAGAAATGGTTGAAGATCACATTCACAATCAACAGATTCCCAATATATTGCCCTTTCCTCACCAAACACCCTGTATGTAGTTTTTTTAATGCACTTAACCAAAATTACATAGTTATGTTTAGAGGTCGACAAGACAAGAATTCTTGTCTTGATAACAACTTCTTGTCTTGTCTTGAGAAAAATCAAGAAATTTTAAAAAATCTTGTCTTGACGTTTTCTTGACATCTTATATCTTGTCTTGACTCAAGAAATTTCAAGATCTTGAAATTTCTTGATAAACCGGTGATTCCCCCTTTATTTGTTTTCTGACGAACGCAAAGGACGTCGGACGTCACGCAGTTGCACGTTGCACGAGCACGTTATAGCTCGTTTAGTTAAGTAAGGTTATTATTACAAAGTGGTAGTCTGTACCCTGTTTTGTTATATTTTTGATGCCAGTTTGTGAATGGTAATGTTGAAAAATGCTTTAACTATATTTTTCGATAACATCGAAAATCTAAATAATTGTGAGATATCAGATAAACAATGCATGGGTTCTGATCAGTAAATTTTGTCAGTATCTCAGAAGCTTCAAAATGCTTTCTTCAATACTCGAAGGGGAAAAATATTGCACACTCCCATTGGTAGTAATTGGAATAAACTTACTTTTAGACAAACTAGAAATATGGGCTCATGAACTTGATAAAAAAGTTGATAGAGACGCTACCGATGAGCAAATAATTAATGCATTCAAGCTGCGAGAGATAAAATTTTGAAACACTATAACAAAACTAATTGGATATACTGTATAGTTCTTATTTTGAATCCTCGACATAATGTCGAAGCATTTTCCTCTTCTTCATGGGGAAAGCTTCTACAATCAGAGGCAGTTCAAAAATTTGAAGAAATATTTCAAGCTAGCTACTTTAATAAATCCGAAAATGATCTACAGAATCCAATACCAGAACCAGCACCAGCACTGAGTCTTGAAAAAAAAGATAAGGAATTGGATTTAGAAATCAAGACAAGATCTTGAAATTTTCAAGAACTTGGCGACCTCTAGTTATGTTTCCTTTTTGTGTTGACAGCATTAACTTTTATACTCGTACATATTTATAATGTATCCTTTTTAAATTAATCCGATTATAGCGTCAGTATGCCACGTCGCCAACCCTGAATAGCTTCCATAAGCGTTGCCACTCCAATCCTGGCCTTTCCTTCCTACGTACGAGGGTTTCCTTCCTCAACACCGCTTACTTCCGAAACTTCCACAGCTTCGGTAATACCACAATATTAATGGTTTTTCGCTGAACTCCGCTTCGCGATATAAACTGTCAGTTATCTCTACGATTTGCGGAGTCGTAATTGAATTATTATACAGTAATCAAACCAAGAGTATTAATCAGAAAGTTTTGATTATTAGGGTAAGGGCACTAGGCAGGTTGTAAAAACAATAGGTATAATATAACTATGTTAAGAAGCGAACTACGAACTATTATACAGTATGAGTTTGTAACGTAGAATGAATTTAGTAAATCCACTACGTTTTTTTTTAATGCTGGGGCAAGGGTATTTTTTTAAGTTGTAGTATTTTATAAGATCAGTGTGTAATATTAACAGAGAATGCAATCTTTAATGTTACTCATTTTATATCAAAATTTTTAGATGAAGGGTAAAAAGTTATTGGCATATTCTTAGATTTGCAAAAAGCATTTAATACAGTATCACACAATAAACTGTTATCTAAACTAGAATCTTATGGAGTTAGAGGTATCGCATATAATTTATTTAAAAGTTATCAGATAGAGAACAGAAAGTAAAAATAGATAATTTCAGTAGTAAAACAACTACTTTAATTTGTGGTGTTCCTCAGGGTACTGTTTTGGGACCAATTTTATTCTTACTTTATGATAATGATATATTAAAATCAGAGTTAAATGGAAAAATATTTTCATATTCAGGTGATACTGTATTAATAATACCAGCTAATACTTGGAATGAATGTGTTTTAAATTCAGAACTAGACATTTCAATAATAAAAAATAATTTGAGTTATGACCTATTAAACTTAAATTTAACTAAAACAAAATTTATGACTTTTTCTTGTTATATAATAATACTCAGCCGAATAGTTTAAAATAAATTAAAATTCATGATATATATAATAATTCAAAAACCAAGGTGGCAGTAAAATGTTAAATACCCTCCTTCCCCTTCATTTTAATAAGATGGAGGTCTGCGTTTTATTTGCGGATTAGGAGCTCATAAAACCAAAACGTCGCGTGTTCCTTTTTTAATTAAACTGAACAATCTGACAACAAACGTTTAATTTACATCATCCTCTTCCCCTATTTATCATGCTGTATCTGCATGCTTTACATACAGGAACGACGGTACTAGTTTGGATATTTTATATAGGTTTCCACATTTTATATTATTAAGGATAACTTAATAAAACAGTCTGGGGATTTTTTTTTATTTAGTCCAAATAGGGGTATTTCGTATTTTCATTAAGTATGGAGTAGTGATGGTCCTTGATATGAAATTTTATTTTATTATGGCCAATTTAAACATATCTAAACAGGCCTAGCAGTTCCCCCCCCCCCCCGCAAACGATTTTCGGGTCCCCCCTCTCTATAACGAATAGAAAATGATAATTCTTATTTTCATTACTATGGTTCAGGTTCATGAATTTTTGAATACGGAACTTTCCAATTTTTTTTTTTTCAATAATATGATTTAGTTAGGCCTAAAAAAAATATTCCCCAATTATTACTCCTTAAAAATCAGTAATAACTTGGTAAAAATTCTTTAAAGTTTCGCGCGTGTCAAAAGCATTTCAAACGACCTTTTAAGGTGGGAGTATCAACATGCTTGCCAACCTATAACCTATTTCGCGTAGATTTATTTATGTTTTCTAGCTTTTATACAAAATTTAAAGAAAATCAGTATTGACTTGATATTCTATAGGTAATAATTGACATATTTAACAAATATCAAGGAATTTCATTACTTATTTTAGGAGAATTGTATAGCGAAAAATATCGGGTAAGATTTTTTTTAACATTATTATGTCATTGTCATTCATTGTTCTTTCACTATACAATTCTCCCAAAATTAGCAATGAAATAAATTGATATTTTTGTAGTATATCAGATACTACCTAAATAATGTACCGACGATATTGATTTTCTTTAAATGTTAGTTATTAAAATAATAAACTCAAAAAATCAACGCGAAATAGGTTATAGGTTGGCAATAGATTGAATGACGTTGAGAATTCAACCTTAAGCGCGCCAAGCCCGATGACGTCAGGAAGTATGACTTTTCCGTCATCCGTCATCCTGACCGGTGGCCGAGCTACCGAGTTTGCATTTGGATTGCCGTGTGTTATTGTTATTGTATTGTTGTTTTAAGGTGGAATTCTCAACGTCGTTCAATTTATTGGCAACCTATAACCTATTTCGTGGATGTCACACACGAATTATACTTCTTGACGCCACGACCATAGACAATTTACCTTTAGATACCTACATCTTATCTCCTGCGCAAACAAAAGTTACGTTTTATGGGTGAAAAAATACGTCCGAGCGCATGACTCGTCGGTCAGCTGTGTTCATTCGGGGAACCTTCGTGCATGCGCACAAACCTCGTATTATCGGCCGTCCTACTTTATCGACAATAATCGACGCGCTCAAGAATACTCTCCAGAACCGGCTCGGCCACCATTTTTGTTGTTGTGTTTTAAGGTTTCTCTGCGGATTCCTTGTAGTTTTCTAAAGTTTTCAGCTATCGGATCGGCTATCGTGGGACTGGTGTTTAATATTTATGGATTTCTGGTTTTTGTGTAGTTTAGTTAGTGAATTGTGTTTGTGCTTTTAGTGACTCGGATTGTAATATAAACAATGACTAGTACTAGTTGCAGCCGTTGTATAATTGTATTATGCCCAAATAGGGGTAAAATAAACCCTCATCTATGGTGGCATATGAGCAAGAATTTAAATTTTAAAGCCCGGACCTGTCTATTTTTCCATTCGTCAAACGATAATGTTGCAGTGCGCATGTCTAATAGTTCCCAGTTTTGTTTACATGCGCGAGGCCATAAAACTGCCACATTCGTAATTATTGTTTGTTTATCTAAAGGTAAATTGTCTATGGTCACGACCCGTTTTTACCCGCTTGGGATAATTTAAATCTTGCTAGCGGTCTTCTGGGACGAAATATGTTGTTGTTATTGCTGCTATATGTTTTATGACAATATATACTTATGATTTATAGAATTATTTCCCCATTTAAAATTTTTGTCAAGTTCCCTATTCGTTAATCGTGTAATAATTTAATAAGGGTTAAACCCACATTATGTGTTAAGTACCTATACTATTAAAACAGCAAACAATTCGAATTTATTTTATAATCCTAGGTAGACTGGTAGACATAACATGGGTAGGTATTAAGTCATTATACGTAATATTCCAGCAAACATGATGCAAAATTACCATTTTAAAACACCACTACTTATAATGTTGATTACCCTGTATGGTAGTAACGGGGGTAGCAGTGATCGAGCCTCATAGAATCCAAAAGACAGAAAACAGTAAAACATATGAACACTCAACAAGTCTGCACAAACATTATGTCACTAAGTACTATACAAGGTATTATACAAAACGACCAGATCGTCGAGAGTTTTTTTTTTGCAAAATCGTTTATAATTTCGTCTATATTTAATGCTTTAACAAACTTGTGTTCGATACTGATTAAGGATAAATCCGAAAGGCGTTGTGGTCCCATGGTTAGGTTAGGTTAGGTAAGAGTGGCAGACCCTTGGTTCTGACCAAACGGTCTCACGTAGTCCTGATTAGGTCCGTTGTGATACCACACGTGTTCCGTAGAACCCACCTTCATCAGATCACTGATGGTTTATGCGACGTAACCGCGGAAGGATTTTAACAACTCATTCAAACCAGCCACTACTGTTCAGAAATCTGCTCAGCCGTCCAAGTTGTAAGTTGTTTAGTTCTTCCAGGCTATCGAAAGATGATTCACCCAGAGTAGTGAACCTCCTTCTTGCGAGGCCAGGGCATTCACACAGAAAATGTTGAATACTTTCTTCCTCTTCCTCATCTCTGCAGCTTCTGCAGAAGTCGTTAGTGGGTATTTGCATAAGTTCGGCATGTCTACCGAAGAGGCAATGTCCGGTAACAACCGCAGTAATATTTCTCACGTCTTTTCGACTGTGTCTCAATAGCTCTGCGGTTCTCTTTTTTTCGAATGTGGGCCACAGTTGCCTGGATGTACTACAGGTTGTTAACCCTGTCCATCTGTTCTGTGCAAGCTGCTTGGCCGTGTAGTCAATCTCCTCTTTGACCAATCCCAGTGGTTTGTTCACTGTATTGTCTGCTAGATCAGCTGGCATGCCTGCGCCCTCTCTTGCGAGCGCATCGGCAGCTTCGTTGCCATCTATTTTGGAGTGTCCAGGAACCCAGCACAGAATAACCCGATGTTGGTTGCCAAGTGTGCATAGATTGTTGCGGCATCGCTTTACGAGCTTTGATTTGACGCTGCTGGAACAGATTGCCTTAATCGCCGCCTGACTATCACTGAAGATGGTGATTGACGAGGCTACTCCCAAGCCAAGGTGTTCCTGCAGGATATTGACCGCCTTCTCTACTGCCAGTACTTCCGCTTGAAAAATACTACAATAGTTGGGGAGTCTATACGATTTCTGTATTTGTAAACTTTCGGAAAAGACCCCGGCTCCCACACCAACGTCCATCTTTGAACCGTCTGTGAAGATTGCGTGATCTGTTTTCGTTATGTTCTGATTGCTTTCCCATTGTGGTCCCATGGTGTTAAGTAAATGGGTTTTTACTTACTTACACGTTTAGAAAAAGATTGTTCCGCTGATGTCACACTAGCTGGTAAAGTTAGACATAACATCACTGCACTAGATACATCTGGAAAATTTGAAGAAACACACTGATTTTTTATTAATAAATGATCCGCAAGTTCATATACACTGTTTTTAATTTTGAAAGACTGTCTCCAAGTCCCTTTCTGAGGCTTAAAATTTGACTAGGAAAGTCAATGGACAAGTCTTTATGGTAATCGTTTGTAAATTCCGCGCTTTCACGTATAATTCTTCTTCGCTTAACGAAGTTAAATTCTCAGGATATAAAAATAGGTAATAGGTAAAGTAGGACAAACTTACAGGGGGTTTGATAGACAGGTTTTTCTGCTTCTTGGTACTTGTAAGTTATAGCTTTGTATCCTAAGGCCCTGTCGAGTTGATATTGTCTTTGAGTGTTATTGAACTATAGTCAAAGTTTTATTTGTTACTGACACAACCCGTTTATAGTACAGATAATAATATATAAATTAATATAATTCAACATGTATGTATACAAATATATAAATAACAATAAATTATAGTATACAATAAGAATTAGGAGAAACAACAAACTGGCAAATTCACATCCAACGTATAGATTGTATTTCCTTTTTTTTTCACGATGATACGTATAGAAACGGCAACTGTTGTTGTTTCCTTCTTCCTTGACCATTGTTATTTTGATCTTTGGATTTTTTTATTAGTGGTAAGAAGACTGAGCCTATATGCAGTCCTTCCGCTTGGTTAAAGAGTTGTAAGTAGTTAGTTAGACAACATTCCAAAATGTAGGTACTTAATACTCGCTAGAAATATATGAACAGCGAACCCCTTTTTTCTAATCAGAGATGCTAGCAGAAGGATAATGTTCGAGTAATCCAATCTCTGGTTTTGTAAAAAATACTCTTTGTCTGTTTGCCTCCTCAAAATTACAAAGCGTTAGATAAGTATCTGATATGCTTCCCATACCTATATACATATATCAGCCTTTATATATAAGAAGTTCCCTGTATCTAAAATATGCAAATCAACCAGCATAGAAATGACACTTGACGCCTTAATTATGGAGCAATAAATAACTTGGCAGGCTAATACTTGGGGCCGGGCGGCGTTCCGGATAATCCCGCCCGGTTTGGCTTATCCCCGATCCGGAATCCGGCCTTCCGGACTCATTATGCGGCGCAGCAGGATCCGTGATATTGTTTTCTTGATTACCTGTGCGAGATTCTAGGCACAACCAATATGCGGTTTTTTGTTTATTTGAATGAAATACATTGTTTTCTTATTCTTAATATAGATAACGATAACTTACTTTTGATGCAAAGGTTTTGCAATAAACACATATATAGGTATAAGTATATATTATCTTTTTCAAAATAAATTCTACCGCAGGTAATGCATTTTTTATTATGGACAAACAGTTATTAAAAACTCTCTTTTATTTATCTTGTGAAAGATCGCATATATGCCTCTTTCTACGCAGATTCGTCAATGTCTGACAATTTTCGTCCTGATAATCTTTAACGTCTGGAAACAAACCGAAGTAACATGGCGCAATGTCTGGACTGTACGGAAGCTGATGGAAGACTGAATGAAGAATGAATGTTCCGAAAAATTAGCTGTTGGACGAGATTTAGTTCATTATGGTGTAAGTACCTACAACTTTTCGAGGTTCCAACTATCTTGGTTACTGTAGTGAATATCTTTGATATTCAATGCGGTAGGTAGGGGAGATGTGTCTCGTGTCTGAGATGGCATACTGAATGAGACGGCATAGTAGCCTTTACTCCTATTACTATTGTTTATTAAGCACTCGTTGTTACTCCATGCGGTTCCGTACGCGCCCGAATGGTAACCCTGTTAAAACAATATCAGTCACACTCATTTTATGGATAGTAGGCTGAGTAACGTTCAACAAGTGTACACGAAATATTTTCTTCAACTTTTAAGATCACATATTGTTATTGGAAAAATATAATACTTAAGGTAAGCTTGAAGTGACTACAATATTTTGTTTGCTTTTGGCTATACCTACGGCTCTATGTTAAACCAATAG
Organism: Polydrusus pterygomalis; assembly: GCA_963969555.1. Taxonomy (NCBI): domain Eukaryota; kingdom Metazoa; phylum Arthropoda; class Insecta; order Coleoptera; family Curculionidae; genus Polydrusus; species Polydrusus pterygomalis. Next base: position 27,118,501 of record OZ018379.1, read on the forward strand.
AAGTTTTGTAAATATTTGGGTTATAAAAACATTTTGTTTCTTGATCTTGGCTGAGATGGCATACCATACGCCCAGCTAAGATGGCATGGCATACAACTCCATAAATCTACTTAGCAAAACAAATGGTCGCTGAAAAGGAAGAACAAATGCTAAGAAAGTCTGCCTGCGCTGTAAAAAAACGTGTGATAATACCCGATGAAGAGTCAGAAGTGGAAGATATATAGATAGAAACTGATGATGAAGATGATGCTGCATGCTTATATTGCAATGAATTATTTTCATTATCCCGTTCCAGAGAAAAATGGATGAGGTGCCAAACTTGTCACAAATGGTCCCACTGTGAATGTGCTGGTTTGCCTAGTCGAGCCAAGACTTTTATTTGCGATATATGCTGCTAAATTGATATATGCCATCTCACCCATACGTATAAGGGTAAGATGGCACATGTAATGGTTTCAAGAATTCTTATTAAAAAAAACCATACGTTATAAGGTTCTAACAAATACTGTAGTTCAAATATAAAGTGTATTGTTATTAATATGAAGTTTTATTATATTGGTAACCCTATACTAATCATCTATTAAGAGCGTTTGAAAAAAAGTATGCCGTCTCAGACACATCTCCCCTAATTAAATAAAAATATTTATTGCTTAATATCTTTGTATTTAACTTTACCTATGGTAAGATTTTAATAGGTATTACTTGAAGAGTCAATAGAATAGTTAATAGTCTATACGGTCTGTTTGTAAAAACAGGTTTGAAATAGAATATCATCAAAACAATTAAAAGGCTTACTCTACCAAATGCCATCCACATACTTCCAATGTTATAAAATATTCTGTTATATGGTATTCAGTTATTTTATGCTCACATCCAGGTTCTAGAGATATTTCCCTGGTGCAATTTTTTCCTTCCTCTAAATTTCTGCAACAACTTGCTATTATCGTTATATTATCCGCATCATTGAAACAAAACTATAATTGTTAAATATTCCACAGCAATCGTATTCATCATGAATTGCATCTATAATGCCCTTGACCGTCACAAACCAAGTAGAATTTAAAATCAGTTTGACCGATGGAAACCCAATTTTTAATTAAAACGTTTAGATACCTGGTTGGTAAGAAACTAGGTAAAGTCAATACTTGACAACACAAACGATTTTCACAAAATTTAAATCAACCTCAAGGATATGTTTGAAACGACTTTCTCAACAGATGAGAAATAAAATAATTCTTTTTGGCTAAAAGAACGCCCCCACAACATTTCAATGCGTCATGAATAACATACTATGTACGTATTTTTTCAAATCTAATTTTTATTTGTTTGTGACATCATAATTTTTTTTTTTAATTTCATAACATTCTTACAAGAACATGTCAATGATTTTCAAACGTCTCAGACCATCAAATTCGAATTAGATTAATCAGGAATTTTTACGTGATTACTTTGGACATTAAATCACTAATGACAGAGTAAACCTTAACCATAAAAAATTGACAGTCAATAAATGTCCTTAGCAAAAAGAAATAAAAGATGCGGGAAGAATCGTCGGTAAGATAATTTTCGTAACGTGTTTTTTAATGATGTATATTGTTATGGTTATAATTAAGGCTCAATTCCTACTCTTGCTCCTGCGGTACCCATTATAATAGGTAAAGTCAACATCACGATACTTGTTAGAAAAAAATAATTGATCCAGTCTGTTGGAGGATATTTTTTCATTATACCTATAGTGCATAACGGCTCCATAATACTTAGTATATTATTTAACGAGCGGTAATGTATTCATCAAGTGAGTTATCCATGACCACTACCGCAAGTTGAATACTATACTTTATCTACGACTATATAACAATAAATAATACTATAGATACAAGTACAGAGGAATAACTTTATTTACAAACCTTGATAGTTACCTATAACATTGCTATAAAAAATTTAGTTGTAATTACTTATTTTGTTTATTAATAGAATTAACTGTAAAGTTTGAACCACTAGTAAACTGAATATGTGGGACTCAATTATGCAAGTTTATTGTTTCCTTTTGTGTTTGTAGCATATATTATGTTGTTGATGTACTAACTGGTTAAGGTGTTATAGAACTGTATCCTATATTTTATTTGCAGTATCTGTCTTATTCGTTTCGGAATCATCAACGTACCCCTCAGCCACAGTAGTTGATCGCCAACCGCCATGGCATTTCAGTGCAGTTATATCCCCTCCAGCATCTACTAATAAAGATCCACGATCTTCTAAATCTTTAATTTTCATAGAGTGCAATTCTGCTGCACGACAAGCACCCATAATGCCAATTATTAAAGCATCCCAAAATAAATTATGTATTTGACTAGATGATAAAAACGATTGAATTATTGTGAGATCTACTACCTTTGTCGCCAGATATTTCTCATCAGGAGCTTCGTTTATGAAATTATTAAGTTGTTCTGGCGTAAACGTTTTTGCCTTTTTAGTTACATGTTTCTCTGATTGACGTTTAAGAAACGCACGTAATTTCAAATAATTCTCTATAATAATTTTATTATTTATGTTGAGTGTGCTTCTTAGCATGGAGTAGAAAGTCCATAGAGACGATGCTTTATATTTAGTGTTAAGTTCGCTAAAATATGCCAAAAGTACATTTTCTGTAAACGATGACTTAATGTTCTTACTGCTACACCAATCTTGAAAATATTTGTATACACCTTTATATTTGTTTTTGGATTTTTCCGGCAATAAATTCGGTATGGTGACTTTAGCTAATTGTCTTATTTCTGGAGGTGTACCTACATACTAATTCATCTTCAATATCTGCATTCACCTTTTTCAGCACAAAATTTACAATAATTAGGTATTAACTTAATTTGAAACTGAGGTAAAAACCAGAGGGGGAGGGGCAACTATAGCATGAGTTTTTTGGGGACGGGCTGTTAAGCCCTAATAACCAGGGCCGGATTTAGGCCTATACAGTGGCGCACCCAGGGGGGGCCAAGGGGGCCTTGGCCCCCCCCCAAAACCCCCAATGAAATGAAAAATTATGAAAGCGGATAAGTATTTTAAAAAGTCAATTTTCTTAGATTTACCTCACGGGCCTCGTTTGAGGGGGGCCAGGTGGGCATTTGCCCCCCCCCCCCCCTCCAAGTTGACTTATTGACAAAAGTTGACTTATTGAGGTTTAATATGGTTTGATTGAATGTATGAATTTATTATTTATTTTATTATTTCGAGTTTTCCTTTATATTTTTGTTATTATTTTGGGGTAGTAAAGACTTATTTTAATAAAAATAAACAGTTTTAATGCCAAAACGACTATGAATGTTTGAGAAACAATTTTAGCTTATTAAGTATTGAGCAAAAAATTGAAATTAAAATTAAGGGAAGACCTAAACTCTCGAAATTAACTTGATACATACCACAAAGTGTAAATTTAGGGACTTTATTGTTATTGATAAGTTTGCTGCAAATAAAAACAGATGAATGAACTTTACTTTTAAACAATGTACCCACTAATGAAAATGAAAAATAAATTAGCCTTTTTATTTTTTATCTTATTTCATTTTCAATAGAATAAGAAGGTAATCATAACTTTTAAAAATATTTACTATAATAATTTAATTATTGACCAAATTTGGGCGTGGTCTTAAAAAAATTTCGCCTGCGGCGCATTTCGCCTACAGCAGGCTTTTAGTACACCCCCAAGTTAACAAGTCACAAGCCGCCAATGCCCCCCCCCCCCCTAAGAAACCGTTTAACGACTCCCATACTCCACTAGGCTATTGCGATCTTCCCTGCAAGAGTACTTACCTGTTAAAAAAGCTCCAAAGTTCTAGAAAAATGCGTAACTTTAGAAAGTTTATTAAAAAATTTGCTTCCAGCACTGGTTGGCGGGCCCCCCCTAACATAAAATCCTGGGTGCGCCGCTGGGCCTATACCCAACTTAAAATGGTACTGCACGCCACTGCGCACAGACTACCGTGACATTATGGGGCCAAAGTTATATCCGAGTATCAGGCCTACGACGGGACAAGGGCTTAGGGTACGCCACGGGCGTCCATCTAAAAGTCAAATAGGGCTCGCACTTTCAATTTTCGCCGGGGATTTACCGGAATGACAGGGCGCCTATCCACGCGGGGAAGGAAGTCTTTGTGTTTATTGTGCCTTGGCACTTATACGGCTTTTACCGACTTGATTTATCTGAAGCGTGACAAACGGGGGTCTTCAATGGTTTTATTGGCAACGAAAATATTATACGGGACAACCAATGATACATTTTCTATAAGTAGAGTCATTTAAATAATAATGAGTTTGTCAAACTTTTCCCACTATCGGTAATTATAATGTGGGTAAATAGTTAAGGAGCTAGCGTGCAAAAAACGCCATAGTTGGCTGCCCGTCAGTCGAGTTTGAAAAAAGGTTGCCATTACTCCACTGAAACCCTGGTGCTTGAAGTTTTGCTTTTACTCATCAACTTTAAGATTTATTGGCAATAATGACATAGGGCGATTGGCCATAGTGAGGAGCCCGTCAGTCAGGTTGAAAATTAGGTTCTGTAGGTTGCCAAGATCATGTATCTAAAATTTCGTTGCGGTCTAACCACTAGATCGTGAATTAGGCCAAATGGAAGATTATAATTTGTTTTTTGACCGCCATTTTGTTGGCCATAGTAAGGAGCCCCTCCAAAACTTGTTTCTACCTCTTCGTTTGGATAAAATGACAGCAAAAATGCACTTGACTGACAATCGAATCACGACGTTCTTCCCTGGGTGAGCTAGAAAATCTCGAAAAGTCCAATTTTTCAGTCTTTAGCATGGCTTTTTCAGAAATTCTACCAAAATCATTAGTCAATCATTTTTCCTGATTTTTAGACATCCAATTAAGTAGAAATCACAAACGACTGACATTTTCCTCGAATATTTTCAATTTGGCCATACTTTGAAAATTTTCTGATTTTGGACTTTTTTATAATGGCTCAATAATGCTGTTCCAAATGGACTTAAAAGTAAAACAATGTATGACGATGATGTTTGATGACCTAAAAAACGTTTCAATACATAACTATCACCTATTTACCCCTTCCTCCACCCCTCTGCTACCCTCCACCCCTATTCATTCGTTGAATTTATGTTATATTATATTGGATTCAGTAATCAAAAAATATAGAATTTTTGCCACAAAAAGATACGATAACCAATTTCAGCAGTAAGAAATGAATAATTACTGAAGAAAATCGAAAATTAAATGGTTATTATTTATCGAATGAAATTGTTGGCATATTTGGGTTGAGCAAGCTGGGTTGTGTTAGTAACATTTCAATTTCAATATAGAAAAAAACATATATTTAATTGTTGCTTAATTTACATTAATTTAATCATTATATATAATATATAATGATTATATTAAGTAAAAGTAATAGTTACAATATAATCAACAATTAAATATCTGTTTTTTTCTATATTGAAATTGAAATGTTACTAACACAACCCAGCTTGCTCAACCCAAATATGCCAACAATTTCATTCAATAAATAATAACCATTTAATTTTCGATTTTCTTCAGTAATTATTCATTTCTTACTGGTGAAATTGGTTATCGTATCTTTTTGTGGCAAAAATTCTATATTTTTTGATTACTGAATCCAATATAATATAACATAAATTCAACGAATGAATAGGGGTGGAGGGTAGCAGAGGGGTGGAGGAAGGGGTAAATAGGTGATAGTTATGTATTGAAACGTTTTTTAGGTCATCAAACATCATCGTCATACATTGTTTTACTTTTAAGTCCATTTGGAACAGCATTAGCCTTTATAAAAAAGTCCAAAATCAGAAAATTTTCAAAGTATGGCCAAATTGAAAATATTCGAGGAAAATGTCAGTCGTTTGTGATTTCTACTTAATTGGATGTCTAAAAATCAGGAAAAATGATTGACTGATGATTTTGGTAGAATTTCTGAAAAATTCATGCTAAAGACTGAAAAATTGGATTTTTCGTGATTTTCTAGCGCACCCAGGGAAGAACGTCGTGATTCGATTTGTCAGTCAAGTGCATTTTTGCTGTCATTTTATCCAAACGAAGAGGTAGAAACAAGTTTTGGAGGAGCCATGGCCATGGCCAACAAAATGGCGGTCAAAAAACAAATTATAATCTTCCATTTGGCCTAATTCACGATCTAGTGGTTAGATAGCAACGAAATTTTAGATACATGATCTTGGCAACCTACAGAACCTAATTTTTAACCTGACTGACGGGCTCCTCACAATGGCCAATCGCCCTATGTCATTATTGCCAATAAATCTTAAAGTTGATGGGTAAAAGCAAAACTTCAAGCACCAGGGTGTTCAGTGGAGTAATGGCAACGTTATTTTTAAACTCGACTGACGGGCAGCCAACTATGGCGTTTTTTGCACGCTAGCTCCTTAACTAAAAGGTAAAACGGAAAAAGTTGTGGATACATTTCGTTTTGGTCTCGAAAATGAGCGAAAATCCAACATAATAATAAGTTAATAAGTTTGTCTCTCAGAGATACGAACAACTTTAAATAATAGGAATTAAATACTTATTTTAATTTTAATACAAATATTTTTTAAATATATTATATAATATGTTAATAAATTCTTGTATATAGGAGAAAATTTTGCCGGTAAAATTTTCGACTGGTATGAAAGTTTGTTGCTTGGCAATTTTGCGAATGAAATTTTTGACAAAATAAAATAATTTTTTTTTTTTTGTCAAAAATTTCATGAGCGAAATTAGCAAAAAGCAACAAAATTGAATGAAACCAAGAGAAAATTTTTCCGATACAAAGACTATTTCACGAGAAAACAATAAAAACACACTGTTTATTTAGCAAACAAGAAACTTTATTTATTTATTACTAATATTAAACGTACAGTTGTTATAAGTAATAGTTTGTCCATTCTTTTTTATCAAAGCATGGTTTTTGGGTATGATTGACTTGCATTTGAGAATTCGAAGGTCCACATGCTTCATTTGTTGTTCTAAGATTTTCGATGAGCTTCAAATGATGACTAGGATCTAGCTGATATGGTTTCAGGGAATTTGCGTTTGAGTGGCCTGTTAACTTAATCAACTCTTGTTCCCCAACACCTTGTTTAAATAGGACAGACACAGCAGAAGATCGATGAGAATGATTTGTTATTTTATGCTTCTTCGTATCTATTCCAATTCGTTCCGCTGAAGTTTTGGTCCACTTAGATACTGTATTTATTCCTAGTGGAGTATTTTTGAACCAACATCCCTTCTGCCAGTTTGGATGAACGGAGAGAAATAGTCTGTCTGTGGAAATGTTTGGTCCTCTTTTTTCCAATAATTTTAAAATTAATCTTACAGGGCATAAGTCTTTGTTTGATGAATTTCTTACCAACCATTTGCTGTTTGTCAATCCTTTTGACCCACCTTGAGCTGTCTCGGAAAATATTCTGTTATATTTAATTCGTCCGGTAAATTCTCCCATGGTATCAAACTTCTTTTAAAATATTGAATTTTGCAATTTACGGCCTCATTGCCTCTCGAAGCTAGTTCAAATGAGCAGAGATGGAAAATTTTTTTCGCCAACCGTCCGGGAAGTACCCACTTCCCGGAGGCTTTTCCTTTGAGAAAGTAGCATTTCTCCGGCCTAGTCCGGGAAGTACGTACTTCCCGGACTAGGCCGGGAAGAATCACATCAATATTAGCAATTGCTCAAATTTTAATATAAATATTAATATAAATAAGAATTAGAATGTTTCTGTTAGTACCTATCTTCTGTTCGAATTTCAATATTTAATACAAATAAGAATTAAAATGTTCGAAATTTTGTTCTACAAAGAAATATAATAAAGAAATGTGTCTCGTTGATTTGTTATTCTACGCGGTTTCCGAAAAAATAGTGTACGCAACACGTTCGAAAACACTTTTTTTGGACTCGCCTACGGCTCGTCCTAGAATTTTGTCGACTCGTCCAAAAAAACAGTATTTTCCGTACTTGTAACGTAAATTACTATTTTTGTGCTTCATCGGGGGTTTCGTCATTGTAGCTTTGCATTATTGTTAGTAAATCTTTGGTAAATAATACTTTTGAACTTACTTTCCTCTTTTCCTGGCAACTTTGGAGCTGCTTGCTCTTTGCGTCTCTTGCCATTCGTGCATTTTTAAAGGAAATATCCATAAAAGGGTCAATTTTTATTTCGTATTCTGTAATAGTAATTTACGCTACAAGACCGGAAAGTAGTGTTTTTCAGGTGGAGACAAGCATTTCCAGGGCGAGCCATAGGCGAGTCCTGGAAGCTTGGAGAGACCTGGAAAACACTCATTTTCGGTTGCGTGACGTACAATATTTTTTTTAAGACCGACACTTCGATATATTTTATAATCTACGCGAAACAAGTTTGACATAAAGAACAAAATTAAAAATCAACGAACTGTCACTCGACAATACATCGAAATGTTGTTGTCATAATAACGAAATCAAGGTATCTTGTATTATCAAAGAGCGATTGGAAAAACAAAAAACAGGGTGACAGTGACATTAGAGACCGGGAAAGTGACATTAGAGTCCGGAAAAGACTTTTCCGGTCTCTAATGTCACTTTTCCGGTCTTGCGATCGGAAAAACGTTATTTTCTAGACGAAAAATTGTCCAGAAAGTGTAAATTTTCTGGTCGGTTTAAAAAAAAATACATTTCTTGAATCATTTTTGCTGTAGTGTTCCATATAGCCTTTACCCTTCTTCATATTAAAGGCGTAATCTACATTTTCCAGTTTTACTTTCTTACCATTAGAAACTCTGAGAACTGTGCAAAAATTGAGTTCTTGGATTTCTGTGTGTTAAGTGGAATATTTTCAGCTATCGATTTTTTTTATTTCTTGGGTAGATTGGCACCCAAACACCCCTAACAATATACCAGCAAACCCCGGAAACCCCCAATAAATACCTTGTGTATAACCAAAATTTAAATATAATTATTATAACAGATTGGAAAATCGTTGAAATAATTACCGAACTGGACAATAAACCTTTAACGTTTTAATTTTTTTGATAAAGCCCGAAACATAAAAATATGCAAAAAATGCATATATATGCATTTTGCATATATTCCGCCCTTTAATCATAATGCTGTATACATTTTATTTGAGAAATAATTTTGGTAATTGTAACTTTGAATTCCTCACACTGATATTAGATTTAGGTTTGTCATCTCTTCTGTCGATCCTTTTATGAACTTTCCGATATGATAATAATTGGTATATATTTCTATGGGTTTACGATGTATCGTGTCCACTTGTTGCATCAATTTTAAATTCAATATGACTATTATACATCAGTAAACCCTCTATTATAGAGCTATTAACTCTGTTTATCAACCCCCTTAAAGTTAGATTTCATTTAAGTGACGCGACGTCCACCGTCGTGGCGCTATACATTTGACGTCTGCCCTCCGGAGTGTAAACGTCGTGAGTTACCCCAATTTAAAAAATATGTACACAACTGATTTTTTTTGTTAAAAGTGTATAAAGTTTTGGTTGTTTCGCGATTTCGATATTTTTACGTTTATGGTGTGTTAATTTTTTTTAAAAATAAAATGTTACCGGTGTAGACTGGCAGCCATGTGGAGGCTGCCATCAGGATGTCTGTCAGAAGAGTTGCTAGTTGCTAGACGGCTCGCGTCTGTACGGCAACACCCTGTACATTCAAAGTTGCCTTCGGGCAATATGCTTTATCATGGTAGGTGATACATTTTGATCAGATACTTAAATATAACGTAGATAATTTTTCTAGGAATTTTGAGTGGTGGGACCTACTTTTTTTTGTTTGTACTGCTGGAAATTCCTAATAATCTTTTATGTTGTTAATAGTTTTGTCTGTATTTACTTTACTTATTTGACGCTGGTAATTTCAATGTTTTAGATTAATTATTTATTATTGGCTGTAAAATTTATTTATAGATAGTTGAGTCTGCTTTGTCCATAAGCAATTTGTTCTTTAACAATTGTTTAGTGTGAATTATTATGATTAAAGTCTGTTTTTTGAAACAGTGAACAGTTTTTTTGAAAATTCTATTAGAAAATAATTTTTATATACAGTGTGACCAGTAAAGTGCGCATCATATGGGATTTTTTTTTTGTTAATAACTTTATTCGAAATTTGACTTTGGCATCAAGTTCTGCTTCGGTCGAGATGAAAATTAAGCAAACAAATAGTAGTCACGTGATTCGCATTATCTGTCAAATTTTAATTTTTTTCAAAAAATAATTCAAAAGCGGGGTTATTTCTGAAAGTATCGAAAAAAGTTATAAGAAAAAGTTTTTTTAAATGCAGTTTCTAGCCCACATGCAAAATTTCAGCTGCATAAGATAATTTTGATTTTTTACCAACCGCAAAATATTTTTTCCGCTTAATGAACACTTTACTGATGACACTGTGTTCTTTTTTGTCTTAATATTAAGGTGTATTACTTTCAAACATAAACTACGTTTTCAAAAATACTTATTTTATGAAGTTACCTTATACAGGGTCAAAAACAAATAAAATTTGCATCACATGCGACCAAATTTTAATAGCCCAATTTTGATTTTGTAGAAAAACACACATTTAATATGGCGCTACTTTAAAGAAAATGTATGTGAAATAAAGCATTGTCAAAACTAAGAAGTAGGTTGCGTTGAGTCTTATTTGCAAAAGTGGTGCAATTTACAAAATATGGGATTGCATTTAAAAAACGTTTTCCAATAACTTTTTTCGATATTTTCAGAAATAACCCTACTTTTGAATTACTTTTTGTATAAAATTGAAATTTGACAGAAATGCAAATCACGTGACTACTATTTTTTTGCTTAATTTTCATTTCGATTCAAGGAGAACTTGATGCCAAAGTCAAATTTCGAATAAAGCTATTAATAAAAAAAAATCCCCCATGATGCGGACTTTACTGGTCACACTGTATAGCTGACATTTAAGCTTTATTGCTAAGATATTGAACTTTATAGGTATCTACCTATATCATTTCTTTTTTATCTACACACCCAACATAATATCAGCAGAGGAAAATTCAAATTTGATTAACATTCACTGCCATTTTTTGGTGTCTCCAGCTTAAATAGAAAATTGTCATTTTCAAGGCCTTAAATATTGTGACTTCAGTTCAGAACGTTGCTAAGTCCAGAAACATATCAATGTTGCATACCAGATACCAGCATTAAAGCGTTCATATTTCGTAAACGGTCGAAGATAGATATAGGGCATGATTTATGAAAAATATCTAGAATTGATTGTAGAATGTAAAAATATACAATATGTTTCCTTAACAAAATTCAAGTTGATACAGGTAGGATTTTTATGAACCACTCTGTATAATATCGTTTTTCTAAAAAAGTGCAGTTCCAATACAATAAATTTGACCAAATATTAGATACTTTAACGGTTCCCCTCAGATTAATTATTTATTATTGACTAAAAATTATTTATAGATAGAGTTGAGTCGGCTTCGTCGTCGTCCATGTGTTCTTTAATAATAAAGCAATTTTTGAATGTCAGTTATTATGATTAAAGTCTGGTTTTTTTGAGACAGTGTAGACTCAGTAGCTTAAAAACAACTGAGTGCCCCCCCCCCCCCCAAACGTTTTCAGGGGCCCCCTCAATATAACGAATGGAAAATGATAATTCTTATTTTCATCACTATTAGGTTCAGGTTTATGAATTTTTGAATTCGTTAATCGTGTACTAATTTAATTAGGGTTAATTCCACATTATGTGTTAAGTACCACTATTAAAACAGCAAACAATTCGAATTTATTTTATAGTTCTAGGTAGACTGGTAGACATAACATAGGTAGTTATTAATAACGTGACCTGGACTGGACTTAAAACGGGACAGAGGCTTATTTAAGTTAATTAGTAGGTTTTCAATAGAAAAAACACATTCCTAATAAGTTTTATTCTATTTATTAAAATAGTACTACAAATTTAAAAAAGTAGGTAATGGTAAAAAATAAAAATACTTAGTTATTTCTATATTTTTTGCCAGAGGAACAAATTTGATTTAATGCAGATAATGGTGATGATTTTAAGTAAGAATAAAATTCTTGGCACGTTTTTTAATATTCACTTTTGTTATCAGCATCGCCTTAAGAACTGAGATCTGTAACTGGTTTTTTTCTGTCGTCCACAGTTTGTTCATTAAAGAAAATATTCTCTCTCCTGGTGCATTTGTGCCAGGAAGACATAAAATACAATCAATTAATATACAAAAGTTTTCATGTTTATGTGTTGGTGTGAAAGTTTTTGAATACTTCCACCCAACGATTTTCCATCGATACATTTAGATTATTCCATTCGGTTACTTTTTGCGACGTAATGTAGTTAGAGATTATTGAAAATTCGTCAAATACGTCTGTGTCTTTATTGCTATCAATATATTCGCGAACGACACACCTCTATAGTGGATAAAAATCACACGGTTTTCGGCGTTCGGAAGTAGTTTTGTCACGTACTGGTGGAAATGTAAGCATATCATATTATATAATATAACACTGATATGTTGTTGATTACGCCATTATTTTTTTTTTCGGGGTCACCGGGAGGGAGAGCCGAAATAAGGGACGATCCCGTTGAAAACGGGACGTATGGTCACGTTAGTTATTAAGTCATTAGGTATACCTACGTAATATTCCAGCAAACATGATGCAAAATCAAAATTTTAAAAAACTTTTTTAAATGAAGTTTTCTACACTTAATGGTTTCGAAGCTAAAAAGAAAAAAAATGGCTTCGGAATTTAGTATGTAGGCATAACCAGAAAAGTAAGATTTACGTATATTAATAGTTATGATAGTTTTAAAAGAATATCATTAATATTCGTATCAATATTACATCGTACAAAATTATGAGCGGTAAGATATTATGTGCGCATCATTGGATGGTTTCTCTTGGTTTGGTTTCTCTATGCTTTAGCCAATATGCTATGCTTTCAAGGGACAATTTAGGCAAACAATATTATCGTAAAAATTACACCTATAAAGCTTTTCTAACAAGTATGAATAATGTTCATATACTATATCTACTTATTCCTAGGTATTTTATAATCTCCGGCTTTGTTCAAAACTAGGGAAAATTAGAGGAGGCAAATTCGTCAGTATTTGCAAAAGTTACTCCATTATGTGCTCCGGAGTAAGATCCAATTTCTAACATGGAAACCCCCAACCACATACGATTTAATTTTTTTTTAAGTTGTTTACTACAACAATCGCCGTTAAATGTATAAATCAAAATGTAAGTTAATTAACGTTATCCTAGCAGACAATTTAAAGGTTCTGGCGACGCGGTATGGTGTTGTTCTTGTTTTATAATTTATTATTTATTGTTTTTATATTCTGGGAAAGACAAAGTTGGTGGCCATCAAATACCACCTAATGGTTTGCAATGGCGTCAACCGCAAAGCTATTTTTAAGGATGTAGGCGGTCTAGCCGATTCACGAACACCACTCAATCTCTGCTGCTTTGGGCGGTCTTTATTATTTAAATTAATTATAAACTTGGTATAAACATCAAAAGCACAGGACCGCAATCGGCGCAATCAGGATGCCTCTGATGCCATCAATCCTTTAACTATTTTATCTCCCCCAGTTGATAAAATAAATTATTATAACCTTAAGACCGGCATCAGCGGTCACTTAATGATTTTTGGCGGTTACAAAATTAACGGGGGAGTCAAAAAAATGATTACCTTGTCGGACTTCCATTGTCTTTATTTTGTTACTAAACACAACGTTTCGGTTAGTTAGTATCTCTAACCGTTTTGAAGTGTAAACTAAATTATAATTCTAAGAATACTAACTTGTGTGCAATAAAGCTTGATGACTCCGCCTACGTGCTTATTGGAGTGTGAAGTTTGAGCTGTTGGTTTTGGACAAGGAGAGGCTTCCAGATATTGGGGATATCTATACTTGGTTTACTAAATATATGGGTATTTTGATTCATAAAAGCTGCTGCTTTTAACTTTCGTTTTCTCCAATGCTGTTCCGTGTCCAAAACCTTGGCTTTTGTTATTAACTAAGTATACAGTGGTCAGAATATTTATATTCAGAAATTATTTACCACAGTTAACTGTATAGCTGTAGCTTTGTTAATAAATCGTCTTGCTTGAATACTTTATAACAATCTTCAATTATTTTCATTTTTATTAGGCATCTCATCAACTTCTAACTATAGGTAAATAGGTAGGGGAGATCCGGCTATGATGGCATACTGGCTATGATGGCACACTAGCATTTTCTCTTATCCTGTAATGTTAGGAACGACACAATAGGCAACCAACAATTCCTTTGGTTAGTTTACATACAATGTTCAACGGGTTCGTGTCATGGTCACTATTTTTTGAAAATATACTGAAAAATTTATTTATTAGTGATTCAAAAAAATATTTTTTGGTAAGTAAATAATCTATTATTTGAAATAGCAGTAAAAAAATGTAGAGTTTTTGTAATATACAGGTAAAGTGGTATCCTAACCATAAATTTTCATGTGACAGCAAGCGATGGGAGTGTTCAATTATTTAATTCGGCGCGGTTTATTTAGGCATGGAGATTCGGATATGATGGCATAGTGTGCCAACATAGACGGAATATTATTTTATAATTTTTTTTTTCAGATAAAAGCTTTAAGCTATGGAAAGGCAAAGTCAAAGACGTCAAACGTGGTCCCAATTAGATATGCAGCATGCCATCGAAGCAGTGGTATCAAAACAAATGAGTTGGCTCAAAGCTGCAAAAACATTTCATGTCCCAAAAAATACGCTAAGAAGACGGGTGCAAAATAAAAATAAAATATTACAAGGAAGTAATGTTGGTTTTTTGGGAGGTTCTGTACCGGTATTTTCAGAAGATATCGAAGCTGAGCTGGTTCGCCATGTTAAAGGTCTAGAAACCAGGTTTTTTGGGCTAACTACCCTTGACCTAAGAAAACTTGCTTACCAGTTGGCCACTAAACTAAATTTAAAGCACAAATTCAATCAAGAAAGCAAAATGGCCGGATGGGATTGGTTGCAGGGATTTCTAAAGCGAAATCCGTCTGTAAGTGTTAGAACGCCGGAAGCAACGTCATTGGCAAGAGCCCAGGCTTTTAATAAGGTGCAAATAGCAGCCTACTTCAACAGACTTGAACAAGTTCTTGACGAATTTAAGTTTACTCCAGCACATATATACAACGTTGATGAGTCTGGCCTTTCTACCGTGCAATCCAAAATGGAGAAAATTTTGGCAACAAAGGGCCGAAAACAAGTCGGCACGTTGACAGCTGCAGAAAGAGGACAACATTTTACTATAGTGTGCTGCATGAATGCAATAGGAAATTTCATTCCGCCGGCTCTAATTTTCCGCCGGAAAAATATGAAGGCTGAACTACTAGATAAGGCTCCAACCAGTTCTGTGGGATTTGCCCAAGAAAAGGGTTATATGAATGGTGATACTTTTTTATTATGGCTAAAGCATTTTGTGAAGTATGCAAATCCAAGCCCTGATAACAAAATTCTGCTATTATTGGATGGTCATGGTAGCCATAAACAATTAGCAGTGTTAGAGTACGCAAAAGCTCACAATATTATTTTGTTTTGCTTTCCACCACACTGTACTCACAGAGTACAGCCATTGGATATAGCAGTGTATGGCCCTTTAAGAACCTATTACAACCAGGCAGTACGAAGATGGTTATCGGCTCATCCAGGACGTGGAATTACACATTACCAAGTCGGAGAATTATTTAATGAAGCTTACTCTAAGGCAGCTAGTGTTTCTAATGCTCAAAGTGGCTTTTCAAAAACAGGAATATATCCTTTTAATAGTGACATTTTTCCAATGTGGATGTTTGAACCGGCGGAAACCACTAATATGCCTATTAATAACGTAGCTTTACCTCTAAATGAAGACCCACCATTAAATGAAGATCCGCCTCGAATTGAAAACCCACCTCCAAATAAAGACCCAACACCCGGTTGCTCAAGATCTTCTGAGGCCAGTGCATTAAATTATAAGAAAGACATTTCTTTAAGCCACTTATCCATGAAATATATTGAAGAATTGTCTCCAAAACCCAAGGTGGGAAAAGAAAATATTTTAAAGAAAAGAAAAGTCAAGAAAGGTTCTCAAGGAATCTTAAATTCAACTCCAGAAATTGCAATCCTTCATGAAAGAGAAAACGAAATAAGAGAAAAAGAACGAAGAAAGTCAGCAAGAAAAGTCAAAAGAAGAGTTGAAATACCAGAGAGTGATGAAGAAGCCACTTTGGATAATATCCTAGAATCTGATGATGACGACGACCCTTCTTGCATTTATTGCAATTCCTTATATTCACTTTCACGATATCGAGAAAGCTGGATTCGATGTCAAAGTTGTCACAAGTGGAGCCACGCCGAATGTGCTGGGGTCAGCTCCAAAACCAAATCCTTTATTTGCGAAATATGTGTTTAGTTGTAGATGTTTCTATGTCATTATATATTTAGTTATTTATGTTTCTATTAGGAAAACATTTCATTATAAGGTGTTAAAATGCTTTTCCATTTTTTAAATAAAAATATTGAAACTTTTTGAAGCTATGCCATCATACCCGAAGTCTAGATATGATGGCACACTAAGGTAAAAAAAATAAATCTTATTTTTACACTTTAAGTTTAGAACTAGGGTGTTTATTTACACTCCAAATAAATGTTACAGTAGGGCTCTATATCTAATAAGAATTTCAAGATTTTATCTTTAACGGTCTCTAATTTATCGACTATTAAAAAAATGTATGCCATCACAGCCGGATCTCCCCTACTGTATATAAAATTTATACGATTTAATAAATAATCGTCAAATACTTCTTTTTGGTTTTTAATTAAAAAATTACTTTAAAATGCTATTTTTGGAATTTAATTTTCAAAAAATTTCTCCCCAATACTATAGGTTCAGTGGTCTACAGATTCTAAATACGGCCCTGCTAAACATATATAGTCATGGCAGACAATTTTCTTTAATCATACCAAAATTCAGATCCAATTAGGCTGTCAAAATCCTAGAATTACTGTGTTATTCAACACGGTGAGTGCCGTGACATCATCATGGTGACATCACTTCCGACTTCCTGCCTGGCCTCAATGACTACTTTTATCAAAAAAACACAACTTCCAAATTGTGCGTAGCTAATGTGGTTTATAAGATTTTCAAGAAATACCTATTACTTAGTGTTATATGATCTCATAACCTTCAAGGTGTGATGAATTTATACCTGAATGAAATATTTATATTTGTTAGAAAAATTATTTTAATTTAAGTAGTAGGTATCAGAGAAAAAATTTATTTGAATGGCAGATCTCAAAAATTCTTTTTGAAAATAAATTAATACCAACCGATATACTTACCTATAAAAAGTAACTACAGAATTATTATTTTCTGAATTCTCGCATACCTACATGACACTTGCGACTCACGTTAATTGGTCTCCAAAAAATATCACAAAACACTAAAAACACAGCAAATATTACACAAAACCGATAAACTGAAGAAAATTTCAGACCGCTGTCAAAGAACACCCAACGGAAATAGGGATGTCGATATACATCGACGCATCGAAAACATCGATACTTTCAATGCTATTACCGTTTCTAAGCGATGCATCGAGGCCATCCGAAATTTGTCGATGCCTCGATGTATTATAGGTCTTAATTTTATTCGTAAAATAATTATTTTGCCGTTGCCTCATTTCGTCCTCCTCGATCTTGATTATACCTTTTACTTTTGGTTTCAGTTAAGGCTTAGATTAATTTGATTTGTGTTTTGTTTTGTAATATTAATTCTAATAAAAAAAAAATTTCGATGCATCGCTTCCGCGAAACTTTTTGTGAGGACTAACTAAACGGAAATGAATGAAACAACGTCATCGTGGCCTTAGACCAATGTCGGGGCGGTCACATCTTTGGTGTTGGATCTTTTATTACTGCGTTGCCACACTGCAGACTTTTTATAAGGTTTTAGGCAAAGATTTAAATTCCTTACAATGACATCATGTTAATACTTTTAACAGCGTAAGTTTGGCACGCAAAGTAGAGGGCCGTAATTTGGATGTTCATTTACTTCAGAATGGAATACGATTTTCTCAATAGGTCCATTTGTTATTGTTTCATCTATAGGTTCCAGATAATTGAGACAAACAGTTCGCAAAGCGGCTTTTTTACAATCAAATGCCCAAAACGTCCTGCCAGATCATGACGTGAACTGTCTATATTCAGATACATATACCTAGGCATTTTTGCCAATGTAAATTTGAACTTATTTCTGTAAGTTTCCATTTAACTTAAAACCCGTAACTGAAACTTTAAATAATATGAATTTAGAATTATGCAACTAAAAAATTAGAGTTAAAAGTATCGAATCTTGACTTCAAATATTGCATTTAAAATATGCAATCTGATAATTTATTTAAAAATGTAAAATCGGATATTCTGTAAGTATGCGTGAAATCAGAATAATCGGATATTCTGTAAGCATGCGAAAACAGTAAATACCGTATCCAAGAATGGACAAAAAGGGCTAATGTGTTAGCAGTAGACCTATTGGTGTACCTACAGCCTACAGTACCTATACAATATAATACCTAGTGTAAGTATATCTACAATATAACACCTACCTAGGTAATTATTGTGCAAATTGAAATCGGATATATTCTGTAAGCCCAGATTAACTGCGTTTACAAGAAAAAACTTTATCAGAAAATGCCAAAATATACAAAAGCAGCTTTGAGATGAGTCCGTTTAATAATGGACAAGCGATTCAGAATATAATATCCAATCATTTTACACAAGCGACAAGCGATTCTTTATCCGATTTATATCCGATCATTTTATCTAACTGCATGTAATATCGAATATTCTGTAACCTAGAGTAAATTAAAGGAATGGCTAG
This sequence comes from Polydrusus pterygomalis, assembly GCA_963969555.1. Taxonomy (NCBI): domain Eukaryota; kingdom Metazoa; phylum Arthropoda; class Insecta; order Coleoptera; family Curculionidae; genus Polydrusus; species Polydrusus pterygomalis. The sequence goes on from OZ018379.1 coordinate 27,137,425, forward strand.
GTATAATGTGTTAGCAGGCTTATGTTTTTTTACAAAATGTCAACATTCTGTAAGTCTTTGTAAAACTAGTCAAAGTAAAAATCGTTTACAAGAATAGAAGTACTGGCCATCATGTGTACCTATAAGCAGTGTTGGACTACGCGATTGAAAATATAAATAAGTAATTATTACTTTGCAACTGTGAAATCGCATATTCTGTAAGCCCGCGTTAACTGCGTTACAAGAAAAAAACTTTATCAGAAAATGCCAAAATAGAAAGCAGCTTTGAGATGAGTCCGTTTAATAGTGGACAAGCGATTCTTTATCCGATTTATATCCGATCATTTTATCTAACTGCATGTGATATCGAATATTCTGTAACCCAGAGTAAATTAAAGGTATAATGTAATAGCAAGCTTGTGCTTTTCTTACAAAATGTCGACATTCTGTAAGTCTTTGTAAAACTAGTCAACGTAAAAATCGTTTACAAGAATAGAAGTACTGGCCATCATGTGTACCTATAAGCAGTGTTGGACTACGCGATTGAAAATATAAATAAGTAATTATTACTTTGCAACTGTGAAATCGCATATTCTGTAAGCCCGCGTTAACTGCGTTACAAGAAAATACTTTATCAGAAAATGCCAAAATACAAAGCAGCTTTGAGATGAGTCCGTTTAATAGTGGACAAGCGATTCTTTATCCGATTTATATCCGATCATTTTATCTAACTGCATGTAATATCGAATATTCTGTAACCTAGAGTAAATTAAAGGAATGGCTAGGTATAATGTGTTAGCAGGCTTATGTTTTTTTTACAAAATGTCAACATTCTGTAAGTCTTTGTAAAACTAGTCAACGTAAAAATCGTTTACAAGAATAGAAGTACTGGCCATCATGTGTACCTATAAGCAGTGTTGGACTACGCGATTGAAAATATAAATAAGTAATTATTACTTTGCAACTGTGAAATCGCATATTCTGTAAGCCCGCGTTAACTGCGTTACAAGAAAATACTTTATCAGAAAATGTCAAAATACAAAGCAGCTTTGAGATGAGTCCGTTTAATAGTGGATAAGCGATTCAGAATATCCGATATCCGATCATTTTATCTAACTGCATGTGATATCGAATATCCTGTAACCCAGAACAAATTAAAGGTATAATGTAATAGCAGGCTTGTGCTTTTCTTACAAAATGTCGATATTCTGTAAGTCTTTGTAAAACTAGTCAACGTAAAAATCGTTTACAAGAATAGAAGTACTGGCCATCATGTGCACCTATAAGCAGTGTTGGACTACGCGATTGAAAATATAAATAAGTAATTATTACTTTGCAACTGTGAAATCGCATATTCTGTAAGCCCGCGTTAACTGCGTTACAAGAAAAAAACTTTATCAGAAAATGCCAAAATACAAAGCAGCTTTGAGATGAGTCCGTTTAATAGTGGACAAGCGATTCTTTATCCGATTTATATCCGATCATTTTATCTAACTGCATGTGATATCGAATATTCTGTAACCCCCAGAGTAAATTAAAGGTATAATGTAATAGCAGGCTTGTGCTTTTCTTACAAAATGTCGACATTCTGTAAGTCTTTGTAAAACTAGTCAACGTAAAAATCGTTTACAAGAATAGAAGTAGGTACTGGCCATCATGTGTATAAGCAGTGTTGGACTACGCGATTGAAAATATACCTACATAAGTAATTATTATTTTGCAAATGTGAAATCGGATATTCTGTAAGAGTGACTGATGATTGATGTCCATTATTTTTAGGATGAGCCGGATTAATAGTGGAGGGAACATAAAAAAAAGAGGTCTTAATGTAATAAGAATATTTTTCTATTTTAGCCACCTCGGCAGATCCTTACCAGCTGTTGAATGCCGCGACGCAGCGATTGGTGGCGCAAGGCAGCGGTCAGATCCAACTGTGGCAGTTTCTCTTAGAGCTGCTCGGCGATTCGTCTAACGCGGGCTGTATTGCTTGGGAAGGCGCCAACGGAGAATTTAAGCTTACAGACCCCGACGAAGTGGCGCGCCGTTGGGGGGAGCGGAAATCAAAACCCAACATGAACTATGATAAGCTCAGCCGGGCCTTAAGGTAAGGACAAAAGCAACTGTCAGAATTGTGGTGGAGATGTTTTCCAAAACCGCAACTTAATTCTTCAACGGCAATACACCTAATCTCCGACACCACCATGTAATTTTGTATTTAGGTACACATTTTCTATTCGTCGTTAAAGACGTAACTTTGTTTGACCGATGATAATTTTCATTGTGTTTTCATAGTTACGAGAATAAATTTCACTCACCACATGACGTCACAGCCTTTCACTATCATATTTTTAGTTCTTTGTAGAATCCAGGTTGTGAAACTATACAGGGCCGAGCTAAAAACACCATTTTAGTTTTATATGCAAATTAATAAATAGAAAACCGTTTTTGCCCTAAATAAAAAAAAATGTTTAACAATAATTAGGTAGGTAACACAGAATAAATAATATAAAGTATTATTTTTTACAACATGTGTTTTAAAACCTTGGTTTTGCCAACAAATAAATTACAATATCTTTGTACCTGATATCATATTTTAAATAAATCTTGTAAACTAAGTAGAATAAAAAATCCTTACCTTCTGTCAAAGCGTGTTCCTTTATTTATTGTACCTAATCTGAATAAGGATATGTGACACAAACCAAATTCTTGACTTCGTTTTTTACATCTTCATTACACCTGTTCATCTAGTCAAAGTCCCTGTATTTCATTTATTTACAAGGCATTCTATAAAAAATAATAATTATATTCCAAAATATTAGTAGGGTAAGATCAAGATCGCCCAAGTATGCAGTCCCAAGAGTATGCGCCTTTATATTTCCTTGTTATAAAAACATCAACTCGTCCGATCAATACATTGGAAAGTGCCGAATTACCTTCATTAGGGGTGTGCAACAAAATCAATTAATCGATTATTATTCGACTAGAGATAATTGTTTTATCAATTAGGGAATCGAAAAAAAAAATTTTTACTATTTTTTGATTAATCCATTATTATGTAATAAAAAAAAATTTCGATTAATCAAAAATCAAACCAAAATCGAAAAAAAAAAAAGATTTTTCGATTAAACCTAATCGATTAACCAAAAAATTTTTTTTTTCGATTAATTAGGTAAGTATTCGAAAAAAAAAATTACGATGTTTTAATTAATCGATTATTAATCAAAAAAAATAACTTTTTTTCGATTAATCAATAGACCAAAAAAACTATTTTTCGATTATCCGAAAATATAGGTAGGTATGTTTTTGGATGATTGAAGTTGCTAGTTAGTTACTTATTATTGCTGTAAGTCTTTATATATTTATTAGCAACCCTATTACCCTGAAATATAGCATATTATTGCCAGATAATCAACGAAATAATTTGAACAAATTTTCAATCTGTCCGCCTTTCATAAAATTAATATTCTTAACGATCTAATATTTGTATCGACTTTTTGATTTATTTTGATTAAATCAATCGATTATTTTTATTTTCGATTAATCGATTATTCTCGATTAATCGATTATTATTTTCGATTAATCAGAAATATTCTATTATTCTCGATTAATCGATTATTTTGGATTAATGGATTATTTTTGATTTTGGATTAATCGATTATTTTTGATAAATCGATTATTTTCGATTATTAGGAAATAATTGATAATTTTAAATAATCGAAAATCGATTATCTTTTTCGGTAATCGCACAGCCCTAACCTTCATACCTTGGGTGGTACCTATGTATTATATTCCAGGAAAAGTTATTCAGTTCCAATAAATATGCCAATTATTAATAATATAATAGGTATTCCTAAACTAAAAGTTACTTCCCGTCGCCTGCAAAAAGATAGGTACTATAAGATGACGTATCGTTGTATCGAGGTCACCCGGTATACCTACTAAACAGTATTTATAGACTGTTTCAGGGCTTCGTATAACCTACTAAGTATATATATAGGTAAACCGTCTCTATTACACATCATCCTAGCTACAAAGGGTAAAAAAAATGTTGCTCCATATAACAATAAAGATGGTTTTAACATGAATTTGATAATTCATCTTTTATTCTCTAATTATTGCAAAATTCCAGGTACTACTATGACAAGAATATAATGTCCAAAGTCCACGGGAAACGATATGCCTATAAGTTCGACTTCCACGGTCTTATGATCGCTTGTCAGGCACAGGCTCAAGGACAAGGCGATATGATCTCATCCTACAAGTACCAACCACATCAGAGTGACTTAGGAGCAGCCCTTTATCCTACCAACCATGGAAGCGGTCCACGGCTTCCCGGAATACTGCCGCCTACGGCTCAGCAACAAGGGTTATTTCCCCCACCTTCTTATTGGCCCTATTCTTCGGGAGGATTTGATCCCAGAGGACCTACCTTTAATTGAAATAACATTTTTCAAACAATCATGTAATTTTTTATGGATAATTTAGAAGATAAAAAAGCTATATCTTTATAATCCTTAAAATATTAATTGCTGAACTTAAGGGTATGTTTTTTACCGATATCAACGTTTTTGTGTGTATATCGAAATCTTAACTTACCACCATTGCAAACCATCTATTTTCATCTTCATTTCAATGATTAAACATCAAATATCTACATTGTGAAACTTGGAACAAGTCAAGTTTTGTAAGTGGATCACAAATTTCTTAAAAATAATAATTTTGTTTGATTCTTGGCTCAAAATAAAAGGAAAATTATTTCGGCTTTCCCAATCAATTTTCCGAAAAATTAATAAAATAAAGTCAAATTTCTCTAAGAACACGCCGTATCGTGGCTAAGTCACGTGTCATTTATGGCACCCTGTTGAAGTCTGGTCTATTTTAAGTCAAGATGTTGGCGACAAAGACAGGACTGGGCTAGATTATTTTACCAACGCATTCACCATCTTTTGAACTTGTACGGGGATTTTACTGGTTTATTAGCGTAATGGCTTGCAAAAATATACATCACAACATCGAACTCAACGTGTTATAGATTAAAACTTATGGCGTTATTCATTGGTAAAACATAGATACAACTACCAGTCACCAATAGAAAATGCTATGAACAACCCTGACATCATACAAGAGTTTTGCCGCCCAAATATTGTAGCTACGAGCCAAACAAGCGGTGCGCCTGCGCATGTTTCGCGTTCAATGCTGCGTTATATTATAATTTGTGTTTTAAATACAAACAGCTGGATTAGTTCTCAGTGAGCGCAAGGCTTGGCAACCTATTGTAGCGTTATTAAAATGTATAAACTACCTGTTCAATTTATAATAGCAAATAATGATAAATGAAATTTTGTAATTTGAAATGGGAGGGTTAATTTAACCTAAACCGGTTTATTGTACTCACCGTTCAACTTAAATATATAATAAACACCAATTAGCCTCTAAAACGTGGCGCGTGAGTTTGCTACGGCCCACTACTGAATTAAGAACTTTTAAGAAGAAACTAGTATCAGCTGTTAATGTTACATGTGGTTGTCAAGTACCGTAAAATGGGGTGAATAGGATCAGCGGGGTGATTAGGATTGAAAGTTACCTTCAAATTTCAAAAATCTGTAATAATTGTAATTTTAAAGTGTAAGTCATTTCAATGTACAGATTTTAAGTAACGGTTGTTAAAAGTAAATTTTATGACATTACACTTAAAATAACTTGGCCACATCGCAGGCTGAATACCATGACCTAAAATGTCAAATTTAGCGGTTAAACTGTTGTCATATTATCTTTGCTTTTGTCTTACAAACTTCATATCTCTACAACTCTGCAGCACTTATAAAATTTAGGTTATATTATTTTAAGTACTCTTTTATATTACTTAAGATAAATTTGCGTGCAAAATTCTATACACCCCGCAGTTGTTTAAATGCGATACAGTCAATAAATCAATCAATGATCCTATTGACACCGCCTGCGGGGTGAATAGGATTTGTGTACAAAAAAAAATATATATATACAACAGGGTACACCCTGTATAAAAACTTATACCACCAATTAAAAGTACCAACCTTAACTGATGTTTTAAGCTATTGATAAATTTATTCAGGCAGATAGTTTTCAAGTTACAAGCTTTTAAAATGGAAAATTGATCCTATTCACCTCATTTTACGGTATCGAAACGATTTGTTTTTAAAAAAAGTTGTAACCTAAATTAACATTTGCGCTGTTTGTTTTAAGGTGGAATTATCTCAACGTCATTCAATCTATTGCCAACCTATAACCTATTTCGCGTTGTTTTTTTTACTTTATTATTTTATTAACTAACATTTATATATATATAAATAAAATCAATATTGTCGGCACATTATTTAGGTAATATCTGACATATTACAAAAATAGCGATTTATTTCATTGCTACTTTTAGGAGAATTGTATACTGAAAGAAATGGCATAATAATGTTAAAAAAAATCTTTGCCGATATTTTTCGCTAGGTATATAATTCTCCTAATAAAATAATTTATGAAATTCCTTGATATTTATTTAATATGTCAATTATTACTATTAGGTACTTGTAAAATATAAAGACGATAATGATTGTATTGAAATTTTGTGGCACCTTTAAAATTAAAGTGACACAATACAAAAAATAGTTTTGGAGAAAACAGGAAAAACTGTTTTGTCTCCTAAGCCCAAGTAATAAATTAAATTACATGTTAAATTTGTGGGAACATATTAGCTAAATGGTTTTACTAGAAGACAATTATTTAAATTTGATATTAAAACCTACCCTTAATAGTAAAAAAAAATTAAAAAAAAAAAGTTATGTCTTTTTACTGCCAAATTTCTTTTAACAACGAACGAATTATCTGGAATTATGCCATTTTATAAACTTGTCGTTGTATTCAGCGAGTCATTTTAAAATAATGTAATTTTTTTATTAAAGACCAGTTAATTTTTTGTAAAATGTTAGGAATCAAGTCAGTTTAGACTTAAATGTGTGTATGTTTTAGACTTAAAAGTGTCAATTTTCCGTCGCATGCGACGACATACTGAAATAAATAAAATGATACTCTTTAGTATTAAAAAGACGCGCAAATACCGTTAATATGAAAAAGGCATAAATAGGTTCCTCTAATTTGGGAGAAGCGATTTGGTATTAGGTCAAGTGGCAGATTATAGGGGGTGGTATGTGTCATTTTATGATTAATCTTAGAAATATACAATTTTCGAGTTGTGTCACTTTACTTTTAAAGGTGCGTTGTGTAAACGCTAGAAAAAATAAATAAATCTACGCGAAATAGGTTATCAAACATGTTTGTTGATACCACATTAAGGGGCATCACTTGCAACAGCATAATACGCAATAAAACAAAAGTAGAATATTTTTTTAAATATCTGCATATAATGCGCTTTGTTTGTTTTTTTACCTAACATTGAAAATGTTAAAAAAATTTATAAATTAGACTATTAATATAAGCCGCCCATTAGCATGTACCTAAGGTTATCTATTAGAAAATAGTATGTCACAAATGTTTAAATCGTTTTAATGGGATTCGATTGGTGCAATTTTCTACCTACATGCATCTGCTTTTGATTTTTGCCTCATATTTTTCGTAAACTGGTTATACGGTAATCATCGTTGCTCCTAATAGTTGTTTTTCAGTTCTCTTGTCAATATGTTCATAAGTAGGTAAATAATAAATTAAATATTTTTTTAGTTTACTGTGTTGTGCCCAGTGCTTTGATTTGTAAATAAAATAATTTTTAACTTCACATTTTTTGTTATTTTTTAAATAAAATAAACCTTTTTATATTTTAAAATTTTTGTTTCGTACCAATACCGGTAATTTTTGAAGAATTAGTAGGTACAGTCTAATATATACTATATTATTTTGTGTTTATTATTCGATTGGCAACGCGGCAGATAGAAATCAGCCCCCAAAGATGTGATCGCCACGACATTGGTCCGAGGCCATGATAACGTTGTTTCATTTATTTCCTTTAAGGGATGTCCACAAAAAATGTATCGCAGAAAAACATCAATGTTAGCGATGCATCGAAATTTTTTTAAATAAAATTAGAATTACGTAACAAGTCAAAAATCTAATTAGGTATTCTAAGCTCACACCTTAACTGAAACCAATTTTAACAAGTATAATCAGGATCGAGAGGCAGTGGCGCAGCCAGAATTTTGTATTCGGGTTTTCAAAAAAAAAAGAACAGGATTTCAAAATTTTAAAAACTAAAACTAGACCAGGGTCGATAATTTTTGAAACCCCAAAAAATAATAGTAGGATGAAACCCCTTGTAAAAGGAAGAGAATATAACAAAAATGAAAGGAAAAATAATTTACGGGCGATTCGAGGTCGGGAAGTGGAAGGGGGTGAGTTTTTAAGGGTGGAAAACGATTTATCTCGATTTCCGGCAAAACGACGAGTCCTATGGAAAAACGTTAAATGGCAAAGTTGTAGGTAATAAAAAGATCTACAACTTTTGTATTTACACTTTTTTCACATAAGTAAACTAAAAATTCATGTAAAAATTCAAACAACCAAGTTTTTGGTTTTTTATTTTTATCTTTTACAAGAAAATTTTTTTTATACGAAATTTGGTGAAAACTTACCTTTTTATGTCTCAAATACACTGTAATTTTTTTGATTTCAAATATTTATTTTTTCACCTTATTTTGACTTAATATCGAAAAAGCACTCTGATCTTCAATCGAAAATTCTCACGTCAAAATATCTGCTTTTTTAAAAAAAGTCGGTGGGCTTTTTGTTCGTTGAAATCTCTGCTTTCTGATGGTGTAAAAAAATTTACATTACTATGGTAAATGTTCTCAAAAAATGCAAAGAAACGAAAAAAACTCGAATCCGATTTTTTTTAAAATTATTATGTACAATTTTGAGCTATTTATTAAAATTTATACTTTAATTACTCGAAAAACGTAAGATTTCATGTTACATTGATAAACAAAAAAATTACAAATTCATAAAACATAAAAATCGCAAAGAATATGCGAAAATAGTTGTTCTAAATACAATTAAAGGTAGGATTTAAAGGAGATTTCATCACATTAACCATAGTAATGTATATTTTTTTTACACCATCAGAAAGTAGAGATTTCAACGAACAAAAAGCCCACCGGGTTTTTTTAAAAAAGCAGATATTTTGACGTGAGAATTTTCGATTGAAAATTAGGGTGCTTCTTCGATATTAAGTCAAAATAAGGTAAAAAAATAAATATTTTAAATCATAAACATTACAGTGTGTTTGGGACATGAAAAAAAAATTTTTCTTGTAAAAGATAAAAATAAAAAACCAAAAACTTGCGTCCCAAAATTTTTCAAATAAATTTTGAGTTTATGTGAAAAAAGTGTAAATACAAAAGTTGTAGATCTTTTTATTACCCACAACTTTGCCATTTAACATTTTTCCATAGGACTTGTAGTTTTGCCGGAAATCGAGATAAATCGTTATTTACCCTTAAAAACTGACGCCTTTCCACTTCCCGAACTCGGATCGCCCGTAAATTATTTTTCCTTTCATTTTTGTTATATTTTCTTCCTTTTCCATTGGGTTTCATCCTACTATTATTTTTTTTTTCACTTTTTACCGTTTTCAAAGGCTTCAGCCCTGGTCTAAACCGTAAAAAACCATCTTAGTCTGGGCGTCTGGGGGTACGTTTAACCCCTAACCCCCCCCCTCGCTGCGCCACTGTCGAGAGGCAACGGCAAAATACCTATTTTAGGAATAAAATAAGAGCCAAATATATCGATGCATCGCCTAAAAACCATGCTCACATTGAAATTATCGATGTATATCGAACATCCATATTTCCGTTTGGTGTTTCTTTGACAGCGATTTGAAATTTTCTTCAGTTTATCGGTTTTGTGTAATGATTTCTGTGTTTTTAATGTTTCGTGTCAATAAGTATGCGAGAATTCGGAAAATAATAATTCTGCCGTTACTTTTCATAGCTGAGTAAATAGGAAGTTGGGTTATTTGTAGGTTAGGTTTAAACTATAGTAGCAAAAGGTCACATTCAAAGATAAATCCTCCGTAATCCCTACTCCCTGCCCCACCCAGCTCCAACACATTTTAATAGCGTTTATGAATAACCTGTGCCATCTACAGGTACCAGATCATTGACGATTTTACTCGAGGATTCTGTGATTTAACCGACTTTATTAATCTTTAAAGTTTATTATTCAATTAAACATTTTCAAAATGTAACATAAAATAGCACTTTATTACGGGTACGGCACCCAAAACATTTATAAAATATTTCGATTTTAGAATAGATTGGTACCGTAGAATCGGGTGACTTGAGACACTTTTGAAATTTGCCAGACGATATCGCGAGAACCATTTATCCGATTGGGCTACAGATGGTAGCAATCGGTGAGTCGTGACTGATAGAACGAGTTGTCTTAGATTTTAATAAATAAGATTAGAAATATTTTTTTTTGTTTTTTCGAGTGTCCCAAGTCACCCGCTCTTCCGGGTGACTTGGGACGGTCGTGGTTTTAAAGGGATAACGCAAATAAACTTTACTTTGGACGACTTGGGACGGAAAAAGAAGCTTTTAAAAAAATTTTACTTATGAAATTATCAAAAAATAAAGAAAATATGGCAAGTAAATATGATATTTATTAAAAAACAAACAACTTATAAACAACGTAATAGTATAGTCTCAAGTAATCCGCACTAAACACATTTTCGGGTGTTTGATAAAATATTTTAACCAAAAAATAATATTAAGAAGTGCTGCCTAAGGAAACAACTGTACTAAACATTGATAAATTAATAACCGAAGTCACGCTTTGCAATCAGAAATAGTATTGAAAATATGAATAAAGTTTTTCACCACATATTTATAACGAATTTATGAGAACAAAATGGCCCTGGTAAAAAATAAGTACTTAGATGTCTCAAAGCAGCTAGAGTTGTGTAGTTCGCGAACGAACTAGTTCAAAAGATCGAATCTGACAACTGAACTAAAAGATTCAATCAGTAATTACTAAAAGATTGAAACAAGGCGAACTAAAGTCTAAACGGAATGTACTACGCAAGCGAGAGCGAGACGACCGAGATTATAGGTTTTGTCACCTGACCGACCTACCTACCGAACTAAACGAACTAGTCTTTTGAACTATTCACTTTATTGAACGAGATCGAAAGATGGAAATCGGCAAAGTGAACTAAACTTCCCAGCACTAAAAGCAGCTGAAAGTATACTAAACGCCAGTTCCAACCGTTGCCCTCCGCGTGGCGCCTTCTGCTTTCTGTCATTTTTATACACAATGTTGCCAGATCAATTAATAAATCGATTGTAAGTTTTGTCTCAAGCCACCCGGATGTCCTAAGTCACCCGGTTTTACGGTACCTTAATAAAAATATATCATTGCTATTATTTAATCTTTAGACAGAATATACAATGGCGAGTATTGCAAACAAAAAACAATAAAAAACAAAAGATATTTTATCTATAGCAGCGGCCAGTAGTATCCAGTCTTCTTGTATTGACGGTTTCTCCGAATGATGACTTTTTACTATGCCATGTTCATCACCAACATGCATATCATCAAAGTCTGTTACTTGGTGATCTCTCATTTCTTCAGCAGTGACTCTATGGACGGACATAGTCGACTAAAAATACATATGTTAAATTGGTTCGCTTTTAATTTAATGAAAAATATATTTTATATATGTTTAATAGTGGCGCAATTCTTTAGTCAATCATGCGCCGATAAATCCGAAATAAAAATACTAGGAGGACCTAATATCAAGTAGCTGATAAGGGAAAACTGGACCCTGTTTTTTTACACATGCAAAGCCGATAATAATTATTTTTAAATTAACTACCTGTTGAATAAAGGTAGTAAGTCCTAGATATCTTCCAAGCTTTCCTACTAGCTGCTGTTTAATTATCCATGGCAAAGGTTTCGTGTGCTTACTCCTGGATAAGCTTATTACTACCACTGACCCAATCATGGAAAATATTACTACGTATAAACAGCTACTGTAGAACAAAACTAAAATAATTTATAAGAATTTTATTAAATAGAAATTATATAATATGTGTTGGATCAAGTTATGGTATATTAGAGAACGAACATAGAAAGTAACAACTTAACATATACTACGTCGATTATTTCTCTCTTAATCTTTTACTGCTCTAGTGTTTATCATAGACGTAATTATTATTCTACATTGTTTCGATTGGACCTTTTATATTGATAGTCCTACAGATCTATAAAAAACAGTAGAACACTTAATAGGCTGTATAAATGGCACACTATAATGGCTCTGTACTAATGGGGTGTTGGTTATTATAGGTTACCATTCACTAATTTGAGTTGGCAGCATCATTCCATCTTTCCAACTGACTATTACTTCAGGGAAACATTAATTCTGGACAGGATGTCCTTTCCTAGAGATCTTCTTTTAATAACATAGGTCTTATTAGGAATAAGCATTCTACATTTTTCATAGGCCTGTGGTGTGACCAAAAGAAGACCGATGTGTTTTTAATGCTGTTATTCTCTAACACAATTGTCCTCACTGTACAATAATTAAAATCTTACCAATCAGCGGGGTGTGATTACCCATGGCGGGCATCTTTTGAGTAAAATACAGCATAAATAAACAAATTATAATAGCTGTGCATCCATTGATTATAATTTTTTCTCCTGCGTTAGGTGGCAGCCAAAAGTTTAACAATATTAGAGAAATGATAACTAAAAAAGACAGAATGTTCATTTTATGCTCTTTATTGCTAGCACCGCAACAAGTGCTGCGAAATTGTTAAAATCGGATTAAAATTGTTTCGTTTAGTTGTATACCAAATTTCATAAAAATCGATGGGGAGTAGTTATGCCATTCTTCTGGTAAGACTATGGGCAATGTGCCTCTGGTCAGCTTTTGGAAAAAAATACTGCCAAGAGAAATCGCTGGAAATTATTTTCAATTTAGTCTTTTAAAATAAAATGGTGGGGGAAACAGATATTGATATTTCAGAAATGGCCCCCTAGTGGGAAAAGTAAGGTTTTCAACCCTAGCCCAATGGAGAAAGAAACAATAACCGTATCGAATAAGACCAGGCTTGTTAAAATCCGTTCAGCTCCAACGAAGTTAACAGTTTTTATATGAAGTACTTAACATTCTCAAATATTTTATTTTAATAGAGTGAAATATATCAAAAAATGTTTTTATCAGTACCCACCTCTTAATTGTGCAACATAAATAATAATAGATATCCCCAATTTTCTATTTGGTCATGTCTGGTACACCCCCTAGCTGTCATCTCACGAATTTGAAATAAATTTTCAGCGATTTCTCTACAGTATTTAGTAACTATTTTTTTTCCGAAAATCTTTGACACTTGGCCATCCGGTACTAGAATCGTATAAGATTTATTTCTTACAGGCGTTTCACACGTGACTGACTGACACTGACAGTCAATCCTGAAGATCCGTCGGAGCCGTTGCATTGGTTTAAATTGTTTCTTATACATGCTCTGCACTCCATCAGTCAACTGAAAAAAATATTAAAAAATACTCTGCCCGAACATCAGGACTGATGATCAGGAGTCGCATGTGAACGGCTGTTAAATACCTCCATAACAAGAAATTTAAAAATTAGGTATGGTACAAATACTTATATTTTCAATGATCTGGTACCTACAGAGAAGCAATAACAAATGAAGCTATTGAGAAAATCGTATTCAATTCTGAAGTTAATCAACATACTAATTTTGTCCCTCCACTTTGTTTGCCAAACTTACGCTGTTAAAAGTATTAACATGATGTGGGGAATTTAAATATTTGCCTAAAACCTTAGAAAAGTCTGCAGTATGGCAACGCAGCAGTAAGAAATCAGCCCCCAAAGATGTGACCGCCACGACATTGGTCTGAGGCCGTGACAACGTCGTTTCATTCATTTTCGTTTAGGGATGTATACAAAAAATGTATCGCGGAAAAACATCGATATTTGCGATGCCTCGAAAACATTTTTTTAATAAAATTAGAATTACATAACAAGTCAAAAATCTAATTATTCTAAGCTCACAACTTAACTGAAACCAATTTTAAAAAGTATAATCAAGATGGAGAGGCAACGACAAAATAATTATTTCACCAATAAAATTAAGGCCAAATATACATTGATGCATCGCTTAAAAACCATGCTCACATTGAAATTTTCGATGTATATCGAACATCCCTATTTCCGTTTAGTGTTTCTTTGACAGCGGTTTGAAATTTTCTTCAGTTCATCGGTTTTGTATAATAATTGCTGTGTTTTTAGTGTTTTGTGATATTTCTTGGAGACTTTAAGATGAATCGCAAGTGTCAATAAGTATGCGAGAATTGAATAATAATTCTACCGTTACTTTTCATAGGTGAGTAAATAGGAAGTTGGGTTATTTAGGTTTAAACTATAGTAGCAAAGGTCACATTCAAAGGTAAATCCACCGTAATTACTATGCCCTGTCACACCCAGCTCTTCACCGCCTCTCTTCTATAAACGATGTTGTCAACACATTTTAATGGCGTTTATGAATAACATGTATGTCCCATCTATAATAGGTACCAGATCATTGACAATTTTACTCGAGGATTCTGTAATTTAACGGACCTTGTTAATCTTACAATTTCAGAGCTAGCAATATCAACGTTGAAGCAAAATATGTAACAAAAAAATTATAATGGATAAGTTTGGGAGCTCAATTTTAACAACCAAAAATTTTGCTGTAAATTTTTCTTTTGTATCAGAACAAAATATTTTATTGCAATATACCTATAGCAGGAGTTACTATAATGGCCTTATAGGATGGTGAAATACGGTCTAAAACAAGAGTGACACTTATATCAGGATAAGGCTCCGCACAACAGCTGTAAAACGATATATTTCTGTAAATTGACGATTTTCGTATTTTCCATTCGTTGTTCTCTACAAGTAGTTTCAGCTAAAAAGTGTGTTATCATTAGGTAAATATATCTAAAACATGCAGTCCTCTCTTATTATTATCTTAAACTCATATATGGGTAATTCTCCGTTAACTTTAACTTTTGATTCCCGACTTAATTAAAATTTATTTTACAAAATACTTGTTCATATTTTTTGTCGTAAAATGGTCTATTAATCATTGACTACTAAGAACTACTCTTTATTACATATTATAGTATGCTTAACGTGAGATATTCAACCAAAAGCCTCTTAAATGCCACTACCGTCCCCTGTCCCCATTCTAGTTTTTATGTAATTTGCATTGATTACTTAAAAATGAATAGCCTTAATTTATTATTTTACATTAGTTATTACAAAGTAATGGTTACTGAATCATATGTTTTTTGTTTGCAAGACTTTAGCTAATTCGTACAGTTTTGAGAGCCGTTCAAAGTCTGTCCCTAGGTTAGTGAATCACTACCGTCCCTTGGCTTACAATTTCAAATTACGCGGCACTTTGGCGCTTTACGCGTTGTTTCAGCGGCTAATATCGTAGTCACGAACCACCTGTAACGTAAATCGCTTATTAGTCACTTAAAAACGTTCTTATTGTGTTGTTTTAAACAAATTTAAGGTAAGACATCATAATTTTATGTTTATTATGGTTAACTACCGTCCCCGGGACTATTATTTACAAATTTTGTAGTAAATGTTTCATTATTGTGGTTTTGTTTCAAGTTATTGTGCCGCTTTAAAAATATAACCTCAAACCCTTTGATTATAAGATCGATTTTTATAAAGTTACATTTTTAACGGCAAAAGTCACTACCGTCCCTTGTGATTGCTAATCACTACCGTCCCCTTTTTAAGCAACTCATAAGGGGACGGTAGTGACATGAAAGGGACGGTAGTGATGTAGTGTTTACTTTTCAGATAAATGGATCCGCAACCTGGTCCAAGTGGTTTATAGAGTTTTAAAGAAAAATTAACAAAGCTTAAAAATGAGGCCCAACAAAGAAGAATCTTAAAAGAAAGAGAAAGACATGAACAGGTTAAAAATTTACGAAGAGAGAGGAAGTTATGCAAAGAAGAAAACTAAAACTGATAATGATGTACCTGATGGGAAGGCCAAACAAGAAGACTCTATAAAATCAACCAAAGAAAGAAAAAGTATACCTAGACTTGAAGAATTCAGTGAATATGGAAAAACTTACGAATAATATTGGTTCCTGTGTCCAGAGCACTGGTACTTGTGAAGGTAAATCAAAAATAGGAGTTAAGATTAAATTAGGAAAAACGAAAAAGTCCAAAGAAAGAAACCAATCAAAAACGAAGAAAAATTTAACTACTGAAGAACAACGCATGAAAGAAGAAGAGAAAAAGAGAAAGCAAAGGGAGAAGATTTGGGTTTGTCACACACATCCGAGAACATAAAACCACAAGACTGGGTTGCTGTAATTTATGAAAATGACTGGTATCCTGGTCTTGTTGAAGAAGTTATTAACGAAGATCTTCAAATAACGTTTATGAGTCCCATAGGCACTAGATTTCTTTGGCCACCAAAGGTTCATCGACAGGTAGTGTCATCATCTAAGATTCTCTGCAGACTAAATCCACCTGAGCCTGTTTCAAACCGTAATTATGTCTTCAAAGAAATGGATCGAGTTACCGATTTGAAAAACAAAGTTTTGCAAACGATTTAGTTACCTAAGTGATTTTGTTTTATTTTTGATAACATAGGTCACACTAAATAATTTTTTGTTCATATTTCGTAGATTTTTTTCACTGGTTTTGTATAGGTTTATGTTTCAGTTTAAATGTTTGTAATAAAAATTTTATTATTATTTACCAGTATTATCACTACCGACCCTCTTCAATCACTATCGTCCCACCGTCGAAGGCCTTATTTTGGTTGACAATCCTAGTCACTTACTTAAGTTACATCTAATAATGCTAAAAAATGTAGAGACATACTTGTAGGGATTAGATCCAAGTATTGAAAATAAATATTGTTATATCTCCTATGTACATAATCGAAATTAATAGACCAAAATCTTTTTTTTTATGCACTTTCTATAATTATAGTGAAATTTTTCTTAACAAAATTAACTCAGACACAAAAATCAATTTTAACATTATTGCTATATACCCTAACTTATTTATGAGGGTGATATTATGGATGAGATATAATTACCCGCCACATTACCCACGTAGTACGACAAAGGTACGGTAGTGATGAATTATCATGTTTTTGTAAACAAATCTACAATTTTTTCGCAACCTAGTCAGTTTTATTTGCTGCTGAACCTCATTTCATATACTATAAACAGTAAACTTTCGTATTGAAGGAAGAACTCATTGATAATAAAGAAAAAAAAAATTGAGAAAAGCAGAATTGAAAAATCCAAGTTAACGGAGAATTGCCCATATGCGCTTTGTTCAATGGGTATTTTCACAAATTTTGATTTTTTACTTTACGGCATAGAGAAAGAAAAAAATATGCCACGGTTTCAGTTTGTAAAATTCTGAATTATTTACTGAGAAAATAATTAAACAAAATACGCTCTTTAATAAAAGCTCGCGAAACCAGTGATCTACGTCATAACAAATTGACCCCTTGAAGGGATGAAACTTATTTTTTTTTAAGGGGAAGGTACTACTTGCACCTTGTTAAAAATTCAATTTAATTTTAGAAAAGTAAGTTAAAGACGATAACTCAAATGATATAAAAGAAACTGATAATCCACTTGGTAAAATAATCTAGGCATAAAAACCAGTGGCGGCTCGAGATTATTTACTATTGTAAGGATACATCAACAGCACCGCAAGGTAATGGCGAAAAAATTTTTGAGTGCCACGCCCATAAAAGTATTTTTTGGCCTATTAAAATTTAATTTCTGTCTTCGCGGGAAAAAAGTTTACCCTATAATTTTACCTGATAAAAAAATCAAAAAATAAAATATGGACTGACCTATAAAAACATTTTAAACCGATTTGAACTTAAGGTGGATTATTCTATCTTTAGTTCCTGCAAAGTGATCGATGACCCGTTCATTAAAATTTGGAATATTTCTTACAAAATATTTTTCGACTGATAACATCGCCAATGCAGATAATCGTTCCTGACTCATATTTTTTACAACCGAAATTTTGTTACTACTTTGACACCGTTAAATAATAACAAATTATTAAAAACCCAAAAAAATGTAGACAATGACAAACTGACAATGAATATTTGAATATACATTATACAACCCTGCTTACTGCAGCAATCGGTTAAGACAACAAATTTTCCTAGAAAATAAACTAAGAGCTGCTCCGCAACGTAACTCCCCTTCCCGCACGTTTCTGCAAAATTGCAACGTTTGTCGGGACCTCATCGAAACTTGATATGGCTTATAGCCTTTATAGGACTCTTTTTCTTTGTCTTTCCTTCCCGTAGTAGCATGCGTTTATTTCTCTCTTGCACGCTTGCGCATTAAAATTTCTCTGGGAAAGCAAAAAAAGAGCGGTGGTCAAGAAGTCGCCAACACCTAATATACGAGGAACGTACGATAAGTACCGTTATGTATAGTGCGCAGTGGCGGCTCGTGACTAGTGAGTCAGGGGGGCGCTGGCTTTAAATTAAAAAAAAATTTAAATGTCTATTATTTTCGAAAGTACGTGTCTATTTTTTCTAACTTTCTCGTTGTGAATTTTAATTTCATCAGCATAAGCACTACTTTAACAAGTTAAAATATTAGTTTGTCCTAACATCTCAAAACTTACCACAGTATAACGATGTTTTGCACTATTTTTATGTTTTTTATTTTCTCTGAAAGATGTTTTAAGTCCTGCACCCCATTTTTAGTCCAATTATCATCCCCGCCAAAAAGAAGACACACGAAACAAAAAAAATTTTTTTTTGTCCTCACAACTGCATATCCAGAATATTTTATTATATATTTCTTTGTCAAACTTACGCGTAAACTGTGCCTTACTTTTACATTTTGATTGCACTTGTACAATGTTCAATATTGGTAGTAGCCGCCCTGCATTTTTTAAATCAAGTTTTTCACTTAAGCTCAGTTAACTAAACACAACCTTCTGTAAATCACTGACCTTCATATTAGACGAAATTTTCCAACTTTATAACAACTAATAAATAACTCAAAACAAATAAACAAAACGTCAGCGAGTTAGCGGCATCGACAGACGACAGGTCGCATCGCGATTCGCGAACAGTGGGCGCGGAAAATTGGAACTCTCCGTGGCCGCTCGTTGTGCGATGTGTAGGTGACGTCATGACAACCCATCGAGAAGGCGCGTTGAATCGGGACGGATAATCGGTCGCCCGCCGCCGCCCGCGCTTAGTACAACCTTGAGAGCGCGCAACTCGCTTGTCTATGAGTATAGCCTGCTCGTTAGAATAGGGCTACGTTTGGTTTGAATTATTTTAATTGATTGCTTACATACATTGCGTTATTGGTTTTTTAAGGAAAGTATTTTTGGATTCTGTTTGAAATAATTGCAGGGAGGGCGGCGCCCCAGAGCCCTTCATTAACCAGCCGCCACTGATAGTGCGTGGCTGTGATCATAATTAAACTCTGGTAAAATACGATGGATATTTTAGAGGAAAAAGTAAAAGTACACGAAACAAACGAGGTTTGGCTGATTCGATGGCTTTTAAACCTTATTTAATCTTAATAAATATTAGGTGACATGAGAAGAGAATTGGTGAGGGAGATCATTGACCAAATGACCTTAAGGACGATCCGCCACTGATAAAAACTAACTACTGTCTTAAAAAAAAAAAAATTAGCACATCTCCCCTAATTTCGTAAAAATTGCCGTTTAGAAGAACACCAATAGTGGCTAATTAAAGTTGCCACCCTGTATATCAATAATACCTTATGCAATATGTTTTTTTACTGACATTCTTAAAACTAATATATCGAATAAGGCGCCATACAAAATCAAAATAAATTATTTCGTTTGGTTCCCTCGATAGCTTACCTCTAAGGCACTGTCATTATTATTATTATAAATGTCAAGATCAATCTGTTCACCGCTGTAAGTCCAAGAACCAAACTTCATCGTGCATTCGTGAGAATCAAAGGGCCAATATTTTAGGTTCAAGTCACACATTGAAGATACTTGTGCTGGTGGTACCCATAGTACGGTGCCATCTGGGAACACTATACAATGGGTGTTGAAGTGGCTTATGGCTGTACTTGTAGCACTAAATTAAATAGAATTAAACCAGTTACCTATCATAATATAACGATAATTATTAAATAATGGAATTAACACTCGTAAAACTGGCGGTTGTCACTTTTGACCCTTATTGTATAACACTTATTAACAATTTAGCTACTGTAAATTATTAAATAGTGTGTTGTTTGTTACATAAACTAAAATATAGAGTGTCCGGTAAGTATAAGGCATACTCTCGCAAGCGTATATGGAAGGTCAAAATAACTTTACTTTGTCGTATAAAAAAACCTAAAGTGCCCCTTAACGGAGATACACGGCCCCACAGAGGTACCTACCTAGCGACTTACCTTTTCGGCTCTAACTTTTGAACCGACACGTATAATTTAATGAAATTTTAGTAATTTTAAAACCGTACAACATTAAATGTTTTACATCGTCAGTCGTTGGGCTAAAATTTTGACAGGTATCATTTTACAGAGCTAAAAACTGATTCTTTAATACTTTAGTTATTTTTGTTTAAAAAAGGTACCCTACATCTGTCTCGATGGAATTGGCGGTTTTCGAGAAAAATAAGGTTTTTGTATATATCACGTTTAATCATTATTGATTCGAAATTTATTTAACAATCGAGTTAAGCTATTTAAATTTTACTTGACTTTTTACCTGTTTCTCTTAAGCTACGATCGACCCTTTCAAAAGTGTTTCTAAATTTTTTTGTAAATTCTTCTTGCCTCCACACAATTACCGAGTGCTTGTCCATAAGTTAGATGCATGTGAGCATTAATGAGATGTAATAATTTATTTAATTATTTTAGTACGTAGTATTAATCTTGAAGTTATTTGATTAGTTATTGTGTTCAAATAGCTTATGTTAATAAGCTTGAATAATAAATAAATTTAGGATCAATGCTTAAACGTGATAATATACAAAAACCTTATTTTTCTCGAAAACCGCTAATTCCATCGAGACAAATGTACAGGGTTTTTCCGTATATTTTGGAGCACCCCTGGAGTTTTTATTTGAAGACCTAGAAAAAACTTTAAATTACCAAAGTTGCATGATTTCTCCTGAACTGCTAGAATTTGTTATCGGACAAAACAAATGAACATCGTAAATTTGTTTAATAATGCCAATGTCGATTTTTTTAAATGTAATGTATATAATTTTTTTTTAACTCCTCACTCTTTTCTGATTCCAAATATGTATATATGTTACATGTTTACTTTAGTCGTTTAGGCAAAATTTCATTTCAAAATATTGCGGATTAGAAAATCTATATTGGTATGAGGAAAACATGCTAGAACATAATGCTTATTCAGTAACAATAATTAATATAAATAATGATAATAATTTATGAAACAAACATATAACATAATACATATTTGGAATCAGAAAAGAGTGAGGAGTTAAAAAAAAATTAATATACAGGGTGTTCCATTTAAAAAAATTGACATTGGCATTATTAAACAAATTTACGATGTTCATTTGTTTTGTCCGATAACAAATTCTGGCAGTTCAGGAGAAATCATGCAACTTTGGTAATTTAAAATTTTTTCTAGGTCTTCAAATAAAAGCTCCAGTGGTGCTCCAAAATATACGGAAAAACCCTGTATAGTACCTTTTTAAATAAAAATAACGAAAGTATTTAAAAAATCAGTTTTTAGCTCTGTAAAATCACACCTGTCAAAATTTTGGCCCAACTAGTGTGGTGGCAAGTCCGTTCCTGACTTCCCCGACGATGTAAAACATCTAATGTAGTACAGTTGTATGAGTCTCTATGGTCTACACAAAATACTAAAATTTCATTAAATTCTACGAGTCGGTTCAAACGTTAGAGCCAAAAAGGTAAGTGGCTGGGTACCTCTTTGGGGCCCTGTATCTCCGTTAAGGGGCACTTTAGGTTTTTTTTATGTGACAAAGTACAGTTATTTTGACCTCCCCTATACGCTCCCGAGAGTATGCCATATACTTACCGAACACCCTGTATAATATGTAAATTGTCATTAACATATTTAAACGTTTATCAGTGAGTAGAATCAATGCGCCGGGATTTTGGTCGAAAAAAGCAAATATTTCCTGCACTTTTAAGGCCCACCAACCAACCACAAATATGTACGAAAAAGTTTTCAACCCGACCCCTTGAACGGCAAAAAAACCACCCCTATCTCGGGTTGCCAAGCGCCAACTTCGGTTGGAGGTTCGAGCGCGATTCATATTCAGCTCTTGCTGATCTTTTTTGCACCACAGCAGCAAATACGTCCGGACTGAATTTAGCAGGTAAGCGTACGGTGAAATATATGCTGGTGTTTTGAAACCGCAAGAACAAAAAATTCAAATTATTTTCTGGTATGCGAAGGCTGCGAGTGCAGTGAAAGTAGGTGTTTTACATTTTTGTATCCCGACCAACCTGTTCCAACACCCAAAACTATCTCAAATATTTTTGATAGATTTGCTAGGGCATACTAGCGTTTTATTTTTCACCATTATAAAATAAATAACAAATAATTTTTGAGAGTAATTAAATTCGCGGTACAACCCAAACGGAGTGTAAATATTACTGAATGATGAAACTAAATTTCTGTCGACGAAGCGCTGAGGTGATTTCGGTAAACGTGGCCAGCACAATTGATTCCCTCGATCTCTACCGGGGATACGTTGGTTATGTCAGCAACATTGGTTGATCTGCTGACCTTATTACGGACGTCTAAACATTATTTATTCTCTTATACCCATATAAAATGCCGCTGTAAATTCTAGGGTGTCAAAACGGTAGTAAGCGTAATATTACATTAGCATTAAAATGCTTTTTAGTTAACAATGTCAATGTATTAATGTACCGTGTACCTGTTATACAAAAATATATCGGGCTGCCACAATTCGTGATCCGCTAAATGAAGAGATTGAATGCCACCATACTTAACAGGATCCCATTTTAGTTTTTCGTCCACCCATGTCTAAAATATAATTTAATTTATTATATAAAAATTTAAAATAAGCACACACAATTTAAGTTTGGAAAAAGATCGTTCCGCTGATACCACACTAACTGGTAAAGATAGAAATAACATTACTGCACTAGATACATCTGGAAAATTTGAAGAATCACACTGATTTTTTATTAATAAATGATCCACAAGTTCATACACTGTTTTTAATTTTGAAATACTATCTCCAAGTCCCTTTCTGAGGCTTAAAATTTGACTAGGAAAGTCAATGGACAAGTCTTTATGGTATATCATTTGTAAGTTCCGCGCTTTCACGTATAATCCTTTATTCTTCTTCACTTAAAAACCTTTTACATTGCTTGTATTAGTGGCACTTGGGCCCTTCGGTGCTGATGATGGTACCCTAGTACCGAAACATGTACACCATATTAATCTAACTCTTTTAATATAAGGATTTGTGGAGACGACTGTGGTTTTTTTCCCTATAAATAATTTAGTTCTATGTCGTGTCGAATAACCCTGTTTGCGAAATGCGAATATTATTGAGAAAAGAATTCGTGATTCGTATTTCGCGTCTATATGAAACTAGCTTAAGGTGGAATTATCAACGTCATTCAATTTATTGCCAACCTTTAACCTATTTCGCCTTGTTTTTCTTAGTTAATTATTTTATTGACTAAGTAAGATTTAAATAAAATCAATATCGTCTGCACATATTTAGGTAATATCTGATATATTACAAAAATATCAAGTTATTTCATTGCTTATTTTGGGAAAATTGTATAGTGAAAGAACAATGACATAATAATGTTAAAAAAAATCTTAACCGATATTTTTCGATATACACTAGCTTAAGGTGGAATTATCAACGTCATTCAATTTATTGCCAACCTTTAAGCTATTTCGCCTTATTTTTCTTAGTTAATTATTTTATTGACTAAGTAAGATTTAAATAAAATCAATATCGTCTGCACATATTTAGGTAATATCTGATATATTACAAAAATATAAGTTTATTTCATTGCTTATTTTGGGAAAATTGTATAGTAAAAGAACAATGACATAATAATGTTAAAAAAAAATTAACCGATATTTTTCTATATACAATTCTCCTTAAATAACTTATAAAATTCCATGATATTTATTTAACATGTTAATTATTACCTAGGTATAGAATATGAAGACGATATTGATTTTATTTAAATTTTGTGTAAAAGTTAAAAAAAAAAATCTACACGAAATAGGTTGGAAAGCATACCACCTTAATACGGATTGTTGAGTCCGATATGAGATTTTTCATTTATTAAAATTATTACGAGGAAGATAACTTACCATTTTAAACCATGAATAAACAGTTAGAGTCGATTTAAACTCATTTATTTCAAGGTGCGTGATGGTCATTCCCAATTGTACGGTAGTTACATTATAATGCTGAGCAGGTCGGGCAAATTTGTCATAATTGAGCAAGAGATCACGACGTAGCTTGTCCGTAAACGTAGAATTCCATATTGGTTGGGGACCTACATCTGCAAAATAACCATTACATACATCTCAATAACGCGACATAGTAAAATAAAACGCCTTTGTGATTAAATATACAAAAATATAATAATAATAATAAGTTTATTTAAAATTTAATAATATAATAAATATGTTTATGTTGTCTTCTATAAACTTATTCTTCGATCCCCTCTGAAGCTGAGCTTGTTAGAGGCAAATCTTATTTTTTGTTTTAGTATAAGTAGGTATGTAAAATCATAAATATGCATTAAAAATTAAGTTTTAAAGTAAAAATGTTAATTTATAGTATATAAACGAAGTTCTTTTTCAAGAAATATATTACCTATAATAAAATTATTAATTTACAATTTTTAGGTAAAAAATATTACTTATATAAATTATTTAGAACAATATTAATTAAAGCATTTCTAAAAATATTATCAAATTGTCTATTTTTAATATCCATGTTTTTATTTCGACTTTAAATTTTTTTAATGAAATCAATTTTTTAAAATTTGTTGGTAAATAATCGTTTAAATAAAAACATAAATAGGCATTTGAAATTTTGTTGTCCTATGGACTTATTTATTTTAGGTTTTATGGTTATTTCATTTTTATGACGTGTATTATGATTATGGTTTTTAAATTGTATACCTAACGTGTTTATTTTTAAATACATATATTAATAGCGATCCTCGCACGCGGGTCTAAAATGTGTTTATTTACGACATCACATTAGAAACCTCTAAATTTATCAGTGTTTCTCTACAATATTATGCATGTATTATACATATAAACCTTCCTCTTGAATCACTCTATCTATTAAAAAAAACCGCTTCAAAATCCGTTGTGTAGTTTTAAAGATTTAAGCATACATAGGGACGAACAGACAGCGACTTTGTTTTATACTATGTAGTGAAGATGTTATAAATGTAAAGTTGTCTTATGTTCAACTTTTTTGTTTCTGAATATAATTCCTTTGAAGGGTAAAGATAATCTTTATTGAATATAATTTTTAGAAACCTTTTTTGTATTATTTCTAATTTTTTAACTAAAGTTCTATTTATTCCTCCCCAACCTAAAATTCCGTTATTTAAATGAGTTTTAACTAACGCGTAATATAATATTTCCATATGTCTTACATTTAAAATTTTTTTAATGTTTTTAAAAATCGGTAGTAAACTACTTACTTAATTTTTTAATTAAGTAAGATAAAATTCCAATTTAATTAAATTAATTAAATTAAGGATTTCTAAAGCAGGTACCTATAGTTAAATTTGCCCAAACTAAGGCCTTAGGTTGGGTTAGGTTAGAGTGGCAGACCTCTGGCATTGTCCAAACACTCACACGTAGTCCTATAAGGACCGTTGTGGTACCACACATGTTCCGCAGAACCTATTTGCATCAGCTACCTGATGGTTAACGCTATCGTAAAATAATCTTGACAGCTCAATTAATACTAAGGCCTTAACTTTGTCTTACATTTAAAATTTTTTTAATGTTTTTAAAAATCGGTAGTAAACTACTTACTTAATTTTTTAATTAAGTAAGATAAAATTCCAATTTAATTTATTATCAAAAATAATTCCTAAATATTTTATTTTATTAACTTTAAAAATTT
This sequence comes from Polydrusus pterygomalis, assembly GCA_963969555.1. Classification (NCBI taxonomy): domain Eukaryota; kingdom Metazoa; phylum Arthropoda; class Insecta; order Coleoptera; family Curculionidae; genus Polydrusus; species Polydrusus pterygomalis. Next base: position 27,163,605 of record OZ018379.1, read on the forward strand.
AAATGTCTTCATTTATTTAAATACTATTTATATTTCGTGGTAGGTTATTTAGGTTTAAAGTAAAAGGAATATACTTAATGTTTTATTAAAATTAATTGTTAACCAATAATTGTTATCAATTATAATAATATAATGGATGTTTAAGAGTAGGTATACAGCCTTATGATAAAGAAACGGCTCAAGCTTTTATATAGAAACTTAATCAAGAATCGCTCGGACCCTTCAAAATTATTTTTTTTAAATGCATTTTTTTAATCCTTAGGCACATAGCGAATACGCATTTAATGCTTTTTATTTTTTTTGTCGGAAACTGTTTGTCGAACGATAAAAAGGCAAGATATTAAATTTGGCCTAAAATGAATGAGTATTTTAAAAATAATTTTTATCTTGAGAAAAAGCAGTGGCGTACATAATAATTTTTCCAAAATGTCTAGTGCAAACCCTTTCAGGACGCCACTGGTTAAAATTTTTTTAAATTTTTCTACACCAAAAATGGCTATTGATGCTTAGAGGGCATGTGTGAAAAATTCCTAAAAATAGCTAGAAAGTTTTTAAAGTTATGATAGAAAAACGATTTTTTTCTTAAAACTTTAACGCCCTGTAGTTCGAAAGTTGATAGGTTAAGGATATATATTAATATGAACTTTTCTTCTTAAAATCACCTAAGGATTCACACCGTTAAGGATCAGCATCTTATTCTGAAACACCCTGTATATACGTATTATTAAAAAACACATTATTATTATTATTATTACATTCGACGAGAAATACGACAAATATCTTCACAAGTAGTACAAAATGTACAACAGGAATTTTTAGATCGATTGATTTACGGTAGAACACGTGAAAGTGTCTAAGAATTAAAATATACTTTTTAAGAAAAGTAGAACTAAGAATATTAAATTAACATTGTTAGAACAAACTTGAGATAGTACTTAGAGAGTACATTTTGTGCTATTAACGAATGCTAATACAAATATTTCAAAGATAGTGGCACGCAAATATATCCAGTAAAAGTTAATAAAACAAATACAAATTTGGTACCTATAAACAACAATTTCAAAGAAAAGTTATTATTAGTGATATCGATAAAAAAAAATGGTGGGTGTAAACTATACTAATGTGGAAACATGCATTACTTTTTCAAATAAAAAAAAAACATAATATACAAATAACTATGAACTGGTAATAAATGTGTTCTTGAATTTACGACCCAAGAAACTCTACTTTAGGCACAGATTTAAACAAACCACTTGCGCTGGGTATTATAAATAATATTATCTTTAAAGTATACCTACTTGTTTGAAAGGCTCCGTTACTAATACATTCAACTGCATTTAAAATAACTAAAAAATATAAAAACCCAACTCCAATCATAGTTGCTTAAAACTAGTTGAAGATTATAGTCCAGTTAGGTTGGAGATATAAATAAACATTAAAGAGTTGATCAAGAAGACAAAGAATTTGAATCAAAGAAGTTAGAAAATACAAGGGACATCGTTGATTAGATAAATGTTTCCTGTTTTTTTTTTTTAAATTATGTCTCCATCCATACGGGTATTGGCTTAGTACAGTTTATTTTTATTTTGTTGTTTCTTTATCATTGTACCATTCAAGGGTAAATCGTCACGCGGAATTTAAAACCAATGAGTTTCACAATATTTTTTTTATTATACCCAAAAGTACGTCAAAAGAACAGACCGGGGCGGGGCTAGGCATAATCTGTAAACTGCTGTAAAAAAGCTACGGGGTACTATGGTATCGCTTGTACTCACGACATGCATTTATATCATATTATACACTGAAAAAAAAACGTTCATAATATTAATGAACGGCAATTATTAACTAATGTTTCATTAAAGTAATGAACTTTTTCATTAACGTAATGAATTGGCGTTCATAGAATAATAACCTCATTCATTAATATTAGGAATCCATGTTCATCTATATAATGATTTACATGTGCTTAAATTAATGTAAGATGGTCGTTGTTATGATAAAATGTTAATTAAAACAATAAACATGTTCATTAAATTAACGAATTCGTATAACGTTTTATTTTTTGAATTTTAATGAACACTCTTCCTTATATTAATGTACAAACCGTAGATCAATAATGTGTACATTGTATTAACGAACGATAATTATTTTATGGATGAACAAGGCTACATTAAATTAATGTATGACTTCGTTAATATAAAGAATAGAACATCAAAAACGATTTGTTCCTATGGTATTGATGTACGGGCTTCATCGCGCTAATAAACATATCATTAAACGGAATCCCCACCCCACTATAAGTTGTAGAAGCGGTGGCTGCTTGGAAATAAATAGACAAATGCAAGTTTGGTCTCTAGCTGTGCGCTTGTGATTTATGTTATAGATCGATTATTAATAATTATTATTATTGTGTATGTGTATTTACTTACCAGTTCAAAGGTAAGAGCAAAACATATATGTTTTGGGTTCGGGCGCACCTAATGACCCTAGGAATTTCACAATTCTTAAAAGGAAAACTAAAAAAGTAATAATTTTGAGTTTTTTATTTGCCACATTCTAATTTTTTGCATTGTTTATAGAACCAGAAGAAGATGCTGAAAGCTGCATTCGAGCACTTAAATTCGATAACTTGACTTCTGAGCAATTTGATAGCACATGGAAAGCATGTTGCCAATTCCGGCTACAATTTATTAAGTCCAATGACACAGCCGAAATAATGGATAAATGGCCCTTTTATAAAAAGCCTTCTGGATCTCGACTGGTACAATTATTTATTTCTCTCTTTTGTTCTATTTTCTTAACTAATTCTTTCTAGATCGATATGGTTTTTAAGGCAGCTTTTAAGAACAAGGACGGTTTGTTGACCGAATGGGAGCAGGCGCAAAAATTTATGTGATTCATTAAAATTAACATTAACATCATTTGGTATCTAATTGTGGCTAAATTTTTTTACAGATAGTCGGAATGCAGCGATATTTTGGGCTCTTCACGGATATCTAGTACCCACTAATAAAGTTGTCAAAAAATACCTGATAACCGGAAAGAAAAGCACTACAAAGTTTACAATAAAAGACTCCCAGGAATTCAGGAATCGGTTCTGTTTGTTGGCAATAATCAGCAGGAAATTGAAGAGAGAATCAGCCATTTAAAGAAAACCAGCATTTAAATTCAGCCAATAAATGAATGAATGCCTTTGTAGCAATGAATTTGTAATTATTGATTTATTGTTCATTGTAACCAGAAATGCGTTCATTCAATTAAGTAATCTGTATGTATTGAATTAATGCAATAACTTCATCAAAACAATGAAATTATTCATTATTATTCATTAAAATTGTCAAATCATTGACGATTTTACTCGAGGATCCTATGATTTAACCGACCTTGTTAATCGTTAAAGTTTATTATTCGATTAAACATTTTTAAAATGTAACACAAAATAGCACTTTATTACGGGTACGGTACCCAAAAGATATTTATAAAATATTTCGATTTTAGAATAGATACCTTAATAAAAATATATGATTGCTATTATTTAACCTTTAGACAGAATATACAATGGCGAGTATTGCAAACAAAAAACAATAAAAAACAAAAGATATTTTATCTATAGCAGCGGCCAGTAGTATCCAGTCTTCTTGCATTGACGGTTTCTCCGAATGATGACTTTTTACTATGCCATGTTCATCACCAACATGCATATCATCAAAGTCTGTTACTTGGTGATCTCTCATTTCTTCAGCAGTGACTCTATGGACGGACATAGTCGACTAAAAATGCATTATGTTAAATAATTGGTTCGCTTTAAATTTAAATAAAAATTAATTAGATTCAAAGTTTAATAACGGAACCATTCTGTAGTTGATCATCCGCCTATAAATCCGAAATAAAAATACTAGGAGGACCTTATATCAAGTAGCTGATAAGGGAAAGCTGGACCCTGTTTTTACACATGCAATGCTGATAATAATTATTTTTCAATTAACTACCTGTTGAATAAAGGGAGTAAGTCCTAGATATCTTCCAAGCTTTCCTACTAGCTGCTGTTTAATTATCCATGGCAAAGGTTTTGTGTGCTTACTCCTGGATAAGCTTATTACTACCACTGACCCAATCATGGAAAATATTACTACGTATAAACAGCTACTGTAGAACAAAACTAAAATAATTTATGAGAATTTTATAAGATAGAAATTATATAATATTATGTGTTAGGAGCAAGTTATGGTGGGGATATTAGAGAACGAACATAGAAAGTTACAACTTAACATATTATACTACGTTGATTATTTCTCTCTAAACATTTTATTGTTTTAGTGTTTATATTTAGACGTAATTATTATTCTACATTGTTTCGACTGGACCTTTTATATTGATAGTCCTACAGTCCACAGAAACAGAACTATAAAAAACAGTAGAATAGGTACTTAATAGGCTGTATAAATGGCACACTATAATGGCTCTGTGCTAATGGGGTTTTAGTTTTTATAGGTCTCCATTCACTAATTTGAGTTGGCAGCATCATTCTATCATTCCATTGCACCTGACTATAACTTCAGGGAAACATTAATTTTGGACAGGACGGCCTTTCCTACAGATGCATAGGTCTTATGAGGAATAAGCATTCTACATTTTTTATAGACCTGTGGTGTGACCAAAAGAAGACCGATAGATATGTATTTAATGTTGTTATTCTCTATATATAACACGCTTGTCCTCACCCTCACTGTACAATAATTAAAATCTTACCAATCAGCGGGGTGTGATTACCCATGGCGGGCATCTTTTGAGTAAAATACAGCATAAATAAACAAATTATAATAGCTGTGCATCCATTGATTATAATTTTTTCTCCTGCGTTAGGTGGCAGCCAAAAGTTTAACAATATTAAAGAAATGATAACTAAAAAAGACAGAATGTTCATTTTATGCTCTTTATTGCTAGCACCACAACAAGTGCTGCGAAATTGTTAAAATCGGATTAAAATTGTTTCGTTTAGTTGTATACCAAATTTCATAAAAATCGATGGGGAGCAGTTATATGCCATTCTTTTGGTAATACTATGGGCAATGTGCCTGTGATCAAATAAGAACTCGGAGATTGTTAAACCTTACAGCGTTCGGAAAAGAATACAGTTAGTAAATACTGCCAAGAGAAATCGCTGGAAATTATTTTCTATTAAGTAAGATAACCAGTAGGGAGTAGGGGGCGTAGCAGACATAATCAATTAGAGAATTAAGGGGTTCTCTTTATGTTGCCTCAAGGTACTGAAAACAATTAGTTTTGATCCTTAGGGTATGCCGAATCTTTTTTGTTTTAAATATTTTACTCTGTCTTTTAAAATAAAATGGTGGGGGGAAACAGATATTGATATTTAGAAATTGCTCTTTAGCGGGAAAAGTAAGGTGTTCAACCAAAACGCAATGGATAGAGAAATAAAAAATCTGTCGAATAAGACCATGCCAGGATTGTTAAAATCCATTTAGCTCCAACCAAGTTAAGAGTTTTTATATGAAGTAGTTAAAAATGTTTTCAGTACCTACTACCTCTTAATTGCGCAACATAAATAGATATCCCCAATTTTCTATTTGGTCATATCTGGTACGCCCCGACCCCTAGCGATCATCTCACGAATTTGAAAATAATTTTCAGCGATTTCTCTTAGTAGTATTTAGTAACGACTTTTTTCCCAAATCGTATAAGATTTATTTCTTAGGCGTTTCACACAAGACTGACAATCAATCCTGATGATCCGTCGGAGCCACTGCATTGGTTTACACTGTTTCCTATATAGGCTCTGCACTCCCATCAGTCAACTGAAAAAAATATTAAAAAATACCCTGCCCGAACATCAGGACTGATCATCAGGAGTCGCATGTGAACGGCTGTTAAATACCACAATAACAATAAATTTAAAAATTAGGTACGTATGGTACAAATACCTATACTGTCACAGATAAATCTCTGCTACTGTTCAGTGTTCATATTATGATTTTCAATGATCTGGTACCTACAACAAATAATAGTTCAATAACAAATTAACCTATTGACAAAATCATATTCCATTCTAAAGTAAATCAACATACAAATTTTGTCCGTCCACTTTGTTTGCCAAACTTACACTGTTAAAAGTATTAACATGATGTGGGAAATTTAAATCTCTGTCTAAAACCTTATAAAAAGTCTGCAGTATGGCAACGCAGAAGTAAGAAATCAGCCCCAAAGATGTGATCGCCACGACATTGGTCTGAGGCCATGATAACGTTGTTTCATTCATTTCCTTTTAGGGATGTCTACAAAAAATTTATCACAGAAAAACATCGATGTTAACGATGCATCGAATTTTTAAAAAAAATAAAATTAGAATTACATAACAAGTCAAAAATCTAATTATTCCAAGCTCACACCTTAACTGCAACCAATTTTAAAAAGTGTAATCAAGATCGAGAGGCAACGGCAAAATAATTATTTTACAAATAAAATTAAGGCCTAATACATCGATGCATCGCTTAAAAACGATGCTCGCATTGAAAATATCGATGTTTTCCATGCATCGATGTATATCGAACATCCCTATTTCCGTTTGGTGTTTCTTTGACAGCGGTTTGAAATTTTCTTCAGTTTATCGGTTTTGTGTAACAATTGCTGTTTTTAGTGTTTTGTGATATTTTTCGGAGACTATTTCAGATGAGTCGCAAGTGTCAAGTATGCGAGCATTCGGAAAATAATAATTCTGCCGTTACTTTTCATAGGTGAGTAAATAGGAAGTTGGTTTATTTGTAGGTTAGGTTTAAACTATAGCAGCAAGGTCACATTCAAAGATACCGCCTCTCTCCTATAAACAATGTTGTCAACACATTTTAATAGCGTTTATTAATAACATGTGCCATCTATAATAAGTACCAGATCATTGACGATTTTACTCGAGGATTCTGTGATTTAACCGACCTTGTTAATCTTACCATTTCAGAGCTAGCAATATAAACGTAGAAGCAAAGAATGTAACAAAAAAATTATAATGGGTAAGTTTGGGAGCTAAATTTTAATAACAAAAAATGTTGCTGTAAATTTTTTTTTTGTATCAGAACAAAATATTTTATTGCAATATACCTATAGCAGGAGTTACTATTATGGCCTTATAGGATGGTGAAATACGGTCTAAAATAAGAGTGACACTTATATCAGGATAAGGCTCGGCACAACAGCTGTAAAACGTTATATTTCTGTAAATTGACGATTTTCGTATTTTCCATTCGTTGTTCTCTACAAGTAGTTCCAGCTAAAAAGTGTGTTATCATTAGGTGAATATATCTAAAACATGCAGTCCTCTCTTATTATTATCTTAAACTCATATGCGCTTTGTTCAATGGATATTTTCACAAATTTTGATTTTTACTTTATCGCATAGAGAAAGAAAAAAATATGCTACGGTTTAAGTTTTTAAAATTTTGAATTATTTACTGAGAAAATAATTAAACAAAATACGCTCTTTAATAAAAACTCGGGAAATCAGTAATCTACGTCATAACAAATTGACCCCTTAAAGGGATGACACTTAATTTTTTTTAAGGGGAAGGTACTGCTTGCACCTTGTTAACAATTTAATTTAATTTTAGGAAAGTAAGTTAAAGACGATAACTCAAATGAATGACATAAAAGGAACTGATAATCCATTTGGTAAAATAATCTAGGCATAAAAACATTAAAAACGAACTATACTAGGTCTTCAAAAAAAAAATTAGCACATTTTCCCTAATTTCGTAAAAATTAATGTTTAGAAGACACCAATAGCGGCCAATTGAAGTTGCCACCATGTATACAGGGTGTTCATTTGAAAACTTCCCACATCGATTTTCCAGCTTTAAAATGAAAATGTGGAAAATCGCTCGGACCCGTCGATTTTTATTTCGAGGGGTACATCTTTTGCGTATATTGTCAATCTTGTTACTTCAAGCCCCTAGGAGGGAGGGGGGGGGGGGGTAAGATCTAAATCTTAAATGGATACCCCTGCTATTTTATATAATTTTTTTGGATTCTGCATAAAATTCTGAACATTTTTTAATTAAAGCATTATTAGTCTATACTTAACAGTTTCCGAGATATTGACTCTTGAAAAATGACATTTTTGAACTTTGACAGCGTCTAGCTTTCTAACTGTACGTCTTAGAGCAAAACGGCTTACATGTCCCTGTCTTCGACTTTTATTATCTTTCCAATAGTGTCAACTTCCGGTCAAACCGGAAGTACTATATTTCTTACATCCGGTTTAACCGAAAGTTCACACTATTGGAAAGATAAGGAAGATAGGGACATGTAAGCCGTTTTGCTTTAAGACGTACAGTTAAAAAGCTAGAGGCTGTCAAAGTTCAAAAATGTCATTTTTCAAGAGTAAATATCTCGGAAACTGTTAAGTATAGACTAATAATGCTTTTATTAAAAAATGTTCAGAATTTTATGCAGAATCCAAAAAAATATATAAAACATGGGTATCCATTTAAGATTTAGATCTTACCCCCCCCCCCTCGCTCCTAGGGGCTTGAAGTAACAAGATTGACATACATACGCAAAAGATGTCCCCCTCGAAATAAAAATCGACGGGTCCGAGCGATTTTCCACATTTTCCTTTTAAAGCAGGAAAATCGAGGTGGGAAATTTTCAAATGAACACCCTGTATATATGTTCTTTTACTGACATTCTTAAAACTAATATATCGAAGGCGCCATACAAAATCAAAATAAATTATTTCGTGTGGTTCCCTCGATATCTTACCTTTAAGGCACTGTCATTATTATTATTATAAATGTTAAGATCGATCTGTTCCCCGTTGTACGTCCAAGAACCAAACTTCATCGTGCATTCGTGAGAATCAAAGGGCCAATATTTTAGGTTCAAGTCACACATTGAAGAGAATTGTGCTGGTGGTACCCATAGTATGGTGCCATCTGGGAACACTATACAATGGGTGTTGAAGTGGCTTATAGCTGTACTTGTAGCACTACATTAAATTAAAATGAAAGTTACCTATGATATGATGTTAATTAAACTATGGAATTAACACTCGCAAAACTAGCGGTTGTCACTTTTGACCCTTATTGTACAATTTAGCTACTGTAAATTATTAAATAAAGTCGCCACAGTGGATCTTTTCCCGTGCGTCATCAATCAACGATCAGGACTCAACGTGGTTAATAACTCTGCATCCTTATTTATTACAGTAACAAGTTTGAATAAAAGCATAAAAGAACGTCTCCAAAATTTCGCAATAATATAACGTGCTAGACAAGAATAAAACTATAAACGTCAATTAATTACTTTTTTTATTTGTTTAGTTGACTACCGTTGTATTTTAGAACGTCATTGTCAACCTTATTTTGATCTGCCAATCTAATTCGTATTTTGTAAATTTGTGCGCCTTAAAACTGTTCCTTTTTCTAAAAATAGTTCTTTTTAGAGCTAATTATACCCACCATCTGTTTTGGCGGTAAGTATTTATGGATTTTTATAATACCCAATTTATTTATTTTAAATATTCTAACCGTGAAAGTTCTTTGAAAAGTTTACGGCAGTGGCTAAATTCCCTTTAATGAAAGGATGTCAAAAATTTGACTTTTACGATTTTAATAGTCAATAAAACACCAAACTTTTCTAGATTTTAAGCTTTAAAAATAGTATTAAATGTAGTAACATTTGTTTGTCAATTTCTTTTAGATAATAGAGAATGCCGGGCACAACTTAAAATAAATAATAATTTTACGGGATATTATGTAGTTACGTCAAACGGTAGGCAGGCACGTCCATTTTATGAACTTAGACTTAGTTTTGACTTTTTTCGTCTCGTAATTTTGATTTGATTCATACGATTTTGATGACGTGAAAGTGATGACGCACGGGAAAAGAACCACTGTGGCGACTTTAGTGTGTTGCTTGTTACATAAACTAAAATACAGCGTGTCCGGTAAGTATATTATGGCATACTCTCGGGAGCGTATAGGGGAGGTCAAAATAACTATACTTTGTCATATAAAAAAAAACCTAAAGTGCCCCTTAACGGAAATACACGGCCCCAAAGAGGTACCCAGCGACTTACCTTTCGGCTCTAACTTTTGACCCGACACGTATAATTTAATGAAATTTTAGTATTTTGTGTAGGCCATAGAGACTTAAACCGTATTACATTAGATGTTTTACATCGTCAGGGAAGTCAGGAGGACTTGCCACCACACTCGTTGGGCTAAAATTTTGACAGGTGTTATTTTACAGAGCTAAAAACTGATGTTTTAAATACTTTAGTTATTTTTGTTTAAAAAGGTACTCTACATTTGTCTCGATTGAATTAGCTATTTTAGAGAAAAATAAGGTTTTTGTATAAATATCACGTTTAACCATTGATTAGAAATTTAAAGTTTGTTGAAAAAATGTTAGCGTCCGAAAAATATTTTTCGGTCTGAGACGAAAAGTGTTACCTACCTAAATACCAGCGCAATTGTCAATACCTTATTGAAAAGGTTACCTTTTCGTAAAAATATCTGATCTACAGTGTCACCATTAAAGTCCGCACCATATGGAACTTTTTTTTATTAATGAGGTTGGTTAAAATTAAATATCAGCAATCGTTTTTGCTTCAAATTAGACTAATAATTATATATTCAATTGTCACCATCTGTCATTCGGTATCTGTCAAAAATTACATTTTTGTCAAAAAATGCTGAAAAATTGCATTGGTTTACAGTATTTCAAAAAATGTTATTAAAAAAAGTTGTTTCTAGTACAATTTTAGGCCTGAATACAAAGTTTCAGATGTCTAGCGCAAGGTTGAATTTTTTGACATTTTTTCAAAGTAACTTTTTTTTTTATATAATGTAAGTTGGCTTAATGGTTTTTAAACTATTTGTTTATACTATACTTAATATTTTATTTAGTTTGTATGCTTATTTTTTCACTAGAATACAATTTTTTTTCGAAATATAAAATTAGAGGCAAAAAAAATTTACACGGGTGGTGCAAAGTTATCATGTATTAAAAATTTTAATAGATAGACGTCATATGTTCTATTTTTTTGATAGTACATACACGTAAAAAGTTTAAAAAACTTATAATAATTAAATTCCCAGATATCAGATTAGTTCACAAATTTCAAATGACAAATTATATTATTTAATAAAATGTTATTTTATACTAAATATAATTTGTCATTTGAAATTTGTGAACTAATCTGATATCTGGAAATTTAATTATAAGTTTTATAAACTTTTTACGTGTATGTACTATAAAAAAAAATCGAACATTATGACGTCTATCTGTTAAAATTTTTAAATTATGATAACTTTGCACCACCCGTGTAAATTTTTTTGCCTCTAATTTTATATTTCGAAAAAAAAAATGGTATTCTAGTAAAAAAATAAGCATACAAACTAAATAAAATATTAAGTATGGTATAAACAAATAGTTTAAAAACCATTAAGCCAACTTACATTATATAAAAAAAAAGTTACTTTGAAAAAATGGCAAAAAATTCAACCTTGCGCTAGACATATGAAACTTTGTATTTAGGCCTAAAATTGTACTAGAAACAACTTTTTCTAATAACATTTTTTAAAATTCGGTAAAACAATGCCATTTTTCAGCATTTTTTGACAAAAATGTAATTTTTGACAGATACCGAATGACAGATGGTGACAATTGAATATATAATTTTTAGTCTAAGCAAAAACGATTGCTGGTATTTAATTTTAACTAACCTCATTAATAAAAAAAAGTTCCACATGGTGCGGCTTTAATGGTGACACTGTATAAAACATAATTTTTTGACACAATCGGATAAAAATGCGTTTTAGTTAACAATGTCAATGTATTAATGTACCGTGTACCTGTTATACAAAAATATATCGGGCTGCCACAACTCGTGATCCGCTAAATGAAGAGATTGAATGCCACCATACTTAACAGGATCCCATTTTAGTTTTTCGTCCACCCATGTCTAAAATATAATTTAATTTACTATAATTGTTAAATGGTCAAGTATTTATTCTGTAATGTTGACATTTGTAGCATGTATACTTGTAAATCTGATTATTCCCAACGTATGTAATACCTATTGTTGCTTCCTTTCATGCCTTGAAAGACACTGTTTATATTGTTGAATTGTTTATTATATTCACAACACTTGTAGTTTTTTTGTGTGATAAACTTTTGAGAATTTTGAAAAGGAGTGTTTTTGGCATACGTGACGTTTTAAAGAAACCTATATACCGATATTAATAAATAGCATTTTATGTTCCTAATTTACAACAACCGGCTTTACATTTTTCTTTACTACGGCGGCCTAGATATGATTGGCCGGTTGAGAAGTCCATAGTCAGCCTCTAGACCAGTGGTTCTCAACCTTTTTGTGGTGGCGGAACACTTTTGGTAGCAATAGGAAAATGGCGGAACACCACCTTTGTCAACATAATATTTGCGGTGAAGTAATAGACCAGGGCTGAAGCCTTTGAAAATGGTAAAAAGTGAAAAAAAATAATAGTAGGATGAAACCCATTGGAAAAGAAAGAATATAACAAAAATGAAAGGAAAAATAATTTACCGCCGATCAGAGGTCGGGAAGTGGAAAGGGGTGAGTTCTTAAGGGTAGAAAACCATTTATCTCGATTTTCGGCAAAACTACAAGTCCTATGGAAAAACGTTAAATGGCAAAGTTGTAGGTAATAAAAAGATCTACAACTTTTGTATTTACACTTTTTCATATAACCTCAAAATTTATGTGAAAAATTCAAATAACCAAGTTTTTGGTTTTTTATTTTTATCTTTTACAAAAAAATATTTTTTTTTCACGAAATTTGGTGAAAACATACCTTTTTATGTCCCAAACACACTGTAATTTTTTTGATTTAAAATATTTATTTTTTCACCTTATTTTCACTTAATATCGAAAAAGCACCCTAAGTTTTCACCAAATTTCGTGAAAAAAAAAATTTTTTTGTAAAAGATAAAAAAAAACCTTGGTTATTTGAATTTTTCACATAAATTTTGAGGTTATGTGAAAAAAGTGTAAATATAAAAGTTATAGATCTTTCTATTACCTACAACTTTGCCGTTTAACATTTTTTCATAGAACTTGTAGTTTTGCCGGAAATCGAGACAAATCGTTTTCTACACTTAAAAACTCACCCCCTTCCACTTCCCGACCTCGGATCGCCCGTAAATTATTTTTCCTTTCATTTTTGTTATATTCTCTTTCTTTTCCAATGGGTTTCATCTTACTATTATTTTTTTTTTGTTTCAAAAATTATCGACCCTGGTCTATAATCAGTTTATCAAATACTATCTCATGATTCAGATTAGTTGATATTACTAAATTAGTTAGGTAAGTATAGCGCCCTTACAAGTAGATTCAAATAAGTATACCGGGAATGAGGGCAGGCAATGAAATGACACAATTGTATTTCTCTCAACGTTTCGTTTTATATTAAAACTTTTTCAAGGGTCAATAAAAAGGTCTTTAAGCCTATATATTCATTCTGTAGAATAAAAACACACATTTCGTCGAACACACATTGGACACCTGTACATATCCGAACTGTCAGCACAAATTGGTGCTGGTGCTGGTTGGGAACCACTGCTCTAGACACTTGTTGTGCCGAATAACCCTGTTTGCGAATATTATTCTCATGCTCATCGCTGAGAAAAAAATTCGGGATTCGCATTTCGCGTCTATATGAAACTAGCTTAATACGGATTGTTGAGTCCCATGGGATTTCTTATTTATTAAAATTATTACAAGGAAGATAACTTACCATTTTAAACCATGAATAAACAGTTAGAGTCGATTTAAACTCATTTATTTCAACGTGCCTGATGGACATTCCCAATTGTACGGTAGTTAAATTATAATGCTGAGCAGGCCGGGCAAATTTGTCATAATTTAGCAAGAGATCACGACGTAGCTTGTCCGTAAACGTAGAATTCCATATCGGTTGGGGACCTACTTCTGCAAAATAACCATTACATATACAGGGTGTCTCAATAACGCGACATAGTAAAATAACACGCCTTTGTATACAAAAATATAATAACATAATGGATGTTTAAGGGTAGGTATACATCAGCGTTATGGAAAAAAAAAACGGATCAACCTTTTATAAAGTTATTCGAAATTTGGCTTTGGCATCAAGTTCTGCTTCGATCGAGATGAAAATTAAGCAAAAAAATAGTAGTCACGTGATTCGCATTATCTGTCAAATTTTTTCCAAAAAATAATTCAAAAGTAGGGTTATTTCTGAAAGTATCGAAAAAAGTTTTTAGAAAAAGTTTTTTTTAAATGCAGTTTCTAGCCCACATGCAAAATTTTAGCTGCATAAGATAATTTTGATTTTTAACCCATATTTTGTAAATTGCACCACTTTTGCAAAATAAAACTCAACGCAACCTACATAAAACTTCTTAGTTTCGACAATGCTTTATTTCAGATACATTTTCTTTAAAATTGCGCCATATTAAATGTGTGATTTTCTACAAAATCAAAATTGGGCCATTAAAATTTGGTCGCATGTGATGCAAAGTTTATTTGTTTTTGACCCTGTATAAAGTAACTTCATAAAATAAGTATTTTTGAAAACGTAGTTTGTGTTTGAAAGTAATACACCTTAATATTAAAACAAAAAGAACACAGTGTCATCAGTAAAATGTTCATTAAGTGGAAAATAAATTTTAGTGGTGGGTAAAAAATCAAAATTATCTTATGCAGCTGAAATTTTGCATGTGGGCTAGAAAATGCATTAAAAAAACTTTTTCTTATAACTTTTTTTTCGATATTTTCAGAAATAACCCCATTTTGAATTATTTTTTGGAAAAAATTAAAATTTGAGAGATAATGCGAATCACGTGACTTCTATTTTTTTGCTTAATTTTTATCTCGATCAAAGCAGAACTTGATTTCAATGTCAGTGTCTATGGTAGCAATTGAGTGGAGAACTCTGAGGAGAAAAATATATATATATACGTATTATTAAAAAACATATTATTATTATTATTACATTCGACGAGAAATACGACAAATATCTTCACAAGTAGTACAAAATGTACAACAGGAATTTTAAGATCGATTGATCTACGGTAGAACAGTTGGTAGAGGACATTTACAACATGATTTATGAAAAAAATCTAGAATTGATTGTAGAATGAAAAAGTGTAAAGTAGAATCATTATTGGCATGAGTCAGTTTGACGCGACGGTCAAAAAAATTCAGATAAATTGTCATTTGTAAGGAGCATAATTCCAAATTTACTGTGAAAGTTACAAGGTGTCCAAGAATTAAAATATATTTTTAGGAAAAGTAGAACTAAGAATATTAAATTAACATTGTTTTAACAAACTTGAGATTTTACTTAGAGTGGTCAAAAGTACATTTTGTGCTATTAACGAACGCTAACTTAAATATTTCAAAAATACATAGTTGCACGCAAAAATATCACCAGTAAAAGTTAATAAAACATGTTATTATTAGTGATTTCGATAAAAAAAATTTGGTGGGTGTTAAGTATACTAATGTGGGGACATGCATTACTTTTTCAAATTGAAGGTATTAACTAAAAAAGACCCTAATATATGAACTGGTAATAAATGTATTGTTGAATTTACGACCCAAAGAACTCTACTTTCGGCACAGATTTAAACAATCACTCGCGCTGGATATATTTATAATATTGTCTGTAAAGTATACCTACTTGTTTGAAATCCTCCGTTACTAATACATTCAACTGCACTTAAAATAACTAAAAAATATAAAAACCTATCTCTAATCATAGTTGCTTAAAACTAGTTGAAGATCAGTTACGTTGGAGATATAAATAAACATTAAAGAGCACCATCGTTTGTTCAATAATTTGAATCAAAGAAGTTAGAAAATACAAGGGACATTGTTGATTAGATAAACGGCGTTTCCTGTCTTTTTGAAATTATCTCTCCATCCATACGGGTATTGGCTTAATACAGTTTATTTTTATTTTGTTTTTTTCTTTATCATTGTACCATTCAAGGGTAAAGAGTCATGCGGAATTTAAAACCAATGAGTTTCACAATATTTTTTTTATTATACCCAAAACTACGTCAAAAGAACAGACGGGGCGGGGCTAAACATAATCTGTAAAGTGCTGTAAAAAAAGCTAGGAAATTAAGAATTTTCTCAACCTATCAAATCTATTTCAAGATATATTTATTTATTTTAAAATAATAAAGTAATTTTTGTATATTTGCCTTTAATGCTATTAACGATTTTTTTTTTGGTAAAGAAAGTTCTACATCTTATTACAGGACCACTTGTTTTCCTTGTGAATCTTTCGTTTTGTAACGGAAAATTTCCTCGGACTTTAAAAACGGGTAAAATAATACCAATCCATAAAAAGGGCGATGAAGGCTGTGTTGAAAATTATAGGCCAATCACATTGACTTCAGTATTCTCTAAGATTTTTAAGTACTGTTTCTTGGACCGTCTAGTTGATTATCTTAATAAATCGAAAATAATATCCCCGAGCCAGCACGGTTTTCAGGGAGGAAGATCTACCAATACTGCAATGCATGATTTTTATAATGAACTAACTAAATTTATTGACGCGAACGAGAGCCCAGTTGGGATCTTTTGCGACCTAAGCAAGGCTTTCGATTGTGTCAATCATAAAATTCTTTTCCAAAAGCTGATTAATTTTGACATTAATGGTTGTGCACTTGAGTGGATACGGTCGTTTGTAATTGATCGCCAACAGTATGTTAGTTTAAGCAACTTTGATGGTAAGTCCAAACGAATGACAGACTCGCCGCCCCTGAAAACTAATATTGGCGTTCCACAGGGCTCCGTTCTGGGCCCTGTGTTATTTTTATTATACCTAAATGACATTGATCTTGTGGGACAGGGGGCTCATCGTACGGCTTTTGCCGATGATGTGTCATTCCTGGTTTCAAACAGGTTCTCGAATATCTTGGAGCAGATGTCAAATGGTGTTCTGTCTGAACTTTGTGCCTGGTTTGGGGAGAATTCGATGTTACTAAATGTAGACAAGACCCAGTTTGTTAGATTCCATAATAGACAAAAAACGGATGATAGTATTAATTTATTTATTGATAATAAATCCTTGTGCCAAGTTCAGAGCACCAAGTTTCTTGGTATTCATCTTGACGAATGTTTGACATGGAAGGTACATTGTGAACATGTTATGTCTAAACTTAATTCATCCTTTTATCTGTTTATAAATTTAATATCTATGTTAGGTAAAGAACACCTAATTATGTTGTACTACGCATATGTAGAATCGTACTTAGGATATGGTCTGACTTTCTGGGGTACTTCGACCCTATTTAAAAATATTTTTGTAAAACAAAAAAAAATCTTAAGGTGTATAGCAGGTGTTCCTAATCGGTATAGTTGTAGAGAGATTTTTAAAAATTTTAATATACTACCTCTTCCTAGCTTATACATATTAGAATTAGCAGTGTTTGTCTTCTGTAATAAAGGTCAATTTGTACAAAACAGGGATGTGCACGGTTTTGATACAAGGCATAAAAATAGTTTTCGTGCTCCGCACTCTAGAGGATTAGTAGCCTATAATTCTCCTAAATGTCTAGGTGTTAGGGTCTACAATGTTTTGCCCGAAACAATTAAAGATTGTAATAGTATACAATGTTTTAAAAAGTCGTTAAAATCATTTTTAATATCTAAATGTTTCTACAGTTTGGATGAGTTTTTTAATTGTCTGTCTTAACGCTTGTACATGTTTTGTTTATATTGCGTATTGAAATGTTTTGTTTGTTGTTCATTTTTAGATTTACTACCTGACTATTCCCCTACAATTGTAAATTGTCTCTGGGAAAATAAACGATTTGATTTGATTTGATTTGATTTGATTTGATCGCCAAGATGAATATTTCATGAATAGTTGCAGGCGCTCGGCTGTCACCAAATACCACCGGTAAATTTAGTTAATCAGGGTATCACTGGGTAGCTAAAGGTTCAAACCATGATTACTTTGTAACATATTTTTAATTTAGGCCTTTCTTTTGGAGAAAATGTTTTTTAAAGTTGGTTTAATTAGACCAACACAAGTTATAATATATTTTGAAAACGAAAGGGTAGAGTAGAGTGGGGCAAAAACTCGCACGGGGCAAAAGTCCTATCTACGAATTTTGCCCCACAGTGTCAAAATTTGGCAACATGTATACCAGTATTTATTAGCCTTCCATGTGCCCGAGTTGCTGCAAAATGTATGCAAAGTTTTGATAATCGTTGTGAAAAATATGAGGTAAGTTACATTTTTTATAGACAGTATCTTATTTTCTTGTTCTAAACTCTAAGTTATTGAAAAAAATCCTAAGCTTAAATGACGGAATAGTATATAGGCAACTTTTAGGTTAGAGGTTAAGTCTCTAAAATGTATATTGGAGTGTTTCCATTATCGCGGTATATAACAGTGGGAAATATTTTTAAAATTACGTTACCTATGGGGCAAAAGTCCGAATTGAGGATGGGGCAAAATTCCGCAATGCGGACTTTTACCCCATCAGAATAAATTATAAATATATTTCAATGCTTATTTATTTTAGGACATATCAAAGGAAAACAGTAACAGATAGAAAAGCATGCACGTAAGAAATGTTACAAACAGCAAAAAGAAGAATAAGTGCATTTATTTCCTAAAAAAAGGTTGCAAAAGAGCTAGGAATAGATGAGTATACCTAATTTACGAAAGCAATTAAAATCAGGACACGGTGTTAAAAGTTTGGGAAGTTTTAAATGTATTTTCACAGAACAAATGGAACATCAACTTGTTTACTTGGACAGCACTGTCAAGATCTGGACAATCGATTTTACGGTATTACTTTTAAAACACTAAGAAAAATTGCATATGAATATGCAGTTTTAAGTTAAAATTAAAAACACAATAACTAATCATATTATGTGCCCAGGATGCAATGAACAATATATAGATCCTCCAATTGAAGAATGGATTCAGTCCAAGGACTACAAACAGTGGTGGCACGAAGATTGTACGTCATATGAAAAAGTTGGGACTTTTTCAATGCAATCTCTGCCTTTAAAGTTTATGCGGATATTTGCCCCACATTAATCGGACTTTTACCCCACATATGGGGCAAAAATCTCATTTTGTATTTTGTCGTATTTTTATTTTTTTATTAGTTAAGGATTCTTTATTCAACTCTAAAATATGTTGTTTTGTATAGCAAATAGAATAACCCTTTGTTATTTACAAATAAAAATAATTGTTTATGGTTTGTTATTTTTATAACCAAATTAACCCTTAAGTGCGTCATTTTGCCCCACTCTACTCTAATCGGAAAATCTGTTACATGAGAAACAGAGTGTAAGTATAGGTATTTCTATATTTTTAAATTGAATCAAATAGTATGTGCGGTTTCGGAGAAATTCGGTGACAGCGAAGGGCAAAAATTTGGTTTTAATAAAAACCCAATTAAGATGCGAGTATACCTTTAATTACAGTTAGAAACATCGGGCGACGACGAACAGTCCTTTTTAACTGATTCCATAAATGTTCAATCGGGTTCAAATCCGGACTACATCTGGGCGTTTGAGGGTGGTTTTAACCCCTAACCCCCCCCCCCCCCAACCCCTCGCTTCCCCACTGAGTATTGGTATAAACTGTTCACCAATTAAGGAAGCAAATGGGACGGAGGACAAGCACTTAACTAATGTTTTTAAACTTCAATACTGTTTCAATAAAAAAAGGCTCTTAAAACCGTATCTCTTCTAAAAATATAGTCAAATAAGAAAATGTTAGGAATACATGTAACTTTATCAAGAAATATGCAAGATGACAGCCCCAATATCTCCACAGGGTGTTTAAAACTTGGACAAAAAACATACATTGACTAACCCGGTATAATGACGCCCTATTAAACATGACCCATCACTAAAAATAATTCAGCACATTCCCAATTAAATTATGTATAAAATGGCAAGAGAATTGTAAAAATCGGATAAATAAACTAAAAGCTATAAAGGATTAAACTTAGCTTGTCCGGGAGTTTATAATAGTTAAATGACATTGCTTACGTAAAAACTTCAACATTTTTTTTTCATCTTCATCTGCGTCTTTTCTCTACGCTCTTTTACGCAATTACTCTCGTATAATATTCTAAGAATGTACAGGATGGGCTTCCTCATGGCTCTTCTGGAAATTAACACTCGACAATCATCTACTTCGCTGTATCTACGAGGCCACCATAATAATTTAATTCTTTACGAAGTAAACATGAACTTCACTCTTCTGCACCTAAATACTTAACAGAAAATAGGTCATATTAGAATATATGCTAATAATCATATCAGACCCTTCACACTTCATTCTTATAGACAGCTGCATGGTTCAACAGCTACAATGCTTCAAGAGGAAGAGAGATAACATGCCTAACACGTAGTATAAGAGTAGTAGAAGAAAAAACTGGAAACTTGTAATACTACAAAAGAAATTAACAATAAAACGCCAAGTTAAAATAAAGATTTATTGATATACTTCTAATAAACAAATTATTCGTTAACAAAATAAATATTGATATGTAATATTACAATGTGGATAAAAGCATCTTAAAAATAATAGTAATACTATGCTTTGGAAAGTCCAGCAAGACAATAAGTATAACAATAATAAATAATATAATTAACACGTTATTTGCCAGTTCGTTGGGTTACCTTGCAAGCCCTTATAATAGAAATTAAGGCTTAGTAACAAAGTCATATGCAAATGTTGTGTAGAGAAGCAAAAGCACATCTTGAGTAAAATAAATAGTGCTATTCTTTCATAGGTGCAAAAGTGTGCTCACACAAATGATCCCTTTTAAACTGGCCATTTAGTAGGAACTTGGATTGAAACTGGGCTACTTTTGATATAAAGCCCTGGTGAAAAAATGTCATTAACTATACCAGACGACGCCGACGCGACTGGACGAACACATTCTGCGACATGGAAAAATCAGGATATGTAAATTAAAAAACATGGTTCCTCTTTGACAAAAAAAGAGAAACTAATATTGAAATGTACACAATTAACGTTGTAGCCCAGCAACAATGAACACGATGCCAATAAAGCAAATCGAACAAATAAAGTTTTCAACCCTGAATAATAAATAATAGAGTAAAGTAATTTACAGGGTTAAGTAAGTTAAAGGTCAGCACGCAACAAAATGTACGGCCGCAGCGAAGGGTGGCGTATAAGAATCCCAATAATCAACAAGACACAATATCGAAGTAAAAGGTCCTCGATACTTGCGTAACCTTATATTAACTACATGATTAAAGGCAGATTCTCACTGTTCAGACGCGCTGTATCATTTTGACTGATCCAGCGCATGTCAAATAAAATCTATTGTTTAAAGAAGTAGTCCATGCTTCAAGTGGAGTTGAAAATATAGGAAAGAAAAAAAAACTAAAAGTCTTCCTCCACAAAATTTAATAGAATATAGAAATTCGTTAGGGGTCTCTACGTGTTTCGAACGTAGAAACGTTTATCATCAGGAGACAGAAAATTTATATAGTGCTGACGGTATTAGCAGAAGAGAAAATGGTATAAAACCTTAATGGAAGTTTTATGGCACTGAAAAATTGAAGTGACATAATATATAAAAAGGTTGAGGAGAGTTAAAACATGCTGAGCATGTGAAGAAAGTAAGTATAGGAAGTCTAAATAACCAAACAAAATGAGGAGGAAGAAAAAGGCCTTCTAAAATGAAGTCATGTCAAAAGTGTTGAAGAATGGTTTTTGGGGTACTGGGGGTTAAAGCCCATTTAAAACCATTTTTCAACAATTTTGACATCTACAAATGACGATTCTTATCTTTATACTGTCTTACAGACATATCAATGATTTTGCAAAAAAATTTTATATAAAGGATTTAAAAAATCCTCGACACCTTCTCTTTAGAAGGCCTTTTTCTTATTCCTTATTTTGTTTGGTTGTTGTCGCTTCTACATTTCAATTTTTCAGTGCCATAAAAGCTCCATTAAGGTTTTATAGGGGAAGCAGGTCGCCCATGATGACACCTTTTTTTACCACCTAATATATTTTTTAGTTCAAAAGTTTTAACCCATTTAACCATGTTAAAATATTTGTTACTACTAAAATATTCATTATAAAACTTTCAAAATATACAAAAACAATTTTTTTGGTAAAAAAAAATAGAAAAGAAAAGATCACCAAGTATGCCATCATAGGCCACTGCATTGCCTATGATGGCATACTCCAGTAAAATACAAAAATCTGAAGGACGCATACATGTAAAAGCAATATTTTTGTCCAGCTCGCACATTTTTATTGTTAAAAAATGTAAGCACATAAAACTGTTTAAAAAAACTTAAAATAATATATTACTTTGTAGGGAACATGTTTAAAACTTTTAAAAAAGATGAAAACATTATCAGGAAAGTACAATTTAAAGACATATTAAAAAACTTTATAAAGCATATAAGTAGTGACATATCTAAAAGAAAAGTAAAAGTAGCGCCCTTTTGAATATGTCGCCTATGATGGCACACCTATTTATATGTATTTATAGGTATGCCATCATACGAAACCAATGGATATGCCATCTTAGGAATGTCACACTTTTAGTAAATAAATGATAAAAAATTAAAACCACAACTTAGATTTAAAATAATCATAGCAAAGTAATATCTATATCCTATAGTTATCGGAAAAAAATCGTGCATTCGAATATAATACACCTAACATAATAAATTTTTGGTTTAAAAACTGGCTAATATTACTTCGGCACTTACCAATTTCTGTCCTATTAAATAACTTAACATAAAAACGTTCGTCACGACGGAAATACAACTCACAACTGAACGGTCAATATGCGCGCCCGCCTAACTATGTGGGATGACGCAAAACCGATTTATTCCAAAGATACCTGTGGTATGCCATCAAAGGCGACCTTCCCCTACCATTTTCTCTTCTGCTAATAACATCAGCACTATATAAATTTTTTGTCTCCTGATGATGACGTTCGAAACATGTAGAGACCCCTAAAGAATTTCTATGTTCTATTAACTTTTGTGGAGGAAGACTTTTAGTTTTTTCTTTCTTTCCTAAAATCTATTGTATTGTTGTGTTGAAAAAATGGTTCCAAAAATGGTACTGCGGTCTGCTGCTGTTCATGAAGTTTGCGCTGAATTAAGCAAATGAAAAGCTTTTTCAAACTACATTTGTAGTTTTGACGAACCTTTTTAAAAATAACCTCAAAATTACAATTTGACATATAAACGTTCAGCCGCACTGAACAGTAGTAGAAATCAAGAAATCGACTGGATCAGTGAGTGTTCATTCTTGCTGAACACGCGTTCTCGTGTTTTGCATTTTCGCTGAAGCAGTCAAAATGATTCAGCGCATGATTAATGCTAAAACTACGTCTTAAAGATTTTAACGTTTGTGCAACATGTAAAGTACAGATATCAAATAGGTATATTACGGACTAAAATGGCGTTCCACTTTTATCCCATCCGCTGTCACGTAAAGAATTAATGTTTGTGGTGTGCCATTAGTAGGTATTTATAAACCTTTGTAGCCGACAGATTATAACCTATTGGGCATTACGCTTGTTTATTTATGTCAATTAACTTTAACAACGCTATACCATAGTTTAAGGTGGGAGTATCAACATGCTTGCCAACCTATAACCTATTTCGCGTATATTTATTTAATTTTTATAGCTTTTACACAAAATTTACATAAAATCATTATCGTCTTCATATTTTATAGGTAATAATTGACATATTAAATAAATATCAAGGAATTTCATTAAATATTCTAGGATAATTGTATAGCGAAAAATATCGGGTAAGATTTTTTTAACATTATTATGTCATTCTTCTTTCACTATACAATTCTCCCAAAATTAGTAATGAAATAAATTGATATTTTTGTAATATGTCAGATATTACCTAAATATTGTACCGACGATATTGATTTTATTTAAATGTTAGTTAATCAAATAATAAACTAAAAAAAGCAACGCGAAATAGGTTGGCAATAGATGAAATGACGTTGAGAATTCCACCTTAACGATGTCAACTAACTTGTTGAAATTTAAAATGAAGAATACAAATTCTTCTTTGAAATTGAAAATACTATATCTCACTCTAACAGAGAGGCGAAAACATTTCCGTAGCTTGAAAATGGAAAGAGTGAAGAAAAGCATTCTAGGTTCTTTAACACCATACAGCTAGTTCATTATTTAAAATAAGAACTAGACATTTTAAATAAATAAATATTATATAAAATACTTTATTGGAATAAAAATAATATGCATTTTGTAAATTATAAGGAAAATAAAACGAGCCTAATAAAAATATTTAAAAAATACTATAAAAAGGGAACAGCCACTATAAAGTCGCCACAGTGGATCTTTGCTCGTGCGTCATCAATCAACGATCAGGACTCAACGTGGTTAATAACTCTGCATCCTTGTTTATTACAGTAACAAGTTTGAATAAAACTATAAAAGAACGTCTCCAAGATTCCGCAATAATATAATGTGCTAGACAAGAATAAAACTATAAACGTCAATTAATTACTTTTTTTATTTGTTTAGTTGACAACCGTTGTATTTTAGAACGTCATTGTCAACCTTATTTTGATCTGCCAATCTAATTCGTATTTTGTAAATCTGTGTGCCTTAAAACTGTTCCTTTTTCTAAAAATAGTTCTTTTTAGAGCTAATTATACCCACCATCTGTTTTGGCGGTAAGTATTTATGGATTTTTATAATACCTAATTTATTTATTTTAAATATTCTAACCGTGAAAGTTCTTTGAAAAGTTTACGGCAGTGGCTAAATTCCCTTAAACGAAAGGATGTTAAAAATTTGACTTTTGCGATTTGAATAGTCAATAAAACACCAAACTTTTCTAGATTTTAAGCTTTAAAAATAGTATTAAATGTATTAACATTTGTTTGTCAATTTCTTTTAGATAATAGAGAATGCCGGGCAAAACTTAAAATAAATAATAATTTTTCGGGATATTATGTAGGTACGTCAAACGGTAGGCAGGCACGTCTATTTTATGAACTTAGACTTAGTTTTGACTTTTTTCGTCTCGTAATTTTGATTTGATTCATACGATTTTGATGACGCACGGGAAAAGAACCACTGTGGCGACTTTATTTAATTTGGTAAAAATTCGATTAGGCATTTTAAACTGATACGGGCTGTTTGGATCAGTTTGGTCCAGACGTATCCCTTCATTTTTATTTTATTGCCGTATTGCTATGCAAAAAAAGTAGGACAGCTTTTTAGTTGTGTTAGTATGCTTTTGATTTTTTTAAATAGTTAAAAAAAAGTATGACAATTTTGCAGGTACTTAATTATTTCAATTAGATTTTAGAAGTTAGGAAACGATATATGGTGCTAGAGTAATACATTCTATATCAAAACGTTTTAAAGGCGCAGAACAAAAAAATCATTTTTTATCTTAATATGTTTCGTGTAAGTTTAATATTTTTTGGTAAATAATTAACTCGGCACTGATGATGCGTAATCAGCATTAATCTATTTAAGTTAACTGGTTTTTACTTGCATAGGTACCACCTGAAAAATAGTATTGTTTAGAAGCCTGGAGTTCTGCACCAATTGTATATAACTGTATTAAAAAACATTGTTTCATTAAAATACAAATATTTAAACAGTTCCGAAATTTAATATTTTGTCATTGCGCCATTTCTTTCTAGAACTTTAATGAGCCGAGGAAGAATTGAATCGTTAAGATTTCGCACAAAGACCTCGCGTTCTGCTAAGTCTTCCCAAGTTCTTTGAATGATGTATAAGTTGATGAATAAAATATAAGTTTCGTTATATCGACTGTTTTTACTACTCTTACATTACTATGAAGGGTTGATTGAAAAACGTTTTCATCGTTAACTATAACTGTATCCCAAAAATCGTTTAGGTAAAGTATTTTTCACCATAAATGGTATCGACTTATTAACTGCAATAAAACTACCGGTTTAATCCCATTGCTATACACAATCAACAAGCAAATACACTACAGGGTAGGACTTTAGATAATTTAATTCGTTATTAATAATATATTATTTAGAAATAGTTATATTAGCACAAGATAGTTAAATATTACATGCTATAATTACAAATTATAATCCGACCCTGACCGACAGTTTATTTGCATTTTTATGGCCGAGCTCTTGCAAAACGTCTCAGGTAGTTAAACGGAGTCAACCATTTATTGTGAAAAATACTTTACATATAATTCCAAACAAAAATATGTTTGTATTTTTTGCAGTAGCAAATTTTTCATCAGCTTCTTTTAGTTTTCTGCAAGCTGTAGATCTCGACCCTTAAAAAGGAGAGAAAGGGTTCTCACATAGAACCTTTACCAACCGTAAATCATTGTTTTCAGTTGACATTCATTACCGATCTCATTTCCTTGCACTTCCAGGTATTTTCTTTTCATCGGGGTTTCACTTTAACGATGTTATGTTTATTTTCCCCCATAATTTTAGCTATTTGATATTTAGGCCCACCTGAACATATAAAAAAAATGTACCTATACCTTTTCTTGGGGAAGCAATTTTGGTCCCATTTTGACAACTGCGTCTATTTGACAATTTACAACAAAGAAATATATCACGCACCATATCCATAAGCCTCACTTACAACAACAAAAAGCTCTGTCCTACTTTATCTTGCACAGCAGTGTACGACGTTGACTTTTTCTGACATTACCATATTTGTGATACATGTACACAATGTAGGTATAATAATACGCTGAGTAAGTAAGAGAAAACCTTTAAAAGCCTTTAAAATCAAATCAAAATTAACCTGTCCATATTCTAAGTCAAAAATTTCGGTCAGTGACTAAAATCCAGTACCAGAAACAGTCAGTAACGATTGGGTGGCACAATTAAATTAATTACAGTTTTTGCACAATCATATTTACTAACTTAGCCGCTCCACTTCGTAGTGCCCTGACTGAAAGCGAGGTATTTGTTTATATCAAGAAGGCAAAACATCAATCAGCTGACCACATTTAAAATAGCAAGGCAATTCTAAAGATTCTTAGCGACGGTAAAATAAATGTGGCAACAAAGCGTTAAACACGTGGACAGCCCTAAAAGCTACGTCGTCTCAATGGGGGCTATTGCACTATTTCAATTCATTGTTATAATATTGATTTTTTACTTTAAACGTGTGTCAGGGTGTATGTAGTAAGAAATAGTATGCTCTTCGAAAAAAACTGTAATTGTTTCTCCTGTTCAACCCGCTGCTGTATACAGACTGTCCGCGGATAGGGTTTACAATAGCACAAATGAATGAAAAATTTCATTTCATAAATTTATCATGTTCTCCGATGAATCGACATTTTCAACAAACGGGAAAGCGCCTTCTGCGCATATTAGATACTGGAGCGAAAATAATCCCCGTTTTAGAATTCCTGCAAGAAGACAATATTACAAAAAAGTAAATAGCCGTGGGAGAAAGCTACATAGAGCAGGTAGTCTCTTATAAATACCTAGGCCACGAGATACGCATAGGGAGAGACAACCAAACAAACGAAATGGCTCGCAGAATAGGTTTGACATGGGCAGCATTTGGTAAACTCAGCAATATACTCAAATCTAACATTCCAATGTGTTTGAAGAAAAAGGTCTTTAACCAATGCATACTTCCTGTGCTTACCTACGGAGCAGAAACCCTTACGCTTACAAAGAAAACTGTCAATAAAATACGTGTTGCACAAAGAGCTATGGAAAGATCAATGCTTGGTTTGTCGCTTAGGGACAGAGTTCCAAATGCAAGGTTGCGAGAAATGTCTGGCGTAACCGACGCTGTCCAACGCATAACAACGCTTAAATGGAACTGGGCAGGACATGTGGCAAGAACGACCGACGGACGATGGACCCGAAAAATATTGGAGTGGAGGCCACGACATGACGCAACCCGAAATAGGGGACGTCCACCGACAAGATGGTCCGATGACATTAAGAGAATGCAGTCACATTGGATGAGCGCAGCACAAGATCGCAGGAGATGGATTGGAATACGGGAGGCCTTTGTCCAGCAGTGGACGCGACTGGGCTGATTGATGATGATGATGGAAATGTCTGGTGTGCGATTTCTTATCATAGCATTATTGGCCCATACTTTTTCGAAAACACGTGTAACCGTACAAGTTACCTTGAAATGTTGGGAACATTCCTTTCTGACAACCTAGAAGAATTGCCTCTCCAAGTTAGGAACGAAATGTACTTTCAACAAGATGGATGCCCTGCGCATTTCACAATTGAAATGAAGGAATGGCTTAATAATACATTTGGCCACAGATGAATTGGAATCGGAATGGTCCGGTTCTGTGGCCCCCAAGAAGTCCCGATTTAACTATTTCAGATGCCTATCTTTGGGGGCGCCTCAAACAATTAGTGTACTCCCGTCCAATTGAGAACGACGTACAGCTTCTAAAACAGCGAATTGTTGAAGCTGTTTAAACAATTATTTCCACTGAAGAAATTCGAAGAAATTTTGACCACATTCGTTTACAGCTGGAAAAATGGGTCGAATATGGAGGGGGAGGGGAGTGTTCGAATAGCAAATTATGAAATTATTATATGTTGTTATTTTACGATTTTTTTGTGTTATTTCTGGGGTCATTTCATTTGTGAAATTAAAAATACATATTTCTGGTAACACCAAAAATCAGTTTTTGAAACTTTTTGATACCACTCTGTCATTGATAATGTATGTATTTCGACTGCTAATGCTGCTATCCAAAAAAAAATATTTTACCTCTAAAAATAAAAAAACCTAAAAAAAACGAAGATTTATTTTAAATCTCGGATTTAAATTACAAACGTTGTTCTAAATAAGTTTTTTACTCTTGGAGAAAAATCATGGTTTTGAAGTTTTTGCGAATCCTGTATAAAACATTTTCTCTTTTTGAATCGCATTTTTTTTACAAGCAAAACTTTTTGTCAAGAATGATTTTTTCCCGTAAAATGAAATTTTTCTTCCATTTGTGCTATCGAAAACCCTATCCGAGGACAGTCTGAATATAAAAACGATGAGTCACTGATAGAAACATTGGACCTATATATTAGATACGATACATTAACTACTAACAATGCTTCCAATCTTTAACTGGAAATCGGATCATCATCTTTGTTGATCCGCAGTCAAATGATCGTTTTTATAAATCCTGATAAACTTTTATTTCATCGTAGTTTATAGGCGTGAGATCACGGGGTTTTCGAGAGTACTTAAGGCCAATGTGGTCTGCTACCTTTTCTATCACTTCCAACGCGTAATCTAGTTGTTCTTTGGTATGGCCGGCGGAAAGACATATCCTTATTCTACCATCAAATAACGGTGTCGCAGGGTAACCCACTCCAACTGTCGCTATTTTTTCCTTTATTAATGTTCTGACCACGTAACTAAAATAAATAAGACTTTATTTATACAGGGTGTCCCGAAATTAGCTGACAATATTTTAAGGGGATAAAGTACATTAAAAAATAAGACTAAAATCCTCTATTAATATACCTTCAAAAACGCTTCGCTATGGGGCTAGAGCCCCCGAATTGGAGCTATGATAAGCAGTTTTTTTACAATATCTCAGAAACCGATTAGGGTATCAAAACAAAATTTGACACATGTTTTACCCATAGCTAGACGAAGTAAATGGTTTAATTATCTTAACTGTATTTCTTCCAGTGGCGTCCCACTGGGTAGGTAGTTGGGAGAATATTCCCCTTAGTTTTTTATTTGTAGGATTTTTTAACTTTAGGTGAAATTTTTATAAGCCTTGAAGTCTTTTGCTGAAAAAAGGTACTCTTGTTTCATTGCCGTAAAATTCACCATTTTCCAGTAAAATCGATTTGAAAATTTTAGGTTTTTTGAAATCCGGTGAAAAGGCTAAGGTTTTTTGTGCATATCTCAGCAAACACTTAATATTAAAACATAAAATTTATTAGAAGTTCTACTAGCGACAAATAATATTAATACATAATCAACTTGGGGATTTATTAGATAATGTGCCACTGGATTTACGTTTAGGGCACTTCTTTCAACATGATGGGGCACCAGCTCACTACAGACGTCAAGTGAGGAATTGGCTTGAAGAAAATTACCAGGTGGATTGATAGCCATAGCCTGGCCACCAAGATCACCTTATTTAAATCCCCATGATTATTATTTTTGGGGACACATGACTGGTACTTGCTTATGAATTAGTTTCCCGTGTGGTTCACAATCAAATTAGATATGCAATTTGTTATTCTTTTTTGTTTTATTTTAAAACTCTCTTAAAATCGCCATGAAAATAAATATTTAAAAAACAAAGGAATCTAAAAATATGTTTAATTTAAAAACGTTACATTCTGTCAAATTACAATAATAGAAGGTTTTATTAACAAAAAATTTAAAATTAAAAAAAATTACATTAAAACTATGAAATTTAAATAAATAATAGTATCTAATATTTACTTAAGGCTGTGCGACGTCACTGGAAAAATATTTTAAAGTAACATCCTTTAATACATATGCCTTGTCGCTAGTAGAACTTCTAATAAATTTCATGTTTTCATATTAAGTGTTTGCTGAGATATGCAAAAAAAAACCTTAGCCTTTTCACCGGATTTCAAAAAACCGAAAATTTTAAAATCGATTTTACTGGAAAATGGTGAATCCTACCTCAATGAATCAAGAATACCTTTTTTCAACAAAATACTTCAAGGCTTCTAAAAATTGTACCTGAAGTTAAAACATCCTAAAAATAAAAAACTTAGGGCAATATTCTCCCAACTACCTACCCAGTGGGACGCCACTGGAAGAAATAAAGTTAAGCTTATTAAATCCTTTATTGCGTCTTGTCATGGGTAAAACATGTATCAAATCTTGTTTCGATACCCCTATCGGTTTTTGAGATATTGTGAAAAAACTGCTTATCATAACTCCATTTCGGGGGGCTCTAGCCCCATAACGAAGCGTTTTTGAAGGTATGTTAATAGAGTGTATTAGTCTTATTTTTGGATGTACTTTATCTCCCTAAAATATTGTCAGCTAATGTCGGGACACCCTGTATATTAGCCGAAAAAGTATCAACAGATAGATGTAATATGTGCTACACCTCAGATAGACTGCCACGTATATGGGCATCTTTCTCTTACACCAACATATCTCTATCCGATCCGTCTATTATTTTCAAAAAGTGTTTTGCCATTAGTTTGATTATTTTGTCTCAATGAAAGACAATTTATTTTGTCAAATTTCCACTTTATTAATTGAAAAACCTTTTTCTTTACACGACGCGTTTCGCTACATTGTAGCTTCTTCGGGTGTATGGTGCTAACTAATTTTATTTCAGTACAATAACAAAATGGTCTAGATACTTAATTACTCAAACTCAATACAGGTATACACATTACAAGCTTAATTATTTAATTATATGTTCTTAACACTGTTTAGGTATTGTAAACTTAAATATTATTGTTGGTATAAATATATCTTAATCTTTTAATAGGAAATCCAAAGAACCCTATTTAGATTATTGACACAGATTTAGCACAGGGGAACTATTGAGTTTTAATTGGTCGTTTAATCATGCATCGGAATTTTTCAATCGATTTATTTCTAAACTTTCCAAAAGATTAAGTTTTTGACCCTTGTTTTCAATATGTAAAATTATTATCAAAATTATGTTTTTTTCAATTAAAGTGGAAATTTGACAAAATAAATTGTCTTTCATTGAGTTATAATGAATTCTCATCAAGTAAAGGCCTCAACGATTCAAAAAATGATTATTTTGTGTTTATGAGATATTTTGCTAGTATATTGTTGGACTTTGTGCGTCTGTCAGATAACTTAAAAAAGCTAAAAGCGCCACTAAACATCTAATACTTAACAATGTGTAAGCGATGTATTTTTTTAAGTCTAGTATCACATATTTCTGGATATATCAAAATAAAAACCTGATAAGTTTATTAAAGTTTGAAAAATTGTACTTACGCAATATTTGAATAACGATAGACTAAAATAGGAACAACAGGTGAATCTTCGTTGCCGTGAATTATAACTCCGATTTGGTGAAGTCTCATTCTAAAATATCTAAAACAATATATACTTAAATACATTTTTGTTATTTGAGTACAGGAAACGCGGAAAAAAATATTGACAACCAGCAAGCTTTTGTAAAATAGGGAAAAATGGAGAATTTTTAATAAATGAAATATTTTATTTTTCTTATACATATATAATATATTCGTTATAAATGT
Organism: Polydrusus pterygomalis; assembly: GCA_963969555.1. Taxonomy (NCBI): domain Eukaryota; kingdom Metazoa; phylum Arthropoda; class Insecta; order Coleoptera; family Curculionidae; genus Polydrusus; species Polydrusus pterygomalis. The sequence continues at coordinate 27,195,899 of OZ018379.1, forward strand.
CTTTCTTTCAAAACTTCATTAATGATTTCCTAATGGGCATTAAAAGATATACAGGGTGTCCCAGATAAGAATGCACTCTACAGGGATCTCGTAAACCATAGGATACAGAGATGGTTAAATTAGAGAAAAGTTGTGCATTACTGAATCCTGTAACGTCATGTTTTCGAATTTAAAAAATTCCGAATGCTTCCGAAGATATTTGGATAAAACCGAATTTTTGCGATTTCGTTTTAATTGATTTCTGATTTTATTTGCGGAGACATGTCAAAACAAATTGAACATTCTCATTGCCACTTTTTCTCCCCTACAAGATGGTTTAATTACATTTTTGATCCGACGTTTCGTTTAGTCACAACCATCATCAACTTTGTTATTTTAAACAGTAGGAAAATTTTATTTTATGCTTATTAAATTCTACGTTTTATTCTTAATCTAACGGTGTATCACACTTAATATTTATTAGACGTTTCGATATAGAAAAACACATTATCGAAAATATTTTTGTTTTTATTGTTGTATTTAAACACTAGTTGGATTTTAAAACATTTTTTTTAAAAGAAACTTATAACAAAACATAATATCTAATAAAACTTATCTGAAAAATGCAACAAGTAATAACTAATTTTAATTATTAAATACAATTATTTTTTATTTTTAAAAAATGCATGATATATTCAAACATAACGTACCATTTAAATTCGGCATCATATGGGTGGCTATGACATTGATTGACGTTCGCAATTGTTTAAATAGTTTCTTTAGATGTGTCACTTAGTTACAGAGACCTGTTAGTTTTTAATTTGGTAATATAATTATTGTTTTTTAAAAAAAATAACTCCAGAAATGTTAAATAACGCTATGGAAGAAATTGTTTACAGGTGTTATTTATGTTTGAAGAATGAGGGTGGAATTTTTGAAAATAAAAAATAATTTATTATAAAAATAATTGTATTTAATAATCAAAATTAATTATTACTTGTTGCATTTTCAAGATAAGTTTTATTAGATTTTATGTTTTGTTATAAGTTTCTTTTAAAAAAATGTTTTTAAATCCAACTAGTGTTTAAATACAACAATAAAAACAAAAATATTTTCGATAATGTGCCTATTTTCATTGATGATGTGTTTTTCTATATCGAAACGTCTATTAAATATTAAGTGTGATACTTATAGTATAGTATATACAGTACAATTCCTTTTCTAAAAATTTCAGTACAATTCCCTTTATATCTACAGAGGAGTCATTCTGCTATGCTATGGCTATGACCCATCATTGGAAAAACCAATAAAATAAATTATAACCTAAAAATTAGTAAAACTCGTACCTTGTATTTCGAGCCAAAGTCTCTATTCTTCTATGTCCTTCGTTTGTTCCATCTTTTCCCATAAGCATATTTAAAACCGATATAATTTGCGCCGCTAGTGGCGGAGACATTGCCCACGCATGCGTCGAAGCAGTGCTGTGTTCCCTGAGATAAGTTATCAACTCCTGCGTAATAAAGGTATGCATTATTATACTATGACTTTGATGCTATAAACAGTATGATGAGTAAAACTTGTAAGAGTAATATTTCAGTTATAATAATGAATAATGAAAAAGTTTACTGTAATAGTAATATATTCAGCAGCAACATTGCATCGGTCTCTTCTTGTTCATTGTAAATATGATAACCAGTGTTTAACTTATGAAACTCGGGACTTCAAACTTGTCTTATTTACCAACTTGACCATGTAAAAAACTTGCTTTATATCCATCGAATAGCCAATAAAAACGAGTAATTTTCTGTTTGATTAAAAGGGAATTTTTTCCCTGTATTTTTCGGTCCAAATTCAATATAATCCTGCGAATTTCATTAAAGTTCTAGAGCGTTGAGACAAAACTTGTTCCATTAAAATTTTAAATAATATGTGGATATTTTATCATGAAGAAATTAGGCATAAACAACCTACAGGGTGTCCGGGAATATGTGGGAAATCTCCCGGATATGAAAAAAAAACACGTGAAAAGAATACTACAAGTTCATATAAACTTCTTTCGTATCGGCCTCCTCTTCAGAGATATGGGCTCCCAAAGAGCTCTCATGGAATTAAGTTTTTGAAGTTTTTAAACCAACAGGTATATTTAAATTTTTTTTTCATATGATGTATACCAGGTAAGACCCTTCAAATTACTATCCCAAAAAGTGTTGCGAATTACTCACAGCTGCAGGGACGGACTAGCTGTGACACTAAAGTGTCCATTTTTTTTTACGCCCGGTATGATAAAAACTTTGGACAACGTTTTTTACATACCTTTAACTATTGACTAAAAATTAAGTACTCTTCATTCATGTCGCTGATCCTATCCGTTTTCGGAAAAACGTCATTTTATCGCGATCATGTATTAATATTAAGCAGTTAAAAGTGAACATTTATAATTTATAGTAACAAAGATGTATATTTTATTGAAATACGCTAAATATACATGATGTAAATATGTTAAAAATGACGTTTTTCCGAAAACGGTTAGGATTAGCGACATGAATGAAGAGTACTTAATTTTTAGTCAATAGTCAAAGGTATGTCAAAAACGTTGTCCAAAGTTTTTATCATACACGGCGTAAAAAAATTGACACATTAGTGTCACAGCTAGTCCGTCCCTGCAGCTGTGAGTAAATCGCAAAACTTTCTGGGATAGCAATTTGAAGGGTCTTACCTGGTATAGATCATATGAAAAAAAATTGAAATATACCTGTCGGTTTAATAATTATGTGTCAAAACTTAATTCCATGGGAGCTCTTTGGGAGCCCATATCTCCGAAGAGGAGGCCGATACGAAAGAAGTTTATATGAACTTGTAGTATTCTTTTCACGTGCTTTTTTCATATCCGGGAGATTTCCCACATTTTCCCGGACACCCTGTATATTCAAGTCTACTACAGTAAAAACCAAGTAAAATTTTAACGCGTCTAGGTTAGGTTCTATCATATTTGACATAAATTGTGTACAATATATGTCAAATATGACAGAACCTAACCTAAATGCGTTAAAACTTTACTTGGTATTTACTATATCTTCTGTTGCCGTATTGACCCTTAGTCTATTTTAGAAACGTGTACAAAAATCCTAAATAGCTTTTTTTAATAACAATACTTAAGTTTTTAGTACCATTTAATTTGCATTTATGACATTTTTGTATAAAGCTTAATAACCTCAATAAAATATATTCCAACCGAAAAAATATTTTTAAACATATAAAATATTCACGTTTCAAGTTATTTATACACCCGTATGTGCTGTATATTGATAAAGTATGAAAAATATTAAAATTTTTATATAACAATTTACAATCGCAAAGTACTTAATTGATTTGTCACTAATAAAACTATAGTACGAAATATAGAATTATTTTATCGCCTAACAAACCAAATAACCATTTACATTTAGATTAGGAAAATCTATAGTAGATAAAGTCATAAATCAACGTTTGCATTTTGCGCTTCTTGATTATCATAAGAACACAATAATACTACTTTTTTTATTAAAAAATTCTCAACGAATTTTGCAGTATAGTATTTGTAGAATTATACCGTTGATCTTTTGACTGCAATAAATCCTCATTATCCCTTTGACCATAAAATAAATAATGAAATGAAAAATATTTTGAAGAAACTTACAAAAAACGAGAACTGCTAGAAGTATTAAAAGCTTTTAAAATAAATAAGGAATACGCGTGTGACAAACTTGCAGCAGAAAATGGACATACAGTGTTGCGTCTTCCTCCATACTATTGTATATTCAATCCTATTGAGCTAATATGGCACCAATTAAAATCCAATATTAGGAGAAATAATATTTCTCCTACATTAAATGCATCTGTACTAGAATTAATTAAAAACGAAGTAAGAAAAATTTCTGCAGACAGCTGGAAAAACTGTGTACAGCATGTACCGGGTGGCCAAATAAGAATGGACGCTTCTCCCACTCTTATCAAATGAAAGTATAAACATTAAAATCGCTGTAACTTCTAAACGACTTATCCGATTTTACTAAATTTAAGCTTGTTTGGAAGAGAAAGGTAAGTACCTTTAATTGTCATATCCAATGGTACACAATAGTTTCTAATAAAATTGCTAGAGGGCGCAATTTGTATTAAAAATTATTGTTTTGGCAATAACTCTGAAACTAACAAAGATATCAAACTGCGGTTTTCACATCTTTTCTTGTAAATTTCATCTACTTTCCGATTATGATGTCCTAAGTATACCGTATGATTTGAATTTTCGGAATAAAATCAAAAAAACTGTTATTATTACAAATTGCGCCCTCTAGCAATTTTATTAGAAACTATTGTGTACCATTGGATATGACAATTAAAGGTACTCACCTTTCTCTTCCAAACAAGCTTAAATTTAGTAAAATCGGATAAGTCGTTTAAAAGTTACAGCGATTTTAATATTTACACATTCAATAGCTTCCGCCACTCTTATCAAATGAAAGTATAAACATTAAAATCACTGTAAGTTCTAAACGACTTATCCGATTTTACTAAATGTAAGCTTCTTTGGAAGAGAAAGGTAAGTACCTTTAATTGTCATATCCAATGGTACACAATAGTTTCTAATAAAATTGCTAGAGGGCGCAACAGAAATAAATTATTTTAAAATTTTCTTACCTTGGATCCAGCAATGTAACCTCCAGCACTACCAAAGCTCTTCGTGTATGTCCCCATAAGAATATCAATATCTTTAGGATCGCTGTCGAAATAGTCCATTACGCCCCGACCGTGTTTTCCTATTGCACCTATAAAAGTAATTTTGACTGTCTTAAGGTGGAATTCTCAACGTCATTCCATCTATTGCCAACCTATAACCTATTTCGCGTTGCTTTTTTTAGTTTTTTATTTGATTAACTAACATTTAAATAAAATCAATATCGTCGTTACAATACAATATTTAGGTAATACCTGACATTACAAAAATATCAATTTATTTCATTGCTAATTTTGGGAGAATTGTATAGTGAAATAAGAATGACATAATAATGTTAAAAAAAATCTTACCCGATATTTTTCGCTATACAATTCTCCTAACATATTTAATGAAATTCCTTGATATTTATTTAATATGTCAATTATCACCTATAAAATATGAAGACGATAATGATTTTATTTAAATTTTGTGTAAAAGCTAGACAAATTAAATAAATATACGCGAAATAGGTTATAGGGTGGCAGCATGTTGATACTCCCACTTTAAGACCAAACACACAAAGCATTGGCCATTTCATTTCAATCATTTCAATCTTTGGTTTTCTCCAAAAAGTGGCCAAATACCCGTGTTTGAGCAGCAGTTATCCACAGTTTTAAGTTAAAAAATTTAATTGATAAATTAATAAAAGCATAAAACACAATTTTGTTAAATAGTTTTTTTTCTGCTTTTATGAATTTATAAATCTAACCTTTTTTAATGTAAAACTGTAGGTAATTGTACTCCGTATGTACTTGGCCGATTTTTAGATAGAACGTAGAAATAACGAAATATTGATATAGTGTTTGCTCTTAATCTATTATTGTCCAATGTAGTAACAACGCTGGCACCAAATTTCTCCGTTAATAATCAATTTTCGAAAAAATGTTGTAGGAAGAGATAGCATTTATTTTCGGTCTAGAATTATCCCCTGCTCATCATTCCCGGACACCCTGTATAATATAATATAAATAAGTGCAATAAGTTGGTTAAAAGAAATTCCGCGTTGGCCTGGAAACCTTAAGGTTCTGGGTTCGATAACGAGCAAGTATATAAAACTTGTTACATTATTTTGTCTAACTAGGGAAGTATGAGTATCTGGTAGAATAGTTCACAATTCAGTAATTATTAGTGTCCGACCGAAACAAGATTTTCAGCCGAAACCGAATCTTCAGCCTTGGTCTCAGTTTCGGCCGAAACCGAAACTTATTTAAATGTTAAATAATCTAATTTATTTTCTATGGGATGAGATCGATCTTGAATTGAACTCTTCCTACCTAAAAAAAAAGGTCGACAGAGAAATGTTTTTATTTATGTAAACACTGCCTGCGAACTCACCCAAAGTTAGCCGAACGGTGCGCGACAATTCACAAACACCGAGTTTCGGCACGGCCGAAACCGAAACTGTCACCGAAACTAGATTTTTTGGCCGAAATTAGCCGAAACCGAACCTTCGGCCGGGCTCTAATAATTATTATTTACCTACCTATGCTATGAGCCTCGTCCAGGTACAAATACGCTTTATACTTCTTTTTAAGCTCTATAACTTTCGGAAGATTAACGATGGATCCTTCCATACTGTAAACACCTTCCACTACTATAATTATTTTCTTCCATGGTTTAAAGGCACCGTTGGGTTGGTTGGGCTGTCCATAATAAATGGCTTCTTTTAAAACTTCCTCTAGCTGGCTCATATCTACAAATATCAGAAAAATGACACTACATATTAATTAATGCGCGTTTCTCGCATTAGACACCTTAAACAGGCACCACATAAAACGAAACGTTTATTCGGAAAAATAAATAACTGTTTAAGCTGCGTTCAGACCTTTGTTCATGATACACGTCTTCTGTAGTATTATCCGTTATTTCTGCCCAGAAAAGACTATTGTTATAAACCATACTTTTCACTTAAACAATTTACAAAACCTAAAATAACTCTTTCACATCACAATAGCCATTTTAACTACTTTTCAACGCCTGTTAGCTGAGTTAATTTTTTAAAAGGAAAGCTCAACTTAGCCGGTAAATATTTCGGATTTCTAGCTTTTGTAAACTTGTGTATTGTGTAGTTTGTGCTGTAAAATTGGTGAAAAAAAGTACTTACCATTATGTTTAAACACTCTAACAATTGCACCGGGAAGTTTTATACCCCAAATTAAACTAGCATGATTCTTTTCATCACTTATAACAAGGCAACCTGGTTCAATTAATGTAGGAATGTTTAGAGCGTTAGTGGCATAGCCCATGCCACAAGTAATGGCATCTTCGACACCTAAAAATGTTGTGCGTGACTTACTTAGAATAAACATACAGTGGTGGTCATGGAAAGAGAACCAATACAATAAGTTACACACTTCATAATAAATAAAGTTCTAAATCAGATCTAATTTATTTAATAACTGTATAATATAAATATACCACAAAGAAACAAAAAAAAGGACAACAAACTTATTGTAAAAAATAGTACAAATATAATATTTATTCAAATTATTTAAAAAATAAACATGAAAAGATTGTCACTAAAATAGAGCCACCCAGGAAACAGGCACACATAAAGAGCATTTTACGGTTACAAAATCATTACTTAGTTTTATGGCCTTTGCATTTTGTGATGCATCTTCTGGGCATAGAGTTTACAAGTCTTTGCACAATTCTAGTGGTATGACTTCTCATTCTGTTTTAGCCACTTCGTAAAAAGCAGGAATGCTTATTTTTCGTTTTATGTGTACCAACGGCATTCTTAAGAAAAGTCCACAAGTTCTCTATAGGATTTATGTCCGGTGAATGGGAAGGCCACGGCAGTACATCCGCACTATTATTACTAAAAAATTGTTTCGCTTTCCGCGATGTGTGCTTCGGATCATGATCTTGTTGGCATTTCCATACTAGTGGCATATTTACTTCCGCAAAAGGCATCATTACTTTCAAAATAATTTTGACACCTACTTATTTTGGTCCATAATTTCTTTAATCCAATACCATGACAAAGCTCCCTACAATTTTATATCCCCGCCTTCATGCTCGACAGTTTTAAGGTTACGTGTATTTTGGTAATCATTCTTGGGTTCAGAACTTGCGAAATTAATTTTCGCAGTATGAGGGGTTTTTCTTCTACCTCCATGCTTTTCACGAGCTGGTTAAATTTTCAAGGCATTTTCCACCATTTTCTTACAACGACCAATGATTTTTGCAAAGTTTCTTAATGATTTTCATTATTTTCGCGATTCAGCTGTACAATGGACACCGCGGCCCGTTTCTAAACATAATTTCGATTTTACCAGGTTTGTTATTATTTTTTAATGTCAATGCTTTACCAAACACTTCAATACAACGCGCTAATAAAGAAACAACACATGATCGCTAACTTTCATGGCTCTATTTTAATAACCAAGGAAAAAACTGTCTTCTGTATAAATTAGCCGAATTCCTGATAAATAGTAACAATCAAAATGTGCTTGTTAAACTCGTCAGAGTAAAAGAATTTCGTGTAATATTTCCGTGATAACTCACCCAAATATTCAGCCATCAGTTGTTCTAACTCATTATGAAGAGCAGTAGTACCATACTTAGATCTTGTTCCCCCAGTGCTTATTCCATAGTCATATATCGAAGCTATGGCAGCTTCTGCACAAGGTCCAGAAGACTCGGCAAACCCGAGATAGTTGTAAGATGCCAAGTTAAGACACTTGGTTTTCGTACCAGTCAATCTACGAGAATAAAAACAATCCGTAATAATATGAGAGCCCGACAAGTATTCACCAGGAAAAGGTAGGGGGTACACTGTATTTGTTTTAAATTTTGCTTATTTTCGAGGAAAATACAAAAAAAAGTTCATAAAAAGTGATGTTCTGACATGAATAGTAAGGTTCATTGGAATGTACGACAGACGGTAATGCACTAGGCTTGACGACTCCCAAAGTTCCTTAAAAAAAATTGTAATAACTTTCTTGCTGGGTACACAATACACATTCAGTTTCTATTTTATAAACAATGTACCCACTACCTTTCAATAGTGGATTTTTCGGATAGGAACTTAGACTATAAAGTGCATACTATGCTGGGTGGTACAGATATATACGGTGGTATGGAAATGGCTTATCTTTAAGCGGTCGATACTTAAAATCTCCTTATTAAAAAAGTGCACTTTTGCATACTTTTCACTAATAAGACGAAGTCTGCGAAATGGATGGGTAGTATTAAACGTAATTGTAAATCGGGCTAGACCCGTAAATTTGATTATAAAAACTAAGGATTATTATGATTAACATATTATATTATTATATCTTTCGATTAATTGATGTTTAATAAATCGTCCTATATGTCGCACGAGGTAAATTTTTTACCTCCGTTTACCTGCGAGATATGTCGTAAGTGTCAACCTATAAAGGTCTTCTCACAAAGGGTTATAAACGTCAAATAAATAGGGAACTTGACAAAAATTTTAAATGGGGAAAAATTTTTATAAATCATAAGTATATATTGTCATAAAACATATGGCAGTAAAAAAACAACATATTTCGTCCCAAAAGACCGCTAGCAAGATTTAAAAATGCCCCAAAATTCAAATTATCCCAAGCGGGTAAAAACGGGTCGTGACGTCAAGAAGTATAATTCATGTGTGACATCCACGAAATAGGTTATAGGTTGGCAATAAATTGAAAAACGTTGAGAAATCCACCTTAAAACAACAATACAATAACAATAACACACGGCAATCCAAATGCAAACTCGGTAGCTCGGCCACCGGTCAGGATGACGGATGACGGAAAAGTCATACTTCGTGACGTCATCGGGCTTGGCGCGCTTAAAAGGTCGTTTGAAATGCGTTTGACACGGGCGAAACTTTAAAGAATTTTTACCAAGTTATTACTGATTTTTAAGGAGTAATAATTGGGCAATATTTTTTTAGGCTTAACTATCATATTATTGAAAAAAAAAATTGGAAAGTTCCCTATTAAATATATTTTGAAATATTTTAGGCAAGGGAACATACATTTGCATTTTTATTGCATTAGTTTTATGTTTTTGTGTTAATATAAAACTATTGTTATAAATACTCCATTAAATAAATAACACTATTTAAAAAAATAAATAACTAATTAAAAAAATGTTTAGCTATATTCTGACCTAGTACTTATTTCGAAATTTATTTAAATAAAGGTAATACTGAGGTATTAAAAAAAATATTAAATGGTTAAATATCTATAGGGACCTTTTTGGCAAGGACTACTATTATATACCACAGTTCTGCTCATCAAGTTTATGTTTACAACAAAACCTGTAACATTTTGTCTAAATAGTAAACATACACAGAGTGACTATGTAATCCCTAACAAACTCCAAAAAATCTTACTCAAACGTCCATCCACAGTCTTTTGTTATTCTGTCTTTAAGAAACACTTCGCTTCCAGGTACACTACAGATAGGATAGTTCCAGCAATCCCTTATCCGCCTATATACATATCTTGAATAGAAGGCTGAAAATCTAAAAAATATATAATCATCTTTTATGTGTCTAAAAAAAAGGTCTCTCTACACATGGAACACTTATTAGCAAACACAAATTTTAACAGGTTTATTTTTATTTTTTCACACACATTTTTGTAAAGTTTTCCATTTGTGGAGAATTTTTACAGACCCACTATATATACAGGGTGCCTGCTTAAAACTTTCCAGCTAGTATTTCTATATCTTATTCGTAGTAGTTTTCTCAATTACGCACCTGTCAAATAGAGGCGGATATCCTGAACGACATTTTTCGTGGACAACTTTTGGAGGAGAGAAAAACTGACTCAGAAAACCGAGGCACATAAGAAGGTAAAAACTAAATTGTGTGACAAAAGCTGTCCAAAATGTAGGTGGCTCGAACGATTCTTTTAATACTTGACATTTTGGGTGCTTTACTCCATTTTCTAGCACTTTGTGATTGACATTATGTTCCTGAAAGAAAAAATAATTACTATAAAAATAAGTTTCCAAAAGTATATACTTTCCTGTTGCTTTTTTTTAATAGCAAAGCAAAGTGAACATCTTTGCTTAACTAGTTGTTAAAGGATTTACCCAATTACCAAGGTTGGCAGGATATATATCCGTGATAAATATCCTGATATATATCTTGATAAATATCATGATATTTATGCGACGATATTTATCCTGATATACATCAATATTATTTTTCTAAAATTCTATTCATCAGTATAAAAATATGGCCCCGCTGCTTACGATGCGGTGATTCCCCATCTTTCCGAGACGTTGACCACCTATTGTTCTTTGCCGCGTGGCATTTTTATTTAATTCCGATTTCTGATTGAACGGAGCAATATTTTGCTGTTTGTTTTATGAAAAATTTTACAATGCCAAAAATAAAAAATCTAGTTTGAGTTCAGTTTGATTTAATTAACAAGCCCAGTAATTCTAGGTTTTAAGTTGAACCATAGTTAATAGCAAAAATATATGATGTGTTCATATTCATAAACTTGTATTTTTTACCTACATCTTACATTCTTAACATAGGAGTACTAAAAAAACTTGTTATTGTGATAGCAACTATCATTGAATAGAATTGAAATACAAATTTACAGGTTTATAACATGTTTATATTAAATGAAGTGATTTTGAATTTTTAAAATATATCTTTACAGAAAACAGATGAAATAATTTAAAAATAATTAAAAATATAAATAAATATTATTTTAAAAAAGAAAAGGAAGATCGGGAACTTCGAGGGGGGGGGGAGGGGGTGTGGACAGTTTCTTAGTGCATGTATAAAGATGGTTACAATAGAAACTAATGATTTTTATAAATTTTTGAAGATGAGATTTAAGCTGTCCTGTATACATTCTATACTAGCCCCTGCGGTGTATTATACGGTACGAGCGGCAACCAACCCTAAGAGGGATGAAATATAAAATGCTCAAAAATTATTAGTGGTAGGTATAGAAATGCCTTGTGTGTAGTCGTTACAGAAATGATTTGGATGTATCAGAAGTGTTCAATTATTGCATTACCACAGCATTTCAGTAGTTTTCGACATTTCAGTAGTTTTGGATTGCGTAATAATTGATCCTACAATGAATTAATAAAAATAATAATTGATAATACAATGAATTTATTTTTAACTCTGCCCCTGCGCTCTACTGCAATGCTAATGACTTGCTATCGAAATTCTTACTAAAGTAATCAATAATACAGGTTATAAATACTAAACTAGAATTTAAAGTTTGTACCTAGATAAAGGAGGATTATTAGACACAAGAAAATGAATCATATATTTTTATCTTTACAACAAACCCAAAAACTTGTTTAAAAATTGTTGTTAGTAAAATGTAAATGTTTATATTTATTTATCCGTTTATTAGGTATTGTACCATTACTCAAATCGCAAATAATGTATTTTAAAGTCAAGGCAAAATTCGAATAAAACATGCAATCGAAATATTTTATCCCCTTCCTATTAAATTACAGTAAATTTAAAACCCCGCATTATTCTACTAAAAGGCTAGAATAACTAAATTGCCAAATATACAAATTTACGTTTATTTTTATAAAACTTATGGCGCATTGGCTATTTCGTTTTTTGATCAATATTTCGTTACTTATTCCTTTAGAAATAACAATGTTATTATGTTTTATTTTAAAAGTTAAATAATATATTATAAATATACATAATTTAAAAAAAAGTCGTTTCTAAAAAATAGGCCACTTAATCACCCTGTAGATTGTGCCAACAAATTTTGATTTCGATGATTGCTCTTAAACTATAAGCTATAACATGAGTTAAATAATGAAGTCAATTGGATCTATTATTCAAATAAATTTTGAATGAGGAATGTTAAATTAATTTATTGTTATAAAATTATTAGGCAAGGACATACCTACATAAAATAAATGGATAGCTTTTTACCATGTTTTCATAATATGAGGTATTCAAATCGATCTGAATATTCTGAGTTCACTTTTCAAATTGAATCGGTTATTACTGAAACAACCAGTCACATTTTTCAATTTTTCAGGAAATGAAAAAAACGTTTAACAGAAAAAGTGATAATTTCTACCATTTCTACCCGGTTTAAGTATAAAAGATGTATAAAAGGTTGTTTTTTTTTAATTTTTCAATTAGATTACCTAGTTTTCGTTTGTTTACTATCTTATACCTAAATAATAATAATAATAATTTTATTTAAAATTTAATAATATAATAAATATGCATGTTTATGTTGTCTTCTATAAACTTATTCTTCAACCCCCGAAGCTGCGCTTGTTAGGAGCAAATCTTATTTTTTGTTTTAGTACCTATATAAAATCATAAATCATAAATATGCATTAAAAATCAAGTTTTAAAGTAAAAATGCTAATTTATAGTATAAACGCAGCTTTTTTGAAGAAATATATTACCTATAATAAAATTACTAATTTACAACTTTTAAGTAAAAAATATTACTTATATAAATTATTCAGAACAATATTAATTAATTAAAGCATTTCTAAAAATATTTTCAAATTGTCTACTTTTAATATCCATGTTTTTATTTCGACTTAAAATTTTTTTAATGAAATCAGTTTTTTAATTTTTGTTGGTAAATAATCGTTTAAATAAAACCATAAAGCTCATCATGCTCAATAAATATTTTAAATTTTTTTGTCCTATGGACTTATTTTAGCTTTTATGATTATTTTATTTTTATGACGTGTATCATGATTATGGTTCTTAAATTGTATAAGGCTTTTATTTTTAAATATATATATTAAGTTGTTATAAATGTAAAGTTCTCTTATGTTCAATTTTTTTGTTTCTGAATATAATTCTTTTGATGGATAAAGATAATCTTTATTGAATATAATTTTTAGAAACCTTTTTTGTAATATTTCTAATTTTTTAACTAAAGTTCTATTTATTCCTCCCCAACCTAAAATTCCGTAATTCAAATGAGTTTTAACTAACGCGTAATATAATATTTCCATGTCTTACATTTAAAATTTTTTTAATGTTTTTAAAAATCGGTAGTAACCTTCTTAATTTTTTAATTAAGTACCGATTCTATGTGAAAATTCCAATTTAATTTACTGTCAAAAATAATTCCTAAATATTTTATTTTATTAACTTTAAAAATTTGAATGTCTTCATTTATTTGAATACTATTCATATTTCGTGGTAGGTTATTTAGGTTTAAAGTAAAAGGAATATAATTTGTTTTATTAAAATTAATTGTTTACAAATTGTTATCAAACCAATTTTTTAATTTTATTATTTGAGCAGTCATCTGGTCCATTGTCAAAAGTTCAGAACCGATTTGAGTAGGTATGATTACATTGATTACCCTCCTTGAAAACATAGTAAATTTACTTTGATCCGTGTTATAGGTAAGTGTCTAAAGTACCTAGTGATGGGCCGTGGGTATTTACCCGATGGGTAAATTCATAAATACCCGTTAAATACCGGGTATTTACCCGAAAGATATTTACCCGTGGGAAGATTGGGTTTTTTCCTTAAAATAAAGAAACAACATAATTTATGCAGATTATTATATTATTATACTGTTTTTTCATTTTAATATTTTTTATATATTTATTCGTTCTACTCATATCCTATAAGTATTATCTCTGCTAGTCGTAGTCTAGAGAATCGAGATTATGTTTTTACATGTTAAAAAAATTTCACTGTTTTTCTTTTATTTTGTTTAACTCATATTATTAGCTTCCTAGTAATGTTAATGTTATGTTTTTATTATTATTTATTGATGTGTTGTTTTATTTGATTTTAAATACGACTTAAAGGATTTTACTTATTTACATTTCCAATAAAATATATAAAAAACCTTAAATCTATTTATATATCCATTAAGGGTCCGGGTAAATATCTGGGTAAATACCCGGGTATTTACCCAAAATATATTTACCGGGTATTTGCCCATCACTAAAAGTACCCAAATGCGATTCTCATTAACATTTTTTGTATAACTTATTGGGAGTAAACATATTATTTTATAATGTTAGCTGGGCAAACTTTTGCTATAAAATCAATATTGTCGTAAACACCGCATATTTTAACCTAGTTACTTCCTACCATAAACTGTAAACTTATTGGCAAAAAACTTCATAAAACTGTAATAAAAAATGTTTAGATTGGGTTGTTACACTACGTTATTTTACTGTGGATACTGTGGAAGGTTTTCTCTAATCAAAATAAAATAATAATAAATAATAATTTTAGGGCCTTCATTTTTTTTTTGGAAGATTATTAAATTTGGACTTTGGTACACTTTTTCTTTAAAATTGGGAATTGTAAGGCAGCTTATAATGACCAAAGGCAATATGGTGAATGAATCATCTATTTTTTAGCATTAGTATTTACTGACTTTGTCTAAAGTTGCTTTGTAAATCTAAATGAATAAATAAATAAATAAAGAACATACGAGTTGTACAGTTAAATAACTAAATTTTAAGCCATTATGGAGTTAGAATAATAATAATAACAATAATAATAAAAGTTTATTCAAATATTTTTTTTTGACATTTAAGTAATGCTAATATATAATTTTCTTGTATAAACTATCAATTCCGGACTCAGAAGTAAAATACTACTTGTTTTGAGTTAAATAATATTTAAAAATATATTTATTGTCAAGGATATATTTCATAATTCAGGCACGACTAGATTATAATATAAAACGAATATGACAATATTTTATTGGTATATTTTATATCACTACAGTATAGAAAGATACAATACGTCATTTATATAATATATATATTTATTTATTTTATTCATTTTAGCTTGGTATATATTCATTATTTATTAATGACGTTCTTAAATATATATCTCTTGGATTGGATAATATCCAATTTTTAATTTTATTTCTATAGTTATTTAATGATTTAATTATTTTAATTGACTGTGGTAGCATATCAAAAATATATGGATTGATGTTTAAAAATGTTTTGCTTTTTTTTATATCTTATAATAGTAAATCAGAAGAATATTGGTGGTCTTTTTCGTAAATAATTTTCAAAATGTATTTTTGAATAGTTTCAATATTATTAAGATAATTCTTATTTTTTATGCCTCCCCATCCTACTATTCCATAATTTAAATGGGTTTGTACTAAAGACTAATAAAGTATTTCTAATTCTTTTGATATTTAAAAATTGTTTAAGGTGTTTAAATTTTGGTATAAGAATAATTCTTAGTTGATATGAAAATTTGGAAATACCTACTTGTTAATAGTTATTCAAATTTTCCATTCTCATATTAAAAGTTTGATTAAACCCAGCAAATATCGTAGGATTACATACATGCTGTAGGTACCTAGTTAGTTTATAGAAAGAAAATTAAAAAGTGCGTGGTAAAAAGAAAAATATATAATAATGACGGCGAAAGTATTCTCATATGGTGCAAAAATTCCTCTTTGCAAAATTAAATTTTTTTTACAAAAGTAATGTGTGTCAGAGACTGTTTTTTCATGTAGATAATTAGGTAAAGCCTAATTTTTGAAAAAATTTACTTGTGTCCTAGCATAGAGGACTTGAGATTACTAGTATTAAATTCAAGAACTTTAAATTTTGCAAAGAAAAATTTTGTATGTTTTGGACACCCCATACCACCTAGTTAAAAGAATATTTTTCCAGTGGTAAAAGCACTCTTTCATTACACCTTTCAGCAAGAAGAAAATGTTTTGAAAAATTATTAAAAACTAAGGGTTTCCTGTGCTTAATCTGATGCAAGATTCTAACCTACTGTTGCAACATACATGGCTGTGGTATCCACAAGGCATTTCTATACCACTAATTATTTTTTGAGCATTTCATCTCCTCATAGGGTTGCTACCCATACCATATAAATACGGGATGTCTTGTATTAAAAACCCCAGTCTCTTGTCTAGTATGGAATGTATACAAAACAGCTTAAATCCCATATTTTCAAAAAAATTTTGAAAAACTTTGAGTGTAATTAGCCCCAAAATTTTAATTCTGCATTTTCAGCTTGTAACAAGTTTATATTTGTGTCCGATATTTTAAAAGTTTAAAGGTGGCAACCCTATCTCTTTAGGCATTGTAACTGTAAAAACGTGCTAGAAGTAGATATGCATTTATTTTTATAACTTAGTACCTACAAGTACCCTTAGTATAAGTACCCTATCTACCTATAATATATCTGAAGAGTTGTGCAAAGTCAGAGGAAACAATTCCATGAAATATTCTGCTCTAATTATACGTTTCATTCATATCATTACACTTTACTGTACCTGCCCCACCCCTCGGAAACGTTCTCGAACCGCCACGGTACCCTTTTTATACCCTATAGGTATACCTTTTTTTACCCTATAGGTATACCTTCATTTACCCTATAGGTATTTGCTTACTTATTTTTTCTTAATAGCACACTTACCAAATTTTTGTCTTCAACTCTCTTGATATTATGATTAACTTTATAACCCTAAAACAATGATATGTAATTTAATACGCCCAAACTCATATACCGCAAATTTGTCAGAGAATAGAGAATTAAACTAATTGAAAAACTTACATTTAGTGCATCATTATGGGATTTTAGCGAAAACTCTAGACCATTAGTATTCTGATAAGTGTCCCTAGTACCTGCCACTTCAATATTCATTGTTATTTTGAATTTACACACTTAGGTTCGTCGCTTCTATTTCCCACAAAAACTTGTATAAATTTAAATTATTGAAAACGTTCTTAATCCTAATGTTACTACAGCAGCAGCAAAAGTAAATCTAAAATCTAACTAACCTCTCGTCAACCAACGAACGATCGAAACGATCGAAACGATACGTCCGATACGGTCATACGATCGAACGGTGTGACATCACACTCATCACAGAAAACGGATATTTCGTATTCTGTGGGGACAACTTCGCGCTGCACCAATGAACACAGAAAAAAAGGGTTTGCCCACAACCGAAGCCCAACCCTGCCACTCTTGCAGGATTTGCCAGAAACATAAAACAGAGAGGTGTGATTATACTTCTTCTTTCTTGGGTTTTAACGTATTTGTGCCGTTGAGCACTTTTACACACTTTGGGTTTTCTGAAAGAGGTGTGATTGGGGACAACATTGCAGAGATTGAGGATTGAGGTGGGAGATAAAGAACCGCGGAGCGACGAGCGTGGCGCTAAATTTTGTTGAATAAGGAGAATTACACTAGAACAAGGAGTCGATTTACAAGGTATATATAATATATACCTGTAAAGTTTTTAATCCTTTGCATCAACAGGAAATGTATAGTTTGTAGCTATGGTTGTGTAATAGGACTTGTATACCAAAATTTGATGCAATAAACAAAGCGTTAAATAGATGACGTATTAAAGTTACGAGAATTTTAAATTTAAAAAACAACAATTTTGTCTTCAATTTTGTAGGAAGATATAGGTAAACTGGTGAGACTTCCTCTGCTGCGAACGGCATGGCGTCTGGCGTCGCCGGCATGGCGTCACAGGTCACAGGGCTGAGAAGGACTGGTGAGACTTCTTCTGGAGCAGCGTTTGTTCGGGTTTGTTTAGGGGTGAATAGTGTCGAAAGGTTGAAAAGTGTGTGAAATGTGCAGGTCGAACTCAGCCCTTAAAGTAACCGGGCTATTGTTATCAGTCATACATATCAGTGTTATTGCATGTCACCGGATATATCTCCCTCTTTATTGCAGTAAATACAATGGCCGTCATCGATAAAGGTAAAATAATTCTTACTCCTAAATATTCTAGAGGGCCATGGTGTTTGCTTCATTCGGCAAATAAACTTTATTGGAGTTCTGTGGATAAAAGAGTTCCTTCAACAACTTAGCCTAACAGAGACTTTTACTATGCTATGCTGTTGAAAGAATCAAAGAGACCTACATATTTTTTATTGTTTACAAACATCAATAGCTGATTAGCACAGCCGTTTCCCCGTTTCGATTTCAAAAGAGTTAAGTGAAGTAGAATTCTTTGTTTTACTTTTTCAATTCTAGGCCATGGAAAAAAGCAAAGTCACGCCAATTTTCTTTTTCTCAACAAACGGCGTATTTGGCAAACAAAATATGAGCTTACCAAAAATAGAGGTTGTTTATCGAGATTACTGCTGCTTTTGAAGGTGTCGTCATTTCCTCTTATTATTTTTTCATTACCCACTCGTGCAACAACGATACAACCTATAATTTCTCTGTGCCGTGCTGGGACGAATGACGAAGACAGAGAAACAAAAGACACAAAAGAAAGAACGTGACAGAAAGACAAACGACCAATGCAAACGACATAACGACAAGGAGAAAGGAGAGGTCTTGCGAAGTGAGAAGGGAAGAACTGAGAACATAGAATAGAACAAGAAAGAAAAGAAGTCGACATAGATATAGAAACCGGCACCATATCATAAAATACAAAATTCTTTTGTTGACTATAGTAATTTTTGTGTGGAAAATCGTTTTAGGAACGCTTTGATCGGCATAAAGGAAATTATTTAGTGACTTGCTTGAAATTTTTGTGACTTTTCCCAAGTGCTTAAAAGTCTAGTGCAAAGTATGGAAAATACCGGTTCTCTTCAAGACACAAAACCATTACAACGGGAGCATGAATCTCTTGATGATTTTGAACATTTAGGACATGATAGCAGTCCTTTACAAGAATTTAAACAAGAAACAGGTGATCTGTTAGGGTTAAACACATCAGATGAATTCACGCATGTACGCGAAAACAGTCCTAAAATCAATAGTGATCTTACAACATTTTCTGACGAATTTTCCAAATTACCACAAGCTGGTGACCATTTTCTAGACCAACCTTTACTCCCACAAAAAATGGACTCAAATCTCTTAGAAATGAGTAATCCGTTTCCAGATAGAAAAGCAGCTGATGAAAAACTGGACAAATTTTTGCAGGAAATGTCTGCCCCTTTTGCCCCAGCTGACTCATCCAAGCAACAGAAAATTGATATTAATAACCTTCATTCTTTCCTTGACAATGAGCGAGGTGAATTAAAGGATATCATTCAAGAAAAGGATGAAAAAGGCAGTACTGAATTGTTGGAAAAGTATTCGGACAGTGAACCAGAAAGTGATGATTTCAAGGTATCCAAACAAGATAACCTTGTAAAAAATGTTGGAGCTCCTGACCCTTTTTCTTCTTCTGAGTCAATAAAATTTAAAGATACATTTAAAGATGTACATGAATCTCAACCTGAACTTCCACCTAAAAATATTGCTGCTACTACATTGCCCGAACTTAAGCAAGATATTGAAAAGAAAGTAGCTAAAGATGATTATAATTTAAAAGAGAAAATAGATTCCAAAAAAGATGTGGAACCATCCAAAAGTGAGACAAAAATACCAGAGAAGAAAACACCAGAACAGAGTGTTCCTCAAGAAAGTCAAAAAATTACAGAGGCTGAAGCACTGTTTTGTAAAATGGGTTTGGGTAAGTTTATTTTTTTTTTTAATTTATGGATACGTAAGTATCGTACTCGAGTTCACTCTAAAGTACCTACAGACAGGCATTATTATGACATGAATTTATAATAATTTTTTGAGGCCTTGTTCTTGTGATTATAATAAATAATTAGTACTTATAGGTAAGTATTTTATTATTGGGTAACTAAAAGAATTCACTGTTACATTTTCCAATAATAGGTAATAGCAGAGTCTCAGCAGCTCCGCATCGCCAAAAATATCACTGATAGTAATTATAACGTTTTATTGATAAATAATCAAACAACTTTATTACAGGCTTTAAAACTTTGTTTTGATTTTAATTAAGTGCCAATATTTATTTAATAATTACTAAGCAAGTAGTACCTACCTATCTCAGGAGCTATATAATTACCTAGTTTTAAAATCAAAATTGTATAAAATTCATCTCTAGTCGGGGCAGTGGTGAGTGACATGGTACCTTTTATTATTATGAATAGAATTCCTATCCTAATGAAAAAGCCTCCTACTAAATGAAATAATTGTCAAAACATGAAATTCCGTGAGAAGTAGGATCTCTTTAGGTCTGAATTTAAAAATAGTTAGGTACCTATCTATGTAGGTAGATACAAGACATAGTAGTACCCATTAATAATTTATTAATTATACCTACCTACCGCCAGTAAATATTTCCTTCCTTCATATTATGATATTACAGCTTGGTCACTGCCACATATAGATTGTTTGTCATGTATTTAATGAATCATAAACACCATGAAATAAAGGTACGTATGGCTACCAAATTAGTGTTATTATAACATGACGTGTCTACATTTACAAGGTGTCCCAATATATTATTGCAGAAATGTCAAATGTTATTAGAAATATTTGTCATCATGTAACGTCGATGCACAAACCAAACAATTATTAATTTTGTTTCTTGCGGTGTTTCTTGGCGAACTTTTGCCCAATAAATCAACCATTTTTCAAACGATCTAAATACTTAAATGATGCCTATTGTTTATTGTCTATTCTTGGTTGTAAAAAAGTTGTATCTACTTAAGTACCTACCCACCCAAGTACCTACTTAATGTTTGAAAATAAAATTTAAAAAAATATGTGAAAGGTTTTTGATTTATCGTTGAGTAGAAAACTGAACTCTAAGTATACCTAATTTGCGTCAATATTTCTAGATAATAAAAGTGACATATTTAAAAAAAATTAAAATTATTTATTTTAAAACAGTTCCCGGCAATTATAAGCGTACCTAAACAACGTTTTTATTTTTAAATGGTTTTGGATAATGTATTTTTAAAACAACTACAAATTATTCACAAATATGATTCATTTAAAATCTATCAGTCTCCAACGTTTTCCTGTTATCGCTCTCGTCACTTATTGAAGACTTTTTGCAAACCCGTTAATATTTTCCTTCCACTTCCTATTTACTAAAATATGGTAGGTATTATTTACTGATACATTTAGAAAGTCGTTTTAAAAGGCTTTGAAAAATATTTTTCTTATTTTAAAATATGCTTTAGTCGCTACTTAACAACACATAATATTCCACTTTTATTCTATAACCCAAATTTCATGTAGGACCTATTATTACAGTCGCCTGTTCCACTGACAGGTGTATGGTTTTTATGTGTTGCAAAACACAAATTTTTGTAAAATCTTAAACTTAAAAACTATTTAGTTAAGCATAGCATAACATTGTTTAAATTAAAGTGAAACACTATGTGGAAATAGTCATATTTACGAAAAAAAATTACATGTTACCATTTTGCCTAAAAGGTAAGAAAAACAAAATCTGCTACTTATAGACTATAATATTTCAAAATGGCAGTAACAGTTTTTACTCCCTGGCTAAAATAACGTTTTGGGGTTCAGAATTGTATCTGTATTCTTATAAACCATACATTGCATGTAAATTATTAAATTATTAAAATTGGAGTAGAAATATTTTTTGAAAAACGTATTGTATTAAGATTTTATTAGGATGTACAAAACGGTATTTAAAAGGTGCAGGTGCATAATAATATTTAAATAAAACTCCACAGATCTTGCATCTTACGCATACAGTGGCGAAAAGATAACCATTATGTCACAGATTACTCCTATCTGTGAGCATGTAACGTGTTGACACAGAGATATTTACTTTTTAGTTTTTTTCACTTTTTTTATTTCTTTAACCCCAACTTCCTTTGTATGCTGCTTTGTACCTAATACGCCAAGACCGCCGCGCTATTTCGCTTTGTTTCAGCTACCTTCACTGTTTAGTTTTTTCGAATTTTTTCAATTCTTTACCCCCAACTTCCTTTGTAATATTTCAAGACCACCGCGCTATTGTTCTTAGTTCCAGAGATATGCATTTTTGAGTTTTTCCTGCTGTTTTGCAATCTTTGCCTCCGACTTTCTTTGTAAAACGTCAAGACCGCCGCGCTATTTCGCTTTGTTTCAGAGATATTCACTTTTTAGTTTTTTCCACTTTTTTCCACTTTTTTTTTATTTCTTTACCCCCAACTTCCTTTGTAATATTTCAATACCACCGCGCTATTTTTCTTAGATCCGGGGATACCCACTTTTGACCACCGGTCTAAGTGACCATTCCTTATGTCTAACTGACCTGTCAGTGTGACCTTTCATTACCGCTAATCACAATAAATTATTTATTTCAGGATCTACATATTATTATATGATACAATCTTGACTAATTATTCTTAATTGATTTATTGGTTTATTTTTTTTTAATTCCTACGATTTATGAGACCTCCCGATCAATAAGAATTACTTTAGCTGGTTCAACGTTTGGCTTATTACAGATCCGCCGTGTAATTTATGTCCTTAATGTAAGAATATAGAACAATAATAAAGATAATCTAAAAAGTAGATGATGTGATGATAAAAATTATTATGTCCAAATAAAGTTATATTCAAACACACAGTATAATATTTGTATATATGACGTAACATAAACAAAGTAATCTAAATGGGTTTCGTCGAACGAAATCCCATCAATAAGGTCTGTGTATCGTATTTCAAGAGCGCCAGCATCCTTCATTTCTTACATTAATTTTGGCCTAATGCTTGACCTACCCACTCCGCCAAGCCGAGGCCGACGCGGTCTACTAATCTCTAGCGTGACGCTTGCTGATGTCGTTCATTTTTCATGAAATGGACCCGTATTTACGCGACCAGTAGTATTTTCAATACTAAAACTCTGGAGAAGGATGGCGGAAAGACGAAAAGCCTTAGACAAATCATTGTTTATAAGCTAAAAGCAGTATTAAGAATATCAAATTTTTCTGCAGCTTCTTAGTCTGCTCCCAAATGCGCAACACTTAAAACCGTTTGTATATCTTACCGTTTACGGTAAGACGGAGTAAAAACTTTACTACTTTCCAGTAAACTAAGAATCTTTCAGGAGCAAGCGTATTCACAGTTAAATTAGCGTAAAAGAATCGGTTAACGGATTTGCAAAAAATCTCTATTACCTTACTAGTTTATCGAACTTGTTATTGCTATTTCTAATTTGGTTCGTCTCAACTATTGTCCTTGAAATTTATAAACGATTGTAGTCAATTTAAATTTAATAGGATTCTTGCCAGTCATGACGATGATTTTCTAGACAAAAATCTACTGGTATTACCGCGTTAGGGATGAGACACCATGACACAGTGGAACTGATACTGATACAGACGATACAGTGAAACAAACTCCTCCCTTGAATCTGTAAAACTGATATCCACCGACCCTTGAAACTGACCCAACCTTGAAACACGAAAAATCGGACCGGGGCGACACGATGCTACGCGAACCCGGTGGTGCCATTGTCGTGATAACAAAATATTCACCTTTTATCTAAAAAAAAATCCAATTTTTATTCGATCGAGCTTGAGAGGCAAAATGCGATTTTCATGCATGTTCACCAGTCTATAAAATATCAGCAAATTGTATTTGAATCCGCCAATTGACAACACTATTCACGAAATGATCAGTCGTCAGACGAATACAAATTCTTCTAAATTTCCAAATGGAATTAATAATAATATGCCTAGTGACTTAACTAGTTGACTCTCGAGTTGACTATTGAGTTTTTAGTCGACTTTGCTATTTGCTATTTTTTTACTGCTCATGCATATGTCCGAGCAAAGTATATAATAGTATAAAATTAATTTTTGTATTTGGTTTGCCACTAAGTATTACAATGCCAAATCTACATCCCTTTGTCTTTGGTAAACAGCCTATGGCCTATGGTAGATTTCAAAGACTTCATATTAGAATTGGAAGTCTTTGGTAGATTCCATAAGTTACTTCAAAAATGTTGTGACGGGACATTAAAAATGGTAAATTTTCACCATTTTATGACTTCCTAATGGCTAATTTATACTAACTCCATAAAATGACCAGTGTATCATGTGCTGCCATAAATAAGCTCCCATAGGCATGCATTATGGTGACGTTATGTAACGTTTCTAGCAACAAGAAATATGTGAAAAAATTATGAATAGTGGAAGTTTAAAATTGGAGTTCGGGTCTTCTCAGTGTATGTACATGTAAATGGAAGTAATTCTTCGACGCTCACTAAAACCCTGTGACAAAAATCAGAATATTTTGGTTCCACCGACCGTTAAAGCTATAAATACATTATTATCTAATCTTGTCTGTGATGTCGGTTCTAATTAAACAAGTCATATAATATATAGCACGTATGTGCTAAAATTGCGCAATAGTACAATTTCAAATAAAATAATTATGGACAACCGCTTGTTGTTGCTTGACCGTTTCAAGGACCTTTACACCAAGACAAAAATAAACCAAATGATAATTTTCCAGCATTAAGCGACCTGCTCTATTGTAAAACCGCGCCCCATGGTGTCACGGGGATCCAAGTCACTGACGAAGAGTGAACCAACTGGAAGAACAAGAACAGAGAACAGTCAATTGTGGACGATTATACCATAGAAAATAATATTAGCGAGATTTGTTTTACCGCGAATAACTCGAGCCTATTTCTTTTACAATAAATATTTTCCTTCGTCCTGTCAGATGTGAACTAAGTACATGAACTTGTCAGAGTCACCTCGTAGTCGTCGTTATGATGTTTGTGTCAGTGTAACTATTGTAACAGTAATATTTCGACTAGCTGGCTACGCTACTTTGATGCACCGTGAGAGAGAAATCGTATCCTATATGACGAACTTATGCATTAAATTCTCTAGATGAAGAAATACAACAAATGAATTGAATATTTTTGATTGATGATGGTATCTCCGTACAAGATATAACCATTTTCTAAGGCCAACAAAATGAACACGCCTGTTTACTCCATCTGTTTATCTCCTAAGTATCATTGTCATTAATTAAATAAATGATTTCACGTTTGTTTAGTCTTTATTTAGTCGATGCCCTTTGCTCCCATTATTTTTATCGTCATCCTTTCGTTTCTAGCCACTTCTAGTCGTTCTTATCAGCGTGGAATCGATTGCTTTGCCGTGTACGCTTGCCCAGTATACCTTTTATGCTTGGTTCCCATTAAGTTAAACCACGTACTTTGCTATCGGTGGACGACAAAATATATACTCATATTTTCAACATAATACAAGTACAGCTACCGGCATTCATCTATACTCTAGCGTTGTTATTGCGTGTGGTGAATTTCCTTTTGTTTAGATCAGCTGTCATTTGACATACAGTGCACCGAAACAACCCCCGCCTTTGTGTCGCGACGTATTTGGATCGATTCGTTTGTCGTGTGGTGCTTGGAAAATAATGGCGGACGAACTAAAAAGGGTGGCCAATGAAGTTGTGGACGAAGTTTTGAACGGGGTTGGCTCAGAAATAAACAGGGCTACTTGCGATTTTAAGGGGAAAGGCAGTCAGAATAAGTCGCAGCAGAGATCTATATTGTGCGTCATGTTTTGCCCAAGTAGGTATTTTAATTTATTTACCCCAGTTTTAATTATCAGTGTGGTAATTTGATTGTTGGTAATTATTTTGCCCATGTGATGGTTCACAGATAGATGCACGCACGTCGCGACTGAAACACGAATTATCCAATAAAACCTTGAATCCACCTTGAATAGGGTATCCCCATTGAAACGAGAACAGTATATCAGGTGCTTATTCATTACAGACATAGATGTAATGCTTGTTCATTGTGACGGTGCCCATTATTATGTAGTTAACTTTTTTTGCATCTCATAAATTAATGAATGATAATAATGTTTGTATGATATGTTTTTGCGTAAAGTGGTCTGTTTGTTTTATTAATATTCTCCACTATTCAAAAGGGTCTATAACGTTTAGAGGCGGGCATATTAAGTAGCTATGGTTTTGATAAATTAAACCTATACTGTTAGAAAATAATCTTTTAAATTGGAAAAATTAAATCCTCCATTTAAAAAGGGTTTTTAAAACTAGTACAGTAGATTTTTGACCAAAATAAAGATTCTTATTTTTAATTAGGTATTTTTTTTTGTATGAGATGTTATTAAAACTTTTCTCCGGATTCCCTAGAAAAGGATTGGTTCTCTTCCATAATTTTTGATGGAAATGTACAAAAAAATGATGCTCAACTAGTAGCCATGAAGATAGAAACTTATTTTTTATGCAGGCGATAATATCATTAACATAATATCATGTTTTCCTCGATTTTTTCTTAATCTGACTGCCAAGCTAGTGGTATAGACTCTGCTTAATATCAGATCGAATCGTTATTGTTTTATTTTATGATGCAAATTATTTTTTATATAACTACTTGTAATTATACCTTGAATTAATTACATAGGTATATATGTAGTTATTTTTGGAATTATTATTTGTCGTTTCGCTCTAGAACAATGCAGCGATTATTTAGTTATAGTTTGTTCGAACAATATATCAAAAACATTTCAAAATTCTAATTTATCCGGGCTTGACGTTAAGTTCGCATTTTTGGATGTGTATAGCGTCAGTTTTAAAGGTCCATATTTTAAAAACTTAAGGTATAGACGATCTTTAAGTCATTAATTAAACTACATTTTTTGGTCCTTTAATTTCAAAACTTTTATACGATGGGTGGTTTCATTTTAAAAGAAATACTGGGTCCTGGATCTTAATTTTGAGATTCCCTGTATACTTGACAGCAATTTTGTGTTGTGCATCTTAGGTTCCCGTACAATTATTGTTTTGACAATTTTCCTGTATCTTCGACCGCAACGGGGGTATTTTTATTTAATTTTATCAAAATTAAAGGCCTATAATTTTTAAATAGGGTTGCCATCTTTGATACGGGTTCAGACGTTTCAACCCATATTTTCTGTTAGGTATAGGGTAAAAAATTCACAGATCTTGCACCTTAGATAGATAGATAGATATGTAATCGGGTGGCGTTCTTCACCTCATCCACTGCGACCTTTTCAGATCTATTGTGGTTCCCTTTTTACGCTTAGAGGACTTGCTCTAGCTTTATCCTCTTGATTGTTCCTAGGATCCTTGTTAGCGGGTGCTTTACGTAGCTTTCCGCCTCGGGATATTCTAGTCCTGTTTGTGTGAATCTTGTCCTTACTAGTCCTTCACATTCACACAGGATATGCATGGGGGTTTCCTCTTTCTCCTGGCAGAACCGGCAAAGAGCGTCTTCTGCCAGACCCATGTTTGTCATATGTTTTCTAAGCTTACAGTGTCCGGTTAGCATGCCCACCAATGTTCGTACGGACTTCCTGTCCCTGCTTAGTAGGTCTTCTGTAAGCTTTGGCGATGGTTCTTTTATGAACTGTTTCGCCTGTCTCTGTCCTGGTGATTCTTTCCATGCCCTTATGAATTCCTCTGTAAT
This sequence comes from Polydrusus pterygomalis, assembly GCA_963969555.1. Lineage (NCBI taxonomy): Eukaryota > Metazoa > Arthropoda > Insecta > Coleoptera > Curculionidae > Polydrusus > Polydrusus pterygomalis. The sequence continues at coordinate 27,223,838 of OZ018379.1, forward strand.
CCATTGTTTATTGGCTTGCTTAACTGTTGCTTTAGCTATGCCACAGGACGGTTCTGGGCCAATGAATGCCATAGTCGATCCTCGTCTAGCAAGTTCGTCGGCTTTTTCGTTACCCGGGTGTCCGCTATGTCCTGGAACCCAGATCAGGGTTACCTTTCTTTGCTTGCTCAGATCATTCAGAGCCTGTGCGCAGTCCCATACTAGCCTGGAGTTTACCTGCATGGAATCTAGCGCTTTTAGCGTCGCTTGGCTATCGGAGAAAATGGCAATGGAGCGCGCTGCCTCGTTTTGCCTGTGAATTTCTCCGGCACAGTGGTGTATCGCTGTGACTTCCGCTTGGAAAACGGTGGTTTCTTTTGTAAGGCTAATTGGGATCATCGTTTTGGATTTTAGTCCGTAGATTCCGGCTCCCACGCCCTCTTCGGTCTTTGAGCCGTCTGTATACCAAACTGATTCTGCACCTATTGGTGAACCGTTCTTCCAGTCTTCTCTGTCCGGTATCACCACTTTATAACTTTTCTCAAAGTTGTATTTAGTGGGCATGGCATCGCTTGGCATCCCCATTATCGGGTTCTTGCACCTTACGCTATGTATTGAAAATACCTGACACAGCTTTAAAATTTTAATGTCCTATGTGATGTAATTAAAGCCCACATTCTAATTTGTATTTTGTAAAAGTTTAAAAATATTCTTTAATTCTACAGGGTCCGCCCAAATTTGGTTAACAAATGGGATAATTTTTTATTATTGATTTCTCAGAAAATTTTATTCTACAAAAAAGGTTTGCATCTTGAGTAAATCATTTTGACGTATTCAAAAATTCTGTGGCATATACAGGGTGAATATAAAATAGAAAAATATGACGTCAGTGACTCAAATAATTTTGAAAATTTAAAAACTGAAACAGCCATATTAACAGTTAATATGAAAAGTGTAACAATTCAATAGGAGCAAAAATTTGATTTTTAACTTGACTTTTCTTGAAAACTATTAGCACTAGAAAAAAACTTTATTTAACTTTTTATCTTGGATTTATTAGTTCTTTAATATGGCTGTTTCAGTTTTTAAATTTTTAAAAAATTTTGAGTCACTGACGTCATATTTTTCTATTTTATATTCACCCTGTATATGCCACAGAAGATTTGAATACGTCAAAATGATTTACTCAAGATGCAAAACTTTTATGTACAATAACATTTTCTGAGAAATCAATAATAAAAAAGTTATCCCATTTGTTAACCAAATTTGGGCGGACCCTGTATATGCAATTATTGTGCTCCCACTTTTTGCCTCCCACTCTTTTTTTTTCGATATAATATTCCGATTTAAATAACGTCAACTTACCTTATTTAACAAAATTATTATGGCAGTCTTCAAAACACAAATATACATAATTATATAACTTATCTCAATAAAAAACTTTTTAACAAAATTATTATGGCATTCTTTAAAACACAAACTAAAACTAAACATTATTTATTTGCCGACTTTACGCTGTTATTCATATTTATATTTACCAAGTATTATAATCAGAGTATTATGTTACAAGACCGCTCGAGATATTGCGGTGTTGGGTCGCATAAAAACGATCCCAGTAGTATTTTCAATACTAAAATTTATAGTGATATTTTACCTTTCCGCGATTAAGTATGCCACCCTACATTTCTCATACGATTATATGAAGTTGTTTGTGAAGCGTTCCTTTAACAAATTAGCTAAGCAAAGATTTTTACTTTGCTTTGCTGTTTAAAAGAAGCAAAAGAAAAGTACCTATTTTGCGGATGCCATAACGAATTACAACATAAAACTTTGTTTGCACAACGGGAATTAGTAGATGTTTATACCCCCGGGCGATTTACAAGATCGGCGACCTCAAAGGCCTCGGGGCATAAACATCAAATCTACTTAATACTCTTTTGGTACATAAATCAGTATTATTGTCGATCTTGAGGTTTTGGGCACGTCTATTTAACAATTTAGGGATTATCTTTATTGCCTGGAAACAAATAAAAATAGATTCGTTATCTTCAGACTATTTTATCAGTCATCCGAACGTTTTCATGGGTATTGACAATGCTGTTATCGATTACAGCAATATTATCGTTGAACTTGACATGATATAATTCTTCTCAAAATTAATGACAGAATGGTAACTCAAGAAAGTAACTTTTTAACCACTATCTGAAGAAAAATGCTTCAAGATGGTAATTATTGTCGACTATGGGGTTTTAACAGTTTTAAATCTTCAAATGATCGCAAATTGACTGTTGTGTTAAAAATATATCATCGTTTATTTCCATTAGATCACAAATGTTACGGTGGGTTGCAGAATGATTGTAAACAATAATTAACCAACCAGGTAATTTTGATGGTCACATTAATTATTACATTGGCAGAAATAATTGACTCACAATCAAAGTGGTCTGGTTGGTGAAACAAGAAATAAAGTAACCAGGCTGCTTCGATTGTAAGAAAATAATTTGTGCTAATGTCATTTACTTATATCACAGTCAAAGTTGTCCGTGTCTGGCTAGTTAGTTCTTTTATTTTTGGAATCCTACAATATACAGTGTCACCAGTAAAGTCCACATCATATGGGATTTTTTTTATTAATAACTTTATTCGAAATTTGACTTTGGCATCAAGCTCTGCTTCGATCGACATGAAAATAAAGCCAAAAAATAATAGTCACGTGATTCGCATTATCTGTCAAATTTTAATTTTTTCCAAAAAATAATTAAAAAGTGGGGTTATTTCTGAAAATATCGAAAAAAGTTATTAGAATTTTTTTTTTTAAATGCAGTTTCTAGCCCACCTGCAACATTTCAGCTGCATAAGATAATTTTGATTTTTTTCCCTGTATTTTGTAAATTGCACCACTTTTGCGAAATAAGACTCACCGCAACCTACATAAAACATCTTAGTTTTGACAATGCTTTATTTCGGATACATTTTCTTTAAAGCAGCGCCATATTAAATGTGTGTTTTTCTACAAAATCGAAATTGGGGTATTAAAATTTGGTCGCATGTGATGCAAAGTATATTTGTTTTTGACCCTGTATAAGGTAACTTCATGAAATAAGTATTTTTGAAAAAGTAGTTTGTGTCTGAAAATAATACACCTTAATATTAAGACAAAAAAGAACAGTGTCTTCAGTAAAGTGTTTTTAAGTGGAAAATAAATAAGTCTGAAAGTAATACACGTTAACGGATTATATGACATAGCTTAATAATAAATTATAAAATAGGGGTTTTTAATTAATTCGTTAAAAATAGATAAACTTTACGTTGTTAAAATAAAATTTATTTTCCACTTAAAAACACTTTACTTACTGAAGACACTGTATTTTTTTTTGTCTTAATATTAAGGTGTATTACTTTTAGACACAAACTACGTTTTCAAAAATACTTATTTTATAAAGGTACCTTACAGGGTCAAAAACAAATAACCTTTGCATCACATGCGACCAAATTTTAATAGCCCAATTTTGATTTTGAAGAAAAACACACATTTAATATGGCGCTACTTTAAAGAAAACGTATCTGAAATAAAGCATTGTCAAAACTAAGAAGTTTTATGTAGGTTGCGTTGAGTCTTATTTTGCAAAAGTGGTGCAATTTACAAAATGTAGGTAAAAAATCAAAATTGTCTTATGCAGCTGAAAATTGTATGTGGGCTAGAAACTGCATTTAAAAAAACTTTTTCTAATAACTTTTTTCGACATTTTCAGAAATAACTAGAGACGGGACCGAAGCCGAATATTTATTCGGTATTCGGCCTATTCGGCCACTTTTTGACTATTCGGTATTCGGCCGAATATTCGGTTTAAGACCCCGAATATTCGAATTTTTTTTAAGGTTGCGATAAAATGGGAAAAGGCTGATTTTAATGATTTTTTATTTTCAAATAAAAATTGCAATATGTACGTATTTATAAAAACATAACTGCAAAAAAAATCTTTACAAACTTAAAAATAATTAATACTTATAGTTAATAAGTGGTAGATTATGGTGCAAAAACACCAAGCTCTCAGCTCTCTCAAATAATAAACGACTCCTCTTTTTCTCATAAACATTTCCAGCTTCGGAGAACAAGCGTTCACTGTAAACAGTACTTGCAGGAGCTGATAAATAAACCTTTGCCATCTAGCTCATTTTTGGAAATTTGAGGGAGTATTTTTTCCACCATGCAAACGGGCAGTGGTCTTTGTGCAGTATTTCTTCTGGCAAGTAAGCGAAGTGGTCGTAGCTCCTTTTCCTTTGCCTTCTCTTGAAATTAAAACATTACACAATGTACACTGGGCTTTTTTTTTATCGTCCTCGGTATCTTTAAAGAAGATCCAAACTTTTGACTTTTTGTTTTTGTTCATTTTATTAATATAAATATTATAAGTCGATAATAATCTATAACATCAACCACCCTTAGCAACAGAGTACCTTACACTAAATAGGCTTGCACGGCGCGACCGTCGACACGTGCCAATACAGGTCGTGTCGTAACCCGCAAAACTCGAATAAATCTTGGCGGCTACGCGTTCAGATCAATCAAAACTGTATTATTCGGTATGGCCGAATATTCGGCCGAATATTTGGTTTCAATTTGGCCGAATATTCGGTATTCGGCTATTCGGCAAAACCACTATTCGTCACATCTCTAGAAATAACCCCACTTTTGAATTATTAGTTGGAAAAAATTAAAATTTGACAGATAATGCGAATCACGTGATTCGCGCACGTGATTTTTTTGCTTAATTTTCATCTTGATCGAAGCAGAACTTGATGCCAAAGTCAAATTTTAAATAAAGTTATTAATAAAAAAAATCCCATATGATGCGGACTTTACTGGTGACACTGTAGTATTATTTAAATTATTCCAGAGCTTGTTATGTATGGACTTGTCAGGGGTAATTGACTACCTAAAAATATTGTGTGTCGAACCCCCAAAATTTTAGCGGATCGTTGGTATCGCTTTTTTTGTGTATTTTAGTTAGCTCTGAGAACGCTATTAAATTTAACACTGAGTCGTTTGCCTTGTAAACAAAATGCTTAATATTGCTATTGGATAAATCGAGACGATACACGAACATCTTTCTCAGATACACGTAATATTCTAGATGTATATTAAGAATGCATTTAACATCGATCCTCATGTAAACAAGCATTTACTTTTAAATTACCAGTAGCAATTTCACGATTCTAGCAAGCTTGTGTGGAACATAAAAGTAGAACAAAAATAAACAAACCGAGCTACCTCGTAAATGTTTACCATGTTTCCGGCACATTTCCGAATAATTTATCCTTGAAATTGATTTTTTTATTGTAGATTTGATTTTTTTGTTTCCATTTTTACCTTTAAAATCCTAGCCCGGTTCTCCAGCTACAAGTGGTATTTTACAAAGAAATATTGGCCAAACTCACTTACAAAAATTTAATAATTTTTATGCAGACTATCCAAAGTTATTTAACAAATATTATCTTTTATTTTGAAGAAATAGTCCATACTTTAAGTGGAGTGTACCTAATTTATAATTGCCACTTTTACTTCATCTACAACATTCCTTAAACATGTTATATCAGTGTTTATAATAACTTTTCTTCCTTCAATTTACGGTGCAGAGCACGTGTATACTCTCATTTACTATTCTCCCCTTTTACATAGATATTATAAAATAACCATATCCTTAATTACTTTGATGCAATTCAGATCCTCCTTTATTACATTTTTTCTTTGCATTTATACATACACGGCATTAATTCACGTTTTTCTTGCTTAGCGTTTTTTAACTGGTTTGCTTTTTTTGAGTATACTTCTCATCATATCGGGAATTTGGTGGTCTATATACTCGAATCCTTCCATTATATTATGTAGACTTAAAAGTTTTCTCATCGGAAAAGATAATATTTTGTCAAAAAAAATAAAAATATTTTCTGGTAAATATTGCATAGCAAACCCAATTCTTTGTTCCTTATCACTATTTTTTAAAAACGGTTTGGATGCAGCTGCTCGATTTATTAATTCGGAACATTGTCTTACTCGGCGTTGCGCAGTTCTAGATGAAGCAGGGAATCCTGTTATGTGCATAGCGGATACTGCAGTTTCAAATGGATTTTGCCTTAAATACTCCACCAAATTTCGATCTTCTTCATTTGTTGATTTTCTATTATGTAAACCAGACCGAACAGACCTTTTAAGTGTTTGATGATAGCGCCATTTTTTTACAATTCCTTGAACAGTACTTCTAGGTACTCTGAAATTATGCTATTTTTCCATGAGACCACCCTATTTCTACTAAACATATTATTCTTGCTTTTTCAATAATACTTAAATGAGCATTTTTAAATCAAATAAGATAATGACAATACTTTGACAGATATCATAATAACAATTAACACGTTACAAAGGTAATAAAGGTAGAAAAGTTGCATTTACAGTGTCACAGTTTAGTGTACGAAATTATCTGTAGTCAAACTGTACATCATTTAAACTTCTTAATTAAATATGCCAGTGGAGGGCGACTTAAGGTGTCATTTCTTTGCGTTCAATTATCTTTTATGTTCCTAAAACAAATAATACATCAAAATCAAATTTTTTAACTTTCTGTTTAAATGAATGTTAGCATAAAGGCCGGGCTACTTCACTTGTTGTTTTTTAAACGGACCTTTTGTTTAATATTAGCCGAGTTCCTTTTACGTTACTTTTAAATAGCGAAGCAAAGCACAACAAAGATTATTTTCTTCCTCCCTTGCCGCGTTTAAGTATGCGACACTATTTCCCATGCGATCATACGAACTTGCAAAGATATTTACTTTCCTTAGCTGTTGAAAGAAACAAATGAAAACTATCTTTATTTAACTAATTTGTGCTCTCTCCTGTCATCTGTAAAATATTGCTTCTTCTTATAATACAATACTTTTTAACTGCACCCTAGTTCTATTTAACAACAGCATTTTCTAACCAAACTAACCCACGCAATTTGTTTTTCAGATACATGGTTTAATCCCGAAAGGTTAAATCCTAAAGGTAAGTAAGATTTCTTAACTCTTAACTAAAAATAGACTAATATTTATTAAGGCAGCGAATATCCACAATAAAAAAGTTAATGAGGATGATCACCTTTTTTTTTAAATATCGAGCTCTTTCCCAACAACCAATTTTGCCTAACACGTGTTCTAAAAAGCAAAAGGAGTGGGTTAAGCCTAAGAAACTTTCATCTATATTGGTAAACAAAATCCTTAAATTCTCAACAATCTACAAAAGTAGATTCGGCTTTAAACCTTGAACAAACACGATTTTTGTTCTAAATTTAAACTAAATGAAATTGCTTCCAAGCTAAGTACTTTTTGGAAACAAAGAAAATAACAAAGTCATTTTTGTGGCAATTACCATGATTTTTAAGTTGCACAATATTAAAACTTTCTAAATTTTGCCAGTTTATTGTTTTATGTTCCTTGTTTACATTTAATAGAGTGTTATATTGTTCGCCTAATTTGTATGTTGGTCTACAGTGTACAGAGTTCGTCAATATTTAATCACACGTAATGAAAATATCGACTTCCTGTTTCTTTCGATGGTTTTTATTATACACACATCGGCAAATTTAAAGGGACAGCTAAATTATATTTTTTCGCCATAAAAGTTTATTTTCACAGCATTTAACCGAGGTTTCTTGACACGCGAAGCGCAATTTATTTATAAACAACCCCATCTCTCATCCCCACATCAACCATACCCTTTGCCATGTCCTGAGAATTGTGTCTGTACTCACGTACATCGTAGACTGTCATGGGTTGCAGTAATAACACTGCAGGTTATTTCTATAACTAGGCTGCTGAATCGCGAGCCAAAATATTCCTTGACCCAAATACGAATAAAAGTTAGTTTATTCTTATTAATCTTTTGCAAAGCATGAAGAATTGTAATTTTACCATTGAAAGGTCATTGGAGTATTTCGTTTTTCTTTTCGTGGACACAGACACGAAATTTGCTAATGCTGTACAATTGATTAGTCATATAGAATATACGAATAATCTCTAGAATGTGCCACTGCATTTACTATAAATAGATATACCTACGGTTCATTCGCACATTTATTCGGAAGGATGATTGGTACACAATCCATTTTTTACCAACGTAGGTCAATACACATTATAAAAAAATCGTTAAAGTGAACGCGTAATATGTTGCGCAAATGAAATAAGCCTCTTTATTTAGTCGCAATTAGTCTATAAAACTAAAACCGCAACCTTGACAATCTGCAGCATAGTTATGTAGGTACCGAGCAGTGAAACTGATTTTTTTTCCTCAAATTTTGGTTGACACACCGCGTTCGATGTGTGTTCCGGATATAGAACAAAATATAGGAGCAGGCTCGTTGCCAGAACACTAAAGTAGATCTTGTCGGGCGCATCCGGGAATTTTAAGCATTCCAATCGGGCGTAGGGACCTGTCGTTTATAGATCACCGTTCGACTATGGATAGCCTTTTTAACTCGATCATGAACCGCCAGAATTGTAAGTTCATTAGTTTGTGATTGGAGAGTGCTTTGCATTGGTTTTTTATACCGTGTGTTGTGGGTGGGCTCTTAGACTGTCAAAAATCGACGCTTCGTTAGTCTGGAGACGAATCGCGCAACTCTCATCCAAACGATTTTTTTACGGTTGGTGTAAGTGTAGTGTATTTTTTCAATTATTACTTCCATTTAGTACCAAAGGCTTTGCCAGAAAAGTTACCTCCGTTTAAAAGTTAGTTATTTTCTTTTATTAATTTATGTTGCATGATTATCTAATACCGCTGGTTGTGTCTAAAAATAATTGTGTCTTTGGCTAGTTACCGTACTTTCGGGTATTTTTAGGCAAAATATCTGATAGTGAATATAAATGATTTAAGTTGTAGAAAGGGAATAAAAAAAATACTATTTTAATTAAAATATGCTGGTTATTGTATTTTAATGATATATGCAGACAGATGTACATCTAGTGTGACCAGTAAAGTCCGCATCATATGGGATTTTTTTTTATTAATAACTTTATTCGAAATTTTACTTTGGCATCAAGTTAAATCAAAATTAAGCAAAAAAATAGTAGTCACGTGATTCGCATTATCTGTCAAATTTTAATTATTTCCAAAAAAGAATTCAAAAGTGGGTCTGAGAGTATCGAAACAAGTTATTGGAAAAAGTTTTTTTAAATGCAGTTTCTAACCCACATGCAAAATTTTAGCTGCATAAGATAATTTTGATTTTTACCCATATATTGTAAATTGCACCACTTTTGCAAAATAAGACTCAACACAACCTAAATAAAACTTCTTAGTTTTGACAATGCTTTCTTTCAGATACATTTTCTTTAAAGTAACGCCAGATTAAATGTGTGGTTTTCTACAAAATCAAAATTGGGCTATTAAAATTTGGTCGCATGTGATGCAAAGTTTATTTGTTTTTGACCCTGTATAAGGTAGCTTCATAAAATAAGTATTTTTCAAAACGTAGTTTGTGTCTGAAAGTAAGACACCTTAATATTAAGACAAAAAAGAACACCAGTGTTATCAGTAATTAAGTGGAAAATAAATTTTAGTAGTGGATAAAAAATCAAAATTATCTTATGCGGCTGAAATTTTGCATGTGGGCTAGAAACTGCATTTAAAAAAACTTTTTCCAATAACTTTTTTCGATATTTTCAGAAACAACCCCACTTTTGAATTATTTTTTGAAAAAAAAAAAAATTTGTCAGATAATGCGAATCACGTGACTACTATTTTTTTGCTTAATTTTCATCTCGATCGAAGCAGAACTTGGTGCCAAAGTCAAATTTCGAATAAAGCTATTAATAAAAAAAATCCCATATGATGCGGATTTTACCGGTCACACTGTAGATAAAATTAAAAGTCTAACAAGGAAAAATTAAATGAAAACGTGATTTTTGGCAAGAAAATTTAAAATTGTGCATACTAATTTATTGCAATTCGAATATATTCAACGACAGAGGAGGGAAGCATGTTTATTTCTACATACAGTGATTCACTAGTAAATAGTGCCTCTCTACCCATATCACAAAGCACAAAGTGGTTATCAATACTAGGGATGGGATGTAAATCTAATACTGGAGCTGGTGCACTGATTGGGATCCTGGGATCAGGGAAACAGATCGAAATGTGTAATACGTCCGGGAGCCCAGACTGAGGCTGCAAAACATACATAATATTATAATTATGTCTCGATACAGGAACTAATCTTGGAAACAAATATTTCGTTGAACTAGGAACGGTTAATTTGGAACTGACCCAAAAAAAATTCTCGAATTACCCAATCCTAGCTTGTTGTCAAAAATATACAGTGATGGGCTAAAATATGGAACAAATTCATTTAAAAATCAGGTATTCATTTTTTGAAAAAACGCTCGGATACGTCGATTATAATTCTTTCTTTCGGATTTTTTGCCTCAAAAAGAAATTATACCGGGTGTGTCAAAAAGTAGATGTAGCAAATTTTTTTTGTTTTTTAAATAGAACCCCCTATTTTTACTTATTACCCTAATTCTACCTCAAATTCTGCGCATAATTCATGTAGCATACTCTATCCTTATCTCTAACGGTTTTAGAGAAAAATTACATCATAAAAAAAAATTCTTTAAAAAAAGGTTAAAAAATTAGTTTATTAAGTGTTGAAAATGCAAACCATTAACTTCTTGACAATATGCTAATCTACTTAAAAACCCTTCTAAAACATTATTTACAGTATTTTTATTAATTTGCCTAATTTCATATCTAATTTTAAATTTTAAGTCTTCCAAATTTTGTGGTTTATCCTTATACACTTTTGATTTCAAATAACCCCAAAGAAAGAAATCCATGGGTGTAAGATCGGGAGATCTTGCAGGCCATTCTATGGGTCCTCTTCTACCTATCCATCGTTCGGGAAATACAGTATTCAAATACTCTCGTACTTGTCGAGCAAAATGAGGCGGAGCACCATCCTGCTGAAACCAAATAGACGCTTCTGGTAGATGAGGCTGATTCGGATTTGGAAAATCCGCTGCTAGTGTGGGAATTAATTCATTTTGAAGAAATTGTAAACACCGGTCTCCTGTAAGATTTCCATCGAAGAAAAAAGGTCCAATAATTCTATCATTGCCCAAACATTTACTTTTTGTGGGTATTGCGTGTGCTGTTCTCTCATCCAACGGGGATTATTTGTACTCCAATACCGAAAATTTTGTCTGTTTACCGAACCATTCAAACAAACCCGAACAAAACGTAGCTTCATCGCTAAAATGTATGTTGCGATGGAAAAATAGATTAAAGTTGCAAATTTCCATCATAGTTTCACAAAACTGTAGTCGGCGGTCGGGATCATCTTCGTTTAGCTCGTGCAGCAACCTAATTTTGTACGGATGGTACTTTTCTTGTTTCAATACCCGCAACACAGATCGTCGGCTAACATCATTATTAAGGGCTACTTCAGTGGATGCACTATGAGGATTATCTTCAACCTCTAACAAAATGTTCAATTGTGAGTTTTCACTAATTTTTGGACGACCTGGCCGTAGACGATCCTTTACAATCCCTGTTTCCCTGAATTTCTTCTCAATTTTACTTACTGTAGATCTTGTAATCGGCCGTTCTGGATACTTAGCGTTAAACAAGTTACAAACTTCTTCTTGACTTCTTGTTTTGTCTCCACATCCAATTAAAACTAAAATTTCGATTCTTTGTGTTTCATTTAAATGCACCATGATCACCGTTTTTCAAAATTATACCTAAACTAATTTTTGATTGACACATGACTTGCTATCGTAGTAACAATTCATTTAAATTTACCTGTTTACCTTTAAGTAGGTACATGTACCTTTTTTTAAATAATTTTTTTTATGATGTAATTTTTCTCTAAAACCGTTAGAGATAAGGATAGAGTATGCTACATGAATTATGCGCAGAATTTGACGTAGAATTAGGGTAATAAGTAAAAATAGGGGGGTTCTATTTAAAAAACCAAAACATTTTGCTACATCTACTTTTTGACACACCCGGTATAATTTCTTTTTGAGGCAAAAAATCCGGAAGAAAGAATTATAATCGACGTGTTCGAGCGTTTTTTCAAAAAATTAATACCTGATTTTTAAATTAATTTGTTCCATATTTTAGCCCATCACTGTATATTGATGTCAACTTAAAGCAATATGAAACAAATACAAAGCTTCAAGAACAAATCTTACTTATAAATAGGCCTTAGTATTGTTGGTAGATGCTTTTTAAATTATTTTATGCAGATTAGAATAAGAAGAAAAAAACAAGATTTATAATTAACCAAAAATTTTAGTTAACACATAATATTTATTTTACCACTTTGTGCTTTCCGCAACTACCATCATTATAAGTATAGAATAGCGCCTGTAAACGTTGTGGTATCAACCCTTTGGACACCACCATCAACTTTTTCTAAGACACCCTGTTTATTTTTTATGGTTTTCAAGATGTCCATGTTGTATCAATGACTAATAATGTTTTTTTTAAATAAGAAAATACGTTAAATATTGGCGTAGACGCAATTCATGTGCATCCAGCGTAACAAGTTAATTGTTATGATGATATTCCTTCTAACATCTCAGCAATAAATAACGAAATACATAATTACTTTATGCTTTTGAATGTATAAATCGTCTGCTTTAAATTTTAAATTAAATGTATACTAATTTTTAATACTTTTTGCTAATCAATTATTGCTTCAAGAACACCTATGCTTTTAAGTGTTAATTTATTGAAATACTGTCGTAATTAATCGACCCAGTAATTCTTAATTAGTTATGTACCTACTGGTAGCAGACCGCAGAACACAATGTAGGCGACAAACTAGCGACACAGTGCGTCAAGTTTTTAGGAAAATTGAAACAGTCTACACTAAAAAATTAGAGTTCTACTGAAGGGCAAAAGATACATATTCTCTTCCATATTACGACTACTGAAACAACTATGCATGAGACACAGTGGGAACCAAATGGACATCAATAGGGCATTGCCTGCATCTCAGAAGAACAGAAATACTTTAGTTTATTATAGCCTGTTTCTTAGTTGTTGGTTGGTTGGCTTTTAGTTCCGTACATGTCTATCATCGGTCTGTCTAAACGGTCAAAATATGGGTAAAAAATCAAAATTATCTTATGCAGCTGAAAATTTGCATGTGGGCTAAAAACTGCATTTAAAAAACTTTTTCTAATAACTTTTTTTGATATTTTCAGAAATAACCCCACTTTTGAATTATTTTTTGGAAAAAAATATAATTTAACAGATAATGCGAATCGCGTGAACACTATTTTTTTGCTTAATTTTTATCTCGATTGAAGCAGAACTTGATGCCAAAGTCAAATTTCGAATAAAGCTATTAATAAAAAAAATCCCATATGATGCGGACTTTACTGGTCACAATGTAAATAGGCCCTTTTTAAAAAAAATTCTAGGGCCTAAAACAAGACGACGTTTGGACCTTTCGCTACCCAATGATACAAAATTTATATCTGTTTCATTAAGATATTTAGAGACAACTATTTTTGAAATATTTATCTTGGCGATCGTAGATAGTATGTACAAAAATTACTATTATTTATAAGTAAACAGATATATCTCGAAATAAAGTCGATAGGTTTCGAGTAAGCTATAAATGCATGTCGCGAATAAAAGCGATGGTAGAGTAGATTCTTAATATTATACTTTAATGACTGGTTGTGAGTTTTTTCTGGCACCAGAAATTCGATTGTGATTCGAAATTGTATAGAAATCGTACTGGCAATTTTTTTAAAGTTTGCATCGTAAATATTATTTTTCGTAACATCAATGAAAACGTCCGCCGTCAGAAATTTTTCTGTAAAAATACTAAATACGATGTCAGTGAACTTAAGGTTATTTATACATTTATCACTATTTATCAGTCAACCAAGGTAAACACCTACACAAATAAACAACTTAAAAAGTATTCCACAGTATTTAAATAAAATTATTTTTCTCTTTGTTGAATTTCTTGGTTTTAATACAGTAGGTCGACATCGAAATTTTTAACGATTGACGGCTGTGATAGAAGTACAGTGAAACCTCCTATTAGCGGACACTCACGGTTTCGCCGATTTTGTCCGCTTATTGGAGGTGCCCGCTTAAGAGAGAAAACTGCGAAATTTTAAAACATATTTATTAATAAACGTACATGGTTGTATTACTTACAAGACACACAAACGGAAAACTAAATAACACTTAAAAATAGAAAATCGTTAAAAAATCAGGTAAACTTAAGTTTCTTAGCACATAATACATCTACTATTACTTATTATACTAAACTCTAAAATGCTTTGTTGACACATATTTTGTATTTTTTTCTTCAAAACAGTAGATTGAAAATGATCTTCTAAATTTTTGAGATGTTGAAATGCAATTTAGTTCTCATTTGCAAAAATTTTTAAGTCGTTAATCACTTTTAAAGCCTCACTATAGGTAGTTATTGTGTTGCTCCTTTCAAAACTGTCATGCTGGAGATCGCTGTCTTCTTCTGACGCAGAACTAGGTTCAATCACATGTTGAATTTCATCGTCAATGTTCAAACTCACCTCTTCCGTGGCTGTAGTATCGTCAATTCGAACATAATTTTCAAAATTTTCTGTGTTGTTTATTTCTTTGGCACACCTTTCCGTTTGAGCTACCGTAGATAAAGGAAGATAGTCTTCTGGATCCCACTGAATTGATATAGAATTGCCAGCTTCTTTCTGAAAACCAGCTTGTTTGAAACAATTTATATATTGTTGCTGACGAAACTTTAGTCCAGGCGGTTTTAATGTAAGAGCCTCCAAAATATTTATAAGTATTTAGTCTCCACATTAAAACGGAAAAAGGTAATTCCCCGGTTAGAGGGTATTCCTCGGCTGCAGAGTGCGTTGTCGCCAACATACTACATAATTGAATGATGAAAGAGTTTTGGACTTCCATTGTCTTTATTTGTTTTAAATCACAACGTTTCAACTGGTAAGTATCTCCAGTCGTCTTCAGGTGAATACTACATAATATTTATGCCATGTCTTGCGGCGCGCCGTCTCGTTGTCAGAGGTTCGCGTCCGGTTAAGGGAAGTTCCGGAATTTTTTAACAAAAAAAAATTGTCCGCGTCCGGTTATTAGAGTGTCCGGTTATAGGAGTGAATTTTACATATAAAGAAATAGGCAAAAGCTTGGTTCCAACAAATTTGTCCGCCTAACGGGAGTGTCCCCTTAATAGAGGTGTCCGCCAGGACTCCAGGAGAGGTTTCACTGTATAGCCATTGGACTCCAATGGATGAATACCATGTTTAATATTAAAAGAATAATTTACACCTGTACAATTCAATCCTTATATAACAATAATTAAATGCATCACTGAGCACATGCATAAATCTTAATATTTTTGTAAGCGATTCATTTATGATGGCTAATCACGATAGGACGATGGCATGCTTAAAAGGACTTAGAGGAGAGGAAGCTTCACCTTTTATTTGTTTTAATAAGTAATTGAGTGTTTTTTGCCAGGAACTAATTTTACTAAAATTATTGTTAATCACGTAGTATGTATAACAGTGGAATAGGTATACAGAAGCATACCAGTAAAAATTTGCGGTGATCTAAAACATTAAAATACCATTTCTAAGTTAGTAAGTAGATCGGGTCCAAATATGGGGTGTGATGATAGCAAAGCTATATGTAGCTGTTTGTTTATAAATTGTCAGTTTGACAAGCGAGCCCTGGGCGTCTCCCAGTCCATTAACCTTCCCAATCCCTTAAGTTATTTTTAAAACAACATATTCTGGCTTCATCAGTTTCCCAATTGACAACGAAGTCGTAACGCTTTCCACAGGGGACATAATTAACTATTGAGGGTAGAAATCAAAGTCATTTAAAAAGAAATACTTTGTTTTCTAGCCTTAATAATTAAGTCTTGTTTTTTTATTTCTCGAAAATCAGTATACTCTTTCTGCAAAAGCCTCTAAAAAGTTTTTTTTGCTGATCCAACTCTTGTAGTGACCGTACTGCCTCAAGAGCAAACACTAGTAATTCCCTTTTCGTTTTATTTCGTCACTTCTTCATTTTATAAAAAAAACATCCCAATAGTATATTTCTCACACGACTAGAGGAAGTTGCTCGCGAAGCGTTCCTTTAACAACTTGGCTAAGCATATATTTTTACTTTGCTATGCTGTTTAACAGAAGCAAAAGGAAAGTAGGTACCTAACATTTCGGTCAACGACCTAAATATATTTTTTATATAGTGGATTAGGAATTTTAACGCAGCACTTGTTGGTTACAACTAAAACAATGAATTTTTTGCGATTAAAAAACAATAATTGTACTAGGTACCTTAAGAAACATACATAATTTTGCCTTTTATTTATTTAAGTTTTTACCCGCCTCACTGGCATATGTTCATTGATAAAATAATGCCACGACTCAGCTTTTTACAAAAAAAGGTACTGCCAAACACGGTTCACGTGGAAACCAAGCGCCAGCTGTCTATTAATTACGTAGTACTTACATATCACCGCCGAACGGTCTAGACCTACGTGCATTTACTTTCTTTGTTTTTCTTATAGATTACAGACATTTATAGAAAAGGATAAACGTTTGTTTTTATTAGACGTAGCATCAAACTTTTTCTATTCCGGTTTTGTATCTTTCTTAGTCGACCCGCGTACGGTACACCGCAGCCACGCGATTAAAGTACCTGTATAAGGTACTTGTTCATTATTATATTTAAGTCAAGCTAAAAATAATAAAATGGGTCGAAAAGATGATAGAAGGACTAGGCAAAATTCTCAGGAACCTCTGCCAGAAAGAGGACCCGGTATGTTATGAATTTTTCAATCGTTCAATTTGCTAGGTTTGCCCATATGGTAACAGATTTAATTTAAGACACTGTTATGAATTTCGTCATGGGCTATTTTTATGATTCCTAAAATTATTATTTTATATTTTTTTTTCTCGGTAGTACCTATTTAGTAAATAAACGAGTTTTTCACTCACCGTAACACGTAGTTAGGTACTGTTTAAAATAGTAAGGTAATTTTTAATTATATCATGTGTATGTTGAATAACATTTTAAGAGTAGGAATTCTTACTATCATCAATTCGTAGTACCTTAAGAATATTAGAGTAAGCTTCAACCAGCTTTGCAAAAAAGTTTCATTTTAAAAACTATTGGTAGGTAACCACCACAAAACTATATGATCGGTAGTACCATGAAGGTTCCAATAATAATGTCATTATATAATATGATCAATTTTTTATATTTTTTATTAGTTTTACATATTAAATTCTCCTCACAGAAGCCTAGCCATGATGTAATAAAATTTACAGCAAATACAATAATAGTCTAGGATCATTGGAATGTTATCTTATGAAAATGTCTTTAAAAATTTAATAAATCTAATACGAGAACAATAATTATGTTCTTGAGGGGTTTGATAAGGTTTTAACTAAATCAATCACTCTCTAGCGATTTGGCATTGATTGCTGTCAAGATGTATAGTTTTTAATTATTTAGCTTATAATAAACTAAAAAATCACATTTAGATCACTACTAAGAAATAATAGTGCTCAAACTGAAATAAGACTGAGCTGTTTTTTTCGCACTCTAAAATGTTGTGTTTTTATTTACAGTGGAAAGTCTCATTTACTGGAGAGATCCAAAGAAGTCTGGTCTAGTCTTTGGAGGAATTCTCCTAGTTCTCTTGGCCCTGACATACTTCTCTCTTATCAGTGTAGTAGCTTATCTTTCCCTCTTTGGATTGACGGGCACTATTGCATTTAGAATCTATAAAAATATCGTCCAAGCTGTTCAAAAAACTGGAGATGGGCATCCATTTAAGTAAGTAGCAATCGAAATTATATTATCTATATGTTCTTGTTACTTTTTTTTTCTTCTCA
Organism: Polydrusus pterygomalis; assembly: GCA_963969555.1. Lineage (NCBI taxonomy): Eukaryota > Metazoa > Arthropoda > Insecta > Coleoptera > Curculionidae > Polydrusus > Polydrusus pterygomalis. The sequence goes on from OZ018379.1 coordinate 27,241,757, forward strand.
ATATTTCTGTTTATGCGTGTGTGAAAAAAAAAACAAAAAAAAACTCGTGGTTTCTAGTTAATTTAGTAATATTTTGCTCCTTTGGTTTCTCAATGTATTGTTGAATCCTCATCAAATTCTGTTAGGATTTGATGACAGTTTTGTAAAGCTTCGGTTTCCTACAAAGTGGCACCGCAAAAAAGCGGCCGTAATTTGACGGCGAGCCTCGCCGCGAAAAACGTATAATATGTAGTTGCAAATCAAAGTATGTTCCTTCATGCATAGCGTTCAGCGCAAAAAATACGGCACCGTACTTTCTAAAGCGGCCGCTCTGTACGTTGGGAGATACCGCAAGCACGATTTTTGACGGTGCGCTAGTATTTTATCGAATCGTATGTAATGTTACTTTCCAATAATATTCACCGTCCAAAGCGACCGTACTACTGTTGGCAAAATCGGCCGCTCTTTTGCGGTGCCGCTTTGTAGGAAACCGAAGCTTGACCGGTCACATAAAATGATACATTTTTATTTTGACGTCTTTTGTCACAAGTTACGCACATCGAGAAACCCGTCCTTAATGTTGCTAAATAACCTGTTTTACACTTATTATGCGATATCTATATTTTGTTAACGTTCACAGGTGAAAATAAGATTTTATTTTGGGTTTTTAATTTAATATGTATTGTTGGTAATATTTTTTTACTTCGTCAATAAAACATAGTTTCTTTTTAACAAACTAGTTATCGGCTCATGCTGAACAACCGTTTTGAACGATTAAAGTTTTGAAATTTGCACTCTTAAGGTTGAATTCTCAACGTCATTCAATCTATTGCCAACCTATAACCTATTTCGCGTTGATTTTTTGAGTTTATTATTTTAATAACTAACATTTAAAGAAAATCAATATCGTCGGTACATTATTTAGGTAGTATCTGATATATTACAAAAATATCAATTTATTTCATTGCTAATTTTGGGAGAATTGTATAGTGAAAGAACAATGGGTGACAATGACATAATAATGTTATAAAAAATCTTACCCGATATTTTTCGCTATACAATTCTCCTAAAATAGGTTATGAAATTCCTTAATATTTATTAAATATGTCAATTATTACCTATAGAATATCAAGTCGATACTGATTTTCTTTAAATTTTGTATAAAATCAAGGAAACATAAATAAATCTACGCGAAATAGGTTATAGGTTGGCAAGCATGTTGATACTCCCACCTTAAAGGTTTGTATTTATCTGCTTTATCCTATTGTAAGGCAATGAAGCATTTGAACCAATTATTTTTATGCAAGTATCTTCACAACGATGTTCCTCAGACAAAATGGTATTTGATTTGGGGATATTACATTACCAGCAACATTTCATCGAATATCAGCCGATTAAATAGAGGTTATATTGATTTTTTCTGTTAGCTTTGTTAATGCGCATTTTAAAAGGAAGTATTTATTTTAGAGAATACTTGGAAAACGACGTTTCCCTACCCCAAGAAAAAGTCAAAGAAGTCACTGAAATTGCCGTAGCTCACCTTAACGCTGCCGTTGTTGAACTGCGCAGACTTTTCCTGGTCGAAGATTTGGTGGATTCCATTAAGTTTGGAGTTCTTCTGTGGGTGTTAACCTACTTGGGATCTTGGTTCAATGGGATGACCCTCGTTATAATTGGTAAGTTGTAGCTGTGCCAATATTTTGGTTTGTTTGATGTAACTTTGTATCTATTGGATGTTTGGGCCTACAAAAAAGTGTACCTATATAAATAAATACAGGATCCTGCCATGTTTAAAAAGTAGTAAGAACCTTACTAACACTGCTTGAAAATTATTAAACTATTGTAAGTAAGTTTGGCTTAGAAAAAAGCTTACAGTCAGTCTAAATAAACAAGAGAGTCAATATTTGACTACCTTAAAGTTTGCATCGGATTTCCTATGTTGCGCTAGAGACGAAGCACCTGTATTGGGATCAAGGTTGGCAGGATATATATCCGTGATAAATATCCTGATATATATAACAACAGGTGGTCAACGTCTCGGAAAGATGGGGAATCACCGCATCATAATACGCTGTTGCCGGCTCAGCGGCGCCATATTTTAATACTGATGAATATAATTTTAGAAAAACAAATATTGATATATATCAGGATAAATATCATGATATTTATCAAGATAAATATCATGATATTTATGTATATATGTATGTTATTATTATTATTATTATGTATATATATATGATATATATCAATATTTGTTTTTCTAAAATTCTAATTATCAGTATTAAAATATGGCGCCGCTGAGTCGGCAACAGCGTATTATGCTGCTTACGATGCGGTGATTCCCCATCTTTCCGAGACGTTGACCACCTGTTGTTCTTTGCCGCGTGGCATTTTTATCTAGTTCCGATTTCTGATTGAACGGAGCATGAGCAATACTTTGCTGTTTGTTTTATGAAATAAAAATTTTACAATGCCAAAAATAGAAAATCCAGCTTGGGTTCATTTTGATTTAATTAACAAGCCCAGTAATTCTGGGGTTTAAGTTGAACCATAGTTAAAAGATGATGTGTTCATATTCATAAACTTGTATTTTTACCTACATTTTACATTCCTAACATAGGAGTACTAAAAAACTTTTTATTGTGATAGCAACTATCATTGAAAATCCAGCTTGGGTTCATTTTGATTTAATTAACAAGCCCAGTAATTCCATAGTTAAAAGATGATGTGTTCATATTCATAAACTTGTATTTTTTACCTACATTTTACATTCCTAACATAGGAGTACTAAAAAACTTTTTATTGTGATAGCAACTATCATTGAATAGAATCGAAATACAAATTTACAGGTTTATAACATGTTTTTTTGAATTTTTAAAATATATCTTTACAGAGAACAGATGCAATAATTTAAAAATATAAATAAATATCCAAATTTGGATATATATATCGATATATATCGAATATTTGGATATTTATATAAATATCATGATATTTGCCAACCCTGATTGGGATAAACCAACAAATGCAAAAGTTTATACTTTTTAAATTTTTTTTTAGCTTGGGTCGCTTTGTTTACCCTTCCAAAGGTATATGAAGCTAATCAAGCCCAGATTGATGCCAATCTTGATATTGTAAGGACCAAAGTTGCTGATATTACCGCAAAGTAAGTATTTTTACCTTTAACAACTTTTTTTTTTAATTATTTAACGACTTAGCTCAAAGATAAGCTGTTTAAAAGAAGCAAATGGGCAGTACCTAATATTACTTTCTTATAATTTATCATTAGGAAACAGAAAAATTTTCTGTCTCCTGATGATGAACGTTTCTACGTTCGAAACATGCATTTGACGCCTTGTGGGCTTATTATGATAAAGATAATGAGATTTCTATCTTGTTCTGCCATCGTTGGGGTAAATCACCAGAAATATTATAATTTATAAGTAATATCTATCCTTTAAGAGAAACATTTCGTTCTCACGTTTACTATACTAATGGTTTTTCTTTTTAGGGTAAAAGCAGCCATTCCAATAGGAAAAAAATCTGAAGAGAAGAAAGATTAAATTTTCGTTAAAAACTCACATGTAAAGAAAATTAATTTTAGGTCTTCTATTATCTACCAAAAGACTTGTGAATCCTTCTCGTTTTTAATGTGTTAATTTTTTATTTAAATATAACTTTAAAAAAAATTGTTTATTTCATATTGCACATTGTCAAAATTTTTAAAAATTTTAGCTTGTAACTCTATTTGATAAAACATAATTTTTTATAGGGCCATATAAAATTCAAATCCCCTAGGAAGTACTACATATTTATTTTTTGTTAAAGATTTTACCGATATAATTATATTCTTTTGTACATAATTACGCTAGTGTAGTAATAATCGTTGTGTCAACTATTCGTCCTTATTAAACCATTTTTTATGTGCAACATTTATTTGTAAGGTCAGAGTTGTGTGATTTTATATTTATCCGTAAATACGTTTTTTTCTTGGTAAATATTATGCTCAGCTTTTGTAAGTTTTATTAACTGGTTTAAGTTTTCTTTTTTTTTTGTTCAGTTTTACTGAGTATGAGTCTAAACAATAAGTACTTTAGTGTCTATATTTCCTGTTTATAAATGTAAAAATTGCAATTTTTTTCCAAAAATTAACCGTGGTTCCAGTCAACGGCGTAGCTATGGGGGGCATAGGATCATTTAGTCCCCTCGCCCCAAGAGTCATAAAAGAAATAATTATCAAAAATGTTTTAAAAACTTTTAATTTTTAAATTTTTTTTTTTCGGTAAGAAAATGAAAAGGCAAATGAGTTACTAGTGTTTGTTGGGCGTGGTGCGCGCTTTGCGCCTTTGTAGCACCTTTATGCCCCCTCGCTAAGACTAAATCCCAGCTACGCCAGTGGTTCTAAGTATTTTTAATTCCCAGTACATGGATACAAAGAAAAATCACTTAAAAATTTTGAAAACGCACTTTTTCAAACAATTTTGATGAGAATAAGAATTTTGTCTTGAATGAAAGAGTTCAATACTCAAATAATAAAAGTAGGTAAATATCCGTCAGTCAGGCAAATATTTTTAAAATGTGGATGTGAAATATTATACAGCGTGGTTGTTTAAGTGTGCAACATATGGGCATTTTTTTTTATTACCAAATTCTCAGAAAATTTTATTCTTGATAAAAGTTGGTGCATGTTCGATAATCATATTAGGTGCACTTGGAATGGTTGCAAGTCAAACGGCGTACAGGGTAGGTCAAAAAATATAAAACTTGTACAAGAATAAAGAAAATTCAGCAAAATATTATTAAGTAAAGTTTTTTAGAATTAAAAGTTATAGGTAGATTTGAAAACGTGACCTAAAATAAAAAAATATATTTTTTTAAAAAACAATAATTTCCCAAACATTTTTTTTTATACTCACCATAAAGACCTTCATAAATTAATCAAAATCAAATTAATTTCACATATATTTGTTCAAATTCAAGCATATTTGTAAAATTAACTTGAATTTTTAATTTATTAAGGAATCACAAACTTCATGTTTGTTGCAACGATATTAAACACAATTTTAAAATATCCTAAAAATTCTTTTTAACAAGACAAAACATTAGTAATGATAATATGCTAATTAAAAAACTATCATTAAAAGTGCAAAATTTTTATTTTAAATGTTTATTAAAAAAACTGTACAAATTAAGCGACAAACATGAAATCCTACTAAAATAATCGCAAATCTATGGAAAAAAACAAATAAGGGCTAAAAGTAAACATTATTATATGGTGCCAATGGTTTTACCAATTTTTTATCGGCTTTTTTTTTATTATAACTAGATTAATTTATGAAGGTCTATAAAAAATTTTTTTTTGGGAAATTAAGTATTATTGTTTTTTAAAAAAATATATATTTTTTATTTTAGGAGGTCACGTTTTCAAATCTATGTATAACTTTTAATTCTAAAAAACTTTTCTTAATAACATTTTGCTGAATTTTCTGAAATAGGGGTACCTATACTTTATTCTTGTACAAGTTTTATATTTTTTGGCCTACCCTGTACGCTGTTTGACTTGCAACCATTCCAAGTGCACCTAATATGATTATCGAACATGCACCAACTTTTATTAAGAATAAAATTTTCGGAGAAATCGGTAATAAAAAAAATGCCCATATGTTGCACACTTAAACAACCACACTTTATAATAAACATTTTTTCGTGAACAATTAAGTACCTATGTTATAAAAAGGCTTATTGCAGACAAGTGTGAGGTATCCAAAGTATTCATTTAAAACTTTTCCTGAAATTTATTAAGACCCTCAAATTAAACTCCACTCTTTAAAAATTGTAATGTTTGCTAGCAAATTAAATATAAATTTCTTCCTGCTGGTAAAAATTGTTTTTTGTTATGGTTATATTTGATATTTATAAAGTATTAAAAATCTCCCTTATCAGATAAATATATTTAAAAAGCATTCATAAATGCTTCCAACCTAAAGCAGAAGCTATATAAATGTTATGTGTGTGAGTGTTTTGACACTTGATTTTCGCACTTGCCATAAAAGTGCTTTCTGAATCGTTTTACTTTTGCTTTTAGAATTTCTAATAAGTGATAAGTGGTGTAAACTTCAAAGTATTTAATAATAATAATATAGTACCTACTCATAGTGTCAGTTTTATTTTTTCCATAGGTCACAGATTTTTGTGTTTTACCTATATTGCAAGTATTAAATAAAATCATTCGCAATAAATGATACAAAGCAGTTAAAAATAAAACTGACTAATTACAATTAAATTATATAAATAGAAACGTGTGAGTACACCGTACTAATATACTAATGGAAACTATTATTTATATGTTGCTAAGTAAGTTCTTATAATAAACATAGACTTCTGTAAGACCAAGTTATGTCTAATTAAAATATGGATAGGTACGTTATTTATAGATATATTAATATTGGTTAAGCTATAATTGGCTTCATAATTTCATGATCACCATTTTCATTCATCAAAAATTAGGATTTAGTTATCACGATGTTGGAATTTGTAGTTATCTTACAAATATGTCAAAATAAGTGATATAAAATATTTATTTAGACTGTTGCAACTTTTTATATAGCTTTGTAATTGCTTTACGATTAAATTGTTTATATCTGCTTACAACACTTAGTTTTCATTTTTATAACAATCCCTTAACAGAATTCCCAGAGTTTGCGGAGTAGGCCGGGGCGCCAGAACATCGAGAAAAATTGTACTGGTGTGTTAAAATCTATAAATTATAAGGTATTTACTTTGATCATTAATAGAGCCAACATTCTTGTAACAACTACGCGAATTATATATTCATTTATGAAATTTAAAAGAAAATAAACGCAAAAATTACCATTCATACATTGAGACTGTGAACCAAAGTTATTAATTAATTAAACCAAAGTATTAATTTATAAATGAAAGATAAATTGCATTTATTATTTTAAATAAAGCGATAAAAATATTATCAATGCATACCATTTTATTAAAAATCGAGAATCGAACACTAAAATTTAAAAACCTGCATACACTACATGGAAAATCACAAAATTTAAATAAATTGCTGTTATGCTGTTTAAAAAATCACAGAGGAACGAATCGGCGGTCCCAACATTTAAATTTCTACCACAGAGGATGACAGAACTGTTTTTTTTTAAATTTCAGTCACTGGGGTTTCCAATTTATCAGTCACTTTGCTGATAACAGTGATAACTATCGCTATTTATAATAACAGAGGAATGATTATGACTTGTTGGTCCAAAGATAACACACATGGTTAAAACACGAACTTTCTCTATTCTTTTCCAATATGGAATAATAATATGATCAATTTAATTTCATGAAGATGAAGATGGTTATTTATTGCTCAATGGATCACTATCCTTCACTCTGTGACATCACAGAGTAGTTGTAGGTGGTATCAGTTGCTCACGGACGTCGTAAAATGGTTTCGAGTTCTCTCGACACGACAAAGCAGTTGCTAGTTTCGGTGTCTATTTTAAGCGCTTAAAAAGATAAAAGAAGAAGAAAATCCAACATGGCTGAATTTTCAAACGAAAACCGAAATAATTTGTGGTGACCGGAAATTTAAATTAAAAACGTTTTTTTCTGGGCATAATAACAGAAACCCATATAATTTTATTGTAGTATATAAACCTCAACGGTATGTTTTAAAATTCCTTATAATTTTTATTATTCGTTATCGTTACTACTTGCTTCAGGTTCATAATTATAACTTATTACGACATACAAACTTATGAAATTTTAATAGTGAGTACCTATAAGAATGTACAAACTTGTAACTTCTATTTGATTTTTAAATGTGTTTTTTGTTGAAAAAAAGGTTCGGGGGTAATAATAGTTCTACAAACGATCTATTCAGTAATATAACATCTGTGAAGGTCTCCGTGAAGGTATATCTGTCCCAGGTACATAGTTATTGTAGAACAAACTTTACCACTCGGTCATTCATTTACCTTTTTTAATTCAAATTTTAATAAATAGTGCTGAATTTAAAATCATTTTTATTTCAGAAATATTAGCCTCACCAAAGTTAAGTAGGTATGTGGAAACAAAAAGAAATCAAAAAACGTAATAGGAAAATAGAAGATCTTTATTTAATTTGGGAATATTATCATAAGATTCAGAATAAGAACGGTCCCATAAAATGTGTGTGCAAATTTTGTAACAAACTTTATATATGCCATATGAAAAGATTATTAAATCATCTAGCTGGACCCTGTAAAAAATGTCCCCAACACATAAAGACGTATATGCAAACAATAGAGAAAAAAATTGTAGCAGAAATGAACACGAGAGAGGAAGAAAAGAAAGCCAAAGATTATATAGAAGGCAAAGATTACGACGATGATACTAAAGGGAACGATGATAATCAAAACGAGGACAATGTAAGTATGTATGTTAAGGTATCCCTGAAGGGGATCAAATATTTTTGTTAAATTTATGGAATGTTTCACACACAATGCATTTCATATTACCTAAAGGGTTTCCCAATTTCAAAACCTTATCATTAGGATCTGTGAAGCTAAAAGATACAGAGTAGTTGAAAGTTGCAGCAATAAGTTTGTGTTTTAATTTAAAAAATAGAGTTTTTAAATTTTTGTCACAAAAAAATAGTAGTCACGTGATTTGCATTAGGTATCTGTCAAATTTTAATTTTTTTCAAAAAATAATTCAAAAGTGGGGTTATTTCTAAAAATATCGAAATTGGTTATTGGAAAAAGTTTTTTTAAGGGCTTTTTATAGAGGCCGTATTACAGTCGGCAATATTTACGTGCAAGTCGCAATTCTCTTGCTTGTAAGCATGCGCAGTTATAAGCCAGCTAATCATATCTGCCAAATCTGATCAGCTGGATAGTAACTGCGCAAGCTTACAAGCAAGAGAATTGCAACTTGCAGGAAGTATTGCCGACTGTAATACGGCCTTTACAGTCGGCAATATTTTACGTGCAAGTCGCAATTCTCTTGCTTGTAAGCATGCGCAGTTCTGAGCCAGCTGATCATATCTGCCAAATCTGATCAGCTGGATAGTAACTGCGCAAGCTTACAAGCAAGAGAATTGCAACTTGCAGGAAGTATTGCCGACTGTAAAAACTGCTTTAAATGCAGTTTCTAGCCCATATGCAAAATTTCAGCTGCATAAGATAATTTTGATTTTTTACCCATATTTTGTAAATTGCACCACTTTTGCAAAATAAGACTCAACGCAACCTACATAAAACTTCTTATTTTTGACAATGCTTTATTTTAGATACATTTTCTTTAAAGCGCCGTATTAAGTAAATGTGTATTTTTCTACAAAATCAAAATTGGGCTATTAAAATTTGGTTGCATGTGATGCAAAGTTTATTTGTTTTTGACCCTGTATAAGGTAACTTCATAAAATAAGTATTTTTGAAAACGTAGTTTGTGTCTGAAAGTGAAAGTAATACTTACACCTTAATGTTAAGACAAAAAAGAACACAGTGTCATCAGTAAAGGGGAATTAAGGGGAAATTAAATTTTACTGGTGGGTAAAAAATCAAAATTATCCTATGCAGCTGAAATTTTGCATGTCAGCTAGAAACTGCATTTAATCTTTATCTAATAACTTTTCGATTTTTTAGAAATAATACCACTTTTGAATTATTTTTTGAAAAAAATTTAAATTTGACAGATAGTGCGAATTATGTGACTACTATTTTTTTGCTTAATTTTCATCTCGATCAAAGCAGAATTTGATGCCAAAGTCAAATTTCGAATAAAGCTATTAATAAAAAAAAATCCCATATGATGGGAACTTTACTGGTCACACTGTATATAGGTACCTACAGTACAAGTACAAGTCACTACCAAACTTCCGATAAATAGTCTTTGTTTAAAAAGGCCATATTTATTCACTATTTTTTGTCTAAAATATGGGCTCTTTAGCTCGCACACAATATTTTTTGATTTGGCATTAGTGGACCAAATAAAATACCTAATTAGCAATGGCAATACCTATTTATGATCAATCCTGTAGACTCCAGCTTGAAATTTTTTTTTCGTTTTGTGGCAATAATTCTCATCTGAATCTGATATAAGTATACCTATATACAGGGTATTCCCTACTCGATGGTACATTAGAAGTATCTGGAGAACGAAAAGAAAAATAATTTTGAAATTTTCACTACGGCCATAGGAGACTGCGCTCTAGCTTTTAAAAATAATTTCGCGGTTGCAGTGTTGCCAGATCTATTGATTACTGACATCAACTTTGGAATTTTAAATGAGACACCCTGTATATTTTTACATTTTTAAATTCCACATAAAATTATAATTATTTTTTATTAAATGCATTATTAGTCTATACTTCATAGTTTCCGAGATATTGACTCTCGAAAAGTGACATTTTTGAACTTTGACAGCTTCTAACTTTCTAACAGTACGTCCTAGAGCAAAACGGCTTTCATGTCCCTATCTTCAATTTTTATTATCTTCCCAAAAAAATCAACTTCCGGTCAAACCGGATGTAACTCGAAAGCAGGAAATATAGTTGTTCCCTCGGTTGTTCCGGTTTAACCGGAAGTTGTTTTTTTTGGGAAGATAATAAAAATTGAAGATAGAGGCATGTAAGCCGTTTTGCTCTAGGACGTACTGTTAGAAAGTTAGAAGCTGTCAAAGTTCAAAAATGTCACTTTTCGAGAGTCAATATCTCGGAAACTATGAAGTATAGACTAATAATGCATTTAATAAAAAATAATTATAATTTTATGTGGAATTTAAAAATGTAAAAATATACAGGGTGTCTCATTTAAAATTCCAAAGTTGATGTCAGTAATCAATAGATCTGGCAACACTGCAACCGCGAAATTATTTTTAAAAGCTAGAGCGCAGTCTCCTATGGCCGTAGTGAAAATTTCAAAATTATTTTTCTTTTCGTTCTCCAGATACTTCTAATGTACCATCGAGTAGGGAATACCCTGTATATATACCAAGCTGCCATAGGTACAAGCGTGAACCCAAAATAGTTCCACCTAACTCACACTACTCACAGTCTAAAATCATTCACCGGATTCCTTATGGTAATGTCATTTAGACTGTGGGTAAGTTGGATTTTTTTTTTGGCACATTATAAATGACACACAATAAGTAGATATAATAAAAAAAAATCTTTTTAAATTAATTTAATAATAATTGCTACAATTTTTATTGTAAAAAATATTGTTTAAGGTGGGAGTATCAACCATAGACAATTTACCTTTAGATTCCTACAGCTTATCTCCTGCGCAAACAAAAGTTACGTTTTATGGGTGAAAAAATACGTCCGAGCGCATGACTCGTCGGTCAGCTGTCTTCAATCGGGGAACCTTCGTGCATGCGCACAAACCTCGTGTTATCGGCCGTCCTACTTTATCGACAATAATCGACGCGCTCAAGAATACTCTCCAGAACCGGCTCGGCAGCCATTTTTGTTGTTGTGTTTTAAGGTTTCTCTTCTCTGCGGATTCCTTGTAGTTTTCTAAAGTTTTCAGCTATCGGATCGGCTATCGTGGATTGTGGGACTGGTGTTTAATATTTATGGATTTCTGGTTTTTGTGTAGTTTAGTTAGTGAATTGTGTTTGTGCTTTTAGTGACTCTGATTGTAATATAAACAATGACTAGTACTAGTTGCAGCCGTTGTATAATTGTATTATGCCCAAATAGGGGTAAAAGAAACCCTCTATGGTGGCATATGAGGAAGAATTTAAATTTTAAAGCCCGGACCTGCCTATTTTCCCATTCGTCAAACGATAATGTTGCAGTGCGCATGTCTAATAGTTCCCAGTTTTGTTTACATGCGCGAGGCCTTAAAACTGCCACATTCGTGATTATTGTTTGTTTATCTAAAGGTAAATTGTCTATGGTATCAACATGCTTGCCAACCTATAACCTATTTCGCGTAGATTTATTCATGTTTTCTAGCTTTTATACAAAATTTAAATAAAATCAGTATCGACTTGATATTCTATAGGTAATAATTGACATATTTAATAAATATCAAGGAATTTCATAACTTATTTTAGGAGAATTGTATAGCGAAAAATATCGGGTAAGATTTTTTTTAACATTATGTCATTGTCACTCATTGTTCTTTCACTATACAATTCTCCCAAAATTAGCAATGAAATAAATTGATATTTTCGTAATATATCAGATACTACCTAAATAATGTACCGACGATATTGATTTTCTTTAAATGTTAGTTATTAAAATAATAAACTCAAAAAATTAATGCGAAATAGGTTATTGGTTGGCAATAGATTGAATGACGTTGAGAATTCAACCTTAAGGGAAGGTATTACCAACATGCACTTGGGACATAAAAATTTTGTTTCTTGAGAATATATCAATCTTTGTGGACACTAGTTATTCCCCTTTAGAGATAAGGAAAACTGTTTTTCAAAGCCCTTTGAAAAATTATCGGGAATTTGGTACTCATATCTACCTCGTTTTTTTGGAGGTTTTTGAATATAAAAGTTTTTTACAACTGCTTATACCTATAGCAGGTACTATATTATAGATAAATTGAGATAGCCGATGACTATATGTATAGGCCAGAGTAAGTGAAAGCAAAACGTGATCGACGCGTATAAAAATTGACTTTACTCCCCGAGTTTATTCAAATTCAAATATATTACGGTTAACAATATTACAATAGAAGATAGGACCCTTTAATTTTTTTATCAATAAAAAAAACTTCAATATTTCTTATCGTCCCGGTTTTAAGGATGAAGAATATTCTGCTCTAGAAGATCTTGCCCTATACAAAAAAAATTTAAAAATATCAAAATGTTTTGTTTATGGATGTAACAGAACTAGAGATGAATTTGCGTTTTTCCAAGTTCCAAACGATGTTAGGGAAATGGACCTTTGGAACAATATAATATCCCATCCTTTTCAGCAACGTGACCTCAGGAGTACAGATTTCATGTGTGAACGACATTTTGTGCCTAGTGATGTTATACGATATTTAGTAGTTAATGGTGTAAGTATATTTTTTTTGTTCTTCTATATTTTTAAATTTTAAATATTTACACCTGATCACTTAACATAGGCTCCAGAGTGAGTTGTATTTTTTAAGTTGCACTTGGTAATATTGCGATAAGGGTTGGGCCATTTGAAAGTTTCAAATGAAATTTTCTGTTTTGAACTTTTCAAAACAGTAAAATTTCACTTAACCCAAAAAGTGAAATTTCAGTGACATTTTTGAAATGTTCACCTGAAACTTTCACAAACCTTTCCATGCAACCAACCATCCCTCGTTTATATAATAGACGCATCCTAAATCTCGGCAATACTTGGGATTCCCCTGGTTCATCGGCGCCACAACAGGCTCGATTTTGCTGTGCGACGTCTTTTATTTATTTAGCTAGCTCACCGATTATCCCAGATACAACAGAAAATAAAATTTAATGAAAATTTCAATAAAAATGTCATAAATTTCAATGAATTTTTCACGATATTTAAGATTTTTTTAAAAGTTTCATAAATTTCACAAACATTTCATAAATTTCGAAAGTTTCGCAGAAATTTCATGAGTTTCATAAATTTCATTAAAATTTCAACTTGAAATTTCAAATCCCGGCTAAAGTGAAATATGCCCAACCCTAATTGCGATCTGTTTTAGTTTTCAAAATTTCAAAAAAAAAATTTTAAATCGATTTTTTAAAATTTGCTCTAGGCATTTTAGAGAAATTAGCATTACCTACATTATTGAGGATAATTTATTTAGACGTTTTAATGACATTTTTACCATTATCAGAAATATAATGATAATTATTGTTACATCTATACAGGGTGTTCCTAAATATCATGTAAATACGAAAAGGGGTAATTCTTTGGCTTATTTAATGACTAAAAATTCATATGAACATAGGTCCGCAAACGCTTCGTTGCCGATCTACTGGGTGTTGAAATTTCAAAATTTTTTTAGTTTTTTCTTTATAGCTTTTGTAGTTTTTGAGATATTTAGCTCTAATTTGAAATATAGGTTGCGCTGTAGGACTTACATCATTGGGCATACCAAATGGTTTTAAGAATCTACAGGGAGATATTTTGTCAGGGGTCATGCTCCCTTTTTTCCCAATGAACTTTTTTTTGGTGCGCCGCTGGTGGATTCTAAAATACAAAATGCATTTTTTGTTTTGTTCTAAAGCATTTTAATCTCTTGTAGTTTTTTCGTATTTACCACCGTTATCGAGAAAAAAAATAAAAGGTTTTCTGTGTGGCATTTTTTGCAACAAGAATTGTCTATACAACTGGAACACTTAGGTACCTCTTTTGCTAAGAAATTAAATGTGGTATATTATGCACGATGGTGCCACAGCACATTTTTCAATTTTGGCTCGGGAGTATTTAAATGAAGTTTATGAGAACAAGTGGATAGGCCGGGGTTTGCCTCAGGCATGGCATAGGTTCCCTGACTTAAATAGTCTAGATTTTTTCCTATGGGGGCACCTCAAAACTCTAGTGTATTATATAACACCAGTGAATACCGTTGATGATTTACGAAATCGAATATTAGATGGATTTGAAACCATAAGAAATACTCCGGGGGTATTTGAAGAAGTAGCATCAATAAGAAGAAGAGCGGGCGCATACATAAGAGTAGCAGAGGTCACTTTCAACAATTTTTATAACGTAGTTTCCTTGTTATTGTTATTATTTGATATATCTAAAATGTTAAAATAAATACAAACAAAAGGTTATCTAAATCAATCCCGAGCTTATTAGGCTATTTAAAAAAATTTTAATTTCATCTAGCGAAACACAGAAAACATTTAATTTTTTTTCTCGATAACGGTAAATACGAAAAAACTACAAGAGATTAAAATGCTTTAGAACAAAACAAAAAATATGCATTTTGTATTTTAGAATCCACCAGCGGCGCACCAAAAAAAAGTTCATGGGGAGAAAAGGGAGCATGACCCCTGAAAAAATATGCCCCTGCAGATTCTTAAAACCATTTGGTATGCCCAATGATGTAAGTCCTACAGCGTAACCTATATTCCAAATTAGAGCTAAATATCCCAAAAACTACAAGAGCTATAAAGAAAAAACTAAAAGAATCTTGAAATTTCAACACCCTGTAGATCGGCAACGAAGCGTTTGCGGACCTATGTTTATATGAATTTTTAGTCATTAAATAAGCCAAAGATTTACCCCTTTTCGTATTTACATGATATTTAGGACAATAGGGAACTTGACAAAAATTTGAAATGGGAAAAAAATTCTATAAATCATAAGTATATATTGTCATAAAACACGGCAGCAAAAAAAACTACATATTTCGTCCCAAAAGACCGCTAGCAAGATTTAAAAATGCCCCAAAATTGATGACGGATGACGGAAAAGTCGTACTTGCTGACGTCATCGGGCTTGGCGCGCTTAAAAGGTCGTTTCAAATGTTTTTGACACGCGCGAAACTTTAAAGAATTTTTACCAAGTTATTACTGATTTTTAAGGAGTAATAATTGGGGAATATTTTTTTAGGCCTAACTAAATCATATTTTTGAAAAAAAAAATTGGAAAGTTCCCTATTCAATATAATAATATCTAATCTTGAAAAATTCACGTTAAACTTAAATTAACGACTAACATAGAATTACGAAACGATATTCGTGTTGTCCTATCACCTTGTTATATACATGACGTCATCGTTGCCATAGCAACCAACACTTTAAAGTAATTTAAAAATGTTTCTAAACGAAAAAGTATACTTTGGGATCCCCAGTATTTAAGGGTAGTTTTTTTTGTATAACCTGGCAAGGTTGGCAGGATACATATTCGTGATAAATATCCTGATATATATCTTCATAAATATCATGATATTTATGCGACAATATTTATCCTCATATGTATCAATATTTTTTTTTCTAAAATTCTAATCATCAGTATAAAAATATGACCCCGCTACCCAGCGTTTCCACATTTTTTTTTGCCAAGTCGGGATTTTGGAACTTTTTGAGTGAAGAAAGCGGGGGTTTTTTTCGTCGTAAGCGGGACATAGTAAAACAACGTATATAAATCAGAAGTTTTTAAATATTTATCTTTTTATTTGAGTTCAAATTACGTTTACGTGACAATAGATAGCAAAAATAGCCATAGAAAATGTATTTTAATAAAAATATGATATTTTAAATAAGATTTACCCCATCATTAAATAGTTGAGTCTTATTCGCCTTCTAAAGAAAAAAAAATAAAACAGAAATCAAAATCAAAAAAGTTTTATTCATTAGAAAAATATGGCGCGCGTTTAAAATAATAGTCTGAAGAGTGAGTGTTTTACAAATTGCAACTTACAATAAGAGAATCATTATTTATAAGAATTACTTATTTATGATATTTCTTCGAAGATTTAACTTTTAAAGTTTCCCTGTTCTCTTTAATAAAAATAAAGAACTCTTCACAGGATAGCTGTAGATTTAAATGGATGAGTAATTTTGCTTTCATTAAATTTACGGAGCATTTATTTCTGGCATCCGACCATTTTAAATTCATCTGGGAAAAACGCGTTCAGGAAAGCAGTTTGATGTTGGGATACTTAATATGAAAGACACTAGTTTAAACATATTCCTGGTATCTTTTTTGGAAATTGTTGAAAGAGCTGGTGCCATTATCCCCGAAAAGCGGGACTGAGCCTGTCCCGCGCGGGACCTTTAATTTTGATTTAAAAATCGGGACGTCCCGCCAAAATCGGGACGTCTGGCAACGCTGCCGCTACCGCTGAGCCGGCAACAGCGTATTATACTGCTTACAATACGGTGATTCCCCGTCTTTCTGAGACGTTGACCACCTGTTGTTCTTTGCCGCGTGACATTTGTATTCCGATTTCTGATTGAACGAAGCAATATTTTGCTGTTTGTTTTATGAAATAAAAATTTTACAATGCCAAAAATAAAAAATCCAGTTTGGTTCATTCATTTTAATTTAATTAACAAGCCCATTAATTCTGGGTTTTAAGTTGAACCATAGTTAAAAGCAAAAATTTATGATATGTTCATATTCATATTGTATTTTTCACCTACATTCTACATTTTACATTCCTAACATAGGAGTACTAAAAAAACTTGTTATTGTGATAGCAACTATCATTGAATAGAATTGAAATACAAATTTACAGGTTTATAACATATTTATATTAAATTAAGTGATTTAAATATATGTTTACAGAAAACAAATGAAATAATTTTAAAATATAAATAAATATCCAAATTTGGATATATATCGATATGATATATCGAATATTTGGATATTTATATAAATATCATGATATTTGCCAACCCTGTAACCTGGTATGATGCATTGTTTTAGGTGAGAATACCTAATAAAGTTCCAGTATTAAGACGCGGTTGTCTACCTATTAAATTTTTTGATGACTATGTACTTAAAAGCTATAATCGTCATATAACAAAGTTAATTGACATATCAGAACTAGGAAAGAAAAGAAAAAGAATGGATAGTGATGAAAATAAAGATACAACAACTAAAGAGGCCTTACCTAATAATTCAGATATAATTGAAGAGCTTGCCGTAAATCCGGAAAATGAAATAGGAATTAAGAATGATGAGACTGTTGAAGAATGTACTGAAATTGCAGACATTGAAAATGAAGAAATTGAAATTAAAATAGAACCAAATGATAATATATCTTTACAGGATCAATTAGAAATAGACATTCCGAATATTGATGTACAATATAATATCGATACTCTTATTAAGCCTGAACCATGTGACATAGATATTCCTAATGAGGATAGTTACGACAGTGATTCTAGTGAAGATGAAGACATCGAGAGTAACTTTTTCGAAAGGATATATCAAACGAGATCATTTCCAGGTTTACATGAATATTGGGCTATTTGTCCTTGTAAAGATGATGTTAAGCCGATACTTCAACATTTGATCGATGATAATAAATCGGTAGTCTTTAATCAGGTACCTACAAATATAAAGCAACACTCGGACTGTTACAAAAAAAATTATACTGGATTTACGGAATTTATTGCAACTTACAAACCCACACTGTATAAAATGCGATTCTTTAAGTTTTTCTCAAAGGTCTAATCTATATCTCTATTACCTTATAGCGATATGTAGGGGAAGGTCGCCTATAATGGCACCTTTTTTTTACCACCTAATATATTTTTTAGTTCAAAGGTTTTAACCCATTTAACCGTGTTAAAATATTTGTTACTGCTTAAATATTCATTATAAAACTTTAAAAATATACAAAAACTATTTTTTTGGTAAAAAAAATAGAAAAGAAAAATCACCATGTATGCCATCATGATGGCATACTCCAGTAAAATGCAAAAATCTGAAGGACGCATGTAAAAGGAATATTTGTGTTACATAATTTACATTTTTATTGTTAAAAAATTCAAGCACATAAAACTGTTTAAAAAAACTTAAAATAATATATTACTTTCTAGGGAACATGTTTAAAACTTTTAAAAAAGATAATGAAAACATTATCAGGAAAGTACAATCTAAAGACATATTAAAAAACTTTAAAAAACATGTAAGTAGTAACATATCTAAAAAAAAACGTAAAAGTAGCGCCGTTTTGAATATGACGTCCATGATGGCATACCTATTTATATGTATTTATAGGTATGCCATCATAGTTAACCAATGGATATGCCATCTTAGGAATATGTCACACTTCTAGTAAATAAATTATAAAAAATTAAAACCACAACTTCGATTTAAAATCATCATAGCAAAGTAACATCTATATCCTATAGTTGTCGGAAAAAAATCGTGCATTCTGCAATGCAATTTAATGCACCTAACATAATAAATTTTTGGTTTAAAAACTGGCTAATATTACTTGGGCACTTAACAATTTCTGTTCTATTAAATAACTTTACATAAAAACGTCCGTCGCGTCACGTCAATATCGCGCATCCGTCTAACAATGTGGGATGACGCAAAACCGGTTTATTTCAAAGATACCTGTGGTATTCCATCATGGGAAGTATGCCCTCAAAGGCGACCTACCCCTAAATAATATTTTACATTCATTGAGTAACAGTTTTCTATTTATTTATTCCTTTATTTAGCACCTGGCTAATACACAACAATTTCAGTAAAGATTTACAAAAGCAATCAAGATTTAAACTAAAAAATAAAATACATACTAACAACTGACACTGTCAAAAAATACAATACATTAAAATAAAACCGTCAATGTGTTAACATATTTATTTGTCATAACTATGGAGGAATTGAGGTAGGAGGCCGATCGCAATGCATTGGATTCGGTCCCAAATTAGCACCGGTAATTCAGCTTTACGAGTCGCTGTAAGATGGCGCGCGTGTTCGAAGTGGGCTATCAAATAATGGTTTCTTATGGACGCAATAACTATTTTTATTTAAATTAGTTCTTTAAGGAACAAATAAGGACTTTTATATGAATTTACACTTACTTTGTTATACTTATTAGTAAACTCGGCCTGTATAAAGTTCCAACGATGCTTGGTTTTTAAAATACAAGGTATTAAACATTCTAGCTATACCTTTGGTGCTAGAAAGAGACTTATTTGGCTGCGTTTTATCTCTGAAAAAGATCCTGTCTTACACCCCGACACAAAGCAAACTCTACTTTTATAAATTGTACCATTATTTATTAAAAATATGGAAATTAATTACAATACAACGTTATTTGCCTTCAAACATTATTTGTTATTTCGAAAAATAAAATGTCAATTGTCAAAAGTAAAAGCACAGAAAAATAAAGGGTTTAAGTAGAAGTTTTTTTTTTTTTTTTTTTTTTTTTTTTTTTTTTTTTTTATTTTACGTCGGCCTTTTTCCGCAACGAGGCCAATCACCGACGCCAGGGAATTTGTCACACACTATCTGGTAATTTTGCCGAATCCCTCTTTCTCGAGGGTAGGGTTCTTTAACGTGCCAACATCCATGACACGGGGCCCACACTTTAACGTCTCTTCCGAAAGACGGCGCCACCTCTTAAACCAAATTCCAAATTTAACATCGACGTTGCGGGCACCGGGAATGGAACCCGGGCCTACGATCTGTAAGGCTGCTGCGCTAACCACTAGACCACAACGTCGACAAAAGTAAAAGTTAAAAACTGGAGGATCTAGTTTTCCATATTAAAAACGAAGAAGAAGAAGACAACATCAGCCCACTTCGGACGCGAGAGCCATCTATCGGCCAATAGCGAACTAACCAAAAAACCGGGACAGAATTTGAAAATGCTGCCATTGTCGATCGGCCTCCTACCCTATAGTTCTCCATAGTCATAACACAAATAAAACAATCATGATTATTGAATCATTCTCCCTTTAAAAGTTTCGTTAATTTACTTTTAAATATATTAAGGTTTCTAGCATTCTTAATGTCTTGTGGCAGGGAATTAAAACTAATTAAGCATTTATGATAAACTGAATTTTCCGAGCTACTTTTATTCTTTCTTGTCGGGTATGAATGAACTGAATCGTTAGTCAGTAACCGTTCTGTTAAGTATCCTGGTGTCAACCCATTTTTTGTTTTAAATATAAGAACCAGTGTCCAAAATTTAAGAAAATCTTCAATAGAAAGCCAATTTAGTCTATTTGACATATCTCTCACGGGTGTGCCTCTTCTTTCCCCCAAAATTATCCGCATCGCCCTATTTTGCAGTTTTTGTAACCTAATAATTTAATTTTTGTTAGCCAAATACAATACAGATGAACTAAAAACAAGATGCGGCAAAACCAAAGTATTAGAAACAGTACACACACAACATCGTTATTGTTTAATACCTCCCGTGATAGTCCAAGATCCCAGAGCGATCAGACATAACTTATTTTCACACGAATGAAACCTTAAGTGTTCAGTAGCGTCTCGTGTGCCTTGAATACCTACGCGCTTGTGGAACTTGCCGAGTGACACCTGGGCAGGTACCAGGTGAGAAAGGTAACTAAAAAGAAGAATTATTTAACTTAAATTCACATGGCTGATTTTTATATATATCATGTAGAATATTATTTTAAAGTAATATCATAAGTGTCAGACACTTTTGATGGACCAGAGCTTTTGTCAGACGCTTTTAAGCTACCCAAAAAATAAATGAACTTTACTTATTTTTACATGTCTGATTTTTGAATATGTTATTGAAGTATTTATTTAAAAGTTATATTCAATCAGTCAGACAAATTTGAGTGACCAAACATCCCGTAAGACAAAAATTATTCTGCCAGAAGTAAGAGGGCGAGAGCACTATGCGGATGCGCCTCAAAGGAAAAAATTAAATGTACTAAGAATACTTACTGTTTTCAATCTGAAATTTTTGCATCTTTATTTCAACAAAATTAATTTTAACATTAAAGAAATAATTAATAAATATTAAAGTAAGTAAGTTTATTGCATATATTTGGGGTTATCATTTTTTATTCGTCATAATCATGAAGACAATCATTTGAGTTTTCATCGTTCATCCAATCACGGTACTGTCCGTCCGAGTCATCATCCTCATCGTCGTCAGATATGTTGTTGCTGGCAGCTTCATCTGCAAAAAACAATTTTTCCTACAGACGTGTGTAAAAATCAGCTTTCCGCACTGATATCCGTGCGGAAAATAAGTTTTTCCACACTAGTGCGGAAAAATTTTCCGGCACGATTATGTCAAAAATCCGTGCGAAAAATTGGTTTTTCCACACTAGTGCGGAAAATTTTTTCGGCACGATTATATCAATATCAATAATATATCAATTATAACTTGTAGTTATTACTTTTTTTCTCAGAATTAGTTACGGTTACATAATATGTATGTGATTGTTATAGTTAATTAAAAATTATTAAATTTCTTTGAAATATGTGTTACTTATTTCTACACGTCTGTAGAAAAACTATTGTACCTAACACGTGCGAAAAATGTTGTCCTTGCACTCGGCTGCTTCACCGAACTCCGCTACGCGTCGTTCGGTGAACGGCAGACTCGTGCGGAAAAATTCATTTTCCGCACTTGTTAGATAAATAGCTATTAAGTATTAAAAACCTAAAATTACAAATATATTAAACTTTAAACTTGAAGTTAAAGTAAAGCACCTGATCTTTGAAGAGATTCACTAACTTCTCCTGGTAATTGGTCACCATCAAACCAATGAAAGTTAAACTGGTTTTCTTCTAATCTCCAACCATTGTGTTCAGGAGTAAAAATGGTTGGTTTTTTTTCATTAGCATGATTCCATATGCTTGAGATGTAATTAGCTCGCAGAAATTGTTGAAATAACTCAGTTTTACATGGTGGTAAATTACTTGCATCAAAATTTTTCAAAGATTTGGGATTAAAATCTTCATTGACATTTGATACGCTGTAGTTATTTATAAACAACTGAAGTCGGGCAGTATCAACGTCGAGTATACCAGGAACACTATGGACGTCTCACTCACTCTGAAACGCATGCATAGTGCTCTCGCCCTCTTACTTCTGGCTGAATAATTTTTGTCTTACGGGATGTTTGGTCACTCAAATTTGTCTGACTGATTGAATATAACTTTTAAATAAATACTTCAATAACATATTTAAAAATCAGACATGTAAAAATAAGTAAAGTTCATTTATTTTTTGGGTAGCTTAAAAGCGTCTGACAAAAGCTCTGGTCCATCAAAAGTGTCTGACACTTATGATATTACTTTAAAATAATATTCTACATAATATATATATAAAAATCAGCCATGTGAATTTAAGTTAAATAATTCTTCTTTTTAGTTACCTTTCTCACCTAGTACCTGCCCAGGTGTCACTCGGCAAGTTCCACAAGCGCGTAGGTATTCAAGGCACACGAGACGCTACTGAACACTTAAGGTTTCATTCGTGTGAAAATAAGTTATGTCTGATCGCTCTGGGATCTTACTCTATGATATACTATTGTTAATTTTGGTCGCCTGCTTTCTATTTTCTAGATAGTTTATTAGCCAATCCATGCTTTATTAATTACACCATACTTACTTAATTTTTTTATTAGAATTTGCCTATCTATTGTTTCAAACGCACGCTGTAAATCAAGGAAAATTGCTCCAATAGCATAGTTATCATCCAAAAGATATTTCCAATCAGTGTCACCAGTAAAGTGCGCATCATGGGATTTTTTTTTATTAATAACTTTATTCGAAATTTGACTTTGGCATCAAGTTCTGCTTCGATCGAAATGAAAATTAAGCAAAAAATAGTCACGTGATTCACATTATCTGTCAAATTTAAATTTTTTTCAAAAAATAAATCAAAAGTGGGGTTATCTCTGAAAATATCGAAAAAAATTAATAGAAAAAGTTTTTTTAAATGCAGTTTCCAGCCCACATGCAAAATTTCAGCTGCATAAGATAATTTTGATTTGTTACCTATATTTTGTAAATTGCATCACTTTTGCCAAAATAAAACTCTACGCAACCTACATAAAACTTCTAAGTTTTGACCATGCTTTATTTCAGATACATTTTCTTTAAAATAGCGCCATATTAAATGTGTGTTTTTCTACAAAATCAAAATTGGGCTATTAAAATTTGGTCGCATATGTGATGCAAAGTTTATTTGTTTTTGACCCTGTATAAGGTAACTTCATAAAATAAGTATTTTTGAAAACGTAGTTTGTGTCTGAAAGTAATACACCTTAATATTAAGACAAAAAAGAACACAATGTCTTCTGTAAAGTGTTTTTAAGTGGAAAATAAATTTTCTATAATTCCCGTCGATGATCGACCCTGACAAGTGATTTGTCTTCGAGCCCTGTTTCCTTCTGCCAAACTGAGCCTCACTGATGAGCCGTAAACGGCGAAACGCGTCTGGGGATGAGTTTGGCGGAAGGAAACAGACAAAACCTTTTCGAATTAAATAAATTTTAGTTTAACAACGTAAAGTTTATCTATTTTCAACGATTTAATTTAAAACCCCTATATTATATTTTATTATTAAGCTCTCTTATCTATCTCATAATAACGTTAACGTGTATTACTTTCAGACACGAACTACGTTTTCAAAAATACTTACTTTATGAAGTTATTTATACAGGGTCAAAAACAAATAAACTTTGCATCATAATATGGGACCAAATTTTAATAGCCCAATTTTGATTTTGTAGAAAAACACACATTTAATATGGCGCTACTTTAAAGAAAATGTATCTAAAATAAAGCCTTGTCAAAACTGAGAAGTTAGTAGGTTGCGTTGAGTCTTATTTTGCAAGAGTGGTTCAATTTACAAAATATAGGTAAAAAATCAAAATTATTATCTTATGCAGCTGAAATTTTGCATGTGGGCTAGAAACGGCATGTAAAAAAACTTTTTTTATTAACTTTTTTCGATATTTTCAGAAATAACCTCACTTTTGAATTATTTTTTGGAAAAAATTAAAATTTGACAGATAATGCGAATCACGTGCCTACTATTTTTTGCTTAATTTTCATCTCGATCGACGCAGAACTTGATGCCAAAGTCAAATTTTGAATAAAGCTATTAATAAAAAAAATTCCATATGATGCGGACTTTACTGGTGACACTATATTATATTCTGAACTGCAGTTTCACAACTGTGATTTTTTCGAAATCCTGACTGGGTAGCAACCAAGATGTTATTTTCCGTAGTGAATTCTAATAACTGTTTATATACAACCTTTCCAAAAAAATGTTCTACTGTTACCAGCATATTGATTGGTCTCAGATCATCAGCCCTGATTGAACCCTTAACTGTCTGCATTGGAATAACTGTAGAAACCTTTAACAACGACGTTACCTTACCGATTTCCAGTGAAGTGTTTATAAGGTTTAAAAGTGGGTTTTCAATGGTGTAATAAATATTCTTTAAAAATTCCGAAGTTATTTCATCTGGATTGCCCTTATTAGGTAAGGAAAATACAATGTCTCGTAGTTCCCCAGAATCGATCAATCGAAATGAGTTTAAGGTTCTGTGATTTATGCAAGCAGTTGATGATAATCCATTTGACAGCTTACCTATGTCTATGTCCTTAATAACATTATTTATACTTTCAACAAAAAAATTGTTAAAGTTTTCTGCTATATCCTCGGGTGTGTCATAAATCCAGTCAATCTCCACCTTGTCAATCTTTCTTTTCTTTTTATCTGTTTTCTTCGAGTTTCCTTTTGATAAATCAATTTATTTCTGGTAGTATTTTTTCTTTTCTTCCCTGATGGCTGTAACAATACTATTCCTATATTTCGCTTTGTTAGTGTTCGTTCTATTGGTTTTAAGAATTTTATAGCTATTGTCCCTGTCTGCAATCGCTTTTCTTACCCTATCGTTAAACCATTCCTTACATCTGGACTTTGTAATGTATTTATTTCTTATTCACTCTAACATGATAGGTATTACGTAATTAGCTTACTTTTACCTTATTTTAATGTTTTTTTTTGGTTTTTATGGTATTGTTGGCGTAAAGTGAAAATTAGTGGCTTTATTATTTATAATATTACAGAATCGCAGAATTAAATTTTAAAATATGTGGCTGTAGCTAAGGCTCAAAATTTCTTTTGTAACAGTTTAACAGTTACCTAGTTTAGATAGTTATTTTTAAGATGGTATAATACTCATTCTCACATAAGGAAGTTATGGCTGCCCTCTAGAAGAATCATTGTTGAGATAGTTTTAAAGGTTGTTGGGGAAGAAAAGTCCTTTCTACCTTCTTACATATCGCCGGCTTAACCTGCTAAACCAGTAAGTCCAGAAATCAAAATTTTACAGGGAGACCAAAAACGCGTTATAATTAATTTACAAATCAAATAAGAAAAACGGAGATACATGTTTTTCCTAATGCATACTGGCGGACTTATGAGTTTAGCCAGGGTTGGACTTACGGGTTAAGTAAATACAAGAGCCACACATTAAGGATTTCTTTGGAGTTACTTAAATTTCTTAGATAAATAGATTATTTTTTTTTACAAAAGATGGCGGTAAAATGTAAAATTTGATCAAATGTGGACTTACGGGTTTAGCAGGTTAAGCCGACGATATATAATATTACAATTGCCTACGCGTTTCGGCTTACATAAACCATCATCAGCGCGTAGAGGTATGAAAAATCTCATACAGTGAGGACCTAAAGTCCGTCCCCCCCTCTAACTTCTAAACCGTTCGGTATATTTTAATGAAATTTTGAAAGATAATATTTGAGCAAGTCTTGCACTTTTTGACATACCAATGACAGCTTTAAATGTCAAGATGACAGCTGGGTCCGCTTTTGGAATATTTTTTTAAATGGAACACCCTGTATATTTTTACATTTTTAAATTCCACATAAAATTATAATTATTTTTTATTTAATGCATTATTAGTCTATACTTCATAGTTTCCGAGATATTGACTCTCGAAAAGTGACATTTTTGAAATTTGACAGCTTATAACCTTCTAACAGTACGTCTTAGAGCAAAACGGCTTACATGTCCCTATCTTCAATTTTTATTATCTTCCCAAAAAAATCAACTTTCAGTTAAACCGGAACAACTATATTTCCTGCTTTCGAGTTACATCCGGTTTAACCGGAAGTTGATTTTTTTGGGAAGATAATAAAAATTGAAGATAGGGACATGTAAGCCGTTTTGCTCTAAGACGTACTGTTAGAAGGTTATAAGCTGTCAAAGTTCAAAAATGTCACTTTTCGAGAGTCAATATCTCGGAAACTATGAAGTATAGACTAATAATGCATTTTATAAAAAATAATTATAATTTTATGTGGAATTTAAAAATGTAAAAATATACAGGGTGTTCCATTTAAAAAAATATTCCAAAAGCGGACCCAGCTGTCATCTTGACATTTAAAGCTGTCATTGGTATGTCAAAAAGTGCAAGACTTGCTCAAATATTATCGTTCAAAATTTCATTAAAATATACCGAACGGTTTAGAAGTTAGAGGGGGGGGGACGGACTTTAGGTCTTCACTGTATAGGGCCACATAGTGAGACGCACCCAGCAAATAACATCAATAAAACAATATAAAAGTTACATCACAATCATGATTTTAAAAAAATATACTAACATGTAGAGCAACAAAAAGGTACCCTGTAGAAGGAACGATACCTTAAATTTGTTTATACATAATTTTATAGTTGACCAGAAACAGATGATAGTCTCTAACTTATTTTTATTTGAGCTAGATTTTAAAAGTTGTTTCGTTTTTTTTTCCAGATGAATGTAAGAAATAGCATCCCAATAATAGAGAAGCAAATAGTACTTACTTCAGATCTTAAACTCAATTATTTCGTCGGGCAAAACCAAATAACCGACCTCGATTTATCGTGTAAAATTTCCAATACCACTGAACTAGCAGCTGCCATTAACCATTATTCATCTGTTAAATTCTGTGAGGGAGGACCCGGCATTGACGAAACAGATATTGGTTTTAATCCTAACACCTTGACCTATTACAAAGATTATTCCAGTCAAACCTGGAGACATAAACGATGTACGTTTCTTTCGCAGTCTGGAACAGTTTGTTTACGTTGCAGATACGTTAAGAAATACTTTAAGCAAAAACAGAAACATAAAGTATGCTCGACAGATCAGGTGAAGCCTATGATTGAGGAGGTAGCTGAGGATTTTGATGATAAAAATGAGAATGATGCTGAGGAAAATATGGCTAGCAATAATGTCGAAATTAGTCAAGATGATTTACAGAAGACTTGAAATTAGCTAATAATTTAGTTATTATATCTGAGCAATGTGATTTTGGCCGGTAACTGGAATAAGCTCAATGTTAGTACCAGTTCTGCGATCATTAGTAAGTAGATTTTTTAGATTTGATAAAAAGTTTTTAAAATTAAATTGATAATTTTGTATTGTTTTTTATAATATATTTAAACAATTATCTGGTTATTTTAAGTTAGGGCTAGTTAATGGACTAGCCCCAGACAATCCCTTACATAACACAAGTTTATAGAAAATCTCTCAATATAAGGTGATCTACGGTGAGTCACCTATCCTATAAAATCCCGGAAACTGCCTCTTTTCCACATTTATTTCAATTGTTTAGCCAATTAAACTACAGAAAGCGTCATGTCGATTTCAGATTGTTCACTTGTTTCTCTAAAAGCATAAAAAGTATTTCTGATTTTAGAACTTCTCTCAAGTAGTTCAGATTATATCAAATAAATTTCGATTTTTTGAAATGATATTTAAAGTAGACCAAGCGATGTTACGGTTGCACAGGTATAAAAGAGCAGCATTTACTAGGGCGAGCCGCCAGGCGAGTTTAAAAAATGATAGTGATAAAGAAGTTTTTTAGCCACAAATAATTTTTAAACATTGTTTTCACCAAATTTCTTACATTTTTTAACATTAGGTTAAGGCGTTGTATTTTTGTTGACAAAAGTTGACCCCGCGGTCATTGTTGGCCAATAAAAAATACCTATACAGGGTGTCCCGTAACTATGGTGATCATACAGCAACAGGTTGATTGAGAATAAAAAAATTAAAAAATAGTAGACTTGAAAATAGGTGCTTAATTTCTTATGATAAAATATTTCGTAACTGAAGTCTTCTACGGTGTTTTTTGGAAAATTGGTCTAAAACTTCTGGTGACACAATTTGATTTCTATGGATATAAAGTAAGGCAAGACCATTCAACCTAGTTGCGGCCATTGTTGACCGTAAATAAGATTTAACAATCTTCATAAGGAAGAAAATGATCTTTCTGGTGTACAACTGGTTACCGGAATTGTTGCTAATATTTTTTTATTATTCGGAAAGTATGAATCAGTTTTTATAATTGTGTCAATTATATTGGTAGGTTTTTCGCCTTTCTGTTCCCAATATAGGTTCCATAACTTTAACTCACCTTCTAACTTTGCCACAGAACAAGAGATTTCATCCTGATAAAAGTGTATGGCAGCCAAAAATGTTTCTTGGTTAAGTTTATCAAGGTAGGCAGGAACAATGTTCCATAATTCCGCTACATTGGAGTGTTTTTCAGAAAATCTAATCGTTAATTCAGAAATTAAATAGGTAATCTAAAAATGGTAAAAAAATAGAGAATTCATAATATTTATCTGTATTAGCGAATTCATAATTTGCACGATTTGTCTGTTTCTTAGTAGTTAATTTAATTTCGATATTTAAAATTTGGGCTGTGGAACAAATTTTTGAAAAATCAAGTGAAAATAATTATCACTATCAGATCCTATTTCTTCCAATGCTTTTAAGACTAAATTAGAAATTTCAAATGCTTTGCTAATATCGAGGACACTTTGTAGTTAAGTAGATAGAGGTATTAATAATTTAATGCAATCACTGATGATAAAAAGAGATACCAAGAAATCAGATATGTTGTAATGGCTGCTAAAAGGGTACTAGCTTTGGAGGATGATACACTATTGCCATTTTGTTCCGTATCATCTAAGAAGTCAATTAAAGTAGGTCACATTTCCAAGAAGTCAATAATAGCTTCGTGTTTCTCCACCCATCTAGTTTCACACATTTTTTAAATTTTTTTTAAAGGATCGTAATGTTCTTTTGCTTCTTTGAGTTTGACAATAAACTCGTTCATTTGAACTAATGAATTAGCTATCATTTTTTTTGAGGTCCGGGCCCCTTCGGACCCGCCAGTGAGTGTACGTAATTTTTCTGAAGTGTAAAGCGGAAATAAGAGACTGGTAAAGTTCTTTAGTATTTCTGTTTACACTGCTAAAGGGATGTTTTCCGGGTAGAAAAGTATCTGAAAGTGCATATTTTTCTTTCGGTTGTAAAGAAGATACCAGTACTCGTCAAAGTTTTATAATAAAATATATTTCATTAATAAATTTTAAAAACAATCGATTAGCTAATACATATGTTTCACCTTAGCGTAATTAAGATGTATTACATTAAAGTAAAAAATTAAAATAGCAATAAAATATTTGTGTTGTCACTGCATATACAGGGTGGCCCTTTAGTGTGGCAAAGTACAATAGCTCCGTTACTATTTCAAATACATTAAAAATATTAATACAAAAGTTGAAGGGCAGTAAGTGACTTATAACGTAAAATTATTTTTAACTCTATAGGGTGGCTCAAAAAAGCGGAACAAGAAAAAATGTACTTTTTTCAAATGGAACACCCTGTATATTTTTACATTTTTAAATTCCACATAAAATTACAATTATTTTTTATCAAATACATTATTAGTCTATACTTTATAGTTTCCGAGATATTGACTCTTGAAAAGTGACATTTTTGAACTTTGACAGCTTCTAACTTTCTAACAGTACGTCTTAGAGCAAAACGGCTTACATGTCCCTATCTTCAATTTTTATTATCTTCCCAAAAAAATCAACTTCCAGTTAAACCGGAACAACTATATTTCCTGCTTTCGAGTAACATCCGGTTTAACCGGAAGTTGATTTTTTTGGGAAGATAATAAAAATTGAAGATAGGGACATGTAAGCCGTTTTGCTCTAAGACGTACTGTTAGAAAGTTAGAAGCTGTCAAAGTTCAAAAATGTCACTTTTCAAGAGTCAATATCTCGGAAACTATAAAGTATAGACTAATAATGTATTTAATAAAAAATAATTATAATTTTATGTGGAATTTAAAAATGAAAAAATATACAGGGTGTTCCATTTAAAAAAAGTACATTTTTTATTGTTCCGCTTTTTTGAGCCACCCTATAGAGTTAAAAATAATTTTACGTTATAAGTCACTTACTGCCCTTCAACTTTTGTATTAATATTTTTAATGTATTTGAAATAGTAAAGGAGCTATTGTACTTTGCCACACTAAAAGGCCACCCTGTATGGTTATCGCTAAAAGTTAAAAAAGTTAAAGTTAAAGAATCACGGAATGTTAATAAAAAGTATGTAAATAATAAAATTTCGCCAAATTCGTGGAACGATTCTGTAACGAAATTTACATCGCTATAAACATGTAGTATATATACAAATATCTGATATACCTGTCGGATTTACATCATTCTATGATCACTATAACTTTACAGCGTTGTAAAATTGTTTGCACAATCAAACCATTTGGTTTAAAATAAATTAAAATATACATAAAATATCTAAAGTAGGTATATTTATTTTCAAGGTATAGCGATGTACTCCACGCATCCTAGTCAGACAATCAGGTCGAGCCTCTACAAGCTTATGTTCTTATTGGCCGACGGTATTTCGCTGGCAAGCAGCGTGCATCCGTTCATATTCACTCTATCTTGAAAATAAATAGACTATATAAAGCTACTTTAATGGACCCAGTTTCTGGTTGTATTTTAAACGTTATTTTTTGACATTCACACAAAAAGTTTCGTATTTATTTGTACAATATTTATTAGAAGAAACCCTGTACCTGTACATTTTAGGAAAACAAACAACATAATAAGACTAGCACCATTATTAGTGTCAACCAGTTTGCAATAACGCTACAAATTTATAGTCGCATAAAAAACTAAACAATATTTAAAAATACAGTTACATATAAAAGTTCCCTCCAGTCTCAAAGCCCCCCCCCCCGTTCTAATTGAAAAATGTTTCTAAGTTTGATGTTGGTCAAGGTACTGTAGTTTTAGTTGCCTTCTCAAAATTTTTCCTGCAGAGTTTTTGGGAATTTCCTTGACAAGTTCAATTCCACCTTCAAGTCGTTTATATTTGGCCACTTTTTCGTTGATAAATTCGTTGAGGTTGTCTATATCGAGATTTCCTTTGGGTTGAATGTAGGCCCTTGGAACTTCTCCGAAAATATCATGTGGTATACCGATCACAGCGGCGTCTGCCACTTGGGGATGATTTCTAAGTAGTTCTTCTAACTCTGCTGGGGCCACCTAAAATATTTTATTAAAGGGAATTACATTATAAAAATGTTAACGTAGGAGAATCCTTTACAATGCATTAACTGCCTAAACCACAGTAAAAACTGCTAAGTATTCATTTCAACATCGAGAAAGTTAACAGCATTGCCCGGAAGGACATCTTGACTAGGGCTGGGCGATATTGAAATTGCAATATCGATATTAAAAAATATCGATACAGTCGCGATTATCGATATTTATCGATATATCGGTATTTTATTTTTTAAATATCGTTATTCGATATATCTATAATATGTATTATCGATAAAACATAAAAATATTATATTATAAATACAGTGTCACCAGTAAAGTGCATCATATAAGATTTTTTTTTATTAATAGCTTTATTTAAAATTTGACTTTTTGGCATCAAGTTCTGCTTTGATCGAGATAAAAATTAAGCAAAAAAATAGTAGTCACGTGATTCGCATTATCTGTCAAATTTTAATTTTTTCCAAAAAATAATTCTTATTATTTCTGAAAAAATCGAGAAAAAGTTATTAGAAAAAGTTTTTCTAAATGCAGTTTCTAGCACACATGCAAAATTTCAGCTGCATAAGATAATTTTGATTTTTACCTATATTTTGTAAATTGCACCACTTTTGCAAAATAAGACTCAGCGCAACCTACATAAAACTTCTCAGTTTTGACAAGGCTTCTTTAAAGTAACGCCATATTAAATTTGTGTTTTTCTACACAAACGTTATTATGGCATAGCTTAATAATAATGAATTATAATATCGGGGTTTTAAATTAAATCGTTGAAAATAGATAAACTTTAGGTTGTTAAACTAAAATTTATTTTCCACTTAAAAACACTTTACTGAAGACACTGTGTTCTTTTTTGTCTTAATATTAAGGTGTATTATTTTCAGACACAAACTACGTTTTCAAAAATACTTATTTTATGAAGTTACCTTATACAGGGTCAAAAACAAATATACTTAAAATATGTATTTTTGAAAACGTAGTTTGTGTCTGATGAAAGTAATACACCTTAATATTAAGACAAAAAAACACAGTGTCATCAGTAAAGTGTTCATTAAGTGGAAAATAAGTTTTAGTTTAACTTAATGTAAAGTTTATCTATTTTCAACGATTTAATTTAAAACCTCATTATTTATTTTTTTACTTTCAGACACAAACTACGTTTTGAAAAATACTTATTTTTTGAAGTTACCTTATACAGGGTCAAAAACAAATAAACTTTGCATCACATGCGACCAAATTTTAATAGCCAAATTTTGATTTTGTAGAAAAATACACATTTAATATGGCGCTACTTTAAAGAAAATGTATCTGAAATAAAGTATTGTCAAAACTAAGAAGTTTTATGTAGGTTGCGTTGAGTCTTATTTTGAAAAAGTAGTGCAATTTACAAAATATAGGTAAAAAATCAAAATTATCTTATGCAGCTGAAATTTGCATGTGGGCTAGAAACTGCATATAAAAAAAACTTTTTCTAATAACTTTTTTCGATATTTTCAAAAATAACCCCACTTTGGAATTATTTTTTGAAAAAAATTAAAATTGACGTGACTATTTTTTTGCTTAATTTTCATCTCGATCGAAGCAGAACTTGATGCCAAAGTCAAATTTTGAATAAAGCTATTAATAAAAAAAAATCCCATATGATGCGGACTTTACTGGTGACACTGTATATCAATATTTTCTTATGTGCCCTGTAAAACTCCGTACCTTCATTTCAAGGGGAGACTCTAATAATTATGAAAACATGAAGAAAAAAAGATTGAATTAAATATTGGTCCTTAAATGTGTTATAAGGACGATATTGAAATTCCAATCGAATATCGATATAGTCGATATATCGATAATATCGATAAATCGATGTTTTATTTTTAAATATCGTTTATCGATATTTTATTTTTTAAATATCGTTTATAGATATATCGAATTTTTGCCCAGCCCTAATCTTGACCTTCCTTAAGATCGAGACTATTCAATGCAATATTTAAATAAATATATTGCAAAACTTTGTCATTCTTTTCTGTCCAAATTATTATACGGGTATTCGTTGACTTAATAATTAAGGTATTTTTAATACTGACCTGAAAACCTTTTACTTTAATTAGTTCTTTAACTCTATCGGTAATAAACAGCAAGCCATGATCTTTGTAATAAGCCAAATCTCCGGTCTTAAACCAGCCGTCCTGAAAACTTTCTTTTGTGGAGTTCGGGTTGTTATGGTAACCTTGCATTACTTGTGGTCCCTGTTTAAATTAAATTAAAAACTAGAATCAATTCGGTTTTAAAATTAGTAATTAGGTAAGTACTTGCTTTATTGCTGTAAAGGTCAACGGTATAATATAAATTTTACTATGCGTGCATTTAAAATAGCACTGTCATTTACATTACCTACTAATTTGAATAGTTTAAAATGGAAGAAAACTAAGGTACATTTACAATCGTCATAAATTTATGCCATGGTAAAATCGGTTACGGAATCGTAAAGTATTTTTCACAATAAATGGTTGACTCCGTTTAACTACCTGGGACGTTTTGCAAGAGCTCGGCCATAAAAATACAAATAAACTGTCGGTCAGGGTCGGATTATAATTTGTAATTATAGCAGGTAATTTTTAACTATCTTGTGCCTGCGATAACATCTTTCAGTCTTAGGAAGTGTTCAAGTTGTGCTACGGTTTCATTAAATAATATATTATTAATAACGAATTAAATATCTAAAGTCCTACCCTGTAGTGTATTTGCTTGTTGATTGTGTATAACAATTGGATTAAACTGGTAGTTTTGTTGCAGTCAATAAGTACCATTTAGGGTGAAAATACTTTAGCGTTAATTTTTTTTACTGTAAAGCCGGCACCATACTTCGTATACGAATATTCGGCAATTCAAGTGTGTGCGCCGGGGTTAACAAAATAATTTTTTTGTTTTTTAATGAGAATTCAAAGTTGGTGTGATTTTATAAGTTTTTTTTACATCTTTACATACCTTTACCAGTATTTCCCCAGATTCGTTCGGCCCTAACGGAGTGCCAGTATGGTCATCTATTTTAATCAGTTTGACCTGCGTATTTGTTACTACTTTACCAATTGACCCTGCACATGCGTCGCCATATTGAAGTTTCATTGGTTTTGATATCATGGTCACTACCGGTGATGTTTCTGTCAGTCCATAACCTAAAATATTTAAGAATATAAATTATTATTATTATTATTATAGGGAATAAACTCACAATCATCTTCACAAATATATTATAGGTCAGTTTATTGGGGTGTACATGTTTCGGTACTAGAAAGTACCATCATCAGCACCACAGGGTCCAAGTGCCACTTACATGAAGGAATGTAAAAAAATATATACAGGGTTAGGAAAAATTACCAGAACGGTCGATTATTTCAAAATATACAGGGGTTATCAAAAAACGTCTTATATAAAAAATGTAGGGCTGTTAAAAATCTACATATCGGTGATAAATTGAAATATACAGGGTCGCCCACAAAGTTGTGGAGAATGATAGTTATATTTTTTAAAATGGAACACCCCGTATAGTATATTTTTACATTTTTCAGTTCCACATAAAATTATAATTATTTTTTATTAAATGCATTATTGTCTATACTTCATAGTTTCCGAGATATTGACTCTCGAAAAGTGACATTTTTGAACTTTGACAGCTTATAACTTGCTAACAGTACGTCTTAGAGCAAAAAGGCTTACATGTCCCTATCTTCAATTTTTAATTGCTTCCCAAAAAAATCAACTTCCGGTTAAACCGGATGTAACACGAAAGCAGGAAATATAGTTGTTCCGGTTTAACTTGAAGTTGCTTTTTTTGGGAAGACAATAAAAATTGAAGATAGCGACATGTAAGCCGTTTTCCTCTAAGACGTACTGTTAGAGAGTTAGAAGCTGTCAAAGTTCAAAAATGTCACTTTTCGAGAGTCAATATCTCGGAAACTATGAAATATAGACTAATAATGCATTTAATAAAAAATAATTATAATTTTATGTGGAACTGAAAAATGTAAAAATATACAGGGTGTTCTATTTACAAAAATATAACTATCATTCTCCATAACTTTGTGGGCGACCCTGTATATTTCAATTTATCACCGATATGTAGATTTTTAACAGCCCTACATTTTTTAGATAAGACGTTTTTTGATAACCCCTGTATATTTTGAAATAATCGACCGTTCTGGTAATTTTTCTAACCCTGTATATACAGTGTGTCTACTTATATAAGTTGGAACCCGAGTTGGAACCATATGGAAAACTTTTTTATTATTGGTTTTATGGAAAAAAATTATTCTTCATAAAAAGTTCTGCATGGTCTAAAACTTAAAATGCAACCTTCAGTTATCAAAATTTCCCAGTCATATATGAGGTATATCAGAAATTACGAGTTTTGCTTAAGAGTAAAGTACCTTTATTTTTGGCAATACAGAAGAATGTTATGAAGAAAAGTTATTTTGAATTAAAAGTTATATTCAAATATGCAATTACAGTTAGGATTTAGCATGAAAATTTAAGTTTTGTGATTATTCACGTTTTACATTATAAATTATTTGTATTTATCTCTCTATCTAAAATAATAATCTTAGTAAAGCTGCCATTTCTAATGTATTTTATAAATACCAACGCACTATGACATTCCGTGACAAGTATTTCATGTCAGTGCATCCTAGATTACATTAAATTGTATCAAGCCAGAATAATTAATACGGAATGATTAGTAAATAATCACAAAACTTAAATTTTCATGCTAAATAACTGTAATTGCATATAACTTTTAATTCAAAATAACTTTTCTTTATAACATTCTTCTGTATTGTCAAAAATAAAGTTACTTTAGTCTTTCGTATATTCGTAGTTTGTGATATACCTCGTATATGACTGGGAAATTTTGATAACTAAAGGATGTTTTTTGACTTTTAGATCATGCAGAACTTTCTATGAAGAATAACTTTTTTCCATAAAACCAATAATAAAAAAAGTTTTCCATATGGTTCCAACTTAAGTAGACACACTGTATATTAAAACAATGAAAAGGACAAGAACATTATTGTATACTTGGACGAAGACATCAGCATTAAATAAATTTTCTCTCTCCTGATGATGAACGTTTCTACGTTCGAAACATGTAAGAGACCTCTAAAGAATTTTTATTTTATTAAATTTTAGGGAGGAAGACTTTTAGTTTTTTCTTTCTTTTCCATACTTTCAACTCCACTTTAAGCATGGCCTATTTCTTCAAATCAAACATAATTTATTGAAAATTAACCCTGGATATTTTATCATAACAAAGTAAGCACGAATGACCTATTTCCAAGGTTACTATCTCTTGTTGCTAAGGGCCATAGTTATGGGACACGCTGTATAGATATTTTTTTATGACCTTAATGATCAACAATGACTTTGGTTATTCGCTTAAACACCTTGAAAATTACCTTGTGAAATGAAAATGTGTTTTCCTGCTTTGTTTAAAAATCTTTCTTCGTCTAAGGCCCCAAGAGGTGCGGCGCCACTCATAATGTTTCTAAGGTGTTCGAAATATTCTATTTTTGCGTCTGGATGATGTGTAAGGAACAAAACTAAAACGAAAATATTTCGTGTGATTATCGTTGCATAATGGGAAGGCGAGGGGGAAATCACTGAAAAAATTTGTACACTGAAATCCGCCTTTCAGAAAATATTCCCCGATATTACCCAAAATTTTTTGAAATTCCCCGAAATATCCTAAACTTTAATATCTTGGAAATTCCTTTAATTTTTTTGCAATTCTCCAAAAGTTCCCCGAAATTCACCGCAATTTCCCGAAATTCCCTGCAATTCCCCAAAGCGCTCTTGAAATTCCCAGCAAAAATCGGCCGATTACATTTACAACAACGTTGCCAAATTGTAGAAGATATTATTAAATATTATGAAAAATACGTTTGTGCCTCGAAATACCCCGAAATACCTTGAAATTCCCCAGAAATTTCCCGAAATACCTTGAATTCCCCCGAAATACCTCGAAATGCCCCTGCAATTTTTTACTTTGTACACTAAAATACCCCAGTGATTTCCCCCTCGTGGGTAGGTAACCTAACAGTTCTTTTTGCTATTTTTCATTTGTCTCATGAGTACTCGGTTAGCGGGAAAATTGTTATTATGACACGATATCGAAAAAATGTTACAGAGTAAGATGCAAACATTTGAAAATAAATTTTTTAACATTTTTTGAAGAAAATATTGAAAGTATTGCGATAAAAACGGCTTCTCTCATAATCATAATCAACTAAAAACAACTTATCTTATAAATAACACATCCCTAAAAAAAACTAGTAAAGTAAAGGATTTGGGTGTGATTTTTAATTTTTCGTTGACGAACACGTTGAATTTGTCATCAACCCTTCTTCGAAAATGTTTGGTTACATTATAAGAAAATGTAAACTGTTTTATAATATTAAACCATTAATACGCCTATTTAATTTCTTTGTTCTAAGTAAACTAAACTTGGCTAGTCTTGTTTGGAACCAGAGCTGCCGCAATTACTTTTAAAAAGTAATTCAATTACAATAATTACCCATTACCCTCCGAAAAGGCATCAATTACAATTACCATTTACTAACAGTATGATAAAAATATTTAAATTACCAATTACCCACTAAAAGTAATTGATTTCTTGATCAATTACCGCATCCGAATTACTGCGTTTAATTCAATAACTTTTATACTAATTCAATTACTTTATAGTAATGGAACTACCCTAAAAGTAATTGAATTATCTTGAATCTTGAATCTATAAATTATAGGCACTTTTTTGGCAAATAAATTACTCTTGAGTAATTTAATTACATTTTGGTAAGTAATTGAATTACATTTTGGTAATTCAATTACATTTTGATAATTGAATTACATTCTGGTAATTGAATTACAGTTTGGTAATTGAATTACATTTTTAAAATTGAATTAGTATATGAGCAATGGTATTACTTTTTTCACATTTTCCAAAAAAAGAGTGGTATAGGTAAGGTATTATCTTTTTTAATAGCAGCAGGTCCTACTATCACACTTTATTATAGAATTTTTTTTTTTTAATTTCTAAATTTATAGTTAAACTTAATCTCCTAATTTTGATAAGTACTTTTGACAAATTGACCAGTAATAACAACTGTCTTTTTTATATAATATGTTGAAATTTGTTGAAATAAAACAAACATAATATTAGGAAAAATAAAAAATAATTGAAAAAAAACTAGAGGTAGGTACTAATACCTACTACTACTAATAGTACTATAATATACAGATAGGTACAAAGAAACGCGAAATTTTTACAAAAACAAATACCTACGAAACGTTTGTTTTTTATTAGCTTTCAAAATAACTAATTCTTTAAAATATTTGTCAGATAGAGCATGTCTTCGGGTGGCTATTGATCTTAGCCTTAGCCGCGATTTAACCAAAAAATATTTTTCTTTCTAGAGTAAAGGAATTATGAAAATTTTTAAAGGAATTGAATTATTTTGGAGTAATTCAATTAGTTTTAATCTAATTGAATTGTTCGGGAGTAACTAAATTACTTTTTATGTAATTGAATTATTTGAGAGTAATTCAATTACTTTTAAGTAATTCAATTACCTCAGATTTCTTAAAACCAATTACCAATTACAATTACTTTATCACAATAATTGGAAAATCAATTACAATTACTATTTTCAAAAAGTAATTCAATTACTAAGAAGTAATAATTGAACACGATTTTTAAATTATTTTAATTCAATTACCGCTCTGTTTGGAACCCCATGGACAATATTCAGAATAAATTTATCAAATACCTTTCAGTAAAACATAATTTTATTATACCTAAAAACGATCTTTCTCTGGCCCGACAGAACCAGTACGCTGTACGGTTCGGTATAAAGATAAATAAGAGCTCTTTCTTTGCCACTGATGTAGGCAATAACTTTACAAGTTGATTGAGAAAGAGCTAGCATATTCCATAAATTTATTCTATTTTTGTCGTCGCAACAATTTTTTATATTACCCAGTGGTGGTGCGGCAAAGATTAAAGTGATGTCGTTGTTCCTTAGAACATTAAGAAATGTGTCTGGATAGAACCGCGGTACTGTCAGTACTTTTGCCCCTTTGGTCATAACGTTGAGGGTTGTTATTGTGAATCCATAGATGTGAAACATGGGTAATATCCCTGGAGTTATTTCTTGAAAACTACCTGAAATAAACAATAATTCATGTAATTAAATTCCTTAAAAAAATAGTAGTATATAGTGTGTCTGAGTATAGTAATAGGTATATGGCATAACCAGTTGAACGTTTTAAATTTATATGTTCGCTGTAGGCGTTCGGATATAGCTAAAATATGTTTATAGCTGCCAATCAACTTAATCCAAAAGTCAGGACAATATACACACTTTAGTAAATACTCAGTGAAACACTGCATCTAGAGTTTATAAGGTCTTTAATAGAAAACCTATTTGACCAAAAAGCTGATCTTGTCTATCAGCATAGAGGTGTACAATAGGTCGTGAGTGCATGAAGTTCGAGTCACACGTCTAGCTGATCCCCGGCTTTAGCTAGTGCTAGACGAAGAAAACGCAAGTAGATGGATGAACAGACAGAGTCCAAAGTGTTTCCAAATTAATTAAATTAAGAATAATTAACGAAGCTCTGTAGTCTGTATTGTTTTTTCATTGAAACATACCCCTTCCTTTAAATAAACACTGTAAACAGTGCAATTTAGCGTTACTTACGTGTTGCTTTTTCTATACAATCAACATCTGGATCACTAATTTGAGTAAGATTCGCTACAATATTGAAATGTGATAGTTGAACTCCTTTGGGCAGTCCTGTCGTTCCACTGGAATATGGCAAAATGGCAATGTCATCTGGGCTCGGTGGTTCCAGATCGGGAATGTCGATTACCGTATTTGCTAATTCTGTAAAGTCTATCGATCCTTGGGGTACTGAGCGGTCTTTCTACAAAATAGCGTATGTAAATAGGGGGCAAGGTTTCATTACTTTTATAGGTATAATACAGATTAATTGGTCTGCGCTGTCGCTTCCCGGGGATAACACTCTCGCTTCTTACCAATCGGGACCGGGTGCTAAATTAGGATACGGCAGAGCATCAAGATACACTATTGGACAAAAGTAGAGCAACAAAGTGCTGTTATTTCTTTGAATTTGAAAAATTAAATAAAATATTGTGATCCCCAGCTAATTTTAATAAAATATGATCCCCACAATATCAGTAATATATCACAATATTTTGGTACACTTTAAACAAAATAAAGGTAGAGAAATATTTATAATTATAAAAATCGACGAAATGAAGTGCGACAAAAGCAACAAATTGTGTCAACAGTATTTTATTTTAGATAATAATATTACGATGAAAGAACATTAAACACATTTAAAAATTACAATAGCCAGAAGTATTATATTAAGAGCTGTTATCACTTGCCGCATTTAGGTAAAAAGGAGTGACAAACTACAAGAAAACTATTGGATAGAATTGGTTAAAATTTGGAATGTAGCTTTGAAATTTGATACTGTCATGACTGTATCACCTTCATTTTATCAATTTTGAAAAAAATAATTTATTTTGAAATTTTTTTTTCTAATTTAAAAAGATTGAAGGCGATATATTCATGTAGTATCAAATTTCGGCGTCCCGGAAGACAGTACAACTAATATTTTTGGCAAAAAAATTGCGGCCCACTGTATAATGTATTTTTTCGAATTAAGCAACTACAAACAAATACAACTATTTTATCTTTTGAGTTTTTTATATCTTGCTTTGTTGGTTCTTTAGTGGTTTTTATTTTTTTTCTCGAAAACAAAGCAAGATATGAAAAAACTCAAAAGATAAAATAGTTGTATTTGTAGTTTAATTCGAGAAAAATACATAATTTTAAAAAAAGTCAGTGGCGTTGGACTGTCTGCCGGGACGCCACTGGACTTAATAATTTTAATCTAATTGAGGTTAAATTATCCTCTTGTTATTACAAAGAGAATTGCCAAATTTCAACAAAATCGAATAAAAGAGTATTGAGATATTTGCGAACATCCGATTTTCTTAAAAAATTTGACACCCTGTATCGTAAAAACTATGCATTTTCGGACCCATGTTTATATAAACTTTTCTTCTTAAAATCACTTAAAGAAGCACCCCTTGGAGTTTGGCCACATACTTAAATAACACTCTGTATACAAATACGTGTACACATGTCATTTTAAATGTTTTTTTTGTAAACTACATTTTTATCTAAATCAAAGGTTACAGTATTATTATCTTTTCGTTAGCACAGCTATAATTTTTTTAAATAAATAATGATAATTATCTACATTTTTTCTAATGTCATGTAGAACCTTGCCCTTTGCCAGTTTAGCAATTCATTATTTTAATATATTTATTAAATTAGGTATACCGGGTGTCCGATTAGTTAGTCCTACACAGTAAAATATTTTACCGATATTCTATCGCAACGTATTTTTTTAAATAGGAGTTGTTAGTTTTTCTTTTTCTTCTCTACCCTATATATGAGGCCATTATTTGCAAAACTCGCTCTTTGCTATTTGGTTTACTTTTCAGGAGCAACAAAAAACTTTCTAGCTTGACCGCAAATTATTTTTTCGGTTCAATTAATTTTTTTCCCAATACATTAATACACATGACTAATAAAGATGATAATCGTAAATACGAATCTCCTATATAGTTTTTCAGAAAAAAAAAAAAGTTTTTTGCAAATAGAGAGTTTTGAAAAGAAAAAGTTAAACTTATTAACCAACTTGTAACATTAAAAATATTTTTAGAAC
Source organism: Polydrusus pterygomalis (assembly GCA_963969555.1). Classification (NCBI taxonomy): domain Eukaryota; kingdom Metazoa; phylum Arthropoda; class Insecta; order Coleoptera; family Curculionidae; genus Polydrusus; species Polydrusus pterygomalis. Next base: position 27,284,353 of record OZ018379.1, read on the forward strand.
TCAAGCAAAAATTAGTGCACTATCAACACTGGTTAGTCACGTAGGCCGAAGCAGAGAATGCCTATTGGCTGGCGAGCAAATAGGCAGTTTTGCAAATATACCGTTAATGTAAAGAAAGAGTTTTGCAAATAACCGATAACTCTTTAAACGATTTTACATAACAATAAAGAAGCAATTTTGAAACCGTTTAAAGGTGGCACTACATTCCCAATCAAAAATCTGATGAACTTAGCAAAAAAAAAAGGAAATTTTGATTATTTTGTCGATTAGAGTATTTTGCAAATAATTGCCTTATAATTATGTCAACTTTAATTTTTTTTTATAGCTCCAACGAACAAATCAATTTACAATAATTGCACGAGTCCAGAGATAGAAGTTTTGTTTTTTATGTAACAAAATAAAATATCCATTAAAAATAATGGTAGAAAATATTAAAAATTGAGGAAACAATTATTTATTGCTGGAATTTTCCGTCAGCATACGAAATCACACCGCCTTAACTTTACGGTTACAGAAAAATGTCAATCTGTGTGACGTATTTTAGACTTTTAATAAGCGCTGTAAAAATACAATTATCGGCATTTTTACACTAACGTATCAAGCTCGTATGCTCTTGGAAACTATTATTATAACATATTATTTTTAAACATATTATTCCCTACACTAGGTTTAAAAATGAGGACTTTATAATTAGGATAATCTTACAGATATAATGACAGGTAGGTATATAATAATTGTCTACAATTGATACTGAACAGTACTATATTTTGTCATTAACCAATTTATTGTATACGATGGGACACGCAAAAATGTAATAGTTTATAATCTAAAACTAAATACATACCATTGTTCTTGCGCAAATAATAGGATATTTTAGAGATAATTTTGCTGCCGCCTTCTCTGCGTTGCCATGCAACTCGTCCGTGGTTATTATTATTTTTGCTCCGCAGTCACTCAGTTGTCTTGCAATTTCATCTAAAATAGGTATAAAACATAGTTTAATGGGTTTTATGAATTTAATAATTAAATCAAGAGTTGGCATTTTGGTACAGAAAAAAGACAGGAATCCCACCTAAATGAATGAAAACAAGGCTCGAGACCACTGGCATCCTTGGTGCATTACTTAAATAATAACTTAATTTACAGTAAGCAATCGTATTTTCAATAGTATCTCCTTATTTAATGCGATTTAATAGTTTCTTTACAATCTGACAACAGCGCATGAGGCTTTCGGCTGTTGTCGCCATAGTTACTTCTAACAGCAACATTACGCAATGAAATTGTTTTGGAACGAAAGAGGGAAATAGCAGTTTCTAACTCTTATTTAGCACAATTGGCAACATGTACTGGCAAGCAGCCTCTGACCAATAACTAGTGTGTTTTCTCCCACACTCCCACCTGCAACCGCCACCGGCAGATCACCTGTTTTCCGTTTTTTAACGCCAGGTGTCCAGCTGAGCTGGCCCGGCCGCCAACGCCTGCTCGTCTCGCGTGGCGTGAACGTATTTTGCGCATTTTCATTGTTTGCTAGGTTAAGTGTTCGAGTTTTCGACGGATTTATTACATGGTACATAATTATGAGCGGTAAAATGTTACATTGCATGGTTTCTCTTGGTTTGGCTATTATGCTCCTACTTATGCATGTCAGTGGCGCAACCGGGGGGGGGGGGGGCTGCCGGGCTGCAGCCCCCCCCCCGAGCTTGGAAACTTAGCCTATTCGTTTAATTGCAAACCAATTTTTCATGTCACGCCTTTTACTAATATATTACTATAATTTACATCAATCATGTTATCAATAGTGAAATTATACTACGTCTGACTGAATGGACCGACCGAAATACTTTCACTGAGGCATCTGGATTACTGGCCAGCATTATATAAGTCCCAAATTTGTGATCGCACTAATGTGTACAGAAAGAATATATGCCGCAAGATTCTACAAACAGTCGATTTAAACCTTTTTTAAGCATTACAGTTAGCTAATGACGTAACAGATCAAGTTAAAGAAATAAGAGGCCTGGCAGATGATAATTTATTTTTTAGGAAGCTCAAGATCTACTTTCGGAATACGATATTGAAATCAGAGTACCTAGACTACCGCCAAGACAAACACAAAGATTGGTTATAAAAACCGATTCCGCTGCTGAGTATTTTAAAATAACAATTTTTATTCCGTTTTTAGATGGCCTCATAGCAAATCTCGAGGATCGGTTTTTAAAACATCGAGAAACCCTTCAAAATTTTGAATGCCTCTTTCCATATGATAATCAAGATTTTGATAGTCAATTTAAATGTTTTTTGAAACTTCACAGCTTCTACAAGAATGAGTTCCTTGAAGAGTTTTCCATTAAAACGATGTTAAAAGCTGAACTTGAGCTGTGGTATAAAAAATGCAAAAACAAAAACTGAAGGAAGATTTGGACAAAGGGTATTCCGAATGTGATGCCATTCCTAATATAAAAATGCTTTTACAAATTTTTTTAACTATGCCTATTACAACCGCCACATCTGAAAGGTCAAATTTAAATATTTAAAGACATATCTGCGTAGCACCACGGAAGAGGACAGATTAAATGGTTTGGCAGTTCTTTATGCGAACCACGATATTGATATTACCGTGGCAGAAATTCGGGACGAAAAGGCAAAAACAAAATGAAGAATTTTACTTTAATATTAGTATTATTAGTGATTACTTACAACTTATTGTATAAAGTTTTGTTTTGTTTTGTTTCAGTATAAGTATGATTAATAAATGCGTTACTTATTTTAAATACATTTTTACTAATTACAATAAAATCTCTAATTTTTTTTTCATAAATATTTAGTTAGGGCCAGCGGCGTTTTATTGCAGAAGTTTTAGGGGGCTGTCATTCTCGTCAATCATACGTATTTTACTCAAAAAAGGGCGTGGCACCCAAAATTTTTTTGCCTGCGGCGCAAAAGAGCGCCTTCGGCGCGAGAAGTTACAGCCCCCCCCCGAACTAAATTTCTGGTTGCGCCACTGCGTGAAGTTATTCCATTTACTCGAACTAGCCAGAGATATCGAATTTATTTTAAGATAATATATTTGTTTATTTAGAAATAATAAAGTAGTTTTTGCAATGATATTGTGAAACAGAAACATTTCTCTTGCATTTTCACCCTATAAGTGATCAGCTTTTTTTCCATTTCCCGCAATATGAATTTATATAAATTTTTGTTTATTTACACTGAGATGAAAGCATGGAAGAATAATAAGAGGAGAACTAACTCCGTCAAAGGCAGCTGCAATGTTGATAAACCAGCTGCTTTTATTTACAATATTGGGGACTTTTTGCCGGCATAGCATTGGCAGTTACGTAGGTATAACGTTATTTGCTATTGCTATACCTCCCTATTTTTGCCGAGAACTTGTTTTTTTAAAAAAGGTTTCTTTGGAAACACAGAGTGTACCTATTTTATTTTTATAATCTTGTGAATTCTTGATTACTGCAAATCTAAAATAAAGGATAAGAATAATAATTCCGAAACGTAGTTTTTTATTAAAACGGTGTACCTATGTATCTTTTACTATTAACCTAAATGTAAAACACAATAAAAAAATTAGTACGTTGAATTATACGAGCAATTTTAATCAAACCAAAGTTCGGGCAATCTAAATGGTGGCCTCGCGGTGAAAATAATTGTTAGAAAAATAAAATAATAAACTAGTGGTAATCTAGAGGGACTCTCTAGATATAATATGTTACAAGTTCGATGTGTTATAACGAATACGAGATGAAGTCTGTGCCAGCAAGATAGACAACTCATTTCATTCATAAACGCAGTTTTGCGCAACGCCTACTCACAGTCACTGTTTTAGAAGACGTTATGACACGTACAAATTTAAAATCAAATTATGTTCATTTGCTTTTTAGCTTTATGGCGTCATGGGTACCTAGATAAATGCTAAGCCGTTTCCGCTTTTGTTATGAATTGGTATTTTTAATAAATTATCTCTCTCCTTTTTTAACTTGACATAAGGCTGTGTGATATCAATTCGTTGGAAAAAAAGTGCTTTATCTTTTTGCCCGAGTCAGCCAATATGTTTCCATTTAAAAAAATTGAGTACTCGGTGAAAGAAGCCTTTCTAAAAAGTTTGTAGAAAATTTAAAACACAACAAACTTGAAAATTGCCTTTTGTCAACATTTTGGCTTAGAAGTAAAACCGTTTTGGAGAGTTTATAGCAATCTAGATGAAAAAAGAAAAATAATTTAACTAGCGTTCTCTAGGAGAACTACACCCAATTTGATTCAAATCCGCTTAACATCAAAAACCATCACCAATTTTATAAAGTAAATATTTACTTGGATCACCCTGTATCTCTTTAACCGTATAAGAAATGAAATGAAATGTCATGCATTCTTCCTCAAACACCCGGTATGTAGGTATGTAATGACAATGACGTAAACAAATTACGTTGCATATAATTTATGGTTTTATGATTGCGTGCATTTTAACAGATAGTAAAATATGCGTAGTACTTTAATGTGAGTAAACCATCCTTGTTGCTTACGTTCAAATGACTCTCATTTTGATGTTGCATATTTTAGGATTTATGTCATGCTTGCCAGTGAACAATGGTATTATAGGTGCGTTTGATATTTCCACTTTTTTCACTCCGAACTTACCTAAGTGCACTCCATCCGTTCGAGTATTGCATTCGGCGCAAAAAGAATGAATCCGCTGGCGTTCGGGTGTAACAAAAACAGTGAAAAATGTTCACTCCAAAAGGCCCGTCTCGCTGAAAGGTACTTTAGGAGTGTGCATGCATATCTGTATGATTAAGGTTATGTTTTTGCACTTTTGGCGTAAAGCGTTTATCTTAAAAGATGCAATCCCGAAACTATGAAGTCACGTAACGAAAATCTACTCTAACTCCAGTCTAAATCTGTTGTCAATCCCGATCGCAGTTTTTCTATAATATTATTAACATATTAATTGAGGTAAAAATGACAGTAGGAAACATACGATTATATTATAGTCTATTTCCTATTGCCTGATAGCTAGAACCCTCATCAAAAATGCAAAACACAAATTTTAGCTTACCGAGTGAACATATTATTTTTCGCCTGAAAGTATATATTTTTAGTAACAATACAGGTAGTTTAAACACCATATAGATTGGCACACCCCTAATTTTACCTTTCACAATAGGGTCGTAAAATTGTAACAATAGGGCAAGCCGATGATTTTGAATAAATCTTCGGACAGTGGCGGTCGTTTAGGCTTTTATTTATGAAATATAAATTCCTTTTGTTTCCTGCCCGTGTTGTACATAAATTATACATAGTAACTAAACACTTTATCTGATTTAGTTCTTGTCGATACTATACATACATTAACAAAATAAGGTGATAGTGAGATAGTGTATCGTTTTAAGAGAACAGGTTTGCCAAAAAATTCGACCGTTTTAACCCATTTTTTAAATGGAGTTACCTGTCCTCTTAAATTGTTATATTATTGTACGTTTTTATTTTTATTTTTATTTTTGTTTCTAAATGTAATTTTTATTTATAATTTATATTTATTCGTATGTAGTTTTTAAGATAATTTGATTACTTAATTACTGTTATTGTTACGCTTATGGTTTATTGAGGTTTTACGACTCATGACCCTCAGCTGTGCTGTCAGGCTTTAAGAAACAGAGTATAGAGTGAGATGAACCCATGTTCATTTGAACGCACATAACACGGAGGGTTTAGTCCCAATCACTACCATCTATGAATCCGGATCCTGCTTTAATTGATATTTATACTAAAAATAAAAAATTTAAGTGACGCAGTAGGTTCATACCGCACTCGCATAACACTAATATAACACTATCCTTTTTCCACGAACGTTTGAGAATTTGCTAAACGTGACAACATTGGATAACGCTCATCTTCTAGCGCTGACAATCAAAAATACATAATAAAATATCCGACATTAATTAAGATTTTACAATGTGTTCCATAACTAAGGAGTTATAGAGTTACCGGAGATAGTAGACTTAAAAATATATCATTTATATGCTGTGTTATCCCACGCACCCGAATAGAAAGAAAATTTTATATGGACAAATACAAGAAATGCTATCAACAGGGGTAATTGAGCCCACACAGTCGGCGTATTCATCCCCGCCGGTATTAGTGTACCGAGAGAGAAAATAACCTAGATTTTGCGTCGATTACAGAGAAATAAATAGCATTATTACAGATGAGAGTAGCACGCTGCCAGCTATACAAGGAGCTTTGAAAAGCCTTGAACAGGCCAAATAATTTTCAGTACTTGGACCTCAAAAGTGGATATTGGAAAATACCCCTCTAGAGAAAAATAAATAGCATTACTACAGATGAGAGTAGCACGCTGCCATACCCGACGGGGCAGCTTATCAGTTTACAATTATGCCTTTTGGACTCAAGAATGCGCCCTCTACATTCCAGAAACTGATGACGTCAGAAGTTCTGGTAGGACAAATCCAGGAATTTCTTATGATCAAATATCCACGGTTAAAGAGATGCAGGGTGTTCCAAGTAAAAATTTATTTTAGAAAATTATCGGTGATTTGAAAATGGTTAACCGGACATGAATCAAATTTGGTGTACAACGAATAATAAATGTACGAATTTGAGGGCAAGGAGATTTCATAATGAGTTTTAAGATACCTCCTAAAAAACGCTAGTTACAATATGAATTTTATAAATTCTCGCATATACTTTTGGTCTCTCACATTCATTTCTGATTCCTTCGTTTAAATGCTAGATGGCAAAGAAACATTTTAAAAAATAATAACCTTTCTTAACGAAACAATTTATTTAAAAATCAACCGTGGATATTTTGTCAGAAGAAATTCAGCATAAAATGATTTAGAAAGTTTACTATCCTGTTGCTGTATCCCATTAGTTATGGGACATCCTGTATAGTGCTAAGATTTTCATTTTAAATGCCATAGACATACCTACTTATAAAATAAAATGTCACCGTTGATTACCCATGTGTTTGTTAAACAAATTTTCGTTTGCACCAAGCAAGGCCGTTTGAGATTTAAGGAGAAGTAAGTAAAACAGAAAACTGGCCTGTTCATTAAAAAAAATAAATGAAACCAAACTGTATAGTCGAGAAACAATCCAAAATGACAATTGTATTTTAATACTTTTGTCACAGAAAATAAATGGGTTTATTTTGCTAAGTCACGAATTTTTAAAAATAATTACGATCCCTTTATTTCAAAGTCCAAAGATAACTTGTACTTCCTCATGAGCAATTTTTTTTTATTGGTGTCTGTACTTTGGACTTTGATAAAGTGGTGACAAAGGGTCTCATATCTGAATTAGGTATGCAGTCGATGTTTTTGTTGAGAGGCCCGCGAATAAGCTTATGTAGAAATATACTGGTTGCCACAAATATTTTCTTTCAGATAATCCAATAATACAATTATTTACATAAGTACCTACTTGTTTTTTCCAAAGTTAAAACAGAAATATTTTGACCGGCATTTTTAGTTGGACTTGCATCCAGGAACGCAACAACAATATGGCATTTTTACTATAAAACTTAAAAAACTAAACCAGGAATTAAAATATACAAGGGAGGTGATAACTTATTATTTATTATGCATAAAAGAAAATCTGTGCGAATGCAAAACCAACATCGAATAAATCCAGCTGATTTCGTAAGTTCACGCGCCACAGAATTCATGGAGACGAGACAGGACGGACGGCAGTGCTATGACAAAATGATAATAACATTTCAGTCACTTGAAAATATAAAATATAAGATTTTATATAACTAGTAAATATTACTGTGTCCTTAAAACATGTTTTATGTCTTCTTAATAAAAATATAGCTAGAAAACAGGGTTGTTTTTAATTTTGGCAGCGTTGATTATATCTTTTCGATAACTTTCCTGATTTTGGCAATGGCTTTCAACGTATTAATTTATAAGATTTCATAAAATACTACAACTCCGTAGTTAACTTTTATAAAGCAAGACACTTTTTAGATTTGATAAACACACAAACATTTATTGAAGTAACAACAAACTTATATCAACGTGTTGTCATAATTTGACAAGCAAAACTAATCTAACCTTAAACTTAGTTGAATTCCATGCCGCTGACTTTAAGACGCCACGTGAGGTGGACCTCATCCCCTCGGAGACGACCCCTCACCTGTATCCGTCAAAGTACTTTTATGAACAGGGTAGTATAATATGCTGTCTCACTTCTTTAAAATGAGAGTAGGTTATGGAACTAAGTATTAAAAAAAATAAGCTCTCACCAGCAGTATACATGGAGTTGACTGTTGATGCAACTATTCCAGCCTCTAAACATCCCAATACAGCAATAGGAAATTCTGGTGTATTTGGCATATATATTAGGGCTACATCTCCTTTATTTAATCCTAATTTTTTTCTTAATACTTTACTTAAATTTCTACTTTTCATTCTTACTTCTTCAAATGTGTATTTTCTTTGAGTGATTGAACATTCCTGAGGAAAAAAATAAATAATATGATTATATACTTAAGATAATTCCGGGTGAGTTGCCCCACCTAACTAAAAACATTTCTAACTTCGCAATATTGAGGGCTCAAAACCTCAAAAAATTTTAAGTTACGAACGAAATTTAATCAAGGACACATGCAAAATCTTGTTTTTCAAAAATATGCAATAAATGCAGGTTTATATTTGTAAATTCAAAATGACGTTTTTCACCATCTCTCCCTACGATGCATACGAGATGCCATACATTATACATTAACGGGACAGATGCCCCAACTCTAAAAGAAGAGTAAAATGTAGATCATGTTAAATAATGATATAAATGAAAGCTATACCATTTAAAAAATGTGTATTCTTTATTAAACCAACAAACAACAACCAAAATATTCTACAGAAACAAAAATAAACTCTTATATAAAAGAAAAATTATAGTTTAAAACCCAAAAAGGGCAAAATGATTGAACTTTTTTAAAGTCAAAACATGAAAATTAACCTAAATAGTTGTTTAAAGTTTTTGTTCACCATTTCCGCTCTTTTTTCGTAAATACATACTGATTTTTGGGACATGCCCACTGCCCAGGTCATCTGTCCTTTTATACGGGATAGATGCCCATCCTTTCGTGCGGTACAGATGCCCCCACACAGTCATACACGCATGCATGCACTTTATATATAAGACTCTGTCTTAGGCTGGTTAACATAGAGAGAGGAGAATGTAATTACTTACGTCTAGACAATTTCATTAGAAATTATGCACCTTATAGAAGGTCGAAAACAGTTTTATTTATGTGGAATAATCTTTTTTACCTAATTAAGTTAATACTTGACCTCTCTACCTGTTGTTATGTTTAAAAATTAGTAGACACTTTAACGGTAAAGCAAAAAGGCATATAAAACAAATAACAGCAATTTAAATAATTAAATTTTAAACTTTGATACCTACTTGTTAATCAATGCAGGGTAAAAGCAAGCCAAATATTATTAAGAAGTTTAATCAATTTTTATCATTGTTTTTAGTAAAAACTTCTATTTTTTCAGCTTTTAAATTTGCGATTGGGACTTAAGGCAAATTTTTTTGTGTCAATTTTAAAATAGCATAGGAGTGTGTGGTATCAAATTGTTGGAAAAAATGTTCGTTTTAAATATATCCTAGTGAACTACCATCGTTCCATTTGGAAAAATGGAGTAAACGTCAAGAAAACAAAATTTCATTTTTTAAACGCTTGTGAAACTTAGAAAGTCAATTATTATGACATTCTGACTGTAAATTAACCGATTTAATTAATTTGTAGCACTCTAGATTGAAAATAAAAATAAACATAAAAATGTTATAACAAAAAAATTACAAGTGAGGTGTCATTTTACTCAGAATATTATGCCGAATCCCAATAAGTAAAACTATACAAGATGTCCCATTTAAAATACCAAAGTCAAGGTCACTTCCGGTCAAACCGGAAGTGCTAACAAATTGAAAATTATACCAATAAATGCTCTCTCTTATGCATAATCTCAAAATTTCATTTTAATATCTATAAATACAGAAAAGTTATAGGGGTGAACGTCTTTTGAGAAATACCCGGTATTATGTTCATATTAATTATATAAATCACAATCCGCTATGGCCAAAATATAGTTGTGACTTTCGGATTAATACGAATTGATAATAGTCCTAGGTGTTTTATGAGAAATTATAATTGTCCTAGGTGTCATAGCATAATGATCTTGCTGCTATCACAAGTATTATGCGTCTATAATTAACCGGTTGTAGATAAAATTAATAATGATAAATTATGTAACGCTCAGTTAAAGAATGGCTCGCTGTCATATTACTTTTGACGCATGCCGCCATAGTCGCCAAAAAAGAAAGCATGTGAAGATTTCACATCATAAACAAACGATTTGAAAAAAAATAATTGTAACAATTTTACGGAAGAAGTCCATTATCTCAGAGTGGAGTTGTTGAGATATGGGGAAAAAACTCGCAGTCATCTCCACAAATATATTATATGTCTGTTTATTGGGGTGTACCTACATGTCTCGGTACCTACTAGAAAGTACCATCATCAGCACCGAAGGGCCCAAGTGCCAGTTCTGTTACATGAAGGAATGTAAAAAAATATATTAAAACAATTAAAAGGACAAGAACATTTTGTATACTTGGACGAAGACAAAGTTAAAAAATTAAAAATCGGTAATAAAATAAGTAAGTAATTAAGGGCCCTTCGGTGCTGATGCTGATACTTTTTAGTACCGAAACTTGTATTGTACATTTGTACACCCCAATAAATTGACTTATAATATATTTGTGCAGATGACTGTGAGTTTTTTTTCTCTATAGAATTGTAACAGTTTCTCACGCATCAAATTATTTTAAATTTTAACAGCAAACGAACATGTGAAAAAGGGTTCTCTTCCTTAATTTTTTAATAATTTGTAAATATATAGGCTTGATTATTTTTTAAAGTTGGGTGAGTTGGAACCAATTAAAAAAAGTTGGGCGAGTTTTTGAGAGACTAAGTTTGAGTTATTTATACATTATACAGCATATATTTTTTTCAATAATATCAGATATAACTACATCAGTCTTTTTAAAAATCTTCCAAATTTATACCTATTTTAAGAATCCCCTTAAATGGTTACAATATAAGATTTTTGAAGTGTATCTCGCTTAGCATTTTGTAGAAAATATAGCGGCCTGCCAAGCCGAGGGTGCAAGGGGTGCACCGCACACGGGTGGCAAAAAGCCGCCTCGTTTTTTCATAATAATAATAATAATTATCATAACATGTTTTGATATCAGTGAAAAAATTACAGTTCGTAAAATTTCGCGCATCACATCACCAACGAGTAGGGGAAGGTGGGGGCACAGTGTTACACAAAAAACATTTTGATTAATCATTTTTTTATTTATCAAATTAAAATAACAATTTAATTTTGCTTAGGTTTGGTAATGTTTAGCAACCGATTTTTGGAGCGCCTGTTGCCCTAAATATATAGGTTTTTTATAAAAAAATAATTATCTCTACACGTGTCGAATGTAACACTGTACCCCACTAGCGGGGCACTCTGTTACACAAGGGGGGGGGGGGGGGGACAATGTTAACGTTTCAAATAAATTTAGATTACCTTTTTATTCAGAACATTTACAAATACAAAAAATAACAGGTAAAAAAATAAACATCAGTCTAAACAATAAAAAACAAGTCAAAACTCAGACAGAATCTCAAAATGTAATGATTTAAAAAATAAAAACTCAAATGTTTCAATTTAGAATATTTAAATTAGTATCAAATAACAAAGAAGTGTACACATTACACACTATTTTAATTCATTATAATACATGTGCAAATCAACAGAAAAAATTAACATTTCTGATCTTCTATTATTGTTTTACATGTAACACTGTTCCCCCAGTATAGTGTGTAACTCTGTGCCCCAATCGCATTTTTACCAAAAATATGCTAAATAGTTTTTAGGAAACCATTTTTTTTAGGTTATGCTTTACATGGCATGCTAATTTACAAACATGTTCCTTAAACATGATACCATAAAGTTTACGATATATTATTGTCAAGAAACACAAGACAATTGTAAAACTGTATAAAAAATTTACTTTTTGACTAAAAAAATATAAAAAACTTACTTGGGCGATATAAACAATTCACATTTCACCACGCGTTCGGATAATTGAAGGTAATAGTCTTAACTTGAAGTGGCAATTATTCCAGCGCCATATGTTGCTTCGCGTAAGTTTATAATTCCGAATATAACACTGTACCCCGTGTAACACTGTGCCCTTCCTTCCCCTATACCTACAATAAATTAATCACTGCTAGAAAACACGGTTCTTTCCCGATCCCGATTAGGCTATTTAATATTGTTATTGCGTTCTTCCCCGGCGATTCGTTGAGTCCCCGGACTTCCAAAAAATTGGTGATTCCCTAAGAAACGATTTATATTGTATATGTGTATTGTTAATAAAATACATTTATTTAAAATGTGTTTTTCTTTTTTTTCAATTTTTTGCAATCTAATAAAAATTTTGAAATGTATTTAAAAAAATTACTTTATATTTAAATACATACATATAAAATTTTATTGTGTTTTATTGTCGACATACATAGGGGCGGCAAATAAGATTTTGCATCCGGGCGGCAAATTTCGTTGGCGCGCCCCTGAGAAAATAATATAGAATATAGGGGGGGGGGGGGGGGCAGTTATTGTTTTATAACATACTAATACTTTATTTAGTAAATTTTCTTAATAAAGACAGAGGAACATGCCTTTTGTAGGATTTTATTTTTTATAGGTATGTACCTACAGCTTTTTCATCATTAAAAATCTTTCGGACCGCAATATTAATTTTATTTTCATGTTACATTAATATTAAAACATTGAAGTAGTACCGTAAAACGGGGCTACTTCGGATAGTGTGGGTAACTTCGGACATCGCGACATCAGGGTTAAAATAATTAATTGGTGGGGAAACGGAGGATGCAAGCGCGCTGTTTCTCTTTAGAAACGTGTCTTATGATGTCTTAACAGTTGCCTTTGTACGTTCCGATAGTTAGCAGCGTTTAGAGGTAAGTGTCTCGTCTCCATGTGTTATTTTATTATGAAGTCATTTTTGGAACTTTTTCAAAAGTGGTAAAAGTAACTGGCGCACAGCCGAAACTAGTTATGATAGGGGATAACTTTATTTTACTTTTTAGTAGCCCTATATGTTGTTAACATTTTGAAAAAATTTGAAATTTATAGTTGCCATGTTTTTTTTTTTAGAAAGGTGTAAGCAAAAAACCCAAATTTGAGGGGCAACCTCGGACATGGTTCGCATATACCTACAGAAGGCATGCAGTTGGGGAGTCGCCTGTAGGGCGGTTCGGCGAAAAGCAATGTCACTTCGAGGCGCATCGGAATTTTATGGGATTCCCAAATTCACTATAAGTGATAAGATTGTTTTTACTGTTTACATGTTTGTTATTATTTTTGTAAGAAAATATTTTGTATTTTTATTAAATAAATATCATATTATGTGATATCGTCGGCTTAACCTGCAGTAAGTCCAGAAATCAAAATTTTACAGGGGATACCAAAAACGCGTTATAATTAATTTACAAATCAAATAAGAAAAACGGAGATACATGTTTTTCCTAATGCATACTGGCGGACTTATGGCGTTTGCCTTATGAGTTTAGCCAGGGTTGGACTTACGGGTTAAGTAAATACGAGAGCCACACGTTAAGGATTTCTTTGGAGTTACTTAAATTTCTTAGATAAATAGATTATTTTTTTTTACAAATGATGGCGTTAAAATGTAAAATTTGATCAAATGTGGACTTACGGGTTTAGCAGGTTAAGCCGACGATATGGTAAATATGAAAGCCTTTTTTAAAAATATTTCTAGCTTTTATGGTAACTTTTTTTAGTACCTACCCACCTAATATATTTTTAAACGTTAAATTAGTGTCCGAAGTAATTATTAAGCCATGTTTACTTCAATATTTTTCGGTTTAAAGAAGGTGTCCGAATTTGCCCCACCTTGTAGGGTAAATTCGGACACTTTTTAACCAAAAAAATATATATGTTAGAACAAAAAAAAACTTTTTCTTTTAGGAAGTACTCTAGCAAGGATGTAGTATCCCACATAAAAAACATTAATTGCATCGCGAAAGTTTTTACCCTTAAAAAATGCGAAAAACTGTAAAATCTGGCCGAAGTAGCCCCGTTTTACGGTACCTACCTATTATAGTTGTTTTGATTGTATTTAATTAATCGCGACTCGTAAAATTTGCAATTGAGATTGGGAGTCAAAAAACTTAAAACTATGAACGTTGTTTCAAAATGAGCTCGAGTCGTATCGTAAATTTACTGCAATTGCATAAAAGTTTAATGCCAGTGATATCAGCATTCCTAAATGATGTTGACTAGTTGACTTAAACCGGCCTATACAGTTTCTGGTATTTATATAATAATACAAGTTGTCTGCATAGAAAGAACTTTTGTCAAACATCAGTACATTCTTCTTGCTGTTATACCTTTTTTATTTATATTTATTGTGTACTACACACCTTTGGTTGATAATAAAATATTTTTTATTAATATTATTATTATATAATATACATATAAGTTGGCGGCATATGGGAAACTTTTTTATTATTCATTTTACGAAAAAAAGTTATTCTTCATAAAAAGTTCTGCATGGTTTAATACCTAAAATGCAACCATCAAATATCGAAATTTTTCAGTCATATACGAGGTTTGTCAAAAAACGTGAATTTTTGCCAAGAATGTAAATTTTTCCCAAGAGTAAAGTACCTTTATTTTTGACATATTAAAAAATTGTTATTAAAAAAAGTTGATCAGAACTAAAACAGAATTTCTGACTGAGTGGTGCAAACTTGTCCGCCAGTTCGGTCTATCACAGGGTATTTACCATGAAAAGCTTTCTCTTGCCAGGTTACAGGCTGTGGACTTGGTGGCGCGAGGCTAATGTTGGAGAACCCATTTTGCTGTAGGTCAAGTCGTTATCAGAGCTGTATATCCATGTCTGTTGCTACCACTTCTTTACAATTTTCCCTTTCGATTCTTGGAAGTATTTTCTCATTGAGGTCTCTCGTGTCTTGCACAAATTATATAAATATATTAATGATACCTCTTTCTCCTTTCTTTCATTTTAAGTAGATCCTTTCAAGGGAAGAGTGGTGGAATTTAATTTTTGTCAACAGCCTGTGCATAAGGCTATCTAGGTCTTGCAAATCGGTGTCTAAGTACTTACGAATTCCGAATCAGTAGGTAAATATTGGGATTTCATGCCTTATTATACCAATAAATCTTACTATACGAGACAAACTTAATTAATACATATTTACATAATGCACTACATACATACAATATAGATGACATTAATCATAATCATTTTATTATGGGTAAAATACAAGCAAAGTTTTTTTCTTCTAGAAAATGTATTTTTGACGTATACGTGCTAATGATTATAAAATTTCTATGCCAATTACTGTAGGTTTATCATAAGAAATTAAGCGTAAATGGTCGATTTTTAAGTTTACTGTGGTCTTCCCGGCCCCTTAGTTAAGGACACCTTGTACATATAATAAAAAAAGTTTAAATATTTTTTTATACTTAAAGTATTAAGTGTATATTATAAACACATTCGGGACTATGTTTACTACCGTATTATTAAGTTTGGTAAGTACATTATTCAATTCAGACTAAAATTGTTTGTTCTATATTGACATTGGCTTTACACTTTGATATTCGACAATTTAACAGCTATTTTTACTGCTATCATATATGAACATTTATAAACCAAGATGTTATTTTGCCCTTACAAAATTTCGTGCATGTTCTGGTTTGATATGCATCAATAATTCCTGAGATTAACACAGACAAATTATCCTGATGTATTTTGAACAGGGTTGGCAAATATGATATTTATAGAAATGTCAAATATCGGATATAATATATCCGATATATATCTGATATATATCAAATAATTTTGTTCAGCTGAAACAGGTAAAACCATACTATAGTAGGTAGCCAAGTAAAATCAAGGAACCTAGATATTTAAGTAAATATTATATTTTTATTTTGGCATTTTAAATTTAAATTTTATTACGGATTAACGTTGTAATAAAAAAAGCTCACACAATGCACAGTCACGTCGACGAACGCTTCAGTAATGAAAAATAATAATGAAATAAATAGCGGTAAATTAAAATTTTAAAAAATTTGTTTAATATCGTTGTTAACAGCACTTAAAAAAAGTATTTTTTTAATAATAAATATCATGATATATATCGAGATATAAATATCATGATATATATCAGTGATATATATCATGCAACCCTGATTTTGAAGCATGCAATATTAAAAATAATAATAATATTGTTTTAAATCTGCATACAAGCACAATAAAACCCTAGTTTGAGCTAACAATATCAAAGTTTTATCTTTAACTTTTTTTACCACCTCGGGAAAGTTTTTTGGGTTGGATTGGAAGTTGGAATAAAGACGACTTAGGTACGCATACTTTTGTAGTAATAATTATCTAAGGGCATTTCTTTAGGTTAGTTAAAATACCGATGTTTGACTTTAAATGTCGGGTTTTAAAAAAGAGAAAAGTACGTTGTGGTTTGTGGTTTAATAAAGTGTTTGCTTGCCGGATGGGAAATCAGTTCTATATACCAGCACAGTAAACGCGACTGTATGTGATGCGTTTTGGTGCCATAAATTGATTGCTATTAAATTACTTTTAAACTAATTAGTGACCCTCTGTTGTGCTCACTAATCTACAAAATATGGTCAAACACACAAACCTGAACTAGTAGGTACTAGACTAGAACTTCAGTATTTCCTATATATTATAATACCAGTAGAACCGGTATGAATCCGACACTGTTACATAGAAAAATGCCAGCTAGCTGCTAGCTTAATGTGTGTTTTTGCGATGCATAGTTGATAATGATTTTTTTCAACACTGTCTGTGATCCATAACGTACTAATAACAACTATTTTGAATAACTCGATATGGAATGTCTTTATCGATAATAGTGTTACTATTATTGCTTTAATTATTTTTATTTTATATTTGATAATGTAATAAGAAATGTCCGTACATCTATACATATTATACAGAGCGGGAAAATAATTATAAAAAATATACTTATATACCCATTGTGCAGAGATACTCAGCATAAAAAGTTTTTTTAAATATTTTATCAATACATTTTCTCCCTTTATGCCAACCACTGCTTTATACCATACCATAGATTCACATTCCGGACAATACACTAACGTCCATTAGCCCATGTATAGTAAATAATTTTGCAAACATATTTGGTACAGTATGAAATTCCATCTATATACAATTTTTCGATTTCACATAATGCACGAATGTTTGTTTCGCAAGAAAAAATAATTATATTATATTATGTTCAAGATTGTTTATAAATATAAAATCTTCACCTGTGTTCATTGTAAGAGAATAAGCACTCACTGATGCACTATGAACTTCTTCAATTGATTTTGGTTATGAACTTGGTAGCAATTTCCTTACCAAAATCAATTGAAGAAGTTCATAGTGCATCAGTGAGTGCTTATTCTCTTACAATGAACACAGGTGAAGATTTTATATTTATAAACAATCTTGAACATAATATAATATAATTATTTTTTCTTGCGAAACAAACATTCGTGCATTATGTGAAATCGAAAAATTGTATATAGATGGAATTTCATACTGTACCAAATATGTTTGCAAAATTATTTACTATACATGGGCTAATGGACGTTAGTGTATTGTCCGGAATGTGAATCTATGGTATGGTATAAAGCAGTGGTTGGCATAAAGGGAGAAAATGTATTGATAAAATATTTAAAAAAACTTTTTATGCTGAGTATCTCTGCACAATGGGTATATAAGTATATTTTTTATAATTATTTTCCCGCTCTGTATAATATGTATAGATGTACGGACATTTCTTATTACATTATCAAATATAAAATAAAAATAATTAAAGCAATAATAGTAACACTATTATCGATAAAGATATTCCATATCGAGTTATTCGAAATAGTTGTTATTAGTACGTTATGGATCACAGACAGTGTTGAAAAAAATCATTATCAACTATGCATCGCAAAAACACACATTAAGCTAGCAGCTAGAGGATAGCTGGCATTTTTCTATGTAACAGTGTTGGATTCATACCGGTTCTACTGGTATTATAATATATAGGAAATACTGAAGTTCTAGTCTAGTACCTACTAGTTCAGGTTTGTGTGTTTGACCATATTTTGTAGATTAGTGAGCACAACAGAGAGTCACTAATTAGTTTAAAAGTAATTTAATAGCAATCAATTTATGGCACCAAAACGCATCACATACAGTCGCGTTTACTGTGCTGGTATATAGAACTGATTTCCCATCCGGCAAGCAAACACTTTATTAAACCACAAACCACAACGTACTTTTCTCTTTTTTAAAACCCGACATTTAAAATCAAACATCGGTATTTTAACTAACCTAAAGAAATGCCCTTGGATAATTATTACTACAAAAGTATGCGTACCTAAGTCGTCTTTATTCCAACTTCCAATCCAACCCACCAAACTTTCCCGAGGTGGTAAAAAAACGGTAAAGATAAAACTTTGATATTGTTAGCTCAAACTAGGGTTTTATTGTGCTTGTATGCAGATTTAAAACAATATTATTATTATTTTTAATATTGCATGCTTCAAAATCAGGGTTGCATGATATATATCACTGATATATATCATGATATTTATATCTCGATATATATCATGATATTTATTATTAAAAAAATACTTTTTTTAAGTGCTGTTAACAACGATATTAAACAAATTTTTTAAAATTTTAATTTACCGCTATTTATTTCATTATTATTTTTCATTACTGAAGCGTTCGTCGACGTGACTGTGCATTGTGTGAGCTTTTTTTATTACAACGTTAATCCGTAATAAAATTTAAATTTAAAATGCCAAAATAAAAATATAATATTTACTTAAATATCTAGGTTCCTTGATTTTACTTGGCTACCTACTATAGTATGGTTTTACCTGTTTCAGCTGAACAAAATTATTTGATATATATCAGATATATATCGGATATATTATATCCGATATTTGACATTTCTATAAATATCATATTTGCCAACCCTGTTCAAAATACATCAGGATAATTTGTCTGTGTTAATCTCAGGAATTATTGATGCATATCAAACCAGAACATGCACGAAATTTTGTAAGGGCAAAATAACATCTTGGTTTATAAATGTTCATATATGATAGCAGTAAAAATAGCTGTTAAATTGTCGAATATCAAAGAGTAAAGCCAATGTCAATATAGAACAAACAATTTTAGTCTGAATTGAATAATGTACTTACCAAACTTAATAATACGGTAGTAAACATAGTCCCGAATGTGTTTATAATATACACTTAATACTTTAAGTATAAAAAAATATTTAAACTTTTTTTATTATATGTACAAGGTGTCCTTAACTAAGGGGCCGGGAAGACCACAGTAAACTTAAAAATCGTCCATTTACGCTTAATTTCTTATGATAAACCTACAGTAATTGGCATAGAAATTTTATAATCATTAGCACGTATACGTCAAAAATACATTTTCTAGAAGAAAAAAACTTTGCTTGTATTTTACCCATAATAAAATGATTATAATTAATGTCATCTATATTGTATGTATGTAGTGCATTATGTAAATATGTATTAATTAAGTTTGTCTCGTATAGTAAGATTTATTGGTATAATAAGGCATGAAATCCCAATATTTACCTACTAATTCGGAATTCGTAAGTACTTAGACACCGATTTGCAAGACCTAGATAGCCTTATGCACAGGCTGAATTCTTCAATTGATTTTGGTAATGAACTTGGTAGCAATTTCCGACGACAGTTGTAAATATTTTTTCGAATAGCCTCAATGTCTGGGATTGTCATATCATTTAAAGAATTTGTAGCAATAGCTCGTCGAATAATTTTTAGCAAGTTTTTCTGTTAAATCTTCTTCAGCTTTTCGTTTGCACGCATTGGAAATTATTTTTGTCTGCATCTTGCGTTCATCTATTCCATGATTATGCACTAAGTCATCTTTCGTTCCCAAGACGTACTGCATCCTGCGCAATGCTCGTTTTAATCTTACACTGCTCCACTCATGTAGTAGGCCCTGTGGCTCAAATAGCCCCGCGGCTCAACTAACCCCGCTCTACCCTACCGGTCGGGCATTACCCCGAGTGGGTATTTAAATGATAATGAGTTATAGTCCATTCCACAATAATTCCTTGATTTCTGGACCACAATAAAATTTAAAGCCAGCTATAAATAAGTTGCCGTTTGAAAGGGTACAGGTCCTCATTACCAATACCTATACTTATTTCAATAGTTTAGGTTAGCTATTTTCAACAAAACAACAAATATAAAATAATAGGTAAAATAAGTATCTTTATTTTAATCATTTAATTACATAGCTATTAATATTTATACAAAAATACTAATCTACAATATTATAATATCATCTATGCCTAAACTAATTATCAAGGGCCTTACGCCTTTAGTAGGTAATCAGGACATGTACCCTAGTCCGGCGCCTACACAACAGATATTTGTCAGGCAACTTATTTATGGCTGGGATTACCACTGAGGGTTGTCATTTAAATTTTATTGCGGTCAAGAAATCAACGAATTATTGTGGAATGGAGTATACCTGCAATGTCTGGGGCCGAAATTTCTTGCAAGAGTATTTTGACCTATAATTCCTAGCAGATACCTGACCATATAGGGCCGAAAGTTCCGCTGCCCTTTATTGGGAGTATAAAATATGGTCATTAATTATTACTATTACAAATAACAGTAGGTATAAATATCATTTGATGCAAGGTTTTACCAACTGACTGGGCATCTACCATAAATATTATTGGTATTGATAATGTTCAACTTTTTTTTATTGTTGACATGTTATATCCTTCATGGGATGAATAAACCCATTTTATTTGCTCATAAAAAGGCATAATATTATGCTCTACTTACTAATTATTGCTAATCTTTGTAATTTATTTTAATGCTTTTTACTCGTAATCTCCATAATACGTTTTGTGTTTTATTTTTCTAAGAATAATACATTAGTATATAAAAATACCATGTAGCAACAAAAATTGAATTGTTAAAATGTTAAAGGTTAGCAAAATGATCGTATTATTTTCAAAGAAAGGCTATAACATTCAATTTTTATTTTATAATAGATATATCTTCAAAAAACTGAATTAATGCCTCGAGGGCATGTAGGTGTTGGGGTAATTTACAATTTCAAATTGATACAATAAAAACACTGAATTATACAAAAAATACTAAAATTCTGAAAATAAATTTTATCTTTATTGGGCTATTGCCATTGCTAAGTTTAAAACCCTGTTGTAAAATAAAACTTAACTTGTATCTCCCTAAAACAATTCAAAATATTTACCTATTACAGAACATTCATTTGGTGATAATAAAATTATAATTAACATGATACTTAAATAATGAAAGCTGTGAACTCCGACTATTTGCCGGCATCAGAGAAAACGGTATTTTTATCAATGGATGCATACAATCTTAAAATTACCATAATTTGAATAAATACCTTTAATTACTATACAAAATAATGTTAGTTCAATACTTACGAAAGCCGTGAGGTCCGAATAGTTGCTAGTATGCGAAAATATATATTCAGGAAGACTAACTCTTGGTATCTCCATGGTTTTAGGGTTCACCAGAATATTATTTTCAACATTTCGTCGGGAGGAACTGGAGCTAATAAATCGGCTGCTAATTTTTTTGTAATGTTTAAGGTTACCGTCAACTAATATTCTTTTCATCACAGACACAGGCATTTTTTCGTGTGTTTTTATTATTTGTTAAAAAAATTAATGTATTTTTAACAGGAATTAACAACTTACGACCAATAAAAGCGGCGCTACTAATTTATTTTATGGACTATTATACGATTGTTACCAGACGAGTAGTCCGACGAGAACTAAAGATTTACAAATATTTCGCCTTGGTACCAACGCATGTGTTTACAGTTTACAAACTAGTCGCTTGGGAGTTTATGAACCGCGTTTCGCGTTCAGGTTGTCAAGTGTTCTTTATATTAATAATATTCAGTTGTGTGTGAATGTTTATCAAAAGGCAAAGTCCAACCTGCAGTAATTACACACAAGCGTATATTAGATGCGAGATAACAAATTATATCACATACACATAATGAATGTAATCACAACTTTTTATTTCCTATCATCCTATCCTATATCTTCGTTGTAGGTAGGTACTACATTCAGTACATTCCTACTATCTAAGCAGTTAAATTAGCGAACGTGTTTTTTTTTTACTTATACCTATTTATTTAATGTGCCAGCATGCCAGCAAGAGATGTTAAATTTTAGGATTAGGCTTGCCAGATATAAATTTGGAAAAGGGGGTACCTACTTATCTACATGCAGGCAGGCGTGTATACAGCGCTTAGTTATGGGGGGGGGGGGGGTAATTAAAGGAGGAAAAAGCGCCGCAGGAGAAATTTTTTTGGGTGCCACGCCCTTTTTTCAATGTTTGTGCTTGATTTTTAATTGGGAAAATAAAATACACAACACAGAATCCTCAAGAAAACCACAAAAACAGTGTAACAAACCATAAAAATGCTTTAAAAAAAATTCAACTTTAATTGGAAGAAACAATAAAAATATTAAAGCAAAAGTAAAACAATATGTGGATTTAAAAACTTAGTTTAATATGGTAAATTATATAACTATTTATTGTAATATAAATTAAAAATATAATAATAATTTTGCTCTTGATAAAAATGTCCGAGCGGCCTAAAATGGGGTATTTTCGGTACCCCTTTTAGGTTTTTCAAAAAGGGGTGCTTTAAAACATATAATTACAAAAAGGGGTATTGTACCCCCAAAAGGGCAAGCCTATTTAGGATGCTCAATATGTCTTATCATAAGTACATAAGATGTTTTCTGACGAAATGTTTTAAAATACACAATTTAAAAAAAAGTATGGGTCCTTATTTTCTCATTCTAGTTGGTTTGGAAAATAATTGTTTCTTATCTTGGATAAAACGGAACCCAAATAGACAGATAAACACAAAAATGATGGGAACTGAATGATCAATTTCTATTTAAGAACACTTTCTGCTTTCTGCGAATGTTTAAACCCAATTGTGGATCATTTTACAATAATTTCAAACACAAAATTATCTAAGTATAATGATTCACAAAAGTCATCGGTAGGTAATATTAATATTTCAATTAACAAAAAACGAAACAACTACATTAATACTGACATTTATTTTTTCTACGGCCGTGCGTTTTAACCTATATATTTTCCCGCAGGCATTTTCGTTTTGAAAGTGTCACTTTCCCGCACTAGTGCGGGAAAGTAAAATTATGCAAGTTATTTTGGCCTTATTAGATAGTTTTTTACCTCGGAAGTTATAACTATTGGTCTATTGCTACAATAGGCAAATAAGTATTTACGAAATCCGAAATAGTCCATCTAATAAAATCTACCTCTTTTCTAGCTTTTTGTTGTATTTTACATTTTTTGAAAATATAAAATAATAAAGATATTTTTATATAACCCTGTTCATTTCTTTAAAGTCATATGTCATAAATATGGAGGACTTGAGGTAGGAGGCCGATCGCAATGCATTGGATTCGGTCCCAAATTAGCATCGGTAATTCAGCTTTACGAGTCGCTGTAAGATGGCGCGCGTGTTCGAAGTGGGCTATCAAGTAATGGTTTCTTATGGACGCAATAACTATTTTTATTTAAATTAGTTCTTTAAGGAACAAATAAGGACTTTTATATGAATTTACACTTACTTTGTTATACTTATTAGTAAACTCGGCCTGTATAAAGTTCCAATGATGCTTGGTTTTTAAAATACAGGGTATTAAACATTCTAGCTATACCTTTGGAGCTAGAAAGAGACTTATTTGGCTGCGTTTTCTCTCTGAAAAAGATCCTGTCTTACACCCCGACACAAAGCAAACTCTACTTTTATAAATTGTACCATTATTTATTATAAATTTGGAAATTAATTACAATACAACGTTATTTGTCTTGTCTTGCCTTCAAACATTATTTGTCATTTCGGAAAATAAAATGTCAATTGTCAAAAGTAAAAGCACAGAAAAATAAAGGGTTTAAGTAAAAGTTAAAAAGTATGGAGGATCTAGTTTTCCATATTAAAAACGAAGAAGAAGAAGACATCAGCCCACTTCGGACGCGAGAGCCATCTATCGGTCAATAGCGAACTAACCAAAAAACCGGGACAGAATTTGAAAATGCTGCCATTGTCGATCGGCCTCCTACCCTATAGTTCTCCATAGTCATAAAACAACTATTAAACCAACCTGTGACGGGTGGTTTGATATCATTTGCTATGATTAGGTACCTACCAAGCCGTGTCATTGTTACTAAAACGTCAAAGTTGTTTAAAAGCTTCGAAGTGTATAGTATTTTTCTAAATTAATCCGAATCAAAGCAATATTTAAATTTTAAATAATTTACAGAATGCAACAAATTGTGTTTTTAATATTAACATTCATAAAAATGAGTAGCTTTTTAGATAAAATTTTATATATTATAATATATTATGTTGAAAGAAAAATTTTTTGGAAAATAAGTAGGTACCTATGTAGATATAATTTTTTGTATATCTATACGGTCGTAGAAAAAATAATGTTCCTAACTCATGCGTAAAGTGTCTTTCTTGACCGCTTGCCCGAACTCCGCTTCGCGTCGTTCGGGTCAACTGCAGTTGCGTGCGGAAGAGTACCTATCACTTTCCGCACTTGTTAGGAAAATAGTATATTAAAGTATAAGTGGATATTAAGGTCTTTAAAACACGCGCGATTTTGCAAGCACGACGGCGCAGCCGGAGTGCTTGAAATAGAGCAAGTGTTTTAAAGACCAGCTATCCACGAATACTTTACATTATTTTTTTTATTGGTACACTTATTGGTATTTATATTACAAAAAATGGAAATTATAACTTAATAAGTAAGTGAAATGGTCGAATTCGTGATGTGATATACCTGTCGTTGTCATGAAAATGAGGAGAACAAAAAAAAAACTTCCAATCTGTCATATAAGATTCATTGTTGTCACCGTTGACATTGGTTGCGTATTGCTTAAAAAAATATTTTTTCTACTACTTACTTGAGAAATCGTCATTATTTACTTCATTCCTTTATCGAGAAGTAACATTTCTTCACCTAGGTTAATAATAATAATAAAAAATTTCCTAGGTCAATAATGAAAAACATCTGTTCAATGAGGTTGTTACAGACAATTTTATAACTTAACTCACCGTTTCTTTAACATATTATTGATTTTGAGCCTTTTTTGACCATTTTAAACAAAGAAATTCTGGAAAACAGGATTAAATTATCAATAAAATAGGACTTTTTATTATAATTTTATTGGGAAGATACTTTCAGGAATGGTTCTGTGACCAGCTTTTTTTCTTACACACCTGTCCATTAATTGTGCGTATGCCTTCAAGTATAGTTTCTTAGATTTCTCTGGTAACAGATCGCACTGTGCGCTATTTGCCGCCTCTTTAAGCTCGGGTGGGGTACAAATTTCCAATTCTTCACTTTCAATTTCAGACATTTTATAATTTTAACTTTATATTATTATCTAACCCGAATATTTTCTACATACTGACAGAAGATCGCATTTGACAAGTAAAATCCTAAGTTACTTGATTTTCAAATTTTTTTAAAAATTAGGTGAAAATGGGTAACAAAGATTTAAACGAATTAAAATAGGTAATATTTTATTGTTAGTAGTAGAAAAAATTCTATATATACCGCAGTTGAGAAGGCTATTATATACCTCGCACATTATATCCCTCGGCGCTTCGCGCCTCAGTATATAAAAGCGCTCGCTATATAATAGCTCACTTCTCAACCTAAGTATATAATGTACTATTATTTGACGTTAAAAGGTAATTCTGTCAAATCAATAATTAAAAAGTTGACATATTTAGACTTCACGTTTAACAGGTTGTTGATGTTGCCATGGTAACTTTAAAACACGCGCGTTTTTGAAAGTGGGATTTAAACACGCTGAGGCGTACTTTAAATAAGCGAAATAGGGTATCAATAAAAAAAATAACTATAGCGAAAGCTAATGTACGTTTTTTTTTTAACGTCGGCCTTTTTCCGCAACGAGGCCAATCACCGACGCCAGGGAATTTGTCACACACTGTCTGGTAATTTTGCCGAATCCCTCTTTGTCGAGGGTAGGGTTCTTTAACGTGCCAACATCCATGACACGGGGCCCACAGTTTAACGTGTCTTCCGAAAGACGGCGCACCTCTTAAACCAAATTCCAAATTTAACATCGACGTTGCCGGCACCGGGAATGGAACCCGGGCCTACGATCTGTGAGGCCGCTGCGCTGACCACTAGACCACAACGCCGATAGCTAATGTACGTAGAAGTGGTGTTTTTCTGGGTCCTAAACTTCTGATCTGCCCCCTCTGCACCAATCCTATAAGGTGAAGTAGTAGGCCCGATGTTTCCAGTCTATGAACTAAATGGGTATGGCCGTCAAGACTAGATTGTATCAAGACTTGGGTCTGTGTACTATTATTGCTAAAGTACGTTTAAGTACAGTAACACTTTATGTACAAACCAAATACCTACAAGTAATAACTGATTAGATAATCAAATTTAACGTGATTGAATTAATATTACGTAAACGGTTGAAGATGAAGATACGTATAGCTAGAGTAAGATTTATGAAAAATATCTAGAATTGATTGTACTGAGTGAGTCAACGATGGCGCGGAGTAATTTTATGCCTTGAAGATACAATTTGTCGATAAAGCTTCTGTATTAAGGTATGGTTGGATATCTGGCACATTTTAAAAATATTTTGAATTATACAGGTGCGCCCAAAAAGTAATTAAGGTGTCATAAAGTTAATTTTTTTTAAATGGGACACCCTATATATTTGAATACATTTATTAATTCTACGTGTTATTTCACAAAGTTTTATTAATAGTTTAATAAACGATAACGTTTTAGTTTTTAAGATAATTCGATTTATAATAAAAATTTGGCATTTGCAAGCATCTCGTTGTTGTGAAAATGCTACTTAAATTTTGACTCTTAAGCGATTCATAATTTTTATACTTTCCTACTAAATAAAGTCAAAAATACATATTCACTATTAAATATTTGACGTCTCATTTACAGGGTGTTTATTTGCTAGGACCAAAGTCACTTTCATTATCACTTTTATTAAATAGAAACACCCTATATATTTTGCTGTCATCTTATAGCTCGTCATAAACTTTTCAACTTTCGTGAAGAAAGTTGGTACCTACTCAAAATGAATTTTTCAAAAAATAAATTAATGGATATGATTTATGTTTTGGGCGAGGCGGATAAAAATTGTCTTTTTGCTGAACGACTACCTATACAGGACGAAATATCCCGAGCGGCGAACGCAGTCCTCAAAGTTATCAAAATTTAATGGAAATGTTTGATTTAACAGGCGTGATCCATTGACAAAAGATGCTATAACGAACACATTAAATCTCGAAATATCAAAATATTTCAAAAACTATTAGAGATAGGAAAGGACGTTCTTTACGAAAGTTGAAGAGTTTATGGAGCTATAAGATGACAGAGAAATATATAGGGTGTTCCATTTAATAAAAGTGATAGGTATATAATATAAATTAATAATAATGTCCCTTTAAAAAAAAAGTAACTATGACACCCTACATTTTGGGCGTACCCTGTATAATTCAAAATATTTTTAAAATGTGCCAGATATCCAACCATACCTTCATACCATAGGCCTCTTTACTTGTTTTAAGAGGCCTATGCTCAGGGGCGGATGGGACACCTCGAACCGGCGCGGGAAGTCAATTGAAACGGCGCCGCGTCGTGTCGATCCAATAAAGAAATTAAAAGACATAAATATGTATTTTTTCATCCACTTTCGACATATTTTTTATAATAACTCATACTTAAATAAAAAAACAAACTTCATTTTTTACATTTAAAACACATTTTAGGTGAAAAAAATATTTATTATTGATATAAAAATTAAATAAAAAATATTTAACATAAAGATAACATACAGTGTCACCAGTAAAGTCCGCATCATATGGGATTTTTTTTTATTAATAGCTTTATTCGAAATTTGACTTTGGTATCAAGTTATGCTTCGATCGAGATGAAAATTAAGCAAAAAAATAGTAGGCACGTGATTCGCATTATCTGTCAAATTTTAATTTTTTTTTTAAATAATTCAAAAGTGGGGTTATTTCTGAAAATATCAAAAAAAGTTATAAGAAAAAGTTTTTTTAAATGCAGTTTCTAGCCCACATGCAAAATTTCAGCTGCATTAGATAATTTTGATTTTTACCTATATTTTGTAAATTGCACCACTTTTGCAAAATAAGACTCAACGCAACCTACATAACATAAAACTTCTTAGTTTTGACAATTGCTTTATTTCAGATACATTTTCTTTAAAGTAGCGCCATATTAAATGTGTGTTTTTCTACAAAATCAAAATTGGGCTATTAAAATTTGGTCGCATGTGACGCAAAGTTCATTTGTTTTTGACCCAGTATAAGGTAACTTCATAAGATAAGTATTTTTGAAAACGTAATTTGTGTCTGAAAGTAATACACCTTAATATTAAGACAAAAAAGAACACAGTGTCATCAGTAAAGTGTTCATTAAGTGGAAAATAAATTTTAGTTTAAATTAACGTAAAGTTTATCTATTTTCAACGATTTAATTTAAAAACACTTTATTTTATTTTTTTACTTTCAGACACAAACTACGTTTTCAAAAATACTTATTTTATTTACTTATATATAATATATACCTTATACAGGGTCACAAACAAATGAACTTTGCATCACATGCGACCAAATTTGCAACACATTTAATATGGCGCTACTTTAAAGAAAATGTATCTGAAATAAAGCATTGTCAAAATTAAGAAGTTTGCGTTGAGTCTTATTTTGCGAAAGTGGTGCAATTTACAAAATATGGGTAAAAAATCAAAATTATCTTATGCAGCTGAAATTTGCATGTGGGCTAGAAACTGCATATAAAAAAACTTTTTCTAATAACTTTTTTCAATATTTTCAAAAATAACCCCACTTTTGAATTATTTAAAAAAAAAAATTAAAATTTGACAGATAATGCGAATCACGTGACTATTTTTATTTTTGCTTAATTTTCATCTCGATTGAAGCAGAATCTGATGCCAAAGTCAAATTTTGAATAAAGGTATTAATAAGAAAAAATCCTATATTGTCACGAAGTTTCTCTTCGTAGGGGTCGTAGCGGTAGAGAAAGGAAAGTCTGGAGTCTATAAAATGGTCGTCTATTGTATCTTCTTGATTTTCACCCTAATAGGAAAACCAGCACGTCTGACGTGTTTCGGAGTAGGCTCGTTAACGGACTGACAGGTGCGTCACTTGACGATGGTCAAGGCTTGTCACCTATTGTTGAGCTGAAGAGTGGGTGCGGCACTTGACGATGGTCAAGGATAGTCACCCATTGATGAGTTGACCGGGCGGTAGGCTCCGATGCCTGCAGCTTAAGTTGGCCCAGATTATAAACCCAAATAAGTGATGCGATTGCAACGCACTTGACCCAGACTGGCGTACAGTGGGTTGCGATCTCAACAACGCACAGTGGTCGAGTATCCTAAATATACCGGACCACTGTGAGTTTTAGTTGACAATATGATGCGGACTTTACTGGTGACACTGTAAATAAAAAAGGAATTGGTTTTTTGCTTTTTCGATTATTTTTAAAATTAATTCAAATTGTTAAAAAAGAAAAGAAAAAAGTTCGCAAACAGCGGCGGCGCCTATCGGCGCCTGGACCGGCGCACCAGGAAATCTCCCGGTGTCCCGGCGGGCCCATCCGCCCCTGCCTATGCTTAATACAAAAGCTTATTATCGACAAATCTTATCTTCAAGGCAAAAATTTCTCCGCGCAATCGTTGACTCACCCTGTACAATGTAAAAATTACAATGTCATTAAAAAATTAAAGTTGATAGGTACTCCTAGCACTCCACCCTGTTGTATAATATATTTTTTCTAAAAATAAAATGCATTTCAAATATTCTATATAAAAGGTAAAAGGCTGATCCCTTTCTTTATCATGTATATTGATCCTATATATTCCTATACATGTGTAATCAAGAAGGGTCAATTGGATGCCGTTATATTCGCGTGGGTTGGTTTAAAATTTTGGAGATTTGGAGGGTACCAATATATGATTCCAAGCAAGTTTAATTACTGAAATAACATTAAAATTTTAAATTAAAATCATCCTCGCAAAACACTTGATCCGCAAAGTAACAAACAATAAGAAAGAGACGGTGTTTTCAAATCTATAAGTAAACCACTATATTCGGCGGTCGACAAACGACCCCTCTACAGGCCTGTGCTGATTATCCATAACTGCTCGATATCCGCAGTAAGTGAAATATGTGGTGACCTAATTAACTGTATCCCGATTAGCTTAAATTAAATTATTTAAATCCATTATAGAAACAATATGATAGGCCCTCATATCAGATCTTGGTGTATATTATGTTGCCGTCCGCTGGACGGACGGGGAATAAACGTGGCTTCGTCTTATTACTTCGACAGACGGGGAATCACTACTCTCTTAAAAATTTTAGTCACAGAGAAATAACAGGACAAATTTTTGAAGGTGGTTTGTAGGTCTAGGACACAGGTCGTTGAATTGAGGTTATATTTTGTAATGATGTGATGTAAATAATTATGATTATGGTTGCAGGAAGAGGTTTGATTTTGAAGTTTGATAAATTATTTAGCTACACGATGATTAATTTTATTTCAAGTGTGTCAAGTAAGTTCCTAGATTTTGTAGTTCGTTTATTATAATGATGGTACTTCTGAGCTATTCACCTTGTAAATATTATTTGTTACTTTCAGCCACGTACATTGTTGATAGCGAAAGTGTTCCTAAAATTTAAACACATTAATGGTTTTAGATAGGATGTTTTTCAGACAAAGATTACAGCTTAAGGGAACACTGTAAAGGCACCGATTTTAATAGACATGGCTGGAATATCATGGAGGGAGCTCTTTCCCTCTAAGTTTAGCCAAGTTATATTTGTTGTGTATATTTTATTATTTGTAAATCAAGGTAAGTTGTTTAAGTCATAAACACGAATACCTTTATCATTTACGTTCTCAAAAGAAGGTATATGATACGCGTTTACATTTTTTTAAAATATTATTGAATACAATTTTTTCAGTAGATTATACTTTAGTCTAATTCTAAAAATGAGCCTTCCTATACCTAGTGTTCTAAGTCAAATTAAAAAGTGATAATATCTACTTACCAGACCCCTTAAGTTTAACTGGTTATTTATTTTAGGACTTCTAGTTACTGCATCTCAACAGTCCAACAACAAATATGATTATAACATTGTTACTGTTGTGCTTTTGACAGAAGTACTTAAGTTGTTAATATCGAGCATCCTTTATTGTCGAGAGTAAGTATAACAAAAAATAATAATTTTTGCTAATGCTAAGTAATACATTTTTATGTATTTACCTAAGTATTTTCACAAGCTTTATCTAGGGTAGATTCCTTAAATACATGCCTAATTAATAAGAACAAAAATAACAATGCAAAAATGGACATTAATTTTTTCCCTCCATATTGATGGGGGCACCCTCCTTGGATAACTGAAAACTTGGATAATCCAGATTTACTTTTTATTCATTCAAAAAATAAACACCAATACTTTAAACGGTTTATTAACTTTTTTAACATGCAAATAAGTACCTACATTATAAAACAGTAAAATAGGTATCTATAAGCTTTTGTTTCATATTGCTTTCTTTTTCTTCATTTTCATAATTTTAAAGAATTTATGTCTCGATTTATGTAGTGGGTATGTACTTATATGCAGTTCTCCGTAGTAAACGAAAAACAGCACTGCATAGTGCATTCACGCAAATTTACGTGCTAAAATAGTCCAAAAACATAAATAGGGGCACCCCTCACAGGGGCCAGGGGAATTCCTCGAGGGCCCCAACGATTTTAATTGAAAATTTAGTACATACATATTTCAGAAGCTCGGTTAATACAGATCATAGACGTCCGTACCTAGGATAATCATGATCTTACATTGGCTCGGTTAATCCATAGCTTGGATAATCGCGACTCAGTTAATCGGGGTTCTACTGTGTCTTCATTTAATGGGATAGTTTAAGAACCTTTTTTATTTCAGACATAAACCTGCTCAACTGGTAAAAGAAGTTATAACAAACAAAAATGTTTTAGGCCTGTATTTTGTTCCGGCATTTTTATATTGCCTATACAATAACTTGGCCTTTGTCAATTTATCTTCTTTTGATCCCACTACATACTACCTGTTGCTACAGTTAAGGGTAGTGGTAACTGGAATATTGTTTCAGGTAAAAAAAACTCTAATGCATAGAATTTATTTTGTTCATATACCTATTTATGTATAAAAATGCGAGCGAACACTACTGACATCTTCACCATTTCGTTTTTTGATCAATATTTTGTTACTTCTTCGTTTTATCCAAAAATAGGCCAAATACCTCCTATGGGGTACAATAATTAGCTATAGTTTTTAGTTAAAAAAGGTTGGATTTATGAATTAATACAAGCAGAAAAAGAAATATGCGCAAGTTTGACAAAATTTAATTTATCAATAAAAATTTTTAAGTTGAAACTGTAGGCTGCTTACTAAACACGTCCGCTTTAAAAAATAAACGAAATATTGATAAGATAATGAAGTGGCGAAAACTAGTGTTTGTTTTTAACAACTATAGTTTCTTAATGTTTTGTCTAATTACCAATATTTAATTGGTAACCAAGTTACAAAATGAAAAGCTCATATTATTTTTAATAAGACAAACCTATCTCTTCAAGTTTTTATTAACTATGTAACAATAGTTATATTTTTGTTTCAGATAATATTTGGCAAGTTATTAAGTAAGAAACAGTGGGTTTCTTTAATAATTTTAACTTTGGGATGCATGCTTAAACAAATATCTTTTAATCAAGCTGAAAAGGTAGAAGAAAATTCTAAATCTCAATCATTGGTTTTGAGTTTCAATGCCATACTTATCTTCGTTCAAATATTCTGTTCCTGTTTTGCAGGTGTATATAACGAGTACCTACTAAAAAATGAAGGTAGTAATGTTAATATTTTTGTACAAAACATTTTTATGTATTTAGATTCAATTGTCTGCAATGTTATCATATTAATTTTTAATGGAAATATTGCTAGTGCATTTTTATATGACAACCTAGTGAAAGTTTTCCACTATAAAGTATTATTAGTAATGGTTAATAACGCCGTAGTCGGCATTGTTACAAGTTTCTTTTTAAAAACTCTCAACTCTATCTTAAAAACCTTTGCTAGTGCTTTAGAACTGATTTTGACAGCAGTGTTGTCCCTGATATTTTTTGGCATACCCATTTACCTAAATACAATCTTTGCCATTGGTACGGTTATGTATGCGATCTATTTATATTCGCAAAATCCTGTGTCTAACTTACATAAAAGTGCAGAGAGTGATACTACCGACAAAGAGAAGTTATTAGAGGTGGAAGAGGTATAGTGATTACACTTAAGGAAAGGTCCGAAGTGAGTTACCCGCTTTATTACCGATGTTTTGTTAAAAGCTGCTGTAGGTACTTAATTTTTAAAAGGTATATTTGCAATAATATTGGGGCTGAGGGGCTCCTTGGTTCCTCAATATATACAGGGTGATTTACGTTGAGCGGCATGTTATATCTTGAAAACGAGTAAAGTATCCTGTTAAATATTTGGTGAGAAGAATTATTTTGGGAAACATATTTTTACAATTCTGTCATTTCCTGTTATACTGGAAGCTATGGCCAACCTTGGGATCTTAAATGGAATACCCTAATATATTTTAGCATTTTTGGATGCCTTATAAGCTAAATAACCTTTGGTACTAATAATAACCTATGCCCCCGCCTATGTCCAAGGAAAACTAATTATGGCATGATTTATATTATGTATATATTGGAAATTAAACTACAACTTGATACTTGTATCTTGCTAAGAAATCCACTATTGTTGTCTGTAACCCTATGACTCACTTTTAAACATAAAGGACAGCCCTAAGTTTGAAAAATCAGGTGGTAAATCACTTTTGAGCTCTCCTAACTAGATTATTAAATAATTATAATCAAATAAAGAAATGTGATATTGTTTCTAGCCAGTATTTTGTACCTACTTTAATAAAATATAGAGTATTACAATTACTAATGGTTTACTTTTTTTTGCGGTTAAATAACCAAATCCAGATTTCATTCTTTTGTGGTCAATTTTTGCACAGCGGGGTTTTGCAAAAAGGCCGATATTTCTGACTTACCCGACATGATAGCAGAAAATTATTAAATTCGCATAAAGGTCACATATACCGGGTGTCCACGGAAGGTGGCTCGCCCCTCTAACTTTTTTGTTTTTCAAGAAAATGAAATAAAATTCGGGGGATTTGTATACGACATAAAACTGCATTTTTTGAAAGGTGACTCAACATTATGGAACTTCCGGTTTAACCGGAAGGGACAAACTTTCGATTTTTAAATGGGACACCTGGTATATTTTTACTTTTTTGGACTCCATATGACATTCTAAATACAACGATGTGTTACTTGTCACTTTTTGTCACCAAGAAAATATTTTTTTTCCAAATTTATTGTTTTATCTAGAGGGCTATGGATAGGTACCTTAAAATCACTTATTTCAGTTCTTTAATCTTGGGAAAAATACAATTTTACTATTTTTGGTCCAAATAGTTTTGTTGCACACGCTGGTCCCTGGAGTGTGTCTGTTATTTGTCTAGTTGCGTTGACTGTGATGAGATGGTGCTGATGGTCTGCTCCACTCCTTGTGTGATGGTGCTGATACGTCTGTCCAATGTGTCTGAGTCTAGTTTTTCTTGGGTGGCTACTCCACAACAATAGTTTAGTCCGTCGAAGGAAGCCTCTCTTAGTCCGTTGAAGGAAGTGTCGCGAAGCTTCTCTTAGTCCGTTGAAGGAAGCCTCTCTTAGTCCGTTGAAGGAAGCCTAGGTCGCCATAGCTTCTATCCAAGATGTAAGCATCAGTATATTATTCTAAGACAGCTGGGTCCTTTAAATAACCATTTCTGTATCCAACATCACCAGTTAAATTCTTCTCTTTTATCAATAAATCTGTATATGTTTTTCTACTACTGATTTTATTTTAACAGGGCCGGGCCAGTTATTTATATATGACGTATGCGGAAGGGTTTGTGATTTAGTGGTATAGGCCCCTCGTAGGCGCGTGAAGGTAGCGGTTTCCGTGATGCTATTTCTGCATGTTACCTGCGTACCCCTTGGCTGACTAGCAGGAGTCTCCTGGACCGGAGATGATGGTAGTGTATAATCGTAAGAAAGTAATAAAAACAAAATGTTATTCTGTGATGTCTTCCAGGCTCTCGTCTCCCTCTTCTAGGTCCCTTGGATCGTTTATTTGCTCCCGGGCTGTCCATGGATGGTAGTAGGGCAGTATCCTACTTACATGAACAATATCTGACTTTCCTTTTCCTTTCTTAATGTTATAATTTACTTCTCCCAGTTTCTCTATTATAGTATATGGACCAAACCATTTTAGCAGTAATTTTTCGCTTCTCCCTACTTTTCTGATAGGGGTAAATATTTTAACCTTATCCCCTGGTTTAAAGTTAAGTTCTCTGTGTTTGGCGTCAAATATTATTTTGTCTTTATCTTGACGCTTAGATATGTTTTCTACTGCGATTGCTCTCATCAGTAGTGCTTTTTCCCGTATTTCTTCTGCGTCTGTTTGGCATTCCATTTCTCTAAGCATAGCCTCTGATGGGAGCGTTGGTTCCCTGGCGAATGTGAGCATAAACGGACTGTAGTTCGTTGTATCTTGAACTGCCGTGTTGTATGCAAACGTTATAAACGGTAGGTAGCTGCACCAGTCCGTCTGTTGCGTGTTACAGTACATAGCGAGCATATCGGCGATTGTTTTGTTTAGCCTTTCTGTCAGCCCGTTGCATGCCGGGTGGTATGCTGTCGTGAACTGGCTTCTGGTGCCCATTATGGCCGTGATTTCTTGTATTAAGTCCGATTGAAAAGTTTTTCCTCTGTCGCTAAGTAGCGCCCTAGGCATCCCGTGAATAAGACAGATTTTTTCTATTATAAATTTTGCTACGGGTCCAGCTTTTCCGTTGGGCAGCGCAGCAGTTATGGCGTATCGTGATGCGTAGTCGGTAGCTACCACGATCATTGTTTTTCCTTTGTTGCTACGTCTGAATGGTCCTAATAAGTCTATCCCCACTTTGTCCATAATCA
The DNA here is from genome assembly GCA_963969555.1 of Polydrusus pterygomalis. NCBI lineage: Eukaryota > Metazoa > Arthropoda > Insecta > Coleoptera > Curculionidae > Polydrusus > Polydrusus pterygomalis. Next base: position 27,320,853 of record OZ018379.1, read on the forward strand.
GTCCTACTTTGATTGGTTGTAAAAGTCCTGGTGTTTTTTGGTAAGGTTGGCCCTTTCTTGCCTGGCAGTCTGGACAGCCCTGGATGTACTTCCTTATGTCTTTGAGCATGTTTGTCCAGTAGTAACGCGTCTTTGTTTTATTTATGGTTTTTGCTATTCCTAGATGTCCGCTTGTAGGAGCAGCATGTAATTCCCAGAGGATTTCTTCCACCATATTGTCAGGAATTACTGGTACGTTCGATAGGCCTGTCGTTGTATTTACTGATTTGTATAATGTGTCGTTGATTAATCTGTAGCTTTTAGCCTTTCGTTGTTCCCCTATGGACGCGTCTGTATTGGTTGGATCTCTTAGGATATTAATAAGTTTAACTAAATTTTTGTCTTTTCTTTGTTGATCCTTCAGCTGGTCTCCTAGTATTGTAAATGTCGGAATGTCGTCCAGTTCCGCCGTGCTTTGTGTTTCGGCAGGCAGTACTGGGTTACGTGACATGCAATCAGCATCCTTGTGGGAGATGCCTTTTTTATATTCCACTGAGTAGTCAAATTCTGAAAGTTTTAGTGCCCATCTTGCCAATCTTCTGTTGTGTTCTTTAATTGTGTCCATCCAACAGAGTGCGTGGTGGTCAGTTACGATTCTGACGGGTCGACCGTAGACCAGATGCCGTAAGTATCCTAAGGCCCATACTACTGCTAGTAGTTCCAGTTCGCTAATGGAATAATTTTTTTCTGCTTTAGACAGACTTCGGCTTATATATGCGACTGGGTGTGGTACTCCGTTGGCATCTTCTTGTAGCAGGATCCCGCCGATCCCGTCTAAGCTGGCGTCTACGTGGAGAATACAGTCTTTGGTGGGGTTGTAGTGTTGTAGTGTAGGTGAAGTTGTTAGTTTGATTTTTAGTTCGTTGAATGCCTCTTCCTGTTGTTGTCCCCATTTGAATGCGCCTTTCTTCGTAACTTCGTGAAGTGGTTTCGCTATGCAAGAAAAGTTTTGTATGAATTTTCTGTAGAAGTTAGCCAGGCCTAGAAAACTTTGGAGGTCTTTGATTTTCTTTGGAGTGGGAAAGTTTTTTACACACTCTATTTTTTCTTCGTCTGGGTTGATACCCTCTTTGTTTACTTTAAAACCTAGTATTTTTATTTCGTTATGTAGGTATCTACATTTGCTGGGTTTTAATGTTAGGTTAGCTTCTCTGAGTCTTTGGAATACTTTTCTGAGTTTGTTTAAATGTTCCTCTTTGGTTTGTGAAAATATGATTATGTCGTCGAGATATATTAAGATTTCTTTCCATTGCATGTCACCGAATATTTTTTCGCTTAGTTCTACAAAAGTTGCCGGGGCGTTGCATAATCCGAAGCTGAGTACATTGAATTCGAAGCTGCCGTGGCCTTGAGCTACAAAGGCTGTGTATTGTTTTGAATTTTCTTCTATAGGTACCTGCCAGTAGCCAGAGAACATATCTAGGGTGCTGAAGTATTTTGCATTTCCTAAGTATGTCAAAATATCGTCTATCTGCGGAATAGGCCATGTTGATTTTCTCGTATGGACGTTAATTTTTCTATAGTCGACGCAAAATCTTGTGGTGCCATCTTTCTTTTTTACTAGCACTACAGGGGAACCATATGGAGAATGGCAAGGTCGTATTATGTTGTACTGGAGCATCTCTTGAATTTGTTCGTTTATGATTTCTCGTTCTTTTTGGGACACCCTGTATGGTCTGCTTTTGATGGGTTTAGTGTTCTCCAATTCTATTTTATGCTCGGTTAGGGATGTTCTTCCCATGTATTTAGGGTGTTTCGCAAAGACGTCCTTGTATGTTTCGAGTAGTTCTTCTAGTTTGTGTTTTGTATATTTGTTGGAAATCCCAGATAAATCGTGGTCTTGTAAAGATACTTTTTTTTCATCGGCTATTTTTTCTTTTTCTCCGTCAATTGTCAAGAAACAGCTGTCCGAAGTTTTTTCTTGTACCATGTATGTAAGGTGTCCTAAGGTCATGTATTTACGTATTGGTCTTGCTTTTCCCATTTTTGATTTCATTGCTATGCACCATTGGTTGTCTTGATAAAATAGGTTTGACGTGGGGGTCCATCCGTTTTTGATGAAGAGAGGTGTGTTTAGTTGAAATAAGTATGGTTGTTCTTCTAGTAAGTCCGGCATTTTGAGTTTTATAATTGATTCTTCGTTGCTGAGGTTTATGTCTTCTTCCGCTGTAGCTTTAAGTTTTGGTTGGTCCATCTCTGTTTCAATGTTAAATAGTGTTTTGGAGAAGTCGTCTGCTGATTGTTGTGGTTGGATTTCTTCTTCGTAGATCGAAATTTTTATAGTGGTATTTTTGAAAATATATGTAATTATACGATTAATTGTATTTCGGTTCATTCGAAATGCTTTGGCTGGGAAGCACAGAAACTTTTCTCTTCTTTGTACGGCTTTACTTTTGACGTTCCAAATACACTGGAAAAACTCGGCGTAACTTTGTCTATGATATGCCTTACGTCGTGTCGTTGTGTAGTATGCATTTCTTTGGGTTTCTTGTATAATAGCCACTTGCCCCCTTGATGGACGTTTTATTCCGTATTGTAGTGGGTCTCTCCATTTTATGAAGTTCCCTCGGCCCTTTTGGTTGCGATTTGTGTCTATGTTTTTGTCTTCCGCCATGTAATATACGGTTCCGCCATGCGTAGGTAATGATTCCGTTGTTTTTGACTGTTTTGTTGGTTGTTCTTTCTTAAATTTTTCAAAGGCTGTTCTCCAAGTGACATCTGGTGTTCTTTCTTCTTTATGTGTCATTAAAGTGGGCGGTTGCTGACTGTCTTTTCTCTGGATCGGTATCACGAATTTGTTGTGGAAAGAGATTGTATTGTTTTTTTAAGTTTATTATTCCGCCATGGTACTGTAGAAAGTCCATCCCTAATATAAGTGGGACTGGGGCTGTTTTAATTATTCTAGTTCTGCAGGTGGCGAAGAACGGCCGCTTGGTTGTCGGTATTTCTAATTGTAGATCCGTTAAGCCCAGGACTGGGACCCTGTGTCCTCCGGCTGTTACCAGGTTTGCTGTGAGTCTTGATAATTTGGCGAATGGGTGCATAATTCGCTCTGTTGCTACTGAATGCTCTGCTCCTGTATCCACTATCGCTGTGATGATTTTATGGTTTAATGCCACTTCTATGCGTAGTGCTGTGCAGGTGGCTAGGTTGTTAATCCCTTGTAGGCAGACGGCTGGGGATCCTATTGGTTTTGCCGTCCGCCATCGTTTGGGTACGGTTTGTTTCTGCACTCTGAGGCGTAATGACCTGGCTTGCCGCAGTGGTAGCATATAGGCCTATTGTCTCTTGTTCTGGAGGGCTGGTAGTTTCGACTTGAGTATGTATTTCGTCGGTGTGGTTGATAGTTGACCTGACGCTGTGACTGATTTCGTGTTGGACTGTATGACTGGTAGGTGACCTGTCTTGTAGGTGGCTGACTTCTTCCTTGGCCTTGTGGTTGATATGTGGGCTGTCGTGGTGTTGGCGTTCGTGTGTCATGTCTCGACTCTGGGGCATTGTCTATCGTGGCTGCTAAATTTTTCAGTTCCTCTTCTGTCGTTGGGGCCTTGTTCGGAGCATGTGTTAGCCAGTAGTAGTGGTAGTAAGATTGTTCGGATAGACCATTTTCGAATATTGTTCGGAATTCTTCAAAGTCCATTGTATGTTTGTATTTGTAGTAAAGGACTTTTACGTCGTAATAGAAGTTTTTGACTGTTTCCCCGTTGCTCTGTCTTCTTTGTTCTACTTTTCTTTTTAACGTCACCTGTAGGTTTGAGTCGTCGAATTCCTTCTTGCATGCTGTACAAATGTCTGTCCATGTTTTGTCGCCATTGTTTTTCTTGTACTCCTGGAACCATATACTTGCTACACTGTCCAGAAATGTTTCGAAGTAAGCAATTTTTAGTTGGTCGTCCCAACCGTTGGCTGAAGCTGACCTCTCGTAGCTATTGATGAAATTAGTCGCTGTACCCTGTGCTGGCCGGAAGGTGGGTGGGCAGAGGAATTGCGGTACTGCTGCTTGGCGTGCTGCTGCTATGGCGTCTGTGATAGTCGTGTTCATTGTTTGGCCTGGTGGTGTGGTTGTTGCGACGGTAGGACCTGTGTTGCTCCGTGGAATAGCGCTGCCGGCGTCTGCTGCCTTGCTGATGACTTGTGATGTGGTAGGTTGCAACTGGATTTTAGGTTCCTGTTTTTCGTCGGTTGTGGGATTGCCTGACGGTGTAGCGTCCCGTGCTGGTGTTGATTGTTTGATTCCGCTGATTGTTAATGTTGCTCCACCTGGAGGCGTTTCTGACACTTCTGGTTCTGTAGACGGCTTTTTGAAGACGATTGTTGCCGGAACCGGGGGGGACCTTTGCAGCTTTGGGTTCTTCGAAAATGGCGAAGTCGCTGGACTGTTTTCAATTCTGGTGCTGTTGGCTATGGGTACGGCTTGGCTGACGGACTTGCTCCTGCTCCTTAATTGGCACTGGTCTGACATGAATCGATGCACAACATCTGCCTTAGTAGTGGCGTCTAATATGGAGATTAGACGGCTCGGGATTTTGACGACGGCGCCTCCACCATGTCACGAAGTTTCTCTTCGTGGGGGTCGTAGCGGTAGAGAAAGGAAAGTCTGGATTCTAAAAAATGGTCGTCTATTGTCTCTTCTTGATTATTACCCTGGTAGGGAAACCAGCATGTCTGTAACTTGTTCGGGTAATGGGCTATCGTGTTATTAGGCGCGTCACTTGACGATGGTCAAGGCTAGTCACCTATTGTAGAACTGAAGACTAAGTGCGGCACTTGACGATGGTCAAGGATAGTCACTTATTGATGGTTTGATCGAGCGGCAGGCTTCGATGCTGTTGCTTGAGTTGGCCCAGTATTTATACACAAATAAGTGTCGAGATTGCAATGCACTTGACCCAGAATAGCGCACAGTGGGTTGCAATCTCAACAATGCACAGTGGTCGAGTATCCTAAATATACCGGACCACTGTGAGTTTTAGTTGACACTATGTGCTATGTAAAATTTAATTTTTAAAGTTGTATAACTAATTTTTTTTAAATGGCAACATGGTGGCTCGTCGGGTTAAGAAAAAAGAGGATTTTATTACGATTATTTTGATACCATACGTATATTATACACTATTAGGTTTTAAAAAAGCTGCCATTAAAAAGCTGACTTAGAACTTTCCTAAAATAAAGCATCTTTTGAGAATAAATTTAGATTTAAATGCATCACGTAGCGTATGACCAGCAAAACTGACAAAACAAAATCATGCCTTGAAGAAAATTGAAATGCCAACAGCTTCTGCCAAAGTAAATTAGTTTGTTGTTTAAAAAACATTGAAAATAATAGTTTTACAAGGAGTGAAAAAGTTGATATGTTATTAGTGTTTGGAGAAACGCACAAAGATATTTTAATCGGCGTCATTCCACCCGACACTATTATAGGTACCCAAAACTGGTTCCGAAAATGCGAAATGAGCCTGACAATAATACGAACAAACCCGATATTTTTCGCTATACAATTCTCCTAAAATATTTAATGAAATTCCTTGATATTTTTTTAAAGTCAATTATTACCTATAAAATATGAAGACGATAATGAGTTTATTTAAATTTTGTGTAAAAGCTATATACGCAAAATAGGTTATAGGTTGGTAAGCATGTTAATACTTCCACCTTTAGACATTTGTTTGGGATAACAGCTTTATTTTATTCCGAAATAAAACTAATTTTTATTTTTAATAAATATATTATTACAATTTACAATAATAATACTTATTATACATTGTTCATTTTGGATTACAACTAATGAGGTTTCGTAATATCATGGTAATATTTAAACCATTTGTGACTATTGCGAAGATCAATAGGTTTTTTTTAGTTTGTTCGAGAAGAACGGCACTTTTTTCGCCGGAGTAATGACGTGCCATACAACATAAATAAGTAACCCGATTAGGAACTAGTTATTTTGCTTTCAATAACTGTTAATTCATTACTTTTTTCTGGGCAGGGGCTAGTAGCGTGTATAGCGTCGTTGAAAGACCGGGCGGGGCAATCCTTAAAGGGGACGTCCTTTACTTTGCTTTTGGAAAAACATTTATTTAATCAAAAACTCAATTTTAACTAAAAATTAGGACTTTTGGTTTTAACATTTTTTATTTTGTCTAAAATATAATATTGGGAAACACCGATAAGAATGGCGCGAGGGAAGGGCGGGGAGGTCCCCTATCCCCTGGCCCCCTATACGCCACGCCATATTGTATTTTTGTAATAAACTTTCACTAATTTTGATTACTTTTTTTGTCTGCAGACACTGTGAATAAAAGTAAAGAAATTTATCAATTAATTAAATTTTTTAAATATAAATTTATAATACAATAAGCTATTATAGCTTTTGTAACAGCTAGATAGGCATTGTTGTAAAATAATGTAAAATTACTGCATACAACTTTGCATTATTAATAATAATTGCAGTATAAAGTTTAACTACTGCTGCAGATATTACTACAAAGTTTGTTGGTAATTTTACGGAACCATTTTACAGTTTACAATCCTTGATGAATCTGTTAAGCTACCTCTACGCGATCTGTATCGTTCATATTTATTATTTTCCGTCCAAGGACGTCCCATTTGTAGATATTTGTAACGAAACTAATTTTCTCATACACAGTTTAGTGGATATTTCATGTATTTATGACGCTCGTGTTTCCATATACTCGTAATGTACACCCATTTATACACATAACACAATATTGTATTATACAGGGTGTCCGGTAAGTATAGGTCAAACTTTCAGGAGCGTGTAGGGAACGTTAAGATAAGTCTAGTTTTTCATGTCCCGGCCTCTGACCAAGTAATAGGGTCTTAAAAGAGAACCAAGGGATTTACCTTTTTCGTATTCATTTTTAAATCACGTCGTATACTTTGGTACAATTTTGGTATTTAGTACAGCGGATAAGTAGGTACCTGAAACAGGTGCAGGCTAAACAATATAACTTTTAATTTTGACTTGTGTGTATTGGAGTCCGTTTCTGGCTTTCCTGAGACATACGTTACTGTGTAGCGACTGTTTTCAGGTACCTATACCTACAAAATACCAAAATTGTTCAAAGTATACGATTTGGTTTAAAAATTAATACAAAATATGAAACACTAGGCTTATTTTAAAGTTTTAAAGTTCCGTGCATGCTCTTTAGAGTTTGGCCTATACTTTACCGGACACCCTGTTTACAGTTCAATAAGTTTAGATATAAAAAATAACGTCCTCAAAGTAAACCCTGAAAGTAGCTACGCATGTCGGGAAGTACTCGCCTTGCTCAATGATATAATTCATAGCTTACTCGATTTTAAGGAATTGTATTCTGTTTCACTTACTCGTCCTTAAATCGCAGAAGGTCTTGATATAGTTATTATTTTATACCCGGAAATAGGTTTAATTAGAGTTGGGCATGGTCAATTGACCATGACGTATTTGACCGGTCAAATTCGGTCAAAATATATCAATTTTATTTTATTATTTATGCTTTTGTGATCTGTCCAGATTACCTCCTACCACCCAGGATAATGTTTAGTGTATCGTTATAGCGCCGTTATTTAAGAAAACACCTGATTCTGGGAATCCCAATAGTCGGCCTCGTTTATTAGTGGTTCCCGCGGAACGGATTCAATCACAATGAAGGAAAGGAATAGAGAAGTTATTGTTATTCTCTTTTTATACTATTTTTATAGACATTTCCCTCTCAGTCTATTTATTTTCATTTCGTATTTGCTAGAGTTAGGGTTTGCACTTGCATTGCATTTTTGTGAACTAACGACGCGACGTCGCATTTACGATGAGTTTGGGGAAGTCCAAAACAAAAATTTGGAATTGTTTTACCGAAATAAGAGAAGAAAACAAAGTAAAAGGGAAATGTATCTACTGTGCAACTATTGAGATATACACTTATAGAATGTGTACAGGGTCTTCCAACGAGGACTGAACAGGGGCTCATTTTTGAGCTTCCTTGTATTTAAAGAAAAATCCAAAATAGCCAATCGATGTACTTTTTCCTGCAGAATTCAAAAATGAAACCAAACATTTATTTGAACCAGAAACAAAAGAGTTACGATATGGATAAGGTGTTTTTTAAATGGAACATAGCTTTTTTTATACGATTTTTGGAACGAGTGATTTTTTTTGTCCGTTCTGATTAAAATATTTAATATTGTGACAGCTATTTTTATTAAATTTTAATGTTTTATCCAGTATAATTTAACTTTAACCTGTTTGAAACATACACTAGGTAATAAAGGTATAATCACCTTTGAATCCTTCAAAGTCATTTCGGGAATATTATAGTAAATTTGTCAAATTTTTTTAATTATACTGGATAAAACATTAAAATTTAATAAAAATAGCTGTCACAATATTAAATATTTTAATCAGAACGGACAAAAAAAAATCACTCGTTCCAAAAATCGTATAAAAAAAGCTATGTTCCATTTAAAAAACACCTTATCCATAGCGTAACTCTTTTGTTTCTGGTTCAAATAAATTTTTGGTTTCATTTTTGAATTCTGCAGGAAAAAGTACATTGATTGGCTATTTTGGATTTTTCTTTAAATACAAGGAAGCTCAAAAATGAGCCCCTGTTCAGTCCTCGTTGGAAGACCCTGTACCTGGATGGACCTAACTATATCGTCCATTTGACCACCCTGTATAAAATTTAGGTATGGCAATAGACTTTTCAGAACAAGCAAATCTTGTTATCAAAAATTAATTTTTTTCAAAATACAAAATTAGAAATTTGGCAAGTATAGTTAGGTTCATCCACTGCATTTTTAAATTTTAATTTATTTCAGTCAATTGACCAAAAACAAATTGACCGGTCAAATCCACAACCCTAGGTTTAATAGTGGAAATATACGACATGCTAAGGATGTTGCGAAGCCAACTTTGAAGACCGTTTTTTTTATCTTACTTTACACAATTCACAAAAAGGTATTCTTAAACTTGAAAGCGATTTTACAATAGTTAATACTAGTCAACAGAGAGCTACAGTGTATAGATTAGACACATAAAGACTACTATTTTATTAGATAACTCTATGACGTAAATTAGGATTAAAGGTCCCCCACAAAATAATGTGAAAGTACTATTTTTAAAAGTAGTTAACAACATCACTGGCCATAATAACACAACAAGCGACAGCTAATAATATGTCACTGCTTTTTTTGACACCTTATAAGTAGATGTAGTTGGTGCGTTCTACATCAAGTTATCCCTGGCTTCTGCGCATGCGCTGGTAGTGCACAGCTGTTTATTAATTGTTTTTAAAACAACTAAAATCCAGCTGCTCACTACCGGTGCATGCGCAGAAGCCGGGGAGAACTTAACGTACCCCTACTTTTATATTATTTAAGGGTGTCTAGAGCAAAGGGGTAAATTAACGTAATGCAGAAATACAAAGTATATACTTGATTTTTACTTGCCAGCAACAAATTTGGGCTTATTTTGTCTCGTATCACTTTTTGTGGTGCATCTGATTCACTTGGATCTACATATTATTATTTATCTTTGGCTCCCATTATGCGATTTTTTCATTTTGTATCAGGGTCATACACACTCCTAATTCTATAAAAATACTGTAGAATTTATAATTTACATGTTTAAACCCATTTGCTAATAACCACCTTATTTAAATATTTTTTCATTCTTTTTGTCTAACGATTTTTGTAGCATAATACACAATTTTGTTCGATAACTCCGAATTTAATCGGAACTTTAAGGTGCAGTATGCAACTATTCGAAAGAAAATAATGGTAACTTTAAAACACGCGCGTTTTTAAAAGTGGGATTTAAACACGCTGAGGCGTACTTTAAATAAGCGAAATAGGGTATCAATAAAAAAAACTAATTAAACAAAATACGCTCATTACGCTCTCTAATTAACACTCGCGAAACCAGTCATCTGTCACAACAAACCGACCATCAGTCGCAGGGATTCGGGCTAAAAGTCGACCCATCCGTCATCTACCTGAATGATATTCCGTCTCCTTTTCTTTTCTATTTTAGTTATGGAAACAAAGATAGCAATATAATCGGTTATACTACTGACAAATAAAAGATTTGCGCGGATAATGGGATTTCATGATTTCATATTTTCAAACTTTCTGTTTTCACGGAGTCTTTTAAATTGTTTCTAGAAAAGGCTTGTGACACTCCAGGAAGATTTTTTTTCTGCAACCGTCCGGGAAGTACCTACCCACTTCCCGGACGCTTTTCCTTTGAGAAAGTACCATTTCTCCGGCCTAGTCCGGGAAGTACGTGCCTAGTCCGGGAAGTACGTACTTCCCGGACTAGGACGGGAAGTATCACTTTTTGTGGTGCATCTGATTCACTTGGATCTACATATTATTATTTATCTTTGGCTCCCATTATGCGATTTTTTCATTTTGTATCAGGGTCATACACACTCCTAATTCTATAAAAATACTGTAGAATTTATAATTTACATGTTTAAACCCATTTGCTAATAACCACCTTATTTAAATATTTTTTCATTCTTTTTGTCTAACGATTTTTGTAGCATAATACACAATTTTGTTCGATAACTCCGAATTTAATCGGAACTTTAAGGTGCAGTATGCAACTATTCGAAAGAAAATAATATATGCCAATATGATATAGAACTGCACTTTGTAGGAATCATCTTTCATGCCCATATCGGTGAGCAACAGCTGGAAAAAAGAATGTGTATCGTAAATGTATTTGTATCGCTATACAGAGTTAGTTGAAATAACCGGAACGGCTAATTTTCTTCAAAACTACCAAGGCTAAATCAATGAATTTTGGTACAGGTGGATAACTTAAAAAATTGAATTGAAAATTAACAATTGCAACGTTGTCAGATTTTACTTTTTTCTTTCACTCAAGGAATGTTTTTTTTCAAATGTAACACTACTCTTTTTATTGAATTCGATTCCTCCCATCAACATTACCAGTTCCTGATGGTATCAAATTTTTATCTCAAATAGTTCTATGGGAATAAAGTTAATTAGTTACAACTCTAACTCTATAAAATCCAATCTATTTCCATTTAAAAACGTTTCAAATAATGTGAAAAGAAAGGTTGGTAGATACGTACCTAGTGGTATCGATAACGATAATAGCAACAAACAACTACTAACAATAACATAGCTAGTATAAGTTACTTACATTTTATCGGTTTCATAATCAAATTAATGTAGTGTACTATAATATGTAAGTAATTTTTACTAGCTACTATGTTATTGTTAGTAGTTGTATGTTGTTATTATCGTTATCGATACTATTAGGTACCTACGTATTTACGAACCTTTCTTTTCACATTATTTAAAACGTTTTTAAATGGAAATAGATTGGATTTTTTAGAGTTAATTAGAGTTGTAACTAATTAACCTTTATCCCATAGAATTATTTAAGATAAAAATTTGATCAGGAAATGATAATGTTAATGGGAGAAATCGAATTCAATAAAAAAAAGAGTAGTGTTACATTTGAAAAAAAAAACATTCCTTAGTTACAGAAAAAACTAAAAATCTGGCATTTTCAATTCAATTTTTTAAGTTATCCACCTGTACCAAAATTCATTGATTTAGCCTTGATAGTTTTGAAGAAAATTAGCCGTTCCGGTTATTTCAACTAACCCTGTATATTTTTTAACTTTGCGAAAATGAGCAATAATTAACCACCTATGTTTGCTACAGCTATCGATAATTTAAATTAAGGTGGGAGTATCAACATGCTTGCCAACCTACAACCTATTTCGCGTAGATTTATTTATGTTTTCTAGCTTTTATACAAAATTTAAAGAAAAATCAGTATCGACTTGATATTCTATAGGTAATAATTGACATATTTAATAAATATCAAGGAATTTCATAACTTATTTTAGGAGAATTGTATAGCGAAAAATATCGGGTAAGATTTTTTTTACACTTTTATAAAATTTTCCCAAAATTAGCAATGAAATAAATTGATATTTTTGTAACATATCAGATACTACCTAAATAATGTACCGACGATATTGATTTTCTTTAAATGTTAGTTATTAAAATAATAAACTCAAAAAATCAACGCGAAATAGGTTATAGGTTGGCAATAATAGGTTGAATGACGTTGAGAATTCAACGTTAATGTTTTTCATACTTCTACTAATGGGCTTTTTCACTAAATTTTAATTTAGAACCCATCGCATAGGGAGAGAAAAAAGAAATATTCTGTACCTATCTTTAGTTTTTAAAATTATGAAATATATAATGCAATAGTATATTAAAGTGTAAGTGGATATTAAGGTCTTTAAAACGCGCGATTTTACAAGCACGACGGCGCAGCCGGAGTGCTTGAAATAGAGCAAGTGTTTTAAAGACCAGTTATCCACGAATACTTTACATTCTTTTTTTTTATTGGTACACTTATTGGTATTTATATTACAAAAAATGGAAATAATAACTTAGTAAGTAAGTGAAATGGTCGAATTCGTGATGTGATATAGAGTCGATTCACTCAGTAAACCTGCAAGATGGCCGACATGTCATATGACAAAAGTCATATTCCAGCTAAATAAAATTAATTTTTGCATTTTCAATGATTTTTGTCATATGACATGTCGGCCATCTTGCAGGTTTACTGAGTGAATCGACTATACCTGTCGTTGTCATGAAAATGAGGAGAACAAAAAATACCTTTCAATCTGTCACATAAGATTCATTGTTGTCACCGTTGACATTGGTTGTCTATTGCTTTAAAAAATATTTTATTTGACGTTAAGAGGTAATTCTGTCAAATCAATAATTAAAAAGTTGACATATTTAGACTTCACGTTTCACGGGTTGTTGATGTTGCCATGGTAACTTTAAAACACGCGCGTTTTTAAAAGTGGGATTTAAACACGCTGAGGCGTACTTTAAATAAGCGAAATAGGGTATCAATAAAAAAAACTAATTAAACAAAATACGCTCATTACGCTCTCTAATTAACACTCGCGAAACCAGTCATCTGTCACAACAAACCGACCATCAGTCGCAGGGATTCGGGCTAAAAGTCGACCCATCCGTCATCTACCTGAATGATATTCCGTCTCCTTTTCTTTTCTATTTTAGTTATGGAAACAAAGATAGCAATATAATCGGTTATACTACTGACAAATAAAAGATTTGCGCGGATAATGGGATTTCATGATTTCATATTTTCAAACTTTTTGTTTTCACGGAGTCTTTTAAATTGTTTCTAGAAAAGGCTTGTGACACTCCAGGAAGATTTTTTTTCTGCAACCGTCCGGGAAGTACCTACCCACTTCCCGGACGCTTTTCCTTTGAGAAAGTACCATTTCTCCGGCCTAGTCCGGGAAGTACGTGCCTAGTCCGGGAAGTACGTACTTCCCGGACTAGGACGGGAAGAATCATATCAATATTAGCGATTGCTCGAATTTTAATATAAATATTAATATAAATAAGAATTTGAATGTTTCTGTTAGTACCTATCTTCTGTTCGAATTTCAATATTTAATACAAATAAGAATTAAAATGTTCAAAATTGTGTTTTACAAAGAAATATAATAAAGAAATGTGTCTCATTGATTTGTTATTCTACACGGTTGCCGAAAAAATAATGTACGCAACACGTCCGAAAACAGTTTTTTTGGACTCGCAGACTTCCAGGACTCGCCTACGGCTCGTCCTAGAATTTTGTCGACTCGTCCAAAAAAACAGTATTTTCCGGACTTGTAACGTAAATTATTACTATACCTATTTTTGGGATATTTTCCCAATAGGTTCCAATTCTGGATGTCAGTGTCGAATACTCGGTCGAATATGATCAATTCGCTTAGTATAGTGAAAAAGCCCATTAACTAACCAAAAAGGTCTCTGAGAGAGTAAGAAAATCATTTCTGCCAATGTCATTTGTCACAGTAAAAGTTGCGTGTTAGGTAGGTAATTATTGCTTAAAATCTTTGTGTAAAGACCGAGACAATTAAAAATTAAGCATTTAACGACAGCAATAAGCAACAGAAATAAGATTAGATACGTAGAACCAAATCAATCGCGAGACTAAGTTTTAAGTAGTAGTTAAGTATAGTAAGCAACAAGAAACAAAATTTAAGATATCGAAATGTTGGATTTATGGGATATCGATTTATTGACACTTAGCAATTCAACCATTCCATTGGTCGATCTTTCTTGAAAGTGATTGGAGGAAACACTCTAATGAGCCTAATGAATAAAAATTAAGCGATTACTTGAAGCAATTACTTTTTAGTAAAAGCAATTGCTTGACTAGCAAATGCTATAAGTAAAATCAATCGCTAGATCTGAATATGAATAAAATTTTGAAGCGATTGCTGTTTTTCTTACACTTCTGTAGCAAATGCTTATTCAACACAAGTTCAGACGTGGCTTATCCACTTGTTCAGATTAGATTTCATGTTCAGTTTGGTGCCTAATTTGCAAAAGGGTTGACGTAAATACAACAACGTTGGTCTATTTATTTAGTACAATAGAAATCTGTTACGTTTTTGTGGAAAATATGAAAGTTATATTTGTGATATGGCAGATTTCAGTGAAAATGAGGAAAGTGATTGTAGTGATAAAGAAATTAAAGACAAGCAATTGATATTCGTTCACAAATTGGAGAAACATAAATAAATCTCTCTGACAACCGTTTAGCTTCTACAACAGCTTCATGACGTAGGAAATTTAATAAAGATATCGGCCTTCTCCAAAACTGCATCCATTACAGAAGTGTATGTCTTACAGACAGTATAGTTTGGTAAACACCGAGTTCTTCACCTACAGAATTTTGAAAGCCCGAAATACCTTATTTAAAGCCGACAGTGCACCCCCTCGCCTTTTACCAGTATCAGTCAAAAAATAATTTGCCAACCACTTAACATTTTCGCAGTCAAATCGATATAACTTTCTTAAATCATCATATCTGCAATTTTTACGTACACTGTAGATTTTTCTTTTACGGACGTTCATATATTCAGCCATAATTGAAGACACAAATTAAGATCAACGCACGTGTTTGCCACGGAGAACTAAAGTTGACTGCTACCAAGCAAATGATGCAGTGGTCGACCTACCTTAAAAAGTTAAAAGCAATTGCTACACTAGAAAAAGCAATTCCTTAATTTATTCATCACATTTTAAGCAAACGATATCATTTGCTTCTATTTTTTATGAAAAAGCATTGACTAGAAGCGATTCCTGCACGCAAAAGCAATTACTTTAGTTTTTATTCATTGGCTTTGAAGAAATTACTTCGATTTTATAAGAAAAGGCAATTGCTACATTTTTATTCATTAGGCTCATTGTGCCATCATAATTTATATTTTTTGTTTCGTATTACCTGTTTCTAATTACATATTGCTTATTTTTTAATTGTAACGCCTTTAATGATCCAAATTTTAAGATATATCTATAATTGGTAACTTGGTTGGTCATAACTGTAAATTAATATCTATTTACCTCTGGATCCTTGTAGTGGCAGTATAATTCATTACATTCCATTTCTTCTCTGTTATCAAAAATCGTTGTACTTAAACCAACTACTCCGAATCTCAAGTAGCTAAAACCCATGATGGTTTTCATGAAAGGTTCAACAGCTGCCTTATACCCCATTCCATAGCAAGCTAAGGCAAGAAGAGGTGCTAATGCAGACGAGCCAACAAGCGAACCATTCTAAAAGTTGAAAAATTAAACATATTTTAATAAAAAAAATTTAAATTTTTGGGAGTTGCAGTAGTAGCAGACAGACAGTTTTATGTGCGGGCATCACTTTTTTACGCCTCTTCATATACCTCATAATTAATTTTCATATTCGCGACAAAAAAAAATGAATAATACATACGGTAATATTAAAAGTAGAACCAATAATGTAGCCAAGACCTTGTGAGCATAATCCAACTGAAAGTCCTAGTATAGTAAACCAGGAGAAACGTTCAAGATCCATTGGCTGATTGGATACAACATATACAATCACTAAGAACATTATACTAAAAAGTATCTGAAACAAAAAAGTATTAACGATATAATCATTCAATTAGTTGTACAATAGAGAAACAAAACTAAGATAAACCACCCAATGTAAACATTTTACCGCTCATTATTTTGAACGAGTTACGACGAATGTTGGTTTGGGATTGTGCAAGAATAGAGTATTTTGCTAGTAAGTTGTGGGTTCAAATAAAGCCGGTTAACTTTTTTCGTTTCGATTGGCTTTACATTTAAAAAAATGTAATCAAAGATCTGTTTATTTGGTGTCATTATTTTATTCCAGAAACAACTTATAATCTGCTGATAGGCAGATAGAGGCAGGATAGAAAATCTACTTACCATCAATGGTAATCCAGCAATTGTAAAGGCAAAATAATACGCTTTTAAGCTATACCATCTATTAAAATATTCTCTTTCCATCAGTTTAACCTCCAACGGAACTAAAAACAACATTTTGTTGTGAAAAATTGTCAAAAATCAATGAGCCATATTCTCGTAAAACTAAAAGATAAACTTGGTAATGTCAAAAAAAAAGGTTGTGATCGAACCGTCAAGTTATTGAGAGAAGGTCAATTTAAGTATGCGTTTGTACTGTCAGAAATCTCAACAGAAAAATATGTTTTCGGATGTAATATGTTCTAAACAGGTGACAATCTAAATGGCAATTTTTAACAAATGCTTTTATTAGATTTTAGAAATTAAGTTTCAAGTCAAATATTGAAAAATAGGTAAAAAAAATGAGGCACTTATACACTGATAATAACTTAATATGAAGATAAAATTATTACTTAATATAGGTAGGTATTAGTCTTTTTACAGTTATTACAGTTTTCTCTCTACAGCGTGTCTTCGGAAGTTTTTACCAAATGGGAAACTTTTTTATTACCTATTAATTTTACAAAAAAAAATGATTCTTTATAAAAAACTCTGCATGGTCTAAAACCTAAAATGCAACCATCAAATATCGAAATTTTCCAGTCATATACGAGGTTTGTCAAAAAATGTGAATTTTTCCCAAGAATGTGAATTTTTCCCAAGAATGTGAATTTTTCTCAAGAGTAAAGTACCTTTATTTTTGACATTATCAAAAATTGTTATTAAAAAAAGTTGATCAGAACTAAAAACTACGGCTAAATGTGCAATTGTACGCATTTATGTTGTAAAATTATTTTATTGATTTATTATTATTTAATTTTTTAAATAATTAATTAATTTAATGAGTGTTATTGCATATTTAGACGTGGTTTTTAGTTCTGATCAACTTTTTTTAATAACAATTTTTGATAATGTCAAAAATAAAGGTACTTTACTCTTGGGAAAAATTCACATTTTTTGACAAACCTCGTATATGACTGGAAAATTTCGATATTTGATGGTTGCATTTTAGGTTTTAGACCATGCAGAGCTTTTTATAAAAAATAATTTTTTTTCGTAAAATTAATAATAAAAAAGTTTCCCATTTTTTGGTAAGAACTTCCGAATACACGCTGTATATATATATATAGGTACCTACTTTATCCTAAATTCAAATGCGCTCATGGAAAAATATAGCTTAAACTAGCAAGTTTAATGATTAATAAATACCGTGCGAGCAAAAATTATTTGCATCAAAGAGGGCTTGGATTAAAAAACGTAGAGCTTGGTTTAGATCCCAATGATAATAATATGGGGACGATATATCTAACCAAATCTAGGTTAAAATTTTGTCAAATTCATATTATGACATGATATGCCAAACGAATGAGTAATAAAATAAGTAGACAAATACAAATTTATTTTTGTTGTTTACAAAATTAACAAAGTAAGAATATACAGAAAGAAAAAGAAAAATAATTACATAAATTGCTGAAATTGGCCACCAAGCATAAATTCACACGTCTCTTCATATTTTTGAAAGTGTTGACCAGCATCTTTGAAGAAATGTTACCACATTCTTGGATATTCCTTTCTTGTATATTCTTGGAATACTTGCACTTTATAAGAAAATAAATTTAACTGCTTCTGAATAGTCCTGCATGTTCCATAAGATCTTCCCACTTCTTGGGATAGGCGTCTAATACAATTTGTTGGCGTATTTTGAATTATTTTACGAACGTTTGCAACAAGTTCTTCTGTTCTTACAGATGGTCTTCCTGCTACTTTTTTGTGTTGTATAGAACCTGTTTCCCTAAACACAGTCACGGTTCTTTTTAGGCAATGATAAAAATCCCCAGCAATAAAAGCAACGTTAGGAAAATGTTCGTGAAAATCGTCCATGCACAAACCCGGATTGTATTACCACTCACAATTAACTCTAACCCCGTTTCGAAAATACGCTTCAACCATGAATATTTTGTTCTGTTCCGTAAACCCATTGTGTAAATTGTTCAAGAAATTGAAAAAAATAGCGAGGAATCAAATTATGTACTTGTAACGACTGTCAAAGATGACTGAATAACTGATTGATTGTTAATTCAGGTAGTTACTGACACCCAACAGGTATTAAGCTCTACGGCTAAGCATTACGTCCTTAGATGCCCTCTTTGATGCAAATAATTTTTGCTGGCACGGTATAATTACTATTAATCAGGAAGTCAGGTACTGTTCCATCCAGGTTACCACACACATATTACTATAGTACATAGCAATTAAAACATTCACCATTATGTAAGCATTAATAATTATTGCCACCCAGCAGAATGAAATATCTGCCCAGCTAACAGCAATACTATTTTTAATTTTTAAGGTATACTAAACGAAATAGATTTAGGACACGCATCACGCATACCTACATCCTACATTATATAAATATATACATATCCTTATATTATTACTTATCCTATATTATATAAATATATACTTACATAATAATACTGGTACCATCACATAAGTGTACATAAAAAATACATTAACGCTTATAATATATTTAAATATAGCTAAAACTTGATTGGCGTCATTTCCCAATCCCATAAATATTCCGCCAACCAGAAGTCCAGATGCTAAGTGGTGAAAAAATTGAATGATAAGCATGTTACGATTTCGTCGCATCTGTAAGAATGTTCTAGATAGTAAAACTATTAGTTGTGACCAAACTGATAGCGGATATATCATTTCTTGATCTGTGTTCCCTACAATAAAACAAAATTGAACCGAGAAAAAAGTCAATTTACACTTAAAAATTGGGAGTTTTTTGAAGTATCGACCCCCTGGAGTTTTTTAAATATAAATTGCATATGTACATACATACCAGTTTGTGATGTATCATCAATTTCAAATATATCCGCTCCCTTAGTGGACAGAGTAATTTCGCGGCTCTTTTTATCCACCATATTAGTTTTTCCATTTTGAATGTGGCTACTTAGAACTTTTATTATTTCTGGATACGAATGAACAACTTCTATAACTGAAAATGTAAAATATCCCAATTAATAAAGTAAAAACAACTTTGTCAGCCTCTGGTACGCGTATCTACTAATAGAAACATAATTTAAAATGCTTAATAAGTTACTGCTGGCGAAACTAATTTAGGCCTAAATATGAGAACTATATGTATGTTATATATATGTCAGTATGTTAAAAGTTCACAAAAAAACACAACTTGTGTTGTTCCGCAAGGATCAGCCTTAGGACCTCCTTTTTTTTTATTCTACATTAATTCTATAGCAAAATTCAATTTAAAAGGTAAAATAAAATTGTTTGCCGATAATACTACTATTTGTATATTTTCATGAATACTGCTCAAATTCATAATAACATTAACCACGACCTAAATATAATATAGAAATGGCTTCAAATTAATAAATTATCATTAAATTTTAATAAATCATCTTTTATGTTTATAAGTAAATCAAAATTAAAAAATAATAATATTTCTTCACTATCTTTCAATAATCAAATAATTAAATATACTAATACAATTAAATTTTTAGGTTTATATATTGATGAAAATTTAAGTTGGAAAAAACATATTGATTATTTAAGAAGTTATTGTATATAATTGGCATTTTGTTTAAAGCTAAACATTATATATCGTTAAAATATTTGAAAAATATATAGATATTATTCATTGGTTTATTCAAAATTACAGTATATGATTTCAATTTGGGAATCAGCGAATTTAACTACAATTCAGCCATTAAAAAAACTAAATAATTAAATGCATACATAAACTTTCTTTTCTAGAACCAACTATAAATTTGTATGAACCAAATGGATATTTAAATTTAGAAAAGCTTTATAAATTAAAACTAGGCATTCTAATACACTCTATTATTATTAAAGAAAAACAATCAAATATAATATTTCCTTCCACCAACATTATTCACATCACGAGATAAAATCATCATATTCAAACACCAATGGTAAAGAGTATCCACTTTTGGCCAAAAATCAATATTATATAAAGGAATAACAATTTACAACAGTTTGCCGAAAAAAATTAAAGAAATATCAAAATTATGGACTTTTAAAAAACACTAAAAAAATATTTTTTAAAACTGAACTAGCTTTAACGTATTATATTATTAATATTTTTTTTGTAAATGGTTATTATATTTTTTTTTTTTGAATAATTTCTACTTAACATGGTTTTTATTATTTGTGAATTTATATATACAGTGACCGGCAGAAAGTGCGCAGCATATGGAAAATTTTTTTATCTTTAAGTTTAGAAAATTAATTTTATTTTAGATAGGTTCTGCATGTTCTCAAACCAAAATAACACCGATTAAATCCGGTAAAAGTCTTATGGTATACGAGGTAGGATCAAAAATTTGAAATTCCGCTAAGAGTAAAGTACCTCCATCTTTCATTTTAGAATAATTTTTTACTAAGAATTATTGTTTTAATTTCAAAGTTATACCCGAATTCCAATTTCGCTTATTTTGGACAAAAAAATGGATTTAATCGTGTTTTCTGAAGAACCCTGTATAAAAAATAAATGGCAACCGAACAGTACGAAAATAAGATTTTCTGCAGACTTTGTTAGAGATAACCGTCGATCATAGGTCCGATTAGTTTGTTTTCATAATATTATGGCTTTTTAAAATAAAAACATAAAAATATTAAATATTTTGTATTTTATTTTCTGAGGGAACAAGTTAATTTTATCTAACTGATATTTTTTGATTTACATTGACTTAAAACATCTCCTAAATAGTTTTTTATACATTGAATAAAAATAGAAATTTTCCTTTTGATTTATAAAGAAAAAAATTTGAATTAAAAATATAATTTGAATGGATTTTATTCGTCACGCAAAATAAGGAAACTTTCTATGCATACTTCAATGTATAAAAAACTATTTAGGAGATGTTTTATGTCAATGTTAATCAAAAAATATCAGTTAGATAAAATTAACTTGTTCCCTCAGAAAATAAAATATGGTGTGCAGCCAAAATATTTAATATTTTTATGTTTTTATTTTAAAAAGCCATAATATTATGAAAACAAACTAATCGGACTTATGATCGACGGTAATCTCTAACAAAGTCTGCAGAAAATCTTATTTTCGTATTGTTCGGTTGCCATTTATTTTTTATACAGGGTTATTCAGAAAACACGATTAAATCCATTTTTTTGTCCAAAATAAGCGAAATTTGGAATTTGGGTATAACTTTGAAATTAAAACAATAATTCTTAGTAAAAAAATATTCTAAAATGAAAGATGAAAAAAAATACTTTACTCTTAGCGGAATTTCAAATTTTTGATCCTACCTCGTATACCATAAGACTTTTACCGGATTTAATCGGTGTTATTTTGGTTTGAAAACATGCAGAACCTATCTAAAATAAAATTAATTTTCTAAACTTAAAGATAAAAAACTTTCCCATATGCTGCGCACTTTCTGCCGGTCACTGTATATATATTGTATATTCTCTGTAATAAACTTTTTTGAGTTGGTTGGTTGAGAATAATATAAATAAATAATATATTATATTATTATTATTATTCTGTTGCCCCAAATTTTAAACAATCGCTGTTTAATTTACTAATTGTCCCTGTCACCCGTGTCACCCCATATATAATATACAGCTCAGCATTGTCATTAAAAAGGAATTTCACCCCACCCAAGACCCATAAAGGGAGCATTAAATATTAGTCGTGTCTAATAAGTAGGAGTCTCTATACAACAAGAGAAGGGAAAGAGAAAAACTCCAACACTCCACGTAAAAACCCACATGCTCCCATGTTCATCAATTTAAAAACGACAACCGATTTATTTTAATGCTGGCATAATTTTCATTACAATTAATTAGTATTTTCTTTTATAAACAAACAATGATTATTGTCGGTAGTGGGTACCATTGTTTTGTCGTTGATTAGGATTTTATACACCTTATTGACCTCTTGATGATATGCAACAGGAACGGATTGGGGAAGGTTGTCCCCCAATGCTGCAGAAATGATTTGATAAAAAAATGCAGAATTAAAAAAAACATCCATTCATATTTATTATTCTTAGGGGGTGGGGGCCACAAAAAGAGGCAATTAAAACTGTACTTAATTAAAACTTTTTATAATACGTCACATTTATTCATCAAATAAAAAAGAGATTGTTAGTTACAAAATACGGAACAGAAACAAAACCTGGAAGAAAAAATATTTATATCTAATAATATTATTCAAATAAATATTTTTCCTATTAAATTCTGGTTTTGCAATTTTTATAATCTTAGGGGGGAGGATGCCCCCCCCCCCCTGAATCCACCACTGAAGGGCGTTCCGTTCAATATTTTAGGTTTTGAAGCAAATTTAAACATTGTATACTTTTATCGGTGTGTGTTTATATGTAAAAACATTTATTGATTCTAGTGTCATATTTTTTTCTGTATGTGTTAATTTATACCCAAATTATAATATTAATAAAAACTGATGTATTACCGACACTTATTAGAATATTGCTAATTAGACAGTAATCATTTGTGGTAAGTTTAAGACCGTGTATAGGTCAATATTAGTAAAATTATTTTGCATGCGTCATTACGTAAATTATACTAATTATTTTTTTAAACACATTTTAAATCACTCAAAATATAAAAAAAAAGGTATCTCCTCTCTGGTCGAATCTGTCAATAATCACTAACTTCTTATAAACCCAATAGGTATACCAAATTCCATTTCTCGGTAATGAATACATTTTTATTAGTTCGTCGTGTGTCCGATGCGTGAGAGTTTTCAAGTTTTAAGACATGGTTTAATATTTAGTATTAACATTTTTATTTTTGTTTAGTATTAACATTTTTATTTTTGCGTTGTGTATAGATGGGTTTATTGAAAATACCTAAAACATTGGGCTATATATATATGAGTTAAAAATGGGCCTAAAAATAAAATCATTATTGGTTCTACAGGGTAGCTTAAAAAAGCAATAGGAAAAATATATTACTTTTTAAATAGAAAACTTGTTTAAATAGAGCAATTTCTAATTCTAGATATTAAACCATGTCTTAAAACTTGAAAACTCTCACGCATCGGATACACGACGAACTAATAAAAATGTATTTATATACACAACACAACGCAAAAATAAAAATGTTAATACTAAACAAAAATAAAAATGTTAATACTAAACATTTTTATTTTTGCGTTGTGTATAGATGGGTTTATTGAAAATACCTAAAACATTGGGCTATATATCTTTATGTATGGTTAACGTAAGCAATAATACTGAAATTAAACAAAAAAAATATAGTTTAAAAAAACAAAAAAAAACACGCTTTAATAATTATTAATCAAACTAAAAAGCGGAAAATAAATATAGTTTAAAATAATTCTTGAAATCCTTAATATAGGCAGAAAATAATAATGAACGATAAACATTAGTATTATTGTGAAAAAAGCGTGGGGTGCTCGATATAAGAAAAATATAGCACAAAGCGACCCACGCTTTTTTCTCAATAATAGTAATTTTTATCGTTCATTATTATTTTCTGCCTATATTAAGAATTTCAAGAATTGTTTTAAACTATATTTATTTTCCGCTTTTTAGTTTGATTAATTATTTAAGTGTGTTTTTTAGTTTTTTTAAACTATATTTATTTTTCAGTTTTTAGTTTGAGTTATTGTTAAGAAAAAAATTGTTTCTTGAGTAGATTGAGCTAGATTAGTAGATTATTGTATTGTCAGCGGTTCTTGATAAGTCTACAAAATTTAAATTAAATCTGACCGTTTAAAGTGGATCAAAATCGGGTTCAAAGAAGTCGGTTACGGACAAACAAACATACAGGTAAAGCTAATAAAATCGTGTTAATAAAAGGAATTACCTACATTTCTTTTTGCAGATCCTAATGAATCTCAATAGGTACCTACAGGCATCTCATAGGTATCTTTTTTTCAAGCAATTATAATACGTTCTCTTTCCAGGAAGTAAAAATATAAAATAATATGTTACACATTAGAAAGATGTTCGTCAAGACACTTATACAGGGTGTCCCAAAAGTAATGGAACACAGAGCAACAGCAGACTCCTTAAGGCGAAATAATGTGATTTAGGTACTTAAACTTGTCTTATCCCAAAATTGATAACAACAAAGATACAGGGTGGCAAAATTTTAATTTTGTTTTCGTTTTTTTGCGATTACTTCTTAACGAAACGACATAGCAGCACAAAATTAAGGCTTTTGGGGTTTTTTGAGGTGAGGAATTCAAAATTATCCATAGTTTTTGTGTACCCAGTAGAGGGCGCTGCCTACGGCATGGCCCACTCCTTTTAGCTGGCATAACTTTGTTTAGGCTTCTTATATCGATTCGACTATTAAAAAAATAAGTTACTTTACTTCTTTCACATCAAAAATGTATAACTTATTAAAGTTAAGTCGCTAGGGGCAACCATTTTCGAGATAATTGCATTCGATATTTTTAATGCAAGCATTCTAAAAAATTTTAATTAATTAAATCATTGAAATCAATGGTGGCCATTTTGAACAATTGCTATCACGGCGTTACCATTTTTATTTCTAACCATTTTGTTACTTTTAAATGTTATTAAAGTAAGTATTAAAAAAATTTTTGTTTAAAATAAAATTATTAATTCCGTATACGAAAAAGCGTTTTTATTAGAAAAAAATAGTCAACCTTAATTATTTACATTAACTGACACTTAGCTTATATGTAGCTCATTTACAATAATTTTAAGTCAGAAATTTACCGTTGCTCGATTTTCCGTTGCTTTTGGACCACGTACTTATAGTTGCATTGGACATATGAAATGCGATTATCTCGAAAATGGTTGCTCCTAGCGACTTCAATAAGTTATACATTTTTGATGTAAAAGAAGTAAAGTAACTTATTTTTTTAATAGTCGGGTCGATATAAAAAGCCTAAACAAAGTTATGCCAGCTAAAAGGAGTGGGCCATGTCGTAGGCAGCGCCCACTACTGGTCGCACAAAAACTATGGATAATTTTGAATTCCTCACCTTAAAAAATCCCAAAATCCTTAATTTTGTGCTGCTATGTCGTTTCGTTAAGAAGTAATCGCAAAAAAACGAAAACAAAATTAAAACTTTGACACCCTGTATCTCGGTTGTTATCAGTTTTGGGATGAGGCAAGTTTAGATAAATCGCATTATTTCGCCTAAAGGAGTCTTCTGTTGCTCTGTGTCCCATTACTTTTGGGACACCCTGTATACAAACGGTGAGTTATTTAGCCGACCCTGTATTTTTAATAAGATTTACTCCAATACTTATAAAATTGATTATTAATCATTGACGTCAATACGTAAATAAGTTTATTGTAATTAAATTACGGGTCAAAATCAATGTCAACTAAAGTATTTATTTCCAAGGTAGACTAATGTAAACATTAACACTACGCGTCATAGTCGTGTGATCAGGTCGAGCCTCCACCAGCTTATATTCTTATTGGCCGATCAAACATTAATTTAAAATAGGCGTGCCATATCGGCAGTATTTCGCTTTGCAAGCAGCGCGCATCTTTTTATATTTAGTATATCTTGGAAATATAATACCTGAAACTAAGAAATGTTCTTATCATTTTAAGGAAACAGGAGTTAGTGGTATATACATTATACAGTGTGAACAGTAAAGTCCGCATCATATGGGATTTTTTTTTATTAATAACTATTCGAAATTTGACTTTGGCATCAAGTTCTGCTTCGATCGAGATGAAAATAAAGCAAAAAAATAGTAGTCAACGTTATTCGCATTATCTGTCAAATTTAAATTTTTTCAAAAAAATAATTCAAAAGTAGGGTTATTTCTGAAAGTATCAAAAAAAGTTATTAGAAATTTTTTTTTTAAATGCAGTTTCTAGCCCACATGCAAAATTTTAGCTGCATAAAATAATTTTGATTTTTTACCTATATTTTGTAAATTGCACCACTTTTGCAAAATAAGATTTAACGCAACCTAGATAAAACTTCTTAGTTTTGACAATGCTTTATTACAGATGCATTTTCTTTAAAGTATAGCCATATTAAATGTGTGTTTTTCTACAAAATCAAAATTGGGCTATTAAAATTTGGTCGCATGTGATGCAAAGTTTATTTGTTTTTGACCCTGTAGAAGGTAACTTCATAAAATAAGTATTTTTGAAAACGTAGTTTGTGTCTGAAAGTAATACTTCTAAATGTTAAGACAAAAAAGAACACAGTGTCATCAGTAAAGTGTTCATTAAGTGGAAAATAAATTTTAGTGGTGGGTAAAAAATCAAAATTATCTTATGCAGCTGAAATTTTGTATGTGGGCTAGAAACTGCATTTAAAAAACTTTTTCTAATAACTTTTTTTCGATATTTTCAGAAATAATTAAACTTTTGAATTATTTTTTGGAAAAAATTAAAATTTGACAGATAATGCGAATCACGTGACACTTTTTGCTTAATTTTCGTCTTGATCGAAGCAGAACTTGATGCCAAAGTAAAATTTCGAATAAAGCTATTAATTAAAAAAAATCCCATATGATGCGGACTTTACTGGTCACTGGCTATATACGTATTAGTTTTGTTGTACTATTTGGAATTTTGTTCTGTAATGTGTTGATGTTGAAGTAAATAAATAATTTTTAATTATTTAAGTTCTAATCCCTATTAAAATTAATAATAGCGCCAGAGCTATTTTTTTATTAAAAAAATAATGTTTACCACACCATGTACACCACTTACTTTCTTCAAAAACCCATTGATAATTTTGAACTGTACAGCTTTACCAGAATACTTATCTCATATCTCCTGGTAAGGTCACAAATACTTACTATAATCAGCTGGTGTGTAAGTTGATGGACACAAACAATTAGCATTTGCTAGGAAAGGTACCAAGTTTGCTGGTGATCCATTATAAACGCAGTATCCTTTTGCCAATACATATACCTAGATTGAAATAATAAAGGGTTATTAAAATTATTTTAATTTTAGGGCCTTGATGGGCCTTTTCAATATAATCGAATTCATCATTAGCATTAACATCCTGATTTAGAACCTACTGAAAATACGTCCCAATAATAAAAATCTTCCTAGAGGGTCACAAACGTTTCCTAGAGCTAGTTTGAAAACATGAGATTAAAACCTTATTAAGTCATTCCACTATCCGCGCAATTATTTTATTCGACAGCCTCGACGGATTATATTACTATCTTTGTTTTGCTAAACTAAATAGACAAGAACAGCCTAAAAATCGAAAACAATAACCCGCTCGATATTCAGGTAGATGCGGCGTTCGACCTTCAGCTGAATAACTCGGTGCCATGGGTCGAGGCAGATGTGACGTCAGCGAGTTTATTTCCCTGTCTTTATTAAATACCGTATCTTGTTTATTTATTTTCTCAGTAAATAATTGAAAATATATCTTAATGATCAGTGATTGTGAATGGGTTCCTTCCCCACCGCCATCCCCAGTTTGAAATTGCAGGAGACTCCAAACTATCTACTACTAACATAAGATTAAGTAACTTTGTATGACTGAAGTTGGTGGGAGAACGTCAGAGTCTCCGCAGTGCAAATGGCAGAGTGTTCGACTGATAATCGAGAGGTTCTGGGTTCGATTGCCAGCAGAGGCATACCTAGCGTTGCCAGGTCTACTGATTTATCAGGAGATCTACTGATTTGCCTTCCCATCTACTGATATCATTAGCAAATCTACTGATCATTCTGTATACTGTCGTCGCGACCGAAACCGACAGGGTGCAACCAGCAGCACACTTTTTGTACGATGGGAACGATCACAGATTTCGAGAATACAGTAAATTTGAATATTAGGAGAACCCCGCCCGCCTACTTTTCCTACGCCGGCAACCATTCCAAGTTCCGTCGCTCCGCAACCGAGTTTCAGCCGACGCACGCAAGCAAACGTCGCGTCGATGATAGGTTGGGCGGTTGGGCTTCCCCGAATTTATGCAAATTTGGTTATATGGCTCGTTAATCCTGTTAAGGTCAACTTTATTTCATTGTTTGGTACCTTTTTTTTTATAGTATTTTAGTGTTGACTGTGTTGAATTGAATTTGAAATAATTCTTATCCAAAGATATGAGGTAATGTTGCTGTTTTTTAGCACATATGCACATAAATGATTTGTTTTGTTTATGCTGCATAGTGCATATTGTTTACAGTTCATCAAACGATTCGTATAGTGATTCTGACTCTGGCGGAGAAAGGCCTTCCTAAAAATGTCTTGCATTTTGTTTTGTGTCGAATAAATATTTATGTTTATTGAATATTTTTTTATTACTTTCTCATGTTCTGAGCATCTACTGATTTCTACTGATTTTCTTCACAACAAGCTACTGATGAAAATATTTGTGACCTGGCAACACTGGGCATACCTACAAAAACGCCGCCAAACATGTTTCAGTTAAATACTAATAGTTTCACTCAATTAATAATAATTTTTTAATCGTCCTTTATCTCTAGGATGTGACCTGCCGAAAATTATTACAAATACAAGGAAATGTCTGGCAACAGCGGCGACATCATCTCGCGAGCGAAAAATTCAATTCTGGTTTCCAATTATTAGTACCTATCCATTTTTTGCAAAATTTGTACTTTTCATTTGCAGATGTCAGATGTAGGAAGGCGGGGTAGAACGGGGTATCTAACGTTTAGAGACAATTTAAAAATTTTAAATGGTTAATAGTTGAACATTTTCCGGCGCCTACTGGATATTTGGAGTACAAGTTCTTAGTTTTAATATTTTTTAATTGCAAAAATCAAAACATTCCTGGCATTATGGAAATTAAAAAAAATAATGCATTTTGCCCCGTTCTGCCCCGCAGGTGGGGCAGAATGGGGTACTTAAAATTTAAATTAATACTCCACTTTATAGATAATAATCGTAAACATTGATCAAAAATTATCATTAAAAATTAAAGTTGCATATAAGATATGGGACAAAAAGTAAAACATTTACTGACAAAATTCACATGCGTGGAGGTGGGGCAGAACGGGGTACCTAGCATAGGTACCCCATTCCGCCCCACCCCATTCCGTCCCACGTGGTTATTTTAGGTAAAAAGTGTTAAATTTTTGTGAAAAAAACAAATGAAGTAAAATACGGCGTATAGAAAGGAAGCCGCTGAGATAATATTTTCGATAGGTAATTCAAATTTAGCATAAATAAACAAAAACCTCACTCACCATGATAACTCTACGGATTAAAAATTACAATTTTACGCCAATATTCACACAACTAAACACACAACCGACACAGTGGACGTTTTGCGGCCATCTGTCGGACCAGTAAATAAGAAAGCATAAAATGACTCTATCGGCAGAATTTGAAACATTTCTGGTAGTGCGTTTGGTTTTTATAATGGGTACCCCGTTCTGCCCCAGTACCCCGTTCCGCCCTACTGTCCCCTACCTACCTGATCAAAGTTTTGAAACAACGAGGCTGGTGGTTGATGAATCGTACAAATAACTGTCCTGCCCAATTTTGTGATGTTTCGTAATAGTTCCATACATTGTTTTATAGCAACATTATCAAGGCCCCTAAAAAAGAAAATAATGTGTAGGCTATGTACAGATGGATGTACCTAATATATAAATTGTATAAAATCAGTACTACCTCGGCGCAGCGTCTAATACAACCACCTAGGGATGCACGATGGTTTTCGATATATCGAAAACATCGATATATCGGAGCAAAATATCGATGTTTTTACATCGATGGATTTTGACTCGATGGTTCATGACATCGATGGAGGTTAGATCGATATATCGATGTTTCTTAAAATACATCGTTTTCAAAGTTATTAAACCAAAAGATTGGGATCATTTAGTATTTTTTATAGATATAAAAAATATATTTTAACTATTTTAAGTGTTGCTACTTTCTAGCGTCATCTTAATTTCTTTGTTTCATGCACTGGCGCTACTAGGGAAATTACGGCGCGTATTGGTGCTGCCAACCTGTAAATAATAAAAGCCGTGCTTTATGAACTAAGGTCGTTCCAGATGTAAAAAATCACTTTGAGGTACACATTATTAGTTTTTAAAGTGTTAAATAGGTAAGAATTTTTTTTTACTTCCAAAATAATGTATTATTCTGAACTTTGTTAAAATAGACCAATTTTAAAATATTAAGTATACACGTCTTTTATTATTTCTTTTATTGCAAATTGCGAAAAAAAAATTCGATATATCGATATATATCGATGTTTTTCAGTCGATATTTGTTCAATATCGATGGATTAATGTCGATGTTTTTGCTACATCGATGGGTCAAAATTCGATATATCGATTTTCGATGTATCGATGGATTTCGAATTTTGTGCATCCCTACAACCACCCCAAGCTAAAGGTAAGCGTTCGCACCTTCCTCGCCAGAGGGGGCGTTCGAGTAGAAGCACAGAACGCTCCGAGCGCGCCCGAAATGATGCTAGCGTGTCTGTTTTCAAGCCCCGAGCATGAACTTCTTCGTTCGAGATAACACGGGGCATCTGCTCGGAGCGCGCCCGCATTTCCCGGTCAAGAGAGGTGGAGAACATCGGGCAACAAACATTTAATTCAAATTAACGGCTATTGCACTGTCATTATTACTGTAACCTAACTTTCAAATTCGAGCTATGTGAATTTTAATTTCCTGAGATTAGTTGCTTTAAAATTTCTCTTAAAATGGATGAGATCTGTAAAATTTGGGACAGTTTCTTTCGCAAAATTAAATTATTTTATTAATGTTTGCTTTACAACATCATAATCTTCGTCAAACAATAAATATATAGCCAGCAAATGGAAGAACCTGTATTCTCAAAATATCCATCACAGAAGTCAACTGAACAAATTAGTGACAAATAAATAACGAAGAAAAAACACCGGGGCGCCAAAAAAAGTTATTCACGTATTCTGTGAAGTTATTTTCAAAAAAAGTTACGTTATGTATAATAAAAATAGTTCAACCCGCGTTCGATTAGACCATTCCCTCTAGTTCTCCAAAATGCACGCTTCGGACGTCACGATACTCGAAACCCGCCCTGCACGCTCTGCCGGGCGTGAACTCGAACGCCCCCAGAGTTACAACAAATAATGAACTACCACAGACTAAAACCTGAAGACCATAATCGGGCAACTGTGAACGTGCACATAAGCTGCAATATCCCACCATTACTTCGTCCGGCGTCAGGGAACCGGATGCTCCAGTCGACCCAGCCGGTCGCCGAACCTGAACCTGATAGTGTGAAAAGCTATATTTGAACGAATGGTCCATGACTCGTCCGGTTTGCTTCAGGTTTGAAACCGGACTGGCTAAACGGATAGTGTGAAAGAGGTCTTAAGACCTAATAGCTAAGCTAAGCATTTCTTTTGGACTGATGCAATTCCTCATTTTTGTATTTTGACGCTGTAAAACTGGCTGTTATTTAGTATGTAGTTCTTCAAAAGACGAAACAGACATTCTAAAGTAATTTAAAAAAAAATTTTCGTCACTTCTTAATTCCTCATACAAAATTTGAAAAGCACCAATCTCGTCACGTGTTTGAAGTAGAGGGTGTATCTAAAGTCCCCTTTTACCATTTCTTTGCTTTTTTACGCATTCTATACAAATACCACAAAGCTATAACAGCATTACGATCCATCATCAAAACGTGGACTAAAGTTGATTAATAAGGACAATACCGGACCTGATGGAAACCTGATGATCGGGTCCGGATATTATTATTTTTACTTCATGATTCTGTCCGGTTTAAAACCTGACCGGCGAACCTGCCCCCCTGGCCTGAGGGGAACGATTATTTTAGAATGATCGGCTTTTTTCCTTTTCTTTAAAAGAAAATATTTTTTTATTAATCGCTGGTTATAAATGGCCTATAAGTCATATTTAGACAAAAAGCAATAAAAATGCATTTCATACATTTAATTAAAACTTACGAGGTTGGTTCATCAAGAAATATGACTGGTGGATTGTTGACTAGTTCTAAAGCTACACATAAACGTTTCCTTTGTCCCCCAGACAAATATTCACTTCTTGTATCGAAACATTTTTCTAGACCTAAAAGTTGAATGACTTCTTCAACCTGTAAATGTAAAATAGGTAGGGTTAATGAAAACCTTGTAATGTTTTTTCGAATCGATCTTATCTGCTACTTTTTCGTAAAAAAAAATGTCTACATGCTTATTGCTTATATTGGAAACGATGCTCATGACACGACATCGACAGCTTGTTTCAGTGAAATTGGTCCCATCAGTGGCGTAGCCAGAATTTTGGGGCGGGGGGGCGAAGTCCTTTTGGGGTGCCTATATTTTTAAATACACATTTTGTCATATTGTTTTTTTTAAATCCAGATTCAGTTAAACATTGACAAAAAAATAAGGCATGGTATTAGGCACCATTAAAGCATTTTATTAAATTATTTGTGAGTGACAATAGAAGTATATTTTTCCAAACTAAGAAGTGTTTTAAATTTCAGCTAAAAAAACATAAGATTTCAACATCGGGTAAAAAAATGCATTGTATGCTTTTTCTGATATATTATTATATTAGGTATATTACTTTTTTTTCACTTAACACAGTAAAACTATTTTAATTTTAATAAAACACAAAATAAATACTTTTATAGTAAAAACAAGTAGGTAACTAAACTATCAAAAATAAACACAAAACTAAAAATATTTTAATATTCTGACCTTACACAACTTCAACCAATAATTTAAAAAAAGTTTTTATATAACTATAAAGCTATTCGACGAGTCTTAAGGCTTTTGAAAACATCTAAAACATTAGAAAGATCTAAATTTTTGACATAATCACTTATATAATATAATATATAAAATAAATAGAATAACTTTTATTTTATTTTAAAAGGACATTTACAGGCTTTGTGATTTTTTGGTATTTTGTTCTGTGTTAGTTTATTAAAATTCAAATAAGACCGATTTTTTAATTTTATTTAAGTAGCAAAGGGGCGCCAAGCCAGGGGGCGGGGGGGTCAACCGCCCCCCTGACCCCCCTATGGCTACGCCACTGGGTCCCATGATAGGTGTTGGGAGGTTTACTTTGAGCACAGAATATATAGCTACGCACTCCTACCAAGATTGGTCTGAGGCTACGCAGCTATATATTCTGTGCTCTGAGCCATCTGGCATGCCTCAAGGCAGTTACTTTGGCCCCCATGGCCCCTTGTTTTTTTTTTATACAGTGTGACCAATAAAGTCCGCATCATATGGAATTTTTTTTTATTAATAGCTTTATTCGAAATTTGACTTTGGCATCAGGTTCCGCTTCGATCGAGATGAAAATTAAGAAAAAAAAATAGTAGTTACGTGATTCGCATTATCTGTCAAATTTTAATTTTTTCCAAAAAATGATTCAAGAGTGGGGTTTACTTCTGAAAATATCGAAAAAAGTTATTAGAATTTTTTTTTAAAAGCAGTTTCTAGCCGACGTGCAAAATTTCAGCTGCATAAGATAATTTTGATTTTTTACCCACCACTAAAATTTATTTTCCACTTAATGAACATTTTACTGATGACACTGTTCTTTTTTGTCTTAATATTAAGGTGTATTGCTTTCAGACACAAACTACGTTTTCAAAAATACTTATTTTATGAAGTTACCTTATACAGGGTCAAAAACAAATAAACTTTGCATCACATTGCACCAAATTTTAATAGCCCAATTTTGATTTTGTAGAAAAACACACATTTAATATGGCGCGTTTAAAGAAAATGCATCTGAAATAAAGCCTTGTCAAAACTAAGAAGCTTTATGTAGGTTGCGTTGAGTCTTATTTTGCAAAAGTGGTGCAATTTACAAAATATGGGGAAAAAATCAAAATTATCTTATGTAGCTGAAATTTTGCATGTGGGCTAGAAACTGCATTTAAAAAAACTTTTTCTAATAACTTTTTTTGATACTTTTTGGAAAAAAATTAAAATTTGACAGATAATGCGAATCACGTGACTACTATTTTTTTGCTTAATTTTCATCTTGATCGAAGCAGAACTTAATGCCAAAGTCAAATTTCGAATAAAGCTATTAATAAAAAAAATCCCATATAATGCGGACTTTACTGGTCAAACTGTATTAGAATAAGGAAATATTATTAGGTATTTTAGAGATCTCGACATGTTTCGAGCGTAGAAACGCTCATCAGGAGACAGAAAATAATATAAGTACGTTTGCTGTTGGCATTAGCAATAGACAAAATGTTTTTTTGGGCTTATAATATATAATAAGTTGTGTCAATTTTTGCCTCTCACTGTATATTTGTATGTCGTTGGTCTGCCGCGAGTTTTCTTAATACTGTGTCACACGCTTTAAAAACAGCTTAACCCATTTTAAAATTTGGAAACTAGGTTTGTTTATTCGACATGTTATTAATTAAACTGAGCAAATTTCGACGAATCTGAGATAATTTATATGCACGGATGACTATATGCACTGCGCGGCATATTTAACGCATAACGAAAAAATTGCCTCAATTTTGATGTTATATATTTTCCAAATTTGTGGTTCGTTTTTATGGATTTTTTTTCTAATTGTAGGTTTTTTCCTTAAGCATATCACTGTCTTTGTTGTTTTGCTTTAAAAAGTAACTTTGGTATTATACCGGGTGCTATAAACCTGTTATGTTTTTTTTTAGGATTTACTAACCATTGCAAGTTATCGCAATTACAGCCAAATAAAAGTCCCATGTTTCCTTTACATTTTCTTTTTTGATCACTGTTTTTTTCATGAAATATTCAATTTTTAGTTCAACGTGATTTTCATAAAAAATGTTTAGTTAAAAAATACAAAATATACGAAATGCTTTGATTAATGCAACAGTAAGAAAAAAACAAATTATAAAGTAAATAAAGAATCAATATCTGGTATTAATTAATTTTATTGCATCCACAAAACAGGGCAACAAAGTACAGGGAAAAAAACTGTAATTTCTGAAGGTATTCAAAAAAATTAAATATGAATAATTATTAGCATTGCCTCCCCTTGCTCTAATGACTGCTTCGCATCTTCTTGGCATACTTAAAATCAGATTTCTAATTCCACCTTGATTAATCTGATTCCATATTTCCATAAGCCTCAATGACAGATCATTTAAGTTTCTAGAAGCATAGAGCATGGCTCTAAGATGTCGTCCCATGTTATCCCATAAATGCTCAATAGGATTAATGTCAGGGCTTCTTGCTGACCAAGGCAAAGTTAAAATTTCTGTTTCTTGGAGTTAATTTTGTACCACTCTTTTTAATCTTTTTGAATGCCTTTAGAAATGATAATTTTTTCCCTGTATTTTTTTGCCCTGTTTTGTGGATTCAATAAAATTAATTAATACCAGATATTGATTCTTTATTTACTTTATAATTTGTTTTTTCTTACTGTTGCATTAATCAAAGCATTTCGTATATTTTGTATTTTTTAACTAAACATTTTTTATGAAAATCACGTTGAACTAAAAATTGAATATTTCATGAAAAACCAGAGATAAACCAATAATTCAAAAAAGAAAATGTAAAGGAAACATGGGACTTTCATTTGGCTGTAATTGCGATAACTTGCAATGGCTAGTAAATCCCAGTATTTTGAATTTCCGTAAAAAAAAACATAACAGTTTTATAACACCCGGCATAATACCAAAGTTACTTTATTTAAGCAAAACACAAAGGTAGTGATATGCTTAAGGAACAAAGCTACAATTAGAAAAAAAAACATTAAAAACGAACTACAAATTTGAAAAATACTTATATAACATCAAAATTGAGGCAATTTTTTCGTTATGCGTTAAATATGCCGCGCAGTGTATATGATAAATAAAAATATCTTGTTTTTTTGTACTACTGTCCTCAATTTTTCAGCATGCATGCATTTTATCTGCATGTAAACTGTTTATTTGCCGTAATTCTTTGAAAAATAGGCAATTTTATTATGTCAAAAATATCAAATGTTCATGTAACAAATTGTACCTCTGCATCATCAAACATTAAGAATTCATCACCGCATGTTAAAAAAAAACCCAATTTTAGCATTCCACTGTCTCCGAATTTTTTCCGAAATCGCATATACGATTTACCCAATAATATTGAAAGACCTATCCTTTAAAATTCTCAAGTAGTAGATTTTCCGATTACCGTATGGGCGTTTTCACACTAGCCGACACGATACCGACATGATACCGGCACGATCACGACACGGTAGCGACACCGACACAATAAATCGGCGAGTATTTTCACATTTGCCGACAGCCATCCCTGTCGTGTCGTAGTGTTGTGCCGGTATTCGCAGACATGGCTCCTGTAAATAAATTGTATTTGCGACATTTATTGCATTTAAGACTCAAAACGCGAAGACCGCAAAGAAAATTTTTGATACATCTAATAATAAAGGCGCGCTACTTACACGGCACCTATTACACTCTTTTTGAGACATTGGGCGTTTTCACACTAGCCGACACGATACCGACACGACAACGACACCGGTGGACGCGTAATATCGTGTAAGTAAAGGGAATGCTTTCACACTTGCCGATATATCGTTATCGTGTCGTTACAGGCGCCGACAGGTCGGCGAGCAGCAAGCGCTCCACTCGTGTCGTTGGCGGTTTTTCCTTTTCCTAGTTGTTTCTGTTCTGGTTTTTTGATTTCGTCAATTAACTTGCTCAGCACATAGTTAAATGTTTCATGACTCATTCGCAAGTAGTCGAAAAATTTGTCAGAATCCTTAGTCAATGTCTCAAAAAGAGTGTAATAGGTGCCGTGTAAGTAGCGCACCTTTATTATTGGATGTATCAAAAAATTTCTTTGCGGTCTTCGCTTTTTGAGTCTTAAATGCAATAAATGTCGTAAATACAATTTATTTACAGGAGCCATGTCTGCGAATACCGGCACAACACTACGACACGACAGGGATGGCTGTCGGCAAATGTGAAAATACTCGCCGATTTATTGTGTCGGTGTCGCTATCGTGTCGTGATCGTGCCGGTATCGTGTCGGCTCGCCCATTGACTAAGGATTCTGACCAATTTTTCGACTACTTTCGAATGAGTCATGAAACATTTAACTATGTGCTGAGCAAGTTAATTGACGAAATCAAAAAACCAGAACAGAAACAACTAGGAAAAGGAAAAACCGCCAACGACACGAGTGGAGCGCTTGCTGCTCGCCGACCTGTCGGCGCCTGTAACGACACGATAACGATATATCGGCAAGTGTGAAAGCATTCCCTTTACTTACATGAGATTACGCGTCCACCGGTGTCGTTGTCGTTGTCGTGTCGGTATCGTGTCGGCTAGTGTGAAAACGCCCTATCGTTTCCTAAATATACTATAATTTGTGTTAGTAGATACCGTGCAAGCAAAAATTATTTGCATCAAAGAGGGCTTGGATTAAAAAACGTAGGGCTTGGTTTAGATCACAATGATATGAGGACGATATATCTAACCAAATCTAGGTTAACATTTTGTCAAATTCATATTATGACATGATATGCCAAACTAATGACTAATGAGTAATAAAATAAGTAGACAAATACAAATTTATTTTTGTTGTTTACAAAATTAACAAAGTAAGAATATATAGAAAGAAAAAGAAAACGAATTATATAAATTGCTGAAATTGGCCACCGCCATGCTCCAAGCATAAATTCACACGTCTTTTCATATTTTCGAAAGTGTTGACCAGCATCTCTGGAGAAATGTTACCACATTCTTGGATAACCCTTTCTTGTAACTGTTCTAAATTTGCAACTGGTGTTTTAAAATTAGTGTGCTTTAAATGAGGAAAAACGAAGTAATCCATAACCGTTAAACAAGGTGATCTAAGTGGGAATTCAATGTCTGATCGAAAACTGATCAATCTGTCGTCGAAAAAATTGCGTAAGTAGTTAATAGTTTCGGCGGATGTATGGGCGGTTGCACCGTCCCGTTGAAAATATCCAAAACGTAGTTCGTCGTCAAGTAATTGCTCCACAAATCTATTCAAAATATTGTCTCTATACCGCTGTGCTGTAACTGTGTCATGGAAAAAAATAGGACCAACAATAATTCTTTTTCGGGAAACAACTAACCAGACACCAATTTTTTGGGGGTGCAATGTGGACAAAAAAATGGGTATTTTCACTACTCTAGGTGGAACCAGGCTTTATCCGAAAAAAATGTCAGGTCTAATAAATCATTTCTTTCCAATAAATTTTGGGTAAACCATTGAGAGTAATTCCTGCGTGTTTCAAAATCTGCGGCTTGTTTTTCTTGGAATACTTGCACTCTATAAGGAAATAAATTTAGCTGCTTCTTAAGAATAGTGCTGCATGTTCTATAAGATGTTCCCACTCCTTGGGACAGGCGTTTTATACAATTTGTTGGCGTATTTTGCATTATTTCACAAACGTTTGCAACAAGTTCTTCTGTTCTTACAGATGGTCTTCCTGCTCCTTTTTTGTGTGTAGAACCTGTTTCCCTAAACACAGCCACGGTTCTTTTCAGGCAATGATAAAAATAAAAATCCCCAGCAATAAAAGCAACGTTAGGAAAATGTTTGTGAAAATCGTCCATGCATAAACCCGGATCGTATTGCCACTGACCATTTACTCTAACCCCGTTTCGAAAATACGCTTCAACCATGAATGTCTTGTGCTGTTCCGTAAAGCCCATTGTGTGAATTGTTCAAGAAATTGAAATAATTTTTGCACGCGCGGTATAAAACGGCCAACTATTTTATATTATTACTAGCTATACCCCGCGCGCGTTGCTACGCTACTTACTAAAACAAATTTGAAGGAAAGCCATTACACAAATCCCGTCATCCCGGCATCCCAGCATCCGTTGCGTCACTTTTTTTTATGCCGAAACCTTCCTCGGCCTGCACACAACAACTCACCAAATCCCGTCATCCCGGCATGCTTTTCGCCACTTTTTTTTATATCGAAATTTTCCTCGGCCTGCACACAACAACTCACCAAATTTTCATCGTAATCGTGTAAATGGTATAGGAACGCATACGGGACATACATACAAACATTCATTTTTATATACAGGGTGGTCCTTAAGTACATCAAGAAATCTAGGATATGATTTCTGGCATCAATTTAAATTGAAAAGTTCATATGGACTTATGCCCTAAAATGCTTACCCTCTAAGATACAGGGTGTTAAAATATTTTTAAAAAATAATTGTTTTTTAAAATTTCGAAACTCCTTGAAGATACGGTATTGAAAATTGATGTCGATTGATTTCGTATTAAACTGCACTTTTTGGTTAAAAAAGGGTTTGCCTACTTCCACCAGTGGCGTGCATGAAGATACCATCAATATTTTTTTTTGTGAAAATATGTGATACGCCACTGTTTTTTTAAACTCTGATGCATTTTTATGCATTACTGATATAGGCGGAACAAAAGTTGTCTCTACTATGTTTTTAAAAAAAATGGTAGTTTTAAAGGAAAATGGAAAATATTTTAACACCCTGTATCTTAGAGGGTAAGCATTTTAGGGCATAAGTCCATATGAACTTTTCAACTTAAATTGATGCCAGGAATCATATCCTAGATTTTCTTGATGTACTTAAGGACCACCCTGTATATAGATTTTTTTTTCCAACGAAAAGCCTAAATTAAAAGTCTGTTATAAGATCAACAACGATTGAATCTTTAGCACCCAGTGATACCAAATTTATACATTTAATTAAATTTTACTGGTGATGTTCGGTGACAGCCGAACGTCTTACACTATTTTTTAAATATTTGTCTTGGCGGTCGTTAATATAGTATAGAAGTCAACTGTATAAAAATTAATTTACAATTTCTAAATAAACAAATATATCTTGAAATAAATTCGACAGGTTTAGAGGGTTTTAAATAAATGGCATAAATGCGTGTAGCAAGTTATAGCGATCGTAGACTCAAGTAAAAACCACTCCTTGGAAATTTTAATTGGGTTCAAGAAACGAAAATACTTTTTTTTCCACGAATCCGAACACCTGCCAGTGCCTCTGAAAAAAATATTTGTGGTTAATAAACCAATATGTACAATACATATTATATGAATATATATTATTTTTATTGACAGAAAACAGTGTCATGATTTCTTAAAAATAATAAATTTTTTTGAAGTGAAAATATTATATTCTGCTGCAAACAATGCCTTTACTAGCATCCACCATAGATATATACGGATGGGGAACCTATACCATCAATATCACACCAGTATTAGGCACTGTGTGTTACATAATGACATTATTATGGAGTGATAATACTTTAGAAATTTTAGGATTTCTTGTTTTGCAGTTTTTTCTCCCTTAAGAGCAAACACTAGTGCAGCCGTTCGCCGTTTCATTTTTTAAATCACTATTTCCTTTATTTTTCGTTTTCTCCAAAAAAACGGCCTAATAGCCGTATGAGTATCAATTACCTACAATTATCAAACTTTTTTACGTACCTATAACTGGACGTAATTGTACTCGAAAGATGGGTATTTGGCCGATTTTTGGATACAACCTCACTTGGTCTGAGGATACAACGAAGAAATAACTAGACTGGGTACATATCGCTAATCGTCAGCCGAGAGTGCATCTAATATTAGTACTAAAAAGATTTACAAAAATTTACAATAAAAAAATAATTTTCTTTTCTTTTTTTCTATTTACTATTGCTTTTTTTGCCTCACCTTCCTGCGGAACGTGAAGGGAAAACATATCGCCAAATTGTCATTATAACAACTGACTAAAACTACACAATGGTGCAAAATTTCCGTTTTCTCGTATAGGTAGGTAGTTTTCTGAGACGGCGCCGTATAGGTGCTCTTTAAACTCGCACACCTTTGTGCAATGTGGGATATACTTTCCATATTTGCTCTATAAAAATATGTAAGTATTCAATCGATTAAAACATAAGCAAAAAATTATTCTTACATGGAAGCTATCAATTATCAGCTAATAAATTTGTAGAAATATTATTGTGCCGAGCCCTTTGGGCACGGCACTGTTCTACTTCGTTCGTTTAATTATACGAGAGCTGTCACTTTGACAGGTAAGTGTCATTTTTTTTTAGCTTTCTCGTAGCGAGGGTTATAGCTGTAAGAATTCGAAATTTAAAAATTTTCAGGTATCTAAATAAGAATGTTTTATACGATAGCTGTCAAATTTTGACAGGTAGGAGTCAGTTTTTTTTTAATCCTTTTCGTAGCGAGGGTTATCGCTGTAAAAATCCTAAAGTGAAAAATTTTTCAGATCCTAAATAACAAAGTTCCATACGACAGCTGTCATTTTGACAGGTAAATGTCAATTTTTTTAAAGCTTTTCTTGTATCTAGGATTAAAGCTGTAAGAATCCAAAATTTAAAAAAAAAATTCAGTAGTTAAATAACAAAGTTCTATACGACAGCTGTCAAATTTTGACAGGTAAGTTAAACATTTTTTTTTAGATTTTTCGTAACGAGATTTATACCTGTAAGAATCCTAAATGAAAAATTTTTCAGTTCCTAAATAACAAAGTTATATACGACAGCTGTCATTTTGACAGGTAAATTGCAAGTTTTGTTTAAGCTTTTCTTGTATCTAGGATTATAGCTGTAAGAATTCGAAATTAAAAAAAATTCAGTACCTAAATAACAAAGTTCTATACGACAGCTGTCAAATTTTGACAGGTAAGTTAAAAAAATTTTTTTAGATTTTTCGTAGCGAGATTTATAGCTGTAAGAATCCTAAATGAAAAATTTTTCAGTTCCCAAATAACAAAGTTATATACGACAGCTGTCATTTTGACAGGTAAATTGCAAGTTTTTTTTAAGCTTTTCTTGTATCTAGGATTATAGCTGTAAAAATTCGAAATTAAAAAAAAATCAGTACCTAAATAACAAAGTTCTATACGACAGCTGTCAGATTTTGACAGGTAAGTGTCAATTTTTTTTTTTGCTTTTTCGTAGCGACGGTTATAGCTGTAAGAATCCCAAATTTTAAAAAAAAACAGTACCTAGATAACAGAGTTTTATACGATACCTGTCAGATTTTGAGAGGTAAGTGTCAATTTATTTTAACTTTTTTCGTAGCGAGGGTTAAAGCTGTAATAAAACTAAATAAAAAAATTTTCAGTACCAAAATAACAAAGTTCTATACTACAGCTGTCAAATTACATATACTTAAATAGTTATTCTTATTTTTTAAAATTTGCTACCATTTCTATGCTGTTTAGGTATAGAACAATATATTTGAAAAAAGTAGTATTTGAGATGACCTAAATGAATATCCAAACCAAAAGTATATCGGACGCACCCAATTCGATTTATTAACGATCCAATATGACCCTACATTGATTTTAAAAAAATCAAAAAAATTACTTCCCAACTTTCGATCGCGTTCGCAAACAACAGTGTTTTGTAGCCCAACGTCGTCTACATGTCGAAAAAGTTTAAATCGATTAAAATTATTTTTGCCACCTGTATCGCCCTACAACGAAAAAAA
The DNA here is from genome assembly GCA_963969555.1 of Polydrusus pterygomalis. Taxonomy (NCBI): domain Eukaryota; kingdom Metazoa; phylum Arthropoda; class Insecta; order Coleoptera; family Curculionidae; genus Polydrusus; species Polydrusus pterygomalis. The sequence continues at coordinate 27,363,691 of OZ018379.1, forward strand.
AACATATTTTTTAACTTTGACTTTAATAACTTTTTTCCGGTACACCCTGTATATTTGAAATTGTTCCCAGAACGTGCCCCGACTATTCCTCTCTACGTCCAGAAAGTTTGAATCGTTTTGCTCTAACCGTTTCCGAAAAAAAAAATTCGCGAATATCGAAGTGTCGAATAACCTTCTACCACGTGGCGACGGATTATCAATGTCGAAACGCCATCTTTAAAATCGAGATTACAGCCATTTCTGAAACATTTTGGGCAAATATTTTGGTCAATAAAATTAGCAGAAGGTTCAAGGTAGATATTCCACCCGATTTAAAATCTGGAAATGTTCTTATTATTCTAGCAAGTCACGCTGAAAACACCCATTTTTCGCCATTTTTGACAGCCGGATTTTTAGAATTAATAATTAATTTAGAAACATCAATATCAAGGCACTCTAAGTCAAAAGTGAATGGTGTTAGAATTTGTAAAGATTGCCTGTTTTCGCACCCAAAAAAGCGACTTTTCTCAATTTTGCGAATATATTTTAATGATTTTGAATATGTAGAGGTATTGCGAAGTAATCAGCGCATTTTTTGAGAAAAAAATAAAACGGTTTTGTTAAAAATTGAATAAGCTACAGTCGATATAGTAAAAAAAAAGCTGCCGTTTTTTTCGTATTAAAGATAAAGAAAGGAAAAAATATCTCTTAAATACAATTTGACGAGCTCTATCCGCTAAAGTTTACAACGTTTCGATCAAAAGTCGTTTTCAGTACGAAAAAAAATAAAAACCGTGAAAAAATCAGGCCTAACTTTATGATTTCCACTTTCTTACAATTTTCGGCAATTTCCATTCCAGTTAGGTATAGAACGATATATTGGAAAAAGGTAGATTTTGAGATGGCCTAACCGATTATCCAAACCGCATGTCGATTGGATGCACCCAATTCGACTTATTAGCGATCCAGGAGGTACCATTTTCGACCAAATTTTGACTTTAAAAAAATCAAAAAAATTACTTCCAAACTTTTGATCGCGCTCACAAACAATAGGGTTCTGTAGCCCACGGTCGTCTACGCGTCGAAAAAGTTTAAATCGAAAAAACTGATTTTTGTTGCCTGTATCGAATGCCAACGAGATCCCGATATTTCTCGACTTTAAAAATTAATAACTTTTTTCCGGCACACCCTGTATATTCGAAATTTTCACACAACGTACCCCCACTATTCCTTTGTAAACCCAAAAAGTTTCAATTGTCCCACATTAACCGTTTCCGAGAAAAAAAATCGCAAATGTGAAAATGTCGAAACTGACGACGCCGCCGCCGACGCCGCCGCCGACGCCGCCGACACGGACAACATACGCACATATTTCAAATGAAGCAGACGATATAGTGCAAAATTTTCGGGAAGCAGTCGGGGTTGCCGTGATTCCGCGTGAAGGCGACGAATAACATATCGCGGAAAGCGATATGTTAACGAGATATTAATCAAAAAACGAAATGGCGAATGCGTCACTACTGTTTTTAAAAATAGTTACACATTTGGAGGATTTTTAAAAAGGAATTGTGACTAGGTAATCTAGTTATCCGATGTTATTGAAAAAATATATACAGGGTGTCCCGAAATTAGCTGACAATATTTTAAGGGGATAAAGTACATTCAAAAATAAGACTAAAATCTTCTATTAACATACCTTCAAAAACGCTTCGGTAAGGGGCTAGAGCCCTCCGAATTGGAGCTATGACAAGCAGTTTTTTTACAATATCTCAGAAACCGATTAGGGTATCAAAACAAAATTTGATACATGTTGTACCTATAGCTAGACACAATAAATGGCTTAATTAGCTTAACTGTATTTCTTCCAGTGGCGTCCCACTGGGTAGGTAGTTGGGAGAATATTGCCCTAAGTTTTTTATTTGTAGGATTTTTTATTTTTAGGTGCAGTTATTAGAAGCCTTAAAGTCTTTTGTTGAAAAAAGGTACTCTTGTTTTATTGAAAAATAATAACAAATTGCCAATGAAATTTAATTGTGAACCACACGGAAAACTAATTCTTAAGCAAGTACCAGTCATGTGTCCCCAAAAATAATAATCAAGGGGATTTAAATCAAGTGATCTTGGTGGCCATGCTATGGCTACCAATCCACCTGGTTATTTTTTTCAAGCTAATTCCTCACTTGACGTCCGTAGTGAGCTAGTGCCCCATCATGTTGAAAGAAGTGCCCTAAACGTAAATCCAGTGGCACATTATCTAATAAATCCTCAAGTTGATTATGTATTATTATTATTTGTCGCTAGTAGAACTTCTAATAAATTTCATGTTTTAATATTAAGTGTTTGCTGAGATATGCAAAAAAAACCTTAGCCTTTTCACCGGATTTCAAAAAACCGAAAATTTTAAAATCGATTTTACTGGAAAATGGTGAATCCTACCACAATGAAACAAGAGTACCTTTTTTCAACAAAAGACTTTAAGGCTTCTAAAAATTGCACCTAAAGTTAAAAAATCCTAAAAATAAAAAACTTAGGGCAATATTTTCCCAACTACCTACCCAGTGGGACGATACTGGAAGAAATAAAGTTAAGCTAATTAAATCGTTTATTGCGTCTTGTCATGAGTAAAACATGTATCAAATTTTGTTTCGATACCCTAATCGGTTTTTGAGATATTGTGAAAAAACTGCTTATCATGGTCCCAATTCGGGGGGCTCTAGCCCCATAACGAAGCGTTTTTGAAGGTATGTTAATGGATGATTTTAGTCTTATTTTTGAATGTACTTTATCCCCTTAAAATATTGTCAGCTAATTTCGGGACACCCTGTATATACAGGGTGTCCGGGAAAATGTGGGAAATCTCCCGGATATGAAAAAAACACGTGAAAAGCATACTACAAGTTCATATAAAGTTCTTTCGCATCGGCCTCCTCTTCGGAGATATGGGCTCCCAAAGAGCTCCCATGGAATTAAGTTTTTGACACATAATTATTAAACCAACAGGTATCATTCAAATTTTTTCATATGATGTTTACCAGGTAAGACCCTTCAAATTACTATCCCAGAAAGTGTTGCGAATTACTCACAGCTGCAGGGACGGACTAGCTGTGACACTAATATGCCCATTTTTTTACGCCCTGTATGATAAAAACTTTGGACGTTTTTTACATACCTTTAACTATTGACTAAAAATTAAGTACTCTTCATTCTTGTCGCTAATCCTAACCGTTTTCGGAAAAACGTCATTTTATTGCCATCATGTATATTAAGCAGTTAAAAGTGAACATTTATAATTTATAGGAACAAAGATGTATCTTTTATTGAAATACGCTAAATATACATAATGTAAAAGTTAAAAATGACGTTTTTCCGAAAACAGTTAGGATTAGCGACATGAATGAAGAGTACTTAATTTTTAGTCAATAGTTAAAGGTATGTAAAAAACGTTGTCCAAAGTTTTTATCATACAGGACTTAAAAAAATTGGCACATTAGGGTCACAGATAGTCCGTCCCTGCAGCTGTGAGTAAGTCGCAACACTTTCTGGGATAGTAATTTGAAGGGTGTCTTACCTGGTATACATCATATGAAAAAAAAATTGAAATATACCTGTTGGTTTAATAATTATGTATCAAAAACTTAATTCCATGGGAGCTCTTTGGGAGCTCTTTGGGAGCCCATATCTCCGAAAAGGAGGCCGATACGAAAGAAGTTTATGTGAACTTGTAGTATTATTTTCACGTGTATTTTCATATCCGGGAGATTTCCCACATTTTCCCGGACACCCTGTATATATTGTAAGTATAAATTACACAAACCTAGAGCGCTCTTAATCCACCATTTTTTAAATGTAATAGTATAGGCCTATAAAAAAATCGAAAGTTTGCCAAAACTCGCTCAATTAAAAAAAAAAAATTAGGCTTACATTTTTACAAATTACCAATGAGACGCAGGGACATATTTAACCGCGGCAAAGGGGGAGGAAAAAATCTTTGTTGTGCTTTGCTTTGCTATTTAAAAGTAGCGTACAAGGAACTCGGCTATTTAACTGAGCATGCTGAAACAAAAGCACGTAGGTACCTACTTTCAAAGTACGATTTTTACGAATTATTGTTTTCTTTCCTGCAAACAACATTGTATTGGGTATTTCTAAGATTATTATGTTCCTTTGTTAATTTCACAAAACTAATTTATTTTTTGTAAAACAAAATAACACAAGAAGTTATTACTTACGTTATTAATATACGTCACTATGCAAAATAAAGTTGTTTTTGCCTTGACTACGTAAACATGATTTTAATTTTTCTCAGACTACTATGTTTACATCTAAAACTTACCACTGCTTCTTTTTTTTCATGGCTAATAGCAGGTCCCAGTTTAAGTATGGCAGCGTACATCATCGATTCTCTCACAGTAAGCCTAGGTTGTATAATGTCTTCTTGCATAATGTATGCTGACATTTTTGTAAATGCTCTCCTATCTCTGGGTCTATCATTGATAATAATACTCCCTTTAACACCGGCGGTTCTGAAAAAAAGTAAAATATTCTATTTTATACTTTGATTTGTTTTCTATTGTATACAGGTTGTTATTTAAGTATCTGGTAAGGGGTGCTTCTTTAAGTGATTTTAAGAAGAAAAGTGCATATAAACATGGGTCCGAAAATGCATAGTTTTTACGATACAGGGTGTCAAACTTTAAAAAAAATCGGATGTTCGTAAATATCTCAATACTCTTTTATTCGATTTTGTTGAAATTTGGCAATTCTATTGGTAATAACAAGAGGATAATTTAACCCCAATTAGATTAAAATTATTAAGTCCAGTGGCGTCCCGGAAGACAGTCCAACTAATACTTTTGACAAAAAAATTGGGCGCCACCTCGGGCGCCACTGACTTTTTTTTTTAAATTATGTTCTTTTCCGAATTAAGCAACTACAAATAGAACTATTTTATATTTTGAGTTTTTTTCATATCTTGCTTTGTTTTCGAGAAAAAAAATAAAAACCACTTTATTGCGTCCCCGGGACAATTATAAGAGTAAAAAATTTAAATTACCTACCAAACTATCAAGCAATTAACACAAATTACACGAAAGTTCTCTTTTGTATTTTTTCGCATAGAATAAAACTGTTTTCGATAAAAGAAATTAACATAAAATAATTGCATAACGTAATAATTTATTAGTGCAATGTTTTAAAAGTAACAACTATAGCTCTTATTGTCCCGGCGCGGCGACATGTAATAAAGTGGTTTTTATTTTCTCGAAAACGAAGCAACGTATGAAAAAACTCAAAAGATAAAATATTTCTATTTGTAGTTGCTTAATTCGGAAAAAATACATAATTTTAAAAAAAGCCAGTGGAGCACAATTTTTTTGCCAAAAATATTAGTTGGACTGTCTTCCGGGACGCCACTGGACTTAATAAGTTTATTCTAATTGAAGCGAAATTATTCTGTTGTTATTACAAACAGAAGTGCCAAATTTCAACAAAATCGAATAAAAGAGTATTGAGATATTTACGAACGATTTTTTTTTAAAGTTTGACTTCCTGTATCGTAAAAACTATGCATTTTCGGACCCATGTTTTCATTAACTTTTCTTCTTTAAATCACTTAAAGAAGCACCCCTTGGAGTTTGGCTACATACTTAAATAACACCCTGCATCTAACAACTTAAATCGATGTTGAAAATGTAATAGAAACAAAAAGGGTCTTGTTATAACATGAAAGCTCTTCCTTCTTTTCTTACAACATATTCTAAAGATGGATGTAAATATACATTCGAAATATGTAGCGAATTCATAATTTAACTATTTAAAAAAAAAGAGAAGACTTAAAGTGTCTTGTTTCCTTACCAATCCACTTAAAGTGTGGACTATTTCTTCAAGTTAAGTGGATTCTTACTTTTAAAAATAGGTATATATTTAGAGGACTTTTCAAAAGGAATTGTGACTGATCTAGTTTTCCGATGTTATTGAAAAAAATATAAGTTGAATAGGTAAATAAGTCGTGTTTAGAGCCCTCTTCCTCCAGAATTGTCAAAAAATTAATTGAAGGCCAATTAAAAAAATTAAAAGAAAGCCAAACGAGTTTCCGCTAAAACTATTACTTTTTATTTTTCGGAGCTCTTTTACATTGTCCACGCCCCTGACAAACCCCCATGAATAATCAAAAGTTTTAAAATACAGATAGGCATATACCTAATAGGTAAACTTTTTATTTGTCCTAAATTCTTCATTGGAGCGAAAAATATAGTTTAAACATGTTGAAGAAATATTCATGTATATCCGCACGTTACATAAGAATCAAAAGGCGATTACATAATGCTATAGAAACAGTAATAAATAAATTTAGCAAATTACATACCTCGATGGTTTTTGTAATAATTTCTACTATTGTGATTTATTGACCAACCACTTTTAATCCAATTACATAACATTATTTTTACATAATTTCAACGGTAAAATTTTGAGAAGAAAATTCATGTATTTTTTTGGACGAGTAAAAACTACACCTTTTCAGAAAGGTTTTTCTCCCCCAGTTTATTTGGTTGGTTTGAACCCCATTTACTGACTTCTCACATACTCAGTATGTTTCAACTATCATCAATTTCTTTATATTATGTCTATTTTACACATAAAATTTTTAATTACATAAAAGCTCCATTACGGTCCTACACCTTTTTCTCTTCTGCCAAAACCATCAGCACCAAATATATTTTCTGTCTCCTGATGATGAACGTTTCTACGTTCGAAATACGTAGAGACTCTTACTGAATATTTTTATTCTATTAAACTTTGTGGAGGAAGACTTTGAGTTTGTTCTTTCTTTCTCATAAAAAAAATAAGTTGTGTAATTTATTGACACTTAAAGGTGACAATGTTTGCATATTTTTTCGTTCTTAAAAGGGTCGCTACCGAAAACCAAGAAAGAAAGTATGTGATGGATAGTAGCGTAAACGCTTCTATAATAATAAGAATGTATTAAAAATTATTCTTAATTCTGTTGCCCTTGCCACGAAGAAAAAATAAATTTTATATATACCGTGCGAGCAAAAATTATTTGCATCAAAGAGGGCTTGGATTAAAAAACGTAGGGCTTGGTTTAGATCACAATGATATGGGGACGATATATCTAACCAAATCTAGGTTAAAATTTTGTCAAATTCATATTATGACATCATACATGATATGCCAAACTAATGAGTAAAAAAATAAGTAGACAAATACAAATTTATTTTTGTTGTTTACAAAATTAACAAAGTAAGAATATACAGGAAGAAAAAGAAAAAGAATTAAATTGCTTAATAATTGCTTCTTAAGAATAGCCCTGCATGTTCCATAAGATCTTCCCACTTCTTGGGACAAGCGTCTTATACAATTTGTTGGCGTAGTTTGCATTATTTCACGAACGTTTGCAACAAGTTCTTCTGTTCTTACAGATGGTCTTTCTGTCCCTTTTTTGTGTTATATAGAACCTTTTTCCCTAAACACAGCCACGGTTCTTTTCAGGCAATGATAAAAATCCCAAGCAATAAAAGCAACGTTACGAAAATGTTCGTGAAAATTGTCCATGCACAAACCCGGATTGTATTGCCACTCACCATTTACTCTAACCCCGTTTCGAAATTACGCTTCAACCATGAATATTTTGTGCTGTTCAGTAAAGCCCATTGTGTGAATTATTATTGTTTAAGAAATTGGAAAAATTAGCGATAAATCAAATTACTTGTAACGACTGTCAAAGATGACGGAATAACTGATTGAAACACCCTACAATTGTAACGTAAAGTTGAAAGTCAAGTCACAACTTTCTTTTCTATATTTCAATGTTAGGCGTTTCGCCATACAATTTGATGTTAAGCGTGTTACTTATGTAACAAACAAGAACTGGCAATATGACATACTAACTTACATAAAATTTTTCTTTCTCCTTCAAACCACTAAAATATTTAAGTCTATGTCTATGAAAAGTGGGGAATATTTGATGAAAGAGAAACGTGAGAATAAAAAGGTTTCTGATATTTTATGATACTTGTGGTGGATAAATCGTTAAAACACTACTTGCAGACTTATACAGGGTTAGTTGAAATAACCGAAACGGCTAATTTTCTTCAAAACTACCAGGGCTAAATCAATGAATTTTGGTTCAGGTGGATAATTTAAAAAATTTAATTGAAAGTTGACAATTGCGACGTTGTCAGATTTTTAATTTTTTTCTGTAACTCAGGAATGTTTTTGAAGTGAAAACTTCTTTAGGCGCGTTTAGCACTTTTTGTGGGCACTGAATTAAACTGAGCCGTCACGCTCGGCTGTGTTACGCTCGAATTCGACTCCTATATTCAATCCGCTGACCCGAATGAACGTTATATGAAAGAGCATGCCGCATCAGTCGCATTCAGTATCGACGTGGAAACAGTGTGCGTTGTTTGTGTGTTTAAGATCACAAGAGAGACACTTGTTGCGTCTCAGGTATGTTCTGGCATTTTTTTCAAGGGTTGTTCAATTTTAGGAAATATATTTATTCGATATTATTAATTTCACCTTGTTGAAGTTTTCACTTCTGTCGTGTGGTCTTAAGCACACACAATTTTTTTTTTCAAATGTAACACTACCCTTTTTTTTATTGAGTTCGATTCCTCCCATCAACCTTACTATTTCCTGATAGTATCAAATTTTTATCTCAAATAGTTCTATGGGAAAAACGTTAATTAGTTACAACTCTAACTCTAAAAAATCCAATCTATTTCCATTTAAAAACGTTTCAAATAATGTGAAAAGGAAGGTTGGTAGACATAACGTACCTAATAGTATCGATAACGATAATAACAATTAACAACTACTAACAATAACATAGCTAGTAAAAATTACTTCAAATTAATGTAGTGTACTATAATATGTAAGTAATTTTTACTAGCTATGTTATTGTTAGTAGTTGTTTGTTGTTATTATCGTTATCGATACTATTAGATACATTATGTCTATCAACCTTCCTTTTCACATTATTTGAAACGTTTTTAAATGGAAATTGATTGGATTTTTTTAGAGTTAGAGTTGTAACTAATTAACTTTTTTTCCCATACTATTTGAGATAAAAAGTTGATACTATCAGGAAATGGTAATGTTGATGGGAGGAATCGAATTCAATAAAAAAAGAGTAGTGTTACATTTGAAAAAAAAAAACAATTCTTGAGTTACAGAAAAAACTAAAATTCTGGCAACGTCGCAATTGTCAATTTTCAATTCAATTTTTTAAGTTATCCACCTGTACCAAAATTCATTGATTTAGCCCTGGTAGTTTTGAAGAAAATTAGCCGTTTCGGTTATTTCAACTAACCCTGTATATATTTTTTTAATATAAACAAAAATTGATTTAAAAAAAATACATATTTTTTAAAACATTTTAAAATCAAAAGAACGTAGTAGATTTTTTAAAATTAATATTAATATGTAAAGCAATTATTTTGATTATTCAATAATTTGGAATTTAATTTGAGGCTCCTTTACCCAGTAACCAACCTTATATGTATATTTTATATGTGCGTTTTGTTGATTATTTAATTTTTATAGTAATCTACTTAATTAGTTCTTAACTATTAATTAATACATTTATACCTAATACCCGTTTTTTTTACTTTTAATAATACAGTGTGACCCAGTAAAGTCCGCATCATATGGGATTTTTTTTATTAATAAATTTGTTCGAAATTTGATTTTGGCATCAAGTTTTCAAGCATTCAATTTCTGAAAGTATCGAAAAAAGTTATTAGAAGAAGTTTTTTTTTAATGCAGTTTTTAGCCCACATGCAAAATTTCAGCTGCATAAGATAATAATATTGATTTTTACCCATATTTTGTAAATTGCTCCACTTTTGCAAAATAAGACTCAACGCAACCTACATAAAACTTCTTAGTTTTGACAATGCTTTATTTAAGATACATTTTCTTTAAAGTAGCGCCATATTAAATGTGTGTTTTTCTACAAAATCAAAATTGGGCTATTAAAATTTGGTCGCATGTGATGCAAAACTTATTGGTTTTTGACCTTTATAAAATAAGTATTTTTGAAAACGTAGTTTGTGTCTGAAAGTATTACACCTTAATATTAAGACAAAAAAGAACTCAGTGTCATCAGTAAAGTGTTCATTAAGTGGAAAATAAATTTTAGTGGTGGGTAAAAAATCAAAATTATCTTATGCAGCTGAAATTTTGCATGTGCGCTAGAAACTGCATTTAAAAAAACTTTTTCTAATAACTTTTTTTGATACTTTTAGAAGTAACCCCCCGATATTTCCAGATATTGTTGAATTATTTTTTGGAAAAAATTAAAATTTGACAAATAATACGAATCACGTGACTACTATTTTTTTGCTTAATTTTCATCTCGATCGAAGCATAACTTGATACCAAAGTCAAATTTTGAATAAAGCTATTAATAAAAAAAAATTCCATATGATGCGGACTTTACTGGTCACACTGTATTTTCACGTGGTTTTATTGTGGAACTCTCGAAGAACCTGGCGGACCTTTGTATTTGACGTCTTGTCGGCTTGTTATGATAAAAAGAACAAGATCTTGCTTCATCATCGTTGGTTAAATGTTAAACGGATTCTTACATTTTCTAGTCGTCGAATTTCTAATTTTAAATTATTATTTAATGTTAAATTATGCAAAACTCGGTGAAAGACATTCTCGCTGTAATATCTTTTTCGCGTTTCGCCATCGTGTTGTCGCCAAGAAAGAAATCATGTGAACTCGAATTTTGGCTGACTTTACTTCTTTAGTAATAGTAATAGTAGTAACATGTTTTATTTAGCAAAAAGCTACAATTAAAAATTTTTTAATACATTTTTTAACACATTTTTATATATTTATTTTTAAATTTTAAAACGCAACCTTCTATTAACATAAACAGACAGAAAAGTTAAACATATTGCAAATTGTATCAAATATTACGTATCATTTTGTTTTTTAATTAAATGTAATTTTAAAGTTTTCTCAAATATGAAGAAATAGTCCATGCTTAAAGTGGAGTTGAAATTATGGGAAAGAAAGAAAAACTCAAAGTCTTCCTCCACAAAGTTTAATAGAATAAAAATATTCAACACAAGTCTCTACATGTTTCGAACGTAGAAACGTTCATCATCAGGAGACAGAAATTATATTTGGTGCTGATGGTTTTAGCACCATTTTCTCTTTTGCCAGAACCATCAGCACCAAATATAATTTCTGTCTCCTGATGATGAACGTTTCTACGTTCGAAACATGTAGAGACTTGTGTTGAATATTTTTATTCTATTAAACTTTGTGGAGGAAGACTTTGAGTTTTTCTTTCTTTCCCATATTTTCTCAAATAGTTTTAATGATATTTGAGATTTAATAGAATTTTTCAAATTATTATATTCTATCAAACATTTACGAAAAATAGACTTATAAGCTAATGTTTTAGACACTCTATCCACATAAAAATTTTGATTAGTTCTTGTTTTATAATTATGATGGTCATAATTAATTAAAAGAACAAAATATTTTTAATTTAATTTAATGTATAAAGATATATTTAACTAAAAAATTAAATTTCGGACATTCAACCAATCTAACTTTTTTAACATACAATTTATTTTTGTATATTTGTCACAATTTAAAATAATCCGCCTTGTCTTATTTTGTAAAATTTGTAATTTATCAAATATTTCCTCACTAGCGCAATATAAAATGGAAGAACAACAAAGAAAATGTGGTAAGTAATATAATAGTATAAAATACAGTTTTTTTAGAAAATAAATTTAATTAGAACTGATTCTTTTAAAATAACCTACTTTTCCGGCAATCTTCGATATGATACTTTCAAAAAATTAAATTTTTTAAATTTTAAATCAATAATTATCCCTAATTATTTAAACCTGTTTCCTAATTGCAATTTTTCAGCATCAATTACAACATTTATATTTTAACAATTTAAATTATTACCCATAACCATACATTTAGTTTTTGAAATATTTAATTTTAATTTATTTACTTTTAGCCAATTTAATAATATATTTTGCTCAGAATTTAGAGTATTAGACCATCAAAAAATATTTTAAACATTACTGTAAATGAAGGTGTCATGAGCAAACATTTGTAACTTACACATTTTTAAAACTAAAGGCATAAGTATCGTTGATGTATGAAATAAATAATATTGGACCTAGTATACTTCCTTGAGGAACTCCTATATTATTTTTTTTTATTTGAATTTGTTTTTGACATCCTTGTCTAATGACTGTATTTTTCTAATAACATTCGATTACTAGGCATGGGTTTAAAGAAAAAATAATTGGAAATTTGTAAATTGTTAAAAAAAAATCCTATTTTCTTAAATAAAATCATGGAATTTCGCGTATGAATCTAAACAACTTTTTCAAATAAAATCAAAATTGGAAATACAAATACAAATTAGGTATATTTTCTCTTATTTTTGGTCAAATTAAAATGTAGTCATCCAACATTTTCGTTCGAAAGTTTTTGTTGAAAGAAGGAGTGAGTAAATTACGAATTCATTATTACCCTTGTTGTTTTATGAGTAATTATAATTGCACTGGTTGTATTAGGCATAGCAAAATCCTCTTACTATCACAAGTATTATGCTCTTATTATTAAACGGTTAATTGTAGATAAAATATGTAATATTAGCCAAATATCATAATACCCAGAAACATATGTAATTATGTGATTTAACCTTTAAGGTCGATTTATAAACTTGACGTTCCGTTTGCGTTCGCCGTTTGCATTCGCCGTTTGCGTTCGCCGTTTGCGTTCGCCGTTTGCATTCGCCGTTTGCGTTCGCCGTTTGCGTTCGCCGTTTGCGTTCGCCGCTTGCGTTCGCCGTTTGCGTTCGCCGTTTGCGTTCGCCGTTTGCGTTCACCGTTTGCGTCGACGTCCGTAGACACGAAATTCGACTGTTTATAAACTTGACGTTGGCGATGTTCAAAGAATGACATAACCTGCTTTTCTTTTGACTTTTCGTGTGATTAATATTGTGTTTTTGTTATTCTCAAAATGAACAAGGAATATTTTGAAGATTAATTGCCGGAGTGGGAATTATCCTTTGTACCTATGTGGTCTTAAAACGACAGACACAGAACATAAACAAACTTTAAAATGGCTGCAAATCATATGGTAAACATCACATGATAGACAAATACGATTTTGATTGGCTCTTTAAATCTGCTACGACGTTTCTACGAACGGCACGAACGGAAAAAGATAAAATTGGTTTATATTGAACGGAAGGGAACGGCAAGACCGACGCAAACGGCAACGTCAACGTCAAATATAAATGATCTTATGGAACTCTGTGCTTTTAAGTTGAAACGGCGAGCACAAACGGCAAACGCAAACGGAACGTCAAGTTTTTAAATCGACCTTTAACATAACATATTATTATTTGTAGGTCTAAGATAAATGACCAAATAATTCCATTTAGGTTGACATAAGTCGAGCGATCAAGATAGATGATAGATAGGCTGGTTGAGAGGGTCCTGAAATTATTTTTTTATGTATTACCCTTCGAAACTGAAAGCTAAACAAACGAGAAAGATAGAGTTTAAAACCTACCCCTTATGTGCGTATCCTGCGGTTAAAAACAAAGTAACTCGGTTCATTGTTAACTTCTATAGACAGGGGCGGCTTATGGCCTAGGGCGCCGCGTCAAGGAGTCGTCAAAAAGTGTCTCAGGGGGCGCCAAAAGTTTAAACATTTAAAATAATTTTGAAGAAATAGTCCATGCTTAAAGTAGACTTGAATGTATGGGAAAAAAGAAAAAACTAAAAGTCTTCCTCCACAAAATTCATTAGAATAAAAAATTATTTATGGGTCTCTACATGTTTCGAACGTAGAAACGTTCATCATCAGGAGACAGAAAATGTATTTAATGCTGATGGTTTTAGCAGAAGAGAAAATGGTGTAAAACCTTAATGGAGCTTTTATAGAATTGAAAAATCGATGTGTAGAGGTGACATAATAAATGAAGAAAATTGTGAAAAGTTAAAACATACTGAATATGTGAAAAAGTCAGTAAAAGGGGTCTAAACCAACCAAATAAACTGAGGAAGAAGAAAAAACCCTTCAAAAAAGGAAATGTCGAGGGTTATTTAAAATTTTAATAAAATATTTTTTAAGTTTGTCTGTAAGACATTGTAAGGATAAAATTAGTCATAGTTTTACGAAGATATCACAGTACAATACTATCCAATAAGTGTTTATTAACCCTCAGTACCCCACAAGGTTTGAAGTCCCTTCAAAATATAAACGCCGTAAATATCTAAATAGAGAGGGTTGACCTTTTTTTTTGAAGTCAATAAAATTCTGGGCCGACAAATTACACTCTCGCCCGGGTGAAAACTTTACCTTGAGCCGGCCCTGCCTATAAAGCGACTTTTTATGGTAAAATGCCATTGGACTGTGAATGGACCTTTTCACTATAACCGAATTTATCCTATTAAGAACTAACATGAATTAATACTATGAATTAGAACCTATTGAAAATATATCCCAATAATAAAAACTTTCCTAGCAAGTCACAGATTTTTCTAAAAAAAATGACAAAGGCGCCGTGAAACTACAAAGTTGAGCATACAAATATCTGCGGCATCCCATTACCCCTATTTCTTTTATTTGCCTGTCAAAAATCCGATTATAATGCTATCTTTGTTTCGATAACTTAAATCGAAAAGAACAGCGTATAAACAGGAAATAATACTCGAGCTGTTATTCGGGTTTGTTGAAGAGAACGCCTTCGACTAGTGGGTTATTTTTTTTTTGCGTGTTTTTATTAGAGAGTATGTTGTTAATATTTTAAAACTATTCTTTTTCCTCCACTATACGGAATGGTGAAAATTAAAATTTAATGAAAAAGTCCATTAGATGGGTAAATAAAATTACCTACCTAATATTCGTATTTAAAATGACGAATACCCAGGTATTTAAGTTGATGTTGTTGCTACATCAAAACTTTCTATAAAAAATAGTTTTTATTACGTTTCTCTAGCAAAATAATTAATGTTCCTATTAGTATTGCAACACTGGATAACACAAAAGTAATATCTAATATCACCCACAAATAATAATATTAATGCACTTCATGCTAATTTAAGTATAGCGGCGTCGCCAAATTGTGATAAGATACCTTATTTAATTATTATAAATTATATCAATTTTCTATGGCTACGTGTAAAATTCTAAGATGATTTAGCACCGAGAGAAATGGAGAGGATCTGCAATTTCGGTTAATGTCAAATCATTCGGTATACAAAAAAAAGTTTCTTAACAATATGAAAGTTTAAAGAAATGGCCGATAGAGTTATTATAACAAAAAATTATTAAAGATATAAAATTAAATATCTATAATTCTAATACTTTTGAAATGAGGAAAGGATCATTCTATTTAGTAATACCTATGCCGAATGCCAAATCATTTTGTACACATTTTTGTAATAATAAATAATGTTTGTTCAGTAATTCAAACAGGGTATAAATTCAAAATCATTATAATATCGTATATGGAAAAGTACTTTTCACTTTTGTGAAAAATATATGAAAGGGATAAATAACAGAGCCTATATAAAAATCTAGTAATTTTGTACAAGGAAAACAAGTTTTCCTTTCAAAGAAATATTATTTTAGTTTATAAAACTATAATAATAAAGTTTTCAGGTGATTTTAAACTATACTTAGGAAATTAGGAGAAGTCGTAAAAAATATTGAATAATAAATAGATTAAATTAGGCAACTAGTACCCAACATAATAGATGTTGAGATCGAGAAACCAGCTGAATTTAAATAACTAATTAAAAATTTGCCAACAATTAATTGCGATACTAAAGTCGATCTTAGCATAATTATTTATTTGTTTGACCTTCCAATATTTTTCTGATTTTTACTATTCTATTTGGGTAAAAAAAATTCCTTCAACATACATATAGATGTTTTAAAAATTGTCTGTTTAAATTAATTCCCAGGGGGGCTCAACCTTCCGGTGCCGGTGGTATGCTTCTGGTTCCAAAATATTCCGCCATAACAAGGAAGTCCGTAAACTAGCTAATAGTAATACTAATAAATAATCTGTAAACTTTTAAACGTCACACAAGAAAAAGTCCAATGTCGACATTTTTAAAATGTATAAAATAAATTGTGTTCCTTGAATTTTAAACTTGGCTAAAAGAATACCTATGTATATAAAAGTCCGCATCATATGGGATTTTTTTTATTAATAGCTTTATTCAAAATTTGACTTTGGCATCAAGTTCTGCTTCGATCAAGATAAAAATTAAGCAAAAAAATGGTAGTCACGTGATTCGCATTATCTGTCAAATTTTAATTTTTTCCAAAAAATAATTCAAAAGTGGGGTGGGGTTATTTCTGAAAATATCGAAAAAAGTTATTAAAAAAAGTATTTTTAAATGCAGTTTCTAGCCCACGTGCAAAATTTCAGCTGCAAAAGATAATTTTGATTTTTTACCCACCACTAAAATGTATTTTCCACTTAATTTATTACTTTACTGATGACAATGTGTTTTTTTTTTGTCTTAATATTAAGGTATATTACTTTCAGACACAAACTACGTTATCAAAAATACTTATTTTATGAAGTTACCTTATACAGGGTCAAAAACAAATAAACTTTGCATCACATGCGACCAAATTTTAATAGCCCAATTTTGATTTTGTAGAAAAACACATTTACTATGGCGCTACTTTAAAGAAAATGTATTGAAATAAAGCATTGTCACAACTAAGAAGTTTTATGTAGGTTGCGTAGAGTCTTATTTTGCAAAATGGTGCAATTTACAAAATATGGGTAAAAAATCAAAACTATCTTATGCAGCTAAAATTTTGCATGTAGGCTAGAAACTGCATTTAAAAAACTTTTTCTAATAACTGTTTTAGATACTTTAAGAAATAACCCCACTTTTGAGTTATTTTTTGGAAAAAATTAAAACTTGACAGATCATGCGAATCACGTGGCTACTATTTTTTTGCTTAATTTTCATCTCGATCGAAGAAGAACTTGATGCCAAAGTCAAATTTCGAATAAAGTTATTAATGAAAAAAAATCCCATATGATACGGACTTTATTGGTCACACTGTACCTATATGATAAAAACAAGCGTGCCTGGGAAATTCGCAATTTTTCTCCAAAGAAATTTTTAGTGGAAAAAACTTCTTTATAATTTGGTTTCCGGCTGTAAAAGAATGATCCCCTACCTCTAAGACATTTTGAAAATCGCTTTGTACTTTGAATTTTTACAACAATAAATTATCATATTTATGGTCCTATAGCCATTTATTAACAGACATAAATCTAATCCTAGACAAAAGTTATTGCACCTATCCCTGTTTGATAAATTAAAAATAAATGATTGTTCTCGGAAAATACCTAGATAACTTATGGAAAAACCCTATTATTACCTTTTTTTTGAAAAAGCTCCACGCTGTTCCCTTTATAATTAAGTATCCACATATGTATATAATATACCAATTAAAATGTTTTAATGATCCTTGATAATATTGCCCAACTAATAGACAAATTATGAAATCATTACAAAAAATTCCCTACTAATATTAACTTCTATTTAATAGTTTTATAGTTTGGTTACTAGACCCATTTAAGACACTTATTGAAAATCCAATTAACATTATTTTATTTCAAAAAATGTAAAATTACAGTTTTTTTGGGTTATTGCTGAGTAATTTTATCATATAACATAGTCTCTTTTAGCTTAAACGCGAACCGAGATAAATTTCTTTGAAAATCCATACCTACCCACATACAGTGATGGGCTAAAATATGGAACAAATTCATTTAAAAATCAGGTATTCATTTTTTGAAAAAACACTCGGACACGTCGATTATAATTCTTTCTTCCGGATTTTTTGCCTCGAAAAGAAATTATACCGGGTGTGTCAAAAAGTAGATGTAGCAAAATGTTTTTGTTTTTTAAATAGAACCCCCCTATTTTTACTTATTACCCTAATTTTACGTCAAATTCTGCACATAATTCATGTAGCATACTCTATCCTTATCTCTAACGGTTTTAGAGAAAAATTACATCATAAAAAAAATTCTTTAAAAAAAGGTTAAAAAATTAGTGGATGCACTATGAGGATTATCTTCAACCTCTAACAAAATGTTCAATTGTGAGTTTTCACTAATTTTTGGACGACCTGGCCGTAGACGATCCTTTACATTCCCTGTTTCCCTGAATTTCTTCTCAATTTTACTTACTGTAGATCTTTTAATCGGCCGTTCTGGATACTTAGCGTTAAACAAGTTACAAACTTCTTCTTGACTTCTTGTTTTGTCTCCACATCCAATTAAAATTAAAATTTCGATTCTTTGTGTTTCATTTAAATGCACCATGATCACGGTTTTTCAAAATTATACCTAAACTAATTTTTGATTGACACATGACTTGCTATCGTAGTAACAATTCATTTAAATTTACCTGTTTACCTTTAAGTAGGTACATGTACCTTTTTTTAAAGAATTTTTTTTTATGATGTAATTTTTCTTTAAAACCGTTAGAGATAAGGATAGAGTATGCTACATGAATTATGCGCAGAATTTGACGTAGAATTAGGGTAATAAGTAAAAATAGGGAGGTTCTATTTAAAAAACAAAAAATTTTGCTACATCTACTTTTTGACACACCCGGTATAATTTATTTTTGAGGCACAAAATCCGGAAGAAAGAATTATAATCGACGTGTCCGAGCGTTTTTTCAAAAAATGAATACCTGATTTTTAAATTAATTTGTTCCATATTTTAGCCCATCACTGTAGTTAGTTGTGTCCATGGCTAGATAATTATTTTTCTTGCTTTCCACGTATTATTTAAAAAAAAATAATTACAATAGAATCGTTGGGCACGCAAGAATATATCACATGATTTTTTTAGAATATTTAATAACCAAATTATGTTTTATTATCCCACGTGTATTTACATAATAGTGTTTATTTTTTATATTATCAAAAATATTTCAAGAACACAAGAAAAGCAACGATTAGTTTTATCTTCTACGGAAGTATTGGAATCGCAAGGGAGAGGGGGCGACATATATATCAAAAGGGCGCACAGTAATGTTTACAAAATTTTTAAAAGTTATACGATGCGCGCTCACATCGATAAAATGTAAAACTACTTAATCGTAATTTTGGATTTCCCTCAAATTTTTTTTATTTTAATTGTTTAATTGGGTTTCATGATGCTACTGTGCGAGCAAAAATTATTTGCATCAAAGAGGGCTTGGATTAAAAAACGTAGGGCTTGGTTTAGATCACAATGATATCGGGACGATATATCTAACCAAATCTAGGTTAAAATTTTGTCATATTCATATTATGACATGATATGCCAAACTAATGAGTAATAAAAAAAGTAAATTGTTTACAAAATTAACAAACCAAGAATATACAGAAAGAAAAAGAATTACATAAATTGCTGAAATTGGCCACCGCCATGCTCCAAGCATAAAATCACAAGTCTCTTCACAATTTCGAAAGTGTTGACCAGCATCGCTGGATACTCCACATGCGTGTATTCTGAGAATTCACATAACCGGAGAGGTGGAACCAGGCTTCATCCGAAAAAAATGTCAGGTCTAATAAATCATTTCTTTCCAATAAATTTTGGGTAAACCATTCTGCGTCTTTCAAAATCTGCCGCTTGTATTTCTTGGAATACTTGCACTTTTTATGGGAATAAATTTAGCTGCTTCTTAAGAATAGTCCTCCATGTTCCATAAGATCTTCCCACTTCTTGGGACAGGCGTCTTATACAATAATTTGTTGGCGTATTTTGCATTATTTCACGAACGTTCGCAACAAATTCTTCTGTTCTTACAGATGGTCTTCCTGCTCCTTTTTTGTGTTGTATAGAACCTGTTTCCCTAAACACAGCCACGGTTCTTTTAAGGCAATGATAAAAATCCCCAGCAATAAAAGCAACGTTAGGAAAATGTTTGTGAAAATCGTCCATGCACAAACCCGGATTGTATTGCCACTCACCATTTACTCTAACCCCGTTTCGAAAATACGCTTCAACCATGAATGTTTTGTGCTGTTCCGTAAAGCCCATTGTGTGAATTGTTCAAGAAATTGGAAAAATGAGCGATGAATCAAATTACTTGTAACGACTGTCGAAGATGACGGAATAACTGATTAATTGTTAATTCAGGTAGTTACTGACACCCAACAGGTATTAAGCTCTACGGCTTAGTATTACGTCCTTAGATGCAAGGCCCTCTTTGATGCAAATAATTTTTGCTCGCACGGTACAAGGGCCATTTTTTAAGCAAGTGCACCTTTTGTTCCTCTGGTTACACCACTGTTTAGAAACTAGAATATTGGTAAATAAATTGGGTAATATGAAAAACGTAATGTCGTCTTTAGAGTCTAGCTAGGCGGCTACGCCACTGGGAAATCAGAAATTATGATTGCTATACCACACGAAGCACAGAAAATATAAATTAATACAGGTAGAAGGGCAGAGAGTAAAGAAAGTAAAAAAAAATAAATATCTTGAGATAAAATGTACTTACTTTCCTTTTGTTTTTGTTAAACAGCAAAGCAAAGTAAATATCTTGGCTTAGCTAAGTCGTTAAAGGAAGGCTTCCCGAACAACTTCGTATAATCGTCTGAGAAATATAGAGGGGCACACTTAACCGCGGCAAGGAGAACGAAAAAATCGTTGCAGCGCTAAGTTAAATTTTTAAAAGGAACGGTCAATTTAGCCGTTGGCTTTGCTGTTTAGAAGTAACTAAAAGAGGAACTCAGTTAAAGGCTCGAGGAAGGAGGAAGTATTAAAGAGGAAGTAATAAATAGAATAAGCAGGTAATTCTATGGCAGGGTCAATATAATGAATTGAACAACTAGGTACAAGGTTTTCTTTAACAAAACAGCAATTACAAATGAAATAAAGAAGAGGGTATTTTAGTCAGTTCTGGTACCACTAATATTCATATCCGGGTGCGAATCGTGGGTATTAAGGATATTTTATCGCTTACATACTCCTGGTAGGGATGTGCGATGTTTATCGATGTTGTATAGTAGATGTATTAGAGTTATGCTTGCTGTTGTAATGAATATTTTTAAACAAATAATATAAAAAAAGATGAGACACTTTTAAGTCTTACTCCACTGGCATATTTAATTTAATAGTTTAAATTATGGTAAATTCTCTACATGTTTCGAATGTATACATTCATCCTCATGGAAACAAAGAAATATTAAAAATACAAAATGTCGAAGTGATGTCAACTTGCTTATTTTAAACGGAACACCCTTTATATTATTACATTTTTTAATTCTATGCAAGATTCTAGGCAGATTTCGTATATAATGACCTATACCTATATAAGTCTAAGCGTTTATGTAAGTCTATATTTAAGTTTTTATGTCAAAAATGACGTTTGCAGGCCCTAAAATAATTATCAATTTTCTCATTATAATATAAAATATGTTGAAAAAGACCTACTTTAATAATTTTTTTATATTATTTTAATAACTAATAATACAAGGTGTTCAAACAACAAGATTAAAAATGAAATTAAAAAAACTGCAAAAATCTACATTTTTAAATGAAAACCCGTAAATTTTATAATTATTCCTTATTTATCCAAAATAAGGATAAGTTTGTGTAAGGATATCTATTCCAAAAATTCGATATATTGGCTTGAAAGTGATAGCTTTATACATTTCTTTAGCATTTGAGTGTTTTTCAACGCTGTCATAGTCAATATTACATCAGCAATATTTCGAAAACTAAATTTTATTGGAATAGCTAACCTTACACAAACTTATCCTTATTTTTATTGCTAAATAAAAAATAATTAAAATTTGAAAAAGTAGATTTCTTATAGTTTTTTCAATTTCATTTTTAATCCTATTGTTTGAACACACTGTATTAATAGTTATCAAAATATTTTAAAAATATATACAGTGTGACCAGTAAAGTCCGCATCATATAAGAGTTTTTTTATTAATAGCTTTATTCGAAATTTAACTTTGGCATCAAGTTCTGCTTCGATCGAGATGAAAATTAATTATCCGTCAAATTTAATTTTTTTCCAAAAACTAATTCAAAAGTGGGGTTATTTTTGAAAATTAGAAAAAGTTTTTTTAAATGCAGTTTTTAGCCCACATGCAAAACTTCAGCTGCATAAGATAATTTTGATTTTTTACCCACCACTAAAATTTATTTTCCACTTAATGAACACTTTACTGATGACACTGTGTTCTTTTTTGTCTTAATAATATTAAGGTGTATTACTTTCAGACACAAACTACGTTTTTAAAAATACTTATTTTATGAAGTTACCTTATACAGGGTCAAAAACAAATAAACTTTGCATCACATGCGACTAAATTTTAATAGTTCAATTTTGATTTTGTAGAAAAACACACATTTAATATGGCGCTACTTTAAGGAAAATGTATCTGAAATAAAGCTTTGTCAAAACTAAGAAGTTTTATGTAGGTTGAGTTGAGTCTTATTAGGCAAAAGTGGTGCAATTTACAAAATATGGGTAAAAAATCAAAATTATCAGCAGCTGAAATTTGCATGTGGGCTAGAAACTGCATATAAAAAAAACTTTTTCTAATAACTTTTTTCGGTATTTTCAAAAATAACCCTACTTTTGAATTATTAAAAAAAAAAAATTAAAATTTGACAGATAATGTGAATCACGTGACTACTATTTTTTTAAATTTTCATCTCGATCGAAGCAGAACTTGATGCCAAAGTCAAATTTCGAATAAAGCTATTAATAAAAAAAAATCCCATATGATGCTGACTTTACTGGCCACACTGTATAAGCAGGTCCTTTTCAACACGGAATCCAACACAAATTAAATAATTCCTTTTTATTATTATTATTTTATAATTAAATAGTTCCTTCTGCCAAAGTGAGCCTCACTGATGAGCCGTAATAACGGCGGAACGCGTTTGGCGGAAGGAAACAGACAAAACTTTTTTTAATTTTAAATAATAAATGCCTCCTTATAGAAAAATAAATAAGCCCGGTCGTAGCTCAGTGGTAGAGATACCGCTTACGGCCGTGGCGATCGGGGTTCGATTCCCAGAGTGGGCATACGCATAATAAAAAAAAGTATGACCGAATTTTAGTTGGTTGGTGTAAGATCGTCTTTCGGAGGAGACGTAAAGCTGTCGGTCCCGGCCATCTGGTCGTTAAGTCACGCTAGAGGCGCTTGCGCGACCTGACCAGACTTGAGCACCACAAGTTACACGAACTTTACTTTACTTTATAGGAAAAAATAATAATTATTGGACCTGCAAAGGTTATTTTTGACATAAGAACTTAAATAGAAAAAACGCTTAGACTTATACAGGGTGTTTCATTAAGGTCGAAGAGCGGCCATATCTCGGACTCTACTGGGCATAGAAACTCAGGAAAAGAAAAATGATAATAAAAGTGGCAATGAGAAAATTCTGGAAATAATTTTCAAGTTCCGCATTTTGCCGCAAGAGGGCGTAATTGAAAAGTAAATTTTTAAATTTTACAAAACTCCAATAATTCCGCATTAAGGTATATGTTTGATAACACCATTTTAAAGCTTGGACAATTATGCATCATTTTGGTCTTATGCTCATTGGCGTACCGACTTTAATAAGAGTGGGGGAAGCTGTTAAAAGTGTAATCATTTAAATCGCTGTAACTTATGAACGACTTATCCGATTTTAGCAAACTAAAGACTGTTTGAAAGAGAAATCTATGCACTTTGACCAGTCGTATTTAGTTGTCCATAATAGTTCTCAAAAAAAAATGCTAGAGGGCGCAATTTCCAATAACAATACATTTTTTGATTTTACTCCGAAAAAATAAATCATACGGTATAATTATGATACCATAATCGAGAAGGAGATAAAATTTGCTAGAAAACATATTAAAACCGCAGCTCGATATCTCCGTTCGTTTCAGAGTTATTGCCAAAACAATAATTTTTAAGACAAATTGCGCCCTCTAGCAATTTTATTAGAAACTATCTTGTACATTGGATACGACAATTAAAGGTACTTATGGTATCATAATTATACCGTATGATTTATTTTTTCGGAGGAAAATCAAAAAATGTATTGTTATTGCAAATTGCGCCCTCTAGCATTTTTTTTGAGAACTATTATGGACAACTAAATACGATTGGTCAAAGTGCATACATTTCTCTTCCAAACAGTCTTTAGTTTGCTAAAATCGGATAAGTCGTTTATAAGTTACAGCGATTTAAATTATTACACTTTCAACAGCTTCCCCCACTCTTATTAAAGTCGGTACGCCAATGAGCATGAGACCAAAATGATGCATAATTGTCCAAGCTTTAAAATGGTGTTATCAAACATATACCTTAATGCGGAATTTTCGGAGTTATGTAAAATTTAAAAATTTACTTTTCAATTACGCCCTCTTGCGGCAAAATGCGGAACTTGAAAATTATTTCCAGAATTTTCTCATGGCCACTTTTCTTATCATTTTTCTTTTCCTGAGTTTCTATGCCCAGTAGTTTCCGAGATATAGCCGCTCTTCGACCTTAATGAAACACCCTGTATAGGTACCTATAGGACATGATATACAAAATCTGCCTAGAATGATCCGTAAGAATCCAAAAATGTAGTAATATATAGGGAGTTCCATTTAAAATAAGCAAGTTGACACTTACTTCCGGTATAACCGGAAGTGCCACCATATTAAAAATATTTTAGCCGGGTTGCCCCATCAACACACTATCAAATTTTCATAGTTTTCCCATGCATGTATAGTTTCCCTTGAATAGATCGAAGCGCTCCCTCCGTATATAAAATGACTTACACATATCCAGCTAAAATGTTCAGAAGGGTGCTCTTGCCAGCACCAGAAGGTCCCAGTATGGCAGTTAATTCTCCTGAACGAAATTTTCCATTAATGGATTTAAGGAGTTGATTCCAACCTGAAACAACGAGGTTATTAAGCATTTATTAAATCGAACTTAAAAATATCGTTGACACAGGGAACACGTGTTTAACATAAATATAAAAAAAATAGGTAATATAAACTCATGTTAAGTTTTACCAATTAAAGTAATTGCACTTGCATGTAATTCGTGCCCATTAATTTTTATGGAAGTATTCACAATAACAGATATTTTTTAATTTAATGTATGTTATTAATAATTATTTTGCATGAAAAAATTTCCACAAACTTTCTTGAAAATTGCTTGGAAAGTCACCTAATAAATGGGCAGTTCCTGCGCCCATATCAAATTTTCAGGAAATTTTTAAACAATTTTATCGGAAGACTTGGTTAACCCATAATCGCCTAGTGAATGGGCCCCGTTAGAAGTAGAAAATAGGAGGTAAAAAAATCACCTTGGAAGCTTCTTAACAATCTTACATTACTAAAAGAAAAAAAAGGTTTATAATTAATTGTTGAACCAAGGTTATATTTGTGCCTACAGATTGGAGCGCTAACCCGGATGTTAACAAACTATCAGCATTCTGAATCCACCTATATATTTTTTGTGAAAGTAATCTTTAATAAGTGATAAAAAAAATCAGCAACCCAAACCATGAATAATCTGTATTTTTAACACATTTGCGGATATTTTTATTCCTGCAGTCAAATTTTGTGCATAAATTGTCTTCGACTCTTTTCTTCGATGGACGACCTAAATATTAGATTGTACCGTTAAACTTTTGTAAAACAGTAGCATTTTTATTACTGTGGTATTCTGAATAAAATAAAAATTATTTAAATTCAAAAATATGTTTATTTTCATTAAACAATAAATACATGAATTACAATAAGTAAATAACATAAACAAATATATTGAAAGTTGTGATAATCAATAAAAAATTAGTGAAAAGTAGGAGCACACAGCAGATTTGTAAAGCGAAATGCTTGACTGCTAATCTGTGTCAATGCGCGTACTCCAAATCTACTACATAAGATTTTGAGTATAATTTATCAAAAAAATTATAGATATATTTTTAGATACTATAGAATTTAATATAATGAGGTATTTACTTGTACTTTTAATTGTGAGAGGGAACTACCTACTTTATTTAGGTATGTTATTTTTTAACTTCGTTAATTTAAAAAATATAAAAATTGCAAAGTAAGCAAACAAGCGAAATCAATACTGCAGGCACACGAGCAAAGAACCTTAGAGCAACTTTGTTTTCTAGAGCATTATTGGAGAACTACACTGAGAAAACCCCGCCAACTAAATTACTTAGTTGATTTTTTTTAGTTGTAGCTACTAAAAATGTTCGCAGACTTAGTTACCATAATACCGCAAAGCTATTTACAGGGACTAACAAATATATTTTTTGCCCTCCACTTACAATTTCTAATCGATTTAGTAGGCTGTACGCCGAAAATTTATTTGTTAGACTTGCGGTAAATACATCCTTTGTTGTGATAACTAACAAGGGCGTAAGATTTTGTTATACTTGTGACAACTAAAAAAAAATATATTTTAAATAATGCCTTAAGTTGTCGTAACGAAAAATATGGTAGCCATTACTAAATATTTAGTTAATTTACCCGATCGCACACGCGATCATTGGTCATCCACGCGGTAACAATCATTTCGTCTCCGTGCTTCGATACGTGTGCATGGTTCAGGTGAATCTGGTGCTTCTTGCCGCGGTGTGTATGTGTATCTATTAGTGTTATTTATTTATTATAGTTTATAGTGACGTATTACAGACTTTTATTGTTAGAATGGGGGCTTTAAACCCATCTAGATGCATTTGAAGGTATGGTTGTAGGATTTATCCATGTTATTTATTTAATAAAAATTTTAAAAACTGAAAAAATAATTTTTTGTATTTCAAGTTGAAGAGAAAACAAACTTTTTACTTTAGGGAAGTAGTTACCTACCTCAACTAGAAAGCCTTAAAAATAATTCAATCTATCTGAAATGAAATTTTATCTACAAGCTATCACAGAAGGCTTCACGAGTGAGATCAGTTATTGTAATCATCCCTCCAGAATTTAAAGTTGGGCTCTGATTTATGTATCACTTATGGATTGAAATATTTTTAATTAATCTTATATTAACAACCATAAATCTGTGTGTAGCATCGTGGGATAGTTGAATTTAAGTATTCCGACGTGTAGATATATTGAATAAGTTACTCCCAGAAACAAAGACAAATTTTGATGAACTAGTTAAACAGCCAAGTTAAAGTGTTTTATTTGGTATCTACTGTTGCACACACCTTCAGTTTCCTTAGGCCGTATAAAAGGGCTTTTTAACATCAGCTCAACTAAACCTTTACTGGTACTTAAAGTTTTTTTTATAAAAACCACATTGCAGTTAAATTAAATATTGTTTCTGTTTGAAACTGGCAGCAATATATTTTAGACGAAAAGCTTCAACATCAGTAAAATGGTTTTATTGGTGGTTACAGAAAAGCTCCAGCAAATTGCGCTTTGCTGCTTAGAGTTTTTTTTTGCTGTATACCGAGCTTTTCGGTTGCGATACACACATGCAATTACAGTGGATTTTATCTACAAGTTGTATGTGCAGCTGTAACAAATATTTTTCTATGCAGCATAAAACTCTTGTTAAATAGGGGACAGCGAAAAGCTTTTTGCTGTGGTGACTAGAGTAAGCTTTTCGTTGCAGCCCGTTCCAAACAAAAAACCGTATTTGACGACAATGTGATTTTTATGGAAAGGTTCAAGTTAAAGGTTCACTTGAGCTACTGTTAAGATGCCCTTATATAATAAGGCCTTAGGGGACTGAAGGTGCGTGCAATCGTTGCCAAATAAAAAAAAAACTTTGTGGTTACTTTTTAACTAATATTTTTATTTGCATTCACTAAACACCCAATTTGGGTTAACTACATAATTTAGTTACTATTATATAATTTATTAGTAACGTTAACATCTACGCTTAGTTCGTGCAACTAAATGATATAATAGCTCCTACTTGTAACGAATATATATATTAGCTGTGCTAACTCAGTTTTTTTAGTAACTAAAACCATTTAGTAAACCCAACAACATAAGTTCGTTATCTACTAAATCCTATAGTTGTAGCTATTAATCTATTCCAGCAAACTTGATTTAGTTGTTATAAGTCATCCACCTTGCTGTCCCCTATTTTAATGAAAAATTTTGCTGTGGTAACTAAATTTTTAGTAATGGCTACAAATTATTTTCCTCAGTGTAGCAATAAGCCATTTCATTAAACCAGTTTTAAATCTTACTTGACGAATTATACTTTTAAGATTTTGTGAAATAATGTTAAATAACCTGGATCCCACATATAAAAAACTTCTTTGTCCCAACGACGTGGACATTTTAGGCAATTTTTTATTATTATCAACGTAAAACCTAGTTTGATAGCTTGGTGTATGTGGCAAGTCAAAATAATTAGTTCTAATTAAGTATAGTAGGGAATTTTTGTAATAAATATTTCTAACGTCTAAAAAATTTGTAAATCGGAACAGCTGATCAGTGGGGAATCTCATAGTTAGACCATAAATAGTTTTAATAATTCTATTTTGAGCAACTTCCAAAGGTTTAAGGATATTTTTGTAAGCTCCTCCCCATGCAGTTATTCCGTAGCTTAACAGAGACTGAACTAAAGCAAAATATACTGTTCGCATACAACTTATGTCAGATATTTTTTTTGATATGTTTGAACAGATAAAATAAGGCTCGAAGTTTCTTAGTAAGTTGCTTCATATGATGGTTCCGTTTTAAATGATTATTAAATAATATTCCTAAATAATTAACAGAGTCAGATTTTTCTAAGTTTCAAATATTTTCTTCTCTAAATGGTCGAAATTTATTTGCTCATTGTGCGGAAGGCCTGATATATTACTTGCAAAGGGTAAATACTTGGTTTTACTTAAATTTATGGTCAACAAATTATTATCCGACCACCGCACAATTTTTTGTAACACAGGCCTGCATGAAATTTGTGATAACGTGATTTTTGTTTGTTGAGCTCAGTTTTTATATAGAAATAACTAATTAAAATACAATTGGTCTCTATCACCCACATATTTTTTTTTGCAAAAAAAAAAAGAAAAAATATAAAAAAACTTATAATAGGCGTTTTAATACATTTTAAAATGAATATAGTAGTACTTCAAATTCTAAATGATTGATGAATAAAAAATGATTTTCTGTGGTGCTACACACCTTCCGACTTTTTATCGACTTCAAAAAGGAGCTTTAAAGCTGTTCTTTTACATAATGACAATGTTTTTGCTTCTGTTTCGGTCGGCCATACAGTTAAGTTAAAGGAAAACTATGAAAATTTAGAGGAATTACATTTAAGAATATAATATGAAAATTACAACTGGGAAGTGCGTGAAGATCTAAAAATGTTAGGTCTTCTCTTAGGTCAGCAGTCTGGATTTACTAAATTTCCATGTTTCCTGTGCGAATGGGCTAGCAGGAATCGAGAACAGCATTGGATAAACAGAGACTGGTCACAAAGAGAGACTTTAACACCTGGAAACAAAAATGTAATTCGCGAAAGTCTTATTGACCCTCAAAAAGTTTTACTTCCACCACTTCACATAAAACTTGGACGTATGAAACAATTTTTTAAGGCATTAAACAAAGAAGGAAATTGTTTTAAATATTTGTGTAAAACATTTCCGGCTCTGTCAGAGGCAAAATTAAAGGAGGGAATCTTTGTAAGGCCGCAGATTAGCAGCTTGATGAAAGATACAGAATTTGAAAAGGTAATGGAAGATAAGGAAAAACATGCATGGAATGCTTTTAAAGAAGTTGAACATAAATTACTACTATGTTGAGATCGTTGAAAATATGCTGGAAAATTTCAGGAATTTCAGAATATGAGCTAAAAATTCACTTTTTACATTCCCATTTGGACTAATTCCCGGAAAATCTTGGGGACGTGGGTGAAGAGCATGCAAGGTGAAAGATTTCATCAATATATTGAAGAGATGGAAAAAAGATACCAGTGGCGCTGGGACACAAAAATGATGGCCGATTTCTGTTGGACATTGAGAAGAGATCTTCCTTTTGCTGAATCAGAAACAACCTGAAGAAGCTTTTCTGAAAAAAGAAAACGTTTTTTGAAGAAGCGTAAAGAATAAATAACCATTTAGTGTATATTTTGTATATTTTTGTATTTTTTTTCCTTAATATATTAAAAAACTAGCTTATAAATGAAATAAATCGTGTTTTTTTCTACATTTTTGGATTTTACCGGTTTGAAAAATAACCTTACGTGATATAAAAAAACTGAAAGCAGATTTGAAATCAGCGCTACCCAATTACTAGAAAACAGTTAAAATTTTTAAATCAACTTTCAAAGTGTTAAAAAATGCAGGCCTGTGTTACAATTAACTTTTTGTTCGACTCCTTCCCATGTGTTACTTTCAACAAACAAAACTGTGTCATCCGCAAAAGATATTACGTCACCAGTATAATTCTGGATTAACAAATTATTTATATAAATGTTGAACAGTATTGGAGCCAATACTGTCCCTTGCGGTACACCATACTTAATTTCCTGTAAACTACTAAATTCTTGTTTTACATCAACTTTTTGTCTACGATTTAAAAGATAGCTGCTTAGTAGGGAAAGTGCCGGACCGCGCTAATATAGTATATTAAAGTATAAGTGGATATTAAGGTCTTTAAAACACGCGCGATTTTGCAAGCACGACGGCGCAGCCGGAGTGCTTGAAATAGAGCAAGTGTTTTAAAGACCCGTTATCCACGAATACTTTACATTATTTTTTTTTATTGGTACACTTATTGGTATTTATATTACAAAAAATGGAAATAATAACTAAGTAAGTAAGTGAAATGGTCGAATGCGTGATGTGATATACCTGTCGTTGTCATGAAAACGAGGAGAACAAAAAATAACTTCCAATCTGTCACATAAGATTCATTGTTGTCACCGTTGACATGGGTTGATGTATATTGCTTAAAAAAAATTATTTGACGTTAAAAGGTAATTCTGTCAAATCAATAATTAAAAAGTTGACATATTAATGACCGTATGCACCATTTTACCCATTAGGCATGATTAGGTGATCGTGATTAACCAGGTAACCGTGATTAAATTAAACAGCCTATGCACCAACCAAAAGGATATGTGGGTTTTGTAATCAGGGTAAAGTTAAAACCTCGATTTGGCAACATAGCTCAGATGCAAAAATTCGTGCCATTAACCAGAAAAATAAACCCTTTATTTTTCTGTGACCAGAAACACCAAGCAGATTGACAGTTGTGGTTATGTTTTCTTTTTGTTGTTTTTTCAACTTTTCCGAGAACTTTTTTCAGTTTGGCTGTTTTGCGCATTAAACCCCCAATTTCACACTTCGGTATCTAGAGACATGGAATTTGACTCACAGAAAAAAAAGGGTTTGACTGGTGAGGAAGAAAATAATATATTAGATGCGAAAAAGAAAAGAACTGTTAGCTGAACAAACCCTATTTATCTATCAAATCAAAATAATTTTGTCTCCGAGGTCTTTCTAGCTCTCGGAAAGCCATCATTAAAAATATCCATCACATTAAAATCATCATCGAAGATGATTTCGTCTCTCCCATTTTAATTTTATTATTGAAAATTCGAGACAAATATCAAAACAAAACAGGAAAATAACCTTTTAATCATGATTAAATATATAACCCATCAAGATTGGCTGGTTAACTTTAATCTTGATTAAGTTCCTGAGCAGTGCTGGCGCATTGGAAATTTTCTTAATTGAGATATTTAATCATGATTATAAGCTAATCATGATTAACTGGCCTTGGTGCATACGGTCAAGACTTCACGTTTCACGGGTTGTTGATGTTGCCATGCTAACTTTAAAACACGCGCGTTTTTGAAAGTGGGATTTAAACACGCTGAGGCGTACTTTAAATAAGCGAAATAGGGTATCAATAAAAAAAATATATTATCTTCGTATCCCACAGGCAATACGACCCGAGGTACTAATGAGTCGTGTGTTGGTTTGCGATGACGTCGGCATTAGGTTTTTGCGTGCATCAGGAAGCGTATTTTATCTATACAAATATTTAAGACAGTTTTAGAAAGATAGATAGAAACGTCTTTATTTTTTAACTCGGCGAAGGGCAGCATTGCTGTTTACTTAACCGAGTATATAAAATACAATATAATAAATTTACAATAATAAAAATAATGATAATTACAAATTATAATTACAATTACTGATAGGAACATATTTTAATAGTATTGGCTATGATATTATGATATATTACATTAAGTTACGAATTAACCAAAGATCTCTACCCCATATGTATTAAAATTACACTTTTGAGTGTTGAAACAGGTTGGTCGGGCTACAAAAATGCAAAACGCCCAACTACTTTCTCCGCACTTTCAGCCATCTCTTTACATAAAATAATTTATAGTTCTTGCGAATAAACTATTTTAAAATATCAGCATAACTTTACCGTATCTACGCTTACCTGAAAAATTCAGCCAAGATAGAAAAGGAAAGCATTAGGCATCGCGGTGGGTGCTTCGCTATCGGAACGTATTTGCTGATCTCTTTTTAACTCGCGCCAAGTTCATTTTGTATTATGATGTATATTTAAACAGTTTATTCCTTATTATAGTGTTTGGATATACAGGGTTAGTTGAAATAACCGGAACGGCTAATTTTCATCAAAATTAGATGAATTTTGGTACAGATGGATAACTTAAAAAAATTTAATTGAAAATTAACAATTGCGACGTTGCCAGATTTTTAGTTTTTTCTGTAACTCAAGAAATGTTTTACTGTCTACTCTTTTTTTATTGAATTCGATTCCTCCTATCAACATTACCATTTCCTGATAGTATCAAATTTTTATCTCAAATAGTTCTATGGGAAAAAAAGTTAATTAGTTACAACTCTAACTCTAAAAAAATCCAATGAATTTCCATTTAAAAACGTTTCAAATAATGTGAAAAGGAAGGTTAATAGACATAATGTACCTAATAGTATCGATAACGATAATAACAACTAACAACTACTACTTAACAATAACATAGCTAGTAAAAATTACTTACATATTATAGTACACTATATTAATTTGATTATGAAACCGATAATATGAAAGTAGTAGTTTAGTTTGTTAGTTGTTTTTATCGTTATCGATACTATTAGGTACATTGCGTTTACCAACCTTTCTTTTCACATTATTTGAAACGTTTTTAAATGGAAATTGATTGGATGTTTTTAGAGTTAGAGTTGTAACTAATTAACTTTTTTTCCCATAGAACTATTTGAGATAAAAATTTGATACTATCAGGAAATGGTAATGTTGATGGGAGGAATCGAATTCAATAAAAAAAGAGTAGCGTGACATTTGAAAAAAAAAACATTCCTTGAGTTACAGAAAAAATAAAAATCTGGCAACGTTGGAATTGTCAATTTTCATTCAATTTTTTAAGTTATCTACCTGTACCAAAATTCATTGCCTTAGTAGCTTTGAAAAAAATTAGCCGTTCTGGTTATTTCAACTAACTCTGTATATTTTTTTTAAATATAAACAAAAATTGATTAAAAAATAATACATATTTTTTAAAACATTTTAAAATTGAAAGAACGTAGTAGATTTTTTTACATTAATATTAATATGTAAAGCAATTATTTTGATTATTCCATAATTTGGAATTTAATTTGAGGCTCCGTTAAGTACCCAGTAACCAACCTTTTATATGTATATTTTATATGTGCGTTTTGTTGATGATTTCATTTTTATAGTAATCTACTTAATTAGTTCCTAATTATTAGTTAATATATTTATACCTAATACCCGTTTTTTTTTGCTTTTAATAATACAGTGTGACCAGTAAAGTCCGCATCAAATGGTATTTTTTTTATTAATAACTTTATTCGAAATTTGACTATGGCATCAAGTTCTGCTTCGATCGAGATGAAAATTAAGGAAAAAAATAGTAGTCACGTGATTCGCATTATCTGTCAAATTTTAAATGTTTTCCAAAAAATAATTCAAAAGTAGGGTTATTTCTGAAAGTATCGAAAAAAGTTATTAGAAAAAGTTTTTTAAATGCAGTTTCTAGTCCCATAAGAAAATTTTGATTTTTTACCCATCTTTTGTAAATTGCACCACTTTTGCAAAATAAGACTCAACGCAACCTACATAAAACTTTTTAGTTTTGACAATGCTTTATTTCAGATACATTATCTTTAAAGTAGCGCCATATTAAATGTGTTTTTCTACAAAATCAAAATTTTGCTATTAAAATTTGGTCGCATGTGATGCAAAGTTCATTTGTTTTTGACCCTGTATAAGGTAACTTCATAAAATAAGTATTTTTGAAAACGTAGTTTGTGTCTAAATGTAATAAGTACACCTTAATATGAGACAAAAAATAACACAGTGTCATCAGTAAAGTGTTCATTAAGTGGAAAATAAATTTTAGTGGTGGGTAAAAAATCAAAATTATCTTATCCAGCTGAAATTTTGAATGTGGGCTGGAAACTGTGTTTAAAAAAACTTTTTCTAATAACTTTTTTCGATTTTTTCAGAAATAACCCCACTTTTGAATTATTTTTTGGAAAAAATAAAATTTAACCGATAATGCGAATCACGTGACTACTATTTTTTTGCTTAATTTTCATCTCGATCGAAGCAGAACTTGATGCCTAAGTCCAATTTCGAATTAAGCTATTAATAAAAAAAATCCCATATGATGCTGACTTTACTGGTCACACCTGTATATCAATTTACTTTTTTTTAACTTAAAATTGTAAGTAATAGCTATCCAATGACGGGTATGTGGCCGCTTTTTACAAAAACTAAAAATACAATAATATAAAACTTTGTGGCCCTGAATTCGAAAATCACATGCAATAAGCTGTAGCACATAGATTCAGTTTTTTTTGTTACAGAGTAGTAAAAGTTTAAAGATAGACAACAGCTTGTTTTTTTTTCGTGTAATAAATACTAGGAAGAAGTAACATTTAAGTGTAAAAAATGTTAATGCAAAGTTAAAGGATTAATAACTATCTATAAAAAAATACACAATGTTACATACAGTGAGGACCTAAAGTCCGTCCCCCCCCCCTCTAACTTCTAAACCGTTCGGTATATTTTAATGAAATTTTGAACGATAATATTTGAGCAAGTCTTGCACTTTTTGACATACCAATGACAGCTTTAAATGTCAAGATGACAGCTGGGTCCGCTTTTGGATTATTTTTTTAAATGGAACACCCTGTATATTTTTACATTTTTAAATTCCACATAAAATTATAATTATTTTTTATTAAATGCATTATTAGTCTATACCTCATAGTTTCCGAGATATTGACTCTCGAAAAGTGACATTTTTAAACTTTGACAGCTTATAACCTTCTAACAGTACGTCTTAGAGCAAAACGGCTTACATGTCCCTATCTTCAATTTTTATTATCTTCCCAAAAAAATCAACTTCCAGTTAAACCGGAACAACTATATTTCCTGCTTTCGAGTTACATCCGGTTTAACCGGAAGTTGACTTTTTTGGGAAGATAATAAAAATTGAAAATAGGGACATGTAAGCCGTTTTGCTCTAAGACGTACTGTTAGAAGGTTATAAGCTGTCAAAGTTCAAAAATGTCACTTTTCGAGAGTCAATATCTCGGAAACTATGAAGTATTGACTAATTATGCATTTAATAAAAAATAATTATAATTTTATGTGGAATTTAAAAATGTAAAAATATACAGGGTGTTCCATTTAAAAAAATATTCCAAAAGCGGACCCAGCTGTCATCTAGACATTTAAAGCTGTCATTGGTATGTCAAAAAGTGCAAGACTTGCTCAAATATTATCGTTCAAAATTTTATTAAAATATACCGAACGGTTTAGAAGTTAGTGGGGGGGGGGGGGCGGACTTTAGGTCCTCACTGTATATACAGTAACAAAATAATTTACTTTTTCCTCTTGTAAAGGGTCGAATCGTCTCTCTTTAAAAACCATCTGGTAGCAGTGGCCCATCATAGCTGGGCTCCAGCGTCACCGATAGCGTATTTCTATTATTCGGATGTGCTGGTGAAATCTCTCCCCATGTTCGTCTCACTACGCCCAAATTTTGCGCCAAAAAATCCAAGTGTGATGGCAATAAATGGGTTTTTAAAGTCATAAAAACGAGGGAAATACCCACAGTTGTTATTCAATTTTCTTGAAACCGATAGGTATTAATTATACCCACTAAGCAAAAAACAGCTTTGGTACGTTTCGTAACGTTTTTTAAAAGTAACTTATATAACGTTTTAGTTCAAACGTTCTTTTATCATCGTTTTTACATTTTCTAGGAACGTATTTAATATTTACGTCTCTTTAACATAATCTCGTTACTGTACTTGTTTCATTGAACAAATAAACATATTAAAACCGTATATTTTATATACTCTTTTATTAACGTCAACATGTTTCCATTAAAAGAACGCTCTTTTAATTGCGTGCTCGTTATGCTTTTTTCTAAACGTTTCAGATCAGGAACTATTTTGTTTAAACAGATAACGTTACCCCTGCACCGTTACTATAATGATTTTTTATTTTCAAACCCGTTATGTTCGGGAGATAACTGATAGATTTCGTCGCAAAAATGTAAAACAAGTTTCATGTCAGTTTCGTTTTCTGAACGCAACCCTGAACGGAACTCCACCGTTGACGCCAACCATTCACCGAACTAACCGAACCTCACTTTTTCGTGTCCCACGCGTCTGCATTTATTTGTCATCGGCTGTGCTATAATTTATTTTTTGTGGTTTTGGAGGTTTCCAAAAAGAACAAAAAATGGTTAGAAAGGTAAGTACACTGCATTAGTTTCTATAAAACAAAAGTTATTGATATATTTGCATTGTAACCTACAACCTACGCCGCTACGCCTACAGATAGGTATCTACTATACCAGCGAGGCTACAAGATACATGTCTATAGTAACCATAGCCTTCTCGGAAAGCGAGACAACATTCCTAGCCACAGTATTTCGGGACTCTAACAGATCCAGATTCTGGAGGACGGTATTGTAAAGAATCGTAATAAAATTTGCAAGCATATTATTGATTTTTGAAATCTAAAGGCCGTTCTCTTAAGCCGTACGGGATTCTATATTTAACTTTGTTTTCGAAATATGTAGATATAAATAACACTAATTTACAGCCAATTTGCGACTGTAATATTATTATTTTAGCTCTAAATGCGAAAATGATCGTAAAACCTTCTTAACACGTAAGATTTTTGAGTTATGATTTTTTCAGCAAGACCGTGCTGAAGTATTAGGTTCTAAATTACAACAATTCAATTTACTAGCCACTGGAACCAAAGTACCAATATTTAGGAACCTTAGCCAGGACCTTTCCTCGTTTTTACTATGCAGAATAAAATGTATGTTTGTGTTAATCCAAATAGTGTTATGGAAAAATTAGGATTTGCTCATAACCCGGACTAATGGTGCTTATTTATTGATTTGTCTAAAATAAGTTTAAAAACAGTTCTGCTTTGGCAGCAAAAAAGCCTTTATTTCTCTTGCACATGCATGTAGTTGACATGAAGGAAACATACGAAAGTATGTCACTTATTAAAAATGCAATATCCCTCATACACCAACATATGAGTTGGACCGATTTGATCCGTTTTAAAAAAAAACCCATACACGCTCGAGCATACTTTGCTC
The DNA here is from genome assembly GCA_963969555.1 of Polydrusus pterygomalis. NCBI lineage: Eukaryota > Metazoa > Arthropoda > Insecta > Coleoptera > Curculionidae > Polydrusus > Polydrusus pterygomalis. The sequence continues at coordinate 27,401,356 of OZ018379.1, forward strand.
GTCACGAGCCCAACTTCAAACCGAGCAACCTTTGTTTGATTCCTTACACGTCCGAACTAAAGTTCCAACGATTTCCCAACCCAACATCAGTTGATCATCGATCGTTATTATTTAGTGAGCATCACCCATTTAATAATATAATATGGATCTTATTACTACGACAGCGATTGTGGGTGTCTTTATATGTTTAGACCAGCGAAGAAGGAGAAAACCCAGATGTGTTTGAACAAAAAAATGGCTTCAAGAACGGAATAAATTTAGTCATATGGCACTTTTATAAGAATTGGCTGCTAACGAGCCGTAATATTTTAAAAATTATTTGCAATTGAGCGAAACGTCTTTTAAAGAGCTGCTGCAACTAGTCTCTAGCAGAATCATCTTGCCAGCTTCCTGTTTTATTCTTCGACTTCAATACTTTTTTAACTCCCTCCGAAATGAAGCTCTTAGACTTTCAATTTTTGACTTTACAAAATTTTCATTAGCATCAGGGGTAATTTCTTTGCACTTTTCTCTACAAGTATGCCGTAACTGTTCGTCTTTATATGTTTGTTGCTGTACTCTTTGCTTCTTACGTCCCAAAGGGTCCTTTGTTCTATAAATTTATGAATTCCGTCCAAAACATTTTATTGTTGCTGAACGACTTCACGACAAAATTACGCTAAATCAAGAGCCACCGAAATATGTCTATCTCATTCAGCGGCTCGCACCTGGTGTAAGCATTCGTTGGGCTCCGACGGAAATGCTGGAATTGGCCAACATGCTCGGCGACTACCATATACGTACAAACATGTTTGTGCCAAGCGCGTGTTGGTCGGTGCCATCGAGCCAAGGTCCGAGCCGAGCATTCCAACCACCAACTAGGCTTGTGTACAACCCATACACGATCAAGCATGTTGGTCCGTGCCTACTTCCAACTCTTGCTCACCCAACATGCTCGAGCGTGTATGGTTTTTTTTTTTAGGATTTGGTAGGCGAGCTAGGCTAGGCTCGGCACGTACCAAAACTCTCGTCATTTTGGGCAGTTGAATTTGGCTCGCCGACTTAATAACCCGATTGGATTCGCCTGATTAAATCTTCTCGTTAATGGGACAAAACTCCACGTTTTATATCAGTTTTGGCTTGGCTCGCGATCTTTTGGATTTCCTGAAAGATTTAACCAGTGGTTTTAGGTCGACTCGGATTTATTTGTACTCGGTGAATTTTAAAAATGAATAACAATCGTAGAAGACGCGCTATAGCTTGTGCCATATAGCGTACGTATTTATGACCAAAAAAAAAACTGAGCAAGTGGGTAAAAAAATGGATTTCTCGTAGAGATGAACTGACTCATATGTTACTCTTGAACTTCAACAAGACGATCCAAAGGATTTCCGTAACAATTTAAGCATGGATAATGATACTTTCAGACATTTGTTAAGTATGGTGGAAGTACATTTGAAAATAAATTCTTTTGATAAGTGATCGTGACGATCGGCAGACATTATTTGGTATCTATTGTTAGATATTATTTTAATTACCTCCAACCAAGTTGGACGACTTGATACGCGTCCAAAATTAACCTAGCGAATCTACTGACGGGTTAAAACCGGCTGATTTCATCCGTGGCAGATATTACAGAGTCCGGTGAAGCTGGGCTCGCCACACACACGTAAAGTTTTATCGGCGTATTTGGCTCATCGTGCCATATCAAATTCGTTAAGTTACCCGCTGGTGTATGAGGAGCTATTAAGCTATGATACGTATAAGTGGCAAATATGTGGTGACCCAAAAGTCACAGGACAAATTACTAGGGCTCCAGGGTGGATTTACGAAGTATTGCTGTTTTCTTTGTCTTTGGGATAGTAGAGCAACAGAGACAGAGAGCCATTAGTATTACTAAGTAAAATAATTTCTTCCGAGAGATTAATATATTTCAGGTCAAGCTAACGTAAAAAATATACCTCTTGTTGTTCTTAAAAAAGTTCTATTACCTCCTCCATTACACATTAAATCATTAGATAAAAATGGAGATGGGAGATGCATTTAAAAACCATTACACACATTTTTCCTCAACTAAGTGATGCTTAGCTTAAGAAAGGAATATTGGTTGGTGGACCACAAATTAGAAAAATACTCAGGAATCAGCAATTTGATTAAATCTAGTGCTGTGGCTGCGTGGAGTTCTTGTTTCGGAGTTTTTAGCAAACAAAAAAACTACGAGAAACTTGCAGAAGAACTACTTAAAAGCTACTGCAAAATGGGCTGTCGTATGTCTCTTAAAATACGCTTCTTGTAGGTACTCTAATTTAAATTTTTTCTCAGAAAATGTGGGTGCTGTTAGTGACGAACAAGGAGAAATATTCCACAAAGACAATATTAATGGAGCAACGCTACCAAGGCAGATGGGATCCAGCAATTATGGGGGATTATTGTTGGTTTCTTATGAGAAAAAGCGATCAGGAATATAAACGAAAGTCAGCATTTGCAAAAAAGTTATGTACAAAAGACTAAAAATGTTTGTATAATATATTATATATATTTTGAGCAACTTAATTATTCGAATGAGGAATACTTTCAGGAGTAATAAAAAAAGTGTATAAAAAATTTCCAGAAAACATGAAAATTTTGTTCAATTTTCAAAATTTACAACATTATTATAATGACAGATCGATTATCAATTTATTTAGTTATTATTTTTGTTTTACTGAGTAGATTAGAAGTATAACATGATGGCTCAGAGAATGCTGTAAGAATCACCTGATAGTTTATGGATGTTTTAGTACGTGTCTCGTTGCATCCTAGTGCTTGTGTTTTATACAGTGTTTGTGATATATATAAACAGTTATTTTTTGTTATGGTTATCAATGCAGTTTTTATTTTTAAATAAACGTAGAAAAAATTATTTACGATAAAGTGCTTCCATCTTTATTTTCCAAATCTTGGTTAATATAAAAACGTGCCTTTATTCCATAAAATAAATACTTTTCGTCTTTTTATTGATTGATTTGTGATTTAATAATATTTATATTGAATCACAAATTAAATCAATAATAAAAACTCGTTCAAAAGTTAATAATAAAATTGAAAAGTTATAAAACCGCTGTTCAAATTTCCCGCCATTGCGCCTCTGGTGGCCAGCAGGCACACTAATACCACTCTCACTCTCTCTACTGTGTTGCGATTTTTTAACAAGGAGTTAACATTTCTAACCCTATAAATTTTCTTTGATATTTTCCAATAAATTTAACCTAAAAAACGAAAATTGGAAAACCTTAGTGAACATTGACGCCGTTTAAAAGTTCGATCCCAAAAAATTTATGCACGTGCTAAATGAAAGTTTAAATACTTATATTGTGTGTGGCCATTTTTTATTAGACAATTCCATTAGTTAGCTAATAAAAGAAGGAATTGTTACGCCTTTTTTCGATCCAATACTCATAACGAGATTTAATTAGTATAATTTTTCAATAACAAAAACAATGTTTAACGCATTAATTTAATTTACTAAATATGGAAATGTGGGTATCTCGTTGCGAATTATAATTATCCTAGAAAATAATACGAACCTTGGTATGGTAAAAAAAAGATTTCCTGCAAAAATAGTTTGCAATAAATTAGTTTTAGAATAGTACAAACATAAGTTGATAATAAATTGCACTTTAAGGTCAAAGAACATTTAATTTAAAATCAAGGAAGTTTAAAAAGATGTTAATGAATTATATTTTTTTAGGTAACGGTACTCCATGCATTTTAACACTATTTTACAGTGTGGCAACTTTAATTGACCACTATTGGTATCTTGTAAACGGTAATTTATACGAAGGTGATTAAATAATGTGCCATTCAACTTTCAATTTACTCAATTCAATTTAAAACTGATTAACATTCAATTATTGATGTTCGTAAACTTTTTATATGCACTAAGATGGTTTAACATTTATATGTGTGAAGTAAAAACACATGGTAAACAGGTCCATAAAACGAATAACAAAAAAAAGCGCTTCTGCCCTGGAAATCTTGATTCAATCACGTCTTTTGTGTTGCATAACAGTGGCGGCTCGTGACTAGCGAGTCAGGGGGGGCGCTGGCTTTAAATAAAAATAATTTAAAATGTCTATTATTTTCAAAAGTACGTGTCTGTTTTTTCTAACTTTCTCGTTGTGAATTTTAATTTCATCAGCATAAGCACTACTTAAACAAGTTAAAATATTAGTTTGTCCTAACATCTCAAAACTTACGATGTTTTGCACTATTTTCATGTTTTTTTATTTTCTCTGAAAGATGTTTTAAGTCCTGCACCCCATTTATAGTCCAATTATCATCCCCGTCAAAAAGAAGACACACGAAACAAAAAAAAGAATTTTTGTCCTCACAACCGCATATCCCGGATTTTTTATTATATATTTCTTTGTCAAACTTACGCGTGAACTGTGCCTTACTTTTACATTTTGATTGCACTTGTACTATGTTCAATTTCTAGTGGCCGCCCTGCATTTTTTAAATCAATTTTTTCATTTAAGCTCAGAGAACTAAACACAAGCTTCTGTAAATCACTGACCTTCATATTACACGACATTTTCCAACAACAACAACGTAACTAATAAATCAAATCAAAACAAATAAACAAAACGTTAGCGCCTAGCGGCATCGACAAGTCGCCTCGCCAGAGTACATAATATATTAATTATTCTACCGTGGCATCGCGAACAGCTGTTGTTGGGCGCGGATAATTGGAGCTCATCGTGGCCGCTTGTTGTGCGATGTGTAGGTGACGTCACGCCTCTGTCGTCATGACAACTCATCGAGAAGCCGCGTTGAATCGGGCCGGATAATCGGTCGCCCGCCCGCGCTTAGTACAAAAAACATTGAGAGCGCGCAACTCGCTTGTCTATGAGTATAACCTGCCCGTTGGAATAGGGCTATGTTTGGTTTGAATTTATGCCCGCGCTTAGTATAACCTACCCGCTGGAATAGGGCTATGTTTGGTTTGAATTATTTTAATGGATTGCTTACATAGATTGCTTTATTGGTTTTTTAAGTAAAGTATATTTGGATTCTCTTTGAAATAATTGCAGGGAGGGCGGCGCCCCAGAGCCCTTCATTAACGAGCCGCCACTGTTGCATAATCCAGACACGAAATAGGCGTACGCGTGCGCGTACCTACCTGGCTAATCAAGCGTTCCAGACAATTTCCCAAACAGGGATGTGAAAGTTTGCAAGGACTTGATTAATATTCAATCGTTGGTTATATGCACCTAGATGACTAAACATCTGTATGTGCAAAGTACACATGGTATAGCTAGGTTTGTACAATCCATTCCGGAAAACGAGTTCATAAAACGAATTACCAATTGCAATGCCGTCCCGCTTGATTTGCTACGACTTTTCGTTACTGAAATATATTATGATATTTAATATTATGACATTGATATTGACATTGAACCTGTCAGCACCGCGCGGCTCTTTAAAATCGCACAGCAAAAGATGTGCACTGTGGGATATGCTTTTCAAGTTTGTCCTATAAAAATATGTATTCAATCAATTTAAACATATGAAAAGAAACTATTCTTACATTGATAGCTGATAAATTAGTGAAAATGTTATTGTGTCGGCACTGTTCGAGTTCGTTCATTTCATTTCATACTTTTGACAGCATCATTTGTTAGCAACCTCTAATTGTAAAGCATTTCAATTCGCGATAAAAAATAAATTTAGTTTCTTCACAACCCAAGTTCGTCTTTTTTCGTACCGAGGATTGTCGCTGTAAGAATCCGAAATTTAAAAAACTTCCAGTAGGTATCTAAATACTTAACGAAATATTAAAAAAATAAAAAGACGCGCCTAGAATTGAACCCGGGATCATCGTGACCACACGTCGTAACCTATTATATACCACTAGGCCACCGACCACTTCGAAAATAAATTATAATATAGAATATTATTGCCGTAGTGGAAATGTGGAGTATCGAAAATACTCACATAAATAATATATTTTTTACCTTGTTTTTGGTCAGACAGGAAAGAAATAGGTCCAAAACCGGTATTTCATGCATTAGATAGTCTCAGAATCTTGCAATCACGTTTTCTGTATTGTTTCCCAAACAGGGGTGAGAAAGTTTGCATGGATCGGAAATTTGTTGAAACAGTGGTGGTAAAGTGGTCAAGTTTGCACTTTTCCGAAGCTTTCAGGATTGCTGTTTGTTTTTTCAAATTCTTACAAATCAGGAGTTAAAAACAATAACCCATAATTCCTAGTCACTAGTCAGTAACTCTGAAGTAGGCTTCTAAATAGCTGTTGCCGTGAACAAAACATGATACTAAATAGTTATTTTAATGTTAAAGTCAAGGTTAAACGCTACTATAATATGTGTTACTAATACGTTAGAAAAATGTGTAACTATAACAAAGATCCAACACTTAATTAACATTATAATTATCACCTTTATTTTTACTAATGCCAGAATAGCGTTCATTTCACGTAAAAAAAAACGTGGAATCAGATTTTAACGTTTTTAAAGGTAATGTTATTATCACACACAATTAACGTTTACTTTCAAAGGCAAAATCTAGGACGATAATTCGTGCAATAATAATTAATACTTTAATACCCAACGCAATTTTACCTAATTATTCATCAGTAAAAGGTAATTTTGTTCGAAGAATTACAAAGTTTTAGTGACCAGGATATTGTATATAATTAAATTGAAAATTGAGTTAAATATCATGTTAAATTCACATAAAACCATGGATATTTTCCACTTATTTGGCGTATACTTTTCAAGTGTGTCAAAAATTAACTTAAGTGGCCAATAAAAAGGCAGGACGTAAAAATGTCAGGATTTTTAAAAATTCAGTCAATTAGAATAGCGCGTGTTGTAAAGCTGAACAAAAAAAAATACGACCAATGAAACAATAAACAATTATGGGGACAATACACACAACAGTTAAAAGTTGTCCAATAAACAATTTGGTTAGGACAATGTACAAATTAATTAAGATAATAAAGTATTTAATTGAGGTATAGTTAACTTAGGAGCCTTGTCTGAGGAGGTATTGTATAAAATAATATTAACCTTTTCATAATATTGCCTATGTTCCTCTCTAATCCAGTGAGGATTTTCCGTAGACCAATAGCGGAAATTCTGACAATTAGCATGACCATGAAGTGTAAAGGTGCACTAATCAGAAAACAAAACATGTTCTAATTGGATTACATTGTTATCTAAGCATGATTCTTGCTATTCCTCTGCATTATCCGAAATTTCTAAGAAATGTTTTGTTGGTTTTGTTGTTGCGGCCAAAAATCGACAGACTTTAAATTTAAAACAAGTACCAATTACCTCTGTCTTGAATTTATGAACAGTGTTAGAATTTATTATTGTACATATATAAAAGTACATAGATATAGTTACTTTTTCTATAGTTAATGATTTTCCTCAATCTCCGCATTATCCGAAATTTCGATTATCCGAAATCGGTCAGGTCCACATCATTTCGGATAATCGGGAGTCTACTGTATTTGGATTGTATCAGTACACACGAGCAAGATGCTACAAGGGCTGCTGTTGCCTAAAAAAGTTATAGCTTTGAAGAACGCTGCCAGGTTTATCAAGAAGTTAATTGTTGCGATAAAACTTCAGCCAGTGCGAGAAACTTTGAGTTCTACAAAAAATATTGTTTGTGACAAATTTGCTGTTATGATATATCTCCCCTACACAATACTATGTAAACAAGTTGTATACAGTTGACAGTTGAGGTATTATTTTTAGAGAGTGGATATGAAGTAGTGAAAGCACCTTTAAACCACGGTCGGCATGAGGAATAATTGCAAAATATTATTTATTATTATTACAGACTAAAATTATAGTCCTTTCTTGTAATTGTTCTAAATTTGCAACTGGTGTTTTAAAAATAGTGTTCTTTAAATGAGGAAAAACGAAGTAATCCATAACCGTTAAACAAGGTGATCTAGGTGGGAATTCAATGGCTGATCGCAAACTGATCAATCTGTCGTCGAAAAAATTGCGTATGTAGTTAATAGTTTCGGCGGCTGTATGGGCGGTTGCACCGTCCTGTTGAAAATATCCAAAACGTAGTTCGTCATGAAGTAATGGCTCCACAAATGGATTAAAAATATTGCCTTTATACCGCTGTGCTGTAACTGTGTCATGGAAAAAATAGGACCAACAATTCTTCTTCGGGAGACAGCTAACGAGACCCCAATTTTTTGAGGGTGCAATATGGATTCTACTAAAAAATGGGGATTTTCACTACTCCACATGCGTGTATTCTGAGAAGTCACATAACCGGAGAGGTGGAACCCAGGCTTCATCCGAAAAAAATGTCAGGTCTAATAATCATTTCTTTCCAATAAATTTTGGGTAAATCATTGAGAGTAATTCCTGCGTCTTTCAAAATCTGCGGCTTCTATTTCTTGGAATATGTATATAATGGTACTTGCACTTTATAAGGAAATAAATTTAGCTGCTTCTTAAGAATAGTCCTGCATGTTCCATAAGATCTTCCCACTTCTTGGGACAGGCGTCTTATACAATTTGTTGGCTCTTTCCCTAAACACAGCCACGGTTCTTTTCAGGCAATGATAAAAATCCCGGATTGTATTGCCACTCACCATTTACTCTAACCCCGTTTCGAAAAAACGCTTCAACCATGAATGTTTTGTGCTGTTCCGTAAAGCCTATTGTGTGAATTGTTCAAGAAATTGGAAAAATTAGCGATGAATCAAATTACTTGTAACGACGCTCAAAGATGACGGAATAACTGATGATTGTTAATTCAGGTAGTTACTGACACCCAACAGGTATTAAGCTCTACGGCTAAGCATTACGTCCTGCACATAATTTTTGCTCGCACGGTACAAACGTGTAAAAGTGCGTACAAATTTGTACAAACTTATACACATTTGTACAGACTTGTACAAACTTTAATTGTAAGTAAATTATGTTTGTTAATGTCACAGTCAAAGATGCCTGATTAATTAATGGTAAATATCTTTGTGCAATGCAACGTGAGTGTCCTCTGTCTGTTAAATTTCAGCTTCCTGACCTTTACCGTTTTTGATATTTCGCTTTTTAATAATTATATTACATTAGGGGCCGCTCTCCCCAGGGGAGAAAAGGGGCGCTGTCAAATTTTAGTCCCTTTAATAATAACAAATAATATTTTCCAATTACCACGTTCTCTGCAAGTGGCGATTGACGGTTTTCTCTCAGACACCTTCACCATCAATGCTGGTGTTCCTCAAGGGTCCATATTATCCCCCACTCTCTTCTTACTGTACATTAACGACCTTCTAGCGAAAACAGTAAATCCGATATATAGCTTTGCTGACGACAGCACACTTATCTCATCTTTTACTTTGAAATCTCAAACATCGGCTGCTGACGCACATCTTCGCAGACAACATGAGGTATCACGCCTCAATAAAGACCTGGAAGAAATTTTGTCTTGGGGTGACAGTAACCAAGTCGAATTTAACGCTCAAAAAACCCAGGCATCAGTTTTCTCCAAGAAGGTTAACATTGCAGAACCCAATATCGTTATGGCAGGACACGCAATTCCACTGACTTTGTCTATTAATTTGCTGGGTGTCAACCTGGGAGAAAATATGTCTTGGCATAATCACGTTGTGGCAATCGCCAGGGCAGCTTCTCAGAAGCTCGGTATACTTTTCCGTACCAAAAAGTTGTATACACCTCAACAACTTTTGACACTCTATAAAGCCAAGATTCGACCATCACTGGAATACTGCTCTCATATCTGGAGTTCTGCACCGAAGCATACCCTTCGGTTGTTGGATTCCATCCAAAGGAGAGCCGTTCGTCTAATCGGCGACCACGAGCTGACTAAGAACCTCGACAGCTTAGAACATCGAAGACAGGTTGGCGATTTGACTCTCTTCTACAGATATTTCCATGGCAAGTGTTCGACAGATATTGCCCGCTCGATTCCACCTAGAGTAATGCATAGCAGAAACACACGACGAACCACTGCCGCCCATCCCTATGTGGTTCAACTTAGTACACCCCGAACATCATTGTTTCATTTGGAGGACGTCATCTTTGTGGAACGGCCTTTCTGAAACCGTGTTTCCAACCGAATATAACCTCCAACGATTCAAGAAAAACGTGAATCGCTTTCTTCGCACACGCACCGCTCCCAGAGCGCCTTAAAGGATTTTTCCTATAGTGCTTCTGCTCGATCATAAAAAAAAAAAAACTCTTCATGCCGACTCTGGTTTAAAGATCCATTACTACCAAATATCCGCACCCTAATTATTAGACATCTTTAGTTCAAAAAAACATACGTTCTGTAATAGTAACTGTAACCAAAGAATCTAATATTATATCGAGAAGAAGCGATTAAGGAGTCAATAACCCAATTTTTCGTTAAAGTATGACATTGCTGTATTACAAATTTAAATAATATACACATCCACAGAAATAAATCAATCGAAATCACTTTCTTTGTACGTCATTATAGAATAATTTTCGAAAGCCGAATAACAACATAGGTGTACACCGGCCAGTTAGAAATATTAGGTTGACTTTCAAACTAATCCAAAATAGGAGACTTTTGGGTTTATCTCGAAATAAAAGCATGTACTACTTATAAAACTCTCTTGATCTCCAATGATAATTAATTCTAAAACTTGGAACTCCGTTTTTTATCGTCTGTTGCCAAATTTTTTCTTGTGATACCGAACCGCTACCAAGAACTGACCTTATTAACAATGGTTATATTAGGTGATTTTGGAAAATACAAAAAAAGTAACTATGATTGATTATTATACATCAAGATAAAATTACTATTATGGAACAAATTAATATTATGTAAGAATTCTACAAGCAGGTGAAAGTATATTATCTGACCACAATGAAGCAAAGTAAACATAACCAAAATTAAATTTCTTATTTATATTATACCTATTCATTCGGATAAATCGGATAGGTTGCAATTTACCTATCATAGATGTTTCTCATTGAGCAGAACTTTCGTTTTTAAAATATACTATAAATAAGCTAACTTTAAAAATTGTTTTCTCCCAAAGAAAGGCCTCAAGGGGTATTTTCACAATAACTGAATTCATCGAATTTAGCATTAACATCCTGAATTAGAACCTATTGAAAATACATCTCGAAAATAAAAATCTTCCTAGAGGGTCACAAACCTTTCCCAGAGACAATTAAAAATACGCCGCGAAAGGAGAAAGTTTGAAAACACGAGATCAGAACCTTATATTACGTCATCTCATTATCCGCGCAATTCTTTTGTTCGTCAGCCTCAACGGATTATATTGCTATCTTTGTTTTGATAAACTAAATAGATAAGAACGACTTAAAAATATAAAACAACCCTCTCAATATTCAGGTAGATGCGGCGTTTGACCTTCAGCTGAATAACTTGCTCCCATGGGTCAAGGCAGATGTAACGTTAGTGAGTTTATTCTAATGTTTTTATTAAAAACCGTATCTTGTTTATTTATTTTCTCCGTAAATAATTGAAAATTTTAAAAACTGAAACCGTAGAGAATTTTATTTTTTCTTTCTCTACCTATGCGATAGGATAAAAATTAAAATTTAGTGAAAAAGCCCATTAGATAAGTCTGTTAAAGGAAAAACAACGTTTGAACTTTTAACTGCACCTGCAACTTCAAAAAAAAAATGTATCTTGGCGATCGTTAATAGAATGAAACTCAAATGTACAAAAATTAGGGGAAGGTTGCCTATATTGAACCGCTACCTAAATTGGACCACAGTACATTTCTCCTAAACTAAACAAGTGTCATATCATCTGGCAATACTGTAACATACTTCCGCCCAGAACCTTTGATCGGCAACAAACTGAACTAGTTGGCCGTTAGTGCTTGGCGTGTACAGACCGAAACGTAATTTACACAATTTTAATGTAATATTTTTAGGATTTTCCTAAGAATTTACCTTAGAACCATAAAACTCTAAGCAAAATATTTTTTATGGAAGTTATCAAGTAAGTTTTTCTCTTTCTACTTCTCCTATTACCATGCCATATTTGTTTTTTCTTGTTTCTTTCCTGGGTGGTTTTGTAAAACACGTGGTAGTTGCTTAAATTGGACCACTGGGTGATTGCCTAAATTGAACCGGTCCAATTTAGGCAATTCTTCCAAATTGTGCAAAAATAATTTTTCTCTTTAAATAAGTTAATGTCATGAACTAACACCATTTCAATATTGCTAAAATCTTTTTTCTTGAGTTAAAAAATGAAACTATGACTGGTTCAATACAGGGTGTCCCAGCCGAGAGTGACCCATTTTAAATGCTTATAACTTTTATACCAGTTGTGCTAGCCACCTACGGTTTACGCCATTCCTTTTCTATTGGCATAAAGTTTTTTCTAGTTGGTACCAAATTTTGTCGACAATTATACAGTGGGAGTAAAAAAATTGCCTTTTTTCGACATCAAAATTTACATCTATTTTCAATGGAACACCCTGTTGTCTACAAAATTTGGTACCAACTAGAAAAAACTTTATGCCAAGAGAAAAGGAATGGCGTAAACCGTAGGTGGCTAGCACAACTGGTATAAAAGTTATAAGCATTTAAAATGGGTCACTCTCGGCTGGGACACCCTGTATAGGAAACTAATAGTTACTTTTTTTGCATTAGGATTTCTTCTACCGAAATTTTGATGGTAAATTTGATGTTTTTTTGAAATATAAGTATAAAACCTTCTATACCAAAAACACCTAAGCTTTATATTTAAATCATGTGGTCCAATTTTGGAACCCCCAGGTGCAATTTAGGCAACCGGTTTCCTATATTGAACCTCTTGCAGAGGTTTTTTTATAGCCTGGTATATCATTGATACTTTGAAATAAAATTCTGCAAAAAAATCCTGCAGTTAAACAACATACTAAAGTATACTATGGTATAGCTTCAAGATCGATTTTGCGTTATTATCAGGATCTATGATAAGAAATCTGGAAATTGGTCCAATATGGGCAACCTTCCCCTACTTATTATTTCTTAATAAACAAATATATTTTGTAATAAATTCGCTAGGTTTAATGCTATATAGCTTTAAATAATTTCTAAAAATTCAACAGGTTAACATTTACTGAAAAGGTAGTTTATTTCATTAAGACCAGATTAAATACGTTTTTTAATATTTTTTAACGAATGTACAACACGTTGCATTAAAATTAATGTCAAAATGTCAGTTCCATGCTTATTAATTAAGTGACTTTATAAAATTCAGTGTCCTTTTCTTCTAAAAACTTATTAATTAAAAATAACTAATAATAATTATAATATACAGTGTCACCAGTAAAGTCCGCATCATATGGGATTTTTTTTTATTAATAGCTTTATTTAAAATTTGACTTTGGCATCGAGTTCTGCTTCGCTAAAAGATGCCAAAGTCAAATTTTGAATAAAGTTATTAATTAAAAAAATTCCATATGATGCGGACTTTACTGGTGACACTGTATAGGTATATTATATTAAGAATGTTGTTATATGAGACGTTTTTACTAAATATCACCAGTAAAATTTAATTTATAAGGTAAACATTTTTTCTCACTGGATAGCTAAAGGTTCAATCATTGTTTGTCTTTAAAACTTATTTTTACTTTAAAACTTCATTGGGAGCCAATAATTTCTAAATAAGGTCAACTTATACTAGCTTAAATTACTGTACTTTTAAAAATTAAAGTTACGAGGTAACACGAGTGACGTATTCGACATTTTGGTACTTCTTCGTTTTATCCAAAAATCGGCCAAATACCCACTTTGTAGTACAACTACCTACAGTTTTACGTTAAAAAAAAATAGGATTTATAAATTAATAAAAGCAGCAAAAAAAAATATCGGTAAATTTGGCAAAATTCGTTTTTTGCTTTTATTAATTTGTTAATCAATTTTTTTTTAACTTAAAACTGGAGGTAATTGTACTCCACAGATGGGTATTTTCCCGATTTTTGAAGAAAACGAAAAAGAATTGAAATATTGATAAGAAAATTAAATGCCGAATGCGTCACTAGTGTTTGCCCTTAAATTTACGAATCCCTTACATGATAAATACAGTTTAAGGATGAATATATTTTTGAGATTCTACCATCGCTTTTACACGCGACATGCATTGATACCATTTTTTGTTAACAATTAATTTTAAAAAAACAAATTATATTCCTTTTACTTTAAACCTAAATAACCTACCACGAAATATAAATAGTATTCAAATAAATGAAGACATTTAAATTTTTAGTTAACAAAATAAAATATTTAGGAATTATTTTTGACGGTAAATTAAATTGGAATTTTCACTTAGAATACTTAATTAAAAAACTAAGAAGTTTACTACCGATTTTTAAAAACATAAAAACATTTTTAAATGTAAGACACATGGAAATATTATATTATGCGTTAGTTAAAACTCATTTAAATTACGGAATTTTAGGTTGGGGAGGAATAAATAGAACTTTAGTTAAAAAATTAGAAATAAGTATCACAAAAAAGGTTTCTAAATTATATTCAATAAAGATTATCTTTATCCTTCAAAAGAATTATATTCAGAAACAAAATAGTTGAACATAAGACAACTTTACATTTATAACATCTTAATATATATATTTAAAAATAAAAACCTTATACTATTTAAAAACCATATGGCAATATGCCAGACTTTAAAACACTCTTTTAATTTAAAAGAAATTTGAAATTTAAAAGGTCGGTCGACAAAATAAATAATAAACTATTTATTTTTTTAATTAACATGTCTCCTATATTAAGTCATAATTAATTATAATAAATAATATTATGTAATAATAAGATCAAAAACAAAATAAGAACGAAAACGAAAAATAAATAATAAAGAACAAAAAAAATATCTGAAGTACCTACCTACCTACTTACTTTATATTAAATTACAAAATCAAGTTTCCTGTTCTTAGAAGAGAAAATATTTATGATTTTGTCTACGTTTGTTATGAACCAGTAATTAATTTAAGGTAGTCAAGTCAATGTAAAAAAAAAATATAGTTCGAACTTCAAAAATATTTTAAAAAATTAGTTTAAGTATTATGAGATACAGTAAAACAAAGTTGAACTTGTGTAGTATTTATCGAACAAACATGTTTTTTTGTTTTGAAATACGCCTAATTTTTACGAAATTTAAATATTTATAATATGTATAATAATAAATAATTTTATATCCACCCAAATAAAGCAAGTGTGTTTTTCCCGTACGAATGACGATTTTCATTCTTGTGAAGTTATTTACGCAAGTTGTAGTTAAAAATAGAAAGTAATATATCATGTAAAACTAAATATAAAATAAGAATTTAATTAGCGGAAACTATATTTAGCTAGAAACTTGAAATTATTCTTTCAAGAAAAAAAAATTGTACTGACAAGGGGGGGGGGGGGGGCAAGGGGGTAGCGTAGGGGGTCGTGACACACTCAAGAATACAGAGATGCAATATAAATTGAAATTACGAGAAAATCAAAAACTTTGTTATACACAAAGACCTTATAAAATTGCCCCCAATGCTTCATTTATACCGTGCGAGCAAAATTTATTTGCATTGAGCTTGGATTAAAAAACGCTGGGCTTGGTTAAGATCACAGTGATATGGGGACGATATATCTAACCAAATCTAGGTTAAAATTTGTGTCAAATTCATATTATGAGATGATATGCCAAACTAATGAGTAATAAAATAAGTAGACAAATACAAATTTATTTTTGTTGTTTACAAAACTAACAAGGTTAAACCTGGCTGCATCCGAAAAAAATGTCAGGTCTAATAAATCATTTATTTCTAATAAATTTTGGGTAAACCATTGATGGTAATTCCTGCGTCTTTCAAAATTTGCGGCTTGTATTTCTTGGAATACTTGCACTTTATAAGGAAATAAATTTAGCTGCTTCTTAAGAATAGTCCTGCATGTTCCATAAGATCTTCCCACTTCATGGGACAGGCGTCTTATATAATTTGTTGGCGTATTTTGCATTAATTCACGAACGTTTGCAACAAGTTCTTCTGTTCTTACAGAGGGTCTTCCTGCTCCTTTTTTGTGTTGTATAGAACCTATTTCCCTAAACACAGCAACGGTTCTTTTCAGGCAATGATAAAATCCCCAGCAATAAAAGTAACGTTAGGAAAATGTTCGTGAAAATCGTCCATACACAAACCCGGATTGTATTGCCACTTACCATTTACTCTAACCCCGTTTTGAAAATACGCTTCAATCATGAATGTTTTGTGCTGTTCCGTAAAGCCCATTGTGTGAATTGTTCAAGAAATTGGAAAAATTAGCGATGAATCAAATTACCTGTAACGACTGTCAAAGATGACGGAATAACTGATTGATTGTTAATTCTAGTTATACTGACACCCAACAGGTATTAAGCTCTACGGCTAAGCATTACGTCCTTAGATGCAAGGCCCTCTTTGATGCAAATAATTTTTGCTCGCACGGTAAAACGCCTGAAACGTCAATCTGTCAATGTTTGAAATGTTATTGAAAAGCAGTAATGGGCGGAAGAGAGAATTCTTTGGGTTCTCTCTACATGGCAACACTGTTCAACACTTGACGTTTGGGTTCAGACTCGCAGACATAACCATTAAAATATAACGAGAAACTTGACGATGCATGTGGAGATTGCACGATCGTAGAAATTTTGGGACGGGTACCACCTATAGGTCAACTGAAGTGATCACAAATTCATAAATAATGTTGATAGGATATTGTTAAAATCAAAATCAATTGCTACAATATTTTGACCGGTAAAAGAGCTAGTGTTTGATTGTGGTTTGACCATCCCCACAAAACTACACGGTTAAAATGAAATTTTGTCATTCGATGTTTTTAATAGATTAAATTAAATTATTAAGGGATTATTTTTATATTCTAATTTTATATTCGATTACTATATTATTAATGTAGTGACAGTTTGTGTTTAACTTTTTTCTATACGACCCCTTTCGGAAAGTTTCCTTTTTTCACGATTATAAAATACGATGATATGTTGCAGACTATTATTTTATGGTTCCACTTGGAATAAATCTATTTTAGTTGGTCGTTATCTATTCAAAAATGCTTATTTTTGGTTTAACTGTAACGGTAGTAAACCCGGTTTTATTTAGTCGTTTTTTGCAGACATAAAATGAAAAGGTCAAAAATCACTTCTTCTCTAACAGGTATGCGTTCCATAGGCATTTTAAAAGTAATATATTTTGAAATATATCTTATGATATCTTACATTACCATTAACTTTCTAAAATTAAATTTAAACTTAGGGGAAGGTTGCCCATATTGGACCAATTTCCAGATTTCTTATCATAGATCCCGATAATAACGCAAAATTGATCTTGAAACTATACCTTAGTATACTTTAGTATGTTGTTCAACTGAAGATTTTTTTGCAGAATTTTATTTCAAAGTATCTATGATATACCAGGCTATAAAAAAACCTCTGCAAGTGGTTCAATATAGGAAACCGGTTGCCTAAATTGCACCTGATGGGGGTTCCAAAATTGGGCCACATGATTTAAATCGGAAGCTTAGGTGTTAAATAAATAAATAAAAAATAAAATTGTTGGTATAGGAAGTTTTCTACTTATATTTCAAAAAAACATCAAATTTACAATGAAAATTTCGGTAGAAGACATCCTAATGCAAAAAAAAATACCTATTAGTTTCCTATATTGGACCAGTCATAGTTTCATTTTTAACTCAAAGAAAAAAGATTTTAGCAATATTGAAATGGTGTTAGTTTATAACATTAACTTATTTAAAGAGAACAATTATTTTTGCACAATTTGGAAGAATTGCCTAAATTGGACCGGTTCAATTTAGGCAATCACCCAGTGGTCCAATTTAAGCAACTACCACGTGTTTTACAAAACCACCCAGGAAAGAAACAAGAAAAAACAAATATGGCATGATAATAGGAGAAATAGAAAGAGAAAAACTTACTTGATAACTTGCATAAAAAAGATTTTGCTTAGAGTTTTATGGTTCTAAGGTAAATTCTTAGGAAAATCCTAAAAATATTACATTAAAGTTGTGTAAATTACGTTTTGCTCTGTACACGCCAAGCACTAACGGCCAACTAGTTGAGTTTGTTGCCGATCAAAGGTTCTGAGTGGAAGTATGTTACAGTGTTGCCAGATGATATGGCACTTGTTTAGTTTCGGAGAAATGTACTGTGGTCCAATTTAGGTAGCAGTTCAATATAGGCAACCTTCCCCTAAGGGTCTTAGCTACATTCGGTACCCCAAAAACCGTTATTACCAAATCTTGTTCAGATTTTAAAAAAATACTCCCCGCTTTTTCTGTTGGGTCATACAAAGGCGTAGAAGGGCCGTGTAAAAAATGTTTTTTAAGTATAATGAAATCTCGACATTTAAGTTAAATAATCGACATTAAAGTCAAATTACTATTCTTATTAACATTGCATATCTTCGCGTGTAAAATAAACCAAATGTTTGCCCTCTACTGTCACCAAATTTCTCAGAAACCGCACATAAGTACGACTGCATTTTAAAATAAATTGAATGACCTATCCTTAAGATGGGAGTATTAACATCTCAATGCTTGCCAACCCATAAGCCATTTCGTGTAGATTTATTAGGTAATAATTGACATATTAAATAAATATTGAGGAATTTCATAAATTATTTTAGGAGAATTCTATAGCCAAGAATATCGGATAAGATTTTTTTTAACATTATTCTGGCATTGTTCTTTCACCATACAATTCGCCCAAAATTGGCAAGTATTTTTGTGATATCTCAGATATTACTTAAAAAGTGGGCCGACGATATTGATTTTCTTTCAATGCTAGTTAATAAAATAGTATCTAAACTAAAAAAAGCAGCGCGAAATAGGTTATAGGTTGGCAGTAGATGACGTTGAGAATTCCATCTTAAACTATCTAGCAGTAGCAGATTTTTGGATTACCCTTGCGTTTATAAACTATACTATAATTTTTGTTATTATTTATTTTTTCCAAAAAAAAGGCCCAAATTAAAAATCTATTAAAAGATAAACGACGTTTAAACCTTGAGGCACACAAATTTATACCTGCTTAGTTAAAATTAATTGATGATATTTAGTGACAGGAGAACGCCTGCAATTATTTTTGAAATATTTATCTAGACCTTATTTCCAGTCTCCTGATCAGGGGCGGATTTACAAATTTGCCGCTAGTAGGCTATTCAATTTTTGCCGCCCCTATACCAGTGACGGCTCGTGAGTTGTGAAACAGGTGAAGTGTTCGGGAAAGAAAAAGCCCGCTGCAGGCGAAACGCGCCGCAGGCGAAAAATTTTTAAGACCACGCCCAAATTTGGTCAATAATTTTTAGTAAATATTTTAAAAATTTATGATTACCTACTTATTTTATTGAAAATGAAATTTCTTTCTGCAAAGCCAGTAAAGTTCCAACTACCTTTTTTTATCCCCATTAACAGACACGGCCAACAATAAAGTTTATTTAAAAAAATACTACCCGTCGACTATGAATAAAGATTGTACCATTTATTTCTGTAAGATAAAAAAAAAATTTTGGGCCAAATTTGCCGCCCTCTAAAATCTGCCACCCTAGGCTCCAGCCTACTCAGCCTAATGGTAAATCCAGCACTGCTCTTGATCCCGACGATGAGCACTTCCTGGCTCGAAACATATCTAGACCTCTATTCTAATAAATTTGTGGGGAAATGCTTTTTTGCTTTTCTTTTTGTTCCCATACCTTGAGAATGGACTATATCTTTAAATTAAAATAAAATAGCGCATACTGTCTGAATTCTAGGATAATTTATGATGTTATCTAAAGGGATGAGTAAATAAAATTAGTTGTGTTAAATAAATGGTAAAATTTAAAAAAAAAAAATATAATTTTACACTTTTCACAGATTTTTATTTTGACTCGACATGTTTCGCCACACAGTTGCTTCTTCAAAGGAGTACTTAAAAACGGTATTTTAAAAGTTATAACTTAGGTGTAACAATAAAATTTCAGGTAATGTTCAGGTTGTTTAAATTGTTGGAAAAACCAATAATAATGTTTACAGACTAATCAAAAAGATTCAAAAGAGGTGATCCGTTTAAATCCAATTGATGATTAAGAAGAGTATTGTTATTTTTAAGCGTCTTTATTTCTCAGGATTCAAGCAAATTTAATTTTGTTCTTTTGTTTTCAATGTGCAAGATATCGTAGTTATGATTAAATGTATGATTTGCTTCTAACAGATGGTTAGAATAATTCGGAATCTGTTTTGTTTTTTATAAAATTAGCATGATGTTCATTCATTCGTTTTTCGAAGTTTCGGCTTGTTTGTCCGATATAAACTTTAGAGCAATCATTACATTTTAATTTGTAAACACCAGATTTATTTCCTTCGATCAATTTACTTTTATTATTTTTAATGTGTTTCCCTAGAGTATTCTTAGTTTTGAAAGCAATATTCATATTCAAGTTTTTTTAAAAGTTTTTTTTATTTTAGCGCTAATATGACCTATGTAAGAAATAACTTTATAATTATTTTTATTATTGTTTGCTGTTGGAAAAACTAAGTTTATAACCTTTTTGTATAATTTTTTTATTTAGTATTTTAACTAATTGTTATCGCGGAATAACCACTGAAATATTAATAATAAAATTAGCTATAATCATAGTTAAATCAGATCTACCATAGAGAAACAAAACCAAGAGAAATATATCCAATGAAAACATTTTACCGCTCATCATTTTGTACGACGTACACATCTGTAACGAGCTACGACGAACGTTGCCTGTGATAAACCTTTAGCCAACGCGAATATCCGTCTAAAGTCACTTCTCATTTCGGCATTTAAATCGCGACCTGGCGCCTCGCTTGCGCCCCCTGAGTTGGGATGTCTAGGTTTACTTAATTGGGTGGAGTGAAATTATACGTGTCGAAAAAAAAATCATTTTTCAAATCGGAATAGCTGCAAAGACATGCTCCACTACTTAACTAAGAGCTATGCGAAAGATGGTTTCTCTAAAATTGTGTTTTGAGGTGCCCCAAGAATTCTTAAAATAAAAAAAAATCGATGATCATAAAAAAAAAATATTAGTTTTTCAAAACGGAATTGCTGCAAAAACCTGCTTCACTACTTAACTAAGTACTATGCGAAAGATAATTTTTCTAACCTTATATTTCGAGGTGCCCCAAGCCATTTCAAAAATTAGAAAATTTTCGCGAAAATTTAACACTATTTTTTTTATGCAACTAATGCTTATTTAAAATTATCATTTCTGTTTTAGTTTGTATACCTACTTTTTTTGCCAAAGAGTTTGTTTTCTTTTTAACTTGATTATTTTATTAAAGGAATATTATATATTATAACTAGCGTGTATCCGGCATGCGTTGCAACCCGCTGGTATAAATACCAACCCGAACAAACCCGATATATTAGTACCCGGCATGCCACTTTCTGAAATTGCACCCGTGCGAACCGGGGCGGGTCGCTAGTTATACATAAAAATCTTCCCCTTGAATCACTCTATCTATTAAAAAAAAAACGCTTCAAAATCCGTTGCGTAGTTTTAAAGATTTAATAGGTATATGAGGACGGACGGACAGACAGCGACAGCGACTTTGTTTTATACTATGTTAAGATTAAATATAATATATAAGTAATTTAAATAAAATTCATGTTTTTTTTTAATATAAGACTTTTGGGGCACCTCGAAATATAATGTTAGAAAAATTATCTTTCGCATAGATAGCACTTAGTTAAGTAGTGAAGCAGGTTTTTACAGCTATTCCGTTTTGAAAAACTAATATTTTTTTTATGATCATCGACTTTTTTTTATTTTAAAAATTCTTGGGGCACCTCAAAACATAATTTTAGAGAAACCAACTTTCGCATGGCTCTTAGTTAAAGTAGAGCATGTTTTTGCAGCTATTCCGATTTGAATAACGATTTTTTTTTCGACACGTATAACTTCACTCCCTATTACTTAAGCTATGGGTCTACCAACAAATAAGCCAATTTTAAGCAGATTATTAATTAAAACCAAAAAACTAACCTGTGGTACTGTAAGCATCCCTCACGGAATACAATAGGTCCTGGAACTCTATGTTCACCGGCGGTCTTTTTTCTATTCTATTGAGTTCTTTGAGAGGCATCTCATACTGGAGTGGTACCTTTTCTTCCTCCATAACCTCCATTTTTACAATTTGATTTAGCACAAAAATTATTTAAAAGTTCGGGTGGTTTCTGGAAACTATGATTATAAGGACATGTCAGTGGACGAGTAAATAAATTAACACAAACTTGACACTGACTTGCTAGTTTCATTCAGGCATATGTACCAATGAGTACACTTTTACGATAAACCAAATCGCGTACTTTCACTATTCGCGCCTGTACACCAGCAGCAGAGTGTTTGCTTTGGCGGTACTAACCGTCTGGCCAGTCTTAGTCGAATTTTTGTAGTAGGGGAAATGTAAAAGGTGCTTAAAGTTTAAGATTCTTTCTCTTGGTAGGATGCGGAATTCCGTTTCTTATCATCAAGACGGCTGTGGCTATGGCGATTCGTTACCGGAGAATTGCGAAATCGTCGTAAATGACTAATTATGTGATTACCAAAGATCAATGACACAAATTGTGTTAACGTAATAATTAATAATAATGATAATTGCTATTGTATGTTGTAGTAGCGGGAGCCGTATGTTGTAATTCCCTATCGAAACAAGGTACCGGTACCACACATAGACGAGGAGACCCAATTTTGAGATAGGCGCCTAATTTGAGATAGCTCTGCATATTAACGTATCTATATGTAACGCCATGTAACAAAAGTGGCGTAAACTTACTCAAATAAACTAGACTGCGGTGGTAAAGCGTTTGTTGAGCGCGTCAGTTCGTTTATTTCTGCGCAGGTACGTTTTTCTTCCGATTTAAGTCGTAAAGTTTTTTTGATAGTGTAAATTACTGTAAATCAACCGCCATTTGCAGACAACGTAAGTTGAAATAAAATATTTTATGTGTCGAAGTAGTTAGTTTAGGTGTTGCATGGTAATGATGTCATATTAAAATTTGGCTGTATTCTTTCATAACTAACCTAAAATATTGTTGTCAATTTTTATAACGAGAATTCCTAATTGATTAAATGGTGGTGTATTTAAGACTATCTCAAATTAGGCACCCAATACAATATTTTGATGTTTTATTACAGATGCCTTAAAAACACAAGAAATGGGACCCTCACGCTATGGTGAAAGCTGTGCGTAATAAAGAGATGGGATATCCAAAAGCCTCAAAAGTTTTTGGTGTAGTGTCTCAAATTAGGCAACCTTTTATTTTATGGGAAAATTGACAAAACAAACTTTAAGTTCAATAACTTCTCTAGATAGCTATTTTAATGTAGATTCTTTGTTGCGATGTTTTGTTAATACACCAATCAAGCAATTTGTACAATAATAATAAAAATTTGTTCAATGATGAATTTTATTTCGAATTTACAAAAAAAGTGTCTCAAATTTGGGTCCCTTTCCTCTACTACCCAATAGAATCTCCAATAGGAACCCATATTATTTTTAAAAAGAAAGTTTTTTTGTGCTTTCTCACATTATTTCTTTCTATTTCAATAATAATGCCATTTAATAATAATAATAATAAAGATATTTATTTGTGCCAAAATACAGAATAAATTTTTTTAAATTATAACAACTAAAAATAACTATTGGTGACATTAATATACTAGTCGGCACAAAGAGGTAGGATTTTGTTTTAACAATAATTAATCAGTATTCCAATCCGACCCCAAGATAATGTTTTTTAAAAGCCGCGAATAGTTTAGTTTTTTTTATTAGACTCTATATTGTTATATGTTATTGAACTATTAGGTACATTTAAGGAGGTTTTAATTTTTTCTTTATGATAGTATTTATATTTTCAAATTATTTTTATTTCTAGTGATTATGTTGTTTAATTTTTTTCATATAAATAATCTTGTTATCTAGTACACTGAGAAAAAGCCTTCTATTCCTTATAAGAATTCACATACTCTTTATACAACTGTTTAATACTATATGTGACAGCAACGCGCTTTTCTACTGTAAGACAACGAAAATTGCTAGACCGTTGTGTACCTAGTGATAATATCACGGTAATTTAGCCAATAGGAAATAGGAGTTAATGCTACGTTCGGATGGTTAATTGCCATTATTGCTCTGAATACTCATAGTAATGATGAAGTTCTATTTGGGGTGTAATCTGGTTTTATATACTGTATTAATTCCGACTGGCAGTTGTAATGAAACATAACATAAATCATAATAATATTTGCTTGCTAACTACGGTTAATAAAGCATAAGGGAGTGTGGGGGAATTGTGCGCACTTAAGCGGAAATCGTTATAGCACTGATGTCATTGTAGATCATTTAAATGTAAATACCGTAATGAAATGGCTATTTAGTTTACTCTCAGCATGTAAATCAATTTTAGGAAAAAATAAAGTTTTTAAAGTACAATATTGCTGAAAGTACAAGAGTGCTTTTGCGCACCATTCTACGCCGTTGCGGGTAATCATGCGCAGAGGGTGGGGAATCGTGCGCATTCAAAGTATTAGCTATTCCGGCATAGCTTTATCTCAGGTGATCTCCTTAAAAATCCATACATCGTCCTTCCCAGCTAATCCTTTTCCTTTGTCGAATTTATGGACAATATGTTATGTTGCTCAGGATTCCTAAAAGCTAGTCGTGTGGGCTATAAAATAGCTTTGCTAGCTTAAAACGTACTCTCTTAACTCAGATTCTATTTTCTCTGAAAACACAGGCTGGCAACCCAAACAAGGAAGCTTCGAGTCATTTTCCGAGAGTTTTTTTCTGAGTGTCGATCCAGGAATATTGAAGACCCTTCCTACCTCCCTTATTTTTCTGCTATCATTCCTTATCGCCAATAATGCGTTTTTTAAATCTTCTGCCGTATATGCAAGAATTGTGGTTTTCCTTTTATAAGTTTTAGGCATCTATAAGAAAAAAATTACCAATAGATTACGTGTAGGGGAATCGTGCGCATGCACGCGCATCATTACCCCTTTAGGTATTAAATGACAACATTTTATTCAGTTAGCAAACTACTTAACCTAACAATGTACATTCTTTTACATAAAATAAATATGTTCTGTCGATTAGGGAAAAAAATTGACTCACCGTCTTATGTTCCGATATCAAAAAATTATAAAAATTTGCTTGATTTCAAATAAACAGAGCTCGTTCCATGCAAACGTTTACAACTGATGTGACCAATGGCGTCGGTGCTCCACAATAGGAACGCGACATCGTTGCACCCGTCAGTGGCGGTTAAAAGCCCGCGAACTATGAAATAATTTGATGCGCACGATTCCCCGCTGCGCACGATTCCCCCACTTAAATACAAAGTAAGAATAAATTAATTTATACAGGTATTGGTACGATCAATGAAATTCAAAATCAGACAGGACAGCTAGAACAGCGATGTGATCTGCGCAAAAAATACGTTAGAACTAATATTATGGCGCGCGGAGATTGCCGATCGCTACGAACCCCCACCAACGTCTTGGTGGATTATAGGTTCTAACGGATACAATTCGTTTTTAGGGACGATGTTCTGCTTTCTTAATTATAGAGAAAGCGCTTTACTGGGAACAAAATGCGTCGCATTGACAAGATACAATATATTTCTTAACAAAATTGCTCTATTAAAAGTAGTTCATTATTCAACAAGATTGTGCTGCCAATGAAAATTATTAGCGGGTTTGATACACTAGCAATTTATTTAATATGCGTTAATAAAAAATAAGCTATCAATACAAACTATGTCTTGGCAAATCTGTTGTATTATGTAGATCATTTTCTTCAGTGTAGAAATTATTTTACGAATAAAACAATTTCCTATAGTTTTGTTTATGAAAATAATACCAACCAAAAATATAGATTCATCATATAAAATACAAATAAAATATTGTCATGTTTGTTTTATATTATAATATAGTTGTGTCCGAATTATGAAATATATTCTTTACAATAAATATTATATTATTATTTAACTTTAAATTTATATTTAACTTATTATTATATTTAACTCAATACAAGTATTTACTTCTGAGTTTCGGAATTAAGTTTATACAAAAAAATATATATACAGGGTGTTTCATTAAGGTCGAAGAGCGGCCATATCTCGGAAACTACTGGGCATAGAAACTCAGGAAAAGAAAAATGATAATAAAAGTGGCCATGAGAAAATTCTGGAAATAATTTTCAAGTTCCGCATTTTGCCGCAAGAGGGCGTAATTGAAAAGTAAATTTTTAAATTTTACATAACTCCGAAAGCTCCACATTAAGGTATATGTTTGATAACACCTAACACCATTTTAAAGCTTGGACAATTATGCATCATTTTGTTCTTATGCTCATTGGCGTACCGACTTCAATAAGAGTGGGGAAAGCTGTTGAAAGTGTAATCATTTAAATCGCTGTAACTTATACGACTTATCCGAATTTAGCAAAATAAAGACTGTTTGGAAGAGAAATGTATGCACTTTGATCAATCGTATTTAGTTGTCCATAATAGTTCTCAAAAAATATGCTAGAGGGCGCAATTTGCAATAACAATACATTTTTTGATTTTACTCCGAAAGCATAAATCATATGGTATAATTATGATACCATAATCGAGAAGGAGATTAAATTTGCTAGAAAAAATATTAAAACCGCAGCTCGATATCTCCGTTCGTTTCAGCGTTATTGCCAAAACAATAATTTTTAAGACAAATTGCGCCCTCTAGCAATTTTATTAGAAACTATCTTGTACATTTGATACGACAATTAAAGGTACTTACCTTTCTCTTCCAAACAAGCTTAAATTTAGTAAAATTGGTTAAGTCGTTTAGAAGTTACAGCGATTTTAATGTTTACAGTTTCACTTGATAAGAGTGGGAGAAGCTATTGAAAGTTTAAACATTAAAATCGCTGTAACTTCTAAACGACTTATTCGATTTTACTAAATTTAAGCTTGTTTGGAAGAGCCTTCAATTGTCGTATCTAATGGTACAAGATAGTTTCTAATAAAATTGCTAGAGGGGCAATTTGTGTTAAAAATTATTGTTTTGGCAATAACTCAGAATCGAACGGAGATATCGAGCTGCGGTTTGAATATTTCTTCTAGCAAATTTCATCTACTTTTCGATTATGGTATCATAATTATACCGTATGATTTATTTTTTCGGAGAAAAATCAAAAAATGTATTGTTATTGCAAATTGCGCCCTCTAGCATTTTTTTTGAGAACTATTATGGACAACTAAATACGATTGGCCAAAGTGCATACATTTCTCTTCCAAACAGTCTTTAGTTTGCTAAAATCGGATAAGTCGTTTATAAGTTACAGCGATTTAAATGATTACACTTTCAACAGCTTCCCCCACTCTTATTAAAGTCGGTACGCCAATGAGCATAAGACCAAAATGATGCATAATTGTCCAAGCTTTAAAATGTTGTTATCAAACATATACCTTAATGTGGCATTTTCGGAGTTATGTAAAATTTAAAAATTTACTTTTCAATTACGCCCTCTTGCGGCAAAATGTGGGACTTGAAAATTATTTCGAGAATTTTCTCAGGGCCACTTTTATCATAATTTTTCTTTTCCTGAGTTTCTATGCCCAGTAGTTTCCGAGATATGGCAGCTCTTCGACCTTAATGAAACACCCTGTATTAACATTAAATGTAAAAAAAAAAATTTTGAATAAACTTTTTATTATTATTATTATTATTATTATTATTATTATTATTATTATTATTATTATTATTATCATCATTCATCGTTGAAACGCTCACTGAACCTTTTCATGTACTTTGCTTTATAAACACTTTAAGGGCAGAATTTTTTGAAATATGAAAAATATTTTTGCAATTTAAACTTTTTCATAATTTGTGTCGTAAAATATTCCTGCTAAGTTTTAAGAAAATAAGACACATATTAATTGTCCAAAAGAATACCTGTTTCTTTATTTGTGTTGCAGAGTTTCAAGAAAATATGAGAAAAACTATTTTTCGAATATTAAACCTCTATACTCTCTTTTCACCCCTTTATAGGGACCAATTTAAAAAAAAAAAAGAAATAATATTTTATTAATTATTATATATATGTATTTATGCTGAGTTTCTAGAAATTCCGACCAAAAATAATTTTCCAATATGAACTTTTATATCCCTTTTTTACTTCCCTAGGGGCTAAATTTTCGTAAATGCCTAAACACATGTTTATTTATGCTTTATGCTTTAAAAGTGTTCCACCTCGACACTAGATGTGTCCCCGTATACTGGTTCCAAGCGAAGAATCTGTCTAACAATTTTTAGTCATATCTTTTTCTCTGGCGGTTGCGTTAAAAACTTAGGCCTCCTCCATATGGAAATCACATGTTATAATGTAATAAATGTTAATACTTCATTAAAAATATTTTATTGCCTCTTATATTTAATTAACCTTGAAAATCAGATTCTTATGGTGACCCCAACGCTATAAGAATTAATTCAGGATCTTTTTTATCGTGAGCCACCAATTATTTCAAGCAAGAAACTGACTACCAGGTAGAATATTGGAAAATAAAGAATTTTATGCTAACAAACCGCATATTTATGATATTTGATTCAAAATATACTTAGAGGTGTGATATATATTTTTGACCCACCCTGTTTGTATGCAAATTAATATAATATAATAGATTTGACTTTTCCCCCAAATAAAACTATATAGTATATTTAAAAAATTTCGTATCCCTAATAGCTTACCATTAATGAAGATACTATGACATACAGTATTTACTATACAGTTTCACCAGCAAAGTCCGCATCATATGGGATTTTTTTTTATTAATAACTTTATTCGAAACTTGACTTTGGCATCAAGTACTGCTTCGATCGAGATTAAAATTAAGCAAAAAAATAGTAGTTACGTGATTCGCATTATCTGTCGAATTTTAGTTATTTCCAAAAAATAATTCGAAAGTGGGGTTATTTCTGAATATATCGAAAAAGTGCTAGTAGAAAAAGTTTTTTTAAATGCAGTTTTTAGCCCACATGCAAAATTTCAGCTGCATAAGTTAATTTGTTTTTTTTACCTATATTTTGTAAATTGCACCACTTTTGCAAAATAAGACTCAACGCAACCTACATAAAACTTCTTAGTTTTGACAATGCCTTATTTCAAATACATTTTCTTTAAAGTAGCGCCATATTAAATGTGTGTTTTTCTACAAAATCAAAATTGGGCTATCAAAATTTGGTCGCATGTGATGTAAAGTTTATTTGTTTTTGACCCTGTATAAGGTAACTTCATAAAATAAGTAGGGGAGAGGAGGCGAATCGTACGCAGCGGGCAATGATACGCATCCACCTGTACGTTCCGGCAATCGTTAAATATCGCCGATAATCGCATAGACTCGTGGCCCATACGTATTTCGACATCACCGCTGTAGTACACTTTAGTTTCACGCTTGTGTTTGTTAGTGAAGGATCATTTTCAATTTCCGGCCTTTTTGTTATAATATTTGTGTGTGACTAAATTGAAGGTAAGATCTGCATATCTATTTAAAAGTCGCTCTAATTTTTATAGTGAAAGGATACAACTCTACTGACGTAAATGGCATTAATATATCGTGGCAATATAAACGTTTATTTGTGCAAACAATTTAATAGGCAAATGGCGTCAAACCGGGTAATGATACGCAGTTGCGTACGATTACCCTCAATATGCGTACCATTACCCGTATAGTGTCCGAAATTAAATTAGCACTTTTGTTTTAATTGATTCTAATTAGAAACTTTTTTCAGATGCCTAAAAAGTACGTGAGAAAAACGAATATCGCTGGTTGGACCGAGGAGACTTTACAGAAAGCTCTCAGGGCAATAGATTCTGGCAGAAAAATCCGCGAAGTTTCCAGGTCATTCGGCATTCACGAGGCAACACTAAGAGCTCGTAGAAGAAAAAACGACAGGTCTGGTCCAAGATTAGGAAGACCTTCTACGTTCTCAGCTGAAACTGAGACTCAAATGGCAAATTACGTTCTTAAATTAGCTAAATTATTTCATGAACTGACTCCGATGGAGTTACGAAAAATAGTTTTTCAATATGCAGAGGCCAATGGCCTACGTCATGAGTTTAATAAAGATCGTCAAGAAGCAGGCAAGGATTGGTTGCGATTATTTCTTAAGAGAAATCCCCAAATCAGTCTGAGAAAACCTGAAGGAACAAGTGTCAATAGGATATCTGCTTTTAATGAGAAATCTGTTACATTTTTTTATTTAAACTTGGCAACCTTGTTGGGAAAATATAAATTTGCTCCAAGCAGAATGTTTAACGTGGACGAGACAGGGATCTCAACTGTTCAGAAGCCTGCTAAGCAACTGGGACCAAAAGGCGTGAAACAGTTTGGTTCAAAAATATCCTGGGAACGTGGAAAGAACGTCACTGCCATATGCGCAATGAGTGCTTCTGGGAGCTTTATTCCACCGCTCCTTATATTTCCTAGGAAACGGATGTCTCCTGCATTGATGAAACACGGACCAGTCGAGGGTATTTATGCAGTTACCGACAATGGTTGGAGCGACGAAAAATGTTTTCTCCAGTGGTTACAGCATTTTAAATTGTATATTAATTCAAGTCCATTAAACCCCGTTTTGCTGTTGCTTGACAACCACTATAGCCATATATCTCTTCCAATTTATAATTATTGTAAAGATAATGGAATCATGATGTTGTCAATACCGCCACATACCTCCCATCGCTTGCAGCCGCTCGACACCTCATTTTTTGGACCATTTAAATGCGCTTTCAATAAGGAGTGCGATAATTTTTTAAAAACTGGCAAGCAAGAGAAAATAACTTTCTTAGATTTGGCTGAAATATTAAACCTTGCCTACGTTAAAATTGCGACTATGGAAAAGGCTATTTCAGGTTTCAACTCAACTGGGATCTATCCATTTAATCCCGAGAAGTTTACAAAAGAGGATTTTGAACCTGCTAGCCAATATCTGCAGCCTACCGTATCTGATGATTTGGACTCTACAAATGAGTTTGATCCTGACCCCTCAACATCTGCCATGTCAGCTTATCGCCCGTCAATTTCAGATCCATCACTATCTGGACTGTCAACTTCTGGCCCATCAACATCTGGCCTGTCAGCTTCTGGCCCATCAACATCTGACCTACCAACTTCTGGCCCGTCAACTTCTCATATTCCAGCTATAACTCAATCCCGCCTTAAGGGAAACATAAGTGATTTGGCACAGCCAAAGGTTAGCTTTACAGAACTGTCACCATTACCGTCATATTCTGCGAAAGGAAAAACAAAAAAAGGTGTCAAGGGGAAGTCAGAGATATTAACGGCAACACCAATGAAATTAATTTTG
Source organism: Polydrusus pterygomalis (assembly GCA_963969555.1). Lineage (NCBI taxonomy): Eukaryota > Metazoa > Arthropoda > Insecta > Coleoptera > Curculionidae > Polydrusus > Polydrusus pterygomalis. The sequence goes on from OZ018379.1 coordinate 27,432,764, forward strand.
GAAGAGAAGCAACAAAAAAAAAATAAAATTAGTTCTGCTCGGGAGGGGAAGAAGAATAAAAATATTAAAGCGAAAGTTGCATTACGCAAAAAACCAAAGAAATATGGAATTAGACTCCGATACTTCCGAGGACGACAAAATAGACGAAAAAGATCTTGTTGATGATGATGAATTGGATGACATGGTCAACATGGATGTGGATGCAAATAAGAAGGAGCAATGCCTGGTGTGCGAAGATTTTGGAAAAGATGGGGAAATTTGGTATCGATGCGTTAGTTGCGGGCGGTGGGCACATACCGAATGCAGTGGGTGGGATTCTGCCACTAATTATAGATGTGACTTTTGCTACAAAAAAGCTTCTGTGCTACCTTGTTGCAAAATTTTAATTTAAGTTTTGACGTCCGGGAATTCGTTCTGAAATGTGATTTGTGTTTTCGTTTTTAGATAGATAGATAGATAGAAACGTCTTTAGTTTTTGATAGTGTTTTAAATATGTATGAGTTTACTTTTCTTTATTTTTAATATTTTGTAGCGGTTTTCCAATAAATATGATTTTTACAAACATTTTTCTTTTGCGTATCATTATCCGACAAAATGCGTACCATTATCCACCATGGAGGGTAATAATACGCAAACCAAAAAATTGACTTTATCTGGTTTATACAAACCCTTTTCAATTTAGATGAAATTTAAGATAGCTACGTTGAAGGGAACATATAAGTGAACACTTGTAGCAAAGCTGTAGTCTCCAGTGATTAAAACGTCTGATTTAGAGCAAATATTGCTTAGGTGCGTACCATTCGCCCCCTCTCCCCTATTTTTGAAAACGTGTCTCATGGTGATCGTTCATTAGAATAGCAGATATCGGACTTTGAGATGATTATTGATAGTGATAGGTATTTGAACACATATTTTGTTTGAACATTTTCTTTCGTAAGATTAACTAATTTATTAGTGTAATACGTTTTTAACTAGCTCATTGTTATAGTTTAGTATTTTGTTATGTAAATAAATATATTTTATTGTAACTTATCTAGGGTGGTTGTATAGAGCAACTGGTTTGGATACCGCCACGCCTTTTCCAAAGTTTATGTAACCACTATACAGTGTCCGCAAGAAAGTCCGCATCAAATGGGATTTTTTTTATTATTAGGTATAGGTAAAAATTGAAAAAGCAATTAGTTTTTGCTTACCTAAAAACCAAAAATGACGTATACTGAAGCAGCAGCACGACTTGCGTTACCTGTCAAATTTGACATTTTTAATAAAATAGGTTCAAAAATGCCCTTATTTATCAAAATATCGAAAAACTTTATTCGAGAAAGTTGTTTATTTAGGTATTTTTAGCGTTAGTTTTGATCAATCCTCGTAGAGTAACTTTTATACATCGATGTAAAACCATTTGCCTTTACTTCATTTGTAATCTTAATGCAATTTTATGTAAAATTTTTGTTTCCAATTACTTATTTTGCTTCAAAAACTGAAATTGTTATTGATCAGTATGTAATGTTTGATGCAAAGTTTATCTAATTACATCAGTTTTGCCAAAACCGACGTTTCTCATTTTTCTTAAGTTAGTAAACAGATGTACAAAAAGAAAATATTAGGAAGCTTTCGTTGAAATTTTACTTAATTAATATTGGATCAAAAAGAATAAATATTAACAGCTCGAGACATTTTATTCAAAAAAAATATAGTTTAATGTAATTAATTTAATTTAATAATATTACGTAAGTAAAATTTCAACGAAAGCTTCCTAATATTTTCTTTTTGTAAATCTGTTTACTAACTTAAGAAAAATGAGCAACGTTGGTTTTGGCAAAACTGATGTAATTAGATAAACTTTGCATAAAACATTACATACTGATCAATAATAATTTCAGTTTTTGAAGCAAAATAAATAATTGGAAACAAAAATTTTACACAAAATTGCATTAAGATTACAGTGAATGAAGTAAAGGCAAATGGTTTTACATCGATGTATAAAAGTTAATCTAGGAGGGTTGATCAAAATTTTCAAGAATTTGGCAAAAAATAAAAATTGTATTAGACTATCAAAATTTTGTACAGAGGCTGAATATGCCTAAATAAACAACTTTCTCAAATAAAGTTTTTCGATATTTTGATAAATAAGGTCATTTTTGAACCTATTTTATTAAAAATGTCAAATTTGACAGGTAACGCAAGTCGTGCAGCTGCTTTAGTATACGTCATTTTTGGTTTTTAGGTAAGCAAAAACTAACTATTTTTCAATTTTTACCTATACCTAATAATAAAAAAAAATCCCATTTGATGCGAACTTTCTTGCGGACACTGTATGTTTACTAAAATAAAAGGCATTTTGATTGATTGATTGATTTAAAGTAAGAAACTTTAAGATAACTTTCGGTATAACCGGAAGTCGCATAGGATCCCTGTTTTTCTTTGAAGAGAGCGTGTCCAAAACCCCCATTATCCAAATTTGCAGGATTTAAATCGCATTACTTTCCGAAATATTCTTATGGACGGTCGCCGTAAGACACACTGTATAGTCATCAGCACCTTCATTATAGGGCTGTCAACGATTATTTTGCATATTATATTAAAATACCAGCCTGCACTAAAATTGCCTTGTAGGCCGCTCGACCCTCTGGAGACCAACTGCCGACTAACCCCACCAGTGTTGCCAGATTATTTTTTTATAATGTAGCAGTTGACTCTTGAAATTGTAGCAGATCAGACAAAAGTGTAGCAGATTTTTTAAAAGTATTTATTATTTTAAAAAAGGCGTTGGCATTAGTTTTTTTTATTGCATTATTTATTGCAACACAAAAACTAAAATTAAATAAAAATAAAATTCTAAAAAAATAGGGACATTTTTAATAATAGTAATAATAATTTATTTACAGATAATAGGTATATCCATATTATACAAAACAGTTCCGAAACAAAATATAATGTCTAATAAAATATTCTCAGTACAAAATAAAAAAAGTGTAGGTACCTGCCTACAAAGAATAGGAAAATAACTGGTTTTAAAAACTAAAAAAAAAACAACAAAGGTACCCATCAGTTATTTAATCAGGTTTCATGAAAGTTATAGGGTAAATTGACCTAATTTGTAAATGTAGTAAATTGTAGTAGAAATATTAAAAATGTAGCAGATACTAAAAAAGTGTAGTAACGTACTAGAACGATTAAATTGTAGTAAATCTACTACAATTGTAGTGACCCTGGCAACACTGAACCCCACACTACTTGTAAATTAGAAGATCTTAAGAAAATATACCTACAGCTTGCTGAAATGTAGCAAGTAAAAATTTCGCCAGCTGTTCGCCTATTAAGTAACATTTATCCGACATAAAAAGAAAGTTCAATACATTTGTGAATTTTTATTTCTCGTCATGTATAAAAAAGAACAAACAATCTTCTTTACTGTAAGAATGCGAATAGGTAAATTTGTAAATTATAATAGTTAAACACCAAATTCGGGGGTCCTTAAATAATTATTAGTTTTCAAGCTTAAGTTCTAATGCAAACAAAATTAGTAGTGCTAATTTATTTTATAAACATATCGTTGCGGAAGCACATGTTTGCCTGTCAAGTTCTTATACGACCAGCGTCGTAGCAAGGGGTGAGGGGGGAGGGGGAGCGTCCTAGGGGTTAGGCTTGAGCGCGTGCCTATAGGACCCTATGCCAATAGTCCAATGACAATCATCATCATGGCAGTAATTATTTGTTTTGAATTGCATATTCTAAATTTTTCCTATTTAAAAATTTAATGCCGGGTTGCACATAGATTAAAAAAAAATAATTAACTAACCAGCAACTTTAACTGTGACTTATCACTTGCTTCATATAGATAAAAAGGTGTGAGAAACTACAAAAAAAAACTTTTTTATAGAATTTGTTACCATTTTTGACTTTAGCTTTGAAATTTGATACTCATACTCAAACTCATTTTATCAATTTTCACAATAACCTAAAGTATCATTCTTATTATGTCAAAATTCAAAAATTGTTGATTCATTTTCTTATTGTCTCTTACTGCCGCTAGGAGGCAGGCGTTGCCACGTCTTGCGGACTCTGGAATTGGATAACTTACTATACAAAATGTTTAAATCCGATCAATGAACAAAATATTGAAATATTAATGCTAAAACATAAAATAGTTTCAAAAAAGTTACGTTGTCGGACTTCCATTGTCTTTATTTTGTTACTTAACTCAACGTTTCGGTTAGTTAGTATCTCTAACCGTTTTCAAGTATTATAATTTTAAGGCTACTGTCTTAAATAATATCCATGTGCAATGAAGCTTGAGGACTGCGCCTACGTGCTTATTGGAGTGTGAAGTTTGAGCTGTTGGTTTTGGACAAGAAGAAGATTCCAGATATTGGGGATATCTATACTTGGTTTACTAAATATATGGATATTTTGATTCGTGTAAACTGCTTCTTTGAATTTTCGTTTTCTCCAGTGCTGTTCCGTGTTCAAAACCTTGGTTTCTGACAACTGTATATTATGTTGGTTGGTCCATACATGTTCCGCTATACCTGATCTCGAAGTTTCGCCGCTTTGAGTATGTTTCAGATGTTCTTTAACTCGTACGGGAAAAGGTCTTTTTGTTTCTCCACTGTAGGATCCGCCACACTCGCAAGGGATTTAATAGATATCATCATTTGTGTTTCATTACGAGTTTTTACTTTTGTAAGAAAGCTTCTAAGGGTATTTCCGGATTTAAGGGTTGTTTTGATATTATAGTTTTTGGTTATCCTTCTAATATTTTCAGAAATCCCCTTAACATAAGGTACCTATTGTAAGAAATGCTTGCTCCTCTTTCGTTTCTGTATTAGTTTTTACTTCGCGATTTTTAAGTTTTGAGATGGTATTGATTACAAAGGTTTCAGGGTAGCCAATCTGTTTTAAATATTTTTTGATGTTTAAAATTTTAATATTCAGATCTTCCGGATTGTTGCAAACTTTAGATGCTCTGTGATAAAGGGTTTGAATTATGCCCTGTTTTATGGAGTTTGAATGAATTGATCCGTGATTAAAGTATTGCCCCGTGTAAGTGGGTTTCCTGTACACTGAAGTTTTTTTTTATGTTTTCAGCACTTCGTTTCACAAGAACATCGAGAAACGGCAGAGTGGAATGTTTTTCTGTTTCCATGGTAAATTTAATGGCTTGTCTTATACTATTAATATGTTTCAAAACCCGTATCAGCTCTTTGTTGCTGCCTGTCCAGATAATAAAGGTATCATCAACATATCTAAGCCAAAGTTTAGGTTTAATCTTGGCAGTGTTAATAGCGTGACTCAAACCATTCCATGTACAGGTTAGCCACCACCGGAGAGAGATGAACCCATTGGAATGCCGTCATCCTGGGCATAGAGCCTATCTTTTACTTGAAAGTACGTAGATAACATTGATACTTCATTGTCTACCACCTTCAAACAAACATTAAAATGGTTGTTAAAATATGTACATATAAATAAACTAATCACCTAGACAAAATTTAGGTGGACACATGGGTCGGCACCTTTAGTTTTAGGGTGGAGGCACTCTGTGCCGCCTGGCGTCGTCATTGATCCATTTTATACCTATTATGGGGAAATTGTTTGTACAAAATAGGCATAAATAGAGATCATTAAAAGAATAAATGTAATCGAAATTTTTACAGCATGCAAATAAGCCAGTTTTTATTCGTTTAATCACGTTTATTTATTTTAGATTAAAAACATGTTTCCTTTTTATTTTTGATTATCACGTTTTACAGATAACATCGTACTGCAAGAGGTAATTGAAATTACAAAAATGTGTCTGTAAATGTTTAGAGGCAGATTTTACATAATTAAGCATAAAAATAATACAGGGTGTCTCAAAACTCAGTATCAAGATTTTAGGGGCGTATTTGCCAGGTCAAAATAAGCCTTTTTTTTCCTATAAGCATGTGTCCGCAAACGCTTCGTCACCGATCTACAGAGTGTTAAATTTTCAAAAAAATTTTATTTTTTCCTTCATAGCTCTTTTAGTTTTTGAGATATTAAGATAAAATTTAAAACATAGATTACGCTTTAGGGCTTACATCATCTAGTATACCGAGTGATTGTAAGAATCTACAGGGAGATATTTTTTCAGGGGTCATGCTCCCTTTTCTCCGCATAAACTTTTTTATAGTGCGCTGCTGGCGGATTCTGAAATATGCAGTACATTCTTTGTTTTGTTTATAAACTTTTTTATCTCTTATAATTTTTATGCATCTAAGATCGTTATCGAGAAAAAAATTTAAACAAATTTTTGTAATTCGCCATATTTAATTGAAATTTTTCAATGAAACAATAAAAAAAAAACAAGTGGGCTTTGACTGCTATTTTCATTTTGACGTTTACGCTTATTTTGAAGCATTTGACATTATTTAAAAGTTGGTTTATAACTTATCGTATATTTTTTGATTTGTTTAACATTAAAATGGAAAATGGACCATATTCATTTGAACATCTAGCTGACATCCATTTCGTTTATGGTCTGGCTAATGGTAACGGGCTTAATGCTCAGAGGTTGTACGCGCTAAGATTTCCTAATCGCCGGCTTCCCAACTACAGAACTTTTATAAATTCCCATCAACACCTTCGGGAATACGGCAGATTTCAGACTCCAATGCACGATACTGGTAGACCAAGACAAGCACGCAACCCAGCAGTTGATGAAGAGATTTTAAATGTTATCGACGAAAACCCTGGTATGAGTACTCGACAAATAGCACGGCATTTGGATGTTTCCCGTTCAACTGTCTATTCAGCGCGTCCAAGGTTTGCTTCCTCGAGACTTTCCACAGCGCTTGCAGTTCTCCAGATGGATACTGCGCAAGTGTACTGTGGATCCTGAATTTTTATCTCGTATCCTTTTTACCGACGAGGCTCAATTTACACGCGACGGAGTAGTGAATTACCACAATGTTCATATTTGGGCACTAGAAAATCCACACATGATCAGAGAATCTCGACACCAGGAACAGTTTAGCGTAAACATATGGGCAGGAATAGTAGGAGATACTTTAATTGGTCCTTTTATTTTACCGCGAATTTTAAATGGTGACACATATTTAAACTTCCTACAGAATGAATTGCCTGCATTAATGGAGGATGTGCCTTTACACGTTCGTCAACAAATGTGGTTTATGCACGATGGGCCCCCCCTCATTTTCGAGTCACCGTCCGCGATTATTTAGACACAGTGTTTCCCAATCGGTGGATTGGCAGAGCAGGTCCAATTGCTTGGCCCCCACGGTCCCCAGATTGCAACTCGCTGGACTTCTTTTTATGGGGGCATGTAAAGAGTCTAGTTTATGATGCAGGACCAGTGCCTTCCATCGAAGTTCTAACTGGACGAATTATGGATGCCTTTCAAACGGTAAGAAACAATCCCGGAATATTAGAACGCGTACGGCAGTCTATGAGAAGAAGAGTAGAGGGTTGTATCGCAGAAAGAGGAGGGCATTTCCAGCATCTTTTATAAAAAGTCAAAGTTGATTAAGTTTCTTATTTTTGAGGTAATGTTTAAATAATCTTATAACAAATAAGTATAGCGTCTTTTGTTTTCATTGTGGTATTTATTCCCCCCTGTTGTTATAAATGTTAATTAAATGTAGCTAATTACAAAAATTTGTTTAAATTTTTTTCTCGATAACGATCTTAGATGCATAAAAATTATAAGAGATAAAAAAGTTTATAAACAAAACAAAGAATGTACTGCATATTTCAGAATCCGCCAGCAGCGCACTATAAAAAAGTTTATGCGGAGAAAAGGGAGCATGACCCCTGAAAAAATATCTCCCTGTAGATTCTTACAATCACTCGGTATACTAGATGATGTAAGCCCTAAAGCGTAATCTATGTTTTAAATTTTATCTTAATATCTCAAAAACTAAAAGAGCTATGAAGGAAAAAATATAATTTTTTTGAAAATTTAACACTCTGTAGATCGGTGACGAAGCGTTTGCGGACACATGCTTATAGGAAAAAAAAGGCTTATTTTGACCTGGCAAATACGCCCCTAAAATCTTGATACTGAGTTTTGAGACACCCTGTATATTTACATAATTATACTAATACAAAATAACCCCTAATCCTAGAACCATAAAACTTCGGGGATGTTATTCTCCTCATAACTTATGTCGCGAATTTCATGGACTTTAACAGAACCGTATTAAGGTCTCTATGTTACATTTAAATAAATGCTGGGAGCTACGAGGCTTTTATAATTTAGGGAGTAAACGTGGGGATGTGATGAAATATTTAAAGGAATTTCTACTAAAACTGGGCGAGGTCAAAAAATTAATTTAATAACTTCTTTTAATAAGATAAGGATGATATGAAAAATATTTCTATCTATTATTTATAATTTTCATAGGTCGAACTTAAGATGTAAGCGGGGATAATAACTCCCCCCTCAATTTAGGCAAAACCGCTCATTCAACGAAAATTGATTTAGGGGGAAGGTATAAAAAGCTTCCAATCACCAGCCAACAAAAATATCTGGAAAAGAAAGAAACAACTAAAAGTCTTCCTCCACAAAATTTAATAGAATAAAATTTTTTTAGGGGTCTCTGCCTGTTTCGAACGTAAAAACGTTCATCATCAGGAGACAGGAAAATTATTTCATGCTGATGGTTTTAGTAGAAGAGAAAATGGTATAAAACCTTAATGGAGCTTTTATGGAATTAAAAAATTGAAATGTAGAAGTGACCGAGGAAGTGACATAATATGAAGAAAATTGAGAAAGGTTAAAACATACTGAGTATGTGAAAAAAATCAGTAAAGGAGGTATAAAACTAAGAGTTAAAGCTTTAACCCCATAACCCCATAAAACATTTTCAACAATATTTTTATTATGATATCTTCGCAATACTTACCTACCTTACTTTCACTTATATTGTCTTACAGACATATTTAAAAAAATTTAAAAAAAAACCCTCGACACCTTCTTTTTAGAAGGCATTTTTTCTTCTTCCCCAGTTTATTTGGTTGGTTTAGACCTCATATACTGACTTTTTTACATACTCAGTATGTTTTAAAGTTTCTTAATTTTCTTCATATTATGTCACTTCTACACTTCAATTTTTTAATTCCATAAAAGCTCGGTTAAGGTTTTATACCATTTTCTCTTCTGCTAAAACCATCAGCATTAAATAAATTTTCTGTCTCCTGATGATGAACGTTTCTACGTTCGAAACATGTAGAGGCCACTCCAGAATTTGAATTCTATTAAATTTTGTAGAGGAAGACTTTTTTCTTTCTTTTCCATACTTTCAACTCCACTTTAAGCATGGACTATTTCTTTAAATTAAAAATATCTAGGCTTCATAACTTTGATGACATAAAATATTAGCAGGAATTAAGAAATATTTAGATTATGATGTAACACTTCCGCCTGTTTATAGCCGGTATTATACTGCTGGAAACATCATTTTAATTTAAATTTACTATAAATTTGGATTAATACAGGGGAAGGTTGCCCATATTGGACCAATTTCCAGATTTCTTATCATAGATCCTGATAATAACGCAAAATCGACCTTGAAGCTATACCTTAGTATACTTTAGTATGTTGTTAAACTGCAGGATTTTTTGCAGAATTTTATTTCAAAGTATCTATGATATACCAGGTTATAAAAAAACCTCTGCAAGTGGTTCAATATGGGAAACTGGTTGCCTAAATTGCACCTGGGGGTTCCAAAATTGGACCACATGACTTAAATTGGAAGCTCAGGTGTTAAATAAATAAATAAATAATAAAATTGTTGGTATAGGAAGTTTTATACTTATATTTCAAAAAAGCATCAAATTTACAATCAAAATTTCGGTAGAAGACATCCTAATGCAAAAAAAAGTACCTATTAGTTTCCTATATTGGACCAGTCATAGTTTCATTTTTTAACGCAAAGAAAAAATATTTTAGCAATATTGAAATGGTGTTAGTTCATGACATTAACTTATTTAAAGAGAAAAATTATTTTTGCACAATTTGGAAAAATTGCCTAAATTGGACCGGCTCAATTTTGGCAATCACCCAGTGGTCCAATTTAAGCAACTACCACGTGTTTTACAAAACCACCCAGGAAAGAAACAAGAAAAAACAAATATGGCATGGTAATAGGAGAAATAGAAAGAGAAAAACTTACTTGATAACTTCCATAAAACAGATTTTGCTTAGAGTTTTATGGTTCTAAGGTAAATTCTTAGGAAAATCCTAAAAATATTACATTAAAATTGTGTAAATTACGTTTTGCTCTGTACACGCCAAGCACTAACGGCCAACTAGTTGAGTTTGTTGCCGATCAAAGGTTCTGGGTGGAAGTATGTTACAGTGTTGCCAGATGATATGGCACTTGTTTAGTTTCGAAGAAATGTACTGTGGTCCAATTTAGGTAGGTAGCGGCTCAATATAGGCAACCTTCCCCTATACCAAAAAGTCGAAAATTTTAAAGAGAGTCGTTTAATCAAACGCTGTACGTGTGTTTTCCGAGCACCCAGTATATGTAAATATGTCGGATCACTTTTACGGAAGCTATTTTGGCCATTGGCGTACTTACAGGAGCGAGGCTACAGGTTCTATACCCAAGAAATTGAACTAAACATTTTCGTAAAAAAAAATAAAGTACGATATTTTTTTTGTATAAAAAAAACATTATTACTTTTGTTAATTTAATTTCTTGTGTGATTTTTTCATCAAGCCATCCATCTACTCCAAATCCTTAATACAAGGCTAATTTTTTTTGAAGGTTAAGTTAAACAAAACGTTACTCATTTATCTGGTAAGGTGAGTTAATTTTGAAGAGTATTACTGTGACACATGCTTTGCATTTGCAATTTCCTATTGAACGCTTTCTCTGCTACGGAATTACCAAATCGAATGCGAATTAAACCGTTTACATTAAGGTATTTAGGTAATTGAAGCCTACACTAAATTAGCATTTCCAATTTTATCTTGTAACTTTCTTTCTAAACCGAGTGCTATATTTTTCCTATCAGCTTCGTTCTATAAAACAATTTTATTTTCGTTCATTTTGGTTTGGTGTTTGTCTGTCCATTTGTTACAGTCCAGTGTTGCCTGTTGATATAAGAGTAGAACTGCACAACAACCACTTTAATTATATTATTAATGTAAATGTAACATATCGTAAAAATACAACTGTATTCCGTTAAAACAGATAATAGGGAATTATTGGAAACGCTATAAGGTGAAGGCCTTATTATGGTCGTTCTTAAAATGACAGCTAAGCATGCGCATTAAAAAATATTTAATATGGGAACCATAATAAAATGCTGCTTTCCCCTATTTACGACTAGTTACCGTAAGTAAAATCACGTTTCCTTATTTCCCTTATTCGGCAAACCGAACCTCAAAAAACAAATGGTTGCATTATAACAGATGAAGATTTACCTATAATGACGATTTGGCCCTTAAAAGAGAATTTGTGGGACAAAATCCCTTATCAAATCCTGAAGGATGGGAGGTTATTAGACATTAGGTTAAAAATAACGGTCGTAAACAGGAAAGCGTTCCAATAAGTCTTTATTTTTTAGAGAAATAAGGTTAAGACCTTATTAAAATAGGGCATTCCCTTATTAGTGCTGACGTAAAAATTATCTTTTCAATAATTCCCTAATGATGAATTGCAGTAGATGTAGAAAGGGGAGTTTCAGGAGTTGAAGAACGTACAGGGTGTTCTATAACTATACGGTCAGCACCAGGCAAATTTTAAATACGTAAATAATTGGTGCCCCAACAAATTAGACTATGTAGCTAATTTCCTGTATAGTATTTGCAGAATTATACCATTGACTCTTACTGCCAAAAATAAACTACCTGATTAAACCCTATTGTATACGCTTCAACCTCTTCAAAGGGGATTAAATGGGATCAGGGTCGGCTTGAAAATGTACCTACACCACATGATTTATTTTTATAATTTAAAATAAATAGATAGGTATTTTTAGTTTTAGGTAGGTACCTATAATAAATGTAAAATAATGATAACAATTAATGATAATTGAAAATAATATAATTTAAAAGTATAACTATTAGGATAACAAGTACAATAAAAATTAATTAAATTCTAAAAAACGACATATTGATAATTTATTCAAAATTTAACTCTGTATCACTATCACTATCTTTATCTAAGCCTAAACTTATAATTAAGGGTTGAACATTTGTAATCATACAATTGTAAGAATTTTCCACCTTAAGTACATGCTGTCCACAGTTTTTCCAGCTGTCTGCAGAAATTTTTCTTATTTCGTTTTTAATTAATTCTACTACAGATTCATTTAATGTAGGAGAAATATTATTTCTCCTAATATTGGATTTCAATTGGTGCCATAGTAGCTCAATAGGATTGAATATACAATAGTATGGAGGAAGACGCAACACTGTATGTCCATTTTCTGCTGCAAGTTTGTCACACTTGTATTCCTTATTTATTTTAAAAGCTTTTAATACTTCTAGCAGTTCTCGTTTTTTGTAAGTTTCTTCAAAATCATTTTCAATCATAAAGTTTTGAATTTTTGCTTTTGTATTATTAGAATTGGGAATGATTTTTGCTTGCCGACAATGATAACTAGCATTGGCCATTACAATGACCCTATTTTCAGGTATATTTTTAAGGAGTTTATGTTTAAAAGTTGTGCGTCGGTATCTTGATGGTAATCTAAAGAAGAATCTGCTATGTTTTTAGCTGAAAGCAACAGACAATTTGGAACAAACCCGTTCTCTGAACCAGCATGTAATATTGTGATTCTTTTGCCTTCAAGTATTTGATGGTGCTTTGGTTTGACATTTTTTGGAAGAATCATCCCAACCTTTTCTTGGAGTGTCATGGGTATCGAACCATGTTTCGTCAAGGTATATAATTGGACGATTTTCTTCTCTAAATTGTTTAACAGCTGTTAAATATTTAAGTCTCCATTCGCGTAAACGTTGAGATTCCATTAACGTTTGTCTTTTATTAATTTATTTAAAACCCATTTTACCCAATATTTTCCTAAGGCTTGAAAGACAACAAGAGACATTTGTTTCGTATTTAATCAGCCGCTCTTTGGGGGAATTCAAAGTGGGTACAGTTTGTGCCTCATACATTTGGTAAATCTTTCTTCTTAATAAATCCATGTCATTTTCGTCAATGCTTCTAAATGTGCGAGAATCACTCCGATTTTTTCTAGGATTAACAGGTTTAAGTACTATGTCTCTTACCAAAGATAAAGGAGTTTTTGTCAAAGTAGACGTCTTTGCTAAAGCATCAATCGAATTAAAATTTCTACTCAACAAAGATTGATACACATTTTTAAATATTAGTTTGGCATCGGTAGATAAATGCTTTCTTTTAAAAATGACACTTGAAGATGCCCCCCTATCAGCACAATTCCAAGGACGCCACATTCTACCACTAATAAGCCTAACTAAAAATTACTCGCCGGAAAACCACTAAAGACTAAAATTGTTAAAAATCAGTTTGTAATTATACATATGGTAAATCTTTCTTCTTAATAAATCCATGTCATTTTCGTCAATGCTTCTAAATGTGCGAGAATCATGTACAGTGTGTGTATAAAGTCTGGAAACGGCTTAATAACATCACAATTTACTGGCCGATTTAAACCAAATTTGGTACAGTTGTGTAAGAGGATCTAACGCACCGAATGACGATATTGGCGTTGTTGCCAGCTTTTTAGTTTGTCTGGAATTCGAACGAATTTTATATTTTTAAATATAACACCCAGTATATTTTTACATTTTTAAATTCCACATAAAATTATAATTATTTTTTATTAAATGCATTATTAGTCTATACTTCATAGTTTCCGAGATATTGACTCTCGAAAAGTGACATTTTTGAACTTTGACAGCTTATAACTTTCTAACAGTACGTCTTAGAGCAAAACGGCTTACATGTCCCTATCTTCAATTTTTATTATCTTCCCAAAAAATCAACTTCCGGTTAAACCGGATGTAACTCGAAAGCAGGAAATATAGTTGTTCCGGTTTAACTAGAAGTTGATTTTTTGGGAAGATAATAAAAATTAAAGATAGGGACATGTAAGCCGTTTTGCTCTAAGACGTACTGTTAGAAAATTATAAGCTGTCAAAGTTCAAAAATGTCACTTTTCGAAAGTCAATATCTCGGAAACTATGAAGTATAGACTAATAATGCATATAATAAAAAATAATTATAATTTTATGTGGAATTTAAAAATGTAAAAATATACTGGGTGTTATATTTAAAAATATAAAATTCGTTCGAATTCCAGACAAACTAAAAAGCTGGCAACAACGCCAATATCGTCATTCGGTGCGTTAGATCCTCTTACACAACTGTACCAAATTTGGTTTAAATCGGCCAGTAAATTGTGATGTTATTAAGCCGTTTCCAGACTTTATACACACACTGTATATGAATCAGGCATATGTATAAATTGAATTTGTACCTGGTCCGGCTCTGCTCGAAAAGACCGAAAAGGTTTTAAAATTTAGGATTTCATTATTTATTTTATGGTCAAGGGGATAATAAGGGTTTATTGCAGTCCAAAGATCAACGGTATAATTCTACAAATACCATAAACGAATATTACTCGATTTTAGTTACTCTCCTGGACTCATTTAGTATAGGATTTGTAAATTTGCCACCCGTCTATGACAATTTTCTTATCTCCTTCTTAAAACGTTCATCAAATAATGGAAAGTAATTATAAAAAGAGGTTCACAGGTAATTATTTTAGAGATCGGCAAATACGGAGAAGAGTTGTGCGTTATTATACATTTTTAATATTTATTTTTAATTTCCTTTTTTCTCTCATTTTGAGTTATTTACAGAGAAAAAACAATAAATTTATTATTTTTTTATAGCAAGCATTGACATTTATTTGACCACATTTTTGTAAATTACAAATAGTGGCAAGTCATATAAATAAAATATAAAGCATTCCTGGACGCATGTATTTAACTAAATTAAAATATATATTAAAACATAATTGTATAATAAGAACATAGCATACACAACCGTTATAAACAAACAGTACTAAACAAAAAAGAGTTAACTTTTGAATGTTGATGTTTCTGAATTAACAACATCAAAGTATTCTACCATTGAGCAGAAAGCATGGGATTCAAGAAGTCTATTAATTGATTTTTTTAATATATTTTAATATTTCTCATACTTCAATAGGAAAAAATTGTTAAAACAACCTATCCGCTGTGGCTGTGTCCATATACTTCCGAACTGAATAAAAACAGTGACAGCGAAAAGATTTTTTAATGATACATTTGATTTTTGAATAACTAAGCAGCCTCGCATTTTTAGGCAGTGCGTTATACAATGAGATATTAATATAATTATCCTTGGCCTTCTTGTAGCAATTTTTTTTTGTCTGATTAAGTCAGAACCTCTAGTTGAGAAGTTACGAATATTAGAATCTAGGAAACAACTATTCTTGTTTTTATGAAGTTCGAGCAGTTGATACCGTGCGAGCAAAAATTATTTGTTCAAAGAGGGCTTGGATTAAAAAACGTAGGGTTTGGTTTAGATCACAATGATATGGGGACGATATATCTAAGCAAATATAGGTTAAAATTTTGTCAAATTCATATTATGACATGATATGCCAAACTAATAAGTAATAAAATAAGTAGACAAATACAAATTTATTTTTGTTGTTTACAAAATTAACAAAGTAAGAACATACAGAAAGAAAAAGAAAAATAATTACATAAATTGCTGAAATTGGCCACCCATGCTCCAAGCATTTTTTTCCAATAGATTGTGGGTAAACCATTGAGAGTAATTCCTGCGTTTTTCAAAATCTGCGGCTTGTATTTCTTGGAATACTTGCTTGTTAAGAATAGTTCTGCATGTTCCATAAGATCTTCCCTTTTCTCGGGACATGCGTCTTATATAATTTGTTGGCGTATTTTGCATTATTTCACGAACGTTTGCAACAAGTTCTTATGTTCTTACAGATGGTTTTCCTGCTCCTTTTTGGTGTTGTATAGAACTAGAACCTGTTTCCCTAAACACAACCACGGTTCTTTTCAGGCAATGATAAAAATCCCCAGCAATAAAAGCAACGTTAGGAAAATGTTCGTGAAAATAGTCCATGCACAAACCCGGATTGTATTGCCACTCACCATTTACTCTAACCCCGTTTCGAAAATACTCTTCAACCCAGGGCCGTAGCCAGACCTGCGTTGGTACCAGGGCATTACTGTCAGGGCGACATTTTATTTGGAACTCAAATTATTATACATGAAGTACCTATCAAAGTATTTTTGTATTTATGGGAAAAACAGCGTATTTATATCCTGTCTACTCGTAAAACTAACTTCGTTGCACGTTATATGACCACTAGAAAATCTCATAAAATGCGCATGGTGTCATTGATGACATGCAACGATTTTAATTTTATGCGTTTTTTGACATCATTATTAGGTATGGTATAATTAAATAAATTAAAACATTACTAATGTCAAGAATAATAGTGTAATAAAAAATCCCCGAAAAAATCACTATTTAATTTATCAGTTTTTATTATTAAATTTATCAAATAAAATATCAATACAGTAAACCCGAAAACATAACAGCTAAACACAAAATTTTAAATATATTTGCTGTCAGGGCAAAATATTTGTGCTGTTCCGTAAAGCCAATTGTGTTAATTGTTCAAGAAAATGGAAAAATTAGCGATGAATCAAATTACTTGTAACGACTGTCAAAGATGACGGAATAACTGATTGATTGTTAATTCAGGTATATTTACTGACACCCAACAGGTATTAAGCTCTACGGCTAAGCATTACGTCCTTAGATGCAAGGCCCTCTTTGATGCAAATAATTTTTGCTCGCACGGTATAAAAAAATCAACATCATATTCCCTTTTTTATGCCTTTCCAACGAACTTTCACAATACATACCTTTACATTTAAAAAAAAGTTGGGGCCGGTTTCCACTCCAGAAAGAGGGGTAAATTTTATGAAGACACAAAAAAGTATACCAAACTAAAAATAAATGCAACCGTAGTTCTGTATTTTTTAGCAAATAAAAAGGCGTAGTAACACAGAATTTGTACCAGTTAAAAATGTCACCCTGTTTACATACATGTTATTGTAAAAGTATTGTTTTTGTAATGACACCTCCATTCACACAATGTAGTATTACTCGCGGTTGTGAATCTATGTAATGAATTGATATGTTTTAATTAATAGTAAGTCTGCTCAAGACTTCCCTGCTGTTCGAGTACAATATCTCAGTGTAACTTTTAAATTTCTAAAACCTCCATCATTTTGTAAAAGCATTAGTAGGTTTCAAAGAACTTTTGTAGAAAGTTCGGACCAGAACAAATCTGTGTGCATTTAGGGGATTGACAAAATCTAATTAATTAAAAATAGTGTTACCGGCAAATGCGATCCTTAGACGAAAATTCTGGGGGGGGGGATCGTTTTGAGGAGGAGGATTATGTATTTGGTTGGGGTGCGTGGTTAAAATCTGCATCATAAACAAAACGTTTTCCAAAATATAGGATTAATCCTAGAGGGGAATAGGACAGATTTTAATCAAAATTAGTAAAAAATTAAGGTTATTACCAACAAATTATAATATTTTTGTTCGTGTTGTAGGGTTCGGTTAGGTGAGAGTGGCAGTCCTCTGGCACTGTCCAAACATTCACACATAGTCCTATAAGGACCGTTGTGGTACCAACCACACATGTTCCGCGGAACCTATCCGCATTAGCTTCCTGATGGTTAACGCGACGCACACCGTAGATCCGTAGAAGAATCTTGAGAGCTCATTTAAACCAGCCACTGCTTTTAATAAACTTAGTGAGTCGACCCAGTTGCAGGCTGCTCACTTCCTCCAGATCATTGAAGAATGGTTCGCTCAAGGCATTGCACCTTCTTCTCGCGAGGCATTCACACAAGAAATGCTGAATACTTTTCTTCTCTTCTTCATCTCTGCAACTTCTACAAAAGTCGTTAGCTGATATTTGCATACGTTAGGTATGTCTACCGAAAAGGCAATGTCCGGTGACTACGGCAGTGATATTTCTTAATTCCTTCCGACTGTGTTGTAATAACGCTGTGGTTTTCCTGCCGTCAAGTAGGGGCCTAGAGATGCTACAGGTTGTCAGCCCTGTCCATCTGCTTTGCGCACGTTGTATAGCTATCCGATATATCTCCTCTTTAATTGATCCCAGTGGTCTAGCCACAGAATTATCTGCTAGTTCGACAGACATGCTTGCGCCCTCCTTGACGAGCGCATCAGCAGTCTCGCTGCCATATATGTTGCTGTGGCCAGGAATCCAACACAAGATGACTCGATGCTGAGCACCAAGTATGCAGAGATTGTTGCTACAGCGCCTTACAAATTTGATTTAGTACTGCCGGAACGAATTGTCTTTATAGCTGCTTGACTGTCTATATAGATAGCTGTAGACGCAGATCCTCTCCGGCCAGGAGAACCCTGCAGGATATTTACTGCTTTATCTACTGCAAAAAATGTTGATGCCTGAAAAATGCTGCAGTAGTGAGGGAGTCTATACGACCTCTGTACAGGGTTTTTCCGTATATTTTGGAGCACCCCTGGAGCTTTTATTTGAAGACCTAGAAAAAACTTTAAATTACCAAAGTTGCATGATTTCTCCTGAACTGCCAGAATTTGTTATCGGACAAAACAAATGAACATCGTAAATTTGTTTAGTAATGCCAATGTCGATTTTTTTAAATGAAACACCCTGTATATTAATTTTTTTTTAACTCCTCACTCTTTTCTGATTCCAAATATGTATATATGTTATATGTTTACTTTAGTCGTTTAGGCAAAATTTCATTTCAAATTATTGCGGATTAGAAAATCTAGATTGCCCTGAAAAACAATTTGGTTGTTATTAATCGCTTATGGCAACTGACTTATGTCTCAAAAATAATATTTCATACCTTGAATGGTCTTGTCTTGGTATAATAATAAATAGAGATGAAAAATTCAATAATTATTAATAAATCGCAATATTTTGATATTAAATTTTGCCTAAATGACCAAAGTAAACATATAACATATATACATATTTGGAATCAGAAAATAGTGAGGAGTTAAAAAAAAATTAATATACAGGGTGTTCCATTTAAAAAAATCGACATTGGCATTATTAAACAAATTTACGATGTTCATTTGTTTTGTCCGATAACAAATTCTGGCAGTTCAGGATAAATCATGCAACTTTGGTAATTTAAAGTTTTTTCTAGGTCTTCAAATAAAAGCTCCAGGGGTGCTCCAAAATATACGGAAAACCCTGTATTTGCATGCTCTCGGAGAACATACCAGCTCCCACCCCGACGTCCATTTTTGAACCGCCTGTGAAGATGATGTTGTCGCGCAGTATAGTGAAAAAAAGCACATTATTTATAAACTGACGAAGAAAACCAATAATTAAAATCTTTTTATAGAAATTAGTACAAATTAGCATAAAATTTGGGTTGATTTACATTTTACTTGTTATTGTCAAAGTCGAATGTTGTTGACGTTGCCATTAAAGATCAACATTAAATAAAACATATCGAATCCATCTTCTACTATTTTTTCTTAAATATATAATACGCCGTTCGCCGAAAATAAATTCAGAAGCCAATACCTGAGCAATTTAAAATTTTGAATCAGCTTCCTTTGTTCTTGTATAAAATACATATTTTTATACACATGAGAATTCACTGTATATCAAGGCAATTTCAGGTTCCTATAAGTTTATATTATAAAGGTTGAAAGCAATGAAACTGACCCTTTGCTGTTGTTGAAATTTATAATGCGTCTGTTCACAAGACTCTCGTTACTGTAAAGTCAAACTAATCTAACAACTCGCCTCATCACCTGTCATTAATGGCACCCTGTTGAAGTCTGGTATATTTTACGTTAACCGGACTAAGTTCTTTTACCTTTGGCTTCGCCATCTGTTAAATTAATTTTGTAAGGGAGTTTTGTAAGGGGATTTTGTAACGTAGACACTAATTTTATTATTTATAAAATAAAATATTGACAGACCCGTACCTACGAAAATAAGTATGTGACAAACATTTATGTGTGTATTATACAAGGAAAAGTAATATATTTTTTCGAGTGTAAGCTTTGTGGTGCACATCTAATTAAAACGCCATATTGGGAACCCTTTTGGTATTGATACTTTTGTGGGAATTTTATGTATGGACATATACAGGGTGTCTCACGGTCGATGGTACCTTAGACGTTTCTGACGAACCACTGAAGGAATCGGTCTGAAAATTTGGTCGCGTACATAAACGGACATGCTCTACCAACCTAAAATATTTTTAACAATACAGTGTTGCCGCTTCTACACAAAACTAATAGTAACTTCGATTTTTTAAATGCAACACCATATATTTTATTTTCGAAACCCCCATTACTTTCCTTAAAATTTTTATTAACTCTACTCTATACTTATCTGTTACTGTTTCTAAGATATAAATTAATTTCAGTTTTTTTTGTCCGAAAACGTCACTTTTAAAAATGCTGATAATTTTGAACTCTAAAACACTGAAACCCTGAAATTTGGTAAATAGTTAACTTATACCATAGGGCTCTTTGCCCTAGTCCCAAATCTTAGTTGCAATATACAAGGTGGTTGAAAAATACACTTATTCTGGTAACTTGAAAAAGTGACCATAAGTCCTTTTTATCAAATGTAATACTCTGTATATTATTACGGATTTGAAAAGCTGCTAAAATTTCGCTTAATTCTTGTATATCATACCTGTACCTAACTAACTAGTTTAACCATTTTTTTGACGTAATAAGCATAATTTGTAAAATTTTCTATACAATTTAATTTTTATTCGGTTATTAGTAAGTTAGCCATGACAAAAACTGATGTTTACGTATGTTACTATGGTTATCGTTTTAACATTTCATTAAGTTTAGATACAAGATAGAAATACACTTTAAAGTCATGGAAGAAAACTATACAAATGCAGTTCTTATGAATTTATTTATTTTATTTGGATAATGTGTGAAAAAACTTTAAAACTAAATTTTTCTTGAAATCCATGCAGTCAATATCTGTTAAAATAGCATTTTATTAGTTATAATTTTAGTAGTCTTTTATTATTTGACTACCTAGTTAACATTTAATAAAATTGTTCTGGATCCTTATGAATTATCTGAGATTCATTGGCGGTAAATTAGAGTACATTTCGTTAAACTAACTTTATACATGTCCTGGCGGTAATTCACATTGTCTGAATATTCCCTCCTCTAGGGTGTCCTGTAACTAAGGGGCTATACAGCAACACGAGATAGTGAACTTGAAAATATGTAATTTTATTTTCTTATACGGTTTTTTTGAGGGCAAGAAGGAGGATTTCATAATGGGTTTTAAGATACCTCCTAGAGAACGGTAGCTACACAATTTGAGTTTGATAAATTCTCGCATATATTTTTTCTGTCACATTTCTGAACACTTTACCTCAAATTATGGAAGAATGATCTTTTATACGTAAAAAAGTTGTATATAATGGTGATTAAATGCTAGATGGCAAGAAACATTTAAATAAACACCTGTCTTAGGGCCACTTGTATAGGTTCAGTTTAAACTACAAGTGACAGTTAAACTTAAGTTTACGCAGTATGTTGGTTGTATAGGTGTATGTTAACCGACATTCGAAGTTTAACTGTCAACTGGCCCATTTAGTACCAGTTAAACTCCAAGCTTTGGTTAAACAGGCGAAAATTGAATATTTTGATTTTATTTGACAGTAAAAATATAACCTAAATTTTTTGGTGTGCAAGTTTTTTATACATTATTGCAATGGATGTCTTTGAAATGTTTGAAGACATATTATCTGATGATGAAGATGATATTATTATAAACATCGTCGAAAACCCAAGGAGACCCAGAGTTTTTCGAGGACGAGTTGACACTATGGAAATTTGAATACTTAGATCAAGAGTTTATTAATAGATTTAGGATTTCAAAAGCATCAGTACTACTACAGCAAATTGGCATACATTTGCACCGAAACACACAACAGTAAGTACCCAATTTAGTAATAAAATTTACAAACTGAATAATACAAAAATGTCTCGCTTGGATGATTTCAAAAACAAAAATGTAAATTGGAAGTGTAATTTGGTTAAAAATTGTGTTTTTAGCATATTTCGGGCTCCACTAATGATAGAGTAATTTATGGCAACAGCCGATTAAAGGCCCAGCTTAATGGTGGCATTTATGGAAACAGCTTTATATTAGGTGATTCAGGCTACACTTTGGATAACCATATTGATTCATGTGACAAACCCAATTACACCAGCTGCACATTTATATAATGAATCCCAAATCAGGACTCGTAATGTTGTAGAGAGGCAGTATGGTATTTGGAAAAGAAGATTTCAAGTTTCAAGATTAGAGCTAAGAGTCCTATTGGAAACTACTTTAGCTATTATAGTAGCTACAGGAGTACTTCACAATAGCTCTTGACCGAAATGACTCTGAGCCACAAGAAGATAATTTAATAATTGAGGAAGACAACATTAAAGAAAATGTTGAAGAACAGGCACAAGGGGATGGCATTCTAATAAGACAGGATTTAATAAATAATTATTTCACAAATTTACTTTAATTATTTATTGGTATAAAATATTATATAAATATTGTTTTTGGTGTTTCTTTGGAATAGGTAATATAGGTAAATTATGCACATTACTATAATTAGATACTTTGAAGTTGTTTTTTTAAAATTTCTAGCTTTTTAATATTTCTATAGCTCTAATTTTTTTTTCAATTTCATATAAATGCAGTTCTTTCATTTGAGCTATCTTCAACGTGTGCTCTTCCTGTTTCTTTTTTTGATCCCCCAGGTCACGGAGTCACTTTTTTACTTTCCAGAATGTTTTGATATTTTTTTACTAATGATATTAATAAATTTACTTCCTGAGTAGAGAAATTGGAGGTTCTTTTACCGCTGCTGTCCATTATAAGAAAATAGCGCCGAATTCAAGCAGAAACTAACACCAAATTTGATTTAACAATTTGCCAACTACTGTCAGACGATCGTAACCGTCAGTAAAACGGAAACAAGTTTCGATAACCCAATCCACGTTGAAGTTATCTACTATCTGAATATTGAACCAGAGGTATACAAGAAGCATTTCACTACTTCGTTTAAACTCTAGTTTAAACTAGAGTTTAAACCAAAGTTTAAACTATAGTTTTATCGAAACGTATACAAGTGGCCCTTAACGAAACATATTTATTGAAAATTAACCAGGCGTTCTTAAGCAACTCCTGTTGCTGTATTTGCCCATTCGTTACGAGACCTCGTATATAACGATAAGTAAATGGTTTAACTAGGCACTTTGTTGATTTTGATAATAGATGAGTTAACCAAAATGGTGTTTCTACTCACTATTAACCTTAAATAATAAACACCGAAAAAAGCTGCCTCTGAAATATACAGGGTGTTCTCAAAGTTGAGTCATTTATTTTACCAGGTTGTAGAACTCGTAAAAATAAGTAATTGTACCAAAAATCATTTATATAAAAGTTGCAGAATAAAGAAGTCATTAACAATTGGAAAAATTTAAAATTTAAAAACTTAAGACCTGCTCTTTGGTATTCTCGACCACTGCGTTTTATTTTTATTGCAACTCACAATAATTCATTACTCACCGGCAAAATGCATCCCGATGTTACAAAAATTGTTCAAAATGATCACCATTTGTTCGGTTTGCGCAAAGTCTTGCTCGGCGTATCCATGAGTGACTACACGCTTCAAAAATAAAATCCGGGTGTCCACGAACAACATCACAAGCGTTTCTGATGCGCTGTTGTAGTTCTTGCACAGTATTTACCTCTGCATCGTGATAAACCAACTGTTTTAAATAGCCCCACAGAAAAAAATCGCAGGGCGTTAGATCCGGAGAGCGTGCAGGCCAAGAAATGTAGCCATTGCGCCCTATCCATCTATTAGGAAACTCATTAGTTAAATGTTCCCTAACTTCTCGTCTAAAATGTGGCGGTGCTCCATCATGTAAAAGCCACATATTCTGTCTCACATTTAAAGGAACATCTTCTAATAATTGTGGCAGAGTGTTTTGAAGAAAGTGTAAATAAATGTCACCTGTCAGTCGAGCTGGAAAAAAGTAAGGCCCAATAAGCATGCCATTTACTACGCCAGCCCAAACATTTATTGAAAATTTGTCCTGAAAATGGGTTCTTTTCACAGCATGTGGATTTTCCACTGCCCAAATATGGTTGTTGTGAAAATTTGTAACTCCATTTCTTGTAAATGTGGCCTCGTCAGTAGCCAAAATAAATTTGGTAAAATTTTCATTTCTGTTGTATTGATTTAATAGCCACTGACAAAATTCAACTCTTCTAGGACCATCTTCGGGTTGTAACGCTTGTACCCGTTGATAATGGTAGGGATAAAGTTGTACTTGTCTTATAGTCTTCCACACTTTGCTATGAGCAGTTCCAACTTGAGCTGCTACTGACCTAGTGGACGTTGTTGGGTCGTTTTCGACAATTCCTAAAATGTCCTCCTCAATCTGTACCATTTCGCGTGGAGGAGGTCTTCCAGCGTGACCACCTCGTTGTTCCTTTAAGTAGCCTGTGTCGCGAAGTCTTGTAACTAAATTTACAAACATCCGCGGAGCCGGACGATTTCTTAAAGGAAACCTTTCCGCGTACAAACGACATGCGGCGGCTGCATTTTGTTGGCACTCCCCGTAAGTTAATATTAGGTCCACTAGTTCATTGTTTTCATAAACTTGCGCCATTTTTATCGCACAAAATGCCCAAAAATCAAAAATATCACGCACTTTAACGAATTATTTAGCACTGGTCAAATCGAAATTCGCACTAAAACCCGTAAAATGAATGAATGATAAGTAATTTGTATCCTACCAAAAAAAGGGCATACCTTATCGCCAGTAAACAAAACATTCATAACGCAGTGGTCGAGAATATCCAAAAAGCAGGTCTTACAGTTCTTAAATTTTACATTTTTTCAATTGTTAATAACTTCTTTATTCTGCAACTTTTATATAAATGATTTTTGGTACAATTACTTATTTTTACGAGTTCTACAACCTGGTAAAATAAATGACTCAACTTTGAGAACACCCTGTATAAAATCCAAAAGTAAAATGTTTCAAACACACACTACACAAAAAACAGCCACAGAAACATTTAAAAAAACACCAAAATTGGAAGAAAATAATACGACGCAACTAGACGCGTGAGCTTGCTACGGCCCACTGCTAATCTGGGAACTTTAGCGACGTAACCAGAAGGCGAACCACGAACAATCGCTTTTATATCGATCGACAAGGAGAAGTCGATCGCCTTCTTGTCGAAGCGATCGAGATTTCGTACCACGGTTAATCTATTTATCGAAATCGTCTTCTGTTCGGGCGGTTCCGCTTTGTCGATAAAGACGTATTATCCATTTTAAAAACATTTCCTATAATTCCCCGTTTATGATTAAAAGCCAGTAATTAACAATAAAAAGAAGAAGAATATAGGTTATATTTTTAAATTGTTTTGGTATTTGTGTTTGTTTACTGTTTATTGTAGTCTCTAAATTTTAAGTTTTTAATCATTTTTCTTGTATATTATCTAATAAAATGTTTTTATTTCCGCCACCTTCATTTTTGTTTTATATTTTCAGTTTTGCACAGCAAGCTTTCATTTATCAGGGTTTTTCCCCTAGGCCCAACGCATTTTATTTTGTGGCTGCATCCTTCCACAACTCCAGAGATTTTTGTTTAGCATTTTGGCACACAAATTTGCCTGTAATCATTTCAGGATGCACCTCTAAGATATCTAGGAGTAAATCCCAATGCCTGGAATTTACTCTCATTCTTTTTACTGCAGACTCCATTGTCTAAAAACAGAAAACTTCATGTAGGTACATACTTACTGTGTTTTTCGCTTTTTCCGAAAAACCTATACATTTGTATGAACTAAACGGATATTTAATTTTAGAAAGCTTTATAAATTAAAACTATGTATTCTAATACACTCTATAATTATTAAAGAAAAACAATCGAATATAATATTTCCTTCGACCAACATTATTTACATCACGAGACAAAAACAATGATATTCATACACCTATGGTAAAGAGTACTTTTAGCCAATGATCAGTATTATATAAAGGAATAACCAACAGTTTACCGAAAAAAATTTAAGAAATATCGAAATTATGGATTTTTAAACAAAAACTAAAAATACCAAAAAATTTTAAAACTAAACTAACTTTAACGTATTATTATTATTTCGTAAATGGTTATTATATTAATATTTTTTAAATAATTTTGATGGAGTTATTAACAGTAAACATGATTATTTGTGATTTTATATTATATGTTTGGTGTTATATTCTCTGTAATAAACTTTTTAAGTTGGTTGAGAATAAAGATATATAATAATATTAGTATTATAATTATAATAATATATTATTATTAAACCACCCAAATGCGAAAAACCATTTAAAACTCAAAACAAAGTAAACAAACACGATTTCTGAGGTTAGGTTGTTCGTCGACAAGCTTTAGCGGCGTCCACTTGTCAGTCGACTTCTTTCGATGCGATAAAATCGTTAAGTTGGATAAAGCGATTGTCTGTGGTGGCTATTTATGTAGATTGACCTTGAGCCATGGCGAGACGGGGAAAGACGTAAGGGGAACTTGTCGATTACGATTGTCTGTGGTTCCACTTCAGATCAGCTGTTAATGTCAAATGTCGTTGTCTTCTGTCAAAAGGCTTTGTTTGAAGGAAAAGTTAACTCTATCTGTTTCGGCGTCTTGCGGCTTTGTGGAAATTAACCCTCCATACATCCACCATAGACAGTCCTGACCTGTCTCCTATCGACTATTTTTTGTTATGCGGAAACCTCATAATTAATTATCGAAATTATATTAATTAATATCCTCATTTCTGTTTCGACACAACAACAAATTATAAATATTGGCGAAAAATCCATTAAAATGTCATGGTCCTATTATGACTGATGTGTAAAATAGTTTCAATTCAGGCAATCAAAGCGAAACGCGCTGATATAAAAACCAGGAAATAATTTCCTGCGCACTAATTTTTTATTTGGTTCGTAGTTTAAATAGCAGTTTCAGCGATACCAGTTGATTATTTACATAGTTAGGTATCTACGTTAAAAACTTTCTTCGTATACCGCGTGGTACACCGCCAGGATGACCATGGGAAATTGCATGTAAATTTTCCTAGAAAAGACAAAACCTTCAAAAACAAACCCAATATTGCTGGTATTAGACGGGCATCATACCCACACTCGGAACCTAGATGTACTTCTTAAGGCTAAAGAAAACTATGTAACTATTTTATACTTACCCCCGCATACAACCCACAAACTGCAGCCGCTCGATAAGACCGTCATGGGTGCAATAAAAACCTTTTATAATGAAGAAGTGAGAATCTTCATGAGAACGGAAAAACGTGCAGTAACACATTTTGATGTCTGTCAGTTATTAGGTAGAGCTTATCTGAAAGTGCAATCCGGGGAAAGGGCTGTTAAGGGATTTAGTGCCACTGGGATCTATCCTGTAAGACGAAATATTTTCACGGACGAAGAATTTGCGGTCGAAATACAAAAAGGCCATTCAGATTTGTTGGGGGACTCTGCAGTTGTAGAGCAAAATAAGGCCCTTCATGTTCATCCTAGCGACATAGTTCCAGTACCAGAGTTAATAAAGAAGTCGGGAACGCGGGGAAGAAAATGTGGACGTTCTAAAATAATTAAGTCGACACCGAATAAGGAAGAACTTAAGAACTAGGGGAATCAATTAATCTTTCACGACAAAAGGCTACCCGAAACATATTCGATGAACCTGGACCTAGTGGATTAAAACCAAGAAAAGTAAAGTCACGAAAAAATATGTCCCCTCTAGTTCCTCTGATTCACAATCTGAACCAGTAATTAATGATTCATCTGATGAAAATCTGTCTTTGAGCTGCTATGCTAAAAAACTAAGCAATGAAGATGTGCAGTGTATTTTTTGCCAAGAAAGATTTTTCATGAGCCGAAGTAAAGAACCATGGGTGATGTGCGCAGTCTGCAATGAATGGGCACACGAAGCTTGTACCAATGCAGAAAGAGATGTTTTTGTTTGTGATTATTGTTATTCCTAAATATCTTCCTTAGTTTGCTTGTTGGAAAATAAAATTATTTTAGTAAAGTATTTTACGAATATAAGCCCTATTCCATATTACCTTATATGACCATTCCATATTAACCTCCTTTTTTTAATTTAGAACAAAAATGCATTAAAAATAAAAAAAAAATCTAAGATTGCCAAATATGATTTTACTGTCAATTTAGAACATGTCACTCTTGGGAGATACTTGGAACTATTTAACTGTAAAAAATTGCAGCTCTATACACTTTAGTTTCCACGTTATAACCCTAAAAGTAATCGATATTCCATATATGCCGACTTTACTCTAAATTTTAAAAAAGTGGTTTGTTTAATTTATTTACAATATGTATTATGTATATGAAGTTTTTTGTTACTTTTGAAAGAGAAAATTTGTTAGGTATTTAAAGATAATAAAGCTAAAAAAAATCAAAAATGGCTTAACCAAAATTCATTATCCCCTCATCCCTAAAATATAAAATAAACTTGCCTAGGGAAATCTAGGGAATTTTTTGTCAAAAATCTAGGGAAATAAAAAAAAATCATCTGGCAACGCTGGATGTCAGGTCAGTGGATGTTTAGCGGTGATAGGTGTTAGTTTGTTTTCGTGTATGTTTGAAAATGTTTGGAGATTAAGAGAACGTGCCTGAAACTCATAACCTACAACTTATTGGACAATTATTTATAACTTGACAGGTAAGTAGGATACTGAAGCATGTTACTGTATTATTTGTATATTTTAAAAGTTATTTTATAAATATTTAATACCAAACAAAATTTACTTAGCCGTTTTCACAGAAAATATAGCTACGCAATAGCTATATTTTCTGTGCCGTTTTGGATAAAATGACACAGGGGTGAAATGGTACTGTGCCGTTTTATCCAAGATTATAAAATAATATTATTTTGTGTTTTAGATAATGTGCATTATTGCCTAAACTGCAACAATTACAGAATAAAATAAAACGAAAGAGCCAGGGACCAAATGTTTTAAACTCAACTTAAAATTTAATAGAGATGAAACAGAAAGCAGAAGAAAAAAAATTGAGAAGAAAGAAGATCTCAAAGAAAACGAAAAGCGAAAGTAGACCTTACAGATCAGTTCCCCAAATTTGATTCCGAAAACGAAGCCATTTCATCAGGATAATGATAAAGCATCTTATATGTATTGTAATGAACTTTTTTCAATGTCTAAGCCTAAGGAGATTTGGATTTGCTGTCAAAGTTGTAGAAAATGGAGCCACTGTGATGAGTGTGCAGGACTTTCTCCAAAAACGAAAATGTTTATTTGTGAACTTTGCCAACCATAATTAACCCTATTTTACCTTAAAAATATTTTTATTTCAACATACATTATACGAGCAGATATGTATGCCATATTATCCAACTGGTTGGATAAAAGGGCACACCTAACACCTGTGCATGAAGAACGTATATTCAAGGTTTTGGTTCCTGATACGCAGTATTTATATAGTTTTACCCAAAGATAAAGCCAAAACAAATGTTATGTTTTCCTTGCAGTTTTGTACCTTTATATTTAAAATATATATTTTCAGTTTTGTAAAAAGTATGCCGTATTATACCAATTTCCCCTAATAATTATGATAATGTCAAATGTTACTAGATTTTTATTAGTTTCAACATATTTTACAATATTTAAGAAAAAATAATGATTACACTAATTTAATAAATGCAAGGACTTAAAACGAAATGGTGAGAACTTTCTTTATTGCAACGTTTGGAGACAAGTGGAAAAAAAACCTTTAAAACTCCAATGCTCCAAATACTCCAATTTTGAACATTTGGTTCATTGTTTAATGTAAAGGTGCATTCGTTGGTAAAACTAACATTGCGTGGGGAATTACCTATCGTTATTTACCCTTTCCATAACTTCAAAACAAACGTTTGCGCTTCATATTTCATCACCTTTCCTCAATTCCTGATGTTTTTATTGTTTATACGGATGATATACAGGGTGTTATTTAAGTATGTGGCTAAACTCCAAGGGGTGCTTCTTTAAGTGATTCTAAAAGAAAAGTTCATATAAACATGGGTCCAAAAATGCATACATTTTACTTTAACTTTAAAAAAAAATCGGATGTTCGTACATATATCAATCCTCTTTTATTCGATTTTGTTGAAATTTGACAATTCTGTTTATAATAACAAGAGGATAATTTAGCCTCAATTAGATTAAAATTATTAAGTCCAGTGGCGTCCCGGAAGACAGTCCAACTAATATTTTTGACAAAAAAATGGCGCGCCACTGACTTTTTTAAAAATGATATATATTTATCGAATTAAGCAACTACAAATACAACTATTTTATCTTCTCAGTTTTTTTCATATCTTGCTTTGTTTTCGAGAAAAAAAATAAAAACCACTTTATTGCATGTCCACGGAACAATAAGAATAAAAAATTTAAACTAAGTACCAAACTTTTAACCAATTAAAATTACACGAAAGTCCTGTTTTGAATTTTAATATCCTAAAATTTATGCGAAAAAATATTTGGACATACTGTAGACTGTAGGTATATTATAATACATCTTAAACTTTTCGGCAGTATTTTCCGGAAAACTTTGTTGGTCTTTTATTAGTATGTGGGTGCTTTGCACCACCTATTTTCTTTTGCTCATCGTGAAAACTAATAGTTCATTATACTTATCACATTAAAACTCCAATTGGGCTTTTTAACCCCCTATGCTAAGTCATTAAGTAAAAGGGGTTCTTTTACGCTGTTTGATATTAGATGGTCTCGCCGTTATTGTGCCTTGGTACTTTACTAGTTCATTATCTCGAAATAAACTTTTAATTTTCTAAAACCCTCAGCATTTGTAATAGGGTTAAAGAAGTCCTTTTTCTAAAAAATAATATTTATCTGCGTTTATTGAACTAATTGATAAAATTAGTTTCATTAAAAATAGTCTTACATACTACCAAGCTACGTTGCAATTATAGAGACATAATTATTGGGAAAGAAAGAAAAAACTAAAAGTCTTTCTCCACAAAATTTAATAGAATAAAAAATTATTCAAGGGTCTCTACATGTTTCGAACGTAGAAACGTTCATCATCAGGAGACAGAAAAATATGGTGCTGATGGTTTTAGCAGAAGAAAAAGTGGTGTAGAACCTTAATGGAGCTTGTATGGAATTAAAACTTGAAATGTAGAAGAAACATAATATTATGAAAGAAATTGATGAAAATTAAACCATACTGAGTATGTAAGAAGTCAGTAAAGAGATCTAAACTAACCAAAAAAAATGGGGAAGGAGAAAAATCTTTCTAAAAAAGTGTCGAAGATTATTTAAAATTGTTTAAAATTTTTTTTTAAAAAACATCTTTGGGTTTATCTCGGGAAGACATTGTAAGGGTAAAAATTAGTCAAAATAATGAAGGAATCACAGTCTGTAAAAATAGAGATTGAAATTAAAATTAATGAATGGATTAAAAAATTTTTTGACATTTCTTTGAATAAAAAGTAAGTACTTACGGAATTGCATTCCAACAAAAGTCCTTTGTGGGGTACTGAGGGTTAAAGCTCAGTGCAAGAGGTTAATTTAAAAACCAAAAAATTAAACAAGCTGCACATTTTATTAAAAAAAATTTTTTAGACGTCAAAGATGGTTGTTCACGTCCACGTGCTGGGACCAAAGTGAATGAGAGAAAGATTGATTGATAGATATACTGACAGGTAGTATGGCGGTAAAAATTTAAATTACGTAAATTAAAAAGAGAAAATGGGTCTGGTGTCATATAAGGTCGGTCGAATTTTGGTAGTTTTAAAATTTTAACATATAGCCTAAGCTGTATAGAACAGGTTAAAAGCAAAAAAATTGCGGATTATACACTTTTGACGCGAAAAATTAATAATAAACTTTTAATTAATTGACATTTTTACCGAAAATATAGACCCTTTATTTTTCTGTTCCGAAAATGTCAATGCGAGAAGTCTCCATTATTTGACGCAATACTTACTGTGTTGCCACGTCGGACCAATTTTCATGATTTGAAGTCATTAACGCTGGTTAGGTATTTCAAAAAGTCTTAAACCTAATTAAGTTTATTTATAATAAAATATATTTTAAAAAAATAAGGATATTTATTATTTTATTTTATTTATAAACATCCTTGGGCTACGCAATAGAACGCCGGCTACACCTTTAATGGTAACACCTTTATGCGGTAATGGCATCGTACATTAGCGTTGCGGGCTTCGCCCGCTCCGCAACTATTATAAACATCCTTGGGCTACGCAATAGAACGCCGGCTACGCGACGCGCGGCCTAAGTTACACCTTTATGCGGTAATGGCATCGTACATTAGCGTTGCGGGCTTCGCCCGCCCGGCAACTATTATGAACATCCTTGGGCTACGCAATAGAACGCCGGCTACGCGGCCTAAGTTACACCTTTTAATAGTAACACTTTTATGCGGTAATGGAATAAAGTTTATTTATTACATTTATATACAAACCCAAACAAATTTGAAATTACACTTGGCAACACAGCTTCGTGTCTTCATGAATCCACTAAAAATACACCGAAAACCACTAAAACCAGACAAATGGGGTTATGTTTATGTTTTATGCTGACGTTTGCTCTGGAATTGGAATATTATAACATGAAATCATTATTCTGAAGTAAAAAATAGTTTAATTTTAATTTTTTTTGGTAATATAGATTCTACTATATTATATATTGATCTTTTATGGCCATAAGTTGATAAAATAATTGTGGATATTGTATTTATTAGATAAGTAAGTAATACGATACCTTAGGTTTAAATATTAAAAATTGCTTTAATTTGAAAAAAATGGCTTTATCCGCAATTTTTTTTGCACTAAATTGTTTCATTTCATGTTATCTTTTTAATAAACCCAAAAACAGGAAGAAATTCGACCGACCTTATATGACACCAGAACCGCTTTGGGTCATGTCCAGGTCAACAGGTGATGTTAATGGTCATTTACATTAAATTTTATCAATTGGGGTAAAAACACAAAAAGGTAATATAGCGGCGACGAAACAGAGGATGCATAGCATCTTCTGAGTTCAATTTATCGCTTTCTTTTTACAAATGAAAGCTTTTATGTGCATATATTTCAAATATACAAAAACCGCATCGCATTTTCATAAATTGTTCTTATAAGCTCATTTAAAATTTTGTCTGCCAGTTTATATTCCATTTTCAAGTATTTCCTTGCATCGCATTAACTTATAGTACCTTTTTCTCATTACAACAGGCAAACCCATTAAGCATTTTAAGCTTTTTGTACAGTAAAAAGGGTTGTTGTACAACGTTCACCTAATATAATATTACAAGCAGCTCTCGCCTGATGCTCAGCGTACTTAGCAAAAATATTTTTAAAGCTTTTAACTATGCAAAACATTTATCTTCATATTAAAGATATTTTCCAAATCTAATTAATTTAAAGAAGTTTACCGGTCGAAGTCAAAACACATGCATAATCTTAAATAACATTGCATTAACTTTAACAATTTCACTGTGACAAATACTTTACAGCCTAAAAAAATATTTTCCTTAAAGTACGACAATTATAAGATTTAAGCTACAAAGCATGTTATGCGTCGAGTCGTAGTAGTTAAAATTTAGGAGTCCTAAAATAAGGCTATTTTTATGCGCTCGTGAGAAATTCCCGTCTTCGCCTCACACGAAAACTTATGCGAATACAAAAATATTTTTTTGGATGTGTACAAATTCAAATAAAAAAAAAACATTGTATACCCGGTCAATTGTATTTATTGTATTACGACTTACACTTGTTCATTACTACTCAGCTTCGTTACAATATTAAAGGTTATGACACACATATCTTTTAGGATTAGATTTACATAAAGGTTCCCACCTACTTACTGTCGTAAGCCTATCAAGGTGGTAAATTATTTACATTTTGTGTGTTATTTTATTTATTACTTTATGTCATACCAGTACATTATTGTGTTTTTATACCTTAGATACCATCTACATAATGGATTACTTTATGCCCGTGCGGGCATAAAGTACACATTATGGCCCGCGCGGGCATTAAGTGTTGCATTAAGTGTGCATCTTGTTCCATTTTTAATTTTTGACTTTGACACATTAAACATTTTAATACTGTTAAGGTAATGTCGTAGGTAAATATAAAAAATTGGTAAATCAAATTAAATTAAAAAAAAAAATATTTATTATTCAAAACGAACTGGTTTGACATAATAGTTTATATGCACCACGGGTACTAATAGATATATACCCTCGGGCGACTTACGAACCCTCGGGCCAGAGGCCCTCGGCTTTGTAAGACTGTCGCCCTTAAGGCATAATCATCTACTTAGTACCCTTTATACATAAATTACTATTATGACCCTTATTTCTTATTATTTGCTTGCTATTTTGATCTTTCTAATAATTGTTTCGTAATTTTTTTTTTGACTGTGTAATTTTGGCTTTTTCAATAGGATATATAACTGTTTATAACAATAAAATATTTTTAAATTGAGTTAATCATTTCCTTGGCTTACGCTATTTTTTATTTACAATGTGAGATTATTTTTTTTAATTTAAAGTTGATCAGTCTGTATTATCATTTGAGTCATAATTTTGTCATTATACCTAAATATTACTGGTCAAATTACGATGGCATTATATTTACCAGCAGATTTAATTTTGATGACAAATTCATTTGCTGCAGAATTAACTGCGTTGTTGAATATTTTGTTAAATTTAACGAAACCGCTGACTATATACATATATTTTTGAACATACCTTATAGTTTAAACACATTGGTACTTTGTCGTTTTCATGAGTTAAATTCCTAAGTACCTATCTATCTTAGAAACCGTTTACCATACAGCTTGCAAAAAAATATTTATTACAAACATGACTAAAATAAATGGCAGGAAATTATTTTTAATTTGAAGAAATAGTCTTGCTTAAAATGGAGTTGAAAGTATGGGAAAGAAAGAAAAAATTAAAAGTCTTCCTCCACAAAATTTAATACAATAAAAATTCTTTAGGGGTCTGTACATGTTTCGAACGTAGAGACGTTCATCATCAAGAGACAGAAAATTTATTTAATGCTGATGGTTTTAGCAGAAGAGAAAATGGTGTAGAACCTTAATGGAGCTTTTGTGGAATTAAAAAATTGATGTGTGGAAGTGACATAATATAAACTTGAATGACTTTTTCACATACTCAGTATGTTTTACCTTTTCTCAATTTTCTTCATATTATGTCACTTCTACACATCAATTTTTTTAATTCCATAAAAGCTCCATTAAGGTTCTACACCATTTTCTCTTTTGCTAAAACTATCGTATGTATCGAAGGTACCATTTTTGCGATCTAATTGCAGTAAAATTTTAAGTGGGCTGTGAAAGACAAAAAATGGAAAAATACTTTGATTTAAAATATGAAATAGCACGTGTACAAGTTTTATTAGGTTAAATTTTTATTTATTTCCTTAAAATGTTTGTTGCTTCAAAATGCCGACCTTAAATGAAGACACGCATATTTGATAAGCATAAAAAATATTTTGAATATTTAGAAAATTTGATTATTGCGGTAAGAATTTATAGCTGAAACCATTGGCACATTATGCGTAGCATTAGAGACTTTTTGCACCTCTTAATTCGTCATTCGTTTGTCGTTATGGTTATTCTGAGCATGCGCAATGTCAGAAAGGTGATCCGCTATGGTTAATAACCATAACGGACTCCGTTATTTACGGAAGGATAAGGAAGAGCTTATCGTTATCCTTATGGTTATGCTTAAACTGCATGGTTGCCGAAACATACAAAAGTTATCAAGCATCATTGCTATGAATTAAAATTGTGATAATCGATTACTTAAAATCCAAAGCAATAGTAGCTTTACATTAAAATATACAACTTAATCAAATTATTGTTAGGTTAGGTATTTTATTTTGTTTAGGTGCGCCGGCGCCAACTTAATAACTATAGACAGAACGTATAGGCGCTGCAAAATCTCTGGTTTTAACAGTGGCGCTACTCGTTATGTTTAATAAAGTTAACCATAACGGAGCTAAAAACTGATATTAATTTAAGAGGTGCAAAAAGTCTCTATTGCCGTCGTCCCTTTTTATTTGTACACCAGGTACTTAAAGGTTATTATGAAAATAACTTATTATATTCAAACGAAACCCGTAAATTCTGATCGCACACACATCTGAAACAAGAAAAAAAACCGTAACCTACATAAAACTTCTTAGATTTGACAATGCTTTATTTCAGATACATTTTCTTTAAAGTAGCGCCATATTAAATGTGTGTTTTTCTACAAAATCAAAATTGGGCTATTAAAATTTGATCGCATGTGATGCAAAGTTTATTTGCTTTTGACCCTGTATGAGGTAACTTCATAAAGTAAGTATTTTTAAAAACGTAGTTTGTGTCTGAAAGTAATACACCTTAATATTAAGACAAAAAAGAACATAGTGTCGTAAAGTGTTCATTAAGTGGAAAATAAATTTTAGTGGTGGGTAAAAAATCAAAATTATCTTATGTAGCTGAAATTTTGCATGTAGGCTAGAAACTACATTTAAAAAACTTTTTCTAATAACTTTTTTCGATATTTTCATATTATTTTTGAATTATTTTTTGGAAAAAATTAAAATTTGACCGATAATGCGAATCACGTGACTAATATTTTTTTGCTTAATTTTCATCTCGATCGAAGCAGAACTTGATGTCAAAGTCAAATTTCGAATAAAGTTATAAATAAAAAAAAATCTCCTAAGTTGCGGACTTTACTGGTCACACTGTATAAGTTTTTGCGGGATTTCTCATTCTCGCATATTTTTGTCTCGTTTCACGAGATTCTCGTAGGAAAAACTGTCGTCTCGTCTCGCAGGCGGCCGGATCACACGAGACGAGAAACAGCGAGACGAAAGTAAAACACTAAATATAATAACTGATTTCCATAACACCCTGTATATTTCAGCATTTCTGAACAGTGAACTTTACCATTGTGGTAAATAACCTGTTATAATTTTAGTAAATATATATTTTTAAACGCGGTAAAATCAAATTTATGCTAAGACACGATGTAATATTGGATGTATGATAAAAAAATATTCGAAACTAAATTAATGTCCCATTTATTTACTTTTACCTGAAAGAAAAACGAATAGGTTTGTTTCAGCATTTTTTTTTGTCGCTTATCATTTGGTATATTATACCGTGCGAGCAAAAATTATTTGCATCAAAGAGGGCCTTGCATCTAAGGACGTAATGCTTACCCGTAGAGCTTAATACCTGTTGGGTGTCAGTAACTACCTGAATTAACAATCAATCAGTTATTCCGTCATCTTTGACAGTCGTTAGAAGTAATTTGATTCATCGCTAATTTTTCCAATTTCTTGAACAATTCACACGATGGGCTTTACGGAACAGCACAAAACATTTATGGTTGAAGCGTATTTTCGAAACGGGGATAGAGTAAATAGTGAGTGGCAATACAATCCGGGTTTATGCATGGACGATTTTCACGAACATTTTCCTAACGTTGCTTTTATTGCTGGGGATTTTTATTATTGCCTGAAAAGAACCGTGGCTGTGTTTAGGGAAACAGGTTCAATACACCACAAAAAAGGAGCAGGAAGACCATCTGTAAGAACAGAAGAACTTGTTGCAAACGTTCGTGAAATAATGCAAAATACGCCAACAAATTGTATAAGACGCCTATCCCAAGAAGTGGGAACATCTTATGGAACATGCAGGACTATTCTTCAGAAGCAGCTAAATTTATTTTCTTATAAAGTGCAAGCATTCTAAAAAATACAAGCCGCAGGAATGGTTTACCCAAATTTTATTGGAAAGAAATGATTTATTAGACCTGACATTTTTTTCGGATGAAGCCTGGTTCCACCTCTCCGGTTATTTTAATTCTCAGAAAACACGCATGTGGAGTAGTGAAAATCCCCATTTTTTTGTAGCGTCCACATTACACCCTCAAAAAATTGGTGTCTGGTTAGCTGTTTCCCGAAGAAGAATTGTTGGTCCTATTTTTTTCCATGACATAGTTACAGCACAGCGGTATAGAGACAATATTTTGAATCCATTTGTGGAGCAATTAATTGAAGACGAACTACGTTTTGGATATTTTCAACAGGACGGTGCAAACGCCCATACATCCGCCGAGACACACTTACAGCACAGCGGTATGGAGACAATATTTTTAATTCAAGCCCTCTTTGATGCAAATAATTTTTGCTCGCACGGTATGGTATGACATGTCAGGGGTTCCATCCCCCCCTTTCCCCTTCAAGATCAAATCAAATTCAGAATTATATTCCAAGTAAATAATAAGAAAATTATTTAAGAAACTAATTTGTAGGGTTGGAAATTTTATTATTCTTTAAAAAACCCTAAAAATTTGTTTAAACTAACAATTATAAATACAATAAAACTCCACAGGTGATGCACTATTGCGCATATTATCCTCCGACGCACTCACCTACCCTCTTTTGGCGGCAAACAGCGCGTTATAAAAGACAGAAAACCCACCCGGGAGTGTTAATTGTAGTGTAAGAAACAGCGAAGGTTTTTTGCAAAATCACGCACAGTTTACCATTTTAAAATGAGGTTTTTTTGTTTTAACGTTCTTTTAATTGCTTTTTGTCTAGTATGTGAGGTGATAAGTGACTACAGTGAATTGATGTGTAAGTTTTTATTACATTAGAGATGTTTAGTGAATATTATATTCAAAAAGGGTAAAGTTATTATCTAAGAGTACGAACTATTTATTCAACATTTACCGTTATAGTTCAGTATTTGATTGTACTATTAGCCAATGCAAAGATTAATACAGGGTGTTATTTAAGTATGTGGCCAAACTCCAAGGGGTGCCTCTTTAAGTGATTTTAAGAAGAAAACTTCATATAAACATGGGTCCGAAAATGCATAGTTTTTACGATACAGGGTGTCAAACTTAAAAAAAAAATCGGATGTTCCTAAATATCTCAATACTCTTTTATTCGATTTTGTTGAACTTTGGCAATGTTTTTTGTAATAACAATAGGATAATTTAACCTTAATTAGATTAAAATTATTAAGTCCAGTGGCGTCTCGGAAGACAGTCCAACTAATATTTTTGACTGACTTTTTTTAAACTTATGTCTTTTTTCGAATTAAGTAACTACAAATACAACTATTTTATCTTTTCAGTTTTTTTCATATCTTTTTTTGAGAAAAAAAATAAAAACCACTTTATTGCATGTCCCCGGGACAATAAGAGTAAAAATTTAAGCTACTTACCAAACTATCAAGCAATTAAAATTACACGAAAGTCCTCTTTTGAGTTTTTTCGCACAGATTAAAACTGTTTTCGATAAAATAAATTATCATAAAATAATCGCATAACGCAATAATTTATTACTGCAATGTTTTAAAAGTAACAACCATAGCTCTTATTGTCCCGGGGACAGGCAATAAAGTGGTTTTTATTTTTTTTCTCGAAAACAAAGCAAGATATGAAAAAACTCAAAAGATAAAATAGTTGTATTTGTAGTTGCTTAATTCGAAAAAAATACATAATTTAAAAAAAATTCAGTGGCGCGCAATTTTTTTGCCAAAAATATTTTAGTTGGACTCTATTCCGAGACACCACTGGACTTAATAATTTTAATCTAATTGAGGCTAAATTATCCTCTTGTTATTACAAACAAAATTACCAAATTTCAACAAAATCGAATAAAAGAGTATTGAGATATTTACGAACATCCGTTTTTTTTTAAAAGTTTGACAACCTGTATCATAAAAACTATGCATTTTCGGACCCATGTGTATGAACTTTTCTTCTTAAAATCACTTAGAGAAGCACCTCTTGGAGTTTGGCCACATACTTAAATAACACCCTGTATTTCATCGGATACTGGATAGCTTAAGAGTCAAGTTACTGTTTTACGAGAAAATAAATCTCTCAAAAAACTCTCGTCGAACTTTTTTGAAAATCTCGTCTCGCTAAGATCTCGTAAGATGTTTTCTTGTCTCGCAATTTCTTGCTCTCGCAGTATGATGCCACAAAAATATTTTATTTCGGCAAAATTGTAATTCGGTTTATAAGTTGGGGATATAGCCCAGTACGTGGGTATCAAAAAGGGGTGTTTGAATGCAAAAGGTGGTGTAGTAGCGATTTTTTAGTATGTTGTTAGGCTTGGGGCCCTAATGAAAATTCCAAGTTTTCGACCTCGAGGCGCATGCGCTCGAGCCGCCATCTTGGATTTTAGGTACAAAAATTTGATTTTTTGACAATAACTCAAAAACGGTGGCTTTTACGACAAAAGATATTCTATACAAAGTTATAGAGGACAAAATTACCTACATTTTTGTAGAAATTTTTTTTTAGCACACCTATGTTAGGAGTTACAGCTCCGTGAAGTTACACTATTTGAAAAAAAAAATTGGCTGTTAATAACTAAAATAAATAATTTGAAGAAGTAGTCCATGCTTAAAGTGGAGTTGAAAGTATAGAAAAGTAAGAAAAAACTAAAAGTCTCCCTCAACAAAATTTTGTGAAAGAATATAAATAATTTAAACAAATACAAATCATATTGAAATAATTTTTAAAGAGACTTTATCGAGAGAGGGTCATAAATAACCTTTCGTGCATCGAGTCTGTATGCATCAGTGTGTCATGTGTCATGTCTAGCTTGCAGAAGGTTACGCTGTTATAATGGAAAATGTCCAAGTTGATTTGTGCTTTATTTGTGAGAAAACTTTAAGTGAAAGTGACGTTGTCGTTGTAAAGGAAAGAGGTGTAGACACTTTTAAAATCGAGTGAGTTACGAGGTAATCGCGCACATACGCGCATTTTGAGAACACTATCTTCGGTAACTGTGCCTGTGCATGGCGCATGTCAAA
Source organism: Polydrusus pterygomalis (assembly GCA_963969555.1). Classification (NCBI taxonomy): domain Eukaryota; kingdom Metazoa; phylum Arthropoda; class Insecta; order Coleoptera; family Curculionidae; genus Polydrusus; species Polydrusus pterygomalis. The sequence goes on from OZ018379.1 coordinate 27,473,855, forward strand.
AAAATTGTAATAATGAAAAACTGATCTTAAATGATTTTATAATTATGTAAAACTATAATGATATATAATAAGAATAATAAAATAAAACTCAACCAAAATTAAGGTTCCGCATTTTTTTTTCAAATAGTGCAACTTCACGGAGCTGTAACTCCTAACATTTGTGTGCTACGAAAATTTTTTTTTAACAAAAAACGTACTAAATTTTTGTCCTCTTTAACTTTGTATAAAATAGCTTTTGTCGTAAAAGCCACCGTTTTTGAGTTATTGTCAAAAAATCAAACTTTTGTACCTAAAATCCAAGATAGCGGCTCGAGCGCATGCGCCTCGATGTCGAAAACTTGGATTTTTCATTAGGGCCCCAAGCCTAACAACATACTAAAAAATCGCTACTACACCACCTTTTGCATTCAAAAAACCTCCACGTACTGGGCTAATAATACGTGTTCTGTTTTTTTGTACAATTTATCGCTATTTGGGTGGTTCCATTTAAAAAAGTTGGGAAAAAAGTACCTTTGCGTTTTGTTTCACCCTGTATACTATTAGCAGGTTGCGCGAGACTTAAATAGGTACAAGAAATTGTCACCATATGGACCTGTTTTTTTATAGAAAACTATTTATAATCACTTGTTTTCTATAATATACGAGGGGTCAAAATTATTAAGATTTTTCTACAAAATCCTAATTATTTAAAAAACTATTAGGTTTAGGTATAGAGTATGTTACATCAAATAAGAGTAAAATTACCTGGAGAATCCGAAAATACCATTAAAAAAGACTAGGTTTGGATGGGACAATAATTTTAAAATAAGTCACCCTTCAAGTGTCCGCACAACTTTTATGTAAAAGGGTTCCATCCTGTATAATATAACTAAGGATTGCATTGGCATCATTTAAAATCGAAATTCCGAATAAAATTAATAACAAAATTTATGCGTTGTATTTTTCTCCAAACATATTATTGAGGTCCTGATGGAGGTACAGTAGAGCAGCCAAAAAATCGAAAAGGAGGTCAAGAAGTTCAGTAGTATTTATTTTAGACCACATATAAATCCGTTCAAGGATAAGGAGAACCCGAGCAGCGCTAAAGAGCATTTTTCCACAAAATAAAAAAATTATTATAAAGTTCAGAAACCACAGCTACAGTAAAAATAGTACCTCAGGCAAAAATTTTAATGAAAATTTCACCCAATCAATACTCATCCAATGATCGCTCGGTTTGTTTTGGCAAATATAGCAAGGAAAGATTTATTTCTAATATATAATTTTCTACCAACTGTAGTGAACTAAACTAAATATTAGATAAGAATATAAGATATATGAAATCTGAAGGTGTTGTTTTTGTGTTATTAAAATTGGTAGAAAAAGTTTAACCAGGATTATTTTATTATTACGTAACGTAATAAGTAATGCATAAATTTATGGTAGATTTATTTCTAAAAAATAATTTTCTACCAACTTTAGTAAACTAAACCCAATATTACAAAACAATATGAGTTATATGAAACCTAGAATTGGTATTTTCATGTTACTAAAATTGGTAAATAAAAATGTTTATTGTTTTGTGTTTATTTAAATATTTATTGACGTACATACCTATAACTAATTAATAACAAATATCTATTATAAACTCATTTTGTTGTGAAATTTTCTTACCAAATTATACCTTAAAATTTTTTCTCGCACACGAATATTTTAAGAACATTTTCGTATTCGTGTGCTCAAAAATATTTCTGGATATAATTTGACTTCTAGATGGTATTACAAGTGATAAATTATACCTGTCATTTTTAGGACTTGCGTTTTGACATGTTGCTATAACAAAAAAATTTCGAAAATCTCCCTACAATTATCTCTGGCTTGACAGCTGCAATAGAAATAGTGACGTTGGTGTTATTATAAGGCGGAAATGTATTATTCTTTTTGTAGGCATTATTATTTAATTTAATTTTTAAAGAATAATATTTATGTTAGATTATTATTTAAACCTTGCTTTATTAGAGCACAGGGAAAGTAAAAATAATGCAATTTAAACTACTTATGATTTTTCAAAATATAGTGCCCACTATTGTTTTTTACAACACAGGGTTGTATTATGTCCCTTACATTGGTATATCACCAATTTAATTTTATTTTCAAATAGTTTTCGCATAAAATTTTCTTGCCGAATCTCCCACAAGCTTAAATTATCCCAAGAAATTCGCACCTCGAAATAATTTCCAGAAGTCTCACAATTTTGAGAAATTGTGTATTAACATCTTATAAAACAAATAGTTACACGTGTTTCGGCCATCAGGAGACCTTGCGGTTCCAAAATTAAAAAGTAAAAAAAAAACAAAGGTTTTGTTTTGTTTATTAAAATGTAGAGTGGGTGTATTTTAAAATTTTTAATTTTGGAACCGCAAGGTCTTTATTTATTTATTTAGCGTATGGCGCTTTACACACATAATACAATATATACAAAAACTAAACTAACGAAAAGTTAGAATATACAACATAGAACATAGATATAGTATATAGTCAAGAACACGACAGGTAAATTCTGTTAATAATACAAATAGTTTTAGAGCGCGACGTCCAGTCTATTTAGCCAGTGTATAGCTTCTTGGGGGAGTCCAACAAAATCTGAAAGGGGTCCAGGATATGCGCGAGTGGAGCATTCGGTCGTGATATGGCGAATCGTCTGGTTACCATTTTGACAGTCACATTGGGGAGATTGGGTTATTCCCCATTTGAAAAACGAGTCACCGCAACGCCCGTGACCTGTGCGGACTCTATTTAGTTTCGACCAAGTGTTACGGGGTAGATCGAAGCCATTTGGTGTTGCGTTCACATTTAGGACTTGATGCCATTCAGGAGGTGCAGTCTGGAGCCACCTTAGTCGCCAGCTGTTCTTAGCATTGAAATGGGAGTTAGCAAGTTCGATAGCCGTAGCGATAGGCCTTGATTTCAGACGTTGTCTCCCGGCTGGGAAGTCTTCGCTTATGGGAAGATCCGGATTGCTAATTATTTTATTGTATTCTCGAAGTAGTGCTCGGGAGCGGCGAAGGTCCGGAGGCTCGATATGACTCAGAGCAGGTAGCCAGCACAGTGGTGTTGATTTTATGGTGCCCGAGATGGTGCGCATAGCGTCATTTAGTTGCACATCCACTAGTTTGGTGTGACTGCTGTTGATCCATACAGGTGCACAATACTCTGCTACAGAGTAGACGAGGCTGAGGGCTGTAGTTCTCAGGGTGTCTGCAGCAGCACCCCATGTTGTTCCTGCTAGCTTATGTAGAATATTATTTCTCGTTTTTAATTTTGCAGCCGTGTTGGTGAGATGTTTTTAATAAGTTAAAGTCCGGTCCAGGGTGATACCAAGATATTTTGGAGTTGGGTTATGGTGGAGAGGTGCTCCGTCGAAATACACATTAAGCCTTGTGTTAGCCATTTTGTTGTTTAGGTGAAAACAGCAAGACTCAAGTTTTGTTCATACTAGGCTTCAATCTCCATTCTCGGAAGTAGACTTCCAGTCTGGTAAGATCATTCGTTACAGTATCTTCTGTTGCGGTGATGTTCTTGTGCTGTACGGCAATCGCAAGGTCATCCGCATATCCAAATTTCCTGGACGTGGTAGGGGGCAGATCCGCAATATACAGGTTAAAAAGTAAGGGAGCCAACACAGATCCTTGGGGTAACCCGTTGTTGAGTGCTCTTTTTGTGCTGCACTGATTGTCCTTGTTCACGATAAACTGTCTGTTTGCGAACATATTATTAATGAGGCTGGTCGTTTTAGTGCACTGTATGGTAGTTAATAATTTCAGAAGCATCCCCTCTCTCCACACGGTATCAGACCGCAAGGTCTGATGATGTCTGAAAGGGTGAAACACGTGCAATCAGTTTTTTTTTTATATGTTAATACACAATTTTGAGTCCGAGACTTTGTGTCTTTTTCGTCGTCGTCGTTAAGTAGAACGTCGACATTAATATCTCAAAAAATGTTTTTACTGTAACTAGATATAGTATACTTTTTTAACACGCTTATATTAGCTTCACCTGTATGTTTGTTTGTAACCGACTTCTTTGTACCCGATTTTGACCCACTTTAAACGGTCAGATTTAATTTAAATTTTATAGACTTATCAAGAACCGCTGACAATACAATAATTTGATAAGTTCATCTCATTATCCTGATCAGGATCGCCGGAATTAAATCATTTTTGGTACATTCTTTCGCTATCAGTTGGTCCGTTGGCCGAGCGGGTTTGTTCGGGTTTGTTGATCCAATGCTTTGAATCTAGCCATTTAAAAAAAATGGATCCACTGCTTTAAATCTAGCTATTTCAAAAAGTCATTGTTAAATTGGTGACAGCATTCCATCTCTACTCCGGACCTCTCTATGACTATCTCTACTAAAAAAAAATGTCTTAAGGTGGGAGTATCAACATGCTTGCCAACCTATAACCTATTTCGCGTAGATTTATTTATGTTTTCTAGCTTTTATACAAAATTTAAAGAAAATCAGTATCGACTTGATATTTTATAGGTAATAATTGACATATTTAATAAATATCAATGAATTTCCTAACTTATTTTAGGAGGATTGTATAGCGAAAAATATCGGGTAAGATTTTTTTTAACATTATTATGTCATTGTCACTCATTGTTCTTTCACTATACAGTTCTCCCAAAATTAGCAATGAAATAAATTGATATTTTTGTAATATATCAGATACTACCTAAATAATGTACCGACGATATTGATTTTCTTTAAATGTTAGTTATTAAAATAATATACTCAAAAAATCAACGCGAAATAGGTTATAGGTTGGCAATAAATTGAACGACGTTGAGAATTCAACCTTAACAATAAACTAAAAAATGAAAAATAAATATAGTTTAAAAAAACTCAAAAACACGCTTTAATAAGTAATCAAACTAAAAACAAAAAATAAATATAGTTTAAAATAATTCTTGAAATTCTTAATATAGGCAGAAAATAATAATGAACGATAAACATTAGTATTATTGTGAAAAAAGCGTGGGGCCCTTTGTGCTATATTTTTCGTATATCGAGCACCCCACGCTTTTTTTGCAATAATACTAATGTTTATCGTTCATTATTATTTCCCGCCTACATTAAGAATTTCAAGAATTATTTTAAACTATATTTATTTTATTTGATTAATTAGTAAAGAGTGTTTTTTATTTTTTTTAAACTATATTTATTTTACGCCGAAAGTTCAAATTTTAAAATCCCCATTTTTTAGGGGCTTTGTAAAAAACAGTTTTGTTTATCTCCAAAGATGTATTATAACTGGTAGCCATAGAAAGTGATGATGGTCAAATTCAAGTTTTTTGTTTTAGAACAGGAATATCGTAAAGAAACTAACTTTTTATGACCACAGGGCTTGTTGGTCATGCGAACAAACCCAAATAAAAAAAAATTTATCATCTCATATTTGCTTTTTTTTAAACTTTATTTTAAACTTTATTTTAAATAATTTATTATTAAAAGGAAAGAAAAACACAAAGTCAAGGATTAAACCTCAGTACCCCAAAAAACTTTACTTTTACATAACAACATTATTGTGCTACTGCACTTCTATCCTCATAATGTGTCACTTATGCTGGATATAAATATTAAGAATGAAATCTAAATAATTTCCTACACCTTTTTAGAAAGTTTTTTTCTCCCGGGTTTTTTTCTTTTCTCTTCTTCTCCATTTAGTTTGGTTGGTTTAAGCCTACTTTAACAACGTTTTTGAATGCTCAGTATTCATCCATTGTCAATTTTTCAAGCCATGTTTCTTCTACATTTAAAAAATTTTACGTCCATAAAAGCTCCATTAAGGTTCTAATTTTCTCTTTTGCTAACAACATCAGCATAAAATAGATTTCTGTCTCCTGATGATGAACGTTTCTACGTTCGAAACATGTAGAGACCTTTCGAACTAGAATTTTATTCTATTAAATTTTGTGGAGGAAGACTTTGTGTTTTTCTTTCCTTTTCATACTTTCAACTCCACTTTAAGTATGGACTATTTTTTCAAATTTATTATTATTATTATACATTAAACACTCATTTTTTTATATCAAACACGACGTTCTTATTTATGTCAATCAAGGGTGATTATTCCAAATTGGCTAATAATTTTGCATAAAAAAATCTTTTAGTACCTACTAGAGTAAATACAGCCTACTGGGGATAAACGATATTCCCTCCCATTATACATTTTAAATATTTTATACCGAAATCAATAAAAATTGAATAAGGATCAAATGTAAAGCTCTTAAAAGTAAAACAAAAATTATCTTTCTTTGTCTTTTTTGTAAACTTTATTCTTATAGTTTTAAAGTTCGAACTCATATATTTAGTCATCTTTATAGGTGACAACTGTAGGGTCGTCGAATTTTTAAATCGAATATTAGGTACAGTAATTTGATCGAACAAACCTGAAAAAGGCTTTCCAAAAAACATGGCGACAATGGCCATTACATGAAAACCATATAGACGAGGTACAATTTAAATTACAATACAAACACAGGCCTTCATTTAAAGTAACATTTCAACTTCTAGTAAATAATACATTACAAAATATATTTACCAGAGTTTTAAATTTAGCCAATCAAAATACTTAGATATATAGTCTCCCAGTTTAGTTTTTACCGTGTCATTATTTTACTATACCATATAATATGACGATCTGACGTTAGTTCGATTTTTTGCAATTAAATCGTTTAACTGCCAAAATAGTTTTAGTTCTATTTAAGAAAACAGTATGTATAGTTGACGACATATAAATTCGTACACTCCACCCATACATAACGCAATTACAACAAAATTGGGTAAAACGGGTTTTTCACCTGGCTGCTTATACCTGGAGAAAACCAGCTATATACATAGCTGTAAATTATTGTATGTACGATTTTTTAGCATAAGTAAAAATGGTTATTTCTAAATATTTTTGTGTTTAAATTACAGCCGCGAAATAAGAAAATTATAAAATAATACCAGGAAAACTACAAAAGTATAAAGCCAAAACGGGTATATTTATTAACAAACAACAAACAAAATACTAATATTTAATTGCTGCGCCATTGGATTCTAACAATAATCGTAATCTTCTTGGCATTGAAAAATAATACTTCTGGTGTAATCCGGAGTTAGCCCTTCCCAAATTTCTTTTATTTTATCAAATAACTCTATTTCATTTTGTGGTTTAAAATTTATTTGGTACATTTTTTTTATCATCAATCCCCAAACATTTTCAATTGGTTTTAAATCAGGACTTCTTGAGCACCAAGGCAGACATGTAACATTGTTTTGTCTAAACCACTTTCCTATATTTCTTGCAGTATGCACAGGGCAGTTATCCTGCTGAAATATAAAGTTATTTCCTTCAAAAACTATCGCGGCAGAAGGAAGAAAAACATTTTCCAAAATCTGAAGATATATATTACTGTTTGGTGTTCCACTAATATTCCAGCACCGTAAACACTTATCCATGCCCACACATTAACGGAGAAACGTCCACTGGTTTGCTTTTTTTGAGTATAGGTACCTACTTCTCATCATATCGGGAATTTGGTGGTCTATATACTCGAATCCTTCCATTATATGTAGACTGAAAAGTTTTCTCATCGGAAAAGATAACATTTGCAAAAAAAAAATATTTTTTTGTTAAAATATTGCATAGCAAACCCAATTCATTGTTCCTTATCACTATTTTTTAAAAACGGTTTAGATGCAGCTGCTCGATTTCTTAATTCGCAACATTGTAGATGAAGCAGGAAATCCGGTTATAAGCATAGCGGATACTGCAGTTTCAAATGGATTTTGCCTTAAATACCTACTCCACCAAATTTCGGTCTTCTTCATTTGATGATTTTCTATTATTTAAACCAGACCCAACACACCTTTCAAGTGTTTGATGATGGCGCTATTTTTTTATAATTCCTTGAACAGTACTTCTAGGTACTCTAAAATGATCAGCTATTTTTCCATAAGACCACCCTATTTCTACTAAACATATTATTCTTGCTTTTTCAATAATACTTAAATGAGGCATTTTTAAATCAGATAAGATAATGACAATACTTTGTCAGATACCATGATAACAATTAACACGTAACAAAGGGAATAAAGGTAAAAAAAGTTGCATTTAGGTACAGTGTCACAGTTTAGTGTAGGAAATTATCTGTCGTCAACTCTACAAAAAAAATTGTGTGTGCTTAATACCACACGACAGAACAACAAGGTGAAATTAATAATATCGAATAAATATATTTCCTAAAATTGAACAACCCTTGAAAAAAATGCCAGAACATACCTGAGACGCAACAAGTGTCTATCTTGTGATCTTAAACACACAAACAACGCACACTGTTTCCACGTCGATACTGAATGCGACTGATACGGCATGCTCTTTCATATAACGTTCATTCGGGTCAGTTCGGATTGAATATAGGAGTCGAATTCGAGCGTAACACAGCCGACCGAGCGTTACGCGTGACAGACACGCGTGACGGCTTAGTTTAATTTAGTGCCCACAAAAAGTGCTAAACGCGCCTAAAGAAGTTTTCACTTTAAAAATTTTTTGTTATGAATTTAAGGAAAAACCAAAAAAATATTTTTAATATAGTAGGACCTAAATCGGATTGCACAAAGATTTTATTTAAAAATTAATTAATCAGACAACATTGACTGTGACATAAATAACAATGACAGAAATGATTTTCTCACAATCAGCGTGGCCTGGTTAGTTTAATTCTTGATTTACTAATTAGGCAACTATCATTGTGCATAAATAATGTTTGACGATGTCACCGTCACAGTTTCCTGGTTAGTTAGTTATTAGCTTTATTCTTACAAGCAATTGAAGACATAAAGTGGACAAGGGTGTTATGTCGCATTTTTTTTAAACTACTTTTTTTTACTTTTTGAGCATCCCTGGTATAGATCATACTATTAGTAAACCTTAAATGCAACTTTCTTCATAATAAAAGATTTTTTTAAGGATAAAGGTGTTAAGTCACTCAAACATAATAATAATAATAATAATAATAGTAATATTTATTAATTAACATGTTGTTTATTGGTTACCCAATTGGCCTTCGACCGAGGTCCTTTAGCCGTAATAATAATAATAACATTGAATAACCTCGAAGTTTAAATATGTGACATGACACCTTTATCCACTAACATCTTTAATTGTTAAGCGATTTTCAATTTTTCTTTGCGCATGCGTGGTTTTAACTGGTTGGACATTTCTTGCTTTGCGTTTACATTACAATTTGGCTTCTGCGAACGCCGGATTTTCTGTCAGCGGTTTGGGATTTGTCGTATGCGAACGCTTTTAAAACACGTTTCGGTACGAACGAAGCTATTATTAAAAACTTTTTTGCAACCCAACATGTCCTGACGTTTTCTGACACTTGTCATTTTAAACCTAGAACTGAAGAAAATTTAGGAGGGTTTTATATTACTAAAATACGGTCATACTTATATTTGGCAGTAGAGGATTAATATACAATGTCGCCAAGCTCGAATCTTTATCTAAACCCGAACCTATGACCCGAATACGATCAAAGCGCTACTAATGCAGAAATAAGGACTAAACAATCTTTACCTTGGCCATTTCGCCATTTAAAGTGGGAACTCTAAGGGTAGGTAGATACTTTAATTATTTGGCTTACAAAAAAATCTCCTCTAATACATTTTTTGTATGGATGATATATCTGAAAAGTACATGGAAAGAAATAGGGGTGATCTTCATCTTTGGCAGTAAAAGAAATTTGTTCCCTGTGTACTCTTTATCTGCATCCTGCATCGATTTTTTTTTAATTTGGAGTCAATTAAACGGGTGTTAACGAGTGGAAACCACAAACCAGCGCGTTTTGCCGCGGATGACTCAACTAAATTACAATACAATTTTTTTTATTATATCAATTAATAAAATTAATTTTAATTAAAAACAAATTTATTGCTTTAATTTAAAAAAATAGAATACTATAATTTAGAAATAGAACGGGATTAAGTGGTTTTTCTGCCAGTTGTAACGTAAACGGGTTTGAAATATATAATAAACATTATGAAAAATTGGTTTGGTCCCTAGAATAAAAAATGTTATAAAGTATGGGTTCTAATTTCAAACATTTAAAAAAAAAATTATTTTAATGTATTAATTTTTTATAAAAAACAACTACTGTACTTTGCCGCATCAGTAGTACTTAATGACCATCCTGTATATATTGGTTAGTTGAAACCAAAGGCGATAAACAAAGATATACCAGGCATCTAATTCATTTACGTACTAATTTTACAATTTTCAAAAAAACAATTATTCGCAGGACAAATTCAAATTTTGTCTGGTGTACCTCAAGGATCTATCGTTGGACCTATTCTATTTACTATGTATACCATAGATATTTTAAAATCTTTAAAGCACTGTAAGGTTCAGGCATATGCAGATGATACACAAATTTACCTTCATTTCGATTGCCAAGACTATAGACACGCATCGAATTTGCTTAACGAAGATTTAAGCATGTTAAATCAACTTTCTTTAGATCACAATCTAAGGTTGAATCCATTAAAGTCATCCTTGATGCTTTTTGGGAATAAGAACAAAATTGGCTTTTTGAATGATAATATCAATATAATTATTGATGGTGTTAGGCTCCCCGTATTAAAACAGCTAAAAATCTGGGAATAATCCTGGATAATGAACTAAGGTTTAGGGAGTATGTCAAAAAACTAATTTAAAAGTCATATAATATGTCTTTAAGAGTATTATACAACAACCGTCATGTCCTAAATTTTAAAGTGCGTAAAATGCTCTGTGAGAGTTTCGTTTTATCCAGCTAATTACTGTGATTTCATTTATGGGCCTTGCCTTGATGTAGCAAGATAGGAATAGGATTCGAAGGGTACAGAATACATGCTCACGCCTTATTTTTGGATTTCGAAAAATTGATTATATTTCTCATACGTTTAAAAATCTCAAGTGGCTAGTAATGAACAACCGTAGAACTTTACATTTGGGGATTTTTTTGGTTAAAACTCTAAATAATCCGGCTCTGCCTCTTTCTTTAAAAAGTAGGTTTGTATTTCGTGAAAATATACATTCCTGTGACATGAGATCATTTACCTACAACTCTGTTAAATTGTATAACTCTTTACCCAATAAAATGGTTTTCCTTGGCAGTAACAAATTTAAATTGCAATATAAAAAATATGTACTCAGTTTTCAAAATGAACAACTTCGTTAATTATTGTTGTTAAATTATTATTTTTATCAATGTTCTGCAGGTCATTCTTCGAATCATGTATTTGTCGTCTTCTTCATCAGGTTAGAATGTAGCGTATTTTTCTTTTTTCTAGAATGTTAACTATTGGAACCAATTTTTTTTATTTCTCCTTTCTACGATATTTATATAATATAATATGTACCGGGTGAACCACTAAGAATGGTCGTCGGCTATATCTCAGAAACTGGAAGTCATAGAGCTTTTAAGTAAAATATGTTTTAGTAAAAGTGCCCAAAAGAAAATGTTGGAAATTATTTTCGTGTTTCTAAACTCACCGCTAGAGGGCGTAAATCCAAAATTTTCCATTTTTTGAAGGGTACACCCTGTATGTTTTTAAATTTTCAAATTCCACATAAAATTATAATTATTTTTTATTAAATGCATTATTAGTCTATACTTCATAGTTTCCGAGATATTGACTCTCGAAAAGTGATATTTTTGAACTTTGACAGCTTCTAACTTTTTAACAGTATGTCTTAGAGCAAAACGGCTTACATGACCCTATCTTCAATTTTTATAATCTTCCCAAAAAATCAACTTCCAGTTAAACCGGAACAACTATATTTCCTGCTTTCGAGTTACATCCGGTTTAACCGGAAGTTGATTTTTTTTGGGAAGATAATAAAAATTGAAGATAGGGACATGTAAGCCGTTTTGCTCTAAGACGTACTGTTAGAAAGTTAGAAGCTGTCAAAGTTTTAAAATGTCACTTTTCGAGAGTCAATATCTCGGAAACTATGAAGTATAGACTAATAATGCATTTAATAAAAAATAATTATAATTTTATGTGGAATTTGAAAATTTAAAAACATACAGGGTGTACCCTTCAAAAAATGGAAAATTTTGGATTTACGCCCTCTAGCGGTGAGTTTAGAAACTCGAAAATAATTTCCAACATTTTCTTTTGGGCACTTTTACTAAAAAATATTTTACTTAACAGCTCTAGGACTTCCAGTTTCTGAGATATAGCCGACGACCATTCTTAGTTGTTCACCCGGTACATTCATAATTCTTTATTTATATTTTTTATTATTATTTTAGCAAGCAGTGTGGGGTTCAGTAGAGTAGCCTTTGTGGCTAGACTGCGCCCCGCTTTTGCTTGTCTGCCTATTATTATTAGTAGGTATTTGTAATTCTTCTTTGTTCATCATAATAAAAGACGTTTATTATTACTATATTATTGGTAAATTCTTAATAGTTACAAAGTAAGTCAATTTAGGCTCAAACGAGTCTTTACACACGAGCTAGACAACCCGCCTTCGGCTCAGTTCACCAAAAAGCCAGCATTGGTTGCTATGGACCGCAATCCAACCAAGCGTACCTGATAAGTTTTTCATTTAATTTCTGAGAATCTGGAACTTTACAGAATTTATTAGACAAAACTAATAAATAATAAAAGTTCTCGAAACCAATCTTAAGACAAGAATGTGTCTATTGGAACGTGATCTATTACGTATTTATTTTATTTAACTTGTTATGCAAATATCTGTATCATAGGCAATAAACTTATCATTATGGATAGACCGACTACTTTTAATTCACCTAAAAACCTTTAATTTTTGAAAATAAAATTTTAATGTTGCCGAAAACAATTAAATTAAATAACACCCGATAAATATAATTAACGACGTTTAGACACATTTTTAAGTTATTATGTCATATGCAAATAAAAAAAATATGTTTTGAATATAATTATTAAAATCAAATAAACTGCTTGCGAAAAAGATCGTAATCAGGAATTTTTAATATAACTTTTAATTATCTGCAAATAAAAAATATTACTTCTTTGGTTGAGTCCCTAGATCACGAAAATGCTGTCTATCTGTTAGATGGTTCGAAGGCTTAAGGTGGGAGTATCAACATGCTTGCCAACCTATAACCTATTTCGCGTATATTTATTTAATTTTTCTAGCTTTTACACAAAATTTAAATAATATCATTGTCGTCTTCATATTTTATAGGTAATAATTGACATTAAATAAATATCAATGAATTTTTATTAAATATTTTAGGAAAATTATATAGCGAAAAATATCGAGTAAGATTTTTTTTAACATTATTATGTCATTCTTCTTTCACTATACAATTCTCTCAAAATTAGCCATAAAATAAATTGATATTTTTGTAATATGTGAGATATTACCTAAATATTGTACCGACGATATTGGTTTTATTTAAATGTTTTTTTTTATTCTTTTATTTTACGTCGGCCTATTTCCGCAACGAGGCCAATCACCGACGCCAGGGAATTTGTCACACACTATCTGGTAATTTTGCCGAATCCCTCTTTGTCGAGGGTAGGGTTCTTTAACGTACCAACATTCATGACACGGGGCCCACAGTTTAACGTCTCTTCCGAAAGATGGCGCACCTCTTAAACCAAATTCCAAATTTAACATCGACGTTGCCGGCACCGGGATCGAACCCGGGACCTCGATCTGTGAGGCCGCTGCACTGACCACCAGACCACAACGCCGATTATTATTTAAATGTTAGTTAATCAAATAATAAACTAAAAAAAGCAACGCGAAATAGGTTATAGGTTGGCATTAGATGGAATGACGTCGAGGATTCCACCTTAAGAACTACTTGACAAAGAATGACGAAATTTTGTATGTGGATTAGGTATTATTATCCTGCTGAAACCCGTAGGGGGAGGGGGGGGGGGGGCGGGGGGTTGTATGCAAAGTTTTGAAGGAAAAGGTTCTCTTTTATGTGTTTTCGTATGATTCCAAGAATAGTCAGATAAACTGTTACCCCGCCCTAGCTACGGTGCTGATTCTGCTCCTTTTATCAAAAATTGAACGAATCCCTGAACGATATCTAATAACAAACTTTACACTGTCCTGGAAAGAACCTAAATGTGTCAATTTGTTACTTTTTTTAACTAAATTCTAGAAGTTTGCTAGGGACACTAATGTTGTTATCTACACCTTTTAAACTTTATTACCTGTTGATTTTTTAAGGTAAATACTTACTTAATCTAACAGCGCTCTTACCTAACGGCATTTGTTCGTGTTGTGATGAATTTTTGATATGTCGTTCATAGTTGAGGGACAGCATTTTATTCGTACCTATATTAAAATTAGGAATAAAAATTAACATATGGGTTTAATTTAAACAAAATTGAAAAAAGTGTGTCGATGCCTCGTACCTAACCAGAGTTGGCTTCATTTATATCAAATGATTTAAATCAAGTGTTTTTTTGAAAGAATCAATGACGAAATCATTGTTTTAAATTTCAGATATATTTGCCTAAGATTTTATTATCTACCATTATAATTGGTATAGGATTGTATTTAGTTACCTACATACAGTGTGTGTATAAAGTCTGGAAACGGCTTAATAACATCACAATTTACTGGCCGATTTAAACCAAATTTGGTACAGTTGTGTTAGGCCCTCCTCACATGAAGCAACTAAAAAGAAACGAATTAGAAACTTAAATCACCATTCAGTTACTTATTAGTCACTCGCCGTGTATTTCAATGAGCATCCGCATACAGGGCTACTAGTTGGCAACTGGTTTGCAACTCGTCAGTAATCAGTCAAGTCTCAACCCGACGTGTAGGTCGCTCGGCGATTGGTTTCTAGTTTATTCTGTAAACAACCGCAAAACGGCAAAAATGGCAGACCAACTATTGAATTTAAGACTAGTAGCAGGAGTGGAAAAATATCTGTATCGTTATAACCACACGTTAAATGAATATTCACGGAAAGACATTACCGAAAAAGCTTGGAATGCTATTGGAAGCGAATTAAATGTTAAATTTTTGCACTATAATAATAAAGGATAATATCTTCATCACTTATCCATTTTTTAACACGATAAAAAATAACAATAGTTATCATTACAATACTGAAATAATAATGTGTACACCATATAACAAAGCCACCATAATCGAGAAGTGACTTGATTTTATAAACTTTCAGTAGCGTCGTGTGCGATTCATAGTTCGTTACTAGTTTATAATTTAAGTTTCTAATTAGTTAAGTTTCTTTTTAGTTGCTTCATGTGCGAAGGGCCTTAGAGGATCTAACGCACCGAATGACGATATTGGCGTTGTTGCCAGCTTTTTAGTTTGTCTGGAATTCGAACGAATTTTATATTTTTAAATATAACACCCAGTATATTTTTACATTTTTAAATTCCACATAAAATTATAATTATTTTTTATTAAATGCATTATTAGTCTATACTTCATAGTTTCCGAGATATTGACTCTCGAAAAGTGACATTTTTGAATTTTGACAGCTTATAACTTTCTAACAGTACGTCTTAGAGCAAAACGGCTTACATGTCCCTATCTTCAATTTTTATTATCTTCCCAAAAAAATCAACTTCCAGTTAAACCGGAACAACTATATTTCCTGCTTTCGAGTTACATCCGGTTTAACCGGAAGTTGACTTTTTTGGGAAGATAATAAGAATTGAAGATAGGGACATGTAAGCCGTTTTGCTCTAAGACGTACTGTTAGAAAGTTATAAGCTGTCAAAGTTCAAAAATGTCACTTTTCGAGAGTCAATATCTCGGAAACTATGAAGTATAGACTAATAATGCATTTATTAAAAAATAATTATAATTTTATGTGGAATTTAAAAATGTAAAAATATACTGGGTGTTATATTTACAAATATAAAATTCGTTCGAATTCCAGACAAACTAAAAAGCTGGCAACAACGCCAATATCGTCATTCGGTGCGTTAGATCCTCTTACACAACTGTACCAAATTTGGTTTAAATCGGCCAGTAAATTGTGATGTTATTAAGCCGTTTCCAGATTTTATACACACACTGTATAATAATAACTATGTATCATGTTTTTTTTTTTTTTTTAGAATTGCCGTTTCATTTGTTAAAGTTTGTTATAGTAATGTTATAACTAAAAAAAGTAACAAATTTATATTTTTATACTCCATTCTTTTATTAACACGCTTTTATTAGCTTCACTTGTATGTTTGTATGTATGTTTGTTTGTAACCGACTTCTTTGTACCCGATTTTGACCCACTTTAAGCGGTCAGATTTAATTTAAATTTTGTAGACTTATCAAGAACCGCTGACAATACAATAATTTGATAAGTTTATCTCATTATCCTGATCAGGATCGCCGGAATTAAATCATTTTTGGTACATTCTTTCGCTATCAGTTGGTCCGTTGGCCGTGCGGGTTTGTTCGGGTTTGTGGATCCAATGCTTTGAATCAAGCCATTTTTTAAAAAATGGATCCACTGCTTTAAATCTAGCCATTTCAAAAAGTCATTGTTAAATTAGTGACAGTATTCCCTCTCTACTCCGGACCTCTCTATGACTATCTCTACTCAAAAAAATTTTTTTTTCTTAACAATAACTCACTAAAAAATGAAAAATAAATATAGTTTAAAAAAAACTAAAAAACACGCTTTAATAATTAATCTCGTAATTAATCAAACTAAAAAGCGGAAAATAAATATAGTTTAAAATAATTCTTGAAATTCTTAATATAGGCAGAAAATAATAATGAACGATAAACCTTAGTATTATTGTGAAAAAAGCGTGGGGCGCTTTGTGCTATATTTTTCGTATATCGAGCACCCCGAGCTTTTTGCACAATAATACTAATGTTTATCGTTCATTAATATTTTCTGTCTATATTAAGAATTTCAAAAATTATTTTAAACTATATTTATTTTCCGCTTTTTAGTTTGATTAATTATTAAGGCGTGTTTTTTAGTTTTTTTAAACTATATTTATTTACGGCAATTAAATTATTTACTGTTGTAACTGTGTTGCATCTGAACAAAAAATAATGAAATAATGCAAATCTAAATAAAATCCAAAAATTCTGATTTCAATAAAAAAAATGATTTAAATCAAAAAAATCAGATTTTTGATTTTTTTTTATCATCATTTGTGTCAACCCTGAACCTAACTGATAAAAATATTTTAAAGAAAGAATTTATACAGAGTGTTTTTCTATGACCGTCCATTAGAATATTTCGGAAAGTAATGCAATTTCAATCCTGCAAATTTGAATAATTGGGTTTTCGAAAATGCTCTCTTCAAATTAAATAACAGCGACCATATTATGCGACTTCCGGTTATACCGAAAGTTGTCTCAAACTTTCTTATTTTAAATTAATCACTCTGTATATATTTTTTTTATGTTCCTTTCTTCATTTTCAATAAATGTTATTGAAAGTATTTGTATCCTACTTTATCCTCTTTGCAATAAATTATTCATCGACATCTAGATACCGAGTTTATTCAAGAGAAATATTGTGGAATATAATGGAGAATAATACCTTCTAGAAATGCTGACATATTAAATTTATTTTTTTTATTTATTGCGAATGCAACAAAATTATAAGTCGAATGTATAGTTTTCAATGAAAATTATCCGAATTTAACACCAATAAATAAAATAAAATTGGAAAGAAAGAAAAAACTAAGTCTTCCTCCACAAAATTTAATAGAATAAAATGCTTAGTCTCTACATGTTTCGAACGTAGAAACGTTCATCATCAGGAGACAAAAAATATAATTAAAAAGTGCTGATGGTTTTAGCAAGAGAAAATGGTGAAGGACCTTAATGGAGCCTTCATGGAAATAAAAAATGATATGTAGAAAACACATAATATGGAGAAAATATTAAAATTTAAATTTTAAAGCATACTAAGTATGTGAGACGTCAGTAAAAGGGGTCTAGACCAACCGTATAAACTGGGAAAGAAGAAAAAAAAACTTTCTATAAAGAAAGTGTCAAAAATTATTTAAAATGTTTTATAAAACATTTTAAATAATTTTGAAACATGTAGAGACTAAGCATTTTATTCTATTAAATTTTGTGGAGGTACTTTTAGTTTTTTCTTTCTTTCCTATACTTTAACTCCACTTTAAGCATGGACTACTTCTTCAAATTAAAATAAAATTGTTGCGATTAAAAGTAAATAAAAATTAAGTAAGTAACAATAAAACTAGTCACAAAAAATAATTTTAAATTAAATGTTCGGTATGACCCCCATTGACTCTTACAGTTTTAAATAGGGACATCCTGTGTAGATAGATAGAAAAGGTTCTCGCCTATCAATTTAATGAACCAGCAAAGTAGAATCGCATTTAAAAAAATTAAATTTTTTAAAAAAATTTAATGAAAATTAAAAACTGTTACCTACTTTTCCACAATAAAATTTCATTTTCAGACAGATCTTTAAAAAGATAATAAATTTTAAAGGAGACCCTGTTTAAGGTCAAATTTTGAGAAAAACTAATTTTTCTCAGAATCGGTTAGACTAGGATACAAAAACGTCTACAGTGTGACCAGTAAAGTCCGCATCATATGGGATTTTTTTATTAATAACTTTATTCGAAATTTGACTTTAGCATTAAGTTCTGCTTCGATCGAGATGAAAATTAAGCAAAAAAATATAATGCATAAGATCATTTTGATTTTTTACCAATATTTTGTAAATTGCATCACTTGTGCAAAATAAGACTGAACGCAACCTACATAAAACTTCTTAGTTTTGACAATGCTTTATTTCAGATACATTTTCTTTAAAGTAGAGCCATATTAAATGTGTGTTTTTCTACAAAACCAAAATTGGGCAATTAAAATTTAGTCGCATGTGAATCAAAGTTTATTTGTTTTTGACCCTGTATAAGGTAACTTCATAAAATAAGTATTTTTGAAAACGTAGTTTTTGTGTCTTATTAATAAGACTAAAAAGAACACAGTGTCATCAGAAAAGTGTTCATTAAGTGGAAAATAAGTTTTAGCGGTGGGTAAAAAATCAAAATTATCTTATGCAGCTGAAATTTTGCATGTATAGGCTAGAAACTGCATTAAAAAAAAAACTTTTTCTTATAACTTTTTTCGATATTTTCAGAAATAACTCTACTTTCGAATTAGTTTTTGGAAAAAACTAATATTTGACAGATAATGCGAATCACGTGACTACTATTTTTTTGCTTAGTTTAAAGTGTCCAACTTCGACACTAGATGGCGCTTAGCGCTTTATCCCAACCACTCTTTACTTCAGAAATAAAGATATGTTTAAGCCCTGGAGGGTGGAAATAGAGGAGTAAAAGTTCTACATACCTATATAACTATCATATTAGAACCTGATAGTAGACTCAAAATTGAAATACAAATTGCTTTAACAAATATTTCGCACTTTTTTAAATTAAAATGTAGGAAAAGTCTAAAATTCTTGACTTTCACCCTAAAACGATCGTATAGAATTAATAATTATGCAATAAATTCCTTGACAAAATGGTGAACTTCGACGCCGCGTTGAACGGGTCGTCAAATGATGACCAATGGAATCAGATTAACCAGACCATTTTTAAGTATAATTTATCCAAACTCAGTTTGAGGACATTCCAATCATTCCATACGGCGGTAAACAGTCTCAAAGAGACCGACCTCATAACCAGGGTTGTCAGATCTTTCTTCTTCAAGTCTTTAAGTTTTTTTTATTATATCAGTATTCAATTGTTAGTCAGTAACTTTCTTTGAAAGCTAGTTTGCAAATATACTTTAAACCGAGGAGTTTTGAGTGTGACAGAAAAAAATAACAAGCCATTCATTGTTATAATAATACATTCTTTAGTCCTTAAGAAACAATATAACTGAAATCAAGACAAAAAGCGTTTTCAGTGTTTAAAAACAACTAATTAACAAACCCTTGTTTCTCGTATACTTATACATCACATATTAACAAACCAGAAAATTTGGTAGAACTGGCAACCGTTCAAAATGTATGCACGTTGTCAGGGGTGATAAGCGCCAGTTAAAGCGGCTGGTATAAGCTGAAGCGGTCTGCAGCCCGGTCAACGATCGATTCTGTCAGACAGAGATAAAATATACGTGATTTGGAACTTATGGACGGGCCGGGGAATGGTCCCAGAATGAAGTTCTGGTAAAAAAATTAAAGCATTTTCTGACGTCGTGCCGTGTCAGGTTTATTTTTTTGGTTTTAGTTTTGTGTATATAATCTTTGAGTTACCTTATATTTATTATTTTAACATAATATTATTATATATACAGTGGGTTTATAAAGTGTAGTATGTACAAACACCTAATGTTAAACAAACTTATAAGTGTGTATACACATTTTAATTATTTGTTTGGGACGCCTATGGTTAGGAGTTTCATACTGTTTTATGCCATTAAATTGACCTAAGAAACACTATACTCCTTTGAAGAAGCAACTGGGTTGCGAAACATGTCTAGTCAAAATAAAAATCTGTGGAAAGTGTAAAATTATTATTTTTTTTTAACATTTATTTAACACAATTAAATATATCAATTTCAAAAATCCGTAAAATAAATCTTAATCATTTTTGTTCAAAGCTTTTGTTTTGATAAAGACACGTACGTTTCTAATCTGATTTTCTAATACACTATTTCCACGTAGGTATTGCCATTATTATCATTTCGTACACACCGTCAATACGCTTTTAAAGAACATTCATTCCCTAGGGGGTAAGCACTTGATGAGACATGAATAATAGAGAATTAAAATTTGGCACGCATTGTTCCTTAGTCTCAGTTAAGCCCTAGACTTATAACTTACGGTAATCAAAATTACGCTTTGCTGTTTGTAAATTAACAAGATCCAACACTATCGCATTAATATGCTGTTACTTATCTACCTACTAACTTAATACAAAGAAAACATATAAAGCAATATTAAAGAGGGCAGAAAAGTTAAACATTTTGCAAATTGTATAAAATATTACGTATCATTTTGTTTTTTTAATTAAATGTAATTTTATAGTTTTTTTAAATAGTTTTAATGATATTTGAGATTTAATAGAATTTTCCAAATTATTATATTCTATCAAACCTTTATAAAAAATATACTTGTAAGCTAATGTTTTAGACACTCTATCAACATAAAAGTTTTGAATAGTTCTTGTTTTATAATTATGATGGTCATGATTAAAAGAACAAAGTTTTTTTAAACGATCAGGCAATAAATTATTTTGAATTTTATGTATAAAGATACATACTAAATAAAAAATTTAATTTCTGACGTTCAAGCAATCCAAATTTTTTAACATAAAATTTATTTTTGTATATTTGTCACAATTTAAAATAATCCGCATTCCCAAATTTTGTAAAATTTGTAATGTATCAAAAATTTCCTTACTAGCACAATATAAAAGGGAAGAACAATAAAGAAAATGTGGTAATAAAATAGTATTGAATACAGTTTTTTTATAAAATAAACTGAAATTATAACTGATTCTTTTAAAATAACCTACTTTTCCGGCAATCTTCGATATGATACTTTTAAAATAATTTAAAAAATTTAATTTTGCATCAATGATTATCCCTAAATATGTATTTAAAACTGTTTACTAATTCCAATTTTTCACCATCAATTATAACATTTATATTTTGACAATTTAAATTATTACCCATAACCATACATTTAATTTTAATTTATTTACTTTTAGCCAATTCAATAATTTATTTATCTCAGAATTTAGAGTATTTTTAGACCATCAAAAATATTTAAAACATTAATGTACATTAGTTAAAACTACTTAACGAAAAACGACGCAATTTTCTATGTGGATTAGGTATTGACCCTACTCAAAACCGAGTTCAGTTTTGTTTTGCTATATGCAGTTTGAGTATCAGAAAAAAAATTAACTTCATTTTTAATTTAGGTCTTTCTTTGGACGAAAATAGTTTTTAAAGTTGCCTATTTATACTAACACACAGTGGCGGCCCGTGACTAGTGAGTCAGGGGGGGGGGGGGGGGGGGGCGCTGACTTTAAATTAAAAAAAATTAAAATGTCTATTATTTTCGAAAGTACGTGTCTGTTTTTTCTAACTTTCTCGTTGTGAATTTTAATTTCATCAGCATAAGCACTACTTAAACAAGTTAAAATATTAGTTTGTCCTAACATCTCAAAACTTACCACATTATAACGATGTTTTGCACTATTTTTATGTTTTTTATTTTCTCTGAAAGATGTTTTAAGTCCTGCACCCCATTTATAGTCCAATTATCATCCCCGTCAAAAAGAAGACACGCGAAACAAAAAAAAATAATTTTTGTCCTCACAACCGCATATCCAGGATTTTTTATTATATATTTATTTGTCAAACTTACGCGTAAACTGTGCCTTACTTTTAAATTTTGATTGCACTTGTACTATATTCAATATTGGTAGTGGCCGCATTGTATTTTTTAAATCAAGTTTTTCACTTAAGCTCAGAGAACTAAACACAAGCTTCATATTAGACAAAATTTTCCAACTTTATAATGTAACTATAATAAATCAAAACAAATAAACAAAACGTGAACGGCATCGACAGATCGAATCGCGAGTCGCGAACAGATGTTGGGCGGAAAATTTTGAGCTCCTCGTTGTGCGATATGTAGGTGACGTCACGCCTCCATAGTCATAACGAGAAGTCGCGTTGAATCGGGACGAATAATCGGTCGCCCGCGCTTAGTACAATCTTAAGAGCGCGCAACTCGCTTGTCTATGAGTATAGCCTGCCCGCTGGAATAGGGCTATGTTTGGTTTGAATTATTATTTTAATGGATTGCTCACATACATTGCTTTATTGGTTTTTTTAGTAAAGTATTTTTGGATTCTGTTTGAAATAATTGCAGGGAGGGCGGCGCCCCAGAGCCCTTCATTAACGAGCTGCTAACACAAATTTTCGTATATTTTGAAAACGACAGAGTAATCCCAAAATATGTTACATGAGAAATAAAGTATACGGGTAGTTCATTCAATATTTTAAAATTGAAGTAAATCGTATGTGCGGTTTCGGACAAATTCGGTGATAGTGGAGGGCTAAGGTTCGGTTTATTTTACATGCGGCAATGTTTACATCTACCCTACCCGCCACGGTACTCTGTTTCCTCCGCCACTGCTTGATATATTTTTGAAACAGTAGTATCAACAACATGTAAAGACACAATGGGCAATAAGCTCCAAATGTATTTTTAATACACTTGTATAAAGTTACAATTTTCATAATTATTTATTTATTTAATGATGGTTATATGTTTTCGTATTACTAAAAGTGTCCTTTGAATTGACTTCATCAGTCTCGGTCGCCGATTTCGGAACATGACCAATTAATAATAAAATGATTGTTAGCTCTTGCGGTCAGCTAAAATTTCTGGATTTAAAATGTTTTTAACATTATTTAACTTTGTCATATAAATACACTTTTACAAATTAAGAAACGTTAATTTGCATATACAAAATTGGAATTGTTTCTCCCCCCCTTAAGAGGATTCAGTCGCTACCCGCAGTTACAATGTTTTTTTTTCTAGCTATTCCACTGGTCATGGGAAATTCTATGTAAATTTTGCTACCTTTAACATTACATTTAAATTGTATTAGATTGCGATTTGATTGAACATTGCGTGAGAAATCCCTACCCTTTCCATAACGTCAAAACAAAAGTTTGCTCTTCGTATTCATCACCTTCCCTTAATACCTGATGTGTTTGATATTTATACGGACGATAATAGACACTTTAAGAAAACCGTATTTTTTTTCCGTATCCGTATCCGCATCCGTAACGCATTGAGTTACGTTGACCGCAAAAAAAAACTGTTTAAGCATCAACAACCATACGTATACGAAACCGAACGCATCCAGCAGTAAAGTAAAACGTCACATGTCAAATTTTCTATTTCTAACCTTAAAAATTGTAATTTTTTCATTTGAATAATTTTGAATTATTTAAAATTAAATATTTTAAATTATGGATGAAATACTTCATCCCATCCTTATTGATGAGGATGATGAAGATGACGACGATTTGGGCGATCGGTTGGAATGCGTTTACGGATAGGGATACGATGGCAGGCCCGTAACGATGCGGGCAACGTAACGTATTGAGTCCAACGCATCTATTCTGCACATGCGCAGATCGATGCGGATACGGATACGGTTAAAATTTAGCACATGCTTAAAGTGTCTATTCATACTTATGTAATTTGCTCAGTACGGAGTGATGCTTTTCTACCGTTTGGCCAAGAAGCCTGGTGCTACCGTGCGAGCAAAAATTATTTGCATTAAAGAGGGCTTGGTTTAGATCACAATCCCAAGAAACACATAAATTTTAATTATAGTTTAATATACTTGTATTCAACAATATTTTGGTATTTTTTTGTTTATGGTGTACTAATAAAACGTTTCTTGTCAACGTCTATGTTTTAAACCGTGTAATACAGGTGGACGGTATACCATTTTCTGAGGTTACATTATAAATATTGTGATTTTTTCTGGATATCTTACAACATTATTGTTTACTTTTGTTATTATAACTTGTTTACCAAATTATTATTATTCAAAGTCTCATGTGAAAAAAATTAAGTGTTTTTGTCGTATACGTTTTTCGTCTTTTATACCAAATTCAACAACTGTTATTAAACGGTAATGAAAATACGGGTAAAGTCCATATTATTCGGAAGTAAAATATTCAAAGGTTGCTGTTTTTATAAAATTTGCCAAACTTTTTAGTGACGACAACATAAGAAAAGGAAAAATCAATTATTGGTTTCGTAAATTAAAATATTTTCATTGTTTTGTAGAACTATAATTTTAGTATTAATTAACGATAATATTCAATAAGTTGTTAAACCTCCAATAAACGTTCACAGTGTTCATATAAAATTACCAGCACCTGCAACGCTTGCAAGCGCCACGCAGCTATGTGCGTGATTTTCAAGAACTTGCCAGCCTACGTCACGTCTTGCGTCCGACGTTGCCAGGTCTGGGGAAAATCACCCTTGCAGACATTGTCGTCGACTGAAGGCCATCATTATTCACGCATATTCTCGAGAATTTCCTACAATGCCATATAAAAAAAGAACTTTATCAATACTTAATGTAGGTAGGACCTGCCATTTTTATTTATAATTATTTTTTTTTCTTTTAATGCTTACTTTTTAAATTTTAATAAGTGCCTTAAGGTCGTTAAGTTTAATGACAAGATATATTTAGTTCCTCATGGCACGGTATAACTCTCACGGCACGGCTAAGATTGATGAAAATAAATTTAGGACTTTTGTATCCATCCGAAGAATTTAAGTGTTTGGATGTGACAACACTGCTTGAATTCGTTACGAAATAGCAGCGAGTAATGGCGGACGTGACTGTGTTTTTATTGTTTTGAGTTTTGTTGAATTGCGTGAAATAATTCTCAATATAAGGTAAGAATATCTGTTTTTTAGTTTTGATCCCAATTTTTTTAAACATAATGCCCTGGTTAAATTTATGAACGAAGGAATTGTGGGCCATTTTGCTGGACAAACCGTTGAACAAATGATTAGGTTATTATTGAGGTTATTATATGGTTTTTATAGGGTCTAGGTATTTTTTAGTATAAAAGCCTTTAAAATTCTACGTTTGGTGGGTATATTTATCGATATCGATATCCGGTATTATAGGTACGACGATACTAACTAATTCTTATGTTTTTAGTTTAATAAACGTTTAATACACCTAAAATACCTACTGGTTATACCAACCACGCCATGTTGATAAAGGGAAAATAATAGTTGAATAAATGTTTAATATTTATTTTGTCTAATAAATAGCCATTGTGCGTATAATATCTAAAAATGCTTACTTCCGAAACTGGCTGAAATTTAATTTAATTTTTAGTTCTGATTAAACTGGAAGTTGTTGTCAAATAGAAAATAAAAAATTAGTACAGGGACTGGCAAGTCGTTTTTCATATCAATTATATCTCTAAAGCAGTACAACAGTGATAAATCCATATAAAGATATATAAACAATTCAGATTCACTATCCCACCATACTATATTTTCCTTTCCCAAACCATACTGTAGTTGGTTATTAATTAAAGCTGTTTTCAACGATTGAACCTTTTTTAGAGAACCCGTCTAGCCTCCATTGGAGGAACCACTGTAAGAGCTTGTGTAATGAACATGATGAAATATCTCATAACTAATAAATTGGGTATGGCATTTAATTGGGCCGGTAGTGCCCCGAAATCTGCTAATCAACATAAGAAATACCCATTCAAAGAAACAAATGCATACAAAGCAATTAATGGTAAGTCATAAATTATACTTTACTTCTATAATTAACATGAATCTAAATCAATTTGTCCCTTGTGAATTTGACAAAAATTACAGTGTATGATAACTTTTTTTAGCAGGCTGTGTTGTAGTAATTTTTTTTTACAGAAGCTGTCAAGATAGCCTTTCAGGGCAAAGACCACGGAAAAGCACTTTTTGGGGAAACGACTGATACAGCAATAAATCAAGCGTGCCAAGATTGGCTTAAACAAGCGAAACATAGGTACCAAAACAGTCAAGTAAAAAGTTAGCTGGGGCTACTATTACAGCACTTTACTGTACTTACCTAAAAATAAATGTTTTTTATACTTTTATATTTTACATTCATACGTTTTTTTACCTATATTAACCTCTATCCATTTTCATTAGCAATTTATTTGCATTTAAATTTTCATTGTATTTATTTACTGTGTATACAGTACAGGTCTACGGTAATATAGTAAATAGTGACCGGCAGAATTTTGGTTCTATATGGAACACTTTTTTCTTATTGATTTGTCAGAAAATTTTATTCTTGATTAAAGTTTCTGCGTTCCCTTAAACTTAAAAAGCCCTCTTTAAATTGGAAACTTTGTGGTGCATACGAGGGGAATTAAATTTTTTAAAGGTTGTCCAAGAAAACGAACGGAAAATAAGAGTACTTTACTCTTAAGCAACTTTTAAAAAATTTAATCTCTCTCGTATACACTACAATTTTTTTCAATTTTAATTACGGCTTTTTTAGTTTAAGGGGACGCAGAAACTTTTAGCAAGAATAAAATTTTCTGGAAAATCGATAAAAAAAAGTTTTTCATTTGGACCAGAATTCTGCAGGTCACTGTATATACTGTATATATTCTAAAATTAAGTAAGAACGATCAATAACCATTTTCAATTAATATTGAAAAAACGTATCACAAAGACGTTTCTAATTCTTACTTTTTATACTAATAATAGTCATTTTTCGTCAAATGTTAATTAAAGTATTTCGTAAACGTTAATAACTGATGTTTGATATACTATATTTAAGCGTCGAATGGATACCTGGCATTTTCATTCCGTATCAAAGAGTATTAAACGTAAATTGTAAACGTTGATATCTTCCCTTTATACACTATATATAAACATTGACTAGGCGGACATTTTATCCTATATTAAAGGTTTATTAACAACCATAATTATACTTGCGGTATAAACGAAAATTAAACTTTTATTTAACCATTTTGTGTTTCTTGGGATGATATGGGGACGATATATCTAGCCAAATCTAGGTTAAAATTTTGTCAAATTCATATTATGACACGATATACCAAACTAATGAGTAATAAAATAAGTAAACAAATACAAATTTATTTTTGTTGTTTACAAAATTAACAAAGTAAGAATATACAGAAAGGAAAAGAAAAATAATTACATAAATTGCCGAATTTGGCCACCGCCATGCTCCAAGCATAAATTCACACGTCTCTTCATATTTTCGAAAGTGTTGACCAGCATATCTGGAGAAATGTTACCACATTCTTGGATACTTAATCCTTTCTTGTAATTGTTCTAAATTTGCAACTGGTGTTTTAAAAATAGTGTTTCTTAAATGAAGAAAAACGAAGTAATCCATAACCGTTAAACAAGGTGATCTAGGTGGGAATTCAATGTCTGATCGAAAACTGATCAACCTGTCGTCGAAAAAATTGCGTAATTAGTTAATAGTCTCGGCGGATGTATGGGCGTTTGCACCGTCCTGTTGAAAATATCCAAAACGTAGTTCGTCTTCAATTAATTGCTCCACAAATGGATTCTAAATATTGTCTCTATACCGCTGTGCTGTAACTATGTCATGGAAAAAAATAGGACCAACAATTCTTTGACGGTGCAATGTGGACTCTACAAAAAAATGGGGATTTTCACTACTCCACATGCGTGTAATCTGAGAATTCACATAACCGGAGAGGTGGAACCAGGCTTCATCCGAAAAAAAGTCAGGTCTAATATATCATTTCTTTCCAATAAATTTTGGGTAAACCATTGACAGTAATTCCTGCGTCTTTTAAAATCTGCGGCTTGTATTTCTTGGAATACTTGCACTTTATAAGGAAATAAATTTAGCTGCTTCTTAAGAATAGTCCTGCATGTTCCATAAGATCTTCCCACTTCTTGGGACAGGCGTCTTATACAATTTGCATTATTTTAATAACGTTAGCCACAAGCTCTTCTATTCTTACAGATGGTCTTTCTGCTCCTTTTTTGTGTTGTATAGAACCTGTTTCCCTAAACACAGCCACGGTTCCTTTCAGGCAATTATAAAAATCCCCAGCAATAAAAGCAACGTTAGGAAAATGTTCGTGAAAATCGTCCATGCACAAACTCGGATTGTATTGCCACTCACCATTTACTCTAACCCCGTTTCGAAAATACGCTTCACTCATGAATGTTTTGTGCTGTTCCGTAAAGTCCATTGTGTGAATTGTTCAAGAAATTGGAAAAATTAGAGATAAATCAAATTACTTGTAACGACTATCAAAGATGACGGAATAACTGATTGATTGTTAATTCAAGTAGTTACTGACACCTAACAGGAATTGAGCTCTACGGCTAAGCATTACGTCCTTAGATGCAAGGCCCTCTTTGATGCAAATCATTTTTGCTCGCACGGTGTAATCGGTAATGATAATGACTAATACACATTTATTATCGTGTAATCAGATTGGATTTTTGTTTCAGTGCCTTCCAAAGATCATCGTACGATGAGACTTAACATGCGAGTCGGAAAAAGATTTGGTGATGCTTATGACGAAGATGAAGGTAAGCGACTTTTTACCTTTTGTAGTTAAAAATTCGGATATAAATTGACCTTAAAATGCCCCCCACCCCCTATGAGTGTCCAAAAGTATCCAAATACTAACTAGCAAAATAAAATCTATCGGTAACATTTTTTGCCCTATATTGTCAACTTTATAGATTTTTAGTTCAGTTAACAATCTGTTCCCAATTTTACAAGGTAACCTAGACCGGTACTGTAGCTCACCCTTTAGTGTAAACCTAAATTTTCAAATGTTACTCAATGAGCTGTAACAACCTTCAGCTGTTTTATTTTCTATTTCCACCACACTTACTCCAGCTTTAATATTTTGTTACACAACACACTCAGCATTAAGATTTAATGACAATGCTATAAAATTTAATTAATTAGTGTCACAAACCAACTTCTTTACAAAGTTGTTTTTATAGTGTTTCGTTTATAATGTGCCTAATTTAGATAGTTTTTAGAACGGCAATCGTTTTATTACCAAATATACAATAAATATTCTATCGGTTAGTATATAATTATTATTTATAGAGGAGTCTATTTTTTAACATGTAAACGTCGCTAATTACATGAAATTTTATAAACTCGTAAATACTGTTAACCTATCGTTTCATAAAAAATCTATAACATAAGTGAACACTCTACATTTTATATTATCATATCCATTTTTACTGCAGTTCGTTAATCAAATTAAATTATCCACTTTCAATGCACTCGCATACTAGAATTCACAGTGCTGCCGATTCAGACATCTCGGACGGGTGCGATCGCACCTCCCTCTCTTAAGGGCTTTGGCACATGAAGGCACTTCCGTCATCTTCCACTGTCGCCCAGCGTAGCAGTAGTTGTCTAGTTTGCCAATTGTCCCAGCGAGACACCAAAAAGAGGTGGCGTCCTTTTCCCACAGTACCAGTTTCAGGACCAAATGATTATTTCCAATCATCGAGTCTCCCGTTTACTGGTCGAGAGATCAGAGCAACGGCTTGGGACAGTCTCATATACTATAGTCCCATTTTTTACATGGCCCGACATCTTGGCATACATTGCACACATGATACAGAGATTAACAATAATGATCTTTGAAGGTACATGGTGAGTAACCATAGAAACAGTTGGTCATTTTCATTATGTTTCCATGGTTACGAATATAAATTTTAATCACCACATGACGTTAGAGCCTCTGAACATTATATTTGGTGATATTTGTATCATGCCTGGCACACACTATGATTATTGAAGCGGCTAAACGAATAGAGCGCTATAAACTTCCTCTCAGACCCTAGAGTGCGTAGAAGGGGGCTGGAGTAACGTAACCCTCGCCCTCTAAGTGTGCCAGTGTAGTAGAACGTAGTAGATATTGCAAATTAAGTTAGTGAAAAGGGCAATATTTAAACTAAAAAAAATAAATTTTATAAATAAGTAGTTACTGACAACATTGTATATTTAACAGTAATTCAGGTTCTCTCGCCAAAGCTATCTCGCCGATTAATAGTTATTTACATTACTAGATGCGAAAGTTAATTTTTTGGTGTGAGGAGGTTTTTGAATTGCCGAGGCAAAGCCGAGGTGATTTAATACCTCCGACCACCAAAAAAGGCTTTTGCATCGTGTAATGTATTAAATTTTTTCTACTACTGTTCTCTGATCAATATATTATTAAGTAATAAACTTTGATTTTATTCAAATTAAAATGATAAAATAAGTTTTTTTTTCCACCTGTAAAATAATCCATGACAACTGTCTATTACCAAAAATATAGGCAGTGACGTAGCTCTCATAACCATGAAAACGACCAAAATACTGTATGGTCATTGGCGGTTTGCATTAGTTTCCATGGTTTCGAATAATACGTCACTGCCTATAATATTGGGTTTTAAGTATAGTTATTTGAGTATTGTTGACAACTAGTTATTTGAGTACTGTCAGAGTCTGTCAGTTCGATTTTTTTGTCGTCGCACCGAAAGTAATACTTAACATACCTAGCAACGCTACTTTACATAGCTAGCAACGTATAATATTCAGGTAACTCGAATGTTTCTTTCGTTATCTGTCGTGTTGCTAGGGCCCGAAAGTTAACTTATCTACAGTAGTAGAAAAAAAAAATTACTACGTTTTTATAACGAATTATCACGATTTGATTTTGAACTCGATTTTTCATGAAGGGTACCTACTCAAATCTTTTTGTCGGTTTTGAAACTTTGACTGGCTGATTGTAATAATTAAACTTTGTAAAATGAATATTTATTTTTTAAACCTTACTTGCATCTTACAGTTTATTATATTATATAACTTGTTTTTAACTTGTCAATACATTGTCTGCAGGTTATTTAATTCACTGTTTTATGAAAATCTTTATATTTTAATGTCAAATTTGTATTAATTAACTTTCATGGGGATGGCATAAATAATAAAATATTTTTACCTGCAGGAAATTTAATTTTTTTGTATAATTTTACATACAGGCAGAGTATATTTTTTACAATAAAGAAAATATCAAAAACATCAAAATACCATTATTCTACAACCGAGCGCAAAGTACAAATTTTCGCTTTCAAGAGAAAGCAAGCAATCATGCTCTTACTTACTTTTTGGTTGATCTATATTTTTTTTATGAATATAAAAAAAAATCATTCGACCAAATGTCTGTCGGAAAATTCACTACGACCCATTTTCGCGCGGAAAATTAAAAAATAATAATTAGAAGGACCAAAAGCCCTGAAAACATCATTAATCTATAATAAACAAACAACAATGATTAACAGTAGTATTTTTTTAGAGATAAATAAAAGGGAATTTCCTAATCCTAAAAGGCGACTGCGTTTGGTTTTTCGGCCTGGAAAACGAAATTATGGTAACCCAGAACAGACACAATTTTACACTCATCAAGGAGAAAATTTTGAGGACAGGTCAATAAAAGGTACATCTTTTTTACCTACATATTTTTATAAATTTCTTTTGCATCAGTTTCCGTCAGAATAGTTATACTCTTCAATTATTGGGTTAATTCTAGAAATAAAATGCTCCATAATAATTGAATTGAAGCAGATACAATAAAAAAGCTTGCCATTTTTAATCTCCCATAAATAGATATACACGTAGGGAAAATGTTTGTCCGCCCATCTCTTAGTAATAAGTTAGAATAGTACAAATATGAAGTATCGCAAAGCAAACAGAGGTAGGTATATTATGTTTCCCCCGCTCCATCGTATTGCATCTCGCTCATGGCACTCGCTGGAGGCAAATATTCATTCTTTCGTACGTTGCCACCTAATAAATGAAAGGATCAGGATCAAGCAAATCGCATCGAGCCAGCCAGATCCGATGCGATGTAGTGGGGGTGTGGGGGAAACATAATCTACCTATATCTGTTTACTTTGCGATACTTCATATTTGTACTATTCTAACTTATTACTAAGAGATGGGCGGACAAACATTTTCCCCACGTGTATACTTATTATACCATGGCCGTTTAGTTCAGTGTTTTATTGCTAAGACCTTCCATAATTTATTGTAAAAGGAGTTAAAAAATAGCAGTAAAAAGTAGCACAGTAAATCTATGATACTGATGATATTATTGATTGATGGGTTAGAGCAGTTATTGATTGATGGGTTGGAGCAGGGCCGGATTAACCACTAGGCCAAATAGGCCATAGACTAAGGCGCCACGAACAAAATAGGCGCCACGAACGAAATAGGCGCCGCGACTTTTTAACGAATTTCAGTGTACCTATAATAATTATTATTTTATACATTTAAATCACTATTTAAACTATGGCATAATTGCTAATTATCATACCTATAAAGTATGAAGAACATTTCACATTCCGATCTAAAGAAAAATATTCTAAATTAAAGTAGGTATTAAGACTAATTAGTTATCAGTTCTCGTGAAATCAATTTCCTTCCACGACATTATTCAAAACTTCTAGAGTAAAAAATGTCGAAAAAAACATTTCTAGTAGTATCTTAATACTCTTTAAAATATGTCATTATTTTTAAAATTACCTTTAATAAATTTTTTGGGTATTGGGCCACGAAAACTGTTCCTTTATTACGTTTATATTTTTTGCTCAAAACATTTACATATATTATTTTATTTGTTGATGTCATTAATCTCGTTAATAACGAGTCATTATTGATATGATGTTTTAGAAGTAATCCCTATACTTTAGTTTAGTATTTATAAGGAACCAATCTACCAATGTCATTTGACTCTTAGCGCTGAATTTGTGTTTTTATGTGTTTTATTTTTTTTCCTAATTAGCTGGATTAGTCGATTAGTTTTTTTGAACTTTGGAAACTACCAAACTCTTATTAAGTTATTATATTTTAAGTTAATTGTTTTATCCATTTCACATATTGTAAACATTAATCATTAATGTTAAGTTCTTTGTTTATATTTCTATTTTTTGTTTTATAAGTTTCCCTGAGTACTTATAGTTGAATTCACATAAACTTTTAACGCCGTGACATTTCAGTTCTGTCATACTTGTCAAATACTGCAGCAACTCATAAAATATAAATTTCTAATGGCAAAATTTAATAAGTATAATTGTACTGCACACAAAGTATGTCTATCTTGTATTATTTCATACGATTAAAAAGAGATAGAAATAAAAAGAGTTGGCCGAACAATTCCAGAAAAGAAAAAGAAAAAACACTGACCAATCTCAGCTGTATAAGAAATTTAGTAAGTTGGTAAAATCTAAAGTAACTAGACAATGACAAGTCTTGACATTTGGCATTAAAACTTTATGTGAATTTAACTATACATGCATTATACGTTTATTACAATTAAATTAATCTATGAGTTTTTTTTTCAACAAAACGTGCAAATTTCCGCTTGCAAAATATATTTTTGCGAGATTACGTTTAGGCACAAATTTGATCATCCGTATCATGACTCGCTCAATTTTTTATAATCCATTTCGAAATTGAAAAAAATATGAGCCAAACGACCTCAATTCGGCCCTGGGTTGGAGATTAAGTGCCTTTTGAATTTGTAAGTTATCGTAAAATAGACGCGAACCATGGCATTTTTGGTCAATGACAGTACCTACGTAATTTTGTTAACGTATTAGCGCAAGTAACTGCCGGAATTGTAGTATCTTTTGGCAAGTACAGAGGCGGATAACTTTAGCTTTGGTTCTAGGTTCCAGTACATTTCAAATAATTTTGAAAAATTTGCTTTCTCAATTTTTGTTCGGTGGTCAATAATTTTTGAACCCACCTTTTGAAAACTTGACTCATTGCTAGTTGACCATGTAGGGGAGACCTTGGATACATTGGACAAAATATGAATTTTTTCCAATAATTTTTTTTATAAGTGTTTTGTGCTTAAAAGCATTGAGTCATGCATTTCCTGATCCCTTAGCTATATTATTTTGCTATATAGCAATTTCTAAGAAATATAGTTTTTTTTCCAACGTAGTTTAAGAAACTGTATTGCAGTTGTCCATTTTATCCACAGGTTAGGGGTAAGAATGGACAGAGAACGGGGATATTTTGGACATGTTTGAAATTTTAAAATTAAAAGCTGGAAAGTGAGCGAAAAACTTTATTTGAGAAAAAAAACTAAGGAATGCTTATATTGCATTTTTGCGTACCATCTGAAATAGAACAGTCATGTTACAGTTAGACCACGGTTATACAATGGACAAGCGGGGGATATAATGGACTATTGTCTGTCCATTGTATCCTCTAATGGCGTCATGATAGAATTTAAATTATTTTTGGAAAATCACATTATGATTTAAAACAATTTGCTAAGCAATACGATCTGTATAATGCATAATATGGATTTTATATACACAGTACATCAAAACCACTACAAGAAAAGCACTAAAAGGCATCAGAACTTACCTCAAAATTTATATGAAAGCAGCCAAAAATGAATAAAATACTCCCGAAACGTGCAACCTGCACCGTTGGCTATTTGCAACTGTCCACTGATAGTTCGGGGTATTCTACACCTAATTTAGCTACAGTGGCGCCATAAACGAGATTTAGGCCGTAAATTTGAATGTGTCCATTATATCCCCACGTCCAATGTATCCACGGTCTCCCCTAGTATTGCGAAAACGCTTGGTTCTTCAAGAAATTAAAGTTGACACACGAGTAAAAAAAGGTTGTAAATACTATGGAACGTTACATAATATAAACCAAAAGCTTCAGTTTTTTTTTTATTTGACTTTAATTCTGGTAGATTTTATGGTAGTACAATAATAAAAACGAATAAGTTGGGTACTTTCTGATAATTTGTTCAAATATGTTTTCTAAAATTATTATTTTTAGCCCCTAAAAGAAAACTGCGTGTGCAAATCCGAACAGGGAAGAGATCTTTTCCTTCCGACAATCCAGATTACACTTCCACACCACAATCACAAATTTACACTGAACCACACTATGACGATGAAGTAACTGACATTTTTACAGGTAGAACAGTTTATTTTTAAATAGGTATTTTTACGGGTGTTTAAGGCCGTTTTGGCATGCTCGAACTTGTGGCATTTTATGTTTTAACGAAATTCCCATGGTCCGTTATAGAAACAGAGTTTCTTAACAAAAAAGAAGAAATTTAATTTTTACTTAAAAAGTGTGTGTAAAGTAAAAAAAATGAATTTTATAATAATGTTTCCTGCACAAAGGCTTGTTATAAAAAAAAATCTGAAAGTGATCAACGTATATACGAAAATCGGGTTCAAAACACGTTATGAGAGACGAAAATCCCTTTCACTTATTCCAGTAAACCTGTAAGTAACTAATTCGGAATAAACTAGTAAAAAATCTAGTACACAGTTTCTTCTCTGCACATATCCCACAAATATTATGTTTTTCCATCTTATTATTTATAATTTTGTTTTTTCTGCTAATCAAAACTTCGAATACGGACAAATAATATCAAATAGTTTTAGGTTAGGTTTATGTTTATATTAGGCAATCCAACGATGTGTCAAAAATGACAGTGGTTGGCAAATACTGCTTTATAATTGGTGCAAGTGGCTTAATGCTTTTTGCTCTTAGGGATGTTTCGATACGCTGAAAGTATCGATCTTTTATATCGATCCAGATCGATACAAATATATATAGGTAGGTATATAGAATATAGGCAATACTGGCATTCTGTATACCAAGAAAGGATAGCCAAAGCTTTGTGTGCGCGCGAATTGAGGGAGAAGAGCAGCAAATGCAGCACGAACGACGCGTGGGTTTTGGAATTTTGGGATCTATCGATACTATCTGAACGATACTGAGTAAAATATTTCGATACTCATTATATATCGAATAAAAAATATCGATACAAAATATCGTATCGTATGGCGCATCCCTAGTTGCCCTCCACTGTCATTTAAAGTCACGTGGTTTGGATTCCCTAATTAAATCGCATAAGAGAGACAAAACGTGTATTTAGCTGAATGTAAAAAGAGATAAAGTTACGTCGCTTGCAATGAGACACATCTTGAGCTCTCGCTTTCGCTATGCAAGTTCGTGCTATATCGGCCCACTACGAAACAACCCGAACAGTAATACAAAATACGAATTTCCACAAATTTGCTAAAAGAGCCCGATCGCTATCGATATTGTTTATATAGAGTTCCACTCCAGATATTTCTTCCTAAAACAAAGCGTTTCGACAGCAGACAACGACATTTGACATTAACAGCTGATCTGGTTTCGTCGTTAAAGTTCCCAGATCAGCAGTGGCCGTAACAAGCTCACGCGGCAGGTTGCGTCATATTATTTTCTTCCGATTTTGGTATTTTTGTTGCTGGTTTTTTGTGTATTGTGTGTTTTAAACATTTTACTTTGGGATTTTATATATTTCAGAGACATCTTTTTCTTGGTGTTTATTATTTAAGTTTAATAGTGAGTACAAACGCCATTTTGGTTAACTCATCTATCATGAAATCAATAAAGAGCCCAGTTAAACCATTTACGTATCGTTATACAGTGTGTCCAAAAAAGTATGCAACATATGAGAACGATTTTTATTACCAATTTCTCAGAAAATTTTATTCTTGATAAAAGTTGGTGCATGCCTTTAAATTATAAACGCATATTTTATATTTCACCGGCGGCTAATAGTAATGGAGCAAATGCCATTTTTTCAAAATTGCTCTAAGACTGGACTTGACCGTACTAGGTGAAAATGACAAACAAATTATCAGTTATTTCCTACGAATAAAGAATACAAAGGAAGTAGGGTATTGTAGATTGACAGTTGTCCGGGATGGGGGCCGATGGCGGCAACATTTGACGCATGCGCGTTTCCGGTCCACCTGTGGCGTATCATTAAAATGGTAATAATAAAATGATTAATGAAATTTTATTTGACGAAGAAAATAGAAAAAATATTTAGATTCATATATACCTATAAGATACGTTAAGGTTGGTGTAATAAAACAATACAACTATTTCTTTTAATTATTTATTTAAATAAGGTAACGGAGGTGAAAGGGTCCTTAATGTAAATATCTGGTTAAATAACTAAAAAACACCTTTTATTATACATTAAAAAAAAAAATTGCAGGAAACAAATTGTTTCAGATAATAAATACTGATGAAGGCAAAATTATTGCCAAAACGTCTACGTTAAAAAATAAAATTTTAAAAAACCTTACTATTTCTTCATGAACCAAATCACAAGAAAATAATAAAATATAATATAATATAATATAATATAATATAATATAATATAGTCCTGTTTATTATATGTAGGTACCTAAATAATATTAATGAGATTTCTAGTATACAAGAAAATTGTCAAATGACAAACTATGCAGATAATACAAACATTTTATTTATTTCTAGTATCAACAACTTAACAAGTTAATTATAGATACATAAACCCCATTTCTAAAAGCTATCCTAAGCTATAATAAATATTCAATTAGCATTTGCCTAAGCAGTTCATTCCTTAATTTTAATTTTTCATAGTTTAAATTATATATTATGTCAATGTCTCCACAATATTTATTAAAATAGAGCACAGTCTTATAAGTGGTGAGTTTTTGTATAGATTTGTCCTCGGTGTAGGAATATAAAATACATGTGCGGATCTAGTATTGACTAAGCCTATTCTAAACGGAAGCAGTCCTAAGAACTCTTTATTATCTATTTTGTCTCTAATTATTTTATATAAGAAAATAATTTCTGTTTCTATACGCAATAGTCTTAAAGAAGGGAAATTAAACAAATTACACAAAAGCTCTTGATCTGTACCTCTTGGCGGATAAACTGAAAATGACTTGTAGTACGAAAATTTTAGAAATTTACGCTGAATATATTTTAAAAGAGTAATCTTATTGGCATACTGAGGATCCCAAATAGTTCATGCATACTAAAGTTTTGTAACTACCAGGGATTAATATAAAGTTATTATGGCGTTAACATTTTTAAAGTATTTACAAGTTCTTATAATAAATCCTAGCATATAAAGACCATGAGCTTCTCGAGCAACATATTTAACAATTATGATTGAAGTAAATAATTATTGGTTTTCTAAAGACAAACTGATATTAAATAAATCAAAGACCGTTATCACCTTGTTTAAGACTAACCGATACACTTTGGAGAATCCGGAAACCGTAACCATTAATGATTGTCATATAAGATTAAAGGAAGATACTAAAATCTTCGGTGTGTTGTTGGATAGTAAAATGTCCTGGAAGAGCCATTTCCAATATATGTTGTAACCAGAAGGTGTTCCATTTAGATTCACAGTAGGTTGCATAGGAACGTACCTGCCAAAAAAATATAAGTTTTTTAATTATCACTGTTTGGCACCTTTACCAAATGACACAAAAGTACCTATAACGTGATACAACCTCTCTTTGTAATTTTTTTTTTATATTTTGATATGAATTTCTTTGAATGATAGAAGGTTTGGGACTTGCTTTAAATTAATTTTTTTTAATCAATGGTATCGCCAGTCGTCCTCAGGTGAATATTGGGAAAACGTTTCTATCATTCTAGAAACATCATTGTCTTCAATCTTTAAATATGAATTTCTTTGTTTATCGTACCTATACTACCATCCATATTTTATTACATTCTTTATCCATGGCTTTAAAATTTTAAAAATAGATTAAACCAATAAAACATCTAAAAACTTTTATCGATACCTACATAATTTATGAAAAAGTGACAAAGCAGCTTCCTCAGAAGCACAAGTAATGCAGAATTATTTGTATTCATATTCTTAATTCTACCTACCTACATATTTTCCAATATTATGTAATGACCTGATACAATAATAGTTTCAAAACTTACATTTTTTAACCTGGCTACTTCAAAAGTAGGCACTACTGCAGTTGGGACCAATCTAACTTTCAATCTTAAAGTTTTGTCAACCCAATCTTCAGAAAAATGCTCGGAGCAAAGAACTCTATTTCATATAGGATCCCAATCACTTCGGTTTACAATTTTCAACCATGCCTTTTTTCTTGGATAATTATGTGGAAAACTAAAAACCAATAAGTATTTTTAATTTGCTTTTCTGTAGAAATGGGGTAACCCAGTCGATTAATAAATAAATAATATTTTTCTGGTTTTATAAGACGAACGCCCATGAATGACGAATGACATGCGAGTTTTGGAGGTTATGTGTATTTTGATATTAAATTAAGTACTATTTACATTTTTTTTTCTCTACAGATTAAAAAAGTTTATATATCTAAACATAAACTTACCGATGAAATGTAATGCCCAGTTTTTTACTTCCTAGCGTTTGGGAGCACCCACAAGCAGCACAATTAACCATATTTATAGCTTTTTCATTAACCCATAATACCAAACAATTAATCCGTTTTAATCGCTGTCCAGCGCTAAAAGTATACTCCACTGTCGCACTAAAGTAATTATAAGTTTACTAGAATTCGTTAAATATGGTTCTTAACTAATTAAAATGGAAATTAACTCAAAAACAGCAAAGAAAGCAGAAATCACAGCTCGACCTGTCAACTAGTGTCAACCACGGTCAACCACCAAAACAAACATGGAGTCATATTTAGACATTAGATGGGGGTTCAAAATGGCCGACTTCCGTCGGTTGCGTTGTAAGGCGGTTTATGCAAAATCCTACTTCCTTTGTATTCTCAATTCGATGGTTATTTCCATTCGTATAAATAGAGTAGGATTCTGTTATAATTTTTATTAGAACCCAAGCTGGCTAACATGTGTTTAAATATGCGTGCAACACGCTAATATCTAAACCCACCCGTATCATTGAAAAGTTTTAAAAGGTGTGCAACTACTGACTACATTTTTATAATAAACACATAATTAGGATATTTGATTAATATATTAAAATTGCGTAAATAAAAAATCGACCAGACGCGTACCGTTTAGGGGAAAATAGATATTAAGAAAAAAAAAGAAAAAATTAAGACACATACTCAAATTTCGTATTTGAACTAAGTCTTTTATTTGCAAAAACATTTCCATATAAAATTTTGTTGTATTTGTACTGATTAAGGTACTTTACTCTTAAGGCCATTTCGAAAAAATGGCATTTGCTTCCTTACTATTAGCCGCAGGTGAAATATGAAATATGCATTTATAGTTTTAAGGCATGCACCAACT
Organism: Polydrusus pterygomalis; assembly: GCA_963969555.1. NCBI lineage: Eukaryota > Metazoa > Arthropoda > Insecta > Coleoptera > Curculionidae > Polydrusus > Polydrusus pterygomalis. The sequence continues at coordinate 27,514,596 of OZ018379.1, forward strand.
TTTATCAAGAATAAACTTTTCTGAGAAATCGGTAATAAAGATGTTTCCCATATGTTGCATACTTTTTTGGACACACTGTATACAGGATGTCTCATAACTAATGGGCAAATACAGCAACAGGAGATAGTAGACTTGAAAAAATGTCATTTATGCTTAAGAACGCACGGTTAATTTTCATTAAATATGTTTCGTTAAGAAAGGTGTTTATTTAAATGTTTCTTGCCATCTAGCATTTAAACGCAATTATCTTAAAAACTAATTCACATAGAGCAGCGGTTCTCAAACTTTTTTGGTGACGGAACCCTTTTGGGAAGCAAAATACTTGATGGAACCCTACAATAAAACAATAGTTTTTAAAAGTGTATTCTTTATTAATAACCATAATAAAAGTACAATGTAACAGTTACTAATTATTACTTACTTTACCACATGGCAAGTACAATAATAGAAGATATTAAAAAAGAAAAAATCTAACTAATGGGAGGTATGAAACTGTTTTTTATTTTTCATCAATTGGTTGATATCAGGTTTGATAGAAGACAGTTGAAGTCTCATATCAGGTTCGGCGTCCAGTCTATTGCGATATTTTGTTTTCGTGGCTGCATAGGTTGAGAATCCTGTTTCGCACAAATATGTTGTTGGGAACGGGAGAAGAATATTCAGAGCCATTTTGCCAAGCATTGGATATTCATCACGGATTCTGCACCAAAAATCGTTGAGAGGCGTCGTTTTGAACAGTGACTCCATACTTGTGTCTGATGACATTTCTAAAAGAGATTCATATATCTCGTTTGACATACTTTCGGGCTTTTCCAAGTTGGGTAAAAAAGGATTATGAATCCATGAATTCAGTTTCATTTTTGTATTCTGTTCTTCGGGAAAATACTTTTCAAAAGATGCGCGCATCGAACTGAGATATTGGACCAATTCTTCAAACACATCATCTTGAAACATTTCTTAGTCGTTATCGCTAGCAAACTCACTGAGTGACGTAAATCTGTACAAATGTCAATGCAATTGTTCCAACTGAGATTATTTTCTTCAAAAAATATATTTATTTTATTAAAAATTTCTTCCCCGGTAGTGTTTGTGAGCAGCGGTGAACACATAAGCATGTCTTCTTCAAAAGAACTTTCATATAGATATCTCACGATAACCAGCAAGATAACCAAACCAGCGACATCAGTTGACTCGTCCATTTGCAAGGCGTATCGTGTTTTTTGTAGACGTGTAACTAGTTCTTGTTTGACGTAGCTTGCCAGATCATGGATTCGCTGTGAAACAGTATCGTTTGATAGCGGCACAGTAAAAAGATGCTTTGCAGATTTTTCATCGAGCATACATTTTGTTATGTCTAATACACATGGCTTTATTAAATTCTCAGCGATAGTGTGCGCTTCACCTGCTTGTGCAATGCGATAGCTAACTAAATATGATGCCTCCGTGGCCTTTTCGTTGATAGTTTTTGTTACATGCATCATATTTTTTTGACTTTCCAATAACTGATCTTTTTTACGAACAAAAAATTCTTTATTCTTGTCTTTAGACTCGGGGTGTACAGTTTGTAAATGTCGGCGCAATTTGGCAGGTGCCATGGAACTATTAGGAAGCAGATTAGCATGCAGAGAGGTGAGCCGTTGGAATCAACAAATCCGAAACTGATATATGATTCATCATACTTCCTTTTTTTCGTCTTTGAAACCGTCGAGCTTGACGTCGTGGCATCATCGTCTGGATCGGTGATTGCTATATTCTCCGCGCGTACTGCTTTTGAACATTCAGCGTCATTAGAAGATGTTGTTGCAACACGTTTAACACCTTTAAGCCAACGTTCCATTCTTCTTTATTTATAATGTTACACGTCAGGATGGTGGGGTCTAAATAATGCACAATCGTTACTGCGTATAAGAGACTAAGTTTGGTACAATGAAGAAATGTATAAAACTGAGACAACAGAATACAGCAGGCAGTAGAACAATGAACACTAGTTTCTCGCTAGCGAGCTTGTAGTAGGTAGGTAGGAACTTATTGCTCCGAACGCTAATCGTCAACTGACTGACGAGGCGCGACGCGCGATCGCCGCTTTTATACTTAGTCCTAGACTCGATCTCGAATATTCTCGAAAATACTCGAGTCGGCGCCTTTGATAAACAAAAAGCAAAAATAAAAAGAGAAATATAAAAATTGCGTTGTAAACAATTCGGAGGCGGCTTTTATCAAAGGGACTGCGCGCTCACAAGTATACAAGTATACATGTTGATACCAAACTTATGAGATATTGTACCAGCTATTGTAACACATGTTTACACAAATACAAATAAATAAATAAATATACCTACGCGCGGCCGCGGAGTCAAAACGTTCGACCAGAGAGAGGTGTTTTGATTTTTTTTCTAAATTCTTGAGGAACCCCTACAGAGGTATCGCGGAACCCTAGGGTTCCGCGGAACACACTTAGAGTATAGCTGACAGAGCGATTAATGAAGTACAACATTTTTACGTATAAAAGATCCTTCGTTCCTAATTTGAGGTAAAGCGGTCAGAAATGTGAGAGACAAAAAATATGTGCGAGAATTTATCAAACTCATATTGTGTAGCTAGTGATGTGAGAGGAGAATATTCTCTGTAAGAAAATTCTCCCGAGAATATTCTCTAGAGAAGTTTTTCTACATAATTTACACCGCCTCGATTTACACTGAAAAATTTTGCAATGATTTTTAAAATTTCAAGTTTTTCTTACCTTCTCTATAACTCTTGCAAGTGTTTTACGTCTGGCAACAGTGATTCAGGGAAATCCCCTAGAAGCGCAAACGTATACTCGTATGTTTTTAATAGTTAAATGTGATCTTTCTTTATTTGACTGTTTTTTTTTGTTTAGTTTTTAGTTATTCTTGGGAAGGTATGTTATATTTTTTAAATAAAAATTTTATTTCTTTACGTTTTGTTTGATTAACGCCGTTCGCCGTTTGACATTTGCCAAAAATAAGCAGAATAGGTAATTTTTAATTTCTTTTTATTGCCATTTTCAGCGGTTTTCTTACCATTCTCAGAAAATTCTCTAACGAGAATATTCTCCAAAAGATTATTACCGAGAATTTTACATCACTATGTGTAGCTGGCATTCTCTAGGAGGTATCTTAGAACTCATTATGGAATCCTCCTTCTTGTCCTCAAAAATATAACTACACCAAAGTTGATTCATATCCGCTTAACATCAAATCATCTCAAATTTTATAAAGCAAATATTTACTTGGATCACCCTGTATCTCTTTAACCCTACTTATAGGAAATTAAATTAAATGACATATTTTCAAGTCCACTATCTCCTGTTGCAGTAAAGCCGTTTACACCCTATATATAAAATTCCCCCAAAAGTAACAATACCAAAAGGGTTCCCAATATGGTGTTTTAATTAGACGTGCACCACACAGCTTATATCTCGCAAAAAAATGTATTACTTTTTCCTTGTATAATAAATGCAGAAATGCCTATTTTTTCTTTTTATAAATAAATACTAAAAGAAATTAATGTTGCTTTTTTTCCTTTAGTTTTATAATGTTTTCACATAGGTACTTCTTTTGGTAGGTACGGTTCTGTCAATATTTTATTTTATAAATAATAAAATTAGTTTCTATGTACGCTATATCTTTACAAAATATTAGGACTCCCTTACAAAATGTAACATATGGCGAAGGCGAAGGTAAAAGAACTGAGTCCGGTTCTGTTTCTGTAGCCAACCGCTTAACGTAAAATATACGAGACTTTAACAGGGTGCCATTAATGACAGGTCGGCTGCTCCATTCCAAAACACAGTATATTGTCAACTAAAACACACAGTGGCCCGGTATATTTAGAATACTCAACCACTGTACGTTGTTGAGGTCGCGTCCCACTGTACCCATATCGGGGTCAAGTGCGTTGCAACCTCAACAATAATTCGCCTATATAAACCGGGCCACATTTAGCAGCAACTATCGGTGATCATTGCCCGGTCAAATTACATCTACTAACAAGTGGCCAAGCCTTGGGCTTGGCCAAGTGACGTATCTGCCCATTTCCCTAACCGACCTACGCGTAATCAGACAAGACATGCTGGTTCACCTTCGAGGGTAGAGAATAAGAAGAAGAATCCAATAGACGCCTTTTTGTAACTCCAGACTTTCATTCATCTATCTACGTCCCCGGAACACGAAGAAAACTTCGTGACAATATGAAAAAAATTAAATTGGGAGAAAAACGAGATTTAGTACATTTCTTTAGCCTGTAAAAAAGGATATTTAATGAATGTTTTTGATACCTAGTTTGGTTATGTGTTACAGTTAGCCACATAAACATAACCTTCTTGCAAGATAACTGGTAAGACACAGCATCTTAAAGAGAGTAAGCATTTAAACGTTTAAATTTTATATTAGCCTTTGTCTTTCAAAACACAGTATCTTGTACATACTGTGTTTATTATATTCTGGTCGACTAACTTTTTAAGTATTGTCAATTGCCAAAACAATCTGATATATACTGTGTTTTGGTGCGGAGAAACTATATACTTTGTTTTAAAATGGGAAAAAGAGAGAAGTTGTGTAGATACTAGGTTTTGGGTATAATTATCTGTGAAATTAGTACAGCTAGCGAGAAATAGGCCAGGTTGAAAGATGCGGCAAAACAAAGTGTATCAAAAAATATGAAAAAACCATTTTCTGAAAAAAATGTTGGTTACTGTGTTTTGGGATGGAGCAGCCGAGGTGATGCGGCGAGTTCTTATATTAATTTGACTTTATTACTGGACCTATTTCCCAATTTTTTTAATTTTATATAATTTTTAAGAACCGGTCTCGTTATAATCGAAAAATCTACAAAACATAGGGCTCCTTAATGAAATAAAATTTTATTTCTATAGCAACTAAGAGGCGTCTAAACCTAAACCCGTTTAGGCAATGCTGGGAGTTAATCCATTTTTTACTTATCTGTTCCCGAAAGCTGGATAACCTCATTATCACTCTGATTGATTTTTCGTGTCTAATTTGGACAATGAAGAACAGATTTAGATAAGGTTCCCGTTCTCAAATAATCTGAAATAATGCATTAGTTTGACTAAAGCCAAACTGTGCTTAAAAAGTGGGTGTATATCAGGTGTCGCACTGCCAGACTGACTATATGACTCATATAAATTTTGCTACCCTCAAATATTGGCTCAAATATTAATAATACATTAAAATAATTGCATTAGACTTTTTAAGGCCGATTAATAGTAATTAAAAAAAAATTACGGAGGACTATTTGAGCATCTAATTAAAAAACATTTCCATTTAAATTAGTTGTCTGTCTGAATAGGTATTTTATCTGTATACAGGGTGAGTCGGGAGAAATGGGCCAAACTCCAAGGGTGTAATCTATGCATCAAAATAATAAGAAAAACTCTATCCAATATTCATTTGTTTTCAAATTACAGGGTTAAATAAAATAATAATATTGTTAAATCGAAATATGCAACATTAACATTGTTTTAAATAAATTATTGGTTTAGTAAATTTTCAAATATACCGCCATTGACTTCCAAACATTTCCTGCTTCGTTTACGAAGGGCGCGCGTGGCTCTTCTAATTGATTCGTGCCTTTCTTTAATATTGAGTGCAGCATTTCTAGTTAATGCATCCCTAGTATCTACTTTTACTTTGTATACTTACCTAATTTTTTAACCAAAATAAACTAAAATAACTCAATTTCATTCTGTGGTTTAAAATTTATTTTTATAAATACATTTTTTTACCATCAAGTCCCAAACATTTTCAATTGGATTTAAATCAGGACTTCTTAAGCACCAAGGCCCAAGGCAGACATGTTACGCTGTTTTGTCTAAACCAGTTTCCTATATTTCTTGTAGTATGCACAGCACAGTTATCCTGCAGAAATATAAAATTATTTCCTTCAAAAACTATCGCGGCAGAAGGAAGAAACACATTTTCCAAAATATGAAGATATATATTACTGTTTAGTGTTCCACCAATATTCCAGCGTACACCTGCACCGTAAACACTTGTCCATGCCCACACTTTAACGGAGAAACGTCCACTGGTTTGCTTTTTTTGAGTATAGTATACTTCTCATCATATCGGAAATTTGGTGGTCTATATACTCGAATCCTTCCATTATATTACGTAGACTGAAAAGTTTTCTCATCCGAAAAGATAACATTTTGCAAAAAAATCATTTTCTGGTAAATATTGAATAGCAAACCCAATTCTTTGTTCCTTAACGCTATTTTTTAAATATGGTTTGGATGCAGCTGCTCGATTTCTTAATTTGGAACATTGTCTTACTCGGCGTTGCGTAGTTCTAGATGAAGCAGGGGGAATCCTGTTATGTGCATAGCGGATACTGCAGTTTCAAATGGATCTTGCCTTAAATACTCCACCAAATTTCGGTCTTCTTCATTTGATGATTTTCTATTATTTAAACCAGCCCCAACAGACAATTCAAGTGTTTGATGATAGCGCCATTTTTTTACGATTATTTGAACAGTAGTTCTAGGTACTCTAAAATGATCATCTATTTTTCCATAAGACCACCCTATTTCTACTAAACATATTATTCTTGCTTTTTCAATAATACTTAAATGAGGCATTTTTAAATCAAATAAGATAATGACAATACTTTGACAGATATCATGATAACAATTAACACGTTACAAAGTTGCATTTACAGTGTCACAGTTTAGTCTACGAAATTATCTGTCATTCAGTTGCTCGCCGATATGATAAACGAAGGGCGTTCAGATTTCCCGCCGCATTCAAATCTTCGATGTTTTGTGACAAAAATCTACAACTAAAAGTAAAAATATGAATTTCGATCTAAAGTTGGAGTAGGTCGATTAAAAAAAAAAGGATGTATGGTCTCTATATATTTTAAGTTATAAATTTAGTTAATTTTATCAGCACTCAATAACACTCAAATATCTGAATGGTGTTAAATTGAGCTGACAATAAATTTTTCAAATCTTTACAGATCCAAAACGGTCTTCACACTTCCTTATGAACCCAAGAGTAGGAAAAAACGACAGAAATTGGAAACCTCGTCCTCTGATTAATTTACAAAAGAGAAGCGATCCTAAGGCAACTGATTTATGGTTTGGACCAAGGCTGGGCCGATCGAATAATGAAGAATTTGACCCTTGGAACTATATTATCTTTAATGGTAAGAATTGGAAAACCTTAAAATTGAACTAATATAACAGTGCTTATTATGGGTGAGATTACTGAAAATGCATACCTGCAACTTTGCAGATCTGCATATATGGCGGACTTGCAGACGCAACAGGCTGCCAAATACGTAAAATATGCCAAATCCATGGCAATAATGAATTAATGAACCAAAAACAATATGAATAATTTACTTTGTTATAATATCGCTTTATTTTAAAATGTGTAGCAGTTAAAAGTGAACATTTATAATTTATAGGAACAAAGATGTATCTTTTATTGAAATACGCTAAATACATGATGTAAATAAAAGGAGGTTTTTTTGAAAACGGTTAGGATTAGCGACATGAATGAAGAGTACTTAATTTTTAGTCAATAGTTAAAGGTATGTAAAAAACGTTGTCCAAAGTTTTTATCATACAGGGCGTAAAAAAAATGGGCACATTAGTGTCACAGCTAGTCCGTTCCTGCAGCTGTGAGTAATTCGCAACACTTTCTGGGATAGTAATTTGAAGGGTCTTACCTGGTATAGATCATATGAATAAAAAAATTGAAATATACCTGTTGGTTTAATAATTGTGTCAAAAACTGAATTCCATGGGAGGTCTTTGGGAGCCCATATCTCCGAAGAGGAGGCAGATACGAAAAAAGTTTATATGAACTTGTAGTATTTTTTTCACGTGTTTTTTCATATCCGGGAGATTTCCCACATTTTCCCGGACACCCTGTATATTTATTTAAAATTTTCTTTCACTGAAGAGCTTTAAAAATGGGATATATATTTTTTGTCGATGTACTAAAATCTAAAACACAAGATAAACCAAAGCAACTCGTATCAACACATATTCTCGTATGTCCATCTACCGCATACTTACTTTTATGAGGTTGTAAAAATTAGAGTCATATAGGTATTACATGTTTCTACAGTAAACAAATTTTACAAGTTCTACTCCAAATATAACAGGGCTTTTTGTGTACTTCGCTCGTAATAAAAAAGTGAAATTAGAAAGATTAACCTTTGACAAAGATTGGCTTTTTCTTTCTAGTATATGTTTGGTATCACTCGATAGCCAAAGGCTCAATGGTTGTTTTTCAAGTAATTAATAAATGGAAAAATGTAAAAAAAATCTAGTAAACATTTTAAAATGGAGGATTTTACTGCCTATAAATTTATATACAGGGTGATTCATTAAGGGTGGCGACCGGCCATATCTCGGAAACTACTAGGCATAGAAACTTGGAGAAAAAAAAATTACGATTAAAGCGGTCATGAGAAAATTCTGGAAATTACTATTAAGTTCCTCATTTCGCCGCAAGGGGGCACAATTAATTTTTTTTTTTAAATTCCAAATTTCTCCGAAATTTCCCATATTAAGGTATAACTCTGATTACATCATCGAAAAGCTGCATCATTTTGGTTTAAGGCTCATTGGCGTACCGGCCTTGATAAGAGTGGGGGAAGCTATTGAATGTGCAAACATTAAAATCGCTGTAACTTGTAAACGACTTATCCGATTTTACTAAATTTAAGCTTGTTTGGAAGAGAAAGGTAAGTATCTTCAATCGCCGTATCCAATAGTACACGATAGTGTTTAATAAAATTGTTAGAGGGCGCAATTTGTAATAATAACAGTTTTTTCGATTTTATCCCGGAAATTCAAATCATACGGTATAACTATGACATCATAATCGAAAAGTAGATGAAATTTGCAAGAAAAAATGTGAAGACCGCAGTTCGATATCTTTGTTCGTTTCAGAGTTATTGCCAAAACAATAATTTTTAATACAAATTGCGCCCTCTAGCAATTTTATTAGAAATTATCTTGTACCATTGGATACGACAATTGAAGGTACTTACCTTTCTCTTCCAAACAAGCTTAAATTTAGTAAAATCGGTTAAGTCGTTTAGAAGTTACAGCGATTTTAATGTTTACAGTTTCACTTGATAAGAGTGGGAGAAGCTATTGAAAGTGTAAACATTAAAATCGCTGTAACTTCTAAACGACTTATCCGATTTTACCAAATTTAAGCTTGTTTGGAAGAGCCTTCAATTGTCGTATCTAATGGTACAAGATAGTTTCTAATAAAATTGATAAGTCGTTTACAAGTTACAGCGATTTTAATGTTTGCACATTCAATAGCTTCCCCCACTCTTTATCAAGGCCGGTACGCCAATGAGCCTTAAACCAAAATGATGCAGAATTGTCTAAGCTTTTCGATGATGTAATGAGAGTTATACCTTAATATGGGAAATTTCGGAGAAATTTAGAATTTAAAAAAAAAATTTAATTGTGCCCCCTTGCGGCGAAATAAGGAACTTAAAAGTAATTTCCAGAATTTTCTCATGACCACTTTAATCATAATTTTTTTTTCTCCAAGTTTCTATGCCTAGTAGTTTCCGAGATATGGCCGGTCGCCACCTTTAATGAATCAAAAACGAAAGTTGTATCTAAAAATCCTATAAACTATCGTTTTTAAAAGGATTTTTCTTTATTCTACAGTGTGTATATACGGATAGAGTTTGGAGGAGGCAAAACTTGTTTATTAGTAGGTATAGAAGAAAAAGCCATTCTTTATAAAAACGTCTGCTTGTGTTGTGATGAAACTACTATTTCGAATATCAGATTTGCGATTACTATACAGGGTTCGTCAAAAACAACATTTTAATTTTTTTGAAAATTTTTTTTCAATTCCCTGATTTATTAATTAAATGAATCTTGCTAGTGTTGAAACTACAATTTCAAATATCACATTTTCGATTACTATACAGGGTTAGTCAGAAACAATTTACGTAAAAACAAACAACTATTGTTGCTTTCTTACTTCGAATATGATTTTATATCTGGCCGAGTAACGATTTTGTTGTAAGAAAACCCTTTTTTATTTGTTTATTTTTGAAATATTTTTATTATTACATGTCATATTTCTTCAATCATAAATTATAAATATTTTATTCAAACGTGGTACCAACGAGTTAGCGCATAGTTCAACCAGACATCTGAATTCCCGATAACCGATAACAGTTCCTAACTTGCTCTATTGGGATATTTGCAATAATTACTCTTATTTTTTCTTTTAAGAGTTCTAAGTTACTATTGAAATTGGTTTTATGCACATGTCGCTTGAGATATCTCCATAAATTAAAGTCGATAATTGTGAGATCGGGACTCCTACATGCCAACTGATTTGGACCATAGGTACCTTTCAATCCATTTTCTCCCAAAGTGATGATTTAGCGAATCATTAAAAGGAATTGAAAATTAGAATTGAAAAAAAATCCAAAAAACAAAAGCTGTGTTTGTGACGTACCTGCATAGTAATCGCAAATCTAATAGTGGAACTTGTAGTTTCAACACTGGCAAATTTAATAAATCAAGGAATTGAAAAAAAAATCCAAAAAACTAAAAATGTTGTTTGTGACTAACCCTGTATAGTAATCACAAATCTTATATTCGAAATGGTAGTTTCAGCACAAGCAGGCGTTTTTATAAAGAATGGCTTTTTCTTCTATACCTACTAATAAAAAAGTTTTTCCTTTTCCAAACTCTACCCGTGGACACACTGTAGATATTTTAAGTTTATCAATTTATCTCTACAGTAATTTGCCGTGATCCGAGGAAACTTATGTACCTAATAATAATTTTTACCTAATTCTTTGGCAAACACTTGTATTTTCAGGAATTTGCGTGAACGTGGTTTTTCGATAAACACTTTTAAAGCGTCTTTCCAGAAGAGTAAATAGCTTTTTATATGAATTTGGTTTAGAATTGCGTGCGTATTAATAAAAATCTATTAATCTCGCCCAGTCGTTCGGTCGTTCATCTGTCACGTCACCTACATTCTCAGTTCATCACTCTAAAATTTTACCATCACAACGAAACGGCTGTTAAATATTTTTTTTTTCATTTTTGTCGATACTCTGAGAATGCCTATGTTGGTTTGCACAAAGGTTTTTTACATTGGCAAACATTATTTACTCATAATGAAAAAGGTGGGAGTATCAACATCAACATGCTTGCCAACCTATAAAATATTTCGCGTATGTTTATTTAATTTTTCTAGCTTTTACACAAAATTTAAATAAAATCATTATCGTCTTCATATTTTATAGGTAATAATTGACATTAAATAAATATCAAGGGATTTCATTAAATATTTTAGGAGAATTGTATAGCGAAAAATATCGGGTAAGATTTTTTTTAACATTATTATGCCGTTCTTCCTTCACTATACAATTCTCCCAAAATTAGCAATGAAATAAATTGATATTTTTATAATATGTCATGTTAATCAAATAATAAACTAAAAAAAGCAACGCGAAATAGGTTATAGGTTGGCAATAGATGGAATGATGTTGAGAATTCCACCTTAAGCTTGCTGGTTAGTTAATTATTATTTTTTAGATTTAATGATACGAAAGTAAAATTCTAATACTAAGTTGTTTTTTTTTACAGAAAATAATGTGCCAAAGGCTCCCGTATTCAAAAGTCAAGTAGACGATGAACCGATAGAAGAAGCTACAAATTAATGAGAAATAAATTATTATGTAAAGAAATTCTTATTAAAGTAAAGTTAAAAAATTACAAATATTACACGGTATGCATGTTAAAATGTTGGGGCTTTTTAAATTATGTTATTAAATATAGTAATAATTACAATAGTTATAATATTCTTCAATATAGTATATAGAATGTTAATAGTAGTACAAGATAATAATTTCTACTTCTTTTTTTTCCGAGATTGCATCAAAAGCTTTTTCTATACCAGTTTTTAATAGATGACAGATGACTTGTTAAGCTGCTCTTCAGCTGTTATTTAGGCTACTTTGACATGATTAATGACGTGCACAAGTTATTTAGGTATGTGAAGAAATTGAGTGTAGCTGTATGCACTTTTAAAAAATAGAGGAAACTACTTTTGGTATTTAAGTTCAAAATTTGCACTTCAATACAAAAAAAAAGTTTCCCCTATTCAAGTTTGTGACGTAATCTCGAAGTAATATAGTGCAAATTATCATCTTTATAATAATTTTAACAGTTAAGATTGTGAGCATTATCGTTGGGCCAAAAGCTACCTCATTATAAAAATGAATAAACCTTGATTTTTACAATAAAGAATTTTAAAAACCTTAAAACAAAATATTATACTTCTTTTACATTTACAGGGTTTCCTGGATGGGGTTACCTAAACCACAAATGGATTTAATTTTTAATTTCTCGACAGAAAGCTATTCTTTATAGAAAATTTTGCTTGTAAAAAAATTAAAATTTGCCATTACACAATTTAGGTTGTTTTATATAAGAAGCGGTAATTTTAAACCAACATTTCCTAATGACATTTTCCCTACAATCGAAAAATTAAGGTAGTTGGGTAAAATTAGTATTTTTTTAGATAAGACTTCCTTGTATAAAAAAAAATAAATTTTCTAACGACAAATCTAAATTTTTTAAAGCAATTTTTTTTTTATATAAAGAATGACTTTTTGTCTAGAAATTAAAAATTAAATCCATTTGTGGTTTAGGTAACCCCATCCAGGAACACCCTGTATACATATATATTATATAGATATTGATCAGTTACAGAAAGAGTGACGTTACTCCAAAAATAAATTTGGGTAAATCAATTTGAATTTTTTAGACTTGACTGACACTACAGTAAGTTTATTGCTTAAATAATTTTATTAATTGCATAAAAATTAAGCAAAAGCTAAACACTGGTTTAGTATTAAAAATAATTGCGTTGAATTGAAAATTATAGGAGTGATCCTGTAAACACGATTGTATCTGATTGTGACAGCACACTAATTGTTGCATCAGTTTTTGTAAAATTAAAGACAGAATTCTGAATATTGAAAATATCTTAAAAAGTCCCAACTTCAAAATATTGTATTTTAAAACTAGGCTGGAACATTGTTTAACATTTAATCTAGGGTTTTAGCAGTTTTCTCCACAACCGATTTAACTAGACCCTGTAATATAACAATTTCATATTGTTTTAATTAAAAAAATGTAAGAAACATTTTGTTTTTTTTCCCGAGTTACGTATTTCATATTATGCCGAGCATATCCTTACAAATTAAAATAAAACCAAAATAGGGGTAAAATATCGGGTATTTCATATTTTCAGTAAGTATGGAATAGTGATGGTCCTTAATATACAGGGTGTCCAGGAAAATGTGGGAAATCTCCCGGATATGAAAAAAACACGCGAAAAGAATACTCTACAAGTTCATAGAAACTTCTTTCGTATCGGCCTCCTCTTCGGAGATATGGGCTCCCATGGAATTAAGTTTTTGACACATAATTATTAAACCAACAGGTATATTTCAATTTTTTTTCATATGATCTATACCAGGTAAGACCCTTCAAATTACTATCCCAGAAAGTGTTGCGAATTATTCACAGCTGCAGGGACGGACTAGTTGTGACCGTAATGTGCCCATTTTTTTTACGCCCTGTAAGATAAAAACTTTGGACAACGTTTTTTACATACCTTTAACTATTGACTAAAAATTAAGTACTCTTCATTTATGTCGCTAATCCTAACCGTTTTCGGAAAAACGTCATTTTTAACATATTTACATCATGTATATTTAGCGTATTTCAATAAAATATACATCCTTGTTCCTATAAATTATAAATGTTCACTTTTAACTGCTTACCTAATATTAATACATGATCGCAATAAAATGACGTTTTTCCGAAAACGGTTAGGATTAGCGACACGAATGAAGAGTACCTACTTAATATTTAGTCAATAGTTAAAGGTATGTAAAAAACGTTGTCCAAAGTTTTTATCATACAGGGCGTAAAAAAAATGGGCACATTAGTGTCACAGCTAGCCCGTCCCTGCAGCTGTGAGTAATTCCTAACATTTTCTGGTTTAGTAATTTGAAGGGTCTTACCTGGTATACATCATATGAAAAAAAAATTGAAATATAGGTACCTGTTGGTTTAATAATTATGTGTCAAAAACTTAATTCCATGGGAGCTCTTTGGGAGCCCATATCTTCGAAGAGGAGGCCGATACGAAAGAAGTTTATATAAACTTGTAGTATTCTTATCACGTGATTTTTTCATATCCGGGAGATTTCCCACATTTTCCCGGACACCCTGTTTAATTTTATTTGATTATAACCAATTTAAACACATCTAATGCATAAAAGGCGACATAAACAAAATGTAAAAAGAACGATAAATACAAAGGCAGATTAGCCCGATGCATGTTTTGATAGCTTTTATTTGCAGCAGTACAATGATTCTAATTAGGCAACCGCCTATTTTCCTTGCACTATATTGCCTTAAAAAGTTTAAAGGATACTTTTCTGTATAATTATATTTACAAGAAAAAAGTAAATACCTATTGTGTGAACGAATTATTATTTTATTTCAAATGATTAGTATGGAATTATTAAAATTATACATCCATTGTAGTCAGCCTGAAAAGGTTAGGACGGATGGGCGGAGCCTCATCAAATTAACTTTCATCCCAAATTTTCAGTCAATTAAAAAAACCAGCGGAAACTCGCGTCCAGTCTTAAACAAATAATTACGGGTATATTTTATGTACAAATAATTATCATATAACCAGTTTTTGAAACCATTCCGAATAGCAGCACAAATAAATATAAAACAAATTGAAAATTGAGTTTCTACCAAACTTTTATTTTAAATTTATTCTTGGTCGTTATCAAATAAAAAAGTATCAGTCACCAGCGAGCTGTCCATTGTCAATTTCGATTGCAACCTGCCATAATAACGATGAAATACCATCCTAATAACACCGGTTTACCAATTACCATTCACTCTACAGCTTATCCTAGGAAACTTACCGAATCTTGTAAACGGGTGGCTGGAAAACAAACTATCAAATGTGTCAAAAATTACAGTGACAGGTTATCACACAGTACAATCTAACAAATTTAAATTTATAAAAATGGCCGAAACTAGCGATTCGATATTTCAAGATGAATTACAAGAATGTTTTAATAATTTGAAAAAACATTCTATCACCTACAAGTTGGGCCAGAAGCATGAAACCGCCGGAGATGAAATGCAAAATCCTCTGCATAAACAATTCTCGCTTATTTTGGCTAAAATTGAAGAAATTCTAGGCAACCAAAGCAAAAAGTCCGAGGAATATGTAAAATTACTTTCGATGAAGTCGTCGATCATTTACGAAAAAGCTAAAATCTTACTAGGTGAGCAATTGCTCACAGAAAGCAAAGGACTGCTAGAAGAAGCGTTATGCTTAATAAAGGAATATTCTGAAGATCCCAAAGTTGCATTTTTACACATGAGGATTGTCAACCATTTAACTTACGTTTTATCACGACTGGGCGATTTAGAAACTGCAAAAGAACTTTTGATAAGAGCAATTGAAGACGAAGCTAAGTGCAAACCTGAAGTATTTAGGTAAGTATTAAGATTCAACGCCTCATAAAAATGCTAAATTCAAACGCTTAAAATGCTCATTAAATACAAATTTCCAAATATTTTTAGATAAGATATTTTAAATAGACTTCAAAGTTACTTTATTAACGATACTTAACAATCAAGAATTATTTCGCGCAAAGGTATACACATAAGTCAGGTTGTAGATAGTCTATCCTATCAAATCCTATTGAGTAGACCTTTAGCTAACTAAGCTAAAAATGATAATTAAATACAAGTTGAGGCAAGAACGGTATATAATTTGACAGCAATAAATTTTATAGGAAAAGGCTTTGCCACCACCTCAATTCTACTAAACTGGGTTTAACCGCATTGTGGTTTACAACCCGACCTTAAAGGGTTCCTTTTTTGTGTAAACCAGATTTCAGTTTAAACTTAGTTCGTCTCTTTTAACCAACATTTATACAACCCGCTCCTTGTGTCAAGTTTGTAGGTTACACTCAATTTAATAAAAATTGGGCTGGAGGCTCAAATAAAAACAAATTATCAATAAAATAAATATAGGTTTTACTGAAACTAATGTATTTTCAATGAATAATCTTCGCCACCTGCTTAAGTTCTATTAATATGGGTTACAAATAAACCTAAGGGGCATTTAAATGGATTCTGTAGAAGTGGTGCCAGGTGGAAGGTATGAATGGGTTAGGCATGTTGGGCGATTAAGAATAGCCGTTGTTGATTCTATTAATAACATGCAACAACAACCGTTCAAATGCCTAAGCTAATAAATTAGGTATTAAATGATTGTTGTTGGTGTTCACCAAAGCCCGCAGCGCCATTTTTCAGAGCAGTCAATATCAGAACACTTTCTCAAGTGCAAATGGTTGTCGGGTAGTCCCTACTACTGTTAACACCTATTTTAACCCCCCTCCCCCTTTCGTTGTGTATTGTGTAGGTCAGGAGCTCCTCCGAAATTATTTTCTGAGTACGAAGGAGGGAGACGGCGTTATCTTTCCATCTCATTCTAGAGTGTTAATTGTCTGTAAGGAATGCATATGGTGGTATTCTTTGCCTCACCATAACCAGAAGTGCCTGGCAGACCTACTTAATAAGAATCTTCAATAAGCTTGTAATCAGAGCTGTCGCAATTACTCTTAAAAAGTAATTCAATTACAATTACTCATTACCCTCCGAAAAAGGCATCAATTACAATTACCAATTACTAACAGTATGATAAAAATATTTAAATTACCAATTCCTTGATCAATTACCGCATTCGAATTACTGAGTTTAATTCAATTACTTTTATACTAATTCAATTACTTTATAGTAATGGAACTACCCTAAAAGTAATTGAATTACTCTGAATCTATAAATTATAGACACTTTTTTGGCAAATAAATTACTCTGAGTAATTTAATTACATTTTGGTAAGTAATTGGATTACTCTGAATCTATGAATTATAGGCACTTTTTTGGCAAATAAATTACTCTGAGTAATTTAATTACATTTTGGTAATTAATTAAATTACTTTTTATGTAATTGAATTATTTGGGAGTAATTGAATTACTTTTTAAAATAATTAAATTACTTTTAAGTAATTCAATTACTTTTAAGTACCTAATTTAATTACCTCAGATTTCTTAAAACCAATTACCAATTACAAGTACTTTATTACAATAATTGGAAAATCAATTACAATTACTAGGTATTTTCAAAAAGTAATTCAATTACTAAAAAGTAATTCAATTACTAAAAAGTAATTCAATTACTAAAAAGTAATTCAATTACTAAAAAGTAATTGAACACGATTTTTCATTTATTTTAATTCAATTACAGACAGCTCTGCTTGTAATCCATAAATTACATGTATTATAGGGCGTTAGTTTTCCAGTAGTAATAAATAGTTTCTGATTTGTTCCATTATTTCTAGATTACATATAATTTTCATTTGAAGGTTTACAATTTTTATCAATATTTTAGTACTGATGATCTGTTTCTAAACACCAAGAAAGATGATAAAATATCGTTGGTTAAGCTCAACCGATTAACAATAAACAACATGCAAATGCTGGCTTGGATTCACGCACGACTAGGCAATACTGACATGAATTTAAAACTTCAACATGACGTCCTTCAAAAGCAACTTGATATAGCGGAAGGTGATGTGATCAGATGGGCCGAATCGTGTTTTCGGCTTGCAGGAATGTTTGTAGCTCACAATGATTGGGAAAATGCCAGGTAAATAGCAACCAAACGATAAATGTGGTTAGGTATATAATAGTAGAAAGGAACACATGGTCAATGACGAATACAGAATAATATACTTATACAGGGTCCTGCAATTGTGCGTCAGGCTTCCATAGCTCCTATATGAATTTAGTTAGGAATTTTATTCATACGCTAACTTATACTGTATCGTACGGGGTACTTCAGGAAAATATTTTTTTATACCCAAAAAAGTGTGGTCATAAAAAGTTGTGATTTTTTAAATGGCATACCCCATATTTTTTGCATATTTGGATTTATGCTATCGTCCTTTATAAATGCCTAAAATTTTGTTTGATTTGCTTTGGTAGTTTAAGAGCAATCAATTAAAAACTAAAAAAAAATATTTTGAAGTGGAAAAAATATCAAAAAAACAATCTAAAATTAGTTTTTCAACCACGGTATTAAGTGAGTTTAATGACGAGAGGTTTAAAGATACTATGAATCGCATAGTATTTATTTATTTTATACAGGGTGTTCTCATAATAAGGTTTCAAAAATGACACCCTGTATATTATTTCGGTATTTTATATAAAATAGACAAGCAATTTTTTTTGTAGTTAAGCAGTTATTAATTTAATTATTTAATTAAATTAAGTTATTTCCAGCCGTTTTCGAAATAAATGCAAATTTCATAAATTATGATGAAACAGAGTTTATTTTTAAAATTAAGCGTAGGCGACTAGACTAATAATTGAAAACTACAGTAAATGTTCAAAATGTCTTCCATTTTGTTCTGTGCACAAGCCAACACGCTTTCCAAAAGATCTGTTAACTTCCCTTAACATTTTCGGGGAAATGCTAGCAAACACGTCTCTTATCCTTTGCTGCATTTTATTAGCAGTTGTAGGTGGATCATTGTAAACAATTTGTTTTAAGTGTCCCCATAAAAAAAAGTCTAGTTTTGTAAGATCCGGCGATCTAGCTGGCAGCGGGGTCCGTTTCTACCGATCCATTGGTTCGGGTTTGTTCGCCCGATATTACACCTTTTTAAAATGAATTAAAGAACTTGTTAAACTAAGTAAAAAGAATCAATGTTTTATTTCAAAGCCTACTATGGGTTTTAGAGATAAACCTTACTAATGAACCTCTTTGCTGGTATTGCAATTGAAATGTTAAAAGGAAAATAAACAGATCTTTTCAAAAACATGTTGGCTTGTGCACAAAACAAAATGAAAGACATTTTGAACAATTACTGTAGTTTTCAATTATTAGTCTAGTCGCCTACGCTTAATTTTAAAAATAAACTCTGTTTCATCAACATAATTTATGAAATTTGCATTTATTTCGGAAACGGCTGGCAATAACTTATATGCTTTAACTACAAAAAAAAATTGCATGTGTATTTTATATAAAATACCGAAATAATATACAGGGGTTCCATTTGAAAAAGTTGAGAAAAATAGGTTAGAAATATGTCATTTTTGAAACCTTATTATGAACACCCTGTATAAAATAAATAAATACTATTCGATTCATAGTATCTTTAAACCTCTTGTCATTAAACTCACCTAATTCCGTGGTTGAAAATCTAGTTTTAGATTGTTTTTTTTGATATTTTTTTCACGACCTCAAAATAATTTTTTTTTAGTTTTTAATTGACTGCTCTTAAACTACCAAAACAAATCAAACAAAATTTTAGGCATTTATAAAGGATGATAGCATAAATCTAAATATGCAAAAAAATATGGGGTATGCCATTTAAAAAATCACAACTTTTTATGACCACACTTTTTTGGGCCACCCTGTATATGAAAAAATATTTTCCTGAAGTACCCCGTATGATACAGTATAAGTTAGCGTCTGAATGAAAGTCTTAAATAAATTCGTATAGGAGCTATGGAAGCCAGACACACTATTGCAGGACCCTGTTTATGCGAAAATTATAATATTTCAATTTGTTAGTACTTAAAAAAGTGGTTTGTATATAGTTTCCACAGTAAGAAACAACAATAATATAATACTATAGGCTAAATGCATTTAGATATTTTATATCAAGGAGGCTACCTAATTTGTGTATTTAAAAAACAGTTTACTCTCAGTAGTATTTTATATGTTTTATTATACATATCTATATTTGTTACTCTACAATTGCCTTTAAAAGTTCTTCCGCATTGGGTCGCTTTGCTACCCTATAAACAGGTAAGTTACTTTCCAGGATAGCAGTCTCAGTCACAGGACCAATAGCAATGAACTAAAATAACATCAGCTAGAATACTATCTACCTACCTATTATTCTAATTTAACTTTTTAAATTTGATTTACATGGTGTTCTAATTGTTACTGGTTGTCATCAGAAGCGGGATCTTATAGCCATGCTCCGATAATGGTGTTCTCTTTGTATAATATGTAAGTCTTAAGTATCGAACTAATGATTCAGTTAAAATATATTCTAAAAAAATGTTATACCTTTTTTTTGTAGCCAATAATGAAATGCTTTTATCTTAAGTCGTTATTGTAAATTTCTGGATTTTTTTTTCTGCATGACACCTAAACCTTGGGCCACAATAAAACTATTTCGCGTAAATTTATTTATTTTTTTTCTAGGTTTTACACACAATTTAAATAAAATTAATATCGTCTGCATATTCTATAGGTAAACTTAATTGACATATTAAATAAATATCAAGGAATTTCATACATTATTTTCTAGGAGAATTGTAGTTATAGCGAAAAATATCCGTTAAGATTATTTTTAACATTATTATGCAATGTTCTTTCACTATGGTGATATGTTAAAAGTGAGTGGGTTACAGCTAAATAAAATAATTATAATGGCATAGTAAAGAAAAATATATTCTTACCTTAATTTGATTAATATCTACAGGAATCTTCTTAATATGCTCTATGCAACTGGAAAACCCTGAAGGACTAAAAAACACCACATACTCAGATATTGACTGAAATTGGTCGGTGGCTTCGGCTAGATCAGCCTCGATATTTGGATTAGCTAGTGTATCATATACTTCAATTCCTTCAATTTGTAAGTCCTCCTTTCCAAGTTCCAATTTTAAAATATCAGTCCTTAAATTTCCATGAGGAAACAGAAATGGTTTGGTAAATAGTGATTTTTCTAAAAAAGAACTTATATAAATATATATAACAAATTATAAAACAAAAATGATACTGATGACTATATCATCAATTTCTGAGAAAGGACGAGGACATAATATATAAGCAATAAAATAGTAAAGAAACAATTGAACACATTGAAGTATGAATCAAAAATTTAGAAAAATTTTAATATGCAACCAAGCAAGTAATAGGATTAAGATTTAGTAAACAATATAAATATCCTAAAAAAGATGCAGCACTACTTAGCCACACTTGTGCTTGGACATCATTGGATACCTAATATGTACAACTTACGTGCAGATATAATTTTGGATAAATTAACAGCATTTCCTGCTTCCTTGCCTTGGCAGTCCAATGACAGTTTTTCATGGGCCTCTTTATGAGTTTGTTCTCCAACAACAAAATTATGCTTTTTCTGCCATTTCTCAATATAAGAGCCTTCTTCAAAGGCTAAATGAACTGCATGCACACATCTAGGGCTTGACAGAATAAGACCACTATATTTATCACTATTTGCTATTTTCTCAAGTAATTTGTCCATATTTTTATAATTAAAAACCAATGTTTTTACCTGTTTAACCTTAAAATTTTGCGAAACTAATGTTTTTTCGTATTTATCTTCACCCTCGTCATAGATCTGCGATTTGAGTAATAAAACACTTTTGGATATTATCATTTTTTGTTAGAAATAAAATAACATGAAATAAAAGTAACAGTCCATTAGAATATAAAACGAATGATTCTATGAAGGGTTGTGTAAGTCCACAGAGGAACAATAGGTTTGTGTTTGTTTTGTAATTGTAACATCGACGCAGAGAAATAATCGTTATGCAAAACCGTTCGACGTCAGCACAGACGAATAATGGGGTAACAGCAGCTCCTCCAGAAGAAAGTGTAATTCTGGTTATGAAAAATACAAACCGATTGGGTTTGTTCGTTTATTCCGTATACGGGTTTCTACCGTATTTACGTTTGAAGTTAGACCACAATGGATATTTCCTTTTTTTAATTAAAAACAGTATCGAAGTGTGAAAATGTTAGGGTAAGGAATACTTTCATTCTGATTGGATGTCATCCTAGGCCAATGGGAAGGCCCATTCCTGATTGGTTTTTCACCACATTGGAAAAATCTCTAGTCACAAAGAAATGATAAGTCGGTACGTACTTGACGCTCGAATTTAAGTTGTGACCAATCAGGAATTTTCTTGGTATTTTTAATTTATTTAAACTGTCATACGTCAATTTCTTATTTTCACTTAACTACCGCTAGGAGGCAGACGTTGCCACGTCTTGCGGACTCACAGTGTGCAATATTTTGAACAATATGCCTACTGTTGACTGTATAAAGTTAAATTTTGATATCTACCAACAGCTTTTGTTGAAACCGGCATTATGTGCCATTATAGCGCTGGAAAATTCTCCATAGTCGCAAATTTAGTCAATTTAAGCTCGGATAAACTCCCAAAGATGCGCAAATGCGTATTATTCAATTCTAGGATATAAAAATTAGGTATATTTTCACGTGGTTTCCTTATGGAACTCGTGAGAAACCTCTGGTGGATCTTGGCATTCGACGTCTTGTTAAGATAAAGAGAATGATCTGTTGTCGTTGGATATATTATCGATAGGGCCTTTGGACTTTTAACTCAAAGCAGAGGTATACAAATGACTTGAACATGAATTAAAAGTAGAACTATACATTCAGGTTATTTTAATTTATAAATTAATATCTTTTTTGTTTACAGGTATCATTTAGCAGCAGCGGAAACGATCTTAAATCCATTAGAAGCTTGTTTGATTCCTAACTCAGAAGTATTTGCGCTGCAAGCAGATTTGGCAAGAACCTGGGTGTATTATGGGCTACAACTTTTCGAATCTAGTCGTAAAAACAAATGTTTGGCTAATCTCGAAACTGAGGATGCTGTAGCAATTTTTGGAGAAAAGTGTAAGTGGAGGCGTCGAGAATAACAAAAACTAGCTAAATATTTAAAATTCCATTGATTTTTAGTAAAGTGTACAGTTGCCGACAGATAATTTCGTACACTAAACTGTGACACTGTAAATGCAACTTTTTACCTTTATTACCTTTGTAAACGTGTTAATTGTTATCATGATATTTGTCATTATTGTCATTATCTTATTTGATTTTAAAATGCTTCATTTATAAATGAAGCAAGTATTATTGAAAAGGCAAGAATAATATGTTTAGTAGAAATAGGGTGGTCTTATGGAAAAATAGCTGATCATTTTAAAGTACCTAAGAAGTAGTGTTCAAAAAATTGTAAAAAAATTGCGCTATCATCAAACACTTGAAAGGTCTGTTGGGTCTGATTTAAATAATAGAAAACCATCAAATGAAGAAGACCAAAATTTGGTGGAGTATTTAAGGCAATATCCATTTGAAACTGCCGTATTCGCTATGCACATAACATGATTTCCTGCTTCATCTAGCGAACTGCGCAACTCCAAGTAGGACAATGTTCCGAATTAAGAAATCGAGCAGCTGCATCCAAACCCTTTTTAAAAAAGGGTGATAAGGAACAAATAATTGGGTTTGCTATGCAATTTTTAACAGAAAATGTTTTTTTTCTCACAAAATGTTATCTCTTCTGATGAGAAAACTTTTCAGTCTACATATACTGGAAGGATTCGAGTATATATTAGACCACCAAATTCCCGATATGATGAGAAGTATACTTAAAAAAGCAAACCAGGGGACATTTCTACGTTAATGTGTGAGCATGGATAAGTGTTTACGGTGCAGGTGTATGGAGGAATATTGGTGGAACACTAACAGTAATATGCAGGGTGTCGTTTAATAAGTGCCCGATATTGTACAGGACGATTCCCCAGTTATTTATTAGGTGAAAAGTTCATACAAGCATGGGTTCGCAAGGCCTTCATTTTTAAGTCGTAAATAATTTTTTAAATAATGTCGATATTTGGAAGAAAATTAGTATTTGTGGATTTTTTACTATGAGAAATTCAAATTTGATCTTAGTTTGGCCCTTAATTGTATGGGGCGCCACCCACACACCCACAATTTTTAACACCCTGTATCTTAAAAATGAAGGCCTTGCGAACCCATGCTTATATGAACTTTTTACCTTATAAATAACTGGGGAATCGTCCTGTACAATATCGGACACTTATTAAATAACACCCTGTATATCTTCAGATTTTGGAAAATGTTTTTCTTCCTTCTGCCGCGAGAGTTTTTGAAGGAAATAACTTTATATTTCAGCAGGATAACTGCCCTGTGCATACTGCAAGAAATATAGGTAACTGTTTTAGACAAATAACGTAACATGTCTGCCTTGGTGCTCAAGAAGTCCTGATTTAAATCCAATTGAAAATGTTAGGGGATTGATGGTAAAAAAATGTACAAAATAAATTTTAAACCACAGAATGAAATAGCGTTATTTGATAAAATAGAAGAAATTTGGGAAGGGTTAACTCCGGATTACACCAGGAGTATTATTTTGTCAATGCCAAGAAGATTACGATTAGTGTTAGAATCCAATGGCGCAGCAATTAAATTATATTCGTATTTTGTTTGTTGCTTGTTAATAAATTTACCCTTTTTGGCTTTATACTTTTGTAGTTTTCCTGGTATTATTTTATAATTCTCTTATTTCGGGGCTGCTATTTAAACACAAAAATATTTGGAAATAACCATTATTACTTTGGTAAAAAATCGTACATGCTGGTGTTCTATCCAGAGGAATAAGCAGCAAGGTGAGAAACCCGTTTTACCCAATCTTGTTGTAATTGAGTTATGTATGGGTGGAGTGTACGAATTTATATGTCGTCAACTGTACATACCTACCTAATGAGAATCACCTTAAATGATAGAGCTCATTATTGATTAATTGGCCAAATTTTTTTTATATTTTTTGAAATTTTCAATATCGTCTCTATGTGGAAGAATGACAGTTTATAATTTAATTTGCATAGCTTATCAAGCCGGATGGGGAAAAGGTTGATATCCCTCGAGTGGTGCGTAGTATGAGTAAGGAGCCCACGTCGAACAAACCGTATACTAATTACATTTATATACTTAACGCAGTACCTATGCAAACAAAGAGACAGAAATATATCGGCGGTACTTTATATTCAGTCTATCTTGGAAATAAATAGACTACAGTTTACATTCGTTTTACGGTGGTACAACATACCAAAAAATCATTTAAAGCGGGCGCTACATACCGCTGTTAGTTGATACAAGTTTTAATTTACAAAATATTAGTTTAAAATTTTCGAGTTTAAACCGAAAAAACAAGCAAAAATTTATTTACATTATCATGTTCAAATTTAGTATTATTTTTGATAGCTGCAAATCCAGCAAGACCTGAAAATAAGCCAGTTTTGCCCTTCAAAGGATTGCAAGTGGAAATACCGACTGTTCCAACCTTAATAGAAAATGTACAAGAAGCAAAAGTTTTGTTTGCTGCAATGCAAAAATGGATTAAACGGGCCAGATTGTACTATACCCTAAGAGATTATCCCTTACAATATGTGAATCTATGTTTAGATTTAAGTGAATTATACAGGTAATAATTATATTAACAAAATTAACTCGGGAATATGACAGCGTACCTATTCTTTAGGAAGTGATTGGATTGATTGATTACCGTCGTCTGCCTAATAATCGACCAATTACGTTATCAAATTTAGGGCAGTGGGACTAGATCTTATTTCTGTCTTCAATTTTACAGGTTTGTTGCATTTTATGAAAAAGATGTCGACTCGGAATATTCAGTTCAAAAAAAGAGATACGACGCACTGGAAACTCTAAGCAGCATTTTAAAAGAAGTGAGACCGAATTGTTACATAACAGTTAACACGGAGTTGACAAAAGAAATTATAGAAGTTCAGATGGAACTTATGAATCTTAACTTAAAGAAACTGTGTACTACGAATCGAGGTAAATAGTTTATAATTATTTACTTATTAAACTAAAATGTTTACCAAAGTGTGTCAACATCAATATTGCAGAATATTGCTGCTTTTTATTTGCATTCTCGATCAGTTCACTTTTAAATGACTGACCTAAAATGATCTGGTCCAAAATGGCTTGCATCTGTTTCGGAACGTCAGTGTCATTTGTCACGTAAATTTTGTTGAGGTTATGGTTAGTCTCGATTTGATTATATTTTACAATAAATTAACACTTTGATGTACTTACTATTATACAACGAATACTTACACCAGGCTATTATAGATAATTCCTTCTCCGAATCCTCTGATTTTAAATTTTGGATTACGGTCAAATATTTTATATTTTTATCTGTGGTTTGGGGTTAGGCTACTCTCTTTCCTAGTCAAAGGCTACGCCAAATATCTGTCAAAACAACTCCCACCTTTTACTTCTGACCCTGTTCACCTTAGTTGGTGTTTTGTGCTGTTCACTTTAAGTGATCGAAATTTGCGGGTGGTGCAGTTAGGGGCAAAGGGGGAATAAGTGACCGGGTCACTTACAAATCAGATCAGTTTGTAAATAAAACATCCTAATTATCAAATTTTAGTGATCTGGGTCAAATTGACCTGATCCAAGATGCAAATAAAAAGCAGCAATTAACTTTGCAGATAAGTAAGTCACTTGTCATCATAGACAAGCGAGTTGCGCGCTCTCAAGGATAGATAGGCAACTTAACATACTAAATTGGTTCCCTGATAGCGCCACATGCGACCGGTGGAAAAACTAAATATAGTCGTGGTGGGGGTAGGCGCCAAGCATAAAAATTTAAATTTTATTATTACTTTGAATTCAAATTTTCGCGCTTCCAACTTAACGGAAAAGTTTGAAGCGCGAAACATCTGATTCAAGTTAAAATAATTTGGGAGAACGAAAGGAAATTATAACAACGTTTCTTTGATATGGCGACAAGATTTATTAATATTAGATATTTACATAAATATGGTTTACATAAAAAAACATCTTACATTATTATATTATTATTTTCTGTAGAATTTTCTAACAATTCCGTGTTATTTTCAAAGTTTTTATTTAATAAACTAGTTATTGTACCTTGTAGTTCATTAAGTTGTGAAGTAAAGTTTCTTTCTATATCTTTAATAGCTTTCGCTGTACTTTCCAATCGTTGGGCGACATTAATGAAGTCTTCAGGAGGTTCCACGCTCTTGTTAATTGCCTTGGTTTTTCTTCCCGATTTCTTTGGTCGCGACATATTAGATATATACCTATTTACGATTCTCAAACTACCGACTGCGCCATGTTAAGTTTATAAATTATATATGAATAATTATTTAATAATAACTTTATTTTTTATATATTTTACAAATCAATCATAAAATGACAATGACAATCTTTCACCAGTCCAGGTAAGACTTCAGGATCTGTCACAACAAGCCATATTTTTATCTTTCTCGCACATATTATGCAGGTACAGAGAGAGAGAGGGGTACATAATGTTGGCCATGCTCATTCTAAATGAATATTCTGTTCCTACCAACGTTAGGAGATGAACAACCTTATAAAACAAAATTCCTACAATAGCGCCACTAGCGACCGGGGGGCTAAATTAAACGAACAGGGGACGACCTTCACCATTTAAGTTATCCTAGCCTGCTTGTCATTTATGGCACCCTGTTGAAGTTTGGTCTATTTTATGTTAAGATTGTTGGTGACGACAGGACTGGGCTAAGTTCTTTGACCATCGCATT
This sequence comes from Polydrusus pterygomalis, assembly GCA_963969555.1. Lineage (NCBI taxonomy): Eukaryota > Metazoa > Arthropoda > Insecta > Coleoptera > Curculionidae > Polydrusus > Polydrusus pterygomalis. The sequence goes on from OZ018379.1 coordinate 27,542,213, forward strand.
TATGACATATTTGACTTTTGGATACAAAATTTGTTCCGTGCACTTTAGTAAAATAAAATATGTTGATCAACTACAGGGTGTTAATTAATGTCATGCATATTATTCAGGGGGTGATAGTACTCGTCAAAATAAGAAAAAAATGCAAATATATGCATGGTCTAAAACGCGTTATTTTCGTTATACAGGGTGGCAAAGTTTCAATTTTTTTTCTCGTATATTGCGTTTTCTCTCTTATATTCTGCCATAATTGTTTCAAATTTGGAACATCAACCCTTTTTTAAAATCTCTACAATAAAGTATCAAAATTATCGGTCGCAGTATACAGGGTGTTACATTTTCTTGAATCGGCTACAATTTTATCTTTCAGAACTTTTTTTTTTGGCTCCCTGTATAAATTCCGGTATGAAATTTGAACTCTTCGTTCCTTTGTTTAGCGTTCTGGTCTCTTGCACTATTCTCGTATCTGTAACCGTTTTCGATTTATTTGCAAAAATAGCCATCGATGGAAATTAAGTGTATTCGAAATAACGCAATAATAAACGGCTAAACCAGTGGTTCTTAACCGGTGGTCCGTAGACCACTGGTGGTCCCTGAAAGTATCTGAAGTGGTCCGCAAAGTCATTCTAAAATTATTAAAACGACGACCATTAACCACGATTCCCACTATACATAACGTCAGCTATAAAAGTAGTCAACTTTATAAAAAGGAGTGCACTGTATACACGTCTCTTCAAAAAATTAGGCTTTCATATAAACTCTGAACACGAAACGCTGCTTTCCAAAGGAAACATGCTGTCAAGGTTGTATGAACTGAGAGAGGAAGTAAAATTATTCTTAACTAATAAGGAGAACAAAGAGGATCAGTTCTGTCAGTACAAATTTCAAATACATTTCGCTTATTTAGTGTATTTTTTTGCACAACTATATAAATTGAACCTTCAGCTGCAAAGGTCAGGAAATATGAAGTTGGAATGCACGAGCAATATATTTGCATTTGAAGATAAAATCAGTGCGTTTACCGCTAAAATCGACCTATGGTCGAAAGAAAGAACTCTTCAGCGTTTGATACGCTGAATCCAATTATTAATGAGTTGAGATCACAGGAGAAATGAAAAAGCACATTACACTCCATTTGTAAAACTTAAAAAATGAATTTAATTGCTATTTTCCTGACTGCGAGGACAAAGGTATTCGAGAACTGATCCGCAATCATTTCATTGTCAATATTTCTGAGGTGCCTGATGCAATTCAAGAAGAAATAATTGAAATACAACACGATAGTAACTGCAAGAATACATTCGAAGCAGGAATTAAACTTAAAGATTTTTGGGCCCAAAAAACAATTCCCTAAAATTCGAGAAACTGCTTTACGTTACCTAACTTTATTTTCAACCATATACTTATGTGGCAGGGATTCTTGGCGCTTTTAATAATCAAAAATAACCATCAAGACATTTCTATGTGATGTTGGAATAACTTGTATTACCGCCAGACCGTTTGTGGTCCATAACATGACAAAAATTTACTCAAATGGTCCCTCATCACTAAAAGGTTAAGAACCACTGGGCTAAACGGACAATATTATCGTCAATTTCTTAAAAAGGAACTCCCAGGGCTGCTAGATGAGGTACCATTCTTGTCAGAAACCAAATGTGGTTCATGCACGATGGTGCGCCACCGCACTTCAGCATAGCATAGAGGTGAGAAACTTTCTTAATAAAATTTTTAACAACCGTTGGATAGGTCGAGGGGGACCTCAGATGGCCCCCCTAGATCCCCAGACCTGAATAGCCTGGATTTCTTTTTCTGGGGACACCTGAAAGCATTAGTGTATCAGACCCCAGTCCAGACAAAAGAGGATTTAAGAAACAGAATAATACCTTTATGCGACATCATTCGCAATACTCCTGGAATATTTGGCAGAGTCCATCAGTCCATGAGGCGAAGACTTCATTCGTGCATTTTAGCAAGAGGCGAACATTTTCAACAGTTTTATAATTTTGTTTTATTTTTATTTGATTAACTAATAAATTGTTTTGTTACACGGCTTTTTACTCAGCGTTATTTCGCCTAAACTTAATTCCATCGATGGCTGTTTTTGCAAATAAATCGAAAACGGTCACAGATACGAGAATAGTGCAAGATACCAGAACGCTAAACAAAGGAACAGAGAGGTCAAATTTCATACCGGAATTCATACAGGGAGCCAAAAAAAAATAGTTCTGAAAGATAAAAATGTAGCCGATTCAAGAAAATGTAACACCCTGTATACTGCGACCGACAATTTTGATACTTTATTATAAAGACTTTAAAAAAGGGTTGATGTTCCAAATTTAAAACAATTATCGCAGAATATTAAAGAGAAAACGCAAAATACGAGAAAAAAATTTGAAACTTTGCCACCCTGTATAACGAAAATAACGCGTTTTAGACCATGCATATATTTGCATTTTTTTCTTATTTTGACGAGTACTATCATCCCCTGAAATATCTGCATTACATTAATTAACACCCTGTATATTCACTATTATTTTCAAGTATATTTCTTTTAATATGATTATCTTTATAGTGCCCAGATGTGATATACCCACAGAAAATTTAAAAAGACAAATGAGTGCTTTATCAATAATCCACGATAAATTAGATACTGTTGCATCCACCCTTGATACCAGTACAAAGCACCGTCATGCTGACACTCCCGAAGCGAAGGAAGCAGACAATTCGGATTCTAAAGTAAAACCACTAGACGAAAAACCATCGTTTGAAAAAGGTGCCGACAGCAATTCAAGTATAAGTGAATTTTAAAATAGCCCTAAAATCCTGTTTTTAATGCATTTTCTAAAAATTATACGAATACTGTTTGTAATATTTTATCGGCTACAACCCGAAATTTTGACCTATTGTATTTATTTTGGTTCACATAAAAATTTTAAAAGAAGTTATTCTCTTTTAAACTGTGTGGGTTATAGGAGAAAAAGTTACATAACAACTTAAGAACAGTTAAACAATATTTAATGAGATTAGGATTGTGCTTTTCGTCTAGCAAGTACAAGTCGTTAAAAAAATGATTTCTTATTTTTAAATTGAAGCGCAAGCGGCCGCAGTCTAATAGCCATTGACAAGTAATTCAACTAAATAATTTGACGTTAGATTAGTTTTGCTTGTCAAATCATGACATCGGTTTGTTTTTACTTCAATAAATATTGAAACGTCTGCTGAACTCATTATTTTGAAATAAAACTGTTATATTTTTTAATGAACAGGCCTGCATTCTGTTTCACTTACTCCTCCTTAAAATCTCAGAAGGCGTTGGTTACAACCATTAGTTTTGGTGACGAAATATATACCGTGCCAGCAAAAATTATTTCCATCACAGAGGGCCTTGCATTTAGGGACGTAATGCTTAGCCATAGAGCTTAATACCTGTTGGGTGTTAGTAACTAACTGAATTTACAATCAATCAGTTATTCCGTCATCTTTGACAGTCGTTACAAGTAATTTGATTCATCGCTAATTTTTCCAATTTCTTGAACAATTCACACAAGGGCTTTACGGAACAGCACAAAACATTCATGCTTATAAAGCGTATTATCACAACGGGGTTAGAGTAAATGGTGGGTGCCAGAGCCGGATTTACGGGGGGCAGCCGGGGCTACAGTCAACAGTACAACTTTTCTTTTTTATTGTAATTTTGTATATTCATAAAAAAGTAATTTTCGATTTTTTACTTTTAATACCGGAACATTGTAACATTTTTTATATCTATGCCCCTCCCTATATTATTTTGGTATAATTCCTTTATTTGACTATACTTAGCTATATACATTTGTTAAAATAATGATTGATCTCTCAATAAATTTTTAAAACACTTTAATAAAAAAATCGTTTAATCTATTTGGAAAATTACTAGGGGCCTCCACTCATTTACTGCCTCAGGGCCTCTAGACCTCTAAATCCGGCCCTGGGTGAGTGGCAATACAATCCGGGTTTGTGCGTGGACGATTTTCACAAACATTTTCCTAACGTTGCTTTTATTGCTGGGGATTTTTATCATTGCCTGAAAAGAACCGTGGCTGTGTTTAGGGACACAGGTTTTATACAACACAAAAAAAGTAGCAGGAAGACCATCTGTAAGAACAGAAGAACTTGTTGCAAACGTTCGTGAAATAATGCAAAATACGCAAAATTCGTTTTTCCTCATTTTTTCCTTCACACCAGTTGCAAATTTAGAACAATTACAAGAAAGGATTATCCAAGAATGTGGTAACATTTCTCCGGAGATGCTGGTAAACACTTTCGAAAATATGAAAAGACGTGTGAATTTACGTTTGGAGCATGGCGGTGGCCAATTTCAGCAATTTATGTATTTATTTTTCTTTTTCTTTCTGTATATTCTTACTTTGTTAATATTGTAAATAACAAAAATAAATTTGTTTTTGTCTACTTATTTTATTACTCATTAGTTTTTGTTTGATTTTGAATTTGACAAAATGTTAACCTAGATTTGGTTAGATATATCGTCCCCGTATCATTGTGATCTAAACCAAGCCCTACGTTTTTTAATCCAAGCCCTCTTTGATGCAAATAATTTTTGCTCGCACGGCATATGTGAGGCAATCTAAAAAAAAACTACTCACTAAAAACTGCAGATAAAGTTATAAATATAAAAAAAAGTCTGTCTTTATTTATGTAAATATATATTTTTATAAAATAAATTCTCAAATTGCCCCAACAACAACTAATACACTTAATATTTAAACATACCCTTAACCTATTACAGTACAAATATAAAAAATATTATTAGGTAATAAGTGTTTTTAACTAGAATATAAACGGAATCTCCAAAAAAGTGTCAAATTTTAAGTCATGGGCAATATTTTACTGGCAAGAGGGTTTTGATAAAATTTCACAGCCCTAAATTATCTAGTACTATTTAAAGCTCATTTTACAGGGACTCATTTCCTAGATAAAAAAATTAAAAAGCTTAGGATATAAGGCGTAAGTAAGTACTAAAATGATAATCTCGATATTGTTTCAAGTTCAAGCATCCTTAGAAACGTCGCTGAAGGACTGGACAGTGAAAAAAGTGTAAGTCGGCCAACTAACAGAATTGGTCTTGAATTAACATAACATTTTTCCAGTATAAGAATTGGGTAATTCTCTAAGCTTTTTAAAGAACCTGAAAAACGTTTGCTTCGCACCGTTTATGATTACTACTCTCAAATGGCTTGTTAAAAAGGTATTATTGCCCCATACACAACAGCAATATCGAAGACTTCAAGCCGGCGAAATTCCTAAACATGAAATAAAAGCGCTTGAATCTGTCTGCACTTGATGAATAATCGGCGGAGCTGACCCAAAATAAAAAAGTAAAAGTATATTAAATGTTCCTCATCATATTATGTTGTAAATTATAGTAATAGATACTACAGAAGAACTAGGCCAAAATGACATGTTATTTCTTATGGAGGTTAACTGCTAATTTATAACCAATTTTAAAGGAAGAACAGGCCTTGTAGACCAGTGTTTTTTGAAACCAAAAAAATAATAGTAGAATAAAACCCATTGGAAAAGGAAGAGAACATAACAAAAATGAAAGGAAAAATAATTTACGGGCGATCCGAGGTCGGGAAGTGGAAGGGGGTGAGTTTTTAAAGGTAGAAAACGATTTATCTCGATTTCCGGCAAAACTACAAGTTCTATGGAAAAACGTTAAATAGCAAAGTTGTAGGTAATAAAAACCTCTACAACTTTTGTATTTACACTTTTTTCACATAACCTCAAAATTTATGTGAAAAATTCAAATGGGTTTTTATTTTTATTTTTTACAAAAAAAAATTTTTTTTCACAAAATTTGGTGAAATCTTACCTTTTTATGTCCCAAACACACTGTAATTTTTTTGATTTAAAATATTTATTTTTTCACCTTATTTTGACTTAATATCGAAAAAGCACCCTAATTTTCAATTGAAAATTCTCACGTCAAAATATCTGCTTTTTTAAAGTCGGTGGGCTTTTTGTTCGTTAAAATCTCTACTTTCTGATGGTGTAAAAAAAATATACATTACTATGGTAAATGTTCTCAAAAAATGCAAAGAAACGAAAAGAAACTAGAATCCGAATTTTTTTTTTAATCATTATGTACAATTTTGAGCTATTTATTAAAATTTATACTTTAATTACTCGAAAAACGTAAGATTTTATGTTACATTGACAAACAAAAAAATTACAAATCCATAAAACATAAAGTTCGCAAAAAACATGCAAAATAGTTGTTCTAAATATATTAAAGGTAGGATTTAAAGGGGACTTCATATAAAACTGAGAACATTTACCATAGTAATGTATATTTTTTTTTTCACCATCAGAAAGTAGACATTTCAACGAACAAAAAGCCCACCGACTTTTTTAAAAAAGCAGATATTTTGACGTGAGAATTTTCGATTGAAAATTACGGTGCTTTTTCGATATTAAGTCAAAATAAGGTGAAAAATAAATATTTTAAATTACAGTGTGTTTGGGACATAAAAGGTAAGTTTTCACCAAATTTCGTGATTTTTTTTTGTAAAAGATAAAAATAAAAAACTTGGTTATTTGAATTTTTCACATAAATTTTGAGGTTCTGTGAAAAAAGTGTAAATACAAAAGTTGTAGATCTTTTTATTACCTACAACTTTGCCATTTAACGTTTTTCCATAGGACTTGTAGTTTTGCCGGAAATCGAGATAAATCGTTTTCTACCCTTAAAAATTCACCCCTTTCCACTTCCCGACCTCGGATCGCCCGTAAATTATTTTTCCTTTCATTTTTGTTATATTCTCTTCCTTTTCCAATGGGTTTCATTCTACTATTATTTTTTTTTTACTTTTTATCATTTTCAAATTCAGCCCCTGGTATATTGAACGTTCGTTGGAACAATAACGGCAACATCAACGATACAGAGTTTAGACGTAAGTAAACAGACAGAGTAAAAGTCAGAATTGAAGGCAATGAGCCTCAAATCTATTAGTTAAAGATTACCGGTTTAGGAAGCACTTTAAACTAAGTTGGTGTTGAGGAGAACCTCATGTGCACCGAGTGTCAGGAAGAGAAGACATTGCTGCACTTCCTAGGTGCTGGTGAAGTACTAGGAAGACTCACCCTGTGAAGAAAACTTGAAGTTGTCGATATAAACGTGGTGCACTAAGCTTTTCACATTTTAATCTCGCAAATCTGATATGTATGTAAAACTAGCTTGATATAGACGTATAAAATTGCATTAAATATTATACGTATAAAAAAAATTTGTACCTACCTATCTATAAAATATGTGGCTGTATAAAACTGTATCGACTTATAGTACTATTACCTAATATTTCCTTATTTACCAGTTTAACGGTTGGTTTTTAGTTTCCATTTTAAGAACAAATATGCGGCAATTCTGAGGAAAAAGAAGATGCCAACTAAGGCAATCGCATCGACAGTATAACTGGAATCAATCATGTCCAGTTCCTGTAAAGTCGTTGCCGGCGACTTAAAGTGACAATAGCTAATGAAGCATTGCAGTTTAGTCCTATCAAATCCGTATGTCGCCAGTGCTGTTCCTTCAAACCCATATCTAATGTAGGATAGATAGGTGATCCATCGTAGATAGATTGGTATAGCATCGAATGAAACAAAGAAGCCAGAAAATAGAAGGAAGGGTACCGACATTACAGGAGCCAAAAATACGCCATTCTAAAATAAAGGATTGTTTTAACTAAACATGTTTACTGGGGTGAACATTAGTGTGAACGTTAAAAATAAGATTTATTTTGAACTAACATTTAAATAAAATCGTCTGCACATTATTTAGGTAATATCTGACATTTCACAAAAATATCAATTTATTTCATTGTTAATTTTGGGAAAATTGAATAGTAAAAGAACAATGACATAGTAATGTTAAAAAAATCTCGTCCGATATTTTTCGTTATGAATAATTGAGGACGACACTTGTGTCATATTCTTCTTCTTGGAAGATTCGATTAAAAAAGATAAGTGAGGTTACACACACGTGTTGTATGTCGTAATAAGAAAAGGTGTGATTGTAAAATGAAGTTTTCTTAGAAAAATAGAAACAAACAAAGGAATTTCTAAGGGTTTTCATTTCAACTAACATCAGGTGTAACATTTTTAGAATATATTTTAACTGAATCATTAGTTAGATATACAGTAATGTCCGCCTGTAACGAACCCGCTTATTGTAAACTTTCGTTTATAACGAACTTTTCGGTTAAAACGAACCTTAAAATTTTGATATGATCGATTTTTTTATAACGAACCTAAAACGGTATTTTACCGTTCGCTTATAACCAGGGGATAAAACACCCTATGCGGCCAGGTGCAGGACCCGAGTCACCTATTGGTCTGCCCGGGGCTTGACGAGCCGTGTACCTGGCGGGACATCCACGACGCAAATAGAAAAGCAATGGCAGCTGCAGATTTTTGGAAATATTGTGTTTGACCGGACACGGAAAGTAAGTAACCAGGGGATTCATCGAATTCTTTCGACGGCACATATGGGCCTGTGGGCGGCTGCCGTCGTGTCGGTTCGTTTCGTCAGTAATCATTTGGATGGAATAAACTTCATTCTTATGGCATGGCAGAGGGTATCAAAACAAAAAATTTTAATTGTTTTCAACACGGTGGTTTCCTGAAGGTAGAAAATGATTTTGATTCAGACGATGACCTGCCATTAGCCGAATGGCTGAAAAAAGTTGGACAGGAAGATGACAACAATATTCTAGACAATCTTCCTTGTTCTGACAATGAGTTTGTTGATATTGCTGATAATCTTGAAAGTGTAGAATACTTGGATGTTGATGCCATTATTGCCGCTTTTGTGTCTTCTTCAGTTTGTATTGATGACGATGAGGAGGCGGAAGATGAAAAATCTGTGAGTACAGAATTAAGACAAGTTCCGACCACATCAGAGACACTTCAGCATATTGACAACGTTCGTCATTTCCTTCAGTCACGAAATACTCCGCAAAGTGTTTTTAATCGATTAGCCGAAGTAGAATTACATATTAATGATATATAATCATTTCACAAAAATAACACAAACTATAAAATAAACGAATTTTTTACATTATACTCTTAAAAACAGTTGTTAATGTATCTACTTATTACAAAATATTTTTTATGTACCTTCACATGTACAATATATGTACATATGTATGTATATTTTTAAAAATACCACATTTTTGATATGTATCAGCATTAATCACTTATCGACGTTTTCGTCAGTCCCATGAGGTTCGTTATAACCGGACATTACTGTACTTAAGACCTATACATATTATACAAAAAGAAAAGCATTATGGAGGCATGGCTAAAAGATCCCGTAAGATCAAAAAAATAAAGCAATGTTTAAAAAATTCTAATTTTTGGCTACAAATTGAAGGGAAAAAAAATAGAGAATTTTAAAAAATATCTCACCTGAACATTCATAGCAGCTCCCACTACTAATCCAACACTTTGGGCCACAAAGGATACCAATAAACAAGCGCTCAAAAACATTCCAAATCTGAAGAACTCCAATGGTTGCGCGGTCATTAAGTACACAATGGTCACATATACCACACAAAAAATAGTCTAAAAAATATCAATTGTCAATAAATAATATATAGATGGACAGTATAGTGGTAACATACACATGTGAGAAAATAAGTTTTCTAACCACCTGGACAACTTTCTATTTCAGAAAGGTGTAGAGTAATAAAAGCTCATTAGGTATGCAAAGGGACTACAGAGTGACCCAACGAATATTTAAGCCACTTTCACAATTTCGCATTGATTTCATTGCAAAATTCTTTCTTTCCATCAAGTGCAGGTAGTACCACCCGGGTTTGGGTCAATTTATGGGTTTTGCCTATTGTTGTCCATTCACAAACACTGAAAATGGTGTGATAAAGGCGTGCCGGTAGGATATTCGTAAAAAGGAAATAATTTTATTTTAACAGAATAAAAATGAGGCATTATGTACATAGTATTAGCTACACTTATTTTTTAATAAACAGTATAAAAAATATACAAAATACATTATACAGAAATTAAATTATAAAAAATCATAATAATCTTCGTCATCTGAGGAACTGTCATCTCCTCTTGACGTTATAGTTAACGGGTCGACCGCGACGGTCCGATCGATCAGGTGGCCAAGATCCCACATTTTCTCCTCTTCTTTAATGACATGATGGACTGCTTTTCGCCAGTTCTCTGGTGGCACTTCCTTAATGGCTTGCTCCAATAGTAGCTTACCGTCTTTCATTTTGAATGTCGTGTTGTGTCTTGCTACAAATCCTTTTACTTGTGCCCATATAAGTTCTATAGGATTTAATTCGCAATGATATGGCGGTATGCGCAGCACAGTTACACCATGTTTTTCTGCTATATCTTCCACGGCATATTTCATAAAACGATGTTTGTGTAAATTTGCTATAGCTAATAGTTCCTTCTTTATCAAATTATCTTCAAACTCAATACTTTTGATGTTTAACCAGTCGATAATTTCTTGTTTTCTCCAAGATGAAGTTCGAGTCTTCTCTGTGCGTCGTGAATGATAAGTTGCGTTATCCATAACTACTACTGAATCAGCTGTTATCATTTCACCAAAATAGTCCTCAAAAACATTCGATTCTGACACTTCAGGCCAGAAAATATACCTTTTCTAATCCTCTTACGCAATTACTTAAAATTTTAATTTTACAAACAATACTATTTTTTCTCTGAAATTTTTGGTTAATTATCATAAATAATTTAATGCACAAAGTTTAGCTGCGCCTATGGCCGACACCGAAATTGAGCCGAACTGGACGGAATTTCCCATTTTATTACTCTATGCCTTTCTGAAAGAGACTATAGTTATAAGTCTTGGCATTGTAAACACAATACTGTATCTTATATTACCTGAAAGGGCATATCCGATACGGTTATAGCAAGATAATATGATCTCAGCGAATACCATCTATTGAAATGTTCTTTCAGCAATACAGGCATTTCCAAGGGGAATGATAAAATTGTGATCGTCATCGAGGTATACATAAGGAACAACATGTTGAAGAACAAAAATCCAAGGTTTGAAAGAACTTTAGCGCCGTCGTTTCCAATTTGCCAATAGAGGGCGCCAATGAGAAATCCTACTAAAATGTGGGCAAACAATCGAAGGTACATCAGCGTCTAGAAAGAAAAAAACAATGTTATTAATCAATATATTTATCTGCGTATACATTTTATTTTTGCGGTATCGTATCATGATCATCATTAGTGCAAGTCTTTATGGCAAGAGACATTAAATTTAATGGGAAAGAAAGAAAAAACTAAAAGTCTTTCTCCACAAAATTTAATAGAATTCTACATGTTTCGAACGCAGAAACGTTCATCATAAGGAGGCAGAAAATATATTTAATGCTGATGGTTTTAGCAGAAGAGAAAATGGTGTAGAACCTTAATGGAGCTTTCATGGAACTAAAAAATTGATCTGTAGAGGTGACATAATATAAAGAAAATTGAGAAAAGTTAAAACATACTGAGTATGTGAAAAGTCAGTAAAGGGGATCTAAACCAACCAAACCTTTTTTTAGAATGTAATTTTATTGTGATATCTTCATAATTATGACTAATTTTATCCTTAGAATGTCTTACATACTTAAAAATGTTTTATAAAAATTTTAAATAATCTTCAACACCTTTTTAGAAGGGTTTTTTCTTCTGTCCCAGTTTATTTGGTTGGTTTAGACCCCCTTTACTGACTTTTCACATACTGAGTATGTTTTAACTTTTATCAATTTTCTTCATATTATACACATCAATTTTTTAATTCCATAAAAGCTCCATTAAGGTTCTACACCATTTTCTCTTCTGCTAAAACCATCAGCATTAAAAATATTTTCTGTCTCCTTATGATGAACGTTTCTGCGTTCGAAACATGTAGAGACCCCTAAAGATTTTTTATTCTATTTAATTTTGTGGAAGAAGACTTTCAGTTTTTTCTTTCTTTCCCATACTTTCAACTCCACTTTAAGCATGGAATATTTCTTCAAATTAAATTTTATACTTAACGCGACCATCGACAAATGAGGCTCATTTCTGAAATGATAAAGTAAGTAAGTAATGTATGTTCCGTCCGTGTAGCTTTAGATAGTGCTTCATGAGAGCCTGCTCATTTTCATAATAGTGTGTGCTATAGGTTCAATATAGACCTACCCAATCTCTTCTGCTAAACAAAAGCGTTCTTTTAAGAATAATAAGAAATTGCTGCATCTCGCTGTTGCCATATCTGGGTTGTTTAAGGACTGCAGCTTTATTCCCAAGCAAGGCTGAATCGACGTTAGCTTTTTCAATATCATCTTTCGCTAAAATTTAAAAAATATTACTTTAAAACTTAGGATTATTATTGGGAAAGCAAAGTTATTCACTTTATTGTTAAAAGCGTATTGATACTAAACATATTTTTCAATCCTCATGATCGCTTTATTATCCGGAATAGTTTTAAGACTCTAAGGTCAAAATCCAGACTTCATACTTCTATGCTAGGGCTATTTGCAAGGATAAATGTTTTATAAAATTGCCAATTTCCTCCAGTTCCTTGGTTTGTAAACTTGTCACAACGCTGTATTAAAATTTCCTCTTAAAACCACTAATTCTATTCGTTTTTTTTGTATGTTTTATCAGTCCTTAATTCTCGTGGTCGAGTATTATTCAGAGTGGGTTTTTAAGATAAATAAATTTTAGTAATTTGCATTTCAATTTAAATGTTTGATATTATGTGGTTTTTCTACTGCTCATCCGTGACATTTTTACGATAACAATAAGCTTTTTTAATATCATTTTATTCATAAATTACCTTGTTAAATGATGCTTTGTTCATTGAACAGAATTTAATATTCTAATAAAAATTACAGATTATTTTGAACAAAAGGTTTTTTTAATTTTAAAGATTTGACCAAATAAGTTTGAATTTATATTTTCAATGTCCCGTTACGATCAAATCACTTAGTACCCCGAAGACTGTCAACTATTAATTTTTTGCCTCAAAGGTGTGCTACAGGGGGTCAACTCAGGGCCCCCATCTGTTTTCTGTGTCTATGAACCACGCGAAAGATTTTAAATTCGCAATATATAGTGATGATACCAGAGTAATCAGCAACGTTTAACTAGAACAAGTATTGCAAAAAAAATTACAGTTTAAGTTACATTCTTTACCTATATCATTAACTACACTATCAGGTAACTTAGTTGTAGTGGTGCTATTGTAAACTTGCTCTACCGCTTTCAAACTAATCGGTTTGTGCGCTGCTGCCAAGGTATTCTTATTGTCATGGGCATATTTGGTAGCATTATTTAGACCATCGTCGATTTTAACTTCTGGTAAAGGTGTACCGTCTCGTATATCATTTTTTCCATTATCAATGGCATTAACTAGAGTTCTGGTGTGAGGTCCATATTCACCGCATGCAACCTAAAATAAACGTAAGTAAAGTTTTACACAAAAGTCAGTACTGGAACTAGAGTAGACATATTAGAGGTTCTGATTAGTTTTTATCCCTAAAAACATACAACTAACCTCAATTATGTATGATGCAGGGTTGTGATAAGACGGACATTGCAGTTTTAAATTTCCAAGAAATTCGACAAGTCTGTTTGTAGAACCTTGATATACACATTGACCATCGGAAAGTGTATAAAGTTGATTAAACATTTCGAAGAGTCTTGCAGACGGTTGATGAATGGTACATATGATTGTTCTACCACCTGAAAAATATATTAATAAAGTAAACAATGGTGGCGCAACCGCATTTAATTAAGAAATAATAGGTCTACAAATAAATATATCTGACTAAGCAAAAAAAAATAAAACTAGTTCTTCTTGCGCATTAAAGTTTATAATTATCGGTATTTGAGACAATTAAAATAGAATTACCGAAATAAATATACCGTAACTAATTAACATTTCCTCCTATAAGAAACTAACGATGTGGTAATCAGTAAGCAACAATAACCCAAGGTTATAATTCGCAACATTTGTGCTAAGTGAAATTTACCAAACTTAAGTTTATTAAGTTTCGAGGTAAGGCTATTTCATTAATCGTACACGTATGCGGTACTATCCTGTGGACTGCTATTTGGTTTAAAATAAAACACCTTAATAAACAAATAAATATACCGTGCGAACAAAAATTATTTGCATCAAAGAGAGCCTTGCATCTAAGGACGTAATGCTTAGCCGTAGAGCTTAATACCTGTTGGGTGTCAGTAACTACCTGATATAACAATCAATCAGTTATTCCGTCAGCTTTAACAGTCGTTACAAGTAATTTGATTCATCGCTAATTTTTCCAATTTCTTGAACAATTCACACAATGGGCTTTACGAAACAGCACAAAACATTCATGGTTGAAGCGTATTTTCGAAACGGGGTTAGAGTAAATGGTGAGGTGCAATACAATCCGGGGTTGTGCATGGACGATTTTCACGAACATTTTCCTAACGTTGCTTTTATTGCTGGGGATTTTTATCATTGCCTAAAAAGAACCCTGGGTGTGTTTAGGGAAACAGGTTCTATACAACACAAAAAAGGAGCAGAAAGACCATCTGTAAGAACAGAAATAATGTAAAATACGCCAATAAATTGTATAAGACGCCTGTCCCAAGAAGTGGGAAGATCTTATGGAACATGCAGAACTATTTTTAAGAAGCTAAATTTCATTCCATATAAAGTGCAAGAATTCCAAGAAATGTGGTAAAATTTCTCCAGAGATGCTGGTCAACACTTTCGAAAATAAGAAGAGACGTATGAATTTATGCTTGGAGCATGGCGGTGGCCAATTTCAGCAATTTATGTAATTATTTTTCTTTTTCTTTCTGTATATTCTTACTTTGTTAATTTTGTTAACAACAAAAATACATTTTTATTTGTCTACTTATTTTATTACTCATTAGTTTAGCATATCATGTCACAATATCAATTTTACAAAATTTTAACCTAGATTTGGTTAGATATATCGTCCCTATATCATTGTGATCTAAACCAAGCCCTACGTTTTTTAATTCAAGCCCTCTTTGATGCAAATAATTTTTGCTCGCACGGTACTTAAATGGTTTTAAAACACTAGTAGCTTGACAGTTCTACTTCGTTTACTCTGCTAAAAATGTATTAACAACGACAAGGGTATCACGATCATCATTGGAAAACATTACCAGTTAAAGCGTATCATTTGATTATACAGGTAAAAGTAAAACCCACTCGGGGAAATTACTGTTTTCCGGCTGCTGCTGTTTTATACACTCTTCATATTTTTTTGGCTTTGTATCTCAAAGTATAGTATTACCATTAGTATTAATTACTATTTTTGCTGTGTGAAACGTGTCGCTATCTTGTACTGCTTTAACATTTAAACCGAA
This sequence comes from Polydrusus pterygomalis, assembly GCA_963969555.1. Taxonomy (NCBI): domain Eukaryota; kingdom Metazoa; phylum Arthropoda; class Insecta; order Coleoptera; family Curculionidae; genus Polydrusus; species Polydrusus pterygomalis. Next base: position 27,557,639 of record OZ018379.1, read on the forward strand.
TGGTATAATTTGACCATGTTATTTGACAATATGTCATTACTTACCGCTAGCTAGAGTTTTAAGTAACGATATGCACTGGAAACATGACGATGAATCTAAACCACTAGTAGGTTCATCAAAAAACATAATTGGAGGATTACTGACCAATTCCAAGGCAATAGATAGTCTTTTCTTTTGGCCACCAGACAGGCCGCTGGTCATCGTTTTTCGATGATCAATTAGTCCAAGCGTGTCCAAAATTTCCGAAATCTACAAGAAAATTTAAAATTTACTTTTAAACACTATGCAATTGGAAATGTACTGGATGGCACCAGCGACATGGCGGTTCCAAGAAAACCTGTTGAAATGGTAAATATTTCAACAAACGATAATATTTTCTAACCTCAAACTAAATAAGGTTAACGCGGTAGTCACGGAGAACTCTACTCTAGGATGAGTGTTTGTGGGACTGAATCCTATGGCGGAAAAACTGGTTTAAGCTCGGTTCATTTTAGTGGTACAAGTCTTGAAGTGGGTCCAGCGTCGAGTAAAAACTAGGGAAGAGTGGAAAATATATCATCCCCCAATCCCCACCATTGACGCGGGTAACCAGGCCAGATGAGATCAGATATCTCGTGGGGTGCGGGGGAAGGAACACACTCCCCAATCGGCAAGCCATGGAAGCGCGAAACCAAGGGTTGATAGCCCTTGGGGACGCTTCTAATGACTAAGAATTGTGGTTCGGAACCCACGTTAAACCGTGATCCCCTCGGGGGAATGGCCCTGGCAGCGAACGAAGAGGAATAAATCCGAAACGAACGTGTGGTCTAGTGGTCAGTGTAGCGGCTTCTCAGATCGAAGGCCCGGGTTCGTTCCCCGGTGCCGGCAAAAAAAAACGTCGATGTTAAATTTGGAATTTGGTTTAAGAGCTGCGCCGTCTTTCGGAAGAGACGTTAAACTGTGGGTCCCGTGTCATGGATGTTGGCACGTTAAAGAACCCTACCCTCGACAAAGAGGGATTCGGCAAAATTGCCAGATAGTGTGTGACAAATTCCCTGGCGTCGGTGATTGGCCTCGTTGCGGAAATAGACCGACGTAAAAAAAAAAAAAAGAACGAACGTAGAGAAATATTTTTTAAAAATAAACAAGTTGATTGTCTTATTAAAGGTAAGGTATTTAATAAAAAGAGAAATGCCTTTACACATAAATCATAAAATAATGCAATGATTGCCTTCAATGAAGCACTACCCATTTCAGAAATGAAAATACTGTAATAACTTTGAGATTTATTATATAATAAAATTGTTATAACTACAAAAACCATCACCACTAATGCATATTTCGTCATATAAATTCTAATTAGCAATTACCTACAGTTTAGCGAAAATATTTTATCGTCTTACTTTGTTCTAGTAGTCGCTTTAAAATATTAAATCACGCAAAGCCCGGTTAATAGCAAACACTAGTTACGCATTTACCATTTCATGTTCGTCAATATTTCGTTTTTTCCAAAAAACGGCCAAATATCCTTTTTTGGTTAGCAATAATGATTACCGACAGTTTTAAGTTAAAAAAATTTAATTGATAAATTAATAAAAGTAAACTATTTCTTTTTCTGCTCGTATTAATTCATAAATACAACATTTTAACGTAAAACTGAAGGATAGAAAGATAGTTGTAGAGAAATTTTAAAATTTTTTAATATACTACCTCTTCCTAGCCTATCCATATTAGAATTAGCAGTGTTTGTTTTTTGTAATAAAGGTGAATTTGTACAAAACAGGGATGTGCACGGTTTTGATACAAGGCATAAAAATAGTTTTCGTGCTCCGCACTCTAGAGGATTAGTAGCCTATAATTCTCCTAAATGTCTGGGTGTTAGAGTCTACAATGTTTTGCCCAAAAAAATTAAAGATTGTAATAGTATACAATGTTTTAAAAAGTCATTAAAATCATTTTTAATATCTAAATGTTTCTACAGTTTGGATGTGTTTTTAGTATTGAAAATACTACTGGGATCGTTTTTATGCAAACTTTGCATTGGTGTCGCGGTGTCGATCTGTCGCGACCCAACACCGCAATATCTCGAGCGGTCTTGTAACATAATACTCTGATAATACTTGGTAAATATAAATATGAATAACAGCGTAAAGTAGGCAAGTAAATAATGTTTAGTTTTAGTTTGTGTTTTAAAGAATGTCATAATAATTTTGTTAAAAAGTATTTTAATGAGATAAGTTATATAATTATGTATATTTGTGTTTTGAAGACTGCCATAATAATTTTGTTAAATAAGGTAAGTTCACGTTATTTAAATCGGAATATTATATCGAAAAATAAAGAGTGGGAGGCAAAAAGCGGGAGCACAATAATTGCATATACAGGGTCCGCCCAAATTTGGTTAACAAATGGGATAATTTTTTTTTTATTGATTTCTCAGAAAATGTTATTGTACATAAAAGTTTTGCATCTTGAGTAAATCATTTTGACGTATTCAAATCTTCTGTGGCATATACAGGGTGAATATCAAATAGAAAAATATGACTCGGCAAGTAAATAATGTTTAGTTTTAGTTTGTGTTTTAAAGAATGCCATAATAATTTTGTTAAATAAGGTAAGTTCACGTTATTTAAATCGGAATATTTTATCGAAAAAAAAAGAGTGGGAGGAAAAAGTGGGAACACAATAATTGCATATATAGGGTCCGCCCAAATTTGGTTAACAAATGCGATAATTTTTTTATTTTTTTCGGGACCACGCCCAAAAATTCACTATAAAAAAAACTGTTAAAACATCGTGAAAACCCAAAAATCTTTCTATAATACCGCCGTTTTTAACATAACCACAAACAATAGATAATTGTGATTTACAAGTTATGTCTGTTGTTTCGTCAACTTGCTACGAAAATACAGGTACATTTAGTAATTCCTCGTCAATAAAATTTTGCAAAATGCAGCTAAGTGAATATAATAGTTCATTCTGTCATCAATTGTCTTTGATGTCCCTAAAAACACCGAGGAACTACTCATAAAATCTCGCAGTTTATTATCGTACTTGCAAAACAAATCTATTAATTCTTTAAAATTACCCTTATTTAAAGATCCCTCAGATTCGTCGTGTCCTCGAAAACCTAAATCCTGACATGAAAAATATAAAATAAAATCGACATATCGATTACGCATATTATCGATATTTTTAAATATTATGATGTTAAATTTATAATAATTTATGATCTGAAACCAAATCCTAGGGGGGGGGGGGGCAAGTGCCTACCCTTGCCCCCCCCCCCCCTATGGGCGCCCTTGATAAGGGGTTATAACTTTCACAGTATTATGTTCATGTATCGTTTAAATTACTCTAGGACAAAAAATGTAAATATTAAATATTTACTTATTTCGGTCATGGACTTCAATGGTGACACATCTTTAAAAACAGCAGAACCACAACAAAGTCGAACAAAGAATATAATAACATAACATTGCAGGTTGTAGGTACCAAAGATTATTGTGTTGACTCATCGGGAAATGAAATTTTATTTTGACCTTCATTACACACATCACCCTTGTTCACACCAATGACTAGGATATTGATGATAAATGTACAATATCTTTTCAACTTATTAGTTTCAGATTAAATATATTTATTTAAATATCACAAAGCTTTTTCCGATCATTTATAAAAATGCATTATCTATAACGTTGCGACGTACAATACACGTGCACGACATACGCCATTTATCGGTTATAGAGTGTCAAAGTTTGCAAGAGTAAATTTTGTGAATTCTCTTATACTGATGATACATTAAAATGCCAGTTTAATATTCTGTTTGGCATTTAAATGTAATGTCAAAATTTGTAAATACATTTCTAAAATTACCAGCTCATAAACGTATTGTTCTGCGAAAAACGCATATATAGGACATAGCATTACATTATCTCAAAAAACCTTATTAAGGAGCAACGATTTGCGAGACTTTAACCATTGACCTTATTGTGATTTTATTTTACTAAGTACCTATGTGACAGAGGGAATGAAAATATAAACTACAGATGTCAAAGATAAAATGTAAATATGTCATAATTGAACGTCATCACGATAGCGATAAGTCGATTATCAAGCAATGTTTCCAGGTAAAACCAACATGATTACATTTGTGCACAATAGTTATAGCATGACCTTCAACAGATGTATTAGCTATAACATTATACTTACAACTGATAATACGGTAAGGTTTTTAAAAACCGGTAATTTACACATTTGCAAGGCAAGTACATGTAATTAACCTTAAAAATCGCATTACCCTGAAATTAAAAACGCATACAAATTTAGAGTGGACCAAATGTATGAAATATAGGTACATTTTCTAGCTTTAAAAAGTATCTGTCTATTTGTATGCCATTAAATTATATCATAAAGCATGAAGACATCAGGAATATTCGACATTATGTTTTCAAACTAATTTCTGCTTCCGCGGTGCTATAGTGAAAAAGCCCGAATAACCCATGATACAAAGTGATACAATTTAATTTTTTTAACTAATATGTATTTCTTTATTAATTCAAATTTTCGGGTTTAATGTAGGAAGCGGCTGACAAAATTCAAAAATTGTAAAGGTATGTGGTCAAAAAGTTTGGGAAACACTGGTTTAGGACATCAAACTCGACTTGTGTTGAAAAAAAATTTAAAATTGTTTTTATAAGGAGACAATAACATAATACGCAGGCAACTGGCTGTGAAGTTTCATTCAACAAAATACGTTAACTTATATTGTTCTTCATGAACATGACTCCGATGGATTAAGAAACTGGACAAAAATATAATAAACCTCAACCGAAACAAGTTATTACTCTACCATTTACGATGGGAGACTAAACCGTTTTGCAAAACCCAGAAGACGGAGGCGATAGACACGATATACCTACTCTACTTAGTACGTAGACCATAGACATATCATACTCTGACTGCTGTACATCCTAGCTGCCAAAAAATGTAAATAGCCCTGTTTTCTTTGCTTATTAATGTGTGAATTAAACCGATCTTGGGACTACACACTAGCATAAATTTGAGGATGAGTCTAAAAATAACCTAAAAACAGTGGCGTGTCGTGGGGTTTGTGTTTGGAGGGGCGCAATAAAAATCCAATACCAAATGACATATAAGCAAATTGCTCGAAAAAGTATCTATTTATAAAAAAAATTTTGGGTAAATTAATACATACATTTATAAATGTCTGTTGAAAACCGACGCGTAAAAGATCGGTTTTAGGCCCGTCGTTCACAAGTTTGTGATAACTTTATATCTGGCAGTCCTTTAATTTTAAGTTTATCCTGTAATGGCAGCCTACAAAAATTTATTTGAATTATATTATTGACGAAATTCATTTTTATTAGTTCGAACTCGACGCGCGCTTACGCCATAATAAAGTCCGAAATGTATAAAGCAATGCAGGCGCTAAAATACCGCGGCCGTAGAGTCCCTAAATAAATCGGATATAATCGGGTGACGTTCGGGTTCGTTCGGCGAAATTTATATACGGCAGGCGAGATTCACCGTCCGTCGCAGCGTTTCAACGACGGAATTCAATTATCTAAAATTCACACGTGGAGGCTTGCTTATCGTTGGTCAACGAAAACGGACAATTAGAGATGAGTTCTGAATTGGTGAGTTGCTATGGTTTTTTAAAATTTAGAAATTTTAACTACCTATATGAATAATAATAATAATATTAGTATTAAAATGAATAGTAATAATAAATATTTAAATAAACATTTAATTTGTGTGTTATGTTAAAATTCCTAGGAGGGGCGCGCGGCCACGCGACCTTATAGAGCAACCGCCACTGTCTAAAAAGATAACTTTATTTGTAAAATTGCAAAAACTTACGATAGCTTCCCTTTCGTGAAGTTCTTTGTCGCCGATTTTTAATTTGGCAGCCACATTCATAGCTTCATCGACAGTTAAATTAGCATGTAGTTGGTTGTCTTGCATAATGTATGCAGACAATTTTCTAAATTGACTAAGATCCCTCTCATTCTCGTTCATAAGTATTTGTCCCTTGGTTCCATCAGTTCTGAAAAAAATAAACATATTGAAGCAAAACATACAAACATTTTTTTTTCAAATGGAACGCCCTATATTTTATAGCAGTCTGGGGGACAAACAAAAACGCTCAGTCGCTAAAGGGTCTTACAACTATACTTAGAACCTTTAGTTTTTGACATATGGAAAAATTTTCAAATTTTATCCAAAAAAGAAAAAAAAGGGAAAAGTTTAATAACTTTCTTTTATTTATTTATGTATGTTGGATCTTGGATCGAATGTTTAACCCAGATACGCCTACTGTCCGTTAAAACATACATTGTATAAGACTCCAGATAATTTTTTTTTTGCTATTATCAACTAGATGGTGCAACCGATTCTAATTTGAACAATAATGCCTTTAACAGATTTTATTATTTTAAATATGCCAAAGAAGTATTTGTGCCGGTAAGTGCTTAGTAAAAATTTCTGTTTAATCTAAACGAACAATGGACAATCTAAAGTAAGTACTCTTACACTTTTTTAAAACTTTTTTTTGTATTAAATCACATAGTTCAGTTAGGTAAGGTTAGTAGCTTTTTATAATGAGTAATATAACTAATAAAATTAGCTTGTTTTGTAAAAACGTAACCTCAAAATGAGGATTTTGACAACGATAATGATCTTCCATTATCTACTTTTTAGTCCACAAAACGTCAAAAATTAACTAAACAAAAGAGTTCAAAAATCTAGTACTCTTGGACTGATGGGGACATAATCTCAAATTTTTCCAACTGGAAAGAAGTGATAGTGGGCCGAAAAATTCCCTTTCGCCTTATCGCCTTGGAGATACCTATATCTACAAATGAAATAAGATGTTTTATTGGAGTACTACTGCTCAGTGGATATAATCCGTTTTCGAGAAGGGCAATGTATTGGAAAATAGTGATGACGCCGGATGTAAACACGTCTATTCGGCTATATCAAGAGATCGATTCAATTATCTCATGCAAAACATTAATCTCAATGATAATACAAGATTAGAAAAAGATGATAAATTTTCCAAAATGCGGCCTTTGTTTGAGGCGCTGAACAAAAAAAATTATTTTGTTTGCGCCCGTTGAAGAATTTCATAGATTGGACGAATCTATGGTTCCTTATTATGGAGGTCATGGAGCAAAGCAATTCATTTAGGGTAAACCCATTCGATGGGGGTACAAATTATGGGCAGGCACCACCAGACTGGGCTATATTGAATGGTTTGATCAGTTTGTATCTAGTCTCAATTAGAGGGAAAAAATGGTATTTTTCTTTATTCTCTCATTGTCTTGACATGGGCGGAACAGAATGCTTGGCAGTTGCATAAAATTAATGGTGGAAAAATGGATCATTTATCGTTCCGAAGATGTATTGCTCAGGGAATATTGGAAACCTTCAAAAAAACAACAAAACGAGACCCTTCCAAGAAGAGTAAAAATCTTCATTTTACGTCAAGATATGTCTGTATATGTGTATATGTGGACCATCTTGTGATTTATCAAGAAAAGTAGACCAGATGCGCATTGTGTCGTAAACAGGCAGCATTTTGATGCCAAAAATGCTCTTCATCCAAAAGAAAGTTATCACACTAAAGATGACTAAGTTTGTATTTCTTGTAACTTTGTTCCATTTTCTTGTGTCTATTTAATTATAAATATTTTCTTAATATAGTAGTTTAAATTGCTACTGTCCGTTTAAACATACACCAATTATCTAGAAACCTAAACATTAAAATAAAAAAAAATTGCTACAAAAAGTGTTTAAAATCATCTTAGAAACTACTCTATATAGAGTTGCAAAAGATATATTTAAAAAAAAGTTTCAGGTGTATCTGGGTTAAGAGCCACAGCGTTATTATCAGTATTACTGGTGATGTAAACAACGGAATAACAAGCATAAACGTGACATATTCACGAAATGTTAACTGAATGTTAACAAAAAAATATGACGCACATGCAAGGCGGCAAAAAATGTATAAGGTGACGGTGTTCTGTAACGATCTCGGTTACCATCTTTAGATCTCTCCTATATATTTCCAAAAGGAATCCCGTGAGGTCATCAGTATTGGGGCTCTTAGAAGACATCTGCCTTCTCTTGCCAGGGGTCTTAAGCCAGGTTCTAATGAAATAAAATTATACGCTGCTTTGTTGCTGACGTTTTTATAGATGTCCGATTCCAAAAGTCTATTGTTTGGTTTTGTGCGTATGTCCTTTAATTTGCCGGTATTTCTTTTTATATTTAACAAGCATTTTTTTATCATTTGAGAGGTCAAGCTCATCGAATGCTGCTTAAATTGTTATATAGGTGGATTTCTTATGGACACATCATGGTGGATTCCAACATCTGAGGATGTTAAAATTTCGGATTGTAAAACAGTTGGGTATCTGCCAAAAGACAATAGAGAGTTTTCGTTGTATTGGCAAATTCAAACGGTTAACCATCACGAATACGAATACGAAGCCGCTAATTGACAGATCGTAAAAATAGTTTTCGTTCAATTCGCTTAACGTTAACGTTAAGTTGAATTAGACAGTAAACATAAATATAACATAACCTATCTTTAATGGTTTGTGTTCATATTTTCATATACGTTTTGTGCTATCTTTTTTGCTTGGTTTTAATTTCCTAGTACCCAAAATTCTAATACATCATGATAGACGAAATGTTACTTTTATTGGACTCATCCAGTGATTCGGATTTGGATGATGCCCTTCTCTTGGAGGTGCTCGATCGCCAGGACATTCAGTATCGAGCATAGTTGTATGGAAATTTCAATTTAGAAAACTATAATAATGCTGAATGCAAACTTTATTCCGATTTGGTCATTGAAAATGGTCATTACGCATGCGTTCCGTTTTCGCTATGGCTTTGTCTTCCGTCCGTTAGCTCCCGCCACTTATCCGTAACGATAACGATAAATGACAGCTCAAATGTCAAAGTTGTCAAATAGCGGCTATCGGAATCGCTTTTAAAAGACAACGAAAACTGTCTAATAACTACAGATAGCGTTCTCCCATTGCATAAATTCCTATGTAAACCGGACCTTTCTTCGGGTAAACTCTGTTTTGTCACATTCCTTCCTTTCTGGAATTACTATTCACTCTTCCAGAAAACATACAAATTAAAGATCTGATGTCCATCTTTATTTGCGAAGAAGGTACTTCCCTACGAACTTTAACGTTTTATCGGAAAAAATTCACGTGGGTAGTTTTTTGAAAACGATTTCTTCCAAAATACCGTGCGAGCAAAAATTATTTGCATCAAAGAGTGCCTTGCATCTAAGGACGTAATGCTTAGCCGAAGAGCCTTATTCCTGTTGGGTGTCAGTAACTACCTGAATTAACAATCAATCAGTTATTTCGTCATCTTTGACAGTCGTTACAAGTAATTTGATTTATCGCTAATTTTTCCAATTTCTTGAACAATTCACACAATGGGCTTTACGGATCATGTATAATATCATGTCATAATATGAATTTGACAAAATTTTAACCTAGATTTGGTTAGATATATCGTCCCCATATCTTTGTAATCTAAACCAAGCCCTACGTTTTTAATCCAAGCCCTCTTTGATGCAAATAATTTTTGCTCGCACGGTAATTGATAAATTTCCACCGTCTCAAACAGAATTTATCAAAAAGTACAGACGAAAAGGCCTAAAAAGAATTTGCATTATATTAATTAGTGACGTAACGATTGTGATTAAACATTTATTACTCTATAAATAGGTATTTCAACTCAAGTAGACAAAGTACTAATACGTATGCAAACAACGGAAATACAATAATATCAGTGGAATGTAAATAGCTAATATTCATACTTCCAAACTTACGACAACTATCAATAAACCACATTAATTAAAAAGTAATGATAATTTAAATGATAATTCGTCCTTATTCGGGGTATGTAAATAAATGTTAGCACGTCCACAAAAAATAATGCTTTTTTAATTTGTATATAGGATTTACGTAGGTAATAAGATGGCATAAAACTGCCCAAAACAACGGTAATAACAATTACTACGATACATGGCTTACAAATAGGAAAATGATTAAGATACCAAATAAATTGGCTAAAATCTTGAAAAACTATTACTACCGTGCAAGCAAGAATTATTTGCATCAAAGAGGGCCTTGCATCTAAGGACGTAATGCTTAGCCGTAGAGCTTAATATCTGTTGGGAATTTTTCAGTTTCTTGAACAATTCACACAATGGGCTTTACGGAACAGCACAAAACATTCATGGTTGAAGCGTATTTTCGAAACGGGGTTAGAGTAAATGGTAAGTGGCAATACAATCCGGGTTTGTGCATGGACGACTTTCACGAACATTTTCCTAACGTTGCTTTTATTGCTGGGGATTTTTATCATTGCCTGAAAAGAACCGTGGCTGTGTTTAGGGAAACAGGTTCTATACAACACAAAAAAGCAGCAGGAAGACCATCTGTGAGAACAGAAGAACTTGTTGCAAACGTTCGTGAAATAACGCCTGTCCTAAGAAGTGGGAAGATCTTATGGAACATGCAGGACTATTCTTAAGAAGTAGCTAAATTTATTTCCTTATAAAGTGCAAGTATTCCAAGAAATACAAGCAAGAGATTTTGAAAGACGCAGGAATTACTCTCAATGGTTTACCCAAAATTTATTGAAAAGAAATGATTTATTACACCTGACTTTTTTTTGGATGAAGCCTGGTTCCACCTCTCCGGTTATGTGAATTCTCAGAATACTCGCATGCGGAGTAATGAAAATCCCCATTTTTTTGTAGAGTCCACATTGCACCCTCAAGAAATTTATGTCTGGTTAGCTGTTTCCCGAAGAAGAATTGTTGGTCCTATTTTTTTCCATGACACAGTTACAGCACAGCGGTATAGAGACAATATTTTGAATCCATTTGTGGAGCAATTACTTGACGGCGAACTACGTTTTGGATATTTTCAACAGGACGGTGCAACCGCCCATACAGCCGCCGAAACTATTAACTACTTACGCAATTTTTTCGACGACAGATTGATCAGTTTTCGATCAGACATTGAATTCCCACCTAGATCACCTTGTTTGACGGTTATAGATTACTTCGTTTTTCCTCATTTAAAAAACACTATTTTTACAACACCAGTTGCAAATTTAGAACAATTACAAGAAAGGATTATCCAAGAATGTGGTAACATTTCTCCAGAGATGCTGGTCAACACTTTCGAAAATATGAAGAGACGTGTGAATTTATGTCTGGAGCATGGCGGTGGCCAATTTCAGCAATTAATGTTATTATTTTTCTTTTTCTTTCGTATATTCATTCTTACTTTGTTAATTTTGTAAACAAGAAAAATAAATTTGTATTTGTCTACTCATTTTATTACTCATTACTTTGGCATATTATGTCATAATATGAATTTGACTAAATTTTTACCTAGATTTGGTTAGATATATCGTCCCCATATCATTGTGATCTAAACCAACCCCTACGTTTTTTAATCCGAGCCCTGTTTGATGCAAATAATCTTTGCTCGCACGGTACATTTTAAACTAATAACAATAAATTTTAGCACTCAATTACACAAAGCAGTATAATAGTAACTATAAAAAATTGTACATATTTTGTTACTATTAACAGTGCTGATTGCATAAATGACAATTTTTGCGTCTATTTTCCGATGCAGGTGGACTAGAATGAGTAGAATGGCCGAGCTAAAATTTTTACGGAAACATAGAAAGTAGCATGCTAGCAAATGGCGTAATATTTTTTGGACTGGTGAGTTTAAAATGGTGGTAAAAGCAAACTCAAGGCAACTACATACAAGCTGACCAAATTTCGTTTTATGCTTTTATTAATTATTATTTTTTTTAACTTTAGATAACTGCTACCCAAAGACGGGTATTTGGCATAGATATTTACCTTTAGATAAGCAAACAATAATCATGAAAGTGGCAAATGTATGACCTTGCGCATGTAAACATAAGCACACAGGAATAGGCATGCGCACTGCAAAATTATCGTTTAACGAATGGGAAAATAGACAATTCCTGGTTTAAACATCTTGTTTGTGTGGCCTAGGTCTAGTTAGATGTGTTTAAATAGATTATAATAAATTAAAAATTTTCCTGTCGTCAAGTAGGGGCCATAATTGCCTGGAGATGCTACAAGTTGTCAGCCCCGTCCATCTGCTTTGCGCAAGTTGTTTGGCTATCCGATCAATCTCCCCTTTGACTAATCCCAGTGGTCTAGCCACAGTATTCTCTGCTAGTTCGGCAGACATGCTTGCGCCACCAAGTGTGCAAAGATTGTTGCGATCGCCTTACTGATGGAGCAAATTGCCTTTATGGCTGCTTGACTGTCTATATAGATTGCTATAGACGCAGCTCCTTTCAAGCCAGGGTGATCCCGCAGGGTATTGACTGCTTTATCCACTGTAAAAATTTCTGCCTAGACAATGCTGCAGTAGTCAGGGAGTCTATACGATCTCTCTATTGGCATGCTCTCGGAGAAGATATCGGCTCCCACCCCAACGTCCATTTTTGAACCGTCTGTGAATATCGAGTGATCCGCCTCCATTGTAACTTGATTGCCTTCCCACTCTTCCCTACCCGGAATGAGCATAGAAAAGCCCCTTCCAAAGTTTGGCCTGGTCCAGCATTTCAACTATTTCAGTCGCAGAGCACTTTTTGCAGCCACACTTTTTTCATATATATCCACGGTCACTCCTAAACAAGCTGCCGTTGTACCTTCGTTAGTTTCTTCATGTGTATTGCTTTTTCCAAAGCAGTCCACCAGACCAGGACCCCGTAGGTTAGTATAGGTCTTACAATGGCTGTATAAATCCAGTGTACTATGTGAGGTTTCAATCCCCACTTCTTACCAATAGCTTTTTTGCAGGCATAGAACGCAACTGACGCCTTTTTGACTCGTTCTTGTAAGTTCGTGCCCCAGTTAAGCTTGAAGTCGAGTATCAATCCTAGATACTTTGCTTTTTCTTTCAGCACTAAAGTACTGTTGTCCAGGACTGGGAGCCTGAAGTTCTCAATCACCCTTCTGCGTGTGAATAGAACTCGCTCCGTTTTTTCTTGGTTGATTCTCAAACCACATTTCGCAGTCCACCGTTCGAGTTTTCGTAGCGCTGTTTCTGTTAGATCGCTGATGGTATTTAAATATTTGCCCGACACTAACTAAATCGTCGGCATATGCAATCACCTTAAATCCAGCCCCTTCTAACGCTACAAAAAGCACAGCTTCCGCCGTATATTCAGTAAGTATGACGTAGTGATAGTTTTTGATATGTAATTTTATTTTATTATGATCAATTTAAATACATCTAACTAGGCCAAGGCCACACTAACAAAATGTAAAAGCCCGTATCTGTCTATTTTCCCATTCGTTAAACGATAATTTTGCAGTGCGCATGCCTATTCCTGTGTGGTTTTGTTTACATGCGCAAGGCCATAAATTTGCCACTTTCGTGATTATTGTTTGCTTATCTAAAGGTAAATGTCTATGGTCGGTGGTCGCATCAAACTGTATGTTTTACTAACTTTTTACTCGCCTTTACTTTGTTTCTCCCTTTATATTCTTACATTTAGCCTGGCTTTGTTAACAACAAGTGTACACTGTTATAACAATAAAGCATATTTTGACTTTGACTTTTGACTTTGATTTAGTGTTGGCAAATAACCTCCCTATACAGTGTGTCCGAAATTCAAGAGTCTATATGGCTATCTCGCTTAATAGATGAGATAGAAAATTGGTTAAATGGGGAATATTTTAGAGAATCTAATGCCGATCTTGAATCCTTTTTCAAAATTATAAAAAGTTTTATAGTTTTTCACTTATTAAACAAAAACTAAAAATGGCGCATTTCGTTTTTTTTTAAATAGGGACTTAACGGTTAATTTTACATATCTCAAAGTGTTACATTCTTAAGACACTTTTTAGGGAAGAACATTTCTGTGCAAAAAAGAAATGCAGAATGTCTTTTGTTTGTGAGTTACCCACAGTAACTTTGTTATTTCCTATGGCGGCCATCTTGGATTTGTACATAAAATTATTTCTCTTTGAATTACCTTTTAAACGATGTGTCACATGCTACCAAAATTCTTTATTAACTTAAATTAAATTAAATTAATTTCCTGTAATAGGTTTTATGCGGTTGATGTCTTTCTGGATACAATTCCAAATATCTAGCAGAAGTTAGTTCAGCATTTCGGTGTGATTGCAAATAAAGTGCCAACATATAAAATTTTTCTTCATTTAAAATTTGTGCCATTTTCAAAATAAGATAAGATGTAGGTAATATCATACAATTTAAACCACTTTTTAGAATCTTGAATGACAAATAAATAGGCACTTCATTTTTTCTAATATTGCATATCATGGCCTACCATGTAAAAATATCATGGCCTTTTTTTACTATGCAAAAATATCACGGAATACCATGTAACAATAATCCTTCCGTTATTATAATAATTTGATTATACCAAATAATTTTAATGTAATAAAACTTAAGTTTGGCAAAATTAAAAAAGGTTTGCATTTTTTTTGTTTGTAAGTTTTTAATCTGATCTATTTTTTCTAATATTTTAACTAAATGTAATTGCAAACAAATAAAGACGCGATTTTTAGTTGAAAGCCCTATTTTTTCTAATTGCATTCTTTTTCGTTTCATTCCGATTAAGATTTTTTTATCGCGGCGTTGCCAAACCTATTTAAGACCGTAGACAAAAAATGCGTTAATTATTTTATTGGCTAGAAAACAATGATTATTTGGGGCAGAAAATGTTTTTGTTATTAAACTAATACCCTTGGATGTGCCCACATGCTATATTAGATGCATGCGCTGTTGCCAAGTTAACGATAAAACTGGTTTTTTAATAATTTAAGAGTATTTCTCCAAAATTTTGGTAGCATGTGGCACATCGTTTAAAGGGTAATTCAAAGAGAATTAATTTTATGTACAAATCCAAGATGGCCGCCATAAGAAATAACAAAGTTACTGTGGGTAACTCACAAACAAAAGACAATCTGCATTTTCTTTTTATAGAGAAATGTTCTTCCCTAGAAAGTGTCTTAAGAATGTAGCACTTTGGGATATGTCAAATTAACCGTTAAGCCCCTATTTAAAAAAAACGAAATGCGCCCTTTTTAGTTTTTGTTTATTAAGTGAAAAACTACAAAACTTTTAATAATTTTGAAAAAGGATTCGAGATCGGCATTAAATTCTCTAAAATATTCCCCATTTAACCAACTTTCTATCTCATTTATTAAGCGAGATACCCATATAGAGACTTGAATTTCGGACACACTGTATATAATTTTCGAAAATATTTATAATAACATTGATAAGAGAACAATAGGCATGTAAAAATGTAGAGTATGACCGCAGCAGTAAAATGCAGAACACAATAATTAAAATACGAGAATTAATTTGAGGGTCCAGTTATGATGATGGTTGTACATGTATATTGGTACGCTATCTGTTATTTTAAAATAAGTTGTTTAAGTCCAACAGGTTAAACTGGACGACGGTAAAAAAGTCTAATTGAATATTTAATTATTGCTTAAGTTATTCGTATATCCATCAATTATCACATTAATTAAAGTTTATTTATTTGGGTATACTAATGGGTTTCAAGGTAACCAAAGTGTGCCTGCTGAGATTTACAAGATTTGTGAAACCTCTAAAAATATGTATTCTTATCGTAACAATAATAATCTGAAACAAAGAAAATAATTCAAATGGGTAAATATTTTTTGATAAAGAACGTTTATTTTTATTTAAATACTAGCTAGATTAGTGCACTTGGAACAGAATGCATTAATATCAGAAAATGAGAGTTTTTGTAAGGCTGAACAATATAAAGATAACGACGAGTATTGTAATATTTAATAAAAACACACTTCAGTAAACAATCACGTAGTTGGGTTATTCTAAAGATATATAAACATTTATCTATCCAGTCAGTATTTAAACTATTTACAATAATTTCTTACACAAGAGGGAAATAAATATTCTTAACCTTTTATTAACGTACAGGAATCATAATTTTTCTTCTGAACTATAATGTTCCTATACCATGAGTTTGATGAATAAAATACTCAGTTTGTTGAAAAGAAGTTTGTTTACTACTGAAGAAGAACTACGTATTTATGTGTGTAAAAAATTGAAAATCTTGTTTGCAAAAGTTGTCAATTAATTCCTAACTTTATTTCATCCTACTTGAGTTTTCACTCAGTTACAAAACAATAGGTAACAGTTTTATTTTTATTTAATTCTTAGTTAGCGGTAAAGAAGTTCTAGTCTACTGAGCAATATCATAGCATTTTATTGTGCAATAAATTGCTTCGAACCTAACATTAAATAAATACCTGGTTCCTTATTTTTGCAATAAGTAAATTTTAAATAATTAAATTTTTTATTCTCAGTGGAGTAAGTATGTAACAAAGTAAAACACAATTAAGCCTCGGTTTTAAACTAATCCGAAAATGTTTCGAAGGCAAAGGCCTTCAGCCTCAGCGGAAATACTTGCATCCTTACTTACTATACATGGGAGAAAAACTTAAGACATTGAATCAACTAAACTAAAGCGGCAGAAAAATATTTAAAAAAAATGAATTAATTTTTATTTTTTACTTTTTCAATTAATTTAGTTAACTTTGTTTAAAATGATATTTTATGCTAACTTTCTTACTTTGGTCCAATGTCTTACGTTTTTCTTCCATGTATAAAAGTATTTCCGCTGAGGATGAAGGCTTTTGCCTTCGAAACATGTCCGGAATAGTTTAAAACCAAAGCTGAATAAAACGACTCGAGCAGACAGTACTTCTGTGTTAAATACATTTTTTTATATCAAGCCAAAGGTATTCCTATACTTAAAGGTATTTATAAAACGAATTTCAAAAATTGTGTATATGTAGATATTTAACAACTTGAACAGTTGGCAGATGCAAATTTATTTTGTCTAAGTCACCTCAGTTTAATTTCAAGTTTTGCCCTGACTTTGACATTTTAAATAAAACCCTGAATTTTTTATACAATCTGTTCCAAGACAAACTTCCTTTTTCCTTCCTTTTTTGCATAATATGCAGTGAAAGGCAGACAGTACGCACTACATGGAATTTATTTTTCTTATGGATGAATTTTGACATTAATATGTCTTAAAAAAAAGTTTTGCGTACATACTTTCTACCCGTTATTATCAAAGGACACTTGTTATCAAACTGTGTCTATCCTGTATTATAAATACAAATATTATTCTTGTACTGTAATTTTTTGTTAGGTTTGTCAGGTCATTATTCTTTGTTTATTAAAAACAAACAATTTGATTAATTTTGTATAACTAGTAATATAACAATTGGTAATTAAAGAAAGAAATATGGCCCAGCACGCTTCGCCGTGAAGCGCTCTTACATTCCATTGACTCGCGATGGTTCCCCTAGGAATTTTATCAAGAAATCTATCTATTTTTGTTATTTCTATAACTTGTCTAAAGGTTAAAAATTTTGGAATTTTATATTTTGAAGTACTTATTACTGGCATCACCTAGATATGTGGAAAATTTAATTAGACAATTAATAGTATATTATATACGTAACGAGGTGGAAAGTGTTTCATTACTGTCGAGAGATTAGATATCTCGGAGACAGTAATGAAACTTTTCACCAAGGTTTGTATACTATTTTATTTACAACCACATCCTACATCCAATTCTTATAATTTTTAACTAAAAATATTATTAAAAGAAAGATGTCATTTTGACGTAGTATTATAGAAAATATATATTAAAAAAATCAAATAAATTTACAAGTAGGCATATTTTCAAATTAGGCGACGGTTGTCAAGGAAACGTTTGTTTGAAATTAAAACAATAAACGTCAGTTCAAGTCTGATCTTTTGAATCAGGGTGGGAAGTCAGGGCGGGAAGTAGAGGTAGGTAATCTGACACTTCCCAACCTTCAATAAAGTCAGTAATGTCAACATTACATTTATGGTTGTAAATAAAACTAGTTTCCATGTAGTATCACTATATCATTGACTTGACATTGATTGGCTTATTTCTTAAAGGGCTTAAGTGAATTTTACTTGTTTATAATAAAACATAAATAATTAAAAATATTGTTTACTTTTCGTATCCGATATATGTAACGGCATATTTAGGTCTGTCCTAAACTAAAACCAATACTGTAATAACCAATCCTCTACTACATATTGCAGTAGTAATTTCAGATCAGCAATTTTGGTTTCCAAAACTGGTACTTTTTGTTGAGGATAAGCTGGAGGTTTTGGCATTTCGATGTTTAAGTTACACTTTTGTTTAAATAGAGCTAATCGAAAAGGGGTAACTTCAAAAATGCCGTTAATGTACTCTGATGCAGTTACGTATCCAGGGCTTAATGAGCTATATTGATAATGTACTTAGAAATTAAAAAGGATGTTTTTGCGTTTGAAGAAAATTGTTTCTCTCACTCTTAACTGATAAGCTTGTTTTCTTATAATACTTCGGCCTGCAGCATTTACTGTAAACAATTTTTAAATTTTATTTCTTAATAGACCTAAGTTGGCCAATTAGGACCTTTTTGCACTAAACGATAAATAACTTTATTTAAAACAGCATTAAGTTCAATCTAATTTAGTTCCTTTCTGCCCAAAACAGATCTTATCTTAAATAACATATCCGGGGATAAAAACAAAAATTACCAAATAAGCACTTTAGGTCCTTTCAGAAATAAGCCATTCTCACGGAGCGGCAACGGAACGATATTTTATAACGGCACGAACCGAAGGGAAGCGAAAATGCATTGGGTAAACAGCTTCTCATTTCTCATGCTCGATAACGGTTTATGGTTGACGGCAACGGCAACGTGACGTTCCGTTACCGTTGCCAACCAAGAAACGAAAAGCGCCCAATTGATGCACATACGGTGTTTTAATCAAGTATGTATTGTTCATTTAAATAAATGGATATGGCTTTATTGTAATTAAGAAACATTTAATTTATACATCATACCAAAGCGATTGCCTGATTAAAAAGCCGTAAGTGTTTTTTCGAATAAAATAAAATGAATAGGTAATGGAAAATAATTAGCATTGGATACATGGTTTTAATTTTTATTTTAACTGCTTTGGTACATTCTTCACCTATAAAATAGAAAAAAGGACATGTTTACTCATTAATTAAGATTTAAAATAATTTTTCCACATTTATGTAATTTGCAGATACGGTGTTTTAATTAAGGACGGCAATATGCGTTCGAAAGGTGGTTCTTAAGGGGAACCAACTGCTAGAAAACTCAAACATGTCATGAATCGAAAGTCGTATTTAGTTTCGGGGGTATAAATACTCTTAACTTGATGATAGCAGTACCTATAAGTAGGAATACTACATAGCGTTAAAATGTCACTGTAATTCCGTGACGGTAGGTAAAACTGAGCAATTATTTAAAAACAAATATCACCAATTATTGCTCAGTGACAGGCACGAGGTGGGTATAACGATCAGACACGTTAAAATAAAAAAACAATAATTATATTTCCAATTGACCACGTTGACCTTAACCAAAGGTGGACAATTATTAAGTAAACAGGGTCTAGATTTAAGCCATGATGATTGCGATCAACATTATTATTTTAATGGCGTTTCGCTTTTATAAGAAACATCAGTTTATGTTAGTTTTCGCTGAAAAGCTTTGATATTCATTGTTGTTCTTGGGAAAAACGAATAAGTAGTTATGTATGTACGTCAGGAAAACTTAACTATTTGAGGGCCAAACAAGTATTTTTATGATGGCATTCAATTTTTTTAATTTAAATTAAACTTTATTATTATTTAATATAATAGGTTTATGAAAAATGATCGTTTATTAGAGACGGACCGAAGGTTCGGTTTCGACTAGATTCGGCCAAAAAATCGAGTTTCGGTGACAGTTTCGGTTTCGGCTAAAAACCAGCCGAACCTTCGGCCATGCCCAAACTCAGTGATCCTGAATTGTCGCGCAGCGTTCGGCTAACTTTGGGTGGGTTTGTAGGCAGTGTGTTGTCTATATAAAAATACCGTGGGAGCAAAAATTATTTGCATCAAAGAGGGCCTTGCATCTAAGGACGTAATGCTTAGCCGTAGAGTTTAATACCTGTTGGGTGTCAAAAACTACCTGAATTAACAATCAATCAGTTATTCCGTCATCTATGACAGTCGTTACAAGTAATTTGATTCATCGCTAATTTTTCCAATTTCTTGAACAATTCACACAATGGGCTTTACGGAACAGCACAAAACATTCATGGTTGAAGCGTATTTTCGAAACGGGGTTAGAGTAAATGGTGAGTGGCAATACAATCCGGGTCTGTGCATGGACGATTTTCACGAACATTTTCCCAACGTTGCTTTTTGCTTGTGATTTTTATCATTGGCTGAAAAGAACCGTGGCTGTGTTTAGGGAAACAGGTTCTATACAACACAAAAAAGGAGCAGGAAGACCATCTTTAAGAACAGAAGAACTTGTTGCAAACGTTCGTGAAATAATGCAAAATACGCCAACAAATTGTATAAGACTCAAGACGCCTGTCCTAAGAAGTGGGAAGATCTTATGGAACATGCAGGACTATTCTTAAGAAGCAGCTAAATTTATTTCCTTATAAAGTGCAAGTATTATAATTTTGTAAACAACAAAAATAAATTTGTATTTGTCTACTTATTTTATTACTCATCAGTTTGGCATACCCGGGGGCATACCTATGTCATAATATGAATTTGACAAAATTTTAACCTAGATTTGGTTAGATATATCGTCCCCATATCATTGTGATCCCTAGGTTTTTAATCCAAGCCCTCTTTGATGCAAATAATTTTTGCTCGCACGGTACTTACTTATCACAAAGGGTATACACATCCTGACGGGCGCCCCTATTCCCTTAGGGGTGGGGGAGCTGCTCCTAATGTTATGTCATTATTAAAAAGAGATAGACACTTATGTGTTTGCCAGTAATCAACTAATTAGGCAACTTTGACTGTGGCAGCAATGACATTAAGGTGGGAGTATCAACATGCTTGCCAACATATAACCTATTTCGCGTAGATTTATTTATGTTTTCTAGCTTTTATACAAAATTTAAAGAAAATCAGTATCGACTTGATATTCTATAGGTAATAATTGACATATTTAATAAATATCAAGGAATTTCATAACTTATTTTAGGAGAATTGTATAGCGAAAAATATCGGGTAAGATTTTTTTTAACATTATTATGTCATTGTCACTCATTGTTCTTTCACTATACAATTCTCCCAAAATTAGCAATGAAATAAATTGATATTTTTGTAATATATCAGATACTACCTACATAATGTAACGACGATATTTATTTTCTTTAAATGTTAGTTATTAAAATAATAAACTCAAAAAATCAACGCAAAATAGGTTATAGGTTGGCAATAGATTGAATGACGTTGAGAATTCAACCTTAACACAATTTACTACCAATCAACGTGGCTCGGTTAGCTTTTGTACAAGTTTATTCAAGTTAATACAAGTTTGTACATATTTGTACAAGTTTGTTTGGGTTTGTACGAACTGTCCAATCCAACATAAGTGTCTGCCAAATTTCAGCTTCTTGGGCCTTACCGCCTTTGACATCATTTCTCAATAATGACACTAATGTAAATAGGGGCAGCTTCCCCTGGGGAAAGGGGCGGCCGTCAATGAATAAGGTAGGTGTATACAATATCGCCATGTTGACTTGAGGTTTGTTCCTACAGCGATCAGAAACAGTCCTTGACAGTCAGGATTCTGCGCAGTAATATAAAAGTATTCCCACAAAGATTTTGGACAGTTTGAAAACCCAAAGTCGCTGTTCCTACACGTTTCTCTGATAGTTTGCCAACTGTCAGAGCAGTTTGCGAATCTTTTGCCAGTAAAATGTCCGGAGCATGCGCGGTTAAACGCTAGCATAACATATGACAAAACCTATTTTTGTTAGACGTGTTTTTGCGGTTTTTGCTTTTGTATAAGACTTTCTATTATTAAATTGAGAAATAAGCGACATTGCGTCATCTGATGAAGATTCAGAAATGTCTGCTGTTAGGTTGGTGGTTAATATTTTATTTACTTCTTGAGCTAAAACTTCCCATAGTCTCTTAATACTTTTGATTTGAAAAGTGCCAATCTTTGGAGGAGATATTAACATTTTTACAACATATTTTTTAATATAAGTTACTTATTTTGTTTAAGTTTATTTATTGGGCCGAGCCACACGAGTTTAATTAACGAAATAATAATAAACAATTTTGAGATTAT
Organism: Polydrusus pterygomalis; assembly: GCA_963969555.1. Taxonomy (NCBI): domain Eukaryota; kingdom Metazoa; phylum Arthropoda; class Insecta; order Coleoptera; family Curculionidae; genus Polydrusus; species Polydrusus pterygomalis. The sequence continues at coordinate 27,579,954 of OZ018379.1, forward strand.
GTCCATCGTTTAAAATTTCTTCAGGTTTAAACACCGAACCGAAGTTAGTTGATTTCGAACGCCTGTTCCTACAAGAGTTTGAAACCGGTCAGAAATCAGACTTGCGCCGTAAAGTTGGTTTGAAAATTGTCATGAAGTTGTCGGGGATTCGCTGTAGGAACAAACCTAATATCGCCAAGGGGCTTTATTTATGCTAGTTTGACTACCAAATAATAGATTGCGCTAGGAGTATTACCTCAACAATGACCCAAGCTTGTACCGACAAGTTGTTTCGGCAATAACCTCAAATTTTAGTTCTATGGTAGATTTACTGTTTTAATCAAGTGCGCTTGCGCTAGTCTACAAATTAAAGTATCAATTAATTGTTTTGTTGCTCAGTCCACACTGCGGTAAGTATTTTTTGAAGTTAGTATATTGTTTTAGTGATGATTAAGGAGTAAGATGCTGTTACTATTTTTTCTAAATACCATTTTTTGTTAAAGTAAACAAATTTAAAAGTAAAAAATATGATTGTTTGCAATATCGCCAGCGTAACTGTTCGGCAATATCGCCAATGGCGATATTGCTGGATCCATGATATTTAATTTGAGAGGTTAATATTAACCTGCTTTTCTACCTATAAGTTCGATTTTATTTTCAGAAATATCATGCCTAAAGAGAGAAATCGGGGAATAATAGGAAAATGGAGGGAAGAAAATATGCAGCATGTCATAACAGCTGTTAAAAATGGAAAGTCTGTTAATTTAGCTAGCAAACTTAATGTATACATAATGTCCTTACTGTTTATAAAAAATAATCATGCATATTTTGATATTAATAAATGTTATTTATAGAATTTAAATTTTATTTTGACATTTTATCGTTAAAAAATCTGGACTAATACCAAAAATCTGCATTGGCGGTGTTGCTTACTCTACTGTTGACAATATCGCCAATTTGCAAAATTTTTAAAAAAATTAGAAAAACCTTTTTAGCCTACTTAAAATGTTGCCAAACATTTTAAAACTATTAATATATAGTCTAAATAATACGTTCCACATATATTTTTCGCAGAAAAATGTTACACGTCTCTAGGAAAAAAAATTTAAGCTTAGCATGGCGATATTGTATACACTTACCTTATTCCTTGTAGCAAGTACTAAAATTGCCTGTCAAATTTTAATAAATAATACTTTCTTCTAATGTAACGCCCACTTTATGATCAAATCTTACTTTAAAATAAAACTTAAAGGTAGTTATTATACATTTATAGAATTTCAAAAAAATTACCTTTCGGACTTCCATTGTCTTTATTTTGTTACTTAACACAACGTTTCGGCTAGTTAGTATCTCTAACCGTTTTCAAGTGTAAACTAAATTATAATTCTAAAGCTGCTGTCTTAAATACTATCCATGTGCAATGAAGCTTGATGACTCCGTCTACGTACTTATTGCAGTGTGAAGTTTAAGCTGTTGTTTCGGACAAGAAAGGGCTTCCCGATATTGGGGATATCTATTATTGGTTTACTAAATATATGGGTATTTTGATTCATGAAAGCACAGAATATATAGCTACGAAGCTGCGTAGCGATATATTCTGTGAATAAAGGGGCTTCTTTGAATTTTCATGAATCAAAATACCCATATATTTAGTAAACCAAGTACATAGATATCTCCAATATCTGGAAACCTCTTCTTGTCCAAAACCAACAGCTCGAACTTCTCACTCCAATAAGCACGTAGGCGGAGTCATCAAGTTTCATTGCACATGGATAGTATTTAAAGCCTGCTTGACATGGAGCAAGACAACCTGCAAGGCAATGCAAGACGCAATTTGTCTTGACCACAGGCATGCGCAGTTGAAGCCCAGCTGATCGATTTTTGCAAGATATTGCCGTTGCAACTTTATCGGTTTGGCGCCATTTCTATTGCCTGCAAGTTGCAATTATAGGGAAAAATTTAGTTACTTTTGGTTTACCAACCAACCAAATGTCAGTCAGATCAGCTGATTTAGATTGTATTGTTGTTTTATTTGTTCTGCTGGAAATGAAGTTTATTATAAACGTTTTTTTTGTATTTTGCTTGCTGTGATAAAAATGGATAAAGTACCCTGCAGAAAGTAAATATACATTTTTTGGGGGGGATTGGTAGCAGTGTTGTAATGGCAAGAGACTTGCATAATGTCAAACAACATGAATCGGCAATATTTTGACCTTGCAAGAAATTGCTGCAATTTCTTGCAGGTTGTCTTGCTCCATGTCAAGCAAGCTTAAGACAGTGGCCTTAGAATTATAAATTAGTTTACACTTGAAAACGGTTAGAGATACTGACTAACCGAAACGTTGTGTTAAGTAACAAAATAAAGACAATGGAAGTCCAACAATGCAATTTCTTTGATATTACTTTATTGTCTAACACCTTCAAGCAAACATTTATAAAAACTATTTAAATTTTTTTACTTTTTGACTCTTGACTTGATCGAATCTTTCAATATTCTTTTCTCGGGAAGCAGAACTTTTTATAAAGATTAACTTTTTTCAATAAAATTAATGGGTACCTAATAAAAAAAGTTTTCCATGTGCTGCCAACTTAAGCAGACACACTGTATGTATAACGTAAAAGTATATGAGTACTTACTTGTATCCTGTTAAAATATTGAGTAAAGTGGATTTCCCAGCTCCAGATGGGCCCATGATGGCAGTGAGTTCTCCGGATCTAAGCCTTCCACTGACATTTTTAAGGATGACTTTATCGTCTGTAATAATTCATTTTATTTTTAATATTATTTTTTCTTATTCTACAAAATAATGAATATAATGAAGAAAAACGGCGTTAAAAATTATTTGTTTAATTTTCCGCATTATATTTTACGAGGGGGATTTCCCCTAGGAATTTTGGTTTACAATGTAGGGAATTTAATGGGAAATTAAGGTATTTATATGGTCATTTAAGGGGTATTTATGGGTATTTAATGGTATTTAAGGGGTATTTATGGGGTATTTATGGGTATTTATGGGTATTTAAGGGGTACTTATGGCCATTTAAGAGGACTTTATTATTATATAACGAGTTCTACGCATGCGCCAAAAGGTGTCGCGCCTGCGAATTTTCAAGAACGTATAGAACATACGATAGGATAGCCCGAGGGATAGCCGATAGAATTCAGATTAAAAATAAGCAAAAAATTCCACTGTCAAAATTTTACACCTGTCAATGTAAATTTTTATTTTTTTTTATTTTTTCGAGAAATGCCATACCGTAGATCGTCGTCCTTGCGGAAAGAGAAATATGAAAAAAAATGTTTGGTGAAAATCGTATGTACCGTGCGAGCTGCACTTCTTACAATACGATTTTTCTAGATTTTATTTTCGCTCTAGCTTCGCTATAGTTTATCCAATTTTGACGAAATTTGGTATGGTTGCTATGGTAGTGGTATACCACAAAACGTATATCTCAGATCTGTCAAAATGTTATTGACAAGCGGTATATAGAAAATCTGTCAAAATGTCAAATTTGGAAATTTTCGATATCTGTCAAAAAAAATAGCAGGTCGTATAGATAGTGACCCAAGGAATACGGGAAAAATACGCAAAAAATTCTCCTGCCAAAATTTGACAGCTGTCAAGTATAAAAAAAAGTGCTATATTGACGAAACAAAATATAATATGGTCGTATGGTATTCGACGTGGAGAGTTCAAATACGCAAAAAATTCTCCTGTCAAAAGTTGACACCTGTCAAAGAATAAAATCATTACAATTTTGGTGTACAATGTAGGGAATTTAATGGGAAATTAAGGTATTTATGGTCATTTATATATATATATTTATGGGTATTAAAGGGTATTTAAGGGGTATTTATGGGAATTTATGGGTATTTATGGGTATTTAAGGGGTATTTATGACAAAAGGGGAATTTTGGTGTACATATAATGGGGGGTGGTTTGCCCCTCTATATTTTATAAAACACAATACCCACATTAATTATTTTTATCTACAACCATTTAATAATAGGTGCATAATACTTCTGATAATAAGAGCATTATGCTATCCATAATACAACAAGTGTAATTATCATAAAACAACAAGTGTAATTATTAAATTTCCCATATGAACTCAACTTTTTAACAACTGTATAAATGGATGGTTTTAGATAAAGTATAGTATTTGACTCGCGTCTAATGAACCATAATACACTCGGATGATTTACAACACTCGCCTTTGGCTCGTGCCGTAAACTTTTTTCCTCGTTTTATTATGGCCTACATTATACGCTCGTTAAATAATATACTATTATGCGTTATAAAATATATTAAGTACCTACCAACCTATGTAAGCAAATAATTACTATAGCTAGTATCATAACAACAGCCCATCTAATACCACTACACATACAGGGTTGTGAAAACAGTGTCCGGAAATGTTGAGCAAAAAATTTAGCGGACAATTCTAGACCGAAAATAAATGCCATCTCTTCCTATAACATTTTTTCGAAAATTGATTATTAACGGAGATTCAGGGTTTTAAAGTTAAATTTTATTTGCAGTTTTAAAATACATAAGTTACTAGAACAAGAAATTTAACATTCAAATCAAAGGTTCAAAGTGACGTCCTTCCTGTTCAATTCATAAATTAATTCTTCTTCAAAAAATCCGACGAACTCCATGGAATATTCCTTCCTTTGCTATGCTATGTTTAAGGTTGAAAATAAATTAAAATGATTTCGTATTCGTCACATGCAAGCAATGTTATTTTAGCATTTTTCTCGAAAACGGTTAGATTTATCGAAACAAAAGTCGTATGCCTTTTTTATGTAAAAAATTCAGTCAAAATGCGCATATAGTGTAGGATAAAAAAGTTGGGACCATTCAACTTAAAGTATATGCTCCTATGTGGCGCCCTCTACAAAATGCCAAAAAAACTGTGGACAAATTTGTATTCCTCATACCGAAAAAAAAACCATATACTAGTTTTCGTCAAAATATGGCAAAAGGTACTGCAAAAAAAATGCAAATAAAATTTAACTTTAACACCCTGTAACTTCGTTAATAATCAATTTTCGAAAAAATGTTATAGGACGAGATAGCATTTATTATTTTCGGTCTAAAATTATCCCCTAAATTTTTTGCTCATCATTTCCGGACACCCTGTATAAAAGGCTGACCAGTTTCTTTATCATAACACTGTAGAAAAAAAAGCACCAATTCCCTTAAATATTCGTAATCTTCGACCTTAAAACCCATTAAATATCTTCAAGAAGCGTGTAACAAATTTAGAGTTGATATATTATGTAAATTTGATATCGCTATAAAAGATGTTTGCCATATGCGGAATTTTTTAATTAAGGCTTGAATTTTTACGAAAATAATTACGAAATTTAGATAGATATATGGAAACGTCTTTATTTTCGACGGCGAAGGTCAGCTATAGCTGTTGGCTTAACGGAGTATGTACCTAGGTACATATAATAACTTTAATATGAATTTTACAAGAAACATTCTAGTAATAAGTATTACCTAAATCTAATTATAGGAGAAACTTAAGTGTGGCAACCTAAGAAGTAATAAGGCATATTGATCTTACACATATCTGAACGTAATTCAAACATAATTACTCACCCAGCAAAAACCCACGGACTAAAATTTAGATTATGTTTTTATTACGCCCGTTAATGGACCGGGCACGACGCAAATACACAATTAAAACTATAACAAAATCGCCTAGCAACGTTGCTTGGACATTTTTTGTACAATTATGCCCACTTGATGAAGTAGGCATTCTTTAATGGGACACCGTACTAGTCCCGCTGAAATTTAGTCAAGATAATTGATATGTCATATTATGGGTTTATTACCATTGGGTTGACAACACAGGAAAATACATGTCCTTATTCTCAAGCATTTTTTCAAAAAAAAAAAAAAAAACTGGATTTACTGAATTTATTCCGAGTTACAAACTCATACTGCAGGGTCTGTATGTATAGTATTTACTACCACATAAGAATGTAATGGCCGTCGTTGTCATATGTCATTTCTGGTAACATTATGTTTACACCATAGACAATATACCTTTAGATACGTACAGCTTATCTACTGTGCAAACAAAAGTAACGTTATAAGGGTCAGCTGCCTTCCCTCTGGACACCTTCGGGCATGCGCACAAACCTCGTGTTATCGGCCTGTCCTACTTTAGCGACATGCTGAAAATACACTCCAGAATAGTCCAGAACCGGCTCGGCCGCCATTTTTGCTGTTGTGTTTTAAGGTTTCTCTGTGGATTCCTTGTGGTTTTCTTAGCTATTGTGGGTGTTTATTATTTACGGATTTCTAGTTTTTGTGTAGTTTAGTGAATTGTGTTTGTGCTTTTAGTGACTCGGATACTCGGATTGAAAATGTTTTACACTTACAGGTTATATACCAACTAATATTTGACTTGAGGTTAGGCACGCGATAACACCGTAAATTGGTTATTTTGCTGGTTATGTTTGTTTTTATATTCGATTTTTTAAGACTAGTTTAATTTACTTGTTCTTGTTCTCTTCCTTTTCGAACTAAAAACACGACGACGAATCATTTTTAAACAAATTTTAAAAACAAAACCTTAAAAACAATTTTCTCCACGACCATTACTGAATGCAATAATTCCAATATAATTTTTGATAATAGAATGTAAAAATTCTCGCTGTTGAGTTGGAATATTTATTTTGAAACACTTGCTTCTTATGCGTTTTGCGTGTATTTTCATTCTATAACAAGATACGGAATGAATATTCTGTTATTGATATAAACGACATAGGTTGCCATGAATTTCGAAACTGTCAGTGTCAGATAAAAATGGCCGCGTTGTCATAATTATTTTCAGACAAATTTTAGTGCAAGTCAAAAAATGAGTGAAAAATCGGATTAATCAGATATGGAACTGGATGGTCGTGGAGAAAATATAGTCTGCTACTCGGTTCGAATGAAAATTCGATACTCGTGGTTCCTCACGCTCGCTACGCTCGCGTTCGAAATCTTCCACTCGGATCGAATTTTCATTCCAACCTCGTTACATAATCTACTATTCTCCACGACCATTACTGAATGCAATAATTCCAAAATAATTTTTGATAATAGAATGTAAAAATTCTCGCTCTTGAGTTGGAATATTTATTCTGAAACACTTGCTTCTTATGCGTTTTGCGTGTATTTTCATTCCATAACAAGATACGGAATGACTGTGTCAGATAAAAATGGCCGCGTTGTCATAATTATTTTCAGACAAATTTTAGTGCAAGTCAAAAAATGAGTGAAAAATCGGATGAATCAGATATGGAACTGGATGGTCGTGGAGAAAATATAGTCTGCTACTCGGTCTGCTAGGTACTAGGTTAGAATGAATCTACTATTCTATCCTTAAAATCTGATAGGTTTGCTACTACTAAAAATGCCAGAAATCACTACCTTTTTTCCCAACTTGATCAAAAATTGAGAAGAAATTTCAATTTTCTGGCAAGAATTTAAATTTTAAAGCCCGGGCCTGTCTATTTTTCCATTCGCCAAACGATAATGTTGCAGTGCGCATGTCTAATAGTGTCTTGCTTTGTTTACATGCGTGAGGCCATAAATCTGCCACTTTCGTGATTATTGTTTGCTTATCTAAAGGTAAATAATTGTCTACGGTTTACACACCTTGAACTTTGGCCAGGGCCGGACGCATTTTTTATTATCATTCATAAACTTCCGCACTTCAATCAATTAAACGCAAATTTTATATAAATAATTTCTACAATTTAAAAATTTGTATATTTATCCATAAAAAGTAGAGTAATTGCGTCCGTGTAATTTATATTAACGAAAAATATTCTCAGCTAGCTGACTTTGAAGTGTGAAAAGACCTGCATTTTGCATTGAAGATTGAAATACACAGGAATGCCAAATGTAAAATGTAAAAAATGTACCTGTATTTTGCATTGTGGTTGATTCCAACGTGATGGCGTTGCAGCTTATTTACTACTTGCTAATTTATTAAGCAGTGTTTAAATGCGCTGCAGTGTTATCGGTGGAGGTGCTTCGGGTTGTGGCATTCTGATGAGTTCCTAACAAGGACGAAACAGCTGTCAATGTCTACTCGGCCCCGGGGAGTCCATTGTTTTTGGCATCCCTGTGTACTTCAATGCAAAATACAGGTTGTTTCACACTTTTAAGTACGCTAGCCGAGATTATTTTTCGTTGATATATTTATATATTTTCAAAGAAATTTTTTCGACGGAATGCAAGACATTTTAAAATGTTTAGGATTAACATAGGTACTCCAGACGCTAGAAAAAGTAAATTGTTACAAACCATAAAGGTAAACAGTAACTCTAAAACGTTTACCGATAAAAACAATAGAAAACTACCCTTGTTTCAATTAAATTTTTAAAATTAATACACCATACCAAACGAAAAATAATGTTTTTTTTTATGGAATAATCGAGGGGTAATTCACTGGAGAAAATACGAGAAAAATGCAGAAAATACGAAGAAAATACAGAAAATACGAAGAAAATACAGAAAATACGAAGAAAATACAGAAAATACGAAGAAAATACAGAAAATACGAAGAAAATACAAAGAAAATACGAGAAAAATACAGGCAACATAAGGAAAATATAGAAAATACGCGCGGCAATCAATTTGGCAATGACGTAAAATCGTTGGAAGATTTGACAACGCTGCCAATGGATGTTGATCGATGTTGAATTAGGAAGCCAATTTGTAATTTTTTTGGCGAAAATGGTGTATAAGTTCTAGAAAATACGGAAAATACCAGGAAAATACGAGAAAAATTAAGAAAATACAGAAAATACGAGAAAAATTAAGAGAATACAAGAAAAATACAGAAAATACAAGAAAAATTAAGAAAATACAAGGAAAATACAGAAAATACAAGGAAAATACAGAAAATACAAGGAAAATACGAAGAAAATTCGGCAAGATGGAAAATGGTGTACAAATTTTTCTCAGTGAATTACCCCAAGGGAATAATGTAATTTGAGGCATATATATTACAAACTTGAATGTGCTGAATAAAATTAAAATTGATAAAACAAGCTGCATTATTTTGTACAGCGCCGGAGGTGCATTATAGGACTCTATTATCTTCGAGTTCGGAATATTTAAAATGTAGTTGACGACTTGAAAAAATAGGATAACGGCAAAACTACAATGAAATTAACATAAACTCTAAACAAAAGTCAATTTAAAGATATTTTAAAAACTAAGCATTTTCACTAAAGAACTGATACTAAAGAAGTGATGTAATCCACGCTTCAAAACAAAAATCATAGAATATTAATTAATTTTGGGTTAATGTTTGTGCGAGCGCTTGTGTAATAGTTAATTGTTTAAAAAAATATGTTTACTTACTTTTCAAGAAAAATAAACACTTACAGACGCACAAAGTCCAACAATATACTACCAAAATATCTAATAAACCCAAACTAATCAAAGTAATGGCAAAAGTATGAAAATGCACAAAAATGTTCCTTAAGGTGGGAGCATCAACATGTTTGCCAACCTACCGTGCAAGCAAAAATGATTTGCATCAAAGAGGGCCTTGCATCTAAGGACGAAATGCTTAGCCGTAGAGCTTAATACCTGTTGGGTGTCAGTAACTACCCGAATTAACAATCAATCATGTATTCCGTCATCTTTGACAGTCGTTACAAGTAATTTGATTCATCGCTAATTTTTCCAATTTCTTGAACAATTCACACAATGGGCTTTGCGGAACAGCACAAAACATTCATGGTTGAAGCGTATTTTCAAAACGGGGTTAGAGTAAATGGTGAGTGGCAATACAATCCGGGTTTGTGCATGGACGATTTTCACGAACATTTTCCTAACGTTGCTTTTATTGCTGGGGGGAAAAGAACCGTGGCTGTGTTTAGGGAAACAGGTTCTATACAACACAAATAAGGAGCAGGAAGACCATCTGTAAGAACAGAATAACTTGTTGCAAACGTTCGTGAAATAATGCAAAATACGCCAACAAATTGTATAAGACGCCTGTCCCAAGAAGTGGGAAGATCAATGGCCAATTTCAGCAATTTATGTAATTATTTTTCTTTTTCTTTCTGTATATTCCTACTTTGTTAATTTTGTAAACAACAAAAATAAATTTGTATTTGTCTACTTATTTTATTACTCATTAGTTTGGCATATCATGTCATACTATGAATTTGACAAAATTTTAACCTAGATTTAGTTAGATATATCGTCCCCATATCATTGTGATCTAAACCAAGCCCTACGTTTTTTAATCCAAGCCCTCTTTGATGCAAATAATTTTTGCTCACACGGTATAACTTATTTCGCGTGAATTTATTTATTTTATTTCAAACCTAAAACTGTCAATAATTTAAGATGGTTTTAAATTTAGACCCCTAGTGAATACGGCTGTTAGTTTTTAAGGTACTTATTCTTAAAGTTAGGTAAGGTTCCTAGAGGTGGGGTTCTTGATGCATTCTTTTATACGGTATTCCATTCCTATATCAGAATTAGGAAAAAATAACTAAAACGGGTCATGTTACATGTAGTTTGGTACTTTTACCTTTATTTTTCGTTCTTTAACCGAGGGTTTAACCAAAATATACTTAACCTTTAGTAAGAAAGAATAAAAAAACCCAGAACCAAACTACAAATTATTTCTTCGACACCAACCATTCTTCTACCTGAATTTACCAAATATGACCGAATGGGAAAATATAGGCAGGTATTATATTTCCTGTGGAAAGAAGGTATGGCCGGACGCCTAGAAAAAGCTTGCACCCTACTATTCCTATTCAGAAAAACACAGACAATAACTAGGTAAACAATTTTTTTTTTGATGGGCTAAATTTAAACTTCTTTTGTGAATAAGCAGTTATATTTAAGTACCTATCACCTCTACTGGTATTAAGGGTATAGGATGATAATAAAAAATCGAGGTAAGAATGATTAACCATGAACTGTGCACAGTGCACCAATGCATCCTTTTTCGACTCTCCTTAATAGATCAAGGTAGAGGTATGCATATGCAAGCATTGTGTGGGTAGACAAGGTAGGTATATCATTTTATAGATAACAGATACCTACTGTGTAAGTATGTATTCTTTTCGTTTGTGAAACAATTTTTTTTAGTAGATAACAAATCGATAATGTTCACTCTGAATCATAATTTAACTGAAAAGGAGATAAGATAAGTAATAATAAGAATACTGGCACAAATTAAAATGGGACATTTAGTTAACAAAAGCTATTGTTCAAAATGATTTAAGTATACTTACTTACTTTAACTACGTAGGTATTAGTAATAAGTAAAGGGCGGAATATATGCAAAATGCATAATATATTACATATATGCATTTTTTGTCAATTTTATAATAAAATGCATATTTTTCATAAATTATTATTTTAAGAGCATATTTTTATGTTTTCGACTTTATCAAAAAATTTAAAACGGTAAAGGTTTATGTGGTATTGGTATTTATTTCAGGGATTTTCCAATCTGAACATTATAATAATTATATTTAGATTTTGGTTATACCCAAGGTATTTATTGGGGTTTGCAGGTATATTGTTAGGGGTTGTTTATTGTCACTGAATAATGCGGTATTATTACCTGTTTAACAAACTGTATTTATATCGGTTTGTAATACATATACTTCTGTTTTAGTTTATAGAAAGATTTAAGCATTTATATGAGGGTAAACCATCCAAGGAGGTTGTATCTTGGCCTTACATTTTGCTATTATACCTAAGTTGCAGTATTGTCGATTACATCAGTAGATATTGAAAGAAGCTTCTCTTTGTATAAACATATTTTTACTAATAGAAGACAATCCTTTTTTGTTGAAAATTTTAAAAAATATTGCCTTTTATACAATTTTAGGTTAAAAAATTGTTTAGGTACCTACCTACTTTTATTGTTCTTTACTTTTTTTGCAAAAATAAACATGTTTTTTTTTAGAAAACAATGTGTTTCTTTACCTCATTTTACTATAATAAATTAAGAAATGTTGCATACCAGTATGTATATTTCGCAATGCAAATAACATCATATTTTAAAGGCAAACAAGGCCAGGGGCGGATGGGCCCACCGGGACACCGGAAGATTTCCCGGGCGCAGGTCCCTCAGGCACCGATAGGCGCCGCCGCTCTATGTCAACAAAATAAATGGTTAAAACCCGGCATAAAGTGATGGATTTTGATCAGTAACATAGGTCTACCGGATTTAGAAATGGTTTCTGGGATTTTTAGAGTAATGTGATCATTTGTCAAATGTTAAACACACACTTGAATGGAAAATTAGTTTTTTCTATTAAACTATATCTATGTTTAATAAAAAAAACGAATTCCTTAAAAGAGTATTTACTGAATTTTCAAAGCAATCCAGCGAAAATAACAACATTTTTTAAGGGTTCATTTTGAGCTGATCATTTCTCCAGTACCCTATACCTACAATCTAAGATACGAATGTCAAAAGCACAAAATAAGACAAGTACAGCACTAAACTGCACTAACACTAAACAACCAATATACAAGCACTAAACATTGTCCTATACTTTTCATTAGAACTGGTATGTTATATATGTGGTGATAACTGCACACTAACACTAAACTTATTAATTAAGTTAGGATTTTGATATTTTGCAGATCTTCCTTGTATCGTGGGGCGCATTTCAGGAAAATTTATTTTTCATACAGGGTGTTCCAAAAAGTGTGACGTCATAAGGATGTATTTTTTTATATTACATGCCACATATTTTCTTACTTATTTGGGTGCCTCCTATAATTATTAATCTACTGGGAGACTATATTTTCAAAATTTTCCAAAGAGTAACCTAGTTTATATAGCCTATTAAAAGTAAATAGGTAGCTCGAGAGGTAGCTTTTCTGTTTCAGGGGTAAACCTTTGAGTAAGTAATTAAAAACAAAAATTAAGGAGGTTTTGGTACTTATAATATAGCTTATATAGGTATGTACCTACATATAATTATATCTAAAAGCTCAAAGGTAGTATTGTTTAATTTTAGACAGCACTCAAAATACATTAAATACTTTCCTACTACTAAATTTGTTATGGTGCCAACTTTTTATCATAAAATATTGAAATTGATCTTTGTGGACAGAAACCAAGGCAGGTACCTATATCAGCTATAGTAGCTGATTGCCTGGATTTTCATGGTCGTAATATATCTCGACATAGGTAGGTACAGGTAAACTGAATCGAAATTATGTATCTATCTAAATGCGCTGCTTAAATATACTTACTGATATATAACAATGATTTTATCAATGAGTACTTAAGTAGGTACTGAGAATAAATAAGTATGGATTGATGCATGAGATCACCAAGCATTAAATACAAGAGGAAATACATTTTATGTTGGAAGTATATAGGGTGCTTCGAGGGGGGCTTGGAGGGACTGAAATTAACATATTAAATAGTTGAATGCTTATCCAAGATGATTACCCTATATTTGTCACTAACATAAAATATACCTACTTACTATTAAACAAAATATTACTTACGTTTTCCTTGTTTCACTGTGTATGTCAAATTAGAAAACGATAAATCAACTTTGGGTCGATCTGGAAGATGTGTTAACTTTTTCTGTTGTATAGGTTGTATTTGAACTTTGATGTCTGGTGACCTGGGTTGTAACAAAAGATTATCCATTTTAAAACTTTTGTGATGTGTGTGAATGGTTTAAAATTTATAAACAATGTAACACAAACCGATGCACTTTATAGTTTAGTTTTATATTTGTAATATAGGTAATGTATTGTTTATTAAACACTAGCAAAACTAATGTACAATGCACTCTGACCCTTCTTAAAAAAATAGAACTTTGAACACTACCATTATCGAAAAACAAAACACCGTTCTCCGACTTCTCACGCAACAGAAATACCAAATGAAAAAATGAAAAATAATTAAACTTCTATCTCTGCTCTGTACTCTCTGTCACAAACATCAGCTGGAAGCAACGAATATTATCGAAAGTCTCAATGTCGTTACGATCTATACCGATTACCAGGAAGGCTGGGGAGAGATTACACCGACAATTTTATTATGCATATCTGTAATCTAGCGCATTCACCAAAACGTAGTGGGTTAGTGGGTTCTCTTTACTACTAAAACATGGACACTGGTTTATCGATGCTACTAATAATTCTATGCTATGGTTTGATACCATGTTCTGGAAACCCTATTTTTTTTGGTGAGTACCCTTGTAGAAAACAAAAGTCTACGGTCGTAAAGAAACCCAATTCTTACCGGAGAGCACAAAAATATTTCAGCCTCTCACTCGCATCTATATTTGAATACCCTTACTCAGTTCATTTTATTGTGCCGTTAAGCGCAGAGTGAGTTTTTTGTGTGTCACACATGTTACAAGTTGCAATTAGTATGATGCCTAGAGTAAACAGAAAAAATTGCCTGACATGCAGAACCGTCAAGAGCACCATGGTCCGTTTAGAAAAGATGTACTTTTAATACCGTATGTATTTGCTGCTAGGGAGGGTGAATGCAGGGAAAGATCAACGTGATTCGCGCTTGAACAGAAGGCATACGTTGAGTTTTGATCGATTCTTTATATTAAAAGCCAGCCAGCTTCACATGAATTTCAGGCTTGCCATAACAGTATACGATTACAATAGTATTTTTTATATCTGGTATGGTATGATTTATTTTGGCTAATCCACATTAATTGTAACGCCGTTGAATAAAAACTTAATATTTCATAGTCTTATGCTCGGAACGATCTTGATCCACGGGGCTAATCTATTTTTTCTTTGTGTTAGGAAATTACTTCTAACCACAGCGGCCTCTGTGGCCTCTAACCAATCAGAACTTTTTTCAATGTTTCTCTCTGGTTTGGCATTTCATTGTAATCTAAATTTAAGACCTATCGTATCACTCGACAGGCCCTTAATAAAAATTGTTTATTTCTCTATCCTGTTTAATCGACACCCAACTGAATTCCCATTACAATAAACCACCTAAATCTTTAAAGTGGATAAAGAATATTGAGTGACCAGTGGCGTAGCGCTAATACTGCGACCGCGCGTAACAGCCAGGGGCTGCTATATCGGTCCGGTAAAAATGTAGTTGTTAACATTATTAAAATATTTCATACTTTCACCAAAATTTGGTTGGCCCTAGGCACTTGGGCGATAGTCCTGGCCTTTTATTAAAAGTGCCAGAGGGACTGTAAAACTCAAAACGCCTTTCAATTAATTTAAGCGATTTTTAAACTGTTTTTGTATTACAAAGCATTAAATAAACGCTCTCTGGTCAAAACTTTAGATTGGGTAAAAGAAATGCGAAAGTCATAAACTGTGCAGAGTAGAATCTGAAAAGTTTTGTAGATACCTATATACCTACTGTAGGTACTTGTAGTTAAGGATTGTTCTTGCCGTACTACAGCCGCCAGTTTTTAATTGGTTACACAAGGCCAATGAATACGTCTATTCTTGCTGTGATTTTCCACTATTGGAGAAATACAGAAAAAGTTCCTGAGTTGTCAGAACCTTTAAAATAAGAAGTTTTTTAGGTCAAATGTTTATTCCAAAAAATAAGTAAAACGTAACATCGTAAATATTTTCCACGGCCTTTAATTTTTTAGCGTTGCTATTTTTACAACAGAAGAATCTAAGTCCTCTACCCTAGCTACGCCTGTGACTATATTATTACCATCAACCCTAAACTTCCTCATTGTACCCTCTAGTTATGTAGGAGAGAACGGGAAGCATTCAGCCACAGGGAGCATTCGGCCACCTAAGTTATATTCTAAAATCTATTTACATTTCCCGCGTTTTTTTGGGAGTACCTACAGTATTACCAACTTTTTTATTTGCGTCCTGAATTATAATAAACACGTTATTAGTGCATCAAACCAATTTTACCAAGAAAAGAATAAAAAGTGGCTTTTAGGTAAATTTTTTTTACTAAATATATTCTTCATATTATTTTCTTTGATGGAACGATATTTAATTTCATGTTTTGTAAGTAAAACGTGTTTCTATAATGCTGTTTCTATTCCCGAATCATTTTATATCCTACAAATATTTGTTACTAATATGACGTTTGATTTAAAATATTTTGGTAGCTGGGGAGCATTCGTCCACCTATACCTGGGGTGCATTCGGCCTTCCCGTTCTTTATTTGTTATTTCAGATGCCGCGAAAACGTCCTTAACGACAAGAAACTTGATAAACAATATATAAGTTAGATTTATAAAGCTATATACTTTACCAGTTACCTTACCAGATACGTCCTTTAGCCGAATCCTCCCCTTTGAATGGCCGAATGCTGCCTAGGGATGGGAAGCATTCGGCCATTTGTAAGTGTTTTTGGAAATTTTATTAGAAAAGTAAGTGTTTTTGGAAATTTTATTAAAAAACGTGATCTTTTAATTTTTCTTTCTTATTATATGTTTAGATTAATGTTAAACAATATGTTAGATTTATAAAGCTACTTTACTAGTTACCTTACCAGATACGTCCTTTGGCCGAATCCTCCCCTTTGAATGGCCGAATGCTGCCTGGAAATGAATGCATTCGGCCATTTGTAAGTATTTTTTAAAAAATAAAATTTTATTAGAAAACGTGATCTTTTAATTTTTCTTTCTTATTATAAATATGTTGAGATTAATGTTCATCATTCCCCGCAAGTACATTTTTTAACACTTAAACATTTGGTTTACTCCTTACTTAGAGAGTTGTGCTTTGTGGCCGAATGCTCCCCGTTCTACCCTACCCTACAATAAGGTAAATTCGCCTACAATATAGTAAATTCGACGTTTACCAACTGCGATTGAGCACTTAACAGGTCTATTATAGTCTCTTGTGCAAATTATCCTCATCCTAATAAATACAACTAGAGAAGGTCATCTTGGGTCAGACATGCAGATAAAATTATGGTAAAAATAAGATTTGTTCTCAATAAAATTATTTTTAAAAACGTTTTTTTTATTGTCTTTGAATTGATTAAATCATTAAATAAATGCTCTGACCAAAACTTTAACTCCCATCGAAGTTATAAAATAGTAAAATCCACGAAATTTCAAAATTTAAAAAAATCATTGCAATACTTACTCCATATTAGATTTAT
Organism: Polydrusus pterygomalis; assembly: GCA_963969555.1. NCBI lineage: Eukaryota > Metazoa > Arthropoda > Insecta > Coleoptera > Curculionidae > Polydrusus > Polydrusus pterygomalis. The sequence goes on from OZ018379.1 coordinate 27,597,054, forward strand.
TATAATATAATTAGCCGAGATATTTTTTGGATTACTAACAATAATTAACATATTTATTCGCCATGGGCAGTATTGGCACCAAATATATATTGCAGAAATGAACGGATTACATAAGTAGACCGATTTGCCGAAGATTTGCTACTTAAATGAATACCTAGCACTGCATGTTTTACTCACAGAAAAATAAAGGGTTTATGTTTTACTTACCAGTTATTATTAATCAACAAATAGTTATTTTTTATATCCATGTTGACCTACACACACAAATAACGTTTAGCAATTTGCACACTTCCTCTAAATTATTATTGTTAAATAAAACTAAAAGTGAAATAACAACTCTCTCTTTTCTTATTGCGCGTCTGAATTAATTTTTATTTACGAATACGAACCGTGCTGGCCGGGTTTTTGGCTTTTAATTAACTACCAATAATTGTAAAATAGTTAGGTTTACTATCTATTCCGGTTAGAGAACTATTGACCTTAGTGGGACCTTTTCCCCGACAAATCTGATCTATATGGAATGGATTTAAGTCTATAGTACTATTAAATAAATTTATCTATTTATCTCACTACCAAACTGTGCGCTAATTGAAACATAAATATTTATTTGGAAATTTTGGGAAAAAACTTGTTTTTAGTAGTATACATTTCTGAAATTTTTGAAGATTATAGCAGTATATTACAGCTTGACGCCTTTATTTGACGTATCCAGGATTCTTTCTAGTAGCGACTGCAATATGTAAATGTTTACATAAACGCCCGATTAAAAAAATGAAAAAAACTCCAGCTGGGGCAAATAAATATCATGATAATTTACCGCAAATGCTTTGATTAATTTAAGAACCAAACAAGAAAATCTGGTTTTGTTCGGTGGTGGGGTGGGATAGGGTGGCAATGGTTCCCTTTGAGCCACCCCGCTGACTATACGCCTTTACATGTTGACGTCTCACCATCATTGGATATCGGAATACGGGAACAGTAAAATATTAGACTGTCGAGTAAATGGGACAATATATAGGATTTAGCTATGAGATGAACATCTCATTAATATAATTGCGTCCTATCTGTCAGAAATAGAATTGATCCTTGAGGCAGAAGGATCAGAGAAAAGTAGAAATATAAACAGTGGAGTACCTCATAGGGATCAGTTCTGGGACCGATACTATGGAACGTGCTCTACGATGATCTTTTTAAAGTACTGCTTCCAGCGGGGACCATCCTTATAGGTTTTGGAGACGACATAGCTCTGGTAGTGGTTGCAAAAGGGGAAGAAACACTAATGGCAAACGCAAATACAGCATTATTAAGAATAGGCAAATGGTTAAAAGCAAAACAATTACAACTGGCAGCAGAGAAAACAGAGGCAGTGCTCCTCACAACCAAAAGAAAAGTATCTCCAATACATTTCGAGGTAGAAGGTAAAAAAATAACACCAAGTATAAGGCCATAAAATATCTATAGGTGTTTGGCTGGATACAAAGATGACATTATTCTCCGAACACGTGAAAAAAATTATAGTTAAGGTGGAAAAGACAATAATATCGGCCCTGTCTAAACTCATGCCAAATATCGGCGGGCCCAAAGCTTCAAAAATGAAAACACTGTCTGGAGTAATTCATTCCCAACTACTATATGCAGCACCAGTGTGGCATGTGTTACCAGAAACAAGAAACTAAGAGATAAACTTCAAGGGATCCAAAAAAAAATGTCGATTAGAGTATCTAGCGCCTACAGAACAATATCCGCGGACGGAGTAGGAGTTATAGCAGGCATTCCACCAATTGACCTATACATTATAAAAGAAAGATATTGGAAAGATACTGAGGAATGGCGGTCCAGACAAGACCTTATAATTAAATGGCAAGAAATGTGGGACACTAGCAGAAAAGGAAGATGGACATGGCATCTTATACCAGATATATACGCACTTGGCTATATCTCGACCTTACGGCGAAATTGATTATTTCCTTACGCAAGCCCTATCAGGACATGGCTGCTTTCGTCAGTATTTGTTCAACCGTAACAGACCAAATTCAGAATAGTGTAAGTACTGTCAAGAAGTCGATGACGCCGATCATACCCTGTTCCGGTGCCCTAGATGGGAGGAAAGTAGACTACTATTCACATGAGTGACGGAAATGGTCTTTAACGCTAGACATATGATGGAAAGCCTGGTGCATTCTGAAGAAACATGGAAAACAACATATAAAACAATAAGAAACATAATTGAGACGAAAGAAAGGGAAGACCGCTACAGAAAAATCTTGTAGAGAGAAAAGACCCCTGAAGTAATGCCGGAAGGCGGTTTCTAGTGCAGAAAAAGGAGGAAAGTTTTTAGTCGGTAGGCGGCTCCCTAGAGGGACCGAATCAGGCACAGGCCAGTCGCAAAATCACCAGACTGGTATCGTCTTTAGAAGATTTTTTACCCCTCATAAAAAAAAAGGATTTGGGTATTGAAAAATCGTTAAACTTTATTATAATTTTATTGGTTCCCCATTTCCTGACACATTTAATAAAAAGTTGTTTGAGCTCGCACCCTATTATTCCTCTGTTCTATGCTCGTGCAAACCATTATCACAGAGAAAGGCGAGTCACAACTTCCTTACACCACATAACTTTGTAGGTGTTATGTGCCTTACACTACCACCAAATTTTTAAAACCGCTCATTAGTTCATGAAATCATTCCTTTCTTGATATTCAATATTCATTAAGGGGTTTCATACTTTTTCTAGTAGTTGAGTTTCCAAGTATGATTTGCCTGAAACCTATGTGTATATAGGCATATTTTAGAATATTGAATAAAGTACACCTTAATAAAACAATTATTGACAAATTCCTTACTCCTATGAAAGTCGAAGTTACTAGAGTGGTGTACCTTTAAGGGTGGGAGGGGCACTTAGTTCACAACGAGATGAATTAGTATTATTTTAAAAATAAGACATCTTTAGAACCTTAATTTTTGTGCGAATACCTCCACTAAATCCATTTTTTTGATAATTGACTAATAATAACTGTTAAAAAAAATAGATAGATAAATATTTAATCAACAGGGCATATTTTATTCTATTTCAATCCTACAGTTTAGTTATTATATGAAAAAAAAATAATTGAAATAATTAATGAAATAAAAAGTAATAGTCACAAAAATATAGGTAAGTAGGTAACTGTAAATGTCTAATATTTCTTAAGAGTTTTTCTTATTAAAGCTGTTCTTTGCTTATGTGCTTCAGTTGTTAAGCTTCTCTTGTATGGTCTCAATTCATCTGTTCCAAAACCAGGGGTCCACATGTTATAATTTCTGTTAAGGAATTGCTGAACATCTTTTACCTTAAACAAGGGGTTATGCTTTTATTTACCCACACTCTGGTATACATATATATAGAATATATATAAAGCACAAAGGTAAATCCGTTGTAACATAACATAAAGCATCATATTACTTATGCGATCTAAATAAATATAATTACTTACAAGGGTGCATACTTAATTTGATTTTCTCTTTGAAAATGTTTTCCTTAGCTTACCTCAATACTATTACAATGACGATTTTTTGCAATCAAAGCAGCACCATTCAAACAGCGATCGACAAACTCATCAACATATGTTAACAATATTTCTTCTACTTCTTCTTCCAAATTCAATGTCTGATCAATCTCTCTCACCACATCTTGCAATCGTTGTTTGGTAACAATTTGTACTGGTTCACTTGCACTCCCTAAACTTGAGTTTTGAATCGGCTTCGACATAACAGCATTTTGCAATGTTTGTACAGGAACTTGGGTAAGAGTTTGTACTCCTGCGGACAAAAATATAAATAAAAAGAAAACCTCAAGGGGTGGATACGTTGTGTAAGCCAAAAGAGTGAGAGATACACTGATATACAGCAAAAACAATATTCGTATAGGTAATATTGGTTAAAGAAACTTGCCTGTTTTTTAGTTATTTTTTAATAATACACCCTTTGGTTAATGGGTATTTATACAAACCTTGCATGGGTTGAGCCTCTACCATATTATTATGTTGCACAATCTGATTTTCGTGGGGAATGGAATTTGTAACAATTCCATTATTCTGGGTCATTAAATGACCCGAAGGAACTTGATTAACAATTATATTTTGCCCTTGATAGTTATTTTGCATTATGACTTGTATGTTCTTTAATGTTTTACGATAGCTAAAAAACGTAAAACGATATTTCACAGATCTACAAAAGTATTTTTTGTTTTGTTTACAAAATCAAAAATTACTATCTGTCACCAATCTGTCACTTTCAAAAGATTATTAGGTTATGTTGAATAATGAATAAATGAACTTCTTTTATGACCATAAGGGCTAGAGGAAAGGCGGCAACTTGGATAAAGGCAAATAGGAATAAACGTAAATAAAATTTACAGCCAAAATTTGATCATAGCGCTTATTTAACAAGGCAATATGTTTAAACATTGTGTAAATTATTAATTAACCGTCAATTTGAATTTTACATGATCGGTTTGACTTTTTAAGGTCCTTGACACTTTTGATAAAATGTCGTCCCAGCAAGGTGAGTCTATGAACGTGTCGATATCATAAACCAAAGGTCCGTCAACCGGCGATATCCGATACCATAATCCTGACTAACCAATTTTTTATTCTGTGAAATAATCATCAAAAATTAAAATTGTTCAAAATTATTTAAATTATCACAACAGCAGGGTAAAATAACTTTGAAATGTTTTATAAAAGATTATTTATTTTTATTATGGTCCTTTAGTAAGTTGGGAAAGGTAAAATTATATATGTAATTAAAGAAAGTATTGTTATTTTAACATAATAAAATCAGTGACCATCTCTTTTCCTAAAGTGTGTGGGTGTGCAGATAAAATCGATTCTTCATTGTTCATAGAAATTTTCCTTGTAAAACTTATATATAGGTAGTACAGCTAAATATTCTGTTAATACATACACCTGTCCACAAATCATTGATTTTTTTTGGTGGTTTTACATATTTTGATTCCAGCAGGTGGGTATGCCTATTAGTATAGAATATAGAATAGTATCGATACCTACCTATAAGTAGGTATATAGTATATAGGTATTTACAATTAATAATGTAGGTAACCATTTTAGTGTGAGAATCTTGGCTCAAGAGAAGAGAAGGCCCTTGAAATAAATTAGAATTTATTTTAACTTTGTGCCACAGATTAAAATAGGATTGGTTTAATCCCTAATCTATGCATCATAGAATATAAATATAAAAAAATTATTTTAGAATCTCAAATTAAATTTAATTTTTCCAATTTTAAAATATAATCTAGACATTTAAAAAAAAAATTGATTTTATTAACAATAAAAAACTTTCTTGGTAAGTACCGTTGTGTATAAATACTCAGTGTGTTTTCAAATTTTATAAAGATTATCTCGGACTCTACCAGTCCGTTCTTCTATCCCTAAATATAATACCTAATTTTTTTCCAGTAAAAACGATTTTTCTGTGAAACCGGTGAAACAGGTTTGGCTAGTTTAACAGTTATCTAAATTTAAAGTGGGTATTTTTGACTAAAAAGGTACCCTTAAAAATAAAAAACCAAGATAAATGTGTGTGAAGGCTGTTTTTCTTTAAGGTACATACATCAATTATTAACAATAAAAATAAAACAAAGTACAGCAAAGTTGAAAGTATGTATTGTAAGAACACATTACATTACATTACATTACACATTTGCTTAAGTAATGTTTTTGTTTTACTTAGTTTCTTACAATACATACTTTTAACTTTGTTGTACTTTGTTTTATTTTTATTGTTAATAATTGATGTATGCAGGTAATTGTAAATATTTTCTTCTGGCAAAACAGATCATTCAACGAAAAATATTAAAGAGGTAAAATAGCTTCCAAATACATCCAGTCACTCTACAAAAATATCTGGGTTGTCATAACGCCGTTCATACCCAGTCAACCAAATAACATTAAAAACATGCTATATTAACATTGTATCGTAAAACGTTGATCAGGTATATATATATTGAATAACATCTTTATCAATATGAAAATAACATTTAATCGGCCGATAAATAATGTTGGCGGAGAAAACATTGTAATTAGAAATATTGTTTTTGTATTATCATTTTATCATAAAGTGCGTTTATATCTACTTAGTTCTAATGTAGATTAACGTTTCGGGTAAAAACGTTTATTTTTTTAATATTATTTTCATGTTTAAAATTTGTGATAAAACACTATTATTCTAGCTTATTTCTAAGGTCTTTTATCATTAGATGTTTGGTTTTTCCAATGTAATATTAATTAGAATATTCTTGAATTATAATATTTTTATAGTATTTTATTAACGTATTCTTATAGTGGTTTGTAGGTTTATATCGTGCCCAATTAAATTTATTTTTTGAGGTTTCGCCTACGATTGTACGAAGCAGCTTCTGGGACCTTGACATTTTGAGATTGAAACACTGAATTGGTTGGTTAAAGGCGGGAGTTAAGTGTGTGGCCCAAACTTCTTGCACTGCAGCCTTGTAGGTAAGCGATAAGTGGATTAGATGTCAGTCAGATCAGATATAAACAAGTTTGCTCTCCAGCTTGTTATTCAGTGTTCTAATCTTAAAGAGTTGAAATCCCTGAAGATACATATCGTGCAATAGTAAACGAAACGTCTGAAATCAACAAATCCAATTTGATACAATCAAAACTCAAAAACCATAGTTTATAAGCTTAAAAGTGTTGGGATTCATTTAAAAATTTCAAGCTTTGAATACAAAGGAAATAATTTTTATTAATTCTTTTTCCTCTAAATTTATAGTCATTGTTAAATCATCTTTTCTATATATGTATGTATAACGTCTAATTATTAAAAACTAAGTTTTAGGGAAGCAATAACACAACTGTTTTAATTAAATTTTTTTCTTTTATTTCAGTTTAGTCTAAAATTACATTTTTTGAGTCATTTTTTTAACCTTGCATTCGCATATCTGATAATATCCAACATCCAGCAAGAAAATATGAACTATGAAATGATCGCTGAGCAGCTTCTAAAAAGAACATTAAGCACGAGTCAAAAATACAGAAAATCTGTGGGACAAAGTACGATATTTCAGTTATTAGAAAAATATGAATAAGTGCTGTTAAAAGTTGCAGAGACTCCAAAGGTGCACCTTTCTAAAATATTTGAGATTATACAGTGTGCGTCTAAAAAGGGATACGAGTATATTTGAAATAAGAAACCCTGTACATATGTGTTTAAATATTTTGATTTTTCAGCTAACGGTCTGCTCTAAAACTTACCGTTTGGCAGCTGCTGCCTGAAATTTTCATTTTTTTAGCCGTCATATCTAGTAAATGTATAAGATAATATTATGTTCCATTTAAAAAATATAACTTAAAAAAAAATAGTCCGTACTTTAAGTGGAGTGTAAAGTTTGAAGGAGAGAAAAAAATAGACTAAGTCATCCTCCACTGGTATATTTGAAACAAATTCTACAAGGTGATAAATTATCTACACGTTTTGAATGCAGATGCATTCATCTTCAGGAGAACATAAGAGTTGAGAATATATAGATGCATACTAACTCATCAGAGCTTTAAGATTACTTGAAGTACTTAGTTATTAGTAACGTCTCTCCAAGAAACATCCCATGTAAAAACTGAACTTTGTCGTACTAAATAGGCCACCATGTTTCCTTTTGAAACAATTAAAATACAAAACAAAAGTATTCGAGTAATGTTCGCAAAAAGGTTACTTAATAAAAACACTTACTTTTCACACAAGTCGTCTCTGTAAAACATCTTTGGAGGCACCGCCTGATTAATTTGCTGCAATCACTGACACCAACAATTTCTATCATACTGCGCTAAAAAACAGTAAATAAGTTAGTAAATTACACTTTTGTTTGTTATACAGGGTGGGCCATATATTTCTTTACCTTTACAAGTATAATTTTAAAAAACTGAATGGTATAATAAAGAGCGTCTGATTGGCGCCAGAGGCGAAAAAAAACAACAGCAAAGTTATTCCTAAAGGCCGTATTACAGTCGGCAATACTATCTAACCTCTACAAAACGGCATTTTAAGAATTTTTTTAAGCGTTATTTCACGGGAAAACAGCTTTTATATTCGTAATCTACGCCCCAAACTATATGTATGGTTCCTGAAAAAATCATCAATTTTGGCTTGGCCGGCCTGTAATAGTTATTATTTTTTTTATTTGCCGACAAAAAAATTATTTAAAAATAAACATGGCGATATTGGCCATAGTTTTTTAAATCAGTTTCTGCACATAATAAGACGGCAACTATTATTAAATAAAGAAAATTTAAAAACTTACCTGCTAGGTATACATATTGAGCATAAAAAAGATCACTGAACATAAACGAATAATCTTGAAGAGATTACTAGATTCCAGCACACCATAAACTTCTTTAGCAATACACAACGCCAACCCCAACGCCATAATATAATCAAAAATGACGACTGACGACGCATGCCAGCGGAAGGCCGTGTGTAATCAGGCGCCAAATTTAAAAAAACAATTGTGCATTTGAAAACATGTTGATTTAGGTAACGTTATATTATAAACAATTAAAGTACTGTTATTATATCGTTGGGAAATAAAATATTGCAAAAATACCTTTAAAAATAATATATTCGAACCAACAGAAGGTTTTATTAGGTTGTAAAAAGTAACGTTAAAGTTGTTTATATTTTTTTCACAAAATTATTTGTTGTGTAAAAAAACATTAATGTTCTAATGTTATTATCATATTAGTTTCACAAAGTGTGTTCAGTGGGTATAAAAAATGAGGAGAAATGTTGACGTATTATATCACTTTTATAACACTTCCACTTATTTGCAGCCGGTGACTATACTACTAGAAAACGTCATTTTATAGTATTAGTCTACATACTAAAAATCATTAAAATCGATTAGCAGGTTTTCACGTAATTTAGGAAAAACCAATATTTTTACAAATTTTTGACGCCCTCTACCGGCTAAACGAGACAATTTTGGATATAACTAACGGCTTAGATCGACCTATTTTGACGTCAGGAGTCTGTCGTCAAACGTTGTACACGTAATTTCCGGACACCCTGTATATATTTTTTTTCAATAACATTGAATAACTATATATTAGCCACAATTCATTTTTTAAAAGTAAGCATTCCCTAAATTGAGAACTCTAGTGAATACAGCCTTTAAATTTTAGGGGCCCGGAACTAACCCAAGAATCTGGGTGTCAAAAACTAATTTCTTGAGCTCACCCATCATTCTCCCTGTTTGCTACTTTAGCAATCTTGCTTATCGTCGCAGTTTTAGGAACATCTTTCAGAACGTTTAGGACAAAGCAAAGAAAGTTTTTAAACATGAGCATTGGACCGATGATTGGCGATTCGGTTACAACGTTATCAGAAGCGCTTACTTTGGAAATTGGACCTTTCGAAGCAGTGCACAAATGGAAACCACTTCCGGAGTGTGATGAGTTCGTAGGAGCACGGTAATTATTTCAGAATGTTTCCTTCTTTATCACTGTCACTTAGTGATGTGAGAGGAGAATATTCTCGAGAGAAGTTTTTCTACATAATTTACACCGCCTCGATTTACACTGAAAAATTTTGCAATGATTTTTAAAATTTTGAGTTTCTCTAACTTTTTCTATAACTCTGGCAACAGTGTTTTACGTCTGGCAACAGTGTTCAGGGAAATCCCCTAGAAGCGCGAACGTAAAGTCGCCACAGTGGATCTTTTCCCGTGCGTCATCACTTTCACGTCATCAAAATCGTATGAATCAAATCAAAATTACGAGACGAAAAAAGTCAAAACTAAGTCTAAGTTCATAAAATGGACGTGCCTGCCTACCGTTTGACGTACCTACATAATATCCCGAAAAATTATTATTTATTTTAAGTTTTGCCCGGCATTCTCTATTATCTAAAAGAAATTGACAAACAAATGTTAATACATTTAATACTATTTTTAAAGCTTAAAATCTAAAAAAGTTTGGTGTTTTATTGACTATTAAAATCGCAAAAGTTAAATTTTTGACATCCTTTCATTTAAGGGAATTTAGCCACTGCCGTAAACTTTTCAAAGAACTTTCACGGTTAGAATATTTAAAATAAATAAATTAGGTATTATAAAAATCCATAAATACTTACCGCCAAAACAGATGGTGGGTATAATTAGCTCTAAAAAAAACTATTTTTAGAAAAAGGAACAGTTTTAAGGCACACAAATTTACAAAATACGAATTAGATTGGCAGATCAAAATAGGGTTGACAATGACGTTCTAAAATACAACGGTAGTCAACTAAACAAATAAAAAAATTTATTAATTGACGTTTATAGTTTTATTCTTGTCTAGCACGTTATATTATTGCGGAATCTTGGAGACGTTCTTTTATGCTTTTATTCAAACTTGTTACTGTAATAAATAAGGATGCAGAGTTATTAACCACGTTGAGTCCTGATCGTTGATTGATGACGCACGGGAAAAGATCCACTGTGGCGACTTTATACTCGTATGTTTTTAATAGTTAAATGTGATCTTTCTTTATTTGACTGTTTTTTTTTGTTTAGTTTTTAGCTATTCTTGGGAAGGTATGTTATGTTTTTTAAATAAAAAATTTATTTCTTTACGTTTTGTTTGATTAACGCCGTTTGACATTTGACAGTTTTTAGCTATTCTTGGGAAGGTATGTTATGTTTTTTAAATAAAAAATTTATTTCTTTACGTTTTGTTTGATTAACGCCGTTCGCCGTTTGACATTTGCCGAAAATAAGCAGAATAGGTAATTTTTAATTTCTTTTTATTGCCATTTCTAGCGGTCTTCTTACCATTCTCAGAAAATTCTCTAACTTAAAAATATTCTCGAGAATATTCTCCAAAAGATTATTACCGAGAATTTTACATCACTACTGCACTTAACAAATCAGCAGTATCGTGTCACCATCTAGGTGGGGAGGAAGATGTTGGGACACTGTTAATTTTGAACTCTGATTTAAACAATTCCCAACTCTATCCATAGTTATTTCCTATTCTTATGTAGAATCTCCTTCCCTACTTATAAATAGAGATGCGCCGAATATTCGTTATTCGGCAAGTAGAACTGATGTATTCGGCGAATAATCGGCGAATATTCGGCAAAAATATTCGGCCAAACATCGGCTTTGCCGACAAAATAAACTAAAGTAAAAAAATTATATTATCTAAAAAAAAATTACGCTTCAATAGCCATTTATTTTATTTATATAACCTGTATCAGCCACTAGGCTAAACGGCTGATTATTTAAGGCAATCATTTCGCCGATGGCATAATGAGTTTTTGTGGCCCTTAAATCGGTAATGGAGTACTTATTTTTAACAGGGGCGTCATTTCACATTTCTCTTGGGGGGCATACCTAATTTAAAAAAAAAAAATTTATGGTCGAAAAAAAAACACTTTCTTGATGCCAAATTAACAGAAAAAAATGTTTTTTTTGTAAAATATACATTAAAAAAAACAAAGAAGCTCAGACCTAAACACTAAATTAATGATATACTTAATAATTTTTTTTTTTTTAATTTTTTTTACCTTGTCTTAGAACTGTCAGCTCCAGTTCACATTTAAAACTTTTTAAACTTTAATTTCTAATTAAGGAATGTCGAGAGCCAAGATTTTAAACTATTATTACTTCTACTCAAAAACAAAGAATGACATGACATACATTTTTTATAACATCTACAATTTTCAAATTTTATATATATAATTTTCTCTCCTCACACTTAACGGTATTGTTTCACCAATATGTGACCTCACACAAAATTATTTCTTTATTAGTCCCTTTAATTAGTCAATTGAATCGACCCTTCATTTTACTCAATTCTTTCTGTTCCTTCTTCACAACAATCAGCTTCTTTCTCTTTTGATTACAAATACTCCTACATTGACACATAACTTACTGCTGTGATAACTTTCTGACTTGGTTTCTGCTTATATTTTACGAATGGCCTCTCGTTAGGTCTATCATTATGTTTGCAGTTTCTCCAAATACCTAACTCTACCTTTTCATCATCTTGTAGCTCCGTTTGGACTGTTGGCACCTATTGTATTTCTTATTTTCCTTATTCTATTCTCCTGATGATGAATGTATATATATATATATATATTCGAAACATGTAGAGAATTTACCCTTCAATAAAACTTTATTTTAATATACCAGTGGAAAAAGACTTAAAGTGTCTTATTTCTCTCCTTCCACTAAATTAATGGTTTAGTGGGTAACGGCGATGCCTTATTATCAATGATCTGCTAGCTAGCAGATCATTGCTTATTATAGCAAATTCGTCAACTAGTTTGTAGAAGTACACTTAGTTGCACAAAAATTGCTTACAGATATTGAATCCCACGATATATTTAAATGGTGACATACATGTATTTTACTTTTCCATGTACCTACGCATTTTCTCTGCAACAAAGTGTACAAACTATATGCGATGCGGTAAACCGTAGTAGGTATATTTAAGTTAAAAGATGTTTTTATTTGTAAAAGCCAAATTTTGAATTTTGTGTGTGAATACTCAGGGGGGCAAATGCCCCCCCCCCCCCCCCCCCCAATTGACGCCCCTGATTTTTAACAGCAAAACTATCTTCAAGAATTTTTTGTTTAGCTACGTTAGTTTCCCTAACATGTGTCTCCTGTGAACGGCCTGCAACTGATACTGAATTGATATGAATTTTATATTCACGGGGATGTTTGTGTTTTAGATGGTTAACCATAGAACTATTAGTCGCCGCTTTTGCCACACCACCACGCGATATTTTTACCGAACAAATAGCGCACGCCGCTTTTGTTTCATTTTGATTCTCCGCAAACTAAAATTTTCCCAGATCCAGCTTTTCTTTTTACCCTTTTGTTCCCCAAAGTCTTTCATGTTTACCTTATTTTATTTTAAGAACTATAAGAAAACTATTATTCAACTCGCTCCTTTAAAAATAAACAAGTCCTCCCAATAGATAATTCACAACAAATTTTTAAGTTTAAACAGCACTGTCAAATTAAATATGTCATACCAACTTTTAATAGCGTAAAACCCTAAAAATATACACAACCAGCAATACACATTGGCCGAATAATAGCCGAATATTCGACCAAGATTCGGTCAACATCTTTGCCGAATTTTCGTTATTCGGCCGTGAAAATAGACCGAATATTCGTTATTCGGCAGTGAAAATAGGCCAAATATTCGTTATTCGGCCAATGGCCTAAACTACTATTTGGCGCATCTCTACTTATAAACCACATTTATGTCACTTATAGATGCTTTATTTTTTTACTACACCTAAAAGTCCTTTCATTAGTCAAAAAACACACTGCCGACGTGGCAGTCACAAACCAAGATGCAGAAACAAAAAGCTCAATTTAAATTATCTCTATTTTTTTTTTCTTTATTTAAAGCTCTGTAAAATTACATTCTTCGGGGTTCATATCATACAGTGACCGGCAGAAAGTGCGCAGCATATGGGAAAGTTTTTTATTTTTAAGTTTGGAAAATTAATTTTATTTTAAATAGGTTCTGCATGTTCTCAAACCAAAATAACACCAATTAAATCCGGTAAAAGTCTTATGGTATACGAGGTAGGATCAAAAATTTGAAATTCCACTAAGAGTAAAGTACCTCCCCTCCATCTTTCATTTTAGAATATTTTTTTACTAAGAATTATTGTTTTAAAAATGGATTTAATCGTATTTTCTGAATAACCCTGTATAAAAAATAAATGGCAACCGAATAGTACGAAAATAAGATTTTCTGCAGACTTTGTTAGAGATAACCGTCGATCATAAGTCCGATTAGTTTGTTTTGATAATATTATGGCTTTTTAAAATAAAAACATAAAAATATTAAATATTTTTGCTGCACACCGTATTTTATTTTCTGAGGGAACAAGTTAATTTCATCTAACTGATATTTTTTGATTTACATTGACTTAAAGCATCTCCTAAATAGTTTTTTTATACATTGAAGTAGGCATCGTAAGTTTCCTTTTAATTTATAAAGAAAAAAATTTAAGTTAAAAATATATTTTCCTCCTTATTTTGCGTGACGAATAAAATCCGTTCAAAATGTATTTTTATTATACATTTCTTTCTTTATAAATCAAAAGGAAACTTTCTATGCATACTTCAATGTATAAAAAACTATTTAGGAGATGCTTTAAGTCAATGTAAATCAAAAAATATCAGTTAGATGAAATTAACTTCCCTCAGAAAATAAAATACGGTGTGCAGCAAAAATATTTAATATTTTTATGTTTTAATTTTAAAAAGCCATAAAATTATGAAAACAAACTAATCGGACTTATGATCGACGGTTATCTCTAACAAAGTCCGCAGAAAATCTTATTTTCGTACTATTCGGTTGCCATTCATTTTTTATACAGGGTTATTCAGAAAATACGATTAAATCCATTTTTTTGTTCAAAATAAGCGAAATTTTGAATTTGGGTATAACTTTAAAATTAAAACAATAATTCTTAGTAAAAAAATATTTTAAAATGAAAGATGGAGGTACTTTGCTCTTAGCGGAATTTCACATTTTTGATCCTACCTCGTATACCATAAGACTTTTACCGGATTTAATGTGTGTTATTTCGGTTTGAGAACATGCAGAACCTATCTAAAATAAAATTAATTTTCTAAACTTAAAGATAAAAAACTTGCCCATATGCTGCGCACTTTCTGCCGGTCACTGTATAATACTCCCAATATGCTTTGTAAAGAATCTCTCAGTCTCAGTATACCCTCCACAACGACCCCCCTAGCAGTAGCATGTTTTGTGTCTAGGGGCGGACAACAAGCACGGTTGGGGGATAACATACTTGCTTTTTTTTTAAAGCACTTATAGGCATTAGTATTGTGCTAAAATAGAAAATGTAACTTTTGTAGACGAAGTAAGCATACCATGGTGGCTTACAACGATGCGATTTATGTTTTTGGTGGGGACAATGGAAAGAGCATGCTGAACGATCTGCTGCGATTTGATGTAAAGGAAAAAAGTTGGGGGCGGGCTTTTGCAACTGGAACACCTCCAGCTCCCAGGTAGGTCATACAAATAATGTGTGCAGAGATTTAAGCAAAAATAGCTTTAGACTGATGATTAACAGCCTTGGTATAGTGTACATTGGTATACTTACATGTTTCGTTTTATTTTTATTTGTTGACATTTGTTTAGAATCTTTAGATTGTATCGTGTTGATTGTATTAGCAAATAATGACTACTTTGTCAACAGGAATATCATTCGAAAAAGTTTTGAAAGAAAGATTTTCTTAAATAATAATAAAATCCTAGGTATCAGAGAAACAATTTGAATTTCAAAAAAATAAATCTACACAAGATGCAATTTGTCACCTAACAAATCAAATATATAATTCAATCGATAATAAAATGAATAGTCTATGCATATTTTTAGACTTAGCTTAAGCATTTAATACTGTGAGTCATAAAATTCTTATTAACAAATTAGAAAAACTTGGATTTCGTGGTGAAATATTAACTTTATTTAAAAACTATTTATATAACAGAGTACATCATGTTAAAATATTTAATATGGAGTACCACAAGGTACCAATTCTTTTTAATATTTACCTAAATGATATTTTTAATTTAAATTGTCAAGAAAAACTACATAGTTTTATTATACTATTGAAAAAGATTTTATAAAAACAAGCAACTGGTTTAATAAAAACTTATTAACTATAAATTATAACAAAACAACATACATTCCATTTACTTCATACAAAAATAAACTTCCAAATATTGGTCCCATAATATGCAATAATATTAATATAAAGGAAGGTAAAAATATTAAATATCTAGGAATAATTTTTGATATACATTTAAAATGGGATTTACATAGTGACTACATTGTAAAAAAACTAAGAATTCCTGTGCCAAAATTTAAACACCTTAAACAATTTTTAAATATAAAAAAATTAGAAATGTTGTATTATTCTTCAGTACAAACCCATTTAAATTACGGAATACTAGCATATTATGGGGAGGCATAAATAAGAATTATCTTAATAATATTGAAAATATTCAAAAATACATTTTGAAAATTATTTACGAAAAAGACCACCAATATTCTTCTGATTTACTACTTATTTAAAGATAGCAAAAAAATGGATATTAAACAAATATTTTCACATGTTAGTATATATTTTTAAACTTAAAAATAAAATAAATTATATTAATCACACACATGAAACTCGTCATAAAAATACTATTACATATGAAAATAGAGTAAACAAAACAGTAGCACACAAACATTTTTTAAACATCAATTCTTTAATTTTTGATATATGCTACCATAGTCAATTAAAATAATTAAATCATTAAATAATTATAGAAATAAAATTAAAAATTGAATATTATCCAATCCAAGAGATATATTCAAGAACGTCATTAATAAATAATAAATATACCAAGCTATAATGAATAAAATAAATAAATAAATAAATATATTATATGCATGACATATTGTATTTTTGTATACTGTAGTGATATAAAATATACCAATGAAATATTGTCATATTCGTTTTATATTTTAATCTAGTTGTGCCTGAATTATAAAATATATTCTTGAAAATAAATATTATATTATTTAACTCAAAACAAGTATTTTACTTCTAAGTTCGGAACTGATAGTTTTTTATTATTCTACTTTGTCGATTAAGACGTTTTTCTCTTACATTACATCATATTTTGACTGACTAAATTTGTTTTGCAGATACCATCATTCTGCTGTCGTCTATAATGACTCTATGTTTGTTTTTGGCGGATACACTGGAGATATTCATTCAAACTCGAATCTTACCAATAAAAACGACCTGTTTGAGTATAAATTTAAGTCCGCTCAGTGGATAGAATGGAAATTTTCGGGAAAAATGCCCGTGCCCAGGTCAGCTCACGGGGCGGCCGTTTATAACGACAAACTTTGGATTTTTGCTGGTTATGATGGAAATGCTAGATTAAATGACATGTGGACTGTTCCTTTAGGCTTTGTAAGTTGCTATTCAACATAAAAGGGTTTTAGTTACATACCTTTTAACATAATATATGGATATGAGTGGGTGGTAGTAGTAGTAGTAACATGTTTTATTTAGCAAAAAGCTACAATTAAATATTTTTTTAACATATTTTTATCGATTTATTTTTAAATTTTAAAACGCAACCTTCTTTTAACAAAAACAGACAGAAAAGTTAAACATTTTGTAAATTGTATCAAATATTACGTATCATTTTGTTTTTTAATTAAATATAATTTTAAAGTTTTTTTAAACAGTTTTAATGATTTTTGAGATTTAATCGAATTTTCCAAATTATTCTATCTATCCACATAAAAAATTTGATTAGTTCTTGTTTTATAATTATGATGGTCATAATTAAGAACAAAATTTTTTTAAACAATCAGGCAATAAAATTTCTGACATTCAACTAATCTAAATTTTTCAACATAGAATTAATTTTTGTATATTATTTGTCACAATTTAAAATAATCCGGATTGCCTTATTTTGTAAAATTTGTAATTTATCAAACATTTCCTCACTAGCACAATATAAAATGGAAGAACAATTAAGAAAATGTGGTAATATAATAGTATTATATACAGTTTTTTTCGAAAACAAACTTAAATTAGAACTGATTTTTTAAAAATAACCTACTTTTCCGGCAATCTTCGATATGATACTTTCAAAATAATTTAAAAAATTTAATTTTGAATTAATGATTATCCCTAAATATTTAACACTGTTTAATAATTCCAATTTTTCACCATTAATTACAACATTTATATTTTGACAATTTAAGTTATTACCCATAACCATACATTTAGGTTTTGAAATATTTAATTTTAATTTATTTACTTTTAGCCAATTTAATAATATATTTATCTCAGAATTTAGAGTATTTAGACCATCAAAAATATTTAAAACATTAATGTAAATTAAGGTGTCATAAGCAAACATTTGTAACTTACACATTTTTAAAATTAAAGGCATATCGTGGATGTATAAAATAAATAATATTGGACCTAGTATACTTCCTTGAGGAACTCCTATATTATTTATTTTTTTATGTGAATATGTTTTTGATATTTTTGTTTTTTGTGACCTGTTCTTAAATAATTTTTAAACCATTTATAAACGTTTCCGCGAATACCATACTGATACAATTTACTCAATTGTTTCGAATGCCCGCTTAAAATCCAAAAATACAGCTATAACATTTTCCCCTTGATGGGTTAGGAGCTGAATACACACCTAGACTTAATTTTAGACGGAGCGAGTTTGGGAGGAAATAGACCAGAAAGGAGAATGCCCTCCAACATGTTGCAATTTTCCAGTGGCTGTGGCCAGAGAATATATGTTTGTTTTCAGCGGACAGAGTGGCGCTAAAATGACTAATTCGTTGTTCCAGTTTAGTTTCAGAGAAAAAACGTATGTATTCAAATTGTATTTGTTGGATTTATTTATTTATCTACAAACAGATAATAGAAGCATATAATACTTGTGATAGTAAAAAGGACAATAATTATAACTCCTCATAAAACACCTAGGTTTATTACGAAGTCGTAATAATCCGAGAGCCACAATTAAATTTTAATTACCAAAATCGCCTTTGCGGATTTTGAGCTATATATAATATTATGAAGACATATCAGCAAGGTTATTAGCAGGATATATTTTATATCCCTGATAAATATCCTGATATTATATATCTTGATAAATATCATGATACTTATGCGACAATATTTATCCTGATAAATATCAATATTTTTTTTCTAATATTCTATTCATCAGTATAAAAATATGGCCCCGCTGCCGCTGAGCCGGCAACAGCGTATTATGCTGCTTACGATGCGGTGATTCCCCATCTTTCCGAGACGTTGACCACCTGTTGTTCTTTGCCGCGTGGCATTTTTATTTAATTCCGATTTCTGATTGAACGGAGCAATATTTTGCTGTTTGTTTTATGAAATAAAAATTTTACAATGCCAAAAATAAAAAATCTAGTTTGGGTTCATTTTGATTTAATTAACAAGCCCAGTAATTCTGGGTTTTAAGTTGAACCATAGTTAAAAGCAAAAATATATGATGTGTTATATTCATAAACTTGTATTTTTTACCTACATTTTACATTCCTAACATAGGAGTACTAAAAAAACTTCTTATTGTGATAGCTATCAGAAATACAAATTTGCAGGTTTATAACATGTTTATGTTGGGAGCAAAGCTCGAAAACGGCCAATGGTCGATATTTTTGCTCAATCTTAGGATTGGCCGTTAGAAAGCGACCAAAGTCCGAAGTTTAAATCAATTTTGGGCTTTGGCCACCTCCAAACAGCCAAACCTGGAATTGTGCAATTACAAAACGACCAATACTTAAAATAATTTCGGTTCGTTACTCGATAAGCATAAACAGATAAAATTTGTCGCGAGCGTAATGTGGGCGGACCAGTGTATTATTTAGTGTGGTGTCAGTCAGTCTAAGCCTTGCATTGAGGGAGTTTACACGTATTGTCTGTCTCGTTAAGAATGTCTGCTGTTAGTGAACATGAATTCAGGTTGAAGTTGGATGCTTATATCTAGAAAAGTGAATCAAATAATACATTCCTGTTTTGTGAGATGTGGTTGTAGAAAGAACTGCGTAAACAAGAGCTGCAATTGTTTAAAAAAAGAAGTGAAATGCATCTCAAAATGCCACTCATCGTCAAGTTGCAGAAATAAATTGTTATCAATATATCTTTTTTCCCATTAAATGCCTCATTTGGGAGCGTGATATTAAACTGTTTTAACGTATATTATGCTTTTTATTTTATTTTATGTTTTCTGTCTATTTTATTGTAATAATTAATAATCTTATTTTGTTTGTCTTATAATATTTTATTATATTATTATTATTATTATATTAACCCACTTCAGTTATTTATGTATTATGTATTCGTTCGTAAACAAAAATGTAATTTTGCAATTTTTTTTTTAAAAGTAGTAAAATACAGCTCAAAATGTCACTTATCGTCAAGTTGTATAAAATTATCTTGACATATATTATGCTGTTTATTTCATATTAGGTTTTCTACCTATTTTATTTATAACAGTAATCAGTAGTCTTACTTTGTTTGTTTTATAGTATTTTATACTTATATTAATGTTGTTATATTAAACCATTGCAGTTATTATTGTATTATGTGTTCCTTCCTAAATAAAAATTATTTTATACTTTATTGTTTTATTAATTCATGTTAAAATTCTTAGAATTAAATTATGATTTATCAAAAGTTAATTCGAACAAAATGACACAAATACGTTTAAATGTGTTTATGATTGATTAAACTAACTACAAATTTAAATAATAATAATAATAATAATAATAATAATAATAATAATAATAATAATAATAATAATAATAATAATAATAATAATAATAATAAAATACTTTATTGTAAATAAGTTACAAAAGGCGAAGTTGAGGCAGAACCTCCTAGCTTAACCTAACCTAGCTTAACCTAAAATAAATAATATAACACATTGTTCCAACTTACTTTTTTTAAATTGTATAATGTGGCTGTATAGCTTTGGTCGTTTCGCAATTGCACAATTCCAGGTTTGGCTGTTTGGAGATGGCCAAAGCCCAAAATTGAATTAAACTTCGGACTTTGGTCGCTTTTAAACGGTCAATCCTAAGATGGAGCAAAAATATCGACCATTGGCCGTTTCCGAGCTTTGCTCCCAACATTTATATTAAATTAAGTGATTTTGAATTTTTAAAATATATCTTTACAGAAAACAGATGAAATAATTTAAAAATAATTAAAAATATAAATAAATATCCAAATTTGGCTATATATCACACTGTATTGTGCCATCATAATGTATATGTTTTATTTCGTATTTCCTATTATTACTTAGTTTTTATATGTATCTCGGCCTTAAATGTTGGCTCATTTTATAGTTGGAGCAAAATTTCTACTGAAACTATACTAAGGGGCGCCCCTTCGCCACCCGCAAGAAGATACGGTCATACCATGGTGGCGTATGATAGACAATTATATGTTTTTGGAGGAGCAGCTGATGCAACTTTGTCAAATGATTTACATTGTTTTGATCTTGATTCTCAAACATGGAGTGTAAGTATTTGTTTAGTCTATTGTCCGGTTGTAGAAAGATTTTTTAATCAATAGTTAACTCACCGGACAATTTTGATGGTGGGATAAATTCTGCCCGCGATTTCTACTGTCTTAAAGTTAATATTTCGATAATTCTAATATTCAGATTTTGATTGCTGGAAACCAATTATTATAAATCTGGCAACAATTTCCGCGACATTTTAATAATGTAAAGTGGCAAGGCTGTACGCCGGCTGACGGCATACTTGTTAGTGTAGTTATGGTGCTTATACTGAACCTGCCGCGCTTTTAAATTATTTTATAGTAGTTTTATTATAGCTTGAAGCTTATACAGGGTGTCCGGAAATGATAAGCAAAAAATTTAGGGGATAATTCTAGACTAAAAATAAATGCTATCTCTTTCTATAACATTTTTCGAAAATTGATTATTAAAGGAGTTAATGGGTGTTAAAGTTAAATTTTATTTGCAGTTTTTTTTTTGCAAAACCTTTTGCCACGCACATAATATTTTGACCAAATCTCGTATATGGGGCTTTTTCGGAATGAGGAATACAAATTTGCCCACCATTTTTTCGCATTTTGTAGAGGGCGCCACATAGGAGCCTATACTTTAATTTGAATGGTCCCAACTTTTTTATCTTACACTGTATGCGCATTTTGACTAAATATTTTTATTGTCCTAACCTTTTGACATAAAAAAGGCATACTATTTTTGTTTTGATAAATCTAACCGTTTTCCAGAAAAACGCTTAAATAACATTGCTTGCATGTGATGAATACGAAATCATTTTAATTTATTTTCAACCTTAAATATAGCATAGCAAAGGAAGGAATATTCCATGGAGTTCGTCGGAATTTTTAAAGAAGAATTAATTTATGCATTAAAGAGGCAGGACGTCACTTTGAACCTAATATATTGTTCTAATAACTTATAATAGGTACCTACGTATTTTAAAACTGCAAATAAAATTTAACTTTAACACCCTGTAACTCCGTAAATAATCAATTTTCGAAAGAATGTTATAGGAAGAGATACCATTTATTTTCGGTCTAGAATTATCCCCTAAATTTTTTTGCTCATCATTTCCGGACACCCTGTATATCAAAAAATTGTAAATTGGTGTTTTTATGATTCAAATATACTGCGATTTGCTAAGCCTGTGCCAAGTAGTTTAAAGAAAAGTAAAGAGCATATACAATTAAAAATTGTAGAATGGAGTATCCCTTCTTCTTTCTATTAAAGAATTCAGTGGACATCGCTTTTTAAAGAGTAGATTATATTAACGTAGTAATACCATTGTATTTACATTGCGAATTTTATAGTGGTTGAATTTTTGACACTTAATATTAGTGAAATTTAGTTGTATTCTTTGGTATACCTAGTTATTAGTTTAGGATTTTGTTTATTTTATACTAGGCTTTATGTAACTTAAGTCCTCCTGAACAAGATTTGTTACTGGTTCAAGATTGAAAGCTTTACCAATACATATTTCTACGATTTTTCTGTACTTGGGAGTTTCTAATCAAATGTTCAGCATCGATAGCATCTCCAGTGTCACCAGTAAAGTCCGCATCATATGGGATTTTTTTAAATTAATAGCTTTATTCAAAATTTGACTTTGGCATCAAGTTCTGCTTCTATCGAGATGAAAATTAAGCAAAAAAATAGTAGTCCCGTGATTTGCATTGTCTGTCAAATTTTAATTTTTTCCAAAAAATAATTCAAAAGCGGGGTTATTTCTGAAAATATCCAAAAAGTTTTTAGAAAAGGTTTTTTTAAATGCACTTTCTAGCAGCCCACATGCAAAATTTCAGCTGCATAAGATAATTTTGATTTTGTACCTATATTTTGTAAATTGCACCACTTTTGCAAAATAAGACTCTACGCAACCTACATAAAACTTCTCAGTTTTGACAAGGCTTTATTTCAGATACATTTACTTTAAAGTTGCACCATATTAAATGTGTGTTTTTCTACAAAATCAAAATCTGGTCGCATGTGATGCAAAGTTCATTTGTTTTTGACCCTGTATAAGGTAACTTTATAAAATAAGTATTTTTGAAAACATAGTTTGTGTCTAAAAGTAAAAAAAATAAAAAATAAAGTAAAGGGGTTTTAAATTAAATCGTTGAAAATAGATAAACTTTACGTTAAGTTAAACTAAAATTTATTTTCCTCTTAATGAACACTTTACTGATGACACTGTGTTCTTTTTTGTCTTAATATTAAGGTGTATTACTTTCAGACACAAACTACGTTTTCAAAAATACTTATTTTATGAAGTTACCTTATACAGGGTCCAAAACAAATAAACTTTGCATCACATGCGACCAAATTTTAATAGCCCAATTTTGATTTTGTAGAAAAACACACATTTAATATGGTGCAACTTTAAAGTAAATGTATCTGAAATAAAGCATCGTCAAAACTAAGAAGTTTTAAGTATGTTGCGTTGAGTCTTATTTTCCAAAAGTGGTGCAATTTACAAAATATAGGTAAAAAATCAAAATTATCTTATGCAGCTGACATTTTGCACGTGGGCTAGAAACTGCATTAAAAAAAACTTTTTCTAATAACTTTTTTCGTTATTTTCAGAAACAACCCCACTTTTGAATTATTTTTTGGAAAAAATTTAAATTTGACAGATAATGTGAATCACGTGACTACTATTTTTTTGCTTAATTTTCATCTTGATCGAAGCAGAACTTGATGCCAAAGTCAAATTTTGAATAAAGCTATTAATAAAAAAAAATCCCATATGATGCGGACTTTACTGGTCACACTGAATAGAGTATTATACGATTTTTAGATTATTCTACCTGACCCCGATTCTTATGCCCCATCGGGCAGGTTGTTTCATGCAGCGGCTGTTGTTAATGATGCAATGTTTATATTTGGAGGCACAGTTGACAACAACGTTCGTAGCGGAGAAATGTTTAGGTAAGTAGGTAAAGTAATACAGAAATGTGAGTGATAGGTATCTCATAAACTGTTGATGCCAGAACAAAGATAGTAATTTATATATAATTTATAAACATCTTTCAATAACAACTTATTCTATAGGTTTCAATTTGCAAGTTATCCCAAATGCACTCTTCACGAAGATTACGGAAGTCTATTAACAAAAGAAGAATGCAAAAGGTATTATGATATACGTTTCGTAGTAGGGGAAAATGAAGAAAGGATCTGTGCTCACGTCCCGATAGTGGCGGCGAGGTCAATTTATTTGAGAGAAAATATCAGACAGGCGAGAGTTGTTATGGAGAAACACATTGAAAAATTATTTAAGGATAATAACAAAGGTACGAATCGAATTATACATTGACCAGTATAAAGTTGGCTACATATGAAAACACTGCGGAAAAATTGAACAAATGTACCGTGCGAGCAAAAATTATTTGCGTCAAAGAGGGCTTGCGGATTAAAAAACGTAGAGCTTGGTTTAGATCACAATGCTATGGGGACGATATATCTAACCAAATCTAGGTTAAAATTTTGTCAAATTCATATTGACATGATATGCCAAACTAATGAGTAATAAAATAAGTAGACAAATACAAATTTAATTTTGTTGTTCACAAAATTAACAAAGTAAGAATATACAGAAAGAAAAAGAAGAATAATTACATGTATTCGGAGAATTCCCATAACCGGAGAGGTGGAACCAGGCTTCATCCAAAACAAATGTCAGGTCTAATAAATCATTTATTTCCAATAAATTTTGGGTAAACCATTGAGAGTAATTCCTGCGTCTTTCAAAATCTGCGGCTTGTAATTCTTGGAATATTTGCAGTTTATAAGGAAATAAATTTAGCTGCTTAAGAATAGTCCTGCATGTTCCATAAGATCTTCCCACTTCTTTGCATTATTTCACGTTTGCAACAAGTTCTTCTGTTCTTACAGATGGTCTTCCTGCTCCATTTTTGTGTTGTATAGAACCTGTTTCCCTAAACACAGCCACGGTTATTTTCAGGCAAAGATAAAAATCCCCAACAATAAAAGCAACATTAGGGAAATGTTCGTGAAAATCGTCCATGCCAAACCCGGATTGTATTGACACTCACCATTTACTCTAGCCTCGTTTCGAAAATACGCTTTAACCATGAATGTTTTGTGCTGTTCCGTAAAGCCCATTGTGTGAATTGTTCAAGAAATTGGAAAAATTAGCGATGAATCAAATTACTTGTAACGACGGTCAGAAGATGACGGAATAACTGATTGATTGTTAATTCAGGTAGTTACTGCTACCCAATAGGTATTAAGCTCTACGGCTAAGCGTTACGTCCTTAGATGCAAGGCCCTCTTTGTTGCAAATAATTTTTGCTCGCACGGTATAATACTAGCGCTTTTACTTTTTAGTTAAAACTGCCCTTTTGTTGCTTTTATTCCTTGTCCCTTCAGGCTTCGTGTCTCTGGAACCGTTTGTCGGACTATATATGCAGTGCTTTAATTTGTTGTTTTAGTCAATGATATGAACATTACAGACTTCTTGGAGGTGAAATTACCAAAAGCTAATTGTGATGCCTTTAAAATGGTGTTAGATTATATTTACACTGATTGCATTGATCCCTCAAAGTATATTACTAAGGACGAACCTGATCCAGAAAAGACTATTCTTATTCGGTAATTAATTTTAAATATTTCTTTATAATAAAAAGAAATATATTTTATTTCTTATTTTAAAACAATTTTAATATAATTAGACCAAAATATTTTAGTCATTTAAGATGCGCTTTTTATATTTCCAGGATCATGGATGTTTATCAGCTTGCGGAAGAATTTAAAATGACCCGACTGGAATATTTGTGTGTTCAATTTTTGAATACAACCATTTGTTTGAACAACATTGTAGAAGCCTTAAAGAATGCAGATAAATTAAAGCTTGACTTTATTAAAGAACAATGTCTCCGGTTTATAGTCAAAGAAACGAATTTTAATCATATAATCATGAGCTCAGAATTTGAAACTTTAGATAGTCGTCTAATGGTGCAGATTATTCGCAGGAAGCAGATGCCGCCACCAAAGGTATAGCAAATCCACGGTATAAACCTATATACAGTGTGTCCAAGAAAGTATGCAACATATGGGAAAGTTTTTTTATCACCGATTTCTCAGAAACTTTTATTCTTTATAAAAGTTGGTGCATTCCTTAAAACTATAAATGCATACCGTGCACCCGGAAGAAGAAGGTGACATCTCAAAATTTGGCAAAATTGAGTTATATACAGAAATCAATTTTAAATATTGTATTCTATCATGAGAAAAAAAGTTACATGTGGGATTTACTTATTGACCGAGAGATGGCGTGTTGTCGCTTTACTGAATTCGCCATTTTTACGCAGCACGTATCAAGATTATCGAGAAGATGGTGTTATCTCAGTTTGCCTGTGTCTTTTGTGAAGAGCACGTCGCGAATTATCTTAGAGAAAGGTGACATTTCTAGTTGTCTTGTGGCAAAAGATAGTTTCTGTTAAGAAAAATAGATTTATTTATATTCAATAAGGTGACAAGACGAAATATGTACTTATATTTGCTTATTTTATATTCAAAAAGGTTACTTCTATCAAATTATCCCTGATCTTAAGCAATAACAAACAATGAATTTTACAATTCAATGGAGGCACAAAGTCTGTAACAGTCAAAAAATCATTATCCTATTAATGCCTTAAAGAAAATATAAGCAAAAATAAAAAAAGACATAATCTTTAAACATCTCTCCTGAAAAATGAGTGATTTTGAGATGTCACCCTCTTCTTCCGGGTGCACGATATGTCATATTTCACCTGCGGCTAATAGTAGGGGAGCAAATGCCATTTTTTCGAAATGGGCTTAAGAGTAAAGTACCTTAATTATTAAAAATACAGCAAAATTGTATATGGAATTTTTTTTGCAAATTAAAAACAGTCCAAACACGAAATTTGAGTTAGGTGTGTCAATTTTTAATTTTTTTTATATGCCTTTCTTTAAAATAGGTTTTTGGACTTCAGCGTACTGGGTGAAAATGACAAATAAATTATTAATTATTTCCAGTAATATGAATAGAGTTGGATTCTAAATTAATTTTGTTTAGAACATAAGTTGGCTAAAATGTGTTTAAGTAGGCGTGCAACACGCTAATATCTGAACCAACTCGTAACATTGAAAGGTTTTAAAAAGTTTGCAACTACTTAATCCATTTTTATTATAAACCAACGTTTAAGTTATTTAATAAATTAAAATTGCGTAAACAAAAAATCGACCAGAGGTGTACCGTTTAGGGGAAAATGAGGATTAACCAAAAAAAATTAAAAATTGTGACTCCTAACTCAAATTTCGTATTCGGACTAACTTACTAGTTTGCAAAAACATTTTCATATCAAATTTTGCTGTATTTCTAATAATTAAGGTACTTTACTCTTAAGGCAATTTCGAAAAAATGGCATTTACTCCCTTACTATTAGCCGCAGGTGAAATATGCATTTATAGTTTTAAGGAATGCACCAGCTTTTATAAAGAATAAAATTTTCTGAGAAATCGGCGATAAAAAACTTTCCCATATGTTGAATTTTTTGGACACTATATATACCCGTCGTCACTCTATACTGTTTTAATTGAATAAGGCACGAAATCTTGTCGCATCATTTAAACATCCTGTATTATTTTTAGGCTGCACATGAGACCACTTTTGATTTGTCTAAAAATTCTCTGGAATACGACATGAAATATTTCCTGATGAGTACTGGCAGCGAATTTTGTGACGTAGACCTCATTTTGGAAGAGCACGTTATGCCAGCACACAAGGCTATATTGGTTGCCAGATCTGGATACTTTGAGGCAAGATTTAGATCATGCATGCCGAATGAAAACGACAAGAAAGTGAATGTGAGTAAACCTATTTTTTAACATTGTTATCAGTAATACTTTTTTATTAGTGCGTTCGGTTTTGAAAAGGTCGAGCAGAGCGAGCAGATGCAGATTTAATGTCACGTGATATTCGGGCTAAACGAGCGCGTAGCATTTACCGAACCCTTATAGAGTTTGTCGAGTTCCATCTGACATAAAATATAAAATTAACCTCACTTTATGTTGGTGGTTTGACGAGACGAAAATGGAAAATATTCCAGCACTTAGGGCCAATTGTATACCTATGGATTAACTTTCGAGTTAATCCTAAGTTTTACCCTAGAGTTAATCCTTGAGTTATCCCCAGGTAAAAATGTTTGCCCGTTGTATAGGTCAGTTAAAAATGTTGTTTTAGCTAATATGACTTTAAATACAACAACCAGGGAATTAACAAGGATCTAATAAAAATACGGAATAACAAATCAAAATATGCTTTATTGTTGTAAGACAAAATCTCATTAACAAAGCTTTTAAGTTTACGTAGAAGTAGCTACAAGTTAGTTTATATAATATATGAAAAGTATATAGGCATAGGTACATTAAATAATTTGTAAAACACAAGCTACTTAATAAAAAATAGAAAAAACAAAACATTTTCTATACCTATATGCATTTCGATAACAATAATATTATGTGTACAATAAAATTACAATAGGAAAACGAAATATAACTAAATAGCATCATTATAATACTCCTGAAGAATGTATAAACGTACTGTTCAGTGTTTCGTTGCAGGTGTAGGCCAATATCTTGAATTATTAATTCCACTGAAGCCTTTGAAACTCTAAATCTCGCAATAAATTCGTGATCTATCCAGTTCTCCATGTTTTCAATTCGAGGCCTGAAGACTCTGGGCCTCCATTGCGTTTTCTACTATATCATTAATAATATATCTAAATCATGCATCTTCATCATCAGAAAGAAAATCGTAAACAATATCGAAAGCATCCATATTATGTAAATACCAATAGAAAACACACCACTAGAACAGAACACAAACACACCGCCTTATAAGTTAGGTTAGAAATATTAAAAATATGCCATTTTTATGCTTTTAATCCTAAGATTGAGGGTTTACTCGTAGTCCATCCACGAGTTGGGGGTTAATCCTAGGGTTGGGGGTAACCTCTGCTTATACAATGCATTTTTATACTAGCCCTCGGATTACCTCCAGTTCTTGGGTTAACCCAAACCTATACAATTGGCCCTTAGGAGAGGACAAATGATGACGTTTGATGATAATAGCGACGAGGAAGAAAGCTGTTCGATTACAAAAGTTGATGGCTATGCCGAAAATATTGTCCCAGCATTCTCTGACAAACAATTTCAATATAATTTTCGTATAACACCGGAAACTTTTGAAGTTCTATTGCAAAAAGTGCACAGTATTTTGCCTCCCGAAACAACTCACAAAGGACATCCATCAATACCGTTGGAAAAAGAACTTTTAGTTATGATCTGGTGTTTGTCCAATTTGGAATGATTTCGGTACGGGAAGTATGTTTGATTTTGTATGTTAGGTTAGGTAAAACAAATTTCCAAATTTGCTGTCAAAACACAAATTCAATTAGTTTGCTCTGTTAGCTCCATATTTTTAGGTGAGGCGATACGAGGTAACTCCGAGTGCTCGATTTTTCAAATATCGAACGCCGAGCAGTTACACCCGAGGTCATAGATCTAATAAACGAACGCAACACTGCACCAATGAGCAGACCGAGGAGACAGATTTGCATTAACCGAACGCACTAAATATAGTCGGATCTGGTCTTATCGTGCGAGTCATACGATTCAAGAAAGACATACTCTCAGTTTTTGTTTTCTTTACTTGCGTTTAATTTTACCCTCTAAATAAAATACGTAAGATAAATGAGACAGACTTATTCCATTTTGACATGAAAAAAAAAGGATATGTATTTACTTTCCAGCGATTCTAAAAAAGCTTATAATAGCACCAGCTACGTTTTATTTTAAATATGCCAGTTTTGTGACTTTGACAGTTTGTGACAAAATGAAACAATTTTCTGGGTTTTTGCATCCCCAATCAAAAAAAATGGTACTTAATCTGATAAACTATTTCGAAAATGAAAGAAAAAGTGGAAATTCGCCAACCAATATTCAGGAAACAGTAGCCAAAGCACTCGGAATTAGTTTAAGGACTGTGCAGAAAATTGTGCATGAAACAAAACATAACATAATACCCAAGAAAACTAAAAAGTGTAAACGAAGAAAGCCAAAGACTGAGGATTTAAGCGAAAATATTAAAATGGGAGTTCGAAATGTGATTTACGATTTATACAAATCAAAAACCAATGTAACTCTTCCAGTTTTACAAAAAACATTAAAAATTCGGGGTGTTTTGGAAATTGGACAAAATTAATAAAAAATTTAGGTTTTCGCTATAAAAAATACTGTAACCGAAGATTTTTATGTGATCAGCCACAGATAGTGAGTCAGCGTGTTCAGTTTTTAAAAAAATATACGGACAATTACAAATCGAAATTTAGAAAAGTGGTATTTTTAGACGAAACGTGGATATTTTCGAATGGAAGTGGTTCAAAATCTTGGCAAGATGAGTCTGTAAAAAGTGTTAAAAGGAAAAAGGGGTGCGGTACGGGAAAGCGTTTTATTATTTTGCATGCCGGTTCTGCAACAGGATATGTTGCAGGTGCGAGTTTAATTTTTTCTTCAGCATCAAAAAGTGCTGACTATCATGATAATATGAATTGCGAAATGTTTGAAAAATGGTTAAAAGTTTAATTGATACCAAATTTGGATGCTCCGTCTTTAATTGTATTAGATAATGCATCATATCATTCAAGAATTTTAAATAAACAGCCTACATTACTGCATATTACACAGTCACTCAATCTCTAACAACATAAAACCCATATGCATACACAATAAAAGCAGAAAACTAAATTTACTAGAAACAGTAGCTATCAAAAAGCCATAAAAAACAAATGTAATGTTGTTAATAATCAAACCGATATACCTTCAGGCGCTTCCCTAATTCTTAATAGCACACTAATTTAAGACTAAATAAATATGTATCTGTAGGTACCTTTAAAAGTTAGGAAAACCCACAGTTGACCATCCATCTTCTAATTCTAATTTTAATTTTATGACATGTTTATAATTACCACAATATGATATAAATACCTTTGTAATATCACGTAGAATTTCGTATCTTCTTGTACTCCTTTGACAATGGCCCGCAAGGGCCGAAACACGTGTCAGGAAACTAATTAAATTTGTGAAACATAATAAGTGTAGTTATTATTTTTTCTTTCTGTGCAATGAAGTAAGTTATGTTTTAATACCTTCTCTCTTCCCTGTAAAATGATCCTGCTATTTTAATATAACTACTATAGCACATTCTGAATATAAACTTTCCGTATTTCAGATTAAAATTGGCGACCTAACTCCTTCCAAAAAGTCATTTGACACCTTACTACGCTACATATATTACGGCGACACAAAGATGCCGCCAGAAGACTCCCTGTATCTTTTCGCTTCAGCTTCATTCTTTAACTTCTCTAACATCCGCCTGCAGACCTTCTGTAAGCAGAATCTCGAAAGAAATGTCACTCCGGAAACAGTAATCGAAGTACTTGAAGCTGCTGATCGCATTCAAGCAACCGACATGAAGAAATATGCATTGGACTTGATCGCTCTCAACTTTACCAAAGTTGTGAAGCAACCCAGGTTTAAATTGCTCGACAAGGCGTTGATACTGGATATATTGGATATTTTGGCCGACTGTATGGGTAGCAATCTTATAACAGATCCATGACTAACAAAGCTCGCTTGTTCTTGTGACATTTGCATGGCCAAGAGGAAACAGCTGATCGAAAGCAGAAGGCTGTGGATTCCTAGAAGATACGTTTACATCAAGGGTATTAGAATTAGGAAAGAGTATTTAGCATGTTAAAACTGTATGTAAAGTATATTTTTATATCCAGTTTGGAAATTTCTAAACATTTATTTTTTTCTTCTACATGTTTTGAGATAATACCAATGAATGTATTGATATATTGACATTTTCTCGATGAGGTTAAACAAAAAAAAACTATATCAAATGTTAACTTAGAAATATTTATTGAATAAAACAATGTTAATTTCATATCACATTGGATTCGTCATATTTGACAGATATTTAGATATTGACAATTTAAGAACATTGTTGCCATTCTTAAGGGATCAGTGGATATTAGGAATATGAACCGGATGGCCAAATAAGACACACAGAGACCGCTAACCTTACAGCTGCCAGAAAAAATGTAAAATTTGTTAGTAGATTAAATAGAAAGAAAATTAGGCTTTTCTCTTTAGGTTGCCCAATTAAGACGCACTAAAAACATTTATTTTTCATTGTTAGGGTATTTTGATAATTTTTTGTAATAAATATTTGACTCTGTCTTTGAAAACCAAACGGCGGGGAAATATCAAAGTTTGCCTCATATAAAAACTAGTAACCTCGCTGAACGGATTTTAACAAATTTGATCTTCTTCGATAGAGTTTTTCTTTCTCTATCCATTGCAGTGGCGGTTCGTGACTTGTTAACTTGGGTGTGCACTAAAAGAAATGCGCCGCAGGTGAAAATTTGTTAAGACCACGCCCAAATTTGGTCAATAATTTTTAGTAAATATTTTAAAAATCTATGATTACCTACCTTCTTATTTTATTAAAAATGAAATAAGATAAAGAAAAATAAAAAAGGCCAATTTATTTTTCATTAGTAGGTACCTACTTACATTGTTTAAAAGTATAAAGTCCAATCTTCTGTTTTTATTTGCAGCAAACTTATCAATAACAAAAAGTCCCTAGATCTACACTTTGTGATCTGTGTCACGTTAATTTCGGGTTTAAGTCTTCCCTCAATTTTAATTTCAATTTTTTGCTCAATACTTAATGAGCTAAAATTGTTTCTCAAATATTCCACATTCATAGTCGTTTTGGCATTAAAACTGTTCATTCTTATTAAAATAAGTCTACTGCCCCAAAATAATAAATATAAAGGAAAACTCCAAATAATACATTCATACAGCAATTAACACGCAATGAACTCAACGGCGCACATTTAAATTGTACGAGTTTTCCTATTAGAATCGCGCGTTCCCCCCCCACACCTGCTAGTACAAGATGCATAGAGAGACAGCAGAACCCCCGCCTACTTTAACGCACTTGCGACTTTAGAATTCCTACGCGCTACATCGTCGCTCTTAACAACCAGCTTGGCGAGAGCTATTATACCACCTTTCGTTCGATTGTTTAACGGTATGTTAAAACAGGAGGGTTCTAACTTATATTACGGTATCATATACAGTGTGACCAGTAAAGTCCGCATCATATGTTTTTTTTTTATTAATTACTTTATTCGAAATTTGACTTTGGCATCAAGTTCTGCTTCGATCGAGATGAAAATTAAGCAAAAAAATAGTAGGCACGTGATTATCTGTCAAATTTTAATTGGTTCCAAAAAATTATTCAAAAGTAGGGTTATTTCTGAAAGTACCTATCGAAAAAAATTATTAGAAAAAGTTTTTTTTAAATGCAAAATTTTAGCTGCATAAGATTATAATATTGATTTATGACTTATATTTTGTGTATTGCACCACTTTTGCAAAACAAGACTCAACGCAACCTACATAAAACTTCTTAGTTTTGACAATGCCTTATTTCAGATAATTTTTTTTTAAAGTAGCGCCATATTAAATGGGTGTTTTTCTACAAAATCAATATTGGGCTATTAAAATTTCTTCGTATGTGATGCAAAGTTTATTTGTTTTTGACCCTGTATAAGGTAACTTCATAAAATAAGTATTTTTGAAAACGTAGTTTGTGTCTGAAAGTAATACACCTTAATATTAAGACAAAAAAGAACACGGTGTCGTCAGTAAAGGGTTCATTAAGGTTGAATTCTCAACGTTATTCAATCTATTGCCAACCTATAACCTATTTCGCGTTGATTTTTTGAGTTTATCATTTTAATAACTAACATTTAAAGAAAATTAATATCGTCGGTACATTATTTGGGTAGTATCTGATATATTACAAAAATATCAATTTATTTCATTGCTAATTTTGGGAGAATTGTATAGTGAAAAAACAATGAGTGACAATGACATAATAATGTTTAAAAAAATCTTAACCTATATTTTTTGCTATACAATTCTCCTAAAATAAGTTATGAAATTCCTTGATATTTATTAAATATGTCAATTATTATCTATAGAATATCAAGTCGATACTGATTTTCTTTAAACTTTGTATAAAAGCTAGAAAACATAAATAAGTCTACGCGAAATAGGTTATAGGTTGGCAAGCATGTTGATACTCCCACCTTAAATGGAAAATAAATTTTAGCGGTGGGTAAAAAATCAAAATTATCTTATGCAGCTGAAATTTTTGCATGTGGGCTAGAAACTGCATTTAAAAACACTTTTTCTAATAACTTTTTTCGATATTTTCAGAAATAACCCCACTTTTGAATTATTTTTTGAAAAAAATTAAAATTTGACAGAAAATGCGAATCACGTGACTACTATTTTTTTGCTTAATTTTCATCTCGATCGAAGTAGAACTTGATGCCGAAGTCAAATTTCCAATAAAGTTATTAATAAAAAAAATCCCATATGATGCGGACTTTACTGGTCACATCTGTATAAGAAGAGAAATTTAAATGAACATTATTTTTTTCTTTATGGTGTAATTCTTTATGGAGTTTGGGGGTGCACGTGCTCCTGTGAAGAAACCGCCATTGATCCATTGTGCTTTGGTTGATTTTTACGTAAACCTTACATTTACCGCTAGAGTGTGATTTCTGAAATATCAAGAAATAAAATGTTCTCGTGGCGTAACGATTTTTTTTTTTTCGAAAGCTGTAAGGTTAATAATTTCTGTGATACAGCCGAGGGTCGTTTTTATTTGGCTACCCAGTACATAGTAGACTTCCACGATGTCATGTCATTACGTTTTATACAATGGCAATTAATTACATAGTATACAATATGCCAAAAACCGGGCCAAAAATAACAATATTAAAAAAAAATCCTGTGTGTGTCAGCTTATTATTCATGCGAGTAAAGCAAAATTTCTTTAAATATAAATCCCTAGCAAGTCATATGTTGTGACTTTTTTTTATTCGCAATTTTTTGCCAATAAAGTATCTGTGTTAATTCTAATAGACCCGAAGTGGAGCAATCTATATCGCAACAATTAAATTTAAAAAATATGCCTCTGTTTGCCATCAGCTAATTAGTTTTTTTTAAATCTTATTTTTCAAGTTTAATTAATTTTTTGACCTTTATTATGTCAATTAGAGA
The DNA here is from genome assembly GCA_963969555.1 of Polydrusus pterygomalis. Lineage (NCBI taxonomy): Eukaryota > Metazoa > Arthropoda > Insecta > Coleoptera > Curculionidae > Polydrusus > Polydrusus pterygomalis. Next base: position 27,632,416 of record OZ018379.1, read on the forward strand.
TTAAGCGAGTCTTACATAATATGACGAGAAGTAACAGAAATAAACTACCTTTATTTTATGGTGAGATAGATGGAACCCGGTACAAATAGAGTAACAACAATATTTTTTTTTTTTCTGTTTTATTCAAACTCATTTGCAAGATTTTTTTGTGCCATACACAAAATTAATAGCTAGGGATTAGGGATTCATGTTTAAATAAATAAGGCATTACAGTTATTGGTGTCCCCGCAAATTTTAACTCCAACTCCATTATATTGTTGTCTATACTATGAAGTTTTTGGTGTTTGTATTTATCTGCTTGTCAGATAAATGTTTTCATGTACTGATAATCCCTTTATTATTTACAATGTACAGGTACTGTTTATTAAGTTTAAATAATGTTTAAAAGCTATCGAATCAGCCAAACCTCGTTTGTTTCGCGTACTATTACTATAACCTCTAAAATATCCCTTGTATTTTACCAGAGTTTATGATCACAGCCACGCACTATACATAACGGTACTTATCGTACGTTCCTCTTATATTAGGTCCAGGCGACTCTTGACCACCGTTCTGTGTTTGCGTTCCCAGAGAAATTTTAATGCGCAAGCGTGCAAGAGAGAAATAAACGCATGCTACTACTGAAAGGGGGCATTAATGACTTAACAATTTTTGACTTATCCCACTTTTAAAATAATCGGCTCAAATCACTTTTTTGTAAACATTTCTATTTTCTTCTCATTTTTAAGGATGGCTTATTTGCTTCTGGAGTAATTTAAAATGAAGCCAATTTGAAAAATATATAATTTTCTTGACGAAAATGTTAAATTGTAACGTAAAATAAAAAAAAAATCGGACTGCCACTGGATAAGGAGTACCTAATTCATCGACTTTTTCTTCTTCTTTTGGTGCCCATCACAATGGCGAGCTGTGCTCTATCTTCGGCGAGTCTAAAGAGTTGTTCTGCGCTTCGAATTCCGGTCCATTCTCTAAGATTCCTTAACCACGAGGCTTGTCTTCTACCGACCCCTTTACGGCCTTCTATCTTGCCCTTCATTATAAGTTGAAGGATGCGGTAACGATCACCCCTGAGTATGTGACCCAGATAGGACAGCTTCCGGCATTTAACTGTTATTAGTAGTTCGCGGACGGCGCTTGCTCTATTTAAAACCGCTTCATTTGTCTGCATGGCTACCCATGGGATTCGGAGCATACGTCTATGTAGCCACATTTCAAATGCTTCAAGACGATTAATGGTTGCTGCTTTTAAGGTCCAAGTCTCTGCCCCATACAACAGTATAGACCATATAGACCATATGTAGATATTTGATCATTCTCTGGCGGAGTTTTAAATTTTGATTATTATTAGTGCAGAAGAGCGATCTCATTTTTTGAAAGGTTGCGCGAGCTTACTCGATCCTGCACTTGACCTCTGTATCCGGGTCGGGATGCTCTGTAATGTAACAACCAACACCGACACGCAGAGCTATTTATAGGGCTTACTTTGAGGACAATTTTTTTAAACTTACGTTATGTATTACTTGTACCTGTACAAAATATAAATCATTTACGAGGTAAATTGAAATATTTCCTGAACAAGAATGATAAAATATGAAATCTAAATTATATAATAGTAGGTATATTTTATTTTTCGATATAAGCACCTCGAAGTTCATTGAGCCTAATGAATAAAAATATAGCGATTGCTTTTTCTTGTAAAATCGATGTAATTTCTTGAAAGCCAATGAGCCTAATGAATAAAAATGGAGCAATTGCTTTTTCTTATAAAATCGGAAGTATTTTCTTGAAAGCCAATAAATAAAAACTAAAGTTATTGCTTTTGCTTCCAGCAATTGCTTAAAAGTGCAGAAATTGCTTCTAGTCAATGCTTTTTCTTAAAAAATAGAAGCAATTGCTATCGTTTGCTTAAAATTTGATGAGTAAATTAAGGAATTGCTTTTTCTAGTGTAGCGATCGCTTTCAACTTTTTAAGGTAGGTCGACCCCTGCATCATTTGCTTGGTAGCAGTCAACTTTAGTTCTCCGCAGCATACACGAGCGTTGCTCCTAATTTGTGTCTTCAATTAAGGCTGAATATATGAACTTCCGTAAAAGAAAAATCTACAGTATACCTACGTAAAAATTGCAGATATGATGATTCCAGAAAGTTATATCGATTTGACTGCGAAAATGTTCAGTGGTTGGCAAATTATTTTTTGACTGATTCTGGTAAAAGGCGAGGGGGTGCACTGTCGCCTTTAAATAAGATTAAATTCTTTCTGCGGAAATTGTCGGATCCTGGCTTTCAAAATTCTGTAGGTGAAAAACTCTGTGTTCACCAAACTACTGTCTGTAAGACATACACTTCTGTAATGGTGCAGTTTTAGAGAAGGCCAATATTTTTATTAAATTTCCTACAAGTGCTGAAGCTGTTGTGGAAGCTAAACGGTTGTGGTCAGAGAGATTTATTTATGTTCTTTCAATCTGTGAACGAATATCAATTGCTTGTCTTTAATTTCTTCATGACTACTATCACTCCTCATTTTCACTGCAATCTGCCATATAACAAATATAAGTTTCCTATTTTCCACAAAAACGTAACAGATTACTATTGTACTAAATAAATAGATCAACGTTGTTGTATTTACGTCAACTCTTTTACAAATTAGGCACCAAACTGAACATGAAATCTATAATCTGAACAAGTGGATAAGCCACGTCTGAACTTGTGTTGAATAAGCATTTGCTACAGAGGTGTAAGAAAAACAGCAATTGCTTCAAAATTTTATTTATATCCAGATCTAGCAATCGCTTTTACTTATAGCATTTGCTAGTCAAGCAATTGCTTTTACTAGAAAGTAATTGCTTCAAGTAATTGCTTAATTTTTATTCATTAGGCTCATTTCATTCGCCTTGACAAACTTCCAACTTTTGACTCCCCTCACGAAAATATAAAATAAGTACCTATTTTGGGTAGCATGGATTCCAGTGGCCGCTCATGACTTTTTAATTAGGGGAGCGCAAAAAGCGCGTCGGCACCAAAAATTACCGAGTAACGCTGGAACATTGGAACTGGGACACTAACCACCTAACCAGCCTATATTTACTTGATAATGCAAAAAAAATAATTATCAGTTTTGGAGATTCCGGAGACTTTTCAATTTAGCCTTGTATATTTCAAAATAAAATTCTGACGACGTCTTTCTAAACCGCTGTGTTTAAAATTATTGTTGCATATAACGTTTGTTGTTTAACTGTTAACCAGATGTCTATATTACATGTTGTCATCTAATGTACTACAAAATATATTATACATGTTGCAAATTCAATTTCTTCGTATGATTTTTTATGTTACAACTAATACACACATTTATATAGGGAGTCTCACGACCATATGCGACTTCCGGTTAAACCGGTCTCAAACTTGCTTATTTTAAATGGAGCACCCTGTATATTATATATTTTTTTCTGTGTTCCTTTCTTCATTTCCAATAATTTTCATTAAAAAATTTTGTGTCCTACTTTATCCATTGGTGTCGCCTAAAATTGACTATCTTTTCAAAGATAAAAGAGTGAAATGCGAAATTCCTGGTGTGGAAGTAGATATTATTGTGCTCGATACCGAATTGTCGGAAAATGAAGTTTTAAATATGCAGGGAAGTGAACAAGTAACTGTGTTTAATCATTATCAAAAAAATTAAAAACTTAATTTTTTTAAAATACGATGTTAAGTTGCTGGTTCATTCAATAAATAGGCAAGAACATTTCTTATCTATCCATGTAGGGTGTCCCTGTCCCTATACCGAACTGGATTGGTTTTAAACCTATTCACTGTTTTTCGAATAAAAGTACTTAGCACACCTATTAATTTTTGGCAATAAGTCGATGATATCCGAATTTAACACCAATGAACAATACAAAATTGCTGCTATGGGTGCCAATTTACTGTATTAAATAAAATTTTCCATAAGGTTTTATGAGATTGGTTTATTCTTTTGTACAAGCTTATAACATTATACTAGTCGTATTTATACAAATCTACTTTGGTCATTTTTAAACTACATAATTTAACACGGAATATTTTTAGTCTATTTTAAATAAGTATTATTTATCTAAGTATAAAAATATCTAACTATCTTTTACTTCATTTGGATCGGAAAATATTGGTTTGTCCGTGGGGCCTTCAATCACAAAACCTTTTGCACCAAAAACGAATCTTAAGAATGGTCGCATCGATTCCAAAAGGCGCTGCACTCTTATAGCTGAGTTCTGAAAAAAAATAAACTGATAAACCTCCATATAACAATTTTAAAATTGTAAAAATAATAACTACTTGTTCTGTACAAGAAGATACTCCCGTACTCCTTTGATAATGGCCCGCAAGGGCCGAAACACGTGTCAGTAAACTGATTAAATTTGTGAAACATAACAAGTACCTACTTAGTTATTATTTTTATTCCTGTGCAATGCAAAAAAATCTTATACAGTGTACTTCCGATATATTGGTTTCATTATACATTTTATATATTTATATAGCTTTCACAAAATTATAAAATCCAAATCCGGACCTGGCATCCAAGCGCAGACTGATTAGTATGTGTAAGTTTATCCTTTTTCTAATGATGACGGAGTGTATCATCAGTAAGTTGTGAATGAGTAGCGTGGTTTTTAGTTTTGTTACTTATAAATTGTTTATAAAATGGTAAAAATAATCCCTAAACTATATAGTAAATAAATGTTGCTTATTTACAGGCAGTGTCGTCAAAATGCGGCGCTGCGTCGAAGATATTTAAAGACATTATAAAGTTAGACGGGACCCTACTGAATACTTTTTGTAATAACATAATGTAATTTTCTAACTTTTTTAGTTTTTTGCAAACGTTATTTAAAATCTTTGTTTTTTTTAATTACTTCTAAACAGAGTAAAAAACGAGTATCAACTTAAGAATCACCGTGTATTGTTAGCTTTATGTGGCACATCACCAAATTAGCTCAGAAATATTGGGTCATATTTTCGTGAAAAAATGACGTAATACTAAGTTACGACAAAAAGGTAGAGATCCGAGTAGAGATCAAAACGTCAAGACAGTAAGATAAGCGTCAAATAGGTAACTAAATGGGCTATCAAAGTTAAAAGCTAACGTCAAAACCAAGGCATGTTTGACAAAAAAATTCTATTCTGATTCCCTTTTATACATATTATCATATTTAATATTTTTATTAAGTATCGTTAACCTGAATTTAAGCCCAGAAATTGTTTAAAACAAAATAATATATAACGCTCAATGTCAATCGTGGTTATTACATAGAAAAACCTTACCACCATATAATCTCCAACTGTGTTGGACAAGTTGGTCACCAGTGTAAAAGACGAACCAAATAGTTCCGATGGAATGTCCAATGAAGCAGGTTGTCCTGGAGTAAACATAACAATGTCCTCGGTGGTAGTCGGACCTTTAGGAGTAGTTGTTGGTTTGTCCCAGGAGAATCTATATGCCGCTGATTTGGCGACTCTGTTCTATTGGAGTAACAATAATTTATTTTATTAAAAATAATAAGTACAATTATTTGTGTTCTGCTTGAAGCTTTCGCATGACCACAAGTTCAATCACAAACATGTCTATAGGTAACTAATGTTATAACATCTTAACTACGCATTTATTTGAGACCACTTTGACGCCAGCGCCATTAACGTGGGTTTTTGGCACTAATTTGCAGCGCCACTTACATGCATTCTCCGCATCCATAAAAGTTACATAGTTTAATTGCTCCTACAAAAAAGGTGACTGCCTAGTAGGAAGTAAACAACACATTTTTGTTCTTTCAGCATTTATCACTCTTCCGCAAATGACTATGTGTTTTACAATATTTTATTGTTAGAAGTCAGGTCAGGAAATGTACTTAGGTGCTTAAGCGAGAGTTGCACCAATATACTGACAGTTTTGAACGGTATAGAATGAAACTAAACCGTGCTTAATGATACCGAACCCTAAGAATTTTTTCTATGAACGGTTTGGTATATTACTCGGAGAGGCAGAGCCTGCCTTAAGGTACTATCGTATGTTCGGCGATACTAAACGATACTGGAAATAGGAAACAGTACTAAATATACTGAGAGATGCTAAAATATACTAAATTTTACTTAAAGCTATTGAATCTGAAGATGTAGGAACACTTCATTGTTCGTATTGAAGGATAATAAATGGCACTGAAGGTAATAATATGTAGGTACACCCATTGAAATGTTTTGGGCACCATTCGTACTCTCAGTTCTCGTATTTCTTTAGACTAAGTTATTTTTAAATGGTCAAGAAATATGATTTAAAAATATTGATAGAGTGTGTGGGTTGTTCCTATTTTAATTTTTATGTTCTTTTAAGGATTTAAAAAATTTGGAAGAATTCGTTTAGCTCGTTTTGATAGCGCGCCAAAGAACTTTTAATATTCTACTTCAAGTACAATAATTTGAGAATCTAAATTTTTAAACGGTACCTATATAGGGGGTGTCTTGGGCATTAAAATAAAATAAACGGTAAGCACATATTATAAATATTTATTTGAAAAACTATATACATAATCTACAAAAGATTACAAATTTTTTATTTAAAACTATTTACAATTTTTTTGTAATCTCAAAATTGAAAATTGAAATAAAATTACAACAATGTAAAATGGCAAAATGTACAAAATTAACTTTTTAATGACTACATAACTAAAGATTACAGCGACATTATTAAACAAATTAAGCTTCTTGATCTAAGAGAGTGACTAGAATATAACTCTTTAAGAACTTATAAAAAATTCATTACAATACGTTATCTATTTCTTTCTAAAAATATCAATAAAATAGATGAATATAAAATTATTTTCGTTTCTAATGCAAAAGTAAAAGTTTTAAAGCAAAAAGAAATTTTTCATTTGATGCTAAATAGTTTTTAAATTGTTTCCTGTAATAAAAAATATAGAAATTGAATTTAAATAAATTATTATTCCTTTTCTAAGACAACTTTATATTTATAACATCTCAATATATTATTATATATTTAAAAATAAAAACCTTATACAATTTAAAAACCATAATCATCATAACACACGTCATAAAAATGAAATAACCATAAATCCTAAAATAAATAAGTCCGTAGGACAAAAACATTTCAAATATTTATGTCTTTATTTAAAGGATTATTTACCAACAAAAATTAAGAAATTAATTTCATTAAAAAAATTTGAAGTCGAAATAAAAACATGGATATTAAAAACAGACAATTTGAAATATTGTTCTGAATCTTAACATAGTATAAAACAAAGTCGCTGTCGCGTCTGTCCCCAGCTATATGTGCTTAAATCTTTAAAACTACGCAACGGATTTTGAAGCGTTTTTTTTTTTAATAGATAGAGTGATTCAAGAGGAAGGTTTTTATGTATAATACATGCATAATATTGTAGAGAAACACTGATAAATTTAGAGGTTTGTTCGGGTTTGCATTTATAAATCTTGACGTGATTGTGAACTCGCCTTATTATTATCTCAGAGGGGTATAATGCCTGGCATTGCAACGTAGGCCGGGTACACGCTAGTAATTTATAAAAGTAATATTTTTGACTTACAAGTTATAAACTAATAATTTTATTATAGGTGATATATCTTCAAAAAAACTGCGTTTATACTATAGATTAACATTTTTACTTTAAATCTTGATTTTCAATGCATATTTGTGATTTATGATTTTGCATACTAAAACAAAAAATAATATTTGCCCCTAACAAGCTCAGCTTCAGGGGATTAAAGAATAAGGTTATAGAAGACAACATAAACATATTTATTATATTATTAAATATTAAATAAACTTATTATTATTATTAATTATACGTGAGTACTCATACTTCCATTAAAACTTTGAAACTTATTTTTGCATTAGAGGTACGTTATAAAGGGTGGATTATAATAGCAGCAAATAGTTAAACCAAGGCCATCCTTGATGTGAGGAAATGGTATAAAACGCATAACAGGCCAGTCAAAAGTTTTAAAACCTGTTACCCCCTCCTCCAAAGGATGAAAAGTTATGTCTAACCCAACCCGCATAAAGGAATCGTAGTTAGGTGGATAACCCCTTTCACGGTGCTGGATTCCGCTTTTTAGCATAGCCTCAGAAACGTTCCTTGTCTCCTGTACCACCAAAGAAGGCCTTGGGTTAGAATTACATAAATACTTTTCGATGATCGTTTGCCTTGTTTTCCTACTTCGAATATTAGATGGGCAACTGATTCTATCTTTCGAATCAATAAATAATTAACTGGGATATTATTAAGGAAATGAGATTTTAAATTAGCAGAACAATTCTAACAAAGGCAAACGAACATTTCTTTTTTAAATAATTGTCTGTGAAATAATAATAAAAAAAATTCACATTATTCTGATCCAATATATAAGATTCGTTGTAATCTTTAATCTGCTTTAAAATTAGGCCATCACTCTCTTTTTAAAACTCGACTTGAACGTCTCGTCTTGGCAAGATATAGACACAAAAATTATATCATTTGTTTATGTAATAAAGGATGTAATTCCTACAAAAAGAGAAAGGCTGACCTTGCAAATATAAGCAGCAGTGAAATAGAAAGATATTCTTGACCTTAAATCCTAAATTACGTGGTTTTTGTCGATATGCGGTTGTAACTTTTATAAAATGACAAGAATGTTTTTCTAAGACACTGCTACTTCACAGCCTTCTTTAAAGAAAGTGTAAAATTCAGCTAGGTAAAGTTACTAGTGACCTCCACTGCTTCCTCCCAAAAGAGCACCAATATTAAAACCTCCGTGAGCACCACCACCAGAACCGGAACCGCTTCCTAGTTTGCTGGTTACAATGTTAAGAAGTGGTGCAGCCGCTTCCAATTTTTGTCCAATGGCTCCAGATATAACGCTGGAGAGAGATATGACGGGATCTTGGGGGGGTTCGATTCCATGAGCCTTGTTTTTGGCGATATTCGTTTTATCTAGTTGATCGATCCAGGCGGTTTTTGAGTCGATAAATTTGTTGATTTTCTGTGAATATGTAATGCGGATTAGATGACAGATCAGGCATATAGAAATTTTATTTATTAACATTTTAGATAATGGGTTAATTTGCTTTGTTGGCAAAATTTTGAACGCAAAACTAAGAAGTTTTATGTAGGTTGCGTTGAGTCTTATTTTGCAAAAGTGGTGCAGTTTACAAAATAGGGGTAAAAACTTAAAATTATCTTATGCAACTAAAGTTTTGCATGTCGGCTAGAAACTGCATTTAAAAAAACTTTTTCTTATAACTTTTTTCGATACTTTCAGAAATAACCCTATACTTTTGAATTATTTTTTGGAAAAAATTAAAATTTGACAGATAATGCGAATAATCACGTGACTACTATTTTTTTGCTTCATTTTTATCTCAATCGAAGCAGAACTTGATGCCAATGTCAAATTTCGAATAAAGTTATCAATAAAAAAAAAATCCCATATGATGCGCACTTTACTGGTCACACCGTACGAGCAAAAATTATTTGCATCAAAGAGGGCCTTGCATCTAAGGACGTAATGTTTAGCGGTATCAATCATCATCTTTGACAGCCGTTACAAGTAATTTTATCTAAACCAAGCCCTACGTTTTTTAATCCAAGCCCTCTTTGATGCAAATAATTTTTGCTCGCACGGTATTTCATGTTTCATTCTAATGAGATTTATCCAAAAATTGGAATTTTCAGAAAATTTTAACTTCAGTGAATAGGCAGCTAAAATGAAGTGTCTTAAGTTGTCCACGGACTGCGGCGTTGCTTGACAGGCAGCCTTTTAAAACTTTCAATAGATTAATATGAGAAAACTGGTTTATCTTCAAAAGCAAACACCCGCTTTGTCCGTTCTTTTGTTCTGCAGACAAATATATTATCTTCATAAGTACGTAATCTTTGATTTTAACAGCTAAGCAAAACTGCAGTCTCGCGTTTCCCGTTTTTGTTCGAAACTACTGTTCGTCGAACAAAACAGCCAGCAAAACCACAGTCTGTGAGCTCCTTTCGTTTTTGATATTTCATTAAAGTCGGTAACGACCATTTTTTTTTATATCTAGATTATGCTATCAATATGTAAGAACAACTGAAATATAACTAAATTTTTAACCCTGAAACAAGATATATAAATTTAATAAATATGCAATAAGTATACAGTGTGTCCGAAATTCAAGTCTCTATATGGGTATCTCGCTTAATAGATGAGATAGAAAGTTGGTTAAATGGGGAATATTTTAGAGAATTTATTGCCGATCTCGAATCCTTTTTCAAAATTATTAAAAGTTTTGTAGTTTTTCACTTATTAAACAAAAACTAAAAATGGCGCATTTCGTTTTTTTTAAATAGGGGCTTAACGGTTAATTTGACATATCCCAAAGTGTTACATTCTTAAGACACTTTTTAGGGAAGAACATTTCTGTACAAAAAGAAAATGCAGATTGTCTTTTGTTTGTGAGTTACCCACAGTAACTTTGTTATATCTTATGGCGGCCATCTTGGATTTGTACATAAAAGTATTTCTCTATGAATTACCTTTTAAACGATGTGACACATGCTACCAAAATTTTGGAGAAATACTCTTAAATTATTAAAAAAACAGTTGTATCGTAAACTTGGCAACAGCGCATGCATCTAACATAGCATGTGTGTACATCCAAGGGTATTAGTTTAATAACAAAAACATTTTCTGCCCCAAATAATCATTGTTTTATAGCCAATAAAATAATAATTAACGCATTTATTGTCTACGGTCTTAAATAGGTTTGGCAACGCCGCGATAAAAAAAAATCCTAATCGGAACGAAACGAAAAAGAATTCGATTAGAAAAAATAGGGCTTTCAACTAAAAATCGCGTATTTTTTTGTTGGCAATTACATTTAGTTAAAATATTAGAAAAAATAGATCAGAATAAAAACTTTACAAAAAAAAAAAATACAAACCTTTTTTATTTTGCCAAACCTAAGTTTTATTACATTAAAATTATTTGGTATAATCATATAATAACAGAAGGATTATTGTTACATGGTATTCCGTGATATTTTTGCATGGTAAAAAGGCCATGATATTTTTACATGGTATAGGCCATGGTATGCAATATTATAAAAAATAAAGTGCCTATTTATTTGTCATTCAAGATTCTAAAAAGTGGTTTAAATTGTATGATACATCTTATCTTATTTTGAAAATGACACAAATTTTAAATGAAGAAAAATTTGATATGTTGGCACTTTATTTGCAATCACACCGAAATGCTGAACTAACTTCTGCTAGATATTTGGAATTGTATCCAGAAATACATCAACCGCATAAAACCTATTACAGGAAATTAATTTAATTAAATTTAAGTTATCCTACTTGGTTTTGGTTAGGTTAGGTCAGGTTCAGAATTTAAGGATCTTGTAAGAAACTGTGTTCTAAAAAAATAAAGGTTTAAGAGGTGCTTTAAATGGTTTAATTACTATCTGCTATGTTAGATGCATGCGCTGTTGCCAATTTAACGATAAAACTGGTTTTTTAATAATTTAAGAGTATTTCTCCAAAATTTTGGTAGCATGTGGCACATCGTTTAAAAGGTAATTCAAAGAGAAATAATTTTATGTATAAATCCAAGATGGCCGCCATAAGAAATAACAAAGTTACTGTGGGTAACTCACAAACAAAAGACAATCTGCATTTTCTTTTTGTACAGAAATGTTCTTCCCTAAAAAGTGTCTTAAGAATGTAACACTTTGGGATAAGTATGTCAAATTAACCGTTAAGCCCCTATTTAAAAAAAAAACGAAATGCGCCATTTTTAGTTTTTGTTTAATAAGTAAAAAACTACAAAACTTTTTATAATTTTGAAAAAGGATTCGAGATCGGCATTAATTTCTCTAAAATACTCCCCATTTAACCAACGTTCTATCTCATCTATTAAGCGATATACCCATATAGAGACTTGAATTTCGGACACACTGTATACGAAAAAGGTTTATTCTCGTACTAATATAACATAAATAACTAGATGATACTTACGTCGAACACAAATCCTAATACAGCATTTTTAACTCCATACACAACTTCCACCTTTCTTTTGTCCCTATATGCGTCATCGTTATGTTCCTGCAATACATGAATGTTTAAAACCTGATTTAGGCTAAAAGGCATATCGACACGAAAAATCAATAAAAATTGATTGTTTTATTATTAAAAAGCAACGGGCTCAAATGTGATTTAAAAAATATATGAAATATTGTCATTAAAAAGCCAACTTCTGTTGTCAAGAATTTTATAAAAAAATCTCTACTAAATTTTTGAAAAATATACACGACATAATATATGATATTATATTATTTTATGTAGTAGTAGTAGTTAGTAACATGTTTTATTTAGCATAAAGCTACAATTAAATATTTTTTAATACATTTTTTTAACAACATTTTTATAGATTTATTTTTAATTTTAAAACGAAACCTTCTTTTAACAAAAAACAGAAAGAAAAGGTAAACATTTTGCAAATTGTATCAAATATTACGTGTCATTTTGTTTTTTAAATAAGTAATTATAAAGTTTTTTTAGATAGTTTTAATGATATTTGAGATTTAATAGAATTTTCGAAATTATTATATTCTATCAAACCCTTATGAAAAATATACTTATAAGTTAATGTTTTAGACACTCTATCCACTAAATTTTTTAAGAACAACAATTTTTTAAACAATCAGGCAATAAATTATTTTTAATTTTATGTATAAAGATACATACCTACTAAATAAAAAATTTAATTTCTGACATTCAACCAATCTAAATTTTTTAACATAAAATTTATTTTTGTATATTTGTCACAATTTAAAATAATCCGCATTGCCTTATTTTGTAAAATTTGTAATTTGTCAAATATTTCCTCACTAGCACAATATAAAATGGAAGAACAATAAAGAAACTGTGATAATATAATAGTATTAAATACAGTTTTCTTAGAAAACAAATTTAGATTAGAACTGATTCTTTTAAAATAACCTACTTTTCCGGCAATCTTCGATATGATACTTTCAAAATAACTTAAAATTTTTAATTTTGAATTAATAATTATCCCTAAATATTTAAAACTGCTCAGTAATTCCAATTTTTCACCATCAATTACATTTATATTTTGACAATTTAAATTATTACCCATAACCATACATTTAGTTTTTGAAATACTATTTAATTTTAATTTAGGTATTTGCTTTTAGCCAATTTATATTTATGTCCTACTCGAAGATTATTGTTTCATAATACCATAGTTACCAGACACTTTAAATGGTATATAATACCATAGGGCATTAAGGAAGTTTCTAATGCCCTCAACGGAAAATCCATTATTTTATATGAATTTCAATTTTGATTTTGACACAGCACAACAGCACAACAATGAACACTTATTACCTTTGTTTATTTAGCAACTTTATAGGTAAAAAACCTTTCGTGATTTTGAGTTTTCTTTTAATTTAACTTGGAATTATCTGAAGTAGGACATAAAATATTGTATGTACCACGGGCATTACTTGATGTCTAAACTCTCGGCTTTGTGAGATTGTTGTCCTCGGAGACTCGGAGGCATAAACATCATTATAATGCCCTTAATACATAAATAACCGAAATCAATATCGATAGGAAATTATAGACAATCTTTAAAATTTAAATGAGATTTAATATTTTCCTTATTTTTGCTTAAACTAAAATGTAGAGATCTCCAATAACCTATTTCGTCCAACATTCGAAAGGTTTATATTACTTTAGATGTTTTATGAGCAATTATAATTACACGTGTTGTATTATGCATAGCATATTGCTCTTACTGTCAGAAAGTCAGAAGTACTAGCCGCTTGTAGATAGATATATTAAAAACACAATCACCGCTGACTGATGGCCAATCTAAATGACTTACCAATACAAAAGCCACAAATCCATCTTTCTAAATTGTTTCTTCTAATATCCACAATGACCCCAATATTATTAATTAAAAATACATTTCTCAAAATTTTAAATTAAAAACTGCAAAGGCCAGGTAGTTTAGATAATGAATTTGAGGTTCTAAATTGCAGAAATGTGTAATTATATTTTAGGTCATGGTTTTAATTCGCCATATTACTTAAAACTTAATATTTTTGGCCTATTAGGAAATTAAACTGCGTTATCAAAAATGCTTGTTGGTATTAACAAATCCAAATTAAAATTAATTAAACATTTGCATTTTGTATGGTGTGATGGGCGGTTTCTCTTTATACGTATTGGCATGTAGAATGTTAGAATGGGTGCTTTATTTGACTGAAGGATTTTACTTTTTAAAGGTACGAGGGCAGTAAGATTATAGGTAACTAAAAATGACTGTATCTAAATATCATAAAAAAAAAACCATGCGAATAATCGAGTCTTATCAAAGAGAACATTTTTCCTAGTAAATACTTAAACCCATTCTCTTTCAATATTCATTATTAAAAAAAAAAAAAAGTTCTACACTTAGGGGATATCCGGGTAGCCCCGCCAGCGGGTAACACCGCTCATCGCAATATTACTGAAATGATGCGATGTATTAGTAGTGTCATCTATTGGTCGGGTGCATAACTAACCAATATGTGGCTCAATACAAGAAACAGGTTGAAAACTACATTTTAAACGTTTATTCGGCCGACAACAGTTGTTTGAGGTTGTGCGTTTTATGTCTAGTCAGCTTTAAATTAACGGTAAGTAGCAACGGCGTATCCAGCTCATGCGCCTGGAGGGGGTAATCGATCGGCTAGGATCAGGCACGTAGCCAGGATTTCTTATCGGGGGGAGGGGGGGGGGGCATCGGGGTCGCGCCAAAGGCGCAAAAAAAAGCGCCGCAGGCGAAACATTTTTGGGTGCCAAGCCCTTTTTTGAATCATGGTGCTTGGTTTTCAAGTGGGAAAAATAAAAAACACAACACAAAATCTTCAAGAAAAGCACAAAAACAAACCTGGTAATAATTGGGGTGAAGAAAATGTAATAGTGTAGGAAATGTTTAATGTGTTGCCTATATATGTTGCCAAAATCAGAGCTAGAGTTTCGGGGGGGGGGGGGTTGTACCCCCCCCCCCAGCTACGTGCCTGGCTAGGATACTAGATAATATCATTTTTAAGAAGTAAGGACAAAAATTAAACAACGCTTAAGTAATCTTGGGGGGGGGGGGGGTAATTACCCCCCCTTGTATACGCCGGTGGTAAGTAGAGTAAATTATCATTAAACAATATAATTTATATATGAAACTAAAGGGAATTAATCGTAGTTTATTGAACAGTATTGGTCTTTTGATAACTAGTTTGTCTACTTTGTAAAGAAAGCCTAGTTCGGGTAGCGCCGCCCGCTAAGGTCCGGTCGCTAGCAGTGATGAATCAGTCGAAGTAATATACAACGACGAAAGTTCCGACGACATGGAAGATTGCAGGGAACAGAAACTTTGCATTATCTGCCATGAATTTGGGAAAATTGAAACATGGTTCAAATCTGGTGTGTGTAACAAATGGGCACACAAAGACTGTACTGGTCAAAGTGGTTTTAAGTCCTATATTTGCGATTTTTGTATGTAAATTTGTTGTCAACCCATTCTAAAATAAATATCAGATAAGGCTAATGATCGATTTTAATTTATACTCACATACATTACTCTGAAAAAAATTAATAATATATGGGCTGCATTAACTGACATAGTGAGCGGGGTTATCCTTTATGGCGGATATCCCCGCCCATTGTAAGCTTCCCAAAAATATTAGTTTTTTTATTTAAAAAAAAATTTTTACACAAAATTAAGTAAATAATAATAAAGACAATAGACGAACGTATTTAGAACATTTTTCAGTATATCGAGACAGTTATTACATCTTTCAAAACATCCATATTTGCTTACGTGGGCGGGGCTGCCCGGATCTCCCCTATGCATTGACATTAATCATAATTTTGATAAAGGTTCTTTTTGTCCCTCAAAACCGAGCCGTATAACAACTAAACTAAACCGCTTTGTAGTAAGGTAAGTTTACTTTAATTGACTTGTTTTGGTGTAAGGAATAAGTGGTAAGCTTTTATAAAGCAGTGGCGTAGCAAAAACTGAGTGCCCCCCCCCCCGCAAACGTTTTCAGGGCCCCCCTCCCTATAACGAATGGAAAATGATAATTCTTATTTTCATTACTATTAGGTTTAGGTTTGTAAATTTTTGAATTCCTTAATCGTGTAATAATTTAATTAGGGTTAAACCCACATTATGTATTAAGTACCTACTATTAAAACAGCAAACAATTCGAATTTATTTTATAATCCTAGGTAGATTGGTAGACATAACATAGGTAGTTATTAGGCCATTATACGTAATATTCCAGCAAACATGATGCAAAATCAAAATTTTAAAACACCACTTATAATGTTGCTTATCATGTATGGTAGTAACGGCGGTAGCAGTGATCGAGCTTCATAGAATCCAAAAGACAGAAAACAGTAAAATATATGAACACTCAACAAGTCTGCACAAACATTATGTCACTAAGTACTATATAAGGTATTATACGAAACCACCAGATCGTCGAGAGTTTTTTTTTGCAAAATCGTTTATATTTTCGTTGATATTTAATGTTTTAACAAACTCGTGTTCGATACTGATTAAGGATAAATCCGAAAGGCGTTGTTGTCCGATGGTGTTACGTAAATGGGTTTTTACTATTTTAAGTTTAGAAAAAGATCGTTCCGCTGATGCCACACTAACTGGTAAAGTTAGAAATAACATCACTGCACCAGATACATCTGGAAAATTTGAAGAACACACTTATTTTTTATTAATAAATGATCCGCAAGTTCATCCATTGTTTTTAATTTTGAAATACTGTCGCCACGTCCCTTTCTGAGGCTTAAAATTTGACTAGGAAAGCCAATGGACAAGTCTTTATGGTATCGTTTGTAAATTCCGCGCTTTTACGTATAATTATTCTTCACTTAACGAAGTTAAATTCTCAGGATATAAAAAAATAAAATTAATTATGAAATGAAATACCTATGAACACAACATCCTGTATATCCAGCATCCAGCCAACTACGTAAACGGAACCTTTTCAATCCAGCCTCGTAGCGTAGGTATAATATTAATAAATAATGATTGAATTAAATTTTTATTAACCTTTATTCAAATAACTTAGTTCGTCGTTTAGTAATAAGAAAGCGTTATCACCTTAGGACACAATATAAAATATGTTTTTCTTGTACCTACGTGACCTACGTCACACTCAAATATTCTTAGCTATGACTTTGCTTTGGAGAGTTCAATGCATCGTTAACAGCTGCTTTATTTTTGCATTTTGTCGTTTAATGCATTTTGGTGTTCATATCTTAATAAAGACAATTTGAAGGTTATTACTTTCCAGTTTCAAGTACATTAAAATGATTGTTGTTACGATCTAAAGTGATTAAAATAAATAAAAATTACATGCATGTTGGTGTTCACCAACAAGAAATGGTTAGGTAATCAATTTATGAATTAATTAGCCCAGTTATATCAATTATAGAGTCAAGACTTGGCGGTTTTATGTGATTTTCAAACAGTATGGTAATATTAATATTATTTGGAAATTTAATGCACTGTTTAAACTACTTCTGGGTCCATGATCCAGAGACATTAGAAGTTATCAGACTCGGAGCCGACACTCCGTTTCAAGGACCCGATGTATAGGGGTTTCGACGAAGCAATGTAGCCCAAAAGCCTGTTTACATTAGATGCAAATGAATGCATGCAAGTTATACATTGCCCTTTCTACCCCTTTTTAAAATAGAATGGTGTTACCTAATCAATGTCACATTACTTAATCTACCTAAAACATAATTTTCGTATTCCAAAGACCTATTTAAAATTAAATTTAACTGTTTACACTGTGGCCATGGGCATGTCAAAATATGCCAAACATCATCTTCTAAAATCCCTCCATATAAATAAATAATAGTTATAACAAAAGCTTGAGTATAAAACAGGTATATTTGAAAGTACTTGTGTTAATACCTGCTATTGTGATACGATCGTACGGCAAAGATAAATAGATTTTAACAATGAAAGTAAAAGCGGAAGAAGACGGAGTTGTATAATGCGTTGCATCGTTTTGCTTAACCATCCACTCAATTATAGTTGATAATTTGCTAACCTATGACTATGTATATAGGTATGCAATTGATTTGAATGAACATTTTTATTTTCCCTAATCACCAAGTAAATATTTGACATTGTTAACAAACCACAAACTGGCAGAGGTTTCACCAACTTTTTGAAATAACTACTGAAAAATGTAGTATATCGTAATAATTTAAATTGTCAAAATATAAATGTTGTAATTGATGGTAAAAAATTGGAATTAGTAAACAGTTTTAAATATTTAAGGATAATTATTTATTTAAAATTAATTTCTTTAAATTATTTTGAGAGTATCATATCGAAGATTGCCGGAAAAGTAGATTATTTTAAAAGAATCAGTTCTAATTTAAGTTTGTTTTCTAAAAAAGCTGTATTTAATACTATTATATTACCACATTTTCTTTATTGTTCTTCCATTTTATATTGTGCAAGTGAGGAAATATTTGACAAATTACAAATTTTACAAAATAAGGCAATGAGGATTATTTCAAATTGTCACCAAAATAAATTTTATGTTTAAAAATTTATATTGGTTGAATGTCAGAAATTTAATTTTTTATTTAATATGTATCTTTTTTCTATAGCTGATGTTAAAATGTTGTTATAGCCACTCTTTTGAGTAGATAAAGTTGCACTTTAACCGCACGGGTAGATAAAGTAACACTTTAACAGCAAGGGTAGATAAAATGTTTAACTTTTTTGTTTTTAATTAAATTTACAAATTCAAACACATTAATTCGAAGGATTAACAAGTGTAATTTTACAATTAACATTATTAGAAACATCTATCTTTCTTCTTCTTCTGTTAATTCTTTTCCGTACATTTCGTATTCACTTCGTACACAAAACGCAAAAATACTGAACACTCCACAAAAACCAGAATGTAAAATTTGTTTGACGCAACACAGTTCCGATTTTTGTGCCAAAAATTACAATTTTCTTTGAAATTTTATTTTTCACCTGAATTTGAAGTCTTGCTATAGAAAAAAATGTTGTATTGCACACGACGATAAAATCGCATTATCTTCTCGAGCGTAATTAGCGTCTCGACGATAAAAAACACTCTCAACGTTAAAGTACAATTTTATCGTCTTGTACAATAAATAACTATTATCTATATATAAAATAAAAAATAATTTATTGCCTGATTGATTAAAAATTTTTTGTTCTTTTAATCATGACCATCATAATTATAAAACAAGAAATAATCAAAATTTTTTTGTGGATAGTGTCTAAAACATTAGCCTATAAGTCTTTTTCATAGAGGTTTGATAGAATAATATAATAATTTGGAAAATTCTATTAAATCTCAAATATCATTAAAACTATTTAAAAAAACGTTAAAATTACATTTATTTCAAAACAAGATGATACGTAATATTTGATACAATTTGCAAAATGTTTAACTTTTCTGTCTGTTTTTGTTAAAAGAAGGTTCCGTTTTAAAATTAAAAATAAATCTATAAAAATGTTGTTAAAAAAATGTATTAAAAAATATTTAATTGTTGCTTTTTGCTAAATAAAACATGTTACTACCACTACTACTAATACTACTACCGTTTGGGTCAGCTTGAACTTTCAGTGGCATAATATGTGGTAGGAGATAATAAATAATATATTTAAATGTCCGCAATAAGGACAACACAGCAATCGGTCTTGCCGGCGTGACGGACGCATGGTTAGGCGATCCCTCGGTTAAAGAGAGGGGATTATTTGTGCTGGCCACGTTTGACGAAATCACGTCGCTTCGTCGAAAATAATGTAGTACGCATGATTGTAGTTAATTAAATATTACATTAAAAAATACAATTATTTTGAATTGTTGGTTTTTATTAGTCTATGGTGAAAAATAAAATGCTGGTATGCCCTGCTCTGTAATATCAGGCTTGCCAGTACTATATTTTATATTATCATGTGAACGACCGTTACTTAAGATATGTTTTTCGTCATTAAGCTTCATATGGTAAAACTAATTTATTTTTTACCTAAATATAACAAGTGACTAAGTACCAATACTCGGCAATTAGAAGGCTCGAAAAGGAATATTTGACAAAAAAAAACACACACACACACACTCTCCAATATCGCATTAGCTCAGAGTAACTCATTCAGAATAAACACACACAAAAATTTAACACGGATTTCGGCTGACTTAAATACTCTGTAAAGCTTCTTCCTATTCTTCAAATTAGTTGTCAGGAAGCATAAGCAATTAGGCTTTGTTTTATAATTTATAAGAATTATGAATGCCAATAGAAAAGGAAAAGCGGTGGGTTATATAACGTGTTACCTTCATTTATTATACGATCCTATAATACATTTATTATTTACTATAAATTTAACATCCAAACAAAATAGTGCGTACGCATACGGCTTGTTCGCATTTCGTCATCATAATAGGGTTGATAGGTCGGTTGTCCACCAAAAATACTTGTAAGAAATCCGTTGAGAAAAAATTGGTTTTCGTTAACAAAATTTTCTAGTTGAAAAGGTTTCGTTGGGTGGCACAAAGGTTTTAAACAATTCCAATAAGTATAGCGGGAATGAGGGCAGGCAATGAAATGACACAATTGAAGGGTACAGGGGAAGAACGACAATAGTCCATTCGAACGGATTTCGAGAAAATTTAAAATATAAGTTTAATTACTTGTTAGAAACTAAAATTTAAAGCAAATAAGTCACAAACAAAATTTTTTTATTAAATGATGTGTTTATTATTCAAAAATATAAACAAAATCAACATTCATTCAGAACTAATGACGTAACAAAAAAAAAACACAAATATTTAGGCATGGGCACATGCCACTTTTCCCCTGTATCAGGCGTCTATTGGTGGGTCATCCACAAATTCGTCATCGCTCTCTTCAGGTTGTTCGGCAAAAAATGTTAATTGTTGATAAAACACTCTGACTTCTGCTCTCTCAAGGAATGCAGTCAGATCTTGCAAATCCTTCTTTTTGACGGGGATTGAGCTCTAAAAAAGTTTTGTCAATATTTCCTCTTCTTTTATCTGATTCTTCTTCTGTCTTTGGTTCCTCTTAAGTGGTTTTTGGTCGAATTTAGACCTAGCATATAGGCCCATATAAGCGGTTTTGTGGAAAACTAAGCGGGGATTATCATTACAAAACGTCAGCATCCTGATAGGCCGAGTCGGGAAGGGGCACTTCTTTGGATAAAGCACGACGCGACGCGCTGCCGGCAAGGACTGATGGCGTTTTTCCGTAGACGGTCGCGGACTCATGCCATTCTTCCCAGGTATAGGCAATCTTGTAGCTGTTGTTTTGCGGCCTTAATCTATTTTTACCATTTAACGATTTCATTATCTGGTACTACAATATGCAATGAAAATAAACTGTAAACTCATTTCGCATGAAAATGGTCTGTATTATCGAGGGGTTGTTGACTGATGCCGTTTTTCCCCTTGACCCTTCAATTTTATTTGTCCCAACGTTTCGTTTTATAATTATTTAACACGAAATACCAATAATTTTTTTCTTAATAATTTTTCAAAAAATATTGCATATAAATCAGTTTTTCATAAGGGTCTTATTGAATTTAATAAATTAAACAAGTCAATTAAAAATCAAAAAAGTTTAAAATCTTTTAAAAAAAGTTTAAAATCTTTCTTATTAACTCAACAGGACAAATAAAGTTTCAAAAGGTCATTTAATTCAAAAAATAAATAAAAAAAGGGTATAAAATTGTTAAAATGTATCATGTAGCCACGTGCTAAATAAATCTTTTTACTACTACTACTACATATAAAAACTTTATCAAGGGTCAATAAAAAGGTCTTTAAGCCTGTATATTCATATTGTAGAATATAACAACACATTTTCTCGAAAACCATTGGATACAATATACAGACTGTCCGCGGATAGGGTTTACAATAGCACAAAATTAAGTGGATGAAAAATTTCATTTTTCGGGAAAAAGTCATTCTTGATAACGAATAGAAAATTTTGATTTTTTATATACGGTTCGCAAAAACTTCAAAAACATGATTTTTTGCCAAGAGTAATCTACCTTTATTTTTCATTTTTGACCAAAATGCCAATTAGAAAACTTATTTAGAATAACGTTTGTAATTTAAATCCGAGATTTAAAATAAATCTTCACTTTTTTTAGTTTTTTTAATTTTTAGGGGTAAAAGAATTTTTTTTGGATAGCAGCATTAGCGGTCGAAATACATACATTATCAATGACAGAGGGGTATCAAAATGTTTCAAAAACTGATTTATAGTGTTACCAGAAATATGTATTTTTAATTTCACCCCGGAAATAACACAAAAAAATCTTAAAATAACAACAAATAATTATTTCATAATTTGCTATTCAAACACCCTCCATATTCAACAGAGTTTTCCAGCAGCTGTAAACGAATGTGGTCAAAACTTCTTCAAATTTCTTCAAAGCAAAGTAATAAAAGGGTAAAAAAGTTCCTTGATTTTACAAAAGATGGTAGGAATGCATTTAAAATTTTCAAAATAAGATACACACACATTATGAAAATAGAGTCTAATAAAAATTTATATTAATATTTTTATTGAGCAGCAAAATTTCCATTTACCCCTAAAAATTTTAAAAAACTAAAAAATCGAAGATTTATTTTAAATATCGGATTTAAATTACAAACGTTATTCTAAATAAGTTTTCTAATTGGCATTTTGGTCAAAAATAAAAAATAAATTTAGTTTACTCTTGGAGAAAAATCATGTTATTGAAGTTTTTGCGAACCCTGTATAAAAAATCAAAATTTTCTTTTCGTAAATTGCATTTTTTTTACAAGCAAAACTTTTTATCAAGAATTACTTTTCCCGAAAAATGAAATTTTTCATTTATTTGTGCTATTGTAAACTCTATCCGCGGACAGTGTGTATATTGTATCCAATGTGTTTTCGAGAAAGTGTGTTGTCATATTCTACAGTATGAATACTGCCGTCATAATTTAAAGAGCAGTAAGTCGACAAAAGCTACTTTTGAGAAAAGCGCCTTTTGAGGTGGTGAATAAACTTTTGTTGTCTGATTTAAAATGGAAAGCTAAAAACTTACTTTTTATGAGTCATTGGGAAGCTAATTAGGTACTTTATAAAATGTGATATATAAATAAGTGACTTTTCCAGGTATTTGCAAAAAATTGATTAAAATGCCTTTTAGACTAGCATGATGATTATGTAGTTAGTAGATTCACTACGATAAAATGCAGTAAGTACTAGACATACTACTCTTTTCCGTAGTCATAAACCACTATACTGTTAACTTAATTTACAAATATAATATTTTTTTATATGCTACATAAAAGAGCAGTAAACACCAATTATTTTCCTATAAAAGAATGCAGTATAGTATACTAAAATATACGTTTCATAAGAAGCGGTTTTAGCGCACGCGTCTATTTTAAAAAACAAGCCACAAAGTGGCGAGTTTTTTTATTGACACGCTTTATACATTTTTTTTATTATTTCACCTTTTATAATCAAGAAAACTACATTTTAAAAAGAAAATAAATCCTTCAAATTTTGTAAATTTTTATGTCTAAATTTTATGTTGGTAATACTATTTTTTATCATAGTAGCCTCTGGACAACAAAAATTATTTTGCAAACTGTCATTTTTTGATTTATTGACCCATTTTTACCACGAGATTCTAAAGTTATTTTAGCAATATGAGATTTGAAATTGGACGGAATACGTTGTGTGATCCTTGTACATTCGGTACATATACAGAGCGTTCGGAAATTCGGGAGATTTTGCTACTTTTTTTCGAATTTCAAAAGACGTGATTTTACGTCACGGCATTGCAATTTAGTATAGGGAAGATGGAAAATTCAAATAAAGTTGAAGTTAAAATCGACATTGGAAGGTTAGTAGATTGCATTTTGGATAGGATTTGGCAGAAAATGATAGCTTGAAGCATCTACAAAAGATTGATTTATAGATTTATGCAACCAACATACATGACTGTTATCCACACAGAATAAAAAAGTAAGTTATCAAGCTATTTTTCCTATGCGAAAAATGGGTTTTCTCGTAAATCACAAAGGCCGCGCAAGTCAATGAAATAAAACATTTAAATGTTACCAACATCAAATAAAGAAAAAACGCGTATCGAAATAGCTTTATTACGATACGCAAATGCGCATCGTACTGAGCTTATTATGAACGTGAAATAGAAAAAATAATATATTTACTGCTCTTTTCTTTAGCTATCAGTATTAACCGGATGTTCCCTAATATGAAAGAAGGCAGCTACTCACTATACTGCTGTTACAGCATAGCATTACCTTACTGCTGTTTTACTTAGCAATAACAAAATAATAAAGAAAGCAGCAGTAAGCTAACGATGTACTGCATTATTTTCTAGTTTAATAGTGCAAATGAAATCCATACTCCCCTTTTTACTAATAAGAAAATACACTTCCCATCAACATACTGCCACAAAATCTAGACAGAAATATAGAGCGTTTTCTACTGATAACGGCAGTATATTTAGCTAGATATCTAAAAATCTACGACTTACTGCCCTCTTCGTTATGACGGCAGAATATACATGCTTAAATACCTTTTTATTGACCCTTGATAAAGTTTTTATGTAAAACGAAACGTTGGGATAAATACAATTTATTCGAATCTACTAGTAAGGGCTTTTATATAATATTTATAATTTTTTAAGGGACCCCAATGTGTTCCATGATCTTTTTGGAAAAAACGTAACATATGTCAAAAACTATTTCAGATAAGGAATAATTATTAGAGCGTTCTAAACTCACAATTCAATGCAGAATCCAAATATGAAATCGAAATGGGATTTGACTGTCATTTATCGTTATCGTTACGGATAAGTGGCGGGAGCTAACGGACGGAAGACAAAGCCATAGCGAAAACGGAACGCATGCGTAATAAAGTTTGCATTCAGCATTATTATAGTTTTCTAAATTGAAATTTCCATACAACTGTGCTCGATACTGAATGTCCTGGCGATCAAGCACCTCCAAGAGAAGGGCATCATCCAAATCCGAATCACTGGATGAGTTCAATAAAAGCAACCTTTCGTCTATCATGATGTTTTAAAAAAAGATAGCACAAAACGTATATGAAAATATGAACACAAACCATTAAAGATAGGTTATGTTATATTTGTTATGTTTACTGTCGATTCGACTTAACGTTAACGTTAAGCGAATTGAACGAAAACTATTTTTACGATCTGTCAAATAGCGGCTTCGTATTCGTATTCGTTATGGTTAACCGTTTGAATTTTCCAATAAAACGAAAACTCTCCAATATGGCGACGATTTCTGTAATTTCTGGAAGTGCTGCAATTTTGGAAATATTTTTTTGGAATTGCAGCAGTCGATTATGGTCGGCTACCAAGTTTTATATCGATGAGATTCCGAGAACGTGCCACATGAATCACCCTGTATAGACACAAATTTTTGATACTCAATCACAGTATAATAGACCTCATGTAAGATTAAAACGATTCTTAATAGTACGTCTTCTATTTATTCATTAAAACAGTTTTTCAGTGCACTACTTCTTTAGTCATTAGCGACATTCCATTTGTACAAGTTAGGAAACATTTCACAACCTCAGAAGCCTAATTCTTGAGATGCTATGAAAATATTTAAAGGTGAAATTGACAATTTTATTAAAAACATGTCTACGTGCATTACGTATTTTGAAAATAAATTTCTTCATTTTTACGTGTAGATAAAAGTTTGCAGTTCTTACTAGCATATGATACTGTAATGACTGCTGCTGGTCCACGAATTAGAACTGTTTTTTAATAATTTACTAACTACTAGGGTTACATACATTTCTAGAAAATATGTTCATTCCAACTATTCATTTGCCTTTCTAGGTCAAAGCCCACCTGTACAGTTTCGTAATTGCATTATTCAACGAATTATAATAACTTAAAAGATGTTTATATTCTTTTGAAGCTTTTACGTGCTGATGGTAACAACTAAGGTAATTTAATAATAAATGGATATACAATGTATTATGCAATGACTAAAGGCTAATACTTAAAGCTATTCGTTCAAACCTTTCGAAAACATTTTTTTCAGTAGCGTCACATAGTTAATCGGAGAGGTGATTTTTTACAGTTAAACCCAAATGGTATAGTAGACAGTCTTAGCTAACAGGTTTTTCCATTTTTCAAACGCAAAAATTTTCAAAAATACCATTGTAATTTTGGCAACATGAAGCGATATCATTATGTTGATCGAAAATTCACAAGTTTAAATAAAGATCCGGTGTCTAATGGTGCAGAAGAACAAGAAAATAAATGTTATATTAATGGCGAACATATTCAAACTAGTAAACTGGAATTTTTGATTCCTATTGCGACAGTGGTTTAAGTTCTAATAAACATGACATCGACAGAACGTACTGTAACACCTTTTTCTTTAGAAATTTGCAGAAAAACCAAATAATTCAATTATATTATCGTTCTGAACTTAATTTATTCTTACATTGGTCATTTAAAAGCTAGGAGGGCTGAATAAGGGAAAAAAAATTTCCTACGTATCCTCAACCTACCCACCATTTTGCAATTTCTTTTTTGGAAGTAATGTCTAGTGAATCTATCCTTAAGTTCCTAATTTCACCAATAAAATATGGAATGAATTTATCCAATTTTTTTGTCCTTTTTGGATAAACAGCAATACCGGACATTATTGTATTAAAAAAGAGAAGACCGTCTTCTTGTGAGGTTATACCACGATTTTTTTAATAGCTTAAACTTCCGAAATCCGATCATCATGTAATTTCAGTGGTCCTATTTTTATGGACCTGAAAATGTATGGTTAATGATCCAATCAGAATTGTTATCGTTGAAAAATCGATCTATTTCGATATTCGACATTATCTCGGGAGAAAGGGCAGGTCTTGAGAGAACATTTTTTCATAAAAGCATTATTAGTCTATACTTAACAGTTTCCGCGATATTGACTCTTGAAAAATGACATTTGTGAACTTTGACAGCGTCTAGCTGTCTAACTGTTCGTCTTAGAGCAAAACGGCTTACATGTCCCTATTTTCGATTTTCATTATCTTTCCAATAGTGACAACTTATGGTTAAACCGGAAGTACTATATTTCTTACATCCGGTTTAACCGAAAGTTGACACTATTGGAAAGATAATAAAAATCGAAGATAGGGACATGTAAGCCGTTTTGCTCTAAGACGTACAGTTAGAAAGCTGGACGCTGTCAAATTTCAAAAATGTCATTTTTCAAGAGTCAATATCTCGGAAACTGTTAAGTATAGACTAATAATGCTTTTACTAAAAAATGTTCAGAATTTTATGCAGAATCCAAAAAAATTATATAAAATAGGGGTATCCATTTAAGTTCTAGATTCTTAAACCCCTCTCCCTCCTAGGGGCTTGAAGTAACAAGATTGACAATATACGCAAAATATGTCCTCCTCGAAATAAAAATCGACGGGTCCGAGCGATTTTCCACATTTTCATTTTAAAGCTGGAAAATCGAGGTGTTAAGTTTTCGTTGGACCACCCTGTATTTACCGGCAAATAGTTGGGCACCGATGCAGATCATAAGCATGCTATTTAAAATACAATTAAAATTATATTAAATCGTACATTGGACAATGAACTTTAATATTGAATTATATCAGCCTTAAAATAAACAATAACCTTTACAGTTTGTTATGATGCAAAAATAAATTCATGGGTTTCCGCCTTCATTGACTGTTCATGTCTTGTGGTCAATTAAAAGTTAAGAAGCCGAAGCACCCGCTAAATTATCAGGTAAAATTTATTTCAATGATACATACGTGTGCATTATGTGGATCTATGCTGGGATTAGCTTCCCTCTTCGTTAGACTCCTGCATTCCGTCTCAGTAAAAATTGCTAGAAGACACACGAGTACTGCGGAGGACCAAAGAATGTGCTTCATTTTTCTAAAATATAAAGAAAATAATTAAATTATTGACATGAAAAATTCCCATAAAGAACATTGCACTAAAACAATGCTAATAAATCTTGAAACTTGATTTCATACATATGGGTGTGTCCTTGCAGCAAGTTGTGCATATATACACAAACTAATATATGTATATTTTATATGCGAAAAATAAAAAAAGACAAACCAGTATTTAGAAAGTAAAAGTTATTCGAGGTTGAAATACCAATAAATACACGTTTTAACTTTTAATGCTAATTTTGTTACTGTTACTTTTATTGGCTTATGTTATTTTCCTTTCATTACGAATTTAAGATTATTTAACATATTATTAACAGCAGGTTGATTTTTATTTACTTTTACGTAATAACATATGAAAAATCGCAAAGAGACCAGTAATAGAAAAGATGTGTAAGATTAATGTAAACAGGACCTTCGATTTCTATGACCTACACCAATAATAAGTAATACCTAACTATTATATCCCAAATGAAAATTACTTTTCTAAAAGTATGAGGAAGACGAAAAAATGTATTTTTTTAATTGTAAATTTAAAATTTTACTTCGGTACCTCTTTATATTTGTGTTGCTTCACTTTTACTTCAAATTAAACTAATTACCTTAACTCAAAATGAAACTAATATCACTATTTTTTTTTTCAAAATAATTAGAAAATAATAATAATTCGACTTCACTGCTTGTCACACTTTCTTGAACTCAAGGTACTTAAGGGAAGCCCAAGTCACCCCCAAATGATCAGCTGTCAAACTGATACTCGACAAATGAACTACCGGTAGGTACCACTACCACTCGTTTACGCAAAAGATGGTGGGACAAAATTTAAATATGGCGCGAAAGTATTAAACAATACATCTAATTAAAAAAAAAATATTAAAAAAACCGTCTTACACTATACGGTGCTGAGCCTTAACTAGTGAATGCGGCGTAACGATAAAGAGCTTCTTATTTCAAAGACCGTATGTAGGTCGGAGGTATTCGAGAGAACTGGCGTGCTGCGGCGACTGCAACTCACCATCGAGGTCAAGAATAGTATTTGGGGATGAATGGGGTTTAGTCCACTACCTTTATCTGTTGATTAATAATAGTAATGAAGTAAATTGAGTAAATATATGTATTAGTAGGTATAGTATATGCAGAATTATACCGTTGACTCTTACTGCCAAAAATAAACTACCCTATTGTATACGCCTCAACCTCTCAATGGGGAGGGGATTAAATGGGATCAGGGTCGGCTTGAAAATGTACCTACACAACATGATTTATTTTTATAATTTAAAATAAATAGATAGGTATTTTTAGTTTTAGGTAGGTACCTATAAATAATAAATGTAAAATAATGATAACAATTAATGATGATTGAAAATAATATAATTTAAAAGTATAACTATTAGGATAACAAGTACAATAAAAATTAATTAAAATCTAAAAAAACTATCGATACTTTATTCAAAATTAAATCTGTATCACTATCACTATCTTCATCTAAGCCCAAACTTATAATTAAGGGTTGAACATTTGTAATCATACAATTGTAAGAATTTTCCACCTTAAGTACATGCTGTACACAGTTTTTCCAGCTGTCTGCAGAAATTTTTCTTACTTCGTTTTTAATTAATTCTACTACAGATGCATTTAATGTAGGAGAAATATTATTTCTCCTAATATTGGATTTTAATTGGTGCCATAATAGCTCAATAGGATTGAATATACAATAGTATGGAGGTAGAGGAAGACGCAACACTGTATGTCCATTTTCTGCTGCAAGTTTGTCACACTCGTATTCCTTATTTATTTTAAAAGCTTTTAATACTTCTAGCAGTTCTCGTTTTTTGTAAGTTTCTTCAAAATATAAATCATTTTCAATCATAAAATTTTGAATTTCTGCTTTTGTATTATTATAATTGGGAATGATTTCTGCTTGCCGACTATGATAACTAGCATTGTCCATTACAATGACGCTATTTTCAGGTATATTTTTAAGGAGTTTATGTTTAAACCAATCTTCAAAAAGTTGTGCGTCGGTATCTTGATGGTAATCTAAAGAAGAATCTGCTATGTTTTTGACTGAAAGCGACAGGCAATTTGGAATAAACCCGTTCTCTGAACCAGCATGTAATATTGTGATTCTTTATTCCTTTGCCTTTATTTGATGGTGCCTTGGTTTGACATTTTTTGGAAGAATCATCTCAACCTTTTCTTGGAGTGTCATGGTTATCGAACCATGTTTTGTCTAGGTAAATAATTGGACGATTTTCTTCTCTAAATTGTTTAACAGCTGTTAAATATTTAAGTCTCCATTCCCGTAAACGTTGAGATTTCATTAATGTTTGTCTTTTATTAATGCTTCGGTATTTAAAACCCATTTTACGCAATATTTTCCTAAGGCTTGAAAGGCAACAAGAGATATTTGTTTCGTCTTTAATCAGCCGCTCTTTGAGGAAAATCAAAGTGGGTACAGTTTGTGCTTCATACATTTGGTAAATCTTTCTTCCTCATTTCTACATTCTACCACTAATAAGCCTAACTAAAAATTACTCGCTGGAAAACCACTAAAGACTAAAATTATTAAAAATCAGTTTTGTATTTATATATGAATCAGGTATAGGTATAAATTGAATTTGTACCGGGTCCGGCTCTGCTCGAAAAAGTTTTAAAATTTGGGATTTCATTATTTATTTTATGGTCAAAGGGATAATGAGGGTTTATTGCGGCCAAAAGATCAACGGTATAATTCTACAAATACTATATACTGTATCTGGTGCTTCTTGTAAGAGTTTGTTGACTTGGAGTAGGGTATCCCACCATGCTCTCGTAAAGGGGTAATCAATATTAAAAGGATAATAAAAACGAATAGGTTCCTGAAAATGTGCGACACTTTATAAGCTGCTTGACAGAAAGACGATGAATAATTAAAGGAAGCCATTGTTATTAATTTCTTTTTCATGAATTCACTATTACCTAATATTTATGTGCCATTTTAGTCAATAATAAGCAGACAATGTTGCTTGCTTAGTGGCTCTGTCATTATCACGTACCTATGGGGCTGGCAGAATTACTAGCAAGATAAAAAATTGAGCTTATGGAATAGGTGGGATAAAAATGTTTCCAGTCTTGAAACCAAAAACCCGAACAAATAAAAGAGAAAGGTATATATTTTAAGGCCCAGACCTCAAAACATCTTCTTTCCTGTTAAATTGTTTTTTTTTTCTTTTGTGTAATTTATTTAGTCAAGTAAATACAAACAAACGCATCAATGCTGTAAATTTATGGTAGCAATTTGAACGGTACAAATCTGTAATTTATGATTTTTGAGTCGTGATTCCGCTTTAGTATAAGCTTCCAATTTTTCCAACATTTTCTGGACAAACAGATTATATATAACATTTGCATAAATCAATGTGTCTAACAACTATAAATTTAGTTCTCAAGTAATACGATACCTACACATGATGAATTATGTGTTGCTGACAAGGATACCGACACAACTGGTCGTCACCGGCGAAATTTGGAATAAAAGGCAACATCAAAAAGTTTTTTTGCTGCTCTTCTCATATGTATGGGTTAGAAACCGATCTAGTCAAGTGAATCCATTAAAGATGAGCAAAAAAGTGCAAGGGTAGAAGGCATTTAGCAATTAACTTTGATTATGTAGGAAAGTGTAAAAAATAATTCTCAAAGATCATATTTTTTTTTCTATTATTGTTAAAGCATTACAATATGTCTGAATTAAGCGTTTAAACAATTATCGATTCATATTACCTATAATTAACGTATTAATAAGATGGGTTGTTAATAGTTATGTTCACTTCCAAATAAAAACTGTTTATACAGCAAATTAGGTGACGGTGACTTTAAGTCGTAAATTAGTTGAGAAAATACTAAAAAAATAAACTCCTTGTATATAATATACTTTATAGTAACATTTCGCACCTATATTTGGTATTCTATAGCACACCTCCTCCCCCTGCTGCATCCGCGACAGACGACACTACTTGGCTACAATGGGATCTAGAAAGAAAAAATAGAATTCAGGAATTGGCCAAAAGGCCGCCGGCAATACAGTGCCAAAATTACAAAAGACTATTGGATAAAAACGTTGAAGTTCATCATTTCGTCAAGAAATATAATGCATATTTATTGATTCCGGGTTAAAAATTTCAGATTTTCTCCTACATATTGGTAGTCGGTTTTCTTTTAAGCGTAAGCGATACTCGTTAAATATAATGCACGTTGCCAGAGTGTCGGATACGAGTACAATAGAAATCATGTTTAAAATCTCTTATCGTCGTTTTGCAAACTAGTTATGAATTTATTATTTATTGTCAAAATATAAATGTTGTAATTGATGGTGAAAAATTGGAATTAGTAAACAGTTTTAAATATTTAGGGATAATCATTGATTCAAAATCAAAATTTTAAAATTATTTTGAAAGTATTATATCGAAGATTGCCGGAAAAGTAGGTTATTTTAAAAGAATCAGTTCTAATTTAAGTTTGTTTTCTAAAAAAAACTGTATAATATTACAACATTTTCTTTATTGTTCTTCCATTTTATATTGTGCTAGTGAGGACATATTTGAGAAATTACAAATTTTACAAAATAAGGCAATGCGGATTATTTTAAATTGTGACAAATATACAAAAATTAATTTTATGTTAAAAAATTTAAATTGGTTGATGTCAGAAATTTAATTTTTTATTTAGTATGTATCTTTGGCATGTGGGCTAGAAACTGCATTTAAAAAACTTTTTCTAATAACTTTTTTCGATATTTTCAGAAATGACCCCACTTCTGAATTATTTTTTGGAAAAAATTAAAATTTGACAGATAATGCGAATCACGTGAGTATTATTTTTCTGCTTAATTCTTATCTCGATCGAAGCAGAACTTGATGCCAAAGTCAAATTTCGAATAAAGCTATTAATAAAAAAAATACCATATGATGCGGACTTGACTGGTCACATTGTATATTTAATTATCTTTACTCATTTTAGAGCAATTTTTTTTTATTAAAAGAATAATTTTTTATTCTTTTTAAATTTTAACGCTGATTAATTCCAATAATATTAAAAACATACATATGAATTAAATTTTATTATCGTTATTATGCCGTATTTAAAATTTTAGTTTAGCTTAATAATTTACATATAATATTTTTAAATTATTTCCTTAATTCAGTTGACAATCCGATTAAAATATGGGTATTTATACACATATTTTAATACCTTTTACAGTGCCGGGCGTGCTGATATTTTTTAGAGTATTATTATAAAAATTATAATAATTTTATTATTAGCTTGGACGAATCTGATGATGATGACCCCTGTGTAGATGAGTTATTTTAATTAATAAACTAACTGTATTTTGTTGTGTTGTCATTTTTTATTATATTTTCTTCTTTTTGATTTTATAAATAAGATGAAAATATTTTAAACAATATTTATAGATGCACTAGACAAAAAATATATGATTCAATTTTAAATTTTATAAATAAGTTTTATTTATTTTTCAGTAAATTTAAATTAATTAAAAATTTCATACTGATTTTCAAAAACAAAATGTTTCATCCCATGATACCCTTTACCCTAAATAAACTATTTATTTCTGACTTCATACACACAACAGTATAAAAATAATAATTAAAAATATCGCGATTATGTTTTACTTGTTTACGTGTATCTGTCTTTATGTAGATCAAACCTAAGAAAAATCATAACCTTTACCACCGGTGAGTAAAATAAACTGAATTAGTTTACGACGTACCGCAAATATGACGTAACGGTTAGCGGTCATTGAACATACTTTACCTATACGACACAATACAATTTTTGTATTAGATCTAGGCGGTTTCCTATTTTCTTTTATCAGAATGATATTTGTTAGAAAATATACATTATTATTTAAAGATCCGGCAATGATTTTCGCAAATTTATGATATATTATTAATTACCTACATAGATAATTTAAAAAAATAAGTAAAAGGTAGTGAATGCATTCAAATAGAATTTTAATTAGTTACCTAATTCTCCGATTTAAATGTATAATAAACGATAATCCGAATTTGGTGGTCAAGTACAAATTTAATTAGTATTTTTTTTTAATAGTAAGGAATAACACGGTTTATAATAGACCACTATTTGGAAAAAGTAGGTTGGGTTAAACTTTTTTGGAGAACACACCCTCCGGCTTGTATATATTTCCATAAGACGTAAAAAAATAAATTAACCATGTTCAGGGTGTGTCCTTTAGTTTTTAGGCGACGTATTTCCTGTTGTATCAGACACATGTTTAAAATTTTTAGTAATTATATCGCAAAAACTATCGTTGCTTCTAATAATCAAAATGAATGCGGTATATTGTACCGCGTAATCCTCGATAGTAGCTAATACCCCTATAATAACTACTGTGCGAGCAAAAATGATTTGCATCAAAGAGGGCCTTGCATCTAAGGACGTAATGCTTAGCCGTAGAGCTTAATACCTGTTGGGTCTCAGTAACTACCTGAATTAACAATCAAATCAGTTATTCCGTCATCTTTGACAGTCGTTACAAGTAATTTGATTCATCGCTAATTTTTCCAATTTCTTGAACAATTCACACCATGGGCTTTACGGAACAGCACAAAACATTCATGGTTGAAGCGTATTTTCGAAACGGGGTTAGAGTACAAAATGGTGAGTGGCAATACAATCCGGGTTAGTGCATGAACGATTTTCACGAACATTTTCCTAACGTTGCTTTTATTGCTGGGGATTTTTATCATTGCCTGAAAAGAACCGTGGCTGCGTTTAGGGAAACAGGTTCTATACAACACAAAAAAGGTACAGGAAGACCATCTGTAAGAACAGAAGAACTTGTTGCAAACGTTCGTGAAATAGTGAAAATACGCCAACAAATTGTATAAGACGCCTGTCCCAAGAAGTGGGAAGATCTTATGGAACATGCAGGACTATTCTTAAGAAGCAGCTAAATTTATTTCCTTATAAAGTGCAAGTATTCCAAGAAATACAAGCCGCAGATTTTGAAAGACGCAGGAATTACTCTCAATGCTCAACACTTTCGAAAATATGAAGAGACGTGTGAATTTATGCTTGGAGCATGGCGGTGGCCAATTTCAGCAATTTATGTAATTATTTTTCTTTTTCTTTCTGTATATTCTTACTTTGTTAATTTTTTAAAAAGCAAAAATTTGTATTTGTCTACGTATTTTATTATTTATTAGTTTGGCATATTATCATGTCATAATATGAATTTGACAAAATTTTAACCCAAATTTGGTTCGATATAATAAGTGATCTAAACCAAGCTCCTACGTTTTTTAATCCAATGCAAATAAAATGTTTGCTTGCACGGTAGTTAAGTCATACACAATAATCCCCACGTATTATATACAAATAAGAGTAAATAATAGAAGAAAGATATTTTAATTTAATAAAATTAATATAATTCTTATCATTTGAAAAAAATCTATTGGTGGGAGTTCCAGGTAAGGTATTTGCCAATTTTTTTCAATAAATAAAAATATACGAGGCAGGGGGTTAGCCCATCAACGATAAAGACAAGATAGACCACGCATCTCAATCTAATTTTTATTACTATTTCTACAATAACCTAACATCCTTTTTATCATTCTAATGCCTAAATTTAAAAGTTGTCGTATTTTATTCTCTTATTTCCACTTGCTGCCGGTAGGGGGGCAGACGCTGCCACGTCTTCCGGACGAACGGAATTTTCACTTATAATCTCCCTAGCAGCAATCCCTATTACCGATAATTTTTCTCAAGCTCACGAATGTATCTGTTAATGGAAAATTATCCCGAGTAGAAGATGAGGGAAATTTTCTATCAACAAAAACATGAGTGAAACCGAGAAAAAATTATCGGGAATTAATTCTTCTGCGTAGGAGATTCGCTAAGAAAATTTCATAAATTAGAGTTTTTTCTTATTGTAATATTTTTGCTAAAATGCTTTAAAAACAAATTTCCGGCGGCTTTAGTTAATTGTAACTACTTAGAGTTTTAGGAATGAAGTTTATTTTAGCCGTTAGTAACTCATTTTTATTACTAAAATGTGAAAAACATTAAATAACAAATTTGTTATCTGTAATCCAATGTCTTTATAGTTTTAAATTCAAATAAAACTTTAAAAAACATATTTCCGATGAGTTTAGTTAAATACGACGCACTGTATTTTTACAATAGAAGTTGATTTTACTTGTTAGTAACTAAGGTTTATTACTAAAATTTCAGGAACATTTATTCGTTTTCAACCATAACATCTGAAATTACATGTCTACATAGTTACAAATGAAACAGATGACTTTACGTTTATTAGAATTAAAAAATCGAAAAATATACGGGGTGCTCCATAAGAAAAAATACCGAATTATGTCATATCTATAACTTGTATCACCCTGTATACTAAACTTTTACGTCAAAAGATGCGTAAATGAAATTTAGATGAAAAATTTACTTTTACTACTACGCATTTTTGCGAAAAGTGGATCCGTAATTTTTTATCAAATTTATGCAGGACTTCTGGTCCTCACTGTATATATAGACTTACTGCATTGCAGTCCTCTGCAACTTCATTATTTTTATTTTTTAAAAACAACAACACAATACAGACAAGTTTAAAGATTTTACGGGAAGCAATTTACCCAGTATTTGGATTTTAAAAGGTTGCATTATTATTTGACTCCACCCCCATAAACCTTTACGAAAAATGCAAATTTTTGTATAAACCCACTAGCAACTTTTCAAAATTTAATTAGAAATCTGTTATTATTTATTATCTTTTCTTTATCTTTATTTCAATAATAACATTATTAAAGAATTAACATAAGTTTTTTCCTGTTGCGTTTGTATAACAATTTTTTTAATAACCAATTTAAATTCATCCACCTTTGCTTACACAACTACATATTTTCGAGCACTTCCTTGACGTTGGTATAGATGGAGACACATGTATTAATACTTAAGTAATATCAATAATTATTACAGAACGCGTTTATTGTATGACGCAAAGAGTTTTCGCGTCACAGCGAAGATAGTAAAGCTTTAGAATAATGGATGTTTTCATTTGTGGGAAAAAATAAAAATGTCAAAAGGCTTAGATCTCCGCGGAAACTACAAATAGTCCAAACCAAGAAATAATTCTCAATAGCGTTCCTCATTGAGCTATATCTTTCCCTTCCCCCTCCCCTCATTCAAGAACCTTGTCGTGTATTGTAAAGATACGACGGCACCCCCTCCCCCATTTTTGTAAGGGGCTAATATTTATACAGGGTGTCCGGGAAAATGTGGGAAGTATCCCGGATATATGAAAAAAAAACACGTGAAAAGAATACTACAAATTTCTTTCGTATCGGCCTCCTCTTCGGAGATATGGGCTCCCAAAGAGCTCCCATAGAATTAAGTTTTTGACACATAATTGTTAAACCAACAGGTATATTTCAATTTTTTTTTACATGATCTATACCAGGTCAGACCCTTCAAATTACTATACCAGAAGTCCCAGTGTTGCGAATTACTCACAGCTGCAGGGACGGACTAGCTGTAACACTAATGTGCCCATTATTTTTACGCCCTGTATGATAAAAACTTTGGACAACGTTTTTTACATACCTTTAACTATTGACTAATAATTAAGTACTCTTCATTCATGTCGCTAATCCTAACCGACAAACGTCATTTTATTGCGATCATGTATTAATATTAAGCAGTTAAAAGTGAACATTTATAATTTATAGGAGCAAAGATGTAAATATCTTTTATTGAAATACGCTAAATATACATGATGTAAATATGTTAAAAATTACGTTTTTCCGAAAACGGTTAGGATAAGCGACATGAATGAAGAGTACTTAATTTTCAGTCAATAGTTAAAGGTATGTAAAAAACGTTGTCCAAAGTTTTATGATATAGGTTGTAAAAAAATGGACACATTAGTGTCACAGCTAGTCCGTTCCTGCAGCTGTGAGTAATTCGCAACACTTTCTGGGATATTAATTTGAAGGGTCTTACCTGGTATAGATCATATAAAAAAAAATTGAAATATACCTGCTGGTTTAATAATTATGTGTCAAAAACGTAATTTCATGGGAGCTCTTTGGGAGCCCATATCTCCGAAGAGGAGGCAGATACGAAAGAAGTTTATATAAACTTGTAGTATTTTTTTCACGTGTTTTTTTCATATCCGGGAGATTTCCCAAATGATGAGCATGAAATTTAGGGGATAATTCTAGACCGAGAATAAATGCTATCTCTTCTTATAACATTTTTTTCGAAAATTAATTACTGACGGAGTTAGAGGGTGTTAAAGTTTAATTTTATTTGCAGTTTTTTTTGCAATATCTTTTGCCATGTTCATAGTATTTTGACGAAATCTCGTTTATGGGGCTTTTTCAGGATGCGGAGTACAAATTTGCCCACCGTTTTTTTGCATTTTGTAGAGGGCGCTACATAGGAGCCTATAATTTAACTTGAATGGTCCTAACTTTTTTATCCTACACTGTATGCGCATTTCGACTGAACATTTTTATTCTCCTAACCTTTTGACATAAAAAAGGTATACTACTTTTGTTTCGATAAATCTAACCGTTTTCGAGAAAAACGCTAAAATAACATTGCTTGCATGTGATGAATACGAAATCATTTTAATTTATTTTCCACCTTAAACATAGCATAGCAAAGGAAGGAATATTCCATGGAGTTCGTGGGAATTTTTAAAGAGTAATTAATTTATGCATTGAGGAGGAAGGACGTCACTTTGAACATTTGATTTAACTGTTTAATTTGTTGTTCTAGTAACTTATGTATTTTAAAACTGGAAATAAAATTTAACTTTAACACCCTGTAACTCCGTAAATAATCAATTTTCGAAAAAATGTTATAGGAAGAGATGGCATTTATTTTCGTTCTAGAATAATTATCCCCAAAATTTTTTGCTCATCATTTCCGGACACCCTGTATATAGGAAGTAAACCTTAAATAATCATAAATTTTCAAAAATAACATAATTATTGCCCACTTGGGGCATAGGAGAAAGTAGTGGTTACAATACTTAGCATACTGTTGCTCATCCATATAAACGTCATAATATCTATTGGTAGGTAATAAATACATATTAGCAAACCAAATAAGGACCTAATAAATTCATATACTAACCATTCTGGCGAGACTAAGATCATCCCATCTTTAAGATCAATGGCAGTATAATATTCATGGTTATGGAAAGATCCGTTTCTTTTCTCTTTTCTTACGTAAGGTGGATATACCCAAACAACCACATAACCGGTACAACTAAATTTCGTTTTTATTCTATTATAAAACAGATGAATCGACCTAGTAGTTTGAGAATTTATGGTAATACATTTTTAATACCTACTTCCAATTAACTGGTTGCGCATACTTTATCCTGTGGCGTTGCTTGGAAACATTACCAAAACATTATTTGAATAATAATTAGAGCGAAGCGTTGAATCTGCTTCTACGAAAATAATATTTTCCTCTTATGAAACTTATTTTTCATATTGACGGATTTCCTGTACTGTACAGTTGACGACAGATAATTTCGTACACTAAACTGTGACACTGTAAATGCAACTTTTTTACCTTTATTACCTTTGTAACGTGTTAATTGCTATCATGATAGCTGTCAAAGTATTGTCATTATCTTATTTGATTTAAAAATGCCTCATTTAAGTATTATTGAAAAAGCAAGAATAATATGTTTAGTAGAAATAGGGTGGTCTTATGGAAACATAGCTGATCATTTTAGATTACCTAGAAGTACTGTTCAAGGAATTGTAAAAAATGGCGTTATCATCAAAGACTTGAAAGGTCTGTTGGGTCTAGTTTAAATAATAGAAAATCATCAAATGAAGACCAAAATTTGGTGGAGTATTTAAGGCAAAATCCATTCGAAACTGCAGTATCCGCTATGCATTACAGGATTCCCTGCTTCATCTAGAACTGCGCAACGCAACGAATTTGGTTTGCTATGCAATATTTACCAGAAAATGAGTTTTTTGCCAAAATGTTATCCT
This sequence comes from Polydrusus pterygomalis, assembly GCA_963969555.1. Classification (NCBI taxonomy): domain Eukaryota; kingdom Metazoa; phylum Arthropoda; class Insecta; order Coleoptera; family Curculionidae; genus Polydrusus; species Polydrusus pterygomalis. Next base: position 27,672,572 of record OZ018379.1, read on the forward strand.
TTCCGATGAGAAAACTTTTCAGTCTACATATAATGGAAGGATTCGAGTATATAGACCACCAAATTCCCGATATGACGAGAAGTATACTCAAAAAAAGCAAACCAGTGGACGTTTCTCCGTTAATGTGTTTTCATGGATAAGTGTTTACAGTGCAGGTGTATGCTGGAATATTGGTGGAATACTAAACAGTAATATATATCTTCAGATTTTGGAAAATGTTTTTCTTCCTTCTGCCGCGATAGTTTTTGAAGGAAATAACTTTACATTTCAGCAGGATAACTGCCCTGTGCATACTGCAAGAAATATAGGAAACTGGCTTAGACACAACAACGTAACATGTCTGCTTTGGTGCTCAAGAAGTCCTGATTTAAATCCAATTGAAAATGTTTGGGGATTGATGGTAAAAAAAAAATTACAAAATAAATTTTAAACCATGCACAGAATGAAATAGAGTTATTTGTTAAAAAAAAGAAGAAATTTGGGAAGGGCTAACTACGGATTACACCAAAAGTATTATTGTGTCAATGCCAAGAAGATTACGATTAGTGATTAAGATTACGATGGCGCAGCAATTAAATATTAGTATATTGTTTGTTGTTTGTTAATAAATTTACGGTTTTTGGCTTTATACTTTTGTAGTTTTCCCGGCATTATTTTATAATTTTTTTATTTCGCGGCTGTAAAACACAAAAATATTTAGAAATAACCATTATTATGCTAAAAAATACTACATACAATAATTTACAGCTATGTATATAGCTGGTATTCAATCCAGGTATAAGCAGCAATGTGAGAAACCCGTTTTACCCAATTTTGTTGTAATTTAGTTATGTATGGATGGAGTGTACGAATTTATATGTCGTCAACTGTACATTATCGCTTTACATTTACTCCAGCAACTAGTAGAACATTTCAGGAACTTACCATGCCCAGTTTAGTAATATTAATTGCTAAACTGTACCAGATGGAATTCGGTCCCCATAATTATATATCAAGAAATAAAAAAAAACTAATACTTACCTATACAGTCATTGCGGATACTATAAATTCGTGTGAGTAAAGTATATAAGCAAATTTATTATTTACAAAAGGCTAATAGGTATTTCTGTTTCACTGTCAGAGTCGTCTTTTAAGTAAATAACAATGGTTGTATATAATATATTAGTTTGTAAATATATACACGAATCATCGACGAAGAAAATTTTTTTTCAGCTTTCGGCCAGTATATTTAAAACAGTTTTAATTGACTATATCACACTCGCACTTAGGGTAGGGGAAACATTGTTTTCTCTCACCTTTGATTTTATTTAATGTTACATGATAATATGCTCTATGGGTTTAAATATACAATGATACGGTGGAAGACGTAAGACAGTATGACCCATCTGTTCCTCCAAGTTATCACCTACGTATTGTTTTTAATGTGTATTTAAGACATCTCAAAAAGTTGTTTTTATGTAACTAAATTCAAAATAAATATTATTTTCTCTAACAAATATTCATGTATTTCAGTTTAGTTATTTAGATCGATCTGTTTAACGCTCTATATAACAATCGACTGTAATAACTAAATGCAGTGCGTTCATTTTGAACCGTCATGTCCAATTTTAAATTGTGTAAAATGCTCTGTGAGAGTCTCGTTTTGTCCAGCTTTAACTACTGTGATTTCCTTTATGGGCCATGCCTTGATGTAGCCGATAGGAATAGGATACAAAGAGTACAGAATACATGCTCACGTCTTATTTTTGAACTTGAAAAATTTTGATCATATTTCTCATACGTTCAAAAATCTCAAGTGGCTAGTAATGAACAACCGTAGAACTTTACTTTTGGGGAATTTTTGGTTACAACTCTAAATAATCCAGCTCTGCTTCCTTCTTTAAAAAGTAGGTTTATATTTCGTGAAAGTATACATTCCCATGACATGAGGTTTCCTAATAGTTTGACGGTGCCTCAGCATCAGAGTGCCATGTTTCAGAGATCATTTACCTACAACTCTGTAAAATTGTATAACTCCTTACGTTCGTACCTAACGAAATCGTTTTCCTTGACAGTAACAAATTTAAATTGCAATATAAAAATATCTTATCAATTTTCGTTAATTATTTTGTTAAATTATAATTTTTATCAATGTTTTGCTGGTCATTCTTCGAATCATGTATTTGTCGTCTTCTCTATCAGGTGAGAATGTAGCGTATTTTTCTTTTTGCTAGAATGTTAACTATTGGAACCATTTTTTTAAATTTCTCCTTTCTACGATATTTATATACTTAATTCTGTACATTCATAATTTTTTAATTTTGTTGTAATTGTTTTCTTTATTCATCATAATAAAAGACGTTTATCTGTGTGTATTGCGTTTTTGCATTGGTAGAAACCAAATGGCCAGCTCTTTTTTACTAAATGGATAAAATTAAAAATATATTTATTACTATTGTGTTATCTACTGGAATTAGGATACTTTACATTTTAAATTTTGGGTGATTATTTATAATATTTGTTTCTAGTTGCTAATCGCTTAATATTAAATATATAAATATTATTGTGAAGGGTAGTCTCCACCGACTAGTTGGATAAACAATTCCTAAGTCTTGGGGAAAACGGTCTAGGGCTGAAGTAAAACTCCTTTATTCCAAACGCCGGAAATTTATTTTTTCCTTTTTCAAGGCTACAATAAAGGAACAGTAGGTCAATGATCCAATATTTATGGACATTAGTATCAAGAGAAACCATTTTTGTAATTTATGCAAAGAAAAAAAATATTTTTCTTGTTAAATTGTTCTACCTGTATAGAGCTAAGCTTATTTTATGTAACAATTGTTAGTTCTATGTTAAAAAACCAAAAGAAAATAAAAAATATTATTGAATATATTGTTTTCCCTTTTTTTACATTTTCTTTCTCCTTTTTTTATATACTTTATTTTTTATTAATTATTTTTTTTTGTTTTTCTATTTTTGTTTATTATTATGTTGATTCAAACTGATTTGGGGCTATCCCTTTTTATGTTCCACACTTAGTAGGGGATACCCTGTGCTATTAAGAGCGGAGCCTTATAACTTTTATACCCCTTTTTCCATGGCAACATTTTCATGTGCCTCCATTTCTACCCCCTAGGGGCAAATTTTCCCAAAACATCAAAAGACGTACTGGCTTTACCCTGTATACATAAAAAATGACGTGATCCTTTTACAAGGATATGTCAATGTAATTTATTATTGTCTCTTGATATCACCAGTTTACTATTTAGTACTATTTAAGTAGCATTACTGTTTCGTCAGCAAATTATTGCAGTTAATAAAAGTTAAATACGCGTTATTTAACACAACATTATTTACAAATTATCATATCGAAAAATGTCACTTAAATTCATCTTTTGCAACTGTTAAAAATTAGTTACGTACATTTTTTTAAGCGATTAATTAGGGTTAAAACTATTACCTAAAATGTTCAAGATGTAATTTTCTATTAGTGTACCAATGACATTTCAATTAAAAGTATGCAATGCAAATTATTTATTGACAGCCATTTAATTGCACTTTGCATATATTTCTGAATTACATACATAATATGTTTAGAACCCTCTTTAAAATAACCTTGAATGTGCGAAGAGTAGGTAAAATACAACTGAAGAAAATCGACTTTAACCATAAAGACTTTAATGTTCGTCGGCAGCAACAACTTCAACAACCAAAGAAAAAGTTATTTTTTAAATATTCACTTATAATTTCCCTAGCAGCAGAATTATCGGGAATTAATTCTGCTGCGTAGGAGATTCGGTAAGAAACATTCAGAAATTGTTGAGTTTTTTCTTATTGTAATTTTTTTGCTAAAATGCTACAAAAACATATTTCCGGCGGCTTTAGTTAATTGTAACTAATTAGAGTTTTAGAAATTAAGTGCATTTTAGCCGTTAGTAACTCATTTTTGTTGCTAAAATGCGAGAAACATTAAATAATAACAAATTTATTATCTGAAATCCAATGTCTTTATAGTTTTAAATTCAAATAAAACTTTAAAAAACATATTTCCGATTAGTTTAGTTAAATATGACGCACTATATTTTTACAATAGAAGTTGATTTTACTTGTTAGTTAGTAACTAAGATTTATTACTAAAATTTCAACATTAAATCGTTTTCAACCATAATATCTGAAATTACATGTCTACATTGTTTCAAATAAAACTTTAAAAAAACATATTTCCGATGAGTTTAGTTAAATATTGCGCACTATATTTTTACTATAGAAGTTGATTTTACTTGCTAGTTAGTAACTAAGATTTATTACTAACATTTCAGGAACATTTAAAACATTAATTCGTTTTCAACCATAACATCTGAAATTACATGTCTACATAGTTTCAAATGAAACTTAAAAAAACATATTTCCGATGAGTTTAGTTAAATATGACGCAATATATTTTTACTATAGAAGTTGATTTTACTTGCTAGTTAGTAACTAAGATTTATTACTAAAATTTCAGGAACATTTAAAACATTAATTCGTTTTCAACCATAACATCTGAAATTACATGTCTACATAGTTTCAAATGAAACTTAAAAAAACATATTTCCGATGAGTTTAGTTAAATGTGACGCACTATATTTTTACCATAGAAGTTGATTTTACTTGCTAGTTAGTAACTAAGATTTATTACTAAAATTTCAGGAACATTTAAAACATTAATTCGTTTTCAACCATAACATCTGAAATTACATGTCTACATAGTTTCAAATGAAACTTAAAAAAACATATTTCCGATGAGTTTAGTTAAATTTTTGATGTGTCTCTTTTAGCCCCGGTGTACGATCTGTAAAGCAAATTGGTTAGTATTAATAAAAATTATAAGTTAGTAACAAAATGTATTTTGAGTGGCTTTTGCCAATAGATATAAAGCACTTCATTTTTGACAAAAAAATGATCACTTATTAATTTCATTAAGTTAATAGGAACTAACAAAATTATCGCGATAATCTCCCGTTGCTATAGGCAACGTAAACAAAAAGGAGCCTTCTTATTGGTTGAAAATAAATTTATGTAATTTTCATTAAAATTTACTCAGTTTAGGTTCAGGATCTAATCGCAGTTCTAGTTAGAATATTGGGGCAATTCATATTTGGGATTAGAAAATAAAAACACTACACTACACTGAAAAACACCCAGCGCATTTAAACCTAACTTAGCAATGCACGTCACTGCATCACGTACGATTTTTCTGTAATAAAATTGGAATTTAAAAATTTATATCAATTTTAAAAACAACTTTGCAAGGCATACGAATTGTTTTATTTGTTTGTTAAAAAATTATTATATCTTTATCGCCTCTTTGTTATCGGGCCTTTGACTACTGCACTGCCTGAAACGAATGGGAATGGAATATGTAAATTTTGATATTGCTATAGTAGACTAAACAACAAGTTCTGCCAATAAACATATTATATTTACTAAAAATAATTTCACAATAATGTAATCAGGCAAATTATATGTTGGAGTTGAACCAAAAATGGTTGAGTCCATTACTAGTTTTTATTTTAAAGCTTACGTTTAAGTTCTAATTATTTCCTTAGATATTTTGACCAAATTAATTTTAAATTGTTTAATGCACATTAACATATTACATAAAATTTTGGGGAAAGTATTATACATGTTAAAAAAAAACAGGAAACACGGTTTTTATGCCTTGGATAAATATTGTAATAAAAATTTTCCATGATTACATTACCTTTGTAAAAATTAAAACCTACTTTAATTAATACCAACAGTAGGTGAGCGAACACTAATGTTCTAGAAAACACACAATAAATAAGATCTATATTATTTTTAAACATAAATCGTTTCTAGTAGTCCTAGAGCTGGGTAGTAGTAGTAGTAGTAGTATTTAGTAGTAGTATAGTCTGAAGCTTTGACCTGATAACTGTCAAAGCTGAAAACAAACGTGCCACTCTTTCCAAAGGGGCATTGTTTGACAGCTATATAACGGCGTAAAAAAGTTTTAAATTTCTATAGTCGTGCATATAGCTCAAAAATTAAAGATTCTACGTAGTATACAGTATGACCAATAAAGTCCGCATCATATCGGATTTTTTTAAATTTAATAGCTTTATTGGAATTTTTACTTTGGGATCAATTTTTGCTTCGATCGAGATGAAAATTAAGCAAAAAAATAATAATCACGTGATGAGCATTATCTGTCAAATTCAAATTTTTTTCAAAAAATATTTCAATAGTGGGGTTATTTCTGAAAATATCGAAAATAGTTATTAAAAAAAGTTTTTGTTAAATGCAGTTTCTAGCCGACATGCAAAATTTTAGCTGCATAAGATAATTTTGATTTTTTTGATTTTTTGATTTGACCACTAAAATTTATTTTCCACTTAATGAATACTTAACTGATGACACTGTGTTCTCTTTTTTCTTAATATTAAGGTGTATTACTTTCAGACACAAACTACGTTTTCAAAAATATTTATTTTATGAAGTTACCTTCAGGGTCAAAAACAAATAAACTTCGCATCACATGCGACCAAATTTTAATAGCCCAATTTTGATTTTGTAGAAAAACACACATTTAATATGGCGCTACTTTAAAGAAAATGTATCTGAAATAAAGCATTGTCATAACTAAGAAGTTTTATGTAGGTTGCGTTGAGTCTTATTTTGCAAAAGAGTTGCAATTTACAAAATATGGGTAAAAAATCAAAATTATCTTATGCAGCTAAAATTGCACGTGGGCTACAAACTGCATTTAAAAAAACTTTTTCTTATAACTTTTTTCGATACTTTCAGAAATAACCCCACTTTTGAATTATTTTTGGAAAAAATTAAAATTTGACAGACAATGCGAATCACGTGACTACTATTTTTTTGCTTAATTTTCATCTCGATCGAAGCAGAACTTGATGCCGAAGTCAAATTTCGAATAAGGTTATTAATAAAAAAAAATCCCATATGATGCGGACTTTACTGGTCACACTATAGTAGACGTAAGTTTTAATATACATAGTTGGTGTCTAGAATACAAAACACAAGTATATGGTTCTGTATTATTCAAAATATAAAAAAAGAAATTGAAAAAATTGCTTTGAAAAATTAAAAAAAAAAAATGGAGTCTATAAAAGATGATCATCATTTTGGGGTTTGGCGTTTGGTATGATTGCAAAAAGAAGACGACTTATCTGGAGCGACTCCGTGATTGCACTTACAGAACTGTATCAAATCAACCGATTTTATATTCTGTTCGGACGAAGTTTGGACATTCTGACATTTGTATTTCCGACTCCCATAATCTGTACTATTTCGCGGCAAGTTGCTAATTCTAGAGGGGAGGGGGTACTGTCCCCCAGTACTTCTCCTTATCTACGCGCTTGATTCCTTCCATAAAAATCTGTTAAGTCAATGTTAACTACAAATTATACAATGTAATTTAAGAGACGATAATCTACATGGAAATTTAAATTTTTAACTGACAAATCTTATAGGCACGCGAAAGGAAAAACCGCTACAAGACATTAAGAAATTCCGTACATAATGTCACGAATGCTCTACATTTATTTCTTTATTGCCAATTATTGCTGTACTCACCTATATTAGCCACCGATTGCTGTCTACGTGTCTTGAAACGGTATTTGCAGTAACCACAATTATTTTCACAAACGTGCGAAAGTCTGTTTAAAAACGCGCGAAAACCGAACTTTTCTAATAGATTTGCCTTATTGATACCAAACCTAATTTCTTTAGTGGACAATAAAATGCCGTCGCGTCGGTTAAGTTGGTACCTTATTATTTGCCAGTCACTCTCTCTTTTGAATTCAATGTCATCCATGAACATCGGGTTATATTACTTTCATTCCAAGTGAAATGGTTGTCTTCGACTCTTCGATAACATAACGGGATATATTAAGATGCAATTTATCGAAAGTGTTTTCGGAAATCTGACGCGTCTAAGAAACCAATGTTACGTAGGTCACTAAACTATTTTTGTAATACGCCTTAACTGGAAAACACACAAGGACATAATCTATATTATCAATAAGTGTATATCTGTATATGTCGTAAGTCGTAGGCTAATTAGAAATTCAGTCGTTTTATAAATGACTAGGTAAATTGTAAAATGAAGAATAAATACTGAATTTTTACAATTCGACTGAACTTTTTAGGCATTTCATAAAACGCCGAATTGCTCTCAGGCTCATCGTAAACGGTTCTTCAATCTCGTTTGTTTTAGGATATGACTGATTATAACTAGTCGTTTTGTAAAAGACTGGAAAGTACTTAGGCATTTTATAAAACACCGGTTTATATTGTTGCTTGATCGTATAATATTTCAAACAAATAAATAGTAAGTTGAACACTTTATTTTTGTCATAACATCATAAATTAATGGGTAACTCTTACAATACATCTTCCGACATTCGCTCCGTAATTTACCAACAGAAACAGTTAAAAAACTAACAGCTGAAGAAGACTTAGAAAAGGTATTAACTAATATTATTTATAAGCGAAGAAGAAAACATGACCGAGGAAGAAGAAAATTTAACAATTAATTCATTTGAAACGCTTCAAAATACCAACCAAAAGTTGATACCTCTATTTCTGGGTCAGAATATTGCGGTTGAAGTACCTACATTCGATGGGGGATCACTAGACCTTAAAAATATATTGGGAACTATCGTAGAAATAAAAAATGGAGTATATCAAATTGGTACTAAGCACATAATTTTTAATCGATGGTTTTCAAAAGACGAAGTTGTTGGTATTGAATATCCCGACTCAATTCAGGTTTTGGAAGGAAAAATGATTTCTTTGAGAGAAGCTTTAACAAATTTCTCTATAATTGAAGGGTAGGGATTCAAAAAATGTTCCTGCAAAGCAAGCAAAACGCAGTGCCACACAAATTGGTGTTTTTGTTTTAAGGCTCACTTGAAATGCAATAGTAAGTGTCATTCAAGCGGACCGTGTTCAAATAAGTAAAATAATATTACTTTTAAATTATGTTAATTACATTATGTAAATATAATATACCTAAATTTACGTAGCGAATGTCCGAACATGTGTTGTAAGAGTTACCCATTAATTTCTTTTATGATGTTATGACAAAAATAGAGTGTCCAACTTACTATTTATTTGTTTGAAATATTATACGATCGAGCAACAATATAAATCGGTGTTTTATAAAATGCCTAAGTACTTTCCAGTCTTTTACAAAACGACTAGTTATAATCAGTCGTATCCTAAAAGAAACAAGATTGAAGAACCGTTTTACAATGCGCCTGAAAGCAATTCGGCGTTTTATAAAACGCCTAAAAAGTTCAGTCGAATTGTAAAAAATTAGTATTTATTCTTTATTTTACAATATATCTAGTCTTAATCTTAACATAGTATAAAACAAAGTCGCTATCCTGTCTTATGTGCTTAAATCTTTAAAACTACGCAACGGATTTTGAAGCGGTTTTTTTTAATAGATAGAGTGATTCAAGAGGAAGGTTTTATGTATAATTAACGACCCGCCCCGGCTTCGCACGGGTGCAGTTTCAGAAAGTGGCATGCCGGGTACTAATATATCGGGTTTGTATTTATACCAGCGGGTTGCAACGCATGCCGGGTACACGCTAGTTATTTATAAAACGCCTAGTCGTTTTATAAAACGACTGAATTTGTAATTAGCCTACGACATATACACACAATAATTCTGCGTATGATCATCTTACAGTAAGAGAAGTTTTTTTCAAGATTGATCCGAGAAATTGTAAGAGGTATGTGTATCCAATTGTTTTGACTGTTATTGCCAAAAATATGGTCTAATTTTGTATCAGGCAAAAACTGAGTTTGGGTTTCGTAAGGGATCTAAATAAGGGTATTCTTGTAAAGTTAGATGAAAAATCCATAGGGCAGAAGCATGTTGCTACGTACTTGGCAACATGCTTCTGCTTGACTCGATGCTCACTTGGGATATAATACTTTATTATTATTTTTATATTCAATCATGTTTTAATTATAATGCTATTTTAGCATGGGGCTATTTTACAATTTGGGGAAATCCTGGGACATCAAAAGAAAATAATTATAGAATAATTCTCTAGAATCTAAGGTAGAGAGTAGAGGTGTATCGTTCGCGAACGATTCGTTCAAAAAGAACAAATCACTTCACTGAATTGAAAGAATTAATTCATCGTTCTAAAAAGATTCGATTCTTTTTTGATTCACTTGTTCATTTGGTTGACTCTTGGGATTATTACTTACTACTTGACGGTGAGAAAGGCAATATTTAAATAATTAATGTCAGTTATTCTAAGGTACAGTACAAAAACGTTAAAAAATATTTTTTATTTACTCTTAAATACATACATATAGTAATAAATAACAAAGTTATAAATATACAATTACTTAAAAGTTAGTTACTATATATATTTATATTATTAGGTACTGTTAATACTTTCTGTGAATCTAAGTATTTAAAAAGTAAAAGTGTTGAAACTTAGAAACAGTTCCATATTTTTTTTATTGGCAACATTGACATTTTTATTTTTGGCATTCAAGCGACCCTACATATATTATTTTATTAATCTTATTAATGCGTGTCAAACATAATAATATACAATATGGGTTTGTAACTTCATAAAGTCAGTAAATCCAATACAGTTTTTTTTTTTTGGAAATGCTTGGACACTTTTATTAATAGTTTAAGTTGTGGTCTTTTTTTTTTAATATTGACACAGCGTGTCCCAAATAAGAGATATTACGATATTGAGAGTTTTTTAAAGGGCATGTTAAGTTATACATAAGTAATAAACTTTAAATTTTATTCCTTATATGAAAAGGCAAATATTAAGGAGCTCAAAGCACGAATAAGACATAAGTGTTGGTTAATTTCTCAGTAATTAGAAATATTCAAAACGAATTTTACTTGCATTTAGGATATTGCCAAATAGTTAATAGAAAAAAAGAAAGATAGAAATATATTACATACTGGGTTATAAATTATTACACTGTATTTTTTGTACTTAAAAGTACCTAATCTAATACCAAATAACATTTTCTATAGGGTTTTACATTTGCACCTAGAGAACTAAATCCCTGTATGCGCAAAATAAAAAAATATTCTATAATATTTAAAGTATTAGTTACATTTTGATTTTTTTAGGAACTAGTTTATTATGTAAATACATTTAACCTAAAATAATTGCACTATAGTGTGCATCAAGGGCGTCCATAGAGCGTTTTTCAGGGGGGGGGGGCAAAAACTTAAACATAACTTTTTTATATACAGTGTCACCAGTAAAGTCCGCATCATATGGGATTTTTTTTTAATTAATAGCTTTATTCAAAATTTGACGTTGACATCAAGTTGTGCTTTGATCGAGATGAAAATTAAGCAATAAAATAGTAGTCACGTGATTCGCATTTTTAATTTTTTTCAAAAAATAATTCAAAAGTGGGGTTATTTCTGAAAAAATCAAAAAAAGTTATAGGAAAAAGTTTTTTTAATGCAGTTTCTAGCCCACATGCAAAATTTCAGCTGGATAAGATACTTTTTATTTTTTACCCATATTTTGTAAATTGCACCACTTTTGCAAAATAACACTCAGCGCAACCTACATAAAACTTCTTAGTTTTGACAATGCTTTATTTCAGATAAATTTTTTTAAAGTAGCGTTATATTAAATGTGTGTTTTTCTACGAAATCAAAATTGGGCTATTAAAATTTGGTCGCATGTGATGCACAGTTCATTTGTTATTGACCCTGTATAAGGTAACTTCATAAAATAAGTATTTTTGAAAACATAGTTTGTGTCTGAAAGTGATACACCTTAATATTAAGACAAAAAAGAACACAGTGTCATTAGTAAAGTGTTCAATAAGTGGAAAATAAATTTTTGCTTAACCCAACGGAAAGTTTATCTATTTCTAACGATTTAATTTAAAATCTCTTTATTTTATTTTTTATTTTTTTACTTTCAGTCACAAACTACGTTTTCAAAAATACGTATTTTATGAAGTTACCTTATACAGGGTCAAAAACAAATGAACTTTGCATCACATGCGACCAAATTTTAATAGCCCAATTTTGATTTTGTATAAAAACACACATTTAATATGACGCTAGTTTAAAGAAAATGTATCTGAAATAAAGCATTGTCAAAACTAAGAAATTTTATGTATAGGTTGCGTTGAGTCTTATTTTGCAAAAGTGGTGAAATTTACAAAATTAGGTAAAAAATCAAAATTATCTTATCCAGCTGAAATTTTGCATGTTTGCTAGAAACTGCATTTAAAAAAAATTATAACTTTTTTCGATATTTTCAGAAATAACCCCACTTTTGAATTATTTTTTGGAAAAAATTAAAATTTGACAGATAATGCGAATCACGTGACTACTATTTATTTGCCTAATTTTCATCTCGATCGATGCAGAACTTGATGCCAAAGTCAAATTTTGAATAGAGATTTTAATAAAAAAAATCCCATATGATGCGGACTTTACTGGTGACACTGTATAAGACTATTTATTTAACTTATGCCTAATGTATTAATTTATTGATATGTTTTTATTATGTAATTGTTCAGTTTAGTGATTTGTTGGTCTACCAACTAACCACTGTACTATTCAATATTTATACTGAATTATGAAATAAAATAGTAATGTGGGCGCCTAGGGGGGGGGGGGGGGGGCAAGTGCCCGTTTCCCCCCCCCCCCTATGGACGCCCTTGGTGTGCATAAACAAGAAAAATATTTATAAACTGATATATGTCAGAGAAAAGAAAATTAAGAATTTAGAATAAGTCAGTGAATTTAGGATTGTCTGTATATATAAATGTTCTGCAACACTTCCTAAATTTTTTAATATTGTTGATATTTTTAATTTCTACGGGTAATATTTATGTTATATACAGTTTGGGAGCTAGGTAGCTAAAGAAGCGCAAATTAATATTTGTATTACTGTGAGGTATTCTAAGGTGCTTTTCAGTTTTGCTTCATGTTGTATATCTATAATTAATAGGTTTTTTTAGTTCTGGTTTTTTGTGAGTGAATATTGAGACTGCTAATATGTATAGGGATCGTACATTTAAAGTATCTTCATTGTAAAGTAATTGGGTCGAGTAGCGTTTTTTTTTTTAAATTATTTTTAATATTATATAATTTTGAACAACATTTAATGGGTTTAGCGGCCACCCCATGCAATTATGCCATGGACAACATGTTTAGCATTTATTGGCGAAACAGTATTAAAGATGGATAGTAGGTTTTATTATTATTATTTAATTAAATTAATTTTTGTTTATTTAATGTCTTATAAATGACAATAAAAAATTGAAATTTGGTACTTATGTTTAACTTAATATGCACTTTAAAAATAGTGAATAAAAAAATTAGGGTTGCCATTTAAAACAATTATCGATGCCGTAATATCACGAAAATGGGACACACTATATCAATATTTATTTTACAAAACAGACCACGACTTAAATTGGTATAACCCGTTCCCAAATATTTTCCCAAAAAAAAAGCTGTACTGGACTTACTTAATTTATTTCAAGGTACAAACTTACACTGTATAAACAAGATAGGTACCCTGAACCATTATACTCATTTTTTACCAACCTCTTTTCGGAATGTAATAGGTATATCAATAACCCCAGATTTTTGGTGTGATTTATAAATACTAAATAACGTTACTTACAAAAAATTAATTAAAAAAAACACCCTAAACAATTTCAACATGTCCATCCTTTTATTTTACTTTGTGCTTATTTATAAGCTAATCAATCGTGGGTTCAAATTATTTCCAATCCGATTTTGAAGATAATGACGATGATGCTGAAAATACCCCAGTTATAGCGGAAAATATCAGTTTAAAGAGAGTATATTTGGACTGCTTTCCTCCATTCTGAAAGGAAAGTATTAAATCATTAGTACTGCACAGTTACAAAGACCCTTTTGATGCATGCGAAAAAGTTTTCTCTCAATTTTTTGAATGTAGGTATACAATAAATATAAGTTGGCAAGTGTCATTGTAAGTACAAAATCTTTTAAGAAGTACGTTATATATCGTCGGTCTCCTCACGTAAGGGCGTAACTCAAAAAATCGAAAATTGCCCCGTAATGAGGATTTAAAGGCTGTTTTGATATTATAGTTTTTGGTTATCCTTCTAATCTTTTCAGAAATCCCCTTAACATAAGGTATTGTAAGAAATGCTTGCTCCTCTTTCGTTTCTGCATTAGTTTTTATTTCGCGATTTTTAAGTTTTGAGATGGTTTTAGTTACAAAGGTTTCAGGGTAACCATTATGTTTTAAATCTTTTTTGATATTTGAAATTTCAGCATTAAGGTCTTCCGGATTGTTGCAAACGTTAGATGCTCTGTGATAAACAGTTTGAATTAGGTATGTCCTGTTTTATGGAGTTTGAATGATTCGATCCGTGATAAAGGTATTGTCCCGTGTGAGTGGTTTTCCTGTACACTGAAGTTTTTATGTTTTTAGCACTTCGCTTGACGAGAATATCGAGAAAAGGTAGAGTGAAATGGTTTTCTGTTTCCATGGTAAATTTAATGGATTGTCTTTATACTATTAATATGTTCCAAAAACCGTATCATCTCTTCGTTGCTGTCTGTCCAGATAATAAAGGACATCATCAACATATCTAAGCCAAAGTTTAGGTTTTAAAAGGATAACCAAAAACTACAATATCAAAACAGTCTTCAAATCCGGAAATACGCTTAGAAGCTTTCTTACAAAGTAACCCCCCACCCTCGTAACGAACAAACCCGAACAAACCCCATAATGAGCTAATAAAAAGTCAACATTTAACCTCGCGAAGTGGCGGAACTCAATATATGAGGATATAGCAAATATCAACTAAAAGAAATGGACTTATCTAAAATTATAACAAATTAAGATCTCTCTTATAGGCCTAACTCAAGTTACGCCTATACGTGTTCTTCGAGGTTAGCTTTTTGCAGCAAACCTTTTGACGACAATATGAAGAATACCTTTTCTGGATGGATGTAGAAGTAGAGGGCTGAATAACAACTCTGTGATGGCTGCAATGCTTTTATATTATGCAGTGTGTCATTGCCCCAAATTGAGCAAGATATGTTTAAGGTATTTTGAAGGGGGATATGGCCAATAGCACTATAAGTTCTGCCATTGAAAGATCTGGAAATATCTAGGTACGTTCCATCCTAACTACAACTTGTATTTTGTTAAGCAACATCCTGACAACGGTACCTACCTATATCGTTAAAAGTATTCACACCGAAGACTTTGATGATTTTAACCAATAATTGTCAATCTAATAATTTTATCTGTTAGATTCAATGATTCAGGAAATAATGCAAAATTAACCGTGTGTGACCGTAGAAGTGAATGTAAAAAAAGAAGATCCATGTCGCTAAGTCTTTGAAAAACGAATCTTTGTTACTAAAACGATATCAACTAGCTATCAAACAGTATGATCTAAAAAAAATTTATTAAGGAACCAAACAAAATAAACAAAGAAAAGTATCAGGATTCGATAGACCGATTATTAGGCAGGAAGAACATAAACCGTTTTTTTAGATCTTTTGTACACTACCTACTAAAGAAGTATTATCAATTATTCATAAACCATTATATGACAGAATGTGCTCTATAAATAATGAAATGGTTTGCCTATCTTTCCTTGATCCTCGTTAGTTCTACAAGGGTTATGAAACTTTATTAAACAAAGACGATAATTACCATTGTTCCATTTCCTCCACTTCCCAATGCAGCTTTCAGAAACCCAGTTATAAATGATCCAGAATCTAGAGGTGGGTCTTTGTTACCTAACATCATGTCACCTTCGGCGGGAACCTAAAAATATTTTAAGTTTATAAAAATACACGGGTAGGTTGTTGTTGAGAAAAATAATTTTGACTCGCGCATTGCATTCATGACGTATACTCAAAACCAACTGAAGCTATTGAATGTATATTGTTCAATGAAGGAACGCCATAACTGAATGATGGAAATCTTTAAACCCATGTCAAGACAGTTATATTATTTACCTCTAGAAATTTTGTCGTGTAGATTTTTTAGCACATACATAAATAGATAATTTAAAATCTTTAAAACACTGCGGATGATACACAAATTTACCTTCATTTCGATTGCCACGACTATATAAAGGCATCGAATTTGCTTAAAGAAGATGTAAGCATGTTAAATCAACTTTCTCTGGATCACAATCTAAGGTTGAATCCATTAAAGTCATCCTTGATGCTTTTTGGGAATAAGAACAAAATTGGCCTTTTGAATGATAATATCAATATAGTTATAGATGGTGCTGGGCTCCCCGTAGTTAAAACAGCTAAAAATCTGGGTATAATCATGGATACTGAACTAAGGCTTAGGAAGTATGTCAAAAAACTCATTCAAAAGTCATATCTGTCTTTTAGAGTATTATACAACAACCGTCATGTCCTAAATTTTAAATTGTGTAAAATGCTAACTATTGTGATTTAATTTATGGGCCATGTCTTGATGTAGCAGATAGGAATAGGATACAAAGGGTACAGAATACATGCTCCCGCCTTATTTTTGGATTTCTAAAATTTGATCATATTTCTCATACGTTTAAAAAACTTAAGTGGCTAGTATGAACAACCGTAGAACTTCACATTTGGGAATTTTTTTGGTAAAACTTTAAATAATCCGGCTCTGCTTCTTTCTTTAAAAAGTAGGTCTGTATTTCGTAAAAATATACATTCCCGTGACATGAGATTTCCTAATAGGTTGACGGTGCCTTAACATCAGGGTGTCATGTTTCAGAGATCATTTACCTACAACTCTGTTAAATTGTACAATCTAATGAAATGGTTTTCCTCGACAGTAAAAAACTTAAATTGCAATATAAAAAATATCTACTCAGTTTTCAAAATAAGCACCTTCGTTAATAATTTCTTGTTAAATTATTATTTTTATCAATGTTTTGCAGGTCATTCTTCGAATCATGTATTTGTCGTCTTCTCCATCAGGTTAGAATGTAGCGTATTTTTCTTTTTTCTAGAACCTTAACTATTTGAACCATTTTTTTTAAATTTCTCCTTTCTACGATACTTCTATAATATCTGTACATTCATAATTCTTTATATTTATATTTTTTACTATTATCTTAGTAAGCAGTGCGGGGTTCAGTAGAGTAGCCTTTGTGGTTAGACTGCGCTCCACTTTTGCTTCTCTGCCTATTATTATTAGTCTTTGTAATTGTTTTCTTTGTTCATCATAATAAAATACGTATATTATTATTATTATTATTATTATTATACCTATAGTTAATTTGCATATTTTAACAAAACTTTTCCAAATTTAAAATAAGCCTCTTACGAAATTTCCCAATCAAATGGGTTGGTCCCTTGTTTGATACGAATAAGGAGCATATATTTAAAGGTTACAGTCTATAGAACGGAAAGAAACGTATACATAGTAATATTATTGGCAACAGTATTATGCAAACAAGTCTAACATAACGACTAATTATTTTAAAAAATAGGTTGCGTGACTCATAAAACCTATTGTCAGCACCATTGGAATTGTGATCTATAAAACAGTGGTACGGTAAAAATGAAAATCCGTGAGTAAGCTACGCCCGAGTTTTCCAAGGAAAGGTTTTGCATAGTCAGCCCTTATTGAAACGCAAAAGCTAAACCGTATGTTTTGATACATATTACTTAACAGATTCATTTGAACTTTTGCAATTAAATGTTTTATAATATTTTAATTAAATTTTTTTTTACATTCCTGCTTCAATACACATCTTTCTTATAATATAATATTCCTCTTTATAGGTTCTATTATATTCAGTAGTTTCATGTGAAGATTCTTCAAGAAACCTTAAGTTTTAACAAAGTCCTTTTTGTCATCTTACAGCTCCGTTAAGATGATATTATGCACCTTTTGATTTCCTAATATTTGGTTCAATGTAAGATGTGCTAACACACATGAACAAATTAAATAAGCCTGAACGAACCGGATTCGTTTTTTATAAAAGGGGTTGTGCAAATACTCTCTGCCTCTATAACTTTTTATTATACTTACCGGTCCACTCAAGGCTGGCAAGAGACCCGTTACAATCTTTCCTGTTAAAATACCCGCTCCTTTCTAAAAAAGAAATAACAATTAAAAATGCACCGTCTACAATACAGCAGATACCATTAGGCGACCGCGTTTAATATTCATAATAATAAATATGCATTTTTTATTTATTATAAGTTATATTACCTTGTATATTACGCGACACCAATAATTGTGTAATTTGTAATGTATAACGCTAGTTGTTTTATTTTTGAAATGATTGTCAGGTTAATTTGTCACCAACAAAGATATAAACTGGTTTGCTATTACAATGTGTCATTCTTCATTGCCTTTAAAGGGTTTCTACTATACTATTAAAATACAGTATTGATTATTTACGAGATGTTTTTCTGGAAAATGATCAGAAATAAAAGACATAGCACAAGAGACCTTATGACGTTGGACATCGCAAGGGTCACAGGCTTGAGTACTTCTAAACTATTTAAACTTGGTACTCTTCTATATTTACTTACAGGTCCTGGAGGATTTGCAACCCCTTTAATAACAGCACCAAGTAGACTGGCAGTAAAGGAACCAATATCTGAGCCACCTCCATCTTCACCTCCCTAAAATATATAAATAATAATTGTCTAAACATTTAATTAGATTAGAGAACCTCACTTTAGATGATCTAACTAACGTACTTACTTTAATCAAGTACGAAACACATACAAAATATTTTTTTATGTTCTACGAGTGCGATCGAATACTACGCCCCAAAGTAGATCAATAGGTTAGTACGAAATGGCAATGAGACATCAATCAAACCAATATTACATTTCAATCATCAAACTCTTAAATTGTACAGACTTTGACATTTTAATTTTGACGAGCCTTTTCTGATCGTAATCTCAAAATAAGCGACTCGTAGAGGTCCAAAACTTTTCTATTATTTAATCTATATTATGGACACCATTTAAACTAAACAAATACCAATAACAAATAATTTACTTACTCCAAGGAAACCTCTTAATATTTCAGTCAAACCATTAAAGTCGTAAGTTCCATCTGGATTTTGCTGAAAAAGATGTCAATTTTACATGACAAATAACTTAATTACAATTAATAAAAGTCTTTCTACTTACAGTGCTTAGACTGCCCAATAAGCCTAGAATAGCTTCTAAATCTATGCTACCATCAGGCTAAAAGCAAAACAATACATGGTAATTTTAATATATCCTATATACAAAGCAATATTTAATAAAATTGATCTTTGATATAAAATCCACTGATACTATAAGTACGTTTTCTATATATTCACTTTTAAAAACAAGAGATGTTAACTTTGATTATCTTTTGTGACCTAGGTTGTATATTGGATTGAAGATGTGTCATTTATTTATTTATTTATTTATTTATTTATTTATTTATAAGTATCAACAGCACAAGTACCAATTACAGATACATCTTACAGCTAGTAAACACAACAAAAAAAATAAAAATAAAACAAAAGGAAAGCCTAAAAGGCGAACAAGAATCAAAACCCCACAAAAGTAGGTACTCAACTGAGCACCACAATATTACGTACGTTAATTGTTCCTCAGTTTTCTCTCGACCAAATCCTTGAACTGGCCAAGACTAGTTGTATCTACATCAATATCTGATGCATACAGATTAAAAAAGTGGCACATTTTGTAAATTGGAGAATTTTTGTAAAGGTTTGTTCGAGGATAGGTCAGATAAAAGATATTTAGGGCTCGCGAGTTGACTCTATTGACAGCGAATGGTAGTTTACCAAGAATACCGGGGCAGTCAATTTTACCCTTCAAAATTCTAAACAAAGTGCATAGTAAAATTTTGATTCTTCTCTTATTCAATGAAAGCCTGCCAAAGACACCCAAAAGGTATTCGTTATCGCACCCTTTCTGAGGATATATACCGTATTTCCTATAATACATACATTTAACAAACTTTCTTTGCACTCTATCAATGAGTGTAACCCACACGTTATACTGGGGGGACGAAATTATTGCTTCCGTACTCCAAAACAGGCAACAGTAGGCTATCAAAAAGATGCCAGCTAACATCAATGCTAAAATCTTTGGTGTTCCTAACTATAAAACCTGCTATTTTTTGTGCACTATTAATTTTAGATATATATAATTAAGAATTAGGGTATATATTTTCAAAAACTTACGTAACGTAACGTAAACGACCTAATAAAACATAAAATTTAATACCAGATCAAAGAAAAATCGTATTAAAGTATCCGGCTGCAAAAAGTGTTAAATTTTTTTTAATTGGTTTATTACCCTACTCAGACCACTTAAAAATGCAGACAGTAATCCAGTTATCATATTTCCATCCTCCTCGCTACTTTCTTCTTCCTGTGAAGCATTTTCTTCAGTTATTTCTATGGAACCTTGTCTTGGGTTTCTTGTATCATTGACTTTATTGTTAGCCTGGGAAACTGGATCTAGATTTGTTGGTGCTGGTGATATTGGTAAATTCAAGGTTACATTGACTTTAAGACTGTTGGTTTGTGACATGGATATACCACTTGTTGTGGAATTTAATATTGGCAACTTGGACGTTGAGACTGTGGAATTTCTCACAAGCGATGTTTTGTTCTAAAAACAATTAAAAAAAGTATTTTAAAAAGCTAGCAGTAAAACAAAATTAATAGGTACTTTTATGAGATAAAAATTCAGGAAAAATTTCAAATACCCAACATATTTCATATCTTTCCCATAGTTTTTGGGTACTGTCAATTCACACCTTGCATATACACACTATTGGGAAGCTCCAGTAAGTAATATTGGGAATTCCGTTTGGGTTGTACATTGTACTGCGCAGTACAACCTACAACCCAAACTAAATTACTTAAGGTGGGAGTATCAACATGCTTGCCAACCTATAACCTATTCGCGTATATTTATTTAATTTTTCTAGCTTTTACACAAAATTTAAATAAAATCATTATCGTCTTTATATTTTATAGATAATAATTGACATATTAAATATATATCAAGAAATTTCATGAAATATTTTAGGAGAATTGTATAGCGAAAAATATCGGGTAAGATTTTTTTTAACATTGTTATGTCATTCTTCTTTCTCTATACAATTGTCCCAAAATTAGCAATGAAATAAATTGATATTTTTGTAATATGTCAGATATTACGTAAATATTGTACCGACGATATTGATTTTATTTAAATGTTAGTTAATGAAATAATAAACTAAAAAAAGCAACGCAAAATAGGTTATAGGTTGGCAATAGATGGAATGACGTTGAGAATTCCACTTTAAGTAAATATCTGCATTTATGTAGCAAAAAATAAATAATTCCCTCTCTGGCTTCGCCATCTCTTCTTTACGCCACACGCCGGCAACATTGATTGATCTGTTATCCTTATTGCATGCATCTAAACATAATATTTACCCTCTGATACGCATTTCCGAATTACTTTACGTAGATATTTTTTATTTTATGTCGTTCACTAGTTAATTATTGCTTTTAAAAATGCCACAAATATTTGAAAGGGTTTGTTTTTATTAGCTTATGGTGGAAAATAAAATGCTGGTATTATACCCCTACTTCTTAAATTTATCAAACATATTTAAGGAAAAGAAAGAAAAAACTAAAAGTCTTCCTCCACCAAATTTAATAGAATAAAAATTCTTTAAGGTCTCTACATGTTTCGAACGTAGGAACGTTCATCATCAGGAGACAGAAAAATTATTTAATGCTGGTGGTTTTAGCAGAAGAGAAAATAGTGTAGAACCTTAATGGAGCTTTTATGGAATTAAAAAATTGATACGTAAAAGTGACATAATATGAAGAAAATTGAGAAAAGTTCAAACATACCGAGTATGTGAAAAAGTCAGTAAAGGGGTCTAAACCAACCAAATAAACTGGGGAGAAATTGCCAGGAAGTAAACGGTGGACACCACCTTATAAAATAGGATTAAATTCTTGTTTACTAAAACTTAGTTTGTCTTTTTTATTATTGTTATTAAATTTGTTTGAAAACGATATTCGAAACTCGATATCTCGAAAACGATTAAGATTGGGTATATGGTGTGCTTAACATTTTTTTTTAGAATCTTGTAAATAATTGAAATATTAAATAATATACAGGGGGTTCCATTTAAAATAAAGTAACTTTGTTCTTTCATGGCTTTTGACTGATCCTGTATACTTAGTTTATGTGCAGTGTAATAGATTTCTAAAAACCCTAAAAGTTTTGTAATTATAATTCTTCGCTTGCTATCTTACTTTAGCAAATAATCGATCGTTTCCATATATAAAAGCGACCCTGTATACAGGGTGTCTCACGGTGACCGTCCATTAGAATATTTTGGGAAGTAATGCGATTTGAATCCGGCAAATTTGGATATTGGGGTTTAAAGAGATGCTCTTTTCAGAGGAAATAACGGCGACCTTGTGCAACTTCCGGTGATGCCGGAAGATGTCTCAAACTTGCTTATTTTAAATGAAACACCCTATATAATATACTTTTTTTGTATTCCTTTCTTCATTTCCAATAACTTTTATTAAACATATTTTTGCCCTACTCAATCCGTTTCTGAGATAAAAATTATTTTCCTCAAATTTTTACCTTTCACAGGGTGTCACCTAAATTTGAATATCTTTTCAAAGATCAAAGAGAGAAACTCGAAATTTAGGTTGTCATTAGATTGTATGGTGCTTGATAATGTATTGTCGGAAAATAAATTTTATATACAGGGAAGTGGAAAAGTAACAATTTTTGATCTTTATCAAAAAATTAACAAAACTAAATTTTTTTAAATACGATGCTATGTTGTTAGTTCATTGAATGGATAGGCGATAACATTTCCTATCAATCCACATATGATATCCCTATACCTAACTAGTATAGTTTTGAACTTATTTACGATTTTCGCAGAATCCTCTAAATATCAAGCAGTTTTATTGATTTTTTGCAAGAAGGCCATGATAAATAAAAAAAGAATACGCATCTATACAGACGCGTGTCATTGTCAGCAATTATTTATTTATCGACGTTTTGATACCGAGTTTATTCCAGAGAAATATTGCTGGAAAATAATACGTATACAAATGCTGACATATTAAATTTATTTTTTATTCATGGCTAGTGCAACAGAATCATAAGTCGAACATGCAGAGTTTTCAGCGAAAGTTATCCGAATTTAACACCAATGACCAGAACAAAATTTAGAAACATTATAAAAATCCATCTTAATTATGGAACGATTAATGCAGAAAGAATTTTACCCAGGCCAATAACGTCAAATGAAGATAACATTATCAATGTGTTGGACTATTTTCATGTTTATCCCGAAGCCTCTACTCGTGCAGCAGAATATGATTTAGGAGTTTCGCGACCATCTGTTCAAAGAATTTTAGCAGAACATGGCATGCATCCCTATAAGTTCAGCCTTCTTCATTCTCTTCAACCCGGGGACGCACCACAACGTGAAGAGTTCTGTGAAATGATTATAGTAAAAACACAAGAAGATCCAGCATTTTTACGTAAAATTATATGGACAGACGAATCAAAATTCACAAGAGAAGGTATTTTTAATAGACATAATTCTCATTTCTGGGGCACTACAAATCCTCATGTCAGGAAATTTTAAAAATAAATTCAGTGTAAATGTATTTGTTTTAATTATGCATGATCAAGTACGCTATCATATTTACGAGGGAGTGTTGAATAGCGAAAGATACATGGCCATTTTGCAAACAGTTGTGACAGACTTTGTTGATAATCTGCCTTTGGATAGAATCGATTGTTGGTATCAATTGGATGGCGCTCCGCCACATTGCGGAAATGTGGTTAGCCAGAAATTGTATGAGATGTTTGAAGACAGACGGATTAGGCGTCTAGGACCGTGGAATTGGTCACCAAGAAGCCCAGACCTAACACCATTAGATTTCTATCTTTGGGGAACACTGAAGCAAAGAGTTTACTCTACTTCCGTCGATTTAATGGAAGAACTAGTAGCCCGAATAAGAAGAGCCTTTGACCAACTTGATTCAGCCGAAATAGCAAGCGCTACTACATATGCTGTTATGTCTAAGAATGAAAAGTGTTTAAGAGCCAATAGGGGTCATATTGAACATTTAGATTAAATTATTTGCCTATGACGACTTCTGTAAATAGTAATAAAATAAGCTCACTACCGTAGATGTATATGACGTTAAATTTATTGAATACTATTTTTGAATGATAAATAAAAGCCTGACATCAGTTACTAAATACTTCTAATTGTGATCGTAGGTAAATTATGGTACATAATTCGAGTTCTAAGGCAATTACGCAATAGCCGCTACGCGGCTTCGTGCGTAATATGCCATTTACAACACTTATTACGTAATACACCATTTTGAGACTAGTTTTATAATTTCTTACTTTGCTTATCATGGCCTTCTTGCAAAAAATCAATAAAACTGCTTGATATTTGGAGGATTCTGCGAAAAATCGTAAATAAGTTCAAAAATATACTAGTTAGGTATAGGGATATCATATGTGGATAGATAGGAAATGTTATCGCCTATCCATTCAATGAACTAACAACATAGCATCGTATTTAAAAAAATTAAGTTTTGTTAATTTTTTGATAAAGATCAAAAATTGTTACTTTTCCACTTCCCTGTATATAAAATTTTATTTTTCGACAATACATTATCAAGCACCATACTATCTAATGACACAATGTAAATTTCGAGTTTCTCTCTTTGATCTTTGAAAAGATATTCAAATTTAGGTGACATCCTGTGAAAGGTCAAAATTTGAGGAAAATAATTTTTATCTCAGAAACGGATTGAGTAGGGCAAAAATATTTTTAATAAAAGTTATTGGAAATGAAGAAAGGAATACAAAAAAAGTATATTATATAGGGTGTTTCATTTAAAATAAGCAAGTTTGAGACATCTTCCGGCATCACCGGAAGTCGCACAAGGTCGCCGTTATTTCCTCTGAAAAGAGCATCTCTTTAAACCCCAATATCCAAATTTGCCAGATTCAAATCGCATTACTTCCCAAAATATTCTAATGGACGGTCACCGTGAGACACCCTGTATATCGTAGACGACCATGGACTAGTCAATAAATTTTAAAATTCAAGAATAATTGTTGTTTCATGAAACAAAGTTTTATTATTATTTAGCACACAAATTAACTACGGATATATTGTCAATACGCTCAGATAAAGCGATTCATTCATGAATCGCTTCTTAAATCACGGCACTTGAATCACCTCGCAGAAGCAGGGCCGTTCCTGGCAAGCGTGCAGGGCGTGCATGCACGCAGGCGCAAAATCGACGGTCATTCAGTATTTACTAAAAATTTTAAAAAAATTCATATATTTTATCATTTTAATATGTCTAAAAATTTGACCAAACGTTTGCCTTTTAAATAATCTGGCATGATATTTTAGAAAAAATTAATATAGTAAGTAAAATACTACAAGATCCGAGTATCCATAAAGAAATTGAAAATCTTAATCTTTATTTTAACGAAAAACGGTCAGACAAAAATGTTGATTTCCTCATCAATAAAGCTAAAGAAGAAGCAGCAAAAAACGATGCTGCTCTACATCGCGCCTGCCTGCTAAAGAAGAAGCAACAAAAAACGATGTAGAGCAGATATTCCCAATAGTACGGCAACGAAAATTTTAACAACAATTTTCATATGAAAATAAGGATGAATCCAAGCAAAAATTTAAAATCGCTTTTTATTTTCTAATTTTAGATACAACCATTGCGTCTTTACAAAGGCGGTTTGAGGGTATAAACAAATTTTAAAATTTATTTGGGTTGGGTTCATGTGCAACTTTAGATACCGTATTGCAAGTTGAGATTAATAGAGTAATATCTAAAGACATTGACGGCTTAGATTTACATAATGAAATTTGAACATGTAAAATTCTTAATCCTAAAAATACTACTGATTCACCCTTTCCCATACACATTTTATATTATAAAATATAACCAAAAAAAATCTACAGTCTCTTTTTCCAAATTTATTTATAGTCTTACTGATATACCTTACATTACCCATTTCAGTAGCTTCAGGTGAAAGAAGTTTTTCTAAGTTAAAACTAATAAAGAATTATTTAAGGACATCTATGAGTCAAGAACGCCTATCAGATTTGGCCATTATTTCGATCGAAAATGATATATATTTCTGAGGCTCTTGATCATAATCAGATAATCAACGAGCTTGCATCCGTGAAAGCCAGACGTGTATTATTTTAGGTATATCGTTCCTTTTTTGTTTTGTTTATTACAAAAATAGTATTTTTTAATTTTTGAAGCGTTTACTTTTTTATCATTAAAATATTGCTGTTAGGTACCTACCATATAAGTACTAGGTATAATATTGTTTTATGTTTTTGTTGTTTATTTTATTTACCTACGTTAATTTTATTCTCCTTTAATTTTCTTGTGAATATACTTATCAAATATTTTGTGTGATTTTGTTTGTTTTGGTAATTTTATAATTATTTTTTATCAGTTTTCTTACATTTCAAAACATTACCAGTTTTTCCCGAAATATATTTTTTAAAATAAAACCATTTTTTTTAAACTAGGGCGCACTAAAGAAACCTGCACGTAGGCGCCCCAGGAACGGGCCTGTGCAGAAGTAAATAACACTCGCACTTTAGAAAGTGGAAAAAAATCTGCTCTTGATGGGACCGGGATTCCCAATAAGAATTGACTGTGCAAATAAAGTTGTAAAATTGAATTTTTTTTAAAAGTAAATAAAAAACTTATTAATTTGTTTGCAACCAAATTGAATACCATGCATTATTTTAAGCATAGCTTCTTTATACAGTGGCCAATGCTCCTAAAGTTTCATTAAAGCAGATTTAATATGGTTATCTAACTTGACCCAAAAGTGACAAAAATATGCATACTCACCACCCATGTCATAATTATTGGATTGTAATTTAAGCTACTTATTTATAATAAAGTTATTAACGATAATTTTTTTGTTTCACAAACGACATAATATTATTATATCCTCTACTAAAAACAATTAATTTTATTACATGACTAAATTAATGATAAAACAGTAAAAAACACCGCATTATATAATGATTTTTCGAATTATTACAAAAAAAAATAAAAATAACTTAAATGGTTATGGTTTGTTAACGATGGAAAATAGGAAATAAAATAATTTCTTTAAAAGGCATATATGTAGGCCAAAGGTCACAAAAAATTGTCAGTGACCACTTAACACACAATTTGTATTTTAGTTACAAAACGTTTATGACCTACGCATATCCGCGTTAAAATTGCAGTTCTTGCTGCAGCATAGTTATGTCATTTTTAAGAACTTGCACAATTACAAAATATATATATATATCTATAAAATAATAATTATCGTATTATGGATGTACCGTTAACAGAAATTTGCAACATTTCAAATGAAAATGAAATTTTCTAATTGGGTAAAGTGACAAAATTACAAATAATAAATGTTTCGATAGCGAAGCCTTGCCACATCTTTGCGTTTAGATGTTCGAACATTTATTGCTTCACAGAGAGTGTTGGGTATTAAAAAATATCAACTCCAAAAATATGGTATCTAATAGCAATAAAAGTCAATCCGAAATAATTGAAAGCAATTCAAAATGTGGAAAAAATGAAACCTAACATTATAAATATTTTAAATAAAAAAATGCTCTAGGAGTGTTTTAATGTAAAACTAAATTATAAAAAATATTTGTTTGCATGATTTAAAGAAAAAAAAATCTGATAAATAAGTTTTTTCCGGTTTTATTATAAAATATTACCAATAATTTAAAGGATGATATTAAATACAGTGGCGCATATGGCAGTGGGGGGGGGGGGGGGAGGGTAAGAATCCCTCCCAGGGCTTGGTAAAAAGGTATGACTACGAATGAACTCGAAGGTTCTAAATTTAGTACGAAATTGCGATTCTTAAACGAAACTTCTCAAAACGTTTTATTTGGGATCTGGGTTTGTGAATGCATTGAGTGATCCCCTCTCAGAGGAAGATTCTCGGTACGCTACTGATAAAACATACCTATGTTGTGTGTAACTGTCGAAATAGAGCAGCGAGTACCGTACCATACATAATATCCAATAGAATCTTTAGTAGGTACTTACCTGTATTATTTAAAAAATTAATGTCTTTGGTGCCTTCTTACATTATTTATTTCTCTATCAATAAAAATGTCAATTAAATGTTAAAATACGTCAAGAACGTCAATCAAAAACTGTTTTTTTATTTAAATATTTTTGATCCCTTTTCATCCTTTTAGGAGCCGAGGAGACGTTAAAAAAATAAGAAATACTCAGTTTATTACACACAATTTTCAGTAATATAACTTAAAATTATTGACAGCTATAGATTGCCCCTTAAAAAAGGCTATACCCCTTTTTTGAACCCGTAAGTAAATATTGAAAAAAATGACGAAACACGTATATTATTCTTATTTTATTAAAGGAACTTAGGTACCAATTATTCCTCCACCAATTTTAGTTTCTGAGATACATATATTTTAACCCCTGTTTTTACCCCCCTAGGGGTTGATTTCTGAAAAATCCCTTCTACAGTGTGACCAGTAAGGTCCGCATTATATGGATTTTTTTTTATTAAGGTTGAATTCTCAACGTCATTCAAACTATTGCCAACCTATAACCTATTTCGCGTTGATTTTTTGAGTTTATTATTTTAATAACTAACATTTAAAGAAAATCAATATCGTCGATACATTATTTAGGTAGTGTTTGATATATTACAAAAATATCAATTTATTTCATTGCTAATTTTAGGAGAATTGTATAGTGAAAGAACAATGAGTGACAATGACATAATAATGTTAAAAAAATCTCACCCGATATTTTTCGCTATACAATTCTCCTAAAATAAGTTATGAAATTCCTTGATATTTATTAAATATGTCAATTATTACCTATAGAATATCAAGTCGATACTGATTTTCTTTAAATTTTGTATAAAAGCTAGAAAACATAAATAAATCTACGCGAAATAGGTTATAGGTTGGCAAGCATGTTGATACTCCTACCTTAATAACTTTATTCGAAATTTGACTTTGGCATCAAGTTCTGCTTCGATTGAGATGAAAATTAAGCAAAAAAATAGTAGTCACGTGATTCGCATTATCTGTCAAATTTTAATTTTTTCCAAAAAATAATTTAAAAGTGGGGTTATTTTTAAAAGTATCAAAAAAAGTTATTAAAATAAGTTTTTTTAAATGCAGTTTCTAGGCCACATGCAAAATTTTAGCTGCATAAGATAATTGTGATTTTTACCCATATTTTGTAAATTAAATTGCACCACTTTTGCAAAATAAGACTTAACGCAACCTACATAAAACTTCTTAGTTTTGACAATGCTTTATTTCAGCCACATTTTCTTTAAAGTAGCGCCATATTAAATACAAAATCAAAATTGGGCTATTAAAATTTGGTCGCATGTGAGTTTATTTGTTTTTGACCCTGTATAAGGTAACTTCATAAAATAAGTATTTTTGAAAACGTAGTTTGTGTCTGAACGTAATAATATTAAGGCAAAAAGAACACAGTGTCATCAGTAAAGTGTTCATTAAGTGGAAAATAAATTTTAGTGGTGCGTAAAAAATCAAAATTATCTTATGCAGGTGAAAATTTACATATGGGCTAGAAACTGCATTTAAAAAAACTTTTTCTAATAACTTTTTTCGATATTATCAGAAATTTGAATTATTTTTTGAAAAAAATTAAAATTTGACAGATAATGCGAATCACGTGACTACTATTTTTTTGCCTAATTTTCATCTCGATCGAAGCAGAACTTGACGCCAAAGTCAAATTTTAAATAAAGCTATTAAATAAAAAATATCACATATGATGCGGTCTTTACTGGTCACACTGTGTATGGATGCCTACGTTATACATCCTCGAAATTTCATAACTCCAGGTTTAGGGGTTTAGGCTGAGCGCTGATAAATCAGTCAGTCACTTTACAATTTTATATTATGGTATAGATAACAGCAGACAGGCATAAATCTAATATCGATAAATATTTTTTTACAATTCTCTCTTTAGTATATTGTAATGTAAATAGGTGTAATGTTCGGCTCAATCTCATTCAAGGACCTATTTTTCACATAAAATTTACTTAGTGCCAATAATAATTATTCATAAACCTATTATGTGGTTGCTTAACACATTTAAAATAAATATGGAAATCTGTGCGGTAAAATAAATAATTAACCAATTTTCATGGTTAATTTCCTTTGTGTTTTGTGGGTAATTATTATTAGTAATCGAGACAAAGTATAAAAAATATAATTACATCGTGTGAGTGGCCAACAAGAGTAAAGTAAATGTAAAACATGACTAAAGGAATATTTTCAAAGTATAGAAACACATTTTTATTAACATTATCAGGATCGGCTCATTATTGTCTCTTTCACACCAATGGTTGTTTCGCCTACAGGCTACTGACTATGGGAGAGAACAGGGACGCTGGTCCAAGTTATATTAAAAAAAAAAAAACCTAAATATTTAATCTGGTTCATCTGCCGAACTGTTGACGACCAAGAGGTCCACCGTTGAAAATTATGATATTGTGCCAGAAATCTTATTTTTTTATTAGTTTTAACATGTAGTAGTAACGTCGATGTTAAATTTGGAATTTGGTTTAAGAGGTGGCGCCGTCTTTCGGAAGAGACGTTAAACTGTGGGCCCCGTATCATGGATGTTGGCACGTTAAAGAACCCTACCCTCGACAAAGAGAGATTCGGCAAAAATTACCAGATAGTGTGTGACAAATTCCCTGGCGTCGGTGATTGGCCTCGTTGCGGAAAAAGGCCGACGTAAAATAAATAATTAAAAAAAAAAAAAAAAAAAAAAAAAAAAAAAAAAAAAACATGTAGTAGTAGTAACAAGATTTATTTAGCAATATGATTCAATTTAACAAGTTTTATAAAATATTAAAACAAATTTCATCATATCATCTTTGAAGCATTAAACATTTTTTATCAGTCATTATTCTGTTTTTTAAGTAAATATTTTTTAAAATTTCTAAAAGAACTCTGAGGTTTAATTAAAATATTCAAGTTATTATATTCACTTAATCCTTTAAAGAACACCGATTTATATGTCATATGGTTTGATACCCTTAGACAAAAATCTTTATATGTTATACCTAGTTGAATAGTTATGATTTTCAAAATTTTCAGTTATAAAATTTTTCAAATAAGAAGGCAGTAAGTTATGTTGTATTTTAAAAATAGAATTACAAATCAAAAGAAATATTAAATTTTTAACATTTAACCACTGCAGTTTCTCTAATTTAAAATTTATTTTCGTATTTTTACCCACATTTAAAATTATATGCGACGCTTTATTTTGCAAAACGTGCAGTCTATTAAATACCCCGACATTTGCTAGGTATAAAATAGTGGAACAATAAAAAAAAACAATGTAACATTATTGTGTTGTAGATTGTTTTTCGTGAAAACAACACTTTTAAAAAAATACCCATTCAGAGAACAACTAACTGAAATGAAAACTCAATGTTTTTTAATTAGATGCTCAAACAGTCCTACGTTTACTGCTAAGCAATATCCTAGGTGGTCATAAAATTCAGTTCTTACATTATTAAGTTAATATGCAGAGATGCGATTGCTTATCTCTGAAATTGCAATCTGTATCTTCATTCTCAAGAGCAACTTCTTTTAATCTAATTTGAATTTGTAAAAGTTTTATAAATTGTATTTTCCAAACTTTGATCCAAAAAAAACGTCGAATAATTCGCTGTTCAAATATGCCCACCCAAACATTCATCTTTTGAGGAAACTGGATCTTTGTTTGTACCGTGCGAGCAAAAATTATTTGCATCAAAGAGGGCTTGGATTAAAAAACGTAGGGCTTGGTTAAGATCACAATGACATGGGGACGATATATCTAACCAAATCTAGGTTACAATTTTGTCAAATTCATATTATGACATGATATGCCAAACTAATGATTAATAAAATAAGTAGACAAATACAAATTTATTTTTGTTGTTTACAAAATTAACAAAGTAAGAATATACACAAGGAAAAAGAAAAATAATTACATGGCTTAATAATTGCTTCTTAAGAATAGTCCTGCATGTTCCACAAGATCTTCCCACTTCTTGGGACAGGCGTCTTATACAATTTGTTGGCGTATTTTGCATTAATTTCACGAACGTTTGCAACAAGTTCTTCTGTTCTTACGGATGGTCTTGTCAGCCCATTGTGTGAGATGTTCAAGAAATTGGAAAAATTAGCGATGAATCAAATTACTTGTAACGACTGTCAAAGATGACGGAATAACTGATTGTTAATTCAGGTAGTTACTGATACCCAACAGGTATTAAGCTCTACGGCTAAGCATTACGTCCTTAGATGAAAGGCCCTCTTTGATGCAAATAATTTTTGCTCGCACGGTACAAATCTGTGTTCATTTTCTGTACTCAAATACCTACAATTTTGAACATTTGATTCATTGTTTATCGTAAAGGTGTATTCGTCGGTACAATAAGCATTAAGTGAGAATTTACTATCGATATTAGGTAACCCTTTTCTTCCCTAACTTTAAAAGCAAATTTCTTTCTTCGTATTACCCAGAAGCTGATTCCATTATTTTCTTTTACTTCAAGCCAAAGTTGTAACACTTCCTTAATTTCGTCTGCTCTAGAATCGAATACATCATTATTTTGCTTTAAGTAGTTACATTTATTAGTTATAGACACGAACTACGTTTTCAAAAATACTTATTTTATGAAGTTACCTTCTAAAGCGTCAAAAACAAATAAACTTTGCATCACATGCGACCAAATTTTAATAGCCCAATTTTGATTTTGTAGAAAAACACACATTTAATATGGGGCTACTTTAAAGAAAATGTATCTGAAATAAAGCATTGTCAAAACTAAGAAGTTTTAAGTAGGTTGCGTTGAGTCTTATTTTGTAAAAGTGGTGCAATTTACAAAATATAGGTAAAAAATCAAAATTATCTTATGCAGCTGACATTTTGCATGTGGTCTAGAAACTGCATTTAAAAAAACTTTTTCCAATAACTTTTTTCGATATTTTCAGAAATAACCCCACTATTGAATTATTTTTTGGAAAAAATTAAAATTTGACAGATAATGCGAATCACGTGACTACTATTTTTTTGCTTAATTTTCATCTCGATCGAAGCAGAACTTGATGCCAAAGTCAAATTTCGAATAAAGTTATCAATAAAAAAAAATCCCATATGATGCGGACTTTACTGGTGACACTGTATATACCGATTGTTTCAAACACTTTATTTGGTATAGTGACAGTAACTTTCTGAAAGCCCCATAGCATTTTGTCTTCCTTGTAAATTCGGCATGATAACCCACATAACCTATGTAGGGTAATTATGAAAAATAATAAAAAAACATTTTTTTTTCGTATTCAACGTACCGAAGCTGACGCTAAATGATCTAATTAGTTTCCGTTATACTAAACCGAATATAGAAATGCCTTATGTAATTCTTATGTGGTATTAAAAAAAGTAAAAGTAAACGACTTGTTAAGTGACAGTGCATCATAAAAGTGAAAAATTACTTATTTGAGTCGAGGCGTATTTAAATTGTTACAAATTTACTGTTTGCATGCTGACTTGCAGTATTTCGGCATGGTTACGCCAATTTATGACAATTTGTCCATCGGAAAGGGCGAATTTAGAATTGTGTCTTGAGAGGGGGGGGGGTATTGTGTTAACGACTTTCAATCGAACAAATAGTGATAAAAAATGCTTCAAAATTTTTTCAAGAAAGGGTTGATTGAAAAACTTTTTCCCAATTATACATTTTGAATGTTCATAAATAATTCTATTGTAAAAAACAAAAATTAGAATTAAAATTTAAAATTTTGTATTTAGGCTTTTTTGGATTATAAACAACTTTGTTCCATAAACATTTTGTCTAAAATAATAAATAATGGTACTTTTCTCTTAAAGCATTTTCATGTTTTCTTAATTTATCAACACCCTGTACATTTGATCCAAAATTCTTATATGGTAAAATAATTTTCTCGACAAGCAGCATTTTTTATAAAGAATAACTTTTCGTCGTAAAATCAATAATAAAGATCTATTTCCTCTTGTCAACTCCATCCGGGGACACACTGTATACAGGGTGTTAATTAATGTCATGCAGATATTTCAGGGGATGATAGTACTCGTCAAAATAGGAAAAAAATGCAAATATATGCATGGTCCAAAACGCCTTATTTTCGTTATACAGGGTGGCAAAGTTTCAATTTTTTTTCTCGTATTTTGCGTTTTCTCTTTTATATTCTGCGATAATTGTTTCAAATTTGGAACATTAACCCTTTTTTAAAATATCTACAATAAAGTATCAAAATTGCCGGTCGCAGTATACAGGGTGTTACATTTTCTTGATTCGGCTACAATTTTATCTTTCAGAACTTTTTTTTTGGCTCCCTGTATGAATTCCGGTATGAAATTTGAACTCTCTGTTCCTTTGCTTAGCGTTCTGGTCTCTTGTACTATTCTCGTATCTGTAACCGTTTTCAATTTATTTGCAAAAATATCCATCGATGAAAATTAAGTGTAGGCGAAATAACGCAATAATGAATATAAGAAAAAAATAGAGTGTCTGTCAGTCCATGACGCGAAGACTTGATTCGTGCATTTTAGCAAAAGGCGGCCATTTTTAACAGTTTTATTTTTATTTGATTAACTAATAAATTGTTTTGATACACAGCTTTTTACTCTGCGTTATTTCGCTGACACTTAATTTCCATCGATGGCTATTTTTGCAAATAAATCGAAAACGGTCACAGATACGAGAATAGTGCAAGAGACCAGAACTCTAAACAAAGGAACAGAGAGTTCAAATTTCATACCGGAATTCATACAGGGAGCCAAAAAAAAAGTTCTGAAAGATAAAATTGTAGCCGATTCAAGAAAATGTAACACCCTGTATACTGCGACCGACAATTTTATACTTTATTGTAGAGATTTAAAAAAAGGGTTGATGTTCCAAATTTGAAACAATTATCGCAGAATATAAGAGAGAAAACGCAAAATACTAGAAAAAAAATTAAAACTTTGCCACCCTGTATAACGAAAATAACGCGTTTTAGGCCATGCATATATTTGCATTTTTTTCTTATTTTGACGAGTACTATCACCCCCTGAAATATCTGCATGACATTAATTAACACCCTGTATAACTTCATTTTTACTTTATAGCATTTTTGAATCTTAGGAATCAAACTAAGTAAATTTACTGTGGCTGGCCGATATATTTATGGATTTTTAGAAGACAAAATCAGCAATCATCCTTTTTTCAAACAGTTTCTTTATTGGCATAGGTATATGTTGACGATGTGCCAACATGTTTTCTCGGAACTCATAGACAGTTAAAAGTACTTTTAGAATGTATTATTAAGCCTACACAATAATATCGAGTTTACAGAACAAGGAAATGACACCTCTATTAATTTTCTCGATTTAAATATTAAGAGAGAAAATGAAAGTCACCTTTTTTCGTTTTCCATAAACAGTCTCATATTGATACTATCATACACAGCGTCCTATACAATACAAATTAACTTATTTTCACAGTATGATCCAAAGACTAGTAAACTCTCCCTTTAAATATAATCAATTTTCTAAAATAATTAACATTATAAAACAAATTACCGTAAATAATAATAAAACTGAAATCTAATTAAAGGGAAAATATTAACACACAGTCTGCTCCACTAGTTTAATCGAAGAATTCAAAAAATCCTCAGACCGTACATGTTTCGAAAGCAAAAACCTTCATCTTCAGCGGTATATTGTTAATTGGTTACATGAAGATAAACCCTGACATTGTTTGGTAGTTGAGAAAACTGAGGGACAGAAAAAGAAAAGAAAAATTATAATTCATATTTTTAAAAATAACTAAATATAGGTAAAAAATATTAAATTTTTGTTTTCATTCGTGCTTTCAAAAACATTTTTAGGAAAATTATTGATTTCATTTTAAAAAACGTGCCAGAGCACATTTTGTGCCTAGAAACTGTTGGCTCTGGCACGTTTTTCAAAATGAAATCAATAATTTTCTCTCTCTTCGATCAAACTAGTGGAGCAGACTGTGTGTTATTATTTTCCCTTATAATATCACTCCACTGAGAGATGGACTACTTCCACAAAATTGAAATCTAATTGTTCAAATCTTATAAAAACTTACAAGATGGCTATTGACATAGTCTTTCCTACAAGCAAAAACTATTACACATTTAAACTTGTCACTCTCTTTGGACTACATAGCAAAATAGATGGCAATTTTATTATTAAACTTCATATAAATGTGTCTTACAAAAGTAACAACTCTTTAGGCAAATT
This sequence comes from Polydrusus pterygomalis, assembly GCA_963969555.1. Taxonomy (NCBI): domain Eukaryota; kingdom Metazoa; phylum Arthropoda; class Insecta; order Coleoptera; family Curculionidae; genus Polydrusus; species Polydrusus pterygomalis. The sequence goes on from OZ018379.1 coordinate 27,709,031, forward strand.
TATCAAAAACAATAAAGCCAAGAGCGATAAAAATAAAAAATCAGGCGTCTATAAACTAAAATGCAATGATTGTCCTAAAACATACATTGGCCAAACAGGTAGAAATTTTAGCAAAATAATACAAAACCATTATAACTGTTTTCTAAAAAACAAAACTGACTCAAACTATGCTAACCATTTACTTGATGATCAACATAATTTCGATACATGCTTTAAAATCGTACATACAAAAACTTATAACTTAACTTAAGAGCAGTAACCCCTTTTACCACAATGAAAATTGCCGAACGTTTTGCTGGTCAAACGAAAAGAAAAAATAAAAATTGGTATTTAGTAAATAAATTCTACTTTAAATACCCCATCCAGAAAAGTAAATGACGATCAAAAATATTCCCAAAATTTTTTTTAGAAATTTTTTTTATTTTTAGTAAAAACAATTCTTTATTGGTCAAAAGCAAAATGACTTTCCCGGGTGTAGAATGTTGTACCAAATAATTTTTTTTAAAGCCATTTTTCAATATCGGCCTTACTTTTTTCTCAAAAACGTTGGGCGCGTAAAGTGAATTTAAGCGTGTAAAGTGGATTTACGCGCCCAACGTTTTTGTTTTTGAGTAAAAAGTAAGGCCGATATTGAAAAATGGCTTTAAGAAAAATTGTTTGGTACAACATTCTACACCCGGGAAAGTAATTTTGCTTTTGACCAATAAAGAATTGTTTAAGATATTACAAAATTACTAAAAATAAAAAAAATTTCTAAAAAAAATTTTGGGAATATTTTCGATCGTCATTTACTTTTCTGGATGGGGTATTTAAAGTAGAATTTATTTTCTAAATACCAATTTTTATTTTTTCTTTTCGTTTGACCAGCAAAACGTTCGGCAATTTTCATTGTGGTAAAAGGGGTTACTTCCTCTTAATAAATTTGTTATAATTTATGGAAGTAAATAAGCTTAAAAATTCTGACCTGTTACTTAATGATCAAATTGACTTAAATAGTTTGCCTTTGTTAAATTTAGTCTGTTGACAATATACTTAAGATTTTGTAAAATACCCATATTGTTCCTAATTTACTTATATTGAATCCTCTGTTGGGTGTTCCCGATATGGTAATCGTTCCACTGTTTTCATTTTAGTCTTTTATACTTTAACTTTATTGCACCTCTTTTGTTTTCAACCTTTATTATATCATTGTCACCTGACAAAGCCACATGTTATCATTTTTTATTTAATTTCAAGGAAATTTAAAAGCTTAAGTTGGTTTAACTGTATCCAATAGAATAAAGTTGCTGTAATGTTCCCTATACCTACCTAGTCTTAATCTCCACCGTTAAAGTACCTACTAAAATTTAAAAAAATGCTTTTTTTATATTTTGACTTTAAGCTGCTTATTTATGATTCAATTTGAAGAGAAACTGCTCATTCATATCTTAGTTTTATAGGCTCAAGTTGCTGAAAACGTATGTATAAGGCAGAAAATCCAGATTTTATCAATCTTTAGTAAAATACATATAATAATCATTAAAACGTTCCTACAATTTGACTTAGTCATTTGTTCCTCTATCGTTAACTGTATGGAATTGATGGGAGTTTTTTTTTAATTTTGATAAAATATTCAGCTTTATCTGAAGAAGCCAATCACTATATTTTATACCGTTTAAAGTTCAATATATACCGAAAATACTTACTCCGCCTGAAAACTCGGAAGTGAATGGAATTATTTCATTTGTATAAGTTTGTTTTTTGGTATCATTTGTTAAATTTCCTTTAAAATAAATGTCAAAGTTGGGAAATTCATCATTGTAACTTGTCAGCGAATTATCCTCGTCCTAAAACAAACATTGAAGTATAATAATATGCAGAGGCGGATTTGCTAATTGAGAGACCGGGTCCTAACAATATATTACTAGAAAATAACCTAAGTAAGTTTTGCGGTTGCAACTTTAACTTTAAGTTTTTTTTATTCCTAGAGGGATTAAAAGCATTGTAAATTTTTCGAGAGATAAAAAATTCTGTAGGAAGGACCTGTAGAGTAATAATTAAAAGTAACTCTTCAGTACTTAAAAATAGTGACTCAAACTACAGAGGGCAAAAACATAGTTTATTTGTAAGTTTTAAGTCAACTTTGGCTTGTACATTGAAGTCCTTATTTTTTAATGTTAGATACCTTCCAATATTTTAAAATTATTCAATGGAAAAAAATGCCTGTTAGGGTTGGGCCATTTGAAAGTTTTAAATGAAATTTTCTTTTTTGAACTTTTCAAAACAGAAAAATTTCACTTAACCTAAAAAGTGAAATTTCAGTGACATTTTTGAAATTTTCACCTAAACCTTTCAACTGATAAATGTCCTTATTACATTCGAAACTTTGGTCGCTTACATAAACGGACATGCTCTACCAACCTAAAATATTTTTGACAATACAGTGATGCTGCTTCCACACAAAAATAATAGTAACTTTGATTTTTTAAATATATTTTATTTTATTTTCGAAACCCCCATTACTTTCCTTACAATTTTTATTAACTCTAATTTATAATTATCTTTTACCGTTTCTAAGATATAAATTAATTTCAGTTTTTTTTGTCCGAAAACGTCACTGTTAAAAATGCTGATAATTTTGAACTCTAAAACACTGAAATCCTGAAATTTGGTAAATAGTTAACTAATACCATAGGGCTCTTTGCCCTAGTCCCAAATCTTAGTTGCAATATACAGGGTGGTTGAAAAATACACTTATTCTGGTAACTTGAAAAAGTGACCATAAGTCCTTTTTTTCAAATGTAACACCCTGTATATTATTACGGATTTGAAAAGCTGCTAAAATTTCTCTTAATTCTTGTATATCATACCTGTACCTAACTAACTAGTTTAACCATTTTTTTAACATATTAAGCATGAATTGTGAAATTTTATATACAATTCAATTTTCATCTGGTTATTAGTAAGTTAGCCATAACAAAAACTGATGTTTGCGTATGTTACTATGGTTATCGTTTTGACATTTCATTAAGTGAAGAAAGCGATACCACCCTATCATCTTCCTCAGCGAGGAAGAGTATTCTCTACACGACTCTGAGTCGAGCTTAGGTCCAATGTCAATGGATGATGAAGACAAAATGTCAATGGACGAATACGACAAATAAATTAATTTTTCAAATTACTTTAGATATTTTATTTCATACTTATACTTTAGTACTAATTTAAAAAAAATAAAATACCAGATAACTACAACAGAAAATAAAATTTAATGAAAATTTCAATAAAAATTTCATAAATTTCAATGAATTTTTCACGACATTTAAGATTTTTTTAAAAGTTTCATAAATTTCACAAAAATTTCATAAAAATTTCATAAATCTCACAAAAATTTCATAAATTTCGAAAGTTTCGCAGAAATTTCATAAGTTTCATAAATTGCATGAAAATTTCAACTTGAAATATCAAATCCTCGCTGAAGTGAAATATGCCCAACCCTACCTGTATGTATTGTGTAATGATAAAAGTGTTTCTGTTGAACTAAGAATCTATCTTTTCTACAACCGTGGGGAAAATTTAATTTTGAACTAAAATTGAATTCAACATTAAGTAAAGCATACTTACTTTAAATTGTGTATTTCCAATAAGCTTTTCCAGCAACGTTGCAGGGAAACAATATACTGAACCGATTAATAAGATAATATACCAACAAAACATTTTATTTTATAAATTCTTTTAACCTTTATTAATAAGAAATCAATGCACAACCTATCAACTTTTCATGGCAAAAACTGAATAAAAACTAAAGAAAATATTGATGGAATTTGCAGAAGGAAAGATGTGCAATATGATTAGCAAGTTTTAAACATTGTTATTTTAATAATGACAACTTCTTTGATTTGGTAATAAAAATGTTAAAGTAAAATTATATTTAGTCAGGTAAATGTTGATTGCTTTTATTACAAACTATAGTTGACAATGGTATTTGACCCACTGTCTTCCTATTAATACATATGAATTATAACTGTGTAATTTCTTCCTAAATTACAGTAGAGTCAGTCAACATGAAACTTTCAATATGTGGGTAATTTATTTCCTGAATGAACGTATTTTTTTAAACTACTTCTATTAAAAGTTGCAACAATATTAAATTTTTAATTTATATTGTCATTTTTGGTTCAACAGACCGAGACGAAGAGGAAAAATAATTTGGGACCTTGCCGAAATTTTGCTAAATTGATTAATAACTTAATTTTAAAGAATACTTTATCACTTATAAACGAAAAAATTACCACTACTTATACTGTATTTCCTAAAGTAAATCAATTAGGTAGTTCCAAAATGTTTACAAAATTTTCACCTAAACCTACCGATAAACTATTCAAAACTTTCCGAAAATCTTTCATATTAAATGCTTTTACGTTTAAGATTACAGCAGATTTCGAATTTTTGTCATCTATTTTCTTTGTAAAATTCGACGCCTGGTGCTTTGAAAAATCTACTAAAGAGCGAATTGAGCTGCATCTATTTTATACTGTGTGTATTAGCCAAATGGAATAAATTCGATAATAAATACATGGTGGCGTGTCCGAAAAAACGCTCGGACACGTCGATTGGTATTAATTTCTAGTTGCGCATTTTTTTCAATAAAAACTTTTTATACAAGGTGTGTCATGTAACATTAGCAAATACCAACTTTCTTATTTTAAATGTTAAAATAGATTGAGTACTTCTGGTCGAAAAATAGCCCCAATGTTAGATGTTAGCCATTTATCGATTATTCGAACATTACAAGTAGATAAAATGTATCCCTAAAAAATAATACCTACTCATGAGCTCATGGAAGACGATTTTGATTGAAGAACGTATTTTTCTGAGCGAATGATGGCAATGTTAGATAACAATTTGATCCAATTAGAACATGTTTTGTTTTCTGATGAGTGCACCCTTACACTTCACGGTAATTCTAACCGTCAGACTTGCCGCTATTGGTCTAAGGAAAATCCTCACTGGATAAGAAAAGAACATATGGAATATCCTGAAAAGGTTAATGTTTGGGCAGGAATAGTTGGAGATCATAGCATAGGTGCCTTTTTCGATAATGGCATAGTGGTATGGATGGCATCTAATCAGAAATAATTAAAAATAATCATATTCATTTGTTGCGCCTCTGATGCACATAGTAAACAGAGTTTTCTGTACTGGTGTTTTTCCCGATATATTAAAAAAGTCAATTATAATCCCCGTCCATAAGCAAGGCAGTAAGAAGCTTGCCACAAATTATAGACCAATTTCCTTATTGAGTTCTGTTAGTAAACTACTTGAAAAATGTATTAAGTCTAAATTTTCAAATGTCCTCGAGAGACACAAAATATTATCTCAACATCAGTATGCTTTTAAGAGGGGCACCAGTACGGAGGATGCACTGTGTAGAGTGACAGAACATATACTGTATAATATTAACAACGGTGAAAAAGTTTTGGGTATATATCTAGACCTTGCTAAGGCATTTGACACTGTGGCGCACCAAATACTTTTAGAAAGATTATAAATCATTGGTATTAGGGGGGTTGCAAATGACTTGATTAAATCATATTTGGAGGGGATGACTCAAGCAGCTAAAATCGGGGATAAAATAAGTTCTACTTTGGGAATAAGTGTTGGTGTGCCACAGGGTACGGTTCGTGGACCCTTACTATTTAATATTTATATAGACGGGATAACAGCGGTGATTAACGAGGGTAAGGTTTTCTGCTTTGCGGATGACACTGCCATAATTTTGAACGGACGCACATGGGAATCTGTAACCCAGAAGGCTGAGATGGCAATTACTGTAATCAAAAACTGGCTTGATTTAAGTTTGCTATCTTTAAATATCAGTAAAACTAAATTTATGGCCTTTAGCCTAACTAAACGAACAAGTCCGGAAATTCAGAGCTTACGAATTCATGTACCAAACTGTAACATGGATAATAAATGTAAATGTACGGATAAAATTAGTAGAGTTCAGTTTTTGAAATACCTAGGAGTGTATATAGATGATACCATGTCGTGGAAAAGTCATATTGATTATGTCACCTGCAAAGTTAGAAGGCTAATTTATAAATTCTACAAACTAAGACATATTTTGCCACTTAGAATTGTTAAAATGGTGTACTTCTCACTTGTTGAGTCAGTCATAAGTTATGGCATTGTAGTTTGGTGTAGTGCGTATAAATCACTAGTGATTCCATTGCATGTAGCTCAAAAATATATTATCAAAATAATTTTGTTTAAAAATAGAATTTATCCTATGGACTTATTATTTCTGGAAAGCAAATTATTAAACATTGATCATACATAAAGTCAGTGATTAGATTTATGATTAGAACAGACTACTACAAAAATGTAATATCTCACAGATTAAACACAAGAAATGCAATAAGGCAAAATTTGATTGTGCCGTCTGCGGCCTTCTCAGCATTGCAGAGACATATTTCAGTTAATGGTTCAAAAACCATATAGACGCCTAAAAAATAAAATCAATGACTGGATTATAGAAAGTAGGATTAACATTGAACAGTTGTATCACTGAAGTGTAACCTTAACACTTCTTCCTCTCTGTCCTTGTAGAAAGTGTAAAACTTCTTTTTTAATTTCGTCTTCTCAGTCTGTAGATTGATGGCATATACCTGACTTTAGGTTAAGCTGAGTCCTTGGGAAGCACTCACAGATTCACTTGAATCCATTGTGCTGCCTAAATACCTTATTGTCATTCCTGTATGTACCTACATAATAGTTCTTACTTAGAAACTAGTTGTTGAAACTCATAATTTACGGACTGATATAATATGTTATATTATTGTGTTATGTGATTCATACTCTTTAATAATGTTTTATGAAGCTTGTATTGTAATATTGTACCTAATGTGCTTACTTGTAATACTTGTAATGTTATTATTATTATTATAAAAAAATATATATTATATATATAATAAAAAAAGGTTAAAAATGCAAAGAAAAAGGAAAGTTTATATACTCACTCACTCAGTGTTATAAGATAAGAGATTATTGTTAGATTAAATTATTGTTAGTAAATAAATCAAGACCAACGGAAAAAAAATGACAATATTAGATACAAAAACTGTCTGGCCTGTTGGAAGTTTTCCAGTGCCATTTAAAATTACTTACACAGATAATGTCATAAACAAACTTAGATAGGTATCTAAAGAAGCAAAAAGCAAATATTATACTTAAACAATATACATAAAAATATAACAATAATTCTTTATTAAACCAAGTAATAAATGTAAATAATACAATTTTAATAAAATTGGGGTTTCCTTATACAAAAATGGCGATAATTATTTAGCACTGCTCCAAAATAATGTCTTGCCAACTTTGACAAACTTATATCCTGATCCAACAAACCCACAACTTCCAGCGAATATGATATGGTTTCAGCAAGATGGAGCACCGCCCCCCCATTACCAAATCAATATTCGGCAGTACCTCAACCGAGTATTTCCAAATCGGTGGATAGGGAGGTTGGAAGGGATCACGATCCCCTGATCTGACGCCATTAGACTTTTTCTTATGGGGTTATGTCAAAAATATTGTACACAAAACTAAACTCCTCGATGATTTAAGAAGACGAATAATAACGCTTGCGATTAGATCGATCACGCCTGAGATGTCCAGTAATATTAGAGAAATTTCTATTTAAGATTGCCAAGACGTTCGCGGCGAGCATTATCAACATCTCCTACATTAATGTTTTTTTTACATTATCAAGAAATAAACAGTATTACTTATTAGGTTTTGAGTGTGTTGTTAATTTTTGCAATAAATGTGAAAACTCTTAATATTTCCGAAACAGTTGAAGATAGGTATATGATATTGTACATGAAATATGTCTAAAATTTTGTGAAGAATCCAAAAATTAAATAATATAAAGGGTGTTGCATTTAAAATAAAAAAATTGGCATTGGCCAGTGTTACATGACACACTCTCTGTATAAAAAGTTTTTATTCAAAAATATGCGCAACTGGAAAACCAATCGACTTGTTCGAGCGTTTTTTCGGACACGCCCTCATGTATTTATTATCGAATTTATTCCATTTGGATGATACACACTGTATTTTGTCCCAACAAAATGAAATTTATAATAAATATTGTCACCCCTGGTGCAATGACAGGCAACTCATTAAAACGGTATCCCTCTGTTGTTTAATGGTGAATTAGACAACCTTTCTAGTACCCTCGTGCGTCGGTATCACCTCTTAATGACTTTAAATTTAAAACGAATATAAAATTTAATAACTAAGACCATTTGTTGAAAATGGTTTCTTTGGAGGTATATAATTTATAACGCATAAAAAACGTATTCAATATTAATATTGAGTAATACCTTGTCACACCAATAACAATTACTATACACTACTTTATTTGCCGAATCAGTCGTTTTCATATAACATTTGAAAGCCACTATAAATAGTCAAGGTTGTCATAAAAACGGTAGTAAAAACTTTAAAAAATTATATACAATGGCCACTTCTTTGCCGGGTGTTCCACAGAAACACTACGTAGTTTATTTTATTCAAGGTATAAAGTTTCGATGTCTTAGTCTTACGTCTGTCACTTTAAACCCCTAATTTTCAAATTAATACCGTAGTAAACGGCAACTATATTTAGGAGTTTATTACCGCATGTAAAATGTAAAAACCTGACTGTCATCGAATTTCCCCGAAACCACACGATTTATTTCAATTTGAAAAAAAAATTGAAATACCTTTCCTTAAATTCTGTTTCTCATGCAGCAGATTTTTCGATAACCCTTTCGCTTTCAAAATATACGTGTATTTGTATCAATAATAGGCCAGGTTTAAAAATTATTTTCTTCCAAACAAAGAGCCTAAATAAAAAATCTGTTGCAAGACAAACAGCGGTTGAACCTTTATCTATCCAGTGATACCAAATTAATACATGTTTAATTAAATTTTACTGGTGATATTTGGTAAGCAACTATTTTTGAAATATTTATCTCGGCGATCGTTAATAGTCAAGAAGTCAAATGTACAAAAATTACTTTATTATTTTTAAATAAACAAATATACATACTGTCCGCGGATAGGGTTTCCAATAGCACAAATGAATGAAAAATTTCATTTTTCGGGAAAAACTCATTCGAATTTTCATAAATTTATCATGTTCTCCGATGAATCGACATTTTCAACAAACTGGAAAGTGTCTTCTGTGCATATTAATACTGGAGCGAAAATAATCCCCGTTTTGGAATTCCTGCAAGAAAACAATATTACAAAAAAGTAAATGTCTGGTGTGCGATTTCTTATTATGGCATTATTGGCCCATACTTTTTCGAAAACACATGTAACCGTATAGGAGTTACCTTGAAATGTTGAAAACATGTTCTTTCAACAAGATGAATGCCCTGCGCATTTCGCAATTGAAGTGAGGGAATGGCTTAATAATACATTTAGCCACAGATGAATTGGTCGGAATGGTCTGGTTCTGTGGCCCCCAAGAAGTCCTGATTTAACTCTTTCAGATGCCTATCTTTTGGGGCGCAAACAATTAGTGTACTCCAGTCCAATTGAGAACGACGTACAGTTTCTAAAACAGCGAATTGTTAAAACTGTTCAAACAATTTCCATTGAAGAAATTCGAATAAGTTTTGACCACATTCGTTTACAGCTGGAAAAATGTGTTGAATATGGAGGGGGAGTGTTTAAATAGCAAATTATGAAATTATTATTTGTTGTTATTTTAAGATTTTTTTGTGTTATTTCCGGGGTCATTTCATTTGTGAAATTAAAAATACATATTTTTGGTAACACCAAAAATTAGTTTTTGAAACCTTTTGATACCCCTCTGTCATTGATAATGTATGTATTTCGACCGCTAATACTGCTATCCAAAAAAAAATTCTTTTACCTCTAAAAATTAAAAAAAATAAAAATATCGAAGATTTATTTTAAATCTCGGATTTAAATTACAAACGTTATTCTAAATAGGTTTTCTAATAGGCATTTTGGTCAAAAATAAAAAAATAAAGGTAGTTTGCTCTTGGAGAAAAATTATGTTTTTGAAGTTTTTGCGAAGCCTGTATAAAAAATCAAAATTTTCTCTTCGTGAATTGCATTTTTTACAAGCAAACCTTTTTATCAAGAATGATTTTTTCCCGAAAAATGAAATTTTTCATTCATTTGTGCTATTGTAAACCTTATCCGCGGACAGTCTATATATTTTGAAATAAATTCGATAGGTTTAGAGGGTTTCGAGTAATTGGTATAAATGCATTTCGCAAGTAAAAGCGATGGTAGAGTCTCAAGTCATACATACCATAAGCATACCGTATCTATGCACAGCGTTCAATAAATAAAAATATTATCTTTTTACTTTTCTGGGTTACACTCTTTTTTGACTGTTGATGTTTTTTTTCCGTTCTAATTAATCTTTCCTAATTAACCGATAGCGGAACTATTAAGATAAATGTCTTATTCTAAAGAGGATATTATTAAGTAATATCCTTCACTATAAAAATTGTTAAAGGTGACATAACATTTACATAATTGTGCAATTTTAGGCGGGCAGAATTCCTGTCCTACCTAGAAGTAGGTAATTACTATAAAAACATTTGCTGCGGGATATGAAGAAGAAAATGAGGTAAAATAACATATTCATTTTTCCAATAGATAATTTGATTTACGTCCGCCATATTGAAAAAATGGCGAACGGGTTCGTTTGGTGCCAGTGCAAAAACAACATTTAAAAAAAATACCTTTTAAGACAATAAAATAATTTAAATGGAAACTTAATGTTTCTTAATCACATGATCAAACAGTCTTCCGTTTACTGCCAAGCTTTAATTTTTTAACCGTTCATACCGTGCGAGCAAAAATTATTTGCATCAAAGAAGGCCTTGCATCTAAGGACGTAATGCTTAGCCGGAGAGCTTAATACCTGTTGGGTGTCAGTAGCTACCTGAATTAACAATCAATCAGTTATTCCGTCATCTTTGACAGTCGTTACAAGTAATTTGATTCATCGTTAATTCTTCCAATTTCGAACAATTCACACAATGGGCTTTACGGAACAGCACAAAACATTTATGGTTAAAACGTATTTTCGAAACGGGGTTAGAGTAAATGGTGGCAATACAATAAGGGTTTGAGCATGGACGATTTTCACGAACATTTTCCTAACGTTGGTTTTATTGCTGGGGATTTTTATCATTGCCTGAAAATAACCGTGGCTGTGTTTAGGGAAACAGGTTCCATACAACACAAAAAAAGAGCGGGAAGACCATATTTTCAAGTATTCCAAGAAATACAAGCCGCAGATTTTGAAAGACGCAGAAATTACTCTCAATGGTTTATCCAAAATTTATTGGAAATAAATGATTTATTAGACCTGACATTTTTTTCGGATGAAGCCTGGTTTCACCTCTCCGGTTATGTGAATTCTCAGAATACACGTATGTGGAGTAGTGAAAATCCCAATTTTTTTTGCACCCCCAAAATATTGGTGTCTGGTTAGCTATTTCCCGAAGAAGAATGGTTGGTCCTATTTTTTTCCATGACACGTTACAGTACAGCGGTATAGAGACAATATTTTGAATCCATTTGTGGAGCAATTACTTGACGATGAACTACGTTTTGGATATTTTCAACAGCCGCCGAAACTACTAACTACAAACGTTCGTGGAATAATGCAAATACGTGGGAAGATCTTATGGAACATGCAGGATTATTCTTAAGAAGCAGCTAAATTTATTTCCTTATTCCAAGAAACACAAGCCGCAGATTTTGAAAGACGTAGGAATTACTCTCAATGGTTTACCTAAAATTTATTGGAAAGAAATGATTTATTAGACCTGACATTTTTTTCGGATGAAGCCTGGTTCCACCTCTCCGGTTATGTAAATCCTCAGAATACACGCATGTGGGGTAGTGAAAATCCCCATCCCCCAGTCCACATTGCACCCTAAAAAAATTGGTGTCTGTTTAGCTGTTTCCCGAAGAAGAATTATTGTTGGTCCTATTTTTTTCCATGACACAGTTACAGCACAGCGGTATAGAGACAATATTTTGAATCCATTTGTGGACGACGAACTACGTTTTGGATATTTTCAACAGGACGGTGCAACCGCCCATACAGCCGCTGAAACTATTAACTACTTACGCAATTTTTTCGACGACAGATTGATCAGATTTCGATCAGACATTGAATTCCCACCTAGATCACAGATTGTTTATTGGTTATGGATTACTTTGTTTTTCCTAATTTAAAAAACAGTATTTTTAAAACACCAGTTGCAAATTTAGAACAATTACAAGAAAGGATTATTCAAGAATGTGGTAACATTGGAGCATGGCGGTGGCCAATTTCAGCAATTTATGTAATTATTTTTTCTTTTTCTATCTGTATATTCTTACTTTGTTAATTTCGTAAACAACAAAAATAAATTTGTATTTGTCTACTTATTCTATTACTCATTAGTTTGGCATATCATGTCATAATATGAATTTGACAAAATTTCAACCTAGATTTAGTTAGATATTATTATATCGTCCCCATATCATTGTGATCTAAACCAAGCCCTACGTTTTTTAATCCAAGCCCTCTTTGATGCAAATAATTTTTACTCGCACGGTACAAGAACCTTCAAAAAAGTTTAATACAAATTTAAAATTAATAGGCTTTTAGCTCATATTTTAATTTAACGAATAACGAGTTTCAAATCTTCTTTCTATAAATAATAATCTATTTGCACTGCGTTTTTATAATGGCTATAATTATCGAAAGAAACTTAAGAAATTGGGGACTCATATTCACCATTACCAAATCCCACCCTCAATGATTCACCAATTTTACTTTTATATCGTACAATTATCATGTAACATTGGAAAGTCCTTAACACAGTCAAGGTTACCAAGAACAAACAACCATTACATATAAAAAATATAATTTTTTTTTATTTTAATGTTCTCCCTGCAATGACCACAATTTTTTTCATTTCGATTTACATCAGTAATTGCTTAGGTATAGCTAGTCAGTCACCCAGCAGCAAACGACTTTTCAATGCAAAATCTATTAGTTATGCTCCCATGTCTCCCACAAGTTATAAGGCCAGCCTTTACCATTAAACTAATTATTCCATCGATCTGGAAAACATATTTTACCAACAATTCTATTCGAGAGAGATTAATTTATAAATTTAATAATTTACGTACTTTCAATAAGAATCAAGGCGATCAAGTTTTTATTATAAAATATATATGCTCCAGTTTTGTTTAATTGGCGAAACAGCTTATGCAGTTATTTCACAATAGGGCTAATGTTTTTATTTAGAAAGTTACTTAACTACTTAATTACTTAAATCAATCAATGGTCCCACATCGATTTGATTATATGCGTTGGTAATGAAAATGGATAGTAAATCTAAATGTAAATACCATGGGTAGGCAACTGGTAATGCTTTATAAGATATCTTTAGTCTAGGTATATTATAAGTGAAAGTGTTATACCATAATTAAATGAATCAACATAACAGATTTTTTTTATTTTAAAGGTTAACTATTATTTATTTATTTATTTATTATGACAACATTAATTTAATAAATCATAATTTAAAAAAAGTCCCAACCATGTCGGCGTATTCCTATAGGGTAACGCAGAAGACACCCAATAAATTTTTTCAGCTGTATAAAAACCTAAAGGGTCCATTCATTTCATTATAGTTCGAAGAATTTTGGTCACGGGCTATTTTCACTTATAATATCACAAGAGCTTAAATTATTTCCAGGAATAATTTAAGCTCGCGTGGGATTCGGTAAGAAAATTTCACACCACTTCACACCATAATTTGGAAAAAAAATTATTAATCAAACTTGACATTTTAAAGTAATTTCACTGCTTGTCAAGTTGGCCAGGGTATTTTGACATAATATGTTGAATTGTCATTTTTGTTTAACCGGTTCTGTCGCAAAGCTTAGTAATTACTAGGTATATAGTTTAAAACGTCTGTACGTTGAGTGTCGAGTTTAATAATAAAAAATACATTTCTACCACTTTTAGTAACCTTAAATTATGAAAGGGCGATAGACTGAACTAATACCCATCTGTGTTATAGCATTTGGTGTAACTAAAGTTGGTATTTTTTTTTTATTTAACGAATTATAGTATATGATTTTTTTAGAATTTATTTCATGGTGAACTAATATACCTTAACAAAAAATACATTTCTACCACCTTTAGTAACCTAAAATTATGAAAGGGCGATAGACTGAACTAATACCCATCTGGGTTTTAGCATTTGGTGTAACTAAGGTTGGTAATTTTTTTTTATTTAACGAAATATGATGGATATACCTATTATGTATATATATATATTTTAGAATTTATTTTATGTTGAACTAATATCTTTATTGGCAAATCTCTAATGATATCCACTAATAGGCAAAATAATAACGAAATAAATTTAATTATTATAGGTTATATAGACATCTAATTAATTCGTCACCTTCCTATTCACCATTAAGAAGAGAGGATGGGTTAGAATTCAAGCAACATTTAAATCTTATGTTTGTACATCCGACGTTTGTTGAAATATAAATTGTTAATGCATAATAATTAAACAAATTTGTGTTTTCTGTTTAATGAAACGTTATAGCGAATAATAAATAATAAGTTACATAATTCAGATATTTTGCATTATTCACAGGTATATGTACATTATTTAATGGTTGTAGATCATATGTTTACCTTTTCAACTGTCAAAAAATTTCCACTTAAATATCGTGGCGCCTCGAAAAAATTTCCGGAAATTCTTCTAGTTTCCATGGCAACTAAATCGTGTTACTCAGTTGGAAGTTATGAAAAAAGTCAAATTCAGAAGATCCTTATAGCAAATAAATTTTATCCGTATAAACCGCACTTTAATCAAAGATTGGAAGAACAAGATGACGCGAAACGACCTGATTTTTGCTTGTGGATAGAAGACAAAATTTTAAGTAGAAATGTTGATTTTTATAAATGTATCATGTTTTCTGATGAAAGTACATTTTCTACCAATGGAACCGTTGCAACCCAGCACGTTAGGTACTGGTCTTTAGAAAATCCCGAATTCAGAATTATGACGAGAAGACAATATTTCACAAAAGTGAACGCGTGGTGCGCAATATCCATCCATGGCATAGGGCCATATTTTTTTTGATAACACGTGCAATAGATTATCATATTTAGAAATGCTGGATACATTTTTCAATGATGAACTCGAAAATCTACCATTAAATTTTCGACAAAATATGTATTTTCAGCAAGATGGTTGTCCAGCCCATTTTGCTCGTGAGGTTAGAGAATGGCTTGACCGCAGATTTGGTCCAAGGTGGACTGGCAGAAATGGCCCAGTTTTGTGGCTCCCAAGAAGCCCCGACTTAACCTTAGTGGATATGTTTTTATGGGGCCGTTTAAAACAAATTGTTTTTGCTACCGCAGTACCGAATGATATTGAAGTACTAAAGGGCAGAATTATCCAGACTGTCCAATCAATATCTCAGGAAGAAATCAGAAATTCTTTTACTTGTTACTCTTAAGCAAAGTAACATTTTTGCAGTTTTTACTCACCCTGTATAAAAAAATAAAGTTTCTTATGATAAATCGTATTTTCTAGACAAGCAAAAACGTTTTTTAAGAGTTAATTTTTTTTGTATCTTTCAAAATAAGGTATGTTTACGCTTAAGCAAAGTAACATTTTTGCAGTTTTTACTACCCACACTGTATAAAAAAAAATTGAAGTTTATTATGATGAATCGTATGTTCTAGACAAACAAAAACGTTTATTAAGACTGACGATTTTTCGTATATTTCAATTTTTAGTCCATTTGTCCTCTTGTAAACCCCATCCTTGGACATACTGTATATATCAAATTACCTTTAAAAAAGGCTCAACAGAAATATAAATCTGACTGGTCCGAGCGTTTTTTTGAAAAAAAAAATACACCACAGGTTTGATTTATTTTGTTCCAACCTTTACGTTGCCCCTGTATGTTTAAGATGGAGAGGAAATTTTACAATAATTATAAAAAATTATCCTGACTATATCTGCTCATTTTAATAAATTTAAATAATGGTCGTTTTTTTAATGTTTTAATATTTTCAGGTAAAATATTAAATAATATTAATCCATTATTCATTTGAAAACTTCCCACCACGTATTTTCCTGCTTTAAAATGAAAATGTGGAAAATCGCTCGGACCCGTCGATTTTTATTTCGAGGGGGACATCTTTTGCGTATATTGTCAATCTTGTTACTTCTAGCCCCTAGGAGAGAGGGGGGTAAGATCTCAATCTTAAATGTATACCTCTATTTTATATAATTTTTTTGGATTCTGCATAAAATTCTGAACATTTTTTAATAAAAGCATTATTGGTCTATACTAAACAGTTCCCGAGATATTGGCTCTTGAAAAATGAGATTTTTGAACTTTGACAGCGTCTAGCTTTCTAACTGTACGTCTTAGAGTAAAACGACTTACATGTCCCTATTTTTGATTTTTATTATCTTGCCAATAGTGTCAACTTCCGGTTAAACCGGTTGTAAAAAATATAGTACTTCCGAAAGATAATAAAAATCGAAGATAGGGACATGTAAGCCGTTTTGCTCTAAGACGTACAGTTATAATGCTAGACGCTGTCAAGTTTTAAAAATCCCATTTTTCAAAAGTCAATATCTCGGAAACTGTTTAGTATAGACTAATAATGCTTTTATTAAAACATGTTTAGAATTTTATGCAGAATCCAAAAAAAATATATAAAATAGGGATATCCGTTTAAGATTTAGATCTTACCCCCCCTTCCTCCTAGGGGCTTGAAGTAACAAGATTGACAATATATGCAAAAGATGTCCCCCTCGAAATAAAAATCGACGGGTCCGAGCGATTTTCCACATTTTCATTTTAAAGCAGGAAAATCCGTGGTGGAAAGTTTTCAAATGAACACCCTGTATAACAATAATCGTTTTCCAAAGTTACTGTTTATTTTAATAGTTTGTAAAACTTAGTTTGTCTAGTATCATGTCTATGAATATCATATACTTATGTAAAAGTTATGTTAGAAATTTTTTGTTTTAAAAGTAAAGAATGAATAAATATGCAAATTTTTAAATTACATAAATTATTTACATCTAGGTATTTATTTGGTTTATTTAAATTTGTTGTTGGTTCTAAGTGCGGAAATCTATGAATACATTTAATAATTTTATTTTGTAATTTCTTTAAAAGTTTTAGTACTATTGAATTGGCTGAACCCCAAATAGAAATAAGATACTGAATTTTTGAATGTACTAATGAATGATAAATATTTTTTAAATAATTTAAAGATATACAATGACGAATTTTAAAGAATATCTTAATTAACGGAGAAATGTAAGTTCGAATATGTTCTAAATGTTTTCTCCAGCTTAAATTTTGAAGTTAATTTATAACATTGCAACCAGTCAAATATAATTTTTAAATCTTTTTTGATATTTAATTGGATGTCCGCAATATTTTTAGCATAATAAATAATTTTTGTGTCTTCGGCAAAAGTTCAATTCGTCCATATAATTTTAATTTTGAAATAGAATTGATATAAATAAGAAACAATGTGGGTCCTAGAATGGAACCTTGTGGTACTCAACATCTAATTGTTTGATAGGACTAATATTTCTTCCTATTTTAACGCACTGTTTTCTATTTATTATATAACTTTCAAACCAACGATACATTTTTTCTCTTATACCTATAGGTATCAAATAATTTAACTAATAATTTTGAATGCTATTTGGTGCACAGGATTGCCACTATAAAGTTTAAGGTTTTCTTAGGTATTATATGGCTGTAGTTGCTAGTACATAGCCTTTAGAACTCGTCACTAAAATGGATAATCATAGTATATTAATAAAATTGAGCTAATTTGTGAATAATACTCTAAGTACCAAACTATGTAGGACCATTATTTTTTAATATTCATATTAACGACTCATTTAGTATAAATTGCGATGGACAAATTCATAGTTTTGCAGATAATACTACAATTTTTTATACCGATACAAATTGGGAAAACCTAAATAATAAAATTAAAAAAGATTTTAAAATTATAAAAAATTGGTTTGATAACAATTTGTTAACAATTAGTTTTAATAAATCTAAATATATTTCTTTTACTTTAAGCCTAAATAACCTACCACAAAATATGAATAGTATTCAAATAAATGAAGACATTCAAATTTTTAAAGTCAATAAAATAAAATATTTAGGAATTATTTTTGACAGTAAATTAAATTGGAATTTTCACATAGAATACTTAATTAAAAAATTAAGAAGTTTACTACCGATTCTTAAAAACATTAAAATTTTTTAAAATGTATGACATATGGAAATATTATATTACGCGTTAGTTAAAACTGATTTAAATTACGGAATTTTGGGTTGGGGAGGAATAAATAGAAATTTAGTTAAAAAATTAGAAATATTACAAAAAAGGGTTCTAAAAATTATATTCAATAAAGATTATTTTTATCCTTTAAAAGAATTATATTCAAAAACAAAAAAGTTGAACATAAGACAACTTTACATTTATAACATCTTAATATATATATTTAAAAATAAAAACCTTATACAATTTAAAAACCATAATCATAATACACGTCATAAAAATTAAATAACCATAAAACCTTAAATAAATAAGTGCATAGGACAAAAAAATTTCAAATATTTATGTTTTTATTTAAACGATAATAATTTACCAACAAAAATTAAAAAATTTATTTCATTAAAATTTTTTTAAGTCGAAATAAAAACATGGATATTAAAAACAGACGATTTGAAAATATTTTTAGAAATGCTTTAATTAATTAATATTGTTCTGAATAATTTATATAATAGTTAATATAGGTTATATATATATTTCTTCAAAAAAGCTGCGTTTATACTATAAATTAACATTTTTAGTTTAAAAAACTTGATTTTTAATGAATATTTATGATTTATGATTTTACATACTAAAACAAAAAATAGGATTTGCCCCTAACAAGCTCAGCTTCAGGAGATTGAAGAATAAGTTTATCGAAGACAACATAAACATATTTATTATATTATTAAATTTTAAATAAACTTATTATTATTATTATTATTATTATTATTATTTAAGTTAGTTAATTTATAGGTTTACAAAACTTTATATTAATTAGTGTAATTAACGAATCACAAAATCATTCATGAACTAGTTTTCATTACCAATTCTAAAACCTATTAGTTTCAAGTAATACTGCAAGTTTAAACATAAATTTCATTTTGTGCAAAATTAGTTTTAAAAATATCTTCAAGGACGTGTGATTTTTACAAAAAGACAGTTTAATTAACTTAAATAGTTGATGTCATTCAGAATATAAATTTCTATTGTTATATATTGTTACTAAATAATTATAATATGAAGACTTAATTAATTTAAATTTATCATATTGTTGTAAGGTTAGATAGTTACTAAAGCCGAACTGATTACTGATTTGGGTATAGTCCCTGGGAAACTTAATACATTTGATTTAACCTAGCTATCACATCATTTTTAAAAATTATTATTAGTAGTTTTGTAGGTACCTAATCATAAATAAATGTAATATTTGTTTTTAACAATAAAAATCATACATTTCAATTATTTTAAATCCTTCGGTTTAGTATACTACTTATAATACGAAGTTGAGGTATACGAATACGATACAAAAAGAGTAAAAAAAAGCCCCAGAAGGTTTTTTAAGAAATTAAAAAAAAATAAGAGAGTTGTTTGAAAAACTACAGAATTTTTCTGTATCTGATTGCAACATCTATATTTTGTTAATTCTTTTATCATGTGATATGAATTTTAAGAACAAACACTAATGGCACATTCACCAGTTCGTTTTAAAAAAAAATCAATATCCCGTGACCTCTCTATTTTATATGATAAGAAAATAAAATGGCGATTGCGTCACTAGTATCCGCTCTTAATGGAGGTTTTGATAACTTTATAGCATCTGTCAAATATTTATGTATCTTTAGTGTGCCTACTTAGGTTGGAACCATATGGAAAACTTTTTATTATTGATTTTATTTAAAAAAGTTATTCTTTATAAAAAGTTCTGCATGGTTTAAAACTTAAAATGTAACCTTCAGTTATCAAAATTTCCCAGTCATATACGAGGTATATAAGAAATTACGAATTTTGTTCAAGAGGAAAGTACCTTTTTTGATAATACAGAAGAATGTTATGAAGAAAAGTTATTTTGACTTAAAAGTTATATTCAAATATGCAATTACAGTTATTTAGCATGAAAATTTAGGTTTTGTAAATATTTACTTTTTACATTATAAATTATTTCTATTTACCTTTATTATCTGTTAAAAAATGATAACCTTTCCTAAAATAAATAATTATTATGTATTCATAAAGTATTTAAATTGCAAGGTTCTTTAAAAACCCTAACACATGGAATGGTTATAATTTTTTAACAGATAAGAGAGATAAATACAAATAATTTATAAATGTAAAACGTAAATAATTACAAAACCTAAATTTTCTTGCTAAATAACTGTAATTGCATATTTGAATATAACTTTTAATTCAAAATAACTTTTCTTTATAACATTCTTCTGTATTGTCAAAAATAAAGGTACTTTACTCTTAGGCAAAGTTCGTAATTTCTGATATACCTCGAATATGACTGGGAAATTTTGATAGGTTACATTTTGAGTTTTAGACCATGTAGAACTTTTTATGAACAATAACTTTTTTCCATAAAACCAATAATAAAAAAGTTTTCCATATTATGGTTCCAACTTAAGTAGACACACTTGTATATATATATTTTATGATAGGTAACATTATATCACATGAGATCCCGTCAAAAATTTAATGGTAAAGCAGGAAAAAGACAATGAATTTTGAAAGCTGATATGAGAAAAAAAAACATAAAAATATTTCCATATTTAAATAGTAATCTCAAAAAATTAAGGTGCAGCGATTTCGGGGATATTTCAATAAAAAATGTGTAAGTAGTTAAACATTGCGGAAAATTAAAAGTGAATATTGTGGCATATCGGGCAAGTGTGTAAATGTTTTTTATATTGGAATACACAGGGATCCAAGCACAATGGATACCCTGGGGCGGGTAGACCACGACGGCCGTTTCGTCCTTGTCAGGACTCTACGGGCAACCATAACCCGAGCAATCCCGACACAGCGGTAAGATGTATTAAAAGTCTTTTTACAAAGGCAAAGCGGCCATCAATCACCGTAGCGCCATCCCAGCGGATTGCTTGGGTTATGGCTGCCCGTAGAGTCCTAACAAGGACGAAACGGTCGTCGTGGTCTACCCGCCCCCTGTGTATTCCAATATAAAAAACAGCTACACACTTGTCCGATATGCCACAATATTCACTTTTAATTATTTTCGCGGACACTATATTATCTTATATTGCGGAAAATATTAGACAGGAGCACGGGCCCCCCTCCTAAAGCCTATGGCTATGCGCCCCCCCCCCCTCCCCTAAATTTGCCATTGCACGTATACACACACCTTAGCACAGACAGTTATCTTCGAAATAATCTACACAATAAATATTTTTAATTTGCTAAATGAGACAAACAGTCATCCCTCAAAAAGTATTAAATACATTATAGTATAATTTACTAAATTATGGTTCATATACATAATTATACGGTAAAAAAATATTATCAATTTGTATAGGCTAGGAGGTTCTGCCTCAACTACGCCTTTTGTAACTCTTGTTTATATTATTATTATTATTATTATTATTATTATTATTATTATTATTATTATTATTATTATTTTTATTATTATTATTATTATTATTATTATTATTATTATTATTATTATTATTATTATTATTATATTTTTGTCTAATGCATTCGCCCGCAGCTTATGCAGTCACACCTCTTAATATTAATAAGGAAAATACCATGCGAACAAAAAATATTTGCATCAAAGAGGGCATGGATTAAAAAACGTGGGGCTTGGTTTAGATCACAATGATATAGGGACGATATATCTAACCAAATTTAGGTTCAAATTTTGTACAATTCATATTATGAGATGATATGCCAAACTAATGAGTACTAAAATAGGTAGACAAATACAAATTTATTTTTGTTGTTAACAAAATTAATAAAGTAAAAATATACAGAAAGAAAAAGAAAAATAATTACTTGCAATTTATAAGGAAATAAATTTAGCTGCTTCTTAAGAAAAGTCCTGCATAAACTATAAAATCGTCCATGCACAAACCCGGATTGTATTGCCACTCACCATTTACTCTAACTCCGTTTCGAAAATACGCTTCAACCATGAATGTTTTGTGCTGTTCCGTAAAGCCCATTGTGTGAATTGTTCAAGAAATTGGAAAAATTAGCGATGAATCAAATTACTTGTAACGACTGTCAAAGATGACGGAATAACTGATTGATTGTTAATTCAGGTAGTTACTGACACCCAACAGGTATTAAGCTCTACGGCTAAGCATTACGTCCTTAGATGCAAGGCCCTCTTTGATGCAAATAATTTTTGCTCGCACGGTACAATTTTGTCTTTTTGTTGTTTTGTTGCTACTATTACTATTACGTTTTTCTGTGAAATTAAGAATTTTTATAAAGCAGTGATAATGCATTTTAACAAATAATATTTTATAGTCCTGTCATCCAAGAAACCATACAGAATTCGGTTGGTCAAAGGTCGGGACAACTGGACTGTAAAAAAACCTATAGCAGAAATGGTTAAATGTTTTTTGAGCGTTAGATAAAATGCTTGCGGTTTCAGTAATTTATATTTACATTAATTACATAATCATTTCAAAATTTAACCACCTTCACTCTGGTGGTGTTCAGGAAGTTTATATGAGTTTATATGAGCGGCTGTATCTCCAAAACCATACATGCTACGACTTTGGGGTAAAAGATTTATTATGAAATATGACCAAACAATAAATACTTTTTCCAATATAAAGTTTTATACCCCCCTTATACCCCTTTAAGGGCCGACTTTCAAAAAAAAAAAAAGGGATACGTGTTTCATTATTTGTATTGCATAATATTTATGCTAAGTTTAAAAAAAATCCGATAAAAAAAAACAATTTTTTTAAATACAAACTTTTATAAGTACTCCCTTTTTACCTATTTGGGGACATTTAAAAAAAAAAAAAAACGTGTCCTATACAGTGTCACCAGTAAAGTACGCATCATATGGAATAAAATAGCTTTATTCAAAATTTGACTTTGGCATCAAGTTCTGCTTCGAACTAGATGAAAATTAAGCAAAAAAATAGTAGTCACGTGATGCGCTTTATCCGTCAAATTTTAATTTTTTCCAAAATATAATTCAAAAGTGGGGTTATTTCTGAAAATGTCGAAAAAAGTTATTAAAAAAAGTTTTTTTAAATGCAGTTTCTAGCCCTTATAATGCAAAATTTCAGCTGCATAATATAATTTTGATTTTTTACCTATATTAAATTGCACCACTTTTGCAAAACAAGACTCAACGCAACCTACATAAAACTTCCCAGTTTTGACAAGGCTTTATTCCAGATACATTTTCTTGAAAGTAGCGCCATATTAAATGTGTGTTTTTCAACAAAATCAAAATTGGCTATTAAAATTTGGTCGCATGTGATGCAAAGTTTATTTGTTTTGGACCCTGTATAAAGTAACTTCATAAAGTAAGTATTTTTGAAAACGTAGTTTGTGTCTGAGAGTAAAAAATTAAAAAATAAAGCAAAGGGGTTTTAAATTAAATCGTTGAAAATAGATAAACTTTACGTTAAGTTAAACTAAAATTTATTTTCCACTTAATGAACACTGTACTGGTGTTCTTTTTTGTCTTAATATTAAGGTGCATTACTTTTAGACACAAACTACGTTTTCAAAAATACTTATTTTATGAAGTTACCTTATACAGGGTCCAAAACAAATAAACTTTGCATCAAATGCGACCAAATTTTAACAGCCCAATTTTGATTTTGTAAAAAAACACACATTTAATATGGCGCTCCTTTAATGAAAATGTATCTGAAATAAAGCATTGTCAAAACTAAGAAGTTTTATGTAGGTTGCGTTGAGTCTTGTTTTGCAAAAGTGGTGCAATTTAATATAGGTAAAAAATCAAAATTATCTTAATATGCAGTTGAAATTTTGCACGTGGGCTAGAAACTGCATTTAAAAAAACTTTTTATTATAACTTTTTTCGATATTTTTAGAAATAACCCTACTTTTGAATTATTTTTTGAAAAAAATTAAAATTTGACAGATAATGCGAATCACGTGGTTTCTATTTTTTTACTTAATTTTCATCTCGATCAAAGCAGAACTTGATGCCAAAGTCAAATTTCGAATAAAGATATTAATAAAATAAATCCCATATGATGCGAACTTGGATAGTACCAATTTTCAGCAATATAGCTTAAATTATAGACAGTTAAAATAAGCTATAACCCTTTTTCAACCCCAATGTGAATTTTGAAGAAAATGAAGAAACACGTATATTATTATTTTAATAAAGAAACTTATATACCTACCAATTTCTAAGCCTCCACCAGTTTCAGATTCTGAGATACAAAAATTTTAACCTCCGTTTTTACTCCTTTAGAGCTTTAGGGGGTGATTTTAATTTAGTTCCTCGTTATAAGGAGAGAACATCCTCGAAATTTCATGATTCTAGGATTAGGGGTTTAGCCTGGCTGATACAAAAAAATTAATGAACCTTTTGGAAGTAGCTCGCCAAAATTATGGAAAATCGTTTCCCAAAACCAAAACATCTCTCGAAAATTTAATTTTGTAGACCGGTATTTTTAATTAAAACTTTTGTTGAAACCTAATTACATTAAAAAAAGCTTTATTATTCCATTTATTCACTTAACAACGCATAAATCTCTCCTAGTACAAATTAAATAATATACTAAAACGTTATGTTATGTAAGTAATAAAATATTATTTAGTTAACAAAAATTTTCCTATGCGTTAAAAAATGTGTGGTCGTAATCACTGTTACATAAATATACATAAAAAAATTAATTTGTAAAAAATTTATAGCCTAAAAGTACACATCAAAGTGCTCCAATTTTAACGTAATCTATTGCAACGCGGCGCCTACATATCGTTTATTTTTTTCCGCCTTACCTTGAAGCGACACTGAAGAAAAAGTTCTGCACACTGATATCGGAGTCTGTGCTGTTACATAAAGATGTTAAATGTTGATTTTAGTGTAGATCGAGATTGCTCAGTCCTTTCTCCTTCAACATATCAATTAGGGGAATGTTGAACAAAATTATACCCGCCTAAATGTTTTTTAGGATAGTAAAAAGTATGTTGTGGGTTTCCAGAATAATTTTTTTTTAACGAATTGTGACATTCTTAATGCAAGAGTCCGTCGGATCCCAAGTCAAATACGGCCAAGAAAAAGCGGAACTAAGACAGATTTGCGTTGTAATTTTTGGATGCGATGATTCAGTTGAATTGATCCAGATCTGGTGATCCAAATCGCAAAAAAGATCTGGATCACAAAATACTAACTAAGAGAAACGTTATTTACATGTTAATTGAACGAAACGGGAATGACGTTTAACTGATCGCCATCTTAGGTGGCAGGTGGTGAGGAAGGCAGGGGAACGTTGATTTTAATTGCAGGTTAGTAAATTAATTTCTTTAATGTTTGTTTACTTTGCTTTTTAATTTTCTGAGAAAAATTATGTTTATTCTACACGATTAAAAACAGCAAAGCAAACAACATTAAAAAAATTAATTTACTTACAAAAAACAATAAGACTTCTAGAAAAAAAACGACCATATTTTTTTGTTTATAATTTATTTAAATTTTAGATCAAAAAAGATCTGAACGCAGAAGGCATAACTTCCAATGAGTCTAACACAAGACAAATTTCTTATAACTATATAAAGAACTTAAAACTATTAAAGGTGGTATTCAGAGTCGACTAAGGGCGGCTTCCTGGGCCTGTACAAAAATATAAGCCAAGGAAGCATCTAAGGTGTCCACCAGTGATTCTTATATCACCCTTAGTAGGTACAAGTTTAGAGAGACAGTGGTGTCGCTCAACCGCTTCCTTGCCTATGCTTTTCTATAGACCGAGGAACTTTGTTGAAATTAAGAAAAAGTTGTATTACCAAAATTTTAAAGTTATGGGTTAAAAGGATGTAACGTAGCAATTAAGTAAGATGTGACGAGTCGTCAAAAGCAAACTGTAAAATCATGGTAGTTATCGTGTTACCAATCAGGTCATAATTTAATAGCTATAATTTGGTTTTGGTACTTCCTTTGGTAGTCAAACTTGATCTAAGACAATTGAATATTATATATAACCATTGACAAAGAGATTAATGCATTAGATCTATACATGTAGTATAATAGAAAAAGTTCCGTATGCCCAAAAAAGCATCAATTTTGTGTAGCATCCATATAACACTTTCAGGAACATTTATCAAACTACGATACAGACAGAGTTGTCTTACGGTGCCTTCTTTGGTATATACAAAAGCATAGACCCAGGATATCTTTAAGGTGTCCTCAAACGACTCTTTACAAAATACATTTTTACTTAATTTAGAAACTAGGAATGTCACAAATGCTTGGTCTGGGAAAAACCGAAAGTCAACTTGCAAGGGCGAAACTTTTAATATCATATCTATGCCAAAATTTAATAAACTAAATAGAAACTAACAAATTAACTTCACAAAATCACAAAAAAATAAAACATTTCACGAGGCGGTCTAAAAAAAAGAAAGTTTACGAACTTACAAAAACGAAACGTCAACATAGTCAACAATGTCAAATTTTAATCGCACGTACGTCTCAATTTCTTTTGCACGTACGTTCTACTATGGCCAGGTGGCTGACATATCCGGTGGCAAATGTTGCGGGTTGCCCAATCCCACATTCATCCCCGTGATCTAGATTGTCCACTTCTAAAGGAAAGTGTATATCATATTAAAGCAGTGAAGCACGTAAGTAATCGAGAGGATGTGGTACAGGGCGACATCTAGCAACAATTTTAGGCTCTTTCAACGCATACAGAACCTTTTTAGCAAATTAAAAATCTTTTTTGTTGGTAGGATAAAAAAATACGTAAAAAGTTTTCCTTAAAAAACACTTTTTCACTGTTGAAGTAGGTGTGTATAACTATTTTTAAAATTACAATAAGTTTATGGTTGTGTTCCGTATGAAATAAATTTGTATTTCGGTATGTAAAATCCGGGTTCCTAACTTGAGGAAAATAAAATTCTATATTTTACTAAATAATTGTACTTTATTCTCGATCGAATACCAGAATCAGAATGCCCGTGCACCGTGCTATACAGTGTCGCCAATAAAGTTCGCATCATATGGGATTTTTTTTTATTAATAGCTTTATTCAAAATTTGACTTTGGCATCAAGTTCTGCTTCGATCGAGATGAAAATTAAGCAAAAAATAGTAGTCACGTGATTTGCATTATCTGTTAAATTTGAATTTTTTCCAAAAAATAATTCAAAAGTGGGGTTGTTTCTAAAAATATCGAAAAACGTTATAAGAAAAAGTTTTTTTAAATGCAGTTTCTACCACATGCAAAATTTCAGCTGCATAAGACAATTTCGATTTTTTTACCTTTATTTTGTAAAGTACACCACTTTTGCAAAAAAGGACTCAACGCAAGTTACATAAAACTTCTTAGTTTTGACAATTCTTTATTTCAGATACATTTTCTTTAAAGTAGCGCCATATTAAATGTGTGTTTTTCTACAAAATCAAAATTGGGCTATTAAAATTTGGTCGCATGTGATGCAAAGTTTATTTGTTTTGGACCCAGTATAAGGTAACTTCAGAAAATAAGTATTTTTGAAAACGTAGTTTATGTCTGAAAGTAAAAAAATAAAAAATAAAGTAAAGGGGTTTTAAATTAAATTGTCGAAAATAGATAAACTTTACGTTAAGTTAAACTAAAATTTATTTTCCACTTAATGAACACTTTACTGATGGCACTGTGTTCTTTTTTGTGTTAATATTAACGTGTATTACTTTCAGACACAAACTACGTTTTCAAAAATACTTATTTTATGAAGTTACCTTATACAGGGTCCAAAACTTTGCATCACATGCGACCAAATTTTAATAGCCCAATTTTGATTTTGTAGAAAAACACACATTCAATATGGCGCTACTTTAAAGAAAATGTATCTGACATAAAGCATTGTCAAAACTAAGAAATTTTATGTAGGTTGCGTTAAGTCTAATTTTGCAAAAGTGGTGTAATTTACAAAATTTAGTTAAAAAATCAAAATTATCTTATGCAGCTGAAATTTATTGAAAAAAATTAAAATTTGACAGATAATGCGATTCACGTGACTACTATTTTTTTGCTTAATTTTTATTTCGATCAAAGCAGAACTTGATGCCAAAGTCAAATTTTGAATTAAGGTATTAATAAAAAAATCCCATATGATGCGGACTTTACTGGTGACACTGTATAAAAACCCAGAAATTTGTTAGATAGTTTTTATCTACACTTCTCTAAGGCTATAGTATATCTACCTTTAGTTAACCACCGGTTCACTAACCTTCAGATATAAGAGGTTGTTATGCCCGTCAGTTACTTGACTTAAACGGGTTAAATCTAGAAGCATCTTTTTCGACTTTAACAAACAAAGTTGATCTTGGCGTCGCAAGAAAAATCGTTCCATCCTATCGCTTGTACAGGATCAGTTGTAACCCATTTAAGGCAGTTTTCTATTCCTGGGGCATTGGGCTCATTAACCACAAATGCTGTATATATCACTGGTTCTCCTAAATTTACCCAGTAGAAATAGGTTGCTCCTGCCCAGCTGATGCCACCTATCCAAAATCCTTCCCAATATCCCACTAAAATATATACAGTGTTAGGAAAAATTACAAGAACGGTCGATTATTTCTTTAAAATATACAGGGGTTATCAAAAACGTCTTATATAAAAAATGTAGGGCTGTTAAAAATCTACATATCGGTGATAAATTGAAATATACAGGGTCGCCCACAAAGTTGTGGAGAATGATAATTTTATTTTTTTAAATGGAACACCCTGCATATTTTTACATTTTTAAATTCCACATAAAATTATAATTATCTTTTATTAAATGCACTATTAGTCTATACTTCATAGTTTCGGAGATATTGACTCTCGAAAAGTGACATTTTTGAACTTTGACAGCTTATAACTTTTTAACAGTACGTCTTAGAGCAGAGTCCCTATCTTCAATTTTTATTATCTTCACAAAAAAATCAACTTCCGGTTAAACCGGATGTAACTCGAAAGCAGGAAATGTAGTTGTTCCGGATTAACTGGAAGTTGATTTTTTGGGAACATAATAAAAATTGAAGATAGGGACATGTAAGCCGTTTTGCTCTAAGACGTACTGTTAGAAAGTTATAAGCTGTCAAATTTCAAAAATGTCACTTTTCGAGAGTCAATATCTCGGAAACTTGAAGTATAGACTAATAGTGCATTTAATAAAAAATAATTATAATTTTATGTGGAATTTAAAAATGTAAAAATATACAGGGTGTTCCATTTAAAAAAATATAACTATCATTCTCCACAACTTGGTGGGCGACCCTGTATATTTTAATTTATCACCGATATGTAGATTTTTAACAGCCCTACATTTTTTATATAAGACATTTTTTGATAACCCCTGTGTGTTTTGAAATAATCGACCGTTCTGGTAATTTTTCATAACCCTGTATAGTAAGGTTTTATTAAAGTCGATGCTTTTGTGGAAAAAATTAATCAAAACAATTAGAAAACATTTCAATATTCTGGTGAAAAAAGTAGATAGTAAAATTTCTCTAAGAACACGCCGCATCGTGTCTAAGTCACCTGTCATTTATGGTACCCTGTTGAAGTCTGGTCTATTTTACATTAAGATGTTGGCGACAGAGATTATCGCATTCACCATATTTTAAACTTGTACGGGGGTCTGAATGGTTTATTAGCATAATGGCTTGCTAAAATAAAGCGATATTTTTATTTACAATTGAAACATCGAACTTAACGTGCGATAGATTCGAAGTTATTCATTGGTAAAACATAGAAATACATTATTTGTGCACCTGGTTCGCGTTTAATGCTGCGTTGCCATATTAAAATTTAAGTTCGCGGCATTGTACCGGGTGGTCAAATAAGCGAGGACGTCGGCTTTATCTCGGAAACCATTAATCGTACAACTTTCGGAAAGATTTTTTTATGAGTAAAGTGGTGAAAGAAAAATTGCTGGAAATTACTTTTAAGTTCCTCATTTCGCCGCAAGGGGGCACAATTAAAAATTGTTTTTTTAAATTCTAAATTTCTCCGAAAATTCCCATATTAAGGTATAACTCTAATTACATCATTAGAAAGCTTAGACAATTCTGCATCATTTTGGTTTAAGGCTCATTGGCGTACCGACCTTGATAAGAGTGGGAGAAGCTATTAAAAGTGTAAACATTAAAATCGCTGTAACTTCTAAACGACTTATCCGATTTTACTACATTTAAGCTTGTTTGGAAGGGAAAGGTAAGTATCTTCAATCGCCGTATCCAACAGTACACGATAGTGTTTAATAAAATTGGTAGAGGGCGCAATTTGTAATAATAACAGTTTTTTCGATTTTATCCCGAAAATTCAAATCATACGGTATAACTATGACATCACTGTAATCAAAAAGTAGATGAAATTTGCAAACAAAGATGTGAAGACCGCAATTCGATATCTTTGTTCGTTCTAAACGACTTAACCGATTTTACTAAATTTAAGCTTGTTTGGAAGTACCTTCAATTGTCGTATCTAATGGTACACGATAGTTTCTAATAAAATTGGTAGAGGGTGCAATTTGTATTAAAAATTATTGTTTTGGCAAAGATATCGAACTGCGGTCTTCACATTTTTTCTTGCAAATTTCATCTACTTTTCGATTATGATGTCATAGTTATATCGTATGATTTGAATTTTCGGGATAAAATAGAAAAAACTTTTATTATTACAAATTGCGCCCTCTAGCAATTTTATTAAATAATATCGTGTACTGTTCGATACGGCAATTGAAGATGCTTATTTTCCCCTTCCAAACAAGTTTAAATTTAGTAAAATCGGATAAGTCGTTTAGAAGTTACAACGATTTTAATGTTTACACTTTCAATAGCTTCTCCCACTCTTAACAAGGTCGGTACGCCAATGAGCCTTAAATCAAAATGATGCAGAATTGTCTAAGCTTTCCAATGATGTAATTAGAGTTATACCTTAATATGGGAATTTTCGGAGAAATTTAGAATTAAAAAAAACAATTTTTAATTGTGCCCCCTTGCGGCGAAATGAGGAACTTAAAAGTAATTTCCAGCAATTTCTCTTGACCACTTTACTCATAAATTTTTTTTCCGAAAGTTGTGCGGTTAATGGTTTCCGAGATAAAGCCGACATCCTCTCTTATTTGACCACCCGGTACAAAGCCGCCAAAATGCCATGTATTTTTAAATACAAACAGCTGAATTAGTTTTCAGTGAACGCAAGGTGTGGCAACCTATTGTACAGTATTTTAAATGGATAAACTAATAATATAACACTTATGAAAGCAAATGATGATAAATGAAATGTTTGTTATTGGAAATTGGAGAGTTAATTAACCTAAACTAATTTATTCAACTTACCGTTTAATTCAATTAATAAACACCAAGAAAATTTAGTCTCTGAAACGTGACGCGTGGGCTAGCTACGGCCAACTACTGAAGTTGAAACCTTTAGGAAGAAACCAGTGTCAGCTGTTAATGTCACATGTGGATGTCAACTGTCGAAACTCTTTGTTTTTAGAAAAAGTTAACTCTACTTTTACGAATAAAACGAGGAAATTTAATGATAATGGAGGTTGTCCAGGACCCGAGTGAGCACCTTGTTCATTTATAGGAGGGCGCCCGGAAAGGACGATGACAAATTTTAAGGGATGATTCTATTTGAAACTTTTATGAAAATAAGATTATATTTAAACCGTCCGCAAATGCTTCCATACGGAGTTACATACCCTTGAATATAGCATTATAGCAGTGGTTTTTTTTTTTTAATTTACCAGTACCTATATATGTACAGTGTGACCAGTAATGTCCGCATCATATGGGATTTTTTAAAATTAATAACTTTATTGGAAATTTGACTTTGGCATCAAGTTCCGCTTCGATCGAGATGAAAATTAAGCAAAAAAATAGTAGTCACGTGACTCGCATTATCTGTCAAATTTTAATTTTTTCCAAAAAATAATTCAAAAGTGGGGTTATTTCTGAAAGTATCGAAAAAGTTATTAGAAAATTTTTTTTAAAGGCAGCCCACATGCAAAATTTCAGCTGGATAAGATAATTTTGATTTTTTACCCATATTTTCTAAATTGTACCACTTTGGCCAAAATAAGACTTAACGCAACCTACATTAAACTTCTTAGTTTTGACAATGCTTTATTTCAGATACATTTTCTTTAAAGTAGCGCCATATTGAATGTGTGTTTTTCTACAAAATCAAAATTGGGGTATTAAAATTTGGTCGCATGTGATGCGAACTTTATTTGTTTTTGACCCAGTATAAGGTAACTTCATAAAATAAGTATGTTGAAAACATAGTTTGTGTCTGAAAGTAATACACCTTAATATTAAGACAAAAAAAGAACACAGTGTCATCAGTAAAGTGTTCATTAAGTGGAAAATAAATTTCAGTGGTGCGGGTAAAGAATCAAAATTATCTTATGCAGCTTAAATTTTGTATGTGGGCCAGAAACTGCATTTAAAAAAGTTTTTTTAATAACTTTCTTTGATATTTTCAGAAATAACCCCACTTTTGAATTATTTTTTGGAAAGAATTAAAATTTGACAGATATTGCGAATCACGTGACTACTATTTTTTTGCTTAATTTTCATCTCGATCGAAGCAGAACTTGATGCCAAAATAAAATTTCGAATAAAGCTATTAATAAAAAAAAATCCCATATGATGCGTATAACAATTTAAAAAAAACTCGATTTTTCGCTGTAAAATTTCAATTTTGGGATTTTCTTAGTTATCGTTCCTGGATACTCAATTATTTAAATTAAAACTCCAATACTTTGAAATAATTTAGACCCTAGGTCTACACAATTTACCGAAATATTTTTTTTTTAGTTTAAACGTTTTCAGTTCTTCTTGTTTAAAAGGTCTATTGATGTGAACACTTTTGTGGTGGCGTACTGGGCAGTTATTAATACTATATCATTATCTATATCTTGTAAAATTATGCGAAATATGTAAATATATCTATTATTTTTACCTTGTGCTTATTAAAAATAATTTTATTATCGCTAATAAAAATCAGTTATAAGATAGTGATGCTGTTTCAATAACACAAGAAAAGCTCTTATTGTTATTTGATTAATTATTTAAATAATTAAAAAAAAAATGTTATCCATCTATATCTATCATTCTGTTTTAAATTGCTAGTTCAGAACAAGTTATTAATTTCAACGATTTAACATAAAAAAAAAATTGGTAGACATAACAAAATTAATTATAGAAAAAAAAATAAATGCTTTCCTTACGTCCCAGTTTTTTCCTATTGGGACGTAATTCTAAATATAATGTTAAGTTAGCACTTAGATAATATACGACAATAACCAAATTTTAAGAGGATTCCGTAGCTACCCGCATTTTCAGTGTTTTTTTCATTTTTTAGCTATTCCGCTGGCCTGTGTCGCGGCTCTGAGAGTAGCGTTCGCCACTGACGTTAGAAAAAGAGACATTCATTGGGCGACTGAGATGGATTTTTAATTAGGCTTGGGTTTACAAGATCTTGGTTTATACAGGGCGGATTATAAAAATTCTACGTGTAGCGACTTTAATTTTTTTAATGAAACATATACGTATTATTTACATTTTTACATTCTATAATCAATTCTAGACATTTTTCACAAACCATTCCTTATACCTATCTTCAACCGTTCAGGACATTTTAAGACTTTAATGTGAGTATGCACCATTGATATGTTTTTTGACTTAGCAAAGTTTTGAACTCAAGTCACAATCTTTAAGGCATTAACAATAACAATTTGCTATTTAAGTTTGAGACGTCAATAAATGCCAGTGAATATTAATAAAATTTGAATTTTGCTATGCTGATATTACATCTAAAATGCGCCTCGCTGAAGATAAAAATCTGAACGAAATTTTGATTATGTTTGGTTATGGAGATAAAATTAGAAGTCATAGGGAAGTCCGTCATATTTATATTGAACAAACCCGTAAAAAGAAATCCAGTTTTCAAGGTGTACGGAGTCCTCTTAAGGAAATAACTTATTGCTTACTGAGGGACAATCTGCAGCCGTGCAATTCTCTATTTTATCTGTTGCCGTCGAGGATACTACCAGTGCTTTATATGGAAAAACTCTTTATCAAAGCTCCTCCCACGCACCATTTTTAACACGCTTTTATTAGCTTCACCTGTATGTATGTTTGTTTGTTTGTTTGTTTGTATCCGACTTCTTTGAACCCGATTTTGACCCACTTTAAACGGACAGATTTAATTTAAATTTTGTAGACTTATCAAGAATCGCTGACAATACAATATAGATTATTGTACGCACTATGGAGAACTATAGGGTAGGAGGCCGATCGACAATGGCAGCATTTTCAAATTCTGCCCCGGTTTTTTGGTTAGTTCGCTATTGGCCGATAGATGGCTCTCGCGTCCGAAGTGGGCTGATGTTGTCTTCTTCTTCTTCGTTTTTAATATGGAAAACTAGATCCTCCATAGTTTTTAACTTTTACTTAAACCCTTTATTTTTCTGTGCTTTTACTTTTGACAATTGACATTTTATTTTTCGAAATAACAAATAATGTTTGAAGGCAAGACAAGACAAATAACGTTGTATTGTAATTAATTTCCATATTTATAATAAATAATGGTACAATTTATAAAAGTAGAGTTTGCTTTGTGTCGGGGTGTAAGACAGGATCTTTTTCAGAGAGAAAACGCAGCCAAATAAGTCTCTTTCTAGCTCCAAAGGTATAGCTAGAATGTTTAATACCCTGTATTTTAAAAACCAAGCATCGTTGGAACTTTATACAGGCCGAGTTTACTAATAAGTATAACAAAGTAAGTGTAAATTCATATAAGGTCGTATGTATATTGACGGTGGAAAGTTCTAAAAAATACGCAAAAAATTGTCTTGTCAAAATTTGACACCTATCGATATGTCAGAATTTTTAAAAATTTGCAAATATCGTTCTTTTCTTATAATTCGGCATAAACGATCGGGTTGGTTCGGGTTTGTATGTATGTTTGTTTGTAACCGACTTCTTTGAACCCGATTTTGACCCACTTTAAACAATCAGATTTAATTTAAATTTTGTAGACTTATCAAGAACCGCTGACAATACAATATAAATTATTGTACGCACATACGCAAAAAATCCTCCTGTCAATTTTTGACAGCTGTCAGGTATAAAACGAAGATGCGATGTTGACGAAACAAATTATGGGGTCGTATAGTATTCGATGCGGAGATTTCGGGAAAAATTAGCAAAAAATTCTCCTGTCAAAATTTAACAGCTGTCAATATGTCAAATCGTTTAAAAAAAAATGATATTAATGAAAAAACTATAAGGTCGTATGTATATTGACGGTGGAAAGTTGTAAAAAATACGCAAAAAATTGTCTTGTCAAAATTTGACACCTATCAATATGTCAGAATTTTCAAAAATTTGCAAATATTTTTCTTATAATTCGGCATAAACGATCGGGTTGGTTCGGGTTTGTATGTATGTTTGTTTGTAACCGACTTCTTTGAACCCGATTTTGACCCACTTTAAACGATCAGATTTAATTTAAATTTTGTAGACTTATCAAGAACCGCTGAAAATAAAAAAAAAATCTTAACAATAACTCAAACTAAAAAATGAAAAATAAATATAGTTTAAAAAAAACTAAAAAACACGCTTTAATAATTAATCAGACTAAAAAGCGGTAAATAAATATAGTTTAAAATAATTTTTCAAATTCTTAATATAGGCAGAAAATAATAATGAACGATAAACATTAGTATTATTGTGAAAAAGGTGAGGGGTGCTCGATATACGAAAAATATAGCACAAAGCGCCTCACGCATTTTTCACAATAATACTAATGTTTATCGTTCATTATTATTTTCTGCATATATTAAGAATTTCAAGAATTATTTTTAAACTATATGTATTTTCCGCTTTTTAGTCTGATTAATTATTAAAGCGTATTTTTTAGTTTTTTTAAATTATATTTATTTCCTGTAATCGCTAATATCTCAGAGCTTATGCTAATACAGTCTCTCCTCTCTAACCAAATTACGTGGTGTGTTATTGGGCCCCACAATTATATATTTCCATGGGCCCCAAATAACGTTAGTCCGCCACTGGCTGACTCTTTGGCGAACTGCAACTTCCGTAAATATCTGATGGTCCCGGAATTACGATTAGAAATTTTATAAAATTGTTACATCTCACCATCAAATTAATTCGAGGTGAGGCAACACAATATAACGTCCTTTAACCTTTAGATTTCATCTAGACCGGTTAGATATTAGCAGCATTATTACCGAGATGCGGCAATGACCTCTCAAATTATGGTAATTGCAACGAGCTTTTAGAAAATTTTAGGAAGTCTTTGAAAAAAATTTTTATGGTATAAAATTTGATTAAAAATTTGAATAAACCCGTTAAATGAAAACGGCATTTATTATTAATAAAGCAATAAGATTTTCAAACAATTATTTTATTCTTCATTGTGTTAAATAAATGGTAAAAAAATAAAAAATAAGCATTTATACTTCTCTATATTATCAGAAAGAAATTGTGCTATCAAGACATGTTTGCTTATTGTAAGATACTAAAGTGATTATTGTTAGTTTAGTTATCTAGAAAAAAATCCGAGATTAAACATGAAATTATTGAAAATTGCCCCTTTTTTGGCGACCCTTCTATCCCTTCGTACAATCGCTTCCACTCTACTTCTATATTGTTTTATTATTGAATAATGACAGATAATATATCGCCTTGTAGTATCTACCGCTAAACAAAAAATCGGCAGTACCATGGCCCTACCTGTTCTACCACGTAAAATGTATCCATATATTATCTCATGCAGTGACGCGGTTTAGTTGTTGGTTCGTTCTTAGCGATCGCATGCTATTTTTTAATGGCCAATTCATTTTCAACAATATCTTAGATATCTCGAACAACAGTTGGCAATTAGGGAGTTAGGGCAGCCATTACCCGATTTAAAAATAGAAAAACTCGGGCAGATAAAAAGTGCATTTGCGAAAATTTAATAAAAATATCTTTACCCCCCATTTAGAAGGGAGGAAACTTGGTCTCGAAAAGGAACCGACAGCCTTGTCCATATCTGCGAAAAAATTAAAACACATGAAATGTCAAGGTACATTATGTATTATACACAACATGCTTAATTTCTGTATGTTTGGAAAAACAAGAAAGGAAATAATAAACCTCCTATTCAATGTAATCTGAAAGGGCAAAGTGCATCCCTTGCTAGTAACAAGGGTTGATCTTCCACTTAAATTGTCATTTAAACTCAGTTAGATTTTCTATACTTACCATAACGAAATAACATACAGACTGTTCGCGGATAGGGTTTACAATAGCACAAATAGATGAAAAATTTCATTTTTCTGGAAAAAGTCATTCTTGATAAAAGTGTTGCTTGTAAAAAAAAATGCAATTCACGAAGAGAAAAGTTTGATTTTTTATACAGGGTTCGCAAAAACTTCAAAAACATGATTTTTCTCCAAGAGTAAACTACCTTTATTTTTCATTTTTGACCAAAATGCCAATAAGAAAACTTATTTAGAATAACGTAAGTAATTTAAATCCGAGATTTAAATAAATCTTCGATTTTTAAATATTTTTAGAGGTAAAAGAATTTTTTTTTGGATAGCAGCATTAACGGTCGAAATTTATCAATGACAGAGGGGTATCAAAAAGTTTCAAAAACTGATTTTTGGTGTGTGAAATATGTATTTTTAATTTCACAAATGAAATGACCCCGGAAATAACACAAAAAAATCTTAAAAGAACAACAAATAATAATTTCATAATTTGCTATTCAAACACTCTCCCTCCATAAAAATTCCTTTGTTTTTACAAAAGATGCATTTAATATTTTAAAATAAGATACACACCACCCGTTATTCTAAATAAGTTTTCTAATTGGCATTTTGGTCAAAAATGAAAAATAAAGGTAGTTTACTCTTACTCTCAAAACTTTTTATCAAGAATGACTTCCCGAAAAATGAAATTTTTCATCCCTTTGTGCTATTGTAAACCCTATCCGCGGACAGTCTGTATATGTATATGCAAAATAATTATCTGAAAAGATCTCAATACTTTTTTTTTGGCTACTACGATACTTTCTCTGGGATGAAATAAAGTTATGCACAAATCCATGTAGAATAATATTTTTTTAAATTATTTTTTATTATTATGTATAATATATGGCCCTAATTCAATGGTTCAATACTATAACAAGAACGTCAAAAAGCGATATTAACTAAGCATCATCAGCAGTACTAATATTAATAATCACAAGCTTTAAATTCCCAATCTTTTTTCCCAATAAAGGCAATAATGAGGGACTTTTCAAATTATGGGACAAAAATAAGAATTAATTAAAAAATTATTTTAACATTCCTTTAAAATTTATTTGAATACATTAATAAGTTTTTTTATTCTCTTTAATAACTACTTCTTGACCTAGGATACACCTTGAGCTTGTTTCATTTTTGCAAGGATATTATAAGTTAATATCATTTATCAAAGTTTGGGCATCCTGGTACTTTACTTGTCCAAACTTTTTTTTAATGGTTACATATTTTTTAAAGATAAGTTGTATCTAGCATGTAACAACTAAGTGCATTTAAATAATTGGCGCCAACAGCGACTAACATCAATTTCAAACAACTGCGTTTATGTCTAATTATTGTTTTGTAACATAATTAAAAGAAATGATAGCATAATTATTTATACAAGAAATTAATGACCTCCATACTTCTCTGACCAGTATGTCATCGATGTTCCGGTTATCAGAATTCACGTGTTTTACTGATAAACCAGCTAATTACATTACTTAACAGCCATAGAAGTGTCACCGGCAAATTGGGTCTACAATTTTCTTAGCTGGTATTACCCGCGTCATAGTAGACCATTTCACTATCTTGGGTGGTGGTTTGTTGAAGAGAATGGCGGGAGTACCATTCGAATTCATTTAGAAAACTGTCTGTAATTCTTAATCAGTTTAGTCTTTTTCCCGTGCTTGCGAGGAGTGCGTTTAAGTTAATTCCTTTTTTTACTAACAGTAAGTGCCCCCTTCTGGATTACATTTGCACGCTTGTGGGTGTATGGAGCTTATAATCACGTATGACCTTGGACTGGTGCTTGGCGATTCGTTTAAAAATGAGAGTGCTTAATTTAACACTTTTGTTTTCGTATTGGTAAAAGAAATTGCGGTGAAATTGATATTATGAAGAACGTTGAATGAAAGTGTAGCGGTTTTCGTGAAAAGGAAAGGCATCGAATGGATATGATGCGGAATCCTAACCGCGGGCTATTTTTATTAGAAACCAAGCCGTTTTTATCTAGAAAAATTGTGGGTATAGCTTGTACTGTACCTATTTATGATCTAAACAATTATTTTGATTCATATTAATGTAGTTTATACAGCCAAGGATTGATAATTTTTTTAGTTTGCTAATAAATTATTTGTTTGTTTTCAAAATTGTTTAAACATTTGTAAAGTGGAGGGGAGGGTACCTATGTTATAAGCTAACGGAGTCGTTAGTCACTTTTATTTTGTTGACAGGCGTAAAAAACGAACTGTTATTTTATATTTGACTAATTTTCAAATTAACTTTTATTTTGCATTTATAATATATCGATTTTCATCTTGGTATTTACTTTTTTTTAAACTGCACAATCTTGGGCGTGAAAACATTTTAATTAATCGTGCATATATCGAGTAGCTTAACCTTGAAAATTAATGTCAATTTAAGCTAGGGTGACGTAAGGCGCTTGGGTGGGGCATATATATATATTCTTTCTTCGTATTGTCAATAACAGATGTCAAAAGTTGCAGCAACTCTAGATTAATGAATTGATATTTGTCGGTCCAGAATAATAAGAGGTTTATCTGAAAATAGCACGTTAGGTTAGAAGGGTTTGTTCGGGTTTCTACTAAATACTAAATATAAAAACCTGTTAGGTATTTAAGTAATAACAAGGCATTATTTTCCATTTCTTTATAGATATGCTCTTACATTATAATTTTTATTGATACTTTGCATGTTCCTATTCTAATATATCTATTATAAATATATATATATATATAAATTTGTTTTTAGTATAAAGAAAATTTACGTTTTTGTCGTCTAGTAAATATAAAACTCTTTGAATCATCTTTTATATTCTAATATTGTATTGTTGCTCCTACATTGTCTTCGTCTTTTGTACGTACCTACATATTATAAAGTAAATAATACATTCCTTCTATAGTCATTGGAATTATGTGCATGCTTGCTTTAGATAACATTGAACATACTGTCATTTTTACTTCAATTTGACAGTCCGTGTTTGTTAATAGCCACTTCCAAGCTAATTAAAGATGACAGAACATGATCGCGTTTATTGGTTGCAAGTGCGCATGCGTCTAAGATTCAATAATTGTTTATGACTTTCTTGCCGACTGTTATAAGTATGCTAATGGTCTAAAAACCGGTTTCTTTATGTTATTAAATTACCAGTCAGTTAGCACGTATAGCTGCCATTGCCGAATTATGTTCATCTGACAACTGACAGGATGCTAAATCACATTAAAGTCCACATTTGCCTTTTTTTGGGTAGCCCTTGTGCTATGTTGTGTTATCTTAACAAAACATTGGGAAATTACCCCAAAAAACAAACGATTTTCGAGGTAATCAAATAGAAGCATTAAGTAATTACTATGTTTAAGAGTCTGTCATATAGTTTATCACCGCATATAGGTATCGCATGTAAAAGAAACCCATTCTTGGTCCTCCGCTCTTATTGAATAGATTGGAACATTACAGACAAATCCTTAAATTGTATTTCTTACGTAACGAATTTTGAGATTTAACTTTCTTTCTTAAAACATACAGTAATTTATGCTATTATAATATGTAATGCCATCTTTAGGAATTATGTTCTTCCGTCTTTGATTCAAAATATATTACATGACAAACGATATTTGAACCTTTAGGCTATCCAGTCATGTCGTACAAAGTTTTTACTCGTTTAATGAAATATTACCGGTGAGATATCTTAAAATACATAAATTCCAGAGCTTTTTTAAAATTTACGCTCTTTTAAATAATATATATAAAAATAGTACAAAATATTTCCATTGGATAAATAAAATCACGCTAGGGCAATAGAGTGATGTCATCATGTCTTCTGTCATATTTAACACGTTCCTGATTGGTCAGAAACACAAGCGCCTCGTCCCGTTTAGCGACACCTACATTGGTGCGTAAAACTAATTATTTCTCGTTTAGGCCATCTATGAGACAAGGCACAAAAATATGTATTGTGACGACATATTTTAATAACCTGTAATAACTAACGCTGCTTTATTAGAGGTGGGAACTTATGACAAGTCAAAATTTACTTTTCGTGATATATTGTAGATGTCGCCTAAAGTATATGTTAATTTAAATAATATTAACTGTAATACTTCAAATAATTATTGATATGCTTTGGGGATTTGCGATAATGCTTTGCTCATATTTAAGGTTTCTTGTGAAAAATAATTAATAATACATATCCTTTTATTCATACAAACATACAGATTTGAGGGGAGGGGATTGTTCCCTATTTCCCCTTCCTAGGATCCGCCCCTGTAGTATTTATTTATCATGGTTCTATTTAAAAATAAAATAATAATTATTAAGGGTTTACCTAAGAATTTCTGGGTTATTCTATCCACACAGGAAAATTTCGGTTCCCGGTTCATATCTAGATTAGGTATTTTTAATAGTTTTTAACGATCGCGTTTTCCTATTGATAGGGAATTGTAAATTTTGTTCCTGATCATTAATAATTCTGGATTATACTATAAGTTATGTCAATAATAAGATAAGTTCATCAATTTTTTTCTTAGGCGTCTGACGACAAACCGAAGTGCTTCGCACAGTAAACCTTTTCTTTATATATTCCTAATCACGGTTCGGCTTTTTAAGGGTTTTATGAATTACACTTTGGGGTTATAGGGTGTTTGATGCCGACCCACGAGCCACCAATGATATTGGGCAACTTCCACGAATGCTTCCCGGGTGCGCCAGTGACAACACACTTGTCTAAACAAAGTCTTCGTTAGAGTATTTTTACCTTTTGAAAAGTTAGCTTAGTGATAATGGGGGTTAATTTAGGCAACATATAATGACAGATCTACAGGGTTGCCCAGAAGTCCGGAATAAAATTCAACTATCCTTAACCTGTAACTTTTGGGGAAAACGCTCGTACGAGTCAATTTAGTTTTATAATATGCTCACAATTTGACGTTATTCGTTTGTTTTTTTATAGACATTTGTCAATGACATTTGTGAATGACGTTGACAATT
Organism: Polydrusus pterygomalis; assembly: GCA_963969555.1. Taxonomy (NCBI): domain Eukaryota; kingdom Metazoa; phylum Arthropoda; class Insecta; order Coleoptera; family Curculionidae; genus Polydrusus; species Polydrusus pterygomalis. The sequence goes on from OZ018379.1 coordinate 27,751,712, forward strand.
CTAACCTAACAGTTTCCAAGATCCATAATGTGACATTAAATATAACCTAAAATTTTCTTTTTCACGATTTAATTGTTGCCTAGTTTATATTTCCTAAATTTTTAAGAATTAGGTTCATTAATTTGATTTAGTTAATTTTTGAAATCTTCAGTTGCCTAACGGATGTGCTTATGTGTATTTTTGCGGTTGCATTTATTTAACGTGCCAACAAGCGTGAGGATTTATTTTTACACCATCAACAGCTTTCTCGAAATAACTTAAGAAGTTTGTGTTTTCCTACTATATACACGAATAAACAATGTGGTGCCAGTTTAATTAAAATATGAGGCTGACTATGATTTTTTTTAAGGCGATGTAAGACGAATGTAGGAATTTATTAGGTTTTTCCTTGAGAAGGAAAAAATTACGTGATTTAATTAAAAATGAGTGGTCATCTTGGGAATCCAGCGATCATAACAAGCCGACAAGACGTTAAATGCAATGGTCCACCCAGGCACGTAGATATACAGGGTTGCCCAAAAGTCCGGAATAAAATTAATATAGCCTTAACCTGTAAAATTTGGGAAAAACGCTCGGACAAGCCAATTTACTTTTATAAATGATCACATTTTGACGTTAATCGTTTGTTTTTTTATAGACATTTGTCAAAGATATGACGACATCGATCTTTTTTTTAAATGGAAACATACAGCTTGTGATACATCATTTGAAAGCTAATATATCGTGCAGTATGCTCATAAATTTTGGCGCAATTCTGTCAAGCTATTTCAAAATGGCCACTGTTAAAACTTTTTAAAAAATCTCTGCTAATGGGCTCCCCCGCATTTTGGTGTCAATGTGAGAGATATTTCCAGGTCGCTGGATTGGACGACGTGGTACAATTGAATGGCCACCGAGGTCCCCAGACGCCTCTAGCTAGGCTATTTTCTTTGGGAATATTTAAAAGAAAAAGTTAACCAAAATAGGCCAAATAATATTGAAGGTTTGAAATACAAAATTAGATTGAAGACACATAACATACCGGCTGAAGCCATTCGGAATTCCGTCGACAGATTTTATCATTGTCTGGAAGAATGTTAAGTAGAGGGTGGAGGATATTTCCAGCATTTGCCACGTTAAACCACCTTTTTTTGTGTTTTGTTTTGCTTCGTTACATTTTTTTTTTGACAAGCTGCATTTAAAAAAAACGATCGATGTCGTCATATCTTTGACAAATGTCTATAAAAAAACCAAACGAATAACGTCAGAATGTGAACATATACAGTGTCCGCAAGAAAGTTCGCATCAAATGAGATTTTTTTTATTATTGGGTATAGGTAAAAATTGAAAAAGCGGTTAGTTTTTGCTTACCTAAAAACCAAAAATGACGTATACTGAAGCAGCTGCACGACTTGCGTTACCTGTCAAATTTGACATTTTTAATAAAATAGGTTCAAAAATTTATCAAAATATCGAAAAACTTTATTCGAGAAAGTTGTTTATTTAGGGATTTTTAGCTTCTGTACGAAATTTTGACTGTCTAATAAAATTTTTATTTTTTGCAAGATTCTTGAAAATTTTGATCAACCCTCGTAGATTAACTTTTATACATCGATGTAAAACCATTTGCCTTTACTTCATTTGTAATCTTAATGCAATTTTGTGTAAAATTTTTGTTTCCAATTATTTATTTTGCTTCAAAAACTGAAATTGTTATTGATCAGTATGTAATGTTTGATGCAAAGTTTATCTAATTACATCAGTTTTGCCAAAACCGACGTTTTTCATTTTTCGTAAGTTAGTAAACAAATGTACAAAAAGAAAATATTAGGAAGCTTTCGTTGAAATTTTACTTAATTAATATTAAATTAAATTAATTATATTAAACTATATTTTTGTTGAATAATATGTTTTGAGCGATTAATATTTATTCTTTTTGATCCAATATTAATTAAGTAAAATTTCAACGAAAGCTTCCTAATATTTTCTCTTTGTACATCTGTTTACTAACTTAAGAAAAATGAGAAACGTCGGTTTTGGCAAAACTGATGTAATTAGATAAACTTTGCATCAAACATTACATAGTGATCATTAACAATTTCAGTTTTTGAAGCAAAATAAATAATTGGAAACAAAAATTTTACACAAAATTGCATTAAGATTACAAATGAAGTAAAGGCAAATGGTTTTACATCGATGTATAAAAGTTAATCTACGAGGGATGATCAAAATTTTCAAGAATCTGGCAAAAAATAAAAATTCTATTAGACTGTCAAAATTTCGTACAGAAGCCAAAAATGCCTAAATAAACAACTTTCTCGAATAAAGTTTTTCGATATTTTGATAAATAATGGCATTTTTGAACCTATTTTATTAAAAATGTCAAATTTGACAGGTAACGCAAGTCGTGCAGCTGCCTCAGTATACGTCATTTTTGGTTTTTAGGTGAGCAAAAACTAACTGCTTTTTCAATTTTTACCTAAACCTAATAATAAAAAAAAAATCCATTTGATGCGGACTTTCTTGCGGACACTGTATATATAACTAAATTGACGTGTCCGAGCGTTTTCCCTAAAAGTTATAGGTTAAGGCTAAATTACTTTTTTTTTCGGACTTCTGGGCTGTATATTTCGAAAATTAGGCTGAATTGTGAAAATCCATTACATTAGAAACACTATGAGTCTTATAATATCTTTACACTAAAGTAAATTATTCTATTTGTCTTAATTTGGAAAAATTTAGTGGGCAAAACATGTGTTTATTTTACATGAGGTAGTGAACTGTTAAGTTGCTAACATGACTAAAGTCGCCACAGTGGATCTTTTTCCGTGCGTCATCAATCAACGATCAGGACTCAACGTGGTTAATAACTCTGCATCCTTGTTTATTACAGTAACAAGTTTGAATAAAAGCATAAAAGAACGTCTCCAAGATTCCGCAATAATATAACGTGCCAGACAAGAATAAAACTATAAACGTCAATTAATACCATTGTTTAGTTGACTACCGTTGTATTTTAGAACGTCATTGTCAACATTATTTTGATCTGCCAATCTAATTCGTATTTTGTAAATTTGTGTGCCTTAAAACTGTTCCTTTTTTTTAAAAATAGTTCTTTTTAGAGCTAATTATACCCACCATCTGTTTTGGCGGTAAGTATTTATGGATTTTTATAATACCTAATTTATTTATTTTAAATATTCTAACCGTGAAAGTTCTTTGAAAAGTTTACGGCAGTGGCTAAATTCCCTTAAATGAAAGGATGTCAAATATTTTACTTTTTTGATTTTAATAGTCAATAAAACACCAAACTTTTCTAAATTTTAAGCTTTAAAAATAGTGTTAAATGTATTAACATTTGTTTGTCAATTTCTTTTAGATAATAGAGAATGCCGGGCAAAACTTAAAATAAATAATAATTTTTCGGGATATTATGTAGGTACGTCAAACGGTAGGCAGGCACGTCCATTTTATAAACTTAGACTTAGTTTTGACTTTTTTCGTCTACTAATTTTGATTTGATTCATACGATTTTGATGACGTGAAAGTGATGACGCACGGGAAAAGATCCACTGTGGCGACTTTAGCTCATCAGCAATAGGTAATAATAAGGGAAATGGTAAAACAATATGTAATTTAAAAAAAAAAAACCCTATATGTATTATGTATGAAAGACTATAGAATCATCAACAAAAGAAAAATCATCATAAATGGGACTAAAATAGCATGAACTGACTTTATATTACAATAATTTTAACGTTTCATTTTCGTTAAATAAGGAATAATTTAAAATAGGCAGGAAAGAAAACTATAATAACAGGTATTATTTAAATTAACTTGTAATTTCATAAACAATGGGCAGATACTTATTTGCCACTATATATTTATTGAATTGTATTGTTTATTATTTTGTTATATAACTAACGCGATAATAGTTCAAGAAAATGATAGTATTGCATTTGGCGCGTGAAATAGGTCCAAATGAAGCAAGCATAATTTTAATATTAAATAATTATTTATGCGTGAAATACAGACAAATTAGTAAAAATTATGTGTATCTACAAACGACTTAATAATAGTGTAACAGTAAGACCATTATGCTATGTATAATACAACTAAGACAATTATAACTTCTCATAAACTCTTAAGACTATTATCAATTATTTGTAATAATCCGAGGAGAGCCACAACTATATACAGTGTGACCAGTAAAGTCCGCATCATATGGGATTTTTTTTTATTAATAGCTTTATTCAAAATTTGACTTTGGCATCAAGTTCTGCTTCGATCGAGATGAAAATTAAGCAAAAAAATAGTAGTCACGTGATATGCAAAAAATAATTCAAAAGTGGGGTTATTTCTGAAAATATCGAAAAAAGTTATTAGAAATTTTTTTTTAAATGCAGTGTCTAGCCCACTTGCAAAATTTCAGCTGCATAAGATAAGACACGAACTACGTTTTCAAAAATACTTATTTTATGAAGTTATCTTATACAGGATCCCAAACAAATAAACTTTGCATCACATGCGACCAAATTTTAATAGCCCAATTTTGATTTTGTACAAAAACACACATTTAATATGGCGCTACTTTAAAGAAAATGTATCTGAAATAAGGCCTTGTCAAAACTGAGAAGTTTTATGTAGGTTGCGTTCAGTCTTATTTTGATAAAGTGGTGCAATTTACAAAATATAGGTAAAAAATCAAAATTATCCTATGCAGCTGAAATTTTGCATGTGGGCTAGAAACTGCATTTAAAAAAAACTTTTTCTAATAACTTTTTTTGATATTTTCAGAAAAAACTTCACTTTTGAATTATTTTTTGGAAAAAATTAAAATTTGACAGATAATGCGAATCACGTGACTACTATTTTTTTGCTTAATTTTCATCTCGATCGAAGCAGAACTTGATGCCCAAGTCAAATTTCGAATAAAGCTATAAATAAAAAAAAAATCCAATATGATGTGGACTCTACTGGTGACACTGTATAGCTATGTAGAAATATTAAACTTCCTCTCTTTTTAAAGCCGGTTTTCTTTTTCGGACAAACATACAAAGTTGTTACATTTACCTTCATACAGGGTGTCCGATTGCTAAGGGGCCATACTGCAACAGGAGATAGTAGACTTGAAAATAGGTCATTCATGCTTAATTTGTCATGGTAAAAAATTCAACGGTATAATTATTAAACGTATCTAATAAAAAACATAAAAAGGCTTAAGTAATCATGCAAATTTATTAGAAATTTTAGTTGTTTATTTTTATTTACATACAAAGGATGTCTGGGTCACGGTATACATTATAGTTAGATACCTACTATATTTATTTGATTAACTAAAATAATGTTAGTATTAAGGAAAATATTAATATGGAAGTGCCAAAAGTTCAGCTAGTTGAAAAGTGAAGGCTACGTTACAATTAAACTTCCTAACCAAAGTCGATTTAGCCAGTTAACCTGGAAGATGGCCGATATGTCATATGACAAAAGTCATATTCCAGCTATTTAATTTTTAGTAAGAATAATATTGGCAGCAATAGGTCATATGAATAAATATTCAATGGAATAGCTCTGAAAAGAACTGCTTTTAGAAATAAATAAAGTTTCAAGGCACAAAAATGGATAAAAACGAATTAAAACGACAAATCAAAACACCAAAATTAAACAATGTCAACCAAAACCTTAAACATTAACTCGAATATTACTTTATAAGTATATCTCTGTCTAACACGTTATATTCCGTTCAAGATGTATTGCGTGTCGCTACTCCTGGAAACCCCGGAAACGGGCTCTACGTTGCGCTTTACAAAAGCGATGCCTGGCCTGCCCTGTGATCATATAACGGTTCGTGTTGGTTAGTACCGGTATGTGTCTCTCTCTATCATGCATTTAACTTAATACGAAGAAACAAGAAAGATATATGATTTAGGGACTTAATAATTGTTGCTTTTACATATTATGTTTAGAATTGAATTTTAATAATTACTAGTGTGAAATTCTAGTAACTTTTTTCCTTAATTTATTTGTGATTGGAGAGCGCTGACATGGATTATCCGCCGCCATCTTGCAGGTTTACTGGCTGAATCGACTTTACTACTATTTTTGGTGATAAAATTAGAACATAATAAATATAAATGTACCAATGCTATGTACCTAATTGTTAAAATATGGTTATTATTTACTAAGTTTCAAGAAAGTGCATCAAAAATTTTTTCTCCAATATAAACTTTTATAACTTCATTTTATCCGTTGCTCAAGTTCAAAAAAATAAGAAATACATGTTTCATTACTTGTACTTAGAGTATTTATGCTGAGTTTCAATTCGTACCAAAAATATTTCTCCCATTGTTAACTTTCTCCATCCCTAAATGAGCCTTTTCAATATAACCGACTTCATCATATTTAGCATTAACATCCTGAATTAGAACCTATCGGAAATACATCCCAATAATAAAAATCTACTTAGAGGGTTACAAAACTTTCCTAGAGCTAATTAAAAAGACGTTGCGAAAGCAGAAAGTTTGAAAACATGAGATCAAAACCTTATTACGTCATCCGATTATCAGTGCAATTTTATTATGTAAATATAAGTCACGACGGATTATACTGCTATCTTTGTTTTGATAAACTAAATAGACCAAAATAGCTTAAAAATAGGATACAACCCGCCCGATATTCAGGTAGACGCGGCGTTCGACCTTCAGCTTAATAACTGGGATCCCTCGGTCAAGGCAGATGAAACGTCAGAGTTTATTCCCGTGTTTTTATTAAAGGATTTATCTTGTTTATTTATTGTCTGGGTAAATAATTTTAAATTTTAAAAACTGAAACTGTAGAAAACTTTATTTTTTTGTTTCTTTATGCGATAGGATTTATTTACCCAGAAAATAAATAAACAAGATAAGTCCTTTAATAAAAACACGGGAATAAACTCTGACGTTTCATCTGCCTCGACCGAGTGAGACCATTGTTTACTCATATCTTTTTTCTAGCGGTTTCGTTGTACCTCAATTTTACCCCCTGGGGGCAAAGTTTCCCAAAACATCAAAAAACGTGCTTGCTTATTTTAGCAGAGGGAGCATAATACCAATTTTCAGCAATATATTTAAATAATGGACAGCTATAGATTCTCTCTATAGGCTACCTCCCTATTTTCAACCCCTTAGTGAATTTTGAAAAAATGACGAAATACGTATATTATTGTTTTATTAAAGGAACATAATATATAGCAATTTTCAGACCTCTATCAGTTTTAGTTTCTGAGATACAGAAATTCCTAGAAAAATTTCATCCCTTGTTTTTACCCCCTTAGGGGTTGGTTTTCAAAAAATCCCTTCTGAGTGAATGCCTACGTTATACGGAGAAGACATCCTCGAAATTTCATGATTCTAGGATTAGTGGTTTAGGCTGGGCGTTGATGAACCAATGACTCATTTTACAATTTTATTTAATAGTAAAGATTAATTTATTGAACGAAGCGGAAGGCGCGAGAACGACGATCAACGGGCCGGATAAAGCATTTATTTACAACCATACATGTAATGTTGACATTACTGACTTTATGGAAAGTTGGCAAGTGTCACATTACCTACCTCTACTTCCCACCCTGATTCCCCTTGAACTGACGTTTATTGTTTTAATTTCAAACAAACGTTTCCTTGACAACCGTCGCCTAATTTGAAAATATGCCTACTTGTAAATTTATTTGATTTTTGTAATAGGTATACAATTTTCTATAATACTACGTCAAAATGACATTTTTCTTTTAATAATATTTTTAGTTAAAAATTATAAGAAGTGGATGTAGGATGTGGTTGTAAATAAAATAGTATACAAACCTCGGTGAAAAGTTTCATTACTGTCTCCGAGATATAGTTTACCCCGACGCTTCAAGTCTCGGTAAACTATCTAATCTCTCGACAGTAATGAAACACCACCTCGGTACATAATATACTATTCCACACCTGTAGATATGTTCTTTCAATACTATTATTATCAGGGAAATAATATAACAAGTAAAAATAATAACCACGTGCTGGATGAAACTGTTCAGAATAATTTAAACTCTTGTTATCTAAACGAAACTAATTATCATGAAGTTAAATACTTTATTAAGAGGAAGTAACCCCTTTACCACAATGAAAATTGCCGAACGTTTTGCTGGTCAAACGAAAAGAAAAAATAAAAATTGGTATTTAGAAAATAAATTCTACTTTAAATACCCCATCCAGAAAAGTAAATGACGATCGAAAATATTCCCAAAATTTTTTTTAGAATTTTTTTTTATTTTTAGTAATTTTGTAATATTTTAAACAATTCTTTATTGGTCAAAAGCAAAATGACTTTCCCGGGTGTAGAATGTTGTACCAAACAATTTTTCTTAAAGCCATTTTTCAATATCGGGTTTACTTTTTTCTCAAAAACTTTGGGCGCGTAAAGTGAATTTAAGCGTGTAAAGTGGGTTTACGCGCCCAAAGTTTTTGAGAAAAAAGTAAGGCCGATATTGAAAAATGGCTTTAAGAAAAATTGTTTGGTACAACATTCTACACACCTAAATATCAATTTTTATTTTTTCTTTTCGTTTGACCAGCAAAACGTTCGGCAACTTTCATTGTGGTCTCCTGGAATTGATGGTATCACATCTGAGATTTTAATATCAATAAATTCATACATTTGTAAACCATTAACTTATTTCATTAACACCATTTTTAATACAGTAATATATCCATCTGCTTTTAAAATAGGTATAATTAAATCAATTTATAAAAGCGGAAATAAAATTGAATTTCATCTTTAGCAAAAGTTTTCGAAAAAGTTTTAAAAGAAAGATTAGAAAATTTCTTAAATAATAATAAAATCCTCTCAGACGAACAATTTGGATTTCAAAAAAATAAATCTACACAAGATGCAATTTGTCATCTCACAAATCAAATATATAATTCAATCGATAATAAAATGAACAGTATTATATGCATATTTTCAGAGTTAGCTAAAGCCTTTGATACTGTCAGTCATAAAATTTTTATTAACAAATTAGAAAAACTTGGAGTTCGTGGTAAAATATTAACTTTATTTAAAAACTATTTATATAACAGAGCACATCTTATTAAAATTGGTGAAAATATTAGTTCACCAAAAGTATTTAATTATGGAGTACCACAAGGTACAGTCCTAGGACCAATACTTTTTAATATTTATCTAAATAATATTTTTAATTTAAACTATCAAGGAAAACTACATAGTTTTGCTGATGATACGGTAATTTTTTATGGAGGTCTAAATTGGAATATTTAAAAAAATACTACCTAAGTATAGAAAAAGATTTTATAAAAATAAGCTTCCACATATTGGTCCAATAATATGCAATAATAATACTAATATAAAGAAAGGTGAAAATATTAAATATCTATTAATAATTTTTTATAAACATTTAAAATAGGATTTACATAGTGACTACATTGTAAAAAAACTAAGAATTCTTATACCAAAATTTAAACACCTTAAACAATTTTTAAATATAAAAGAATTAGAAATATTTTATTATTCTTTAGTACAAACCCATTTCAATTATGGAATACTAGGATGGGGAGGCATAAATAAGAATTATCTTAATAATATTGAAACTATACAAAAATACATTTTGAAAATTATTTACGAAAAATACCACCAATATTCTTCTGATTTACTAATTAAAGATAGCAAAAAATGGATGTTAAATAAATCTTTTCTTACAACATGTTAATATATATTTTAAACATAAAAATAAAATAAATTATATGAATGACACACATGAAACTCGTCATAAAAATACTATTACATTTAAAAATAAAGTAAACAAAACAATAGCACACAAACATTTTTTAAACATCAATCCATATATTTTTGATATGCTCCCACAGTTAATTAAAATAATTAAACCATTAAATAATTATAGAAATAAAATTAAAAATTGGATATTATCCAATCCAATAGATATATTCAGGAATATCATTAATAAATAATATCTAAATATACCAAGCTATAATTAATAAAATAAATAAATATAGATATTATATACATAACGTATTGTATCTTTGTATACTGTAGTGATATAAAATATACCAATAAAATATTGTCATATTCGTTTTATATTATAATCTAGTTGTGCCTGAATTATGAAATATATTCTTGACAATAAATTTATTATTTAACTCAAAACAAGTATTTTACTTCTGAGTTCGGAATTGATAGTTTATAGAAACAAAATTATATATTAGCATTAAATGTCAAAAAAATATTTGAATAAACTTTTATTATTATTATTAAAATTCATTACTTCTTTAATTTCTTGATTATTCTTAAATATTACTACAAAAAAAACTAAATAGTCTTCCGATATCTACAAAATAAAACGTTACCGAGCGCTTAAATTGCAATTAAAATGTTTGTCCAAATTATTGTGTTAACATTCTTCTGCCAAATTGGTAACTACACCGACTAACTATTTAAAACCATTCACTTTCGCGCAATGCCATTTAAAGAACCGTATATCGAAATGTGTGTCAAACAGATACAAAATTTGGTATTAAATAATTCAAGGCAATAACCCGAATCAAAATTTTGAAATAAACCATTTTATATTTGACATGTATAAACTCAACAGCAGAGAGTGTAAAAGGTATTCTTAAAAATATAATATTTAAACATCTTACATTATGCAATATATCGATGTGGGAAGTTAAATTAATCCATAACCAGTAGCGGACTGTCCGGTTAAGCGAGTGAGAGAATATACATAATATTCGCCAAGATTTCCTGCAAATATTTCAAAGTGGCAATTTAGGGAAATTTTGCAAGTCTTTCTGTCTGTAGTGCACAAATAACTAATAGAGTCATTGATGCCAATTCCTTGAAAATTTGACTTTATTCGAAATTTGATTTTGGCATCAAGTTCTGCTTTAATCAAGATAAAAATTAGGCAAAAAAATAGTAGTCACGTGATTCGCATTATCTGCCAAATTTTAATTTTTTTCAAAAAATAATTCAAAAGTGGGGTTATTTCTGAAAATATCGAAAAAAGTTGTTAGAAAAAGTTTTTAAATGCAGTTTCTAGCTCACATGCAAAATTTCATCTGCATAATTAAGATAATTTTGATTTTTTACCCATCACTAAAATTTATTTTCCACTTATAATGAACACTTTACTAATGACACTGTGTTCTTTTTTGTCTTAATATTAAGGTGTATTACTTTCAGACACAAACTACGTTTCAAAAATACTTATTTCATGAAGTTACCTTATATAGGGTCAACAACAAATAAACTTTGCACCACATGCGACCAAATTTTAATAGCCCAATTTTGATTTTGTAGAAAAACACACATTTAATATGGCGCTACTTTAAAAAAAATGTATCTGAAATAAAGCATTGTCAAAACTAAGAAGTTTTATGTAGGTTGCGTTGAGTCTTATTTTGCAAAAGTGGTGCAATTTACAAAATATGGGTAAAAAATCAAAAATATATTATGCAGCTGAAATTTTGCATGTGGGCTAGAAACTGCATTTAAAAAAACTTTTTCCAATAACTTTTTTCGATACTTTCAGAAATAACCCCACCCCACTTTTGAGTTATTTTTTGGAAAAAATTAAAATATAACAGATAATGCGAATCACGTGACTACTATTTTTTTGCTTAATTTTTATCTCGATCGAAGCAGAACTTGATGCCAAAGTAAAATTTCGAATAAAGCTGTTAATAAAAAAAAAATCCATATGATGCGGGCTTTACTGGTCATACTGTATGTGGTTTTTAATAACTTCGATCTTTCTATTTTTCCTGTACAATTATACAACTTGGACAACACTTGTTGTGAATAGTTCATCTATCTATCTTTTTTCCTATAGATAATAGATATTGTCTAACAAGATATGGAATCCAATAACCAACAGAGAATATTACACATAATTATGCATTTATAAGGTGTCTATTTATCTAAAATACTTCTATATTACGTAGTTTTCATACATTTTCGTAATCCCAATATAAAACATAAAGTTAGTTGAATGTTATACAAAGAACGATGATGTAAAAGAGTATTAAAACTTTCAAAGTATCAACTTACACGTCTTTCACATTCACACACGTTCCAATTAGAGTGTAAAGCGCAAGACTTGTTATAAAAACAATAATTTGTCCGGGTACATGGGTACCAATTGTGATAAAAAAAAATCAATAAAATAATATTTACCATAGTTAAACGTCATCGCGAATACATTCTATTGTAGACTATTAAGCTCATTACTTTTTGGACCAATCACATTGCATAAAATAGGTGGTTTATCACTTTTACATCGTCTATTTTACTAGAGTGTTTTATACTGGCAAAATATCATAGCAACGGCCTGTTTTCTAGTGGAAAACCTCTTAATTATATACACCTGAACAAAATCAACAACATGGTTTTTCAGCGGTATAATTTTGTTAGATGTCAGGTAAAAAATATTGTTAGTCTGACAAATATCATCCTGGTTTGAAAAAGACAAAATGAGCAATTTAAACGAAGATTTGGGTGCCAATCTATCCAAGAAATAAAAAAATCGAAAGCTGAAAATATTCCACTTAACACACAGAAATCCAAGAACTCAACTTGGGCACAGTTCTAAGAGTTTCTAATGGTAAGAAATTATAAACTGGAAAAATGTACTACTGTGATGGAACTGGCGAAAATCCTCGAAGATTACGCCTTTAATATGAGGAAGGGTAATGGCGAAGACTATAAAGAATCTGCTGTAAAGGCTATATGGAACACTACAGCAAAAATAATTCGAGAATTGTATTTTACAGAATACGAAATAAAGATTGACCATTTTACGGATATATCCTTTAACAATGCGCGAATGGTAAGAGACGCAGCTCCAAAGTTGTCAGGAAAAGAGGAAAGTAAGTTCAAAAGCTCGTTCAAAAGCATTATCCACCAAATATTTACTAACAATAATGCATAGCTACCATGAAGAAAACCCCGATAAAGCGAAAAAAGTTTTTCCATCTCTGCTCATTTGAACTAGCTTGGAGAGGCAATGAGACCGTGAATTGCAAAATTCAATATTTTCAAAAGAAGTTCGATACCATGGGAGAATTTACCGGACGAATTATTAAATATAACAGCATATTTTCCGAGACAGCTCAAGGTGGGTCAAAAGGATTGGCAAACAGCAAATGCTTGGTAAGGAATTCATCAAACAAAAACTTATGTCCTGTAAGATTATTTTTAAAATTATTTAAAAAAAGAAGACCAAACATTTCCACAGACAGACTATTTCTCTCCGTTTATCCAAACTGGCAGAAGGGATGTTGGTGCAAAAATACTCCACTAGGAATAAATACAGTATCTAAGTGGACCAAAACCTCAGCGGAAAGAATTGGAATAGATACGAAGAAGCATAAAATAATCAATCATTCTCATCGACCTTCCGCTGTGTCTGCCCTATTTAAACAAGGTGTTGGGGAACAAGAGTTGATTAAGTTAACAGGCCATTCAAACTAAAATTCCCTGAAACCATATCTGCAGCTAGATCCTAGTCATCATCTGAAGCTCATCGAAAATCTCAGAACAACAAATGAAGCATGTGGACCTTCGACTTCTCAAATGCAAGTCAATCATACCCAAAACCATGCTTTGATAGAAGAGAATTGACAAACTAGGTTAGAAGTAAATTTCAAAGTATGACCAGATAACAAATACTAAACTTTCTGAGGTTATGTTACCACAGGAAAAAAAATGATTTGTCTGCAGTTGTACAGATTAATAATTTGTAAAGAAAAAGAGCTTCAAATTATTTTTGAGGAGTTTTGGCACAAATGTGATCATTTTAGACTCACCACCTTGTAAGTTCAATCGCAATTATAAATAAAAGTTTAATTAGCCCCAAGAAAAATAGATTCATTTTCAAATATAGGCCGTGACCTATACGTGGCGTGCCACGTGGACTAGCAACATTTTGACACCCAATTTTTCATCTAATTCCAATTAATTAGCCTTTTTTTATATTCACTGAATCTGAATTAATTAAACACGGCAAGTTTTTCATTATTAAGTCTATTTTTTTTAGTGTTTATCCAATTTCAAAGCTATTTTTAATATTTAAAAAAATAGTAGGTTTTAGGTCACACCCATCGTGTTTTTCCGGGTTATTAGGCAACAAAAATTATTTAGGTAAATAAATTAATGCAAATGTTTACAAGGTGATACACAGAAATAACTGAATAACTATAATAACATATTTATTATATTATCCCGTACTGGGAAGCCTAAAGTTGCTTTTAATGTGAAAAAATGAATATAAATTGGACTCGAGTTAAAAAGGCACAAATAGTGGCAAAAATTGAAGAAGGGTGGTCAATTCGTGCCCTAGCACAATTTTATGGCAGAAATAAGAGCACAATCCTAGATATTAAATAGCGTTTGGAGCAAGAAGGATCCTTGAAAAGAAAGGAGGGTTCGGGTCGTCCTAGAATTTCCAGTCCCGAAGAGGATGCTATGCTTCTGGAGCACTTAAGAGATCATCCCTTTGAAATTGCAAACTTTATACACACACTGTATATCGCGAACCAGAATATTGAAACAAGGTAGTTTTCACGGATGAAAAAACTTTCCAATCTATGACGGACAAATTCGGGTGTATCGACCGGACGGAACAAGATTTGAAGGGCTTTATACTAGCAACCTTGCTTTTAGATCTGGGCGTTTTTCTGTCAATATATGGGGGTTGGATAAGTGCCCATGAGCTTGGTGTATACTGACCATTGGAGGGAAGATTTAATTCCGAAAATTATCTTAATGTTCTGGAGCATATTATGCTTCCATCTGTTAGGTCCATTTACCCCAATTATTATGTTATTTATCAACACGATAATTGCCCCGTGCACATTGCAAATGCTATTAAGGGCTGGTTTATAAATAATAATGTAGAAGTATTACCGCGGCCTTTATTCAGTCCGGATATTAATCCAATAGAAAATGTGTGGGCTATAATTGTAAAAATAATTTATTAACGTAATTTTTTGCCTCAAAATTCTACTGAATTGTGGGAAATAATTTATGAATGCTCGAACGAGCTTGACCCAATTATTATAACAAATTTGATTAACTCAATGCCTAATAGATTGGCTCAAGTGATCGAAAAACAAGGCTCAATGACCAAATATTGATTTTTATACCTACTATCTTATTATTGTTCTTGTTTAATATAATATTCAATTTGTTCGCATTGTTATATTGTTTGTTATTATAAATAAAACATATTACGTTACCATTTCACTTAATTTTTTTAATTACTTCATCTACACGATTGATTTGCATTTATTGCATATAACCTTAAACATACGTCTCTGATAACCTCAAAGAAATAATCACAAAAGCCTGTTTCAAACTGCTTAAATAATACAAAAACTAATCATCAGATTTGTACGGTTTTTTTATGAACAGAACTGTACTGTACATTATTCAAAGTGCCCAATTTCTACCGACATTATGAGCAAATAAAAATACATCAATTATTCGAACTACAAATGCTTGCGAATCTTTCCATTCTAGGTTTAATTCTTCTTTTTATGTGCCACGTCCGTCTATATATATTTTTATGGAAAAATTAAAAGAATTCCATATAGATGGTTATATAAACGTGACGGTACAATCTAATGAAATACCACATCTTTTTTTAGGCGAGAAATGCCAAGTATAATAAACCGCCTTGATCTTCTTTAAGTTCATCAATGTTGTTAGGTCTGTTTCGGTACACTCTTCCCTTTGAATATCTCCAAAGAAAATATTCCAGCTGTGTTAAATCCGGTGACATAGGCGTTTTATAAAAGTTTCATCTAAATATCTTTGACATGCACGCCAAAATGAGGAAGAGCACCATCCTGCTGTAAATCTAAATTTATCTAGTTACAAAAAAGAACTGCTAATGCCGCAATTAAATCAAATGGTAAAAAATTCAAATAGCGTACAGCAGTGAGGTTCTTTTCAAAGAATATAGTCCCAGCAATGCTTCGTATTAGTCTCGGAAACCAGATAACAAAATAGAGAAATACGGCAGAAATCGAATGTCAATGCCGACTTCCTGTTTTAGGAGTTACGGTCCCTTGCATTTCTTGTGAGCATAATGTGGCATACTAAGAGTTTTTTTGCCCGTCCGAAAAAGGTGGTTCTTCCTTTCTTCTGAACTAACAGAAATGCTGTAGTCCTTAATTGTATTCTTATCTAAGGTATGCCATCAGAGCCAAATTCTAGCATGGACACCAAAGGACAAAGGTTACAGAGTAACGGTAAAGCATCTACAACCGCTCTAGATAGAAAGACAGGAGAAAGAGAAAGTTGGAGAGAAATAAAAGCCATAGACAAAATGAAGGAAACAAAATAATTAATGCCAAGGTTGCAATGGTTTGTCATGTCGAGAAAATTTTAAAGAAAATGGATCTGAAAAATAGGGATAAAATGCAGAGTTGTAAAAAAAAAATGGAGAAAGTCAGAGATGGTTTAAAATTAGTGTTTTCCATAATTCTTCGATAGATAATAGTATTAAAAATAATAATAAAAGTAAAACATTATAAGATTATAAATTATTACGAGAATGGTCATGGTCATAAGAAGTTTAGGATATCAAACTGTATTGTGAAAGAAGGAGGATGCGAACGAAAATAGAGGTTAAGAAAGAAGTAGACGCTGTTAAAGATGATTCCAGTTTAATCTATTCTTGCGCCACCCTGTTTCTCATGAAACTAATAATAATTTACGCAACTATTGACTAAATACCAGTTAAAATTATAAAATAATTTTTACTAAGCTAATATACCGAGAAACATAATTTCACAAAAAAAAAATAAAAAAAACTATTTAGAGATGCAGTAGTTTTAAGCAATACTTTTCAAGGACAATTTTTTTTTGTTTAATTGATATGGTTAATATAATCGCTAACAAACATGTGGATAATTGGGTTAAATTGTTGCCGTGGTTTTCGGTTTGGCGGGTAAAAATCTATTGGCTAATTCAAGGTTTTGGTTTATTAATTTAAATGTGAATGCAAAAATGAAAAAGGATATTACGAATGTTTATTATGTATATTACTTTTATTATGGTGTCTTAAGACCTGGTCAAAATTGGACAATAGGAGCTGATCCATTAAGATAAGCATAAAAGTCAAAGCAGGACACATACGGTCATTGTTGCACCAAGTCATCTGTCTTATTTCATGTTATTCAGCCTGTGTGCGACTGTGATTTCTATTCACTTTTGTTAATATAGTTATATTATAATGTTATTTGCCTATTTGATACACTTTAACACATTTAAGTATTTATTGTGTATTATTTATACAGTGTGACCAGAAAGTCCGCATCATATGGGATTTTTTTTAATAGCTATATTCGAAATTTGACTTTGGCATGAAGTTCTGCTTCGATCGAGATGAAAATTAAGCAAAAAAATAGTTGTCACGTGATTCGCATTATCTGTCAAATATTAATTTTTTCCAAAAAATAATTCAAAAGTTTCTGAAAATATCGAAAAAAGTTTTTACAACTAAACTGGATAAAACGAGTTTCTCACCTTGCTGCTTTTACCTGGATAGAACACCAGTTATATACATAGCTGTAAATTATTGTATGTACGATTTTTTACCAAAGTAATAATGGTTGTTTCTAAAAAAAATTGTGTTTAAATTACAGCCGCAAAATAAGAAAATTATAAAATAATACCAGGAAAACTACAAAAGTATAAATCCAACAGGGTAAATTTATTAACAAACAACAAATAAAATACTAATATTTAATTGCTGCGCCATTGAATTTTAACACGAATCATAATCTTCTTGGCATTGAGTTAGCCTTTCCCAAATTTCTTCTATTTTATCAAATAATTCTATTTCCTGTTGTGGTTTAAAATTTATTTGGTACATTTTTTTTACCCCAAACATTAACAATTGGATTTAAATCAGGACTTCTTGAGCACCAAGGCAGACATGTTACGTTGTTTTGCCTAAACAAGTTTCCTATATTTCTTGCAGTATGCATAGGGCAGTTATCCTGCTGAAATATAAAGTTATTTCCTTCAAAAACTATCCCGGCAGATGGAAGAAAAACATTTTCCAAAATCTGAAGATATATATTACTGTTTAGTATTCCACTAATATGCCAGCATACACCTGCACCGTAAACACTTATCCATGCCCACACATTAACGGAGAAATGTTCACTGGTTTTTTTTTTTGAGTATACTTCTCATCATATCGGGAATTTGGTGGTCTACATACACGAATCCTTCCATTATATTATGTAGACTAAAAAATTTTCTCATCGGAAAAAATAACATTTTGGCCAAAAAATCATTTTCTGGTAAATATTGCATAGCAATCCCAATAATTTGTTCCTTATCACTATTTTTTAAACACGGTTTGGATGCAGCTGCTCGATTTCTTAATTCGGAACATTGTCTTACTCGGCGTTGCGCAGTTCTAGATGAAGCAGGGAATCCTGTTATGTGCATAGCGGATACTGCAGTTTCAAATGTATTTTGCCTTAAATACTCCACCAAATTTCGGTCTTCTTCATTTGATGATTTTCTATTATTTAAATCAGATCCAACAGACCTTTCAAGTGTTTGATGATAGCGCCATTATTTACAATTCCTTGAACAGTACGTCTAGGTACCTACTCTAAAATGATCAGCTATTTTTCCATAAGACCACCCTATTTCTACTAAACATATTATTCTTGCTTTTTCAATAATACTTAAATGAGGCATTTTTAAATCAAATAAGATAGCGACAATACTTTGACAGATATCATGATAACAATTAACACGTTACAAAGGTAATAAATGTAAAAAAGTTGCGTTTACAGTGTCACAGTTTAGTGTACGAAATTATCTCTCGTCAACTGTACACGTTTACAGTTTAAATATGTTGCTTAGTTTTTGTAATTAGGGTAAAAAATTGCAATTTATAACACGGCGAACTTAAGCTCGGACGGTCCCACATATTTTATTTTTCTGTTTTTACCACAATAAAGTTGGTTCTCATTTCTTGCATAATTGCACTGCTAAATAGAAAGATAATTGAAGCGTTACTTTACATTGAGCAGAAGTTAATATATGTATTTAGCTAAAGTTTAAGGAACCATCATTTGACATGAAAGGATAAGGAAGGTGTCATAACCCGGTGTGGCACACTTCCAGGAAAGTAATTGTTTTGGATTTTTATACGTCTGAGCTCTGAAGATTTTAATTTGAGGTGTTGAGAACAAACTATCCAAAAAGTGCTTGATAAGTACTCATCAAGAGGAGGCTGTTGAGATATGAAAGAGAACAAGAAGTCAAATTAAAACATAACAACCATAGAATTTAGACGCTGACTTGCAGTTGACGAATCATTATATTTTACACTGTTAAGCTTAAGAAAACTTGTTACAGTATAATATGCATATTTCCACCTTTGACAAAAAACGCAACATAGAGGTCATATCAATAAATATAGCCAACTTAAACCCTTTTACTTTGTTACAGTTTCGCGTGGCATAGAAACTACTATACAATCTCCTGTTGTGCAAATTCTGAAAATCGATTAAGCTTTTTTTTTATTGTAAAAGTCCAGTTTATATAATTATTATACCTGTAGAGTGATTCAGTGGCGGGGGCATGGGGGCAACTCCCAGAGTTGTTTGCATAAACAATTTGAAAATAATAATTGTATTCAAATAAATATATTCTGTACCATTTTAGTATATTGTAAAACTGTAGTGGCTTCAGGAGAGGGGCGGGGGACGATACTATCTAACATTTTTTGCAAGTTAACATTTTTTAAACTTTGCAAGGTTTTTAAATTTCATTGTCTTTTTCCTGCTTTAAGAATTTAGTTTTCGAGTTATTTCATGTAATTTAATGTTATAAAATCATACATAAATATGTGACAGTTGCTCATCAAAACATCCATCCATATTTCAACAGATTAAACTCGAGTTAATATGGATGTTGCAATCAGATATAGAGTTTTTTTATAATTTTTCTATCAATTCTCCTAATTTTTATCTGTACTACTCCGTCCTCATGCCAAAAAGTTCAATCCGCCCTTGACAATATCCTGTTTAGGATTCGCTTGCGCCCCCCTTCCCCCTAGACCAACTCCTAACGCCGCTCCTGGTCTAATTTATTCGCCTTTATTGTAAGTATTTTTGAAGCACAAAACTTAACTAAGGCAGTACATTAGACTTGACTCTACTAGGGAATTTTGGAGCATGACTCATTAAAAATAGGTTATACATGGTTTAAAAAATATATTAGATATTTAATATATTTGCTATTTTTAGCTTGGCAATAACCAAGCCTGTATATAAATTCACGTAAGAGGGTGTCAAAGGTATTTTAGCGAAGTTCACCTGTTTCATATCTAATACCAGACTTTAAGTCTTCCATTAAACGGTCTATTTTTGTAATCCTTACGTTTCAAATTACCCCATAAAAAAGTCCAAAGGAGCGAGGTCTGGGGATCTCGCAGGCCACTCAATTTTTCCTATACTTCCTACAGTCGTTTGTTGGTTCGTTGTTATACAAATTTGTGTTCATTTTCTGTACTCCAATATCTACACTTAAGTTCATTGTTTAATGTGATGTATTCGTCGCAGGGACGTAGATAGCTTTTTTTCTTGGGAGGTGTACTTCCACATGTTAGCCTAGGTAAGATTTTATCTTAGGGGGAAAGCAAATAAGCACAAAAAAAGACAGCGCCGCAGACAAAAATTTCGCTAAAATTGTTTAATTATTTAATTTGAATGAATTATCAGGAAAAAAAAACAGAATAATTAATATAACTTTTTTTGATCCATTTATTTATGGGAAAATACTAGTCACGCATTCGCCAGTTCATGTTCTTATCAATATTTTTTTTTTTGTATTCTTCAAAAAGCTGTCAAATACTCTGAGTAGCAATTGCCTACCGTTTTAAGTTAAAAAAAAAACTTGTTTCATAAAATGTTAGGTTAAGCTAAGTATCTATGTATTAAGTATCATGTATCAGGTCAATAACAAGCTGATTCCTCCTAGCTATGAAGGTGCTCCCACATAAAAAGTACTATTAGTTTTTATAAAGTATTTAAAAAGTTAATTAAAGGTAATTTAAGCATTAATTGATGGCACAAACTGGCTCTGGGTGGGGAGGTACTGTCCCCCAGTACCCTGCTTATCTACGTGCCTGATTCGTCGACAAAATAAACATTGCGTAAAAATTTTCTGAATTTTAAGGCTCAATGCCCCAAACCACCTTTCCGAAAAATATATTCTATTTTATGACATGATGCCTAAAATACCTAATTTCTGTACCTACATGAAATAACTTCCCATTTTTTACTATGTCTTCAAGACATATTTTTGGTAAGATAGCCTTTTTGACATCTTCTTTTTAGAAGTACTTTTTCTATCTCTACGTCCCCCCTTTTTTGTTTGGTTGTTCTAGACCTAGACCATTTCATCTGAATTTTCCACATACTACGTACCTATGTTTTACCTTCGTTATTTCTAATGTCTTCACATAATGTAAGTTTAATAATGGAATTTTTGACATCATAAAAGCTCCATTAAGGTTTCATGCCTACAACTTATCATTTTCTCTTTTGCTAAAAACATCAGCAATATATTTTTCTGTCTCCTGATGATGAACCTGATAGATACCTTTAAACTAAGAATATTTTATTCTATTAACTTTTGTGGAGGAAGACTTTGTGTTTTTCTTTCCTTTTCAATTATACTTATGTTATTTGCGCAGTACTATGGAGTCATGCTATCCCACAACTTTGCAAAGAATCCTGGTAATAATTTCATTATTTTTCTACATGGAGTAAAAACAAATCTGCATTATTTTCCTGCGCTCTACCATCAAGCACATCATTATTTTGCTCTAACCAGTTGCATTTTTTAATTAAAGTACCCTAACTCTTAAAGTTATGAACAACCAATAACCTAAATAAGAGGGGGGGGGCAATAACCTACCAGACTGTCTATTAAAAATAAATAAAAATAAATTAATTAATTATTTTTTAAAATGCAATCCATCTTTATTACCAGCGCATTTACATTCTATGAACTGACATTTTAAAGTGACGGGTTTCGGTGAAGCCCTAAGTCAATTAATTTATATACCTAATAGGCTCTTAACGCATTAAGTTCATTAAAAATCGCAACATTTTTTTATTGCCCAATATAATAGTTGACCCATTGACCACCTTGGAATTTGACTCGAACTAGAAAAACCTAACTAACGCATCGAACGAAATATAGCAATTAATATTGCATAAATGACTAACGTAATGTAACTTAAATGTTATTCAATACCGTGCTGGTATATCAAGTCTGTAACCTCACTGTTTCAATGATAACTTCTTTCCCTCTACTCTTCATTATTGTCGAAACGTAATTTTACCAAAGTTACTGGGATCCTCTATTTATTTGTTGTCACATTTTTACACTGTTACGTTTGGTTTGAGAGTTCGCAATATCTGAGTCAGTTTTGCTTAACATTTTTAGGTTTTTAGGCAATTGGGCAACCATTTTAATGGAATAACCCGTTTGAAGAAATAACGATAAAATTGAAAGCAAATATTTGGAATAATTATAAAATTACTCTTCATTTATTTAAGGAAACAAGTTTGGGTTAGTTTTGTGCAATAGTGAAAATTTAGTGTTTGTGCTTAAAGTGAATTGCGAAAACTGTGAATTTTATTACGGCTCCGTGTGCAGTTTCATTTGATGGAATATTATTTAATATTTAAATTACATTTCATTCCGGCAAATTTTAATTTAATTAACAACTTAGTGGATAAATAATTAAATGAGCTTAAATCAATCGATAGTCATTCAATTTGTTTGGGAGTTCTGTTGCCAAAATTAAACTTTCACTTCGACAGTTTCTTGCAACAGAGTATTATTAGCAATTATTAATTCCTTAATTATAATTATTATTATTATTATTATTATTATTATTATAAAGATTAAAAGCTAAAAAGCTAAAGTGGTATTAGTTGTATGAAGTAAAAACATTATTCATTCAACAACTTTATTTCGCAATAATTTTATTAGATGCATTTGTATGCACTTTTAATAGAAAATTAGTTTTTTAAACAGTAACCGGTAAATAGTCGAATATTCAAAATTGCTTTAAGGATAAAGTACACCCCCATTCTTTACCTTTGAAAGAGAATAGATATCAAAAAAGATAATTTATTTTCAAAATTATACCCAAATAACAAATTTTGCTGATTTTGGGATAAAATAAGAATATATCGATTGTAATCATAACGTGTGCAAACTCAATTTCTGTGAACTTTATTAGAGATAATTGTAAATATTATGTGAGGGTAGTTAGTTTTAAAAATATTAGAAATCCAAACATAAAGATTTTAAATATCTTAGCAGCCTGTTTGTAACTGAAATTCTACTTCTTCATTTTTCCAAAAATCTACCCAATACACATCTTTGTACTACGGTTCCAATAGTTTTAAATTAAAAAAGATGATTTCTAAATTAATAAAAGCAGAAAAAGAAGTATGGGCAAATTTCACAAAATTTGGTTTTTGGTCAGTTGTTACCTAAAGACGGGCTAAACTAAATGAAATATTTATACTTCACTAGTGTTTGCTAGTAAGTGAAACTATTTTCCAAACGGTATATTCATCCCTTATAACCCCTTTGAATATTTTATTTATTTAGGTTTGAATCGTGATCTTCTGAAAAAAAATATTATAAACTCATTGAAAACTATTAAGTGCATTCTTGCTTTCTTTTTCAAGGTTATTTGGGTATAACTTTGATATAAAAACTTTTCTGAATAACATTTTTTTTAACGTGCAAAATGTGGATACTTTACTCTTAAAGCAATTCCGAATTTTAGACTTCTGACTTCTGGTATACCTACTATAAACTTGTACCGGATTTGAAGGGTATTATTTGGTCTGAAGATATACAGAACACTTTCAAAATAAAATTAATTTATTACATAAATTCAAAAGTAACAATTTTTTCCATATACACACTTTCTGAAAGTCACTACTGTATATATTATTCAACGCTTGTTTTAGACACTGAAGTTAAAACATATAGTTTTAATTATGGCCTTTTTAACTAAAAATAATATTTTTGTAGCCTTCAATTTGGTAGTGTGATGAGGGGCGGAGATGAAACGGATAATTATTTGAAATTAAAACATATAATTTTGTCAATGCTAGTTAACTAATAAAAGAGTAATTATACAATTTCGGTTTAGTGAAGGTTGCCATTTTTGGTAATTGTGCGATGTTTTGCTTTCTCTCATTTATTTAATATTTTCATAATGGAAAAATATTTACGAGCCAGTAGGAATTATAATATGAAATCGCTTTTGTTACAAAAAATTAACACTGTTATTTATATTACCAGTCGAAAAATAGTAATTTACGTTACAAGACCGGAAAGTAGTGTTTTTCAGGTCGAGACAAGCATTTCCAGGGCGGGCCGTAGGCTGGAAGCTTGGAGAGACCTGCACAACACTAATTTTCGGTTGGGTGACGTACAATATTTTTTTTAAGACCGACACTTCGATATGCTTACATTAAATTATTTTATTTTATATTATTTTTAAAAGCGTCGTATGACTTCTCGTAACGGCCTTTTGATTTTACTGGCAATATATCGTAAGTCGCTTTCCTTGCTGCTTCCAAAATTTCTTCTGAAATCTCATTTTCCGTGTCGGATAATGTTTGACATAAACAACAAATTAAAAATCAACGAACTGTCACTCGACAATACATCGAAATGTTGTTGTCATAGTAATGAAATCAAATTAGCTTGTATTATCAATGAGCGATTGGAAAAACAAAAAAACAGGGACCGGAAATTTTTTTTCCGATCTCTAACGTCAATTTTTCGGTCTTTATCGACAAAACGTTATTTTCTGGACGAAAAATTGTCCAGAAAGTGTATATTTTCTGGTCGGTTTTAAAAAAATAAATTTTTGTGTAGCTAGTGTATGCACCGGGGTCCCTAGGATTTTGTCTGGGGGGGGGGGGGGTAGAGACAAAGTTGACTAACTAATAAGATTTCATAAGGGAGACTCCGGCGCCGGCTTTAAGCTTTTAGATTGTCTAAGCTGAGATCGTACGAAGAATCATAAATACCACATTGCGAAATCAATATTAAGTTACGTTTTTAGTAATGCTGAAAAAAGCAGCTGGTTAAAATAAAATGTCAAAATTTGCATTAGTGATCAATTAACGTTATTAAATTTAAGATACACAAATATAAAACGCATAAATTACCAAAAATGGAGAAAAGAGAGTGCGGTACGTAGGTACACTATTTTCAATGCTATTCGGTATATATATGCAAACGATCCAATAAGATATAAAATACCTTAAATCATTTTTAATTACATTTTTTTTATCAGTTTGAAGTAACTTCCTTCTAATCTCATAATAAAAAATAACATATTTTTTTAAGACTATTACAAAAGAACTTGCAATTAAAAATATATGTACTGGTAGCCCAGGGCCAAAATTGTTCTGAATTCACGTTCACCTAGAGGTAAATTCTATTTACCAAAAGATCCTAAATCTATACAGGATGTCCGGATAATACGTGTATAAAATGCTAGCAAATATTCCTGAAGCGATCCTAGTTCAAAAGTTAATAGTTTCCAAAAAAATCCATAAATATTTAAAAAAAAAAATTTCGGTATATTAAATTTCTAGTTAAAAAATCTGTTGTCCTAAAAAGGTCGTTACTGAGATAATAACATTAAAATGTTTTATTGCGTACTGAAACTCATTGAAGTCCTCCTTGATGCTTCGGCAATAGCGAAAAATTGAAGAATTAAATGACACGCGAACAATTAATGACAAATCTTTATCGTTTAATTTTAGATATACCTTGAAAAAAAAAACATTTATTGCAGTCACTAAGAGAAATTGCTAGAAATTGGAATTGTCGATTAGGTTAAATAGCGCCCTCTAGCTATCGCAACGGAATTGAAAACGACTTCGATCTTTATTAAATTGATAAAACAAAATAATCCCAATTTAGCGAGTTAAAATTTTTTAGATTCCGATAAGCCAAACCAAAGTTGTGAATATTTTTGCATAGTAATATTTGTCCTTTCCTACCCCCTTAAACAATAAGATAGAGCAAAAATTCAAAAACGAAAGTTATCCAGAATTAAAACAGAATATTGTGGCATATCGCACAAGTGTGTAACTATTTTTTTTATTGGCATACCACAGGGATACAAGTTTAATGGATACCCTGGGGCGGGCAGACTACGACGGCCGTTTCGTCCTTGTTAGGACTCTACGGGCAGCCATAACCCAAGCAATTCCAAGAAATGTAAAATCTACTGAAAGCCTCTTTGCAAAATCAAAGCGGCCATCAATACACCGTAGCGCCATCCCAGCGGAATTAACTCCAATATAAAAGGCAGTCACACTGGTAATAATCAAAAGGTAGACAACTAAATAAACCACGAAGTGCATCACAATCCAGCATAGGGAACGCCATTTGCGTTTTCACCGAAAACATCTGCCATTTTGCAGACCAGAAAACATATCAACGCCGGCACCAACTAGAATGCGCGCAATCAGTTCGTGGTCTACCCGCTCCAGGGTATCCATTATACTTGGTTGGATCCCTGTGTATTCCAATATGAAAAATAGTTACTCACTTGTCCGATATGCCACAATATTATCTTTTATTTATTTTCGCGGACGCTATTATCATCTTCTGTGATCCAGAATTTTCATAAGATTGAAAAAATGCCACCTATAATACATGTTTACTATAGCGGCCAACCTAGAAACTCCCTTTTTAGTTGTACACCCTCGGTACTTAGTCTGTACCTATACCTATAGATTCTAGATATTAATAAAATTGTGTGCTAGATGCATGAAATATAGTAAATATTTGCCCTTGTATTTTGTGCTTTACTAATTTATATTTTTTTTGTTTTAGATATTCTAGTCTAGTCAGTATGAAGTGGTTAGTTAGTTCCGCCTGTGTTTTTAGTGCATTACTTTTCACAGTATATGCTGCTCCTGCTTCCACAGGTCTCCAGGTATGTAATAAAAGTACATTTGAAAAATAATGCGGCTATATCTACAATGCTGTGCTGATACTATCGGCATTGATTAGCTAGTTTGATCATGACTTCCTTTGATTAACGTTTGGACTATTTAAAGTGACTAAATGATAAATAACCACTGTCACCTATTATTAAGTCTGGTTCTTTAGGTCCAAATTAACGCATTTTATATTTGGGGTTGCCGATTCCCCACTGGCTCCAAAATCGCACCACTCTTTATTTAGAGAAAACTGTTAAAAAAATTAAACCTAAATTAAATTGTTGTCAAAAAATGGTCTCTATGAATTAAAAGCTTCAGTTCCTGTCTTGGGTTTTGTAGCGTTTGGTTTAATTCAGCGTGCCATAAATTGGTAAACATACTAGTGCTGTTCCTTTAAATTACAGTGATCTACCAATGATTATATTGATAGGAACTTATTAATAATGAATATCTAAATTATTGGAATTCAAACTTCTTGTATGACATCAGAGACATTTATTTTTCCTATTTTCACATGTATATTTTCATCACAATCTATTTATATATTTAATAATATATAAATTATAATTCTTATGAAAGTAGTGCATTGAGCCTAATAAATAAAAATTAAGCAATTACTTGAACTAATTACTTTTTGGTAAAAGCAATTACTTGACTAACAAATGCTATAAGTAAAAGCGGTTGCTAGATCTGGATATGAATAAAATTTTGAAGCAATTGCTGCTTTTCTTACACCTCTGTAGCAAATGCTTATTCAACACAAGTGGCTATCCACTTGTTCAGATTATAGATTTCATGTTCAGTTTGGTGCCTAATTTGCAAAAGACTTAACGTAAATACAACAACGTTAATCTATTTATTTAGTACAATAGTAATCTGTTACGTTTTTGTGGAAAATAGGAAACTTATATTTGTGATATGGCAAGATTTCAGTGAAAATAAGGAAAGTGATACTTGTGATGAAGAAATTAAAGACAAGCAATTGATATTTGTTTAAATTGAATGAACATAAATAAATCTCTTTGACCACAACCGTTTAGCTTCCACAACAGCTTTAGCACTTGAAGGAAATTTAATAAAAGTATTGGCCTTCTCCAAAACTGCATCCATTACAAAAGTATATGTCTGTCAGACAGTAGTTTGGTGAACACCGAGTTCTTCACCTACAGAATTTTGAAAGCCCGGATCTGACAATTTTCGCAGAAAGACTTTAATCTTATTTAAAGACGACAGTGCACCCCCTCGCCTTTTACCAGTATCAGTCAAAAAATAATTTGCCAACCACTCAACATTTTCGCAGTCAAATCGATATAACTTTCTGAAATCATCAAATCTGCAATTTTTACGTACACTGTAGATTTTTCTTTTATGGACGTTCATATATTCAGCCATAATTAAAGACACAAATTAAGAGCTACGCACGTGTTTGCCGCGGAGAACTAAAGTTGACTGCTACCAAGCAAATGATGCACGGGGTTGACCAACCTTAAAAAGTTGAAAGCAATTGCTACACTAGAAAAAGCGATTAATTAATTTATTCATCACATTTTAACCCATTAAGTACTAGCGTTCCATATAAGGCACGCAGAACAACGCATCATAAAATGGTTAAAAAAAATAGTTTAATTTCAAAAACTCTCCTTAGGTCGATGTTTTCAGGTTGTTAAGTATTTCGGTAATGTTTCATATCAGTTTTAACGTCGAGTAAACAAAAAGAGTTCTTTAAAAACTATTTGCTCCATTCGGCTGTCTGGTGCATACACGAAAATGCCGCGTCAAGAGGGGTAAGTACAGATTTTGGTGGTTTTACAAATATTTAGACTGAAACTAGTAATGTTTTAGTAAACATTGGTGTACCGAACATTGATTTTTATTGATAGAATAATTTATAATATTTTGGTTTTTCTTAGTTTCGCATTTTATTCTCCTGTTCCTTATATGAAACGCTAGTCCTTTAGGGTCCGTAAAACTTCTAATGGAAAAAAAATTAAAAAAGTGATTTAAACATTTATTTAGATGATATAATCAATAAAACAAGTTTTTTTATTTCATTTAGTATGAAAATCAACAAAGCAGTCAATACATAGTCCTACGTCACATTTGCGACACTGTGTGCGCACAGAACTACCTTTATGATTTTGTCCGGAGCATCGTCGGCGTTTGTTGTTGGGGATATATTCCACCAAATGATTTTGCTGTTTTTTAACAGTTTCTAGAATCTCTCCAGATATACGGCTTGATAAAAAAAATTATTTGGTGGAATATGTCCCCAACAACAAACGCCGACGATGCAATATAATAAAGGTAGTTCTGTGCGCACACAGTGTCGCAAATGTGTCGTAGGACTATGTATTGACTGCTTTGTTGATTTTCATACTAAATGAAATTTAAAAAACTTGTTTTATTGATTATTTAATGTAAATAAATGTTTGAATCGCTTTTTTAATTTTTTTGATATTAGTAGTTTTACGGACCCTAAAGGACTAGCGTGCCATATAAGGAACGGCCGCCATCTTGAAAATAACAAAATAACATTGAATAATTTGACCTAACATGTATTTGTATTGCTAATTAAAGTATTAAAATATAATTTGTTCCTTAAAATTTCGAATATGAAAAACTCAGGCCTTAATGGGTTAAGCAAACGATAGCAATTGCATCTATTTTTTAAGAAAAAGCATTGACTAGAAGCAATTCCTGCACTATTAACCAATTGCTGAACGCAAAAGCAATTACTTTAGTTTTTATTCATTGGCTTTCAAGTAATTACTTCAATTTTATAAAAAAAAGCAATCGCTACACTTTTATTAATTATGCTCAATATCCCAGAGTGGAGTTGTTGAGAGATAGGGTAAGGTTAGGTTAGGTTAGAGTGCAGACTTCTGGAATTGACCAAATAGTCACATGTAGTCCTATGGGACCGTTGTGGTACCACACAATACATGAGAGAGATATGGTAAAGGAAACTCACAGTTATTTCCCAAATATGGGTTTATTAAAAAGAGGCTAGTTGGCACAATCATCAACACCATACCAGAGGGAAGCTAAAATAATGAAGAATAAATAAGGAAAAATGAAATCAAAAACTTGAACAAAGGTTTCCTACCTTTTTTGTTTTCATTAGGTACTTAAAAAAAGTCTACACTTGAGGTAGAACAAACGATTGCGCTTTATAAACAAAAATGTCAACAATCTTAAACTTCTTTATTAAAATTCGTTTACTTCAATTTCAGTTTGACAAATATTACTATCACGGACTGATAAGAAAGTTATCAAGATATTTAGGGATCGACCGCAGGTCGATAAATTGCAAGTAGGGTCCAGCCAAAACGTCTGCAAGACAAAATTGGCTTTTAATTGTTTTCATATAAGTAAAAGAATTACAAAAACATAACATCATCATTTTAACTGTAACAAATTCAATACACTCTTGCTTGCCTAGAGTCGTTAAATAGGGTTTAGTTAACACAGTGCTTTTTAATGTAACAGATGTTAGCTTTTTTCTCTCTGTAATGGGATAGACTTGAGAATAAAAATTGAACATTTTTACGCATCCTATAAGGTTAATAATAATCTGATATTTAGACGCACATTATTTTCGCTTGCCTCTAATGTGGTACTGAAGGTGGTGCTATGCTAATAATTATTATTCTAAATATCAAAATATAAAAAATATTTACAAATTTTTCGAACCGAAATATTAAACTGGGTAAATACGTATTTCAAGTACAAATATTAGGTTTTCATGGAATTGATGATACAAGATATTTTCCGAAACTTATAAATAAGGTATTTTAACGATTAAAAACTAGATGTTTAACTTTGTTGCAAAATGGAAAATATTTTCATTTATTAATTTAGTGGTAAAAATTAAAAAAAAGTTGTTTAATGTTTATTGATTTTTGAAAACATAAAAATTACCAAGTGTTAGGTAAATACTAATTAAAAATATAAAGGTTTCATGGAACTAAAGTTTAAATACCAGTTTTTAACGCATTGTAAAATATGTTGACTATTTCTATATCTACTAATTTATTATTAATTTAAATAAAAATTGAAAACCACCATTTTTCGAAATTCATATACCTAAATAATAGATTTTTATTTTATGTCAACTTTATGAATTATTGTGCATTACAACATGCACTGTTAAAATGCATTATTGAACGTGTGCATAGATTTAAAACACTGGATTATTTCTTGCAAGATTAATATGTCGAAATTTTATGTTCATTTGTCTCTGAGGTAAACCGAATGTAGGTTATATTTTAGTACACTTTTGACAGATTTAATACAAACATAAGTTGATAATATTATGTGAAATAAAAAATATTAAATCTCATTTAGGAAGTAGAAAGAAAGTTTGCGAATTACCATCAAAAAAATACTGGGTGAATACTACAGGAATGAGAAATTAAGAAAATTAAAGGTTTACTTTCGAAATATATAATTAAAAGGCGCATTATATGCACTTGAATTCAGCCAAAATAGGCGCATATATATGCCTTGTTTGCCTTTAAAATATGCATTTATTTGCACTTTTTTTTTATTAACTATGCATACTGGTATGCGATATTTCTTAATATATTATAGTAAAATAAGGTAAAGAAACACATTAGTTTCTAAAAAATATGTTAAAAGAAAATGCAAAGAAAAATAAAAGTAAACAATTCTTTAACCTAAAATTGTATAGAAGGCAATTATTACTAAATATTTTTCAAAATTTTCAACTAAAAAGGATTGTTTTCTATTAGTAAAAATATGTTTATACAAAGAGAAGCTTCTTTCAACATCTACTGATGTAATCGGACAATACTGCAATTTAGGTAGTAAAATATAAAGCTAAGATACAACTTCGTTAGATTTATCCTCATAAATGCACATACTGCAGTTAAGTATCTAAATCCTTTAATATTTTTTACAGTTACATCCAATTTGTTCCTTACTTGACCTTCTACTTTACCGGGAATGTTGTTACATTTAGCGGAACAAGTTTCAACGATACTATAATTGAGTCTCTTAAACTTAAATTTCAAATAGATGAATCGCTTATTTGAGAAACCCCACATGTCCAGAAATGATAGTTTTGAGAAAAACAAAAAAAACTGTTTTGTGCAAAATCACATTATACAACTGGAAATATACTTTCAGGGTATGTAAAGGTATGTGAATACGTTAGGAATTTTACACAAAGTTAAATATACAGCTTCAGCTTCATGAATGACATTATAAAATGGCGACTGAACATGTGTGGTTTCTAAAATACACGTTTATTTCACCAGAACTTTTTTAGTAATTTATTCTTATTTTATTAACAACTTATTTTAACGGGTACATACAGTAAATGTCTAATAATCAACAACATCTTCATATTGTCCGCCCACTGTTGGCCATAAAAATATTTCTTGATAAAAATTTCTCCTAGCTCCATCTAGCAGTATATTTTAGAAACCCCACATGTCCCGTTTAGAAACCCCACATGTCCGGGACTTGTGAGGTTTCTCAAATAAATACATATTTTAAACTAGCGCTGAAAGCCTTATATCGATTAGACATGTGTGATTTCTTCTTAAAATATGAGTCTACTATAGAAGAATGTGTTAAGCTAAAAAAGTCGAAATGTCAAATGTATGGACATGTGGAGTTTCTCAAATAAGCGATTCAGATATAAATACAGTTTGTTAAACAGGTAATGATAAAGCATAAAGCAACAATAAACAACCCCTATCAGTATACCTGCAAACCCCGGAAACCCCCAATAAATACATTGTGTATAACCAAAATTTAAATATAATTATTATAATTTTCAAATTGAAAAATCCCTGAAATAAGTACCGCATTAGACATTAAACCTTTAACGTTTTAATTTTTTTATAAAGCCGAAAACATAAAAATATGCTCTTCTTAACATAGTATAAAACAAAGTCGCTATCGCTGTCTGTCCGTCCCTACCTATATATGCTTAAATCTTTAAAACTACGCAACGGATTTTGAAGCGGCTTTTTTTAATAGATAGAGTGATTCAAGAGGAAGGTTTTTATGTGTAACTAGCGACCCGCCCCGGCTTCGCACGGGTGCAATTTCAGAAAGTAGCATGCCGGGTACTATATCGGGTTTGTTCGGGTTTGTATTTATACCAGCGGGTTGCAACGCATGCCGGATACACGCTAGTAAAATAATAATTTATGAAAAATATCCATTTTATTATAAAATTGACAAAATATGCAAAAAATGCATGCATATGCTTTATATAATCGATATCCTAAATTTGCGAGAATATTATTAATAACCAAAAGTTCTAAACTAAAATTAAAATATATTCCCTATTTTCAACAATGGCCAATCTAAATGGATGTATTTTTAACCGAAAAGCTATTCGCTCGCTCTCTCTCTCTCTATCGCAAGAAAATTACTATTGATTGATACTTGATAATATCTATGTCATATCAATTTGATTTACAACAAAGATTGTCTTGCGAAATATAAATACTAATTTCAACGGGTTATTTGAAGCAATTTGTATGTATGTGACAACACGCTACCAAGGTAAATAATAAATTACCATGCAAATAATTATTTTAAAGAAATAAATTGTCAGTCAATAGACAATAATATGCATAGGTAGTCAAAGGAACATTAAAATGATCATAGGATTTGCATGCCATTATTGTTAAAATTATTTTTATTTATTTTATAATGCCATCAATCTTATACAGTTACATTCATTGTTTCAATAAAATTATGCTCTTTGATCAGTAATGTATAATAAATCGCAAAACCGACTTTTGGCGATTTATTTCTTAATTTTTTTGGACTCTACATTGTGATCAGTAAAGTCCGCATCATATGGGATTTTTTAAATTAATAACTTGATTCGAAATTTGACTTTGGCATCAAGTTCTGCTTCGATCGAGATAAAAATTAAGCAAAATATAGTAGTCACGTGACTCGCATTATCTGTAAAATTTAAATTTTTTTCAAAAAATAACTCAAAACTGGGGTTATTTGTAAAAGTATCAAAAAAAGTTATTAGAAAAAGTTTTTTTTAATGCAGTTTCTAGCTCACCTGCAAAATTTTAGCTGCATAAGATAATTTTGATTTTTTACCTATATTTTGTAAATTGCACCACTTTTGCAAAATAAGACTCAACGCAACCTACATAAAACATCTTAGTTTTGACAATGATTTATTTGTTTTTGACCCTGTAAAAGCTAACTTTATAAAATAAGTATTTTTGAAAACGTAGTTTGTGTTTAAAAGTAATACACCTTAATATTAAGACAAAAAGAAGACAGTGTCATCAGTAAAGGGGAAAATAAATTTTAGTGGTTTGTAAAAAATTAAAAGCATCTTATGCAGCTGAAATTTTGCTTGTGGGCTAGAAACTGCATTTAAAAAAACGTTTTTTAATAACTTTTTTCGATATTTTCAGAAATAACCCCACTTTTGAATTATTTTTTGGAAAAAATTTAAATTTGACATATAATGCGAATCACGTGACTACTATTTTTTTGCTTAATTTTCATCTCGATCGAAGCAGAACTTGATGCCAAAGTCAAATTTCGAATAAAGTTATTTATAAAAAAAAATCCTATATGATGCGGACTTTACTGGTCACACTGTATATGAAGAGATATATTAAAATAAATGTTACATTCGCGTTGCCATTTTTTCTCCCTTACAAGTTGGTGTAACTTGATTTTCAATCCGACGTTTCGTTATCTCACTGCCACCATCAACTTGTTTTTTTAAATAGTAGAAAAATTTGATTTTATTATTTTTAAATTGCCCTCCTCATTCCAAATTCAACGACGAATCACACCTAGTATTAATAACACGTTTCGCACTTAAAAACTTATCATCAATAAGAATAAGTGCAAATTTATCTTGTATATACATTCCTTTGTTTTCAAAGCCAACTAGAAATGAGTTGCCTCTGGAAAACAACAAACTTTTATTAACTGCACCAAACTTGTACTTTATATTTATTTTCTTATTAAAATTAACTGCCATTTTATTCGTAGCTATCTATAAAAACGCTCCACAATTACCACTCAAACCATAGATTTACTAAATAGGTACCTAACCGTTTTTTTAGCAATCAAATTTATTTAATTTAATTTTAAAAAAGACCACCTTCTTTTTCTAAACATAAGAGGCAACGATACACAAATTTCATCCATTACGTTCTCTAACATTCTTGAAGTTTTTTTTAATGGCGGCTTAAACTTCAGCTTGAAGTGGGTCAGTATTTTCATAGGTTTTCCAGTAGCCTTCATTTTTAAGATAGCCCCAGAAAAAAATCCAAGGATGTAAGGTCAGGAAAACGCGCAGGCCACTGTATGAGGCAATCTATTGGTAAAGGGTTCCGTTAAATATTCCATATTATAGTGAGAATTATGCGGAGGGGCTCCATCATGCTGAAACTACAACTTGAATAACGTACCATCATTTTTATAAAAAAAACTACCTTTACAAAAACACAAGACTCCTTTTCTTAACCCAATAGAGGCAAAAATTTATCAAAACACATACTTTAGCAGAGTTAGCATAGTACCAATGAATGATAAAATTTTATATAATAGTATATTATTTCTATCATTCTAGCCGTATATTGGATATGACTGACATTTATTTAAAGTCTTATGAAATATATAATTAAATACATTTTTTTTATTGATTAAATTTTGAAATTAATTATATCAGTAAAACGAATTAATAATTTATTCACACTCACCGAAGGGTAACCACACAAAAATAATGATAGTTTATATAAATTAATAATTAGGTATCATGTATAATTTTATTGATTGGTGACATTAATTTTCCAAAGATCAATTTTTGTAGCTGTCATAGCAGTTACAAAACACGGAAACATATTTCGTTTGTTTTCTTCTATTTATAAAACGAGAATAAATTAAATTTCATAAATACTCGTCCATTCCACAACATAAAGTATTACAATACACTATTTCACTATTAGATAAACCTTATTATATCTCCGAAGAAGTCTGAGGATATGGGCCAAATCGTGCTATCTTGTGCAGTAGAGTTTGTAAGATTATTATTTTTTTGACTGAGCACCTCATTAATCAAACTATAAAAGTCAGGTATAATTAAATAATTTGTACCCTATATGACAGGCTCTTACTGTCAGTATTAGTTTTAATCGCTTAAGCGGTGTTTACATCTATAAAGTTCTTCGGGATTTATCCATGAATTTATTCGTGAAACTGGTAGTCTTTACTTTGGGCATCAACTGATTAATTTTGTCTGTCAAATTTTTACACATAACATATTTTGTGGTTAGGTTACCTATACAGGGTGTTTCATTAAGGGTGGTCACCGGCCATATCTCGGAAACTACTAGGCATAGAAACTTGAAAAACAAAATTATGATTAGCGGTCATGAGAAAATTCTGGAAATTACTTTTAAGTTCCTCATTTCGCCGCAAGGGGGCACAATTAAAATTTTTTTTTTTAAATTCTAAATTTCTCCGAAAATTCCCATATTAAGGTATAACTCTGATTACATCATCGAAAAGCTTAGATAATTCTGCATCATTTTGGTTTAAGGCCCATTGGCGTACCGACCTTGATTATAGTGGGGGAAGCTATTGAATGTGTTAACATTAAAATCGCTGTAACTTCTAAACGACTTATCCGATTTTACTAAATTTAAGCTTGTTTGGAAGGGAAAGGTAAGTATATTCCATCGCCGTATCCAACAGTATACGATAGTGTCTAATAAAATTGCTAGAGGGCGCAATTTTTAATAATAACAGTTTTTTCGATTTTACTTCGAAAATTCAAACCATACGGTATAACTATGACATCATAATCGAAAAGTAGATGAAATTTGCAAGAAAAGATGTGAAGACCTTAGTTCCATATCTTTGTTCGTTTCAGAGTTATTGCCAAAACAATAATTTTTAATACAAATTGCGCCCTCTAGCAATTTTATTAGAAACTATCGTGTACCATTAGATACGACAATTGAAGGTTCTTCCAAACAAGCTTAAATTTAGTAAAATCGGATAAGTCGTTTAGATAGAAGTTACAGCGATTCTAATGTTTACACTTTCGATAGCTTCTCCCACTCTAATCAATTGAAAGTGTAAACATTAAAATCGCTGTCCCTTCTAAACGACTTATCCGATTTTACTAAATTTACGCTTGTTTGGAAGAACTTTCAATTGTCGTATCTAATGGTACACGATAGTTGGTAATAAAATTGCTAGAGGGCGCAATTTGTATTAAAAATTATTGTTTTGGCAATAACTCTGAAACGAACAAAGATATCGAACTAAGGTCTTCACATCTATTCTTGCAAATTTCATCTATTTTTCGATTATGATGTCATAGTTATACCGTATGGTTTGAATTTTCGGGATAAAATCGAAAAAACTGGTTTTATTACAAATTGCGCCCTCTAGTAATTTTATTAAACACTATCGTATAATGTTGGATACGACGATTGAAGATACTTACCTTTCCCTTCCAAACAAGCTTAAATTTAGTAAAATCGGATAAGTCATTTAGAAGTTACAGCGATTTTAATGTTTACACATTCAATAGCTTCCCCCACTATAATTAAGGTCGGTACGCCAATGAGCCTTAAACCAAAATGATGCAGAATTGTCTAAGCTTTTCGATGATGTAATCAGAGTTATACGTTAATATGGGAATTTTCGGAGAAATTTAGAATTTAAAAAAAAAATTAATTGTGCCCCCTTGCGGCGAAATGAGGAACTTAAAAGTAATTTCCAGAATTTTCTCATGACCGCTTTAATTGTAATTTTATTTTTCCAAGTTTGTATGCCTAATAGTTTCCGAGATATGGCCACCGGCCCTTAATGAAACACCCTGTATGTTTAATTGTTTTGGACTATTTGGATGAAGTTTACATAAAAAATGGTTAATCCGTTTACATTATCAAAGTTAGTCTTAAAGTGATTTCATGAATAAATAATTCCATATTATCATTCATACATTTATTTTTATTAGCTCTATTATCCAAAGCACGTGAAATAAATAAATAAGTATTCATTTTTATATTATATTAAAGTAGGGTATAAAATGGAAAGTTTCAAATCATTTAATGTCAACATATCCAAAAGTGTAAAGTTTAAAAAATATTATTTTTAAGTGTTAGACCCTTGAACCCAAACTTAAATCTTTTATTTTAAATTGAATAGAAACAATTCTATTGACATAATTGCTATTTAATTCATAACCTTCACCAAAACCCACTTTCACTGTGAAGAAGTTCTCCTATAGTTCATTTATTTTTTGAAGATATTTAAAATCGTCTAAGACATCGTAATATTTTGTATAAGTCTAACTTATTTACGAGAAAATGAAAGTGCAGAATACAGTCATGGACATCAATTTTGATGAGATTATGTTTTCAAAGGCTGCTTAAAAAATTTATGCTGATTTTAATGCAGCAATTTGGTGATATTATTTTATTATAATGGAGTTAAATTATGTAAGGTTATTGTTCTTGCTAAAAATTTTACGAGGTACAGGAGAAAGAAAGTTTTTTGTTTAAAATACCTAGTATAGGTTGTAGTTTTGGGCAATATTTCTGTTCATCTCGCGATACCTATCGCTGTCCAATTTATTTTCCAGTATAATGAGCATATTCCATAGACAGTTTACCTTTAGATAAGCAAACAATATTCACGAAAGTGGCAGATTTATGGCCTCGCGCATGTTAACAAGGCTAGACACTATTAGACATGCGCACTGCAACATTATTGTTTTACGAATGGAAAAATAGACAGGTCCGGGCTTTAAAATTTAAAATCTTGCCTAATAATTTGACTTTCTTCTCAATTTTTGATCAAGTTGGGAAAAAAGGTAGTGATTTCTGGCATTTTTAGTAGTAGCAAACCTATCAGATTTTAAGGGTAGAAAATTGTTTTTAAGGTTTTGTTTTTAAAATTTGTTTAAAAATGATTCGTCGTCGTGTTTTTAGTTCGAAAGGGAAGAGAATAAGTCAATTAAACTATAAAACTTATAAAATCAAATATAAGAAACAAAAAAAAACAGCAAAATAACCAATCTTCCATGTTTCGGGTGCCTAACCTCAAGTCAAATATTAGTTGGTATATAACTTGTATTGATTTTTACAATTTGGCAAAAACTTGGGTATCTACGTGTAAAAAATATTCAAGCAATATTTCTTGTTCAAGAATTTCAAAAATCTTTGCTCGAGAACTTGACCCGTGGAATACTGGCTTTATTAAAAGCTTAATGTCGGGGTGTACAGATTTTAACCAAAAAATTAACCAACCAGCAACTTTGACAGAATTAATTTTCTCCCAATCAGACACTATTCACTAAACTACACATAAACTAGAAATCCTAAAATATTAAACACCCACAATCCACAATAGCTAAGAAAACTACAAGGAATCCACAGAGAAACCTTAAAATACAAAAACAAAAATGGCGGCCGAGCCGATTCTGGAGTGTATGTTGAGTATGTCGCTAAAGTAGGACGGGCCGATAACACGAGGTTTGCCCAGAGGGAATACAGCTGACCGGCGAGTCATGCGCTCGGTCGTATTTTTTCACCCATAAAACGTAACTTTTGTTTGCGCAGGAGATAAGCTGTACGTATCTAAAGGTAAATTGTCTATAGCATATTCATTCTAACTGAATTCGTCATAATATTCAGCAATAGCATCCTGAATCTGAACCTATTGATAATACATTTCAATAATAAAAATATTCTTAGAGTGTCACAAATCTTTCCTAGAAACAAATAAAAAGACAGAAAGCAGAAATTTTGAAAATATGCCCAGATACTTAGCGTCATCCCATTATTTACGCAGTTCTTTGATTCGATAACCTAAATAAAAAAGAACAGGAGACCCGACTCGACAGATCATTCAGGTATATGCCGGCAGGTCGACCTTCGGCGAATTTCTGCGACTGGTTAATCGAATGTGACCTAGATCTCTGGTTTCTCGAGTATTTATTATAAAGCATATTTAATTTAATTATTTTGTCAGTAAATAATTTAAAATGTTATTTTTTAATAAAATCCATTATTAATTGTGTTAAATAAATGGTAAAAAAAATAAAATTAAAATTTTACACTTTCCACAGATTTTTATTGTGACTCGACATGTTTCGCAACACAGTTATTGCTTCTTCAAAGAAGCACTTAAAAATGGCATTTGAAAAGTTATAACTTAGGTGTAACAATAAAATTGCAGGTAATTTTCAGTTGTTAAAATTGTTGGAAAACCCAATAATAAT
This sequence comes from Polydrusus pterygomalis, assembly GCA_963969555.1. Taxonomy (NCBI): domain Eukaryota; kingdom Metazoa; phylum Arthropoda; class Insecta; order Coleoptera; family Curculionidae; genus Polydrusus; species Polydrusus pterygomalis. Next base: position 27,792,074 of record OZ018379.1, read on the forward strand.
GTTTACAGACTAATTAAAGAGATTCAAAAGAGGTGATCCGTTTAAATCCAACTGATCATGAAGAAAAGTATTGTTATTTTTAAGCCTATTTATTTCTAAGGATTCAAGCACATTTAATTTTGTACTTTTGTTTTCAATGTGCAAGATATCGTAGTTATGATTAATAGAACAATTAGAATCCGTTTTGTTTTTTATAAAACTAGCATGATGTTTATTCATTCGTTTTTTGAAGTTTCGACCTGTTTGTCCGATATAAACTTTAGAGCAAAAAAAAAACATTTTAATTTGTAAACACCAGATTTATTTCCTTTGTTTAATTTACTTTTATTATTTTTAATGTGTTTCCCTAGAGTCTAGAGTATTGTTAGTTTTGAAAGTAATAAAAATTTTTTAAAAAGTTTTTTATTTTAGTGCTAATATGACAAGAAATAACTTTATATTTATTTTTATTATTGTTTGCTGTTGGAAAAACTAAGTTTATAGCCTTTTTGTATAATTTTTTATTTAGTAAATTTACACTTACATAGGTCATATTAGCACTAAAATAAAAAACTTTTTAAAAAACTTGAATATTAATTTTGCGTTCAAAACGAACAATACTCTAGGGAAACACATTAAAAATAATAAAAGTAAATTCAACAAAGCAAATAAATCTGGTGTTTACAAATTAAAATGTAATGATTGCTCTAAAGTTTATATCGGACAAACAGGTCGAAACTTCGAAAAACTAATGAATGAACATCATGTTAGTTTTATAAAAAACAAAACAGATTCTAATTATTCTAACCATATGTTAGAAGCAAATCATACATATAATCATAACTACGATATCTTGCACATTGAAAACAAAAGTACAAAATTAAATTCGCTTGAATCCTTAGAAATAAATATGCTTAAAAATAACAATACTTTTCTTCATGATCAGTTGGATTTAAACGGATCACCTCTTTTGAATCTCTTTAATAATTAGTCTGTAAACATTATTGTTGGTTTTTCCAACAATTTTAACAACCTGAAAATTACCTGAAATTTTATTGTTACACCTAAGTTATAACTTTTCAAATGCCATTTTTAAGTGCTCCCTTGAAGTTGCGAAACATGTAGAGTCAAAATAAAAATCTGTGGAAAGTGTAAAATTATATTTTTATTTCTTTACCATTCATTTAAAACAATTTTATTTTTTCTTCCTCCTAGGAGATAAATTAAAATTTAGTGAAAAATCCCATTGTTTATAGAGAAATTCTGCAGTAATTTGTGTACCTTTTGACTTTTGTGCTATTTATGAAAGAAAATTGATTCTTATTTTAGCACACGGTAAAACACTGAACGGCCTGTGGGCATGTAGATGGTGGAAGGTTACGAAAGTCTTCTCGTCCGTAGAAAGAATTATATTTACTGTAGAAAAAACGTCTTTCCAAACCAATGTTAAATTGCAAATAACCAATATTATTTAAATATTTACAATGCAAAGGTTCATCAATTATAATTTCCTTTATTAAACGTTAGATAAAATTCCCATAAATGTTACTTGGTTCTCCTTTAGAATATGGCACCTGTGGGTGTAACCTTCGGAAAAACTGTTATTTAAAAAAAATATATGAATTTTCAAGTTGACACATTTATTTTCCAAAAGATCAACGATCACCTTCAATATTCAATGTCAATTAGGTACTTTTCATTCAAACAGAAATAAATAAATATGAAAGCAATCTCAGAAAAATATAAAATTTTACGAATGGATTATTGAATTGCAAAACACGTTGAACGAACTTACCAAGGTTGTGAAGAAAGTAGGTGAAAGTGAAGATCTTGGCAGACACAATAATATAACTGTATGGTCGACATGCTTATAATGTTATGACTCATTACGTAATACATTTATGATATTTTTATTTACTTAAATTATGTTTTTGTGTATTCTGCTTAAACTATTAGCATAATTTCTGATTTAATCAAATGGGACACTGATTTTACCACGTGTCTGCTATAATACCGTGCGAGCAAAAATTATTTGCATCAAAGGGGGCTTGGATTTAAAAACGTAGAGCTTGGTTTAGATCACAATGATATGGGAACGATATATCTAACAAAATCTAGGTTAAAATTTTGTCCAATTCATATTATGACATGATATGCCAAATTAATGGGTAATAAAATAAGTAGACAAATGCAAATTTATTTTTGTTGTTTACAAAATTAATAAAGTAAGAATATACAGAAAGAAAAAGAAAAATAATTACATAAATTGCTGAAATTGGCCACCGCCATGCTCCAAGCATAAATTTACATGTCTCCTCATATTTTCGAAAGTGGTGACCAGCATCTCTGGAGAAATGTTACCACATACTTGGATAATCCTTTCTTGTAATTATTCTAAATTTGCAACTGGTGTAATCCATAACCGTTAAACAAGGTGATCTAGGTGGGAATTTAATGTCTGATCGAAAACTGATCAATCTGTCGTCGAAAAAATTGCGTAAGTAGTTAATAGTTTCAGCGGCTGTATGGGCGGTTGCACCGTCCTATTGAAAATATCCAAAACGTAGTTCGTCGTCCACAAATGGATTCAAAATATTGTCTCGATACCACTGTGCTGTAACTGTGTCATGGAAAAAAATAGGACCAACAGTTCTTCTTCGGGAAACAGCTAACCAGACACCAATTTTTTGAGGTTGCAATGTGGACTCAACAAAAAAATGGGGATTTTCACTACCCCACATGCGTGTATTCTGAGAATTCACATAACCGGAAAGGTGGAACCAGGCTTCATCCGAAAAAAATGTAAGGTCTAATAAATCATTTCTTTCCAATAAATTTTGGGTAAACCATTGAGAGTAATTCCTGCGTCTTTCAAAATCTGCGGCTTGTGTTTCTTGGAATACTTGCACTTTATAAGGAAATAAATTTAGCTGCTTCTTAAGAATAATCCTGCATATTCCATAAGATCTTCCCACTTCTTGGGACAGTCGTCTTATACAATTCGTTGGCGTATTTTGCATTATTTCACGAACGTTTGCAACAAGTTCTTTTGTTCTTACAGATGGTCTCCCTGTTCCTTTTTTGTGTTGTATAGAACTTGTTTCCCTAAACACAGCCACGGTTCTTTTCAGGCAATGATAAAAATCCCCAGCAATAAAAGCAACGTTAGGAAAATGTTCGTGAAAATCGTCCATGCAGAAACCCGGATTGTATTGCCACTCACAATTTACTCTAACCCCGTTTCGAAAATACGCTTCAACCATGAATGTTTTGTGCTGTTCCGTAAAGCCCATTGTGTGAATTGTTCAAGAAATTGGAAAAATTAGCGATGAATCAAATTACTTGTAACGACTGTCAAAGATGACGGAATAACTGATTGATTGTTAATTCAGGTAGTTACTGACACACAACAGGTATTAAGCTCTACGGCTAAGCATTACGTCCTTAGATGCAAGGCCCCCTTTGATGCAAATAATTTTTGCTCGCGCGGTATAATATGATATACACGACGGGCAAAGTGCAAGTTACAGTGGCATTTTATGTGAGTATGAGAGAGTAAATAATATGTTTAGATGCCGGCAATAAGTACAACAGATCAATCTGTATCCGGCGTGCGGCGTGAACCACGCATGGCGAGGCCAGAGAGAGGATAATTTATTTTTTGCTACATAAAAGCAGGTAGTATTTACTTCAGTAATTCTGTAGTATTCGGAATTTCGTTTGGGTTGTACGTTGTACCGAGCATTTTCGAATTATTTTACGTAGGTATTTTTCATTTTACGTCGTTAACTAACTAAATTATTGCATTTAAAAATGCCACAATTATGTTAAATAGTTAATTTTTATTAGTTTATGATGACTCAGCCTATGTGCTTATTGGAGTGTGAAGTTTGAGCTGTTGGTTTTGGACAAGAAGAGGTTTCCAGATATTGGGGATATCTATACTCGGTTTACTAAATATATCGGGATTTTGATTCATAAAAGGTGCTTCTTTGAATTTTCGTTTTCTCCAGTGCTGTTCCGTGTCCAAAACCTTGGCTTTTAACCACTGTATAGTATGTTGGTTGGTCCATACATGTTCCGCTATACCTGATGTCGAAGTTTCACCTCTTTGAGTATGTTTCAGATGTTCTTTAACTCGTACGGGAAAAGGTCTTTTTGTTTCTCCAATGTACGATTCGCCACACTCGCAAGGGATTTGATAGATACAATTTTTTATGTTTTCATTACGTAAGAAGCACGTAGGCGGAGTCATCAAGCTTCATTGCACATGGATAGTATTTAAGACAGTCGCATTAGAATTATAATTTAGTTTACACTTGAAAACGGTTAGAGATACTAACTTACCGAAACGTTGTGTTAAGTAACACAATAAAGACAATGGAAGTCCGACAAGGTAATTTTTTGATATTCCTTCATTGTCTACCACCTTCAAACAAACGGTTAAAACATGTTTATGTAGACTTGAATGTCCTACAAGTTTCACAGAACATATTTGTGTTTTTTAAGCTCAATGCGTATCGTTCAACCCTTGCCTCGCCTTAAAAGGGTCTTCTTAAAAAATGTTGATATTGTTATCATCCTCCAAATTACAACCTAATATTATAACTGGAGGTTAATTTTAACATTATTTCTTTTATTTGGTAACATGTAGATATTTTCAATGAATTTTAAAATCATTGTAAACAAAATTTATATTTTATAAAATAAATCTTGTTAGGTATCAGCAGCAGCCTCAGTTGGAGGAGGCACAGGAGGAATAGCAGGTATTTTATCAAATATTGACTTACCAGGATTATTACAAGGAGTAAATAGTTTTGTAAAACTAGTCGGGGTATTCTGTCCTCCATTATCACAGGTAAATTAAAGGGAACTATCAGATTATTTAATGTTCTTAATGAATTTAAAAATACTGTATTTAAAAAAAAAATCAAAGATGTTTATGTTCCTGTAAATTGGACTTTTTTGACATGGTTTGTTAAATTGATATTACATTTTATTTGATTGATATTTTAGTAATACATTGAAAACTCAGTTCTTATTGATAAAAATGGTAAATTTTAAAAACCGCTAATATTGTTTTTGCATAACCCTTTGGCAAAAACACCTTATTTTAGAAGAATATATACTCTACTAAAAAATTACAGAATTCATATCCCCAACGACTACAATTTGCATCCAAAGCAAATTAATAATGTTTTTAAAATTCACAACGCGTCAACCAACTTTTAAATATGAAATAAATAACACTCGAGCTTAAAGCGTTAATTTCAATAAAAATATGCCGTTGAAGGATACTACGCGACTGTGATCTGCATTTAAATGCTTCTTGCAACCTAGAAACAATTATTTTGAATCCAGAGTTAATAAATGTACCTCGACAATTTAAATTAAAAAAATAGTGTGATCCTAGTATAAGTATGGGTTTGAAAATTACCATTTTTACCACCGAAATTAAAGTTTCTTGATCGTGAGCAAAAAAAAATAGTTATATTATATTATACAGCTTGTTCCAATACATTTTAGGTATTAGACAATGTAATCCAAAATGTAACGAGCACAGCATTCAGAGTATTTGGTAGAGCTATATTAAGAAGCGGCGGTTTAGGTGGAAGTGGTGGATCAAGTGGTGGAGGTGGGGGACAGAGAGTTAATGTTGTCCTTCCCACTTTCCCACCAGATGAGGATTACGAGGACGATGAGGAAGATGATTCCACTGATGCATCCGCCAATATAGCAAATAGAGTCGATACTGGCACAACCGTCATTTTAGAAAAAGAAGTCGAACCTGTCACAGATAATGCGGTAACGCTTTACACAGTATGCTACTTTGTGTTCATTATGACAACATATCATTGACTGAGTGTCAATGACTTATTTGCATGGATCGTTTGCAGAACTTTTGTATTTGTGACTATCTATTTATTATTTTTCGAAACCACCTATTTCTTCGTGGAGAAAAGGGCATAAGGTTGTTTCTTATTTATTTTAAAAATTTAGTTTTACTTGAATTGTCTTCTGTTTCTTTATAATATCTTTAATGTGACAATGATAAAGAAAAATTAAGGGAACTAATGAATTAGAGTAATTAAATAAAATATACCTGCTATCCATGACCTTAAAATATTGTATAACAAAGATGATGATGTTGCTAAGTCGTAATATATATATATATATATATGGGGTAAAAATTAAGCAGATTTTACACGTTAAGCATTCATTACTAGTAACATACACTACGCGGCATATTTAACGCATAACGAAAAAATTGCCTCAATTTTGATGTTATATATTTTCCAAATTTGTGGTTCGTTTTTAATAATTTTTTTTTCTAATTGTAGGTTTTTTCCTTAAGCATATCACTGCCTTTGTTGTTTTGCTTAAAAAAGTAACTTTGATATTATACCGGGTGTTATAAAACTGTTATTTATTTTTTTACGGAAATTCAAAACAGCCTGTGGGATTTACTAGCCATTGCAAGTTATCGCAATTACAGCCAAATGAAAGTCACATGTTTCCTTTACATTTGCTTTTTTGATTCATTGATTTATCTCTGTTTTTTCATGAAATATTCAATTGTTTATTCAACGTGATTTTTATAAAAAAAATGTTTAGTTAAAAAATATAAAATAAACGAAATGCAACAGCAAGAAAAACAAATTATAAAGTAAATAAAGAATCAATATCTGGTATTAATTAATTTTATTGAATCCACAAAACAGGGCAAAAAAATACAGGGAAAAAATTGTAGTTTCTAAAGGTATTCAAAAAATTAAAAAGAGTGGTACAAAATTATCTCCAAGAAACAGAAATTTTAACTTTTCCTTGGCCAGCAAGAAGCCCTGACATTAATCCTATTGATCATTTATGGGATAACATGGGACGACATCTTAGAGCCATGCTTCCTCCTCCTAGAAACTTCAATGATCTGTCATTGAGGCTTATGGAAATATGGAATCAGATTAATCAAGATGAAATCAGAAATCTAATTTTAAGTATGCCAAGAAGATGCGAAGCAGTCATTAGAGCAAGGGGAGGCCATACTCTCTACTAATTATTCATATTTAATTTTTTTGAATAGGTATCTACCTTTAGAAATTACAATTTTTTCCCTGTATTTTTTTGCCCTGTCTTGTGGATTCAAGAAAATTAATTAATACCAGATATTGATTCTTTATTTACTTTATAATTTGTTTTTTCTTGCTGTTGCATTTCGTTTATTTTGTAGTTAAACATATTTTTATGAAAATCACGTTGAACAAAAAATTAAATATTTCATGAAAAAACAGAGATAAACCAATGAACCAAAAAAGAAAATGTAAAGGAAACATGGGACTTTCATTTGGCTGCAATTGCGATAACTTGCAATGGCTAGTAAATCCCACAGGGTGTTTTGAATTTCCGTAAAAAAACATAACAGTTTTATAACACCCGGTATAATACCAAAGTACTTTTTTAAGCAAAACCACAAAGGCAGTGATATGCTTAAGGAAAAAACCTACAATAAGAAAAAAAACTCTTTAAAAACGAACCACAAATTTGGAAAATATCATCAAAATTGAGGCATTTTTTCGTTATGCGTTAAATATGCCGCGCAGTTATTAATGACATCGTTATTGATAACGATTGATATTATTAAGTAACAACATCCTTAATGGAAATCGTGAAATCGTGTTGGGTCTATCCGAGTAATGATTTTTTTTAATTTTTTTTTAATCTTACCATGGTTAAGTTTGTTACCATTTTATTGCATAAAACATTTATTGGGGGGGGGGGGTAGTCAGTCAATTAAGGTCATGTTTTCTTATTATTTAATTGAATTGTAATTGGATAGTCACATTTACAAAAAGCAAACCAACAAATCACCTGAGTAACTGATAAATCTGGATCAGCCATTTTCTTCTCATCTTCATGTTATTGCTGAAGAAGAAGATTATCCCGGATATAAGAACTTAAAGGGACTATCGTTATTTTGTTGTTTCGCACTTCTTAATAAAAATAAATTTTTGTTTGGTATAGTAATAAGTTTGCAGGATAATTGTTTTTATGTGTTATGTGTTATGTGTTATGTGTTGTGTAATGTATTTCAATTGATTAATAATTTTTTATAACTTTTTTCTGTATATATATATTTTTTTTAATACAAATTAGGCGATTTCTACAACCTTGAATCTTGTTAATTTAGAATTTTGAAAGCCTAAGCAAAATATAAAAGTAAGCCTAAAAAGGATTCTGGTTCACATCTTAACATTTATTGGTAGAAAGATAATCGCATAGCAACCAAGCACAGCGTTTAGAAATACACATACATTCATTGTATTCGGTATTTATAATTTTATTCGGGTCTAACGAAATCACTCTGCGCATCTTCCCGCTCAATCCAAAGTCATGCATAAGCATATGCGACGTACATACAAACGACTGGCTTGAACAATTGGCAAACGAGGGAAAAATTGGCCTAAATTGTATTCAATAGTGAGTAGTAAAAAAAGTTTATGATAAAAAATTATTACAAAAATTGGCAATTCTTTAAAAAAAATTATCGCAATAGCGCATCACTAGGTTTTATTAATAGGGCTTTAAAGAACCTTAATTTAAAAAAATATTTTAAAAACCGTTGAAAACTATTTTTTACAAACCTGTGTGTGTATTTAAGCTATTTCAAAGTTAAGATTGAATAATATAATTAAGGCAATCTCTCAATCACATGCCACATGTTCTATTCTGCTTTTATTCTACAAAATTTATTAGTGATGAGAATTTGGTCATTAGGAAGTACCGTTTTTTTTTAGATTTGCATGAACAGTAAATTAATTATTGCGCTTTTAACAGATTGTAAATACAATTCCTTGGATGCAGCTTTAGCTTTCTTCATGTAAATTTTATAATGTAGAAGACATTCTCCTTAATTACTAGACACTTTTAATATTAATTAGGAATAAACTTGTAGGACTGGTGAATTTGTAATATGCTATACACAGTAAGCATTATCTCATCATTGTACCTTTATCCTGTAAAACAGTAGTAAATTAGCTAAAGTATTTAGCGATTTAAAAAATTACCAGATATTTCGCTTGGTTGGGAAATTATCTACATATGTATCACGAAAATATATATTAAGTTCGACAATATTTGCAATTATAAAAGAATCACCATTTTCAGAATCTGGTCTATTAGGTGTAAACGCAGTATTAATCACTATTCTTCGGCGAAGGTATAGCGTGGAAACGATTGAATTGCTATTTAATGCAGTCGATGCTTTTAGGTTGTAGGAAATGACTCAGTAAAAATTAGTTTTAGGTAATGTCGATAAACAGGCTGCTTTTATTTTACAGCATTAAGGACTTAATATATATCGGGACCAGTTTTACGAGATCGGTACTACATTATTATGATTGAAAATGAAAGAAAAAACTAAAAGTCTTCCTCTACAAAATTTAATAGAACACAAATTTGTTCAGAGCTCTCTATATGTTTCGAACGTAGAAATGTTCATCATCAGTAGGCAGAAAAATGTATTGCTGATGGTTTTAGCAGAAGAGAAAAAGATAGGTGGTATAAACTCTTAATGGAGCTTTTATGGAATTGAAAATTGGTGTGTCGAAATGACATAATGTGAAGAAAAATAGAAATAAGTTAAAACATACTGAGTATGTGAAAAAGTCATAAGAGTCTAAAACAACCAAGTAAACCGGGGAAGAAGAAAAAAGGACTTCTAAAAAGAAGAGTTCAAAAGATTTTTTTATACATATAAGTACCTATGTTTGGAAGACGTAAAAATTTAAAACTTGTTATGTATAGAAATGAGGTGTTAAGGAAGTGTATCACGTATTCAAAATGAAAAGATCCTTTCAAAGAAGGGGGTTTGAGGAACTGAGAGTTAAAACTCAGTAACCTCAGTAAAAGGATCTTTTCATTTTGAATACATGATACTTCTTAATACCTAATTTCTTTTAACTTTTAAATTTTTACAATGTCTTACAGACATATTTATACAGCGACCTCAAAAAGGGAATAAATTCGTTTAAAATTCAGGTGATCATTTTCTGGAAAAACACTTGGACACGTCGATTATTATTTTTAATTGCGAATTTTTTGACATAAAAATTGTGTATACAGGTTGTCTCAAGAAGAACATATACCGTCAACATTGATTCTTTTTAAATAGAACACCCTGTATATTACATTATTTTTAAATTCTACGATACATTCTAAACACTTTTTGTATAACATACCATATCTCCAAAATAAACGGTTTTCGATATATTGACATGTTTTCTGGTACGAAAACTAGAATTAAAAATGAACTCTTTACATCTATTTAGTCTATAATATTTACATAGGCTATATTAAATTTTTTAATAAATGTTGAAATTGACCGCCACCAACTTCCTGGCAATATGCAAGTCAATCTTTGAATTCTTTCAAAACGTTATGGATTACCTGGGGCTATATTAATCTAACCTTAAGCATTATTCGAGCTTTAAGTTCATCAATATTGTTAGGTCTGTTAAAGTATACTTTAGATTTTAAATAGCCCCACAAAAAAAATCTAGCGGGATCAAATCTGGTGACCTTGCCGGCCATTCTATTGGACCCCGTCGACCAATACACTTGCCAGGAAATACTGTATCCAAGTACTCACGCACCGAAATTACTTGAAGTTAGATAGATCTACACAATTTGAAGAATTTTTGATAAGAAGTAAATGTTTGTGTCAAAATAAATTAATTCAGGTAACAGGTTAAAATAATAATAAAGAAATGCGCAATTAAAACTAAAAATCGACGAATCTCAGCATTTTTTCAGAAAAATATTAAAATGCCAATATATCGAAAACCGTTGATTTTCGAGATATGGTATGTTTCACATAAAGTGTTCAAAATGTATCGTAGAATTTAAAAATACTATAATATACAGGGTGTTCAATTTTAAAAAATCAATGTTGACGGTATATTATGTTCTTCTTGAGACAACCTGTATACACATTTCTTATGTCAAAAAATTCGCAATTAAAAATAGGAATCGACGTGTCCAAGCGTTTTTCCCGAAAATAATCACCTGAATTTTAAACGAATTTATTCCAACCTTTTTGAGCTCACTGTATAAAAAAAAAACCTTTTGACATCTTCTTTTTAGAAGTTCTTTTTCTTCTTCCCCGGTTTATTTAGTTGTTTTAGACCCTTTTTAACTAACTTTTTACTTATTTCTATTTTTCTTCCCATTATGTCATTTCGACATACCAATTTTTAATTCCATAAAAGCTCCATTAAGGTTATATACCACTTATCATTTTCTCTTCTGCTAAAACCATCAGCAATACATTTTTCTGTCTCCTGATGATGAACGTTTCTACGTTCGAAACATATAAATACCTCTGAACAAATTTTTGTTCTATTAAATTTTGTGGAGAAAGACTTTTAGTTTTTTTCTTACCTTTTCATACTTTCAACTCCACTTTAAGCATGGACAATTTCTTCAAATTATTATGATTGTTACCGAGATGTCTGTTGCGACTGTTGAGAAACTATTTATATTTAGGTATACTTACTTCCATGATGCAAGAAGCAACTCATTTGAAAATGAACACTGTTCTGTTGTAACAATTACTAATACAAATGTACCTATCATCAGCCAGTACCAGTAATAATCTCGGGTATCTTTTTTTTTCCAGTCTCCCACCCAAGAAATCGACGATTCGGCAAACACGATAGCGAAACGACACATCAGGGTGGTCAGGGAAGCCGCAGCAGATGAAGAAGAATCGTCAGATCAAGAAGGCGCCGAATCCGCTCCCAATCCTGACCAAGATCTTTTAGAGATCGACGATCAGGACCGTAATAAACGGTATTTGCCTTTTGGAGGCGGGGTTGATCATGGTGCGGGGGGAGCGGGTTCCGGCAACTTTCTTTTTGATATCATCCGGGTAAGCAATGCGGCATAAACGTGTGACGTTCGGTATGAATAGATGAATGCGATTTTTTCTAGCAAATAGTTATTACTATGTTTTGCTCAATTCGTCAATACGAAAATACAGGCTTCCCCATTTAAAATGAAACAGGCTAAATATCTGGTTCCACGTTAATTTAAAAAAAACGCTCGGACCTGTCGATTTTTATTTCGAGGGGGACATCTTTTGCGTATATTGTCAATCTTGTTACTTCAAGCCCTAGGAGGGTGAGGGGGGGGGGGGGGGAAGATCTAAATCTTAAAGGGATACCACTATTTTATATAACTTTTTTGGATTCTGCATAAAATTCTGAACATTTTTTAATAAAAGCATTATTAGTCTATACTAAGCAGTTTCCGAGATATTGACTCTTGAAAATGAGATTTTTGAACTTTGACAGCGTCTAGCTTTCTAACTGTACGTCTTAGAGCAAAACGGCTTACATGTCCCTATCTTCGATTTTTATTATCTTTCCAATAGTGTCAACTTCCGGTTAAACCGGAAGTACTATATTTTTTACAACCGGTTTAACCGGAAGTTGACACTATTGGAAAGATAATAAAAATCGAAGATAGGGACATGTAAGTCGTTTTACTCTAAGACGTACAGTTAGAAAGCTAGACGCTGTCAAAGTTCAAAAATCTCATTTTTCAAGAGTCAATATCTCGGAAACTGTTTAGTATAGACTAATAATGCTTTTTTTAAAAAATGTTCAGAATTTTATGCAGAATCCAAAAAAATTATATACAATAGGGGTATCCATTTAAGATTTAGATCTTACCCCCCTCCCTCCTAGGGGCTTGAAGTAACAAGATTGACAATATACGCACAAGATGTCCCCTCGAAATAAAAATCGACGGGTCCGAGCGTTTTTTTTTTAAATTAACGTGGAACCAGATATTTAGCCTGTTTCGTTTTAAATGGGGAACCCTGTATAGTAGATCACTTATAAAAAGAAATTTGGTAAATCGTGAAAGGTAGGGAAGTTGTATAAATGGGAAAAGCTGTATAATAAAAAGTAATAACGTATGTCCTAAAAGTTTTGGCACAAAATATTTATCGGATTTTTTTTATTGAAGAAATTTATTTGAACACTAACTAGTTATCATCAATTACAACTCAATACTTAACTAAACTATACTATCGAATTATGTGGAGTGGCCCATTCTGCTCTACCAGACGCAAATTTCTTCGAATGTCTCTCATGAGGCACTGGACGGAATCCAGATCAATTTCTCTTAGTTTTTCGTAAATTCGCCGTCCTAATTGTTCTTCATCTTGGGCTTCCCAGCCTCCATGATAAACCTTTCTAGATAGTAAAGCCCAAAAATCCTCTATTGGGCGAGCCTGCGGCAAGTTTGGAGGATTATCGTTTTTGGGAACGAAAGGTATTTGGTGTTGTCGAAGCCAGTTTTGGGTATCTCTTGAGTAATGGCATGATGCTAGGTCTGGCCAAAACATGATATCGTCATTAGCATGATGTTCGTGGACAAACTGAAGTAATTTGGACAGGCAATTATCAATATAGCTTCACCCCTCACTCTTCCCACAAAAGGTCGGGATACACCTCTGTTAGAAATTGCGCACCAGACAAGGATTTTATCTGCAAATTTTGCTTTATGTTTATATCGAACATTGTCAGGGCAGTCCTCTACGTTGTCCGTATAAAATCCATCGTTTCCCTTCATTTCAGAATTACTCAAAGTAAAATACTTTTCATCATCTAAAATAATGATTTTTTCATTGGCAAAGTATACCCGCCTCAGTTGACAACAGCATCTTGGTATACGAAGGAGTTGTGGTTGAGAGTATTTGGGGCACTGACGTCTCTTTCGATATTTAAGTCCATTCCTCCTTAATTCCAACGATATCGTACTCTTGGAAGATTTGAATTGACGAGACAGTCTCCTCGTTGACAACCTGTTTTTTGCTCTTCTCACCAATCTCTCTGATCTCTGTGCAGTAAATGTACGTGGTCTTCCACTTTTTGGGAGATTCAGACATGGTATTCCCTGCTCGCACTCTGCTATTGTTCTATAAATGGTTTTGCTTGAAATATTTTCATTCTGGAATATTCGACAGATTTCAGCTTTGGGTGCCCGCCCAACCAACTTATAGATACTTTTTCTTATTTCTAATTTATACGACATCTTAAAGCGAAAACTTCAAAATAAATAAATGTCAACTGACAGCACACAATGTTAACAAACTTCTGTTTCCAAAGGCAACTTGATATTATTTTGTTTTTGTTAAAATTAAAGCCAATGAATTTTGTGCCAAAACTTTTAGGACATGCGTTACAACACAATAGTTTGACGACTAAATGTAGGCATAACAGAACAGTTTTCCCATTTAAATAACTTCACGTAGATCCAGATTTCTATGTTATATGCTGGTATCAAACACCTTGTATACAGTTTAAATTGGCTTGATCTCAGGGCTGGTTCTAGGTGAGCAAATACCTTTGTTCCAAATTTAGTGCCATCGACATCAAAATTGAATTCAGTTACCTAAAAATATGTATTTGAAACGGTCAGCTTTAGAACCAATTATTTCTGAACTTTTCTCATACTCAGTTGCTGCTTGTGACTAATATAAAAAAGTAAATATATGATGAGTCATGTATTGAGTGAATATTTTATTCGTAACCATGGAAACACAATGAAAATATCCATCTATTTTAAGAGTAACTTAATCACCATATAACTTTGCAGCCTCTCAAGATCATATCTCGCGAATATTTTATCCTGACATAACCATCAAAACGTCGATTACAATTTTTTTTATTTGATATTTTTTAATATAAACTGAACGATTATTAAAAATTGTCATTGAACAGAATCATATGATATGATAATATAGATTTCGTTAGAAGAGTTATACTTAGGAATAGGTGAGATATATTAAAATCTTGTATTGTGTTATAAATAGGTAAATTAATATTTTTTGTTTTTATGTACACTTCTCGTCAAAATTAGTGAGTACTCTAAAATCTAGCAAAAGTTTGTTCGTAACTATCTTATGAACCGCTCATTCGATTTTGACGAACTAATTTTTTCAGTGTAACCTAAGGTGTTAGAAACTTTTTTTAAAGTTTCTTACGTTAATCTGTAAAACGATTCAACTGATATACAAGGTGTTATTAGCGGAGGCGATTTTGTGCCGTAAATTTGAAACATTCTGTAGAGTAAACTGGTAAAGTTAGAAATTCCCGGTATGTGCCGTTAGTAAGAGCACATCAATATCTCCAGACCTTTTTGCCAGTTTTTTGATAAGTGTCTTTTGGCAATAGATACACTATTAAACAAAAAATGTTCAAATTTTGGTAGGAAAATCTTTACAATACTGTATCTTGGCAATGGTTTAACATATTTCGACCAGTATTCAAGATTTCGAAAGCTCTTTTCCTATAGATTTTCCGTGATATAATAGTGATTTTTAAAGATGGCCATTTTCTTATTATACAGGGGTCGAGAAAATCATAAATATAAAATTGCTTAAATTATGGTAACTGACATTTGACACTTTGGGTCAATATTTCGGGACGTTTTTTTTTCCTATTTGATTAAGAGCTATTTGGCATAAGATACACTATTACTATACAGGGTGTTCCTTAATGTCGTGCTAATATTTTAGGGTGTGATTCCCCAAGTCATTTTACGAAGAAAAGTTCAAATAAACATATGTCCTAAACGGCTTAAATTTTTTGCTACAGGGTGTTTAATTTTTTTTTTTAATACGTTTTTTGTAATATCTCCGAAAGTACTTTAGATAATATTTTTAATTTTGGCATGTCATAATAGGACATAAAACCACATGTTTTAGTTATAAACGTTATTTTTTTGTCCCACCAGTGGCGTCCCTGCAAACATGTCCTCTGATATTTTTTAGGAAAAAAGTGGTACCTACACCACTGACATTTTTCCATGTGGATATTATTTCTGATTAGCCACTGGTGGGACAAAAAAATAACTTTTATAACTAAAACATGTGGTTTTATGTCCTATTAGCACATACCAAAATTAAAAATATTATCTAAAGCACTTTCGGAGATATTACAAAAAACGTTTTAAAAAAGAAAAAATTCAACACCCTGTAGCAAAAAATTTAAGCCGTTTAGGACATATGTTTATTTGAACTTTTCTTCATAAAAGGACTTGAGGAATCACACCCTTAAATATTAACACGTCATTAAGGAACAGGGTGTGTATACTAATAACACCTGGTGTATCAGTTAAATCCCTTTACAGATTAACGTTAGGAACTTAACACCTTAGGTTATAATGTAAATATTAGTTGGTCAAAATCGGATGAGCGGTTCATAAGATAGTTAAGAACAAACTTTTGCTAGATTTTAGAGTATTCGCTAATTTTGACGAGAAGTGTATTTAACTAGCTGATGCCTCTAATATAAAATTGAAAGTTTTTGTGAGATAAACAAAGGTTTACGAGAATCTCTAGATCTTGCTTTTAAAGTATGCCAGATAGCTCTTTTTTATAACATAAAAATAGAAGCTAGGCCTGCTATACAAATAAATTGCCTGATTTTAAATGGAGGTTTATAAGAATTACAACAAAGTTGTTTAATGGGTCTTATGGTCACATCATTTGAGGCACGCTTTGAACTTTCACTAGAACCGACCCTGCTCTATTCTAAAATGATCGTTTACAAGAATAACAAAGAAGAAATGCATTTTGCACTTGATAATAAAAAAGAAACTGTTTGTAATATTCTAAAATATGTAAATAAACTTTTATTTTATTTAATTAAAAAAGATAAATAAAATGCTTTGATAAAACTTTTATTATGGTACATTATATAACAATAATAATCTTGTTTTAAAAGATATTGTTCTAGATTAAATGTTACGCATGACTACAAATTTTCACAAACAAAGCCTTAGTTCGTTATATTTTAATATATTATTTAGTATGTTAGTATATAGATATAAAGTTATGTTTTTATTAACTTTTGTATCATTAAGTATTAATTTAACAATATAATATATATATACCAGTCGTTACCCAATAGACTTCACTAAGGATATCTATGTTTAGACAAATAAGATTTTGGAAGAACACTGACTGAAGAAGCTATTAAAATTCCTTATAATATCTATTTAATAACCTTAAAAAGGTATTTTTCCTCTGGTTAGAGTATACATTTTTAGATAAGATAAATATTTATAATGTTATAAAAAATGTATCATACTCTCATCTGTTGTGAATTTTTTTTGAATGATAGTGGTATCTTGACCGATTTCTAAGTCTTAAATTTTATTAGATGACGCAACTCTCCCAAACTAGTAAATTTTGAAAAGTACTTGAGGCAAATTTTACAAGTACATTCAACAATTTTTTAAAACTGAACGTTAACATTACAGTAATCTATCTAAAATAAAATTTGATTTAACGGTTATACACTAAACCAACTACTAAAATAAACTGAAGAAAGGGGGAAAAATGTAAAATGTACACAATTATTATGAAGTCTTAAAACAATAATTATATTATATACTATTTATCACATAAGAACATAACGGCCGCTATTGTCATATATGTCATTTCTTGTAACATTACGTTTATCCAACTTGAACTTTGGACAGGGCCGGATTTTTTATTATTAAAGACCACCTGGAGATATACAGGGTGTTCATTTGAAAACTTCCCACCTCGATTTTCCTGCTGTAAAATGAAAATGTGGAAAGTCGCTCGGACCCATCGATTCTTATTTCGAGGGGGACATCGTTTGCGTATATTGTCAATCTTGTTACTTCAAGCCCCTAGGAGGGAGGGGGGGGGGGGTAAGATCTAAATCTTAAATAGATATAATTTTTTTTGGATTCTGTATAAAATTCTGAACATTCTTTACTTAACAGTTTCCGAGATATTTACTCTTGAAAAATTACATTTTTGAAATTTGACAGCGTCTAGGTTTCTAACTGTACGTCTTAGAGCAAAACGGCTTATATGTCCCTATCTTCGATTTTTATTATCTTTCCAAAAGTGTGAACTTTCGGTTAAACCGGATAGAAGATAGAAGAAATATAGTACTTCCGGTTTGACCGGAAGTTAACACTATTGGAAAGATAATAAAAATCGAAGATAGGGACATGTAAGCCGTTTTGCTCTAAGACGTACAGTTAGAAAACTAGACGCTGTCAAAGTTCAAAAATCTCATTTTTCAAGAGTCAATATCTCGGAAACTGCTTAGTATAGACAAATAATGCTTTTATTAAAAAGTGTTCAGAATTATATAATTATGTACCCTCCCTCCCTCCTAGGGGCTTGAAGTAACAAAATTGACAATATACGCAAAAGATGTCCCCCTCGAAATAAAAATCGACGGTTCCGAGCGATTTTCCACATTTTCATTTTAAAGCAGGAAAATCAAAGTGGGAAGTTTTCAAATGAACACCCTGTATAAGCCAAATACGTACTTTCATATGCGTAATTTATATAATTAAAAAATTTGTATATTTATCTCAAAATTTGAAAGAACAATTTTCAAAAATACAATTTTAAAATGTTTTTAAATTACATATCCAAGTGAGTTGAACACACTGAATTTTTACATACAGTACCTTTGGAAAACGTAATGATTTTTTCTGGAATGATGTAATTTGAGACGTATATTACAAACTGAATGTTGTGAATACAATCATAATTAATGGACAAGGTGCATTATCTTTTAATGCGCCGAAGGTGCGGGAGATTTCCAATATAGTTGACGACTTAAACATTTTTTGAATAACTAGAGACTTTTTAATTAAATGTTAGCAAATATGTAGGAGATATGATAATGGCGGCTATTACATTAGATAGTGATAGAAATAACGTCAACAGTACTCCACCGTGACGTACCTCTGCTTTTTTTTTTTGATAGACATAACGTTAATATTTAAAAATAATATGTACATTTAAAACTATGTATGAAAACGCAAGGATCATTGCGATTACAAACACAATGTTAATCAATTAGTTAAAGTATGGAAATTAATATTATTTAAGATGCTAAGCAAGCTTTCGATTAGTTGGCATACCGAATGATTCAACACTACTACTACGTGTGTTCTTAATATGTAACCTTAATAGAGTTGAGAAACCGTTTCATATTTTACAATACAACTATAATTATGTTTGAAAAATCGACTTTATTTTACGGTGCAGGGTGCTAAGCTTATACTTTTTGGTCTTTGTTTATTATTTAAAGTTTAAAACTGTTTATCCTATGAATTAATAATAAACTTTTTTATCCGGTTCTTATATACATACAATTTATGTTTTATGCAAAGTCGAAAACCTTGTAATACAAAACGCAAGTCTTAAAAGAATAGTTATAATAATGACACGGATAAAACGCACACACAAAATACAGTTCTCTTTACCAACTAGTTAGCTATAGAATAAAATTAAAATGGTTGGATGTTCGCATTCAAATTTTTTAATAATTGAAGCTGGAATTATATTATTTTAAAAGTGCCCTGTATTATCAAACTTACGCATTAATTTTAATAATATTTATATCAACGTTCAATCAGGATAAAACGCTCTTTAAAATAAACCATAGTTTGTTAAATTCGGTAAACGCAGACCGAAGTTACAGCCTTTTAAGTACTTTTAGTCATTACTCTTTTTCACGCTGTTACCATGGTAAATTTGTTTTTATAAAGTCTACTTTATGTGACGGGATTTTTAGTTTTATTTTTGTATTAGTCTTCAGATCACCAATTCATTTTTCATTAATAATTCGTTGTATCAAAAAAGTGATATTTATAATATGAACATATCAAATCATATAAGTCCAATAACAGTCTTTGGGGGGCAAATAATCTACCATTTAAAAATATTAAATTATTAAAAATAAAAAGAGAAATTTAGACAAAAATGACAAAACGTCTTCTCCTGCTTTAATTAACAATTTATTAATTATATATTTTGGCCCAGTTAAATAAAACTAAAATGTAACGAAAAATTGATCAAAAATGAACGGGTCAATACGTCACTATTGGTAACTTTATTAGACATGTCACTAGATGTTAAAGCTACTAGAATATACTCTATGAAAGGAGAGGGGAGGGGAAGGGCATTGGTTTAAAAAAATTTAAGTGATTTTTTCGTGTTATTTTAATGAAATGTGCTTATTAATGACAAATGAGATGGTGTGGCAGCTAAAACCGACAGAACTTATAAGATGTCGTTCCTGACGTCAGTACTTACAAACCTGTACTCATCAACTATCGTTTAAAGTAAACTTAATAGATCAAAACGATTTCGAATTTATGATTTCTGAAATCGTTATTGTTTATTAATATTTAATTTTTGTATTTGATGCATACAAAAATTATATTTAGTCACATGTATTAAGTATATATTACCCATTAAGGATCTTTATTTTTACTCATCTCTCATTGGAGGAAGGGAGTTACAATCTAAGTCAGTCTAATCTCCATTCTTCATCTTTCTTCTTTGTCGCCAAACTGACTTTATAAAATTATTGTCTAATATACTATAGAAATCCATTTTTTAACTGACTTATTTTATCATACTAAGCATCCCCAAAGGTATAAGCTTACACATTACCGTATTCATTATGTTGTAGTATCAACTGCGGCCAAAAAAAGTTCCATTTAATTCATCGTTTAAACGGGATTTTAGGCTTTTATGGAAATATTGCTTACATTGTGAATACATTCAACCTTTTTTGAGTCTACTTGTACATTTTTATTTTTACGTGTGCAAGGTTTTTTTTTGTCTCTAAGTACCATTAGATATACTTAATTTTTAATGCGTGTGTCAATTTCACGTCCATTTGGGATATAAATTGTTGAACGTCATCATCATCGTCGTCATAACCATTTAGAATAATAAGTTAATTTGTGTTTCATGCAGACTATCAATTATTGTAATACAAAAAATAATTTGATTTTTATGGTTGTAAATAAATTTGAAGTGGCTAGTGAAAATAACTCGAGTCGAGTCTTTTAATTTTAGCATGTGGTAAAATACTATCTACTGACAATGACGTCTACCTTTCCTTTTTGCTTATGCAAAATCGCTGTAGGTTTGGCAAGTTTATATTATTTACTTTATTGAAACGAAATTTAGTGGTGCGGTTCCATAAATTGTGCTAAAAATATATGTTTATGTAACACTGTGGTGGGCTGTAAACATCAACTTAAAGTTTTTGAATCTGAACCGACGATTGAAGAGAATCTACTTTCATATCCTGTTCATAGTGTTATAAAAATAAATCAAAATATTTGTGAACCCAACAAATTAATAAATTTGTTTGAAAAAACCTTGTTAAAGAAAAGTAAAAAATAAATTAAGCAATGGGAATAGAACTCGTGACGCGTCGCCCAGATCGAATATTTTTCTTTTTACTTTTAAAATTTATTTAATAAATATAAATACGATTCCAGTTTACTAATTAGGATTCGGCAACGATAACCACTGGGCTTTAGAAATTATGGCAACTGAAACTTTAAAAATAATTATAATTTTAAAATGTTTAAAAAAATTCGTGGCATTATCATTCATCCAAAAATGTGTAAATGCGTGTATTTTAAATCTTTTCTTTTTAAATTTTTATTTTAACCGAGTAATTCACCAATATAATATTTTATTTTTTAGTTAATATTTTATTAACTCAATAAAATCTTAATGACAATAATAATTGGCAATATATGTAATACGATGTGCAAGTACCAGTGACAACATTTCTTTGACATAAATCAATGACATCAGATGTTACACCATTGCTGTAGAAAGTGGAATCATGGTAAAAATACTGGTTTAAGAATGAATAAAAATCTCAAATAAAATCACTGGGAATAATTTTTATATTGGAGCTACTTTTAAAATTATTTTCAGCTACTTAGTATCTGTCCCATATACTAAACGTTCTATGAAAATAATCATCAAGATTGTTGTCAACTATCTAAAGAACAAATTTGAAATAACGTCATATCAAGAAGTAGGTGTCAAAACACTTTCATATACTAGGTATCGCAATCATTCTACTAGAAAAATGTTAACTTTCTAAGACGAAATTATTTATTATATAATTTAGTTTCGTAAAACCCAAAACGAACTATTTTCAAGACGATTCCAGAAAAAAAATAATAACTCGTTTTTATTAGGTACTTATTTTACCTTAACTTAAATATATTTCCAGTTTCGAACAACAATGTTTATGAATCGCATATTATAAACATATTTTTATCGACACAATTTTTATAATTATGATATACACTTCATATTTTTTTAAATCAGTTTCTATTACTAAAGCATGAAAATATCTAGATTATCAACATTTCTTCAGTTCTTTTTGTCGTTTTGAATCACTTTTTTATACAACAGGAATTGAGAACTAAAAAAATTATGATGACGACAACACCACCAACAATTCCATGTAAAAATAGAAGGACGTAATAGTAAAAAGACAGTAATTGTTGTATCAATTCCTGACGCATCCATTTCAAGTAATCATGTCATTGTGCACTGTCGTGAAGTAATATGTTAAAGTAATATTATTTTATTTTATTCAGCAACAAATAGTACACAGGTTATTTATTACATTTCAAAAAATTTCAGTAGCAACATCAAGACAACGCGAACATTGTTTGTAACATTTCTTTCTTTTTAATTGAATGTCTGTTCACATTTTTTAATCCCACTAGAGTTTCAAATAAGTGTTTTTTCAACATTGTTATTAATAATTGGACTTAAAAAGCCTTAGATATAATTTTATACGGAAAAAAATTAGTACGTTTCCATCGACGTGAGAGCTTGAGCGGGCTTGAGTTTATGAGATAAGACGATATAAATATTCTACTTAAGTCCTAGAAAATAACAGAATACCTTTCGATTCACCCACATTACAGTCAAGTAATAAATAAAAAGTTAGACTTACTAAAAGAGTGCTGAATTTTATAACTAATTTGGATGCGCTGTCGACTTCTTCTCTTACTCGTGATATATACGACGAAAAAAAGTAGTATCTGCGAACAGTTCATTAAATATCATCAACTAATCATATCTTAAATTCTCAGGGGCATAAATTGTGATTCACAAGCTTGGGTTTTCCTTTGACTATTACTTAGTAACCTAGTTGCAGGTGCCTAGATTTCGTTGACTTGACATAGTGCATGTATTTAAGTAAACATGTAATTGGAATGAAATTTTTGATATAAGACTGGACGTATTGAAGTAACAATGACGATTGTGTGTTCTCGTTTCAGAAAAGCACTCTTATATATTAACGCTATATTATAATGTTTCCCAATTTTTTTAAACTGAAGTTATGCCATAGAAATTTTAATAGATAAACTAATTTAGAAACATTTGATGCTTTATGCAGTATCATATTCCTTCATCTGTAATCCACAACTTTTATGATCTCATATGTAACCAATCCCAGAATATTTTTTATATGCAAGTTTAAAAATTTTGTTCAAGATCTAATATAATGACGATTAGACATTTAATTTTGAGCTCAGAAGTAGGTTATTTGCGACTAAAATTAGGGAAGTGTGACAACTAGTTAAACTGTTTTAAGAAAGTTAATAAAGGCAGCGATACTCAGAAGAAACAAAATATATCCTTTTAATAATTATTTTTTGAAGCCATGCCAACGTGATACCCCAGAAGTCAAGCAAGCTTGTCTTTGAGCCTATGGCCATGTTTTTTTCCTAATTTTAGTCGCTCGTACCGGTTAGAAGATATATTACGTACTTCTAAGCATTTCCTAATGTACGTAATACATCTCATTTACATAGACTACCGACCTGAACCATTAAAAGTATTTAGAACACAGCGGACAGAGCTGCTAGAGCTGTGGGCACAGTCTACAGAATGGTTGCTGGCACCGACAATGCCGGCAGTTGGGGTTTTGCAGCAGCTATACCAGACTCAACCAAGACGCTAGCGACAGCATCTTCGACACTTTCGGCTAGAGTAATTCCGGCTAAGGTACTGCCCAGCACACTGCATCTCAACGCCAACTTGCATCCTTACTTTTCTTCTCACTGACTTGACAATTTTACTTGGTGGACTGACTTATATCGAGCATTGAAAACAACTAAAGGAAATGTATGTCCATGTATGTTTTCCATCATTTTTATTAAATATATATATTTGAACTATGTTACACAAAAAAAATCAGTATTAGTAATGACGATGACACACGTAGCTATGACTTGACGGAAGTTTTATCACGGTGCATTATCTCTAGTTGTTTTTGATAGTCGATGACTGACTAAAACTGCATGTTTACACTCAATCTATGTATCTTGTAATTAAACTTCTAGGCTGGTTTCTATTGTGTTTTTTTTTTTGGTTTTTTACTTTATTGGGATTGTTATTCAATATTAAGAATTCTGTTAGTTAATTTAGCGTCCTTAATAATTTAATTCTTTCGGGGTATTAGTAGGGAAGAGGACTTCAATTAAAACACTTTTTACTTTTTACTCATTCCCAACGTTTTGGTTTATTCTTTAAACCTTTCTTAAGGGCTAAAATAAATAACGACACAAATTACATCTACACACACATGTAAGATTGTAAAACAACTAGTGGTAGTCAGTTATCTAATATATTATTATATAAAAATATATGCAGTACTTACTCTAGAAACTTGTATAAAGTGTAGAAACTTAATGAACTGACACGGCATTAAGCATTGATGTAATAATAAGTTGAATAAACATTAACTGACTACCACTAGTTGTTTTACAATCTTTCATGTGTCTGTAGATGTAATTTGTGTCGTTATTTATTTTAGCCCTTGAGAAACGTTTAAAGAATAAACCAAAACGTTGGGAATGAGTAAAAAGTGTTTAAATTGAAGTCCTCTTCCCTACTAATACCCTGAAAGAATTAAGAATTATGTTTTCATTATATTTAATTTCAGTTCGAGTTAATATTTTTATAGTTTTGAACATAAAATATTTTAACAGACATAATATTTTTTGAAAACCATCACATAGAGCAACACAATTTAGCAAAAATGACTTGCATTATCAATTTGACGGTCGAATTAGTATGGAATGAGATATCAATGGACTCCAGTATATTTGACATTTCTTTAGATAAGTATTAAATAATAAAAATAATTAGAAGATGATATATTGATCGCGAAAATAATTAAAAGAAAATATTATGGCATATCGGACAAGTGTGTAACTATTTTTTATATTGGAATACACAGGAATCCAAGGTTAATGAATACCCTGGGGCGGGGTAACTACTTACTACTTTTTTCCGTCGTTCTTGGAATTGCTTGGGTTATGGCTGCCCGTAGCCCTAACAAGGACGAAACGGCCGTCGTGGTCTATCCGCTTCATAACATTTTTTAGAAGATGATATAGTGTTCGCGAAAATAATTAAAAGAAAATATTGCGGCATATCGGACAAGTGTGTAACTATTTTTTTTATATTTAATCGATACCCTGGAGCGGATAGACCACGACGGGCGTTTCGTCCTTGTTAGAACTACGGGCAGCCATAACCCAAGCAATTCCAAGAACGACGGGAAAATATACTAAGTAGTTACCCTGCCCCAGGGTATCCATTAAACTTGGATCCCTGTGTATTCCAATATAAAAAATAGTTACACACCTGTCCGATATGCCACAATATTTTCTTTTAATTATTTTCGCGAACACTATATCATCTTCTAAAAATTTTTATGGCTCAAAAACTTAATCGGATTGCGCGCATTCTAGTGGGTGCCAGCGTTGATCTGTTTTCTGATCTCCAAATTGCAGATGTTTTAGGTGAAAATGCAAATAGCGTTCCCTATACTGGATTGTGATGCACTTCGTGGTTTATTTAGTTGTCTACCTTTCGATTATTACCAGTGTGACTGCCTATTATATTGGAGTGAATTCCGCTGGGATGGCGCTACCGTGTATTGATGGCCGCTTTGATTTTGCAAAGAGGGTTTTAGTACATTTTTCCGCCGTTCTTGGAATTGCTTAGGTTATGGCTGCCCGTAGAGTCCTAATAAGGACGAAACGGCCGTCATGGTCTACCCGCCCCAGGGTATCCATTAAACTTGGATCCCTGTGTATTCGAATATTAAAAATAGTTTCACACTTGTCCGATATGCCACAATATTTTCTTTTAATAAAAATAATCTTTATTATTGAAGGCAGAGCTGGTTCGAAAACATTTTTTTTTTTGAGAAGGAATATCACTGTTGACTGGTATACGTATTTAGAAAAGACTTAATTGGCATATATATTATTAAGGGTGTTTAGATGCTTCTTTTATAAAACAGCTATACTTTAATTTTTTAAACACTTTTATTTGTTAAATATTATCATATTTTGCTTTGTCATTATTTTTAAGAAGCAAACATATTGTACATAATATGATACGATGTTCTATAGTTTAGGGTCTTGCAAAAATATATTTAAGACTTCTTGTGTAAATATTTTATTTAGAGTAGATACTTGAAAAATAGGTAAACTATTTTGTAATATTATGCCTTTCTACCCTTCCTCGCTTTCCACCAACCAAATTAACCATTGTAAATATGTATAATCATCTTACCACATTTTATACATTTCATATATATCTCGATTATTAATATTAATTCACAATTAATTGCACGTTTACAGCTTTAAGATGAAAGTTGGAGCAACAATAACTATACGTATAGGAAGGCATATGGTGTTTTATCTGATAAAGACTATACGCTATTAAAACTGAAAACTGTACGATTGTTATATCTGTATAGTTGCTATTCCAATATCTTAAATACGGGAGCAGATTAAAATGTTTTCGGAAGGAAAATGAAAAAATAAGTAAATGTGACCCAAGGAATATACCGGGTGTCCATGGAAGGTGACTCGCCCCTCTAACTTTTTTGTTTTTCAAGATAATGAAATCAAATTCTGGGGATTTGTATACGAAATAAAACTGCATTTTTTGACAGGCGACTCAATATTATGGTACTTCCGGTTTAACCGGAAGTGACATAAACTTTCGATTTTTAAATGGGACACCTGGTATATTTTTACTTTTTTTGACTCAATATAACATTCTAAATACAACGATGTGTCACTTGTCACTTTTTGTCACCAAGAAAATATTTTCTTTCCAAATTTATATGAATCACTTATTTCAGTTTTTTAATCTAACTAATTAATTTTACTATTTTTGGTCCAATGCTATGTGCTATGTAAAATTTAATCTTTAAAGTTGTAAAACTCATTTTTTTTAAATGTCAACATGGTGGCTCGTCGGGTTAAGAAAAAAGAGGATTTTATTACGATTATCTTGATACCATACACTATTAGGTTTTAGAAAAGCTGCCATTAAAAAACTTTAAAAAGTTAACTTAGAACTTTCCTAAAATGAAGCATCTTTTAAGAATAAATTTAGATTTAAATGCATCAAGTAGCCTGTGAGTCCTGTGACCAGCAAAACTGATAAAACAAAATCATGCCTTGAAGAAAATTTAAACGCCGACAACTTCTGCCAAAGTAAGTTTGTTTGTTTTTAAAAACATGGAAAATATTAGTTTTACAAGGAGTGAAAAAGAAGATATGTTATTAGTGTTTAGTGTTTGGAGAATGTAGAAATAATTCAACCGATGCTGCACGACTTTGCGCACAAAGATATTTTAATCGGCGTCATCCAACCCCGTACTATTAGGTACCCAAAACTGGTTCCGAAAATGCGAAATGAGCCTGACAATAATAACATATCAACTTTTTTACTCCTTGTAAAATTATTATTTTCCATGTTTTTTAAACAACAAACTAATTTACTTTGGCAGAAGCTGTTGGCATTTCAATTTTCTTCAAGGCATGAAATAGTTTTATCGGTTTTGCTGGTCACAGGCTACTTGATACATTTAGATCTAAATTTACTCTCAAAGGATGCTTTATTTTAGGAAAGTTCCAAGTTAACTTTTTAAAGTTTTTTAATGGCAGCTTTTTTAAAACCTAATAGTGTATGGTATCAAAATAATCGTAATAAAATCCTCTTTTTTCTTAACCCGACGAGCCACCATGTTGCCATTTAAAAAAAATGAGTTATGCAACTTTAAGAATTAAATTTCACATAGCACATAGCATTGGACCAAAAATAGTAAAATTGTATTTTTCCTAAGATTAAAGAACTGAAATAAGTGATTTTAAGGTATTCATAGCCCTCTAGATAAAACAATAAATTTGGAAAAAAAATATTTTCTTGCTGACAAAAAGTGACAAGTGACACATCGTTCTATTTAGAATGTCATATTGAGTCAAAAAAAGTAAAAATATACCAGGTGTCCCATTTAAAAATCGAAAGTTTATGTCACTTCCGGTT
The DNA here is from genome assembly GCA_963969555.1 of Polydrusus pterygomalis. Taxonomy (NCBI): domain Eukaryota; kingdom Metazoa; phylum Arthropoda; class Insecta; order Coleoptera; family Curculionidae; genus Polydrusus; species Polydrusus pterygomalis. Next base: position 27,820,332 of record OZ018379.1, read on the forward strand.
AAACCGGAAGTTGCATAATGCGGAGTCACCTGTCAAAAAATGCAGTTTTATGTCGTATACAAATCCCCAGAATTTTAATTCAATATCTTGAAAAACAAAAAAGTTAGAGGGGCTAGCCACCTTCCGTGGACACCCGGTATTGTTTAACATAACCACCCAGAACTCCAGAACATCATCCGGAGCTTTTACTTGCACGAATATACTGTTTTTTGACACACAAAATCGAATTAACGCTATATCGTCATCTTAGAACACTGACACGGTAAAAACGGGGAGACTATACAACATAATTAAATATTATGATGAATCAAAATTTAAAACTCTTTAGTGAATACGGGTGATTCAGTCCTAAGAAGTGAAAGTTTGACGGACCAAAATCTGTTGAATAGAGTGGACATATTTCTCTTTAGACAATTTAAAACACCAACCAACGTAATGATGCATCGGCGATTCCGAAAACTTTTTAATTCAGTCTCGTACGCTTGAAATATTAATCATCATTCATTATAAATTAGAAGTATAGCGGGAATGAGGGCATGTAATGAAATGACACAATTGTATTTATCCCAACGTTTCGTTTTATATTAAAAGTTTTTCCAGGATCAATAGTTTGGATCTATACAGGAATCTAATGTGTTTTCACGAAAATGTTATTTCATATCTTACAGTATGAACCCACGTACACTGGCTTAAAGACCTTTTTTTAAGACCAACCAAAAAATATACACTTTCTGGACAATTTTTCGTCCAGAAAATAACGTTTTGTCGATTAAGACCGGAAAATGGACGTGAGGGACCGGCAAAAGATTTTTCCGACCCCAGTTTATTAATTTTTTCAATCGCTCTTTGATAATACAATCTACCTTGATTTCATTACTATGATAACAACATTTCGATGTATTGTCGAGTGACAGTTCGTTGATTTTTAATTTGTTGTTTATGTCAAACTTGTTTCGCAAGTGCGCAAATTTAAAAATATGAATTAAGATTTTGAATTATCCGACACGGAAAATGAGATTCCAGAAGACTTTTTTGGAAGCAGCAAGGAAAGCTACTTACGATATAATGCCCGTAAAATCAAAAGCCCGTTACGAGAAGTCATACGACGCAACTAAAAATAATATAAAATAAAGAATTAAATGTATATTGAAGTTTCGGTCTTAAAAAAAAATTGTATGTCACGCAACCGAAAAATTAGTGTTTTGCAGGTCTCTCCAAGCTTCCAGGACTCGCCTACGGCTCGCCCTGGAAATGCTTGTCTCGACCCGAAAAACACTACTTTCCGGTCTTGTAACGTAAATTACCATTCTATTGACACTTGAAAAAGTTTTGATATAAAACAAAACGTTGGGATTAATACAATTGTGTCATTTCATTGCCTGCCCTGATTCCCGCTATACTTAATCTAATCTACTAGTAAGGGCCTACCTAACTATTCATTATAAAGTCATCACTTCCTTGTAAAAATAAATTCATTTAATTAATAGCGACAGCTTAGACTTTTGACTATTACATTGACGAAAATCGACATGATGTGTATTATTAAATAAATGTTCTTTAAAATAATTGTATTTTATTTAACAAACCAGAACGCAGGATTCGCAAAGTGATCGATGCCTAAGTACCAAATATTATATAAAACCCACTCGCATAACTTTGATGCCTTCCGGCTTGATCGTCAGCGGTGTAATGGAACATACTACTTTCACCGATAAAATTAAAAGACTGCGATGATGTCAATATTAATAAATTTTAACTATCTTTTCAACATAACAACTAAAGGAAACAGCCAATTTTACCTTGTTAGTTAAATTAGATAACATTATATTTTGTCGAAATTTTTAACTTAAACGTTAAAACGATATTAAGTATTTAAATTACACTAATCGGATTCGATCAAGTAACCTCTATTTTAAGAAAATTTTTAGTTTAAAATAATTAAGCACAGAGTAGTTTAAATCGGTTTTACAATAAATGCAAGAGCGACAGCTATCGCGCCATCTCTACACAGTAGATTCAATTATTATTGGTTGATTTTTAGTTAAGTAGTCCCTTAAAGGTTACTGGTGCTAATGTTTCATTTCATGAAGATAGCCATGAACGACTTTTATTGTTGGCGTGTGCCATGTCTCAATAATATGCTATAACATCCAATGGCAGTTGCGACATCCATTATAAAAACTTTTTGATTTTCCTGCTGCACCAGCAAAAATTAAAATAAAACTGGCCTCTTCTAGTAGACACTGAGTAAAACTCCTTATATCCGACGCGAAGCCATACAGTATTGATTTTGTGGCTGATGAGGCTAATTGACGGAGGATGATCTGATGAAATTAAAATGCATGCATGAGTAGCACATTAAAGAATTTAAGAAACTTTTTTTAATACAATTTAATGGTCAGTTTTTGGCAAGAGATACAACAATTTTTTTACCATGAAAAATATCTCAATGCGAAAGGAACAACATTTTAAAAAATTAGATAATAATGCTGTAAGCACAATGGCCTGGTAACACCAATTATAAAATGACTAAGCATCTCATGTTAACTAAGTTGTTTTAAAGTACTACTCAAACACAACGTGTAGTTGTTATTTTAATAAAAGACTTTATATTGAAACATTTTACCCCCAAATTAAGTAATAAATTAAGATGTACCTATATATTTAACCCATCCGCAATACCTACTGACAAACTGATGTCAATCAGTAAAAAAAGAAGCGTTTCAAGCTGTTAAAAAAAATTATAGATTACAGTCGTAGCGAATTACTTGCAGAGAATTTAATAGTCGTTAAGCTATGAAATTAGGAAACTCCCTAAGAAGAAACTATTGATGAATTAAGAAGCATTGAAGCAATAACAAATAGCAGCAGATCTTACGTTAGTTAATGTCCAATTCCTTATATAGTTTTTACTTATTTACTGCTAAATTAGATTTACTATTAATCAAAACGTAGTTTCGTGCAATATTTAGTCTAGTCGAATTATAAATACACAGTAGTTATTGTCTGGTATTTGAAGTAGTGGTTATTTGCTTATGTATAAGTTAAATTTAAATGGGGTGAAAGGAACCAACATACAAGCAGGTTTAAAAGAAGTAATTTAATTTAAACAACTCAGTAGTTATTAGTGATTAATATATTTCTGTATGTATGTATGTATGTATATTATATGAAAATAAGTAGATGTAAATTAATTTTAAGGTTTATCCATTACTTCCCAGTAAAAGGCTTTAGAATCATTACGGTATAGAGATGATTTAAGTAGTACTAAGAGAATAAGAATAATTTGTGTTTTATAAAGCTTTTAAACAATAACCAGACATTTTTGACTGTGATGACACTGGCAGAAATAAATTTCTCACCATCAGAGTGGCCTTAGTTCTTGATTTACTACTCAGTTAACTTTAATTTGAGTGAATAATGTCATTTATCACAGGCAACGTTGGCTGGTCAGTTAGTTATTGTCTGAAATCTTTGTGCAACCCAACATAATTGCAATTGAAGTTTTTAAGAACATACAATAAACTCAAAAATAGATACATAATACATCATTTATCTTATTAAATGGAAACGAATTCATATTTTGGGTATATTAAGACATAAACAATTTATTTAATGGTTCAATTTTACAATCAAACGTGTTTCATAATAAATTAATACAGATAAATGTCATCAAGCGAAAAATACCCAAGGTTACCCAAATTCGTGTAATATCATTACGATCTCATAAATTACACAAGAAAAGTGGATAGTATGAATTATAGGTAGGTAGAGTTGGCAATGTAGGAGCCCATTTCAGCCACTTCATATCTAAAAGGGAAAGAAGTAAGACACTTTAAGTCTTCCTCCACTGGTATATTAAAATAAGCTTTAAGTTTTATTGAAGGGTAAATTCTCTTGTTTCGAATGTATATACATTCATCATCAGGATAATAGAATATATAAGTGTGAGGAGAGAAGATGGTGCTGTCTCACTAATATGACACATAGCTTACTGCTATGATAACTTTATAAGTTTCTGCCATTACTTCACGAATGGCCTCTCGTTAGGTCTATCATTACGTTGGACGTTTTTCCTAATACTTTACTTGTTTCCATCATCTTGTAGCTCCGTTTGGACTTTTCGCACCTATTTTATTTCTTATAATCCTTATTCTATTCTCCTGATGATAAATGTATATACATTCGAAACATGTAGAGAATTTACCCTTCAATAAAACTTATTTTAATATACAAGTGGAGGAAGACTTAAAGTGTCTTATTTCTTTCCCATTTAAACATACACTCCACCTAAAGTATGGACTATTTCTTCAAGTCACTTCATATCTGATTGCTAACCTAAGAGAACGCTATCCTAAGATAGGGTGTCTCAAAGTGTTGCTATCCTAGCAAACAGAGAAATTGTGGCAACAGGTGTCAAAATCAAACTGTCAAATTTTATGTAACTGGTAGCTTTTATGTTACTAATTGAGAAACCTGCCCTCAATCAAATTCAGACACAGTATTAAAATCTGTGATTTTTGCCGTGTATTTTAATAATTCTTTTACTTTTTATTACGAACTTTAAAATTGTCTCTATACCTTAACACGTTTTAATATTTATATAAATTTTAAAGTCTATTCTCAAATTGAATTAAATTTCCACAGTTAGTCGCTGGTTCTGGTGCAACTGAAGAATCAGACGAGCACGATGCTGGTTCAGGCGGTGTCGCCGAGGTTGACATTCAGAAAGGAGCCGATGGATACCATGAAGGAATCCCCGGGCCAATCACTAGGCTATTTGTCATCGCCAACCGAGGTCTTGCAAACTTAGTACAGGATCTTATCTTGGTAAATATTTTTTGTCTTTAAAAAGACGCCAGGATTGATATTTTATTAAATATACCGCTATTTTTTTAGTAGAACAGTCGACCAACATCATACGAGAAAATCAACAATTTGTAATTAGTGTGTGTGAAATAATACTGATTAATTGTAAACCAATCACTGGCCGACAAAATTTTTTTTTTTGTTATAACACAAAGCTAAATAGCATCTTGTGGTAGAATGGACCTATCCAAATACGAAAATGAGAAAAAAAAAGTTGTAACGCGTAACATTTTCTTGTTACATTTATAGTACCACATTTAATGTTACAATATTTAATATCTATTGAAAAAATAATTTAAGAATTTTCTAACTGTGTATATCGACTATATTTAAATTTTTACACCTACAAAACATACCTTACATCTAAGAAAAACACAAACATTACAAATATTAACTAAACACACTAATTAAATTTTATTTTTTCCTTTTATGAGGGGTCATATCTTCTCTTTTCAAAAACCAACAGTAATCACCCATCATGGCTGGATCCCATCGTCCTTGATAGCAAATTATATCCTGGTGGAACCTGTCACCCTGCTCGTCACTGACAGCTCCCAAATTTTCAGGAAAAAATGGCAGATGGGAATGGAGAAAGTGATTTTTTAATGACATTCGGGCACCAAGAGATTTGTAGGAATCTAAAAGTTCATCAACTAACTGTTGATAGTTTGTATCCATATTGTTGCCCAAAAATCCCCTTACTATACTAACCAATGAGTTCCATGCTCTGAGTTTCTACCTGGTAAGCTTCTCTGTAAAGTTGACATCGTCCAGCAATTTTATGATTTGTGGCCCAATAAAAATGCCTTCCTTTAATTTGGCATCACTTAACTGGGGAAATACTTGCCTTAGATATTTGAATCCATCACCGTCTTTATTCATAGCTTTCACAAAGTTTTTCATTAGCCCAAGTTTAATGTGAAGAGGAGGCAGAAGGACTTTTTTGGGGTCTACAAGAGGTGCAAGCTTAACATTATGAAGCCGGCTGAAATTCACTTCTTTGTGGCCAATCTTTTATTACATAATGCTGATCTACTGCACGGCTGTCCCACAAACAAAGAAAACAGCAATATTTTGTAAATCCTCCCTGAAGTCCTACTAAAATTCCTATAACTTTTAGGTCCCCACATATCTGCCATTTATACCTGTTGTAGTTTACTTTATTCAAAAGTGTGCGCATATTTTCATAATTTTCTTTCATCATCACTGAATGGGCAACTGGTATAGAAGGTTTTAAATTTCCATTATGCAATAACACAGCTTTTAAACTATATTTAGACGAATCTATAAATAAGCGCCACTCACAGGGAGAATGCTCAATATCAAGTTCCTGCATTAAACCATCGATATCAGTACACGCACACAACGAATTTTCCATACTGTAGAATGCAGAAAACGTAGCATTTCTTTTCCTGAAAGTTGTAATTTTGGTTTCTTTGGCTAACAAGTTCCATTCCTGAAGACAGGAACCAAGAAGTTCTGACTGTTGCTTTGATAACCCCAAATCACGTGCTAAATCATTTAACTCATTTTGAACAATGAAATGTGGCTCGCCGGAACTGGGCCCTGGAGTAAAATCAGGGTCGGTACGCTGTTCCTCGGAGCTGCCTGATGATGCGTTGTCTCCAATATCTTCCAAAACAATATTTTGCGGATTTAAAGGCGCAATGGGCACTGGTAAATCTGCATTATGAAGAACAGGCCGTATGGCAGACTGCAAATTTGGATAGTCAATCTTGTGCTTTCCCTTTTTGGAATAACCTTCAGTCTTTGTCAGGCAAAAATAGCAATTGTCAAAATGATTAGTGGGTTCTCGCCATACCATTGGAACTGCAAAAGGCATGCTTTTTCTCTTTCCCTGCACCCACTCCACCAATGACACGCTACAACTAACACAACACACATGGGCAGCCCACTGCTTGTCTTGATCTCCAATTAAAACAACAAAATATTTGAAGTAGGCTTTTTTTACATTTTCAAAAAATGGCCTGGCTTGTGATTTCACCATAAATGCTCCACAATTGTAACAAAATCTGTCAGGAGAAATTTTGCAACTCCGGCGCGTTTGATTCGACATTTTCTTTCTTAAAAAAACTTTTTTATCTATACACAGAGAACCACTCACTTCGAAACTCAACAGAAGACTAATGTTTAATGTTAATTTTATGTATAATATTCTAAATAATACAGTTCAGGTAATTTTTCTGTTATAAAAGGCATCCATTTTAACCGTCCCCTAATTAAATTGACTACCTGCTAACGTAAAATGGTCTTATTAAGCTATTGAAAAATGGTACGTATTGGGGCTTTCCGAATATTTTTTCTATTATTAGAAGGGTATTTCCATTATAAAAATAAAGAGCTGACCTGTGTTAGAAAAATCTTGTCGGCCAGTGTAAGTTAGCATTGGTGTCGGTATTCTTCAAAAATTTCTTGTTTTGATGATTTATTTTATTTTGTACGTTTTTATACACCATAACCTCAGAAAATTAGAAACATTTCAAACTTATTTCCTTGTCACATGTCAAATTAGATAGTTAAGTTGTTAAACTTAATTAAGATGTTACCGTATGCAAGATACGCGTATTCCAGACTTAAAGCGTATCCGACATAGGTACTCATTTATCATTGTAGCTTGCGATTCCGTTAAGATTGTTATACTTTTGGCATACTTGTTTTAAATATCCTATGGCGTGCAGGGAATTACACTAGCGACAGCGATAGAATAAATAGAAATAATTAAAGACTTTTGCCGAGTCTTTAATTAAGGGGCTGAAGTAAATGGAAGGTTCCCTGGGATTTCCGGAATTTTACTATTGAATGAACGCCACCTACTACTAGCTTTTTCATTTTTATGAGATATCACAACATCTCTTCTATGTCCATCACGCCTGCACTGTCAACACAAATTGAGGAAAACATAAATAGGGTTGCTGGATACTGCCCATCCCCTACATCGCATACATCGTACATTCTCTATATTATCACATACCGTATACAGTATGAGTTGGGAGGAATGGGCCAAACTCTAAGGGTGTAATCTATGCATCAAAACAATAAGAAAAAACTCAAATATTGTTACCCAATATTCATTTGTTTTCAAATTACAGCGTTAAATAAAATAATAATATTGTTAAACCAAAATATGCAACATTAACATTGTTTTAAATAAATCATGGGTTTAGTAAATTTTCAAAAATACCGCCATTAACTTCCAAACATTTTCTGCTTCGTTTACGAAGGGCGCGCGTGGCTCTTCTAATTGATTCGTTCCTTTCTTTAATATTGAGTGCAGCATTAATGCGTCTAATTAATGCATCCCTAGTATCTACTTTTACTTTGTATACCTAATTTTTTAACCAACCCCATAAATTATAGTCCAACGGTGTGAGATCTGGCGATCTAGGAGACCAACTAGTAGGACGTAGGACCACCGCGACCAATCCAAACCTCTGAAAATTTTGGTCCAAATATTGCTTGACCGAACAATATCGAAATGGGCAGGCTCTCCGTCGTGTTGATAATACATTTGAATTCTGATGTTTAAAGGACTCTCCTCCAGTAGTCCTTGCAATTCATTTTGAAAAAAACTTAAGTAGATCCCCTAGACGATTTTCCAAAAGAAAAGGGCCAATTAAATTATTGTCGATCATGCCGCACCACACGTTTACTGGAAACCTGTGTTGAAAATTATTTTCGACTATTGCGTGAGGATTTTCGTCCGACCATACATGGGAGTTTCGATTATTGTTGATGTCGTCACGGGTAAATGTAGCTTCGTCAGTAAAATGTATGTGCGGTACATGATGACGATTATTAATTATCCACTCACAAAATTGCATACGCTTGGCGTCGTCTCCAGGTTGAAGATTTTGTATACGCTGTACATGGTACGGGTATAAGCCTTGCTCGTGAAGCGTATTGATCACTCTTTTTCTAAATCTAAATTTAGTTTGTGAATACCGCCGCCCCGACAAAAACCGCGACAAAACCGCCGTTTATTTCATCACCCTTACATTTGACGTTTTAGATTTAATCCAGACGTAACAAATTTTATCTTTCTACATTGTCTGTAATAATTTTGTTTTTCTTTTTCAGCGCCTTGCCCAAACCAGTGAGAGGTTGGTCAACTTCAAGGCACGTCTCATTACTGCCCTTATCTAAATCAGTTGCCATTATTTCCTCAATCTTAGTTTCGAAAAAACACATTTTTGATAAACAAGAAAAGCTAGCACAGCCATGCCAACTAGTGAAATTATTAAATTAATTATTTATCAAATCTTTACTTTCGTTTATTATTTAAAAATACTTTGTACATAGTATTATTCTAAGTTACTATTTTTCACTGTACTTTTTTCTTAAAGTTTTTTTTTTTAATCTTTTCTTTGTCTTTTTCTTCTCTTAGGTAAGCTTTTAAATTAATGGTCGTTCGTTATATTTTTATGATCAATCAATATTAAAATTTCGATTGTGTAAATACCTGAAAGTTGCTCATGTTAAATTCATGAAATCAGTTGTACATATAAGATTTATTTTTCTAAAATTTCTTTTTGTACTATATAGATTAAAATAGTGTAAATAAAGTGATTATAAATTCTTAAATGCTGTCAAATTTTAGTTTTCGTTGTTAAATCTTTTTACGTAGACTAGTATATTGTAGATATTTTATAATTTAATAATAAAAATAAGAAAAAACTAGACACTGTGGTTTGATTTACTAGCAAGCGTAATTATGAATTTGTCATTACCCGAGATTTTGATTGAAATTATTAAAATTTCCGCTGTCAAATAAGGCCAAACGTTATGTAAACCTTTTGAGCGAAAATGTTGGACGAGATTAATTGTTTGGGATTTCTACATTTTAGTGTGACCCAAAATAAGCGACAATATACGTCATTTATATTCGTATTTTTAATTTAAAGATAGTCTGGTTAGCGTCAGCTGATATTTAAGATACAATAAGGCAAAATAAGGCCAAAATTATTGTTTTTTCGTAGGAATTTAAAATTTGCGGCAATGTATAAGTGGATGGCTATAGATAAAGTACAGTATTTGACTCGCGTATAATAAGCCAATGGTCTTTATTATACGCTGGTTAAATAATATACTATTATTAGTTTAATATTTTGGCATATCTTACAAACTAATACATAAAATCAACACCAATATAGAGGGATTTCCTTTACCAGCCCAAAATCAGCACATGATATTATTGTCCTTATAATTTTTTCAGGGTGAATCATTTAACTGGAATAAAAACAAAACCATCCATGTCTTAAAAATATTAAATAAACACTGGTAGCACACAAAATCCAACAAGTGCCTCCAGAAATTGCTTACTTTTATATAAGGTTGGGTTTTGCCAGAAAAATAAAAATCGTGAACATTCCTAACAAATGTATAGAAGATGATATAGTGTCTGCGAAAATAATTAAAAGATAATATTGTGGCATATCGGACAAGTGTGTAACTATTTTTTATATCGGAATACACACACCCTATATCATCTTCTAAACATTTTTATGGCTCAAAACTTAAACGGATTGCACGCATTCCAGTGGGTGTCAGCGTTGATCTGTTTTCTGGTCTGCAAAATGGCAGATGTTTTCGGTGAAAACGCAAATAGCGTTCCCTATACTGGATTGTGATGCACTTCGTGGTTTATTTAGTTGTCTACCTTTCGATTATTACCAGTGTGACTGCCTTTTCTATTGGAGTTAATTCCGCTGGGATGGCGCTACGGTGTATTGATGGCCGCTTCGATTTTGCAAAGAGGCTTTTAGTACATTTGACCGTCGTTCTTGGGATTTCTTGGGTTACGGCTGCCCGTAGAGTCCTAACAAGGACGAAACGGCCGTCGTGGTCTACCCGCCCCAGAGTATCCATTAACCTTGGATCCCTGTGTATTCCGATATAAAAAAATAGTTACACACTTGTCCGATATGCCACAATATTCTTTTTTAATTCCTAACAAACTTTAATAAACAATAAAATAATATTTAAGTTACTAGAAATTCAAAAGTAGGTTATTGCGTTAGTTTCCTAATCTGGATTGACGGAGACGATTATTTTATTAGATCAATCCCAAAATAGAACCGAAATATGTATTTTAACACAAAAAGACAAATTTTGTAATACCAAATATATATCTATTTAAACATTACGTATAACTTGGGGAGATTCAAAATCTCCAAAATTTGTAAATACATAGTTCCAATATTTCGGGTTTCCTCTGTCATCCAACGGCAAATTTCCAGGCGGTATTGCTGTAGCATTGTATTCTTGAAGTTTATGTTGCATTTTTTTAAAAATGAGCGGATATCTAGAATAGACAAATACGTGATTATGGACAAATAATTAGAAGTTGCCTTCGTGTGATAGTTTATTTTAAAAGAGTACAGTTACTCTCTGGCCCAATATTATCAAAATTTCGATTTAAAATATCGATGACTCGCATTCTATTAACTCATTAAAAGAAACTTGTTAAAAAGTCAACATTTTTGAAGTTATTTATGCCATTACAACCAGGAGATAACCGGCTTATATTTTTCTATTGTTTCATGACCATTATAAAAAATGTTTTCTCAATGGTCTCTATGGTTAAAACTAAAGAAAAACTGCCTTATTAAGATACGCTTGACAATCAACCCCATGTGCTTCAACTTATATATAACACCCTTGTAGCTTCGTTAAAATCAGGTCGCACATATGAGAATTAAAAAAAAAAACGGCGATATTGAATTTATTTATTAAAGTTGACCAAGCTCTTTCGGTCCCACAACAGCCTGTGGAAGGCTTAGACGTCGTTAAAAAGAAAAATACATCAATCTGCGTAGGTCGCAGTCAACCTTAGTAAAAATTATCTTGAAATAACAGCTTTGAAACAGGTAATAAAATAGTTTAAGCTGCTGAAAACATTTAGAAGAAGCATAAAATAATGTTCAAAATATGTTTAAACATTTAGGGTGATTATACACATAACAAAATTCAGCTCTTGGTTGAATGAAAATTTACAAATACAATTGTCTGACCCTCCCTTCCCTTCTCCTTGCTGTTGATTATTTAGTCAAATTTCTACTAACTATTTTGCTAAAAGAGTTTCACTTACTCGCTAGCCAAATTTGTGTATTCACACGGATCTTCACCTATATGAAACAAACATGGCGAGTTAACAGGATCACATGTTACGTTTTTAACAGAACCACATTCCAGTGTCGCTTCCTTTCTAAGGGTTTTTATTTGATCTGCACTTGCAGATTTATTAATGCTGTTCAAAGCCTTTCCGGCTGGCGAATTTTGAACTAAAGTTATATTGTATGAGTAATCTCTGCCTGATGGCCCATACCAGTTATCCCATTGACCACCATACGTAGTACCTAAAATAAAAATATATTCTACATAATCATTTTAATAGTTTTATGGCTGTTTGCAGGATAGGACTGATTTCCCAATTTGTTGTTTAGTTCTGTACTCGGGAGGCATACGACACTAAGTGCCATCAGCTCGATTTGTGGATATTTAGTAAAAACAATTATTAAATTTAACATAATTTTAAGGTTAGTGTTGATTTATGAATCTTCACTCTTACTTTCACTACACAAAGTATTAATTATTTATTGTTTCTTTGTAAATAAATTTTGTTTTAAATTTTAATTATCATAATTTGTATTTTGAGGGACATAGTGTTCTATACCTGTAAAAAATTATAAGCCATAATTCTGTACTCGAGAGGCATAGAGTCAACATGTCCAATTTTTACAAAAAATGAGTAGGTATATTAAATGAAAATGGTATGCATTTTGGTAAAAGGAAAAGTAATAATAGACAAAATAAAAACTTATTGCAGCCTAAATGCCGATAGTCATACTGGCGTTTAACATTATGTGTAATTCCCACCCCACCTACTATTATATAAATCTAGTTAGAGGCCAAGTGATTATATAGTGTTCTATGCCGCTAAATGTGTTGCTAAAGATATTACTAAAGATCCGAGGCATACAGATATTATTACCTTGGTGTCTTAGTCCTCTGAATAAAAATGCACATAGTGTTCAAAGTCTACGCTGTTTCTCAGTTACCTTAACTAATTGGACTTGGTGTTGTATGCCCCACAAAATAGTTTAATTTTCTGAATAAAACCACATAGTTACCTAACTTTTTGTAAAAATTGGACATAGTATTGTATACCCTGTACACAGTTATCGATCAGAGAGAATGGAAATAATTTCTACGAATTATATCTAATTGCAATCACACAAGATTGCAGATGGATGTTAATTTATCTTGATGTTGAGTGTTGAGTGCCCTTAAAAGCATTAATGACACTGTAAAAGAATACCTTCATTTGATTTGCTTTCCTCGGCTGATGCCCTGTATGGTAGCTTAGTGGTTCATATTTTCCAGGGCGGGTGTACGCTTAGAGTACCCAAAAAACTTAGAAGGAAGAACGCAGTATGACACTAGTCGAATCGCGAATACTACGTTGAACAAAGGGATGAATTGAGCAGTTTGCCTGCAGTTGGCAACCTGCCAACCCTTGGTTGATGACATAGGCGAGCCATTGAACATGCACCCTGTTGGGGTGAACTACCACTACCACCCGGTGTTTCAGCAGAGGTAAGGCAAGGCAGACCAAGGTATTATTTTACAAGATAACGTACTTAAAAACGATATTTTATAAAACAAGCGGATATGCGATGACTTAAGGTTTCATGCCGTTGCCTTCTGGACTATGTTGAAAAATGTGGAAAAGTCTCCTAACTTGCCTTGAAGTAGTTTCCAAGAATCAGCAGTCACAGCAGCATTTCCATAAATATCGTCAATATTGTGTAAAATTTCTGTCCTGGGAGATTGTGTATTTTGTGAGAGAGCATTCCAGATACTGTGCCCATCTATATGAGTTAAATTTCTAAAGAAATATATTGTTATAGGTAAAATTATCAAATACATGTATGATAAATGGATGGACATTAGCTTGAATCCCTACTAAAAAGGTTTAGATTATAATATAAAGACAATGCCTTGCATATTGTGATTAATTAAAAATAAAAAATTGTTGACAAACCCTATTAAGGAAAGTATCCCGATTAAAATTCCTGAGAAGTTTTTACGGTTAAGCCAGAATGTTTAAGCTAAAAAAGATACAATTGAAAATAAAATAATTCCTTACGTGCTATTACCACATGCTGCATCAAGAAGTGTCGGTAGCCAATCTGCGACTTGCATAAGCTGATTGGAAACTCTGAACGGTTTTTCGATCAGGGGAGTCCAAAGCAATGCTGCACCCTTCAAACCACCTAAATAGGATTTTTATATGAAATAAGAAGGACTTCTTTACAGTAAAAAATATACTTAGTGCAGTCAATATGGTGTAAAAATTCCCTTGACCTGGGCAAAATTGCAACACAAATGATTCTTTTTGCATTCTATTGTGTGTCTATTTTAACATGTTTAAAATCCCCATTAATCCTGGCCCCGGAAACCAGTCAAAATCCAAGATGGCGCAATTGTAGTTTTTGATGGTTATACATCAGAAAACACAATAAAATACATGACCCTTAATCGCCGATCAAATAGAATTTTCCCCGCCGTGAACTTCACACCAGATATGACATTAACAGTAAATAAGAAATGTTTCTCACTAATAAGGAAAATAAGCAGAAAACAATTAATATAATCGCTGAAAAAATACGACAACATGGTTGTTCAGTAATTTATTCAGTTGATGATGCTGATGTTGGCATTGTTAAAACGGCAGTAGAATCTTCAAAACTTAAAAATACAACAGTGATAGGAGAAGACACGGACCTATTGGTATTCCTGATTTATTGGTGTAACCAAGCATACCACAAGCTGTTTTTCAGAAGTGATAAAAAATTTTCAAACAGAATAACATTTATGATATCAATGCCATTAGATATTCGCTCGGAAATGATTTAGCGAACAGTCTATTCTTTATATACATTCGCATACAGGATGTATGCACCTCCAGAATATTCCATATTGGAAAGCAATCAGGTTTGAAACGTGTTGTTGAAGATCAATAATTTCGTGAACTTGCACTATCGTTCAGCTCAACAAACCTTAATCCCAGTTAGGTTGAAGAATTTGGAAGAAGATAATGGTATGTATATTTGGTGGAAATCCAGATGATACACTAAATACAAAATGCACTTAGGTATAGAACTATTATTGATAAAGTATCAAAGGCAAAATGTTTCGTTCAGCCACAGAACCTTCCCCCAACGGAATCAGCTGTCAAGTACCATAGCTTCGGTACATATTTGCAAATTTGTATATGGAAACAAAATTTGTTTCCATATGCATTTAATGCAAGAAGCGTTGAACCCAACAGACTGGGGATGGAGTATACATAACAATATGTATGTACCGAAAACAATGGATTTGCCACCAGCACCTGAAAGTATATTACGCATAGTAAGATGTAGCTGCAAAACCGGCTGTGGTGCCATGAAATGTAGTTGCCAAAAGAATGGTTTGGAATGTACCAGTTCATGTGGTCAGTGTCAAGAAACAAATTGTGAAAATAGTCCGCAGCGAATATAAGATGAGGAAATGGAAAGTACAGATGAAGATTATGATGAATTGTGAAAAAAACAGCCAAAAAGTCGAATGTGCATTAAAATTTTCTCTGATGTATAATAGGCAATTTGAGTGATTCAATACCTATCTTACCTATTTAATACCTATTTTATACTTTTATCTTTGTATTCTAAACATTTTTGCCAAGTTACACATTATAAAAACAAAGTTGTAAATTTTGTAATTAAAAATACAAAATTCAGCCGCCATCTTGGATTTTGACTGATTTTCGGGGCCAGGATTAATGGGGATTTTGACTATGTTAAAAGAGACACTTTTCACAATAGCAAAAAGAATCATTATTTGTGTTGCAATTTTGCCCAGCTCATAATTTATTTTTACTGCACTAACTTAGTTTTAGCACATAAAACAAAAATATTTGTTGAATTTATTGTAGGTAGAATTAGTGCTGAAATTTTCTTTTTCAAACTCAATATCTTACCCTCCCACAGAGTATTTTTGACACCTTTAAATGGATAGTTTGAGGCAGCGTTTAAATTAAATCCAGCAGCTGCTCCACCATTGTCACTTGTAAAAATAATAATACTCTCTTGCAGCATATCTTTTTCTTTTAAGGCTGTAACCACTTTTCCAACTGACTCGTCAAGTTTGCTTAACATCGCTAAAATAAATTCTCTTATTTATAACAATTCAAGATGCAAACAACACAAGTATTATTGTATAGTGTAGCATGACAGAAGCAAGTATATAAAGTTATTTTTACACCAGCTCAATCTGTATCACAGCTTGAGACTTAGGGGTACTGGTTCTTAGTTTGTTCAGTCGAGTGGATCAGCATGCATCGTTTAAACAAGAAATCAGGTAAAAGATGTAGTAAAAGCAACTGAAGTATAAATAATAATAACGTTAAACTTGTAAAATTGTTAAGGGAACGATTGTTAAGGGATTGATTCATACTAACCCGCATATTTCTGCCTGTTACTATCCGTAATATACTTAAATTTATTTATTTCCTCTTCTGGAGCACGTAGAGGTTCGTACGGATTTCCCGAATGAACCGCTGCATGAGCTAAGTAGAGGAACAAAGGTTTGCTCGAATCGTGCTCCTGAATTAGCCGTACAGATTCATCGGTGAAAACATCAGTTGAATACTTTCCATGAAGATTATACGCTATACTTAGGTTGTTACGCATGTCAAGACCCCATCCAGGATTTTCTACAGCAGTATGATCAAAATAGTCTTGGTGACCCGTCCAATATCCTGCAAATGTTATAGTTATCCTTTAAATAAACTTGGTCGAAATGGTATAGGCCACCGATAGCTTATTATTTTTATTTTTTAATTATTATCTATATCATTTTGGTAATTACGTTCGCACCTACTAAAGAACGACTAAATTCAACATCAGTAATTTTAATACTGCATTCTCGTAGACGTCAAGGTAGGTTAATGATACAAGAACGTGTTATAAGTCTGAAGGAAATGTGCAGACGTTGAAACTTACCGAGGTGAGATACAAAGCCTCTATAAAGGGGAGTGTACTCTTTTTTCCATGAACCTAAATGCCATTTACCAACAATACGATTTATATATCCCAACTCTTGAAGATACTGCGGAAGAATTTTTTCAGTTAAAGGTAATCCCCTTGGTTCGGCTCCAAATAATACTGTATGTTGCATTCCTAAAAAAAAACAATACGAATTTATCAAATGATACCGTGCGAACAAAAATTATTTGCATCAAAGGGGGCCTTGCATCTAAGGATTTAATGCTTAAGGCTCGTTCCCAGAGCTACGGATGTCGCTAGCGACACATCCCCACTCTTATCAATTGGGTGTCGCGGCGACCGTGAAGCGAAAGCACCGACTGTCGGACTGTCGCACAGTGTCGCTATCTGCCCAACATAACCGTAATTGATTTGTTTGTTTGTAATATATATTGTTGTTTGTAAACTTGTTTTGAATAATTTATTATGGAAAGGCGTAACTTATTAATAGCGTATTATCTTTGGCGAAAAGCCAAACGCTCCAGTACTAAGGAAAACCAGATAAAGAGGAAATAAGAGGAGGTAAAAGGTACTTCCCAAAATTAATTTAGGCTATGTTTATGCTAATTTCTATTTAAAACCAAACTGGAAATTCACAAAACAATATCAAAACACAAACAAAATTCAAAAATAGCTGCTGCAAATAAACGGCACGACGTTGAAGTTGAAATAATTGAACGACAATGACACCGGTCTTGCGACACTTAGGTGGGGGTTAGGGGTAATGACGTAAGGTGCTCCTGATTGGTCAAGATGATGTCGCTGGCGACACAACGTAGCTCTGAGAACGAGGCTTTAGCAGTAGAGCTTAATACCTGTTGGGTGTCAGTAACTACCTGAATTAACAATCAATCAGTTATTCCGTCATCTTTGACAGTCGTTACAAGTAATTTGATTCATCGCTAATTTTTCCAATTTCTTGAACAATTCACACAATGGGCTTTACGGGACAGCACAAAACATTCATGGTTGAAGCGTATTTTCGAAACGGGGTTAGAGTAAATGATGAGTGGCAATACAATCCAGGTTTGTGCATGGACGATTTTTACGAACATTTTCCTAACGTTGCTTTTATTGCTGGGGATTTTTATCAATGCCTGAAAAGAACCGTGGCTGTGTTTAGGGAAACAGGTCCTATACAACACAAAAAGGGAGCGGGAAGACCATCTGTAAGAACAGAAGAACTTGTTGCAAACGTTCGTGAAATAATGCAAAATACGCCAACAACTTGTATAAGACGCCTGTCCCAAGAAGTGGGAAGATCTTATGGAACATGCAGGACTATTCTTAAGAAGCAGCTAAATTTTTTTCCTTATAAAGTGCAAGTATTCCAAGAAATACAAGACGAAGGAATTATTCTCAATGGTTTACCCAAAATTTATTGGAAAGAAATGATTTATTAGACCTGACATTTTTTTCGGATGAAGCCTGGTTCCACCTTTCCGGTTATGTGAATTCTCAGAATACACGCATGTGGAGTAGTGAAAATCCCGATTTTTTTGTAGAGTCCACATTGCACCCTCAAAAAATTGGTGTCTCGTTAGCTGTTTCCCGAAGAAGAATTTTGTAAATAATAAAAATAAATTTGTATTTGTCTACTTATTTTATTATTCATTAGCAAAGCTGTTAATTCATAGAGCCTCAACTTTTTAAATTAAAATTACAAGAATATTTTTTTATCATTAACGATGTACTTATATACCTGTATGAATTGGATATTTTCCTGTCATCAGAGCACTTCGTGATGGTGTGCATATTGCATTTACGTAATAGTTATTTAAAATTAACCCCGAATAAGCCAATGCGTCTATGTTTGGTGTAGGTATTTGCCCAGATCCATGAAATCCCACATCATTGTATCCCTGTTAAAAAAGGTGAAAAGTGAAAATAGTGACAAAAGCTTGCTAGCCTTGCGATCTTTGAAATTATAGATAATATTTTGCAGCAAGTAAAGAAAGAAATGGAACTCCCAATAACTTTGTAATGGGTGAAAGGGGGAACTCCTTGGGTTCTCCCTGTATAGCAACACTCTTCAACGCTTGACGTCAGACTCGCATGGGGGATGGGCACGTCGAACGAAAAAATCGATGGCAACTAGTGCTGGGCGATTTTCATCGATGTTTTTGAAACATCAATGATCTGTTGCCGATGCTCGATGTTTTCGACATCGATGTTAGAGGTCATAAACATCGATGTCGACAGCGATGTTTACCTTTCGATGTTCAATGCAATGTTATAACTCGAGGGTCATAAACATCGATGTCGACATCGATGTTTACCTTTCGATGTTCAATGCAATGTTATAACTCGAGAGATGAAAATTTGCAGGTTAAAAGTCGGTTTTTAATAGTGTTGAGATCACTCGAGTGAAAAACCTGTCATCGCTGGCGATCTTTTTTTTTAGAACTCAAAAAAATCAGCGTCATGCTGTGGATAAACCACCAATATTCATATTAGTATTCGAGGATTGAAAAACCGGTTATCATCCGGTTTTTAAAATCAGTTGAAACTCGGTTATTAAAATAAGTCGGTTATTCCCGACATTATAAAATATAGATGTTTCACCATCGATGTTTAGAAAACATCGATGTTTTTGAGCCATCGATGTTAGCTTTCGATGTTAACATCGATGCTCCCGTAGTAACATCAAAAGTAAACATTGATTTTGGAAAAACATCAAAAAAAAAATTGATGATTATCGACATCGGTTATTGTCCAAAAACATCGGTAACTGTCGAAAACATCGATGATTGTCTCAAAAAACAATATGATTTTCGGAAACATTGGTGTTAGTTTTCAAAAAGGTCATTAGTTAATGTCATTACAATACGAATAAGAATACCCTCTCTGATGGGGCTATTACAGTGTGTGTATAAAGTCTGGAAACGGCTTAATAACATCACAATTTACTGGCCGATTTAAACCAAATTTGGTACAGTTGTGTAAGAGGATCTAACGCACCGAATGACGATATTGGCGTTGTTGCCAGCTTTTTAGTTTGTCTGGAATTCGAACAAAATTTTATATTTTTTAATATAACACCCAGTATATTTTTACATTTTTAAATTCCACATAAAATTATAATTATTTTTTATTAAATGCATTATTAGTCTATACTTCATAGTTTCCGAGATATTGACTCTCGAAAAGTGACATTTTTGAACTTTGACAGCTTATAACTTTCTAACAGTACGTCTTAGAGCAAAACGGCTTACATGTCCCTATCTTCAATTTTTATTATCTTCCCAAAAAATTAACTTCAGGTTAAACCGGATGTAACTCGAAAGCAGGAAATATAGTTGTTCCGGTTTAACTGGAAGTTGATTTATTTTTGGGAAGATAATAAAAATTGAAGATAGGGACATGTAAGCCGTTTTGCTCTAAGACGTACTGTTAGAAAGTTATAAGCTGTCAAAGTTAAAAAATGTCACTTTTCGAGAGTCAATATCTCGGAAACTATGAAGTATAGACTAATAATGCTTTTAATAAAAAATAATTATAATTTTATGAGGAATTTAAAAATGTAAAAATATACTGGGTGTTATATTTAAAAATATAAAATTCGTTCGAATTCCAGACAAACTAAAAAGCTGGCAACAACGCCAATATCGTCATTCGGTGCGTTAGATCCTCTTACACAACTGTACCAAATTTGGTTTAAATCGGCCAGTAAATTGTGATGTTATTAAGCCGTTTCCAGACTTTATACACACACTGTATAATTATTGCGAATACGAATACACTTCCTGGCAGAGGCCGAGCTTACCATCTTGACTTCATGTTGCTTTCATACTAGAAATTTCCGAGGTTTGAGTTATATTTCGATGTTGCGGTGAATAAACTTCGATGCTATAATAAAATCATCGAAACTGAAACATCGATGCTAAATAAATCGATGTTGTAGATGAAAACATCGATGTTTTTGTCCATCGTTGAACTCGCAGATATAAATATTAAAACATACTTGCCTATGAACACATAAATTGTTGTTAATTTGACCAAAATACCATAATTACTATTTAATTAACTAACAAATACTGCTAAAATAAAATGTTTTTGTTAATATAGTATAGAGTGTGTCCAAGAACGTATGCAACATATTGGAACGTCTCTTATCACCGATTTTTCAGAAAATTTTATTCTTTATAAATGTTGGTGCATGCCTTAACACTATAAATGCATATTTCGTATTTCACCTGCGGCTAATAGTAAGGGAGTAAATGCCATTTTTTTGAAATTGGCTTAAGAGTAAAGTAGTTAAAGTTAGTCCAAATACGAAATTTGAGTTAGGTGTCACAATTTTTAATTTTTTTTTGGTTAATCTCTATTTTCCCCTAAACGGTTCACCTATGGTCGATTTTTTGTTGACGCAATTTTAATATATTTATTAAATAACTTAAACGTGGGTTTACAATGGGTACAAT
Organism: Polydrusus pterygomalis; assembly: GCA_963969555.1. Lineage (NCBI taxonomy): Eukaryota > Metazoa > Arthropoda > Insecta > Coleoptera > Curculionidae > Polydrusus > Polydrusus pterygomalis. The sequence continues at coordinate 27,841,735 of OZ018379.1, forward strand.
GGGTAAACAATTTAAGTAATATATTATTATATTATATATTATATAATAAAAATGGTTTAAGTAGTTGCAAACTTTTTAAAACCTTTCAATGTTACGAGTTGGTTCAGATATAAGCGTGTTGTACTCCTACTTAAACACATTTTAGTCAACTTACGCTCTAAACAAAATTATGCTAGAATCTATTCATAGTACTGGAAATAATTAATAATTTATTTGTCATTTTCACCCAGTACGCTGAAGTCCAAAACCCTATTTTAAAGAAATGCATATAAAAAAAATTACAAATTGACACACCTAACTCAAATTTCGTATTTGGACTAAGTTTTTAATTTGCAAAAACATTTGCGTATAAAATTTTGCTATATTTCTAATAATTAAGGTACATAATTTACTCTAAAGGCAATTTCGAATAAGTGGCATTTGCTCCCCTACTATTAGACGCAGGTGAAATATGAAATATCCATTTATAGTTTTAAGAAATGCATAAACTTTTATAAAGAATAAAATTTTCTGAGAAATCGGTGATAAAAAACTTTCCCATATATGTTGCATACTTTTTTGGGCACACTGTATAATAAATATTTAGTAGATTGTTTTTAAAATGATACACAAGGTTAAATAATAATTTTTTAAATTAAGACTAAATTCCACAAAATCACCTTACCATATCATCGGCCACAATAAACACAATATGAGGAGGCTTACATTTTGAACAACAAACTGCAGACGAACACAAAATAAATGTTACAAATAGTCTAGTAGTATCCATGTTAACCTTTCAATTACTCTACACCTAATACGGTAAATTTAAAAATTAAATATGATAAATTTAGAACTTTGACACAATTGTGGACATTTTTAAATAATTTTAATCTCGGTGTGTCAATAATGGCCCCCCATGCACCAACGGATAACTTAGCGAATTTGATATGGCACGAGAATCTGTGGCATTAAATATCAAACTATATAAGAATGACGGATGCCCGAGAAAAGTTGACAACCCATTTTTTGACGTATTGGAGCTGGTTTGGCCGCCATTGTGAAGTTGATCGTAACTATGGAGGACTTGAGGTAGGAGGCCGATCGCAATGTATTGGATTCGGTCCCAAATTAGCAGCGGTAATTCAGCTTTACGAGTCGCCGTAAGATAGCGCTCGTGTTCGAAGTTGGCTATCAAATAAATGGTTTCTTATGGACGCGATAACTATTTTTATTTAAATTAGTCCTTTAAGGAACAAATAAGGACTTTTGTATGAATTTACACTTACTTTGTTATACTTATTAGTAAACTCGGCCTGTATAAAGTTCCAATGATGCTTCGTTTTTAAAATACAGGAACATTCTAGCTAGAGAGTTTTACCTTTGGAGCTAGAAAGAGACTTATTTGGCTGCGTTTCCTCTCTGAAGAACATCCTGTCTTACACCCCGACACAAAGCAAACTCTACTTTTATAAATTGTACCATTATTCATTATAAATATGGAAATTAATTACAATACGACGTTATTTGTCTTGTCTTGCCTTCAAACTTTATTTATTATTTCAAAAAATAAAATGTCAATTGTCAAAAGTAAAAGTTAAAAACTATGGAGGATCTAGTTTTCCATATTAAAAACGAAGAAGAAGAAGACAACATCAGCCCACTTCGGACGCGAGAGCCATCTATCGGCCAATAGCGAACTAACCAAAAAACCGGGACAGAATTTGAAAATGCTGCCATTGTCGATCGGCCTCCTACCTATGGAGAACTATATGGTAGGAGGCCGATCGACAATGGCAGCATTTTTAAATTCTGTCCCGGTTTTTTGGTTAGTTCGCTATTGGCCGATAGATGGCTCTCGCGTCCGAAGTGGGCTGATGTTGTCTTCTTCTTCGTTTATAATATGGAAAACTAGATCCTCCATAGTTTTTAACTTTTACTTAAACCTTTTATTTTTCTGTGCTTTTACTTTTGACAATTGACATTTTATTTTTCGAAATAACAAATGTTTGAAGGCAAGACAAGACAAATAACGTTGTATTGTAATTAATTTCCATATTTATAATAAATAATGGTACAATTTATAAAAGTAGAGTTTGCTTTGGGTCGGGGTGTAAGACAGGATCTTTTTTAGAGATAAAACGCAGCCAAATAAGTCTCTTTCTAGCTCCAAAGGTATAGCTAGAATGTTTAATACCCTGTATTTTAAAAACCAAGCATCGTTGGAACTTTATACAGGCCGAGTTTACTAATAAGTATAACAAAGTAAGTGTAAATTCATATAAAAGTCCTTATTTGTTCCTTAAAGAACTAATTTAAATCAAAATAGTTATTGCGTCCATAAGAAACCATTATTTGATAGCCCACTTCGAACACGCGCGCCATCTTACAGCGACTCGTAAAGCTGAATTACCGATGCTAATTTGGGACCGAATCCAATGCATTGCGATCGGCCTCCTACCTCAAGTCCTCCATACTCCTACCCTATAGTTCTCCATAATCGTAACTCTAACCTTAAATCTGTCGTTATAATGCAGCGCCTCGGCAACAGATGTCTCAAACTCACTTATGTGATGTCGTGGTGTTGCCACATAATATCGTATTTTATTGGAATTTTTAAGAATTAAGCATTTTTAACAAACAATAAAATAGGAGGTTCTCAATTCCAGCCGAATGTATGTTTTTGATAATAATATGTACGCTGATTACTCCGGGGTAATTGGACCGACTTTCATAATGATTTTACGGTTGCATTAGGTGTTAAATGTTACACAAATAAAAGTAGATAAAAAACGACAGCGAGTATAACTAAAATAGGTTTTATTTCGTCGAAAAATAGCAAAATACGTAATACACTAATACAAACAAACGGGATGTTTCTTAAGTAAGAAAGTAAAACCTACTTATTTTAACCATTTTGAAAAGTAGTAATAATTGCAAATTAAAACCAAGTTATACAAACAAACCCCACATCATTCATATTTTACCCAACATAAGTATACGTTGTAGCCTAGGTAGGTATTGAATAGTGAGAGTCGTCATTTAATTATGTTAAAAATGGAATACATGGCGGTCAATATGTTTTCATGTAATTAACGTTGGGACGTGAAAAGGTTGAAAATATAAGCTACAATGCAATTAAAAATAGGGACATTTTTAAATCTAGACTATACTATAGGTAGGAAAATAAATGTAAGCTACTTAAATCTAGGATAGGTGTAGGTACTTTTGTGAAATCAAGTTTTACGATAAGCTATAAAAATACAGACAGGCGGCAACAATGTTTTAATTTAGCAGTGAAAAGGTTAGTCGCTTTCTTGTTGGTGAACTCATTGTGCCATCTATGAATTTGACGTAGCAGATTTAGGAAATCGGCTCATATGGCCTTCTTATAGTTTGATATTCAATGGGCCGTGTAATATCTGCCACGGATGAAATCAGCCGGTTTTAACCCGTCAATAGATTAGCTAGGTTAATTTGTCATCATCATAAAAAGTCATCCAACTTGTTTGAGGTTAAATTAAAATAATAATAATAACCAGGCTAGGATAACTTAAATGGTGAAGGTCGTCCCCTGTTCGTTTAATTTAGCCCCCCGGTCGCTAGTGGCGCTATTGTAGGAATTTTGTTTTATAAGGTTGTTCATCTCCTAACGTTGGTAGGAACAGAATATTCATTTAGAATGAGCATGGCCAACATTCTGTACCTCTCTCTCTCTCTGTGTACCTGCATAATATGTGCGAGAAAGATAAAAATATGGCTTGTTGTGACAGATCCTGAAGTCTTACCTGGACTGGTGAAAGATTGTCATTGTCATTTTATGATTGATTTGTAAAATATATAAAAAATAAAGCTATTATTAAATAATTATTCATATATAATTTATAAACTTAACATGGCGCAGTCGGTAGTTTGAGAATCGTAAATAGGTATATATTTAATATGTCGCGACCAAAGAAATCGCGAAGAAAAACCAAGGCAATTAACAAGAGCGTGGAACCTCCTGAAGACTTCATTAATGTCGCCCAACGATTGGAAAGTACAGCGAAAGCTATTAAAGATATAGAAAGAAACTTTACTTCACAACTTAATGAACTACAAGGTACAATAACTAGTTTATTAAATAAAAACTTTGAAAATAACACGGAATTGTTAGAAAATTCTACAGAAAATAATAATATAATAATGTAAGCTATTTTTTTATGTAAACCATATTTATGTAAATATCTAATATTAATAAATCTTGTCGCCATATCAAAGAAACGTTGTTATAATTTCCTTTCGTTCTCCCAAATTATTTTAACTTGAATCAGATGTTTCGCGCTTCAAACTTTTCCGTTAAGTTGGAAGCGCGAAAATTTGAATTCAAAGTAATAATAAAATTAAAATTTTTATGCTTGGCGCCTACCCCCACCACGACTATATTTAGTTTTTCCACCGGTCGCATGTGGCGCTATCAGGGAACCAATTTAGTATGTTAAGTTGCCTATCTATCCTTGAGAGCGCGCAACTCGCTTGTCTATGATAATAACAAATAATGTCTGCCGATTGAATATATGTAACTTGCGTACGTGCAACTTGCGTACGTGTAACTTGCGTACAAGGATTATTTCTTCCAACTTGCGTACACGGGTAGGTAGGTCCCGCGAACCAGGTAAAACTGCAAAAGTACATTATTCCAACCAAACACATATTAGAAGCTTATAAACAAACTAAGGACATAAAAAAATGCTCTGATAACAACGAACAAACCGGTTGCCAATACACCTTTTAGAACCGATTGGAGAGGGCGTATTATTACGATCCGTTTAAAACTCTGTGTATGTGAAGACATAAAAAAATGCTCTAATAACAAGGAACAAACCGGTTGCCAATAAACCTTTTAGAACCGATTGGAGAGGGCGTATTATTACGGTCCTTTTAAAACTATGTGTATGTGAAGACATAAAAAAAATGCTCTGATAACAACGAACAAACCGGTTGCCAATACACCTTTTAGAACAGATTGGAGAGGGCGTATTATTACGGTCCGTTTAAAACCCTGTGTATGTACGCAAGTTGGAATACTCTTGCAGTTTACCCTGCCGATTCACGTTACTTATCAAAAGAGTTTATAACGGAATTTATTAACATTTACCAAAGTTATCCATGTTTGTGGCAAGTAAAATGCAAAGCTTATAATATGAACAAAAATTTGAAAAAATAAGGCATATATCCATACTTAACAAATGTCTGAAAGTCAAAGTAAAAGTCGATGAGCCAAATTCGGCTGCCCAAAAATGCTGAGAGTTTTGGTAAGTGCCGGGCCTAGTGCGCAGACCAAACCGAACGGATCAAATCGGTCCAACTTATATGTTGGTGTATGGGGGGCTAATGATCGAATTTAAATAGAGGCCAATACTCTCAACATACCGAGTGTTGGTAACTATTGTGGTTAATGCAATGAAATCGAAAATTCGAAACTATTACTATATTATGGTAACTAAAGCGTTATTGTACCGCGTTAAGAAATGTACAGCATACTGTGTGTGTGTATTCATATTTCTAGGGATAAACGGGAATTTTTTAATTTTTAATTTTTAATGTCTTTATTTATAAGAGTTTTGGACTTCCATTGTCTTTATTTATTTTAAATCACAACGTTTCAACTGGTAAGTATCTCCAGTCGTCTTCAGGTGAATATATTATTATATCCTCCTGAGACCTGGCATCCATTTAAATGGACACCCCCTTTTTATTTATTATTTTGGTAACAGCCGCAATTCCAAGAATATTTTAAGGCTTCTACTGCTGTTGTAAACAGGTGATAAAATGGCGACATTTCGCAGAGAAACAATTGATGGTAAGTAGCTAGTAATATTGAGTTATAATTGCATTTTTTATTAAACTTGTTGTTTAAGATATAGTGGATAGATACAAGTAGTATTAAGATTTTGGCAAAATATTATCTATTTGTTTTAAGCCTAAAACAACTACGTCCATTTTAGTGGACGTCAGGTTGTTTAGCATACAAAAATTATACTAGTATTTTTTTTTTGGTTTAACCATCTTTGGTAAGAAAACCTATTTAAGGCCTGGAGAGGATGACGAAAAGCTTCTAGAATGCTTAGAAAACTGTGATTTGTCCGATTGACAATTTTCCACTTATTTGACATGGCGATTGCAAATTCTTGGATATTTTACAGAGATGATCGAAAGCAACTTGGGAAAACTAACAAATCAGTTATGAAATTTTTGGAATTTAAAATAGGTGTGTCTGAGTGGTTACTCAAAGATACCAGTAATGAAAATTCTTTGGACTTTACCAATACTCTCACTTTGGTCACAAGAAGTACTTCAAGTACCAGACGATTACCTCAAAGTCGTTCGTCAAAACAAGTATTCAACACTTTCCTGCAATGGCTTCTGACTTAAAGAACTCTGTTAGATGTAAGAATCCTGGGTGCAAGCAAAAAACTAAAGTTTATTGTGAAGCATGTGATGTATCTTTATGTTTTACAGGAAACCAAAACTGTTACAAAGAATTTCACATAAAATAATTTGTAACGATACCGCCCTAATGTCCATTTAAATGGACTTAATTTTTTTCCAATAAAGGAACAAAAAAAAATTTGAAAAAATTCACATGTTTTTTTGACGATAATTAATATAAATACTAAAATTTTACCGAAAATTTTAAAAAAATAAAGGCTCGGGTCTCAGGAGGATGTAGTATTGAAATACAATTCAAATATTCACCTGAGGACGACTGGAGATACTTACCAGTTGCCTTCAAACATAATTTTTATTGTTGAAACTGTATGTATTGTCAAAGAGTAATGCACTATTACTTTATAGTATATTTATTATTAGTGCATTACTCTTTGGTATTGTACGATTACGTTTATAAGAAATGCATATAAAAAAAATTAAAAAACCTAACTCAAATTTCATATTTGGACTAAGTTTTTAATTAGCAAAAACATTTCCATATAAGATTTTGCTGTATTTCTAATAATTAAGGCAATTTCGAAAAAATGGCATTTATAGTTTTAAGGAGTGCACCAACTTTTATAAAGAATAAAATTTTCTGAGAAATCGGTGATAAAAAACTTTCACATATGTTGCATACTTTTTTGGACTCACTGTATAATAAATATTTAGTCGATTGTTTTTAAAATGATACACAAGGTTAAATTATAATTTTTTAAATTAAGACTAAATTACACAAAATCACCTTACCATATCATCGGCCACAATAAACACAATATGAGGAGGCTTACATTCTAAACAACTAACTGCAGACGAACACAAAATAAATGTTACAAATAGTCTAGTAGTATCCATGTTAACCTTTCAATTACTCTACACCTAATACGGTAAATTTAAATATTAAATATGATAAATTTAGAACTTTGACACAATTGTAGACATTTTTAAATAATTTTAATCTTGGTGTGTTAATGTTCGAATTTAAATAGAGGCCAAGACTCTCAACATACCGAGTGTTGGTAATGCAATGAAGTCGAAAATTCGAAACTATTACTATAAGGTTACTATAGCGTTATCGTACCGCGTTAAAAAATGTACAGCATACTGTGTGGGTATATTCCTATTTCTAGGGCTAAATGGGAACTTTCTTTTTATCGAGGTTAGTCCAGACAGGCCTGGTCAGACCTCCAGGCCGTACTAGGCGTCCAAAATCTAACCCCGGTGGAAAAAGAACGTTGTTTATATTTAGTGATGCTCTATTGACTGTATTTATGGATTACAAAATTTAAATTGGGCCACCATCCATTCCAAGCCTCTTGGATTTTGATCATATTTCTCATACGCAGAGAGCTGTCGCAATTACTCTTAAAAAGTAATTTAATTACAATTACCCATTACCCTCCGAAAAAGGCATCAATTACAATTACCAATTACTAACAGTATGATAAAAATATTTAAATTACCAATTACCCACTAAAAGTAATTGATTCCTTGATCAATTACCGCATTCGAATTACTGAGTTTAATTTAATTACTTTTATACTAATTCAATTACTTTATAGTAATGGAACTACCCTAAAAGTAATTGAATTACCCTGAATCTATAAATTATAGGCACTTTTTTGGCAAATAAATTACTCTGAGTAATTTAATTACATTTTGGTAAGTAATTGATTTACATTTTGGTAATTCAATTACAGAGAGTCTAGAGTAAAGGGATTATGAAAAATTTTAAAGGAATTAAATTATTTTGGAGTAATTCATTTACTTTTAATCTAATTGAATTATTCGGGAGTAATTAAATTACTTTTTATGTAATTGAATTATTTGGGAGTAATTCAATTACCTTTATTCTAATTGAATTATTTGGGAGTAATTAAATTACTTTTTATGTAAGTAATTGAATTATTTGGGAGTAATTAAATTACTTTTTAAAATAATTGAATTAATTTAAGTAATTCAATATTTTAAATTACCTCAGATTTCTTAAAACCAATTACCAATTACAATTACTTTATCACAATAATTGGAAAATCAATTACAATTACTATTTTCAAAAAGTAATTCAATTACTAAAAAGTAATTGAACACGATTTTTCAATTATTTTAATTCAATTACCTACAGCTCTGCATGCGTTTAAAAAATCTTAGTTAATGAACAACCGTAGAACTTTACATTTGGAAATGTTTTTGGTCAAAACTTCCTCTGTCCCTTTCCCGAAAAAGTAGGTTTGTATTTCGTAAAAATAAACATTTCCGCGACAGAGTTTTCTTAGATTGTTAACTATTTGTACTAATAATTTTCTCCTTCCTACGATATTTGTATAAAATCTATGCATTCATAATTATATTTTTAAGTTATTTTGGTAAGCAGTGTGGTTCAGTAAAGTAGCAGGTTTGGCTAGACCACGCCGCCCTGCTTTTGTTTGTCTACCTATTATTATTCTTTGTAACTGTATGTTCTTTATTTTTATATACGGGGTGTCCGGGAAAATGTGGGAAATCTCCCGAATATATAAAAAACACGTGACAAGAATGCTACAAGTTCATATAAACTTCTTTCGCCTCTTCTTCGGAGATATGGGCTCCCAAAGAGCTCCCATGGAATTAAGTTTTTGACACATAATAATTATTAAACCAACAGGTATATTTCAATTTTTTTTTCATATGATCTATACCAGGTAAGACCCTTCAAATTACTATCCCGGAAAGTGTTGCGAATTACTCACAGCTGCAGGGACGGAGTAGCTGTGACACTAATGTGCCCATTTTTTTACACCCTGTATGATAAAAACTTTGGACAACGTTTTTTACATACCTTTAACTATTGACTAAAAATTAAGTACTCTTCATTCATGTCGCTAATCCTAACCGTTTTCGGAAAAACGTCATTTTATTGCGATCATGTTTTAATATTAAGCAGTTAAAAGTGAACATTTCTAATTTATAGGAAGAAAGATGTATCTTTTATTGAAATACGTTAAATATACATGATGTAAATATGTTTAAAATGACGTTTTTCCGAAAACGGTTAGGATTAGCGACATGAATGAAGACTACTTAATTTTTAGTCAATAGTTAAAGGTATGTAAAAAACGTTTTCCAAAGTTTTTATCATACAGGGCGTAAAAAAATGGGCACATTAGTGTCACAGCTAGTCCGTCCCTGCAGCTGTGAGTAATTCGCAACACTTTCTGGGATGATAATTTGAAGGGTCTTACCTGGTATACATCATATGAAAAAAAATTGAAATATACCTGTTGGTTTAATAATTATGTGTCAAAAACGTAATTCCATTGAAGCCCATATCTCCGAAGAGGAGGCAGATACGAAAGAAGTTTATATGAACTTGTAGTATTCTTCTTACGTGTTTTTTTCATATCCGGGAGATTTCCCACATTTTCCTGGACACCCTGTATATATTACTATGATTATTAAAGGTTACCAAGGTATACCAAAAAATTACAATCTAAATATTATTAGCTTTACAAGTAAACGAAATTTGCTTACCATATCATCAGCGATTATAAAAATAATATGGGGTGGTTTACATTTTAAGGCACTAACAGTATATGAAAACGAAACAACTAATGTGCTGAATATAAGGGCTGGTTTGATATAATGCAAGTACATGTTTATATTTTAGTGACAGGGAACTTAATGTCGTACATTGTTTACCACAAACGATCAATATTTTAATCTTTTGGCATAACAGTTTGACTGTTCGTGATAACAATACTGAGTTATTAATTATAACGGTAACGATATGTGGAGCTTACGCTTGAAAAGGCATCGTGTAAGTGACCATTTTTATTTAAGTATAGTAAATAATTCGCGACAACATTTGTTTGCTCTTAAACCTGTTAATTACAAAATGCAGTTGTAAAATCTTATTTGTGCAGTTATAATTTACCGTTGTTTTTATCACGAAAAGAATGTCATAACCTATGAGCCTATTTTTATTTTTTCTTTTATGATTTTATTAAAATTTTGCCTTTTCTTGTGGGGCTACCTACTAATTGTCCATACCATGAAAAATAAAAGACTTTTTAAGTTTTCGAATGCATTACTTTCCTAAAGCGGTTGAAAAAAAATTAATTGTGTCCAAATTTAATTTTTAAGGGCATCGACTTTACTTTATCATATTATATCAGATTTATGTGCTCTATTTTTAAAAACTGAATAGTTTTTATTTGTACACGAAATATATTTTACACATCTCACTACATATTATGTCATAACATTTATTGTTTTTTTTTGTATCACACAAACTCCTGCGGATGTGATTAGGAAACATCGCTTGAATTGTCAAAATATATAACAGAAAATATTTTTTTTTGTTTTTAAATAAAATGACATAAACTCACAACAACAATTCAAATTCAAATTAAATTTATTCTACTAAGAATCATACATTGTGATTTGAGGTTTGTCATATAAAACTGTAAAATTAACTAACTTCGGAGGCAGTTTATCTTAAATTTCAGACTACTAATATTAAATGTACGAGAAAAATTCTAGAAAATCGAAACATTTTACACAAATATGACATCGTTTAGGTACCTACCTATTTAAAAACTCTTTTATTGTATACAATGCATTTTTATAAGAAAGTCCTTTAGTTTTCTTCCAAATGTACCTCTTGTTATGGATTGTTTGTTTTCTTCCGGTAGTTTATTAAAAATTTTGATGCAGGCATAGTGAGGAGATTTTTCATATCGTGTTGAAGTGTGTCTAGGGACTATAAGGCCATTTGCGTTTCTTGTAGGATAGTTGTGATTGTTTTTGTTTTCTTAAAATTCGTTCTTGTTTTTGTATACATACGTGAAGCACTTAAGGATCTATATTGTATGGGTTTCAATCCAAAAATGAGCCTTAAGACGTTTCTGTGCTTGAAATGCTCGGTTTACGTTTACTGCTTGTTCCCCCAGTAAAATATTACAGCTGAGATGAGGATAGTCTAAAGCGGCCCTCACACGATCAATAAATATTGTCAATATCGGAGTATTGACAATATTATTGAACGTGTGAGTGGAAAGATTGACGGATTGTCAATATGTAAAATATTGATGGGATGGTTTGATGAAAACCAAAATATTTGCACGATTGACAATAAATACACTGGCCGACAAGATTTTTCTAACACAGGTCAGCTCTTTATTTTTAAAATGGAAATACCCTTCTAATAATAGAAAAATATTCGGAAAGCCCCAATACATACCATTTTTCAATAGCTTAATAAGACCGTTTTACATTAACAGGTAGTCAATTTAATTAAGGGGCGGTTAAAATGGATGCATTTTATAACAGAAAAATTACCTGAACTGTAGGAATTTTAGTAGGACTTCAGGGAGGATTTACAAAATATTGCTGTTTTCTTTGTTTGTGGGACAGTCGTGCAGTAGATCAGCATTATGTAATAAAAGATTGGCCACAAAGAAGTGAATGTCAGCCGGGATCTCAAAATGTTAAGTTTGCACCTCTTGTAGACCCCAAAAAAGTCCTTCTGCCTCCTCTTCACATTAAACTTGGGCTGATGAAAAACTTTGTGAAAGCTATGAAAAAAGGTGGTGATGGATTCAAATACCTAAGACAAGTTTTTCCCCAGTTAAGTGATGCTAAATTAAAGGAAGGCATTTTTATTGGGCCACAAATCAGAAAATTGCTGGACGCTGTCAACTTTGCAGAGAAGCTTACCAGGCAGGAACTCAGAGCATGGAACTCATTTGTTAGTATAGTAAGGGGATTTTTGGGCAACAATATGGATGCAAACTATCAACAGTTAGTTGATGAACTTTTAGATTCCTACAAATCGCTTGGTGCCCGAATGTCATTAAAAATTCACTTCCTCCATTCCCATCTGTCATTTTTTCCTGAAAATTTGGGAGCTGTCAGTGACGAGCAGGGTGAAACGTTCCACCAGGATATCAGGACAATGGAAATTCGCTATCAAGGACGATGGGATCCAGCCATGATGGGTGATTACTGTTGGGTTTTGATAAGAGTAGATATGAACCCTCATAAAAGGAAAAAATAAAATTTAATTAGTGTGTTTAGTTAACATTCGTAATGATTGTGTTTTTCTTAGATGTAAGGTATGTTTAGTAGGTGTAAAAATTTAAATATAGTCGATATACCCAGTTAGAAAATTCTTAAATTATTTTTTCAATAGATATTTAATATTGTAACATTAAATGTGGTACTATAAATGTAACAAGAAAACGTTACGTGTTACAACTTTTTTTTTCTCATTTTCGTATTTGGATAGGTCCATTCTACCACAAGATGCTATTTAGCTTTGTGTTATACCAAAAAAAAAATTTTTGTCGGCCAGTGATATTGACCGTCTGAGGGAGAGATTGACAATCTTGGCCATTTTGTTGAGAAGTGTGGTAGCGTACACCTGAACAAATCAGTTTATTATTTGTCCAGTAGCGCATACATAGCTAATATAATGAATTGTGATAGTGAGGCTTTGATAGATGAAACCACTATGGCATTCAAATGATCTACCAGTTGTTAAAAATCGGAGAGTTAATGACAATCTCTCTTCAACTGAAACTGCCTTTCTCATTATTGTATCTTTTTTCACGATGATTGGTCCCACTAGATTCAACAACTCTTCGTAGCAAGCGTTCGTCATGCGAAAGTAATTTTGGAAATCTTTTGGAGTAGATATATGCGCACCTCATCCAACAAACTCATGTGAGAAAACGTGTCTCTCTTTAGAAGCCACTCTCTAGCCCATGTTCGCTTTTTCTTCTTCCGTTTTATTGATAAAGCTAAAATAATAGCTACACAAGCTTTTTGACGGTCCGACATCCTTGACTGTTTGCGCGAAACTAAATAGATTGTCAATAAATATTGATAGTGTGAGGCAATTACAGTTTGTTAATTTTTATTGACCATATTGACAAACTTTTATTGACAATAATATTGATCGTGTGCGGCCGCTTTAATGCGTAGTAAGGTGTTATTTTAGTAGGGACAGGCACTGTGTATCTTAACTTTAGTATTTTACTATAGCGTAGTAAGCTTGTGCCAATTTTGAGCATACATGATCCAGTTGAGGTTCCCACGATAGTTTAGAATCAAGATGTTATGTTCCTAGAAATTTGCAAAAGGATGCCGCCTGGCTTAATTGCATTTTGGGAGAAGTTTTGTAGAAATGCATGTGAACCGTTTTGTTCTCGTTTAGTATATGTTGATTCGAAAAACACCATCTGTTAATTTTTTCTGTTCCTTCTGTTATTTTCCCGTGTGCTTCAGGGACATCTAGTACTACCACGGTATCTTTGGAAAATTTGATAGTAAAATCCCGGTAGTGATAGATCGTACAAATAATATGAATATGAGAGGTACGAGGACATATCCTTGTGCAGCTGTTTAGTTCATATTCTGAGGAGGTATGATTTTCGATTTTAACTAACAGCCTTCTTTCGATTAGAAATTACATTATTAAGGACAATGCATTTCCCCTTATTCCAACAGCATAGAGTTTCTGTTCGATAAACTTTAGGTTCAAAGTATCAAAGGTTCGTGATAAATTAAAGTAACAAAATATTTTGTTAATACATTTATATTGTGCCATTATCTGTATTTCACTAGAAAGTAGATGTTTCCAATGTTTAATAAAATGGCCAATTTCAAAGCATGAAATGTTAAAATCTGATTAAAATTATTACGACGAAAATAGCAATTTTTAAATTATAATTTTTTACTACAATATATTATTACTTATTTCCATATCTCGCTTTGTGTGACTGTTGAAAACGTCGAGATGTAACTTTCAACAAATTGTCACAGGTAACACAATAATTGCATACCATTTAAAATTGAAAATTCACATATTAATTGGATATACCTATTATTAGGTATTTTTGGTCAAAATATAAACTATAAGGTGTCAAAAATAAAATATTAACTACGGGAATTTTGACATCCTTATGGTTAAGCCATAATAAGCATCCATATTTATAATGGTTGGCGATGTTTTGTTTTTTTAGTTGTGCCAAGCCATTGGCTTTATGTTCGATAAGCTCATAATTATACGAAATAAAAATGCTTCAAACAATTTAAATAGCAATTTTTGTCCTTACCTTTAAATACCGTCTACCTACCTCCTTCTATAAAACAAAATAAATTGTGTTACAGAGGTATCTTGTTTTATTAATTATACCCAAAAGCTTGAGGTGAGTTGATAACCAAAAATTTTTAATCTTCATAATCATCGCATGTAATAAGAAATCTTAACGTTGCTGAAAGTCGCTCTTGTCGTGTAATAGCTTGTCTTAATCGCGTGTCTTGTTTGATGATAAGATGGGTTACTAATTTTAAAAGAGTACAATGAGTTTAGTAAACCTAGCAAATAATTAAACTATTCTCTATTCAAGAGAATCTGGCAACAATGCAGTTCAATGCACGAGGAATAAGGGTAGACTTTTCTGTCGCTAGATTTTTGTTTGAAAATAGATGATGTAGCGAAAATGTCAGCAATCTCATAAAACAAATAATACTGTAGATTCAGCTTTTAATTAAACCATCACCATGTCAATTCAGCTCCGACTCCAATAACTGCTCAAAAGTAGAAATTCTCTGAAAGATAGGTAAAAATATTAAACCCCCCTCCTAAACGCACCGGGTTGTTTTGTAATTTTCTTAAGGATTTTGTGTTGTGTTTTCTACTTTTCCCACTTCAAAATGAAGCACCTTGATTCAAAAAGGGGCGTGGCACCCAAAAAATTTTTTTTTGGCTTGTCTTTTATCCGCGCCTGACAGTGTTGGACCCCCCCTTGCGGAAGCTATAGCTACGCCGTTGGGCTGAGCCATGACAATAACATGTCCAACACCCAAGGGCGTCCGAAGGGGGGGCAAGGGGGTGCGCTTGCCCCCCCCCCCCTGGCCCAAGTAGATTTGAGAATATTTTATTTAACTGGGATATACATATTTATTGGGATACAATTAAATTCACAAAATTGGTAAACCGATATCTTGTTGCATAAAATGATATGTGGAATTCAAAAATATTCACTAAATAGCGAAGAAAAAATATTAGAATAGAATAAATAAAGCTTTATTTTAATTTACACAGAAGATACATCCATGTTAGAATTACTGGAACATGGCAAGTTCTATCCAGCTATTGGTCAGGCAATTGCGATAGCAATTTATTTACCTCCAACTACATGTACAGTCGAAAGATCATTCAGTACTCTCAGAAGAGTAAAAACCTGGATTCGCTCGACTATGACTGAGCACCGATTGGACGGTTTATGTATGATGAGTGTTCATCGCAAATTTGTAAAAGAAAAAAAAACACATTTAATTGAAAAAATTATTGATGAATTTGCAAAAGATTCAAGAATATTAACATTTCTTTTCTTCAGTAAATCTGAATAACTTATAAGTTTTTTGTTGTATTTTTTTTTGTTATATTTGAACATTTTTAAATATTTTGTTTAGCTATTTTTTGTTATTTAATATAAGTATTAGGTGTTTTGCTCTATTATTTTATTGAAGGTTTGTTGAAGTGCTAGAAAAAAAAATAATTCCAATTATGATTTGCCCCCCCCCCCTTGGAAAAGTTCCTTCGGACGCCCTTGCCAACACCATGTGATTTCGTGACAATAACATGTTCAACACCATACAGATTAGAAGGGGTGTGCGGCAGGGATGTATGCTATCTCCGCTCTTATTTAATTTGTACTCAGAAGCAGTTTTCCAGGAAGCTTGGGAAGACGTGAAAATGGAAATAAAGTCAATGAAATATGGATTAACAATGATGCGGTCTTAATAGCTGATAATATATACACGACCTACAACAACTGGTCAATATGGTAAGAAAACAGAGTAAATCAATGGGTTTAAATATCAACACCAACAAGACAAAATTCATGATTATCTCGAGAAACCTGAATACATTACTTGAAAACTCCAGCATGACTTTCAACGCAATGCCCATAGAAGGAGTGGACAAGTTCAAATATCTTGCACCTGGCTGTTCGAAGAATAGACATCGGTCAACGAAGTAAATGTCGCATTGAACAAGCTCGACTAGCATTTTTAAAGTTTGGAAGGGTGCTTACCTGCTCCGAATTTGACCTTGAGAATGAGGTTCGTCAAGTGCTACGTTTGGTCGGTACTTCTTTATGTTATGGAAGGTTGGAAGCGAATACAATTAACGAATTAGAAGCTTTCGAGATGTGGCTATATCGCAGAGCACTTGAGATATCTTGACGGCGAAGGTGACAAATGAGGACGTTCTTAGACGTGTCAATAAGGAACGCGAACTGTTTGAAACAATTAAGAAGAGGAAAACAGCATACCTACATATCATGAGGAGTGAAAGAAACCGATTCTTGCAGCTGACGATCGAGGGCAACATTGAAAGCAAAAGAGGGTTTGGAAGGAAGAAAATGTCTTGGCTGATCAACATCAGGCAATGGACAGGGATACACGATGTTCAGTCGCTGATACATAACCGCAAGAAATAGGGAAACAATGGAAAATGTTATCGCGAACATCCATTAGTGGATACTCAACAGAAGAAGAAGAAGAAGAAGAAGAAGAAAAAGAAGAAGAAGAAGAAGAGCCGCTAGTCGAGCAAATCTGCCAACAAAGCAGTAGTCTGTAGGCTACTTTAAAAACTGAGCATAAAGTAAATGATTGCAGGTATTAAAGTAAATTTAAGCATATCAAAACAAGTATATCTGTTTAGTAAACGATTATATTACTGAATTAAACAAAATATATTTACATATAAAAACAATATACACAATGAAATATATACATAGATAAAATAGTTTTTATGAATGTTTTACGTTACGTTAATGGTCATCCTACCAAGTGCCGATTGCAGATAAAAGCAATCCACCAACAATTGCACGTAAATATAGGAATTTATTCATATTTAAAAAGTAATGAATATTAAGACGTATTGCTTTAATTTTTAGTCACAATTTTTGAAAAATATCACTCTACCACATTTGGCTTTGTCGCTTTCGCCTAACCACTTTAAAATTTACTTTTATAGAAAAATTATAAGGATCAGATCATTTATCATTACAACAGCAGTACCTACTTACGTACCTAGTATTTTAAAAGCGAGTTTTAGCAGATCTTGGAATAATATCATTGTTATTGCATGAGTATAAAATATAGTATATTTTTTAAAATTAAATAAGTACCCTATATTGCTTTATAACCTACTTTTTTAAATACATTTACTGTCATCTACATTTAAATGATTTTTAGGTATAAAAATTTGAGTAATACAATTGAACGGTTAGGGCATTAATGCATAGTAAAAGTTATATTACACTGGCAGCTAATTACCCACAATTACAAGTAGAATTAAGTTAATAGGTGAAACAGCTGATTTTACAGAAAATACTTGTTAAGTGTAAAGTCTTAAATGAGTCTTTGTTTTGATTGTTGTAAAATAGAGATGACAAAAAAGTCAATAAAAAGTCAAATTGTGAAACTATTTGTCCGATTATTTTAGACTAGTAAGATTATAAAGAAGACTCATTTAAGACTTTACAATATTAATTGAAAATATTGTTGAATCGTAAAATTTTATGTTTTTCCAGGCACTGGTGTTAGATGCTTAGTTGAAGCTATCAAAACATCTATATTCCATAGACTATAGCTTCCTTAATTCTTTTGTTAATAGGCAGTAGGGAATTTTCGTTGATTGCAAAGAATGGCATTAAATAAAAAAATAATTAAAAGCGAATTATGTGGCATATCGGACAAGTGTGTAACTGATTTTTATATTGGAATACACAGGGATCCAAGCACAATGGACACCCTGGGGCGGGTAGATCACGACGGCCGTTTCGTCCTTGTTGGGACTCTACGGGCAGCCATAACCCAGGCAATTCCGACAACAGCGGTTGGATATATTAAAAGCCTTTTTGCAAAAGCAAAGCGGCAATCAGTACTCCGTAGTGCCATCCCAGCGGAATTTACTCCAATATAAAAGGCAGTAATACTGGTAATAATCGAAAGGTTGACAACTAAATAAACCACGAAGTGCATCACAATCCACACGTTATTTGCGTTTTCATCGAAAACATCTGCCATTTTGCAGACAGCCATTTTGCAGACCAGAAAACAGATCAACGCCGGCACCCACTAGAATGCGCGCAACCCGCCCCAGGGTATCCATTAAACTTGGATAACCTTGGACTTGGAATTTTTGATCTGAGGCGAGTTCACCAGCAGTTTCTTTTTAATTCTTAAAGTAAAAAGCTGCCAATATAAAGTACATTCGACTATAGTTATCTGAATCTAATTACTTATAGTACGCTATTCTAATGATACATGTACATGAGTCAGTACATTAGTATTTTTTAGATCTGCGGAAGTGGAGACACAAGCACCATAATATAAAATTATAAAACTTAATAAAATCATAAATAATAATATTTACATCTACAACTACTTGATTGGATTATTTTTCTACAAGTATAAGAATTATTTTGTAATTTCTCAGTCGCATGCTACATCTTATTAATTAGTACAGTAAATAAAATATCTTTAAATGATGTTTTAGTCGAATTTGAAAAATATTGTACAGGGTGATCGCCTATAATGTTACCCCCCTTTAACTTCTTTGTTTCGCAATTAGGAAAAAACTGTTGAATACAAAAGTTGTAGGATTTAATGTAAACTTCTTGCAAAATATATTTTCGTAGATACAAGGTGCATAAAAGCGTGACAGATCAAAGTTATTTTTTTTAAATGGAATACCCTGTATATTGTTGCATAATTGGATTCTACGGACAATTCTAAACATAATTTATACAGTGACCGGCAAAGAGTTCGCAACATATGGGAAAAATATGTTGCGAACTCTTTGCCGGTCACTGTATATACCACTATATATCTAAATTGAACCGTTTTCGATTTATTGATGATTGATATATTATATTATAAGAAAATAAGGTCATTCAAGCCAAGATGTATCGTTTCAATGGATAACAGGATTACGATACTGAACTAAATAGTTACCATTGTTAATATTGTTATCCATGGAAATGATACATCTTTTGAATGACCTTATTTTCTTATATAATATATAGTAATTTTTAATCATCAATAAATCGAAAACGGTTCAATTTAGATATATATTGGTATATAAAAATTATGTTTAGAATTGTCCGTAGAATCCAATTACGCAACAATATACAGGGTATTTCATTTCAAAAAAATAACTTTGACCTGTCACGCTTTTATGCACCCTGTATCTACGAAAATATATTTTGCAAGAAGTTTACATTAAATCCTACAACTTTTGTATTCAACAGTTTTTTCCTAATTGCGAAACAAAGAAGTTAAAGGGGGGTAACATTATACGCGATCACCCTGGACGTAAATTTTAAAATATATATTTTCCCCCACAATTTAAGTTTCTGTTTTTGTAACAATATTTAATTTGAATAAATAGTCCATGCTTAAAGTGGAGTTGAAAGTGTAGGAATGAAAAAAAAACTAAAAGTCTTCCTCCACCATTTAATAAAAATAAAAATTATTTTTTCACAAGCCTCGACATGTTTCGAATGAAAAACGCTGATTATATAGAAAAATGTTTTGCTGATGGTGGTAGCAGAAGAGAAAATGGTAGATGGTATACCACCTTAAAGGAGCTTTTATGGAAGGTAAAATGGTGTATTGTTATGACATAATAATATATACCTATTAATCGTATCTGTTAATGGCTGTTGCTGTTGATACTTGAATGAATAAATAAATATGAATAAAAGTTGTCAGTGTATTAAGTTTGTAGAAAAACATTTCCAAACAACAACCGATTCCAACAATAGATCAAACCCACTGAATAAAAGGGTAAGAAAAATGTTCTTTGTACGTGTTTTATTTTTTCTCTCCCTTCCATTCAATAAGTTTGAACTGTATTTACCAAAAAAATGGTTTGAAATATTTTTCTTCAAACTGGGTATGCTGACAGTTTATTTTCACTATTCATATGTTATTCCAAAACACCATTTTATCTTCCATTAAAGGTTTATTAAGGTTGGATACCATTTACCCTTTTCTCTTCTGCTAACACCACAGCAAAACCTTTTTCTGTCTCCCGATAATGAGCGTTTCTACGTTTGAACCATGTCGAGACCTGTGAAAAAATAATTTTTATTCTTATAAAATTAAAAAAGACTTTGGTTTTGTTTCGTTCCCAACAATGTTTAAGAAAAATGACAAAAATTTCAGTTTAGATCGCTATTAACAACAAAAAAATGGGGAAACATTACTTAATATAGGTAAAAGTTTTACAATATTAGAAGTACCTATATATATACAAAAAAAATACGTAATATAAAAAAAATATATTTACTATACAATGTTTAAAGAAATTAAATGGAAAATTGACTAATAATATTTTTTTAAGACGAAGATGACAAAAATATATTCATGAATTTTGAATTTAATATAGTAGGTCATATTTTAGATTTGGTTTATTTACTGAACCTTTGATAACTTTACACTGTCATAAGAAAATGCAGCATAAAAATGATCCACTCATTACGTAGCTAACACCTCAGCATTTTACTAATTATGTTCCATATAAAAAAGCTTCTTTATTTACATATATCGCTTGAAATGCCTTAACTATATATGCAGAGAATAGACTACAGAGATTTGCTTAATTTATAAAAGAGTCATCTTTAGGAGTATCTAGGCTACCCTGTAGGAGAAACAATATTTGTATACAGCCCAATAATATAATGTCATTCAAGTTAGGGGGTTATCTCGGGAAAAATTAACATTCAGCTGAATATTTGCACACGTCCTTTTTTTGGCATTATAAATATAGTGAAGAAAGTCCTCGTCAATACCATGCCCTTGTGAAAAGAAATTTAATGGCAACGAATACTGGTTTTTAGCGGATAGCTCGGTGTCTACTGGCCAACCGACAATTGACAATTCTGATAGTAATACGAACTAGTACAGACCTTTATTTAGAGATTGAGTCTAGAGTGTTTTTTATAAATGGTATGATTGACATATTAATACTTGACACTAAAAGTGTATGCAAAAATCAACTGAGGTTTAATCTATCCGAAGCAGAAAATTAATGTAATTGGGCTAATAGGTTTACTTATTTATAGGCCTTTTGATTGCTTTTACACAATATAATTTACATCTCTATTGGACATTTATGGCTCTTACTCCTTCGAGAATTTATTAAAAATAGCCACGATTTATTAAAAAATAGTATTTTGTCTCTATAAATTAATTAATGTACGAACGACTAGGATTTCATGACACATTATGGCACATAAAAATAGTTTTCTTTTTATTTTATCACTAAAAATTAGGAGTCATGCCGATGTATTCGACCCCTCTTTATGCCACTCTTCCGCCTTTTTCTTTTGGAGTCCCTTTGAAATGCTACGTTGCCAGGGTCATCGGACAATTGAGGATATTTGTGGATACTATGAATGTCAATACCTTCATAGCCATCGACGTCCCCGTGGGACACAAGTTCCTCCTTTTCTTCTTCAGTCCAGTCTCCCCTACCCTGGAAACCAGCAGCGATAAGTTGCTTTTCAAGTTCCCAGGCTCGTTCAATTGCTCTTTTATGGGCATGTCTTAAAATTTTATGCGTTTCCTGCTTAGGATCAGCGCCATACTTAATAATCACTACAGCATCAGGATTGTGTAATCGCAATTCTTTCAGAGGTGTCGACGAACCATGTTCAGTGATTTCATGTGTCGACACATTGAACATTCCACCTAATCTACGTAGTTCCTCTAAATCATCGCGTATTTTAAGTACATTGTCTTTTACGAAGTAGAAAAAGTCTTGGTCGTGGATACTAAATTGTAAGTTTAGAAAGTAGGAGTTATTAAACACTGAAGTAACTACATCTTGCACTACACCATTGACACCTTCGACTACGCTGACTAAAGCTCTGCTTCCCACCCTTGAAATAAGAACACCTTCCCCGAACACTGATTTTCTGTAGGCCACTCTTGGGAGAAGGTTTCTCGTTTTTGGTTCGTTTTTGAGAAGCGGCTTAGGAACGAAGCTGATATCCGTGAATTTTTCGTTAATCTGGAAAAAGATAAGATGTTATATTAGACTGATTTGTAAGTATTTTTTTATGGTACCTATATATGTCTTAGAAATAATAAATATGAATATTTATGTAAGTCAGTTATAAGTCTCCACCCAAAATATTTTTTTACACTCTAAAATAGTTTATCGACTTTTAAAGTAAAATATGAAAACAAGGTAGGTACCGTAGAATGGGGTGAATCGCAACTGCTGTACCAAACGCAACGATTTTCAGGAAAATAATGTTTTATTTTTTTACCAATCTGTTTACCTTTCAGAAACTTAAAACTTTTTTAGTAAGTTCCTGGGACCTTTCCCTAATACGTAAAGGACAAAAACGAAATTTCTGAGAAAAAAGGGCTTTGAGGTTATAATGTTTAAAAGGGATATTTTTTATTAAGTTTTTGTTCCTGAAAAAACTTTATCTGGTAAACCTACTTAACATTTAAATTTAATGTAAAGCGCGATAACACAGGTCCTTAGTACCATCCTACTAATAATTTTTATATTTGGCAACATCGCAACTTAAACGTAACGATTCTATGAATTTTTAAATATGATTGGTCAGAAATTAGTAAAAAGTGGGGTGAATCGCAACACATAAAAACGCGACAGGTGGCGAGCTGTTAGTTAACATATCGCAGAAATTCTGCGATTATACATCCTGCACATGTCCAATTTCGACCCCTGATCGCCTCTTGAAAATTTTCGTCTATATAAGCTGCTACATTTAAAATATGTATGTATGTGGTCGTCAGTTTCGAGATGTTCACATTTGCGATTTTTTTTCTCGGAAACGGTTAGAGCAACAGTTAATTTGTAGCCTAAAACGTTTTTTAAAATCATAAAATGTGTTGCTTTTTACCTCGTAGATAATGTGAAAGCCATCTGATGTGAAATTAAACGGGTGTTGTTATTCACACCGGTTGTAAGGTGAATCGCAACACATCATATATATATTATTTTTACAGTTATTTTTAAAGAAAAAAAAATACGTATAGGAATCCTTACAGAGGACACCGAGATCTATTATTGGCATATTAAATATTTACTTTACGCATAATACTAATTGCGGTATAGATGCATTAATGCTTAAAAGTGTTGCTATTCACCCCATTTTACGGTACCTATTTATAAACACATAATTATTCCAAATTATAAAAAAATTTACGTACAAATTAACTTATACTGATAAACCCAATTGTATTTCAATAACACATAATTTATCAAAATTTTAAATAGAAAAATATTGTATTGACCTGCAAAAAAGCCATTCAACTATTTTTCATGGAATATCTTAGATATCATATTGAATTATATTCGTCGTTAGTAGCAATAAAAATTTTTTAAACAATATTTTTATATTATATTTAATCCAACTTAATGCAAATGTGTTAGATCTCGATTTACAATGTAATGATACATAAGAGTTTTGAATTCTGCTGTGTAAGATTCGCATTTTGCTTCTAAAATACAGAAGACTTAATAATTTGTTAATAAAAACCCGAGACCAAGGGTAAAAGAGGTAAGAACAGTTAAAAGTAAAGTAGTATAATACTAATATCATCCATAAACATATTAGAGGGCCACGATTTAAATATCACTAACTATACTAACCTTATCAACAATACATTGCAGTCCGGACATAATACCAAAATCAGGAGCCAGCTGTGAAGCTGAAACGGTAGCTTTTGGTTTGTACACCATATTGCCGATATATTCTGAGCCCAACATTTTGTCCACGTCATAACCATAAAGCTGCAACCAGCTCTTTAGATCAGTCATATAGTTTGTCGAATGTTTGGCATTGATGGGATCATTATTTAAAAATCTGTAGATAAATATATCGGTTGGGGTTGTAAGCTTGGATGCCAATTTCTCCCAAGCAGGCGTAACCCATTGGCCCACTACAGGATCGTAGAAACGTTTATTTATATATACCAGTTTTGTGTTTGGATCATATATACCACCATGGAGATCAACTGGTAAATAGAAATCGGGATTTGTATCCAAAATGATATTTCCAAATGGGGTTCGCCGAATTTCTTTTATTAAATTACCGTTTATATCAAATAACGCTAATGGCGACCCGTTTTGATCAGATGCTACGTAAAACCTTTGTTCTAGCGTTTCAACGGTAATTAATACATCTCGAATATCATACAGAAATCTAAATGTACGTCCTGTTTTTGGGAAATGCAAATGAGTTATTAAATCCGGTGTACTGGGATTGGAATATAAATACTGGGTAACATTACCCTTATCATCGTTCCAAGCAATAAGTCGATTTTTATCATCATAGAAGTACCATGTTTGGAATTTATCACGTTCAAAAGCGTGTATTAGCTGACCCTTGGGATTAAATCTATACTTCTGTTCCCCTCTTCGTACCACAAATCCGCTATTGTCATAACTATTGAACTCTACGTCACCATATTGTACTACTCTATCGCCACTATCATATCCAAGAGTGATCTTTTCTTTTTCTTTTATAATGGCTTGAATATTACCATTTTCATCATATACATATTTCCAATTACTAGTGCCTATTACTTCAAGTACGTGTCCATCGGTACTATAAGAAATTCGATCCATGAATTGAGTTTTCCCTACAAGTAGTTTTTGTAACTTTATTTTATTCCTGAAATCATATTCAAGTTCCAACCTAAATACATCAAAGGACTTAATATTTATTAAAACGGACTTAAGTCGTCCATGATCATCATAATCAGTATGACTAAAGAACTGCTTGTTTGTATCCTGCATGACTAAACGGTTAAAAGTATTTCTGTAGATTCTAAGATCGCTTATATTTTCTAAAATTCCAAGGTTTTGATTATACTTGAGTCGTAGTTGTGGAAGCTCTTTGCCATTAATATCAACGTCAATACTGGACAACCTAGCATTTCCATCGTATTGGTATTTATAGTGAGCGTTGTCAAGACCACTTTTGAGATTAAACTTTAATCGTTCATCCTTTAGTATGCCAGCATGATATTTAAATTCCTCTTTTAGTTCAAAGTTAGGTTCGATGATCTCCACATTTTTTACTAATCCTAATATATCATGATATGTGTAATGAGTTGAACTCATGCCAGCTAACGTTGTTTCTAGTCGTCCAGAGTTATCGTACACGTAGGATACTCGGGCGGATTGATGTGGGAATATCTTGGATAAAATTTGTCCGTCGTCATTGTACATGATTTCGTATGGATGTCTGTTCATGGGAGAAAAGTACTGATATTTAAAAAATCCAAGCGATGTTTGCAGTGAGAATGTATGAATATGTCCTCTGGGCGTGGTGAGAGACTGCAGTGCACCAGAATCGTCGTATTGAAGCAGATAATCCGATCCTCTCGGTGTTGTAACTTTAAGAGGCTGAAAAAAATTAAGAATATTTTTTTTACATTTTTACGCGTTTGCGATGTTATCAGTACTTATTGTAAAATATTTAGCTACTTTAGTTGAAAAAAATAATAAATATTATTTGTTCAAATAATTTACATTTGCTGCTACGTTTTTAAAACATTTAAAGGCATTAGACATTTCAAGTTATTTCGTTTTTAAATAATGAAGCATTTTATTTGTTAAGACTTGAAATGAGAATTCATTATTTTGTCATATTATTGAAACCAGTATTAACCCTAAGTTTTACTTCTTGCTGACAAATTTTCCATCCAGATAAGTAACGACTCTATAAACATCCCTAACGAAAAAAGGTAGACTGAGTAGAACTAATAATATATAAACTAAACGATAGAATAAACTGAGCATAATAACTTACCAAACTACTGAACATATCCTTAAAAGCATATTGTAGAGAAGATCCATCCGCATATTTAATTTCATAAAGACGTCCGGCTCTATCAAAACCGTAATGCTCGCTAAGGTCACCCCATTTCCAACTGCTCAGCCTACTAAATCGATCATACTCTAGTTCGACATCAACAAACATTTCGTTTCTTGGAGTCCAACGGATCGGTCTGGAAGATCTGTCATATGTAACATTTAACAATTCCATCTTGTCATCCATAAAGACGCTTATTGAAGCCGTTTCGCGATCGTATTCCATTGTAAGAATATTCTCACCGTTAACCCGTAGCTTTTTACCAACTTTTGCAATTGATCTTGGAATATTTTTGTTGCCCTTGGCGTTTTGGTTTGGCCGTACATAATATCGCCATTCAAACCGGTTCGCTAAGTCGCCTCCAATTTCTGTACGTTGCTTACTTGGCACGGGGTAACTTTCTGCGAGTATGGGCTCTTTATCAGCTAAAATATTATAGGGCACGGTATCCGTTGTAACGCCATGTGACCAGGGAGATATTTTGGCTACGCCACCATCAGGGTATAAAATAATTTTATTTTCTGCATCATCAATTTTAGTCGAAACACTGGATCCCTTAATAAGCATTGAAACATGTTTCTCGTCATTTTCACTTACTCTTACCATAGCTCCTTTTATGCTGAGATCAAACGATAAGCTTATGACTTTGCCGGTTGGAGTTACGGCTGAAGTTAGGCGTCCAAATTCATCGTAATTATAAACATAGCTTCGACCGCTACTGTCTATTTTAGTTTTAAGTAAACCGGTTGGACCGTGATAATCGAAGGTAACATTGTAATTGTCGGGGGTACTTAGTTCATGCAGCATTTTCATTCTGGACATTCGAAGTCTACATTTTTGACCCTTAGTATTTTCAATCGAGTTTACTTGACTGGAATAATCTCGCAACAAGAACACTTTATTGCCAGCTGCGTCAGTCACAGTGCTTAGTTTTCCATTGCTAGTATTGACGTTGTATGTAAATACATAACTGGTTTCTCCAGTTAGTATATTCTTTGTAGCGATATGTTGGCCGAATCGATTAAATATGTAGATTTCTTGCGTTTCGGGTGAGTAAATTTCATATTCTCTTGACATGCTTGAATCTGGTATACTAGCCATCACAGATCGAATTCTATAATTAGCCTGATCACCAATATGTACATTTCCATCAGGACTTACAATTACTGCGGAAATAGTATTAAATTTGGAATTGGCAGCAAGATAATGGTCAGCTTCAAAACAGTCACATCCCCTTTCCAAACAGTTACATTTTGATTCAGCACCAGCATACGGTGATATTTTGCCATCGGTTCCTATAACTCTAACTCTATTAATTCTTTGCGAATCACTTTCAGCTACGTATAAATATCCTGAAGAGCTAAATGCTATACTTTGCGGCATTACTAATGTAGCATGTGTCGCTAGTTCAACGTCATACCCAGATAACGGTGATGCACAATGTAAAGGCCGACCAGCAATGACTTTAACTCTTCCATCCAAAGTAAGCTGAAGAATCATATGGTCGTCAATAATATGAAGCGTATTGTCAAGAGGGTTTATTGCTAGTTCTGTGGGCCAGCGAAGGTGAACTTCTTCGATGTTTAATGTTCCTTCACAGGGCAGTGGTTTCCAATGAGACTTATGCATATGATTACCAATCACGGTGGTTACAATGCCATCTCTATCTACCATTCTAATGTTGGTTCCATCAGCAAAGTATAAAACGTTGTCATTAGAAACAGCCACTCCCTTCGGATATGCAAGTTTGGCATCACGGGCTAACGCACCATCTCCACAGTGTGCTTCGTCTCCTGGTAAACATCTTTCACCGGAACCTACCACAGTCTCCCAGTTATGATCAGGATCACTAAGGTCATCGTTACTTCGTACTTTAATAATTTGGTGTGATTCTGGATCCGAAATATATAGTATTCCATCCAATGGACTTAAAGCCATATGGTAACGATAGGATACACGTGTGGCACTAAAAAAAAGGCAAATATTAGAAGGATATCGTTAAATGGTATAGAAACGTTTATGTTAATTGAATGTGTGTTCAGGAAAACTGCGTGTAAAAGAAATTTGAAACATAAATTGATATGTTAAATAAATTAAGAATATTTAACACTTACTTTAATCTCACTACTGTCTTAACAATGCCATCTGTCTGTATTTTTCTGATAAGATTAAAATCACCAACAAAAAGTGACCCATCCCTGTCACTGGCCAAAGCAACGGGAGCTAAAAGACGTTGCTTTGAAGCTTGCCCTTCACACTCTACACAATCTAAAGGTCTCTGGTGTCCATCTCCCATGGTAGTTAATATTACTCTGGGTTTGTGTTTTAGATAGATGTTAGATCCATCGCCTTTTTGTAATATTCCTTAAAATTGAAATTGTAATAAAATACCTTTTAAATTATTGTTAAATGAAAATATTATTTATTATAAATGTACTACAAATCCATATTCTTACCTTCGTGAAAATTGTAGCGATGATGTATATCCAAATTCCATCCACCAACGTCAGATATGCTCATATCATGGCCACTAAGTTTAGTAGTCTGAACATCCCAAATGATATCTTTGCAGTCGCTATACTGGTAGCCAACTTTAACTATAGCTGTGGTTACTCCATACACTCTTTGTCTATAGACGTTGAGTCTATTCCAGGCGTATGTAAACTTTATTACAGGGTCAGCTTCAAATACTTTTTCAAATAAAATGCCTTCAATCGTAATTCTTAAATGTATTAATTTTAAAGTAGGAGGGATTATATCAGGTGTAAGTTGTAGCTGTATAGTAGACAAATATCCTGCTGCTCGCGAACTGTGATATACTAAATGCAACCCAGTACCTGGAATCCCTAAACTCTCTTGGATAACTTGAGATTCTGCCAATATGGCACTTTTATCTGGACAAGCCCCTTGAAAACCATGCTTCCATGTAGCCAATACAACTGGTTTCATAGTATCGTAATCGTGCGTTACACATGGTTGGGGAATAATTAATAAAGCCTTCTCTTCACCCATAGTCATAACTACATTATCAATGATAACTACCTCATTCCATGGAACATATACTATATAAGTTTGAGGTCTAAAGGGAGACCGCCCAAATTGAAGCGTTACGGCTCCTCCTCCATTAACTAGTAAATCAAACCAACCATCATCTCTGGTTAATGTAAAACCCTCTAGAGGAGTACTGGTGCCTACTCTTACGCCCATCAAACCAGTTCCCATTTGAGTTACAACTCGACCACGAACCACAGCCGACCGACTGAAAAACAATACATATGTAAGTTTATAACAATTTATATGCAGTATATATTTATATAAAAGTACGAGAGAAAAGTTAGTTGGACATAAATATCTGAAAATCTATGTGTTGAAACAATATTTGACTTCGATACTTATGTTCATGTTCTTTTCTCTTTTAACGTCTACAACATGTTGGCAAAGCAAAATAAAACGACACGAACACAGTGGATAAAATAAAATACAAAGTATAAAAGGAAAACATAACATGTTTTATTGGCAGGCACTACATTTTTGTTCCGTGTTTAATGCAACTTAATTAAAGTATCTACGATAAAACTACGTTTGTGCTTTTCTTTACTTGGCTAGTCGCCTTACCTCGTATTGAAGTGGTTCCAAAACACACTGAGCAGCAAGAATGAAATAAAAGCCAATGTGTTAGACATTTATGGCGGTGTTCTTATATATGTTATAAATTTTTACTTTTAATAGGTGTGTAATAATATTTTTTGGGTAAATTATAGATAGCAGATAACTGATTTCGTAGTAATCACCGAAATATTCTTTAACAAAAAAACAATGCAGCGTAGTCAATGTAAAAGGGCATGTCAAGCTAATAATCATTTTAGTGTGTATATTTACTTATTTATTTATATAGAAGAACAACAAGATTATAAATTGCAGCAAATTTGAAACGTCCGCAGTATTATAACGCTTTTCACTAAAAATATATTTATTCTTGCTCAAAAATAAAAATTTTAAAAGGAATACTGATAGGTGCTTTTTAAGTAAATAAAACAATTCCATTAGAGAACACAACACAAGTGGGTGAGAGTGAATAGACTGTAATAGAAATTACAACAATAGGATGTGTTTTTGACTGGGGCACAACAATGCGTCTATAATAAATCTTTTGCAGGAACATATATAAACAGTACGTTTTATTGTAAAACATGTTTAAAAAGGATGTAAATTGAAAATCGCATACCTTTCATTGAACGTTTCTTGCCGGGCGTAGTTTTGCAGACTTCCTTCATCAATAAGGAACTTCATCCTTTCAAAGAAGGACGCCGTAATAGCTGGAGGCTGTTTCCTTAGAAGGATGTCGATTGGTTTTGGAGAAGAGACGCACAATTGGCTGATTTTGCAAGCGTGATTCGAGCAGCATTCGGGATCCTCGCAATCGGTTAATCCATCTAAAATGGAATAAGGTGTGATATAGCGATAACGGGATATATTTTCAATTCAATTTTGAGGCACAATACTTTAATGCGACCTAGAGATCAGATAAGGATTTAATATAAAGTGTGTATGTTAGGAAAGGCGTGATTTTTAAATCTTTTCGTATGAAAATTTATTAAGTTTATTAAATTATCCCACATTAATACAGGGTGGTGTGATATGCAACAATTTAAATCATATTTTACTACTTCTTGTCCAAGTTTTGTTACTGATTTGGTTGGTTATTATATAATAATAATAATATAATAATAAGTTTATTTAAAAAAATTTAATAACATAATAAATATGTTTATGTTGTCTTCGATAAACTTATTCTTCAATCCCCTGAAGCTGAGCTTGTTAGGGGCAAATCTTATTTTTTTTTAGCATGTAAAATCATAAATCATAAATATGCATTAAAAATAAAGTTTTTT
Organism: Polydrusus pterygomalis; assembly: GCA_963969555.1. NCBI lineage: Eukaryota > Metazoa > Arthropoda > Insecta > Coleoptera > Curculionidae > Polydrusus > Polydrusus pterygomalis. Next base: position 27,873,008 of record OZ018379.1, read on the forward strand.
AAAGTAAAAATGTTAATTTATAATATAAACGCAGCTTTTTTGAAGAAATATATTACCTATATAAAATTATTAATTTATAATTTTTAAGTAAAAAATATTACTTATATAAATTATTCAGAACAATATTAATTAATTAAAGCATTTCTAAAAATATTTTCAAATTGTCTGTTTTTAATATCCATGTTTTTATTTCAACTTAAAATTTTTTTTTTAAAATATTGTACGTCACGCAACCGAAAATTAGTGTTTTGCAGGTCTTTCCAAGCTTCCAGGACTTGCCTACGGCTCGCCCTGGAAATGCTTGTCTCGGCCTGAAAAACACTACTTTCCGGTCTTGTAACGTAAATTACTATTTTGAAGACAAATTGGTAAAGTTAGCTTCATTGTTCATTTTTGAACCAGACAACTTTGATTGCAAGGAAATTAGTTCAGCCCAAGCCACTTATGTGACAAACACAATTTTCTGGTTAGGTTTATTATTTAAAATCTTCCTGACGCAAGCCGACATTAATAACTTAAGATTTAAAGACATCATGGCAATAAGTTTAATTTACCTCTATCAACATTTAAAAAAAGGCTTAGAGATCATACTATTGGTGTTCTTAATTTTAATTGATGAACTAATGATAATATTACAATCTTAGTAATAGGTATAAGCCTGTACACAACATTGTAAACCGTGGGTGCCAAGCCTGGGCCATTGGACTGTTGGCATCTCATTTGTGCAAATAAATAAATAAATAAATAAAAACTATATTATATCTATTAGGTACTGTTTAGATGTAATAAAATATGTATAGTGTTACACTTTTGGTTGTAAAGTTATATTAAATCTAGGAATTTGGGTTTTAGTAAACAAGAAAATAGTCCAGGGAATATAAGACGTTGTTTGTAAAAAAATGGTTTCGGGATTTTCTCTTGCAATATACCTATTTTTATTAATAAAAAGTTTTATAATTTTTTTTAAATAGTGGTTACGTACCTTTATCATTATCTCTTCCATCGTTACAGTTTTGTTCCAATAAAACACTACAATCAGATCCATCCCAGCCATTGTCGCATCTGCACTCCCACATGTTATCCGAATTGAATCTGCACTGGCCATGAGCGGAGCAGCTGTTTGGACATCCCTCGATTGTGCAATGCTTTCCATTCCAACCAGTAACACAAAGGCAAGTGCCATTTTTGCACTGACCGTGTTCATTACAGCGAGGATCGCACTGTTTCAAGTTGCAGAATTCACCTGACCAACCGGGATCACACTGACACGCTTCAGAAACGCAGTGACCATGGTTTCCACAATCCAAATCACACAGTTCTAGAAATAAATAAAAAAAATGATGTTATACCTAAAACTTGTTTATTGACAAAGGATGTAACCGAGGTCAATGAGTATACATTTAATTTAGGGATGTTACGGAATAGCTTTTTCTCGTACCTAGTTGGACCTGTACCTATTCCAAACCCGAACCTATTCCAAATACCTATTACAGGTCCTATTCCAGGTCAAACTTAAACGCCGCTCCGCCGATTGGCGCTATTCCGGCTACATGACCGACACGAGTTTTTAAAGAAGGCCGCTAGAACTCCAGCGTGGCCAGCAGTTTCCGATTGTTCGAATTAAATTTCGTTATAAATTTTTGTAATAGATTAATATTTTTCGCACCAGACTTTTTAGGAACATTTGATTGTAACGGAGGCCTATTATTTAAAGAAACATGAAGAATAGGCATAGGTACAGGGTTATCCAACCAAGACTAGACAAGGCGATTTTTTGACTTTTCCTGTACTTTTATAAAAAAACTGAAATAGCCATCTTAAGTCATTTTCTCCCGCGAATTAGAATATCTTCAGCAAAAAACAATTGAACATCAAACAAAAGTACTAGGGGTCACTTTGATATTTTTTTAAATGGGATGCCGTATTTTTAATGAGCTTATCCGATTTCTCATATAAATTTTGATCTAAAATGTTGGATTTTTATTTCAAAAACGCCTTTTTTCTTCAGTTTTAAATTCGGAAAATGTTCGTCTACCGTACGATTAATACCTGATAGATGGATACCCGTTTCACCTGTTCACCCTTTAACCTGCTTTAAAGCGTCCGTCAGTTAGACAAAATAATCAAGTGTCAAATTTCTATATATTTTTCACGAATTAATTACAAATAATGAAATATTCTTTAGAAGAACGGCTAAGTGTAATAAAATGATATTACAAAAGTGGAGAGAATGCTCGACAAACACAAAGAACGTGAAAAATATATAGAAATTTGACACTTGATTGTTTTGTCTAACTGACGGACGCTTTAAAGCAGGTTAAAGGGTGAACAGGTGAAACGGGTATCCATCTATCAGGTATTAATCGTACGGTAGACGAACATTTTCCGAATTTAAAACTGAAGAAAAAAGGCGTTTTTGAATTAAAAATCCAACATTTTAGATCAAAATTTATATGAGAAATCGGATAAGCTCATTAAAAATACGGCATCCCATTTAAAAAAATATCAAAGTGACCCCTAGTACTTTTGTTTGATGTTCAATTGTTTTTTGCTGAAGATATTCGAATTCGCGGGAGAAAATGACTTAAGATGGCTATTTCAGTTTTTTTATAAAAGTACAGGAAAAGTCAAAAAATCGCCTTGTCTAGTCTTGGTTGGATAACCCTGTACATCCACCATATATGCTTGTCTTTTTAATTAATTCCTCATTGCTGGTTGCATATCCTACATTAAATACGCTATATTTTGTTGCCCAATAAATTATTACAATATTTTTAGAAATATTTATTACTATTTCCCTTTATCTTCATTTAGTGAGATTATTTTAATTATTGCAATGTGCTTGTAACGGCAACGTTTAAAATTCTCAACTGCAAATTCGCCATATTATAAACATATTATATGAATTTAAAGCAAAACCTGTAGCAGTTCCATTCCCTATATCGTACCTGTACCTGACAACTTGAAAAAGGAATAACAATGAAACCAGAGAATCAAACATGTGACAGTGCCAACGGACCTGGAATAGGTATACCTGGTAATAGGTAATAGGTACGCGGAATAGGCAGATGATACCAATTCCAAAAGAACAGGTCCAGTTCCACTGTAACACCCCTAATTTAATTTACCTTTTGAGCAGTCTTCACCAGACCACCGTGGTTCACAGGTGCAAGTTTGTGACTCTAGATCAAACGAACCGTGTCCGGAACAATCTGGAAGACATTGTAGAGCATCTTTGTCCATTTGGGAGCAATCAGGGCCTTTCCAGCCTTTCTTACAGATGCAGGTTCCCTCAACGCAGTAACCGTGGGCAGAGCAAGTTGGATGTGGGCAGTCCGCTATAAGATAAAATTTATCCTATTACATTATTTTTTTACTTTGCTAAAATTTTAACGCCCGTTTTAAATGTAATGTTATAAATAAGTTGCAAAACGCCGAGACAAGGTACGTCACGAAAATTGGTACTTAGTGAATCCTCTACAAAAGATATTAAAATATCTGTCCTGTTCGATCATAAATCTCAAAGTGTGTGAAATAAATGTTAATAGTAACAGCATAGTTTTAAAAGCATGCTTTTGAAAGAACCAGGCATAACCAGCAATTATTTTAAATAGCAAAAACGGACTGTAAAATATTTATTAAAAAAATAATTTTCAGAATGTAATTATTTTTTGTCTACCATTACAAAATGAAATTATTTGTTAAATATAGGCAAGCAAAAATAAATACGTTTCAGTTAATTTAATTCATTTATTTGATAAACAAAATATTTTAAAAATATATCTATGTATGTATGTATGTTTCAAAATTAATTACTTGTAAAAACCAATTTATATATAAAATAAATGAATTATTATTAGCCCAGTTAAACCCAAATAACTGGTATTAACATTAGGCGTTTTTATGAAGTCAAGTCAAGAATTTTATGAATATAAAGCATAATATACACTATACAGTGTCACCAGTAAAGCTCGCACAATATATGGGATTTTTTTTTAGCATTATTCAAAATTTGACTTTGGCATCAAGTTCTGCTTCGATCGAGATGAAAATTAAGCAAAAAAATAGTAGTCACGTGATTCGCATTATCTGTAAAATTTTAATTTTTTTCAAAAATGGGGATATTTCTGAAAATATCGAAGAAAGTTATTAGAAAAAAATGCAGTTTCTAGCCCACATGCAAAATTTCAGCTGCATAAGTTAATTTTGATTTTTTACCTATATTTTGTAAATTGCACCAGTTTTGCATAATAAGACTCAACGCAACCTACATAAAACTTCTTAGTTTTGACAAGGTTTTATTTCAGATACATTTTCTTTAAAGTAGCGCCATATTAAATGTATGTTTTTCTACCAAATGAAAATTGGGCTATTAAAATTCGGTCGCATGTGATGCAAAGTTTATTTGTTTTTGACCCTGTATAAGAACTTCATAACATAACTATTTTTGAAAACGTAGCTTGTGTCTGAAAGTAATACACCTTAATATTAAGACAAAAAAGAACACAGTGTCATCAGTAAAGTGTTTTTTAAGTGGAAAATAAATTTTATTTTAACAACGTAAAGTTTATCTATTTTCAACGATTTAATTTAAAACCCCTAAATTATAATTTATTATTAAGCTATGTCATAATAACGTTAAGATACAAACTACGTTTTCAAAAATACTTATTTTATGAAGTTACCTTATACAGGGTCAAAAATAAATAAACTTTGCATCACATGCGACCAAATTTTAATAGCTCAATTTTGATTTTGTAGAAAAACACACATTTAATATAGCGCTACTTTAAAGAAAATGTACCTGAAATAAAGCCTTGTCAAAACTGAGAAGTATTATGTAGGTTGCGTTGAGTCTTATTTCGCAAAGTTGTGCAATTTACAAAATATAGGTAAAAAATCAAAATTATCTTATGCAGCTGAAATTTTGCATGTGGGCTAGAAACTACATTTAAAAAACTTTTTCTAATAACTTTTTTCGATATTTTCAGAAATAACCCCACTTTTGATTTATTATTTTTTTTTTGAAAAAAATTAAAATTTGACAGATAATGCGAACCACGTGACTACTATTTTTTTGTCAAATTATGTATTAAGCTATTAATAAAAAAAATCACTTTATCGGACTTCGATTGTCTTTATTTTTTTACTCAACAAAACGTTTGGGTTAGTTAGTATCTCTAACCGTTTTCAAATGCAAACTAAATTATAATTCTAAGACTACTGTCATAAATACTATCCATCTACAATGAAGCTCGATGACTTCGCCTAGGAGAGGCGTCCAGATGTTGGGGTTATCTATACTTGATTTACTAAACACACAATTGTTTTGGTTCATAAATCTGCTTCTTTAAATTTGTGTTATCGCCAGTGCTGTTCCTTGTTCAAAACCTTAGCTTCTGACCACTGCATATGATGTTGGTTGATCCAAACATCTTCCGCTATACCTGATCTCCAAGTTTCACATCTTAGAGTATAAGTATTTCACAAGTTATTTAAGTAATCAGTATTTACCTGAAGACGACTGGAGATACATACCAACGTTGAAACGTTCTGTATTAGAACAAATAAGACAATGCAACAAAGTCCAAAAGTCCTCTGTCATTCAAAATTGTTATTGTTGTTAATTGTTAGGTAAAACATGTACGACGTGGCTTGTGTTATTTTGGCATCAAAGCAAGTTAAATTGATACAAGTTTTATCGTTAGTTCTTGCAGTAGTTTAACGCAGTAAATTAATATTATTGTCAGTCACGTATTAAAAGCTGATGGAAATACAAATCTAATCAACAGTGCAAAGTATGTTAGGTTTTTAGTAACAAAAGAGGGAGTTTTCCTTACCCTCTTCACAAAATTTTCCCTTATAACCCCGGATGCAGTTGCATTTGCCATTAGCACAGTGCCCATGCCCGTTGCAATCCGGCACCTCACATTCGTCATGCCTTAACTGGCATTCCTTGCCTTTCCAACCTGGGTTGCATTGACATTCGCCGTTGATGTACTCGCCTCGTTGGCTGCATAGGACTGGACACACGCCTGATGGCAGAAGTAAATTGGTAAGTAAATATCATGCTGTATTACTTATGCAACACTAACTAATTACAAGTCTTAAGAAAATTGGTGCATATTCAATGTAATTTTGGTTAATTTTATTTTTTATAAGAAATAGGGTTTTGTAATTCCCTGTGTAAATTGCGGCATATTTATTAGTGTCTGAGATACGTGGATGAGTTTGAAGCGTTAGCCAGACTTTAAAAGCTGAGCTAATATAAAATTTGAAAAAATAGTCCATACTTTAAGTAGAGTGTAAATTTGAAAGGAAATAAATGAGAAACTTTAAGGGAAGGAATATAATACTTTATACTATAATATACATGTAGAGAATTTACCATCATTTAAACTTAAATATACCAGAGGAGGAAGACTTAAAGTGTCTCATTTATTTCCTTTCTAACATAGAATTGTCACTTTACAAACTTTTAGCCAGCTAAATTACTTTGAACAAAATGTGTATCATCTTAAAGATAAAAACGAAAATACACTGTGTTTAAAAGTTATATCAGTCAATCTGTAAAAACCAAATAATACCCTAGACACAGAAACTTACTTTCACTACAGTCATCACCACCAAAACCTGGATTACACTGACAATGACCCATCAGGCATTCTCCTTTTCCACTGCAACCATTTGGACAGTTGTGCGTCATATCGTCAGCTACAGCAGCTACGAAAGCAACCTCTTGTGGATCACCGTCGTCATTATAAAGTGAAAGGAACCAATGTCCCTGTTCCATGTAGTGAGTAACTTCTTTTTTCACAAACGACTAAAAACGGTTTTTTTTAAAGATTTAACATCCTAGATTAACCAAATCATTGAATAGGAAAGAAATTAAAAAATCATAATAAAAATTGGATTGATTTGTAGAAACATTTGTTCTGTTGGGAAAATATCTCTTATATTTATCATGAATCCTCTAGGTAAAGTTCTTCAGATTTGCATTGAAATTGAAAACCCGAACAAATCCCAGTGAACTTGCACATTCAAGAACAACGTACCGTTTACATATCAATTTAAGCAGAAGAGCATATTATTACATCAGCAAGTTTACTTGCTGATTCTAAATAATTTCAGCATTAACATTTAAACTTACATATGATGCTCTCGTAGTTCTAGCTTTAAAGCCACTAAGTACTTCCAAAATATGATACTGTGTGTGCGTAGGTAAGGCATTTCTCCTCGCGTAGACTCCTATACTGGCTCCTCTTGGTATACTGTAGTCGAACTTTACATACGCTGCTTCTGATTGGTAGAACTGCATGTTCCAGTAACCGTAAGGAGGAATTTCTTTTGATAATCTTTGGCCTAATAAGATCTGTGAGAATGTTGTACCATCTGGGGGAAATGATTGAGCAGGAAATGTTCGAGCGCCTAAAGGAAAAACGGGCAAATAATTTTATAAAAAAAAAAAAAATTAATAAATATATTTAAAAGAATTATGTAGAAGTCTTATTAAATATGTAATGCAATAGCGAAGTTGACCTTATTAAGCAAGTATATTTTTAAGTTAGTGTTTTATATGCATTTTCTGGTAGACCTATTGCTAGATCGGTGACGGTTAGACTTAAGGCTGTTTTATCATGAGGTATAAAAATAAGTTTTTGACAAAGTTGTTCTGAAATAAATTTTTTGACTTGGGCAATGATCAATCTCTTTTGCTACTGAATTTTGATTGTAGGGTAATGGTCTAATACTGTTAACTGTTGATGACTATTTAGAACAATTACTGAAAAAATATGGTTCTTGCTAAATATAAGATTAATATCAATGGTACGAGCGGAAGAAATCTCATTATTCAGGTATATCCATCGTGTCGTAACTTTGTACAGGGTGGCCCTTTAGTGTGGCAAAGTACAATAGCTCCGTTACTATTTCAAATACATTAAAAATATTAATACAAAAGTTGAAGGGCAGTAAGTGACTTATAACGTAAAATTATTTTTAACTCTATAGGGTGGCTCAAAAAAGCGGAACAAGAAAAAATGTACTTTTTTCAAATGGAACACCCTGTATATTTTTACATTTTTAAATTCCACATAAAATTACAATTATTTTTTATCAAATACATTATTAGTCTATACTTTATAGTTTCCGAGATATTGACTCTTGAAAAGTGACATTTTTGAACTTTGACAGCTTCTAACTTTCTAACACTACGTCTTAGAGCAAAACGGCTTACATGTCCCTATCTTCAATTTTTATTATCTTCCCAAAAAAATCAACTTCCAGTTAAACCGGAACAACTATATTTCCTGCTTTCGAGTAACATCCGGTTTAACCGGAAGTTGATTTTTTGGGAAGATAATAAAAATTGAAGATAGGGACATGTAAGCCGTTTTGCTCTAAGACGTACTGTTAGAAAGTTAGAAGCTGTCAAAGTTCAAAAATGTCACTTTTCAAGAGTCAATATCTCGGAAACTATAAAGTATAGACTAATAATGTATTTAATAAAAAATAATTATAATTTTATGTGGAATTTAAAAATGAAAAAATATACAGGGTGTTTAAAAAAAGTACATTTTTTATTGTTCCGCTTTTTTGAGCCACCCTATAGAGTTAAAAATAATTTTACGTTATAAGTCACTTACTGCCCTTCAACTTTTGTATTAATATTTTTAATGTATTTGAAATAGTAAAGGAGCTATTGTACTTTGCCACACTAAAAGGCCACCCTGTATATCGATCCAGTCAAATTAATGGTTATTTCCAAGATATCAACATTTAATTTTCTTATACAATTAAGCAATTACAATGATAAGATAAACAAATTCCTTCTAAACATTTGGAATCGATTCGGTATAAATATGAAAGAAATAGTTAATATCGAGTGAAAATTAATTAATATGTCCTTAAATTACTACATGTTTGAATTTCATTGAAGAATTCCGAGAAACGCCATTAAAAGAAATAAAATTAAAAATTAAACAACTCAAATCAAAACAATAATTATACTGAAATTCTATCAAAAGGATTGATGAGAGAAAAGTTTACAAGCATAGGTGAAATATTATTAAGACTAATCAATAACTACCTAAAATTTGGAGAAATACCTGAAGACCTAAAAGGTATTTTAATGACGCCAGTTCCAAAAGTTTAAAATAATTTTTGAAAAATGGTGAAATGATGCCAATAAAGATTTTATGAAATATTCAAAAATTCTTAGAAATATAGTTTATGAACAAATTCTCGAATTTATTGAAGAAAACAAAATGTTAGCAAATATTCAACACAAACAGCAATTGAGAATGTGACTGAAAATTTGAAAAGGAGGGTTGTATTGACAGTATTTTTGGACTTCGTCGAAACAAGTTATAGGGATAAGTTATTAAAAAACAATATATAGTATATATTGGTATGTATTAAGGGGAGTTGGTTATAAATGGTTTCAAAAGTATTTAAGTAATAGACAGAAAAAAACAAAAATTTGTAAAAAAAATTTTAAAAAGGGAATTTATTAATATTGGGTTACCGCAAGGTAGCATTTTAGGACCATTATTATTTATTTTTTATATAAATGAGATGCCAAATGTTTTAAAACAAAGTTTCATTCAAATGTTTGCTGATGATATTTTATTATGTATAAAGGATAAAAATATATTGAAATGTAAAATTCTGAATTAAAATGTATTTCAAATTGATTTAAAGTAAATAGATTCGAATTAAATGTATTTAAAACAAAATTTATGGTTATTGGAAATAACGTAAAATTATACAGATATAAATATTTTGGTTGATGATGAAAAATTTGAAATTATACATGCTTTTAAATATCAGTAATGGTCATAACATAATGAGATATCCCCCCGCACACACGTATTTTGTTATGGAACCATGGAAAATACAATGTCGGTTCACTTGATTGCTGGAAACCAAGCAGCAACGGAAAAAAAATTATTTCGGCAAATATTTTGCTAGGTTGTTTAAAATAACATTTCAGATTTTAGTGTAAATATAAGATTTTACGAAATATAAACTTGTTTTCCTGAACATATTATAAACAAAGCTACTTAAGCATTATACATGCACCTAATAAGGGCGTAGATAAGGTCTTAAATAAGCAATTTTTGTGAACGATCAATATGTTTCAAATATTCCATTAGATAATTACTACTTCTAAATAAAATCAAACGATTTATACGAATCCCATGCTTGGCACCGGCCACAATATGTGAAAGGGTATCTAAGTAACGAGATAGCGAAAAATACCAAAAGCCATAATAGTGCATGCAATACATTATGCTTATCCTATATCTACAAAATAGCAAGTAATTCATCCCTTTGAAAAATTAGTAATCATCTTTTTATTTACAAGCATTATCGGCAAAAGCTTAATGAACCAATACAAGCGAGTAATAGCAAATCCCAATCAACAAATAAGATCAAACAAGCGTGCATCAGATAAGTGCAACCTGTTTTAATGACATATTGGTAAAATGAAAACGTATTATTAATGGAGTTGCCGATTGCTTAGCAAGTTAATATAGCTAAGCCGTTATATTATCGGTATATAGTCATTACCTTCTAAAATGAGGATCGTAGGTGGAGGCGGTAATTTCGTGGTCACATCAGGACAGTTTGGTTCAGACGTTTCAGTTGTCTCGGTCATTAACGTTGACTCTGTCGTGGACAATGTAGAGGCATTATTATAAATCATTGTAGAGCTTATTTTCTTCTTAGTGCTACCATGCTCCTTGGAACCAAATAGCCCGTCATAATCATAATCGTAAGTACCATTTAAATCTGAAAATTCATTAGAATTTTCTAGGCAAGGACAGTCGCACTCACAAGCGGCACCCTGATGAGTATATACAGCAGCATTATTAACATTATGCGGTTTTTCTTTCTCACTAAGCTGGGTAAAAGAAGCAGCTTCCTTTGTGTCGATATTAACCCCAGGTTCGTTACCATCGGTGGGTACAGATACAGAAAGTACATACACAGGGTGGGTTTGGTAAGGATTTTTTGGATCAGGGTCAGTGGAGATAGTAATATTGACTAGTACCCTTTTAGAAGGTATGGAAGAATTTTTGGTAGATGAAGGAATTTCAACAATTTTTACATTGGGTTGGGTGATATCTGGTAAAGATTCTGGGGTTGTAGAAATATTAGTAATGTTAGGCACAAATGGCGCTTGCTTAATCTTAACATTTTTCAAATTTTCCTTGGAGGAATCATCGTTTGAAGGAATTAAAAGGTTATCTTCAGTTAGTTCTTTAGATGTATCGTCAGTTTTCTTCTCCGTTTTCTTCTTATCTTTTTGGTCGCTGTTATTATTTTCTACACTTATATCATCTTGTTCGTAAATGAATATCGGCGAATCGTGTTGCACCTCTCCAGAGGCTATTGTACCAGCTTCATTTTCTTTTGACTCTGTTCTTATATCATCCACAAACACAGAAGCATCACTTATATTTTCGGAGCTTGTTAGGTCACCATATAAAACTTCCAGGTTCTCTTCGAAATTAGTTGTAGACTCTAAGAATTCAGATAAATTATGTTCATCTGTGGCTGTTACTAACTGCGGGTCAGTGTAATCGGATTTAGTATCCTCGGTGCTAATATCTTCGCGTGTAGAAGAAAGAGGTGGGCTATTAGTTGAAGTAAACACATCAAAAACCAAAAGCTTTGAAGTATAAGACTCAGAGTCATGCAACAAAGACCCACTAGGACCACTGGTACTAGCATGCGAACTATTGGAATTTACATGCTCACTAGAACTGAAAGGTGGTATATCGGTTTCACTTGAATTAAGTAACAAAATAGCATGCGGTGGACTAACTTCTCTACGTTTTCGGGCAAACACAAGCTGATTAAAATTACCTCCGTTATTATTTGATGAGGGCTTCGGTCGACTGGATGTAGAATGATTAGTTTCAGAGGGAGCAGTCTTGGAGGCGGGAATGATGTGTGTATTGTCACCTACGAGCACTGCACAAGGCTTGGTGCTTTGATATGACCAATTTAGTAGACTTGAAGCTAAAACAAAAAAAAATTACATGTGTAAATGAAACATTTAGGTTTAGTAAATATTTTGTACACACATTTAACTATATAATTTTGCTGATTGCCTCAAATAAAGTTTTATAATTCAAATTTATTGCGAAAGAAAATATATATAGTGATTTGGTTTATATCTTTATTACTAATAGGTTGTTAAGATGTCATTAACTTGTCCGTAAATACTACCAAAAATCTATAAATTAAAGAAAACACTTTTTAAATACGTTTTCAATTAATAATTATTACATAGCACACAACGATTTTAAACAATAAATGATCCAACCAGACACCGTTGATTATGAAATGAGTGATATTTACAGAAATGATTTATTCACAATAGAAGTTCTGGTTAATAAATGAAGAGTTAATTCAACAGGGTCAATTTAAAACTGAGAAAGTCATATCTTCTAATGTCATTTATGTCACAGTCAAAGTGTCTGGTTAATTCATTTTTGATTAAAATCATCGTATAACCAGATATAAAATTGATTAAAATGGTTTGCGTTTAATTTCAGTTTCACCATTTTACAACTTAAGTAGATACCAAATGTTTTCGCAAAAACTTTTTATTTTGTGCTGTTGTTGTTAGCAAAAGAGAAACTTAAAAATAGAACCTTAATGGAGCTTTCATGGACTCAAAAATTGAAGTTTAGAAGAAACACGATATGAAGAAAATTGGCGATGTTAAAACCATACTGAGTATTTAAAACGTTATTAAATTGGGCGTAAGCCAACCAAATGAAATGGGAAAGAAGAAAACCCTTGCTAAGAAGGAGTCGAAGATTATTTAAAAAATCTTTCTTTAAAAATAAAACTTATCGAACATAAAAAGTCTTTAAGACATTGTGAAAGTAAAATTGTGGTATCATAATGATATATTTCGTAGAAATAATAATAATCCTCAGTACCCCAAAAACACTTTTCTACGAAATATATCATTATGATACCACAATTTTACTTTCACAATGTCTTAAAGACTTTTTATGTTCGATAAGTTTTATTTTTAAAGAAAGATTTTTTAAATAATCTTCGACACCTTCTTAGAAAGGTTTTTCTTATTCCCCATTTCATTTGGTTGGCTTACGCCCAATTTAATAACGTTTTAAATACTCAGTATGGTTTTAACATCACCAATTTTCTTCATATCGTGTTTCTTCTAAACTTCAATTTTTGAGTCCATGAAAGCTCCATTAAGGTTCTATTTTTAAGTTTCTCTTTTGCTAACAACAACAGCACAAAATAAAAATTTTCTGTCTCCTGAGGATGAACGTTTCTACGTTCGAAACATGTAGAGACCCGTGAATTAATAATTTTTCTATTAAACTTTGTGGAGGAAGACTTTGTGTTTTTTTTTCCTTTTAATTTTTAAATATTGCTTCCTTGGCAACTTATTAATAACTTTGACTCCCTTACATACTAAGAAGGATTTAGTCTTATAGTCTCATTTACTCTTAAACTCACAACTGTCAATTTAAGACGTTCTTAATTTTAATACCTTTTAGTCATAATCAGATATAAGAAACCAGACAGGAGTAACAATTTTAAACAATTAATAGTCCTGGAATAGTATACCAAAAGAAAAACGTTGATTGACGACCAAGACATTGGTGTGGCCTTTTCTTAAGGAATATTATGATAAGGATTGATTAGAGACCTAAAAATATTATATAAGAAGAATCATTGGCCAAAAAGGTATTTAGGCTGATGTCTTTCTCATTAATCTAATAGTCTCAATATTCTGGAAATACTAATAGTATAAATTATTTACATTTAAAAGAATAGTGGGTGGAGTGACAGGCAAACGTGAATTAAGAACAAGAACTGTATAGCGTAAAAGCGATCTATTTCACACTGTATTTAGGAAAAATTATACAAATATTACCAACATGGTTAAATAAAAAAAAAATTTCAGGTTATATAAATTTCCATTTGTAGAAAATGTAAACACATAAAATGCATTACCATGATTTATTTATAACCGACCTATTAATTTACTTATGGAATTGAAAACAAAAAGTAATTTATTTTGTATCATTAACAATTTATCTCTCAGCATGCCTCTACCTACCACCGACCTTTTAGCAAATTAAAATAAAGGGCAGACTAAATATTGAAACCTTTACGCCCAGGATATTCACAAAAAAGATTGTAATGAAGCCCTTTTGGTGCACCAAAAAACATACTAAACTACCATCGGATGCGGATAAGTTTCATGCCATTGCCCGAATGGTAATATGAAACGATACCGAATAAAAAAAATCAAGTGGAAATCATTTGTAACATCAGTTTTTTTTAAAGGAAGGCCCTTTCGAACATAGTGAAGCTTACTTAATCCGCTCCATTGTAACCCTGACCGTTTCAGTTTTACCTGAGGTGATCCTTACCAGCTGTTGCAACATATGGCAGATCGGGAACCACATTTCGATAATAAATAAAATTCGTGTCAAAACTTATCGCGTCCTGGGTTTACAGAACTAATGAAGAGGAGATTTTTGTAATACTTTGCCACACACAAAAAGAAATGTCTGAAACTTGAGGAATGTTTACCTAAGCACTACTAAGTAGAATAACAGAGTGTGTCCCTTTAGGTCGTTTTTCGTTACAAGCAGTTTTACCAACGCAAATAACTCGACGATGAGAAATTCATCTAGTACATTTTTCTATGTACCATTGTGCACAAAAAAAACTGGGACAAAAAATGTTCTTTATATTCTAGCTTTTGGACTATAATAATTAAAATTTAAACACAACGCTGCCGTGGAAATTAATATATTCGTGTTAATTTTATTATTGTGCGAATTTCACCTCGATAATTAAATAGGTAATTTCTAAATTGCGGTATTAGAAAATAAATAATATGACCTTTTTCGACTTAGTTTTCAGATAGTTATCCTCTAAAGTAAAACAACGTATAAAGTATGTAACTAAACAGTTTACCTACTTAATTATGTGACATATTTTTGTCGAGAAGATATCAAAAATAACAAAAAAACCATTAAATATATTATTTTTTACATTTTAATATTTAGTCATATTATAACCATTATTATTAATGACTTTTTGAAGTCGTCGAGGCATACAGGGAACTAAATTTCTTATATAATCCTAAGATATCAGACCCCATGATTCTCTTATTTTTTCTAGTAGTTCCTGTTGATTTCTGGGTCTGAAGTCATGTTTATATATTTGGTCATTTCACCCCAAACATTTTCTATGGGGTTGAGATCGGGACTCTTAGATGGGCAAGGTAAAACGTTTATTTCATTTTCTTGCAGATATTGCTGGACTAGTCGAGATTTATGAATTGGGGAATGGTTATGCTGAAATATGAAATTTTCTCCGTATACTGCCGTAACTGTTGGTTACAGGGTGTGTCTTAATATATTGCAGTATACGGGGGTATTGAGCCTTTCTTGCACTACACTGCAAAAAATTAGTGTAATATTACATTTTCTTTTAGTAACATATTTGTTAAATTTCCTAAATAAAACATGTATTCTAATTTTTAAATAATTTATTTGGGATTTTTCAGATGTAACTAAAAATTCATAATATATTACTAAAGTTTACTAAGTAAAACAAGATTACATTTTAAAATTCCCATGAAAATACCAAAATAAATAATTTACCTAAATAATAAAAAATTTTCAAGTATATATTATGTAAATGCGTCAAAGCAGCTTTATGTCAAAATATGTTTGACAAAGTTGCATAACATTTTACTGAAAATGAGAAAATTACAATTTAAAAACCATTTTATTATAACTGAATTTTACTTTACAGTATATATTCGGTAAATCTGCTTTAAGTCTTAATATGTTTGACACAATCGCATAATATATTTCTGAAAATGTTCTATTCCCGCGATTTTTATACTGCCGCGCCATGCAAGCTGCGACGACGGCGCACTGTAACTACAATAATAATTCGGCATTTATCTTTTGGCGTTCCAGTAGAAGACATGCTTTTTCTTGTTGTTTTAATTGATTTGTGGTGGTGATCTAAACTTATTTTAGTATTGGGAATATAAGGTAAGTCTACATACTTTTCTGCTAGTAAAAAACTAAACTCATTTATATACTATATCTCATCAATTCTTTGTGATGGATATAATATGTAACCTGCGGCCTAATCCCGAGTTTATTCGAGATCATTTTAAGAATGTTTTTAGTTAACATTTCAAATCAAATTTTAATAAGATTTTTTTTTTCATTTTAGAGATGTCCCATTTCTTTGTTTACGTTAAAAGGGAACAAGTCAGCAATTAGGGATACGCTACTTTTTCTGAAGCACTAAAGGTACCATTTTCCTTGTATTTTAATATTAATATCAAATACCCACACCCACCCAGATGCTGCGTTACTCTGGAACTTATCCAAAATACATTTGTAAAATGCACCCAGATTCAGGAACCAAATCTAAGACTGTATCAGCCACATGTTAGTTAGGTCTGCATGTAATAAAAACAGTATTTTTTTTTTAATAAATAACTTAAATTTGATCAAACATCTGACGAATGTTTAAATTCTTTTGCGGTAATGCAAAATTTCGTCAAATGTGTGACCGACTTAAGGTTCGTTCCAAATTTTCTTTTTATTATTACACCTGTAGAATATAGACCCCACTTTTCACAGTTAAATTGGCCGTTATTATAAATTTAGTTGGCAAAATTATTATTAAACTAAACTGTCTGTAATCACAATTTACATTTATGTTACTTGCTAATAACGAAATAAATTTTATTTGTGATTATAGCTTTTAACTCTATATAGCAAGGTTTAAATGTTTTTGCAAAATTAATTAATCACTGTATATTTACATTGTTTATTACTGAATAGTACGGAATAAAATTAAGTAATAGATTACATAAAGAATCCAGCATATATTAAGTAATTCTCATAAGTAATCTAACTAAACTTCATGATTATATGACTAAATTTACAGTTATTAAATATGGGAAATTCCTATACTTTTAAGGGATAAATAAAATTACTGTATATATTTTGCGAGAGTTTACCTAATCTGTTTATGAAATTTACTGAATATATAACTCAAGAATGTCAACGTTTTTATATAATTTTACCTACAATATAACTTAAAAATATCAAACTTTTAATAAGTAATTTTACGGAATCTTAAACTGAAAAACGTCAAGAAAAGTTTTATGTAATTTTACGGAACATTACGTTGGCCTCTGTGTGACCAACGTAAAGTTACTGAAAATTACATAATAATTTTTTGTAGTGTATTTTGCAAACTCCTTGACCTCTGCTACTGATGCCATGCCCAAATGTATACAGAGAACCGACCACTCATATTTGTTTTATGGGTATATTGCTCATCATACCTCGCTCCTGTTGGTCTGTATACACCAATTTTTCCGTTGTCACAAGTCTTAAATGTCTTTTCATCGGAAAAAATTACTGTTTCCCATATATTATTTTGATTGACATAGTTTTGTGCAAAATCTAGCCTTCTGTCTTTATTTTGCTCTGTTAAGGAACATTTATTGGCAGCGCAACGACTCTGATATCTGAGCCCCGAATCCTTCGACGAGCAGTATTCATTGAACCAGGAAAATTGGTTCCTTAAGCAGCTTTTATTGCTGTTTCAAAGGGGTTATCGCGCAAATAGTTAATAACTTCCCTATCTTGAACTTCTGTTGAAATTTTTGGGCGGCCGGAACCTTGCTTTCTTCCAAAAGTTCCAGTCTCGAGTATTTTACTTTTACACAAAAGCACAGTATTTTTACTTATATGTAATTCTTCAGCAATATCTCTTTATAGGAACATGTTCTCTCACTCGCGTATATATATATAATAGCTTTTTGTTCCACACTTAACGAAGACATGTTTAACACTTTATAATATTTATTTATTATTACCACTTTGACAACAAATAAAAAATTTTGATATACCTATTGTCAAAATGAAATTTAAATATCAAAGCTGAAAATTTGTAATAGGCTGGGAAATAAAATTGCGTGTCCCAGTTTTTTTTTTGGGCGCAATGGTACATCATAGACGATCATAATTTTATTTTTTTATTTATTTATTTTATTTACATCCAATTACAGAATTATACAATAAATGTGTATCAGACCGGGATATGCACTGGATGCAAACAAGCTACGTCGCGAAAGCTTTCGATAAAGCTAGTAGGCTAGTATGACTCTAACAATTGATTTTTGCACGTGCGTAAAGCCATGACATTATTTTGTCCATTCCTATGATTTTTTATGCACCTGGGTAACCAAATTCTGTGAGAATAAATACTTACACCTACTACGAGTGTTTTTATACAATAGATGCATACCTACCGTAAAATCATTAAAAAAAGAGCTTTATGGGTAGGTTGTGTGCATATATTAAAACCAAATGGGACATAATGGATATTACTAAATCAGAATGACTTTTACCAGTACTAAGATTGGTGTACCAGATGTGGAGACTAAATATGGACCTAAGCAAACAAAGATAATTACGGATATTTACTAAAAGGTCTTAATGACTTGCAACAGTTGCAACTGATATTTCGATTTCCTTTTCATGAAATGGAATGAATAGGACGACAATATTTATATGTTTTTTTACATCTGTTAATAATACTGGGATTATTGGGAATATTTTTTTTCTGCGGCACATTTCAAAAACAAATTCTTTTCATTTTGGTTTATTAAAATCCCAAATGCTGGTTTGGGGATAGCCACCTGATGGTGGCAATAATGAGATAAGAAGGAAGAAGTGAAAACAGTATTTTTCTAAAATATTAAGACATACAAAACAATTAATAAAATGTTTAATGTTTCCACATTCTACTAATTACAGTCTAAATTTATAGAATACTGTAAGGGCTAAAATGCGTTAAGGTATAAGACGCATTAATTTGTAAATACGCGATAAAACAAATGTAGGAAAGACATAAAGGGCTGGGAATAACTTATTCTAGCAAGTGTAGTAATATTTTCTTGAAAACTAACATCATAATTTCAGATTTCGGTCCCACGGACCAAGAGGTATACTAAAATGTTTAAAAATAAGTCTAAATTATATTAAATAATAACAAGCTTCTCCAGCATACCAAATCTAATCTCATTTAAATTGAACTACATAGGCAGAGAAATTTATAAAGTTGTTTTCGTAATAATGGCCATTGGGCCCACATTATATACATTGTATATAGACGATTTGAAACTATATTATTTACAAAATAATTATAAGTTATCAACATGAGTGTCTGGTACTATCACTTGCTTCCGTTTTGGAAATATTTAAAAATAAATTTGCAGAAAACATGTGACAATGATAAGATGCATTTTATTAATGAAATTATAATTCATTAATAAATATCTCTCTATTTTGGAATCATTAACGTCATAAATGCCTGCAAAATTTGTAATAAAACTTTAAATTTTTTTCTCAAAATTTAACTAGCTTTTTCGTTTTAAAAATTATTATAATTTTCCTAACATAAAATTCCAAAAATGCATTCAAAGGCTTTGGAAAGAAACACATTTACTTGAAAGCTTGACTAGCAATGCACTGCCCGTCTTGCCCAAATACCTGTTAGTTGGTTACTGTAGGGGAATAAACCAAATAAAGATAATAGGCCATAATTCTTTTGAAATTATTTTTATTTACGGCGAGCCTAGCTTGTGCCTTTTCATACGACATAATATAGCTGTGCAATAAGTAATAAAAAAATAGTTTAAATAGGTAATATGGTTACCCAAATAGACAAAGACATTTATGAATACTATATTTGGTAAAGTTAATGCATTAGGAAGTATTTATAATTCTAATGGATAAAAAGCTGTTCGAACTGTGTACATACAGTGTCACCAGTAAAGTCCGCAGCATATGGGATTTTTTTTATTAATACCTTTATTCAAAATTTAACTTTGGTACTAAGTTCTGCCTCGATCGAGATGAAAATTTAGCAAAAAAATAGTAGTCACGTGATTCGCATTATCTGTCAAATTTTAATTTTTTCCAAAAGGTAATTCAAAAGTGGGGTATTTCTGAAAATATCGAAAAAAGTTAATGGAAAAAGTTTTTTTTAATGCCGTTTCTAGCCCGCATGCAAAATTTCAGCTGCATAAGATAATTTTGATTTTTTAGCTGCATAAGATAATTTTGATATTTTTACCAAAACTTCTTAGTTTTGACAATGCTTTATTTCAGGTAAATTTTCTTTAAAGTAGCGCCATATTAAATGTGTGTTTTTCTACAAAATCAATATTGGGCTATTAAAATTTGGTCGCATGCGGTGCAAAGTTTATTTGTTTTGACCCTGTATAAGGTAACTTCATAAAATAAGTATTTTTGAAAACGTAGTTTGTGTCTGAAAGTTAAAAAATAAAAAATAAAGTAAAGGGGTTTTAAATTAAATCGTTGAAAATAGATAAACTTTATATTAAGTTAAACTAAAATTTATTTTCCACTTAATGAACACTTTACTGATGACACTGTGTTCTTTTTTGTCTTAATATTAAGGTGTATTACTTTCAGACACAAACTACGTTTTTAAATATACTTATTTTATGAAGTTACCTTATACAGGGTCAAAAACAAATAAACTTTGCATCACATGCGACCAAATTTTAATAGCCCAATATTGATTTTGTAGAAAAACACACATCATTTAATATGGCGCTACTTTAAAGAAAATGTATCTGAAATAAAGCATTGTCAAAACTAAGAAGTTTTATGTAGGTTGTTGTTAAGTCTTATTTTGCAAAAGTGGTGCAATTTACAAAATATAGGTAAAAAATCAAAATTATCTTATGCAGCTGAAATTTTGCATGCGGGCTAGAAACTGCATTTAAAAAAACTTTTTCTAATAACTTTTTTCGATATTTTCCGAATTAATATCCATATTTTTATTTCGACTTAAATTTTTTTTAATGAAATCAATTTTTTAATTTTTGTTGGTAAATAATCGTTTAAATAAAAAAATAAATATTTGAAATTTTTTTGTCCTATGGACTTATTTATTTTAGGTTTTATGGTTCTCATCTCATTTTTATGACGTGTATTATGATTATGGGTTTTAAATTGTATAAGGTTTTTATTTTTAAATATATTATATTAAGATATTATAAATGTAAAGTTGTCTTATGTTCAACTTTTTTGTTTCTGAATATAATTCTTTTGAAGGATAAAGATAATCTTTATTGAATATAATTTTTAGAAACCTTTTTTGTAATATTTCTAATTTTTTAACTAAAGTTCTATTTATTCCTCCCCAACCTAAAATTCCGTAATTTAAATGAGTTTTAACTAACGCGTAATATAATATTTCCATATGTCCTACATTTAAAATTTTTTTAATGTTTTTAAAAATCGGTAGTAAACTTCTTAATTTTTTAATTAAGTATTCTATGTGAAAATTCCAATTTAATTTACTGTCAAAAATAATTCCTAAATATTTTATTTTATTAACTTTAAAAATTTGAATGTCTTCATTTATTTGAATACTATTCATATTTTGTGGTAGGTTATTTAGGTTTAAAGTAAAAGGAATATAATTTGTTGTATTAAAATGAATTGTTAACAAATTGTTATCAAACCAATTTTTTATAATTTTAAAATCTTTTTTAATTTTATTATTTAAGTTTTCCCAATTTGTATCGGTATAAAAATTTTTAGTATCATCTGCAAAACTATGAATTTGTCCATCGCAATTTATACTAAATAAGTCGTTAATAAAAATATTAAAAAATAATGGTCCTATTTAATGTCATAAGAATTAAATCACTTACCAGAAATATACGAAAGCGCAGCCGTCAAAATCACACATAAAACTATAAAAGCTATTGCAGTACATTTCCAAGTACATCTCGAAGTCAGTCCTTTCCGAAAATGAAATCGCGATGCCGCCGGTGGGAAATGACTTGAATTTGGCCTTCTTAAATTATTACGGACGGGTAAGACTGGAATTTGGCCTCCATAGGAAAGACTGTTAGTACCTCCCCCTCCACCAGGTCCCGCATTCTTCATGTCTTTGGAAGGACTACTGCAGGACGAGTTTGGCTTGTAGTCGATTACTGAGTTTTTCGAGTGATCTGAAATAAAAAAAATATATTATGGTTTTGTCAAAATACTAAATGTTATAATTATTACAATTGAGTAACGTTGGAATAAAGTGGCCGTCAAACATGTTCGTTGGTAATCGTATCTGAGAAAATTTTGTTTTTGTTTGTATTTTGTGGAAAGAAGTCTTCGGATTTTCCCTTCTTCAAACAGAATTTTTGAGTTTACAGGAATTTTAAAAGTTTTAAATTCTTAGTAAAAAGTTGCTCAGCTTTATACAGGGTGATTCATTAAGGGTGACTACCGGCCATATCTCGGAAACTACTAAGCATAGAAACTTGAGAAAAAAAAATTATGATTAAAGCGGTCATGAGAAAATTCTGGAAATTATTTTTAAGTTCCTAATTTCGCCGCAAGAGGGCACAATTAAAATTTTTTTTTAAATTCTAAATTTCTCCGAAAATTCCCATATTAAGGTATAATTCTGATTACATCATCGAAAAGCTTAGACAATTCTGCATCATTTTGGTTTAAGGCTCATTGGCGTACCGACCTTGATAAGAGTGAGGGAAGCTATTGAATGTGTAAATATTAAAATCGCTGTAACTTCTAAACGACTTATCCGATTTTACTAAATTTAAGCTTGTTTGGAAGGGAAAGGTAAGTATCTTCAATTGCCCTATCCAACAGTACACAATAGTGTTTAATAAAATTGCTAGAGGGCGCAATTTGTAATAATAACAGTTTTTTCGATTTTATCCCGAAAATTCAAATCATACGGTATAACAATGACATCATAATCGGAAAGTAGATGAAATTTGCAAGAAAAGATGTGAAGACCGCAGTTCAATATCCTTGTTCGTTTCAGAGTTATCGCCAAAATAATAATTTTTAATACAAATTGCGCCCTCTAGCAATTTTATTAGACACTATCGTGTACCATTGGATACAACAATTGAAGGTACTTACCTTTCTCTTCCAACCAAGCTTAAATTTAGTAAAATCGGATAAGTCGTTTAGAAGTTACAGCCGATTTTAATGTTTACACTTTCAATAGCTTCTCCCACTCTTATCAAGTAAAAGTGCAATCATTAAAATCGCTGTAAATTCTAAACGACTTAACCGCTTTTACTAAAATTAAGCTTGTTTGGAAAATAAAGGTAAGTACCTTCAATTGTTGTATCCAATGGTTTCTAATAAAATTGCTAGAGGGCGCAATTTGTATTAAAAATTATTATTTTGGCGATAACTCTGAAACGAACAAGGATATTGAACTGCGGTCTTCACATCTTTTCTTGCAAATTTCATCTACTTTCCGATTATGATGTCATTGTTATACCGTATGATTTGAATTTTCGGGATAAAATCGAAAAAACTGTTATTATTACAAATTGCGCCCTCTAGCAATTTTATTACACACTATCGTGTACTGTTGGATACGGCAATTGAAGGTACTTACCTTTCCCTTCCAAACAAGCTTAAATTTAGTAAAATCGGATAAGTCGTTTAGAAGTTACAGCGATTTTAATGTTTACACATTCAATAGCTTCCCCCACTCTTATCAAGGTCGGTACGCCAACGAGCCTTAAACCAAAATGATGCAGAATTGTTTAAGCTTTTCGATGATGTAATCAGAGTTATACCTTAATATGGGAATTTTCGGAGAAATTTAGAATAAAAAAAAAAAAATTGAATTGTGCCCTCTTGCGGCGAAATTAGGAACTTAAAAATATTTTCCAGAATTTTCTCATGACCGCTTTAATCATAATTTTTTTTCTCAAGTTTCTATGCTTAGTAGTTTCCGAGATATGGCCGGTACTCACCCTTAATGAATCACCCTGTATAAGACAATATTTACTTATAATCTCCCTAGCAGCAGAATTATCGGGAATTAATTCTGCTGCGTGGGAGATTCGGTAAGAAAATTTCATAAATTGGAGTTTTTTCTTATTGTAATTTTTTTCTAAAATGCTACAAAAACATATTTCCGGCGGCTTTAGTTAATTGTAACTAATTAGAGTTTTAGAAATGAAGTTCATTTTAGCCGTTAGTAACTTATTTTTATTAGTAAAATGTGAGAAACATTAAAAAACAAATTTGTTATCTGAAGTCCAATGTCTTTATAGTTTTAAATTCAAATAAAACTTTAAAAAACATATTTCCGCTGAATTTAGTTTAATATGACGCACATTATTTTTACAATAGAAGTGGATTTTACTTGTTAGTAACTAAGGTTTATTACTAAAATTTCAGGAATATTAAAAACATTAATTCGTTTTCAACGATAAGATCTGACATTAAATGTCTGCATAGTTTCAAATAAAACTTAAAAAAACATATTTCCGATGAGTTTAGTGAAATATGACTCACTATATTTTTACGATAGAAGTTGATTTTACTTGTTAGTAACTAAGGTTATTACTAAAATTTCAGGAATATTAAAAACATTAATTCGTTTTCAACCATAACATCTGAAATTACATGTCTACATAGTTTCAAATAAAACGTAAAAAACATATTTCCGATGAGTTTAGTTAAATTTTTGATGTGTCTCTTTTAGCCCCGGTGTTTGATATGTAAAGCAAATTGGTTAGTAATTAGTATCAATAAAAATTATAAGTTAGCAACAAAATAATTTTTTATTTTATTCTGAGTGACTTTTGCCAATAGATATAAAGCACTTCATTTTTGACAGAAAGAAGATCACTTATTAATTTCATTAGTTAATAGGAACTAACAAAATTATCACGATAATCCCTCGTTGCTATAAGCAACGTAAACAAATAGGAGCCTTCTAATTTAGTAATTTTCTAATATATTTACATTATCACTTTAAAAAAGCATTTTTCATGATCAGTTTGTGGTTAGAAGTATAAAAATACAAAGTATTTATATTTTCCAATTTTGTCAACTTATAATTCGACATCTGCATTAATAAAAGAAACGCTATCGTGCAAACAAATATGAATTATTGTCCAAAAATGAAATTAATTCCTTTGCCAAATGGGAAAAAGAAAACAACACAAAACCGTATTGTGAAATTTCAGCAGACTATAATAAATACATTAGGCAAGCTGTTGAACGCACCTTATATGTATAAATGAACACCAGCATCAGTACAACAAAGAAAACGTGAGCGTTGAATGAATATTATTATGGAAATTATGGCGGATGATTAAAGAATTCTTAATGATACTGTTACTAAATATTTTTACTGACAATGTATCATTTAGTTACATAAAATATTGAAACAATACTTTGCACAAATAGTATAAATAATGATTACTTTCATCTATAATATTACTATATGTGCTTAAATTAGTTGAAGAAATTTGTCCGAGTTGCGTTAATTCTTATTTCGCCAACCAATACCTAAACATATTAATATTTTTCTGCTAAATGAATTGAATACGTTATATGAGTATTAAAAAAATATATATTTTTAATTAATTTTAACAGCTACGGCATTTTATGAGACATTTTTCAAAAACAAAATAATATTAATATTTAATCTCTAATCCAAGCCAGGAATATTTCCAACCAATGTAGGTCAATGATAAGGTAAGGCGATATATTATAAGAAATTTAATTTAGAAGATATTGATATAGCTGAAAACCATATTAATCAAGATCTAGATACAATTTACAACTTATCTGTGGCTCATAACTTACTTTTAAATCAAACTAAGACTCAATTAATTCTATTTGGTAAAAACTCTAATCTACTTTCTGATCGCCTCAATATAAGAATTAATAATGATAAAATTTGATTCACCTCTGAATCATGTAAAAATGTAGGTGTACATTTTGATCCTAAGCTTAGGTTTAATCGGCACATTTTTTACTTACTTCAAAAAAGTTATTGTAATTTAAGAACTCTGTATTTATTTAAAGATTTTCTTTCAACACAGATTAAATTGAGGTTGTGTGATTCGACTATTCTATCATTCTGTCATAGTGTACTTGGCCGGCTTTGCTTCAGGAGGACAGAGAGAGCCTGCAGCGCCTTCAGAATGGTTGCTTGAGATACTCCTACGGGTTAAGGAAGTATGATCATGTTTCTTAGAGTTTCATAGACTCCGGTTGGTGGAAATTAGATCAAAGATTTCACTTGCATTTATGTACTTTAGTTTTTAAAATAATTAAATATTAGCAACCTAGGTTTCTCTTTGACAAACTTACGAGGGGTTCTAATGTACAGGGTGTCCCAAATTCGAGCCTCATCATGGGGATCTCGAAAACTATAAGAGCATCGGTTAAATTGTGGCAAAGTTGCGCAATTTCGTACTGAGCAATATCGCAAAAAAATATCTGAGCTATCTTTTTTAGTTTTTGAAAATTTTGCAAAAAACTAAAATTTTGAGTTTTTGTTTTTTTAAATTGCTCGACTTATTTTATCCGCTACAGAAAAACCAGCATAACATTGTTAAGGCAACTTTTTACGCTCCATATTGTGACGTTTTTAGAATTTCGTTACAACGTTTCGTTTTTGTGGAACTATTATCAACTTTAATTTTTTAAATACGGACCTGCATTTTTTGTTTTATTTTTTGATAGCCCTTTAAGCCCTAAATTCAACCATGTACCACACTTAATTATATTTAGACGTTTTGATGTCATTACTACATCTTCAGGAATGTGATAATTATTTTTAAATACGGCCCTGGTGTATATTTGACTCTTGGTTTATTAAAACTACCATACTGGGCTAAATGAGTATCAAGCGTAGCAAAATAACTATAATGAGGCTGCAAGCGTTCAGGATAGTCCTGTAAATAACGGTCACAAGAAATTTGTGAATTCCGATTGGAAGAATAATAAACTCGTAACATGTCGCGCTTTTCTAAAGCAGAAAACATAATTTTGCTGAAATATTCAGTATAAATGGTAACTGCAGTTGTCAAGATAATTAAGGTGGAAGTATCAACATGCTTGCCAACCTATAACCTATTTCGCGTATATTTATTTAATTTTTCTAGCTTTCACACAAAATTTAAATAAAATCATTATCGTCTTCATATTTTATAGGTAATAATTGACATATTAAATAAATATCAAGGAATTTCATTAAATATTTTAGGAGAATTTTATAGCGAAAAATGTCGGGTAAGATTTTTTTTAACATTATTATGTCATTCTTCTTTCACTATACAATTCTCCCAAAATTAGCAATGAAATAAATTGATGTTTTTGTAATTTATTACCTAAATATTGTACCGACGATATTGATTTTATTTAAATGTTAGTTAATCAAATAATAAACTAAAAAAAGCAACGCCAAATAGGTTATTTTATTTTATTTATTTATTTATTTATTGACGAATGGGATATCTACAGACCTAATGGTCCAAAATGATATCCACAATTAAACACATGTGTGCGGATATACATAATATAAAATAATAATAAAGTCTATATTTATATTCACTGTAATAAACTAAAGTAATCCTTAATTCCATATAATATATACTTAAGTTAGTATCCAAAACAATTTTTTATTTTAATTTTAATCACATTTAATGAGTAATGAAATATATCAATATCAGCAAATCTAGAATTATATAAGCGTAATATTCTATGAATGGGTGAATTCCTACCCGAATTAGTTCGAAAATATTGCTCAAAAAATAAAGAATTACGTCTTAGGTCTCTCGCTTGGATATTAAAAAGAATATTTGATAAAATTACTGGCGAGTCCAAGTGACCATTAAGTATTTTATATAAAAATAGAATATCACATTGCTCGCGCCGGGCTTCCAGAGAATAAAACTGATATTCCTGCCTAAGTCCAGATGTACTGACGGTATAACTATATGTACCTGTTGACTTGTAGTATAAAAATCTCAAAAAAGTATTTTGTACTCTCTCCAGCCTAACCTTATAAACATCATACTGGGGACACCAAACAGGTGTAGCATAATTTAATCTACTGTAAACGAATGAGTAGAATAAAGCCTTCATTGCAGTTACAGAGTGAAACTGTCTACATTGTCTCAAAATAAATCCTAACATTTTTGTGGCTTTAGTGACAACAAAATTTATGTGTGAAGAAAAAAGCATTTTACAATCAAATATGATACCCAAGTCTCTAATTTCGTCTACTTTCCTCAATACAATTCTGTTTAAATTATAATCGTGTAAGAACTTGTTTATATTTCTAGAAAATGAAATAAAGCAACACTTATCTAAATTAAGAAATAATCTATTTTTTTGACAGTAGTCATGGAGTCTATTTAAGTCACTCTGCATTAATATACAGTCCGTTATACTTTTGATCAATGCGTACAACTTTAAGTCGTCTGCATACAGAGAGAAAGCACAAAAATGAAAACAAGACTTTATGTCGTTTACATAGATTATAAAAAGTAATGGTCCCAAGTGTGAGCCCTGGGGCACACCTGATGTAACAAAGTAAGGAACAGACTTATGACCACTGACAAGGACGGTTTGAGTTCTAAAGTATATGTACGAAGATAACCAACGAAGCAGATCTCCGTGCACCCCGATTTCAGAAAGCTTCGAAATTAGTATATTGTGATCCAATTTGTCGAATGCTTTACTAAAATCGGTGTACACAGAGTCCACCTGTATCTGGGAGTCCATTGCGTTTAAGATAAAGTTGGTATATTGTACAAGATTTGTTTCAATTCCCCTTTTTGGAAAAAATCCATGCTGCTCCTCGATTATTTTAAGTTTGACAGCATTTAACAAACGTTTATGGACTATAGATTCCAATATTTTGCCAAAAATATTTAACTTACTAATTGGTCTATAATTACTTATGTCATTTTTGTTCCCACTTTTAAAAATAGGAACAACAAAGGCATCCTTCCATATGCTGGGAAATAGACCCTCTGCAAATGATCTATTAAATATCAAGGTTAAAGGTACGTGTAAACCTGATGCGCATTTTTTGACAAAAAATGACGGAAGTCCATCAGGACCACCGCCCTTATTTTCATCTAGCTCTGAGAGGAGTTTGAACACCTCTTCCTCGTCAGTTGAAACAGTACTCAGGCAAGCATTCGAATCTGCACCACTAATAGCATAAGGCTGCCTATACGGTTCAAAAACGCTTTTAAAAAATTTTGCAAAAAGTTCACTAACACCGGAACCCCTGCTCCCGACCTCATCACCCAGGCGCATCAGGTTTGGAATACCGCCATGTTTGTTTTTCGTAGATACATAATGCCAAAATTTCTTTGTATTTTCAGGGATATTTGTTTGGATAGAGTTTACAAAAGATACATGATCCCTACGGATAAAGGATTTTGATTGACGTCTTAAGTAACAGTAATAATCGTAATCTCTTTGAAGTTTTGTTTGTTTCCAAGTTTTATGAGCTAAATTTTTTTTGTTAATTAGTGAAATTGTGAAATATGAAAAGTAAACGGGATATTTATTAAATATTATTTTTTTAGGAATATAGACGTCGATCAAAGCATAAATTTTTTTATAAAATATATCTATACAATCGTCGACATTACAAGGACTATTAAAAATATTTTGCCAATTAGTGTTCAGTATTTCCAGATTGATGGCCTCATAATTACCCCTTTTAAAGTTGCTAACAAATAAGTTTTTAAAGTTTAGTGTTTTAAGAGAGGAACAAGTTAAGACAAATTGTACACTTTTATGAAATGAATCTTCGGGGACAAGCGGTTCTGCCCGTTTTATATCTCGTACAAACGATGCGCTACACAGTATCAGATCCAACACCTTATTATTTACATTGGCTACATTATTAAACTGCATTAAACTGTATAAATTGAACATATCATGTAATTCAAAAAATTTTGGATCCGTAATACTGGGCAACAAATAGTTAGAATTTTGTTTAGGGGTCCATGATGTATTAGAAATATTAAAATCTCCGCAAATTAAAATAGTGTCATTTGATATGCGATTAAATAGTTTATACAGATTAGATATAAAACAGGCCAAGGCCCTGTCATCGCCAGGAGGCAAGTACACACAGCACATATGAATTTTACCCTGTTGAGTGTATAGCGTTACCCACATATCCTCTGCGTCACTTTGCCACTCAGGGTGACACGTTACTTGAAGTTCTTGCCGTGAAGCAATTAGAACACCTCCACCATCACTCTTTGCACTACCACTTGTTTCTCGGTCCCGACGATAGACAGAATAATTATTGTTAAATATTTCACTCGTAAACACTGATGAATTTAGCCACGTTTCGGTTAGGAAAATCACATCCCAGTTTTCATGTAATACATTCAGCCTAAAGTTATGTGTTTTAGATCGTAAACCTCGAACATTTTGATAAAAAACTAACAGTTCTGAAGCCATTGATAACAGCTGAGAGTATGGGGTAATTTAATATATGTTTAGTTTACAAAGACGCTAAATCACTTTCATGCTGAATATGCCTTACTTTAGCTGTATCATCCTTGCGTAATAGGATGTTACCATTTTTGATCCAGACATATTTTATTTGCTTGGTGCGCGCTACTTCTCTAGCTGTTTTGAAAAGTAGTTTATTCTCAGGTGAAAGATGTTCGTTTATAAACAAGTTATTTGATATTCCATCAATTGATAATATACGGTTTACAGACTTCGCTCTTTTTAATTTTGCGGCCTCTAGTACTCTATCTCTATCTCGTCGCGACAAATATTTTACTATGACATTTTTAGGCATATTAGGTTTAAAAGTTTGAACCCTTTGTATTAATTCAATTTTTTCTGGGTCAACATTGACACCCAAAGCCTGGTGAATTGCCTCCATAATGCGGTACAAATTTTCAGCCTGAGATTCTGGAATACCTTGAATTTCTAAATTATTCATTCGGGAAAACTGCTCCACATCCCCAATTTTTTTATTTAGCTCGCAAACTTTTTTTTGCAAAAGTTGATTTTCTGTTTTTAAATTATCAACAGTCTTCATATAATCCCCCAAATTAGCCAGAGTCTGCTCAAAGTCCGATATTTTTGCAGAACAAAACGAAATAGAGTCCACCAATTCGCTTATAGGTTGGCAATAGATGAAATGACGTTGAGAATTCAACCTTAAGCCAAACAATCAAGTAAAAGTTCTTGTCATAGCAAACTTTTGTTTGGTTTTATTTTTACTTTGTTACAATTTATATAAAAACTTAAATATAGTAAATTATTTGTATAAAATTCCGGATCCATTTACATGTTGTATGTGGTAAAAAGATTAAGTAACTAACACCAGGGCCGTATTTAAAAATAATTATCACATTCCTGAAGATGTAATAATTACATCAAAACGTCTAAATATTATTAAGTGTGGTACATGGTTTATTTCAGGGCTTAAAGGGCTATCAAAAAATAAAATAAAAAATGCAGGTCCGTATTTAAAAAATTAAAGTTGATAATAGTTCCACAAAAACGAAACGTTGTAACGAAATTCTAAAAAGATCACAATATGGAGCGTAAAAAGTTGCCTTAACAATGTTGTGCTTGTTTTTC
Source organism: Polydrusus pterygomalis (assembly GCA_963969555.1). NCBI lineage: Eukaryota > Metazoa > Arthropoda > Insecta > Coleoptera > Curculionidae > Polydrusus > Polydrusus pterygomalis. The sequence goes on from OZ018379.1 coordinate 27,904,555, forward strand.
TGTAGCGGATAAAATAAGTCGAGCAATTTAAAAAAACAAAAACTCTAAATTTTAGTTTTTTGCAAAAATTTCAAAAACTAAAAAAGATAGCTCAGATATTTTTTTGCGATATTGCTCAGTAGGAAATTGCGCAACTTTGCCACAATTTAACCGATGCTGTATCTCTTATAGTTTTCGAGATCCCCATGATGAGGCTCGAATTTGGGACACCCTGTACATGGTCGATTAACCCGGCATAGTGGGCTTTACTCTATTCCCAGACACAGAATGGCATTGTTTCGGAGGCGTTTTAGTTTTAATGCGGTTAAATATTTTTATCCCTTACCAACAAATATCAAACGTTGCTCTTCTGTTGAAACGTTCAAAAAGAAATTAAAGGATTATCTCAGATCGCGTACTTGATAATTCTTATTCTGTTTTTTACTCATCTCATCCTACTCTTTGAGTTATTCGTTGCTATAGAGCATTAATTGTCGGACATTTGCTACTAATTTGTTTTTAACGTTCCAGCTATATTATTTATTTAATTAATTTTTATATTTTGTATTTAATATTATTAAAAAAAAAACTCCACTATATTTTTCGAACCGACGTCCATAGACTAAACATCAGACCTAAGGCTCTTCTTGATATTCCCCTACATTCTACATCATAGAGAGCTATTTAAGGTGGAATTATCAACGTCATTCAATTTATTGCCAACCTATAACCTATTTCGCCTTGTTTTTCTTAGTTTATTATTTTATTGACTAAGATTTAAATAAAATCAATATCGTCTGCACATTATTTAGGTAATATCTGATATATTACAAAAATATCAATTTATTTAATTGCTTATTTTGACCAACCAATCTTTCATTTCTCAGTTTTCTTTGCTTGCAGACTTTTTTTTTTAATTTTAATGCATATATAACTTATCTATAACCTATTATTTTAGTAATGGATAGTACGCGTTGCCTATTTAATTTTTTCATGTTTTTTATGTTTTTTTAAATCTTTCTATGTTACTATTTGTATTACTAGTTTTAGTAATTTTTTAGATTTAGGTATACAAAGGCCGCAACAGCCCCCCGACAACCTGTTGGGAAAGCTGACACAACGGCCTATTAGTCCTAATTTATCTAAAGTTGTGATAACTGTTATTATTTATCTGTTTTTTTTTTGTTATATTTTATATCAACTTTTGTAATACCAAGGGGACTAATAAACGTCTTATTATAATAATAATAATAATTATTATTATTATTATTATTATTATTATTATTATTATTATTATTATTATTATTATTTTATTTTTGGTACAATTTGCTGTTTTATTTTTTTTTATTCTTATGCTTTGTTGTTATAATATTATACTAATTTTCTTGTTTATTTTTAAAATTAATTTGTTCATAAGGTGGTCAAATGAGTAGCCATGCTAGATTTAGATGCATTATCTATTATTATTATTATTTGTCTTTGCATCACATAATTCTCTTGGGTTATGGTTTAGTTTTTTTTGGGGAATCACCGAGTGCAAACCGTGCACCTGGGATGTTCCCTTGCTTAGTTGACATCAGGATGGTGGTATCATAGCACTTTGCGTACTATGTGTGGTGTACTCAGCACTACAGCTTTCTGCATCGTCAGGAGGTTATGTGTTCCAGGGACTTATTTTATAGCTTCACAGGTAGCGTTAGATATGAACCCTGTTGCTCCTATGATTATTGGCACGATTTTAGTTTTATAATTCCACATTCTTTGTATTTCTATTTGCAGGTCCTTGTACTTCAACTTTTTCTCTGCCTCTTTCTGCGTGATGTTATAGTCCGATGGCACCGCGACATAGATCAGAAGACACTTTCTTTGTTTCTTATCTTTCAGGATAATGTCTGGTTTGTTTGCTGCGATGTGTCTGTCAGTCTGCACTTGAATGTCCCATATCATAGTTATTTCAGGTGTATCTACTACTGCTTCCGGGATATGTTCAAACCATTTTTCTTTGACTTCTATTTTGTAGTGTTTACAGATGTTCCAGTGTAGCTGTGTTGTAACCTTGTTATGACGTTTAAGGTAAGCACTTTTTGCCAGAATTGGGCACCCAGCCACCACATGATGGACTGTCTCACTACATTTCGGGTCTCCGCCAGTCCCCATGATTCTTGTTGTTATTATTATTATTATTATTATTATGCGTTGATCAATCAAACGTTAATATTATTTAACATTAGTTGCCAAGTTAAAACAAAAGACACTTGGTTTCCGCCCTTAAACAAGACAGCTATAAATTTTAATAATAACCAGATTACCGTGTTTTTCTTATTAAACTGTTAAAACTACCTATGCCTGAACAAATATTTAAGGACCCCTCTGATAATACAATTTGCTAAGGACAAAGGATCACTCTTAGGGTAGAAAATATTATGTTAAGATTAGAAAAGTAAACAAAACCACTATTCAGGGAATTAAAGATATAATATCGTTACCCTCTGAAATGTTAAGTGGAAACATTTTAGTTGACATAAAGAGATAATTTTTATGATGATTGCAGAAGGTCTTCGGTTGGTTTTGGCTCTCGAGAGTTGTTTTTGTACACTTTTATCTCTTTTAACACAGGACTACACTTTATTTTGACATAACTCAGATAAGAGGGATTTGCAAACAATTCGCCATACTGTCTTGGCGCGGCTACTCACATTGTATCGAATTAGCCATAGCCAGCCAAGGTTGCATTTTTGGTAATACCATACAAATAGGGCGGCAAAGATAGGTTGGTGGGCCGCTGTATAGTTACACCAACGTTCGACCCCGAAAATCTTTTTGAAAAGTAGGTATGTGAAATATTGTGCAGAAAAAATTTGATTTTCTGATTTAAATAATAAGTTGTTTACTCACACCTTTCTAACGAGCGGTTGGGAAATTTAGGAAACCTTTTATTCGTAAATTAATACAGAGTTACAAGGAAATTCTTGCCAAAAATTGAAAATTTTAAGTAAGGATTTTGTTAGTCCCTATTTGTTTTTCATATAATATCATAACGCCGAACCGCCGTTGTTTAAGCCCTAGGGCGTAAGCGAAATGTACCCGTTGAGGTCACAGACATTTATCTTTAGTTACGTACAGCTTCTCTCCTGCGCAAACAAAAGTTACGTTTCATGGGTGAAAATATACGTCCGAGCCTACGGCTCGCCGCTCAGCTGTCTTTCCTCTGAGCAGCATCGGGCATGCGCACAAACCTCGTGTTATCGGTCTGTCCTTCTTTAGCGACATGCTCATAATACACTCCAGAATCGGCTCGGCCGCCATTTTTGTTGCTGTGTTTCAAGGTTTCTCTGTGGATTCCTTGTAGTTTTCTTTACTATTGTGGATTATGGGTGTTTAATATTTACGGATTTCTAGTTTTTGTGTAGTTTAGTGAATTGTGTTTGTGCTTTTGGTGACTCGATTAGGAATATAAACAATGATTAGTAACAGCGGTTGTATGATTTTATTATGCACAAATAGAGGTAAAATACCTAGTATTTCGTATTTTCAGTAAGTATGGAATATATAGTGATGTATCTTGATATATAACTTTATTTTGTTATGATCAATTTAAACACATCAAACTAGGCCTAGGCTACACAACCAAGGTATGAAAATAAAGAGAAACCCCCACGAAGATAGGCTATCCCGATGCATGTTTTGGTATATTTTATTTGCAGCCCTGCAATCTTTTAAAAGTTTAAAAGACACTTTTCTCTATACTTATATTATATAAAAAAAATTAAAAACCTAGGTAGTTTATATTACTCCACGGGTCAAGTTCTTAAGCAAAAACTTTTTCAAGAAATTTTGGTTAAAAATGTTTTACACGTAAGTACCCAAGTTTTTTACAAATTGTAAAAATCAATACAATATATACCAACTAATATTTAACTTGAGGTTAGGTACGCGATGATAACATCGAATATTGGTTATTTTGCTGATTTTGTTTGTTTTTTATATTCGATTTTATAAGTTTTATTGTTTAATTGACTTGTTCTCTTCCTTTTCGAACTATAAAAACACGACGACGAATCGTTTTTAAACAAATTTTAGAAACAATCCCTTACAAGACAATTTTCTATCCTTAAAATCTGATAGGTTTGCAACTACTAAAAACGCAAGAAATCACTAACTTAATTCCCAACTTGGAAAAGAAATTCCAATTTTTTGGCAAGAATTTAAATTTGAAAGCCCGGACCTGTCTATTTTCCCATTCGTCAAACGATAATGTTGCAGTGCGCATGTCTAATCGTGTATAGCTTTGGTTACATGCGCGAGGCCATAAATTTGCCACTTTCGTGATTATTGTTTGCTTATCTAAACGTAAATATCCATGATTGAAGCCGATTGCAAAACCGCTATAAAAATTCAAAAGAAGAAAATTTCGTAAAATTATTGGTTTAGTTGAGGCATTTATATGGCATATCTATGGTTGAAGCCGATTGCAAAACAGCTATAAAAATTCAGAAGAAGAAAATTTCGAAACTTATTGCTTTAGTTAAGGCATTTTTTGAAAAGAATTTTCCTAGTCACCAATAATATTGGGCAAATAAAATTACTACTATCCTTTTTATCCTTAAAGAAACGCTAAGCCCTTTCCAAGAACTTTATTCTCGGCTCGTTTATTTGCAGCCTGAAAAGTTATAGAATTTAAAATGTATTGAAATGCAACTGGATCAAAGAAATGCCGAGCGAAAGAAAAATGCGGGTACACTTTGCCTAAAGCAAAGACTTGGAACGTTGGGGATGCATATTATAAAATTTAAATTCTAAAATCGACAAACAATATTTAAATTGATATCTTAGCATAATTTATTTTACTTTATTCTGGGAAATTAAATAAAATACTTTGTTAAGTAGGTCAATTCCTTTTCCTTGAAAATATTACCTACCATTTTTAAATGATTATATCTATAAATTGCCTTATTTCCTTGGATTCTACAGTCAATGTTCATTTTGATTTTTAATTGACGACAATTTGTATAACAATATACTATACACACACACACACGCACGTACCTAATCAGGGGAGGAATTAGGATTTGGTCTGGGGATTGCGAAGTAACGCTCCAAAATATATACGTGTTGAGGGGGGGGGGGGGGGGTAGAGGTAACTACCTTCGATCGAAAAAATAGTATTGGAAAAAAAGCTCCAAAATATATTTTTTTAAGACCGACCAGAAAATATACACTTTCTGGACAATTTTTCGTCCAGGAAATAACGTTTTGTCGAGCAAGACCGGAAAATGGACGTGAGGGACCGGCAAAGATTTTTCCGGTCCCTGTTTTTTCATTTTTCCCATCGCTCTTTGATAATACAATCTACCTTGATTTCGTTACTATGATAACAACATTTCGATGTATTGTCGAGTGACAGTTCGAATTTTAATTTGTTGTTTATGTCAAACTTATTTCGCGATTGCGCAAATTTAAAAATTTTAATTCAGATTTTGAATTATCCGATACGGAAAATGAGATTCCAGAAGAAATTTTGGAAGCAGCAAAGAAAGCGACTTACGATATATTGCCAGTAAAATCAAAAGCCCGTTACGAGAAATCATACGACGCATTTAAAAATAATATAAAATAAAACAAAGAATTAAATGTATATCGAAGTGTCGGTCTTAAAAAAATATTGTACGTCACGCAACCGAAAATTAGTGTTTTGCAGATCCAAGATTCCAGGACTCGCCTTCGGCTCGCCCTGGAAATGCTTGTCTCGACCTGTAAAACACTACTTTCCGGGCTTGTAACGTAAATTACTATTTTAAGAAATTAAGAGAATTGAAAAACTAGAATGTTTCAGTATCTTATTACAAATACTATTTTATGTCAACTCTGATTTTTTCCTTAATGGAAGTTTTGATGACCTAAGGGCATCTGTCAAATATTTATGTATCAAAAGATGTCTTTTTTCAGCAACCGTCCGGAAAGTACCCACTTCCGGGATACTTTTTCTTTGAGAAAGTATACCTTTTCCGGCCTAGTCCAAGAAACACGAAAGTATGCGGGAAATATGTACTTTTCGGATGGGTTTTCGCTTTTTGCACTGTTGCCGAAAAAATTGTGTACGCAACACGACCGCAACAAAGTAGTATTTTTTAGTCTTGGACTCGCAGACTTTTCGCAGAATCTTGTCTACTCGTTCAACAGTATTTTTCGAACTAGTTACGTAAATTATTATTTTATCGCAAAAGGTAATTCTACAGTTTAATGGCAGGGTAGGAAAAACATAATGAAGTTTAAAACCTATAAAAGTTTAAAAAAATCATGAAAGTTTTTTTTATTTAATAGTTTTTCTGAAAATTATAAGTGTATATAATGTATATAGTGGTGAAAGTTGGTAAAACGTATTCTAAAAAGTTTGTGGCCACTTCTGGTGTCCCACAAGGCAGTAATTTAGGCCCACTGTTATTTGTTGTATTCGTTAATCCGCTGCCCGAGTGCATCACAGAATCAACCGGCCTTCTATTTACAGATGATTTCAAGTTCAAGATAATCTATACTAAAGAAGACTGTACCCAATTACATCATGATTTAAATAGAGTTTTTGATTGGTTTCAAGGTAACAAAATGCATTTAAATGTTAAAAAGTGTTCCGTGATGTCGTTTACGCGAAAATTATATTACATTATCGATGACTATTATGTAAGTGAAATAAAACTTGACCGAAAAAATGAAGTTAGGGAACTCGGAGTAATTTTCCAGATAAATATGAAATTTAACAATTATTATATGTAAATTACAAATAAGGCTTATAAGTGTTTAGGTTTCGTAATACGAAATAGCACAAACTATAGGATAGCCACAATTATTAAATTATACAATGATTTGGTGAGACCATCTACCATCTCTGGAATATGCAAGCCAAATTTGTATGCCCACTGCGTTAACTTTTACTAACCATATTGAAAAAGTACAAAAACGTTTTCTAAGATTTCTATATATCAGAAAAAATAATGCATATCCATACATGGTTTCATACAGGGCAATGTTAAATAGTTTTCAATTCACAACTTTATTGCATAGAAGAAACAAAATAGCTGTCATGTTCATATACCATATTGTCAATCAAATGCAAATAATGTGGTTTAATTAATTACATAGGGATTAAAGTACCAAAGATTAACCTTAGAATTACAAACAATGATTTATTTAATATTAGTGAAAATATATCCCCGTTAAGTCGTATGTTGGTACAGTGCAAGTTAGATAGTGTTGAGCAACTTAAAAAACTGTTTGACAATAACGCAAAGATTTAAAATATTGTTTTATTGTTCTGTTATATTATTTTATTTTGTCATTGGTACAACTAATTTTAGTTAAGAACTTGGATTTTTCTAGTTTCTACCCTTTACCTGTAAGTACATATAGGAGTATCCTAAGTGTGTTTGTAAAGTAAACAATAAATAAATAAATAAATAAATATCCACCGATATTATTTATGTTACAAGTAATTTATAAAAAAACTATAAAAAAAAGGAAAAAATATAAAAATATTTACATGTTAAAATATTAATCTCAATAAATCAAGGCGCGCTTTACTGGATATTCCAATAAAAAAAATAGGCAAAAATTGCAGTAAATATTAGATAGGAGCGAGCGAGCTCCTTTGGCCCCTCTCATAAAGCCACTCTATTTGTACAATATACTCTATAAGTACCTACATAAATGGGAAATACTTTAATATATTAATTTCTACACAATTATTATTTTCAAATCGTTAATGCAAACATCTGGGGGGCACCCCCCGTACCCACCCCTACATTTGGCCCAGGGTACAATATACAATTATTTAAAACATTTTTAATTTAAATAGTATTTTGAATTTTATATCAAAACTATTAATAAATATTAGCCTCATTTTAATTATTTCTTAGGAAACATAGGTCAAGATTAATGACTGAATGTCGTCCATTTAGATTAAAACATAATTACCATCACCATCAGTCACATTATTTGCACAACTCACGATAATATAAACAAATTACTAATAATTTATTCCAAATATTGGACAAAAACAAACTTTACCAAAGCTAGCCGAACGGATTTGAGACGCTTTTGTGCAAACAAAAGATAATTTTAAATTTGAACACATGTCTTCTGTAGTATATAAAAATAATTGCAGGAATTACAGGACAATATTCTCCATATGGCGCAAACTGTAATCGTAATTTGCGCCACATGGTTAATAAGGCAGCTAAAAGAAACGACTTTAAACAAAGGGGCGCGGGCGGTTTCAGAAAAGGAAACATAGGTAACATATTTTAATAACAGACAAAAAGCTAAAAATCACGGTCGGTCGTTCGGTGAAGGGCTCCCGCTGACCATCTGATCTTTCACCCAAATTATTATCTGCCTGTTAAAAATGTAAAATACCGAACCATCCTCACTCAAAAGAACTAAGCGGTTTAAATTTAAAATGCATCTTATCCTTTAATCTTTGAACCGTTAGTGATGTCATTACCAAAGAATTTTGTAAAAATTTTTGTTATTATTATTATTATTATTAATTTTTATTTTTACTAATTGATGAGATGGAAAGGAATGAAATATTGTATATTAAGCTATGCAGGGATGGTAAAAATTGATAAAAAAAAAACGTATATTTATTAGTTTTCCATTAGAGAAATGCTTCAGAATCTTTATTACGGGCCACCTAAAAGATTTAATCTAAATCTTCTAGTGTTTATTATCTTTAGACCTTTGTAAGGCATTTGACACAGTTAACCATAATATTTTATTACAAATAATTCATACCATTGGCATAAGGGAAAATATTTATAATTGGTTTGAAAGTTATTTAAGCAATAGAACACAATTCGTTGAAATTGATAACAGCAAAAGCACTAAAAAAAACATTAAATGTGGTGTTCCGCAAGGGTCAATTTTAGGTTCAATATTATTTCTTATATATAAACAGCATATCTAAATTAAAATTAAATGGCAAGATACAATTATTTGCTGATGATACAACTATTATTTACTTTGGCGATGATTAATTTGACATTCAAAATCAAATAAAAAATGATTTTAACAAAATTTTTTCCTGGCTTCATTCATATAAATTATCAATTAATTTTACAAAATCTTCTTTTACATTTATTACTAAAACAAAAATAAACCACTACAAAAAAAAATTATTTGATAATAAAATCATAAAATATGCTAATTCTATTAAACTTTTGGGACTATATATAGATGAAAATTTAAGTTGGAAAACACATATCGAATATATTAGAAAAAATATATCTCCTTTGATTGGAATTTTATACAAAATTAGACATTATTTACCAATTACACTTCTGAAAAATATTTATTATTCTCTAATTTATTCTAAATTGCAATATTTAATTTCAATATGGGGATCTGCTACCTCTGCAATAATAAAACCTTTAAAAAAATTACAATATAAACTTATTAAATGTATATAAGTACAAGCTTCCCTTTTTTTAAACCACAATAAATTTATACAAACTACTGGGATATTTAAACTTAGAAAATGTATATAAATTATAAAATATGTGTTATTATTCATTCAATAACCATTCATCAAGAAAAAAATCAAAAATCATATTTAAAAAAATTAATACTTTACATAATCATCATACCCGGCAAACTGAAACTCATTTGGCAGTAAATATTAGAATTAATTTCGGTAAACGATCATTATTATACAATGGGATTATGATCTATAATAATCTACCAAATAAATATAAAAACATTAAAAAATTAGTACTATTTAAAAATCAAACTAAATTGTATCTCCTAACAAAATAAATGATTCCATTTAAATTGAATAATATTCGACTTTTTTATTAATTTCGTTAAATATATATATTTAGGTATTTTTACAAAAAATTGTTAATTTTTAAGTTTGTTATTGTTTATAATTTATATTCCCTGTAATGGACTTTTAAAGTTCGTTGGGAATTTGTTAATAAAAAAATAAAAAATAAATCTTTATTAGGGCCCACCTAGAAAATGTTTACTGGCCACAGAAAGACTTGTTAACGGCACAAAAACAGGTTATATTTCAAATATTCTATTATTCGGAACATTCCACTTTAGTGTAAGATGTGGCAACGTCTACTTCCTAGCGGCAGGAAGTGAAAATGAGCAAATAAATTTACCCCTGGTCAGAGATTAAATAAGACTATATTTCCTTTGGTTTATTAATATTTTGTACAACTTACTAAGTGTTCCACTGGGTATATATACATTTCCTGATGGCGTCCTTACAAGACAGGAAGGTTCAAAATCCTGATTAGGATCCTGTGGGGGAGCTGACGCCAAACGACCGTTCAGCCTGCTCATTGTTGGATTTCTAGGGGGTACATCTGGAGGTCGGGGCGCACTATCTAATAAACAACCTGAAAAAAAAAATGTAATTTAGATGATAATTATATAATTATTCTTTTTAAACTAATTTTCTTAATAGTATATTTGAAAAAATTTTAATAAAACCGATGATTTTGTTAAATCTGGCAACCCAGCTATATTTACGGTATTGGGCTTGTCCATATCGTGCGCTAAGTTCTCGCGGTTAGTATTCTGTCTCTTTTTGTCACATATAATATCTAATAATATGCCACGTAAATCGTTGATACGAATACACCAATAAATCTTTAGTCGCCTACCAGTGCGGGAGAAACTCCTAATTAAATATTCAAATTACAACACTAAAAAAATTACTTCGGCCAACTGGAATACGCATTTAGATTTCTACGAATATCTTGGAAATATAGAAAAAGAAACTTGCAATAAAAAGCAACATGGTTTTATCGTGCCTTCCAATCCAATCGGATGCCATGGAGACAGTATTCAAGTTGTATTTTATTACCTTAGCAACGAGTATGGTGAATCAAGGGAAAGGCGGATAACCAAGAAAAATTAAAATTGAACAAATAAAAACAGGAAAAGGAGTTGCAGTTATCTGTGGTTGTAGTCTGAACATGGTTCACGACCAAATGACAAAAAGAAAATTAATTGCAAGAAAGCTTGAGGGTTTTTTTGAAACATGTCTTGTAGCAAGTTTCCATAGTTTGTTATTTATGTTTACCACCTATAATATCCTATATAAGGGCGGTCTCCGGTCTCTTCAGACAATAGTAAATTAAACTTGAAGAAATAGTCCATATTTTAGGTGAAGTGAAGTGTTTGTTTGTTCTTCATTGTTTTCCATCGATAAGTTTGCAGGTATTTTAAACAATTATATGTTACGCTAAACTACTTTCTTTTAGATTGCAATTCAAATCTTATTAATTCTTTTGCTCGACACATGTTTTAATTAAATTAACTAAATACTTCTTTAGAAATTCCCAAGAACTTCTTAACACAGCGGCAGGATTCATTCCAAATACAATATGCACTGTCTAAATATAGAAAATGAGATTGCCTTTAATGTAAACCTTTGTTACGATAAGATTAATGATTCCTTTAATTATCATGTGTTTGTCGATACTGTTGATTGTATATTGAATCTTGTTGTTCTCGTTGTTGGGAAGTGTTCTTAAAAGGAAGCGCGATGAACCCACTACAAATAAAGTAACGAGTGTCATGATTTATGGAAAATAAATCATATGCTGATCAAAGAGAGTCGATGTTGTAAACAAAACATAATTAATCGTTACACATATTTTATGCTTTTCTTCGGAAATAGGGTTTAATGAGGGCAATTTAAAAAAAATTGTTATTTCAAGACACCGTTTGGATGTTTAAATTTGTTCAGTATCCATCTTTCCGGTAGGACCTTAAATAAAAAGCATGTAAATAAAAAATAATAATGTCGCTGTCCAAAACTAGGAAACATAAAGGAAAATAGAAAAGCACAAAGTCTTTCTCCACAAGTTTATTAGAAAACTAGGCGAACCTAGAGTAATTCTTAATAATTCAACATGTGTCGAGTATAGAAACACGAAACACTCATCATCAGGAAAACAAAGTAAATAGTACAATGCTGATGTTGTTACCAATAGAGAAAATAATAAGTGGTATTGAGACGTAATGGAGCTTTCAATGGTGTATACGAGGTGTAAAAAATGCATACTGGAAAATCAAGGGCTAGTGCAAAGGCTCTGTCTTGGGCAGAAAATTGAAGAGAGTAAAAGAAAAATTAGGGAGTTTCAAACACACTTTGTGAAAATCATTTAGGTAAAAGTAGTGGAAAATCCGAGGAAAAATCTTAAGTTACATTCAACTTTGTCGGACACATGTAAAAGTGGTCAAATGGGAGGAACGAAAAAAGAAAAATTGTTTTTCGTAAAAGTCAAAGCATCATTTAGCTTGAAGTAAAATACTGTTGGGGTACCAGGCTTGTTACGTTTAAAAATATTTTAAATCTATTAATTTTGCACACAATGTGTATGTTTTGATTCCTGCCGGGGTAACTGGGCCTTAACAAGCCTGGTACCTCAACAGTATTTTACTTCAAGCTAAATAATGCTTTGACTTTTACGAAAAACAATTTTTCTTTTTTTTTCCTCCCATTTCACCACTTTTACATGTCTCCGACAATGAATGTCACTTAAGATTTTTCACTACTTTTACCTAAATGATTTTCATAAAGTCTGTTGAAACTCCCTAATTTTTTTCTCTTCAATTTTCTGCCCAAGACAGGGCCTTTGCACTAGCCCTTGACTTTTTAGTATGCTGAAGTGTTGTCGGTCTTCTGACTATTCATTTTTTATACCTTGTGTACACCATTGAAAGCTCCATTACGGCTCAATCCCACTCTATTGCTAACAACATCAGCATGGTACTTTGATTTCCTGATGATGAGTGTTTCTACACTCGAAACATGTTGAATTATTAAGAATTACTTTAGGTTCGTCTAGTTTTCTAAAAAACTTGCGGAGAAAGGCTTTGTGCTTTTTTTTTTCTATACATTTAACTCCACTTTGAGTATGGACAACTTCTTCAAAAATAAAGGAAAATGCTTGGATTTAATGTACGATAAATGGTAGCATCTAAAAAAAGGTAAAGCATTCAATCGAAAAAGTTCAAGATAAAGTCAAAAACTTTGCTAATGGCAGAGAGAAAAATAACGTCCAATATCAAAAAACTAACAGATAATAAATGTGGATTTAAACAAATTCTCGGATTTTTGTACCCAATTACAAAATGAAACTTCTTGAATTAACTCCAAACTCACTGCTTGCTTGATAACGCGCAGCATTGTTGTCAAAGACGATTTGATATAGATAGCTCACATTTGACATAATATACCAAATACAGAAAAACAATGCAGAAACGTATATTTCTTCTTTCTACAGAACATAAAATAGGAAAAGGAAAATATAAAATGTATTTGATTAATAGAAACTGATGAACAGAATTTTAAAAAAAGGTCTACCCGTCTACCCCTGTATGTTTTCAACAAAAACTTAATTGAAATAATAACAAGTATATGTATATTTTGGAGAAGACACAGCCCAACGTTTTTTTGGAACAATAAACCTCTGAAAAATGCATGTTTTAATTTATTTATGTCTACATATGTATAATACAGATGGGTTTACCTAAATAAAATGTTATAAAAAAGGACTCTTGCTTAAGTTTATCAACATCAGCTGTCGATGATATAAATCCCATTTCCATAAAATCAATTAAAATTGTTTGACAGATTAGTGTAACAAATAAGAAACTAGGAAGAAAAAAGTAAATATTTTATTTCTTTTATAAAAAAAAACATTCACATTAACATTTATTATAGGAAAGACGGGGTCAATGACTATATATCTAAGCTCGGTATCTACGAGATATTTCAGATAACAAGGTGATGGTTAGATTATTAGATAAATTTTGTGGTGTCCTGTTACCTAGTATGTGGTCGAGCATTTTTGTTAGGTAATTTTGATTATACAATGCATATCCCAAATATGTTTTAGATGTTGGTTTCGATTATAAATCGTTCATTTCAAATATATCGCAGCTTGTTAAAATATATTTTTAAAAGCATATTTTTAAGAAGACCAAAATAATACTCATGATCTGTAAATCAAATGAAGGAATATAAAATCAAACCCGAGGAAAATCAAAATAAAAAATCTATAAAAAGAACACGCATTAAAAAAATAAGGATTGGTAACATGTAAGGGGGAAATCATATAGTGACTGAAGTTTATGGTGATACATTCAATACAATGAAAATGACCAACTGTTTCCATGGTAACTTACTCACCACGTGACGTCAAAACATTTATAGAGCATATTATTATTATCTTGTTAGTCTTTGTATTATATGTGGATCATATTAGAGGAATATACAGTGTGACCAGTAAAGTCCGCATCATATGGAATTTTTTTTTATTTACAGCTTTATTCGAAATTTTACTTAAGCATCAAGTTCTGCTTTAATCGAGATGAAAATTAAGCAAAAAATAGTAGTCACGTGATTCGCATTATCTGCCAAATTTTAATTTTTTCCAAAAAATAATTTAAAACTGGTGTTATTTCTGAAAATATCGAAAAAAGTTTTTGAAAAAAGTTTTTTTAAATGCAGTTTTTAGCTCACATGCAAAATTTCAGCTGCATAAGATTATTTTGATTTTTTACCCATATTTTGTAAATTGCACCACTTTTGCAAAATAAGACTCAACGCAACATACATAACACTTCTTAGTTTTGACAATGCTTTATTTCAGATACCTACATTTTCTTTAAAGCAGCGCCATATTAAATGTGTGTTTTTCTTCAAAATCAAAATTGGGCTATTAAAATATGGTCGCATGTGATGCAATGTTTATTTGTTTTTGACCCTGTATAAGGAAATAAACTATTTTATTATTAGACACAAACTACGTTTTCAAATATACTTATTTTATGAAGTTACCTTATACAGGGTCAAAAACAAATAAACTTTGCATCACATGCCCAATTTTGATTTTGTAGAAAAACACACATTTAATATGGCGCTACTTAAAAGAAAATGTATCTGAAATAAATCATTGTCAAAACTAAGAAGTTTTATGTAGGTTGGTTGAGTCTTATTTTGCAAAAGTGGTGCAATTTATAAAATATGGGTAAAAAATCAAAATGATCTCATGCAGCTGAAATTTTGCATGTGGGCTAGAAACTGTATTTTAAAAAACTTTTTCTAATAACATATTTTCAGAAATAACCCCACTTTTGAATTATTTTTTGGAAAAAATTAAAATTTGACAGATAATGTGAATCAAGTGACTACTATTTTTTGCTTAATTTTCATCTCGATTAAAGCAGAACTTGATGCCAAAGTCAAATTTAGAATTAAGCTATTAATAAAAAAAATCCCATATGATGCGGACTTTACTGGTCACACTGTAGAGAATAATAGATGCTGGGTCTCATCCAAAAATGTTATAGAAACTATCGTATTCGATTTGAAAAATAAAACTTTACTTTAACTTTTGGTATACATTTTTAAATTTCCTAATGTTATTTAATGTTTTTTAAAAAAATGTCCTACAATAAATCCTGTAGGTTCGTGCATAAAATACATTTTACATAAAACGAAAATGATACACCCCACAATGCTTTAATCAGTTTAAAAGAAAGTGTCAAAGTAATAAATTTAAAAGCATCAACTTGATATATTGAAGGTAATATGTATCTACAATGAGTTATTATTGTTGTTTAAAGTACGACCGTTAAGTATCCAAATGAATCCTCCTATAATTAATACCAGGTTGGCTCAAGTGTTTAAAACTGACAAGTAGAAGGACATAAGTAAAGAAGAAACAAAATCTATTTTAAAAATTCATAAACCTGTTAAAAATACTTAAAAATATAAAAATATTAACAAAATTTTAGTTTCCGTTAAAGCTGGTTTTCAAAAAGGGTTCTCGATAGAGACATCCATTCAATGTGTGATTGAGGCGTGAAAGAGAACAATTGATCAAGGGGAAAATGTTATAGCTGTATTTTTGGATTTTAAGCGGGCATTCGAAACAATTGACAGGGCTAGATTATTGAGTCAATTGTATCAGTATGGTATTCGCGGAAACGTTTATCAATGGTTTTAAAATTATTTAAGTAACAGGTCACAAAAAACAAAAATATCAAAAACATATTCCAATAAAAAAAATAAATAATATAGGAGTTCCTCAGGGAAGTATACGAGGTCCAATATTATTTATTTTATACATCAACGATATGCCTTTAGTTTTAAATATGTGTAAGTTACATTAATAGTTTAAATTGGCTAAAAGTAAATAAATTAAAATGAAATATTTCAAAAACTAAATGTATCTATGGTTATGGGTAATAATTTAAATTGTCAAAATATTAATGTTGTAATTGATGGTGAAAAATTGGAATTAGTAAACAGTTTTAAATATTTAGGTATTTGATTGATTCAAAATTAAAAGTTTTTAATTATTTTGAAAGTATCGTATCAAAGATTGCCGGAAAAGTAGGTTATTTTAAAAGAATCAGTTCTAATTGAAGTTTGTTTTCTAAAAAAACTGTATTTATTAGTATTTTATTACCACATTTTCTTTATTGTTCTTTCATTTTATATTGTGCTGGTGAGGAAATATTTGATAAATTACAAATTTTACAAAATAAGGCAATGCGGATTATTTTAAATTGTGACAAATATACCTAAATTAATTTTATGCTGAAAAATTTAGATTGGTTGAATGTCAGAAATTTAATTTTTTATTAAGTATGTATCTTTATACATAAAATTAAAAATAATTTATTGCCTGATTGTTTAAAAAAATTTTGTTCTTTTAATTATGACCATCATAAATATAAAACAAGAACTAATCAAAAGTTTTATGTGGATAGAGTGTCTAAAACATTAGCTTATAAATCTATTTTTATAAAGGTTTGATAGAATATAAAAATTTGGAAAATTCTATTAAATTTCGAAAATCATTAGAACTGTTTAAAAAAACTTTAAAATCACATTTAATTAAAAAACAAAATGATACGTAATATTTGATACAATTTACAAAATGTTTAACTTTTTTGATTGTTTCTGTTAAAAGAAGGTTGCGTTTTAAAATTTAAAAATAAATCTATAAAAATGTGTTAAAAAAATGTATTAAAAAATATTTAATTGTAGCTTTTTGCTAAATAAAACATGTTACTACTACTACTACTACTACTACATAATACATTTTTAGACTCTGATAAAAGCTCTAATTAATTTATTTTAAAATGAACTGAATCACAACGGTATATACAACACTCTTTTAAATATGTAGATAAAACCATAATTAATCTTCTTAATAACATTTCTCTCAATGAAATGATACATCAGAAACACAATTTTAAAAGGCGTTAACAAACACAAAAGCCACATTACATGAAACTAATTAAAAAAAAGATAATACCATAAATATTAAGAAGTCCCATTTAAGTCATAAGTTTTAAAGTTGAAAATAATTAAGAAAAGTAGTTGATGATCCTATGAACAGATATGAGATAAAGAAGTGACAACTCTGATATTATTAGAATTGGTATCGATTTAATTAAATTATTATCTGCTGTTAAGCTTATTAGCCATTAATTAATATGACGCGGAAGGCCTGTTACGGCAATCCTGCTTGCTATAAAAAAGTCAAGCTTATAATAATTTTAAAGACCTAAATATTACTATGTAACTCACTTTCTGTCAATTTAATTGAATGAACTGACAATTTAAAACAATTTCATAAAGAAACCTAATGTTTGGTAACACATTAAAAATAATAAAAGTAAATTGAACAAAGGAAATAAATCTGGTGTTTACAAATTAAAATGTAATGATTGCTCTAAAGTTTATATCGGACGAACAGGCCCAAACTTCGAAAAATGGGTGAATAAACATCATGCTAGTATTATAAAAAACAAAACAGATTCTAACTATTTTAACTATCTGTTAGAAGTAAATCATACATTTAATCATAACTACGATATCTTGCATATTGAAAACAAAAGTACAAAATTAAATTTGCTTGAATCCTTAGAAATAAATAGGCTTAAAAATAAAATAACAATACTCTTCTTAATGATCTCTTGGATTTAAACGGATCACCTCTTTTGAATCTCTTTAATTAGTATGTAAACATTATTATTGGGTTTTCCAACAATTTAAACAACCTGAAAATTACTTGCAATTCTTACACCTAAGTCATACCTTTTCAAATACCATTTTTAAGTACTCCTTTGAAGAAGCAACTGTGTGCAGAGCTAGGGATAAAGATGTATTTTTTGTTTATTTATGTTTTTTAAACATTATTATTAGATAGAATATAATTTTAAACTAAACATAATACATATATTATTATTATTATTCATTTTGTTTTTTTAGGATTGTTTATGAGCACGATATACTATATAGGTACGCTTTAATTGACATACTCGGTGGGTGTTCTCGAGACTCTTAGTAGGTACTTATACCAAATGACAATGACATATGATTATGTTTTTTTTAAGAATCAGATACTCGTTTTATGACAAAATGTTATGGTTAGTTCTAGGTTAAAGCTTTAAACGTATTTATTATTTGACAACAGACGATATTTTTGAATTTACAAGCTTAAACTGCAATAAGAGTCATAAGACCTATGTTATGTATGTTATGTAGGCAAATAATGTGTAAGTACCGAATTAAGCAACAGCGCCGTAGCTACTATGGTTCCGTGAGTTCCACGGAACCAGGCCCAACGATCTCAAAGGTACCGTAGGTAGGCCAAAACAAATTCGCGTAGAGAGACCAAAATTCCCATTTCCCAATAATATTTAATGATATCTAATAATGCTATAATAATCGAATAATGGTATAGGCAAATAAAATATACATCCAGGCAAAACACAATACAAATATCTAAAATAAATCGTAAGATTTTTAATTATCTTTTTTCTAACATTTGATGTGGCATCATGCATATGTTTATATCATCTTTTTGATATTTTAATTAATGTTTATTTTTAAAACATGGTTATAATATAATTCTTTTGAATAATGGTTATTGCAAGCGGGGGTTTAGATTGGGATATTTAGGATATGGTATGAAAACATCTTTCAAAATATACCACGGAAAAATGAATTTCAGGTCCTTAAATCTACAACCTGGGAAACGAAAGCGGTAATAGAACGAACAGTGAACAGTGAACACCAACTTTTATTATCATAACTACCACTGACCTGACTATACAGAAACAGAGTATATAAATTATATAAAAAATTTTTTTTTTTTAAAACATTTTTTTTTTTGGGAAAGGATAATGTAGAATTTACTATTTGTGCTTCTGGAGCGTTCCCTCGTGCACGCTGGATGGCGAAAGCTATTTATAGCTTAAAAATATATCTTTATATGGACCAGTTCACACTAACAGTCAGAGAAAGGAAGAGTATCAGAGATGTGGTAATTTTTATCGTCAAAGTTAAGGTTTGGTTCACCGCTCCTTGTCCATACAAAGCTCCATATTAAGATCTTCAATTTGCCAAAAATCTTATTAAATATAAAACTATTGATCCACAGATATCTGAAGCTGCTGTTGAAAAAATTAAAAATCACCTGTGGTACTTCTTTTCTGAGATTTGCGCAGTATCGTTCTTTGATAACGAAATCTAGTTAGTTAGATTAGGTAATATACACGAAATAGAATATAAAGAACTTTGGGAATTTATATCTAAAAATACTCTTAGATTTTTTGAAAGGTTAGAGTTATCCACAAATTTTTTAAAATAGAATCCAGAAAACTGAAAAAGTAATGATGAGTAGCTACATAAATAATTTTAATGTAGTGAAGAGCTTAAAGTAGTGAATGATAAAGCAGAAAGGGGTATTAAAGTCATAGACGAATATAATAAAATATTAAAAAAAGATGAAGAACAACGTCAATCAATGTATAGGTAGGTACTGTAAATTGTAAGCGAATATAGAAAAAAATTTAAACATGTCAGTAAGACGACACTTGTGGAAACTTTTTAAAAGTGATGTCAAAATAAATTAAAATAAACTATTTGTGTAAATACAGTCCTTAGGTACAATTTTTAATATAATATACCTATATAATATACTCTGTTTCTATGTAGTCTGGTCTAGGGCTGGGCAAACATTCGATATATGACACATGGGTAATATAATAATTTTAAAATAATACTTTGTAAGTCTATCTTTTACTTGTTTTTACGGAAGTAGTCCATTATCTCAGAGTGGAGCTGTTGTGGGAGAAAATTAAACTCAAAGTCGTCTCCACAAATATATTAATGGTTAATTAATGAGATGGTGGACATGTTTCGATGCTAGAAAGCATCATCATCAGCTCCATAGGGCCTACGTGTGGAAAATTTTAAAAAAATTATTAAAAACATAAAAAGGACCGGAACATCTTAAGTAGTCAGACTTACAGACGAATTTAAAAAATAAAAATAATACGATTATTCAAAAGGAATGTCCTTTTTTCTTTGTACATGTTAACGAAAAATAATCACTCCGTTTTTTTAATTGTTACCATAAACGGATATTTTAAATTTATTTTGAGTTAAGATATAGAGTACCCCAAAAAATGCTTGCCCAAGAGCCCCAAGACGTCTAGCTCCGCCACCGCACAAGTGGAACGCGTAAGTTAGACTTAAAAAAAAATATTTTTTCAAAATTAAATCCGATCAATGTTGCCTTCAACACCTAATTCGCCTGTGAGCCGTTAAGTATGTTGATAAACACGACAAATCAAAATATCAAGATAATAATATAACTAGCTAAAGGGTTTATGACTTCCAATTAAACTATTTGTTCGTAAAGACATTGACATAATTTTGCGTTATTAATTGAAATACTTGCTTTTATTGTTAACAGTACATTCGAACTTAAAATCACCGGTTTTAAGGCCGCCATATGACAATATTTCCTCAATAATTACATTGATTCCTTTACAAAACGTAATAAAAAGTTGGTCCGGTAAAAGAAACGAAAATAAATAAACCCTTTACGTAAGTTTCACCACTAAATTCACTAAAATAATAATTACTGAAAACTCTAATTTATGCACTGCAATAATAATTCCCCATCGGACAATAAACCACCGATGTTGGACGTAAACAACACTACAATAACTTTTAAGAAAAACTAATTACATTGTGAATATTGCGAAGCTTCCGCATATTGTCCAGGCGTATATTGCGGGGGAGCGGTATACTGTTCGAAACGATTGTAAAGCGCGTAACGCTCTGTATAGAGCGCGTCCTCGTCGACAGGCCTCTGGAGAGGACCGTACGTGTACGGTGATATCATGATACTGACGTGCCGTATACTTGAAAGCTCGAGACTCCGAAGGGCCCCAAAAATCGGTATTAGAAGGAGGTAGTCAGGTCAAAATGGCCTATCTTAAGTCGGGAGGGTATCTTAGTCAGAGCCGGGGTCGGGCCATTAGGACCTATGATGATACCATTTGGTTTTATGGGGTAAAATTTATACAACTTGCCATAAAAACATTTAAGATAAACTAAAAGTTCCAATGTATCGGAAGATGGCCAATAAATGAATTATTTCGTAGGAGTATAAAAGGGAAGACTTATATCTAGGTGCAATCGGTATTAGTTATTTCATTCTATAGTTGTGTTGGTATCAACGTATAGAAGAAATAATCTACCTATAGCGATAATAGAAACACTTATCACCGCGTGTGAAATAAACCCAAATTTTGTCCTCCGCTGTCATCGAATTTCTCCCAAACCACATACAGTAAAGTCCGCATCATATGGGATTTTTTTTTAATAATAACTTTATTCGAAATTTGACTTTGGCATCAAGTTCTGCTTCGATCAAGATGAAAATTAAGCAAAAAATAGTAGTCACGTGATTTGAAATTTTTTGAATTTATGGATAGTGCTTCTAAAAATTCAATAATTTAAGCCTAACTATTTAGATTGCCAATCCATTCCATTTTCCTTGTCTCGAAAGAGTTGGCAGAAACTATTTAACCTAACACATCCAAGAAATATTTGTAAGCCTTTATTATGACCGTTTCCAAATATTTTAACAACATCTATGGAAAAATCAATACCAAAAATAGGCTGAATGTCACAAATAAATAAGCGGTTGGTTGGTAATCAATTAGGACTCTTTTGATACTTCTTCGTTCAACACGTTTGAAAGTACTTTTTCATATTTTGTTTAGTCTCTTTCAGCAACCTATATCAGTGTGACCAGTAAAATCCGCATCATGGGGGATTTTTTTTTATTAATAACTTTATTCGAAATTTGACTTTGGCATCAAGTTCTTTTTCGATCGAGATGAAAATTAAGCAAAAAAATAGTAGGCACGTGATTCGCACTATCTGTCAAATTTTTATTTTTTCCAAAATATAATTCAAAAGTGGGGTTATTTCTGAAAGTATCGAAAAGAGTTATTTAAAAAAGTTTTTTTAAATGCAGTTTCTAGTCCACATGCAAAATTTTAGCTACATATAAGATAATTTTTTAAAAATCTTAGTTTTGACAATGCTTTATTTTACATACATTGTCTTTAAAGTAGCGCCATATTAAATGTGTGTTTTTCTACAAAATCAAAATTGGGCTATTAAAATTTGGTCGCATGTGATGCAAAGTTTATTTGTTTTTGACCCTGTATAAGGTAACTTCATAAAATAAGTATTTTTGAAAACGTAGTTTGTGTCTGAAAGTAATACACCTTAATATTAAGACAAAAATAATACAGTGTCATCAGTAAAGTGTTCATTAGGTGGAAAATAAATTTTAGTGGTGGGTAAAAAATCAAAATTATCTTATGCAGCTGAAATTTTGCATGTGGGCTAGAAACTGCATTTAAAAAGCATTTTTTAACATATTTTTTCGATATTTTCAGAAATAACCCCACAATTATTTTTTGGAAAAAATTTAAATTTGACAGATAATGCGAATCACGTGACTACTATTTTTTTGCTTCATTTTTATCTCGATCGAACCAGAACTTGATGCCAAAGTCAAATTTCGAATAAAGCTATTAATAAAAAAAATCACATATGATGCGGACTTTACTGGTCACATTGTATACGATTGACTTCATGTTAAAAATATTTAAAGAGCTATCCTTACACTCTGTTTCTAATGTAGCAGCTTTTGCAGTAGAACATTTTTTATTGTCAACGTGGGCGAAGTAAGTTTAAGAACCTGTGGTTTGGAGGGATTTAGTTAAAAGGTACAAATGCATGTCGCAAGTAAAAGCGATAGAGAAATCATTTATTATTTTGTGTTTTAAGCAGGGTCATAAAATTTTTAACGAATGAATAGAATAGTTGTAAAAATATTTATGAAAAATGACGGGAAGTTAACGTAAAAAAGAAGTAGAAACCATTGAACAACTAGCAAGTTTAAAATTATTTGATCACATCCACGCCATAGCTCAAGATTTGATCTCGTAAATACCAATGCAGCGTCAATCATTCCAGATGAAATTAATAGAGAACCAGCAATACAAATTCCAAATTTCTACTAATAGTGGCACCTAGACTAGGTACACTTGCACACTTGTAGCCTTTAATGTTTTTTTATGCCATGGACTTAGATCCTTTTGCGCATGTTACATTTCTATGTATACTTACCACTAAAAATCAGTACAGTAGTTCTCAAAAATTTAAATAGCTTCTAGTGTGATATTGTTCTTGTCGTTTAACTTTGCCTATGATTTATCTATTACGCAACATGATTTACTGAGCACATGAGCACTGAGAAGATGCAATTTATTTCTTTACAAAATTGCTGTATTATTAAAAGTAGTTTATTATTCAACAATACTGTGCTGCTAATGGAACTGATTACTATCAATGAAAACACTGTTCTAGCAAAGCTGGAATTGATATAACACTAAAGCGGGTTTGATACACTAGCAATTTATTTAATATGGGTGATAAAAAATAACCTATCAATACAAACTATGCCTTAGCAAACCTGTTGTGTAAGATCATTTTCTTTAGTGTAGGGTCGGGCCGTATAATTCCGGCCTGTGGAGAGCTCTAGCTCTTACTATCAGAAGTGTTACGCAATGGTTGTATGCCTATTATGAAATTATTGTAGATAATGAAAATACCTACCAGGTAAGCTGGTACGTTTTCTACCTAATATACACCTCTTGCCAGACTATTTACCATGAAATTACCTTTATACGTAGTACATCGGTATTGTTCGTCAGTCTATTTTGGAGAAGAATCGAGCATGCAATTTTCTTTTTAGTTGTAGGCATCCCAGTTGTTTACAACTCTCCCACTAATGCACTTTATACAGTACAAACTTATAAAACACCGTATTTTTCCCGTTTCGGCACACATCAAAACTTTTCAATAATGTATAAGCTGCCAAGCGGGTTTTAACCCTTTAACACATGTCTGCTACTGAATAAAACAACCCTGATCTAATTTGTTGTGTACGTTGTGCCTTAACTCCCCTCTATAATTCAATAGATTCATTTTACCAACGGCACAGAGTTTCAAAGGTTTAGTTTAACCTAGATAATCATGGACATACCCTGGTTTAAAACAATTTTTTAACTATTTCATGTCAGAGGCGGTTTTAGACCTCTACTTAGAGGGGGGGGGGCATCGAGTCACCTTGTGTAGGGTTCCTAGCCATATACATGGCAACGGGCCTGCTGGTGCGCGTGCCAGGGAGGGCGCAGGCATGTCTGTCGAACTAGCAGGAATAATGGTAATACTGGGATCAGTCAAAAAGGAGATGAATTGGATAGCTGAAAAACTTGCGCAAAGCAGATGGACAAAACTAATAACCTGTAGCATCTACAAGCAATTGTGGCTCCTACTTGATAACAGGAAAACAGCAGCGTTATTACAGCACAATCGGAAGGACCTAAGAAATATTACTGCCGTAGTCACCGGACATTGCCTTTTCGGTAGACACGCTGAACGACTTCTGCCGAAGTTATAGAGATGGAAAAGAGAAGAAAAGTGTTCAGCATTTCTTGTATGAATGCCCTGTACTTGATAGAAGAAGTTTCAACGCCTTGAGTGAACCATTCTTTAATGATCTTGAGGAAGTTAGCCAATTACAACTGGGAAAACCATTATAAACAAACAAACATTAGAAACGAAATTATAAAATATAAATTATTAATGATCCAGTAGACTTGTTTGTGTAGTATCTAAATTAAAAAAATTACATTACCCAAAGACAATGAACATATTTACTACGTCAGCACATTTTTCCTTGATGAAAAATGCAAATTTTTCAGACATATTGAACTTTAAAATTGAAGTATTTCCGCCGGTATCAAATTTTACATGCATGAAAATATACCATTATGCTATAGAATAAGATTTATACTAGTATATAGTATGGTTAACTACGGCATTACAGAGGAAAATTAATGAAGTAGGTAGTATTATTAATTTCAATATATATACATATTAAATAAATTTTTACAGTACATAGCAAATAAAATTTGGAGCATAAATTCATGTTTAAAAATATTTAATTTGAATTAAATAAATAAATAAATAAACCTAACTGAAACTCACACAATAACATATAACAAGCAGAATAAAAATTATGGAGTATATTTATAATATCTATGATTGTTGGTATAAATCAGTGGTTCCCAAAGTGGGCGATAACGCCCCCTTGTGGGCGCTGCAGGCATAAAGGGGGGCGGTAAGAGACCCAGAAAAAAAAAGGGGGCATTGTGTAGAGGCTTGGGGGGCGATTTGTAATTTCATCTAGCTAGGAAGACTCTTAGACACCGACTGAGCTCTCGACACTCGACTACAACTTGTGGACATCAACTAATATTAATTAAGAGATTGCTCAAACTCGGTTCGATTTTTCTCTCCGCGTAGTTCATATATCTGTCCTGTTTTATTGAATAAATAAAATAAAAATCATATTAATCGGTCGCTCCGTTTCGAAATGAAAGTGGACACAAACAAACAAATAAAAAGGCAACAGAACACACTTTCGCATTTTACTAGTTATTAGTATTCCTAGATAGGTAATTTTCGTAAATAATTGACCGCGGGCAATCATGTTTTAACAAGTTTTTGTTAAATAACCCGATTTGTGCATTCCTGTATCAATCGGCTATCGGCTGGTTCATATAATACGTGTTCTTACTTGTTGAGTACGATTGAGCGTCGAATGAGATAAACGAGTTTATGCATGTTTGGCTTATTCCTGTCGGTGCGTGCTGCTTATGCAATCCTATATAAACAACGTAATATTTATTTTATTTTCATTTGCGGTTTCGCGCGTAACTCTTGCAGTAAAAGTCTCATTTAGAATGAATGTTTAATTTCCGCTAATATAGCTCACAATAATTAATTAATTTAATTTGAAGTTATAGTGGTTTTTAAGTAGGTGAAAAAATGGGGGCGCTAAAAAATAATTTATTCTCAAAGTGGGCAGTAGACAAAATAAGTTTGGGAACCACTGGTATAAATGTGTATTACTCAGTTTGGTGTAATGTTAATATATATTGATATTACAATTTTGTTTCAATAATAGCAAATAAATGCATTTTACTAATGTGTTTTAACGAAATATCCCATCCCAACACAAAAAAAAATTTAATTGAATAACAGGAAGGGATGTCGGATTTAATTTATTTGATTATATTTTTTGGTTTAAATTTTAATCAATTTTTGAAACAAACTATTCCCATTCCACCCCTGCCTTGATAGTGCAGCTTATGGCGTTAAGAAGATTATAGAAATAACAATGGGCAACCTTTTAGTTGGAGAGCAACAATAAATAACATTTGTAAGAGCCATCCATGGGTCTCATATATGTTATAGGACCCACTTTAAAATCCCAAAAATTCCATTAAAATGATGAATACGCCATACGTTTTTATGTCGCACAGGCATTAGCATTTTCTTTTCTTTTGATGGCAAAATCTTGACTCGACACAATGCAGTTGTTCAAAAACGTAGAAATTCGACACGATTTGGTTTCATGCAATCTTTCTTGAGAACCGCTCATTCAAAAAATTTGTTAATGGAGCGTGCTTGAACAACTGTAGTATTATACGACAGAGAAATAGTAATTTTGGGGCGTGTCTGTGGGTACACTTAAGGTTACCGAAAGAGCTCGGAATAAGTAGCTCTTCATCCCTTTGGTTAAAAGCATTTTGTTTTCTGTAGGTTTTCATTAGGGCATCAGAAAAGTAAATAAAATTGACCCATGCCACTCAAAAGGTGTACTAACTTTTTAGTGTTTTCTTCCGATTACACAGGCTCACATTAAAATCCCCTTTTAATACAAAGAAGATTTAAGAGTCCTGGTTATAAAAAAGTCCTAAGTGTGTACACACAATATATACAGGGAGATTTTTTGAAAACTTACAATTACTATATTTTTACACTATAGAAGGTATCAAAAAAACAAAAATCTTATTTGAAGAAATAGTTTATGCTTAAAGTGGAGTTGAAAGTATGAGAAAGAAAGAAAAAACTAAAAGTCTTCCTCCACAAACTGTAATAGAATAAAATTTGCTTTATGGGTCTCTACATGTTTCGACCGTAGAAACGTTCGTCATCAGGAGACAGAAAATTTATTTAATGCTGATGGTTTTAGCAGAAGAGAAAATGGTGTAGAACCTTAATGGAGCTTTTATGGAATTAAAAAAATGATGTGTAGAAGTGACATAATATGAAGAAAATTGTGAAAAGTTAAAACATACTGAGTATGTGAAAAAGTCAGTAAAAGGGGTCTAAACCAACCAAATAAACTGGGGAAGAAGAAAAAACCCTTCAAAAAAGAAGGTGTCGAGGGTTATTTAAAATTTTATTAATAGTTATTTACACTACAAGGGAGGCAGGTGATACTTACCAGTCGAGGACATAGTTTGCGCCCGAGCGATAGCGAGGGCTTGCAAAATAGTCCCGAGACTGGTCAAGAATACTGCCTCCCGAGTTTTGTATTATATTTTTTCTACTCCAGTTCCCTCAAATTAAAAAAAAATTGTTTTTTAATTTTATAATTTGAGCTATCCAAATGAAATACCCTGTATGTATGACAGGTTTCCTATTGTTGACACGTTGATTGCTATGGAATTCATAATGTTCATAATCAAACAAACGTTCTGCCAGTGTCAGTTTTTTTAAGAAATCGAAAAAATGGATAGGTATCGATGCAGTTGCGAATGCAGCTTGCGCTGCTCTATTACCTCAGAAATCGAAGGAACGGTACAATCGGTGTTACAAGGACTTCAAGGATTGGTGCAGTATTAATGCAAGTGATGAAAGGGTCACCGAGAATTCTATGCTGGCGTACTTTGTACTTCCCTAGGGAGGTAAAACGTACCCTCCTCCCTAAAATCAGTATCAAAATGAAGTACTTACCGAGTAAGGAGTAGAAAAAATATTTTTTTAAGTATGTCTGTAAGACATTATAAGGTAAAAGTAGTATTACGAATATATCACAATAAAATACTATCCAATAACCCTCAGTACCCCACAAAACACTTATTGGAGAGTATTTTATTGTGATATCTTCGTAATGTCTGTAATGTAAAAATGTCTCTTGAATTACTTCAACAAGCTAGTGATTTAATGTAAACCCATAAAAAGGAGTCCATAGGGGTAAGATAAGATAATCTTGGTGCATGGCTACTCAATTGTACCTCATCTAAGTCTCCTTGGTTTTCAAGTTCATAAACAAGTCATTCTATATATTGAAGTAAAATAAGCCAATCAAGCATAACCTAGCCTTTAGTTAGGAGGCGATGGGTAAACCGCTAGCTGTTTGACCAAACGCATTCCATCGTGGGCAGGTATCAGCCGCGTGGTTTTATTTACGCTTGGCGTGAAATTTGGTATATGATGGGCAGTATTAAGTTATATTCTCCTTTTAACCAAAACGTCCGCTAATTATCTTTTGTCGGGACATACCTCGCTTAGAAATAGAAAGTTTATTTAGAATAGCGGATCGTTTTATACAAAAATAGTTTTTTGCAAGAAATCGCTATATAATAGTTTAAAGACTATGTTTCCATTCTCCATAAAACTTTCGGCATACCTGTTGACAGTTTGTGGTATACAGCAACCACATTTAACTTTAAAAACATTAGAGTTACCGAAAAAGCTTTTAGTAAGAACCACTCAAAAACATTTTAGTTAAAAGTGTTTTGTTCCTTGTGAGCTGTTGTGATGTGTATAACAATAGTTAGCAAAGTAAAACTGAAACTGAACCTAAACTCTCTCTCTTCTCTTACGTTTTTGTTTATTTTTAGAAAACTGTGATGGTATATTCATTTTTATCGTCACTTTGACAATTTGTTACATCCAAACATCCATAAAAACTAATTGCTCAACCATGTTTATTTATCTAAACACATATTAAATTTAGCTCCAGTAAACGGATGCTATTCCCATTCTAAAATTCTTTCTCTAGATATTGTTGGTTTTACATTTTTGATTAGTTTTTTTTTAATGGTAAATTTACATCCAGATAAACTATGCATAAATAAAAAGTGAGATTACTTTGTTAAGCTAGGAATTATTTTCTAATCTAACGACAATACATGCAACTTTTCACCAACATTCCGGGCCAAAACAGGCCTTCATTGTCATTGTCCATTAATAAAAATACAAAAAGTGGATAAAAAAAGGCCTTATGTTTATATCTTCCCGGTATATATAGGTTGGATACTCCGACCAATTGCCAATTCGTAATTGATCTGAGGTTGGATACCTCTAACTGATCTGCTAATACCATAAAAATGATCTTTGAACCTAATCTTGACTATACAGGGTGTTTCATTAAGGGTGGCCACCGGCCATATCTCGGAAACTACTAGGCATAGAAACTTGAGAAAAAAAAATTAGGATTAAAGCGGTCATGAGAAAATTCTGGAAATTACTTTTAAGTTCCTCATTTCGCTGCAAGAGGGCACAATTAAAATTTTTTTTTTTAATTCTAAATTTCTCCGAAAATTCCCATATTAAGGTATAACTCTGATTACATCATCGAAAAGCTTAGACAATTCTGCATTATTTTGTTTTAAGGCTCATTGGCGTACCGACCTTGATAAGAGTGGGAGAAGCTATTGAAAGTGTAAACATTAAAATCACTGTAACTTCTAAACGACTTATCCGATTTTACTAGATTTAAGCTTGTTTGGAAAGGAAAGGTAAGTATCTTCAATTGCCGTATCCAACAGTACACGATAGTGTTTAATAAAATTGCTAGAGGGCGCAATTTGTAATAATAACAGTTTTTTTGATTTTATCCCGAAAATTCAAATCTATAACTATGACATCATAATTGAAAAGTAGATGAAATTTGCAAGAAAAGATGTGAATACCGCAGTTCGATATCCTTGTTCGTTTCAGAGTTATCGCCAAAAGAATAATTCTTAATACAAATTGCGCCCTCTAGCAATTTTATTAGAAATTATCGTGTACCATTGGATACGACAATTGAAGGTACTTCCAAACAAGCTTAAATTTAGTAAAATCGGATAAGTCGTTTAAAAGTTACAGCGATTTTAATGTTTACACTTTCAATAGCTTCTCCCACACTTATCAAGTGAAAGTGTAAACATTAAAATCGCTGTAACTTCTAAACGACTTATCCGATTTTACTAAATTTAAGCTTGTTTGGAAGAGAAAGGTAAGTACCTCTTTGAACCTAATCTTGACTGTATGTATTTTTTTTTTCAATGTCATTTCTACACATTTTCCAATAATTGTATTTCAGAAGCCGTCAATTTTACTTCAAAAATGTCATTAATATTTCCACCATCATCAATTTAACACTTCAGTAGGCGCAATCTCATATTTGTAAATACAAATCAATACCAATCAAACGTTTAATTGACCTTGCCTGAAATTAATCTCATAAATCCGAGATACAATTGACCCTTTCTGAAATACAGGTGGAAAAAGAGGAGTTATGAAGTTTATAATAAAAATTCAGTTCGGTAATTGCTTCGACATTTTCTTTAAACACTTGCTTTATAGCACTTAAAATATTTATTTAACGAAGTTTTTTCCTAGAATATAACGGTCCATAAAACAGATTATAGCGGGTCGTACTAGGTACTTATGTTTTATGAATCTATAATACTTAAGCTGCAGTAAAATATTATTTTGGTTATAGACCATAATAGAAAATACTAAAAATTAGGCTCAAAGAGTTTTGTAAAACCTTTAAAAAAATACCGATATTTTAACTATATCCCCATTTAATTTTATTTTTTGTAAAGCATTTACTATTTTTATTTGAGGGTCTCCTATATCCGCCTCTATTGTTAAAACACTTGTTGGTCTATTGTATTTCTGTTTTTAAAGTAGCCATAAAATATGACTAATAGACGACCAATCCTTCCTAAATTACTTGTGTTCATCGTAAAACAATATAAATTAATTTTCAATTCAATTCGTCTTTACTACAGGTTCTCGGTTTATATTCAATAGACGTGGAGAAACACTTCCACAAGGGTAATGTAAATTAATTTTTATTTAAATTCTTATTTGTCCGTTTGTCACTTGAGCCTTTTGTATGTTGTAGGTAGTCAATTAATATTCATAATATGGTTTTAAATGAGAAGTACCACCTCTAAAACCATAATGTTTTATAGCCTTTTTTTACAGGGTGTCGTGTGAAAGAGTAACAGTTACCTTAAAAGCAAAGTTATCCAATTTAAGTTTTATTAATTACGCTGAATGATGGAACTTTTGGACTTGCGTTAAATTTATTTGTTTTAAATTATAACGTTTCAATTAGTATGTATCTCGTGGTCTTCAGGTGAATACTAAATAAGCAAAGTAACTAAAGCGCTTTTCCAATATTTTTTCAACTAATCTCATGCATCTGGTGTACCTAGCCATTTTTGTTGAGGTCGGTCTTGACGCAGTTAATATCGTGCGAGCAAAAAGTATTTGCATCAAAGTGGGCCTTGCATCTAAGGACGTAATGCTTAGCCGTAGAGCTTAATACCTGTTGGGTGTCAGTAACTACCTGAATTAACAATCAATCAGTTATTCCGTCATCTTTGACAGTCGTTATAAGTAATTTGATTCATCGCTAATTTTTCCAATTTCTTGAACAATTCACACAATGGGCTTTACGGAACAGCACAAAACATTCATGGTTGAAGCGTGATTTCGAAACAAGGTTAGAGTAAATGGTGTGGTAATACAATATGGGTTTGTGCATGGACGATTTTCACGAACATTTTCCTAACGTTGCTTTTATTGCTGGGGATTTTTATCATTACCTGAAAAGAACCGTGGCTGTAATTAGGGAAACAGGTTCTATACAACACAAAAAAGGAGCAGGACGACCATTTGTAAGAACAGAAGAACTTGTTGCAAACGTTCGTGAAATAATGCAAAATACAAAATACGCCAACAAATTAAATAAAACGCATGTCCTAAGAAGTGGGAAGATCTTATGGAACATGCAGGGCTATTCTTAAGAAGCAACTAAATTTATTTCCTTTTAAAGTGCAAGTATTCCAAGAAATACAAGCTGCCGATTTTGAAAGACGCAGGAATTACTCTCAATGGTTTTCCCAAAATTTATTGGAAATAAATGATTTATTAGACCTGACATTTTTTTCGGATGAAGCCTGGTTCCACCTCTCCGGTTATGTGAATTCTCAGAATACACGCATGTGGAGTAGTGAAAATCCCCAGTTTTTTGTAGATACATTGCACTCTTAAAAAATTGATGTCTGGTTAGCTGTTTCCCGAAGAAGAATTGTTGGTCCTATTATTTTCCATGACACTGTTACAGCACAGCGTTATAGAGACAATATTTTGTATCCATTTGTGAAGCAATTACTTGACGACGAACAACGTTTTGGATATTTTCAACAGGACGGTGCAGCCGCCCATACAGCCGCCGAAACTATTAACTACGCAATTTTTTCGACGACCGATTGATCAGTTTTCGATCAGACATTAAATTCCCACCTAGATCACCTTGTTTAACGTTTATGGATTACTTCGTTTTTCCTCATTTAAAGAACATTATTTTTAAAACACCAGTTGCAAATTCAGAACAATTACAAGAAATGAGTATCCAAGAATGTGGTAACATTTCTCCAGAGATGCTGGTCAACACTTTCGAAAATATGAAAAGACGTGTGAATTTATGCTTGGAGCATGGCGGTGGCCAATTTGAGCCATTTATGTAATTATATTTTCTTATTTTTCCTGTGTATTTATTCTTACTTTGTTAATTTTGTTAACAACAAAAATAAATTTGTATTTGTCTACTTATTTTATTACTCATTAGTTTGGCATATCATGTCATAATATGAATTTTACAAAATGTTAACCTAGATTTGGTTAGATATATCGTCCCCATATCATTGTGATATAAACCAAGCCCTGCGTTTTTTAATTCAAGCCCTCTTTGATGCAAATAATTTTTGCTCGCACGGTATTAGTATAAACAACTCTTCTTAATAAAAATACTTTTACAAAAGTTAAAACTAAAAGTCGTAAGAAATAATACACGACATGCCAATGTTGTCAACTTACCCTACATTGTAGGGGAAATGGTTAAGAAAAAGGAATGTCAGTTATGGCATTCCTCGTCTGTTAAATTTATTTTAACAGAGATGAAACAGGCAAGCCAGCTGATTGATTTTAAATGAACCAATATTAACTAATAATAAGAGTTGATTAGCTTCCTTAAGGAAATTCGTTAACTTAATGTCAAGCAGTAAATAAGTTAACGAAAAATCATTAAATTAAAAGCGAACTTGATTGGAGAATTATTGAATTAAAGAAACAAAATGCTTGACTATGTAATTCCCAATAAAAAAAAACGAAAATAAAATAAAATGTAAAAAAATTTACCAAAAATTATAACCTCCAACAAGCGAACGTTATTGTTGAACTTCCAATTAAACAGAGTAATACATAACATTGTATAATAGAGATTAAATCATATAAATATGGTTTTGACCTAAAGCTAATTTAATTTAGAGAAATTTCGCTTTACAATCTAATTGTTTACCACATAATAATTTTAAATTTCTTGATAATTTTTTGGTAAATTTAACATAATGGCTGACCCAAGTGAATGCACATGCAAATAATTTAGTGATGCAGATGGACAGACATTCACATATACAAATATAATTCCGATGGATTTAAATTAATCATTTATTTACTTATAAATACATTATACGATTTGATATAATTAAATTTGCATTCTAAACACTAGATTTATAAGTCAAATAGTTATCTTAATTATTAATTCAATTTAAATGCATATCACTATATTGTATGAAACAAAGTCGCTGTCGCTGTCTGTCTGTCCCTACGTATGCTTAAATCTTTAAAACTACGCAACGGATTTTGAAGCGTTTTTTTTTAATAGATAGAGTGATTCAAGAGGAAGGTTTATATGTATAATACATGCATAATATTGTAGAGAAACACTGATAAATTTAGGGGTTTCTAATGTGATGTCGTAAATAAACACATTTTAGACCTGCGTGCGAAGCCGAGGCAGGTCGCTAGTATATTATAAGTAGCATCTAAGCGATTAAACACTTGTGTTGTACTATACCTTAGTAGGAAGGCAATTACTAAACTAAATCTAAGAGTGAAAGAAAAAAACTAACTAAAAGAAAATTATAAAGATATTATTATATACCTACATATCTAATAAATAAAACGGTCAATTTTCTATTATGTTAATAAATTCACAGTAATTTTCAAAGATACATTTTTTTGACAGTCTTGAGAATACTTTTAGGTTATTTATCTGTTTATAATATAATGGTTAGATATTACAGGATTCAGGTAAAGTATAATTTATAAATCTATGGCTAATATTCCTGTTAAATCTAAGAGTAGGTAAAAGCCTAAGTTTATTACTATGTGTGTTGTATGAGGAAAGTGTATAATTTTGGAAACAATTGTTTTTAAAGGCGTATAAACAAATGCTATGAAAGTACAATGTTCTTATACTACAAATTTCTTCTGTATACAGTAGGTCAGTAGGGAACAGCCTAGTCTTTTTAAATATTATTTTTAATACCTATGTAATTTTGCGTAATATTTAATTTTTGTAGTGAGTTCTTATACATTCCTCCCCATATTAAAATACCATAACGGAAGAGTGATTCGGCTAGAGTTTTGTATATAGTTACTAATAATTTTCGAGATAGTGTTTCACGCAGTTGATAAAATTTGTAAATAAATTTTTGTACTTTCTTTGTTAAATAATTTATATGATTACTCCATTTTCAGTTTTCGTCAATAATTATGCCCAGGTATTTTATTTCATTTGTTTCTTTGATTTCATCAACCATATTATTTATTTTAATACTAGCAAAGTTAGGTTTGTTAATTCCTGTTAAGGTAAAGGCTATATAATGCATTCAAGGAGAACTGATACATATCTAGCCAATTTTTTATCTTTTCCATACCCTGTTGGCAGGCAATGTTTGTTTCATTCCAGGAGTTTTCGCAAAATATAGCTACTGTATCATCAGCATATGACACAATTTTCGCCCGGGCCTTAATAGATAAAAGTAAGTTTATATAAACTAGAAAAAGTATGGGGCCAAGGATAGTTCCCTGAGGAACCCCGATTTTTACTACTCTGGGTTCGCTGAGTGTGTCATTGATTATTACCCGTTGTTCCCTATTTGCTAAGTAGCTTTTAAAGATATCTAAAACCCTACCACGAACTCCACACCGTTCCAAGACGGTAAGGAGCTTTTTGTGGTTAACAGTGTCAAACGCCTTGGCAAGGTCTAAGAAAACTGTATGGCATTTATTGTTTGAATCCAAGCCTTCCGTAATATTATTAATTACTGTATACAATATACATGCATGCCATCAGTTGTCGCCTTACCAGCCCGGAAACCAAATTGGTGCTCGTGTAAAATATTATTTTGATTAAAAAACTTTACTAGTCGAGGTTTTAGGCATTTTTCGCATATCTTTCCGAAATTATTAATTAAATGGCTATGCTGCAGCATCCTAGGAAGAGGAACCACGGAAAAGTATGAAGGCCTATTTGTAGAGGTTGAGGTTAAACTCACTGCGAAATTTAAAAGCCAGTAAATCATTTTTTTTCCTGGGAAACCGCTACAATAAAAATTCCAAAAAATATTTCCACTTTATGTTTTCTATCTTGTCACACTCTGTATCTAAAAGCCTGTTGAGCTCGCCACAAGTTTCATGTTAATAAAAAGCAATTGACTTGGGTGGGCATTTAAAAGGGCCCCTTAGGTAGTCTAGTCACTTTCTGGTATTGTTTAGATACACAACATCCCATTGTGTAAAGACAGTTCTTGAAAAACACTTTAAAATTAACAGCTACATGTCTAAAGTTTTTCTAAAAGAACGTTGCTGATTATTATTTATCGAGGACATTTTGCAAAAAGATTATATCTTTAGATTTTGCCGATGTGATAAAGGACAATTTGTAGACTATTATAAGATACGTTGGTACTACAGTTTTGGCCCACTGGCATTGTTTTGAAAGGACAACTGGAATATTTTATTGATAGCCTGTAGAGATTTAAATTCAATATCACTCGACATGTCAAAAATCTGTTTTAACTTGTGTGACATTATCTCTACGGCGATTGTTAATAGGAAAAAAGATCAATTACTATTATTTCCAATGTCATCTTTTTCTGCAACTGTTAATATAACTACTCTTCACAAATTTTCTCATATTATACTAACTATTAGTTTACCTACGTCTTCTATTTTCTGGCAAAGACGCTAAGTTTTCCATTTTTTATGCAAAAAAAATCAAATTATGATATTAGGAACTGACAGAAAAATTCACTGGTTAAGTTAAACATGCACTACATATATACAGTGTGACCAGTAAAGTCCGCATCATATGGGATTATTTTATTAATAACTTTATTCAAAATTTGACTTTGGCATCAAGTTCTGCTTCGATCGAGATAAATATTAAGCAAAAAATAGTAGTCACGTGATTCGCATTATCTGTCAAATTTTAATTTTTTCCAAAAAATAATTCAAAACTGGGGTTATTTCTGAAAGTATCGAAACAAATTATTAAAAAAAGTTTTTTTAAATGCAGTTTCTAGCCCACATGCAAAATTTTAGCTGCATAAGATAATTTTGATTTTTTTTCCATATTGTGTAAATTGCACCACTTTTGCAAAATAAGACTCAACGCAACCTACATAAAACTTCTTAGTTTTGACAATGCTTTATTTCAGATACATTTTCTTTAAAGTAGCGCCATGTTAAATGTGTGTTTTTCAACAAAATCAAAATTGTGCTATTAAAATTTGGTCGCATGTGATGCAAAGTTTATTTGTTTTTGGCCCTGCATAAGGTAACTTCATAAAATAAGTATTTTTGAAAACGTAGTTTGTGTCTAAAAGTAATACACCCTAATATTAAGACAAAAAACAACACAGTGTCATCAGTAAAGTGTTCAATAAGTGAAAAATAAATTTTAGTGGTAAGTAAAAAATTAAAATTATCTTATGCAGCTGAAATTTTGCATGTGGGCTAGAAACTGCATTCACTTTTTTTGATATTTTCAGAAATAACCCCACTTTTGAATTATTTTTTGGAAAAAATTAAAATTTGACAGATAGTGCAAATCACGTGCCTACTATTTTTTTGCTTAATTTTCATCTCGATCAAAAAAGAACTTGATGCCAAAGTCAAATTTCGAATAAAGTTATTAATAAAAAAAAATCACATATGATGCGGACTTTACTGGTCACATTATATACGATTGACTTCATGTTAAAAATATTTAAAGAGCTATCCTTACACTCTGTTTCTAATGTAGCAGCTTTTGCAGTAGAACATTTTTTATTGTCAACGTGGGCGAAGTTTAAGAACCTGTGGTTTGGAGGGATTTAATTAAAAGGTACAAATCCCCTATGATGCGGACTTTACTGGTCACACTGTAAAGGTTGCTGAAAGAGACTAAAGAAAATATGAAAAAGTACTTTCAAACGTGTTGAACGAAGAAGTATCAAAAGAGTCCTGATTGCTTACCAACCAGCCACTTATTTATTTGTGGACATTCAGCCTATTTTTGGTATTGATTTTTCCATAGATGTTGTTAAAATATTTGGAAACGGCCATAATAAAGGCTTACAAATATTTCTTGGATGTGTTAGGTTAAATAGTTCCTGCTAACTCTTTCGAGACAAGGAAAATGGAATGGATTGGCAATATAAATAGGATTAAATTATTGAATTTTTAGAAGTACTATCCATAAAATCAAAAAATTTCATAAAAAACTTATATACCTACTTATTATACAAATAAAATATAAATATTCCTCTGCAGATGGCCTAATTTCGTTTTAATCTGGTAATTGTATTTAAATCCATAATCTCCGAATCTACAGATTTAAACGTTTAATAACATAATAATCTTAAAGATGTGACAATAAATTATGAACAGCATATCTTGGGGCAGATAAGGAGGGTCCCGTAATTATATTGGCGTCTCCCCTAAATTTAATCCGCCATTCTTTATCAACTTTAGAAGTATTATTGATCATCCCTAAAGACTTTTACTTGTCATTCATTACTCAAATCTTCTATTCATTGATACTATCTCTTGTGCCTAGTAATTAACTGGTGGACGGAATCCTGGATGACGGTGCAATATGAAAGAGGAAACTGTTAATGGGCTGAAAAGCATGATTCATGTTGTAAGAAGCATTCGAATCTTAGTAAAAACCAAATAAAAGTACAGAAATCAAGATTAAGGTAAACGACCCAATTATCGGCACCTTAGGAACAAGTCATAGTTTGAAATTCAGTAAAATCCAATTTTTAAATCGGTAAAATTTGTAGCAAATGATGTAGCAAGCCTTAAGGGTTCTTTATGTAAGCGATTAAAAATATTAGAGAACGCCTAACAGTAAAAAAAGAAAAAAAATATTTTGCAAAATCATACATGATGTACCAATTATCGGCTCATTAATTTTAGTGTAGTTCCAATTTTCGGCACCAATGGGTCCCTATTATCGGCATAGTCTGTTCAAGGTATTAAAGAGTAGTTAAGTCATGAGGCTGATGCCCGTATAGGTAAGGAAATTAAAAAAAAAAAAGAAACATGTTATTCTTAAAGTAAGGAACAATGACTATATTAAGTATTCTTAAATAATAATAATGCTATTCGCAATCAGGATATAAAAATTCACCCTTATCCTTGGAATGTTAAACCTTTTACTGGCGGTTTTAAATGGCATTCCATTCTGAATTGCTTCAATTGCTTCAGTCTGCTTCGAGGTAGAAAACTGATTTCTTTGCCTTTTATCCATCTTTCCACTGAAAAAAGGTATGTTCTAATTAGCGGCACCTATAAGCGGCATAATATTTAAATATTATCTAGAGCGTTAAATATGATAATTTAAGGGTGCCGATAATTGGTCCCACTATTAAGTAACTCAATAAGAAGATACACTTTAAAATTAATTTGTATTTAAATATCCCAAAATCTTCGGCAAAATAAGCCGTTAACCTAAAGTCAACACCGCACCAATTATCGGCACTCATGCCGGTAATTGGCACATAGCCTTTTTACATTGCTCCAGATTCCGGCACATTTTATTTTTGAGAAAAGTGAATAAAAACTGTACAAAAAAGACATTTTCAATACATTTTCCTGATCATAAATGTTTAAAGAAGAACTTACCATTTAAATTGGTAAAAATACACTGTTGATATTTAAAAAATCGTTAAACTTTCACTGGAGCGGTTCTTAGCACTACTATGGAGGACTTGAGGTAGGAGGCCGATCGCAATGCATTGAATTCGGTCCCAAATTAGCATCGGTAATTCAGCTTTACGAGTTGCCATAAGATGGCGCTCGTGTTCGAAGTGGGCTATCAAATAAATGGTTTCTTATGGAAGCGATAACTATTTTTATTTAAATTAGTTCTTTAAGGAACAAATAAGGACTTTTATATGAATTTACACTTACTTTGTTATACTTATTAGTAAACTCGGCCTGTATAAAGTTCCAACGATGCTTCGTTTTTAAAATACAGGAACATTCTAGCTACAGGGGTTTTACCTTTGGAGCTAGAAAGAGACTTATTTGGCTGCGTTTCATCTCTCAAGAAGATCCTGTCTTACCACCCCGACACAAAGCAAACTCTACTTTTATAAATTGTACCATTATTCATTATAAATATGGAAATTAATTACAATACAACGTTATTTGTCTTGTCTTGCCTTCAAACATGATTTGTTATTTCGAAAAATAAAATGTCAATTGTCAAAAGTAAAAGCACAGAAAAATAAAGGGTTTAAGTAAAAGCTAAAAACGATGGAGGATCTAGTTTTCCACATTAAAAACGAAGAAGAAGAAGACAACATCAGCCCACTTCGGACGCGAGAGCCATCTATCGGCCAATAGCGAACTAATCAAAAAACCGGGACAGAATTTAAAAATGCTGCCATTGTCGATCGGCCTCCTACCTTATAGTTCTCCATAAGCACTACAAACTGTAAAACACCCCCAAGCTCAGCTCACCTGATATCTGTCACCGAGAGTTAGGAGTTTTCAAATAACTGACCGGTTTAAAAATCTGGGAACCGCGGTAAATTAAGGGTTAGATGGTAAACTTTGGTTTAAAATACGCTGCCAAAATATTTCCTTTACCAGTTTCTTATTAATTAAGGATCTTTGGAGTAAGTGCCGATAATTGGATCAGTGCTGATAATTGGGTCTTTTACCTTATATGACAATTTAAATTAATATTGTGCTTCATGCCTCGTCAGGATTAGTTGGCTGAGTTGGCTCTTGCAGCGACGGCTTATTAAATGTTTTACAACCCTCCTTGGTATAGTAGTTCCAAAACTGTATAGTACATAGTTTGAGAGATCGCGTCTAGGTCTCAGGTAATCAGGATAACCATCAAGGAAATGTTCTAGTCTAGGGAACTAATTCTACTGATACTATAGAAACCCTTATGGTTAGCACACTCGCAGCAAACTTCATGCAAACAGGCAACTAAAACTGATAGATCTATGGAAGACCGTTTGCCAATCAAATGTGGATATATAACGCAACTTCTCGGTACACATCCACATCTTTAGTTTCGTGCATTTTCATAAAGTTTATAACTTTTAATACCTCGTAGTTATGTGATGATGTATGAATTGAACATTAGTATATAGGATGTATTGTCTACGTTTGGCGGGAGCAGCTCTTTTAAAATAGTATTTCTTCTATTGGTACCCAACGCCGACGCGATTGGCACACTTTAATATTTACAAGCTTCTCAGCTCATGTCAAGACTGGCGGCATTGAATATCAAACTATATAAGAATGACGGATGTCCGAGAAAAGTTGACAACCCATTTTCTGACGTATTGGAGCTGGTTTGGCCGCCATTGTGGAGTTGATCGTAACTCTAACCTTAAATCTGTCGCCTGTCTGTCATTATAATGCAGCGCCTCGGCAACAGATGTCTCAAATTCACTGATGTGATGCCGTGGTGTTGCCGCATATCGTATTTTATTAGAATTTTTAAGAATTCAAGCATTTTTAACAGACAATAAAATAGGAGGTTCTCAATTCCAGCCGAATGCATGTTTTTGATAATAATATGTACGCTGATTACTCCGGGGTAATTGGACCGACTTTCATGATTTTACCGTTGCATTAAGTGTTAAATGTTAAACAAATAAAAGTAGATAAAAAGCGACAGCAAGTATAACTAAAATAGGTTTTATTTCGTCGAAAAATAGCAAAATACGTAATACACTAATACAAACAAACCGGATGTTTCTTAAGTAAGAAAGTAAAACCTACTTATTTTAACCATTTTGAAAAGTAGTAATAATTGCAAATTAAAACCAAGTTATACAAACAAACCCCACATCATTCATATTTTACCCAACACAGGTATACGTTGTAGCCTAGGTAGGTATTGCATAGTGAGAGTCGTCATTTAATTCTGTTAGAAATAGAATACATGGCGGTCAATATGTTTTCATGTAATTAACGCTGGGACGTCAAAAGGCTGAAAATATTATTAGCTACAAAGCAATTAAAAATAGGGACATTTTTAAGTCTAGACTATACTATAGGTAGGAAAAGAAATGTAAGCTACTTAAATCTAGGATAGGTGTAGGTACTTATGTGAAATCAAGTTTTACGATAAGCTATAAAAATAAATTTAAAAAACTCATGCAGCAAGTCAAACAGACAGGCGGCAACAAATTAGCAGTGAAAAGGTTAGTCGCTTTCTTGTTGGTGAACTCATTGTGCCATCTATGAATTTGACGTAGTAGATTTACGAAATCGGCTCATATATGGCCTTCTTATAGTTTGATATTCAATGCTGGCGGTAATTGACGCAAACGGATTGGGTTGTAAACGAACGAAAGAGAGAATAAATGAGTAGTGCGAATGAAGATTTAATGCTAACAAATCCAGATAGAGTCATGACAAACATTTCCTAAAAGCATAAAGCTGATTTAAATTTAATTTTTATAGTGAAATGAAACTTATCAAAACAACACAACCAAAAGTTTTCCCTGAATGGAATTTCAATTGAAATATCCTCCAGAGAGTACCAACCGGAAGAGGCTCCCGTAACTTAAACCATGTAGAGCTAAACCTATCCAAGGATAAACACCAGCCCCGGTCATAGACTGACCGCGTTTTTAAGTGGAATATTTTGTAATATTTGTATTTATAACTTTTAAACTGATGTATATACAAAACGTGGTTAGTTATTATAGTCTATTGTACAAAAAATCAAGTACAAACAAATGGTATTGAGTTGAGGTAAAAGACGCGGCGCCGCTGGCGTTCTTCATTCAAAATAGTTTAAAAAATGGTACAGTGTAGTTGTGAGAGCGGTTTATAGAAATTACCTTGACCAAAACTAGACTGAACAATTATTGGTATACCGGACTTAACATACCGTGCGAGCAAACATTATTTGCATCAAAGAGGGCCTTGCATCTAAAGACGTAA
This sequence comes from Polydrusus pterygomalis, assembly GCA_963969555.1. Classification (NCBI taxonomy): domain Eukaryota; kingdom Metazoa; phylum Arthropoda; class Insecta; order Coleoptera; family Curculionidae; genus Polydrusus; species Polydrusus pterygomalis. The sequence continues at coordinate 27,947,426 of OZ018379.1, forward strand.
TGTTTATCCGTAGAGCTTAATACCTGTTGGGTATCAGTAACTACCTGAATTAACAATCAATCAGTTATTCCGTCATCTTTGACAGTCGTTACAAGTGCAAGTATTCCAAGAAATACAAGCCGCAGATTTTGAAAGACGCAGGAATTATTCTCAATGGTTTACCCAAAATTTATTGGAAAGAAATGGTTTATTACACTGACATTTTTTTCGAATGAAGCCTGGTTCGACCTCTCCGGTTATGTGAATTCTCAGAATACACGCATGTGGAGTAGTGAAAATCCCCATTTTTTTGTAGAGTCCACATTGCACCCTCAAAAAATTGGTGCCTGGTTAGCTGTTTCCCGAAGAAGAATTGTTGGTCCTATTTTCCATGACACAGTTACATCACAGCGGTATAGAGACAATATTTTGAATCCATTTCTGGAGCAATTACTTGACGACGAACTACGTTTTGGATATTTTCAACAGGACGGTGCAACCGCCCATATACAGCCGCCAAAACTATTAACTACTTACGCAATTTTTTCGACGACAGATTGATCAGTTTTCGATCAGACATTGAATTCCCACCTAGATCACCTTGTTTAACGGTTACGGAGTACTTCGTTTTTCCTCATTTAAAGAACACTATTTTCAGAACACCAGTTGCAAATTTAGAACAATTACAAGAAAGGATTATCCAAGAATGTGGTAACATTTCTCCCGAGATGCTGGTCAACACTTTCGAAAATATGAAGAGACGTGTGAATTTATGATTGGAGCATGGCGGTGGCCAATTTCAGCAATTTATGTTATTATTTTTCTTTTTCTTTCTGTATATTCTTACTTTGTTAATTTTGTAAACAACAAAAATAAATTTGTATTTGTCTACTTATTTTATTACTCATTAGTTTAGCATATCATGTCATAATATGAATTTGACAAAATTTTAACCTAGATTTGGTTAGATATATCGTCCCCATATCATTGTGATCTAAACCAAGCCCTACGTTTTTAATACAAGCCCTCTTTGATGCAAATAATTTTTGCTCGCACGGTATAATATTTTATTATGACTACCTACTATATGGACGCTTGTAAAGGTTTTATTATTTAAATAAAAATTTATCTCCGAACTTGTGTTTAGTCAAATATTTTAATTTCACTTGACGAAGGAGGTAGACGCTTTTTGAAACGGCAAACTCAAGTACGAAAAATATGTTAATTTTCGTAATAGGGGTCGACAATTAAAGGGTAAAAGCCAGCGATACATTTTAATTAATCAAAGTTTCCTTGCAAATTTGTTGGAGCTATAATTTAAAGTGTTTCGAGGGGGTGGAGGATTTTCGCCCAAGGGCTTATAACATATTTTTTAGAAGGGTAAGAGTATCATTAATCATTTGTTCTTAAAGAATTTAATATCTAACGCGATCACTCACTCTATTTTGTATCAGAAATACTAAACAATTTTGTATGCTGTTAAAATTTAATGGTAGAGTCTTATGTTAAATTTTTCGTAAGGTGAAATACTACTTGATGCCTAATTCTAGTGTTTTATTATTTGCACAGCATACCATACGTACAGTGCGAGCAAAAATTATTTGCACCAAAGAGGGCCTTGCATCTAAGGACTTAATGCAAAGCCGTAGAGGTTAATACCTGTTGGGTGTCAGTAACTACCTGAATTAACAATGTTATTTCGTCATCTTTGACAGTCGTTACAAGTAATTTGATTCATCGCTAAGTTTTCCAATTTCTTGAACAATTCACACAATGGGCTTTACGGAACAGCACAAAACATTCATGGTTGAAGCATATCGGGGTTAGAGTTAATGGTGAGTGGCAATACAATCCGGGTTTGTTCATGGACGATTTTCACGAACATTTTCCTAACGTTGCTTTTATTGCTAGGGGTTTTTTTCATTGCCTGAAAGTAATCACCATCAATGGTGCTTTTTTACATTATTTCTTTTTTAATAAAAATGTCATTTATTTCCTAGCATTGTTTATGAAAATAATACCAAAGCTATAGATTCATTATCATTTTTAAAAAATATATAGATTTCACAACAGATCGGTAATAACGCGCAGAACCTTTTCATGGACTTTACGTTTGGAAACACTTTAAGGGTTAAATTTATTGAAAGTTCGTCAAAAAATATTTTTTCCAGTATAAACTTTCATAATCTCTTTTCATCGAACGGCTGACATCCTTAAAATTTCGCATATTATGCATGCATGTTTTTCACCGTTTGTGTCGGTGGAAGGGAAGTGTGGTAGATATACTGTCGTATCGCATTGCCAGATTTCCTGTTGTACCTAATTGCCGAGTTGCAGATGTTATTTTATACATTAGACAGAAGAGTCTCATGTAATATATTTAATTATTTTAGAAATAAATTCAAGCAGAGCAATAATGTTTATCAAAGATAAAGTCCCACACACGGTAACTTTTACACGACAGAAGGGAGAGTCAACGGAAAAAAATGAAGGCGTATGCAGCAGTGCTTACCGTGTCAAGAATCTACTGCTTTTCATAGATAAATGGATAGGTAGATAAGTAGCTATAGATTGACCACCTAGATGGGTCGATCTCAACCCGCTGGACTTTTTTGTGGGGCTACGTTAAAAGTTTTGTTTACAAATGTAAGCACGACTCGGTAAATACGAGTAAGGAGTCTACTTGATGAGTAATACGATATATCTATCCACAAGTGCTACAAAATGTACAATAGGAATTTTTAGATCGATTGATCTACTACAGGATTGTTTTTTTTCATACGTTGTTGTTCGCCTATTTTGTTTTAAAAGTTAAAAGTGATAATATTTTGAAACCTTCAAAGATAGTTATAAGACATATTAAAAATATCCAGAATCGAGCGCAGTATCTGAAAATGTAAAAATAAACAATAAGGACTTTTCTGTTTCATTCTGTATTACATTTATTTTTTCTAAAAAAATTCATTATAAAAAATAAAATTGTCTTATCCGAGCAATTCTTGATCATGTAAGCGGTACTACCGTGCAAGAAAAAATATTTGCATCAAAGAGGGCCTTGCATCTAAGGACGTAATGCTTAGCCGTAGAGCTTAATACCTGTTGGGTGTCAGTAACTACCTGAATTAACAATCAATCAGTTATTCCGTCATCTTTGACAGTCGTTACAAGTAATTTAATTCATTGCTAATTTTTCCAATTTTTTGAACAATTCACGCAATGGGCTTTACGGAACAGCACCAAACATTCATGGTTGAAGCGTATTTTTGAAATGGGGTTAAAGTAAATGGTGAGTGGCAATACAATCCGGTTTGTGCATAGACGATTTTCACGAACATTTTCCTAACGATGCTTTTAATGCTGGGAATTTTTTATCATCGCCTGAAAAGAACCGTGGCTGTGTTTAGGGAAACAGGTTCTATACAACACAAAAAAAGGAGCAGGAAGACCATCTGTAAGAACAGAAGAACTTGTTGCAAACGTTTGTGAAATAATGCAAAATACGCCAACAAATTGTATAAGACGCCAGTCCCAAGAAGTGGAAAGATCTTATGGAACATGCAGGACTATTCTTAAGAAGCAGCTAAATTTATTTCTTTATAAAAATAAATAAAATAAATTTGTATTTGTCTACTTAATTTATTACTCATTAGTTTGGCATATCACGTCATAATATGGATTTGACAAAATTTTAAAATAGATTTGGTTAGATATATCGTCCCCATATCATTGTGATCTAAACCAAGCCCTCTTTGATGAAAATAATTTTTGCTCGCACGGTATGCATAAAAGGTTTCTTTAGCATACCATTGAATAATGATTACATGATTATATTAAAAAATTCTGTAATTGTATATGTAATGTGTAATTCAATATGTATCAAACATTTAAAATATGAAAATATTGCAAGAAAAAATTCTTGTATTAGGTAGTAAGTATTAGTAGTAGTATGACTAGTAGTTGTGGGAAGGCTCAGCAGCATAGCAAGTAAACCAAAATCTTCCCTAACTACCTTAACCACCTCTGCCCTCGCATAACCTTCTTGATCTCGTTATACAAGTCAGGATATTTTTCCAGGCGAGAGCAATGACTTCCTCTCTTCGGAGCACCACCTAACCAAAGATGTGATGTCTCAGTCTTTGCAGAGCCTCATACGTCCCCAGAAAGTGTAGCGGTATCTCCTCCTTTTTCTGACACCCAGGAAAAATTGGGTCCTCCTCCAAGACAATTAGCGTCATATATTTCCTCAGCCGACAGTGCCCAGTCGAAATCCCTATTAATGGATTGAGGGCCCGCAGTTTGGATTTGTCTGCTCCTGTTATGAAGTCCTTGGCCTGTCTACATTTTTGAGTTTGCCGTCATTGATTGTTTCGTAGAACGGTGTGTGACCCACTACTTAAATGCAGACCCCAACTGTTCGGTTCAAATTCATATTGCTGGTTCCGGCCCTTGGAACGTAGTCTCGGCGTATAGCTGCCCGGCGGATATAGTTTTTTTCTAGATATACTCCAGCTCCCGAGAACTGAATTTCAGTCATGCGTGATCCATCGATGTAGCAGACCAGAGCATCCTCAGGAAATTCAGGTAAATAAGATATGTAGTTTAAAGAATCCAGGGGGAGGAGGGTAACGCCTGCCCCTTGGTATTTTCTATGAGCGCTCTTGGAGCTAGTCAATTGCAACTGGGCGAAACTATTAAATTACGAATTTCAATTAAATGTACTTAAGTCTAGATATGTAAGGGGTTTCACTACCTGCATACGAATTTTAAACTGCAACATAACTGAATAGTTCATTTTTGGTGAATTATATTTACAAATTAACTCTCGGTAAAGAGGCCTAAAGGTCTTTTCAGCTCTCAATTATAGATTGGTAAAGAGAATCAATCAAATTTGAATCCACATAAATCTTCCAGCTTCCATAAAAACCAAAAGAAACGTATAAAAAGCGCTTAAAAAGCCATTTAACGAAATTCTCACTTGATTTTACGAGACCCACCGCATTCGTAAAAATTCGATTCCGACACCATAAAGGCCCGGTATTAGATCCTGCGACCCTTTAATTTATCGCAAGCCATGCTATTGCGTGTGTCCCACGACATAGAAACCCGCGTTTCCGCCATATTTCTTAGTCGATCACCCTGTTTATCGGGTCTTTCTTATCAGGAATCCGCCGCGTCTATCTGTACGCCTTTCCGGCCATCCAAGACTTCGGTCGCGTTCTGTAATATCACCCCCTTTCACGCGATACATCCACCGTATATAATATATAATGGGTTATTTCGAAGGCAAAACTGGAGAAATAAAGCGATAGAAGGAATTTCAAACGGCGGGCGTGTGTTTTTCAGAATGCCGTTACACCTTTACGATGTTATCGCTTCTTTTAGAGGGAGCTACGATGTCCCGAAGCGCTTTTTAATCCCATCGCAAACAAAATTGTCTTTGGGTTAATCTGGGAAAGAGCATAGGCATATGGAAATTTGAAACCCTCAAGGGATCGTATAACTTTCTTTTGTGATATGGAATAGAAGAAAATTAACAAAATTTTATTATTGCCCAAACGTCGGGTTTAAAATAGAATAGAAATAATCAGAATAATTTTCCATATTTATTGTTACACAGTCAAAAATTAAGTAAACCTTCTTTTAAATATAGTGTGACCAGTAAAGTCCGCATCATATGGGATTTTTTTTATTAATAACTTTATTCGAAATTTGACTTCGGCATCAAGTTCTGCTTCGATCGAGATGAAAATTAAGCAAAAAAATAGTAGTCACGTGATTCGCATTATCTGTTAAATTGGATTTTTTTTGTTAAATAATTCAAAAGTGGGGTTATTTCTGAAAATATCGAAAAAAGTTATTGCAAAAAGTTTTTTTAAAAGCAGTTTCTAGCCCACATGCAAAATTTCAGGTGCATAAGATAATTTTGATTTTTTACCCAGCACTAAAATTTATTTTCCACTTAATGAACACACACCGATGACACTGTGTTCTTTTTTGGTCTTAATATTAAGACACAAACTACGTTTTCAAAAATACTTATTTTAAAAAGTTACCTTATACAGTGTCAAAAACAAATAAACTTTGCATAACATGCGACCAAATTTTAATAGCTCAATTTTGATTTTGTAGAAAAAACACACATTTAATATGGCGCTACTTTAAAGAAAATGTATCTGAAATAAAACATTGTCAAAACTAAGAAGTTTTATGTAGGTTGCATTGAGTCAGTCTTATTTTGCAAAAGTGGTGCAATTTACAAAATATGGGTAAAAAATCAAAATTAGAAACTGCATTTAAAAAAACTTTTTTTAATAACTTTTTTGATACTTTCAGAATAACCCCACTTTTGAATTATTTTTTGGAAATAATTAAAATTTGACAGATAATGCGTATCACATGACTACTAATTTTTGCTAAATTTTCATCTCGATCAAAGCAGAACAGTGACGTAACTAGGGGGAACCAGCCCCCCCCCCCCCAGAATCCGCGAGAAACAAATTTATGTTGCCAGACCACCCAAATGCGAACGATAAGTCAAACGACAGATTGATTAATTGAATTTTTTTTATATACCTACATAAATTAATTATATTTATTCATCAATTTTATTATATTTTTAGTCTAGTCTATACCCTATACGCGCAACTAAAACTCGGAATCGAAACTCCAAGCCAGGTCTGTAAAGTTAGAAATCCAATGCTGCCTGCCAAGACGCTCTCGGGATCTAATCAGATAATCAGAATAAACATGTCCAAATTCAACTCGAAAAATTTCCAAAAAAAAGTTTTCGTGACAGCTGAAAAATCTAACCGATAAAAAACGAGGTCTTGTGATATTACTGTTGATTATTGACCAAATTTGTTAAAATTTGGGCGTGGTCCACCTCTACACGAGCCGCCACTTCAAATCACAATAACAGGGCCACCCCCAGGTCAGAGGGCTAGTTACGCCACTGTGGCAAAGTAGAGAAAAACGATTCCTAGGGTTAATAAATCGGTCAATAAAAGCCGTTTAATAGGTTAGTAGTGGAAAAAGAAATATAATTATAATATACATAATTAAACATAATAAAAATTTCAGTCAGTAGGTATCTACTAATCTACCTATTTAAATAGCCCAGGAAGATTGTTGTCTGGATCACGTCCTTATACCAAAATCCTATAATATGACATTCTTGAAAGAAACAAAATGTGATATGCAATCAGTGGACTTAGATTTACGGAATACATACATAAATATGAAAATAGAAATTAATTTGGTCGTTCCATTATAATGCAGACTCCAATTGAAAGCCAAGAAATTTATGCGATTCAGCCGTCTTATCCCTTTTCAGCTTCAAATTTCACCGTTCTGTCTTTAATTTATTCATTAGGAGCTAATCTAGTATCGTTAAAGACTGACTGAGAAATGTCAGAAAAGGATTAAAATTTGCTGCGTCTATGTCATCAGCAAACAGTAGTGTACGTACAGTATTCTTTAAAGTAATCCGGTCTCTTTAAGAAAATGCATAACTTCTTGAATTCGTTAATGAAAATAGAGCTTGGGGTACTCACGCCTAACCAGTAGAGAAAAATATGGTAATTTTCCAGTTGATCCTGCTGCTATTGATTTAAAATATTTCAATGTTTAACAGGGTTCGAAGGATATATATCAAGCGATATATATCACGATATTTATCATGATATTTATCACGATATATATCATGATATTTATAGTTTGATATATATCATGATATATTTAATAATTAAATTTTTTTTAATTTCGATTATTCACAATATATCAATCGACAAATCAAACAAAAAAAAAGTTTTTATGTTTTTAACTAATATTAAGGGTGGGTCCGTTTTGAAAATATGTTCACCTTTTTTTTATTGGATATCTTATAATTATTAACCTTTGTGATTTATCTGTTTAGTCATTACTCATTAGTTTAGGTCATGTTTTTTAAAGTCAGTTTACTTTAATAAGTATCCTACAAAAATATTTAGTTTTCAAGATAAGTAGTATGTTTTTGATCGAAATAGTTGTCCTTTCATTAAAAAGAAATATCTTAAAATGATTTATATGTCGGATATATATCCGATATATATCCGATATATATCGGATATATATCCTTTGATATGATACTTTCGAAAATATCATGATATTTCCGAACCCTGATTTAATGTTATTTATAATATGCTCTATATTATGTTTTAATCTCATCGTCAATCATCATTTTACATTATCGCGAATGCTATTGACCTCTCTAAATGCCATCTAAAAACCACACGAAAGCCCGCAGGATTTTCTAAATCGAAATGCATGTACTTCTTGATATCATGATAATATACTCCCTGCATGCATTTCATAATCTTTCACCTATTATTCCTTAGTGCAACGGTAGTTAAACCAGTTTCTTTTCGGTCGTAAAATAATCTTAGAAAATTAATTATCGGAGAGGTTTGTCATTTTTTGAAATTTACTTCTAACCCTACTGTTTCTAATGGGTCATCTTTCTTAAGATTAAATAGAGCGGGAATCGTAGACATATACATACCTTTAGAGAGGGATGGGCATGCGCAGAACCCCCCTGTTATTAGGTTTCCCAAAGAAGTAGGTCCTATTTTTTTCCATGACACAGTTACAGCACAGCGGTATAGAGATAATATTTTGAATCCATTTGTGTAGCAATTACTTGACGACGAACTACGTTTTGGATATTTTCAACAAGACGGTGCAACAGCCTATACAGCCGCCGAAACTATTAACTACTTACGCAATTTTTTCGGCGACAGATTGATCAGTTTTCGATCAGACATTGAATTCCCACCTAGATCACCTTGTTTAACGGTTACGGATTACTTCGTTTTTCCTCATTTAATGCACTATTTTTAAAACACCAGTTGCAAATTTAGAACAATTACAAGAAATGATTATCCAAGAATGTGGTAACATTTCTCCAGAGATGCTGGTCAACATTCTCGAAAATATGAAGAGACGTGTGAATTTATGCTTGGAGCATGACGTGACCAATTTCAGCAATTTATGTAATTATTTTTCGTTTTCTTTCTGTATATTCTTACTTTGTTAATTTTGTAAACTACAAAAATAAATTTGTATTTGTCTACTTATTTTATTACTCATTAGTTTCGCATATCATGTCATAATATGAATTTGACAAAATTTTAACCTACATAGATTTGGTTAGATATATCGTCCCCATATCATTGTGATCTAAACCAAGCCCTACGTTTTTTAATCCAAGCCCTCTTTGATGCAAATAATTTATGCTCGCACGGTATCTGTGGACGTTTATTCCTGCCAATGTCATTTATGGTACTTACTTAACCGCGGCATGGGAGAAAATGGGAAAAAAAACCTGCTGGAGCTGAGTTAAATTTTGAAATGGAAAGCTCAACTTAGCCGTTGTTTTTGCTATTTTAAAAGTAATTAAAAGAAACTGGGTTATTGTGGATTGTGGGTGTTAAATATTTCGGTTTTTTAGTATTTGTTTACTTGAGTAGTTAAGTGAATTGTGTTTGTGCGATAAACAATGACTGGTACTGAAAACTTTTTCAAATTCGTGATCAAGAAATTATGCCTGAAAATGTTTTTACACGTACCCAAGTATCTGGTAAATTGTTAAATGTTACTTGGTCAAAAAATTAGAACAATTTCCAGTTTCTTGACAATAAATTGTAAACAGTTTTAAATTATTAGGGATAATCATTGATTCAAAACTAAAATTTTTTAATTATTTTGATAGTAATATATCGAAGATTGCCGGAAAAGTAGGTTATTTTAAAAGAATTCATTCTAACTTAAGTTTGTTTTCTAAGAAAACTATATTTAATACTATTATATTACCACATTTTCTTTATTTTTCTTCCATTTTATATTGTGCTAGTGAGGAAATATTTGATAAATTACAAATTTTACAAAATAAGGCAATGCGGATTATTTTAAATTGTGACAAACATACAAAAATGAATTTTATGTTCAAAAATTTAGATTGGTTGAACGTCAGAAATATAATTTTTTATTTAGTATGTATCTTTATAAATAAAATTAAAAATAATTTATTGCCTGATTGTTTTAAAAAATTTTGTTCTTTTAATTATGACCATCATAATTATAAAACAAGAACTAATCAAAATTTTTATGTGGATAGAGTATCTAAAACATTAGCTTATAAATCTATTTTTTATAAAGGTTTGATAGAATATAATAATAATTTGGAAAAGTCTATTAAATCTCAAAAATCATTAAGACTGTTTAAAAAAACTTTAAAATTACATTTAATTAAAAAACAAAATGATACGTAATATTTGATACAATTTACAAAATGTTTAACTTTTCTGTCTGAAGAAGGTTGCGTTTTAAAATTTAAAAATAAATCTATAAAATATGTTAAAAAAAAATGTATTAAAAATATTTAATTGAAGCTTTTTGCTAAATAAAACATGTTACTACTACTACTACTAGAGAAGAAATATAAATTTGGAAGTATATTTTTATCACTAAAATATTTTACCAAAAGTTTAAAACTTTATAAAGCCATGCTAATTAACTAAGCCGGAGTTAACAATTATAATTTCTTGTCACGTTACATTCGTCCGGTTCGACTGAAAAAACAATCTAGTCACAAACTCTGTTAAAACTTAAAAAGAAAACGAAACGCGAAAATAAGCAAATAAAGGGGAAGTTTCTAAACTTACAAGTAAAATTTAATTAAGCAGAATTTCATACTATCTTATGCAAGTTCAATTATTACAACAATAGAATTCTTGAAGGCGCTGAGATATTTTAATAAAGTACCCTTTTCTTTGCCGAGAGTTTGCGAAAATGAATAGGTTTTATTTGAAATGTAAGACTTCATTACGTAAGTCAAATTAAAAACTTCCACAGACAGTGTTTGAAGCCAGAAAAAAACTTTATCAAAGTTATTAAAGTGTCTATCGAACTTCATATATTATTACTTTTTCTGTGCTGTTCTCAGCTGCATGATGGACATCATTTTCTTCACTGAATAATAGGGCTGGGCAAAAATTCGAAATTTCGATATTTTTATCGATATATCGATATATCGAATATATCGATATTTGATTGGAATTTGAATATCATCCTTATAACACATTTAAGGACCAATAGGTATTTAATTCAATCATTGATCTTCATGTTTTGATAATTAGAGTCTCCCCTTGAAATGAAGTAGTCACGTGATTCGCATTATCTGTCAAATTTTAATTTTTTCCAAAAAATAATTCAAAAGTGGGGTTATTTTTGAAAACATCGAAAAAAGTTATTATAAAAAGTTTTTCTAAATGCAGTTTCTAGCCCACATGCTAAATTTCAGCTGCATAAGATAATTTTGATTTTTTACCTACATTTTGTAAATTGCACCACTTTTGCAAAATAAGACTGAACGCAACCTACATAAAACTTCTTAATTTTGACAATGCTTTACTTCAGATGCATTTTCTTTAAAGTAGCACCATATTAAATGTGTGTTTTTCTACAAAATCAAAATTGGGCTATTAAAATTTGGTCGCATGTGAGGCAAAGTGTCTTTGTTTTTGACCCTGTATAAAGTAACTTCATAAAATTAGTATTTTTGAAAACGTTGTTTATGTCTGAAAGTAATACACCTTAATATTAGGAGAAAAAAGAACACAGTGTCTTCAGTAAAGTGTTTTTTAAGTGAAAAATAAATTTTAGTTTAATAACGTAAAGTTTATCTATTTTCAACGATTTAATTTGAAACCCCTATATTATAATTTATTAAGCTATGCCATAATAACGTTTTTGTAGAAAAACACACATTTAATATGGCGCTACTTTAAAGAAAATGTATCTGAAATAAAGCCTGAGAAGTTTTATGTAGGTTACAAAATATAGGTAAAAAATCAAAATTATCTTATGCAGCTGAAATTTAGCATGTGTGCTAGAAACTGCATTTAGAAAAACTTTTTTCGATTTTTTCAGAAATAACCCCAAATTTGAATTATTTTTTTGGAAAAAATTAAAATTTGACAGATAATGCGAATCACGTGACTACTATTTTTTTGCTTAATTTTCATCTCGATCGAAGCAGAACTTGATGCCAAAGTCAAATTTTGAATAAAGCTATTAATAAAAAAAAATCCCATATGATGCGGACTTTACTGGTGACACTGTATTTATAATATAATATTTTTATATTTTATAGGTAATATACAGTGACCGGCCAAGAGTTCGCAACATATGGGAAAAATTTTTATTAGCGGAATATTGAATAATCTTTTTTGGGGGATTGGATGTGCATGTCCCATAACCTTAAAATCGATTTTGACATACGTCACGTGACCAATGGTATGGCGGGAAAGTTGAAAAAACCAAATATGAAATCATCATAAATCAGATAAGTTGATGAGATATCGAAAAAATTCCCAGAATAAAAAGTGTTTAGAATTCCATTAGAACCTTAAATACAATGTTTGGGATATCTACTTAAAAAAAACATAAAATCGAATATTTTTGTAAATATTTTTTTACCGAATTAAAAATTTCCATATTTTTCCTTTCTTAAAGCTTCATTAAAGTAAAACTGACATCTGGTGACCACAACTAGAAACATTCTTTTGTTTTTCTGACAATTTGGAGCAATAATTCAAAAAATTCGTTTACACTTGGATACCAGCTGTTGCAATAGTCTATTTCTAATAACCTTATCGATATTTTTTATATCGAAATATTCTATTATGTTAAGAAATTCATTAATCCAAAGAAAATTTTATTTATAACCGTAAAAAATAATTTTAAATTTCGCAGAAATCTTTAAAAAAATCTAAAAATTAATAAAAATTTAAATTATTTTTTACGGTTATAAATAAAATTTGCTTTGGATTAATGAATTTAAGAAAATTTAAAAAAATATTTACAAAAATATTCGATTTTATATTTTTTTAAGTAGATATCCCAAACATTGTATTTAAGGTTCTAATGGAATTCTAAACACTTTTTATTCTTGGAATTTTTTCGATATCTCATCAACTTATCTGATTTATGATGATTTCATATTGGTTTTTTCAACTTTCCAGCCATACCATTGGTCACGTGACGTATGTCAAAATCGATTTTAAGGTTATGGGACATGCACATCCAATCCCCCAAAAAAGATTTTTCAATATTCCGCCAATAAAAATTTTTCCCATATGTTGCGACCTCTTTGCCGGTCACTGTATATTATCGATATATCGAATAACGATATTTAAAAAATAAAATATCGATATATCGATATTATCGATATTTATTGATATTATAAATGTAGGTGTATTGTGAAGATAGTGATTATATTAAAACATTTTTACGTGTTGTACAAGTGAAAACTATAACAAAACAAACACTACCATTAAATAGATAAGTACATTTATATTTTATCAATATACAGGGTGTCCGGAAATGATGAGCAAAAAATTTAGGGAACAATTCTACACCAAAAATAAATGCTATCTCTCTCTATAACATTTTTTCGAAAATTAATTATTAACGAAGTTACAGCGTGTTAAATTTAAATTATATTTGGAGATTTTTTTTTGGAATACCTTTTGCAACACTCATAATATTTTGACGAACTCTCGTACATATGAGGCTTTTTTGGGATGAGGAGTAAAAATTTGTCACCGTATTTTCGCATTTTGTAGAGGGCACCACATAGAAGCCGATACTTTAATTTGCATGGTCCCATTTATTCTCCTAACCTTTTGACATAATAAAGGTATACTTTTGTTTCGATAAATCTAACCGTTTTCGAGAAAAACGCTAAAATAACATTGCTTGCATGTGATGAATACGAAATTATTTTAATTTATTTTCAACCTCAAACATAGCATAGCAAAGGAAGGAATATTCCGTGGAATTTTTTAAGAAGAATTAATTTATGCGTTGAAGAGGAAGGACGTCACTTTGACCCTTTGATTGGAATGTTTAATTTATTGTTCTAGTAACTTATGTATTTTAAAACTGCAACTACAATTTAACTTTAACACCCTGTAACTCCATTAATAATCAATTTTCGAGAAAATGTTATAGGAAGAGAGCATTTATTTTCGGTCTAAAATTATCACTTATAATCTCCCTAGTGCTCGAATTATTTCCGGAAATTTTTCCGAAGGAACGCATTTTTTGAAAATTTTCCCGAGTCGTAGACGAGGGAAAATTTTCTAGAAAAATGCGTGACTGAGGAAGAATTTCCGGATATTAATTCAAGGACGCGGGGGATTCGGTAAGAAAATTTCACACCTAAAATTTATTTGAATTATTTTATTGAAATTATCCATAATTATGGGAATACTTAAACTTTCAAAAAAAAGTTTCCTCACCGTTTAGTTAAACGAAATGCAAAAAATATAAGTGAAAATTATCCTTTTTATTTATTTTTACTACATTTCATTTACTAAAACAAAGGGAAAGCATAGTATAGTCTAGTTTAGGCTAGTTATGCCAGATAAAACAAATTTTAAAATCTAGGTAGATAGTAGATACCACAGTCAAGCTTAGGCTTGTGATGTCAAAATCGTCTCTGCTATACGTCACATCGACAGTTATTTCTTAAACGTGCTTCTTTAGTTCACAATAATTAAATCATGGCAGTAAACAATCAAGAAACTAATTTTAAGCCCTACGGTGTTTGTAAATCTTGCTCTGAAATAGGGGACATTAATATGTCTCATAAAAATTTAAAGTATTTGCAATGTTTAATGGAAAAAACTGAATTAAATCCCCATCAAGAAAACCTTTTCTCAGCTATCCAGAAGATTTTGGAGGAAGATATTCCATCCTTTTTAAGAAAAACCAGAATTCAGCAGAACAAAATTGCATCCAAATATTACATCTATTATAACTAATTTTAAGCCCTAGGGTGTTTGTAAATCTTGCTCTGAAATAGGGGACATTAATATGTCTCATAAAAATTTAAAGTATTTGCAATGTTTGAAAAATTTGAAGGTTGTCATTGGTAACTGTCGAAATGAAAGTGTGTGATTGGCTTAGAATGACAGGTGTGAAATTTTCCCCTAAATTTTTTTCTCATCTTTTCCGGACGTATATGAAGATGAACGTAACTATGTTTGTCAGGATAAGAAATTAGAGTTCGAGTAAATATGTACAGTGTGTCTACGGGCAGAGTTTGGAAGAGGAAACACTTTTTAATTAGTAGGCATAGAAGAGAAAGTCATTCTTTATAAAAAAAAAGTCTGCTTGTGCAAAAACTACAATTTGGAATAGTAAAAATTAGAATGGAAAAAAAATCCAAAAAACTAAAAATGTTTTTCAGATGCAAATCTGATATTCGAATATGTAGTTTCGGCTCAAGCAAAATTCATTTATAGGCCAGGGCTGAATGAAGCCTTTGAAAATGGTAAAAAATGAAAAAAAATAATAGTAGGATGAAACCCATTGGAAAAGGAAGAGAATATAACAAAAATGAAAGGAAAAATAATTTACGGTCGATCCGAGGTCGGCAAGTGGAAGGGGGTGAGTTTTTAAGGGTAGAAAACGATTTATCTCGATTTCTGGCAAAACTACAAGTCCTATGGAAAAACGTTACGTAAACTTAATTTAAACGTAAATTTTAATAAATAGCTCAAACTTGTACAAAATGATTAAAAAAAAATTCGGATTCGAGTTTTTTTCGTTTCTTTTCATTTTTTGAGAACATTAACCATAGTAATGTATATTTTTTTTTACACCATCAGAAAGAAAGAATATTTTGACGTGAGAATTTTTTCGATTGAAAATTAGGGTGCTTTTTCTGTCAAAATAGGGTGAAAAAATAAATATTTAAATCAAAAAAATAACAGTATGTTCGGGACGTGAAAAGGTAAGTTTTCACCAAACTTCTTAAAAAAAATTTTTTTTGTAAAAGATAAAAATAAAAAACCAAAAACTTGGTTATTTGAATTTTTCACATAAATTTTAAGGTTATGTGAGAAAAGTGTAAGTACAAAAGTTGTAGATCTTTTTATTACCTACAACTTTGCCTTTTAACGTTTTTCCATAGGACTTGTAGTTTTGCCGGAAATCGAGATAAATCGTTTTCTACCCTTAAAAACTCACCCCCGTACACTTTCCGACCTCGGATCGCCCGTAAATTATGTTTCCTTTCATTTTTGTTATTTTCTCTTCCTTTTCCAATGGGTTTCATCCTACTATTTTTCTTTTGGTTTCAAAAATTATCGACCCTGGTCTATTAATCAATCAAGGAATTGAAAATTGGAACTGAAACAAAATTCCAAAAAACAAAAAATGTTGTTTCTGTTGATGTAAAGTAATGGCAAATTCCTTCTATTTTCTAACAATTGTCAAATGTTCAATGTCGAACATTGACAATTGAATATTTGACAGTCGTTTAAAATAGGGATTACATGTCATTTTCGTGCTAGAATTGCAGATTCTAGCACCTCATCAGTTTTTCGCCAATTTCGAGGTGAACGAAAGACATTTCTCTATGACAAGTATATATGAGTAGAAGGCTGAGAAAATTTGCTATAACATGGACGAATTTTCGCGCAAGATCGGCATTTTTTAGATAATTTTCCGAATCGAAAGTTCGCTCGCCAGACCAACCCACGTCGTATAAATATTTAAGCTATCGAACGAATGAGTTGAAATTTATTTATTCCTCAATTTCATCGAAAATTTGGTTACACACTAATTTGATAGTGTAGAATACGAAATTGATAGTGGTTTTCCCGAGAAAATTTTGAAAATTTCACATTTCATATTTTTTATATGCTAGGATATTGGATTCTAGCATCCCTTTTATTCCTCGCCCTATAACTTCGATTCAAAACTGCCTAGAGCATTCCGCATTTAAAGAAAAAAAAGTTTTTTCTATTTCCTAAGAACTGTCAAATATTCAATGTCGAACATTGACAATTGAATTTTTGACAGTTGTTTAAAATAGGGATTACATGTCATTTTCGTGCTAGAATTGCAGATTCTAGCACCTCATCAGTTTTTCGCCAATTTCGAGGTGAACGAAAGACATTTCTCTATGACAAGTATATATGAGTAGAAGGCTGAGAAAATTTGCTATAACATGGACGAATTTTCGCGCAAGATCGGCATTTTTTAGATAATTTTCCGAATCGAATGTTCGCTCGCCAGACCAACCCACGTCGTATAAATATTTAAGCTATCGAACGAATGAGTTGAAATTTATTTATTCCTCAATTTCATCGAAAATTTGGTTACACACTAATTTGATAGTGTAGAATACGAAATTGATAGTGGTTTTCCCGAGAAAATTTTGAAAATTTCACATTTCATATTTTTTATATGCTAGGATATTGGATTCTAGCATCCCTTTTATTCCTCGCCCTATAACTTTGATTCAAAACTGCCTAGAGCATTCCGCATTTAAAGAAAAAAAAGTTTTTTCTATTTTCTAAGAACTGTCAAATATTCAATGTCGAACATTGACAATTGAATTTTTGACAGTCGTTTAAAATAGGGATTACATGTCATTTTCGTGCTAGAATTGCAGATTCTAGCACCTCATCAGTTTTTCGCCAAATTCGAGGTAAACGAAAGACATTTCTCTATGACAAGTATATATGAGTAGAAAGCTGAGAAAATTTGCTATAACATGAACGAATTTTCGCGAAAGATCGTCATTTTTTAGATGATTTTCCGAATCAAAAGTTCGCTCGCCAGACCAACTCACGTCGTATAAGTATTTAAGCTATCGAAAAGATGAGTTGAAATTTATTTATTCCTCAATTTCATCGAAAATTTGGTTACACACTAATTTGATAGTGTAGAATACGAAAATGATAGTGATTTTCCCGAGAAAATTTTAAAAATATCATTTTTCATATATTTTATATGCTAGGATATTGGATTCTAGCATCCCTTTCATTCCTCGCCCTATAACTTCGATTCAAAACTGCCTAGAGCATTCCGCATTTAAAGAATCGAAAGTTCCTTCTATTTCCTAACAACTGTCAAATATTCAATGTCGAACATTTGACAATTGAATTTTTGACAGTTGTTTAAAATAGGGATTACATGTCATTTTCGTGCTAGAATTGCAGATTCTAGCACCTTATCAGTTTTTCGCCAATTTCGAGGTAAACGAAAGACATTTCTCTATGACAAGTATATATGAGTAGAAAGCTGAGAAAATTTGCTATAACATGAACGAATTTTCGCGAAAGATCGTCATTTTTTAGATGATTTTCCGAATCAAAAGTTCGCTCGCCAGACCAACTCACGTCGTATAAGTATTTAAGCTATGAAAAGATGAGTTGAAATTTATTTATTCCTCAATTTCATCGAAAATTTGGTTACACACTAATTTGATAGTGTAGAATACGAAAATGATAGTGATTTTCCCGAGAAAATTTTAAAAATATAATTTTTCATATATTTTATATGCTAGGATATTGGATTCTAGCATCCCTTTCATTCCTCGCCCTATAACTTCGATTCAAAACTGCCTAGAGCATTCCGCATTTAAAGAATCGAAAGTTCCTTCTATTTCCTAACAACTGTCAAATATTCAATGTCGAACATTGACAAATGAATTTTTGACAGTTGTTTAAAATAGGGATTACATGTCATTTTCGTGCTAGAATTGCAGATTCTAGCACCTTATCAGTTTTTCGCCAATTTCGAGGTAAACGAAAGACATTTCTCTATGATATTTGAAATTGTAGTTTCAACACAAGCAGAAGTTTTTATAAACAATACCTTTTTCTTCTACACCTACTAATAACGCAAACCGACTTCCAGAGTTCCAGATGAGGTGAAAATTCAAATTTTCCACATATCTAGATAATATATTATGAAGGAAAAAATTCTAAAATGTTTAACCCCGAAACGAGTTATTTTATAAATATAAAAGATGCATTTTCACAAAACATTTTAAAAATGTAATAAATATTTACTTCATTGTTTCAATAAATTTGCTAATTTAAATTGGAATTAACTGAACTAAATATTTTAAATTAATTTATCGGTAAATTATATTCAAACAGGTCGCAAACGAGTGATTGCTACATAATGCACCAGTGTTATTGTTATGCAAATGTAAAATTTAATTACCAATCAAAAACATAATGCCTCACAGACACTACGGTGATTACATGTTGAAAATATAAACCGTAGAGCAAAATAACAATTCTGGATGTTTACAATTCATAATAGATGTGCCAAAAGTTCTAAAGGTATATAAAAGATACATTACACTATTGTCGTAATAATTTATATTGCCATTGCAAATTAAATGCAATGCCGAGAACAGCAGACAGAAATAAATCGCAATTCTTTATAAACAATAACAAATATTAAAGAATAAAATGAATATACAAATACAATCAGTGTTAATTTAAATACAAGTACAGTGTCACCAGTAAAGTCCGCATCATATGGGATTTTTTTTATTAATAGCTTTATTCTTCTGCTTCGATCGAGATGAAAATTAAGTAAAAAAATAGTAGTCACGTGATTCGCATTATCTGTCAAATTTTAATTTTTTCCAAAAAATAATTCAAAAGTGGGGTTATTTCTGAAATTATCGAAAAAAGTTATTAGAGCAAGTTTTTTTTTTAAATGCAGTTTCTAGCCCACATGCAAAATTTCAGCTGTATAAGCTAATTATGATTTTTTACATAATATATTTTGTGAATTGCACCACTTTTGCAAAATAAGACTCAACGCAACCTACATAAAACTTCTTAGTTTTGACAGGGCTTTATTTCAGATACATTTTCTTTAAAGTAGCGCCATATTAAATGTGTGTTTTTCTACAAAATCAAAATTGGGCTATTAAAATTTGGTCGCATGTGAGGCAAAGTTTATATGTTTTTGACCCTGTTTATACAGGGTAACTCGAAAGCAGGAAATATAGTTGTTCCGGTTTAACTGGAAGTTGATTTTTTTGGGAAGATAATAAAAATTGAAGATAAGGACATGTAAGCCGTTTTGCTCTAAGACGTACTGTTAGAAAGTTATAAGCTGTCAAAGTTCAAAAATTTCACTTTTCGAAAGTCAATATCTCGGAAACTATGAAGTATAGACTAATAATGCATTTAATAAAAAATAATTATAATTTTATGTGGAATTTAAAAATGTAAAAATATACTGGGTGTTATATTTAAAAATATAAAATTCGTTCGAATTCCAGACAAACTAAAAAGCTGGCAACAACGCCAATATCGTCATTCGATGCGTTAGATCCTCTTACACAACTGTACCAAATTTGGTTTAAATCGGCCAGTAAATTGTGATGTTATTAAGCCGTTTCCAGACTTTATACACACACTGTATATATTTATACATGTATACAGGGTATTCCCTACTCGATGGTACATTAGAAGTATCTGGAGAACGAAAAGAAAAATAATTTTGAAATTTTCACTACGACCATAGGAGACTGCGCTCTAGCTTTTAAAAATAATTTCGCGGTTGCAGTGTTGCCAGATCTATTGATTACTGACATCAACTTTGGAATTTTAAATGAGACACCCTGTATATTTTTACATTTTTAAATTCCACATAAAATTATAATTATTTTTTATTAAATGCACTATTAGTCTATACTTCATAGTTTCCGAGATATTGACTCTCGAAAAGTGACATTTTTGAACTTTGACAGCTTATAACTTTCTAACAGTACGTCTTAGAGCAAAACGGCTTACATGTCCCTATCTTCAATTTTTATTATCTTCCCAAAAAAATCAACTTCCGGTTAAACCGGATGTAACTCGAAAGAAGGAAATATAGTTGTTCCGGTTTAACTGGAAGTTGATTTTTTTGGGAAGATAATAAAAATTGAAGATAGGGACATGTAAGCCGTTTTGCTCTAAGACGTACTGTTAGAAAGTTATAAGCTGTCAAAGTTCAAAAATGTCACTTTTCGAGAGTCAATATCTCGGAAACTATGAAGTATAGACTAATAGTGCATTTAATAAAAAATAATTACAATTTTATGTGGAATTTAAAAATGTAAAAATATACAGGGTGTCTCATTTAAAATTCCAAAGTTGATGTCAGTAATCAATAGATCTGGCAACACTGCAACCGCGAAATTATTTTTAAAAGCTAGAGCGCAGTCTCCTATGGTCGTAGTGAAAATTTCAAAATTATTTTTCTTTTCGTTCTCCAGATACTTCTAATGTACCATCGAGTAGGGAATACCCTGTATATCAAGCAAAAATTAAGTTGAAGAAGTATCTAGTGTTTATAATAAAATATCGTTGAAAACCAAAAACCACCCATATAAGTTATGGGGTTATGTAGCATAAATCCGTATTAAAGCCGCCCAAAGTCAAAGTTATGATCTAACACAAAACACTGGTTTGTACTAAAAAGTAAATCGGCCACCCACGTAGACAGAGGACTCGGAGAGTGTAAAAGCATTCACAATGAACGGCGCGGCGGTCTTAAACACAAGATTTGATAGATAAATTAGTATTAATGACCAGAATTTTAAAGCTTAAACTTACTATAAACACATGTTTATTCTTTTGTGAAAGTTTAAATTAATTTTCAAGAGTTAGCTTGCAACTTAAAAATTTATATCTATTTAAAAGAGAAAGAAAATATTGTGGCATATCGGACAAGTGTGTACTATTTTTTATATTGGAATACACAGGGATCCAAGTTTAATGGATACCCTGGGGCGGGTAGACCACGACAGCCGTTTCGTCCTTGTTAGGACTCGACGGTTGTATTCCAATATAAAAAATAGTTACACACTTGTCCGATATGCCACAATATTTTCTTTCTCTTTTAATTATTTTCGCGGACACTATATCATCTTCTTTATATCTAATGTCGTCTTTTTAAAAATATTTATATAAGAAACAGGCATAAATCATTTGAAACTTTTAAACCATTGTATTTTGAAGTTAGTAGTATCACTTCCGGTTTTGCCGGATGCTAGTGTCAACTTTAGTTTTTCCATAGGAACAGTTTTTAATGTAAAATCTGCCTTCTTTCTTGTCAACGACGCTGTGGCGAAACGCGACAAAAGTGATGATACTGCGAGAAATACTTCAACTGAGCAGGAGATAAATTTATTGTGGTTTATCTCCCTCATAATAACATATTTCATGCCATACAAATGGAATTTTTTCTGGCGCAGCTCAGCACATATATGTATATGCACTTTTTGCATATTTTGTCAATAAAATGCATATTTTTCATAAATTATTATTTTAAGAGCATATTTTTATGGTTCTGGCTTTATCAAAAAAATTAAAACGTTAAAGGTTTAGTGCCCAGTTCGGTACTTATTTCAGGGATTTTCCAACCTGAAGATTATAATAATTGTATTTACATTTTGGTTATACACAAGGTATTTATTGTGGGTTTCCGGGGTTTGCAGGTACATTGTTAGGGGCTGTTTATTCTCAATAATGCGTTATGATTATCTGCTTAACAAACTGTATTTATATAGATTTGTAATACCTACTTCTGATAAATAAGCCTTTGGTAAATAAATTAACTTCGAATGTAAAAAAAGTGTTTCTAAAAGCACCTCTAAGAGTGCAGTCTTATAAGTAGAGATTGCCAGGAGTTAGTTTACCTACAGAACCTGTAATTACCCGGTGGGGAACATGGATTAAAACCGCAATATTCTACGCAGATCATTTCGAAGCCATTAAAGAACTAATTTTGGATTTAGATGACAATTCGCAGTGTGCTGTGCAAAGTAACGAGTTGTTAAAAAGTGCAAGTGTAGCTAAAGATCTTGTTTTTATTAAGGTTAATTTCAGTTTTATACCGGACATAATATCCTCGTTGAAGAGTTTAAAAGAATCAATTAGTATTGTTGAAACTTTTTTCGCTAAATGTAACAACATTCTGGGTAAAGTAGAAGGTCATGTAAGGAACAAATTGGATGTATCTGTAAAAAGGAATAAAGGATTTAAATACTTAACTGCAGTAAAAAGCATTTATGAGGGTAAACCATTCAACGAAGTTGTATCTTGGCCTTATATATTGCTACCTATTGCAGTATTGTCCGATTACATTAGTAAATGTTGACAAAAGCTTCTCTTTGTGTAAACATATTTTTACTTATAGAAGACAATCCATTTTAGTTGAAAAATTTGAAAAATATTTAGTGATAATTGCCATTTATACAATTTTAGGTAAAAATTTGTATACCTACATACTTTTATTTTTCTTTGTTTCTTTTTGCATTTTTTTAGAACCAAATGTGTTTCTTTACCTCATTTTACTATAATAAATCAGGAAATATTGCATACCAGAATGCATATTTGGTGAAAAAATGCAAATAACTGCATATTTTAAAGGCAAACAAGGCATATGTATGCGCATATTTAATCCGCCCTTTAACTAGGTTCGACATGTATCTTACAGCAGTATGTAAAGTTTGTAGGATTAACTTTAATCTGGTTTAAATTAATTTGTACCATGGTACAACATACAAAAAAATTGTTTAAAGCGGGATTAAAAGATAATCTGCATTAACGATAGGTGGTGCATACCGCTAATAGTCTTTCGTTTTAAGCAATTTAAGCTTTTTTTTTATATTTGCTTACCATATACAGGGTGTCCGGAAAATACGTGTACAACGTTTGACGACAGACTCCTGACGTCAAAATAGGTTGATCTAAGCCGACTTAGTTATATCCAAAATTGTCTCGTTTAGCCGGTAGAGGGCGTCAAAAATTTGTAAAAATATTGGTTTTTCCTAAATAACGTGAAAACCTGCTAATCGATTTTAATGATTTTTAGTATGTAGACTAATACTATAAAATGACGTTTTCTAGTAGTATAGTCACCGGCTGTAAATAAGTGGAAGCGTTATAAAAGTGATATAATACGTCAACATTTCTCCTCATTTTTTATATGAACGGCGTTATGACAACCCAGATATTTTTGTAGAGTGACTGGATGTATTTGGAAGCTATTTTACCTCTTTAATATTTTTCGTTAAATGAGCTGCTTTGCCAGAAGAAAATATTTACAATTACCTGCATACATCAATTATTAACAATAAAAATAAAACAAAGTACAACAAAGTCGAAAGTAATATTGTAAGAAACTAAGTAAAACAAAAACATTACTTAAGCAAATGTGTAAAATGACCGCCATCTTGCTGAATACACTTATTAACACTTAAAAAAAGATATTGGACCCTATCTAATGTCTCGGGTTTATTAAAATGGTTGCCTGCATTTAAAATCCGCTGCAATAAATTATCGCGTGTGTTTACCGGAGTCTTGTAAACTTCTGTTTTAATAGCGCCCCACAAAAAGAAGTCACACATATTTAACTCAGGAGAACGTGGTGGCCATTTTACTGGTGCATCATTGCCCCTTCCAATTCATCGGTTGGGATATTGATGATGTAAGTATTGCCGAACGGCAACGGAAAAATTGGGCGGGGCACCATCATGCATATGCCACATTTCCCTCCGAAGTAAAAGGGGCAAGCATTGTCCAGAAGAATTGGTAATGTGTCTTGCAAAAAATTTAAATAAATATTTCCATCTAAACTGTCTGGAATAACAATGGGACCAATAAGGTAGCGATCAATAATACCTGCCCAAGTATTTAATTTAAATTGATGCTGATGATGTGCAACTTTAATGGCATGTGGATTTTCATCGGAATAAATATGTTCGTTGCGCAGATTGGTTACTCCAGATCTTGTAAAGCACGCCTCGTCAGTAAACATAATTGTTCTACAAAAATTTGGATCACGGATTCTTTTGTTTCTAATAATTTGACAAAATGTAAGCCGCATGGAGGAATCAGTCGGTAAAAGTTCCTGGACTTTTTGCACGTGATAAGGATGTAACACTGTTCTTTTAAAACCTGATTGACAATCGTTTTAGGAACATGTAACTCACGTTCTAAGCGACGGGTACTGGTACTTGGTTCTTCTTTAACTCTTTCCAGAATCATCTCTTCTGTTTCCACAGTTCGAGTTGTTCGCATACGACCCCTGCCTTCAAAGTTTTTCTCAAAGCTGCCCGTTTCCCGAAGATGACGCGCGATATTGGCAAATGTTTGGTGGTTTGGTATTCGACGGTTAGGAAACCTCTCCATGTAAACCCTAACACTCTGACGCCCATTTCCTTGACAAAACCCGTATACCAGGAGCGTGTCAACCTTCTCAGAGTTCGTATAGTTTTCCATTTTTAATGGTAAAATGAACTTGTAATTCAAGAATGTTGATCGTATACTTGAGTAAATTTGATAGACTGGTGACAATTTGTCAATAATTGTCAAATTATTAAATGCGATAGCAACAAGGTCCCTTAAAAAATTATTGTTACAGGTTATTTGATTTTAATATTATTACTAATAATACTAAATATTGTAAATATTTTCTTCAGGCAAAACAGCTCATTCAACGAAAAATATTAAAGAGGTAAAATAGCTTCCAAATAATACATCCAATCACTCTACAAAAATATCTGGGTTGTCATAACGCCGTTCATATAAAAAATGAGGAGAAATGTTGACGTATTATATCACTTTTTAACACTTCCACTTATTTACAGCCGGTGACTATACTACTAGAAAACGTAATTTTATAGTATTAGTCTACATACTAAAAATCATTAAAATCGATTAGCAGGTTTTCACGTAATTTAGGAAAAACCAATATTTTTACAAATTTTTGACGCCCTCTACCGGCTAAACGAGAAAATTTAGGATATAACTAAGTCGGCTTAGATCGACCTATTTTGACGTCAGGAGTCTGTCGTCAAACGTTGTACACGTATTTTCCGGACACCCTGTATTATGTTTAATAGTGACTAACAATACAGTGTCCGCAAGAAAGTCCGCATCAAATGGGATTTTTTTTTATTATTAAGTATAGGTAAAAATTGAAAAAGCAGTTAGTTTTTGCTTACCTGAAAACCAAAAATGACGTATACTGAAGCAGCTGCACGACTTGCGTTACCTGTCAAATTTGACATTTTTAATAAAATTGGTTCAATAATGCCCTTATTTATCAAAATATCGAAAAACTTTATTCGAGAAAGTTGTTTATTTAGGCATTTTTAGCCTCTGTACAAAATTTTGACAGTCTAATACAATTTTTATTTTTTGCCAGATTCTTGAAAATTTTGATCAACCCTCGTAGATTAACTTTTATACATCGATGTAAATCCATTTGCCTTTACTTCATTTGTAATCTTAATGCAATTTTGTGTAAATTTTTTGTTTCCAATTATTTATTTTGCCTCAAAAACTGAAATTGTTATTGATCAGTATGTAATGTTTGATGCGAAGTTTATCTAATTACATCAGTTTTGCCAAAACCGACGTTTCTCATTTTTATTAAGTTAGTAAACAGATGTACAAAAAGAAAATATTAGGAAGCTTTCGTTGAAATTTTACTTAATTAATATTAAATTAAATTAATTATATTAAACTATATTTTTGTTGAATAAAATGTTTCGAGCGATTAATATTTATTCTTTTTGATCCAATATTAATTAAGTAAAATTTCAACGAAAGCTTCCTAATATTTTCATTTTGTATCTCTGTTTACTAACTTAAGAAAAATGAGAAACGTCGGTTTTGGCAAAACTGATGTAATTAGATAAACTTTGCATCAAACATTTCATACTGATCAATAACAATTTCAGTTTTTGAAGCAAAATAAATAATTGGAAACAAAAATTTTACACAAAATTGCATTAAGATTACAAATGAAGTAAAGGCAAATGGTTTTACATCGATGTATAAAAGTTAATCTACGAGGGTTGATCAAAATTTTCAAGAATCTGGCAAAAAATAAAAATTGTATTAGACTGTCAAACTTTCGTACAGAGGCTAAAAATGCCTAAATAAACAACTTTCTTAAATAAAGTTTTTCGATATTTTGATAAATAAGGGCATTTTTGAACCTATTTTATTAAAAATGTCAAATTTGACAGGTAACGCAAATCGTGCAGCTGCTTCAGTATACGTCATTTTTGGTTTTCAGGTAAGCAAAAACTAACTGCTTTTTCAATTTTTACCTATACTTAATAATAAAAAAAAATCCCATTTGATGCGGACTTTCTTGCGGACACTGTATATTATTTCAATACATTTTTCACATTGTAATTTTATTGCAACTTATATTTAACTTGGCTAATGCAACCCATACAGCTAGGAAATAAAGCTATTTAATTGCATTACTTAGCAGGTAAAGCGGGCGCTAAAAATTACTTGCAGAAAATTGCGCTGTGGCTTATCCGTGCCGCGTTTAAATTGCACTAAACACAAAAGCCCGATCTTAAGTGAATATTAACCGCGCAAAGTGTAAAGTTTAACGTATGCAAACTGCATACTGAATTGTTATTAGTTTCCTCTAAGGAATACAAAAGGAGGTTTTATTTACTTACAATTATTCATTTGTATTTTATATCGACGATACCGATCTTTTACATCCCGTGAACTTGGCAATAAAAGAATAATAAAACCCAAGTAATTGTGTGAACACATTTTGCTGCTCGCAGTCCAGCAGTATTTGATCAAAATACAGATTTTTGTAAATGCATACATTGTATTTTTTTTTAACCAAGGCGTTCTGGGATTTAAGAGTAAGTGAAACAGAATACAGGCCTGTTGATTAAAGAAACAAGTGAAATTTTGAGAATAACCCTGTGGACGATGTAAGTCACAGCCTTCTACCGTGCGAGCAAAAATTATTTGTATCAAAGAGGGCCTTGCATCTAAGAAGTAAGAACGTAATGATTAGCCGTAGAGCTTAATACCTGTTGGGTGTCAGTAACTACCTGAATTAACAATCAATCAGTTATTCCGTCATCTTTGACAGTCGTTACAAGTAATTTGATTCATCGCTAATTTTTCCATTTTCTTGAACAATTCACACAATGGGCTTTACGGAACAGCACAAAACATTCATGGTTAAAGCGTATATTTTCGAAACGGGGTTAGAGTAAATGGTGAGTGGCCATACAATACGGGTTTGCGAATAGACGATTTGCAAAATAGGCCAACAAATTGTATAAGACGCCTGTCCCAAGAAGTGGATCTTATGGAACATGCAGGACTATTCTTAAGAAGCAGCAAAAATTATTTTCTTATAAAGTGCAAGTATTCCAAGAAATACAAGCCGCAGGTTTTGAAAGACGCAGGAATTACTGTCAATGGTTTACCCAAAATTTATTGGAAAGTAATGATTTATTAGACCTAACATTTTTTTCGGATGAAGCCTGGTTCCACCTCTCCGGTTATGTGAATTCTCAGAATACACGCATGTGGAGTAGTGAAAATCCCCATTGCACCCTCAAAAAATTGGTGTCTGCTTAGCTGTTTCCCGAAGAAGAATTGTTGGTCCTATTTTTTTCCATGACATAGTTATAGCACAGCGGTATAGAGACAATATTTTGAATCCATTTGTGGAGCAATTACTTGACGACGACCTATGTTTTGGATATTTTCAGCAGGAAGGTGCAACCGCCCATACAGCCGCCTAAACTATCGACTTGACTTGGGTTTCCAATTTTTTAGACGACAGATTGATCAGTTTTGGATCAGACATTGAATTCCCATCTAGATCACCTTCTTTAACGGTTATGGATTACTTCGTTTTTCCGCATTTAAAGAACACTATTTTCAAAACACCAGTTGCTAATTTAGAACAATTACAAGAAAGGATTATCCAAGAATGTGGTAACATTTCTCCAGAGATGCTGGTCAACACTTTCGAAAATATGAAGAGACGTGTGAATTTATGCTTGGAGCCTTGTGGCCAATTTCAGCAATTTATGTAATTATTTTTCTTTTTCTTTCTGTATATTCTTACTTTGTTAATTTTGTTAACAACAAAAATAAATTTGTGTTTGTCTACTTATTTTATTACTCATTAGTTTAGCATATAAATTTTAACCTAGATTTCGTTAGATACTTATATCGTCCGAATATCATTGTGATCTAAACCAAGCCCTACGTTTTTTAATCCAAGCATATATTGATGAAAATAATTTTTGCTCGCACGGTATTACTAGGCCAGTAAATATACCTACCAAACCAACTGAATTGCCGAGTAGAAAACCAAAATGGCAGTTGAATTTCTGATATTTTGTCGTCATGATTTGACAAACAAAACTAACCTCAAAATATTCCCATGTAAAATTAACCTCAAAATATTAAATTAATCACGACCTTCTGGGATTTAAGGAGAAGTGAGGGAAACAGAATACAAACCTGTTCACTAAAAAAAAAGCAGGTAACATTTTGAGGTTCAACTCGTGGAATACGTAGTCGTATAGCAGGATAAAAAAACTTGTATCGGAAATGAAAAAAGGAAAACAAAAAATATATGATACAGGATGCTTCACTTAAAATAAGCAAGTTTGGAATAACTTCCGGTAAAACCGGAAGTCGCAAATATGCTTGCTATTATTTCATTTAAAAAGTGCGCCTCCGAAAACCCCATTATCCAAATCGCATTACTTTCCGAAGTATTCTAATGGATGGTCACCGTGTATAGAAGTTGTCAATAGTAAGCATTGCCTTCGGTATTGTTGAAAATATATGTATCCAGATAAAGATAATATTTGACAGGTCACAAAAAACAAAAATATCAAAAACATTCAAATAAAAAAATAAATAATATAGGAGTTCCTCAAGGAAGTATGCTAGGTCCAATATTATTTATTTTATACATCAACGATATGCCTTTAGTTTTAAAAATGTTTAAGTTACAAATGTTTGCTGATGACACCTTAATTTACATTAATGTTTTAAATATTTTTGATGGTCTAAATACTCTAAATTCTGAGTTAAATATATTATTAAATTGGCTAAAAGTAAATAAATTAAATATTTCAAAAACTAAATGTATGGTTATGGGTAATAATTTAAATTGTCAAAATATAAATGTTATAATTAATGGTGAAAAATTGGAATAAGTTAACAGTTTTAAATATTTGGGGATAATTATTGATTCAAAATTAAATTTTTTAAATAATTTTGAAAGTATCATATCGAAGATTGCCGGAAAAGTATAGGTTATTTTCAAAGAATCAGTTCCTTCTAATTTAAGTTTGTTTTCTAATAAAATGTATTTAATACTATTATATTACCACATTTTCTTTATTGTTCTTCCATTTTATATTGTGCTAGTGAGGAAATATTTGTCAAATTACAAATTTTACAAAATAAGGCAATGCGGATTATTTTAAATTGTGACAAAATAAATATACAAAAATAAATTTTATGTTGAAAAATTTAGATTGGTTGAATGTCAGAAATTTAATTTTTTATTTAGTATGCATCTTCATATATAAAATTAAAACTAATTTATTGCCTGATTGTTTAAAAAAGTTTTGTTCTTTTAATCATGACCATCATAATTATAAAACAATAACTAATCAATTTTTTATGTGGATAGAGGTTCTAAAACATTAGCTTATAAGTGTAATTTTTCATAAAGGTTTAATATAATATAATACTTTGGAAAATTCTATTAAATCTCAAATATCATTAAAACTATTTAAAAAAACTTTAAAATTACATTTAATTAAAAAACAAAATGATACGTAATATTTGATTTAATTTTCAAAATGTCTAACTTTTCTGTCTGTTTTTGTTAAAAGAAGGTTGCGATTTAAAATTTAACAATAAATCTATAACAGTGTGTTAAAAAATGTATTAAAAAAATTTAATTGTAGCTTTTTGCTAAATAAAACATGTGTACTACCACTTCTAATGGACGTCACCGTTTATAGGAGATGTCAATAGTAAGCATTGCCTTCGGTATTATTGAAAATAGATGTATCCAGATAAAGATAATATTTCCGAATTAAAACCATACGGCAATGGTTAGAAACGAATCATAATTTAAGCATTGGTTTACTGCCATATTTATGTTTTCCTGTGTCTGTTACAACTGTCATTTTTAATCAAAACATAAAACAAACCGTAGAGTCAACCAACAGCTTTGTTTAAACGGAAACGTTTATAAATGGTTTAAAAATTATTTAAGTAACAGGTCAAAAAAAAACAAAAATATCAAAAACATATTCAAATAAAAAAATAAATAATATAGGAGTTCCTCAAGAAAGTATACTAGGTCCAATATTATTTATTTTATACATCAACGCGATATGCCTTTAGTTTTAAAAATGTGTAAGTTACAAATGTTTGCTGATGATACCTTAATTTACATTAATGTTTTAAATATTTTTGATGGTCTAAATTCTGAGATAAATATATTATTAAATTGGTTAAAAGTAAACGAATTAAAATTAAATATTTCAAAAACTAAATGTATGGTTATGGGTAATAATTTAAATTGTCCAAATATAAATGTTGTAATTGATGGTGAAAAATTGAAATTAATTAACAGTTTTAAATATTTGGGGATAATTATTAATTCAAAATTAAATTTTTTAAATTATTTTGAAAGTATCATATATCGAACCGGAAAAGTAGGTTATTTTAAAAGAATCAGTTTGTTTATATATAAATAAAGATAATATTTCCGAATTAAAACCATACGGCAATGGTTAACAACGAATCATAATTCAAGCATTGGTTTACTGCCATATTTATGTTTTCCTGTGTCTGTTATACAGGGTGTCCCAGCCGAGAGTGACCCATTTTAAATGCTTATAACTTTTATACCAGTTGTGCTAGCCACCTACGGTTTACGCCATTTCTTTTCTCTTGGCATAAAGTTTTTTCTAGTTGGTACCAAATTTTGTCGACAACTATACAGTGGGAGTAAAAAAATTGCTTTTTTTCGACATCAAAATTTACAATTATTTTAGTGGAACACCCTGTATATTGCAACGCCATAATTAGAAGTCGTGTCCAAGGTATCCATGTACCAATAAAACATCGGTTTTGTAACTTGAAGTTTTAGCAGCAAAAAATTAAAATAGAAATCTGGGTGTTTTAGCAAACGTATTTTTTATTAGCATATTTACAACGCGAATAGGCAGATTTTGATTATTTTTTTCTGACTAAACATTAATAAAGAAATAAATATAAATCTAAAAAAACTGCTGTATATGTTGACCGTTCTGTTCCACGCATTTTATGAAGTAGGACCATTAAATGGTTGAATGAATTGTGTAACATATCCTGGGGAATCGCTTCAATTACGTTACGAATATTCCTCTTTAGATCATCCAAACTATGTGGAAGCACATATTCTTGACATAACCCCAGAGGGTCAGGAGAGTAAGGTGCCCATTCTATAGGACTCTTCCTATCCATTTTGCTCCAAATGTCATATCTAGTGAAGCTCTTGATATTAAAGAATAATGAGGTGGAGCACCATCTTGCTGAAAGTAGACCTCATCCAAGATACCATCCTGTATTAACTGTGGATAAAATAAATTTTCCAACATATCAGTATATACAGTTCCTGTTATGGCTTATTGAAAAAAAATGGTCCTATATTTTTTCAGCAGAGATTGCGCACCAAACTGTTACCTTTGGAGTATCTCGCTGGAACTCGTTAAATGCTCTTGGATTCTCTGATGCCCAAATCCTACAATTGTGCTTGTTACACCTACCATCTATGTGGAAACTAGCGTCATCAGACATAACTAACAGCGTATTTGGGTTAACTCTAAACAAGTCCAAAAGAGTTTAGCAAGTAAACAATCTCTTTTGATAGTCCTCCTGACGAAGCTATTGAAATGTTTGAAGCTTATAAGGGAATAATTTTAAACATTTAACACATCTCTCGCACTCACTTTTAGATAAATTTAATGCAGCCGCCATTTTCCTAAGAGATATTTTCTGATTATTAATTGCAATAATCTCATGGACCGCTAAAAGTCTGTCTAAATATTCAGGATTAAACATATTCCTTTTTGGCCTCTTGACCTCCAAGTATCCATGTATTGAAAATTACTAATGCCATTTTTTAATAACGTTTTTGCTTGGCGGATTTTTTCTGGAATCTAGATCGAAATCTTCTTTGTGTCGTTATTATTGATCGGGTTTCGATATAAAAGATTACTGTTTTTGCTTTTTCAACTAACGAATAAATCATTTTCTTTAAAATTTATGTTAACTTAATTTGACATTTTACTCTGACAGTGACAATAATTGTTTACTATGGATACCTAGTACAAAGGTAGATAGGTACCTATACCTATTTTAAATTTAAAAAATATACCTCGATTTCTATTTTAATTTTTTGCTGCTAAAACTTCAAGTTACAAGTCCGATGTTTATTGGTACATGGATACCTTGGACACGACTCCTAATTATGGCGTTGTAATATACAGGGTGTTCCATTAAAAATAGTTGTAAATTTTGATGTCGAAAAAAGGCAATTTTTTTACTCCTACTGTATAATTGTCGACAAAATTTGGTACCAACTAGAAAAAACTTTATGCCAAGAGAAAAGGAATGACGTAAACCGTACGTGGCTAGCACACCTGGTATAAAAGTTATAAGCATTTAAAATGGGTCACTCTCGGCTGGGACACCCTGTAATACAACTGTCATTTTTAATCAAAACATACCGTGCGAGCAAAAATTATTTGCATCAAAGAGGGCTTGGATTAAAAAACGTAGGAATTGGTTTAGATCACAATGATATGGGGACGATATATCTAACCAAATCTAGGTTAAAATTTTGTCAAATTCATATTATGACATGATATTATGCCAAACTAATGAGTAATAAAATAAGTACACAAATAGATATTTATTTTTGTTGTTTACAAAATTATAATACTTGTCCTTTATAAAAAAATAAAGTTAGCTTTTTCTTAATAATAGTCCTGCATGTTCCATAAAATCTTCCTACTCCTTGGGACAGGCATCTTATAAAATTTGTTGGCGTATTTTGCATTATTTCACGAACGTCTGCAACAAGTTCTTCTGTTCTTACAGATGGTCTTCCTGCTCCTTTTTTGTGTTGTATAGAACCTGTTTCCCTAAACACAGCCACGGTTCTTTTCAGGCAATGATAAAAATCCCCAGCAATAAAAGCAACTTTAGGAAAATGTTCGTGAAAATCGTCCATGCACAAACCCGGTTTGTATTGCCACTCACCATTTACTCTAACTCCGTTTCGAAAATACGTTTTCACCATGAATAATTTGTGCTGTTCCGTAAAGCCCATTGTGTGAATTGTTCAAGAAATTGGAAAAATTAGCGATAAATCCTATTACTTGTAGCGACTGTCAAAGATGACGGAATAACTGATTGATTGTTAATTCAGGTAGTTACTGACACCCAACAGGTATTAAGCTCTACGGCTAAGCATTACGTCCTTAGATGCAAGGCCCTCTTTGATGCAAATAGTTTTTGCTCGCACGGTAAAACAAACCGTAGAGTCAACCAACAGCTTTGTCTCTGAGTTATATCTACCTAAGCAGCACTTTGATGTAACCCGCAAGCGAAACAGTTTAACGCATTAGCAAGTAGGGAAAGTATAATTGGAAAATTACTTACACAAAATTGCACCGCGGCTTAACAGTCGCGAGATTAAACTGCACTAAAAAAATAAACCTACATCTTAAGTGAATATTAACCGTACTAATCGTAAGCTCAATGTATTCAAACTGCATGCAAATTGTTATTAGTCTTCGTGGTATACCAATTGGGGTTTATTTACCTGCAATAATTTATTTATTGGTGCTCCGTGCTTTTGACACTCGGCAAGTGAGTCATGAAACGACAATGGACAAGCCGAATGGAACTGCATACATTTCAATAACCTTGTAATCATTTTTTCCCATCATTCGCAGTGTGATTTTTACTTAAAGTTAGTGCCAATACCCTGTAGGTTGTTGGTATGTAAAACACACTTAATAATAGTCTTACAATCAGTCTAAATGCATGCTAGCGTATCCCTTAACAAAAGGTGTAGGTGCTATTATTTATTACCTATCTGGGCATGGGCCGGGGATTACAATTTATTTTTTGTGGTGCATTCTACGACATCATTTGGTGTGTATAGTAGTGCATAGTGCCTCTCAAGATAGGAAAAAATACCGTGCGAGCAAAAATTATTTCAAAGAGGGTCTTGCATCTAAGGACGTAATGCTTAGCCGTAGAGCTTAATACCTGTTGGGTGTCAGTAACTACCTGAATTAACAATCAATCAGTTATTCCGTCATCTTTGACAGTCGTTACAAGTAATATGATTCATCGCAAATTTTTCCAATTTTTTGAACAATTCACACAATGGGCTCTACGGAACAGCACAAAACATTCATGGTTGAAGCGTATTTTCGAAACGGGGTTAGAGTAAATGGTGAGTGGCAATACAATCCGAACATTTTCCTAACGTTGCTTTTATTGCTGGGGATTTTTATCATTGCCTGAAAAGAACCGTGGCTGTGTTTAAGGAAACAGGTTCTATACAACACAAAAAAGGAGCAGGAAGACCATCTGTAAGAACTTGTTGGAAACGTTCGTGAAATAATGCAAAATACTCCAACAAATTGTATAAGACGCCTATCCCAAGAAGTGGGAATATCTTATGGAACATGCAGTACTATTGTTAAGAAGCAGCTAAATGTATTTCCTTATTAGTGCAAGTATTCCAAGAAATACAAGACGCAGGAATTACTCTCAATGGTTTACCCAAAATTTATTGGAAAGAAATGATTTATTAGACCTGACATTTTTTTTGGAGCCTGGTTCCACCTCTCTGGTTATATGAATTCTCAGAATACATGTAAATTTTTCTTTTTCTTTCTGTATATTCTTATTTTGTTAATTTTGTAAACAACAAAAATAAATTTGTATTTGTCTACTTATTTTCTTACTCATTAGTTTGGCATAGCATGTCACAATATGAATTTGACAAAATTTTAACCTAGATTTGGTTAGATATATCGTCCCCATATCATTGTGATCTAAACCAAGCCCTACGTTTTTTAATCCAAGCCCTCTTTGATGCAAATAATTTTTGCTCGCACGGTACTTATGAACCTAATACGGTCAAAAACGCTTCATTTTTGATATACAGGGTGTCAAAGCTACCGACGATTCTACTCTCCTGTCCTTTTTTGGAACATCTTTTATAAATACGCATACCGTAGTTTGGCTCTCCGTTCTTTTCTCATTATTTTTGGTCCCTGACATTTTTATCGTTTCCTTCGTCGTTTTTTAGTCATTTGCGCAAATAGCCGTCCATGCAAACCAAGTTTGAAGTAACCTCAGACATAGTGCTTGGTCTGTGGAAGTAACACAATTATAAAAAAAATCTAGTTAAATGGGTAATATTATTGTCAATTTTTTGAAGAGGTACTCCTGGTGTTTTTAGAAGAGGTACCACGTGAATTAAGGAACCAATTGTGGTTTATGTATTATGGTGCATTGCCACGTTTCAGTTTGCATGTAAGGTTGGAAAGGAGTTTTTAAATAAACAATATAACCGTTGAATATGTCGAGGTGGAACCCAGGCGTGGCCCGCAAGATCCCCCGATTTAAATCGTCTAGATTGTTTTTTATGGATCCATTTAAAATCTTTGGTGTATCAGATTTCTATCCAGACAAAGGAAGATTTGAGAAAGAGAATTACAAAAATGAAGCCTTTTTGACCGCATGTTTAGATGTTTTTTTCTTTCTTGAGGAGCACTTTAATATCCACGTGACATTTATTAACACCCTCTATTAAGACCATAGTTAACTTATGGGATATTTTTTTACTGCCCATTAGCTAATATTCCAAACATCCTTTATTTTTCCGAAAATGGATAATAATTCTATATGCACGTTTCGTTATTTTTATTTGCCTAAAATGTGTTTCATACCCATGACACTCTGCAACTGGCAATGAGTCATATATAAAAAGACAATGGAAATTAGATGCATTTAAAAAAATTCTTAAATAAGCACTAATCGTTTTCCCCATCGTTCCGAGTATGATTATCAATTGCAAGTCAGTTTGTTTACCATGAAGTCAATACCCTGTAAAGCATATTTAAATATTTGACCTCACCTATTTTACATAATAATAGCCCGAGTTCAAAATTACTGCCTGCAAATCACTTAATTCGTGAGAAACAAACGTATTATTTATTGGCCTATAATATTTTTCTCTTAAATTCATAAAATAAGATTTGTTTTGTATTAAATGATGACCGGCAATTTAATAACTAACTAAACAATTTTGTCTAATTTCAAAAGTTTCACAAACACCCTCTGTGTCGATTTTAATGTTCTGGACAGGATAGGGAAAATTTGACACTTACAGTTGACGACAGATAATTTCGTACACTAAACTGTGACACTGAAAATGCAACTTTTTTACCTTTATTACCTTCTTAACGTCTTAATTGTTATCATGATATCTGTCAAAGTATTGTCATTATCTTATTTGATTTAAAAATGCCTCATTTAAGTAATATTAAAAAAGCTAGAATAATATGTTTAGTAGAAATAGGGTGGTCTTATGGAAAAATAGCTGATCATTTTAGAGTACTGTTCAAGGAATTGTAAAAAAATGGCGCTATCATTAAACACTTGAAAGGTCTGTTGGATCTGGTTTAAATAATAGAAAATTATCAAATGAAGAAGACCGAAATTTAGTAAGTATTGAAGGCAAAATCCATTGGAAACTGCAGTATCCGCTATGCACCTAACAGGATTCCCTGCTTCATCTAGCGCAACGCCGAGTAAGACAAAGTTCCGAATTAAGAAATCGAGCAGCTGCATTCAAACCGTTTTTAAAAAATAGTGATAAGGAACAAAGAATTGGGTTTGCTATGCAATATTTACCAGAAAATGATTTTTTTGGCAAAATGTTATCTTTTCCGATGAGAAAACTTTTCAGTCTACATATAATGGAAGGGGTCGAGTATATAGACCACCAAATTCTCGATATGATGAAAAGTATACTCAAAAAAATCAAACCAGTGGACGTTTCTCTTAATGTGTGGACATGGAAAAGTGTTTACGTATGCTGGAATATTGGTGGAACACTAAACAGTAATATATATATATATATATCTTCAAATTTTGGAAAATGTTTTTCTTCCTTCGGCCGCGATATTTCAGCAGGATAACTGCCCTGTGCATACTGCAAGAAATATAGGAAACTGGTTTAGACAAAACAACGTAATATGTCTGCCTTGGTGCTCAAGAAGTCCTGATTTAAATCCAATTAAAAATGTTTGGGGATGGATGGTAAAAAAAATGTACAAAATAAATTTTAAACCACAGACAAGAATGAAATAAAGCTATTTGATAAAATAGAAGAAATTTGGGAAGGGCTCAAGCTTTTTTGATAAATATAAAATTGAAAAAATATTGAATTAATGGTATTCTGCCTTCTTACTTACCACCACCAGAGATTCAACGAAGCGTAGTGTTCTTACCTGAAATGAAAAAAATATAGGTTTGTTAATTTTGTATAGATATCTATAGATCACATAACTGATAAGAAAAGTTGGTTCGTAATAAGGATAAATTAAATTGCACATGGAAATTTAAGTGTACTAGACAACACATCGACTGTTTTCGACGATATACAGGGTGTCCCATAACCAATGGACTATATGCAGCAACAGAAGATAGTACACTTGGAAATAGGTAATTTTTGCTTAATTTCATAAAATCTCCACGTTTAAAGAGATACAGGGTGATCCAAGTAAAAATTAGTTTAGAAAATTGGCGATGCTTTGAAAATGGTTAAACGGATATTAATCAAACTTGGTGTAGTTGTCTTGCACATCCACCTCAATTACCTCACCTCACCTAAAATTATGAAAGAGGGGTATTTATTAAAAAGTTATACTTCATTATTCAAATTATTGCAATTAGTTTTTGAGATATTTGCGTTTAAATGCTAGATGGCAAAAACATTTACGCAAACACCATGGTTTACGCAAAAACAGACTATTTTTAATAATTTTTGTCTGTGTAACGATTCTGTAGACTGACAAAGAGCAGATTAACAAGATGCGGTAACTATTATAGGTTCTGAAACAACACATTTAACGAAAAAATGTCCTGCGTCCTGCCGATGTCGCTATATTATGTGGACGATGTATTTGGATCAATGATAAAACAAATTTTAATGATCGATCAGTGGTCACGAGTAAGTTCCTTTGCCCTTAATAACCCCCTCCCCGGTTTGAAATCATATCAAACTGTATACTAATAACAATAAATTTAATAAGTTATATGACCGAAGGTGATGAAAAAATTTCAGAGTGTTGATAGCGCAATCGGTTAAATTAAATTAACATTAAATAAGTTATACCGTGCGAGCAAGAATTATTTGCATCGAAGAGGGCTTGGATTAAAAAACGTAGGGCTTGGTTCAGATCACAATGATATGGGGACGATATTTCTAACCAAATCTAGGTTAAAATTTTGTCAAATTCATATTATGACATGATATGCCAAACTAATGAGTAATAAAATAAGTAGACAAATACAATTTAATTTTTGTTGTTTAAAAAATTAACAAAGTAAGAATATACAGAAAGAAAAATAATTACATAAATTGCTGAAATTGGCCACCGCCATGCTCCAAGCATAAATTCACACGTCTCTTGTCTCTTCATATTTTCGAAAGGGTTGACCAGCATCTCTGAAGAAATGTTACCACATTCTTGGATAATCCTTTCTTGTAATTATTGTTCTAAATTTGCAACTGGTTTTTTAAAAATAGTGTTGTTTAAATGAGGAAAAACAAAGTAATCCATAACCGTTAAACAAGGTGATCTAGGTGGGAATTCAATGTGTGATCGAAATCTGATCAATCTGTCGTCGAAAAAATTGCGTTAGTAGTTAATAGTTTCGGCGGCTGTATGGGCGGTTGTACCGTTCTGTTGAAAATATCCAAAACGTAGTTCGTCGTCAAGTAATTGCTCCACAAATGGGTTCAAAATATTGTCTCTATACCGCTGTGCTGTAACTGTGTCATGGAAAAAAATAGGACCAACAATTCTTCTTCGGGAAACAGCTAACCAGACACCAATTTTTTGAGGCTGGAATGTGGACTCTACAAAAAATGCATGGGGATTTTCACTACTCCACATGCGTGTATTCTGAGAATTCACATAACCGGAGAGGTGGAACCAGGCTTCATCCGAAAAAAACGTCAGGGCTAATAAATCATTTCTTTCCAATAAATTTTGGGTAAACCATTGAGAGTAATTCCTGCGTCTTTCAAAATCTGTGGCTTGTATTTCTTGGAATACTTGCACTTTATAAGGAAATAAATTTAGCTGCTTCTTAAGAATAGTACTGCATGTTCCATAAGATCTTCCCACTTCTCCGGACAGGCGTCTTATACAATTTGTTGGCGTATTTTGCATTAGTTCTTCTGTTCTTACAGATGGTCTTCCTGCTCCTTTTTTGTGTTGAATAAAACCTGTTTCCCTAAACACAGCCACGGTTCTTTTCATGCAACGATAAAAATTCCCAGCAATAAAAGCAACGTTAGGAAAATATTCGTGAAAATCGTCCATGCACAAACCCGGATTGTATTGCCACTCATCATTTACTCTAACTCCGTTTCGAAAATACCCTTCAACCATGAATGTTTTGTGCTGTTCCGTAAAGCCCATTGTGTGAATTGTTCAAGAAATTGGAAAAATTAGCGATGAATCAAATGACTTGTAACGACTGTCAAAGATGACGAAATAACAGATTGATTGTTAATTCAGGTAGTTACTGACACTTAACAGGTATTAAGCTCTACTGCTAACTAAGCATTACGTCCTTAAATGCAAGGCCCTCTTTGATGCAAATAATTTTTGCTGGCACGGTATCTGAATAAGAACTACGTAGATATTGACAAAATTGCTTTTGTGTTTCAGAGATAAATCACATTTTAAAGTAATTTGAATATACCGCAAAAAATCTATCATTTTCTAAACATCGCATTACCAGCCTCTCGAACCATTATCGATTGGCCATGTAATATCTAATCATAGTGTTTTAGACTAATCAAAAACCGCAATTGCAAAACATTCTCATAATACAGCTGTTCTATCATTAAGATGATGCAGCCGATCTTCTTGCTTGCGGAAAACGCGTCGTTTCGATCCAATCGACCATATAATTATTTATAAATTCACTACTACCTACCGTCTTCCCTGAGGATGCAACGAGATTGCAGGACGACCGAAGCCAATCTAACCTCACGCGGACTCCTGCTGCCCGTATAATGAACAAGTTTGAGGGCTCGCAGCATCTAGCTATCGGCGGTGGAGTAACGTTAGTCTGGTAGCTTTCGAAAGAAATTTGGTTCCCATAGTTTAAAAAACAAGCGAGTTAATTATATACATGCATGGCTTTCGAGGAAATCGAAAGTGGATTTGCAAGGCCGTCATAAAAACAAAACTTATCGAGCTTAATATGGACTTAATAAATTCTGAAGATTAAGGAATTTTTAAAACAAAATGGGAAAAGCTGCATTGGGCAAAATAAAAAAATCAGCTGTACTACTTAACTTTTTTAACACAACATCATTATCATAATATTACCTAATAAAGAATACCTCTTTTTATTTCATTAGATCCGTTCGTAGGCGCGTCTCGTCATATATCGTATATTATCCTTGTCTTGACGCGACGCGACGGATCGATATCGGATTCAGAAAGTTCAAAACTCATGTCTTAGATTTATACATGGCATAAGAAGAAGAAACCATATAACACCGTTTCTTCAGGCATCTAAATGGTTTAACATGTTTAACAGGTATAGATTGCATATGTCACTTTTTAGCTTCAAGATTATAACGCATAAAACACCACCGTACTTGTACAAAAAAATATATTTTAGAGCTGATGCTCATAACAGAAATCTGCGGAGTTCTTGTTTACTGACTGTACCACCACACCAAAAAATTTTTTTTGAAAGATCGTTTTCTTTTAATGTTGCTTATATTCTTAATTCATTAAATAATATTAACTTTTGTTTATCCAACCCAGCGTTTAAAAGATTAGTAAAAAATCATTACCTCCGCACGCAGTATAGTTTCCATCTGAGCGTTACCATCCATGTGGATTATAAGTCACATTTACCTGCTCCCCTACCTCCTTTTCCTCCCATAAAATCACAAATATCTTTAACATTTTTCACCATGCTCCGCGCATTCGGAACATTAGATGTTTATTACAGCACCAAAATATTGTAAATGTTAAATTAATTTCAGGCTTGAACAGTATTCAGATCCTTGGACTGCCTCACTAAGGCATATTGTTTTACTCTCTTCCTTAACTAAATAACTAATTCTTTATATAATTTACATTTGAGTAAACAATAAATGTATTATTATATAATGGCTCATCAGTATCTATTTATAGAGTATTTAAGACTAGGATACGACGAAAGAAAGGAAGCAGTTGTTTCAAATGTATCTATTACCAACCCTAGATGTCGCCGCAGGCTACATTCAGTAGCAGGAGTTGCTCCAGGATCTCCTGAACGCAAGAACCGCGTTTGAGAAAGTCTGGGGAGTTAGACCGCAGATGTATAGTTGTATGTCAGAGTTATCAGGCCCTTGATGGCATGCGGGTCTGTAGTTTGGTGGACAAAACACAGGAAATTACAACAGCCACACAACTAAATAGTTTACAGAGGCTGGCTGACTTGATTATGTGTCAGCGGTGCAATGAAAAGCACCCCCACCGAAGCAATGGAAATCATACTAGGTCACTTACTTAAGAAGAAAAACTTTTAATCAATAGGAATTTCCAATAGACTCATTAAATGCATACTTTGCGGTGAAGAGGACAGGAGCAAACAAAGCTGCGAAGCACAAAAGGATCAAAATCTTCGACAAACTTGGTAGAAAACTATTTAAGGCTGGTTCAGACGTAGCCAGTAGTTTAGTAGAGTAAAGTAATTTAGTCAAGGGTATCTTCTGTTCACACGAGTCAAGTAAATTAGTAGAGTTTATTTAATCAAGTCGAGTAAAAACAGCGTCTACAGTAAGCCAGTGTTTTAGACGAGTTTATAGCACAAAGTAGAGTGTCGAGGCTGAAAATTTAACCTCGAAATAAGTAAATATTGTGTATTTTCTATTGAAAATAGTGCTATGAATCGAAAAGTGCAAATTTAATTAAAAAAAAAGTCCTTCTTCGTTCAATTTTAAATCTTGTGATTCATGAACACAAACAAAATCTTCGGAGATCCTTCAACTAAACTCGAAGCGTCTACACTACACTACTTGCCCGGCCTGTCCAGACATGTCTAGTCGGCTCGCTAATCGACTTTTCTGTGGTGGGAGCTGCTACTTGACCAAGAAAATAGAATAGAGTTCTATTTACTAAACTTGACCGTGTACTCGACTGCCAGTGAGCTCGACTAAAACAAAATGTCTTCAAGTGGGTCAGGTTACTAAATTATTGGACCACTTGACTTAACCACTGGCTGCGTCTGAACCGGCCTAGGATCGTATGGAAGGAACAGTGCAAGTGCAGGTGCAGTGCAAGAAGCTTTTACCAACCAGCCAACCAAGACTGGGATCCCACGAAAGAAAGGAGAGGTATATATTAACGTTAAAATAAATTTGTATACATTTTGTTTTCGCCCAGTCTATAACAACATAACAGAAGGCTCGCAGCGAACAAGCAGCAGGAGTTGCTCCAGGATCTCCTGAGAGCAATCACCGCGGATTAGTTACCTTAACTACTGAGGCCCGTCGGTTCTGCTCTTCGAACGTCGTAGATATAATAAAAAGAAAACAGATAATTATAGCATCGGAGATAATGGAACGACCAGAGTAGCCGTAAAATCCGGTAAGTAGGAGGAGGTGGCCCAGGGGCTCGGTCGTTGTTGTAATAGCAGAATGGTGGAAACTTTTTATGGCGATTCCTAACAACATAACGGTAATTGTT
Organism: Polydrusus pterygomalis; assembly: GCA_963969555.1. Lineage (NCBI taxonomy): Eukaryota > Metazoa > Arthropoda > Insecta > Coleoptera > Curculionidae > Polydrusus > Polydrusus pterygomalis. Next base: position 27,991,170 of record OZ018379.1, read on the forward strand.
TAAAGTTTGGCTTCTGAAGAAACTTAATATTAACACTATTTAATATACAGGGTGTTAATTAAGTAAGTACGGAAACTTTAAGGAATTAATCTTTGATTGATTCTAAGATAAAAAGTTCATATGATTATAGGTCCGCAAGAGCTCCGTTTTCGAGATACAGGGTGTTCAACTTTAAAAAAAAACTCACATTTTTCTATTAAAATATTGAATGGTATCAGCTACTTCATTGAAACTTACGACACACTAATAGATCTTTAGAGGCTACGTTAAGATATTTTTAATTCAACCACGAGCGTAGATATGGGTAACCTTCTTAGGATTTTCAAGTAAAAAATGACACGCCACCGACTATTTTAAACTTTTTAAGCATTATCTAGTAAGCCAAGCAAGGGATACACAAAAAGTGTCTCTTCAAAAATTTTTGATTTGATGAACCCTTTTCGAGAAAATTTCTTTATTACGTTTTCATGCACGCCTATGGACAAATTTAAGTGTGAATCAAAATTGCTCAGAACTCAACCAAAGACCAAGATCTTATGAAAATAAATTTAAAAACCTATGAAATCGTTTCGGGAACCGTTTGATTTTCACAATAAAAGGACATTGAAATAATAATAAAGACATTTTTAATTTTTGTCAAATTTTTTTTATTAAAAAAAAATTATTATTTCAACACATAAAAACTAAAATATTTCTTAAAATTGACTAGAAACGAAGAAAACTGGAAAATTATAATAGACTATTCTATTAGACAAGGTGTGCAACAACTTGACAGTCACTTAAATGGTAATTAAATTATTAATTTGTCATTCTTAGAACTTATTTTCGGTGATTATTTTTCGTTCAAAATGGTTCAATTTACTAATAGTGAAATGGCAGACATGCATTTTTATTATGGAATGGCTCATGGTAATGCTGAAGCTGCAAGAGGTATCTATCATGAAAGATTTCCTCAACGGGCGGTGCCTAACGCAAGAACATTTATAAGACTCCACGCACGGCTTTCTGACACAGGAACTTTTAAAAGGTCTACAGTCGTTATAGGAAGACCCGTAACGTTTAGAACAATTCATATTGAAGAAGCTGTTCTAAACGAAATTGAGAGAAACCCTCATACTAGTACGCGAAAAATAGCGCACGAATTGAACATTACCCATTTAACAATATGGCTAATTTTAAGAGACCAGCAGCTATATCCATATCACTTACAACGTGTGCAAGCTCTATTGCCGAGGGATTTGCCTCTAAGAGTAGACTTTTGTTATTGGTTACGAAGTAAAGTAGTAAGAAACCCAAATTTTTTAAGTCAAGTGTTGTTTACGGACTAAGCTTGTTTTTCTCGTAATTCAATTATGAATTTTCATAACAATCACGTATGGGCCGAAGATAATCCACACGCCATGGTAGAAAATAATTTCCAAGCAAAGTTTTCGGTCAATACGTGGGTTGGAATCAGTGCCGGATTAGGGAAGATGTGGGCCCGGGGCTAAAAAACCTGGAGGGGCCCTTAATAAAGATAAATAAAATATTTATAGTATTATATTTTCCATAAGAATGCAAACGAACAAAGACATAACAGAAACAAACAACAATAATGTAAACTTTTACCGTAACAAAAAATCATCTTTAAACTGTTTTTTTAAGTGCTTTTAAAGTTGAAAATGTGTGAATAATATCGTCAAAATCTATTGAAGACAAAATATCATTTTCAATACTCATTAAAGCTAAACTGGACAGTCTAACCTCGCCCATGGTAGCCCTGTATTTATTTTTTATAAGAGCTAGTTTTAAAAATGATCTTTCGCTTTCGCAGTTAGTAATTGGGTTGCATAAATAAATTCTTAAAGCTATATATATGTTTGGAAATATTTCTAACAAATCTTTCTCAATTAAATGACTTAGAAGGAAGGAAACACTAGTAACACTTTCAGTATTTAGAGTTATTAAATAAAAAGAAAACTGAATAAGTTCGTAAGCCAAGTTGTCATCTAAGTCGTTGGGGTATTGAAAAATTAAACTTTTGGCAGTGGCAGATATTTCCTTTGAAGAAAGAATAGTTAACTGGCTAAAGAATCCAAAAATATCACTTATTTCTTTGTAAGCTTCATTTCGCTTTTTAAGCTCAGATGTTATTTTATCTATCATTGGCAGGAACGATTCTATGCGAAATTGATCTTGTCCTTGTCGTGATATTTCTGTTGAGCCATCAGCTAATTTCTTTATTCTTCTACGTTGATATGCATCTTTATATGAAGGGTTTAAAATCGAAGATATATCTTTGGCCTTTTCTTCTAAGGATTCGAATTGACCTCGTAGATTACCAACAAATTCTAATAAGGAAACTAACATTTTATGTCCCGTTATGACATCGAGACCGGGTTTTTGTAAATAAGTATTGGTGGCATCAAACCGCTCTAATAATTGTTTCCAAAAAGTAGCCATAAAAGCAGTTTCAAGTTTCACCATATGTTTTTTTAAAGAAAATGCATCGTTTCTAGTATCTTTTTTTTCTGACGTATCTTCTGCTAATTGTTTTAAGGCATTAAAAATTCCATAATAATTGATAACAAGGGATTTTACTGCTTGTTCGCGAGACGACCATCTTGTTGCAGAAAGTTGCTTTACAGCTAACAATCGTTTATGGTCCCCACATTCTTCATTTTGTTTTTTGATGTTTTTAATTAAAATTTCCCAACGATGGGTGGATGCAACAAAAAAGGCATATAATTTCTGTAAAAAGCCGAAAAAACTTGTAGCCTCTACACATTCGTCTACGCTAGATTCTCCAAATTCGTACCTTACGTTTAGCTGATCCACTCAACTTTTTACTACTTGTACTTGACATTGTTTTTATTCGAATATTATTTTTATTTGCTGACACAGCTCACACAGCACACACTATGCAAAAGCAACTAATATTGGATAGGTAGGGGAGGGGGAGTGGCTGTATATGTGAGGACTGATTATGCTATTGAAGTGGTTACATTTGATTTTAACATTAATCATTAATATACAATTGGAGTTTTTAATATTTAAAATGAGACTTGCTAACAAAACATACGCCTTTTCCGTTTTCTATAGACCACCCTTATTGAACTTTAATAGCTTGATACCGGATTTTGATGGCATATTTTCATTTCTTTATCCCACAGTTGATGATATTTTTTGTCTGGGCGACTTCAACATAAATTTGCTTAGTTTACATAACCCGTTGACGCCGCTATTTGAAAATTATAACTTTGTACAGATTATTGAGGAACCTACCCGTGTATCTGGCACTGTAAGCACATTGATTGATGCAATATTTGTAACAAATCAGTCTCTAATAACTAAATCTGGAGTTATTCCTGCAGATAATATTACGGATCATAAAATGATTTATTGTGAATGTAATTTGGAGAAGGCACCAACTGTTCCTAAAATTATTCGATATCGGTCTTTCAAAAACTTTAATGTAAATAATTTTTTAGAGAATATGTACAGCTTACCATGGGATAATATACTTTACGACAACAATATTGACGAAAAAATTAAACTACTTAATTCTCATATCTTAACTTTGTTTGATATACATGCCCCTATAAAAGAATCGAGAATAACAAAACCTAAGGCTCCGTGGTTGACTGCTAACATTAAAGTATTTATGAAACAAAGAGACAGGGCTTTGCAAAAATTTAAAAGAACTAAATTAAATGATGATTGGATTAACTATAAGTATTTAAGAAATCTTACTTTGGCTTCGATAAGACGAGAAAAGAATTGTTTGAACTCTTTTTGTGCCGAGAAAAATTCTAAAAAAATTTGGTCTGCTTTAAAAACCTTTAACATTTGCGCTGATAAAAATAGTTCAATACCTAAGGTGTTATCTGATCCTAATGATATTAATAATTTTTTTGCGGCTTTTCTTCAAAATGTCTCTAATTGTAACGATAAAGTTAAATTTTATGAAGACAATGTTTTCAGTGATACACTACAATTTTCATTTAGGCCAGCTAAAATATCTGAAGTCAATAAAATTTTAAACGGTATTTCAACAAATGCGACAGGGGTAGATGAAATTTCGCCTTTGATGCTCAAGTATTGTAGTCCATATATCGATAAATATATTACACACATAATAAATTGCTGTATAGAGGTTGGTTACTTCCCCGATCAATGGAAAATATCAATTGGTAAACCATTATCCAAGGTCAGTAGCCCAACTAGTTTTAACGACCTTCGGGTAATAAGCATTCTTCCGGCTATTTCAAAAATTTTTGAAAGGGTCTTGTATGATCAGATGTACAGTTATTTTACTGATAATAATATTATTCCTTCCACACAATGTGGATTTAGAAAACACTTTGGGACTGCTGTGGCTTTAACAAATGTAACAGATGACATTCTTCGTGCGTGTGATAAAAAGATGAACAGTATACTAATTCTCCTTGACTTTTCAAAGGCTTTTGACACCATTAATCATAAACTTCTTGTATCCAAATTAAAATATTATGGTTTTGTTAATAACTCTTTTTCTCTCATTCAATCATACTTGTTTAATAGATTTCAAAAAGTGTTTTCTAATAATAATTATTCTGAACAAGCCGACATACGCTCTGGAGTGCCACAAGGTTCAGTTTTGGGCCCCCTACTTTTTCTTATGTATACCTCTGATATTCTTAGATCTTTAAAGCACTGTAAAGTGCAAGCATTTGCTGACGATACACAAATATATTGCTGTTTTGATGCTGAGGATTACGCCGAAATTGAGAACTGTATAAACCAGGATTTGCAAATATTGAGTGAGCTCTCTCGAAGGCACAATTTAAAGTTAAATCCTACTAAATCATGCATGCTAATTTTTGGTAATAATAATAAGGTCAATGGTTTAAAAAATATTTTAAATGTATCCGTTAATGGAACAAAATTAAATATTGTGGATAGTGCTAAAAATTTGGGTTTATTGCTTGACACGGAACTAAGGTTTAACGAGCATTTAAAAAAAAATATTTCAGAAAACTTCTCTTTCTTTAAAAATACTATACAGTAATAGACATATTCTAAATTTTAAATTAAGGTTGGGACAAACCGATGATTTTATCGAGTAGTCACTACTCGAGCGATTTCAATAATCGAGCGATCGATCGAGCGATTTATCACTCGAAATTTCGGTTCAAGTATCAAGTAGTGAATGAATTCAATGAATAGCGCATTGAGCGAGTGGTTGATCGCTTGCCGCTCGATTCGATTCGATAGCGAATGACGCCGAGGGCAAGCGATCACCACCGATTGCTTTTTGAAGGCCAGGCCAGGCGTCGCAGATGTTTAATATCCAAAATCCAAACCAAAACGACGAAAACGAAACGCATGTCGCGATAGCGCCTTCTCTTTTATGTTTATGTGCCGTTAACAAAGACGTATGTCGTGTGAGACTTCGGAGCATTAACTTGAAAGCCGTCAAGCGACGATGGCCGAGCGGATATCGAATGAACGAACTTTCGCTCAGTGGTTAGTGCTTGACTGCTTGTTAAGCGACGATTTTCGCTTGAAATTATAACTCGAGTAGTCGTGTCAATAACCGAGTGATGTCGGTTATTTCAATAATCGAGTACTCGAGCGGTTTTTCACTCGAGCGATCCCAACACTACTTTAAATGACGGTAAAGGCTTTTCGGTTGATTTCTGGGGCCCTTTGAATGACGGGGCCGGGGGCTATAGCCCCCCTAGCACCCCCCTTAATCCAGCGCTGGTTGGAATTGTCGGTGACCACCTCATTGGATTTCATTTTCTTCCACCTGGGCTTACTGGAGAAGAACACCAAAGGTTTTTGCAACACGATCTACTTCAACTATTAGAGGAAGTTCCACTTAGAGAAAGATATCGCATGTGGTACATGCACGACGGCGCTCCACCATATTTCAGCCTAGTTGCTCGTCAATTTTTGGATGAGAATTATCCTAATCATTGGATCGGAAGAGCAGACCCACAACCATGGCCTCCTCGGTCGCCTGATATGAATCCATTGGATTACTATTTATGGGGACACCTTAAATCTTTGGTGTACAAAACTCCTGTTGAAAATGAAGAAGACCTGCGAAATCGAATAGTCAACTCATGTATGATTAAAAATACACCAGGTATTTTCGAGAGAACTTGTAATTCAATGATGAGACGAATAGACGGTTGCATTGCCGCCGAAGGTGGTAATTTCCAGCACTTAATCTAAGAAAATATTAGTCTTTAGCTTTAGCTTTTTTTTGTGTTTTTAGGTTTGTATTGGTGTCCTTTATAATTGTTTATTATAATTTTATTGAATTGGCTTCAGTAGTTTAGGAGTATTACATTAAAAACTGAAAAAAAAGTTTTGCTGCCGTGGAAAAAAAATCAAATAAACAATCTGAAAGCATTTTTTTCATTTACGGCATTGTGTAAGATGAATGACAAGGGGACAAGACATACTATAAATTAACTAATTTATACAGGGTGTTCAAAATAAGGTCTCAAAAATTACACACTTTAAACAAATTTTTCTTAAGTTTTTTCTTCATCAAATAAAAAAATAGAATAAATTTTTAAAACCCTATTTTGAACACCCTGTATAAAATAGATAAAATCTATCGTATTTATAATATCTCTTGAACCCTTGCCATTAATGACACACAATACCGTAATTGAAAACATGCTTTTAGATTATTTATTTGATTATTTTTTCCAGGGCTTCAAAACTTTTTTTGTTAGTTTTTTATTTAATACTCCCAAACTGCTAAATCAAGGGGCGCTAATATGAACTTAAAAATCCAAAAAAATACAGGGTGTCCCTTTAAAAAAATATATCTTTATGTTATCACACGTTTTTGGGCCCCCTGTATATGGGAACATATTTTCCTGAAATGCACCCTGCGAAACAGTAAGTCAGGATAAGAATCCTTACTTCGTACAGGAGATATGAAAGCCTGATGCACTATTGCAGGACATTGTATAAAAATTGAGTCTAATATTATTTTCGATCTTGTTTAAATATTGTTTCAAGATTTTCAAGGCACTGTATATGAGTTTTCTGAAAATGCATTTTATTTTAATAATTCAATTTTGCTTTGATTGATTACATGAGATATGCATAATCATGTCGTAGAAACTAACAGCGAAACCTTGCTTTACAAACGTTACAACACTTGTCACGGAAGAACTACCGAAAGTTACAAACCATAATTACAAAATTGACTTTTTAGGTGTAGACATCTAATTTATAAGTAGAAGGCCCGCCCTTTTCTACCCTAATTTAGCTCCTTCCTTCCTTGTACCTGTCGTGCTAAAAACCCGTTCTTCACGGGACAACACAGATATTCGAGAAAGCATAAAATTCACGACGCTGTGACGTTGACAAATTCATAACATAAATTTACGGACCGTATCTATCGTAATCTACGATACAAATGAGTCTTTGTGCGAAGATAGTCAAGGAGTACGTGTAAATTTTATGCCATGGGGATTTATTGCTTTCCTTATTGGTAAAAAAAAATCTTGATTTGATTTATTAAAGCGAATGAAGAAAATCGAATTGGAAAAGTTTATTTGCTATACGTATTGGCCGATATAAGATTTAAAATTACTTTTGGAGTTATTTTGGAACTGAAGCATAATGAGCTTTTTCAAATACCGTGCGAGCAAAAATTATTTGCATCAAAGAAGGCCTTGCATCTAAGAACGTAATGCTTAGCCGTAGAGCTTAATACCTGTTGGGTGTCAGTAACTACCTGAATTAACAATCAATCAGTTATTCCGTCATCTTTAAAAGTCGTTACAAGTAATTTGATTCATCGCTAATTTTTCCAATTTCTTGAACAATTCACACAATGGGCTTTACGAAACAGCACAATACATTCATGGTTGAAGCGTCTTTCGAAACGGAGTTAGAGTAAATGGTGAGTGGCAATACAATCCGGGTTTGTGCATGGACGATTTTCAAGAACATTTTCCTATCGTTGCTTTTATTGCTGGGGATTTTTATCATTGCCTGAAAAGAACCGTGGCTGTGTTTATGGAAACAGGTTCTATACAACACAAAAAAGGAGCAGGAAGACCATCTATAAGAACAGAAGCACTTGTTGCAAACGTTCGTGAAATAATGCAAAATACGCCAACAAATTGTATAGGACGCCTGTCCCCAGAAGTGGAAAGATCTTATGGAACATGCCGGACTATTCTTAAGAAGCAGCTAAATTTATTTCCTTATAAAAATTCCTTACAAATTTAGAACAATTACAAGAAAGGATGATCCAAAAATGTGGTAACATGTCTCCAGAGATGCTGGTCAACACTTTCGAAAATATGAAAAAACGTGTGAATTTATGCTTGGAGCATGGCGGTGGCCAATCTCAGCAATGTATGTAGTTATTTTTCTTTTTCTTTCTGTATATTCTTACTTTATTAATTTTGTAAACAATAAAAATAAATTTGTATTTGTCTACTTATTTTATTACTCATTAGTTTGGCATATCATGTCATAATATGAATTTGACAAAATGTTAACCTAGATTTGGTTAGATATATCGTCCCCATATCATTGTGATCTAAACCGAGCCCTACGTTTTTTAATCCAAGCCCTCTTTGATGCAAACAATTTTTGCTCGCACGTTATTTCCCCTTTCTAGCGTCCATCAAAACTGACACCCCATTAGACATTTTGGAGACAAATTGCAGGTAAGTTTCTTCAAACTCGACAGACAGCTTCTTCAAAAGTAATTTTGGCTAGTTCAGCCTATACAAAAGTAGGAATTTGTTAAAAGGGCATCATCGACCGCGACATGCATTTATACCATTTACTCCAAACCATTCTAAACCTATCGAATTTATTTTAAAACATATTTGTTTATTTAGAAATAATAAAGTAATTTTTGTACATTTGACTACTATAATACTATTAACGATAACCAAGATAAATATTTCAAAAATATTTGTAAGTATAAATTTATTTAAACAGGTATAAATTTGGTATCGCTGGACAGGACAGCTCAAGGTTCAATCATTGAGCCGTATTCATAAAACTGAAGCATATCCTTGTAAGTATAAGGTAGAGGTATAAGGTTTTGAATTAAAGAAAAAGGTAGGAGTATAAGCATTTCCTTTTTTTCGTATTCATAATGATTACCTTATACTTGCAAGGATATCCTCCAAGAATAAGTAAAGGGTATGTAAATAAACTTATTATAATTATTCGAATTTTGTTTTTTAAAAACCAAAATGATTTGATATTATTATGGCGTAAATAATAAAACTAAATTAAATTTGACCTTTTATTTTATACAGTTTTATACCTACATTTAATTATCAGTTGTTTATTACAATGCTCAAATTTCTTCGTACTTCTTGTCCTTGCTGGCGAAGAGGTAGATCAAATTCGTCATTATCATTGTCATCTTCTTCTGGCACTTCTTAAGGTGCTTCAAAATCGATGTCATTGTCCACGTTATGAAGCACAATACAGGCGACAATTATTTTTGGCACATTCTCCAATTTCACTCGGCAAACATATTGCAAAATAGGAAATCGACGTTTCAGTTGACCAAAACAACGTTCAATTATCACTATCTCTTTTTCAAAAGTTTATTATAATTTAGTTCAGGACCTCGAGCGGGATTTCTGAATGGAGTCATGAGCCACTCTATCCATATCCATCGTCAGCAAGTAGCATGATGTTGTTTTTATTTTGTAAATGAACCCTTATTTGTGAATTTCTCCATATTCTTAAATCGTGGACCGATCCAGGCCAACTAACGTCCATACTAGTGAACATTTCTCTTGCATCCAAGTGGCTTGCACATTCAGTGTGGATGACCTTTCCGGTTGACACTCATCACCGTGGCAATTTGGTTTCAGTGGGTACAGTCAACTACACTAATTGATGTCGGAAACCTGTACTTGCTTTGCCATAACTGTTTCGCATCCATAAGTTCATTGTTAGTAGACGGAAACTTTATGCAGTAATTTGATTGCGCAACTATGCTGTCAATTACGGCAGTCACTGTACGAGATAATGTAGGTTGTTTTACACCCAGTTCTTGACCAATGCCTTTCTGAGACTGAGACAGCGTAAACATATCTTCATTTTTAGGACGGATGATAATGCACCTCCTCGAGTTTCAGCATTTATTCCCAAAAATGTGTTGGCAAGCCATTGCACATTTTCCTCTTCAAACCGGTATAATTCTTTGTAATCACGAACAAGTGTTAATAAACGCTGCTTGTAGTGTTTAATCTCTCTCAGTTCCACAACAACTGCCATCGCTACAACTGATCACTACACGACTGAGTTTGCTACTGACCACACTCAAAATTATTAAAGGATATCCTTTTTATTTAGAGTAAAAGGTAACGTTTATGAATAACCAAATACTTTTTTGGGAAGGATATGCTCATACTCTATAAGTATAGGGTTTTACTCGGAATATTATGAATGCGAGCTGAAAGATTTCCTGCATATTCTGCAAGTATTAGCATAACCTTTTTTTATGAATACGACCCATTGTCTGTCATAATATATTTTTAATTTAGACCTTTCTTTCGGAGAAAATAATTTTAAAACTTGGCCTTGTGGTTGTGGAGGTACTGAAATTAAAGTAGTTAAATACTATGGGTAGGAAACTCCGATCCAAGGACACAGTGTATAAACAATTACCAACTGGTTATCGCGAATCAAAACAATTGTAATAGGTATAATGTATATACAACAAAATCGCTTATACACCTGGGGCATAATTATAACATTTACCAGGTCGAGTAAACTGAACGAAATAACTGAATTTTGCATGACTGTTATGCGTGTTGCATGCAATTCGTTAGCCCTGCTTAAGGGCCAGTGCTATAAATAAAATGGTTTTGCAGAAATTCCAAAGGTTAAACTGGATAATCTGATTATATCGAAAAAAGCACAGTAAAATTAAATAAAATACGGTCAAGAGGTCAACTCATAAATAAAAAGCTTTTGGAAATAAATTAGGATACTAAAGATTATAAATTTACCATGGCATGAAAATCAGTCACACATATTTTGTTAGCATAATTAATTATTAAACATATGTATTGTATGTATCTACGTATAAAGACGTAAGCCACATTACACAGGACTTAGGTAAATTTAATTCTTGAAGAAAAATTATGTAATAACTTTAAAAATTCTTTATCTCCAAACATTAAGGGAATTAAAGTAATTTTTCTATGAGATTTGATGCCGTCCTAAGCCAAAAAGCCTCAACTCTAGTTTTCACTATTTTGAGATATTAAACATTTTAATAACTTGATAACAGCACCCTTTTTTTAAAGGAATTTTGTAGTTTTTTTTTTTCGTTAATCTATAAACATCTTGCAAAGAAACGTAAAATGTTTTTTTTTTAGCTTGTAGGGTAGTATTTGAAAAAAAAACTGAGATGCGCCGTATTCGCTTAGGAAATATCATCGACTTGGTTCAATTCCCTAAGTAAATTTTTTAATGACGATCATTTTGCTAAATCTCCATTACGATAGATAATAAGGTGTAGAAAATGTTCACAAACTAAGATTTATTAATTTCTAGTTAACAATCCAGATAAACAAATAACATAAATATACAAAAATGCAAAGTACTGCCCTGCATTGGCAAAAAGCAGTAAATGAAATTTTATAGTTTTGAGAAAACTCCACTTAAAGTTGAAATTAGTGTAATAGCATCATTTTTGTGTTTTGGCAACGGAATAATTTTAAACTCTCCTGTAAAGGATATAGATAGTAAGTTTTATTTTTTTATGTAGGTACTTGTTTTCTTTTTGTAGTTTTAAGCAAAATCTGTTGCTTACGTCTTTTATCCATTTTTTTTTAAATAATGGTTTAGTTCTCATACTAACAAAAAAAGACTTAAGTGAGTTTAAGTCTATTTGCCATTGTTAAAAGTTTCAATTTTTAAAGCAGAAATTAATGGCTGACCAATGTAAAGTACTTATACGTTTTTTTCCAATGTAGTTTATTGCTCAAAAGCTTTATGGTGCTATGAATTTAAATACAATAATTAATAATATTTATTAATTAAAATAAACAAATTAGAAAATAATGTTTTCAGTTCATCAAAACGTAGTTTGTAGAAAAAATCGTGGGATCCTTTTTGAAATTTTGCCTCTACCACATCTTTTACATAAGGCAAAATACCTTCCTTATCTTTTGACTTTCTTGGTCTGATTATAGTCCTTAAGTCGCTAAAATCTTCTACTTATTTTCATATTAAACACTTTGTTTCTTTTAGAGGCTGATTGACAAAATTCTATAAAATCTTCCATATCGTAAAAATTTTTCTTACGTCTCATATATTTCTATAAAAAAGGTGCGTAATACAGTGGCAAACGAACGTATACGATTTATACGTTACTAGCGTGTACCCGGCCTGCGTTGCAGCCCGGCATTATACGACGTGAGATAATAAGGCAAACAAACCTCAAACTCAACCATTTGCCGGCCCGTCCACAATTCACATCCATGCATAAAACATAGTCTGTCTTTGTCTATTCCGACTTCGGTGCTTCGGATCGATCGTTGAACGGGCCGGGGACCGGTTAGGTTGGGTCGTTCGTTCTCCCTACTCTAATTTATCAGTGTTTATCAGTGTTTCTCTATAATATTATGCATGTATTATACATAAAAACCTTCCTCTTGAATCACTCTATCTATTAAAAAAACCGCTTCAAAATCCGTTGCGTAGTTTTAAAGATTTAAGCACATATAGGGACAGGACGGGCGATAGCGACTTTGTTTTATACTATGTTAAGATAAGAAGATATTGCAATTGCATAAAGAAAATAAAAGTTTAAAGAAAACCATACCACAAACACGTTTGACTTTTATAAGGTTTTTTGCCTTTTTTGTAAACTTTAGAAATTGAGAAAAGGAGAAATGGTATAAAATGGTATAACAGCATACATTCTTTTGCCAATGTATAAATATTTCTATTTTGCTGGAGAAAAACCTTATAAATTGTATAAGTCTTTTTGACACAGGAATTGTATTCAAAACATGTCGGATAAGGTTTTTTGACATTGTAAATTTAAATTTTTTAGCGCTTACATCATTTGGCCAATGTATGACAATGAACTACAAGGGCTATTCAAAATGTAATAATAGAGTTCGAAAGAGAATAAAAAGTTACGGGGGAAAATTAAAAAAACGCAAAACGTAAAATTCGCATATACGGCCTTTTACCATTGTAGGGAGTATTAAATCCTAAGCAAATAGGGCAAATCTCGGAGAAATGCTTAGAAATATGAAATAAGCCTTAGTTGCTTAGGTTTTACATATTTTTTTGAGATGTGGATATTTTTATTATATTTTTTTTTGGTGTTTTGCGTTTAAGTTACGCCTATTTTGCCTAGTATATACAGTATGTCTCCGTAAGTTGGAACCATATGAATGGAAAACTTTTTATTATTAATTTCACGAAAAAAAAATATTATTCATGAAAAGTTCTGCATGGTCTAAAACCTAAAATGCAACTACCAGATATTAAATTCTTCTAGGCGTATACGAGGTTTGTCCAAAAATATGAATTTTGCCCAAGAGCAAAGTACCTTTATTTTTGACAACATCGAAATTGTTATTAAAAAAAGTTGATCAGAACTAAAAATCACGTTCAAACATGTAATTACACCCATTTACGATGAAGAAATAATTTTTTTCTTTTTTGAAACGTATGTTTACAATAACAATTAATGCTAATTTACCTGTAGTTACCTGTAATCTAGGATGCTCTGACATACAAATGAATTGTTGATACCAAAAATGTTTGACAGCGACCGTCAAAAAGCGTTAAAATTTATAAAGTACATAAAAATTGTGTTATTAAGTTGCAAAGAAAAAATTGAATTTGTTTTGATTGTGGGAGAAAACTATAAAACGCAAGCAGCTATTATTTTTCTTCTTAAATTTATTCATAATTTTTGTAACAGTTGAATGATTAATATTTTTATTGAGATGTCTATTATTTAAAATAATTGCTGCTTCTCTATGCGTTTTATAGTTTTTTCCCACAATCATTTTTTCTTCACAACTTAATAACACCATTTTTATTTATTTTTTAAATTTTAACGCGTTTCGACGGTCGCTGTCAAATATTTCTTGCTATCAACAATTCATTTGTATGTCAGAGCATCCTAGATTACATGTAACTACAGTTAAATTTGCAATTGAAGACCTCGGTGCAAAAACCAGGTAAGTCCAATTTCTATGAAAATTACTTTTTTGCATATGGTTCTAAAATCAGGTAAGTGCAACGCTTCTAATGTAAAATAGCATTGGATTTCACTTGCCTGATCAAGTGTTGGCAGCATAAACCAGGCAAGTCCAGAAAATACCTGGTTATTGCACCGAATTCTTGTTTACTTTGGTTTGGACTTGTCTGGTTCCTATATATTAGTATGCATTTAACTCTAGTAGAGTATTGTTCGCGCTGCAACAAGTCATCTTTGGCGCGAAAATGTCGTCAGAAGAAGAACCTTTTCAATCGTCAGGAAGCGAATATATACCGAGTGATGAAAATATTCCAGGTCCTAGCCGTGCTAATCCGCGCGCCTTTTATTGAATATCAAAACAAAAAGCAAAAAGTTAGTAAAGAAAAAACAAAATATTGATGTCCCTCCTAAACAAGGCAAGAAAAACATTCACTGTCCTGACAAATGGCAGAAAAATGTGAGAAAGATTAAAAAAGCAAAGGATGTGTAAGTTTTATACTTTTTATTTGGCTTAAATAAAGTTAGATGTGTATTTTAATATTACTGAGAGAAAAAAAAATTAACAACTTATTTATTGTTATTATTATTTTTTTTTATTATTATTATTATTATTACTATTATTTTATTTTGTTATTGTTATAGGTCTGCGAAAGGAATCGTAGTACCGGCAAGAAGTACCGGAGCTAAATGTAAATGCCGTTTAAAATGTTTTGAGTTGATTGGAGATAATAAAGTTTTAAAAGTTTTGGAAGAATTTAATGCAATCGGCGAAAAAGGGAAGCAAGACATCTACTTGGCTGGACTTATTACTTCTCAAAGTGTTATGAGAAGAAGGAATAGAACCGGAAAAATGTAAAAAAAAAATCTTAACATAGTATAAAACAAAGTCGCTATCCTGTTCCTGTCCCCTTATGTGCGTAAATCTTTAAAACTACGCAACGGATTTTGAAGCGGTTTTTTTTAATAGATAGAGTGATTCAAGAGGAAGGTTTTTATGTATAACTAGCGACCCGCCCCGGCTTCACACGGGTGCAATTTCAGAAAGTGGCATGTCGGGTACTAATATATCGGGTTTGTTCGGGTTTGTATTTATACCAGCGGGTTGCAACGCATGCCGGGTACACGCTAGTAAATAATAAATAATAAATAAAAAAATAAATAAATAAATAAATAAAGTAAAAATGTAGACTTATTTTTGTCTCCTCTTTGTTAGGTAGTACTGTTTTTTGTTCCGTTTGATTAATAGAACTGTTTAAACCATTTTTTGCATTATTTCATTACTATGTTTGGGGCAGAAACCAGGTAAGTCCAAATTTTTAACAAAAGAAATAAAAAATTTGCGTTGATGTTTTTATGGAATTTCATGTTAGGCGTATTTTTAATTACCTTCCCTACACAATAAAATAAATTGGTATTGTGTTTCCTATTTTTAAAGAAAATAATACGTTTTTTTTAATTTCTCAAAACTTTTTATAATGTGACTTACCTGGTTTTTGCACCGAGGTATTCAATTGTTATTGTACACATACGTTTAAAAAATAGCAAAAGCTATTTCTTCATCATAAATGGGTGTAATTACATATTTGAACGTGGTTTCTAGTTTGTTCTGATCAACTTTTTAAATAACAATTTTCGATATTGTCAAAAATAAAGGCACGTTGCTCTTGGGCAAAATTGATTAGAGGGTTATGAATGAGACTAATAGATCCAAATGGTAAACATTAACCATATTTTTAAGAAACAAACAAAAGGTTAATACATTTGGCCTGAAAAAATAAAATTTAACAAAAACGTTCAAGCTATTTCCGACAAAAAATGCCCGTTAAGCCAAGCTAATTTTAATTTTCTAAGCTTTTCGACGAATTTATTTAAAATATTCTCCACAGACGGGGTCATATTTCTGTAAATATGCACAAAAGTGAGGCCATTTAGCCGATTTTCCGAAGAACTGTTTCTTAAAAATAATTTTTTAGTCTTCGGAAAGTTGAAAAACTCTGCTTATTTTTCGCAGTAGAGACAGGCAATATAGTTGATATCAGTGGTGGTTCGTGACTTGTTAAGTTGGGGTTGCACCAAAAGCCCGCTCTGAAAATTTTTTAAGACCACGCCAAAATTTGGTCAATAATTTTGAGTAAATATTTTAAAAATTTATGATTACCTACTTATTTTATAGAGAATGAAAGAAAGTCCCTAGATCTACACTTTGTGGTCTGTGTCAAGTTAATTTCGGGTTTAGGTCTTCCCTCAATTTTAATTTCAATTTTTTGCTCAATACTAAGACTTATTGAGCTAATATTGTTTCATCTTAACATAGTATAAAACAGGCGTCGGCAAACTACGGCCACGCGTGCCAGACTTGGCACGCCTGGCAGTTTTTTTATTAGTTACTTTTTTTATTACTTTTAACAATTTTATACATTATTTATTCGTATAAAAATTATACAGTTTTGTATAGTGGCACTTTGGCTTTGTTCAAAATTGCACATGGGCACCTCTTTGTTAAAAGGTTGCCGACCCCTGGTATAAAACAAAGTCGCTGTCGCTGTCTGTCCGTCCGTCCCTATAACCTATATATGACGATTTTTTTTTTAATATGGCCAAAACGGAAATACAACTGTCCTTCCTTGTTCAAAAAGTCGAGAATTCATATAAAAGCCCAAGCTATTATTTATATAAATAAACTAATTTAGTTTTCAATAAAAAGGACACTTAGAGTACAAAATAAAAGAAATAACCCGATAATTTTCTTAAAAAAAGAGCCTTCTTGTCCACTTCCGCACCTGTCCTACGTAGCAACTGCTAAATTGGATACAATTTAATTGTTTGATCAAAATACAATTATAATAAAAACAATATATCATAGATTTGGTTATTCTTTCTACTAAAATATTCAATGACATAACGGAGATAACCCGCAATAGTCTTTGCACTATTAGCTTTCTAGGACTGTCACCTCGAAAAAATGTCCATTAAAGACCGCGTCAGTTTGGCATCAGTGAGTTTTTATCATTTCTGGTGTTGTTATAGTGTAGTGCGCCGCTTAAAGATATTGGTAAGTACCCGTTTTTTTGATATATATTGGCAAAACAGTTAATTAAAAAAGAAAGTAAAAAATGCTCACTTTCTTGCGTGTCCTCTCTGCACCGCAGTTTGCGTTTACGTTACGTATTTCTTTTAGAAAAATAGATTATGGTATGGTGCATTTTTAGGTCGGCAAAACATAACCTAAGAATAATTCGAATCAGCGTTGCCAGATTTTGTGAATTAATTAAAAAGTAAAAAAATGTCCATTCGGCACCGTCCGTTCCGTGCCTGTTTTACGTTGGTGCGGATTGGACAGTTAGGTGCGGATTTGACATAAATAAGTATTTATCGGTGTTGGTTAATGGTAATGTTGCATTTTTTTAGTATACCTATTTGAAATTTACATTTTGGTTTTAAATAAATAGTTCTTTACCTTATTTTTATATTGATTTAATCAAATTTAATCATATACGATGTCCAATCCGCACCTTAAGTGTCAAGTCCGCACCTTTTGTAAAAACGGTTAAAAAAAATTGAAGCACCCAAATTAATATTTTTAGTCTATTTTTTATAAAGACTCGAAACGTTCTTTAATTTTAATTTCCTTAAAATATTCTAGGGGCATTTACCGATGAAAAATAGGTATATCCCAAAATATTATTTTTATATTTGGGTCAATAAATTTTCCTCTAAGTTTTTTTTAAGATAGTATTTTATTCACACAAGATATATTTTTTGAAGATCTGGACGTCTATTCTCCAATTTAAGAGAAGTGAACGCTCTCTCGCGAGAAGGGACAATTCACATCATATGCTCACATCGTATGGAAATGAATAGTAATTTTAAGTTTCAAGAATACAGTTTAAACATTTTTAAGAGAAAAAGTAATCACTTCTCTTGAAATGATCATTCGCCTATTTCGAGAATAGACGTCCTGTTGTAATTTAAGTTTTGTTAATATATAATGCATAATTTATCCTTACTTTTTAGCATAAAAAATTGCCTTGGGTTTTAAGGTGCGGAATGGACAAAATTATCGACCTTTTTGAGCAAAATAGCGTTTTGAGACCTTATTTTACAAAAAGTTGTTAATTTTATTCCCGAATATCTATCCTCACACCTTTGTTAAGTAAGGCAAATAACAAAAATATTAATATCTAAACTTTAAAAAATTAGAGTATAAAAAATGGTTTTGGCCATATTAAAAAAAAGTCGTCATATGCTTAAATCTTTAAAACTACGCAACGGATTTTGAAGCGGTTTTTTTTAATAGATAGAGTGATTCAAGAGGAAGGTTTTTATGTGTAACTAGCGACCCGCCCCGGCTTCGCACGGGTGCAATTTCAGAAAGTGGCATGCCGGGTACTAATATATCGGGTTTGTTCTGGTTTGTATTTATACCAGCGGGCTGCAACGCATGCCGGATACACGCTAGTTACCTATAAAACATTTTTCCGGAAAAATTACTGACAGGGGCTGCCATGCAATTTTTCCACTTGAAAATTAAATATGACATACGAATTCTTGTCAGTGATTGGTCAAAATTGATAGGAAGGAAATAATCAAAAGAATTTCTTGACATAGTGGTGAAGAATATATTATAATTTGTCATTTGAATGAAAAAATGTAAGTGAGAAAAATTATCCAGTTTTATAAAGGTGCTAACTTCATCTTAAATCATCGTGTCATAATTTATTTATAAAAAAATGGTGGGTCTACCATTTTACTTGCGACATGCATTTATTATTATTCATATTATTATCCATTTACTCGAAACCCTCTTAAAGAGCGATTTTATTTAACGATCGCCAAGATCAATATTTCAAAAGCAGTTGCAGGCGTTCGGCTGTCACTAAATATCACTAGTAAAATTTAATTAGACACATAAACATTTGGTATCAATAGAAAGTCCAACCGTTGTTTGTCTTGTAACTTATTGTTAATTTAGGCTTTTTTTTGGGCGAAAATGATTTTTAAAGTGGACTTATTTATAACACAAATTAAAACATATTTTGAAAATGAAAGATTAATCGGAAAATCTGCTACATGAAAAACAGATGGTGCGATAATCGAATACCTGCCCCGAACAAGGTTGTATCCATCAAAAATAAAATTTTACAGGAAACATTTTTTTTTAATACTGATAGTAACTATCGAAATTTAAAGAGTAATATTGATTATTCGATTATAGTTACGTATTTATTAGCATTATTTGAACAAAAATAATTTATTCAATACATAACATAGGCGAAATAGAGACAACTTGGAGCTGATCAGCAGAACAAGGTTGTTAGATCACCAAAAAAGGTTGTAACCAGTGGCGTAACTAGGGGGGACCAGGCCCCCCCCCCCAGAGGTCTGCCCGCCCCCCCCCCAAAATCCGCGAGAAACAAATTTATTCTGCCAGACCACCCAAATGCGAACGATAAATCAAACGACAAATTGATTAATTGAATTTTTTTTAAATATTACATTTTTCAAGTTAATCTATAAATTTACTGAAAAAAATATTATGTAGTTCTTTGGAAGAAGAAATCGTGAACCTAAACCTAACCTTATTAAATTATTTGTTTTAATTATCTTAAATTATATGATAAAATTCTGAGTCTGAGTATTTAAAGCTCAATTTAATTAAAGGTAAGATATTTATTTGTATTTTTATCTTTGAGTAGGTATGCCTTTTTTTGTATTTTTATTTTTTGCTATTGACTATGACTAGGAGGTAGGGCATCAGTTAAACTGTTAAGCAATAAAAACTTAAAACAAAATACAAAATATATATACCTACATAAATTAATTATATTTATTCATCAATTATATTTTTAGTCTAGTATACGCGCAACTAAAACTCGGAATCGGAACTCCAAGCCAAGTTTGTAAAGTTAGAAATCCAATGCTGCCTGCCAAGACGCTCTCGGGATCTAATCAGAATAAACATGTCCAAATTCAACTCGAAAAATTTCCAAAAAAAGTTTTCGTGACACCTGAAAAATCTAACCGATAAAAACCGAGGTCTTGTGATATTACTGTTTATTATATTATTATTGACCAAATTTGTTAAAATTTGGGCGTGGTCCACCTCTACACGAGCCGCCACTTCAAATGACTATAACAGGGCCACCCCCAGATTAGAGGGCTAGTTATGCCACTGGTTGTAACAGGCTGGTTACAACCTTGTTCAAGTGGGTTGGGATTGAAATACTTTTTGTTTATTCTCCAAAGTTATATTTTTACATTCATATTTACAGCGAAAACTAGGACCTAAAACAAAAAAATAATAATTTAAATCGTCTAGTAAATAAAAAAATTCGACATAAGTGAAAACTTCAACAAGGTGAAATTAATAATATCGAATAAATATATTTCCTAAAATTGAACAACCCTTGAAAAAAATGCCAGAACATACCTGAGACGCAACAAGTGTCTATCTTGTGATCTTAAACACACAAACAACGCACACTGTTTCCACGTCGATACTGAATGCGACTGATGCGGCATATAGGAGTCGAATTCGAGCGTAACACAGCCGAGCGTTACGCGTGACGGGTGTACGCGTGACGGCTCAGTTTAATTCAGTGCCCACAAAAAGTGCTAAACGCGCCTAAAGAAGTTTTCACTTCAAAAATGTATTTCAGCAGAAACATGCCGATAGTTACAACGTTGTTCTACTTACAGCATCACTGGCGCTTTTTCCTGGAACACAACGTTTCTTTTACTTATATATGGATGTCTACTATCCCTGAAGACTTTTCTTTTATTGTCTTTCAATTCGGTAACTTTTATTTTTCGCTTTCTACCTTTATTTAGCTGCTTTTGTGCAGAAACGGTAAGAGACACAGCACTTGTTGCCATTTTACAACAAACTGATGAAACATACCTCATGACGATGTTACAACCTTGTTCTGGCCGAGGCAACCTTGGGAAGGTCCTTAATAATATGTATTTTAAGGCAGATTTCAGTAAGGCGGGTACTATAAAGTTGTTTACAACCTTGTTCCATATTTATCACCGTTTCTGAAATATTGTGGGTTACAACCTTGTTCGGGGCACGTATTCAATCGTCGCTACTTGATCACATTATAGACAATTTACCTTTAGATAAGCAAACAATAATCACGAAAGTGGCAGATCTATGGCCTCGCGCATGTAAACAAAGCTAGACACTATTAGACATGCGCACTGCAACATTATCGTTTGACAAATGGGAAAATAGACAGGTCCGGGCTTTAAAATTTAAATTCTTGCCAAAAAATTGGACTATCTTCTCAATTTTTGATCAAATTGGGAAAAAAGGTAGTGATTTCTGGCATTTTTAGTAGTAGCAAACCTATATATCAGATTTTAAAGACAGAAAATTGTTTTTAAGGTTTTGTTTTTAAAATTTGTTCAAAAATGATTCGTCGTGTTTTTAGTTCGAAAAGGAAGAGAACAAGTGAATTAAACTGGTCTTATAAAATCGAATGTAAAAACAAACATAACCAGCAAAATAACCAATCTACGGTGTTATCGCGTGCCTAACCTTAAGTCAAATATTTGTTGGTATATAACTTGTATTGATTTTTACAATTTGGCAAAAACTTGGGTACGTGTAAAACATTTTCAAGCAAAATTTCTTGTTCAAGAATTTGAAAAGTGTTTGCCCGAGAACTTGACCTGTGGAATACTGGCTTTATTAAAAGCTTAATGTCGGGGTGTACAGATTTTAACCAAAAAATTAACTAACCAGCAACTTTGACAGAATTAATTTTCTCACAATCAGACACAATTCGCTAAACTAGATAAAAACTAGAAATCCGTAAATTAATATTAAACACCCACAATCCACAATAGCTAAGAAAACTACAAGGAATCAACAGAGAAACCTTAAAATACAACAACAAAAATGGCGGCCGAGCCGGTTCTGGAATGTATTTTGAGCATGTCGCTAAAGAAGGACAGGCCGATAACACGAGGTTTGTGCGCATGCCCGAAGGTGCCCAGAGGGAAGGCAGCTGACTGGCGAGTCATGCGCCCGGACGTATTTTTTCACCCATAAAACGTAACTTTTGTTTGCGCAGGAGATAAGCTGTACGTATCTAAAGGTAAATTGTCTATGGTCGCGTTCCATATCTTGCGTGTTCGGGGAGACCTTTAAGGTAGTTTAAATTCAATTTAAAAAATAAAATGAATTTCGTAGAAGTGAACTATTTTAAAGTAGGAAAACTAATAATAGATCGTCCTGTCTTAAACAGAATACTTGTTTGTTAAGTGCTAAAAAGGCTAGCTAAAAATTTGTTCCGATATAGTTTACGCCACGGCAAAGGGACTTTTATATTGTACTTTGTTACCAGGAATACTTTTTTTACATTATTAATAATTGACAATTTCAAACTTCAAACGAAATTCAAATAAAAAAATGTATACGTATAAAAATATAACAGCTGAAATACAGCATTGGCACAAGTACAAAGCAACGTAATGGATTGTTCAATGCATGTCCATTTTGTGTATCGTAACTGGGAAGCATAAAGTTCCTTTATTCTAGTTTTGACCCAATTTCAAACAGAATCAATGTAAAATTAACTAGCTGAGCCAATTAAATAGCACTGTATCGTTCGTTCTAAAAAACCTGCGAAATCAAATTAAAAATACGGTAATATTTTAAATATGTAAATGACAAAATCAATTTTGCATAAATTGTCATGTTCTAAAATGTGTGCCTACAAGGTTTTAGAATATTAAAACCCTTAATAGAATGCTGGTATGGTTTTTGTAAAAATAATAAATTTCGTTTTTTATATTTCTTTTTTTGGTGTAGAAAATATACCTAGCCATTGTGAGTTTTCAAGAAGTATATAAGTATATAGATTTAATAACAGAATGTCTTTTATTTTCATCTACCATATTTGCTATTATATACCAATGACTAAAGGTATGCTAGATACCGGATTTCATACGTCAAAATGATATAATTTCGAATTTGCAGGAAGTTCGACATTTTAAAAATAATTGATTAGTTAAAATAAAAATTACATAAATTTATTTTCAACCAATTAGAAGGCTTCTTTTTGTTTACGTCGCTTATAGCGACGGGAGATTATCGCGATAATTTTGTCAGTGAAAGTCAAGAAGTGAGTCAATGAAATTAATAAGTGATAATTTTTCTGTCAAAAATGAAGTGCTTTATATGTATTGGCCAAAGTCAGAATAAAATCAAAATACATTTTGTTGCTAACTTATAATAATTTTTATTGATACTAACCAATTTGCTTTACATATCGAACACCGGGGCAAAAAGAGACACATCAAAAATTTAACTAAACTCATCCGAAATATATTTTTTAAGTTTCATTGGAAACTATGTAGACATGTAATTTCAGATGTTATGGTTGAAAACGAATTAATGTTTTTATCTACAACCATTTAATAATAGGTGCATAATACTTCTGATAATAAGAGCATTATGCTATCCATAATACAACAAGTGTAATTATTATATTTCCCATATGAACTCAAGTTTTTTCTGATAATAAGAGCATTATGCTATCCATAATACAACAAGTGTAATTATCATAAAACAACAAGTGTAATTATTATATTTCCCATATGAACTCAACTTTTTTTCAGGCACTGTATAAACGGATGGTTTTAGATAAAGTATAGTATTTGACTCGCGTCTAATAAACCATAATACACTCGGATGATTTACAACACTCGCCTTTGGCTCGTGCCGTAAACTTCATCCTCGTTTTATTATGGCCTACATTATATGCTCGTTAAATAATATAAGTACTATTAATGTTCCTAAAATTTTAGTAATAAACCTTAGTTACTCACAACTAAAATCAACTCTATTGTAAAAATACAGTGCGTCATATTAAACTAAACTCATCGGAAATATGTTTTTTAAAGTTTTATTTGAATTTAAAACTATAAAGACATTGTATTTCAGATAACAAATTTGTTATTTAATGTTTCTCACATTTTAGTAATAATGAGTTACTAACGGCCAAAACGAACTTCATTTCTAAAACTCCAATTAGTTACAATTAACTAAAGTCGCCGGAAATATGTTTTTGTAGCATTTTAGCAAAAAAATTATAATAAGAATTCCAATTTATGAAATTTTGGGACATTTCCAACCTAAATATACAGCATGAAATGAACCAGGCTTTAAGTATGAAAACGACTGTAAAAACTAAATGCTCAGTAAAGAACAAACCATGCAAACTTACTAATGTGGTTTAGTTGAAACAAGTAAATAAATTTCAGTTGTATACGGTCTACATTATTACATACGGCCGGTATATGAGTTATTTAAGCTCCATAATTGTCAGAGCATTTCTCGTAAAAAGACGTTAAACGCCATATAGAAACAAAGGGAGGTAACGCGAATATAGTTATGGAAATAGTTAAACCCGACGTATATATTTAAGTTATTTAACCGTGTAAAACAACCCGTTGCATATGCACAATATCATGTATCTCCCTTAAAATGTCACAATTAGGAAGATTTATGTTGACTTTATAGTTCACTCATGGGTGGTTTTATCGTATTGTTTTCTGAGAATGTACTTGATTTTACGGCTTAACGTAAATTGAACATAACTTAAACTTTAATTTAAATGATACAGAGATTGATATGGGGTATTAAAATTAATTATTTATAAGTAAATTGCAACTAGAATACACCTGAAACTGTACATAGATTATAATTACCGAAAGCATATAGGAGAAAAAGTATTTTTTCTTATTTAAAACTAGGTAGGTAAGTTATACTGTGAGAAAACAAAAGTGTTGAAATAATAACACAGGCCTGCATTTTTTAACACTTTGAAAGTTGATTTAAAAATTTTCTGTTTTCTAGTAATTGGGTAGCGCTGATTTCAAATCTGCTTTCAGTTTTTTTATATCACGTAAGGTTATTTTTCAAATCGGTAAAATCAAATCGTGTTTTTTCTATATTTTTGTATTTTTTTCCTTAATATATTAAAAACCTAGCTTATAAATGAAATAAATCGTGTTTTATTTATATTTTTGATTTCATTTATAAGCTAGGTTTTTAACATATTAAGGAAAAAAATACAAAAATATACAAAATATTCACATATAAACTATTATAAATGGTTATTTATTCATTACGCTTCTTCAAAAAATGTTTTCTTTTTTCAGAAAAGCTTCTTTTGGTTGTTTTTCTGTTCCAACAGAAATCGGCCATCATTTTTGTGTCCCAGCGCCTCTGCTGGTATCTTTTTTTTCCATCTTTTTAATATATTAATGAAATCTTTCATCTTGCTCTTCACCCACGTCCCAAAGATTTTCCGGGAATTAGTCCAAATGGGAATGTAAAAAGTGAATTTTTATGCTCATATTCTGAAATTCCTGAAATTTTCCAGCATATTTTCAACGATCTCAACATAGTAGTAATTTATGTTCAACTTCTTTAAAAGCATTCCATGCATGTTTTTCCTTATCTTCCATTACCTTTTCAAATTCTGTATCTTTCATCAAGCTGCTAATCTGCGGCCCTACAAAGATTTCCTCCTTTAATTTTGCCTCTGACAGAGCCGGAAATGTTTTACACAAATATTTAAAACAATATCCTTCTTTGTTAAACGCCTTAACAAATTGTTTCATACGTCCAAGTTTTATGTGAAGTGGAGAAAGTAAAACTGTTTGAGGGTCAATAAGAATTTCGCGAATTACATTTTTGTTTCCAGGTGTTAAAGTCTCTCTTTGTGACCAGTCTCTTTTTATCCAATGCTGTTCTCGCTAGCTAGACCACTCGCACAGGAAACATGGAAATTTAGTAAATCCTGACTGCTGACCTAAGAGAAGACTTAAAATATTTAGATCTTCACACACTTCCCAGTTGTGATTTTTATATTGTATTCTTAAAAGTAATTCCTCTAAATTTTCATAGTTTTCCTTTAACTTAACTGTATGGCCGACCGAAACAGAAGCAAAAACATTGTCATTATGACGTAAAAGAACAGCTTTAAAGCTCCTTTTTGAAGTCGATAAAAAGTCTCCAGTCGGAAGGTGTGTAGCGCCACAGAAAATCATTGTTTATTCATCAATCATTTAGAATTTAAAGTACTACATTCATTTTAAAATGTATTAAAACGCCTATTATAAGTTTTTTTTATTATTTTTTTTTTGCAAAAAAAAAATTTGTGGGTGATAGAGACCAATTGTATTTTAATTAGTTATTTCTATATAAAAACTAAGCTCAACAAACAAAAATCACGTCATCACATATTTCATGCAGGCCTGTGTAATTATTTAATGGTGATATACCTACATTCAGAAAAAAGCTCATACTATTTATAGAACTGTTTAATACTGTATGTGACAGCAACGCGCTTTCCTATACTGTAATGTTGGGTCCACACCAAACCAACAAAACAAAACTGACAACAAAACAACAATGCAACAAAACTGCAAGTTACCGAAAACAGAAACAAATTGCCAAGTGCTGTCCAGATATACGAAAACAATAATTATTTATATATTATATATATAGACAGTCTACTTGTCAGGTAGTAGTAACAAATATTAGGAGAGAAAATATTTTTCTAACCACCTGAAAAATCCTTATACTATAAGGTTGCATTTCATCTAACACTGTTAGATATTAAAATGCAGGTTCAGATTGCAAAGTACTACTAAGAAATTGAAAGTCAATCATCTCAATAGGTTGTCACCACCTGCAGACCGGTTTCGAACTCTTTTGTTCTCGTCAGTACAGGGTAGGTGCTCATACCTTCGATCAGACGACTTTCGTACTAACAACTATTATATCAACCTTTGTTGGTTGTATATAGCCTTTAGCGCCATTCTTTCAACTTTGTGATCGAATCTGTTTTAATGTGGCGTGCTCGAAATTTCGCAACACAAAGGAACTATGATTTTTTTATTATGGCAGCTGGTTTTGTATTCTTAAACCAAAAGAAGAAAAAACATTTCTGGGTTAAACCGGCAAAAAAACTATGTCGAGGAATTACTGGAAGATTTACGAAAAGATGATGTCGGTATTAGTAGAGAAATGCGATCTAGCTTTAAAAACTTTTTAAGAATGACCAGTGCTGATCTTGAAAATCTAATACAAATGATCGGACCCTCGATACAGGAGAAAAATACAAATTTTAATTTGATTTATTTCTTCTTGTCGTCGAGCGCGTACATACTAGACCAACAGAGTTGCTAGAAACGCAGACAAAACATCAACACTTTGATCGGAAAATAAAAAGTTGTTGAAAACACCAACAAAACAAAATAGTTGCCTGAATGTTTTGATTTTGTTTGAAAATTGTTGGGAAACATTGAGTTGCTGTTTTGTTGGTTTGGTGTGGACCCGTCATAAGACAACGAAAATTCCTAGACCGTTGTGTAGTGATAATATCACGGTAATTTAGCCAATAGGAAATATGAGTTAATGCTACCATAGAATAATTAATAGCCATTATTGCTCTGAATACGCACAGTAATTATCAAGTTCTATTGTGGTTGTAATCTGAATTTATATACTGTATTAGTTCGGACTGGCAGATGTAATGAAACTTGACATTAATCATAATAATATTTGCTTGCTACGGTTAATAAACCATATTTTACCTTATTATCTTCAATTTTTATTATCTTTCCAAAAAAATCAACTTATGTAACTCGAAAGCAGGAAATATAGTTGTTCCGGTTTAACTGGAAGTTGATTTTTTGGGAAGATAATAAAAATTGAAGATAGGGACATGTACGCCGTTTTGCTCTAAGACGTACTGTTAGAAAGTTATAAGCTGTCAAAGTTCAAAAATGTCACCTTTCGAGAGTCAATATCTCGGAAACTATGAAGTACAGACTAATAGTTCATTTAATAAAAAATAATTATAATTTTATGTGGAATATAAAAATGTAAAAATATACATTTAAAAAAAATAAAATAACGTCAACTCTTGACAGTTGGTGACATTACTGATATATGGTATAATAGTCAAATACTAAAATTTTAGTCCTATAGATTGCCCAAAACCCGGATCCGATATCACTTTTCGTTCGCCTGTAATTAAGCCGTTCCGGGACATTTGCCCAACCCAGTATATATTCGCCGCTATAGTACCTACACCTTGTCTCACTAAGCGACCACCATGTATATCAACTTTACTTTGTTCTATCGATGAAGGTAACTAATCTTTTTTATTTGACAAAACTAGATAAATTTTCTAAAACGAGGAACACACCTTTCGTGTCAAGTTTAACTGCGACTCTGAGCTCCAATACTCATATATCTCCGATCGTAATAAAATCAATCCGAATCCATAGAGCTGATAGAATTTATAGATAGGCATATTAAAAGGAGTGCTGCATTTTTTATATGATAAAATCGAATAATGCGACAGATAGCACATATTGAAAAGGGGGAAAATCTGCCGGTCCGACCCTAAATTTTGTCATGTCATTTTATACTCGTCGTTTCCTGATATCCGTCAATGCAAGATGACGGTCGCAATGATGGGTCCTGATATCCCTTATATTTCTGCAAAATAAATAGACTTTAAGATAAAGTTTTAAATTTTGAAATAGGGTAAAAAGTTAAGGAAACCTGTCTCGAGTTTTCGTGAAAATATATATAGATATGCATTTACATAAGTTACGCCACACTTTTCCGATTTGTTTTTCTAAAAATGCTTTCCCATATTAGAAAAGGTTGCATTCAGGAATCAAACATATGAATAACTATCAAGCAAATTTTTGTATTGAATTAGCGAAAATTACTGTGCCAACATGTCTTATCGCGGCATTGGCGTCATAGCCACCGACTCATAAGGCTGACTACATGTATTGTTATTCAATGAAAAAAAAATATTAACTTTAAATTATCAGTTCACTTTACGATATTATGATGCGCTTGTGCTGTATATAATAGTGTCTTATATAGGATAATATATTTATAAGATTATGTACTAACTATTAGTAGTATTTAAAGCCTAATTTTTACAAAATCAACCTGGACCTGCATTAGAAGAATAATTGATTTCAATTCAAGAGATAATTATTGTGCACAATGCACGAGAAGTTATAGGAACTATGCCCAAGTAGCATTTTGGCGAGGACAACCACATAATACACCAAAATAAACGTTGTATCTAGTGTAAAAAATAGTCACTTATGAAACGACGCCCCCGAAACCAGCGGACAACGTCGTCTCAATGTTGGGCATGACTTTGGTTAAACTGCGACGTTGTTACAACCTTTACCCAAACGATTGCAAATCAACTACAAGTAGTAAATATTAAGGTAATGGAAACAACGTTGTAAAAACGTTAAAGTGACAACTTAAGTTGTGTTCAACGTTTTCCTGGCGGAGAACCGAACTATATAATACAGTGGGCAATTTTTTAGTTAAATTGAAAACGTTTTCGCGGAGTTATACTTACAACTATACCTTAACCCTCAACTATTAAGGGACAACCTAACCTAAAAAAAATATTTATTTCGATTTATGCGTTTGTTTCCTTTATAATCTTGAAATAAAAATTAAGCGGGCGTTTAAATACTCTGCCACCTATTATAGGCAAAAAAGAGATTATGTCGTGAAGAAATGCTGGGACGAGTTATAGAGGAAAATGTTAGCGAAGGTGAAGAACAGGTGCCAGATTCACAATCTGTGGGAAGTGATGAGGATGAGATCAGTGATGACAGAACTTTTGATTTGTTTTTGACAGCTGGAAAGACGCGTTCAGTTTGTTTTTGGTCGGATAGGCACAAGAGGGCGCAGCTGATGAGTCGTTGTTTCAACGTAAATTTCGCAACGTTTAGCAAACGACAAATCGTTAACTACAGTCAAAATGCAAACGTTTTAAAAACTCAAAAATGATTGACCATTTTGGTGTAGCAGAGGGTTGGGACGACGTTGTTTTAAGGTTAGTGACGCAAATTATGTTTGGTTGCGCAACCTTTTTAAACCCGTCGTCCCAACGTTAAATTGCTACTTGGGTTGTCGATGTTGAAGAATTCAATAACACCATAAATTGGCCGGCAAGATCTCCTGATTTTTCACCGAACGCCTTTTTTCTGTGGTGTCTGTGGTGTCTGTGGTGTCAGTGGTGTTACATTAAAAGTGTGAAATTTGCTTTAATCTGCTGGACTATAGGTAATACATAATAATATCAAGTTGCAGGTAGATAAGTTTTGATTTGAAACTTGTCAATATACTGATAATACATATCTGGAGTTCTGCACCGAAGCATACCCTTCAGTTGTTGAATTCCATCCAAAGGAGAGCCGTTCGTCTAATCGGCGACCACGAGCTGACTAAGAACCTCGACAGCTTAGAACATCGAAGACAGGTTGGTGATTTGACTCTCTTCTACAGATATTTCCATGGCAAGTGTTCGACAGATATTGCTCGCTCGATTCCACCTAGAGTAATGCATAGCAGAAACACACGACGAACCACTGCCGCCCATCCCTATGTGGTTCAACTTAGTACACCCCGAACATCATTGTTTCAGAACTCTTTCATTTGGAGGACGTCATCTTTGTGGAACGGCCTTTCTGAGACCGTGTTTCCAACCGAATATAACCTCCAACGATTCAAGAAAAACGTGAATCGCTTTCTTCGCACACGCACCGCTCTCAGAGCGCCTTAAAGGATTTTTCCTACAGTGCTTGTGCTCGATAATAAAAAAAAAATATATTGTCCTCAATATTTGCTAGACTTGCTATACAAAGAAAACGAAAAGGCCAGCATTAACTGTAGAACAAAAAGCTACAATTAACACCAAATTGAGAGACATGGTACATGTAAGAGATTTTGCTGCGGAATTAGCGGAATTGAGATTGATAGTAGGAAAGAATGCAGTAATATTATGCAAAAAGCAATTAGGTAAAGAACAAGGAAAATTTAGGAGAAAACCAGGTTCTGGTATAGGAGGAAGATCTCGACCAGAGGATAAGGATACAGGGCTTGTCAACTTTCTAAGAACATATTTTTAAGACAGCATTAAACTCGAAGGAGGAAGCCAATTTCCCCGGATCCTCCAGAGCAGCAAGACGTTGACTAGAAGCGTCAGATATAAAAAACCGATGTATGTACTGCTAGAAAAATATTTTTGACTCATAAAAACAAACAGGGAAGCTGGAATAGTGTAGGGAATATCTCAACCAGAACAATTTATAAGGAAAATATTTTTTAACGAAAAAACATTACCAATCGTGCAGCAACGGCAAAATTCGTATATATAGATTCAGAGCATGAAAAATGATAAAAAATATACTCATAAAACCAAACAAGAAGACCATTTTTGATTAATGTTTGGGGATGGATTGGTGTTAGGCATATTTGCCGACTTTTAAAAATGTTCATAGGTGCTGGAGCATGTCCATTTTTATTTATTTCTTAAAAGATGCGCCGCTGGTAAATTTTCTTCAGGTGCCACGCCCTTTTTTGGACTTTTAAAACTTAATTTCATTCTACGTTTCGATAGCCCGACCCGAACAACGTAAAAATAAATAAATTTTGCACAAATAAAACGAGATATTAAATACTTGCTAAATAAATTTTATCAAAAATTTAAAAATTGAACACGTTATGATTTATTAAAGTATTTATTGCCAACACAAAACACAAACATGCTGTAGTACCTATACTAGGTAGGTATTGTGGAATATCAACATTAAACTTTTTAAAATGGTGTTATCAACTATTTTTCAATGCAATGCAAACGTATTTTGGCTAACTACAGCCATAGACAATTTACCTTCTACAGCTCGATTTATATATCAGCGACTTCTTCAAGGTCCAAATCATTTGCTATTTCTCGGTTTACGTGCACTACAATTTAATCATTCAGTCTTTGATGGGTCATATTACCTACTTCTTAAATAAGTTTTTATGCTCCGTAATGCTGGAAATGATCTTTCGGTGGTGCATGTCGATACTGGAATAGTTAAAACGATTTTTACCAATTTAATAACTTCAGATATGATATCTTTGGTACTCCAGACTCCAGACACACTTACCTTATCAGTAATAAAACCAGCAAAAAAATCGAACACATGACTGACACTATTGATAACTTAACACAACTTAGATATTAGTTAAATGAGTTTAAATACAGCCTCAAAGCTCCATACATACAGTAGATACATAGCATACACAACTAAATGAACTGAGTCTGGGATTCCCCGAAATCCAAAGTGCACGAAACAGAACAGCGCCTTGCCCCCATATTCGCCAATTAAACAGCCACCCGCAGCGTTGCCAGAGACTACCAATTTTTCGTACCAAAAGCTATCCAAAAATGTACCAGATTTGATAAAAAAGTACCAACTTATATAATTATCAATATATTATTATTAAAATTTAACTTAATATTACATTTTTTCAACACATACATATTTTTAAACAAAAAAATATTTTTTAATTTAATTAATACGTAATCATTATGAATATTTAACTTTTTTGTTTAATAAACTGGGCTGTGGTTGTCAAGCCAAGAATAGCAATTTTCGGCATTTTCGATTGGAAAATAAAATGTTTTGACAATTGGCGCCATCTCTCCTCCGGTGGTCGTCTAACTAACCCATAATATAGAATATTTGAACTACATGTAAAAGAGCATTTTAAAACCCGATTCCTAAATACTCAAAAGCTTTAACATCGAATAATTCATTTTGAAAAAAAAAACACTGGCTAAAGATCACAGTTTAGTACCAAAAACAGAAAAAAAAGTTCCTACTTTCCTATGCACTTTATACATAAATCGCAGTTTAGTACCAGAAAGACAAAAGGAGTACCTACGTACATTCTTAAGGCCTTTGGTACCAAATCTAGTACAATTGTACCACCTTTGGCAACGCTGGCCACCCGACTCGCTGATCGGACAGCAACGCGCGGGCCCGTGAGATTAGAGAGTTGCAAAATGTTGCTTTCCGATTTAATAGGGGTGTATCGCAAATAAATATGACAGTGGCAGGCATAACAACAACAACAATTATTAAATTATTAGATATTATTGTCATTGTGGTGCGGATAAAACAACTAAGTAACGCACGCAATATGTTTGTGCGGTTTTAAATAAAAGCTTTTGTTGTGATTTTTTTCATCCTTAGAGGAAAGTCTCCTAACATGGGGTACTTTTTTTTAAAACACTATAATGAAAAAACGAATTGCATTTTAGAAACTATTTCTAAATTTTACGATTCCTTGGACGCTTTTTAAGCATTTAATAAGAAGAAACAGGTTTTAAAAAAAAATGTTGAAGAAAATATGCAGCATTGAAAAAAAGTTTACCTACCCCATATTAGGGGCATATGGTATCCTAATATGGGGATTAAAAATTTAATACGTAAAATTTTAAAATATGTATCTAAAACTCTTTTAGGTTTGTATAAAAACTATGTATTTTTAAAATGAGAATATAAAAACTAAATCTTACAAAAAACGACATTCTAACCTAACTAAAAAATGTTAGGTATTCTAACCTAACCAAAAAAATTATTTTCTAGCCTAACCAAAAAATGTTAGTTATTCTAACCTAACCAAAAAAGTTACTTATCTAAGAAGCACAAAACAAATCTATTTACTAGCACAAAAGTCACAAATATACTAGCTTTTTTCAAAACCAGAACACTCAACGTGTAAAATGGGGTACCCCAAATTAGGAATTGATTGGTACCTCATATTAGGAAGCGAATTAAATGATTGAGAGGAGCGACTTTTTGCAAAAAATGTGGAATGTCTTAAAGAAACAAAACCATTTTCATCAACTACGCATAATTTTGTATATAATTATATTATGCCTACTTGCACCGTTTTGTCTAACTTATCAGTTAAATTAACTGACAAGTTAAAATCTAACAGTGAATTAAATCACAACCACTTGCAGCGTACATTAAGGGTGCCTGGTTAAATTTAACGTACCGATCTAGGAAATTTTCGTTGGGTTGGTATAAACACCTAACTTCAAATAGTATAATTTGAGGTTATGGCATCGCATTTGTTTTTTCCAGTGTTTTTTTCTGACCCCCCGTTTTTGTTTGGACAAATTTCGTGGTATTTTTACATATTATTATATTATTTTGTGATGGATGCAGAACCAGGTGTAAAACGGGCGAGATCATCAAATTTTTCCTCCAACGAAAAATCACACCTTATTAATATAATTGCAAAATACAAAAACATTATTGAAAATAAAGAAACAGACAAAAATACCAATTTTGAAAATAACACGGCTTGGGTGAAGGTAACAACTGAATTTAATGCCACATCTCCGGCAAATACTTATAGAACAAAAGATTCAATAAAAAGATTTTATGAAAATAAAAAGAAAGAACTTCGAAAAAAGGTGGCTAATCGCAAAATAGAACAGAAAAAATTTGTAGGCTTTAACAGGCGGAATCTCTTAAAAAAAGTGAAGTTGTCCAAATCATTAAACTGGTCTGCTCTGTCATATATCCGTCTTGGAAATCCCATATCTATTATGTCTAGAATATCCAGATCATCTTCCAGCAAAACTTCTTCGAAAATATCCATCTCGTTACAAAAAAAAAAACAGAAATACCTAGCACCCGAAATACGAAAAAAGCTTTTATATTTTTATGGCAACACTTTTTTTAGGTTAGAACCATGTAAACTTATTGTTTAAATGCATTTAGGCCGCCGAAATTGGGGGTTTATTTTAACAGTAGTTTAAAGCCATTTAAACTTGGCTTAACTCACGGTGCAAGTAAAAAATGAATAATTGTAAGCTACTATTAAAATTTAAATCACTGTTAGCGTTACGGTGCAAGTGGCCATTAGTAAAACTTTTAAAACTTACCTTTAAGTCTCCTTAATCGGGTAAAATCTATACCACTAAAAAAACTTTTAACACAGGACAAAATTATTATAACCTCAAACGTCAAAACCGAACATATGTTGACGTCAAAAAAATAATGGTCGCTTTCTGGCAAGTCGTGCTTTAGTACGAAATACACACAATAGATGTCGGAACTAGTACTGGCTCAAAAGTGAACTACCCCATATTAGGCGCTACCCCCATATTAGGAGACTTTCCTCTACCTTGACGGAAATTATATTTATTTGTATGGGTGCTTGCGCACCCATTGAGTCGGCGCCTGTGGTGCTAGGGGTCCAGGAGTTTTACATTTAATTTGAAACGTTGTTTATAAATTAAGAAATGGAGTTACCTAAATTACAAGTTTATATAGCAATAGGAAACAAGTTTCAACAGATGTTACCGATTTGACTCATCAAACTATTGCTTACATTTTTTCCATCCTTCTATACGAAAAAGTATGCAAAACGATCACACCAAAAAGTGTTTAAATTTTATTGCATTGCAAGGGGTAAATTGGCATTAATTAGGACCCATTTGAAATTAATTACTTGACTTTGAAGTTAATTGAACTTTTTTCTGTAAATTAGAATTTAAACGCGTTGGGAAAGTTAACTGTTTCAATTCATTTTAACAAAGAAATTACTGCATTTAGAATTTATCCGATCTTTTTTATTAAACATTATAATTTTTAAGTCAATATACTACTTTAATAAATATAGTTTAAAAAAACTAAAAAACACCCTTTAATAATTAATCAAACTAAAAAGCGGAAAATAAATATAGTTTAAAATAATTCTTGAAATTCTTAATTTAGGCAGAAAATAATAATGAACGACAAACATTAGTATTATTGTGAAAAAAGCGTGGGGTGCTCATATTTAAATTATTTTTGGCCAACACTTTGCATACAATAGAAAATTAGACGGCAATAATGACGTTGTCAGAATCGAAATTGAAACAATCGAAAATGCGGTTACCATGATATCGACTAATATGGACACCTGAAAATTTTAAAAATTACGAAAACGTTATCTGATATCAACGAAATTTAGACGAATAAAATCAATTTGCACTGCTGTAGATTAAATTTTGAATGATACACGTTCGATATTAACTTTGTTAATGAAACTTGTGCAATTAAACCACTCGGCTAACGCCTCGTGGTTTAACGTTTCGTTATAGTATTCATATCGAACTAGTATCATTAATAACTATAATCAAATTAGATAAAATTTCTGCAAAATGGGTAGCTTTTCTAGTGGTGAAATATACCAAAATATGCACCACACACCACACACACACACAATTGTCTAGATAAGTTTTAATAGCTTATTCAGAAGTTAAACAAGGCCGATGGTTTAAAGTTTTGCTTGGTTGCTCTTTGACGCTTTTATTACAGTAAAAGCACTTATCTGAATAATAGGACCATAGTTAATAGTTAAGGTCCACTACAAAAGATAATACGATACCCTTTAAATTAGCGGGTTAACGTTATAATTTAGGATGCAAAGGCCTTCCCAAACTAGACTGCTTCAATGTTTATAAAATTTACCCATTCACTGTACTGTATACAAGTTTATTTTAAGCGGAGAAGTTTTGAGTATACCAAGTGGTCATGGAAAAGGTCCTAACTAATTTCCAAAATAATTGTAGAATTATTTTTTATTTTAGTCTCAAAAACAAAAACCAAAGGAAGAACTTATAGTCCAGGGCCGTTATTTTCATTCCTATGGTGCTCGTGAAACAAAATCACCTGAAGCTGATTTTTACGTTAATGTTTTACTTTGGTCGTCCTGATTAACATACTAAAAGTTCCCACCCCTCCGAGGGTGCAAACCGCCCCAAAACCACCCCCAAAGGTAAATTTTTTAGTTTTGTCCCATTATCTCGAATATGGTTATTTATGGTAATTTTTTTGAATAAAAGGTAGATATTAAAATTAAAGCCAATAAAATTATCTACAAATTGGTGTATATAAGTCTATATTTTAATTAACACAGTGTTAACACGCGTTTAAAATCGCTGTTTTGGATTTCTTAAAAAATTACGTTTCGCTTAGAGAATTAGGAAAAACAGAAAGTCGTGTAACATTGGTTGGAGAAAACACCGATTTGATGGTTTTCTATTATTTAAAAAACAAAAAAGGACAACATCTTTATGTTAAGACCTGGCCAAACCTCAAAATCAAATAAAATCACTAACCTAAGTTCCCTGCAGAACAAGATAGGTGTCCTTACATCCTCTATCCTATTTTGCCATGCCATTTCTGGATGTGGTGGTACATCAGCAATTTATAAAAAAGGAAAGTTGTCAACCTATAGGCTTTTAGAAAAAAATCCGGAATTACAAACGAAAGTATCCATTTTTATAACACCAAATGCCAATAAAAGTGATCTAATTTCTGTAGGAGAAGAATTTCTTTTATTTTTATATGAAGCCGGTAAATCAATAAAAACACTAGATCATCTCCGGTTCGTAAAATTCCACAATAATGCATCGCGACAGAGCCTAAATTCAAACTTCTCCTTAGCATCTCTGCCGCCAACATCAGACGCTGCATCTAATCACAGTTCGCGGGTATATCACCAAATTCAGGCATGGTCGGGAAATGAATTGGATCCTACATCTTGGGGCTGGAAAAAACAGGGGGAGCTTTTAGTGCCAACAACTGTTAATTGCATCAGATTTTATTTTAAAATTGTTTTTTTTGCAACTGTAGGACGGATTGTGGAAAACTGTGCAGTTGTAGGAAGGCTGCTCCAATCTCTGTGGGCAATGCCAAGGACAGTCCTGCAGCAATGTCGTCGTCCCTAAGCCGACTGAAAACGAGGATGATCAAGAAGAAGAGTTTGTTTAAATAAGATACCTATTAATTTCGATTCTTGCTCTACGCCTCTGTTTTAATTAGAGTGGCAGTTAAAACATTTACTTTCCTTTTTTTTATATAGAAGGCCATGGAAATCTAGTGACATTGCATTGTGGTTAAACCGATTTTTTTAAAAGAAATTTTCAACACGTTTTGAAAGAAACATTTTTTTGATTTTCTATGTGAAAAAAATATAGTAAATGGGTATTATATTGTTACACCAATTTTTAAGTAATTTTATTATTGTTTTTTCCTTTATAATATGCAAAATAATGTCCGTTACGGCGTTTACGCTACACGATGGAAAATATTATTACCAATATAAAAACCTTTAGTGTACGCCACTGTGTTAATTTAAATATGTACTTATATACATCATTTTGTTGGTATTTTTACTGGCTTTTATTTTGTTATATAGTTGCTTTTTTTTAAATTAACCGGTTTTGTTGGTATATTGTTAGGGGTTATTTATTGTCACTTAATAATGCGTTATTATTACCTGCTTAACAAACTGTATTTGAATCGATTTGAAATTTAAGTTTAAGAGACTTAATTAGTATTGCTGAAACTTTTTGTGGAATTTTCAAGCTTTCTCTACATATTTCACTTAAAAACGCCAATAAATAATAATAATTAACCATATCTAAAAAATATTAAAATGTGTGCAAAGTTACCTTGAAATCGGTGTTAAGCACACCCGTTTAAAATTAGCGTAGAAGTCAAATATGACCGTTATACGGGTTACATTGCACGCCCTAAATCATTATTTTTTATCAGCCAGTAAAAATATTCACGAGAAAAACAATTTTAAAAAAAAAAATTTATTGTATTTAACACAACTTTAATTTAATTTACAAAAACAGAAATACGTTTCTTAATCCTTTAACTGACCATTATAATAATAACAAAAATATAGTCTGAGGTAGGTAAATTAGTAAACAAGTTTTTTCTTATAAACCCTGCCCATATCTGACGCAGAACTGCAAATAAAAGTAAACAACTAGTGTGCAAATTTACCATCGCAAAGTATCAAATTTAAATCTAACCGCCATAACTTAGCAATGGCAACCCCGATTGAAGCAAATTTACCGCCAAAAAGTGCATAAGACAACACTCAATATAAATACTATAGTCACATTTGATTGCATAATAAATGTATGTATTGTGTGCGTACCTTAGAATGTCACTATTATGATTTCCACCAATTTTTGTACGTTAATAATGTGATAATTTACTGCAAAAATGCCACTATTATGCCGCTCTGCCACCTGTCTGCACCCTAAACATTCTCTAACAAATAACCACGTGGACTCGAGATGCTTCCAATGTTGACAATTTTCATATGAAAAAAACTAATTTACGAAATATCAAAGGTGTGCAAAGTTACCCCCCTTGTGCAAACTAACCCCGCGTTACGGTAACTGTAAAAAATAATGAAGGATTAAAATACTTAAAAAAGCATTTATGAGGGTAAACCATCCAACGAAGTTGTATCTTGGCCTTATATTTTGCTACCTAAGTTGCAGTATTGTCCGATTACATCAGTAGATGTTTAAAGAAGCTTCTCTTTGTATAAATATATTTTTACTAATAGAAAACAATCCTTTTTAGTTCAGAATTTTGAAAAAGGTTTAGTAATAAATGCCTTTTATACAATTTTAGGTTAAAAAATTGTTTACTTTTATTTTTTTTTTTGCATTTTTTTAAAAATAAACATATTTTTTACGATCCAATGTGTTTCTTTACCTTATTTTACTATAATAAATTAAGAAATATTGCATACCAATATTCATATTTGGTAAAAAAATGCCAATAACTTCATATTTTAAAGGCAAACAAGGCATATTATTATAAATGAGCATATTTTACCATTTGGTTCCTCAACCTTCGCTGGGTTTTCATTAGCACCTACTATAAAGTTTTTCTAGTAATTTATCAATATAGGTTTTTATTTAAATAAAACAAGCAACAAAAAATAAAATGCAAGTGCTATAATTGATGCTTTATTGCCTTTATTTATAAACATTTATAACAATAATTTGTAATTGCTTTGATTTTAAATGATCAAAGAACAATTTTATTTCCATTTAACTTGCAAATTAATTCTACTAATAATTGATTGATTATGAACGTATCATTTAACCTGCCTGTTATAAAGTATTTGTTGTTATTCATATAAGTGTAAATAATAAATGGCATATTTTACAATTAAACAACAAATATTTCAGAATTTTTGATGGTTACTGAATTGTTAAATTAATGAAAGGGGCAAAAATTGTTAGATTTGTATCGAACAATATAATATAATGTATATTATAGGTAGCAATTCCAATGGACAAATTAATGCACAAAATTGGAACGGGTATTAAATCACAAGAAAGCCAGTATTTTCATTTTGCCTAAAAAACCGTACGCCTAGGACTGGCCAGGCTGTCGCAGGGAACGAGATAAATATGTCTCCCTCTCTTATTGGCTCTTAGGGATTTTGTGCTTCGGCCAGATTCCTAAATCAGCACACGATTGGCGGATTTTCGCATGCTTTATTTTGTCTAGTCGGCTAGTACCAATCGGGTTAGTCCTTGGTCTTTGTTACCGCTACCAGATACGAGATGGCAGCTGTTTCTAATACGGTTTTCCCTGTCAAAATGTGTCAAAAAAAAAAGTTTATACCGTACGAGCAAAAAGTATTTGCATCAAAGAGGGCATTGCATCTAAGGAGCTTAGCCGTAGAGCTTAATACCTGTCGGGTGTCAGTAACTACCTGACTTAACAATCAATCAGTTATTCCGTCATCTTTGACAGTCGTTACAAGTAGTAATTTGATTCATCGCTAATTTTTTCAATTTCTTGAACAATTCACACAATGGGCTGTACGGAACAGCACAAAACATTCATGGTTGAAGCGTATTTTCAAAACGGGGTTAGAGTAAATGGTGTATGGACGATTTTCACGAACATTTTCCTAACGTTGCTTTTATTGCTGGGGATTTTTATCATCGCCTAAAAAAACCGTGGCTGTGTTTAGGGAAACAGGTTCTATACAACACAAAAAAGGAGCAGGAAGACCATCTGTAAGAACGGAAGAACTTGTTGCAAACGTTCGTGAAATAATGCAAAATACGCCAACAAATTGTATAAGACGCCTATCCCAAGAAGGGGGAAGATCTTATGGAACATGCAGGACTATTTTTAAGAAGCAGCTAAATTTACTTCCTTATAAAGTGCAAGTATGCCAAGAAATACAAGCCGCAGATTTTGAAAGACGCAGGAATAGCTCTAAATGGTTTACCCAAAATTTATTGGAAAGAAATGATTTATTAGACCTGAGATTTTTTTCGGATGAAGCCTGGTTCCACCCCTACGGTTTAATTCACTGTTGGTTACCCACAGCGAAAAATTTCCGATAAAACACATGTGTTGCCACGGTGACCTGTCAAAAAAAACCATCTTGATTGGTTGAAAAGTTTTTGTGTGAAATTTGCATCGTAACATTTTTATCGTTCAGCAAAATAACAAGAAATATTTAGATTATTCTGGTAATAAATAAAAAAAGAAACTTTGGAAACTTTTAAAGTAAAATTCCACGTAAATTATAAAAAGTACCCCTGAGCACCGGGGGAGCGAAACTTTAAAAAATATTCTAATTGACGCATAAAACTCGCAATAATCTAATACTTTCCTAAAATGAAAACACTGTTCGACTTACTTCGCAAATTAAAACCCGTTAGGATTTTAAAGTCTAATTTAAATGGAAAAAGTTATAAAAATACGGCGGTAAAATCTAATCAACCGAAATAAAATGAGCTGTTCCGGAAAATTGTTCGCAATGCTGATGATATAAAAACTTTTAAAAGTTGCAAATCAGCAAAATTTCTCTTAATATATTCCGAAATAAGATTTCTCTCTTATTTTGTCAATGTAAATTCTTAAATAATAAAAAAACAGTTGTAATAAAAGTTGTATTTAACTGTTACATTTTATCTGCAATAAATTATTTTCCTTTTCAAAAAGGGCTCGTTTTTCGTTTGAAGCCACTTTTGAGCAACTGCGGCAGAATACTAAATACGTAACCAACATTTATAATACAAAGTCCATTCCTCATTTTAACATTTGTAGCTTATTTTTTTAATGAAAAAGTATAATACCATGCACATTCAGCTACCTTGTCTACGAAATTTACTTTAATATCAGAATTCACATAACCGAACGTTTGCAACAAGTTCTTCTGTTCTTACAGATGGTCTTCCTGCTCCTTTTTTGTGTTGTATAGAACCTGTTTCCCTAAACACAGCCACGGTTCTTTTCAGGCAATGATAAAAATCCCCAGCAATAAAAGCAACGTTAGGAAAATGTTCGTGAAAATTGTCCATGCACAAACCCGGATTGTATTGCTACTCACCATTTACTCTAACCCCGTTTCGAAAATATGCTTCAACATGAATGTTTTGTGCTGTTCCGTAAAGCCCATTGTGTGAATTGTTCAAGAAATTGGAAAAATTAGCGATGAATCAAATTACTTGTAACGACTGTAAAAGATGACGGAATAACTAATTGATTGTTAATTCAGGTAAAGTCGATTCCGCCAGTAAACCTGCAACATGGCGGCGGATAATCCATGTCAGCGCTCTCCAATCACAAATAAATTAAGGCAAAAAGTTACCAGGATTTCACACCAGAAATTATTATAATTCAATTCCAAACATAAGTAAAAGCAACTATTATTGAGTC
This sequence comes from Polydrusus pterygomalis, assembly GCA_963969555.1. Classification (NCBI taxonomy): domain Eukaryota; kingdom Metazoa; phylum Arthropoda; class Insecta; order Coleoptera; family Curculionidae; genus Polydrusus; species Polydrusus pterygomalis. The sequence goes on from OZ018379.1 coordinate 28,033,828, forward strand.
GCTAAATCATATATCTTTCTTGTTTCCTCGTATCGAGTTAAATGCATGATAGGGAGAGACACATACCGGTGCTAACCAACACGACCCGTTATATGATCACAGGGCAGGCCAGGCATCGCTGTTGTAAAGCGCAACGTAGAGACCGTTTCAGGGGTTTCCAGTAGGGCTAGGAATTTTTAAAATATAAGTATTCGAATAGTCGTTTGGTATGTTATTCGAATAGTCGAATAATTCGAATAGTCGAATAATTCGAATAGTCAAATAATTCGAATAGTCGAATAGATATTTGAATAGTCGGATATTTAAATAGTTGAATATTCGAATAGTCGTCTATTTAAATATCGAAATACAGTCGTTTAATCACGGTAGAAATGGTTTAACTGCTTGCTGACTATATAATTATATTTTTGTTTTTCCTTTTTACGTTAAAATTTACAGTTTCACAGAAAACACGAATAGTCGAACATTAAATATCCGAACAAAGTCAAATAGTTATAATATATATAGTTCGAATGGTCGAATATTCAAATAGTCGAATAGATACTTGAATAGTCGAATATTCGAATAGTAAAATATTCGAATTTCGAATAGTCGAATATTTGAATAGTCGAAAATTTAAATGGTCGAATATTTAAATAGTTGAATATTCGAATAGTCGAATATTTGAATAGTCGAATATTTAAATAGTCGAATATTCGAATAGTCGAATATTTAAATGGTCGAATTTTTTAACTAACAAAAAATTCTAATTTAGAATAGTCGAATATTTGAATATTCGAATTATTCGAATACAATTCCGAGCCCTAGTTTCCAGGAATAGCAACAAGCAATACGTCTTGAACTGAATATAACGTGTTAGACAGAGATATCATTATAAAGTAATATTCGAGTTAATGTTTAAGGTTTTAGTTGACATTGTTCAATTTTGGTGTTTTGATTTGTCGTTTTAATTCGTTTTTATTTTTTTTGGGCCTTGAAACTTTATTTAATTCTAAAAACAGTCCTTTTCAGAGCTATTCCATTGTGCTATTGTGTTGCCGGTAAGTATATTTAGACATTTTTGTAATTAATTCTCATTTCTGACCTATTCCTGCCAATATTATTCTCTTACTAAAAATTAAATAGCTGGAATATGACTTTTGTCATATGACATGTCGGCCATCTTGCAGGTTTACTGGCTGAATCGACTTTAGTTACTGACAACCAACAGGTATTAAGTTCTACGGCTAAGCATTACGTCCTTAGATGCAAGGCCCTCTTTGATGCAAATAATTTTTGCTCGAACGGTAGGTACTTAACCGCCGCAAGGGGGGAGGAGACAATATTTGTTAAGCTGAGTTAAATTTTAGAAAGGGCCGCTACTAGGCTATAATCTGTGCCATCCTTGTAAAACTGTGATGGTATTATATTTCTTTAAATAGATTGGATGAAATATCCCATGTTATATATGGAAGTACATGGTAAAACCTCTTGGAAAGATCTAATTTGCCATGTTGCATTGTTTTTTTATTTTGCAACTATTGTACCGGGTGGTCAAATAAGCGAGGACGTCGGCTTTATCTCGGAAACCATTAATCGTACAACTTTCGGAAAGATTTTTTTATGAGTAAAGTGGTCAAGAGAAATTGCTGGAAATTACTTTTAAGTTCCTCATTTCGCCGCAAGGGGGCACAATTAAAAATTGTTTTTTTAAATTCTAAATTTCTCCGAAAATTCCCATATTAAGGTATAACTCTGATTACATCATTGGAAAGCTTAGACAATTCTGCATCATTTTGGTTTAAGGCTCATTGGCGTACCGACCTTGATAAGAGTGGGAGAAACTATTGAAAGTGTAAACATTAAAATCGCTGTCACTTTTAAACGACTTACTCGATTTTACTAAATTTAAGCTTGTTTGGAAGGGGAAAATAAGTATCTTCAATTACCGTATCCAAGAGTACACGATAGTGTTTAATGAAATTGCTAGAGGGCGCAATTTGTAATAATAACAGTTTTTTCGATTTTATCCCGAAAATTCAAATCATACGGTATAACTATGACATCATAATCGAAAAGTAGATGAAATTTACAAGAAAAGATGTGAAGACCCCAGTTCGATATCCTTGTTCGTTTCAGAGTTATTGCCAAAACAATAATTTTTAATATAAATTGCGCCCTCTATCAATTTTATTAGAAACTATCGTGTACCATTAGATACGACAATTGAAGGTACTTCCAAACAAGCTTAAATTTAGTAAAATCGGATAAGTCGTCTAGAAGTTACAGCGATTTTAATGTTTACACTTTCAATAGATTCTCCCACTCTTATCAAGTGAAAGTGTAAACATTAAAATCGCTGTAACTGCTAAACGACTTAACCGATTTTACTAAATTTAAGCTTGTTTGGCAGAAAAAGGTAAGTACCTTCAATTGTCGTATCCAATGGTACAAGATAGTTTCTAATAAAATTGCTAGAGGGCGCAATTTGTATTAAAAATTATTGTTTTGGCAATAACTCTGAAACGAACAAAGATATCGAACTGCGGTCTTCACATCTTTTCTTGCAAATTTTATCTACTTTTCAATTATGATGTCATAGTTATACCGTATGGTTTGAATTTTCGGGATAAAATCGAAAAAACTGTTATTATTACAAATTGCGCCCTCTAGCAATTCTATTAAATACTATCGTGTTCCATTGGATACGGCAATTGAAGATACTTATTTTTCCCTTTCAAACAAGCTTAAATTTAGTAAAATCGGATAAGTCGTTTGGAAGTTACAGCGATATTAATGTTTACACTTTCAACAGCTTCTCCCACTCTTATCAAGGTCGGTACGCCAATGGAGCCGGTGATGCAGAATTGTCTAAGCTTTCCAATGATGTAATCAGAATTATACCTTAATATGGAAATTTTCGGAGAAATTTAGAATTTAAAAAACAATTTTTAATTGTGCCCCCTTGCGGCAAAATGAGGAACTTAAAAGTAATTTTCAGCAATTTCTTTTGACCACTTTACTAATAAAAAAATCTTTCCGAAAGTTGTACGGTTAATGGTTTCTGAGATAAAGCCGACGTCCTCGCTTATTTGGCCACCCGGTACATGATTACTTACGATTTTTAATTGGTTTTACAAGCAACTTAGCAACTATGATAAATTGGCCAACTTTTTTTTATGTTACTCCATTATAACATAGTTGAAGAGGTAGGAAAAGATCTACATTAAGGTTGGTCATTATTTTTCCAAATAATAATAATTTCAGCAGCATTTAAATTAGGAAATTGTTTTGAAAAATATTTAAATATATAAAGTGGTTCTAACCGAGTCCTTAACAACATGCTTGTTACGAATTCCAAGATACCGGCCCATTAAATGGTCAGCAAATATATCTTGATCAATTAGATGCTGAGCAAATAAATAATTGAAGTAAAGAGCTTTCGGAAATTAGGAGTAAAAAATTAATGAATTTGGCGTTTATTAAGTTAGTTCCAGCTTAACTGAATCACACCAGCATTGCCGTGCTTGTCTAAGACTGCTTGCCGAAATAATAAGCTATATTACACAATTATTTTTAGCAATTTCTTTATTGCTTGGGCGTTATAGTAAATCAGGAATTGCTAAACGACCAATAATAGCTTGGTTCATTAACTTTTACGCATTTCCTTCTTGGTTGAATTTTTATAAAGAATTGCTTATTTAATTCGACTCGACGAATTAAATAACCTGTCCCCTTATGATATACACGAAATAAAGTCATTATCGTCAGCAAGTACAGTTGACAGATAATTTCGTACACTAAACTGTGACACTGTAAATGCAACTTTTTACCTTTATAACCTTTGTAACGTGTTAATTGTTATCATGATATCTGTCAAAATATTGTCATTTAAGTATTATTAAAAAAGCAAGAATAATATGTTTAGTAGAAATAGGGTGGTCTTATGGAAAAATAGCTGATCATTTTAGAGTACCTAGAAGTACTATTCAAGGAATTGTAAAAAAATGGCGCTATCATCAAACACTTGAAAGGTCTGTTGGGTCTGGTTTAAATAATAAAAAATGATTAAATGAAGAAGACAGAAAATTGGTGGAGTATTTAAGGCAACATCCATTTGAAACTGCAGTATCCGCTATGCACATAACAGAATTCCCTGCTTTAAAAAAAAAAAACAGTGGACGTTTCTCCGTTAGTGTGTGGGCATGGATAAGTGTTTACGGTGCAGGTGTATGCTGGAATACTAAACAGGAATATATATATCTTCAGATTTTGGAAAATGTTTTTCTTTCTTCTGTCGCGATGGTTTTTGAAGGAAATAACTTTATATTTCAGCAGGATAACTACCCTGTGCATACTGCAAACTACAAGAAATATAGGAAACTGGTTTAGACAAAACAACGTAACATGTCTGCCTTGTTGGTGCTCAAGAAGTACCGATTTAAATCGAATTGAAAATGTTTGGGGGTTGATGGTAAAAAAATGTACAAAATAAATTTTAAACCACAGAATAAAATAAAGTTATTTGATAAAATAGAAGAAATTTGGGAAGGGCCAACGCCAGATTATACCAGAAGTATTATTTTGTCAATGCCAAGAAGATGACGATTAGTGTTAGAATCTCAGACCATAGTGCTTGGTCTGAGGTTAGAATCCAATGGCGCAGCCTCAGACCAAGCATGGTCTGAGGGCGCAGCAATTAAATATTAGTATTTTGTTTATTGTTTATTAATAAATTTACCCTTTTTGGCTTTATACTTCTATAGTTTTCCTGGTATTATTTTATAATTTTCTTATTTCGCGGCTGTAATTTAAACATAAAAATATTTAGAAATAACCATTATTACTTATGGTAAAAAATCGCACATACAATAATTTACAGCTATGTATATAGCTGGTGTTCTATCCAGGTATAAGCAGCAAGGTGAGAAACCCGTTTTACCCAATTTTGTTGTAATTGAGTTCTGTATGGGTGGAGTGTACGAATTTATATGTCGTCCACTGTACGTGGTGTGATGTTTCGGGAAATTTTCCCCTAGGGCTAGGTGGTAGAAATGGAGGGGGTAAGTTTACAACGCAACTGCTAGAGAAAAATATATAAGTAGATTCTTCGCTTGCAACAAATAAATAGTGTTTGGGCATTTACGAAAATTTTACCTCTAGTGGGTGAAAAATGGGGTAGGTATAACAGGTTATATTGGAAAAAGTTTATTTCAATAAATTATGATAATTAATCTATATTTATGGTACTATTTTCATGAACAAAGATAAGAGATAAATTATTTATTTGAAAACGTCAAAATTATTCAAGTGACAGTACTCTCAATAACAATAATGGACTCTTCCCTTTCGGCCAATCGGTTTACAGAAGTAGGTACATAGCCACCTTGATGGTTCGTAAATCATTCCAAGAATATTTTCTGGTTTATTATTATAGTGGGTTATAGTAGTGAGTTATTATAACTCACGCTGTTTGTTTATAGATACTATTAATTGCTTAAAAGCAGTTGAATAATTAATATATAATTTAATAGGAGTAGATAAAATATAATACCTAATTATTGTAAACTTTGTGCTGAAAAAGATGAATTCAGATAGTGAAGAAACTAGTAAGTACACCTCCAGAAATAAGACAATTAGCTAATGTAACCATACAGAATTTATTGCCTGAAAAACCCAAAAACAAATATAAGTATACAAAAATTTTCAAGATTGGTGTAGCAGTAAGAACATTAAGTCATCGTTTACAAAAAATGTATACTCTTGGCATATTTTAACGAACTTAAGACTAAATATAAAGCATCGCCTCTATGGACTTTCTACTCCATGTTAAGAAGCACGCACTCAACATAAATAATGGAATCAATAAGTATAGAGAATTATTTAAAATTATGTACGTTTCTTAAACGTCAATCAGTAATGTAGCTAAAAAGGCAAAAACGTTTATGCCAGAACAACTTAATAATTTCATAAACGAAGCTCCTGATGAGAAATATCTGGCGACAGTGATGAAAAAGGTAGTAGATCTCACAATAATTCAATCATTTTTATTATCTGGTCAATAAGTAAATTACATAATGTGAATAAAGTTCTTTCTCTGTGCTTCTATCTTCGTATTTATTGTTATACTCGTAGATAAAGTATAGTATTCAACTTGCGGTAATGGTCATAACTAGTTGATGAATTACAGCACTCGCCTACGGCTCATGCTGCAAACTTCATCTGCGTGAGTTATGACCTACATTACCGCTCGTTAAATAATATACTATTATTGAAAGAAAAGGAAATAATGTAAAAGAGCAGTGAAGACTTTTCTTTAGAAAAATAATTTGGGAACCTATTAAGATTCTATTGAGTAGTATGTATGGTACCCGCTGCTTTATTTCTATAGCTAATTTATTGAAAAACAGGATAGTAATTTTGTCATTGAATCAATCTATACTGCCATTTTAAAGGGCATACAAACAATATCAATAATTGTCTCTGAGACAAATTCTGATACCTTACGACTTTGATAAAATAATTATTCTTAATAATTATGAAAACTGCTTTATAGATATATCTTGGCAGGTCTCTCGACTGTTTAGTAAAGTAATGTGGTTTAGTGAAATAACCACGTCTTTACTAAAGAGCGCAAAATGTTGGAAAACGTTTTCCGACGATGGCAAACATTTGCTACCAGGAAGTATATTATATCTTTAGTACAATTCTGTAAAGCATAAAATTTAAATTAGCTTCAGGAATTAGAAACTTTTAGAGAATTCGGTGTATCAAAGCAATTTATGAGTGGTGCGTCGTGCAAGATTGGTGACACTAGTAACGTATCCGGAATGTTTTACCGGTCTAAATAAAAATATGGCAAGGATTTAATAAAAAAAAAAGAAATTGCAATGAAACAAATTTAATCGTTGATATAATGTTGTAGGTATAGTCGACTTCCGTTTTACTGGGCATGGTCTACACAAGTTTTTAGTACAGCTTATAATCCTAGTCATATTTCTAAAATTCCTTGTTTTTTAAATCATCTCTTAAAACTACAAGCGTTATATTAATTTGTGATGCATATAAGTCATATTAACAATCCTCACATTCATTTTTAAAGTTTCCTGTAAAGAAGATGATATAGTGTCCGCGAAAATAATTTAAAAAAATATTGTGGCATATCGGAAGTGTGTAATTATTTTTTGTATTGGAATACACAGGGATCCAAGTTTAATGGATACCCTGAGGCGGGTAGACCACGACGGCCGTTTCGTCCTTGTTAGGACTCTACGGGCAGCCATAACCCAAGCACAAGAACGACGGTAAAATGTACTAAAACCCTCTTTGCAAAATCAAAGCGGCCATCAATACACCGTAGCGCTATCCCAGCGGAAATAACTCCAATGTAAAAGGCAGTCACACTGGTAATAATCGAAAGGTAGACAACTAAATAAACCACGAAGTGCATCACAATCCAGTATAATGAACGCTATTTGCGCTCTGCAACTGCGCTTCCAACAACCGGACGTACTATATTTCCTTGTATATTTCTTACATCCGGTTTAACCGAAAGTTGACACTATTGGAAAGATAATAAAAATCGAAGATAGGGACATGTAAGCCGCTTTGCTCTAAGACGTACAGTTAGAAATCTAGACGCTGTTAAAGTTCAAAAATGTAATTTTTTAAGAGTCAATATCTCGGAAACTGTTAAGTATAGACTAATAATGTTTTTATTAAAAAATGTTCAGAATTTTATGCAGAATCCAAAAAAATTATATAAAATAGGGGTATCCATTTAAGATTTAGATCCTACCCCCCCTCGCTCCTAGGGGCTTGAAGTAACAAGATTGACAATATACGCAAAAGATGTCCCCCTCGAAATAAAAATTGACGGGTCCGAGTGACTTTCCACAATTTCATTTTAAAGCAGGAAAATCGAGGTGTTAAGTTTTCGTTGGACCACCCTGTATTTAATTTAAGACTAAATGAAAAAGCTCAGGGGAAATACTCCAGAACCAAAATATAAGTGCATAAAAACTGCCATTCTTCTCCGCCCCCACCATATAAATTAATTTCGTGGGATATCTTCGAAACCGTTTTAATCAAACTGCCTACTCTCGCTATTACGGACCATAATGCATATTTCAATTTTGCTAAAGCGACAAAGAAATTACAATGACCAGAGTGAGAATGAAACTCGTTATTTTAATGAAACGATTTTCTCTCCCTGATGATTCTAGGAAAGATCCTATTAGGCCTGGTAATGACAAAATCAGGGCGTCTTAGTTCGTTTCCTTTTCGTTGAGAGAACTGTAGCTCGTAATTTTCTTTCGTTTTTCGTATTAAAGTTTCTAAAAAGTTTTTAAACACTTTTTTCTTTGTAGGGAGAACAATGGATCTTTAAATTAGTATTTTTTTCTTGACGTTCCTACTAATAATGTCATTTTTACTTTTACTTACTTCTTGTTTCTTTTGTTATTTAAATAATAAAAGATGTAATAGTAAACAATATTAAAGTTTGAGTACATCATAAATAGCAACACCATATAGTGATAACGAAAAAAAAGCTTAAGGATAAATTACGAGACTTAGACAAAAATGGTGTCTATTTACTATCGTGTGATTCGTGCCGCGCCTAATATGTAGGTCGCTCTTTCAATACTAGAATTAAAGAACATATTCGTTCTAGCAGACTTCCACATGATAATAAGTCCCCCTTTGGTTGTCACATTAAGACATCCACACATACCTTAAAACTTGGATACAAACTTTAAAGTATTACATCACCTCAACAAAGGGAAAAAATTAGACATGATGGAAAATATAGAGATCGCGCTCTTCCAATCTAGATCTCCACAGAACCTAAATGAACAGAGTATTGTTTCCTACAGAAACTATGTCACAGCAATAAATCTTTTTAAGGACTAAACATGACTCTCCTCCTCCCCTGTTCGTTACACAAAAAAATTAATCAATTCAAATTTATTTAATAAAGAAAGAATATTATTTTTCTACTACTGTATAAATAAATTAACTTTCGGGCCCTAGCAACACGAAAGAAAACGAAAGTAAATGTTACAGTTACCTGAATATTATCCGTTGCTAGCTACGAAAGTTATACTTTCGGTGCCAGGACAAAAAAAATCGAACTGACAGACTCTGACAGTACTCAAATAACTAGTTGTCAACAATACTCTAATAACTAGTTGTCATGAATTATTTTATAGGTGAAAAAAAAACTTATTTATCATTTTAATTTGAATAAAATCAAAGTTTATTACTTAATAATATATTGATCAGAGAACAGTAGTAGAAAAAATTTAATACATTACACGATGCGAAACCCTTTTTTGGTAGTCGGAGGTATTAAATCACCTCGGCTTTGCCTCGGCAATTCAAAAACCTCCTCACACCAAAAAATTAACTTTCGCATCTAGTAATGTAAATACCTATTTTAATCTCCACTTAATTTTACTTCATTGGCCAACTATATTGCTATCACCTTTTTTTCCGATACAAATTGATACAAAAAATTCAATATTTTCAAGTTCAATCTCTCACGGTACTCTGCTGTAGTTATGTTTTGATGTTTGCTGTGATGACGTCCTTTTTAGTGTTAATTTTACGTAAATGTTGATGTAGTGCGTCTCTTCTCTGTCATTTGTGACAGACCTTAAGTTCTGTAAGTAGGTACATTTGTTGTTTTTATGTTTTAATTTATCGTGTATTTTAATTGTGACCTTGTTTTAATATTTATAATTTTATATAATAAATTTTTCCGACTGACGTAAGACGTAAGAAAGTAAATTTTTTTTTCTATTGTTACTTACAGAACGCCCTGATAATGGCCATTTAGGCCGACACGCGTAGGCTATTAAATTTTAAGAAGGACGACTGGACTTTTTTTGTACCCTTACTTCATTACCATATAGTGATTTCAAGTGTTTGCCAATACTATTTACCTCGTCCTAAGTATAAGTATTAGTATTTTTTAGTTTCACAGAAAAAGCATCGATACACATGCTTAGTTTATTTATTTCTAATCCTTTTGCGTGACACATTTTTAAAATTAGAAATTATGATTTTGAGGACTTTTTACACCGTCAAGATATTTTTGTATAAAAGTATAAAAGAAAAACTATTTATTTAAATCGCTACATAAACTATTATCGAATTGCGTATAGCTTATAATTCTTATTCTAATCAATGACTTTCTCACTAACCGCTTCTATCAAGTAAGGGCCAATGGTATTTTATCCAATAAAAAACCCCAGTTTTAAGTGGGGTTCCGCAAGGATCTATTTTAGGACAATTAATACTGTTTCTGGTTTATGTTAGCGAGTTGTCATGGAATCTTGTCATCATCTTTGCTGATGGTACCAAGTTATTCTGCAATCCATTAATGCAAAAGAAATGCTTAGACAGGGATCTGAGGCGTATTGAGTCATGGGCAAGCCAGTGGTGCATGAAATATAATGTATCAAAATTTACAGTATTTCATATTGGCCCAAATAACCCATTGTTTCCTTATAGGATATTTATATGAACTTTTTCATGTTTAAATATGTAGAATCTCCCCAAAGAACATACCTACTGAATTTCCGGGCATTCAGTATAACAAAAATAATCTAAAATATAAAAGTATTATTTATCCTGTAGGTCGTAGATAAACCACAATACATTTTTGCTGGTACTATTGTTGGACTTGACCCGACTTGGCAGCGAATGGTGTTCGTCGCTAATGCACAATGCTGGGTTCTTATTATTAATATCCTGTTAGTACTAACAGCCACATAACTTCCATGACAACAATAATTCTAATAATGGTATCCATTGAAATTATCTTACAGTTTGTGTTTTGGGCCTTAAGCAGCTGTTTATATGTTTATTGCTATAGTACACAATGAGAGGAAACGTGTAAATCAGTCTCCTTTTGCTGGCATCGGAATATTTACGACTTGTAGCACCCAGCCCCTCATTGAACTTCTTCTATCACGTCAGAAAGTTAAGGGTGTCATTCCAGGCTAAAATCATTTCTTTACGGGAACCACCTATGAGGCCTTATAGTCTCCTCAAACCTTTACAATATTTTGTTCAACTTACCAATATTGATGTTAAAAAGAAGTTGTTGCTTACCTGAAACAAAAAAATTAAATTAATAATTGTTGCGTCACCTACATTGTAGCTTTTAACTATTTTTATGTTTATACCGTGTTCATAGATATGTCATATGATAGTAAATAGAAAGATTATAAATGAGATGCGAGATCTATCTTTGCTTAATTGTCATTGATATACATATACGTCATTTTTGCAAATAAATATTTTAGTTGAAAGGCAATGTATTCCTAGATCAATAAAGTTTATGTTAAGTTTATTTTCCCAACTTCATAATACATACATATATCGTACACAACATTGTATATTGTATACAATATCTCTATATTCGCAACCCCAACTTTATGACAATGTGGTAAGTTACAACACCCGCTTGAACCCCAAATATGAACGGGAATTTTATAATATTTCTATTTATATGCAGATGTGATAACTGGTCCTAAATAAACCCGCTCCCTGTACTCTCGTTAGCTGCGAAATTACCTCTTTCCACTAACTTCATTTTTCTTTAATTGTTCCGAAGTTATGGTTTCGGGCTCTCGTTCATTATTTACAACTCTACGGCATCCTCATTTATTTGTCATTTAATTCTTTTATTTTAATATGCAAATCAGCAAGTGGGGATGATTATTAAAAACGTGAAATTACTACGGATGAACTTGGCAGAAATAATTTAGATTGGACTTAAAATGAAGTAATTAGGTATGCAAAATGACACCGTTAGAAAAATTTAATAACTTGAAATTTTTACACCAATCAACATTTATTGAAATTTTTAACCAGCATTAGGTTCAAAAAGATTAGTATTACCAAAATTACCAATTCCATTGATACCAGTTTTATTGATCGATTGTTCGCGGTTCGCCTTGTTAATATAACATGTATTTTCATGAAGGGTTGCCCATTTAACGTTTAAAGAAGTGAGGACCTTCTAACGAAGCCTTAAAACAACTAGAATGCCTGAACGACCTAAAAGGTTGCTACGCTAAATATTCGCCCTAAAGAATTTAAGGTTAATTAAGTATTTTAAAAATTAAAAATCAAAAATAATTATGAAATATCAAATACTATAAAATGTCAAAATTTAAATAACTGATATAAAGTGAACAAACCGATCGTATTTATCCGAGCTAGAGGGGCCTACAGCAAGCGAGCAATGTGCCCTAGCTCAAATGCCGGAGAGTAGGGAGGGGTTAAAAACAATTAATTTAAGTCGCCACTGTTTTTAGGCCAGGCGAAAAATAGAAACCTACCAAGTTAGTTTTGGGTCCTCTACCTCGGTTAAATCGATAAAAAAATTAAGCTAACTGAAACCTGAAAATAAAATAAAGGGGTGTGTTGCCTTAGTAGGGTGACTCAATTAAAACAATAAATTTTAAAATACATACAGCCAGAAACAACAACAACTCCTGTAAGTTCCTGGTTACTCGGGAATAACGGGCAATGAAAAAGCAGATGAACTGGCGAAAGCCGGATCTGCTCAAATTATCAGGAGCCCTGAACCCGGTTTTGGAGTATCAAAACAGGCAACTAAATAGTATATTACATAACAAGTGTTGAAAGTGGTGAGTTTTTTTTAATCGTTTGTAGGTGGTATCACCATTGTGGCAAACAGATGTTTTGAACACTAGAGTTGAAAAATTTATTTCAACTCTAGAGTTGAAAAATGTAAAACAAATTTCCAACAGAACTGTCTATATTAAAGCAAAATAAAAACAATGCCACTTACACATTTTAACTTACCTAGATTTAAATAAAAATAATAACATTTTCTCCTATTTGCTTACGCACATCATACCTACTATCTATGTACCAGTGAATAAATTTCATTTCTGATTTTTTAGCTACTTGCATTCTTTCAGTAAAACAATAATATATCTAAATATACATAAAAAAACAACAAAACACAAAACTAAAACATAACCACAACATTATAGAAAGATAGTGATGGAGTTAAATATCGATAGCTTCTTAATTATAAAATTTCTATCTATATTCGATTTGTTTTGAATATTGCTAAAATAAATTTACTTACATAAAGCACATTCACTTGTCTCATATCCTTAACCATTGTGTGAATATTTTTATCCGAATTTCGGTATTTCCTAGGGTATTCTATTTCTGCTCTATAGCTGTCCTTTTTTTTTCTGTGGTTTAACTCAGCACCCCAATTCCCTCCACGGGTGCCGTAAGTTTGTTATTTTTTAAATAGTTTTGCTGTCAAATTCGTCGGCCATCAGTTGTTTTATATTTCAACACACGTATTGAAAGAAAATATTTTAACACGCGTGTGATATAAAGGACTTTTTGGATAAGTTAGGCGTGCTTTTTTTCTCAATTTCATAGGTGGTCGTAGAAAAACAACATTAGACAGATGGGCGCAAAAAGAACATCTATTTTGAAAAAGAAACTATCAACTGGAATGCTAGTCCTAACGCGTACCCAGTTAAAACAAGTGACTGGCTTGTTAAAAGGCCATTGTTACTTAAGAAATCATGTTCAAGGAATAGGAATTAATAATGGACCCATTTAATGCAGACTTTGCGGCGAAGAGAACGAATCGCATATCATATTCAGCTGCGAAGCATTAATCAATATAATATATTATATAATGCTTCTCACACGGCTTTCCGCAAAAAAGCGACAAAAATAGTTATTGCTATAAGTACTTATGCATGGATCAATAATAAATCTACCTCTGCCACCACAGTGTGTTAAAAAGCTCTGTCGAGAGATGCAAAAGGTCGTAACTTCTGAAACATGAAGCCAAAGACAAGTTGATATAGACCCGAGCAGCTTTTGATACGTTCACAAGAGTTTCCCAATAGAACGAAGCACCAACCAATTAATATTACATTATATACCGTGCGAGCAAAAATTATTTGCATAAAAGAGGGCTTGGATTAAAAATGTAGGGCTTGGTTTAGATCACAACGATATAGGTTAAAATTTCGTCAAATTCATACTGTGACATGATATGCCAAGCTAATTAGTAATAAAATAAGTAGACAAATACAAATTTATTTTTGTTGTTTACAAAATTAACAAAGTAAGAATATACAGAAAGAAAAAGAAAAATAATTACATAAATTGCTGAAATTGGCCACCGCCATGCTCCAAGCATAAATTCACACGTCTTTTCATGTTTTCGAAAGTGTTGACCAGCATCTCTGGAGAAATGTTACCACATTCTTGGATAATCGTTTCTTGTAATTGTTCCAAATTTGCAACTGGTATTTTAAAAATAGTGTTCTTTCAATGAGGAAAAACGAAGTAATCCATAACCGTTAAACAAGGTGATCTAGGTTGGGAATTCAATGTCTGATCGAAAACTAATCAATCTGTCATCGAAAAATTGCGTAAGTAGTTAATAGTTTCGGCGGCTGTATGGGCGGTTGCACTGTCCTGTTGAAAATATCCAAAACGTAGTTTGTCGTCAAGTAATTGCTCCCCAAATGGATTCGAAATATTGTCTCTATACCGCTGTGCGGTAACTGTGTAATGGAAAAAAATAGGACCAACAATTCTTCTTCGGGAAACAGCTAACCAGACACAAATTTTTTGAGGGTGCAATGTGGATTCCTGCGTCTTTACGGCTTGTATTTCTTGGAATACTTGCACTTTATAAGGAAATAAATTTAGCTGCTTCTTAAGAATAGTCCTGCATCTTCCATAAGATCTTCCCACTTCTTGGGACAGGCGTCTTATACAATTTGTTGGCGTATTTTGCATTATTTCACGAACGTTTGCAGAAGTTTTTTTGTTCTTGCCGATGGTTTTTCTGCTCCTTTTTTGTCTTGTATAGAACCTGTTTCCCTAAACACAGCCACGGTTCTTTTCAGGCAATGATAAAAATCCCCAGCAATAAAAGCAACATTAGGAAAATGTTCGTGAAAATCGTCCATGCACAAACCCGGATTGTATTGCCACTCACCATTTACTCTAACCCAGTTTCGAAAATACGCTTCAACCATTAATGTTTTGTGCTGTTCCGTAAAGCCCATTGTGTGAATTGCTCAAAAAATTGGAAAAATTAGCGATGAATCAAATAATTTGTAACGACTGTCAAAGATGACGGAATAACTGATTGATTGTTAATTCAAGTAGTTACTGACACCCAACAGGTATTAGGCTCTACGGCTAAGCATTACGTCCTTAGATGCAAGGCCCTCTTTGATGCAAATAATTTTTGCTCGCACGGTACATCCTGTTGTTCTCTACTAAATAACGAGTTTTTACGTTAAATACAATACGTATTTCTTATTTCAACAAAATTGTCTTGGTCTTAACTAAACTGTTCGCTGAAGAAATGTTAATTATCTCAATGTACTTTTTATTGATATAACGTATTTTTCTCGTTTAGTGACTAAGCTTTTAAAACTCTGCGCATCTAAAATTAAATTTAAAATGCTCTGCATTTGTAACCTTTGATAATCTCGTTTCGTGATCAGAAATTTAAAAACGGAGTTTTCATTCGGAAAATACGTAATTTAATCAGGACTCTGTATTCCTACTATCTATTTGCTATAAATCATGGACAGAGATACGAAAGCAGTTGCGTTAATCGAAGAACCGAGTGTTTGGGTAATTTATTAGCCGTTAATTTTAAGGAGTGTTCGATTTTCCTATCCTATAAAGTTGCGGTGCGAGTCGAAGACTCGCGATCGTGTTTTCGGGCCGTTGTAAACACACCTTGCTTTGGAGATTTATGCCCCATCTTTACGATTGTTAAATTCTTTTTGTAATTAAGTTTTTGTTGTGGCAAGTTTTTTACATACATAGTTTCGTCATTATAATACGAGGTGACGAACTGAACGCAGAATTTTATAGGATTTCCTGTCAGGCGGCCATATTTCCAGTGTCGGATTTTCCGGGTGGCTACAAGGTGGCTGGCGGACGAAGTTAAATGTTCAGCCTCTACTTTTCGGATTCCCAAGAAACCTATTAAAAATTTAGAAGGTAATGAACCTAATGAATGAAAATGTAGCAATTGCTTTTTCTTATAAAATCGAAGTAATTTCTTGAAAGTAAATGAATAAAAACTAAAGTAATTGCTTTTGCGTCCAGCGATTGCTTAAATGTACAGGAATTGCTTCTAGTCAATGCTTTATTCTTAAAAAATAGAAGGAATAGCTTCGTTTGCTTAAAATGTGATGAATAAATTAAGGACTTGCTTTTTCTAGTGTAGCAATTGCTTTCAACTTTTTACGGTAGGTCGAACCCTGCATCATTTGCTTGGTAGCAGTCAACTTTAGTTCTCCGCGGCATACACATGCGTTGCTCTTAATTTGTGTCTTCAATTATGGCTGAATATATGAACGTCCGTAAAAGAAAAATCTACAGTGTACGTAAAAATTGCAGATAATATGATGATTTCAGAAAGTTATATCGATTTGACTGCGAATGTTGAGTGGTTGGCAAATTATTTTTTGACTGATATTGGTAAAAGGCGAGAGGGTGTACTGTCGCCTTTATATAAGAATAAAGTCTTTCTGCGGATATTGTCTGTATAGGTGAAGAACTCGGTGTTCACCAAACTACTGTCTGTAAGACATACACTTCTGTAATGGATGCAGTTTTGGAGAAGGCCAATATTTTTAATAAATTTCCTACAAGTGCTGAAGCTGTTGTGGAAGCTAAACGGTTGTTGTCAGAGAGATTTATTTATGTTCCTTCAATTTATGAACGAATATCAATTACTTAACTTTAATTTCTTCATCACTTTCCTCATTTTTGCTGAAATCTGCCATAATAATATCACAAATATAGGTTTCCTATTTTTCACAAAAACGTAACAGATTACTATTGTTCTAAATAAATAGACCAACGTTGTGTTATTTACGTTAACTCTTTTGCAAATTAGGCACCAAACTGAACATGAAATCTATAATCTGAACAAGTGGATAAGCCACGTCTGAACTTGTGTTAAATAAACATTTGCTACAGAGGTGTAAGAAAAACAGCGATTGCTTCAAAATTTTATTCATATCCAGATCTAGCAATTGCTTTTACCTATAGCATTTGCTAGTCAAGCAATTGCTTTTACTAAAAAGTAATTGCTTAATTTTTATTCATTAGGCTCATTAGCTTCGTTCGTACAAGCAAATTTTCAACCGATATGAAATTTTTTTCTGCGCAAGCGTGGTTTTTAATTGGTTGCGAACTGGTGGGAAATTGCGTGCTCTGCGAACACGTTCCCAAACCACAAACGGATAAGAAATCCTTTTTTTTTCTGTGAGAATAATTTACAGATAAGAGAAATCTAACCTTATAAATAATAATAAGTTGTTTGCAACAACCATTAGAAAAAGGCATTTGTTGTATGAAAAGCAATACAATCTGAAAAACGCCAGTTGGAGAAGGTAGGTTTAACTTTTATTTTTAAGTGACATTTAATAATTGAGATTTTCTAGTTTTGCACTCAAATACGGAGTCGACGGCTAGTTTTTCCCAATCGCAGTATCAGAATCCACAAAACAACACAAAGAAGCTGAATTAATTTAATGTTAGTTAGAGGTCTGCATTTTCTTGGACCAGAGCAAACACACTTATTTTACTAGACCTTTATAAAAAAAAGTTCTCTCTATTGTCCAAGTTTCCAACAGTATTTTGTATTTCTTTTCTAATCGCCATGACATGACAGTTTTAAAAATATAATTATAAATATACAGTGTGACCAGTAAAGTCCGCATCATATGGGATTTTTTTTTATTAATAACTTTATTCGAAACTTGACTTTGGCATCAAGTTCTGCTTTAATCGAGATGAAAATTAAGCAAAAAAAATAGTAGTCACGTGATTCGCATTATACTGTCATATTTTAATTTTTTCCAAAAAATAATTCAAAAGTTAAAAGTACCGAAAAAAGTTATAAGAAAAAGTTTTTTTTGAGGACTTTACTGCTCACACTGTATATTTATGCCATTTCCTGAAACATATACAGAGTACAACTACATGCATTATTTTTATATTATTGTTTTCATTGCATCAACAATTTGTGTAACGTAGTTTAATCTTTTCTTATGCTTTGTAAGTGCCATCGATACAGCTAGATGTCGCCGGAGGTTGTATCTATCTGGCTACTTCCTACTCTAGTTTTTAATCCAAAAACGGTCAGCTTAACTGTTGAACTCGTAACCAACCATTTCCAGTATTTTTATAAACTTGTCTCTTTTTATGTAATGTTGGCTATAAAAGGTATATAAATGTGGTTTATGGTACTTAATTTTAAGAGGTGTTCAATTTTATTAAGCTATAAACTTGGGGTTGTATAAATGCCCCAATCGCGGTAATCTTTATTAACTACTAAAATCTCCAGTTTCCTTTTGTATACGATTGTTTACCTAATATTTTTATTAGTAGTAAAAAAATTGCTCAAAAATGCCTAAATAGTATGGTGTATGTATAGAGTATGTGATTATATGACCCTTTTAGTATAGTATCGTGTATATAGTGAAGTGTAGTGTAGTAATAGTAATACTAATAGCGGGCTATTTCACCAACAGTAACCGTATTAAAAGATATACCGTTAAGGGTCTAGCATCACTTTTGTTTCGTTTAACATTGCATAATATTATTATCTATTATTCAACATTGTCTACTAAGATCGTAAAATTCGTCCATAGATTATAAAGTACAATACTAAGTAATGACGGGCTGTGCAAAATAAGAATCTTCTATTGATTTATCTGATATGCAAAATTTAAAAAAATATATACAGGGTGTTTCATTAAGGGGGAAGCTGTTGAAAGTGTAATCATTTAAATCGCTGTAACTTATAAACGACTTATCCGATTTCAGCAAACTAAAGACTGTTTGGAAGAGAAATGTATGCACTTTGACCAATCGTATTTAGTTGTCCATAATAGTTCTCAAAAAAAAATGCTAGAGGGCGCAATTTGCAATAACAATACATTTTTTGATTTTCCTCCGAAAAAATAAATCATACGGTATAATTATGATACCATAATCGAAAAGTAGATGAAATTTGCTAGAAAAAATAATAAAACCGCAGCTCGATATCTCCGTTCGTTTCTGAGTTATTGCCAAAACAATAATTTTTAACACAAATTGCGCCCTCTAGCAATTTTATTAGAAACTATCTTGTACATTGGATACGACAATTAAAGGTACTTACCTTTCTCTTTTAAACAAGCTTAAATTTAGTAAAATTGGTTAAGTCGTTTAGAAGTTACAGCGATTTTAATGTTTACAGTTTCACTTGATAAGAGTGGGAGGAGCTATTGAAAGTTTAAACATTAAAATCGCTGTAACTTCTAAAAGACTTATCCGATTTTACTAAATTTAAGCTTGTTTGGAAGAACCTTCAATTGTCGTATCTAATGGTACAAGATAGTTTCTAATAAAATTGCTAGAGGGCGCAATTTGTGTTAAAAATTATTGTTTTGGCAATAACTCAGAAACGAACGGAGATATCGAGCTGCGGTTTTAATATTTTTGCTATCAAATTTCATCTACTTTTTGATTATGGTATCATAATTATACCGCATGATTTATTTTTTCGGAGGAAAATCAAAAAATGTATTGTTATTGCAAATTGCGCCCTCTAGCATTTTTTTTAAGAACTATTATGGACAACTAAATACGATTGGTCAAAGTGCATACATTTCTCTTCCAAACAGTCTTTAGTTTGCTAAAATCGGATAAGTCGTTTATAAGTTACAGCGATTTAAATGATTTCACTTTCAACAGCTTCCCCCACTCTTATTAAAGTCGGTACGCCAATAAGCATAAGACCAAAATGATGCATAATTGTCCAAGCTTTAAAATGGTGTTATCAAACATATACCTTAATGTGGGATTTTCGGAGTTATGTAAAATTTAAAAATTTACTTTTCAATTACGCCCTCTTGCGGCAAAATGCGGAACTTGAAAATTATTTCCAGAATTTTCTCATGGCCACTTTTATTATCATTTTTCTTTTCCTGAGTTTCTATACCCAGTAGTTTCCGAGATATGGCCGCTCTTCGACCTTAATGAAACACCCTGTATACAAAGTAAAAATAAATTAATTGAAACAGGTATTGGTACGATCAATAGAATTCCAATTCAGACAGGACAGCTAGAAGACTCCGAACAACGTTGTGACCTGCGCAACAAATACTGCATGATTGCAATTCGTTTTTGGGGACGCTGTTCTGCTTTCTTAATAATTGTAGAGAAAGCGCTTTACTGGAAACAAAATGCGTCGCATTGAGAAGATATAATTTATTTCTTAACAAAATTGCTATATTTAAAAGTAGTTCATTATTTAACAAGACTGTGCTGCTAATGGAACTGATTACTATCAATAAAAAACTGTTCTAGCAAATCTGGAATTGATAAGACACTACAGCGGGTTTGATACACCAGCAATTTATTTAATATGGGCTAATAAAAAATAAGGTATTATCCCAGCAAACAGTGTTATTAGGCAAGGTAAAGATTTCGTATTGGCAATGTTGGCTTCATGATGGCAAAATGTTGCCAATACATTATTCTTAAATTTGCAACAAATGGCAAACATGCATGATTCCTCCATAAAAAATATGCATTGGTCCATCATTTCAAAAAAGGTAATCCTAACTTTTTTAACTTGCCAATGAATTTAAATTACATTTTTTTTACAGAAATGCCAATATTATTTAACATCAGGCAGCCCGTTAATGTCCCATTACATTTTCTTTGATAATGCATGTGTGAATGCGTTTAACTATTCTAGGATTAAAAATTAAATGATAAATTATTTCTAACGTCTTAAATGTATTTACATTGTGTATTTCCGCCTAAGAATTTCTAATAGCAGGCAACCAGTAAATGCCCATTTCCGATATCGCGACAAAGAATGAGTAAATGCATTTTGTTAGCCTAAATATGGCCTAAAAATGTTGATCTTTTTCTTAATTTATAAATCCCGCGCTTTAACTGTGTCACATGATGATATCATTGGTCCCACGTTAATCTGCATTGGTAGATGATTGGTCGCGAAGCGGGATTATGGGAATGGGGTTAGAAATACCTTTAGTTTGTTTGTAGTATTCTTGTTTTCAGTTTCGGCCGATTTCACGGTAAATTTCCTAATCATTATATTATTATAAGTTTATCTCTCCGATTTCCTACAACCTAAGTAGGTATACCTATACAATTAATAAAAAGCGAACTTTGAATTAAAACCAGATACAATAATAATAATATTATCATAAAGTCTTTTACCAACACACAGACAGTTAAAGCTTTACCTATGGTTAAAACCACGTTAAAACGCAGACGCCATTTCTCGACGGGGGATTCAGCCCGTTTTGTGCTTTAGTTGCTTACTGCCTTTTTTTCTGCAGAAGAATGACGGATACGTGAGAGTGGAATAATAAATCGCCAAAGTAAGTATTTTTTTATACCTATTGGAAACAGTTATAATATGATATAGGTACCTTTAAAATAATACACAAAACATGTTTAAAACTACCAGTAAATCCACAAAAAAATGGTATGGCCGTGAAGCTTAAAATAATAATTCTATGATTTTTTTTCAGGTAAATGTTCTGAAACTTCATGGGGGCGAAGACTCCACAGACACAACTAGGAGGGTTATGACCAAGTTAAATGGACACGACTTTGCCTTGGTAATAAATTGATCCGGAAGAAATAATAAGCCGCCATTTTATTCCTTTATACATTGAATATCACTATTTTACCTACACATAAAAGATGTAATTTAACAGGTATTGCATATGTAAATATTTTTGAATACATATTATGTACAGAAACGCTGGTGCTTTATTTTAACCATTTAACATGTAAAGGCTAAATAATAATTTGCCTTGGTTTGCCCAGCAAGGCAAAGTGCCTGGCGGCCTACTGACGGCCAGCGGGTCAAAAAGATACATTTGCGGTAATGGCTGCCAATACTGTGCCAATGAACAAGGAGGGCAATGCCAATACATTAAAAGCGTTTTGCCTGCCTGGCATGTTTGCTGTGTATCAATTCAAACTATGTCTTAGCAAACCTGTTGTGTTAGATCATTTTGCTCAGTGTACTGATGTGATTTTTGTAATATGTATAGAGAATTAAAGGTTACATCTAATGAAAATGACCAAGTACTAGTCAAATTTCCACATTATTGAAGAAGTTTTAACTTAATTAAGATACGTTTTGTTGCAAAGGAAGGTAAGAGGATTAATAAAATTATTAAAAAAGTTTCATTCTTTAGGTTTGTTTTTAATTTCCAACGGAAAAACCACCTGGTACAATTTCACAGAGTAATATTTCAGACATAGTAGGTACATTTAAAGAAAATTAACTTAGATAATAAAAAAATATTATTTACTGGTACTTTCAATTGGAGTGGGGGGCTATGTGATGTACTAATATCAAACTATCAAACTCCATTCATTTTATGAGGCTCTAGGTCTATTAAATAAGGCTTGATAAGTTTCATTTAATATTTATCGTAAGCGAGTCTTTTTTTAAACGATTAAAGCTCCTTTTTATTGCACACTTTATTTAGGGTGATAAAAGTCCTGAACGAGCTAAATTTAACTAAAACAACACTAGGAAAACACATTTCCCAGTAGTAGTAAATTGAATATTCTAAAGGAATATCTAAAGAACATAAATAATAAATTATATCTTATTTGAAATAAAATACGTGATACGATTTATGTTATTGTTTATAACATAGAGAAATATAAAATATGGTGTAACTGACACCACATGAAAACTTCGGTTTACGACTTCTCTGGTGATTTGAGGCAAGTAAGTGGAGGTGTTTATTTTAAGGCGATTATAAAAATTATATAGTGTAATAAAATTTATTTAATTGGCCACTTTTCAAGTTATGTTCGCTATATCTGATGATGTGGCTACATAAACTGGGATTAAAGAACATTAACTGTAGCTGAAGTTTGTAACACGTAAAACAATTGCAAAATTTTGATTTTTACCCATGGAGAAGGAAAAAGTAAAATTTTCTGCACATTCAGTTTTTAAAATTTGGAATTATTTACGAAGAAAATAATTATACAAAATACACTCTCTTAAACCATGCGAGCAAAAATTATTTGCATCAAAGAGGGCCTTGCATCTAAGGACGTAATGCTTAGCCGTAGATCTTAATACCTGTTGGGTGCATAGACAATTTACCTTTAGATACGTACAGCTTATCTCCTGCGCAAACAAAAGTTACGTTTTATGGGTGAAAAAATACGTCCGAGCGCATGACTCGTCGGTCAGCTGTCTTCATTCGGGGAACATTCGTGCATGCGCACAAACCTCGTGTTATCGGCCGTCCTACTTTATCGACAATAATCGACGCGCTCAAGAATACTCTCCAGAACCGGCTCGGCCGCCATTTTTGTTGTTGTGTTTTAAGGTTTCTCTTTTCTGCGGATTTCTTGTAGTTTTCTAAAGTTTTCAGCTATCGGATCGGCTATCGTGGATTGTGGGACTGGTGTTTAATATTTATGGATTTCTGGTTTTTGTGTAGTTTAGTTAGTGAATTGTGTTTGTGACTCGGATTGTAATATAAACAATGACTAGTACTAGTTGCAGCCGTTGAATAATTATATTATGCCCAAATAGGGGTAAAATAAACCCTCTATGGTGGCATATGAGCAAGAATTTAAATTTTAAAGCCCGGACCTGTCTATTTTCCCATTCGTCAAACGATAATGTTGCAGTGCGCATGTCTAATAGTTCCCAGTTTTGTTTACATGCGCGAGGCCATAAAACTGCCACATTCGTGATTATTGTTTGTTTATCTAAAGGTAAATTGTCTATGGTTGGGTGTCAGTAACTACCTGAATTAACAATCAATCAGTTATTCCGTCATGTTTGACAATCGTTACAAGTAATTTGATTCATGGCTAATTTTTCCAATTTCTTGAACAATTCACATAATGGGCTTTACGGAACAGCACAAAACATTCATGGTTGAAGCGTATCTTTTAAAGAAGAGAAATGAAATATCGCAAGCAATTGCTCATGTGGACAATCTTGATAAGGGTAAACTCTTCCAACATTGTATCCTGGAGACCACACCACTGTACCTGTACTACACTCCAGCCTTGATCTTACATACGCATTATATAATGTGATAATAGCCTGAATATTAATGAAGTCTCTTGTGCATCGCAGAATGAAGCCGTAAGAAATGTAAGAAAGCACCGCTAAAAGTTGATATTTAAAGTTAATACTAATCAAATTGTAGAAAAAAGAAAAGCACAAAGTCTTTCTCCACAAGTTTATTAGAAAACTAGGCGAACCTAGAGTAATTCATAATAATTCAAGATGTTTCGAGTGTAGAAACACTCATCATCAGGAAAACAAAATAAATAGTACCTACAATGCTGATGTTGTTAGCAATAGAGAAAATAAGAAATGGGATTGAGCCAAATGGAGCTTTCAATGGTGTACACGAGGTGTAAAAAATGAATAGTCAGAAGACCGACAAGACTTCAGCATACTGGAAAGTCAAGGGCTAGTGCAAAGGCCCTGCCTTGGGCAGAAAATTGAAGAGAGTAAAAGAAAAATTAGGAAGTTTTAACAGACTTTGTGAAAATCATTTCGGTAAAAGTAGTGAAAAATCTTAAGTTACATTCAACTTTGTCGGAGACATGTAAAAGTGGTGAAATGGGAGGGAAAGAAAAAAGAAAAATTGTTTTTCGTAAAAGTCAAAGCATCATTTAGCTTGAAGTGAAATGCTGTTGGGGTACCAGGTTTGTTACGGCCCAGTTACCCCGGCAGGAGTCAAAACATACACATTGTGTGCAAAATTAATAGATTTAAAATATTTAATATTTTTTTTTTTTAGTTTTACTACAACATCTTAGAAAAGTAACCTTTCCTTTGTTAAAGAAGTTTAACTGCAAGCAGCACGTTTCAGAAGGGAATTGAACTTGAGCTTTACTATTCATTTTTTACACCTCGTGTACACCATTGAAAGCTCCATTAAGGCTCAATCCCATGCACTTGTTATTTTCTCTATTGCTAACAACATCAGCATTGTACTATTTGCTTTGTTTTCCTGATGATGAGTATTTCTACAATCAAAACATGTTGACTTATTATGAATTACTCTAGGTTCGCCTAGTTTTCTAATAAACTTGTGGAGAAAGACTTTGTGCTTTTATTTTTTCTATACATTTAACTCCACTTTGAGTATGGACTACTTCTTCAAAATTAATCAAATTGTGTTTCCATTTCAATAATCTCTAACGCTTAGTGGCATTCCTTTATTCCAGATTTTATACTTTTAAAAATTCCTACTTTTCTGATTAAATCTATGTTACATAAGAGTACTTACATACGTGTATGTGTTCGAACGTATACCTAGTCTCAATAATAAATGTGAGTGCACGGAGGTAGAATAATTCCCCTATACGACTTCAACTTTTCAACGACCGTAGATTTTCATCTTTCGGGAAGCGAAAGAAAAGAAATCCACTTTCTAAATTTAGTTTGAGTTGAAATTGAGAACGAGGACTCACTGGTCTGTGCCAGACCTATGCGGGTTGGCTAGTTATTGTCGCCGGTCACTTAGAAAATCGCCCTTTTATTCTTTCCGGGTTATACGCTTTTAAATTGCCTTGGCCGCCTTGAGAATGTCGCAAATTTTCTTCCGACTTTTTCTTTCATTCCAGAAAATTGCCCATCAAATGGCGGCAATCATGCACACGAGCTGAAAGAAGGGTGAATTCAAGCAAACAACAGTTCACACAAGATTTTAAACGGTGATTTGAGTAAATTATATGGTAAAGAAAATGGTTTATTTTAGAAGAAAGACATTTTCCGTCTTTATATTTTTATCTAGAGTATACCCTACAAACAGAATTATTTTAGAACAAAAAAAAATACGTAGATACCGAGCGAGCAAAATTTATTTGCATCAAAGAGGGCCTGGATTAGATCACAATGATATGGGGACGATATATCTAACCAAATCTAGGTTAAAATTTTGTCAAATTCATATTTTGACATGATAATATGCCAAACTAATGAGTAATAAAATAAGTTGACAAATACAAATTTATTTTTTTTGTTTATAAAATTACAAAGTAAGAATATACACAAAGAAAAAGAAAAAATAATTACATGTATTCTGAGAATTCACATAACCGGAGAGGTGGAACCAGGCTTCATCCGAAAAAAATGTCAGGTCTAATAAATAATTTCTTTCCAATACATTTTGGGTAAACCATTGAGAGTAATTTCTGCGTCTTTCAAAATCTGCGGCTTGTATTTCTTGGAATACTTGCACTTTATAAGGAAATAAATTTAGCTGCTTCTTAAGAATAGTCCTGCATGTTCCATAAGATCTTCCCACTTCTTGGGACAGGCATCTTATACAATTTGTTGGCGTATTTTGCATTATTTCACGAACGTTTGTAACAAGTTCTTCTGTTCTTACAGATGGTCTTCCTGCTAATTTTTTGTGTTGTATAGAACCTGTTTTCCTAAACACAGCCACGGTTCTTATTAGGCAATGATAAAGATCCCCAGCAATAAAAGCAACGTTAGGAAAATGTTCGTGAAAATCGTCCATGCACAAACCCGGATGGTATTGCCACTTACCCATTTACTCTAACCCTGTTTCGAAAATACGCTTCAACCATGAATGTTTTGTGCTGTTCCGTAAAGCCCATTGTGTGATTTGTTCAAGAAATTGGAAAAATTAGCGATGAATCAAATTACTTGTAACGACTGTCAAAGATGACGGAATAACTGATTGATTGTTAATTCAGGTAGTTACTGACACCCAACAGGTATTCAGCACTACGGCTAAGCATTACGTCCTTAGATGCAAGGCCCTCTTTGATGCAAATAATTTTTGCTCGCACGGTATATGTAATTACAACCGATCTAAGGAAATGTAACATTTTAGTTTATTTAAAATGTGTCAAAAACCAAAAGAACCAGAATCGGTCCGCAATAAACTGCTAACATAATTGCTCAAAACTTTTCTCATTCAACCGTTTTTCTATCTCTTATAGTTCGCGAGATCGCAAAACTGTCAGCAACAATTTCGGACACCAGGTTTATTGGAAAAATGAGAGAATCCTAATTTTATATTTCTCCATACGCAAATTGTCATTATTTATTGTGCGAGGCAGAAAGAAATGATAAAAAAATATCGGTCACAGCACATTTACGAAAGACGAAAACGAAATCAGGCGTGTATTCTCTAAGGGTTGCCTTTCTGACTGGCATTTTGCTTGACGTTTTTCAAGTTCTTTTAAAAACCAATGAATTTAAATTGAAATCAACCCACGTTTATTTTCCGGCAACAGAACTGACATCGACAATGATAATAATTAGCTATGTCATTAAACCCAATTTGATAATTTTTCGGCAATCGTGTAGAATAACAAATCAATGAGACACATTCATTTATTATATTTCTTTGTAGAACAAAATTTCGAACATTTTAATTCTTATTTGTATTAAATATTGAAATTCGAACAGAAGATAGGTACTAACAAAAACATTCTAATTCTTATTTATATTAATATTTATATTAAAATTCGAGCAATTGCTAATATTGATGTGATTCTGTACTTCCCGGACTAGGCACGTGCTTCCCGGACTAGGCCGGAGAAATGCTACTTCGGTTGCAGAAAAAAATTAATTTTATTTTCTTTGAATATCATAATAATATTGTACTTTTGACTGCCCTATTGAAAAAGTTAAAATAATTTGACAATGGAAATTTTGTATTGTTGCAAAAACACGCCAAAATATTGATTTCCTAAATTGTTAAGGGGGTTAAACACTAATCATTTTTTACTTTTAATTTTTCTTCTTAATATTTAAAATATCAAAAAATTATTGCATATAAAAGCTACACTAAGAAAAAACATTATATTCCTTATAAGAATTCACATACTC
Source organism: Polydrusus pterygomalis (assembly GCA_963969555.1). Lineage (NCBI taxonomy): Eukaryota > Metazoa > Arthropoda > Insecta > Coleoptera > Curculionidae > Polydrusus > Polydrusus pterygomalis. The sequence continues at coordinate 28,061,792 of OZ018379.1, forward strand.
TTACTAATATACATACGTTGTGTAGTGATAATATCACGGTAATTTAGCCAATAGGAAATAGGAGTTAATGCTACCATAGAATGGTAGTTCTATTGGGGGTGTAATCTGGTTTTATATATTGTATTAGTTCCTGTTAAAACTTGACATTAATCATAATAATATTGGCTTGTTACAGTTAATAAATCATATACAGTGTGGTTGTTTAAGTGTGCAACATATGGGAATTTTTTTTATTAACGATTCCTCAGAAAATTTTATTCTTGATGAAAGTTGGTGCATGTTCTTTATTCATATTAGGTGCACTTGGAATGGTTGCAAGTCAAATGGCGTACAGGGTAGGCCAAAAAATATAAAACTTTTACAAGAATAAAGTACCCCTATTTCAAAAAATTCAGCAAAATCTTCTAAAAAAAAAAAAGTCGACATAGGAAAAATCTATACGAACCCACCCAAAGTGTTAGCCGAACGGTGCGCGACAGTTCACGAACACTGAGATTCGGCATGGCCGAAGGTTGGGCCGCTTTTTGGCCGAAACTGAAACTGTGGCCGAAACTAGCCAAAACCGAATCTTCGGTCGGTCACTAGTTAAAACTAATATTACGGCGCGCGGCAGCAAACCCCCACCAACGTCTTATGGATTATAGGTTGGAACGGATACAATTCGTTATTAGTAGGCAAGCTGGCCTGCCTTCTTAATTGTAGAGAAAGCGCTTGACTGGGAACAAATTGCGTCGCATTGAGAAAATACAATTTATTTCTTATATAGCAATATGATTAGCAATATTTAAATAATTTTACTAGCTGTCATGAACTGACGAACATATAATTTCTTTCATGATATATATCCCCTTAAACTAACAAATAATTTAATCTCTTAGCTTAGCTTAACATCGATAGTAGTATTTGCCTCCACCCTCGTTTTCGCTCTATTCTTACTGTCACATGTCACATTCCCTTTGTGAAAACACGTGACCAATATACAACATTAGTAGGTCCGCTTATCAGAAAATACACACGCTCATTGAACACAATAAAAAAACTGAGAAATGAAGGAATAAAAAAAATGTCCCCGGGACAATAAGAGTAAAAAAATTAAACTACTTACCAAACGAAAGTCCTCTTTTGAATTTTTTCGCACAGATTAAATCTGTTTTCGATAAAAGAAATTAACATAAAATAGTCGCATAACGTAATAATTTACTAGTAAGTAATTACTAATAAAGTAACAGGAAATAAATAAGAGAGTGCTATGGAAGGAAAAACAGTTGCTGTTCAAACAAACTTGATTTTTACATAAACTGGCATAACTTAAAAGAGTGCCAAGTAATTATTTCGTCGTAATTATTTGAAGTGTTTTTAACAGTTTTAAGTTTATAAATTTACTAATTGTTGGAAAATGGTTCAATTTACAAACTCAGAAATGGCCGATATGCATTTTGTTTATGGAATGGCCTATTCCAGAGAGGCTGTGTGCATTTATCAAGAAAGATATCCGCATCGTATTGTACCAAATAGACAAACATTAAATTTGTGAGAATACATGAAAGGCTCTGCGACTCAGGCACCTTTCAAAGGTCGGCTGTTGTAATTGGGAGACCTGCCACAATAAGAACAGTGAAGATGAAGGAAGCAGTTCTACATGAAGTGGAACATAGCCCTGATATAAGTACACGCAAAATTGCAGAACAATTAAACATTTCCCACTTTACTGTATGGCAGATTTTAAGGGAAAATCAACTGTATCCTTATCACATACAACGTATTCAAGCGTTGTTACCTGCCGATTTTCTCCAACGAGTTGTTTATTGTACTTTGCTTTTGCAACAACAGGTACCATCTCAGAGATTTCTATCCCGTATTTTGTTTACCGATGAAGCGTGTTTTTCCCGAAATTCCATTATGAACTTTCATAATAATCATATCTGGGCAAACGAAAATCCCCATGCGGTTACAGAACCTAATTTATCAACAACAGTTTTCCGTGAATGTTTGGGTTGGTATTGTAGGTGATTTTCTCCTTGGACCTCATTTTTTACCCCCGAGATTAAATGGTCGTGATTTATGCACGATGGGGCTCCACCACATTTTAGCATAGTAGCAAGACAGCTTCTAGAAACAGCTTATGGAGAAAACTGGATCGGTCGCGCAGGTCCACAGTCATGGCCACCCAGATCACTGGATTTACATCCTTTAGATTTTCTCCTTCGGGGGCATTTAAAGGCTCTCGTTTACAAAACTCCAGTCAACACTGAAGAAGAACTAACTCATAGCATAAGGGATTCATGTGATCAGATAAGACATACGCCGGAAATATTTCAACGAGTTCGTCAAGCAATGTTAAGACGAGCCAATGCTTGCATTGAAGCTGAAGGAGGGCATTTTCAGCAACTAAGTATTATGTTTCGTCTTACTTTCTGTTACATACGTAATTAAACATTGCAGTTATAAATTATTACGTTATGCGATTATTTTATGTTGATTTCTTTTATCGAAAACAGTTTTAATCTGTGCGAAGAAATTCAAAAGAAGACTTTCATGTAATTTTAATTGCTTAATAGTTTGGTAAGTAGTTTAAATTGTTTACTCTTATTGTCCCGGGGACATGCAATAAAGTGGTTTTTATTTTTTTTCTCGAAAACTAAGCAAGATATGAAAAAAACTCAGGACATAAAATAGTTGTACTTGTAGTTGCTTAACTCGAAAAAATACATAATTTAAAAAAAAGTCAGTGGCGCACAATTATTTTGTTAAAAATATTAGTTATACTGTCTTCCGGGACGCCACTGGACTTAATAATTTTAATATAATAGACGCTGAATTATCCTCCTGATATTACAAACAGAATTGCCAAATTTTAACAAAATCGAATAAAAGAGTATTGAGATATTTACGAACATCCGATTTTTTTAAAATGTTTGAAACGGTGTATCGAAAAAACTATGCATTTTCGGACCCATGTTTATATGAACTTTTCTTCTTAAAATCACTTAAAAAAGCACCCCTTGGAGTTTGGCCACATACTTAAATAACACCCTGTATAAGTTTTTTATTCGAAATGTTTCACACTGGTGGAGAGTCCGCAAAATGTAGCAACGCTGCCTCCTAGCGGTACCAAGTCAAAATAACAAAATGAAATATGATAATTTTGTTATTAGCAATGTTAGGTTATTGTAAAAATAGTGATGAAATTTGACACAACAATGTAACAAGACCCTATCACGTCTGTACAGCAAATGATTTACTGCCAGAATTTTTATTTTGCTAATAAGTGTTCATAGAGCTGTCATATGTCAAACGTGAGATGTAAGCTCGAAACAAAAGTACGTTTATGAATACAAACGATTTGTCTATCTGAACTGATCGTCTTTGTGTTCATACCGACCAAAAATATATTTTTGGAAATCTGTGATAATACCGTGCGAGCAAAAATGATTTGAATCAAAGAGGGCTTGGATTAAAAAACGTAGATTAGATCACAATGATATGGGGACGATATATCTAACCAAATCTAGGTTAAAATTTTGTCAAATTCATATTATGACATGATGTGCCAAACTAATGAGTAATAAAATAAGTAGACAAATACAAATTTATTTTTGTTGTTTACAAAATTAACAGAGTAAGAATATACAGAAAGAAAAAGAAAAATAATTATATGTATTCTGAGAATTCACATAACCGGAGAGGTGGAACCGGGCTTCATCCGATAAAAATGTCACGACTAATTAAATCATTTCTTTTCAATAAATTATGGGTAAACCATTGAGAGTAATTCCTGCGTCTTTCAAAATCTGCGGCTTGTATTTCTTGGAATACTCGCACTTTATAAGAAAATACATTTAGCTGCTTCTTAAGAATAGTCCTGCATGTTCCATAAGATCTTCCCACTTCTTGGGATAGGCGTCTTATACAATTTGTTGGCGTTTTTGCATTATTTCATACGAACGTTTGCAACAAGTTCTTCTGTTCTTACAGATGGTCTTCCTGCTCCTTTTTTGTGTTGTATAGACACAGCCACGATTCTTTTCAGGCAGCAATAAAAGCAACGTTAGGAAAATGTTCGTGAAAATCGTCCATGCACAAACCCGGATTGTGTTGCCACTCACAATTTACTCTAACCCCGTTTCGAAAATACGCTTCAACCATGAATGTTTTGTGCTGTTCCGTAAAGCCCATTGTGTGAATTGTTCAAGAAATTGGAAAAATCAGCGATGAATCAAATTACTTGTAACGACTGTCAAAGATGACGGAATAACTGATTGATTGTTAATTCAGGTAGTTATTGACAACCACCAGGTATTAAGCTCTACGACTAAGCATTACGTCCTTAGATGCAAGGCCATTTTTGATGCAATTACTTTTTGCTAGCACGGAATGAAATATACGTTCTAGAATTTTAGTGATGTTAGGTACTTAGGTTACTGCTGCCATTATAAATTGTTGCTCGAAACTCCCATTCAATAATAATTATTGCTGTATTTTTCACTGTAATTTTAAATAAAACAAGTAAAGCTTCGCTTGCCTATTTTTAGTTCCAACACTGCCACATAAACAAACAAAACACCCGACTTACATTAAGGGTGATAACTGACTCCGTTGGGACCTTTCAGGATGTGATTTATTCCTTTTAAAATCGGAAGGGCCAATCACAAAAAGACTGTTTGTTTGGAAGTTATTTTAGATAACCAGATTACCAGAATCAATTTCCAGCACGCATAAGATTTAGACACTTATCTGATGTAACAAGTGTGTCTATAATGTAAAAAATAAAATCCCTTATGCCAAGATTTAATCAACAATCAGTATGATTAATATACGGGGTGATCCACGATGGGTGGCGAACGGCTGTATCTCCATAACCATACATGGTACGACTTTGGGGTAAAAAATTTATTATGAAATGTGAGCAAAAATAATCACTGAAAATAACTTTTAAGTTCCTACTTTTACCGCTAGGGGGCGTAGTCACAATGCTATGATACAAAGTGCTTTATTTCTACTTATAACTGCCATACAACTTAGGTCGGAAATAAAGTTTTTATATGCTCTGCAATATCCTTTATAAATTTTATAATAACATTTTTTTTTAGTAGTTACCATGGTAACAGCGTAAAAAAGGGCTTATATTACCCATGTTACCAGTAGAGTTTCTAATTTTCGGGATCGGAATCCCTTTCTGAGATCCCGGGATTAAAAATCAAATCCCGTGATCAATCCTAATACTTAATAATATTTAATATTAAAAAATCTAAGACTAGCAAGTAGCAACAGAAATAATAAAAATGCAGACATGTGGCAAAAAACTTTTTACTAAAAACTCAGAAATAAAAACCATTTATTACAGATTTACGTTTTGTAAGTAAAAAATTACGTTATGCGTACGTCCGTCAAACAAAGGAAATAACTTTTTATTAAACAGCGCAAACAAACAAATTGTTAAACATTTACAATTTGCTTAGTAAAAATAAAATATGCTCTTAAAAATACCAACGTGTCTAAAGTTGAGTCACTTAAGCACGATCTACGTTTGGTCGCAAATGTGATGCTGAAATGCTAAAGAAACGGCTCTTTAAGCAAACTTGTAGGTGGTACTGTCAGTAAATATTCGTAACACTTTTGTAAATATAAACCTTTTAATCCTCCATTTATAAAAAGGGACATTTCTTTTTTAATTACGTTAAGACTTTTAAGATGAACTTTTGGATTTTCCGATATTTGCCGCCAATTAGGTTTAATTCTAGTGGTAACAGAGCCAATGGCTTCTTGAGTTTTTGCTTTAAAGTTCAAATCCCAGTCGGCTTTTCTCTTATTTCAGACAGAGGCATATTGTCTTCATCGTCGGATTCCAAATCTAAAGTAATATATTTTTTGAAATGTTCTGATATATTTTTGACAAATTGAGCTATGGCTTCACAATTTGGGTGTTTGGATAAATTGCTTTCATGATGGGTACTAGGATTTTGAAGGTATGAGATAACCCCAGACATTATAGTTCGACGCTCATTTATACGATTTGTAAGCGCTTGTTGAAAGTCTTTACTAAGGGCGTATTTAGATTTGCAAGTTCTTGAAATAGAAATTTGAGACTTACATCAGCCGTACAGAAATTGGCGTATTTTCTACAAATCGCTGCCACCGTCAATTTAACAGGTTCAAGACATTGTATGATATCTCTTATTATTTGAAATTCACTGTCATTTATAACTACCGGACTGTTCGTATCAATTAAACTCTTCTGAATACAACCTTTTAGCAAAACGAAAGGTTCCAACATCTCAACGAGGCTATTTCATCTTGTTTTGCAGTATAATATTAGAAAAAGTTCTTTTGCATGTGTTTCCTTCACATACGTTTGTAAAATTGGATTTTTGGTAGGAGACCGGCTAAATATCTGAACCACTTTTCGGACATTTTTGACAATGGATTAAATATCGTGATTTGTTGTCATTTGAATTTGGTTCTCTGATTATATTTCATACATAATTTCCATGCCATCTGCTTCATTATCTCTGTATCTGTCTTCATCCTCATCATTTTCAAATAAAACGACAAGAAAAAACAAATAAATACATGTTAAATGAGAATTATCGAGAGCAGATTGAAATTTGATCGTTTAAAAATATCGGGATTTTCGGGAGTGCTATACTTCAATCCCGGGATTTTTGAGATTCGGGATCCCGGGATGGAATCCCTAGTTACCAAGTAACCAGACCATCACAATGGTCGGTGTACACAATGAGAAGACAAAAATAGGTGAATTTATTCAGTGTACGAAACAAGAATATTTCAGGTCAATGTTTGATGAGTACAAAACAAGAATGAATCAGTAAAAAGAAGTAATTGTCACAATATGGACCTACTTTACTTAATAGAAAACTCCTTACCATCACTTGTTTAATATACAAGAATACAAGGGGTTAAAACTGTTAAAATCTTACAAAATCCTACACTGTTAGAAATCCTGGACGTGAGAATCAACAAAATTTATAATCAATTAAAATAAATCAAATTTAACTTAAAATGTATAGTTATTTTAACTCTATTGTGTTTAGTAAAAATCAGATTTTAAGAACTAACTTTTCTGGAAGTCGTTTTGACATAACAGCTAACTAAAATTAACATGCAATTCTTTTACGGTTCAAATGAACCAAATACTAGTAACGTTGATAAAGTTTATAATCATTATCAATATCTTTTTTAGTTAAAATTTTAAAATAAGTTAATACTAACATAAAAAATGTGTCAAATTAACTAATTAAGTTGTAATTTTTACTGCACAATAAAATCAGATTAATGTCAAAATAGTAATAACATATTTTATGAGTTACTGATTGACTGAAGCGGTTTTAGTTAAATTGACAAAAAAACGGGAGTGGACTTTCTGGGACATAAAAAAAAAGTTAAATTTGATTCTTTTCTTTTAACAGTGTAATTATCTAAAAACCTAATAGGTCTAGGTCTAGGTCATAATTATGATTTTTAATAGTCAAAATCGTTAAAAAAATATTTACAAACAATTTTGGAATTTCCAGATTCTGTTTTAAATCTCTAGACAAAAGTAACTCTGTCAGTGGTAAAAAAAACCTTATTTCTCTCTCGCAATATAAAAACTTTTTAGTCACGTCTAGCAATTTACTGCCGCCTTGGCGAGAGTAGGTAATGACGGCAACTTGGAGGGTAAGAGAAAAGTTGGCGTTTCTACAAATTTCGTAAAAGAATTTTGTTTGACTGCCTAGTTTAGTCACGTTTTCCCGAAAGGTATTTTCAGGTAAAACTTTAATGAATTAGAGAGCTACTGCGCTCCATTGCTTTACAAATTGCTTTGACCGTCCATTTTTTTAGCCGATTTAGCCCAATTTAATAAATTGCCTAACATTTGGGAAACATTTTTAAAGGGAACTTTGCGTGTAGTATGTCCTGTAATAAAAATAAAGAGGCACATCATCATAATTTAAAATTTTTAACAATACAAATTACTCGTTTTAAAAAACTCTCGTCTCACCTCGCAAATCAAGACGAAATTTTTTCCGAATCTTGTTTTCTCGTCTCTCGATAATATGTTGTAGAACTGGTCAAAAATTAAAAATAAACAAATTTCGATGATTTTTCAGATCAATAACTACATACAGTATGACCAGTAAAGTCCGCATCATATGGGATTTTTTTTTATTAATAGCTTTATTCGAAATTTGACTTTGGCATCAAGTTCTGCTTCGATCGAGATGAAAATTAAGCAAAAAAATAGTAGTTACGTGATTCGCATTATCTGTCAAATTTTAATTTTTTACAAAAAATAATTCAAAAGTAGGGTTATTTTTGAAAGTATCGAAAAGAGTTATTAGAAAAAGTTCTTTTAAATGCAGTTTCTAGCCCACATGTAAAATTTTAGCTGCATAAGATAATTTTGATTTTTTACCCAGATTTTGTAAATTGCACCACTTTTGCAAAATAAGACTCAACGCAACCTACATAAAACTTCTTAGTTTTGACAATGTTTTATTTCAGATACATTTTCTTTAAAGTACCGCCATATTAAATGTGTGTTTTCCTAGAAAATCAAAATTGGGCTATTAAAATTTGGTCGCATGTGATGCAAAGTTTATTTGCTATTGACCCTGTATAAGGTAACTTCATAAATGAAGTATTTTTGAAAACGTAGTTTATGTCTGATAGTAATACACTTTAATATTAAGACAAAAAAGAACACAGTGTCATCAGTAAAGTGTTCATTAATTGGAAAATAAATTTTAGTCCTGGGTAAAAAATCAAAATTATCTTATGCAGCTGAAATTTTGCATGTGGGCTAGAAAATGCATTAAAAAAAACTTTTTCTAATAACTTTTTTCAATATTTTCAGAAATTACCCCACTTTTAAATTATTTTTTGGAAGAAATTAAAATTTGGCAGATAATGCGAATCACGTGACTACTATTTTTTTGCCTAATTTTTATCTTGATTAAAGCAGAACTTGATGCCAAAGTCAAATTTCGAATAAAGCTATTAATAAAAAAAACCCATATGATGCGGACTTTACTGGTCACACTGTATGACATTAAAAAGGAAACCTTAGATGTAGCAATTTAGGGTTTTCTTGTCAAATTTTTATTGGTTTTTCAGTTTAAAAAGCAACAAGCTTTAATTCATTTTTATGAAAATTTTGAAAATTTAAAAAACAATTGCATTATGGGATCCTTGCCTATCCACCCTACAGCCTATTTATCAGATTTGGCATAATTCGTTGCAAAAATTTAAACAGTTTTTAGCTCGGAACGATCTGGAGGTTATAAGTATCGACTATAAGAATCACACAAAAAGGATGGTTTCCAAAATTTAAAAATAAGTCCCAAATGGTGGTTAATTGTCGCTTTAAACGTAAAGAACACGATTATTGCTACAACATTGTTTGTATAATTCACCAAAGATATGTCAAACCAGAGTTTCAAAAGTCGGTCCAACCTTAACAGTAACTTATGGAAGCACTGTATAAAATTAATTTAAAAATCAAATTTGTTAATCCAAGTAATGTCTAGACAACTTTTTTCCATCACGGGTACATAGCGGGGCCCATCTTTTACTGCATTCCACCGCTTTTTATTTGCTATTTCTCCGATTTTCAACCGCGTGCTGAGTTACACGCGCCAGTGGACCTCAAGACGTGCATTACATATTAAAACCACACGTAGTGCGGTTGTTAAAAGCTCCGTTTCAATATGCTGCAACCATCTCAGCAGCTACATTTACCTTCTACTGGATGCTCACGGTTTTTCAACCCTGGCAACTTCAGTCGGTAGTGTAACCGAACCCTCTCGGGCATAAACGTGAAAGACGTTTGAATGTTTTTAAGGCGTAAACCTAAATACAAAAAAGGAATGAAATAGCAAACATTGTAGCGAAAAACTTTACAAAAATAAGCTGGATCGTTGGAGATAAAATACTAAGTTTAAAGTAGGGTCGGCTAGAATGAGTAGTTTCATTTTAAGCAGAAGTTATAACCTGGTAAAATAAATAGTATATTTTAAAGCATTACAATTCGGTTAAAGTGTTGCAACGGTTAAGATAGAAAGTAGGCACTCTAGAAAAGAAAAAAATAATACTCGTTATGTTATGTACAAATATTTTCACATTGGCGACACTTCCGTCCATAGCCGTCTCAATAAGAAGTAATTGAAACTGCATATACCGTGCGAGCAAAAATTATTTGCATCAAAGAGGGCTTGGATTAAAAAACGTTGGGCTTGGTTTAGATCACAATGATATAGCAACGATATATCTAACCAAACCTAGGTTAAAATTTTGTCAAATTCATATTATGACATGATATGCCATGGATTCAAAACATTGTCTCTATACCGTTGTGCTGTAACTGTGTCATAAAAAAAAATAGGACCAGCAATTCTTCTTCGGGAAACAGCTAACCAGACACCAATTTTTTGAGGGTGCAATGTGGACTCTACAAGGAAATGGGGAATTTCACTACTCCACATGCGTGTATTCTGAGAATTCACATAACCGGAGAGGTGGAACCAGGCTTCATCCGAAAAAAAATCAGGTCTAATAAATCATTTCTTCCAATAATTTTGGGTAAACCATTGAGAGTAATTCCTGCGTCTTTCAAAATCTGCGGCTTGTATTTCTTATTGGAATACTTGCACTTTATAAGGAAATAAATTAAGCTGCTTCTTAAGAATAGTCCTGCATGTTCCATAAAATCTTCCCACTTCTTGGGACAAGCGTCTTATACAATTTGTTGGCGTATTTTTCATTATTTTACGAACGTTTGCAACAAGTTCTTCTGTTCTTACAGATGGTCTTCCTGCTCCTTTTTTGTATTGTATAGAACCTGTTTCCCTAAACACAGTCAGGGTTCTTTTCAGGCAATGATAAAAATCCCCAGCAATAAAAGCAACGTTAGGAAAATGTTCGTGAAAATCGTCCATGCAGAAACCCGGATTATATGGCCACTCACCATTTACTCTAACCCCCTTTCGAAAAAAAGCTTGAACCATGAATGTTTTGTGCTGTTCCGTAAAGCCCAATGTGTGCATTGTTCAAGAAATTGGAAAAATTAGCGATGAATTAAATTACTTGTAACGACTGTCAAAGATGACGGAATAACTGATTGATTGTTAATTTAGGTAGTTACTGACACCCAACAGGTATTAAGCTCTACGGCTAAGCATTACGTCCTTAGATGCAAGGCCCTCTGTGATGCAAATCATTTTTGCTCGCACGGTACTAACTACATTGTTATCATTTCATAATTATCTGTTAGTTGTAAATACCATGAACCAAGAAATCGATTTAAAGCGTGAGCTGTTGGAAACGACCAATGCTGTGAGAAAAAAAGTCTCGATTTAGAAAAATTTTTGAACCCATCACCACACACATCCATATCCAATGTAGCGAAGGAACAGCAGTAGCAATAAAAGCAGCAACAATAGCAATTGCAGCAGTAATAGCAGCCGCAGCAATAGCAGCAGCAGTTGCCACCGCAACCAACGTATCAAAAATTAGTTTTTAATAGCAAATCACATAGTCGTTGCAGTTCAAGCACCTTAATGGATTTAGTAGAAGTAATAATTGAGTATATGCGAGATCGATTCCACGGCATACTTTGAGGATGTTCATCACGGGGCCTACTTGTATGACAAACAAAGAATATTGCGAATTTGAATCAGTCTGATGGTATGAACCCACCATTTTCAACCAAGAAAATCCAAGCCTATTTAAACCGGCCCACGAATGTGTCTGACGCCCTAAATATCTTTAAGGTTTATTATTTTCGTTTCTCAAACAATTAATTTCTTAAATCAATTAATTTAAAATACGCCCCTAAGTTATTTGGCAAAAAGCTCATCACTTTTAAATAAACAAATCCTGGAGCTTTCACTAATCAATATAAAGCCATCTGCTGTATTCCCCTGATTATCAGACTCTTTATCAATGTAGCCCATCCTTGTCTTGACAATTTCTTTAGATATCGACTACGTCGGTTTGATATGAAAGCAAACAGAAGTCCATTATGTTTCTACCAGAAATTTCTATAAGAGCTCTTATATGCCCTAAACTGTTAAACTCGAGTACACAGAATCCAGCTTTACCCGCTTACATCAATAAGATTTTACTAATTTAACTGTTACAAATATTGACCTACTACTCTACGCCATGTCCATTAAATTAAGTTTAGAAATACAAGCTGGATTTTTAATTTATTAAATGGAATTCATTCACTCAGTGAAACGGAATGAAACACGTTCCAAAATTTGCAATATTGAAGTAGGTAGCGTATATGTCGTATCCTTTGAGATACTCAGTAATACCAAGGATATAGAAATAAAATACAGATACAAATTTTAAAAATACTTATGCAAACCAACACGAGCAATTGTAATTGTTTTGCATTTACCCGTACATCTGACTTAAGTTACATAAACTGAAGTGGGCTTAAGATGCATTTACATCGACGTTAAAATGACGAATTTAATCCTTTTTCAACAGCAAGTTTAGTATCTCTAGTAGAACAAAAATTCAATAAAAAACATTCAACCAACTATTTCGTACTAATCGGACTTACCTATACTTCGACTTTAAGAAGGTTTCATTTCCAGAACCTTATTTTTAGAACAAATATTAACATTGTAGTGTATAAGTATTTATGAATAATGGATTTTTATTACGAGTACGTTTGGCTGCTGCCGATGTCTACCATAATCAAAACAAAGGCCTGACAACTTGAATCAGATTTGAAAAATGTAATTCCCCTTCTGCCTCGTAAAAAAAAATTAATTTGAAAAATTGTCAATGAGTCAATAGTTTGTTCAGTAAACGTTAAAACCCAAACTTAGCCATAACACTTAAAACTTTAAAACATTCATTCTGCAAAAGTAAATTTCATAAGTATGAAATGACCTATTTGATGATGTAAGTTAAAATTGTCTTTTCTCCCATATGATACGCTCAAGGAAGTCTCTTCCCTAACTTTGCCGACTCAGGAAGTGCTGAATGTGTATCCACCCATTTCAAATTTAATAACTATAAAGCAAAATTCCCAGGGGCATTTTCGGATAAGTCAGGAGGGGTCTTCTGTCATTCGACAGTTCGTTAAATTAAAATGGTCTAGACTTGCTAAAGTTTGGAATTACCGTCTTTCGTAATCAATAAGTGACGAAACGTGCTTTTAATGTCTCGGTAAAAGTTTTATCGAGCTGTAGTGGAAATCTATAGATTTAGCAAAGCTACTAATTAACTAATAAAGATGTTAAATTTTCTAGGTAAAAGTTAATATAATAGTAAATACAACATGTAACAGTTGTATGGCAAAATCAATAATAATTATTATATTATTTACATTTCATCATCTATCAACAGTATGGTAGTTAGTTTATTGGAAAGAAAGTGTAATTGGAAAAAAAGTATTATGCGCCCACTGGTTGTATATACACTTTATTCACTAAAATGCAGCTTTTTATATCATCATAGCAGTTAAGCTTCTAATATTCGGTCTATTCGGAAAATCAGACTTTTCCCCAATTATTTTACTTTAAATAAAGAAATGTCAGCACTTTCAATTAGATTTCGCATAAAAAGACGATTTGGAAGAATATCTTTCTAAACTTATCGTGCCTTTTCTTGCGTGTTCTTGGTTGCAGTAAACAAAAGGCTTTAGCCCGTTAAATTTTTTCGCTTGCCTACATTTTTATAACAACCACATATTTCCAAGTTTAAAGTATTTTTCTGCGGCTTTGGTTAACGTAATGATATTTTCTTAATAAAAAAAAGCGCATAGTAACAAAACTAGTTAGCAAAACGTAAAGTTCTCATTAATGTTTATTCATAAATATGTTAGATATTATAATATATAGTAACATTGGCTAAATCTCCAAAGAAAAATAACCCTTTTTAATTTTTAATGCTTAAGCAAAAGGTTATTATGTATTTAAAGGAATCATGAAAAAATCTCAACTACAAAATAAACACTTTGTCAGTTGCTCTCATGTTTTTAAACTCATACTGATGTACAACAAAATTCACAGTGTAGTGCCTAAACGATCGAAAAGAACTAAGGGCCCCAAAGAAATAAAGCTAAAAGCTATGGGTTTCTGGCCAATAGAAAATAGCAAACAATGAAAAAACAGATGAACTTACAAGAGCTGAATTCAGTGACTTAGAACTAATATATAGAATATGTACAAATTTTAGGGAGACAAAACATAAATAGGTACAAAAACATTTAAAACGATTTACCTAATCAAATATAAACTAGGGTCACAACAAAAACCTAACAACTAAGATGCTTCTTTTAACACTTTCCCAACAAAAACAAGTCCGGCAGACTTGGTATAGTATTTCCAAACCTAATTAAAATGAATTAAAAAAATAATTACCCCGACAAGGTGGGTGTAGCCTCAAAAACTTGCTGGTAATTGCCGGCATGAAAAACTTGATAGGAACTCGCAGGACGCAGGACCTGGTCAAAGTATGTTCTAATAAGTTAGGGAGCACGTCACAATAAGAAATAGTGCAAGAACTTTGGGCCACACACCTAACCCCCGCATTTAACCAACGAAAAATCTACAAAAACTTAAATTTATATGACTTTTAAAAAACTTTTTTGTACATTTTTTGGTTTTTAAAATCTATTTCTTTTAAATTTTATTTTCGACTTTTGTTCGCCGAGCTTTTTGTTATCTTGCTTTCGATTTAAAAGCTTTTGTTATTTGACTTTGGCTTACTACACTTTTTTAATTAATAGGGAGCTCATTTCAGCGTAAACAAAGCAAAAAATAAATGCCTTGACTTTTGTTTTGAGGCTAAAAATTCGTCTTGGTTTTATTTTTCGTGGGTTAGGTTTATTCAATTTTTGTCTGGAGAATTTTTCCTCGAGCTGCTATTAGGGCAACGCGATTATATTTAAATTGTTTTTATTAGGATAAACATTATAATTTAAACAATGTAAAAAAGGTATGTTATATACCTAGTTTATTTAATATTATAGCTCTTTTGAACAGCAATGTTTCAAATCTTCAAGTTTTTTTTAGTTCTAACCACTTTTTTTACTTTTTTCTGGGATATTCCTTTTCGATGCTTTTTTTTCTACTGGCATCCGAAATAGGAATTTTGAAGTCTTTAGCGACCCAAGATCTTTCTGCATTTAAAATACATTTAAAGTGCGCTATTTGCCTCCATTTTTGAAAAAGGAGCGATACAAACGTTCCTGTACGCCAAGGTCGGATAAGGCAAGTTTATTGGTAAGTACCCCATAATGAACGTTTTAAATAGATAGTAGAATGTGTGGTGTTTTTATTTTGCTGAATCCGTGGCACAATGCAAAAACCTTTGGCTAAGCAGTGGCCATTTATTATTGATCTAATTAGTTAAGTTCGTAAGAGAAACGACTCCTATGGCAGTAGCCCTAATATCAACACAACACTCCATATTTTTTGATGGGGAATATTCAGTGACTTCTCTTAAGGGTAAAAATTATATGGTGTGATCAAGTTTTTAAAGAAACAAATCTCAAAACACTCAGAGTTCTTGAAATGTGCTACATTATTTCCAATCATACATCATTTACCGATCAATGATCATCCACCCTACCAGTGACCACTGTTACTGTTAAGAGGTCGTTTTCAACCATTAGTGTAGAGTGAATACTTTTCTTCGAAATATAATGCAACACGAGAAGCTGAGCCCCTTGGCTGTACTTTTCATTCACTGAGACCTAGATGTTAGTGTCGACTCAATTAAAAGCGTTTAGTGCGAATTAAAAAAAACGTAGAATAACTTGGATATGTTTTCGCTAAGCACAAGGTTTGTCATTATTTGCGTGTGGTTTTGACATATTTATTTTTTGTCCAACTTCTATGGAGGAAAGGTAAAGTCTGTCTAGTAGTTCCCTGGCATCTTCCATTCGGTCAGCTATGAGACACATCGACCAAACCACCTCGTATCAATATTTAGGACACGAGATTTGCATAGGGAGGGATAACCAAACCTCCGAGTTCGTTCGCCGCATAAGATTGGCCTGGGTAGCTTTCCGCAAACTAAATTACATTTTTAAATTATATCTCCCCGTATGTCTTAAGAGAAAAACCTTCAACCAGTATGTATTACCAGTACTAACATATGATGCGGAAACATTAACACTAACGAGAAAAACAATACACAAACTACGTGTGACACAAAGAGCAATGGAGCGTATAATATTAGGCATCTCTCTCAGAGACAGAATCCCAAACCAAGAGATAAGACGACGAACGCGTGTAGTGGATGTGATAGAGAAAATAACAACGCTCAAGTGGAACTGGGCTGGACATGTTGCTAGGATGACGGATAATAGATGGATAAAGCGAATACTAGAGTAGAGGCCGAGACAGGAAGCTCACAGAAATAGAGGCCGGCTACCGCCGATGACCTAAAACGCTGCCAGGGAAACTGGATACAAGCAGCGCAGAACAGAGATAAATGGAGGAGAATGCGGGAGACCTACGTCCAGCAGTGGACATGTGAAGGTTGATTGATGATGATGATGATGATGAGATTAACTTAAAAATTCTTGCATTTTTTATTAACCGAACCCTATTTTGATAATTTTGGATTCTCCACGAACCTAAATCCTGGATATGTGCCTCTGTTGTTGTAATAACCACAGACCTCGAACAGGGTATAACACGTATCTGTACTTATACTACGTAAAGCATACTTTAAAAAAATACGATACTGGTTTAGTATTAAACTTGTATAAAATAAGTAGCAAAAGCGATTATAACAAAATATATTTCATAGTGCCCAAAGGAATTAGCCGTAAAGTTATGAAATTTGAAGTAAGCGGCTACACATCAATACCCTTTCGCAATTGTCGCCAAAGTTGGACGTTGTGAAGCTTCCTTTTGCGAATTTCGACGGCGGACTTCCGGTCTAGGTCCTGTTGCCTCGTCGGATGGGACTTTAGCGACTAGATTAATCGGATTTGGAAACTATGAAACCGTATAAAGGCCTCTCTCTCCGTCCAACTGTATAATTATCTCTCGCCAACACTGCTGCCTCTAAACCAGAGAAATTTACATTTTAAGACGAACTCTTCGTTAATCCTCTGTGAACCAACTCACATGTAAAACTTAATAAAATCCATTGTGCGCTCTCTGCTTCGTTATAATGCATATCCGTCGAAATAAAAGCCGGCGCTATAATTATATTCCAAAGCTTAGTTGTGTATTTCAGAATGAAAAACGTACCAAATGAAAATGTCGTAGCGCTTTATTAATTTACCTACTACAATGATGTTAAATAATAATTGAAAAAATAAGTATAGAGAATAGAAACTAAATATACCTACATATTAGAGTAACAAAAATTTATGGTTTTTGCCGTAAGTTTATTTAATAATAATTATGTAATTTCTTATGTGTGCCTCAGTATAGCTTTTTTCATAATCAGCTTACAGATTAATGTTTTTTGTGTGTAAAAAACCTGAATTTTGATTCAGTTAAGGCTATGCAGTGTATGCATCATATGCGTATGCATCATATGGGATTTTTTTTCACTAATCGCTTTATTCAAAATTTGACTTTAGCATCAAATTCTGCTTCGATCGAGATGAAAATTAAGCAAAAAAATAGTAGTCACTTGATTCGCATTATCAGTCAAATTTTAATTTTTTCCAAAAAAGTGGGGTTATTTCTGAAAATATAGAAAAAAGTTATCAGCAAAAATTTTTTTAAATGCAGTTTCTAGCCTACATGTAAAATTTTAGCAGCATAAGATAATTTTGATTTTTTTTGCAGACTAGTTACCCATATTTTGTAAATTGCACCACTTTTGCAAAATAAGACTTAACCCCAACAAACATGTAAAGCCTTGGCGACCTCTCATTTGGAGAAAATGACCTATTTAAGTAAAAAATAATCTATTTTTTACCTTCAAATCGGCTTTTTAGGCGAAACGGCCAAAGAGACTAACAGTTTGGCCCAAACAAAGTAATTTGAACTTATTAATACGTGTTCAAAGTGGGAAAATATAAGAGGCCCAAGAGATGGTCTAAAAGAGAAGATAATTACCTTGTAAATCGACTTGATAGTTAGGTCTAAGGAAAGTCAGTAATAAACGCCCAACCAGGTTATTTTTTACCTTAGATTGGGCCTTAAAGCCCAATAATCTTTTAGGCCCATAAATGAAGAACAAATTACTTCGTTTTGTCTTTAATATATCTTCATGGTCAGGTTATAATGTGAACACTTTCTGAGGTGATGTATACCCTATATTAGTCTTACATTTTGTACTTAAAGCCCAGAAGGCTTTAAAGTGTAAAATAGGTTATAGTTGTGACTTAAATAATTTCTTTATAGCCCAATATTTTGTCCTCAAAGTGATTTTTACCGGATATAAAGCCGTATCTTCCAAAAATTAAGTCTTTAAAGAGATTCTGGCTTAAAAAACTTTAATGATGATTGTAAAGTTCATTGCACTGTGGTAATCTTCCCACTTGTGGGGAACATAAGAATAATCCAAGAAGGAGCTTGACCCTCTCCATTTTAAAATAATCAGTTTCCATTTTTTCGGCGAAATAAAAGGGGTCGCGTAGGAGCTATACAAAACGCCGGAACAACGAAAAAAAACGTTGTACGTTTATATTCGAACTCGGCCAAAAAGTAAGGTTAGTTACATTATAATAGTGGCTATTAATTCGTTGCGAGGCATTAATTCAGCGACCCCGATAGAAACATTTTATGAAGTAATAGGCCGTACATAGGGCCTGCAGTATTCTTAAAAACCCCAAATTAGGCTTCAAAAACACTCATTATTATAAATTTATGCCATGTAAACGAATATTTCTCCTAATTTAGACCTATCAAGACGGAAGATACAAAATAGGGAATTTTCTCCTAGCGTAACCTAATACGGGTTGACTTATAGGTCCAATTTTTTTTAAGGCCCAAACCACAGGAAATCACGACCTTTAGGAAACATATTTTACTGACGCCATATTTTTTTCAACATGTTGTATTATTTTCAATTAATTTTGTTAAATTACTTGTAACACTAAAGCAACAACAAATATATTACAAAAACCGAGCACAGAAACGAGCTAACTTATTCGTCCAAGCACTAAATATTGGCTACATTTAAAATTTTTGGTATTTTCAATTTTAATTTACCTTGTTTTTTTTAATTAAATGCCTTGTTTCTGGGGCGCGGTTAGTTTTTCTAGGTAAAATTGAAATCTATACGAAATTTTTTTACGCGCACCCATTTTTTCAGTTCACATCGATGAAATAATGATTTTTTAAAGTACATACCTATCTATATACTACCACTCCATTTTAAAAATCAATAGCGGCTGACTTGACATGTTCTGATTTAAGAACCCTCCTGCCTCCTGTGCTTTGATACAAATAAAAACAAAATACTATCTTTTTCTAAAATTGTGGTTATGATTTTCTATAAACTTCATAGCCCATAACAGGCCCAACATAGGCCCACATAGGTTAAATACGGGTAAAAAACACCTCTTTACTACCACGGAGAAGACTACTTGGCCTCGTCTATGAAGAACAATTCTCCTAATGACAGGTGTTTCTTACCACTTTATTACCTTGGTTTTATTCCCCACTAGGTGATAAAGTGGTATAAATTACTAACTTCTGACTATGTAAAGCGGTCTGTCGAGCTTTATAGTTAAAAACTTAGGTAAAAGTCACCTTTTTTAGACTATAATTGTTTGTTGGGGCAACCTACATAAAACTTCTTAGTTTTGACAATGCTTTATTTCAGATACATTTTCAGTAGAGCCATACCTATTAAATGTGTGTTTTTCTACAAAATCAAAATTGGGCTATTAAAATTTGGTTTGAGTTTGTGTTTTTGACCCTATATAAGGTAACTTCATAAAATAAGTATTTTTGAAAACGTAGTTTGTGTCTAAAAGTAATATACCTTAATATTAAGACAAAAAATAACAGTGTCATCAGTAAAGTGTTCGGGTTTGTTCGGGTTTGTTCGGGAAAGTGGAAAATAAATTTTAGTTTAACTTAACGTAAAGTTTATCTATTTTCAATGATTTAATTTAAAACCCCTTTATTTTATTTTTTATTTTTTTACTTTCAGACACAAACTACGTTCTCAAAAATACTTATTTTATACAGTTACCTTATACAAGGTCAAAAACAAATAAACTTTGCATCACATGCGACCAAATTTAATAGCACAATTTTGATTTTGTAGAAAAACACACATTTAATGTGGCGCTACTTTAAAGAAAATTTATCTGAAATAAAGCCTTGTCAAAACTGAGAAGTTTTATGTAGGTTGCGTTGAGTCTTATTTTGCCAAAGTGGTGCAATTTACAAAATATAGGTAAAAAATCAAAATTATCTTATGCAGCTGAAATTTTGCATGTGGGCTAGAAAATGCATTTAAAAAAACATTTTCTAATAACTTGTTTCGATATTTTCAGAAATAACCCCACTTTTGAATTATTTTTTGGAAATAATTAAAATTTGACAGATAATGCGAATCACGTGGTTACTATTTTTTTGATAATTTTCATCTTGATCGAAGCAGAACTTGATGCCAAAGTCAAATGTTGAATAAAGCTATTAATAAAAAAAAATCCCATATGATGCGGACTTTACTGGTGACACTGTATATACTTTCGTATATTAACTAGCGGGACTTTAATTTCTTACTAGAATAATAACTTTAAGGCCGAAGATCGATGTCACGGCATAGTTTGAGGACGTTTTATTTTGATCTTACGATGTTGTTTCCGTGGACAAACGACCAAGGTCTATTAAAATGCATGCCATTCCAAAATATTACATCTCAATAAATAATAAAGCGTATAAATTACAACCTTAAATATTTCCACATTTTTTCCCTAGCTTTTGTGAATCATATTTATTGCGGACTCCGATTATAGCACCCCGGTGTGTCGAAGCGAAGTAATCAATCATGACCTGTCTATTACCACCCTTTCCAAAAGCAATCCGCGATTTTCATTCTACCAAGGGCGCATTTTTCAACGTTCAGACAAGGTTTTCTGATAAGAATTTTGCATATGGGGATTATTCGATGTGATATAATTTTGATGCCGTTTGACAGTATTTTAATCCCAGCGGAACTAAAAACGGCGCCGTACGGCCGCTCTGAATATATAAAAAAAATTATGATAAAAACTGTCAAAACCTATTGCCTTTATGGAAAAAATACATATTCATTTTTATATACGAGGGCAAAGCTTTTTTTAAAGGTATACATTCAAGTTTTTTTTATCCCACCTAATTATTATTCTAACGGGATGGGCGATATCAGCTTTCACCTATCGATAGGTGATAGTCATCTACCTATCGATATATTTTCGTTATCGATAGGTCGATAGTTATCGTTTTCGATATATCGATATACAGGGTGATTCAAAAGTACTTTGACAAACTTCGGGAGGTAATTGCTGGCAATATTTTAACATGAAAAGTTCTTATAAACAGTGGTCCTTGGCGACTTCGTTACGGAGATACAGGGTGTTGAAATGTTGAAAGGAATAGTAATAATTTTTAAATAACTCCTTAACGAGTTATTTTTTTTTAATGAAATTTAGTGAATTTAATAAGCATCTAAGGACACTTATTTTCAACGTACAATACGTTCGGAAATGTAACCAGTGGCGTCGGTACAAAATGTTACTATCATATTTTTTGTGAAAACTATGTTACACCACTGACTTATTTTATTTTAACTTTCTTCACATTAATCCCCTCTTCATTTACAACAAAAAAGATCACCTTTGTTTTTTTGATACGAGGGACGGTTTAAGGGTAAATGATTATTTTATTTGACTAGTACAAATATTAAAAAATGTGTTTTAAACTGATCAACCACTTAAATATTTATTAAAGTATTTTAACGAATACCTACATACATACTTACTAATAAACAAATATGTATATGCCTAAGGAAGGTATCTGAGGATGCCTATTTTCTAAGTATAACACGTTTTCAGTGGCATACATATTTATTTATTAGTATGATATTTTTTATATTTTATATTTTGACAAAGCGGCTTTGGAAATTCATTTGTCGATAAATTAAAACATATTTGACAGTTAGTTACCATTGAGTTTTATTTCTTCAGTTTTGTTATTTTCAATAGTAACTAACTGTCAAATATGTTTTAATTTATCGACAAATGAATTTCCAAAGCCGCTTTGTCAAAATACAAAATATAAAAAAATAACATACTAATAAATAAATATGTATGCCACTGAAAACGTGTTATACTTAGAAAATAGGCATCCTCAGATACCTTCCTTAGGCATATACATATTTGTTTATTAGTAAGTATGTATGTAGGTATTCGTTAAAATACTTTAATAAATATTTGAGTGGTTGATCAGTTTAAAACACATTTTTTAATATTTGTACTAGTCAAATAAAATAATCATTTACCCTTAAACCGTCCCTCGTATCAAAAAAACAAAGGTGATCTTTTTTGTTGTAAATGAAGAGGGGATTAATGTGAAGAAAGTTAAAATAAAATTAGTCAGTGGTGTAACATAGTTTTCACAAAAATTATGATAGTAACATTTTGTACCGACGCCACTGGTTAAATTTCCGAACGTATTGTACTTTGAAAATAAGTGTCCTTAGATGCTTATTAAATTCACTAAATTTCATTAAAAAAAAATAACTCGTTAAGGAGTTATTTAAAAATTATTACTATTCCTTTCAACATTTCAACACCCTGTATCTCCGTAACGAAGTCGCCAAGGACCACTGTTTATAAGAACTTTTCATGTTAAAATATTGCCAGCAATTACCTCCCGAAGTTTGTCAAAGTACTTTTGAATCACCCTGTATATCGATAACTTATTGATAACTATCAATAACTATCGATATACCCATCAAAATAAATTTCCATCCCCATGACACACACACACACACACACACACAAACCCATTAAATTTGAAAGAAAATTAACCCGGATTTAGTTTGCGAATATTATTTTTATTTTTATTTTTTTTGTTTATTTTTTGCTGGCAATTTATTTATTTATTTTATTTATTTATTTATTTATTTATTTATTACAACAACAGTGTACATTCAAGAAATATAATATACATAATGAGTTGCATACACTATGGACCATGTAAGTATGTGTGGGCATACAACACATATTCTGGACATATTCTTTATTGCAGCTAGGAAATATTAGCTGCTCCGAATGAGCTGTGGTCAGGTTAGTGCGGTTATCGGAAATTACTTGTCCGCCTTTACTGAATGCTCTCTCAGATGGCACACTTGTTGAACAAAGGCAAAGATATTTTTTTGCCAGCTGGCTTAATCTAGAGTATAGAGTAGTGGATCTTCTTCCGGATCTACAGGGGGACAATCGGAAAATTTCTTTAATTCTCCTTGACAAAAAGTATCTGCACTGCACGCAAATTTTGAGTTAGAGAATAGTAAGCTTAATCCGCCGGTTCCGAAAGTTATCCGATCGATATATCAATAGGTATCGATATATCGATTGTTATCAATATATCGATAGTTGTTATCGAAAAATCGATAGTTATCGATAAATCGATAATTTTTGTTTCACATATTGTTATTCGATATATCGATAACTATCGAGATATCGAAAAAAATCCCATCCCTATACGTGACACAGGGAAGGCTCAGATCACGCAGAAACTTTCTTAAGGTGGTTGATGGGGAACCCCCTGAAAACTACCCACCACGTCAGGTAAACCCTTGAGGGGTGGATCTGGACTGGCGAACGTGGCAAACATTAAATAGAATCAGAACGGGAGTTGCAGCTGTGAAAACCAACAAAATCAGATGGAACCAAATAGACTATCAGGACGCTTTCTGGGACTGCGGAGAATTACAAGACATGGCGCATCTCACGAACTGCACAACACTTGCTAACACATGCTCTCTGAATGATTTATGGAATGCTGAACAGAACGCTATTGATGTCGCCAAATACTGGGCACAAAGATTGTGATTTGTTGATTTGGACACGAAAAATTAAGTAAAGTAAGTATTATTCTAATTAAATTTTCTTCTCGCAAGCGACTCCGTCATATTATAAAACTGTTAATAAACAGTTAGTATTAATTGCAATTGCAAAGGGTATCTGGTGGATTGGAAAATCGGAAGAATCGGCCAAACTGAGTTTTTGTGATTTTTTGATGGATCGTGTAGTCAAAATTTAATGAATTCTTGCACAGAACAGTAATATCAAATAAACGCATTCAGAGCAAAAAAAAAGTTAATTCCATTTGGCCTGATAAGGATCCGCATTGTACCTTGAAGATATATATATTGACATTCAAGATAATTTTAGTATAATCTATTCCACGAGTAAAGTCCTACTGTTACTGTTAATTTCTTTGAATCAGTCAAATGGTAAAGACGAGGAATTATAAATGTGGCAAATGTGCTGCCAACATTACAAAAACACAAACATCTGTCCAATGCGAAAATTGGATGCATGCTGGCTGTGTCGGTCTTACCGATGTTGATCTGGAAGTATTGCGAGGTTTAAACAACAAATTTTACTGTGAAGATTGTAAGTCTGTCGTAGAAAAGCGCGTTAGAAGATCAATTAATCTCTCTGAAAATGTCCAAAATAAATCCAACAATAGCAGCAATGAAGATATTATGGAGAGTATTAAAGGTCTAAGGGAAGAAATTCGAGACCTTAGATATGATTTAAAATTTTATGCTGAGCAATACGAAGTTCAAAAGGAAAAAAATATTATGTTCACCAAAGAAATACAGTTATTAAAAAAAGAAAATGAGGAAATAAAGATGGAATTGCGAAAATTGAAAGGTTACTACGAGACTAAAGAAACTGAAAATAAATTAAAGAACGTCATTGTAATGGGAATCAAGAGTACAATCGATGTAATAAAAAATAACCCTAGAGAGGTAATTCATAAAGCAGAAAAAGTACTGAAATATATAGATTCTGGAATACAATTGGACAATGTAGAAATAAAAATACTAAATCGAGCAAAAGAGAATTCTCCATTATGCGTCACGTTTAGATCGATAGAAGATAAACACAAATTGCTAAAAAAAAGAAGAGAAAAAGGTAAAATTGATGGTCATAAATGTGATCTTCCTGAGGCAAACCCAATTTTTATTAATGAAGATATGGTAAGAGAAACGAGAGAATTATTCACGTCTGCCCGTACATTGAGGGACAAGGGATTTAAGTATGTTTGGGTCAAAGATGGTAAGATTTTCGTAAGAAAATCGGACGATGATCTTCTAATAAGAATCAAATCACTCGATGATATTGAGAAAGCCGGGCGGAGCCTTAATGACCAACAATAAGTAACATTTTGTTTCAATTTGTTTTGTTTGTGTTTTTTTATTCTCAACTAATGAATCTCAATTCCTTGCTTGACAATGATTATGACAGTTATAGCAACGTCATGATTTGTGATGATTTAAATGATATTGATTTCTTTGACAAACATAGTAATAATAAGTTAAACTTGTTGCATGTGAATGTTAGAAGCTTGAATAGAAATTTTGATGACCTTATTCTACATTTGGAATCATACTGTAGCGATTTTGATGTAATAATACTGTCGGAAACTAATATTATTGAAAAATCCAATTTCAAACTTGACGGTTATGACATTTTTTATAATGAGAGCAAAAATAATAAGTGTGACGGTTCTGTGATTTATTGTAAAACTTCGTTTATTGAACTAAGTAATATTATCCAAATTGATAATTACAAATTTCTAAGAGTTACCCTTGTAAAAAATGGTGTCTCTATAGGTATTATTTCTCATTATAGATCACCCTCACTTAATCCTAATAACTACGTTATGTCTCTGACAGATTTATTTAGTCAAAATCATTTCTCCTGTCTGCAAGTGGAGTTCTTTGTTGGTGACATTAATATTAACTTACTCGATTCTAAGTCAGCAATTGTTAACGAATATTTAAATTGTTTGAACGGCTGCGGTTATGTCTCTAAAGTAAGTGAACCCACTAGAATAACTAGTTCCAGTAGAACATGTATTGACCATATCTTTATGAAAAGTAGAATTCGTTTTTATAATAATCTTGTTATATCGAACAGCTCTATCTCGGATCATAGACTCCTATTGTTTAATATTGACTTGAATTCTAGAACAGAGTGCATCATAAATGGAAAAGTAAGTAAGGAGGTTAGGAGCATAGACTACCAACGCATTAAAAGGTCCCTGGAGCGAGAAAACTGGGCGACTGTAATGTCTAGTCTGGATCCTAACATCTCTTCGAATATCTTTATGAATATTTTACACAATCATATAAATTCAGCCACTAGCATTAGATCTATACCTAACAAAAAGATACGCCTTAAACCATGGATTACCCCTGGTCTTCTTAATTCAATCCGAAATAGAGATCGCTTACATAAACGGTGTGTTGTTAACCCAGATAATATTGATATTAAGGCACAATATAAACATTATCGAGATCAATTAAGTAAAACAATAAAACACAGTAAATCAACCTACTATAAACAAAAAATAAATGCTGTACATTATGATCCTAGAAAGACGTGGAACTTGATTAGGCAAGCGACAAATGATATACCGATTAAACAAAATATTACTGCCTTGTATACCTGCGACAATGTGAAGCTGACCGATCAGGTAGACATTGCTGACGAACTGTGTGGTTACTTTAGTTCTATTGGTACAGTGCTGGCTAGTAAAATAAGTAGACCGACAAACGCACCTGATTTTCCGATAAATGAAAATCAATTTCCAGGTTCAATGTATTTATACCCTATTACTGACGAGGAAATTATTAACTGTATAAATTCACTTAAAAATTCCTCATCTACTGATGATTTTCATATAACCAATTTAATTGTAAAATCAAATTATAAATACTTAGTTGGTCCTCTGAACCATATTGTGAATAGAATATTTGAAGTTGGTGTTTTTCCCGATGTTTTTAAGAAAGCTTTAATTTTACCTCTGCATAAAGGGGGTGATAAAACAGATATTAATAATTATCGTCCAATAGCTATCACTAGTCCAATCTGTAAGATCATTGAGAAATGTTTAAAAAAGAGATTGTGTAATTTCTTAAACACTAATAAATTAATGTCTGATTCGCAGTATGGGTTCAGGGAGGGAATGGGTACTGATACGGCCTTACATGAGGTCACTGATTTTATCATAGGGAGCTTTAACAATAATTACAAACCACTTGCAATTTTCTTGGATCTCTCTAAGGCCTTCGATACCGTAGACCACCACATTCTACTCCACAAATTGGAGATGATGGGGATAAGAGGGAACGTTCTTAAACTATTCAAATCATACCTTTCTAATAGATTTCAAAAGGTTTGTCTAAATTCAATTGTTAGTTCCTACAAGAGAGTTGAATGTGGTGTCCCGCAAGGTACAGTGCTAGGCCCGATTTTGTTCTCAATTTATATTAATGGTCTGGCGAGTGCGATGCCCAATATTAAAACTGTATGCTTTGCCGATGATACTGTTCTTCTGGTTAAAGGGGTGTCTTGGCATGAAGCATTTGAAAAGGCCGAAAGGACTGCTAGTCTTATTAAAGCCTGGATGGATCGTAACTGTTTAACATTGAATATAAAGAAAACTAACTTTATGTGCTTTGCAATGAATTCAGTTGGTCTACCAATTAAAAATGAGATTACGATCCATTCTGCTAATTGTGATTTGTCAAGGGATTGTGTTTGTTCTGGTAAAATTAAGTCAGTAGAAACCATAAAATATTTGGGTGTATATTTTGATTCATTTTTAAAATGGTCAGTACATTGTGAATATATAAAGAATAAATTAAGGAAACTGATATATAAATTTTACGAATTACGTAATATCTTAGTCAAAAATGTTCTAATTAATGTTTATAGGTCACTAGCAGAATCATGTCTTAACTATGGAATTATTTGTTGGGGATCTGCTAATAAAAGTGTATTAAACAATATCGTTGTTGCACAAAAATATATTTTAAAAATTATTTTATTTAAGTCAAGACGTTTTTCTTCTGATCTTTTATTTGAACAGTCTGGCGTCTTTTCAATTACTCAGTTATATATTAAGAATTTGCTTAGATTTTCTCTCACTAGAAATAAATTTCACAACTACAGAACGCATAACATCATGACTAGAGCTAATGTTAATCACAATTTAATTTTACCCAATACACATTTTAACGCCACGCAAAGATCAATATCCTATGTGGCTCCGAAGATCTTAAATATATTACCAGTGCAATTTAAAATCAAAAAATTTCAAAACATAAAAAAAGATCTAAATAAATGGATTATAAATAATACCCAAATAATCAAAGGTATTGTTAGATTTTTATAAAATTATGATATTTAGTATTAGTATCACCAAGTAACTCAGACTCAACTATTTTGTGTTGTATGCCCACACAGACTTACATGGTCCATAGTGTATGCAACTCATTATGTATAAAAAAAAAAAAAACGCGTAAAAAAAAACTTCCTGCTGACCATGCCTCGCCGTATGACCATTATATTATTAAGCTTAAATCCTGCATAAAAATCCACACACTGGAGGAAATTGCTGCTTCTATACACCAGACCCCAGATTGGTTTCGTAAGCCATCATTAGAAACAACAAATATTTGAAAACATTTCAGTTATGCTTAACTAACTTTCAAAATGTCTTTATTCCAAACTAACTTTTGCAGTACAGGACAGGACATAGAAAGTGACAACATAATATAGAAAATTATAACCATTAAAAATGAAGAATAAAAGTTAGTTAAGTTAATCCAATTTAATTCATTAATAAAATCAATTAAAAAAAATAGTATAAATAATTTAATTTAGTAAATATCTCTTTAATTGTTTTTTAAAAGTTGCCAATTTTTTAATTTTTCTGATATTTTTTGGAAGATTGTTATATTTTATTATTCCGTCATATAAAAGCGATGTTTTTCCGAAATTACTTTTTACTGGTATAGATTGATAATTTATACAACGTCTGGTGTTATGATCATGTAATGTCTTATTTTCCTGAATGTGAATGTGATTTTTTCTCTTTTAAAATAATAGAGTGAATTAGAATACAAATTTTTAATTTATAAATGTTTTGAACGTTTAAATACCCTTTCGGTCAATATAGATTAACAGTTGGTTCTAAATGTGGTAATTTGTGTATACATTTAATAACTTTATTTTGTAATTTTTATAATGGTTTTAAGTTTAATAAACAAGCAGATCCCCATGCAGAAGCTAAGTATTGTAATTTTGAATATATTAGCTTAAATAGAGCTGTTTGCTTTTTTAGTACCTACTCATCTGAAGACTACTGGCGATACTTGAAACGTTATGATTTAAAACAAATAGGTAAAGACAATGCAAAACTTTTTTGTCATTCAAAAATGTATAATATTTCCCAGCCATCGTTTTTACTTTTTTATAGAAAATCAAGAAAAATATACCCCACGCGTCCCAAAAGACAGCGGCTATAACTTTTCCTGCTGATGGAATGGTTTTCGCCTCTTTTGGAGCAGATACTACTTCTCTAATCCACTTTGACCGTGCCAATCGAATCGAAGGTGGAGACTATGATGTTTATCCAATTCGTGTTTGCTTTTTTCTTCTAGAAATAAATGCTTATCACCACGTGAAGTTTTTCATACTGGCTCGGATCGACAGCCAATGCTAGTATCAAAATCGTAACGGAGTAAAACTTAATGCTCTTTCCTATAAAATATGTCGTAACCTGAGAGTGACAGTGACATTGTTCTACTAGCTCTATCTCTTGCGTTTGCAGAAAAATATTGAATAGTCCTCGTAAAATTCCAGATAACATTTTTTAAAACCCTTATTTCAAAGCTGTATTAAAACGGTATTATGGGTGACTTAATGGATAGAGTTTAAGCTTAACGTAATTCTGATTGTCTTTGGGTAAATCCAACAGAAGACCAAATCACTGTTATCAACTTACTTTTTTATATACACTGTTAAATTCACAAAAAGTTATACATCGATGGCTTAGATTGCAAACCGTCTAACTCCACTTTTTATGAAAATTTCGATTTTTGTGCAAATAGTTAGCTTAATGTTAGATCTATGGATACCCAAACCAAATACTCTCTGCAAGTTTTCATTGAAAATAATAGTTAAGAAATGTGCAAAAGTGCAACTGTGTTTTATTTTCCCTTTCATAGAATAAATGCCAATAAAATCATAAAATGTGATTTTGTAGAAGTCAGAATCGTTTTTTTGCCCTCCTGTAAAATTTCTATTTTTGGAGTTACCCGGTTTGCAATCTAAGCCATCGACATATAAAATGATTCAATCATGTAGCACGTTCTCCGACAATGAACCCATTATATTACATCGATAACCGCTGATCGGTGCCCATTTATTGTTCGAGGGGTCAGAAACCAAGTGACATTTTTTTACAAATTGAGTCAAAACCAGAAATGGAAAGCTACATTGCAGCAGTAATGCGTTGTTTCGTTAGTTAGGACATATTAGTATATTTTTAAGAATTGAGTTGAATTTTTTTTAATCCGTCACTGATTACTGCTCCTAAAACAGCTGTTATCCTGTTGTAAATAATAAAATTTGGCTAGAAAATTGCATTTTGTTAATTGATGTCAAAAAAGCAAGACGATTTACTTTGAGATACACGTTATCTTTTTGTGGGCTGGCACTGTTACCGATATTTTCTATTCAACCTATTTATATCAATTCCCCGCCTCTGAGTATAGACACGACCTGGATGTCAAAGGGTTGGGCTGATAATCCTCAGGGATAGGCTTTATAAAATACGAACGCCACACGGGTACAATAGTTCAGGAATTATATTACCCGGACAATGTAATTTGCTCCGTACCCACTACCGTAAATGTATTTGACCGCGGATTCTGCGTATTTAAAAGTTAAAATTTATAAAGCTACAATAATTTTTTAAAAAATAAGGTCTGACTATCTGTTTAAAAGGGCAATTTGACTCTCATTTGCGAATTAATATTTTTTTAACTAAAAGCAACAAAGTAGTAGCATATCCGACAACTGTGCAATTGTATTTTGTATTGGAATACACAGGGATCCAAGCGTAATGGATACCGTGGGGCGGGTAGACCACGACGTCCATTTCGTACTTATTAGGATTCTACGGGCAGCTATAAACCAAAGCAACTCCACAGAAAACAGCACGATGTGTTAAAAGCCACCAGCGGCCATCAATACACCGTAATTCCATCCCAACAGAATCAACTCCAACACAAAAGGCTATTTCAATGATAATAACATCGAAAGATAGACCAGTAAATAAAACCACGAAGTGCAACACACTCAAGTATAGGAAACGCATACGCGTTTCACCTAACCTATAGGGTATCCGTTAGGTATGCTTAAGTCCCTGTGTATTTCAATACAAAAGACAGACTAGTGAACCAAAACAAATAATGTCTTTATATTGTGATAACGAACAAATTTGTTATTTAAATACAGTTTACCTCATTTAGAAAGCGTCAAAAGAAAAACATCTTTAAATACCTTAAATTTATATTAATTCCGACAAAAACATTTTGAAATTAAAATGCGAAATCAAGACAATTTATAAAATGAATGTGGCTTTTACGTATTAAAGTCTGTCTCTGAAAAACTTTTTTCACGTCGCTAAACGCGGCTATGCTATAAGAAATTGAGATCATTGAAATAAAATAAAAATCCTTAAATAGGTATCGACATAATTTGAAAAGGAAAAAGCTTTAAATAAATTCGAGGGTGTGAGAGGGAGAGAGAGACAGACAGAGAATAAATTTGGAGTTATTATTAAGCTGTCAAAATAATTCTACATACAAAATAGAATAATTACCTGATTTTGTAACGCACGACCTTTTTAGTTAGTTATTTAGTTAGTTAGTGCTGCCCTGCTAAAGGTGGAATTTGGAATATTCACAGACGGCTCCAAATCTAAAGAAGGTATTGGAGCCGGAATATATGGCAAAAACCAAAAAATAGACTTAACAATCAGCCTGGAAACTATGACAACCATATTTCAAGCAGAGGTTCATGCAATTGAAATGTGTGCACGACTGCTGATAGATCGACGGTATGCACATAAGTCATTCAAGATATTCTCTGACAGTCAAGCTGCATTAAAAGCTCTTGAATCGAGATGGTGTACCTCAAAGACGGTGTGGAACTGTCACGAAACACTATCCGAACTAAGTGTAAACAAAAAAATAACATAAATAATATGGATACCGGGACACATGGGTCTGGAGGGTAATGAGGCTGCCGACAAGCTCGCTAAGAGAGGTGCAGCACTAAAATTCACATGACCCAAGCCGGTATTAAGTATAACTCATGCTACGGCCAGGAAAACAATACTAGCTGAAGCAAAAAGCAAATGGGAAAGACACTGGTTAAATCTACCAGGTCTAACACACTCAAAAGCATTTATAAACAGCCAGGGTCGTAGCCAGGGGGGGGTTAGGGGGGGGGGAAATAAAAAAAATATATATATTTTATAATAAGTATTAATTATACTGCAGTTATATACAGTGCGCCCGTCTCACTTTGTTGTTACACAACATAATAGTTAATCTTATTTACGGGCTACAATGGCTGCAGATCGCCTTAATGGTCTGGCTTTCCTATATGACCACTGTGATATAAACGTAGATGTAAACAAAATCATAAATATTTTCTCTTCTAAGAACAGGAAACTTGATTTTGTAATTTAGTACAAAGTAAGTAGGTACCTACTTCAGATATTTTTTTAGTTCTTATTGTTTATTTTTCGTTTTTATTCTTATTTTGTTTTTGATCTTATTATTACATAATATAATTTATTATAATAATTATTATACTTAGATATAATTATGACTTAATATAATAATTAGTAAAATAAATAGTTTATTTTGTCGACCGATCTTTCAAATTTCGAATTTCTTTTAAATTAAAAGAGTGTTTTAAAGGTCTGGCATATTGCCGCAGATTAAGCTTTACGGTTATTTTACCCAACGATGGCACCCAAAAAGTTTTCGCCTGCGGCGTTGAAGAGCGCCTTCGGCGCAGTTCCCTTTCGCCCCCCCCACCCCTAGAACAAATCCTAAATCCGCCACTGGAACCAACCCCCCCCCCCCCCCCCCCTCCGAAATTATTTTCTGGCTACGGCCTGGTAAACAGCCATATAAACCAACAATTAACTGACAAACTACTAGTGCTCAAAACAGGTCATGCCTAAAGCACTAGTGGGATTGTACACCGGCCACTGCAGATTGCAACACCATATTTATTAAATTGGAATAGCCCCAACTGATGAATCCCGGCTTTGCATGGAAGATGCAGAAACAGCAGAAAACGTACTGTGCGCTTGCCCCGCAGCAGGAAGAATCAGATTCGCTCTATTCGGCGAGGTGACTCTGCTACCGGGTGACAGGAAAAATGTATCTCCCAATACCATCAGTAACTTCATTAAAAAGTTAGACCTATTGGAGGAAATATAAACAAGGTGTGAGCCACAATAGACCGCAACCTAGTGTTCAACAACTGCGATTCTCAAACAAGTTAATTCCTTGTGTGTGCAAGGTAATGCAGGTGGCGCACAGTGAATTTTAATTTTTCAACATAATCCCCCTAGTCGAATATATATACAGTGTGTCCACGGATAGAGTTTAGATGAAGGAACACTTTCTTATTAGCAGGTATAGAAGAAAAAGTAAGTCATCCTTTATAAGAACGTCTGCTTGTGCTGAAACTACAATTTCGATTATCATATTTGCGATTACTGTACAAGATTCGTCACAAACAACATTTTTTAATTTTTTTTTTAATTCCAATTTTCAATTCCTTTTGATGATTGACAAATCATCACTTTGGGAACAAATGGATTGGAAGGTACCTATGGTCCAAATCAGTTGGCAGGTGGTAGTCCAAATCTCAAAATTATCGATTTTTATTTATCAGGATATATGAAGCCACATGTCTATAAAACCAATTTCAATAATAACTTAGATCTGAAAGAAAAAATAAGAGTGGTTATTGCAAATATCCCAATACAGCAAGTT
This sequence comes from Polydrusus pterygomalis, assembly GCA_963969555.1. NCBI lineage: Eukaryota > Metazoa > Arthropoda > Insecta > Coleoptera > Curculionidae > Polydrusus > Polydrusus pterygomalis. The sequence goes on from OZ018379.1 coordinate 28,095,854, forward strand.
AGGAACTGTTGTCGGGAATTCATATGTCGAGTTGACTATGCGCCAACTCGGTGGTACCACGATTGAATAAAAGTTTTATAATTTATGATTGAATGAATTATTGAAGAAATATGACATGTAATAATAAAAATGCTTCAAAAGTAGGCAAATAAAAAAGGTTTTCTTATAACAAAATCGTTACTCGGCCAGATATAAAATCATATTCAAAGTAAGAAGTCAACAATATTGGTTTGTTTTTACGTAAATTTATTTTAAACGAAATCAAAAAAACTAAAAATGTTGTTTTTGACGAACCCTGTATAGTAATCGCAAATGTGGTATTTGAAATTGTAGGTTTAGCACAACTACCTACTAATAAAAAAGTTTTTCCTCTTCTAAACTCTATTCGTGGACACACTGTATGTTTGGAAAGCCATGAAATCTTTATGGATGATAGTTGAATAAATGCATTTTTTAATAATTTATTATTAATACCTACGGTACCCTCGGGCAATAATAGTAGCTGTCTAAACCTTGGTTAATAATACTATTATTTACATATTTACACCAATAGCTCCTTAACACAATTAGACATTCAATGGCACATCTCCTATGTCACAGTCCTAAAAAGGCCAAAATAAGAGTGGCAAACCCAAAAATAAATCTTTAAATACCCTAAACGTATATTAATCCTGACAAAAACATTCTTAAATTAAAATACGAATTCAGGACAATTTATAAAATGAATGTGGCTTTTATGTATTAAAGTCTGTCTCTGAAAGACTTTTTTTCTACAGTAAGCGCGCCCCACCCCGCTATGAGAAATTGAGATCAGTGAAATAAAATGAAAATCCTCAAATAGGTATCGACATAATTTGAAATGGAAAAAGCGTCTGATAAATTCGGGTTTTGCCCCTTTGCTCGTGCAATTCGATGACTTCAAACGGATCGTTTTCTATTGGTGTTCAGTGGGGCCTGCTCTCAGTCTTTTGCTCAATCAACCCGAGCTTTTACTTGAGATACTACCGTAATAATCGCAGTTTCTAAAGATAATTCTGTCTTTGTAAGCGCGTTTTAGTTTAGTGGATAGCTTGATTAAATTTCCGCTTTTTATGAACTCGCCAGTCTAATCAAAAATATTCGGGGAAAACTTACAGTTGGACAAATACATTTAATTGCGATGAAAATACGGTTAAACCTTTCTTTAGGACAAAATGTATTACCTTATTCAATTAAGTATAAATACCTTTCGATAAATATGAAGAGCTCTAAACAATTTTATTTCTAACATAAACAAAACAACAAGAATTTAAAAAAAAATTAACTTATTAAAATTGTTTTCCTTTACTTCAACTCAATTTCGTTATCTTTCCGATTTTTTTTTTGCTTATCAGTCATGTACAGTGTGACCAGTAAAGTTCGCATCATATGGGATTTTTTTTTATTAATAGCTTTATTCGAAATTTGACTTTTGCATCATAGACCAGGGCTGAAGCCTTTGAAAATGGTAAAAAGTGAAAAAAAAATAGTATGATGAAACCCATTGGAAAAGGAAGAGAGTATAACAAAAATGAAAGGAAAAATAAACTACGGGCGATTCGAGGTCGGGAAGGGGGAGGGGGGGAGTTTTTAAGGGTAGAAAACGATTTATCTCGATTTCCGGCAAAACTACAAGTCCTATGGAAAAACGTTAAACGGCAAAGTTGTAGGTAATAAAAAGATTTACAACTTTTGTATTTGCACTTTTTTCACATAACCTCAAAATTTATGTGAAAAATTCAAATAACCAAGTTTTTGGTTTTTTATTTTTATCTTTTACAAAAAAAATTTTTTATACACGAAATTTGGTGAAAACTTTCCTTTTTATGTCCCAAATACACTGTAATTTTTTTGATTTAAAATATTTATTTTTTAACCTTATTTTGACTTAATATCGAAAAAGCAACCTAATTTTCAATCGAAAATTCTCACGTCAAAATATCTGCTTTTTTAAAAAAGTCGGTGGGCTTTTTGTTCGTTGAAATCTCTACTTTCTGATGGTGTAAAAAAATATATATGTACATTACTATGGTAAATATTCTCAATTCAATTCAATTCCCCTTTAAATCCTACCTTTAATTATATTTTAGATCAACTATTTACGCATGTTTTTTGCGATCTTTATATTTTATGGTTTTGTAATTTTTTTGCTTATCAGTGTAACATGGAATCTTATGTTTTTCGAGTAATTAAAGTATACATTTTAATAAATAACTCAAAATTGTACATAATGATTAAAAAAAAAATTTCGGATTCGAGTTTTTTTGCATTTTTTGAGAACATTTACCATAGTAATGTATATTTTTTTTACACCATCTGAAAGTAGAGATTTCAACGAACAAAAAGCCCACCGACTTTTTTAAAAAAGCAGATATTTTGACGTGAGAATTTTCGATTGAAAATTAATTAATATAATTAATAATAAATTAGAAATCTTTAAATTCATTAATCCAAAGCAAATTTTATTTATAACCGTAAAAAATAATTTTGAGTTTCGCAGAAATCTTTAAAAAAAATCTAAAAATTAATAAAAATTTAAATTATTTTATTGAGCCAAATAAACGACAATTTGAGTCAAAAAACTATATTAGTAATAAGCACTAAATAATTTTATTAATACTGATAACACCAAGTGTATTAATACTGATAACCTAAGTGGATATTAAGGTCTTTAAAACACGCGCGATTTTGCTTGAAATAGAGCAAGTGTTTTAAAGACCAGTTATCCACGAATACTTTACATTCTTTTTTTTTTATTGGTACAGTTATTGTATTTATATTACAAAAAATGGAAATAATAACTTAGTAAGTAAGTGAAATGGTCGAATTCGTGATGTGATATACCTGTCGTTGTCATGAAAATGAGGAGAACAAAAAATAACTTGCAATCTGTCACATAAGATTTATTGTTGTCACCGTTGACATTGGTTTTGTATTGCTTAAAAAAATATTTTATTTGACGTTAAAAGGTAATTCTGTCAAATCAATAATTAAAAAGTTGACATATTTAGACTTTACGTTTCACTGGTTGTTGATGTTGCCAATGGTAAGTTTAAAACACGCGCGTTTTTGAAAGTGGGATTTAAACACGCCGAGGCGTACTTTAAATAAGCGAAATAGGGTATCAATAAAAAAAAATATTTACAAAAATATTCGATTTTATGTTTTTTCAAGTAGATATCCCAAACATTCTATTGAAGGTTCTAATGGAATTCTAAACACTTTTTATTCTTGGAATTTTTTCGATTTCTCATCAACTTATCTGATTTATGATGATTTCATATTGGTTTTTTCAACTTTCCCGCCATACCATTGGTCACGTGACGTATGTCAAAATCGATTTTAAGGTTATGGGACATGCACATCCAATCCCCCAAAAAAGATTTTTCAATATTCCGCTAATAAAATTTTTTCCCATATGTTGCGAACTCTTTGCCGGTCACTATATAAAAACCTCCTACGTACCGTTATGAACCAGCAAGGTCGAGTCTCTTGCTAGGGCCAGTTCTGAATCAGTAAGTGTTGCGTCCGAGGCGTTCTCCGACGTAGGGGTGTCGCTTAATCCGGCTGGTTGCTGATACAAGGGATGCTGGTAGTTATGAGGAACCCCGTAACGCCGGGGGGACTCTTCACCCTCAGAACCGCTTAGGCTGTAAGCGGGGTAGAGTCGCCCCTTTCCTGGAAGGAAAAACATGGTGAGTAACGAAGGATGTTTGTAACTTGAGCAACAAAATTATATGTTTTAATGGGGTTTAATGCAAACAATAAATACTTTGGATAATTAACACTTGGAGTGTGCCGTCACAAACAAGAGATATGAGACCAATCTATATGTTATTTATTTAAAATGTGTTCTGTGGATTGACCAAATATTTGGATGGACATGGTTATACATTTGTTATTAGTTTGGACTAAAAAAGGTTCCATATACATTTCATAGAATATTAGTAACGCCTTAACTAATCTTTCAAAAAATTCTGATCTGTGTATTTATTTATTTATTTATTTATTTTACACCATTTCACAGTGACAATGAACCAATTAACAAATGGGTATATAGGCTATTTAAAATAAAATAAAGTAATATTATAACAATACTTAAATTATTATATTGAAACGGAATAATTATGCCTAAAATGACACTAACACGCTAATTTATACTGGATAAACCACAGCTAGAAATGTTAAATCTATTTTGGTGCAGATTGTATGTGTTGCAGAATCCATAAATAGGGGAGTATTTACAGATATTGGTACGTGCGGTTGGTACATAAAAAGTGTGGGAATGACGTGTTCTAGGGACGAGAAATTGCAGGTTTTCTAATATATCACTGCAGTCAACTCTATTATGCAGATATTATGAAGAAATTTAAGTTGAGAAACTGTACGTCGATCTTCTAAGGAGCAAAACGAGAAATAGAGCTTCTTCTAGAATATCGATTTCAGGATACTGACCATCAATTTTAAAACTTAGATATTTGAGAAAACGTCGTTGGACCCTTTCAATGCGATTAAGGTGAACTTGATAATATGGACACCATACAACCGAAGCGTACTCCAATTTATATCTTACAAATGCATAAAAAAGTATTTTTAGTGTATGACAATTTAAAAAATCACGAGAATGTCTTATTATTAAACCTAGGAGTCTTTGACAGGAGGCAACAAGGTCATTTATGTGGGAAACAAAAGATAGTTTACTGTTAAATAATACACCCAAATCGCGAAAAGTCTCAGCTCTGTGTCTGTATGTGTAGTGTTCGTATAAAGCTTTTATTTAAATGATAAATTAAGCAAATATAAATATACAAAGTACTATTTTTATTAAAGCACGATATATTTCGCTACACTTATTTCATTTCTTTAGATGACTAAAGTTTTCAATTTTAGGATCTTAGTTCAGAACCACAAGTTATATTAACCCGAATAAAAGAATTTCTATTATTTTCTCCAGCGAATTGGAGAAGCAATAACCCCGGATAATATTCTCCGTGGAAACTGTTCGGCCTACTCACATGGAAAATGACGAGGCGGAGACAAAATTAAATATCAAAGAAGCACAGTTTCGTAGCTTTTGAAATTGCCATACGAATTTATAAATGAAGATTCTACGAATTTATTAGGTTATACGGAGAAGCCACAAGAAAGCTAAGAGATTTTAAAAGGAGATTCATTGAGCCGTTTGTATGTAGAAAAAATTGTTTGGGATAAGAAAAAAAATGTTTGCCGATATTTCTGTTCTAAAAAATACGGTTAACTTCTAGGGTTACTAGTTGTCAATCTTTAAAGACAGGACAAACTTTTTTCAAAGTCGCTAAAAAATGTTGGACGAAATTTTTCTTTTGCGATTAAAAAACGTTTTTCTTACCTTCAAAGTTGGAGCTGGCCGTAAAGATTAACAGTGGTCGAGATTTCATCAATAAATAAATTGCTATGGATTTGAATTGGTGGTTGTCAAAATTAGTAACATATTAACGTGGTTGCTCATATGAACTTTCATATTCCACTATTTGTGGAACTGTTAGTAATATAATATATACATAGCTGTAAATTATTTCCAAATATTTTTGTGTTTAAATTACTGCCGCGAAAAAAGAAAATTATAAAATTCTATCAGAAAAACTACAAAAGTATAAAGCCAAGAACGGTATATTTATTAACAAACAAGAAACAAAATACTAATATCTATTTAATTGCTGCGCCATTGGATTCTAACACTAATCGTAATCTTCTTGGCATTGACAAAATAATACTTCTGGTGTAGCCCTTCCTAAATTTCTTCTATTTTTATCAAATAACTCTATTTCATTCTGCGGTTTAAAATTTATTTTGTACAGTTTTTTTACCATCAATCCTCAAACATTTTTAATTGGATTTAAATCAGGACTTCTTGAGCACAGACATGTTACATTATTTTGTCTAAACCAATTTCCTATATTTCTTGCAGTATTCACAAGGCAGTTATCCTGCTGAAATATAAAGGTATTTCCTTCAAAAACTATCGCGGCAGAAGGAAGAAAAACATTTTCCAAAATCTGAAGATATATATTACTGTTTAGTGTTCCACCAATATTCCAGCATACACCTGCACCATAAACACTTATCCATGCCTACACATTAATGGAGAAACATCCTTGTGGTTTGCTTTTTTGAGTATACTTCATATCGGGAATTTGGTGGTACTCGAATCCTTCCATTATATGTGGACTGAAAAGTTTTCTCGTCGGAAAAGATAACATTTTGCCAAAAAAATCATTTTCTGTATTGCATAGCAAGCCCCATTCTTTGTCCCTTATCACTATTTTTAAAAACGGTTTGGATGCACCTGCTCGATTTCCTAATTCGAAACATTGTCTTACTCGGCGTTGCGCAATTCTAGATGAAGCAGGGAATCTTGTTATGTGAATAGCGGATGTTGCAGTTTCAAACGGATCTTGCCTCAAATACTCCATCAAATTTCGATCTTCTTCATTTGACGATTTTCTATTATTTAAACCAGACCCAACAGTCTTTTCAAGTGTTTGGTGATAGCGCAATTTTTTTACAATTCCTTGAACAGTACTTCTAGGTACTCTGAAATTATGCTATTTTTCCATGAGACCACCCTATTTCTACTAAACATATTATTCTTGCTTTTTCAATAATACTTAAATGAGGCATTTTAAAATCAAATAAGATAGACAATACTTTGACAGATAACGATAACAATTAACACGTTAAAGGTAAAAAGTTGCATTTACAGTGTCACAGTTTAGTGTACGAAATTATCTGTCGTCAACTGTACGTAGTTTATAAATTTAAAAAACTTGTGTTCATTTATTTACCTCCTAGACCCTTAAAATGCCATGTGTCTAATTATCAAAGATCAGTACTTAACCGAGGTAAACTTTGTGTTATCTTATATAAAAATGTGTTTTTGCATAAAGGAGTCAGCTATTGATCCAGCTAGGTGGCATGCATAGGTAATTTTATAATGTATGCGTTGTAAGTGTAAAGACAACGTATATTTTACAATTTTTAAGAATCCTGCTTTGCCACTGCTATTTTAAACTTCAATTTCCTTTTGAATGTGCTACAACTTCATACTCTTTTAGTTTACGTAATATTTACCATGGTAATAAGTTATACATGTATTTTCCAGCAACACATACACAAGGAAAATTTCCTGGCACATCAGCCTTCAATATACATTTTCCTTTATTCTTGTTTCGCGTATTTTCTTGTTTTCGTTCTTGGCGTAACGAGATTATATGTAAAAGCCATCCTGACATGGACTGTTTCCAAACTAAAGTGATATTTTGTTTATATCCAAAGTGAGGTTTTCTAAGGCGTGTGAGAAAATAATGTATAGCCATAAAAAAGAAAGTGTACCTATAAAGCTGAAGCATAAATTTAAAATGTCGTTTCAATAATGAAATTGTTCTCGGTAAAATTTTTCGAAAAAAAGATACAGAATATTAAATGCTTTAAATAGATGCAGTATCTGCTATGCATTTTAGAGGTTTCATTGTAATTGCTAACGTTAGTGAGAGGATTAAGAAACTAAGTGCAGCGTTTGGATCGAATTCAATCGAATCGATTATTTCTTAAAGGGCCTAAGTGGTATTTCGGCCATTTTCTGTTTGGTGCGAAAATTCAATGCTCGAGGCAAACTTTAGCGTTTGGTGCAGAAAGGTACTAACTATCATTACCGCGTAGTTGTGTTTATGGGCGAGGAAATATTTGTTTAGTGCAGAAAGGACCCAAGTTAGCCAACTTAGCCCCTTTAAGAAATAAATGTTAAAAATTGCGTCATGACGTATTTGACCTTCCTTCGGTGTTTTGTTTCGGTTTCAAATGCAAGCCTGTCGGATTGTTTTTAGTTGTAAACTAGCTTTGTTACCGTGCATTTGGCCGCATTAAAAACGCATTTGTGACAACTGCCCCGGGCAAAACAAGAACCACTCTATTGTCAGACTCTGTTTGGCCCTTACTGACATGAAGCGCTTTGAGAAAATTGATCACTTTTTCCCTATCCGCGGGCATTCGTTTTTGCCCTGCGATAGGGATTTTGGTGTTGTAAAGAGGTCCTTGAAAAAATTTGACAGAATATTCATAAGTACACGGAAATTATTGTAAATTCAAGTGCCAAAAGAAAGTTTACAGTAAAGAAAGTTCAAACCAATGCCTATCAACTGAATCCGAGAAAAAAAATGTTCCTCGAGCTCAAAAAACGTCTTTTGCAATTTCCATTCTCAACCATTACGCATACAGCTCTGAAACTCCAGGTTATGTTGTTGCATCAGAATATATTAATGGCATTTTTGGTGTCAGCCACTTCCGTTTGGCTTTACCAAAACAAAAAAGTCATTTGAATATGGAATGGCCCACAGTACCAGCATATCCTGACGGCATGGTGCCAATTTTGGAATCAAAAATAAACCATCTACAATGTCTAAATCAGTGGGTACCGGAAGATAAGCAAGATTTTTACATCCACATAATAAATTTCTGGAAAACAAAAAAGCCCAAGGAGAAGACATCTAAATAGAGCCAAAAAATATCATATATTTCTTAAATATTTTCATTTTAGTTAGAATGGCATTTTATTTTTCACGTTCTTGTTAATAAAATTGCTTTAAGTTTGATCATATGTTTTTGTATTTGTATTTAAAATATATATTTCATATAATAAACAAAATAAAAAGAAAAATAAATGAGTATATTTCTAAAAAAAAATGTATATTTCTAAAAGGACCTAAGTTGTTTTTTTTTGAAAATTCGCCATAGTAAAAAAAACAAAAAGCAATCCTCAATATCACTAATTTACAGCTTTAAGTAAACCATACTTTAAATTAAAAAATAAAAAACATAAGAAATGTACGGGTTTTATGAAAAAAATATATTTTTCTGTTTTTCTCAAAACTAGCAAATATCACTTAGGCCCTTTAAGAAATAATCGATTCAATCAATGTAACCTTCCAACACTCACATGAGCATCTGAGACCTAGACGCTCACAAAAATAAATATAACAGCTTCTTTCCACTCTTAGGCTGATCCAACTGATCGTGCATACAGAATAGCGAAATTTCTTGGAACTCCAATACAATACACTGTTCGGTAGACACGCTGAACGTATGCAAATACCAACTAACGACTTATGTAGAAGTTGTAGAGATGAAGAAGAGGAGGAAAGTATTCAGCATTTCTTGTGTGAATGACCCGGCCTCGCGAGAAGAAGGTGCAATGCCATGGGCGAACCATTTTTTAATCTAAAGGAAGTGAGCAGCCTGCAACTGGGTCGACTCACTAAGATTATAAACAGCAGTGGCTGGTTTGAATGAGCTGTCAAGATTCTTCTACGATCGCGTTAACCATCTGGGGGCTGATGCAAATAGGTTCCACGAAACACGTGTGGTACCACAATGGTCCTTACAGAACTACGTGTGACTGTTTGGACAATGCCAGAGGTCTGCTACTCTAACCTAACCTAACCTAACACAATACAAAAGAATATCTCTTAGGAATCCTTGGAAATCCATATAACTATTTTTTTTTGTATCGAAATCTGTTTAGTATAAGCAGTAGTAGTTAAAGGGACGCTTAGCGCCAAACAAGTAGTGTATTTCCATCGTTTCTGTCATCCCTAATTTACGTCTGGGTTAGGGCTGGGCGATATTGAAATTCCAACATCGAATATCGATATTAAAAAAATATCGCGATAATATCGATAATATCGATATATCGATATTTTATTTTTTAAATATCGCTATTCGATATATCGATAATATATTATCGATAAAACATAAAAATATTATATAATAAATACAGGGTCACCAATACAGTCCGCATCATATGGGATTTTTTTATTAATAGCTTTATTTAAAATTTGACTTTGGCATCAAGTTCTGCTTTGATCGAGATGAAAATTAAGCAAAAAATAGTAGTCACGTGATTCGCATTATCTGTCAAATTTTAATTTTTTATAGTTATTAGAAAAAGTTTTTCTAAATGCAGTTTTTAGCCCACATGCAATTTCAGCTGCATAAGATAATTTTGATTTTTTACCTATATTTTGTAAATTGCACCACTTTTGCAAAATAAGACTCAACGCAACCTACATAAAACTTCTCAGTTTTGACAAGGCTTTCTTTCAGATACATTTTCTTTAAAGCAGCGCCATATTAAATGTGTGTTTTTCTACAAAAACGTTATTATGGCATAGCTTAACAATAAATTATAATATAGGGGTTTTAAATTAAATCGTTGAAAATAGATAAACTTTACGTTGTTAAACTAAAATTTATTTTCCACTTAAAAAACACTCACTGTGTTCTTTTTTGTCTTAATATTAAGGTGTATTACTTTCAGACACAAACTACGTTTTCAAAAATACTTATTTTATGAAGTTACCTTATACAGGGTCAAAAACAAATAAACTTTGCATCACATGCGACCAAATTTTAATAGCCCATTTTTGATTTTGTAGAAGAACGCACATTTATTATGGCGCTGTATAAAGCCTTGTCAAAACTGAGGAGTTTTATGTAGGTTGCGTTAAGTCTTATTTTGCAAAAGTGGTGCAATTTACAAAATATGGGTAAAAAATCAAAATTATCTTATGCAGCTGACATTTTGCATGTGGGCTAGAAACTGCATTTAAAAAAACTTTTTTTAATAACTTTTCGATCGAAGCAGAACCTGATGCCAAAGTCAAATTCTGAATAAAGGTATTAACACAGAATATATAAAATTCCCATATGATGCGGACTTTACTGGTGACACTGTACAATATTTTCTTATGTGCCCTGTAAAACTCCGTACCTTCATTTCAAGGGGAGACTCTAATTATGAAAACATGAAGAAAAAAGATTGAATTAAATATTGGTCCTTAAATGTATTATAAGAACGATATTGAAATTCCAATCGAATAGCAATGTAAGCAGTCGATATATCGATAATATCAATAATATCGATAATATCGATTATATCGATAAATATCGATAATATCGATAAATATCGATAATATCGATAAATCAATATTTTATTTTTTAAATATCGATATATCGAATTTTCGCCCAGCTCTAGTCGGGGTAATGTCAGCAGGAGGGACTTACAGTTTTATGTGGGCGACAGATCTTACTCTAGCTTTGCTGACCGACTACCATTGAGGCAACGTACTACCGGATCAACAATCCATTCGGATCGGTCAAACTTTTTAAATGATAAATGTAATGATAAAAAACGAAACTAAAAAGTAAAGTTTATCACTCTATTTCTAATTAGTGACCTCAACACTACCCCGTAAAAAAAACGGTAACATCCCTTTATCGTCACCACGGGAAATATAAATATTTAACAGCTTCTAAACACGGATTTTATTATCGTCTCAGAATCCTTTACCAGTCCATTTTATCTGGTGTGAATTTAACTATCTAGTGAAGGTGTTAACTAGCATTTGTGTGACATACTTCCAAATTGTACAAGAGTATAAAGGCGTTTTGACTATTTTTACCATATTTGAATATAACTTACAAGCAATAAACGTTTTTTTTTAAACCGCATGATGCCAAGTAAAATATTTCAATTTTCAAGCAATACGACGTAAAAAGTTTGCGGCAGAGCTGTGAAAGAAAAGCCAACGTGCTCTAAACCACAAGGAAACGTGACCTATAACATAGATAAATCATTTTTGGTGTCGTTTATTACAAGCCAAAGAAAGGCTACGACCACGACGTTTTAATGTTGCTGTGTTGTTAAATACGAAAAAGTTGTACAGTGATCGGCCAAATTTGTGCAACAAACTGAAACAATTTTAATATACTAACTACATAGAAAATTACATAAATTTATTTTCAACCAATTAGAAGGCTCCTTTTTGTTTACGTTGCTTATAGCAACGGGAGATTATCGCGATAATTTTGTTAGTTCCTATTTACTCAATGAAATTAATAAGTGATATTTTTTCTGTCAAAAATGAAGTGCTTTATATCTATTGGTAAAAGTCGCTCAGAATTAAATCAAAATACATTTTGTTGCTAACGTATAATTTTTATTGATACTAACCAATTTGCTTTCCATATCGAACACCGGGGCTAAAAGAGACACATCAAAAGTTTAACTAAACTCATCGGAAATATGTTTTTTTAAGTTTCATTTGAAACTATATGTAGACATGTAATTTCAGATGTTATGGTTGAAAACGAATTAATGTTTTTAATATTCCTGAAATTTTAGTAATAAACCTGAGTTACTAACAAGTAAAATCAACTTCTACTGTAAAAATATAGTGCGATATTTACCTAAACTCATCGGAAATATGTTTTTTTAGGTTTCATTTGAAACTATGTAGACATGTTATATCAGATGTTATGGTTGAAAACGAATTAATGTTTTTAATGTTCCTGAATTTTTAGTAATAAATCTTAGTTACTAACAAGTAAAATCAACTTCTATTGTAAAAATGCAGTGCGTCATATTAAACTAAACTCATCGGAAATATGTTTTTTAAAGTTTTATTTGAATTTAAAACTATAAAGACATTGGATTTCAGATAACAAATTTGTTATTTAATGTTTCTCACATTTTGGTAATAAAAATGAGTTACTAACGGGTAAAATGAACTTCATTTCTAAAACTCTAATTAGTTGCAATTAACTAAAGCCGCCGGAAATATGTTTTTGTAGCATTTTAGCAAAAAAAATACAATAAGAAAAAACTCCAATTTATTAAATTTTCTTACCGAATCTCCCACGCAGCTGAATTAATTGCCGATAATTCTGCTGCTAGGGAGATTATAAGTGATAATTCAATTGGACTATAAAGAATACCTTAAATAACAATGTATTAACTTCTTTTCGAATTATATAAGTTTTAAGTACCACACGCTTCCGAATAATTAAGTTTTCTAAAGCTGATATTACCAAAATTTTGCTTCTGTTTTTTTTTCGATGCTTCGTCCAGGTGCCGGATGCACTTCGATCAGGTTTGACCCATTGTGCTCAAAATCTGCTTATATCCTATTGTTTTAGTGCTAAAAATGTCCCCATCTTCCCAAATAAACTTATTTCTTATATGGTGTAGGTATAGGGTGTAATCTATGCATCAAAATAATAAGAACAAACTCAAATGGTGTTATCCAATATTCATTTGTTTTCAAATTACAGCATTAAATAAAATAATAATATTGTTAAACCAAAATATTGTTTTAAATAAATCATTGGTTTAGTAAATTTTCAAAAATACCGCCATTGACTTCCAAACATTTCCTGCTTCGTTTACGAAGGGCGCGCGTAGCTCTTCTAATTGTTGATTCGTGCATTTTTTTAATATTGAGTGCAGCATTTCTAATGCGTCTAATTAATGCATCCCTAGTATCTACTTTTACTTTGTATACCACATTTTTTAACCAACCCCATAAATTATAGTCCAGCGGTGTGAGGTCTGGCGATCTAGGAGGCCAACTAATAGGACCACCGCGACCAATCCAAATCTCTTGAAACTTTTGGTCCAAATATTGCTTGACCCGACGCGATGATCGAAATGGGCAGGCGCTCCGTAGTGTTGATAATACATTTAAATTCTGATGTTTAAAGGAATCTCCTACAGTAGTCATTGCCATTCATTTTGTAAAAAACTTAAGTAGTGATCTCATGTAAACCAATACTAAATTACGCAACGTATATATAATGGACTGCTCTCATAATGACAATGAATATAATAGACTAAAAAATTGAAAGACAATCAATCAACACAGTACAACTTCATATAATAGCTTGGCAATACTAAAAGATTAAAGCTGTAAGTCTCACAATTAAAAACACTTACAAAAGTCTCTAGAATCTCTAATGTTTTCATCTGCATTCTAGTGCTCATTAACATTTGCATAAAGGGGAATATTTTAATTTGTATAAAGTAGAACTTCTCAAAAAATAGAGGGAGTGACGGCTGACTAAACTTATATTTAAATTGCTTTCCTGCAAGATATAAAGGGGCGAAAGTGGCAAACCTGCTATAACAAAGGGTACACCCAATTGTTTTTTCTTTTATTATGGGGGTTTTTAGTAGTTAACCGGGAGAAAATGACGTAACATAAAAACGCAAAGGGCCATTTTCGTAAAAAATAAATGGGGTGGTCGGTAATGAATGGGTTAGAAGAACTTCAGGTTTAGAGATATTTGAAACAGGAACATTTCCGTGATAATATTGCGAAGGTATGCAGGCTGGAATTGGTTAAATTGTTTTTGATGCACGTACCTAATTTTTTGGTCTTGTGCAAACTAACTAAGAATTCTTCTTAAAACAACGATATGTAGAACCAGTTAGCCTAGTTTTTAATTTATTGACAACACTATGATATATTAAAAATTGTATAGAATTAATTAAAATAAAATTAATGAAGATTTAGTAAAAATTAAAGTGGTTTGACTCTTACCTATTATCTTTTAACATCACTCAAACCAAGTGTTTTCTTAATAATAATATTTTTAACAAACGAATAATAATAAGCCACACTGAAAAAAATCCTTCTATTCCTTATAAGATTTTATATACTCTTTATGCAACTGTTTACTACTATATGTGATATCGACGCGCTTTCCCACTGTAAGACAACGAAAATCGCTAGACCGTTGTGTAGTGATAATATCACGGTAATTTAGCCAATAGAAAATATGATTTAATGCTACATCTGCATGGTTTATAACCATTATTGCTCTGAATACTCACAATAATTATCAATTTCTATTGGGGGTGTAATTGAGTTTTACATACTGTATTAGTTCCGACTGGCAGTTGTAATGAGACTGGCATTAATCATAATAATATTTGCTTGTTACGGTTAATAAAGCAAACACTTACCACTAAAAATCAGTAGGTACTGTAGTTCCAAAAAATTTCAATAGCTTCTAATGTGATATTGTTCTTGTCGTTTAACATTGTATATGATTATCAATTATGCAAAATAAAAAAATAAAAATTCGTCCATAGAATATAAAGTTCAATACTATTGATGGGTTGTGCGAAATAAGAATCTTCTATTGCTTTATCTGACATGCTAAGTTTTAAAAAACTTCAAAGTAAAAATAAATAATTGAAACAGGTATTGGTACGATCAATATAATTCAAAAACTGGACAGGACAGCTAAAATTCTAGACTTCATACAACGATGTGACCTGCCCAACAATGACGGTAAAACTAATACTATGGCGCGCGACGATTGCCGATCGCTACGAACTCCCACTAACGTCTTGGTGGATTATAGGTTCTATTGGATGAAATTCGTTTTTGGGAACGCTATTCTGTTTTCTTAATTGCAGAGATAGTACTTTACTGGGAACAAAATGCGTCGCATTGAGAAGATACAATTTATTTCTTAACAAAATTGCTGTATTAAAAGTAATTCATTATTCAACAATACTGTGCTGCTAATGGAATTGATTACTACCATTAAAAACACTGTTCTAGCAAATCTGGAATTGCAATCTGTCTTAGCAAACCGATACCCTACTATGAAAACCTCGTAAGTGCAATTTTTTGCAAAATTGAACTTTATGCGTCATTACATTAAAGGTGTCATATTTTATGTTATGTGAGAACCTCGTATGGTCATCATGAATAATACGCCACCTATTGGCGAATTTGAATACCTCGTAAGTTACCCGTTTAATATTTCTAACTGAAAACCTCGTAAGTTTTAGATTTTGGTTAGATAAATAAGAGTAGGTAAGTACTTTTATTATTTTTATGTGTAATCTAAGGATTGTTACATAATGTTCTACTAATAAAATTTAAGCTCCGTTACATTGTAAAACGTTAGTCATTCATAGTTTATTACTAAAAACTGAAGAGGTTTTCACATACCACTATTTTCAACTAACACAAAACAGTTTTTCTTTGCTACTGCAAAATATAGGAAAATGCACTTACGAGGTTTTCAAAGTAGGGTATCGAAACGTGTTATATTAGATCATTTTCCTTAGTGTGCACCCTGTAAATTTTTACATTATCACATTACTTAAAATCTTCTTTTTAATTAGTATATACTATGTATAAAATTTGCTAAATCCCTTTTCTAATTGAACACATACAACAAACAACAAAAACATGGCGGCAGCTATGCAACAATTTTAACTAAAGAAGGCGGTTAATTTGGCAACTCAATTTATTTCAAACCCCCGATTTGGCTATATATCAAGGCTATCTATAAGCTCTTTTCAACATACATTTTATAATGGTAGTAGCAAACAATTTTGTAGGGGAAATTGGTATAATACGGCATACTAGGATAAAATGGCACACTACCTGTATAATAAATTACGCGCATTTCTTAAATCCCGCCATGCGATTTTTGACACTGGTGGGGAGCATACGACAACTGGAGATTAAAACGAAGATGTCAGTGGATGTTTAGCGGTGATAGGTGTTAGTTTGTTTTCGTGTATGTTTGAAATCGTTTGGAGATTAAGAGAACGTGCCTAAAACGCATAACCTACAACTTATTGAACAATTATTTATAACTTGACAGGTAAGTAGGATACTGAAGCATGTTTTTGTATTATTTGTATATTTTAAAAGTATTTTATAAATATTTAATAACAAACAAAATTTACTTAGCCGTTTTGGATAAAATGGCACAGGGGTGATATGTTTAAAATGGTACTGTGCCGTTTTATCCAAGATTATTAAATAATATTATTTTGTGTTTTAGATAATGCACGTTATTGCCTCAACTGCAACAATTACAGAATAAAATAAAACGAAAGAGCCGGGGACCAAATGTTTTAAACAGATATTTTTGTAGAGTGACTGGATGTATTTGGAAGCTATTTTACCTCTTTAATATTTTTCGTTAAATGAGCTGTTTTGCCAGAAGAAAATATTTACAATTACCTGCATACATCAATTATTAACAATAAAATAAAACAAAGTACAACAAAGTTAAAAGTATGTATTGTAAGAAACTAAGTAAAACAAAAACGTTACTTAAGCAAATGTGTAAAATGACCGCCATCTTGCTGAATACACTTATTAACACTTAAAAAATGATATTGGACCCTATCTAATGTCTCGGGGTTATTAAAATGGTTGCCTGCATTTAAACTCCGCTGCAATAAATCATCGCGTGTGTTTACCGGAGTCTTGTAAACTTCTGTTTTAATAGCGCCCCACAAAAAGAAGTCACACATATTTAACTCAGGAGAACGTGGTGGCCATTTTACTGGTGCATTATTGCCCCTTCCAATCCATCGGTTGGGATATTGATGATGTAAGTATTACCGAACGGCAACGGAAAAATGGGGCAGGGCACCATCATTCAGATACCACATTTTCCTCCGAAGTAAAAGGGGCAAATTGTCCAGAAGAATTGGTAATGTGTCTTGCAAAAAATTTAAATAAATATTTCCATCTAACCTGTCTGGAATAACAATTGGACCAATAAGGTAGCGATTAATAATACCTGCCCAAATATTTAATTTAAATTGATGCTGATGATGTGCAACTTTAATGGCATGTGGATTTTCATCGGAATAAATATGTTCGTTGTGCAGATTGGTTACTCCAGATCTTGTAAAGCACGCCTCGTCAGTAAACAAAAATTTGGATCACGGATTCTTTTGTTTCTAATAATTTGACAAAATGTAAGCCGCATGGGGGGATCAGTCGGTAAAAGTTCCTGGACTTTTTGCACGTGATAAGGATGTAACAACACTGTTCTTTTAAAACCTCATTGACAATCGTTTTAGGAACATGTAACTCACGTTCTAAGCGACGGGTACTGGTACTTGGTTCTTCTTCAACTCTTTCCAGAATCATCTCTTCTGTTTCCACAGTTCGAGTTGTTCGCATACGACCCCTGCCTTCAAAGTTTTTCTCAAAGCTGCCCGTTTCCCGAAGATGACGCTCGATATTGGCAAATGTTTGGTTGTTTGGTATTCGACGGTTAGGAAACCTCTCCATGTAAACCCTAATACTCTGACGCCCATTTCCTTGACAAAACCCGTATGCCAGAAGCATGTCAACATTCTCAGAGTTCGTATAATTTTCCATTTTTAATGGTAGAATGAACTTGTAATTCAAGAATGTTGATCGTATACTTGAGTAAATTTCATAGATTGGTGACAATTTGTCAACAATTGTCAAATTATTAAATGCCATAGCAACAAGGTCACTTAAAAAAATATTGTTACAGGTAATTTGATTTTAATATTATTACTAATAATACTAAATATTGTAAATATTTTCTTCTGGCAAAACAGCTCATTCAACGAAAAATATTAAAGAGGTAAAATAGCTTCCAAATACATCCAGTCACTCTACAAAAATATCTGGGTTGTCATAACGCCGTTCATATAAAAAATGAGGAGAAATGTTGACGTATTATATCACTTTTATAACACTTCCATTTATTTACAGCCGGTGACTAGAAAACGTCATTTTATAGTATTAGTCTACATACTAAAAATCATTAAAATCGATTAGCAGGTTTTCACGTATTTTAGGAAAAACCAATATTTTTACAAATTTTTGACGCCCTCTACCGGCTAAACGAGACAATTTTGGATATAACTAAGTCGGCTTAGATCGACCTATTTTGACGTCAGGAGTCTGTGGTCAAACGTTGTACACGTATTTTCCGGACACCCTGTATATATTTTCAGTTTTGTAAAAAGTATGCCGAATTATACCAACTTCCCCTAGAACTTTACATTCTATTGCTACGACTTAAAAGAAGGCTAATCCTAAAATTTATTTGCATTTTCATTATTTTCAGCTTGTATTAACTATTATTATCTCCGCTAATTTATTTAAGTTGAACCCTTTACTCTTAGTACCTAATTTAGACAATTTCAGACTTCTGGTTTTCTTCTTAAGAAACCGCAATCCTTGTTATTTATAAGCATCCGGCGCGACATCGGAGAAGTGAGAAAATGTAACATTTGCAAGGGAGGAAGTAAGGAACAGCCACATAGATACAGGATGCCCTTTCAATATTAAGCACGGAGGGGTGTTTAATTATTAAAGGGAATGTGTCTAAAGAAGCCTTGGTTTTACGAATGCTGGTTGGTGTGATCTTAAAACAACTAGAACCCATGGTTTATTTATCAAATCTAAGTTCAGTGACACCAAACTTCTGAACGTCTTAAACTTTAAGTAGCCGACTGACTGCCGCTTTGTTGCCTGCAATTAGTGTGCGACCGAAACAAGATTTTCAGCCAAAACCGAAACCGAAACCGAATCTTCGGCCTTCGTCTCAGTTTCGGCCGAAACCGAAACTTAAAAATTTTATTGTATTACTGAAATTTAATTTATTTTATATGGGACGAGATCGATCTTGGGAATGAATTGAACTCTTCCCACTAAAAAAAAAAGTCAACAGAGAAAAAATCTATTTGTATAGATAGTACTGCCTACCCAAAGTTAGCCGAACGGTGCGCGACAATTCACGAACACTGAGTTTCGGCCGATTTTTGGCCGAAACTAGATTTTTTGGCCGAAACTAGCGAAAACCGAAACCGAACCTTCGGTCGGTCTCTACCTGCAATGCTCGACGATCCGATAATATATAGATTTGAATTTTACTGCTACAATAAGATTGTCATATAATCTCCCTAGCAGCAGAATTATTACCGATAATTTTTTTCAAGCCCACGAATGTTTTTGTTTGTATTATCAACAAAAACATGATAACCGAGAAAAAATGATCGGGAATTAATTCTGCTGCGTGGGAGATTCGGTAAGAAAATGACATAAATTGGAGTTTTTTCTTATTGTAATTTTTTTGCTAAAATGCTACAAAAACATATTTCCGTCGGCTTTAGTTCATTGTAACTGATTAGAGTATGAAGTTCATTTTAGCCGTTAGTAACTCATTTTTCATACTAAAATGTGAGAAACATTAAATAACAAATTTGTTATCTGAAATCCAATGTATTTATAGTTTTAAATTCAAATAAAACTTTAAAAAACATATTTCCGAAGCGTTTAGTTTAATATGACGCACTGTATTTTTACAATAGAAGTTGATTTTACTTGTTAGTAACTAAGGTTTATTACTACAATGTCAGGAACATTAAAAACATTAATTCGTTTTCAACCATAACATCTGAAATTACATGCCTACATAGTTTCAAATAAGACTTAAAGAAACATATTTCCGATGAGTTTAATTCATTTTTTGATGTGTCTCTTTTAGCCCCTGTGTTCGATATGTAAAGCAAATTGGTTAGTATCAATAAAAATGATAAGTTAGCAACAAAATGTATTTTGATTTTATTCTGAGTGACTTTTGCCAATAGATATAAAGCACTTGATTTTTGACAGAAAAATTATCACTTATTAATTTTATTAAGATAATAAGAACTAACAAAATTATCGCGTTAATCTCCCGTTGCTATAAGCAACGTAAACAAAAAGGAGCCTTTTAATTGATTGAAAATAAATTTATGTATTTTTCAGTAATAAATTATTATTAAAATAGAAGAGAAATACAGAATAGAGGTAATTTTTTTTTATTAAATAATTCCCAACGAACTTTATAAGTCCATTACAGGGAAAATATTACACTAACTTAAAAATAAACAAATATAAACAAAATTTTTTTTTTTTACAAAAATATAGAATTACAATACAGAATACAATACAAATAAAATTAATAAAATAGTAAAATTTAAATCAATTTTAAAACTAATTTCCGAATAAAATTAGAGTGCTTTTATTTCTTTAAAAAATACAACTTAGTTTTCTTTTTAAAGAGTGTCAATTTTTTTATATTTTTATACATATTTGGTAGGGTATTATAAATTATAACCCCATTGTATAATAATGATCTTTTACCAATATTGCTTTTAATATTTACTGCTAAAATACTTTCATTTTGCCTTGTGTCATGATTATGTACGGTATTTAATTTTTGGAATGTGATTTTTGATTTTTTTTGATGAGTGGATATTGAATGAATAATTACACATATTTTTAATTTATACAAATTTTCTAAGTTTAAATATCCTAGTGGTTTGTATAAATTTATTGTTGGTTCTAAAAAAGGAAGCTTGTAAATACATTTAATAAGTTTATTTTGTAATTTTTTTAAAGGGCTTATTATTGTAGAGGTAGCAGATCCCCAGACGGATATTAAATATTGAAATTTAGAATAAATTAGAGAATAATAAATATTTTTTAAAAGCTTAATTGGTAAATAATATCTTATTTTATAAAAAATTCCAATCAATGGGGTAATATTTTTCCTGAGATAATC
The DNA here is from genome assembly GCA_963969555.1 of Polydrusus pterygomalis. Lineage (NCBI taxonomy): Eukaryota > Metazoa > Arthropoda > Insecta > Coleoptera > Curculionidae > Polydrusus > Polydrusus pterygomalis. The sequence continues at coordinate 28,117,109 of OZ018379.1, forward strand.
GATATGTGTTTTCCAACTTAAATTTTCATCTATATGCAGTCCTAGAAATTTTATAGAATCAGCATATTTTATGATTTTATTATCAAATAAAATTTCTTTTTTTGATAACAAGCTGTTTATTTTTGTTTTAGTAATATATATAAAAGAAGATTTTTTAAAATTTATTGATAATTTATATGACTGAAGCCAAGAAAAAATGATTTGTAAATCATTTTTTATTTGATTTTGAATGTCAAAGTAATTATCGCCAAAATAAATAATAGTTGTATCATCAGCAAATAATTGTATCTTACCATTTAGGTTTAATTTAGATATACTATTAATATATATAAGAAATAATATTGGTCCTAAAATTGATCCTTGCGGAACACCACATTTAATAGTTTTTTGAGTACTTTTACTGTTATTAATTTCAACATATTGTGATCTATTGCTTAAATAACTTTCAAACCAATTGTAAATATTTCCCCTTATTCCAATGTTATGAATTATTTGTAATAAAAAATTATGGTTAACTGTGTCAAACGCTTTACAAAGGTCTAAAGACAATAAACAGCATTTTTTATTTTGATCTATTTTTAATTGAATGTCTGTTATTACATCCATAACAGCAATTTCAGTATCTCTATATTTTCTAAAACCATATTGACTATCTGAAATTAAATTTTGATTATCTAAGAAATCTGTTAATTTGTTGTTCATAATTTTTTCTAAAATTTTTGAAAAAACTGGCAAAACAGATATTGGCCGATAATTACTTGGATCATTTTTTGAATTTGCTTTAAAAATTGGTGATACTTTAGCTAATTTCATTTTTGATGGAAAAATACCCTTTTTAACAGATAATTCAAATAGTTTAAGTAAAATTGGTAATATTTCTATTTTGACTTTTTTAATAATTTTTACTGATATTTCATCAAAACCGCTTGCTTTTTTTATATTAAGATCATCTATTATCTCTTCAATTTCACCCATGGTTATCTTTTCTAGGTTCAAAAACATCGAGTTAGGGTTTGCATTTTCAGTATATCTTCTTATAAATGGAATTTGATTTGATAAATTTTCGCCAACATTTATAAAATATGTGTTCATTTCTTCGCATATGGTTTGTTCGTCTTTAATTTCAATACTATTGGATATAATACTATTAATGTTGGTTTTGTTTTTCTTTGACTTGTTTGTCAATAATAAATTAAAATTTTCCCAAATACCTTTTTGGTCACTGTTCAAAAATATGTTTTTAAAATATTTTTGTTTTGTTGTTCTTATTGTTTGTTTTACAAGTTTATTTAATTTATTAAAAGTCTGCTCATATTCTTCAATCATTGGATATTTCTTCTTTTTTTCATATATCTTGTCTCTTGTTTTAATCATTTTTGCTAAATCTTTCGAAAACCATGGTTTCGAATTTTCATTAATTTTTATTGTATTTGTATATGATGAGGATTCAAATATTTCTAATATCTCATCATATAGTTTATCTGGTTCGTTAATTAAATGTTGCCTATTTTGTAATTTTATTAGGTCATGTTTCAATTTATCTATAAAATATTCTCTAATTTTAATATTTTTGAAACTTCTATTATTTTTGGTATTTTGTTTAGGTATATTTAAAATTTGTATTTTATGATCACTTAATGGACTTACTATAAACTTTATCTCTAGTTTATTTTGCATATTTGTTAGAGTATGGTCTATCAAGCTTTTGTAGTTTGTAGTTTCTCTTGTTGAAATAGTAGTATTGCAAAGTGTAAAATTATTTGACGAATATATTTCTAAAAGTCTTTTTGAATCACTAGTATTTTGAAGTAAGTTAATGTTCATATCACCAACCATTAAACATTTGATTTTATAATTGTTTAAATTTTCAAGTTTTTCTTCAATAATATTTAAAAAACTATTACTTTTTACGGATGGTTGCCTATAAATACCACAAATAATAAATTCTGGAGATTTTATTTTAAGTGCTATATATGATAATTCACCTTCAATTTTTTCTAAAATTTCATAGTCAAATGTCTTTTTCACAAAAATGCCCAATCCACCTCCTCTCTTTTTCCTGCATGCATATATTGAATTAAATTTTTTGAAATTATAATATTTTTCTTCTTCTTTGTAAACCCATGTCTCACTAATTACTATAATATGAATATTTTCATCATCTGCTAAAATTTCAATTTCATCCATTTTATTCTTAATTGATCTGGAGTTTATATATAAAACTTTAAGATTTTGTATAATATTTATATTATATTTTGCCATTATTAATTATAGTTTATTTTTTCTTTGCTCTGTTTAATTTTCCATTGATGCAATATACAATCATTTTTATTTGCTTCATGATTATAATCATTGTTTTTATTATATAACTTATTGTAAATAATGCAGTTAGAACACTTTGGAAATTTTTGTTTACAGTCCCAATATTCGTGTTTACCTGTACAAAAAGAGCAGATCTTATCTTTTTTTTTACAATCTTCTTTCTTATGTCCATATCCACAGCATTTAAAACATATCATTATATTTAAGTCTTCTCTCACTTTACATTTATTCCACCCTAATGATATATCTTTGTCGACTAATTTTCTAAAAGTATCTCCTTTTGTCTCGAAGTAAATAATATATTGATTTGAATATTTTGATTTTCTTGTATATTTAATGTCTAGTGAATCATTTTCATCTAGATAGTTTAAAGCTCGCATTTCTTCTAGAAGTTCCATATTATTGTACATTTTTTTTGGTCCTATTAACACTAATCTTGGTAATTTTAACTTTGAAATGTAAATTGAATATTTTTCATTTAATTTTTCTTCTGATAATATTTTAATTTTTTCTACGTCCTCTTTTGATTTTCCCTTAATAATAATTCCGCCATTTCTTATTTCCTTTATGCCATTTACTGATGCCTTAACAGCCATTGGATTAATTTTGTTTTGTATTTCATTTTTAGTCTGCTGGTATGTTTGATTCTTCTTTGGTTTAATAATCAATACTGGAATATTTTGATTATTAACAATTTTTTTATTGGATTTTAAAATATCTGAATATAGTTCATTTTTTTCTTGTACAATATTTTTTTTTTCATCTAAGTTTTTTAAAATTTGATTAATATTTGAATCAATTTTGTTTAATTTTGAAGCTATATTTATTTTTTCCAGAATTTCCACTTTGGATTTTACTTCATTCGTATTTTGAGTCAATTTTTCAAGTTTTTCGTTTATTTGATAAATAATGTCTTTAAATAGTTTATTTTCTTCTTCTAGTCTCTTGATTCTATTTTTAAGTTCAGATGAACTTTCATTGTCTACGCAATTTATGCATGTCCATTTAATACTTTTCTTTTTTATTTCAGTTGTTTCTTTTTTTGATAGTTTTGTACATGATAAACAAAACCATTCTTCACATTTAATACACATTAATGAATAAGTATTATCTGTGAATTTATAACTACAATTTATACATTTTTCATTATTCACCTTTTCTCTATTAATTTTCATTTTATTTGAAAGACGTGTTGATTTTCCTGCCTCCATTTTATCTTGTGTATTTATGTAAAAGTTTTTGACAAAATTTTCGTATTTATGATCGTTTGGGTACTTTTCTGGTAAATAGGTATTTTCATTGTCACTACTATCTTCGAGGTTACATTGTAAATTTGGGTTATTTGTCACTGTCACTTTTTTTTGTGTCAAATCCTTTTTGCGTTTTTTATCCATTTTATTACATTAGGAACTTTTTGATTACAAATTGATATTTGACTGATTTCTAATCTTTTTGGTTAACACTATAATGAATCTTTTAATAATTTTTTTTGAGTAAAAACTACTTTAAAACCTTTTGAGAATATGACATCATAAGAATGACACTACCTAGGTTAAATTTTTTACTTGAATATAATAATATAAGTTTGCTATTACGATGAATTCTTTCTGTGTATATTTTTGAAGTAAATACTTGATCTTGATATAAAAAAATACTCTCATAAAATTTAATACCGTTTCCTTTAAGATTACTCTCCCTTTATATCCTCAAACTAAATATTTTATTAAATGATCGAGTCGAAGCTTGGTCCCTCATTTTCATTTAAACCGCCACAGTTATTATTTATTAGTATCCGGTACGTCATTCGAGCAGTGGGAAAACGCGGCAATATTCACAGAGAAGGAAATTGCAAGCAGCCACAGAGATTTTAAATGTCTTTTCAATATTATTCCGTAGCAAAAGAAAATGTTTAAATTGGAAACGATTGGGTGGATTAAATGAAATTTTACAATTGCCTTTTTATCGCTAATATTATTTTTATATTTTATTTAGTGTTATTATTTTCTGCTTACTTATGCAAATTTTATCTAAAAAGTACACTAACTGAAAATACTTCTCCCGTATTCAGTAAAGAGTTTTTATTAGAGACGGTCTACTGGTTTCAGAGATAATTCTAGCACGACGACATCGTTGTGTGAAAAACTTAAAGATGATATTTTAGAAAATTGGGATTCAAATTTTGTTACAAGTTTTCTAGATCTGGCGAAGCCTTTTGATTCTCTAAATCGTGAATTACTACGTGCAAAACTTAAATATATAGTAGCTAGAAAGAAACAGAAAATCCTCCTTCATTATTTTATTAGAACAAAACATGTATTCTTTCCTGTTTCGAATGTAAAAACATTCACTATCAGGAGACCGAAAAAAGCCTTTGCTGATAATGTTAGCAGAAGAGCAAATGGTAGATGGTATCCGACCGTAATGGAGCTTATATTGAAGATAAAATGGTGTGTTGGTATAACATACCGTGCTAGCAAAAATTATTTGCATCAAAGAGGGCCTTGCATCTAAGGACGTAATGCTTAGCTGTAGAGCTTAATACCTGTTGGGTTTGTTCGGTCAGTTACTACCTGAATTAACAATCAATCAGTTATTCCGTCATCTTTGACAGTCGTTACAAGTAATTTGATTCATCGCTAATTTTTCCAATTTCTTGAACAATTCACAGAATGGGCTTTACGGAACAGCACAAAACATTCATGGTTGAAACGGGGTTAGAGTAAATGGTGAGTGGCAATACAATCCGGGTTTGTGCATGGACGATTTTCACGAACATTTTCCTAACGTTGCTTTTATTGCTGGGGATTTTTATCATTGCCCGAAAAGAACCGTGGCTGTGTTTGGGGAAACAGGTTCTATACAATACAAAAAAGGAGCAGGAAGACCATCTGTAAGAACAGAAGAACTTGTTGCGAACGTTCGTGAAATAATGCAAAATACGCCAACAAATTGTATAAGACGCCTGTCCCAAGAAGTGGGAAGATTTTATGGAACATGCAGGGCTATTCTTAAGAAGAAGGAACTAAATTTATTTCCTTATAAAGTGCAAGTATTCCAAGAAATACAAGACGCAGATTTTAAAAGACGCAGGAATTACTCTCAATGGTTTACCCAAAATTTATTGGAAATAATGCTTGGAGCATGGCGGTGGCCAATTTCAGCAATTTATGTAATTATTTTTCTTTTTCTTTCTGTATATTCTTACTTTGTTAATTTTGTAAACAACAAAAATAAATTTGTATTTGTCTACTTTTTTTATTACTCATTAGTTTGGCATATCATGTCATAATATGAATTTGACAAAATTTTAACCTAGATTTGGTTAGATATATCCTCCCCATATCATTGTGATCTAAACCAAGCCCTACGTTTTTTAGTCCAAGCCCTCTTTGATGCAAATAATTTTTGCCCGCACGGTATGAATAGTAAGGGAGAAATTATAATTATCGGCGTACTGAGGTTGTAGAAAAATAATTCAAAACATAGAAAAGTCCTGACTAAATGGAAGGGAAAGTAAAATTAAACTTGTAAAAAGGATTTTCAAAAAAAAACAGTAGGAGTCCTATTAAAGTCAGCCAAAACTTACCCAAATTCTAAAACTAATTACACGTATATTTTAACAAAACAGCAAAAAATTAAGGAGTTAAAAGTGATTAAAAGAAAATATTGTGGCATATCGGACAAGTGTGTAACTATTTTTTTTATATTAGACTACACAGGGATCCAAGTTTAATGGATACCCTGGGGCGGGTAGACCACGACGGCCGTTTCGTCCTTGTTAGGACTTTACGGGCAGCCATAACGCAAGCAATTCCAATAACGACGCTAATATGTATTAAAAGCCTCTTTGCAAAATCAAAGCAGCCATCCATACACCGTAGCGCCATCCCAGCGGAATTAACTCCAATATAAAAGGCAGTCACACTGGTAATAATCGAAAGGTACACCTAACTAAATAAACCACGAAGTGCATTACAATCCAGAACGTTATTTGCGTTTTCACCGAAAACATATGCCATTTTGCAGACCAGAAAACAGATCAACGCCGGCACCCACTAGAATGCGCGCAATCCCTCTACCCGCCCCAGGGTATCCATTAAACTTGGATACCTGTGTATTCCAATATAGAAAATAACACACTTGTCCAATATGCCACAATATTCTGTTTTAATTATTTTCGCGGAGACTATTATCTTCTGAACAGTTAAAAGTGATGTTAAAATTTGAAATAATTTAATGTGTTAGTATTGACACAATTTCTTTTTTAAAACCTGTCTGTTTTTGCTGTAAAATTTAAGCGATTTTGCTTCTATCCTCTATATGCTTTCTTTCTTGGCGACATATCATAAACACAGCAAAATAAAACGAGAATTGTACACGGCATACAAAATAACGCAACTTTTTACTAATTTACGCCGGTTTACTCTATTTATTATTAAACATTTTGATCGTCGAAATAAAACGTGGCTCTAATATGCAAAGACGAAATATAAAAATCATGATCTTTTACTCGTATAGTAGAGCAATGCCCAACCTATTATTTAAAAGCTGTTTCAAAAATAACTTTTCCATTTTCGTAGCACAGTAACCGCAGCTGCTTTTATCAATTATTAATTGGAAAATGTGGAACACTGTACTCAACAAATCCGTCGATAAACATGGTTGTTTCGTGAAAAGCCGAGGGATGATTAAATAATAAAATGGAATTTAATTGAATTTGTCGACTGAAGAAGATAGACCGAATAATTATTTTATAGCAGACAAAAACCAATGAGAAAAAACTACGATAAACTTACGTATTAATGCATAAAAATATATTGCTTTAAGGAGATTCTTATATTTTTTTAGTTGTCGCATTTGTAATTTTAAATTATTTAATGTTAAATTGTGCTGGTTTATTTTATTTATTATTTATTTATTTATTCCAAATAAAATCCTAAAAACATTTGTTTATGCGGGATTCTCTATACTAGTAACAACATCTAAAAATATAATTTTTAAATATAACTAATTAAATACAAGGTAAGTCAAAATAATGCTTAAAATGTTAATATTCAATAAAAAAAATAAGAATATTTAAATATGTATAAAATTATTCAATTATTATTTCTTTTAATAAAATAATATACCTAACACTAATAATATCGTTTAGATATCATTTATAAATAAGTTTAAAAATAATAATTAATCATAAAATAAGTGCATGTTCAGATATTTTTTTTGGTTTAAAATTTAGCTTCTCCTTTTAAGTATTTTCATAGTTATCATTTTAAATCGTTTTATATTTAAAAATTTTAATTCTTGGGGTATTTCGTCGTAAAATTTCATACCTTGATAATAAATGGAGTTCTGACCTGCCCTAGTGTGTATTAAAGGTAAATAAATATTGAAAACAGTTCTTGTTAAATGATCATGTACGTCACGTCTGTAATTGAACTTTATATTTGAATGTTTATTTTTTGATATAATTTGGTGAACAAAAACAATATTTTGCATTAAGTGAATATCCCTTATTGACATAATATTAAAGTTTTTATATAAAAGTCTAGTTGAATATTGTCTATCCAAGCAATTTATATTTTTAATTGCTTTATTTTGTAAAACTTGGAAAGGGTTAAGCAAATTTTGAAAAGTTGATCCCCATATTAAAGTTAAATATTGTAAATGAGAGTAAATAATAGCAAAATAAATAGGACGTAACGTATAATTTGGAGTCAAAAAACTGAGTTTTTTTTAAATCCCCACTGGTGCAACTATTTTCTGTTTAATATATTCAATGTGTTCACTCCAGCAATTAATAGCTTCATCTATTACCAACCCCAAAAATTTAATTTTAGTTCATTGTTTTAAATGCCCGACTTTTAATTTTAAATCACTTCTGTATAAATTGGGTTTCTTTCCTATACATAAAAAAGAGGAGTTTTCCAAATTTAATGTTAATTTATGACTACACATCGATAATTCAATGATTTTCATATCATGATTTATAAAATTTTGTATAATTTCATATGAATCAGTGATGTATAAAATAGTTGTATCATCAGAAAACAATCTAATTTTCCCTTTCAATTTTAATTTAAATATAGAATTAATATAAATAAGGAAAAATAAAGGGGCCAAAATCGAACCTTGCAGAACACCACAATTAATATTAAGAAATTTGCTATGTTTATTTTTGATACGAACTTTTTGTTTTCGCTGATTCAAATAGTTTCTAAACAAGTCAAAAACTACACCCAAAATACCCATCATATCAATTTGTCTTAAAAGAATAGAAAAATTTGCTCTATCAAAAGCTTTGCAAAGATCTAGAGAAACAAGTGTACATTTTTGGCCGCTATCATGGGCCATTTTTTGAATTTCTGAAATTAAATCAACAGCTGCAGAATACGTATCACTTGATTCTCATAAGCCATATTGTCATTTAGATAAAAAAAATTATTGAATTTAAATGTAAATTACGACTATCCTTTACTATTCTTTCAAAAATGTTTGACATTATTGGCAACACTGATATCGGCCGGTAATTATTTAGTTGTTGTTTATCGCCTGATTTAAAAATTGGTCTAACCTCAGCAATCTTCATTCATTTATTATTATTAAAGCCTTTCTCGCTGTAATATTACATTTTTCGCCACCGCGTTATCGCCAAGAAAGAAAACACGTGAGAGACTGAGGAACAGAAGCGTAAACGCTTGGATTTTTCATCAAAAATAAACAATTTTTAAAATAGGAATTCTGGCAGTTTTAATGCGTTACAAAAGGAATCTCTTCCATTATTTTTTGAAAATACAGGGTGTTTTTTTAAGGTCGACGAGCGGCCATATCTCGGAAACTACTGGGTATAGAAACTCAGGAAAAGAAAAATGATAATTAAAGTGGCCATAAGAAAATTCTGGAAATAATTTTTAAGTTCCGCATTTTGCCGTAAGAGGGCGTAATTGAAAAGTAAATTTTAAAATTTTACATAACTCCGAAAATTCCACAATAAGGTATATGTTTGATAGCACCGTTTTAAAGCTTGGACAATTATGCATCATTTTGGTCTTATGCTCATTGGCGTACCGACTTTAATAAGAGTGGGGGAAGCTGTTGAAAGTGTAATCATTTAAATCGCTGTAACTTATAAACGACTTATCCGATTTTATCAAACTAAAGACTGTTTGGAAGAGAAATGTATGCACTTTCACCAATCGTATTTAGTTGTCCATAATATTTCTCAAAAAAAATGCTAGAGGGCGCAATTTGCAATAACAATACATTTTTTGATTTTACTCCGAAAAAATAAATCATACGGTATAATTATGATACCATAATCGAAAAGTAGATGAAATTTGCAAGAAAAAAAGTAAAGATCGCAGTTCGATATCTTTGTTCGTTTCAAAGTTATCGCCAATAGAATAATTTTTAAAACAACTTGCGCCCTCTAGCAATTTTATTAGAAACTATCGTGTACCATTAGATACGACAATTAAAGGTTCTTTCAAACAAGCTTAAATTTAGTAAAATCGGATAAGTCGTTTAGAAGTTACAGCGATTTTAATATTTACACTTTCAATAGCTTCTCCCACTCTTATCAAGTGAAAGTGTAAACATTAAAAATCGCTGTAACTTCTAAACGACTTAACCGATTTTACTAAATTTAAGCTTGTTTGGAAGAGAAAGGTAAATTCAATTGTCGTATCCAATGGTGCAAGATAGTTTCTAATAAAATTGCTAGAGGGCGCAAGTTGTTTTAAAAAATTTTCTATTGGCGATAACGCTGAAACGAACGGAGATATCAAGCTGCGGTTTTTATATTTTTTCTAGCAAATTTCATCTACTTTTCGATTATAGTATCATAATTATATCGTATGATTTATTTTTTCGGAGTAAAATCAAAAAATGTATTGTTATTGCAAATTGCGCCCTTCAGCATTTTTTTTTGAGAACTATTATAGACATCTAAATACGATTGGTGAAAGTGCATACATTTCTCTTCCAAACAGTCTTTAGTTTGCTAAAATCGGATAAGTCGTTTATAAGTTACAGCGATTTAAATGATTACACTTTCAACAGCTTCCCCCACTCTTATTAAAGTCGGTACGCCAATGAGCATAAGACCAAAATAATGCATAATTGTCCAAGCTTTAAAATGGTGTTATCAAACATAAACCTTAATGTGAAATTTTCGGAGTTATGTAAAATTTTAAAATTTACTTTTCAATTACGCCCTCTTGCGGCAAAATGCGGAACTTAAAAATTATTTCCAGAATTTTCTCATGGTCACTTTAATTATCATTTTTCTTTTCCTGAGTTTCTATGCCCAGTAGTTTCCGAGATATGGCCGCTCGTCGACCTTAAAAAAACACCCTGTATACGCGTTGTTATATTTTGAAGTTGGGCCAGCTTTCAATTTTCGTAATAATAGACCTCCTTCCTCTTGATTTAAAAAATATTCTGGATGAAGATTACTCCAAGTTTAAGGTTGAATTCTCAACGTCATTCAATCTATTGCCAACCTATAACCTATTTTGCGTTGATTTTTTGAGTTTATTATTTTAATAACTAATACTTAAAGAAAATCAATATCGTCGGTACATTATTTAGGTAGTATCTGATATATTACAAAAATATCAATTTATTTCATTGCTAATTTTGGGAGAATTGTATAGTGAAAGAACAATGAGTGACAATGACATAATAATGTTAAAAAAAATCTTACCCGATATTTTTCGCCATACAATTCTCCTAAAATAAGTTATGAAATTCCTTGATATTTATTAAATATGTCAATTATTACCTAGAGAATATCAAGTCGATACTGATTTTCTTTAAATTTTGTATAAAAGCTAGAAAACATAAATAAATCTACGCGAAATAGGTTATAGGTTGGTAAGCATGTTGATACTCCTACCTTAAGTAATTTTTTTTTACTCTACTCCCAACCATCTTTACAAATTTATTATAGGGATAAATAAGTATATACAAATAACTAACAATTATTATTACTCTAACTTAGTAGGAATATAGAATAAACTCTAGACAACTCGTCCACAACACAAAACTTTCACTTCAAAGAAATGAGATAAAAGTTAATTTGCACTTAACCTAAACGATATATAAAAAGACAGTTAAAAAAATATTCGTTGTGTATAAACGTTTGAATAACTGATTAAGAAAGAAAATTATATTAGAAATTATCTTTTTAAATGCAATTTAAATAAGGATATTTTTTTTAAAGATTTTAATATTTCGGATAAAATATTAGGTATATAATATTAATCCATTATATTATGACAATGACCGTTTTCCAAAGTTACGACTGCTTATTTTAATAGTTTGTAAAATATTAGTTTGTCCAGTACCATGTCTGTGAAGATCATGAACTTTTGTAAGTGTTATGTTAGAAATTTTTTGTTGTAAAAGTAAAGAATGAATAAATATGGAAATTTTTAAATTGCATAAATTATTTATATCTAGGTATTTATTCGGTTTATATAAATTTGTTGTTGATACTAAGTAAGTGCGGGAGTCTATGAAAACATTTAATAATTTTATTTTGCAGTTTTTTTTAAAGGTTTTAGTACAATTGAACAGTGGCGGATCCAGAAATACTCCTAAGGGGGGGGCCGTATGCAAAAAATCAAAATAAATCAGTATATTTATATTTTATATTGTGAAAAACGTAACACAAATTTTTGTAACAGGTAAACAAAAAAGAATTTTCAATGTTTCAACGGGCTTTAGGGGGGGCCCGGGCCCCAGTGGATCCGCCACTGCTATTGAATTAGCTGAACCCCAAATCGAAATGAGATACTGAATTTTTGAATTTATAAATTTGAAAATATAAATTTAAAGATATTATACAATGACGAATTTTAAAGAATATCCCAATTAACGGAAAAATGTAAGTTCAAATATGTTCTACGTGTTTTCTTCAGCTTAAATTTTGATCAATATATAAACCTAAAAATTTTATTTTTGAAGAAGTAGTCCATACTCAAAGTGGAGTTGAATAATATAGGGAAAAGAAAACCATAAAGTCTTTCTCCACAATTTTAATTCAGTAGCTAATAAGCTAGAATCGACATGTTTCGAGTGTAGAAACACTCATCATCAGGATGTTAAAGTTTTTTTAACATTTAACATCCTGATGATGAGTGTTTCTACACTCGAAACATGTCGATTCTAGCTTATTAGCTACTGAATTAAAATTGTGGAGAAAGACTTTATGGTTTTCTTTTCCCTATAAAAATTTTATGTTATCTTTGTTTGGCAATGTACATAAATAAAGATTTATTGACATTTATAGTTAATTTATAAGATTCTAACCAGTCAAATATAATTTTTAAATCTTTTTTGATATTTAATTGGTGTCCGTAATATTTTTAGCATAATAAATAATTATTGTTGTGTCATCGACACAAAGTTTAATAATTTGACCATATAATTTTAATTCTGAAATAGAATTGTTAATTTTGCACCATATATTTTGTTAATAACTTCGGACAACTAGATCAGTCACAATTCCTTTTTAAAATACGCAAAATTACCTTTTTCCTATTTTTAAAAGTAAGAATCGTCTTAAGGAGTTATATAGCAAAGTTTACTATTAGTTTGACTTTTATATAGTATTTGTAACTTAATGAATAAATTCAGTAATTTCAGTATAGTCATTTTTTTGGAAAAATTAAAACTTTGCATCCATCATTAGTATTGGACTTTATAGTCTATGGACGCATTTTACGATCTCAGTAAACCATGTTGCATAATAGATAATCATATGCAATGTTAAACGACAAGAACAATATCACACTAGAAACGGTACTGATTTCTAGTGGTAAGTATATGGCTTTATTAACCGTAGCAAGCAAATATTATTATGATTAATGTAAAGTTTCATTACAACTGCCAATCGGAACTAGTACAGTATATAAAATCAGATTACACCCCAAATAGAACTTGATAATTACTGTGAGTATACCATTCTATGATAGCATTAACTCCTATTTTCTATTGACTAAATTACCGTGATATTATCACTACACAACGGTCTAGCAATTTTCGTTGCATTACAGTAGGAAAGCACGTTGCTGTCACATATAGTATCTAGCAGTTGTTTAAAGTGGGGTGATCTCCATCGCTGGTTTTCATCCTATCTTTTTGGCAGAACTCAGAGGATTACTATTTGTAACATTTTATCTAGACCTATACTGGTCACTTCGGGGGTACCTCAAGGTTCCCATCTGGGACCCCTGCTTTTCTCACTATATATTAACGATATTTATAAATGTTTCATCTATTCGTATTTTCTTCTCTACGCCGACGATCTAAAAATATATTATGCAGTTTGCTCTGTGGAGGACTGTAAGCGCTTGCAAGAGGACCTCAACAGGGTCGCTATGTTTTGTAAAAAAAATAAACTTTTCTTAAACTATAAAAAATGTTTCAATATCTCCTTTACTAAAAATATTACTGTTATTATGTTTGACTATTACTTAAATGGTGAACCGTTGAATCGAGTGGCGCAAATCAAAGATCTTGGTGTATTTTTTGACTGTAACCCGCATATATTGCTAATAAGTGCTCTCGAATGTAAGGATTTGTAGCTAGAGTATGTAAATATTTTAGATCTAAGAGGGCAATAAAGTCAATTTATTTTGCATATTATGTTTATAGTAGATTAAATTTCGCCAGGGTTGTATGGAATCCTTATTATGAAAAAAATAAAGTTAGACTTGAACGTTTGCAAGGTAAATTTTTAAGATTTTTAAGTTGGAGAGTTAATGGGGTGTACAATGTACCTAGTATTTCTGTTATAAGAGAACAATTTGGATTTGCAACTCTGGAAACCCGAAGAATACAATCAGATTTAGTTTTTGTTTATAAATTGATGAATAATCTTTACAACGCATCTCATCTCCTCCAACAGTTTTCTCTAGATGTAGGTACCTCCTAGAACCACTAGAGAGCAGTTTTATTTTCATTTGACCCAAACAAATATTAATCTAGGCGTAAACGCCCCCATATTTAGACTAAGTTTTTTCTATAATATGTATTATCAAAACATTGATCTGTTCTCTACTTCATTACTACTGTTCAAGAAACATGTTAAGCGTACTTTAGTATAATTTAAAAGTTTAGGTTATAATATATTAAGATCTTGTGCAATTGAATAATTATAGATAAATAGTTTTATGAAGAACTCTAGTAAACAGTGGATACTGTTTTTGGGTAGTTCTACCTGTTTGTATCCTTAATTTCTAAATAAATAAATAAATAAGGTACCTATGCCATATATGACCATGTTCCTAATATTGCCACCCAAGCCAAAATCATGACGACATTACTCTTGAGGCCGGTATACGTACTAAACCATTCTTAGGAATGAAATCAACTAATTGAACGCACCAGAAAAGTGCCCAGTCTTCGTAAAGCATCGGAATCGTAGGTACTGCTTTTTGCTTGCCTCTGTTATAAAAAAATTGTCATTTGTTTGACGTTATATCGGCTTTCCAATTAAAATAAAAGGTGCAAGAAATTAGACAAGGAAAACCCTTGGGTACACGTTTTGTTTTTGTAGTGTTGTTATGTTTAATATAAAGGTGTTTCTTGAAATCCTTAGTTTTGTCCAGTGGATTCACGAATACCTAATATTGCCATCCTTAGGTAGACCAAATATTGCCATGGCAATTGTGGTTGAGTCTTGGTTTGGTTTCCTATACAAAATAGAAAAGCAAATCGATATGAAGTTGTGTTCTCTATGTGTAACAGATATGTCCACGAAGAATGTGTTGGTCTGACTAAGACTGACAAAGAAATCTTTATTTGTCCAGATTGTGAGATAATGTTTTTTTTAAGAATGTTATAGTTTATTTTGTTTTTTTATAAGAAAGTTCCTTTTTATTTTGTACCTGGGTAGCATTTACGATATTATGAAGTGTACCTACCCAAATGTAAATAAAGTTCTGTTTGGTATTTTGCTTATTTCAGTGTTTTTAGTGGTAATCCTAATATTGTCACTACATGGCACTATTTGGGTTACATGTTCCAAATATTGTCATTTTGCAATGTTTTTAAAAATGATAAAATAAAAAAAAATAATTGAAATTACAAATATATGGTATCCCTTCCATGTAACAGGACATGCTGAAGAATGATTTTCATTACGTACAGGTTGATCTAGTTGAAAATCTTGAAATGAAAAATAAAAGTTCCTTAGGGTGGCAATAATTGGCTTAGGTACCTTAAATAAAGAGTATGTCAATGCTTATAAGGAATAATAAGCTTTTTTCTCAGTGTATAGGCAGTTGTTTCTATCCTAGCTAGGTAGATGTTTTACCTAGCTTCCCTAACATTTTCCCCTCAGAAAATAATTGGCAGCTAAATATTACGCTCCTAACTACCAGAATGTCGATAAGCTACACGCAAAAATACAAAAACATATTTGTCTTCATAAAAGTTAGACAGGTTAATTGTAAACGTGCGTTACAGGGTGGAAAACTGTTAATTCAAAAGAAGCTATTAAAGTTTAGGAGCGCAGGCGAAAGTTAATTTCCGGTTCCTTTCTCGTACACAGTCTTTCTATTGAGGTAAAATTGTAAACGTTCTCGTTACTGGCAGCCTTCGATTCCATTTTCTTGCGTGTAGAAGGAAAACTGACGTACATGCACCCGATATCCCTCTATTGCATGCCAGCAGGGGTTTGATTTTCATTATACTTTAATCTGTAGTTTGATTCTTGTTGTTATCCCTTGATAAGAGATAATGAGCTTGATATAATGTCGTGTTGATTTTAAGCATTATTTTTATTAGAATTAATAAAACTATAACGAGATTGAACTACGTTGAATAAAAGTTAAAATATAGCTCACTGATTGTATTATATCTACATCAGTCGTAGCACAAAGACCTTAGGTCAATAGCATATTAATACATTTTCTTGTTCAATGTTTGCTTTTGTTTATGCTGCAACAAATGTATCTACTATATTCTAATTTTTTAAAAAATACAGGGTGTTCGAAAAATAGACGAAGATATTTTAGAGGGTGATTCCTTGTTAAAAAATATGAAAAAAAGTTTCTATAAACATAGGTCCGGAAATGCAGGGTTTTCAAGATGCAGGATGTTAAAAAAATAGAAATAAAAAATGAAATTATTAATTAAATTAAAAATACTTACTCGATGCTGTTGAAATTTAGCAATGATATTTGTTATATTAAGAGGCTAATTTAGCCCTAAATAGATTAAAGTTATTGAGTCCAGTGGCGTCCCGGGGGGCACCTTAGCGAATATTATTATCAAAAAAATGTACGCCACTGTATTTTTTGTAGCTTTAATATTTTTTGTTTAATTAAGCATCTGAAGATACAACTTCTTTGCCTCCTGTATTTTTTTCCTATCTCACTTCATTTTCGAGAAAAAAAAATAAAAACCGTTTTATTGTATGTCATTGGACAAAATTGGTTTATTAATTTCTACTAAAATAAATCACAAGTGCATTGGAAATCAAATAATCATTTCTGCATGAAGGATTGACATTTGCGCGTTAGTTCTTTTAGAAAAGAATTATACACTTTTTTTGGCGAAATTGTTCTAAAAAGTTTTTGTCTCGGTTTTTGTGATGGAAAATTACACTTTTGAGGAAATGGCAGACATGCATGTAATGTATGCACGTGCCTATAGTAACTGTTATGCAGCGAGGCGTCTGTATGCAGAAGCGTTTCCCAATCGGCAACTTCCAGATAGTAAAACCTTTGAAAGCGTAGACCGTAGATTACGGGAAAGAGGTAAATTTTCTTATTTCTTTTTTGTGATGTTTTTGACAATGTTATTTAGGAAGTTTTGCCGTTCCCACCAATGATAGAGGCCGGCCGAGGTCCATAAGAACGCCCGAGTTTGACTAGGTAGTTTTACGTGCCGTGGAACAAAATCCTGGTATCAGTACTAGGACTATAGCAACTATATTAGGGCGTAATCATTCCAACAGCACTGTGTGGCAGGTTCTCTCCGAGCAACTCTTGTATCCCTATCATGTCCAACGTGTGCAAGCATTACTACCAAGAGATTTTCTTCCTCGTTTACAGTTTTGCCAATGGTACTACCAAGAGGTTAATAATAATGGTAACAAATGGTAGATGCTGGCCCACCCGGCATCGCCCGGTGAGATACCATTGCATCGGCTTAGGCGGCGTGAAGTTGCTCTTGAGTTATTCTTTGAGTCAACGTTTCGTCGCTGTGCCGATGTTCCCGGTTTCCAGGGTGGGAAGAAAAAGCATGATGGAAGCTCCAGGACCAAAATACTCCGGAGGTAAACTCGCCCCCCGATCGGATCTCCGGGTGGGGGCTGATCCTGTGGCCTCATCAAGCGATATTAACCGAACATCCACTGTCTCCGACAATATATTGGGTTCCCCTAACAACACTCAACGGAGAAATAGTGTGGCACCTACAGTTGCTGACACACCCAAAAACAGCAGCTTCAAAATTGATTTCTGCAATATCAGAGGGCTTAATACCAACATCAATTCAGTCCACCAGCACTTACAAACATCCAAGCCCCATGTGCTCGCACTGACCGAGACAAAGGTCAGATCGTCAACGAACACCGTCAGCTATTTATATCCTGGATACGATTTTCATTTCCGATTTAGACGCAACTTTGGGGTCTGTCTCTTTATCCGAGATGATCTTTGCTGCCAACGAGAGGACACACTTGAACCAGCAGAGTTTGATGTAATGTGGTTTAAAATATCAACGCAGAAAATCACCAAGTTTATCTGCTGCCTTTACCGTCCTCCAAGTGACACCCATTACAGAGCACTCTTCGCGTCACTAGCAAACACAATTGACTTCTTGCAAACCAACCATCCTAATGCCGAAGTCGCTATCTTTGGTGACTTTAACGTCCACAATATCAACTGGCTCAAATACTCAAATACCAACGATGAACAGGGTCGTGAGGCGGAATCTTTTGCGATCAGTTCTGGTCTAACTCAACTCGTGGAAGAACCAACGCGAATTCCAGACCGAGATGGAGATTTTGCTAGTCTTTTAGATCTCTTTTTGACATCCAACCCTGACCTATACACAGTCACCGTTCATCCTCCATTAGGATCTTCCGATCACAAGCTTATTTCAACTCTAAGCGAGCTGCCAATTTGTTCTGAACAACCTCCTAAACCTCGTAAAATTTGGCACTACACATCAGCTAGTTGGGAAGACCTAAGGGACCATTTTCGCACTTTTCCTTGGCTGGAAGTATGCTTCTCTTCAGATGATCCATCCGCTTGTGCTCAAGAGGTCTCCGATGTCATTCTTACTGGCATGGAAGCCTTTATTCCATTCTCCAAGAAGCGCCCTTCAAATGGCAAGCCCTGGTTTAGCAAGAACTGCGAGCGTGCTGTCAGAGCTAAAAATCTAGCTTACCGACAATGGCGTAAAAATCCTACCGATGTGAATCGCACCATCTTTGTTACCGCTCGAAACCAGTGCAAGCAAACGATAGATCAAAACAAAGAGGCTCACAACATGAGGATCAAAAATAAACTTCTCGCCAGTCCTAACGGATCTAGGTCCTTTTGGTCAGTCGCTAAGGCCGTCAGTCAAAATTTTACCAAATCAAATATTCCACCGCTAACACGTTCTGACGGCACAATAGCAACCACGGCTGAAGATAAAGCGAACTTACTCGCAGAACTCTTTGCTTCACACTCCACGGTAGACTTTCAGGGAAAAACACCCCCGAACATTCCAACAGTTCGATCGGAAATGACTGATATCGTATTCCGTCAGCGTCCTGTCAAACGAATTCTGAAGGGGCTCGATGCCAAAAAAGCTTCTGGTCCAGATGAAATTCCTATTATAGTGCTCAAGAAATGCGCCGATGAACTCACACCAGTATTTTGTAGACTTTTTAACTTATCCTACAAAAAAGGAATATTTCCATCTTGCTGGAAAAAGGCGCGAGTCCAGCCTATACCAAAGAAAGGCAAGAAAACCCTGCCAAACAACTATCGACCAGTCGCATTGCTTTCAGTTATATCAAAGGTGATGGAGAAAGCTATTAACCAACAACTTATAAAATACCTGGAAGGCCTTAAAATTATCAGCGACCATCAGTATGGTTTTCGTAAGTCCAGATCAACAGGAGACCTGCTAGCCTATGTCACTCATCTTTGGAGCAACGCAATCGAACATCATGGGGAGTCCCGGGCTATTGCACTGGACATCTCTAAAGCCTTTGACCGTGTCTGGCACGAGGGGCTCCTAAGCAAACTGCGTTCTTATGGTATGCCCGGTCGATTTTGTTCATGGTTGTCTAGCTTCCTCAAGGACCGCTCTCTGCAAGTGGCGATTGACGGGTTTCTCTCAGACACCTTCACCATCAATGCTGGTGTTCCTCAAGGGTCCATATTATCTCCCACTCTCTTCTTACTGTACATTAACGACCTTCTAGCGAAAACAGAAAATCCATTATATTGCTTTGCTGACGACAGCACACTTATCTCATCTTTTACTTTGAAACCTCAAACATCGGCTACTGACGCACATCTTCGCAGACAACATGAGGTATCACGCCTCAATAAAGACCTGGAAGAAATTTTGTCTTGGGGTGACAGTAACCAAGTCGAATTTAACGCTCAAAAAACCCAGGCTGCAGTTTTCTCTAAGAAGGTCAACATTGCAGAACCCGATATCGTTATGGCAGGACACGCAATTCCACTGACTTCGTCTATTAATTTGCTGGGTGTCAACCTGGGAGGAAATATGTCTTGGCATAATCACGTAGTGGCAATCGCCAGGGCAGCTTCTCAGAAGCTCGGTATACTTTTCCGTACCAAAAAGTTGTATACACCTCAACAACTTTTGACACTTTATAAAGCCCAGATTCGACCATCACTGGAATACTGCTCTCATATCTGGAGTTCTGCACCGAAGCGTACCCTTCGGTTGTTGGATTCCATCCAAAGGAGAGCCGTTCGTCTAATCGGCGACCACGAGCTGACTAAGAACCTCGACAGCTTAGAACATCGAAGACAGGTTGGTGATTTGACTCTCTTCTACAGATATTTTCATGGCAAGTGTTCGACAGATATTGCCCGCTCGATTCCACCTAGAGTAATGCATAGCAGAAACACACGACGAACCACTGCCGCCCATCCCTATGTGGTTCAACTTAGTACACCCCGAACATCATTGTTTCAGAACTCTTTCATTTGGAGGACGTCATCTTTGTGGAACGGCCTTTCTGAGACCGTGTTTCCAACCGAATATAACCTCCAACGATTCAAGAAAAACGTGAATCGCTTTCTTCGCACACGCACCGCTCCCAGAGCGCCTTAAAGGATTTTCCTATAGTGCTTGTGCTCGATCATAAAAAAAAAAAAAAAAAATAGGAATTTTAATAAAACCATACTTTTTACAGACGAAGCAGGATTTTGGCGGAATGGTATTGTTAATTACCATAACACTCACGTATGGAGTGACGAAAATCCCCATGCTTTCGTGCAGTGTCGCCACCAGGAACAATTTTCTTTAAATGTGTGGATGGGTATTGTTGGTAACAATTTAATTGGTCCTATCTTTTTACCCTTAAGATTAAACGGCGAATCTTACTTAGAGTTTCTTCTACAAGAATTGCCCGTACTGCTAGAAAAAGTTCGTCTAAATATACGTAACCAAATAACTTTTATGCACGATGAAGCTCCTCCTCATTTTAGTAGACCTGTCAGAACTCATCTGAGTAACACGTTTGGTGAAAATTGGATTGGAAGAGGTGGACCAATTAACTGGCCACCTCGCTCCCCTGACTTAAATCCATTAGATTTTTATTTATGGGGACACCTTAAGACGATGGTTTACACTACTCCCATAGAAACAATAGAAGAACTAAGAAATGAAATTGTAAATGCTTGCGAAGAAATAAAAAATAGACCTCGAATTTTAGCTCGAGTTCGTCGTTCAATGATGCGTCGAGTGAGAAGGTGTACGGAAATGGATGGTGGACATTTCCAACATTTGTTGTAGTTTATGTTATGGTATTGGAAAAGTTGCAATAACATTCTTTCCTAGAAATGTTTTTTATTATTTGTGGTCCAATGCACTTGTGATTTATTTTAGTAGAAATTAATAAACCAATTTTGTCCAATGACATACAATAAAACGGTTTTTATTTTTTTTCTCGAAAATGAAGTGAGATAGGAAAAAAATACAAGAGGCAAAAAAGTTGTATCTTTAGATGCTTAATTAAACAGAAAATATTAAAGCTACAAAAAGACAGTAGCGTACATTTTTTTGATAATAATATTCGCTAAGGTGCCCCCCGGGACCCCACTGGACTCAATAATTTTAATCTATTAAGGGCTAAATTAGCCTCTTAATACAACAAATATCATTGCCAAATTTCAACAGCATCAAGTAAGTATTTTTAATTTAATTAATAATATCATTTTTTATTTCTATTTTTTTAACATCCTGTATCTTGAAAACCCTGCATTTCCGGACCCATGTTTATAGAAACTTTTTTTCATATTTTTTAACAAGGAATCACCCTCTAAAATATCTTCGTCTATTTTTCGAACACCCTGTATATCACACTAGAAGCTACTTAAATTTTTGAGAACTACAGTATTGATTTTTAGTGGTAAGTATAGGTATGCTTTATTAACCGTAGCAAGCAAACTCATTACAACTGCCAGTCGGAACTAATACAATATATTAAACCAGATTACACCCCCATTAGAACTTGATAATTACTGTGAAAATTACATAAATTCATTTCCAATCAATTAGAAGGCTCCTTTTTGTTTACGTTGCTTATACCAACGGGAGATTATCGCGATAATTTTGTTAGTTCCTATTAACTTAATGAAATTAATAAGTGATAATTTTTCTGTCAAAAATGAAGTGGCAAAAGTCTCTCAGAATAAAATCAAAATACATTTTGTTGCTAACTTATAATTTTTATTGATACTAATTAATTTGCTTTACATATCGAACACCGGGGCTAAAAGAGACACATCAAAAATTTAACTAAACTCATCGGAAATATGTTTTTTTAGGTTTCATTTGAAACTATGTAGACAGGTAATTTCAGATGTTATGGGTGAAAACGAATTAATGCTTTTAATGTTCCTGCCATTTTACTAATAAACCTTAGTTACAACAAGTAAAATCAACTTATATTGTAAAAATATAGTGCGTCATATTTATGAAACTAAACTCATCGGAAATATGTTTTTTAAGTTTCATTTGAAACTTTGTAGACATGTAATATCATCAGATGTTATGGTTGAAAACGAATGAATGTTTTTAATGTTCCTGAAATTTTAGTAATAATCCTGAGTTACTAACAAGTAAAATCAACTTCTATTGAAAAAATACAGTGCGTCGTATTAAACTAAAACCATCGGAAATATGTTTTTTAAAGTTTTATTTTAATTTAAAACTATAAAGACATTGGATTTCAGATAACAAATTTGTTATTTAATGTTTCTCACATTTTAGTAATAAAAATGAGTTACTAACGGCTAAAATGAACTTCATTTCTAAAACTCTAATTAGTTATAATTAACTAAAGCCGCCGGAAATATGTTTTTGTAGCGTATTAGCAAAAAAAAATTACAATAAGAAAAAACTCCAATTTATGAAATTTTAGAAGAATTAATTCCCGGTAATTTTTTTTCTCGGTTTCACTCATGTTTTTGTTGATAGAACGTTTCCCTCGTCTTCGACGCGGGATAAATTTCTATCAACAAAAACATTCGTGACATTAAAAAAAATTATCGGTAATAATTCTGTTGCTAGGGCTAGGGAGATTATAAGTGAGAATTCAGAGCAATAACGGCTATAAACCATTCTATGGTAGCATTGACTCCTATTTTCTATTGGCTAACGAAGATTTGGATGTAGGGTTAAAAGCCTCCTGGTATTATTTAACTATCCACCAAATTTCAGGATCTTAATGTTTCAGAGAAAATAAATCAACATTTTTTTAAATTAACGTTTTCCGTCAAAAAAATTGGAATTTAATTAATATTTTAGAAACGGTAAGAGGCATAGGATAATGTTAAAAAAAGTAAATAGGGGGTTTTAAAACAAGTGTTAAATATTTTTTTTAATAATTCCGAGACACCTTTGGAAATTTTCATTCTCATTTCCATTAGACATATTTTATACTTACAACCTCGACTTTCATCAACTCCCAAATTTAACATTATTCGCCTGGATTGATAAGGAGAATATACTTTAAGACTTTGTATGAGTTTAAAAACATTTAGAAAGCAAAGCAAAAAAAAATTATTAAGAAAGACCTGTATACACAAAATAGTTCTATTTACTGCTACAAGTAACAATTGAATGTGTTAAAATAATTCAATATTAGTTCATTTATTCAATTTTCAAACCTAATTTAACCCGTTAACCTCGAAAAAATATGCCCTCTGCTTCGAAACTTTAAATCTGACTCCCGTATTGATCCTACGGGCCGCCAAAAATAGGAGACACCCAAGTTCGAAGGGATTCGGATTTCTTCGCGAACAGCCGAATAACAAAAGTGACCTAGTTGAATGCCATCGGTTTCACGGCTGACTATCTCGATAAAAAAGCTGCCGCTGTAATATTTCCAAATCTGTAGTCCAGAGCTGTTGGGAATGGATTTTAATAGAGATAATTTTCTAATTAAGGTCAAGGGATCTTTATTGTTTACTTAATACGATTGGCATTGAAAAGAATTGGGAATGGTTTAAAATCAGGTTATAAAAGCAAAATGCCATTTTGTGGGAGCAGAATACACTTTTGTGTTTGGAATAAATAAGTATATTGCGTGGTATTTATGAAAACCGATTTAGCTTTTATTGTCAATATTAAATAATAAAGGAAATTCATTCAAGGTAAAATAAATATGACAAAAGAATTATTAGCATAGCATTCAGAAAAAACATAATCAAATAATATATTTATACAGAGTTGCCCAGAAGTCCGGAATAAAATTAATATACCCTTAACCTGTAACTTTTGGGGAAAATGCTTGGACACGTCAATTTAGTTTTCTATTGCTCACATTTTGGCGTTATTCGTTTGTTTTTTTATAGACATTTGTCAAAGATATGAAGACATCAATCTTTTTTTTAAATGGAAACATACAGCTTGTTATACATCATTTGAAAGCAAATATCTCGTACAGTATGCTCATATATTTTGGCGCGATTCTGTCAAGCTATTTCAAAATGGCAACTATTAAAATTTGGAAGTTACAGCGATTTAAATGTTTACACTTTGAACAGCTTCCCCCACTCTTATTAAAGTCGGTACGCCAATGAGCATAAGACAAAAATGATGCATAATTATCCAAGCTTTAAAATGGCGTTATCAAACATATACCTTAATGTGGAATTTTCGGAGTTATGTAAAATTTTAAAAGTTACTTTTCAATTACGCCCTCTTGCGGCAAAATGCGGAACTTAAAAATTATTTCCAGAATTTTTTCATGACCGCTTTAATCATAATTTTTTTTATCCCAAGTTTCTACGTTTAGTAGTTTCCGAGATATACCCGACGACCATTCTTAGTTGTCCACCCGGTACAAACAAAACAAAACTAAGGTTTCTTATAAATGTAGGAAAGAAAGAAAAACTAAAAGTCTTCCTCCACGAAATTTAATAGAAATAGATTCTTTAGGGGTCTCTACATGTTTCGAACGTAGAAACGTTAATCTTCAGAAGACAGATAAAATTTATATTGTGCTGATGGTATTAACAGAAGAGAAAATGGTATAAAACCCCAATGGAGCTTTTATGGCATTGATAAATTAAAATTTAGAAGTGACACATATAAAAAAAGTTGACGAGAGTTAAAACACGCTGAGCATGTGAAGAACGTTGGTAAAGGAAGTACAAACAACTAAACTAAAAGAGGAAGAAGAAAAAGGCCTTCTAAAAAGAAGGTGTCATTTATATAAATTTTTTTGTAAAACCATTGATAATAATATAGTAGGGCAGTATAAAGATAAGAATCTAAGGTATAATTCATAATATCAGAATAGTTGAAAATGGTTTTTGGGGTATTTAGATTCTTATCTTTAAACTGTCCTACTATATTATTATCAATGGCTTTACAAAAATTTGTATATAAATGACCTAAAAATCTTTGACACCTTCTTTTTAGAAGGCCTTTTTCTTCTTCCTCTTTTAGTTTACTTGTTTGTACTTCCTTTACCAACGTTCTTCATATGCTCAGCGTGTTCTAACTCTCGTCAACTTTTTTTATATGTGTCACTTTTTTTAAATTTTTCAATGCCATAAAAGCTCCATTAGGGTTTTATACCATTTCCTCTTCTGCTAATACCATCAGCACAATATAAATTTTATCTGTCTTCTGAAGATGAACGTTTCTACGTTCGAAACATGTAGAGACCCCTAAAGAATCTATTTCTATTAAATTTTGTGGAGGACGACTTTTAGTTTTTCTTTCTTTCCTACATTTTCAACTCCACTTTAAGTATGGACTACTTCTTCAAATTTTCTTATAAATGTTTCTCCATGATTTTTATGGTTAGTCACTTGCCTCACGCCTTATACGATGCTATTATAGTGCGGTCATTTTCATTCTCATCATTTCATCCCATATTTTATTTTTAGGGTTCCGATCATAAGAAATATGAGTTCACAGTAGTTTGGTTAGCATCAATATAGGTTACAAATGGCATCATTTATCAAATTATTCTTTTATGGTTCATAAATTGAGTGTACAGTGCATACAATCAACTAAATTATTAAGGATTACCCTTAAGCATAATGTGGGATTCCCACCACATAAAGGTCTTTCTCCCCATGCAACATGTAACAAAAGCTATTCACCAGATTCTGTCATCAAAACGAATCCGATCTAATCACAACTGTAAAATTAATTCAACATATACAATGGAGGTACGTAGTGTTTGATAACCATCTCTTTACGCATATCCGAGAGGGCTGGATTAAAACATGCGTAGCCCTTTATTTTTGGTAAATCAGGGACAATAACACATGAGGTGTTTCCAAATTTAATATTCGTTGATTCTGTATAATGAAAGGTATATTTGTGTTAACTTGGAACGAAAGGATAAGAATTTGTTACTTTATTGGAATAAGTAGTAAAACTAATTTTGACAAGCAATTAGACTTCTGTGATAATAAATACTTAGTTGTTGGAGATCAGTAATAAAAAAATTCACAGATCTTGCACCTTACGCAAGCATCCTATGTATTGGAAATAATTGACACAGCTTTAAAATTTTAATGTCCTATGTGATGTAATTAAATCCCACATTCTGATTTGTATTTTGTAAAAGTTTAAAAAATGTTCTTTAATTCTACAGGGTCCGCCCAAATTAGGTTAACAAATGGGATAATTTTTTATTATTGATTTCTCAGAAAATTTTATTCTACATAAAAGTTTTGCATCTTGAGTAAATCATTTTGACGTATTCAAATCTTCTGTGGCATATACAGGGTGAATATAAAATAGAAAAATATGACGTCAGTGGCTCAAAAAATTTTAAAAATTTAAAAACTGAAACAGCCATATTAACAGTTAATATGTAAAGTTAATATGAAAAGTGTACAAATTCAATAAGAGCAAAAATTTCATTTTTAACTTGACTTTTCTTGAAAACTATTAGCACTAGAAAAAAACTTTATTTAACTATTTATCTTGGATTTATTAGTTCTTTAATATGGCTGTTTCAGTTTTTAAATTTTTTAAAATTTTTGAGTCACTGACGTCATACATTTCTATTTTATATTCACCCTGTATATGCCACAGAAGATTTGAATACGTCAAAATGATTTACTCAAGATGCAAAACTTTTATGTAGAATAACATTTTCTGAGAAATCAATAATAAGAAAATTATCCCATTTGTTAACCAAATTTGGGCGGACCCTGTATATGCAATTATTGTGCTCCCACTTTTTGCCTCCCACTCTTTTTTTTTCGATATAATATTCCGATTTAAATAACGTGAACTCAACTTATTTAACAAAATTATTATGGCAGTCTTCAAAACACAAATATACATAATTATATAACTTATCTCAATAAAACACTTTTTAACAAAATTATTATGGCATTCTTTAAAACACAAACTAAAACTAAACATTATTTACTCGCCGAGTCATATTTTTCTATTTTCTATTAACCCTGTATATGCCACAGAAGATTTGAATACGTCAAAATGATTTACGCAAGATGCAAAACTTTTGTGTACAATAACATTTTTTGAGAAATCAATAATAAAAAAATGATCCCATTTGTTAACCAAATTTGGGAGGACCCTGTATATGCAATTATTGTGCTCCCACTTTTTGCCTCCCACTCTTTTTTTTTTCGATATAATATTCCAATTTAAAAAACGTGAACTTACCTTATTTAACAAAATTATTATGGCAGTCTTCAAAACACAAATATACATAATTATGTAACTTATCTCAATAAAACACTTTTTAACAAAATTATTATGGCATTCTTTAAAACACAAACTAAAACTAAACATTATTTACTTGCCGACTTTACGCAGTTATTCATATTTATTTTTACCAAGTATTAGAGTATTATGTTACAAGACCGCTCGAGATATTGCGGTGTTGGGTCGCAACATATCGACACCGCGACACCAATGCAAAGTTTGCATAAAAACGATCCCAGTAGTATTATCAATATTAAAACCAAAGACATGTTACAAATTAACTAATACTGCTACATTAAAACAATGTGTAATAATCTCGACAATCTGAGTAATTTAATCTGAATAAACTATTTTAGATCTAGCGAACGGAAAAGCAAGAATTGGCAGCATCGCATTCATTAGAGAAAACTATTAGTAGGTACTCGAAATCTAGTTCTTGGCTCAGAATATCCCATCCATTACGTGATAAATGTAACAAATTAGATGGACTGAGTTTGCTTTAACCGTCAGTACTTTCAAGTAATTGTGGCCCCAATACAGGCACAACCACCTTAAAAGAAGCCGTGAAACAGAAACATCGACAACACTGCTTGAAGATCCATGTGTCACGTGACTTTTTTGAGGTTATCTATGCTTTAGTATGTAATTTATGCGCGACGAAGGTGTTAACTTTGCGGTTTTTCGTATTAATTTGTATTTTTATCCGGTTTTCGATTGATATCTAATAGAAAATTTAAGTAACATGGTTGCTAAGAACCTCTACAAAATACTAGTTAACATTTTTGGTGCGGGTTTGCTCTAATGGCATTAATAAAGTGAGAAACCGAACAGCCTGGCCGGCCGGCGGTTTGTTTATGGGTCTTTATAATGGTGGCAGAATTTTATTTCTTTTGTATTCTAGTTAACTCTTTGGGATAAACTTTATTGTTTTGTGGCTACAGTTAATTTATTAAATATTGAAGTGTTTATTTAGCTTGAAGGTATATGTGAATTAGTTTAAAAATATCACTAGTAGAGATAGTTCGTAAGTAGGTCGGATACCTCTAGATACCTAGGTACTTAGGTACCCAGCTAACTTTTCAGGTCTGGACCAATGCTGGCCAAATACCCTGTTGCCAGAATGGCCATTATGGCAAAGTATTGGCAAACGGCCGAAACCTTTATGGCCAATAGATTCTTTGCCAGTACAGTTCTGGTGACGAAACTGTACTGACCCCGAACCCTATATACTGGACTGTCAAAGTGAAACTCGTACACCCTAAATGTTTTAAATATATATTTATTAGCAAATTCATTTTGTATTTACAATAGGTAAGATTGTGAATAGAAGTCAGAGAAGTCATACTACCGTTCAAAGCATCCCCGACCGCAACAAAAACGAAAATAGAATACAATAAAGTTAAAAAAAATCCTGAAAAATGTTTAATGATTACGTCGAACGATGGATTTTACAAAAAGTGTTATCAGTCCATGGTCCATTATCAGTCTGCAGTGTCTGCACAAACAAATACACTTTTCTCTCACTTTCAATCACTTGAATCACAAAATTTGTCTGTACGCTTACGCCAAGACGCTATATAACATCAAAATGGCCGAATTCGAACCTCGAACGATGAGTTTCGAGAAGGCCGGGAGGCAGGACAACGCTGCCAACTTTTGAGTTTGTTTTCCGTTTTAAAAATATTAATTTTAGCATGGGATCGGATAATAGATAATCAAACCTTGAAACATTAACAAAGTAAATTAATTACAATAATATATAATTTTTAATTACAAAATATATTTACCATCTGTAGAAGTTGAATACAAAAGCTATCGATAGACTCAATAACTGTCAATGTAGCTATGTAAAAATGGCTCAAACGGCAACGTTGCGAACTTTCTTTCATAGGACCGACCAATAGGAATTAAGCAATTTATCACGTGCAATAAGGAAGTTTTGGAAGAATTGGGCCATTACCAAGCCGGTAGCAACTAAATGTTTTGCATGACGTCATGCTGTTAATACACAAACTATAAAATTGTAAAACATTTTAAAGAAAGATTGTGTGCCACAAGTAAATGTGGACTTGTCAAGTTGTCATTTAAACAGTAATTGTGATTGTGTAAAAATTTATGTATGCACGTTTTTACAGACACCTGGCCAATGACTTTTTCTCATCGCATTTCATTACTACCGTTACAATACAATGAGACCAATGCTGGCCTAGCATCGCGATTTCGTCATCATATGGCCGGTATCGAAATGACAATGTGCCAGCAACTACTTTAATTATTGTGACTTTGGCCAATACTGCCAGTGTAATAAAGTTGAAATGCCGGCATTGGTATGCCAAATCGCTATCGTGGCCTGCACCTTGCCACTGTTGCCAGAACTGGGCCAAAGGATGGCCATTGATTCATTGTTTGCTGGGTAAGTACTATTTTTTCTTTTAGTTTGTTTATTTATCAACATGCCAAGCTCTTGCTGTATTCCTGGGTGTAACTCTAACTATAAAAGTGTTTTAAAAGCAGGTTAAGAGAGTGTATCAGTTTTTCACTTCCCAAAAGATAAAAATCAAAAAATTCGATGGCTAAAAGTCATTACAAGAGCTAATTGCTCGCCCACACAGTATTCTGGAGTTTGTCCACAGTGATAATATATTGCCTGATGGCACCACAAAAAAAATTCCAACTAAAGTGAAACTAAATTTAACAGCTGATCCGTGCTTTTATCCCAATTTGCCTGCTTACTTGTCAAAAATTGTTCTCATTCCTAGAAGATGTCCAGCGGGGAGAAACGAGGAACAACAAGAGCGTACCTCTCAACTTAATTAAGCTTTCGAGCAATTAGATTTTATAAAAAGTTTTGACGATCTCAGTAATTATTCACAAAAAATTAATACTTCTAAATTTTGGAAAGTAAAAATTGTAAGTGACTCAAAAATATATTTTTATAGTTTAGTTTTGACAAATGACAGTGGACATTGATATGAATATAAAGGTTTTTTTAGAAGGTAATGAATTGCCTTACAATGATTTGAAATGGATTTTACCCTTTGAAAAAATAAAAATGTCGCCCGTTGCCGCGCGTCATAATAATAGCTTGTGGATCCGCAACTCCCAGCTGATGCGGCGTTGCCCGATGTCACTTCATGGCTTCTTGTTAAGGTGGTTGTTATACAGGTATATGAGCCCACAGCTGTGATCCAAAGGATACAAATACCTGACTGATTTCTTCAGAAACTGCTGAGGGAAAAAAGCGCCTAACATTTCTGTGTGATTATAAAAATGTTGATCCTCTCTATGGATTCTTCCATGGATTGGAGAGGATCTTAGCAACATACAATTCGGTCTAGTCATCAAGTTCATTAATATCAGAGAAGCTCTAATTTTGTTGCGAAAATAATTTGAGAGTAGGTATATGGTTCGGTTCTGTGCAACATGTGTTATATGACCATTGAAGTGACAAGACCACGTGAGAGGTATTGGTGGCTGAAGGAGACAGCATGCCAGGTTAAACCATCACTTTATAACTTTATGTAATGTAAAAATTTAAATATGTACAAATTGAAACATTACCCTTAAAAATCTAGTTATTATTTATTTTAGAGCTGTATGTAGTTGCTTCTCGCTTTTTTGGTATGAAATATTTTATTAATTTATCCTTTTAAGGATATCCGGAAAAGTAAAAGAAAATGGCAAGAAGAAATATTCGAGGCAATCGGCTTAATATATTTAGAGTCGAATACTTACGATAAAAATACGATTGAAGCCAAGTTTGATGCCAACGTTAACTCACCTGAAACAAAAAAAAAATATAAAAGAAGTTTCGATAATGTTTTTTTTTTATTTTTTGCATAAATAAGGACTAAAGTGTTTATTAAATTATAAAAGGGTTAAATAAGAATGTTTGGAAAAAAAATGGATATTTTTACAGAATTGTTGGTCTGGATATTAGATATCCCAATAAATACCTAATGAATGACAAAGACCAAAATAACTCAAAATGTGAACTAAATTAATTTCGCGATTAAATTCGTATACAACCGATCATAAAAGTTTTAAGAAACTACGAAACAAATAGAACTGATGGTAATTACATGTCATGTTCTATATAGCGTACTAGATTAAAAACTATACAAACTAGTAAATATATAATGCATTATGGAACCTAGGTCATACTTAAAATGTCAGCAGACATTATAAAACTTTTGTAGTACCGTGCGAGCAAAAATTATTTGCATCAAAGAGGGCTTGGATTAAAAAACGTAGGGCTTGGTTTAGGTCACAATGATATGGGGACGATATATCTAACCAAATCTAAAATACAAATTTATTTTTGTTGTTTACAAAATTAACAAAGTAAGAATATACAGAAAGAATAGTCCTGAATTTCCTTATAAGAATAGTCCTGCATGTTCCATAACATCTTCCCACTTCTTGGAACAGGCGTCTTATACAATTTGTTGGCGTATTTTGCATTATTTCACGAACGCTTGCAACAAATTCTTCTGTTCTTACAGATGGTCTTCCTGCTCCTTTTTTGTGTTGTATAGAACCTGTTTCCCTAAACACAGCCACGGGTCTTTTCAGGCAATGATAAAAATCCCCAGCAGTAAAGCAACGTTAGGAAAATGTTCGTAAAAATAGTCCGTGCACAAACTCGGATTGTATTGCTACTCACCATTTACTCTAACCCCGTTTCGAAAATACGCTTCAACCGTGAATGTTTTGTGCTGTTTCATAAAGCCCATTGTGTGAATTGTTCAAGAAATTGGAAAAATTAGCGATGAATCAAATTACTTGTGACGACTGTCAAATGACGGAAGAACTGATTGATTGTTAATTCAGGTATTAAGTTCTACGGCTAAGCATTACGTCCTTAGATGCAAGGCCCTCTTTGATGCAAATAATTTTTGCTCGCACAGTAAAAAGCTGTCGCGATTAAAATTTAAGAAAAAATAAAAACTTATTTGAGGAAATATTTTATGGTCAAAAATGTTTATTGCTCGATAGTTCATTTATTATAGGACAGCTTTCTCCATAAATCAGCTTAAAAACTTTTTTAACAATAATTTTACTTCAGAACAAAAATAAAATTTAATTTACAGCTTTTGTGATAATCCAAACGTGACTGACTGCGCCGGCAATCCACAGAAACCATTTCTTCAAGGAAGGGCTGTGTCCCCCTAATAGCCCATGTATTCCCGGTGATCTCGGAAATGGCCGATTCATAAATAATGTCGCAAGAAAGGTCCGAAATAAAAATGCCCCAATCAATTACGTGCACTGTCTCTTTTCCCATCCTTTTTGATTTTACTTTTCTTCCGGCCGATCTTGTGGCGGATTATTTATTTATAACTTGACAATTAACTGTGTGTAGCTAACCATTGTCCTCATCCATCTTGCACAACTTGATAAAGTTACTTCTACATAATGGAAAAAGTAATTACGAAAATTACTGCAATCCCATAATAAAAAAGTTATCTTAATCGACTTATCAGAATGCTCTTTTTATTAGTATTATTATTATTAGTGCACTTGACCAACCCAGAGTTTTATGCTCCGATTATCTATTGTAGTAATAGGTTTATCGTAAAATTTTTAAAAAAATCCCAACAGTATGATGTGCTCCCCTTACTACTTACCTTTTACCAAGGTTACCTTTCACGAGTGATTTATTTTTTTATTTACAATGTACTCTACAGAATACTAAGTTCTAAATGGTACATATATTAAGACACATAGTTTACATTGTATAATTATTCAATGTCTCTTTAGCGCCCCGAGACTCATTCCAAAAATTTCACAATCTGCAAAATGTCTGTTGTAATTACTTAACATCCTTTCAATAAAACCACTTCTACCGTAATTTGTCCTATGTGTCCGTTCCAGGAACAATTGGAGTTGTCTGGTTCTTCTTACTGGGACGCGCAATGAGACCTAATATGCAGTAACCACTCGCAGTTCACAAGAACATTGATAACCTTGTATAAAAAAAATGAACAGAGCCTTCCTTCTGTGATGTTCAAGCGTTTGTAGACCACATAGAAGGAGCCTAGTTTCATAATGAACGCCTTGATATAGAAAATTTAATTTAAAAAGCAGATATTTGGCAAATTTATTCTGTACCCTTCCCAGTCTGTCCATATGACATTGATAATGTGGACTCCAAATTACAGAGCAATATTCCATAATACTGCGCACCAAACAGTTGTAGAGGGCTATCAAAGCCTGTGATAATTTAAGACATGAGGGATCGGTTCCACAACGTTCTTTGAGGCCTTTGTTTATCTTACGTTACCTACCCTTTCTGCACTTAGAAAAATGCCTTTTATTCCTTATAAGAATTCACATAGGTACTCTTTATACAACTGTTTAATACTATATGTGACAGCAACACGCTTTCCTACTGCAAGACAACGAACCATGCTAGACCGTTATGTAGTGATAATATCACGGTAATTTAGCCAATAGGAATTGGGAGTTAACGCTACCATAGAATGGTTTATACCCATTATTGCTCTAAATACTCACAGTAATTATCAAGTTTTATTGGGATGTAATCTGGTTTTATATACTGTATTAGTTCCGACTGGCAGTTGTAATGAAACTTGACATTAATCATAATAATATTTGCTTGCTAGGGTTAATAAAGCATATACTTACCACTAAAAATCAGTATTGTAGTTCCAAAAATTTAAATAGCTTTTAGTGTGATATTGTTCTTGTCGTTTAACATTGCATATGATTATCTATTATGCAACATGGTTCGCTGAGGTAGTCAAATTCGTCCATAGATTTTAAAGTCCAATACTAATGATGGGTTGTGCGAAATAAGAAGTGCAAAGTTTAAAAAAACTCAAAAACAAGGTAAAAATAAATTAATTGAAACAGGTATTGGTACGATCAATAAAGATCAAATTCAGACAGGACAGCTAGAAGACCTGCGCAACAAATATGTTAAAACTAATAATACGGCGCGAGGCAATTGCCGATTGCTACGAACTCCCACCAACGTCTTGTGGATTATAGGTTCTAAGGGATACAAAATAAAGCACTTTACTGGGAACAAAATGCGTCGCATTGAAATGATGCAATTTATTTCTTAACAAAATTGCTGTATTAAAAGTAGTTCATTATTCAACAAGACTGTGCTGCTAAAGGAACTGATTACTACCAATAAAAACACTGTTCAAGCAAATATGGAATGGATATAACACTATGTATTGTTTCTACCTTTCGATTTTTGGTGCTTACTATACTTACAGCATGGCAGGATATAAATATCTGAGGTGTGACCCAAACAAAATTTATAAGGTTAGAAATGTTAACTCCTTGTTAAAAAATCGCAACACAGTAGAGGGAGAAAGAAGAGAGAGAGAGGGGTGTTAGTGTGCCCGCCGGCCATCAGAGGCGCAATGGCGGGAAATTTGAACAGCGGTTTTAGGACTTTTCAATTTAATTATTAACCTTTGAACGAGTTTTTATTGATTTAATTTGTGATTCAATATAAATATTATTAAATAACAAATTAAATCAATAAAAAGACGCACAAAAGTTTTTATTTTATGGAATAAATAATGCACATTTTTATATTAACCAAGATTTAGAAAATAAAGATGGAAACACTTTATCGGAAATAATGTTTTCTACGTTTATTTATAAATAAAAACTGCATTGACAACCATAACAAAAAATAACTGTTTAGAATAAACTTATGTCCTTAGGTTACGTCTCACGGGTCTCACTCATCTGGAATTGTCTCAATTCATATAATATTATCACAAATACTGTATAAACACAAGCATTAGGATGCATTGATGAGACACGTACTAAAAGATCCATAAACTATCAGGTGATTCTTACAGCGTTCTCTGAAACAAAAGAAACAGTATCGGGTAGACATTAAATTTCTCTGTAAAATATGGCCGATGGCCAAGTATCTACTTATCGAGTTAGCTCAAACCATTATCTTTGTGCCATTATGTTATAAGTTTTAATCCACTCAGTAAAACAAAAATGTTAAAATTATCATTTCAAGAGACTAAACTTATCTGTTCGTAACTGATAGATTGTTAGGTATTACCTCGGACACAATGTGTTGTAGTTATCTGCAGGTTGCCCAGTGATATTTTGTTAAGATTGGCTTGTTAACCAACACCTATTATGTATGTGAAACATTTCATGTTAATTTATTTATTGTAAACTTACATTTCCTATATTCCTATATAAAAAATAGGTAAGGAAGTGTAAAATCAATTTGATAAACAATAAAAAAATAATTACCTGCATAGTAGGCTGAAATAATAACTGAAAGATTACACACATCGGCGAAGTTTTCTAGAATAGAAACTAATAGAATTGTATATTAAAATCATAATAAAAAATTAATTAATTTCCTCAGAAAAAAACGTGGACAAGAAAAATTTACAGTTGTGACATGGATGGATGGCGGGCTGGCTGGTTTGTTCCAATTAGCACCTGGCGCAGTTTGGGAAGCGTTATAGTTGGTTAGAATATAACTGTCCTTCTCTTCTATACGTCAAAAATATGCGACAGAACCCGGTTACACGGACAGCTGGCGACAACAGCGCTAATTTGCCCTGATGGCCGGCGGGCACACTAACACCCCTCTCTCTCTCTTCTTTCTATTTCTACTGTGTTGCGAAATCGTCTATTTAAGCTTCACCGGGATAGTGTGACCTACGAAGGTGATGAGCCACGAGCGACGATACCGATTAATGGATTATTGGGTGACTAAGACAGCGTCTGCCTATTCTCGGGGACATGCTTCAATCGTTCACATATTATCATTGCTTACGTAGAACATACCCTTAGACGTAGCAGGGTCTGGAACGAGTACAATGGGGCTTGAACCCAAGAATCAAAAAATGACTACCAAACTGGAACCTTAACCAACTAACCGCTGCTGGCTGCCCATCAGTTAAAGAAAATTGCTTCGTTGATTATAAAGTTTTTATCACATTTTTGTACACGAATAAAAACTTTTTTAATGTTTGGTAGCATCTCTATGTAGTTAGTTATAAATTAAAAAGTTAAATATCCTAAATTATAAAGTTAAAGTTCCTAAACCTTTTTTCTTGTACATTCACCATTTAGAATTTATTATCAGCGAAAAGTGCTGTGCTAAATAAGACAAGTTAGCAACACAACAACTGTTAAAATTTCGGGTCTTTTCATATAAATTTCTGGACAAAATAAACAAGTCTAAGCACAAAAGCACATATTAAACTGCGTACAACCCAAAAGTTTGAGTAAGGGCTTTTGGAATTTGTATACCTGACTTTGGCACTGTTTTCCTAACAAACTTCCCTTATTAAATTATTATTAATTTAGAACCCCCTTTCAATTTATTTGTTAACTTGTGTAAAATATCCGCCTGTTGTTTTATTACAGTTACAGGTTAATTACTAAAGAACGGATATTATTGATTTAACAAGGAGACTAACTAACAGAACTGCTTCTCCTTGATTTTTGCGAAATTTGTTATATAAAAAATCAAAAAATAAGACACCTGTTTCTTTAATGATACCGTGCGAGCAAAAATTATTTGCATCAAAGAGGGCTTGGATTAAAAAACGTAGGGCTTGGTTTAGATCACAATGA
The DNA here is from genome assembly GCA_963969555.1 of Polydrusus pterygomalis. Taxonomy (NCBI): domain Eukaryota; kingdom Metazoa; phylum Arthropoda; class Insecta; order Coleoptera; family Curculionidae; genus Polydrusus; species Polydrusus pterygomalis. The sequence continues at coordinate 28,154,471 of OZ018379.1, forward strand.
TATGGGGACGATATATCTAACCAAATCTAGGTTAAAATTTTGTCAAATTCATATTATGACATGATATGCCAAACTAATGAGTAATAAAATAAGTAGACAAAAACAAATTTATTTTTGTTGTTTACAAAATTAACGAAATTATTTATTGGAATACCTACTTGAACCTTATAAGGAAATAAATTTAGCTGCTTCTTAGGAATAGTACTGCATGTTCCATAAGATCTTCCCAGTTCTTGGGACAGGCGTCTTATACAATTTGTTGGCGTATTTTACATTATTTCACGAACGTTTCCAACAAGTTCTTCTGTTCTTACTACATCTACAGATGGTCTTTCTGCTCCTTTTTTTGTGTTGTATATATATATAGAACCCGTTTCCCTAAACACAGCCACAGTTCTTTTTAGGCAATGATAAAAATCCCCAGCAATAAAAGCAACGTTAGGAAAATGTTCGTGAAAATCGTCCATGCACAAACCCGGATTGAATTGCCACTTATTTTTGCTCGCACGGTACCATACCATTAAAAGCTAGGGAATTATTTTAATGAGACCAACAACAAAAAATGTACTTTCCACCCAGATTGCTTAGAAATTTTTTTTTACGACAGGACATGACAAACGAATTAAATGTTTCGCTTGTCCCTATTCAGAAATTGATACTATAATCTTTATTACCTTTTCTTTCATAATTTTTGGATAAACATTTTTAATTTCTACAGGGTATTATGGAATGAACATTCCATCCTTTTTATTAATCGATCATCTAAAAGGTTGGCTAAGGATCCCATAAATCAGACGGAATTTACCGCACCGTACGCCCATGGGAAATCCTGACTTGTCCTAAATTTGTACTCCTGCCTTCGTATCGCAACGGTAATAAAACTAGATCTCTTCGATTACATTTACTAGCTTTAGCTACTGGGGTGCCACGACAAAGGAATAAAATTTTAGTGTTCTTTCGTTCGACCTATTATTTCTCTGTGACAGCGCTCTTGCGACCTATTATTCCTCTGTTGTACGGTGACGAGAAAATACCGCCAACAGTTTACGTGGATACCCCGCCGTACGCGAGTCGTCGAAAGTCTTGATACTTTAATGGCGTCTGTTTTAGGTTTTTTTTGTGACGACGTTCTTGGCGTATTGTTCTTTTTATTCCACATTCACTCAAAACTGTATCTTCTTCTACTCCTTGGACCTAAGTATCTTCTTGTACTCCTTTGACCTAAGTATCTTCTTGTACTCATTTGACAATGACCCGCAAGGGCCGAAACACGTGTCAGGAAACTGATTAAATTTGTGAAATATAACAAGTAGTAATTATTTTTTCTTCCTGTACAATGGACATTGTCGTTACGTTGAGGTATATATCTATGTATCAGAGCTGTATTTAATTTTTAACAATTTTACGATGAGTTTTTTCAAAGTAAATTTTAATTGACTTATTAAAAAATAACAAAATTTAGTGTGCGAGGTGCGAATCCATCGTGCAAGATGTCAACAACAGGTGTTAAGCGAAGCTAAAATATTTATTTGTTGGTTATGTACCGCTGGTGCTGGCGTGGGCTGATGATTAAAATTTATTTTGAATTCTGTTCTGAGGAGTACTTACAAATTCTTGCAAATGAAGTTGAATATGATAATTGGGTAAGAACCAAACTTAGTTATAACTAAATAGAGGTTGCATGGGTTTGTATGCAATAATTGTACATTTAAAATATGGGTTAAGGACTGGCCATCTTTTATGTTTGTGTCTGAATACAAGCTATATGTTTAATGTTTATGTAAAAAAATATGATAGATAGGAGCTGGCAAAATTGGGAGGTGTTACAACTTTGTCAAGAGGGCCCTTAACTGTTTAATATTAATGGCTGCTTTGCAATATAGCTGGCTTGGAAGAAAAACGAGGAAGGTCTTCGACAAATTGCAGATTGCTAAACTGGTAAGTAATAAGTAAAGGGAGATGCATTGATGTAAAATGAATAAGGGAGTCGATATTTGAAGGTACCAGAATTTACATGGGATTTCCAATCGGCAGTCTGGCTGGTAAAACCTTAAAAATTTATATTATATACGACATGTTTATGTTGTTTATAAAAAAAGCATATCTTTACTAGCGCTTTAACGATAATTAAAAAAATACTACAATATATTCCAGCTTATACCAAAAAGTAGTAGGTAAAGAACTTTATCATAAACTTATTAAAATAGTAATAATTGAAAATATCAATTTACAGAGGGTAGATATGATCTTTAAAGTAGCAACATACGTCTGTTAAAAAAATAAAAGATATGATATAACTAAGTTGGAAAAATGACAAAACGCTATATTTTCTTCGGAGTTTTTATACGTTCAATTATGGGAGCTAAACTTTATGGCGCAATCAAATGCTTTTATCTCGTGTCCAATCGAAAAGCGGGTTGCCCTCTTTATGTTTGATTTTGTATCATTTTGCTTATTTTGCGCACTTTTTATTGTCTATTTCCTGGTTTTACGACGTGCACAATAGGACAGTTAACAAAATGCCTGTGGATGTAAAAAAATATTTCTGTTATCGTTGGTATGTGCTGGTTAAGGTAGGAATCATGTTGTTAATATTAAATTGCCAAAATCATATGTTCAAAATAGGTTAACCCTAGAACCACAAGGTGAAGTTAATGAAATTATTAGAGTACATATATTTCTTGATTCTACCGTGAACCAATAACCACAAGTGACGTGGTAGGTATGGGACATCTATATAAAATAGCCATATGTTCTTTCTATTAAGTAAAAATGGCCACTAAAAATACATATTTTATGCATATTAATACATATATCATATATCATTATCATCATCGGCGATCTCATCCGTTTCTGTAGAATCTTCGTTTGCACTCTCTTCGCTCTCCACTTATATCTTTATACACACTGAGAAAAAAAAAACCTTTTATTTTCTCATACTCTTTATACAACACTGTTTAATATGTGTGATAGCAACGCGCTTTTCTACTGTAAGACAACGAAAATTGCTAGACCGGTGTGTAGTGATAATATTACGATAATTTAGCCAATAGGAAATAGAAAAAGTGTTCTGAATACTTACAGTAATTATCAAGTTCTATTGGGGGTGTAAACTGGTTTTATATACTGTATTAGTTCCGACTGGCTGTTGTAATGAAACTTTACATTAATTATAATAATATTTGCTTGCAACGGTTAATAAAGCATATTCTTACCACTAAAAATCAGTTCTGTAGTTCTCACAAATTTAAATAGCTTCTAGTGTGATATTGTTCTTGTCGTTTAACATTGCATAGGAATATCTATTATGCAGCATGGTTTACTGAGATGGTAAAATTCGTCCATAGATTATAAAGTCCAATGCTAACGATGGGTTGTGCAAAATAAGAAGGTTCTATTGTTTTATCATACATGCAAAGTTTAAAAAACTTAAACACAAAGTAGAAATAAATTAATTGAAACAGGTATTGGTACGATCAATAAAGTTCAAATTCAGACAGGACAGCCAGAAGACTCCGAACAACGATGTGCACATGTAGCACATAGGATTTGTTTCATCATGAAGTACAAGGGGGCATCGTATTCGATAGGGAACGAAACAAAAATTGTCAGAACTAAACTCGCAATCTTACTAGGCCATCAAAAGATGCGGAAGAGTCAATGGCATGATACCTCAGACCAAGCATGTCTCTGTAGTAGTATAATGAGCAATGAGAATCGAAAGACGTCAATGCGAGTAGAGATATTACATTTTCATTTTGCCGGTTGCCGACGACGCGCCGTCTTATGGTTCTAAGAAAGACAATCCTTTGCAAAAGATATATAATAATTGGAATTACCCTACCTATATGTGTAAGTGCTAGATTGTACGATCGCAAAAATATTAATTAAATGACCATTTATAGTAAAAGTTCTATTTACACAATAATTTTTAGATTTAAAGAGAGAAGAATATGGGCTTCTTCACTATATCAGAATTTATCATATTCATCATTAACATCCTGAATTTAAACCTATTAATAATAAATTCCAATAATAAGAATCCCAGAAACAATTAACAAACAACAACAAAATCAAATGTATTTATATTTCTTTTAGGTGAACGATTGACGTTTTAATAACAAGAAAATTTCAAAAATGTGTTGTAATTGTTAGTAAGGGAGGAGAGATGCATTGGTAAAAAAAAAACGCCGATATTACGAGTCAATCATTAAAGTAGGATGGACGGCAATAACATAAAATAAAACGTTTTAAGAATTGTTTTTTGCTTGATCGCTCCCGGCTACATACGCCCAATCAATCGAGCTAAATTTTACGATGCAATCAAACGCTTTTATGTCTATCCCGAACGGAAAGCCAGTTGGCTTCTTAGTGTTTGTTTGTGCAAGTCTTTTTGCTTACTACACGTACATTTTATTGCATCTTAGCATCGGCAATTTTATAATACTTGCAATTAGCCACAACGATAGACCAGCAACTAACATACAAAGTAAGACAAATAGTGGCTGGAAATATTATTTCAAATGAAATCCTTTAATAATAACATATGATTGAATTAGTGTCCGTAAAGTACTGCAGTAGCAGTCTTTGTTTGGCACCATTTCTTGAAGTATTGATTCGTAGCTTCATACCTCTTCCTTGATTTTTCTGGCAGCAGCGACAGACAAGCGATATTTGCTGATTCTTCTATATCCATTTGGCTGTTATACAAATCAATAATTTTAATTTCTCTCAATTTTTTATAATAAACTGTCAGCTTGACGTTGTTGTTAAAATAACAATGGTTATGATGCTATAGAAATTAATACAAATCCAAGAATAAATTCTGCGGGGAGGAGAAAAATGTTATAGGACTTCACGGGATGTAAGTATATTTACTAGTCTAGAACTTTATTGCAAGCCCACGCTATCGCTCGGGCGCAAAATCGTTCTCGACTAGTAAATGTTACTTACATCCCTTGTAGTACCTATAAATAACTATTTTTCCAAACACTTTGTATACAATTTCATTACATTTTAATTTTTAGTGTAATAATTTTAAAACTAATTAAGATAAGGCAATTTTTCGCTTCTCCAAAACAGCAATCTAATTAAGATCTACTGTGTTTTAACAAATTAATTCTACGCCCATGTAAGTCGGCCGCCTTATGGCACTTCGGGCACGCACGCTTCGCGGCTCATCCCTCGGGAACCAGAACTGACGTAATTCGAGCTTTTCCCGCAGGAATCTGCATGATTGCCGGGAGATGCTGCCTGAATACAACGCCAAACGTACTTGTTTCCATTGTTATGTAAAAATTTAGGTGACGGTTGTCGAATATTCACGCACTTTTTCTTCAAAACGGAATGTATTCAAAATGCCGATGGAGAATTTCTGTCGAAATGCGGTCGCATCAGGAAGTTTGTATTCCGGCGCGAATTTGTTGTAAAGCCCTTAAGATTTGGATAGGTAATTTTGTATGAAAAGATGACGGAAATTACTTCTCTTCAATTTCAGTACAATTTATTTATTCATATGGAGATGTGATCAGACTTTTCAAATTGTCTGCATTGACAAATCGAATTGTAGTTTTTGATGTCTTTGTGTGTTTATATAAATTTTAATAGCCTTAAAAAGTAAAATGTGGAACTCTAAAGGTACGCATGCTTTAAAATTATACAAAAATGTATTTATAGAAAAATTTATGACATGTAGATACTGACTCGTAGAGGTCAAAGATACGAGAGTGGTCCGGTTTCCTGCAAGACGAGACGAGAGTTTTTTCTACGAGAATCTCGTAATGCGAGAACGAGAAATCTCTCAAAAGCTTAATATTTTAATTAGGATTTGCAATAAACTTTAAAAAGAATCCAGTTAGCATTACTCGATAAAAAAAAGCTACCTTAATTACCAATATTGCAAAGTGGCCAGGGAAAAATCGGGACACGTTGCCGATAAACAATAGAACCAAGGACCAAAACAAAAAATAAACCTTTTTTTATAACATTTATAGTTTTCGTCGAAATGTTTGATACAGAGAGCCGTGTCCAGTTGTTTCTGGAATTCTTTTTAATCATTTTTTTTCTATAAATCATAAGGCCTCTTTCACACTATCAGGTTTAGCCGGTCCGGTTTCAAACCTGAAGCAAACCGGACAAGTAATGGACCATTCGTTTAAATACAGCTATTCAGACTATCAGGTTCAGGTTCGGCGACCGGTTGCAGCCGGATCGGTCGACTGGATCATCCGGTTCCCTGATGCCGGACGACGTGATGGTGGGGTATTGCAGCTTATGTGCGCGTTTACACTTGTCCGGTTATGATCTTCAGGTTTAGTCTGTGGGTTTTAACTCCGGCGAGGAAGGTGCGAACGCTTACCTGATAGTTAAGCTAAGCATTTCTTTTGGACGGATGCAGTTCCTCATTTTTGTATTATGACGCTGTAAAACTGGCTGTAATTTAGTATGTAGTTCTTCAAAAGACGAAACAGACATTCTAAAGTAATTTAAAAAAATTTTTTCGTCACTCTTCTTAATTCCTCATACAAAATTTGAAAAGCACCAATCTCGTCACTTGTTTGAAGTAGAGTGTGTACCCAAAGTCCCCTTTCCCTTTTACCATTTCTTTGCTTTTTACGCTTTCTATACAAATAGCATAAAGCTATAATAGCATTACGATCCATCATCGAAACGTGGACTAAAGTTTATTAATAAGGACAATACCGGACACGATGACAACCTGATCGGGTCCGGATATTTTTATATTTACTTCAGGATTCTGTCCGGTTTAAAACCTGATGACCGGCGAACCTGATAGTGTGAAAAAGGCCTAACTGGCCGGAAATTCTAAAGTTTATTACCTTGTTTTAAGGAGCTATGGTAATTTGATGTGCACCCTGGTATTATTTATCCAATCTCAGTTTGAGGACATTCCAATCATTCCATACGGCGGTAAACAGTCTCAAAGAGACCGACCGCACAACCAGGGTTGTCAGATCTTTCTTCTTCAATTCTTTAAGTTTTTTTATTAAAGATATTTCATCTATATCAGTATTCAATTGTTAGTCAGTAACTTTCTTTGAAAGCTAGTTTGCAAATATACTTTCAACCAAGGAGTTTTGAGTGTGACAGAAAAAAATAACAAGCCATTCATTGTTATAATAATACATTCTTTAGTCCTTAAGAAACAATATAACTGAAATCAAGACAAAAAGTGTTTTCAGTGTTTAAAAACAACTAATTAACAAACCCTTGTTTCTCGTATATACTTACATTGTGCTTACAAATCCGAAAAATTTGAAGAATTGGCAACAGCATGTAATTTGTTGCGATTGCAAGCGCCAGGATATAAGCTGAACCGGTACCCGGCCAGTCTGACGATCGATTCTGCCAGACAGAGATAGGCCAGTGACCGCCGATGGCGTGGAAGAGACGGAGATAAAATATACGTGGTTATGCCTTGATGAACGGGCCGGAGTCTGGTTGACGAGAATGAAGTTCTGGTAAAAAAATTAAAGCATTTTCTGAGCAGTGTCGTGTCGTGTCGTGTCAGGTTTATTTTTCTGATTTTAGTTTTGTATATAGGATTTTTGAGTTACCTTATATTTATTATTTTAATATAATATTATTATATATACAGTGGGTTTATAAACTGTAGTATGTACCAACACCTAATGTAAAACAAACTTGTAAGTGTGTATACGCATATTAATTATTTGTGTGGAACGCCTATGCTTAGGAAATTCCCACAGTTTAATGTCATTAAATTGACCTAAGAAACACTATACACGGCAAGTTTTATTCTCTTATGATTATTTTAAAATAATGCCGTTGTCAATAAAAACAATCTAGCTTCATTTTCACTATATACATACATAAAATAATATTATCGCAGACTACAATATTATAACACTGACATTATTTTTTACTGTTAGATTATAACATACACAAAAACGAAACGAATATTGTAACGAGCAATAGTCTAACGGCGGTAACTGACCTATTATTGCACTTGCGTGCATTCTGTTCCGCCACGTGCAGGCAACCAGCATTTCCGTTTTGTGCCTTGAATAATCAAAAACGGTCTATCTTACTTTTATTATAATATAAATTTATGACGTAGCCCCACAAAAAAGTCCGTTGGTTAAGATCGGGTGATCTGAGCGGCCACTCTATTGACTCCCATCTATCTATGCACCGCCCCGAAAAAATCGTACTCCCCTAGATGAGCAGGATAATGCGGGGGAGCACCATATACAAAAAGTTTCATTAAAAAAATTATAGTTGATAGACTTAACGATTTTTTTATTCACCCTACATTCTTCTAAAAAATTTAAAATTTCAAAAAAATTAATTTGACGGGTCCGAGCGATTCTTGATTAAGTGGGCCGGCATTCTATATAAAAGGCTGATCACTTTTCTAATCATAATGTCTCAACGTTGTAATATTCATCCGTTATGTTATAATTATGCCGATCGGTAGGTTTAGTTGTTAAAATCATAAGACATTTTCTTCGATTGCTTTATATTAGATATTTATTACCTACAAAGTATCTTTAAAATGGTTTTGGCACACGAATGACCCGTCCAGCTAAATATTTGTCCCCAGTATAATAATTCATACATCACGTTCGAAGATTCTCCCCTGATGGCGCCTTGACAATGACATTTAGAATATTACTATGTGGCTATGAAAGACATGGCAGGGCAACTAATGGGTCCCCGGGGACAAAGTGCTGATTGCCTGACAGCATAGCCGTCGGATATGACAAAGAAATATACGATTTACTGAAAATGGGTTTTGAATAAATTTGGAGGAAGTCAAAAAAAAAATTCGATAATATTTTGGTGATAAAATATTCTAAGCCTTATTAAATATATCTAAAATAAGATAGAGATCGTAATACCATCAAGTTAATAAACGCATTGTCAAATTTATGTCGAAAATGTGACGTTGACGGACCTATAATGCCAATAGGAAACTTTCCAATTTTTTTTCTTCAATAATATGATTTAGTTAGGTCTAAAAAAAATATTCCCCAATTATTACTCCTTAAAAATCAGTAATAACTTGGTAAAAATTCATTAAATTTTCGCGCGTGTCAAAAGCATTTCAAACGACCTCTTAAGCGCGCCAAGCCCGATGACGTCAGGAAGTATGACTTTCCGTCATCCGTCATCCTGACCGGTGGCCGAGCGACCGAGTTTGCATTTGGATTGCCGTGTGTTCTTGTTATTGTATTGTTGTTTTAAGGTGGAATTCTCAACGTCGTTCAATTTATTGCCAACCTATAACCTATTTCGTGGATGTCATACTTCTTGACGTCACGATCCGTTTTTACCCGCTTGGGATAATTTGAATTTTGGGGCATTTTTAAATCTTGCTAGCGGTCTTTTGGGACGAAATATGTTGTTTTTTGAAGTGAAAACTTCTTTAGGCGCGTTTAGCACTTTTTGTGGGCACTGAATTAAACTGAGCCGTCACGCGTCGCCGTCACGCGTCAGGCGTCAGACTCGGGTGTGCTACGCTCGAATTCAACTGCTATATTCAATCCGAACTGACCCTGACCCGAATGAACGTTATATGAAAGAGCATGCCGCAAACAGTGTGCGTTGTATAGACACTCGTCTGCGTCTCAGGTATGTTCTGGCATTTTTTAAATTATATATTTACGTAGGGTGTAGTAAGGTTTACCGTAATTGCTTATTCCGTGGACCTAATTTATTATGATTTCTGACTTCTGTTGAAGATGTAAAAATTCAAGGGTTGTTCAATTTTAGGAAATATCTTTTTTCGTATGCAGCAAAATTATCCCGTATTCCAAGTTTATGTTATTTTTATGATTGCTTACGAACCTAACCTAAAAGAAACAAAATTGAAAAATTGTATTTGATATTGTTAATTTCACCTTGTTGAAGTTTTCACTTCTGTCGTGTGGTCTTATATTGGTTTGATAATTATGTATCAAAAACTTAATTCCATGGGAGCTCTTTGGGAGCCCATATCTCCAAAGAGGAGGCCGATACGAAAGAAGTTTATATGAACTTGTAGTATTCTTTTCACGTGTTTTTTCATATCCGGGAAATTTCCCACATTTTCCCAGACACCCTGTATACTATTGGTAAAAAGTCTTCTAATTGTAAACTTGTAAAAAACGACAATTTTTATTATAAACTGCGTTTGAAAATTTGATTACCAACACGAAGTCATTTATAACACAATTAAATAGCATATATTGATAAGCAGAGACAAAAACACATTTAACGAATAGACTATAGGATTAAACATCATCGAACTCAGTGGAATTTCCGGGTCCGGAAGTGGCCTTTTTCCTGGATGATATGACACTATCTTGTATCCAACGCTCATTTATTTTGCACTGGCGTTAGTATATTATGTTTAGATCGGAATATATGTAGCGTAAAAATCAAACAAAAATTTTCACTTTACAACAAAAAATAGTAAAGTAACTACTACATTATCTGGTAACTGGTAATTTTTTTTATAAAAAAAAAACATTATAGTAAGGCTGTGTAATTATAATACCGTGCGAGCAAAAACTTATTTGCATCAAAGAGGGCCTTTCATCTAAAGACGTAATGCTTAGCCGTAGAGCTTAATACCTGCTGGGTGCTAGTAACTACCTGAATTAACAATCAATCAGTTATCCCGTCATCTTTGACAGTCGTTATATACAGTAATTTGATTCATCGCAAATTTTTCCAATTTCTTGAACAATTCACACAATGGGCTTTACGGAACAGCACAAAACATTCATGGTTAAAGCGTATTTTCGAAACGGGGTTAGAGCAAATGGTGAGTGGCAATACAATCCGAGTTTGTGCATGGACGATTTTCACCAACATTTTCCTAACGTTGCTTTTATTGCTGGGGATTTTTATCATTGCCCGAAAAGAACCGTGGCTGTGTTTAGGGAAACAGGTTCTATACAACACAAAAAAGGAGCAGGAAGACCATCTGTAAGAACAGAAGAACTTGTTATAAACGTTCGTAAAATAATGCAAAATACGCCGACAAATTGTATAAGACGCCTGTCCCAAGAAGTGGGAAGATCTTATGGAACATGCAGGACTATTCTTAAGAAGCAGCTAAATTTATTTCCTTATAAAGTGCAAGTATTCCAAGAAATACAAGCCGCAGATTTTGAAAGACGCAAGAATTACTCTCAATAGTTTACCCAAAATTTATTGGAAGGAAATGATTTATTAGACCTAAAAATTTTTTCGGATGAAGCCTGGTTCCACCTCTCCGGTTATGTGAATTCTCAGAATATATGTAGTTATTTTTCTGTTTCTTTCTGTATAGCCTTACTTTGTTAATTTTGTAAACAACAAAAATAAATTTGTTTGTTAGTTTGGCATAATATCATGTCATAATATGAATTTGACAAAATTTTAACCTAGATTTGGTTAGATATATCGTCCCCATATCATTGTGATCTAAACCAAACCCTACGTTTTTTAATCCAAGCCCTCTTTGATGCAAATAATTTTTACTCGCACGGTATAATAACTCTCGCTCCATTAGTAAAATAATAAGTGTAAGTTGTTACACTCATCGAGTAGGACGCCTTTTACACTTAAATAGGTGGACCTGTATACACCAGTAACTGTTGTGAGTCTAAATTACATGTTAAATTCTACAATTTTTTACTGTGTACGCTTACCTTAAATATTTATTAATTTAGAATATTTAAAGTCAAAAGGCATAATATAAAATACCGAAATCCGTTTTAAATCCTCAACATTTTGCTGTTTCCGCTTCTCGGATACTGGTGACTAAATATTAATTTAAACTGCTGAAAATAATTTTATATAAAACTCTTCATGTAAAGCAACAAGGCACTCGCCGAAAGTATATTTTTTAAATTCCATATTCATTCGTAATAAATTGAATTCTTAAGAGGGGTCTTTTATTTCGGCCGGGCAAAGATCTTCGTGAAACTGCAGAGCAGCCATTTTATAACCCCGGTCCTATTATAAATTTACATATTACCTAGATAAAGTACTGCTAAGGAGAAACTACGTAATTATATTGTGACTAAGGCAAGCACTTTAATACTAAAGGTATGGTATGTTTTCTAATTACGTTTGCATGAAAGTCGTAAACAAAAATAACTTTTCTCTAAGCTTGCACGAAAATTGCATATTTTTAACGTTTTCCTTTTTTAATTACTCTAACCTTTTCCAAAACAATTACGTTAAATTATCCTTTTAATAGAAGGTTGAAAATAAAATTACTTTATCCGATTTTTATAATTCCCCATACAAACACAAAGAGAAAAAAGGTAATTTAATAAAAGATTTAAAAAAGAGAGCCAGGCTTGTTTAAACTTTTTTGGATGATCTAAAAGATGTTATGTTTATACGTCGCAGGGGAATCAATAATAACTTTTTCAAAAAATAAAAATCCATGATAAATAATTAACCTTAACTGACAATGACTTATCAAGTACAATAATATCTAATTTCACAACGGCAATTTCGAGTTTCCCTTTTTTATCTTTAAAAATATATTCAATTTTAGGCGACACTCTGTTCAATGTTAAAATAAAAACAATACTTCACAAAACACATACAGTTGACGACATATAAATTCGTACACTTCACCCACAATTACAACAAAATTGGGTAAAACGGGTTTCTCACCTTGCTGCTTATACCTGGATATAATACCAGTTATATATACATAGAACATAGCTGTAACTTATTGTATGTACGATTTTTTACCATAAATGGTTATTTTTAAATATTTTTGTGTTTAAATTACAGCCGCGAAAAAAAAAATTATGAAATAATACCAGGAAAACTACAAAAGTATAAAGCCAAAAGGGTAAATTTATTAATAAACAACAAACAAAATACTAATATTTAATTGCGGCGCCATTGGATTCTAACACTAATCGTAATCTTCTAGGTACTCTACAATGATCAGCTATTTTTCCATAAGACCACCCTATTTTTACTAAACATATTATTCTTGCCTTTTCAATAATACTTAAATGAGGCATTTTTAAATCAAATAAGATAATGATAATACTTTGACAGATATCATAATAACAATTAACACATTACAAAGGTAATAAAGGTAAAAAAGTTGCATTTACAGTGTCACAGTTTAGGGTACGAAATTATCTGTCATCAACTGTACTAATACAAATATTCCAACGACTAACCATGACATGGCAAACAAATACTACGATTGCTCACAGAAAAGAAAAAGGGTTTATTCGGTCACTACAGCTGTTTTATACTTGTAAAACGTGTATGTTACTAATTTTATGAATCTAATACGTGATCTGAGTTTGATAACAGCGCTTCCTTTGATGCACGTGTTAAGAATAGTGGACCATACGTGAAGCTAACCAGACAAATCGTGAAAACTGTTGATTTATTTAAAACGAAATAATGTAGTCTATTCAATAAGAAGTTCAATGGTCTCAACCAACACCACCTAAAGGTGGTGTCGTCTCAACTGGGTGATGGACAGAGTTACCACATTGAAAATTTAATAAATACGTGAAGTTTCGAAGACTCCGATCCACCCTCAAAACTCATATAATTCTATGGCGATAACTATTAGAAATATCGTAAAAATCATAATAAACTTTTTTATACAGATTTAAATGCTCTACAACTGTTGTCTGAAACTTTTTTTCTAATGTTATTTGTTTTGAAGCTACGGGTCACAAACCTTTTATAGTGAGTTTTCATTCTAAAAAGCAGTTTTCTAACTGAAATTCCTTTTTAAATGCTCCGTTTATTGAACTATACCATCCATGGGACCCTTTAGCGTCGAATTTATAACACCCTGAACGTAATTTATGTTAATTTGCCGTATAAATATTGTAGAAGGAATTATTGTATAATTTGCCGGTTACATGTAATACAAAACAATTTATTAATTTATATTAGCTATTGCATATGATTAAAATAAATCAGACATACCTGATATAATAAAATTTAAACATACACTGCACAATTCATTATATATTTATGATTTAAATTGCGTGAGCACTTTACCTGTCACATAAATTATTGTAATATTATTGCACGGTTTTTAGGAAACTAAAAATGGGCTAAATGGAATTAGCGCATTAAATAATGCAACACTTCTAAAAAATATGAAAACTTTTTTTTTAAATCCTATAATAAACAATTTTTGTTTAATTGCTGTTTAATATTAAATGGACAATGATGTAATATATGCATATAATATTAGTAAAATGTAGTAATTAAAATAAATGATTTTGCACCATTCCAGATTTACCAAATACTTTAGCTAAATTAATAATAATAATAATAAATATTTATTTCCAAAGTAACATGATAATGTATGGAAGCCGTCAAATGCATGAAGTGTATATAACATAACCGATAAACCAAAAATAAAGCTTTATAGGTATAAATACACTAACATTTCTGACATTCCTTATATTCTGTGAAAGCTTGTTGAAGAAAACTGGCCCTAAATTATTTGGCGAACTTTTACTAATATTCAATCTACATACTGTCGTATGCAGATTATGTCTGCCACGAGTAAGGTAAGGTAAAAAACACAGTCCATTGCCTTTACTTGTTTTAAATCACAACGTTTCAACTGGTAAGTATCTCCAGTCGTCTCCAAAAATGGCTACCCCACAAGATTAGTTAACACAATATTGGAAAATCGTAAGAATCGACCCAACGCGCAAGAAGCAAACAGAGAGGTACAACCAACACTCAATATTCCGTATGTCAAAGGAGTATCTGAGAAAATAAGAAGACTAGGACAACGTTATAACATCAACACCGTATTCAACTCGAGGGACACCCTAAGAAGCCACCTGACGAAGACAAAGCCTACAAGTTAAAAATATAGGAAAAACTGCGTCTACCAGATCCCCTGCGAATGCGGCCAATCTTATATAGGTGAGACATTAAGACCACTAGAAACAAGGATTAAAGAACACAAAAACAATACGTTAAAAGAAGAGACCGAAAAGTCAAGTGCAGCTGACCATGCCTGGAAACATGGTCACCATATCATGTGGTCAAAAGCTGAAATACACTGGAGGAAAATAAAGTTCGAGGAAGCGGCTGCTATTCACCAGAACCCAATCTGCTTTAGTAAACCATCATTAGACATAAGAGATATCTGGAAACCTTTGTTAGATAGATGTAATCTTAGGATAAGATCGCGTGCCAACTGAACGCATGAGTGCGCCCACCTCAGTTATGCTTAAATGCACCTAGCTAGTATAAATATTCCTGTAGTTACTTTGCTTATTTAGTATTCACCTGTTGACGGGAGATACTTACCAGTTGAAAGGTGGTGATTTAAAACAAATAAAGACAATGGAAGTCCAAAACCCTTTCATCATTCACCCTTCTAGTTATCCTACGTCAAAATTTCATGATTCTAGGATTAGTGATTTAGCTGGGCGTTAATAAATCAATCAGTCAGTCATTTTACAATTTTAGATAATAGTATAGATAAAAATACTATCTGTGGATCATCATCCCAATCAATACAATGTGTTAATTATTATTTCTTCTTCTTCTTATGACGCCCTCTCCTTTCGAAGGTTGGCGATCCACACAGCTAGCATTGTTCTGGACACAGCAGCTCGAAAGATTTCAATGGAAGTGCACCCAAACCATCTTCTGAGGTCCTTTAACCAGGAGTTCTGACGTCTACCAATAGATCTTTTCCCTTGAATCTTTCCTTCAATTATTAGTCTCAGCAGTTCATACTTGTTGCCTCTCATAATGTGGCCTATGTATGTAGTTTTTCTTTCTTTAATGAGGGCCATTAGTTCCTTCGGCTTCTTCATTCGTCTAAGCACTTCTTCGTTCGTAATTCGATGGACCCATGAGATGCGAAGCATACGGCGGTACAAGTACATTTCAAACGCCTCAATTTTCTTTTCAGTTGCAGGGTCCAGGGTCCAGCATTCACATCCGTACAGCAACACACTGAAGACATAACATCTCATCATGCGAACCCTGAGCTCCAAACTCAGATCAGGACTATTAAAAAATCTTTTCATGTTTATGAATGTTTTCCTGGCTTGTTCGATTCTGGAGCGGATCTCTCGTTTCGGATCGCACAACGCGTTGACTATGGTACCCAGATATTTAAAACACGAGACTTGTTCAATCTGATTGCCGTTAATCAGAATTGTTTCAGCAGTGGTTCTCTTGGAGAAGACTAGCAGTTTGGTTTTTGATATATTCATGTCCAATCCATGATGCTCACTATATTCATTTATTCTATTCATCATCTTTTGTAGGTCTGATATGTTATCGGCAAGGACTACGGTGTCGTCTGCGTATCTGATATTGTTGATACATACTCCATTTATTTTGATATTTGATTTTATTATTTAGTAATTTTATTTCTGTCAGATTTTATAATTTAAGAAACCACGAAAAGATCTGTTTAATTCACAAACCAACAATTAATGAAACAACTCATTTGTTAAAGGAACAAATCTATAATCCCTCACATCATTTTAGCACGACACTGGCTGAATCAAACGCGGCTCGGGAATTACCGATAATAGGCAGGGCTCTACAAAAGCCTTTTGGGGATTCTCCCCAACAAGCAAATTCCTGGCTTGCCAAATACTTACAACGACATAGATTCCTTTCTATTTAACTTAAACAAATAAGATTTAGTTGCATTATACCCTTTTATCTTACCAAAATCTTGCACAAACTACGTATATATGGGATAATGAGCAATCTGAAATCTTAATATTGCGGTTTATTTGGGTGGCATTTATAATTCAGTAGTTGGATAAGAGTTAATCTTGTGAAAGTATCAAAACTTCATCTTGGCATACAGAGAACAGAACAACCCAACAAGTTTACTTCGAGTATTAAATAAAAGATTTAAAAGAAATTAAGATTTAATTCGTAAAAGGTTCGTCATATAATTCTGCGGCAAATGATAGGTGGCTTAGCTGTTTGGATAATACTGTGCTATCGTTTTCGTGTAGTATACGTCATTATTGTAGTGTTAGTACAGCATTATTAATTTAATATCAGTAGGGATAGATGATTCGTTCTGTATCACTCCTCCTCCTTGGCTTCTACGAATGCGCTGGCAGCTGTTTTATGAAACACATCCAAGACAGCAAAAATAGCTCAAAAACAGCTACACACTGCTGGCATATGCGTAGAAGCCAGGGCGTAATGTAGAACGAATCATCTATCCCTACTTATATCCATATAATTATTATCAAAATGAAAATAAAAATCTAATACACTTAAGAATATTTTTAAAAAATCATACAATCCATAAAAGGGTCATTTAGATCGAAGCACATTTTATGAAACCAAAACAAACAGATCTATCGTATCGTTCTAATATCAAATTCTATTAAACAGTTAGAATTAGTTACTTGGTATATTATATTATTTTTTAATCAGTATTTTTTTATATATGTATTATTTATAGTAGAATTTCACTATATATATAGAAAACATTGGAAACTTTATTTATATTGCATCCTAGAAATATGCAATTTCTATTCATGTAGCATATGTAACATAGCAATTTTATCTTTTTACTTTATTTTATAAAAGACTGATAAAGTATGAGCGACAAAGACCCTATGAAGATTTACGTTTCATATTTTATGTATGCCTCGTCACTACAAACGTTTTTACATCTATTTCTTACACGCTTCCTTTAAAATACTTATTGTAACATATTACAAAAGTAGTTTTTGGTATAAGACTGATAAAAATATGAAAAATCTAGTTGAGCTTACCTTGGCAGCCTTGCCAGTCAGACAACGCTGCTTGCTAGTTGTTGCTGTACAAAATTGAAAATAAAAAAATGAAAATAAAATAAAAAGTTCTAAAGTAGAATAAGACACCTCTCTCCATGTAAGATTAAGAATCTACAACATACACAAACTCGAAACTTCACAATCAAATATAACGGAATATGCTTAGGCAAAATAACATCTTAGGGAGCAGGAGATTTGATTTTAAGCAAAGAGAAGCACTAGTAGAATTAGATGGCAGCTAACTTCAGTTAAAACTTCTTTACACAAGTCAAAAAATCACGTTTACTAAAATTCTACAATGTTCAATACCTCCAAACAAGCAAATATCATGGAATAATAACTTTTTAATAACAATACCAAATCATTTATATGTTTTTTTACAAATTTAGGATTTTAAGAAAATATGATTAGTTGCTTCCATCTTTAAATAGTCAATTACCAACTTACATGTAAAAATATATTTGTAAACTAGTGGCGATTTTTCATTTCCTTTTGCAGATACAGTGTGACCAGTGAAGTCCGCATCATATGGGATTTTTTTTATTAATAACTTTATTCAAAATTTGACTTTGGCATCAAGTTCTGCTTCGATCGAGATGAAAATTAAGCAAAAAAATAGTAGTCACGTGATTCGCATTATCTGTCAAACTAAAAATTTTTCCAAAAAATAATTCAAAAGTAGGAATATTTCTGAAAGTATCGAAAAAAGTTCTTAGAACAAGTTTTTTTTAATGCAGTTTCTAGCCCACATGCAAAATTTCAGCTGCATAAGATAATGTTGATTTTTTACCCACCACTAAAATTTATTTTTCACTTAATGAACACTTTACTGATAACACTGTGTTCTTTTTTGTCTTAATATTAAGGTGTAATACTTTCAAACACAAACTACGTTTTCAAAAATACTTATTTTATGAAGTTACCTTCTACAGGGTCAAAAACAAATAAACTTTGCATCGCATGCGACCAATTTTGATTTTGTGGAAAAACACACATTTAATATGGCGCTACTTTAAAGAAAATGTATCTGAAATAAAGCAGTGTCAAAACTAAGAAGTTTTATGTAGGTTGCGTTGAGTCTTATTTTTCAAAAGTGGTGCAATTTACAAAAGATGGGTAAAAAATCAAAATTATCTTATGCAGCTAAAATTTTGCATGTGGGCTAGAAACTGCATTTAAAAAAACTTTTTCTTATAACTTTTTTCAATACTTTCAGAAATAACCCTACTTTTAAATTATTTTTTGGGAAAAATTAAAATTTGACAGATAATGCGAATCACGTGACTACTATTTTTTTTGCTTAATTTCCATCTCGATCGAAGCAAAACTTGATGCCAAAGTCAAATTTTGAATAAAGCTATTAATAAAAAAAATCCCATATGATGCGGACTTTACTGGTTACACTTATATGAAGCATACACAATTATTTGTTTCTATGTCTATAAATCAGAATTTAAAGATCAAAGACATTATTTAATTTTTTCTTGAGTTTACTTTATTGTACAGGGTCTTCCAACGAGGACTGAACAGGGGCTCATTTTTGAGCTTCCTTGTATTTAAAGAAAAATCCAAAATAGCCAATCGATGTACTTTTTCCTGCAGAATTCAAAACTGAAACCAAAAATTTATTTGAACCAGAAACAAAAGAGTTACGATATGGATAAGGTGTTTTTTAAATGGAACATAGCTTTTTTTATACGATTTTTGGAACGAGTGATTTTTTTTTGTCCGTTCTGATTAAAATATTTAATATTGTGACATCTATTTTTATTAAATTTTAATGTTTTATCCAGTATAATTTAACTTTAACCTGTTTGAAACATGCACTAGGTAATAAAGGTATAATCACCTTTGAATCCTTCAAAGTCAAAAATTTTTACAAATTTACTATAATATTGCCGAAATGAAATATGCATTAGATGAGAGATTGCAGATTGTTATCTTGTTCTACAAATGCCAAGAAAATGCAAGAGAAGCAAGGAGAAGATTTATTGCAAATTTTTACAGAAATATATCCGTCAATACTATTCTAAGGATAAAGAACCTATTTGAGGAAAATAAAACATTACATGACAGAAAAAGAAATGTATGTTTTAAACAGGTTAAAGTTAAATTATACTGGATAAAACATTAAAATTTAATAAAAAAAGCTGTCACAATATTAAATATTTTAATCAGAACGGACAAAAAAAAATCACTCGTTCCAAAAATCGTATAAAAAAAGCTATGTTTCATTTAAAAAACACCTTATCCATAGCGTAACTCTTTTTTTTCCGGTTCAAATAAATTTTTGGTTTCATTTATGAATTCTGCAGGAAGAAGTACATCGATTGGCTATTTTGGAATTTTCTTTAAATACAAGGGAGCTCAAAAATGAGCCCCTGTTTAGTCCTCGTTGGAAGACCCTGTACCTATTATCTTATTTTTAATTTGGTCTTGTTCAAAACGTTAAGCAGAAACCGTATAATTGAATTCCTCAAGTCACCCTCCGACTGGAGTCTAAACCTCAATGGTCACCCCATCGAGCAAATCGAAATAGTCTCGCCCGTAGTTTCAACCGCAGCAGCTCTCAGGTAGCAGGTTTAAATACGTCGGAATGTCAGACAGCTTTTCAGTGAAATTAATTAATTGCCAGATTTATTGTGACGTCTGGAGTAGACAACAAATGTCTTGATTAAACTATTATCTATAGTATCTCGACTATTTCGTCGAGGCAGTGGTTTTAATATTTCCTAATATGCAGTCAGATAAACGGTAAATGCAGCAAGCAAACAACGAGTAATTTGATAATAAATATCGTTCTCAGAAAGATTTTTGAAACGAAAATAAAACAATAAGTAGCGGTATTTGTTAATTTTTATTATGGTTGTACATTTTGCATCAGGCTTGGATTTTTGAGGTATGTTTAATTTTTATTTTGGAACGTAACAATTTACATCGACCAACGAGGACTGCGCATTATCGTTTGTTAAATTTGACAACATCGCTACAAACTACGTAACCTTTCAGCACAATGTTAACTTAAAATTTGAAATATTAAGCCAGTGTCGGCGTGGCGAACCAGAAAAAGAAATTGGTTAACTCTGCGACGTGCTGTCATATTGGGTTATACGGAAGTATAATAAATAAATAAATAAACACAGCAGTTAAGAAGAAAGTTACGAAAACTTAAGTAAACAGTGAAGCAATGTATTTAGAAGCAGAAAGTCCAACATATTTATTAACAGTAAAAGTTCATGTTAAAAACAATAACATTACAAAAACTATTATTATAAACCCTATTCGGACTCAGAAGGAAATTATGAATAATAGATAAAAACCGAGATAATACTGGTTAGAAGCATTAGCTCCATTAAAAGAGCTGGTGGTCAGCTCTATTGCTCTATTTGAAAACAATATCTGGTATCTTTCCTCTAACAGAAATCATACCGTGCGAGAAAAAACTATTTGCATCTAAGAGGGCCTTGCATCTAAGGAAGTAATGCTTAGCCTTAGAGGTTAATACCTGTTGGGTGTCAGTAACTACCTGAATTAACAATCAATCAGTTATTTCGTCATCTTTGACAGTCGTTACAAGTAATTTGATTCATCGCTGATTTTTCCAATTTCTTGAACAATTCACACAATGGGCTTTACGGAACAGCACAAAACATTCATGGTTGAAGCGTATTTTCGAAACGGGGTTAGAGTAAATGGTGAGTGGCAACACAATCCGGGTTTATGCATGAAAGATTTTTACGAACATTTTCCAAACGTTGCTTTTATTGCTGGGGATTTTTATCATTGCCTGAAAAGAACCGTGGCTGTCTTTAGGGAATCAGGTTCTATACAACAGAAAAAAGGAGCAGGAAGACCATTTGTAAGAATAGAAGAACTTGTTGCAAACGTTCGTAAAATAATGCAAAATACGCCAACAAATTGTATAAGACGATTGTTCCAAGAAGTGGGAAGATCTTATGGAATATGCAGGACTATTTTTAAGAAGCAGCTAAATTTATTTCCTTATAAAGTGCAAGTATTCCAAGAAATACAAGCCGCATATTTTGAAAGACGCAGAAATTACTCTCAATGGTTTACCCAAAATGTATTGGAAATAAATGATTTATTAGACCTGCCATTTTTTTCGGATGAAGCCTGGTTCCACCTCTCCGGTTATGTGAATTCTCAGAATACATGCAATTATTTTTCTTTTTCTTTCTGTATATTCTTACTTTGTTAATTTTGTAAACAACAAAATTAAAATTGTATTTGTCTACTAATTTCATTACTCATTAGTTTGGCATACCATGTCATAATATGAATTTAAAAAATTTTAACCTAGATTTGGTTAGATATATCGTCCCCATATCATTGTGATCTAAACCAAGCCCTACGTTTTTTAATCCAAGCCCTCTTTGATGCAAATAATTTTTGCTCGCACGGTATAATTAATTTGTAAATTTCAATTAAATACCAAAATACTCCATTTTACTCTTTTAAAATTCAATTGCTTCTGTATGTCCTACTGTTTGCCATATATCTCGGTAACTAATTATAAATATTTATTTTGTAACAGTCTGTTCAGATCCGATTTATTATAGAAATTATTAATGTAATTTCACTCGAATTCGGCTGCATTCCAACAGACACAGCCCCAATTAAAGTCTGTTACCTGACAGCCGGTAAAATACACGGGCGAGACTTTTTCCATTTGTTCAATAAGGTGTCCTTTGCGGCGTTCTCGAATCTGCCGCTAAGTTTTGGAATTCAATTAAACGCTTTTGTCGCAAAAAGAAAAAGAGACCCAACACACAGTTAAAAGAATATACATATTATTCTTTTAACTGCCCAAGCAGCAAAGTAATTTTATAATTCGATGGTTATACAACTGTTTTATTTTATTGCTATTTTATTGATACTTCCAAATTGCTAATCGATCACATAAGAGCTGCAATAAGCACTATTTTGTTGTAGGCAACTAATGTGTTTTATAAATTTATCATCATAACGTTTATAGAACATAATTATAAAATATCTTATAAAACAGTCATAGAATTATTGTAGAAACGTTTCTAGGAACATCTTAAAAAATATTTTAGCCTATAAAAGTTAACCATTTTATAAGGGCTTTATAGTGCATTTTGGCAATTTTTTAAATTCACTTATAAATATATTTTAAAATTATTTTAAAGTGGCTTCCTGCGACTTTAAAAAAACAGTAATATTGTAGTACTTTTAACAACAATTCGCCTTTAAAAGTAAATTGTTATTTTAGTGATCACCTTATAACTATTTTATAGTATAACATTTCTACTACAATATAAAAACAAAAACAAATTTCTTATAAAATTGTATATAATAAGATATATTTAAGGCAACTAAGCTTCTACCATTCCTGAACCAGCTGATTAAAAATGTCGAATATAAAACAGTGGAAAAAAATTAAGAAAAGTGGTGCTTTTCGAAGATGGTTAAAAATGTGTTATGAAAATATGCTGTGTAGTAAGAACATTGGTGTTGATATTAATAATCCATTGAAGTTAAATAAAACAATAAAATCCGTTAACTGCCTTGGTGCCTCAAATCAATCGTCAATATGCCAAAACACTTATGTGTCTGTTAATGCAAGTAGGAACATATGGATTATGTTTATATTTTACGCGGTCATGACGGTTACTTTTACCATCAAATAACAAATTATCTATCACAAAGAAGACAAAATGTAGCAAAATAGTCAATTTATTTTATAGGAGTCACTAAAAGGTTGTGTACTAGCTAAAAAGTTGCCAAGTAGCAATATTCGCGCGCTGATTGTGTAAACAAGAATCAGATGTTTCTGTTTTCCCTCTGAAATGAAGCTGCCTGTGCTGCCACGGGAGTTAGGTCAGACAAAAGAGCAGAACCGTATTGTAATGTTTTTCGTATAAAATTATTCTTGTTTGATTTGATTAAAAAACTCACGAACGTCTTAATTGAAAAAACTACATCTACTGCTGTTTTCAAAGGGACTGAACACGAAAAAAACATGAAAATTTTTGACCTTGCTTAGCCCCGGCTCAAAATAAATATACTGCCAGTAAAAAAATAGTGTACAATAAGTTAAAACAAAAGAAAATTAGCAGTGTAAAATAATAGTGTCCAATTATTTTATTACAGAACATGACGATTCAAAAATAATTTACTACTTATACGAGAATTAGATAGACAATCACAGCCATTTTATGTTTTTTGCCACTGATCAGATTGCCACAAATCTGACTTAAAACTTTTAAGTCTTAGCGACTATAAATAGATAAATATTAATACAGCACTTAAAAAATAGCGCATCATAAAGTGACGCAGCCAGGTTAGTTCAGGTTAGGTAGTCTCCCCCCCCCCCTCAAGTCTTCAAGAATTAGGACTTATTTTAAACTTCAGCACCTTAAAAAAAATGTGTGTAGATGAATTTTGTATTCCCCTCCCCGATCTTAGATTTAAAGCAGTTCGGCCCTGTCGAAGTATCGCCAGTTTTAAAGCATACACATATTTTAAATGTTGTATAGAGATTGTGTAGTAGCTAAATTATCTTAAAAGGCTTGCTAATAATACAAAATTATTTTATAGAAAGAGGCCATTTTTAAATGGGAGCGCTCGGGAACATAAAAATGGGTAGATGTTATGCAGGTGTTAAATATATAAAAATTATGAAATAATGATGCTTACAACAAACTGGCTTGAGTTTTTCTGAAGAAAATGGTTAAATCGACAAAGCTAATTTTTTTAGGCTTTAAAAATTTTTCTTAAACATTAATAAATACGGGGCCAGCTTAAATTTTGTTAGAAATATGCTATATGTTTTCCAATAAAATTTAATTCGCAGTAAGAACTTGTTTTCTCAATCATAATCAACGTCTTTAAAAATCATATAAGGTATATTATATGGAATTAAAAAAAATAAAATGGCTTCTTTACTTCTTGTAAATAGTTAGCCATATTAATAACAATCATTTCGTCTCCGTGCTTCGATACGTGTGCATGGTTTAAGTGAATCAGGTGCTTCTTGCCGCGGTGGGTGTGTGTGTGTGTGTATCTATTAGTGTTACTTATTTATTATAGTTTATAGTGATGTATTACAGACTTTTATTGTTAGAATGGGGGCTTCAAACCCATCTAGATGCATTTGAAGGTAAGGTTGTGTTGTGTTATAGGATTTATCCATGTTATTTATTTAATAAAAATTTTAAAAACTGAAAAAAATATTTTTTGTATTTTAAGTTAAAGAGAAAACAAACTTTTCACTTTAGGGAAGTAATTACCTACCTCAACTAGAAAGCCTTAAAAATAATTCAATCTTTCTGAAATGAAATTTCATCTACAAGCTATCACAGAAGGCTTCTGAATTTAAATATTCTGACGTGTAGATATATTGAATAAGTTTCTCCCAGAAACATAGCCAAATTTTGATCAACTAGTTAAACAGCCAAGTTAAAGTGTTTTATTTGGTATCTACTGTTGCACACACCTTCAGTTTCCTTAGGCCGTATAAAAGGGCTTTTTAACATCAGCTCAACTGAACCTTTACTGGTACTTAAAGTTTTTTTTATAAAAATCACATTGCAGTTAAATTAAATATTGTTTCTGTTTGAAACTGGCAGCAATATATTTTAGACGAAAAGCTTCAACATCAGTAAAATGGTTTTATTGGTGGTTACAGAAAAGCTCCAGCAAATTACGCTTTGATGCTTAGAGTTTTTTCTGCAGTATACCGAGCTTTTCGGTTGCGATATACACATGCAATTACAGTGGATTTTATCTACAAGTTGTATGTGCAGCCGTAACAAATATTTTTCTAATGCATCATAGAACTCTTGTTAAATAGGGGACAGCGAAATACTTTTTGCTGTGGTGACTAGAGTAAGCTTTTCGTTGCTGCCAGTTCCAAACAAACAACCGTATTTGACGACAATGTGATTTTTATGGGAAGGTTCAAGTACCAGTAAAGGTTCACTTGAGCTACTGTTAAGATGCCCTTATATAATAAGGCCTTTGGGGGACTGAAGGTGCGTGCAATCGTTGCCAAATAAAAAAAAACTTTGTGGTTACTTTTTAACTAATATTTTTATTTGTATTCACTAAATACCCAATTTGGGTTAACTACATAATTTAGTTACTATTATATAATTTATTCGTAACGTTAACATCTACGCTTAGTTTCTGCAACTAAATGATTTAATAGCTTTAACAAACCACCTACTTGTAACGAATATAGGTATATATTAGCTGAGCTAACTCAGTTTTTTAGTAACTGTAACTAAAACCATTTAGTAAACCCAACAACATAAGTTCGTTATCTACTAAATCCTATAGTTGTAGCTACTAATCTATTCCAGCAAACTTGATTTAGTTGTTATAAGTCATCCACCTTGCTGTCCCCTATTTTAATGAAAAATTTTGCTGTGGTAACTAAATTTTTAGTAATGGCTACAAATTATTTTCCTCAGTGTAATTAGCACTGCAAATACTATGTTTAATTGAAATTAACATTTAAAAAATTATAGAATAGTACAATATCCATACAGAATATCTACGTTATATACTCTGACATGGCGTACTAATTTGCATAAAATTTTATCGCTAAACTACCTAATTCGTAATATAAAGCCCCATACCTTACAGTTTACTATTCACAACTAAATATATTCATGAATCCAACGTTAAATGCTTAGAATGAACAGAGATGCTGGCTTCTAATTAAAGGATAAATTTGCGGAATGACAAAAGTAATTTTACGCGTGATAGGTTACCCTATTAATACTAACGTAAAGACATTACAAAGGTAGGTCCAGAGAAGGGGTTCTATTCAGAATATACTGTGAAATAACAAGGTTTGAGAATTATATTGGACGTAACAGGAAATAATCTCGTTCTGTTAGACAATTTCCAATCAAGAAAATTTGTGATTGGCGAAATTAACAGTAAATGAAACAAGCCAATTTGGCCCAAATAAATCTACTTTTCAAGCAACAGAATTAATATTACCAAAAAGTTCCGATTTGTTCAGTTTTAATGTCAATGTCAGAAGAAGTTTAAATACCGTTATTTCATAGTTCATAGTATGGAGGACTTGAGGTAGGAGGCCGATCGCAATGCATTGGATTCGGTCCCAAATTAGCATCGGTAATTCAGCTTTACGAGTCGCTGTAAGATGGCGCGCGTGTTCGAAGTGGGCTATCAAATAATGGTTTCTTATGGACGCAATAACTATTTTTTATTTAAATTAGTTCTTTAAGGAGCAAATAAGGACTTTTATATGAATTTACACTTACTTTGTTATACTTATTAGTAAACTCGCCCTGTATAAAGTTCCAACGATGCTTCGTTTTTAAAATACAGAAACATTCTAGCTAGAATGTTTTACGTTTGGAGCTAGAAAGAGACTTATTTGGCTGGGTTTCATCTCCGAAGAAGATCCTGTCTTACACCCCGACACAAAGCAAACTCTACTTTTATAAATTGTACCATTATTCATTATAAATATGGAAATTAATTACAATACAACGTTATTTGTCTTGTCTTGCCTTCAAACATTATTTGTTATTTCGAAAAATAAAATGTCAATTGTCAAAAGTAAAACCACAGAAAAATAAAGGGTTTAAGTAAAAGTTAAAAACTATGGAGGATCTAGTTTTCCATATTATAAACGAAGAAGAAGACAACATCAGCCCACTTCGGACGCGAGAGCCATCTATCGGCCAATAGCGAACTAACCAAAAAACCGGGACAGAAATTGAAAATGCTGCCATTGTCGATCGGCCTCCTACCCTCTAGTTCTCCATAAAGAAGACCATATAAGCAAATTTCGTAAATATGCTACGTTAAATTCATAGATGGCACAATGAGTCACAACAATAAAGCGTGTTGATGCAGCCACTAACGACAAGTCTTTTCACTGCTAAATTAAAACATTGTTGCCGCCTGTCTGTTTGACTTGCTGCATGATCCTCTACCCACAACCATAACCATACTGTCACGCGAAAAAATTTTAACAAATTTTTCTTTTTATTTTGAAAATTTTGTCCTTTGTTCGGGTTTGTAGGTATGTTTGTTTGTAACCAATTTCTTTGAACCCGATTTTGACCCACTTTAAACGGTCAGATTTAATTTAAATTTTGTAGACTTATCAAGAACCGCTGACAATACAATAATCTACTAGTCTAGCTCAATCTACTAAATTTTTTTTTCTTAACAATAACCCAAACTAAAAAATGAAAAATAAATATAGTTTAAAATAACTAAAAAACACGCTTTAATAATTAATCAAACTAAAAAGCGAAAGATAAAAATATAGTTTAAAATAATTCTTGAAATTCTTAATATAGGCAGAAAATAATAATGAACGATAAACATTAGTATTGTAGTAAAAAAAAAAGCGTGGGGCGCTTTGTGCTATATTTTTCGTATATATCGAGCACCACACGATTTTTTCACAATATTACTAATGTTTATCGTTTATTATTATTTTCTGCCTATATTAAGAATTTCAAGAATTATTTTAAACTATATTTATCTTCCGATTTTTAGTTTGATTAATTATTATAAAGCGTGTTTTTAGTTTTTTTAACTATATTTCTTTTAAAGTTACGGACACACTATGTAAACAAGAATGCACTTTTTTTTATAATAAATTATTATATTGATTATAATGATGATGAATCTACCATTTTAGGTGAGGACTGGCACAAGAAAATGCGAGGAGCAGTCAAAATTCTAAGGACTTGACCAAACTAAGTATTACCATTCCATTTTAGGAACTAAAGCCTTTTTTTAAGCAAATTGCCAATGTAAGGTTGGAACCATAAGGTGTATTAAACACAAATTTAGTCACTATTAAAGTTCGACAAATTCGGTTTATTGCTAAATTGTTATCATTATAGTGTGCATATTTTTTAACAGCGGTTCAATTATTTGCACATGCCAAAACCTAATTTAAAAGCTAAATCAACTACTGGATCTAGATTAAACAAACTATAAAGCATTTTACAGCAACGGGGTACAATATTGTGGTGTTTGGTGTTTTATTTCGAAAACGACTATTTGGAGGTATACAAATGCGGAAATAATATGGAAATGTATATTTGAATCGACATTTCGGAGCGGCGCGGTGCTGTTAGCCGACACACATTTGCAATAGTCATGGCCGACACGTTTGTCTGTCGTTTTTATTAATGGCACAAGTGCGGTATATTTGCAATTAGGAAAGCCCATAAATAATCCAAGTGGCTTAATTTGAAAAGCGTAGTGGCACCGGCTACCTTTTTTTGTCACTTTATTAATAACTGGTCGAATTACATATGGGAACACCAATTTATATTGTCTACAATGTACCAAATTATTTTTTATATAAAAGGTTATACGTTAGTTGTCAAATAAAATTTAAGCTCTATTAAGTTTAGAATAGTAATAGTCGTTGAATGATACCCAACTAGGAGAAATTCCTATTATACAGTGTGACCAGTAAAGTCCGCATCATAGGTATGGGATTTTTTTTTAATAATTGCTTTATTCAAAATTTGACTTTGGAATCAAGTTTTGCTTCGATCGAGTTATAAGAAAAAGTTTTTTTAAATGTAGTTTCTGGCCCACGTGCAAAATTTCAGCTGCATAAGACAATTTTAATTTTTTACCCATATTTTGTAAATTGCACCACTTTTGCAAAATAAGACTCAACGCAACCTACTTAAAACTTCTTAGTTTTGGCAATGCTTTATTTCAGATATATTTTCTTTAAAGTGGCGCCATATTAAATGTGTTTTTCTACAAAATCAAAATTGGGCTATTAAAATTTGGTCGCATGTGATGCAAAGTTTATTTGTTTTTGACCCTGTATATGGCAACTTCATAAAATAGGTATTATTGAAAACGTAGTTTTTGTCTGAAAGTAATACACCTTAATATTAGGACAAAAAAGAACACAGTGTCATCAGTAAAGTGTTCATTATGTGGAAAATGAATTTTAGTGGTGGGTAAAAAATCAAAATTATCTTATGCAGCAAAAATTTTTTGCATGTGGGCTAAAAACTGCATTTAAAAAACTTTTTCCTATAACTTTTTTCGATATTTTCAGAAATAACCCCACATTTGAATTATTTTTTGAAAATAATTAAAATTTGACAGATAATGCGAATCACGTGACTACTATTTTTTTGCTTAATTTTCATCTCGATCGAAGCAGAACTTGATGCCAAAGTCAAATTTCGAATTAAGTTATTAATAAAAAAAAATCCCATATGATGCGGACTTTACTGGTCACACTGTATACATTTGGATTTGTCACAAATTCGTTGACAGCTTACTGTGCATTAAACATATTTTATAGAAAATATATTTACTCAGAACTTTTGCAAGTAGCGGTTTGTTTTTCTAATGTTGCTTCTCGTTGTCTATTGTAGATATAGCTGTGCCATTTACCAGCTAAGCTAATTTATCAAATGTTGAAATAGATAGTTGTAAGCTTTGCTAAAATTATTTGACCAAGAAACGGGGTACTGTTTCTTCACAAAATATCCACTTTTCCTTCAAATCTTAGTTATCACTGCAATCAAATAAACTATTGTATTACCGTAGTAATGAACGGGTAAAGTATTTTTCAGAATAAATGGTTGACTTCGTTTAAGTACCTGGGGCGTTTTGTAAGAGGTCGGCCATAAAAATGCAAATAAACTGTCGGTCAGGGTCGGATTATAATTTATAAATTATAGCAGGTTGGTTGGTTGGTAGGTTGGTTAAAGGCGGGGGTCGGGTTCGACTTGTGGCCCAAGCTTCTTACACTGCAGCCTTCTGGCTTATTGTGCGCCCCAGTCTTGTTAGAAAATATTTGTTCCTTCTACGAGGTCCAGTAGTTTTCTTCCAAGTTTGTCGTGCGGGAGGTTATTGCCACGTCAAATGTTTCCGAAGATTTTGAATCATTTACGGTTTAGCGCTTCGCAGCTGTAAATGATATGGGATACGGTTATTATATCAGGGAATATTTAACTATTTTGTGCTTGCGATAACATCTATATTATAATAACGAATTAAATATCTAAAGTCCTACCCTGTAGTGTATTTGCTTGTTGATTGTGTATAACAATGGGATTAAACCGGTAGTTTTATTGCAGTCAATAAGTCGATGCCATTTAGGTTGAAAAATAATTTACAATAATATTTTTTCCACCTTAAAGAAGAAAACATAAAAAATAATGCAGAGTGCCGGAGAATTGAGGTTAGCAAATAGGCAGCTGATGGATGCGTGATGCTGATGACACATGAACGCTTGTTTATTGCTCTAGTGTTCGGTATGCTTTTATACCACGTGACTGCAGCTCAAGCTCAACTCGCTCTACTCCCTGATTAGATAAATGAAAGCACTGTCAATAGGACATGTATTTTTTTTAATTTTAGGTATTTTTTTCTCTTTCGATAGTGGTTTAAAAACGTCAAATTATCCTTATGCCAATTTGTTTCATACAGTTTTTCTCACTGCATTTTGCAGGTGCCATAACAACTCATAAAAATATTATCTGAAAATGACATACATGAACACTGACCAAAGTTCCTGCAATCCTGCATCAAAG
Source organism: Polydrusus pterygomalis (assembly GCA_963969555.1). Classification (NCBI taxonomy): domain Eukaryota; kingdom Metazoa; phylum Arthropoda; class Insecta; order Coleoptera; family Curculionidae; genus Polydrusus; species Polydrusus pterygomalis. Next base: position 28,185,825 of record OZ018379.1, read on the forward strand.
CGTTTGTTTCGAGACAATTTGAGACATCGCAATAAAGTTTCGGCAGTTATTTAACATCGTGCTACTAACAAAAACTTCAGTTCCTCCTCATTCCTAGGCTTGTCTTCTGTTTAATAATGTTAATAACACAGGAGTATAATAGTTAATGAAGGGGATAGTGCATGCAGTTAACGTAAAGCATGGAAAAGGATACGAACCTTGCGAATAGCTCATTACGAAGAGGGGTCATGTGTCGAAAGGCGGTGATTACTAAGCCAAAGGACACACTCACCTGAAAATAAAAATAGTAATTAATTTTCAAAGTACCTAATTATAAGTCAATGGGAACTGTAATATATTAATAATAATAATAATAATAATAATAATAATAATAATAATAATAATAATAATAATAATAAGTTTATTTAAAATTTAATAATATAATAAATATGTTTATGTTGTCTTCTATAAACTTATTATTTAATCCCCTGAAGCTGAGCTTGTTAGGGGCAAATCTTATTTTTTGTTTCAGTGTGTAAAATCATAAATATGATAAAAATAAGTTATAAAGTCAAAATGTTAATTTATAGTAAAAAGGCAGTTCTTTTTGAGGAAATATATTACCTATAATAAAATTATTAATTTATAATTTTTAAGTAAAAAATATTACTTATATAAATTATTCAGAACAATATTAATTAATTAATTAAAGCATTTCTAAAAATATTTTCAAATTGTCTGTTTTTAATATCCATGTTTTTATTTCGACTTAAAATTTTTGGAACTGGCGAATACATTTTCCTTTTATCCACGCAGATGTGCATGACAGTTTAACGATTTATTTTTTGTATCAAACAAGGTTCAATCATCGTTGTTGGCGTCCAAAGCTAACTAACCTATCTAATCAGTTACAATTTACCAGCAAAGTTGGCACCTCTACGACAAAAAGCATTCCATTTAAAGAAATCCCCCACTGAAAGCAGCGCCCTTTTGAAAAATCAAACACAAGAAGGGATTTTAGATTTCCCAAGTGGCTAACACGCAGGATTTTGTCGGATAGAACTTCTAAAGTTTGGGAGTTGCAGCAAACTTAGGTGTAACTTACAGGATCAAGATAATGAAAATACGCATTGTATTGTTGGGGGAAGTTGTGAAATAATGGTGTCTGTCTACCGGTGAAAATTATTGCTATTTTCGAAACTTCTACTAATCTTCAAGGTTAGGCCAGGAGAAACCCAAACTTATTTTGGTATTTATCTAGCATTTCTTAGTTATTTTACTCCCTTATGGATCTAAATTCGCACAGTTTTAAAAAATACTTATTTTATGAAGTTACCTTATAGGTACAGGGTCAAAAACAAATAATCTTTGCATCACATGCGACCAAATTTTAATAGCCCAATTTTGATTTTGTAGAAAAACACACATTTAATATGCCGCTACTTTAAAGAAAATGTATCTGAAATAAAGCCTTGTCAAAACTGAGAAGTTTTATGTAGGTTGCGTTGAGTCTTATTTTGCAAAAGTGGTGCAATTTACAAAATATAGCTAAAAAATCTAAATTATCTTTTGCAGCTGAAATTTTGCATGTGGGCTAGATACTACATTTAAAAAAACTTTTTCTAATAACTTTTTTTGATATTTTCAGAAATAACCCGACTTTTGAATTATTTTTTGGAAAAAATTAAAATTTGACAGATAATGCGAATCACGTGACTATTATTTTTTTGCTTAATTTTCATCTGGATCGAAGCAGAACTTGATGCCAAAGTCAAATTTCGAATAAGGCTATTAATAAAAAAAAAATCCCATATGATGCGGACTTTACTGGTGACACTGTATAACAACTTAAAACTATTCCAAGAAAGATCTGGTGGCCCCTACATCAAAGCCAAAACAAATTCAGGGGGTTCTGTCGGGCTGACATTAGCCCGTCGTAAGAAGTTGGCAAAAGTAGTAATGGATGATGAAAGAGTTTTGGACTTCCATTGTCTTTATTTGTTTTAAATCACAACGTTTCAACTGGTAAGTATCTCCAGTCGTCTTCAGGTGAATACTAAATAAGTAAAGTAACTACAAGACTATTAATACTAGCTAGGTGCACTAAAGCATAACTGAGGTGCCTGGGTGTAGTCATGCGTTCAGTTGGCACGCGATCTTATCCTAAGATTACATCTATCTAACAAAGGTTTCCAGATATTTCTTATGTCTAATGATGGTTTACTAAAGCAGCCTGGGTTCTGGTGAATAGCAGCAGCTTCCTTGAACTTTCTTTTCCTCCAGTGTGGTTCCTTATGTAGGATTTCAGCTTCTGACCACATGATATGGTGACCATGTTTCCAGGCATGGTCAGCTGCACCTGGCTTTTCGGTCTCTCCTTTTAACGTATTGTTTTTGTGTTCTTTAATTCTTGTTTCTAATGGTCTTAATGTCTCACCTATATAAGATTGACCGCACTCGCATGGGATCTGGTAGACGCAGTTTTTCTTATCTTTTTGATTTGTGTCTTCGTCAGGTGGCTTCTTAGGGTGTCCCTCGAGTTGAATACGGTGTTGATGTTATATCGTTGTCCTAGTCTTCTCAAAAGAAGCCACCTGACGAAGACAAAGCCCACAAGTCAAAAAGATAAGAAAAACTGCGTCTACCAGATCCCATGCGAATGCAGTCAATCTTATATAGGTGAGACATTAAGACCATTAGAAACAAGGATTAAAGAACACAAAAACAGTACGTTAAAAGGAGAGACCGAAAAGTCAGGTGCAGCTGACCATGCCTGGAAACATGGTCACCATATCATGTGGTCAGAAGCTGAAATCCTGATGTAATGTTAGGATAAGATCGCGTGCCAACTGAACGCATGACTACACCCACCTCAGTTATGCTTTAGTGCACCTAGCTAGTATAAATAGTCTTGTAGTTACTTTACTTATTTAGTATTCACCTGAAGACGACTGGAGATACTTACCAGTTGAATCGTTGTGATTTAAAACAAATAAAGATAATGGAAGTCCAAAATTCTTTCATCATTCAAGAAACATCATTGTCTCCAACCTTCAAACAGTTAAAAGTAGTAATCGCTGGTCCGACGTCTAGCCTTCCCTTCTATTACTGTAAGTCGTCCTTTGACTTGAAGAAAAATAAAATCAAAAAATGCTTTTCTGTTTCTCCGACAAAAGAAGTAGGTAGCATTAGTTAAGGGATATCTATTTTAAACTATTCACAAATACGAAAAAGTAACGAAATCTCTTAGTGCTACTTTCTAAAGCGTTTGTAAGCATAGCATGATACGGAGCATTACTTAGAGTTATTGAAATATCACACAGGCTATCAGATTCTGCATCCGGCTGTAAAGTGAGACGGTTTTTGATGTCGAAAGCCCCGCAAAACACAAAGTATTCTCCGCAATTTCCAAGCTGATACATTTTCGACGCTGTCTACGTTTAACTTCTTTATATTTTATTTTACTCCAGCCAACGGTCTTTTTTTTATTAAAAAAGTTGAAATAAACTTCTACTAGCTTAATTATTTATCCTTGGCATAAAAATTGTGCAATAATTCATCAGTTGTTATAATTTTAGCACATATTCAAATTTTTATATCTAAAAACATTTACCCAAACATATTTATTTTTGCTGATATGATAATGCAGTATTCGTTTCTGTAGTGACAAAATGTATTTACTATAAAATATCGATAATATTGTTTTTAAAAATCGAATGGTTTTAGAAAATAGTAGAAAATGGTAATAGGACATACACATAGCCACCATACATATTCAATTTTATATTCATGCACAAGCGCAAAATTAAAAATATTTTAGAGTTATGTTAATAATTCTGTTGGGGACCTTCATTTTACTCTCAGAACCTGATTTTATAAAAGTATATATTGTAGGTAAAAAGGCAAAGTAACTATTTATGATTACGATTCCTACAAATGTTTTTGTTAGCTAGCCAATGAGCCTAAGGAATAAAAATGTAGCGATCGCTTTTTCTTATAAAATCGAAGTAATTTCTTGCAAGCCAATGCTTTTTTTAAAAAAATTGAAGCAATCGCTATCGTTTGCTTAAAGTGGGATGAATAAATTAAAGAATCCGCGGCATACACGTGCGTTGCTCAATTTGTGTCTTCAATTATGGATGAATATATTATGTCAGTGTACGTAAAAATTGCAAATATGATTTCAGAAAGTTATATCGATTTGACTGCGAAAATGTTGAGTGGTTGCTAAACGGTTGTGGTCAGAGAGATTTATTTATGTTCCTTCAATTTGTGAACGAATATCAATAATTGCTTGTCCTTAATTTCTTCATCACTACTATCACTTTCCTCATTTTCACTGAAATCTGCCATATCACAAATATAAGTTTCCTATTTTCGACAAAAACGTAACAGATTACTATTGTACTAAATAAATAGACCAACGTTGTTGTATTTACGTCAATTCTTTTGCAAATTATGCACCAAACTGAACATGAAATCTATAATCTGAGCAAGTGGATAAGCCACGTCTGAACTTGTGTTGAATAAGCATTTGCTACAGAAGTGTATTAGGTGTAAGAGAAACAGCAATTGCTTCAAAATTTTATTCATATCCAGCTCTAACAATTGCTTTTACTTATAGCATTTGCTAGTCAAGCAATTTCTTTTACTAAAAAGTAATTGCTTCATTTTTATCATTAGGCTCATTGTATTTTTGAGAATAACTCACTGATTGGATTAAAGCATCGTGTGTACCTAAATTGCTTTAATGTAATTGGTCGTAGTGTATGTAATGTCTGGCACGATTCGTCATAAATATTAATCATTATTATTTATTTAAAGCCAGATAATGAATATATTACCACAATAAGAAAAAAGTTTTTAAAGCAATTTTTCTTTAAAATAAGAATCTAGCAAATGCCACTGACAACCTACCTTTACAATATATACATTCTTCGCTCAACATAATGTTTATTTGAAAAATCAAACTCCACTGAATTTCCCAAATGGCTGGCAGACGAAATTTTATTGGACGGAACTTCTAAAGTTTGGAGTTGCCGCAAACTCAGATATAACTTACAGGATCAAAATAATAAAAATACGCATTGTATTGTTGGGGAAAGCTGTGAAATAATAGTGTATGTCTAACAAAGAAATTTATGACTTTTGCGAAAGCTTTTATTACGCTACAATGGAAATATAGACCAAAAGAATTTTACTGATACCTAAACAAGAGATTTGTTTATATGGCCGAATATTTAGTTTCCCTTTACAATATGTACTAGAAATAAAATGCAATAGTTTTTATATCTCAGAAAATTTCATAAATTTATTTTCAACCAATTAGAAGGCTCCTTTTTGTTTACGTTGCTTATAGCAACGGAAGACTATCGCGATAGTCTATAGCCTATTAGCCTAATGAAATTAATAAGTGATAATTTTTCTTAGGTATACTACTACGACTTAATTTTAAATCAAATGTCAAGTAATTTCGAAGTGACAGGTGAGACAAACCAGCAAGTAACAATCAGTTTTTAGTCGTACCCGTGATATTTATTGTTACAATAATATTGTGTAAAAAATGATTCGTTTCGGTAATGAATCAGCAAGTTCGATTGCTAAAGAAAATGAGCAGTTAGTAACTCATTTTTATTACTAAAATGTGAGAAACATTAAATAACAAATTTGTTATCTGAAATCCATATGTCTTTATAGTTTTAAATTCAAATATAACTTTAAAAAACATATTTCCGATGAGTTCAGTTTAATATGACGCACTGTATTTTTCCAATAGAAGTTGATTTTACTTGTTATTATCTAAGTTTATTACTAAAATTTCAGGAACATTAAAAGAAACTCTAATTTATGAAATTTCTTACCGCATCTCCCACGCAGCAGAATTAATTCCCGATAATTTTTTTCTCGGTTTCACTCATGTTTTTGTCAATAGAAAATTTCCCTCGTCTTCGACTCGGGATAATTTTCTATTAACAAAACCATTAGTGAACTTTAAAAAACTTATCGGTAATAATTCTGCTGCTAGGGAGGTTATAAGTGATAATTAGCCAAAACTGATCTTAAAATAAATCTCATTTCGACTTTAGTAAATGTAGGTTAAGGGTCCATCATATAATATTATTTTCCACATGAAACACCCAGGGAATCCATGTCTCGCCGCTATTTATACGCGGTGGGAATACGATATAGATGGAGATGAAAGATTGTAGCTGGTTGGTAGTTTCGGAATAAGTTTTGAACAGGTGAAGATACAATTTTTGTTTTTTGGCAATCGTAGTATAACATAGAGTCGAGTAGCGTTTAGTTATTAAAAATGCCATATGAGGAAAATTCTCTCTAAAAATCGCAAAAGTAAAATTTGAACTGAAAAAACACCAAAAATCATTGGAATTATTATTTCAACATTATTTACACGCACACATCTTAGTTTTTATAAAATAACTCTATTACTTCATTTCTACAAACATTACTATTAAAGTCTGTTCAATGACCGCTGACCGTTACGTCACGCCTAGTGCTCATCTTTCTAACATTTGTGAACTAGGTGAGATAGTAAATTGGCGTCAATAATGGATGTCGTATAATTTTACGTCAAAGTTTTATTGTCATTTTTGACAGTGATATTTTTAATCAACATAATTTCAAAAATGTTACGGTATTGTGAAAAAGAACAAGCATTAATTTTAAAATTATTTGATTATTTTCAAAGAAAAAGTGCAGAAAAGTGCTTTAACACAGTTTACGAGGTAAGTAGACATAATTAAGCAGTGATTGTGAAACCATAATTATTAAATGCCAATGTTTTTATAAATACCTACCTATCTTTTTTAGAGAGTTTCCGATGCTTTGGGAGTTTCGTTTTTAACAGTTCAACGAATTAAATTAAAGGAACTAGAAAAGGATGTAGATTTTAAGAATCGCAATAATGTAGCCATTTTGTCATCCTGTGGTCGACAACTTCACGAAATTGATGAACATACCATAAGAGAGCGTATTTATGGGATGTATAGAGCAGGTGAACACGTTACCATTTGCTCAATATAACTAAACCTGGATCATTAGCGGACTGTTTTTTAATTTAAATTGCGTAAATGTACTGTATCAAACAGGCGTTTTTTAATAATGCAATTAATTATTTTTATTTTATTTTAATAGGTTGGACGAACTAGCATTGCAACATGAACATCGAGTTTTAAGTTCCTCCACATCATTGCCACTTCATATCCTATTGAAATGGTTTGGTCGGAATGTAAGCGCTAAATGACGTAGTTTTGGGTCTGTGAATGAAGTCATAGAAAATGTAACAGTGGAAAAATGGAAACATTATGTAAGATACACTAATAAAATTATAAATGATGTGTGAGAACAGGAAAGATTTATCGATGCTTCAGACACCCTTCCCCTTATTATTAAATTGGACAAATCTGATAATGATGATCCTTGCGGAGATGTTTTATTTTAATTATTAAAAAACGTATTTTATTGTGTTGTAATTTTTTATTATATCTTCTTCTTTATTATTCTATCATCTTTCTTAAGATAAATTGTAGATGGTGTGATTATTAGGTTACAATTATTCATCTTATTGTTTTTTCTAAATCTAAAAATAATACAACGATGATTGAAGAATTAACATTGTTATATTCTTTAAATTGTAGTCACACAATTAAAGTTTAAAACAAAAACTGGAAATTGGATTAAAAAGTTTATTTTTGTCCGTATCTATTTTTAATAGATGAGGTTTTCTTGCAACACATTTTTATTCTTTTAATAATGTGTTCTAAAGATAAAACAAACCGGTAGTGTTTTCACAACTGTGGCAATTCGGATCATTATGACGTCTTATTTATGTGGGATAAAAGTGTTTTGACATTTGGAAGTTTACTGTGAAATAAATCACACTAACTAGTACGGTGTTAAAACCATCGACCATTATTTAAACCAAAACACTAGCTTAGAGTATTTTTATGAGATCTACCTATATCCGGGGATAATATTATTATCTATGTAAGAAAATTCCAAAATAGATCGTTGATCTTTTGACTGCAATAAGTTTTTACGAATGACATTTGAAATAAAATATATGGTTTTCTAAGGCCCATATACAGGGATTGATTATATTATTTGGTTGATTTTAACATTTTCACTGAAATAACATTTTTTATTAACTAAAAGCCAATATTGTGGAATATCGGACAAGAGTGTAACTGTTATTTATATTGGAATACACCGGGATCCAAGCACAATGGATACCCTGAGGCGGGTAGACCACGACGGCCGTTTCGTCCTTGTTAGGACTCTACTGCAAAATCGAAGTGGCCATCAAAAAATACTTTTAATACATCTTCCGCCGTTGTCGCGGACACTATATTATCTTCTAAACATTTTTATGGCTCAAAACTTAAACGGATTGCGCGCATTCTAGTGGGTGCCCGCGTTGATCTGTTTTCTGGTCTGCAAAATGGCAGATGTTTTCGGTGAAAACGCAAATAGCGTTCCCTATATTGGATTGTGATGCACTTTGTGGTTTATTTAGTTGTCTATACCGTTCGATTATTACCAGTGTGACTGCGTTTTATATTGGAGTTAATTCCGCTGGGATGGCGCTACGGTGTATTGATGGCCGCTTTGATTTTGCAAAGAGGCTTTTAGTACATTTTAGCGTCGTTCTTGGAATTGCTTGGGTTATGGCTGCCCGTAGAGTCCTAACAAGGACGATACGGCTGTCGTGGTCTACCCGCCCCAGGGTATCCATTGTGCTTGGATCCATGTGTATTCCAATATAAAAAATAGTTACACACTTGGCCGATATGCCACAGTTTTAACACGTTCGCGGACAGTTTCTTCATCCGAAATGTTCGTAAAATCACACCGACAAAATATATTCTCCTGTCCTTAAGAATAGTTTTTAGTTGGGACAATTCACAAAATGTTTTGATATCTGCTGGGACAGCATAGGTATTACTTTATACATAAAAATGCGCGGCATTTGGCGTTTTGCGTTTATGGAGGGTATAAACTTCTGCGGCATATTCCGCTTTGTCCCAGCACAAGGAGCGGCATATGCCGCTTTGTCCGAAAACGTGTTAATTATTTTCGCGGACACTATATTGTCTTTTATTCCTTATTAAATTTAGTTTGTTGTTAGACCAGGTCATCCTAGCACGGCCGTTAACGAGTAATTCTAGCTTAGTTACCTTGAAATATAATGCACATCATTTAACCAATGACCCGAACTAGACTGCATCTACATTAGAAACCCGAACAAACCCAATCCAGTTAAACCTTTATACCAATTAATGGAAATATGTACTGTTTTTTGGCCACGACTATACTAACCCCTACTTAACTCATGAATTGCAGTAAGTAGAAACTCAAATACTAATACTTTAATACTTTTCCCCATATCAAATACTAAGGTTCGTGAATAGTACTATAATAGATCTATTACAAACTTGTAATAGATCTATTATAGTAGTATTCCAAGGGGAACAAACCTAATAAATTTAATATTTCACTCACTTTCGCCACTCTTGCATTAACATTGTAACATGAAAAATTAATTGCAACCCACTGTCACAAAACTTACAGAACATAAATAGTCACTGTTAATAAAAAGTAGAATTCCACACCAACCCCTCAGAATTTTCATCTATTGGTCAATTACTATGGATTAAGTGGATTAACATATCACATTATGGCCCCTATGATGCCGATAAATCAACATTTTACACGAGTGACTAGTCACACTTGCTGGTGGCTTGAATCAAGGCGACAGATGTCTAAATTGAATTGCCATAGGATATAGTCCGTGGCGACTCATTACTCTGAGATATTGGAGATTAAATTTTAGGCTGGGTCATTTAGGTATAGTTTGTCGAAATGAGAAAGAATGATCGAGCTAAGACCAGTTGATATAAATCAATAATACAGAATTATTCTATTAAGAATATAAGTGTTTAAAACTGTATAAGCAATTTCCGAGAAAGAAGGATGGAAATCATAGGTCATTAAATGGAAATGATATATCAATGCAATGGCAGAAACTAAATTTTAAAGATCTAAGCGCCAAAGCTTGGAAACCTTAAATACATTGCACTTACATATTTAATATTTAGTTTCTGCCATTGCATTGATATTTCGTGATTATTTCTATAACCAAGAACTTTTTCTTCCGTATTCCACTACCATGATGGTAGCCGCAATTCTTTTCGGAAATGTAATAGTTAGCATCAACTGAGTACCTGGCCATATACCGTCCGAGCAAAAATTATTTGCATCAAAGAGGGCCTTGCATCTAAGGACGTAATGCTTAGCCGTAGAGCTTAATACCTGTTGGGTGTCAGTAACTACCTGAATTAACAATTAATCAGTTATTCCGTCATCTTTGACAGTCGTTACAAGTAATTAGATTCATTGCTAATTTTTCCAATTTCTTGAACAATTCACACAATGGGCTTTACGGAACAGCACAAAACATTCATGGTTGAAGCGTATTTTCGAAACGGGGTTAGAGTAAATCGTAAGTGGCAATACAATCCTGGTTTGTGCATGGACGATTTTCACGTACATTTTCCTAACGTTGCTTTTATTGCTGGGGATTGTTATCATTTCCTGAAAAGAACCGTGGCTGTGTTTAGGGAAACAGGTTCTATACAAAACAAAAAAGGAGCAGGAAGACCATCTGTAAGAACAGAAGAACTTGTTGCAAACGTTCGTGAAATAATGCAAAATACGCCAACAAATTGTATAAGACGCCTGTCCCAAGAAGTGGGAAGATCTTATGGAACATGCAGGACGATTCTTAAGAAGCAGCTAAATTTATTTCCTTATAAAGTGCAAGTATTCCAAGAAATACAAACCGCAGATTTTGAAAGACGCAGGAATTACTCTGAATGGTTTACCCAAAATTTATTGGAAAGAAATGATTTATTAGACCTGACATTTTTTTCGGATGAAGCCTGGTTCCACCTCTCCGGTTATGTGAATTCTCAGAATACACGCATGTGGAGTAGTGAAAATCCCCAAAATGGTGTCTGGTTAGCTGTTTCCCAAAGAAGAATTGTTGGTCCTATTTTTTTCCATGACACAGTTACAGCACAGCGATATAGAGACAATATTTTGAATCCATTTTTGTTGCAGTTACTTGACGACGAACTACGTTTTGGATATTTTCAACAGGATGGTGCAACCGCCCATACAGCCGCCGAAACTATTAACTAGGTACTTACGCAATTTTTTCGACGACAGATTGATCAGTTTTCGATCAGACATTGAATTCCCACCTAGATTATCTTGTTTAACGGTTATGGATTACTTCGTTTCTCCTCATTTAAAGAACAATATTTTTAAAACACCAGTTGCAAATTTAGAACAATTACAAGAAAGGATTATCCAAGATTGTGGTAACATTTCTCCAGAGATGCGGTCAACATTTTCGAACATATGAAAAGACGTGTGAATTTATGCTTGGAGCATGGCGGTGGCCAATTTCAGCAATTTATGTAATTATTTTTCTTTTTCCATACCTATATATTCTTACTTTGTTCATTTTGTAAATAACAAAAATAAAGTTGTATTTGTCTACTTATTTCATTACTCATTAGTTTGGCATATCATGTCATAATATGAATTTGACAAAATTTTAACCTAGATTTGGTTAGATATATCGTCTCCATATCATTGTGATCTAAACCAAGCCCCACGTTTTTTAATCCAAGCCCTCTTTGATGCAAATAATTTTTGCTCGCACAGTATGATGAATGATGATCTAATAATGTTAGATCTGTATATTCCAAAAAATCCTTTTGTTTGATAACATCTGTGCGCTGGTGCATTATCTTGATGAAAATGCCTTGCTCTAGCCAAATAACTTACTCAAATTGTTAGTAATAGGTAATAATATCTTATGTGCCTTATAGAACATACTATTTTTAACTCAAAATGAGTTCAACGGCTCTAAAATCATCCGCCATGCCACTGGTATTATATACTCGCTAACCATCGGACTTCGACGTGGATTTACAGAATTTATAACGGATTCCCCAGAGGTGCATTATTTATGTCCCGCTGGGGTAGCTTGACGCGATTCCGTGCCAATCAATGGCGGCGGGCGCCGCATCCCCGATCTTCCCCCCGACCACGAGGGGCTTAAATGGGGATAAATTATCGTTTTGCCGCCGTTAGGGATGCTCCGGGACTGACCGAACGGCTGTACAGTGTCCTGTTTTGTGTTAACTAGGCCAAATTAGGCTTCGATGGGATGTGCATTAACTTAAATATATTTTTTATTTCGATCGTCGAGTAAAAGGCAACGAGAAATATTTTTGGGAAAAACATTCTTTTGAGATTATATAATAACTTAAACATCACAAATTTCTCAAACATCTTCCCAATAATTTTAAAATAGGCGCCTTGAACTTCTCTGCAGGTTTAAGTTGAGGTTTTGGAGATTTCTGGAATTATTTTTATTTTGACCCATCCTACTGTACATAATCTTACTATTGCTGACTTTGAATGATACCTTAGGTAAAACCTATGATAAAATATTTAAAAAAATTCAGTAAAATCACTAGCATCAATAAAAAATAATTAGTTATAAAAGAAATCCATTATCAAACACACCTTTCAACTTTATTGATAGAATCTGACTCGTTATATTATTACATTCATTAAATTGTCAACAGGCACGTGCAAACAACCTATGATATTATTAAGGGGTGAAAACGTGCTTCTCGTGTGGGGTAAACTACCCTCCAACTTTTCCGACTAACACTAGCTAGTAACGCTTAAAAAGCTTTAATTAATACAAGCAAATATTTTGTAATTGCGCAATTTATCTTCTCCAAAATACAATTATGTTTTCGGAGCACTCTGGAATTTAGTAGAATGAAAGTTAACAGAAAATTTATTAAGAGGACCTTTCTGCCTAGGATAATAAACGGGGTCGCAGAGAGAGGTAGAAAAATAATATATTATAACAATTATGGCAAGTAAGATCTTATCATTCTTGCGGGATTCCTATAGCTTCAAGATGTTCGGGAGTTCTCGTAGGTCACTGCCCAAGAGTTTTTAAACAATAAGCGAATTGCTGAATCCGGATAGATTGGGGGACGCACTGAATCAGAGGATTCGGTCATACGGACGTGGAGTGACACTTCTGATACTGATCCCGATGGACTCTGAGGCAATATCTTTCAAGTCGCACTACGGAGACGTAATAGGCTGCCCCCGCCAAGGTATGTGGTGGACAAGAAGTGATGTAACAGGACCGTAAAACTGTGCCAAGAATAAAATGTGCTAGTAAATTGTGGTTCGGTACCCACGTATAACGTTTCGTCTGGCTGACATTAATATCATTATAATTTCGTTTTTTCATTTAATTTGCAGTGCTGCTGTTCTTTATAATACTTGACCTTTATAATAAGTTTTGACAATAAGAAGAAAAATAATAACTTTAATTTGTGTTAATATGTTATTAAACAAAATGTTTGCACCAATCTGTCCGTGCAATATAAAATAGATTTTATAGCATTATTAGTCCTATAAAGGGAAAAGTCATTACGCCCAGACCCTTCGGCTAAATAAATTGGCTAGAATCAGTCCGTCCCCTATTAGGACAGGGAAATGACCCGAATGCCTCAGATTTTTTGTTTATTGAGAATTGGGGGACTTTATATATACCATTCTAAATTTTCTAAGTCATTATGGACACCCTCGGCTGTAACTCTACTGGCTTCTAAACATAAAACAAAACTTCTTGAATTTGTAAGCATACCTGCCTTTAGGAAAATGTTAATCAATTTGTTTTTAGTAAGAAGAATTATAAAAAATAACTCCTAAATGTTTTCCACTCTTTCAAAATGAATAAGAACCACATTATGGAAGTGTGTGTGATATAATTCTATATCGCACACACTTCAGATTTTCACGGTGTCGAAACCGATAAGTAGAACCGAAAGAATCTTATTGAACCTAACTAGACTGATCAGAATAGTCCCTAAAACTGACGATATTTGGCTAGATAGCTTACTTTTTTCTGCCGAGACTGTATAATTTTCTTGTTACAAACCTCACATTCGTCTTAACTAGAATTACATGAAAATAGTTAATTTGACACCACCCAAAACAAAGGCACTTTAACTCTAAGTTCATAACCTTGCTGTAATAAAATTGGGTTTTGTTTCTAGTGAAGTTAAAACAATACTTTCAATAGACGGATTTTATTAAACTAAAATTGATGAGGTTTCTGTTTTATCTACTTGCTCATTCAAATGATATTTCCAACTCTGTCTTGTCAACGGATGTGTCTAACGCCTCGTCTCTCCCATTCTTTACCAGTCAATAGCCGCATGTTGAAATGTCCCTTTCTAGCTTTATGGCCATTAAAGGTGATGGAGAAAAACCACCGAAACTGTGGAATTAGGTAGTAGTCTTTCGATTTAGATGCAATTTTTTTAGTAATATATATTTTTTGTATCTCCCTAACTGCTTCCTGTCCACCTATCCTTCTGAAACTATAGCGGCATCCTCCAGATTCCGTCAACAACCGTAACACTGATAATAGGAGTGATAGAAATCCATTAAAATTATTCCTAATTAAAAAAAAATATTACCTCGAATGAGTCTCCGAACAATGCTAATTTTAGTCTTTGTCGAAACTTAAACTAGATTTGCAGAATTTTACGTAAAGAAATTTTTATGCGGTTCGCTTTGCTTTGATGTTTTCAAGCACATCGTTAAAATTTTCAGTTGCTGATTAGAGAAACACGAAATCGAAAAACAGCTCTAAAAAGACTGAATGAACTGCGCGCTTAAATCCGATTTAAATTAAAGGAAACATTATTCTTGTTACATTTTACGTAGATTATCCACGTGTAAGTAATTAGTAGGTCTGACATCACCGCCTCCCTTTGTTTGTTCTGTGTATGCTTATTAGGAATTACGTTGTCATTATTATAATAATTATTTTATAGTCAGTTATTTGAATATATCTTCCTTTGAGCACAAAATAGTTTTACAATAATTATGTATGGTCCCTAATGACATTTTTCATTATATGACTTAACTAGGATAATGGCTAGGGAAAGTTATATTCCCTTCTTCATTGAATATCAAACTATTTTTATATAAGAATGACGGATGTGTGGTGGTGTGTGGTGGTGTAATATATCTCCGTGTTAAAATTAAAACATTATTCTTTATATTCCAAATGGTTGGTTTATATATGTGTATATTTCGCTTATTTATTGCAATATTGGCAATATGTTCTAGACTAAGAAATCTTAAGACTGAACATAGCCTAGTTATAAGTTAACAGTTGAAAAATATCAGGCAAACATAAATGGGTGTTTCTCCACCACATCTCGTCGCCAAAATAAATCTCCCGGACTGCAGTGTCCATACGAGAATTGATCATTGGAATCATTAATTGATTAGACTATAATTGATTAATTTAAAACTCATCCACAGCCTGTGCGTCAACCTCTTGTCATGCAACAATTAGAGGCCCAGAACACATAAACTATAACTAGAAGTCCTGGGCAAATGTTTCTTAAATTATTTTACATAGATTAGAACCATTGCATACACATAGAGCTCACTCTTCCATATAGCCTTAGAATCTATCAATATGAACCCTAAGATCTAAGTTACTATTTTAACAATATATAATTAACTTTTTAATATACCTATTTCAATTAATTAATGTATGGATTTATTTCATATTACATTTGAGCTAAATATTAAAATTAACTATAATTCCATTATCTATCAGCTGTTTTTTTAAGGTACGCTAAAAATTGTTTGACTCAAGATTCTTTAGATCATTCGGTACGACATTAAGACATTTGCAAATAGTATTAGAAGAAGCCCACTGAAACTGATGTGATGTGCGTCAGTCCTACGAATGTTTCTATTATGTACGTCCAAACGAAACAGAACCTTGCGATGAAGATAAATTGGTTTACCATATTTAACGACTTTGCAAAACAGGGTGCAGCAATTTAGGAATCGCCTTTTAGAAACATTTAGCCAGGATAGCTCAGTTAGTCTATCAAACACAGATGTCCGCCCCTGACATTAAGTATTTAATGCACGCAGCAATTTTGAATTTTTTGCAGACGTAGGTGGTTATACTGAGTTAGGCAAGGTCCATAGATAACGTCTCTATAATTAAGGTGTGACAGTACAAGGGATTCACATAGGATTTTTCTAGCTTGCTTGTTCAGGATATCACGATGATTATAAAGTAATCTTAGAAAAAGCTCTTTTGTTAATTTCCAATACCTGTCTGTCAAAGCGCAGGTCCGGATCAAGAAACAGACCAAGATCGCGAGCCGAGTCAGTCAAGAGCAGTGGCTGATTATTAAGCTGCACATTGATTATATTTTTGACCCTTACTCGAGCCTGCCTCGGCCCAAAAAGCATAATCTGGGACTTGGACGGGTTGAGGGACAAACAATATTTTTCCGATATATCGAGCAGTGATTGCAGATCATTATTTAACAAAGTTACTGCGTTAATAAGGTTGGATTCAGGAGAAGAAATATAAAGTTTCGTATCATCTGCATAAAAGTGACTATTGCAGTATTTAATAAATTTTAAAAAAGATGAAACGTATAGAAAGAAAAAAGAAGTGGACCCAAGATGGAACCTTGAGGTACCCCATTGCGGACTGTGCTGTGCACATTCTTAATTTATTATTTCGTCATTACCTTGAGCATGAGACTTCACTGATACCAGCGTCTTGGCAACATTGAATCTCGATCGATTTTTAACTTGCGCCAAGTCCATTTTAAATTCATTTATTTGCATTAAAAGTTATCCTGTGCTTTCAGGCTTGCCTGAATATGCCTTTATATTGCAACACAGAGATGTTGACGCATATATTTTGCTAGAGATCTCTGTAACTACCCGTACAAAACTATACAGCAATATTGTGTTGTATAAAAGACACATGAAATTACAGAACTGTAATTATGGATAACATCAAATTAAATTATAGTTTTACCAAATAATATATAATGATTCGATTGTTGCGATTTCACAGAGCGCGAAATGCGAGCAGTAAGCATAGTTAAGTTTTATTGAAGCGGGAGTGATTTAATATAAATTCGGTTTTGTCAGCTCTACCAGGGTACAAATAACCATTTAATTCATAATTTAGATTGGAAAACTTGGTTTTAGTGCACCTAAACCGATTGCAATTTGGCCTTCATTGTTTTTGCCCTATCAATTATATTATTTTAAATGTATCGTTCATTCGTTTTACGTTTATTTTGCCGCATAAAGCTCTAATCCCCGATAAATTTCCTATGCTTAGCGAAAACGAAATTGAGTTTAATGCATTGCTGGAAAATTGTTGCATAGTACGTTTTTAATCCGCCAAAAAATTATCATTGCATTGCAGTACATCGAGTTTTGCAGAACTTTTAATATAGCTAACATTAACCTATACAGTGTACGCAAGAAAGTTCGCATCAAATGGGATTTTTTTTAATTTTTAGGTATAGGTAAAAATTGAAAAAGCAGTTAGTTTTTGCTTACCTAAAAACCAAAAATAACGTATACTGAAGCAGCTGCACGACTTGCGTTACCTGTCAAATTTGACATTTTTATTAAAATAGGTTCAAAAATGCCATTATTTATCAAAATATCGAAAAACTTTATTTGAGAAAGTTATTTATTTAGGCATTTTTAGTCTCTGTACGAAATTTTGACAGTCTAATAAAATTTTTATTTTTTGCCAGGTTCTTGAAAATTTTGATCAACCCTCGTAGGTTAACTGTTATACATCGATGTAAAACCATTTGCCTTTACTTCATTTGTAATCTTAATGCAATTTTGTGTAAAAATTTTGTTTCCCATTATTTGTTTTGCTTTAAAAACTGAATTGTTATTGATTAGTATGTAATGTTTGATGCAAAGTTTATCTAATTACATCAGTTTTGCCAAAATGGACGTTTCTCATTTCTCTTAAGGTTGAATTCTCAACGTCATTCAATCTATTGCCAACCTATAACCTATTTCGCGTTGATTTTTTGAGTTTATTATTTTAATAACTAACATTTAAAGAAAATTAATATCGTCGGTACATTATTTAGGTAGTATCTGATATATTACAAAAATATCAATTTATTTCATTGCTAATTTTGGGAGAATTGTATAGTGAAAGAACAATGAGTGACAATGACATAATAATGTTAAAAAAAATCTTACCCGATATTTTTCGCTATACAATTCTCCTAAAATAAGTTATGAAATTCCTTGATATTTATTAAATATGTTAATTATTACCTATAGAATATCAAGTCGATACTGATTTTCTTTAAATTTTGTTTAAAAGCTAGAAAACATAAATAAATCTACGCGAAATAGGTTATAGGTTGGCAAGCATGTTGATACTCCCACCTTAAGTTAGTAAACAGATAGAAAGAAAATATTGGAAGCTTTCGTTGAAATTTTACTTAATAAATATTAAATTAAATTAATTATAATAAACTATATTTTTGTTGAATAAAATGTTTCGAGCGATTAATATTTATTCTTTTTAATCCAATATTAATTAAGTAAAATTTCAACGAAAGCTTCCTAATATTTTCTTTTTGTACATCTGTTTACTAACTTAAGAAAAATAGGAAACGTCGGTTTTGGCAAAACTGATGTAATTAGATAAACTTTGCATCAAACATTACATACTAATCAATAACAATTCAGTTTTTGAAGCAAAACAAATAATAGGAAGCAAAAATTTTACACAAAATTGCATTAAGATTACAAATGAAGTAAAGGCAAATGGTTTTACATCGATGTATAAAAGTTAAGCTACGCGGGTTGATCAAAATTTTCAAGAACCTGGCAAAAAATAAAAATTGTATTAGACAGTCAAAATTTTGGACAGAGACTAAAAGTGCCTAAATAAACAACTTTTTCGAATAAAGTTTTTCGATATTTTGTTAAGTAAGGGCATTTTTGAACCTACTTTATTAAAAATGTCAAATTTGACCGCAAGTCGTGCAGCTGCTTCAATATACGTCATTTTTGTTTTTTAGGTAAGCAAATACTAACTACCTTTTCAATTTTTACCTATACCTAATAATAAAAAAAAATTTCATTTGATGCGGACTTGCTTGCGGACACTGTATAGGGCCATTTTTGATATATTATGGAACTCCAATAAAACAGACCTAGCAATATTCACTTATAATCTCGCTAGCAGCAGAATTATTACCGATAATTTTTTTAAGGTCACGAATGTGTGTGATAGTGTGTTGATAGAAAATTATCCCGAGTCGAAGACGAGGGAAATTTTACATCAACAAAAAAATGAGTGAAACCGCGAAAAAAATTATCGGAAATTAATTCTGCTCGTGGGAGATTCGGTAAGAAATTTCATAAATGAGAGTTTCTTTTAATGTTCCTGACATTTTAGTAATAAACCTTAGTTACTAACAAGTAAAATCAACTTCTATTGTAAAAATACAGTGCGTCATATTAAACTAAACTCATCGGACATATGTTTTTTAAAGTTATATTTGAATTTAAAACTATAAAGACATTGGATTCCAGATAACAAATTTGTTATTTAATATTTCTCACATTTTAGTAAAAATGAGTTACTAACTGATCAATTCCTTTAGCAATCGAACTTGCTGATTCATTACCAAAACGAATCATTTTTTACACAATATTATTGTAACAATAAATATCACGGGTACGACTAAAAAACTGATTGTTACTTGCTGGTTTGTCTCACCTATCAGTTCGAAATGACTTGACATTTGAATTAACATTAAGTCGTAGTGGTATAACCAAAAAAAATTATCATTTATTAATTTCATTAGGTTAATAGGCTATAGACTAAAATATATATATCGCGATAGTCTCCCGTTGCTATAAGCAACGTAAACAAAAAGGAGCCCTATCTTCGATTTTTATTATCTTTCCAATAGTGTCAACTTTTGGTTAAACCGGATGTAAGAAATATAGTACTTCCGGTTTAATCGGAAGTTGACACTATTGGAAAGATAATAAAAATCGAAGATAGGGACATGTAAGCCGTTTTGCTCTAAGACGTACAGTTAGAAAGCTAGACGCTGTCAAAGTTCAAAAATGTCATTTTTTAAGAGTCAATATCTCAGAAACTGTTAAGTATAGACTAATAATGCTTTTATTAGAAAATGTTCAGTATTTTATGCAGAATTCAAAAAAATTATATAAAATAGGGGTATCCATTTAAGATTTAGATCTTTTCCCCCCTTCCCTCCTAGGGGCTTGAAGCAACAAGATTGACAATATACGCAAAAGATGTCCCCCTCGAAATAAAAATCGACGGGTCCGAGCGATTTTCCACATTTTCACTTTAAAGCAGGAAAATCGAGGTGTTAAGTTTTCGTTGTATAGATTAACAGTTAGTTCTAAATGTGGAAATTTGTGTATACATTAAATAATTTTATTTTGCAATTTTTGTAATGATTTTAAGTTTGATAAACAAGCAGATCCCCATGCAGAAGTTAAGTATTATAATTTTGAATATATTAATGAAAAATATATATTTTTTAAGTATTTCAAAGGAATGAAACATCTAGCACTGTACAAAACAGATACCAAAGGAGACATGAAGTTGATAATATACTGGATATGGCATTTCCAATTGAAATTTTCGTCTAAAACTAATCCTAAAAATTTTGTCGTTTTTGAATATTGAATATTTGCATTATTAAATGTTAAGGGGTTAATGATGGAATTTATTTTATTTTTAGTTATAACCATAAAAAAAGATTTTGTAAAATTTAACGAAAGTTTATTTGATTGAAGCGAAGAAAGAAGTTTTTTTAAAATCATTATTAATATCAAAATACATTTCTGCAAAAGTTTCAGCAAAATAAATAATTATTGTGTCATCTGCAAATAGCTTTATATTGCCCTTGAAGTTCTATTTGGAAACGGAATTAATGTAAATTAAGAATAATAACGGACCTAATATTGATCCTTGTGGAACTCCACATATAATTTCTTTTTCCAAACTTTTTCTTTCCCCAATTTGAACAAACTGTTTACGATAGCTTAAATAACTTTGAAGTAGTTTGTGTGTATTTCCCCTTATCCCAATACTGTATAATTTTCTTAATAAAATATCATGGTTTACGGTGTCAAAAGCCTTACACAGATCTAAGGATAGTAAACAGCATTTTTAGCTTGAATAATTGTTGATATATCCTACAGATATTTCATGTATCCTTAGATCTGCGAAAACCATACTGGTTAGCAAAAAGTAAATTTTGGCTTTCTAGAAAGTCGCATAATTTATTATTTATTATTTTTTTAAATATTTTTGAAAATATTGGTAAAACAGATATTGGACGATAATTGCTGCATTTACATCTTTTATCAGTTTTAAATACTCTTTGGCAATTTTCATTTTTTCTGGAAAAATACCTGTTTTAAAAAATAATTAAGTTAAATGATATTAATATGCGAAATCGGTGCTGCCGGCACTATTACACTACATAATTATGCTGATAGACGAACAGTAGTAAATTATTCCAGTTCTTGACATAACAGCGTTTCCAGGAAACTCTAATAACAAAATTTACAAACAATTAATTAAACAATTGTTAACAGTGCTATTAATAGTGTCACACTTTGCCACACCTATTATGGGTTGCAGATAGACCAAATAATTAACTAACTATAGAAAACTTTGTTTGTGACAAAATTTATTTCTATCAATGCCATTGTACCATTAAAGTTGTTCTGTAGTTAATTATTGTTTAAAACTTTTTTGTTACCCAGCATATATTAGACCGATAATGTAACAAGTAAAATTATACCGTGCGAGCAAAAATTATTTGCATCAAAGAAGGCCTTGCATATAGGGACGTAATGCTTAGCCATAGAGCATTAGTATACCTGTTGGGTGTCAGTAACTACCTGAATTAGCAATCAATCAGTTATTCCGTCATCTTTGACGCTAATTTTTCCAATTTCTTGAACAATTCACACAATGGGCTTTACGGAACAGCACAAAACATTTATGGTTGAAGCGTATTTTCGAAACGGGGTTAGAGTAAATTGTGAGTGGCATTACAATCCGGGTTTGTGCATGGACGATTTTCACGAACATTTTCCTAACGTTGCTTTTATTGCTGGGGATTTTTATCATTTCCTGAAAAAAACCGTGGCTGCGTTTAGGAAAACAGGTTCTATACAACACAAAAAAAGGAGCAGGAAGACCATCTGTAAGAATAGAAGAACTTGTTGCAAACGTTCGTGAAATAATGCAAAATACGCCAACAAATTGTATAAGACGCCTGTCCCAAGAAGTGGGAAGATCTTATGGAACATGCAGGACTATACTTAAGAAGCAGCTAAATTAATTTCCTTATAAAATGCAAGTATTCCAAGAAATGCAAGCCGCATATTTTGAAAGACGCAGGAATTACTCTCAATGGTTTACCCAAAATTTATTGGAAATAAATAATTTAGTCAGCACTTTCGAAAATATAAAGAGACTTGTGAATTTATGCTTGGAGCATGGCGGTGGCCAATTTCAGCAATTTATGTAATTATTTTTTCTTTTTTATTCTGTTTATTCTTACTTTGTTAATTTTGTAAACAACAAAAATAAATTTGTTTTCTCTACTTTTTTATTACTCATTAGTTTGACATATCATGTCATATTATGAATTTGACAAAATTTTAACCTACATTTGGTTAGTAGATATATCGTCCCCATATCATTGTGATCTAAATCAAGCCCTACGTTTTTTAATCTAAGCCCTCTTTGATGAAAATAATTTTTGCTCGCACGGTAGTAACATTATTTCCTTGTTTACACAATTTGCCATTATGGTGGACTAGAAAAGTTCGTTATAAAGTAGGTTTTAATAAAAAGTAGAAAATAATAGAGTTTTCCTGCGTGGGAATATCGTTGAGACAAGAAATATAAAATTCCCCTCGAGTATACTGCAACTCCTCTGGGTGAAAGACATACTTTGCAATAAAACCATTTTTGTCATTATCAAACCGCCTACGTCTGATTTCCACCTTTGCTTTTTTTAAACCCCTTTTGGATACAATGCACGTATAGGTATAATTTTATCAAGTTTATTCCACCTACACTGCAGTCGAGTACAATGTTCTTTTTCTGTGATGATAAATTTACTTCTATATAATTATCCCAAGTTTTAACACAAGAATTACACTAAGCGAATCTTCTTAATATCATAAATAATATACCGTGCGAGCAAAAATTATTCGCATCAAAGAGGGCCTTACATCTAAAGACGTAATGCTTAGCCGTAAAGCTTAATACCTGTTGGGTGTCAGTAACTACCTGAATTAACAATCCATCAGTTATTCCGTCATCTTTGACAGTCGTTACAAGTAATTTGATTCATCGATAATTTTTCCAATTTCTTGAACAATTCACACAATGGGCTTTACGGAACAGCACAAAACATTCATGGTTGAAGCGTATTTTCGAAACGGGGTTAGAGTAAATGGTGATTGGCAATACAATCCGGGTTTGTGCATGGACGATTTTCATAAACATTTTCCTAACGTTGCTTTTATTGTTGGGGATTTTTATCATTGCCTGAAAAGAACCGTGGCTGTGTTAAGGGAAACGCAGGTTCTATACAACACAAAAAAGGAGCAGGAAGACCATCCGTAAGAACAGAAGAACTTGTTGCAAACGTTCGTGAAATAATGCAAAATACGCCAACAAATTGTATAAGACGCCTGTCCCATAAAGGGTCCACGCAGTATCTGATTGGATGCAACAAAGGGACATTCAAGTATTACCCTGGCCTTCTAGGAATCCCGATTTAAATCCTATAAAAATGTTTGGGGTTACATGATCAAGAGAATTAACAAATATAATGATTTTCGTCCAAAAAATAGAGAACAATAATTGTGGATGAAAATATAAGAGACTTGGAATCAACTAACGCAAGAATACTGTAATGGTCTGGTGGCTTCAATGCCTAAAAGATTAACTTCAGTTATTTAAAGTAATGGAAGTGCAATAAAATATTAAATACTATTGGTTTTATTTCCTCCTCATTTTATTTATATTGCCATAGTTTTGTAGTAGTAGAGTTACGTTACTTTCTTTTAAGCTATTTCTGTATTGAATAACAAGTTATTATTGTCTAGTTTACTTTATCAAAATCACTTTACCACTACTTTTAGAGTAGTAAAGGTAAAATACTAAATTACCAAAATTCAGGAAAAAAATGTTAGCTGTCAGATTAGTACCCGGATTATTGTGACGGTAACTGTACATATATAGACGTTATTTCTACAGTCAAAATTCGGTGACTGTCAATAATAACCAAAAGTTTGTATTTTCTATAATGACAAAAAACTGCGAAAGCTTTAAATAGGTAATAAGTTTTTATTTTGTTTCTCATTTTTAATAGCTATTTATACAAAGGGTTGCGAAATGAGTGTCTTTTAGGCACGCGACGTGAAAATTGTCCAACGAGGCAAAGCCGAGTTGGACAACACGTCTAGTGGCTAAAAGACATCGTTTCGTAACGAATTACATACAAGATTTTTTGTGAAAGCGGAGAATTTGATAATTTAAGCTTTTATTCGTATTTTTAAACATTTTAAAAAGTAGGCAGGCAATCTGTTTCTAAGGCATTGTTTATGCATTATTTAATGTCAAGTGTGTTGTCAAGTTCGAACGTCGCGTTTTGCCTTTTTTCCCGCAAAGTTTTTCAAAAAAATTACTTCAAATGAGTGATATTGACGAGTCTTTGGATATTGAACAAGCTGGTGAAGTTGCGCTATCCACGTTAGTACCCGAAAAATCGAAACATTTATACGAAAAAACCTACGACAACTTTGAAACCTGGGCCAAAGAAAAACATATTGGGAACTTTACAGAAAAGATAATTACTAGCCTATTTCCTCAAGCTATCCACCACCTTAAGGCCGTCAACTTTGTGGAGCAAATATTCGATGCTCCGCACCATGATTTATCTGAACAAAAACATAGATATTTGCAAATTTACAAACCTCATTGCATTTTTAAAAAGGAAAGCTAGCAGATATCAGCCAAAGAAATCAAAAATATTTACAAAGCTGGAAATAGAACGCTTAATAAAACAAGCTGATGATAAAGAATTCCTGTTAGCCAAGGTTGTTTCAATCGTTGGTGTATTTGGAGCATGCAGGAGGGACGAAATCACATTTTTGAAATTAGATGCCATCAAAGATTGTTAGTCGTTTATCAGTGTCAAAATTCCGAACACAAAAACTCATGTTCCCAGAATGTTTACGAATACTGAGGGATCAATAGATGGCATCAATTTTTTAGATCTATTTCGTAAGTACGCAAAACTTCGTCCACTGAATACGACACATCAGCGATTTTTCTTGACATATCGAAGTGGTAAATGCTGTACCCTGCCAGTTGGAATTAATACAATTGGAGGTATGCCAAAAAAAAAAGCAGAATTCCTTGGACTCCCCAACACCAATGAATACACTGGCCATTGCTTCCGGCGCAGCTCTGCAACAATGTTGGCAGATTCTGGAGCGGACATGACACTTTTAAAGCGTCATGGAGGTTGGCGATCAAGCTCAGTTGCCAAGAGTTATATAGAAAATTCCATTGAACAGAAAAACAAAATAGCAAAAAGAATCATAGTGCAGAAAGATACGCAAAATACAAAAATAAAAGAAGTTCACTCAGAAGCAGAAGTTAGCATTGTCAGTACTAGCAGTTTAACCATTCCGACTACTAATAATTACATTGCTCTTAAAGAAGAGAAGCTTGATGCCTCTAGAATTCAGTTCAACAGTTTACATAATTGTACATTTAATATAATAAATAGATATTTTCATTGATTTTAATGTTTCATTTTTACTTTTAGACACTAGTGCCTAAAAGAGTGTCATTTCGAAATTCTAATCAATATCGGAATATGTCTATTTCGAAACGATTTCACAAAAATAAATTTAGAGACTGGCAGCAAAATGCCTGAATGCCGACATTTTGGGAAGGTAAAACAGGCAGGCTATTTGATAAATTATATCATGTAACTTTAGTTTAATATTAAAAAAAAAGTTTGTAAAACATACTAAAATATTATCTAAACTCACCGTCTTTATTATAATTTCTGAAACTTTTTTAATATTTTTTAAACCTAGGAACTTTTAAAAACTTTTAGGCTTCTTGATTGTGGATGCTACCGCGTTATTTAATTTGGAATGTATATGTAAGCGCTGTCAAAACTTAGGAAAACGCTCGCTAAGTGTATTTAAATAAGCTCGTGGAATCCTTAATTACAATTAATTTGCATAAAGCACCAAAAGTTTATATAGCTTCCAAGGCAAAATACTTGTGGTATACTAAATGCTTGGTAAAAGTTTGTTGTTAGGTAGTTCGCTAAAATATTATTTCTCGCATAATTTATGTTTGATGCTTACTCTCATTTTATTTCCCGCTGTTAGTTTCAGATATCACAAGAAATTTGGATGGTGGATAAAGATGTATGAGAACAATAATTTTGAAAAATATTTTCGTATTGGGTAATAATGAAATCTTTAATTCTCTAGCTTCGCCAGGCTCAACAGGAAATCCCATACAAAATTTAAAGTTGAGTAACTAGGATTTTGTCTTGTCAACAAGCATGAGGGGATGAGGGCAGGAAGCTTAGGGAAAATTCCGCAGTAAAATAGTGCACAAGTTGGTTTAGTGGAAACATAGGTGAGCTCTGAATAAAGAACTGTGAGCCGTTTAAAACAGTTTTTCATTTCTCCGTACTGTCGGTCGGTCTTGCTTAGTCTAGGTACATAGACTGTTGAAATAATTTACTCTTGAGTGCATAATCGTATATACAGTGTGACCAGTAAAGCCCGCATCATACGGGATTTGTTTTTTATTAATAGCTTTCTTTGAAATTTGATTTTGGCATCAAGTTCTGCTTCGATCGCGAGATGAAAATTAAGTAAAAAAAATAGTAGTCACGTGATTCGCATTATCTGTCAAAATTTTTTCCAAAAAATAATTCAAAAGTAGGGTTATTTCTGAAAGTATCGAAAAAAGTTATTAGAAAAAGTTTTTTTAAATGCAGTTTTTAGCCCACATGCAAAATTTTAGCTGTATAAGATAATTTTGATTTTTTACCCATATTTTGTAAATTGCACCACTTTTGCAAAATAAGACTCAACGCAACCTACATAAAACTTCTTAGTTTTGACAATGCTTTATTTCAGATACATTTTCTTTAAAGTAGCGCCATATAAAATGTGTGTTTTTCTACAAAATCAAAATTGGGCTATTAAAATTTGGTCGCATGTGATGCAAAGTTTATTTGTATTTGCCCCTGTATAAGGTAACATAAGTATTTTTGATAAAGTAGTTTGCGTCTGAAAGTAGTACATCTTAATATTAAGACAAAAAATAACACAGTGTCATCAGTAAAGTGATCATTAAGAGGAAAATAAATTTTAGTGGTGGGTAAAAAATCAAAATTATCTTATGCAGCTGAAATTTTGCACGTGAGCTAGAAAGTGCATTTAAAAAAACTTTTTCTTATAACTTTTTTCGATATTTTTAGAAATAACCTCACTTTTGAATTATTTTTTGGAAAACATTAAAATTTGCCAGATAATGCGAATGACGTTACTACTATTTTTTATGCTTAATTTTCATCTTGATCGAAGCAGAACTTGATGCCAAAGTCAAATTTCAAATAAAGCTATAATTAAAAAAATCTCATATGATGCGGACTGTACCTACTGGTCATACTGTACATATAAGAAACTACCATCGTTTTATCCATACATTGACAAAAGGTATACCTAATGCAAAAAAAAAATTGTGTGTGTTTAAGACCACACGACAGAAGTGAAAACTTCAACAAGGCGAAATTAACAATATCAAATACAATTTTTCAATTTTGTTTCTTTTAGGTTAGGTTCGTAAGCAATCATGGAATACGGGATAATTTTACTGCATACGAAAAAATATATTTCCTAAAATTGAACAACCCTTGAATTTTTACATCTTCAACAGAAGTCAGAAATCATAATAAATTAGGTCCACGGAATAAGCAATTACGGTAAACCTTACTTCACCCTACGTAAATATATAATTTAAAAAATGCCAGAACATACCTGAGACGCAGACGAGTGTCTATACAACGCACACTGTTTGCGGCATGCTCTTGCATATAACGTTCATTCGGGTTCATTCGAGCGTTACACAGCCGAGTGTGACGCGTGACGGCTCAGTTTAATTCAGTGCCCACAAAAAGTGCTAAACGCGCCTAAAGAAGTTTTCACTTCAAAAATGTGTAATGTTCGCCCACAGCCGCTATTTTTACTATATATCTTTCAATTTCGTAAAGGGGCGAATAAACAAAAGTCAAATGAATTTGTCTATTGTTTTTCATTTGCCCGAAATAGCGTTTATAATAGAGTTTGATTCAGGATGTGTTTTCAAAATTCACCCCGGTCCATAAAAGCCAAAATTGAGAAGGACGTATTTTAATAAATTTGTTTTTATTGTATTCCCAGCCATAAAATCCCGATGTGTTTTTATAATATTAAACGTGATTCATTCGATAAAATACTGGAATAGCAGGAGAAAAGAAACGTCATATTTATGTAGATTTCTTTGCGGTGAACCGTTCTGGTAACAGATGCACGTAGTTTTTACATTCATCTTAGCGATATGTAACTATCTTCTTATCTGTGCGTTCGTTTCGGTTGGTTGCGAATAAGTAAATATTATTTTTTCTGAATACTATGTCTCTCAAGATTTGGACTATCTTTTTCAAAGAAGAGATAGTGTTCCCTCGACAGAGGGAGGGATCCAAGATCTGTAAACTAACAAGGTTGTCTCTTAGAGCAGCATTCGGGTGAAGAGATCGGCAATCGCTTAAAAGTGGAAGAATTGCTTCTAGTCAATGCTTTTTCTTAAAAAATGGAAGCAATCGCTATCGTTTGCTTAAAATGTGATGAATAAATGAAGGAATTGCTTTTTCTAGTGTAGAGATTACTTTCAACTTTTTAAGGTAGGTCAACCCCTGCATCATTTGCATGGCAGCAGCACAGAATATATTTGCGTAGCTATATATTCTGTGGCAGCAGTCAACTTTAGTTCTACGCGGCATACACGTGCGTTGCTTTTAATTTGTGTCTTAAATTATGGCTGAATACCTACCTAGGAAAATAACGATAATAAATAATCACCTAGGTATAAAATAAGAAACTTTTGTTTAATGAGTTTAAGTTACACACGATATGTCT
The DNA here is from genome assembly GCA_963969555.1 of Polydrusus pterygomalis. Lineage (NCBI taxonomy): Eukaryota > Metazoa > Arthropoda > Insecta > Coleoptera > Curculionidae > Polydrusus > Polydrusus pterygomalis. The sequence goes on from OZ018379.1 coordinate 28,215,081, forward strand.
GCTCCGTAGTGATGTGAGAGGAGAATATTCTCGAGAGAATATTATCGAGAACGGGAATATTCTCGAGAATATTCTCTGTAAGAAAATTCTCCCGAGAATATTCTCTAGAGAAGTTTTTCTACATAATTTACACCGCCTCGATTTACACTGAAAAATTTTGCAATGATTTTTAAAATTTTGAGTTTCTCTAACCTTTTCTATAACTCTGGCAACAGTGTTTTACGTCTGGCAACAGTGATTCAGGAAAATCCCCTAGAAGCGCGAACGTATACTCGTATAATACAGCTGTGTGAATTGTAAAAATGGTGTGGTGGTGGTGAGACTTTTATTTCTTTACGTTTTGTTTGATTAACGCCGTTTGACATTTGCCGAAAATAAGCATAATAGGTAATTTTTAATTTCTTTTTATTGCCATTTCTAGCGATTTTCTTGCCATTCTCAGAAAATTCTCTAACTTGAGAATATTCTTGAGAATATTCTCGAAAATATTCTCCAAAAGATTATTACCGAGAATTTTACATCACTACTGCTCCGACAAGAAACTGCCTTAAAAGCCATCTCTGAACCAAGAGTCACAACCAACCTTGTCAGCGAATGTGTGGATGCCTTGGAGGGACTCTCGAGGAGGAAAGAGGTAAACCTGGTCTGTGTTCCCTGAACTCAGAAAGGCATCAATGCAGCCAGTGCAAGACCAATTCAATGTTAAAATTAATGTCTTACCATGACATATTTCTATGGCACAAAACTCAATGGTTCAGGGCATCAATTAATTTGTACTTATGTTCACGTCTAACGAAAATACACACATCACCGTTGTTATGCTTAGATCTACTAAAAGAGGATACTAACTCATAATTTTCCAAGTAAACCCAGTTTAAAATTTCTTAACTGCGTCAGTGTTCACTAATAAAAATAGCATCGTAATTATTTACTTTCGCAAACTGCTCAAGTTCGTCGGTTTTATTAGTTTAGTCCTGAATATTTATATGAAATATACGTAACAAGTCTTTTTAAGATTCCACATAAGTAGTCGCTATGCTATTTTCCGGTGGAGTTGTTCCTTCTCAAGTGAAAACTTTTTTGTTCCCGGCGACCACAAACTCGAGTCCATGATATTGCTGCATGATTCTTAAACACCCCCACCTTAAATGATGAGTTTTACCTGATCCCATTTATAACAAATTCTTTCAGGAAACATTGTACATAAACACGTTTTTAGATCTTGTTATGTGCAAGAAGGATCCAATCTAAATATATGAAAATATTTATAAGTAGACACAGCATTTAGTTGGCAATTTGTGCTCTTACCAATAATTCCTTTACGCTGATTTCTTCTTGATAAGTCTTATCCTTCCTTTCATTTGATCTAGGTAAATAATGAAGAAAAATCCTACACGTGTTGGCTACAGTAGCACCTCTATAACGGGAACACAAAAATTTTTTTAAAAAATTTTCCACACAATGTGTCTGCTTTGACTCTGGCGGGGTAACTGGGCCGTAAAAAGCCTGGTACCCCAACTGTTTTTACTTTTACATTAAAAGATGATCTGACCAAAAAAAACAAATTTTTCTTTTTCTCTTCTTTCTTTACATCTCACCCCAACATTTTCAAATGTTTCTGACTGGGCTCAATAAAACTCAGGATGTTTCAGTAATTTATTAATACTTTTAACAGATATGTTTTTCAAAACTCCCTAATTTTTACTACCCTATCTTTTTTTGGCACGACAGTGTGCTTCTACGTTAACCCTCGACTCTTCAGTATGCTGGAGTCTTGATTTTTGATCTTCTGATTTTTCAATTTTACATCTCTTGTACACCATTAAAAGCTCCATTACGGCTCAATCTCACCATTATTTTCTCTTGCTAAAAACATCAGCATTTTAATTTTCACTTTGTTTCCTGATGATGAGTGTTTCTACACTCGAAACATGTCGATGTAATACTAGGTTCGCCTAGTTTTTCGTTTAATAAAGATTGTGGAGAAAGACTTCGTGCTTTTCTTTTTCTGTATCATTTAACTCCACTTTGAGTATGGACTACTTCTTCAAAAATAATGAAGAGCTTGTTGTGATTTTACCTCCAACAATGCCCCAGCAACTTGCTGGACAGTAGTAGTAGTTTTATTCTATTTTTTATAAACCTGCATTGTAATCCTTTAAATTTGGCAATTTTTAAAAATATACTCGACCAACTCAAGGACTTTTGCAAGAGTGGTGAAATGAAAATATAATGTTATTTCTATCTATTTCAAGACGTTTTATCAAGATTTTTATTAAAACGAGAATGTGAGAGAATCATGAAAAATCCTTATGAGTCAGTGCCTTACCTTTGAGAATGGATAAGGCCTTGTTTTACTCATTTCAAAAACAACAGATAGCGCAGCAACTATATTTTATTTCAGCTTTATACTAGGCAAGGAGCCATGTCCCCGTTATCTCTAAACTGATGCTAGTTTATCGCTTAACTGGCGATCAATCTCAGCGCTGTCAAATACAGCGGATCACTTGCCGCAAAATAAATACCACAAGGAAAATGATAGCGCTGCCAGTATAAATCAGGCATTAAAAGTTTTTAGTGGATAATGGAGAATCTAAAGTAACCGTCTAAATAACGAAGTCGTAGTGCCTTCCAGAAGGAAAATAATTAATTACAATGAATTTTTTTTTTGGGTCTAAAAATACTTTCTAACAATTGCTTTTGTCATAAATATATTTTTTTGGAAGCTTTACGGTAAACATTTTTCAAGATACAGATTTTCTGGTCGCAGCAAAGCATTATACCGTGCGAGCAAAATTATTGGCATCAAAGAGGGACCTGCATCTAAGGACGTAATCCTTAGCCGTTGAGCTTAATACCTGTTGGGTGTCAGTAACTACCTGAATTAACAATCAATCAGTTATTCCGTCATCTTTGACAGTCGTTGCAAGTAATTTGATTCATCACTAATTTTTTCAATTTCTTAAACAATTCACACAATGGGCTTTACGGAACAGCACAAAACATTCATGATTGAAGCGTATTTTCGAAACGAGGTTAGAGTAAATGGTGAGTGGCAATACCATCCGGGTTTGTGCATGGACGATTTTCATGAACACTTTCCTAACTTTGCTTTTATTGCTGGGAATTTTTATCATTGCCTGAAAAGAACCGTGGCTGTGTTTAGGGAAACAGGTTCTATACAACACAAAAAAGGAGCAGGAAGACCATCTGTAAGAACAGAAGAACTTGTTGCAAACGTTCGTGAAATAATGCAAAATACACCAACAAAAAGACGCGTGTCCCAAGAAGTGGGAAGATCTTATGGAACATGCAGGATTATTCTTAAGAAGCAGCTAAATTTATTTCCTTATAAAGTGCAAGTATTTCAGGAAATGCAAGCCGCAGATTTTGAAAGACGCAAGAATTACTCTCAATGGTTTACACAAAATTTATTGGAAATAAATGATTTATTAGACCTGACTTTTTTTTCCATGACAGTTACAGCACAGCGGTATAGAGACAATAAATGAATTCAATATTCATACTTTGTTAATTTTGTAAACAACAAAAATAAATTTGTATTTGTCTACTTTTTACTATTTTATTACTCAATAGTTTGGCATTTCATGTCATAATATGAATTTGACAAAATTTTAACCTAGATTTGGTTAGATATCGTCCCCATATCATTGTGATCTAAACTAAGCAATATGTTTTTTAATCCAAGCCCTCTTTGATGCAAATAATTTTTGCTCGCACGGTATTACCTACTATTTTGATTATATTCATACGAAATTTTATATTGTTTAATTTTATTTGGGTCTTGTTTATAAAAAATAAGAAAATATAAGAAACATATAGGACGTAAAATTTAATTGGAAGACAGCTGATTTAAAGCCGACTTAAACCTTTTACCACAACCACGGATTTTCTGGTCTTATTAATTTCCTAAATTAATTTTCTGAAGCAAAATGTAAACAAAAATAATTTAATAATGCTATTTTTCCTTAAATTTTATGTATATTTATTAAAATTAAAACATCAAAGGATTTTTTTTTCTCGCACTTATCAAAATATGTTGGTTGTTATTTTTATTATCTTGTAGCTGTAATAATGATAAAAATAATTAATAATAATTTGAAACAAATTACCATAATTTTATTTGATTTTCCTTTTTTATCTCAGAAACGACTGCTCAATGCAAAGCGACACCCACTAGCAATACTTTTTTTGGGCAAACTATGCCAAGGAATAAGAGTTCTTAACTAGAAATTTAGTATGCAAAAGTTATAAAATTATTCAGATTTGTCGAAGTTTTTTCAATTTGTATTTTTCAATAATTATTCATGTCAAATAATATAGAAATATATCTAATCTCTGTAAATCATATGGATACAAATGTCCAGGTACTGGAGATCTTGAAACAGCCAATCCACTGTTAGAGTCAACTTTTTCTAAAAACAAAACGTTTCGACAGTTGGTTGACACTCACTTGTGACATTAACAGCTGATACTGATTTTTTCCTAAAAGTTCCCAGTTCAGTAGTGGGCCGTACTAAGCTCACGCGTCAGGTTGCAGAGACTAAATTTTCTTGGTGTTTATTATTTAGGTTGAACGGTGAGTGAATAAACTAGTTTATGTTAATTTACTCTCCTATTTCCAATAACAAACATTTCATTTATCATCGTTTGCTATAACAAATGTAATAATATTAGTTTATCCATTGACACTATACTGTACAATAGGTTGCTAAACCTTGCGCTCACTGAGAACTAATCCAGCTGTTTGTATTTAAAAACACATGGCATTTTGGCGGTTTTGTACTACGCCGCGAACGTTAATTATAATATGGCAACGCAGCATTGAACGCAAAACATGCGCAGGCGCACCGCTTGATTGGCTGTTCTGCATTATTTGGACGAAGAAACTCTTGTACCGTGCGAGCAAAAATTATTGGCATCAAAGAGGTGGATTAAAAAACGTAGAGCTTGGTTTAGATCACAATGATATGGGGACGATATATCTAACTAAATCTGGGTTAAAATTTTGTCAAATTCATATTATGACATGATATGCCAAACTATAATGAGTAATAAAATAAGTAGACAAATACAATAGTATATTAAAGTACACGTTTCATAAGAAGCGGTTTTAGCGCATGCGTCTATTTTAAAAAACGAGCCACAAAGTGGCGAGTTTTTTTATTGACACGTGCGCTAAAACGCCTTATGAAACATGAGTTCTTTATACATTTTTTTCCATTTCAGCTTTTATAATCAGGAAAAATACATTTTAAAAAGAAAATAAATCCTTAAAATTTTGTAAATTTTTATGTCTAAATTTTATGTTGGTAATACTATTTTTTATCATAGTAGCCTCTGGACAAAAAAATTATTTTGCAAACTGTAATTTTTTGATTTATTGACCCATTTTCACCACGAGATTCTAAAGTTATTTTGGCGATATGAGATTTGAAATTGGACGGAATACGTTGTGTGATCCTTGTACATTCGGTACATATACAGAGCGTTCGGAAATTCGGGAGATTCTGCTACTTTTTTTCGAATTTCAAAAGACGTGATTTTACGTCACGGCATTGCAATTTAGTATAGGGAAGATGGAAAATTCAAATAAAGTTGAAGTTAAAATCGATATTGGAAGGTTAGTAGATTGAATTTCGGATAGGATTTGGCAGAAAATGATAGGTTGAAGCATCTACAAAAGATTGATTTATAGATTTATGCAACCAACATACATGACTGTTATCCACGCAGAATAAAAAAGTAAGTTATCAAGCTATTTTTCCTCTACGAAAAATGGGTTTTCTCGTAAATCACAAACGCCGCGCAAGTCAATGAAATAAAACATTTAAATGTTACCTACATCAAATAAAGAAAAAACGCGTATCGAAATAGCTTCATTACGATACGCAAATGGGTATCGATAGCTTCATTACGATACGCAAATGGGTATCGTACTGAGCTTATTATGAACGTGAAATAGAAAAATTTATTTTTGTTATTTACAAACTTAACAAAGTATAAGAATATACAGAAAGAAAAAGAAAAATATTTACATAAATTGCTAAAATTGGCCATTGATCTTCCCACTTCTTGGGACAGGCGTCTTATACAATTTGTTGGCGTATTTTGCATTATTTTACGAAAGTTTGCAACAAGTCCTTTTGTTCTTACGGATGGTCTTTCTGCTCCTTTTTTGTGTTGAATAGAACTTGTTTCCCTAAACACAGCCACGGTTCATTTCAGGCAATGATAAAAATCCCCAGCAATAAAAGCAACGTTAGGAAAATATGCGTGAAAAACGTCCATGCACAAACCCGGATTATATTGCCACTCACAATTTATTTTAACCCCGTTTCGAAAATACGCTTCAACCATGAATGTCTTGTGCTGTTCCGTGAAGCCCATTGTGTGAATTGTTCAAGAAATTGGAAAAATTAGCGATGAAGCAAATTACTTGTAACGACTGTCAAAGATGACGGAATAACTGATTGATTGTTAATTTAGGTAAGCTACTGACACCCAACAGGTATTAAGCTCTACAGCTAAGCATTACGTCCTTAGATGCAAGGCACCCTTTGATGCAAATAATTTTTGCTCGCACGGTATGTTGTTAAGGTAGCGTTTTCCATTTGTAAGTTTAGTGCATGTTACATGTTTTAATAATGAATGACGCCATAACTTCCAAGATCCATACTGTATATCAATAAATATCTATCAAAAATATTTTACCCCACTATGTTTATTACAGCTGTCATGCGAGGGATATTTCCACTTATTAATCATCCAGCTAGGTGCTTATGAATAGGATGATTTCCGAAAAAAATTAGGTTGTTGTCAACGTGTCAAAATGCAAGGGTCTGATTGGCTAAAAATCACATAGATATAAAATTCATAAAAACAACACAAATAATCTTTATATAAAAACTAAAAATTTCTCCCAAATGAATGAAATATCATTGATAAAATATAATTAAAGCTAATGTAAAGTGAAGAAAAAACTCTCAAGTTATAAATATAACCATTTATTTTTCATATCCAAAAGCACAAAAAAACAGTTGGCACTGTGTGTGGCGCCGATGCACGGTCTGTTCAGATGTCGTGGCCGTACTAATTGCAGGCATTCCCCTTTGTCAGATGAATTATGGCTGCAGAGGCCAAAAAAAAACTTAATTTGTAGCATTCTTCTCTAATGACGAAACTTTTGCTTTTATTGCCCAAACTGCTCAATACGTCGCTTTCACTCTCCTTAAATTAGGTCGTTTCTTAGAAATATTTCGTGTTTATTTACCTGCTTTAAATTTAAAAAAAATGTTTAAAAATGCTCTAATTAGTTATAAATCAAAATGTGCGACAAATCAAACAAATAACGATTGCCTCGGGTATACCGCGGAAACAAAGACTAGTCTTAGAAAAAGCGCTGTAAACAGTAATTTACGATACAAGATCGGAAAGTAGTGTTTTTCGAGACAAGCATTTCCAGGGCGAACCGTAGGCGAGCAACACTAATTATCGGTTGCGTGACGTACAATATTCACACTTCGATATACTTAAATTATTTTATTTTATATTATTTTTTAATGCGCCGTATGACTTCTCGTAACGAGTCGTAACGGGCTTTTGATTTTACTGGTAATATATCGTAAGTCGCTTTCCTTGCTGCTTCCAAAATTTCTTCTGAAATCTCATTTTCCGTGTCGGATAATTCAAAATCTGAATTCATATTTTTAAATTTGCGCACTCGCGAAACAAGTTTGACATAACCAATAAATTAAAAATCAAAGAACTGTCACTCGACAATACATCGAAATGTTGTTGTCATAGTAACGAAATCAAGGTAGCTTGTATTATCAAAGAGCGATTGGAAAAAAAAAACAGGGACCGGAAATAGTAATTTACGTTACAAGACCGGAAAGTAGTGATTTTCAGGTCGAGACAAGCAAGCCGGGCGTAACGGGCTTTTGATTTTACTGGTAATATATCGTAAGTCGCTTTCCTTGCTGCTTCCAAAATTTCTTCTGAAATCTCATTTTCCGTGTCGGATAATTCAAAATCTGAATTCATATTTTTAAATTTGCGCACTCGCGAAACAAGTTTGACATAAACAATAAATTAAAAATCAAAAAACTGTCACTCGACAATACATCGAAATGTTGTTGTCATAGTAACGAAATCAAGGTAGCTATTATCAAAGAGCGATTGGAAAAAAAAAACAGGGACCGGAAATAGTAATTTACGTTACAAGACCGGAAAGTAGTGATGTTCAGGTCGAGACAAGCAAGCCGGGCGTAAAGGGCTTTTGATTTTACTGGTAATATATCGTAAGTCGCTTTCCTTGCTGCTTCCAAAATTTCTTCTGAAATCTCATTTCCCGTGTCGGATAATTCAAAATCTGAATTCATATTTTTAAATTTGCGCACTCGCGAAACAAGTTTGACATAAACAATAAATTAAAAATCAAAGAACTGTCACTCGACAATACATCGAAATGTTGTTGTCATAGTAACGAAATCAAGGTAGCTTGTATTATCAAAGAGCAATTGGAAAAAGAAAAAACAGGGACCGGAAATAGTAATTTACGTTACAAGACCGGAAAGTAGTGATTTTCAGGTCGAGACAAGCAAGCCGGGCGTAACGGGCTTTTGATTTTACTGGTAATACATTTTCCGTGTCGGATAATTCAAAATCTGAATTCATATTGTTAAACTCGCGAAACAAGTTTGACATAAACAACAAATTAAAAATCAACGAACTGTCACTCGACAATACCTCGAAATGTTGTTGTCATAGTAACGAAATCAAGGTAGCTGTATTATCAAAGAGCGATTGGAAAAACAAAAAACAGGGACCGGAAAAATCTTTTCCGGTCTCTAACGTCACATTTCCGGTCTTGCGATCGGAAAAAGGTTATTTTCTAGACGAAAAATTGTCCAGAAAGTGTATATTTTCTGGTCGGTTTTAAAAAAAATCTTTTGCCGTTTACGTCCATTTTCCGGTCTTGCAATCGGAAAAAGGTTATTTTCTAGACGAAAAATTGTCCAGAAAGTGTATATTTTCTGGTCGGTTAAAAAAAAAAGCTTATTTCAGCAATCGTCCGGAAAGTACCCATTTTTCAGAAGCTCTTTTTTTGAGATAGTAGCATTTTCCGGCCTAGACGGTTTTTCACTTTCCGGACGGTTCCCGAATAGAAAAGTGCACCTAACACGCCCGGTTACTGTTTTCTTTTCGACTCGCAGCCTTAAATTGAAATTACTATGAGATACTTTGTCAGGTTTCGGTCTAGGTCGGTAAAATACGATATTCTGGCGTACAAATCGAGCGAAAAGTACCGTGCGAGCAAAAATTATTTGCATCAAAGAGGGCCTTGCATCTAAGGACGTAATACTTAGCCGTATAGCTGTTGGGTGTCAGTAACTACCTGAATTAAGAATCAATTAGTTATTCCGTCATCTTTGACAGTCGTTACAAGTAATTTGATTCATCGCTAATTTTTCCAATTTCTTAAACAATTCACACAATGTGCTTTACGGAACAGCACAAAACATTCATGGTTGAAGCGTATTTTCGAAACGGGGTTAGAGTAAATGGTGAGTGGCAACACAATCCGGGTTTTTGCATGGACGATTTTCACGAATATTTTCCTAACGTTGCTTTTATTGCTGGAGATTTAGATCATTGCCTGAAAAGAACCGTGGCTGTGTTTAGGGAAACAGGTTCTATACAACACAAAGCAGCAGGAAGACCATCTGTAAGAACAGAAGAACTTGTTGCAAACGTTCGTAAAATAATGCAAAATACGCCAACAAGTTGTATAAGACACCTGTCCCAAGAAATGGAAAGATCTTATGGAACAGGCAGGACTATTCTTAAGAAGCAGCTAAATTTATTTCCTTATAAAGTGCAAGTATTTTAAGAAATACAAGCCGCAGATTTTGAAAGACGCAGGAATTACTCTCAACGGTTTACCCAAAATTTATTGGAAAGAAATGATTTATTAGACCTGACTTTTTTTTCGGATGAAGCCTGGTTCCACCTCTCCGGTTATGTGAATTCTCAGAATACATACAATTATTTTCTTTTTCTTTCTGTATATTATTACTTTGTTAATTTTGTAAACAACAAAAATAAATTTGTATTTGCCTACTAATTTCATTACTCATTAGTTTGGCATATCCTGTCATAATATGAATTTGACAAAATGTTAACCTAGATTTGGTTAGATATATCGTCCCCATATCATTGTGATCTAAACCAAGCCCTACGTTTTTTAATCCAAGCCCTCTTTGATGCAAATAATTTTTGCTCGCACTAACTTTCTCTCAAAAAATTGGTGTCTGGTTAGCTGTTTCCCGAAGAAGAATTGTTGGTCCTATTTTTTCCATGACACAGTTACAGCACAGCGGTATAGAGACAATATTTTGAATCCATTTGTGGAGCAATTACTTGACGACGAACTACGTTTTGGATATTTTCAACAGGACGGTGCAACCGCCCATACAGCCGCCGAAACTATTAACTACTTACGCAATTTTTTCGACGATAACGAAACGGTTATGGATTACTTCGTTTTTCCTCATTTAAAGAACACACATTTTAAAACACTAGTTGCAAATTTAGAACAATTACAAGAAAGGATTATCCAAGAATGTGGTAACATTTGATCAACACTTTCGAAAATACGAAGAGCCATTTGAATTTATGCTTGGAGCATGGCGGTGGCCAATTTCAGCAATTTATGTAATTTATTTTTTTTTTCTGTATATTCTTACTTTGTTAATTTTCTAAACAACAAAAATAAATTTGTATTTGTCTACTTATTTTATTACTCATTAGTTTGGCATATCATGTCATAATATCAATTTGACAAAATTTTAACCTAGATTTGGTTAGATATAGCACTACGTTTTTTAATCCAAGCCCTCTTTGATGCAAATAATTTTTGCTCGCACGGTACTACTGCTTTTTGTCATTATGCGAATTAAAATTTAAAGCAAATCTATTATTACTGCTGTAATTCTTAATTAATAAATTTAAATTACACAGTATTATTAAAACAAAAATAAATTTTACAGCCCGAACCTCTACTCTCCGCCCACATAGTATACAAGTATTTTTTTAAGTTGCCTAGTCCGTTGGGTATAATACACGCTCAATGATATCAACTTAAAATCAGATACCAACTTCCATATAAGAGCTAACGTAAACGGAGAAACGCCTACAAAGGCAGAACAGGTTTTCATTTCTATCTTTTTCAGTTTTCTTATAGAGAGCTTACTATCTTAATTAAAATCTAGAAACAGCAAAGTAAAAAATGACAAACAAATCTATGGACGTGATTTTCTAGCTTTTATATAGGGATCGGTTCAAGTCGTTCCCCTTGAATAATTTTCTAAATTAACAATAGAAGATAATTTAATTATTTTAAATAATTTAGAGCATAACAGCGTATTGCTGGCAAAGAGGTCATGAAACTCAAAATACTAAAATGGTGGTGCCCGACCTTATTTTTTTCATTTGGAGCATTTTTTACCTACTGGGAGATAGAAAGAATTTATTTACCAAACAAAACGTATTTGAGATGGATTGCTTTAGCGCCCTTTACAAAAATATGATAAAAGTCAAATTTCTCCAAGAACACGTTGCATCGTGGCTAAGTCATCTGTCATTTATGGCACCATTTCGAAGTCTCGTCTATTTGACGTTAATATGTTGGCGACAGAGACAGGACTGGCAATTGTAGCGTAATTAAAATAGATAAACTAATAATATTAAATTTGCAATAGCAAATGATGATAAATGTAATGTTTGTTATTGGAAATAGGAGAGTTAATAACTAACTAAACTGGTTTATTCTACTCACCGTTCAACTAAATTAATAAACACCAAGAAAATTTAGTCCCTGAAAGCTGACGCATGAGTTTGCTACGGCCCGCTACTGAACTGGGAACTTTTAGGAAGAAACCAGTATCAGCTATTAATGTGACATGTGGGTATCAACTGTCGAAACGCTTTGCTTTTTGAAAAATTTGACATTATTACCAATTTACGAGCGAACAATTCCTTTTATATGGAAATAGCCCCAAGTGATGTATTCAAGGAAAGCAATGATACATCGTTACGAAACATCTATGTATCTACGTCGATATAACGATCGATACACCGTGGCGGCTCGTGACTAGCGAGTCAGGGGGGGCGCTGGCTTTAAATAGAAAAAATTTAAAATGTCTATTATTTTCAAAAGTACGTGTCTGTTTTTTCTAACTTTCTCGTTGTGAATTTTGATTTCATCAGCATAAGCACTACTTAAACAAGTTAAAATATTAGTTTGTCCTAACATCTCAAAACTTACCACATTATGACGATGTTTTGCACTATTTTCATGTTTTTTTATTTTCTCTGAAAGATGTTTTAGGTCCTGCACCCCATTTATAGCCCAATTATCATCCCCGTCAAAAAGAAGACACACGAAACAAAAAAAAAAGAATTTTTGTCCTCACAACCGCATATCCAGGATTTTTTATTATATATTTCTTTGTCAAACTTCCGCGTAAACTGTGTTTTACTTTTTCATTTTAATTGCACTTGTACTATGTTCAATTTCTAGTGGCCGCCCTGCATTTTTTAAATCTAAATCAAGCTCAGAGAACTAAACACAAAATTCTGTAAATCACTGACCTTCATATTACACGACATTTTCCAACAACAACAACGTAATTAATAAATCAAATCAATACAAATAAACAAAACGTTAGTGCCTAGCGGCATCAACAGGTCGCCTCGCCAGAGTACATAATATATTGATTATTCTACCGTGGCATCGCGAACAGCTGTTGTTGGGCGTGGAAAATTGGAGCTCATCGTGGCCGCTCGTTGTGCGATGTGTAGGTGACGTCACGCCTCTGTCGTCATGTCAACTCATCGAGAAGCCGCGTTGAATCGGGACGGATAATCGGTCGCCCGCCCGCGCTTAGTATAAAAACATTGATAGCGCGCAACTCGCTTGTCTATGAGTATAACCTGCCCGTTGGAATAGGGCTGTTTGGTTTGAATTTATGCCCGCGTTTAGTATAACCTACCCGCTGGAATAGGGCTATGTTTGGTTTGAATTATTTTAATGGATTGCTTACATATATTGCTTTATTGGTTTTTTAAGTAAAGTATTTTTGGATTCTGTTTGAAATAATTGCAGGGAGGGCGGCGCCCCAGAGCCCTTCATTAACGAGCCGCCACTGTCGATACATCGACACCGCTATTGATGTTTTTGTCCAATCTGATTTGTCTTCAAATTAAATTGTATAATTCCAGACGGTTTCCCCCTGACGATAATTATGATGCTCTGTCAAGGATTAGGTGATCTGGTGGTGTGTAGTTTTTTTATTCAAAATTTGACTTTGGCATCAAGTTCTGCTTCGATCGAGATGAAAATTAAGCAAAAAAATAGTAGTCACGTGATTCGCATTATCTGTCAAATTTTAATTTTTTCCAAAAAATAATTCAAAAGTGGGGTTATTTCTGAAAATAACGAAAAAAGTTATTAGAAAAAGTTTTTTTTTAATGCAGTTTCTAGCCCACATGGAAAATTTCAGCTGCATAAGATAATTTTGATTTTTACCTATATTTTGTAAATTGCACACCTTAATATTAAGACAAGAAAGAACACAGTGTCTTCAGTAAAGTGTTTTTTAAGTGGAAAATAAATTTTAGTTTAACAACGTAAAGTTTATCTATATTCAACATTTAATTTAAACCCCTATGTTATAACTTATTATTAAGCTATGTCATAATAATGTTAACGTGTATTACTTTCAGACAGAAACTACGTTTTTAAAAATACTTATTTTATGAAGTTACCTTATACAGGGTCAAAAACAAATAAACTTTGCATCACATGCGACCAAATTTTAATAGCCCAATTTTGATTTTGTAGAAAAACACACATTTAATATGGCGCTACTTTAAAGAAAATGTTCTGAAATAAAGCATTGTCAAAACTAAGAAGTTTTATGTAGGTTGCGTTGAGTCTTATTTTGCAAAAGTGGTGCAGTTTACAAAATATAGGTAAAAAATCAAAATTACCTTATGCAGCTGAACTTTCGTATGTGGGCTAGAAACTGAATTTAAAAAAACTTTTTCGATATTTTCAGAAATAACCCTAATTTTGAATTATTTTTTGAAAACATTAAAATTTGACAGATAATGCGAATCAAGTGACTACTATTTCCATCGAAGCAAAACTTGATGCCAAAGTCAAATTTTGACCAAAGCTATTAATAAAAAAAAAATCCCATATGAGGCGGACTTTACTGGTGACACTGTACAGTGTAAGTTTGTAACTTGAAATAAATTCAGTAAATCTAGTACAGTTTTGTTTTTGGAAAAATGCTTGGACACGGGTACCAACATTTTAAGTTGTGGAAATTTTAATAATAACTGATTTTTTTTCACATAATATCATCTGTAATTTACCCATCTTTTTGTTAGGTTTCAGTATAAAAGATCAAAGTCAGGACGCACTGTATAAAAACTTCTGTACAGCCCTTCGTCCCATTTTTCAATCACTTGGAAAATTGTAATAAAAAAACTCAATTTTCTTTTATGCCTTAAAAAACAAGACATCCATTAGTGGGCCATTTTATCATCTTTATTTATAAGACATCGTGCCTTCTGATCCTTTCCCTTCGCCACCATGGCCCTGTGCGCTAAAGTAATTTAAAACAAATTTCCTTCCCTGTTCTACGTTCTCAGCCCTGCTGACTTGGCGAAATCGCGCCATAACGCCGTAAACAAAAACACAGCTCTTATAAATCTATAGATCCCATTTTCCAACCAGCCCAGCGCTTCGTTCTTTCCCTTTCTCTGGAATTTATAACTTCATACCGACTCGCACACCAATTATCATTAATCATACGTTATGAATGGCAAAACTTATCCACCGCTTGTTCGCTTGTTTCTAAGCTCGGTACTTTTAATTTCCTTGGCGGAAGACTGCTTGTAAGTTTTGTCGAAACAATTATTAAGTCTGTAAAAATGTTTGCTGGTATTAGCATCTTTAAAAAAAGATCAGGCTCTAATCGAGGCTCTAATAGAATAATCTTGGATTACCAAAATAGACATAAAGACAACCATTACTGATTTATATGAGTTATGATTAAGAAAGGATCAGAATGCAGCCATCTTCAAGAATCGGTCAATCGTCAAATAAATTTGGTGAAATAATTTAATTTATTACATATACATATACATAACAGGCAGATGCCCAAATAGTATAACAATATAAAAAACAATAAAACATATAACAATCAACAATTATAAACACTGAATGAAAGTGGAAGTATTAACTAACGACTGTTCTAATCTTGCGTTTGAATGATTCTTGTGAACAGTTAATATTAAAGTCATATGGCAAGAAACGGTTGAAGTAATCCATGATGCGATTCATTGGTTCATTCTTTCCCACGTCAGTTCGGTGTGGCCGCAAAGAAAACAGTTCCAGTTGTCTAGTTGGTCGCGCTGGAATGCGAAATCTAAGCTGGCTAAGTAGTTCCGGACAGTCGATGAGATTATTTATAATTTTATGACCGAATGACATAGCAAGTGATATTCTTCGCGTCTCTAGTGTGTCAAAATTAATTAACTTAAGACGATCAGTGTACAAGAGCTGTGATTTATCTATCTTTAACTTATAGAGAAGAAAGTTTACAAATTTCGACTGTACTCTCTCAATGCGATTTTTGTGAACTTTGTACATTGGCGCCCAGACTGTACAGCAGTATTCCAAATGGCTTCTAACCAGAGCGAAGAACATTGATTTCAAGACATCAGTATTTTGAAAGTCCCAGCACTGCCGAATGATAAAACCAGCCATTTTAAATGCTTTGGAGATTGCATTGTCTATGTGATGTGTGAATCTTAATTCGCTGTCGAATATCACTCCAAGGTCGTTTACAAGAGTCACGCGAGGTAGTGGAATATTCTCGACACTGTAAAGGTAATTTAAATTGTGCTTTTTTCTTGAAAAGGAAATTACTTTGCATTTTAGTGTGTTTAAGGTCATTTTGTTCTTTGCACACCATTCAACCAATTTTTCTATTGCGATCTGCAAATTAGTACAATCGTCTTTGTTCATGATTCTGCTAAATAACTTTAAATCATCTGCAAAGAATAAGTGGCAACAATTTTTGATGACATTCGATAGGTCGTGGATAAAAAGCAAGAACAGTATCGGACCTAAGTGAGACCCTTGAGGTACCCCAGAGTGCACTGTTATATCCTTGGACAGGGAACCAAGATATTTTACGTTCTGTGTGCGGCCGGTTAGGTAACTATTTATCCATGATAATAAGGGACCACTAATACCATAGTGATCAAGTTTATGTAGCAGAATTGTGTGGTTAACGCGATCGAAGGCTTTCTTAAAATCAAAATAAACGGCGTCCACTTGTATAATGATTGAACTAACCGAATATTTCCCTCATATGTTAAAGTTCCCATAAGAGAAATGCAATTTTCGCAAAATTACAGCGAAAACAGTACTGCCAGAAATCGAAAATTGCATCTCAAGTTTATATTGTTGACGAAACGTCAAAGCGGGATTTTATTGTTAACAAACGTCAAAAAATTTAATATTCTAACAATTAACGTAATCTTATTGAGTGACAGCAGACAAAAAAGTCAATGTCAACGAATGTTTTCCTTTCATTTTGTCAAGAATTGAGCATTTTAATTTTATTGTTAGTATTTTCTGTTAAATAAAATATTTAAATTTACTTGATTCGAGTTCTTAATTAATTTGGGAAATATTCAAATAAATTACACTCGTGCATAAAAATAACCAGATCATTTTTTTATTCAATGTGTTTTTTTTTACAAATTGCAATCGTTTGTTTTCATATTTTACGAAAATGCCCTCCTCCTGCGGAGTCGGGTTTTTTCGCGAAAATATTAAAACAAACTCTTGCAATTATAAAAAAACACATTTCATTCAAAAATTATCGGTAATTTTGATGCACTTGTGCACTTACCCCCGATAATTGCACGCACGAATAAAATTGTCCAAAGAATTTGTTTTTCAGATGAAGCTGCGTTTTCTTTAAATGGTCAGGCAAATAGACAAAACTACAGATACTGGGCACAGAAAAGTCCTCACTGGTTCATAGAAAATCACACCCAGTGTTTTGTTAAATTACAATTATGGTAGCAGGTCAAAATGAGAAAACATATAATTATATGTAAAATATAAAATAGAAAATTTAAAATCAAAAATAATACATAATGTAAAAATACTACATAACACAAAAAAAAACGTTATATATATATACACAAACAGTTACGATATGGCGTCGTTATTTAGTTTTAAAAATGATCTGTATTCGTCCACTGTATAAAATGCGTGTTTGACTAAAAATGACTTTATTTTAATTTTAAAATACTTACTATTTAATAATTTAATATTATTAGGTAATTCAACATCCTGTGATTTTTTTTTTGGAAGCTCAAGTCTAAATTTGGGCGGCCTAATTAACTCAGCCGATCTTGTGCAATATTCATGATATTTTGAATTAATCTGAAAATATTTTTTTTGTATGAATCTCTAAAAGTTGATTTAAAATGTAAAGACACGGCAGTGTTAGTATTTTTAATTCTTTAAAAATTGGTCTACACTACTCTCTATAATGCTCTAGCTAGAACAATAGTTCTTAATGCTTTTTTTTGTAACCTAAATACTTTGACCGACCTTGGCGAATTACCCCAAATATAAACTCCGTAAGCTACATTGAAGTTAAAAAGAGAATAGCATACCGTTAAAAGGGTAGCTTTATCCAGAATTGATCTTAATCTTCGTGTAAAAAATGAAGAGGCTAATTTTGCAGAAATGAAGTCAATATGAGGCCCCCAATTGAATTCTCCATCCAGGGTTACTCCCAACAGTATTACCGTTTTATCATTTTTAAGTTCAGGTTTAGTAAAGAACAAATTTTCTTGCGTTTTATCTTTAAGTTATTATGAGAAAACCAAGTAATTGCAGTCTGGTTTAATGATTCCCTTTTCTCTGGTAAGCCTATACGATCGTCATCGCCACAGCAATAAGTCGTATCATCACAATAACAGACATAGTCAAATCGTTTAAAAAAAATAAACAAATCGTTAAAAAAATATATAACAAAGAGCAAAGGACCTAATATGGACCCTTGCGGAACCCGACTTGCTACTTGTAACAAAGGGGATAACTTGCCTTCAAGAACTACTTTTTGCTGTCTACCTGACAAATATGATTCCAATAGTTGTAAATGATTACCCTTAATCCCGTACCTACTTAGATTCTCCTTCCATAACTTGTGAGATATGCAGTCGAAGACCTTGCTCAAATCACACAATGTCGTCATAAAAGATATCTACATTTTCTTCAAAATGATCTGGTTCCAGCTCTTGCCACTCTATTTCCAGATGATAATGATCCTGATTTACCAAGCTTAACCTTATGGATTCAACAGGATGGTGCTCCCCCGCATTATGCTGCTAATGTAAGGGAGTACTTAAATAAATTGTTACGGGGTGGTACATAGCTCAATAGAGTGGCCACCCAGATGGCCCGATCTGGACTTTTTTTTTTGCTAGTTTATGAATCTAAACCTAACCAGATGGGTCCACTTAAAAGGAGTCCATTCGACGAGTAATACGAGAAATTTTTCCACAAGTGGTATAGTGTTTCTTAGGTCAATTTAATGACATAAAACAGTATGAAACTCCCAACCATAGGCGTCCCAAACAAATAATTAAAATGCGTATACACACTTATAAGTTTGTTTAACATTAGGTGTTTGTACATACTACACTTTATAAACCCACTGTATATATAATATTATATTAAAATAATAAATATAAGGTAACTCAAAGATTCTATACACAAAACTAAAACCAGAAAAATAAACCTGACACGACCACGACACTGCTCAGAAAATGCTTTAATTTTTTTACCAGTCCCCGGCCCGTCCATAAGATCCAAATCACGTATATTTTATCCTCGTCTCTTCCACGCCATCCGCGGTCACTGGCCTATCTCTGTCTGACAGAATCGATCGTTGAACGGGCTGGGGACCGCTTCTGCTATACCAGCTGCACGTAGCTGGCGCTTATCACCCCTGACAACGTGCATAAATTGTGAACGGTTGCCAGTTCTACCAAATTTTCTGGTTTGTTAATATATTATGTATAAGTATACGAGGGTTTGTTAATTAGTTGTTTTAAACAATGAAAACACTTTTTGTCTTGATTTCAGTTATATTGTTTCTTAAGGACTAAAGAATATATTATTATAACAATGAATGGCTTGTTATTTTTTTCTGTCACACTCAAAACTGCTCGGTTTAAAGTATATTTGCAAACTAGCTTTTAAAGAAAGTTAGTGACTAACAATTGAATACTGATATAAATGAAACATCTTTAATAAAAAAAAAACTTAAAGAATTGAAGAAGAAAGATCTGACAACCCTGGTTGGGAGGTCGGTCTCTTTGAGACTGTTTACCGCCGTATGGAATGATTGGAATGTCCTCAAACTGAGTTTGGATAAATTATACATCGTGTGATGTAGATATTAAAACATAGATACAGGCAAAATAAATAAAAGCAAGAAAGGTGTTTCAAATATCAAATGATTTGATATTAAAAAAAAAACATATACGTGTACCAGTGAAGGGAAGACACATGGCGCCTGCTCGCGGCGTCCACAACACCAGTGTAAATAAATTAAATATTTCTTAAAAGCAAAGCGAGGTCAAAATACTAACCTAAAAATTATGTCTGCAGTACCAATAAAATTTTTCAGATTATTTTTTGCAATAAATGAGATATTGACTTTTGAAGTGTTATCGCTTTGTTGGTCCTACTATGAGAGAACTAAGCCATTACAGTATAGCCCCACATTTATCGGTGCTTATGAAAATCTATAGCTTTAAATATTCGCATTTCAAATACCATAAAGATATTCTAGACTAATATATTCCTGCAAATTTGGTTGTAAAAGTGTTGGAGCAAACCGATTCGCCGCCGCATGCTGTAAAACGACAGCCTCGGGCTCGGTAGAGGAGCGCCAAATTAAACTCATTATTTGCTTTAATCTAGCCAGGCAAATGGCGCAAAGAACAATATAGAATTCGCAGTTGTGCTTTATTAAATACCGGGCATGACCGGACAATTAGAAATCGCAATATGTGACGCCATTAGGGCCCCATTAATACTGCCTCGTTTGGAATGATAACTGAAAGTTTAAGGGATTAGACGAGGGAGAAAAGCTCCGCGAATTAAAATAACTGACAATTATATATTGTTAATTTGAGAACACTTAGTTGCAACAGAATAATATTGTTGGCGATAGTCGGTTAACAAAGTCCCTTATGCAGATTGCGTGGAGGGTTCTCTATAAGACGAATAACAAAATGCAATTCAAATCTGAAGCAATACAGTGTCACCAGTAAAGTCCGCATCATATGGGATTTTTTTTATTAATAGCTTAATTGAAAATTTGACTTTGGCATCAAGTTCTGCTTCGATCGAGATGAAAATTGAGCAAAAAAATAGTAGTCACGTGAGTCGCATTATCTGTCAAATTTTAATTTTTTCCAAAAAATAATTTAAAAGTGGGGTTATTTCTGAAAATATCGAAAAACGATATTAGAAAAAGTTTTTTTAAATGCAGTTTGTAGTCCAAATGCAAAAATTTCAGCTGCATAAGATAATTTTAATTTTTTAAATATATTTTGTAAATTGCACCACTTTTGCAAAATAAGACTCAACGCAACCTACATAAAACTTGTTAGTTTTGACAATGCTTTATTTCAGATACATTTTCTTTAAAGTGGCGCCATATTAAATGTGCGTTTTTCTACAAAATCAAAATTGGGCTATTAAAATTTGGTCGCATGTGATGCAAAGTTTATTTGTTTTTGACCCTGTATAAGGTAACTTTATAAAATAATTTCCAACGATTAAATTTAAAACCCATTTATTAAAATTTGTTATTACGCTGTCATAAAAAAAGTAAAAATAGTATTTTATTATTTAAGTGCCGTTTCAAAAAAATAAATTACAATGGTGCACCAAAAACAAGTTTACAACGACAAAATATGGGTAAGAAATCAAAATTATCTTATGCAGCTAAAATTTTGTATGTGGGCTAGAAATTGAATTTTAAAAAAACTTTTTCTAATAACTTTTTTCGATATTTTCAGAAATAACCTCACTTTTGAATTATTTTTTTGAAAAAATTAAAATTTGACAAATAATGCGAATCACGTGACTAAATATTTTTTTTGCTTAATTTTTATCTCGATCAAAGCAGAACTTGATGCCGAAGTCAAATTTCGAATAAAGCTATTAATAAAAAAAAATCCCATATGATGATGATATGATGACCCTTTACTGGTGACACTTTATATGTGACAGCATTGACAGCAACGAGCTTTTCTAGTGTGAGAAAACGAAAATTGCTAGACCGTTGTGTAGTGATAATATCACGGTAATTTAGCCAAAAGGAAATAGGAGTTACTGCTACCATAGAATGGTTTATAGTCATAATTGCTCTGAATACTCACAGAAATTATCAAGTCCAGTCGGAACTTACTCCGATTATAATGAAACGACATTAATCATAATAATATTTGCTTTGGTTCATAAAGCATACTCGTATACTTGCTAATTAAAAGCTGTACTGTAGTTCTAAAGAATTTCGCTTAGCTTCTAGTGTGATATTGTTCTTGTCGTTTAACATTGCATATGATTATCTATTATGCAACATGGTTTACTGAGATGGTAAAATTCGTCCATAGCTTATAAAGTCCAATACTAATGATGGGTTGTGCAAAATAAGAATCTTCTATTGCTTTATCTGACATGCAAAGTTTAAAAAACTTAAAAACAAAGTAAAAATAAGTTAATTGAAACAGGTATTAGTACGATCAATAAAATTCAAATTTAGACAGGAGCTAGAAGACTCCGAACAACGATCAAGGGCGGATCCAGAAATTAATTGTGGGGGTGGGGTCAAACAGCGCCGAAGGCGAAAAAATAGCACCGCAGGCGGAAATTTTTAGAGGTTTCTAGAAGAAGAAGATGAAACAATTAAAAATATGATAAACGTTATTTGTGCCGAAGGTGAAATGATATCCGCAGGCCGACCATTAATTGAGAATTTCTTCGGTTCAGAGGAAGTGTCCAATTGTGCGACATCCGTGTGTGATTGGTGGCCTTTAATTCAAGAAATTTCAGACATTGATACTCCCGATGAAGGCACCAGACTTGATAATAAATTAAGCAAGCATAGTTTGCATGAAGGATATATTACAAAAGCTTTTAGTCTCGTTATTGCTAATAAGTCCTCATTCAATGACTACTGAGAGGATTATTTCCCATTACAACAAATTAAAAACGCCAGGAAGAATTTCATTAAATGAAGATAAAATGTATAATCGCTTCTTAGTGTCATTGAATGGAGTTGGAACAGCTCATTTTGATCCAAGAACGGCAGTCACCGAGTTTTTAATAAAAAAAGAACGTATAGGTTTAGATAACCAACTCCTGAAATATACAAAACTAGAGATTTTATTAGTACATTTTTTAGAGATAATCCTAAATTATAATATTATTAATGAAGTTCCTTTTACAATGAAAATGAGTAGTAACGAGTTCCTTTTTGCACGACGCCGTAAAATAACAATGTTTTCAATTTGTAGAAAAAATGTGCACTGGGTTATGAACTCACTCTTTTTGACTCCACAATAGTTTTTACGTTTGTTGAAATGTAAACCGCCCAGGGGGGGGGGGGGTTATGACCCCCATGACCCCCTCCCCCCTGGATCCGCCCTTGACAAGGATGTGACCTGCGCAACAAATACTTTAAAACTAATACTACGGCGCGCGGCTATTGCCGATCGCTACGGACCCCCACCAACGTCTTGGTGGATTATAGGTTCTAACGGATACAATTCGTTTTTGGGAACGCTGTTCTGCTGTCCTAATTGTAAAATGCGTCGCATTGAGAAGATTCAATTTATTTCTTAATAAAATTGCTGTATTAAAAGCAATTTATTATTCAACAAGACAGCTAATGGAACTGATTACTACCAATAAAAACATTGTTCTAGCAAACTTGGAATTGATATAACACTAAAGCGGGTTTGATACACTGATGGCAATTTATTTAATATGGGTTAATAAAAAAATAAGCTATCAATACAAACTATGTTTTAGCAAACCTGTTGTATTAGATCATTTTCCTCAATGTACTCTGTCTAATTTTATTAACTCACTGTGACTACTAGTTTTAGGTAACATTATTTTATTCTCTAAATTTTTTTTAGTACCTATATCAACTAATATAGAAATTTGAAGATATAGTCCATATAGTCAGATCTGGTCTTAACGTGCGGGTCCAAAGGTCACTGATCATATGCGTCAAATCAGACAACACAGAGGCTATCAAAATGTTGTGAGATTATTTACAAATATACCGAAGGAAGGAAAAATAGTTTCATTATTTTAGCTATCGCGAAGATAGCCACATATACCTAATATTATTAGTTTTGTAAAAATTATGTACACGGGAGTTGAAAAAGTTACAAAAAAATTATATAATTGTTAATTATATACCTACTGTACCCTTTAATTAAAAACGACAATAATAAACAGTGCAACTTATTTTAACAATTTTACTACTAAAACCTAAAAATACAATGGCATTTAGTCTGATAAACTATTTCGATAATGAAAGAAAAAGTGGAAATTCGCAAACCAATATGCAGGAAACCGTAATGAAAACACAGGGAATTAGTTTAAGTCCTATGCAGAATAATGTGCATGAAAAAAAAGCATAATATAATACCCAAGAATACTAAAAAATTTAAACGAAAAACACCGTTTATAATTATAGCCTAAAAACTCTCATCGTCACTTATAAAATCTGAAAAGTCCTCGTCGTCTGAGTCGTCTTCCAATGGAGCAATTATCATTGGCGCCACTTCGACATCTAGTACTTGTTCTCGATCCCACCAATCCCTTATTAATATTTCTGTATGTTCCACCGATTTCTTCCAGTACTCTTGTGTAATATGATCTAACGAATCTTGTCAAACTATTTGTACTTGGTCGGATTTAAGACCATCACCTACATGTTTTTCATAATAAGACTTTGCACCAGCCCATATTAATTCTATTGCGTTATACTGGCAATGATATGGCGGCAGTCGTAGAACCTCATGACCATATTCACGCAGTATTTTGGGTTTTTAAGAGACTTTGCTATTGATATGAGTTCCGATTTAAGCAGCCGAGCCGAGTAAAGGATCTTGGTTGTGTTTTTCCAGCCACTCATAAATATCACTTTTCCTCCAAGATGAAGTAGGCTGTTTATTTAAAATTCTTGAATGATATGATGCATTATCTAATACAATTAAAGACGGAGCATCCAAATTTGGTATCAATTGAACTTTTAACCATTTTTCAAACATTTCGCAATTCATATTATCATGATAGTCAGCACTTTTTGATGTTGAAGAAAAAATTAAATTCGCACCTGCAACATATCCTGTTGCAGAACCGGCATGCGTCATCATCAGGAGAAGAGAATAAGGAAAATGATAAATAACAGGTGCAAACAGTCCAAACGGTTTTTCCAATTACTTTATTTGTCCTTTCCATCATCTTTTAGCTCCGTTTGGACTGTTCGCACCAGTTATTTCTTATTTCTCTTATTCTCTTCTCCTGATGATGACTGTTTATACAGTCGAAACATGTAGAGAATTTACCCTTAATTAAAACTTGTCTTAATATACCAGTGGAGGAAGACTTAGAGTGTCTTATTTCTTTCTCTTTAATATAGAAATGTTATTACCTTTTACAATGAAGAGGGGCATCATGATATCAACTTTGAACGAGGTACTTCATTTGATTCGTTTAAATATTGAACTCGAATGAGAGAATTTCTGTTTAGCACAGACAAAGGGCATAATAATGTTAAGGTAAAACTCCTATCATGACAGGTTTGGATAAAATTCTTATAGCTTGTGGAAAATACATTTCAATATTTCAAAATTGTTAGCATGACTACTATCCGTTTAAAAAGTTCGGATGCCTGACCTTAAAAAAATGTAAAAGAAGTGGTATTGTAAAAGATTGGTGGAAAAATATGACCACATAAAGCAACAAGCAACTTTAACGTTGCTGTTTAATTTAAGTTTTGTTGCAGAAATAGAGACAGAATTATTTTCATTTCGTGGGTTTGCTTGTTTGTTTGTGGAGGGAAATAAATAGGCAATTGAGATAAACTGTGTTTTGTATTGTACGTTATTACGATTACAATAACATGTTAGTTTAGAACTTGGTAAATCGAAATATGCCATAATGCAATTATAGGGATTTAAGGTCTATTTTGGAACGACAACTTATAATTTATAGCCTTATATTAAAAATTAACTGCGAATTTTGTAGTAAACCATAAATTTTAAGAATACTTTATACAAGTACAAACCGAGTCAACCATAGAGTAAAGTTCATTATCTCATTTGTTTCGGGAATTACCAAAAAATGTTAAATGCAAGAGTTTAAGAGAATGTTAAGATGCCCAGTTTAAAATTATTTTTGAGTATACAGGGTGGTCCAAAAAGCGTGGCGAATATAACAAAAGTTTTTTTTTAATGAAACACCCTATTTTTAATTTAATTTTAGATTCTACTAAAAATTCTATAACTTTTTTGTTGATAATGTTACCTACCTAGTAGTTGTTCTAATATTTTAATTTTTTTATAAAAATACCCAAAAATACTTATTAGCTTTTACTGTTATTATAAAAAATTGACAATTCCGCAACAATTTTTTGGACCGCCCTGTATACACAAAAATAATTTTAAACTGTGCACCTTAACACTTATAAAACTCTTGTATTTAACATTTTTTACTAATTCCCTAAACAATTGGAATAATGAACTTTATGGTTTATTCATCCTGTAAAGTGAATAAAATTTAAATGTATCCACAAATCTAGAGCAACCCTGAATTTTATTCCTAGGAGCAGGCATAAACACACTCTAAGCTGTGAGAGATGTCGATTAAAATCTAGTACTAGACACATTGGATTGAAAACTTTTCGGTTTACTACCTTAGTACTCATAAAAATAAATATTGTATATATATGTCAAATTTAAAGGAAAGGAAACGAAACTTCTTACTTATAATATATAAACTGTAATATTCGAGAGCAGAAAATCCATATATATCTATTTTAAAGTAAAACACAAGTTTCTAATAGTTATTTTTGTGAACACGATATGGCAGTGCCCGTATATATTAAGAAGAAATATCTTTTCAAGCTAAAATTAAGTAGGTATTTCACCAAGTACACGTAATAGAGTAAAACGGATGAATATGTCGCAGCGGGTAATACGCCTCACTTAGCTCAAAGCCCACTCAAAAGGGTTAACACCGCCGCAGTAAACATACCCGTTAGAGAATACCGGAAGAAGCACGTGTCTCAGTCGGTGCTTGCTTCTTTTCCAATTTAAAGAAAATTTTCATAATAATCGGTTAAGTGAACCACGAAAAATAATATTATGATGAATTTATTGCGAGTTTACTGAATCACTGGCCATTTGAGTAAAATATATCTAATGTACGGCGAAATAGAACTTCTAACCTAACTTTCATTGTATGATTTGTTGTTTATGTTTACGCGGTAATTTAAATTTATACCTAGAATGTTTTTGTTGTAATCGGGGGCAATATGCGTCATAAAATCGTTAGTGCGGCATATTACCCAAAGTATTTTCTTGATAGGTATGATATATCATAATATGATTCATGTGCTTTTCTTTGTTTTAGATTTACACAATGCCACGTTCTTATATAACAAAAAACTTGAGAGCCCATTGGTCTGGGAAAAAACAAAAATCGATAATTTCAAAAAAAAAAACGTTAACAAGAAGAAAACCATTTCAGTAATAAAAAAAAGTTATTACTCCAGTTCATCCGACTCTGAAACAGAGCTGGTAACCCAGGAAAGCGATGATTCAGAAGTCGAATTGGATGAATCAGACTTTCGCCCAACCTGTCATCGATATTTTTATGACAAGAAAAGTCCCAAGTGTGATGGATGGAATGTTTAACATGTTTAAAATGGGTTCATCAAATCTGTAAGCCATCTAAACAATTTTGCGAGGAGTGTATCCCATTGTCCATGATAGCTACAACCAGTAAATAGTAGGCTGTTGTTACCACCATTAATAGCTTAAGAATTATTGTTTATGTTTTTTTATTAGTTTACAGTAAATACAGTTTCATTTTTGTAGTTTTGAATCTTTTTTGATGCATCATTGTAATTCACAATTTTTAAATTAAAAATGAATGTTGGTTGCCTTATTACCCGCAAAGAGATGCCATATTACCCATAGTATCGATAAATATGGCACAAATGCATCATTGAACATATTTGCTTATTACATTTTTGTAAATGGGAATACGGCAACGAGCATCTCACAACACATACCTACATGTATAAGAGCTAAGGTGCAGCCATTACGTTTCAGCTAGGTGCGTTAGTTATTAGAATGTGAACCTTCAAAATTGAAGTTGCCATATTACCCCGTTTTACTCTATATTATAATCTTCCCTATATTGAAACGTATAAATGTATATGACAAATACGAGACCCACATTCTCGTGAGATTTCAACTCAAACACATTAAAAAATACCACTTCGCGTCGCGAAACGAAACCATAAAAAACTTTTAAACCACGAAATTCCTCTCTTTAAAAAGATATTAAAACTTCCAGCTTCAACCCTCGGGCGTCAGTATCTAGCTGTGGGAACGAGGCTAATGCGATTGTCTCTCAACTTAGACATCCGAAGAGATTTCTTTATAATGCAGCGTCGTCTTATATTACTTTCAAATAGTTTTATTTAAACCTTTTATCCTTAAAGTAGTTTTTACCGTGACAGAGACTGCAAAAACTTAAAAAAGTACATATGTGTTTGATGGAGTAGGTGCTGAATAATAGAATCGTGCTGTGTCGAATGCTCCTGCAATGCAATTTATACTGGGGTTTGGAAAACGTGCCTTATACATATTTTATCTTGTGAAGGAAGACATTTTAAATCATATCGTGCCGCAACTGCAAGAGTCTTTACGTTAAAGGGTAATAAAAATTTATTAATATGACGGACACACTGACACTGCGTTATAATAAATCTAAAGGCGAATTCGTCGCGACTATCTTGCACTAGTATTAGTCTATATTGTTCAATGTAAGGCCTGCTCTGATGATGAAGTGGACAAAGAACTGCCACGGTCTGAGGGTCACGTCTAAGGCCTCTTTCACACTATCAAGTTTAGCCGGTCCGGTTTCAAACCTGACGCAAACCGGACAAGTAATGGACCATTCGTTTAAATATAGCTCTTCACACTATCAGGTTCAGGTTCGGCGACCGGTTGTTGCAGCCGGATGGGTCGACTGGACTGGAGCATCCGGTTCCCTGACGCCGGACGAAGTGATGGTGGGGTATTGCAGCTTATGTGCGTTCACACTTATCCGGTTATGGTATTCAGGTTTAGTCTGTGGTAGTTTATTATTTTGTTTTAACTCTGGTGAGGAAGGTGCGAACGTTTACCCGATAGTTAAGCTAAGCATTTCTTTTGGACTGATGCAATTCCTTATTTTTGTAGTTTGACGCTGTAAAACTGGCCGTAATTTAGTATGTAGTTCTAAAAAAGACGAAACAGACATTCTAAAGTAATTAAAAACATTTTTTTCGTCACTTCTTAGTTTCTCATACAAAATTTCGTCACGTGTTTGAAGTAGAGGGTGAACTCAAAGTCCCCTTTTACCATTTCTTTGCTTTTAACGCTTTCTATACAAATACCACAAAGCTATAACAGCAATACGATCCATCACCGAAAACATCGAAACCTGGACTAAAGTTTATTAATAAGGACAATACCGGACCTGATGAAAACCTGATCGGGTCCGGATATATTTATTTTTACTTCAGGATTTTGTTCGGTTTAAAACCTTACCGGCGAACCTGATAGTGTGACAGAGGCCTTAGAGGATCCAGCAAGATGATAGGCAGTGGTCGATTTATGCTTGGAAGATGGTATTATCAATTATTGTCATGAAATTAAAGTGCATAGTTTTTTTAATAGAAAAACGTTTAAATGCTCATAAAAATCAATTTGAGTTCGCTGTTTAGTTAGGTACAGCTTATCTTGTGCGCAAACAAAAGTTACGTTTTATGGGTGAAAAATATGTCTGAGCTCGCCGGTCAGATGCGAACCGTCCCAACAGGATTAGGCATGCGCACAAATCGCTTGTTATCGACCTGTCCTTCTTTAGCGACATGCTCAAATAACCCTCCAGAACCGGCTCGGCGCCATTTCTCTTGTTTTTGTTTTCTCTGTGGATTTCTTGTTGTTTTCTTTGCTATTGCAGATTGTGGGTATTTATTATTTACGGATTTCTAGTTTTTGTGCAGTTTAGTGAATTGTGTTTGTGCTTTTAGGGACTCGGATGCTCTTATTGGAATATAAACAATGACTAGTAAAAACCGTTGTATGATTTTATTATGCCCAAATAGGGGTAAAATACCGGGTATTTCGTATTTTCAGTAAGTATGGAGTATCTCTAACAACATGAAACACCTACACAATAAAAGCAGAAAACTAAATCTACTAGAAACAAGAGCTACCAAAAAAGCCATAAAAAACAAATGTAATGTTGTTAATAATCAAACCGAAATAGCTTCAGGCGCTTCCCTAATTCTTAATAGCACACTAATTTAGGACCAAATATGTATCTGTACCTTTAAAAGTTAGGAAAACCCACAGTTGACCATTCAATCTTCTAATTCTAATTTTAATTCTATGACATGTTTATAACTACCATGATATAATATAAATACCATTGTAATGTCACGTAGAATTTAGTATCTTCTTGTACTCCTTTGATAATGACCCGCAAGGGCCGAAACACGTGTCAGGAAACTGATTAAATTTGTGAAACATAACAAGTACCTAGTTATTATTTTTTCTTCCTGCGCAACACCATAACATGTTTAAGAGAAAATTAGATACTCTATAAAAGAAATAGTCGTTTATCAGCACCCTTGTTCTTCAATGGTAATTTTTAATATTTTTGTTGCGTCCGTTTTTTAGGCACTTTATTTAAGAGGCGAGCTATCTCACACTTGGGTGTCTTTCAATTAGTTTCGTAACGAGGGCGCTCACGCATGAAATTGGACCGTATTCTATGGTCGGGCACAGCACCCCACCGTTTTCCATTATATCTTCCTTCTAAAGAACTGAATTTGAACAAAACAAGAACTTTTAATGGACACGTGCCTGCAGTTTTTTAAATGCGAAAAAAGTTACAGCTAATTTATTTCGATAAATAGCTAATTAGTGAAAATATTTACAACAAACAGAGGCAGCAATGTACAGATGACGACATATAAATTCGTACACTCCCCCACATAACTCAAATACAACAAAATTGGGTAAAACGGGTTTCTCACCTTGCTGCTTATACCTGGATAAAACACCAGAAATAGCTGTAAATTATTGTATGTACCTACGATTTTTTACCATAAGTAATAATGGTTATTTCCAAATATTTTTGTGTTTAAATTACAGCCGCGAAATAAGAAAATTATAAAATAATACCAGGAAAACCACAAAAGTATAAAGCCAAAAGTAAATTTATTAACAAACAACAATCAAAATACTAATATTTAATTGCTGCGCCATTGGATTCTAACACTAATTGTATGTAATCTTCTTGGCATTAACAAAATAATACTTCTGGTGTAATCCGGAGTTAGCCCTTCCCAAATTTCTTCTATTTTATTAAATAACCCTATTTCATTCGGTGATTTAAAATTTATTTTGTACATTTTTTTTACCATCAATCCTCAAACATTTTCAATTGGATTTAAATCAGGACTTTTTGAGCACCAAGGCAGACATGTTACGTTGTTTTCTCTAAACCAGTTTCCAATACTTCTTGCAGTATGCACAGGGCAGTTATCCTGCAGTTGTCCTTCAAAAACTATCGCGGCAGAAGGAAGAAAAACATTTTCCAAAATCTGAAGATGTATGTTATTAGTGATTCACCAATATTCCAGCATACATCTGCACCATCAACACTTATCCATGACCACATATTAACGGAGAAACGTCCACTGGTTTGCTTTTTTTGAGTATACTTCTCATCATATCGGGAATTTGGTAGTCTATATACTCGAATCCTTTCATTATATGTAGACTAAAAAGTTTTGATGTTTTTAGAAAAAGTTGACTCTACAAATAACTATATTTTGTCGTAATGTTGGGCCACCCAGTATTTAAAGTATTTACTCTAAATTCAATCTAAAATCTAGCGCTTTGACAATATGTTTGCAGCCAAACCAGTATGCAACAGTGGCCGAGACAACAGCGGGAGCAATAAACAAGATAAATTGAAATTCGATATCGTTCATCCATCATCGTATGCAACGGCAACTAAATAATAGAGGGCGTGTATGATTAATCGCGTAAGCAACGAAGGATGGTTCTCTACAAATCAGTCAGATGCAAAACATGTGGTTCTCATAATGGGTTCGATGCCTACGCATATTGAAACAACTAATGCGAGTTTGGTTTAACTACATTTTAACAGAGCACATAACCAGGAGATCGAGACATACAATACAGTGTCAGCCAAAAAATCGACAAATGGGGTTGTTTGAAGGAGTTTGCAATTATAGTGTGAGTTTGTAACTTCAGTAAAATTACATTTTATATAGTGATCTTTTTTATAAAGAAAATTTTGATACAGTGTGTCCCAAATTAGAAATATGACAACACAGTGTGACCACTAAAGTCCGCATCATATGGAATGTTTTTTATTAATAACTTTATTCGAAATTTGACTTTGGCATCAAGTTCTGCTTCGATCTAGATGAAAATTAAGCAAAAAATAGTAGTCACGTGATTCGCATTATCTGTCAAATTTTAATTTTTTCCAACAAATAATTCAAAAATGGTTATTTCTAAAAGTATCGAAAAGTTATTAAAAAAAGTTTTTTAAATGCAGTTTCTAGCACACATGCAATATTTAGCTGCATAAGATAATTTTGATTTTTTACCCATCTTTTGTAAATTGCACCACTTTTGCAAAATGAGACTCAACGCAACGTACATAAAACTTCTTAGTTTTGACAATGCTTTATCTCAGATACATTTTTTTTAAAGTTGCCGGCGCCATATTAAATGTTTTCTTTTTCTACAAAATCAAAATTGGGCTATTAAAATTTGGTCGCATGTGATGCAAAGTTTATTTTTTGTTTTTGACCCTGTATAAGGTAACTTCATAAAATAAGTATTTATAAAAACGTAGTTTGTGTCTGTGTGTCACCTTAATAATAACACAAAAAATAATTAAAATGTTCATTAAGTAGGAAATAAATTTTAGTGGTGGGTAAAAAATCAAAATTATCTTATGCAGCTGAAATATTGCATGTGGGCTAGAAACTGCATTAAAAAAACTTTTTCTTATACCTTTTTTCGATATTTTCAGAACTGTTGAATTATTTTTTGAAAAAAATTTAAATTTGACAAATAATGCGAATCACGACGTGACTACTATTTTTTTTGCTTAATTTTTATCTCGATCGAAGCAGAACTTGATGCCAAAGTCAAATTTCGAATAAAGCTATTAATAAAAAAAAATCCTATCTTATGCGGACTTTACTGGTATGTAAACAGTAGTACCAAACATGTTTTATTTGGCAAACAGCTACAATTAAATATTTTTTAAAACATTTTCTTAACAAAATTTTATAGATTTATTTTTAAATTTTAAAACGCAACGTTCTTTTAACAAAAACCGACAGAAGAGTTAAACATTTTGCAAATTGTATCAAATATTACGTATCATTGTGCTTTTTAATTAAATGTAATTTATTTTAAAGATTCTTTAAATAGTTAAAATTAAATATTTGAGATTTAATAGAAATTTCCAAACTATTATATTTTATTAAACCTTTATGAAAAATGCACTTATAGG
This sequence comes from Polydrusus pterygomalis, assembly GCA_963969555.1. NCBI lineage: Eukaryota > Metazoa > Arthropoda > Insecta > Coleoptera > Curculionidae > Polydrusus > Polydrusus pterygomalis. The sequence continues at coordinate 28,248,166 of OZ018379.1, forward strand.
CTAATGTTTTAGACACTCTATCCGCATAAAAATTTTGATAAGTTCTTGTTTTATAATTATGATGGTCATAATTAAAAGAACAAAAATTTTTAAATAATCGGACAATACAATATTTTTAATTTTATGTATAAAGATACCTACATACTAAATAAAAAATTAAATTTCCGACATTCAACCAACCTAAATTTTTTAACATAAAATTTATTTTTGTATATTTGTCACAATTTAAAATAATCCGCATTGCCTTATTTTGTAAAATTTGTAATTCATCAAATATTTCCTCACTAGCACAATATAAAATGAAAGAACAATAAAGAAAATGTGGTAATATTATAGTATTAAACAGCGGCGCACCCAGGATTTTATGTTAGGGGGGCCCGCCAACCAGTGCTGGAAGCAAATTTTTTAATAAACTTTTAAGTTACGCATTTTTCTAGAACTTTGGAGCTTTTTTAACAGGTACTCTTGCAGGGAAGATCGCAATAGCCCCCATGGGAGTCGTTAAACGGTTTCTTAGGGAGGGGGGGGGGGCATTGGCGGCTTGTGACTTGTTAACTTGGGGGTGTACTAAAAGCCTGCTGTAGGCGAAATGCGCCGCAGGCGAATTTTTTTTAAGACCACGCCCAAATTTGGTCAATAATTATTATAGTAAATATTTTAAAAATTTATGATTACCTTCTTATTCTATTGAAAATGAAATAAGATAAAAAATAAAAAGGCTAATTTATTTTTCATTAGTGGGTACATTGTTTAAAAGTAAAGTTCGTTCATCTGTTTTTATTGGCAGCAAACTTATCAATAACAATAAAGTCCCTAGATTTACACTTTGTGGTATGTATCAAGTTAATTTCGAGAGTTTAGGTCTTCCCTTAATTTTAATTTCAATTTTTTGCTCAATACCTAATGAGCTAAAATTGTTTCTCAAACATTCATAGTCGTTTTGGCATTAAAACTGTTTATTTTTATTAAAATAAGTCTTTACTACCCCAAAATAATAACAAAAATATAAAGGAAAACTCGAAATAATAAATTCATACATTCAATCAAACCATATTAAACCTCAATAAGTCAACTTTTGTCAAAAAGTCAACTTCCAGGGGGAGGGGGGGGGGCAAATGCCCCACCTGGCCCCCCTCAAACGAGGCCCGTGAGGTAAATCTAAGAAAATTGACTTTTTAAAATACTTATCCACTTTCATAATTTTTCATTTCATTGGGGGTTTTGGGGGGGCCAAGGCCCCCTTGGCCCCCCCCCCCCCGGGTGCGCCACTGGTATTAAATATAGTTTTTTTAGAAAACAAACTTAAATTGAAACTGATTCTTTTAAAATAACCTACTTTTCCGATAATATCGATTGTGCATATTATTAGTTTATACATGCATAAGTACCAAATATCAAATTTTTATTTCTGGAGGAGTAACTAACCTGAAAGGTTATTTACTTGTTTGTATCTTTAATGTTTAATAAATGCTTTTATTCTTTTAAATTCTGATTAATTGTTTGAATGTTAGATCTGATAATGCCCATATAAGGGCGAAACATGTTTCACCCGTTAGTTTACAAAATTTTTTTATTTGTAGACATTAAAATTAGGTTTCTTTAAGAAATGTACTGCTTCTTTGAAGTTAAATTTAGGTATATGATTATAATAATATATGAAATTAAAAAAAAAAATTTTTAAATTTAAAAAATATTAAAAAAATTAAATGAGTTGGCATAACTTGTTTTTGAAATTACCTTTAAAAAAACGTAACAAAAATTAAAAGATGGACAGTTCCGAGCGTTTTTTCGAAAAAAAAATAAATGAATTTGTCCCAACCTGTTCCTACTGTAGATACAGTTGGGAGAACAAAAATATAACACCATTCTCTCTTCCCTCTCTCTCTCTCTCTCTCTCTCTCTCTCTCTCTGCATCTCTCTCTCTTCTGTCTCCTGTGCAAAAAGTAATTCTAAATAAAATTCATATAGAGTTGTTAATGTAAATTAAAAAAAATTATATAATAAACATTGAAAAATATGCTCTGCAAGAATATTTTCTGTATACCTCTGACACTTAAAATTATCGTATATAGTTAAAATCTCACTTCTTCTTCTTATCTCCTGTACCATCAGAAGTTCTTTTGAAAGGTATACGAAGAAGATTTATTTTATGTTAAATAATACTAAATGGCTTCTAACAAGTTTTCTGGTCGATTGTGCTTCATTACATTCCTTCACTGAATTAATAAATCGTTTAAGTTAGTTACAAACATGAACCGCTTTTTAATAGCACTTTAAACAGTTCGGGTGTTGAAAAAAAAAACTTTTCAAAACGAGAACACTTTTATTAGGCATTTTTATTGGTATTAATGGTTTACGTGGGAGGTAGAAACGTGACTTTTTCCTTTCGCACAAAGGCAGCACGGACTGTAAATCCTACTGCTAAACATATGGTATTTGCCATCTAAATTGTTAATAAATCATCACAACTGGACGCGTGTGGCATTAAGTAGTATTAGGGAAACTACATGCACTAATTTTATGGTAATTTAAAAGCCAAAACAAAGTTTGCAGTTTAGTTGTTTACGAAGAACGCTATTGTTGCCATTTTAATACTTTATAGGGGTTAGCAGGAATGGCTGAACCAGGAGGTGAATGTGGCCATATCAATAAAACCTATAATTTAATGTATGTAAATAAAATGGGCTTCGATTTGTAATAAACGATTTCTTATCCTATACTTTTGTATGGGCTGAACTAGCATAAACGAGTTTTAAAGCCGCTGTCTGTGGAATTTAAAGAAACTAACCTGCATAGCACCACAAAATGATTCAGGTCCGTTTCGGGCATTCCCATTTCGTGCAAAATTGCAGATTAGAATCGTTTCGGGCAACATGGACAAAATAAAGTTTGACTTTGTTATGCTGTGGTTTTATTTGCGCCCTTTCATCTGAGCCAAGAGATGTGCTATTCAGCTTTATATACGAATGAAATTTAGAATGGAATACCGATCGGTGTACGATATTACTAGCCTAGTGTAAAAGGGCGCTTTCACTTTTTACGGAAAATTATTCTTTAGTTTTTGATCTAGGATTTTTTAATTAGCAAGAAAGAAAAAGCAAAAATAAATTAAGCAATATGTTTCATTTATTAAAGTGGTAATACATTTTACAAATTTGTAACAAAAAAACATTATTAAATGCAGCACATATTGTCTAATTTGACTTGCAAACTTTAAAAAATTGTGTATAATAAATCTAATCTAATTTAACAGCATAGCTTAGTTTTTCTAATGTTTCCCTAATTGTACATTTATTTTATAATAAATCATTTACAATTTGTTTTATTCTATAATCTAAATTAGTGTACTTTTTGGCCCGTTTTGGAGTCTGTATATTATTATGATTCTTAAATTTTTTATACAGAATATCATAATAGTTAATTTCCTCCTTTAAAGCATTTAACATCACAAAGATATTAAGGTTTGGTTGGCCAATTTTTTTTGTTAAAGCGGTTGTGCCATCCCTCTACTGTGTTTGTAGTGCGGTGACGCTCGTCATGGCATATCCATATGGGATGTGCTTCCATCCACTGATTAACAAAATAATCATTGAATTTATTTACCAGTTAGCAGTTGACATGATTTCCAACCAAGCGTCGGAATGAAAGTGCTCCGGTAAATGCGCCAGAGCAGCGCACATTCTTATGTGTTGCCTTATTTCCGTGCTTTTTCTGTAGAATGAAACTAAACCAAGTTCTTGTACTTTTCTCCATACGGCTTGGTTGAAATGAAAATTGCCAATTTTTTCTGCTTCCGGAAATTCACTCTGTAAAGCATTAATTGCCCCATTTTCAAAATCGATATGTATCTTTTCTGGCCTAAACTTTGTCTTTTCCTTAATAAGTCTAAAATAATGTCTTATATGTACTCTTCTTTCTGTTGGGCAAAAGTTCGTAAACTGCTGGAATTACAGAAGTGGTCTGATCTGTGCTGCCAATCTCCACATGAATAGTATAACTAACAGTAGTAATGCAGTAAATATGCATTTCTGTTTTGGCTAAATCAGGAATGCAAATGTGATTTTTTTCGTTAGGTCTTATGCTTAAAATGTCTCTTTAATTCAGAATAAAATATATAATTGTTAACAATATTAGACCACTTTTGACCAGTGAAAATATCTTAATTAAGGTTATCAGAAATTATGCCCGGAATGGGAACTAATTATTGTTAGATATTTTGCTTTGCACCAAATGGGAAGGTTTCAGGTAGTATTGAAATATTGCCCGAAATGGGAATGCCCGAAAGAGGAAACACCCCACAAAATAGCTTCTCTCCAAAATGTCTGATTAGAGTGACAGTTTTGATGGACGTAAGAAAAACATTATAAGAAAAGGTCTCATTTTGTTTTAAGATAAGAGTAGGGGAAGGTTGCCTATATTGAACCGCTGCCTAAATTGGACCACAGTTCATTTCTCCGAAACTAACCAAGTTCCATATCATCTGGCAACACTGTAACATACTTCCCAGAACCTTTGATCGGCAACAAACTCAACTAGTTGGGCCGTTAGTGCTTGGCGTGTACAGAGCAAAACGTAATTTACACTATTTTAATGTAATATTTTTAGGATTTTCCTAAGGATTTACCTTGGAACCATAAAACTCTAAGCAAAATCTTTTTTATGGAAGTTATCAGGTAAGTTTTTCTCTTTCTGTTTCTCCTATTACCATGCCTCATTTGTTTTTTCTTGTTTCTTTCCTGGGTGGTTTTGTAAAACACGTGGTAGTTGCTTAAATTGGACCACTGTGTGATTTCCAAAATTGAACCGGTCCAATTTAGGCAATTTTTCCAAATTGTGCAACAATAACTTTTCTCTTTAAATAAGTTAATGTCATAAACTAATACCATTTCAATATTGCTAAAATATTTTTTCTTTGAGTTAAAAAATGAAACTATGACTGGTCCAATATAGGAAACTAATAGGTACTCTTTTTTGCATTAGGATGTCTTCTACCGAAATTTTGATTGTAAATTTGATGTTTTTTTGAAATATAAGTGTGAAACTTGCTATACCAACAATTTTATTTTTTATTTTTTTATTTAACACCTAAGCTTCCGATTTAAATCATGTGGTCCAATGTTGGCACCCCCAGATGCAATTTAGGCAACCGGTTTCCTATATTGAACCACTTGCAGAGGTTTTTTTTATAGCCTGGTATATCATAGATACTTTGAAATAAAATTCTGCAAAAAATCCTGCAGTTGAACAGCATACTAAAGTATACTAAGGTATAGCTTCAAGATCGATTTAGCGTTATTATCAGGATCTATGATAAGAAATCTGGAAATTGGTCCAATATGGGCAACCTTCCCCTATCTATGTCGCTGCTAAAAGAGGAAACTTGGCTTTATACAGTATTTCTTTTCAAAATCGTTTTATTAGACAAAATGGGTAAGCTGGTATTTTTTAAAGCACACACAAAGACAAAATGAACCGGCACCGTGCGAATGACACGTAACGTTCAAAGCCAACGACCTGTAACAGGAAAATTACGGGGTGGGACTCCCGACTGATTAAATTGCTGCATGATATGCATGCGTCAGCAATTTACAAGGTATTATAAAATCCCTCAAATCAAACATGATTTAAAAGGTTGGCATAATTTGTACAATCGGTCAGTATCGATTTAAAGTATTAATCAAATATTATTATTTTGTGTAACAGTACAGATCCAGGCACGTAGATAAGTCTTTTATTAGTATTAGCACAGAATATATAGCTACGCATACATCCTTTTACAGACTTCTAATGTAGAAATCATATCAGTAATCATGTAAGGTTTGTAAAATAAATAAATACTGTAACAGGTTTTTGCTCCTAACCTCGGCTTAATGAGTTATCCAGTTACCCAAGAGATCCAACAAAAACGCCATATTGCGATTTGGGGATGGGCCTTACTGGGGACTAAGATAACCTTAAAACAGTAAAAATTTAATCGCGTCAACTTCTAAGCAGTGATTATCCATCATCATATGGTTTCCTTTTAAGAGGTACTAAACCATTTCCTTAACATTTATTTTTATGAGTGTTAAAATCGTATTATAAATCTTCACTATCTCACTTACTTTATGACTTTAAAGTCTAGACCTATTCACTTAAAAGCATTTTCAATTTTATGATAAGCGTATATGAATGCCTAAAACTTAAAAGCATAAAGGGTGTTTTTATTTATCTATAACACATAATCTGTTAAGCCTTTGGTTAAAGTTATTAAAATTATTAGGCGTGGGTATGCTATGTAAGTGTTGCATAGGCGTAGTAATGATCAGTTGTGAAGCAGCGTCAACAAATAAAAAATAGCTTAGGGTACACCTTTTAAGGTGACATCACGGGTGAAAAGTAAATGAATGATGTCGCTTGAGCAAAAAAGAAAATTTTGCGGCCCTTGGTATTTTTGCAGATAATGCGCCTAATGAATAAAAATGTAACAATCGCTTTTTCTTATAAAATCGAAGTAATTTCTTGAAAGCCATTGAATAAAAACTAAAGTAATTGCTTTTGCGCTATTGCTTAAAAGTGCAGGAATTGCTTCTAGTCAATGCTTTTTCTTAAAAAATACAAGCGATTGCTATCGTTTTCTTAAAATGTGATAAATAAATTAAGGAATTACTTTTTCTAGTTTAGCAATCGCTTTCAACTTTTTAAGGTGGGTCGACCCCTGCATCATTCGCTTGGTAGCAGTCAACTTTAGTTCTCCGCGACATACACGTGCGTCGCTCTTAATTTGTATCTTCAATTATGGCTGAATACCTATATGAACGTCCGTAAAAGAAAAACCTACAGTGTACGTAAAAATTGCAAATATGATGATTTCAGAAAGTTATATCGATTTGACTGCGAAAATGTTGAGTGGTTGGCAAATTATTTTTTGACTGATACTGGTAAAAGGCGAGGGGGTGCACTGTCGTCTTTAAATAAGATTAAAATCTTTTTGCGGAAATTGTTGGATCCGGGCTTTCAAAATTCTGTAGATGAAGAACTAGGTGTTCACCAAACACCAAACTACTATCTGTAAGATATACATTTCTGTAATGGATGCAGTTTTGTAGAAGGCCAATATTTTTATTAAATTTCCTACAAGTGCTGAAGTTGTTGTGGAAGCTAAACGGTTGTGGTCAGAGAGATTTATTTATGTTCCTTCAATTTGTGAACGAATATCAATTGCTTGTCTTTTATTTCTTTACTTTATCACTACTATCACTTTCCTCAAAATTTTCCACAAAAACCTAACAAAGTACCTACTACTCTTTTGCAAATTGGGCACCAAACTGAACATGACATAATCTATAATCGGAACAAGTGGATAAGCCACGTCTGAACTTGTGTTGAATAAGCATTTGCTACAGAGGTGTAAGAAAAACAGCAATTGCTTCAAAATTTTATTCATATCCAGATCTAGCAATTCCTTTTACTTATAGCAGTTGCTAGTCAAGCAATTATTGCTTTTACTAAAAAGTAATTGCTTCAAGTAATTGCTTAATTTTTATTCATTAGGCTCATTAATTCACAGTAATTGAAGCTTCCTAAAAAGAAAATAATTATCTTAGGATAGAAATATTGCCAAACCCAAAAACCTGAATTTTCATGCCATGCACGAGGGTAGGCGATAAAACAAATTTTTAATTTGTCCAAAGGGTAGATTTAGCTCTTTTCAAATTACCATTTGGTCGAACGTGCATGCATACAGGTTAATTTTCTAATTGAGACTTTTAACCATCTCTTGAAATTGAAAAAGCCTCTATATGATATACAATAATTACTAGAACTAAAAACCTGGTTTAATTTAAATAATGGAGCGTAACATACATACCCGCGAGAGCTTGAATTTTAACCATTTTTATGAAACCTTGTTTTATTTGATTTAAAATAACATTGCAAAACTAGAATATTTGTATTTATAATATATTTATGTTTAATTAATTTCCAAAATAATAACTTATTTCGTAATGATAACTAGTTTAATAATGCCTTTTATTGTAAATTTATATTTCACCAATCTTTTATTAGCACATATCAAATATAAATTAGTGTTCATGTTGCCATATCGCCGATATCGTTGGTGAAGTACTAATACCTCGTAACCCACAAAAAATCAAATTTGCGTTTTTGGTGGCGTTGGGTAGCGTAAACCAAATTCTACAAGGTCGCCAATATATTTTATACCACAAAAAATTACTTCGCTGAATATTTGGGATTTCTAATAACCTACTCTACTATACCTTGTATTGTAAATGCCCATATGTTTTCGTGCAATATCTCATAACCCACTATCAGCATTGTTCATAATATATCGTATCCCACAAATAACCCTTATTATATTTATTCCAATACCTCGTATGCCACACCGAAAATGAAAAAACACAAAAATCAGTACGAAACCGTAATTTTGTGTAAACATTTACTTTTAGAATCGTTTTCCTGAAGAATAAGATTCTCTTAGTATGACACTTTAATAAGAAAATGTTTTTTGCTTCTCCTGAACAATTTCATTTTTGGTCTTACGAGGTATAAGTACTTCACAGACGATATGTTCCTAATTTATATGGTGGGCTAGTAAGTTCATGGGCTTTTTGTTGCACAGAATGTCATAATGTCTTAATTGCTTAAAGCAATTAAATTGCGTATACCCAGGAACTTCGATCGTGACAATGCTTACCCCAAAATATCATTGAATCATGAATGATTTACTGAAAAAGTAACTAAACAAAATACGCTCTATAATAAATACTAGCAAAACTAGCGATCTACGTCACATTAAACTGACCAGTCGCAGGGATTCGCTGAAGGTCGAACCGCCGGCATCTACCTGAATAATCTGTCGAGTCGGGCCTCCTGTTCTTTTCTATTTAAGTAAATCGAAACAAAGATAACATTATAATCGGTCACACAACTGGCAAATAAAAGAATTTCGTGAATACTGGTATGAAGTAGGGTTCGGAATTGTATTCGAATAATTCGAATATTCGAATATTCGACTATTCGACTATTCAAATATTTGACTATTCGAATTTTCGACTATTTAAATATTCGACTATTCAAATATTCGACTATTCGAAATTCGAATATTTGACCATTCGAATATTCGACTATTCAAGTATCTATTCGACTATTTGAATATTCGACCATTCGAATATTTAACTATATGACTTTGTTCGGATATTTATATGTTCGACTACTCGTGTTTTCTGCGAAACTGTAAATTTTAACGTAAAAAAGATAAACAAAAATAAAATTATATAGTCAGCAAGTAGTTAAACCACTTCTACCGTGATTAAACGACTGTATTTCGATATTAAAATAGACGACAATTTGAATATTCGACTATTTAAATATTCGACTATCTAAATATTTGACTATTCAAATATTCGACTATTCGACTATTCGAATTATTCGAATATTCGAATTATTCGACTATTCGAATTATTCGAATTATTCAAATATAGGTATTCGACTATTCGAATTATTCGACTATTCGAATAACATAACAAACGACTATTCAAATACTTATATTTTAAAAATTCCTAGCCCTAGTATGAAGTACTAAGTATCTGTTCTCATGTTTACAAACTTTCTGCTTTCGCTTTCGCAGCGTCTTTTTGATTGTTTCTAGGAAAGGTTGGTTTGCGACACCCTAGGAAGATTTTTATAATTGGAACGGAAACTATCAATAGGTTCAAATTCAGGATTTTAATGCTGATTATAATAAATTTGGTTATAGTGGTCATTGACATAATGAAAGGTTGTGCAATAAACAACTTTATTGAGAATATGTGGGGACAACCCTGCCATTATAACTGTTTCTGTCTTCTCAATGAAAAAAGTCCGCTGTATTAATAAAATGTATAAGTCCAATGAACAAGTTGGTTAAGAACATATTTTTTCTACAAAGGACCATAACCTAAAAATCCAAAGATGAGTACACTACGTAATGTAAAAAATGAGATAGAAAATCATTAATTTAATCAAAGTTATTTGAAACTTGTATTTACAGTGACGTGGTCCAACCTATACTGAAGTCCTAAAATCAGATGCCGTATCTACAGAAAGCACCACACGGAGATAATTGAGATTAAAGTTTTCTTAATGGCCTGTAAGTATTTACAATATTTTAAAGAAATCAAATGTACTTTTTTTATTTACATCGTTTTAAAGAAATATTAAACCAAAAAAAAAATTTAAAAAACCATACATTTTGATTTAGAAAGTTAGATACGGCATTTTAAACTATCATTATTTCGTAGTGAAACTAAATAAAAATGCGGCAAATGAACATGTAAGGGCTAATAAAAGCATACTTTGGAACAATATGACATACATTTAAGTGTTTATATTGTTTACAAGTTTGTAATAAGACAATTATTTTAGAGGGTAGGTACTTTCTTAAGTTATAATAATATAAATAATGAACAACGAACAATTAAACTAAACCAAGCGATATTCATTCTTAGGTTAAATCCTACAGAATAACATTATTTTTTCCTAAATAATAAGGTGCTAACCCGTTACAATTAATTTTAATAAAAAATTTTAAAAAGTAACTTGGCCGATTTATTATGGCTTTCCTTTATAACGAAAAAAAAATTTCATATTTTGTTCAACATACTTAATACACATATTATTATAATAATTATAATAATTATTATATAGCTGCTGTACGGTAAGCTTTATTAACACTATTAAAAGGTATCCAACCTATTATACAACTTTATTTAATTGTGTAAAAACGGTGTAAAAATTGTAAAAATCACACTTGTAACTGCGCACCAAACAGATACGTTGACACTCGCAATGCAGTCTGATTACTAAGCTACAGTTGGTGAATTGTGAATTAAGGCGCGTTCGCGCGTTTTCTAGTAATAACCGCCGCATCTGACTTGTCCTAACGGGAAACGCCGTATCTACACGGGCACTGTAGTAGATACGGCATTTGTTATTAGTACTATGTACGTACTGCATTTTAGCTTAGGAAATATGACCAATTTTGCAGATACGTCTAAATATCATGTGATAATTTTGATACTTAGAAAAAATATACGGCGATTCTGCTTAGTAAAAAGATTCTTTAGCTTGCCACGAACCTATTAAGCAAGATATCTTTAAAAAAAAATTTTGTACATACGGCATCTGATTTTAGGACGGCAGTATACTAAACTGAATAGCGGGAAAAGGTTCACCTTTTTTCACCAGACTATGGCATTAAACAAAAAGCGTATTTCAACTGTTAATTTAATTTTTTTTGTTGAGTCGTCTACGTCTATGGTACGAGTAAGCGAAGCAAAACAGATAATCAAAAGTGCACCCCTGTCTAAGCAGATTTGCAGCTGTTACACTTTATAAGTACACATCATCCGGATGACGGTGGGGTAAAATAATTAACTTTTACTCTTCATTGAGTCAAATTTGGTATGGAAAACGCCACCTGTTTTTGTTGTTTGCTTTTTTTGTTAAAATTTAAGTCACAGTGTGAAACTTTCTTTCACGAAATTGTTTGTAAGTTTGTTACTGTGTTTGCGCCCTTCAATCTTCAATGACTCTTTAGGAGACTGTATTGTCATGAAAATGTCAATATGTATAGTTTAAAATACGTGTAGGTACGCAGAATAATTGTCAACATAATAGGAACTTTTATGTAATAGACGCTAGAATTTACTAATTGACAACCACAGTATCCACCTCTGGCACTATAAAACTTTGCCACCTTTGTTGATCTTAATGTTCATATTGGATCTTAAATTAACTAATTTTAATAACTTGAAGAAATAGTCCACACGTTAGGTGGAGTATATGTTTAAAAGAGAAATAAGACCCATTAAGTGTTCCTCCACTGGTGTATTAAAATAAGTTTTATTGAAGGGTAAATTCTCTACATGTTTCGAATATGAATGAACATGAATAGAATAAGGAATATAGGACTTACAATAGGTGCGAACAGTCCAAACAGAGCTACAAGATGATGGAAAGAACAGGTAAAATATTTGGAAAAACGTCCAACGTAATGATAGACCTAACGAGAGGCCATTCGTGAATTTGGACTATCAGCTCACCTCTGTAAAAAAAATTTTAAACTTTAATTTTAATTAGCAATGTCTAGAACAATGATTTTGAACTGTTATTACTTCTAACAAGGATGTCTACATGACATAAATAAAAAAATTTCAAATCATCTTCTATTCCACTTACACTTACGTCGCTGATTTACTAATATGTGACTTTTCAGTTACTCATCATTTTATAATAAAAAACTTTTTACAAATTCTACTACTTGACTTGATTCCAATTTTAAATATTTTTTTCTCCTCACACTTATGTTACTGGTTCACTAATATGACACATAGCTTACTGCTATGATAACTTTATAACTTAGTTTCTTCCAATACTTCACGATCGGCCTCTCGTTAGGTCTATCATTACGTTGGATGTTTTTCCAAATACTTTACTTGTTTTTTCCATCATCTTGTAGCTCTGTTTCGACTGTTCGCACCTATTGTATTTCTTATATTCCTTATTCTATTCTCCTAATGATGAATGTATATACTTTCGAAACATGTAGAGAATTTCCCTTCAATAAAACCTAAAACTTATTTTAATATATCAGTGGAGGAAGACTTAAAGTGTCTTATTTCTTTCCCATTTAATTTTAATAAGTTTATGTTCGAAATGCTTATAATATGGTTTAAAGGTATGACACCACTAGGCGTTGCCGCGTGCTCCATCGCCCTAGCTCTTACTACTCTACATATCGTTTATTATTATATAAAAAATAACCTTCTAGAAAAGTCGAGTCATTAATTCGAATCTCTTTCTTTCGCGAAGTCGCGTAAAAATGAAGTGTTAATTATCCAATTGTAACACGAACTGTAATTTGACTAAACAAATTTTTTTTGGTCGTGGTAGTTGACACCATTTAATAATTAATAAATTGGCACCATTTTAAAATTGTATGTACTACTAATCAAACAATAGAATTTGAATTTTTTAATGTAATAACTTCGTTGAAAAAACATCCTATGTGTTTCCGTTCAAAACTAATTACCGCTTGCAAACAAGTACCTAATAAAAATTAATAATTGAAGCATGCACAAACAGTCATTATTTAAATTACCTTTTTCCACATATTTTACCGTTATTTTGGTTCATGAATCACGAAAAACCGCACAAGGTCGTCGAAACAACATGGCAATAGGAACAATAATACGAATTAATTTTATAGTACACGAAAAATACACATATCTACGTTAATCTCTTTAGAGGAGAGCATAGTTATTAATTATAGGAGAAGCAGTTAAAGGTTTGGTCCTCAGCCCAAGTAGGTAATTCTAAAGACATATAATCATTTGGGACCATATAATTTTTTTTTTAATGTAGGTCAAACAGTGTCCAAACAAATATATGTTATTCACCACACCACATCATTACAATAATGTAATCTACGTTTTGCAAATCAGGTCCAGATTTTCATTGAGCTATCTACGATGAACTATATCTATATCCCTTTAAGTTATTTTAGGACGATTTTTTTGAATTTTAAACTACACGTCTTTAGTCAGCTAAGAATACCTTTTAGGTATGATGACCTCAACAGCTGATAACAAATAAAAATTCATTTTCATCGCTTCCTAAAATCTGAATTAATCACCGTTGTCCGATTAAGCCAATGGAAAGAAAAATAATTTATTAGCTTTCAATGTAATATCGTGTCTCACAAAACTAAAACAAGTTTAACCCAACTCAATAACACCATGTTTCAGTACACTGAAGCGATTGCCAGATTTCTTATTAAGCAACACGCGAGTTGATTTCAGGCTTTGTAATCATCTAAGAAGCATGCAAACCTATCTGTCACTCAAGTGGGAAAACAATGCAGATCAATAAGTTCATTGTCCCATTCTTTTCATGCTATAAATAACTACACTACTTACTTTTGCCCTAATTGTCCACTATAATAACAGGACTATATTTTTGTTAACATATTGATATTTTTCAACTCGTTTTAGTTGTTTGATTATGAACAACAGAAAGGGGATTTTGACTAAGATTGATTTTACCATGCAGGTAGAAATATACATACTATGTATGTATTATGTACAGTTTATTGTTGCAACCAATAATCTTGTACCTAGATAGATAAAACAATAACAAATGAACCTATTGTATACATATATATCAAGACTCGAATTGCGCCCATCCACATTGTTTGCCAAACTTATGCTGTTAAATGTATTATCAAGATGTGGGAAGTTTAAATCTTTGTCTGAAACATTATAAAAAGACAGCGGTTTAAAAAAAAATAGTTTATCGGTTTTGTGTTTTTAGTATTTTGTGATATTTTCTGAAGGCTATTTAAGATGAGTCGCAAGTACCAAGTATGCGATAACTAGGAAAATATAATTCTGCAGTTATTTTTCATAGGGGGTTAAATGGAGATTTGGGTTATTTGTAGGTTAGGTTTAAACTATAGTAGCAAGGTCACATTCAAAGGTAAATCCACCGTAATCCCTACTCTCTGCCCGGCCCAGCTCTTCATCGCCTCACTCCTACAAAGAATGTTGTCATCATATTTTAATAGCGTATTATGAATGACATGTGTCATCCATAGATATCAGATTAATGGCTGCAATACTGACGATTTTATATGCAGAAAAACCATATCCATTTAATTCTATACTGAAATTTTCAAACCTTCATACCATTATTATAATATGTAGCTTTATAAATAAGAAGTCCGAGATAGTAGCGTATAATTTTAGCACATAATTGTTTAGTTAAAAACGGAAACACCATTTCCGGTCGAAATTCACAGATGGTACCTCCAGTGTGGCACGTTTGGGTCGTCCTGGTTTTCATACTGTTCTACTAACGGTATGTAGTTCACCAATGAACTATTTCCTGAAGACAATGAAATAAACTAGTTCATAAAACACTACGCAGTGCAGGTGGCAACCGAATGAAAAGTAACAGTCTCATCGGGGTCGGAGATTGAGATCCGCGAAAAAAATTATAACTAAACTATACCTATGTTTAAATAAACTTATTTTTGGTGAACGAGAACGAATGAACTAGTTTATTTAAATGACTTAAAGTCCCATTGTTATCCTGATCTTTAGATATCTCTAAAACAGTTTAATATATTACTTCAGTGTTCATCGAAAGGATCCTTTTAGCCAGCATTCATTTTTCATCCTATCATGTTATAAGGTGCCACATCCCATGATATGACATTCTTAAAATGATGATATGGGGACAATCTCATAGAATTCAACATTGATTCTTGCGCTACTCTCCAGCTGACGGGCATAGCAAATCACTTGACCTTATAAGGGAGAGGAAGTTTTACCCTAATTGTCATTTGACCAAACAGTAGAAACAAGACGCTTTAACCACGGCAGTCTCAATTTAAAATGATTTGATATCAGTACTTAAAGCAATTTACAACTGCTCCAAACCCAGATTTTTTTACCGTTTATATGTCGTCAAATAGCTGCAAAGCTGCTTACTAATGTTTAAAAATTCGCTTGCCTAGATTAGAGAATTACCCCACATAAAGGAGAAAGAAGATATCTTTTAACTCCCATACAGCAGCTTTCTACACGTGTTCCTATAATGCGATAAATTAGAGAGCTAAATATAGATGTCTCTAAAATTATGGAGGGATAATATCCTTCTAGCCTTTCTATCATCTAAATCCATTAAATTTTAGACGCATTAATTGAAACCTCCATTTTATAACGGAATTATTTGTCGGAGTAATTTGAGACCCTTTAATAATACAAAATACCTTAATTCTTCCTGCTGGAATGGACGGATTATCTATTTTTTATCTTATTCAAAAGTTGTAATTTATGAGCACATTCTAACAGCAGTTTTGAAACTAGGTTCATTAAATATTTTTTCTTTGTTTTAATGAGATTCAGAGGATTGCCGAGCATTTTTCGAATATACATGAAAACTTATTAAAAAGTTACCTAAACAAATGAACGAAAAACTACAAAAAGTAATATGTACTTAATCATTTTAGTATTCAGTGCAGGGTTTTACAAAACTCCGTTCACAAGATTCAGGATTTTTTAAATTTCCATCAAATTGTACTTCAATGGTAGTAGATGTAGGAAATTCGAACATATCAAAGCGATACTTTTTGCTTACCCCTAAATCTTTCACCAATCCATCTCGAGCTTCTCAAAAACTTTTTGATCCCATTATACAGGGTGTTAGTGAATAAGTGCGACAAACTTCAGGGGGTGCTTCTTTAAGTGATTTTAAGAAGAAAAGTTCATATAAACATGGGTCCGAAAATGCATAGTTTTTACGATACAGGGTGTCAAACTTTAAAAAAAAAATCGGATGTTCGTAAATATCTCGATACTCTTGTACTCAATTCTGTTGAAATTTGGTAATTCTATTTGTAATAACAAGACGATAATTTAGCCTCAATTAGATTAAAATTTTTAAGTCCAGTGGCGTCCCGGAAGACAGTCCAACTAATATTTTTGACAAAAAAAATGCGCGCCACTGGCTTTTTTAAAAATTATGTATTTTTTTCGAATTAGGCAACTACAAATACAAATATTTTATTTTTTGAGTTTTTTTCATATCTTGCTTTGTATTTGAGAAAAAAAAATAAAAACCACTTTATTGTATGTCCCCGGGACAATAACAGTAAAAATTTAAACCACTTACTATGCTATTAACCAATTAAAATTACACAAAAGTTCTCTTTCGAATTTTTCGCATAGATTTTAAAATATTAAAATTCAAAAGAGGACTTTCGTGTAATTAATTGCTTAATAGCATAGTAAGTAGTTTAAATTTTTTACTCTTATTGTCCCGGGGACATGCAATAAAGTGGTTTCTATTTTTTTTCTCAAAAACAAAGCAAGATACGAAAAAACTCAAAAAATAACATATTTGTATTTGTAGTTGCTTAATTCGAAAAAAATACATAATTTTTAAAAAAGCCAGTGGCGCGCAGTTTTGTTGTCAAAAATATTAGTTGGACTGTCTTCCGGAACGCCACTGGACTTAAAAATTTTAATCTAATTGAGGCTAAATTATCCTCTTGTTATTATAAATAAAATTACCAAATTTCAACAAAATCGAATAAAAGAATATCGAGATATTTACGAACATCCGATTTTTTTTTAAAAGTTTGACACCCTGTATCGTAAAAACTATGCATTTTCGGACCCATGTTTATATGAACTATTTTTCTTAAAATCACTTAAAGAAGCACCCCCTGAAGTTTGTCGCACTTATTTACTAACACCCTGTATAGTCCCGATGTCTTTTCGAGCAAAGGTATTAACTTTCTTACTCTTGGGAATCACGCACCGATCTTAATCTTCCTAGTGCTTTCTTCACACAAAAGTTTCCGGGATCTGCAGCGGTTCCCGTCACCCAGAACAAATCGGGCCTTCTAGACGCCCAATAAAGTAATGTACTTCATCAGTCGGCAATGCCCCGTCAGAATTCCTACTAGAGGATTATGGACTGCCGTGGCCGGCGTCGTCTATTTAAGAGCCACTCTAATCTGTATAATCCATAGCCTGTTTAGCACCCTTAAGTTTGCCGCCAGGACCCTGAACCTGCGATAGAAAGTTCAAAACAACAGGAAGTGCGAAGTGCCTGCGCCTAGAGAGTGGGCTTCGCAACGTTTTGTGGAACTATGGCTTCTATCGCAGGTTAAGGGTCCTGAAAGAGAGTCTTAGCTAGTATACGTTTGGTAAGTAATTTGCTTTGGTTGTTTTGAAATACCCAGCATATATGTACCCACCTAACAACTATCCACCACGTTCTATAAAAGAATTTTAACGAATATGGACTTGATAAAACACATTCACAATGAAATTACATTTTATTCATTCGCTATCAAGTTCATCAATTTTTCTTTAGTTCATTTTTCTTTAAACGATTTAAAATCAAGACACAACCGAATAGCTCAGAAATAATGCCTTTAATGCTATTTTATAATCAGAAGACTTATCTCTTGTTATATAGGTATCGTATAACCGGCTTGTACCGTTTCCATCAAGGACTATTGAAAGTCTGTTATTATCTGAAGCAATAGAAAGCCACTGAACCATATACTGTAAACGTAATTTCGTCAAGATATTTACTAATTGAAGTGAGTAATTTAACTTAAGATGCTAACATGAAATAAACCATGCAGTTTGTTAGATTTTAAAAAATCTTGCTTCAAATTGGATATTATATAAAAAACATATACTAACAAGGTGCACCATCCGAATTAGTATACAATATCAATGTTCTAAATATTAGCAATAAAATAAAAACCGTCCATTGAACTGGTTAATGTTTTGCTGTAGATAATATTTTAATCTGGACATTTTTAAATGTTCTCTACAATTACTGTACAACTTACTTATACTCGTGATGTAGGTATACTCATATTTTATACTGTAGACATATTTACATAGGTATTTACTAGTCGATGTGGGTAAGTATTTTAACTTGATATGGGCGTAGTAATATCAAACAGTTTATTAAAATAATAAATTAGGTTTAAAATTTTTTTATTGAAGGGTGTTGGATTTTCTATATTTCAAATTGTTTTACCTTTTATTTAATATCCTACCCTATAAGTGTCTTGTTTTGCCGAGTTTCCTAATAAATATAATATAAAAAGTAACAAATATAAAATATATATGAAACAAACATCCACACATAAAACTCAGGAAAGGTTAAATCAACTTTAACTGCTCATTTGATTGATCGTTATTAAAGAACTTGCAATTGCAAAGACTATACAACAACTAAGATTACAATAACCAGGTTTTATCCTAAGTTATTTCTAAACATGGTAATTGTAATAGAAAATTGTATATTACAGCTCGACAGGTCCATTATTTAAAAAAGAGTTAATTTTACCTTAATTTTAAAGGGTTAATTGGTAGTAAATACCTATTCTACGATGGAATTTTAGAGGGGGCATTTTGTATCAAAGGATGCCAACATGTTTAAATAAATCAACAGGTTAGAGTGGCAGACCTCTGGCATTATCCAAACAGTCACACGTAGTCCTATAAGGACCGTTGTGGTACCACACATGTTCCGCGGAACCAATTTGCATCAGCTTCCTCCTGATGGTTAATGCGATCGTAGAAGAATCTTGACAGTTCATTCAAACCAGCCACTGCTGTTAATAAACTTAGTAAGTTGACTCAGTTGCAGCCTGCTCACTTCATCCAGATCATTAAAAAATGGTTCGCCCAGTGCATTGAACCTTCTACTCGCGAGGCTGAGGCATTCACACAAGAAATGCTGAATACTTTCCTCCTCATCTT
Source organism: Polydrusus pterygomalis (assembly GCA_963969555.1). Taxonomy (NCBI): domain Eukaryota; kingdom Metazoa; phylum Arthropoda; class Insecta; order Coleoptera; family Curculionidae; genus Polydrusus; species Polydrusus pterygomalis. The sequence goes on from OZ018379.1 coordinate 28,267,506, forward strand.
CATCTCTGCAACTTCTACAGAAGTCATTAGTTGGTATTTGCATACGTTCAGCGTATCAACCGAACAGGCAATGGACATTGCCTGGTGACTACGGCAGTGATGTTTCTTAGGTCCTTCCGACCAGTGGCGGATTTACAAATTTGCCGCTAGTAGGCTATTTAATTTTTGCCGCCCCTATACCAGTGACGGCTCGTGAGTTGTGAAACAGGTGAAGTTTTCGGGAAAGAAAAAGCCCGCTGCATGCGAAATGCGCCGCAGGCGAAAATTTTTTAAGACCACGCCCAAATTTGGTCAATAATTTTTAGTAAATATTTTAAAAATTTATGATTACCTACTTATTTTATTAAAAATGAAATTTTTTTCTGCAAAGCCAGTAAAGTTCCAACTAACTTTTTTTATCCCCATTAACAGACACGGCCAACAATAAAGTGTATTTAAAAAAATACTACCCGTCGACCATGAATAAAGATTGTACCATTTATTTCTGTAAGATAAAAAAAAAATTTGGGCCAAATTTGCCGCTCCCTAAAATCTGCCGCCCTAGGCTCCAGTCTACTCAGCCTAATGGTAAATCTAGCACTGCTTCCGACTGTGCTGTAATAGCGCTGCGGTTTTTCTGTTAGTAAGGGCCAAAATTGCCTGGAGATGCTACAAGTTGTAAGCCCTGTCCATCTGCTTTGCGCAAGTTGTTTAGCTATTCGATCTATCTCTTCTTTGACTGATCCCAGTGGTCTAGCCACAGTATTCTCTGCTAGTTCGACAGACATGCTTGCGCCCTCCCTGGCGAGCGCATTAGCAGTCTCGTTGCCATATATGTTGCTGTGTTCAGGAACTCAACACAAGGTGATTCGATGTTTAGCACCAAGTGTGCGGAGATTGTTGCGACAGCGCCTCACTAATTTTGACTTAGTACTGCTGGAGCAAATTGCCTTTATGGCTGTTTGCTGATTATAACCACTCTCCATTCTCAATAATCTGTCTAAAATGTAACAAAAAAATCAACGTGAAAATTCAGCCTCAATGTACATTTCTGCACAAGGTAATTACAAAATCTTACTTATCGAGGCGTCAGTAATGGATAAATTAATAGCGTTCTATAATTAGAAAGCTCATCACTTGTCACGGTTATAATATGATAAGCCTAAACAATTTCCATCAAGGACTGTTGGATGCCTGCTATTATCTACGGCAATTAAAACCCAGTCAGCCATATTTTGTAAATAAAATTTAACAAATGATGTGGCTTTAACCAAATATGTTTAGGTGAAAGCCAAAATAATCATTCCAGTAAGAACTATTAATATCTTAGGCCAATGTAACAAAATATATGATAACAGTATTTACATCAAAGTTGTATTAAAGTTCACTTTAATACCTAATTTTTGTATTTTAGTTTAATTTCAAAATAAGCACTACCAAACAAATAAAGTTTCTTGACAAATGGGACCGACGAAGTATAAAAATATAATTATCCAAAATGGAGCTTTACAAAACTAGCAGCGTTAATATTATTATAATTCTTTTTCCGTAGTGACTAAAACAAATTTTATCTTACGCCATCATTACAGGATTGATAATAATTCCTAATACCAGTACATAATCCGAAAGCTCATCACTTGTCATAGATATAATACGATAGGCGTACACGAGTTTCATTAGAATATCTGTCTGTTGTCTATACTGATTTAATCCAGTAAACCATACATTATAGGCGTAATTTTGCGATAGTGTTTAGTGGAAGTAATTTAGGCTGAAGCCGTTCACAGTAGCAAGAACTGTATTAATGCAGCTTGCCGTTAGCGGAATCAGAGAGTAAGTTCAGTAATAAGTATCTCTGTAAGAAGTTATTTTACAGTGTATGTACAGTGATCCATAATCGCATATGGGCCTTGGACCACACACTTAATTAGGTGGTGTTGACCATGACCATATTTCATTGCATTGGTAAGAAAGTAGGGACAATATTTTGTAAGGCATATACCAGAAACTAATTTAAGATAATAAGAGCAGAGTGTGATGTTTTGTCTGAACCCCGATAATAAAATAAAGTAACGGGTTTCTAAGGGACCGAACTAAAAGAAACCATGAATAGAGAATAGTTAGTTAAGCTTGACTTGTAAGACGTTATAGAAGTATTCCTCCGTATATTTTTTATGAGAACAACTTTTATTAAATAGTTGTTATTTATTATTTTCTTCTTACATATTACAACATGTAACGATTAAAGGAAATACTTACAGCGCAGCAGCAAACCACTTCTTGTTGTACAAACTACTATTGTTTACTACTTAAGCTGCTGACACATGTTATAATAATTATCATTGTTTTCTTTTATTGCAGTTATCTTGCCAAGTGCCAAGCACATGACTCTAACTCATGCTCAACAATAACTGAATGCTGCAAGCCGGGTTTCACTCAGCAAAAACACTGTATTGTTTTTTTTAACTGGACACATTCCTTACACATCATCTCGTAGTAGATCAATTCATAGTAATTACTTTCTAAAGATTACATGAGACATGAGAGAGTATTGAGCTGCTAGAGGAACTGATTACTACCAATAAAAACACTGTTCTAGCAAATCTAGAATTGATATACCTAACACTAAAGCGGGTTTGATACACTAGCAATTTATTTAATATGGGTTAATAAAAAATAAGCTATCAATACAAACTATGTCTTAGTCAACCTGTTGTGGCTGTTGTATTAGATAATTTTCCTCAGTGTAAGATAAGCCATTTATTAAATTCCTGTCGCTCTACTTACAATGTTCTGTTATACATTACATAAGCATTATTATTAGGTAAGCATGACAGGATACTATTCGGTTTTTATTTTATAATACTATATATAATACTATTTCTAAGCCAACAAGTTTTTCTTTCACTTGAGGACCCGTTTACAAATCCCACTCGCGAACAAATATTACTCCCGGTTATTACAGAAAACATAAACAGTATAAATGGGATACTTCCGTTTAATGTAAGAACATCATTTATAACAAAAACGCGGAAAGCATAATAAAAAGGCCCATACCACACCCAGTGTGATTAAACACCCTCATGTATTTAAAATCCCCTTCCAAATTTAAAAGTCCTCAGGTGGTATTTTTCCATCACTCATTCCATGACTATCTATCTTGCGACCCCTAGTAAAAAAGCTTTTTAAAACTCACCCTGGACAATCAATTCTGTTTCCGGAAACTTTCACTTTGAAAACTTTTTTCGGCAAATTTGTTTAGATTTGTTGGTCGCAATATGTATAAGTGTGGCAATGATTCGAATGAAAAAGACATTTTCTGCTAATGCCACAGTGAACGTTATAATCTGTTAAGTTAATTAGGCAATTCGACGATGTGTCAAAAATGGCAGCTGTAAACAAATACTGTCTTATAATTATGGTTTGAATATCAAACTATAAGAAGGCCATATAAGTAGATTTCCTAAATCTGCTACGTTAAATTCATCGATTCAACAATAAAGCGTGTTGATGCAGCCACTAACGACAAGCCTTTTCACTGCTAAATTAAAACATTGTTGCCGCCTGTCTGTTTGACTTGCTGCATGATCCTCTCCCTACTACCATAACCATACCGTCACGCGCATCGCGGTGCCTGGATTGCCCTGCACTGGCATAATATATTCATTAAGTCAAAATTGACAGTTTTGAGTAAAACCCAATTTTAAGAAATGGCGGAGTTTAAAGTGATTTATTAAAAAAATGTGCAATGAAGTTGTCATGTGCATATTTACAAACTTTTTTCAATATATTTTTAAAAAATAGTATTTATCATATGTACAAATTATTAAGCGACTTAGTGAGTTTTCGACCCAAATACAAATAGATATACTTGCTGTCGCTTTTTATCTACTTTTATTTGTATAACATTTAACACCTAATGCAACGGTAAAATCATTATGAAAATTGGTCCAATTACCCCAAAGTAATCAGCGTACATATAATTATCAAAAACATACATTCGGCTGGAATTGAGAACCTCCTATTTTATTGTCTGTCAAAAATGCTTAAATCCTTAAAAATTCCAATAAAATACGATATGCGGCAACACCACGACATCACATCAGTGAATTTGAGACATCTGTTGCCGAGGCGCTGCATTTATAACTATAGATTTACGATCAACTCCACAATGGCGGCCAAATCGTCTCCAATACAGTCTAAAACAGGGTTGTCAAGTTTTCTCGACGATCCGCTATTCTTATAGTTTGACATTCAATGGTACATGTGACCGTCAAAATGATATTGGTGGTGCATGGTTTTTAACCGGTCGGTGGTTTGGATTGGCTAATTATTCTTCTTACTTGGATGTCGTTGTCACGTTTAAAGTAGGTCGGTATGGTAGCTAAGTGGTAGAAAGCTGAAGCATTGGGCAGCGGTGACCCGGGTTTAGTTTCCAGAGCGGGTGTACACTTAGTACACCCAAAAACCTTAGAAGGAAGAATGAAGTATGATAGTAGTTGAGTCCTGAATACGACTCACTGACTGGGGCGGATAACCCTGCTCTTTAGGGGACTGACTACTGCATAAGCGTGGTTCGGATCCCACGTCAATAACTGTAGGTTACGTCTGGCTAAAGTTACCCAGACGTAAAACCAAGGGATACCGTGCGAGCAAAAATTATTTGCATCAAAGAGGGCCTTGCATCTAAGGACGTAATGCTTAGCCGTAGAGCTTAATACCTGTTGGGTGTCAGTAACTGCCTGAGTTAACAGTCAATCAGTTATTCCGTCATCTTTGACAGTCGTTACAAGTGATTGGATTCATCGCTAATTTTTCCAATTTCTAGAACAATTCACACAGTGGGCTTTACGGAACAGCACAAAACTTTTATGGCAAAAGCGTATTTTCGAATCGGGGTTAGAGTAAATGGTGAGTGGCAATACAATCCGGGTTTGTGCATGAACGATTTTCACCAACATTTTCCTAACGTTGCTTTTATTGCTGGGAATTTTTATCATTGCCTGAAAAGAACCGTGGCTGTGTTTAGGGAAACAGGTTATATACAACACAAAAAAGGAGCAGGAAGATAATCTGTTAGAACAGAAGAACTTGTTGCAAACGTTCGTGAAATAATGTAAAATACGCCAACAAATTGTTTGTATAAGACGCCTGTCCCAAGAAATGGGAAAATCTTATGGAACATCGTAACAAGCAGGACTATTCTTAAGAAGCAGCTAAATTTATTTCCTTATAAAGTGCAAGTATTCCAAGAAATACAAGCCGCAGATTTTGAAAGACGCAGGAATTACTCTCAATGGTTTACCCAAAATTTATTGGAAAGAAATGATTTATTAGAACTGACTAATTATTTTTCTTTTTCTTTCTGTATATTCTTACTTTGTTAATTTTGTAAACAATAAAAATAAATTTGCATTTGTCTCCTTATTTTATTACTCATTAATTTGGCATATCACGTCATAATATGAATTTGACAAAATTTTAACCTCGTTTGGTTAGATATACCGTCCCCATATCCATCCAAGCCCTCTTTGATGCAAATAATTTTTGCTCGCACGGTACTTCAATTTGGTAGAAAACGATTATAAGAATTGTATTTACTTACCTGCAAACTAATGCAACTAATTCTTGCTTGTACTCACCTAAAACAAGAAAGATGAGTTATAAAAATAATTAATCTCACTGGCCGGTATTTTTAGAGGTATCGTGTGAACTTATCCATGTTTATTTAGAATGATTGTATTTCAAGTTTTTAAATTACCACAACTGTACAAAAGCATCAGCTAAGTTTTTTAATCTAAACGCCTAAACAACATAAAGCTAATTTTAATATTAAATTGATTTTTTTTGGAAGTTAATTAAAAATTTCGTCGATAAAAAGTTCGTATTTAATGTGATATACTCACTCCATTTACACGATGACTTTCAAACTAAGTTTATTGCTCTGGCGAGCACTACCTACTTATAAGGTTACGTATAGGAAATATATGTTTTAGAGATTAAAGATAGTCCCAACAAATTTATAACGCACAGGAATTTCTCTATAGGTTTTAAATTAAATAATTATTTTTAATTTTAAAAAGACAATCAGTTCGTCTACTGGAATATGGAGGATGAAGGGGTTCCTTAATTAAGTACAGAAGTTCAATACTTGAAACCTCCTTAAACTTCATTCGAAAAGTAAACATTTTGCAAAACGATGACTTTTTGGATGACAATAACAACCACCAACGACAGAACCTGAGAGACATCGCAGAAACGCTTTATCATAAACAAGGTTCACCAGGTATCTCACGAGTTTTACAATAAAAGCACATGAAAATATGTACAGGGTGGCCAACTAAGAATGCGAGGTACTGTATCTCGGAAACTATCCATCGTAGAGGCTTGCGGCAAAAAAAATTTGACTAAAACGGCCAAGAGAAAAACCTGGAAAATATTTTCAATGTTCTGAAATGGCCGCTAGGGGGCGTAACTGCAATCTTGAATCTAAAAAAGTGATGTTTCTGTAAATTCCGCTATATTAACCTGATTTAAAAAATCCTGATCTTTAAAGACGAGGATAATCTGAACCTTTTTTGTTTGACACTTTTTGCAGTATCTCCAAAAATAAAGTGGTTGGGGGTATTCAAACGTCTCCATAAATAACATCCTGTATCTTCGAAACGGTTAAGCCGATTTGAACAAACTTGGACTCATTAAAAGGAGCTATTCTTGGGCTACAAACATCATTATATTTAAAGTTTTGTAAGTTTCACATCTCGCCGCTAGAGGGCTTTTTTCGACATTCCAACAGAAATGGTTAATTTTCTCAACAAAATAAAATGCATTGGTATGCTTTTTTTATGAAAAGTAGCTAAATGATGCCTTAACTAGCTCGCGAAAACCGCATCTCGATATCTTGTTCCTAACCCAAAATATCGGCAATAGAAAATTTTATACGAAAATCCCTTAAATTTTCGTTTTATTGTAACTATATTTTTCTGGAATTCTTTCTGTTATGTAAGTTGTGGCCCTAAAAACGACCCATTTATAAAAGGAAGATTTTTAGTGCCCCCGCAAATGCTCGAAATGCTGACCATCACGTTCTATGCACAAAAAAGACAATTAATAGAAGCGGGCCATGGAAACAAAACAAATACCCAATCAAAACATAAATAAACCTCTAAACTCCGAAGAATTCCAAACTCTATAATATTGTAAATTAGAAAAAAAATTAGAATAAGGGTTGTTTCCTTTTATTTCGCTCAATTAATTTTTTACCCATAAGATTTCCTTTCGAAGCTTCTTCAATAGAATTTAAAATCCTAATCAAATAAAACTGCTTAGGTATGGACTCCATAGGTTTAATGTAATTCATAACATACAAATCCACCCTTATATTTTAAAATATTTATTAATCCCTATAAATTAATATTTGAGGCCTCTAACGTAGAAACGCTTTATTTATTTAAACCCCTCTATATAATAACAAGTATAACGTGAATATGTGTGTTAATTAACGAGACGGCCTGCTTGTTGTGCTGCCTTAAAAGCATTGTTATCTTGATCTTGTCTTACATGCACGTATTATGATTGTATGTTATTCACTTTGCTTAGAGGATGTATAACAGTGAATATACAGGGTGACTTTTTGAAAACTTCCAATGGCTATATTGTCTACACAAAGAATATATCAAAAACTAAAAATAACATTTCCGCAAGAACACGGGGGAATAAAAACGAGGTATTGTGCGGACCACCCTTTTCTACCGTGCGAGCAAAAATTATTTGCATCAAAGAGGGCCTTGCATCTAAGGACGTAATGCTTAGCCGTTGAGCTTAATACCTGTTGGCTGTTGGGTGTCAGTAACTACCTGAATTAACAATCAATCAGTTATTCCGTCATCTTTAACAGTCGTTACAAGTAACTTGATTCATCGCTAATTTCTTCATTTTCTTGAACAGTTCACACAATGGGCTTTACGGAACAGCACAACCATTCATGGTTGAAGCGTATTTTCAAAACGGGGTTAGAGTAAATGGTGCGTGGCAATACAATCCTGGTTTGTGCATGGACGATTTTCACGAATATTTTCCTAATGTTGCTTTTATTGCTGGGGATTTTTATCATTGCCTGAAAAGAACCGTGGCTGTGTTTAGGAAAACAGGTTCTTTACAACACAAAAATGGAGCAGGAAGACTATCTGTAAGAACAGAAGAACTTGTTGCAAACGTTCGTGAAATAATGCAAAATACGTCAACAATTGTATAAGACGCCCGTCCCAAAAAATGGGAAGATCTTATGGAACATGCAGGACTATTCTTAAGAAGCAGCTAAACCCCGTTTCGAAAATACGCTTTAACCATGAATATTTTGTGCTGTTCCGTAAAGCCCATTGTGTGAATTGTTCAAGAAATTGGAAAAATTAGCGACGAATCAAATTACTTGTAACGACTGTCAAAGATGACGGAATAACTGATTGATTGTTAATTCAGGTAGTTACTGACACCCAACAGGTATTAAGCTCTACGGCTAAGCATTACGTCCTTGGATGCAAGGCTCTCTTTGATGCAAATAATTTTTGCTCGCACGGTACTTTTAAGTAAAACTAGAGGCTTTAGAGTTGTTATTCTATAAGGTAGGTGAAGGGAATACGCCCATGTTGGGTATATGCCCAGCCGCTGTATTTTTAGGTAGTTTGAATTTTCGACGACAGATGGCTGACACGGTGCTTACGATAACCTTTACGGCCAAAGTTACGTGAATCCGATGTCAGTTGCATTTTGCATTCAAACAGTCGTGAGTTTCGCATGGTGTTTGATTAGAAGGTATCTGTTATTAAACAGGGTCAGTTTAAATCGCTTGATAATGTGCTATAATCTAATATTTATATTCATGTTTCTTTATGATTCTTTTGACATATATTTGTCTTAAAAATAATTTGATATTATACCAAAAATTAACAAAAATGTTGTTCACGTACCATATAGGTAATATGCCCATACCCAAGTGAAGTTAATATGCCCCCTGGGCGTATTACCTGTACTAATTTTTAATTGGTTATTTCAGATGTTTATTACATAATTATATGATATTATTATGTGTCTTTGATTTTTATTTAATAAGTAAAAAAGATTAAAGCAACCTTGATACGTTTCTCTTGCATTACAGAGCTGCGCATATTACCAACACCCCATGGGCATTTTACCAACATGGGTTGCTAATATGCCCAGTTTGATTGTTTTTAAAAAAGTTGTAAAAAGGGTAAAAAACAAAAAAAAAATTAAGAATTATTTCCAAAACCTGTTACAATAGCAGAAAATTAATTGATCTCTCATAGAATAAAAACAACATGAATTTTTTTCTATTTTTTATTAATGAAAGCGCTTAAGAGGAGCATATTCACCTCACCTACCTTATTAAAAGGATATCCAATATTCTCATAAGGATACCGACATCGTTAAATAATACAATGCTTATACCACTACAAAGTTAAAGTGTATCAGTGTATCACTATGTGAAAGGAGCCACTAATATCTCATGAATAATGAGCGTTTCGACACGGTGCGTAGGGGCGGCCGAGCCCAAAATAAATTATAGCAACCGCGAGGTTGCACCGGAACGTTAGACTAGTCCAATTAGATCGCTGTAGTAATTTGGTTAATAAATGGCGTACCGATCATTATTAATTTCTCACCAGCACCAGTCAAATTAACATTCACGCCTCGAACATCGTCCGTCAAGTTAACAATCCTCCGGAAACTTTTACTGAATTTTAATGGAAAGAAGGCATAGCCTTACAATGTAAATCTTTCACTGGTGGTAAATGTTTTCAAGAAGTTTGTAATTTACCGGTTGTTGAATTTCAGTTTAAAACTTGACGCACTTTTAAAAGACAAAGTAAAATTTAGTACTTACTTAGGAACGTATTATTTATCAATCTGTCGGTAAGAAACCACAACGGACACTAGAAAAGTTTGCCAACTATCCAACGAAATGGTAGGTACCGTTGACGGCATATAAATTCGTACACTCCACCCATACATAACTCAATTATAGTAAAAATCTTGAATACTCTCGCAAGATGGGGGCAAAGTCACGTGACACTCTGTCAATTTTGATCTATTAAATTTTTATAAGTTGGCATGAATTACAGGACCGGAGTTGAAAATTATACATGTGATACCTTCTAAAACAATTTATGCAATAGCCTCATCGGTTCTACCGCTTTAATATTGCCAAATAATAAGTAATAGGTACCTAATAATTTCTTTTGAAAGTTTTGTTTTATAAATATTATAATTTAAGGTAGGTAATAATAAGCATGAATTTCTATATGATTTAAAGATAAATTGTCAAAATAGATTTAAAAAGTTTATAATATTATAAATATCCAAACCTTAAAAATACTAAACTAACTGAAACACAACTTAAAATAGGATTCTGTCACTCATATTTAGAACAGATTTTTTTTTTGTTTTATTTGTTCAGATTATACCTATAGCTAAAATACCTACAGTTCAACATAAACTAATTGAATTCAAGTTATTACATTCACTGTCAAGAAAATCCCCATATATGACTTACGTAAGGTACGTAGACCCAAATATGGTTTTTATAGAATTTGTTGGCTATGGTACGGTTACATTTCTAAACTTGTATGTGGGCTAACATAAAGTTAAAAGTTTCAATATAGCCAGGGATTTAATTTTTCTGTTGGAAACCCTACTTGAGTTTTTGACTTACATAAGGTACTTAGACCCAAAAGTGGTTTTTATGGAATTTGTTGGTTATGATACAATTACATTATTTCTAAACTTGTATGCGGGCTAACATAAAGTTAAAAGCTTCAATATAGCTAGGGTGTTAATTTTTCTGTCAATGGAAACCCTAATTTAACAGTTTTTGACTTAACGTAAGGTACGAAGACCCAAATACGGTTAATAAATAATAAATTAATAATTATGATTCCTAATGAAAAAGAATTAAAAAATGTTAACCTGTATCTAAATTTTTGGTCAAATGAATAATAATTGTAGGTACTTATAATTAAATGTAACAAAAACGCAATTTATAACTCGGTGTTTGGGCTCATTACGGTCCGCTACAAATCTAGGGATATTATTATGTCCCAATATCAGCTGATCGATGACAAATAACCGCTGTCATCTGTTTTAAAACGAGACTATTCGTGATATTTAGTATAAAATGCAATTTATTGATACAGTTACATTTCTAAACTTTTATGTTAAAAACTTTATTTTATTGTCATACAAACAATAATAATAGTAATATCAAATAATAATTTCACTTATGTAAGGTACGTAGACACAGAAAATAGAATTATATATTTGTTCGCTATACGTACTAATATGGTTAGCTATTTTAACTATTATAGTAACATAATTTTACTTACTATTACCTTACTATTGCCAAACAATAATAATATTTACTAATAACAATAATAAAAATAATTCCTTCAAAATCAAATAGCTGCTTTTTAAAGGTTAATAATATGGAAAGCTGTTTTGGCATTTGGTAGAACTAGGCGATACCCGGTTTTATCAACCTACCCGGTTTTGTCCAACTCTCCCCTACCTACCTAAGTCAGGGAAATACTTAATTTCTACTTATTTTTCTTGAAACAGAAAAGGATATCTAGATAATGTAAAATGCAAAAATTATACATTAGAAACCTAACCTTAACGAACAAACATTTTAAGAACAAAAATTTTACAAGCTAACTTTTCGACAAAAACGGCGTTCAGATGAAATAAAACTTATTACTTATCGATGAAATCAACTAACGAGCAAGGCACACATTAATAATTATGATCCCTAATGAAAAAGAATTAAACATTTTTAACCTGTATCTAAATTTTTGGTCAAATGAATAATAATTGTAGGTACTTACAATTAAATGTAACAAAAACGCAATTTATAACTCGGTGTTTGGGCTCATTACGGTCCGCTACAAATCTAGGGATATTATTATGTCCCAATATCAGCTGATCGATGACAAATAACCGCTGTCATCTGTTTTAAAACGAGACTATTCGTGATATTTAGTATACAACAAAATTGGGTAAAACGGGTTTCTCACCTTGCTGCTTATAGGGTAAAGATGCCTATATCGCACCCGTTCTTAAATCGCACCGCTGTTGATTTACAGAAAACTATTTGGTATAGTCGCTATCTATCCAGCATTTTAAAAAGTAGACAGTAGTTTCAAGTTGTGCCGCAAACCTCATTAGAGTGACGTTAACCGGTGCAACGATATATCGTTTGAAAAGTTTCAGTTTACTTGCTCTCTATTATTTTGTTATCCGACGTAAGGGATTAACCGTTCGGTAAGTGATAATATTAATTAAACTCACATTTACGATTGAACCCGAATTTGTATTTTATTGACTTGATAGGCTAAAATAGATTTTTGATAAACATTTGGTGGTTAGAATTGATTTCCGTTGCGAAAAATATCAAATCCAAAAAAAAACGTTCTGTAGGCATTTGAAAGGCCGGGTAAAAAGAGGGGTTATTTCCAGAGATACAGGTTCACTAAATGGAAGATTACCAGCTCTCCCCCTTGAAGTTGAAGAGGAGTTAGTTTCCCACATTCTAAAAATGGAGGAGTTAATGTTAGGAATGATAATAAGTGATATTCGTAAGCTTGCGTATGACATTGTAGAAAGCAATCCGAACTTAAAAAATCCATTTAATAAAGAGGTAAAAAAAGCAGGAAAGAAGTGGTACTATTGCTTCATGAAGCGACATCCTAATCTTAGTCTACGCCAACCAGAAAGTATTTCAATGGCTCATTGCAAGGGATTTAACAACATTAACGTGAAACATTTTTTTGAGTTGCTAGAAAAAATCGTGGATGAAAATAAAATAGAGATGCTTTATCGCTTTATAACGTCGATGAATCGGGCTTTTCTACTGTGCAGAAAAGGTGCTCCAAAGTCGTCGCTAAAAAGGGCAAACATCAAATCGGCGCACTGTCCAGTGGAGAGAGGGGCCTTAATACGACATTTGTTGCCTGCACCAGTGCGTCTGGCAACTACGTGCCTCCAATGATTATTTTTAAGAGAAATAGGTTACACGCCGCCCTAGGCAACGGTGCTCCACCTGGAAGTGTGATTAAAGTATCAGATTCTGGGTACATTAATTCAGAGCTCTTTGTCAAGTGGTTAAGACACTTCATAGCATACGTGAAACCAAGTAAAGATGCCAAAGTTTTATTAGTATTTGACGGTCATACGACACATTCAAAAAACTTTGAAGCCATTAATTTGGCACGTGAAAATGGTGTTCTGATGTTGCAACTACCTGGCCACACTACACATAAGTTGGAACCTCTAGATGTTGCCATTTTTAAGCCATTAGAAACCTATTATGATCAAGCAATTATGAAATGGATGCGCACTAATCCGGGGCGGCAGGTTACACAGCTTGAGGTTGCTGGATTAATGTCTGAAGCTTATGAAAAAGCTGCAACATTGAGCAATGCTGCGAGTGGTTTTCGAGCCACAGGGATTTGGCCAGTTGATTGTTCGGTATTTTCCGAAGCTGACTTTATTGCAGGTGAAAACTTAAAGCCCCCTCCTGAGGTTGAAGAAAATGAAGAAAACGAAGAAAATGAAGAAACTTTCTCTAATGTGGGTCATGTGGATAAAGAGGTTTTAAAAACAGGTTTAAAACCTGTTGCAAGCACTACTATAAATTCAAGAACAAGTATTGCTGTAAAAGATGATACAATTACTTTTTTGAATCGGACTCCGCCTTGAACAGCAGTTGCTCCAGGCTGCTGATTCCAATAGAGACATTGAGTCCAGTGCCGATAGGGACAACAAAATACCAAAAACGAAAGAGTAGGGGAGCGCAAAAAGCAGTGGTCCTAACTGATAGTCCCTATAAAAATGACTTGGAGGAATTGAAACAGAAACAAGCAGATAAAGAAATGGAGAAAAAGGCTAAGGCCGCTACAACGAAGCTCTTTTCAAAAGATAAGGATGTTAAACGTACAAAAATTGCAAAACTAGACAAGGCGGGGCCCAGTGGACTATGTGGAAAAAACATTAAATCTAACGTTTCAGCAGAGGTAAAGATTATGTTTAATAATGAAGAATGGTATTGCTTTCTTTGCAATGAAGAAAATATTGAAGATATGGTATGTTGCTTAAAGTGTACTAAATGGGCACATGAGAAATGTGCAGGATGCGAGGACGACATATCAAGAAACAAATTTATTTGCCATTTTTGTTCATCCTAAATTCTCTAATTTTCTTTTCTTGTGACTTTATTTCGTTTTTTTTTATATAAGAAATATAATATGTTTAGCTTCTATATTTATGTCCTACCAGTATTTCCCTGCTTCAGTTTACTTCATACTTTATGAATACAATAGGAATATTTTAAACAAAGTAGCGTTTTAATATACAGTGCGATTTAGGAAACCTACGGTGCCATTTAGGGAGTTAATTCCCTAAATCGCACCACTTGCAGGGTGTAACCAATGTTGTTAAAAATTATATTTGCGATGATCCTTATGCATTTCCACTTTGGAATTATCTACCTAAGATATCAATAAAAATGCCAGACCTAATATTTTGATATACAATTCTGTTCTCTATGCGAAATCGGGGGAAATAAAAAAATGGTGCAATATAGGCAACCTTATCCTACCTGGATAGAACACCACGTCGGCTTAGTAAGAAAACCGCGTAACTCCAATTTTTCGGTAAAATAAGATTTTGGCGCCACCTTGTAACAAACTATTATACCCATCAATGAAAAAAATTTGGCCATTTGGTTTCTACCAGTGCCAAAAACGCAATACACACACAATGAAAAAAATTGCAGATATCTGTAAGTATACGTTCCCGCTCAAATGCTTATATTGAAAACCATTTAATTCCAACTATCATCCTCCTAAAATTGCAAAGCGCGTAACTCCAGTTTGGTTTATACATTTCTGTTGTGTGTAGCTCGCGTGGTGATATTTCTACAGGTAAGCTCTTTAAAATAATATTTTTAAAAGAAATACATATTTTAATAGAAGCTACACTTATTTCTTAATACTGTTTTAACTTTATATATGAGTAAAATAGAATCTAATGATAATTAATTTGATGTAAATTGAAACTTCTGGACATACGCGGTTTTCAAAATTATATTTATTTCTTTACCAGGGGAGATACGTGGTCTTCCTTAAGGAAAATAGCGTATCTCCTAACTTTTATTTAATTTTTTTTTAGAA
This sequence comes from Polydrusus pterygomalis, assembly GCA_963969555.1. Classification (NCBI taxonomy): domain Eukaryota; kingdom Metazoa; phylum Arthropoda; class Insecta; order Coleoptera; family Curculionidae; genus Polydrusus; species Polydrusus pterygomalis. The sequence goes on from OZ018379.1 coordinate 28,282,727, forward strand.
AAATGCGTAAGTCCATTTTAATTACCCATATTTGATTAAAATTACTTCCCTAAACAAATTTTATCGTCAAATGTCTTAAACTTAACGTCATAAAAGTTTGTAGGTTTAAAAGAAAACTCAACCCAAGTTGTTGAGTTTTTGTTGTTTCCTGTAAAACTTTCTGAAGTGGAGTTACGCGGTTTTCTTACTAAGCCGACGACCAGCCATATACATAGCTGTAAATTATTGTATATACCATTTTTTACCATAAGTAATAATCGTTATTTCTAAATATTTTTCTGTTTAACTTACAGCCGCGAAATAAGAAAATTATAAAATAATACCAGAAAAACTACAAAAGTATAAAGCCAAAAGGGAAAATTTATTAACAAACAAAATACTAATATTTAAATGCTGCGCCATTGGATTCTAACGCTAATTGTAATCTTCTTGGCATTGATAAAATAATACTTCTGGTGTTATCCGTAGTTTGCCCTTCCCAAATTTCTTATATTTTATTTATCAAATAACTCTATCTCATTCTGTGGTTTAAAATTTATTTTGTTCATTTTTTTTTCATCAATCCCCAAACATTTTCAATTGGTTTTAAATCAGGACTCCTTAAGCACCAAGGCAGACATGTTACGTTGTTTTGTCTAAACCAGTTTCCTATATTTCTTGCAGTATGCACAGGGCAGTTATCCTGCTGAAATATAAAGTTATTTCTTTCAAAATGTATCGCGGCAGAAGGAAGAAAAATGTTTTCCAAAATCGGAAGATATATATTACTGTTTCGTGTTTCAGCAATATTCCAGCATAAACCTGTACCGTAAACACTTATCCATGCCCACACTTTAACGGAGAAACGTCCACTGATTTGCTTTTTTTGAGTATACTTCTCATCATATCGGGAATTTGGTGGTCTGTATACTCGAATCCTTTCATTATATGTTGACTGAAAAGTTTTCTCATCGGAAAAAAAACATATTGAATCAAAAATCATTTTCTGGTAAATATTTTATAGCAAACCCAATTCTTTATTCCTTATAACCATTTTTTAAAAACGGTTTGGATGCAGCTGCTCGATTTCTTAATTCGGAACATTGTCTTACTCGGCGTTGCGCAGTTCTAGATGAAGCAGGGAATCCTGTTATGTGCATAGCAGATACTGCAGTTTCAAATGGATAGTGTTTATTGTATAAACTTAATGGTTATAAATGTTTCGCCCTTATATAGGCATTATCAGAACTGACAGTCAAAACAAAATAGTCAATCATCTGCATTTTGATTTTTTGACAAGCAAATCAAGTCTCTTTGAGAGGCGGCCTACTATTATTTTGCCTTTGTTTAAAAGCAAATTAATTTCTTATTTAGATAAAATATTGGACTGAATGAAGCAGAGTAATTTAAATAATAAAACTTAACCCAAAATTAATCTTTGTTTTGTAAAGTCAATCCTACGTAAGTTGCCATAATCGATAAGAGAAAAAGGCATCGCGACTTGTCACTATGGTAATTATATTATATCTAAGAAGCCATAAATATTTCAAAATTCCCAGTGACTTTAATGTCATTGTATCAGAAGACATAATTTATTTATGTAAGCAAATTAAAATGAGAAATAAATATCTGATCATAAAACTTTTATTGCTTTTATCAAAACATTTTGTGTTTGTATTGTATTTTATTGTATGTATCATATTACAGATACCATGTCAGATCAGATTCATGAAACATATTATCTTCTTAGTTTATATTTGTTAGTTTCGAAAAGAATTATGGGGAATAATAAATAAACCACGTAAATTCTGTATAACACCGAAGAAGTGTGATGTGTTTTTTTAAATACAGTTAAAAATTCAAAACTAATTGGCCAAATTTTCCGTTAGAAAAATTATTTTTATAAAAAATACCACAACTTTTTAAAATTTAATACCAATGTCCAAGCATTTTTCAGAAAAAAAACTGTGATAGATTTACTGAATTTATTACAAGTTACATATTCATAATTAATAAAGATAATGCAGGGAATATAAAAAAAACGATTTTTGTTAAGGACGCTGATACTATTAAAATACTATTGCTCTACTTCAAGTCTTAAATTTTACAGTAGACTAAATTTTAAAACCCATTGATGAATACAGACGGGGTTATATGTATGGACGCATAACTTTTTATCTTAACCATCGTAGGGTCCAATTTTCCTTTATAATCTTTCAAATCATAAAGGAAAGGGAAAATACTTCAGATCGAAAGGAAGAGAATATTTTTCTATTTAAAAATGTTAAAGTCGTTGCGGAATAAAAAAAAATAACGTGGGATATTTTTCATAAACACTGTGTCATACCATTAATATGGGATTTTTTTTTATTAATAACTTTATTCGAAATTTGACTTTGGCATCAAGTTTTGCTTCGATCAAGATGAAAATTAAGCAAAAAAATAGTAGTCACGCGATTCGCATTATCGGTCAAATTTTAATTTTTTCCAAAAAATAATTCAAAAGTGGGGTTATTTCTGAAAGTATCGAAAAAAGTTATTAAAAAACGTTTTTTTTTTTAAATGCAGTTTCTAGCCCACATATTAGCCCATATATTTTAGGTGCGTAAGATAATTTTGATTTCTTACCCATATTTTCTAAATTGCACCACTTTTGCAAAATAAGACTCAACGCAACCTACATAAAACTTCTTAGTTTTGACAATGCTTTATTTCAGATACATTTTCTTTAAAGTAGCGCCGCGCGATATTAAATGTGTGTTTTTCTACAAAATCGAAATTGGGCTATTCAAATTTGGTCGCATGTGATGCAAAGTTTATTTGTTTTTGACCCTGGTATAAGGTAACCTTATAAAATAAGTATTTTTGAAAACGTAGTTTGTGTCTAAAAGTAATACACCTTAATATTAAGAGGAAGTAACCCCTTTACCACAATGAAAATTGCCGAACGTTTTGCTGGTCAAACGAAAAGAAAAAATAAAAATTGGTATTTGGAAAATAAATTCTACTTTAAATACCCCATCCAGAAAAGTAAATGACGATCAAAAATATTCCCAACATTTTTTTTAGAAATTTTTTTTATTTTTAGTAATTTTGTAATATTTTAAACAATTCTTTATTGGTCAAAAGCAAAATTACTTTCCCGGGTGTAGAATGTTGTACCAAACAATTTTTCTTAAAGCAATTTTTCAATATCGGCCTTACTTTTTTCTCAAAAACTTTGGACGCGTAAAGTGAATTTAAGCGTGTAAAGTGGGTTTACGCGTTGTTAAATTACCAAAACGTATTAAAATATTCTCGTTTTTAAAGCAATTTGCAAAATAATTTAAAAATGGAACACAGTCGGGTGCAAATTTCCAATTAAAAGGAAGCGATTATGCGTAAAACGGTAACGTAGCTTCCGCGCCAAGCGCGACGAGGCACACGGGAGGTGACGAAACGCCATCACCTCAATAAAAAAACGTTGAAAAATGACCTTGAATGCAAGCAGGTAAAAATCTCGGCGACGTAGCCAGGCTCTCTTCGTTTGACCGTTTGATGTTAGACGTTTCAAACAACAAACAGCTGATGTAGGGTTAACGAACTTTTTATTTTAGAAATACATAAGTATTATAATGAATACTATTAGATTTTTAAAGAAAACTTTATGGAAAAAATACTTGGGTGTGCGGTTGTGATGAATCTAATAGACTATTTTGTTTTATGTGTGTTTTATTTGGTGGGAAGCAAACTTGGTCCCAAAAAGGTACAGATGATTTGGTCCATTTCTGGGACAAAATGAAGACACATGAAAAATCGAAGGTACATTTAAACAATATATTTAATTTCAGTATGCTTGGTAAAATTAACATTAAAACTCAATTAAATTCTGCATATCACAATGAAATAATGAAGAAAAACGAACAAATTGATAAAAACAGATACATATTAAACCAAATTATAAACTGCGTTCGGTTTTGTGGTGCATTTGAGTTGGCTTTGAGAGGTCATGACGAAAAAGAGACGTCGGAAAATAGGGGCATATTTCGTGAATTAATAAATTTCAGCTCAGAATTAGACAAAACTCTTAAAGATCATATTGAAAAATCGAAAGTATTTAAAGGAACATCAAAACCCCTACAAAATGAACTTCTGGACTGTATGTTAGATGTGTATCATGATGAAGTGATAAAAGAAATAAAGGACTCTCCGTTTATCGCTGTTATCGCAGATGAAACCACTGACATTGCTTGTGTGTTTCAACTTGTTAATGTGTTTAGGTATATTCAAGATATGATTGTAAATTCATAAATTAAATTAGGTGCCTTTTTGCTTATTTTTCCTACTTTAAAAGCAACAACTATTAACAAAAAAGGGCGTGGACCCAACATTTTTTTGCCTGCGGCGCTAAGGGTTTACCTGGCCCTACTTCACTAAAATGGCACGAGCCGCCACTGCCAAAAACAATCAGCCTATCTGCGATACATGCCTTGAAGTGGTTACGGTAAAACATATCCTCATAGACTATCCAATATACAGCTCCCACAGACAAAAGCACGATATCAAGAAGACCATGAGCGATGTTTTAAACAGTAATGTAAATAACGATAGTGTAATAAACTTTTTGAAAGACTGCAACTTACTTAACCAGATTTAACCATATTGTAATCTCAACTTAGTATCCACATTAAATACTGTTATAAATTGCGCTAATGACCCAAGAGGTCGATGCGCCTTACTTACAAATAAATAAAATAAATAAATAAACATACACTGACATTTTCAATGGCAAACACTACAGATGAAAGGCAAATAAGTAAGGTACACGCCATCATGCTCTCGAGCTGTAGCGGAATCGTTTAAGTGTTTCTTCGGCACGTTGTCGAGGGTTAGCTCTAGGGTGAAGCTAGAAGCTAAAGAAATTAGTGCGAAGGGAGGCATGTCTGATACTAATTGGGGTGGATTGGGGGCCCCTCAGCAACATTTTTCAAGTAGAACCACGGAGATGTTTAGATCTGATTCGTCGAAAGCTGGGGTGGAGCAGCGGACTGACACACATAACTGTAACTTAACATCTTGCCTTAAATTTTGGTTCCGAACCAGGGTAATACATAGCCAGACTTTAAATGGTGTTGGGAATAAGGTCATTACTGATCTACATACTTGCCTGGCGTTTGGCAAACACTACAGATGAAAGGCAAATAAGTAAGGTACACGTCATCATGCTTTCGAGCTGTAGCGGAATCATTTTAGTGTTTCTTCGGCGCGTTGTCGAGGAGCTCTAGGGTGAAGTCAAAAGCTGACGAAATTAGTGCGAAGGGAGGCATGTCTGATACTAATCGGGGTGGATTGGGGGGCCCCTCAGCAACATTTTTCAAGTAGAACCACGGAGATGTTTAGATCTGATTCGTCGAAAGCTGGGGTGGAGCAGCGGACTGACACACATGACTGTAACTTAACATCTTCCCTTAAAATTTTGGTTCCGAACCAGGGTAATACATAGCCAGACTTTAAATGGTGTTGGGAATAAGGTCATTACTGATCTACATACTTGCCTGGCGTTTGGCAAACACTACAGATGAAAGGCAAATAAGTAAGGTACACGTCATTATGCTCTCGAGCTGTAGCGGAATCGTTTTAGTGTTTCTTCGGCACGTTGTCGAGGGTTAGCTCTAGGGTGAAGCTAGAAGCTGAAGAAATTAGTGCGAAGGGAGGCATGTCTGATACTAATTGGGGTGGATTGGGGGCCCCTCAGCAACATTTTTCAAGTAGAACCACGGAGATGTTTAGATCTGATTCGTCGAAAGCTGGGGTGGAGCAGCGGACTGACACACATGACTGTAACTTAACATCTTTCCTTAAAATTTGGTTCCGAACCAGGGTAATACATAGCCAGACTTTAAATGGTGTTGGAAATAAGGTCATTACTGATCTACATACTTGCCTGGCGTTAAGCCTCTCCTTCACTACCAATTACTTGTTTTGATCAATTAATGTTTTCTGGTTATGTGGGTATTAAGTTTAATTGCTCCAAAAGCTATTTCGCAAAAGTTTTAGCTCAACCTGTCAGGTTTCTATAAAATGGTTTCTTATAATCCTTCTTTTTCATTATGTATGTCATCGCCTTAACCCAAAAAAAAACAAAATAATATTTTTCGCATGCCCGAGACTTATATGAAAAGGAACAGCTCGGAAGAGATTAAAGGAAAATAAAGAACATGTCAGCCAAAGGAACATGATTAACTTTTATGGCTTTTTCCCTGATAAAAAATGACACTTGAATTGTTTGCAGAAAATCTAAAAAAATTACCGAGTAGTTTAGCTTACGCCTAACAGAAGTCGTGGGTGCTCGTGCAATAAAATGGAGTAACTACGATTTATGAAGCTGGTAAATTAAGATAAGCGTTAAGATACGAGTGGTCTCAGATAAGTTATCTTCCCAACAATGAAACAACAAACAACAACAACAGACAATAAACGACAAAATCTTAACTTCTTAACTGTTTCTAAGGGTACGTGCACACTGGTGCCCGAGCCGACCAAGACCGAGCTTAGCGAGGCCTAGCGAGTCCTAGCGATGCGAGAAAGTGTGCACAAATGAAGATTGTAACTCGCTTGCGATTGTTTTTCTAGCTTCTTAAATTAGTTTTTTATTGCCTGTACAAGGAAACACTGTGCCCTATTTCAAAATGGACGCAACGTGTTTGCTGTTATTATTAGAAAGCAAAAGAAGAAGGTGCTGGTCACACGAGATTAACTTGCGCAGATCAGCGTATGGGGAATTCCATCATTTATTTGCTCAATTAAAAGAAGACCCGAAAAGATTCCATGGTGTTGGTAACTAAACTTCCTGTATAAATTTTTCCACATCCATTTCCAAACACGCAACCGAATCGGTTTCAAATCAAAAACGTATGAACGCGGCTGCTTAAAATCGCAGAATTGTATTTTTCGCCTTTCTCGCATAGCACGGTATCGCTCGGCTCGGTCACCAGTGTGCACGTACACTAAAGCTTCGGTTTCCTACAAAGCGGCACCGCAAAAAAGCGGCCGTAATTTGACGAGCCTCGCCGCGAAAAAACGTATATGTACTTGCAAATCAAAGTATGGTCCTTCAGAGCGTTCAGCGCAAAAAATACGGCACCATATTCTCTAAAGCGGCCGCCCTTGTACGTTGGGAGATAGCGCAAGCACGATTTTTGACGGTGCGCTAGTACTTTATCGAATCGTATGTAATGTTACTTTCCAGTAATATTCACCGTCCAAAGCGACCGTACTACTGTTGGCAAAATCGGCCGCCAAATAACGGCCGCTCTTTTGCGGTGCCGCTTTGTAGGAAACCGAAGCTTAACCGTCTGTATTTAATGTTACTTTCCAATAATATTCACGACGGTCCAAAGCCAGTGCACTACTGTTGGTAATTACGGCCGCTCTTTTGCGGTGCCGCTTTGTAGAAAACCGAAGCTTAACCGTCTGTATTTAATGTTACTTTCCAATAATATTTACGACGGTCCAAAGCCAGTGCACTACTGTTGGTAATTACGGCCGCTCTTTTGCGGTGCCACTTTGTAGGAAACCGAAGCTTAACCATCTGTATTTAATGTTACTTTCCAATAATATTTACGACGGTCCAAAGCCAGTGCACTACTGTTGGTAATTACGGCCGCTCTTTTGCGGTGCCGCTTTGTAGAAAACCGAAGCTTAACCGTCTGTATTTAATGTTACTTTCCAATAATATTCACGACGGTCCAAAGCCTGTGCACTACTGTTGGTAATTACGGCCGCTCTTTTGCGGTACCGCTTTGTAGAAAACCGAAGCTTAACCGTCTGTATTTAATGTTACTTTCCAATAATATTTACGACGGTCCAAAGCCAGTGCACTACTGTTGGTAATTACGGCCGCTCTTTTGCGGTACCGCTTTGTAGAAAACTGAAGCTTAACCGTCTGTATTTAATGTTACTTTCCAATAATATTTACGACGGTCCAAAGCCAGTGCACTACTGTTGGTAATTACGGCCGCTCTTTTGCGGTGCCGCTTTGTAGAAAACCGAAGCTTAACCGTCTGTATTTAATGTTACTTTCCAATAATATTTACGACGGTCCAAAGCCAGTGCACTACTGTTGGTAATTACGGCCGCTCTTTTGCGGTGCCGCTTTGTAGGAATGTGCTCCAACATACAGCTATGAAAATGCGTTGTACACCTATTTCCCAATAATAAGTTAGAAGAATAAAGATGTTACGTATCGCAAAGCAAACAGATAGATTATGTTTCCAACACTTCATCGTATCGCTAATTCTTCTTCTGGTGTCAACCCTCACGCTTTGATTCCATTAATATTAATTAAATGTTCATTCTTTAGTAGTTTTCGTAAGGTTGTATTTATTTTATACCTTTTATTTCTTTCACACGGCAAGAAAATGTACTGATAAACAAACTACCATGTCCTGAGTATGTAATTTTTATGGAACCTGTGTCCAATACAGAGAAGCACCCCCACCGCAGCAATGGAAGTTATACTAGGACTAACACCACTAGATATACACATCAAAATGGAGGCCAACTGCAGCACTTCTAGGATGAAAGCAAATGGGGAATGGAAACAACGCCCCGAGAAAATAGGGCACACAAGAGCCACGGACCTTATCAACGACGAGCTCCTGGAGATGCAAACCGATCGCATGAAAGCGAGATATAACTTTACAAAACCATTTAATGTCAGATGTGACCCTGATATGTGGTCCAAAGGAAAATCTCCGTCACTAGACAATGGCCTAGTTTGGTACACTGATGGATGGAAAACGGCCAACGGAGTAGGCGCAGGTATATTTGGGGAAAGACCCAGAATGGAAGTCAGCATCCCTCTGGGGAACTACGCCACAGTATACCAAGCTGAAGTTCATGCGATACAAGCATGCGTACAAAAGAATCTTGAGAAAGGGCTACCACGAACAAAAGATATATATCCTGTCAGACAGCCAAGCTGCCCTGAAGGCTCTGAACTCCTTCAGATTTAAATCAAAAATCACAATGGAGTGCCTGAACGACCTAAAAGACCTGGCAGCCAGAAACAACAGGGTTGAACTCCTATGGGTTCCTGGCCATTCAGGGATAAAAGGCAACGAAAAAGCGACTGGCAAGAACCGGACCTGCTCAAAATTTCAGGGGCCCAGAACCCGCCCTTGGAATATCAAAAAAGGTAACCAAAACAACATTAGACAGATGGGCGCAAAAACAACATCTATCTCGATGGAATGGTACACCTGGCCAAGTACACGCACGGGCCGTCATCGATAGGCCCTTAAAGAAGCTATCAGCTGGAATGCTGCTCTTAACGCGTACCCAGCTAAAGCAAGTGACCGGCCAACTAACAGGCCATTGTCACTTAAGAAAACACCTTCACAACCAACCAACCAACCAACCAACCAACCAACCAACCAACCAACCAACCAACCAACCAACCAACCAACCAACCAACCAACCAACCAACCAACCAACCAACCAACCAACCAACCAACCAACCAACCAACCAACCAACCAACCAACCAACCAACCAACCAACCAACCAACCAACCAACCAACCAACCAACCAACCAACCAACCAACCAACCAACCAACCAACCAACCAACCAACCAACCAACCAACCAACCAACCAACCAACCAACCAACCAACCAACCAACCAACCAACCAACCAACCAACCAACCAACCAACCAACCAACCAACCAACCAACCAACCAACCAACCAACCAACCAACCAACCAACCAACCAACCAACCAACCAACCAACCAACCAACCAACCAACCAACCAACCAACCAACCAACCAACCAACCAACCAACCAACCAACCAACCAACCAACCAACCAACCAACCAACCAACCAACCAACCAACCAACCAACCAACCAACCAACCAACCAACCAACCAACCAACCAACCAACCAACCAACCAATACAGTACATCTTCCTTTGACAGCGTCAATAGCACTTTAATTAAAAATTAAGTCAAAACAGGAGGAGTGAAACCGGGAGATCAGCGAGATGCGATAGGATGGAGTGGGGGAAACATCATCTACCTATTTCTGTTTCCTTTGTGAACCTTCATATTATTACTACCCAGAAAAATATTACTAGTATATAGGCGGATAAAGCATTTCCATATCTGTATACGTATCCATCGGAGAAAATTAATTGATGGTTGAAAAAATTATTATCTAAAAACCTTTTTGTTTTATTTTTAGGGAGAAAACTTTGCTCTTGTTTCGTTATAGATTAATACTTTTTTAAAGATAAACCTGCAATGGGTACATTTCCAGTTAGTGTAAGAGGATACATGACATCAAGATCTACTTACAGCAGAAGTGTATATAAAAATATTAGCCCAATCCTATTTCTGATTTATATTAGTGACTTAGCAGTTTCACTGAGGGATCTAATACTTTTTGCCGATGATACCACCAAATTTAATAAATACCATCCTACTGATCCTATTCATATCATTATTGAGCAAGCACAATCCAGTATTGGAGGTTGGTTCTTGTCCAATCGACTGAAGCTCAATGAGTCCAAGACTCAGAACATGAATTTTTCTTTAAGATCTTTAAACACTGACGCGCAAACAGACAAAATGGTAAAATTTCTCGGTGCTTATCTCGATCCTGGTTTAACCTGGTCAGAACATGTCGCTCAGCTGAGTGTAAAACTTTCTAAAGTAACCTATTTAATTAGAAATCTTGTAATAAAATATCATACCTGACTTTCACAGAATTGCAAGAACCAGAAGGGACACTGACTACTACTGCGTCCTCAGCGCCGGCCTAAGGGGGGTGCAGGGGTACAAACTGCACCCGGCGGTAAAATTAAGAGGCGGTAAATAAATAAACCAAATTAAATTAATAGCAAAATCTTCATAAACTTACGAAAATTATTTTAAAAAATCCGTATGAAAAATGTAACATTAATTTATAATTAAATCAGAAAATTCTTGTTTACCCAAACGCCACCGCAATCAGCTTCTCAGCCTTGATATGGACAACACCGCTACCCGGTAACCCTTCGCCTTTTGCTCCGGGCCGCGGCGGCGGCTGCGGGCGATTTCTTCCAATGGTTCACGTGTCGAATTTTCCTGTTATTACGTGTTGTGATGATGTGAAGTTGGATATAGACGAATATTTTGATCAAGAATGTATCCACTTTCAAAATTTTATAACTTCACTTGCATTTCAAAAGGAAATTCAATTTTCTACATCTACAAGAATCAATGCAAAACATTTAATGCTGCTTTTGCACCAACACAACATAATTCCGACTTTTCCGAATATAGAAGTAGCTCTACGATTTTTTTTATCGTTTAACGGTTAGCAATGCCAGTGGAGAAAGATCGTTTTCTACCCTAAAATGAACAAAAAATTATCTTACAAATTCCCTAGGTCAGGAGAGATTAAATGCATTTTCTGTTCTTCACATGAATTCTGATTTATTGGATAAACTAGATTTTGATGTAGTCATAGATACCTTCGCTGAAACTAAATCTAGGAAAATAAGTTTTAAATAATCATCCCTGAACATTATTTAAATTTATGATGTATTATTATATTCGTTATTTCCGACCTTTTCCTTACTTAAACTTAAAGCTTTTTTGTTTTTGTTTTTCTCGAGTGTGTTTGTTATATTTAAAATTGTTGTTTAATTTGTTAGTTCATAATTACTGATCTCTAGGATCTGTTTAGGTAGGTACTTATCTTTACTTGCTTTTATTAATCATTTGTACGAAAAATGTGTTCGAATAAAAAAACGTTGCTATGAAGTTTTTATTGTCTCGCTATTTCAAGGTTAAAAAAATTATTAAAACCTTAAAATTAGGAATCTATAAGAGGCGGTGGTACTTTAATTGCACCCGGCGGTAAATCAGGTTAGGCCGGCGCTGTGCGTCCTGTTTTTTAATGTTCTACCATCCCAAATAGGGGGTTCGAGGAAAATATATTTTTGAGTAGGGTAAGGAGGTATTTGGTCTTGAAGTCATTTTATTCTTTTAAGGAGTAGTGATAATTCTTTGTTTGTAGGCCTTGCAATTTTAACTATTCTTTTTTAATAATTATTTTATCCTGTAAACATGTTATGTCATTTTTCATAATACTTTAAGTATATTTTATTTTTTATACATATTATTGACGTCTGAATATTAGCACCAATAAACTATATCTATCTATCTATTAAAAAACGTTAATCAGCCTTCAGTAACCAATATTTATCCTTAGGGAAAGGTTTTGGCGGCATAAGTCATAAGTCAAGCCTATGCTGTCAGACAATAACACAATACCCACAAATGAAATTTGCGCCACTCCAACGATTTCTACGAATATTGGCCATAAAGGTAAGGAGCCAAATTTACCAAATTTTGTATATATGACAGAATTTTTCGTCCGCAACTGCACAGAACGACAACGATCGATCGAAGTTAGATATGGAAAACTTTAGCAGCAAAAGTTATACGGCAAATTTGTGGTCTTACGAGCCGAAAGTTATTCACGAATATCTGAGAAAAGTTGCCTTTGCTACTTTGCAAACTCAGCGACACGTGAAGAGATTCGAGCGAGATGAAACTGCCAAAGAGTATCCTATCTACCCATAAAACTGTTAAATGCTAACGTTCCGTTTTATTACACGGATCGCTGGAGGTGAAGTTTCTACGGCTTATTTTCTTATAACTTTTTGAAGAAGGTTTTAGGCTTTTGCTCGCCTAAATTGATCTTTTATCGCTTTAAGATAGTATCTAAATTTGCATATACAAGAGATTTGGCCTGACCCTATTTCTTAACCTTTTGCAGAAAATTTAACTTAAGGGTTTTTTCCATACCTCCTGTTATAGAGCTTATCCATAACCCAAAGTCTATAGTTTTTATCGTAACAGTTTTTATGACGCCATCGACTACTAGAAAAGATCCTGTATTTGGAATTAATTACCGTGCGAGCAAAAATTATTTGCATCAAAGAGGGCTTGGATTAAAAAACGTAGGGATTGGTTTAGATCACAATGATATGGGGACGATATATCTAACCAAACTAGGTTAAAATTTTGTCGAATTCATATTATGACATGATATGCCAAACTAATGAGTAATAAAATAAGTAGACAAATACAAATTTATTTTTGTTGTTTACAAAATTAACAAAGTAAGAGTATACAGAAAGAAAAAGAAAAATAATTACATGTATACTGAGAATTCACATAACCGGAGAGGTGGAACCAGGCTTCATCCGAAAAAAACGTCAGGTCTATTAAATCATTTATTTCCAATAAATTTTGGGTAAACCATTGAGAGTAATTCCTGCGTCTTTCAAAATCTGCCGCTTGTATTTCTTGGAATACTTGCACTTTATAAGGAAATAAATTTAGCTGATTCTTAAGAATAGTCCTGCATGTTCCATAAGATCTTCCCACTTCTTGTGACAGGCGTCTTATAAAATTTGTTGGCGTATTTTGCATTATTTGACGAACGTTTGCAACAAGTTCTTCTGTTCTTACAGATGGTCTTCTTGCTCCTTTTTTGTGTTGTATGGAACCTGTTTCCCTAAACATAGCCACGGTTCTTTTCAGGCAATGATAAAAACCCCCAGCAATAAAAGCAACGTTAGGAAAATGTTCGTGAAAATCGTCCATGCACAAACCCGGATTGTATTGCCACTTACCATTTACCCTAACTCCGTTTCGAAAATACGCTTCAACCATAAATGTTTTGTGCTGTTCCGTGAAGCCCATTGTGTGAATTGTTCAAGAAATTGGAAAAATTAGTGATGAATCAAATTACTTGTAACGAGTGTCAAAGATGACTGAATAACTGATTGATTGTTAATTCAGGTAGTTACTGACACCCAACAGGTATTAAGCTCTACCACTAAGCATTACGTCCTTAGATGCAAGGCCCTCTTTGATGCAAATAATTTTTGCTCGCACGGTAGGTAAGGATTGATTTTCGAAAGACTCCGAAGTCAACTTTATACATAATCCTAATGGTATGGTTAAAAGGTATCCTTTAACGGTGAAATAACAACACAAAAAAGCATATTCCGGCAAATCTGTAATATAGTCATACACTTTAACAGAGGGCAATAAGTCCTCTTTCCAAAACATAAGACAGGGGCAACAATAAAAATGGATCAATTTGTTTGTAGAAAATGCGAATTTTGTCGAACACTTTGTTAAATATTTTGTGGCAACACTGAACGCTCTTGGACAGGGTTGATTGGTTAGTAGAGAATGAAAATACTTGTCTTGCCTTTTGAAAATCAAAATCACTTTTTAGTTGTGGTCCCGTCAGGATTTAGTTTCGAGGGGGGCCTAAAATTCTCAGTTTCCGAGTTTGTAGTAGGTAAAGTATAGATATGAAAATAACTACATCACGAAGAATAGTGTTCTTTTAATATAAAAGCAAGCATTTTTGTAAAGCTTATCTACTCTTAATGGTAAAAAACGACATCACAACAATATAGCAGTGAAAAAGTTCTTGTTCCATATTTCAAGGACATGATTACACACAGCAAATTAATAGGTTTTAATTTAGGATGTCAGTTCTGAATATCGTTGGTGTTCGTGCAAAATGTCATATGTCAAAAAAAGGGCAAATTTTTTTTTGTCGTAAGTTAAATAGTTTCACAATGCACATACCACTGCAAAATATCACATGTTTCTGACTAATAGGTGACAAGCTATTTCCAATTTACAAAATGTCAGATGTTTGTTGAGTGAGCAACCCAGTACTGCAAAATGACTTATGTCGTACCATTCTAAACGGGTTGAGTTGTTGTTTCGTTATTTGGGTATAAAGTTTAACGTATTTACGAGTTTATAGAGGACTTAGGTAAGTAAAACACCTGATTAAACATAAATATACAAGAAAAAAGCAACATACCAATAAATTAAACCTTAAATTATGAAAATCCCCACGTAAATATGCATTGCATGTTTTTAAGACTTGAAAAAGTAAGGTTAGGTACAAACTTAAACAAAAATTCACTGTTTTTTCTTGTTAACATTTAAAGCAACAACTTGATATTAAATTTTCACTTGACTTTAACCAAGTTTATTAATTAGAAATGTCTTATTTCTCGTAATATAAAAGTAAGAAGTTTACTTGCAAAATGACTTATGTTATTCTACACCAAGATTTTATATGAATGTGTAACATATGACATTTTGCAGACTACTTAAAAACGGACGCAGAATTCAGTTTTTCTTCATTCCTGAAAAGTAATGTTTTCAACATATGACATTTTGCACGACCACCAACGATATAATGAATGTATGTAATATATATATATATATATATGCATTTTAGGAAAAGACAACAAGTAACTTATTTTTAAAGAAAATTTTATTGTTTAAAAATATGTTTTAAAATATATATGTATCTAAAAATAACATTCGAACGTGTTACTAGTTTTTGATCAATCCTAATATTTGTAATCTACAGAAAAAACACGGTAGATAACCTTGCCAGTCATAACGTCAGTCGTTCTTCAAGCCCACACTAAATTGTTTTTCATTTTTTTTTTAATATCTTGAATAAATTTCTTACAATCGAACCGGCTTAAACATGTTCGTTTCTCTAGATTTCAAGATGTATCTGACACATTTCTTGAAAATCCCGATTAAATTTGTTTTATCCTTGTAGAACTTTCAGTCAAGAAATAGGAATATTTGATTGCATAGAGTAGAACTAATTAATTAATTACGTTAAAAGGTAAATCTTGTTCTGATGACTGGCACACTGAGAAAATTGGACCAGCTAGATTTTTGGGCTGAAAATTTTTAGTAACCACAGCTTAAATAGTTATAACGATCACTATATTTTATTTGCTATAACTAATCCAGATTACTTATAGTTACTAATATTTTTATTTGAAACCACCTATTAATGACTAATAGGAATTCCTATTACTCTAACAACAGCAAATTCTTATTCAATTACCACAACTAAGTATGTTGCTGTAGTTACTTTCATACCCAACTTAATATTATAGTAGTTACTGCAAGTAGGTACCTGTTTTACTACAAGTCGAATAGTAGTAGCGACAGAAAATTAGCAACTAGTGAGAACTAAAAATCGAAGCTATTTGCCGCTCGGAGAATTTCGGGCCAGTCGGGACATGTTCGTGCTGGCGTCGCTGGCGACAAAAAGTGTGGTTAACTCATATTGTTCCGGGTCTTCGTAGAGTAAGGGGCGCGCATGGTGTCAGTTATTTTGTTTTATGGAAAATTAAGGTAAGTTTTTCGTTTTTTGGTTACTTTTATATATATATATGTTAGTTACATTTTTTTTAACCGAAGGCCTATGTAATTTTTATGAAAAATATGTTAAAAATTAAGATATAGATTCGAACTTTTATTTGTCAAATGCCATTTTTCAAATGCTAATATCTAAAAAACTATTCAGTTTAGTGATCAGTCGTTTAACCTGCTATACAAAATACGTTTAGAATCTTGAGAAAAATCCAAAAATGCAAACTATGACATCCTATTTAAACTAACAAAGTTTACAGATACTTCCGGTATGTATACGGAAGTGATAAAAAAAGCCAATATTTTAGTCAAAAAGACACATTAAAATATATATATGTAGACCTGTGATCTAAACTCATGTTTAAAAAATATAATTTTAGAAGTTTTCCCAAATGTTCTCACATAAAGTAAGTTAACGAAAAACAAGATGTTGAACCATTTGGATGCAAAATCTGAAATACATTGGGGTTTCTACCTTAAATGCATTGCAGTTTAATTTGTAGATAGAAAGTGATTTTAACCAGAGGTTTTCCGATAAAATTGACATGATATATAACACATGGCCAGATGTATGCAGCGCAATATTAAGTGAAGCAAAGGAACGCACCATTAGACCAGTCGATCAGGAATGTGCAGGTTGGTAATACTTCTTTACATATTATAAAGCGTGCCGCGTATTTTTATTAATATATTTTTTTTTAATTCCGCGGGCTGCAAGCAAACACGAACAAGACCATAAAAAATATTGAACGCATCTTTTTCTGTTCGGTCAGTGGCGCCTCCGTCCGATAGGATCGATCACGCTTTGTCTGCTAATAAAGTGACAGCACTCGTCAAATCCAAGACATGATGGTTTCTCCATATTATTTATGCTCACTGTATTTTCATATACATAATATCATAACTATTATAAATATTTTATAATAGTATAATTTTTTTTTTAGATAAACAAATCAATGCCCTGGTGCCTGGTGGTGTACTGCCTTATTACCTGTTTCTACCTATTACTCTTAAGAAATCGAGAAAGGGGGGCGACTATAGACCTGCGAGAAGCGAAGAAGTGGATAGTTTTTTATGCTTATTGAGGTAAATAATACAATCTATTGCTATCTTTAATATTTAATAATACAATTTATTCACACCGCAAAAAATGACAATTTTATATTTGTAGCATATAGGCGTATGTCCATGAAGTAACGCTGTCAGAAAATCAATTTTGGGGGGGGGGATCATCCTATATACTACATAGGAAAATAAAAAAACTTTTTAAAATTATTTTTGTCCAATACTAAAACAAAATTAATTTTGACTTTAGATAATTTGAATTTAAAAGTTTCATTATACAGAAATGCAACTTGTCAAATTTTATAAATGAAAATTTTTGAGATATCTAAATTAAAGTTTATTAAAATACAAGTATAAGCGTTAATACAGTTTTTCATAATAATATTACAATAATTGGACTACTATACTTGAGTATTAGTAAAAAATATTTCCTTATTTTATTAAAAAAAAAGTGTTTAAAAGGTACTAATAGGAGGAGACATTTTTTCCAATTTCATACGTTGACTGCGTTTCTAAATTATTTTTATAGATAGGTATTTACTTAAGGAAATATTGTTACTTTGTCTAATTACACGATTTTTTTTAGAATTATGATGAGTTAGACCAGCGAATGTCTTCAAGAAAGGAGAAGCTTCTACAACACGGATTGACCCTGCAACCATTTGGGGTAATTGCAGGATCCGTAGTAAAACCAGAAGGATTTGCTATGGACGTGGAATACCCCCCAGAAAGTGGACACGTTTGGCTGTTTATTGAAGAAATATTGTTTAATTTATAATTAATATTATAATATAAAAAAATAAATACTTACTGTTTTTTTATAATCCTGTATAGCGTTTCTATTTATTACGTTAGTAATTCAAAAACTCCCTAATAACGCAAACTTTAACTTTGCTTTTTAAGTAAGAATTGTTGCTACAGCAGGAACTACAATTACTTTTGACAAATAAACGCACTACTTATGACAGCAATTTATTTTGTTATGCTAACTAAATCATAGAGTTGCTACTTGAGTCAATTAAAAATAATAGTACCGGCAACAACGTTTTTTTGTAACGGCAAAATAAGTGTTTTGTAACGGTAGCAACACTGTTTAGTAATAGTAACAAGACTGTTTAGTAACGACAACAAACTCAGTCGACTTATGTGGATGCTACTTGTGGTAAGTCAGATGGTGTAGCATTCTTATTTTAGTAACCGCAGCAATGGTGATTATCTGTCCCCTATTTTATTACGATTTCTAGCTGTGGCAAGTCTATTTTCAGTAGCAGTTACTAGAAATTTTCCTCAGTGCAGCCATTACTTTTTGACATATTGTAACTTAAAAGTAAAAACAGTTAACTTCCCCTACGGAAAAATTAATGAGGCCTAAAATTTTGCTAATTCTGAACTTTGCATAGCCGTGAAAATATGTGCATGGTCCATTTATACTTTTAAGTTTTTTTATTAAAATACCTCATTTAACTGAGTCGCGAAGAATTGAATTATTAATGAAATTATGGTTGTTTTACGAACAGCACCCTGAATTACCACCGTGTTTTTAATTTTTTTAAGGAATTGGATTGTTTGCTATCAAATGTATCACAATTAACAAATTAACCCAGTATTACACTTTAAAAAAAGGTAATCTCACCATAATTGCTTTAACCTGATTAGATAACAGAGAACTCTTAACTGTAAACCATTATGATTTCGTCATCGAAAGCATCTCTTAAGTTTTGTCGCCTCCTAGGCATTTTCCTAGTTTTTCATAAATGGAAATAATATAGCTCTGAAAATCTAACCGATTTTGGTACTTTAGTTAACTTACTAAAGATACAATAGAAGCGATTGCCAAATTTTAAAGGATATTCTTGACCAATCAGCAAAAATCACAGAGAGGCGAAGGCATTTGTGCTCTGGTAATTTGAATTTGGATGTAGCCGCAATAATGGCGAAATCCGAAATTCAATATTATATTGCATAGCGAAATATATGGGTCAAAAGCTTGGAGCAAAATCAGTCATTAAGTTTCCACAACAATGTGTAATAATCATAATTAAAATAACATGTAATACATTGCGGAATCTGAAAATGGATATTACCCTTCTTTAAACCGCGAAGTAGTTCGAAAGATGAAAGGACATTTTTGGATTCCTGATAATCGAGGAACTAGTGTAGCTTGGTGAGTAATATATTGTTTACGTTTAGTTGAGGACGAAGAATCTCAGACATAATGAGCATAATGAATAAAAATGTAGCGATCGCTTTTTCTTATAAAATCAAAGTAGTTTCTTGAAAGTCAATGAATAAAAATTAAAGTAATTGCTTTTGCGTCCAGCGATTGCTTAAAAGTGCAGGAATTGCTTCTAGTTAATGCTTTTACCTTAAAAAATAGAAGCAATTGCTATCGTTTACTTAAAATGTCATGAATAAATTAAGGAATTGCGTTTTCTAGTGTAGCGAATGCTTTAAACTTTTTAAGGTAGGTCGACCCCTGCATCATTTGCTTGGTAGCAGTCGACTTTAGAGTTATGAACGTCCGCAAAAGAAAAATATACAGTATACGTAAAAATTGCAGATATGATGATTTCAGAAAGTTATATCGATTTGACTGCGAAAATGTTGAGTGGTTGGCAAATTATTTTTTGACTGATACTGGTAAAAGGCACTGTCGCCTTTAAATAAGATTAAAGTCTTTCTGCGAAAATTGTCGGATCCGGGCTTTCAAAATTTAGTATAGGTGAAAAACTCTGTGTTCACCAAACTACTGTCTGTAAGACATACACTTCTGTAATGGATATAGTTTTGGAGAAGGCCAATATTTTAATTAATTTTCCTACAAGTGCTAAAGCTGTTGCTTAAGCTAAACAGCTGTGTCAGAGAGATTTATTTATGTTCCTTCAATTTGTGAACGAATATCAATTATTGCTTGTCTTTAATTTCTTCATCACTACTATCACTTTTCTCATTTTCACTGAAATCTGTCATATCACAAATATAAGTTTCCTATTTTCCACAAAAACGTAAGAGATTACTATTGTACTAAATAAATAGACCAACTCTTTTGCAAATTAGGCACCAAACTGAACATAAAATCTATAAGTTGTGTTGAATAAGCATTTGCTACAGAGTTGCAAGTTGCTTCATAATGTTATTCATATCCAGATCTAGCAATTGCTTTTACTGATAGCATTTGCTATTAGTCAAGCAATTGCTTCTACTGATAGCATTTGCTAGTCAAGCAATTGCTTTTACAAAAAAGTAATTGCTTAATTTTTATTCATTAGGCTCATTGTTTTTTTTAATATAATTTAATTTTATACTCTTATACATAGATATCTGATACATGTATACAACTTGTATCATCTGAATTTTACCTAATTTTTGTAAGGATATATTTTTGATGGTGGAGAATTCCATAAAGTTTTATCAATTCCAACATTCCCGACGATGTAATTACTATAATAGTCTAAAAAAACGAAGAAATTAAAGTTAAATTATTAAATTTAGAATACTGTAATTAATATGCTAGGGATCGCAAGGCTATTATTATCTAACAAAAGAGAATCCAGGCTAAGAGACAAAAGGCACACCAATCAATAAAAGCACAGTCAGTCGTAGGAATTTAGCTTCGGTAAATTGGGTCCTTTAGCCGCAATAATTGCGAAATTCAATATTCTACTGCAATTAGGGAATATTTGGGTCAAGAATTATGAGCAAAATTCATCGAGAAATTCTAGAATTCAATGAAAAAAAATTAATCAAATTAAGATATTCTGATATTGAAATATTGCAACTGTGTTATAATATATAAGATCATATATATAGACTAACCTTCAAAAATACCGTGCGAGCAAAAAATATTTCCATCAAAGAGGGCCTTGCATCTAAGGACGTAATGCTTAGCAGTTGAGCTTAATACCTGTTGGGTGTCAGTAACTACCTGAATTAACAATCAATCAGTAATTCCGTCATCTTTGACAGTCGTTACAAGTAATTTGATTTATCGCTAATTTTTCCAATTTCTTGAATAATTCACACAATGGGCTTTACGGAACAGCACAAAACATTCATGGTTGAAGCGTATTTTCGAAACGGGGTTAGAGTAAATGGTGAGCGAACAAACCCGAACATTTTCCTAACGTTGCTTTTATTGTTGGGGATTTTTATCATTGCCTGAAAAGAACCGTGGCTGTGTTTAGGGAAACAGGTTCAATACAACACAAAAAAGGAGCAGGAAGACCATCTTTAAGAACTGAAGAACTTATCAAAAAAATTACCTTGTCGGACTTCCATTGTCTTTATTTTAAGTTGTTTCGGTTAGTTAGAGATACTAATTAACCGAAACGTTGTGTTAAGTAACAAAATAAAGACAATGGAAGTCCGACAAGGTAATTTTTTTGATATTACTTCATTGTCTACCACCTTCAAACACAAGAACTTGTTGCAAACGTTCGTGAAATAATGCAAAATACGCCAAAAAATTGTGTGTGGAGCAATTACTTGACGACGAACTACGTTTTGGATATTTTCAACAGGACGGTGCAACCGCCCAAACTATTAACTATTTACGTAATTTTTTCGACGACAGATTGATCAGTTTTCGAACAGATATTGATTTCCCACCTAGATCACCTTGTTTAACGGTTATGAATTACTTCGTTTTTTTCTCATTTAAAGAACACTATTTTTAAAACACCAGTTGCAAATTTAGAACAATTACAAGAAAGGATTATCCAAGAATGTGGTAACATTTCTTCAGAGATGCTGGTCAACACTTTCGAAAAAATGAAGAGACGTGTGAAATTATGCTTGGAGCATGGAGGTGGCCAATTTCAGCAATTTATGAAATTATTTTTCTTTTTCTTTCTGTATATTCTTACTTTGTTAATTTTGTAAGCAACAAAAATTAGTTTTTCTACTCCTTACTCGGTAAGTACTTCATTTTGATACTGATTTGAGGGAGGTAAGTACGTTTTACCTCCCTAGGGAGGTAAGTAAATACTTACCTCCCTAGGGAAGTACAAAGTACGCCAGCATAGAATTCTCGGTGACTCTTTCATCACTTGCAAACTACACCAATCCTTGAAGTCCTTGTAACACCGATTGTACCGTTCCTTCGATTTCTGAGGTAATAAAGCAGCGCAAGCTGCATTCGCAACTGCATCGATATTCATTTTTTCGATTTCTTAAAAAAACTGACACTGACAGAACGTTTGTTTGATTATGAACATTATGAATTCCATAGCAATCAACGTGTCAATACTAGAAAACCTGTCATACATACAGGGTATTTCAGTTGGATAGCTCAAATTATAAAATTAAAAAATATTTTTTTTTTAATTTGAGGGAACTGGAGTAGAAAAAATATAATACAAAACTCGGGAGGCAGTTAGTATTCTTGACCAGTCTCGGACTATTTTGCAAGCCCTCGCTATCGCTCGGGCGCAAACTATGTCCTCGACTGGTAAGTATCACCTGCCTCCCTTGTAGTGTAAATAACTGTTGTATTTGTCTTTATTTTATTACTCATTAGTTTGGCATATCATGTCATAATATGAATTTGACAAAATTTTAACCTAGATTTGGTTAGATATATCGTCGCCATATCATTGTGATCTAAATCAAGCCCTGCGTTTTTTAATCCAAGCCCACTTTGATGCAAATAATTTTTGCTCGCACGGTATTATTTGAAAACAATGCTTCCTAATCGGATACATAATGTAAAAGAAACTAAACCCAAATAGCAAAGATAAATGATACAGTGTTTTGATAGATGCATGTGGCGATTTAATGACTTGGTCACATCAGTCGAAAAACTTTTTGGTAAACTTTACAATAGTACATAACTTATTAAAGTTAAAACAACTTTGGATTCGGTGGCGCTTTATAACTTAATAACCTGTTTAAAGTGGCTTCGCCATCGCCAGTGGAACTCAGAATATTACACAGTCTTCCGAGAAGGCGATAAATTTTAAGAAAATATCCTCCATTAAAATTCTGCATATTTGTAATGGTGAAAAGTGCTATCCCTAAGGTTCGAGAAAGATGATAAACGGTCATTTTACAAAGTTACACCGTCTCGTGGACGACATGATTACGATGTTATACGATCTCACTAACGGCCAACTTAAAGGGGTTTTTACTTCCGTCTAGCCGTACCTCTGGAGACCTAGAATTCTGGATTTAAAGTGGTCCCTGGGCTCCTTTTCAATTAGCTTTTGATACTGAACGTTAGGTGATTTTTAAATTAGATAAAAATGGAACAAAGTGATCTTTTAAAAATAGTATTCTTTGTACTATAATTTGCCTCACGCGCTATGTTAAAAATATTCTTAAAAGGAATAGAGGAAGAGTTAATTATGATACATTTATCTACATAAAGTATTCTCACACCCTGAAAGCATAATGCTTAAACTGCTTCGTTAGGATTTTTCTTTTGGCCTTCAGTTGTGGATACATAATACATTTTATCTTAGAATGCAGTTTCACATCCAATTTATACAATATTTCTATTTCTACGTAGCGTTGGCTACTGGACAAGGGTTGATTTTAACGGCCCCAATGTGTATATGTCGTAGGCTAATTACAAATTCAGTCGTTTTATAAAACGCCTAGTCGTTTTATAAATGACTAGGTATATTGTACAATGAAGAATAAATACTGAATTTTTACAATTCGACTGAACTTTTTAGGCGTTTCATAAAACGCCCAATTGCTCTGAGGCTCATTGTAAAGGGTTCTTCAATCTCGTTTGTTTTAGGATATAAATGATTATAACTAGTCGTTTTATAAAAGACTGGCAAGTATTTAGGCATTTTATAAAACACCGATTTATATTGTTGCTTGATCGTATAATATTTCAAACAAATAAATAGTAAGTTGGACACTTTATTTTTGGCAGAACATCATATAATATATATTATGATAAGAAATTAATGGGTAACTTTTACAACACATATTTCGACATTCGGTACGTAAATTTAGATATATATATATTTACATAATGTAATCTAACATAACTTAAAAGTACTATTATTTTACTTATTTGAACACGGTCCGCTTGAATGATATTTACTATTGCATTTCAAGTAAGCCTTAAAACAAAAACACTTATTTGTATGGCACTGCGTTTTGCTTGCTTTGCAGGAACATTTTTTGAATCCCTGCCTCCCAAATATAGAAAACTTTGTTAAAGAAATCATTGGTTCGGAATATTCAATGTCAACGATTTCGTCTCTTGAAAACCATCGATTCAAACTTTCGTGCTTAGTACCAATTTGGTATACTCCATTTTTTTTTTATTTCTACGATAGTTCCCAATATATTTTTAGGGTCTAGTGGTCCCCTATCGAATGTAGGTACTTCAACCGCAATATTATGACCCAGAAATAGAGGTTTCAACTTCTGGTTGGTATTTTGAAGCATTTCTTCTGCAGAACGTTTTTGACTAGCAACACATCCCATTCCTTGTAACCAATATAAATCTGTGTTTTATAATATGCGGAAGTACTTTCCATTCTTTTACAAAATTACTAGTTATAATTAGTCATATCATAAAACAAACCAGAATGAAGAACCGTTTACAATAGGCCTGAGAGCAATTCGGCGTTTTATGAAACGCCTAAAAAGTTCAGTCGAACTGTAAAAATTTAGTATTTATTCTTCATTTTACAATAAAACGACTAGGCGTTTTATAAAACGACTAAATTTGTAATTAGCCTACGACATATTATACTTAGTTAGAAAGGGGTGAAAAGAGATACAATAATTTTAGGCACGGGCTGCAGCAATATTTTTACTGTAGATCTAGAAAGTAATGCTTGCAAAACGAATCTTAAACTGATTCTATACTTTCAATTTAGGATACATCGTTTTTTTTTTTCTGACATCTGGCCCTACTCTCATCCAAATGTAAAAATGGATAATATAAATTAATCATCAACGTCTACAATATCAATCATGATATTTTAATGCACTTTAGAATGTGGGATGATAAACCATATTTTAAATTTTTTTTTATTGCCACCTATTTGTGTTCCCTTATCCACTGAGATCTCTTAAACAACTTTATTAAGAAAACAAAGAGGCAAATACACGACACAGAACTGTTTATGTCTTTTAAAATGCTTTTTATATTTAAATGAACCCGTATTTCCATAAAACTCCTGTAATGCAGCGTCTTTTGAACTAGTTTGTATAACATTATAACGTATCAAACCGTAGATGTGGTGTACAGAAACCAATAAAGTATAGCTAGAAAATTACATAGATAATAACTGATAGGCAATCTTATATATATAAAGATTTTTATTCGAAAATAGGGTTATAAAAACAAAACTATAAGCAGAACTGACCGATGATGGGTTCGAATCAGTTTGCTAAAACGGTATTATCTGGCTCGCCGGACTTCACTTCAGTTAGATAATTTTTTAGAAAATGTAGATGCTTTTAATAAAGAACAAAAGGAAGAATTTCTCTAAGACAAAAAACTATAAGAAAATGTTAAACATATATATTAAAGGTACTATTTGCAAAAAAAAAGTAAAAAAAAAATATGTAAGCTGACTTTATAAGGTATGTAGCCCAAATTCCTGAGGCGAAATTGTATTTTTAGGATATTTTTAGAATCAGAAATCGAGGTCTGATCACAGTTTCGATATACATTGACTACATTGTAGAGGGCGCAGCAGCACTACTACTACCAAGCTCCATTACGTGCTTGTTTCTTAAAATATTTAATTTTTAGTTAAAAATTCTTATTCTCTGACATCTTTTGTCCAAAATGGTGTCTCTTCGAGCAGCCGTCCCTGAAATAATCGCATTTTAATGTTTTAGTGCGTATTGAAACTCATCGTCCCAATGGGTTAACAACGATTTCTTGGACCTGTCCTAAGCCTAACTATGATTTGTTTTCTGTACGCAATAAAATATAAACTACTCCCCCCCCCCCGGCCCCCCCTCCTAATACAAAATTCTGGTTGTGCCACTGCCCTGCATCTTATACTGACAAAATAATAATCCTGCCCTAGTATCGTCCAAAATTCATACAAGAAAGTCTTAAAAATCGTTTTTTTTGTAAATTGAATGTTTATTTTGTTACATGTAAGTAACACTATATGTTATTAATAACAGTTATAGTAATAACCTGAACTACACATAAACTGGTGTTATGTTTTAATAATTAGAATTTCTATTTAGAAAATCTATTCTGGCGTTAATTCCTAAAATTATACAACTCCACATACCCAAGAAACTTAAGCTCTATAGACATATTATGGCTATCATGTTTCCATTAATGTTTAAAACCGTACTGAACCAAAGTATTACATAACATTGTCTCGATGTTCAAAGATATTCATACAACAACAATCTAAGCTATCAAAACCCATTAGAAAGCGCCGGTACCGGGTATAGCCGTATAAGGATTTCAAATTTCACGCACCGCTGAGTTCATCAGATTCATTAAGATAATTAATTTATTTAAAACCAAGAAATAAGAGACTGTAATTATTTGAATTCTTTTTGATGAAGGTTTGATTTTTAAAAAAAGTTCCGTCCTTAATAAGTTTTTTTAATGTTTATGAACAATGATGAGTGTCGAAACGCCAGAGTAACGAGTTTTATACGTTGGTTGAAAAAGGTCTCAAATCATATTTGTACAGTCAAACGAGGTAAAGCGGATCAAAATTTAGGGCTATTTATTAGTTTCATTAATTTTTTTTTATAAAGCTTGATCGACAGGCGTACGACAGGGCTGTATATTGTCACCACTCTTATTCAACATCTATTCGGAGGCAATTTTCAAAGAAACTTTAGCGGAGGACATGGGAGGTATCAAAATTATTGGAGTATGTATCACCAATATCAGATACGCAGACGACACCGTAGTCCTTGCCGATAACATATCAGACCTACAAAATATGATGAATATAATAACTGAATATAGTGAGCATCATGGATTGGACATGAATATATCAAAAACCAAACTGCTAGTCTTCTCCAAGAGACCCACTGCTGAAACAATTCTGATTAACGGCAATCAGATTGAACAAGTCTCGTGTTTTAAATATCTAGGTACCATAGTCAACGCGTGGTGCGATCCGAAACGAGAGATCCGCTCCAGAATCGAACAAGCCAGGAAAACATTCATATGGGTTAAACCAAAGAAACTCTTAGGTGGTACAAACATTTTCTTAACGGGCTATTCATCTACCTATTTATTTTAGGCATCATATTAAATGCAACACGTGTGGCACATAATTTGGTGTATGTTTCACGTTATTTTCATACCTTATTTGTGTAGCCTATGCCTAGTTAGATATATCAATATACATCACCACTCCATACTTACTGAAAATAGGAAATACCCGGTATTTTACCTCTATTCATTAAACTACACAAAAACTAGAAATCCGTAAATATTAAATACCCACAAGAAACAACAAGGGATCCACAGAGAAAACTTAAAACACAACAATAAAAATTGCCCCGAACCGGTTCGGGAGTGTATTTTGAGTATGTCGATAAAGAAGGACAGGCCCATAATAAGAGGGTTGTGCGCATGTCTAATGCTGCTGGGAGAGACGGCATCGGACTGGAAGCCGTGCGCTGGGACGCATTTTGTCACCCATAAAACGTACTTTTGTTTGCGCAGGAGATAAGCTGTACGTATCTAAAGGTAAATTTCCATGGGTACAACCCAAACTAAGTTCCGAGTATTACTGATGAGATGAGGTGATTCCGCCAAACATCGCCAGCGCAACTATTTAACCGAGGGATGGCTTCGCAATGCGTTGTTCACGTCGCCAACACTAATTGATCTGTTGTCCTTATAGCGGGTATCTAAACATAGTATTTATTGTCTCATACTCACATTAAATACAACTGTAACTTGGAATTGGCCAGTACGGTACGGGGACAAGTTGCTTCTAGCAGCGAAATGATCAAATGGCCTTAGAAGATAATTTAGGGTATATTATAGTATTTCAAAGTTCCTTCGTGCCAATTAGCAATGAACTTTATGTCTACTAATTACATTAACTATTAAGAATTTGCTTAAGTTGTAGGTAATAAAAAGATCTACAACTTTTGTATTTACACTTTTTTCACATAACCTAAAAATTTATGTGAAAAATTCAAATAATAACCAAGTTTTTGGTTTTTTATTTTTATCTTTTACAAGAAAATTTTTTTTCACAAAATTTGGTAAAAACTTACCTTTTTATGTCCCAAACACACTGTAATTTTTTTGATTTAAAATATTTATTTTTTTCACTTTATTTTGACTTAATATCGAAAAAAAATACCCTAATTTTCAATCGAAAATTCTCACGTCAAAATATCTGCTTTTTTAAAAAAAGTCGGTGGTCCTTTTGTTCGTTGAAATCTCTGTTTACTGATGGTGTAAAAAAAATATACATTACTATGGTAAATGTGATGAAATCCCCTTTAAATCCTACCTTTAATTATATTTAGAACAACTATTTTCGCATATTTTTTGCGATCTTTATGTTTTATGGATTTGTAATTTTTTTGTTTATCAATGTAACATGGAATCTTACGTTTTTCGAGTAATTAAAGTATAAATTTTAATAAATAGCTCAAAATTGTACATAATAATTTTAAAAAAAAAATTCGGATTTGAGTTTTTTTCGTTTCTTTGCATTATTTGAGAACATTTACCATAGTAATGTATATTTTTTTTACGCCATCAGAAAGTAGAGATTTCAACAAAAAAAAGCACACCGACTTTTTTAATAAAGCAGATATTTTGACGTGAGAATTTTCGATTGAAAATTAGGGTGTTTTTTTTCGATATTAAGTTAAAATAAGGTGAAAAAATAAATATTTTAAATTAAAAAAATTACAGTGTGTTTGGAACATAAAAAGGTAAGTTTTCACTAAATTTCGTGAAAAAAAAAATTTTCTTGTAAAAGATAAAAATAAAAAACCAAAAACTTGTTAATTTGAATTTTTCACATACATTTTGAGGTTATGTGAAAAAAGTTTAAATAGAAAAGTTGTAGATCTTTTTATTACCTACAACTTTGCCATTTTACGTTTTTCCATAGGACTTGTAGTTTTGCCGGAAATCGAGATAAATCGTTTTCTACCCTTAAAAACTCACCCCCTTCCACTTCCCGACCTCGGATCACCCGTAAATTATTTTTCCTTTCATTTTTGTTATATTTTCTTCCTTTTCCAATGGGTTTCATCCTACTATTATTTTTTTTGGTTTCAAAAATTATCGACCCTGGTCTATAATGCATATCTATTGTGTCTAAAGTATATCCGATACCGTTCCCTTGTTACAGTCTTTGCGGATTAAAACTCGTTAATGCTAGAACTAATGGAATTAGACGCAATTAAAAACAACAAGAACGAGTCGTCAAATTAGCTTCAGTTTAAATGAGAATTCAATCTGCCAGACCGTAAACCCATTTGTTTGTTTACACCCTTCGATAAAGGTGTTGTAAATTTGTCCCTTCTAGGCAATAATGACATACTCGGTCGACAATCGAAGCAAAATCTGGTGGCTTGTTACGTAAATACCACAATCGGTAATAGCTCTGTTAATGATTGAGGTGGGCTTAACCTGTTTAATGTATACTTTACACGATTCCCTTAGTAAGGAGCTCTAAATTATAGGGGTTAAGACGTCATAACTCATAGAAATAGGTGCATTATTTGGGTAAGGTAACTGGAAAATGATTTATTTAGCAGCAAGTGCTATATACCCTATGAAAAATGGGTCTTCTGGTCACGATAAATAATAATAATAATAATAATAATAATAATAATAATAATAATAATAACTCTCAACCATGTTTGCCAACTATGCATGTTTTATAATTAGAAGCCATAAGCTGTGAAAGTTCTATGAACCTTTTTTAAAGTTACGCTATTGAAAACTAATAAATTTGAAATTATAATTTTATTTACAAGATATACTTTTACAGCGTTTTAAAATTGTTTACATTAATTACGTTTCACGTATTACATTTAACAATCAATTCTATACACAGACAGACAGAAATTATGCCCCATACCTATTCTCAACCGTTTCCGAAATATTGACTTTTAAAACAAAAGAGACAAACTACAAAATATGCAAAGCAACTATTTTATAAACAGACAAAACCTTTTCGAATTATTTTATAAATGTTGAAAATGTCCTCCACAAACTGTTTTGCAGTACATCAATCGAACTAAAAATTCCTGTTGTACATTTTGTACTACATGTGGAGAAATTTCTCGTATTACTTATCGAATGGGTTCCATAAGCGGATCTATCGAGTTGAGTTCAGATTTATAAACTAAATTTTTCAGATTAGGCGATCCGGCTGCTGGGTGTTCACTGTATTGACCCCCATCTATCAATCCACCGCTTCGGAAAAAAATTGTATTTAGGTACCTTACATGAGCACCATCCTGTTGAAACCATAAGGTTAAATTAATTGATTCAGCCGATACTTGGTGGAAATCCCTCTAAATAAAATCAATTTAAAAAAAAACTAAACATTATTAAACAAATTGCAGTTAATAACGGATATAACTCAAATCTAATTGACCAAATCCTAAAAAAAAAACTTACAAAAAGGCTATTGACTTAGTTTTTCCTAGAAGCAAATACTCTGATCAATTTAAAGTTGTCACTTTCTTTGGACAACCTAGCAAAGTAAATGGCAATTTTCTTAACAAACTTGATATAAATGTGTGTTACAAAACTAATAACTATTTAAGTAAATTTATCTAAAACAATAAAACTAAAAGCGATAGAAACAAAAAATCAGGCGTCTATAAATTAAAATGCAAAAATTGTCCTAAAACATACATTAGCCAAACGGATAGACATTTTGACAAAAGAATACAGGAACATTATAACAGTTTTCTAAAAAATAAAACAGATTTAAACTATGCTAACCATTTACTTGATTATCAACATAATTTCGATCCTTCCTTTAAAATCTTACACACAGAAAACCAAGGCTCAAACCTAAATTTCTTAGAATCTATGGAAATAAATAAACTTAAAAATACGGACCTGTTACTTAATGATTAACTAGATTTAAATAATTCACCTTTGTTAAATTTATTCTGTTGACCATATACTTAAGATTTTATAAATTACCCATATTGTACCTAATTTAATTTAATTTTTAAACCCTCTGTTGGATTTTCCCGTTATTGTAAGCCTTCCACTGTTTTATTTACATCTTCAATAATTAAAAAAATTATTGCACCCAAATTTTTATTTTTCACCTTTATTAAATCGTTGTCATCTGACGAAGCTACAGTGTTAGCGAAACATGTCCTTTTTCTAGTAAATATAGTGGAAATGTACAAGTTCAACTTTGTTTTACTGTATCCCATAATACTATAATACATAAGGTTAAACTTGGTAAATCAGGTTCATTACCTATTATCTGAAAATAAAGTGGCAAGAGCTGGAACCAGATCATTTCGAATGAAATTTAGATATATTTCTCCAGTAAGGCGCTTATTAAAGAAAAATGGTCCGATTACCCAATTTTCAACAATGCCCGCCCAGACAATTATTAACCTTTTCAGTATACTGGGTATTATTTTCTATAAACAAGTGAGGATTTTCATGTGTCTAGTATTTATATGAATGAAAATGAGAGTCGGTTGTACGCCGTATTTTATCAAATAAAACATTATTTTTGTATTCAGCGTAATATATTCACTATTGCCTAGCGCTTTCGGCCCATTATAAGCCCTGATGATGGCCTTATAATGGGCCGAAAGCGCTAGGCAATAGTGAATATATTACGCTGAATACAAAAATAATGTTTTACTAGTATTTTTTATAGTTTTGTCCATAGTTGACCATTTAAAGAAAATAGAGCTTTATTTGAAAAACAAATTCTTTGGACAATTCGTGCGTGATTATCAGTAAGCTCAATCATTATTTCGCAAGATTGCTCTAGCCGATCAGGATCATCGATATCTCTTGTAGAATTACTGGTTTGTAGGGATGAATCTCCTCTTTAGCATGAAAGTGTTAACAGTTCGTTAACGGTTGAAGATATGTATAGGGCATGATTTATAAAAAATGTCTAGAATGGATTTAAGAATGTTTATTAAAAAAAAATGTGTGTTGACATCTCAAACTTAAATAGCAAATTGTCATTGTCAACGCCTTAAAGATTGTGACTTAAAAGGTTTAGAAGATAAGATAGTGTCCGCGAAAATAATTACAAAGCTAATATTGTGGCATATCGGACAAGTGTGTTAGGTACACACTGTTCTTCTAAACATTTTTATGACTTTTCTTAAACGGATTGCACGCATTCTAGTGGGTACCAGCGTTGATCTGTTTTTGCAAAACGGAAGATGTTTCTGTGGAAACGCAAGTAGCGTTCCCTATACTGAAATGTGATGCACTTCGTGGTTTATTTAGTTGTCTACCTTTCGATTATTACCAGTGTGACTTCCTTTTATAGTGGAGTTAATTCCGCTGGGATGGCGCTACGGTATATTGATGGCCGCTTTGATTTTGCAAAAGGCTTTTAATACATCTTACCGCCGTTGTCGGGATTGCTTGGGGTATGACTGCCCGTAGAGTCCTAACAAGAACAAAATACTGCCGTCGTGGTCTACCCGCCCCAGGGTATCCATTGTGCTTGGACCCTGTGTATTTCAATATAAAAAAAACAGTTACACACTTGTCCGATATGCCACAATATTCGCTTTTTAATTGTGACTTAAGTTCACTAAGTCAAGAATCATATCAATGGTGCATACCAGCATTAAAGTGTTAATATTTCGGAAACTGTTGGTTTATGAAAAACGACTAGAATTGATTGTAGAAACTAAATATGTAAAATTTCAAACATTTCAGAACTTAGCGTTGACACACGTAGCATTTTTATGATCCTTTGTCTCTAATAACATTTTATAAAAAAAAATGCATTTGAACACAATTAATTTGACGGGTCCGAGCGATTCTTGATTAAGTTGACGCGTATTCTATACAGGGTGTCCGGGAAAATGTGGGAAATCTCCCGGATATAAAAAAAAACACGTGAAAAGAATATTACAAGTTCATATAAACTTCTTTCGTATCGGCCTTCTCTTAGGAGATATGGGCTCTAAAAGCTTCCATGGAATTAAGTTTTTGACACATAATTATTAAACCAACAGGTATACCCATTTCAATTTTTTTTTCAAATGATCTATACCAGGTAAGACCCTTCAAATTACTATCCCAGAATGCGAATTACTCACAGCTGCAGGGACGGACTAGCTGTGACACTAATGTGCCCATTTTTTTACGCCCTGTAAGATAAAAACTTTGGACAACGTTTTTTACATACGTTTAACTATTGACTAAAAATTAAGTACTCTTCATTCATGTCGCTTACCCTAACCGTTTTTGGAAAAACGTAATTTTTAACATATTTACATCATGTATATTTAGCGTATTTCAATAAAATATACATCTTTGTTCCTATAAATTATAAATGTTCACTTTTAACTGCTTAATATTAATAGGTACACGATCGCAATAAAATGACGTTTTTCCGAAAACGGTTAGGATTAGCGACATGAATAAAGAGTACTTAATGTTTAGTCAATAGTTAAAGATATGTAAAAAACGTTGTCCAAAGTTTTTATCAAAAATGGGCACATTAGTGTCACAGCTAGTCCATCCCTGCAGCTTCGCAACACTTTCTGGGATAGTAATTTTAAGGGTCTTACCTGGTATACATTATATGAAAAAAAATTGAAATATACCTGTTGGTTTAATAATTATGTGTCAAAAACTTAATTCCATGGGAGCTCTTTGGGAGCCCATATCTCCGAAGAGGAGGCCGATACGACAGAAGTTTATATGAACTTGTAGTATTCTTTTCACGTGTTTTTTTCATATCCGGGAGATTTCCCACATTTTCCCGGACACCCTGTATAAAAGGCAGATCCGTTTCTTTATCATACCACTGTATATCTCCGAAATGATTTCCATATTTTTGAATGCTCGACTCAAATGGTAATTCTTCAACATTTAACAAAAGTATGCATGAAAGTATTAAATTAATAACTTGCATGTGCGCCAACAAGATAAAAACTTCCTGTAAACAAGTTAAAATGCATGTCAGTTTAGTTCTCGTACTAATAAATAATTTTTCGGTGGTCCTAGTGTAACTCTTTGTGTGTATTTTATACAACCAGTATGATTATTACTTTTTCATGCGGTGCTAGTCACGCGACATTGTCATGACTTCTCAGCAAGTATTCTGATGCTAAATACGTTGCATTTAGTTTCCGCCAGCATAGTCTTGCTAACCATACATTTTCGTTATCTTTTTGGATACAATCCAGGGTTCTTATTTAGCTTGTCGCGTGTAAAGTGAAAGAGTTGAAATTCACGATCTTTATCTTATTTACAAATAATGATTTCTTACCACCTTTGATGAAGTTGATGATAAAATATTAGCAGAACACATACCTGAAAAAGAAAAAATACGTTAATTACCACAACGTTACGAGTTATCTCATATAGAAATGAGGAATTTGAAATATCACAAATTAACACAGTAAAATAGTTAGCACCGTGCGAGCAAAAATTATTTGCATTTTGGATTAAAAAACGTAGGGCTTGGTTTAGATCACAATGATATGGGGACGATATATCTAACCAAATCTAGGTTAAAATTTTGTCAAATTCATATTATGACATGATATGCCAAACTAATGAGTAATAAAATAAGTAGACAAATACAAATTTATTTTTGTTGTTTAAAAAATTAACAAAGTAAGAATATACAGAAAGAAAAAGAAAAATAATTACATAAATTGCTGAAATTGGCCACCACCAAGCTCCAAGCATAAATTCACACGTCTCTTCATATTTTCAAAAGTGTTGACCAGCATCTCTGGAGAAATGTTACCACATTCTTGGATAATCCTTTTTTGTAATTGTTCTAAATTTACAACTGGTGTTTTAAAAATAGTGTTCTTTAAATGAGGAAAAACGAAGTAATCCATAACCGTTAAACAAGGTGATCTAGGTGGGAATTCAATGTCTGATCGAAAACTGATCAATCTGTCGTCGAAAAAATTGCGTAAGTAGTTAATCGTTTCGGCGGCTGTATGGGCGGTTGCACAGTCCTGTTGAATATATTCAAAACGTAGTTCGTCGTCAAGTAAAGCTCCTCAAATGGATTCAAAATATTGTCTCTATACCGCTGTGCTGTGTTTCAAAATCTGCGGCTTGTATTTCTTGGAATACTTGCACTTTATAAGGAAATAAATTTAGCTGCTTCTTAAAAATAGTCCTGCATGTTCCATAAGATCTTCCCACTTCTTGGGACAGGCGTCTTATACAATTTGTTGGCGTATTTTGCATTATTTCACGAACGATGGCAACAAGTTCTTCTGTTCTTACAGATGGTCTTCCTGCTCCTTTTGTGTGTTGTATAGAACCTGTTTCCCTAAACATTGCCACGGTTCTTTTCAGGCAATAATAAAAATCCCCAGCAATAAAAGCAACGTTAAGAAAATGTTCGTGAAAATCGTCCATGCACAAACCCGGATTGTATTGCCACTCACCATTTACTCTAACCCCGTTTTGAAAATATGCTTTAACCATGAATGTTTTGTGTTGTTCCGTAAAGCCCATTATGTGAATTGTTCAAGAAATTGGGAAAATTAGCGATGAATCAAATTACTTGTAACGACTGTCTAAGATGACGGAATAACTGATTGATTCAGATAGTTACTGACACCCAACAGGTATTAAGCCCTACGGCTAAGCATTACGTCCTTAGATGCAAAGCCCTCTTTGATGCAAATAATTTTTGCTCGCACTTTAGGTAAGTGATATACTGTATATATATATTTAAAGTTTTTTTTGAAACGTTATTTTATAGATTCTATTTTTACCAATTACTAACTACTAATAAGGATATAATATGGAAGCTTCTTAAGCGAAATGTAATTTGATTAAGTTCCACACACACACACAGCAATCTAAGCCAGCCTGTGCAGCTCCCTAAAGGTAAGCAAATTTAACTACGTTTGATCGAATTTTCCATCGTAATGGCCGCATATAGAGCGTAATGCACAATCCTTTACCTGATCGAATAGGTATGTTTGTTGTTCCAACTCTGGATCCTTTCTAAATACAAGTGACATGTCATGTTTGTACTTGCTAATGATAAGTTTATTGCAATCAACCAGCAAATTCGGTTCTGTTGTCTGTTTGTTTTGTCAAGTAGGATCGATACTAATTTGGTTATAAACTGGCGCTTTAAATCCCCAATGTTACTACTGCTGTTTGCCGAAGTCTTGATTCACGATGTCTCTACCTTACCGTGACTACCTAACATGCACCTTATTTGCTTTGTAAATGACGGAAAATGATTAATTTGTGAGTTTGTTTATTTGCTTACATCTACCGAAAGCATCTCAAAAATTCCGGACATGCATGGAGCTCCCCTTACCAATAATACTCTACTTTTTATTATACCTACTTCAAACCCATTACCGTAATTATAAAATAATAATAATAATAATAATACATTTTATTAAACAAATTGAATAAACAACCATCATTACATCAATAAGATTGAAACGTACATGCATTATCTTATAATCACTTTAAGTTAAGTTTGTACCTAGATGCTGTGATGCATCTGTATGTACAGATAAAAGTAAATGTATATAAGAATTTTTTATATAAAAATATCAATCTAGGCTGCCAGTTGCAAAGTGATATCACAGAGAAAAATACCCTTAAAAAGTAAATAAAAAACAAAACAAAAGAAACAAAGTCCCAAAAAAAAAACCAATCCATAAAAGGACATTAAATTATCACACATTACATTCTAATAACTAAGGTACTCATTGTTTAAAAGAGATTCTGAAATTTTGACCAGTTAGAGAAAATATATGTTCTACATTTAAGTTTATATAACTTTACATTAGTAATATTTTTTATCTCAGTTGGTATGATATTAAAAACCTTTGGAGCAAGGTAGTTTGTGCTTCTTAAATTTAGATTTTTGTTACTGTTTGGAATTATCAGATGTTTATTGGCTCTATTTCTAGTTGCATAAAGGTGGTTTACATAATTCCTTACTTTAGGTTTTTTATAAATAAATGTGCACATATCCAATACATATAGAGAGCGAATATTCAGAATTTCTTCAGAGAATAGAAGTTGAGTAGAGAATAGTTTATTCTTTCTAAAGATTACTTTCAGTATCTAGTTTTGAACCACATTCAATTGTTTTAAGGTATTTTTATACAAGCCACCCCATACGACAAGACCATACCGTAACAGTGACTCTACTAGAGCTTTATAAACGTTAACAAGGAGCCCTTTAGTCAATATATCTCTCAGAATATAAAACTTATGCACTAATTTTCTAACGCTACTGGTAAGCTTAGATACATGTTGCTCCCATTTAAGGTTTTTGTCAATGATGACACCCAAATATTTTATATGTGTTACCTCACTAATACAATCATCAAGGTTATCTATTTCAATTTGATCAAAATTGGGTCGATTGGCCGAAGTAAGGGAAAACGCAATATATTTGGTTTTACTTATATTTAGGGTTAACTTATAAGTATCAAGCCAATTTTTTATTTTACCCATGCCCAATCTTGTCGCTCGTTTAAGATCAGACCAGGTGTCACCATAGAACAACACCGCAGTGTCGTCATAGGAAACCACAGAACCATTTGGCACATTAATATCAGTTAAAGAATTTATATATGTTATAAATAAAATAGGGCCTAACACAGTGCCTTGTGGGACACCTATTTTAACCACCAGAGGCTCACTAGTAATGTCCCCAATCCTCAATACCTGAGTTCTCTCATGAAGATAGCTTCTGAAGACCTCCAACGCTGTGCCCCGCACCCCATAAGAGCTCAACACCTTAAGAAGCCCATCATGGGGAACAGTGTCAAAGGCCTTCGCTAAATCCAGAAAGACAAAAACAAAAATCTTATGGAAAAAATCACGGTATTTCACTCTAGGATTCGCAGTTTACTTTTGTGTAGTAGCATACTAGTTAAGGGCAGGCTTAGCGCCAAGCAAGTAGGTCAGTGCTTTTCGCCAACCCCATTTTACATCTCGGTAATGCATGTTAGCCTGACGGGACCTACGTGGGTTCCGAACCACAATTTACCGGCAGATGTTATTCTTGGTACAGTTTTACACACCTCTTGTGTACCACAAACCTCCACGGGGACAGCCTATTATGTCTGTATGGTAGACCGCATCAGTATTGCCGTTTCAGTACATTTGTACTGAATCTAGTACATTTTAGACAGCAAAGTACAAAAGTACATTTTACCATAAATTACCTGAATCTAGTACATTTTCCCATTTTCGAAGGGGAACAAAATAATTAAAAATAAAATAATTTCATTTCATACGAGAGGATCTTCGCAGTAATCAAATTTGAGGCACCATTCGTCTTTTGGATCCGTGACGTCATTACTTGATGCGCGCACCATTTAACGCATGGCATTAATAGGGTCTCGCAACCAAGAGGGTTTTTAAACTCTTTCAAATTATTTTTTTATTTTGTATTTGTTGCAAGTTTAGAGGAATGTATGGTATATCGGCAACCGGTTTGTTCGTTGTTACCCAGAGCATTTTTTTTAAATTAAATTTTATTTTCCTAAAATAATATTAGTTGAAAAAATTGAATTACAAAAAAAATGCTCTGGGTAACAACGAACAAACCTGTTGCCGATATACTTTTTAGAAAACAAACCCGAACAAACCCAAACAAATACAAAAAGGGATGATTTTAAGGTTACACCAAAAGCGGAGAGACGAAAGACGAAACGAAATGTGACAGAAATGACAATGACACGACACCATATTATGATACATTTATCGGTTCCAAAATTCATTACTGCGATCCTCTCGTTCATTACATTCAAATGTTGATATATTATTTAATACCAACCTACAATTCATTTTTAAAACAATGATTTATAACTATCATATCGTCCAACACTATAGTCTATATTCACTCGATTCCCCGGTTTAGTGTAGGTTAATGCGATTTATTATGTTTAGTTAGTTTAGTCTCGTTGGTGTCTTGTGAATCACATAATAGACTTATAATTTAGCCAGTAATTTGGCTGACATGGACAAGTAAGTTTTTTTTGTAGATTATTTAGTTATTTGGATATGAATATAATTATGTATATTGGTAATTTTTCACTTTACGTGACAGGCCAATTTATTGATTTTTTCCTGAATAACACACAAATTGATTGTTTTTACATCGTCTTTAAATTCTGGCGGAATAAACCTTATAGTTATCAACTGTCTTACGGGACAGTGGAGTAAATAAAGATACTGGGTGGTCAAAAAATACCTAAAAACAGTTTAACAAAATAAAAAAATATCGATTTTTAAAAACACATTTCTTTAGTACATTCTAGTACATTTTCCAGCTGCTTGTCAGTACATTTTAAAATCCGGTTGCGGCAACACTGGGCCGCAGAGTCCCCCAATCCATCGGGGTCAATATCAGAACTGTCACTCCACTGGAAATCCGTCCGAATTACCGAATCCTCCGATTCACTGCTTTCCCTCATTTATCCGGATCGGTAGGTACAGAACATGCGTCACTATCTGCCCTAAATCATTCACTTGGTTCAGAGGTACCTCACTTCTCAACAACAAGCCGAAGGAACACCAGAATAATACCGGAGGAGCCGGAGAAGCCCACAGCTGTATCGTATCGCAGTGTTTTTGCCATTGAGAATGTCAGTGTGTATGTAGTATGGTGGCCTGGTCCACTAAACCTCGGAACCGAACCAGGTATCTTCCATTTGCTTACCTTTCTTCTTTGTAACTAATAATATTAATGTATTACTGCTAGAGGCAAAATTTCCTAAAGCATCATAACTTGTTTATTTTAACAGAGAAAGCGTAGTACCAATTTTCAGCAATATAGCTTAAAATTATAGACATTTATATATCCCCCTCAAAATATGTTACACCCCTTTTTTCAACCCCTTGTTTTATTAAAGATACCAACACATACACATACCAATTTAGAGACCTCCACCAGTTGTAGCTTCTGCGATACAGAAATTCCAATAAAAATTTCGACCCCCCTTTTTACCCCTTTATGAGTTGATTTTCGAAAAATCTTTTCTTCGTTATAAGAAAAAGACATCCTTGAAATTTCACGATCATAGGATTAGGGGTTGATGAATCACTCAGTCTGTCATGTTACAATTTATGTAATCGTATAGATCGATTACATTGTAATCAGTCTAAAAGAAGACGTATTTAGTAGAAATAAATTAAAAAGACGACCCATTTTTTATATTCCGTGACAAATGAATTTTTAACAATACTAAAACACCAACGCTTAAATAATTCTATTGTTTTATTCAAAGCGACCTTTACAATACGATTCAATGCATACTTCCACAACGCCCACGTGCACCATAACGACAATGTTCAAAGTTAATTTTAAATTTAAGCGGAATTTCCATTTCTAAGTTATCATTTTAGAAATGTTAAATAATTACACGAGTAAGTAAAATTTACAAATCCGTACGAGTTTTCTATAAACAACATCGTTTATGATTTAGAAAATGTTTCTGCGGAAATACCAGCACTAAAACATGTTTAGCGGCGTGTAGACAACGTTTTTTAAAATTGAAATAGTATATTACATAACAAGTGTTGAAAGTGATACCCACCAAACGAGGAGGTATTTAGCACAAGGCGTTAGCCGAGTGCGGAAATTCTCCGAGTGTGAGAAAATCACTTTCACACGAGTAATGTACATAATTTTTCCTACGACCATACAAAATAATCAAAAAGAGTTTGATTTGTTTTTAATAGTTTGTAGGTATCACCATTGTGTTACACAAATTTCTTCAACACTAGAGTTGTAAAATTTATTTCAACTCTAGAGTTGAAAAAATAAAAACAATGTCCACTTACACATTTTAACTTTAACTTTTTCTAATATTTGCTTACGCACATCATACCTACTATCTATGTACAGTGAATAAATTCCGTTTTTGATTTTTTAGCTGCTTGCATTCTTTCATTAAAACAATAATATACCTAAATACACAGGAAAATAAAGGGTTTATCCTTAATATACATACAAAAACAACACAACACAAAACTAAAACATAACCTCAACATTATAGAAAGATAGAGATGGAGTTAAATATCGATAGCTTGTTAATTATAAAAGTTCTATCTATATTCGATTTGTTTTGAATATTGCTAAAATAAATTTACTTTCTTAAAGCATATTCACTTGTCCCATATCCTTAAACATTGTATGGATATTTTTGACAATGTTGACAGGTTTGATGGGTTGCCTGACATATTTCCCCTTTTTAATATATTATTATTTTGATCATAAATACTCTTAGGTTCCCAAAAATACCGAAAAAAAAAGGATTTTTTATAATTGCAGTAATGCCCTAGTGTACTTTACCCCACCCAGCACCCCAATTCGCTCCACGGGTCCCGTAAGTTTGTTATTTTTTTAAATAGTTTTGCTGTCAAATTCGTCGGCCATCAGCTGTTTTATATTTCAACACACGTATTGAAAGAAAATATTTTAACACGCGTGTGATATAAAGGACTTCCTAGCCAAGTTAGGCGTGCTTTATTTCTTATTTTCATAGGTGGTCGTAGGAAAAAGTTATATGCTTTTGCCGGGGATCGAACCCGGAACCTCTCGATTACCAGCCGAACTGTCTACCAATTGCGCTATGGCATGGCCGAAGTTAGAGAGTGAAGTTCAGGGTCTCCGTATAGCACAATTGATAGAGCCTGCGACTTCCAGAGGTTATTATAAGTTAGTTTAGTTTAGCTAGAGTGCAACCATATACAGTGGCGTGTCGTGGGGTTTGCGTTCGGAGGGATGCAATAGAAATCCAATACCAAATGACATATAAGCAAATTGCTCGAAAAAGTATCTATTTATAAAAAAAATTTAGGTAAATTAATACATACATTTATAAATGTTTTTTGAAAACCGACGCGTAAAAGATCGGTTTTCGGCCCGTCGTTCACATCATATTATTGACAAAATTCATTTTTATTAGTTCGAACTCGACGCGCGCTTACGCCACAACAAAGTCCGAAATGTATAAAGCAATGCAGGCGCTAAAATACCGCGGCCGTAGAGTCCCTAAATAAATCAGATATAACCGGGTGACGTTCGGGTTCGTTCGGCGAAATTTATATACGCCAGGCGAGATTCACCGTCCGTCGCAGCGTTTCAACGACGGAATTCAATTATCTAAAATTTACACGTGGAGGCTTGCTTATCGTTGGTCAACGAAAACG
Organism: Polydrusus pterygomalis; assembly: GCA_963969555.1. Lineage (NCBI taxonomy): Eukaryota > Metazoa > Arthropoda > Insecta > Coleoptera > Curculionidae > Polydrusus > Polydrusus pterygomalis. Next base: position 28,325,353 of record OZ018379.1, read on the forward strand.
GACAATTAGATATGAGTTCAGAATTGGTGAGTTGCTATGGTTTTTTAAAATTTAGAAATATTAGTATTAAAATGAATAGTAATAATTAACATTTAATTTGTGTGTTATGTTAAAATTCCTAGGAGGGGCGCGCGGCCACGCGGCCTTATAGAGTAACCGCCACTGACCATAGATTTCTAATAGGGTGCAACTCAATATTTATATCGAAATCTGGTGGGTAGACTGTATTGCTTTCGAAAAGACTTCCTTCCTTATGGTCCAACCTTGACAAAAAAAAATTTAACGCCAGACAATCAAATATTACGTTTGATCAAACCCAAAATAATGGTCATTAGTTCTTGATACGCTATAATTTGACAATCACGTATTGTATGTGTTTTATCGGGATAACAGACGAATCGATATTAATTTGTTTAATGAAGTGATGACCTGCTTCCACGTAACTCAGTCCATTATATGTTTGTTTGCAACTTAGCCGCTGATCTCTCCGTCCTCGTTTTAGTAAACAAACTTACAACATTGTAGATGATTGAGCCGAGATGTTTTATTGTCAGTGGCGGATTCAGAAAAAATTGACAGGGGGGGCACTTACTTGTTATCTTGGGGTGCACGAAAAGCCCGTTGCGGACAAAACGCGCCGTAGGCGAAAATTTTTTAAGACTACGCCCAAATTTGGTCAATAATTTTTAGTAAATATTTTTAAAATGTATGATTACCTACTTATTTTATTGAAAATGAAATAAGATAAAAAAAATAAAAAAAGGCCAATTTATTTTTCATTAGCGGGTACATTGTTTAAAAGTAAAGTTCAATCTTCTGGTTTTATTTCCAGCAAACTTATTAATAACAATAAAGTCCCTAGATCTACACTTTGTGATCTGTGTCAAGTTAATTTCGGGTTTAGGTCTTCCCTCAATTTTAATTTCAATTTTTTGCTCAATACTTAATGAGCTAAAATTGTTTCTCAAATATTCCACATTCATAGCCGTTTTGGCATGTTTATTTTTATTAAAATAAGTCCTTACTACCCCAAAATAATACACTTTCTTTGTAAAAAAAAACCACAGATTACAGTTTTCTGTAACAAAACACAAATTCTAAAATCCTAAAATGTATGCTTTTTATCTAACGTGCTTTTACGCCATCTCTTCGCTAATTATCAAACCACGTTGAAAACCTGATTTTTAATATCCATTTCTAAATGCTGTAAAGTTTTGGCATCAAAAAAATATTTGGTTGTTACAGTACAATGCTTTGTCACTGTGTTTGAAATTTTGGGTGTTGCGCTTAGGTTGGTTCGTGCGAAATTATTATGACAGGGGGGGCACGTGCCCCTGTGCCCCCCCTCTAAATCCGCCACTGTTTATTGTTATATGGTGTGTTGTACAGTTTTTGACGCCTCTACCGTGCGAGCAAAAATTATTTGCATTAAAGAGGGCTTGGATTAAAAAGCGTAGGGCTTGGTTTAGATCACAATGATATGGGGACGATATATCTAACCAAATCTAGGTTACAATTTTGTCAAATTCATATTATGACATGATACGCCAAACTAATGAGTAATAAAATAAGTAGACAAATACAAATTTATTTTTGCTGTTTACAAAATTAACAAAGTAAGAATATACAGAAAGAAAAAGAAAAATAATTACATAAATTGCTGAAATTGGCCACCGCCATGCTCCAAGCATAAATTCACACGTCTCTTCAAATTTTCGAAAGTGTTGACTAGCATCTCTGGAGAAATGTTACCACATTCTTGGATAATCCTTTCTTGTAATTGTGCTAAATTTGCAGCCGGTGTTTTAAAAATAGTATTCTTTAAATGAGGAAAAACGAAGTAACCCATAACCGTAAAACAAGGTGATCTAGGTGGGAATTCAATGTCTAATCGAAAACTGATCAATCTGTCGTCGAAAAAATTGCGTATGTAGTTAATAGTTTCGGCGGCTGTATGGGCGGTTGCACCGTCCTGTTGAAAATATCCAAAACGTAGTTCGTCGTCAAGTAATTGCTCCACAAATGGACTCAAAATATTGTCTTTATACCGCTGTGCTGTAACTGTGTCATGGAAAAAAATGGGACCAACAATTCTTCTTCGGGAAACAGCTAACCAGACACCAATTTTTTGGGGTTGCAATGTGGAATCTACAAAAAAATGGGGATCTTCACTACTCCATATGCGTGTATTCTGAGAATTCACATAACCGGAGAGGTGGAACCAGGCTTCATCCGAAAAAAATGTCAGGTCTAATAAATCATTTCTTTACAATAAATTTTGGGTAAACCATTGAGAGTAATTCCTGCGTCTTTCAAAATCTGCGGCTTGTATTTCTTGGAATACTTGCACTTTATAAGGAAATAAATTTAGTTGCTTCTTAAGAATAGTCCTGCATGTTCCATAAGATCTTCCCACTTCTTGGGACAGGCGTTTTATACAATTTGTTGGCGTATTTTGCATTATTTCACAAACGTGTGCAACAAGTTCTTCTGTTCTTACAGATGGTTTTCCTGCCTCTTTTTTGTGTTGTATAAAACCTGTTTTCCTAAACACAGCCACAGGCAATGATAAAAATCCCCGGCAATAAAAGCAACGTTAGGAAAATGTTCGTGAAAATTATCCATGCACAAACCCGGATTGTATTGCCACTCACAATTTACTCTAACCCCGTTTAAAAAATACGCTTCAACCATGAATGTCTTGTGCTGTTCCGTAAAGCCCATTGTGTGAATTGTTCAAGAAATTGGAAAAATTAGCGATGAATCAAATTACTTGTAACGACTGTCAAAGATGACGGAATAACTGATTGATTGTTAATTCAGGTAGTTACTGACACCCAACAGGTATTAAGCTCTACGGCTAAGCATTACGTCCTTAGATGCAAGGCCCTCTTTGATGCAAATAATTTTTGCTCGCACGGTACAAGGAAATTAAGTTGCACTTTTATTTTATTACTCTAAAACTGTCCTTTTTTTTTCAAAATTATCAGCTACATGATACCTACCTTCGGCAATGGACCAGAACTACGTGTCTAATGTCAACTTTTCCATTCGTTTCATAGTGCCACGTATTTCTGTAATTAAAAAACGTTTCTTAATACTAAAAACTCCTGGCTGTCTATTAGAAAACTAAATACAACTTCTGCTATAACAGCAACTTGTTTTAACGAAGTACTTCACCGTAATCTTATTAGCAAATAACTAAATTGATTAAATCCGCCTTTGCCAAGAAGCACTGAAGGCTTGGACAAACAGTTACCCCCGCGCCCTCTTGATATTTTGGAGAGGGATCTTCAAGTGAATTACCAAAGTTGGTATCAATTCTCGTCTGATGATGGAACATTTCAATTGGTTTAATTTTTAATTTGGTAAATATATTTTATTTAAAACCCCATCATGATAATGTTTAAAATAAGATGTCAAAAAATAAGATTTGAGCAAAATTACGATCATTTTGTATTCACTTCAATGGTTGCCCTTCAGAGGGCACGAACTGTGCAATATCTTGGTGGACGTCTACGGCGGAGTAACGAATAGAATAAAATATGCAAAATTTTAACTTTTTAGCATCAGTAGTTTTGGCTGGGCGTTGATGAATCAGTAAGTCAGTTACCATTCAATTTTATGTATTGGTTTGGATAGTTATACCATGCGAGCAAAACTTATTTGCATCAAAGAGGGTCTTGCATCTACCTAAGGACGTAATGCTTAGCCGTAGAGCTTAATACCTGTTGGGTGTCAGTAACTACCTGAATTAACAATCAATCAGTTATTCCGTCATCTTTGACAGTAGTTACAAGTAATTTGATTCATGGCTAAATTTTCCAATTTCTTGAACAATTCACACAATGGGCTTTACGGAAGAGCACAAAACATTCACGGTTGAAGCGTATTTTCGAAACGGGGTTAGAGTAAATGGTGGGCGGCAATACAATCCGGGTTTGTGCATGGACGATTTTCACGAACATTTTCCTAACGTTGGCGTTGATTTTATTGCTGGGGATTTTTATCCTTGCCTGAAAAGAACCGTGGCTTTGTTTAGGGAAACAGGTTCTATACAACACAAAAAAGGAGCAGGAAGACCATCTGTAAGAATAGAAGAACTTGTTGCAAACGTTCGTGAAATAATGCAAAATACGCCAACAAATTGTATAAGACGCCTGTCCCAAGAAGTGGGAAGATCTTATGGAATATGCAGGATTATTCTTAAGAAGCAGCTAAATTTTTTTCCTTATAAAGTGCAAGTATTCCAAGAAATACAAGCTGCCGATTTTGAAAGACGCAGGAATTACTCTCAATTAATTTATTGGAAAGAAATGATTTATTAGACCCGACATTTTTTTCAGATGAAGCCTGGTTCCACCTCTCCGGTTATGTGAATAGAATACATGCATGTGGAGTAGTGAAAATCCAAATTTTTTGTAGAGTCCATTTTGCACCCTGAAAAAATTGGTGTCTGGTTAGCTGTTTCCCAAAGAAGAATTGTTGGTCCTATTTTTTTCCATGACACAGTTACAGCACAGTTGTATAGAGACAATATTTTGAATCCATTTGTGGGGCAATTACTTGACGATGAACTACGTTTTGGATATTTTCAACAGGACGGTGCAATCGCCCGTACAGCCGCCGAAACTATTAACTACTTACGCAATTTTTTCGACGGCAGATTGATCAGTTTTCAATCAGACATTAAATTCCCGCCTAGATCACCTTGTTTAACGGTTATGGATTACTTCGTTTTTCCTCATTTGAAGAACACTATTTTTAAAACACCAGTTGCAAATTTAGAACAAATACAAGAAAGGATTATCCAAGAATGTGGTAACATTTCTCCCGGGATGCTGGTCGACAGTTTCGAAAATATGAAGAGACGTGTAAATTTATGCTTGGAGCAAGGCGGTGGCCAATTTCAGCAATTTATGTAATTATTTTTCTTTCTGTATATTCTTACTTTGTTAATTTTGTGTACAACAAAAATAAATTTGTATTTGTCTACTTATTTTATTACTCATTAGTTTGGCATATCATGTCATAATATGAATTTGACAAAATTTTAACCTAGATTTGATTAGATATATCGTCCCTATATCATTGTGATCTAAACCAAGCCCTTCGTTTTTTAATCCAAGCCCTCTTTGATGCAAATAATTTTTGCTGGCGCACGGTATTTTAATTTTATTAACGATATATTAAAATTATGACTTTGTTTGTCTTGTAACACATTAGGTTAAGTGATAAACACTTTGTTGCCTAAACCAATATATTTAACGACTGAACGGATACTAAAGCAAGCAACTTTTCAATATGCAATTTCCAAAAAGAATTTCTCCTTTCAAAGTGATTTCTTTGGTTTATGTGTAAATTTTATGGCTCACTTCGTTATTCCCACACAACTGCAGTTTTTATACTTTAAACTTTTGCTATCAAAACACTTTTATGAATTCATAAAACCGAGCCAGTTCCTGTTTATAACTTTTTCCAGTAAAAATAAAATTTTATTGGGGAGTATAGATTAGTACATGGCCAAATAAGTGACAAAAGGACAATTTCCATAGAGCGTGAGAATAAAACCAACCTTTGACCCATTTTACTTTTTCCCTTTCAACACAAATTATTATTATTTTGTATCGTAGTATTACCAAAATTACAAGCTTGCTGCGATAAAATATAACCTATCTTTATGTTTATTATATTCTTCCGACAAAATTGGTCTATATACTGTACTGTAGGTAATCGATTTAAAATAAAATTCTTATACAGTGTGACCAGTAAAGTCCGCATCATATGGGATTTTTTTTATTAATAGCTCTATTCGAAATTTGAGTTTGGTATCAAGTTCTCCTTCGATCGAGATGAAAATTAAGCAAAAAATAGTACTCACGTGATTCGCATTATCTGTCAAATTTTAATTTTTTTCAAAAAAATAATTCAAAAGTGGGGTTATTTCTGAAAGTATCGAAAAAAGTGATTAGAAAAAGTTTTTTTTTTAAATGCAGTTTCTAGTTTACATATATTTTGTAAATTGCACCACTTTTGCAAAATAAGACTCAACGCAACCCACATAAAACTTCTTAGTTTTGACAATGCTTTATTTCAAATACATTTTCTTTAAAGTAGCGCCATATTAAATGTGTGTTTTTCTACAAAATGAAAATTGCGAATTGGGCTATTAAAATTTGGTCGCATATGATGCAAAGTTTATTTGTTTGTGACCCTGTATAAGGTAACTTCATAAAATAAGAATTTTTGAAAACCTAGTTTGTGTCTGATGGTAATACACCTTAATATTAAGACAAAAAAGTACACAGTGTCATCAGTAAAGTGTTTATTAAATGGAAAATAAATTTTAATGGTGGGTAAAAAATCAAAATTATCTTACGCATCTGAAATTTTGCATGTGGGCTAGAAACTGCATTTAAAAAAACCTTTTCTAATAACTTTTTTCAATATTTTCAGAAATAACCCCACTTGAAGCAGAACTTGATGCCAAAGTCAAATTTCGAATCAAGCTATTAATAAAAAAAAATCACATATGATGTGGAATTTACTGGTCACACTGTATAATTTAAACTGTGAAAAATTCTAATCAAAATTAAGGAATGAACTGCTTAGTCAATTGCTGTAATTGCAAGACTAATTGAAATATTATTATTACTTAGATATAAGCTTTTAGAAATAGGGTTTATGTATCTATAATTAACTTGTTAAGTTGTTGATAATAAATAAACAAACATTTAATTTATATATAAAAATTCTCGGTGCGCTACTGAATATTAGTTTATATTCTTGTTAAAATTGTTTAGCAGAAATAAACATTTTAAAGAATTTTAATTAGAATTAGTTGCTTTTTGAAGTTTCCTGAAAAATAAAACTAACTTGCAATACTTAACTATTTATAAGATTCCTTAAGGTGTATTTATTTACCCATGTCAAAATGCCAAAGGTTATTTCATAGCCAGTGAGTCGAAACTTTCAAATAACCGCGATAATCTTTAAGTTCCGGTCCTGCCACCCTTTAAAGTTCCCAAAATAACATTAATTTTCTTGAATTAACAACTAACACATTACGCTGGCGAAGCATAATTCCCCTTTCGTCACGGTTATGTGGTGTATAATGGCGGCGTATAAGGAGAGGAAAGACCCCTATGTATACTACTAGTTTCCAAGTCGGTGTCAAATTTCTTTGGTATGGGCACTCCTCTATCCGTTGTATTCAAAATTTATCTTTAGAATTTAATAGTGGTCTAAAGTAACGTAATATAAACTCCCCGTCTCTTTTGTTTATTCTCTTAGGGTATCCAACCAAATATTGTGTTAAGTTACGTAGTTTCTTCTCATAGTCTTCTAATTTATTATTCTGTTGCATCACGATGACTGGCGCCGGTAGGCGTATACTTAGTATAGGTATTAGGAATTTAAGGACAATAATTGTTATGGCTTATAAGGATGCATGATAGAAACCTGAGAAAACAATACATATTTACATTACATCTAGTTCTGGCCTAATACCGTGCGAGCAAAAATTATTTGCATCAAAAAGGGCTTTGATTAAAAAACGTAGGGCTTGGTTTAGATCACTATGATATGGGGACGATATATCTAACCAAATCTAGGTTAAAATTTTGTCAAAATTATTTTATGACGATATGCTAAACATGAGTAATAAAATAAGTAGACAAATACAAATTTATTTTTGTTGTTTACAAACTTAACAAAGTAAGAATATACAAAAAGAAAAATAGTTACATAAATTGCTGAAATTGGCCACCGCCATGCTCCAAGCATAAATTCACACGTCTCTTCATATTTTCAAAAGTGTTGACCAGCATCTCTGGAGAAATGTTACCACATTCTTGGATAATCCTTTCTTGTAATTGTTCTAAATTTGCAACTGGTCTGTGAAAAATAGTGTTTTTTAAATGAGGAAAAACGAAGTAATTCATAACCGCTGAACAAGGTGATCTAGGTGGGAATTCAATGTCTGATCGAAAACTGATCAATCTGTCGTCGAAAGAATTGCGTAAGTAGTTAATAGTTTCGGCGGCTGTATGGGCGGTTGCACCGTCCTGTTAAAAATATCCAAAATGTAGTTCGTCGTCAAGTAATTGCTCCACAAATGGATTCAAAATATTGTCTCTATACCGCTGTGCTGTAACTGTGTCATGGAAAAAAATAGGACCAACAATTTTATTCTTCTTCGGGAAACAGCTAACTAGACATACATTTTTTGAGGGTGCAATGTGGACTCTAAAAAAAATGGGGATTTTCACTACCCCACATGCGTGTATTCTGAGAATTCACATAACCAGAGAGGTGGAACGTTTACAACAAGTTCTTCTGTTCTTACAGATGGTCTTCCTGCCCCATTTTTGTGTGGTATAGAACCTGTTTTCCTAAACACAGCCATGGTTCTTTTCAGACAATGATAAAAATCCCCAGCAATAAAAGCAACGTTAGGAAAATGTTCGTGAAAATCGTCCATGCACAAACCCGGATTGTATTGCCACTCACCATTTACTCTAACCCCGTTTTGAAAATACGCTTCAACCATGAATGTTTTGTGCTGTTCCGTAAAGCCCATTGTGTGAATTGTTCAAGAAATTGGAAAAATTAGCGATAAATAAAATTTCTTGTAACGACTGTCAAAGATGACGGAATAACTGATTGATTTTTAATTTAGGTAGTTACTGACACCCAACAGGTATTAAGCTCTACGGCTAAGCACTACGTCCTTAGATGCAAGGCCCTCTTTGATGCAAATAATTTTTGCTCGCACGGTACTACATTTTACAAAATCCCCAAATTGTATTTATCCGACAGTAGTAGAAGTTGAGGGGAGGCTTAGTGCCAAGCAAGGAGACCAGTGCAACCCTTTTTTGCCAACCCCATTTAACGTCTGGGTAATGTCAGCCAGACGGGACTTACAGGTTAACATGGGTTCGGCACCACAATTTTTCGGTATTGTAAACCCCTTGTCCACTATAGACCTCGGCGGGGGTAGCCTAATAATTAGGACTCGAAAGTGCGACATGAAGGATGTTGTCGTAGAGCTTCCCCAATTCATCCGGATCGGTACCAGACATGCATCCTTTTTGTGGGTCACTGTCTATACTGAATCATTCACTTGGTTCAGGAGTAGCTCACTTATCAACAACATGCCGAATGATACCGGAGGAGCTCGAGCTGCAGCTGTATCGTATCCAGATCGCCTTTCAATTGCAGTTGGTTTGCCATTGAGAATGCTAGTGTGTTTTGCATGTGCAATACGACCAAGTACGGTGGCCTGATCAAACAAACTAAATAAGTCCGCCAAACCTGCCCGTAAATTAAAAAAAAATATTACCTTGTCGGACTCCATTGTCTTTATTTTGTTACTTAACACAACGTTTCGGTTAGTTAGTATCTCTAACCGTTTTCAAGTGTAAACTAAATTATAATTCTAAGGCTACTGTCTTAAATACTATCCATGTGCAATGAAGCTTGATGACTCGGCGTACGTGCTTATTGAAGTGTGAAGTTTGAGCTATTGGTTTCGGACAAGAAGAGGCTTTCAGATATTGGGGATATCTATACTTGGTTTACTAAATATATGGGTATTTTGATTCATGAAAGCTGCTTCTTTGAACTTTTGTTTTCTCCAGTGCTGTTCCGTGTCCAAAACCTTGGCTTCTGACCACTGTATATTATGCTGGTTAGTCCATACAGGTTCCGCTATACCTGATCTCGAAGTTTCACCTCTTTGAGTATGGGTCAGATGTTCTTTAACTCGTACAGGAAGAGGTCTTTTTGTTTCTCCAATGTTCGATTCGCCACCCTCGCAAGGGATTTAATAGATACAATTTTTTGTGTGTTGTTGTGTTGTTTTGTCGCCGTAAATTGTTTTCTCAGCCTAGATATATTGGTCAGGCAATATACATACACCATCGCTTGCTTTTCCTAGACACCAGGAAGAATGGGAACTCCATCCTAAAGCTGACAAATGGCAACTAACAAAGCCGCATTATTGTCTTTCCAATTTTCCCCTGAAATAAATTAAAACAAAATAAACACAACGTCGTCAATGTTTCTAAAATCCTTTTCAAAATCCAATGTTCCCTCCGCGATAAGAATCGCAAATGTGCACCGAACACATTATAACTTAGAAGCAGGTATGAAAATAAAAGAGCAAAATATATTCTTGGCATCTTGAAAGTATAAAATATAATCCAAACTTTAGACGAGAGCTGCAGAGGAAACGGGACCAACTGCGTCAACAAGGATTGTTTAGATTTATTTTAGGCGGCTCGTAATAATCCCATGTAAGAAAAATACAGCCAAGCGAGAAGGGAGTGCTGATAAATGATCCGGGAGACATATTATTTTTAATAACTTAGAGGATTTTCATATATTTTTTGATATCAAGAAATAACTCACTGCTGCCATAATAAAAGTAAGGGTATTTATTTGATTTAACTAGGACAGATTAACAATGCTTTTTATTTGAAAAGAATAGAGTAGTCACTATAGAAAAGCGTTTAGTTATTTTTTAAATATTTCGTTTAAAGTGTAGATATCATTCAAAAATATTGTCAAGTTTTCAAGACTCTCCTTAACAACTCGATGTTGTTTGACAGAGAACAATATTTGTTCTGCCAATTCCCCACAAATGACCTTTTGCTAGTTATACCACTACGGTGGACCAACGTCCACCGGAACAACTTCCGATTACTTTATTTGTCCTCTCCATCATCCTTTAGCTCGGTACGTACTATTTGCACCTGATATTTCTCTTTTCCTTATTATCTTCTCCTGATTATGACTGTACATGTAGAGAATTTAACCTTATTTAAAAAAATTATTTTAATAAACCAGTGGAAGAAGACTTAGAGTGTCTTATTTCTTTACCTTTATACATACACTCCACTTAAAGCATGGACTACTTCTTCAAGTCAAAATTTATTTGTTTTTGCATGGTTTCTCTATTATAGGTAAAGTCTGTTCAATAACCGCTGACTGTTACGTCACGACTAGTGTTTATCTTTCTAACATTCGTGAACTAGGTGAGATAGTAAATTTGCGTCAATAATGAATGTCGTATAATTTTACCAGTCAACGCTATTGTGAAAAAGAACAAGTATTAATTTTAAAATTATTGGATAATACAACGAGTTAAGGCAAAGTGGATAGAAACAGCGGCGGATTTAGGGGAGGGGCGACGGGGGTTAACCACACCTAAAGTCAAATACGTCATTCGCGAATTCCTGTGAAATAAATATAAGAATAACCTTAATTTCAACTTCACATAATTAATAATAGAAATAATAGAATTTTTATAAAACAAGCCAGCCAATGATATAAATAAATTTATTGTCATGTTTTAAAAATAAAAGAAAATATCAACACTGTTATTTTATGATAAATGCATATGGCTTAACTGGTAGCAGCGGCGGATTTAGTGGGGGGGGCTGTAAGGACTGTAGCCCAGGGCGGCAAATATTAGGGGGCGGCATTTACAACATTAAAATTAAAACAAACCAAACACGCAGACCTTCGCAGAAACTTCATTATACGCAGCTTTTCAATGATATTTTAGATACTACAAAAGGCCAGATTGAACTAAGATTTTCAGATTTGCATGAATTAGGTACAATTTTTTGACTTAATGAATAAAAATCTTTTTTTAAGTTTTTCAGAAAATTTCCCAAATAATCTTTCACATAGTTTATGTCTAAGGTACAACTTTATAAAAAAAGAGTTTTTAGTTTAACTTATTTTTAACACTTTTTTATAGTTAATTTTTGAGAAATTTTGGGCGTGGTCAAGAAAATGTTTCTCCCGACGCTATCCTGCTCGTCCCTTTGTAGGTAGGTAGATATTACAGTTTTTAGTTTAACTTATTTTTAACATTTCTTTTCAGAGTGAATTTTTGATTTTGGGCGTGGTCGCGAAATTTTTTCGCCTGCGGCGCTTCGTTTCTGAAACTTAGTCGCCCCCCCTCAGTAAAATCCTGGATCCGCTACTGGATAGAAAAAGATTTAGATTATAAGAATCGCAATAATGAAGCTATTTTGTCATTCCGTGGTCGACAACTTCATGAGATTCATGAACATACCATAAGAGAGCATATTTATGGGATGTATAGAGCAAATGAACACATTCCCAATCGCACAATACAACTAAACCTTAAAATCATTGATGGTGTTGAAATTTCCACTGGATCATTAGCGGACTGTTTAAAAAAAATTAATTTAAATGGCGTAAATGTACTGTATGACACAGGCGTTTTTTAATAGAGCAACCCCATATAGCCCCAAAATAAGTAGAATTTAAGAATAACGGCAATTCTCAATTTCTCTTAAAACCTGTTTTTCTGGATGAATCCTTGATACACAGTAAAGGGGATTCTAGTCGAAGTTGGAGATGATAATTTTCATACAGTTAAAAAAAATTGTCAGAGAGTTTACGGTATATTATTCTACATGCTGCTTCAGAAAATTGATTTCTGAATAATGCAAGTTGGATATTCAAGTCTGACTTGAAATCTGGTGCTTAACATAATTCGATGAATAGTGAATATTTGAGAAATGGTTTAAAGAAAAATTATTACCAAACTTGGAAGAACCGTTGCTTATGATCATGGATAACGCCGCCTATCATTGCGGGCTAATTGAAAAAAATTCAAATACAAGTTAATCAAAAAGATTACTTATTGCATGGTTAAAACAAAGACAAATTGCGGTTTCACCATTTGCAATGAAGGATCCGATCTAGATAATAGTGAAGCATTATATCCTACCCAAACGTTAAAAGTAATATGGAAAGCACTATTTTATTTTTTAATTATTTTTATTTTATTTTAATAGGTTGGACGAACTAGCATTGCAACATGGACATCGAGTTTTAAGAATTCTTCCATATCATTATGATTTTATAAACAAGATGAAAATATTTAAAACAAAATTTATAGACTGATGCACTAGACAAAAAATATATATGATTGATTCAATTTTAAATTTTATATGAGTTTTATTTATTTTTTAGAAGATTTAAATTAATTAAAAATTTCATACTTATTTTTAAAAACAAAATGTTTCATCCCATGATACCTTTTAACCTAAATAAACTTATTTCTGACTACATTAATAGTATAAAAATAATAATTAAAAATTTGAAAAAACGCTCTTGTACCGTGCAAAAATTATTTGCATCAAAGTGGTCTTGGATTTAAAAACGTGGGGCTTGGTTTCGATCACAATAATATGGGGACGATATATCTAACCAAATCTAGGTTAAAATTTTGTCAAATTTATATTATGACATGATATGCCAAACTAATGAGTAATAAAATAAGTAGACAAATACAAATTTATTTTTGTTGTTTACAAAATTAACAAAGTAAGAATATACAGAAAGAAAAAGAAAAATAATTACATAAATTGCTGAAATTGGCCACCCATACACCATGTTTGGGTAAACCATTAAGAGTAATTCCTGGGTCTTTCAAAATCTGCGGCTTGTATTTCTTGGAATTCTTGCACTTTATAAGGAAATAAATTTAGCTGCTTCTTAAGAATAGTCCTGCATGTTCCATAAGATCTTCCCACTTCTTGGGACAGGCGTCTTATACAATTTGTTTGCGTATTTTACATTATTTCACGAACGTTTGCAACAAGTTCTTCTGTTCTTACAGATGATCTTCCTGCTCCTTTTTTGGGTTGTATAGAACCTGTTTCCCTAAACACAGCCACGGTTCTTTTCAGGCAATGATAAAAATCCCCAGCAATAAAAGCAACGTTAGGAAGATGTTCGTTAAAATCGTCTATGCACAAACCCGGATTGTATTGCCACTCACCATTTACTACAACCCCGTTTCAAAGATACGCTTCCGTAAAGCCCATTGTGTGAATTGTTCAAGAAATTGGAAAAATTAGCGATGAATCAAATTACTTGTAACGACTGTGAAAGATAACGGAATAACTGATTGATTGTTAATTCAGGTAGTTACTGACACCCAACAGGTATTAAGCTCTACTGCTAAGCATTACGTCCTTAGATGCAAGGCCCTCTTTGATGCAAATAATTTTTGCTAGCACGGTATTTTACTTCTTCACATGCATCCCGTCTTTATGTAGATCAAGCCTAAGAAAAATCATAACCTTTAGCACCGGTCAGCAGTCATTGAACAGACTTTATATCGTACTTTTTAAATATTTCCTGGCAAGTTTTCCTCAAAATTGTAAGAATCTTTAGAGTCTAAATATAAACTTACAGCAATGTAAAATCGCGTGACGTTATGGATACAGCACCTACATATAAATCCACTTTGTCAACTATGCGATGACAGAATCAATATGATTTCTAGTTCCACTTAGAGTTGTTAAGAAAAGAACGGAACAGGTTCTTTAGAACAGGTTAGAGATAGCCTGTTCAGTGAACTGTTCTTTGTAAAAGAACTGAACCGGTTCTTTAGATAGACTTATGACAGATGATTGCGGTCGAGTGATGTTAAAGAGCAGGGAAATTGCTGCGGGAGTTCAGCAGTTCTGACCCGGGAACCTGTTCACCTGTTCTATTGCCACAAAAAAAGAGGTAAAAGGTCACCATAGTAGTAAAAAACCGCGCTTTTTGTTAATGTTAATCACTTTCTAAAAAAAAAAAAAGGTCGTCAGTTCCGTAAACAAACTAAAATCACAGAACACCGCTGCGTCCGCGTGTATGCTCTCACTGCTCTCTGTTCCCTGTTCTCTGTTCCCTGTTCCCTGTTCCCTGTTCTCTGTTCCCTGTTCTGCTCCAAAAAAGAAGAAACAAAGAACAGCCTGTTCTTTTTATTCTCAAACGATGACCCGCAAGCCATCTTTCATCAATCACCAATTGAGAACCGAACTGTTCGAACCTGTTCAGCAATTTACCTGTTCTTTAACATCACTAGTTCCACTCAGTCGCTTTATTCGATTTTCTGCACAGATTCAAGTGTCTAAAGGTCTGTGAATATTTAAACAGCATTGATTTAAGAATTTCTTGATGACTGATTCCTATACATTGATTCCTACCGTGCGAGCAAAAATTATTTGCATCAAGGAGGGCTTGGATTAAAAAACGTAGGGCTTGGTTTAGATCACAATGATATGGGGACGATATATCTAACCAAATCTAGGTTTAAATTTTATCAAATTCAAATTATGACATGATATGCCAAACTAATGAGTAATAAAATAAGTAGACAAATACAAATTTATTTTTGTTGTTTACAAAATTAACAAAGTAAGAATATACAGAAAGAAAAAGAAAAATAATTACTTAAATTGTTGAAATTGGCCACCGCTATGCTCCAAGCATAAATCTACACGTCTCTTCATATTTTCGAAAGTGTTGACCAGCATCTCTGGAGAAATGTTACCACATTCTTGGATAACGCTTTCTTGTAATTATTCTAAATTTGCAAGTGGTGTTTTAAAAATAGTGTTCTTTAAATGAGGAAAAACGAAGTAATCCATAACCGTTAAACAAGGTGATCTAGGTGGGAATTCAATGTCTGATTAAAAACTGATCAATGTGTCGTCGAAAAAATTGCGTAAGTAGTTCATAGTTTCGGCGGCTGCATGGGCGGTTGCACCGTCCGGTTGAAAATATCCAAAACGTAGTTCGTCGTCAAGTAATTGCTCCACAAATGGATTCAAAATATTGTCTCTATACCGCTGTGCTGTAACTGTATCATGGAAAAAAATAGGACCAACAATTCTTCTTCGGGAAACAGCTAACCACACATCAATTTTTTGAGGGTGCAATGTGGACTCTACAAAAAAAATGTGGATTTTCACTATACTAACTCCACATGCGTGCATTCTGAGAATTCACATAACCGAAGAGGTGGAACCAGGCTTCATCCGAAAAAAATGTCAGGTCTAATAAATCATTTTTTTCCAATAAAATTTGGGTAAACTATTGAGAATCCTGCACACAAAAAAAACTACTCTCAAACCAAGCTTATAGTAATGCTCAAACAAATAGCCTTATTTTGAAACTAACTTGCTTTATTTTGTACCTAAAAAATATTCATTTTTAAACTACTACTAGTTTTAAATTATATCATCAAGTTAATCAAAATTATGTTCATAAAGAGATTACATTATCATCATAACAAGATAATCTTATACTTGTTTTAAAAATAAGTATTGTGGTCAAAGTGAAATATACTATGATGGGTTTGAAAATAAAAATAAATTTGTATTCTCACAGCGAGCACAAAGACAGTCTCTATACACAACTTGAGTAAAATCTAAACCCTTATTATTTCTTTGATGCTATTTGCATTACTTTGCATCAAACCAATATTAACGTATACTATATCTGCAACTAAAATTATTGATAGGTTGATCATTTATTTTTATTACCCTAAAACTAAAGTAGAGTCAAGTTAAAATAATGTAGTATTAATTTAAAACTATATTTTGATGCTAAGGTATTTTCTATTTAATTTTACTTTAGCATTGCTCCTATTCATGTATATGATAGTTTCAGTTTGAAACTTTTAGGTTCAACTGGAGACTAGATTTTTTTGTGTGTGCGTCCTTTCAAAATCTGCGGCTTGTATTTCTTGGAATACTTGCATTTTATAAGGAAATAAATTTAGGTGCTTCATAAGAATTGTCCTGGCATGTTCCATAAGATCCTCCCATTTCTTGGGACAGGCGTCTTATACAATTTGTTGGCGTCTTTTGCATTATTTTACGAACGTTTGCAACAAGTTCTTCTGTTCTTACAGATGGTTTTCCAGCTCCTTTTTTGTGTTGTAGAGAACCTGTTTCCCTAAACACAGCCACGGTTCTTTTCAGGCAATGATAAAAATCCCCAGCAATGAAAGCAACGTTAGGAAAATGTTCGTAAAAATCGTCCATGCACAAACCCGGATTGTATTGCCACTCACCATTTACTCTAACCCCGTTTCGAAAATACGCTTAAACCATGAATGTTTTGTGCTGTTCCGTAAAGCCCATTGCGTGAATTGTTCAAGAAATTGGAAAAATTAGCGATGAATCAAATTACTTGTAACGACTGTCAAAGATGATGGAATAACTGATTGATTGTTAATTCAGGTAGTTAGTAACACCCAACATGTATTAAGCTCTACGGCTAAGCATTACGTTCTTAGATGCAAGGCCCCTTTTTGATGCAAATAATTTTTGCTCGCACGGTGTAAATTAAATGTTTATGCGGTAATTTTTTATTCAAAATACAACTTTTCCAGTGGCATCGAACTAATCCTAAAAAAACATTACGGTTATTGCGATTACTGAAATCAATTGAACCAAATATTACTGATATATTTCTTGTTCCTGCTTCTTGCAAACAATTCTTATACTCGTATTAAGATTACGTTATACTTAAGGTAAAACCAACCACACCTAAAAAATGCACTTAGCTGTAAACCTGAACTTATAATTCCATTGCATTTAACTGCAAAAAAGTACATGCAAAGTTTACGTTTTAAAACCTCAATCACAAATCACATACAAAATATGTCATTAGAACATGTTATTAAAACTTTCAAATTTAGCATCATCACCAAGGGGATAAGAAAAACTTATCTCAAATACTACATAAGCCAGTCCAAGTTTGTAAGATCCCAAGTGTCGGTATTATTCCGAACCAACTCATAGTTTACATTAATACATTACTCTCGGGTCAACAACAGAAATTAGTTGGAAGTGAGACATGCAGCTGAGGAGCTATTGTTTTCTATTACATAAACGAAAGATGTATCTGCGGGCGTCAGTGTCCGTCAATTAAAATTAATTTTATGATCCCAATATTTTGTGTTTGAATTTAAGAACCACATACATTTAAATATAAGTCGTGGGGCATTAGAACATAGATTGATATCTAGGTTATAATACCTTAAAGATTTTTTGGTGTTGTGATATTCCCAGTTTTCAATAATCCTGCTCGTAGGTCGCGTAGGCTTCTTTACCAATTACGCCTGCGACTGTAATGGTGACACTTCACCTCCCAAAAACACCCCTTTCTTTATGATTACCTTTGGTCTGCGACCACACTCTGTTTTAATTCGTTCCCCGTTAATCTGTAATTTATTTTGTTACATATCGCCCCATTTTCGTGTACGTATGATTATTAAAATTATTTATCATTTTAGTTACAGAGTTTTTTTTATAGATTTACGTACACGTTTGGTATAAAGGTACGACGTAGTTTAGTGAAAAGCCAAGCGACTGATGGTCGTCAGTAGGGGATACACAAGTCATTCCTACTGTCAAAAAAAGTTAGGAGCTCGCCTACTTTCCGCATGTGTCACGTTTCTTCTCAAGTGGGCGTTGTTTTTCATATTGTCGCCATTAAGGATACCAATCCATGTCCGACAATATTACCAGAAAGCCGACGGACTGATGGTCTACAGCAGTGGCCACACAAGACATTCCTGCTGCCGGACATTCTTATTAGGAAAAAACCCATCACACCGTTTTATGTACACAAAATATAATTTAACGTTCTACAGGCAACATCATACCAAATAACTATAACCCTTTCTGATAACTTGTATATTCTCAATTAAAATCTTGCCCTTAACCCTCCCCCATTTCTTTAATTAGCATCGTAGATTATTATTTACTTTTATACGATGGGATTATTATTGCATAATAATGACCACCCTTTGTTCTCAAGTACCACAAAAAAAAAATAACCCCAGGGAGACAACCACATCTGTTACAAGTTACCTAAACAAAATATCTGTGTCAACGAATCTGACTTTGACCTGATTTAATGACCCTTAGAAAGCAAAAGTGTATTGATTTTTGTTACAGTTACAAATAGTACCGTTTACCGTACCCTTTTATTTTAATACAATTAAAAACCAACTTTGTCCTGCAGACGTATTAGCTGAACTTTATTTGCTATTTAGATCCCCATTTATTGAATGCTTGATAATTTTCTGATTAGAACTTTTAAGAGAAATGATAATTGTAAGAATGAAATTGAAGTAATAGAATATTTTGATATGTTTTATACGCCGCGAATAAACCCGCACAACCGAGCAACCCGAACCAGAACTACGCGAACAAAACTGGCAGCGAAAATGATCTTAACTTGTGATTGGGAAAATACGGAGTGTTCTTTGCGCGTAATTTTTTCTCCCTTTTATAAACTCGCCCCCGCTTTCAGCACTGGGGACGCGTAGCGTGGCCATTATTTTTTTTAACCTTGAAATCTGACCTGCTAAGCATCCGTTTGTCGATAACAGGGTAAAATTTTACACATTTTGTTGCTTTAAAGTTTTTTTAAAACGAGGGTTCCTCTGCACATATTATTGGTCCCAAAAATATTAGTTATTTTATTTTACCCTTAAGGAATTTTATGGAAATTTTTACGCGAAAAATAGCCCCTGGTCTGGGGCGTTATAACTTTAAGACCCGATTTAAACAACATCAATATGTGCGTACAGAACTTGTACGACCACAACTTAACTTTTGTAATAAAAATAAAAAATATCTTACGAATTTTAAATTCGCTCAACCTACGCAAAATATTAACGAGAAAAGAACGAATTAGTCGAGCAGGTACAGAGAGAATGGGCTCTGCCAGACTCCTGTCTCGCCCTGGATATCTGAGAACTTATTTCAGGCTATTTTCGAGTGTAGTATTAGCAGCTTTACAGGCGTTAAAATTAACGAGCCAGAACTTCGAAGTTTTTTTTACTATTTTATGTAAAAGTACACAGGTCTTTGTTAAAATTTAAATTTGTTACCATTACTCTTAAGTCGTAACACGTCATTTTTGTTGTAATTAGTTATTTACATCTTCCAATCACTTTTTTGCTCTCAAAGCCCTGACAAAAATGAATAGTATATTAACGTACACGTTTTATAAAGCATAATTTTATAGCACGCGTCCATGTTAAAAAACGAGCCGCTTGCGGCGAGTTTTATAACGGGACAAGTGCCAAAAACTGCTTTTTCTATTTCACGTTCATAATAAGCTCATTTTTTTTTTTTTTAATTAATTTATTTTACGTCGGCCTTTTTCCGCAACGAGGCCAATCACCGACGCCAGGGAATTTGTCACACACTATCTGGTAATTTTGCCGAATCCCTCTTTGTCGAGGGTAGGGTTCTTTAACGTGCCAACATCCATGACACGGGGCCCACAGTTTAACGTCTCTTCCGAAAGACGGCGCACCTCTTAAACCAAATTCCAAATTTAACATCGACGTTGCCGGCACCGGGAATGGAACCCGAGCCTACGATCTGTGAGGCCGCTGCGCTGACCAGTAGACCACAACTTCGATATAATAAGCTCAGTACGATACGCATTTGCGTATTTACTATGATAAAAAATAGTATTACCAACATAAAATTTAGACATAAAAATTTACAAAATTTGAAGGATTTATTTTCTTTTTAAAATGTATTTTTCTTGATTATAAAAGGTGAAAGAGAAAAAAATGTATAAAGCACATGTTTCATAAGGCGTTTTAGCGCACGTGTCAATTAAAAAACGAGCCACTCTGTGGCTCGTTTTTTAAAATAGACGCGTGCGCTAAAACCGCTTCTTATGAAACGTGTACTTTAATATACTATTATTGCATAGTATGCAATAAAGACCTACTTTTGTCATTAGAAATTCATACACAAAATGACATTTTTTGAACGATCGTAGGTTAGGTTAGGTTAGGTTAGAGTGGCAGACCTCTGGCATTGACCAAACAGTCACACGTAGTCCTGTAGGACCGTTGTGGTACCACACGTGTTCCGCGGAACCTATCCGCATCAGCCTCCTGATGGTTAACGCGACGTGACATAGATCGTAGAAGAATCTTGACAGCTCAATCAAACCAGCCACTGCTTTTAATAAACTTCGTAAGTCGACCCAGTTGCAGACTGCTCACTTCCTCCAGATCATTAAAGAATGGTTCGCCCAGGGCATTGAACCTTTTTTTAGCGAGGCATTCACACAAGAAAATCCTTCAAATTTTGTAAATTTTTTTGTCTAAATTTTATGTTGGTAATATTATTTTTTATCATAGTAGCCTCTGGACAACAAAACTTATTTTGCGAACTGTCATTTTTTGATTTATTGACCCATTTTCACCACGAGATTCTAAAGTTATTTTAGCGATATGAGATTTGAAATTGGACGGAATACGTTGTGTGATCCTTGTACATTCGGTACATATACAGAGCATTCGGAAATTCGGGAGGTTTTGCTACTTTTTTTCGAATTTCAAAATACGTGATTTTATGTCACGGCATTGCAATTTAGTATAGGGAAGATGGAAAATTCAAGTAAAGTTAAAATCGACATTGGATTGGATGGAGCAGTTTGAATTTTGGATAGGATTTGGCAGAAAATGATAGCTTGAAGCATCTACAAAAGATTGATTTATAGATTTATGCAACCAACATACATGACTGTGATCCACACAGAATAAAAGAGTAGGTTATCAAGCTATTTTTCCTCTCCGAAAAATAGGTTTTCTCGTAAATCACAAAGGCCGCGCAAGTCAATGAAATAAAACGGTTAAATGTTACCAACATCAAATAAAGAAAAAACGCGTGTCGAAATAGCTTCATTACGATACGCAAATGCGTATCGTAATAGATTTGTTATGATAAAAAATTAGAAAAAAATCTTTAAAATACAGGGACAGTTTACTATTTATAGAATTATTTTAAAAAAGTTATCTTTTTAAGCCCTCTTTTGAGCTTTACCTCATGAACTTTTTAATCAATCGGATGTGGGTAATTTGAGAGCACTCAAAAGTCCCATTGTGCCAAAGAAACACGGCAGGTCAAAATGTGCAGAGTGATTTGTTGTAAATAGAACATAATTAGTTGAAATGGATTGCTTTAAAAGTAATCTCTGAGTAAAAAGTAGCGAATGGAAGTTGCAAATCATATAATGCCAAACTAATTTTTACTTAACATTTCTAGCTAAAAATGAATGTGCAAAAATTCTCTAACTACTGCGTTCTTAAAGTTACAGTTTATGTAAATTGTGTCATTGTATACGAAAGCAATATACAAATACTAATATCTACTAAGCTGTATATAAACATTTGGGTTTTCAAGTAAAATTTGTTTTTGTTATTTATTCGAATTAATATCAATAAAAAAAATTAATTAATTTTTGATTTAGACACCCATTTTGAAAACTTAAATTACCAACGTGAACGTTATGACATCGGCACAGCCCACTTATTATTAACAATAATTTAAATTTAATTATGGATAGGTGAAGGTATAGTTTTAAAATGATTAAATTACCGAATCCATACAAATTATAATCGTCATTAGCACATTTCGAACATTATTTACTAGGATATTTTTAGTCCTATCGTTGTTTTTGGGTTCATTGTGCACTACCTGTTCACCTACAAAGAGCTAATTAATATAAGATTTAATATTAAAACTGCAATTTTAGATTCAAATTTTTTTTTTTTTCAAATTCAAAAACATATTTTTCCTACGAGCGTGCGCAAAGTAGTACTTTGCGCACGCATTTTTGTGTGCAAAGTTACACTTTTCCGCACTAGTGCGGATAAGACTTTTATCCGCACTGGGTGCGGAAAAGTAAAACTATTCAAAAATCTCCTTGGTAGGGAATATATATAAACACTGTTAAAATGAGCAGCTCTGACGATAAATATAAATGTTATAAACAAATAATTAAGTTTCCTATTATTTTTTTTATTGTTATGTAATTTCTTAATTTTCTATTATTTTTTTTTGTTATGTAATTTTTAGTTGTAAGTATATTATAGTTCTTTCTTTAAAGTCGAATTAAAAATTATTAAATAAATTATCATATTTTTATTTTTGTTGTTATCTGATATGAAGCTCGTAGGAAAAATGTTGTTCCTAACAAGTGCGCAAAGTGCTTTTCCGCACGCAAGAACTTATCCGAACTCCGCTTCGCGTCGTTCGTCCAACTGTACTTGCGTGCGGAAAAGTATCACTTTGCGCACTTGTTAGGAAAATAACTATATTTAAATTAGATAAGTACAATTTTACATGGATTCCTATTAATATAAAATACCATAAATAAATATGTTGGTGGAAAAAAAAAAAAAATAGCTAGATACATAGCACTAAAAAAAAGTATAATTTAAATATATTAACACATATACAGATAGCAAAACTAGACGTTTGACTGCCATCTGTATATGGTTTTGTTGGTATACCCGTGCTTCCACAATATAAATATAAATAATGAAAATATTTATACATACTTTATATAAAAAATCACATGCTTAAATAAGAAAAATATTCAGACGCATATAAAAGATCACTAGATGGGGGAAAAAGATAGAACAAAAAGACCTCAGATTGAATTAAAAAAGAAAAAAAAATCATACAGAAAAATCAGGAAATAATTCTAGTTAATAATGCTTATTGATACAATTATAGTATTAAAAAAAAATAATTTTCAAAAAGTAAGGATGGAAATATCCACTTTTTTTTATGTATAGTTTTTAATCGATGAACAGTAATTTATCCACAATACACAAATAAGTAAAACATAGATTGCAAATATGATTTATAGGATCACAGGCGAATTAGCAACTATCCAAGTTGACAAGGATTTCTTAAATCTAACCTGACTAATTTTACTTTTGAGAACTTGAGGAATAATGTTATATAACTTGCAACCAACATACAAATAACTTCTTTGTCCCACTGACTTGGACATTTTAGGTAATTTTTTGTTGTCACCAAGTTGGAATCTAGTTTGATAATGTCGGAAACATGGCAAGTTAAAATAATTAGTATTAATTAAATGCAAAAGTGAACATTTATAAAACATATTTCTTATATTCAAAAAATTTGTGTAACCAAACAATTGATTAGTGGGAAATCTGATATCTAAATCATACATTATTTTAATTATTCTTTTTTGTGCGATTTCTAACGGTTTTAATATATTTTCGTAAGCTCCACCCCACGCAATGATTCCATAGTTTAGAAGAGAGTGAACCAGGGCAAAGTACATTGTACGCATACAATTAATATCAGAAATCCTTTTAACATGCTTAAACATATAGAATAAAGATCGAAGTTTTTTAGTCAATTGCGCTATATGGTAGTTCCACTTCAAACAACTATCAAACAATATCCCCAAATAATTAACACTTTCGGCCCTTTCTAAGATCCAGTTATTATTTTTTCTAAATGGCAAGTTAATATTAATTTGGTTTGAGTCAGGAAGGCCGGAAATATTATTCAATGACGATATTTACCTCCTAAAGACCACGTGGAAAACAACATTTGCCAATTTAAAAAATCGTCTTACGGGCTAAAGCAAGCTCCTTTAAAATAGAATTAAAGTTGGTTTTGGTTGCCTAATTGGAGAAACTCTCGATAAAATGATCTACCTATTTATTGCAGGAGTTACAAAAAACATATCAAAGTCGTCCCCTGACTATGCAGGGTGAGTCGGGAGGAACGGACCAAATTTCAGGAGTGTATTATACACGTGAAAACAATGTTAAAAACCCATATGTTCTTATCCGATGTTCATTTGTTTTCAAGTTATAGCGCAGTATCAAATTTTTTTTCTACGTTCCAATTTTATCTAAATTTTCACGTAATTAGAATATGCCATGCTCAAGACTCTAAACTATTTGACATCTATGTTGTCTTGACAATGTGTATGTATATTGTGGCAGTAATTAAACGTTTATTTTTAAGTGTGAGTGATTAAAGTGTTACAAAATGCCAAATACTTATTCAAATTTAGAATATGCAAACGTGGTGTTTATTTATGGTTTCTGTAATGGAAGTGCTACAGCTGCTGTTGAAGAATATCGTCAACGGTATCCACATCACAGACATCCGACTAGAAACGTGTTTATCAGAGTTTTTAACAATTTGTGCGAGAATGGTAAGCTTCCCAGTGCCAACATTACATCTGAACGAGCTACTCGAAAATATTCTGGATTTAGTAGAAGAAAATGCAACGACCAGCTCACGAAGAATTGGTACCCAATTGGGCATTCCACAAAAAAGAGTATTAAACACACTCCACGAGCAAGGCTTATATCCATACCATGTACAGAGAGTACAGCATCTAAAACCGGAAGATTATGCTAAACGTATTGTAACGTAACTCTCATGTATGGTCAATCAAAAATCCCCACGCAACAGTTGCTCGATAGCTATTTAATTGGCCCTTTCATTTTGGAGAATCGTCTCACATGAGACAACTACCTAAATTTTTTACAACAAGGACTACTAGAGGATGTTCCTGTAAATATCAGACAGCCTCGGGTCTAAGGGAGGGCAAACCGGGGCACTTGCCCCGGGCGGCAGTTTCATGGGGGCGCCAAATTCTTGAGACAAGAATTCGAAATATCGAACAAATGAAGCCTCTTTTCCTACAATCTCATAGGTTTTTATCAAGTAATCGAATTTTAATATAATATGTTTAAAAAACAAACTTTTACTTGTTAGTTTTAACAGTTTTTCTTAAACACTGAAGGGAGGGGGCGCCAATATCAAGGTTTTGCCCTGGTTCGAAAAAATCGTAGATCCGGGGCTGGTATCAAAAGGCAAATGTATTACCAGCACGATGGAGCTCTTGCACATTTTGGTCGTCAGGTCAAGCAACATTTTGACAAAAAATTTCCAGTGCGTTGGATTGGTCGCGGTGGTC
This sequence comes from Polydrusus pterygomalis, assembly GCA_963969555.1. NCBI lineage: Eukaryota > Metazoa > Arthropoda > Insecta > Coleoptera > Curculionidae > Polydrusus > Polydrusus pterygomalis. The sequence continues at coordinate 28,350,997 of OZ018379.1, forward strand.
CTATTAATTGGCCTCCAAGATCTCCAGACCTCACAGCACTAGATTATTGTTTATGGGGCTGGCTTAAAAATGAAGTGTACAAAGTAAAAGTGGACACTCGGGATGCACTAATTCGACGTATTAGAAATACTGCAGCCAATTTTAAAGAAGAAAGACAGGAAGCAATTAGAAGAGCAGCAGAAAATGTTAAGAAGTCAATGGCGGTATTTTTGAACATTTATTAAAAGAACGCTATGATTAGGAAACCGTTAATATAATAATATGAACTTTTCTTTATTTGGTATTATGCTATAACTTGAAAACAAAGTATTATCGAATAAGAACATAATATGGGTTTTTCATTTTTTTTTTCGTGTATATTACGCTCCTAAAGTTTGGTCCGTTCCTCCCGACTTACCCTGTAGATAGACGAAAAACGACAATAAAGTTAAAAAAGTCATTTTAATTTTCGGAACAAACTATCAACAAAAATATGTTTCAATGTTACCTATTCAAGGCTCTAAACCACTAGGAAACGAGTTGTTCACTTGTCCTGAATGTCAATTCACTATAAACTGCTCCTATTTATAGCAAATTACCTATTCAAGGCTCTAAACCACTAGGAAACTAGTAGTTATGCTCATATTCTGAAATTCCTGAAATTGTCCAGCATATTTTCAACGATCTCAACATAGTAGTAATTTATGTACAACTTCTTTAAAAGCATTCCATGCATGGTTTTTCCTTATCTTCCATTACCTTTTCAAATTCTGTATCTTTCATCAAGCTGCTAATCTGCGGCCCTACAAAGATTTCCTCCTTTAATTTTGCCTCTGACAGAGCCGGAAATGTTTTACACAAATATTTAAAACAATTTCCTTCTTTGTTTAATGCCTTAAGAAATTGTTTTATTGTTTCAAATTTTTAGATCTTCACACACTTCCCAGTTGTGATTTTCATATTGTGTTCTTAAAAGTAATTCCTCTAAATTTTCATAGTTTTCCTTTAACTTAACTGTATGGTCGACCGAAACAGAAGCAAAAACATTGTCATTATGTAAAAGAACAGCTTTAAAGCTCCTTTTTGAAGTCGATAAAAAGTCTCCAGTCGGAAGGTGTGTAGCACCACAGAAAATAATTTTTTATTCATCAATCATTTAGAATTTGAAGTACTACATTCATTTTAAAATGTATTAAAACGCCTATTATAAGTTTTTTTTATATTTTTTCTTTTTTTTTTGCAAAAAAAAATCTGTGGGTGATAGAGACCAATTGTATTTTAATTAGTTATTTCTATATAAAAACTGAGCTCAATAAACAAAAATCACCTCATCACAAATTTCATGCAGGCCTGTGTTTTTATTTAAAAATTTTGGCTGTACGGCCGTTTCGTAGTACAACTACATCTTCAAGACGCTAATCTAAACTTAACAAACTAAGGGTATATATAGGTTAACAAGTCAAAAAATTATTGGATCTACCTAAAGTATAATATTGTTTGGTACACAATGGTATTTTACAACATTCCTAATTATAAAAGGCTAATGTTTATAAAATCTAAATGGTAAACATGCCAGATGAAAATTATAATAATTTCAAAAGTTGGGAATTTCCAAAATCTAATTGTGTATTTAAAAGCTTGACATTATCGTATTTTTTATGTTTATAAATTTCGATGTTTTCTAATATGTCTAATTTATGAGCTTTTTGTTCTGTATGTTATATTTGTAAGTTGTTAATTCGGGGAAAACGTGGTGTGTCTAAAAAATAATTTGCAAAATTAGATGTTCTTTTCTTTAGTCTAAAACATGCATTATGTTCTTTAAATCTAGTTTCAAAGTTTCGTCCCGTTTGTCCTATATTATAACAGCTATTGCATTCATTGCATTTTAGTTTATAAACTCCTGATTTCTTAAATTTTCCACATTTATCTTTAACGTTAAATATTAATTTTGATAGGTTATTTTCTGAGGATTTGAAAGCTATTGTCACTTCGTCAGAGGATAAAATGTTTGCCATTTTTTCGGAGGTTGGGCCTACAATATGTAAGAGTATGAAATTTTTTAGTATTCCGTGTTTTTACGTAAAAACATATAACCTATATTTACCCTTAGTTTGTTAAGTTTAAATTAGCGTCTTGAAGATGTAGTTGTACTACGAAATGGCCGTAACGCCAAAATTTTTAAATAAAAATTAGTGACAAATAACAAATTATACTTTTCGTTTCATTTTACATAGTAACATTATTGGTTAAGGATCTTAAAACCTAAACATTTTAATGAAACGTGTCCAATGCCATGACACACATTTTCTGACCGGGAAGAAGAAAACCAGAATCAAAAATTCACAGATCTTGCATCTTACGCAAGTATCATAGGCGTATTGAAAATACCTACCACATACAGTGGCGAGAAGGAAACCATTATGTCACAGCACAGATTACTCCTATCTGTGAGTATGTAACGTGCCGCTATCACGCGTTATTATGACGGCATGGATGCTCCGATTTAGTTTGAAATAATAATTAAATTATTATACTTAGAAATGTGTAAATTATACTTAGAAATGTGTAAATTTGATTGTTTTGTTAAAATAAAAAATATAGGATAATCTGTATATTAGTACATTGAAGAGAGCTCAAAACCACCATTTCAAAAATAGCGACAAAATTATTTCTTTAGCTATACACAGCCATTTACCTGCTGGTCCTTGTACTCTTTGTTCATGAAATGTCTAAATCTTAAGTCGGCTATGAAATGTTTTGGATTGGTATATCCATTCTCCCCCGACTTTCTGTGTAATACGCCAAGACCGCCGCGCTATTTCGCTTTGTTTCAGCGACATTTACTGTTTATTTTTTCCAATTTTATCGAAATTGAAACAATCAAAAATGCGGTTACCATGATATCGACTAATATGGACACCTGGAAATTTGAAAAATTACGAAAACGTTATTTGATATCATTGAAATTTAGACGAATAAAATCTATTTGCAGTGTCGTAGATTAAATTTTGAATAATACACGTTCGATATGAACTTTGTTAATGAAACTTGTGCAATTAAACCACTCAGCTGACGCCTCGTGGTTTAACGTTGCACACGTTTCATTATGGTGTTCATCGAACTAGTATCATTAATAACTATCTACTAACTGTTCTCTCTCCCGGCCATATTATCTTAATATCAACAAATATAATACTAAATGCCGAAACCCAAAACAAAACAATATTAATACTTAGCAGATGATGTCATCGATCCTGTGCTGCTCGGATGTTTGTTTAGACTTCACCGCCGTGTTATTTATGTGCATGTCGCATGTCGCGTTCATTTTTCATGAAATAGACCCGTATATACGCACCCACTAGAATTTTCAATACTAAAACACTATTTATAACGAAGTATTTCAAGATTTTGAAAGTTCCCATTTTCCTTTTCAGATGGAAAAACTCAATGTTTATTACGTTTTCTATTAGGCTGTAATATGGACGATAAACTGTTTAGACTGTTGCGTTGCGTTGACCGGAAATAAGTAAGGAGCGGCTTTTAATACTGTTAAATTGCTCCTGATTTTATCACTCCCATTCCTATGATGTCATGGGAATCTTTTTATTCGGCCGGTCACAATTATTTTTATTCAAGGTAACATCATTTCATAGAGCAATTATTTGTTGGCAGATTTTCTTAAACTTAAAAGATTCTATACAAAATTGTATATGCGAAAGGCGGGTTGAATGTATGATTATAAGAACTGTCAAATTTAAAACTTACTTAAGATGTGCTCTAAACTTTTTTTTCAATTTAGGAATATACCTTGTATCTCTCCTGCCCTCGTACCTGTCCCTATATATAGTTTTTCTTTGAAACACCTTTGTATAGGCAAAAGATGAAAACAGCAAAATAACGTTTGTTGTTTTTCTTTATGTGTACATCCCTAGATACTGCCTGGTTCTAAAAACTCTCTTGTTCACCCAATTAACAAGTATTTATTTAACTCGTCAGAGACAGTCATTCAATGTGTGATTGAGGCGTGGAAGAGAACCATTGATCAACGGAAAAATGTTATAGGTGTATTTTTGGATTTTAAGCGGGCATTCGAAATAATTGACAGGGCTAGATTATTTGAGTAAATTGTATCACTATGGTATTCGCGGAAACGTTTATAAATGGTTTAAAAATTATTTAAGTAACAGGTCACACAAAACAAAAATATCAAAAACATATTCTTTATATATAATTTCTTTTGCATATTTATACTCATCCTATGGTTGTCTGCAACACGTCTGTCAATTTTATTATTTAGCGCCTGTGTTGTATTACCTAGCAAATTGTAAAATTAATTTAAGTATAATACTAATTAATTAGAATAGAATTTCGGTTGAGATAGGAAGCTAAGCTTCAACTCCGCCAATTGTAATTATTACACTTTTGTAAATTACAATAAAGCCATATTTATTTATTTTATTTATTTTATTTATTTTATTTATTTTATTTATTTTATTTATTTTATTTATTTTATTTATTTTATTTATTTTATTTATTTTATTTATTTTATTTATTTTATTTATTTTATTTATTTTATTTATTTTATTTATTTTATTTATTTTATTTATTTTATTTATTTTATTTATTTTATTTATTTTATTTATTTTATTTATTTTATTTATTTTATTTATTTTATTTATTTTATTTATTTTATTTATTTTATTTATTTTATTTATTTTATTTATTTTATTTATTTTATTTATTTTATTTATTTTATTTATTTTATTTATTTTATTTATTTTATTTATTTATATTCAAATAAAAAAATAAATAATATAGGCGTTCCTCAAGGAAGTATACTAGGTCCAATATTATTTATTGTATACATCAATGATATGCCTTTAGTTTTAAAAATGTGTAAGTTACAAATGTTTGCTCATGACACCTTAATTTACATTAATGTTTTAAATATTTTTGATGGTCTAAATACTCTAAATTCTGAAATAAATATATTATTAAATTGGCTAAAAGTAAATAAATTAAAATTAAATATCTCAAAAACTAAATGTAATGGTTCTGGGTAATAATTTAAATTGTCAAAATATAAATGTTGTAATTGATGGTGAAAAATTAAAATTAGTAAACAGTTTTAAATATTTAGGGATAATCATTTCAAAATTAAAATTTTTTAAATATTTTGAAAGTATTATATCGAAGAATGCCGGGAAAGGAGGCTATTTTAAAAGAATCAGTTCTAATTTAAGTTTGTTTTCTAAAAAAACTGTATTTAATACTATTAGGTATATTACCACATTTTCTATATTGTTCTTCCATTTTATATTGTGCTAGTGAGGAAATATTTGATAAACTACAAATTTTACAAAATAAGGCAATGCGGATTATTTTAAATTGTGACAAATATACAAAAATTAAAAATTAATTTTATGTTGAAAAATTTAGATCGGTTGAATGTCAGAAATTTAATTTTTTATTTAGTATGTATCTTTATACATAAAATTAAAAATAATTTATTGCCTGATTGTTTAAAAAATTGTTGTTCTTTTAATTATAACCATCATATTTATAAAACAAGAACTAATCAAATTTTTTATGTGGATAGAGTGTCTAAAACATCAGCTTATAAAAGTATTTTTTATAAAGGGTTAATAGAATATAGTAATTTGGAAAATTCTATTAAATCTCAAAAATCATTAAAACTCTTTAAAAAAACTTTAAAATTACATTTAATTAAAAAACAAAATGATACGTAATATTTGATACAATTTGCAAAATGTTTAACTTTTCTGTCTGTTTTTGTTAAAAGAAGGTTGCGTTTTAAAATTTAAAAATAAATCTATAAAAATGTGTTAAAAAATGTATTAAAAAATATTTAATTGTAGCTTTTTGCTAAATAAAACATGTTACTACTAGGTACTACTACTATTTCTGAAAGCTTGTTTATTGTATGACTAACCTTTACCGTTGGTTGGCAAATAGAAATGGACAGTAAAAATAGCTATAATTTTAAATAGGTATTATTTATTACTTAAGTATAGTTATTTATTCATTTGAGGCCGCGGAACCTATACAACTCACAATCAAATTTTATTATTACTACCATTCAACTATGCATGTAACGATTTTTTTTTAGAACGTAACACATGCATTAGTCGGATTAGGGGAGTTCCCTATATGCCAAAAATGCAAGGCGTAGAATTTCATACAGACTGTGCCACACTTTAAATGTATATTTAGGGAAGCAAAGACCTTTCCTCGTATACTTAATGGCCTGCGGCGATACATGGCAATTTAGGGGCTTTATGATATACCTAATATATACTTTTAAAATAAATGTCTTTCATAGCCTAAAGCACAGACTTTATAATCTACTATAATAATTTAATATTATAAGGGATAATGGTTTTTGCGATAAAAGGCTTTGGGCCATATCTTGGTGAAAAATGAAAACTGCCACGTCAAAAAGAAGATAAAGATTAAAATATCAAAAAAATTATTATCTTGTCGTCACATCGTTTCGGTTAGTTAGTATCTCTAACCGCTTTCAAGTGTAACTACTGTAAGGCTACTGTCTTAAATACTATCCATGTGCAATTAAGCTTGATGACTCCGCCTACATGCTTATTGGAGTGTGAAGTTTGAGCTGTTGGTTTTGGACAAGAAGAGGCGTCCAGATATTGGGGATATCTATACTTTCTTTACTAAATATATGGGTATTTTAATTCATGAAAACTGCTTCTTTAAACTTTCGTTTTCTTCAGTGCTATTTCGTGTCCAAAACCTTGCCTTCTGACCACTGTATATTATACTGGTTGGTCCATACATGTTTCGGTACACCTGATCTCGAAGTTTCACCTCTTTAAGTATATTTTAGATGTTCTTTAACTCGTACGGGAAGAGGTCTTTTTGTTTCTCCAAAGTACGATTCCCCACACTCACAAGGAATTTGATAGATACAATTTTGTGTGTTTTCATTACGGGGGGGGGGGGGTTACTTTTGTAAGAAAGCTTCTAAGTGTATTTCCGGATTTGAAGGCTGTTTTGATATTATAGTTTTTGGTGGTCCTTCTAATCTTTTCAGAAATCCCTTTGACATAAGGTATTGTGAGGAATGCTTGCTCCTCTTTCGTTTTTGTATTAGTTTTTACTTCGCGATTTTAAAATTTTGAGATGGTATTCGTTACAAAGGTTTTAGGGTAACCATTCTGTTTTAAATCTTTTTTGATGTTTGAAATTTCAACATTAAGATCTTCCGGATTGTTGCAAAGATTAGATGCTCTAAGATAAAGAGTTTGATAAAATGTGAAGAAACTAAATTTAATAATGAATTACACAAGTTAAGCAACCAATGAAGCAACAATTTCGCTGGGAATCATTTATCCTAGAAGCACATATTTTAGTAAATAGTTATTGTTCTTGAGTCCCGTTTTAAATTATTTACTGTTAGTCGGAAAACCTCAACAGGTAAAAATATGTGCTACACCTCAACGGCATATCTCTTTTTGACTCGTCTGTCTATTATTATTTCATTCGATAACCTTGGAACCTCGCAGAGCCGTCACATTCGGATTTACTATTTCAAATCAAAATCTGTTTTTAGGAATATTCTTGGGCACTTTCTAGTGTTTTCAGAAAGTGCTGTGAATTTTAATTATTTTGGGTTTATGAGATATTTTGGTAGTATATTGTTGGTTGAGTAAGTAAGTGAACATATTTTCTTTTAATTTTATGGAAGCAGTCTATTATCTCAGAGTGGAACTGTGCAGATTTATGGGTAAAGTAAACACATAGTCATATCCACAAGTATATTACAAATTTTTACTGATTAATAAATGAGTGAGGTAAACATATTTCGGTGCTAGATAGCACCATTGTCAGCACCAGAACAGATGAGCTTAAATACAACAGAAAATAGAAAGAACAAAATAAATCCAAAAACTTACCCCAAGTGCCACTCAGAGGAATATTTAAACAAAATATTGAAAACATAAAAAAAGAGTAAAACGGGAGTATTCAACGTGACGACAACCTCCTGCATGACAATCTTGGCAGAAAACTATTTGACCTTATAGAAGGAATAAATAATATTTTCTAACAAGACTGGGGCGCACAATAAGCGAGAAGGCTGCAGTGTAAGAAGCTTGGGCCACACATCTGATCCCCGCCTTGAACCAACCAACCAAAGAGGAGCCCATCTGCTATGTATGTTTTTCTCAGAATAACCTAATGGCTTTAATATTAAAACTAATTTTATTTTAGGCAAACATGTTTCAGGAATTAAAATAATCAATTTTAAGTGCTATTAAAGTTTCAACTCCCATGTCGATTAACATACTGTTTAATAAGAAATAAACAAAATCAAATTCACGTTGTCCATTCCCTAAAACATATGTCACTTAATTTTCACTTAAGTCAGCTATAAATCTGTTGACATTCGGTTGTATAAAGAATGTACCCTTTGAAGTTATTCTGGATCACACAGAAGCAAAACATACATTAATTTTTTGTTTAATCTTTTTTATATTAAACGTTAGTTATAATGGAAATTGAAAGATCGATGAGATTGGCTTTGAAAAGCAAAATAAAACATTGCAGAAAGTGAAGCCGTTTGTAAGCTACTGGAAAACTGACGCTTTTAGTGTAAATGAAAGGTCGGTAATGTTTATGCATTCAGAGATGATTTGAATTGATAAACTGACTAATTCGGCGTCACTTTTAGCCGAGCACAAATGAAAGATTTCTGCTTATTATTAAAATGTATAGATATGGACATAAAAAAGTATTGTTGATGATGGGAGTATTAAAAATAATAGACCTAAAGGTATTGAAGTAGAGTATAGGTAATATCTAATTTGTATCGATCTTAAATCCAGCTAAAGTTAGTTTCTTCTAAATCATCCTGTCACATACACGGGCATGGATAAGCCTCAAGATAAAAGCAACAGTTTAGTAAAACAGTCTTTATAAAGCCTACCGATTTCCGATAATAACAGGAATTTAGTAGGACTGTTGGGACACGATCTTCTATACATTATTCTTCTTGTAAGAAGTAACGTCTTTTGCTATTATATAAATTCTGGCTTTCTGCTATTTTTTGTCGGATAAAAGCTTAAAGATTATTGCACACCACAGTTTGTCGCTGCGGAGCATCGGGATTACACAATGCTTTATATCATTGAATGAAGATGTATATATTGGGAATGATGCATCTTCTTTATGGTTGCGGCGGCTTTCTGTGCTGAAAGAAACAACTTTCAACGTCTGTTGGTTGGTTGCCTAAAGGCGGGGGTCGAATGATTGTCCTGAGCCTCTTACGCTGCAGTCTTCTGTACACCACAGTTTTGTTGGAAGATATCTGGTTCCTCTATAAGGTCCAATAGCCTGTTTGTTTGCGGGAAGTTATCGCCGCGTTGAATATTTAAAAACATTCTGATTCTTTGCGGCTGTAGATGGTATGTCGGTTTCGTCCTCTTCACCACAAAGTCTGCATTTATTTATTTATATTGGTTTAGGATGCTAACAGAACTACGTGGGTTCCAAAGCATCCACTGTTTACTAGCATTACATAATATTAGGTAAAACAAACTAAAACTATCTAAAACTAAGCTAGACTAAAATATAAAATGAAATACTACAGTACGCACTTTTCTATGTAAATATTCTACACAAGAATCTGTTGTAAGAAATATCTTCTTACTCTTACTTTAAATTGGCATAAATTTAAATTAAACAAATCGATGTCCTCACAGTGTTGGTTATAGGTTCTCTGTAGCCTGGTCAGAAGGGTGTTCAGTCCTAAATAGGCAAATTAAATAAATGAAATTACTTTAGATCCCTTGTAGGGACGTTAAAATTAATTTGTTGTAACAATGGAGGTACATCAATAAGAGCATTACTTAACACACCAGAAAAGGGGAGCAATTTATAAGTCCTTACTGCGGTCTCGACAGTACTGTTAGCATTAAAGGCAACAGATTTAAGAATTTTTTTCTGAACTGCTTCAAGTCGTCTGGTGGGTGTAAGATATAAAGGATTCCATATAACCGAGGCAAATGACAGCCTACTATAAACAAATGCAAAGTACAGAGAAATCAAAGTTCTGGGATCTCAAAACTCTCTGCAAGTTCTTACAATAAAACCTAACATTCTGTTTGATTCGTTGTTTATTTTATCAGTGTCCAGAAAAAAAATACGATTTATCTGTGTTTGTAATTAAAAAGTATTTATCATAACCGAAAGCTCCTGGCGGTTCCTAGTTTGTTGTTGGTAAATATATCCGTCGCTTCCATCACAGCAAAACTACGTAAAAAAAGGACCCTAGAATAGTTAGTTTTGCATTAAAATAGTAGTTAGGGTTATTTGATTTAAAAAAATAACCGACATAATAAACATTCTTAGGTAACCTTTAGTGTGTCTGTGTGCATGCATTATTAACACTAATTATACGTGTTCTGTTTGCGCCGTATTTTATTGTTCTTTAACGGTTAGCCAGCTTCTCAACAGTTTTACTTCTGAAATGGTCTGGGTAATTAGCGAGGATAATATTTATTAAGTCCCTCTTAAAATAGCTCAGAAGCTATTTACGTTTGATGGCGCCGCGCTGCGGTCCGTCGATAAAAACGCATGCCAGTAAGTCGTTGACATTACGATAGTGGAATAAATAGGTTAAATTTATGTAATAAAAAATGTTGAATTTGTTAAATAGTTTACTTACTAATTGAAGGAAAAACAAGTATAAATTAAGGCACATCTTAAAGAAGCTAATGTTATAAAAGGTTGGATGCGCTTATAAAATCTATTGCCAACAAGATCTAAATGGCATTCAGTCCTAACAGTAATGTTTTGCTTTTGAGCATTATTTGGCCGCTAGCGACGCCAAATTGCTATGGAATTAATATTACCAAAACATGTTTCACATCTATTCCATTTATATTTTCAAAACCGTCAAGTTAATTACAGAAAGCGTCATGTTAATTTAGGATATCAAGTGAGCTACTCTCGAAGCTACTAATTTACTCAACAGTACCTGAGTTAACTTACAATAATAAATCTACTAAGACTAAGTATAATAACAAAGGACCAAAAAATGTACTGTGTATTTTTACAATGTTCAAACTTACATGGCGCTTGCCAGGGTGGGCGCAGGCATTTCTGTCGCACTAGCAGATAATACTGTGGATAGACCACTGGGATCAGTCAAAGAGGAGATAGATCGGATTGCTAAACAACTTGCGCAAAGCAGATGGACAATACTAACAACCTATAGCAGCTTCAAGCGATTGTGGCCCCTACATGATAACAAGAAAACCGCAGCGTTATTACAGCAGAGTCGGAAAGAGCTAAGAAATATGACTTCCGAACGTATGCAAATATCACCTCACGACTTCTGCAGAACTTGCAGAGATGTAGAAGAGAAGGAAGTTATTCAGCATTTCTTGTATAAATCCCTGGTCTCGCAATATAAAGGTTCAATGCCTTGGGCGAACCATTATAAGCAAGCAACTTACAACTGGGTGGATTCACTAAGTTTATTAATAATAGTACCAGGTGTGAATGAGCTGCCAAAATTTCTCCCATGTTCTACGTCGCGTTAACCATCAGGAAGCTGATGAGGATAGGTTACGTGGAACACATGTGGTATCACAATGGTCCTTATAGAACTATAAACGGGGAACTGTTTGGAAAATGCCAGAAGTCAGCCACTCTAACCTAACGTAGACACCCATTGGTAAAGACGTGGTAAATGTGTGTATTGATATCGTTGGTACCTTTATTGATTGCGATAAAACAATCTTATATTAGTATCTAGTATAATTGTTTTATATATAGTGTCATCAGTAAAGTCCGCATGATATGGGATTTTTTTTTATTAATAGCTTTATTCAAAATTTGACTTTGGCATCAAGTTCTGCTTCGATCGAGATGAAAATTAAGCAAAAAAATAATAGTCACGTGAGTCGCATTATCTGTCAAATTTTAATTTAATAATAATAATTCAAAAGTGCGGTTATTTTTGAAAATATCGAAAAAAAGTTATTAGAGAAAGTTTTTTTAAAAGCAGTTTCTAGCCCACATGCAAAATTTCAACTGCATAGGATAATTTTGAAATTTTAATTATATTTTGTAAATTGCACCACTTTTGCAAAATAAGACTCGACGGAACCTACATAAAACTTCTTAGTTTTGACAATGCTTTATTTCAAATACATTTTCTTTAAAGTAGCGCCATATTAAATGTGTGTTTTTCTACAAAATCAAGATTGGGCTATTAAAATTTGGTCGCATGTGATGCAAAGTTTATTTGTTTTGGACCCTGTATAAGGTAACTTCATAAAATAGGTATTTTTGAAAACGTAGTTTGTGCCTGAGAGTAAAAAAATAAAAAACAAAGTAAAGGGGTTTTAAATTAAATCGTTGAAAATAAATAAACTTTACGTTGTTAAACTAAAATGTATTTTCCACTTAATGAACACTTTACTGATGACACTGTGTTTTTTTGTCTTAATATTAAGGTGTATTACTTTCAGACACAAACTACGCGTTTAAAAATACTTATTTTATGAAGTTACCTACCTTATACAGGGTCAAAAACAAATTTTAATAGTCCAATTTGGATTTTGTAGAAAAACACACATTTAATATGGCGCTACTTTAAAGAAAATGTGTCTGACATCAAAAGTAAGAAGTTTTATGTAGGCTGCGTTGAGTCTTATTTTGCAAAAGTGGTGCAATTTACAAAATATAGGTAAAAAATCAAGATTATCTTATGCAACTAAAATTTTGCATGTGGGCTAGAAACTGCATTAAAAAAATTTTTTTTTTTCAGAAATAACCCTACTTTTGAATTATTTTTTGGAAAAAATTAAAATTTGACAGATAATGCGAATTACGTGACTACTATTTTTTGCTTAATTTTCATTTCGATCGAAGCAGAACTTGATGCCAAAGTCAAATTTTGAATAAAGCCGAGAATAAAGCTATTAATAAAAAAATACCATATGATGCGGACTTTACTGGTGACACTGTATATTAAGCATGTATTCGGGCAGTAGGTATTATTACTTATCTGACACTATAAGATGTCGATTTGGTAGCTCAGGAAAATCCCAAGTTGATCGCCTAGTTTTGATTTAATCTGACAACAGCTAAAATATATTTTAAACCCAGTTGATTCACTTGTACTTACAATTTGTTGGCATAAGAGTACTTTAAACCGGTATTATAAGTCGGGCCTTATTAATCAATTCGGCCTTGTATACTTTTTAGGGTTAACAAAACCTCTACCTATACAAAGTTATAAGCATATTTATAGGTAAAGTCAAGCTAGCTGTAAACGAATTGGTCATTATATTTGTTAATTTAGGTAAAAAAATCATTATTTCAATCATCTGGCATAGGTGTATCACAACTTTTGTATAACTTTAGCATATTCAAGGCCAATTAAAGCTGAGTCACCATTTACGAGTGTCGGAAAAGCATCTAGAAAGTGTTTTGAAAGTACTAAGATCATAATATTGTAGAATATTTTACCACATATAAATACATTCTATATTTCAAGTTGTATTTATAGTCAATACCATCACTAAAATACTTAGGGGTTGAATGAGCTGTAAGAAATGAACTCTGCAACGATGCTCAGTAGTCAAACAACTGAACTTATTAGGTAAGTTTATTTTTTAATAGAAATTGATGAAAAATCTTCTAAATAAAATTTACCCATCTAAAAGTCCTACAATAATGATATCAAACAACTTTGAATGAACCGTTGCTAATTCCTTCATTAAAAACAGCACAGCTGTTCTATATCAAAAACAATAAACATAACATAATTACCCGCGGCTAAAATACAATCGGCTATCCAACAACACTGGTTTATTTAATCCACAATCATAACCATTAATGCAATTCACATGTGCTGTATCACCAATTCAGGAAATCCCTCATAACAATCGACCGTCAGTAACACCTCTAAACAGAGTGCGCACAGCAAGCCTTCAAAACAATAGAACACACGTCAAAAAACAGCTGAAAGCTCGACCGACCGCGAGGCCTGCTGTCCTGGCCAACCGAGAACAGTGACTGAAACTGAAGGCTGAAAGACTTAGACTAAACTAAACATTTAGGCTGAAAGCGTTTTAGTTTGGATCTCCTGCTCACTCCGCCGTCCTCGCGACCCTCTTCAATCGAGAGATCCATATTTGGCGGCAATGCAGGGGTTGGGGTTAAGGGATGGTTGGATTTGATAGCAGGGGCGCAGGATTAGGGGATGCTATTTTCTTTTAATCGTGAAGAAATGGAAAAAGTTCACGTTTTTAAAATTCAACAAAACCAAACATTAATACGATACATTTTCTTGTTTTCTTTTAATTTGTTTTTACTGAGTAGTAAATAACTTGTTTGTATAACAAATTTATTTACATTTTATTATTGGGTCAAGTTCAGTTTAATGATTAATGAATGAAGTAATGATTCTTACGTATTTATTACTATTGCTTTTAAATGACGCACAAAACTGCAACAAGTAGAATAGAACAATTCTGTTTTTGAAAAAAACACCACACACTTTATAAACGTTCGTTTTTCATACGTGCTCTGTGTGTTTTTGTTGGCTACTATTCAATTTATTGAAACTTGCATACTTAAATGTAATAACAATAATCGGTTGCATATGTTTTTCAAGTTTATACTCTTTGGATAATGACTTTTTATCCTTACTCTTGTTTATTTCAGCTAAACTTGAGTAAAACTTATAGGGGAAAGTTGCCCATATTGGATCAATTTCCAGATTTCTTATCATAGATCCTGATAATAACGCAAAATCGATCTTGAAGCTATACCTTAGTATACTTTAGTATGTTGTTCAACTGCAGGATTTTTTGCAGAATTTTATCTCAAAGTATCTATGATATACCAGGCTATAAAAAAACCTCTGCAAGTGGTTCAATATAGGAAACCGGTTGCCTAAATTGCACCTGGGGATTCCAAAATTGGTGATTTAAATCAAAAGCTTAGGTGTTAAATAAATAAATAAAAAATAAAATTGTTGGTATAGGAAGTTTTATACTAATATTTCAAAAAACATCAAATTTACAATCAAAATTTCGGTAGAAGACATCCTAATGCAAACAAAGTACCTATTAGTTTCCTATATTGGACCAGTCATAGTTTCATTTTTTAACTCAAAGAAAAAAGATTTTAGCAATATTGAAATGGTGTTAGTTCATGACATTAACTTACTTAAAGAGAAAAATTATTTTTGCACAATTTGGAAAAATTGCCTAAATTGGACCGGTTCAATTTTGGCAATCACCCAGTGGTGCAATTTAAGCAACTACCACGTGTTTTACAAAACCACCCAAGAAAGAAACAAGAAAAAACAAATATGGCATGGTAATAGAAGAAATAGAAAGAGAAAAACTTACTTCAAAACTTCCATAAAAACTATTTTGCTTAGAGTTTTATGGTTCTAAGGTAAATTCTTAGGAAAATCCTAAAAATATTACATTAAAATTGTGTAAATTACGTTTTGCTCTATACACGCCAAGCACTAACGGCCAACTAGTTGAGTTTGTTGCCGATTAAAGGTTCTAGGTGGAAGTATGTTACATTGTTGCCAGATAATATGGCACTTGTTTAGTTTCGGAGAAATGTACTGTGGTCCCATTTAGGTAGCGGTTCAATATAGGCAACCTTCCCCTAATAAAGGTTGTTAGGGTCAAAAGTTTTAAAAATGTATTTACTCAATCACTATGCAAATGTGACCTTAAAAACTATACTTTTCAGTCATTCAAAATTCCATATGTAGCCTATATCAAGGATGACGTAGCTATTAAATAAATAAGAAACACCTGTCTAAAGTAATCACCGACAACAATATTAAATTTTTGTAATTACCAATATCAATATAACATAATCAAAAAACAATTCATCTTGATTATCTACAAATACGACAGATTGGTGAATTTACTGCTGCACCGTTTTCTGCAAGTATAATGGATAAAAGGTCTTGGGAAGTTACCGTATTGTAGGATTTTCTTTTTAAATAACGTACCTACCTAATAAAATTTTTTATAAGCATCTACAACTTATGGGTGTCCAATTACTTAAAAAGCGCTTTTACTCTATAACCTGATAGGTTCAGAGGATCTGTCATCTGACAAAATTCAGCATATTATGGTCCTTCATTTATAAAATATGGGGATTTGGTGACAACGATGGAGCAATATTATAATAATCTAGGAGGTTCTGCCTCAACTTCGCCTTTTGTAACTTATGCTATAAAGTATTTTATTATTATTATTATTATCTTCTTTAGAAATTGTATATTTTTTGCAGAAAATAAAGCACTAGGAAAATACAGCATAGAAATTTTTATTTGCAATACAACAATTTCCCCATACGTTTAAAATTAGTGAATAATTGAGGAAATTTTTGATGCCCCATTTTTTTTCGAATGGAGATCATAAATCATACAGTGTCACAGTCAGTAGACTGTATAAGCGAAATAATGTATTAATTTGCTCCTTGAACCAAGCATTAGGTGATCAGGAATGTATTATTTGTCAAAATGTACCTATCTGTGACTTGTCGCATATAAAAAGACATTGATTAGATTTAACATAAGTATAAAAAATATAATCTATCAACAACTATTCAAAATTGTTGTACAAACCTTTGTATATTGGCGAAACCTTTTTAAACCAAAATACAGTGTGTCCCCGGATGGAGTTGACAAGAGAAAAAAGATCTTTATTATTAATTTTACGACGAAAAGTTATTCTTTATAAAAAATTCTGCTTGTCGAGAAAATGAAGTTACCATATAAAAACTTTAGATCAGATGACCACTGTTTATTAATTTTACGTAGATAAATTAAGAAAAATGAATGAAAACCTGAGAGTGCTGACCTATTTATTTAATTTATTTCTAATTTGGAGAAATGTGTGCAGGTTGGATAAGGATATGTAGAATTATAACTTTTTCCACAATTGTACATTTTGAATGTTCATAAATTCTAGTGTAAAAAATAAAAAAACAAAAATTAGAATTCAGGTTTCAAATTTTGTAATTAGGGTTTATTTTGGATTATAAACAACTTTGTTTCATAAATATTTTGTCTAAAATATTAAATAATGATACTTCTCTCTTAAAGCATTTTCATGTTTGCTTAATTTATCAACATCTGATTTAAAATTGTTATATTATGGTAAATTAATTTTCTCGACAAGCAGAATTTTTTATAAAGAATAACTTTTCGTCGTAAAATCAATAATACAGATGTTTTTCCTCTTGTCAACTCCATCCAACTCCATCCAACACACTGTATATAGCGCGAAGACAACTCATTCTGTTAAATAGTAAAGTAGAGCAAAAGTTAAGCTGCGGTCCCAATAAAATAGCTATAAAATCTACCACTTGACAGCACCGAAACTAAAACAGTGCATTAGGTACGCCTTGCGCAAATTTATTTTAAGCGTTTCTCGAATTTATACTTAGTTGGGCGTGTAAATAATTTAGCTTGGAACGGATTTACCATACCATGCAGCTAGCAAATAAGGTATTATTTTTTGGAAAATCAGTAAAAATTATCAATGCTAAAAATCACACCCCGGGAGCTAAATTTTTTTACAATGTTTAAAAATATGTTTGCCTTATGCTTGACGTTAGTAAGTAAATTTATATTATAAGAGACAATTGTGGCATATCGGACAAGTAACAATTTTTTATATTGGATACACAGGATTCAAGTTTAATGGATACCCTGGGGCGGGTAGACCACGGCGGCCGTTTCGTCCTTGTTAGGACTCTACGGGCAGCCATAACTCAAGCAATTCCAAGAACGACGGTAAAATGTACTAAAAGCCTCTTTGCAAAATCAAAGCGGCCATCAATACACCGTAAGCGCCATCCCAGCGAAATTAACTACAATATAAACGGCAGTCTCACTGGTAATAATTGAAAGGTAGACAACTAAATTAACCACGAAGTGCATCACAATCCAGTATAGGGAAAGCTATTTGCGTTTTCACCAAATGCCACAATATTCTCTTTTAATTATTTTCGCGGACACTATAATATCATCTTCTAAACATTTTTAAGGCTCAAAACTTAAACGGATTGCGCGCATTCTAGTGGGTGCCAGCGTTGATCTGTTTTCTGGTCTGCAAAATGGCAGATGTTTTCGGTGCAAATGCAAATAGCGTTCCCTATACTGGATTGTGATATGCACTTCGTGCTTTATTTAGTTGTCTACCTTCCGATTATTACCAGTGTGACTGCCTTTAATATTGGAGTTAATTCCGCTGGGATGGCGCTACGGCGTATTGTTGACCGCTTTGATTTTGCAAAGAGGCTTTTAGTACATTTTACCGTCGTTCTAGGAATTGCTTGGGTTATGGCTGCCCGTAGAGTCCTAACAAGGACGAAACGGCCGTCGTGGTCTACCCGCCCCAGGGTTTCCATTAATCTTGGATCCCTGTGTATTCCAATATAAAAAATAGTTACATACTGGTCCGATATGCCACAATTTTCTCTTTTAATTATTTTCGCGGACACTATATCATCTTCTAAGTAAATCTATATATTTTTACAGCAGCATTGACCTTTGATAAATGCCAAAACCTTTCATACACGTAACTTTTATCTTTAATTGGTGTATCATGTCCTAATTGTTTACTATTGAGTATTCTCATTTAAATTTGATTTTACCTACGACTTGACATACGTCTTTTTAGCTCTACAATTAGTTTAGGATAGAAAAATACAAGCCAAAAAAGAAAAGAAGAAAATGCCTTTTGGTCTACTTTCTGATGGTGTAAAAAAATATACACTTCTATGGTAAATGTTCTCAAAAATGCAAAGAAACGAACGTCTTATTAAATATTAACTTTATTAACTTATTTGGTTGTTAATTATTTATAGTAGTCTATTTCGACTTGCAATTTTTTGTTTATCAATGTAACATGGAATCTTTTTCGAGTAGGTAATTAAAGTATAAATTTTAATAAATAGCTCAAAATTGTACATAATGATTAAAAAAAAAATTCGGATTCTAGTTTTTTTCGTTTCTTTGCATTTTTTGAGAACATTTACCATAGTAATGTATATTTTTTTACACCATTAGAAAGTAGAGATTTCAACGAACAAAAAGCCCACCGATTTTTTTAAAAAAGCAGATATTTTGACGTGAGAATTTTCGATTGAAAATTAGGGTGCTTTTTCGATATTAAGTCAAAATAAGTTGAAAAAATATATATTTTACATCAAAAAAAAAAAATTACAGTCTGTTTGGGACATAAGAAGGTAATTTTTCACCAAATTTCGTAAAAAAAATTTTTTGTAAAATATAAAAATAAAAAACCAAAAATTTGGTTATTTGAATTTTTCACATAAATTTTGAGGTTATGTGAAAAAAGTGTAAATATAAAAGTTGTAGATTTTTTTATTACCTACAACTTTGCTATTTAACGTTTTGCAATAGGACTAGTAGTTTTGCCGGAAATCGAGATAAATCGTTTTCTACCCTTAAAAACTCACCCATTTCCACTTCCCGACCTCGGATCGCCCGTAAATTATTTTTCCTTTCATTTTTGTTATATTCTCTTTCTTTTCCAATGGGTTTCATCCTACTATTATTTTTTTTCACTTTTTACCATTTTCAAAGGCTTCAGCCCTGGTCTACAAATGGAGAATACTCATAACGAAGATGGAAACAAAAGAACGGAACGCTTTGGGATAATTCTTAACTTATTGTAAAATATACATGGTATCCAGGAATTAATATAAGGTATTGTTGAAAATGTATAAAACCTGTACTAATATTTTTTGCATTGTACATAAAGTATTTTTTTAAAACGATTGTTGGAATGTAAAATTAGTATTTAGGTATAGTTAAGAACAGGGCTGGGAAAGGATTCCCAGAAGTAAAAGTGGTGGAGTGAATAGAGCGTCCGACATCTGTATGTCATCACTCCATCCTTTTATAGCTTTTAGGTTTTTAAAAAGAAATAACTTTAGTGTGTATCCAACGATTGAACGATTATAACGCAACGAACAATTTTAAAAACATACCACTCGCTCTTTTTATTTTATTGTTATTTTTGTTTACATTGTTTTATTGTTAATTATTCTCAAGATTACTTTATTAAAACTTTTATACGAACCAGCTCGGGGTTTTATTTGACTAACTAACTTACTAGCGCTATACTATATATATATTTTCTTAGGAATATTTTTTAAAAGACAAGTTGATGTTTCCTGTCGCTGCCATGCAGGAATTGCAACCTCTCTGTTGATAATTTGATAAAAAATGATTCTCTTTCATGCATTTTAGCCTATAGGTTTATATTTGCTGAACTTAATAATAATAATTTGGTTAAATAACCTTCAGATTTAAATTTGCAAAATTTTGTTATTGTTTTAAATCTACGCAAAACCATAAAAGGAAATAGTATTCTACATTTGCCAAAGTTACTACCATTGTTTGTGTTTATTGACCAAGAAAAAAACTATAAATTAGTCACATAAATAACCGCTAAGTGCTATTTTATACGAAATTTTATTTGATGCGGTTAGATAAACATTAGCATAAAATTCATTATTTAAAATAAAATAGTTTATAAAAGTTTGCGGAATTCCTAATTAAAAGGACTCTTACTTAATACAAGGAAGTGAACTTCTGATGATATAACCAACCATGCATTGGTTAATGTTGGCGCCAAGCTATCTATTTTAAAATTTTTATTGCTGCTCCAGGAACTTTTTAGTTGTTTAAGAAAAAAATTTTGGGACAAGAAATATTATAAGCTTCGGAATTATCAACGTCATTCAATCTATTTCCAACCAGTAAAATATTTCATGTTTATTTTTCGTTTATTATTTTACTAACTTTAAATAAAATCAATATAGACTGCACATTATGCAGGAATTATCTGATATAATATGTATTATATAAATATTAATGAAAAGTAAAAATGTAGTGGCATACCGGACAAGACAATTGTCTAACTGTATTTTGTATTCGAATACACAGCAGGTATCTAATCATAATGGATACCCTGGGGCGGAAAGACAACGACGGCTGTTTCATCCTTACTGGGACTCTACGGGAAGCCATAACCTGAAGCAACTCCACAGAAGACGAAATACGCATTTAAAGTCACCTTGTATAGCCAAGCAAGAATAAATACGTGGTATCACCATCTAATAGAATCAACTCCAATACAAAAGGTAGTTCCACTGATAATACCAAATCCGAAGATAGATAACTAAACTAACTAAAAACCAGTATAATGAACGCAATACGCATTTCATGACAACATTATACATTCGATTGTTGGGGCGCATTTCAAGATTTTTTTTTTTATACAGGGTGTTCCAAAAAGTGTGACGGCATAAGGATGTATTTTTTTAGATTACATGCTATATATTTTCTTAATTTTTTGGGTGCCTCCTATAGTTACCTACATACCCTTAAAATTTTATTAAAATCGATTCAGTATTATGGACGAAAAGAAATAAAAACTAAAAAATATCAGTCTTACATCACTGATATTAAAAAAAAATAAAAAAAAAAAATAATGCCTCGTTAATAAAATTATACAAAGGAACTTATAAAATAAGGTATAACAGTTTCGTTAACCAAGTTTGATTAATATAAATTGTACAGGGTGTCCAAAGTTTAGTGTCGAACTTTGCGAACTTTAAAGCAATTTATTTTTCTTATTTTAAATAGGAACCCCTATATATTTTTATGTCATTCGATGCAGAATTAAAAATCAAACATTTTGCCTAATTGCAACCCTATCGCAATTTCTAACGCATTAAGACTTATTTGGAGAAAACTAATTTTATCAACTATTCCAACAGTCATTATTATGAATAAATATCGAAGGTGGCTTTGAAAAACAATTTATTGGTATTAAGGTGGGAGTATCAACATGCTTGCCAACCTATAACCTATTTCGCGTAGATTTATTTATGTTTTCTAGCTTTTATACAAAATTTAAAGAAAATCAGTATCGACTTGATATTCTATAGGTAATAATTGACATATTTAATAAATATCAAGGAATTTCATAACTTATTTTAGGAGAATTGTATAGCGAAAAATATCGGGCAAGATTTTTTTTAACATTATTATGTCATTGTCACTCATTGTTCTTTCACTATACAATTCTCCCAAAATTAGCAATGAAATAAATTGATATTTTTGTAATATATCAGATACTACCTAAATAACGTACCGACGATATTGATTTTCTTTAAATGTTAGTTATTAAAATAATAAACTCAAAAAATTAACGCGAAATAGGTTATAGGTTGGCAATAGATTGAATGACGTTGAGAATTCAACCTTAAAGTTTATTAAAGTGACAAGAGACCATATTATTGACTTTAGTAATCGAAAAGTTTCAAATATTGTTAAACTGTTAGTAATTATTAACTGGAAATGATAAATTAACTGGAAATGATAATCGTGGATATGGTTATCCTTGAAAATTCGTTGAACTGTTCTTTCGATTACATCAACGGCATCAGCGACTGCTTGTTGAGTAACTGAAGGATTTCTATAACAGATAATAGCACAGAAAATTGATTTTGTTCAGTTCGGACCGGTTTATTTCTCACAGGTTGTGGGTACTTTACATTTCCCGTTTATACAAACCTCTCTAATATGTTTTGCAGGCTCCTTTTGTCTGGATGTCGTCGTTCCGGATAACGCTGTGCGTAAACTCGGCTTGCCAAAAAATAGTTCTTTTCGCATGCTCCTAATATAAAAATCATATCTACTAGCTCTTCTTGGTTGTAGTCTATCACAGAAAACAATATAAAGTAATTATAACAGCTTAAATAATTACTAACAATTAAACAATATTTGAAACTTTTGGATTACTAAAGTCAAAATAGTCTCTGGTCAGTTTAATAAACTTTAATACTAATTTTAATTCTGCATCGAATGACATAAAAATATACAGGGGTTCCTATTTGAAATAAGAAAAATAAATTGCTTTAAAGTTTGCAAAGTTTGACAATAAACAAAAAAGTACAAGCATTAATTTGACGAAAAATAGTGCCATTTAATTTCGTAAACAATAAAAAAGTAAGGTTAGGTTGCACCAAAAGCAGGTGTGCCAGATTGAGTCAAGTGTATAAATCCGTAAATATATAAAAAAAAGAAAAATCTACCCAGTACACCCAGGTCCATTTGATATCTTACAAAGAATCCACTTTTCTTGTTATCATCGTTTATTGCCATGTAAAGCTACTATTTGCTTTGGATTTTAATTAATTGCTTATCACAATTTTAATTCATAGTAATGATGCTTCATAACTTTTGTATGTTCCGGCAAGCATGCAGTTTAAGCATAACTATAAGAATAACGATAAGCTCTTCCTTATCCTTCCGTAACTAACGGAGTCCGTTATGGTTATTAACCATAGCGGATCACCTTTCTGACATTGCGCATGCTCAGAATAGCCATAACCATAAAAGAATGACGAATTAAGAGGTGCAAAAAGTCTCTATTGTCGAGTGACAGTTCGTTGAATTTTAATTTGTTGTTTATGTCAAACTTGTTTTGCGAGTCCCAAATTTAAAAATATGCATTCAGATTTTGAATTATCCGACACGGAAAATGAGATTTAAGAAGAAATTTTGGAAGCAGCAAGGAAAACGACTTACGATATATTGCCAGTAAAATCAAAAGCCCGTTACGAGAAGTCATACGACGCATGTAAAAATAATATAAAATAAAGAATTAAATGTATATCGAAGTGTCGGCCTTAAAAAATATATTGTACGTCACGCAACCGAAAATTAGTGTTTTGCAGATTTCTCCAAGGTTCCAGGACTCGCCTACGGTACGCGTCAGTAGTCAGTAGTGGACCCCCATCCCCCCCCCCCCCCATTATCAATATTCAATATTTAACAATTATTGTTTCTTTTGTTTTTCTCAAAAGATGTAAATCTTTATGTTAAAGCAATGTACCAAATTTGAATTTTATATCTTATTAAATATTCGAATTATTTAAAAAAATCAGTTTTTAATTTCAAACTTTGTCCTATATCGAACATGAGGGTCAAAAAGTAAAAATGACATTATAAAAGTTATATTATTTTTGCTTAAGGAATATTTATGGTTAACGAATTAACCTCCTTTTTTCCGGACACCTTGTATATTTATTCCCTTAATATTTTATGTTCAATATAACCCTATGTATACTTAATCCTTGTGTTTTTCAAGCATGCCAACACAATCTTAATCACGTAGTCTCATTAATTATGTCGCGCCTCTGCCTGGCTCTGTCTTTCCAGAGCCTTTCTGGAAATTTATGTCTCTTAATCTGGGAAGATATTCACGGGAACGAATGTCGGAGCCAACGCATTTACTCTAGGGAATTATGGACAAGACATGACGGTTATATTTCTGCTTTCTTAAGCCTCATGACTCTAAAAAGTTTGTGTGTTATGCTTCGTCTTTGCTTTTAAATTGCCCACTTTACGTTTACGATTCTACATGTCAGTAATTAAAAGTTTTTTACGGTGCTGTTGGAATTGCTTTTTCGGGTTGCAGGACGGATCGAAAACACTAGCCTAATCTTCAGTGCACATTATTTTAGCACGACATCAGAAATTTCCTCGGACAGGCAAGACGTGGGTCTTTTACTTCATAGTTGTTTTGGAACTTATGGCCTCAGCGAGAGCTGTAATGGATATAATCCAGTAACTGCTTATTGTTTTAATCGTGACAACTTTGCGACGTTTTTATTATCTATAGACAATTCCACTTATACAGGGTGTCCGGAAAAAGAAGGTCAATCCGATAACCATATATTCATTGAGCAAAAACAATATGACTTTAATAATGCCATTTTTCATTTTTGACCCTCATGTTCGATATACAAAGTTTGAAATGAAAAACTAATTTTCCTAAATAATTCGAGTATTTAATAAGATATTCCGAACTAAGTCTGAACAATAAAATAACCCTAATATGGATACTGGGACACATGGGTCTGGAGGATAATGAGGCTACCGACAAGCTCGCTAAGAGAGGTGCAGCACTAGAATTCACAGGACCCGAACCGGTTATAAGTATATCACATGCGACGGCCAAGAAAACAATACTAGCTGAAGCAAAAAGCAAATGGGAAAGACACTGGTTAAATTTACCAGGTCTAACACACTCAAAAGCATTCATAAACAGCCATATAAACCAACAGCTAACTGACAAACTTCTAGTGCTCAACAGGCCATGCCTTAAAGCACTAGTGCGATTGTACACCGGCCACTGCAGGCTGCGACACCATATGTATAAAATTGGAATAGCCCCAACTGATAAATGCCGGCTTTGCATGGAAGATGCAGAAACAGCAGAACACATAATGTTCGCCTGCCCCGCAGCAGGAAGAATCAGATTCGCCCTATTTGGCGAGGTGACTCTGCTGCTGCGGTCTCTCCCAATAACATCATTAACTTCATCAAAAAGTTAGACCTATTGGGAGAAATATAAATAAGGCGTGAGCCACAATAGACCGCATGGTCGCAGTAGAGGGTTAGCTGTAACCCACTCACTTTTAACCTATACCTATACCTAAGATATTAATTTCAAATTTGGTATATTGCTTCAGCATAAGGAGTTACATCCTCTGAGGAAAACAAAACAATCAACAATTGCCAAATAATTAAAAGAGGGGGTCCAGTACCCCCTTATTTTTTAGTAGGTGCGCCAGTGACTTCCGAACTATATTCTTTCATGTAATCATTTATTTTTTATTATTTTCTGTCTCCTACAATTTTTTTTTATCAAATAATGCGTTTTGGAGATAGCTTGGGTTTCTAACTGATGCTAGCGCGGCTTATAATTTTCAAATGCTAAATTAAGCCAGCTGTTGTGGCATTACCATCTTCTGTCGCAACAATCTCTGCACACTTAGTGCTCAACATCGAATCACCATGTAATGGGTTCCTGGACACAGCAACATATATGGCAACGAGACTTCTGATGCGGTCGCCAGGGAGGGCGCGAGCATGTCTGTCGAACTAGCAGAGAATACTGTGGCTAGACCACTGGGATCAGTCAAAGAGGAGATAGATTGGATAGTTAAACAACTTGCGTAAACCAGATGGACAGAGTTGACAACCTGTAGCATCTCCAGGCAATTGTGGCTCCTACTTGATGGCAGGAAAACAGCTGTATTATTACAGCACAGTCCGAAGGACCTAAGAAACATCACTGCCGTAGTCACCGCCTGTTCGGTAGATACGCTGAACGTATGCAAATACCAACTAACGACTTCTGTAGAAGTTGTAGAGATGAAGAAGAGGAGGAAAGTATTCAGCATTTCTTGTGTGAATGCCTCGCGAGAAGAAGGTCCAATGCCCTTGGCGAACCATTCTTTAATGATCTGGAGGAAGTGAGCAGCCTGCAACTGGGTCGACTCACTAAGTTTATTAACAGCAGAGGCTGGTTTAAATAAGCTGTCAAGATTCTTCTACGATCGCGTTAACCATCAGGAAGCTGATGCGGATAGGTTCCGCGAAACATGTGTGGTACCACAACGGTCCTTATAGGACTACGTGTGACTGTTTGGACAATGCCAGATGTCTGCCACTCTAACCTAACCCTAGTAAATCTTTGCAATAGGTGACATAACAGAAAAATGCCACTATTCTTACTCGTTCAAGGCAATAATCTACTATTACTTGTTAAATGAATTTACACGCACTACAAGCTGAGGAAGAATCTAGCACTCATCCGGGTCGAAGAAGACTTAATCAGCGCTGAATGACTGGAAGAGAGAAGATACTTCGCTAAACTTCCTGGGTACCTGCAAGGCCCAGTAAAGACTCAAAAATGATGAGATTGGCGGGCTTCAAAAGACAGAAATAACTGCCCTGGTCTGGAGCGATATACTTGCCTTCATAAGAAGGTCGGAGTGTTTCGGCGAGAGCCAGATGGTAAGCCTGATTTTTCTTGCCAATTTTCGGAACCTAACCTCAACTACCTATATCCAGAAAAACAACTAATTAATGAAAAATCAACAGATTCCCAATTTTCTTATAATAAAAAAATTCGTGTGACCTCATTAAAATGTAGTTTATTATAAATCTACCACGACAAATTGCCAAATGTTCCATTTATTATTTCGTATGCCTTTGTAAGTCTTTGCACACCACGATTCATAGGAACAATTTACAGTTCACATAATCTAAGCGGCCGCTAACATTGTCCAATGTTGTATAAAACACAAACATAATATGCAAACTAAAATAACGTTAAATAAACGGAAGTCCAAGTTCATAGGCCAGCCGGCAAGTTGATTGTCTTTAATGTTTAACAATTGGCAATTAACTATCTTTGTTCTGAGAACAATAACAGTCTCTATTAAATACATAAAGTTTATAATTGGTTTCAATCCAGTTCGTCATTTGGGGATTAAAAGAGCTATGGAGTTTAAATTATTGATGTAAAATTAACTTATAAATGAGCATTAGTTGAAGTTTGTTTCACAAAGCTCACGACATAAAAAAAGTCAATATTTCTTGACGGTGCGACACCT
This sequence comes from Polydrusus pterygomalis, assembly GCA_963969555.1. Classification (NCBI taxonomy): domain Eukaryota; kingdom Metazoa; phylum Arthropoda; class Insecta; order Coleoptera; family Curculionidae; genus Polydrusus; species Polydrusus pterygomalis. The sequence continues at coordinate 28,378,540 of OZ018379.1, forward strand.
ACAATCAGTAACCCTTTAAGGAAAATTTTATTTCCATCCCAAATTAAAGTAGTGTTTCACTCTCGTATCGTTCTTGTTCAAACAACAAAAATATGCGAGATAAACTTTAAAAATAATCTATACAGGGTGTTTCAATAAAAACTCCCAGGGCAATTATTTCCAAAACTAAAAGTGACATGTAAATTCGGTAAACGCCAGTTTTTAGCCTCTATGATTGGCTTCACAACAGTATAAAAAATGTGTTTGAATAATAAAAGTTGTAGGTGGCGCCACGGTGCACATAATTTTTTCGATGACAGGAACTTTTAAATGTTGTGGCTCTTAAAGATAATTAATTTTTGATCAAATTATGTCCTATAAAATTTTTTGATAAATCCAACATGAACGGAGATATTTAGGGTTAAGTTGTTTTTTAATAATTTTAACTAGTACCTAGTTTAATTATAAATATTTTTAATACCTTAAGGCCCAAATTATTAATATCCAGTTAACACTAACTGTAAGATAACTTCTAAGGATACCATTGTTGGAACAATTGTTGCCACGGAAGTTATGTGGCTGTTACTACTAACAGGACATTAATAATTTGGGCATTAGCAGATTTTAATTTAATTTTGGTTATGATAATTTTAGTGATAAAACGCTCGTGGAGCGCTAAATTATTACGTCCAGTGACGCCTTAACAAATAATATTGGCAAATAATAAGACGCCACTGAGTTTTTGGTAATTTTTATATTTTTTTCGGATTAAGCAACTAAAAATATCATTTTCTTGTCTGTTAAATTGTTTTCATATCTTGCTTCGTTTTCGAGAAATAAAAATAATAACAATTTTATTGCATATCTCTGGAAAACAAAAATCATTAAATAATTAATACGTTGTATTTTTTGTTGTTTAAAAGCAAACCTAAAGCATTAAAGCATAATAAAATAAAATGAAAAGATGTTTTAAATTTTATGAAAGAACTGATTAGAAATTATACAAAATTATTAATAAAAATTAGAACAATACCAAAAACAAAAACTAACTAATGGGGTCGAATGTGGTGTTCAAAATTATTGCCGTTTTCATATGAAAACAATTTAACAGACAAGAAAAGGATATTTTTAGTTGCTTAATCCGAAAAAAATATAAAAATTACCAAAAACTCAGTAGCGTCTTATTTTTTGCCAATATTATTTGTTAAGGCGCGCCCCCTGAGACGTCATTGGACTTAATAGTTTAGCGCTACTCGAGAGTTTTATTACTAAAATTATCATTACCAAAATTAAATTAAAATCTGCTAAAGGATATTAAAAATATTTCTAATTAAAATACTCGTTAAATTATTTAAAAAAAAACTTAACCCCAAATATTTCTGTTCATGTTGGATTTTTCAAAAATTTTTATTTTGATCAGAAATTAATGATCTTTAAGAACGCTATCTTTATTACCGATATTGCAAGGTGGCCAGGGAAAAATCGGGACACGTGGCCGAAAAACAATAGAAACAAGGACCAGAAGAAAAATGAACCTTTTTTTTTTATAACGTTTATAGTTTTTGTCGAAATGTTTGATACAGAAAACTGTTTGGTAAATGATAATCGTTTTGGCAAATTAAGTATAATATTATGCCACTTTCAGCAAAATGTAGGGACTATTTTGATGGAGTCCAGTTATCTCTGGGAATTGCTTTTAATCATTTTTTTTTTCTATAAATCATAACTGACCGGAAATTTAAAGGAAGATAAAGTTTCTTAATTTGTTGTAAAAGAAGCTATGGTTATTTGATTTACACCCTGGAACACTGCAAGTGTTGTTTTCGGTATGATTATTTTAAGATAATGCCATGGTCAATCAAAACAATCTTGAGTCATTTGTACTATTTAAATACAGACAATAATATTATCGTAACAATCCCGAACAAGCCCGACCTTATTTTTTGCTGTTAGGTTATTACACACACAATTACGAAACGAATATTACAACGAGCAATAAAAAGTTTAATTTTCACAATGGTTTATGGAAAAAAACACAAGAAAACATCCCGGTTTTTTAAAGAAAAAATGTCTGCAAAAATCAATAAGAGTCAAATGCAAAAGGTCAAAGACCTAGCGTAATAAGCCAAAAGTACACATCGGATTTCCCATAAAGCTAAATATAAATCTTAACGCTCCCCGTCGGCTTTATACGCTCGACCTAAAATATTAGTAACAAAATTAGGGCGTATAAAACTGTTGAAAATTTAAAAGATTAGGCCCACTTTCGAGATTGGAGTTTCTCACGCATGGATAACGACGTGCGTATTCAGACAGCCTACAGTGTATCCAGCTTAGGCAAACTACCACTTGAAATGTACAATACAACGCAGTAGAGTGTATATTATATATTATGAATGCAGAGGTTAATCAAATCAGACGATTGGTATGTAGTAATATGTGATATCTACCAAAAGTAGCAGCTGATGTGTTCCTCAGTGTACGATATTATTTCAGGTAGGAACAGAAAAGTAGTTTAACTTACTAATAATTTTTTTTTTGCCAGGGAGGAAACTCTTTATGGGCACCGGTTACTTGTTCCTCCGTTCACCGATAGTGTGCGAGTCCAGGATGCCAGCCTGTTTACGCACTAACACCTCCCTCCTCCTCGCAGAGACTGCCCCGAAATCACCGTAAAGTATACCGTCAGGGAAGCCTTGGACAATGTTTTCGCTTCTACTGCCTTCCTTCTTCTGATTTGTTTTTCAGTATGTCCTTTATAAAGTTGTGTCTTATTGTCCACTTGTCGCTGGCCTGCAGCATTTGCATTTGATCCAGGAAGGTATTTAGGTATAGGTTATTTACCCCTAGTAGTAGGCATGTGTTCCGTCTCTGGGTATTCCATCTTGGACAGTCAAGGAGCGTGTGCTGCACTGTATCAGAGGCTCCGCAGTATAGGCACTCTTCCGTCTCTGCTCTTTTGAACCTTTTCAGGTATGCTTGAAAAATACCGTGTCCAGTGACCACCTGAGTGAGGTAGAAATCTGTGCGACGGTGCTCGCAATTGACCAATTTTCTGCCATGCATGGGATCCATGCTCAATTCCCTTTCTTCCTTTTTTTTTTACTAATAATTGCTTTCTTATCCAGAGAGAAAGTCATCTTCTCTATGCTGGGATAAGTCGATTTACAAGCAATTCATATTTTCTTCACTTGATTAATATTATTTTTAATTATGTGGAAACAGTATTAGAGTGTGGTGGTTCGTTCTCCAGAAATAAAACAGTAGTAAAATGTTGGATATAAATCGGAATACATTTTACCAAGAAAATATAGTTCATACTGCATGACACTGAATGAACTTTAGAGTTGCAAGGGTCTCCTGCTCGCCTCGAAGTTTTCTACTAAAGTATCGTGCCAGACGGTGAACATAATAAAACCTGATATTTATCTTTTTCATTAAATGTGTCAGATAAATTAAAAATACCTGATTTCTGGAGGAATACTTAAGGACTACGCTGGAATAACTATACCGGTGGAACTGTAAAACTTTATGATTTTAATATTATAGACTGGGATTATTTATTTAATTAAACCTATTTGCTTAATTGCTTACCTTAATCTGAAGTAGTGTTGTGTATGTTAAATATTAAGTAATTTAAACTAAATGTTTTATTATGTATTAAACAGTTAAAAATGCCACCCTGTATACCACACAGATTTCCTTTTTTAGGTAGGTATACATATTTTATCAAAACCAGAAATTTTAAAAGATTTTTCAAATTGTGTTTTGGCTTAGAGAACCTGCTTTATTTATATGGAGAATGAAGAAGCTTTGCTCCCACTGAAGCAGCCACGGTTGCCGAAAGAATAAACGGATGTCTTGATAGTGTCTGCGAATACTCTACTAAAAATGGTCTAAAAATTAACCCGTCTAAATCAGCTGTTATACTCTTTGGACCAAATAGGGAATGGGCAAATGAAAACGTTAACCCTAAAATTTCAGATGTCACTATCCCCACAGTAAAATAATACAAAAAGTTAAGAGTCTTTCTGGACAGCAAACTTAGATTTAATGGTCAGGTCTGCAAGGTAGTTCAAAAGTCAATTATTTCTCTTCGGAATTTATACAAAAATAAGGAAATTTTGACTCTCTTAAGCGGCAATTGTGCGAGTCTCTTGTTCTCTCGCATTGCGACTATGCAGATATATATATGTCGTAGGCTGATAGTGAAATCCGTCATTTCATGAAAAGCCTAGTCACTTCATGAAGCGTCGGCAGATGGTGTAAAAACATGAAATTACACGATCTGCCGCGTCACTTCATGAAGAGACCTTGACGTTTCGGCGTATTATGTATAACACAATCTGCCTAATTTTAAATATCGTCACTTCATGTAGTACCTAACGATGTCATGTCAGTCGGCAGATTGTGTAATTCCGCCTAAAAGGTATATTGGCAACTGGTTTGTTCGTTGTTCCCCAGAGCATTTTTTTTTTAATTAAATTTTTTCAACTAATATTATTTTATAAAAATTTAAAAAATGCTCTGACAAACCCGAACAAACCAGGTGCCAATATACCTTTTAGACGGAATTACACAATATGCCTTGTTTTTGTGGCATTTCATGAAGTGACGATATTTAAAAATAGGCAGATTGTGTTATACATAATACGCCGAAACGTCAAGGTCTCTTCATGAAGTGACGCGGCAGATCGTGTAATTTCATGTTTTTACACAATCTGCCGACGCTTCATGAAGTGACTAGGTTTTTCATGAAATGACGGATTTCACTATCAGCCTACGACATATATATATGGCCCATGCCTTGATTTTCAGCCCAAACGCGGATTGCAAAGAATTCAAAACTCATGTATTCGTTTTATTTACAACCTTAAACTAAGAGACCATGTAACTCACAAATTGCGTTACTTAAAATGGCTAAATATAGCAGCATATAGCATCTGGCTTGTTTTTTGCACAATTTGCTTGAGACCGGGATTCCTCGATACTTGCGGTAGAAGCTTCGCTCTACAACCCACCAATGCGAAACTCGCCACAACGACCAGCTTAATATACCGCGTCACCGAATAGCTCTATATGAACGTTGCTTTTCCATGTAATCCCCAAATTATTTAATTCTGAGGTTCTAAACAGGTTCTCTAACATTAGCTATATATCTTTTAAAAGAAAATTTCATTGTTACTGTGATAACCACTACCAATTTTATCCTCTCAATGTCTTTTTAACAAATTCCTAAATATGTTTTATAAAATTTAAATAATTTTTGACACTCTTTTTAGAAAGATTTTTTTCTTCTTCCCCAGTTTATTTGGTTGGTTTAGACCCTATTTACTCACTTACTACTCAGTATGTTTTAACTTTTATTAATTTCTCCATGTTATGTCTCTTTTACACATCATTTTTTAATTTCATGAAAGCTCAATTAGGGTCCTTTACCATTTTCTCTTCTGCTAAAACCATCAGCACTATATAATATATTTCTGTCTCCTGATGATGAACGTTTCTACGTTCGAAACATCTAGAGACCCTTAAATAATTTTATTCTATTAAATTTTGTGGAGGAAGACTTTCAGTTTTTTCTTTCTTTCCCATTTAAAAAGAAAGTTAAACACTATACCTACCTACTTATTTAATAAGCAATATGAAAATCTAACGCTCCAGCAACAAAACTAATAAATTTATTTTGAAGAAGTAGTCCATACAAAGTGGAGTTGGATGATATAGAAAGAAGAAAAGCACAAAGTCTTTCTCCACAATTTTTTATTCCAAAAACTAGGCGAACCTAGAATGATTCATAATAGAATTGAATCGACATCTTTCGAGTGTAGAAAAACTCATCATCAGGAAAACAAAGAAAATGGTACAAAGCTGATGTTATTAGCCGTAGAGAAAATAAAAAGTGAGACTATATAAGCCTTAATGGAGCTTTCAATGCTAAACGCGAGGAGTGAAAAAACTTTTTATAGTCAAAAGAGAGAAAATATTTCAGCATTTCAAGTCATTGACTTTTCAGTATGCTGCAATCTTTTCTGTCTTTTGACTGTAAAAAGTTTTTTCACTCCTCCATTGAAAGCTCCATTAAGGCTTATATAGTGACTTGACTTTTCAGTATGCTGAAATCTTTTCTGACTTTTGACTATAAAAAGTTTTTTCACTCCTCGTGTTTAGCATTGAAAGCTCCATTAAGGCTTATATAGTCTCACTTTTTATTTTCTCCGCTGCTAATAACATCAGCTTTGTACCATTTACTTTGTTTTCCTAATGATGAGTGTTTCTACACTCGAAACATGTCGATTCAATTATATTATGAATCATTCTAGGTTCGTCTAGTTTTTTGAATAAAAAAAATTGTGGAGAAAGAATTTGTGCTTTTCTTTTTTCTGTAATAAATTTCTGTCGCATTTTTAATTCAAAGGAAATTCCTACAATTATCGTTTAATTTTAATACATTTAAGAAATTTTTGGTTAATTCGCAACCTGATATAGATAACATAGCATAGTACTGCTGCCAATACTCTTGAAAAAATATACCTATAAGTAATTGTAATTATAATTTGTAATTATCATTATTATTATTATTATTATTATTATTATTGTAAATTTATTATATTGTATTTTATATACTCGGTTAAGTAAACAGCAATGTTGCCCTTCGACGAGTGAAAAAATAAAGACGTTTCTATCTATCTATTTACTCTTTTATTGTTTAATGTGCATTAAATTTCACTTGACTAATCAATTTAACGTGAAAAATTCTCCGGTACGTTATAAAAACAGATTATAAATATTTTCAGAGAATAAAGCCAAGAATTACGTGATATGCATTCAGACACTACCCCAAATTGCTTTTAAAATAAATTAAACGTTGTCTGAATCGTACTCGTACAACACAAAACTGCATTGCGACGTTTTCGTATTATTGGACCAAGTTGAATGCAGGCGACCCTTTCATAGGTCTTGTCGTAAGAGCAGTCCTTACACTGTATCGCAGATATTCAGGTTTGACGTATATTCAATTAAAATGCTTGCCAAGAATAAATTGAGCTTCGATTGTCTGGTTCATGCATTAGATTGCCAAAAGCTCGTCGTGTATGCCGAATATACGGATTTTCTTTATTTTAAACGCTAAGGGCTATGACGTTATAAATGGGTTACAGCGTTTATATTTATATATACGTTGCGGAAAGATGTTTACTTTTTATATCACTTTACCGGGTGATGCCCCCCCACCCCCTCCCAGACTGTTCATAGGATAACCCATGTAAATTTTGCAACACCCTATTAGTTTACATAGGTTAGATAAGCAGGAATACTACTATAAAAAAAATTTAAAAGTAGTGATGCCAAACAAATATAGGAAAATATAAACCTTTTAATTACGTCGAAATCAAAAAAAAAAACTTGTATAGAAAATCTTGTGGTCAATAACAAAGAAAATAATTTGTGAAGAAATGAATACCAATTTTACAAGTATTGGTCCAAAATTGGCTAAGAAGATCTCATTAAAAGAAAGAATGGAAGAAGAGGTAAATTCATAATCCATGTTTTTAGATGAAAACGATATTGACGTGGACGAAATTAAGGATATAATTGAAAATTTAAATATACATAAAGCTACTGGTTACGACAATATTTCAGTAAAAATAGTAAAGGCAGTTAAAATTAAAATAATTCCTATTTTAAAATACCTGGTACAATTATCTTTACAAAAATCAACATTTTCGGAAAAAATTAAATTTGCTCAAGTGACACCAGTTTTTAAAAGCGATAAAACTAATAATCCTAATAATTACCGTCCAATATCTGTTTTGCCTGTTCTGTCAAAAATTTTGGAAAAAATTATAAATATATAAAATTAACGAATTTTTTAGAAAGACAAAATTTACTTTTCGAGAATCAGTATGGGTTCCGCAAATTTAGAGATACTTAAGTTGCAGCTATGGATGCTATTACTAACATTCAATTAAATCTAGACACCAAAAAAAAATGGGGCATTTTATCTCTAGACTTGTGTAAAGTCTTTGATACTGTAAACCATGATATATTATTAGTTAAATTATTTGATATAGGCATAAGAGGAAAAATTATCGTTGGTTTGAAAGTTATATAAAAAATAGGAAACAATGCCTTAAAATAGGAAGTAATATTAGTTCCTATCAGACAATTAGATGTGGAGTACTACAAGGTTCTATTCTAGGACCCACATTGTTTCTTATTTATATCAATTATATTTCAAAATTAAAATTATATTGACAAATTAAACTTTTTGCCGACGATACAACAATTATTTATTAAGCTAAAAATATTTGGGACATCCAATTAAATATCAAAAAATATTTTAAAATTATATTTGACTGGTTGCAATCTTATAAATTAACTTTAAATTTTATTAAATCTTCATTTATGTACATTGACAAACTAAGACTAGATATGGAGAAGCAACCAATAATATTTAATGGGAAATATATTAATTACAAAGATAACATAAAATTTGTAGGATTATATATTGATCAAAATTTAAGCCGGAGAAAACACGTAGAACATATTCGAACTTACATTTCTCCGTTAAATGAGATATTCTTTAAAATTCGCCATTGTATATCTTTAAATTATTTAAAAAATATGTATCATGCATTAGTACATTCAAACATTCAGTATCTTATTTCTATTTGGGGTTCAGCCAATTCAATAGTACTAAAACCTATAAAGAAATTACAAAATAAAATTATTAAATTTATTCATAGATTTCCGCACTTAGAACCAACAACAAATTTATATAAACCGAATAGATACCTAGATATAAATAATTTATATAATTTAAAAATTTGCAAATTCATTCTTTACTTTTAAAACAAAGAATTTCTAACATAACGTTTACAAAAGTTCATGATATTCATAGACATGATACTAGACAAACTAATTTTTTACAAACTATTAAAATAAACAGTAACTTTGGAAAACGGCCATTGTTATAATATAATGTATTAATATTATATAATATTTTACCCGAAAAGATTAAAACATTAAAAAAGCTACCATTATTTAAATTTCATTTAAAAAAATATTTCCTAGTATAATTTTCGATTTTTTTAACTGTCTTTTTTTATATTTATAATATATGCCTATTAAGTTATAGAGTAATAATTTGTTAGTTATTTTTATATACGTATTTATCCCTATAATAAACTTATAAATTTGGTTGGGAGTAAAGTAAAATAAAAACATCTAAATTGTATAAGAGCGAAAAGTTTAAACAAACTAAAACATTGCGGTCGTATTTTCTTCAATTTAGATGCACAGTATTTTTAAAAGGATCTGTGTGTGTGTGTTAACACGGAAATCACGCATGAAATATTTATAATTTCTCTAATGTGGTACAGATGGAAGGTGTCCTTAAAACCTAAAATCTGTCACAACAACCTGACTTTTTTTTAAGCCTTATTAATATAAAATATGGCGGAACATATTTCCTGTGACATATAACTTAAAAGCATATCGTTTCCATCAGGAATTGGCATAAGTTCTTTTTCCTATCCCGGGTGGTCGCTAAGCAAGGCGACGTCGGCAAAAACAGATGTTGGTGTTTACATGAATTATCTCGGATATCTCAGTTAGAACGAATGACGCCTTAACTAGTTAGTAAGAAAAATATCATCGTTTAGGGTTAACATTTAATGACATTTACACTTGTACAAACAAGACTAAGTGCATCAGTGTTTTTTTGTTTATTTATGATCTATAAAACGGAAGAACAGATTACAAAGGGGAGCGATTTAATTGGTAGGAAAATGCGTATGTCACTTTGTGTGTTTTGCGTGAAGCTATTTAGTTAAAAAAAGTTAAATCACACGAAAAAACCCCAACAAATCCTCACAGGATCGGTATTATTAATTTTTCAAGAAAGTGTGAATTTTCTCCAAATAATGTTGGCTAGTGGTATATCTGTGAATTGTCCATGTAAAAAAATCCATAACACATAATTTCCAAAATCGTTAAGGAGAAGATACGCCAAGTAGGTATTATAAATCAAGTTAAAATGGGTGTCCGATAATGGATATTTATCTTTCTAGTATTGTTGAGCATCGACCATTAGCGTATCGGCTAAAAGTCCAAAAGATTTTCCATCAGAGAAAATTTTACTTGCTATAGGTTACCATAACGCAGATTGACTAACTTTATAGAGAGTCGTTCGAGCAAATTAATCCCTGATTTTTGTATCTCATGGCAGAGGGAGTTTTTGATATATTTTTTAAATTCAGTCCTAGTTTGGCAAATCTTTCTGGTGGTAAATACTAGAGGATAGAATTCCTAGTTTAGTTGGCACAAAATATAGATGGCAATGAGGCTGCTGATGGGCTCAAAGAGGCAGGCATGTCTACCGATACCACTGGGACCGGTCATGGAGGAGATAGATCGCATAACCTAACAACTTGCGCAAGGCAGATCTCCAAGCAATTGTGGCCCCTACTTGATCACAGGAAAACCGCAGCGTTATTACAACACAGTGGGAAAGACCGAAGAAATATCACTACCGTAGTTACCGGACATTGCATTTTAGGTGGACCCGCCGGCCTAACGTATGCAAATATTGACTTTTGAAGATGTTGCAGAGATGAAGAAGATGAAGAGCGTATTCAATGTTTTCTGTGAGAATGTATTGACCTCGCAAGAAGAAAGTTGAATGCCTTTAATTATCTGGAAAAAGTAAGCAACTGGGTTAATCAACAGTAGTGACTGGTTTGAAAGAGATGCCAAAATCCTTCTGCGCTGTAGATCGTGCTAGCCATCAGGCAGCTTGTACAGATGGGTTCCGAGAAAACACGCGTGGTATTACAGCAATCCTCATAGGACTATGAGACCGTTTGAAATTACCAGAACCATGCCACTCTAACCTATCCCAACCCACTATAAATATCCACTAGAATTTCAAATAAGAGATTAATTTAACATTACTGTTAATTGCCTTCTTGAATTTGTTAAAATAATATCAACTCTAATACTGATGCGAATACTATTAGTGTTAAGTTAAACTACCTTCTTAATCAAAACAGATATTGATAACTTTAAATTTACAGACCTGAAATAACAGAATTAAAGCTGCGCTACCTATGTACTTTCACCCATGGTAACAACTCCTCATCTGCAAGGTCATTATTAGTGGTTACCTGAATTGATTCCCTCTTGTTTATTTAAAAGTATAGACGGAAACAACATTTCCTCATAAATCTTTATTCAACCATAAACATGGGAAGAGAAATAATTGAAAGCATTATAGTCTGGAGTGGATTTTTCAGATCCGAAGGGGTTGGCCAACGTTGGGGTGCGCTCTATAACGAGCTTTTGATTACAAACTTAATCTACTCGCTGATTGGATCGCCTTGACTAAAAATCAGTGCGTAGTAGAATTGACTTAAAATCTTTTATCCCCGTAACGAAGCGAGCTTTTTATGTTTTTAATCAACTTTAAAAGTTCGATAATGTCTGCTAAAAACTTTTTTATGTGGGCAGTTTCACGATGATGAGCGCTTTTAGCAAAATTAAATTGGGACCTCATAAAAATGCTACGATCCGATTTTAAAGGTAAAACAAACTTTTCGTCTTTTTATTATTTTTTAAATGGCTATATCAGGCCACTGAGGCAGTAAATTTGTTTTTCTCTTAAGGACGCTATTATATTATATTAAGAGTTGAAAATATCATAAAAAACGGGCATTAAATTATTAAATTAGTATGCACTTTCTCTACAACGAGTTTCAAGCAAAATATATCGCATTCTCTTTATAACAACAAGCCGAGAATAAAATGCTAAGGTCCACCAGGTCCTCGCGATTTCATGAATGAAGCCAAGTGAAAGTATTAACAAAGTTTTACTCAAAAATATAATACGCTGTTTCTAAAGATTGCCCTTTCATGGTCAGTAAAATAAAACATATATTGCGATTGTTTTAAATAAAAATAATCTTAATAAAAGCAAGATTTTTTTAAATCAGCTGTTCAAAATTTCACCTCAAAACCAATGAGGATCAAAATGATTAGAGATATCATTATATGTATAAACGCAGAGCAACATGAGCATGTAAAATTCCAAATTTGTTACTAAATGGAACTTGGAAGTGAGAATGAACTTTTATGTAAGCGTTAAAAATTTTCTACGATTTTTTTTTAATTGCACCATCATCTTTTGCTTAACACGTTTATAGTAACATGATCATTCTAGTCATTTCTGCCAAAAGGGTCTTTAAATGCCAAATATTATACTAATTGTTACTGTACCTTTGAAGGATAGTACCGATTTTAATCCAGACCAAAAAAGTGAGTGGAGTAACTCACCTAAAACAAATTTAAAATATAAGAAGGGGGCTAATATTCACACAAATATTTAACGTTCTCTCATTTTCATTTTATTTATTTATTTATATTTTTTCATTCCCTAATAATTTAAACTATTGTTTACGGAATATATACAGAGTGTTAAAATGGAGTTACCTTAATATATTTAAACCAGTATAATATCTTGATATGACAGCACGTAGCAGAAAAAGATAGTTAAATGTCCCATTACTGTAATAATCAAGAAAAATTAACCAATATATTTTTCTGGTATGCCACGCCGCCAATGTGCGTAAGCAAATAGAAGAAAAAGTAATTCTTTTATTTCAATCTAGGTAAGTGGACATTGTTTTTATTTTTTCAACTCTAGAGTTGAAATACATTTTTCAACCCTAGTGTTGAAAAAAATTGTGTAACACAATGGTGATACCTACAAACTATCAAAAATAAATCAAACTCTTTTTGATTATTTTGTATGGTCGTAGGAAAAATTGTGTACATTACTCGTGTGAAAGTGATTTTCTCACACTCGGAGAATTTCCGCACTCGGCTGACGCCTCGTGCTAAATACCTCCTCGTTTGGAAAATACCACTTTCAACACTTGGTATGTAATATACTATTTCTGACGAGGTGCGTATACTATTTTTTCGCATTTTGTAAATAATTCATTAGTTTGCATTTCATATTAAAATCTAAAAAGAATAGTTACTGAAGAAAATCTACAAAAACTTAGTAGTGTGACTTCTCGGTAACTTAGCAATATAAACCAGTGACGCAGCGAGGGGGGGGTTTTAGGGGTTAAAACCCCCCCCCAGACGCCCAGACTAAGATGGTTTTTTACGGTTTAGACCAAGGCTGAAGCCTTTGAAAATGGTAAAAAGTGAAAAAAAAAATTATAATAGTAGGATGAAACCCATTGGAAAAGGAAGAGAATATAACAAAAATGAAAGGAAAAATAATTTACGGGCGATTCGAGGTCGGGAAGTGGAAAGGCGTGAGTTTTTAAGGGTAGAAAATGATTTATCTCGATTTCCGGCAAAACTACAAGTCCTATGGAAAAACGTTAAATGGCAAAGTTGTAGATAATAAAAAGGTCTACAACTTTTTTATTTACACTTTTTTTATATAACCTCAAAATTTATGTGAAAAATTCAAATAACCAAGTTATTGGTTTTTTATTTTTATCTTTTAAAATAAAATTTTTTTTTCACGAAATTTGGTAAAAAGTTACCTTTTTATGTCCCAAACACACTGTAATTTTTTTGATTTAAAATATTTATTTTTTTACTTTATTTTGACTAATATCGAAAAAGCACCTTAATTTTCAATCGAAAATTCTCACGTCAAAATATCTGCTTTTTTAAAAAAGTCGGTGGGCTTTTTGTTCGTTGAAATCTCTACTTTCTGATGGTGTAAAAAAGATATACATTACTATGGTAAATGTGATGAAATTCCCTTTAAATCCTACCTTTAATTATATTTAGAACAACTATTTTCGCATATTTTTTGCGATCTTTATGTTTTATGGATTTGTAATTTTTTTGTTTATCAATGTAACATGGAATGTTACTTTTTCGAGTAATTAAAGTATAAATTTTAATAAATAGCTCAAAATTGTACATAATAATTAAAAAAAAAATTAGGATTCGAGTTTTTTTCGTTTCTTTGCATTTTTTGAGAATATTTACCATAGTAATGTATATTTTTTTTACACCATCAGAAAGTAGAGATTTCAACGAACAAAAAGCCCACCGACTTTTTTAAAAAAGCAGTTATTTTGACGTGAGAATTTTCGATTAAAAATCATATTTTTCTTGTAAAAGATAAAAATAAAAAACCAAAAACTTGGTTATTTGAATTTTTTACATAAATTTTGAGGTTATGTGAAAAAAGTGTAAATACAAAAGTTGTAGATCTTTTTATTACCTACAACTTTGTCATTTCACGTTTTTCCATAGGACTTGTAGTTTTGCCGGAAATCGAGATAAATCGTTTTCTACCCTTAAAAACTCACCCCCTTCCATTTCCCGACCTCGGATCGCCCGTAAATTATTTTTCCTTTCATTTTTGTAATATTCTCTTCCTTTTCCAATGGGTTTCATCCTACTATTATTTTTTTTGGTTTCAAAAATTATCGACCCTGGTCTAAACGGCCTTTAAACAGGTATTAATTTAAAAAATACAGAATTTGTATTCATACAAATTTTCCTACAGTAATAAAATTAATGACCAAATAAAAAAAAAAACGCTTTTTAAAATTTTGAAATCCTGTTCTTTTTTTTGAAAACCCCCCCTAATACAACATTCTGGCTGCGCCACTGATATAAACAAGATGTTTTTTTGTGTTTGACGACTATTGACAGCATCCAAATAAAATTATATTTGAAGAGTGAATTTTACAAGAATTATGGAAATCGCTAATGAAAACGACTTGGAAGATATCCTGAAAGCGGCCCGCGAAGCTTCTTCAAGTTTGCTTCCAGTAAAATCCAAGGAAAGATACGAAAAAGCATATTATTATAATATGTAAAATTTTGTTTTGAATGACATTGACGTTTTATGCAGTAATGGTTGCTATGCTGTAATGGTTGCTATGCTGTACAGTGACCCATTACTGTACGATTTTGAGGTCATTAATCTAGTGCAGCGGTTCTCAAACTTTTTTGGTGACGGAACCCTTTTGGGAAGCAAAATACTTGATGGAACCCTACAATAAAACAATAGTTTTTAAAAGTGTATTATTTATTAATAAGCATAATAAAAGTACAATGTAACAGTTACTAATTATTACTTACTTTACCACATGGCAAGTACAATAATAGAAGATAATAAAAAAGAAAAAATCTAACTAATGGGAGGTATGAAACTGTTTTTTTTATTTTTCATCAATTGGTTGATATCAGGTTTGATAGAAGACAGTTGAAGTCTCATATCTGGTTCGGCGTCCAGTCTATTGCGATATTTTGTTTTCGTGGCTGCATAGGTTGAGAATCCTGTTTCGCACAAATATGTTGTTGGGAACGGGAGAATAGCATGCAGAGAGGTGAGCCGTTGGAATCAACAAATCCGAAACTGGTATATGATTCATCATACTTCCTTTTTTTCGTCTTTGAAACCGTCGAGCTTGACGTCGTGGCATCATCGTCTGGATCGGTGATTGCTATATTCTCCGCGCGTACTGCTTTTGAACATTCAGCGTCATTAGAAGATGTTGTTGCAACACGTTTAACACCTTTAAGCCAACGTTCCATTCTTCTTTATTTATAATGTTACACGTCAGGATGGTGGGGTCTAAATAATGCACAATCGTTACTGCGTATAAGAGACTAAGTTTAGTACAATGAAGAAATGTATAAAACTGAGACAACAGAATACAGCAGGCAGTAGAACAATGAACACTAGTTTCTCGCTAGCGAGCTTGTAAGTAGGTAGGTAGGTAGGAACTTATCGCTCCAATAAACGCTAATCGTCAACTGACTGACAAGGCGCGACGCGCGATCGCCGCTTTTATACTTAGTCCTAGACTCGATCTCGAATATTCTCGAAAATACTCGAGTCGGCGCCTTTGATAAACAAAAAGCAAAAATAAAAAGAGAAATATAAAAATTGCGTTGTAAACAATTCAGAGGCGGCTTTTATCAAAGGGACTGCGCGCTCACAAGTATACAAGTATACATGTTGATACCAAACTTATGAGATATTGTACCAGCTATTGTAACACATGTTTATACAAATGCAAATAAATAAATAAATAAATATACCTACGCGCGGCCGCGGAGTCAAAACGTTCGACCAGAGAGAGGTGTTTTGATTTTTTTTCTAAATTCTTGAGGAACCCCTACAGAGGTATCGCGGAACCCTAGGGTTCCGCGGAACACACTTAGAGTATAGCTGATCTAGTGCATTACTGTATAAAATGCGAAAAAAATAGTATTTCTTATTTACTAATTACATCTGATCTTGACAGTTAGTTGATGCCTGCTAAGCCGCAACATTGTACAGATGTTAGGGTAGGTTAGGATCACATTGGCGTGCGCCAAATTCGGTATGATTTAAAGGGTGCTTACCCAACTATTTCGACGGTCGAATAAAAGATAGTATGGAATTTTTCTCTAGCATACTCAAGGAGTCACCTATTTAAATATTATAAAAATATTAACTATTTCCATGACACTCTGTATACATGGCTATGTAACAAATGATTTACCTCATTTCCATAACCCATTTGAATACTTTGCTCTATACTTAAAGAAATCAAATTCCTTTCCCTTATCAACATATGCATAAGTTTGGCGCTGCGTTTTCTTATTTACTTTAAGCAAAAGCACTTATACATGTAAACTGAATGGGGATAGAATTGAAAATCTCAGGCCTTCATTTTGAGCGTCAAAGGAAAACGCGCCAATATCTTACAGTAATCAATAACATTTTCCTTTGACTAACATTTTCTCAAATAACTTTGCTTATATTTAGTGTTTGTTTGCGTTCTATCAAACACTCTTGGTAATAACGCTTTTAGCTGCTTCAGAAATGCTGAAAATGTTTAGTTTCCTTTTTCAGTATTATTAGTTAAAGGAAGAAATTGTCGAGTTCAGATTTGGAAACTCTAATGCTGTTATTAAAAGGAGAAATATAATATGGTTTGATCCGTATGATTTTAGAATTATTGATGGTACCATACCATGCTTAAAAAGGTCATAATGAATCATATCTTGGTTGAGCCTCGTTTTCTCTTTTAATATAATAAATAAGTTAGTCTAGTATCGGTAATAAGAAAACTGTCAACATAATTATTATTTCCTTATTTAATCAAGTTACAAACAATAACAATACAACCATTGGATGTACAACAGCTTTCATAAATCATGCCCCATTTCAATCTTCTATTCACCGTGCGAGCAAAAATTATTTGCATCAAAGAGGGCTTGGATTAAAAAACGTAGGGCTTGGTTTAGATCACAATGATATGGGGACGATATATCTAACCAAATCTAGGTTAAAATTTTGTCAAATTCATATTATGACATGATATGTCAAACTAATGAGTAATAAAATAAGTAGACAAATACAAATTTATTTTCGTTGTTTACAAAATTAACAAAGTAAGAATATACAGAAAGAAAAAGAAAAATAATTACATGTATTCTGAGAATCCACATAACCGGAGAGGTGGAACCAGGCTTCACCCGAAAAAAATTTCAGGTCAAATAAATCATTTCTTTCCAATACATTTTGGGTAAACCATTGAGAGTAATTTTTGCGTCTTTCAAAATCTGCGTCTTGTATTTCTTGGAATACTTGCATTGCATAAGGAAATAAATTTAGCTGCTTCTTAAGAATAGTCCTGCATGTTTCATAAGATCTTCCCACTTCTTGGGACAGGCGTCTTATACAATTTGTTGGCGTATTTTGCATTATTTCACGAACGTTAGCAACAAGTTCTTCTGTTCTTACAGATGCTCTTCCTGCTCCATTTTTATGTTGTATAGAACCTGTTTCCCTAAACACAGCCATGGTTCTTTTCAGGCAATGATAAAAATCCCCAGCAATAAAAGCAACGTTAGGAAAATGTTCGTGAAAATCGTCCTTGCACAAACCCGGATTGCACAAATCCCGTCTAGAAAATACGCTTCAACCATGAATGTTTTGTGCTGTTCCGTAAAGCCCATTGTGTGAATTGTTCAAGAAATTGTAAAAATTAGCGATGAATCAAATTACTTGTAACGACTGTCGAAGATGACGAAATAACTGATTGTTTGTTAATTCAGGTAGTTACTGACACCCAACAGCTATACGGCTAAGTATTATTAGATGCAAGGCCCTCTTTGATGCAAATAATTAATGCTCGAACGGTACGAAATATTTACACTTAAATGCTGGTATGCATCATTGATATGTTTCTTGACTTACCAACCATCTGAACTCAAGTCACAATCATGAAGGCATTGACAATTTGCCATTTAAGTTTGAGACGTCAAAAAATGTCAGTGAATTTTAATAAAATTTGAATTTTGCTCTTCTGACATTACATACATAATGCCATCCTGAAGATGAACACAGAAATTTTGATTTGTTAGGCTGTAAAGATAAAATTTGATAGGTCCGAGCGATTCTTGATTAAGTGGGCTGTATATAAAAGGCTGATTTGTTTCTTTGTCATAACTCTAGAGAACACAAATAAATAAATACAATAAACAACATTAAAAACAATGCAAATCTTACGAAAACAATTTTGTACATTATTATCTTTAAAAAATATTCATGTCCTACACTTAGCGTCTGCCAGTCTAGGAACTTCATGTCCCGTAAAGCTAAAACCACCCATAACGTTTAAAAACACCAAGGTCGGACAAAAGATATATAGGCATTTAGCCTAATAATGATGAAACTTGAAAAAAAGCTCTAAAATACAACCCTGCAGGTAATTTTAGAACAAACATAAGCACCTTCGCCAGTGTATCTTTCGGTAACCTCTTCTCTTCCTATAAAAATTGACTCGTTTATTTCTTCGTTTGATGAAAATGTAAATTGTGGAAAATGAAAAATAATAGCTTTAAATTCCCTTCTAGAAATATCAAAAAACAAGAAGGTATATAGAAACGTATTAGATAAGCAACACTATCAGAATAAGATACCAATAATTAATTTGTGTTGGACAACATGGTGAACTTAAAGAACACAAAACCTTTAAAAAAAAAAAAAAAATAAAACAGGGTTAGCTGATCACTGCGTAAAAGACAATCACTCAATCTCTAACAACATAAAACCTATACATACACAATAAAAGCAGAAAACTAAATCTACTAGAAACAATAGCTATCAAAAAAGCCATAAAAAACAAATGTAATGTTGTTAATAAATAATCAAACCGAAATACCTTCAGGTGCTTCCCTATTTCTTTATAGCACACTTATTTAGGACTTAATATGTATGTGTACCTTTAAAAATTAGAAAAACCCACAGTTGACCATTCAATCTTCTAATCCTAATTTTAATTTTATGACATGTTTATAGTTACCATAATATGATATAAATACCTTTGTAATGTCACGTAGAATTTACTCTACTTCTTGTACTCCTTTGACAATGACCCGCAAGGGCCGAAACACATGTCGGGAAACTGATTAAATTTGTGAAACATAACAAGTAGTTATTATTTTTTCTTCCTGTGCAATAAGATACCCATCATTGAAAATATTCTTTTTGCTTATTGGTTGTATAAAAACTAGTATTTTAAGGGTAAAAAATCATAAAACAATAATTTTTCTATCTTATGCTTGAATTAAAACAAGTAAGAAGTAATCATCGTGTCATCGATATGCCAAACATGATTGCTAAATTTCAGGAAACTCAAAATATAGGACCGCTATTTGGATACGATCGTATTGAAAATCATGCGTCTATATTGGCTTTTGACTAATTTATATGCCGGTAATGCATTTAGGCCGCATCCCAACGTATTAATTGCCTAGATTAATTAACCACAGCAAATAGAGTAGATGATAAAATAGAGTAGGTTATAAACTAGTCTCCTTATTTTGACCTATAATTACAAAATGTTGTATAAACAGAGCGGGGTTTACAGAGAACATCTAACAAATACGTAATATAAGTTCTTTTTTGAAAGACAATAAAGAGAACATGATTAAAATCTTTTGTCTCGAGTAGTACTGTGCGAGCAAAAATTATTTGCATCAACGAGGGCCTTGCATCTAAGGACGTAATGCTTAGTCGTAGAGCTTAATAACTGTTGGGTGTCAGTAACTACCTGAATTAACAATCAATCAGTTATTCCGTCATCTTTGACAGTCGTTACAAGTAATTTGATTCATCGCTAATTTTTCCAATTTCTTGAACAATTCACACAGTGGGCTTTACAGAACAGCACAAAACATTCATGGCTGAAGCGTATTTTCAAAACGGGCTTAGAGTAAATGGTGAGTGGCAATACAATCCAGATTTGTGCATGGACGATTTTCACGAACATTTTCCTAACGTTGGCGTTGATTTTATTGCTGGGGATTTTTATCCTTGCCTGAAAAGAACCATGGCTGTGTTTAGGGAAACAGGTTCTATACAAAACAAAAAGGAGCAGGAAGACCATCTGTAAGAATAGAAGAACTTGTTGCAAACGTTCGTGAAATAATTCAAAAAGCGCCAACAAATTATATAAGACGCCTATCCCAACAAGTGGGAAGATCTTATGGAACATGCAGGACTATTCTTCAGCTAAATTTATTTCCTTATAAAGTGCAAGTATTCCAAGAAATACAAGCCGCAGATTTTGAAAGACGCAGGAATTACTCTCAATGGTTTACCCAAAATTTATTGGAAAGAAATGATTTATTAGACCTGACAATTTTTTTGGATGAAGCCTGGTTCCACCTCCCCGGTTTTGGGAATTCTCAGAATACACACATGTGGAGTAGTGAAAATCCCCATTTTTTTGTAGAGTCCACTTTGCACCCTCAAAAAATTGGTGTCTGGTTAGCTGTTTCCCGAAGAAGAATTGTTGGTCCTATTTTTTTCCATGTCACAGTTACAGCACAGCGGTATAGAAACAATATTTTGAATCCATTTGTGGAGCAATTACTTGACGACGAACTGCGTTTTGAATATTTTCAACAGGACGGTGCAACCGCCCATACAGCCGCCGAAACTATTAACTACTTACGCAATTTTTTCGACGACAGATTGATCAGTTTTCGATCAGACATTAAATTCCCACTAAGATCACCTTGTTTAACGGTTATGGATTACTTCGTTTCTCCTCATTTAAAGAACACTATTTTTAAAACACCAGTTGCAAATTTAGAACAATTACAAGAAAGGATTATCCAAGAATGTGGTAACATTTCTCCAGAGATGCTGGTCAACACTTTCGAAAATATGAAGAGACGTGTGAATGTGCTTGGAGCATTGCGGTGGCCAATTTCAGCAATTTATGTAATTATTTTTCTTTTTCTTTCTGTATATTCTTACTTTGTTAATTTTGTAAACAACAAAAATAAATTTATATTTGTCTACTTATTTTATTACTTATTAGTTTGGCATATCATGTCATGATATGAATTTGACAAAATTTTAACCTAAATTTGGTTAGATATATCGTCCCCATATCATTGTGTTCTAAACCAAGCCCTACGTTTTTTAATCCAAGCCCTCTTTGATGCAAATAATTTTTGCTCGCACGCTATATTCATGTATTTACATTTAAAGCCGCCATGTAAGTTAAGGTTTAGTTCCATTATAAGCTGCCCAATATTCACCACATTTTTAAAGTAAAGAATTTTTTTTTTGTTTCAATTCATGTATGTATTGTACGAAACATACTACCATTGTTATTGATCTTTATATAGGGATCTATCATAATTACCCGTTGGAATAAAAAAAAAAAACACGGCATTCCCATAGTACCTACATCATTCTTGCAACATACAAACCGAAATATTTTATCTGCCCAACTCCTTCTTTAACCAGTATTTTCTTTTAGACCATGCAGACTAAAACGTCTATCCACCATTACTCGTTTGCTTGTGGCCGTATAACTTTCCTTATATGTTCATGGCCTCTGTGATATAAGCGTAAATGCACAGATATAAGAAGATATAGGAACGCAAAAAGCAAAAAAAAGTTCAATAGGAAAAGGAAAAATGGTCGCCGACAACGGTGAAGGTATGCCGACGAATTCAGCATACCAAATTAGTTGCGGTTGGAGACCTGCGTTTGACAAGATAAAACAACAAGTTTGTTGTATAATATGTATTTATGCGAAACTAAAGGAAATATCGTCAATAGAATTTCCTTGCAAGTGCCGATTTGCGCTTTGAATAGCTTTGCATATTGTAGTAGTTTAATGTTTATAATATTCTGTACCTAAACCTAAATAAACTATTTAATAAAAATCATTCCGGTCATTTTAGGATTACCCGTATTTTACATTTATTTATTTTGTACATCCATTTGCAGAACATAATTGGATGCCCATTGGATGGCCCGTCAAAGTCCATGGACGAACTGGACATATTATGGATCAATTCTGGATGTCCAGTGAATATATTGTGCTATCTGGGATTTTACTAAAGTAGAGTAATACTACAAGAAACAAACGAAGTTTGGCTGGAGGATGAACTTTACGCTTAATTTTAAAGTAATAAGGATTAATTTAGATTGAAGGAGGCCATTGACTAAAGGACCTTATGGAAGAACCAATGGCGCACCCAGGGGGGGCCAAGGGGGCCTTGGCCCCTTCCCCAAAACCCACAATGAAATTGACTTAAACTATACCCACTAACCCACTAAAAAAACTTTAATTTCCAATTATTTTGCTATTTAATTGTTTATTGCCCTGTCCCAATAAACAAGTAGAAAACTTGAAAAGCTTTCTCAGCCTTCCTTCTTTTTATGCAAATTATTAATTTTTTTTAAATTTTTATAACGAAAGCATTCTAATATGCGAATTTAAATTATGGAACGACAAGTTTACAGATAGCAAAGAAATACCCCCCGATATATTTAAGCTTTATATTCAATGTAATGGTATGATATTTCTCAATATAAAAAAACTTTTGCAAATTTTTGTTACCCTTCCCGTCACCACCAGTACCTCTGAAATGTCATTTTCCACATTAAAGTACTTAAAATCGTACTTAAGAAATTCCACCGGGCAAGTAAGACTTAATGGGTTGGCAAATTTATTTATTCATAAGTGTTCCTGTTTCTTGTGAAGAAATGTTAAATAAACTTTCTAAGGGTCGAAGAAAATTAGATTTACATATTTAACAAATGCAAAGGTGTTATGAAAAAGTTTTGGTTTCTATTATTTATAAAATATTGTTTATTGTTGAGCTCTGTACTAATTTTTATTTTTAAATAAATATATGTATATTATGGATCTGTCGTCACTACTATTACCTATATATTTTATTTGGTAAAAAGGGTGGTATGTTTTGTCCGAAATAATTATTAAAGTGGATATTTTAAAAAGCCAATTTTTTTTAGATATTTACCCCGATTGAACTAGGCTATTGTGATCTTCTAAGAGTACCTGTTAAAAAAGCTCAAAAGTTCTAGAAAAATGCGTAACTTAAAAGATTATTAAAAAATTTGCTTCCGGCACTGGTTGTCGGGCCCCCCCTAACATAAAATCCTGGGTGCGCCGCTGGGAAGAACTGCCACTGATTGCTAACATGGCTAGGTCAAAAATCTATTCTTTAATTCCGTAATATGCACTAATATGTATTATTAATAGAGACCGGATAAAAAAGCGCAAACAAATTGAAAAATAGTGCTTAAAAAAACATAAAAATATTAAACAAAAACTGTTTAGAAAGCGCAAAATTTATCAAAAAAGCCTTAAATAAGCAAATTAAGCAAAATAAGCAAGAAATAAATTTATCATCCAATGAAAAACAAAATTAAATGGGTTATAATGAATATTGTTATCTATTATTTATATAATAAATTCTATTGTTTTTACACTTAACTGTATGTAAATGTATAACTAAATGGAAAAAAAAAACTAAAAGTCTTCCTCCACAAAATTTTTATTAATTAATAGCATAAAAATTCTTTAGGGGTCTCTACATGTTTCGAACGTAGAAACGTTCATCATCAGGAGACAGAAAATTTATGTAATGCTGATGGGTTTAGCAGGAGAGAAAATGGTATAAAAAACCTTATTGGAGCTTTTATGAAATTAAAAAATGTACGTGTAGAAGTGGACAATTGAATAGGTTAAAACATACTAAGTATGTGAAAAAGTCAGTACAGGAGGTCTAAATCAACCAAATAAACTGGGGAAGAAGAAAAAAGGCCTTCTAAAAAGAAGGTGTCAAGGGTATAACCGATTGTGGGGTTACTGGGCTTTAACTCTCAGTAGTACCCCACAAACCAGTTTTAACAATATTTCAATTATGATATCTTCGCAAAACCTTTCGTCGACCAATTTTACCTTTATATTGTCTTACAGACATGTTTAAAAAAAGTTTCAAAAAATTTTAAAAAACCCTCGACACCTTCTTTTTCGAAGGCCTTTTTCTTCTTCTCCAGTTTATGTAGTTGGTTTACTGACTTTTTCGTATACTCAGTATGTTTTAACCTTTTCAATTTTCTTCTTATTATGTCACTTGTACACTTAAATTTTTTAATTCCATAAAAGCTCCATTAAGGTTTTATACCATTTTCGCTCCTGCTAAAACCATCAGCATTAAATAAATTTTCTGTCTCCTGATGATGAACGTTTCTACGTTTGAAATATGTAGAGACCCGTAAAGAATTTTTATTCTATTAAATTTTGTGGAGGAAGACTTTTAGTTTTTTCTTTCTTTCCCATACTTTCAACTCTACTTTAAGCATGGACTATTTCTTCAAAGTATAACTAAATGTTTCTCCAAATGGCCCGTGATGAAATTATGTCTTCTGTCTGTTAGAAAAACTACGTTCTACATCTACACTAGTTATTGGTGCATATTTAAATTTCGGTGTAATTTGATGGATCTACTTCAAAATCGAAATCTTGCCCACCACTCAAAATAGTATATATTTTTGCAATTTATCTAAACCAATTTTTCTGTTAGTGTTTGACCAATCCTGGAATACTATTTGCTGCAGCTTTAAAATTTTTAATAGCATTCACGGATTTCACTAATGGAAGCTGCTGTTTTTCTAAACATTGAATATTCTGACTTACAAATTTAAAAGGACATTTAATGAAAGTCATATTGTGTGCAGGTTCTGGAATTTCTAAAACTTTCTGACATTCTTGAATTGATTTGCTTTCTGTCCCTTCAAATTCACGCCTGTAAATTCTGCACTGTTACCACTATATTGATATTGAAAAATGTACAAAAAAGTAATAAATAGTTTTGGATAACAAGAACAACTTACTTAACTATTAAATAATAGTAATATTGCGTTGAGAAGCTGTTTTTGTTTCACTTCGAGTAGATTAATTTGATCGATCAAAAGTACCTAATATTCTATTATACAAATTATTATCTTCTGCGTTTAAATTACAGGATTGACTATCGACTTCTGAAGTCTCTAAATTTTTAAGAAATCTACGCTTGTCTTAAGAAAATCACCTTACAATCTGGGTAACTTCGTTACTTTCACAATGTATAAATTGGTACCGAGACAATAAGTTTCCAAGCTGAGACCGCCTGCTTAGTTTTATTTCAAATGGTAAAATCAATTTCAAATCATTGTAAGCCAATTCATTACCTATTAAAAAAAACTTTACCTTGCTATCAATGTCCACTGAAACCTGATTAACAATATTTATACAGTCACTGGTCAAATCTTAACTATAAATATATATTACACTCTCTTCATCTGCTTCTAAAACACTTTTATAGTTAGAGTTACACCCAGGAATAGAGCAGGGGCTTCATCATCATCATCACTCAGCCCTTTGCATCAACTGCTGAATATAGGCCTCCCCCAATCTTCTCCACTGCCTCCTGTCTTGAGCGCTCTGCATCCAATTGCCTTCCATTCTTTTGATGTCGTCGGTCCATCGTGTGGGTGGTCTTCCTCTACTTCTCTTATCGGCTCTCGGTCGCCATTCGAGCAATCTCCTTGTCCATCTACCATCAGTCATTCGGGCAACATGCCCCGCCCAGTTCCATTTAAGACTAGCGATCTGTGATATAACATCAGTTACACCAGTTCTCCTTCTCAGATCTTCGTTTCGGATATGATCCTGCAACGACACCCCAAGCATAGATCTCTCCATTTTTCGTTGTGTTGTTCTCAGTTTCTTGGCAGGGTTAAGGTTTCCGCACCGTAGGTCAACACCGGCAAAACGCACTGATTGAAAACTTTCCGTTTTAGTGATATTGGTATTTTTGCTCTAAATACATCTTACAGTCTTCCGTAGGCAGCCCAGGAAAGTGTTATTCTTCTCTTCAATTCACAGGTTTGGTTGTCTCTTGTTATTCTTATTTCATGACCCAGGTATATGTAGCTATTCACAAGTTCTACCTCTTGCCACCAACAGCCAAACTTTCACTAGGAACCAGGTTTGTCGTGTATTTCGTTTTTGAAAAGTTGATCTTTAAACCTATCCCAGAGCATACTTCCTGTAGTTCCTGTAGCGTGTGCTTAATATCTTTCAGGTTGTCTGATAGCAGTATTATATCGTCCGCAAAGCGCAGATTTGTTAGGTGTTGATCCTCTATGTTTATGCCCTTCTCTTCCCAGTTCAGTTCTTTGAAGGCATACTCCAGGACGGTGATGAAAAGTTTGGGCGACATTGTGTCCCCCTGAGCAGGGGCTTGGCATGTTGATAAATAAATAAACTAAAAGAAAAAAATAGTACTTACCTAAGTACCTAGGTATCTAGAGCTATCCTACCTACTTAGGAACTAGCTCTACTAGTGATATTTTCTCCAAAACTATCGTAAATATACGTAAAAAAGTTCAAATAAGCACGAAAGGAAAAAAAGCATTAAACCTCAAAAAAGTCTAAAAACAGCGATCGCAAGATACTTAGTTTTGTCTAATTCGTGTGGAAATTCAAAAGTATCATGGTTGCTTATAAAATTCAGCGATAAGCATAATGCTTAAAATCCGGTCTATATAATTATTGTTAAATAAGTAAAGAAATAAAAGAGTAGATACCTATACCTACATACTAAACATAAGAAACTCATTCCATATTTCATAACATTTTTATATGACAAAAAATAAACATAAAACATACATAAAACAAGTTAAAGGGTAATAATAATTTCACCGCGCGCTGTATACTTTTCCACCTGAATTACATACTCGATTGGTTTGATTATAGTCGCCATGTGTCGTGATCAATATAATTAAAAAATCTAAAGCGCTCTTACAAATTGATATAATCTATATTCACCTGAAAGCCCCCATTATGTGTAACGTTTTTTCATATTAATAGCAACACTTGAGCTTTTGTTTTTTGATCTAAATAACCTGACTAAGAACTTTTACAAGTTTACGTGCTTGTCATTGTTGTGCCGTGCTCGTTGAAAATTTCTATGCATTTTTCATATACCTACTTTTTCATTTATTTAGCTTTTACATGAAAGCTCGTAATTTATTTACCAGGTTAGTTAAATCTGGAAAAAGTTTTTTTTTGTTTTAGAAGTCATTGTATAGTTTTATAGAACCTAGAACATGCGGTTTAAAATTAGTATTTTAGGTTTAAATTGTTCAAGGGGGTCGAATTTTAAACCCCGACTAGTTATAATCGCATATTTTACTCGCTTCTAGACTTAATCCGTTTATTAATCTTGTTTTATTGAATGTAGATAATATACAAGCGGGTACCCGCTTACAAATTACCTATATTGAAACAAAGCAGCTCATACCATACATACTATATGTAGTAAAAATTTTAAATGCTCTCGCAAGATGGAGGCAAAGTCACGTGACACTCTGTCAATTTTGGTATATTTAATTTTGATGGGTTGGTATGAATTCCAGGACTGGACTTGAAAATTATACATGTTATACCTTCTAAAACAATTGATGCAATAGTCTCATCGGTTCTACCGCTTTAATATTGCCAAATAATAATATTAATTTCTTTTGAAAGTTTTGTTTTATAAATTTTATAATTTAAGATAGTAATGTAAGGTAATAATAAACATGAGTTTGCATATGGTTTAAAGATAAAGTGTCAAAATAGGTTTGAAACCTATATAATATTATAATTATCCAAACCTTGAAAATACTAAATTAACTGATACGCAACTTTAAATAGGACTCTGTCTCTTATATTTACAAAAGATTTTTTTTTGTTTTATTAATATGGTTTTTATAAAATTTGTTGGCTTTGATACGGTTATATTATTTCTAAACTTGTATGTGTGTAAAGTTAAAAACTTTAATATAGCCAGGGATTTAAATTTTCTCTTAATGGAAACCCTACTTTAACAGTTTTTGATTTACGTAAGGTACGTAGACCCAGAAAATAGAATTATATATTTGTTCGCTTCTTACATATTAATGTGGTTACCTTTTAATCTACTTTATAGCCTAACATAATGTTGACTAGTTTATTTCAACCTTACTATTGCCAAACAATAATAATATCTAATAATAACAATAATAAAAATAATTCCTTCTAAATCAAATAGCTGATTTTTAAAGGTTAAAAATATGGAAAGCTGTTTTTATTTTTTTAAGACTATACGGTGGTGCCAGGGGTGTCGGTAGGGGAGAGTTAGACAAAATTGGGTATCAGTCCGATAGATGGCAACAGACATTTGGCAGAACTAGGTGGTATCCGGTTTTGCCCAACTCTCCTCTACCTACCTAAGTCAGAAAAATAATTTCTAATTATTTTTCTTAAAACAGAAAAGGACAGGTACCTAGATAATGCAAAATGCAAAAATTATACATTAGAAACCTAACCTTTACGAACAACCTGTAAATTTTTGGTTAAATGAATAATAATTGTAGGTACTAACCGGCCACACAAAAGTAATTAAAATTCAATGAAAGTCAAAATAAAAGGCACCATAACCACTAAATATTTTAAAAACGTAATTAAATGTGACAAAAAGCACAAAAACGCAATTCATAACTCGGTGTTTGAGCTCATTACGGTCCACTACTAATCTGGGGATATTATTATGTCCCAATATCAGCTGATCGATGACAAATTTTTGCATCTTGCTATGGCCCACTGCTGAATTGGGAACTTTTAGGAAGAAACCAGTATCACCTGTTAATGTAACATGTGGGTGTCAACTGTCGAAACGCGGTTGCGTTCGAAACTTACCCCCTTCGTTCGAAACTTACCCCCTTCATTTTTACCCCCTAGGGGAAAAATTTCTCAAAACATTAGATCACGTATTTTAACAGAGTAGGATTAGTACCAATTTTTAGCAATATCACAGTAAAATACATTATAGACACAATCACATATCCAGTCTAAATCATACATACCCTCCTTGCGAAAGTTTCGATAAACTTTTTTATTTTTGTCTTTGCTAGTTTATCGTATATTAAGTTCAGGCAAGGAGCGACCAGTTGCCTTGAATTCAATTAATTTTGCAAAATTAGGTTCGTAAGCGCTTCTTGATTGTTTATTTTCTGCACTATCGACATCTTAGTGCAAACACTCACATTACACACATTATTACAAAAAAAAACAGTCAAAAAAACAAATCAAAATAATACCATCGACCGTCGACCAACCTCTGAACTATTTCTACGCTGGCTGCGGAGTGCGACTGATGACCCGACCCTTACTAATAATTATTATGTCGCTGTAAAATCTTCGGGTACTTACACCAAGTTCTAAACCCACGAGGACTATTCCGGACGCCAGCCCAATGCCCGGGTTTGTTACGAGTGAGGGTTGAAATATTGTAAAGTGTATTTTTATGTTAAATTAGTTAAGTGGTAGGTCATTGACCAAATTACCGTATAGAAGAGCCGCCACTGAATTGGAGTTGCTCTTTAAACGTCATTTCTCGACTTTTCAAAAACGATCCGAATTATCGATATCGTATGACTATGGAGAACTATAGGGTAGGAGGCCGATCGACAATGGCAGCATTTTCAAATTCTGTCCCGGTTTTTTGGTTAGTTCGCTATTGGCCGATAGATGGCTCTCGCGTCCGAAGTGGGCTGATGTTGTCTTCTTCTTCTTCGTTTTTAATATGGAAAACTAGATCCTCCATAGTTTTTAACTTTTACCTAAACCCTTTATTTTTCTGTGCTTTTACTTTTGACAATTGACATTTTATTTTTCGAAATAACAAATAATGTTTGAAGGCAAGACAAGACAAATAACGTTGTATTGTAATTAATTTCCATATTTATAATAAATAATGGTACAATTTATAAAAGTAGAGTTTGCTTTGTGTCGGGGTGTAAGACAGGATCTTTTTCAGAGAGAAAACGCGGCCAAATAAGTCTCTTTCTAGCTCCAAAGGTATAGCTAGAATGTTTAATACCCTGTATTTTAAAAACCAAGCATCGCTGGAACTTTATACAGGCCGAGTTTACTAATAAGTATAACAAAGTAAGTGTAAATTCATATAAAAGTCCTTATTTGTTCCTTAAAGAACTATAATTTAAATAAAAATAGTTATTGCGTCCATAAGAAACCATTATTTGATAGCCCACTTCGAACACGCGCGCCATCTTACAGCGACTCGTAAAGCTGAATTACCGATGCTAATTTGGGACCGAATCCAATGCATTGCGATCGGCCTCCTACCTCAAGTCCTCCATACGTATGACATAAAACAGCAGATACAAATCTGATGTCATCACGTGTGCTTGAAAAACGACATAGAGAATAATTATTTTCAAAAAATGTGTATTTTAACCAAACAAAACGAAGCAGCTCGTCTAAAAAGAAAAATAGTTAAAGGCAACGTATGGCGCCGTAAAACCCACAAAACTTTTCCCAAAAGCCGGTAGCGGAGGACTTTAAAAGTATGCAAAGTAACTCTTTTCATGCGGGCTTCGGCGAGAAAATTCAGCCATAACAAATTCATCTGCCTCGAGCTACATATCTCCATACGAAGTGTCTCTCTTGCGGAATCCTATTTACATCTGGGTTTTCGCCTTCAGAAACTGAATGCATTGTTCTCGGGGGCCCACTTCGATATCACTTACTTGTTTCCACGACCATTCTAAAAATATATTGGTGAACGGATAATAGACCTTGTGGCCGCAGAAAGAAAATATAGATTTTGTTTGGCATGTCACGCCCGAAGTGTCTGTAAAAATGGCTTTTTGGTTTTTATGTTTCGGGTATCTGCATATTGTAAAATATAAATGCCAATAGGCTAACAAAAATAATGGAATTGTTAGGCTTTCTGTGAGGGAGAGACGCCGCATTTGTCATATTTCCTTAAATACCTAGGCAACCAAGTACACCTGTTTTGACAGTTCATCCCAGCCTGGTGAAACTGTAAATAGGCGATCTTGCATCATAAGTTCATATTTATCTCAAGTTGCGGCCAGCTGGCCATCAGAGTCAAATTGGCGCTGTTGTCGCTTGATGATTCTCCAGCTGGCCGAGTAACCGGGTTCTGTCGCATATTTTTGACGAATTGAAGAGAAGGGCAGTTATATTTCGACCTACTACAAACGCTTCTCAAACTCCCCTCAGGTGCTAATTGGAACAAACCAGCCAGCCCGCCATGTCAAAACTGTCAATTTTTCTTGTCCACGTTTTTTTCTCAGGGAATTAAATTAATTTTTTATTATCATTTTAATATTTAATACAATTCTATTAGTTTCTATTCTGGAAAACTTCGCGTGTGTAATTTTTCAGTTATTATTCCAGCCTACCATGTAGGTAATTATTTTTTATTGTTTATCAAATTGATTTTACACTTATACCAATTTTTTTTTATTGGAAATGTAAGGTTACAATAAATAAATTAACATAAATCTTCAATCTCAATCTTAACAAAATATCACTGGGCAGCCTGCAGATAACTGCAACACATTTGTGCTCGAGGTAATACCTAACAATCCAGTGGCGCAGCGAGGGGGGGGGGGGTTTAGGGCTTAACCCCCCCAGACGCCCAGACTAAGATGGTTTTTTACGGTTTAGACCAGGGCTGAAGCCTTTGAAAATGGTAAAACTTTATTTTTATCTTTTAAAAGAAAAATTTTTTTTTACGAAATTTGGTGAAAACTTACCTTTTTATGTCTTAATATTAAAAAAGCACCCCAATTTTCAATCGAAAATTCTCACGTCAAAATATCTGCTTTTTTAAAACAGTCGGTGGGCTTTTTGTTCGTTGAAATCTCTACTTTCTGATGGTGTCAGAAAATATACATTACTAGGGTAAATGTGATGAAATCTCCTTTAAATCCTACCTTTAATTATATTTAGAACAACTATTTTCGCATATTTTTTGTGATCTTTATGTTTTATGGATTTGTAATTTTTTTGTTTATCAATGTAACATAGAATCTTACGTTTTTCGAGTAATTAAAGTATACATTTTAATAAATAGCTCAAAATTGTATATACATAATAATTTAAAAAAAAAATCGGATTCGAGTTTTTTTCGTTTCTTTGCATTTTTTGAGAACATTTACCATAGTAATGTATATTTTTTCACACCATCAGAAAGCAGAGATTTCAACGAACAAAAAGCCCACAGATTTTTTTAAAAAAGCAGATATTTTGACGTGAGAATTTTCGATTGAAAATCAGGGTGCTTTTTCGATATTAAGTCAAAATAAGGTGAAAAAATAAATATTTTAAATCAAAAAAATTACAGTGTGTTTGGGACATAAAAAGGTAAATTTTCAACAAATTTATTTTTCTTGTAAAAGATAAAAATAAAAAACCAAAAACTTGGTTATTTGAATCTTTCACATAAATTTTGAGGTTATGTGAAAAAAGTGTAAATACAAAAATTGTAAATCTTTTATTACCTACAACTTTGCCATTTAACGTTTTTCCATAGGACTTGTAGTTTTGCCGGAAATCGAGATAAATCGTTTTCTACCTTTAAAAACTCACCCCCTTCCACTTCCCGACCTCAAATCGCCCGTAGATTATTTTTCCTTTTATTTTTGTTATATTCTTTTCCTTTTCCAATGGGTTTCATCCTACTATTATTTTTTTTGGTTTCAAAAATTATCGACCCTGGTTTAGTTTTTGTTTTTAAAATTTTGAAATCCTGTTCTTTTTTTTTGAAAACCCCCCCTAATACAAAATTCTGGCTGCGCCACTGTAACAATCTATCAGTTACGAACAGATAGTTTAGGCTCTTGAAATGATAATTTTAACATTTTTATTTTACTGAGTAGATTAGAAGTATAACATGATGGCACAAAAATAATGGTTTAAGCTAACTCGATAAGTAGATACTTGGCCATTGGCCATATTTTACAGAGAAATTTAATGTCAACCCGATACTGTTTCTATTGTTTCAGGGGATGCTATAAGAATCACCTGATAAAATAGTTTATGGATGTTTTAGTACGTGTCTCGTTGCATCCTAGTGCTTGTGTTTTATACAGTATTTGTGATATATTATATGAATTGGGAGAATTCCTGATAAGTGAGACCTGTGAGACGTAACCTAAGGACATTAGTTTATTCTAAACAGTTAATTTTTGTTATGGTTGTCATGTTGTCAATGCAGTTCTTATTTATAAATAAACGTAGGAAAAATTATTTACGATAAAGCGCATCCATATTTATTTTCCAAATCTTCGTTAATATAAAAACGTGCCTTTATTCCATAAAATAAATACTTTTGTGCGTCTTTTTATTGATTTAATTTGTGATTTAGTAATATTTATATTGAATCACAAATAAATCAATAAAAGCACGTTCAAAAGTTAATAATAAAATTGAAAAGTTCTAAAACCGTTGTTCAAATTTCCCGCCATTGCGCCTCTGATGGCCAGCAGGCACACTAAAGCCGCTCTCTCTCTCTCACTCTCTCTTCTTTCTCTTTCCACTGTGTTGCGATTTTTTAACAAGGAGTTAACATTTCTAACCCTATAAATTTTCTTTGGTTCATCCATTTATGCTTTGTTACAATAGCGGGAGTTTGTCCTTAAAAATTACGCTTTTTATCCTATTTAGGCAAGAATAAATTTTTATTAAAAAATTTTAAGTGTAGTGTTTAATTAAAAGTGTGATTATTAGAAAATTGGCAGTTTTATTTTGTGATTCGAAGTATTTCTGGTGCTTTGAGGTTAATGTTTACACGCGGCATAACAAATTTTGTATAGGTCACGGCAGTGGCGGCTCGTGCCATTTTAGTGAAGTAGGGCCAGGTAAACCCTTAGCGCCGCAAGCAAAAAAAATTTGGGTGCCACGCCCTTTTTTGTTAATAGTTCTTGCTTTTAAAGTAGGAAAAATAAGCAAAAAGGCACCTAATTTAATTTATGAATTTACAATCGTATCTTGAATATACCTAAACACGATAACAAGTTGAAACACACAAGCAATGTCAGTGGTTTCATCTGCGATAACAGCGATAAACGGAGAGTCCTTTATTTCTTTTATGACTTCATCATGATACACATCTAACATACAGTCCAGAAGTTCATTTTGTAGGGGTTTTGATGTTCCTTTAAATACTTTCGATTTTTCAATATGATCTTTAAGAGTTTTGTCTAATTCTGAGCTGAAATTTATTAATTTACGAAATATGCCCCTATTTTCCGACGTCCCTTTTTCGCCATGACCTCTCAAAGCCAACTCAAATGCACCACAAAACCGAACGCAGTTTATAATTTGGTTTAATATGTATGTGTTTTTATCAATTTGTTCGTTTTTCTTCATTATTTCATTGTGATATGCAGAATTTAATTGAGTTTTAATGTTAATTTTACCAAGCATACTGAAATTAAATATATTGTTTAAATGTACCTTCGATTTTTCATGTGTCTTCATTTTGTCCCAGAAATGGACCAAATCATCTGTACCTTTTTGGGACCAAGTTTGCTTCCCACCAAATAAAACACACATAAAACAAAATAGTCTATTAGATTCATCACAACCGCACACCGAAGTATTTTTTCCATAAAGTTTCCTTTAAAAATCTAATAGTATTCATTACTAAAAAATACATTTCTAAAATAAAAAGTTCGTTAACCCTACATTAAATCAGCCGCCGCCCGAACGAAAACAAATCGGGACGCGACGCGAACATCAGCTGTTTGAAACGTCTAACATCAAACGGTCAAACGAAGAGAGCCTGGCTACGTCGGTCGAGATTTTTGCCTGCTTGCATTCAAGGTCATTTTTCAACGTTTTTTATTGAGGTGATGGCGTTTTGTCACCTCCCGTGTGCCTCGTAGCGCTTGGCGCGGAAGCTACGTTACCGTTTTACGCATAATCGCTTCCTTTTAGATGGAAATTTGCACCCGACTGTGTTCCATTTTTAAATTATTTTGCTAATTGCTTTAAAAACGAGAATATTAATTTTAATAGGTTTTGGTAATTTGTAAAGGGCAGGACGCTAGACAGGAGGCCAGGTAGTGCCATGGCACTGTGGCTCTACCCCACGAGCCGCCACTGGGTCACGGCCGGAGACCCTGATAAACAATCATCGTCAGCGGCATCGCGTCCCAACAAAAAGGACATTTGTCGCATTTTATTTAATAAAGGTTAAAAGACCTACGTGGTAGTAAAGAAAAGCAAAACTATCGGAATCAGAAAAAAGAGTGGAGCTCAAGCGATGATGAGCAGCTAGCAAATAAAACAGATGACAATAAAGAATGCTGCGTGAAATGTTTTGAGGTGTATGAAACCACAACCAAAAAAGTGGATTGGCTGCAGTGCCTTAAATATTTGAAATGGTTGCATGTTACTTGCACCATGTACAGTGAAGTGTGTAATATCTGTTTCCGGCTAATATTTTAAAATCATGGAATGGCCAGTTCTGGTACTCTTCATAATAAAAGTCGCAATTTACCTAGACGTTCCATTTTTGCAAAAAAGAAAATTGTATTAATCACCTTAAAGCATGCTTCTCTTGTATAATTTTTAAGAATTGTCTTGAACATATACAATGTTATTAAAAGAGGGTTGCAAAGGGTAAGTTGTGTAACTGTTCTATAATATCCCACCTGTTTTAGACATGAATAAGGTCTCGTTTAAAACGGATACAGGATCTTAATCTCACTATGACGGCTACGGCGTAGCGCCACGCCCTGGCTGCCCTCCAGAAGGCGCGCCCGTATTCGAGTTGACATGTAAAGTCATTTTAATCCCACCTAGCACCTGATATTCACTGATTTATATTTAAGATAAAGAAGATGAGTCGTCAAGAGCGAGTCGAACGGCGCTAACAATATTTTTTAGATATGGACTTCATTCCACATTTAACCTATTTTTTTGACGGTTTTTGACTAGTATTTGACTATACACATGCCGGATAAACATATATTTATTAGCGTCCCCAAAATATGCTTGATATACAGGGTGTTATTTAAGTATGTGGACAAACTCCAAAGGGTGCTTCTTTAAGTGATTTTAAGAAGAAAAGTTCATATATAAACATGGGTCCGAAAATGCATAGTTTTTACGATACAGGTTGTCAAACTTTAAAAAAAAAATCGGATGTTTGTAAATATCTCAATACTAGTCAATACTCTTTTATTCGATTTTGTTGAAATTGTTTGAAATAACAAGAGGATAATTTATTGACAAAAGATGCTATAACGAGGACATTAAATCTCGAAATATC
This sequence comes from Polydrusus pterygomalis, assembly GCA_963969555.1. Lineage (NCBI taxonomy): Eukaryota > Metazoa > Arthropoda > Insecta > Coleoptera > Curculionidae > Polydrusus > Polydrusus pterygomalis. The sequence continues at coordinate 28,415,029 of OZ018379.1, forward strand.
AAAATATTTCAAAAACTATTAGAGATAGGAAAGGACGTTCTTACGAAAGTTGAAGAGTTTATAACAAGTTATAACATGACAGAAAAATATATAGGGTGTTCCATTTAATAAAAGTGATATTTTTCAATAGGAAGTTTTCTGAATTTGGTCCTAGAATAGTAATTTACGTTACAAGACCGGAAAGTAGTGTTTTTCAGGTAGAGACAAGCATCTCCAGAGCGAGCCGTAGGTGAGTCCTGGAAGCTTGGAGAGACCTGGACAACACTAATTTTCGGTTGCGTGACGTACAATATTTTTTTTAAGACCGACACTTCGATATATTTTATAATCTACGCGAAACAAGTTTGACATAAAGAACAAAATTAAAAATCAACGAACTTCGTCACTCGACAATACATCGAAATGTTGTTGTCATAATAACGAAATCAAGGTATCTTGTATTATCAAAGAGCGATTGGAAAAACAAAAAACAGGGTGACACTGACATTAGAGACCGGAAAAACGTTATTTTCTAGACGAAAAATTGTCCAGAAAGTGTAAATTTTCTGGTCGGTTTTAAAAAAAATAAATGTAGTAAATAAGACGTCAAATATTTTATAAGTAGTGAATATGTATTTTTGACTTTATTTAGTAAGTATAAAAATTATGAATGGCTTAGAGTCAAAATTTAAGTAGCATTTTCACAACAACCAGATCGATGGGTAAACCGCTGCGGCAATTCGGTGTACAAGGACAAGGCTCTGGCATTTCATCGGAAATCCTAGTAATTCGGTGGTAATATGGCATTTCCGTGGCAATCCAGGAAATTTGGACGCAGTACTGGCATTCCGTGGCAATACTGCAGGCATTTCACGGAAATATCGGTATTCCGTGGCAATACTTGTGGCATTCCAGTGGAACTCTTTTTAATACTTTTAGATATGTGGCAACGGTGTACCTTGTTGGTCATTCCGACATGAGCGCCCGCATCCAGCTCTCTAATACAACAATGCAATAATTATGATATTACAAACTAATCTTTTAAAATATTCCCGCCAGTATCATTCGATAAAAAGGCTATCTGTTTCACCAATACTGTCACCTGCTCAGTTGGTAAAGTCAGTTGCTATTGTACCGACGATACCGACTGTGCATGCAGGTGGCTCATAGATGGCCTATGATTCGACGAATATGCATTGACGCGACATTTCTTAAACCCTTTATATTTCTGTGCCCACAAATAGGAAGATAATTTTAAAATAGGTGAGCTCATGCGTACTCGTTAAAATAATAATTATATTCCACTAGCAATCGACTGACAATCCTGGCAATCCAGTGGCATTCCACCGGAAATACTGGTAACCCAGTGGCATTCCACCAGAAATACTGGTAATCCAGTGGCATTCTACCAGAAATAATGGTAATTCAGTGGCATTCAACCGGCACTACAGTTAATCTACGGATATTTCCGCCAATTCGTAAGAAAATGTGGCAGTACTGGCATTACTTGGCAATTTTTGGCAGTAGTGTACAACGTTTGGTGCAGCGGTTTACCCCTCGAACCAGATGCTTGCTAATGCAAAATTTTCATTATAAGTCGAATTACCTTAAAAACTATAACTTTTTCGTATATTAAACCATTAATAAAAATTTGTTAAATAACACGTAGAATTAATAAATGTATTTAAATATAGGGTGCCAGATACCCAACCATACCTTATAACAAAAGCTTATTATCGAAAAATTTTATCTTCTTACTGTAATATCAAGACATTTGAATTAAATTATATTAAAAATATTATGCGGTGTCATGAAAAAATAACCTAAAAAGTGAGGACTTAAAGGCCAGGAAAGTTTTTAATGAGAACGAAAACTCAAGTGTGTAAACTTACGAAAGTCCTTATAGACTCTTTGTAGCAAAACCGTTGAAACATCGTCATTAATTCTAAATTATTTTCCCTTGAAATTCATACACCAAAATTTGCGTTGCAGTCAAAACTACAAAGGGCAACAGAAACATTATTTCTTGTTGACCTTATAAGAGAAAACGAAGAATTTGTAACACAAGGAAATGCCCTTTTAAAATTAATATATAACTTTCAAAGACTTGTAGGCCCTAACGGTGGAATAACCTGTAAAAAGTTCATCAGGTAAGGTTTTATGAAGAAACCCTATTTATCTAATGACAAGCTTTTGCAAAATAGTGAGTAGCCTTGACAAGTCAACAGTTTAAGTTTTTTAAGCAATCACAAAAACTTATCGAAATATCGTTTACATTCAGTGATTTCCTGGATTTTAGGAATTCAGCGAAAATCTTTGATTCTGTTTAATTCAGGTGGATAATGAGGGAAACTATTTTAATCAGTGACGGATTTACCGGTACGCTAAGTACGCTGCAGCGTAGAGCCCCATGTCCATAAGGGGCCCCTGTAATATTTTATTAAATTAGTCAAAATCTAACCCCCACTATTAATTTTATCATAAATTAAAAACTAGGAAACTATTCACGACACACTAAAAGTTAATTTCATACAAAAACTTTATACCCTATACCATACCTATCATTTTTATTATTAAATTCGCATGAAGGTCGACGTCGTTGAGCATTTTGGTATTATCCAGCCCCTTTATGTTTTTTTCTCCGCGTCACTCCATAGATGAAATATTGTATCAACTATCGCCAAATTTCAAGACGCTCTTAAATCTTTACTTGTAACAAGATGGTGTGCTCATTATGAAGCTGTTAGAGCACTTAAAATTGGATACGATAATATTTTAAAAACTTTAATACATATTTACGTGGATGAAACAGAAAAAAATGATTGCAGAAACGAAGCCATACAAAAAGATACCTAATTAAATTAAAATTTGCTATGATATACAAGAAGGATAGCATTTATTGGATTCTTTAAAAGAATGTTTACAAGACACCAGAAAAAAATCTGAATCAGAAACCGATAAATTGGAAGCAATTGCTAAAGAACTAAGCGAAGATATTGCAAAATAATTTGCGGAATCCAGTAAACGCAAAAGAAAAATATTGCTGGCTAATAAGGAAACTGAGGTGGCTATGATTATTGGAAAAGTAAAATTTAGAGTTAAAATTATTAACAAGCTGTTGGATTTTTTGATAAACGACTTACATCGCCGAAGTTCTCTCTATCAAGATATAACAGTCAAATTTGAATGTTTATTTGATATAGGCGATATTGATGCGGAGAGCCTTAAAAAACTTATAGAATATTACAACGAAGATCTTAAAGAAGAACTCATTAGCGAAGCCTTGCAGTTCAAACAATATTTAAAATATCTAACCCTGAAACAAACATAAGTTGCTCAACAATAATAAACATCATCTATAGTAAGGAAATGATAGATGTATTTCACAATTTATTCACCGCCCTAAAGATATTTTTAACGCTACCAGTAACTAGTTGCGAAGCGGAGCGTTCCTTTTCCAAATCAACAATAAAAATAAATAAATAAAGAACTGTTATGACAGAAAAAGATTGCAATTTTTGGGAATACTTTCAATTGAAAGTGATTTTATTGGTAATTTAAATTACGATGATGCGATAAGGGAATTTGCCGATATTAAAATTAGAAAAAAGAGTTTGTTTTTGTGATTTTTATTTGTTTCCTATATTATGTTCATATTTTATATCCTTACTACCCAGTTTTTTACTCTCATAATTTTTTCTGTTGTACCTTTAGTTTTTGTAGTTTTGAAAACTCTTACTTAAATATTAGCAAAACTGGTTATTTTTGTTTTTGTACTTTTTAGTTTTTATTTGTTTGTCTAAAATGTTTGTTATTTATTTTCTTTATTTTTGATACTACTTAGTTCCTTTTTTATTTATGTGATTTTGTATCTTATTATGTAGACTCTACGGTAATGTACCTGGAGTTACTTTTAAGTTAGTTAATTACGGGCCAAAGTGTTTTGGTTTTGATCTCAGATATATTTTTCCATAAATCGTAACTCCGCATAAGCAAAACTATCGGTACTGATCCGATAAAAATCCTCATTCGATTCGAGAGACTCACACTCAATCACTCAATGTTCACTGAAGCTTTGACTTCTATATTTTTTCATCATGCAAATGTACATATTTATGATGATCGAATATGGGTTTAGGACGATGGTGCACAGCCACAATACGAGCAAAATATTCAAAGGTAAAAATTCAATACTTTGCAAGTGTTGGTTTCCAAACACGCAAGTCAGAGAAAATATTGGACTAAATTAGTGTTATAGAATCACGTTTTTGAAACATAAACTTTGTAAATTCCCTATACCATATATAGTAGACGAGCGCTGGCACGCCAACATGATCACAGCAGCATAGCTTATGCACACAAAAATCGGACGGATTTAGGCTTAGTTTCTAAATCTGCCATACTACTAAACGATTAGGCTTTGTTGATAAGAGATATAGCATCAGGTAATGTTTGCCTTTTAGTTGAATATATACACTAAGAAAAAAGTCTTCTATTCCTTATAAAAAGTCACATACTCTTTATACAACTGTTTAATACTATATGTGACAACAACGCGCTTCCTTACTATAAAACAACGACAATTGCTAGACCGTTGTGTAATGATAATATCACGGTAATTTAGCCAATAGGAAATAGAAGTAAATGCTACCATAAAATGGTTTATAGCCATTATTGCTCTGAATACTAATATCAAGTTCTATTGGGGTGTAACTTGGTTTTATATACTGTATTAGTTCCGAATGGCAGTTATTTTGAAACTTGACATTAATCATATAGTCGGATCTGGTCTTATCGTGCGGGTCATACGATTCAAAAAAGACATACTTTCAGTTTTTGTTTTCTTTACTTGCGTTTAATTTTACCCTCTAAATAAAATACGTAAGATAAATGTGACAGACTTATTCCATTTTGACATGAAAAAAAAAGGATATGTATTTACTTTCTAGCGATTCTAAAAAAGCTTATAATAGCACCAGCTACGTTTTGTTTTAAATATGCCAGTTTGTGACAAAATGAAACAATTTTCTGGGTTTTTGCATCCCCAATCAAAAAAAAATGATACTTAATCTGATAAACTATTTCGAAAATGAAAGAAAAAGTGGAAATTCGCCAACCAATATTCAGGAAACAGTAGCTAAAGCACTGGAAATTAGTTTAAGGACTGTGCAGAAAATTGTGCATGAAACAAAACATAACATAATACCCAAGAATACTAAAAAGTGTAAACGAGGAAAGTCAAAGACTGAGGATTTAAGCGAAAATATTAAATTGGGAGTTCGAAATGTGATTTACGATTTATACAAATCAAAAACCAATGTAACTCTTCCAGTTTTACAAAAGAACATTAAAAATTCGGGGTGTTTTGGAAATTGGACTTAAAGCGTTATCAAAATTAATAAAAAATTTAGGTATTTATGTGAGCAGCCACAGATAGTGAGTCAGCGGGTTCAGTTTTTAAAAAAATATACGGACAATTACAAATCGAAATTTAGAAAAGTGGTATTTTTAGACGAAACGTGGATATTTTCGAATGGAAGTGGTTCAAAATCTTGGCAAGATAAGTCTGTAGTGTTAAAAGGAAAAAGGGGTGCGGTACGGGAAACCGTTTTATTATTTTGCATGCCGGTTCTGCAACAGGATATGTTGCAGGTGCGAGTTTAATTTTTTCTTCAACATCAAAAAGTGCTGACCATCATGCTAATATGAATTGCGAAATGTTTGAAAAATGGTTAAAAGTTCAATTGATACCAAATTTGGATGCTCCGTCTTTAATTGTATTAGATAATGCATAATATCATTCACGAATTTTAAATAAACAGCCTACTTCATCTTGGAAGAAAAGTGATATTTATGAGTGGCTGGAAAAGCACAACCAAAATCCTTTACCAAATATGCTTAAATCGGAACTCCTATCAATAGCAAAGTCTCTTAAAAAACCCAAAATATACGCGGTAGATGAAATACTGCGTGAATATGGTCATGAGGTTCTACGACTGCCGCCATATCATTGCCAGTTTAACGCAATAGAATTAATATGGGCTGGTGCAAAGTCTTATTATGAAAAACATGTAGGTGATGGTCTTAAATCCGACCAAGTACAAATAGTTTGGCAAGATTCGTTAGACCATATTACACAAGAGTACTGGAAGAAATCGGTGGAACATACAGAAATATTAATAAGGGATTGGTGGGATCGAGAACAAGTACTAGATGTCGAAGTAGCGCCAATGATAATTGCTCCATTCGAGGACGACTCAGACGACGAGGACTTTTCAGATTTTATAAGTGACGATGAGAGTTTTTAGGCTATAATTATAAACGGTGTTTTTCGTTTACATTTTTTAGTATTTTTGGGTAATATATTATGCTTTTTTTTCATGCACATTATTCTGCATAGTCCTTAAACTAATTCCCAGTGTTTTCATTACTGTTTCCTGCATATTGGTTTGCGAATTTCCACTTTTTCTTTCATTATCGAAATAGTTTATCAGACTAAATGCCATTGTATTTTTAGGTTTAAGTAGTAAAATTGTTAAAATAAATTGCACTGTTTATTATTGTCGTTTTTAATTAAAGGGTACAGTAGGTATATAATTAACGATTATATAATTTTTTTGTAACTTTTTCAACTCCCCTGTACATAATTTTTACAAAACTAATAATATTAGGTATACGTGGCTATCTTCGCGATAGCTAAAATAATGAAACTATTTTTCCTTCCTTCGGTATATTTGTAAATAATCTCACAACATTTTGATAGCCTCTGTGTTGTCTGATTTGACGCATATGATCAGTGACCTTTGGACCCGCACGTTAAGACCAGATCTGACTATAATAATATTTGCTTGCTACGGTTAATAAACCCTATACTTACCACTAAAAATTAGTACTGCAGTTCTCAAAAATGTAAATAGGTAGCTTTTAGTGTGATAATGTTCTTGTGATTTAACATTGCATATTATGCTTATCTATTATGAAACATGGTTTACTGAGATGGTAAAATTCATCCATAGATTATAAAGTCCAATACTAATGATGGGTTGTGTGAAATAAGAATCTTCTGTTGCTTTATCTGACATGTAAAGTTTTAAAAAAGTTAAATACAAAGTAAAAGAAATTAATTGAAACATGTATTGGTGCGATCAATAAAATTCAAATTCAGACGGAATATTCCACATTTGCCACGTGCAGTTTTGCCACGGCAATAAAAAAGTGCTGTTTCGCCACGCATAATTTCCATATTTTCCAACGAGTGCTGTTTTGCCATGCATACTTTTTTTCTTACCTGCCTAGATTTTATACCTTTTCTTGCAAAACTATCTTAGAAATATACGTACGTTAAGTATTAAAATATTTATTTTTGTATACCATGTATTGGTTCTCATAATTTTTAATTTAAAGAAGATAATAAACATTATCGAAAGCTTGGCTAAGTTAAAAAAGTATTTTTATTTAAGAAGCCCACATCAGGACCGTTACCCCAAGACAACCTAGTCTATAATAATAGCAGTAAAAAAAGAAGACAATTGTTTCACATGTTCTTTTATTTAAATTTGACATTTGTACAAATAATAAATCTAATTTAATTTGACAACATATTTAAGCTTATTTTTTCTGCACTCAGAAATATCAATTTCATTATTTACAAGTTTATCTACAGTGCCTTTAATTATAAAATCAATATTAATATTGTGTTTGGCTCTTTTTTGTAGTTATATTAAAATTTACTTGATCAATAATGAATGCATAATACCTACTGACTATCATTATTTAAATGGTATACAAATATACATTAGTTCACAAATGTTGAGACTATATTTCCCAACAGCACGATTGAGACGATTATGCCAATCTTCCCAAGCATTGCTGGTACGATGCCTTTCATTAAAACACGACCACATATCACCGATAATGTTATTTGCTAACCATTGGTTTACAAAATAATCGTTGTACACAATGGGATTGACCCAGGTAGCCTCACTGCCGTAATAGTCGAAAGGACGAGTGGCGAATCTGCACTGACGTGTTAGGGTATCTAATTACCATGGCAAAACGCTACTAAAACAGGTAAATTTCCTTTTCGTGGCGAAACAGAACGTGGCAAACCAGGAAATTACCATTCAGACAGGGCAGCTAGCAGACTCCGAACAACGATGTGACCTGCGCAACAAATAATATGTTCAAACTAATACTACGGCGCGCGGCGATTGCCGATCGCTACGAACCCCCACCAATGGCTTAAGAATTATAGGTTTTAACGTTTTTGGGGACGCTGTTCTGCTTTCTTAATTGTAGAGAAAGCGCTTTACTAGGAACAAAATGCGTCGCATTGCGATAATACAATTTATTTCTTAACAAAATTGCTGTCTTAAAACTGGTTGATTATTCAACAAGACTGTGCTGCTAATGGAACTTAACTACCAATAAAAACACTATTCCAGCAAATCTGGAATTGATACAACACTAAAGCGGGTTTGATACACTAGCAATTTATTTAATATTGGTTAATACAAAATAAGCTATCAATACAAACTGTGTCTTAGCAAACCTGTTGTATTAGATCATTTTCCTCGATGTATTGTTGTTAAAGGTGTATCTAATACACTTGAAGCAGAAACCATAAAATTAAAAAATTTTACATTATTTTAATTTTTGTAATGAAAGGAGAAATGCCCTAAACGTGATACAGCCTTCGATAAACGACTTAACTTAAGCAAAAGGATGTCGAAGCACTTTTGAAATTATTCTTCTGTAATCTTGACATATCACGTAGTTAGTGGCAAATAAATAATATAAATTAGGTGAATGGAAGAGAAAAGAACCTTAATCTCTAATTTCCACTTTATTAAAACACATTGTGAAATTAATACCACAACTTGTTTGGCTGCACACAGGTATTTATAAAATAAAATATTGACAGACCCGTATTTACCAAAATAAGTATGTGGAAACATTATAAAACTAAAGGAAAAAGAGAATACAACATTTATTTCTTTTAGTATTTATTTATAAGAAGCAAAAATAGGTAGTTATGTATTTATTATACAAAGATAAAAGTAATAAATTTTTGTGAGGTGTAAGGTTTGTGGTGCACGTCTTATTACAACACCATATCTAAAACAAACCCTTTTAGTAGTGTTACTTTTCTGTCTGCTGGAGGCGAAAATGCTTGAAATTTCACAGACTTCGTTGATAAAAACATTACATTTTACTTACTATCATAAATATTTTAGTTACTTTATAAATATGCCTATAGATAAATATTAATTTCCACACTCAAGTATGCATGTGAAAATGCTGGCTGAATTAGTTAGAGGTCAAAAATTAAGAAAATATAGTGCACGTGCAGTGTAAGTCTCACTTTTTAAGTAGTCAGTTATTTTACTACAAATAATTTTATATATATATGTATAGACAATCAAACTTCTACGTGGTATAACTTAATCGTAAACATTGTTTTTGCACCTACTAAAAAACCTAAAATAATATGTTGTATTTTAAATATTTTGTTATTTTCCCACACCGATACTGTTTTAAAGTAGTAACTTCGCTTCCTAATTTTTTTTATAAAACCTGTAATTTCTGCAACCGAGGTAGAAGTGCACTGCTAAAAAATAAAAGTTTTAGGGTTATTTAAATTGGGTTCTTAGGTCATCGCTTAGAGGTTTGGCCCTTTTTCTTGATAAAACACAACGTCACAACGATCTCTCAAAGTTCCATCATTGTGTCGTCTCGAAAATTCAGAAATCTGCAAAGCTTTATTATTTTCCTAAAATTTTAAAGTTTATTTACCACTTCCAAAAATAAATATTGACAATTTGGCGGAGGTATAATTTAAAAAAAAAACAAGGAGGGTTGTTAGGTTTATGAATTTAGTTTTGATCATAGTATAGTTAGCAAGCAATAATTACTATAATTAGGCTCAAAATCAGTATTTACAGCTGCTTTTTGATGGGCCATTGTCATTGGCGCAACTATAGGGGGCTGAAGGGAGCTAAGCTACATAAAGCTAAAAACATTAATTTTTTTTGGTTCGTAGGGATATTTTTATTTTAATTTCGAATTTTTTTGTTGTGGAGGAAATTTAACATGCCTATATTAGCATTGTTCCAACCTAGCAAGAGATTCGCTCCTGATTGGTCATCTCCAGTCACTCAACTAATATGCCAAGGCAACAATTGATTGCTGAGTTTAACATTTAATTGACATGCTGGAAATCACAAATCTGGAATGAATCTCTTGCTCCATGGGAACAAAGCGACAGTATAAATTAGGGATTAGGTTCTGTCAATAAGAAAATAATTTAAAATATTAGTGTAAGTTACCTTATTTCCTTCGGCAACATTAATTGGACCATTAAGCACGCACCATAATCATGATCCATAATCATCTAAACCCAAAAATATTATTGATAATAGATGAGTTAACCAAAATAATGTTTGTACTTACTAAGTAAAATGTTTAAAATACACACTACACAAAAAAACAGCCACGGGAACACTAAAAAACACCAAAATTCGAAGAAAATAATATGACACGTGAGCTCGCTAAGCTGATCTGGGAACTTTAACTACGAAACCAGTACAGCTTTTAAAGTCAAATGTCGTGGTCTGTCAAAACGCTTTATTTGAGAAAAAGTTAACTCTAACTCTAACTCTAACTTTTTTTACATTTTTACATTCTACAATCAATTCTAGACATTTTTATTGATGATGCCCTATGCCTGTCTTTAACCGTTTACGAAATAAGCACTTACTGATTATTACTTTCATATATCTATCCTCAATTCTGGCCCCATTTTTTAAATATAGACATTTTTAAGACCACAGTTTTATTCAGCGTACAAAGCTTCCCAAAATATCTAAATTTTAAATTTGTATCTACAAAGGCTTCGAAAATATTTACCATCTTCAGATTACCCTCCTTTAGGGAGCTGTAGCTTTGTAGTAAGTGGACATAGTACACAATTCTATAGTACACGGCACGAATTCTCTCGTTTTAAAACAGATGACAGCAGAAATTTGTCATCGATCAGCTGATATTGGGACATAATAATATCCCCAGATTAGTAGTGGATCGTAATGAGCCCAATCACCGAGTTATGAATTGCGTTTTTGTGCTATTTGTTACATTTAATTACGTTTTCAAAATATTGTGCCTTTTATTTTTGCTTTCATTGAATATTAATTACTTTTGTGTGGTCGGTAAGTACTTACAATTATTATTCATTTGCCAAAAAATTTACAGGCTACAGTTTTTTAATTGTTTTGGGATCGTAATGAGCCCAATCACCGAGTTATGAATTGCGTTTTTGTGCTATTTGTTACATTTAATTACGTGTTCAAAATATTGTGCCTTTTATTTTTACTTTCATTGAATTTTAATTACTTTTATGTGGTCGGTAAGTACTTACAATTATTATTCATTTGCCAAAAAATTTACAGGCTACAAGTTTTTTAATTCTTTTTCATTAGGGATCATAATTATTATTGTGTGCCTTGCACGTTAGTTGATTTCATCGATAAGTAATAAGTTTAATTTCATCTGAAGGCAGTTTTTGTCGAAAAGTTAGTTTGTGTAATTTTTGTTCTTGAAATGTTTGTTCGTTTAAGTTAGGTTTCTAATGTATAATTTTTGTATTTTGCATTATCTAGGTATCCTTTTCTGTTTCAAGAAAAATAAGTAGAAATTAAATTATTTCTCTGACTTAGGTAGGTAGGGGAGAGTTGGACAAAACCGGGTAGCGCCTCGTTCTGCCAAATGTCTGTTGACATCTATTGGACTGATACCCAATTTTGTCCAACTCTCCCCTACCTATACTCCTGGCACCACCGTATAGTCTTAAAAAATAAAAACAGCTTTCCATATTATTAACCTTTAAAAATCAGCTATTTGATTACAAAGGAATTATTTTTATTGCTAATATTATTATTATTATTATTATTATTATTGTTTGGCAATAGTAAGGTTGAAAAAAACTATTTGACATTATAATAGCCTATAATATACTAGTTTATAAAGGTAACCATATTAATATGTAAAAGGATAGCGAACAATTATATAATTCTATTTTCTGGGTCTACGTACCTTACATAAGTGAAATTATTATTAGACATTACTATTGTTATTGTTGTATGACAATAAAATAAAGTTTTTAACATTAAGTTAGCCTACATACAAGTTAGAAATGTAACTGTGTAACTGTATCAATAAATTTAATTTTAACGCACAAATTCTATAAACACCATTTTTGGGTCTATACGTACCTTACGTAAGTCATATAATATAGGGGATTTCCTTGACAGTAAATGTAATATCTGACTGAAAGCAATTAGTTTATATTGAACTGTAGGTATAGTATTTTACCTAGAGGTATAATCTAAACAAATAAAACAAAAAAAAAATCTGTTGTAAATATGAGTGACAGACTCCTATTTAAAGTTGTTTGTTTCAGTTAATTTAGTATTTTCAAGGTTTGGATAATTACAATATTATATAGTTTTTAAATCTATTTTAACACTTTATCTTTAAACCATATAAAATCTCATGTTTATTATTACCTACCCTAAATTATAATATTTATAAAACAAAACTTTCAAAATAATTTATTATTATTATTTGGCAATATTAAAGCGATTATACTATTGCATCAATTGTTTTAGAAGATATCACATGTATAATTTTCAAGTTCGGTCCTGGAATTCATACCAACCTATCAAAATTAAATATACCAAAATTGACAGAGTGTCACGTGGCTTTGCTTCCATCCTGCGAGAGTATTCAACATTTTTACTTTATATTAAAGGTATTATATTTAATCTTAATTTATTAATTCATTGACCCAACACGCCGGATAAAAATAGGAAACGTTTTTCCAAACTACATACTCGTCATTATAAAAATAGCTACTATAAGTAGCGTTTTTTATGACCCTTTATTTAGGCAGTTAAAACCTCCAATTACACATTTCAACTTTACATCATTCCCATAAGCATTAGCATGCAGACTGGCTCAAAATGAAGGAGGGTTAAAAATAAAACTTTACTTTTAACCACACCAAATGTTCGTCACAACAAATTGCCGGTCTGTCTAAATCCCACTGTGACATTTGCTTTCTGAATAATTTTGAAGATTAAAGGGATTACGCAACCCTATGTGCTTGTGTGCTTTTGTACGCTGCACTGGAAGATTAACATTTTGTCGGTCAATAAGTTACTTATGAATTATTTTTGTGGTTTCATTTTCTATTATTCCCGCTTTGTAGGGTTTCAACAGAAATAACATCCAAGTTATGTTGCAAAGTAAAAAATAAACGGACTATGATTAGCTGCCTTTAGAGGACAAGCGTTTTTTTAAAACTTTTTATAACAACCCTAACTTTAACGTTAAGAACAATGTAATAATTAAAGACTACCAACATACAAGCAAGGTCCTAAAATATAATCCAAACATAATAGTTTTGAAAGCTGACAAAGGAAATGCTACAGTAATTATGAAAAAGAACGAATACATAGAATCAATGAATTTAATGTTAGCTGACACAACAACTTATAAAATTCTAAACAGAGACCCTACTAACTCCTTTCAGAATAAAGCCAACAAATTCTTTGATGAGATTAAGGACCTTTTAATTTGTTAACAAGTGATGAAATTAGAAAATATTAGAAACACAATTCTATTCCACCCCGTATGTATGGAATGAGGAAAACACACAAACAAGGAGTGAAGATGCGCCCGGTTGTTAGTTGCATCAATTCTCCCTCCTACAACGTGGCAGTGTTCGTACACAATATTCTATCGTTATTATTAATATTATTACAATGTACTTGGCAACAAAAATGGTATTACATTAGTTATTTTACGATCGGCATCAGTAATGCTGAACGTGTAGGGTCCCCAAAACCTTTTTAGTTTTGGCAAAAAATTAAATTCAAAAATACTTTCGATAAATAAACAGTAATTCCATATCATGTCTATTCCACATTCTCTTTGTATATTAAATTCCATTAACGTTGAAATTTAATCAATATCTGGCTTGGGATGGCCATAATATAATAGATACTAATAAATTGGAAAGCTATAAAAAATATATAACAGGAAAAAATTTTGCGAAAAATGCGAACCCCTAAAAATATTTTACTTTTCAGAATAAAAAGAAGATTAAAGTCGATATTGCTACAAAAGTATTTTTTTCTAATGAATGGTATACTATAAAGAGTAGGTAATTATTGTACAAATTTTTCTTACAAAACGAAAAAACATAGAAAGTTACGAAGGCGTAGAAGGGCCACAATTTATAAAAAAAAAATTTACACACAAATTTCGAGTTGCATCTCGAAATTCCGAGTTGCACCTCGGAATTCTGAGTTGTAACTCGGAATTCCGAGTTGTATCTCAAAATTCCGAGTTGCATCTCGGAATTCTGAGTTGTAACTCGGAATTCTGAGTTGTATCTCGGAATTCCAAGTGGTCGGTATGTTTTCAGTGTTGCTATTTGGGGCGGCAAGTCGCCAAAATGACGACTTTTTGTCTCTATGTGGCGGCGATTTTCAATAAAAAGCTTATTTTTGGCGACTTTTTACAGGTGAAAAATTTGAATATAGGTACACGTTGTATACAATACGTAGAAAGAAACAACGTCACAATAATAATCATTATTGCACCGAATGATTTCTCAAAGAGAATATCTGAAGGCGCCACGAATTGTAGGTACGTCAAATTTTGGGGATTCCCCGATAGCCTACTCGTCGGTCGGTCGATTGTCGAATGTCCATATCAAAGCCAGTGCCATTAGGAGGCGATAACTAGAGGAACAAATTCCTTCTAAAAGGTATATTGGCAACTGGTTTGTTCGTTGTTACCCAGAGCATTTTTTTAAATTTAATTTAAATTTTATTTTTATAAAATAATATTAGTTGAAAAAATTGAAATAAAAAAAATGCTCTGGGTAACAACGAACAAACCGGTTGCCAATATACCTTTTAGACGGAATTTGTTCGTCTAGTTATCGCCTTCTAATGGCACTGGCTTTGATATGAATATTCGACAATCGACCGACCGACAAGTAGGCTTTCGGGGATTCCCCAAAATTTGACGTACAATTCGTGGCGCGTTCAGATATTCTCTTTGAGAAATCCTTCGGTGCAATAATGATTATTGTTGTGACGTTGCTTCTTTCTACGTATTGCATACAACATATTCAATTTTTTCACATGTAAAAAGTCGCCAAAAATAAGCTTTTTATTGAAAATCGCCGCCACACTTTCATAGAGACAAAAAGTCGTCATTTTGGCGATTTTCCGCCCCAAATGACAACACTGCAAACATACCGACAACTTGGAATTCCGAGATGCAACTCGGAATTCCGAGATACAACTCAGAATTCCGAGTTACAACTCAGAATTCCGAGTTACAACTCAGAATTCCGAGATGCAACTCGGAATTCCGAGTTACAACTCAGAATTCCGAGATGCAACTCGGAATTCCGAGATACAACTCAGAATTCCGAGTTACAACTCAAAATTCCGAGATGCAACTCGGAATTTCGAGATACAACTCGGAATTCCGAGTTATAACTCAGAATTCCGAGATGCAACTCGGAATTTCGAGATACAACTCGGAATTCCGAGTTACAACTCGGAATTTGGGTGTATATTTTTTTTCATAAATTGTGGCCCTTCTACGCCTTCGTAGAAAGTTCCATTTGCGAAAATTAACTTACGCACTTTTATCTAATTGGCTAGATTTGCAGAATTTTGAAAATCCTCTGCATGGAATCTAAAGATCTATATTTTAGTCAGAAGCTATAAAAATTTGAAATCTTTATTAGGTTTAAGTTACTAAACTTTCTTCTCCGTATGTTAACTAAACTGTTTCTGCACTTTTTGAGTTCTTCTACCAACAGACAAATTGAAAATATGATATAGCGAATACTAAATGGTAATGAAATAAGAAATTACTGATAACAGAACAAATAAATTAATAAAATGATGCCGGAAGTTGTTTAATGGAAGCTGTTAGTATATACAATAGATTTTCATTATCATCCCAAAAGTATCGATTGTCTCCATTTTGTTCTTTGTCTCAACTAAAGTTATTTATTAAAAAACCATAATTAGTTGCTTTCGTTGTTTGGTAGGGTTTTTATTAGGTTTGTAAATTTCAATTGATTCTAAGATATTAAGTTTCTTACTTCTTTGCGACATTATACAAAATTTTTTAATTAATTATATCTGGGAAACAATAACCTGTCTCCAAACAATGTTTTGCGAAATTAGAGTTTTCTTTGTTTAACAAATAGATGCCTTATGTTCAATAAATCTAGTATTAAAATTTCTTCCTGTTAAACATATATACGAGCTGTTGTCGGTACAGCTTAACCTGTAAACTCCTGATTTTTTTAAGGGGAAGGGGAGGGGGTGTTTTTTGTATGGCTTTAAGGAATAATTGAATTTTTTTTTTGTGCCGGTGTAAAAGCTACTTTTATGTTGTTTCTTGAAATTATGTGTGCTATTTTATGAGAAATGGGTCAAAAAGTTGTTATTTTTGTACTTATATCTATCATTTTCACTATTTTTTATGTGCGGATATATTTTGTTTATAGTTACTTGTTTTGTATTCTATTAATTAAAGAATTAATGATATTTGAATTAAATCCGTTATTGTCTGCTATTTTAATTATGGTGTTTAGTTCATTTTTGAGGCTGTCGTCATTTATGGGGACTGTAGAGGCTCTATGTATCATGGATTTGTATGCTGCAAGTTTGTGGTTAGTAATTGTTGTGCCTGTGAATGTGAGTTTTATATAGATATCAAAGTATAATTTATTATCTTGTTTTAAAATTATTGTCATATCCAGAAAATTGATTTTGCTATCTACTTCTTTTCCTATTGTGAATTTAATTTTGTTATGTAAATTATTAAGGTGATTTAAAATAAGTTGTAAATATTATACATCCTTTTGAAATAAAGTGATATTATAACAAAGTAAATTGTTCATCTTGTTTTTGATAACAGACATAGTTTAAAATAATATAGCTGAGTCGGCGAATACTTAAAAAGAGTTTTTTTTATAATTAATGCGTTAACTGAAGTCCTCTATTAATTTTTAAATAATTTATAGATACTAGTAGGAGAATAATTTTACTTTCTACTTAAATCATTTTATCGTTCGAATAATTTTCTTGGGAGTTTTAATTAGATGAGAATAAGAGAACAAAACTTATTTAAAGGAAGCTCAAGTTTTTGCTCTGGATGAATTGTTCCGTTTAATGGAAACATGGGCCTATAAAAGGGTAATTAATTTTACAATAATTTGCTTTCGCTGAACAATATTAATTTAGTATAATTTTAGCCATTTTGAGCCACTAGGAAAGAAACCTTATTTTGAGGGATTAGAAATTAATTCAAAGGAAACTTAGCGAAAATATTCCAAATATTATCAGTGCGGTTGGCAAAAGGATGATAAAATATGCCTCATATTTTAAAATTGTATTAGCATACCCAAAACTTTCGAAAGTAGATTTATTTTGCTTTTAACTTTAAGTATTTTGCGAAATTTATGTGTGCTATTGTTAGTGGTACTAGTACTAAGATTTATTTCCGTAATATGCGAAATTTATTTAATCATAGAACAATGAAAAATATCACACTAGTGTTGGATTGCACAAAGGATTTTAACAATAATGAATTAGCCAAGGAACTTTGACGCGCCCAGTTGTAAAATTTTTGTCGCTCCAAAGTAACAATAATAATAATCTTTATAGTCTAACAGAACAGGTTCCAATTACAAGACAATGTGACAGGAAAAAAGAAAAAATAGTTTTAAAAGATTAATAAATCATTCTGAAATAGAAAATGGTGAAATTCAGTAATTTAACGTTTTTGTAATAGTTTGAGCGAATAAAGTCTACCTTATTTAGAAATGTCATGGCGAAGCATTTGCTTACGTTCAGGGGCAAGTTGTTAATTTTGCACCACTTTTCCAGAGTACAATATATGTCCCTTTGCAATAACAGGCAGTCGAATAAATTACTTATTACTCTGAATAGTTTTAAGTCGTCTGCAAAAAGCAGTATATAGCTGAACATATTATTACTTATGTCATTGATAAAGATTAAAAATATTAAAGGGGCTAGATTGCTACCCTGAGGAGCACCACTAGTGGCTTTGAATCTAAAGGATTGATATCCGTGACGTGAATCTCAACATACTGTACGCGATCTTATATTATATAGATCATATATGTATAGATAGGAATCGAGGAATAAAACGAGTTGTTGGTTAAAACCTAATTGAGATAGTTTACGTAATAAAATGGAATGATCAACTCTGTAACATTGTTTTGGAGCGGTATTTTTTCTATATGTTAATTTGCTTTATATTTGCTTAATTATTTATTCCTACCACAACGGTTCGATGAATAGCATTGCTAGATCTCGCCGTAATTTGAACATAATTACTGTATAAATTGCTTTATATTTTTTAATAAAAGCTTTTTATTTATTGCAACGCTCCAGATGAGAAATCGTTTTTTCCACCTCCACTATGAATGCTGCCAACAAAGCCGTAGTATTATGAACTACTTAATACATGACTCGAATGTGTGAGGGCGTGTGAGTTGACTCGCATGATATTTGAACTAATCTCTAATCTTTAAATTTATTTATTTATGACCTGAAATCAGTACAGAGATAGTGGCACCTAGGCCTACACGTACAATCAAAATAAAAAATCTTTTATAGGTAACAGGCGCTAAAATATAGATAGTTCACATAATGAAACATAATTATGGTAATTTTTTGGAGGTTCTTTAGTTTTAATATAATTTTTAAAATTTACGTAGGTCTTTTTGGCTGCTTTACTAACAATGACTTTTGGTATTTTATTTTACACCTGGATGCTTCGGAAAATTGGAGACTTTTGACACTTTTTGGTTCTACAGAATTTATTTCTAAGCTTCATGTTTGTTCTTAAGTTGCACTTTTGAAAGTTCAAATGTTTGCTCAACACTACATTTGATTTTAGTAATTTATTTTCTTAACAGTATAATTACTTTTATTTGTTCTAGTTATTTTAATTGTCTAATGTGTAGGAACAGATAACGTTTATAGATATAGCTTATTGTCGTATACTACTATACGACAAAGAAAAAATACTTTTATAGCCTTATTTTAATACCTCTGCAGCTTGTCCAACATAATATATTCGCCTGTGTTCCCCCAACATGGTATTAAATACCTCAAATGTGGTTCAACAAAACAATTATAAAAGAGGAAACGAGGTATTGTGTATTTTTGTTTAATTGATGGGCGCATCTTCTGATTTTTTCAAATAATGGGAGATAGTAGACTATGGGTGCATTGAAAGTTAAGTCATATGAAATAATTAGGCCTAGGTATTTGTACTTCTTTTAGAACTACGTTATTAGTTTGATATTTAGCTTGATTTGCCTTTTCGGTATTAATAGTAAGCCAAATGTGGCGTATCAGACTGTTAGGCGACTGGGATCTGTAGCTTAGATGGTTTTGACTTATGTTTTTATTTTCTACTGAGAGTGTTTATTATTTACTGTGCCCTTATGGTGCGCTATCTAATCACTGAAACACCAAGGATTTTTAAGAAATTTATTTGATGAACAGCAAAGCAATGAAAGAATGAAAGATTACAATAGATAGTGCGAATAAAATACAAATTAACGACTGAAGAGTATAAAACGGTGAATTTAAATAGTTCTCTAATAACGAGACAGATTGCTCCTTTTTTCTCACTTAAGGAAGGTGCTATTTCAGCAAGTTCAAAGAAATAATTTCCACCTCTGACCAAAATGAGAATTATACAATATTTACTCAATAAACAATTAAATAAATTACTCAAGAAACACTTACGCAATTGGAGCGCAATAGATTGGTTCTGGTGCAGTACTCTTCTTAAATTCAAAATTGTTCTTGACTTTAAACTGAGTAGACAAACGGGTAGAGGTTACCCTTACACTTGAACCATTGTTACAACTCTCTGAGTAAGTTATCCTTCGAGTTTTTATACAGTTTTGCAACCCTTATCAACTGAAAGAAGGGGGTCCGTTTTGCTAAGTCAGCAATAATTTTGCACGTTAATAAAAGCGGGGATTTCCCTGGATGTACTATTAGAAGTGGAACCCTCCCAACCAATTACAAATAATTATTTCTTATCAACATTAGTCTACTGACTCCTCCTATGAAACTAGAAATGTCCTTATCCTATACACTGTCTTTCCACTACACCCCTTCTTATCAAGCTCAACATCCATTAAGAGTCGTATTGCAGTGGACCTAGGACGGAGCCTATGTCCACATATCGAAATACAATAGGGAACTTTCCAATTTTTTTTTCTCGATAATATGATTTAGTTAGGCCTAAAAAAATATTTCCCAATTATTACTCCTTAAAAATCAGTAATAACTTGGTAAAAATTCTTTAAACTTTCTCGCGTGTCAAAAGCATTTCAAACGACCTTTTAGGCGCGCCAAGCCCGATGACGTCAGGAAGTATGACTTTTCCGCCATCCGTCATCCTGACCGGTAGCCGAGCTACCGAGTTTGCATTTGGATTGTTGTGTGATTGTTATTGTATTGTTGTTTTAAGGTGGAATTCTCAACGTCGTTCAGTTTATTGCCAACCTGTAACTTATTTCGTGGATGTCACACATGAATTATACTTCTTGACGTCATGACCCGTTTATACCCGCTTGGGATAATTTGAATTTTGGGGCATTTTTAAATCTTGCTAGCGGTCTTTTGGGACGAAATACGTTTTTTTTTGCTGCCATATGTTTTATGACAATATTATGATTTATAGAATTTTTTCCCCATTTAAAATTTTTGTCAAGTTCCCTATTACTAAACGGTGGCTGAGCGTACGTTACGAATTTTTTTTCTAGCGTGAGTCCAATTTCAATATACCATCAATGTATTCTTGTAATGCAGTAATGCAATACTTGCGGAACAATCTTTGTATTTTTTATTACAATCAATATAAGCAAGAAACTAACTTATTATCTTCTACACGCCGACATTTAATTAAATTAAAAGGCCGAGAAAGGCATAAGATAGTATACTACTGGGAGTGTAATTGATTAGGCGTCTCCAAATAACCTCCACAATACAGAGGCTGTTAAAATAACGAAGTTACGTTCCGAAATTACTTGGTCTCTGGTGACATGGTAATGTCACGACATAATAAAAATCACGATTTTCCCTCTAAGGAGTCGAGGAAATTAAAGAAAATTAATAAAATGCTGGGGGGAGAAGGTCGCTTTAAAATTAGTAGGGAGAAAAATAATTGCTCTCTTACAGTTCTTGTTCAAATCATTTGTATTAAGGTGGTTAGTGCTGATTGTACTACCTTTTGCTGAAAAATATTATGTATGTAAATGCGAATTAAAATTAAAATATTGAATAAAAAATTAAAAATATTAGTCTGTAAATGCGAATGCAAATTTGGAAGAAAGTATCTACTTTCTTCCTAATCATAACATCTTTGCAGATGTGTTGTGACCCATATTAACGAGGTTCAATGTTTTGGATGGCTCTCTTGACTGCATCTCGCCATCTATCTCGACTAGATGACATGTGAGCCGCTTGCGGGAGAGTAGCATCTAATAATTTTTTGGTAACATTCACCCATCTAAACTGATCGAAAAAAGTTAAGGATATTGTGTTTTTGCTGAGAAGAAAATTTAAAAAAAAAATGTGGTATAGGTATTATTACCTATGTCGTTTGCCTTTAAAAAAAAGTTGTTTGTAAACATATAAAATTGTACCTAAACAGATAAAAAGCATTATCACCCAAAATGTAGATTTTATTTCTGTAAAGTTTAGTTTTGTTTGTGTGTTGCTAAGCGCAGTTTCCGATACTGTTGTTATTCTGTCATCGACAATATAAATAGACGTCATTTAACGCTAGAGGAAGCAAATCAAGCCATTGGGTTGCTTCTTGGAGGTGCGCGACAGATCGATGTGGCTGATCGGTATAATGTCTCTTAAAGTGTAATTTCCCGACTTAATAACCAATTAATGAGACTGGATCTGTCATGCAAAGGCATAGGGAGGGTAGACCAAAATCGACAAATGCTAGGGAAGATCGACTATTAGTTAGAGGAGCTAGGATGGATCCTACAAGAAACCGCACGTTGCTCAGCCAGGACCTTTTCGCTGCAAGCAGAATTCGTATTACCTCTCGGACGGTGTTAAATCGATTAAATGCAGCAGGTTTAAATTGCTATAGGCCTATAAGACGCCCTCCATTGACCGCAGTCCATAGAGCGCAACGTTTTCTTTGGTCTAATGAAAGAGCAAACTGGAATGATGAGTGGCATACTGTGATGTTCAGCGATGAAAGCCGCTTTTGTCTTCGAACTGACAGGCGTAGAGTTCGTGTCTGGAGACCAAGAAATTCAAGAGTTAATGACCGATATGTTCAAGAAGTGCATCCATTTGGAGGTGTAATGGTCTGGGGTGGAATTTTCTACGAAGGTCGAACGGAGTTATATCTTTGTTAAAGTACCATAAGAGGTGAAATTTATGCCCACGACATCATTGACAACATAGTGGATAATTATCGTTGGAATTTTGAGCTCAATTTCAGATTTCTCGATGATAACGCTCGCCCGCACAGAGCCAAAATAGTACAAGAACGGCTAACATTCAATGAAATTAATCATTTGCCATTACCCCCACTCTCTCCAGATTTAAACTGCATAGAACATATTTGGGACATGCTCAAAAGGGCACTAATTTCCCATCAACCTCCTGTTCAGGACGTAAGGTCACTGAGGCAAGTTCTTCCACATTTATCGGATACCTTAGATCAAAATAACTTGGATCATTTAATTTTAAGTATGCCTCGCCGAGTTGAAGCAGTAATAGCCAATAGCCAATAGAGGTGGAATTACACGCTATTAATAATTTTTTTCTGTTTGACAATTATCTGTTTTGTTACATTATTAGAAAAAAGTTGCCTGTAAATTGTAATTAAAACATTTTTACAGTTAAACAAATTTGTTTCATTTCTGGAAGAGATGGAAATAAATGTACGTTATACAATTTTTTTTGAAAACTATTTTTTTCTCAGAGAATTCACAATATCAATATTCAACTTTTTTCGATCAGTTTATTTGGTGATCGGCCGCTCCTTCTGTTTCCTTCAGGTTTTCCCTGTACAGTAAGCCTCTCCATAGGTTTACTCCGATTGATGTGTCCGAAAAATGTAAGAATTCGGGAGTACACGATACTGGGCAAACGTTTTGACGGACGTATTTCTTGTAGAACCGAAGCATTTGTTCTATGTGCGGTCCAGGACACTCTCAACATTCGTCGCCACGCCCACATCTCAAATGCATCAATACGACGACGATCTAGTTCTTTGACAGTCCAAGATTCTGAAGCATATAGATAGACCGAAAAGACCAAGGTGCTTACTAGATTGATTTTAGTTTGTTTTGTGATATTTCGATCCCTCCATACTTTATTTAATTGTGTCATTGCTGTCCTAGCAAGCTGAATACGCCGTCTTATTTCGCCATCACATCCCCCGGTATTTTCTATTAGGGCTCCTAGATAGACAAAACTGTTGACAACTTCACAGTGTCCAATAGTCCGAATTTCAGAGTAGTTGTTATTTTCTCTATCAATGATCATAATTTTGGTTTTATTATAATTTATGTTTAGTCCGTAAATAGCACTGACATCTTCTCTCTTCAGGAATTCCAGAATTTCTCTCTGGGAGGCAGCTATCAAGGTCGTATCATCGGCAAACTTTAAGTTAGACAGTTTTGTGCCGCTAATATTTACTCCACTATGCTAGTCCTCTAGAACCTGTCTCATAATAAATTCGCTATAGATATTAAAAAGAAGCGGCGAGAGAACGCACCCCTGTCTCACACCCTTGCATGTGGTACCATCGTCAGACAAGCATTTATCAACCCTAACCCGTGCAGAATTGTTATCATATAATTGTTGAATGAGATACACTAGATGGTCTGGGACACCCATTGACAGTAGAATAGACCAGAGCTTTTCCCATTTTACATGATCAAAGGATTTGCTATAATCGATAAAACATAAACACGCAGGAGTGTAGAACTCTCTTGACTTCTCAATGATTTGTCTAATATTCAGAATTTGCTCCCTAGTGCCTCTTCCCCTTGCAAATCCAACTTGTTCATGGGATATCTGCCATAGAAGATAGTGTTCCAAACGGGATCGAAGAATATACAGGAAAACTTTGCTGGTATGAGATATCAAGGCAAGTAATCTGTAGTTATCACAGTTATTGGTGTCACCTTTTTTTATGAAGTGGAACAAAACCGATGTTCTCCAGTTAAGTATCTACTAGCTCAATACAATTCCAGTATCGTCCAACCTGTTAAAATAAAATCAAATCAATTAAAAAATAAAATAAATAGCGCTTTCCAGATTACTGATACGGTTTGGGTAGGTTATGCTGCTTCACTATTATTCAGATCTGATCCTTCATTGCAAATGGTGAAATCGGAATTTGTCTTTGTTCTAACCATGCAATAAGTAATCTTTTTGACCAACTTGTATTTGGAATTTTTTCAATTAGCCCAGAATGATGGGTGTCGTTATTCTTGATAATAAGCGACAGTTCTTCTAAGTTTAGTAACAATAATTCTTTAAACCATTTTTTAAAATTTTCACTATTCATCGAATAATGATAAGCACCAAATTTCAGGCCAGACTTGAATATCAATCTTGCATTATTCACAAATCCATTTTCTAAACCAGCATGTATTGTAGAATAATATACCATATAACATCTGACGATTTTTTTTTTAATTGTATGAAGCGTATCATCTTGTCAACGTCGCCCAAAAGCCCCTTTACTGTATATCCAGGTTTCATTTAGAAAAACAGGTTTTAAGGGAAATTGAGAGGTGTCATTATTTTTAAATGCTCTAAAAAATTCTACTCGTTTTTGGTCTATATGGGGTAGCTCTATTTTAAAACGCCTGTTTGATACGGAACATTTACGCCATTTAAATTTAGTTTTTTTTAAACAGTCCGCTAATGAACCAGTGGATATTTCAACACCATCAATGATTTTAAGGTTTAGTTGTATTGAGCGATTGGTAACGTGTTCACCTGCTCTATATATCCCATGAATGCGCTCTTCTGGTATGTTCATGAATTTCATGAAGTTGTCGACCACATTATTGCAATTCTAAAAATCTACATCCTTCTTTATCCCCTTTACCTAAGTTTGTTGGATTAAACACGAAACTCCCAAAGCATCAGAAATTCTCAAAAACAGATAGGCATTTACAAAAATATCGTCATATATTTTTAATGTTTATTATTTTTTTCCCAATTCCTGTTTTATTATATCTACGTATCTCGTAAATTGCGTTAAAGGGTAAGAGTCTCTCCGGCATCACTTTTTCCTTGAAAATAATCAAATAATTTTAAAATTAATGTTTTTTTTTCACAATACCGTGACATTTTTGAAATATTGTTGATTAAAAATGTCACTGTCAAAAATGACCATAAAACTTTTTTGACTGGTAAAATTATACGACATTCAATATTGACACAAATTTACTAGTTCACGAATGTTAGAAAGATATGTCACTAATCGTGACGTAACGGTCAGTGGTCATTGAACAGACTTCACAATATTTTACATATTATAAGCTGTGTTCCAATTTCTAATTCCAGAATTCAATCATGCTGGAATTTACCGTTCAGAAATGATTCTTTTGGTGGGTTCTAACAAAGCTTTGGTCCCTTGTTTAAATCCAAAAACTTTCACCTAAATCTATGTTTAAACCAGGCTCCTGGGCTTTATTCATTAGTATTTATGTTCTGTATATATAAATATATATAATATATCTATATGATAACCGCTTCTTTTGATTTAGAACATCGAATGCTAACAAAACAATGAAAAGTTTGTTACTCCTAAATCATTTTTAAGAAAAATGTAGCCATAAAAGCAGACAGTGTTTGTTGAAAATTAATATCCCTAGACAAAAACAGTAAAATAATCTTAAAGTCAAAATCGAACGACAATAAATCGTACAGTTTACGAATATCAGAAGCACTAAATATAAAAGGGGGGTTCATGATTGATAGAGATTTAATGTTGAAGCGGAAAACCGTAAAAGAAAGTACACAGTAAATGTGAAAACTTGAGGCGAATCCCATCTCTTTAAATGACTCGTCGAATAGACCAGAGAATAAAACATGAACCATTTTTGAAACAAATCTAGCGTGCAAAATGGATACATTAAAAGCACAATGAAGACATCCACTTACCCTAATGGCGTACGCAACCTCAAAGTTGTATACAAGACAAAATAATTAATGTAGATATCGTCTGGAATTAATGAACTTTCTTTTGGCTTTCTGAAGAATTTTGATTATTATTTTTGTTTGTCTGTTTAGCAAGTTCTAGTTATTGTCTGTTTAAATAAACTAAAATTACTTGGTGGTAGGTTATTATTCAGTTTAAATTAAATTATTATTGCTCGTGGCTTCTAAACATAATAAATCAATTATTTTTGTATTGTTGGATGTAAAAGTAAAGTAGTCTTTATTCTATATATGCTTGCTTAATCCGTATGCAAGCTAAGCATCGTTACAATAATTAACTGTGACTTTGTAGCGACCGACACGTGTCATTTTGAAAAATACAAGGTAAGTATTTGGATTTGTTGAAAGAAAAAAAATCATAACAACGATCATTATGGTACTAGCCGTAATATAGCCCCAGATTTGTGGGTCCCTGCGGGTGTGTGTTAACCCCCTCCCTTCTGTAGCTCTGCCCCTGCCCAAACCGATAATTTTTTATAGTACAGGGAAAGGCACCATTCTACATATTCTATGTCCAAAGTTTCCCAAGTACGGTGGCTTGCATTCAAGAAGTGTGATTTAAAGGCTTGCGGTTTCGGCTTTATATTGATAAAGGGCCTTAGTTCTCGGCATGGGGCATGGTTTGCGGCCAGGGTCGGCATAAATCACTGGGGCAACAAACAACCATCATTCTACGGCGGTCTTAAAATCCAATGTTTATCACCGCGCTTGTTCCAAATTAACCGACTATCCATCTTAGACTTACCCTGCCGGGAAACCGCAAAAAACGACTGGTCAAGAGTTCAGGTTCTCGGGAATTAGGAAATTTAGTAAGGAGCATCCTAACCTGAAGTGAAAAGGCGAGAAAAACAGACGTGTAGGTTGTAAGAAATGATTACTTAAGTATTCTAATGAAATAAAAGGTTAAGGTAATAGGAATATTTATCGGTGTCAATTGTAAAGTTTTAAAGCAGGACATGTATCTTTATGAATGTAAATATGGCTTACAAATACAATTATTTAACCTTATCTTGGTAACGCTTGTGCGTTAAACCTTATTATATTAGACAGTTTTCGTTTTATTGGCAAATTCAAACGGTTAACCATAACGAATACGAATACGAAGCCGCTATTTGACAGATCGTAAAAATAGTTTTCGTTCAATTCGCTTAACGTTAACGTTAAGTCGAATCGACAGTAAACATAACAAATATAAAATAACCTATCTTTAATGGTTTGTGTTCATATTTTCACATACGTTTTGTGCTATCTTTTTTTTAAACATCATGATAGACGAAAGGTTGCTTTTATTGGACTCATCCAGTGATTCGGATTTGGATGATGCCCTTCTCTTGGAGGTGCTTGATCGCCAGGACATTCAGTATCGAGCACAGTTGTATGGACATTTCAATTTAGAAAACTATAATAATGCTGAATGCAAACTTTATTTCCGATCAAAAAAATGGTCATTACGCATGCGTTCAGTTTTCGCTATGGCTTTGTCTTCCGTCCGTTAGCTCCCGCCACTTATCCGTAACGATAACGATAAATGACAGCTCAAATGTCAAAGTTGTCAAATAGCGGCTATCGGAATCGCTTTTAAAAGACAACGAAAACTGTCTATTGATTTTGGTTAATCCACTAAAATTGAATGATATACCGTGCGAGTAAAAATGATTTGCATCAAAGAGGGCTTGGATTAAAAAACGTAGGGCTAACTAAATCTAGGTTAAAATTTTTTAAACATAATATGCCAAACTAATCAGTAATAAAATAAGTAGACAAATACAAATTTATTTTTGTTGTCTACAAAATTAACAAAGTAAGAATATACAGAAAGAAAAAGGAAAATAATTACATAAATTGCCGAAATTGGCCACCGCCCTGCTCCAAGCATAAATTCATACGTCTCTTCATACTTTCAAAAGTGTTGACCAGCATCTTGGATAATCTTTCTTGTAATTGTTCTAAATTTGCAACTGGTGTTTTAAAAATAGTGTTCTTTAAATGAGGAAAAACGAAGTAATCCATAACCGTTAAACAAGGTGGTAGGTGGTAGGTAGGTAGGTGGGAATTCAATGTCTGATCGAAAACTGATCAATCTGTCGTCGAAAAAATTGCGTAAGTAGTTAATAGTTTCCGCGGCTGTATGGGCGGTTGCACCGTCCTGTTTAAAATATCCAAAACGTAGTTCGTCGTTAAGTAATTGCTCCACAAATGGATTCAAAATATTGTATCTATACCGCTGTGCTGTAACTGTTCCATGAAAAAAAATAGGACCAACAATTCTTCTTCGGGAAACAGCTAACCAGACACCAATTTTTTAAGGGTGCAATGTGGACTCTACAAAAAAATTGGGATTTTCACTACTCCACATGCGTGTATTCTGAGAATTTACATAACCGGAGTGGTGGAACCAGGCTTCCTCCGAAGGTCTAATAAATCATTTATTTCCAATAAATTTTGGGTAAACTATTGAGAGTAATTCCTGCGTCTTTCAAAATCTGCGGCTTGTATTTCTTGGAATACTTGCACTTTAAAAGAAATCATTTTACCTGCTTCTTAAGAATAGTCCTGCATGTTCCATAAGATCTTCCCACTTCTTGGGACAGGCGTCTTATACAATTTGTTGG
The DNA here is from genome assembly GCA_963969555.1 of Polydrusus pterygomalis. Lineage (NCBI taxonomy): Eukaryota > Metazoa > Arthropoda > Insecta > Coleoptera > Curculionidae > Polydrusus > Polydrusus pterygomalis. The sequence goes on from OZ018379.1 coordinate 28,443,995, forward strand.
CGTATTTTGCATTATTTCACGAAGGTTTGCAACAAGTTCTTCTGTTCTTACAGATGGTCTTCCTGCTCCTTTTTTGTGTTGTATAGAACCTGTTTCCCTAAACACAGCCACGGTTCTTTTCAGGCAATGATAAAAATCCCCAGCAATAAAAGCAACGTTGGGAAAATGTTCGTGAAAATCGTCCATGCACAAACTGGATTGTATTGCCAGTCACCATTTACTCTAACCCCGTTTCGAAAATACGCTTCAACCATGAATGTTTTGTGCTGTTCCGTAAAGTTCATTGTGTGAATTGTTTAAGAAATTGGAAAAATTAGCGATGAATCAAACTACTTGTAAGTACTGTCAAAGATGACGGAATAACTGATTGATTGTTAATTCAGGTAGTTACTGACACCCAACAGGTATTAAGCTCTACGGCTAAGCATTACGTCCTTAGATGCAGGGCCCTCTTTGATGCAAATAATTTTTGCTCGCACGGTATTTAAATTTTTTTATCGTGTTGTGGCTAAGTCACCTGTCATTTGTGGCACCCTGTTGAAGTCTGGTCTATTTTACGTTAAGATATTGGTAATAGAAACAGGAAAGGGCTAAGTTCTTTTACCATCGCAAATTAACCTTTTTTTAAATACTAAAATAGCATTTTAAGGTTTACACGTAGAGGACAATGTGTCAATTTATTCGAACCAACCCATGTACTCAGTTTAATTAATTTATTCTAAAAATATCGTTTTAATGCATTTGAAATAGAATTGTATTCTAAGATCTGAATTATTATGACAACAGGGAGCAAAATTAGACATTGGACATTGTTCGTTACAAAGTCTACACCAAGAACACGGCACTAAACTTAATTGACCCTAAAGTTTCTAGTTTATGGCAGGAGCAGACCGGCTACAGAATATTTTGTGCTGATTTGCATTATGTAAGCGTATGCATGTTGTACACTAGCCCAGGAGGTTTTTTTTATTGTTGGGATATAACATATACAATATACATACACACAAAAATATAACAAAAAGGCAAGGTACATGAGTACACGGGTATTAACAATTTAAGTTGAGGTATTTTTTACAAAAACAAATATTGATTCAGTAAATTTATTTCCTTATAAAGTGCTAGTATTCCAAGAAATACAAGCCGCAGATTTTAAAAGACGCAGGAATTACTCTCAATGGTTTACCCAAAATTAATTGTAAATAAATAATTTATTAGACCTGACATTTTTTTCGGATGAAGCCTGGTTCCATCTTTCCGGTTATATGAATTCTCAGAATACACGCATGTGGAGTAGTGAAAATCCCCATTTTTTGTAGAGTCCACATTGCACCCTCAAAAAATTGGTGTCTGGTTAGCTGTTTCCCGAAGAAGAATTGTTGGTCCTATTTTTTCCATGACACAGTTACAGCACAGAGCGGTATAGAGACAATATTTTGAATCCATTTATGGAGCAATTACTTGACGACGAACTACGTTTTGGATATTTTCATCAGGGACGGTAAAACCGCCCATACAGCCGCCGAAACTATTAACTACTTACGCAATTTTTTCGACGACAGATTGATAAGTTTTCTATCGGACATTGAATTCCCACCTAGATCACCTTGTTTAATGGTTATGGATTACTTCGTTTTTCCTCATTTAAAGAACACTACTTTTAAAACACCAGGTGCAAATTTAGAACAGTTACAAGAAAGGATTATCCAAGAATGTGGTAACATTTCTCCAGAGATGCCGTTCAACACATTCGAAACTATGAAGAGACGTGTGAATTTATGCTTGGAGCATGGCGGTGGCCAATTTCAGCAATTTATGTAATTATTTTTCTTTTTCTTTCTGTATATTCTTACTTTGTTAATTTTGTAAACAACAAAAATAAATTTGTATTTGTCTACTTATTTTATTACTCATTAGTTTGGCATATCATGTCATAATATGAATTTGACAAAATTTTAACCTAGATTTGGTTAGACATATCGTCCCCATATCATTGTGAACTAAACCAAGCCTACGTTTTTTTAATTCAAGCCCTCTTTGATGCAACTATTTTTTGCTCGCACGGTATAATATGTAAGATTTCTAACATGCATTTTAAAAATAGTCAATAAAAACTAGGGTTGCCATTTAAAAAACTCCTAGTGTTTTTATCTTCAACAATTTCATCTATACGTGTAAGTGTACGAAATTGTTTTATTTGTCTATTTAATTTTATTACTTAAAACCACGAGTTATCATGCGTTAAAGCTGACATATTCTACTAGAGTCGGTATCATCAAGCCTTTTACACTTTAAAATCAACCAAAATACTACGCTTAAAAATTTTTTATAAAATATGAATTTGCAAATTCCATTTTATTTAACAAGGATAACAAGATTTTTACATGAAAAAAAGCAATTAAATTGTAAAATAATATTAAAGAATACAAATTCCAACGAATTAACCCACAATTTCGACACTTGTTAAAGTTACAGCGTTAAAAAGTAATATAACCCAAAACAGTAACTCTACTTTATACTGGTTCTGGTTTTATGACCGCTTTAAAAGTATCCTTAATGATTTTACTTTATTGCACGGTAAAGAGTAATTAAAGTCTTTCAGTTTTGTTTTTGCTTTATGACCTACAGAAGTTACGGTAACACCTAAAAGTATATTATCATTTACCACATTGCATTCCCACAAGGTTATTATTTTTTTGCATAATATCAATATCAATCTGTGACACCAAAATTATAATTTTCCATAAATAGCGCTAGGATAATTAAATCTAAGAAAGAAAATATTATGGCTCTCATATATACCTATAGTGGTGCGACAAAGAACAATAACTCTTTTATGGTATTGGATAAAAAAAATAAGATTGTATAAGAATTGTACAGGATCGTCAGTAAAAAATGAAAAAAAATTAGTTTTGACTTTTGCCTTTCCCTGTATAGTTGTATTCATAAAAAAAGCGCACCTACACGAATTAGAATGAGAGAAAACCTTAACCACATTTGCGTAAAAGCGGCTTATTGCATGTTAAAGGTTATTAGAAATGCAAAGCATTGACGTTGGGCGTTAGTTCAATAGAATAACACAAATTAATTTTTTTATTTTATAATATATCTTATTATCTTAACAGTTTTATAAAAATTACAATAGAAACAAAAAACGTTTAACAATAATAAATAAAATTTAATATTTGATAATATATCCCTATTTTTCTACTACTTGAGCCAGTCTATTCGGAATTGACTGAATTATATTTCATACAATATTTGGATCGAGCTCTTCCCAGCACGCATGTATTATTTCCCATAAATCTTCTGAATTTTGTGGCCTAAAATTTCGATTACCTATATATTTTTTCACAATTATACCCCAAATATTTTTAATTGGATTGATATCGGGACAATAAGCGACCCAAGGCAGCACTTTCACATTATGGGTTTGAAACCAGTGGGTTACAGCATTGGCAGTGTGGACTGGACAATTATCTTGTTGAAATATGAAAATATTATTGGAATATATTTGCTCAGCAGATGGTAACAATATGTTGTCTAAAAGGTTAATGTAATTTCCAGCATTAAATCTTCCCTCTATTCGCCAAACACTAGGTCCATGAACACTTATCCAGCCCAATACATTTACAGGAAAAAGCCCATGTCTAGAAGGGGGTTAGTATATCGCTCTTCAAACTTGGTATTGTTTGGACGGTGCACACGAATTTGTCCGTTATAAGTCGACTGGAACGTCTTTTCATCAGTAAAAATGACCCTGTTCCAAAATTGAGGATTGCGGTGTATGTAATTTAAAGCAAAGATAATCCTTGATTGTCGCAGTTCTTCGGCAAGAAACATTTTTTTCGCAGCTGGGCGACATTTTAGTTCAGATTCCTTGACTCTCCTGCTGGCGGTAGGTTTTGAGGCAGGAAATGCTGTATCTATAACAGCATCCCTTGCAGTTGCAAATAGATTATTTTTCTTCAAACGTCAATAAACTTGACGTTTTTCTACTAATTTTTTGACGTTAAAGTTCTACTTTTTCGTCAGAAGGCGGTTGCTTTTGGCAACGGAAGAAATAGTATTTACTTTTTCTTCCGTTGCCAATAGCAGCGGAAGTAAAAGTAAATAAAGTTACGCAATAATGAATGCTGACACTTGTCAAATCGAATGGCACGTCGCTATCAAACAATATAATAATAAATCCATAGTAACGCTAGCCCCTTCTCAAAACTTAAAATTTTTAAATAAAACAATTAAAACATTTTGTATCTTTGTGTTTTCATATTTAAACAACGTCTGAAGAAAAAAAAGTATGTTTTATTCGGAGTAAAAGCAACTTCTTATGACTCGTCCGTAATTGCCGGACTCACTTTGTTCGTCCGGCAAACCTACAGACTCGTCAGAAAAGTATCGCTTTTACTCCTAATAAAACAATATACTATTCTTAAATATTCCAAAAAAGCAGCATCCTGTTCAGGGTTGGAACGTTTGGGACGACCTGAACCAATTTTCCTCTTTAAGGATTCTTCTTTTTCCCAGCATTGTTTAATTTTCAATATAGTTTTTTATTTCTATTATATAACTACGCTACAGCACGGATTCTTAATACAATTTGAGCCTTTTTAACTTTAGACAACTGACGAGGCATTTTTATCTTCTTCTGTCAAAATTTATCAAACGTTACCACAATGCAGTTTTAAAATTAATTACACCGACGCCAATGCTTTGCATTTTTGATAATCTATGACGTGTAATAACCTACAATAAACAATCATTTAGATAAGCCGGTTTTACGCAAATATGACAACACTTACCTTTCATTCTAATTCTTTTACGCTTTTTTTATGAATACAACTGTAGATAAAAAGACAAATTCAAATAAACACCAAAAACTATAAGGTTAGATGAAAGTGCCCTACAAAAGACAAATTCAAATAAACACCAAAAACTATAAGGTTAGACTAAAGTGCCCTACATAGTCTAATAAACCCTATATAAAAAGAGAAAGAAGAAAAGTAGGAGGAATTTAATTATGGTATAAAAAGAGGATGTTCCATTATAAAACATATATTTTTGATTTGGCTTCGATTTACGAAAGATCCTGTATATCAGAAAATATGTCTATTCAACACCATAACCGACTTAGGTATTGTACTTTGTCGCAACCTGTAGGTATGTACCATGGCTTAAAGCCAGTTGTGCGACAATGAAAAGGTCAACGTTTTTATCCGTTGGCTTACAATAATACAACAAATAATAGTTATTTATGTAATAAGGATCACAATAACGATCATTGTGTTATGTATTATGGTACTAGTCGTGAATATTATTAATCGAGGCGTAAACTACTTTTTATTTGTATAATTGGCATTTGTCTAATTAGCCATGCAGCCAGTCGCAAAGTAAAAAAAAGAACAATATTATTCAAAATATAAACAAGAATACACGCTTCATGCCACTGGGGTCTGTCAGGGCGACTTTATTTTAAGCCACACAGAGAATAAAGACCACTAAAAAAGGGGATTACATATAAGGAAAGAATAGGGCAAGTTTGTTTTTTTGAATAATTAAAGAGTTACAATATTAAATTGACCTTGTATAAATATGTTACACGAATATTAAATATTTTTATACAGTGTCACCAGTAAAGTCCGCATCATATGGGATTTTTTTTTATTAATAGCTTTATTCGAAATTTGACTTTGGCATCAAGTTCTGCTTCGATCGAGATGAAAATTAAGCAAAAAAATAGTAGTTACGTGATTCGCATTAATGTCAAATTTTAATTTTTTCCAAAAAATAATTCAAAAGTGAGGTTATTTCTGAAAATATCGAAAAATGTTATTGGAAAAAGTTTTTTAAAATGCAGTTTCTAGCCTACATGCAAAATTTCAGCTGCATAAGATAATTTTGATTTTTACCTGTATTTTGTAAATTGCACCACTTTTGCAAAATAAGACTCAACGCAACCTACAAAAACCTTCTCAGTTTTGACAAGGCTTTATTTCAAATACATTTTCTTTAAAGTAGCACCATATTAAATGTGTGTTTTTCTACAAAATCAAAATTGCGCTATTAAAATTTGGTCGCATGTGATGCAAAGTTTATTTGTTTCTGACCCTCTATAAGGTAACTTCATAAAATAAGTATTTTTAAAAACGTAGTTTGTGTCTAAAAGTAATTTAACGTTTTTAACGTAGTTTAAGGTTAACGTTATTATAACATAGCTTAATAATAAATTATAATATAGGGGTTTTAAATTAAATCGTTGAAAATAGATAAACTTTACGTTGTTAAACTAAAATTTATTTTCCACTTAAAAAACACTTTACTGAAGACACTGTGTTCTTTTTTGTCTTAATATTAAGGTGTATTCCTTTCAGACAAATACTACGTTTTCAAAAATACTTATTTAATAAATACGCATTTAATATGGAATATGGCGCCACTTTAAAGAAAATGTATCTGAAATAAAGTATTGTCAAAACTAAGAAGTTTTATGTAGGTTGCGTTGAGTCTTATTTTGCAAAAGTGGTGCAATTTACAAAATATAGGTAAAAAATCAAAATTATCTTATGCAGCTGAAATTTTGCATGTGGGCTAGAAACTGCATTTAAAAAAACCTTTTCTAATAACTTTTTTCGATATTTTCAGAAATAACCCCACTTTTGAATTATTTTTTGGAAAAAATTAAAATTCGACAGATAATGCGAATCACGTGACTACTATTTTTTTACTTAATTTTCATCTCGATCGAAGCAGAACTTGATGCCAAAGTCAAATTCAAATTAATAAAAAAAATCCCAGATTATGCGGACTTTACTGGTAACACTGTATAATAGTGACAAAAGGTATAGGATAATAAAAGGGCACTCGACTTTATATTCTTGAATCAATTGCTCAAAGACCTTTATTTTAAAACTTTTTACGCTCCAACAATAGAGATAGTCCAAATCACATCTGACATTGCACAAATCACATTTGTCAGAAGGGAAAATACTTATTTTATTTAGGTGGGCTGGATAACAAGAATGGCCCAATTTCACTCGTATAATGGTTGTAATAAACCCTCTTGGAACTATTATCTTCTTATGCCAGTGCTTATTAGGAATGTTTTTTACAAGAAGCGAATATCTTGTACCAGAGGTGGTACAATCGGTTTTCCATCTTACGTTCCATTTATCTTATATTTGTATTTTTAGAAGAACATCTGCCTCGCTAAGAGTGAGACTAGAACTACTAGGTGTTCCATTACGAATACTATCTTTGGCTATAGGCTATCCACATACTCGCTACCTGTTATACCAGAGTAAATTACTTAAATTTGAAGTAAAACCGATATTTGAGTAGTCTCTATTATTATGATGCGCATTATCTACCGTTTATGGGTTGTTTAAATTCACGTACAAATTTTCTTTTCTAAAATTTTGCATGCAGTTTCCACAATAAAGAAAATAGCACCTCGAAAAATAATTTCCCTCCAGATATTAAAGAATTAGCTGAAAACTGCAACAACTACTGCTCTTCTTCCAGAAAAAAAATCTCTGAAAAAGGTATGACCGATAGGTACGAAGATTGGCGTAATCAGAAGGACGATAAGAATATGTCACACGAAAATCTTTTAATACCCTCTTTTGGTGAACTTTTAAAGAGATAAAAATTCTTCAACTTTATGGAGTCCTTCTTAATAATACGGAATATGTTGTCTATTAAAAAAATGTTTAATTAATTGTTTTCTTAAAGCGAAGCTTAGATGTATATTAACCAAAAAAATCTAGAAAACTGACTAAAGGAAATATTACAAAATTTTCTCCTGGTGAAAGTAGTATAGGTAATAAATGGCATACTGTTTATTCTCAAGAACGACTCTGTTTTTACTTTAGAACCTAAGTTTATGTTTCATGTAGAAAGGTTACAAGACAGTAACGTAAAATAATGTTTTTTTTATGGTATCTATGATATAAAAATGTGCATTTTACTGGATTACTAAGTTGTTATATAGACATTATTTACATCATCTGTATTATTTTTAAAATTAAGATTATCTTCGGTTTTTTAATGTTAATAATTTCTTTTTTTATATTTATTTCATTAACGAGAAACGTTTTAACCGTTAAAAACATATAGGCTATTTATTTTACGCTTTGGTAATAGAGCGGTAACGAATTGACTTGTATTTTTAAATCTGTTTTTTCGTTTATTCTATTTTTAATACATTGTTTAGTTTTTTTAACTTTAAAAGCACTAGTGTTTTTGATCTTCACGCTAATTTATCCGAACTTCAACGGACTTTTCAGTTATTGCACCCTCATCATGCTGTTGTTCTTAACTTTAATTAATATCTTTAGTAATAGGTGCAAATTTGTACATAACAACGTCTTTGTTTTAAGACCGACCAGAAAATATACACTTTCTGGACAATTTTTCGTCCAGAAAATAACGTTTTGTCGATCAAGACCGGAAAATGGACGTGAGGGACCGACAAAACATTTTTCCGGTCCCTGTTTTTCATTTTTCCAATCGCTCTTGGATAATACAATCTACCTTGATTTCGTTACTATGATAACAACATTTCGATGTATTGTCGAGTGACAGTTCGTTGATATTTAATTTGTTGTTTATGTCAAACTTGTTTCGCGAGGGAGCAAATTTAAAAATAGGAATTCAGATTTTGAATTATCCGACACGGAAAATGAGATTTAAGAAGAAATTTTGGAAGCAGCAAGGAAAGCGACTTACGATATATTGCCAGTAAAATCAAAAGCCTGTTACGAGAAGTCATACGACGCATTTAAAAATAATATAAAATAAAATAAATAATTAAATGTATATCGAAGTGTCGGTCTTAAAAAAAATATTGTACGTTACGCAACCGAAAATTAGTGTTTTGCAGGTCGCTCCAAGCTTCCAGGACCCGCCTACGGCTCGCCCTAGAAATGCTTGTCTCGATGAGAAACACTACTTTCCGGTCTTGTAACGTAAATTACAATTTCATGAATGGTGATAAAAAATGTTATTTATACTTTTATAGTTAGCTGAAGTTTTTTTTATTTAACTTTCGACACCATCTTCAGACTCTATTTAAAAAACAAAACACCACTTACAGAAACTTTAAGGAATGTCAGAGTCATTTTACAATATATTTTGTTCCTACTCTGTATAGGTACAGCAAAATCGATTTAGCGAATTGCGAAAGAAATATTAGTTTGGCCAGCTGCCAAAGCTAACCGACCATGGCCCAACTGCACTGCTTTGGTTAAAGTGCATAATGCCAAAGTTTTCTAAATTTGGAATTTTATAATTCTTAAATCTGTATATGTTTATTTTAAACTCGTTAATATATTTTTTTATCATTCAACAGCTTTTTCGTCATAGATTATTCTTGGATGTTTTAAGGGGCTCATTTCAGTGGCGGCACGTGATTTTTTGAATTGGGACTGTACAAAAAGCCAGTCAAAATTTAAATCAATATTTTCATAACAAGAAATGTTTGCAAATCGTAAATTTCTATATTAAAATTGAATTATCTTGAAATCTATAACTTTTCGCCTATTACACCAATAGCGAAAACGTGATGAAATGGCACGAAGGGGAAGGTCGCCTATGATGACACCTTTTTTTTACCACCTAATATATTTTTTAGTTGAAAGGTTTTAACCCATTTAACCATGTTAAAATATTCGTTACTACTTAAATATTCATTATAAAACTTTTAATATATACAAAAACTATTTTTTTGGTAAAAAAAAATCACCAATAATGCCATCTCATAGGCAACTGCATTGCCTATGATGGCATACTCCAGTAAAATGCAAAAATCTGAAGGACGCATAGATGTAAAAGGAATATTTTAGCTACAGTTTGCATATTTTTATTGTTAAAAAATGCAATCACATAAAACTTTAAAAAAAAACTTAAAATAAAATGGGAAACATGTTTAAAACTTTTAAAAAAGATAATGAAAACATTATGAGGTAAGAACAATCTAAAGACATATTAAAAAACTTTAAAAAACATATAAGTAGTGTGTAGTGACATATCTAAAAGAAAAGTCAAAGTAGCGCCGTTTTGAATATGACGCCTATGATGGCATACATATTTATATGTATTTATAGGTATGCCATCATAGGAAACCAAAGGATATATCATCATAGGAGTATGTCACACTTCTAGTAAATAAATTATAAAAAATTAAAACCACAACTTATATTTAAAATAATCATAGCAAAGTAACATCTACTTATATCCTATAGTTATCGGAAAAAATCGTGCATTCTAATTTAATGCACCTAACATAATAAATTTTTGGTTTAAAAACTAATATTACTTCGGTGCTTAACCATTGCTGTTCTATTAACTGTCAATATCACGCGCCCGTCTAACTATGCGGGATGACGCAAAATCGGTTTATTCCAAAGATACCTATGGTATGCCATCATGGGAAGTATGCCATCAAAGGCGACCTTCTCCTAGAATTTAATAATCCACTTAAATATAAGGTGTCCCATTAAGAAAGCTAACTTTATGACCCCACTTTTTGGGCTTACCCAATATAATTCAAAATATTTAAATTGTACGGAATATCCGACCATACTACAACAAAAAATCATCTACAATTGGTGACTCACCCGATACATAAACAATATTAAAAGTAATTTTCAATGAATTCTAGGCGCAGAGTATAAATATCAATTTATTTTATTATTAACATAATTTATTTAAATAACATATTATGGATGGCGAAAAGGTAACCCCAGGAAACAGGAAACGAAGCAGTTGTGAAAAGTTAATTAGTTCACTGGGTCTGCCTTTAAAATTAAATTTTGACAAAAAATTTGATCTAATAAGTTTTTAATGGAATAATTTAAAAATTTAATTTTCTATATCACCGACCGAAGTATTTTAGCAGCTAATTTAAATAACAGTTTTAAAATCATTGATGCTCGTAAATCTTTTAATTTACCCAAAATGGATGAAAGTAAATATTTGAACTTAGAAATAAGAAACTAAATAATTTTTTAATTGTTTTTTCATTAAACTAAATTTTATTTTGGCATCCTTTAAAGCTTTCGACTGGTAAAACATAAAAAGCTGTAATGAAATTTAAAAATTAAAAATTATTAACTTATTAATAATCATAAATATGGGGAAAATTAAACTCAAATACCACAAATATATTAATTGTTAATTAATAAGGGGATGGACATGACTACTTAAAATGTCTCATCCTTTTCATGTTTTTATTAATAATTTTTAAAATTGTTCCTTTATCTGAGTGACTATGATGCTGATGATGATGCTTTTTAATATGAAAATATACTTTAATTTGTATTAGAACAAATAGACCAACTAAAAAAATAACTTTTTTATAAAAAAAATCCTAAATTAAAAATCTGTTATAATTGAAACAAGGCCTAAAACTTTAGCCACCCAATGAAACCAAATTTATACTGGTTTAATAAAATTTTACTAGTGATATTTAGTGACAGTGAACTATTTATCTTGGCGATTGTTAATAGAAGTCAAATGTACAAAAATTATTTTATTATTTTAATATAAACAAATTTAGGTATCTAGAAATTCGGTAGGTTTAGAGGGTTTTGAGTAAATGGTATAAATTATGCATGTCGCGAGCAAAAGCAATGATAGACTGTTAAAACCGATAACAAGAAAATTTCAATTTTTTTTTTGAAAATGCTATTTTCAGGATTCCCACTTGGCCATTTATATTATTTTACGTTTTTTAATAATTATACAGTGTCACCAGTAAAGTCCGCATCATATGGGATTTTTTTTTATTAATAGCTTTATTCAAAATTTAACTTTTCCATCAAGTTCTGCTTCGATCGAGATGAAAATTAAGTAAAAAAATAGTAGTTACGTGATTCGCATTATCTGTCAAATTTTAATTTTTTCCAAAAAATAATTCAAAAGTGGTGTTTTTTCTGAAAATATCGAAAAAAGTTATTAGAAAAAGTTTTTTTTAAATGCAGTTTCTAGCCCACGTGCAAAATTTCAGCTGCATGAGATAATTTTTATTTTTTACCCTTTGTAAACTGCATCACTTTTGCAAAATGAGACTCAACGCAACCTACATAAAACTTCTTAGTTTTGACAATGTTTTATTTCAGATACATTTTCTTTAAAGTATAATTAAATGAGTGTTTTTCTACCAAATCAAAATTGGGCTATTAAAATTTGGTCGCATGTGATGCAAATTGTATTTGTTTTTGACCCTGTATAAGGTAACTTCATAAAATAAGTATTTTTGAAAACGCAGTTTGTGTCTAAAAGTAATACACGTTCACGTTATTATACAATAAATTATAATATAGGGGTTTAAAATTCATTGAATCGTTGAAAATAGATAAACTTTACGTTGTTAAACTAAAATTTATTTTCCACCTAAAAAACACTTTACTGTTTTTTTTTTGTCTTAATATTAAGGTGTATTACTTTCAGACACAAACTACGTTTTTCAAAATACTCATTTTATAAAGTTACCTTATACATGGTCAAAAACAAATAAACTTTGCAGCACATGCGATCAAATTTTAATAGCCCAATTTTGATTTAGTAGAAAAACACACATTTAAAGAAAATGTGTCTGAAATAAAGCATTGTCAAAACTAAGAAGTTTTATGTAGGTTGCGTTCAGTCTTATTTTGCAAACGTAGTGCAATTTACAAAATATAGGTAAAAAATCAAAATTATCTTATGCAGCTGAAATTTTGCATGAAAGCTAGAAACTGCATTTAAAAAAACTTTTTTCGATATTTTCAGAAATAACCCCACTTTTGGATTATTTTTTGGAAAAAATTAAAATTTGACAGATAAGGCGAATCACGTGACTACTATTTTTTTGCTTAATTTTCATCTCGATCGAAGCAGAACTTGATGCCAAAGTCAAATTTTGAATAAAGCTATTAATAAAAAAAAGTCCCATATGATGCGGACTTTACTGGTGACACTGTATTTTTACTTCTGTAGAGTATTTACTGCCCTTTCCTTGATAAAAGTTTGTCAAATAGTGTCAAAAATAAACGTCACAAATAGTTGAAACTGCCTTTAGGTTTTTAGTAGGTCGCATTTGCATGTTTCAGAATAAACATTGATTTTTAATAAACTTATTTAGACAGAATAGTTTGAGTACAACTCTCAACTTCCTAGTTTATAGTTCCAACGAAACAGGATACAAATAAACGCAATCAAAACTAAAGAAGCAAAGAAACATTCTTCAGTTTAATAGAAAACATTAAAGCCTTAGGACATACCTATCCTCTTCAAATTATTTATGTTATTAGTATATTATATAGTATTGTTGACATTTCCAGGGTTAAGAAAAATATCCGCTTTCGACCAAGAAAGTAAATATTATAAGTGACATTTATGACGGTAATGACGTAACTTACCAGCCACGGTTCTGTTTTTAATATACACCGGTGGAGGTTAGCCAGCTAGAATGAAACATCTGTCACAGTTAAAGTTAGTAAGAAACACTGTCAGACAAACACACGGTTTAGGGGGTTACACAGAAAAAAAAATCAAAATAAAGCAATCACAAATGTATTTTATTAAAGCAAAAAATAAAAATGTGTCTGTAAATCTGCGGTAAAGCGCGGTATCATTTAGCAGGTACGTAGCGGTGAAACATAAATATTGGCTTGTTTATGGTTGGGGTTCGTATGCGTTTAAAAATCGCAATGCTGCTATCAACAGAAGCTCATACCGTACTAAATCCTGAGTTCTGTCGAACAGCAGCAGCTTTTAGCCGACGAGGACGACAACCACGGAATCGATGCGCAAATCGGCGGTCCTGCGCCCAAGGGTGTCCTTTCAGGATAACGCTGACGGACGAAGTTGGCACTAGGGCCAGCAGGATTTGAAGGGCAAGATTTTTGGATGTCTACAGGGTGGAGCTGTTTTCTTAAAGCAGTGTGATAAAGGAATATGAGAAACTGGAGATACGATGCTATTTTCTCTGGAATGTTGTGAGCAATATAATAATAATAATAATAATAATAATAATAAATGTCTTTATTTATAACTTGAAAGTAAACAGTTTATAAAATGTTCTTAAAAGGTGGCGGGATCTAGCGTTATCGCTACTCATCTAACCACCTACCCATTACAAGAAAAAAACTTAAAATATAGGTAACTACTAGGTACTACATAGTAATAAAATATGTATTAATACATATTATAATGGACTTAATACTTACAGAAAAATAGAGTGTTTTCGATAGAGTAAATTAACTTAGAATAAAAGAAAAAGGCAATTCGGAGAAAACAGTATATAAAACGATTAAATAGTTTTATAAAAAGGGAAAAAAACAACAACATTGCTTAGCCTAACATCAACATATACGGAAATAAGATTCTAAATAGTAAGTGCAATAGAATTTTTACCAAACATAAAATATTTATTTATTTTTGATTACTCTTTGATGCGCCTTTTGAACACCGGAACGCTCGAACTTGCCTTTACTTCCAGAGGTGAAGAATTATAACATTTGGTAGCATGATAAGAAAAGGAACAGTATAATATAGAAATTATAATTTGTAGTTAGTTGATGTGTGTCTAATCCCTGTTTAAACTTCTGTAAGAGGTACTCAGGCTGCTGAAACATACCGACCTTAAAAACCAAGGTACACATATGCAGAAAATATCTAGAGTCTAATCTCAACCAACATGACTCCAGGTAACTAGGGGAGATATGGTCGAACTCCGCAGGAAAATCGAAGACAAACATTTTGCAACTTTTGCAAACTACCCCTATCCCTGGCTGTCAAAGCAGGCCAAATTAATACATCACAATAAGAAACAAGAGACAAAATGAGAGATTCACAAAGTTTCAATTTAATGTTTCGACCTAAAATGTCTTTATATAGGTATAAGGTTATTAATTTACCATAGCTTTTCTGTAAAATAAAAGACACGTGTGACCATCAAATCTGAGTTTCCTATCAAAATATACTCCCAAGTTTTTAGCAGAATCAGCATCATTGATCCTTACATTATTTATTTTAATATTAAGAACATCGTCAAGACTCCTCTGTCCAAACACGAGCAGTTGCGTTTTAGCTTCAGTTGCGCTACCAGTGCTTCGCAGCTTTAAAAAAAGCAATAAAAGTGAGTATCATCAGCAAATTGGTGCGAGTTAAGGTATTTTAAGTATGCACTAAAATCAGCAGTGTAAACAGAAAATAACAAAGGCCCCAGGATACTACCCTGAGGAACACCACGCCTAACCTCCATAAACGACGAAGTAACTCCACCCAGTGAAGTCCTCTGACACCTACCACCTACCACTCAAGTAGCTTCTAATCAATTCAACCCACTCAGGACCTAGACCGAAGTGACTGAGTTTATCACAAAGAATGGCATGATCAAGAGTATCGAAGGCCTTACTGTAGTCAAGAAGGAGCAAACAACCATTTATTCCTTCATCTGACACCCTTAGAAAATCATCATTGTCACCTTAAGTAAGGCTGTGGTAGTACTGTGTTGTGGACGAAATCCGGACCTTATATAAGATGTTCACATTCTGTGTCTGTAAAAGTTAGTTACAAATGGATTTTTCTTTATTTTAGGTAAAAGTAGAGCTCTTTATCAAATTTTTCCTGTCTCGAAGACTATAATTAGCTAATTTAAATGTGCATGTACAATGTACACCCCTTTTTAATTAATCCATTCCTAGAAATATACCTACTTGTAAAGGAGAATTTGAGTTTCACCGTTTTCCTTAAATCTTAACAGCTCCGCTCTGAGTTAATGAACTACTTCCATAAGCTATAATGAAAGGTTCAACAATGTGGTCACATTATTCTATGATAAGATCAGTGCTAAATATCAGACAAGGGATAGACATAAACAAGTATTTGAAGCTACGTGTTTATTATTATTTATAAATTGAAACGAGGCAGTATCCCCAAAAAAAACTAAAGGATTTACGAATTTGACAATTTTCAGATATAAAAAATTTTAATTATATATATTTCCGCGTACACACTGATGAAAATGATCTAATAAAACAGGTTTGTTAAGACATAGTTTGTATTGAAAGCTTATTTTTTATTAACCCATATTAAATAAATTGCCAGTGTATCAAACCTGCTTTAGTGTTAAGTATACCAATTGCAGATTTGCTTGAACAGTGTTTTTATTGGTAGTAATCAGTTCCATTAGCAGCAGAGTATTGTTGAATAATAAACTAGTTTTAATACAGCAATTTTGTTAAGAAATAAATTGTATCTTCTCAATGCGACGCAAAACGAATTATATCCTTTAAAACCTATAATCCACAAGACGTTGGTAGGGGTTCGTAGCGATCGGCAATGGCCAAGCGACCTAGTATTAATTTTAACCAGGGGCGGTTCTAGACCCAAAATATTCGGGGGGCACCACATTGGCGCAGCCATAATTTTTGGTAGCCTTCGCAAGCAAATAACGCCGCAGACCAAAATTCTTTAGGATCACGCCCAAATTGTATAAAATTATGTAAATAATAAAGCACCCGGATTTTTTTTTATCATTGGCATGCAATCATAAGTAGTTAGCAATTCGATCAGCGATATATTTATTTATTGAGTATTAGGTTTCACGAAAAAATATTTGTATTATTTCAGTTTTCCTCAGCAGCATTGTAGGGACATATTTTTATTTTATGATATATCGTCGTTAATTTCACAAAGTGTCGTATCTCATTTATTGTAATTTTTCAGGACAGAGGTTTAAAGATTTTCGTAAGTTTTGGCTTTCGATAAAAGTAAAAAAGCATTTGTTTTATAATATTTATTCGGTCTTGTGTTATAGTGTTAGGACTTTTTTTTGTAGTTTCATGATAAAACATATGATATGATTTTTTTACCCTGAGTTAAGAAGAAAAAAAATATATACGACCATTTGTGAGAATAAAATTTTACCTTTATGTTGAGATATCTCTTTGTTATTTATGATAAAATATAGTATTTTATAATAGAAAAATAAGGCAAACCCTTCGAAATGAACAAATTTTATTTTAAATACCTAAACTAGAATATAAATATACAAAACTATCTTGACGTAGTATGTAAAACAGGTAAATGAAACTTTGCAGGCATTTTTATGCAAATATTGAGGCTACATTAACTAGCAAAAATACAAAAAGAAATATGAACACGTAAAAATGGGTAAAAAAAATCGTGAACATTTAATTTTTTTAATGTGGTAGTAAGTTCTTGGTTGTTAACTATTCCCTTCTTTCTTTGACTCGGTTCGCCTTCCTTTTTACTTCCTTCCACTTGACGCTGTTCAGGCTGCAAGTCCCTATTAACATTGGTTATTCTTGTAGTTTTCTTTTTTAGTATACGTGTTGTATGGTAGTCACAATGTGGGTTATCCATGAAGTGATCGTAGCACAAAAGAATCCAACAACGATGACAGGAACTCTATACTTCTCCGTTACATCGGTAATATTCACAGGTGGCTGTATACGGAGGATCGGCATCGGAATCGTAAACAGGCTCTTCACTTATTTCACTCTAATTGTCAGAAATTGCCGTTTTCTGATTACTTAAAGATTCACTTAAAATCAAAGCCCTGATTTGGGCTAGAGGTACATTGTCCGAAGAATCCGACAAGGAATCGACATCTGAAATGTCCACGTGGTTTCTAAACTCACTCACAGACTTGACATCTAGCTTGTTCACTTCCTGTGTAGGTACATGTACATAATCTGAATTATGTTCATCGAAAATATTAATGTCGCACTCCGTTAAGATCACTTTGCCATTATACCACTTTTTTTCGTAAAACATTTTTACTTTAGTTCCTTTTTTCAATGCACCACAAAACATAAGTTTACTTGATAACACAATATTTTTTGTGCCATCCTCCCATAGTACAAGTGCATCCATCGTAAAAATGTATTAATCTCACCGTCAAATATTGCTTTACTGCACCCGGCTACGTTAAAAACTAGACTAAATGTATAATAATTGCCGTAAAATAAAAGACCCGGTCAAGTATAATACGAGTTCTAACTCGTCAAATTGAGATACGTCGGCGACCTGCACAAATATATTTAAAAAGTAAATCTCACAAACCGACCTAACTCGAGTTAGGTCGGTTTGTGAGATTTATAAAGTTTACTATTATGAGATTCGTCACCAACCAAATGTTAATTACGAGAAAGGTATAGCAGGTAAAGTTACGACACTTTGTGAGATGAAAAAGGTTTATATAAGGTAAACGTTTTCCATCGTATCTCAAAATAGCGATTTTCTGAGATACGTCAGTTTGTGAAATTAAAGACGATATGTGGCAAAAAAAACAAGTTTGCATTAACTTTAGAAACAAAATAAAACAACAAATTCCTTAAAAATATGGTATGGCCCTAATGTAATATTTGCACATTTATGACCATAACATGGATCTCTCTCATTTTGTATGGTAGACTCGCTAACGCTTGCAGTAGTACTCTTTGAGTCATGGAATTGACTGAACAGAGCTCTCAGCAATAAGGTCTGATGTTGACAAATCAGCTGCCTTGGGGGGTTTATGCATAAAGTTCAGTAACGTTAACTGTTTTTTTGACATTTTCTACAAAAAAAAATAAAATAGTAGAAGTAAATATATGTAGGTTTCTTATTATTTTTTAAAAAATACCACACCACAGAAATACCCTAACAATGGACAAAGAACACCCTTACCCTTAAGTACTCAAGAGTTATTGTTTTTAAATAAAAGCGTTATTACATTTTCTAGCCTATTTACTTACCTACGATTTTTTTTCATCACCTTTTTTAAAATAAAAACTTTGAAATCGAACATCTGCAGAACAATCACTTTTAATATTTACTTATATAATAAGAACAATAACAAAATAATCAAAAACCAAAATTTAAATCAGATCGCTGCAGGCAGATAATTGAAATGCTAGACAAAATTATCTACTTCCCCGCCAGAACAATTAACATTGGACATTGGTCAGCACTCAGCAGCAATGAAACACGAAAGTACCCGTTGAAACGGGGATGATTAATGCGTGCGCAGCGTGTATAGTAAACCGAGGTTGTCATTGTTGCCAAATTGATTGTATTTCTCTATCGCAATGCGAGGTTGTCATTGTTGCCAAATTGATTGTATTTTTCTCGAGATATTTTAAAGTTTTTTTTTTAAATATTGGGGGTCCTGGGCCCCCCCAGGCCCCCCCGCAGAACCGTCCCTGATTTTAACGTATTTGTTGCGCAGGTTACATCGTTGTTCGGAGTCTTCTAGCTGTCCTGTCTGAATTTGAATTTTATTGATCGTACCAATACCTGTTTCAATTAATTTATTTTTACTTTGTATTTACGTTTTTTAAACTTTGCATGTCGGACAAAGCAATAGAAGATTCTTATTTCACATAACCCATCATTAGTATTGGACTTTATAATCTATGGACGAATTTTACCATCTCAGTAAACCATGTTGCATAATAATTAACTATATGCAATATTAAACAACAAAAACAATATAACACTAGAAGCTATTTAAATTTTTGAGAACTACAGTACTGACTTTTAGTGATAAGTATATGCTTTATTAACCGTAGCTAGCAAATATTATTATGAATAATGTCAAGTTTCATTACAACTGCCAGTCGGAACCAATACAGTATATAAAACCAGATTACACCCCCAATAGAACTTGATAATAACTATGAGTATTCAGAGCAGTAATGGCTATAAAGTACTATAAACCATTCTATGGTAATTATAACTCCTATTTCCTATTGGCTAAATAAAAATGATATTATCACTACACAACGTTCTAGCAATTTTCGTTGTCTTACAGTATGAAAGCGCGTTGCTGTCACATAATACAGTGTCACCGGTAAAGTCCGCATCATATGGGATTTTTTTTATTAAAAGCTTTATTTGAAAATTGACTTTGGCATCAAGTTCTGCTTCGATCAAGATGAAAATTAGGCTAAAAATAGTAGTCACGTGATTCGCATTATCTGTCAAATTTTAATGTTTTTCCAAAAATAATTCAAAAGTGGGGTTATTTCTGAAAATGTCGAAAAAAGTTATTAGAAAAGGTTTTTCTAAATGCAGTTTCTAGTCCACATGCAAAATTTAAGCTGCATAAGATAATTTTGATTTTTTACCTATATTTTGTAAATTGCACCACTTTTGCAAAATAAGACTCGACGCAACCTACATAAAACTTCTTATTTTTGACAATGCTTTATTTCAGATACATTTTCTTTAAAGTAGCGCTATTAAATGTATGTTTTTCTACAAAATCAAAATTGGGCTATTAAAATTTGGTCGCATGTGATGCAAAGTTTATTTGTTTTTGACCCTGTATAAGGTAACTTCATAAAATAAGTATTTTTGAAAACGTAGTTTGTATCTGAAAGTAATACACCTTAATATTAAGACAAAAAAAACACAGTGTCTTCAGTAAAGTATTTTTTAAGTGGAAAATAAATTTTAGTTTAACAATGTAAAGTTTATTTATTTTCAACGATTTAATTTAAAAC
The DNA here is from genome assembly GCA_963969555.1 of Polydrusus pterygomalis. NCBI lineage: Eukaryota > Metazoa > Arthropoda > Insecta > Coleoptera > Curculionidae > Polydrusus > Polydrusus pterygomalis. The sequence goes on from OZ018379.1 coordinate 28,464,493, forward strand.
CCCTATATTATAATTTATTATTAAGCTATGTCATAATAACGTTAAGGTGTATTACTTTCAGACACAAACTACGTTTTTAAAAATACTTATTTTATGAAGTTACCTTATACAGGGTCAAAAACAAATAAACTTTGCATCACATGCGACCAAATTTTAATAGCCCAATTTTGATTTTGTAGAAAAACGCACATTTAATATGGCGCTACTTTAAAGAAAATGTATCTGAAATAAAGCCTTGTCAAAACTGAGAAGTTTTATGTAGGTTGCGTTGAGTCTTATTTTGCAAAAGTGGTGCAATTTACAAAATATAGGTAAAAACTCAAAATTATCTTATGCAGCTGAAATTTTGCATGTGAGCTAAAAACTGCATTTAAAAACACTTTTTCCAATAATTTTTTTCGGTATTTTCAGAAATAACCCCATTTTTGAATTATTTTTTGGAAAAAATTAAAATTTTTATATTACTATTTTTTTGCTTGATTTTCATTTTGATCGAAGCAGAACTTGATGCCAAAGTCAAGTCAAATTCCATATGATGCGAACTTTACTGGTGACACTAGATAGTATTAAACAGTTGTATAAAAAGAGTATGTGAATAAGGAATAGAAGGCTTCTTTCGTAGTGCATGACCATACTTTTACCTTTTGTATAATAAAAAAATAACCCATCCAGAATCAAATATTTGGCTTATCAGCTCAGATAGATTAATATCTATTGTGCTCACACGTAAGCAAGAAAGTCATTAAATCCTAATAACATTTCGTTCCCTCGCCAAATTTTTTCTATAGTGCCCGATCAGAATCTTGGAAATTGCCTTTTTGCTACTGAACACCGTATTGATGCGATGAAAAAGCTCATCCCCAATGTAAGAACGAATAAAGTAACGCCGAGAAACATCTCAAAAGGAGGAAAAGTGGGATTTTTTTTTAGTTAATTCTGTTACCATGCATACGAAAGGCCAAGTCACAGGAAATTATTGCGTGGAGGTAAATTTATAACCATACATAAAATGTAATAATCGATAATTGTAAGAGCCAAAAATTACTCGAATTATGGAACATTTTTTTTTCTCTTGCTCACTCATTTAATGATTTGCTGGTTCACACTATATAAAAATTAAATCCAAAATTATCTTGTTACATGTTATTGTTTACTTGACACGCAGAGAAAGTAATTGCAAACACATTTTTTTTATCAGAGAAAAATGTTAGGGTCCCTAGGTCACGAAAAACATGTTTCCCATTTCCTTCGGTCTGTCTGGATCACAGGCCTATTAAAAAAAGTGGAATGCTCAATCCCCATAAGACCTATGTTATTACAATAGCATCGCAAGGAACGGCTGTCTCTTCGTGGAATTATTTTTTCCCTAGAAAAAAATGGGCAACCATTTGAAATTATATTAACGCCAATAAAAAACGCCGAACCAATAAAGCCTGTTGTTATTAACTTATTCGCGTGTTTATTGTGGTGTTTGAATAATTTGTTGTTATTTTTGTGATATATACTTGCAAAACAATAGGTTTTATCAATGTCACTGTGATTAGGGCCCAACTGTTTTAGTAGTGCGTAGACAGAAGTATCTACACCATTGGTTTTAAGCTAAAAAAACATAATCTACATAACCTCACTTACCGCCGAAATATCAATTCGGGGTAATAGGTATTGGTTTACAAGCCAATCTTAACAAAATATTACTGGGCAGCCTGCAGATAATTGTAACACATTTGTGCCCGAGGTAATACCTAACAATCTATCAGTTACGAACAGATAGTTTAGTCTCTTGAAATGATAATTTTAACATTTTTGTTTTACTGAGTAGATTAGAAGTATAACATGATGGCACAAAGATAATGGTTTGAGCTAACTCGATAAGTAGATACTTGGCCATTGGCCATATTTTACAGAGAAATTTAATGTCAACCCGATACTGTTTCTTTGGTTTCAGAGAATGCTGTAAGAATCACCTGATAGTTTATGGATGTTTTAGTACGTGTCTCGTTGCATCCTAGTGCCTGTGTTTTATATAGTATTTGTAAAACATTATACGAATTGAAACAATTCTTGATGAGTGAGACCCGTGAGACGTAACCAACCTAAGGACATTAGTTTATTTTAAACAGTTATTTTTTGTTATGGTTGTCAATGCAGTTTATAAATAAACGTAGAAAAAATTATTTACGCTAAAGTGCTTCCATCTTTATTTTCCAAATCTGGGTTAATATAAAAACGTGCCTTTATTCCATAAAATAAATACTTTTGTGCGTCTTTTTATTGATTTACTTTGTGATTTAATAATTTTTAAATTGAATCACAAATTAAATCAATAAAAGCTCGTTCAAAAGTCAATAATAAAATTGGAATGTTCTAAAACCGCTGTTCAAATTTCCCGCCATTGCGCCTCTGATGGCCAGCAGGCACACTAAAACCGCTCTCCCTCTCTCTCTCACTCTCTCTGCTTTCTCTCTCCACTGTGTTGCGATTTTTTAACAAGGAGTTAACATTTCTAACCCTATAAATTTTCTTTGCATTACATGTCTGTGGCTGTGTCTATTATGATATTGTCCAGGAGTTCTCCATCAATTCCACTACTACTAGTAGAACTTAAAACATAGCATCGCCGTGCCAATAAAAAGTCAGGAATAAAATTTGTCGGAAAATTTAAATCAATAAGCGGATTCGCTTAAAGTAACAAGAAACGGGTTTTGTCATTGTTTTCCGCAGGAATGTTTAATGCAAAGAACAAACCTTTCATTTAAATAATTAAAAAGCACACAGCAGGTAAAACGAGCGGGCGTCTTGATTTCCAGCAGATGTTCGCAAACGTATAAGATTTCTAGAAAAGTTTTTGAATTTCCATGCAAATGAAATCCTCATTCCAACGGAATTGTCTCTAAAGTAATCTGGATACCCTACAATATAGAATAGACAATTTAGAAATTAAACAACAGAGAATTCTAACTTTTTTCAATGTACACGGTACAGCTAATTAAATTTTTAAAAGTAGATAAAAGGTTAAAGGAAAACTTTCGACAAACAATTTTTCTGTTTCCCTGTGTAACGGGTTTTCCATTAAATATTTTATGTCTGGCTAAATAGAAAAATTAAAACTTTCTGTTACACAGGGTCCTTTAACTTTTCGAATTCGATGGTGACATATTATGAAGGAAAATAATTTACTAAATTTTTAAAATATCGAGACCATATTTTCTGTGCAATAACTAAAAAATAAAAAATTAATATATTCCATTTCATTTAGAGACACGTAAGGTCTGGTAAATGTACTGAGCCATTTTATATATTTAAAAAAATACTATTAAGTATATACATTTATAAAGTGGCTGCCTGACTGATGATTTATCAACTATCCTAACCCCCAAATTCTATAATGAAATTTCGATGTAGTCTTCTCCTTATGACGTTGACATCCACTAAGGAGGGATTTTCAACTTCTAAGGGGGTAAAATGCTGGCTAACCTAGAGCGTTACGGTGTTAGGGGCACTGCCCTAAACGGGTTCGCTTCCTATCTTTTTGGCAGCTCTCAGGTAGTTCGAGGCCAGCCATTTGATTCTTCTAAGTTGAACATCCAGTGTGGGGTACCTCAGTGTTCTGTACTTGGCCCGGTTTTATTCCTATTGTATGTTAGTAATTTGTCTTTCATTGATATCAGTGGCTTTACTTTATTCGTCGACGATACTACCATCTTGTGACGTGGAAAAATGCAGATGAGTTAAGGCTAATTGTGCAGAACGATTCACTGCTTGTCGAACAATGGTGTAATGCGAACCTATTATGTTTTAATAGCAGCAAAACTAGTATTCTCACCTTTAAGTTTTCGTTTTCTAACTTTCCTTTGGCAGATAATTTTTTAAAAACTTGGCCGTTGCTAAATTTTTGGGTGTTCAAATCGACGACAAACTAAAGTTTAAGGATCACATTTTTGGGAGGCTAGTGTCCGGTTCTTACGCAGTGCGAGTTGTCTCAAGAGAATTGGGGAAGAGTGTGGTTAGAATGGTTCATTTTTCACTTGTTGAGAGTCCCTTGAGGTATGGTATTACTTTTTTGAGGATTTAGTAGTAAAGGCCTATTATTGGGCTCCACATTGGTTTTGCAAAAGAGGGCATTACGATACTTGTGTGGTGTTAATTATCGTACTCACTGTTAATCTTTATTTTTGTCAGGAAAAAGATTTTAATTTTGATTGGAATTTTTATCTTGGAAACGGCCTGCCTTATCGATAAAAAATATAAAACTTATGCTATTAACAGCTCCTATAACATGCGTACTGTGAATGATATTCCTCTTCCTATACCAAAAACAACTCTGACCAAAAATTCCTTGAAATTTGAGAGCATCAAAATTTATATCCACATACTTGCATGTGGCATAAGCACATGCTTATCGGCGGGTGATTGATGACAGGATTTTTAAGCAAAAAAGACTAAAAAGGCAGCTAATTACTAGATCCTACTATACTCGTCGATAATTTTACAATGATAATATCTAGGCATTCGCCTGTAGTTTTGTAAATCTTTTAATTAGTGTATATTCTTGCCAGATTTTTTTAGAAGATTGCGGTTGTCTTAGTCTTGGATTAAAATTGTATGTACAGCGTTATCAATTTAGTTTGTCCCACTTTTAAGAGCCTGTAACTTTTTTGTATTTTGAGTTAGCGAGCTCATTCAAAAAGCAAGATGTACCATTTTTAGCCAAGTTTTTATGAGTTTTGTCAAAACTGACAGTAGGTGTCACATGTCACATTTGAAGGCAAAAATTTAATTTTTTTAAATGGGACACCCTGTATATTAGAGGCGCATTAGATGGTCCCTTTTCTTCCTATTTCAAAAATATAACACACATATGCATTATTTTCTTCATTCCATCAAATATTGATAAAAATATGAAAAAATATATTATTGTTAAAAAACATCAAGATTGCTATGCAACTGTTTTGGTTGTTAGCTTATATGATCCATGAAACACGACACATTGAAACGAATAAACAATTTTATTATATTAACTAGAAAATAACAATCGTTTCTACTGAACCATACGATATAGGCAGTTCTCGTAGTATATCGGGTATAGATTTGTAGGGAAATGCTCGAAAATAGGCTAATATACATTCATTTCCATTTCTTCCGTAATAATTGTTTTCCGCCTAATTATTCGTTTTTTCTTTATACCTCCAGTCTCGAAAAAGTCTTCTTCAGCCGATAAAACATGTTTTTGGAAGGAACCCGTCTATTGGGAAACTGAAGCCTATACCTCCTAAAAGTGCTAAGGTCGCACTGTCCGTTTGACGAAAAATATCAAACATAAAACACTTTTCCTCCACTGAATAATAATATCTCATGTTAGTTAATTTTTGCATACAAAATAACTTTTCTACAATATTCGAAACGATTAATAATGCTGAAATTGACCGACTGAAATATAAATGAAGATAAAATCCATAGCAACCAAAACAGTTGCATATGTTGATGTTTTTTAACAATAATATATTTTTTCATATTTTTGTCAATGTTTGATGGAATGAAGAAAATGAGGCATATGTGTGTTATATTTTTGAAATCGGAAGAAAAGGGACCATCTAATGCGCCTCTAATATACAGGGTGTCCCATTTAAAAAAATTAAATTTTTGCTTTTAAATGTGACATGTGACACCTACTGTCATTTTTGACAACACTCATAAAAACTTGGCTAAAAATGGTACATTCTTGTTTTTTGAATGAGCTCGCTAACTCAAAATACAAAAAAGTTACAGGCTCTTAAAAGTGGGACAAACTAAATTGATAACACTGTACCTACATTTCTATCCATGACTATTTTGTTGTCTCATAAGGTGTGATTATCTATTTATATATTTATCTATTTATGGGATAACTTTTTCTTACTTTATATAGTGAACATTGTAATTTTCGTTTCCAACAGTTTTAATACTGCCCAAAGCTTTGTTAACAAGATGTACTTCTTATAACAATAAAGTGTATTTTGATTTGATTTGATATATACCAAGTAATAAAGTGTCCAAACGCTTTGCCGGGCTGTATAATTTGTTCGCCTAAATAACACTTTGATTTCCGTAACAATATACTTTTGCTGGTGTCCATTGTAGAGACATTCCTTTAAAAGGGGTAGTAGGATGGTGTAATACTACTGACCAAATTTTTAGGATGTTAATGCGCTGCAGGCGAAACATTTAGCAGGTGAACTTGGAATCTGTACCATGTCTTGTGTATTTCGTATACAGTGTGTTAAGTTGGCAACATATGGGAAACTTTTTTATTATTAACTTTACGAAAAAAATGTTTTATAAAAGTTCTGCATAGTCCAAAACCTAAAATGCAACCATCAGATGTTAAATTTTTTTAGTCGTATACGAGGTTTGTCAAAAAATATGAATTTTGCTTAAGAGTAACGTACCTTTATTTTTGACAATATCGAAAACTGTAATTATGAAAAGTTGTTCGGAATGTAAAACCGGAAATGGTAGATGCTGGCCCACCCGGCATCGCCCGGTGAGATACCATTGCATCGGCTTAGGCGGCGTGAAATTGCTCTTGAGTTATTCTTTGAGTCAACGTTTCGTCGCTGTGCCGATGTTCCCGGTTTCCAGGGTGGGAAGAAAAAGCATGATGGAAGCTCCAGGACCAAAATACTCCGGAGGTAAACTCGCCCCCCGATCGGATCTCCGGGTGGGGGCTGATCCTGTGGCCTCATCAAGCGATACTAACCGAACATCCACTGTCTCCGACAATATATTGGGTTCCCCTAACAACACTCAACGGAGAAATAGTGTGGCACCTACAGTTGCTGACACACCCAAAAACAGCAGCTTCAAAATTGATTTCTGCAATATCAGAGGGCTTAATACCAACATCAATTCAGTCCACCAGCACTTACAAACATCCAAGCCCCATGTGCTCGCACTGACCGAGACAAAGGTCAGATCGTCAACGAACACCGTCAGCTATTTATATCCTGGATACGATTTTCATTTCCGATTTAGACGCAACTTTGGGGTCTGTCTCTTTATCCGAGATGATCTTTGCTGCCAACGAGAGGACACACTTGAACCAGCAGAGTTTGATGTAATGTGGTTTAAAATATCAACGCAGAAAATCACCAAGTTTATCTGCTGCCTTTACCGTCCTCCAAGTGACACCCATTACAGAGCACTCTTCTCGTCACTAGCAAACACAATTGACTTCTTGCAAACCAACCATCCTAATGCCGAAGTCGCTATCTTTGGTGACTTTAACGTCCACAATATCAACTGGCTCAAATACTCAAATACCAACGATGAACAGGGTCGTGAGGCGGAATCTTTTGCGATCAGTTCTGGTCTAACTCAACTCGTGGAAGAACCAACGCGAATTCCAGACCGAGATGGAGATTTTGCTAGTCTTTTAGATCTCTTTTTGACATCCAACCCTGACCTATACACAGTCACCGTTCATCCTCCATTAGGATCTTCCGATCACAAACTTATTTCAACTCTAAGCGAGCTGCCAATTTGTTCTGAACAACCTCCTAAACCTCGTAAAATTTGGCACTACACATCAGCTAGTTGGGAAGACCTAAGGGACCATTTTCGCACTTTTCCTTGGCTGGAAGTATGCTTCTCTTCAGATGATCCATCCGCTTGTGCTCAAGAGGTCTCCGATGTCATTCTTACTGGCATGGAAGCCTTTATTCCTTTCTCCAAGAAGCGCCCTTCAAATGGCAAGCCCTGGTTTAGCAAGAACTGCGAGCGTGCTGTCAGAGCTAAAAATCTAGCTTACCGACAATGGCGTAAAAATCCTACCGATGTGAATCGCACCATCTTTGTTACCGCTCGAAACCAGTGCAAGCAAACGATAGATCAAAACAAAGAGGCTCACAACATGAGGATCAAAAATAAACTTCTCGCCAGTCCTAACGGATCTAGGTCCTTTTGGTCAGTCGCTAAGGCCGTCAGTCAAAATTTTACCAAATCAAATATTCCACCGCTAACACGTTCTGACGGCACAATAGCAACCACGGCTAAAGATAAAGCGAACTTACTCGCAGAACTCTTTGCTTCACACTCCACGGTAGACTTTCAGGGAAAAACACCCCCGAACATTCCAGCAGTTCAATCGGAAATGACTGATATCGTATTCCGTCAGCGTCCTGTCAAACGAATTCTGAAGGGGCTCGATGCCAAAAAAGCTTCTGGTCCAGATGAAATTCCTATTATAGTACTCAAGAAATGCGCCGATGAACTCACACCAGTATTTTGTAGACTTTTTAACTTATCCTACAAAAAAGGAATATTTCCATCTTGCTGGAAAAAGGCGCGAGTCCAGCCTATACCAAAGAAAGGCAAGAAAACCCTGCCAAACAACTATCGACCAGTCGCATTGCTTTCAGTTATATCAAAGGTGATGGAGAAAGCTATTAACCAACAACTTATAAAATACCTGGAAGGCCTTAAAATTATCAGCGACCATCAGTATGGTTTTCGTAAGTCCAGATCAACAGGAGACCTGCTAGCCTATGTCACTTATCTTTGGAGCAACGCAATCGAACATCATGGCGAGTCCCGGGCTATTGCACTGGACATCTCTAAAGCCTTTGACCGTGTCTGGCACGAGGGGCTCCTAAGCAAACTGCGTTCTTATGGTATGCCCGGTCGATTTTGTTCATGGTTGTCTAGCTTCCTCAAGGACCGCTCTCTGCAAGTGGCGATTGACGGGTTTCTCTCAGACACCTTCACCATCAATGCTGGTGTTCCTCAAGGGTCCATATTATCTCCCACTCTCTTCTTACTGTACATTAACGACCTTCTAGCGAAAACAGAAAATCCATTATATTGCTTTGCTGACGACAGCACACTTATCTCATCTTTTACTTTGAAACCTCAAACATCGGCTACTGACGCACATCTTCGCAGACAACATGAGGTATCACGCCTCAATAAAGACCTGGAAGAAATTTTGTCTTGGGGTGACAGTAACCAAGTCGAATTTAACGCTCAAAAAACCCAGGCTGCAGTTTTCTCTAAGAAGGTCAACATTGCAGAACCCGATATCGTTATGGCAGGACACGCAATTCCACTGACTTCGTCTATTAATTTGCTGGGTGTCAACCTGGGAGGAAATATGTCTTGGCATAATCACGTAGTGGCAATCGCCAGGGCAGCTTCTCAGAAGCTCGGTATACTTTTCCGTACCAAAAAGTTGTATACACCTCAACAACTTTTGACACTTTATAAAGCCCAGATTCGACCATCACTGGAATACTGCTCTCATATCTGGAGTTCTGCACCGAAGCATACCCTTCGGTTGTTGGATTCCATCCAAAGGAGAGCCGTTCGTCTAATCGGCGACCACGAGCTGACTAAGAACCTCGACAGCTTAGAACATCGAAGACAGGTTGGTGATTTGACTCTCTTCTACAGATATTTTCATGGCAAGTGTTCGACAGATATTGCCCGCTCGATTCCACCTAGAGTAATGCATAGCAGAAACACACGACGAACCACTGCCGCCCATCCCTATGTGGTTCAACTTAGTACACCCCGAACATCATTGTTTCAGAACTCTTTCATTTGGAGGACGTCATCTTTGTGGAACGGCCTTTCTGAGACCGTGTTTCCAACCGAATATAACCTCCACCGATTCAAGAAAAACGTGAATCGCTTTCTTCGCACACGCACCGCTCCCAGAGCGCCTTAAAGGATTTTCCTATAGTGCTTGTGCTCGATCATAAAAAAAAAAAAAAAAAAAAAAAAAAAAAAAACTATATTTTATTATGCAATTACATCCTTCTCCTTAATTTTTTTTTTTACTTTTACAAATTTTTCTCAAATTACGGATACCGAACATTTATCGTTTTTATTTATTAAAAAAATCATAATAACCTTTCTGTTTCCTTCAGAAAGTAATAAATCTCGAAACAAAATTTATTTCTAAAAATTTCATTAATACACCATTAAAATAAAAATCCGTAATTTGAGAAAAATTTGTAAAAATAAAAAAAAATTAAGTAGAAGAATGTAATTTCATATTAAAATATAGTTTTACATTCAGTACAACTTTTCATAATTACAGTTTTTGATATTGTCCAAAATAAAGGTACTTAATACTCTTGGGCAAAATTAATATTTTTTGACGAACCTCGTATACGACTGGAAAATTTTAACATGTGATGGTTGCATTTTAGATTTTGGACCATGCAGAACTTTTTATGAAGAATAACTTTTTTTCGTAAAGTTAATAAGAAAAAGTTTCCCACATGTTGCCAACTTAAGTAGACACACTGTATACGACGATTTTTTTTTAATATGGCCAAAACGGAAATACAACTGTCCTTCCTTGTTCAAAAAGTCGAGAATTCATATAAAAGCCCAAGCTATTATTTATATAAATAAACTAATTCAGTTTTCAATAAAAAGGACACTTAGAGTACAAAATAAAAGAAATAACCCGATAATTTTCTCAAAAAAAGAGCCTTCTTGTCCACTTCCGCACCTGTTCTACGTAGCAACTGCTAAATTGGATACAATTTAATTGTTTGATCAAAATACAATTATAATAAAAACAATATATCATAGAATTGGTTATTCTTTCTACTAAAATATTCAATGACATAACCGAGATAACTCGCAATAGTCTTTGCACTATTAGCTTTCTAGGACTGTCACCTCGGAAAAATGTCCATTCCGCACCTACGAAATCCACACATTAAGACAGCGTCCGTTTGGCATCAGTGCGTTTTTATCATTTCTGGTTTTGTTATAGTGTTGTGCGCCGCTTAAAGATATTGGTAAGTACCCCTTTTTTGATATATATTGGCAAAACAGTTAATTAAAAAAGAAAGTAAAAAATGCTCACTTTCTTGCGTGTCCTCTCTGCACCGCAGTTTGCGTTTACGTTACGTATTTCTTTTAGAAAAATAGAATATGGTATGGTGCATTTTTAGGTCGGCAAAACATAACCTAAGAATAATTCGAATCAGCGTTGCCAGATTTTGTGAATAAATTAAAAAGTCAAAAAATGTCCATTCGGCACCGTCCGTTCCGTGCCTGTTTTACGTTGGTGCGGATTGGACAGTTAGGTGCGGATTTGACATAAATAAGTATTTATCAGTGTTGGTTAATGGTAATGTTGTCTTTTCTAAGTACTTATTTGAAATTTACATTTTGGTTTTAAATAAATAGTTCTTTACCTTATTTTTATATTGATTTAATCATATACGATGTCCAATCCGCACCTTAAGTGTCAAGTCCGCACCTTTTGTAAAAACGGTTAAAAAAAAAATTTAAGCACCCAAATTAATATTTTTAGTCTATTTTTTATAAAGACTCGAAACGTTTTTTAATTTTAATTTCCTTAAAATATTCTAGGGGCATTTACCGATGAAAAATATATCCCAAAATATTATTTTTATATTTGGGTCAATAAATTTTCCTCTTAGTTTTTTTCAAGATAGTATTTTATTCACACAAGATATATTTTTTGAAAATCTGGACGTCTATTCTCCAATTTAAGAGAAGTGAACGCTCTCTTGCAAGAAGGGACAATTCACATCATATGCTCACATCGTATGGAAATGAATAGTAATTTTAAGTTTCAAGAATACAGTTTAAACATTTTTAAGAGAAAAAGTAATCACTTCTTTTGAAATGATCAATCGCCTATTTTGAGAATAGACGTCCTGTTGTAATTTAAGTTTTGTTAATATATGCATAATTTATTCTTACTTTTTAGCATAAAAAATTGCCTTGGTTTTTAAGGTGCGGAATGGACAAAATAATCGACCTTTTTGAGCAAAATAGCGTTTTGAGACCTTATTTTACAAAAAGTTGTTGATTTTATTCCCGAATTTCTATCCTCACACCTTTGCTAAGTAAGGCAAATAACAAAAATATTAATATCTAAACTTTAAAAAATTAGAGTATAAAAAATGGTTTTGGCCATATTAAAAAAAATCGTCATACACTGGTCTATCTTTTTAATCGTTCTCAGAGTCCGTCCGTCCTGGTCTCGATATTAGGCAACAAGGCATCACAAGCAAAACAACGATTGTTTTCATTGTGGGTTTTAATTGGTTAACCATGTTTGTGATGTAATAATAAGTTGAATCATTATTAAAGAAAATGCATAATGCAATGTCATTTCATTAAGTTTCTACACTTTATACAATTTTCTAGACCCTTGAGAATGGTTTAAAGAATAAACCGAAACGTTGGGAATGAGTAGAAAGTAAAAAGTGTTTTTATTGAAGTCCTCCTCCCCACTAATACCCTGAAATTATTAAATATACTATATTGCGGATGGCGAATATCCTTTGCAGCATCACATTTAATTTGCACCACAATTTTACGACTCGATGCGCTGCGCGCTGTTGGGAAGTTTTCCGGACTCTACACAAGTGTGGAATATTCCGAATGATAATACCGACTGTTCCGACTGTAAAATTAAATTTTTAATTGGCTGCCAGCCAACAACTTTTCTTGAAACAGGCAATATGCGCTGCCATAGCACTGGTAAATTCCCAATAGTTACAAATTATTCAATTTAAACTTAAATAAAAACCACAAGGGGCTAGTCTTTAAATTCTGTGGCAACAGCGTGTTATTCTGGAGTAAAGATTGATTATATTTTATGTCAACGTGATTTCATTGTGGAACTCGTGATGAACCTGATGGACCTATGAATGTGACCTATCTTGTTTTGTCGTCGTTGGTATTTATCATATAAATTCAAATTATTCTAAGAACTCACCACATCACCCGTCGTCATGACTCTGTTGAAGTCTGGTATATTTTACGTTAAGCTGTTGGCTACTGAAACAGAACCGGACTAGGTTCTTTTACCTTTGCTTTCGCCATCTGTTAAATTTTGTAAGAGGTCTTAATATTTTGTAAAGATATAGCGTAGATACTAATTTAATTATTTATAAAATTAAATATTGACAAACCCGTACCTACCAAAATAAGTATGTGAAGAGATTATAAATTTAAAGGAAAAGAAGAAAACAGCATTTATTTCTTTCAGAATTGATTTACAAAAAGGAAAATAGATATTTATGTATTTATTATACAAGGAAAAAAGTAAAACAGTTTTTGCGAGGTGTAACCTTTGTGGTGCACATCTAGTTAAATCCCTTTTGATATTGTGACTTTTGTGGGAATATTATATATGTATATCTATAGGGTGTCCCGTAACTAAGACAACAGCAACAGAGATAGTGGACTTAAACATATGTAATTTCATTGCATTTCTTATACGGTTAAAGAGATACAGGGTGATCCAAGTAAATATTTACTTTATAAAATTGGCGATGATTTAATGTTAAGCGGATATGAATCAAATTGGGTGTTGGTGTGCACCATGTTTTTGAGGGTAAAAAGGAGGATTCCATATTGAGTTTTAAGATATGTCCTATAGAGAACGCTAGTTAAACAATATGAGTTTGATAAATTCTCGCATATATTTTTTGTCTCTCACATTTCTGACCGCTTTACCTCAAATTATGAAAGAGGGATATTTTATACGTAAAAAAGGTGTACTTCATTAATCTTGATATTTGAATTAGTTTTTGAGATAATTGCGTTTAAATGCTAAATGGCAAGAGACATTAAAATAAACACCTTCCATAACAAAACATATTTATTGAAAATTAACCATTGTTTCCTTCTTAATGACATATTTTCAAACCTACTATCTCCTGTTGCTGTATTTGCCCAATAGTTATGAGACATCCTGTATATAAGGATAAGTTAATGGTTTCACTAGGCACTTTATTGATTTCATAATAGATGAGTTAACCAAAGTAATGTTTGAACTCATTATTACACTTAAATAAAAAACACCAAGAAAATCTGTATCTGAAATCTTAACATAGTATAAAACAAAGTCGCTGTCGCGTCTGTCCCCAGCTATATGTGCTTAAATCTTTAAAACTACGCAAGCGTTTTTTTTTAATAGATATAGTGATTCAAGAGGAAGGTTTTTATGTTTTTATGTATATCTAGCGACTCGCTCCGGCTTCGCACGGGTGCAATTTCAGAAAGTGGCATGCCGGGTACTAATATATCGGGTTTGTTCGGGTTTGTATTTATACCAGCGGGTTGCAACGCATGCCGGGTACACGCTAGTAAGTATATAAAATTCAAAAGGAAAATGTTTAAAACACACACTATACAAGAACAGCCACAGAAACACTTAAAAAACACCAAAATCGTAAGAAAATAATGACACAACTAGACGCGTCCGCTTGCTAAGGCCCACTGCTGATCCGGAAACTTTAACGACGAAACCAGATCAGCTGTTAATGTCAAATGTCGTTGCCTTCTGTCGAAATGCTTTGTTTTAAAAAAATAGTTAACACTACTTAATAATATAAAAATTATTACACATGAAAAAATAAAAATTTGGTAATATATGTTGTACATCAGTTGACGACATATAAATTCGTACACTCCACCCATACATAACTCAATTACAACAAAATTGGGTAAAACGGGTGTCTCACCTTGCTGCTTATACCTGGATAGAACACCAGCTATATTCACAGCTATAAATTATTGAACGTACATCATATCGGGAATTTGGTGGTCTATATACTCGAACCCTTCCATTATATGTAGACTGAAAAGTTTTCTTATCGGAAAAGATAACATTTTGCCAAAAAAAATCATTTTCTGGTAAATATTGCATAGCAAACCCAATTCTTTGTTCATTATCACTATTTTATAAAAACAGTTTGGATGCAGCTGCTCGATTTCTTAATTCGGAACATTGTCTTACTCGGCGTTGCGCAGTTCTAGATGAAGCAGGGAATCCTGTTATGTGCATAGCGGATACTGCAGTTTCAAATGGATTTTGCCTTAAATACTCCACCAAATTTCGGTCTTCTTCATTTGATGATTTTCGATTATTTAAACCAGACCCAACAGACCTGTTTGATGATAGCGCCATTTTTTACAATTCCTTGAACAGTACTTCTAGGTACTCTAAAATGATTAGCTATTTTTCCATAAGACCACCCTATTTCTACTAAACATATTATTCTTGCTATTTTAATAATACTTAAATGAGACATTTTTAAATCAAATATGATAAGGATAATACTTTGACAGATATCATGATAACAATTAACACGTTACAAAGGTATATAATAAAGGTAAAAAAGTTGCATTTACAGTCTCACAGTTTAGTGTACGAAATTATCTGTCGTCAACTGTACCTATCACAACATGTTCCTCTTTAGATAAACAATAGGTTGTAATAAATGTAATTAATTAAAAAATAATAAGTGATTGGTTATAGAGGTTCCCCATTCTTATAGTATATATTCCAGCAATGTTGAATCAGTGGATAAAACTTCCATATAAAAATAAATACCGGCTTAGCCGAGACTTGGGGACGTCGAATTACCGAAATGTACAACATAATAAAAAATAATGAAAACGCCGGCAGCTACGCCTGTCGGCCAAACGACTTAATTTCATCAGCAGCTTTAGGTCAGCGACGTAGTTAGGAAAATTTAGTAAATGTAGGCGGCGCAACGTTTATTGCATTAATTCATGCAATGGTCTGAGAGCGCCGGCGGAGTCGTTTTATTGGTTTCTGGAGTGTCGGAACTGGGTCAGAACGTGTACACGAAAAAATTACCAACGACAAATTATTTAGGCTTGTATAGATATGTAGTAGAAACTGTGAAAGGAACACATTTAATTTGGAACGACAGCGCTGAATTTTTAAAAGGGTTGGCCCTTTTTAGGACTTAATCTTTGATAGCCATTATGGGACGATGTGTGGTGATTAGTAAAAAAAACGATCCAAGCGTAAGCGTAAGCGTAAGCATGCATGGTGTACGGAATGTTTTACAACAATAATTATATGAATGTAAATCTGTACCGTATACAGCCTGACGTTAGAAGTTACCGTGCGAGCAAAAATTATTTGCATCAAAGAGGGCATTGCATCTAAGGGCGCAATGCTTAGCCGTAGAGTTTAATACCTGTTGGGTGTCAGTAACTACCTGAATTAACAATCAATCAGTTATTCTGTCATCTTTGACAGTTGTTACAAGTAATTTGATTCATCGCTAATTTTTCCAATTTCTTGAACAATTCACACAATGGGCTTTACAGAACAGCACAAAACATTCATGGTTGAAGCGTATTTTCGAAACGGGGTTAGAGTAAATGATGAGTGGGAATACAATCCGGGTTTGTGCATGGACGCTTTTTACGAAGTGTTTAGGGAAGGAAACAGGTTCTATACAACACAAAAAAGGAGCAGTTGCGTCCCATCTGTAAGAACAGAAGAACTTGTTGCAAACGTTCGTGAAATAATGCAAAATACGCCAACAAATTGCGCCTGTCCCAAGAAGTGGAGAGATCTTATGGAACATGCAGGACTATTCTTAAGAAGCAGCTAAATTTATTTCCTTATAAAGTGCAAGTATTCCAAGAAAATACAAGCCGCAGGTTTTGAAAGACGCACGAATTATTATTCTCAATGGTTTACCCAAAATGTATTGGAAAGAAATGATTTATTAGACCTGACATTTTTTTCGGATGAAGCCTGGTTCCACATCTCCGGTTATGTGAATTTTCAGAATACATGCATGTGCAGTAGTGAAAATCCCCATTTTTTTGTAGAGCCCACATTGCACCCTCAAAAAAATTGCTGTTGTTGCTGAAAATTTTTAAGTCATTTATATTGTTAAATACGATGAACTACGTTGTTGGTTCATCAATAAATAGGTGAGAGCATTTCCTATCAGTCCGCATAGGGTATCGCTATACCTAACTAGACTAGTTTTAAACCTAGTTACGGTTTTTCGCAAAATCCTTCAAATATCGAGCAGTCTTACTGGTTTTTGGCAAGAAGGCCATGACAAACGAAGCAGTAATTTGTATCTACAAATGCGTCATTATCAGTTGCAATTAATTATTTATCGACGTTTTGATTCCGAGTTAAATTTAGAGAAATATTATAGAAAAACGAAAAATACGTATACAAATCCTGACCTCACATTAAATTTATATTTTATTCATGTCGAGGGCGACAACGTTATTAATCGAACTTGCAGAGTTTTCAAGCCCACCGTATATTAATTTCCAGTTAATTGAATTAACATCATATTTAAACATGTTAACATGTTACTGAATCTTAGCACAAACTGTTTTTCTTATTTGATACTAAGTAAGTACTCTCCCTATTTTTATAAAAAATCATATTTCAATCTCCTTTTATTTTATTTTTACAGAATTCATTATATGATGCCTACAATGTTCATTTAACATATATAAATACACTTTTCACACTTTATATTGTCTACAAGACATGTTTTCAAGAAAATCTTTTGGACTTCTTTTTAGAAGTAATTTTCTTAACCCATTTTCATCTTTTTGGTTTTTCTAGACCCCTTTATAAGTCTTTTCCACATACCCCGTATGTTTTTGACTTTCTTTCATTTTAATATCTTCAAAAATGCAATTTTATCGTTACAACTTTTAATGCCATAAAAGCTCCATTAAGGTTTGACACCTACCACTTATTGTTTTCTCTTTTGCTACAAACATCAGCAACATACCTTCTGTCTCCTGATGATGAACGTTTCTACGTTCGAAACATGTAGAGACCTTTTAAACTAAGATTTTTTTTTATTTATTAAAGTCTTCTTACAACCGGACAATAATCGTCGTATATTAAACCAATCGGTCAATTTTACACTTAAGGGTCTTTAAAAAAACTGCATTGTTATTCTTATATTTCGTTAAAAACCTCAATCGGAATCGTTTCTGTCAAAACCTGAAAGTAGCAACAAGCTCTTATACAAAATGATTAGTACCCCTAATAACTTTGTTTCAAGTACCTTTTGTTCAATTAGCAACGTTGATTTAATTCGAAACCAATTTTTTTACGTATAAAAAGATCGATGGCCAGCAAATAATTTTTATGTTCTCCCTTTTCGCAATTCGGAGAAATAACCAAGTCAAGGCTATACTGATTAATGCACGCCGTTTTGCGACGCCCGCTGGATTTAAGCTCATCAAGTTAAGGCTATTTATTACTGTCTAGTCGCGTTAACCCCTGCGAAACGAGGGGGTGACTAGCGGTGCTAGTTGCTGTATACCGCACCCTCACATATATAACAATCACGTAACAGTGTTGTGTAGGAGGTACGTGGTAATCTTGTGTGTAATTAAATTCTCTATCAGGTATTACGTCAATTGTATGAGTTCTTAAGCTGAAGGGATGGGGTCGTTAGAGAAACGAAGGTGTGCATAGTTAATTTGAATGGGGAATAGAAAAATGTTGTTTGGTTTGATTATATGCTTTTTTCAATAACTTTATTCAACAGAACGTGCTAACAACCAAACATGCTTTTGTTTATGCTAAACATGGAGAATACCCAAATGCAATTGTAACACATTCGGGGACAGTGACCATTTATTTATGGACTCAAAACGGGACAAAGGCTTAGTTAAGTCAATTACTAGGTTTTCAATAGAAAAAACACATTCTTAATAAGTTTTATTCTATTTATTAAAATAGTACTACAAATTTAAAAAAGTAATGGTATAAAAAATAAATACTTAGTTATTTCTATATTTTTGTCAGAGGAAAAAATTTGATTTAATACAGATAATGATGATGATTTTTAGTAAGAATAAAATTCTTGGCACGTACTTTTAATATTCACTTTAGTTATCAACATCGCCCCAAGAATTGAGACCTGTAACTGGATTTTTTCTGTCGTCCAGTGTTTGTTCATTAAAGAAAATATTCTTTCTACTGGTGCATTTGTGCCAGGAAGACATAAAATATATTCAATTAATATACAAAAGTTTTCATGTTTATGATTGTTGGTGTGAAAGTTTTTGAATACTTCCACCCAACGGTTTTCCGTCGAAACATTTAGATTATTCCATTCGGTTACTTTTTGCGACGTAATGTAGTTAGAGATTATTGAAAATTCGTGAAATACTTCTGTGTCTTTATTGCTATCAATATATTCGCGAACGACACACCTCTAGTGGATAAAAATCACACGGTTTTCGGCCGTTCGGCGTTCGGAAAGGTGATTCACGTACTGGTGGAAATTTAAGCATATAACATATATCATATTATATAACATGACACTGAGATGTTGTTGATTACGCCATTCTTTTTTTTCGTGGAGTTTGGGAAAACGGGACAATTTCGCGTCCCGAATGTCTTTTCGGGGACACCGGGACGGAGAGCCGAAATAGGGGACGGTCCCGTTGAAAACGGGACGTATGGTCACGTTAAGTATACCTACCTTGATGTTCGTCTTTAAAACGCAATATGATAAATGGTAACTTTCGATTAAGTTTTTTTATACAATTGATCAGTATCGATTAAAAGGAATAGAAAAGCATACAACTAATTTACAAATTGATTAATATTTAAATCAAAAAATTAAATCAGACACCCTTTTTTGTTAATCAAAGTCAAAGTCAAAGTCAAATACAGCTTTATTATCATATATAATATCACAAGAGATAAAATTTTGTCGGCAAAATTTTCGAAAGGTATGAAAGTTTGTTGCTTGGCAATTTCGCGAATGACATTTTTGACAAAATCACGAGCCGTCAGGCGAGTGATTTTGTCGAAAATGTCATGAGCGAAATTGCTTAAAAGCAACAAACTTAAATAAATCCTTGAGAACAATTTTGCTTACACAATTTTTTCTCGAGTGGTATTCGACATGACTATTTAACTAGAAAAAAGACAAAATTTTGCCGCGGCAAAAATCACATGTGAATTTTGTCCAGGTAGGTGCAGGTAGTAATTTTGCCAGTAGAAGACCGGCCGTTGCTATGACATTTTGCCAGTGTAAAACACTCTAGTTAAATAGTCACAAGAACATAATCTCATTGACAAAGCATATGGTTTAAAATTTAACGTAAAATTATATTTATAAAGTCCTCAATTAATTTGGTACAAACATTTTAAAAATCAGAACACAACTACAATTAAAATTTCTCAATATAGCAGCTGGAAGCTGGCCATTTAGTTTTAACCAGCGCCACAGAACACACACACAAAATAGTCAACGTAATCCAATGAATAACACCGTACAAATACAACAGAACTAGTGATGTGAGAGGAGAATATTCTCGAGAGAATATTCTCGAGAACGGGAATATTCTCGAGAATATTCTCTGTAAGAAAATTCTCCCGAGAATATTCTCTAGAGAAGTTTTTCTACATAATTTACACCGCCTAGATTTACACTGAAAAATTTTGCAATGATTTTTAAAATTTTGACTTTTCCTAACCTTTTCTATAACTCTGGCAACAGTGTTTTACGTCTGGTAACAGTGATTCAGGGAAATCCCCTAGAAGCGCGAACGTATACTCGTATGTTTTTAATAGTTAAATGTGATCTTTCTTTATTTGACTGTTTTTTTGTTTAGTTTTTAGTTATTCTTGGAAAGGTATGTTATGTTTTTTTCCTACTCGCGTGCGGTAAAGTACACTTTACAGCACTCATTTTCATGTCGTAAGTAGTACTTTACCGCACTCAGTGCGGTAAGTGCGGTAAAATTTCTTTACCGCACCCAATGCTGTAAAATTTCTTTACCGCACTCTTGTAAATTTTATTATATGCGTAATATGTTCTATTTAATTTACTACATTATGATGCTAACCACAACTAACGGCGATAAGTATCACATCATTACGAATATTTTTACTAGGTACCTATTTTTGGTCTCATACTTTTATACGTTTCTTCTCTACTTATATAATGAAACACCCTGTACCTAAAATATTATAAATAATTTTATGTCATAATTTTTATGACAGGAATTTGATTAAACGTCTGATCTAGATGGCATTAGTCAAAATCTGCTCGACTGCATTGCATTGTATTCCCATAGCAACAACTCATTATTATATTTCGCGTCTGTAGATACCATCTAAACAGTTCAGTTAATTTCGCGTGTTTCGTGGTTCAAATTTTTCATTTTCTAATATAAAGCTGTGGTATAACGTTTATTCTTGAGAGATGGAGAGCTCCGATGAAGAAATATCTGAAGCAGCGAATGCAGCAATCGGCTCTTTAATTCCACAAAAGTCCCAGGACCGGTACAATAAAGAATATGAACAATTACAAACATGGTGCAAAGAAAAAAAAGCGTCAGGAATTAACGAAGAGGTACTTTTGGCATATTTTTATAAAATATCGAAAAAATATTCACCTTCAAGCTTATGGTCAAAGTTTTCTATGTTAAAACTAACGTTACAAGTAAAGGAAAACATTGATATTCAAAGATTCTATAATTTACAAAAACTGCTCAACTACATCTGATGAACAAAATCAAGCTCGCTCAGCACTTAATTTGCATTGCGCTACAAATTGTACATTTAATTTTAATATTTATCGTTAGCTATATTTTTATATTATAATGTTTGTATGTAATAAATATTTTTAAAAAATATTGTTTCTTTTTGTATTAATTTTGTAATATAATTCTTTTTTTTACCGGTGCGGTAAAGATTCTTTACCGCACTCAGTGCTGTAAAGATTCTTTACCGCACTGTATTAATTTTATTCAAAAAATGCAATTGATGTACTTGCATTCGCGCAATGCATAATATAAAAATATTTATAGCTTTTAACAATTAATATTTGTTACTTTTTATAAATTTTTTCTTTTAAATTTGATTTTTGTTCCAAATATTATTGCTCGAAGGAAAAATTGTGTACCTACCACGTGCGTAAAGTGTCTTTACCGCCCTTAACGGCTTGCCCGAACTCCGCTTCGCGTCGTTCGTGCAACTGCCGTCGCGTGCGGTAAAGGACCACTTTCCGCACTTGTTAGGTAAATAACTATTAAAAAAATTTTTTTATTTCTTTGCGTTTTGTTTGATTAACGCCGTTTGACATTTGCCGAAAATAAGCAGAATAGGTAATTTTTAATTTCTTTTTATTGCTATTTCTAGCGGTTTTCTTACCATTCTCAGAAAATTCTCTAACTTGAGAATATTCTTGAGAATATTCTCGAGAATATTCTCGAGAATATTCTCGAGAATATTCTCCAAAAGATTGTTACCGAGAATTTTACATCACTAAACAGAACATACTAACATACACCTACTTTAAGTTAATGATACCTCAAAATATTCAGTCATCGAATAGAATGCTTTCTCAATTAACAACTTTTTTAGCTCTCACCGAAACTTCTACTCGCAAATAATATTCCGTATACGAAGAGGCAGATAATTAAATAATTTCTTGCTGTTATATAAGAGAGAGTTCTTTGTTAAGGTAGAAGAAGAAATGGGTAGAGCAATGATATGCTTGCTTCTTGTGGCAGTTGCTGAGGGAGTTTGAATTTCAGCTTTAAACTTTCTGTGCATAAGACACGCTGTTTCGAGAATAAAAAGAAAAGCCAAGGTTAAAATCTTTAAATTTATAAAATGAGGTCTACAGGATGTTCTGCGACCCACATGACAAATGCACCTTATTGCTATTTTCTGCAAAACAAATACCAATCTGAAAAGGTGCTGAGAGCAAGATCCCCAGAAACACAACCCGTATCGAAGGTGGCTCTCTATAAGTGCAAAATACACATTCCTCGCAATAAACTCTCCCAACTCTCGAAATACAACCCTTAAAGCGTGGCATCCACTAGATATTCTGGCATTTAGGTAGGTTATGTGACGTTCAAACTTTAATTTATCGTCGATATAAAGCACCAGAAATTTGCTTATTGACGAATTATCCACCGTATAAGACTCCGGTCCAACACTATGAATATGACATCTAAAAGAAAGCAAGTTCGTTTTAGAAACATTGAGCGACAGAAAATTCGAGTCACACCATTCTATAATCTTTATAATGTCGAGATTAATAGTTTCCTTCAACTGAGTCACGTCAGAGTCCTGCCAGAGAATCGTTGTATCATCCACAAATATTGTCAGTCTTCCAAATATATCCAGTCTCGGTAAATCGATAAATTTTAATCAATTGAATCTTTTACTGCGTATAGTCTCTCGTTATATCAAAGAAATTTTATTTATAATGTTTGGGTTTGTTGAAATGATTACATTTAGAAAAAACTGTCATAGCTACCATTCTTAAAAATGCTTTTATTCAATTTGAAAAGTTGACAACGATTCATAAGCTAAGCTCTCTAAGAACCAAAATCCCCCATGAATGGCGTATTTTTTAGGATTATCTTGCGTCAATAAAATTTGATGAGTTATTGCGAATGGTCGAGGGAAAACTCAAGAGTCTATCGTGATATTACTTATCAGATTTAAGATAAAATATTTCGTTTCGTCTAGAGTCTGAACGAGTAGAGCTTTAAAGCCATATTTGAAAGATATGGGATTTCTCGGCAATAGATTTAACTTACATGGAAAGTGAATTAAATCTAAACGTTGAGGTAGCTATTTGGAAGGACCCATTATGTTATATCCAATTACTAGACGTGTATTAAAATTATACCATGTATGGGCTGTTGTTTAAAATTGTTGACATTACTGGACTTATTAGTAAATGTTATGCTCTTTAAATTTTCTCGAGAATAAGGTAATTCGGGGAGAGATGGCTTGTCTTTTAAATTTAAAATAACAAAGACCTAAATTCTTATCGTCCAGTACGTTAGTATCAAAAAGAGGTGTTTGAATGCAAAAGGTGAGGTAGTAGCGATTTTGTAGTATGTTTTTAGGCTTGGGGCCCTAATAAAAAATCCAAGTTTTCGACCTCGATGCGCATGCGCTCGAGCCGCCATCTTGGATTGTAGGTACAAAAAGATATTCTATACAAATTTAAAGAAGATAAAATTTCCTACATTTTTTGTAGAAATTTTTTTTTGTAGCACACATATGTTAGGAGTTGCAGCTCCGTGAAGTTGTACTATTTGAAAAAAAAAGTATTATATTTTGTTATTTGGCTATTTAGCACAAGCCGAAAGTGCTATCTACTTCCGTAAACCTGAAAGAGGAAAAACTGCTGAGAGGTTATATTCAGCAAGTTAGCCTCAAATACCAAGAAGCAACCAAGCACATTCTGTTCTTGCATGCCTTCAGTGGTTGTGACACTACGTCATCCCTATTCAATCAGGAAAAACTACAGGACACCGACAATAACCAATCCGGACCATCGAAACGTACCAAAATGTAGTAGAAATTAATTTTTGTAACGCTCTAAAATCATAATTTACTATTCTTAAATTTAAAAAGAAAATGCGATATACTTTGTCGTGAAAGCCACCGTTTTTGAGTTATTATCAAAAAAACAAATTTTTGTACCTAAAATCCAAGATGGCGGCTCGAGCGCATGCGTCTCGAGGTCGAAAACTTGGATTTTTCATAAGGGCCCCAAGCCTAACAACATACTAAAAAATCGCTACTACCCCACCTTTTGCATTCAAAAAACCCCCACGTCCTGGACTATTAATAAATAAATAGAAATAGGTATTATAACAAGCCGTTTATTCTACTAACAGAAACCATAGCAAAGAAACATCTAAAAAATACATTAAAAAAATTATTATGAAAAAAACATAATGGTGTGGTATGGGTCATCTCACCCGGTTCAAGTAATCTTCACTGAGAAAATTATTTAGCTATGATGGCTTTATATAAAGCAACTATGCCTAAATATTAGAGTAAAGCCCTAACGTCGTGTTGTGGCTGCCAAATATATTAAGCAGAGTCTATTTACTAATCATTACTACATATTTTAGTAACAATATGATCCATGAAAACCTGCTCCTACTAGAAAATTTGGCTGCTTTAGCAAAATTGAATATTAGTAAGGAACACATATTGGATAGTCCTTGCCAGTTTATTTAGTAACTGTTGCATGATCGTGTAATATCAATATATACTCGTGTGGTAATTATTGTATTGTCGTTTAGTAAAGGAGCATACTTGTTTAGTAATCACAGCATGATTGTTTAGTAATCGCAGCATAATTGTTTATTTATCGCAGCATGATTGTTTAGTAATCACTGCTTCTTTGTTTAGCAAGTAGTTATACAGGGCGTTCCATAAATATGTGCTGTTCAAACGAAAGTTTTATATACATACGGTAAGTTTTTTTAAACGCGGGCCATAAGGATTTACATAATTAATTTTGCACCCCCTGTTAACTTGTATTGTAATAAAAAGTTTAAAAAAAGTTGGTGTGCATGTTTTAAACTGAGGACATTTTATACTTAACGTTAACATGTTTTTAGCGACAAACTTCAATGAAATTAAAGAAATTATTCAGATTTTTATTCTAATAAATTGTATTTATTACAAAAAAGACATATATTATTTAAAACTGATTAAAGTTTATAGCTAAAAAAATTTATTCTTAAATTAGGCCCCATCTAATTTTTTATTAGAACAAAAGTTAACAGGAGGTACAAAATCACATAAAAAAACAACGAATACTTTAGGTATGTACAGCACAGGCATACAGAACTAAAAAATAATGCGCGTAATGCGTATCGCGTCACACAACTATCTCGCGGAAAATACGATTACAGATTAGACTTTTGATTTTCCTGGATGTCCGAGTGGCAGAGCAAGCGCTTTCTTATTGACTGACGTTCAACCGAATTTACCCTTTCGTACATCCAAATAACGAATCTTAATAAACCGTTTTGCTCTAGTAGAACCGCGATCGAGCTATCATGGCTTTAAGTATCTGGCAAAGTGCATTAGGGTTGCGGTTAAAAATTGTAACGCTAGGAGTGCTAATTCAGATAACAATAATTACTTAGCCGTTTAAGTTTATTTTTTTATAAAATTATTTAGCTGGTATAGACATAATAATATAGCAACAGTTAACAAATATGTTGTAATAACAGCACTATAGGATTTTTAAAACCCAGCAAAATATATACTGCAACGACTACAAGATCATCATGTCACCTTTAAACAATATTTTAACTAATATAGCGGTTTATTTAGTAACAGCTGCTAAATTTGTCCAGCCCGATAACTTAGGAAACTTCATTTTCTTACTGTTGAAGCGAGTAACAGTCTATACTGTTTCATTTTGATGTTAATATTCTAAATCGTCCTTAAAAAACAGTTTATTCTCTACCACAATACGTACTAGACCATTTAAAAAAAAATTAGGAATAATAGTGTCCCCAGATTGGAACCTTGGGGCCCTCCGGAAGAAGCAATGTATTTATTGGAATTAAATCCCCTTTACATAACAAATTGCTGTCGATTAATAGGTAATCATTGATTAGATAGGCCAATACATTTCCAATTTCCTCAGAAGAACATTATGATCGATTCTATCGAAAGCCTTCGAGAAGTCCGTGTAAACCACATCCACCTGCCCTTGCTTATACACTGTGGGCCAAATTTATTTGGAACCCAATTTCACTCTGAATAACTTTTGCTATATTTGTCGGATTTTAGTGGTATTTTGTGTAAATATTAAAGGGGCCTTTCCCTAATTGTAGAATAAATATCCAATCACTATGTATAGGGGGAGCCAAGTAACAAGAAATAATTTTAATCATTGCCTTTGGGGCTGTTGCAAAATTAAATGGTTTACTCTAAAACTACAAAAATTATTTGAAATTATTAAGAGACTATCGGAAAAGAGGCTCTGAAAAAATTGTTCTAGAAACTTTAGGTTTTGTATTAAAAACGTATTTTTTTCCAAACTTTATTAAATAATATTACCATACAGCTTATAATTTTAAGAACCGGTATATGTCTATTCTATCAGAATCAATGGTTTTCAGTAAGTAAATTAGGAATAAGCTTACCGAATCACTTTGATCATAAACAAATTAATTTTATTCTTGATTAAAATCTTTTCGCAATCAAACATTCATCCGATTGCGTGTAGGAGACTATTTTCACAAACTTCCATTAGATAGGATAGTCTGAATAATACTAAATTACACGATTCTATAGAGCTGCTCTCTATGGTTCATCCAAAATATAATAAAAAATACTATGATTTGCATATTCTTAACAATGCACCCGAAAAGTGATTTTCGAATGACTCGGTCCGTCCCTGATAGCGCAGGGGTTACCCCATCTCGGACACGTCAAATTAACGGCGTACTTGGGGGTGCAATTTATGTTGCCTTTTGTCCAAGCACGCACCAGACTCATCCGCTGAGTTAACTGCAGCGAAATCAAAAGAGCTGTGTAAACAATGTCGGACGTGAGACTTTTAGTACAATCAAAAAGAATAAGAAAAATTTCCCTTTCTAACTAAATACAAAGTGGTAACTATCTCTTTGAAAAAAAAATTAAGTTTACCTCTTTGTAATAATATATATCCTGTTATCTATTAATGATTTAAAACAGTTAAGTTACCCATTTAGCATAAACTCTGGATCCTCTCGATCAGCATACATACCTTATTTAATTTTTATGTTAGTTAGCTTAACAAATTTAACGCTGCAAACTTAGAAATGTTTAATTAACGGAAGGCAGTTTAAGCGTGACCATTAATTATTGAGATTTAATTTCTTCCCGATCCAGATGCATCGTCGACATACGGTGGGAACAGTAAATCGTCTTGTATACAGGGTGGCGCATCGAAAACAAAACAGAGACATTTACTGGCAGCTCAGTTCTTTTTTGGAAAACCCTTATTTTAAAGGTCTTTCAATTCCCTTTAATATGATGTAAAATTCATGTACTTCAGTTCAGTAGTTCTAGAGATTTATTGATTTAAAGCTTAAATAAAACTTAAATACATCATCATTAGTGGAAGTCGATACATTTGGCGGCAAAGTAGTTTAAAAATGAAGAATGAACTGACCCGTCAGTCAAGTAAATGTTGGAAATGACCACCATGATTCTCCATGCAGTAATAAATATTTTGATTAAAACGTTGCCGCACATTTTGCAATATTTGAGAAGTAATTTGGAGGCACTCATTCATAATTTTTTGTCGCAAATCTTCTAACTATATTGGCTGAGTAGCATAGATTTTGCTTTTTAAGTGACCCCACAGAAAGAAATCCAAAGATGATAAATCTGGCGATCTTGGAGGCCATTCAATAGCACCTCTTCTACCAATCCATCGACCTGGAAACGTCTGATCTAAATATTGTCGGACATGTAATGCGTAATGTGGTGGGGCACCATCCTGTTGAAACATCAACCTATTCGCAATGTACCGCCGATCATTCTGATTTTCAGTTATAGCTGTTAATGCAGAATCTATGGCGTCTTGCAGTAATTCCAAATACATTTCACCCGTCAAGTTTTCAGGTAAGAAAAAAGGACCAGCGGTCGCCAAAAATACCAGCCCAATTATTTAATTTTTGTGGCTGTTGTGTGTGTACCTCATGATAAATTCTGGGATTAGAATCGGAACAATATCGGCAGTTATGACGATTTATTACGCCATTTAAGAAAAAGGAACATTCGTCGGAAAAGCAAGTGTTGAATATAGAAAATGTTCATAGTTTATAATTCGTTCACTCATATCTTCACAAAATTGTAATCGCCGATCAAAATCGTCTTCATTAAGTTCTTGTACAAGGTGAATTTTATACGGATGAAAACTATGGGCCTTTAGAATCCGTTGGATACTACGTCGATTAACGCCACACACAGTATCCAATTTGCGGGTACTTAACATAGGATCTACATAAACTTGCCCTAAAACCCTCTATTCTATTGCTTCGTTCCTTATGGGATTTTCAATGTTGCGTTTTTTATTGGCGACTGATCCAGTTTCCCGAAATTTAGCTACAAGTTATAGAACATATTTTCGATGCGCGTTACTGTTCTCATGTCGCGTTCTCATGTCGCTCAATAATTTTTTCTTTCTGTTTTATTAGCGCACTGATTATTTCCGAAAAATATTTCGATATTTTCAACCAATTCTGCCGTGGAATATACCATGGTTAATTTATGTATAAAGCGTTAAAAGGTATTTAACAACAAAGTTTGGTCGAATCAATCGCAAACTATGGACTAAATTCCTATTTAAATTACGTACAAGAATTTCCCTTCTTATCTTTCTTCAAGAAACAACTTTTTTTGCCACAAAAAACGCTCCAATCGCTATTTTCAACACCAAGATGATAAACAAACCATGGGCGTAGTAAAGAAAAGCATTTACTTATTAAGTAAACGATTTTACTCAAATTTCTTCTGAAAGTATTAAAAACTAACCTGATGTACCAATTAAAGTCTACTTTAAGCTTTAAATCAATAAATCTCTAAAACTACTGAACTGAAGTACATGTATTTTACATCATTATAAAGGGAATTGAAAGACCTTTAAAATAAGGTATCACTCGACCCCCCTTTCCATTTAAGATTTTAGGGGTGGTGCCACCCCCGCCCAGGGGGCTGCACATGTCAACGTGATTTTTTGCCAATTTTGTGTCCCCCTCGAAAACAACAACAACTGTTTTTCCAAAAAAGAACTGAGCTGCCAGCAAATGCCTCTGTTTCGTTTTCGATGCGCCAGATAATATATACCGTTGACTAATTTACAAAAAGCCAAAACTCACACTGGTCCTTCGATCCATTTGCAAATGGATTCATTTAAAGTACTAGTTGGCAGAAAGTATTCTTAAGATTTATCCCATTCCTAGCTAGACTGCTAACAGCATTCACATGCCGGTAAACGAAATTACCAGTGTCTGGTTGAGTGGCGCATGTTCAACTTTAGCAGACGCCAGCTAGTCTTGTGCTTACCTTTTTGCTGATAGCGACGCTTAAATCTCCCAGTACGAACCTTTGTGTAGCGACTATTGGCTGTTGATATTATTTTACAAGCTCGACAATCCTCTGGATGAGGATCCTTATTGATTTCTCCGACTTATCCAGTCCCTAACCCAAATGCGTTTTTTCTTTTCTTTCTTCAGCAAAGCTTCTTGGCAAAGCCTTTTCATTTCCATTCTTGATAGTTGTAGTAACAACTCTTCGTGAAGCCACAGAAGACATACCCAGTCATCACATCCTAGCATAACAAACTCGAAACTGACTTTTCTCGCTGGCAGCAGCTATAATATCGCTACCATGCGAGCAAAAATTATTTGCATCAAAGAGGGCTTGGATTAAAAAACGTAGTGCTTGGTTTAAATCACAATAATATGGGAACGACATATCTAACCAAATCTAGGTTAAAATTTTGTCAAATTCATGTTATGACATGATATGCCAAACTAATGAGTAATAAAATAAGTAGACAAATATAAAATTTATTTTTGTTATTTACAAAATTAACAAAGTAAGAATATACAGAAAGAAAAAGAAAAATAATTACATAAATTGCTGAAATTGACCACCGCCATGCTCCAAGTATAAATTTATACGTCTCTTCATATTTTCGAAAGTGTTGACCAGCATCTCTGGAGAAATGTTACCACATTCTTGGATAATCCTCTCTTGTAATTGTTCTAAATTTGCAACTGGTGTTTTAAAAATAGTGTTCTTTTAATGAGGAAAAACGAAGTAATCCATAACCGATAAACAAGGTGATCTAGGTGGGAATTCAATGTCTGATCGAAAACTGATCAATCTGTCGTCGAAAAAATTGCGTAAGTATTATTATAGTTTCGGCGGCTGTATGGGCGGTTGCACCGTCCTGTTGAAAATATCCAAAATGTCGTCAAGTAATTGCTCCACAAATGGATTCAAAATATAGTCTCTATAATACCGCTGTGCACTAACTGTGTCATGCACAAACCTGGATTGTATTGCCACTCACCATTTACTCTAACCTCGTTTCGAAAATACGCTTCAACCATAAATGTTTTGTGCTGTTCCGTAAAGCCCATTGTGTTCAAGAAATTGGAAAAATTAGCGATGAATCAAATTACTTGTAACGACTGTCAAAGATATCGGAATAACTGATTGGTTGGTTATTCCGGTAGTTACTCAACGAATACTTACACCAGGTAGTTACTGCCACCCAACAGGTATTAAGCTCTACAGCTAAGCATTACCTCCTTAGATGCAAAGCCCTCTTTGATGCAAATAATTTTTGCTCGCACTGTACTAATGTGAACCGAAAACAACCGTTGCTTGCTGGAGCTAATAACACCAAAAACCTGCAGCTGCTAAATCAGCCTAATGTGATTGACGCTTCTTATGGACAGATTTTTCAGTGTACTCAAAATAACTTTTAAAAATATTTTTTCTGATAAGCTATCAATGTTATAAATTGACTACATTGTCATTCTGTTAATAATTAAATCGTCAATTTAAGTTTCTATATTTAGATTTGGAAAAATCGCATTACATTTTAAAAATGAATATGTTAACATCACTGACGTATATTAATAAAACGTGTTAAACTGCAAAGATCATTAGCACACGTACATTTAACGTATTGACATGTGTCTGTAGCTTCCGGACAAAATAAATTTGCCGAGCAGGGGTGAGAAAATTGAAATATTTTAGGCCAACTCTTTTCCGTATTTGTTAATTCGTGTTTTACGAATGTATTCCCCCAGGGCAAATAATACTGCTGCGGTGGCGGCATTAAGGGGTGGTCCTTTGTCACCCCTCGGGCAGGTCGCTTTGTATCCATCACAATAAAAGACAAACATGTTAGTTTAAATAGAGACAGTAATATATTTTTCTATCTGTTAATAACATGTATTTTTGTAAATGGGAATTTCAACCGTTAAAAGTCAAAAGGACACTTACTAACGCTGTCATGATGATTTTAGTATCGCTGGCTTAATCCTACCTTTAGTACACAATGAGCCAAATAAATAAGAATTAAGCAATTACTTGAAGCAATTACTTTTTAGTAAAAGCAATTGCTTGACAAGCAAATGCTAGAAGTAAAAGCAGTTGCTAGATCTGGAATGAATAAAATTTTGAAGCGATTGCTATTTTTCTTACATCTCTGTAGCAAATGCTTATTCAACACAAGTTCAGACGTGGCTTATCCACTTGTTCAGATTAGAGATTTCATGTTCAGTTTGGTGCCTTATTTGCAAAAGAGTTGAAGTAAATACAACAACGTTGGTCTATTTATTGAGTACAATAGTAATTTGTTACGTTTCTGTGGAAAATAGAAAACTTACATTTGTGGTAAGGCAGATTTAAGTGAAAATGAGGAAAGTGATAGTAGTGATGAAGAAATTAAAGACAAGCAATTGATATTCGTTCACAAATTGAAGGAACATAAATAAATCTCTCTGACCACAACCGTTTAGCTTCTACCATCTACAACAGCTTCAGCACTTGTAGGAAATTTAATAAAAATATTGGCCATCTTTAAAACTGCAACCATTACGGAAGTGTATGTCTTACAGACAGTAGTTTGTTGAACACCGAGCTCTTCACCTACAGAATTTTGAAAGCCCGGATCCGACAATTTCCGCAGAAAGACTTTAATCTTATTTAAATGCGATAGTGCACCCCTCGCATTTTACCAGTATCAGTCAAAAAATAATTTGCCAACCACTCAACATTTTCGCAGTGAAATCGATATAACTCTCTGAAATCATCATATCTGCAATTTTTACGTACACTGTAGATTTTTCTTTTACGGACGTTCATATATTCAGCCAGAAGACACAAATTAAGAGCAACGCACGTGTATGCCGCGGAGAACTAAAGTCGACTGCTACCAAGCAAATGATGCAGGGGTCGACCTACCTTAAAAAGTTTAAAACGATCGCTACACTAGAAAAAGCAATTCCTTAATTAATTCATCACATTTTAAGCAAACGATAGCGATCGCTTCTATTTTTTAAGGAAAATCATTGACTAGAAGCAATTCCTGCACTAAGGTAATTGCTGGACGCAAAAGCAATTACTTTAGTTTTTATTCATTGGCTTTCAAGAAATTACTTCGATTTTATAAGAAAAAGCAATTGCTACATTTTTATTCATTAGGCTCATTATATTTTTCCACTTGAATTTCAGAACCCGTTGTTTTCATTTCAGTTTCATATTTATCAATTTAATTCACAGATATGTTACCAAAATATTTTAATTGCAGGTTATAATAAGTTAAAATTGTTGCTGCATTACTTTATCAACTATTAGCATATTATTTTCGTTGAAAACACTGTCCTGGATAAACCTGCCCTAAATCCAGTTATGTAGGAGGTATATAACAAAGAGATGAATAGAACTAACACTGTGTAAATAACACAGTAACATCTATTGAAGTAACTAAAACAGTTACATCTAACTATGTAAAATGAAATACAACCTCTATCAGGATGTTTCTAGTGGTTAGAAAAATTATTTTCTCACATAATATTTATGTTACCACTACCTGACAAGTAAAATGTCTATAATATACAGTGTGTCCGCGAATAGAGTTTGGAAGAGAAAACACTTTTTATTAGTACGTATAGAAGAAAAAGTCATTCTTTATAAAAAAGAACGTCTTCTTGTGCTGAAACTACAATTTCGAATATCACATTTGCCATTACTATACAGGGTTCGTCACAATATTTTTAGTTTTTTAGATTTCGTTTAAAATAAACTTACGTAAAAACAAACAACTATTGTAGCTTTCTTACTTCGAATATGATTTTATATCTGGCCGAGTTACGATTTTGTTGTAAGAACACCATTTTTTATGTGCCTACTTTTGAAGTATTTTTCTGATTACATGTCATATTTCTTCAATTTATTCAGTCATAAATAATAAAACTTGTATTCAAACGTGGTACCACCGAGTCAGCGCATAGTTCAACTTGACATCTGAATTCCCGATAACAGTTCCTAACTTGCTCTATTGAGATATTTGCAATAACTACTCTTATTTTTTCTTTCAAAGGATCTAAGTTATTATTGAAATTGGTTTTATACATATGTGGCCTTAGATATCTCCATAAATGAAAGTCTATAATTGTGAGATTGGGACTCCTACGTACCAACTGATTTGGACCATAGGTACCTTCCAATCCATTTGTTCCCAAAGTGATAATTTAGGCAATCATCAAAAGAAATTGAAAATTAGAATTGAAAAAAAAATTCAAAAAACAAAAACTGTTGTTTCTGACGAACCCTGTATAGTAATCGCAATTCTAAAAAACACTAGCAAAATTCAGTTAATAAATCAACGAATTGAAAAAAAAAAGATCCAAAATACTAAAAATGTTGTATGTGACGAACGTATAGTAATCGCAAATCTGATATTCGAAATTGTAGTTTCAGCACATGCAGACGTTTTTATAAAGAATGACTTTTTCTTCTATAACTAAATACTAATAAAAAAGTTGTTCCTCTTCCAAACTCTATCCGTGGACACACTGTAACCTGAACCCACATAAATGTATTTATTTTAGTTGATCTGCCGAGCACTGGATTGGTCGGAACGGACTGGATAACCGTCCTTGTAAAAGTGACCTTAATTTGTATTCACCATTTGTCAATTTTATTTCATTAATCAAAATGTGACATTTGCAAGAATAGTTAAAAGAACTTCTGTGTTGGCTACCGTTGTTTAAAATGTTTGATTAGGTGTTAAATTAAACATTGAATGTCGTATAAATATGTGTGATGAAATAAAATTGTTGATTATGGACAATACTGATGTAAAAATCACGACTGTGTTTTTGTTTTCTAAAATTTTTAATTCTAAAAATTGCAAAAGTATACAAGTTTCTATAGATAAAAAAGCAAACTTAAGCTTTATATTCAAAAGGTAGCTTACATACAGACAATTAGTTTCAACTAGTCAGGACAAACCCTAAAAACTAAATAGAAAAACACAAAAAATGCCCACTTCAGTATTTATTTCGTGGCAAATGTCTGCAAAAACATATTTAACCACAAAACATTTCGGTTATGTTACCTATATTTTTCGTATTTGGGTCATCGATGCCGCGCAATAGAATCGGTATTTGTTGTAAAAATTTGTTTTTCGTTATCATCCATCGTTGACATCCCCCGACATGTAATCATGTTGACGACTGTTTTTATGTGCCCAAGTTCTTAAAGTCTTATAAAACATGGCGTATATTATAGTTTTATTATGATATGTTTATAAAGTTTTCGATATATGACTAGACGCTCGCAGCAGCCTTTTGATGTTTCTAGATGCTTTAATGGATAAACTTGGAATGGATGGTAAAAGTTTATTTATAATTTTTTCCTACTAATAGCAATATTTTTTATTTGACAGAGGCTAAGGAAATATAGCATTGGACACACAGTTTAGGACAACATAATGTATACTTGGTTTCGCCAGTGCTATTTCGTGTCCAAAGCCTTGGCTTCTGACCACTGATATGATGTTGGTTGGTCCATACATGTTCCGCTATAACTGATCTCGAAGTTTCACCTCTTTCGGTATGTTTCAGATGTTATAGTTGTTGGTTATCTTTCTAATCTTTTTAGAAATTCCCTTAAAATAAGGTATTGTAATAAATACATGCTCCTCGTTCGTTTCTGTACTAGTTTTGACTTCGCCTTCACCAAGTTTTGAGATGGTAGGTATTACTTACAAAAGTTTCAGGATAACCCTTCTATTTTAAATCATTTTTGATAATTGAAATTTCAATATTAGGTCCTCCGGACCTAACTATGGTTTGGCCTCGTTATAAAAATTCACAAGTCACAAAAGTTTTTAAACTTGGTTGCTATGTTTAGGTACTATTAAAATATAAAAAGTGTACATCAAAATCTTAATTTGTTTTCCTTTAGCCAATGAAGTTATAATAATCTAACATCGTTTTATGTGCAAAGTTTTTAATGTATCCCCTTGAAGAACATATCGTGTAATAGAGTTTTTTAACATCTTTGCAAAGTTTCCAATATAAAGCTAGACTTAAAAAGATCCCTTTTGATGTTTCTTATAATTTAATGAATAAACTTAAAATAGCTATCAAAAGTTTTTGTGTCATTTTTACGTTAGAAAAATTCGTCTTTGCAAAATTATTAGTTTTATAGGGAAACTCTACCGTTAGTTTCTGCCACCTGCATAGGAGTATACAAATTTAGTTTTGATCTTTTAAATAATCTAGATTAGTACATAGAGAAACTGGAGAACTGGTGAATGGCATAGTGGAGTATCTTGAAAATGGTGATCGGTCTCCGGTAAAGCTTTGCAATCTAACCAAATCGCTCGACGGTGTCAGTCATTCCCTTCTCTTACAAAAATTGACACGATATGGTATCCGAGGTTTGCTCCTTTCTCTTTTAAGTTCATATTTAACGGATAAAAAGAATATGTTGAATTCAATTCTCAACGTTCTAACTATCAAGCAGTACAACATGGTGTACCACAAGAGTCCGTCCTCGGACCCGGACCTCTTTTATACAATATATACGTAAATGATTCTTGTTATCAGTTACATGTTCACTTTATGGTGACAATTTCACTTGTTACCTGTTCAGAGGCTTCTAATCTGTAGAATGATATACAGAATGCTATGATGATGGCCAATACGTGGTTTGCAATAAATGTTTTAAAATGTAACCCAGAGAAATCCCAGACGTTGACATTTTCTGTTTTTGCTAGGTGTTCTGATCGGCCGGTAAGGATGTTTGGATGGTTCTCTATGCTTGCTTGATCACATTGATATGCTCTATGGACGACTGTCCAGTGTGGTATATCTTTAGAGATGGTAAAGGAACAGATTTTCTAAGAAGTGCCTATTTTGCTTTATTCCACTCTCGCATTGCATATGGAGTAACTCTGTGTGGTTGCTCTTCTGGCGCGTGAAGAGTTTCTCGACCTCAAAAGCGAGCAGTTAGGATTATCTGCGGTGTCGTTCCAATTGAGCACTGTCCTGTTTTTAAAACCAAAAGAAATTTGAGTCCCCTTTTTATAATATAGGTATTATAAAACCATAGTTATCAAAATTAAATAGCGAATGTAAAAGAAAAAATTATTTTAAATGCGCTTGCTACAAATTAAACAAAATACGTGAACCCATCCAAAACATTTATATATTTTCTTGTAAGTCGACTGCATTGCATTGAAACTTAAAACCCTAAGATTCTGTGCAGCGGAAAATATTTCTAACAAATAAACTTACTCCTGCTACGGCCACTTTAGGTAAAACAAAGATAGGACTGATAAAACTAAAATAAAACAAACTGTCGCCCTATCGGAGGGTCCAAAGCTTGGGGCTGCCCTTGTTTAAATTTGAAAGAACAATCTTTCGCAATCTGAGTTACACAAAAGTTTGATACTATAAAAGAAAAAGAAAAAGAGGGTTAAATATTCCTACGTTTTCATATTAAACTTTAGGGTCATTGTTGTCACGTAGAAAACTTCTGGAAAACTTTCAATTTCGTATGGTTATTTTTCACTTGGTGGATTACTTCAGTCTCTAAGAATATAGGTAATTAAAGGAGCATCGTCTTGTTTCGAAAGGATGATAACTATTATTATTGTATATTCTGTTATTATTTTATAAATGTAAAAGGTATTCATTCTTGTTAGGGTTATGTTATACAATGGACGAAATTAAGAAGCTATCTTTTACATTCGCTAAAAGCTTCCAAATGTAATTAATTTGTGTTTAGCTACATGCTTGGTGAAACTGTTGTTCCATCGCGCAGGAAGTAAAAATAATAACTACTTGTTATGTTTCACAAATTTAATCAGTTTCCTGACACGTGTTTCGGCCCTTACGGGTCATTATCAAAGGAGTACAAGAAGATACTAAATTCTACGTGACATTACAATGGTATTTATATCATTTGTTATGGTAACTATAATCATGTCATAAAATTAAAATTAGGATTAGAAGATTGAATGGTCAACTGTGGGTTTTCCTAATTTATAAAGGTACAGATACATATTTAGTCCTAAATTAGTGTGCTATTAAGAATTAGGGAAGCACCTGAATGTATTTCGGTTTGATTATTAACAACATTACATTTTGAAGAAGTAGTCCATACTCAAAGTGGAGTTAAATGATACAGAAAAAGAAAAGCACGAAGTCTTTCTCCACAATCTTTATTCATCGAAAAACTAGGCGGATCTAGTATCACATCGACATGTTTCGAGTGTAGAAACACTCATCATCAGGAAACAAAGTGAAAAGTAAAATGCTGATGTTTTTAGCAAAAGAGAAAATAATGGTGAGATTGAGCCGTAATGGAGCTTTTAATGGTGTACAAAAGATGTAAAATTGAAAAAACAGAAGGTCGACAATCAAGACTCCAGCATACTGAACAGTCGAGGTTTAAGTATAGAAGCACACTGTGCCGTGCAGAAAATTATAGGGTAGTAAAAATTAGGGAGTTTTGAAAAACATATCTGTAAAAAGCATTATTAAATTACTGAAACATCCTGAGTTTTATTAAGCCCAGTCAGAAACATGTGAAAATGTTGGGGTGAGATGTAAAGAAAAGAAAAAGAAAAAAGTTGTTTTTTGGGTCAAAACATCTTTTGGTTAAAAAGTAAAAACAGTTGGGGTACCAGGCTTTTTACGGCCCAGTTGCCCCGCCGGAGTCAGAGCAGACACATTTGGTGCAAAAAGGTTTTAAGAAATTTTTTTTAAAAAATTTGTGTTCCCCTTATAGAGAGGTGCTACTGTAGCCAACACGTGTAAGATGGGAAAAAAAAATTAAAAAAATAAAAATTAAAAAATTTCCCATTCTGTGATACTAGGTCCGCCTAGTTTTTCGATGAATAAAGATTGTGGAGAAAGACTTCGTGCTTTTCTTTTTCTGTAACATTACATTTGTTTTTATGGCTTTTTTGATAGCTATTGTTTCTAGTAGATTTAGTTTTCTGCTTTTATTGTGTATGTATATGGGTTATGTTGTTATGATTGAGTCTTTTATGCAATGATCAGCTAACACTGTTTTATTTTGTATTTTTAAAATAGATGTTTTGTGTTCTTTAAGCCTGGTGTCCAAAATTTCTACCTGTTTGTCCAATGTAGATAGCATCGCAGTTATCGAATTCTATTTGGTAGACCTCACTTTTTTAAAAGTTTGTTTTTAGTTTCTATTTTAGCATTGGATATTATGTGTTTGTGTAGGTTGTTTTTTATTGACTTGTATAGGAATGATATTAAGGTTTTTAATGTGACATGTTTATAGTTACCATAACAAATGATATAAATACCTTTGTAATGTCACGTAGAATTTAGTATCTTCTTGTACTCCTTTGATAATGACCCGTAAGGGCCGAAACACGTGTCAGGAAACTGATTAAATTTGTGAAACATAACAAGTAGTTATTATTTTTTCTTCCTGTGCAATGCTTCCAAATATGTTAGAGGAAAGCTGGACCAAATGACATGGAAGATACTAAAGAGGGGAATATTTCTTCGCAGTATTAAAAAAAATGTACGATGATATACCTGCTAATCTTATCTATCATTAGCCGTATACAGCAGCCTGAACTTGAAAGAGCAAAATAAAATTATTCAAGATTAGTAAAAAAAAGCATAGATTAAAATGTCGTTCTCGGAATCGTAAATCCAATCAACATAATGAATTAAAACTTAAAAGGAGGACAACAATAATTACACACCTTATTTCGATTTTAGATAAAATATATAAAAGCGTGTTCTAGATATTATACTTATCAGTGTATTTACCCACTTCAGAAATGATTATTTGGTTTACATGGATACAAGAATAAATAAATAGCTATTGTTTAGTTTTCAAGAAAATGCTACGAAAAAGTTCATGAATTATAGAAGGTTCTAAGTAATATCATAACATACATTTAAAAAAACAAATATACAGGTGATGATAAAGAAACAGATCAGCTTTTTACAAGAACAAGTCCAGTGGGTTAAGATCGGGCGATCTAGCTGGCCACTCTATTGACCCCCGTCAACCTTTCCACTGCCCCGGGAACATTGTATTTAAGGACTCCCTTACATAAGGGCATAATGCAGTGGAGCACCTTATGCACCTGTTGAAACTATAAGATTAAACTTGATAAATCAAGATTATTATCATCTGGAAATAGAGTGGCAAGAGCTGGAACCAGATCATTTTCAGGGAAATTTAGTTATCTTTCTCCAGTAAGGCTTTCATAAAAGAAAAATGGCCCGATTACCCTACTTTTAACAATGCCCGCACATACATTAACCTTTTCATTATACTGGGTATGATTTCCTTTCAACCAGTGAGGATTTTCCTAGTATCTATAGCTTTGCCTATTAATCTGACCATTTAAAGAAAAAGTAGCTTCATCTAAAAAACAAATTCTTAGGACAATTCGTGCCTCCTTATCTGTTAGCTCAATCATTACTTTAGAAAACTGCTCTCGCCTATCAGGATCATCGTCTGATAACTCTTGTACAATTACTGGTTTGTAGGGATGAAACTTCTCTTTTTAAAGAATTTTTGTGAAGTCATGATAGTATGTTTATTTTTTTCTCCTCAGATATACCAGGACGACCACTTTTAATACTATCTTTAATAGTTCGGGAAGTTCTCCACTTAACTAATCGCTACCGTAGATACTGTCGATTGGCTAATAGGCGGGCAATTTAAGTATTTTTTATTGAACATATCAAGGACTTCTATATGACTTCTACTTTTATCTCTACAATCCAACATAATCAAACCTTCTATACGTTCATCTTCAACGAGGCGCATTTTAGATGCAATGTAAGCAGACAAAATTCAAATTTGATTAACGTTTACTGACATTTTTTGACGTCTCAAACTTAAATAGCAAAGTGTTATTGTCAATGCCTTAAATATTGTGACTTGAATTCAGAACGCTAAGTCGAGAAATTTATTAATAGCGCAAACCAGCATTAAAATGGTAATATTTCGTAAACTGTTGAAGATGGGTATAG
Organism: Polydrusus pterygomalis; assembly: GCA_963969555.1. Taxonomy (NCBI): domain Eukaryota; kingdom Metazoa; phylum Arthropoda; class Insecta; order Coleoptera; family Curculionidae; genus Polydrusus; species Polydrusus pterygomalis. The sequence goes on from OZ018379.1 coordinate 28,505,179, forward strand.
GGCATGATTTATGAAAAATGTCTAGATTTGATTGTAGAATGTAAAATGTAAAAATATACAATAATATGTTTCATTAAAAAAATCACAAGTTGATACACGTAGCACCTTTATGATCTACCATGTATAGTATATATTTTCTAACAACAAATACTTTTTCTTAATTTGATTAATGTGGCCGGTATTCTACAGTAAGGACCTAAAGTCCGTCCCCCCCCTCTAACTTCTAAACTGTTCGGTATATTTTAATGAAATTTTGACCGATAATATATGAGCAAGTCTTGCACTTTTTGACATACCAATGACAGCTTTAAATGTCAAGATGACAGCTGGGTCCGCTTTTAGAATATTTTTTTAAATGGAACACCCTGTATATTTTTACATTTTTAAATTCCACATAAAATTATAATTATTTTTTATTAAATGCATTATTAGTCTATACTTCATAGTTTCCGAGATATTAACTCTCGAAAAGTGACATTTTTGAAATTTGACAGCTTATAACCTTCTAACAGTACGTCAGAGCAAAACGGCTTACATGTCCCTATCTTCACTTTTTATTATCTTCCCAAAAAATCAACTTCCAGTTAAACCGGAAAACTATATTTCCTGCTTTCGAGTTACATCCGGTTTAACCGGAAGTTGATTGTTTTGGGAAGATAATAAAAATTGAAGATAGGGACATGTAAGTCGTTTTGCTTTAAGACGTACTGTTAGAAGGTTATAAGCTGTCAAAGTTCAAAAATGTCACTTTTCGAGAGTCAATATCTCGGAAACTATGAAGTATAGACTAATAATGCATTTGATAAAAAATAATTATTATTTGATGCGGAATTTAAAAATGTAAAAATATACAGGGTGTTCCATTTAAAAAAATATTTCAAAAGCGGACCCAGCTGTCATCTTGATATTTAAAGCTGTCATTGGTATGTCAAAAAGTGCAAGGCTTGCTCAAATATTATCGTTCAAAATTTCATTAAAATATACCGAACGGTTTAGAAGTTAGAGGGGGGGGGGGGGGGGGGCGGACTTTAGGTCCTCACTGTATATAAAAGGTTGATACGTTTATGTATTATTATAAAGAAAATGGGTCACATTTAAAACCATATCTACAAAAAATTATTTCACGTTCTTATCATGGTTGGGCTATTATAGTAAGGTTAATCAACTTAATTTAATTTAAATATGTAAAAAAATATCTGTTTACCAAAAAGTTGATGTCTTGTACACCAATCCATAACCTTCTCCAGGAAAGACATTACATACATAGCTGTAGTATTAAAGTCAAAAAAGCAGTAAGAGTTTAAACAGTTTAAAAATGTAATTAAAAAAACAGGGAATCCTTATGTTCCTTGCTTTTTTCAAAGAATTAAAATAGTTTTACACACGGAACGGGGATGGTCTTTTAACTGCTTAGGTGTATACCAAACGAGGTTTTTATTTATTCAAGTTTATAGATAATGCTTTTTTTTCGAGAGCCCATCCAATTGCTCGATGTACTTTGGCCAGGTTTGGCCCATTGACATTACGCTTATCCTGGTTTGGTTTTATACAGGCATTTAGCCCGATTCCTTTCACTATTTTGTGTAAGAAACTATTATTAGAAGAAGTCGTATAGGAACAGTTATTAGAATTCATTGATGCCAACAAAGTTTTAGTTTCCTTTCAAGCTGGTTTTCGAAAAGGGTACTCTACGCAGACAGCCATTCAATCTGTGATTGAGACATAGCAGAGAACCATTGATCAAGGGGAAAATGTTATAGCTGTATTTTTGGATTTTAAGCAGCCATTCGAAACAATTGACAGTGCTAGATTATTTGAGTAAATTGTATCAGTATGGTATTCGCGGAAACGTTTATAAATGGTTTAAAAATTATTTAAGTAACAGGTCATAAAAAACAAAAATATCAAAAACATATTCAAATAAAAAAATAAATAATATAGGAGTTCCTCAAGGAAGTATACTAGGTCCAATATTATTTATTTTATACATCAACGATATGCCTTTAGTTTTAAAAATGTGTAAGTTACAAATATGTTTGCGCTGATGACACCCTAAATTTTGAGATAAATATAATTATTAAATTGGCTAAAAGTAAATAAATTAAAATTAAATATTTCAGAAACTAAATGTATGGTTATGGGAATAATTTAAATTGTAAAAATATAAATGTTGTAATTGATGGTGAAAAATTGGAATTAGTAAACAGTTTTAAATATTTACTAATAATTATTGATTTAAAATTAAATTTTTTAAATTATTTTGAAAGTATCATATCGAAGATTGCGGGAAAAGTAGGTTGTTTTAAAAGAATCAGTTCTAATTTAAGTTTGCTTTCTAAAAAAACTGTATTTAATACTATTATATTACCACCTTTTCTTTATTGTTCCTCCATTTTATATTGTACTAGTGGGGAAATGTTTGACAAATTAAAATTTTACAAAATAAGGCAATGCGGATTATTTTAAATTGTGACAAATATACAAAAATAAATTTTATGTTAAAACATTTAGATTGGTTGAATGCCAGAATTTTTTTTTTATATTTATTACCTATAATTTTAATTTTAATCATGACCATCATAATTATAAAACAAACACTAATCAAAATTTTTTTGTGGATAGAGTGTCTAAAACATTAGCTTATACCTAAGTATATTTTTCATAAAGGTTTAATAGAATATAAAAATTTGGAAAATTCCATTAAATCTCAAATATCATTAAAACTATTTAAGAAAACTTTAAAATTACATTTAATTAAAAAACATAATGATACGTAACATTTGATACAATTTGCAAAATGTTAATTTTTTCTGTCTTTTTTTGTTAAAAGAAGGTTGCGTTTTAAAATTTAAAAATAAATCTATAAAAATGTGTTAAAAAATGTATTACAAAATATTTAATTTTGCTTTTTGCTAAATAAAACATGTTACTACTTACTACTAGTCAACATGGAGAGCGTGTCGGGTCTGGTTCTAGTCTTTATTGCCCTAGTATTTGTTGCTTATAATTATTAATTTCCCTAATTAATAAATTGGCAAGAAAAAAAACGAAAAGTCACTAGAATGAATAATTATATTACCTATAAAAAATTTCTTAACCTAAGTAAAAAAGTAATAATATTTATTTTTTTATGGCTTGCTTTCAACTATGTCAGATGTTTCTTCTAGCAGAGCTCCCTGTTTCGTTAGTCCGGCAGCCGAGTTGCAGTAATTGGCCGTACAATAATAACAGTTAAAACTTGAAAGATCAGGGTAATAAGAATAAAGAGTCCTGTAGATGTTGTTGCAGGTGTCACCAGACGGATCACAACCTCTTGAGACTACATATTGTTTCTCTGAAAAAAAAATTAGATTGTGAGTTTCGATTAAAACCCAGTACTATCCAAATTTCACAAATAATAAGAACATTATTATTTATGTAAATTGTAAATGTGTAATAATATGAATGAAAATATTGCTCCATCCGCAAATTTTCACATGCACCTTTAACACAAATATTATACAATATTTTTTCTACAAACTGCACAAAAAACAGTTACAAATAAAATTCTAAAGGCTTATCCGCACCTATGCATTTTCACCCTGCAATTTTAAATGGTGGTTGGTTATGATTTTTTAACTCATAAGCATCAAAAATCCTGATATGTCCACGTTAATGATTTTTTTATTTGAAATTTGATTTTTGATGATTTTTTGTTTCAATGTTGGTGCAATTTGAAATGGAGCACTGCTTGTAAAACTTCAATTTAAGTAATTTTACACTTATTTTTAGTAGAGCTGCGTTACTTTTTGTCTTATTTTTATGTCCGTAACAGAATATAAAATCGGTTGATTTTGATACAGTTTTATAAGTGTAATGATTGAGTCTTTGCTCCAGATAAATTGTCTCTGTCTTGCAGCCACAGCAATCGGCAAACCCCAAAAGCAACAGAAAAACGCTGTTTGTCAAATGAGCGAGGTATGTATAAATCAATTCCACCAACAGAAATTTCTAGGGAATTTTGACCAGATTGAGTGATGTTTGCTTTCAAAATTTGACGTTTTACTTTTATCTATATATAACACTAAGCACACACTTCAAGTAGTGCCTTAAAGCAAAGTACCTACTTTAAGACGCTAGTGCCTTAAAGTAACATTTGTAAGGCTACTGGGGGTGTTAAAAATTGCATTTTTAACGAAAAAAAATACAATTTAATTAAATTCATTGGGTGTCTAATGGTTTAGTGTTCTGTGTTAATTTTGATAGTTTATTCAATTACATACTTACAAAAAAAGTATTTTTTGTTGTTGTACAATTTACATAATAATACATCAAAGCCAATATAAAAGTTATACAGACAATTATTTGTCCTCTATCGCAATTTAAAGATATTTGCTTAGTAAAGTTCATGAAAAAGCCACAAAGTTAAAGAATTCATACTTACGAGTGATGTACGATACTCTTGTACAAACATAGTTATCAGCACACGTAGTATAATTGACTGCTGGGTATGGGCTCATTGGATCGACACATGCAGTGTGATCTCTATCCGAGTAAGAGTTGCACAAGTAGCAATTTCGAACTCCAAGGACACCTAAAGCAAAAATGTTATGCATTAATTTAACCCTTTTGGTTTATGATTGCACTCTTTAACACCTTTAATTATTAAACGTTTGCATTTAACTGAATTAGGCAAGAAACTATTCACTAAAGAAACTTAAAGTTCGGTGGTTAGTTAATTGTTGATTTAAATTTTCGTGCGTAGATTAGTCTGCCAGTTGGACTTTAAGGTGGGAGTATCTTCATGTTTGCCAACCTATTTCGCGTAGATTTATTTTCTTTTTAGCTTTTACCCTAAATTAAAAAAAAAAAAATCAGTGTCCACTGTATATTCTATAGGTAATAATTATTGATATATTAAATAAAAAATATCAAAAAATTTCATAATTATTTTAGGGAATTGTATAGCGAAAAATATCGGGTAAGATTTTTTAACATTATTAGGTATGTCATTGTTCTTTCACTATACAATTCTCCTAAAATTTGCAATGAAACAAATTAATATCTTTGTAATATATCAGATATTACCTAAATAATGTGCCAACGATATTGATTTTCTTTAAAATGTTAGTCAACAAAATAATAAATCAAAAACAAACAACGCGAAATAGATTGGCACTAGATTGAATAACGTTGAGCATTCCACCCTTAATATATACTTATTCGAAAACGTTTCAGTTCGACTCATGATAATAATTCATACTTTGCTATAATATAGTAGAATATAAATTTAAGAAAACCTTAAATACTCTTACAGCAGAAAATTTGGTTGACATTTTTACACTGGTGATTAGGTAAACCATAATTATTGAATTAAATAACTTTTAAAGTAACAGTCCTTCTTCAATTCCTTTTTAATCGATTATTTAACCCTATACCCAGTTACTGTACAAAGAAAAAATAATAACACACTGATTGGTATTCCATTTTTCTTTCTATCTATAAACATTGTTGCCCAGAAACAAATAGATATAGATTCTATATAATATAAAACGCTTACCCACTAAAACAGTGCAAAGTAGAACGAAGATTGTTGAACGGAACATGATTATAGTTATTGTTAATTCGCTTTTCAAAAACGATTGTTTAGGTTCGGTTATATTTTACTATTTATAGAGAGACGAGCGGCTTATATCGTGTACTCAGAACTTATTTATCTACTTTAAAAATAAGTTTCTCACTAATACTTATAAGAGATTAATTTGTTATTATTATTACTCAATTTTTTTAGAAAGCACAAACAAGTCCTTATGATAGAATAACATAACAAAAAATTTCTAGAAATATAACGAAAGGTTTTTTTTGTTAAATGCACTTCCAATTTTGTGGGGTATAGTGTGCGAATCAGGTTTAACTTAGCTAATATAGCTTCTTATTCACTAAAAAGGTTCAAATATAAAATATTTAAAAAATTTATCCTGGTTTTAAAATTTTTTTAATTATGTATAATTTTATTGCGGCCAAAATGGATTAACTGAAGAAAATTTCATAGCGCTGTCAAAAAAAATGAAAATAGGGATGTTAGATATACATTGATGCATTGAAAACATCGATATTTTCAATGCAATGTATCGTTTTTAAGTGATACATCGTGGCCATTTAATATTTGTCAATGCATCCATGTACCGTGCGAGCAAAAATTATTTGCATCAAAGAGGGCCTTGCACCTAAGGACGTAATGCTTAGCCGTAGAGCTTAATACCTGTTGGGTGTCAGTAACTACCTGAATTAATAATCAATCAGTTATTCCGTCATCTTTGACAGTCGTTACAAGTAATTTGATTCATCGCTAATTTTTCCAATTTCTTGAACAATTCACACAATGGGCTTTACGGAACAGCACAAAATATTCTTGGTTGAAGCGTATTTTCAAATCGGGGTTAGAGTAAATGGTGAGTGTCAATACAATCCGGGTTCGTGCATGGACGATTTTCACGAACATTTTCCTAACGTTGCTTTTATTGCTGGGGATTTTTATCATTGCTTGAAAAGAACCGTGGCTGTGTTTAGGGAAACAGGTTCTATACAACACAAAAAAGGAGCAGGAAGACTATCTGTAAGAACAGAAGAACTTGTTGCAAACGTTCATGAAATAATGCAAAATACGCCAACAAATTGTATAAGACGCCTGTCCCAAGAAGTGAAAAGATCTTATGGAACATGCAGGACTATTCTTAAGAAGCAGCTAAATTAATTTTCTTATAAAGTGCAAGTATTCCAAGAAATACAAGCCACAGATTTTAAAAGACGCAGGAATTAGTCTCAATATGGTTAACCCAAACTTTATTTATTGATTTATTAGGCCTGACATTTTTTTCGGATGGTTTCACCTCTCCGGTTATGTGAATTCTCAGAATACACGCATGTGGAGTAGTGAAAATCCCCATTGCACCCTCAAAAAATTGGTGTCTGTTTAGCTGTTTCCCGAAGAAGAATTGTTGGTCCTATTTTTTTTCATGACACAGTTACAGCACAGCGGTATAGAGACAATATTTTGAATCCATTTGTGGAGCAATTACTTGACGACGAACTACGTTTTGGATATTTTCAACAGGACGGTGGAACCGCCCATACAGCCGCCGAAACTATTAACTACTTACGCAATTTTTTCGACGACAGATTGATCAGTTTTCAATCAGACATTGAATTCCCACCAAGATCACCTTGTTTAACGGTCACGGATTACTTTGTTTTTCCTCATTTAAAGAACACTATTTTTAAAACACCAGTTGCAAATTTAGAACAATTACAAGAAAGGATTATCCAAGAAGGTGGTAACATTTCTCCAGAGATGCTGGTCAATACTGTCAAAAATATGAAGAGACGTGTGAATTTATGCTTGGAGCATGGCGGTGGCCAATTTCAGTAATTTATGTAATTATTTTTCTTTCTGTATATTCTTACTTTGTTAATTTTGTAAACAACAAAAATAAATTTGTATTTGTCTACTTATTTTATTACTCATTAGTTTGGCATATCATGTCATATTATGAATTTGACAAAATTTAAACCTAGATTTGGTTAGATATATCGTCCCCATATCATTGTGATCTAAACCAATCCACACGTTTTTTAATCCAAGCCCTCTTTGATGCAAATAATTTTTGCTCGCACGGTATTTTAATCGATTTATTAGGCCTTAATTTTATTCGTAAAATAATAATATTGACGTTGACTCTCAGTCTTGATTATACATCAAAGTGGCCCGGTTAGCGTAATTCTTGGTTTACTAATCAGGCAACTTTGAATTATGAGTAATTTATGATTGTCAATGTCAGTTATGTCAGAGTCAAATTTGACTGGTTAGTTAATTATTGGTAAAACCCTTTGGGCAACCCAACTTAAGTCTATTAAAATGTTTTTTCAAGGCATCGCAAATATTGACGTATTTCCGCGATTCATTTTCTGTGAACATCCCTAAACAGAAATGAAAGAATAAATTTCATCATGGCCTCAGACCAATGTCGTGGCAGTCACATCTTTGGGGGCGGATTTCTTACTGCTGCTTTGACATACTGCAGACTTTAAATCAGGTTTTAGACAAAGATATACATTATTATAACGCCCCTCTATCTATCCACCGCCCCGGAAATACTGTATGTAAGTGCTCCCTTGTTTTTGCTTTGATATAATGGTATTTTTCACTAAATTTTAATTTCTATCGTACCGCATAGAGAAAGAGAAAATAAAATTTTATATGGTTTTAGATTTAAAAATTTTGAATTATTTACTGAGAAAATAAATGAGCAAGATAGGTTTTCTGACGTGATATACAGGGTGTTTCATTAAGGGTGGCCACCGCCATATCTCATAAACTACTAAGAATTGAAGTTTAGGAAAAAACTTATGGTTAAAGTGGTTATGAGAAAATTTTGGAAATAATATTTAAGTTCCGCATTTCGCCATAAGGGGGCACAATCGAAAATTAATTTTTAAAATTCTAAATTTCTCCGAAAATTCCTATATTATGGTATACCTGGTTGCATCATTAGAAAGACTAAACAATTCTGCATCATTTTGGTTTAAGGCTCATTGGCGTACCGAGATTGATAAGAGTGGGGGAAGCTATTGAAAGTGTAAACATTAAAATCGCTGTAACTTCTAAATGATTTATCAGATTTTACTAAATTTAAGCTTGTTTGGAAGAGAAAGATAAGTAATTTTAATTGTCGTATCAAACGGTACACGATAGTTTCTAATAAAATTGCTAGAGGGCGCAATTTGTAATAATAACAGTTTTTTCGATTTTATCCCGAAAATTCAAACCATACGGTATAACTATGACATCATAATCGTAAAGTAGATTAAATTTACTAAAAAAACCTGAACACCGCAGTTCGATATCTTTATTGGTTTCAGAGTTATTGCAATAACAATAATTTTTAACACTTTTATCGAAGAAATTATTGTTTTTATAGCTTCGTGGCCACGACAAAAAATACTTTTTAACTTTATGATTTTTTTATGTGTAGGTTTGTTACTCATGGCCCAAAAAATACTTTAGAATTAATGACATAATCATGGAAAACTTCTAATTTAGGCATAATATGATGTTTTAAAAAATAAATCTAGATAGCCGTGAAACAAAATCGGCAGATTTAATTTTGATAGTTGTTTACAAAAGTTTCTCCTTGATTATTTTTGAATAACTTCTTACCTAGTCAATATAGGTTTGCTGTATATTTTGAATGTTTTCAATGTGCCCTTATTGCGGAACGAGAATATGCTGCCATATATCCTGAACGAATGTAATACCAGAAGAGTACTTCGATGACTGGCAATACGTTTATGGCAAACGGGAAGTGTACGACCTATTTCAGTTGGTATCAGAAGACGTGCAGTGAGGAATGAAGAAAACATTATAAACGTTCTTGCGTACGTCGAAGCAAATCCGCATTAAGTTCACGATAAATTTCCATAGAGCTAGGTATAAGTGTTTTCCGTTATTTCAGTGTTCCTAATTATAAGGGATTTTAAGTTTCAATGTTTTCAATGTGCCCTTATTGCGGAACGAGAATATGCTGCCATATATCCTGAACGAATGTAATACCAGAAGAGTACTTCGATGACTGGCAATACGTTTATGGCAAACGGGAAGTGTACGACCTATTTCAGTTGGTATCAGAAGACGTGCAGTGAGGAATGAAGAAAACATTATAAACGTTCTTGCGTACGTCGAAGCAAATCCGCATTAAGTTCACGATAAATTTCCATAGAGCTAGGTATAAGTGTTTTCCGTTATTTCAGTGTTCCTAATTATAAGGGATTTTAAGTTTGAATGTTTTCAATGTGCCCTTATTGCGGAACGAGAATATGCTGCCATATATCCTGAACGAATGTAATACCAGAAGAGTACTTCGATGACTGGCAATACGTTTATGGCAAACGGGAAGTGTACGACCTATTTCAGTTGGTATCAGAAGACGTGCAGTGAGGAATGAAGAAAACATTATAAACGTTCTTGCGTACGTCGAAGCAAATCCGCATTAAGTTCACGATAAATTTCCATAGAGCTAGGTATAAGTGTTTTCCGTTATTTCAGTGTTCCTAATTATAAGGGATTTTAAGTTTCAATGTTTTCAATGTGCCCTTATTGCGGAACGAGAATATGCTGCCATATATCCTGAACGAATGTAATACCAGAAGAGTACTTCGATGACTGGCAATACGTTTATGGCAAACGGGAAGTGTACGACCTATTTCAGTTGGTATCAGAAGACGTGCAGTGAGGAATGAAGAAAACATTATAAACGTTCTTGCGTACGTCGAAGCAAATCCGCATTAAGTTCACGATAAATTTCCATAGAGCTAGGTATAAGTGTTTTCCGTTATTTCAGTGTTCCTAATTATAAGGGATTTTAAGTTTGAATGTTTTCAATGTGCCCTTATTGCGGAACGAGAATATGCTGCCATATATCCTGAACGAATGTAATACCAGAAGAGTACTTCGATGACTGGCAATACGTTTATGGCAAACGGGAAGTGTACGACCTATTTCAGTTGGTATCAGAAGACGTGCAGTGAGGAATGAAGAAAACATTATAAACGTTCTTGCGTACGTCGAAGCAAATCCGCATTAAGTTCACGATAAATTTCCATAGAGCTAGGTATAAGTGTTTTCCGTTATTTCAGTGTTCCTAATTATAAGGGATTTTAAGTTTGAATGTTTTCAATGTGCCCTTATTGCGGAACGAGAATATGCTGCCATATATCATGAACGAATGTAATACCAGAAGAGTACTTCGATGACTGGCAATACGTTTATGGCAAACGGGAAGTGTACGACCTATTTCAGTTGGTATCAGAAGACGTGCAGTGAGGAATGAAGAAAACATTATAAACGTTCTTGCGTACGTCGAAGCAAATCCGCATTAAGTTCACGATAAATTTCCATAGAGCTAGGTATAAGTGTTTTCCGTTATTTCAGTGTTCCTAATTATAAGGGATTTTAAGTTTAAATGTTTTCAATGTGCCCTTATTGCGGAACGAGAATATGCTGCCATATATCCTGAACGAATGTAATACCAGAAGAGTACTTCGATGACTGGCAATACGTTTATGGCAAACGGGAAGTGTACGACCTATTTCAGTTGGTATCAGAAGACGTGCAGTGAGGAATGAAGAAAACATTATAAACGTTCTTGCGTACGTCGAAGCAAATCCGCATTAAGTTCACGATAAATTTCCATAGAGCTAGGTATAAGTGTTTTCCGTTATTTCAGTGTTCCTAATTATAAGGGATTTTAAGTTTCAATGTTTTCAATGTGCCCTTATTGCGGAACGAGAATATGCTGCCATCTATCCTGAACGAATGTAATACCAGAAGAGTACTTCGATGACTGGCAATACGTTTATGGCAAACGGGAAGTGTACGACCTATTTCAGTTGGTATCAGAAGACGTGCAGTGAGGAATGAAGAAAACATTATAAACGTTCTTGCGTACGTCGAAGCAAATCCGCATTAAGTTCACGATAAATTTCCATAGAGCTAGGTATAAGTGTTTTCCGTTATTTCAGTGTTCCTAATTATAAGGGATTTTAAGTTTCAATGTTTTCAATGTGCCCTTATTGCGGAACGAGAATATGCTGCCATATATCCTGAACGAATGTAATACCAGAAGAGTACGTCGATGACTGGCAATACGTTTATGGCAAACGGGAAGTGTACGACCTATTTCAGTTGGTATCAGAAGACGTGCAGTGAGGAATGAAGAAAACATTATAAACGTTCTTGCGTACGTCGAAGCAAATCCGCATTAAGTTCACGATAAATTTCCATAGAGCTAGGTATAAGTGTTTTCCGTTATTTCAGTGTTCCTAATTATAAGGGATTTTAAGTTTGAATGTTTTCAATGTGCCCTTATTGCGGAACGAGAATATGCTGCCATATATCCTGAACGAATGTAATACCAGAAGAGTACTTCGATGACTGGCAATACGTTTATGGCAAACGGGAAGTGTACGACCTATTTCAGTTGGTATCAGAAGACGTGCAGTGAGGAATGAAGAAAACATTATAAACGTTCTTGCGTACGTCGAAGCAAATCCGCATTTAAGTTCACGAGAAATTTCCATAGAGCTAGGTATAAGTGTTTTCCGTTATTTCAGTGTTCCGAATTATAAGGGATTTTGAGCTGCATCCCTATCATGTAGATTTACACCAGGCCCTATCGCAAACTGATAAGCGGCTCGACTATTGCTATTGGCTAAATCCCTTTTTACAGTCGGCAATACTATTTGCAACTCAATTGCTGCAATGCATTGCAGGCGCAAGACATTGCCTGAAATTTGTCTTGCAGGATGTTTTACAGCTGGCAATTCTATTTTCATTGAAAAGGATCGCCAACATTACAAAAATAAATGCCTCTGTTGTTAATCTGTCAATGCAAAAACTACCGAATAACAATAAACACAAAACAAACCAAATAAGCGCAAAGAAACAGTGAACTCACAACAAAAGAGAAACAACCCAAACTATGAAAAAAGTCAAACTCAGCTTGAGCGCGTCCTCTCTAGAAACTTTCGTTTTTGTTGGTCACAATGAAAATGCATATAAATCCACCAGAATTGCAAACGCACTTGCAACAAAAATCGATCACGACCGATTTTTCGCAATAGCAAGAGAATTGCCAAATCCGATCAGCTGGTTCTCTACTGCGCATGCTTATAAGCAAGACAATTGCAACTTGCAAATAGTATTGCCGACTGTAAAAAGGCCTTAAGAGAGATGTCTAATGAAAATCCTCAAATCCTTTTCTTGATTTTATGGACTGATTTGGATGACACACTTTTATTAGCAGCGGCAGAATTAATTTACATAACGATAATGATCCTTGCGGAGATTATTTATTTTATTTATTAAAAAACTGTATTTTGTTGTGTTGTCATTTTTTTTAGTATATTTTCTTCTTTATGATTTTATAAATAATGAACAAATATTTAAAACAAAATTTATACAGTGTGATCAGTAAAGTCCGCATCATATGGGATTTTTTTTATTAATAGCTTTATTCGAAATTTCATTTTGGCATCAAGTTCTGCTTCGATCGAGATGAAAATTAAGTAAGAAAATAGTAGTCACGTGATTCGCATTATGTGTCAAATTTAAATTCTGAAAATATCGAAAAAGTTATCAGAAAAAGTTTTTTTAAATGCAGTTTCTAGCCCACATGCAAAATTTCAGCTACAAAAGATAATTTTGATTTTTTACCCATATTTTGTAAATTGCACCACATTTGCAAAATAAGACTCAATGCAAACTACATAAAACTTCTTATTTTTGACAATGCTTTATTTGAGATACATTTTCTTTAAAGTAGCGCCATATAAAATGTGTATTTTTCTACAAAATAAAAATTGGGCTATTAAAATTGGGTCGCATGTGATGCAAAGTTTATTTGTTTTTGACCCTGTATAAGGTAACTTCATAAAATAAGTATTTTTGAAAACTTAGTTTGTATCTGAAAGTAATACACCTTAATATTAAGACAAACAATAACACAGTCTCATCAGTAAAAGTGTTCATTAACTGGAAAATAAATTTTAGTTTAACTTAACGTAAAGTTTATCTATCTTCAACGATTTAATTTAAAACCCCTTTATTAAAATTTGTTATTAAGCTGTCATTAAAAAGTAAAATAGTATTTTATTATCTAGGTGCTGTTTCCAAAAAATTAATTAGTTAGTACCTTACAATGATGCACCAAAAAGAAGTTGGCAGTAAAACAAATGATAAAAAGATCAACAGGCACTTGCTTTAATAATGACAATTAAATCGCTTTCTGTTTGTCAAGTGGCTTCTAATTAGTACTGCGTATTAAATTTAAAAAAAAATGTTAACTATACAGGAAAAAAATTGAAGTTGTATTAATATGCGGTAAAAACACAAGTCATCGGGAAGCCAACATTTTTAATGAAAGGTATTCGGTATTGGTTAAGTTAAACTAAAATTTATTTTTCAGTTAATGAACACTTTACTGATGACACTGTGTTCTTTTTTGTCTCAATATTAAGGTGTATTACTTTCAGACACAAACTACTTTTTCAAAAATACTTATTTAATGAAGTTACCTTATACAGGGTCAAAAACAAATAAACTTTGCATCACATGCGACCCAATTTTAATAGCCCAGATTTTATTTTGTAGAAAAACAAACATTTAATATAGCGCTACTTTAAAGAAAATGTATCTGAAATAAAGCATTGTAAAAACTAAGAAGTTTTATATAGGTTGCGTTGAGTCTTATTTTGCAAAACTGGTGAAATTTACAAAATATGTTTAAAAAATCAAAATTATCTTATGCCGCTGAAATTTTGCACGTAAGCTAGAAACTGCATTTAAATAAACTTTTTCTTATAACTTTTTTCGATATTTTCATCGATCGAAGCAGAACTTGATGCCAAAGTCAAATTTCGAATAAAGCTATTAATAAAAAAAAATCCCATATGATGCGGACTTTACTGGTCACACTGTATACTGATGCACTTGAGATGCACTAGACAAAAAAAATTTGATTTAATTTAAAGTTTTATATATTTTTCAATGCCAAATTAAAATCTTTATCCATTTTAGCCTAATAAACTACTTTTCTCTGACCTCATTAACAGTATTAAAATAATAATTAAAAATTGTAATACTTGTTCACATGCATCCGTTTTTATGTAGATCAAGACTAAGAAAAATCATAACCTTTACCACCGGTAAGACAAACTCACTGAATTAATTTACGACGTACCGCAAATATGGAGAATATGACGAAACGGTCAGCGATCATTGAACAGGTTTTACCTATTTTGAGAAGCCTGATCATATCTTATTCAGAAAGTTTTTGTTTAGTTTCTTTCTCATCACCTCCCAAGCTTCTCATGATCTTTCCTGATCTCGATAGTCCTTAATTTGGACACGCTGTGACGCCAATCTGAACAGGTAAAGAAAACACGTGGTATGTCGTGCTGAACCGCGTTTCGGTTCTCGGACCTTACATCACAATAACAGGCATGCTAATATTTAATATACCGTTATAGATATTTGTATAACACGTGTTAACAAGTCAATAAGTGATAACACGTCACGTGTTAATAATGTATCTGAAATCTGCTAAATGATGCCCATTTAAAGAAAGTTATTGGTGCCTGGTTAGCTGTTTCCCAAAGAATTGTTGGCCCTATTTTTTTCCATGACACAGTTACAGCACAGCGGTATAGAGACAATATTTTGAATCCATTTGTGGAGCAATTACTTGACGACGAACTACGTTTTAAATATTTTCCACAGGACGGTGCAACCGCCCATACAGCCGCCGAAACTATTAACTACTTACGCAATTTTTTCAACGACAGATTGATCAGTTTTCGATCAGACATTGAATTCCCACCTAGATCACCTTGTTTAACGGTTATGGATTACTTCGTTTTTCCTCATTTAAAGGACACTAATTTTAAAACACCAGTTGCAAATTTAGAACAATTACAAGAAAGGATTATCCAAGAATGTGGTAACATTTCTCCAGAGATGCTGGTCAATACTTTCGAAAATATGAAGAGACGTGTGAATTTATGCTTGAAGCATGGCGGTGGCCAATTTCAGCAATTTATGTAATTATTTTTCTTTTTCTTTCTGTATATTCTTACTTTGTTAATTTTGTAAACAACAAAAATAAATTTGTATTAGTCTACTTATTTTATTACTCATTAGTTTGACATATCATGTCTTAATATGAATTTGACAAAAACCTAGATTTGTTTAGATAGGTATATCGTCCCCATATCATTGTGATCTTAACCAAGCCCTACGTTTTTTAATCCAAGCCCGCTTATAATTTTTGCTCGCACAGTATCTTAAATTTGCTCAATGATGACCATTTCAAGAAAGTTAGTGAATAAGAAAATAACCAAAATCAATAAAATATATTATGTATATTATAAAAATGTTCTTAACCTAAGTAATGAAAAATAATTTATGGCTTGATATCCATTACGTTGGGTGTTTCTTCTAAAAGAGCTCCATGTGTCCTTAGTCCGGGGGCCGCGTTACAGTAATCGGCAGTACAAAAATAACAGTTAAAACTTGAAATATCAGGATAATAAGAAAAAAGAGTCCTATGTATGTCGTTGCAGGTGTCACCAGATAGATCACATCCTCTTGAAACCACAAATTGTTTTTCTAAAAAAAAATTGAATTGTAAGTTCCGATTAATACCCCATAGCATTGAATATCAAACTATAAGAAGGCCATATAAGCAGATTTCCTAAATCTGCTACGTTAAATTCATAGATGGCACAATGAGTTCACCAACAATAAAGCGTGTTGATACAGCCACCAACGGCAAGCCTTTTCACTGCTAAATTAAAACATTGTTGCCGCCTCTCTGTTTGACTTGCTGCATGATCCTCTACCCACTACCATAACCATACCGTCACGCGCATCGCGGTGCCTGGATTGCCTTGCACTGGCATAGTATATCGTCGGCTTAGTGCAAAAATGCATTAAGTCAAAATTGACAGTTTTGAGTAAAACCCAGTTTTAGGAAATGGCGAAGTTTAAAGTGATTTTTTTTAAATGTGCAATAATGTTATGCCTACGAAGTTATTATGTGCATATGTACAAACTTTTTCAATATATTTTTACATATATATATTATTTATTATATGCACAATTCATTAAGTGACTGAGTAAGGTTTCGACCCAACTACAAATAGCTAAAATGATTTTATATTGCTATTTTTCGACGAAATAAAACCTATTTTAGTTATGCTTGCTGTTATTATCAAAAACATACATTCGGCTGGAATTGAGAACCTCCTATTTTATTGTCTGTTAAAAATGCTTAAATCCTTAAAAATTCCAATAAAATACGATATGCGGCAACACCACGACATCACATCGGTAAATTTGAGACATCTGTTGCCGAGGCGCTTCATTTATAACTATAGATTTACGATCAATTCCACAATGGCGGCCAAACCGACCAAATGCAGAATAAAACAGGGTTGTCAAGTTTCCTCGAAGATCCGCTATTCTTATAAAGTTTGATATGCAATGCCCATAGTAATATTTCTGGGTTTTCCATAAAAATATTGGATTTTAAAATTGGTTACCAGAAAAAAAGGTGTACAAATTTGAAAAGAACAGTTATTTCTTTATTTTTTTTTAAGGCGGGCTATAGTTGTCTAAAGAGGTACAATTAATATGGAAATACGGATATTGGTGGGTATAGTCTCATAAAACACAAAGAAACGGTTTTGAGATTCAAGAACCGATTTTTTTTTTGCAGTAATGAATCTGATATTATTTAGTTAAGTACTAATTATACTCATAGCCATCGAGAAATCAAAAAAAGGCAATTCAATTGACTTTATTGTTTGCCTAACGTATTAAGGTTTTGTGTAAATTTTAATACGTTATTCAATTATTTACAAAAGAAGAACACAGTATTTTCTTGCAATATTAAAGATGTTTGCTGAAGTTCATAAAAAGCCAGAATGTTAAAAGAATTTATACTTACGAGTGATGTACGATACTCTTGTACAAACGTAGTTATCAGCACAAACTGACACATTGACTGATGGGTATGGGCTCATGGGGTCAACACAAGCAGTGTGATCTTCATCCGAGTAAGAGTTGCAGAAGTAGCAAGTTCGACCTCCAAGAACACCTAAAGCAAAAATGTTATGTTATAATAAATAATGGACTTAAGTACATAAAACCATCCTAGTTTAGGTTTGATTTCTTACAATAAGCAACAGCAAAAAAAGACTATTTGATAAAATTTACCAAAACCATTTTTTACACCAACAAATTATATATTTAAACGTATTGTATCAAATTAATTCAGTAGGAAACCATGTTTTTATTCGCTAAAAATGTTTAAAAATTAGTTTTGGATACATTTTAAACAATAAATTAACTAACCAGCCAATTGGACTGTGCAAAAATATTGTTTTGTCACTGTCATGGGTGTAACAATAGTTATTTATACTACAAGGGATGTAAGTAACATTTACTAGTTGAGAACGATTTTGCGCCCGAGCGACAGCGAGGGCTGGTTATAAAGTTTGAGACTAGTAAATATACTCACATCCCGTGAAAGTATAAAACATTTTTTCTCCCCCCCCCCCCGCAGAATTTATTCTTGGATTTTTATTAATTTAATTCGATACTTTTCCTATGAAATTATGTACAGCTTTGACCGGTTTCTATAACATCATAATCATAGTCATTGTTGCAACGTCAAGCTGACAGTTTATTATCAAAAATTGAGAGAAATTAAAATTATTGATTTGTATAACAGCCAAATGGATATAAAAGAATCAGCAAATATCGCTTGTCTGTCGCTGCTGCCAGAAAAATCGAGGAAGAGGTATGAAGCAACGTATCAATGCTTAAAGAAATGGTGCCAAACCAAGACTGCTACTGTAGTTTCAGAAACCGTGCTTTTGGCGTACTTTTACGAAAATCTCCTGTATTTAAGTCTCCATCAAGCTTATGGTGTGAATATTCCATGCTGAAGTTCACCCTTTTCATAGAGGAAAACATAGATATTTCCAAGTATCCTAAATTTCGAGCATTTTTAACAAGTAACAATTACGGATATAAACCCCAAAAATCTAATGTGTTTGACAGGGAAGATGTAAATAAATTCCTGTTTGAAGCCCCCGATGATATTTATTTAATGATGAAGGGAATTGGGAATTGCCGGAGCGTGCCGTTCTAGTGAACTCTGTGCAATGAAAATGGACAATGTTGAATTAAGGCATGAAGTCATATTTGTTACTATTCCTGATTCCAAAAATGGAATGGCACGCAAATTTATAGTGACTAAAAGTGACGATGAGAAGGTTTGTTATTTCAAAATAGTTCGGGTTTGTTCGTTGATTGAAATTGATAATTCCAAGTAAAATTGCAAAATTTCTTAACTTTCAGAATTTTAAGGAGTATACTGGACACTCCCTTAGAAGAACGTCGGCCACTTTATTGGCGACTACTGGAGTTGATGTCTTAGCCCTCAAGCGACATGGCGGATGGAAATATGCAACTATTGCGGAAAGTTATGTAGCGGAGAGCTTCAACAATAAAAAGGAAGTTGCAAATAAAATTTTATACAATATAACGAAGCCAGAAGTCTCCTGCAGTACGTCAAGAGTAAAAGAAAACTTGGTTAGAGATGGAGAAATTGTGGAGTCAGAACATTTCATACAATTTGAGAAAAAACGAGAAAACAGTTATCCAAATTTTGTAAATAATGTTCATAATTGTAATAATTGTATTATTAATATTCATATGACTTAATGTTACTCAATTTTTAGAAATCATTGTTTTTATATGGCATAAATTACTACCACCCAAGGGTGGTAAGTTGACTTACAACCCGTCATCAAGGGCAATCGATACCTTTTTGGTAATTGTTACATACGTCCTTCAAAACAGTGTCATAATGCGTTGTTTACAGCATAGGGAGGAGAAAAAGTTTATTTTATAACCATATACTTATACGAGAAGGTTTTAATTCTAGTAGTCACAATAAAATAATAATAAACTTTTTGTGGATTAATTCAAACAAAAACAACAGAAAATGTGGGTGACATTTTAATATTGGTGCTGGTGATTAGATAAATTGTCGAATTTAATAACCTATAAAGTAACAAAATAACCAATTGGTGAACTACTGCTCCCTAATAGATTTTTTAACCCTATCCTTTTCCTGTACACAGAAAAATCAATAGGACACTGATTTGTATTCCATTTCTCTTCTTATCTACGAACATTGGTGCCCAGAAATAAATATTTTTTCTTCATCATCTGCTGGTAAAAGTATTTTAACAAATGGATATGGTTTCTAAATAATAAAAAAAGCTTACCTGCTAAAACGGTGCAAAGTAGAACGAAAATTGTTGAACGGAACATGATTACAGTTATTGTTAATTCGCAGTTCAAAAACGATTGTTTAGATTATGTTATATTTCATTATTTATAGATGGACAAACGGCTCATATCGTGCACTTAAAACTTATTTATCTACTTTACATATAAATTTTCCCATAATACTTACAAGAGATTAATTTGTTATTACTTGACCTATTACTCAATTTTTTTGGAAAGTACAAACAACTCCTTATAATAGAATAATAAAAACTTTTGAGTATTGTAACGTATGGGTTTTTTTGTTGAGTGCAATTCTTATTTTTATCAGGAATTAGCATTAAAAAGGTTTAATATTTAATGTAGCTTATCTAAACATCAAAACATTATAAGCCGGGTAGCAAAGAAATTTTAATAATGTTAGTAACCAGAAAACTTTGACTGTGACATAAATGATACTAGTAGGAATGTTTATGTCACAATCAAATTGGTCAATTGGCTTAGTTCTTGATATATTGTGCGAGCAAAAATGATTTGCATCAAAGGGGGCCTTGCATCTAAGGACGTAATGCTTAGCCGTAGAGCTTAATACCTGTTGGGTGTCAGTAACTACCTGAATTAACAATCAATCAGTTATTCAGTCATCTTTAACAGTCGTAACAAGTAATTTGATTTATCGCTAATTTTTCCAATTTCTTGAACAATTCACACAATGGGCTTTACGGAACAGCACAAAACATTCATCGTTGAACCGTATTTTCGAAACATGGTTAGAGTCAATGGTGAGTGGCAATACAATCCGGGTTTGTGCATGGACGATGCTGGCAATACTTTCGAAAATATGACGAAACGTGTGAATTTGTGCTTGGAGCATGGCGGTGGCCAATTACAGCAATTTATGTAATTCTTTTTCTTTTTCTTTTTCTTTCTGTATATTCTTACTTTGTTAATTTTGTAAACAACGAAAATAAATTTGTATTTGTCTACTTATTGTATTACTCATTAGTTTGGCATATCATGTCATAATATGAATTTGACAAAATTTTAACCTAGATTTGGTTAGATATATTATCGTCCCCATATCATTGTGATCTAAACCAAGGCTTACGTTTTTTAATCCAAGCCCTCTTTGATGCAAATAATTTTTGCTCGCACGGTACTAATGGCACAGATTTGAATGAGCCTTATGATAATATGATGTTCTCCTGTTATAATAACGCATCTTCTTCATCTTAACGCCCCAATCAAGTAGAAATTGCATAATTATTTTATTAGATACAAGATCTAAAAAATTGCATTAAAAACACAGGTCCGTATTAAAAAAAAAAACAAAAGACAAAAAGCCGGAATCAATATCTGATAAAAGCACGTTGTTGAAAATAAAAAGTGGCAATAAAAATGTAAAGTATCTCATGCCTATTTCTAGCCAACATTTATTATTTACAATATGTTAACAGGTATTTTAGGAGAAGAAATCAGTGGCGGATTAAAAACCCTTTACCTCTAATTTTAATTTACACAGACTTAAAAATATAGTAATAACATGTGCCCTAACTAATTTTACAACTCTAACAAATAAAACATTAAATAACTCGTAAATTTGTTCAATCTAAACCTAATCCATTTTACTATCAGAACCGTCATTTAGGTTAATAACAATGGGTTGTATATTAGTTTGTATATAAATTTACGAATCTTCAACTTTTTAGTTTATCCAAATAAGGGACAACCTGTTCTTCATAAAAGTAATATATTTTGTTGACATTCTTCCCAACGATGATGTTGAAAATCATTGAGTTTTTTTATGTTTGTCGTTCCTGTACTGCTTAGGATATCTTTTATAGACGACATTGGCATTTTTGTAAGTAAACAGGTTTTCCTCAAGGCGCCTTGCTTGACGAATCCTCTATTTATTAATGTTTCGTACACATTCTTAACTTAATTTGTTTTGCATCCAATGATAAGTGATTTCGTGTTCCTCAACTAGATGCACCACAGCGATAATTTTCCCACGGGCGGCCACATAATAAAAAAACTAGTTAAACACTAATATTTTTTTGCACTTCAGAATAAACATTTCGACAAATTGCTGAAAGGCACGATACATAGGCTTCCTCAAGGCTGATTTATACAGTGTGACCAGTAAAGTACGCATAATATGGGATTTTTTTTATTAATAGCTTTATTCGAAATTTGATTTTGGCATCAAGTTCTGCTTCGATCGAGATAAAAATTAAGCCAAAAAAATAGTAGTCACGTGATTTGCAATATCTGTCAAATTTTAATTTTTTTCAAAAATAATTCAAAGTTGGGTTATTTCTGAAAGTATCGAAAAAAGTTATTAGATAAAGTTTTTTAAATGCAGTTTCTAGTCCACATGCAAAATTTTAGCTGCATATTTGATTTTTTACCCATATTTTTTAAATTGCACCACTTTTGCAAAATAAGACTCAACGCAACCTTACTTCTTAGTTTTGACAATACTTTATTTCAGATACATTTTCTTTAAAGTAGCGCCATATTAAATGTGTGTTATTCTACAAAATCGGGCTATTAAAATTCGGTCGCATGTGATGCAAAGTTTATTTGTTTTTGACCCTGTATAAGGTAACTTAACTAAAAAAATCAAAAATACCTGATTTACTGAAATTTTGCATGTGGGCTAGAATCTGCATTTAAAAAAACTTTTTCTGATAACTTTTTTCGATACTTTCAGAAATAACCCCACTTTTGAATTATTATTTGAAAAAAATTAAAATTTGACAGATAATGCGAATCACGTGACTACAATTTTTTGCTTAATTTTTATCTCGATCGAAGCAGAACTTGATGCCAAAGTCAAATTTCGAATAAAGCTATTAATTAAAAAAAAATCCCATACGATGCGGACTGTAGATACTGGTCACACTGTATATACTAATTGTACCAAGCCCGGCCCTGAAGTCAAAATGGTGCCTAAGTAATAATTGCAAACGCCATAAACGTATACGAATACGGGATGGACCTACCTGCTCTTGATTGACTTGAACGAGGACAATAATATGTCTGTGCAAAATAATAGTAAACAATTGTCACCCTGTAGACCTTTCAGGTATACAACAATGAGGTTTTTTTAAAACAAATGACAGGTAGCAAAAGCCAAGACGATGTACTTTGAGATATACTTTACGTGATATTAATTTTTATCCATGGATAAACATGGATTTTCTGTTTTTTTTTTTCGAATATCTTCAACGGCTACTCGGAGTTTTCTAAATTTTTTAAGTTGTTAGTCATCTCCAAATTGTACAATTTTGCCCCAATTTAACCTTTCCTGTATTTCTTGCCATTTGCGAGATCTTAATGCTGATCAACGAATTCCTAACACCCCGTATAGTCCGGTGTACAGTTATATATAGTTATTAAAAGGAAGCGTATTTGAAGCACATTGCTGAATTGGTGTATTAATGTTTTCTTATACAGGGTCTTGCCATATACCTATCTTCAACCGTTTACGAAATATTACAATTTTAATGCTGGTATTGATACATGGAGTTATGTACTTATGTACATGTATTTCCTATTTAAGTTCTATTGAAATAATTATTAAAATATAATAGATTTCAATTAGCATAAGGTTCGTAAGTTGATGCGTAAAAATATACTGTACAACTCGGGTTCGTTTTGTTATGTGTTTTCATCTGGCCCTCCTGTTTGTTCATAACATGTTTTGATCGACCCAGAGCGAGAAGCGATTATGCTTGTTCCTTTCATTTTAGGTTTTATTGAAATAAACATAACCTTCTGTATGCCTTAAATCAAAATATTATAATAAACTTAATAACTTTTTACAATTGCTGGCTGAATGGCAGACCTGTCAAAGCAAAAAAGAAAATTGTCCATATTCCGCACTGACAATTTTCTTTCAAATGATGAAGCTCGAAAATAGCAAGAAAAAGTATTTCGTCAGGACATCGCATTAGTCCACATAATATACCACAAGTTAGATGTTCTTTTTCATATTCGAATCATTTTAATCTGTTCTCGTAAATCAGCAGTGAAGCGTTTTGAAATAAATTGTAAAAGAAATGTTATATTAAACAACCTTAACATTATTTATTTTTGTTGTAATTACAATATATTCAGGGCGATTTTACATTTTTGATGTTACTTCTCTTAATTCAAGTTTTAAGATCCACCATTGCATAAATTGGTTAAACAAGCGCTGCATACAAATGCAGCTAGATCAGGATAGTAATTAGCAAGTTCTTGATGCAGCTTATTGCAAGTGTCGCCATCTGGATCACATCCCCTTGAGACCACAAATTGTTTTTCTAAAAAAGAATTACTTGTATAACACTGTATAATATTCTAAACAGCCTCAATAGGTGTTAAGTGAGACCTATATATTATTACTAGCAAGTACCCGGCCTGCGTTGCAATGCCAGGCATTATACGCCTCTGAGATAATAATAAGGCGAGTTCACCATCACGTCAAGATTTATAAATGCAAACCCGAACAAACCTCTAAATTTATCAGTGTTTCTCTACAATATTATGCATGTATTATACATAAAAACCTTCCTCTTGAATCACTCTATCTATTAAAAAAAACTGCTTCAAAATCCGTTGCGTAGGTATAAAGATTTAAGCACATATAGCTGGGGACAGACGCGACAACGACTTTGTTTTATACTATGTTAAGATGAAGAAATTAAAACAGAAGTAATACCTAAATCTCGTCCATTATCGGCACATGCTAAGTTAAACACTCAAAAGGCTAAAGCCGGGTTGTACAAAGGTTTTAAACAAAAATTAACTGACCATTAAAGGCCGAGATACAATTAAAAAATGAAAATACTTTTAACACGCGCATTATACAATATTTTATCTGCAAATTCTATTAAACAAGACACTAAAATGAACAAAAAAATTAATACCTAATTCTACCAGACTCAAAATAATTAAAGCCATATAATAATTAAAAATTAAGTGCTTTACCTTACTGGTAATCAATGTGTATTGGTGTGAGTAACTAGCGTATGGATAATCATCTCCAAGGAAACGATTGAAATGTGGAAATAAATGGAGCAGCTAGTACCGTGCGAGCAAAAATTATTTGCATCAAAGAGGGCTTGGATTAAAAAACGTAGGGCTTGGTTTAGATTACAATGATATGGGGACGATATATCTAACCAAATCTAGGTAAAATTTTGTCAAATTTATATTATGACATGATATGCCAAACTAATGAGTAATAAAATAGGTAGACAAATACAAATTTATTTTTGTTGTTTACAAAATTAACAAAGTAAGAATATACAGAAAGAAAAGGAAAAATAATTACATAAATTGCTGAAATTGGCCATCGCCATGCTCCAAGCATAAATTCACACGTCTCTTCATATTTTCGAAAGTGTTGACCAACATCTCTGGAGAAATGTTACCACATTCTTGGATAAAAAAAAATTGAAAACTCATGTAGTGGTGCGACTTGCAAGGAGTTTCCCGAAAATACAATGAAGATATATTTTACGCATATCTAAGGTATGGGAGTCTTCTTCTCGTTGGTCTTACTACTCAATGATGGGTAAAGCCATGTTGAAATTAAATTGCAATATAGATATGAGCAAATATTATAAACTTATCACTATTTTGAAGCGAAAACGAGAATGCCACACTAGTCTATGATTTTGACGAGAGATCAAATTGAGCAGTTTCTAAAAAAATCATCAGACGATAAGAATTTTGTGATGACAGTAGCCCTATATTGGGTATATTTGGTGCTTGTCGCAGAGAAGAGCTGTACCATTTGACAATCGACAACATAGAGGAATTATTGGTTACTACATTAGTGCTGAACATTCCAGATACAAAAACTAAGGTTCCTCGAACTTTCACTGTAGTTGAGTTATTTAGAAAATACATAGCTCTTCGGCCAGCAGATATGGGACATCGTCGAATTTTTATCAACTATAAGAAGAATAAGAAAAAAAAATTTCTAAAAATCCAGTTGGTATCAATAGTTTCAGTAAAATTCCTGCTGTTAGAGCAGAATTCTTAAAGTTTCCAGATTCGAAGCTTCTCACTGGTCACTGTTTCCGTCAGTCTTCGGCCACTTTACTCGGGTGCAAACCTGTAAACTATCAAAAGACAAGGTGGATGGTATTTCTCACTAGTGACAGAAGGATATATTAAGAACTGACTGGAAAATAAGAAGACAATTAAAAGCCTTGTTGGGACGTCGTCGTCTTGTATTATTCTTTCTTTTTCACCCACAAGCACACAAACTGACAAAAAAATCTTGATTTGAGCCATCAATTGTACTATAAATGTCAATGTTAATAATAAAAGTTAAAAATATCTTGCATTTAATTTTAACACTAGTATTAAATGTGACCCACTTTCAACACTAGTGTCATAAAATGACATTCCAGACACTGATAACAATCGTTAAAAAGTATACTTTAGTATTTGTAAATAAAATATCTAAAATTATTCTAATTAGTGGTAAAAAAATGTCTTAATAGTCGGTGAAAACGAAAATGTTTAATATGCCTTGAAATGGCGCTAATTGTTTTCACAGCCTATATATATATATATAGATCAGGGCTGAATGAAGCCTTTGAAAATGGTAAAAAGTGAAAAAAAATAATAGTAGGATGAAACCCATTGGAAAAGGAAGAGAATATAACAAAAATGAAAGGAAAAATAATTTACGGAAGATCCGAGGTCGGGAAGTGACAAGGGGTGAGTTTTTAAGGGTAAAAAACGATTTATCTCGATTTCCGGCAAAACTACAAGTCCTATGGAAAAACGTTAAATGGCAAAGTTGTAGGTAATAAAAAGATCTACAACTTTAATTATATTTAGAACGACTACTTTCGCATATTTTTTGCGATCTTTATGTTTTATGGATTTGTAATTTTTTTGTTTATCAATGTAACATAGAATCTTACGTTTTTCGAGTAATTAAAGTATAAATTTTAATAAATAACTCAAAATTGTACATAATAATAAAAAAAAATCGGATTAGAGTTTTTTTCGTTTCTTTGCATTTTTTAAGAACATTTACCATAGTAACGTATTTTTTTACACCATCAGAAAGTAGAGATTACAGCGAACAAAAAGCTCACCAACTTTTTTAAAAAAGCAGATATTTTGACGTAAAAATTTTCGATTGAAAATTAGGGTGCTTTTTCGATATTAAGTCAAAATAAGGTGAAAAAATAAATATTTTAAATCAAAAAAATTACAGTGTGTTTGGGACATAAAAAGGTAAGTTTTTACCAAATTTAGTGAAAAAAAAAATTTTTCTTGTAAAAGATAAAAATAAAAAACCAAAAACTTGGTTCTTTGAATTTTTTGAGGTTATGTGAAAAAAGTGTTATTACAAAAGTTGTAGATCTTTTTATTACATACAACTTTGCTATTTAACATTTTTCATAGGACTTGTAGTTTTGCCGGAAATCGAGATAAATCTTTTTTACCCTTAAAAACTCACCCCCTTCCACTTCCCGACCTCGGATCGCCCGTATATTATTTTTCCATTAATTTTTGTTATATTCTCTTCCTTTTCCAATGGGTTTCATCTTACTATTATTTTTTTTGGTAACAAAAATTATCGACCCTGGTCTATATAGATAAACATACGTGTAATGTAAGAAACCCTCGTGCAAGCATAATAATCCGGACAAGTTGTGTAATTGACTGCCGGATATGGGCTCATTGGATCTACGCAGGCGGTGTGGTCCGAGTCGGAGTAGGAGTTGCACAGATAGCAGGTTCGATCTGCAAGTACTCCTAAAACAAAAATAACATAGGATACCATGAAATTAAGGCAGTAGAAAGGTTGATAACAATACGTAAACAGTTTCTCCAATAGGAACTTTATATAACAGGTATAATGGAAAAAGTATATTAATTTAATATGATATACATAGCGACTTAAAAAGTAACTAGTAGATGACTAGAGAGTAATGTAACCAACATATTTATATTTAAAACACAGTCACGACTATACCAACAGCAACAATAAACCTTTTTGGAGACGCTCTTTTCAAATGAAATAACAGCGATCATATTATATGCGACTTCCTACTGAGGAAAATTATCTAATACAGCAGGTTTGCTAAGACATAGTTTGGATTGATAGCTTATTTTTTATTAACCTTTATCATTGAATATCAAGCTATAAGAAGGCCATATAAGCAGATTTCCTAAATCTGCTACGTTAAATTTATAGATGACACAATGAGTCACCAACAATAAAGCGTGTTGATCCAGCCACTAACGACAAGCCTTTTCACTGCTAAATTAAAACATTGTTGCCGCCTGTCTATTTGACTTGCTGCATGAGTTTTTTAAATTTACTTTTATAGCTTATCGTAAAACTTGATTTCACATAAGTACCTACTACTATCCTAGATTTAATAAGTAGTTTACCTTTATTTTCCTACCTAGTCCAAAGTCTAGACCTAAAAATGTCCCTATTTTTAATTGCTTAGTAGAATATAATATTTTCAACCTTTTGACGTTCCAACGTTAATTACATGAAAACATATTGACTGCCATGTTTTCTATTTCTAACAGAATTAAATGACGACTCTCACTATTCAATACATACCTAGGCTACAACGTATATGTTGGGTAAAATATGAATGATGTGCGGTTTGTATAACTTGGTTTTTATTTGCAATTATTACTACTTTTTAAAATGGTTAAAATAAGTAGGTTTTACTTTCCTGCTTAAGAAACATCCAGTTTGTTTGTATTAGTGTATTACGTATTTTGCTATTTTTCGACGAGATAAAAACTATTTTAGTTATACTTGCTGTCGCTTTTTATCTACTTTTATTTGTTTGACATTTAACACCTAATGCATCGGTAAAATCTTTGTGAAAATCGGTCCAATTACCCCGGAGTAATCAGCGTACATATTATTATCAAAACATACATTCGGCTGGATTTAAGAACCTCCTATTTTATTGTCTGTTAAAAATGCTTATATCATTAAAAATTCCAATAAAATACGATAGGCGGCAACACCACGACATCACATCAGTGAATTTGAGACATCTGTTGCCGAGGCGCTGCATTATAACGACAGATTTAAGGTTAGAGTTACAATCAACTCCACAATGGCGGACAAACCACCTCCAATACGTCTAAAACTGGGTTGTCAACTTTTCTCGGACATCCGCCATTCTTATAGTTTGATATTCAATGCCCTTATTAAACAAATTGCTGGTGTATCAAACACGCTTTAGTGTTATATCAATTTTAGATTTGCTAGAACAGTGTTTCTATTGGTAGTAACCAGTTCCATTAGCAGCACAGTCTTGTTGAATAATGAACTACTTTTACTACAGCAATTTGGTTAAGAAATAAATTGTATCTTCTCAATGCGACCCATTTTGTTCCCAATAAAGAGCTTTCTCTACAATTAAGAAAGCAGAACAGTGTCGTTGTTCGAAGGCTTCTAGCGGTCCTGTCTGAATTTGAGTTTCATTGATCGCATCAATACCTGTTTCCATCAATTTATTTTTATTTTGCATTTAAGTTTTTTTTTAACTTTGCATGTCAGATAAAGCGATAGAAGATTCTTGTTTCGCACATCCCATCTTTAGTATTGGACCATTGGAATTTAACCATCGCAGTAAACCATGTTGCATATTAGATAATCACATGCAACGATAAGAACAATATCACTCTAGAAGCTATTCAAATTTTTGAGAACAACAGTACTGATTTTTAGTGCAAAGTATATGCTTTATTAATCGTAGCAAGTAAAAATTATTATGATCAAGTTTCATTTCAGAGAGTGGGAGGCAATAACTCTAAAACTTAAATTAATAAGACTTTCTACGTTCTCCATTATCTTTTTACTATTTTTTAATTCCAACTTACCTACTAAAATCATGGAAATAAGGACAAATATGAGAGTAATGATTCGGGCCATGATTTTGATATCAATTATTTCACTTTTTAAGTGCAACTGCAATAATTAATTATTGTGTACGAAATTTATATGCTCATGAAATACTTAAAAATCATCTTTGGCGGTCTTGAGCTAAATTTTTCATTATTAAACTGATAACATATTATCTAATTTGAAGGAGTAGCGATAAAATAAATAACCTATTTATAATTAATTGATGAGGTAATAAAAAACCCTTAATAAATTATTCACCGCGAAAAATCATTTTTCCTTAAGGAAATAGCAGGTTTCCATTTTCGCATCACTATGTATGTTGTACAGTGTGACCAGTAAAGTCCGCATCATATGGGATTTTTTTTTTATTAATAGCTTTATTCGAAATTTGACTTTGGCATCAAGTTCTGCTTCGATCGAGAGGAAAATTAAGCAAAAAAATAGTAGTCACGTGATTCGCATTATTTGTCAAATATTAATTTTTTTCAAAAAAGAATTCAAAAGTGGGGTTATTTCTAAAAATATCGAAAAAAGTTATTACAAAAAGTTTTTTTTTAAATGCAGTTTCTAGCCCACATGCAAAATTTCAGCTGCCTAAGATAATTTTGATTTTTTACCCACCACTAAAATTTATTGACACTTTACTGATGACACTGTGTTCTTTTTTGTGTTAATATTAAGGTGTATTACTTTCAGACAAAAACTACGTTTTAAAAAATACTTATTTTAGAAGTTACCTTATACAGGGTCAAAAACAAATAAAGTTTGCATCACATGCGACCAAATTTTAATAGCCCAATTTTGATTTTCTAGAAAAACACACATTTAATATGACGCAGCTTTAAAGAAAATGTATCTGAAATAAAGCATTGTCAAAACTAAGAAGTTTTATGTAGGTTGCGTTGAGGCTTAATTTGCAATAGTGGTGCAATTTACAAAATATAGGTAAAAAATCAAAATTATCTTATGCAGCTGAAATTTTGCATGTTATTAGAAAAAAACTTTTTCTAATAACTTTCTTCGATATTGATAACCCCACTTTTGAATTATTTTTTGGAAAAAAATAAAATTTGACAGATAATGCGAATCACGTGACTACTATTTTTTTGCTTAGTTTTCATCTCGATCGAAGCAGAACTTGATGCCAAAGTCAAATTTCGAATAAAGTTATTAATAAAAAAAATCCCATATGATGCGGACTTTAGATACTGGTCACACTGTATTGAGACTTTATTTCTCTACTCTTGCGATACAACAAATTTTTTATAACTCTTGTCACATTCTACTATGATTATATTATTAAAGTTCAAATATCATTGGACCTTTAAACCATCGTCGGCATAAGAAAGGAGAAACTGAATTCGTAAGATACTTCTTATGCAATACGATCCAAATAAAATTTTTTGATTGCACTGGTTAGAGCCATCAGGAAAAGAAAACAGATATTCCAGTTGAACCAAATTTGAAAATATATTATACGATTTACAGCAACGATTAAGAGGCGAGCTACAATGATAATTTGTTGTACTGGGCTGTGTATGGAAAAAAAAACTTGTTTCGCGTGTTATAGGATGAAACGTTTATATTAATTAATAAATTAATAATTGGTGTTGAATCAATAATGTTGTTGAGAATTTTGTAGGCAAATTTTATGTCGTACATTTGCCTTCTATCCTCAAGTGATAATAACTTTAGATTTCGTTTGATTAAGGTAAAGTTGTCGTTTACATAAAATTAATAGCATAGATATTTTATAAATTTTTCTAGGATTTTTCAATTTTACCAACATAAACATCAAATTGAGGGTTCCAGTTCACCAATTCAAATGAAAGTACACTATTAACGTATAACCTGTATAATTTACGAATAGATTCTATAGGTTTAAAACCCCTATAAGTTCTTATAATAATATCAAATGATTTTTTACCTTTGATGGTAATTTGCTGGATATGGTTATCAAATAACTTTTTACAGTCAAAACAAACACCTATGTCTTTTACGATGGAAACTCTTAGTGATATACTGTAGATAGTATAATTTGATAAAATTTTATTTATATTTCTAGAAAACGTAATACAGTGTCACCAGTAGCGTCCGCATCATATGAGATTTTTTTTTATTAATAGCTTTATTCAAAATTTGTCTTTGGCATCTGGTTCTGCTTCGATCGAGATGAAAATGAAGCAAAAAAATAGTAGTCACGTGATTTGCATTATCTGCCAAATTTAAATTTTTTCCAAAAAATAATTCAAAAGTGGGGTTATTTCTAAAAATATCGAAAAAAGTTATTGGAAAAAGTTTTTTTAAATGCAGTTTCTAGCCCACATGCAAAATTTCAGCTGCATAAGATAATTTTAATTTTTTTACCTATATTTTGTAAATTGCACTACTTTGGCAAATTAAGACTCAACGCAACCTACATAAAACTTCTCAGTTTTGACAAGGCTTTATTTCAGATACATTTCCTTTAAAGTAGCGCCATATTAAATGTGCGTTTTTGTACAAAATCAAAATTGGGCTATTAAAATTTGGTCGCATGTGATGCAAAGTTTATTTGTTTTTGACCCTGTATAAGGTAACTTCATAAAATAGGTATTTTTGAAAACGTAGTTTGTGTTTGAAAGTAATACACGTTAATATTAAGACAATAAAGAACACATTGTCATCAGTAAAGTGTTCATTAAGTGGAAAATAAATTTTAGTTTAACTTAACGTAAAGTTTATCTATTTTCAACGATTTAATTTAAAACCCCTTTAATTTATTTTTTATTTTTTTACTTTCAGACACAAACTACGTTTTCAAAAATACTTATTTTATGAAGTTACCTTATACAGGGTCAGAATCAAATAAAATTTGCATCACATGCGAGCAAATTATAATAGCCCAATTTTGATTTTGTAGAAAAACACACATTTAAAGAAAATGTATCTGAAATAAACCATTGTCAAAACTAAGAAGTTTTATGTAGATTTCATTAAGTCTTATTTTGCAAAAGTGGTGCAATTTACAAAATATAGGTAAAAAATCAAAATTATCTTATCCAGCTGAAATTTTTGCATGTGGGCTAGAAACTGCATTTAAAAAAACTTTTTCTAATTTTTTCTCGATACTTTCAGAAATAACCCCACTTTTAAATTATTTTTTGAAAAAAATTAAAATTTGACAGATAATGCGAATCACGTGACTACTATTTTTTTTGCTTAATTTTCATCTCGATCGAAGCAGAACTTGATGCCAATGTCAAATTTCGAATAAAGCTATTAATAAGTAGTATAACATTTTTTAAGATTAAGACGAAAAGATTATTTAGGTCCTGTTAAATGAGCAAGACGTTAAAGTGATTAGTGAGTACCTAAAAAAACTTTTAAGTCATCTGCCTATATTAAAAAATAACAAAATTTAAAGCAGCCGACAATATCATTTACATAAATATTAACTAAAAGAGACACTAGATGAGACCCCTGAGACCTTCTAGAACTTACCTCAGTAGGAGGTGATGAAAACATACTAATTTTGATAGCTTGGGTTCTGTTTAGGTTGCCACCTGTCCTTTTTTGAAAAGAACTGTCCTTTTTTTAAAGAAAATGTCCTTGCTGCTTTTTAGGGTTGAAAATGTCCTTTTTTAAAACGATAGGTCCTTACCACTCGACACCTCATCATGGGCCAAGACACGGCGTCGACACCACACTCACACTCCCCAAGAATCACAGAGTATTTTTATCATTTTAAAAATACTCAAAATGTTTTTTCCTTAATTTCGTTTTTGTTGAGCATACCTGCAAGTTCAGCATTTTCTGGACGAATTTTTTCCGTGATGGGCACCAAATGGAGAGACGAAAGAAATCGTTGCTCCACAGAATTAATTCGTTCAGAATTGTTAATTTTTATTTTAATTTTAAGGAAACTTGTCAAGAATTTTTTGAGCTAATAAAAAATGACAATGTTGCCCTGGAGGCAGCAAAATCAAACAAGAAATATTCATTTAAATTTAATATTGTGTAAAAATGAGTTGTATAAGCTAGAGAGGTCAGTCAATTAAATTGAATTTGGCATACCTACTAGACGCATTTTTCTTGAATTTGTCCTTTTTTACTTTACAAGAAAGGTGGCAACCCTTTCTGTTGCTGACATAAGAAGACAGCCTTCGAAGCAGACTCGCATAAATACCGACCTCAGCAAGTTTATATCATACCAAAATGTTATGGTCAATTTTGTCAAATGCCTTACTTATTAAAGAGATTAAATTTTTACAATCAATTAGTACTTACTACAAAATGCATACATAAATTTACGGCCGCATGATGATGAATTTATATTTTTGGTAATATTTTCATTAAGATAAGCTAGGTAACTGAAATTTTTATTTAAATATAAAGAAATAATGTTAGAAAGCACCACAAAAATGTACATATTAAAGGTTCTTGTGTTGCTGCTTTGTTTCGATAGCAAATTTATAACAATTGTATTGCGAACAAAGCCGCAGGTACCCGCTGGTATTACATATAACTAAAGGAATGAATGTATATAAAACTTATACAACTAATTACTACATTCCAGGCTCTTCATTCTGTTAGCCACAATTTTGTCGACATGTTTTTTCATCCGGAAGCATCATTGCAATAGTCCGTTCCACAGGTATAACACACAAACGAAGCAACATCGGGGTAGGATTGGTTAAGCAATTGGCCAATATTATAGCACGTGTCTCCCGGCGGGTCACATCCTCTTTCAACCACAAATGTTTTTTCTAAAAAAAAAACAACTATATGTATAACAAGGTGACAAAAACGGCCTCAAACCAATCGTGATCAAAGATTTGTGCCAAAATTTAGAATTGTTACGATTTTAATTCAGGAAGAAGTCAAGAGGTTTTAAGTAGAAAACACAAATTGTATACAGTGTCACCAGTAAAGTCCGCATCATATGGAATTTTTTTTCATTAATAGCTTTATTCGAAATTTGACTTTGGCATCAAGTTCTGCTTCGATCGAGATGAAAATTGAGCAAGAAAATAGTAGTCACGTGATTCGCATTATCTGTCAAATTTTCATTTTTTCAAAAAATAATTCAAAAGTGGGGTTATTTCTGAAAATATCGAAAAACGTTATTGGAAAAAGTTTTTTTAAAGTTTCTAGCCCACATGCAAAATTTCAGCGGGATAAGATAATTTTGATTTTTTACCTATATTTTGTAAATTGCACCACTTTTGCAAAATAAGACTCAACGCAACCTACATTAAACTTCTTAGTTTTGACAATGGTTTATTTCAGATACATTTTCTTTAAAGTAGCGCCATATTAAATGTGTGTTTTTCTATAAAATCAAAATTGGGCTAGTAAAATTTGGTCGAATGTGATGCAAAGTTTATTTGTTTTTGACCCTATATAAGATAACTTCATAAAATAGGTATTTTTGAAAACATAGTTTGTTTCTGAAAGTAATACACTTAATATTAAGACAAAAAAGAACACAGTGTCATCAGTAAAGTGTTCATTAACTGGAAAATAAATTTTAGTGGTGGGTAAAAAATCAAATTTATCTTATGCAGCTGAAATTTTACATGTGGGCTAGAAACTGCATTTAAAAAAAACTTTTTTTAACAAGTTTTTTCGATATTTTCAGAAATAACCCCCCTTTTGATTTATTTTTTGGAAAACATTAAAATTTGACAGATAATGCGAATCACGTGACTACTATTTTTTGCTTAATTTTCATCTCGATCGAAGCAGAACTTGATGCCAAAGTCAAATTTCGAATAAAGCTATTAATAAAAAAAAATCCCATATGACGCGGACTTTACTGGTCACACTGTACATATTTTAAGAGGTTCGGTGCATATATTTTAAATAGATCTTAGCCTCATATACCTTACCGCTGTTAAAACAAAAACAAAAAACTACATTTTGCAAGTTTTCATTTATCAAACGTTGCTTTATTGGATTCACTCAAATAAAGACAATAAAGTTTCAATATTACATCGAGGAGAAGAGCGAAGTGACCAGACTTTTGTGTCACAGGATTTAGGAGTCACGTGATTCAACAATCTAATCATTTTGACACAGTAGAACATTTTTTTTTTCGTTATTGCCGAAAATATCAATTTTTAAACCGAAAAGCTTCATCTACATAATTTTTCTCTAATAAACTATCTATTAAGGCTTTAGTTAAAAAAAAGCTTACGTGTTATATATGATACTCGTGTGCAAACATAGTTATCCGGACAAAATGTATGATTAACTTGTGGGTATGGACTCATTGGATCGACGCATGCGCTGTTATCGCTATCGGAGTACGAATTGCATAAGTAACAATTTCGGGCCAAGCCAAATACACCTGAAACAAATAATAAAATAAATATTGTTTTTCTCCTCCCTATATGGTAAATTGGTAAACAACGCATTTTGACACTGTTTTGAAGGACGTAAGTAACAATAATTACCAAAAAGGTATCGATTTCCCTTGACGACGGGTTGTAAGTCAACGAACCACCCTTGGGTGGTAGTAATTTATGCCATATAAAAACAATGATTAATAAAAATTGAGTAATATTAAAAAAATATCAGTTAGATGAAATTAACTTGTTCCCTCAGAAAATAAAATACGGTGTGCAGTAAAAATATTTAATATTTTTATGTTTTTATTTTAAAAAGCCATATAATATTATGAAAACAAACTAATCGGACTTATAACAGACGGTTATTTCTAAGAAAGTCTACAGAAAATCTTATTTTCGTACTGTTCGGTTGCCATTTTTTTTTTAACCGGGTTATTCAGAAAACACGATTAAATCCATTTTTTTTGTCCAAAATAGGCGAAATTTGGAATTTGGGTATAACTTTGAAATTAAAACAATAATTCTTTGTAAAAAAATATTCTAATGAAAGATGGGGAGGTACTTTACTCTTAGCAGAATTTCTCATTTTTGATCCTACCTCGTATACCATAAGAGTTTTACCGGATTTAATGGGTGTTATTTTGGTTTGAGAACATGCAGAACCTATCGAAAATAAAATTAATTTTCTAAACTTAAAGATAAAAAAAACTTTCCCATATGCTGCGCACTTTCTGCCAGTCACTGCATATTAAAAAAAAACTTGTATGGAATTATTTTCTCGGTGTATCCTTAAACTCAAACAAGAAACAGAAGAGTTGTTTTCTTTCGTTGTGTCCGTCTCCAGGCGCTTTCCGCCATATCTTGGCTCACCAGTGAGGCTAGGATCTGACTAAAGAAACGAAACAGGGAACGGTTGATTCTTGCTGAACTTGAACTGCGAAAGAAAGGATGTAGCGAGTAGCGACATCTAGTGCTCAACAGCAAGTTTTTATTAATTCGACATCTACGTCTTTCACATTCTTACAATGTTTACCAGTATATAACCTAATATATTCCCGTAGACACACAAAAAGAAAAATGATACAAATTAATCAATATTCAGATAAAAAGATGTTAATATATTTTACAACTTACCTATGAAAGTTGCGCTCAGTACAATTATAACAGCAACGCGACGAGTCATTTTCTAGTATTGTATACTTTTCTATATAACTCAAATTTTATGGTTCGAAAAAATTATAATTTAAACATAAAATCTTATATAAGTACTACGCAGTGTTTTTCTGGCCTA
Organism: Polydrusus pterygomalis; assembly: GCA_963969555.1. Classification (NCBI taxonomy): domain Eukaryota; kingdom Metazoa; phylum Arthropoda; class Insecta; order Coleoptera; family Curculionidae; genus Polydrusus; species Polydrusus pterygomalis. Next base: position 28,542,615 of record OZ018379.1, read on the forward strand.
GGTTCTGGGAAAGACGATAACACTTATCATTTTTCTCGAAATATTGATACATTAAAATCACCTACTATTAAATAATACCTTATCTTAAAATGAACAAAAGCAAAAAAAGAATCCTACCCTTGAGTTGATAAGATGCTTGTCGATACCTTGACGATGTAATTTTTTATAAGTTTACAATTTTGAAACTGGCTTTTAAGGAAAGTCAAACGTGTTTCAATTTAAGAATCATATCTTTAATATACCGGGTGTCAACGAGATTATTGTACATAGCACCACAGTGTTATGTTAAGAGATATTTTAATCAAATTTGGGTTACTGTAATGTTTGAAAGGGATCTTTATTTTTACCTAGAAACCAACTGAATTTCACTTCTGGTTTAACCGGAACTACGCCATTTATGTTTTTTTTAAATGACAAGCTGTATATTATATTGCACAGTCAAATTCTCCTCAAAATTCTCTTTTCAACGACATACAACAAGTTGACATTTACTTTCAAAATGGCGGCGTAGGAGTCATTTTACCAAAAACAAAATGGTGTCTATAAAACAACGTATGCAATTGATACGGGAAAAATAGTGATAAAATCTTTTAAATTGGTCCTTTTTGTAATTCTTTAAGCACTGACATTTACATTTTCTTCTTTTGTTTTTAAAGGAAGGTATTTTTATACTGTTTAAAAAAATCTTAACTTTAACCATATTTTACATAGTTTTTTTAAATGTTATCATATACTTTTTATTATTTAGTATGAAAGTCTAAAGCATCCTTAAGCACCTAGGGATATTTTCGAAATCAGAATGCGTTTTGCTTCAATAATACATATAATACGTATTAAATAATTAACAACGGCATAGAACAAATTAAAGGGTAAACAGTAAAATAATAACAACAAATTTGTTGTTGTTAATTAAAAAATACAAACAAATTAACCATAAATTAAATGTTCAAAACGATCACCATTTTGGTCACGACACAAATTTATTCTTTCGACATTTTCTCGCAACACATTTTTTAAATTATTTTCATTAATAGTGTTAACTGCTCTTCGTATTATCGCCATTAGGTCTTCCAATGATGTCGCTTTTTATTATTGAAGCAAAACGCATTCTGATTTCGAAAATATCCCTAGGTGCTTAAGGATACTTTAGACTTTCATACTAAATAATAAAAAGTATATGAAAACATTTAAAAAAGCTCTGTAAAATAGGGTTAAAGTTAAGATTTTTTTAAACAATAAAAAAATACCTTCCTTTAAAAACAAAAGCAGAAAATGTAAATGTCAGTGCTTAAAGAATTACAAAAGGGACCAATTTAAAAGATTTTATCACTATTTTTCCCGTATCAATTGCATACGTTGTTTTATAGACACCATTTTGTTTTTGGTAAAATGAGTCCTACGCCGCCATTTTGAAAGTAAATGTCAACTTGTTGTATGTCGTTGAAAAGAGAATTTTGAGGAGAATTTGAATGTGCAATATAATATACAGGTTGTCATTTAAAAAAAAACAAATGGCGTAGTTCCGGTTAAACCGGAAGTGAAATTCAGTTGGTTTCTAGGTAAAAATAAAGATCCCTTTCAAACATTACAGTAACCCAAATTTGATAAAAATATCTCTTAACATAACACTGTGGTGCTATGTACAATAATCTCGTTGACACCCGGTATACACGTGTCTACTTAAGTTGAAACCATATAGAAAACTTTTTATTATTGGTTTTATGGAAAAAAGTTATTCCTTATAAAAAGTTCTGCATGGTCTAAAACTTAAAATGTAACCTTCAGTTATCAAAATTGCACAGTCATATATATATACGAGGTTTATCAGAAATTACGAATTTTGATCAAGAGTAAAGTACCTTTATTTTTGACAACAATACAGAAGAATGTAATGAAGAAAAGCTAATTTGAATTAAAAGTTATATTCAAATATGCAATTACACTTATTTAGCATGAAAATTTAGGTTTTGTGATTATTTACGTTTTACATTTATAAATTATTTGTATTTATCTCTCTTATCTGTTAAAAAAATGTTAACCTTTCCATGTGTTAGTGTTTTTGAAGAACCTTGCAATTTAAATACGTTATGAATGCATAATAATTAATTATTTTAGAAAATGTTATAATTTTTTAACAGATATCTAATAGACATAAATATAAATAATTATTTATTATGTAAAACGTAAATAATCACAAAACCTAAATTTTCATGCTAAATAACTGTAATTGCATATTTGAATATAACTTTTAATTCAAAATAATTTTTCTTCATAACATTCTTCTGTATTGTCAAAAATAAAGGTACTTTACTCTTGAGCAAAATTCGTAATTTCTGGATATACCTCGTATATGACTGGGAAATTTTGATAACTGAAGGTTACATTTTAAGTTTTAGACCATGCAGAACTTTTTATAAAGAAAAACTTTTTTCCATAAAACCAATAATAAAAAGGTTTTCCATATGGTTTCAACTTAAGTAGACACGCTGTGTATTATATGATACAAGACCCAAACGGGTGTCTGCTCAGATTGTACGGGACTACTAAGAGATGGCGCTCTCATTACACTTACATCAACAAAGGTTGATATGATATAGTTTTTAGTACGACAATTGTCAGATCGAAGGTATGAACACCTACTCTGTACTGACGAGACCAAAAGAGTTTGAAACCGGTCTGCAAGTGGTGGTGGTGACATTCTATTAAGATGATTGATTTTCAATTTCTTAGTGGTACTTTGCAATCTGAAACTGCATTTTAATATCTAACTGTGTTAGATGAAATGCAAACTTATTGTTTAAGGATTTTTCAGGTTCTTAGAAAAATATTTTTTAGGCAACCGTCCAACGCTTTTCCTTTGAGAAAGTAGCATTTCTCCGGCCTAGTCCGGGAAGTACGTACTTCCCGGACTAGGCCGGGAAGAATCACATCAATATTAGCAATTGCTCGAATTTTAATATAAATAATAATATAAATAAGAATTAGAATGTTTCTTTTAGTACCAATCTTCTGTTCGAATTTCAATATTTAATACAAATAAGAATTAAAATGTTGGAAATTTTGTTCTACAAAGAAATATATTTATTTATTTATTTATTTATTTATTTATTTATAAGTATCAACTAGTGCCAATTATTACAGATACATCTTACAGCTAGTAAATATAACAAAAAAAAAATTACACAAAAAAAAAACAAAAATAAAACATTAGGAAAGCCTATAAGGCGAACAGGAATCAAAACCCCACAAAAGTGGGTACTCAACTGAGCATCACAATATTACGTCCGTTAATAATTGGTCCTCAGTTTTCTCTCGACCAAATCCTTGAACTGACCAAGACTAGTTCTATCTACATCAATATCTGATGCATACATATTAAAAAGGTGGCACATTTTGTAAATTGGAGAGTTTTTGTAAAGGTTTGTTCGAGAATAGGTCAGATAAAAAATATTTGAGGCTAAAATAAAATTGAGGATATAATAAAGAAATGTGTCTCATTGATTTGTTATTCTACACGGTTACCGAAAAAATAGTGTATACAACACGTCCGAAAAAAGTTTTTTTGGACTCGCAGACTTCCAGAATTTTGTCGACTCGTCCAAAAAAACAGTATTTTCCGGACTTGTAACGTAAATTACTATTCTCGCATAACATTTATCATATCCTTAAGGTGATAAGCTGGTCGATTACCACAATGACGACTTTTCATATAAATTTACAATTTTAAGTGTTGCAATTTATGTACACATAAATAAATTAGAAAGGAGATAAATAAGACACTTTAAGTCTTCCTCCACTAGTATATTAAAATAAAGTTTTATTGAAGGGTAAATTCTCTACATGTTTCCAATGTATATACATTCATCATCAGGAGACTAGAATACGGAATATAAGAAATACAATAGGTGCGAACAGTCAAAATGGAGCCACAAGATGATGGAAAGATCGAGTTAGGTATTTGAAGAAACTTCAAACATAATGATAGACCTAACGAGAGACCATTCGTAAAGCCAATGATCTAGGTAGCAGATCATTGGCAGAAACCGAGTCAGAAAGCTATCACAGCAGTAAGTTATGTGTCAATGTAGTATTTGTAATAAGGAGAGATAGAAGCCGATTATTGTGAAGGAGGAACAGAAGAATTGAGTAAAATGAAGGGTCGATTCAATTGACCAATGAAAGAGGCTAATAAAGAAATAATTTTATGTGAGATCACATTTAAGCAGCACTGTAAGTGCGAGAAGAAATTATATATAAGTACTATGTAGATGTTAATAACATCTACTGCTTTTCAAATTTTATATATAATTTTCTATCATCACACAATTCACTAATATGTGACGTCACACAAAATTATTTCTTTATTAGCCCCTTTAATTGGTCAATTGAATCGACCCTTTATTTTACTTCACTTCAAACACTTAATATTTCTAAAACAGTGGAAGATCGGTATAGGATATTGTACATAAAATATGTCTAAAAATTTCTGAAGAATCCATCCATCCATTAATATTGAATTTATTCCATTTGGCTGATACACATTGTATAGGAATAGTGGATATTTTCTAATAAATGTACTGTACTTAATACAATGTACAACCCAATTGGTTTGAAAAGACACAATTATTTTGATTAATTTTTATTTTTAGTTAAATTTGGTTCCTTCAATTTTTATTACAAAAATATTAATTAACTTCGATACAATCAAAAAAATTATGAAACATTTTCTAGTAAAGATTGGAATTCTTTAGGGGGCTCTTCCAATCCCGATACTCCATTGCAATAATCGATACCACAAAAGTAACAATTGAACGCAGCAAGATCTGGGTAATATGAAGCAAGTTCAATATAAATGTTGTTGCATGTATCGCCCGATGGATCACATCCTCTTGAAACCACAAGTTGCTTTTCTAAAATAAAAAGGTACATATTAGTCCTCATATTAAAAATAGTTAATAAACAAACAAGTAGTAATACTGGAAAACATATAAAAACAAAACCAATAAAATTGAACAATTTTGAGAAAATAGAATCAATTTTTTCTTTAAAAATTTACTATTTCTATTCCGCTATGTCGCCTGTGTTTTGTCGTATTCCCACATTTGCCATACTACCTATTATATAGTGTCACCAGTAAAGTCCGTATCATATGGGATTTTTGTTTATTATTAACTTTATTCGAAATTTGACTTTGGCATCAAGTTCTGCTCCGATCGAGATGAAAATTAGGGAAAAAATAGTAGTCACGTGATTTGCATTATCTGTCAAATTTTAATTTTTTCCAAAAAATAAGTCAAAAGCGGAGTTATTTCTGAAAGTATCGAAAAAACTTATAAGAAAAAGTTTTTTTAATGCAGTTTCTAGCCAGCATGCAAAATTTTAGCCGCATAAGATAATTTTGATTTTTTACCCATATTAAATTGCACCACTTTTGCAAAATAAGACTCAACGCAGCCTACATGAAACTTCTTAGTTTTGACAATGCTTTATTTCAGATACATTTTCTTTAAAGTAGCGCCATATTAAATGTGTGTTTTTCTACAAAATCAAAATTGGGCTATTAAAATTTGGTCGCATGTGATGCAAAGTTTATTTGTTTTTGACCCTGTATAAGGTAACTTCATAAAATAAGTATTTTTGAAAACGTAGTTTGTGTCTGAAAGTAATACACCTAAATATTAAGACAAAAAAAATAATACAGTGTCATCAGTAAAGTGTTCATTAAGTGCAAATTAAATTTTAGTGGTGAACAAACCATAGAATAGTCCGGAGTGGATGCAGCTCATCCACCCCCTAACTATGCCAATGGCCATAAGCTAATTATTAACAATAAATAAACCTCTTTGAAACTAAATAAGCCTTTATTATCAATTATTTTCAATATTGTTTTATTACTGTAAGTAAAACACTTTTTTAAAAAAGTGTTTTACTTACAGTAATAAAACAATATTATTATGGATTTCCACCAAGTAACGACCAATAATATTAAAATAAATTATTTTCAACTTTGAATAAGGGAGGCTTTTGTTTTTTCTTGTAAGCCAAGAAGACAGTTAAAGTAGTATTATAGTGTACACATTTATTAATCGAAATCAGTTGTTGCAAATCGCCTCTACGTACCCCAAAAGACGAAATCGCAAAGTTAACTTATCAATATTTATTTACATTAACCTAGCTACTTACGTGTTATATATGAAACCCTCGTGCAAACATAACTGTCAAGACAAGTGGTTTGATTTACTTGTGGATAGGGGCTCATTGGATCTACGCAGGCAGTGTGGTCACTATCTGAGTAGGAATTGCATAGATAACAAAGCCGAGCTCCGAAAACGCCTAAAAGATAATATTATATGAGAACACAAATTATTAACACATGTATTGCTTTAAACCAAATGGATATACTTGATTCCGTAAACAGGCGAAAAATGGGATATCAAATTTTGAATAAACAAGTGAACTTTCTATCTGTGCAATCAAAACTGATGGCACTGACGCATTACATCGAATAAAAAGCCTTCTATTTCTTATAAAAATTCACATATCCTTTACACAAATGTTTAATACTATATGTCACAGCAACGCGTTTTTCTGCTGTAAGACAACGAAAATTGCTAGACCGTTGTGTAGTGATAATATCACGGTAATTTAGCCAACATGAATTATAAGTTCATGCTACCATAATAATGGTTTATAGCCAGTTTTGCTCTGAATACTCACAACAATACAACAACTCAACTTGATATTATTCATAATATTATTTGCTTGCTACGGTTAATAAAGCATATATTACTTACCGCTAAAAATCAGTACTGTAGTTCTCAAGAGTTGAAATAGCTTCTAGTGTGATATTGTTCTTTTTATTTAACATTGCATATGATCTATTATCTAATGGTTTACTGAGATAGTTAAATTCGTCCATAGATTATTAAGTTTGATACTAATGATGGGTTGTGCGAAATAAGAATCTTCTATCTGACATGCAAAGTTAAAAAAACTCAAATACAAAGTAATAATAACTTAATTGAAACAGGTGTTAGCAGTGGCGCAACCAGAAATCTAGTTCGGGGAGGGCTTTAACCTGTTGCGCCGCAGGCGAAAAATTTTTTGGGTGTCACGCCCTTTTTTGGGTAAAATACATACGATTGACGAGAGCTACAGCCCCCTAAAACTGCAATAATACGCCGCTGGCCCTAACTAAATATTTATGAAAAAAAAAATAGAGATTTCATTTTAATTAGTAAAAATGTATTTAAAATAAGTAACGCATATATTAATCATACTTATACTAAAACAAAACAAAAACCTTATACAATAAGTTGTAAATCATCACTAATAATACTAATATTAAAGAAATTCTTCGTCTTGTTTTTGCCTTTTCGTCCAGAATTTCTGCCACGGTAATATCAATATCGTGGTTCGCATAAAGAACTGCCAAACCATACTTTATTCTGTCCTCTTCCGTGGTGCTACACTGATATGTCTTTAAATATTTTAAATTTGAAAAGGACCTTTCAGATGTGGCGGTTGTAATAGGCAAAGTTAAAAAAATTTGTAAAAGCCTTTTTATATTAGGAAATATATTGGCATCACATTCGGAATACACTTTGTCCAAATCTTCCTTCAGTTTTTGTTTTTGCATTTTTTATACCACAGCTCAAATTCAGCTTTTAACATCGTTTTAACGGAAAACTCTTTAAGGAACTCATTCTTGTAGAAGCTGTGAAGTTTCAAAAAACATTTAAATTGACTATTAAAATCCTAATTATCATATGGAAAGAGGCATTCAAAATTTTGAAGGGTTTCTCAATGTTTTAAAAACCGATCCTCGAGATTTGCTATGAGGCCATCTAAAAACGGAATAAAAATTGTTATTTTAAAAATACTCAGCAGCGGAATCGGTTTTTATAATCAATCTTTGTGTTTGTCTTGGCGGTAGTCTAGGTACTCTGATTTCAATATCGTATTCCGAAAGTAGATCTTGAGCTTCCTTAAAAATATTTTGAAAATTATCATATGCCAGGCCTCTTATTTCTTTAACTTGATCTGTTACGTCATTAGCTAACTGCAATGCTTAAGAAAGGTTTAAATCGACTGTAGAATCTTGCTTAAAGGCAGTGTGTAGGCATATAATATTCTTTCTGTACACATTAGTGCGATCACAAATTTGGGACTTATAATGCTGGCCAGTAATCCAGATGCCTCAGTGGAAGTATTTCGGTCGGTCCATTCAGTCAGACGTAGTATAATTTCTCTATTGATAACCTGATTGATGTAAATTATGTGGCTGAATATAAAATATTAGTAAAAGGCGTGACATGAAAAATTGGTTTGCAATTAAACGAAAAGGTTTCTAAGTTTCTAAGCCTGGGGGGGGGGGGGCTGCAGCCCGGCAGCCCCCCCCCCCTGGTTGCGCCACTGGGTGTTAGTACGATCAATAATGTTCAAATTCAGACAGGACAGCTAGAAGACTCCGAACAACGATGTGACCTGCGCAACAAATACGTTAAAAGTAATACTAAGACGCGCGGCGATTGCCGATCGCTACGACCCACCACCAACGTCTTGTGGATTATATGTTATAACGGATACAATTCGTTTTTGGGGACGCTGCTCTGCTTTCTTAATTGTAGAAAAAACGCTTTACTGGGAACATAATGCGTCTCATTAAGAACATACAATTTATTTATTAACAAAAATGCTCTAATAAAAGTACATAGTTCATTATTCAACAAGACTGTGCTGCTAATGGAAGAGTTATAACCTACTACCAGTAAAAACACTATTCTAGCAAATCTGAAATTAAGATAACAGTAAAGCTGGTTTGATACACTAGCAATTTATTTAATATGGGTTAATACCAAATAAGCTATCAATACAAACTATGTCTTAGCAAATCTGTTGTATTAGATCATTTTACTCAGTGTATGCATTTGATATATGACACAGTTTACAAAGAGCAGATAGCGTCAGTCCCATCAGTTTTTTGGTCGCTGACTATAGATGACAACAACCGTCATTACATGATTTTACTGAATTACCTAATCTAAACCAAAATTGATAAAAATTTAAGATCAAAAATTGGTCCAAAAAATATAATCCTAGGAGACATATAACTATTTATAACTTATATAGCCGTTAAGACAGCGATACATTTTAACTGACGGTGTAGTTATTATTATTGTCACAAAAATTAAATACTTACCGACAAAAGCAGTGCTAATTAGAATTGTAAAAATGATGCAACGAAACATGATTATTGATGTGTCTTTTTCGAATTTTTATTGATTATTAAAAGTTGTTATTTCAACTTAATACATTTATAGTATTTAGTTAGGAATTGATTTTGTTTTTAAATCGCGAAAAACACTTGACACTATTATTTAAGTATTATTATCTATGTTAAGCAACGTCTCGTAATCAACGAAAATTTAATACGTTGGGATTTAATTGATTTAATTTTAATGTCGGTAATAGTTTTTGAAACTAATAAATAGGCCATTTTAATTGTAGTTAGTAGAATAAAAATAATAAATAAAAGCAATATATCATTGGCTTTTTTGCTGAAAAATACTATTTAGAGACTTTTGAACATAAACCTTGTCAATGTCAATTTTTAGTAAAGTATTAACTTAACATTCAAATATAAATAAATCTTTAAAAGGAATAAAGGCAAATGCGATCTAGTATTTACTGTATTAAGATAATAAAAGAAGAGTTGGTTGTTTTATTATATATAGATTTATTGGAGTTATCGATCGGGTAATTGGGTATCTTAAAACGCGCATATAGAAAGTGTTTGTTTTTAATTAGGATCTCGCAGAGTTGAAAATATAACGAAAAAGTTATAAATGCTGTTTATTGTTTAGATTATATATTAGAGATATACTTTACATTTACTCAATTTTTGATTTTATATACATACCTGGCACCTCCACCATATGTCACAGCGGTGTTTTGTTGCGACTAAGACTTCGTATAGGCAGAATCGACTTTATATAGGGGAACGTGAACTGGAAAATGCAAATTACAAAATAAAATTTATTAATCAAAAAAACATAAAATAAGGGTTGGTTTGATTTTGAGTATTTACAATAAAAGGTTTACCACGTACTTATTTTCCTCTTGATGACTCTTCTCCCGACCAGTGGGCATATATCGCACGTCATTTACTCATGACGGGATTTCAAGAACGACCGCCAGTATCTTTTGCTCTTCAATTGGTCAATGCCACATCTTAGGTCAGCACAATTTTGCTTACTCAGTAAGTTAAACAAATTATGTTTACTGCTAATTATAATGCAAGTTCACTGAACAACAAAGTGTATCTTTATCGCTTTTGTTTTAACGCGAGTTTTCTGGTTTAAAGAAATATGATTTATTTAAAAAAATTTAACTAAGATATTTCTGTGGCTTGGTTGAACAAGGGCCTATCTGACAAAATCAAGTTTTGAGATAATCGAGGATTTGCATGAGAATTTAAAATGCTTATTATTTCGATATTTCTTTTCCGAATGTGATATAATTTTGGTAGAGTCTACTTTAAAGCCAGTAATGTTTATAGGACATATTTATTTTATATTCATCTTTTATATTTATTATACTTTTGATTGTTAGGCCCCTGCATTTTTTAAATTATGTACATAGGCCCTAATTATAATAGGGGGGCAAGTAGCAGTTAGGCCCTAAAAACTGTTACTTAGGCCTTATTGTTAACAATAACAGTACATAGGCCGTTTTTATTTAGCTAAAACGGATTTTATTTTATTTTTGTGAGGCTGCTAATAATTTAAAATCAAACGGCAATAATTTACTTATTATGTATGTAAGGAAAAACATTTAACGAAATTTCAATAAAAATTTAAAAAAATAATGTTCTCATTTCTAAGCAAAAATAAAACACTGTAAAAAAACAATGTTAAAACGCAAAGTCTGATGGTTCAACTTATTCATCATAGGCGAACCTGTTGGACAAACTTCCTCATGTTCGTCTTGATCATTTAATGATTTTAAATTCATGTAGAATAGTCGACTATTAGGATGTATGAAACACAACAAACTTTTTATATCATCCAATTTCTTTTTTGGAAGAGGAAGGGGATACGAGGTATGTAACTTTTCTAAAGTCGGCGATGCTGGTTGTCCTTTTTTCTTTCTGGTTATATCCCAAACTGTAAATTCTTCATCTTCCAAAAAGATTTGTTTGTAAAAAATCTTTTCAGAATTAGCTTTAGTGTATCGAAAATGGTTTGCTTTTAGAAATTACATTTGTTTTCCTTCTGCATTTTTTTTTCGGTTTACAAAATGTGCTTCTTAAAGAGCATCGATGTTATAAAAATCATCCTGTGACATGTCAATAACTTTAATTCCCCCTTTCCACACAAGCCGGAAAGAATATCAAAACAAACAAAACTAAATTTTGAGGTTATGGTATTTGATCCCAATGTTTATAGGCCTATGTCGTAATTAAGCCGTAACAAAATTATTGGTTCCAAATTAATAAAGGCCTAAGTAACATATTGAACCTAAATTTACAAAATAATAAATATCTATGTTTCTCTTAGGCCTGTTTTAATTTTTACCGGTAAAATTAAAAGGGCCTAAGTAAATATAGATCCAATATTTTACAATTTTTATAACCCAAGTTGCAGATAGGCCCTTTAAGAAAAAATTAAAAGAAATGGTAAAAAGGACCTAAGAGCACATAGAACACATTCTTTGGGCCTATTATTCACTTATGCCCTTTTGTGTTTTTAAACTTTACCGTTACAGTTAGATAATACCAATAAAAATGGGTTCTAAGTGAACATAGGCCTATATTATATTTTTTGCACTTAGGTCCTTTTTACTTTAAATTTTCATAAAAATAACAGTTTTATTTACTTATGACCACTTTTATTTGAAAGTGTGTTATTTATTTAGTCAGTTAGGCCCAATAACGCATTTTTTAAAAATTTGTACTTAGGACCTTTTTCGACCAAGCCACAGATTTAAGCTATAAAAGATTACTAACCTTTTATAAAAACATTGTTTTTATGTTTTAATTGATTTGATAATGTTTGTATCTCTTACCGCTTTCAAGATCCCCCTGTACACACACGAATTTGTAGAATCCTCTATATATACATAGTAGATATTTTCTTATAAATTTAATGTACCTAACACAATATTACAGTTATGTGCAACCCAGAAAAGGTTTGTGACACTCTAGTAGTCCATTTCCCTCGAGAAAAAAAACGCCAAATTGTGATACAAGCATGAAATTTGGCATAGTTATAGAAAACGATATTTAAAGAGATTTGACCCGATTAGCCACATTCCTAGACCCGTAGGACACCCCATACCGCCATTTTTTCAAAATGGCGGACAAAAATTTCTTAAATCCTAGGGTTTTTCAATATGGGCGATATTATACTCTATATTATATAATTTGAGGATGGAGAATTTAAAAAAAAAAATGTTTTAGGTCGATATGACCTTTCTTGACCCTGAAAATTGCTATATGATTGGAAAAATGGCCATGTTTGCAGACTTTGCGTAAAGAAAATTTTAAACGGCTAGCGTGAACGAATTTATAACAAAAATAAGTAATTAACATTAAAAAGGTATAAAAACCCTGTTTTCTAAAATTATAGATGTCTACGACGATCATAGGCGGCGCATGGATTTTTTGAAATAATGGTAAAAATTTAGAAAAATGTGTCGAAATCAATTAAATGAGATTGTATGGTCTTCCAAGTGATTTTACGGCAAAAAATAGAAATACATGATTTCTACTTGATATTGATTGATCTTGAATAATCTCTAATCAAGCCAATTATGATTGAAAAAAAAACAGCTAAAATTTTAGGTCTTTATTTAGGTAACCTGTTTATTTTTACATGTCCCTTGATAAACCGTATATGCAGGAGTGCAAGGAAGTCCTGCTTTGCGACAGGAGCATCGCATGCTGTCGCACTGCCCTCTACACCCACATTTTCCAACCCTCTTAAAGCAGACTAAATTTGGGGTTCCCCGCTTCATTTGGGCTCCCATCGATCCACTTTCAATGTCCAGCCCATCCTTCAGGTGAAGGAGGTTTGTCATCGTGAATTAGGGACCGACACCATATTTGTCCCGCTTGGTAGGCAGCCCTACGACACTGCTCAATAAGGCTTCCTTTTGTTGGTGCACACATTGATACTTGTCTATCACCACTACAAAGTTGCACTTTTCTCAACTCATTGTCATTGACCTTTGATAATTGGGTATTGGCGTCACCGTGCATGCTTCTATTTGACCAATTATATCATCCGGTAATTCTTTTTCAGTATCTTTCGATAATAAATATTGGAAAGCCAAAGTTGACCCGGACACTCTTCCCATGTTTTCCAGCATCTAATCTTCGACTTTAGGGCAAGAAGAGATGTGGTGTCACACCCTGTAAACGCGTGGAAACCACAAAGAGCTTGTGACTTCTGAGGCCCTAAATTATTTGCTATGATGTGAGCTGGAATATATCTTTGTGTTTTTCCAAGACCGTATAAAAACCATAATTTATGGAGACCCAAGTCTTTCAGTTCGTAAAAAAAGGAAATTACCACGTCTGTATCGGAGCATCTAACCAAAATAGATTTTAGCCCATTCTGGACCATATCTTTCACATGAAGAAAGATTCTTCCATCGGCCTCCTCTATATTTCCGCAACCTGTTACTCAGGTTGGTTTTGATGTTTTCTAAAAAAAAGGCAATCGAAGGTTAATGTGCTCGTTCATGGTCGCAACCCTACCAACAACTTACCGTTAGATGCCATCAGATTTTCCTGAACATTTGTCATACAATTAATGTCTAACGAATTTAAGAGACTTTCCGCTAAATATGGAAAAAGTTCCTGTTTATAAGAGGAGTCTTTTAGAAATTTTTCCCAGTTGGTAGGAAGTTTATCTAAATTTTTTTCATTTATTTGCCGTAAAATCACTTGGAAGACCATACAATCCCATTTAATTGATTTTGACACAATTTTCTAATTTTTTACCATTATTTCAAAAAATCCATGCGCCGCCTATGATCGTCGTAGACATCTATAGTTTTAGAAAAATCGGCTTTTATACCTTTTTAATGGTTATTACTTATTTTTGTTATAAATTCGTTCACGCTAGCCGTTTAAAATTTTCTTTACGCAAAGTCTGCAAACATGCCCATTTTTCCAATCATATAGCAGTTTTCAAGGTCAATAAAGGTCATATCGACCTGAAACATTTTTTTTTTTAATTCTGCATCCTCGAATTATATAATATAGAGTATAATATCGCCCATATTGAAAAAGCCTAAGATTTAAGAAATTTTTGTCCGCCATTTTGGAAAAATGGCGGTATGTGGTGCCCTACGGGTCTAGGAAGGTGGCTAATCAGGTCAAATCTCTTAAAATATCGTTTTCTATAACGATGCCAAATTTCATGCTTGTATCACAATTTGGCGTTTTTCGTTAAAAATTTGCCCGAGGGAAATAGACTATAGAAAGCTTTTTATTATTGCGATGTATTATCAATACATTTGGTTATAGTGAAAGGCCCAATAGAATAATTGAGTTATTTAAATTGAAGAAATTTGAACTAAGATACTTAAGCTATAAAAGGTTAATACCTTTTCATAAAAACATTGTTCTTATGCTTTAGTTGATCTCTCGTGAAGGTTTTGGCAGGTTTTTTCCCTAAATTATTAAGTCCCAAAATACACAACTTTGCACCAATTTGATAATGTTTGTATCTCTTACCGTTTTCAAGATCCTCCTGTACGCACACACATTTGTACACTCATGTATAGATATACTACATATTTTCTTATAAATTTAATGTACCTAATACAATATTACAGTTATGTACAACCCAATTGGTTTAAAAAGTCACAATTATTTTTTAAATAAATTAAATTTTTATTACATAAAAATTAAAGAATTTCGATACAACAAAAAAAATTATGGTAAATATTCTAGTAAAGATTCTAATTCTTCAGGGGACTTTTCCGATGCTGGTTCATCATTGCACAAATCGGTCATACAAAAATAACATTCAAAATCAGTAAGATCTGGATATCTTAAAAGAAGTGCATTATTAATCTCCCAGCATGTAGCGCCAAATGGATTACATCCTCTTGAAACAATAGTTTGATTTTCTAAAATAAAAAAGGTCCATATCACTCCTCATATTATAATGGTTAATAAATAAACAAGTAGTATTACTGAAAATCGTATAAAAGCTAAAAAACCATAAGTTTTGAAGAAGTAATCCATGCTCAAAGTGGAGTTAAATGTATAGAAAAAAAGAAATCTTAGAAAAAGTTACTTTTTCTAAGATGTTCTTGTAAAATTAAAATTGTTTTTTAAAATCTTTTAAATTTATTAATTTTGCTGACAATCTGATGTATAATTTGACTCCTGCCGGGGTAACTGGGCCGTGCAAGCCTGGTATCCCAACAGCATTTTACTTAAAGCTAAATGGTAAGTCAATCTACCTCATTTTATTAAATTTCATTTGCCACATTTCCCTTTTTTTTTAAATTTTACAGATGCTTTAACTTTTACGAAAACCAATTTTTTTCCCTCTCATTTCACTACTTTCCGACAAAGTTTATTGAAACTTTAGATTTTTCTTTCCCTCAATTCACTACTTATACCTAAATGATTTTGACAAAGTCTGTTAAAATACTCTAATTTTATTTTGCTCTCTTTATTGTTCTGCCCAAGGCAGGGCCTTTTCAATACCCCTCGACTTTCCAGTATGCTGAATTCTTGTCGGTCTTCTGACTATTCATACTTTACACCTCATTGAAAGCTCCATTACGGCTCAATCCCATTTATTATTTTCTCTATTGCCAACAACATCAGCATTGTACTATTTCCTTTGTTTTCCTGATGATGAGTGATTCTACACTCGAAACATGTCGAATTATTAAGAATTATTCTAGGTTCGCCTCGTTATTCTAATAAACTTGTGGAGAAAGACTTTGTGCTTTTCATTTTTCTAAAAACCATAAGGTTTCAAAATTTTTGAAAATTAGAATCATTTTTTTATAACATTCCAATTTTTTGAAAGATATCTTTTTAAAATTGTAGTAGTTACCTAAGTATAATTTTGTTGCAGACAACAAAAATCTCTCATGCTAAAACCGTTGGCCTCTGTTCAGGAAAATGGTTACTTTCATAGTATGTGGCAAAAAAATATGATCTCAAATTAGGAAAAATGTTTTTCTTTTATTTTACGGACTTGACATGAGTTAACTAGATTTGCTAACAAGAGTTTGTAGAAACTTGTATAAAATTATACAGACTTGCACAAAACTTGTTCAAACGTATACAAATTTGTACGAAAGCTAACCGAGCCACTTTGATTGTGAGTAAATTATGTTTGTCAAAGTTATTATTGTCACAGTCAAAGTAACGCAAACCCAATTTTTCCCCTCCGCAGTCACCGAATTTCTCCAAACTTGTAGAGCCGTTTAATGTTTAGATTAAAAAAATTTTAATAGAAATCAGTTGTTGCAAACCATCATACGTTTTTTTGACCAAATTACTTACGTGTTGTATATGAAATCCTCGTACAAACAAAAGTAACAATACAATTCATTGTATTTACTTCTGGGCTCATCGGATCTACGCAGGCCGTGTGGTCACTATCTGTAGAGGAATCGCAATCATAACAAAGCTGACCTCCGAAAACACCTAAAAGATATCAAGCAATACAAATTAATAACAAATGGTGTGTGGTATCGATTCCTTTAAACCAAATGCATATTATAGTTGATTCTGTAAAAAAGCGAAAAAAGGGATTTCAGTGTGTAAAATGCACTTTTTATAAGAAAGTCCTTTAGTTTTCTTCCAAATATACTTCTTGTTATGGATTGTTTGATTTCTTCTGGCAGTTTATTGAAAATTTTGATGCAGGCATAGTGGGGAGATTTTTCATATCGTGTTGAAGTGTGTCTAGGGACTATAAGGCCATTTGCGTTTCTTGTAGCATAGTTGTAATTGTTTCTGTTTTCCTGGAATTCGTTCTTGTTGTTGTATACATATATGGAGTATTTGAGGATGTATATTGAAGTGACTGTGAGGATTTTGTATTTTTTGTATATTTCTCTGCATGTTTGTGTTGGTTTCAATCCAAAGATGAGCCTTATTAGACGTTTCTGTGCTTGGAATACTCGGTTTATGTGTACTGCTTGTCCCCACAGTAAAATATTATAGCTGAGATGAGGATAAGCTAATGCGTAGTAAGATGTTATTTGAGTAGGGACAGACACTGTGTATCTTATGTAATGAATTATTTAACTTAAGCCAAAATTGACAAAATTTAGAATAAAAAGCATTGGTCATGAAAATTTTGAATAAAAAGCATTGGTCATGAAAACATAATCCTCGGAGACAAATACAACCCTTTATAACATTTATATAGCCGTTAAGACATTAATACATTCCAACTAAAGGTGTAATAATTAGTGTTACTGTTACAAAAATAAGATACTTACCAACAATAGCAGTGCTAATAAGAATTGCAGAAATGATGCTACGAAACATGATTATTGATGTGTATTTTTCGAATATTCATTTATTACTAAAAGTTGTAATATCAACTTAATACATTTATAGGATTTAGTTATCAATTGAATATTCGTTAAATCGCAAAAAACACTTGACCATATTATTTTGAGTTTTATTATCTACGAAAGAAAAATGCCTAGATACAATTAAAAATAAGCATTATGCGATAGGTAATAAGCAGCAAGAAGCACTAAAATTTAATCAATAGCGACACAATTAAATTTTAAGTAAGAAACAACAAGATCAAATTTTTTTATATCGAAATATTGGATTTTCTGTTTTTTATTACTGGCCAATGAAAAGTTGTATAGAATATGCCCCCAGCCCGATAACCATTTTGACATTTGTCGCTTAAATTTTTAGGTTAGAGAGGTATTTTTAATCTGTGTTTAACGCTTTGTTTATTTGTTTACGATAAAACCGGTGAGCTTACAAAAATAATCATGGACAACAATTCAACGATTTCGTTGGTCGATCTTTCTAGGAAGTGATCGGAGAAAACACTGCACTGTGCCATTATAATGTTTATTCTTCATTTCGTATTACCTATTTCTTATTGCATATTGCTTTTAGTTAGTAGAATAAAGACATTAAAAATAAAGGCAATATATTATTGGTTTTGTGCTTAAAAATACTACGTAGAGACTGTTTTGTACATAAAACGTTATTATTTATACAGTGCATTTTTCTAACGTAGGCCAAAGGTTTAACATGGTAAATGTTTGACTTCAGTTCTTTTAGAATTACAAACTCAAAATTTTAGATTCAATTTAATTAGGTAGATACACCATTAATATCTCAGGATTTCATTTCATAATAAAGCAGTGATTTCTCTATACCTGCAATCGTTGTATATCCTGGTATAATTACACTGGCCGACAAAATTTTTTTTTTGTTGGCACACAAAGCTAAATAGCATCTTGTGGTAGAATGGACCTATCTAAATACGAAAATGAGAAAAAAAAAGTTGTAACACGTAACGTTTTCTTGTTACATTTACAGAACCACATTTATAATGTTACAATATTTAATATTTATTGAAAAAATAATTTAAGAATTTTCTAACTGTGTATATCGACTATATTTAAATTTTTACACCTACTAAACATACCTTACATCCAGAAAAAACACAAACATTACAAATATTAACTGAACACACTAATTAAATTTTATTTTTTCCTTTTAAGAGGGGTCATATCTTCTCTTTTCAAAAACCAACAGGAATCACCCATCATGGCTGGATCCCATCGTCCTTGATAGCGAATTTCCATTGTCCTGATATCCTGGTGGAAACCTTTTACCCTGCTCGTCACTGACAGCTCCCAAATTTTCAGGAAAAAATGACAGATGGGAATGGAGGAAGTGAATTTTTAATGACATTCGGGCACCAAGCGATTTGTAGGATCTAAAAGTTCATCAACTAACTGTTGATAGTTTGCATCCATATTGTTGCCCAAAAAGCCCCTTACTATACTAACAAATGAGTTCCATGCTCTAAGTTCCTGCCTGGTAAGCTTCTCTGTAAAGTTGACATCGTCCAGCAATTTTCTGATTTGTGGCCCAATAAAAATACCTTCCTTTAATTTGGCATCACTTAACTGGGGAAAGACTTGTCTTAGGTATTTGAATCCATCACCGTCTTTATTCATAGCATTCACAAAGTTTTTCATCAGCTCAAGTTTAATGTGAAGAGGAGGCAGAAGGACTTTTTTGGGGTCTACAAGAAGTGCAAACTTAACATTTTGAGATCCCGGCTGAAATTCACTTCTTTGTGGCCAATCTTTTATTACATAATGCTCATCTACTGCACGACTGTCCCACAAACAAAGAAAACAGCAATATTTTGTAAATCCTCCCTGAAGTCCTACAGTTCAGGTAATTTTTCTGTTATAAAATGCATCAATTTTTACCGCCCCTAATTAAATTGACTACCTGCTAATGTATAATGGTCTTATTAAGCTATATTGAAAAAACCATAAGTTTTGAAGAAGTAATCCATGCTCAAAGTGGAGTTAAATGTATAGAAAAAAAGAAATCTTAGAAAAAGTTACTTTTTCTAAGATGTTCTTGTAAAATTAAAATTGTTTTTTAAAATCTTTTAAATTTATTAATTTTGCTGACAATCTGATGTATAATTTGACTCCTGCCGGGGTAACTGGGCCGTGCAAGCCTGGTATCCCAACAGCATTTTACTTAAAGCTAAATGGTAAGTCAATCTACCTCATTTTATTAAATTTCATTTGCCACATTTCCCTTTTTTTTTAAATTTTACAGATGCTTTAACTTTTACGAAAACCAATTTTTTTCCCTCTCATTTCACTACTTTCCGACAAAGTTTATTGAAACTTTAGATTTTTCTTTCCCTCAATTCACTACTTATACCTAAATGATTTTGACAAAGTCTGTTAAAATACTCTAATTTTATTTTGCTCTCTTTATTGTTCTGCCCAAGGCAGGGCCTTTTCAATACCCCTCGACTTTCCAGTATGCTGAATTCTTGTCGGTCTTCTGACTATTCATACTTTACACCTCATTGAAAGCTCCATTACGGCTCAATCCCATTTATTATTTTCTCTATTGCCAACAACATCAGCATTGTACTATTTCCTTTGTTTTCCTGATGATGAGTGATTCTACACTCGAAACATGTCGAATTATTAAGAATTATTCTAGGTTCGCCTCGTTATTCTAATAAACTTGTGGAGAAAGACTTTGTGCTTTTCATTTTTCTAAAAACCATAAGGTTTCAAAATTTTTGAAAATTAGAATCATTTTTTTATAACATTCCAATTTTTTGAAAGATATCTTTTTAAAATTGTAGTAGTTACCTAAGTATAATTTTGTTGCAGACAACAAAAATCTCTCATGCTAAAACCGTTGGCCTCTGTTCAGGAAAATGGTTACTTTCATAGTATGTGGCAAAAAAATATGATCTCAAATTAGGAAAAATGTTTTTCTTTTATTTTACGGACTTGACATGAGTTAACTAGATTTGCTAACAAGAGTTTGTAGAAACTTGTATAAAATTATACAGACTTGCACAAAACTTGTTCAAACGTATACAAATTTGTACGAAAGCTAACCGAGCCACTTTGATTGTGAGTAAATTATGTTTGTCAAAGTTATTATTGTCACAGTCAAAGTAACGCAAACCCAATTTTTCCCCTCCGCAGTCACCGAATTTCTCCAAACTTGTAGAGCCGTTTAATGTTTAGATTAAAAAAATTTTAATAGAAATCAGTTGTTGCAAACCATCATACGTTTTTTTGACCAAATTACTTACGTGTTGTATATGAAATCCTCGTACAAACAAAAGTAACAATACAATTCATTGTATTTACTTCTGGGCTCATCGGATCTACGCAGGCCGTGTGGTCACTATCTGTAGAGGAATCGCAATCATAACAAAGCTGACCTCCGAAAACACCTAAAAGATATCAAGCAATACAAATTAATAACAAATGGTGTGTGGTATCGATTCCTTTAAACCAAATGCATATTATAGTTGATTCTGTAAAAAAGCGAAAAAAGGGATTTCAGTGTGTAAAATGCACTTTTTATAAGAAAGTCCTTTAGTTTTCTTCCAAATATACTTCTTGTTATGGATTGTTTGATTTCTTCTGGCAGTTTATTGAAAATTTTGATGCAGGCATAGTGGGGAGATTTTTCATATCGTGTTGAAGTGTGTCTAGGGACTATAAGGCCATTTGCGTTTCTTGTAGCATAGTTGTAATTGTTTCTGTTTTCCTGGAATTCGTTCTTGTTGTTGTATACATATATGGAGTATTTGAGGATGTATATTGAAGTGACTGTGAGGATTTTGTATTTTTTGTATATTTCTCTGCATGTTTGTGTTGGTTTCAATCCAAAGATGAGCCTTATTAGACGTTTCTGTGCTTGGAATACTCGGTTTATGTGTACTGCTTGTCCCCACAGTAAAATATTATAGCTGAGATGAGGATAAGCTAATGCGTAGTAAGATGTTATTTGAGTAGGGACAGACACTGTGTATCTTATGTAATGAATTATTTAACTTAAGCCAAAATTGACAAAATTTAGAATAAAAAGCATTGGTCATGAAAATTTTGAATAAAAAGCATTGGTCATGAAAACATAATCCTCGGAGACAAATACAACCCTTTATAACATTTATATAGCCGTTAAGACATTAATACATTCCAACTAAAGGTGTAATAATTAGTGTTACTGTTACAAAAATAAGATACTTACCAACAATAGCAGTGCTAATAAGAATTGCAGAAATGATGCTACGAAACATGATTATTGATGTGTATTTTTCGAATATTCATTTATTACTAAAAGTTGTAATATCAACTTAATACATTTATAGGATTTAGTTATCAATTGAATATTCGTTAAATCGCAAAAAACACTTGACCATATTATTTTGAGTTTTATTATCTACGAAAGAAAAATGCCTAGATACAATTAAAAATAAGCATTATGCGATAGGTAATAAGCAGCAAGAAGCACTAAAATTTAATCAATAGCGACACAATTAAATTTTAAGTAAGAAACAACAAGATCAAATTTTTTTATATCGAAATATTGGATTTTCTGTTTTTTATTACTGGCCAATGAAAAGTTGTATAGAATATGCCCCCAGCCCGATAACCATTTTGACATTTGTCGCTTAAATTTTTAGGTTAGAGAGGTATTTTTAATCTGTGTTTAACGCTTTGTTTATTTGTTTACGATAAAACCGGTGAGCTTACAAAAATAATCATGGACAACAATTCAACGATTTCGTTGGTCGATCTTTCTAGGAAGTGATCGGAGAAAACACTGCACTGTGCCATTATAATGTTTATTCTTCATTTCGTATTACCTATTTCTTATTGCATATTGCTTTTAGTTAGTAGAATAAAGACATTAAAAATAAAGGCAATATATTATTGGTTTTGTGCTTAAAAATACTACGTAGAGACTGTTTTGTACATAAAACGTTATTATTTATACAGTGCATTTTTCTAACGTAGGCCAAAGGTTTAACATGGTAAATGTTTGACTTCAGTTCTTTTAGAATTACAAACTCAAAATTTTAGATTCAATTTAATTAGGTAGATACACCATTAATATCTCAGGATTTCATTTCATAATAAAGCAGTGATTTCTCTATACCTGCAATCGTTGTATATCCTGGTATAATTACACTGGCCGACAAAATTTTTTTTTTGTTGGCACACAAAGCTAAATAGCATCTTGTGGTAGAATGGACCTATCTAAATACGAAAATGAGAAAAAAAAAGTTGTAACACGTAACGTTTTCTTGTTACATTTACAGAACCACATTTATAATGTTACAATATTTAATATTTATTGAAAAAATAATTTAAGAATTTTCTAACTGTGTATATCGACTATATTTAAATTTTTACACCTACTAAACATACCTTACATCCAGAAAAAACACAAACATTACAAATATTAACTGAACACACTAATTAAATTTTATTTTTTCCTTTTAAGAGGGGTCATATCTTCTCTTTTCAAAAACCAACAGGAATCACCCATCATGGCTGGATCCCATCGTCCTTGATAGCGAATTTCCATTGTCCTGATATCCTGGTGGAAACCTTTTACCCTGCTCGTCACTGACAGCTCCCAAATTTTCAGGAAAAAATGACAGATGGGAATGGAGGAAGTGAATTTTTAATGACATTCGGGCACCAAGCGATTTGTAGGATCTAAAAGTTCATCAACTAACTGTTGATAGTTTGCATCCATATTGTTGCCCAAAAAGCCCCTTACTATACTAACAAATGAGTTCCATGCTCTAAGTTCCTGCCTGGTAAGCTTCTCTGTAAAGTTGACATCGTCCAGCAATTTTCTGATTTGTGGCCCAATAAAAATACCTTCCTTTAATTTGGCATCACTTAACTGGGGAAAGACTTGTCTTAGGTATTTGAATCCATCACCGTCTTTATTCATAGCATTCACAAAGTTTTTCATCAGCTCAAGTTTAATGTGAAGAGGAGGCAGAAGGACTTTTTTGGGGTCTACAAGAAGTGCAAACTTAACATTTTGAGATCCCGGCTGAAATTCACTTCTTTGTGGCCAATCTTTTATTACATAATGCTCATCTACTGCACGACTGTCCCACAAACAAAGAAAACAGCAATATTTTGTAAATCCTCCCTGAAGTCCTACAGTTCAGGTAATTTTTCTGTTATAAAATGCATCAATTTTTACCGCCCCTAATTAAATTGACTACCTGCTAATGTATAATGGTCTTATTAAGCTATATTGAAAAATGGTATGTATTGGGGCTTTCCCAATATTTTTTCTATTA
Source organism: Polydrusus pterygomalis (assembly GCA_963969555.1). NCBI lineage: Eukaryota > Metazoa > Arthropoda > Insecta > Coleoptera > Curculionidae > Polydrusus > Polydrusus pterygomalis. The sequence continues at coordinate 28,566,497 of OZ018379.1, forward strand.
TTAGAAGGGTATTTTCATTATAAAAATAAAGAGCGTGTGTGTTAGAAAAATCTTGTCGGCCAGTGATTAATGTTTATTAGTAACTTGTAAGAAATAAGCCAAAATAAATACTTAAAATCTGTGTGTTCTTATTAACCGATTAAACTTTAAATAAATTTAAATTAAATTATAATAATTTATTGTACTTTACCTAATCTGGAAAGTATCTATGCAGGACTCGTTAAGCTTCCATGACTTACCTTTTCGACCAAAGAAAGAAGTATAATTTACAGGAAAATTTAATGAGTAGTGTTAGGCACATCTGAATTTGTCCCAATTTTTTTGCAGATTGATTTAAATGCATAAAATACCAAGAAAATTTAATACACTACGCCCATTAATTATCGAATATTCAAAAATGCACGCCCAAATTAATAAGCTGTAATTTCGTTAATAATGAACCAATTTTGAATTTTTTTTGTTTAAATGATAAATATAAGATTCTAGGGTTTAGGGCAGAGTAGTTTGCATCCTGACACATCTTATTGTACGGGGTAGCGCATAAACTATAGATGCATGTAAATTTCCTTAAATTTAAAACTGACGTATTTTACATACAAATTGAATTTCATTTATGTTTTAAACAAAAGCAATTAGACATCAATCTGCGCTAGAAACTGGCCAAAAAGTTTCGCCATGCCACTAGAGGCAAAGAAAAAAATACCATATCTTCGAAATAAATTCTGTTGCCGAAAAAATGTTTCGTAAATAATCAATGAGTCATTTGATCACTTTTGGCTTTTGCTAAAGTTAGAATAAAAAAAAACATGTCAACAAATAAAGTCTATAATACAGGGTGCTACGGAAATACCTAACCATTTAATTAAATTGCTTAAAAAGTTAAAATTAAAAATACAAAAATAATAATTAATTTTTATTATCAGGTATTCCCCACGAGCACTAATAACTTCTTGACACCGTCGTAGCATGCTTAAAATTAAATTTCTTGTTAATTCGTGGTCAATATTCTGCCATATTCAATGCAGCGCTTGTTTTAATTGTGGAAGAGTTTGCGCCGGGTTAACCTCCGCACGGACTTGTCTCTTCATATGGTCCCACATGCACATGCTCAATCTTTGGTTACCTAATAATGATGCTGTATCTGAATTTTTATTTGTATAAATTTTCTGTGAACGAATTAAATGGATAGGTTTTTGCGTGCCACCCTGTATTATAGACTTTATTTGTTGACATGTTTTTTATTCTAAATTTAACAAAAGCCAAAAGTGATTAAATGACTCATTGATTATTTACGAAACATTTTTTCGGCATCAGAATTTATTTCGAAGAAATGGTATTTTTTTCTTTGCCTCTAGTGGCATGGCGCAACTTTTTGGCCAGGTTCTAGCGCAGATACATGTCTAATTGCTTTCGTTTAAAAAATAAATTAAATTCAATTTTTATGTAAGATATGTCAGTTTTAAATTTAAGGAAATTTACATGCATCTAGAGTTTATGCGCTACCCCGTACAATAAGACGTGTCTAGACGCAAACTACTCTGCCCTAAACCCTAGAATCTTATACAGGGTTCCCCATTTAAAACGAAACAGGCTAAATATCTGGTTCCACGTTAATTAAAAAAAAATGCTCGGACCCGTCGATTTTTATTTCGAGGGGGACATCTTTTGCGTATATTGTCAATCTTGTTACTTCAAGTCCCTAGGAGGGAGGGGGGGGGGGGGGGGGGGGGTAAGATCTAAATCTTAAATGGATACCCCTATTTTATATAATTTTTTTGGATTCTGCATAAAATTCTGAACATTTTTTAATAAAGGCATTATTAGTCTATACTAAACAGTTTCCGAGATATTGACTCTTGAAAAATGAGATTTTTGAACTTTGACAGCGTCTAGCTTTCTAACTGTACGTCTTAGAGTAAAACGGCTTACATGTCCCTATCTTCGATTTTTATTATCTTTCCAATGGTGCCAACTTCCGGTTAAACCGGTTGTAAGAAATATAGTACTACCGGTTTAACCGGAAGTTGACACTATTGTAAAGATAATAAAAATCGAAGATAGGGACATGTAAGCCGTTTTACTCTAAGACGTACAGTTAGAAAGCTAGACGCTGTCAAAGTTCAAAAATCTCATTTTGCAAGAGTCAATATCTCGGAAACTGTTTAGTATAGACTAATAATGCTTTTATTAAAAAATGTTCAGAATTGTATGCAGAATCCAAAAAAAATATATAAAATAGGGGTATCCATTTAAGATTTAGATCTTACCCCCCCCCTCCTTCCTAGGGGCTTGAAGTAACAAGATTGACAATATACGCAAAAGATGTCCCCCTCGAAATAAAAATCGACTGGTCCGAGCCTTTTTTTTTTAAATTAACGTGAAACCAGATATTTAGCCTGTTTCGTTTTAAATGGGGAACCCTGTATAATAATATATCATTTAAACAAAAAAAATTCAAAATTGGTTCATTATTAACGAAATTACAGCTTATTAATTTGGGCGTGCATTTTTGAATATTCGATCATTAATGGGCGTAGTGTATTATAAGCTGCCGTTAATTTTATCGGAAGGCAAATAGAAAATGTCCATATTAATTTTAAAAAATTGGAGCATCTATAATTTAGTTTTTCAAAATTTGAAAGACATAATAATATTATGTCGGGTTGCACGAATATTTAAATTCAATAATCTCAAAGTTCGAGAAATCGTTTTTTAACACCTTTATAACAGGTATGTAGTTCGGAAACGACATCACAGATTTTGATGCGATTTACAGAGTTTAAAACATTTTTCTTGCAGATTAATAGTGTGGTACGCCCTCAGACCAAGAACCAGGCTTGAACTGAGGATACGCCTGTGGCGTAACAATGCACTATAATATTATACAGGGTGGAGAAGAAAGTCGTGTAAAAAATTCCAAATAAGTCACATTTTGTTAGTAGTGTTTTTTGATCAGGGTTGGGCAAAATTTGATTTTTATTGATTTTTATTGATTTTATTAAAAATTTAACATTTTTCTCTCTTTTCAAATTAATACAAATTATTTTAATGTCGGTCGGTATACAACGAAAACAAAAATACAGAAACAAGTTTATATGTATTATATATACCTCTACTACTTTTTTATTTCCTAAAAGCGCGAGTTCTATAATATACTGTTGATTTTTGAAAATATTTTTTTAATATGTCATATTGTTTATTGTTCTGAATTAAAAATATTATAGTTTCATTAAATCATGATTTTTTAAAAACAATAAAGTGATAAGTGATTTAAATCATGATTTAAATCGTGATTTAAAACGCAATTAGCATAATCTAGTTATTCAAATTTTTAACTAAGATACTTATTACTTAAGCTATAAAAGGTTAATAACTTTTCATAAAACATTGTTCTTATGCTTCAGTTGATCTCTCGTGACCGTTTTGGCAGGTTTTTATCCCTTAATTAAGTCCCAAAATACGCAACTTTGCACCAATTTGATAATGTTTGTATCCCTTACCGCTTTCGAGATCCCCCTGTACGCACACGAATTTGTAGACTCCTGTATAGATATAGTAGATATTTTCTCATAAATTTAATGTACCTAATACAATGTTACAGTTATGTACAACCCAATTGTTTTAAAAATACACATTTATTTTTTTTTAATTAATTTTTATAACAAAAAACTAAAGAATTTCGATACAATAAAAAAAATTATGGTAAATGTTCCAGTAAAGATTCTAATTCTTCAGGGGACTCCTCCGATGGTAGTTTATCATTGCAATAATCGGTTACACAAAAATAACATTCAAATGCAGAAAGATCTGGGTAATATGCAGTAAGTGAATTATAAATCTCGAAGCATGTCGTGTCAAATGCACCGCATCCTCTTGCAACAATAGATTGATTTTCTAAAATAAGAAAGATCCATTTCACTCAAAAAACAAGCAGTATTACTGAAAATCGTATAAAAGCAAAAACAATAAAGTTTAAGAATTTTTGAAAATTATAATAATTTTTTTTATAACATGTAAACATATCTTCAAATTAGGAAAAATGTTTTTCTTTTATTTTACGGACTTGACATGAGGAAACGAGATTTACTAATAAGGGTTTGTACAAACTTGTATAAAATTATACACACTTGCACAAAACTTGTCCAAACGTATACAAATTTGTACAAAAGCTAACCGAGCGGACCGAGCCACTTTGTGAATAAATTATGTTTGTCAATGTTATTATTGTCACAGTCAAAGTAACGCAAACCCAATTTTTCCCCTCCGCTGTCACGAAATTTCTCCAAATTTTAGGGTCGTTTAATGTTTAAATTAAAAATGTATTAATATAAATCAGTTGTTGCTAACCATCATACGTTATTTTGGCCAAGACTTACGTGTTGTATATGAAACCCTCGTACAAAAAGAATTCAGAATACAAGTGACTGCAGGTACTTGTGGGCTCATCGGATCTAAGCAGGCCGTGTGGTCACTATCTGTATAGGAATTGCATGTATAGCATAACTCACCTCCAAAAACACCTAAAAGATATCAAGAAATACAAATTAATAACAAATGGTGTGTGTTATGGATTCCTTTAAACCAAATGCATATACTTGATTCAGTAAACAAGCGATAAAAGGAATATCGAATTTTCACATTCGGCTAACAAAGAAATGTCCCTATGTGACGTAACATTGAGACACTATTACTGGCTTGGTTGGACTTGGCCGAAAAGGCAACTTTTTAGATGACAACAACCGCCATTACATGACGTAACGGATTACCTAATTTAAGCCAAAATTGACAAAATTTAGAATCAAAAACCATTGGGCCAAAAAATAGAATCAACGGACATAAATACAAACCTTTATAACATTTATATAAAGCCGTTAAGACAAAAATACATTTCAACTAAAGGTGTAATTAGTGTTACTATCACAAAAATAAGAATACTTACCGACAAAAGCAGTGCTAATAAGAACTATTGTAGAAATGATGCTACTTACTTACTTACTTTCCGTGTCCGGTCAAACACAATATTTCCTGCTACGAAACATGATTATTGATGTGTCTTTTTCGAATATTTATTTATTACTAAAAGTGTAATTTCAACTTCATACATTTATAGGATTTACTAATCAATTGAATATTCCTTAAATCGCAAAAAACACTTGACCATATTATTTTGAGTTTTATTATCTACGAAAGAGAAAGGCCGATATACAATTAAAAAATAAGCATTAGGCGGTAGGCAATAAGCAGCAAGAAGTAATAAAATTTAATCAATAGCGACACAATTAAGTTCTAAGTAAGAAGCAATAAGAAACAAATTTTTATATATCGAAATATTGGATTTTCTGTTTTTTATTTTGAATTTCGTTTTGTATCCTACCGCATAGAGGAAGAAAAAACGAAATTTTCTATGGTTTTAGTTATTAAAATTTTGAATTATTTACTAAGAAAATAAATAAACAAGGTACGCTCATTAATAAAAACATGGGAATAAACTCATTGACATCGCATCTGCCTCGCCCCATGGGTATTAGTGATTCAGCTGAAGGTCGACCGCCGCATCTACCTGAATTTCGGCACGTTGTTTTCTATTTTAATGCCATTTAGTTGTAGTTGGGAGAATAATGATATTAAATAAGACAAATATCTCATTGCCTTTTTTGCTGAAAAGTACCTACTATTTAGAAACTGTTTTGAACATAAACCTTGTCAATGTCAATTTTAAGTAAAATATTAATTTTTCCCATAAAAATATATCTTTAGAGTGAATAAACGCAAACGCGATTTAATATTTACTGTATTGATAATAAAAGAAGAGTTGGTTGTTTAATTATAATATATAGATTTATTGGAGTTATCGATCGGGTAATTGGGTGTCCTAAAACGTGCATGTTGAAATTGTTTATTTTTAATTAGGATCTCGCAGAGTTGAAAATATAACGAGAAAGTTATATATTATTATGCTGTTTATTATTTAAATCATATATTAGAGATATACTTTACATTTACCCAATTTTTTATTTTAGACATACCCAGCCCCTCCACCATATGTCACAGCGGTGCTTTATTGCGACTTAGACCGTATAGGCAGAAGTCTGGTATTGACTTTAGGAGAACCTGAATTTGAAAAATGTAAATTATAAAAATAAAATCTATTAATCAAAAAAAAAAACATAAAATAAGGGTTGGTTTAATTTTGAGTATTTACAATAAACGGTTTACTACATTCTTGAAGGGAACAAAATAAATCACAAAATTTATCAAATAAGTAAATTACCAAATTTCGCATCGTGACAACGTTTTGTCATAATGTAATGTACCTAATATAGTGCTACAATAAAAATATACTACTAAACTGGTTTAAGAATTATTTTAATTAATTACTAGCATTTTAAAATTTATTTCTATCAATTTTTATTACAAAAAAATTAAAGAATTTCAATAAAATAAAAAAAAATTATGGTAAATGTCCAAGTAAAGATTCTAATTCTTCAGTGGACTCCTCGGATGGTGGTTTATCATTGCAATAATCGTCAATGCAAAAATAACAATCAAAATCAGATAGATCTGGATAATATGCAGTAAGTTCATTATAAATCAAGAAGCATGTAGCCCCAAATTCACCGCATCCTCTTAACACAATAGATTGATTTCCTAAAATAAAAAAAGTCCATATCACTCAAAAAACAAGTAGTATTACTGAAAATCGTACAAAAGCAAAAACAATAAAGTTTATGAATATTTGAAAATTAGAATAATTTCTTTTATAACATGTAATCATATCTGCCAATTTTTAGATATATATCTTTTTAAAATTGAAGTAAGTAGTTACTTAAGTATAACTTTGTTACAAACAAAAAAAAATTTTCATGTTAAAACCGCTGGCCTTTGTCCAAGGAAATGGTGACTTTCATAGTATGTGGCAAAAAAATATGATCTCAAATTAGGAAAAATGTTTTTCTTTTATTTTACGGACTTGACATGAGGAAACGAAATTTACTAATAAAAGTTTGTATAAAATTGTACACATTTGCACAAAACTTGTTCAAACGTATACAAATTTGTACAAAAGCTAACCGATCCACTTTAATTCTGAGTAAATTATGTTTGTCAATGTTATTATTGTCACAGTCAAAGTAACGCAAACCCAATTTTTTTCCTTCGCTGTCACCGAATTTCTCCAAACTGTAGAGTCGTTTAATGTTTAAATTAAAAATTTATTAATAGAAATCAGTTGTTGCAAACCATCATACGTTATTTTGACCAAACTACTTACGTGCGTTATACGAAACCCTCGTACAAACAGAATTAAGAATACAAGTGCCTGCATATACTTGTGGGCTCATTGGATCTAAGCAGGCCGTGTGGTCACTATCTGTATAGGAATTGCATTGATAACATAGAGTATTTCCGAAAATACCTAAAAGATATAAAGCAATACAAATTAATAACAAATGGTGTATGGTATGGATTCCTTTAAACCAAATGCATATACCTACTTGGTTCAGTAAACAAGCGAAAAAAGGGATATCGAATTTTCACATTCGGCTAACAAAGAAATGTCCCTATGTGACGTAACATTGGGACCCTATTACTGACTTGATTGGCCTTGGCCGATGACAATAACCGCCAAGACATGAAGTAAAGAATTACCTAATTTAACCAAAATTGAGAAAATTTAGAATAAAAAGCATTGGTCATAAAAATATAATTCTCGAAGACAAATACAACCCTTTATACCATTTATATAGCCGTTAAGACATTACTACATTTCAACTAAAGGTGTAATTAGTGCTACTGTCACAAAAATAATATACTTACCGACAAAAGCAGTGCTAATTAGAATTGCAGAAATGATGATACGAAACATGATTATTAATGTGTCTTTTTCGAATATTCATTAATTACTAAAAGTTGTAATTTCAACTTATTACATTTATAGGATTTAGTTATCAATTGAATATGTTTTAAATCGCAAAAAACACTTGACCATATTATTTTGAGTTTTATTATCTACGAAAGGGAAGGGCCCAGATACAATTATTAAAAAATAAGCATTAGGCAATAGGCATTAAGCAGCAAGAAGTAAGAAAATATAATCAATAGCGACACAATTAAGTTTTAAGTAAAAAGCAACAAGAAACAAATTTTTATATATCGAAATATTGGATTTTCTGTTTTTTATTTTTAATTTTGTTTTGTATCCTACCGCATAGAGGAAGAAAAAACGAAATTTTCGATGGTTTTAGTTTTTAAAATTTTGGAATATTTACTGAGAAAATAAATAAACAAGGTACGCTCTTCAATAAAAACATGGGAATAAACTTATGGACATCACATATGCCTCGACCCATGGGTATCAGTGATTAAGCTGAAGGTCGACCGCCGCATTTACCTGAATTAGGGCACGTTGTATTCTATTTTAAAGCCATTTACTTAGTTATAGTTTGGAGAATAAAGATATTAAATAAAAGCAATATATCATTGGCTTTTTTGCTGAAAAATACTATTTAGAGACTGTTTTCAACATAAACCTTGTCAATGTCAATTTTTAGTAAAATATTATTTTTTCCGATATAAATATATCATTAGAGGGAATAAAGGCAAATGCGATCTAGTATTTACTCTATTAAGATAATAAAAGAAGAGTTGGTTGTTTTATTATATATAGATTTATTGGAGTTATCGATCGGGTAATTGGGTATCTTAAAACGCGCATATAGAATGTATTTATTTTTAATTAGGATCTCGCAGAGTTGAAAAAATAACGGGATAGTTATATATGCTGTTTATTATTTAGATCATAAGGTACTGGAGGCAAATATGGGCCAGCGGGTAATATGGGCCATAGTCTATAACACCCAAAGTTATTTTTTTACGAACAATCTGACAACGTCGTATTACTGTCTAGGATGCAAGCCCTTAAATATTATTTGGTCTACTCCACATAATCACGCGGCTACTTGGAAAACGCTATTAATCACTAATGGCCGTTGATAGCAGGCGGTTATATAAATTTTCTATGTATTTTTGGTTCGGTTTCATTGTGCTTTAAATTAAATCTACAAATTGTTACCCAGTTAAAGGTAAGTGTCATAATGTTATGTATTTGTACAAAGACATATAATTTGTTTTTATTGCAGGTCCCCCAATTTTTTTCATATAAATTAAGTTATAATGCACTTTCGCGTAATATGGGCCAACATTTTGGCGGATTATATGGGCCGTGGCCCCCAAGTGCTACATGGTATCACGAGGTATGTGTAGGTCTTGAATCTGATGATACCGATGATTTTGAGTGCTGCTGATTTTTTACTAACAATAAAAATTTAGTTTTTTCAGTTTCTTTTAATGATTTAGGCTGACGATTTTTAACTTTGGTTTACCTACCACTTTGTTTTGTTGCGTTTTTATGTTTTTAAATAAAAAATATGTTTTTAGCTTTTTCGTGTTTGTACTTCTTTAATATCATATTAGTGTATTAGTATGTTAGTTTCTTTAAATATATAAATATTTTTATAATGTTGTATGGAACTTTTTTTTTATTTTTACGTAACATTTAATGATGGCCCATATAACCCGATCAGGTGGGAATTATGGGCCAAATGCATATCTGACATTTTTTCAAGATATATCCTACAGGAAATGTTTTTGATTGATAAATAAATAATAATAGTAATACCCTATATGTGACCCTTTGTTATGGTATAAAAAAGTGCCATGAAAAATTCAGGTATTAGAATAAAATATATTTTAAATTTAGGTGGCCCATATTTGCCTCTAGTACCTTATATTAAAGAAATACTTTACATTTACCCAATTTTTGATTTTGTATACATACCCGGCACCTCCATCATATGTCACAGCGGTGTTTTATTGCAACTGCACACTGAAAAAAGAATTTATTTGATCTAAACAAAAATGGAGTTCGCCGAAACAAATATTTGTTCCCTATGGCCTGAACAAATAATTATTTGAAATTTTGTCCAAAATTATTTGACTTTTGAGAGGCAAATATATGATATTCAAATAAATATTATTTAAATAAAATAATTCCGTTATTTAGCACGAAGCAATATAGGTAACCAACAAATATGTATTAATTTCTATTAAATAAATATTTATTCTGTCCAAATAATAATTTATTTAAATCGGCAACACATTTATTTAATCCAAATCACGAATTGTTTATTATACTTTATATTTATTTCTATTAAATAAATATTTATTCTGTTCAAATAATTTCGAAATTAGGATGTGTGCTTTTTGGCATTTAATTTAAATAACTTATTGTTTCCTTTAAATAAATAATTATTAACTATTGAACATAATAATATATAATATAATTATTATTAAATATTTTTTGGTAAAAACTATATTTGTAATAAACAATAAGGTTTTTAAATTAAATAATTAAAATAGGGTATAATCTCCCAAACTATTTAGAAGAGGAGCTGCAAATATAAATAAATCATACCACAGTTTTTATATATGTTCTGATTATTGTTACCAAAAATAACATAACTATATAAGAAAAGAAAACAAAACTGTAATTAACATGACAGTTATTAAACTCGGTCTGCGCCTACGAGAGCCTTATTCTCCTTAAACATCCATATTTACTGCAATAACTAAATGTTCCTGTAAAATAACATCTTGTTTGAGAGAAATAAATTAAATTTATCACAAACAATCAAAAATAGTTATAAATAAATAATTGTTTCCCCGAAATATTTATTTATTTAAAGCAAATAAATATTTATTTGCTTTAAATTTTATTTATTTCACGCAAATAAATATTTAAGGCAAATGAATAATTTTACACAAAGGGGCTGCAAGAGACGCTTTCGCGGCCATCTTGATATATGAATATTAATAATTATATTGAAAACAGAAATCAAAACAATAACGATATGCATGTTTATAAAATAATATAATAATATGGCAAAGACAAATTTGTTAACTTTTTTTATTATATACAAAAATAATTGAAACGTTTTTAAATGGGCATTTCTCCATGGCATGCATGATTTAGTAATTACTATTTTGTATAATATGTTTTCTCTGTCTTTTTTAAGTAATAAACATTAAAATTAAAATCTTACCTTCGAAGGAGGGTCACAGATGTCCCATGTTATGGCCAACTAGCCAATCGCGAACGTCCATTGCCACACAAAATTATATATCACCTTGTCGAAAGACGCTCACTAAACGACTAAACTATCCAGTCTCTACCTGGTACCTGCCTAGATCTCAAAAAGCAGTGGTGAAATAAAAAGTTATTTGCAGCAAATAATATTTTGTTTGAAATGTAGACATTTAAAGGCAGAGGAGTAGCAAACAATTTTTTGTTTGGCGCGAATAAGTTTTATTTCACATAAATAAACAAAAACCAAACAAATATGAAATAAAAGTCAAATAATTCAATTTATTTGTTGCAAACAATATTTGTTTGAGCTAAATAAAGATTATTTGTGACTAACAAAAATAAAGCAAATACATCATTTATTTGGGATGAAACAGACTTTTTTTTCAGTGTGAGACTTCGTATAGGCAGAAGTCTGGGATCGACTTTAGGGGAACGTGAATTTGAAAAATGCAAATTATAAAAATAAAATATATTAATTAAAAAAACATTAAATAAGGGTTGGTTTAATTTTGAGTATTTACAATAAAAGGTTTACTACATACTTATTTTGCTCTTGATGACTCTTCTCCCGACCAGTGGGCACATATCGCACGTCATTTACTCATGACGGGATTTCAAGAACGACCGCCAATATCTTTTGCTCTTCAATGGTCAATGCCACATCTTAGGTCAGCACAATTTTGCTCACTCAGTAAGTTAAACAAATTATGTTGACTACTAATTATAATGCACGTTCACTGAACAATAAAGTGTATATTCATCGCTTTTGTTTTAACGCGAATTTTCCGGTTTATAGAAATACTTATGATTCTACGATGAACTAAATAAATCACAAAATTTATCAAATAAGTAAATTACCAAATTTCGCATCGTGACAATGTTTTGTCATAATGTAATGTACTTAATACAGTATACAGTGCTACCAATGCTACAATTGTTGAATTTGTGGATTAATGTGGAATTTGTGAATTAAAATTAAAACTCAATTGCAAAAGTAAATAAATGTAATCAATATAAAAGAAAAATTTAACAAATACAAAAACGGCGTTACCGCGCGAAAGCTCAACGTCAACTCAAAACTCAACTAACTAAAAGCCAAACTTATTTTATTAGTATAAACAATATTTCTATACCGCCAGCAAAACATATTAGTCATTGACTTTCTTTAAAGCTGGTGATCAGATAACGAAAATATAAACTTATTCTAAGGTTACATAAAGCTTAAGTATTGAAAAACATTTTGAATATAATAACAACAATAAGTATACTACCAAATTGGTTTAAGAATTATTTTAATTAAATACTAGCATTTTCAAATTTGTTTCTATCAATTTTTATTACAAAAAATTATATATATAAATATTCCACTAAAGATTCTAATTCTTTAGGGGACATCTCCGATGGTAGTTTATCATTGCAATAATCGTAATCGCAAAAATAACATTTAAAGTCCGAAAGATCTGGATATGTTGAAAAAAGTTGATTAAAAATAAAGAAGCATGCAAGGCCAAATTCACCGCATCCTCTTGTAACAACAGATCGATTTTCTAAAATAAAATAGGTCCATATTACTCCTCATATTATAATGGTTTATAAATAAACAAGTAGTATTACTGAAAATTGTATAACAGCAAAAAACAATAAAGTTTAAGAATTTTTGAAATTTAGAATAACTTTTTTTATAATATGTAACCATATCTTTCAATTTTCTGTGTATAATTTTGTTACAAACAAAAAAAAGCTTTCATGTTAAAACCGCTGGCCTCTGTCTAAGAAAATAGAGACTTTTATATTATGTGGCAAAAAAATATGATCTTAAATTAGGAAAAATGTTTTTCTTTTATTTTACGGACTTGACATAAGAAAACGCGATTTACTAATAAAAGTTTGTATAAAATTGTACCGGGTGAACCACTAAGAATGGTCGTCGGCTATATCTCAGAAACTGGAAGTCATAGAGCTTTTAAGTAAAATATGTTTTAGTAAAAGTGCCCAAAAGAAAATGTTGGAAATTATTTTCGAGTTTCTAAACTCACCGCTAGAGGGCGTAAATCCAAAATTTTCCATTTTTTGAAGGGTACACCCTGTATGTTTTTAAATTTTCAAATTCCACATAAAATTATAATTATTTTTTATTAAATGCATTATTAGTCTATACTTCATAGTTTCCGAGATATTGACTCTCGAAAAGTGATATTTTTGAACTTTGACAGCTTCTAACTTTTTAACAGTATGTCTTAGAGCAAAACGGCTTACATGACCCTATCTTCAATTTTTATTATCTTCCCAAAAAAATCAACTTCCAGTTAAACCGGAACAACTATATTTCCTGCTTTCGAGTTACATCCGGTTTAACCGGAAGTTGATTTTTTTGGGAAGATAATAAAAATTGAAGATAGGGACATGTAAGCCGTTTTGCTCTAAGACGTACTGTTAGAAAGTTAGAAGCTGTCAAAGTTTAAAAATGTCACTTTTCGAGAGTCAATATCTCGGAAACTATGAAGTATAGACTAATGATGCATTTAATAAAAAATAATTATAATTTTATGTGGAATTTGAAAATTTAAAAACATACAGGGTGTACCCTTCAAAAAATGGAAAATTTTGGATTTACGCCCTCTAGCGGTGAGTTTAGAAACTCGAAAATAATTTCCAACATTTTCTTTTGGGCACTTTTACTAAAAATATTTTACTTAAAAGCTCTAGGACTTCCAGTTTCTGAGATATAGCCGACGACCATTCTTGGTTGTTCACCCGGTACACATTTGCACAAAACTTGTTCAAACGTACCTATACAAATGTGTACAAAAGCTAACCGAGCCACTTTGATTGTGGGTAAATTATGTTTGTCCGTGTTATTATTGTCACAGTCAAAATAACGCAAACCCAATTTCAGGTGTTGCAAACCATCATACGTTATTTTGACCAAATTACTTACGTGTTGTATATGAAAACCTCGTGCAAACAGAATTTAGAAAACAAGTGCCTACATATACTTGTGGGTTTATCGGATCTAAGCAGGCCGTTTGGTTACTATCTGTAGCGGAATCGCATTGATAACATTTCTCATCTCCGAGAATACCTAAAAGCAATACAAATTAATAACAAATGGTGTGTGGTATGGATTCCTTTAAACCAAATGTATAATATACTTGGTTCAGTAAAAAAGCGAAAAAGGGATTTTGAATTTTCACATTCTGCTAACAAAGATATATCCCTATGTGACGTAACATTGGGGCACTATTACTGACTTGGTTGGCCTTGACCGAAAAGGCAACTTTCTAGATGACAACAACCGCCATTACATGAAGTAATGAATTACCTAATTTAAGCCAAAATAGACAAAATTTAGAATCAAAAAGCATTGGTCCAGAAAATATAATCCTCGGAGATATTTACAACCCTTTATAACATTTATATGTAGCCGTTTAGACATTAATACATTTTAACTAAAGGTCTAATACTGTCACAAAAAGAACATACTTACCGACAAAAGCAGAGCTAATAAGAATTGCAGAAATGGTGCTACGAAACATGATTATTGATGTGTATTTTTCGAATATTTATTTATTATTGAAAGTTGTAATTTCAACTTATTACATTTATAGGATTTAGTTATCAATTTTGAATATTCGTTAAATCGCAAAAAACACTTGACCATATTATTTTGAGTTTTATTATCTACGAAAGAGAATGGCCGAGATACAATTTAAAAATCAGCATTAGACGATAGGCAATAAGCAGCAAGAAAGCAAGAACAATAAGATTTAATCAATCGCGACACAATTAGGTTTTAAGTAAAAAACAAATTTTTATATATCGAAATATTGGATTTACTATTTTTTATTACTGGCCAATGACAAGTTGTATAAGATGTATAGAATATGCCCCCCAGCCCGATAACTATTTTGACATTATTTGTCGGTTTAATTTTTAGGTTAGAGAGCTATTTTTAATTTGTGTTTAACACTTTGTTTATTTGTTTACGATAAAACCGGTGAGCTTACAAATATAATCATGGACAACAATTCAACGATTTCATTGGTCGATCTTTCTAGGAAGTGATCGGAGAAAACACTGCACTGTGCCATTATAATGTTTATTCTTCATTTCTTATTACCTATTTCTTATTGCATATTGCTTTTAGTTAGTAGAATAAAGACATTAAAAATAAAGGCAATATATTTTTGGTTTTGTGCTTAAAAATACTACGTAGAGACTGTTTTGTACATAAAACGTTATTATTTATACAGTGCATTTTTCTAACGTAGGCCAAAGGTTTAACATGGTAAATGTTTGACTTCAATTCTTTTAGAATTACAAACTCAAAATTTTAGATTCAATTTAATTAGGTAGATACACCATTAATATCTCAGGATTTTATTTCATAATAAAGCAGTGATTTCTCTATACCTGCAATCGTTGTATATCCTGGTATAATTATTAATGTTTATTAGTAACTTGTAAGAAATAAGCCAAAATAAATACTTAAAATCTGTGTGTTCTTAGTAACCGATTAAACTTTAAATAAATTTAAATTAAATTATAATAATTATTGTACTTTACCTAATCTGAAAAGTATCTATGCAGGACTCGTTAAGCTTCCATGACTTGCCTTTTCGACCAAAGTAAGAAGTATAATTTACAGGAAAATTTAATGAGTAGTGGTGTTAGGCACATCTGAATTTGTCCCAATTTTTTTGCAGATTGATTTAAATGCAAAAAATACCAGGAAAATTTAATACACTACGCCCAATATTCAAAAATGCACGCCCAAATTAATAAGCTGTAATTTCGTTAATAATGAACCAATTTCGAATTTTTTTTTGTTTAAATGATAGATATAAGATTCTAGGGTTTAGGGCAGAGTAGTTTGCGTCCTGACACATCTTATTGTACGGGGTAGCGCATAAACTATAGATGCATGTAAATTTCCTTAAATTTAAAACTGACGTATTTTACATACAAATTGAATTTCATTTATGTTTTAAACGAAAGCCATTAGACATCAATCTGAGCTAGAAACTGGCCAAAAAGTTTCGCCATGCCACTAGAGGCAAAGAAAAAAATACCATATCTTCGAAATAAATTCTGTTGCCGAAAAAATGTTTCGTAAATAATCAATGAGTCATTTAATCACTTTTGGCTTTTGCTAAAGTTAGAATAAAAAAAAACATTAATTGATTTAATTTTATTGTCGGTAATAGTTTTAGAAACTAATGAATAAGGTATTTTAGTTAGTAGAATAAAGACATTAAATAAAAGCAATATATAATTGGTTTTGTGCTTAAAAATACCACGTATAGACTGTTTCGTACATAAAACTTTATTATTTATAAAGTGCATTTTTTAACGTAGGCCATAGATTTAACATGACAAATGTTTGACTTTAGTTCTTTTAGAATTGCAAACTTAAAATTTTAGATTCAGTTTACTTAGGTAGATATACCATTAACAACTCAGGATTTAATTTTATCATAAAGCGATGATTTGTCTATCCCTACAATCGTTGTATATCCTGGTATAATTATTAATATTTATTGGTAATTTGTAAGAAATAAGCCAAAGTAAATACTTAAAATCTATGTGTTCTGAGGAACCGATTGAAGTTAAAATAAATTTAAATTAAATAATAATAATTATTTTACTTTACCTAATCTGAAAAGTATCTATACAGGACTCGTTAGGCTTCCAGGACTTGCCTTTTTGATCTTGTAATATAAATTACTACTTTTTGAAACAGACATTTTATTATTTTCAACTTTATTTAATTTTCAAAATTAACAAAATCACTTGTTAATTCAATAAAACGTCAAAATTTATTACAAATTTTTCGTTCGTTTTACGACATTTAAAAAACCAAAGGAAGAAATATAATTTACCGGAAAATTTGATCACTAGTCTTGGGCACATCTGAATTTGTTCCTTTTTGCAGATTGATTTAAATGCAAAAAATACCAAGAAAATTTAGTATTATAAGCTGCCGTTAATTTTATCGGAAGGCAAATAGAAAATGTCCATATTAATTTAAAAAAATTGGAGCATCTATAATTTAGGTTTTCAAAGTTTGAAAGACATAATATGTCGGGTTTCACGACTATTTGAATTCAATAATCTCAAAGTTCGACAAATCGTTTTTTAACACCTTTATAACAGGTATGCAGTTCGGAAATGACATCACAGATTTTGATGCGATTTACAGAGTTTAAAACATTTTTCTTGCCGATTAATAGTGTGGTACGCCCTCAGACCAAGAACCATGCTTGAACTGATGGTACGCCTATGCCTGTGGCGTAACCAATGCACTATAATATTATACAGGGTGGAAAAGAAAGTCGTGTAAAAAATTAAAAATGCCAAAGAAGTCACATTTTACGAAGGCGTAGAAGATAAAGAAGATAAATTAATTTTTTTAATATTCCGACTTCAAAGTAGGAATTTAACTAAATTCCGAGTTTAAACAAGGAATTTAACTAAATTCCGGCTGCAAACTCGGAATTTAACTAAGTTCCGACTTTAAACTCGGAATATCACTAAATTCCTACTTTAAACTCGGAATTTAACTAAATTCCTACTTTTAACTCGAAATATTATTGTGAATTATATTTTTTATATTGTAATATGTGTTTTATATTTCTTTTCTCAGATAATTTCTAAAAACTCAACAAATACCGTAGGGCACTAATTGACTAACTCTACTTTAACTGAAAACGCCATTTCTTTATTTCACGTTTTTTTGTCCCAAAATTAAAGCGTAAACTTTCTAGGTTTTAATAGCATTAAAAAGGGTGGGGCACCAAATTTTTTTTTGTGTGCGATACATTTTTTGTGAAAGAAAGGAAGAAAGAAAGAAAGAAAGTAGGGTTTGTGGCGCCTCTGCTGCCATGTGGCATCTACAAACAAGCGAAAATATGTAAACAAATAAAGTTACATGATTACTCAATTTACATTTTATCGTTTTTATAGGTACACTATTATATTATAGCACTGAAATCTTAATACACTCCTATTTCCGATGCTGAAACTCACAAAAAATACAATGTTGCACTGAAAAAACAAATGATTTGATTCAAAGAAAAATGGAGTTCGCCGAAACAATTATTTATTTCCTATTAGCGGAACAAATATTTATTTAATAAAGTGACGACATTTATTTGGATTCTGGCAAGGAGATTTATTGATGCCAAACAAATATTATTTAAAGTCAATCCAGAATCCAAATAAATGTCGTCACTTTTTTAAATAAATATTTGTTTCGTTAATAGGAAATAAATAATTGTTTCGGCGAAATCCATTTTTCTTTGAATTATTTGTTTTTTTAGTGTGTTGTGTTGTTCTTTTTATTTAATTCAGTGAAGAATTAAAGTTTTAGTTTAAAAATTTTTGTTATTTAATTAAGTACAAAATACTATATGTTAAAGTATTAAATTGCCAGTGAAAGTGAAAGTTTTGATGGAAACACATCTTGTATCTTTAAATAATATAAGTATCCTACATGTCCTTTTTTTAAATAAATATTTTTTCCCTCAAAAAAATATGTAGTTAGATGCCTAGGTATAAACCGTTGATAATATAAATAGTTTAAATAAATTAATCCTTTTTTCAAAAATATATATTTTTACTGCAAATAATTTATAATTTTCCCCAAATATATTTTTATTTACAAGAACTAATATTTATTTGAGTTTATTTACAGAACGCAAAGCATGATGGGACAATAACAGAAACGTACCTACGACGCCATTGTTTGCTTTATTATGCTCCAAATGGAAATATTAAAGCCCTGCATTCTAAACAAAGATGTTGATGGGTACTCTTAAGCAGCATTAGTCCTTATAGCCTCTACACAATAACACATGCATATATAATTTTTTATATCAAAATTAAGAATAATATAATAACTTATTCTAATGCCTGTGGCATGAAAAAATTTGCTTTATTAAATATAAAAATAATTATAACCCATAATATATTACCTTAAAATACAGGCTGAAGATGCCCCAAGCCTTTATCCAGTAACCATTGCTCCATTGCACAACAATAACCAACCAACACCTGTCACCCTGTCACTAACTAAAGTCAACTAAACGAGCGCCAAGAAGCGCGGTCGCGAAGGCACGACGCGGCGCAAAGGCGAAGCCGATTGGGTGCGATTCCCATGAAATTGAAATAAAAATTATTTGCTTGAAATAATGCATTGTTGGCTATTACAAATTTAATTTAAATTTTAAAAAGTGTTTGTAGCAAACACTATTTATTGCACCTAACTAATTAAGAAACCAAATAAATATAGAAAATATTTCAAATACCTTAGTTTATTTAATACAAATAAGATTTGTATGAACCAAATAGTATTTATCTTGGACCAATAAATATTAATCAAATAAATCATTTATTTGATTTCTTAGACTCTTTTTTTTCAGTGTGTTAAATTCCGAGTTTAAAGTCGGAATTTAGTGAAATTCCGAGTTTAAAGTTGGAATTTAGTAATATTCCTTGTTTAAACTCGAAATTTAGTTAGATTCCGAGTTTAAAGTCGGAATTTAGTGAAATAAAAATAAAACTTATGTGGCCCTCCTACGCCTTCGTAACATTTTGTTAGTAGTGACAGTTACGAGTTATGGTATTTTTTTATTATATGTCCTAGGGCAAAAATTATCCTATTTTTTTAAACAGCTGTTTTGGACATAACTAAAGATATGTTGATGACTGTTTATGCGGTTTTCTGTCTAATGCACTCGATTGAATTATTTCTGAAAAAGGAAAAATAATAAATGATCCTAATATATCTACCGGGTGTGACACAATTGGCTTTTTTACTAAATTTTGATTTGTATCCTACCGCATAGAGGAAAAAAAATGTTTTCTGTTGTTTTAATTTTTCAAATTTTGAATTATTTAATGAGAAAATAAATAAACAAGTTACTCTCTTTAATAAAAACATGGGAATAAACCTATTGACATAACATCTGCTTCAACCCATGGGTATCAGTGATTTAGCTGAAGGTCGACCGCCGCATCTACCTGAATTTGGGCACGTTGTTTTCTATTTTAAAGCTGTTCTTGTCAATTTAATGTATCAAAACAAAAATTGCAATATAATCGGTCGAGGCTGACAAATAATGGATAATGGGGTAACGTAATAAGGTTTTGATCTCATGTTTTCAAACTTTCTGCTTTCTAAGTGTTTTGTAGAAAAGGTGTCTGACCCTCTAGGAAGATATTTATTATTGCGATGTATTATCAATAGGTTCTTATTCAGGATGTGCATTAGGCCGGGCCGAAAAAAATGTTGTTTTATTTTTCGACCCGGCTAGTTGCCAAAAGTTGGGACTAATATTTAAATAATCCCATACCAAATTTGAGCCGGATTAAAAAAAAATTAACCGGGCCCCCTGGCCTCCAAAAAATTTTTTTTTTGTTTTTATAAAAAATGTTTGGGCTACTAAAAAACTATTAGTAAACTGCCTTATTACTCTGCAAAAAAAAATTGTACATATATCTGTACGTTAGACCGGGCCCCTTTATTAAAATTGAATTTTCTGTGCATTACGTGCGGGTGGTCGCTTCCTCAAACTGCAAAATTACAAGGTTTAACAAGTCAAAACAAGCCGGCCTAACACACGCATTCTGTGCAAGTCCGGCTAAAGCAGTCTTTACATCTGTGAAGTTCTTCGTGAATTTATTCGTGAATTTCTTTGTGAAGTCGGTAGCATTTACACTGTGCATCACTACATCAGCTGATTATTTTGCATGTTAAATTTTCGTGAATAACTTCACGAAGAAATTCACGAATTTATTTGACGTCCAAGTTGACCATTTACATTATCAAAGTTAGCATTGAAGTGACTTCATGAATAAATTCACGAAGAACTTCACAGGTGTAAAGACCGCTTAAGAGTATTAGTTCGTGCATGGTCATCACAACAAGCGAACTGTAGCATTTCGTAAAATTTGTGTTTTTTGAAATTTTAATATTTTTGGATTATGTTTATTCGATTGGTAAAAACATAGATATTGCTGAATGAATAATAGTCTACTTACAAAGCTATAATATAGATTTAAGCAAATTAGTTGTTATTGGATGTGACGGTAAATGTCAATAAGGGCTGGAAAGGTGGTATAATTAGAATCATAGAAACGCGAGCAAACAAACCATTACAGTGGAGTGAATGCATGTTACACGCTAATAAGCTTCCATTGCTACATTTGCTGCAAAAACTAGATGGCCACACAAAAGGCCATCATTCATATTTCGGGCCGATTTGATCCCTTTTTCCCAACTGATGCGAGAAAATGCCTGTCATTAAATTTAAACCCATAGAAGCTGTCCTTCCTCTTGTAAACGAATATGATCTAAGTACAGATCAACAGTATTTTTATAAATTATCTAAAGCGATTGGAGATGGAATATGTTTTCAAAATTTGGCAGAGAAAAGTCCAGGAAAGATGGCACACTCCCGTTGGTTAACGACAGCCAACCGCATTCTTGGAGTATACGTAGCTACAACTGATCCTTGCCAAAGCTTAAATATACTAGCTGAGTTTGTAGTAAATGTATATTCGCGTATATGGTTTGAGATAAAAAACACAGCCAAAATTGGAATATGGCGCCAGGCATCTATGGAAATTAATCCAGGTCTAGAAGGATTTTCCGAATAATGTGACACTAGTTATCCAAGACAATGTTTATTTTGCGCACCTGGAAAACCTTCTAATTTCTATGTTGGCAGATCCTCGTCAACAGATTAGAGAGATTGCTGTTAGAAGAATTTTAAAATCTAGGAAAGCTGGCATGAAAATTCGCATTTTCAAAGTATCCGAAATTTATTAATTTCGATGCAGAAGATTACATAGACCTCATAGAGAAATGTACTGTAACAGAGCCAGCTCTAACCTAACATAGCATTTGGCCGACGAAGAATTATAGGATATAGGTAAAGCAAGTTCCCAATTTTGACATTTTTCCATACTCAAGCGGTCGAGGGATGCGTTAAGATGATTACTGAGGCGTCAATAAAAGTGTGTGGTGAAGAATCTAGAGATACGAGCTAAACTTGACGCCAGAAAGAATTTTTCGATATTTGAAAGTAAATATTAATACTATGCCTCAAGAAGTGAGTAACTAAAAATGTTAAGCGAAGGAGGGCGGGTGGGTGGAACTCGACGTGCAGCTACCTCCTCGAGCTGAGTTCTGGGTTGAATAAATATTTAAAATAATAAAAGACAGAATAATATTTCAATGTAATTAACCTTTCGTGCCGAATATTGATTCAAGCTAAGAGCTGCACGTTACACATAATAATAATATAATAGAGTATGCAATCCTTTACCCCTATTTTACCTTTTTAGTCCTGGGGGGCCGGCTAAAATTTTTTTGATCGTGATGAAATTTTTTTTAAGAGGTAATAGTATCGATATTAATATTTTAGGCACTAGCCCGCCCCAAAAATATAGGAAAAAAGAAAAAAAATTTTGGAGGCCCCAGGGGCCCGGTCAAAAATAATTTATTCCGGCCCATATTTGGTATGGAGTATTAGGGCGACCATATACAACTTTTTTTTACTAGCCCGCTTAAATATTCTAAAAAAAATTTTTTTTGGCCTTTTTCGGCCCGGGCTAATGTGCATGCTGAATATGGTGAATTTAGTTATAGTGAAAACGCTCAATAGGATAATT
Organism: Polydrusus pterygomalis; assembly: GCA_963969555.1. Lineage (NCBI taxonomy): Eukaryota > Metazoa > Arthropoda > Insecta > Coleoptera > Curculionidae > Polydrusus > Polydrusus pterygomalis. The sequence goes on from OZ018379.1 coordinate 28,589,319, forward strand.
AAGGACTTTGCTGCAAGATGGATGCAGCTTCATTTTTGGGTCATTTTGAGTTTAAATATACGGTATATATGCAAAAAAATTTGACAGCTCCAATAAGAAATGAAGAAATTAAACGCATTTATGAATGTGCCTCCTCCGTTGTTTGGTGCAAGAAAGGCGCAGCTCCGTCCTGTCTATTTTTTTTTTAGTCTTAGTTTTTTTTGTAGTTTATAATTCTCTTTTGATTTTTGATACCTACTTACTAAAAAAGTTTTTTCTGGCAACTTCGTTTTTTTTTTGACAAATAATGCGGTAAGTTCATACCGTGCGAGCATAAATAATTTGCTCTTCAATGATATGGGGACAATATATCTAACCAAATCTAGGTTAAAACTTTGTCAAATTCATATTACGACAAATGATATGCCAAACTAATGAGTAATAAAATAAGTAGACAAATACAAATTTATTTTTGTTGTTTACAAAATTAACAAAGTAAGAATATACAGAAATAAAAAGAAAAATAATTACATAAATTGCTGAAATTGGCCACCGCCATGCTCCAAGCATAAATTCACACGTCTCTTCATATTTTCAAAGGTGTTGACCAGCATCTCTAGAGAAATGTTACCACATTCTTGGGGATTTTCACTACTCCACATGCGTGTATTCTGAGAATTCACATAACCGGAGAGGTGGAACGAAGTTTCATCCAAAAAAATGTCAGGTCTAATATATCATTTATTTCCAATAAATTTTGGGTAAACCATTGAGAGTAATTCCTGCGTCTTTCAAAATCTGCGGCTTGTATTTCTTGGAGTACTTGAACTTTATTAGGAAATAAATTTAGCTGCTTCTTAAGAATAGTCCTGCATGTTCCATAAGATCTTCCCACTTATTGGGACATGCGTCTTATACAATTTGTTGGCGTATTTTTTATTATTTCACGAACGTTTGCAACAAAATCTTCTGTTCTTACAGATGGTCTTCCTGCTCCTTTTTTGTGTTGTATCGAACCTCTTTCCCTAAACACAGCCATGGTTCTTTTCAGGCAATGATAAAAATCCCCAGCAATAAAAGCAACGTTAGGAAAATGTTCGTGAAAATCGTCCATGCACAAACCCGGATTGTATGGCCACTCACCATTTACTCTAACCCCGTTTCGAAAATACGCTTCAACCATGAATGTTTTGTGCTGTTCCGTAAAACCCATTGTGTGAATTGTTCAAGAAATTGGAAAAATTAGCGATGAATCAAATTACTTGTAACGACTGTGAAAGATGACGGAATAACTGATTGATTGTTAATTCAGGTAGTTACTGACGCCCAACTGGTATTAAGCTCTACGGCTAAGCATTACGTCCTTAGATGCAAGGCCCTCTTTGATGCAAATAATTTTTGCTCGAACGGTATTTTTTCACGTGTTTGGTGGAAGAAGGATGCAGCTCCAAATTTTTTGCTAATTTTTTTTTTATTTCTCAAAGAATTGTGAGATTCAAAATAGTCTGAAATATTAAATAAACCTCTATTATCGATTGGCGTTTACTTTTTTAGTTTAAAATATAAACAGTTTTTTTAATTTCCCAACAAGTACCAAAAATGGAGCTGCATTCTTCTTGCAGCAAAGTCCTCAATTGAGTTATTCAAATTTTAAAAATTTGAACTAAGATACTAAAGCTATAAGAGGTTAATACCTTGTCAGAAAAACATTGTTCTTGTACTATAGTTAATCTCTCGTGAAGGTTTTGGTAGGTTTTTATCCCTAAATTATTAAGTCCCAAAATACGCAATTTTGCACCAATTTAATAATGTTTTTATCTCTTACCGCTTTTAAGATCCCTCTGTGGGCACACGAATTTGTAGATTCCTGTATAGATATAGTTAATATTTTCTTATAAATTTATTGTACCTAATACAATGTTACAGAAATGTACAACCCAATAGGTTTAAAAAGACACAATTATTTTTTTTTTAATTTAATTTTTATTACATAAAAATTCAAGAATTTCGATACAATAAAAAAAATTATGGTAAATGATCTATTAAAGATTCTAATTCTTCAGGGGACTTTTCCGATGCATCAGCATCATTGCAAAAATCGGTCGCACAAAAATAACATTTAAAAGCAGAAAGATCTGGATATCTTAAAACAAGTGAATTATAAATCTCGTAGCATACAGCTTCAAATGGATTACATCCTCTTGAAACAATAGTCTGATTTTCTAAAATAAAAAAGGTTCAAATCACTCCTCATATTATAATGCTTAATAAATAAACAAGTAGTATTACTGAAAATCATATAAAAGCAAAAACAATAAAGTTTAAAAATTTTTGAAAATTAGAATAATTTTTTAAACATTAAAATTGTAGTACTTAGTTACTTAAGTATAATTTTGTTACAAACAAAAAAAATCTCTTATACTAAAACCGTTGGCCTATGTCCAAGAAAATGGTGACTTTCATAGTATGTGGCAAAAAATATGATCTTAAATTGGGAAAAATATTTTTCTTTTATTTTACGGACTTGACACGAGGAAACGAGATTTACTAATAAAAATTTGTAAAAAATTGTATAAAATTGTACAAATTTACACAAAACTTATTTAAACGTATACAAATTTGTACCAAAGCTAACCGAGCCACTTTGATAGTGAGTAAATTATTTTTGTCAATGTTATTGTCACAGTCAAAGTTTCTGGTCAGTTAAGAGTTTATCAGTTCATCACTCCATATAAAATAAAGAGAATGGGTTAGTATAAATAGGCCAACTTAACTGAGGCTTTGGTTTTTTTGTGAGCAAATAAGAGAGTAAATGTTTATTATATATATTTGATTGTCTTTACCGTAACTTGTCCAGTCTATTAAGAGAACTTATTAACCTAAATTAACACTAGCCGAGTTTTACCAAAAAAAATCTGTGTTATTTTGACAAAATTACTTACGTGTTACATATGAAATTCTTGTACAAACAAAAATATCAAGAAGACAAGTGGTTTCATCTACTTGTGGATAGGGGCTCATCGGATCTTCGCAGGCCGTGTGGTCACTATCCGTAGAGGAATTACATTGATAGCATTGCTTAAGTCCAAAGACCCCTAAAAGATATAAAGAAACACAAATTAATTACAAATGGTTAAATTTAAATTTAAACCCAATGTATTTACTTGATTTAGTAAACAAGCAAAAAAGGGATATCGAATTTTCACAGTCGGTTAACAAAAAAAATGTCATTATCTATTGTTACATTGGAACACTATTACTACTGACTTAGTTCGCCATGGGCGAAAAGGCAACTTTCTAGATGACAACATCGCCATTACATGATGTAATGAGTTACCTACCTAATTTAAGCCAAAATTGACAAAATTTAGAAACAAAAAGCAATGGTCCAGAAAATATAATCCTCGGAGACATTATACAACCCTTTATAACACTTATATAATAGCCGTTAAGACATTACTACATTTCAACTAAAGGTGTAATTAGTGTTACTGTCACAAAAATAACATACTTACCGACAATAGCAGTGCTAATTAGAATTGCAGAAATGATGCTACGAAACATGATTATTGATGTTTCTTTTTCGAATTTTTATTGATTATTAAAAGTTGTAATTTTAAGTTAATATATTTATAGCATTTAGTTAGCAATTGATTTTTTTTTAAAACGCGGAAAGCAAACAACACTTGTTATTATTATTTTAAGTTTTATTAATCAGATTTAGCAATTTTCGTAATCAACGCGGATCAAATAATTCGGTATTTAATCAGTTTTACTTGAACGTTTTTTTTTTAAACTACTGAATAAGTCATTTTAGTTGTTTTAGTAAAATGAAAATATTAAATAAAATCAAAATACGTACCATTGGGTCTTTTGCTAAAAAATAATATTTAGAGATCATTTTGCACATAAACATTTATTATTTATACAGTGTATTTTTCTAACGCATGCCATTGGAGTGTTATATGGTAAATGTTCGACTCGAGTTTTATTAATAATGTAAACTTAAATCCACACAACAATCCAAGTCTAGTTAGTTTTTACTGTTTAAAGCTGGAACTATAAACTTGCCCTGGCGCTGACGTTAGGTTAGGTTAGGTTAGGTTAGGTTAGGTTAGAGTGGCAGACCTCTGGCATTGTCCAAACAGTCACACGTAGTCCTATAAGGTCCGTTGTGGTACCACACATGTTCCGTGGAACCTATTTGCATCAGCTTCCAAACAAACCCGAACAAACCAGCCACTGTTGTTAATAAGCTTAGTGAGTCGACCCAGTTGCAGGCTGCTCACTTCCTCCAGATCATTAAAAAATGTTTCGCCCGCGCTTACGTTGGTATCAGCATTCATCGTTGACGTTCATAATCGGCATTTATAAACTTGTTTTGGCAATATCTATTACAGCTAGCACGTGATACAAATATGAGAATATTATTGGTGTGATGTTATCGCTAATGATTTGCTACGAACGCCAGTTCAAAAAGTTTAAGTTGGTTTAAGGCCGATCGTCCCCTGGGAGCGTAAACAGCGTTGTGGTACTACACATTATCCGCGGAACCTATCCGCCTGATAGTTAACGCGACGCGACGTAGACCGTAGAAGAATCTTGACAGCTTATTCCAACCAGACAGCCACTGCTGTTAATAAATTTAAAGAATAGACCCAGTTGCAAGCTGATCACGTCCTCCAGATCATTAAAGAATGGTTCGCCCATGGCATTGAACCTTCTTCTTACGAGGCCGGGGCGGGGTATTCACACAAGAAATGCTGAATATTTGCTTCCTCTTCTTCATCTCTGCAACTTCTGCAATCTTTTGCAACTCGTTAGCTGGTATTTGCATATTTTCGGCGTGTATATCGAAAAGGCAATGTCCGGTGACTCCGGCAGCGATATTCCGACTGTACTGTAATAACGCTGCGGTTTTTCTCCTTTAAGTAGGGGCCACAATAACTGCCTGGAGATGCTACATGTTGTCAACACTGTCCATCTGCTTTGCGCAAGTTGCTTAACTATTCGATCTATCTCCTCTTTGACTAATTCCAGTGGTCTAGCCACAGTATTCTCTGCTAGTTCGACAGACATGCTCGCGCCCTCCCTGGCGAGCGCATCAGCAGTCTCATTGCCATATATATCGCTGTGGCCAGGAACCCAACACAAGGTGACTCGATGCTGGAGCACCAAGTGTGCAGAGATTGTTGCGACAGCGCCTTACTAATTTTGATTTATTAATGCTGGAACAAATTACCTTTGACTTGACTGTCTATATAGATAGGTATAGAGTATAGACTATTGATAAGCTTATCCATGTCCACGTTCATCGCTGAGAGTAGATGCTTTAAAACATATTGTTACAACAAACAAATACAAAAACTGAATCTCGCTCGCAGTGGATGAGATTAACTGTGAGGTACTTGGGATCTACTGCGTATAACTGTTTGTTATCGTTCGTGTCGTATAAGCATGTAGCCGCTTGTTTCCGCTTCCAGTGGACGACCGGCCAAAGTCAAACGGCTGCCGGCGCCAGTGAAGTTTCTAAACCACACTATTACAATTCAAAATATTACCTTCTAGCGCCACGCCAGCGCTAACGCCAATTCGAACGCAGAATTTATCATTCTAGCTTAAATGTTCTGCCATCCAACGTAACTCTATTTAGCGGATCTAGTAAAATAATTATTAAATGTTTATTGTGTTTATCACATGGACTTTAGCATAAAAACAATTATTAGATTTGAAGTAGCCCTTAAAAGTAAGATTAAATCATTAAATAAATAATTATAATTTATTAGGTTAGTCCAAAGTCCCAAGTCTACTAAAAGTAAAGTTGATAACAAAACTCTTAACATTGTACTGTAGTATCTTACATTCAACAGATTCAGCAGTGCCAAGACCGAAGACGTTAACGGTTTTCTAATTAAAGAGTTTACCCATTCAATCGGTTCATACAATAACTATATTATCCTCTTTAGCAAAATTATTAAATATTTATCACATGGACTTTAGCATAAAAACAATAACATTGCGATAATAGATTTGAAGCAGCCCGATTAAATCATTACATAAATAATTATATTTTATTAGGTTGGTCCAAAGTCCCAAGTCTACTGAAAGTAAAGTTGATAACAAAACTCTTAACATTGTACTGTAGTATCTTACATTCAACAGATTCAGCAGTGCCGAGACCGAAGACGTCAACGGTTTTCTGATTAAAGAGTTTACCCATTAAATCGGTATATTATACAATAACTATGTTATCCTCTTTAGCAAAATTAATAAATATTTATCACATGGACTTTAGCATAAAAACAATTACATTACGATCATAGATTTAAAGTAGCCCTTAAAAGTAAGATTCAATTTTTAAATAATTAATTATGGTTTATTAGGTTGGTCCAAAGTCCCAAGTCTACTAAAAGTAAAGTTGATAACAAAACTCTTAACCTTGTAATGTAGTATCTTACATTCGACAGATTCAGCAGTAGAACGAAGACGTAAACGGATTTCTGGTTAAAGACTTTATACAATTACTATGTTATCCTCTTATACAGATTGTTATAATAAAGAAACGTATCAGCCTTATACAGGGTGATTCAAAAGTACTTTGACAAACTTCGGGAGGTAATTGCCGGCAATATTTTAAGACGAAAAGTTCTTATAAACAGTGGTGACTTCGTTACGGAGATACAGGGCGTTGAAATGTTAAAAGGAATAGTAATAATTTTTAAATAACTCCTTAACGAGTTATTTTCTTTTTATGAAATTTAGTGAATTAAATAAGCATCTAAGGACACTTATTTTCAAAGTACAACACGTTCGTAAATTTAACCAGTGGCGTGGGTACAAAATGTTACTATCAAATTTTTTGTGAAAACTATGCTACACCGCTGACTTATTTTATTTTAACTTTCTTTTTATGAATCCTCCCTTCATTTACAACAAAAAAGATCACGCGTGTTTCTTTGATACGAGGGACGGTTTAAGGGTAAATTATTATTTTATTTGACTATACACAAATATTAAAAAACGTGTTTTAAATTTAAAGATTTATTAGGTATAACTTAAATAAATAAGTACGTTACAGAAATTAAATGATTTTTAAATAAATTGTTCGAAATGTCCATCCTCAGCCAAGATGCAGGCATCTAATCTCCTTTGCCTAAAATCTCGTACGCGTGCTAAGATATCTGGTATGTTCCTTATTGCTTCAAAACCATCGATTACTCGGTTTCTTAGCACTTCTGGATTGTCGACTGGCGTTTTGTAAACGATTGACTTCAAATGTCCGCACAAATAAAAATCAAGGGGATTTAAATATGGGGACCTTGGTGGCCACGGTTGATTTCCTTCCTCAACTTCCCTACCGATCCATCGATTTGAATAAATTTGATTTAGATAAGTCCTGGAATGAGCGGGAGCTCCGTCATGCATAAACCATATACGTCTTCGAGTTTCTAAGGGTACATCATCCAATAAGGGAGGAAGTTCATTTTCCAAAAAGTGTCGGTACGTCTCGCCATTGAAAATGTCGTTCACTAACTGCATGGGGATTTTCCAAAGACCAGATATGGTTATTGTGAAAGTTTGTAATCGCACTCTGAGAAAAATTTTCCTCGCCCGTAAAAAGTACATAATTTAAAAATTGGGGATTTTCGGCAAATTTTTCCAAAAACCACTGACACAAATTAATGCGCTAAGGAAAGTCCCTGGGTAAAAGAGCTTGTATACCGTTTGAATGTGGTACGGATACAACTGCTTATCGTGGAGAATTTTACAAACTGTGGCTTGGGTGGAATTGAGAGCATCAGCAATTATTCGGGTGCTTGTATCTGGATTTTTTACTACAGCGTTTAATACAGCTTTTTCTAATTCTGGGGTTTGGGCTGTTCCCGGTCTTCCAGGACTGTCACGTGGCGTAAAACTCCCTGTTTCAGCTAAACGGCGGTGAAGATTCATAAATGTTGCAGCAGCAGGCAGTACTCGGTTAGGATATTGCTCCTGATAAATTCGTCTAGCTTCTCGTGTATTTCCATCGGCAAGGCCATATACAAAATGCATGTCTGCTAAATGCGCATTCTTTCTTAAATAATCCATACCATATAAACAATACTAATAATATCCAATGAAAATAACAAAACTGAAGAAATAAAACTCAATGATAACTAACTGCCAAATATGTTTTAATTTATCGACAAATGCATTTCCAAAGCCGCCTTGTCAAAACACAAAATATTTAAAAAATAACATACTAATAAATAAATATGTATGCCACTGAGAAAGTATTATACTTAGAAAATAGGCATCCTCAGATGCCTTTATTAGGCATATACATATTTGTTTATTAGTAAGTATGTACGTAGGTATTAGTTAAAATACTTTAATAAAAATTTAAGTGGTTGATCAGTTTAAAACACATTTTTTAATATTTGTGTATAGTCAAATAAAATAATCATTTACCCTTACCGTCCCTCGTATCAAAGAAACACGCGTAATCATTTTTGTTGTAAATAAAGGGGGGCTTCACAAGAAGAAAGTTAAAATAAAATAAGTCAGTGGTGTAGCATAGTTTTCACAAAAAATATGATAGTAACATTTTGTACCGACGCCACTGGTTAAATTTACGAACGTATTGTACTTTGAAAATAAGTGTCCTTAGATGCTTATTTAATTCACTCAATTCCATAAAAAGAAAATAACTCGTGAAGGAGTTATTTAAAAATTATTACTACTCGTTTTAACATTTCAACACCCTGTATCTCCGTAACGAAGTCGCTACGGACCACTGTTTATAGGAACTTTTCATGTTAAAATATTGCCAGCAATTACCTCCCGATGTTTGTCAAAGTACTTTTGAATCACCCTGTATAGGGAATGTTGCCTAAAAAAAAAAAAGGCCTGCATAGCGGTTATTGAGTACTGCATAAACAAACGGTAACGGCATCTTTTTTTAATAAGAAAAATTTTACGGGGTAAATCATTCCAACTTTTTGCACAAACAAAAGTTAAGTTTTATGGGTAAAAAAATTCGTTTTTTATTATGGTTTCCTTGTTTAGCGACATCCTCAAAATACCCTCCAAAACCGACTAGGCGCCATTTTTGTTGTGGTGTTTTACGTTTTTTTTTGTGGATTTCTTGATATGTGTGAAGTTAGCAATGTTTATGCAGCAACGAAATTTTTTTGGGGTACGTGTCAATTCACCCTGTAGCGTTTGACAACGAATTTAAATTTTTTTAGTGGCGAAGATTAAAAATCTAAGGGTTAAATTACCTGATATACGAATTTCCCAAAACCCGGAGAAAAAAAGTTAGAGAATAAAAACTTCGGAAAGTAGCGTTTGTCAACGAATTTGAATTTTTTTAGAATACCAAAGACGATAAAGATTAGAAATTCAATCTTCGCCACTAAAAAAATTATAATTCGTTATTAATCGCTACTTTTCGAAGTTTTTACCTTTGTGACTTTTTCCTTCATGTTTTTGGAAATTCGTATACAGTGTCACCAGTAAAGTCCGCATCATATGGGATTTTTTTTTATTATTAGCTTTATTCAAAATTTGACTTTGGCATCAAGTTCTGCTTCGATCGATATGAAAATTAAGCAAAAAAGTAGTAGTCACGTGATTCGCATTATCTGTCAAATTTTAATTTTTTTCCAAAAAATAATTCAAAAGTGGGGTAATTTCTAAAAAAAAAAGGCACAAACTACGTTTTCAAAAATACTTATTTTATGAAGTTACCTTATACAGGGTCAAAAACAAATGAACTTTGCATCACATGCGATCAAATTTTAATAGCCCAATTTTAATTTTGTAGGAAAACACACATTTAATATGGCGCTACTTTAAAGAAAATGTATCTGAAATAAAGCATTGTCAAAACTCAGAAGTTTTAGGTAGGTTGCATTGAGTCTTCTTTTTGCAAAAGTGCAATTTACAAAATATAGGTAAAAAATCAAAATTTTCTTATGCAGCTGAAATTTTGCATGTGGGCTAGAAACTGCATTTAAAAAAAACTTTTTCTAATTATTTTTAAAATGATATTTTTAGAAATAACCCTACTTTTGAATTATTTTTTGGAAAAAATTAACATTTGACAGATAATGCGAATCACGTGACTACTATTTTTTTGCTTAATTTTCATCTCGATCGAAGCAGAACTTGATGCCAAAGTCAAATTTTAAATAAAGCTATTAATAACAAAAAATCCCATATGATGCGGACTTTACTGGTGACACTGTATAGCAGGTAATTTACCCCTATTGGGGTAGTTTACTAATGACGTTAAATCCATATGGTAGAATTTCAATCTTCGCCATTAAAAAAAATTATCAATCGTTTACAATCACTACCTTTCGAAGTTTGTATCCTGTAACATTTTACCTCCAATTTTTTGTTTTTTTGCTCTTGTGGATTGAGGGTGTTTAATAATTATGGATTTCTAGTTTTTGTGTTTTTTGCCCAAACAGGAGTAAAATACCGGTAAGTATGAAGAAGTGATGGTTCGTGATAAGTAATTTTATTTTATTATGATCAATTTAAACACATCTAAACTAGACCTAGGCCACATAAACAAGATGTTTAAACTCGGACCCCATTCGTTAAATGATAAGTTTGCCAGTGCGCATGCCTATTCCTATGTGGTTTTGTTTATATGCGCAAGGCCATAAATGTGCCACTTTCGTGATTATTGCTTGCTTATCTAAAGGTAAATGTCCATGGATTTCACAGTTAATTCTACATAATTTTTATGTTACATGTCTTATACCTATCTTTATCTGTTTCCGAACTAAAATTATCTTGTAAGACTTTGAAAATGCCCTCCACTACAATATTATACCAATCGGTCTAAAAATTCCTGTTGTACAACTACTTGTGTAGAAATTATTTATCTTCTGACTTGTCGAATAATCACGTTTTCTAGCGAGTCGGGTTTTGATTTATAAACTAAATCTTTGACGTTGCCCTACAAAAAAAATCCACCAGGTTAAGATCATGCGACCTGGGTGTCCATTTTAATATCTCTTCTATTCTATATGTATACCAGCACCATCCTCCATAAGGTCAAGCTTGGTAAATCAGGATCATTGTCACTTGGACAAGCGTCGCTAAAGCTGGAACCAAATCGTTTTGAAGAACATTTAGTTACCTATTTATAGTTCCCAAGTGTTTCTCAGAATCGCCATATTTTAAACATTTGTCCCAAAAAGGCATTACCTGCGATATACGTTAAGATAATCACAGAATTCTGAGGCCATGGTAAGATAATTGAGTGGGGTTATGGTGGGGGGGAAAGAGGACTCCCGAGGTTCGTTAATTAGTCACATTGACAAGACGCTGACACCGGTTTGTTTAATATTTTGATATCTATCATCTTTTTGATGTATACAATATAATATAATGTATAGTAGGTCCAATATTATTTATTTTATACATCAACGATATGCCTTTAGTTTTAAAAATGTGTAAGTTACAAATGTTTGCTGATGATACCTTAATTTAGGGGAAGTGTGCCTCAAATGGGATACTTAAGGTACAACTGCTCAAGAAAAATATTTGGGAATATTTTTTAATTTTCACTTATGCATAAATCTGCTGAATTATCATTTTAGTATCAGAATAAGGAATATCTGGATTCAGGAACTAACCAATTTTGTAAAAATATATATGTTTTAAAATGTTGCATGTTTCCCATTTTATCCACACATGTTGATAAAATGGGATTTTGGGTAATTCTAAAACGGGATACGTATTTAAGCAGCGAAATTTTAGTTCTATCTAAAGGTCAATAAGACATAAAATATTCTTACCCGGATTTATTTTAAAATATGAAAAACACAAGAGGATTATATAGTTAAATTAGTTAACCCGTTTAAAACTTAATATTGGCATAAAATAAAAATATACTTATTTAAAATCCTAATGCAAATACTGTGTAGATAAAACGGATATCCCATTTTAGAAAACGCTTTTTTTTTCGTTTTAGCAACATGGTTACAAAGAAATAAACATTTTTTTACATACCCCCACTGCCACCTGTATAAACAAGCGGCGGCTTCGCGTTCAGCAATATTTGGATAGATGGCGCACTGACTACTAGTTAAAACAAATATTTCCCGTTTTATCCAAGTATCCCATTTTAGGTACACTTCCCCTACATTAATGTTTTAAATATTTTTGATGGTCTAGATACTATAAATTCTGAGATAAATATAATATTAAATGGGCTAAAAGTAAATAAATTAAAATTAAATATTTCCAAAACTCAATGTATGATTATGGGTAATAATTTAAATTGTCAAAGTATAAATGTTGTAATCGATGGTGAAAAATTGGAATTAGTAAACAGTTTTAAATATTTAGGGATAATTATTAATTCAAAATTAAAATTTTTTAATTATTTTGAAAGTATCATATCGAAGATTGCCCGAAAATTAGGTTATTTTAAAAGAATCAGTTCTAATTTAAGTTTGTTTTCTAAAACCAACTGTATTTAATACTATTATATTACCACACTTTCTTTATTGTTCTTCCATTTTATATTGTGCTAGTGAGGAAATATTTGAGAAATTACAAATTTTACAAAATAAGGCAATGCGGATTATTTTAAATTGTGACAAATATACAAAAATAAATTTTATGTTAAAAAATTTAGATTGGTTGAATGTCAGAAATTTAATTTTTTATTTAGTATGTATCTTTATACGTAAAATTAAAAATAATTTATTTCCTGATTGTTGAAAAATTTTTTGTTCTTTTAATCATGACCATCATAATTATTATAAAACAAGAACTAATCAAACTTTTTTTGTGGGTAGAGTGTCTAAAACATTAGGTTATAAGTCTATTTTTTATACAGGTTTGATAGAATATAATAATTTGGAAAATTCTATTAAATCTCAAATATCATTAAAACTATTTAAAAAATCTTTAAAATTACATTTAATTAAAAAACAAAATTATACGTAATATTGATATAATTTGCAAAATGTTCAACTTTTCTGTCTGTTTTTGTTAAAAAAGGGGTTACGTTTTAAAATTTTAAAATAAATCTATAAAAATGTGTTAAAAAATGTATTAAAAAATATTTAATTGTAGCTTTTTGCTAAACAAAACATGTTACTTAATACTATTACTACTACTAAGTTTCTTAGCTAAGCGTACATTATCAAAATGTTCATTTCGTAACAATCGTTTAAAGTGAATCGCCTGATATTATTTATTCATTTATTATGTTGTTCAAAAATTAATAATTTTAGAAACACAGAAATCCCTTGGTTTTTCCAGAAATAGAATTTATAGAAGTATGGCAGTTATTAATTAAGTCCTTTTAACGAGAAAAGTCTTAAACGCCTTAAAAATAATCAATATTTACAAAATATTAATTGTTTTTCCCAATTTTTTTGCATATTGACATAAATGTAAATAATACCAGGAAAATTTAATATTATAAGCTACCGTTAATCTTATCGGAAGGCAAATAGAAAATTTCGATATTAATTTTTTTAAATTGCATCTATAAATTAGTTTTTCAAAATTTGCGAGACCAAATCGTTACTTATATTATACAAAGTATCCTGCAATATGGGTCGCCAATTACTGACTGTGTTTATTTTTTGCTCCGCCTTAGTGGGTAAGGAATTATATTATTATATATTTTATGAATTATTATATTATTACGTATTATTTATACCAAATACAATTATTGTTGGTTTTAAATTTTAACAAATTTTTATGCATCTGCTGGGTATAATTTTAACTTTAACAGATTACTAAAACATTTTTATTAATTATTATTATTTATTACCAAGTTATTCATAGGTTACCCAATTGGTCTTCGAATTATAGGTCCTTTGGCCAATTATTTATTATACCTATAGTATACATTATACGAATACGTCATACATTTCAGCTGGTTGGTTAATAGTACATTTTGGGGATTTTTTTTTTATACAAACTCCTCGACAATTCAAGCGGACAGAGGTAATTGTTAGGTTAACTTTGGAGTAAAAGAACTTACGAACGAATAAAGATATCGATTGCTCGGTTTGCAGAATTTAAAAGAGAATTTACTTCTTAATATGCTTGTTTTTCCAATTTTTTTTTGGCTTAAAACATCTTACTGTCTACAGGGTGCAAAAAGAAGTATGTTTTTTTTTACCGTACCGTACCGGATTTCCACAAAAATATATTTAAATTATTTTGGATAGCATTTTCAATATAATAGCAATTCTTTTTGCACCCTATAGACAGTAAGATGTTTGAAGCCAAAAAAATCGAAAAAAAGGGACATATTAAGAATCAAATTATCTTTTAAATTCTGCAAACCGCGCATTGATACCTTTATTCGTTTGTAAATTATTTTACTTCAAAGTTAACCTAACAATTAGTTCGGTACACTTGAATTGTTCATCAAAGTGTTAAGTACAAAGCATAAGTTAATATTTTGGTTTTCAAAAATGCGTATCATTCCTGCTTTTAGACGCGTGCCCAATCAAATTATAGCTAATATTCCAAAGATATCAAACAATTTTTATTTTAAATCTTGCTATTTTGTAGACACCATCCATTTCAGAGTTTTGAAATTTTTTTAAATAGTTCTATGTTGTCCACAGACCATTTTAAAAAAAAATTAAAACACTTCTAATTTGGGAGCAAGGGAAATAATGAAAGTAAATTGGAAACTATGATTTTAGGTATCATGGTAACGGATTAGGGCTTTTACCATTTCAAATTGTTTCAATATTAGTCAAAGGCTGCTATTATTGGTCCAGTTATAATTTTTTTAAAACATCCGTTCTATTTTAGGTGTTTTTGGGATAGCTTGCTACAAATGTAATTCTTATACAGACGCCAATCACAGTGCATGCTTGGATCCTATGGATCCATATCCTATAGTTAATGCTACACTTTGTTCAACTGGATATGCCTGTACGCGTGTATCCTATACAACACGTAAGTATAACAGTTAAACTAGCAAAATACATATAAAGGACATATTATTATGTATGGGTTTTAATAAAATATGTTGGCTGCCAAAATTGTAATTGACACTATTCTATTACATACTTTAATTATTTAAAATTCCGACGCATTTTAATTTAGGAGTCAGACAATAAGAAGGAAGTTATTTCAATCTTCACGCTGACATCAACGACGCGTATAACCCTTAAGCTGAAGAATAAAATACATTTTAATCAAGAATTGATAATATAAGGTGCAGGGTAATGATACTGGAAGAAACATTGTTAATTTTTGTGCAACCAACCAAAGTAGACGGATTTATGGTAAAATTGCCAATGCTTCCGAGCAGTGAACTATAATGGGAACGGTCAGGGGGTCCATTAGAGCAACATATCTCTTTTTAATTATTAAGGCTTACTTTTTATTGAACGCTCAGTCACTCATGTAGTAAGGAAATTCTACTGTGACGGGTAATATTCTGAAGCGAGTGCCCCATCATTACGTCAAGTGGTAATGAAAAGTAGTATTTACGAAATTTTTTTTTACAGAGAAAAACTTTATAACATCAAGAGGATGCGACTTGGCCATCAATACCTGTGCCAATATTAGGGCAACTCTCCAATCGTACTATCCAGATTTATCTAACTTTAATTGTTACTCTTGTTCAAAAAATTATTGTAATGGTGTTTCAGGAAATAACACTTATGTGTAAGAAAAGGATCTGTACTTTCATTTAGGCTACCATAATTTAATATTTCTTGTGAATTTTATAATTATTTATTTATTTAAATGTAAAAATATTCTTGACAGATAGAATCACAAGTAATCTCTTTGATTATGTTTAAATATATAAGATTTTATGACCGTAGTTATTTAATTTTTCCATAACAACCTGTTACGTACCCGAAAATATTATCAATAAAAGCATATATACAGTGTCACCAGTAAAGTCCGCATCATATGGGATTTTTTTTTATTATTAGCTTTATTCAAAATTTGACATTGGCATCAAGTTCTGCTTCGATCGAGATGAAAATTAAACAAAAAAAATTGTAGTCACGGGATTCGCATTATCTGTCAAATTTTAATTTTTTCCAAAAAATAATTCAAAAGTGAATATCGAAAAAAATTATTAGAAAAAGTTTTTTTAAATGCAGTTTCTAGCCCACATGCAAAATTTCAGCTGCATAATTTTGATTTTTTACCTATATTTTGTAAATTACACCACTTTTTGCAAAATAAGACTCAACGCAACCTACATAAAACTTCTCAGTTTTGACAACGCTTTATTTCAGATATATTTTCTTTAAAATAGCGCCATATTAAAAGTGTGTTTTTCATCAAAATTGGGCTATTAAAATTTGGTTGCATGTGATGCAAACTTTATTTGTTTTTGACCCTGTATAAAATAACTTCATAAAATAAGTATTTTTGGAAACGTAGTTTGGGTCTGAAAGTAATACACCTTAATATTAAAACAAATAAGAACACAGTGTCATCAGTGAAGTGTTCATTAAGTGGAAAATAAATTTTAGTTTAACTCAACGTAAAGTTTATCTATTTTCAACGATTTAATTTAAAACCCCTTTTCTTTATTTTTTTACTTTCAGGCACAAACTACGTTTTCAAAAATACTTATTTAAAGAATTTACCTTATACAGGGGTCAAAAACAAATAAACTTTGCATCACATGCGATCAAATTTTAATAGCCCAATTTTGCTTTTGTAGAAAAACACACATTTAATTTAATATGGCGCTACTTTTAAGAAAATGTATCTGAAATAAAGCCTTGTCAAAACTGAGAAGTTTTATGTAGGTTGCATTGAGTCTTATTTTGCAAAAGTGGTGCAATTTACAAAATATGGGTAAAAAATCAAAATTATCTTCTGCAGCTGAAATTTTGCATCTGAGCTAGAAACTGCATTTAAAAAAACTTTATCTAATAACTTTTTTTGAATATTTTCAGAAATCATCCCACTTCTGAATTATTTTTTGGAAAAAATGAAAATTTGACAGATAATGCGAATCATGTGACTACTATTTTTTTGTTTAATTTTCATCTCGATCGAAGCAGAACTTGATGCCAAAGTCAAATTTTGAATAAAGCTATTAATAAAAAAAAAAATCCCATATGATGCGGACTTTACTGGTGACACTATAATTATGTACCTACAGAAAAAGTATACATTACAATTTTGAGAAAATACTTTATTCCGTAGACCTATGATATTTGCTACCAGTATACTTTTCTTACGCAAAACCAGAACTTGTGATCTTATTAAGGTAGTCCAGTATATCTCAATGAAGCAAATCAGATAATAAAATGAAATTGAAAACCAATTTTAGTGTTCTTCTTATCATCAATCATCAATCAATCTTCTTATCAACAAGCTCAATAGCCACAGTCCATTTTGATTATGGTAGTATACCTATTTGCACGTAGATACTGTAGAAATAAGGGTCTGATTTATTAAGCAGGAAATTTAAAAACCCTAGTTTTTTTGTGAAGATTGTGCACTGGGACCTTGTCAATTTGGATCTGCTTGTAAATATGACCATTTATGATAAATACGAACAAAATCCTAGATTGTTTGCATCATTGGATCTGATTATCGCACAACTGCATGAGACTGGAACTACAAATCGTTCTGCTAAAAACAATAAACTGATTCATATAGATTATTACACCAATTAGCTAACAAAGCTACAAAGACAACTCAGATAATCTAGTTCTAGATCAAGGATAAGATATAGTGAAAGGGAGACATAACACAGATATGACTTGCATAAAAATGAAGACCAGCATTGTACCAATATTTTAAGCATAGAAACACAGAATACAGTTTCTAAATCTTGATAAGGTTGTAACATTACTAGTGGTTGGCATTCTTCACTTTACATTGTATTAACATTACCTCACTGCAGCTCAACAGACAAAAAAGTGTGTTGACAGATAACTTATTTGTCTTTGGATTTCCATGTTTTTACAAAAATATAAAACGTTAATTACAGAAAAAAATTTTACTATACATCAGAATTATTAAATAATATGTTAGAGAAATACAGGGAAAATTATGAAAAATAGGTTGAGGTAATTTATATTTTACTATATTGTGCTGTAAAAAGTACATCATTTTTACATACTTTGTCCCTCTATTAAGACTATAACACTAGAGTGCATTATTTTATAATATTGAATCTCCCAACAACAAAGCATCGATGTAAGTAAAAACTATAAAAGGATGCATAGCAAGAAAACTGCAATTCAAATCAATATTCCATTAATCTAAGCACTAGCCAATGATTATGATATATCGGAAATGAACACAATAGTCCCAAGAGGGGCATTGAAACGCAATTTATAAAAGAAAAACACGTGGCATTGATCTGCTAGGGTGGGTCTATCGTTATGACTCAAATTTTCATTAGGTTTTGCGATGAAATATTTTTCTATTTTGTTTCTTAATGTAATTCACCCATTGAAGCCAGAATATAACAAATGAGGTAGCACAAATTTAGTAATGAATACGAATCGCGAACAATAGCACAGTGAGTGGCAAAATATAAGTGATTTTAGACAATGGAAAGCGGTTTCTACATGTTGCTAGTGGATGTTAAATATGATAAGTTGTTATGTGTTTATTGATGCTTGATTCCGAATAGAGTTGAATATTTCCTAATTTAATTGTAATATATAGGCATCTTCCGTCATCAAAACTAAAAAATACCTATATACAGGGTGAGTCGGGAGGAATGGGCCAAACTCTAAGGGTGTAATGCATCAAAATAATAAGAAAAACTCAAATGTTGTTATCCAATATTCATTTGTTTATAAATTATAACGCAAAAACAAAATATTGCATTAGTTTAGCTTTCCTGTAATAAATGGTATTATTATTGTCCGCTTTTAATTGTTGTGGTGTCACTATCCTATAAGTGTCAGTATAAAATTTTACATTGATTCACCGTTAACTTTCAGATTTGTATCATTTAAATTTTATTAAATGTCATACATTTATTCACATCTCGAATACGCCAATATGGTATACAGAAAGGCCTTTATCAGAGTTTTTAACAAACTGTGCGGGACCGGAACGCTTCCCAGTGCTAATGTAACATCCGAACGAGCCATTCGACAGGATTTAGAAGAAATAGAAAATGTTCTAGCTTTAGTAGAAGAAGATGCAACGACCAGCTCACGAAGAATTGGAACTTAGTTGGGGATTCCCCAAAAAAGAGTGATAAATACGCTTCACGAGCAAGGCTTCTATCCGTATCATGTACAGCGTAAATCTTCAACCTGGAGACTACGCCAAATGTATTAAATTTTGTGAGTGGATAATTAATAATCGTCATCTTGTACCTACATACTTTTTACTGATGAAGCTACATTCACCCGTCAGGGCATCAACAATAATTGAAACTCCCATATATGGTCGGACGAAAATCCTCACGCAATAGTCAAAAATAATTTTCAACACAGGTTTTCAGTAAACGGGCGGTGCGGCATGATCGATAATAATTTAATTGGCCCTTTTCTTTTGGAAAATCGCCTTACAGGGGTAGTTTTTTACAAAATGAATTGCAAGGACTACTGGACCCTTATTCTTGAAATCCAGGGAGTAGAACTTGCAAGAGAAGTGGGTGTGGTTTTCTTAAAAATATAAAACACTGTATTCTTGGAAAAATATTAAGGGAGGGAGCCACTCCCAAGAGAACTTAAAGTTCTCCTACTAGTGACCGAGAGAAGTAGGAAACCTAACCTAAAATTGTGTTGTGTTATGTTGCATTTGACATATTATTTTTTTATGAAAAGTGGTTAAATATTTAAAATAGATATGGAAAATTTGAATCTAATGCTGTGGAATGAAATTTTTAACGAGGATGTTGAAGCAGCGGTGGAAGAACTGGCTATATTGGGAGGGATGTTCTTTCCCAAACAAATGCATTCCAGTTATCAGACAGAAAGTTTGTTCGGTTATTCAGGGTGGATAAGGACCTCTGTCACGATATAATTGACATGGTTACCCCCTGTTTAGCCCAACCCACAAGAACCTCTGCCCTATCTATACAAACCAAGGTAAGTAGAAAACTTGTAACTAGTCGAGGCATGCTTATGTAGACTTCTTTTAATTTGTGATCTTAGACTGGGCCATTTAAGATACAATTTACTTCTCGCCATAAGCTAATGATTGCATTGGTATAAGTGGCGGTGTGCCCTTGTACCTATCGGGCCGCGTGTATAGAAAATCCACTAAAATCTCTTTTTGTTTAGCACTCAACTGCCTCGATTTAAATTCCATTTTTGAATCCCGAAACCGACGATCGTGAAATCCGTTACCAATTAAAAATAAAAACAAAACAAAAGAGTGAGGTTATGTGGAATGTCAAAATTTGCAGCAATGCCATTGGCTAACCAACCTGGCAACGCTGTTCCCCGATTTTGCTCCCTCCCTGATATTCCCCGGCGCGTTCGGTGTTTCAAAAATACGGCGTTTTGTTGTTGGGGAGATCAAAATGAGGGACACTCCCCGAGAGCTCCCAGGGGACACTCCCTTCTCTTGCTTTCAAGAATAGACGTCCTGGAGGGGATTCCTTTAAACATCAGAAATCAAATGTATTATCAACACGATGGAGCGCCTGCCTATTTCGATCGCCGGGTCAAGCAATATTTGGACCAAAAGTTTCCAGAGGTTTGGATTGGTCGCGGTGGTCCTATTACTATTAGTTGGCCTCCTAGATCGCCAGACCTCACATCGCTGGACTATAAATTATGGGGAAAGTAGATACTAGGATGCATTAATTAGACGCATTAGAAATGCTGCACTTAATATTAAAGAAAGGCACGAATCAATTAGAAGAGCCACGCGCGCCCTTCGTAAACGAAGCAGGAAATGTTTGGAAGTCAATGGGCGGTATGTTTGAAAATTTACTAAACCAATGATTTATTTAAAACAATGATAATGTTGCATATTTTGGTTTAACAATATTATTATTTTATTTAACGCTGTAATTTGAAAACAAATGAATATTGGGTAACAACATTTGGGTTTTTTTTTATTATTTTCATGCTTAGAGTTCGGCCCATTCCTCCCGACTCATCCTGTATATAAAAATAGGAATCTTGTCCGTAATATTATCAAAATGACAACGAAAAATGTCTTGGCTAGCGGACTAATAAATATTTGTAAAAACCTGCCTTTTGGCATTGAAATACACAGTGTTGTCAAAACAATGGATTTCCTGGGGCCAGGTAGACACGGATACTAGACGCTGTTTGATAAACAAGAACCACAAGCTTTCGATAAAATAGCATCCTTATTATTGCCATCGTTTTTATAAATCATGCACATAATGCTTTGTGGAACTTAAGTATATCTTACCTACCTACTTTATTACGAAAATATTATACCGATCAGAAATAAACCTTTGTTGAAATATATTATACACAAAATGCATATCACTATTATAACAATGTATATATACCACTGTGTTACAACATCCTAATTTTCATTTATGTATGGCAGTAACTTTTTAATATTTGCTGGCAAGAAGAGCAGATGGTCCAGGCAAAATGAACATTTTAAAATAATAGCGGGCATAATACAAGCCGAAATTCATTATAAAAGCAAAAGTTATACCCCACGACTACACACGACAGGCGGTACATGTAGGTTGAGTTTGATGTAAAATATAGCATGGTAAGTACAAAAGGAAATGTTTTAAATTATTATCCTTTATTATATTTTCATATTAAGTTTCCATAGTCCTAAATGCAGCGCGTTTCAAAAAACGTCCGCCAGTTTAATTCAAATAAGAAAAAATTAGTGACAATTTTGAGGTATCAACGGCTTCGTTAATACAGGGTAGTAGTAGTAGTAGTAGTTAAGGCTAGTGCCAAGCAAGTAGGCCAGGCCGACCTTTTTTGTCACCCCCATTCTACGTGGGTATTGTCAGTCAGACAGGACCAATTTTACCGGTAATTCTCGGCAAAGTTTTTACGGTCTTGTAACACCTCTTTCTACCACGGACCTCGACAAAGGCAACCTAATACCTAGATCTCTGT
The DNA here is from genome assembly GCA_963969555.1 of Polydrusus pterygomalis. Lineage (NCBI taxonomy): Eukaryota > Metazoa > Arthropoda > Insecta > Coleoptera > Curculionidae > Polydrusus > Polydrusus pterygomalis. Next base: position 28,611,320 of record OZ018379.1, read on the forward strand.
CCATCCATCGGAACCAGTATCGGAAGTATCGCTTCACGAGAGATCATCTGTATTACCGGAAACTTTTATTCATGGCGTCTCCCAATCCATCCGGATCGCCACAGAGACGCGATCCTTACGTGGCTTATTGTCCGCACTGAATCTTTTATTTGGTTCAGGTGTAGCTGGGTTTAACTCTCTTCTGCAACATGCCGAAGGAACATCCAAACGATCTTCAGCCATCAGTTCAGGGAGGATTTTAGTACAAGCAAGGATGAAAGCTATTGCCCACAGTTACCTCTATCGGCCAAATATAAATTTACATATTCAAAATTTGTGTGAGATTTGATATTTGCGCTAAAGCTTCCAAATTTCCAAGAAAAATTTCCTTCGCCTACACTAGTTTTATCTTGGGAACGTAGTCATCTTGAATATGCAGGTCCAATAATAGGCAATTATTACCTGGTGATGGCTGATGATTATTCCAAATTGCCGGAAGTTTTTTCTACAAAAGCTTTTTTTTTTTTTCGCGATTTGGCCTTCCTCAAACTAATGTAACATAATGGCACACAATTAACGAGTGCAATATTTTAACGTTTTTGTACATGCAACCAGTTTAGACGCGGAGCTAGCTAAATTTGGGTGAATCTAGTATCTGAATTAGGTTTAAATCCAATTTAGACGCGGAGCTAGCTAAATTTGGGTGAATTTAGTATCTGAATTAGGTTTAAAGCCAATTTAGACGCGGAGCTAGCTAAATTTGGGTGAATTTAGTATCTAAATTAGGTTTAAAGCCAATTTAGACGCGGAGCTAGCTAAATTTGGGTGAATTTAGTATCTGAATTACGTTTAAAGCCAATTTAGACGCGGAGCTATTTAAATTTGGGTGAATTTAGTATCTGAATTAGGTTTAAAGCCAATTTAGATGCGGAGCTAGCTAAAGTTGGGTGAATTTAGTATCTGAATTAGGTTTAAAGCCAATTTAGACGCGGAGCTAGCTAAATTTGGGTGAATTTAGTATCTGAATTAGGTTTAAAGCCAATTTAGACGCGGAGCTAGGTAAATTTGGGTGAATTTAGTATCTGAATTAGGTTTAAAGCCAATTTAGACGCGGAGCTAGCTAAATTTGGGTAAATTTAGTATCTGAATTATTTTAAACAGGCTTTAAAAAAAATTTAGATAGGAACAACCAGAGGAAAGTCACATAAATCAGTTTCTATTTATTTACCGTACAATGTTAAATATAAATTCACCCAATGGCAAATCACCTGCAGAATATTTACTCAGAAAAAGAACACTTACTTTCCAGATCCAGCTTATGCAAACGTTTACCAGGGAAATTATTTTTTATGGGAACCTGAAGTTGTGGTTGAGAAAAAGAAAATGTGGTGTATATTGTGCACATGTTAAGTAAGCGTCTACTATTGCATCGCTTACATATCCAGCAAATAAAGGCGCCACGTTGGATTTATTGCTGCATTCATTTTACATTATGTCTACAAGGCATTTAAAAAGGCAGATAAACATATCTTCATTTGAACCAAGTTTATTACCGAACATGGTGTTACCTAATTCATGAGAACCAAATAGAAGCCACATCATCTTTTTAGGGAGTATAGTACAAGAAAGTGTAGATATAAAATAATAGTATTGATAATAATGAAAATTGGAATTCTAAAAATAGACGGTACCAAATAATTACAGTGTCATAACGCTCTCTATGTCTCTATAAATAAAACAATACATCAACATGAAGTATTGTTTTAAACAAAATTACTTTCAGAACTGATGCTAATATTATTGTTTAGAATGACTGGAAGTCAATAATGTGTGGTCCAAAAACCATTCAAATACGACAATTGTCCCTGAAATTATGTGGATCTTTTGCATTATAACGGTCAAACGGTACCGGCGACCGTTTGTTCAATGACGGACACAAGTCCCTTGCAATAGGCAAATACATGGAAATTACATTAACAATCACATTATTGTTTGCCCTTCTGATTGTGCACTGATTTTGTTTGAACATGGAATTCGTCCATTTTCGGACCGTTTTTAACAAGCGAATATGCGAAAATTGCTATTCCAAATTCAATTTCACTAACTATGTTTAGTTTTTGTTATATTAAAGTTAGAAGAGGTGTTTTTAAATAAAATTATTAATTCGGTTTAAATTTAACGATAAAATTGTGTTTCGCGAATGTGACCATATACAGTGTGACCAGTAAAGTCCGCATCATATGGGATTTTTTTTTTATTAATAACTTTACTCGAAATTTGACTTTGGCATCAAGTTTTGCTTCGATCGAGATAAAAATTAAGCAAAAAAAAGTAGTCACGTGATTCGCATTAAAGAGGGCCTTGCATCTAAGGACGTAATGCTTAGCCCTAGAGCTTAATACCTAGTGGGTGTCAGTAACTACCTGAATTAACAATCAATCAGTTATTCCGTCATCTTTGACAGTCGTTACAAGTAATTTGATTCATCGCTAATTTTTCCAATTTCTTGAACAATTCACATAATGGACTTTACGGAACAGCACAAAACATTCATGGTTGAAGCGTATTTTCGAAACGGGGTTAGAGCAAATGGTGAGTGGCAATACAATCCAGGTTTGTGTATGGACGATTTTCACGAACATTTTCCTAACGTCGCTTTTATTGCTGGGGATTTTTATCATTGCCTGAAAAAAAAACGTGGCTGTGTTTAGGGAAGCAGGTTCTATACAAAACAAAAAAGGAGCAGGAATACTATCTGTAAGAATAGAAGAACTTGTTACAAACTTTCGTGAAATAATGCAAAATACGCCAACAAATTGTATAAGACGCCTGTCCCAAGAAGTGGGAAGATCTTATGGAACATGCAGGACTATTCTTAAGAAGCAGCTAAATTTATTTCCTTATAAAGTGCAAGTATTCCAAAAAATATAAGCCGCAGATTTTGAAAGACGCAGGAATTACTCTTAATGGTTTACCCAAAATTTATTGGAAATAAATGATATATTAGACCTGACTTTTTTTTGGATGAAGCCTGGGTCCACCTCTACGGTTATGTGAATTCTCAGAACGTAGTAAAAATCCCCATTTTTTTGTAGAGTCCACATTGCACCCTCAAAAAATTGGTGTCTGGTTAGCTGTTTCCCGAAGAAGAATTGTGGGTCCTATTTTTTTCCATGACACAGTTACAGCCAAGCGGTATAAAGACAATATTTTGAATCCATTATTTGTGGAGCAATTACTTGACGACGAACAACGTTTTGGATATTTTCAACAGGACGGTGCAACCGCCCATTCAGCCGCCGAAACTATTAACTACTTACGCAATTTTTTTCGACGACAGATTGATCAGTTTTCGAACAGACATTGAATTCCCACTTAGATCACCTTGTTTCACGGTTATGGATTACTTCGTTTTTCCTCTTTTAAAGTACACTATTTTTAAAACACCAGTTGCAAATTTAAAACAATTACAAGAAAGGATTATCCAAGAATGTGTTAACATTCTTCCAAAGATGCTGGTCAACACTTTCGAAAATATAAAGAGACGTGTGAATTTATGCTTGGAGCATAGCGGTGGCCAATTTCAGCAATTTATGTAATTCTTTTTTTTTTCTTTCTGTATATTCTTTCTTTGTTAATTTTATAAACAACAAAAATGTATTTGTCTACTTATTTTATTACTCATTAGTTTGGCATATTATCATGTCATAATATGAATTTGACAAAATTTTAACCTAGATTTGGTTAGATATATTGTCCCCATATCACTGTGATCTAAACCAAGCCCTACGTTTTTTAATCCAAGCCCACTTTGATGCAAATAATTTTTGCTCGCACGGTACTTAATGAAACACAAAAATAATAAGCGAATTGAAGTCAAATTTGACACACACGTAGAGGTGTCACTATTAAGCATTACTAGGCAACGCACAGTCAGTTGTTTGTTTCATGGCTAACACGATATTTTCCTACATAGCTTCCTTTATCTAAGTTAAAGGTAAGCTCTTAAAAATACTCATACAAATTATTATTTTAGGACCGGATACTATCCGACCAAAACTTTCAGGAAAACGAAAGAGTAAATATTTACCTCCTACCTAAATCCGGGGCTTAAATTTAACGATAGGCAGTCATGATAGCATAGCACAAGGTTTGCGAATAACTACAAATCAAAACATCGGCCAAGGCGTGTTGACGAATGTTTGTCTTGCAGACTTGGGACTTGAAATTCATTAGCTATAAACAGTAATTTGCAAGCTGATGTAATTAAACGTCGAGATAGAGCAGCAGTTTGATTAAATTAACTTTAATTATTTTTCTTAAAGTCAAACGACATTTAATTTGAAAAGTATTAAAGGAGTTAGCTTACTCTTTTTGCCATAGTATTTGCTATAGATATATTTAAAATAATTTAGAAAAAAGAAAAGCACAAAGTCTTTCTCCACAATATTTAATTAGAAAAACTAGGCGAACCTAGAATAATAATTCATAATTCAATTCGACATGTTTCGAGTGTAGAAACACTCATCATTAGGAAAACAAAGTAAATAGTACTATGCTGTTATTGATAGCAATAGAGAAAATAAAAGTGGGATTGAGCCGTAATGGAGCTTATAAAGGTGTACAAGAGGTGTAAAAACTGAATAGTCAAAAGACCGACAATCAATACTTCAGCATACTGGAAAGACAAGGGTTAGTGCAAAGGCAAGCATACTAAACTTAAAGGTTCTTCAATTTGACCGCCAAAACACTTGCCATTTGTTCCTCTTTTTACAATGTCAAGTTCAAGTTCATTTCCCGTCTGACACGTGCTTGTTGCAGTGAAACTTCTTTAAAAGATGTTCTAGTAAAACAAAAACTTTTTTTAAAATTTCTTAAAACTTAATTTTGCACTTAATGTGTATGCTTTGACTCCTGCCGGGGTAACTGGGCCGTAAAAAGCCTGGTACCCCAACAGTATTTTTTTACTTAAATCTAAATGGTAAGCCAATCTACCTAATTTTATTAAATTTCATTTACTACATACCCCTTTTTCTATCTTTTACAGACGCTTTGACTATTATGTTTTTTTTCTTTTTCTTTCCCCCTTATTTTAATACCCTTACATGTCTCTGACAAAGATAAATAAAACTTAAGATTTTTCACTATGTATAGGTACTATATAAAAAAAATTGTATACAATACAATTTAATTTTACCACATTTTCTTTATTGTTCTACAATTTTGTTTATGGCGGATGAAGGTTAAATGTAACAAATTTAGTATTATTTTTGGTTCTAATATTTATTTTTTAAATTCAAAATGATTTGTTACCGCCACATTTAAAGCAATTGACTGTTCTAAATAGTGATCAAGATAATTATTTAACACGAAATAACAATAATTTTTTTCTTAATAATTTTTTAAAATATAAATCAGTTTTTCATAAGGGTCTTATTGAATTTATTAAATTAAACAAGTCAATTAAAAATCAAAAAAGTTTAAAATCTTTTAAAAAAAGTTTTAAATCTTTCTTATTAACCCAACAGGACAAATAAAGTTTCAAAAGGTTATTTAATTCAAAAAATAAATAAAAAATGTGTATAAACTAGTTAAAATATATTATGTAGCCACGTGCTAAATAAATCTTTTTATTACTACTACTACTTCATAAATGATTTCCACAAAGTCTGATAAAACTCCCTAATTTTTCTTTTACTTTCTTCATTTTTTTGCCCAAGACAGGGCCTTTGCACTAACCCTTGTCTTTCCAGTATGCTGAAGTCTTGATTGTCGGTCTTTTGACTATCCAATTTTTACACCTCTTGTACACCTGTAAAAGCTCCATTACGGCTTAATCCCACTTTTATTTTCTCTATTGCTATCAATAACAGCATAGTACTCTTTACTTTGTTTTCCTGATGATGAGTGTTTCTACACTCGAAACATGTCGAATTAAATTATGGATTATTCTAGGTTCGCCTAGTTTTTCTAATTAAATATTGTGGTGAAAGACTTTGTGCTTTTCTTTTTTCTATACATTTAACTTCACTTTGAGTATGGACTACTTCTTCAAAATTAAAATAATTTGTTGCAAGTTCAGACCAATTGGTATCAAAAAAATCGGGAATATTTTTTTGATACCAAAAACCTAAAAAATATAGAATACGAGATGCACATCCTTCCTACGTTTTAAAAGAAAAGGAAAACAAATATTTATATTATTTTTAGAATTGTAAAGCAAATTTTGCAACAGACTGACAACAGAACTTTCTTAATTTTTAATTTAATTATGTTGTTTTTCTTACAAAACTTTCTCAAAATGGACAAAGCAAATATTTGTAAAATCTTTGTATTCAGCTTAATGAAAGTTAAGATAGCACAGCTAACTTTAAAATAAAATATTGGCTAAGACTTGATAAGGAAATTTCCTCGACAGGCTCGACAAATCCAGACGCAGATCCAATTTTAAATAAACCTATTGCTAATTTAAAATTTTATAGATTACTATAATTTGTAGTTTTCTTGAAGATAATAGGTTAAAAGGGATAAAGTTTAATATACAATATGGAATTATTTATAAAAATATATATTTCTATTAATCTACAAATTTGCGTGGGTGTTATATGGCCAAATACGGATTTGGTTCTGTCTGTCTTTTTTATTTGGAAATTCGAAAATTGAAGGATAGAAATGTTTTTTCCTAATTGTATTAAATAAAATATCAAATACCTATATTTATAATTATTCAATACATCCAAAATACATTGTTAAATTAGCTACATCAATACAGTTTTTTAATACAACAAATTTATTACTACAATTTTTAGACAGTCAAGCAGCCATAAAGGCAATTTGCTTCAGCAGTACAGTCAAAATTAGTAAGGCGCTGTCGCAACAATCTCTGCACACTTGGTGCTTAACATCAAATCATTTTGTATTGGGTTCCTGGACACACCAATATATATGGCAACGAGACTGCTGATGCGCTCGCCAGGGAGGGCGCAAGCATGTCTGTCGAACTAGCAGAGAATACTGTGGCTAGACCACTGGAATCAGTCAAAGAGGAGATAGATCGAATAGTTAAGCAACTTGCGCAAAGCAGATGGACAGAGTTGACAACCTGTAGCATATCTAGGCAGTTATTGTGGCCCCTACTTAATGGAGGAAAACCGCAGCGCTATTACAGCCGGAAGGACCTAAGAAACATCACTACCGTAGACATTGCATATTCGGGTTTGTTGACACAAAACTCAACAGTGTACAAAGGCTGGCCTGCTTGTGTATCACCGGTGCAATGAGAAGCACTCCCACCGCAGCAATGGAAGTTATACTAGGACTAACACCACTAGATATACACATCAAAATGGAGGCCAACTGCAGCGCTTCTAGGATGAAAGCAAATGGGGAATGGAAACAACGCCCCGAGAAAATAGGGCACACAAGAGCCACGGACCTTATCAACGACGAGCTCTTGGAGATGCAAACCGATCGCATGAAAGCGAGATATAACTTTACAAAACCATTTAATGTCAGGTGCGACCCTGATATGTGGTCCAAAGGAAGATCTCCGTCACTAGACAATGGCCTGGTTTGGTACACTGATGGATCGAAAACGGCCAACGGAGTAGGCGCAGGTGTATTTGGGGAAAGACTCAGAATGGAAGTCAGCATCCCTCTAGGAAACTACGCCACAGTATACCAAGCTGAAGTTCATGCGATACAAGCATGCGTACAAAAGAATCTTGAAAAGGGCTACCACGACCAAAAGATACATATCCTGTCGGACAGCCAAGCTGCCCTGAAGGCTCTGAACTCCTTCCGATTTACATAAAAAATCACAATGGAGTGCCTTAACGACCTAAAAGACTTGGCAGCCAGAAACAACAGGGTTGAACTCCTATGGGTTCTTGGCCATTCAGGGATAAAAGGCAACGAAAAAGCAGATAAACTGGCAAGAACCGGATCTGCTCAAAATTTCAGGGGTCCAGAACCCGCCCTTGGAATATCAAAAAAGGCAACCAAAACAAGATTAGACAGATGGGCGCAAAAACAACATCTATCTCGATGGAATGGTACACCTGGCCAGGCACACGCACGGGCCGTCATCGATAGGCCCTCGAAGAAGCTATCAGCTGGAATGCTGCTCTTGACGCGTACCCAGCTAAAGCAAGTGACCGGCCTACTAACAGGCCATTGTCACTTAAGAAAACACCTTCAACGAATGGGAGTCTATAATGGACCCATTGAATGTAGACTTTGCGGTGAAGAGGACGAAACCGCCTCCCATATCATATACAGCTGCGAAGCGCTAAACCGTAAAAGATTCAAAATCTTCGGAAACATTCGACGTGGCGATAACCTCCCGCACGACAAACTTGGAAGAAAACTACTGGACCTCGTAGAAGGAATAAATCTTTTCTAACAAGACTGGGGCGCACAATAAGCCAGAAGGCTGCAGTGTAAGAAGCTTGGGCCACACGTCGAACCCGACCCCCGCCTTTAACCAACCAACCAACCAACCGGGTTTGTTGTAGACACGCTGAACTTATGCAAATACCAACTAACGACTTCTGTAGAAGTTGCAGAGATGAGAAGAGGAGGAAAGTATTCAGCATTTCTTGTGTGAATGTCCCGGCCTCGCTAGAAGAAGGTTCAATGCCCTTTGGTGAACCATTCTTTAATGATCTGGAGGAAGTGAGCAGCCTGCAACTGGGTCGACTCACTAAGTTTATTAACAGCAGTGGCTGGTTTGAATGAGCTGTTAAGATTCTTCTACGATCTACGTCGCTTTAACCATCAGGAAGCTGATGCGGATAGGTTCCGCGGAAAATGTGTGGTACCACAACGGTCCTTATAGGACTACGCGTGACTGGACAATGCCAGAGGTCTGCCACTCCAACCTAACCTAACCTACTACAATTTTTAAAGGCTCTTCAAATTCCTCTAGAATTCCTTCTCTACTTGATAATTCAATACCTTTGATTGCGTTGGTTGATGTCCAACGTTTTTTAAGAATGCGATCATTTTCGGGAAGTTTCTGATTTTCACGTTCTCTTTAACAAATCACATTGTCTTTAGCATAGAATATTTTGCCCACAAGAAATTGCCATTTATTCTCTTTGACTCTAAAAATAAATAAATTAATAAATATTGCTCCTAAAATTATTTAAAAAATCCTACAGGTAATACTTACTTCGTCTAGAAAGTAAGTTAAAAAAAAACATCTTCGTGTATGTTTGTCAATTTATGAAATTGTTTTTATTGCCAAAATAATCCATATTCTTTGTCAAATCTAATTGATGATTTTGTCGAAGTTAATTTTCCTGTTGCTTCCTCACCGTTATTTAAACTTTTATCCGAAAAAATCAATACCGTTCATGTAAAAATTACCTACAGAAATTTTATTACATTCATATAAACGAAATTATAAAAAGAATACTTTGTAGATGCTATTTTGTGACTGCTTATTTTCATCTTGAATAACCCGTATTTACAACGAGACTATTAAGGAAATATGCTATACTAAAATAAAAACTAATCATTAGAAGGTTAAGAATGCTTTTTTATTACCCAATATTTCTGGGAAGAAAAATATGAAAGAGTAATAACGTTCTTTGTCATTGAAAATCACTAAATTGTTTGGCATTAGGCTTTTCCAGAAATAATAGAGTATCAGAGTAGAGTTGTTACAGAACAGGTAAATAGCTTAACAAGTTTGAACAGTTCGGTTCTCACCCGCGAACGTGTTCCGTAAACTCGTTCACGTTCGAACAAACTCGGACGTTACCGAGAATCGGGTGATATACAATGGACATTTGATTGAGTCTTCGATCGAGTCAGTTTCTTTTCGAGTGGAGCAGAGCACGCATTTGGTTCGGTGGAATAGATTAAGCGAACGCAATCCTAAAGAACTGGTTCAGTTCTTTTAGAAGGAATAGTTTAGTGAACAGGCTACCTCTAACCGGTTCTCTAGAACCTGTTCCGTTATTTTCTAAACAACTCAATACTAGAGATCACTAGTCAAAAGTCACGAAAATGTACCGTTTTCTAACCGTGTTAACAAACAAATAGCTATTGTTTTAAAGAGGCATTCAAAAGGTCAAAGGAATAAACACTATAATTAAAATTGAAACAATGCTTTTCCTTAAATGGGTAATATAAACCTATTAAACAGTGTGCCAAAATGAGGAAGGAGCAAAAATTTACTGACTCTTCTAAGCCACTTTTCTCTATTGCATAATAATTATAAAAATATAAAAAATAATGACCGAAAGCAGCAGGGCGTCCAATCCATTCCCAAGAGACAGTGACTGAATGAAGAGAAAATTGAAAGAAATAAAGAAGGTTGTGTAATAAAAGGAATAAAGAAATTGTTTGTAGCTAGAAGGAACGAAAGGCACTTGCGCCGCGTCTTGCCTGTGCGATTAGATAACTTGTCAACCTTAAAAGAAAATTTCATTTTACAAACTCGTTCGGTAAAAGAATTGGGCTAAATTGAAGTTGAAGTGGGGTAAGAGAAAAACGAAAATTACACATCGAATAAACTTACTTCGATAAAGTTGTTTATTCTTCATTTCGCACGTGTAGTAGAGTTTATCTGCTTGAATAAAAGCCAACTGCCATAACCAGATGTCCTTTTATATACTTCAATCTTGGATATATTTTCTTTTTAACCCTATTTCTTGTTTAGCTTTATACATTAGAGAAAAAGCTTTTCTTTACAAAGTCTTTAACATTTCTATTTGTATTAGAGAATGGGACTAGAAATTAAATGAGAAATTTAGCGAGGCGTCAACATTAATATCTCAAAAAGATATTCGCGAAACTATTTTTTTTTTTAGGTTATTAGTTTAGTTACCAGTGAATAAAGTAAAAGAAAAAAAGTAATATAAGCGGTATTCCATTCAGCCTGATCGGTAATTTCCAGCATGTCAATTAAATTTTGAACTAAGCAACCGATTATTAACTTGGCATCTTAGTTGGGCGACTGGGAATGACCTATCAGGAACGGATCTTATGCTGGGTTGGAAGTAAGCTATTAAAATGTTTCTCATTACAGGTAAGAAGTAACTAGTGACCATTGTTTTAATATAAAAACTTGTCACAAATCAACACAATAATATTAAATAAATACTTTGTATAAATCCTAAGTCACTAAAAATCGAGTAGTAGGTAGATAATATTATGCATCCTTAATTATAACGTTGTCAATATTACTACAGTAATTTGGCATCACTTGCACATGTTTCTCATATAAACTTGTCTACGACGTCTGTTATCACAAAAATATATTGACAGGATACTTAATTGAAAGCACCAGATGGTAAATGCATCAGCCGATTGGAATTTGACTAATAACGTATATTTGCTTCTATTGTAAGAAAATATGTCTTTAGTTCATACAGCATACCTATGTAGATATTGTACAAAATCATTTAAATATTTATCAATAATATTATTAGTTTAAATAAGCAATTAACTAATTTCTTAATCACTAGCAAAGGAACATCCCCATACTCTCCAGAAATTTTTTGGCTAAAATATTTGTTATTTTTAGGAATAAATAAAATTGAGTACTTATACAAACAAATTACACACAAAACAAGTTTTTGTGTACTTATTACAAATCACCGATAAACGAAGTATTTTATGATGCGGACCTCACAACCACAATTTATTTATTTTTACAACAGCCCTTAGGCCAATTTTGTCCTGGGCCTGTCTAAATAATGGAGTTTTACTGACTCTTATTCACATAATTTTTCAAATAAACCCTATATCGTATAATGTTATTATAACTGCTAACTGCTTATAAGAAACCTCTCCAATATTGGAGTCTGCGGAACATCTCTCAAGTGGATAGAATATTATCTTTCTTCTCGTAAGCAACTGTATGCGGATCATTCTCTGAGGAAGTGCTGGTAACGTCAGGTATTCCGCAAGGTTCGTACATAGGTCCCATTCTCTTTATCCTTTTCATAAATGATGTTTTGCAATGTTTCAAAAGATCTTACTCTCTCACAATATGCAGATGATCTTAAGTTTTTTTCCATTGCTTTACCAGGTGACAACCATATGCAGAGTGACCTTGACAGTTTTGTTGACTGGTCATGGTCAAATTTATTTTTGTTGTTTACAAAATGAACAATGTAAGAATATACAGAAAGAAAAAGAAAAATAATTACATAAATTTGCTGAAATTGGCCACCGCCATGCTCCAAGCATAAATTCACACGTCTCTTCTTATTTTCGAAAGTGTTGTGTTGTGTTGTGTTGTTTGCAACAAGTTCTTCTGTTCTTACAGATGGTCTTCCTGCTCCTTTTTTGTATTGTATAGAACCTGTTTCCCTGAACACAGCCACGGTTCTTTTCAGGCAATGATAAAAATCCCCAGCAATAAAAGCAACGTTAGGCAAATGTTCGTGAAAATCGTCCATGCACAAACCCGGATTGTATTGCCACTCACCATTTACTCTAACCCCGTTTCGAAAATACGCTTCAACCATGAACGTATTGTGCTGTTCCGTAAAGCCCATTGTGTGAATTGTTCAAGAAATTGGAAAAATTAGCGATGAATCAAATTACTTGTAACGACTGTCAAAGATAACGGAATAACTAATTGATTGTTAATTCAGGTAGTTACTGAGACCCAACAGGTATTAAGCTCTACGGCTAAGCATTACGTCCTTAGATGCAAGGCCCTCTTTGATGCAAATAATTTTTGCTCGCACGGTATATGTACCATTTAGAAATTAGGATTCTGTAGAGTACATTGTAAATAAATAAATAAAGAAATAAAATAAATAAATAATCCCTGTCTAAATCTTGATTCCGGTTTCAATATGCTTTAATCAATAATGACGATGACGACGACTTTTGATTTTAAAAATAATTACAGAAAGGCTTCTTTGTGTAGACAGAATTCTATAAAACGGGATCCATCCGTGTTCCTGTAAAAATCTTAGTTCGGTAAAAGAGCAAAACTTTTAAAACAAAGCACATTATTCTTTACTGTCGATGTCGTTCGGTTTGGCAAAAAAGAGGAAGTCTTTAGTAGTGATTGCGACTGCACCGTACTTCAAATGAAACTAATAGAACTTTACGTGATCGCTTTAACGAGTTCTTTTGCGCTTTTTCTCTTTTAAGGATCCATTGCCATACCGGAAATTAATCTCACACTTGTCGCCTTTATAGTTTATTAGAAATGCCTTTATTAAGCTCTTACAATAATGACAATAGAAAGCGAAATAAGAGATAAAAAGTAGGCACTTGACAACTTATTTATAATATTATGTTTTATTGCCATTTAATTCCCTTGGCCCTACCTATCCTACCACCTACCATATACAGGGTGTTATTTAATAAGGGTCCGATATTGTACAGGACGATTCCCCAGTTATTTATAAGGTGAAAAGTTCATATAAGCAAGAGCTACCTTCATTTTAAAGATACAGGGTGTTAAAAATTGTGGATGTGGGTTGCGCCCCATACAATTAAGGGCCAAACGAAGATCAAATTTGAATTTTTCATAGTAAAAAATCCACAAATACTAATTTTCTTCCAAATATCGACATTATTTCAAATATTATTTACGAATAACAAAAATAAAATGAAATTTTTAACACCCTGTATCTAAAAAATGAAGGCCTTGCGGACCCATGCTTATATAAACTGTTCACCTTATAAATAACTGGGGAATCGTCCTGTACAATATCGGACACTTATTAAATAACACCCTGTATAGTCTTATTTTTAAAGCAATTAGCAAAGTATATTTAAAACTGAAACGCAGTCGGCTACTTTTTATCGATACGATTATGCGTATATCGTTATAGTATACCGTGCGAGCAAAAATTATTTCCATCAAAGAGGGTCTTGCATCTAAGGACGTAATGCTTAGCCGTAGACCTTAATACCTGTTGGGTGTCAGTAACTACCTGAATTAACAATCAATCAGTTATTCCGTCATCTTCGAAAATATTTACCATCTTCAGAGTACCCTCCATTAGGGAGCTGTAGCTTCATAGTAAGTGGACACAATTTTATATGAAGTTCCTACTTTATTTTTAACCAATCTTACTGAATCCCAAATTATTAACCATACCTTTTGGGACAGCCTATATAATTAAAATAAACAAACTTTTTTTTGTTTCGGATTAATTTTTATATAATCCTATGATCCTATGGAAAAATAATAATAAGACTTCTTTTATTTGAAAAAGCGGGCCTCATTAATGACACCGCCAACCGCCAGTACATCGTGACAGTAACACCTGTTTGGGGACCCGGGGGTGCTAACGACAATCCATTGTCGAGGCACTAATGGCCTTGCCGAGGGAGAGATAGCGTTATCTGTCAGGACCAGCCGCTTCTCAGAATAGGTCCAGGAGCTCTTACGAGTCTTATTGCGACGCCCTATTTACATCCTTTCACCTTTGTACCCGCGTTGGGGAATATTGCCTATTTTTAGTTCGCTAAACAAGTTTTCGCCATCGACAATACCCGGTCGGGATTGCATCTTCTCGGCATAAAGTGGTATACAAGGTTATTTGCACCACTCGTAGTTTAGTAAGCTGTCTAGGATATTATAATAGCTTGATAGGAAATCGCTTTAACAGAATCCACTTTAACTGAATTTAGTCGAATATTACCTTTATGTATAAATAGATTCTTATACCGTGCGAGCAAAAATTATTTGCATCAAAAAGGGGGTTTCATCTAAGGACGTAATGCTTAGCCGTAGAGCTTAATACCTGTTGGGTGTCAGTAACTACCTGAATTAACAATCAATTAGTTATTCCGTCATCTTTGACAGTCGTTACAAGTAATTTAATTCATCGCTAATTTTTCCAATTTCTTGAACAATTCACACAATGGGCTTTACGGTACAGCACAAAACATTCATGGTTGAAGCGTATTTTCGAAACGGGGTTAGAGTAAATGGTGAGTGACAATACAATCCGGGTTTGTGCATGGACGATTTTCACGAATATTTTCCTAACGTTGCTTTTATTGCTGGGAATTTTTATCATTGCCTGAAAAGAACCGTGGCTGTCTTTAGGGAAACAGGTTCTATATAACACAAAACAGGAGCAGGAAGACCATCTGTAAAAAACCAGTTGCAAATTTAGTAGAATTACAAGAAAGGATTATCCCAGAATGTGGTAACATATCTCCAGAGATGCTGATCAACACTTTCGAAAATATCTTTGACGCTAATAATTTTTGCTCGCACGGTATAAGTGAATTTTGTAACATATAAACGTTTTTTGACAAAGAGGCTTATCTCCTTTTTTAACAATTTAAAAAAATAAATATAATAAAAATCGATACCAACAATTAACTAAAGCTTGGTGTAATAATATTAAACATATAATTATAATACTCGTATTCCAAATTATAGTGAGACCTTTTGTCTCCCCTAAACAATTACAAAAATTGAGATAAACCCATTTGTAAGGAAAGCGACGATTTGTTTATTGTTATTTTTTCCTTTACGCAAATATTTTATATGATTAAATAGCCGAAGTCTCAATAATACGAATAAACTAACCATTGACTGCTGGGACAATTTTAAATTCGTTTAATACACAACGATAAAATAAGCTGTCCAGAGTAAAATATCCACCCCGAAACATATTCGGACAGTCTACAAAACTAAATTTGTTTCTTTGCACACGCCGTTGACCCGGGCACATTAAATAACCAATCCCATAAATCCGGCCATAACGCTACATAAATCTGGCGGCCATAAACCACGGTACGAGGGGCATATCGAACGTCCACTCATGAACGGGAGCGACATCCGAGTGACAGTCCTATAAACAACGGCACTGTTTGAGGTAAGGCCGTGCAATTGAATCATCAATCGAAGCCAGATTTATTTTAGGCATCGCGAAGCGTTGCAAACAGGGTTATGATAAAGAACGGATCAGTCTCGACTTAATGAAGACCCGTCTAATTTCCTTTTACTTAGAAAAATAATACAGGGTGGATGATAAAAATGCTACATGTATCAACTTTATTTAACATATTGTATATTTTTATATTCTACAATCAATTCTAGACATTTTTTATAAATCATACCCTATACCTATCTTCAACCGTTTACGAAATATTACCACTTTATTGCTGGCATGCATCATTGATTTGTTTTTTGACTTAGCAACGTTCTGAACTCAAGTCACAATTTTTAAGGCATTAACACTGACAATTTGCTATTTAAGTTTGAGACCTCAAAAAATGTAAGGTGCGAATCCACAATGGGAATATCTCATGAGATTATTGTCTCATGAAATAAAAATCTCAGGAAAACTTTCATTTCATTGTCGAAACAGGTCTGAGACACGTGATATACTAGCGATAATCTCGTAAAACGATGTCTCATGAGAGTTTTATTTATTGAACAAGTTTCAACGTGGAAACACGATTTATTGCGAATCTTGCTTGATACATATATTTCACGCGCTGCACGTGAGTTTCGCTATTGTGTCGGGAAACAAATATTTGCTTTTTCCAAAAATGAGTTATTCAAGTGAAAAAAAGGGGTATGAAAAGAACAGACTGTTCTTTTAAAACTGGACAAGAAGCATGATACTGCAATTAATCGAAGTATATGAATCCTATCCTAATTTGTGGGACTGCTTGTCCAAAAACTATAAAAACTGAAATATTCGGAAATCAGCTATGGACGTAATTTCCAACAAGTTTGAAATTCCGGCCCAAGAAGTAAAGGATAAAATACATAACATTCGTTGCCAGTTCCAGAGCATCAATAGAAAACGAAAATCAGCAGCGGACATTCGAAGAAAGTTCTTGTAACATTCCTGATCTTCCCGTTCTAGTTATTTTAATAATATTTCCATTATATTCTTGTTTTCTCTCCTTTTAATCCAATCTCTCACGATATATCTGTGAGACCTTTTCGTTTGTGTACTGCAGGACTTAACAGCAAGGTAATAATAACAAGCTGCAGCCC
The DNA here is from genome assembly GCA_963969555.1 of Polydrusus pterygomalis. Taxonomy (NCBI): domain Eukaryota; kingdom Metazoa; phylum Arthropoda; class Insecta; order Coleoptera; family Curculionidae; genus Polydrusus; species Polydrusus pterygomalis. The sequence goes on from OZ018379.1 coordinate 28,628,259, forward strand.
TTCGTCTAGCATTTTTTGTTGACATCTTTTTATAAAAAAACTTCACAACACCAAGTTTTGTTTCTTTCTGCTTGAAATGTAAATTGATTGTGGAAACAGCGCATTTAGAGACACCTTGTCTCATGAGAGAAAAATTCATCAAATCGAGTGTTTCATAGAAATCTCTCAGATTCTGTGGAAACACATCTGAGATCAATTTATCGTGTAACAAATATCTCAAGAAATTTTATTCTCCTTGTGGACACCTACCTTAAGAGACACCTTGTCTCATGAGAGAAAAAATCATCAAATCGGGTGTTTCATAGAAATCTCTCATATTCATTGGAAACACATCTGAGATAAATTTCTCGTGAAACAAAAATCTCAAGAGATTTTAGTCTCCTTGTGGACACCTACCTTTAAGAATCAAATTTAAACATTGCTCTCTTGATAATACATCCAAAATGTGGCTCGCTGAAGATGAACACAAAGAAATTTTGATTATGTTGGGTTGTGGAGATAAAAATAGCAGTCATAGGGAAGTCCGTGAGATATTCAGTGAAAATGCCCAAATCACCTGCCTATTAGCCAATCGATAATGTCTAGGTAGGTAGTAATAAAGTGGAGAACCTCCCGCACTATTAAAGATAGTGTTAAAAGTGGTCGTCTTGGTATACCAAAGAGGAAAAAATAAACATATTATATCACTACAGGAAAATTTTAATAGCCCAAGCACACAACTTGGGTGTGACTACAATACTAATCAAACCACCGTATCTAAATTTTTAAAAAAAGGTTAATTTCATTCCCATAAACCAGCAATTGTACAAGAGTTATTGGACGATGATCCTGATAGGCGAGAGCAATTTTGTGAAATAATTATTGAGCTAACATATAATCACGCACGAATTTGTGTTGTGATTGTGATCCAGAGAGTTAAAATTAGTGTTGGGATCACTCGAGTGAAAAATAACCTATAATCCGGTTTTTTCAATCACCTGAATATTTCGGTTATCATCGGTAATAATTCGAGTGATGAAAATTCGGTCTTTATTTTCCAACACGTCTTCAATTAGTTGCTGCACGCATGCCAATCACTCACTGCGGTTAGAGCCATCTCCTAGCCTAGCGAGCGACTACACCGAGTGGTTTCGGTTATTGGCGATATTATTCAAATTAAATACTGCATTACGGGTTGCCTGTGATGGAGGTTATCGTATTTTCTATGGGTTGCTATGTGCAAACGCAGTAATTTCTGCGCCCGAAATTAATGTTTAGTGGTGGTATTCATGATTGTATAGAAAAAATATCGTGAGTTAGGTATGCAATATCGTGACATCTCAAGTTCAAGTTGTTAAATTGTGAGATCTGGGAACATGCCAAAAAAACCGCCACATTTAATAATCCGCAAAAAATCAGTCGATTAACAACACCGAGTCAGTTATTCCCAATACAAATGCTGTAGATCAGCCATGTCTAACATGCGGCCCGCGGGCCGCATGCGGCCCACTGAATATTTTCCTGCGGCCCCTAATCAATTTTAAAAACAGCCAGGTAATGCGGCCCGCAAGCCTGTTAAAAACCGAAATGGACCAAATGGTACGTGCCATCTATGTTTAGGAGGACGAATTAGCGGTGGATAATCTGTCACATTTTCCGACTTGCAAGGCGTATCAGGAAAGTACAAGTGTCCCAATTATGGAGAACTAGAGGGTAGGAGGCCGATCGACAATGGCAGCATTTTCAATTTCTGTCCCGGTTTTTTGGTTAGTTCGCTATTGGCCGATAGATGGCTCTCGCGTCCGAAGTGGGCTGATGTTGTCTTCTTCTTCTTCGTTTTTAATATGGAAAGCTAGATCCTCCATAGTTTTTAACTTTTACTTAAACCCTTTATTTTTCTGTGGTTTTACTTTTGACAATTGACATTTTATTTTTCGAAATAACAAATAATGTTTGAAGGCAAGACAAGACAAATAACGTTGTATTGTAATTAATTTTTATATTTATAATGAATAATGGTACAATTTATAAAAAGTAGAGTTTGCTTTATGTCGGAGTGTAAGACAGGATCTTCTTCAAAGAGGAAATGAAGCCAAATAAGTCTCTTTCTAGCTCCAAAGGTAAGCTCACTTTAAAAAAAACCTCTGTAGCTAGAATGTTTAATACCCTGTATTTTAAAAACCAAGCATCGTTGGAACTTTATACAGGCCGAGTTTACTAATAAGTATAACAAAGTAAGTGTAAATTCATATAAAAGTCCTTATTTGTTCCTTAAAGAACTAATTTAAATAAAAATAGTTATCGCGTCCATAAGAAACCATTTATTTGATAGCCCACTTCGAACACGAGCGCCATCTTATGGCAACTCGTAAAGCTGAATTACCGATTCTAATTTGGGACCGAATCCAATGCATTGCGATCGGCCTCCTACCTCAAGTCCTCCATAGTCCCAATATCATACAAAATGTATACAGAGAAAATGGGAAGTCTTCTGGCAGAATTTGAAAAGCGTTTTCGGGATTTTAAGTCCCAAGAAAACAATTTTTCTTTATATACTGGTCTGTTCACTATCAATATTGATAAAGTTCCCCATCACTTACAGATGGAAGTAATTGAGATTCAGTGTCAGACCCATTTGAAAAATAAATTTGATAGCGTTGGTACGTTCGAATTTTATAAGTACTTGCCTGTTCAATACCAAGAAATGAGGAAATTTGCCTGCAAAATCATGTCAATGCTTGGAAGTACCTATAAGTGTGAACAATTATTTTCTTTGATGAAAGGAAACAAATCTCCCGCAAGATCGCGATTGACGGACGCATACTTGGACGCAGTTTTAAAAGTTATTTCCGTCCATAAATTCACGCCACTAATAGAAAACCTAATAATTAAAGACAAAATATGTCAAATATCTGGCAAAAAAGTTAATTTTTGCACTTTTTTGTAATGTCCTTTTTATTGAAAATTTAATAAATATACTTGTCCTATAATAGTAATTTTTTTCGTTAACATTTTCAGCAGTTTGTCTTTTTTAAGATTAGGTTTTGCGGCCCACCTAGTCTATAGTCAAACGCTTTTGGCCCACCAATGACTTTGAGTTTGACATGGCTGCTGTATATGGAGAACTAGAGGGTAGAAGGCCGATCGACAATGGCAGCATTTTCAAATTCTGTCCCGGTTTTTTGGTTAGTTCGCTATTGGCCGATAGATGGCTCTCGCGTCCGAAGTGGGCTGATATTGTCTTCTTCTTCTTCGTTTTTAATATGGAAAACTAGATCCTCCATAGTTTTTAACTTTTACTTAAACCCTTTATTTTTCTGTGCTTTTACTTTTGACAATTGACATTTTATTTTTTGAAATAACAAATAACGTTTGAAGGCAAGAAAAGACAAGTAACGTTGTATTGTAATTAATTTCCATATTTATAATGAATAATGGTACAATTTATAAAAGTAGAGTTTGCTTTGTGTCGGGGTGGTAAGACAGGATCTTCTTCAGAGATGAAACGCAGCCAAATAAGTCTTTCTAGCTCCAAAGGTAAAACACAATGTTCCTGTATTTTAAAAACGAAGCATCGTTGGAACTTTATACAGGCCGAGTTTACTAATAAGTATAACAAAGTAAGTGTAAATTCATATAAAAGTCCTTATTTGTTCCTTAAAGAACTAATTTAAATAAAAATAGGTATCGCGTCCATAAGAAACCATTTATTTGATAGCCCACTTCGAACACGAGCGCCATCTTACGACGACTCGTAAAGCTGAATTTCCGATGCTAATTTGGGACCGAATCCAATGCATTGCGATCGGCCTCCTACCTCAAGTCCTCCATACTGCTGTAGATGAACGATGAACCGCCAATATTAATATTAGAGTTCGAGTGAAAAACCGGTTATCCTCTGGTTTTTTAAATCACTTGATGCTCGGTTGGCGGTTATTAAAATAAGTCGATTATTCCCAACACTAGTTAAAATGTCCAACAGATCATGTTTTAACTGCTGCTTTACCAACCGAGAATAGACGAAACGATGATCCTGTTTAATGTTTTTTAAATTATTGTAACTAACTCTAATATTAAAACTACAAAAATTGAATATCGATCCACGGGGTTAAAACGCCCCTGTTTAAGATAAGACCGCACAATGGATTGATCAATCGAAGTCGAATTTATTTGCACCGTCACTTCCACCGAAATCTACTTTTTGTTACTCGGAAGTTTATTAATGTGGGTAATAGTTCAGGTTGAGGATTTTAAACCAAGATTTATGTTCTCTTGAGTTAACAGATAGGATTTACTTTTGTGTAATCAACTAGATTAAGATTAAAGATTATCGGCGATGTTTTAACGATACGAAGAATCATTATCATTTAAAATCCTATTATAACGAAGTAATGAAATAGGGCTGTTTCTAATCGTGATCAAAATATAAAAACTACTTACTAAAACTGGTTCAGAAAAAGTTAAAGAAGGAGGGAGTATTTTTTTAAGCTGGACCACTTGTAGTTTAGCAAGGGTTTATCTTCATTTAACTTTATTCAGATAATTTAAAATTAAATAAAAATAAATAAATAAATAAATATGGCTTTATTGTAATTTACAAAAGTGTAATAATTACAATTGGCGGAGTTGAAGCTTAGCTTCCTATCTCAACCGAAATTCTATTCTAATTAATTAGTATTATACTTAAATTAATTTTAAAATTTGCTAGGTAATACAACACAGGCGCTAAATAATAAAATTGACAGACGTGTTGCAGACAACCAGAGGATGAGTATAAATATGCAAAAGAAATTATATATAAAAAAATTTTGGTATATAAATATGGTGAAATATAAATATATATGTAATGGCCCAAGAGGCAGCCAGAAAATAAAATATATATTAATATATACTATACACACAACTCTATACAAATTCTACATTCTACAGAAAGTCCCAAACATTTTGTTTTGCGAACCGTTTGAACTTATAACCAGAGATCATTTTAAAGTCGGCAGGTATCTTATTATAAACTTTTGAGATTTGGTAGCTGAAAGAGCGCTCGTATAAAGAGGTGACATGTCTAGGTGGTGTTATGACAAACCTATATCCAAGTTCCAAATTATGGGCGTCATATCTAAATTTAATTTTTTCATATAACTAAACAGGGCATTTTTTACAAATTATTTTGTTGAATAATACCAAACTATGTAAGGTGCGTCTCTCATTCATTCTTAACCAACCAATCTCACGTAACTTAGCACTCACACCCCTTTTACGACCTCGAATACCGCCTATTAATCGCACACACGAATTCTGCATCAGTTGGATTCTCTTAGCATCAGAGTCTATAAGACAGCGACCATACAATACATCGCAGTAGTTAAAATGCGATAATACAATAGAGTCGCACAAAACTTTTTTAAGGTTTGCGTTAAGCAGCGCCCGCTGGTGGAATATTAATTTAGGATTGGCAAATGCTTTTTTGACACAGTTGTTAATACGACCCGAGAATCTTAGATCGGTATCCATTAGTAGCCCCAGATTTTTCGCTGTGGAACATGTATTCAGAACAGCATTGTTTAGGCTGATTTGCAAAAGATGTTCATTTTGGTTTCGAGATTGTGACCGGCCAAACAGCATAACCTGCGACTTGGTGGGATTTATCGCCAAGCAGTGTGCTTCTGACGCCTTCTGAAGAACATTGAGATCATGCATTAATTTATCTATTGCCTCTAGTATTTTATCCGGGTGAAATGTGTATCGTCAGCGTAAAAGTGTATGGTGGAGTACCGCAAATATGTTATAAGTTGTGATGTATAAAGGGAAAAAAATAGTGGTCCAAGAATTGAACCTTGGGGTACGCCACACGTCACAAACAAAGAATTTGATATCCTACCATTAACCTTTACCATCTGTCCCCTTCCAGTAAGATATGTCTTAATGAGAGGATCCTCTTAATGAGTAGCAGTGAATCATGATTAAATCCCAGATAGTGAAGTATGCCCAACAGAAGATCATGATTTAGACGGTCAAAGGCCTTCGAATAGTCCATGAGCACAAGTGCTGTTAATTCGCCGTGGTCTGAGGCCTCCAAAATATCGTCCGTTACTTTTAAAAGCGCAGTTGCACAGCTATAACCCTTGCGAAAACCAGATTGTACAGCCGGCAACAGTTTGTGGTGGACGAGATATTCTCTTACTTGTTTATCAAGAATCCTTTCAATGATCTTCGAGAGAGTTGGTAATATGCTGATCGGTCTTAAATCTTTTAATTCATTTCAGTGACGTAATTACCAAATGATAACCAATTGAAATTCTGTGATATTGATGTATATTTTAAAAGAAAAGAGGAATTATTTTTTTTAGAATTATATCGATTCAGTACAGTGCGTTAAAGGCAAAGGAGATTTGGTTAAAAATAACATTATTTCAAAAATCGTCCTTTTTACATTGTTAGAGAAAACCTTTTACTACTTAGTCACTATTAAATGTATCTGGTTTTAATTCAACAATTTCTAATGTATTGTAGTTGTGAACAGGTGTTTTTACTTCGCTATAGTATGATCCCAAATATTTGTCCTTAATTTTCTGTAAAAAGATCAAATTTTCGCATGTTTGTTGCCGATCAATCGAGGTAATTGTGTTTCCATCTCATGAAAAAAAAAACGAAAATTCAGTTTTTCCTTCAATTTCTTAAATTTTTTCAAAAGCTTAAATCGTCCGACATTTGAAAAATTGTTGAAACGATTCACACCTAAATGCAAAAATTTCAATAGAAATCATTCGGATATGTTGGAATCTGTCAACTTGAGTTCTCATAAAATTAGTTTGAAGCAGTAATGATAAAGGTTAATGAAAGGCTCGATATCATAGAGAAGTCATCTCAGGAAAAGGTTCAACCCAAAGCAGAGATTTAACAATTGTGTTGATGTATTGGAATGACAGATAAGGTCCAATAACCTGGATATTCAAAGGGTACCAGATAAACAAGAAGAAACCCGTCTAAATGTTGTACAAAAAATTGTCGAATACTTAAAATGTAACATCTTATCTTAAAATATTGACGTTATTTTTAGAGCTTAATCTTGTAAATCCGACAATCCAAGGCCAATATAATTGTCAAGTTATTACATAAAAAAAAATTGAGATGATGTTCTTGACGCTTCTAAAATTAGGCGCTTGGATTCCGACCACCCGACTCCAGGATTAAAGGTCGAAAATGGGATCACATATTAGTGAAACAACACCGTAAGTGTAAGGAGAGAAAATGATATAAAATTTGAAAGTTGTAGATATTATAAAAAATTTATGTCATGTAGCATAGTGACCTCACACATATAATTTTCTCTCCTCACACTTACGGTGTTGTTTCACTAATATGTGACCTCACACAAAATTATTTCTTTGTCAGTCCCATAACATCTACAATTCTCAAATTTTTATATATAATTTTCTCTCCTCACACTTACGGTGTTGTTTCACTAATATGTGACCTCACACAAAATTATTTCTTTATCAGTCCCATAACATTTACAATTTTCAAATTCTATATATAATTTTCTCTCCTAACACTTACGGTGTTGTTTCACTAATATGTGACCTCACACAAAATTATTTCTTTGTTTAAAGTTTCTTCAAATACCTAACTCTACCTTTCCATCATCTTGTAGCTCCGTTTGGACTGTTCGCACCTGTTATATTTCTTATATTCCTTATTCTATTCTCCTGATGATGAATGTATATACATTCGAAACATGTAGAGTTTATTGAGGCTTTATTTTAATATACCAGTGGAGGAAGACTTAAAGTGTCTTATTTCTCTTCTTTCAAATATACACTCCACATAAAGTATGGACTATTTCTTCAAGTTAAAACTATATATGTTTTTTGGAATTCTCCCGTTTTGAATTCCTTAATGTAAAATAAATAAATTAAGCTAACCGATCTTCTAACTGTGATCAAACAATTTCGGCCAATGTCATTTATATCACAGTTATTGTTGTTCGCTTTATTTTTAAATTCTTTGTGTCACCCAACCACATTTCTGATGCATTAAGCACATAAAATCCAAAAACATTATCCAAACGCTTATTACCTAGCAGTAAAGGTTTACCACAAAAAACCTGTACATCTATCCCTTCCGAAAATATTAATGTCCACCAAAAACGTCAATCATTTGGCTTTATTTCGGAACTAACGGAATTAATTTTGCCAAAACTGCTGAACAAACTGAACATCGTCCATCTGACGAACGGTATAATTAGTCAATTTCGTTCTCGGTAACGGATACGAATGAGCAGATATAGCAGCGCTATCAAAAAGTCTTCGTAGTCAGTATTTTTCGAACTTAGACATGAGAAATTCATTAATCACAAAGGCTGGTTAAATTCTATTTCAGAAATGAGACTGTTTCCTGTCGCTCTATTAAGCTAAATTATTCCGCAATAGAACTGCACTGCACCCATTGATCAGTTCATATTTTTTCTCTCTATAATAAACCACCATAAATGATAGTGAAAACTTTTACTACAGGACCGGTGCTACTATTTTAAAAGTAAATTATACAGGGTGGTCTGTAATGAATGCGCCATAGAATAACCACCGATTGTACACATGAAAATAATAGGTTTGAGCTGAATATGCATACTTTTAAAAATGTTCATGTGCTGGAGCATGTCCATTTTTATTTATTTCTTAAAAGATGCGCCGCAGGGAATTTTTTTTTAGGTGCCAGGCCCTTTTTTGGACTATTAAAACTTAATTTGATTCTACGTTTTGATAGCCCGCGTGAACAACGTAGAAATAAAGAAATTTTGCACAAATAAAACGAGATATTAAATACTTGCTAAATAAATTTTATCAAAAATTTAAAAATTAAACACATTATGATTTATTAAAGCATTTATTACCAACACAAAACACAAATATACTGTAGTACCTATACTAGGTAGGTATTTTGTAATATCAACATTAAACTTTTTAAAATGTTGTTGTTGAAATAAACTATTTTTCAATGCAATGCAAACGTATTTTGGCGACTTCTTCAAATGTCCAAATCATCTGCTATTTCTCGGTTTACATGTACTACCATTTGATCATTTAGTCTTTGCTGGGTCATAGTACTTCTTAAATACCTTTTTATTCTCCGTAATACTGGAAATGATCTTTCGGCGGTGCATCTCGATACTGGAATAGTTAAAACGATTTTTACCAATTTAATAACTTCAGATATGATATATTTGGTACTCCAGACACACTTACCTTATCATTAATAAAACCAGCAAAAAAATCGAACACATGACTGACACTATTAATAACTTAACACAACTTAGATTTTAGTTAAATGAGTTTAAATACGGGCTTCAAGCTCCATATATACAATACATAGCATCAACAACTAAATGAACTGAGTCTGGGATTCCCCGAAATCCAAAGTGCGCGAAACAGTACAACGCGTCTCCATCTTCGCCAATTAAACAGTCACCCGACTCGCTGATCGGACAGCAACGCGCGGGCCCGTGAGATTGTGAGATTATTGCAAAATGTTGCGTTTTCGATTCAATAGGGGTGTATCGCAAATAAATATGACAGTGACAGTCATAACAACAACAACAATTATTAAATTATTAGATATTATTGTGATTGTGGTGCGGATAAAACAACTAAGTAACGCACGCAATATGTGCGGTTTTAAATAATAGCTTTTGTTGTGATTTTTTTCATCCTTACCTTGACGGAAATTATATTAATTTGTATGGGTGCTCCGCACCCATAATATATTCAATATGGATGCCAGCCCGGTGAGACAAAGATTGGCGGAATTGAATCATGTGACGTCAGAGTGTGACGTCACATGCCAAACAATTGTCAATAGAACCGCCCTACGTTTACCGTCCCCATTCTTGTCGTCTATCCTTGTCTAAGGTCCTCATCATTTATGAGTTAATATAACTCCTACGTCGTTATTTGTTTAAACTGAATGTGTTTAGTAAGAAAAGCGACCTTTCTTCGTTCGAGCTATACTTGTCTCTCTTTATATATAGCGAAGGTAACTTGATGCAGACAGAGACAGATCTATGCTACAAACTACCCGAGCCATTAAATTATTTTTAAACGTTCAGTCAGTGTCTTCTTGGACTCGGCCACAAATAATGGAATCGCCCAGCCGGCCCAGCCCAACCTCGCCTTTATAAAATAAAATGATAATGGCTGACAAAGTTTATGAAAGAGTTTGTTAAACTTATTAAATTGATCTTTTCTATTAATATTGTTCATATAGACGAGCCTGTTTACATTTCATTCTGCTAAAGGTAAGTTTGCTAACTTTGATTAATTATTTCTATGATTATACAAATCAAAACCATAACATAAACTGAATATTAACCAAAATGTTTGATTATTTTCTCCTAAATTTTGGTAAATCTATAAATACGCATATTTTAATTACTAAACCCTACGATACTAATTTAAATCTTGTTGATTCTTGCTTACTATGTATGTATATTATACGATCTATTTTTTTGATCTTTTTTAAACCTTTTGTAGATTCCCTGCCTATAAAACTTAAGTGGAAATAATTTTATTTTAACCCACTCGGAAGGAAGTGTTTTTTCCATGATCTGATCATTGGTTTTTTTACATTGTGGTATTTTTGTTTTAGATCAGCTGTTCGTTATGTGAAAGAATGAATTTTGGAGACAAGATTTTGTCTTCACCTTAAGGTTAGCTATAAAAAGTTTTTACCCAGGCCTTTCCGCTTTTCCAGGCTGACAATGAAAATATGTATTCTTATTCAAAATACCTACACATTGCTTAGAAAGCTTCAAGTAGAGAATGAATGAAAAACCAGTTAACGAGGAACTCGATCAGCAGATTACGAGAAATTATAAGACATACTCAAATGGTAATTATTGTGATTTTTATTTAATATTTTAATAAAATTATGTCATGTGCATTTTTGAGTTTTATTTTTTATTTTCTTCGAGGCTAGACCAACAACAATATAGAGTATTTTATTTTAAAGTGATATTTAGTCGAAAAGGTTATTCAGAATGCTGCTATTTGATTTTTGCTACATATCAATCAACTAACGGGATTTTGAATAGTTTTTTTGGTTTAAATATTACTTTAAAATATTTCGCCAGAAAAAAATAACAAAACTATGGGTGTTTAAACGTCCCGCCTCGAGGTTTCAGCCAGACCCGATGGTGGCGCTCTTTTTGACAGTTTTTACATTTCCTTAATGACATTTTTGCTTCGACCAATTAACATGCTTGTTTGTCTTCTTCCTGGTGTAAGTATTCGTTGATGGATGCTTGCGCACCCATAGCACCCTTGGAGTTGGCGCCTATGTAAATATGCCTTAGTAAAATGTTGCTTGTTAATAAGATACAGGCTTTTCATAGCTTAAACTGTTTTTGAGGTATAAATATGAAAAGTTGTAGTTGGGAATTTTTAAGGGCAAGTAACATGAATCTGTTCCTATTTTTCAAATAACTTGTAAAGGGCGCTAGTTACATTCCCACACGCCTACTCCATTAGGCCCAAAAAAAATTGCGGATAACTTTATTGGGATTCTGATTAAAATTTATAATAGAACAACAGTAATTTGTTAGAAAAGGGTATACTTAATTTATTTTATTAAAACAATCCGATTCCGAGATATTTGCAATTTAATATTTTATTGCATAAATAAATCCGAAAACAATTTGCGGCCAACGAAGTTGGCTATGGGCAATTGAAAAGCAAGAATATCAAGACAGCACACGCCAAAGTAATCAATAATTTAAGCAAATTGATCCGTGTAAAAGTTATTTTCATGCATTTATTTTTCGCAACCTAAAACTAAACAATTTTCCAATAAATAATGCCACGATATAATGAATATTCAAATAGCAAAATAAGAGATAGGGTTTGTATTTATGTGCAAAAAAATTTTCCAGTGGTCGTGCAGCAGCAAAACGTTATCGGCAAAAATATCCAAACAGGAAGCTCGGTCAGTTCATCCTCAGAGACACATTGGGCGTTCTAAGATAATTACTGTAGGTCAAGAAAAGGAAATTCTAGTGCGAGTTGTTGAAAATTCGGAGATAAGTATCAGACATTTAGTGAATGTTACTGATGTAAAAAAAACTCAGTTTTAAATGTTTTACACACAGAAAATTTACATTCATATCATTTTAATCTCGTCCAAAATTTACTACCGAACCAGCAAGACTTCAGTCCTGTCAGTTTCTACTTCACAAACAAAGTCAAGATCCAATGTTCATCAATAAAATCATTTTTACGGACCTTTACCAGACGAGGTGTGTTTAACTGGAGAAACAACCATGCTTGGGCACTGGAAAATCCACACTTAACAAGGGAACGCCATTTTCAATATGAATTTTGCTGCCAGGCTGAATGGTATTGTAGTTTTTAAACAATGATTAAGTAAATTCACTTGATGATATTCCTTTAATTTAAGACAAGATATGTGAAAAACACTCAGTTCGCAATTCTCTTAACCAGCGGTTTCCTAATGGATGGTTTGGCCGTGGAAGCAATTTTCCATGGCCACCCCGTAGCTCTGACCTTAACCCTTTAGATTTTTTCTTCTGGGGTTATATTAAATCTTAAGTGTGTAAAGTAGAGATCCAGACACTCGACCAACTGTTACAAAGTATTCAGAAGGCAACCAACGTAATTCAAAATAAATAAAGAACTTTAGTTAAAGTAAGGCGCTATTCGGTGAAAGCTTTAAGACTGTCCATATACTATTATATTGGTTTGTTAACTATATTTAATTGCTTAATTTAAAGTAAAATTAGTTATTTTTAATTTGTATATTACGAAAAACCCTCATGCATAGTAAAAAAAAGCGTGGAGCGCTTTGTGCTATATTTTTCGTATATCGAGCACCCCATGCTTTTTTCACAATAATACAAATGTTTATTGTTCATTATTTATTATTTTCTGCCTATATTAAGAATTTCAAGAATTATTTTAAACTATATTTATTTTCCGCTTTTCAGTTTGATTAATTATTAAAGCGTGTTTTTTAGTTTTTTTTAACTATATTTATTTGTATGTATATTAATAAAGACGATTATTATTATTATTATTATATTATTATCATTAATTCTCGCCAAAGCACAAGACGAACAAAAATATAATATTAGTTCGTAGTTTATATTTGCTCCCAGAAATATTTAGAAAATTTGAAGAGAAATTACTCAAGTAATTTTCGGGAATTTAATATCAGTTAGTTCATTATATTTAAATTTGTTCCCTATTAATATATCAACAATTATTTATTTTAATTTTATTATATTAAATTTAATATAAAGTTGTCAACAAGAGAACAAGGGAAGTTTGTAAGTTATTGCCATGGCAGAATTCTTTACAACAAATCAATTGTGTAAGTTTGGGAAAACGGACTACATAATGCTTTTACAAATGCACCTAGAAACATATAATATTGAAACTAATTAATTAATAATAAATTACAAGTTAATTAATTAATCTATCACTGAGCGAAAATTTACGTATAATAAATATTTACCTCATTACATAACTGACTGTCTACCACATGTTTTGAAAACATCTGATTTGACTTCAATTTCGACAGAGTCAACGTCAAAAAGGCCTCAGAAACGGAATCCAGAATCTGAATTCCGGCTCATTGCCGCACACATATCTTAAAAATTCCGTAACCAGTGTTCTCGTAATTTGCGGCTAGAGTGGTCATCTTATTTGAGCGGTGACGGCAAGGAAGACGAATTGATACTTATTGCACTACTTTTAGCTATTTAAAAAAAAAAAGCGCAAACGGAAATACTGGGTGCACCCTCTTAATTTAAACAGAATAAAAGAGTTGTGTCCCATATACAGGGACGACTTTCTACACATAAAATAAGATTTTCTGTATCACCCATCACAATAGGTTACAACAGGTCTAGTCTTCTCGCACGCACAACCGCTACTGTGCAAAACTCAGTGTTGCCAATGACATTAGGTGAAAATGTCCGCCCAGTGGCACGAAAAAGTCCGATTTAGTCCGCGTCGAAATGAAAATGCTTCGTCTGGCGCATTCGCCATAAGTTATATTTATTATTTACTGTTGGATGTATATTATATAATGAAAAAGACTGATAACTCTATAAACATTTACTTTTTAATAACAAAAAAAAACAATAATAAAAAAGTTAATGTAATAAGGGGGGGGGTTTGGCGGATGATACATTTTCAACAGTTTTTACCAACCCCTTGAACTCTTAATTGTTATTTAGTTATTGTAGATCGAAATCACTGTTCTAGAAGTTATTGAACAATAGACTATAACATTTCTAATATTTATAAAACACTATTTTTTCCTGTGTTTAGCTTTCGCGTCTTAAATCCTTCGTAGCTCAGTAATAAGACAACCCAACACTTGGTAAATAAACAATAAGTTTCCTGCCGATTTTATTTCCAAATTTGTGCATTTAGCATATTTTCGTCAGGTATCAAAAAGTCCGAAAAGTACGAAAAGTCCGAAAAGTCCGAAATAGTTTTAAAGTCCGACAAAAGTTCATAGCCTTAAAAAAAGTCCGAATATCGGACTAAAGTCCGCCGATTGGCAACACTGGCAAAACTGAAATAAACAATTAATTTTAGAATCTGAATTCCGACCGTGTGAGCTTGTAAATTTGAATTATATGAAAAAACGTGCGTTACGAATTCATAATCTTAATTTTTCAGAACCGTAATTCATAACGCTCGTCAGAGTCACTTTGACAGATCGATCTGAAAAATTTATAATCTAAAAATATCAGAATGTGTGTGCTGTATAATAAAAATATATACAATTCCGTCCGACTGAATTCAGATTCTTAATTCCGTTTCTGAATTCAGATAGACAGTCCGGCTGTGTACGGCCGGCCTAAGGGTCAAATAATTTGCAGTAACTGTATTTTGATAACAGTACTTAGTTACAACCAAAACGTTGTAAATATTTTTTAATAATAAAGGAAACCGAAGTGGCAAAATCAGCCCTAGGCAATATTTTCCAGAAAGGTAAATTGGTGTGAGTCCAAGATGTTCCTCTAGGGTTATATTTAGTCCCAATCCAGGTTCGGTTAAACCAATCAGAGGGGCTTTGTCGAACTCTAATTAGTAGCCATTCTCCGATTACAAGTCACGTGACCAGTCGTCCTTTCCTTGCTCTCGCACGCGGCTCATTGTCCCCGTCGTTCCTGCGAATTAGGTTTATTAACTATTTAGCACATCAAATGAGTTCCAAATGAGCTGCCGGTAAAGCTCGGAGGCATTTTATTTAGTTCGTTTGGTCTGCCGCTTTAATGAGCTTATAAATTATTTTACACTTTACTAGTTGGACCTATTAGATTTATAAATACGCAATAATTTAAATACGGGGTAGCCGGTCGTGCGACAAAGTTTGATAGCTCAATTGTCATAAGCGAACAAAAGGCCTCCATTATTAAAATTATTTTGTTATCTATAGGCTACCTAAAAAACTCAATAAATCAATATTTAACTAGGGCACTCTTTATTTAACAAACAGAAAATTTGCTTTAATGTGAAATTTACCATTTCAGATACATTTAAAAAATTAAATTTTTATTGTCATTTCGTCAACTCTCAATGATATAACTTTAAAAATACGCTTGCACATGTCAGTTTTATTCTCTATTAAAATGCCAACTTTATGTTTAGCTGCTAAACCCATAAAACCGGTTGTAAAAACATAAACAATTAAGTGTTTTAAAGAATATTATGAAACACCGAAAATAAAGTTTTCATTCAAATTTAAAATGAATTAAATTAAATGTCAATTAAATACAAAAATAGTCCAATTGGTATAAATATGAAACTGTTTTTTTATATACCGGGTGTCCCACTAAGAATGGCTCTCGGCCGTATCTCAGAAAGAGTTAAGGAGTACACGCATTGAATCGACTCGGACCGGTCGACTCGGAAAAGAGCAGTCGGAATATCAACGCGCATTGAATCGACTCGGACCGGTCGACTCGGAAAAGAGCAGTCGGAATATCAACGCGCATTGAATCGACTCGGACCGGTCGACTCGGAAAAGAGCTGTCGGAATGACAACGTCAGCCGCGAATTGAATTCGCTTTGCCGGCAGTCGTCCACTAGTAGTCGAGTATAGAGGAGTAGTAGAAGTAATATTTCGTTAACTTTACTATGAAAAATACTAGGGTTTGTAGTGACATTAAGTAGTAGATGTAAAAATAATTAAAGGAAATATTTTTACGGTGTGTTAGCATGAAAAATCCTTTAATATTTATAATTTTCATAAAAATAAATTAAATTTTTTTGTAAGCTGTAAATTTAAATTGTATGCCTTAATTTTCCATAACTTTCCTAATATTTACTTATATAAAATTGTTTATTCATCACTGTTAAAAATATCTTGTTTTATTGTAAAATTAAAATAAAATTTAATATTACAAAAACATTAATGTATCCTTATATCTACCACATGAAAGTATGTGTAAAATTTATATTTTTGTATTTTTTAAGGAACTACCATGTAAAATTCAACCCACTTTTTACAGTGTGCAATAAAAAAGTTACACTCAAGTTTGTTTTACTAAAACTAAGGCTCGAGAATTTCGATATCAAGGTAAATTAATATGTTGAGATTTAAACTTTTTTTTAAAGTCACGGCGGCATCGATCAAATAGCACAATTATAACGTTTCTCTTTATTGGCGTTTTTCCGCTACACTAAATTTCATACAAAAATCGTAGTTCGCCGTCAGAGCAGTCGGCAGTTTTTGCCCCTGCAAGCAATTCCGGATCGAGTCGACCGATCCGAGTCGACCGGTCCGACACAGTGCGCGGGGTCTAATTTAATTACATGAATATTAAAAATTTCCGACTGCTCTTTTCCGAGTCGATTCAATGTGTGTACTCGTGTACGTGAAATTATTTTCAAGTTTCTCAGTCGAGCGCTAGAGGGCGTAACCGTAACGGCAAATTAGTAGTGGTGGGGGAAGGTTGAACATTATTTTAAACAAATGCTCATAACTCCGCGTTAGCTCAACAAAATTCAGTAAACTTAGTTTTGTTTCCCATACTCTACATTCCACTATATAAACTATGACAATATGATTTTTAAAGTAGGCGCTAGAGGGAGCTATCTTACAACTTAACAAATATTGCGCATTTTTTCAAAATTTTTAAATACAAATAGTATATTTAATTTTACCTCATTACAGAGACGAATAAAATCCTAAAGAACTGGAGAAAACCACAACTTGATATCTTTTTTCAAACCGGAAATATTAACGGGAACAAAAATAAGCACGGAAAAATATGATTATATTTAAGTTTCAACGGTAAAGGATTTTCAAGTCAAATAGGCGTTGGGAAAACAAAATACGATTTAAAATTATATGCTTTTACGTCAAATTATTATGACTTCAAAGTTTTCATCGTGTTCACACTATTGTGCCGTTGCATTGTATTAATTTTTGAAAATGCCTTTTTTACTTAAAGAAGCGGTGGACATCATCGCGGTGTATTTTGAATGTTTGAGCAACGCAAGTATTGTTACTTTATTTTAAAACTGACAAAAACGTTTTATGAGTAAATTTTCTTCAGAAAACCTCAAAGTATACGAAAATGGTACTTTCAATACATATTAAATAGCCAACTTTTGAAAATATTGAGTTTTACTGATTTACCGTTACGGTTACGCCCTCTAGCGCTCGACTGAGAAACTTGAAAATAATTTCCAGCAATTTCTTATGACCGCTTTTACCAAAAAAATTTTTTTTGGCAAGCCATATGACTAACCCTTTCTGAGATACGGCCGAGAGCCATTCTTAGTAGGATATCCGGTCCAAGGCTTTATATAACAGTCACTGCAAATATAATTTACAAAATATTATACCCCTGCATTTATTTGGCGGGCACATTTTTTTATTTAATTATATTATTTATTATTATAGGTGAAATATTATTTTATATGATGATATTCTTGCTTAACCTCCAGAGTCCTATCGCACGACATAGCAGAGTGCGTTTACTTAATTATATTATAAAATAAAACGTGACATGATTCGTTTACTTAAATGTAATACTTCAATAAGTATGACACACCTTTTCTCGTAAATTTACACCACCTTATAGAATACTAGCAGGTCCTGCCCACTTCGCAGGTCCGCGCTTTCACGCATCGACTCCGTGTCGGCGTCGCTGCACTACCAGATGGTAGTTCCATCACCATTTTATCAAGAAATAGGTATATTGCATTTTGTAACTTCTATAATTGGGCTTCATGGTAAAATATTATGAAATTCATTTTTCTCTACATATTGGTAGCAATATCTAAATATGTGAAAAGTTTAAATTTCCCATCTCATCTGGTCGGTTTTCTTCACAGTTTCCTTTTGTTACAGTTTTATACATTCAGTATTGATGAAAACTTTTTTTGCAAATTATTTTATAACATATGATGCACTGGTTTTTGGTAAATAACATTGTTTTACAGAATATGATATGTTTGCTTTGCCAAATAATTTTCTCATAATATCATGACATGGGTTCGCTTACTTAATTACAATACTTTATAAATTATGACACACATCTCATTAACTTACACTACTTTATATAGTATGATACACTTTTATTTAAATAAGGACATTATCTCGCGATATATGACAAACTTTTTGTACTTAAATACACTATTTCATATGTACTGGTTTTTAGAGGAATGATATTTTACTTTTCCTTATTACATTATGTTGTGGAGTATGATAAACTTTTATATTTAATTACGTTGTTTTTAATAAATATGTTATTATATTGCTTTTACTGAATAATAAACTAGGCAAAAAATTGAAATAACGGCTGGTTGTTAATTACAGATATAAAAAACAAACAAATATTGCCGCCCTCTATAGGCAAAATAACATTAATAACTTATAAAAATCAAACTACGCATTTACTTTTCCGCTCAACAGTTTTAAGGGTATTGATGCCATATTTCTGTACGAATTAGATTTATGACTGCTGTGATAAATATTTTCAAAACCCGGCCATAGACTAATTTTAATTGTACATAAGATTGGTTCCATACCGCAGTAAAAATAAATCGGAAAATTTTATGAAGAAAACAAGAAAATTAAAATGAAGTTTAAAAACTACCTATCTACAGTTTTCAGAAAAAACTATGCAATTTAGAAAAAATTCTTTTAAATAAATAAATTTTAGTATTTAATTCAATTATTGCTTCTACATATAAGTTATAATTCTGGAAATATATTCTAATGTTTTTTTTTTATAAAAATCCTCTTTGTACTGTTATACAGGGTGAGTCGGGAGGAATGGGCCAAACTCTAAGGGTGTAATCTATGCACCAAAATAATAAGAAAAAACCCAAATGTTGTTACCCATTATTCATTTGTTTTAAAATTACAGCGTTAAATAAAATATGAAACATTAACATTGTTTTAAATAAATCATTGGTTTAGTAAATTTTCAAAAATACTGCCATTGACTTCCAAACATTTCCTGCTTCGTTTACGACAGGCGCGCATGGCTCTTCTAATTGATTCGTGCCTTTCTTTAATATTTAGTGCAGAATTTCTAACGCGTCTAATTAATGCATCCCTAATATCTACTTTACAAAATGAATTGCACGGACTACTGGAGGAGTTTCCTTTAAACATCAGAATTCAAATATATTATCAACACGACGGAGCGTCTGCCCGTTTCGATCGTCGGGTCAAGCAATATTTGGATCCAAAGTTTCCAGAGGTTTGGATTGGCCGCGGTGGTCCTATTAGTTGGCCTCCTAGATCGCCAGACCTCACACCGTTGGACTATAATTTATGGGGGTTAAAAAATTAGGTACACCTACAAAGTAAAAGTAGATACTAAGGATGCATTAATTAGACGCATTAGTAATGCTGCACTCAATATTAAAGAAAGGCACGAATCAATTAGAAGAGCCACGCGCGCCCTTCGTAAACTAAGCAGGAAATGTTTGGAAGTCAATGGCGGGTATTTTTGAAAATTTACCAAACCAATGATTTATTTAAAACAACATGTGAATGTTGCCTATTTTATTTAACGTTGTAATTTGAAAACAAATGAATATTGGGTAACAACATTTGGTTTTTTTTTTATTATTTTGGTGCATAGATACACCCTTAGAGTTTCGCCCATTCCTCCCGACTTACCCTGTATAAGTTGTCCCTTAAATAAGGGCCATGCAGCAACAGAAAATAGACCCCATTTTCATTTGACGTGAATCTATCAGAAGGCAAAAAATATATGCGAGAATTTACCGTTTACTGAATCACTCAGTTTGATAATGTAGTAGTACTACGAAATTGCAGGTACTAATTCTTAAATTAATTGATATTAAAAACAAAGTAATGGTTCTCATTTTTACTTTTAATAATGGAACTGTTGAGCCTCTTAAAGAATCAAATATCAAATAGCTCCGTCGCCTGTTCGAAAATTCAATAAAATTAGTCAGTAAACCGCACACAGTAATCAACTCTGCATATTTATAATAAAAAAAACTATCAATTTCTCCATTACGGTTTAACAAATCCTACTAGCGGCAACATCAGTTTAGCTTTGGCATTAGATTTCCAGCAATAATT
Organism: Polydrusus pterygomalis; assembly: GCA_963969555.1. Classification (NCBI taxonomy): domain Eukaryota; kingdom Metazoa; phylum Arthropoda; class Insecta; order Coleoptera; family Curculionidae; genus Polydrusus; species Polydrusus pterygomalis. Next base: position 28,648,845 of record OZ018379.1, read on the forward strand.
TATTAGAAGCATAAGCGTATGGCAAGGGCCAAAATCTAATGTGATCCAATTAAAGCCTAGCCGCAACGCACTCTGCAATGCGCTGGGAATGCACTTAATTTGATAAACTGCACAAGCCTGATCTTGGGTACAAAATAAGGAAAATTAAAGTTAGTCTTTTTTAAATGTTCTAAATAAGATGTTGGGTGGAACAGTTGAATTATTTATTAAAAACACAACTTACTAATTCGGACGGAAAAAAAAAATGTATCGCGGTGCATTTCTTTGGTATCCTTGATTGGATGTCCGCAATTCGGCTTTTCGAACTTTAATAATGAAAATAATATACTATAATATGATATTTAAAAGAAAGTATGTGAGTATTTTAATATTTGCGGTACTGTAATAGCTATTACTAAAAGATAGAGTTTTAGATAAGCGAATTGTTATACTTTCGAAAACAATTCCGCCAAGTTAGCATTAGAGATTTAAAGGTTTATATTTGTTAAAAAATCTACAGAACTCAATACTCGAAGGGTTTGTAATAGTTGACATGGGGCCTAAGGCAGCATTTTAATTTATTTCAACAGCTCAGCTTTTCAAACTATTTACATAAAAAAATTAGAAAGTATACAAGTTCAAAAACATTTATTAATTTTGAAGAAGTAGTCCATACTTAAAGTGAAGTTGAAAATGTAGGAAAGAAAGAAGAAAGAAAAACTCAAAATCTTCCTCCAGAAAACTTAATAGAAATAGATTATTTAGGAGTCTCTACATGTTTCGAACGTAGAAACATGTATTAGCAGAAGAGAAAATGGTATAAAACCTTAATGGAGCTTTCATGGTATTGAATTGACGTATATAAGAAAATTGAGGAGAGTTAAAAATGCTGAGCATGTGAAAAAAGTTAGTAAAGAAAGTCTAAACAACCAAACTAAATGAGGCAAAAAAGGGACCTTCCAGAGAGAAGGTGTCGATGATTTTTTAAATCATTTCTATAAAAAATTTTAAAAGCATTGATATGTCAGTGAGACAGTATAAAGATAGGAATCTTCAGTCGAGGTCATAGTGTCAGAGTAGTTGAAAGTTTGATTTTTGGGGTACTGGGGGTTAAAGCCCAATAACCCCTCGAGAGGTTAGTTTTGATAATATGTTAAAATTAATAATATAATCGTACATTTTAGAAAATTAAGTAGAGTGAATGATGAATTTAATTGATGCCAATACCCCAAAAATCAAACGTTCTAATACTCTGACACTATATCCTCGACTGAAGATTCCTATCTTTATACTGTCTCACTGATATATCAATGTTTTTAAAAAATTTTATAGAAATGATTTAAAAAATCATCGACACGTTCTCACTGGAAGGCCCCTTTTTTTCTCATTTAGTTTGGTTGTCTAGTAATGTCTAGACTTGCTTAACTAACTTTCTTCACATGCTCAGCATGTTTTAACTCTCCTCAATTTTCTTATATACGTCATTTCAATACCATGAAGGTTTTATACGATTTTCTCTTCTGCTAATACCATCGGCACTATATATAAAAAAAATGCTGTCTCTTGAAGATGAACGGTACTACGTTCGAAACATGTAGAGACTTCTAAAGAATCTATTTCTATTAAATTTTGTAAGGAAGACTTTGAGTTTTTCTTTTTTTCCTATATTTATTAAATTATTTTATTTATTAAGTTTTTCACCATCTAATGTGTTTTTTGGAAATTTTGGTATCTTACTATCTTTTCCGAAAAAATATCTACTACTATACTGACTATACTGGGTACTCGTAGTAAGGTTATTTGTCTAATCATGCAAAAATAAATTTTATCTTTATACATTCAGGCAATACATTTGTTTTAAATTTAACGTCAGCTTAAATTTTAAAGCCAGTCGGGTGAACAGGGATTATTCAACAAATAAAATGAAAAAATCCCCAATAACAAACCTGGATAATTGGGGTTTAGAAAAGATTTGCTTCTATCCCTTTCTTTATCGGATTACCACACAAGTTTTCTAAAATTTAAAGCGAATTAGGCCCTTTATTTTTTAAACCTGCAAACCATTGACTTTTGGCGTTTAATTTATTTTGAATATAAAATAGTTAATTTACGTTACAAGACCGGAAAGTAGTGTTTTTCAGGTCGAGACAAGCATTTCCAGGGCGAGCCGTAGGCGAGTCCTGGAAGCTTCGAGGGACCTGCACATCACTAATTTTTGGTTGCGTGACGTACAATATTTTTTTAAGACCGACACTTCGATATACTTACATTAAATTATTTTATTTTATATTATTTTTAAATGCGTCGTATGACTTCTCGCAACGGGCTTTTGATTTTACTGGCAATATATAGTAAGTCGCTTTCCTTGCTGCTTCCAAAATTTCTTTTGAAATCTCATTTTCCGTGTCGGATAATTCAAAATCTAAATTCATATTGTTAAATTTGCGCACTCGCGAAACAAGTTTGACATAAACAACAAATTAAAAATCAACGAACTGTCACTCGACAATACATCGAAATGTTGTTGTCATAGTAACGAAATCAAGGTAGCTTGTTTTATTAAAGAGCCATTGGAAAAACAAAAAACAGGGACCGGAAAAATCTTTTCCGGTCTTGATCCACAAAACGTTATTTTCTGAACGAAAAACTGTCCAGAAAGTGTATATTTTCTGGTCGGTTTTAAAAAAATGTATTGTCAGTTCCTCCATATAGCGCAGCGTACAAATTATGGACATATTCTAGGACCTAATGCAGTCACCCCTAAGGAATGTGATGATTGATGAGTTACTAACATGTCCCACTGTGGAGGGAGGAGGGTTTCCCCTCAATGCTAAGCGAATGCTGTGATACTTATCAAAGGAACACATTCTCTTACAGCAGAGTTTATGCAACGACCTTTTAAATTGCCGCATAGCTTTGTGAGAAGGCAAATCTTAAAATCAGCAGTTTAAAGAAACCTCATTGTTCACCAAACTAATAATTAAAGGGACAACCTCAATCTCTCTGACGAGCAAATAAAACTGTTAGCGTACCTAATATTAGTATAATCCTAGTATTGTGGTTAGTAGTTATTAGTCATTACGCCCATAAATAACATACGGGGTTTGGTAGACAATAAACAATAACTTATTAGAACAGAGGCCAGCTGTAGCATGTTTTTAAGTAAAGCAAATGGAAAAAACAACAACCAGGAAAACTAAGTCCTACCAAATTCAAGGAATGGAAACACCATAATATGTAAGCTATCTTCAACTTTGATAAATCGTTTAGTATCAAGTTGCAAAAATTATGTATAAAAAAAACTCCTTTATATACTGATAACCCTTTATCTAACCAACTAATGGTGCCAGATTATTTTTTAGTATATAAATTCTTAGGTTTTTGTTGAGGCTGTTTTAAAAATAGTTTAATATTGAGCCGTTTTAAAAAAATACTAATTGGGCTATCAATATTTACGTAATCTTTTCTATTCATTTAAAACAGTAGGACCGCAAATAACCAACTGTCAGTTATTTCTGAAAAATGTCAGTTACATAAATATTATCAGGAAAAGAATCGAGTAATCGTTTAAAAAGGCCTTTTCATTCACGTTTTATCAGTTTTTGTAGAGGATCTAAGGTCGCCCCGCAGAATTTTGCAAATGGTTATTAGAAGCAGTGCTAAATGAGTTACTCCTTTTCTGATAAATAAGTAAATGCAGTTAATGTTTGTACTGGAATGATAGGATGACGATGATTGTTAAATTATTGCATTTTTCTCTCGAACTTGGGTAAGACCGAAAAATAATGCGTTATATACCTTTATTTAACATTTCTCTTGTTTTTTTGAACCATTCATTTTTTTCCTAGGTTAAGGTTCGTAAGGTCAACTAAATTATGATTTGGCGTTCCGCATATTTTCTAAGTATTTTCATAGTATACACTATACATATTTAGCTTAAAAGTTCTTCATTTATCGCTATCTAGCTAGTTTTGAGTCTTAATAGCCTTGCGAAATATAGTTAGCTAAAAAAAAAGTTTTAAAATTCATTAATTTAACTATCTATTGCTGCAACCCAACATTTATGCATTTATAGTTTTAATAAAGAGTTTTGATTTAATATTTAGCTTAACTAAATAATAACTTAGTAAAATTTAAAAGATTTAATAAAGCAGAAATTGCCGTTTGTGCTTAAAGGTTCAATTTCGCTAAGTTAAAATACAATTCGTAAAAAGAAATATCTTCTATCAAATTAAAGTTAAAATATCAGTAAGAAGGCAACGGCAATAGACCGAGATAAATACGACCTCATGGGAATTGTCATACAAATTGCTGTAGAATCTTCTTTTCGGTTTGCCAATATATCGAGTCAGGTCAGGGAGTTGAAAATATACATTAAAATAATTTACCGTAAGAACAGATATTATATTGTGGTTTTATTAGATATATCTATACGGGACCTTCTTAAATGATTTTAAAAAAAATTGATGGTATTATTATTTTTATATTTTGAAGCTAAAAATTAATTAAAGAAAGAAAATATTGTGGCATATCGGACAAGTGTGTAACTATTTTTTATATTGGAATACACAGGGATCCAAGTTCAATGGATACCCTGGGACGGGTAGAACACGACGGCCGTTTCGTCCTTGTTAGGACTCGACGGGCAGCCATAACCCAAGCAATTCTAAGAACGACGGAAAAATGTACTAAAAGCCTCCCTGTAGAATCAAGGCGGCCCTCAATACACCTTAGCGCCATCCCACGGAACCAACTCCAATATAAAAGATAGTTACACTGGTAATACGAAAGGTAGACAACTAAATAAACTACGAAGTGCATCACAATCCAGTATAGGGAACGCTATTTGCGTTTTCACCGAAAACATCTGCCATTTTGCAGACCAGAAAACAGATCAACGCTGGCACCCACCAGAATGCGCGCAATCCGCTTGAGTTTTGAGCCATAAAAATGTTTAGAAGATGATATAATGTCCGCGAAAATAATTAAAGAAAGAAAATATTGTGGCATATCGGACAAGTTTGTAACTATTTTTTATATTGGAATACACAGGGATCCAAGTTCAATGGATACCCTGGGGCGGGTAGACCACGACGGCCGTTTCGTCCTTGTTAGGATTCGACGGGCAGCCATAACCCAAGCAATTCCAAGAACGACGGAAAAATGTACTAAAAGCCTCCCTGTAGAATCAAGGCGGCCCTCAATACACCTTAGCGCCATCCCACGGAACCAACTCCAATATAAAATATAGTTACACTGGTAATAACGAAAGGTAGACAACTAAATAAACTACGAAGTGCATCACAATCCAGTATAGGGAACGCTATTTGCATTTTCACCGAAAACATCTGCCATTTTGCAGACCAGAAAACAGATCATTCTTGTGCGCATTCTGGTGGGTGCCAGCGTTAATTAATTAACTCCTTTTAGGTTAAGGTATAGGGTATGTTACATTAAATATGAGTAAAATTTACTGGAAATCCGAAAATCAGAAAATATATAGGATGTCCCATTTAAAAAAGTTTTGGTTTGTTTCTCTATTTTTAAAGACCCTGTATAATAAACAATGTTTTTAAAATATGCGCCTCAAGGGTCCCTACACATTTTGTATAATTGTTTGAAATATTATAAATAATTTATGATGTAGGACCTTAACGGAGCTTTTATGGACTTAAAAAATTGATATGAAGAAAATTGATAAAGGTTAAACCATGCTGAGTATGTAAAAAAGTTATTAATGGGGGTCTAAACCAACCAAATAAACTGGGGAAGAAAAAAAAACCTTTCTAAGAAGGTGTTGAAAATCAGGAATAAATGAATCGCCATAGCAAGTTACACAATGATATAGTTACAAAATCACACACGCTCTCCCAGCACAAACTTACCCACCTTATCTTTAAAAACTTGAAAACTTGGGGAACTCTTAATGACTTCCGGGATATTGTTTTAAATTTTTGCCGCATTATTAGAAAATGATCGCCGAATCAAGGAGGTGTAATGCCTGGGAATACTGTAAAGGAATGATGGTCTTGTTAGACGGTTATGTTTTTCAGTTTCTTTGAAGAGTTTTTGATATAGGAAAGGAGGAGATTTAGTCTTAATAATTTTACAAACCAAACAGGCCATATGTACTTTAAACCGTTCATCTAGGTTTAGCCAGTGGGAGTTCCTAACACAGTCCGAGATGTGATCAAATTTACGTAAATTGTAAGAGAATCGAAAATAGTTAGTTATGTCCGATTAATCGAGAATAATAGATTATTTCTAATTAATCGAAAATAAAAATCGATTAATCGAGAATAATCGAGTAATCGAAAATAATCGATTGATTTAATCAAAATTAATCAAAAAGTCGATTCAAATATTAGATCGTTAAGAATAATAATTTTATGAAAGGCGCACAGATTGAAACTTTGTTAAAATTATTTCGTTGATTGTCTTGCAATTATAATATGTATGTAACCGATTTTCAGGGTAATAGGATTGCTAATAAATATATAGAGACTTACAGAAGAGACGAACAAACTAGCAACTTCAATCATCCAAAAACATACCTATATTTTCAAATAATCGAAAAATAGTTTTTTTGGCCAACTGATTAATCGAAAAATAGTTTTTTTTTCGATTAATAATCGTAATTTTTGCAAATACCTAATTATTCAGTTAATCGAAAAAAAATTTTGTGGTTAATCGATTAATCGTAAAATTATTTTTTTTCGAATAATCGAAAAATATTTTTTTTTTCGATTAATCGAAAACTAGTTTTTTTTCAATTAATAATCGATTAATCGATAAAAAAATTATCTCTAATCGAATAATCGATTTTGTTGCACACCCCTACTTACAAGGTGGCGAATTCTTTAAACGATTAAATAAACTAAAACTTTATAATCGAAATTAATCCAGCCAGGATTAAAAATTAAAAAGTACAATGTTCTCGGCTAAAAAATTAAACTTTGAAATATTAACTGCACGTTTCGGCAAGAGTTGCACTACAGAAATGACATAATAATTAATTACGTATATCAATTAGAGCCGTTAAACATAAATTTTAAAACTATTTTAGCTGGCAATTAATTATAAAGTTTAATCAATTAAAATAACAATAAATTATTTGCATGTCAAGTGCATATGACCTATGATTTTAAATGTACCATCCCATGACTCTTAAAATAAATTAAAATTAAATAGGTACATTCTGCCCGCCAAGCTGAAGGTATATAGGGCATGGGGTCGAAATTTTAAATTATGGTTTTCGTATGTAAAGAAAGCAATGTCTGCCCTTATTTATACCGTGCGAGAATAAATTATTTGCATCAAAGAGTATTAATTAAAAAAACGTAGGGCTTGGTTTAGATCACAATGATATTGGGACGATATATCTAACCAAATTTAGGTTAAAATTTTGTCAAATTCATATTATGACATGATTTGCCAAACTAATGAGTAATGAAATATGTAGACAAATACAAATTTATTTTTGTTGTTTAAAAAATTAACAAAGTAAGAATATACAGAAAGAAAAATAATTACAAAAAATAAATCATTTCTTTCCAATAAATTTTGGGTACTTTAACCGTTCCTGCGTCTTTTAAAATCTGCGGCTTGTATTTCTTGGAATACTTGCACTTTATAAGGAAATAAATTTAGCTGCTTCTTAAGAATAGTCCTGCATGTTCCATAAGATCTTCCCACTTCTTGGGACAGGCGTCTTATACAATTTGTTGGCATATTTTGCATTATTTCACGAACGTTTCCAACAAGTTCTTCTGTTCTTACAGATGGTCTTCCTGCTTCTTTTCTGTGTTGAATAGAACTTGTTTCCCTAAACACAGCCACGGTTCTTTTCAGGCAAATAAAAATCCCCAGCAATAAAAGCAACGTAAGGAAAATGTTCGTGAAAATCATCAATGCACAAACCCGGATTGTATTGCCACTTACCATTTACTCTAACCCCGTTTCGAAAATAGGCTTCAACCATGAATGTATTGTGCTGTTCCGTAAAGCCCATTGTGTGAATTGTTCAAGAAATTGGAAAAATTAGCGATGAATCAAATTACTTGTAACGACTGTCAAAAATAACGGAACTACTGATTGATTGTTAATTCAGGTAGTTACTGACACCTAACAGGTATTAAGCTCTAGGGCTAAGCATTACGTCCTTAGATGCAAGGCCCTCTTTGATGCAAATAATTTTTGCTCGCAGGGTAGCGTTATGTTAAATTAAATAAACAAAGGGATCCAATTAAGAATAAAACCAGACTATAAAATATAATATACTTACAGAATTATTTCGTTAAAATTGTAGCTCTTATTGCAATAAATTTTTCCCGTCGCAATCACATTTTTGGACAATCCATTAATAAATTTAAATGAGTCAACAGTTAAACAAGCAAATTTATATTTATTATTAATTGACTTTTTATTGCTAATTTATAAATGTCATGAAAATTCGCATTTATTGCAACTTTTAACGACTTTAATTTGGTTTTAAGTGAAATTACTATTTTATGATTAGTCAGCATATGAGAGCAAAGCGTGAAGCGAGTGCGAGCTTCGCCCGGGGTATATAAAACTACGTACTGTATACTGATTACTCATCAGCAGCACCCTCTTGATTAATGTTTCCAATCCCGCTAGTTAATTAAAATCCTTATAATTATACGTTTAGGGTGAAAAACATTCCGCGAACCCAAAATATATGTGCCGCGACCTGATTTATTATTTCATTGAAAAAACGCATAAAGAATGATAAATAAAATGACTAAATTATTTAATTTTTTACAATATACATATAATACACGCCGCAGATTTTGAAAGACGCAGAAATTACTCTCAATATTTTACCCAAAATTTATTGGAAAGAAATGGCCAATTTCAGCAATTTATGTAATTATTTTTCTTTCTCTTTCTGTATATTCTTACTTTGGTAATTTTGTAAACAACAAAAATAAATTTGTATTTGTCTACTTATTTTATTACACATTAGTTTGGCATATCATGTCATAATATGAATTTGACAATATTTTAACCTAGATTTGGTTAGATATATCGTCCCCATATCATTGTGATCTAAACCAAGCCCTACGTTTTTTAATCCAAGCCCTATTTGATGCAAATAATTTTTGCTCGCACGGTATAAGTATACACAATTTAGTTATTGATTTTCAAGCAGGTTGGTTGTAAGGGTAAGCTTTTGAGCAAACAGACATACCAACGGAAATGCGTAACATATTTTTTCGTAATCTAAAAACCCTAAAACGTGGTCGATTAATATTTCAAAAAAATTGTTTTGCGATTACAATTGCTAGGTAATAAAACAGCATTTATTAGTTGTGTTTACCGTTTAAACTACATTTATTGTATTAATGTTCCGTATAGTTTATTTATCTCTACAGAAATTATCCGAATGTTTCAATCGGTCAAAAACTATAATTGGAGCCAGTTGAGCTAAACGATAGCGCGATGCACCAGTGATTGGCCACTGCCCATGGCAGAGTGTCCAACGATTTAATGTCGGTCCCATAGGACTCCGGCAATTTGAATGTCGATGACCAAACGGGTTTAAATCGAATCTCCCGTGATCTCTGGCGGCCCGTTCGAGATTCAATTAATGGACCACTGGCCTGGTCGCTATGAAAATGGCAGGTGTCTAAACGGAATTGCAAACTAATCTGCATTTTAGATGAACTAAAACGTTGCAAATTGTGAATTTTTAAATATCGGAATTTAACTAACAATATATTTATTGTTTCGCGACTTATTTCTGCTGGGTGAAGATCAGTGGAGGTCCATTAAGGTAGCTACCCTTAGAATTATTTTTCTTTTACTGCTTTTTATAATCTCGTAGGATGTTTAGGAATTGGAAAAGATATAATTCCAGTATTTTAAAATTGGCGTTTTGACTGATAAGCGACGTCCAGGATTTGCTTATCAAACTGATAATAGTTTCTATTAACTCACTTTTTCCAACACCCAATTCATTGCAAAAAATATTTTTACACTTTATATTTTTTATGCAAAACCTCATGGTTACTTTTATTTTCAGCTATCTACGATATGCCTAGAAACCATTTATTTACTTCTCAATAGAAATTCATTTTAAATTTTTTAAAATAATTCCTATTTTGAACAAACCCAAAATCATTGCTGTAACTGTACAGGGTTAATTGTGTTAAATAAATAATAAAAAAATTTAAAAATTATAATTTTACACTTTCCACAGATTTTTATTTTGACTCGACATGTTTCGCAACACAGTTGCTTCTTTAAAGGAGTACTTAAAAATGGCATTTTAAAGTTATAACTTAGGTGTAACAATAAAATTGCAGGTAATTTTCAGGTTGTTTAAATTGTTGGAAAAACCAATAATAATGTTTACAGACTAATTAAAGAGAGAGGAGAGAGAAATTAGCTTCTTTCTGTAGTATGATACATCGACTACCTTTAAACAAAACTAATTTTCAAACTGAATTAAATATTATTAAGCAAATTGCAGTAAATAATGGTTATTCCGCGATAACAATAGATAAAATACTAAGAAAAAAATGATACAAAAAGGCTATAAACTTCGTTTTTCCAACAGCAAACAATAATAAAAATAATACACAACTAACAGCTTACTACTGCTTCAGATAGACAGATAGACTTTGTCTAAAATTTTTTTATAGAATTTCACATATTTCATTTCTAAGTATATAAAAGTATAAAGGGGCTAAGTCTGGAGATGTGACAGGCTACTTAATTTCGCCTTTCCTCCCTATTTACTGATTTGGAAACATTTGCTTCAAAAATTGCAGCAATTACCTGTAAACCAAAATGAGGGGGGGAGGCGTCATCCTGTTGAAACCAGATATTCCTTTTGGTCTGGGCATTGAATATCAAACTATAAGAATGGTGGATGTCCGAGAACAGTTGACAACCCAGTTTTAGACGTATTGGAGTTGGTTTGGCCGCCATTGTGGAGTTGATCGTAACTCTAACCTTAAATATGTCGTTATAATGCAGCGCATTGGCAACAGATGTCTCAAATTCACTGATGTGATGTCGTGGTGTTGCCGTATTACGTATTTTATTGGAATTTTTAATGATATAAGCATTTTTAACAGATAATAGAGGTTCTCAATTCCAGCCGAATGTATGTTTTTGATAATAATATGTACGCTCCGGGGTAATTGGACCGATTTTTATAATGATTTTACCGTTGCATTAGGTGTTAAATGTTAAACAAATAAAAGTAGATAAAAAGCGACAGCAAGTATAACTAAAATAGGTTTTATTTCATCAAAAAATAGGAAAATACGTAATACACTAATACAAACAAACTGGATGTTTCTTAAGTAAGAAAGTAAAACCTACTTATTTTAACCATTTTGAAAAGTAGTAATAATTGCAAGTAAAAACCAAGTTATACAAACCGCACATCATTCATATTTTACCCAACAGATACGTTGTAGCCTAGGTATGTATTGAATAGTGAGAGTTGTCATTTAATTCTGTTAGAAATAGAAAACATGGCAGTCAATATGTTTTCATGTAATTAACATTGGGCCGTCAAAAGGTTGAAAATATTAGATGCTACAAAGCATTTAAAAATAGGGACATTTTTAAGTCTAGGCTATATATAGGTAGGAAAATTAATGTAAGCTACTTAAATCTAGGATAGGTTTAGGTACTTATGTGAAATCAAGTTTTACGATAAGCTATAAAAATAAATTTAAAAAACTCATGCAGCAAGTCAAACAGACAGGCGGCAATAATGTTTTAATTTAGCAGTGAAAAGGCTTGTCGTTAGTGGCTGCATCAACACGCTTTATTTTTGATGACTCATTCGTGCCATCTATGAATTTAACGTAGCAGATTTAGGAAATCTGCTTATATGGCCTTCTTATAGTTTAATATTCAATGGTCTGGGTAAAGAATTTCTAATAATATGTTGATGTACTAACTGCAAGAAATGTTCACTCTTAAGGTTTCCATCAATAATGGGCCACAATTAGCCCAAACACGCTCATGTTTCGTGTTTCGTCTTTCTACGTGTGTTTTTTTAAACTAATTTTTAGACTTTTTTGATACAGTGCAATATGTAATATCCAGTAGATACCCTAGAGATATTGTATCGTCTAGCGCTACATATACAAAATTAATTTACAATATTTATGACTTAAATAACTATGGGATGAAATAACGTAACACACAAACAATTTTGAACAGGACAACGGTTGAATCCCAGACACTTTCCAGAGGGGCCTTTAAACCGCATCTAATGCAATATATCAGTACATTATGGAGTATTGCTAAACTAGTGGCGTGAGACATATAACAAGCGGTTGCTTCTGTCAAAAGTAACCCGAACTCAAGAAATTAATTTCACGCTAAATTTGGAACTTACAAGGTTTTGCTGCGAGAGGCAGCATGGTGGCGTATAATTTACAATTATATTAATTTACTTTAAACGTAGTCAGTTGTTAAAACGGCTAAACTGACGTTTGGGTACTAAAATATAATTTACGGGTTTGTCGTTTGTCCATCTTTTGTTTAGCACTTTTAGATTGTGTTAAAAAAGGAAAAAGAATATTCAGGAATTATCTTAAATCGTCAGAAACTATTCAATAACTCCAAATCTTTTAAAAAATAGTAATTTACATTACAAGACCGGAAAGTAGTGTTTTTCAGGCCGGGATAAGAATTTCTAGGGCAAGCCGTAGGCGAGTCCTGAAAGCTTGGAGAGACCTGCAAAACACTAATTTTTGGTTGCGTGACGTACAATATTTTTTTTAAGACCGACACTTCGATATACATTTATTTGTATTTAATATATAATTAAATGCGTCGTTTGACTTCTCGTAACGGGCTTTTGATTTTACTGGCAATATATTGAAGTCGCTTTCCTTGCTGCTTCCAAAATTTCTTCTGGAATCTCATTTTCCGTGTCGGATAATTCAAAATCTGAATTCATATTTTTAAATTTGCGCACTCGCGAAATAAGTAAATTAAAAATCAACGAACTATCACTCGACAATAGATCGAAATGTTGTTATCATAGTAACGAAATCAAGGTAGATTATATTATCAAAGAGCGATTGGAAAATGATAAAACAGGGACCGAGAAAATCTTTTGCCTGTCCCTCACGTCAATTTTCCGGTCTTGATCGACGAAGCGTTATTTTATGGACGAAAAATTGTACAGAAAGTGTATATTTTCTGGTCAGTCTTAAAAAAACTAATTTTTCGCGCTTACTCAAAGCACTTTTAGCCGAGGATCCCATACATCATTATATCCCGCAACTATCAACACGTACGTTGACACCCTAGTGAAGCATAAGACAGAACACGCAAGTTCCACTCGCACTTGACCGCCTTTCTTTTCACATCAAACGTCATTGTGTACAAAATGATTGTGTAAATTCACTGTAAGAAATAATAACTTATATTTTTATATTACCCGATGTTCCAACATAAAATAAGGATAGCCCTGCTTGTATAGAAACTAATTTGTGTCATAATTTTATTTTCAAAAAACTAAGTATGTTTGTTGTTGTATGCAATACCTATTTGTTTAGAAGATCTACTCTAGTCCTTTTGCAGAAACTACATACTTTACTTTCGATATTACGAAAGAGAACATTAAAATTAGTTTATTATTGTTAAAAATCTTTGTGGAACCCATGTTGACTTGACTCATTTTAAACCTAAAACTATAAATTTATGGTAGTTTTTAATTTATACATCTTTAGTAAATAAGGCTGGTATAACCAATCATGGTGTTAAAGACATAAAAATAGTATTGCAATAGTTAATAATACATTATCTAAAAATCATTAATTATACATTATAAATTCGAAAATAATAAGCGGTTCCAGACAATCATTTAAGTTAATTTTCATTTGAAAACAAAGATATTTTACCACATTTTGTCACAATTTAGGTACCTAATTAACTAATACGAGTAAAATGAATAATTATTTAATCTAACCCGTTGTAATTAAAATTTAAGGGGCACGAAATATTTGCAGCTAAATAATGACTGTTTAAATTACTAGGCTTGACAACAACAGCAGCCCTTTCGGGTAAGCCCAGTACACCGCACATAACATAAGTAAATTAAGGACCATAATGTCAAAGTTTCAGGACTAGAGTCATATCTTGTGGTCTGTTTTAAGAAAAGTATTTCTAGGCAGAGAAATAATTATTTCGCCCTGTAGTTTAGGCGTTAGTTATTGCGTAGTTAGGGTACAACGAGGAAGAAAGGGTTTTGCTCAATGGCTCTTTATACAGAGTATATAGGTATCGTCGTTATATACACATTTTTTCAGGGGAATTTTTTTGTATGTTTGTTTAAAATTTGAGAATCAGAATAATTTATTTTTTCTACGATCGTTCAAAAAATGTCATTTTGTGTATGAATTTCTAATGACAAAAGTAGGTCTTTATTGCATACTATGCAATAATAGTATATTAAAGTACACGTTTCATAAGAAGCGGTTTTAGCGCACGCGTCTATTTTAAAAAACGAGCCACAGAGTGCCGAGTTTTTTTATTGACACGTGCGCTAAAACGCCTTATGAAACATGTGCTTTATACATTTTTTTCTATTTCATCTTTTATAATCAAGAAAAATACATTTTAAAAGAAAATAAATCCTTCAAATTTTGTAAATTTTTATGTCTAAATTTTATGTTGGTAATACTATTTTTTATCATAGTAGCCTCTGGACAACAAAAATTATTTTGCAAACTGTCATTTTTTGATTTATTGACCCATTTTCACCACGAGATTCTAAAGTTATTTTAGTGCTATGAGATTTGAAATTGGACGGAATACGTTGTGTGATCCTTGTACATTCGGTACATATACAGAGCGTTCGGAAATTTGGGCGATTTTGCTACTTTTTTTCGAATTTAAAAAGACGTGATTTTACGTCACGGCATTGCAATTTAGTATAGGGAAGATGGAAAATTCAAATAAAGTTGAAGTTAAAATCGACATTGGAAGTTTAGTAGATTGAATTTTGGATAGGATTTGGCAGAAAATTATAGCTTGAAGCATCTACAAAAGATTGATTTATAGATTTATACAACCAACATACATGACTGTTATCCACACAGAATAAAAAAGTAGGTTATCAAGCTATTTTTTATCTGCGAAAAATGGGTTTTCTCGTAAATCACAAAGGCCGCGCAAGTCAATGAAATAAAACATTTAAATGTTACCAACATCAAATAAAGAAAAAACGCGTATCGAAATAGCTTCATTACGATACGCAAATGCGTATCGTACTGAGCTTATTATGAACGTGAAATAGAAAAAGTACTTTTTGCCCTAGTGCAATAAAGTAAATTACCTAGGAAAGGAACAATTTGTTTATAGTATGTGTGTTGTGTGTTGCACACCGTCAATATCCTATCGAAATAGAATTCACGTTGACAGGGCGCCATAATTTTATTATGATCCATTGTCAAATTTGAATTACAACTTTTGCACACAAAGGAGAGGTAATACAGGGCGATTTTTAACTTCTTGTTAAATAAAAAAACGATTGTAGAAAAAATAGTGTATGTAACATGTGCAAAAAATTTGTTTATTGCACATGACATATAATATATAACTTTTATGCCGTGTGCAATAAACATACACTTTTTGCACTAGTTGCATAAATAACTATTTTGACATCATTATACTATTAAATTGTAGTTGAGTACACTTTACCGCACTCTTGTAATAATATATTTATATTGTATAACATGTAATTTTTTTTTAAATTTACCAATAATGCTAACCACGACTAATCGCGAATAAGTATCGCAGTATACCACGAGTATACCTATTTTATTTCCTTATACTTCTATAAGTGGATGGAAATCCACCTCTATAGCAGAGTCGTATACATATAGAAGAGTCCTTGCAAAATTTAAAAAAAAACAATTGCTCAGAACATTCTGCAAAGATCTAGTATCCCACATAAAAGTACTGAACAGTGTTCAACATCAACGGCCGTAGCCGTGACAGAGACTTTGGCGGATGCTCCTAGATTACCAACACGGAACAACCCACGGCCTACATCTCTAGCAATTTTTAGATCACAGCAATCTACTGTACCATGCATGGAAAAAGAAATCAATTCTTCTGCAGTTCACGGAAATCGCTCAACGACCATTGATGAACAAAATAAAATTCGCTCAGCTTAATGTGCATTGCGATAATAGACAGGGTGTTTCAGAATAAGATGCTGATCCTTAACGGTGTGAATCCTTAGGTGATTTTAAGAAGAAAAGTTCAAATTAATATATATCCTTAACATATCAACTTTCGAACTACAGGGCGTTAAAGTTTTAAGAAAAAAATCGTTTTTCTATCATAACTTTAAAAACTTTCTAGCTATTTTTATGAATTTTTCACACATGCCCTCTAAGCATCAATAGCCATTTTTTGGTGAAGAAATTTAAAAAAAAAATTTAACCAGTGGCGTCCTGAAAGGGTTTGGACTAGACGTTTTGGAAAAATATTATGTACGCCACTGCTTTTTCTCAAGATAAAAATTATTTTTAAAATACTCATTAATTTTAGGCCAAATTTAATATCTTGCCTTTTTATCGTCCGACAAACAGTTTCCGACAAAAAAAATAAAAACATTAAATGCGCATTCGCTATGTGCCTATGGTTTGTTTTGACACTATCAGGAATACTCCAGGAATTTTTCAAAGGATACGAGACTTAATGAGAAGAAGAGCTGAAGCATGCATTATTGCATGTGGTGGCCACTTTCAACAGCTAATCCAAATTATTTTCGTTTTTGTTCACACGTTATGTAATGTTAGTTGTTTTAATTTATTGTTAAAAATAGACCATAGGCACATAGCGAATGCGCATTTAATGCTTTTTATTTTTTTTTGTCGGAAACTGTTTGTCGGACGATAAAAAGGCAAGATATTAAATTTGGCCTAAAATGAATGAGTATTTTAAAAATAATTTTTATCTTGAAAAAAAGCAGTGGCGTACATAATATTTTTCCAAAATGTCCAAACCCTAACAAACCCAAACCCTTTCAGGACGCCACTGGTTAAAATTTTTTTAAAATTTTCTACACCAAAAAATAGCTATTGATGCTTAGAGGGCATGTGTGAAAAATTCATAAAAATAGCTAGAAAGTTTTTAAAGTTATAATAGAAAAACCATTTTTTTCTTAAAACTTTAACGCCCTGTAGTTCGAAAGTTGATAGGTTAAGGATATATATTAGTTTGAACTTTTCTTCTTAAAATCACCTAAGGATTCACACCGTTAAGGATCAGCATCTTATTCTGAAACACCCTGTATATCTTACCTATATTTTTATGTAATGCTTGTATGTAAAAATATTTTTTTATATTGTTTCCCTGTTGATTTAAATTTTGTAATATTATATTATTTTTTCTTCAGACATTATGGCATACCATGCCATGCTACAATGACATTTGACATTTCCTGAGTTTTGCTTTTAATTGTCAATGCTTTTTTCTTTACAGCAATGTAATAAAAATTAAAAAGAAAATACAATTAACTTTTATTCCCGCATAAAAAAAATATTTATAGTTTTTGACGATCGATATTTGCTGCTTTTTGTTAATTTTTTCTTTTAAATTTGATTTTTGCTCCAAAAATTATTTGCTAGAAGAAAAAATCTTGTTCCTATACGCTGAGGGTCATGAGTCGTAAAACCTCAATAAACCATGAGCGTTACAATAACAGGTACCTGATGATCTTAAGTAATTAAATTATCTATTGTTGCATAGGTATACAGGTAGGTGGCTTATGTCATAGAATATTTCCAACTTCAAGTGAGGTAGTTTAGTTTTATTTTTTCTGTGTTATCGAACGAGTTAATATGGGCACAAATGAAAGGCTATGTAGCAAGGAATAACACCACATTTAAAATAAAAGATGTACGTGAGTTAAGTGTTCATTAAACATTATAACAAAAGAACATTGGAATGAAGCATGACATGTAATAAAAGAAGAAAAAAAAATGTGGGAAATGCGGAAACCTGATGAAAGAAACGGTAGAACCACTTCTTATTTCAGTTGACTCCACAGATGAATCTTTCGAATTTATTAGTAATTTGTTAATTCTTTTAAGTATGAACTGTTTTTGTATTGAGAAAATAAAATTAATTCAGTTAAATATACAAATCTTTTTTGCACAGCTTAAAAACTACATACGAATAAATATAAATTAAAATTACATATAGAAAGCAAAAAAAATTAAAATAAGAACGTACCATAATATTACAATTTAAGAGAACAGGTAACTCCATTAAAAAAATTGGTTAAAACGGTCGAATTTTTTGGCAGACCTGTGCTCTTAAAACGATACACTATTTCACTATCACCTTGTTTTGTTAATGTATAGTATCGGCTAGAACTAAATCAAATAAAGTTTTTACTATGTATAATTTATTTACAAGACGGACAGGAAACAAAATAAGGAATTTATATTTCATAAATAAAAACCTAAACGCCGTCGCTGTCCGAAGATTTATTCTAAATCATCGGCTTGCCCTATTGCACAATTTTACGACCCTATTGTGAAAGTTAAAATTAGGGGTGTGTCAATATATATAGTGTTTAAACTACCTGTATTGTTACTAAAAATATACTTTCAGGCGAAAAATAATACAGTGTGGCCCAAATTGGGTCTACATGTATGGGGATCTTCGAAACTAAAGAAGATAGAGAAACGGTTAAATGGGGAAAGTTTTGCGCAATTATATTTCTAACTGAAAACCGTTTAGTACGCGGCCCTATCTTTTTTGGTTTTTAAGATATTTTTAAAAAACCAAAAAGATGCATTTTCGAAAATATGCTGTAGCTTTCTTATTATTCACTATTTTGACAATCTGTAAAAACATTTTTAAAGCAACTTTTTTAGTTGATTTCAGTTCTGCAATTTAATTTTGAAGACGACGTTTCAGTTACTTTATAGCATCATCAGGTTCATTTTTTCTTATGCGGGCGCCATATTGTATAAAAGGTAGCTTATGACGTCAGCTTTTCAACGATGTATTATTTGTTGGAAAATAAATAAAATTGACTTAAAAATAAAGAAAATTAATTTTCGCAACACGTCAAATTTGAGAAGAACACGTTAGGCAGGGTTAAATTTGTTTAAAATATCATAATATTATAATACATTATTTTATTTTTTCCTTATGGTTAAAAATCTCATATTAACATTTCAAATAAAAAAAACTAAAAACGCAATGCATAATAATTATTGTTTTAAAAAGAAAATAAGAAAAAATATCTAACTTACTATACTTATTCGAAATGTTGGCCGTTTTTATTAATACATTTTTGACACTTTTTTAACACAGTATTGATGACCCTGCGAAGCGTGTTGCCATTTATGCTGGTAAACACATTTCTCACTCTCTCTTCTAATTCTTGTACAGATTCCGGGGGTTCAAACTCATATACTTCATTTTTTACATAACCCCATAAATACAAATCTAGAGGAGTTATATCAGGGGATCTAGCAGGTCAATTAACTGGTCCGCCGTTTGAAATTAATTTATCATCAAATATCTGTCTTAAGAGAGTTTGAACTTCCCGAACATTATGTGCGGGACAACCGTCTTGTTGAAACCAAATATTATTCAATTGATCTTGAGGAACTCTTGCTCTAATTGCCGGTAATATTTGATCTTCTAACAGCTCCAAGTATCTTTGGCCATTCAACGTATGATTATAAAAGAATGGTCCTATAAGTCGGTTGTCTAAAATGTAAGGAGAAAAGTAAAGCTGGGTTACTTAATACCTGCTATGTATTTAGCAAGCTAGGTGACATTACTTACCATACATACCACACCATACACTAAAACCAAATCGGGTTTACAGTCTTCGTTGAGCCAATTGGTGAGGGTTTTCTGTTGCCCAAAAATTATGGTTATGTCTATTAAATATCCCGTAGTTGGTAAAATGTGATTCATCGGTCCAAATTACAAGACGACTGAAATCATGATTTTGTTCGCATTGGTTCACATACCAATTTGAAAACTGCATTCTTCTTGGATAATCCGTTTCTCGTAAACCCTGAACTATAGTTGGCTTGTACGGTCGATATTTATTTTCCTTAAGGACTCTTTGTATGGTACTTCGCGAGGTTGGTAAGTCTCTTGCCGACGCTCTTGTAGATGATGTTGGAGCGGCATTAAAATAAACTCTGACATTTTCGTCACGCTCGTTATTACCTGCTTTTTCGTAACTCTTGGGCCGCGGTTCTTCAAAACTTCCATGGTTTCTCAGGTTCATAACAATTTTTGGAAAAAGTCTGACACTTGGCTGCAGGAAAATTTTCAAAATACCTTTCTAATGCAAGGTTTGCATTTCTGTTGCAATTAATGTAACAATCTAGCAAATCAAATTTTTCTTCGTGAGAAAAACGCAATGCCATTTTCTTTTAAATTCAGAATACACAAATAAATCGTTATTATTAGATAATAATAATAAAAACTATTATACTTTTACTCGTTTTGACAAGTAATATTTTTGTTTCATTTTCAAACGGTAGTGGTTGGTCATAGGCTACTGGATTTTATTTTTGATTCATAGGTTATTGTAATATTGTTGATTGAAACAATGCAAGCAGTGTTTTGTGAATACTACAAAATGTAAACCTTTTAATTGGAATTCAATTTTGGGAGTTATAGTGTAGTTGTCAAATTTGACGTGTTGCGAAAATTAATTTTCTTTATTTTTCAAGTCAATTTCATTTATTTTCCAACAAATAATACATCGTTGAAAACCTGATGTCATAAGCTACCTTTTAAGTATAAAATACAATATGGCGCCCATAAGAAAAAATGAACCTGATGATGCTATAAAGTAACCGAAACGTCGTGTTCAAAACTAAACTGCAGAACTGAAATCTACTTAAAAAGTTGCTTTAAAAATGTTTTTACAGATTGTCAAAATAGTGAATAATAAGAAAGCTACAGCATATTTTCGAAAATGCATCTTTTTGGTTTTTTAAAAATATCTTAAAAACCAAAAAAGATAGGGCCGCGTACTAAACGGGTTTTAGTTAGAAATATAATTGCGCAAAACTTGAATTTTTAAAAAGGGTTCTTAGCTGTTAGGCAATAGGAAACAGACTATAGCACGTGCAGAAAGTGCCTTTACCGCCCTTAACGGCTTGCCGTCGCGTGCGTATTACTTTTCGCACTTGTTAGGTAAATAACTGTTATTTCATTTAGGTATGCATACCAATTCTATGTAAAAATACTTATTTCGAGACAAAATAGACAGTCTATTGAATTATTTTCTATATGACGTTATTCTAATGTTTGCAACAGTCAACAGCATTTATTTTCTTGAAGTAAGCAAGCGGATAAGCACATAAAGTGTAATATGAGGGTAAAACACTCTGTATTAGTATATTGTATTAGTGTTCTAATTAGTTATTATGATTAGCTAGTATAACAATACTGTCGATATAACAAATATGTAATATAAACATTTAGCGTAAGTGGAACAACTATGTATGTGGCGACATGGACTAAGATTCAGAATATAGTTTGATGTTGAATATGAAACACCGTTTTCTTTGAACCCTTTGCTGCCACCTATCTGAACATCAAATTATTACATGGCGATCCTGCCAGCCAAAAAACCATAAGAAGAAAAGCACCGATATGGAGTAAAATGGGTAGTGCCAAGTCTAAAGAGGAAATAGTTATCAACCAGGCCTCGAATGGAGACGCAAGGAGCGAAATATCAAACAAGGGGTTTTCGCTGTCAGAGTACCTTTTACTAACACTTGTAGTAGCCGTTATCCTGTATATCATATATAGTGGGATTCTTCGTTATCGTAAGGAATTACGAAAAACTATTCGAAGAGAAATTAACAGAAGCGAGTTAAGAAAATCAAGGGATGAATTAATGACGGAGGAGGCAGTATAAAATTTTTTTTTTAGGTTCTTTTTAGGATAATTATAAAGATGGTTATTACACTTATGGGAAAAAAAAAACTGAAAATGGACATAAGAAACAAGGCGATATGTAAAGAATGGAAAAAATTAAGCAATTTAGTAATTAAAAAGAAAAAATGTACTAAGTAAGTTATAGAATTAAGTAAATTGTATTGAAATAGGGACCTCTTTAACAAGTACTTTGCTCTTAAATAATTAGATTTGCATATTTTTCATGGGAGATAACTTAAACATAATTTTAAGTTCTCTAGCAGATGTCAGAACTTATCTAGGAAAATTAAATTACGACAGACGAAAAACATCCATCGTTTCAACTAAAGTTAGGGAAGCAAAAACTATTTACTCTCGACTGAGTGAGGAGGTTTCTGCTATTAATCAAAAAATAAAAGATTCTGAACTCGACGAAGCAGACATTGAATATTCTAAAAATACTATAGACAAAATTAAAAAAGTATATCAGGAAATTATAAATTTTGATAAACAATTCGCAGAAGGTTTGAGTAGTGATAACCAAGACGCGGAAAGTACAAATCGGGATAACCAGGACGCGAAAATTATACATTCAGATATGTCGGCTTTTGACCTGAAAGTGGCCACGAGCCTCTTGCCTGTAATGGATGACTCGGAAGCTATTACACATAAACTAATCGACGCGGCAGAATTTTATCATTCTATGCTTAACGATGATGGCAAGCCTATTTTAATTAAATTCATTCTGAAAACACGAATTTCAAATAATGCGAAATTGAGATTAAAGTCTAGTTACGATTCTATGGATTCATTATTAGGAGACATAAAAAAACATCTTTTAACGAAACAATCCGATACCGCCCTTCAGGCAAAATTGTTTTCCGCCAAGCAAGGCGATAATACTGTTTCTGAGTTTGGTAAAAATCTTGAAGATATCTTAGTAAATCTGACAATTTCTCAAGCAGACGGTGATTCAAGAGCTTTTGATATTTTAAGACCAATAAACGAAAAAATCGCTATAAAAAGGTTTACAGGTGGCCTTAGAAATCATAAACTCAGCACAATCATATCTGCTAGAAATTTTGAATTTTTAAAGGATGCCATTAGAGCGGCGCAAGATGAAGAAATTTCCTCTCAAAGCAGTAATCAACAAATTTTCAATATGTTTAGAGGAAGAGGAAACAGCAGAAATTTTTCTGCAGGTTTTAACAGAGCTAGAAACTCTGGAAGACATTTTAATAACAATTTCAATAGAAACGTAACTAATAGAAATAACAATCATGTTTCTAATTATCAACAAAATAATTCTCGCTTAGGTAATGGTAATAGCAATCCGCAAAGTCAGCGTTTTCAGGGGGGACACCGAGGACGTTCGTTTACTCGCGGTTATCGTGGAAATTCGCGGAGACAAATAAATTTTGCTGACCAAGACATTAATGCAGGTCAGGAAACGTTGCCGTATGATGTTTCTAGGGAGCAAACATTTTTTCGTCCCTAAAGTGGAGGGGAATAGTCATAATAATATTTTTACTTACTCCGAAAATTACTCAAATTCAGTTTCTTTTAGAGTAAACAACAAAAGTTTAGGATTCTTAGTAGATACGGGAGCGTCATTGTGTGCGCTTAAGTTAGAGCATTTAGATGCAAGTATACCTTTACATAAGGAAAATCTTGAAATAAATGGCATAGGTGGTAGAGTATGTTCCGTAGGTTATGTATACTTAAATCTCGCTATAGGAAACATACAATTTAGGGAAAAGTTTTATGTATTTGATTCGTTGGAATGTCATACAGATGGTATAATTGGGAGAAATTTTTTAGGGAAGTATAAAGCTAAATTAAACTATGAGGAAAATACTTTAGATCTTTTCAATGAGGGAAAGAATGTTATTTTAGACTTAAATGCTTGTTGTAGTCATATATTAGTGTTACCTGCAAGGTGTGAAAGTATTCAGTACCTTGAGACAGGGTTAAATGAGGAATGTGTTGTTATGCCAAGTGAGTTATGCCAGGGTGTGTTTGTAGCAGGAGTGATTGCACAACCAGTGAATGGGAAAGTTCCGGTTAAAATTTTGAATACACGGGAAAGTGAAGTACGCTTGAGAAATTGCTTACCTAAAACTGAGAAGCTCAGCAATTATGATTGTTGTCAGTTTACTTCTCAAAATATTTCAGTTAATCGAGTAAAACAGTTATTTGACATGCTTAAACTTACCTACTTGAATAAAGAAGAGAAAGATTCAATAGATCAATTATGTGCTAAATTTGCAGACATATTTCATATGCCTGGGGATAAATTATCTGTAACAAATATTTATAAACAGTCAATTCAAGTCAAACCGAACACTCAACCAGTTTATATAAAACCGTATAGACTGCCTCAATCCCAGAGGGAGGAAATAAATAAGCAAATTTCCCAAATGTGCGATAATGATATAATTGAGAGTGCGCAGAGTGAGTGGTCGTCGCCTGTTTTACTGGTACCGAAAAAGAGTGAGACATCAGGAGAGAAACGTAGCAGATTGGTTTTAGATTACAGATTTTTAAACCGTAGTTTAGTAGATATCAAGTGGCCTATTGCAAATGTGGTTGATATTTTGGATTCTCTTGCGGGAG
This sequence comes from Polydrusus pterygomalis, assembly GCA_963969555.1. Lineage (NCBI taxonomy): Eukaryota > Metazoa > Arthropoda > Insecta > Coleoptera > Curculionidae > Polydrusus > Polydrusus pterygomalis. The sequence goes on from OZ018379.1 coordinate 28,673,376, forward strand.
CTCTTTATTTTTCGCATTTAGATCTAAGTCAGGGGTATTATCAAGTGGAACTAGATGAACAAAGTAGAAAATTGACAGCCTTTACAACTGATCGGGGGCAATGGCAAATGAAAAGATTGCCCATGGGGCTAAAACTTAGCCCCAGTGCCTTTTCTAGGATAATGACAGTTGCAATGGCAGGTCTAAACTACGAAAAATGTTTTGTTTACCTTGACGATCTAATAGTATTCGGGAGAAATCTTAAGGAACACAACAAAAACCTTATGGACGTTTTTACTAGACTTCGTAAAGTAAATTTAAAACTAAATCCCTTAAAATGCGAGTTTTTAAGGAAAGAAATTCTTTATTTAGGTCACATTATTAGTGATAAAGGAATATCTCCTGATCCTGAAAAAATTAAAGCTTTAGACGAATATCCCGTTCCAAAAAATTCAGACGAAGTTAAACGTTTCGTGGCTTTTGCAAATTACTACAGAAAGTTTATTCCGAAATTTGCGGAGCTATCTGTACCCCTAAACAAATTGTGCAGAAAGTATGCAAGGTTTGAATGGACGGATGAATGTAACAACTCATTTAAAATCCTAAAGAACGCACTAAGTCAATATCCAGTTTTACAGTATCCTGATTTTGCAGAGAAAAATGAATTTATACTTCAAACTGATGCGTCAAAGTCAGCTATTGGAGCAGTACTCTCAAATAAAAATAATAGACCAGTGGCGTACGCCAGTAGAAGTTTAAATAAAGCGGAAATAAATTACCCTATTATTCACAAAGAACTTTTAGCTATCTACTGGGCTGTAAAGCATTTTCGGCCTTATTTATATGGACGCAGATTTAAAATAGTAACTGACCATAAACCTTTATTATACTTATTTAGCCTTACTGACCCATCCAGCCGGTTAACAAAATTTCGATTAGGCCTTGAGGAATATGATTTTTACGTTGAGTATGTGAAAGGAAGTGAAAATGTCACCGCGGATGCATTATCAAGAATTATCTTGACATCTGAGGAATTGAAAAGCATGAATAATGACATGATTGCTGTTTTGACCAGAGGACAGTGTAAGAGTATGAAAGAGCAAGATTGTGTGTTGGACAAGGATAACCTTAATGTTTGGCCTGATCAACCAGATATTGTGGAAGTTCTTAAACAACCTAAAAATTGCACTGAGTTAGTTTTAACGACATCGTCCAAAATAAAAACATTGTCAAAAGATATAACTGAACACTTGGGGAGTTTTTATTATGTTCCATTGCAACTTAGTTTGTACTTTAGTCAAAATACTCGATCGGCATTGGCGCGAGACGAAATGCTGAGAGATTTGGCCAAAATAACTAAGAAAGCAAATATAAATGAATTATATATTTTAAAAAATGAGAAAAATAAAATGTTTATTAAATGGATAGGTAAGGAAATAAATAGTAATCCTAATTGGGGGGGCCCCCGTATAAATATTGTACAAGGAGCTAGCAAAATAATAGATAATGATGAGAAACGAATTATTTTGAATGATTTTCATTTACTTCCCACAAGTGGACATGCAGGCATAAATAGAATGACAAATAATATAAAAAAGTATTACTTTTGGCCAGGTCTAGATAACGATGTTGCAGACTTTGTAAGAAAATGTGACACTTGTCAAAAACAAAAGCATTGCAATCGTTATACTAGACAGCCCATGGTTATTACGTCGACAGCCAATTATTCTTTTCAAAAAGTATATTTAGATATTGTAGGACCACTACCAACAGATGTAAATGAATTTGCATACATCCTGACTTTACAGTGTGAGTTAACAAAATTTGTGGAAGCATATCCTATAAAAAATAAAGACACCGTATCTGTGGCAAAATCATTTGTGGAAAATTTTATCTTACGATATGGAATTCCACAGGAAATTGCAACGGATAGGGGTTCTGAATTTATTTCTTCCACTATGAGTGAGGTTTGTAAGCTTTTAAAAATAAATCAAATTTATTCCACGGCATACCATCATGAAAGTATTGGTTCTTTGGAAAATTCACATAAGGTATTGGGTGCCTATTTAAGAATTCAATCCGAAAATAATGATGCAGCGTGGAGTACATGGATTCCTTATTGGTGTTTCTCTTATAATACTACAGTCCATACTGAAACTAAATATACTCCTTTTGAACTGGTCTTTGGAAAGAAATGTCAGATTCCTAATAATCTAAATAATATGTTAGAACCCATTTATAACTTTGAGAATTACCCTATTGAGTTAAAGTATCGGTTGCAAAAGGCTCATGAGGATGCAAGAGCTAACTTATTACATTCAAAATTTAAAAGAAAGCAAAGTTATGATGAAAAAATTAAACCCATTCAATACAAAAAAGGCGATTTAGTACTGGTAAAAAATGAAGTGGGAAACAAAATCGCAAGTCCTTGTTTTCTTGGTCCTTATTTAGTTATCGAGGATGAATCTCCAAATGTAAAACTAATGAAAGGTAATAAGGAGATTGTAATCCACAAAAATAGAACTAAGTTATATCATAGTTAAGTAATTTCTAGGTAATAATTTAGTAGTAAGGAATCGGCCGGCCCTACTTTCGTATTCTTCTCTATCTGCTATTTATTCTAGGTCTGACTACTCTAATTTTCTTCCTTTTCTTTCTTCATTTCTTGAATTCTTATTGACTAAGAAAATGTTTGTTATAAGTATAGTTATTATTTCACATGAGTTAATTACTTTCATATTATAATTAGCAGGAATTTCCATTTGAAAACAAAGTGTAAATTCCTTAAATTGCCCGGGGAGGTGTAATATGAGGGTAAAACACTCTGTATTAGTATATTGTATTAGTGTTCTAATTAGTTATTATGATTAGCTAGTATAACAATACTGTCGATATAACAAATATGTAATATAAACATTTAGCGTAAGTGGAACAACTATGTATGTGGCGACATGGACTAAGATTCAGAATATAGTTTGATGTTGAATATGAAACACCGTTTTCTTTGAACCCTTTGCTGCCACCTATCTGAACATCAAATTATTACATGGCGATCCTGCCAGCCAAAAAACCATAAGAAGAAAAGCACCGATATGGACTAAAATGGGTAGTGCCAAGTCTAAAGAGGAAATAGTTATCAACCAGGCCTCGAATGGAGACGCAAGGAGCGAAATATCAAACAAGGGGTTTTCGCTGTCAGAGTACCTTTTACTAACACTTGTAGTAGCCGTTATCCTGTATATCATATATAGTGGGATTCTTCGTTATCGTAAGGAATTACGAAAAACTATTCGAAGAGAAATTAACAGAAGCGAGTTAAGAAAATCAAGGGATGAATTAATGACGGAGGAGGCAGTATTTTAAATTTATGCTTGAATGCTTGAAATATCGTCATTGCGGCTATAAATCTATTAGTATTCTAGGTGAAGGATTCAATAAAAGACGGTCAGTGATTTTTGGCTCTCACATGAAATTACGAAAGAAGCGCCCGTCAAACCTTATTTCTCGTTACACCTAAATAAAATACAATGGAAAGCCTTTGCCAGATCAACTCGTGCGAAGTATTTATTTACTTTATCTGAAAAACAATAAGAAATAAAACACAAACCAATGCTAAAGTATATAAAAGGTTTTCACGTATATTACGAACGCCAGAAGATAGATAAGGACTTTTAAGACCACAAAATTAAGAAGTGTTTTCTTGTTGACTAAAGATACTTTTTAATTTTTAAAGTTGTTATTTTAAAAATACTTGAAGAATAAAATTTGGAGCATCGTTAAGGGACATAAAAGATAACGAGTCCGAATAAGATTTGGAAAAGTTACTAATAAATCATATCAGATATTTTCTGCTACCTATATAACGAGAAACAGCTTGCCATGCTTTGCTTCATTATGCTCGAGCTTCCGCTAATAGTACCAGAGCTATAAGGGCCTAATTGTATCATGGATAGTCAAGAGGTACATTGGAAATCACAATGCCATAAATTAGCCGGCGAGATATCCAGATCCTAAGCCATTAGATTTATTTTTCTGTTTATGCGGAGCTATACCGGGTGTAACAGGATCATGGTACACCCCCCGTATCTCCGTTAGTTTTAAAGGTAATTGATTGAAATTTGGGATATCCCATACACATAACAAGCGGCTCTTTTTGACTTACAAATGATTTTTTTTTCACTTCCGGTTTCGCCGGAAGTGACACCAACTTTCGATTTTTAAATGGAACACCCTGTATATTATTACATTTTTGAATTCTGCTTAATTTTCTGAATCCAATGATACCACAAAAGTGACATTTCAAGGAAAAAAAAAATTTTTTATTTAATTTTTAATTTTCCATTTAAGTGTGCCGTGACGGTACCGATTTATTCCAATTGATCCGTCTAATGCTAGAAAAATCGAAGTTCCGTCAAAAATTCTAAATTGCGTTTTCTATAAGCAAATAAAATTCATAGTAATCGTTTTTGGGGTAAAACTAAATTTTTCCAAATGGAACCATATTGGTACCGTGGTACCATTTCTTAGTACTATTAATAAGGAATTTATTCATACCTGGTAATTAATTGTGCGATAAATACAATCAAAATTACAGCTAAAAGAGGACAAAATAATTGTATTTTCTTACATAAATAAATTCCTTATTAATAGTACTAAGAAATGGTACCACGGTACCAATATGGTTCCATTTGGAAAAATTGAGTTTTACCCCAAAAACGATTACGATGAATTTTATTTGCTTATAAAAAACGCAATTTAGTATTTTTGACGGAACTTCGATTTTTCTAGCATTAGACGGATCAATTGGAATAAATCGGTACCATCATGGCTCACTTAAATGGAAAATTAAAAATTAAATAATAAATATTTTTTTCGCTTGAAATGTCACTTTTGTGGTATCATTGGATTCAGAAAATTATGCAGAATTCAAAAATGTAATAATATACAGGGTGTTCCATTTAAAAATCGAAAGTTCGTGTCACTTCCGGCGAAACCGGAAGTGAAAAAAAAATCATTTGTAGGTCAAAAAGTGCCGCTTATTATGTATATGTGATATCCTAAATTTCAATTACCTTTAAAATTAAAGGAGATACGGGGGGTGTACCATGATCCTGTTACACCCGGTATACACCAAGTGAAAAGGAAATCAATATCGTCTGCACATTATTTAGGTAATATCTAATATATTACAAAAATATCAATTTATTTTATTGCTTATTTTGGGAGAATTGTATAGTGAAAGAACAATGACATAATGATGTTAAAAAAAATCTTAACCGATATTTTTCGATATACAATTCTCCTTAAATAACTTATGAAATTCCTTGATATTTATTTAACATGTTAATTATTACCTATAGAATATGAAGACGATATTGATTTTATTTAAATTTTGTATAAACGTTAGAAAAAATAAATAAATCTACGCGAAATAGGTTATAGGTTGGCAAGCATGTTGATACTCTCACCTTAACGACAATTTAAACGACAACCCAATAATGCTTAAGGTGGGAGTATCAACATGCTAGCCAACCTATAACCTATTTCGCGTAGATTTATTTATGTTTTCTAGCTTTTATACAAAATTTAAGGAAAATCAGTATCGACTTGATATTCTATAGGTAATAATTGACATATTTAATGAATATCAAGGAATTTCATAACTTATTTTAGGAGAATTGTATAGCGAAAAATATCGGGTAAGATTTTTTTTAACATTATTATGTCATTGTCACTCATTGTTCTTTCACTATACAATTCTCCCAAAATTAGCAATGAAATAAATTGATATTTTTGTAATATATCAGATACTACCTAAATAATGTACCGACGATATGGATTTTCTTTAAATGTTAGTTATTAAAATAATAAACTCAAAAAATCAACGCGAAATGGGTTACAGGTTGGCAATAGATTGAATGACGTTGAGAATTCAACCTTAAAGAACAATTCTTAGAACACATAAATACAAAATGGTCAAACTATGAACAGACGGTTCTGTTTTAAATAACTCAACTGGATGTGCTTTTTATCATAACAATAAAAAAGTAGCAAAAAAGTATAGGTTACCCGAAAACACTACCATTTACAGGCAGAACTATAGGCTATCCTTGAGGCACTAAAATATTGCTTGGAATATAGAAAAAATAGTTTCTTTGTAATTTTTTCAGATAGTAAAAGCTTCTTATTGAAAATAACAAATTGTATAAATATTTCGCCTACCAACCACATTATCATAGAAATTTTGAACACATATCATAACTTACTAAACTTAAACAAAAATATATTTTTTGTTTGGGTAAAAGCCCACATAGGTATTACAGAAAATGAAATAGCAGATACATTGGTCAAAGAGGTAACTAAAATACCCACACACACAAAATTGTGAATGTGGTGAAGTGGGAGATTTGGAGCATCATATTCTAGGTTGCTCCAGATTAACAAATTTTAGAAATACTTTATTTAATAATATACTTTACTTGGTAGAGCAACCTTTCAATCTTACATCCCTTTTCTCTCTTAACAGTTTACATATAGCAGTCTTTATAAATATATAACAGATGCACAAATTGAAATATAAAAGAACCATTACAACTGTTAGTTATTAATGTAAATATGTTGATAATCAAATCTAATTAACGGCATATGTCAAAAAAACATGTATATTTTGTTTAAAAATAAATTAAAGAAAAAAAATGGAAGAAAAAATAGAGAGAAAAAAAAAGGAAAAAAAATATAAGTATCAAACAAAAAATAATATTTATATTTATTGTTGATATAGATGAAAAAAATAAAGAAAAAGCAGAAAAAACAAATTAAGAAAATTAATCTTTATAAAAACTATACCTAAACCATGTAACGACCACAAGCTAAACAAACTTCAGGTTGAAAAACTACTTAATACTACAAACCCGGAAAAAAAATTGATCCCTTAGAAACGATGCTGGCCATTTGGTTTCAACCAGTGCCAAAAATCCCTCTATACACACACCCACCCTCTCACACAAAACATAATTGCAAAAATATAAGTAGACTATTTGTTTTGCTTTTACTGGCACCCTTTTCTTGGTATAAGAATAAAGCACTGAGTTGATGCATATTAATGTCTAGTTTTTAATTTTGTATCTATATCTTTATCTCTATAACTTTAAACTTACTCTTGCAATTTTCCAATTGTCGTGAGGCAATCAAAGCGCCGAGATAGACGTCTCAAATCTAAATATAAATTGCTACCGTTCGGAAACGTCTGAATGTTTACAGCTCAAATATTTGAGCTTTTATGCCGATCTCCGGCAGTGATGCACTTTACATGTTCCAGGACTTTCGCTGTGCCAATTTGCCGTCCATAGTTGGAAAGTCCAAATAAAACTGTACTTCTTTAATTGCATTAGAGCTTGCCGGAAAGTTATTAAATTATATTAAATTAAAATGTATTTCGTAAATAAACAGGAAAACTTTTACGTCTTTGGTAATAAAATGACAAAAGCCATATTAAATTTAATGAGACTATTAGAATTTTATTTAAACATTTTTGTACTTATGGCCCTGTACGAATAATTAAAATATGACGTTATTATAGTTGACACCAGGCTAGGATAACTTAAATGGTGAAGGTCGTCCCTTGTTCGTCTAATTTAGCCCCCGGTCGCTAGTGGCGCTATTGTTTTATAAGGTTGTTCATCTCCGAACGTTGGTAGGAACAGAATATTCATTTAGAATGAGCATGGCCAACATTCTGTACCTCTCTCTCGCTCTGTACCTGCATAATATGTGCGAGAAAGATAAAAATATGGCTTGTTGTGACAGATCCTGAAGTCTTACCTGGACTGGTGAAAGATTGTCATTGTCATTTTATGATTGATTTGTAAAATATATAAAAAATAAAGTTATTATTAAATAATTATTCATATATAATTTATAAACTTAACATGGCGCAGTCGGTAGTTTGAGAATCGTAAATAGGTATATATTTAATATGTCGCGACCAAAGAAATCGGGAAGAAAAACCAAGGCAATTAACAAGAGCGTGGAACCTCCTGAAGACTTCATTAATGTCGCCCAACGATTGGAAAGTACAGCGGAAGCTATTAAAGATATAGAAAGAAACTTTACTTCAGAACTTAATGAACTACAAGGTACAATAACTAGTTTATTAAATAAAAACTTTGAAAATAACACGGAATTGTTAGAAAAATCTACAGAAAATAATAATATAATAATGTAAGCTGTTTTTTTTTATGTAAACCATATTTATGTAAATATCTAATATTAATAAATCTTGTCGCCATATCATTGTTATAATTTTCTTTCGTTCTCCCAAATTATTTTAACTTGAATCAGATGTTTCGCGCTTCAAACTTTTCCGTTAAGTTGGAAGCGCGAAAATTTGAATTCAAAGTAATAATAAAATTTAAATTGTTATGCTTGGCGCCTACCCCCACCACGACTATATTTAGTTTTTCCCCCGGTCGCATGTGGCGCTATCAGGGAACCAATTTAGTATGTTAAGTTGCCTATCTATCCTTGAGAGCGCGCAACTCGCTTGTCTATGGTTGACACTCTGATTGCGAGAGTTTTATTTCTGGCAATGTCATTGATTTCAGAGTCACAGTTGGTGGTTACTTAATTATTGTTTAAACTGTTTGTGCCACTCGACATGTCTTGTCAAGGCTACAAAAAACTTTTCATAGATGAACAGACAGTTATATTATTTGAAGAAATAGTCCTTGCTTAAAGTGGAGTTGAAAGTATGGGAAAGAAAGAAAAAACCTAAATTCTTCGTCCACAAAATGTAATAGAATAAAAATTCTCTAGGGGTCTCTACATGTTTCAAACGTAGAAACGTTCATTATCAGGAGACAGAAAATGTATTTAGTGCTGACGGTTTTAGCAGAAGAGAAAATGGTGTAGAACCTTAATGGAGCTTTAATGGAATTAAAAAATTGATGTATGAAGAAAATTGATAAAGGTTAAACCATAATGAGTATGTTAAAAAAGATATTAAAGGGGGTCTAAACCAACCAAATAAACTGGGGAAGAAGAAAAAAACCTTCCTAAAAAGAAGGTGTCGAATATTATTTCAATTTTTTTTTTATAAAACTTTTTAAGTGTCAGTAAAACATTATAAGGATAAAATTGTCATATTATGAAGATATCACAATAAAATTACATTTCAAAAAGTGTTTTGTGGGGTACTGAGGATTAAAGTTTTATTGGTTTTAAATTAACCGCTTGCCGGGTTGAGCTATCAATTTTCTTCATATTATGTCTCTTCTACGCATAATTTTTTTGATTCCATGAAAGCTCCATTAAGGTTCTACACCATTTTCTCTTCTGCTAAAACCACCAGCATTAAATAAATTTTCTATCTCCTGATTATGAACGTTTCTACGTTCGAAACATGTAGAGACTCCTAGAGAATTTTTATTCTATTAAATTTTGTGGAGGAGGACTTTAGGTTTTTTCTTTCTTTCCCAATTATATTATTCCTTTATTAGCATGTAAACATGGGGCCGATAGAATAATATTTAGAACAAAGCTCAAAACTAAAAAGATTGCGCGCATTCTAGTGGGTGCCGGCGTTAATCTGTTTCTAATCTGCAAAACGGCAGATGTTCCGGTGAAACCGCAAATAGCGTTCCCTATAATGAATTGTGATGCACTTCGTGGTTTATTTAGTTGTCTACCTTTGGATTATTACCAGTGTAACTGCCTTTTATATTGGAGTTAATTCCGATGGGATAGCTGCTTTGCTTTTGCAAAAAGGCTTTTAATATATCGAACCGCTGTGTCGGAATTGCTTGGGTTATGGCTGCCCGTAGAGTCCTAACAAGGACGAAACGGCCGTCGTGGTCTACCCGCTCCAGGGTATCCATTGTGCTTGGATCCCTGTGTATTCCAATATAAAAACAGTTACACACTTGTCCGATATGCCACTACATTCGATTTTAATTATTTTCGCGGACACTATATTATATTCTAATTATTTATAATTAAAGAGACTGAAAATAGTAATAACCTTTCTTGTGTAAAATTTAGTGCTTTACAACATTTGTAAAAAACGTTTTTCCATATTATTTTTCGTTTAAGAGTAATAACCCGAAAATATATTTTCAACCCCATTTGAAGGGTTTTCTCAACTCTCGTGCAAGAGCTGGACACATAATAGTAGTGAAGTGTGTCCTTTCACATGATAAAGTATATTCTTCTTTAAGAAAGCTCTGGACTATATGTATACAGGGTTCCTCATTTAAAACGAAACAGGCTAAATATCTGGTTCCACGTTAATTTAAAAAAAAAACGCTCGGACCCGTCGATTTTTATTTCGAGGGAGACATCTTCTGCGTATATTGTCAATCTTGTTACTTCAAGCCCCTAGGAGGGAGGGGGGGTAAGATCTAAATCTTGAATGGATACCCCTATTTTATATAATTTTTTTGGATTCTGCATAAAATTCTGAACATTTTTTAATAAAAGCATTATTAGTCTATACTAAACAGTTTCCGAGATATTGACTCTTGAAACATAAGATTTTTGAACTTTGACAGCGTCTAGCTTTCTAACTGTACATCTTAGAGTAAAACGGCTTACATGTTCCTATCTTCGATTTTCCAATAGTGTCAACTTCCGGTTAAACCGGAAGTACTATATTTCTTACAACCGGTTTAACCGAAAGTTGACACTATTGAAAAGATAATAAAAATCGAAGATAGGGACATGTAAGCCGTTTTACTCTAAAGACGTACAGTTAGAAAGCTAGACGCTGTCAAAGTTCAAAAATCTCATTTTCAAGAGTCAATATCTCGGAAACTGATTAGTATAGACTAATAATGCTTTTATTAAAAAATGTTCAGAATTTTATGCAGAATCCAAAAAAATTATATAAAATAGGGGTATCCATTTAAGATTTAGATCTTACCCCCCCTTCCCTCCTAGGGGCTTAAAGTAACAAGATTGACAATATACGCAAAAGATGTCTCCCTCGAAATAAAAATCGACGGGTCCGAGCGTTTTTTTTTTAATTAACGTGGAATCAGGTATTTAGCCTGTTTCGTTTTAAATGGGGAACCCTGTATACACAGAAAATGAAAATAACTTTTTTCGGGGTTTTCTTTAAATTTTTGGTTTAGTATTTATAAAACATTGGAAAATGAAAATTTAAACCATGATCTTAACAATGTCATTTCCTGATCAAATGTCATTAAATGGAATTTTTATAGAGTAAGAACAATCCAAAACTAAGGATCGCAATTTATCATTCAATCAATATAAATGTCTGCAAATTTCAGAAGCTCCATAACACATACGAATGAAACGGCCAAAATTTACATAATTTTCGTGACCCCTACGCAGGCAGTTGAGGTTTAGATTTATGTTATGTACTTTCATTTACATACATAACGATGATCACGAAGCAAACTTTACAGCAGAGAAGTTAAGCAGCCACAATGATGAATAACTCTATTTGAATAAAATATTAGAAAAAATTGAATGCTGCATTTGTGTGGCTGCACTCTTCTTTTTTAACATGGGCCTGTTATACAGTGTGTCCCGCTTTTCATGAACACACCCTGATATCTCAGTTATTAATAATGCGATTTTCTTCAAATTTTGGTGGTCATTGTATGTTAGAAAAATTAAGTATTTTGCACAGTGAACACTTTTATGCATCATAGGCGTGCGGTCTTTGGGGGTAAAAAAGGGTTGATTTTTTGAGAAAAGTATATTAGGGCTTATTTTAAATAATTTTTTCTATCAGATTTAGAATCAGCATCCTAAAAACCCCTTAATTAATATTTTCAAAATCTCAAGAGCTGATTTTATTTAGCAGTAAAATAAAAAAAAAAACTTAATCATAGTAGTTGCGAGGATACTGAATTCAACGAAATGATATGGAAGCGTTTGAAACGTAATAGGATCAGGACATTAAAACCAAAAAGTTAGAAATAAACAACCTATTAAAAAAAAAGTGCCAAATTAAAAAAAAAAATTTACTGCTAAATAAAATCAGCTCTTGAGATTTTGAAAATATTAATTAAGGGGTTTTTTGGGATGCTGATTCTAAATCTGATAGAAAAAATTATTTAAAATAAGCCCTAATATACTTTTCTCAAAAAATCAACCCTTTTTCACCCCCCGAGACCGCACGCCTATGATGCATAAAAGTGTTCACTATGCCAAATACTTCATTTTTCTAACATACAATCACCACCAAAATTTGAAGAAAATCGCATTATTAATAACTGAGATATCAGGGTGTGTTCATGAAAGCGGGACACACTGTATACAGGATGTTGGAAAAAAGGAGAGTAGCCCGTTCACCATACGCAAAATAACACAGCTCAACAAAAAATTCTTTTTCTATATTTATACTTCTTATACAGTGAGCTCAAAAAGGTTGGAATAAATTCGTTTAAAATTAAGATGAATATTTCACTCATGTATAAATTTTCCCATAAGAAACGTTAAAAATAAAAAAATATCAGCGGATATACAACGTTGCCTAGACAACGTTGTATATCCAACACACAACAATCGAACCTATTTGACGAGACAGTTTTTTTAATTTTTATTATTCAATCAATAATTAGTTAATATTTTTCAATTGTTTGTTGCTATTTGTTAAGTTTTTTTATAAAATAAAAAAAAAATTGTTATTGGATTTCAGTTACAGTTTTAATTATGTTATATGAAATTGAAAATTGTATGACAAAAAAAAATTTTTATATATATTTCATTCTAGAAATATTCTCCCTAAATACCGCTCGTGCATAAAAATTAACCAGATAATTTTCATTCAAGCTTGTTATACTAATTCCACTCGTTCTTCGAACTCGTGGAATTATAAATAACAAGCTTTCATGAAAATTATCGGTAATTTTTAAGCACTCGTGGTATTACCCCCGATTATTTTCTGGAAAAACGCTTGGACACGTCGATTATTATTTTTAATTGCGATTTTTTTAACATAAGAAATGTGTATACAGGTTGTCCCAAGAAGAACATATACCGCCAAATTGATTTTTTTTAATAGAACACCCTGAATATTATTTTTTTTATTTGACGTTCATAATAAGTTCATTATGAACTTGAAATGAAGTTCATAATGAAGCTATTTCGATATGCGTTTTTTCTTTATTTGATGTTGGTAACATTGAAATTGAAAAATTTAAAAATTGACGTAAAATCACGTCTTTTGAAATTCAAAAAAAATTAGCAAAATCGCCCGAATTTCCGAACGCTCTGTATATGTACCGAATGTACAAGGATCACACAACGTATTCCGTCCAATTTCAAATCTCATATCGCTAAAATAACTTTAGAATCTCGTGGTGAAAATGGGTCAATAACTCAAAAAATGACAGTTTGCAAAATATTTTTTGTTGTCCAGAGGTTACTATAATAAAAAATAGTATTACCAACATAAAATTTAGACATAAAAATTTAAAGGATTTATTTTCTTTTTAAATATGTATTTTTTATTGAAAAAACTACAAATAGAAAAAATAGTATAAAGCACGTGGTTCATAAGGCGTTTTAGCGCATGTGTCAAAATCAACGATTTTCGATATATTGACATTTTTTCTGGTACGAAAACTACAATCAAAAATGAACTCTTTACATGTTTAGTCTATAATATTTACATAGACTATATTAAATTTTATTTTAATAAATGTTGAAATTGATCGTCACCAACTTCCTGGCAATATGCAAATCGATCTTTGAATTCTTCCAAACCGTTATGGATTACCTGGGGCTGTACTAATATAACCTCATGCCTTATTTGAGCTTTAAGTTCATCAATATTGTTAGGTCCGTTAAAGTATACTTGAGATTTTAAATAGCCCGCCAGAAAAAAAATCTAGCGGGGTCAAATCTGGTGACATTGCCGGAGTTAACTAATGAGACCGTCGTAGACCGTTTTTAAAAATACATTTATTTTGTTAAAATACAAATATTGGTCGATTAAAGTTTTACAATAAAATATGTTAACTTAATACGGGCTTCTAACTGACTGGTGTCTTCTTCCTTGGCGGCACTCTATAATATCAGCGGAGATGCATGGTCAGCAGAATCTAGGGCTAGACGGTGATATAACTCCTCCCTCCTTAGACTGAACTACAGCCGGATCGGTGGTAGTTCTATGCGGGGGCTGCTGCTTTCTGTGAGGGTATTTTTCTTGCGTAAATACCCTTTTTGTATAAGATATCCATATAGCATATAACAACCAATGCTAATTATAAGAACATACACCAATATAGTCCACAAACTGGGTATTTTTGAAACTTCGTCAAAAAATAGGTGTGGTTCATTTTCTTCAATTTTGTTTTGAAGTTCATGCAATTCATCTAACTTTATTTCTCGTAGATGGAAGCTTAAATTTAGAACAGGAAGTTGCGGCGGTGCATCGTCGAAATCCGGGAAGATTATGGGCTGCTGTTTAGAATCGATTATTCTTTGATTATTGGTAATCGATATTTCATTGATTTTCAGGTGGCATCCAATCGGTATGGTGATCAAGTAGCTACCAACCAGTTTACGGCTTTCGTCTTGTGACAGGCATTTTATTTGGACTATTTCTTCCTTTGGGAGAACCAATATCCAATTATTTGATTGGTCCAGTTGATTGATGACAGCTTGAGTTATTGTGACGTCGATCTGTTGGCAGGTGAAGGTGTTTTTTGTGGATTGTAATAGTTGTATTTCGCAAGGGCTTCGTACATCGATTTCTTTCAGGTCTTCCTTCTCGCAAATAAAGAAATTCTGTTCCATCTCTTTGCAGGGGGTTCCCCGATATGTATAGTGTAATTGATTTTTAATTAAGTATTTGTCGCGAGGTATGACGACCTTAAACAGACTCTGGTGTATAATTGGTACTGAATATAAGTGATAATATTCAAAGATATGAGAATTGGTAATTGGTACCCTAAGTAAATATGTTATTTTATTATTTAAGATAAAACAGTCAACGTCAATTAATTTTTCAAAAAGAAAAATACTTTCTAAATTTATTGGTAGGGGCAATTGATCGATACCCACTAACTTTTCTAAAATTTTAAGTTCTTTTAGGAGATCATTCAAAGTTATTATACTTGGATGCATAATTTTTAGTCTGGAAAAAGTGAAAGAGTTCTCAATATCTTGCAATATTGAGTTAATAATTTCGTAAAGATTAATAATTTGGTTCAAGATATCTTTAATGAAATGCATATTTTCCCTATAGGTAGTATTTTGGACTATTACGCTTATTTGATTTATTCTGCCCTCGATTAATTTTTCGTTTTGGCCAATTTGTTGTATTGTAGAATTAAATTTATTGATGACGCTTGCAGAAATTGAATTTTGGTTTTTTATATTGTAAGCCAATTTATTTTGATTGCTTTCTAAATTTTTTATAAGTGTTTCGTAACGTTCACCGTCTGACGCGTCTAGGTTTCCTGTTACAGCCTTAAATACTGAGCCTACTATGTTAACTAGTCCTCTTTTAGTTCTTTCAGGATGGGGTAAAATTTCTCTAATTTTATTTTCGACTCTCTCTTGGGTTAATTTTAATATTTTTAAATAGTTAGATGATTCAGCAAAATATTCTTTGTGGGTGAGAAGTGAACTTGTGATGTTTTTTGATCGGATGTGTAACTTGTTAATTTCTATTAAAATCGGATTTAGGTCATAATAGTGTATCAATGTGTGGGTGTATTCGGTAATTTTAGCGTTCCCTAGTTTAAGTGGTAAAATTCCTGGGTTGTCTGTTAGTTGCCTGATTGTAACATTATCTCCGTCTCCGATAACGGTGACAATTAGCCTGAAATAAAATTTTTATTTTAATCGAAGCTGTATGTGTTTCTTAGTGGGCGTTTTAAGTTGTCCATGTGGATTTTAGCATGAGATTGGGTTTTCACTGTTTTTCGAGTTATATTTACGTTTTCGATGTCAGTCGGCTTTGTAAATTTGTCAGAAAGTTTTTGTCTAATATGCTTTTTAACATATACTTTTTGGTTAGGTTGATATATTTCCGGTTTGTCACGATTTTCGTTAATTTTGGAAATAATTTTTTGTTTATTTTCGGTTAGTTTTTGGTTAATATTTGAATACAATAATTTAGATTTTTCTTTATGTGCGTTAACATAGTCATTTAAAATCATTTGGTCTAATTTTATATCAAACGGGTCATTAGCAGAAATGTGACCGTTAATGACGTCAATCGGTTTTAAATTAGTTGCCGAATGAATGGAATGGTTATACGCTAGGATCGCATAGATCATTTTTTGGGTTATCGGTGTTTTCGTAAAGTTTTGGTTATTTAAAAGACGTATATGTTCAGCTAGGGTGGAATGTAGTCGTTCAACTACTCCGTTGGACTGCGGATGATTTGGCGAACAAAAATGTAGTTTAATTTTATGTAAATTTAAAAGTTCTGTTACCACGGTATTTTTGAATTCAGTCCCGTTGTCTAAAATAATTTGTTTCGGTATACTATGGTGAGAAAAGTACAATAGTAGTTTGTCAACAATTTCTGTTGCAGCAAGAGATTGGAGTGCGTAAGCTTGTGCGTATTTCGAAAAACTGTCGATAATTGTTAAAAATTTTGTTTGTTCGAGTGTATAAGTATCAAGATGTAAAATTTCAAAGGGTTTAGAGGCAGTTTGTGTTATATTCATCTGCATATTTACAGGGTGGCGTTCGTACTTACTTTTTTGGCAAATTTCGCAGTTGTTTATGTAAGTCTGGATCGAATCTTTTTGATTTGGCCAGTAATATTTTGGCTTAATTTGTAGTGAGGTTTCGTCAATACCACGATGGTTGGTTTTTGATTCATGATATTTTTGTATTATTTCGGAAATATCGTTTTTATCGGTTACATCTATTAATTTTGATAAGCAACGTTTTAATTTTAAAGAGGGCCATTTAAATGTTTTTCGAATTACTTCGCAAAAAGGTTCATACATTTCCGGTTTTTCAAAATATAAATGATATTGTTTGTCAGGAATTACTAGTTCTTTAACAAAATTTAATACGTCTTCGTCGAAATTATTTTCTGAAATTTGGATAATAAAGCGGCGTTTTTTCTCAAATAAAATGACAATTTTTGGTTTTGCGGGAGAATGAAGTACCGATGAAATAATTATTTGATTTGATCCGTAGTTTACTGGTATGTCACATATAGGGATTCCCACTATAGGGTCTTCGCTTTCGTTTGTATGTACCGTCATGTTGTCGTCAGGTGGTTCTTTTTCAGCTGAATTGTGTGCTGCGGTGTCATCAACCTCTGTTGGTTCGTTATCACCCACTTGAACGGCGGTGGACATTTGATCTATGTTGTCGTTTTCTGTAGATGTTTCTCCCTGTAGTTCTCTATTAAAATTTTCAATATAACTTTTAAGGCTAAAATTGTCTTCTGTCTCTTTCGTATGTAATTCGATACGAGATAAAGCATCTGCGTTAGTGTTAAGCTTACCTTTTTTATATATTATAGTATAATCATATTCGTCAAGTTTTATACGCCATCTTAATAATTTTGAGCTAGGATCTTTTAGTGAAAACAACCATTGTAGTGGTTTATGGTCGGTAACAAGGTTTATTTTTCTTCCGTATATATATGGGCGGAAGTACTTAGTAGCCCAGACTATTGCCAAGAGCTCTCGCTCTATGGTCGAATAATTTCTTTCAGAGTCGTTTAGCGTTCTGGAGGCGTACGCCACTGGCAGGTCTTGGCCAATCAGTCCCTGTGATAGTACTGCTCCCAAACTTACATTACTTGCATCTGTTGTTAAGTTAAATGGCTTGGAAAAGTCCGGATACTGCAGTATTGGCTCATTTATTAGTAAGTTTTTGCAGGTTTCAAAACATGATACGAATTCTTGGTTGTGTTCTATAGTTGCACCCTTTTTTAAACATTTTGTAAGGGGTTTAGTTAGTTTTGCAAAGTCCTTAATAAACCGCCTATAGTATCCTAATAATCCTAGAAATCCTTTAATTTGTTTGGTTGTTTTCGGAATGGGGAAATCTTTTATTGCCTTAATTTTGTCGGGATTTGGCTTCACGCCATCGGCTGTCACTACATGGCCTAAGTATGCGACTTCCTTTTTTAAGAATTCTGACTTATCCAGCTGGATTTTGAAGTTAGATTCGCGTAGACGTTGAAAAACGCTTCTTAGCCTTTCTAGGTGTTCTTGTAATGATGTTGAATATACAATTATGTCATCTAGGTACACTAGGCATTTTTCATTCTGGATTCCGCGCAGGATATTGTCCATGGTTCGCTGGAAAGATGCTGGAGCCCCTTTCAAACCGAAAGGCATTCTCAGGAATTCAAAATGGCCGTTTTCAGTGCTAAATGCCGTTTTCTCAATATCAGCCTCGTGCATTTGGATCTGATGGAACCCACTTGCCAGATCCAGTGTTGTGAAGTACTGGCACTTTCCCAATTTATCCAACAGGTCGGTTATATTTGGAAGGGGGTACCTGTCATCCAGGGTTTTAGAATTTAAACCCCTAAAATCGATCACAACCCTCCATTTTTTCACCCCCGAAGCGTCGGCTTTCTTTGGAACCACCCAAATTGGAGAGCTCCACGGTGAGCTACTTGGTTGGATAATTTTTTGGTCTAGCATTTTGTTTATTTGTTTCTCTACTTCTTGTTTATGCACATAAGGGTAACGATAAGATTTTGAATAAACAGGTATTTCGTCAGTGGTTTTTATTCTGTGCTTAATTTTGCTAGTAAAGGTCAAGGGTTCGTTTTCATTATAAAAAATGTCCGAATATTCTTTAATTAAACTTAAAATTTTGTATTTTTCTTCTTCGTTAAGATGGTCAGTCCGAAATTTGGAAAAATCTAATTTTGTTCCTTTTGGACACTCGTCAAAATTATTTAAGTTTATTTCTTGCATTTCCTTGTTATTAAATCTTTCTACGGCAATGGGTTCTGAAAAATCTATTGTTACAGAATCGCAAGAATTATTCAGTATAGTCGTCAAGGCATATCCATTTCTAGCAACTGATAAGCATTCCGGTATCTCACAATTATGTATTTTTTGATGCGGTATAACTACATCACCATTTTTTATCGACGTTTTAATTTTCACAACTTGTTCAACACGTGGGGCAATTGTTATACAGTTGAGATTAGTTTGTGTTTTATGAAATTGTAACTTTATATGTGCATGCGGAGTTACTAAAAATCCTTTATTAAAGTCGAGATTAGCTTGCAAAATTTTAAGATTGTCAAGTCCGAGTAAACCATCAAATACGTTATGAAATTTAAATAAATAAAATTTTAAATTTTTATTTTTTGGCAATTTAAATATTTTGGATGCTGGTATCAGCGCACTAAACTGGTGGGCTGACTTCTGAAAAACAGTCGAAACTATAAAAGGATCATTCATTATTTGATTAGGATATAAATTTTTTGCAATATTTGGATCAATAAATGATCTAGTAGAACCCGAATCAATCAATATTTTTAAATTGGTTTCAGGAAATACAATATATGATAGTTCACTGTAATTGGACATATTTAGAGATATTACTTGAGGTTCTAAGTTAGTTTGTTGTCTTGAGTGGTTTCGTGAAAATTTTCATTGTCATTGTTCGAACCTTCGCAGGAATAATTTTGTTGTCCTAGGTCGTCGTTACATTGTGACGTATTAGGCTGTGCGTTGGGTTCATAATAATCGTTTGAGTAAGGTTGGTCATGGTAATATGGGTCATATTCATAGTATTGGTTTTCGTCATACGCGATTTGTTCGTTTTGATTTATTCTTTGCGTTTCGGCATTATAAACTTCCTCAAAAACTAATTTTGGTGGGTTATATTGCGGTGTACCCGCGAAAGGTTTGAATTTAGAAGTTTCCACGCCCGACATAGGTGTAGGTGGTGGCATTAACTGTTTTTGCTGGTAATTGTTATTATTTGGTCTAAAAACATTATTAAAATTTCTATTGCCCGGTCTGCCAAAAACTTGAGAATTGGTGAAAAATCTCTGTGGAGGTCTATTAAAGTTTGGTCTAATATTCATAGGCTGTGATGGAAAGCTAGGTCTAAATAAGTTATGAGGAGTAGAGGTGTTAAACGAATAATTCGGTCTTGCCATAAAATTTGGTTGCATTGCATTTGCATGGTTATTAAAATTTGTTTGTGTGGGCCTAAAGTTATTATTTTTTTGAACAATAGCACTACTGACACTACTAGGCTTTGTTTGATGTTGAAAATAATTTACATTATCTTCCTCGCTAATAAATTGAAGCGCTTTCATCAAACTGTCAGGGCGCATGCACCGAATTGTGGTTCCTAGCGGTTCTTTTAATCCGGATAAAAATGTTTTTAGGGCAAGATCGTTATATAGTTTCCTTTTTAATTGTTTTGCCGAAGCTTCTGTTTCGTGCGCATCAATATAAGAACAAAGTAAATTTAGAATATGAAGTATCCTATCATAAAATTGGCTTGGTTTTTCATTAGGCAGTTGCCTTAACATTACCAAATCTCTATTTAAGCAAGTTTCATCCCTCTGATCGGCAAAATTACGTCTTAGGGTAGTTTTTAACTCATCCCAAGTACTGACATTCTGAATGTTTACAACAAGTTTAGCTTGGCCAGTAAGTTTGCCCACAAGAGAATTTATTAAGTATATATTTTGAAACGACAAAAGATTATTGGGGTCAAAAAATGAATCGATTAATGATTGACAGGTAGATATGTAGCGATTTAAATCGTTCGGGTTCCCATCAAATGGGGGTACGCAGTTTAAATATTCTGGTTTAAATTGCGCCATATCTAAATCAAATAAAGTACTAGTAGGTTGATTTACTGAGCTTCCTAAAATTCCTGAAATTTGTTCTGAAACCTTTGAAATTTTTTCTGAAATTTCTTTATTAAAATTATCACTTAAAGCTAATGTTTCTAAGGTTTGGTTAGAAACAGAGTCAGTTGAAGGCGTTTCTAAACTTAAATTCAATAATTCGTCACAAATATTATCGATCGACATCAATATTATCAATTACACTTACAAAACTAGCAGGAACGGTCCTCGTCTGGTCATTCTATAAGGTCAAGCTCTGGTTCGGCGATTGAAGTCCTCTCCAAATCCTTGGTCCTTGCAAAGATAGGCGATTGTGGTCCTATCTTTCGATGATCGATTGAGTGATGGTAATCCACAGTTCTGCGATAGATTGGGAATTTTTCGATGTCCAGAAAAATCCACTCTGTTTCAACACCTTCACCAACGTCACAACACAAAAAAGGTTCTTTTCGGTCAATTCGATGATACGAAAAAATCGATACGTTCGATACGTATTGACTCCCGAAAATCCGTCACGACTGCGCCAGTTAACTAATGAGACCGTCGTAGACCGTTTTTAAAAATACATTTATTTTGTTAAAATACAAATATTGGTCGATTAAAGTTTTACAATAAAATATGTTAACTTAATACGGGCTTCTAACTGACTGGTGTCTTCTTCCTTGGCGGCACTCTATAATATCAGCGGAGATGCATGGTCAGCAGAATCTAGGGCTAGACGGTGATATAACTCCGGTCATTCAAATATAAAATATAAAATGAAAATTGCTAAAGTAACTCCAGGATTAAAAACTGATAAAAGATATAAATGCAGCAATTATCGCCCAATATCTGTTTTACCAATCTTTTCAAAAATATTAGAAAAAATAATAAATGATAAATTATGCGACGTTCTAGAAAGCCAAAATTTACTTTTTGCTAACCAGTATGGTTTTTGCAAATCTAAGGATACAGAAATAGCTGTAGGAGATATTATGATAACAAATATTCAAACTAATGTCAACAACAGTAAAAAATTCTGTTAACTATCCTTAGATCTGTGTAAGGCTTTTGACACCGTAAACTATGATATTTTATTAAGAAAATTATACAGTATTGGGATAAGAGGAAATACACACAAACTACTTCAAAGTTATTTAAGCTATCGTAAACAATTTGTTTAAATTGGGGGAAAAAAAAGTTCGGGAAAAGAAATAATATGTGGAGTTCCACAAGGATCAATGGTCCATTATTATTCTTAATTTACATTAATTCCGTTTCCAAATTGAACTTAAAGGGCAATATAAAGCTATTTGCAGATGATACAACAATTATTTATTTTGCTGAAACTCTTGCAGAAATGTATTCTGATATTAATAATGATTTAAAAATATTTCTTTTTTGGCTTCAATCAAATAAACTTACGTTAAATTTTAGAATATATTCTCTTATGTTTATAACTAAAAATAAAATAAATTTCATCATTAACCCCTTATCATTTAATAATGAAAATTTTCAATATTCAAAAACGACCAAATTTTTAGGATTAGTTTTAGACGAAAATTTAAATTGGAAATGCCATATCCAGTATATTATCTACTCGATATCTTCTTTGGTATCTAGTATCTGTTTTGTACAGAGCTAGATATTTCGTTCCTTTGAAATACTTTAAAAATATATATTTTTCATTAATATATTCAAAATTACAATACTTAGCTTCTGCATGGGGATCTGCTCGTTTATCAAACTTAAAACCATTACAAAAATTGCAAAATAAAGTTGTTAAATGTATACACAAATTACCACATTTAGAACCAACTGTTAATTTATATAGACCAAAAGGGTATTTACACGTTCAAAACATTTATAAACTAAAAATTTGTATTCTAATTCACTCTATTATTTAAAAAAAAAAAAATCAAACAACACTTCAGGAGAATAAGACATTATATGATCATAACACCAGACGTTGTATAAATTATCAAACTATACCAGTAAAAAGTAATTTCGGAAAAAAATCGCTTTTATATGACGGAATGATAAAATATAACAATATTCCAAAAAATATCAGAAAAATAAAAAAATTGGCAACTTTTAAAAAACAATTTAAAGCCATATTTACTAAATTAAATTATTTACACTATTTTTTTTTAAATTGATTTTATTAATGAATTAAATTGGATTAACTTCCATTATTTTTTCTTGTTATTTTTTTTTATTGATTATTATTTTCTATATTATGTTGTCACTTTCCATGTAATGAACTGTAAAAGTTAGTTTGGAATAAAGACATTTTGAAAGTTAAGCCTGAATTAAACAATTAGGTAATTTCAACAAACTATGTAATTTTAATTTTAAAAAAATCTAGAATTAAAACCTATGAAGAACACAACACACAAATTTTCCTAGAAACAATTAAAAAGATACCACGAAAGCATAAAATTTGAAACCATGAGATGAAGTACTTAGTACGTTATCCCATTATCCGTGTAATTCTTTTAGTTGCCAGTCTTGCGGTCAATTATTTAGTTATCTTTTATCTTTATTTCGATTTGTTAACTCGAAAGAACAGGAGACTCGTGACTAGTCGATTTGTTTGTGACGTAGACACCTGGCAGGTTTCCTGAATTTTTATTAGAGCGCGTATTTTATTTAATTGTTTTCTTAGTAATTATTTTTAAAGTAAAAAAAATTAAAACCGTAGAAAATTTTATTTTTTTTTCCTCTGTGCGATAGGATAAAAATCAAGCACAAGCCCATTGTAAGCCGCATATTCGCATCCAAACCGCTGAGGATGGCCTAAGGCAATCAACCCTCTGTCTTCAGTATCACGTTCCAAGCTTAAACGAATTAAACGATTTTACCTCACTGGAAACCGAGGTATTAATAATTGAAGTCGCATGTGTTGCAAGCTCTTTTATTGGTCCTAATCTATTTGTCTGTGGCGGTTACCGTAAATGTAAAATAACGTCACGGTGATTGTATGGGCGTTCGAATGAAACGTGACTCCATTCGCAAATGTATCTAATAATATAAAATTTCGGTTAGGTGGTGAATGTACTTTTACAGATATTTTTTTAAAACCCAATTTTACCAATTAAAAGCTATAGGAGAGTCTAAATTTAACCAATTTTTAAAACCTATGGGAGTTCCAAGACAATGTTACATTATTCACTAAGACTTTACAATTTACAGATTTGGAAAATATAATCGGTGCATAGAAAAGATATCACATCTCTAAAATAGTTTAAAACTAATTTGAAATTACAACTTACTATCAATGATCAAACCAGGGTGCACATCTAAGGAAAATTAAAGATGATGTTTCACATTACTCCATGGCATGGCCACAAGTGAATACAGTTATATACAGTGTAAGTTTGTAACTTGGAATAAAATCGGTAAATCCAGTTAGGGTTGTCATTTAAAAAAATTATCGATATCATCATATCTCTGATTTGGACGCAATATACACAGCATACTGATCAGAATGAAGTGCCTAACCAAATTTTAAATCATGTGGTAGCATGCATATTTAACTCGATTGCGCTGTTAAGTAAAATGTGTACATATTACCTCTTTCCCTGTATAATACCTTCTTATAAATTACTGGTTAGATTTACATGTGGCAAAGAGACTGCTGATGCGCTCGCCAGGGAGGGTGTGTGTGTCGAACTAGCAGAGAATACTGTGGCTAGACCACTGGGATCAGTCAAAGAGGATATAGATCGGATAGCTAAACAATTTGCACAAAGCAGATGGACAGGGCTGGCAACTTGTAGTATATCTAGGTAATTGTGGGCCCTACTGGACAATAGGAAAACCGTAGTGCTATTACACCACAGTCGGAAGGACCTAAGAAACATCACTGCCGTAGTCACCGGACATTGCCTGTTCGGTAGACACGCTGAACGTATGCGAATACAACAACGACTTCTGTAGAAGTTGCAGAGATGAAGAAGAGGAGGAAAGTATTCAGCATTTCTTGTGTGAATGCCCCGGCCTCGCTGGAAGAAGTTTCAATGCCCTTGGCGAACCATTCTTTAATGATCTGGAGGAAGTAAGCAGTCTGCAACTGGATCGACGCACTAAGTTTAGATATTAACAGAAGTGACTGGTTTGAATAAACTGTCAAGATTCTTCTACGATCCACGTCACGTCGCGTTAACCATCAGGAAGCTGATGCGGATAGGTTTCGCGGAACACGTGTGACTGTTTGGTCAATGCCAGAGGTGTGCCACTCTAACATAACCTAACCTAACCTACATGTTTAAAGAATAAGATGATCAGAAAACTGATAATTAAAGAAAAAAACATTGGTGTACCCACGAGGTTTTTAAAAATGGACCGACCAAAGATAAATTGAGCAGGTACACGATATTTATTTTTTATTATTTATGAAAGATTTGGCAGACAGAGAGAAGAGCATATTAGTGGAGAAGCAATATCCAAAATAGCTCCCATTAAGATACGAAAAAGTACTGAGAATGACACGATAAATTTTACTGATACTATAACTACAGACCAAGGACCCTCGAATGTAGGTAACGGTAGATCTTATACCGGGGGAGAGGATGTTGTTGATTGAAATATGTACATATTATCTTTTCGCCAGCATAATATCTTTTTTAAAACTAATGTTTGTAGGATTGTCAGAAAAACTAAATCAAGAGTTGATAAAAACCTGAAAGAAGAAATTAATAATTGAAGACAAAAACATGCATCTTCCTCTAGATTCACGACATCAAGCGCAATGTTAAAGCTTTCGATAGTTCAAAATTTTAAGATATTTTTTATGGAACTGGGTGTGAAATTATATTTTCCTACGAGCTTCATATCAGATAACAACAAAAATAAAAATATGATAATTTATTTAATAATTTTTAATTCGACTTTAAAGAAAGAACTATAATATACTTACAACTAAAAATTACATAACAAAAAAAAATAATAGAAAATTAAAAAATTACATAACAATAAAAAAAATAATAGGAAACTTAATTATTTGTTTATAACATTTATATTTATCGTCAGAGCTGCTCATTTTAACAGTGTTTATATATATTCCCTACCAAGGAGATTTTTGAATAGTTTTACTTTTCCGCACCCAGTGCGGATAAAAGTCTTATCCGCACTAGTGCGGAAAAGTGTAACTTTGCACACAAAAATGCGTGCGCAAAGTACTACTTTGCGCACGCTCGTAGGAAAAATGTTGTTCCTAACAAGTGCGCAAAGTGCTTTTCCGCACGCAAGAACTTATCCGAACTCCGCTTCGCGTCGTTCGTCCAACTGTACTTGCGTGCGGAAAAGTATCACTTTGCGCACTTGTTAGGAAAATAACTATTAAATGGGTTATTACTTGAGTGTCATAAAAAAAACTTTAAATATTTACCAAAGAATCAGATCACTTTTTAGCTATAAATATAGGTACCAAAAAGAAATAAGTACGGAATTAGTTTTTGTCAGCGGCCTTGGTATCATGTAAAGTTTACTTAATGTGAAAATGTACAGGGTGGCCCTTTAGTGTGGCAAAGTACAATAGCTCCGTTACTATTTCAAATACATTAAAAATATTAATACAAAAGTTGAAGGGCAGTAAGTGACTTATAACGTAAAATTATTTTTAACTCTATAGGGTGGCTCAAAAAAGCGGAACAATAAAAAATGTACTTTTTTCAAATGGAATACCCTGTATATTTTTTCATTTTTAAATTCCACATATAATTATTTTTTATTAAATACATTATTAGTCTATACTTTATAGTTTCCGAGATATTGACTCTTGAAAAGTGACATTTTTGAACTTTGACAGCTTCTAGCTTTCTAACAGTACGTCTTAGAGCAAAACGGCTTACATGTCCCTATCTTTAATTTTTATTATCTTCCCAAGAAAATCAACTTCCGGTTAAACCGGATGTTACTCGAAAGCAGGAAATATAGTTGTTCCGGTTTAACTGGAAGTTGATTTTTTTGGGAAGATAATAAAAATTGAAGATAGAGACATGTAAGCCGTTTTGCTCTAAGACGTACTGTTAGAAAGTTAGAAGCTGTCAAAGTTCAAAAATGTCACTTTTCAAGAGTCAATATCTCGGAAACTATAAAGTATAGACTTATAATGTATTTAATAAAAAATAATTATAATTCTATGTAGAATTTAAAAATGAAAAAATATACAGGGTGTTCCATTTGAAAAAAGTACATTTTTTCTTGTTCCGCTTTTTTGAGCCACCCTATAGAGTTAAAAATAATTTTACGTTATAAGTCACTTACTGCCCTTCAACTTTTGTATTAATATTTTTAATGTATTTGAAATAGTAACGGAGCTATTGTACTTTGCCACACTAAAGGGCCACCCTGTATAGTGAAGATAAAGCACCGTAAGCAGTTTATAACAGTTTTTTATTCCTCCGAACCGTCCGCATAAACGGGTAGTTTAGTGTTGTGTTACAGATCGAATGTTGTTCTAAGTTTGAATCGTAGACTGTTTTAATAAGGACTTGTTTGTTTATTAAGGTTGTACATTTTAATGCCAGTCTTGGATTTTTAGGGTGGATTTAATTTGTATTTTCGCCTATACAACTTTGTGTTTTCTTGACATTTTAAGTTGTGTTTATACATTCAACAAAACCGGCAGGATATAAATTTTAAAGTACAAATGGTGACGCTTGCTACCTATTCGTTAAAAAAAATGCAACTTGTCTTCTTATCGGAATTTGCTGGTTTAATAATATTTATTTCCATAACACAACGTATAATCACCAGTGGCGTATTTAGAATATTGCCACGGGGGGGGGGGGGGGGGTCTATGCCTTTCGTCTTACCTTTCTTTGTTTAAAAAAGCGCCGCAGGCGAAAAATTTTTCGGTGCCACGCCCTATTTTGAACTATCAAAATTTATAATTTCTATGTTTTGATAGCTGAACCCAAAAAAGGAAGAAATTAAGAAATTTTTAAATATAAACGCAATAATGGGAATATATATTTTTTTAAATATTTATGTTTAAAAATATATATTTCTACATAATATGACCGATTCCGAAAATGATTGGTTTTGAAGTTATTTTTGCCATTTTTTTTTGCCAAGTTTGGCCATGTTCCCATGTTGTTTTGTTATCTGTGACACAGTTACTTAATTATTTGTAAAAACAAAGTATTGCTAATAGTTCTAGTTTACAAAAAAATTACAAAACTAAGTGAACATTATTTCAATTTTTTTAAATTAAATAAATTTTTGAATTGTAACTCGACACTTTTAGGTACACAACTAACACGCGAAATTTCTAAATTTCAAGAGTGACAAATGAATCATTAACTATTTGTAGTTGACCTATTACCCAATAGATGGCGGAAGGAGCAAGAAATCGTTCTGGAAAATTATAAATAATATCTCACGTCGTTTATTGAAAATGAATGATGAATAATTTTATTTAATAATAATAGTAATAATAATAAAGGTATTTATTCAAAAATTGTAAAATAGAAAATTATTACATTTTGTTATCGGGCGAGGTTCAGTTCATCCTGTCTACATTAAAAGCAACAAGGCATCTGATCTGTTCTGAGTTTTTTTTAATGTTGAGCCCACTGGGGGGTCCAGACCCCTCGGACCATCCTCCTAAATACGCCACTGAATTATTCACTGCCAATGACTGTATAAAATGTTATTTGTGTTATTGTTCTTGTTAAAAATGGAAAACGGAAAATCAAACTAGATTTGTGCTATTTTAAAAGACTATTCGCTTATACCGTGCGAGCAAAAATTATTTGCATCAAAGAGGGACTTGCACCTAAGGACGTAATGCTTAGCCGTAGAGCTTAATACCTGTTGGGTGTCAGTAACTACCTGAATTAATAATCAATCTGTTATTCCGTCGTTACAAGTAATTTGATTCATCGCTACTTTTTTCAATTTCTTGAACAATTCACACAATGGGCTTTACGGAACAGCACAGAACATTCATGGTTGAAGCATATTTTTGAAACGGGGTTAGAGTAAATGGTGAGAGTCAATACAATCCGGGTTTGTGCATGGACGATTTTCACGAACATTTTCCTAACGTTGCTTTTATTGCTGGGGGGGATTTTTTATCATTGCCTGAAAATAACCGTGGCTGTGTTTAGGGAAACAGGTTCTATTCGACACAAAAAAGGAGCAGGAAGACCATCTGTAAGAACAGAAGAACTTGTTGCAAATGTTCCTGAAATAATGCAAAATACGCCAACAAATTATATAACGCCTGTCCCAAGAAAGAAAGGATTATCCAAGAATGTGGTAACATTTCTCCAGAGATGCTGGTCAACTCTTTTGAAAATATGAAGAGACCTGTGAATTTATGCTTGGAGCATGGCGGTGGCTAAGTTCAGCAATTTATGTAATTCTTTTCCTTTTTCTTTCTGTATAAGTATTCTTACTTTGTTAATTTTGTAAACAACAAAAATAAATTTGTATTTGTCTACTTATTTTATCACTCATTAGTTTGGCATATCATGTCATAATATGAATTTGACAGAGTTTGAACCTAGATTTGGTTAGATATATCGTCCCCATATCATTGTGATCTAAACCAAGCCCCACGTTTTTTAATCCAAGCCCTCTTTGATGCACATAATTTTTGCTCGCACGGTACAATAACAACACTAGAATTATATAATTTTTGTAGACGTTTCTATTTTTAACAATTATAAACTTGTTTATTTTTGCAACTTTATGTTTAAAATAGAAGACGACTTTAAATTTATAATAATTACTTTTGAAGTAAAGTTACGATAATTAAATAAAACTACTTAGTTTCAAAAGCATTCGCAGAAAATAAATTCCTTTTTGTGCCTTGTATTATAAAAGCAAGTCTGAAGTTTCTCCATAAAAATAATTTTTTTAAGGGCCGCGAGTTTAATCCACGCTCTTGTACTTTAATGACTTTGGCAAACAAAAAAGTTCCCATTTCTATATATACACCTTCCCAACCTACCAATGGCTGTTTGAAAACGATTATTGCGAAGGAAAGTTTGCACAGCATTTTGCATTTTTTACTTTAAATTCATCAAACGGGCATTTTTAAGGCTTCGACATCGTAAATAGACCAAAGATATTTATATAGTAGCTACGGCTGATTTTCATAAAACGTGCAATTTGGTCAATACCACGGACCTATAAAAAAAAGTAGAAAACTTAATAGTGATCTATTACAGAATTACATAATGATCTAATACAACAGGTTTGCTAAGAAATAGTTTATATTGATAGTTTATTTTTTATAAACCCATATTAAATAAATTGCTAGTGTATCAAACCTGCTTTAGTGTTATATCAAATCCAGATTTGCTAGAACAGTGTTTTTATTGGTAGTAATCAGTTCCATTAGCAGCACAGTCTTGTTGAATAATGAACTACTTTTAATAGAGTAATTTTGTTAAGACATAAATTGTATCTTCTTAATGCGATGCATTTTGTTCCCAGTAAAGCGCTTTCTCTACAATTAAGAAAGCAGAACAGCGTCCTCAAAAACTAGTTGTATCCGTTAGAACCTATAATTAACCAATTTATTATAAGTATTTCGTTGTATGTATCACACTCCTGCAGACTAATGATTAGGAAACTTTTAAATGTTGGTATCTTCTGCCTGTAACAATGAATCTTAAAGTTGCTGCAAGTCGTTCATGTGGTGTAATAGCTTGTACTAGGTTAGGTTAGGTTAGGTTAAGAGTGAGTGGGCTACAGCTAACCCTCCACTGCGACCATGCGATCTATTGTGGCTCACACCTTGTTTATATTTCCCCCAATAGGTCTAACTTTTTAATGAAGTTAATGATGGTATTGGGAGAGACATTTTTCATGTCATCCGGCAGCAGAGTCATCTCGCCGAATAGGGCGAATCTGATTCTTCCTGCTGCGGGGCAGGCGCACATTACGTGTTCTGCTGTTTCTGCATCTTCCATGCAGAGCCGGCATTCATCAGTTGGGGCTATTCCAATTTTATACATACGGTGTCGCAATCTGCAGTGGCCGGTGTACAATCCCACTAGTGCTTTAATTCATGATCTGTTGAGCACCAGTAGTTTGTCAGTTAGTTATTGGTTTATATGGCTGTATATAAATGTTTCTGAGTGTGTTAGACCTGGTAGATTTAACCAGTGTCTTTCCCATTTGCTTTTTGCTTTGGCTAGTATTGTTTTCCTGGCCGTAGCAGGAGATATACCTATTACCGGCTCGGGTCCTGTGAATTTTAGTGCTACACCTCTCTTAGCGAGCTTGTCGGCAGCCTCATTACCCTCCAGGCCCATGTGTCCCGGTATCCATATTAGGGTTATTCTGTCGTTCAGGCTTAGTTTGGATAGTGTTTCGTGACAGCTCCATACCGATTTTGAGGTACACCATCTCGATTCAAGAGCTTTTAATGCAGCTTGACTGTCGGAGAATATCTTGATTGATCTATGTGCATACCGTCGGCCTATCAGCAGTCTTTCACTCATTTCAGTTGCATGTACCTCTGCCTGTAATATGGTTGTCATAGTTCCCAGGCTGATTGTTAATTCTATTTTTGGGTTTTTGCCATATATTCCGGCTCCAATACCTTCTTCAGTTTTGGAGCCGTCTGTAGCTTGTACTAACTGCGTGTCTTGTTTGAGAATAAGCTAAGCTATTACTAATAATTTTAAAAGAGTACAATAAATTTCGTAATCCATTCGTAGATAAATTAACCCATCTCCCGGTTCCAGTTCCAGCTCTTTTAATAGGTTAATATGAGAAAACTGGTTTCTCATCAAAAGCTATTTCTTCGCTTCCTTTGTCCTCTTTGTTATTTTTATGGGATTTGCAGCCGCCATTGCACACAAGTATGTCACCTTCATCACAGGCAGCTGTTATTTTGACAATTTAAGCGATATATTTCCTAATTACAGTATTTTACCACATCGTTATGTCTTTCCATTTATTTGTTTAATTAACTTTTTTTTAACCATGAACATTGCATTTCTATAGAAAACGCAGTTTCCAGAAGTTAGGTCTTAAACAATTATTTGAATATTCGAAAGCTGGCTTTGTATTGAAAAATATCGACGAGGGGAACACAATGGATTACTTTTTATTTTAAAGCAGAATGCAAGGAATCTTGAATTTAAAGCCCTATTTTTCATTCATTAGGTTTAATTAATTGAAGGAATGAATAGGCGAAGGAATTTCTACCTTAGAGGTAGGGAGAATTAAAGGCATTACGGTAGTCGACACGTTCCTTTTTTCGTTTAATTAAAATCTTATTAAAGGCCAGAAAATAACACAGATTCCGCTTAAAAAATGGTTGGAAAAGTGTTTTTTTATACATAATTTGTGACATTCTCATCGGATTTAAAATGTATTAACTATAATCCAACATTTAATAAATTGAGTCGTTGTATTTGGTTTTTTTTTACCGTTAACTCTTTGCAATAGCGTTACTACATTTCTTGCAAGCACTGAGGGGTTGCTAACAAACCCCCAGGTGCCCGTGAATCCCATTTTGAGAAACACTGCTCTAGGACATCCAACGTGTAACCAATTCAAATATAAAATCGTCGATTCGTCTCGAAAATTTAAAACTGGTTAATAATAATGCAAAACAAATTGCTCCTGCATACTGTACTTACTCAGTTCATTTTATTGTACCGTCGACTGCCTTAGTACAGAATAAGTTCTAGGACATGATGTGATGCCTTATTAATTAAAAATAGTTAAAAATAACTTAAAGTAAAAGACCAATCCCTCCCTTCCGTGGTTTTTGAGGATATAGAACACTTGTGTCCTGTACATAGTCGAAAGCCAACACCTTTTTCCCTGGTTAAGACGTATTTGGACGAGGAAAAATGGAAAATTGTAGGGAGTTTACTAATTTTTTTCCTATTCTCCACCGTAGAAAACGAAGGGAGGGGAAATTATGTTTCAGAGGTCTCCCACGGGACGGTTTTTATTCCATTGTTTTCTTATACTTTGGGCTGTCAGATTGAACGATACGTGATATCTTTTAGCTGTGGCGTGTGGTCTAATCCAATTAACTACAATTTTTTTTTACTTAGCGTAAAGTAGTTCGCGAACCCCTAAAGGGGTTGCCAATGCTCACGGACTCCCCAAGGAGTTCGTAGACCCCACTGCTCTAGGACACCCAAACAGTAACCAATTTAAATATACTAAGTGATTTCCGTAATACTCTGTATACAGTGTCACCAGTAAAGTCCGCATCATATGGGATTTTTTTTTATTAATAGCTTTATTCAAAATTTGACTTTGGCATCAAGTTCTGCTTCAATCGAGATGAAAATTAACCCTTCGGAACTCGCTAAGGCAGTTTATACACGCCGAATGCTCGCTTGGCGTATTTTGTACGCCACATATTATTTTGATATTCAAAAGTGGGGTTATTTCTGAAAATATCGAAAAAATTATTGGAACAAGTTTTTTTAAATGCAGTTTCTAGCCCACATGCAAAATTTCAGCTGCATAAGATAAATTTGATTTTTTACCTATATTTTGTAAATTGCACCACTTTTGCAAAATAA
This sequence comes from Polydrusus pterygomalis, assembly GCA_963969555.1. Taxonomy (NCBI): domain Eukaryota; kingdom Metazoa; phylum Arthropoda; class Insecta; order Coleoptera; family Curculionidae; genus Polydrusus; species Polydrusus pterygomalis. The sequence continues at coordinate 28,706,655 of OZ018379.1, forward strand.
GACTCAACGCAACCTAGAAAAACCTTCTCAGTTTTGACAAAGCTTTATTTCAGATACATTTTCTTTAAAGTAGCGTCATATTAAATGTGCGTTTGCTACAAAATCAAAATTGGGCTATTAAAATTTGGTCGCATGTGATGCAAAGTTTATTTGTTTCTGACCCTGTGTAAGGTAACTTCATAAAATAAGTATTTTTGAAAACGTAGTTTGTGTCTGAAAGTAAAAAAAGTTAAACTAAAATTTATTTTCCACTTAATGAACACTTTACTGATGACACTGTGTTCTTTTTTGTCTTATTATTAAGGTGTACATATTACTTCAACGCACAAGCTACGTTTTCAAAAATACTTATTTTATGAAGTTGCCTTCTACAGGGTCAAAAGCAAATAAACTTTGCATCACATGCGACCAAATTTTAATAGCGCAATTTTGTTTTTGTAGAAAAACACACATTTAATATGGTGGTACTTTAAAGAAAATGTATCTGAAATAAAGCCTTGTCAAAACTGAGAAGGTTTTTCTAGGTTGCGTTGAGTCTTATTTTGCAAAAGTGGTGCAATTTACAAAATATAGGTAAAAATCAAATTTATCTTATGCAGCTGAAATTTTGCATGTGGGCTAGAAACTGCATAAAAAAAAATGTTTTAATAACTTTTTTCGATATTTTCAGAAACAACCCCACTTTTGAATTATTTTTTGGAAAAAATTAAAATTTGAGAGATAATGCGAATCACGTGACTACTATTTTTTTGCTTAATTTTCATCTCGATCGAAGCAGAACTTAATGCCAAAGTCAAATTTTGAATAAAGCTATTAATAAAAAAAAATCCCATATGATGCCGACTTTCCTTGTGACATGCACTGTATGACTAACAATATTTGATGACTAAATACCAACCGAAAAACCTGTAAAAGCCTATTCTGTCTATACCGCAATAAAAATTATTACATTTTTCTGGCCACTGAACATTTCCCAGCATATTTCGATTCGTTAGTGGCACTAAGCGGAAAAAATCGTACAGACATTCGTCCAGCCAACCAATACAATTACGAATGCGGAATGAAACCAACAGGTCGAAATAACGTTATTATTCTTTTTTGTAAAACGGCTAATTTTATTAAAAGACGGAATATTGACATTTTAATGAAAATTTAATTTGTCTCGCGCCAGAAATCAAGCTTCGTTTCATCAACTTTGGACGCAGTCGCCGACATCAAAGCGGGCATTTTCAACGGATGATGTTAAAAAATTACCAATCAAAAAGCTAAACTAATAAATTCCAAGTAGACAATATTTCTATTATTAAATTTGCTTTACCGGAAGACCTTAATTTTGAAATTTCAAACATCAAAAAAGATTTAAAACAGAATGGTTATCCTGAAACCTTTGTAACCAATACCACCTCAAAACTTAAAAATCGCGATGTAAAAACTAATACAGAAACGAAAGAGAAGCAAGCATTTCTTACAACACCTTATGTCTAGGGGTTTTCTGAAAAGATTAGAAGGAAAACCAAAAACTATAATATCAAAACAGCCTTCAAATTCGGAAATACGCTTCTTACAAAAGTAAAACCCCCCTGTCATGAAAACACAAAAAATTGTATCTATCAAATCCATTGCGAGTCTGGCGAATCGTACATTGGAGAAATAAAAAGACCTCTTCCCGTACAAGTTAAAGAACATCTGAAACATACTCAAAGAGGTGAAACTTCGAGATCAGGTATAGCAAAATACACCAACAAATTGTATAATATTCCTGTCCCAAGAAGTGGGAAGATCTTATGGAATATGCAGGACTACTCTTAAGAAGCAGCTAAGTTTATTTCCTTATAAAGTGCAAGTATTCCAAGAAATACAAGCCGCAGATTTTGAAAGACGCAGGAATTACTCTCAATGGTTTACCCAAAATTTATTGGAAAAAAATTATTTATTAGACCTGACATTTTTTTCGGATGAAGCCTGGTTCCACCTCTCCGGTTATGTGAATTCTCAGAATACACGCAGGTGTCTGGTTAGCTGTTTCCCGAAGAAGAATTGTTGGTCCTATTTTTTTCCATGACTACAGCACAGCGGTATAGAGACAATATTTTGAATCCATTTGTGGAGCAATTACTTGACGACGAACTACGTTTTGGATATTTTTAACAGAACGGTGCAACCGCCCATACAGCCGTCGAAACTATTAACTACTTACGCAATTTTTTCGACGACAGATTGATCAGTTTTCGATCAAACATTGAATTCCCACCTAGATCACCTTGTTTAACGGTTATGGATTACTTCGTTTTTCCTCATTTAAAGAACACTATTTTTAAAACACCAGTTGCAAATTTAGAACAATTACAAGAAAGGATTATCCAAGAATGTGGTAACATTTCTCCAGAGATGCTGGTCAACACTTTCGAAAATATGAAGAGACGTGTGAATTTATGCTTGGAGCATGGCGGTGGCCAATTTCAGCAATTTATGTAATTATTTTCCTTTTTCTTTCTGTATATTCTTACTTTGTTAATTTTGTAAACAACAAAAATAAATTTGTATTTGTCTACTTATTTTATTACTCATTAGTTTGGCATATCATCTCATAATATGAATTTGACAACATTTTAACCTAGGTTTGGTTAGATATATCGTCCCCATATCATTGTGATCTAAACCAAGCCCCACGTTTTTTAATCCAAGCCCTCTTTGATGCAAATAATTTTTTCTCGCACGGTAGAATATGTTTCAACATACATTCTAAAATTTGGCATGTCATCTAATTGTTATATAATAATAATAATAATAGTAATAATAAGACGTTTATTAGTCCACTTGGTATTACAAAAGTTGATATATATAACAAAAAAAAAACAGATAGAAAATAACAGTTATATCACAACTTTAGATAAATTAAGGACTAATAGGCCGTTGTGTCAGCTTTCCCAACAGGTTGTCGGGGGGCTGTTGCGGCCTTTGTATAATGTCTAATCTAAAAAAATAACTAAAACTAGTAATAAAAATAGTAACATAGAAATATTAAAAAAAAAAAAACATAAAAAACATGAAAAAATGAAATAGGCGCAACGCGTACTCTGCCCTCCTAGTGGAGAATGCAGCAACTTCCAAAATTTTCGATTTTGAGATTTTTACATATTATTGTGTAGAATACAATTCTCTATCTTTAAAAAAATTATTGTTGAAAAAAAAAAATCAAAAATTAAGACAAAAAAACGCCTAATAAATATGCAGTTTCTGCAAAACGTAATGCTTTTTTAAAGAAAATCGCAGCATCTGATTTTTCTAGTCAAGAATGCAGCATTTTACTGATGCCCATTAAATGCTGAGTTTTTTCTTAGAAGCAAAGAACATTGCGGCTCATGGTTTTCTAGTGGAAAGCGCAGTATATTTTACACTAGTAAATATGGCATACTTCGCTTTTGTTAAGCAACGCTAATGCAAAGCTCTAAGAAAAACTAAACAAAAACGCAGTATGCTCATATGCTCAATAAAAAAATTATTTACGGTCCAAATTCATTGAAACCTATATCAAAAAATTTATTTTATATTTTTTTATCAATCTGGTAAAAGAAAAAATTTAAAATATTCATTTATAAAAAATACTAGCGAAAAAACGTTTTTTGCGTTTTTCTCAAAACTAACGTTCAGGAAGTTGCTGCGCTTTTCACTAGGAGGGCAGTAACTATCCATCACCAAAATAAGAGATTATAGATAGTTATATATGCATTAAAATAAAAAAAACAAAAAGTCTGGAAGCAAAGAAAAACTGAGATATGAAAGATTGGTTGAAAGATTGAATGAAAAGGGAAAAAAGAATAAGACATGTTTCTTTGGACATAACCACCATATGGAATAAAATGTTACCTACGTGCCGTAGTTATGTCTAGGAAAATACAATATTTTTGGTGACATACATAAAAAACCGATATTTACTGTCTTTATATTATGTAATTAGTTATATACATATAGTTTTAAATAGTTTTTTGGCACGTTCAAATAAGCTAATTACAAAGAGAAGTGAATCGAAAACGCTATAAGACTGCACGACCCTGCGAAAATTTTTAAATTAAAACAAATTTAACCAAGCGATGCTGTTTCACTTTTTAGATAGCTGTTTTATTAAATGTAAAAAAATAAGATCTTCAATGAAAATTAAACTAATTCCTTACGAAAAAAAAACAAACCTTGTTTTATCCGATGTGCAAATAGCCAAACATCAAAGCGAATGCTTTCAACGCAGGATTTTATATAATTGCTAATTGAAAAAGCCATTCAAAAGTTTGGTACGAGATTTATTACCGGCTTACGGGTAGAGTGGGTAGACTACTTGAAATATAATGAGATTGTTAGGTTAACTGATAATTTTAGCATTTTAATACAAGAAGCTATTTTTAAATATTTGAATACAACGACTAGTTTAAGCTTAAGGAGAAAATACCTTTATGTCTGTTTCAAGTTATAAGCATCGTCGATTCATCATGCAATTTTTAAAACTGCTCAATAATAATGCAAAACCAATTGCTCCTACATACCGTACCGGCACACTCCTAGTGGCATTTTATATGAGTATGAGAAAGTAAATTATATCAAAAAAATTACCTTGTCGGACTTCCATTGTCTTTATTTTGTTACTTAACACAACGTTTCGGTAGTAGGCTACTGTCTTAAATACTATCCTTGCGCAATGAAGCTTGATGACTCCGCCTACGTGCTTATTGGAGTGTGAAGTTTGAGCTGTTGGTTTTGGACAACAAGAGGCTTCCAGATATTAGGGATATCTATACTTGCTTTACTAAATATATGGGCATTTTGATTCATGAAAGCTGCTTCTTCGAATTTTCGTTTTTTCCAGCGCTGTTCCGTGTCCAAAACCTTGGCTTCTGACCACTGTATCTTATGTTGGTTGGTCCATATATGTTCCGCTATACCTGATCTCGAAGTTTCACCTCTTTGAGTATGTTTTAGATGTTCTTTAACTCGTACGGGAAAAGGTATTTTTGTTTCTCCAATGTACGATTCGCCACACTCGCAAGGAATTTGATAGATACAGTTTTTTGTGTTTTCATTGCGGGGGGGTTTTACTTTACTTAGGTTCTAAGCGTATTTCCGGATTTGAAGGCTGTTTTGATATTATAGTTTTTGGTTATCCTTCTAATCTTTTCAGAAATCCCCTTGACATAAGATATTGTAGGAAATACTTGCTCCTCTTTCGTTTCTGTATTAATTTTTAAGTTTTGAGATGGTATTAGTTACAGAGGTTTCAGGGTAACCATTCTGTTTTAAATCGTTTTTGATGTTTGAGATTTCAATATGAAAAGGTCTTCCGGATTGTTGCAAACGTTAGAGGCTCTGTGATAAAGAGTTTGTATTATCCCTGTTTTATGGAGTTTGAATGATTCGATCCGTGATTAAGGTATTGGCCAGTGTGAGTGGGTTTCCTGTACACTGAAGTTTTTATGTTTTCAGCACAGTTTGGGATAGGTTTCATTCGAGCGGACTAGCCAAAATTGTAAATCTGAATACAAATACGGTTCAATCTTCAGAATCCTTTGAAACTTCAATTTATATGACACAAAAGCACTTTTAGACTACTACTTCTTACAATAAAGCGCATAAAAATACATAACTGTCCAATAAATATGGTATAAAATTGTGCAAATTCTCTCATGTTTTCTATACCTATGACACAATTTTTTTTTAAACGTTACCTATTAAAGCTAAATTTATTACGACGTATAAATGTTTTCTTTTTAATTTTCTTATCTGTAATAAATCGTCCTTTTTCTGCTTGACACGACTGGAGGAGCTCCGGTAATTCTCTGAAAAGCCCAACCGTTTTCGATTTTCCATCCAGATAGCAGAAATTTACTGCAAATTAAGAATATTTGAAACAAAAAGGTCAGGATATTTCCTGTAGTAATAGTAAAGACAAACGTGTTGTGTCAAAATAAAACTCCTTTTTAGTATACTAGTAAAAAATTTAGGCAAAACTTTAAAAAACGACCTATTAAAGTCAGGCAAAATTGCTTAAAGAGGGGGATAGGCAAAAAGAAATAGGATAGAATTTGTTAAAATTTTTAATTTAACTTTTTTCAATTTTAAATTATACAAAACTACTTCTGGAAGGGTTTTCACCAGTATGAGGCTTTGCTAAGTTCCGTCATTAGATTGCCTCCTTAAGTTTATTTAAAACCTCATAAAGAACCAGAACACTACATTATGTACTAAGTCGGTAATATCCTAGACCTTATAGAGCAAGGGCAAAAGGTTTTAATTGGTATTATGGCCGAAGGGATTCATTAATCACAAACTCGAGTAATTACACTCGCTAAGTTTATACATACATATTATGAGCAAAACCCCGCTTGAGGCACCACGGCAATAATGCAAGTCTGATAGCACAAGAAAAATTACTTAAAAGTTGTTTTTCCTCTGAGAAAAAGAACCAAAGTGAGAAAAATGATTAATATTAAAGCTAAATGTAGGTAACATTTGTTATTGGTTTTACTTTAGTTCATTTTGCTATACCTCAGAATTTGGTTCTGCCTGACTGTTTACTAGTTGCAACGGCATATCCAGCTCATGCGTCTGGGGCGGGGGGGGGGGGGGGGGGGGGGGGGTCCATCGGGATCACGCCAAAGGCGCAAAAAAAATTTTTTGGGTACCACGCCCTTTTTTGAATCATGGTGCTTGGTTTTCAAGTGGGAAAAATAAAAAACACAACACAAAATCCTCAAGAAAAGCAGAAAAACAAACCCGGTAATAATTGAGGTGAAAAAAATGTAATACTGTAGGAAATGTTTAATGTGTTGCCTATGTTGCCGAAATCAGAGCTCGAGTTTCGGCGGGAGGCCCGGGCCCCTAGCTACGTGCCTGGCTAGGATACTAGATAATAGCAACGTTAAGTAGTAAGGACAAAAATTAAACAACGCTTAAGTAATCTTGGGGGGGGGGGGTAATTACCCCCATTGCCCTCCCCCTTGTATACGCCGGTGACTAGTTGATACTGTAGGTTGCTAAATGAAGTTGAACTTTGCCATTCGCTATTATCGGTGGTGATGTTGGATGAGGTTGGATTTTGGATAAGGTTGGATTTTGGATGAGGTTGGATTTTGGATGAGGTTGGATTTTGGATGAGGTTGGATTTTGGATGAGGTTGGATTTTGGATGTGGTTGAATTTTGGATGAGGTTGGACTTTTAATGAAGTTGAATTTTAAATGACGTTGGAATTTGGATGTCGGAGATTTCAACATTTCTGCTAGTTGATAATTTTGCCAGCAAGTTATATTTCTTCTTTTCCAAAGGATCTTCAAAATAACCCTACTCTATTATTCCGGTAAGCTTCAGATTGGTTAAACTGAAACCGGAATTTCTCTCTCCGCAGGCACCGGCAACACTTCTCTTCAAAAAGTCATGCAGTCACCTTTTTCGACGATTTTTCTAAATTTTTATCATCAGCTTCTACATTAAAACTTTGACGATGATGGTTGACGAATGGTAGCTTTAGGATAAATTAGGTAAAAAAATACCTATTCTTTAATGCGTACTAGATTGTCTCGTCAATTTTAATTACCGATAAAAATAATTTATTATAATATGACTTTATTTCGTAAAATTTAACTCTTTTGTCGTATTGCCCAACGATTTTAATCAACTAATCAGACAACATTGACTGTGGCATCAATGACATTGATAGAAATTATTGCTGTTTACGCTGTCGAACGGAGATGTACTGTAGTGTGTTGGACACAGGGGGCCAAAAAAATTAGGATGCCTGTTAGTTTGTCTATCAGTACTTTTTTGCCGTTTGAAAGAAATAAATAAAACTTTCTATCTTAACTTAAATATTCTGTTGTAAAATAAATAACATTCATTACGAAAGTTGGGAAAGACTGAATATTTATTTAATATTAATTTAATCGAAGCATAATATCATGAGAATGACGATCAACAAGAATACGTGAGTGGCCACTAAAAACAATCTGGATATATTTGTATAAGTAATAAATTAAAAATTAGTAATAGATAGTAAAAACAACAAAACATTCAAAGTAGAAGCTTATTTATTTTAAACTATTCACTAGGTACAATCAAATCAAAATATTTCTTAGCTTGATTACTTTAAATAAAGTTTTGAACGTTTATATTCTTAAACTCTCGCGGCGCACTTATTTATATATTAAATCCACCTAATGTTGAATGTCCTGACATGCCTTTATAATTTCAGCAGAGGTATTTTCTTGAATAAAATTCAGGCAAAAATTAGTTAAAAGCATTCTAATAGGTTTAAGATGTTCTGCCAAGTCCTTACGTGAGGTCATGTTGTCCTAAAAAGAATATAAAAAATAATTTTTAATAATATCTGCTACACCAAGCTAACTCAAGGAATCTCGTCGTAAAAAACTCCTTGAAAATAAATGAAGAAATATAAAATATCTGGTAGTGATTTACTAACAACTTGATAGGTAAAGTAGTTTTCACAATAAATGGTTGACTCCGTTTAACTACCTGGGACGTTTTGCAAGAGCTCGGCCATAAAAATTCAAATAAACTGTCGGTCAGGGTAGAATTATAATTTGTAATTATAGCAGGTAATATTTAACTATCTTGTGCTTGCGATAACTTCTTTCGAATTAAATATCTAAAGTCCTACCCTGTAGTGTATTTGTTTGTTGATTATGTATAACAATGGGATTAAACCGGTAGTTTTATTGCAGTCAATAAGTCGATACCATTTAGGGTGAAAAATACTTTACTTATGGTAATTAAAATACATTGGTTAATTAATTCCAATTCAAAACAAAAAGAGTTTAGGATAGGTATTTCTATGATTTAAAAAAATAATTTAAGCTCAAGATTTCTCGATTCTCACGATATCTTAAAATATGTTAACAGAAATCGTGAAAACCGCGACAAGATATTTTGTATTTTTAAAATAGTTTTATGGATAAGGTTTTTTGACATTGACTACCCCTATAACTAAACTGCTCCTCACAAAGTTTGGCAAATTATTTTTTTTAACACCGACCAGAAAATATACACTTTCTGGACAATTTTTCGTCCAGGAAATAACGTTTTGTCGATCAAGACCGGAAAATGGACGTGAGGGACCGGCAATAGTAATTTATGTTACAAGTCCGGAAAATACTTTTTTTTCGGACGAGTCGACAAAATTCTAGGACGAGCCGTAGGCGAGTCCTGGAAGTCTACGAGTCCAAAAAAACTGTTTTCGGACGTGTTGCGTACACTATTTTTTCGGCAACCGTGTAGAACAACAAATCAATGAGACACATTTCTTTATGTTATTTCTTTGTAGAACAAAATGTCGAACATTTTAATTCTTATTTGAATTAAAAAAATATTGAAATTCGAACAGAAGATAGGTACTAACAGAAACATTCTAATTCTTATTTATATTAATATTTATATTAAAATTCGAGCAATTGCTAATATTGATGGAATTCCCCCCGGACTAGGCCGGAGAAATGCTACTTTCTCAAAGGAAAAGCGTCCGGGAAGTGGGTACTTCCCGGACGGTTGCCGAAAAAAGATTTTTCCGGTCCCTGTTTTTTTCATTTTTCTCATCGCTCTTTGATAATACAATCTACCTTGATTTCATTACTATGATAACAACATTTCGATGTATTGTCGAGTGACAGTTCGTTGATTTTTAATTTGTTGTTAATGTCAAACTTGTTTCGCGAGTGCGCAAATTTAACAATATGAATTCAGATTTTGAATTATCCGACACGGAAAATGATATTCCAAAAGAAATTTTGGAAGCAGCAAGGAAAGCGACTTACGATATATTGCCAGTAAAATCAAAAGCCCTTTACGTAGGCTTGCTTGTCTCGACCTGAAAATCACTACTTTCCGGCCTTGTAACGTAAATTACTATTTTTAACACCTTGATTACAGCAAAATTTTTTTTTAGTAATGTTTAGTATATTTTCATGCCCGGAAGTAAATAAGTAATGGACCAAGTTAAAGTGAAATAGACAAAATATGCTGTTGTAAAATTTGTTGTCGGAGCTCTTACTATACTTTCAGAATTTTTTGCCGCATTTAAAAAAAAATTATTATATAATTTTTAAAGTTACCTTTACTAACTCTATTTGTCCATTTAATCTTATACTGGTTATGTTTTGCTTCCATACTAGTTTTCTAATCGTAGCATAGATAGTTTCCTAAAAAAACTAATTGTAAGGAAATGTCAATATCAGGTAGGATAGTTCTAAAACTTATTATTTAAATATACTAGTTTCTTGAAACTGAGCAAGAAATAAACTTTTGTGGCCTATTTTTAACCACGTATACAAGGTAATATGGCATTGCCTTGTTATATTTAAACCTGTAAATATTGATTTGTACATACATCGCCGAAAAATATTTTTAAATGTCGCGAGAAACTTAACCATTTCTTTTTCTGGTATGCCACGCCGCCACTGGTGAATTTATACATACAGCAGTATAGCATAAAATAACAAGAAGGAAAGGTCGTAGAAAAGCTAGCATAGAGGAATGATAAGGCAGGGAAATAGACACTTTTAAACAATAATTTCTCTGTGGTGTTGCGACAGCAGCTAAGGCCATTTGAGGGGTCCTTACCAAACTTTTTAGATGGTCGATTAAAAGAAAAGTATAGAGTGTTTTCCTAGGACACCCAAGGAGTCCTACCTATTTAAATATCAATTAATTTTCATAACACCCTGTATGTAAAGCGTTTTCGCATCCAGGAGGGGAAATCTTAGGCTCCAACATCCCTTTTCCAACCCCTACCAAACAACAGTTTTGCCTCTAATGCTATTTTAAAATGATAACGTTTTTCTGAGTATTATTTAATCTATATTTTGGGAAAAAAAATCGCATAGTAATTTAAAGTAAAAATTGGTTGGTATCATTAATTTTTACTCATTGTAATAGGAAACAACCTTTGTATGCGGCCTCCAGTTCCTCCAGCATTTAAGTTCCTAGATACCCAATAATCCTAACCCCCTCATCCTAGGGCAACGCCTACGGTACGTCATTGATCTAAATCAATGAAAGGTGACGAATATTATCAAGTGATGCTAGCTCAAGGATACCGAACTGCGATATGTTTTTCAACAAACAAAATATTAAAATATTGAAAATATAAAAAATTATTTAAAAAGAAGTATCCCATCTGGGGATACTCTTAACTTACCCCACCGATATCTATAACCTCTGGGAAGAATATATGACGTATACATAATGTTAAGCAAATTACCACCAGGATAATAAGGAAGATATAAGTCAAGTAAAAGAACCGTCTATACCCGTCTCTTCTGTTTTTATTTAGTTTCATATCATCTGTGTCTATGGGAATAATGCATTTTTGCCTTGATGTAGATTGTGATGTGTTTCCACTAGCTCTAACTAAAATAATAAATAATATTTAAATTCGCTGTCACACACAACTGCTAACCAATTTGCAAATGACCACATCTAGAACCAACTGTTAAATGTCCAATAGGCATTTTGGTATACAGGGTTGTCCAGAAGTCCGGAATAAAATTAATATAGCCTTCACGTGTGACTTCTGGGGAAAACCCTCGGACACGTCGATTTAGTTTTATATATGCTCCCATTTTGACGTTATTCGTTTGTTTTTTTATAGACATTTCTCAAAGATATGACGACATCAATCTTTTTTTTAAACGGAAATATACAGCTTGTGATACATCATTTGAAAGCTAATATCTCGTACAGTACGGTCATAAATTTTGGCGCGATTCTGTAAAGCTATTTCAAAATGGCGACTGTTAAAAGTTTTTAAAAAATCTCTATTTAAATAAGCAGAAATGATAAATCGTTGATGTTTTTTTTTATCTTTCAAGGTAAGAAATATTTGGACGGTGTTCTGCAACAATGGTCCAATCCACACTTTGTTTACATTCGAGATTTTCATACAGAATTATTTATCAGGAGCAACACTACGATAAGCCAAAATGATTTAAGCCACATTCTGTATTTTGGTGCCATCTGTGAACGAAGTTCTAAAACACAATTTTTCAATCCATTATAATATAAGAATCTGTAACAATGATCTAATCCACTCCATGTGGAATAGACCATTATTGAATAATTCTGGGTATATACTAATAACAAAATTTATGGATGTCGATAGTTTTGTTGTTGATAGGCAAAGTACATTGTTTGCCTTACAATCAAATCACAATCTTAATCTCCATATTGCAGAAGAGTTACGCAATCAAATGAAAGATTATCTAAAGGCTGCTTAAAATGACGAAACACTGGAAACGTTGATATTTGATCTCCAAAAAAAACTCACTCTATACCGAAACGGCCCACTGGAATAATATATTACAAGAGATAATTAAATTTATTAAATCTTGGTATTTACCTTGGCAGTACCGGAAGAGGTGTTTTTAATGTATAGTTGGAATATGAAGCAGGAAGGGGAACCCAAGGGGTTGGTTCTTGCTTACGCAAATATATAGTCGAAAACGTACGCGCCCCTATTAAAAAGCTTATCTTATGGTCTGATTCATGTGGGGGTCAGAATAGAAGTATTAAACTTGTCTTGATGCTAATTCACGTCTTGCAAAATCATTCCTCCCTTGAAGAAATATCATTAAATTTTTTACTTTCTGGACATAGTTTTTTGCCCAATGACTCGCATTTTGAAGACGTTGAATGTGCCCTTAAAGTTCAACAAAGATTGTATACAGACAGTGACTATATAGAAATTATGAAATCGTGTCAAAAAAAGAACAAGTTTATCGTAAACCGTATCGTGTCTGATAATATAGTTTCAGTTAGGATGTTGGAGAAGTCGATAACAAATCGCAAGTATGATGCAGTAAATAAAAATAGTATAAGTTGGTTTAAAACACATGTTATAACAATAAAAAAAGAAGAACCTACAATTTTATACATAAAGAATCATGTTATAGATACTACTTCTTCAATAGTAAATAAGTATTGAAAAGGCTGGAAAGGGAAGAAAACCTATATTAGAACAAATAGAACTATCTCTTCTGTGATAATGAGATCTCCGAGGAAAAAATAAAAGCCCCTAAGGATATCCTAACTTTAATTCCAAAAGATGCCAAGCCATTTTACAGTTTTTTTAAGAAAAGTTGAAACTCAAAATTTTGAAGACGACTTGGAAAGGCTAGGACCTACACTAGATTTTGATATTGATGAAGAGCAGCTATTGCATGACACCACGAATGCATAGAAATCGTCATAAACTATATACGTACCTTTACTACATTATTTAGCACTAGTTTTCTCTTCTTTTGGTTAAAAGTTTTCATTATTTGGAGGGATAGTCGATTGTTGCAAAACAAGTACTTGTAACTTCTAATTTTGCAACAATCATCTAACCCGCTTTTTAATTTTTTTCTGTCAAAACATATGTATATTTTTTCAATATTTAAATATTTTCCGATTAGTTGTATGCATATTTAATAGAAAATAAATAAATAAAAACTTTTTGTAAAATGGGGTATTTTCTGAAGCAACGTACGACAATATGCTAATTATCTCGAAACAACAGGTGAGTGACTTAAACCATTGTTGCAGAACACCGTCCAATTTTATTGTTCGACGTTCTGATATTTTGTGACATTGTGAACTTGTAAAATTAATTTAGGTATTCCCGAAGTATTATTTTACAATTTTCTAAACTAAAATGGTTTTGTCGGAAAAACAGCGTATCGAAGTCTTGACATTGTTAGGATGTGGAGATAAAATAAGAAGTCAAAGTGAAGTGTACACTTTATTTAATGCTAAATATCCGGATAATCCAATTTCACAGGGGACTGTTAGTAAAATATTCCACAAATTTGATGAATATGGCACAGTAAAGGACTTCCCTAGGAATGGACGGCCACGTGTTTATTATGCATTCTCTCTGCAGGATAATCCGCATGTTTCGTGGTACAATTGGATGGCCACCGAGATCCCCAGACTTAACGCCTCTAGACTATTTTCTTTGGGATATTTAAACGAAAAAGTTTATTAAAATAGGCCAAATAATAATAAAGATTTGAAACACAAAATTAGATTAGAGACACATAACATACCGGCTGAAGCAATCGAAATTCCGTCGACAGATTTTACCATCGTCTGGAAGCATGCTGAGTGGAGGGTGAAGGACATTTCCAGCATTTGCCACGTTAAACCACCTTTTTGTTGTGTTTTGTTTCGTCACCTACATTTTTAATTTTTTTTGACAAAATAAATACCATAAACCATAACTATTGTTAAGTCACAAAATGTCAGATCGTTAAACAATGAAGATTTCTTACCTTGAAAGGTAAAAAAAATCAATGATTTATCATTTCCGCTTATTTAAATAGAAATTTTTTAAAACTTTTAACAGTCGCCATTTTGAAATAGCTTGACAGAATTGTACCCAAATTTATGAGCATACCGTACGAGATATTACAACCCTGTACCTATATACATAATGGGTATTTGTACTTTTAAAACATTTATAAGTTAAAAATTTGTATTATAATTCATTCTGTTATTTTAAAAGAAAAAAATCAAACAGAACACTTCAGGAGAATAAGTTATCGCATGATCATAATACCAGACAATGTAAAAATTATCAAACTATACCAGCAAAAAGTAATTTCGGAAAAAAATCGCTTTAATATAACGGAATAATAATGTACAACAATCTTTATTTTTTATAACATAAGTACCACAAGATACCCGATGGAGAACAATATAATAAATAAATGTCTTTTCTCGAAGTTTAGAATGTGTAAATGATCACACTTACTTTTCCTAGAAGGTACTTCATAAATATTATTAATGGTTTCGTCCCTTCTATCTTCAGTAAAAAGATTATTATGCTTTAAATTTTTAAATGTACCCATATTTTGTTCAACAGCATAATAAAACGTGTCGCTATCCTTCTCTCTACAAAAGAGTAAATCATTTTTACATTAGTTTAAACAGATACAAAAACTTGCCAGACACCTGGTGGAAGTATTAAAAGTGATGAGATGGGAATACAGTTTATTCTGCCAATTTAAACCACTAACTGTCAGCAGTAGGTACACAATTACTGGTATAAAAAAAGGTTAAGTACTTTAGAGGCAGATTCGCAAATGAGTTTTTCGTGTCGAGCAATAACAAAGAATTTATTCAAAGACCAAATTTTATACAGTCAGGGCAGTGGCGTAACAAACGCCCACGCAGACCCCGCACCGCGGGGGGCCCACACTGACGGCCCCTTCAAAATTTGCTTCCAGCTTTGCTTTTCATAGGCATTTCATTTCATAATTAATTTTTTTTTTATAGCCTGAGAATTTAACTTCGTTAAGTGAAGAATAACTATACGTGAAAGCGCGAAATTCATAAACGATATACCATAAAGACTTATCCATTGACTTTCCTAGCTAAATTTTAAGCATCAGAAAGGGACTTGGAGATAGTATTTCAAATTTAAAAATAGTGTATGAACTTGCGGATCATTTATTAATAAAAAATCAGTGTGTTCTTCAAATTTTACAGATGTATCTAGTGCAGTAGTGTTATTTCTAACTTTACCAGTTAGTGTGGCATCAGCGGAACGATCTTTTTCCCAACTTAAAATAGTAAAAACCCATTTACGTAACAACACTGAGAAAAATGGATCGTAAATTTAAAAATAATTATATTTATTTTAGATATATTTTATGTGTCCATCTGGGACAGCGATACGATATGTCTAAAATAACGATATAAATATTTTAGGTCAAGTATTTATCAAATTTAAGATATTATATGTTAAAATGTTAAAATATTTCTTATTAGTAAAATTAACACATAAGTATTAAAACTAATAACACACATTTTCTTAAAGTAACAATCAAATTATTTTTAAATTTAATATACGGATATTTATTATTAAAATGCATTATGTGAAAGACGTGTTAACTATATTTTAAACTGTACAATAAGGTATTTTAAATGTAATTATACCGTATTGTTAATAAGCATAAACAGTGAAGTGCAGTGCAGTGTGAAGTGCAACAATTTATTTTAAAACTAAAAATAAATGTATTTTTAATTTTAGAATACCATATGTTATAAATATAAAAATATAAGAAGGAAAGAAATAAGAACACAAAGTCTTCCTCCACTTTTATATTAAAGAAATAATTAAGGGTTGAAAAATTCTCTACATGTTTCGAATGCAGAAGCATTCATCTTCAGGAGAATAAGTAAAAAGAAAAAATTATTAGATATCACCTTAACGGAGCATCAAAATTTGTAGGCACAAAGAAACCGGTTCAATGAATAGAACGGAGAAAAAGTCATAATGTAACTTGCATTAAGAAAAGGAAAGAAATAAGAATGTTAAGAATAAGTAATTTTAAAAATTTCATTATGAGATTCGCATCTATAAGTTAGAACAATTAATATAGTTTTTCTTCCTCAAACTTCCATTTTCACAGTTTTCATAATGATTTTTCTTAAATAATTCTTCAATTTTACATCTCGTTCAATATAATCTACCTTTAGTTTTCTCTTATACAAATGCTGAACCCTTCGTTCTGCATTTGCACTCTTACGTGCCCTAAGCCATAAACCCTTACATTCTTATTTCTTTCCTTTTCTTAATGCAAGTTACATTATGACTTTTTCTCCGTTCTATTCATTGAACCGGTTTCTTTGTGCCTACAAATTTTGATGCTCCGTTAAGGTGATATCTAATAATTTTTTCTTTTTACTTATTCTCCTGAAGATGAATGCTTCTGCATTCGAAACATGTAGAGAATTTTTCAACCCTTAATTATTTCTTTAATATAAAAGTGGAGGAAGACTTTGTGTTCTTATTTCTTTCCTTCTAAATTTCCACTCCACTTCAAGTATGGACTACTTCTTCAAATAAAAATATAATATTTTTAAAATTGAAATATTGTTATACTAGAAAAAAAAACAGGGAAATGATAATTTGCTCCAAAACCGCTGAATTATTAAAATTTGGTTGAGGTGGGTAACTTAAAAAAGCTAATTTAAAATTGATAATTATCACGACGATTTCAAGTTAAAGAAAATTTGTACCATTTGTTTGTACCTAATCTTATTAATTATGTTAAACCCTCAGTTGGAATTCCCGATATTCTCACTCTCCCACTGTTTTTCATTTATGTCTTCAATATACTCTTTTGCACCCATTATTTATTATATCATTGTAATCCGATGAAGCTACAGTGTTAGCGAAACATGTCATTTTTATTTTAATATAGTGAACATTTACAATTTCCATGTCGTTTTACTGTATGACATAATATGGAAACAATTAACTTAACAAAGTTGTAATTGTCAATTTTAGTTTTTGTAAGATAACAGCATCTATTAAATTTAAGTAATGTCCCTTTGGTGGGTAGTGGAGCACATTATTTGTTCCAAATGTATCTACTAATCCTGTATACAGACACGAGCGTATAGCCAGAAATTTTCCTAAGGGAAGAAGCTATTAATTAAATGATACCTTCAAGATTATTCAACGACCAACAGTAAGGGGCGCCAATTTTAAACATTTAATTATTTTTTGTTCTAATAGGATTTAGCTTTCTTACCTTCAGTTTTAATGACAGACTAGATGACCCAAAATCTGTTTCATTTTAGTGTTAGATTAAAGGTCATTATTTATATTTCTTAGAGTGAAATTAAAAATCTATTTGAACTTGGGTTTCTAATAAAAGCAATTTCAATAGTTCTGTTTAAGCACTTTATTATATGAAGAAAAAAAAACATCTAACTAACTCAATAATGTAATTGTAAATATACAATTTAAATATTTTGTGAACAAAATAAAACGATTTATCCTATACTAACTCAATAACGTAATTGTAAATATACAATTTAAATATTTTTTGAACAAAATAAAAACATTTATCCTATACTAACTAAATAAAGTAATTGTAAATATTTGATCTAAAATAATGAGTACCTTAATGTCCCCAAGAGGCTAGAAGTTCTCTCACAAAATTAGGACTCGCCGTCGTCCGACCCGGTCGACTGCTGCTAGTTAAATGAGGGTTGTAGGTTTCCAGCTCGTTTGACATTGTTTTAACATACAGTATATTAAAATTTTAATATACAGTATTTTATAAAGCCTGTTTTCTGTATTCTGTATTTTTAATATAAAAATAAACGTTTTTATGATAATACAGTACTTTAGATATTAACATATAGAAAATTAATTAAAATATCGTATACTTAATAAACACAGATTGGATCTTAGTATTAACTATATCAATAGGAAATCGGCCTAATATATATTTTTTTTACTTCTAAGCATACAGGATCATATATTCAGGTATAAATTATACGTAACTTAAATATAATTTTTTAAATATATATTATATACGATACAATTTTCTCCGTGAACATGGAACAACAACGCCTTTCGGATTTATCCCTAATCAGTATCGAACACGAGTTTGTTTAAACATTAAATATCGACGAAATTATAAACGATTTTGCGAAAGAAAAAAACTCTCGACGATCTGGTCGTTTTGTATAACACCTTGTATAGTACTTAGTGACATAATGTTTGTACAGACTTGTTGAGTTTTCATGTATTTTACTGTTTTCTGTCTTTTGGATTCTATGAGGCTCGATCACTGCTACCCCCGTTACTACCACACATGGTAAGCAACAATATAAGTGGTGTTTTAAAATTTTGATTTTGCATCATGTTTGATGGAATATTACGTATTATGACTTAATAACTACCTATGTTATGTCTACCAGTATACCTAGGATTATAAAATAAATTCGATTTGTTTGCTGTTGTAATATTAGTAATAATATGGGTTATAATGTGGGTTTAAGCCTAATTAAATTATTACACGATTGACGAATTCAAAAATAAGAATTATCATTTTCCATTCGTTATATAGAGAGGGGGCCCCTGAAAACGCTTGCGGGGGGGGGGGGGCACTCAGCTTTTGTTACGCCACCGGTTCAGGGCTGCAATTGTAATTTCTTGCCAAGTATTTAATTAATTGTTTCCATAAGGAATTAATCCGTAATAAAATAATTTACATTAACTCTGGCCAAAGATATTTCAAATTATGTTGCCAAATATTTTATAGACTAGACCGCGATCCTTGCAAAACTGACCAAAATCTGCAAAAAAAATCAATTAAAAATGTTTACACTATTTAACATGTTTTTTGTACGATTTAGTATAAAGTGTGATAAATAGTACTTTAAAGTACACGTTTCATAAGAAGCGGTTTTAGCGCCCGCGTCTATTTTAAAAAAAGAGCCACAAAGTGGCGAGATTTTTTATTGACACGTGTGCTAAAACGCCATATGAAACATGTGCTTTCTACATTTTTTTCTATTTCACCTTTTATAATCAAGAAAAATACATTTTAAAAAGAAAATAAATCCTTCAAATTTTGTAAATTTTATGTTGGTAATACTATTTTTTATCATAGTAGCCTCTGGACAACAAAAATAAATTTGCAAACTGTCATTTTTTGATTTATTGACCCATTTTCACCACGAGATTCTTAAGTTATTTTAGCGATATGAGATTTGAAATTGGACGGAATACGTTGTGTGATCCTTGTACATTCGATACATATACAGACCGTTCGGAAATTCGGGCGATTTTGCTACTTTTTTTCGAATTTCAAAAGACGTGATTTTACGTCACGCATTGCAATTTAGTATAGGGAAGATGGAAAATTCAAATAAAGTTGAGGTTAAAATCGACATTGGAAGGTTAGTAGATTGAATTTTGGATAGGACTTGGCAGAAAATGATAGCTTGAAGCATCTACAAAAGATTGACTTATAGATTTATGCATGACTGTTATCCACACAGAATAAAAAAGTAAGTTATCAAGCTATTTTTCCTCTGCGAAAAATGGGTTTTCTCGTAAATCACAACGGCCGCGCAAGTCAATGAAATAAAACATTTAAATGTTACCAACATCAAATAAAGAAAAAACGCGTATCGAAATAGCTTCATTACGATACGCAAATGCGTATCGTACTGAGCTTATTATGAACGTGAAGTAGAAAATAGTTATTTTCCTAACAAGTGCGCAAAGTGATACTTTTCCGCACGCAAGTACAGTTGGACGAACGACGCGAAGCGGAGTTCGGATAAGTTCTTGCGTGCGGAAAAGCACTTTGCGCACTTGTTAGGAACAACATTTTTCCTACGAGCTTCATATCAGAGAACAACAAAAATAAAAATATGATAATTTATTTAATAATTTTTAATTCGACTTTAAAGAAAGAACTATAATATACTTACAACTAAAAATTACATAACAAAAAAAAATAATAGAAAATTAAAAAATTACATAACAATAAAAAAAATAATAGGAAACTTAATTATTTGTTTATAACATTTATATTTATCGTCAGAGCTGCTCATTTTAACAGTGTTTATATATATTCCCTACCAAGGAGATTTTTGAATAGTTTTACTTTTCCGCACCCAGTGCGGATAAAAGTCTTATCCGCACTAGTGCGGAAAAGTGTAACTTTGCACACAAAAATGCGTGCGCAAAGTACTACTTTGCGCACGCTCGTAGGAAAACATAATTATGTATCTATACCAGAGAAAGACAAACCTACTCAGTTGAATTTACATAAGTTCTGGAGTTTTCCATCTTCAGTTCAGATATTGTGCTTCTATAGTATCGTAATAAATTGTATCGAGCATCTGAAATTAAAAAACAAATTGCATTGCTGTAAGAATAGAGCGATGTGTGAATATGACAACTGTCTGAAATATCAGTCACATTTATATTTGTTCTGAGATCACTGTAATACTCCGATGTAAAATCAATGGCAGAATTGCACCATAAGGCCTTATAAAATCGACTATAGAAAGGCAAGCACAAATTGCAACATAGGAAAGATTATCTCGAAAATGCAGATTGAGCAAATATAATTTTCAAGATTGTACGATCCATTCGAGCGGAAATTAAGGCAAATTATCCAATCGTTATTAGAAACAAAGAACTTGCCGCCCTTATTTACTCGGTTATCGATAGACTTTGTTTAAGGACGATTCAGTTTTTTACTTTATACTATTTTATTTTATTAATCTACTTTTGAATGGAAAATGTGGGAAATCTCCAGGATATGAAAAAAACACCCAATTCCAATGATGTAATTAGAGTTTTACCTTAATAAGAGAATTTTTGGAGAAATATAAAATTTAAAAAAAAAAATTTCAATTGTGCCCCCTTGCGGCAAAATGAGGAACTTGAAAGTAATTTCCAGAATTTTCTCATGACCGCTTTAAGGTGGGAGTATTAACATGCTTGCCAACCTATAACCTATTTCGCGTAGATTTATTCATGTTTTCTAGCTTTTATACAAAATTTAAATAAAATCAGTATCGACTTGATATTCTATAGGTAATAATTGACATATTTAATAAATATCAAGGAATTCCATAACTTATTTTAGGAGAATTGTATAGCGAAAAATATCGGGTAAGATTTTTTTTAACATTATTATGTCATTGTCACTCATTGTTCTTTCACTATACAATTCTCCCAAAATTAGCAATGAAATAAATTGATATTTCCGTAATATATCAGATACTACCTAAATAATGTACCGACGATATTGATTTTCTTTAAATGTTAGTTATTAAAATAATAAACTCAAAAAATCAACGCGAAATAGGTTATAGGTTGGCAATAGATTGAATGACGTTGAGAATTCAACCTTAATCATAATTTTTTTTCCCAAGTTTCTATGTTTAGTAGTTTCTGAGATATAGCCGGCGTCCATTCTTATTTGGCCACCCGGTACATGAAATAATATGTCTCAAATTTTCTGAAGAATCGAAAAATTGAATAATATATAGGGTGTTGCATTTAAAATAAGAAAGTTGGTGTTGACCACTCTTACATGACACACCCTGTATAAAAAGATTTTATTGAAAAAAATTCACAACTAGAAATACCAATCGACGTGTCCGAGCGTTTTTCCGGACACGCCCCCTATGTATTTATTATCGAATTTATTCCATTTGGCTGGTACACACTGTATAAAAGGACAATCCATGTCTCCATCATAACGTTGTAGATAATTCAAAAGTAACGTGGATAGTTATATGACATCCAAAAATGCAAAAATAGACATACTGCATACTATTTGAAATACCAGATTTTACACTAACATCCGGTAAAACCGGAAGTGATATCAACGTCAAAATATAATATTTTAAAGGTTTTTCGGTTATTTTTCCGAGATATTCTAATAGGCCACCCAACGCGAATCAGCCTGTATGGGTGAAATAGAATACCAGTAGAATGTATTTAGGGTAAAGTTGGATATTTTGTCCCATTGGTTAAATTGTACCACCTAATTATTTACAAACCTAATCATGTGAAACGCACTATATTCGCGGCATTTGACGTCTTTAGCGCCAAAACGTTAGTGGTATAAAAGTTATCAAGGCAGGTGCTCGCGTTTGTTCAAAGTTATTGTTTTGTGATAAAATCTATATACGCAGTAAGTTTTACCCGCAGTAACCTGAGCTTTTCTGGTCAACTAACCACTTATTCGATATTGGGGATATATTTTTCTTAAATATGCTTTATTTAGCTAAAATTACGAGAGGTAAATTTAAATGTAACCTCACTTTTAACGAACATACTACGAAAAATCATTTAAAATCGTCAATCTGCCATGCTAATTTGTACAATTTATCAAACTATTTTTATTTTTTTGCAGTTATGCCACGAAAAGGAATAAAATACGGCCTGTGGCTTGAAGCAGACATGAAAACAGCTATGCAAAAATATAAAACAGGAAGATATGGATTAAACGCACTTTGCCTCACCTCACGTAAAGCAATTTTAGGACTTAATCAGCCACTAAATAGCCTACCATGTCATAAAAATGCTCAGCAGGTACCAGTGGTCGTAACCATTCCTGGCGCAGAAAGAAAACCACAAATCACCGTTAAATACATCCTTTGAAGAAATTCTTGCTCTCCCAGGACCTAGCCAAAATAAACGTTCTAAAAGTGCCCAACAGGCAGCCGTGCTTACAACTAGTGATGGGATCACTCGAGTGAAAAATAACCTATCATTCGGTTTTTTCAATCACTTGAATTATTCGATTATCTTCGGAAATAATTCGAGTGACGAACATATGGTTTTTATTTTCCAACGCATCTCCAAAGTTGCTGCCCGCCTGTCAACCACTCACTGCGGCCAGAGCCATCTCCTAGCGAGCGGCTACACCGAGTGATTTCGGTTATTACTGGCGATATAATTCAAATTAAATACTGCATTACGGGTTACCTGTGTAAGATAAATATGATTTATTATTTACATTTAAATACTGCATTACGGGTTGCCTGCGTAGGATAATAGGATTAATAATTTTATTTAGATTTAAATCGTCGGCGTCTACTGAAAACTTAATGTTTAGTTGTGAATATTCAGTATTCATAAATATCATGAGTTATGCAATATCGTGACATCTCAAGGTCAAGTAGTCAAGTTGTTAAATTAAATTGTAAGATCTGGGAACTGGGAACCATGCCAAAAAATCCACAAATATCTCCGCCACATTTAATAATCCGCAAAAAATCAATCGATTAACAACACCGAGTCAGTTATTCCCAATACAAATGCTGTATATCAACATGAACGATGAACCGCCAATATTAATAATTAATATTAGCATTTGAGTGAAAAAAAATCGATTATAATTCGGTTTTTTAAATCACTCGAATACTTGGTAGTCGATTATTAAAATAAGTCGATTTTTCCCAACACTACTTACAACCACTCCATACAAAGTGGAGCTAGAAGAAAGAAAACAAATAGTAAATTAGAAGGTAAAAGCGGCGGTGAAACGAAAAATATCTTTAGGAGAAACGAAACGATTAAAATGTAAAAAAAGTCACGTAAAAACTCAAATTGCTCCCCCGTCCGTTGAAGTGACCGATGTCATCATTAAAACAAACTCTTCTAAGTGGCACTGTCACCTTTGCAATGAATGTATTATAGAGGATATGATCAAGCGCACTACATGCCAATATTGGGTGCATGAATCCTGTGCAGGCACCGTAAAACAGAAAATTTATGTTTGTGACCTGTGCACTTAAATGTTTATTTTTTATTAAAATCCCGTAGTTTACATTTTTTGTATTTATATTAAAAAAAAAATATTTCGCAGTTTTATTTGTCTCAAAAAGTTCCAGATTTCTGGGTGGTACAATATATAAGTCCGGGTACAATTTATCAAACCGGGTGGTCCAATTTAACAAACTAGTCTTGCAAATTATACCACTTGCAAGGTTTTTTTTACAATTATTAAATTTAAATCTAAGTACCTGTCTATTTTCGATAAGGTGCATTTTGTTCCTAAAGGGCAAAAAAAGTCTAATGTCATAGTTCCGTGAGGAATAAGCAAGTAAGTTCTGCTTAAGAAACCAAAATATCGAAAGTGGTACAATTTACCCGACTTTACCCTATGTGGCTAAAAACATCGGTTACCTAGTTCACAGTCTTAGTGTCTATTAACTGACCTTCTTTGTCATGTGTACACTGCCAATTTGCAAACGTATTTCTAAAAAATTAAATCACAATATGGTTATGATCTATAAGACTTATGTATTCGCACTTTACAAACTTATCCTATTGTAACCTAATGCCGTAAGCTAAAACTTTGCCTATTATTACAAATATTTACATTTCATTTAAATTATGGCAGGAGACCTTTTGTTGTCTTAATGTAAAATATTTGTATTTAAATAAAAAATGCAATCCTGTGGTTACCCCTTGACTGGGAAACATTTTTGTTTTGAATTATTATTAGATGTATATTTTAATATACCAAATATACCTAGTCAATGTCGACTGAATGTCAAAAATTAGTCATCTAAAGTTTTCGTTTAAAAATATATTTATTCAGTGTTCGAGACAAAGAACTTCTGTTCACTTTTTGTATCTAATTTTAATAGTATATAAATTTTACCTCTACTATTATTATAAAAAGTTTTAAGATTTACATAAACACATTGATACGCTAATTGAAATTCAGTGTCAAATCATGTTAAGCCGTTGACATAATATGCTTTAATATTTTGAGGTTAGTTTTATGACAGAACGTTGACATCGGAGTATTGTCAGGCCATGTCATGACAATACGTTAAAATATCAAAAATCAACAACCATTTTCGCTTGCTTTTCACATAATCTCCCTAGCAGCAGAGAAGCCTGGGAGATTCGGAACGAAAATTTCATAAATTATAATTTTTTCTTATTGTACTTTTTTTGCTAAAATGCTACAAAAACATATTTCCGGCGGCTAAAGTTTTAGAAATGAAGTTTATTTTAGCCGTTAGTAACTCATTTTTATTACTAAAATGTGAGAAACATTAAATAACAAATTGGTTATCTGAAATCCAATGTATTTATAGTTTTAAATTCAAATAAAACTTTAAAAAACATATTTCCGATGAGTTTAGTTTAATATGACTCACTGTATTTTTACAATAGAAGTTGATTTTACTTGTTAGTAACTAAGGTTTATTACTAAAATTTCAGGGAAACATTAAAAACATTAATCCGTTTTCAACCATATAACATCTAAAATTACATGTCTACATAGTTTGAAATGAAACTTAAAAAAACACATTTCCGATGAGATTAGTTAAATTTTTGATGTGTCTCTTTTAGCCCCGGTGTTCGATATGTAAAGCAAATTGGTTAGTATCAATAAAAATTATAAGTTAGCAACAAAATGTATTTTGATTTTATTCTGAGTGATTTTTGCCAATAGATATAAAGCACTTAATTTTTGACAGAAAAATTATCACTTATTAATTTCATTAAGTTAATAGGAACTAACAAAATTATCGCGATAATCTCCCGTTGCTATAAGCAACGTAAACAAAAAGGAGCCTTCTAATTGGTAGAAAATAAATTTATGTAATTTTCAACTAAATAATGAGTTTGAATCATAGACTTCTTATAGAATAGACACCTTTTGTTTACATCAAACATTCGTACGAGTAAAACAATGACAGAAAAGAGAGATAACGTTAAATTTCCGACTCCGTGCGAAATAGTAATAGCTCAAGGGTTCGGAGCGATTAGGCAACACCAGCAACGTAGGGTATGGCAAGAATTTTTGATACAATAAATAAGTAATAATTAAAAAAGTTTTCATTAAAGTATTAATACATTTTTACTTGTTCTACCTATTACTATACTCTTATTAACGTCTGTAATTTATCTGAATTATACTTGTAAAACGTGTATTTTATTAATTTTATGGATCTATGTGACTTACTTAACAGTAAGATTAATAACAGCGCTTCTTTTGAAGCACGTGTTAAGTGTAGTGGACCATACAGCTAACCAGACAAATTGTGAACGAGGGAATCTTTGATTTCTTTAAAATGAAAACAATGTAGTCTATTCCATAAGAAGTTTATGGCTTGTATCTTTACCAGCCAAGTTGTAGATACCGTACGAGCAAAAATTATTTGCATCAAAGAGGGCCTTGCATCTAAGGACGTAATGCTTAGCCGTAGAGCTTAATACCTGTTGGGTGTCAGTAACTACCTGAATTAACAATGAATCAGTTATTCCGTCATCTCTGACAGTCGTTACCAGTAATTTGATTCATCGCTAATTTTTCCAATTTCTTGAACAATTTACACAATGAGCTTTACGGAACAGCACAAAACATTCATGGTTGAAGCGTATTTTCGAAACGGGGTTAGAGTAAATGGTGAATGGCAATACAATTCGGGTTTGTGCATGGACGATTTTCACGAACATTTTCTTAACGTTGCTTTTATTGCTGGGGATTTTTATTATTGCCTGAAAAGAACCGTGGCTGTGTTTAAGGAAACATATTCTATACAACACAAAGGGGAACAGGAAGACCATCTGTAAGAATAGAAGAACTTGTTGCAAACGTTCGTGAAATAATGCAAAATACGCCAACAAATTGTATAAGACGCCTCTCCCAAGAAGTGGGAAGATCTTATGGAACATGCAGGGCTATTCTTAAGAAGCAGCTAAATTTATTTCCTTATAAAGTGCAAGTATTCCAAAAAATATCAGCCGCAGATTTTGAAAGACGCAGGAATTACTCTCAATGGTTTACCCAAAATTTATTTGAAAGAAATGATTTATTAGACCTGACATTTTTTTCGGATGAAGCCTGGTTCCACCTCTTTAGTTATGTGAATTCTCTTTTTCTTTCTGTATATTCTTACTTTGTTAATTTTGTAAACAACAAAAATAAATTTGTATTTGTCTACTTATTTTATTACTTATTAGTTTGGCATATCATGTCATAATATGAATTTGACAAAATTTTAACCTAGATTTGGTTAGATATATCGTCCCCATATCATTGTGGTCTAAACCAAGCCCTACGTTTTTTAATCCAAGCCCTCTTTGATGCAAATAATTTTTGTTCGCACAGTAGTGTGCTGTAAGTAAAGTCTATTCAGCCAGTAAACCTGCAAGATGGCCGACATGTCATATGACAAAAGTCATATTCCAGCTAAATAAAACGAATTTTTGCATTTTCAATGACTTTTTTCATATGACATGTCGGCCATCTTGCAGGTTTACTGGGTGAATTGACTTTAGTCGAAGACTGCCCGGAGTTATAATTCAAATATTCACTTGTTTTTTTTATGAACGGACACACACTTCTCCTTAAATCTCAGAAGGCATTGGATTAAATAATTGTATCTGTTTATAGAAGGCTGTGGTTCGACACTTTAGACGAGACCTTTTTAACCTATTTTAAAAGTGTCTATTTGTTTGAGTACCCACTGATATATGAGTCCGCCACAGCAAAGGACTAAAATGGTTTAGTCAATTTTATAAGCGAAAAACACAGTAGTAGACGTATATTTTACATATTTTATGTTGGTGAAATGAAGGCTTTAAAAGAAGCAGTTTTAAAACCGATTATTTTCCTTTATGGCCCTAAATGTGGTGCTCTAAATCTTGCATATGAATTAATAAATTGTACGCGCGATGAACGTCGACGATTTAGGACCGCCTTCAGAAGCTTTGTTTTAGTTTTTTGCTTCATATCGTGAGTTTTATGTGCGAAGCACAAAATAAAGAATTTTTATTTATGCCATCGGTTTAACGTATTTTCAAGTAAATGAATATTTTCTTGAGAGAGAAGAATCTACACCAATAGAGCTAATGGATTTTACGTGATACCAAATTAAAGAGAAAGTGCAGAAAAATCTCTCAGATTTTTGGATTTCGTCAATTTTAGAATAACTAAGTTTATATTTGATTGATTAAGTTTAGGACAATTTTTTTTTAATTTTACTTTATTCCCAACGAACTTTACAAGTTATAAGTTTATTACAGGGATAAGTATATAAAAATAACTAACAATTATTACTGTAACTTATTAGAGACAGTTAAAAAAATTGTATTATAAACGTTTGATTAACTCGTTAGGAAAGAAAATTATACTATAGGAAATATTTTTTTAATGAAATTTAAATAATGGTAGTTTTTGTAATGTTTTAATATTTTCGGGTAAATATTATATAAGGTTAATCCACCGTTTTCCAAAGTTACTGTTTATCATGGCCGTAGCCAGGGGGGGATCAAGGGGAATTGATCCCCCCCCCCCCCCCCGATATAAAAAAAAGATATTTATTTTTGACTTTTAATAAGTATTAATGAGACTGCAGTTATATACAGTGCGCCCGTCTCACTTTGTTGTTACACAACATAATAGTTATCTTATTTACGGGCTACAATGGCTGCAGATCGCCTTAATGGTCTGGCTTTGCTATAATATGTCCACCGTGATATAAACGTAGATGTAAACAAAATCATAAATATTTTCTCTTCTCAGAACAGGAAACTTGATTTTGTAATTTAGTACAAAGTAAGTAGGTACTTCAGATATTTTTTTTGTTCTTAATGTTTATTTTTCGTTTTCGATCTTATTTAGTTTTTGATCTTATTATTACATAATATAATTTATTATAATAATTATTATACATAGATATAATTATGACTTAATATAAGAGACATGTTAATTAGTAAAATAAATAGTTTATTGTTTATTTTGTCGACCGACCTTTCAAATTTCGAATGTCTTTTAAAGTCTGGCATATTGCCGCAGATTAAGCTTTACGGTTATTTTACCCAAAAAAGGGCGTGGCACCGAAAAAAGAGCGCCTTCGGCGCAGTTCCCTTCCACGCCCCCCACCTATAACAAATCCTAAATCCGCCACTGAAACAAATCCCCCCCCGAAAGTATTTTCTGGCTACGGCCTTGCTGTTTATCTTAATAGTTTGTAAAAAATTAGTTTGTCTAGTATCATGTCTATGAATATCATGAACTTTTGTAAACGTTATGTTAAATTTTTTTGTTTTAAAAGTAAAGAATGAATAAATATGCAAATTTTTAAATTATATAAATTATTTATATCTAGGTATTTATTCGTTTTATATAAATTTGTTGTTGGTTCTAAATGCAGAAATCTATGAATACATTTAATAACTTTATTTTGTAATTTCTTTAAAGGTTTTAGTACTTACTATTGAATTGGCTGAATCCCAAATAGAAATAAGATACTGAATTTTTTAATATACTAATGCATAATAAATATTTTTTAAATAATTTAAGATAAACAGTGTCGAATTTTAAAGAATATCCCAATTAACGGAGAAAAATGTAAGTTCGAATATGTTCTACGTGTTTTCTCCAGCTTAAATTTTGATCAATATATAATTCTAAAAATTTTATGTTATCTTTGTAATTAATATTTATATTAATTATTAAATTAAAAAAGACTTGCTTGTCAATATCGAATTTACATACGGACGCCGGCCGCGCTTGATAATTTGTAGGTTTTTTTTATACCTAATATTATTAGTTTTGTAAAAATTATGTACAGGGGAGTTGAAAAAGTTACAAAAAAATTATATAATCGTTAATTATATACCTACTGTACCCTTTAATTAAAAACGACAATAATAAACAGTGCAATTTATTTTAACAATTTTACTACTAAAACCTAAAAATACAATGACATTTAATCTAATAAACTATTTCGATAATGAAAGAAAAAGTGGAAATTCGCAAACCAATATGCAGGAAACCGTAATGAAAACATGGGGAATTAGTTTAAGGACTATGCAGAATAATGTGCATGAAAAAAAAGCATAATATATTACCCAAGAATACTAAAAAATGTAAACGAAAAACACCGTTTATAATTATAGCCTAAAAATTCTCATCGTCACTTATAAAATCTAAAAAGTCCTCGTCGTCTTCGAATGGAGCAATTATCATTGGCGCTACTTCGACATCTAGTACTTGTTCTCGATCCCACCAATCCCTTATTAATATTTCTGTATGTTCCACCGATTTCTTCCAGTACTCTTGTGTAATATGATCTAACGAATCTTGCCAAACTATTTGTACTTGGTCGGATTTAAGACCATCGCCTACATGTTTTTCATAATAAGACTTTGCACCAGCCCATATTAATTTTATTGCGTTAAACTGGCAATGATATGGCGGCAGTCGTAGAACCTCATGACCATATTCACGCAGTATTTCATCTACCGCGTATATTTTGGGTTTTTGAAGAGACTTTGCTATTGATAGGAGTTCCGATTTAAGCATATTTGGTAAAGGATTTTGGTTGTGTTTTTCCAGCCACTCATAAATATCACTTTTCCTCCAAGATGAAGTAGGCTGTTTATTTAAAATTCTTGAATGATATGATGCATTATCTAATACAATTAAAGACGGAGCATCCAAATTTGGTATCAATTGAACTTTTAACCATTTTTCAAACATTTCGCAATTCATATTATCATGATAGTCAGCACTTTTTGATGTTGAAGAAAAAATTAAACTCGCACCTGCAACATATCCTGTTGCAGAACCGGCATGCAAAATAATAAAACGCTTTCCCGTACCGCACCCCTTTTTCCTTTTAACACTTTTTACAGACTCATCTTGCCAAGATTTTGATCCACTTCCATTCGAAAATATCCACGTTTCGTCTAAAAATACCACTTTTCTAAATTTCGATTTGTATATGTCCGTATATTTTTTTAAAAACTGAACACGCTGACTCACTATCTGTGGCTGCTCACATAAAAATCTTCGGTTACAGTATCTTTTATAGCGAAAACCTAAATTGTTTATTAATTTTGATAACGCTTCAAGTCCAATTTCCAAAACACCCCGAATTTTTAATGTTTTTTGTAAAACTGGAAGAGTTACATTGGTTTTTGATTTGTATAAATCGTAAATCACATTTCAAACTCCCATTTTAATATTTTCGCTTAAATCCTCAGTCTTTGGCTTTCTTCGTTTACACTTTTTAGTATTCTTGTGCATTATGTTATGTTTTGTTTCATGCACAATTTTCTGCATAGTCCTTAAACTAATTCCCAGTGCTTTGGCTACTGTTTCCTGAATATTGGTTGGCGAATTTCCACTTTTTCTTTCATTTTCGAAATAGTTTATCAGATTAAGTACCATTTTTCTTGATTGGGGATGCAAAAACCCAGAAAATTGTTTCCTTTTGTCACAAAACTGGCATATTATTTAAAATAAAACGTAGCTGGTGCTATTATAAGCTTTTTTAGAATCGCTGGAAAGTAAATACATATCCTTTTTTTTTCATGTCAAAATGGAATAAGTCTGTCTCATTTCTCTTACGTATTTTATTTAGGGGGTAAAATTAAACGCAAGTAAAGAAAACAAAAACTGAGAGTATGTCTTTCTCGAATCGTATGACCCGCACGATAAGACCAGATCCGACTATATAGGAATATCATTATTATGAACGACCTCCTGTATTAAATAAAATGACGAAAGGGGTCTCTTTAAAATTTAACCCCAAAATTATTTAAGTTAATTACAAAAACTTCGTTGAAAAAGTAACTAAGGAGAATATGATTAAAGAAGCACCATAATTTTCGTAAATTTTTCGCTTGTCAATTTACTTTTGCTACTTGATAAATTACTCAATGAATAAAGAACGAAAGGAAAATCCACTAATCAGTTTAAATTAACTAAAACAGTGAATATTAAAAAGAAATTTGAGATAATTTATCATCAGGCCCATTTACGTTGTTAATGTTTAAAAAATATCTTTTTCAGTAACATTATTTGGATGCAATGCGTTATCATGGGTTAAATAAAATCATAGTAAAGTCGGTTCAATGACCGCTGACCGTTACGTCACGACTAGTGCTTATATTTCTAACATTCGTGTACTACTAGGTGAGATAGTAAATTTGCGTCAATAAAAAATGAGCAAGCATTAATTTTAAACTTATTTGATTATTTTCAAAGAGAAAGTGATGCCGAAAAGACTCTTTTACCCATTAGCGCAGTTTACGAGGTAAGTAGATATAATAAAGCGGGAATTGTAAATACATAAATAATAAACATGAAAAATATATGGCAATGTTTTATAAATTCCTATGTGTTTTAGAAAGTTTCTGATGCTTTGGGAGTTTCGTGTTCAACAATCCAACGAATTAAGGCAAAGTGGACAGAGAAGGATGTAGATTTTATGAATCGCAATAATATAGCTATTTTGTCATCCCCTAGTCGACAAACTTTATAAAATTCATGAACATACCATAAGAGAGAGTATTTATGGAATGTATAGAGCAAGTGAACACGTCACTATTCGCTCAAAACAACTAAACCTTAAAATCATTGATGGTGTTGCAATATTAACTGGTTCATTAGCGAACTGTTTAAAAAAATTTAAATTTAAATGACGTAAATGTACTGTATCAAACAGGCGATTTTTAATAGAGCAACACCATATAGCCCAAAAGCGAGTAGAATTTTTAAGAGAATCTAAGAATAACGGCAACACTCAATTTCCCTTCAAACCTGTTTTTTCTGGAAGAAACCTGGATATATATACTAAAGGGGCTTTTAGGCAAGATGATACTCTTTATACAGAAAAAAAATCGTCAGAGGGTGTACGGTATATTATTCTACATGCTGGTTCAGACAATTTACCTTTAGATACGTACAGCTTATCTTCTGCGCAAAGAAAAGTTACGTTTTACTCGTCGGTCAGCTGCCTTCCCTCTGGACACCTTCGTGCATGCGCACAAACCTCGTGTTATCGGCCTGTCCTACTTTACCGACATGCTCAAAATACCCTCCCAGAACCGGCTCGGCCGCCATTTTTGTTATTGTGTTTTGGTTTCTCTGTGGATTCCTTGTAGTCTTAGCTATCGTGGATTGTGGGTGTTTAATATTTACGGATTTCAAGTTTTTGTGTAGTTTAGTGAATTGTGTTTGTGCTTTTAGTGACTCGGATTGGAATATAAACAATGACTAGTAAAAGTAGTAACAGCTGTTGTGTGATTTTATTATGACCAAATAGGGGTAAAATACCTGGTATTTCGTATTTTCAGTAAGTATGGAGTAGTGATGTATCTTGATATATAACTTTATTTTATTATGATCAATTTAAACATATCAAACTAGCCTAGGCTTTACAAACAAGGTATAAAAAATAAAGTGAAACCCACACCAAGACAGATTATCCCGATGCACGTTTTGGTATATTTTATTTGCAGCCTTGCAATCTTCAAAAATTTTAAAAGACACTTTTCTCTATACATTATATAAAAGAAAAAATGTAAATACCTAGGTACCTAGTTTATATTACTCCACGGGTCAAGCTCTCGGGCAAAAACTTTTTCAAATTCTTGAACAAGAAATTTTGCTTGAAAATGTTTTACACGTACCCAAGTTTTTGCCAAATTTTAAAAATCAATGAAAGTTATGTACCAACTATAATGTTTGACTTGAGGTTAGGTACGCGATAACACCGTAGATTGGTTATTTTGCTGGTTTTGTTTGTTTTTATATTCGATTTTATAAGACTAGTTTAATTTACTTGTTCTTGTTCTCTTCCTTTTCGAACTAAAAACACGACGACGAATCATTTTTAAACAAATTTTAAAAACAAAACCTTAAAAACAATTTTCTATCCTTAAAATCTGATAGGTTTGCTACTACTAAAAATGCCAGGCATCACTACCTTTTTTTCCAACTTGATCAAAAATTGAGAAGAAATTTCAATTTATTGGCAAGAATTTAAATTTTAAAGCCCGGACCTGTCTATTTTCCCATTCGTCAAACGATAATGTTGCAGTGCGCATGTCTAATAGTGTCTAGGTTTGTTTACATGCGCGAGGCCACAAATCTGCCACTTTTGTAATTATTGTTTGCTTATCTAAAGATACATTGTCTATGGTTTTAACTGTTATAAAAATATAGAAGTACTCGTAAATGTTAAGGTAGTTTAAAGGTATGAAAAAATATGAATGTCCGAAATGTATCGATCCAGATCAGTCGGCAGTCCCAGGTATATTTTTTGATGTCGTATGTAAAGAAAGCAATGTTTTTGAATCTACCCTTATTTATACCTAATAACCAGGGAAACGTATCGAAAAATCTCAGATACGTCGCTTGCGTCCCAAACGACCAACCCTAATAAATGGATCTAACAGAAGCCGATTATGGAGCTGAACCGATAGATAAATGGTCAATATCACCAGGTCGATCCAGTAAATTACATCGCTCGCTACTGTTAAATTAAAAGCGAGTTAGTTCGTGTCATTGCGGCCCCGGTTCTCTTTCTTATTGGCTCTTATTTTCCTCTTTTCCTCAACGTGAGACTTTGAGTTACGACCCTCAAGCATTTCTTACATTTAATTTTATTGAGCTGCCTTTATTTTAGTTTCGAATGAACATTTAAAAGAAGAAAATGTACAGAAATTAAAACTTAGAGCCATTTATATAAATTTGGTTTTGCCTTTAAATTCTTCTTTTATTACGTAATAGTATATTATGTTACAAGGACGAAAAATGCAGTATTTCGGACGTAATGCGGGAGATTACTGGACGAGGCAAAGCCGAGGCCGGTAACCCTCATAGTCCAAAATACATTTTTCGTCCGTATGACATACGATATTTTATATCCGATTGTGGTTTTGTTCCGATTATAAAATGATGTAAAAATAAAGTAAGCCAATACATTTTATCTTGCATGGTAATTTGTCGCTTTTAATGTTTGTCGGTTAACAATGAAACCTGTAATATGCGTATTTTTCAATATAACAAATAATTACTTAAATTAATAATATCATTTGACGTTTTGTCACTCAGGCAATAGTTTTAAAACTTGAAAACACAAAAATGGAAATAGAAAATGATAGTAAAGATCTTATTGTATAGGTACGCCACCTGATATACGAGAAACTGCCAATGAAGTCATGTTACATTTGTTGCCACAAAACTCTAAGGAAATACAGGGTGTTTTTTTAAGGTCGACGAGCGGCCATATCTCGGAAACTACTGGGCATAGAAACTCAGGAAAAGAAAAATGATAATTTAAGTGGCCATGAGAAAATTCTGGAAATAATTTTTAAGTTGCGCATTTTGCCGCAAGAGGGCGTAATTGAAAAGTAAATTTTAAAATTTTACATAACTCCGAAAATTCCACATTAAGCTATATGTTTGATAACACCATTTTAAAGCTTGGACAATTATGCATCATTTTCGTCTTATGCTCATTGGCGTACCGACTTTAATAAGAGTGGTGGAAGCTGTTGAAACTGTAATCATTTAAATTGCTGTAACTTATAAACGACTTATCCGATTTTAGCAAACTAAAGACTGTTTGGAAGAGAAATGTATGTACTTTCACCAATCGTATTTAGTTGTCCATTATAGTTCTAAAAAAAAATGCTAGAGGGCGCAATTTGCAATAACAATACATTTTTTGATTTTACTCCGAAAAAATAAATCATACGGTATAATTATTATACCATAATCGAAAAGTAGATGAAATTTGTTAGAAAAAATATTACAACCGCAGCTCGATATCTCCGTTCGTTTCAGCGTTATCGCCAATAGAATAATTTTTAATACAAATTGCGCCCTCTAGCAATTTTATTAGAAACTATCGTATACCAATAGATATGACAATTGAAGGTACTTCCAAACAAGCTTAAATTTAGTAAAATCGGATAAGTCGTTTAGAAGTTACAGCGACTTTAATGTTTACACTTTCAATAGCTTCTCCCACTCTTAATAAGTGAAAGTGTAAACATTAAAATCGCTGTAACTTCTAAACGACTTAACCGATTTTACTAAATTTAAGCTTGTTTGAAAGAAAAGGGTAAGTACCTTCAATTGTCGTATCCAATGGTACAATATAGTTTCTAATAAAATTGTTAGAGGGCGCAATTTGAATTAAAAATTATTCTATTGGCGATAACGCTGAAACGAACGGAGATATCGAGCTGCGGTTTTAATATTTTTTCTAGCAAATTTAATTTACTTTTCGATTAAGGTATCATAATTATACCGTATCATTTATTTTTTCGGAGTAAAATCAAAAAGTGTATTGTTATTGCAAATTGCGCCCTCTAGCATTTTTTTTTGGACTATTATGGACAACTAAATACGGTTGGTGAAAGTGCATACATTTCTCTTCCAAACAGTCTTTAGTTTGCTAAAATCGGATAAGTCGTTTATAAGTTACAGCGATTTACAAGATTACACTTTCAACAGCTTCCCCCACTCTTATTAAAGTCGGTACGTCAATGAGCATAAGACCAAAATGATGCATAATTGTCCAAGCTTTAAAATGGTGTTATCAAACATATACCTTCATGTGGAATTTTCGGAGTTATGTAAAATTTTAAAATTTACTTTTCAATTACGCCCTCTTGCGGCAAAATGCGGAACTTAAAAATTATTTCCAGAATTTTCTCATGGCCACTTTAATTATCATTTTTCTTTTCCTGAGTTTCTATGCCCAGTAGTTCCCGAGATATGGCCGCTCGTCGACCTTAAAAAAACACCCTGTATATGAAAGAGCTGACAATTTATGGATTACCGGCAAGAAAAAAGTATACAGTCGTTCTCGTAAAACGTTTCCTTAGTGTATATGGTGGATTTATCGAAAACTGTGAAGTCATCTACTTTGTGGTCGCAGTATTCCATGTTTCTATAGACGATATATTGGGGCTGTGTCGCACTAAAGGACCACTCTGTAGTTATACAGTGTGACCAGTAAAGTCCGCATCATATGGTATTTTTTTTATTAATAACTTTATTCAAAATTTTACTTTGCCATCCAGTTCTGCTTCGATCGAGATGAAAAAAATAGTAGTCACGTGATTCGCATTATCTGTCCAATTTTAATTATTTCCAAAAAATCATTCAAAAGTGGGGAATTATATATTTCTGAAAGTATCGAAAAAAGTTATAACAAAAAGTTTTTTTAAATGCAGTTTCTAGCCCACATGCAAAATTTTAGCTGCATAAGATAATTTTGATTTTTTACCCATATTTTGTAAATTGCACCATTTTTGCAAAATAAGACTCAACGCAACCGACATAAAACTTCTTAGTTTTGACAATGCTTTATTTCAGATACATTTTCTTTAAAGTAGCGCCACATTAAATGTATGTTTTTCTACAAAATCAAAATTGGGCTATTAAAATTTGGTCGCATGTGATGCAAAGTTTATTTGTTTTTGACCCTGTATAAGGTAACTTCATAAAATAAGTATTTTTGAAAACGTAGTTTGTGTCTGAAAGTAATACACCTTAATATTAAGACAAAAAATAACACAGTGTCATCAGTAAAGTATTTATTAAGTGGAAAATAAATTTTATTGGTGGGTAAAAAATTAAAATTATCTTATGCAGCTAAAATTTTGCATGTGGGCTAGAAACTGCATTTAAAAAAACTTTTTCTTATAACTTTTTTCGATATTTTCGGAAATAACCCCACTTTTGAATTATTTTTTGGAAAAAATTAAAACGATGCGAATCACGTGACTACTATTT
The DNA here is from genome assembly GCA_963969555.1 of Polydrusus pterygomalis. Taxonomy (NCBI): domain Eukaryota; kingdom Metazoa; phylum Arthropoda; class Insecta; order Coleoptera; family Curculionidae; genus Polydrusus; species Polydrusus pterygomalis. Next base: position 28,744,551 of record OZ018379.1, read on the forward strand.
TTTTCTTAAGTTTCATCTCGATCAAAGCAGAACTTGATGTCAAAGTCGAATTTCGAATAAAGCTCTTAATAAAAAAAAATTCACAGATCTTGCACCTTACGCACGCATCCTATGTATTGAAAATACCTGACACAGCTTTAAAATAAACCGCATTATTTCGCCTTAAGAAGCCTACTGTTGCTCTGTGTCCCATTACGTTTGGGACACCCTGTATATTAATTAAAACATATTATAAATAATCCCAAAAATACGAAAACAAAAATAAAAGTTTGACACCCTTTATCTTGGTTGTTATCAATTTTGGGATAATGCAAGTTTAAATAAATCGCGTTATTTTGCCTTAAGGAGCCTGCTGTTGCTCTGTGTCCCATTACGTTTGGGACACCCTGTATATTCACTAAAACATATTATATTAAATGTATGTTTTTATTTCTAAGAATAATTAATATAAATTTGTTTATAAACAATAATATTCACATAGCAGACCAACCAAGGTGAACTATAAATAATCCCAAAAAAACGAAAACAAAAATAAAAGTTTGACACCCTTTATCTTGGTTGTTATCAATTTTGGGATAATGCAAGTTTAAATAAATCGCATTATTTCGCCTTAAGGAGCCTGCTGTTGCTCTGTGTCCCATTACGTTTGGGACACCCTGTATATTAACTAAAACATATTATATTAAATGTATGGTTTTATTTCTAAGAATAATTAATATTAATTTGTTTATAAACAATAATATTTACATAGCAGACCAACCAAGGTGAACAATTGCCTTATATTCAATCGGTCATAATATTATTGTCTAAGCCTACTTATGCTATGTTTTTAAATTATACTTATTTACCCAACGGTACAATAACATTTTCTGAGAAATCAATAATAAAAAAATTATCCCATTTGTTAACCAAATTTGGGCGGACCCTGTAATATGCAATTATTGTGCTCCAACTTTTTGCCTCCCGTTTTTTTTTTTCGATACAACATTCCGATTTAAATAACGTGAACTTACCTTAGTTATAACTTATCTCAATAAAACACTTTTTAACAAAGTTACTATGGCGTTCTTTAAAACACAAACTAAACTAAACATTATTCATTATTTACTTGCCGACTTTACGCTGATTCATATTTATATTTCTACCAAGTCTTATCAGAGTATTGTAACATAATACTTTCACCGATCTAGATATTGCGCTGTTGGCCGCGACATCGACATGAGCGACATTGACATGCAATGCAAAGTTTGCGTAAACACGATCCCAATAGTATTTTCAATACTAAAAAATCCCATACGATGCGGACTTTACTGGTCACACTGTATATTGGTATCATGATTTTATAAAAAATGACGTAGCACTTGTACCAGATAATATACGATTGAAAATTGTTGTAGGTAGGCAACCATTTGAAAAGTCGTAAATCCTCATATCGAAAATACCAGAGGGTAAATTACGTTTGACCAAAAATTATAACGCAATTGTGTTTACGCTTTAGGGACACATCGGTAATGGCAAAATAACTAGCTGGATTAAACTGGCTATCAAATTATAGGGTTATATCTATATATGTAGAAATATATGTAGGCTACGTTAAATATACATAATTTGGCATTATACTGGCTTATCATATTCGGGCAGTTCTATGAACATCGATGTAATTATATTTATTATCTTATACACGCTGTCTATTATGAATGTTCCGCTATTGGGTTATCGGAAAGAGTTAGAGCGTAAGTTAAATTGAAGTTAGGCGTGGTAATTTATTAACAAAATATAAATAGGAATTTAGCATTATCGGCATACCTATAAAGTCGCCACAGTGGTTCTTTTCCCGTGCGTCATCACTTTTACTTACGTCATCAAAATCGTATGAATCAAATCAAAATTACGAGACGAAAAAAGTCAAAACTAAGTTAAGTTCATAAAGTGGACGTGCCTGCCTACCGTTTGACGTACCTACATAATATCCCGAAAAATTATTATTTATTTTAAGTTTTGCCCGGCATTCTCTATTATCTAAAAGAAATTGACAAACAGATGTTAATACATTTAATACTATTTTTAAAGCTTAAAATCTACAAAAGTTTGGTGTTTTATTGACTATTAAAGTCGCAAAAGTCAAATTTTTAACATCCTTTCGTTTAAGGGAATTTAGCCAATGCCGTAAACTTTTCAAAGAACTTTACGGTTAGAACATTTAAAATAAATAAATTAGGTATTATAAAAATCCATAAATACTTACCGCCAAAACAGATGGTGGGTATAATTAGCTCTAAAAAGAACTATTTTTAGAAAAAGAAACAGTTTTAAGGCACACAGATTTACAAAATACGAATTAGATTGGCAGATCAAAATAAGGTTGACAATGACGTTCTAAAATACAACGGTTGTCAACTAAACAAATAAAAAAAGTAATTAATTGACGTTTATAGTTTTATTCTTGTCTAGCACATTATATTATTGCGGAATCTTGGAGACGTTCTTTTATGCTTTTATTCAAACTTGTTACTGTAATAAACAAGGATGCAGAGTTATTAACCACGTTGAGTCCTGATCGTTGATTGATGACGCACGGGCAAAGATCCACTGTGGCGACTTTACACACAGTGTGTATCAGCCAAATGGACTAAATTCGATAATAAATACAAGAAGGCGTGTCCGAAAAAACGCTTGGAGACGTCGATTGGTATTTCTAGTTGCGCATTTTTTTCAATAAAAACTTTTTATACAGGGTATGTCATGTAACAGTGACCAATACCAACTTTCTTATTTTAAATGCAACACCCTGTATATTATTTAATTTTTGAATTCTCAGAAAATATTAGACATAATTTATGTACCATATTATACTATACCTATTATTAACAGTTTCGGAAATAATAAGTGTTTTCAGATTTATTGCATTTCAGCGTTTCTTTTTACTGATATGAAATTTAAAAACGGTATAAATAGCTTCAGCGGCGCACCCAGGATTTTATGTTAGGGGGGGCCCGCCAACCAGTGCCGAAAGCAATTTTTTTAATAAACTTATAAGTTACGCATTTTTCTAGAACTTTGGAGCTTTTTTAACAGGTAAGTACTCTTGGAAGATCGCAATAGCCTAATTTAATCGAGGTAAATATCTAAAAAATGTACTTTTTAAAATATCCACTTTAATAATTATTCCGGACTAAACATACTACTCTTTTTACCAAATAAAGTATAGGTAATAGTAATGACGACCTATCCATAAGACAAATATATTTATTTAAAAATATAAATTAGTACAAAGCACAACAATAAACAATATTTTATAAATAATAGAAACCAAAACTTTTTCATAACACCTTTGCATTTGTTAAATATGTAAATAAATCTAATTTTTTTCGATCCTTATAAAGTTTATTTAAAATTTCTTCACAAGAAACAGGAACATTCTTATGAATAAATAAATTTGCCAAACCATTAAATCTTACTTGCCCGGTGACATTTCTTAAGTACGATTTTAAGTACTTTAATGTGGAAAATGACATTTCAGAGGTAGGTACTGATGGTGACGGTAAGGGTAACAAAAATTTGCAAAAGTTTTTTTTATATTGGGAAATATCATACCATTACATTGAATATTATATAGCTTAAACATATCGGAGGGTATTTCTTTGCTATCTGTAAACTTGTTGTTCCATAATTTAAATTCGCATATTAGAATGCTTTCATTATAAAAAATTTCAAAAAATAAATAATTTGCATAAAAAGAATGAAGGCTGAGAAAGCTTTGCAAATTTTCTACTTGTTTATTGGGACGGGGCAATAAACAGTTAAATAGCAAATTGGAAATTAAAGTTTTTTTTTACTGGGTTAGTGGGTATAGTTGAAGTCAATTTCATTGGGGATTTGGGGGGGGGGGCAAGGCCCCATTTGCCGCCCCCTGGGTGCGCCACTGAATAGCTTTGTTTATTTTTGTTTAAAACTCCTGACCTTAGTAAATTGTTGTCTGTCTGCATGACAGTAGTTGTCAGTGGTATAGTCGTTTGAATTTCGTTAACTGCATATCAGAAAAATGGTTTATTTAACAGAAATGCACAAAATAACAAGTCTACAGATGATTGGTTATGGAGATAACACACGGATACAAATGGAAACAAACTTATAAAAAATTTTATTTAATTGGCAAGACGTTCGCGGCAAGCATTTTCAACATCTCCTAAGTTATGTTTTTTTTTTGTTTTTTACATTATCAAGTATAATTTATCCAAAGTCAGTGTGATGACATTCCAACCATTCCATCTCTTTGAGACTGTTTAGGTACCGCCGTTTGTATGCCGTATGGAATGATTGGAATGTCATCACACTGACTTTGAATAAATTATACTTGATAATAGTATATTACATACCGAAGAGGAAAGTGTTTCATTACTGTCGAGAGATTAGTTAGTTATCCGAGACGCGAAGCGTCGAGGTTAACTTTAATCTCGTGACAGTAATGAAAACTTTCCTCTTAGGTTTGTATACTATTTTATTTACAACCACACCGTTAATTGAAAATTAGATAATACTTGATTTTTCCAAAAAAATGTAGTAAAAATGTCAAAAAATGACATTTATTGTTTTGACCCCAAACAAAAATATGCTGGTTGAATGACAATAATGAGGGCAATGAGTGAAGGAAATGGGTGAGAGAAGTGGGTGAGAGAAGTGGGTGAGGGAAGTGGAAGAGGAAAGTAGACGTAGGTAATGTGACACTTCCAAACTTTTAAAAATGTTGTAATGTCAGCATTACATGTATGGTTATAAATAAACAGTATTACTTATTAGTTTTTGAGTGTGTTGTCAATTTTTGCATTAAATTTGAAAACACTTAATATTTCCGAAACAAATAGGTATGCACCTATTATTTTTCTTATACTCTTTATTATATTCTCCTGATGATGAGCGTGTATACGTTCGAAACATGTAGAGATTTTACCCGTTATTAAACTTTATTTATTTTAATATACCAGTGTAGGAAGACTTAAAGTGTCTTATTTTTTTCCTTTCAAATAGGTATAGGTTATTGTACATAAAATATGTCTAAATTTTCTGAAGAATCCAAAAATTGAATATTATACAGGGTGTGGCAGTTAAAATAAGAAATTTGATATTGGCCACTGTTACATGACACACTCTGTATAAGAGTTTTTGTTGAAAAAAATGCGCAACTAGAAATACCAATCGACTTGTCCAAACGTTTTTTCTGACACCCCTCCATGTATTTATTATTGAATTTATTCCATTTGGCTGATACACACTGTATATACCCAGTGACGTAAAAGGTATTTATTCCCCAGTTTTCCGTCTTAATGTAAATAAGTCTAAGAAAAATCATAATATTTACCGCCGGTAAGTCAAACTGATTGCGACGTACCGCAAATATGGAGAATATGACATAACGGTCAGCTGTCATTAAACAGACTTTACCAGTAGGTAAAGTTAAATAACACATTTTAGTAAAAATGTGTTATTTAACACAATTACACAAAATTGAAATGGCCATACATATATTATGTATTTTTTGCAAGAACTTACTCCAGGTTTGACTAATTTATTTCGTTAACATGTAGAAGCAGATGTTCATGATGATCGAATATAGTTACGCATTTCAATATGTCATAAATGCTCGACAATATTTAAGTGAAGTTTTTACAAACCGCTGGATACAAAAAAGGGGAACCATTGAATTGCCGCCACGATCGCAGGACCTTAACCCTCTAGATTATTTACCTACAGGATCACCTAAAAAACGAAGTTTACGTAACAAAACCAGAAAATTTAGAGGAACATAGGCAACGACTTATAGACGAAACTCACCAAATAATCCCGGTTATGATACATAATGTCAAGAATGAATTTTACTTTAGATTAGGGGTTTGTCAAGAAAGAAAGGGGCAACATTTAAAACAATTTTTAAAGTGAAACAAATTGCGTCTACATTACCACAATGCAAAAGTAAATAGTGGGTCGTATTCCTTTTTTATGCCACATACCATCACATATTTGAAAAAAAAATTGGGGGCGGTTTCTACCCCCCGAAAAGAGGGGTAAATTTTATGAAGACACGAAAAAAGTATGCCAACGTAAAAATAAACGCAGCCGTAGTTCTATAATTTTTCAGCAAATATTATGTCAATGCCAATGTTATGTTTTGGAGGGACGCATTGTTTTCGAAATACACCTTATTTAAAAAAAAACTCTTCATTTCTTTTAAAACCTACCGATTTTAATAGAATGGATCATTCATTAAAAGAAATTATCTGAAAATTACCACAATTTGGCATATAAATGCAACTAAAATGTATTGTATAATTTATAATATCCAATATTATTGGCTCTTAATAATACCAATTACTGCTAATAGGAAATTGCATATTATTAAGCTCTGGTCGAGCTTCTCCTATGAAATAAATTTATATTTAATTATCCTGGCACCACGATTTAATGGGAAAATATTTTCGTGATATGAATACTAGGTTCGACATTAGTCCGTTTTGTAAAATGCAACACTAAGCATATGAGAGCTTTTATTTTATTTAAAAAAGTTGGGATTTTTTGTCTAAAAACGATATTTTATTAATTTTAAGTGCAATGTTTATTATCTGTAGCTAATTCTATCCATGAGTGAGTGATACACGCTTCCTAGCTATACAGTTGGTTGCTACGGCCAAGAAAACAGTACTAGCTGAAGCAAAAAGCAAATGGGAAAGACACTGGTTAAATTTATCAGGTCTAACACACTCAAAAGCATTTTATAAACAGCCATATTAACCAACAACTAACTGAAAAACTACTAGTGCTCAATAGGTCATGCCTTAAAGCACTAGTAGGATTGTACACCGGCTACTGCAGACTGTGACACCATATGTATAAAATTGGAATAGCTGATGAATGCCGGCTTTGCATGGAAGATGCAGAAACAGCAGAGCACGTAATGTGCACTTGCCCCGCAGCAGGAAGAATCAGATTCGCCCTATTTGGCGAGGTGACTCTGCTGCCGGATGACATGAAAAATGTCTCTCCCAATACCGTCATTAACTTCATCAAAAAGTTAGACCTATTGGGGGAAATATAAAAAAGGTGTGAGCCACAATAGACCGCATGGTCGCAGTGGAGGGTTAGCTGTAACCCACTCACTTTTAACCTACCTACCTACCTATACAGTTTGATCATATCATTACTAGCCGAGTATAATAGAACGCTGTAGGAAAGTCATCCCCTAGTTAAACGTTAAATATTCACTTGTTTTTTTCACGGACAGGTCTGTATTCTGTTTCACTTACTCCCCCTGCCGAAGAAAAAGAAATAAAATGATCAATAAACCAATAATGATTGCATTTTGTTCCGAATGTGGGGGTGCGCAGTGGAGAAACCGGGGGAAGAAAGGGGCATATGCCCTCCCCTGCCTCCAAGCAATTACCTACCTATAATAAAAGCAAAAACGAAATTTTGTCAAATTTGCCCATATTTCTTTTTCTGCTTTTATTAATTGATAAATCTAACCTTTTTTTACTTAAAACTGTAGATAATTGGACTCCAAAGATGGATTGGAAGAGTGACAAAATATTAATCAAAAAACGAATTGGCGGACAAATCACTAGTATTTAGTATTTGTTGTTGTCATAACATGTCACATGTCAAAACGCAAGTGTTTGATTGCCTAAAAATGACAGGTATAAATTTTTCTGTAAAATTTTCTACCGTGCGAGCAAAAATTATTTGCATCAAAGAGGGCTTGAATTAAAAAACGTGGGGCTTGGTTTAGATCACAATGATATGGGGACGATATATCTAACCAAATCTAGGTTAAAATTTTGTCAAATTTATATTATGACGTGATATGCCAAACTAATGAGTAATAAAATAAGTAGACAAATACAAATTTATTTTTGTTGTTTACAAAATAAACAAAGTAAGAATATACAGAAAGAAAAAGAAAAATAATTACATAAATTACTGAAATTGGCCACCGCCATGATCCAAGCCTAAATTCACACGTCTCTTCATATTTTCGAAAGTGTTGACCAGGATCTCTGGAGAAATGTTACCACATTCTTGGATAATCCTGTCTTGAAATTGTTCTAAATTTGCAACTGGTGTTTTAAAAATAGTGTTCTTTAAATGAGGAAAAACGAATTAATCCATAACCGTTAAACAAGGTGATCTAGGTGGGAATTCAATGTCCGATAGAAAACTGATCAACCTGTCGTCGAAAAAATTGCGTAAGTAGTTAATAGTTTCGGCGGCTGTATGGGCGGTTGCACCGTCCTGTTGAAAATATCCAAACCGTAGTTCGTCGTCAAGTAATTGCTTCACAAATGGATTCAAAATATTGTCTCCATACCGCTGTGCTGTAACTGTGTCATGGAAAAAAAAAGAACCAACAATTCTTCTTCGGGAAACAGCTAACCAGACACCAATTTTTGAGGGTGCAATGTGGACTCTACAAAAAAATGGGGATTTTCACTACTCCACATTCTGAGAATTTACATAACCGGAGAGGTGGAACCAGGCTTCATCCGAAAAAAATGTCAGGTCTAATAAATCATTTATTTCCAATAAATTTTGGGTAAACCTATTAGAGTCATTCCTGCGTCTTTCAAAATCTGCGGCTTGTATTTCTTTGAATACTTGCACTTTATAAGGAAATAAATTTAGCTGCTTCTTAAGAATAGTCCTGCATGTTCCATAAGATCTTCCCACTTCTTGGGACAGGCGTCTTATACAATTTGTGGGCGTATTTTGCATTATTTCACGAACGTTTGCAACAAGTACTTCTGTTCTTACACATGGTCTTCCTGCTCCTTTTTTGTGTTGTATAGAACCTGTTTCCCTAAACATAGCCACGGTATTTTTCAGACAATGATAAAAATCCCCAGCAATAAAAAAAATGTTAGGAAAATGTTCGTGAAAATCGTCCATGCACAAACCCGGATTGTATTGCCACTCACCATTTACTCTAACCCTGTTTCGAAAATACCCTTCAACCATGAATGTTTTGTGCTGTTCCGTAAAGCCCATTGTGTGAATAGTTCAAGAAATTGGAAAAAATAGCGATGAATTAAATTAGTTGTAACGACTGTCAAAGATGACGGAATAATTGATTGATTGTTAATTCAGGTAGTTACTGACACCCAATAGGTATTAAGCTCTACGGCTAAGCATTACGTCCTTAGATGCAAGGCCCTCTTTGATGCAAATAATTTTTGCTCGTACGTTACAAAATACACCAGTATTTTTGAATTGTTTTAAGGAATGGATGGATTCTTTGTTACCAACCTTATTTCAGTAAAATCATTTACCCTGTATACTCATTATGACTTCAGCTACTTAAGCTTCAACATAAGAAAATAATCACGCTTTAAGTTTAAATCTGTTTGTATAATAAAAAAAAAACTGCTTTATAACCAAGATCAGCAAAGAAATTTGTAAAACTGCTATGTTTAAAGTAAAAGTTTGCCAGCCGTTGTCGAGATTTAGACGGAGAAACTTGATTAGCTTCGCTGTAGCGTAGAGCATTGCGACGAATTGAAACTGCGACAAACAACGTCGGCAAAACACCATAAACGAATTGACCAAACATCAAACATTGTTACGGCAGTCGCTCTCTGAATACCAAGTTGTATAAATTAGATACAAATATAAGGGATGGAATTATGTGGAAAAGAAAATTCAAAGCCGAAGCCAGCCTGGAATAAATAAGATGTTTATTTTTCCCAAGCAAACAGTGTAAATGGTTAAAAGGGTTAAATTCAAAAAGGTCGATTTAATTTAAAGTTGCTGGTATTAAGGAGCCTTTTAAAGATTTTTTTTTGAAAAAGTCAACAAAGAACGATGTAGTGCGGCTCATATAGAGGCTTTGCAGGTGATATATAAGTACAGAATGCATATAAGGATTAGCCCCCTTCAAGCCAAGCAAAAAAAATAAAATTGGGAAAAATTAAAAACACTTTTTTGATAAAAGCATGAAAATTTCTATTTTGTAAATGTTTAAGACCGACTAGAAAATAAACACTTTCTGGACAATTTATCGTCTAGAAAATAACGTTTTATCGATCAAGACCGGAAAATGGATGTGAGGGACCGGCGTTTTTCATTTTTCCAATCGCTCTTTGATAATACAATCTACCTTGATTTCGTTACTATGATAACAACATTTCGATGTATTGTCGAGTGACAGTTTGTTGATTTTTAATTTGCTGTTTATGGTAAACTTTTCGCGAGTACGCAAATTTAAAAATACTAATTCAGATTTTGATTTATCCGGCACGGAAAATGAGATTCCAGAAAGAAATTTTGAAAGCAGCAAGGACAGCGAAAATTGGTGTCGAGAAAAAAAAAGGGGAAAATGTAAAAGAAGAACACGCAACCGAAAATTAGTGTTTTACCGGTCTCTAAAGCTTCCAGGACTCGCCTACGGCTCGCCCTGGAAATGCTTGTCTCGACCTGAAAATCACTACTTTCCGGTCTTGTAACGTAAATTAGTATACTTGCTGATTGTGGGCTTAAACTAATTTACTTAATTATTATTCATAACGATAATGATTTTCGCCTTTCGTTTATGGATAATGAGACCTATCAATTTTGAAAAACTATTCTTTTTGACAATTTTACAATTTAAAAAATTATTTCTTGTAATTTTTACTAATTTTCAATAAAAGGTCTTCTCAAGACAAAGGAAATTCTGTGCAATTTTTGTATAATAAAAAGAATGGGGCAAAATAACAACGTTGAATTTGCTGAGTTACAGAAAATTACATGGTCCTGTGTAGGAGTGTACAATATGTAATAATATACAGCGTTATGACGAATCAGCCTTTTATATAGAATACCGCCCACTTAACCAAGAATCGCTTGGACTAGTCAAATTTATTTTCTTATAAAAAATGCTACATGTATCAACTTTAATTTTTTTAATGAAACATTGTTTATTTTTACATTCTACCGTGCGAGCAAAAATTATTGGCATCAAAGAAGGGCTTGGATTAAAAAACGTGGGGCTTGGTTTAGATCACACATCTAACCAAATCTAGGTTAAAATTTTGTCAAATTTATATTATGACATGATATGCCAAACTAATGAGTAATAAAATAAGTAGACAAATACAAATTTATTTTTGTTGTTTGCAAAATTATCAAAGTAAGAATATACAGAAAGAAAAAGAAAAATAATTACATAAATTGCTGAAATTGGTCACCGCCATGCTCCAAGCGTAAATTCACACGTCTCTTTATATTTTCGAAAGTGTTGACCAGCATCTCTGGAGAAATGTTACCACATTCTTAAATAATCCTTTCTTGTAATTTGTAATTGTTCTAAATTTGCAACTGGTGTTTTAAAAATAGTGTTCCTTAAATGAGGAAAAACGAAGTAATTCATAACCGTGAAACACGGTGATCTAGGTGGGAATTCAATGTCTGATCGAAAACTGATCAATCAGTCGTCAAAAAAATTGCCTAAGTAGTTAATAGTTTCGGCGGCTGTATGGGCGGTTGCACCGTCCTGTTGAAAATATCCAAAACGTAGTTTGTCCGTCAAGTAATTGCTCCACAAATAGATTCTAAATATTGTCCCTATACCGCTGTGCTGTAACTGTGTCATGGAAAAAAATAGGACCAACAATTATTCTTCTTCGGGAAACAGCCAACCAGACCCCAATTTTTTGAGGGTGCAATGTGAACTCTACAAAAAAATGGGGATCTTCACTACTTCACATGCGTGTATTCTGAGAATTCACATAACCGAAGAGGTGGGACCTGGCTTCATCGGAAAAAAATGTCAGGTCTAATAAATAATTTATTTCCAATAAATTTTGGGTAAACCATTGAGAATAATTCCTGCGTCTTTCAAAATCTGCGGCTTGTATTTCTTGGAATACTTGCACTTTATAAGGAAATAAATTTAGCTGCTTCTTAAGAATAGTCCTGCATGTTCCATAAGATCTTCCCACTTCTTGGGACAGACGTCTTATACAATTTGTTGGCGTATTTGGCATTATTTCCCGAACGTTTGCAATTAGTTCTTCTGTTCTTACAGATAGTCTTCTTGCTCCTTTTTTGTGTTGTAGAGAACATGTTTCCCTAGACACAGCCACAGTTCTTTTCAGGCAATGATAAAAATCCCCAGCAATAAAAGCCATGTTAGGAAAATGTTCGTGAAAATCGTCCATGTACAAACCCGGATTGTATTGCCACTCACCATTTACTCTAACCTCGTTTCAAAAATACGCTTCAACGATAAATGTTTTGTGCTGTTCCGTAAAATATTGCGTCAATTGTTCAAGAAATTGGAAAAATACGACTGTCAAAGATGACGGCATAACTGATTGATTGTTAATTCAGGTAGTTACTGACACCCAACAGGTATTAAGCTTTACGGCTAAGCATTACGTCCTTAGATTCAAGGCCCTCTTTGATGCAAATAATTTTTGCTCGCAAGGTACAATCAATTCCAGACATTTTTCATAAATTATGCCCTATATCTATCTTTAACCGTTTACGAAATATTAACACTTTAATGCTGGTATGTACCATTGACATGTTTCTTAACTTAGCAACATTCTAAACTCAAGTCACAATCTTTAAGGCATTGACAATGATAATTTACTATTTAAGTTTGAGACATCAAAAGGTCAATGAATGTAAATTAAATTTGAATTTTGCTCTGCTGCAAAATGCGCCTCGTTGAATATAAATGCTTAGAAATTTTGATTATGTTCGTGATGTTTCTTGAAAAATACCTAAATTGCCCGCCTATTAGCCAATCGACAGTATCTAAGGTAGCAATTAAGTGAAGAACTTTCCGTATTGTTAAAGATAGTGTTAAAAGTCGTCCTGGTATATAGCCGAAGCGAAAAAATAAACATCCTATTATCACTACAGGAAGTTTTTCATAGCTCAAGCACACAATTTGGGCGGGACTACTACACTACACATCAAAATTTTTCAAAAAAGAGAAGTTTCATCCCTAGAAACCAGTAATTGTACAAGAGTTATTGGATGATAATCTTGATAGCTATTAAATATATCACGGACTTCCTTATGACTTTTACTTTTATCTCTTCAACCCAACACAATCAAAATATCTATGCATTTATCTTCAACACGTGCATTTTACTGCAGGACAAAATTCAAATTTAATCAACATTCACTGACATGTTTTGCAAATGCAACAAAAATATTTAAACGAATATTGCCAATTTATTTAAACTCTAGAAAAACGATAAACTCTAATTTTAAAATATGTGCATTGTTGAGGCAGGTTCAGTGACTTTTGTGGAGAGCCAAAGAATTGTCAGGATGTTTAAATGTATCATTTTATTCGAATGGCAGGCGTCCAAATCGATGGAATGCTTTAGACAATTTTTGCTATTTTATAGCACTTACTTTTCATGTGGATGAGCAATGTTTGTAGATAGTGGTTTGGCTAGAGCAATTTGTAAAGTTTGTTTGTTTATTTGTTAGTCTTTAAAGTAGTTTATTCCAAATTGAAATTAGAAAATTTGGTATATTCTCTTTTATATTACCACAGAAGCAAGGCAAAAATTGTCAAGCTTTATTTACATTAAAGACCTTTTTCACAAAAAACAAAAATATTAAAAACATATTTAAATAAAAAAATAAATAATCAAGGAAGTATACTAGGTCCAATATTATTTATTTTATACATCAACGATATGCCTTTAGTTTTAAAAATGTGTAAGTTACGAATGTTTGCTGATGACACCTAAATTTACATTAATCTTTTGAATATTTTTGATGGTCTAACTAAATACTCTAAATTTTGAGATAAATATATTATTAAATTGGCTAAAACTAAATAATTTAAAATTAAATATTTCAAAAACTAAATGTATGGTTATGGGTAATAATTTAAATTGTCAAAATATATATATTGTAAATATATATCGTCGGTCTTATGGCATAAGGCCCTATCTCGTTTTTTGCAATTTTTCAGGAGAGCAATTTAAAGAAAGCTAATATCTTTACGTCAACAGAATACAAAGAACTCTACCGATTTTCGCTATCTTTTTTTGGAATTATGAAGAACAAACCATGTAAGTTTTTTGTGAAATACCACATTTCAAAATAGAAATTAACATTTGGTTGTAATAATGGTTTATGTCAGATAGGGCCTTTTGTAAAGACACTAAAAATGTTATTGGTATATTTTGGTCGAGATAGGCCCTTCAAAGTAGAAATAAAATGACCGATTTCCGCATGTTTTTTTATAATAAGTAAAACACAAAACAGTAAAAAATAACAAAAATAAAGAAAAACTAAATTTCATACTTAAAAAACATGATTAAAAATATTATTTTAAAACGAAAACAGAATAAACTCAGAAACAAATCAAATTTATAGTCATTATTTTAACATAAAAAACGAAAAATGTATCTCTACAAAAGTTAAATCTTTATTATTACAGCCTAATACTATAAACAGTAAAAAAAACGACAAAAAACTTTTATTTTATTTTTGAGTATGTGGTAATGAGCGGTAAAATAATTTATCTTCAGGCGAAGAAATAACAGGCTTAATGCCAGAACAAACTTTTGTCTATGCTATGTTCTTATACAATAATTATGTTTTAATATATATTTTAATTTAGTTAAATACATGCGTCCAGGAATGCTTTGTATTTTATATGACTTGCTACAATTTGTAATTTACAAAAACGTGGTCAAATAAATATGTCTATGTCTGCCTATTTCTATGTATATGTCTATACGATATATATTTTACTAACACTCTATTAGGTACAGATTATGGATATTCATGCCCCTCTTAGAACGTATAAAGTAGAGGTAAACAAGGACCTTAGTCTCCTTGGATAACCGACAACATAAATTACATGAAAAATCAGAAATCAAGCTTTATCGTTTTCGTCGAACGAAAGAACGCGAACATTGGAATTACTATAAGCAATTACGCAACTCAACAATCTCAGCTATCAGATCCGAGAAAAAAGCTTATCGAAACTATAAATTTCAAGCTTGCAGAATAAAAGAAAAATGGAATGACATTAGATTTTCATACTTTAACATAGATAGCCTTTGCTCTTTATTTAATTTTTGGACCATTAAACAATGGAGCATTTGCCTTTTTAAAGACATTGAACGGTATTGCTTGTCTACGTGGCTAGTTTTAAAAAATATTTTATTAGGATCTTCCTTTTTTACAAAAAACTCAAATACATCCGACCATTTAAATTCATTTCCGTTGTCATCCGTTTTCGTAGATTTAATTCTTAGGTCTTCGCTTAACTTTTTATAATCTAAAAAGTCTTTATAAATTAGATAGTAAACTTTATAAGGCTTGTTTTGCCTTGCCAAGCAAAATACTGGAACCAACTGTGACGGGCCTAAGTCAAGATTCTATCGAAAATTGTCACGACAAAAAGCCCTATCTCAAGATTTATGCTGTAATAAAACTGTTCATATTTCGAGATAGGCCCAAGTGTTTTGTCGCTTTTATAAAGAATTAAAATGATTTGAAGATAGGACCCTTGGCTAAAAACAAGTATACATTAAAACAACATATTCTATGACCTTAACGCATTTTGGCCCTATCTCGAGATAGGGCCTTATGTCATAAGACAGACGATATGTTGTAATTGATAGTCGTGACTCACGACTGCACCCAATCATACGTCACCAGCTCCGCCCCCCTCCCCCCTAGGTAGTATAAATAGGCTCGTAGCTTTGTAACTTGTTTAGTAGTTAGATGACAAAACCAGCTTAGGTACACCTTGTACCCAAAGCTGGCGAGTACGACGCAAAGCACACACTAGGTGCGCTGAGCCGAAGTACCAAACCGAGTGGTTTGAAGGTTTATACGCCTAAAGCGCGGAAACCGCAGGAACACGGTGAGTTTAGTCGGTAGGAATCCGACACTCCCCTGGTTGTATCAGTGCCCAGGGGGTTAGTCTTATGCAAGATTCTCATCGATAAAAAAAAACTTGTTTAGTATTCACCTGAAGACGACTGGAGATACTTACCATTTGAAACGTTGTGATATGAAAAACTAAATGCAATGAAAGTCCAAAACACATCTATTACTCATTTTAGTTTATGCAAAATATCTCAAAAACCAAAGAAACAAGAATCGATCCCCAAGCACCAATAATCTGCTAACATAATTTAGAAAAAAGAAAAGCACAAAGTCTTTCTCCACAATTTTTTATTCGAATAACTAGGCGAACCTAGAATGATTCATAATAAATTGAGTCGACATGTTTCGAGTGTAGAAACACTCATCATCAGGAAAACGAAGTAAATGGTACAGTGCTGATGTTGTTAGCAGTAGAGAAAATAACAAGTGAGACTAAGCCATAATGGAGCTTTCAATGGTACATATGAGGAGTGAAAAAAATTAAATAGTCAAAAGACAGAAAAGATTTCAGCATGCTGAAAAGTCAAGGACCAGTGCAAAGCCACTGTCTTGGTAGGGAAATGAAGAGAAAAAAGAAAAATTAAGGGGTTTTAAAAAGATTTTGTAAAAATTATTTTTAAGTGTATCTAAGTAATGAAAAATCTTTAGTTTAATTTAACTATATCGGAGACATGTGAAAGTGGTAAAATGAGAGGGAAAGAAAAAAGAAAAAATTGTTATTCGTAAAAGTAATGTAGATGCTTTCATTTAGCTTCAAATAAAATACTGTTGGGGTACCAGGCTTGTTACGGCCCAGTTACCCCAGCAGGAGTTAAAACTTACACGTTGTGTGCAAAAATAAGTTTTAAGAAATTAAAAAAAAGGTTTTGTTTTACTAGGACATCTTTCAAAGAAGTTCCACTGCAACCAGCACGTGTCAGACAGGAAAACATAATTGCCTAAAACTTTTCTCATTTAACCGTCTTTCTATCTGTTATAATTTCCGAGATCGCAATACCGTCAGCGCAAAATTCGGGCACCCTGTATAAACGATCGCCTTTATTATTAACAAAAGTAAATTAAGCCTGCAAATTAAGCTTATTGTGCTTTAAATCTGAAAATTACCGAATTACATTTGTATAGTAAGTGCTATGTTGCATAAACGTTTAATTTTTCGTCAAATGGAAGTTAAAATGTTCGTGATTTGGTGGTATTCATTTGTCAGGAAAGGCGACATTGCTGCCAATTATTCCCCATTGTGCAAAAGTTACGCCCCTTGCACATTAGCACCATTGTGCCCGGGACATAACAGACCTGTCCGCCTGTCGGTCTGCCAGTAACCTTACACGGTATTACAACTAGGAACGACCCCTCAACAGACACTCATAACTCTAAACATGAATAATTGTGTATACAGGATGTTTAATATAAAACTGAGATGCCAAAATAATTTAAGGAACTTATTTCCATATTTATTATCGAAGGAAACCCTTTGTTTAAAGTTAAGCCACGGATTACTTATTAGCAAATCTGTGGTAAAGCTTTAAAGTCTAATAAATCATTTAAATTTTGGGTAAACCATTGAGAATAATTCCTGCGTCTTTTAAAATCTGCGGCTTGTATTTTGACACATCATAAAAATTACTAGTTTCCATCTGTCGCTTTGTACACAGTTATACCCCTGGCTTCCCAAATACCTGCGAAAAAATGTCCTATAAGCTACTCCCCTTCGATATTGCCAATCATCCACAATAAATCATCCTTTTTTAAAAAATAATAAGTGTTATAGATCTCTGGTACAATCTTAATCTTACCAAATGCTTGAGGTGAGATGATAACCGAAAATTTTAAATCTTCGTAACTTCTGCTTATAGCAAGTAATCTTAGCGTTGCTGCAAGTCGCTCGTGTGGTGCAATAGCTTGTCTTAACTGCGTGTCTTGTTTGATAAGAGGGATTACTACTTTTAAAATAGTACAATGGGTTTAGATAATCCATTTACAAATAATTAAACCAATCTTCCTCCCGGATCCAGTTCATGGGAATAGTGGTTTTTCTTCAAAAACCATTCCTTCGCCTATTTTTTTTTTAATGGTTAATGCCGCCGCCACTGCACATAAATATATTACGTAGATTTTTGTTGAACGAAACTGCAGTCTCTTTTTCGTCATTTTGTTCATCCAACAGGTTGTCGAGCAAAGCTATCAATAAAGGCGTATACAGGGTGACAATTTAAAATCTTGAAATGGCCATATCTTAGGAACGAAAAACTGAAGAAAAAAACGCAAAAAACAGTTTCTATACAACTAAGGGGGAACAAAAACAAGCATATTATCCCACCCTTATCTGCAACCCCTTGGACAGGGTGAGATACACCCCTAAAATCTTAAATAGAAAGGGAGGTCGAGTGATACATCATTTTGAAGCTCTTGAAGAATGCTTTCCAATGGTACCACAGAAAGCTACATTTCAGGAAATTCTTCTCTGTTTATTAAGGAAAACAATAAATGAAAACACAATTTTGAAATTTTTTATTATTATTTAATTAAATGTTCAAAATGATTGCTACCAATATCCTGGCATATTAAGAGATATCTCTTAAGAATTCTAAACATTTTAAGCCTAGGTATTTTGTTTTGGTTTATTTGCTATGTTTTTTTTGTCGAAAAAAAAATTTGTTTATAAATATTCGCATTTTATTATCACAGAATTTGCTTTAAAAGTAATTTGTACTAGTATTATTATTTTAAGAACAGTTGACTTTCGGTTTAGTTTAAACAAAAAGCAGCACTTCTTATCTTTAACGATGGTGTACAGCACAGCTGAACGTGTAGAAATTATTTTCATTTATGGTTCCCAGGATCAATGTTTCTTAAGGACAGCTCAACGTTTTAACGAAAGGCATCCAGGTCAAAATGTAAGCCCGGAGTATGTTCGCCAACTAGTAGCCAAATTTGAAGAAACTGGTTCTGTCGCGAATAAAAAGAGAAATCAACCGAGACTAGCCGACGAAGCAGCGCAAATTGAAATTCTGGGGCAGTTTGCAATGAATTCAACTTTATCAACTAGTCAAGCAGCTGTAGCAACTGGATTATCTCGTGAATCAATAAGAAAGGTATTTAAATTTCATAAGTTTTATCACTATAAATTGCAAATACTGCAAGAACTTGGTGATGACGACCCGGACAGAAGAATTCAGTTTTGTAAAATAATGACAGATAGAATTACGGCACAACTTCGACTAGTTAAAAATATTTGCTTCTGTGATGAGTGTACCTTTTATTTAAATGGGCGTGTTAATAAGCAAAACTGTCGTTACTGGAATGACGAAAACCCCCACGTATTTAGAGAAGGGCATACCCAGTACCCCCGGAAAATTAATGTTTGGGCTGGTATATTGGGAGATGGTATTATCGGCCCAATATTTATACAAGGAAATTTAAATGGCGACATGTATGCTGAATTGCTACAGAGGTCTATCGAACCACTAATAGTGCGAGAATTAGAAAATCAGAGGGACATACTCGGAAATTTATCTTTAGAAGAACACTTTTTACATTTCCAACAGGATGGAGCACCTCCGCATTATGTAGTTCCCGTTAGGCAGTGGTTGGATGATAATTATCCCAACCAGTGGATTGGAAGAAGAGGTCCTGTTGAATGGTCACCTAGATCCCCGGACCTAACACGTCTTGACTTCTTTTTGTGGGGTCACCTAAAATCTGTGGTTTTTAAAACGCAACCTGAGTCACTAGAGCAACTTCAGCAGAGAATAATTCAGGAATGCCGTGCTATATCCAGAGAAACATTTGCAAATGTACGTGAAGAATTTGAAAGTAGGCTTTATTATTGTCTTCAAAACAACGGAAATAATTTTGACCATTTAATTAAATAATAATAAAAAATTTCAAAATTGTGTTTTCATTTATTGTTTTCCTAAATAAACAGAGAAAAATTTCCTGAAATATGGCTTTCTATGGTACCATTGAAAAGCATTTTTCAAGAGCTTCAAAATGATGTATCACTCGACCCACCTTTCTATTTGAGATTTTAGGGGTGTTATCTTACCCTGTCCAATGGGTTGCAGATAAGGGTGGGATAATACGCTTGTTTTTGTTCCCCCTTCGTTTTATAGAAACTGTTTTTTGCGTTTTTTTCTTCAGTTTTTCGTTCCTAAGATATGGCCATTTCAAGTTTTTAAATTGTCACCCTGTATACTAACATAAAAATTGAATAAGTTTTATGGCCAAAGTTGCCGAGTGAGTTGCAGAGTCTCCGTGCCGCATTTGGCAGAGCATCCTGGTGATCGAGAGGTTCTGAGTTTAATTCCCAGCAGATGCATAAAACTTTTTCAATATAAAAAAAAAACATTGTCTGCACACCGCTAAACATTTTTCATTTATATTTTGTACTTTCAAAGAAATACTATTTGTAACACGCTTTTATTAGCTTCACCTGTATGTTTGTTTGTAACCGACTTCTTTGAACCCAATTTTGACCCACTTTAAACGGTCAGATTTAATTTAAATTTTGTATACTTATCAACAACCGCTGACAATACATTATCCTGATCAGGATCGCCGGAATTAAATCATTTCCTTACAGATCCTCTGTATGAGAGTGAGAGAGATACAGCTCACCGTATGCGCATACGTACTATCTACCTACTTTCCCGCTCGAGCACTCGGCTTAATAGTGTTGGTATATTATTTCGCTATCAGTTGGTCCGTTGGCCGAGCGGGTTTGTTCGGGTTTCTGGATCCAAAGGTTTGAATCTAGCCATTAAAAAAAAAATGGATCCACTACTTTAAATCCAGCCATTTCAAAAAGTCATTATTAAATTAGCGACAGTATTTCATCTCTACTCCGGACCTCTCTATGACTATCTCTACTCAAAAAAACACGTTTTTCTTAACAATAACTCAAACTAAAAAATGAAAAATAGTTATAGTTTAAACAAACTAAAAAACACGCTTTAATAACACTGGCCGACAAGATTTTTGTAACACAGGTCAGCTCATTATTTTTATAATGGAAATACCCTTCTAATAATAGAAAAAATATTCGGAAAGCCCCAATACGTACCATTTTTCAATAGCTTAATAAGACCATTTTACATTAGCAGGTAGTCAATTTAATTAGGGGGCGGTTAAAATGGATGCATTTTATAACAGAAAAATTACCTGAACTGTATTACTTAGAATATTATACATAAAATTAACATTAAACATTAGTCTTCTGTTGAGTTTCGAAGTGAGTGGTTCTCTGTGTATAGATAAAAAAGTTTTTTTAAGAAAGAAAATGTCGAATCAAACGCGCCGGAGTTGCAAAATTTCTCCTGACAGATTTTGTTACATTTGTGGAGCATTTATGGTAAAATCACAAGCCAGGCCATTTTCTGAAAATGTAAAAAAAGCCTACTTCAAATATTTTGGTGTTTTAATTGGAGATCAAGACAAGCAGTGGGCTCCCCATGTGTGTTGTGTTAGTTGTAGCGTGTCATTGGTGGAGTGGATGCAGGGAAAGAGAAAAAGCATGCCTTTTGCAGTTCCAATGGTATGCGGAGAACCCACTAATCATTTTGACAATTGCTATTTTTGCCTGACAAAGACTGAAGATTATTCCAAAAAGGGAAAGCACAAGATTGACTATCCAAATTTGCAGTCTGCCATACGGCCTGTTCCTCATAATGCAGATTTACCAGTTCCCATTGCGCCTTTAAATCCGCAAAATATTGTTTTGGAAGATATTGGAGACAACGCATCATCAGGCACTACTCCAGGGCCCAGTTCCGGCGAGCCACATTTCATTGTTCAAAGTGAGTTAAATGATTTAGCACGTGATTTGGGGTTATCAAAGCAACAGTCAGAACTTCTTGGTTCCCGTCTTCAGGAATGGAACTTGTTAGCCAAAGAAACCAAAATTACAACTTTCAGGAAAAGAAATGCTACGTTTTCAGCATTCTACAGTATGGAAAATTCGTTGTGTGCGTGTACTGATATCGATGGTTTAATGCAGGAACTTGATATTGAGCATTCTCCCTATGAGTAGCGCTTATTTATAGACTCGTCTAAATACAGTTTAAAAGCTGTGTTATTGCATAATGGAAATTTAAAACCCTCTATACCAGTTGCCCATTCAGTGACGATGAAAGAAAATTATGAAAATATGCGCACACTTTTAAATAAAGTAAACTACAACAGGTATAAATGGCAGATATGTGGGGACCTTAAAGTTATAGGAATTTTAGTAGGACTTCAGGGAGGAGTTACAAAATATTGCTGTTTTCTTTATTTGTGGGACAGCCGTGCAGTAGATCAGCATTATGTAATAAAAGATTGGCTACAAAGAAGTGAATTTCAGCCGAGATCTCAAAATGTTAAGCTTGCACCTCTTGTAGATCCCAAAAAAGTCCTTCTGCCTCCTCTTCACATTAAACTTGGGCTGATGAAAAACTTTGTGAAAGCTATGAATAAAGACGGTGATGGATTCAAATATCTCAGACAAGTATTTCCCCAGTTAAGTGATGCCAAATTAAAGGAAGGCATTTTTATTGGGCCACAAATCAGAAAATTGCTGGACGATGTCAACTTTACAGAGAAGCTTACCAGGCAGGAACTCAGAGCATGGAACTCATTTGTTAGTATAGTAAGGGGATTTTTGGGCAACAATATGGATGCAAACTATCAACAGTTAGTTGATGAACTTTTAGATTCCTACAAATCGCTTGGTGCCCGAATGTCATTAAAAATTCACTTCCTTCATTCCCATCTGCCATTTTTTCCTGAAAATTTGGGAGCTGTCAGTGACGAGCAGGGTGAAAGGTTCCACCAGGATATCAGGACAATGGAAATTCGCTATCAAGGACGATGGGATCCAGCCATGATGGGTGATTACTGTTGGTTTTTGAAAAGAGAAGATATGACCCCTCATAAAAGGAAAAAAAAAATTTAATTAGTGTGTTTAGTTAATATTTGTAATGTTTGTGTTTTTCTTAGATGTATGGTATGTTTTGTAGGTGTAAAAATTTAAATATAGTCGATATACACAGTTAGAAAATTCCTAAATTATTTTTTCAATAAATATTAAATATTGTAACATTAAATGTGGTACTATAAATGTAACAAGAAAACGTTACGTGTTACAACTTTTTTTTTCTCATTTTCGTATTTGCATAGGTCCATTCTACCACAAGATGCTATTTAGCTATGTGTTATAACAAAAAAAAAATTTTGTCGGCCAGTGTAATAAATCAAACTAAAAAGCGGAAAATAAATACAGTTTAAAATAATTCTTGAAATTCTTAATATAGGCAAAACGTAATAATGAACGATAAACATTAGAATTATTGTGAAAAAAGCGTGGGGCGCTTTGTGCTATATTTTTCGTATAGCCAGCACACCACCAATGGGGAGCACAAGAAACGGTCTTGCTTTGAATATACAGGGCATTAATTCGATCTAAATTAGACTATGGTAGCTTAGTCTATGCGTCGGCTAGCAAATCTACCCTTAAAACTTTAAACACAGTCCACAACACCGCTCTTCGTATATGTCTAGGATCATTTAGATCTAGCCCCGCAGAATCTCTCAATTGTGAATCACATGAGATTCCCCTCTCTTTTCGTCGCGAACAGCTTCTTTTAACATATTCTGCTAGAGTTTCGGCTAACCCTAAGAATCCCGTTCACAGCCTTTTCAACACTGATCAGATAACATATCCTAACACTTCTAAACATCTCCACTCAGTCCCAGAGACTTTAAAAGATCTCTTAGAGACCAGTGACCTATCTAAAACATCTGTAAATTCAATTTCAACAATACCTCCATGGGCTAAAAAGATGCCATCTATTAATAAGTTCTTATGTAAATATAAAAAACATGATACTCCCAATTCAATTCTTAAACAATCCTTCTTGGAATTTATCAACGGCAAAAATCCCGAAAATATCCTATACGCAGATGCTTTAAAAAACGACCAGGGAGTAAGCTGCGCAGTCACAACAAAAACAACCATAGCAAGATACCTACTGCCTAGTTTATGCAGTATACATACCGGGGAATTACATGGAATTCTGATGGCCCTTAAAACTATTACAGGTGAGAATAAGACGGTCACCATATGTACAGATTCACTCGCCTCGATCCACTCCATAGAAAATATGTATACCCAACATCCACTAGCACAGAATATACACCATATATGCCAACAACTTGCTGAGCAAGATATCCAGATACTAATCGTATGGATACCATCTCACGTCGGTATCAGCGGCAACGAAAAAGCAGATCAAGCTGCCAAAGAAGCTCTGAGTTCGAACCTGCCCATTCAACAAATTCAGCTTCCAAAAGATCTGAAGAATCACTTCAAGCAAAACATCTTAAACAAATGGAAAAACTACTGGAACCACTCAAATACCAAGCTATCAAACATACAACCCAATATTACACCTAGTAACCTATCCCCCATGAGCAGGAGAAATGCAATCATAATACACAGATTAAGAATCGGACACACGCGCGCCACTCATGGGTACTTAATGGAATCGGACGAGACCCACCCTTATGTGACCACTGCAACACAATCCTTACAGTACAGCACATTCTCACAGTGTGCCCCAACTATGCTGGAAGCAGGCAAACCAACCATATGCAAGCAGATCTCCAAGAAACTCTAGGTTCACCCAGTCAATATCAAAATGTGATAAAATTCTTAAAAGACATTAACATATACAATTCTATATAAGCTTTTTTTTCTCACTTCTAATGTACCATATTCTCACTAGGTGTTCACCTTTTATTGCATAAATTATAGTATGCATATATACAGTTTTGTAGACGTGCCAATGGCCACAAGCAGCCGAGGCACTATATTTAAATAAAATTAAAAAAAAAATTAAAATAAACTATAATTATTTAACCTACTTTTTGCTTTTGGTTTTGCTGACGAACAGATACATCGATCTTAGCATAAATTCGATTTGGATAAAGTGTACAATATGGTAGTTTAATAAAAAAAACATTTACATATTAAATTTTCATTGGACGGTAATTGCATGCGTTTGTGGTCCACCTAGTTCGGTTATTCCGGACTATAGAGAAAATATATAATATTATCTTCTTACCCGGCAAGTTTAGCGAGAAAGCGTAATTCGCCCTCATCTCTGGCTTTTCATTTAAATAATAATTTAATTTGAAAGTTGCCGGCATACTCGGCAATAATTCCTATACGTTTGCGTTTCCGTTTAAATATTTTAATATCAAATATGTATTCGGAAATTGCACCCCTCACCAGGGGTAACTCTATAAGGCGTTATGTATGTGTTTGTCAGAAATTACTGGAGCTGCTGTAATGCGGTATTAAATTGTGATTTATATTTTATAGCGAGCTTTCTCGTTTTACTCGAATAATAAAAATTAAATATTAGACGATATATTTATAAAAGCCGAAGGATGTTAAAAAAATATTTCAAATTTTATGGCCTCGTAATTCATTTGAATTTTATTACAATAAAACACCATGGTGTCTTTCCACTACTTGTTATTAGTATTATGTATACCACGTATTGTTATGAAAGCTTAGAACTAGAATTAAAAACAGTGGGTATTATGGGTGTAGATGGATTTCTACGCCAATTGACAAAACAATTATTTATTTTTGTTATGGAAAAATCAATAGTACGACTTTGTATCAAAGCTCGAACAAGCAGATAAATTTTGCAAAACGTCGCAATCAACAGACAATGAAAATCAGCGGGTTATTGTGTAACCAGATACCCAAGAACCCTTTTTAATAATTACAATAATAGACGGTTTAACAAATCAAGGAGTAAGGTGTAAAAAAAATAAAGATAAAATATTACAAGTTAAAATCCGGTATTTATATGTTGTACTAGCGTGTACCCGGCCTGCGTTGCAATGCCAGGCATTATACGCCTCTGAGATAATAATAATAAGGCGAGTTCACCATCACGTCAAGATTTATAAATACAAACCCGAACAAACCTCTAAATTTATCAGTGTTTCTCTACAATATTATGCATGCATTGTACATAAAAACCTTCCTCTTGAATCACTCTATCTATTAAAAAAAACCGCTTCAAAATCCGTTGCGTAGTTTTAAAGATTTAACATATAGCTGGGGACAGACGCGACAGCGAATTTGTTTTATACTATGTTAAGAAGATTAAGATGTAGCATTATGCTATGTATAATACCCCTAGCACTATTATAAATTCATAATAATCTGGGAGTCACAACTATACAGGGTGGAATTTTTAACTGGAATAAATTCAGTATTAGAAAGCCTCTTTATTTGCTGAAAAAATACCGTGCAAGCAAAATCTATTTGCATCAAAGAGGGTCTTGCATCTAAGGACGTAATGCTTAGCCGTAGAGCTTAATACCTGTTGGGTGTCAGTAACTACCTGAATTAACAATCAGTCACTTATTCCGTCATCTTTGACAGTCGTTACAAGTAATTTGGTTCAACGCTAATTTTTCCAATTTCTTGAACAATTCACACAATGGGCTTTACGGAACAGCACAAAACATTCATGGTTAAAGCGTATTATCGAAACGGGATTAGAGTAAATGGTAAGTGGCAATACAATCCGGGTTTGTGCATGGACGATTTTCACGAACATTTTTCCAACGTTGCTTTTATTGCTGGGGATTTTTATCATTGACTGAAAAGAACCGTGGCTGTGTTTAGGAAAACAGGTTCTATACAACACAAAAAAGGAGCAAGAAGGCCTGTCTGTGTCTGTAAGAACAGAAGAACGTGTAGCAAACGTTCGTGAAATAATGCAAAATACGCCAACAAATTGTATAAGACGCATGTCCCAAGAAGTGGGAATATCTTGTGGAACATGCAGGACTATTCTTAAGAAGCAGCTAAATTTATTTCCTTATAAAGTGCAAGTATTCCAAGAAAGCACACACAGCACAGCGGTATAGAGACAATATTTTGAATCCATTTGTGGAGCAATTACTTGACGACGAACTACGTTTTGGATATTTTTAACAGGACGGTGCAACCGCCCATACAGCCGCCGAAACTATTAACTACCTACTGCTACAGTACACGCTCGTTAAATAAAAGATCCAAAAGATGGAGATATATTGGGGACAGCGCGTTGAAATTCAAGGCAATTATGTAAAAAAAATACATCATAAGTCATATTTTGTTTCTTTTTATTCTAAAATTATTTGAAGTTGCCATTGTAACTTAATCAACAACTACTATAACAATAAGTTCCGACTATCCCTGATATGGTTTGAAAATCGACGACACACTGTACTTTAATATATGAGTTTATAAAGACAAAAGTTTCATTAAAGAACCGGACAAGCTTTCAGTTTAGGAGACTTTCAAGTGAAATGAGGTTTTTATCTTTTGGAGAAATCGCCAAAGCCCAGCAAATAATAAGGTCCCTTTTAGTGCACAAATATCGTTGTAAAACGATGAAGTTTTATCAAAGGACCCTTTCTATTCGAAATAAATTGTAGACTTATTGCCGGTATATTGTTTCTACTTGGATTGCTCTTTGATAGAGTAATCTTAAGTTGCAATTTTACTGGAGTGACCCAAAATGTTCTGCAAAATGTATTTATTATGCAGTAAAAGATTCAATTGATTAACAGCGAGGGATGTCTGATTTAATTTATTTGATTATATTTTTAACATGCTTTTATTAGCTTCACCTGTATCCTGTATGTTTGTTTGTAGGTATGTATGTTTGTAACAGACTTCTTTGAACCCGATTTTGACCCACTTTAAACGGCCAGATTTAATTTAAATTTTGTAGACTTATCAAAAACCGCTGACAATACAATAATCTACACGCAAAAATTCTCCTGTCAAATTTTGACAGCTGTCAGGTATAAAACGAAGAAGCGATTTTGACGAAACAAATTATGGGGTAGTATAGTATTCGATGCGGAGACTTCGGAAAAAATAAGCAAAAAATTCTCCTGTCAAAATTTGACAGCTGTCAATATGTCAAATCGTTTAAAAAAATGATATTAATGAAAAACTATAAGGTCGTATGTATATTGACCGTGGAAAGTGGAAAAAAATACGCAAAAAAATCTCTTGTCAAAATTTGACACCTGTCAATATGTCAGAATTATCACAATAACCGATAGTAATGAAACAAACATGGGGTCGTATAGATATTGTCGCTAAGAAAAGAGAAAAATTAAAAAACAATTCTACCCGTCAAAATAAAATTTTGACAAATTTTTTTAAAAAATTTTGAAAATGTTTGTCGTTTGTTCGGGTTTGTATGTATGTTTGTTTGTAACCGACTTCTTTGAACCCGATTTTGACCCACTTTAAACGGTCAAATTTAATTTAAATTTTGTAGACTTATCAAGAATCGCTGACAATACTATAATCTACTAATCTAGCTCAATCTACTCAAAAAATTTTTTTTCTTAAAAATAACTCAAACTAAAAAATGAAAAATAAATATAGTTTAAAAAAACTAAAAAACACCCTTTAATAACACTGGCCGACAAGATTTTTCTAACACAGGTCTGCTCTTTATTTTTAAAATGGAAATACCCTTCTAATAATAGAAAAAATATTGGGAAAGCCCCAATACATATCATTTTTCAATAGCTTAATAAGACCATTTTACATTAGCAGGTAGTCAATTTAATTAGGGGCGGTAATTATAAACATTAATAACAGAAAAATTACCTAAACTGTAGGAATTTTAGTAGGACTTCAGGGAGGATTTACAAAATATTGCTGTTTTTTTTGTTTGTGGGACAGTCGTGCAGTAGATCAGCATTATGTAATAAAAGATTGGCCACAAAGAAGTGAATTTCAGCCGGGATCTCAAAATGTTAAGTTTGCACCTCTTGTAGACCCCAAAAAATACTTCTGCCTCCTCTTCACATTAAACTTGGGCTTATGAAAAACTTTGTGAAAGCTATGAATAAAGACGGTGATTGATTCAAATACCTAAGACAAGTCTTTCCCCAGTTAAGTGATGCCAAATTAAAGGAAGGCATGTTTATTGGGCCACAAATCAAAAAAGTGCTGGACGATGTCAACTTTACAGAGAAGCTTACCAGGCAGGAACTCAGAGCATGGAACTCATTTGTTAGTATAGTAAGGGGATTTTTGGCCAACAATATGGATGCAAACTATCAATAGTTAGTTGATGAACTTTTAGATTCCTACAAATCGCTTGGTGCCCGAATGTCATTAAAAATTCACTTCCTCCATTCCCATCTGTAATTTTTTCCTGAAAATTTGGGAGCTGTCAGTGACGAGCAGGGTGAAAGATTCCACCAGGATATCAGGACAATGGAAATTCGCTATCAAGGACGATGGGATCCAGCCATGATGGGTGATTCCTGTTGGTTTTTAAAAAGAGAAGATATGACCCCTTATAAAAGGAAAAAAATTAAATTAAATTAGTGTGTTCAGTTAATATTTGTAATGTTTGTGTTTTTCTTAGATGTAAGGTATGTTTAGTAGGTGTAAAAATTTAAATATAGTCGATATACACAGTTTGAAAATTCTTAAATTATTATTTCAATAGATATTAAATATTGTAACATTAAATGTGGTACTATAAATGTAACAAGAAAACGTTACGTGTTACAACTTTTTTTTTCTCATTTTCGTATTTGGATAGGTCCATTCTACCACAATATGCTATTTAGCTTTGTGTTACAACAAAAAAAAAATTTTGTCGGCCAGTGTAATTAATCAAACTAAAAAGCGGAAAATAAATATAGTTCAAAATAATTCCTGAAATTCTTAATATAGGCAGAAAATAATAATGAACGATAAACATTAGTATTATTTTATTTAAATTTTAATCAATTCGTGAATCACTTGTATGATTTGTATTATTATTTACACAAAACCATCGTATTGGATTACCTTAAACCGATATTGATCAATTGTATAAAATATGCCACCCTTTTAATTCAAGTTTAAATTGACGGATTTTTAAATGCCTTGGAAGCTGCTGACGCATGCATAACAAGCATCAGCTTAATCAGTCGGGAGTACTACGCCATAATTTTTCTGTGGCCGGTCGGCAGATAGCTTTAGCCGTAACGTGTCGTTCGCACGGTAACGGTTCATTTTTAGTATTGAAAATACTACTGGGTGCGTATATACGGGTATATTTCATGAAAAATGAACGCGACATGCGACATGCACATAAATAACACCGCGGTGAAGTCTAAACAAACATCCGAGCAGCACAGGATCGATGACATCATCTGCTGAGTATTAATATTGTTTTGTTTTGGGTTTCGGCATTTATTATTATATTTGTTGATATTAAGATAATATGGCCGGAAAAGAGAACAGTTTTAGTAGATAGTTATTAATACTAGTAATACTAGTTCGATGAACACTATAATGAAACGTGTGCAACGTTAAACCACGAGGCGTCAGCCGAGCGGTTTAATTGCACAAGTTTCATTAATAAAGTTCATATCGAACGTGTATCATTCAAAATTTAATCTACGACAGTGCAAAAAGATTTTATTTGTCTAAATTTCATTGATATCAGATAACGTTTTCGTAATTTTTAAAATTTGCAGGTGTCCATATTAGTCGATATCATGGTAACCGCATTTTGGATTGTTTCAATTTCGATAAAATTGGAAAAAAATAAACAGTGAATGTTGCTGAAACAAAGCAAAATAGCGCAGCGGTCTTGGGAGAATGGATATACCAATCCAAAACATTTCATAGCCGACTTAAGATTTAGACATTTCATAAACAAAGAGTACAAGGACCAGCAGGTAAATGGCTGTGTATAGCTAAAGAAATAATTTTGTCAATATTTTTGAAAAGGTGGTTTTGAGCTCTCTTCCATATGTACTTATACAGATTATCCTATATTTTTTGTTTTAACAAAACAGCCAAATTTACACATTTCTAAGTATAATAATTTAATTATTATTTCAAACTAAATCGGAGCATCCATGCCGTCATAATAACGCGTGATAGCGGCACGTTACATACTCACAGATAGGAGTAATCTGTGCTGTGACATAATGGTTTCCTTCTCGCCGCTGTATGTGGTAGGTATTTTCAATAGGCCTATGATACTTGCGTAAGATGCAAGATCTGTGAATTTTTCTTTATGTATGGCATAAGCAAGTGGGTGGTTGTAAAAACACTAAACGCGATCTTTACAGTACTGTTATTGCAGAAAAGCTTCCAGATCTAAATTTTAAATTTGTTTGTTTATGTATGCTTATGTACGCTTACCCATTTTGTCTAATAAAACGATGCCGATAAAAAAATATATTCTATCAACTAAAGATTCCTTTTTTTGACAACCCATCAGCAACATACTCTTATCTTACAACAAACTGAAAACATTTTTGTTTTTATAATGTTTTTCTCTTTCTAACGTCCATCAAAACTAATACCATTATCAGACATTTCGGAGAGAAGCTATTTTGTGTGCTAAATGCAGATGTGCTCATATTCGACAAGCAGTGTAAAAATAATTTAAGGTTAAATAATGAATAATTAAATTATTATACATGGAAGCCAATTTTATCATTATTGACTAAAAGATTTGAGATAAACCTGGATTTAATCAGTACAAAGTTTATTTTGATTTAAAATTTGATTATTTTTTTAAGCGTTATGCACTAATATTTTGCAACATATCAAACCAGTCTTGGACTTTTTAATAATATAATATAAAGCCGGCGATAAAACTAATATAAATAATTATCGGCCAATAAGTATAATAATTAACTTTTTAAAAAATTTTGAAAAATGTCTTAAAGAAAGATTTATTAATTTTCCTCAAAACAACAACATTCTCTCTCGTAATCAATATGGGTTTACATGTGGGTTAAGTACCTACTAAAAATGTCTATGTCTATGTCATAATAACGTTAACGTGTATTACTTTTAGACACGAACTACGTTTTCAAAAATACTTGTTTTATGAAGTTATCTTATACAGGGTCAAAAACAAATAAACTTTGCATCACATGCGACTAAATTTTAATAGCCCAATTTTGATTTTGTAGAAAAACACACATTTAATATGGCGATACTTTAAAGAAAATATATCTGAAATAAAGCATTGTCAAAACTAAGAAGTTTTATGTAGGTTGCGTTGAGTCTTATTTTGCAAAAGTGGTGCAATTTACAAAATATGGGTAAAAAATCAAAATGATCTTATGCAGCTGAAATTTTGCATGTGGGCTAGAAACACATTTAAAAAAAACTTTTTCTAATCACTTTTTTCGATACTTTCAGAAATAACCCCACTTTTGAATTATTTTCTAGGAAAAATTAAAGTTTCACAGATAATGCGAATCACGTGACTACTATTTTTTTGCTTAATTTTCATCTCGATCGAAGCAGATTTTGATGCCAAAGTCAAATTTCGAATAAAGCTATTAATAAAAAAAATCCCATATGATGCGGACTTTACTGGTGACACTGTATATACAGTGACCGGCAAAGAGTTCGCAACATATGGGAAA
The DNA here is from genome assembly GCA_963969555.1 of Polydrusus pterygomalis. Lineage (NCBI taxonomy): Eukaryota > Metazoa > Arthropoda > Insecta > Coleoptera > Curculionidae > Polydrusus > Polydrusus pterygomalis. Next base: position 28,776,936 of record OZ018379.1, read on the forward strand.
AATTTTTATTAGCGGAATATTGAAAAATCTTTTTTTGGGGATTGGGTGTGCATGTCCCATAACCTTAAAATCGATTTTGACATACGTCACGTGACCAATGGTATGGCGGGAAAGTTGAAAAAACCAATATGAAATCATCATAAATCAGATAAGTTGATGAGATATCGAAAAAATTTCAAGAATAAAAAGTGTTTAGAATTCCATTAAAACCTTAAATACAATGTTTGGGATATCTACTTAAAAAAATATAAAATCGAATATTTTTGTAAATATTCTTCTACGGAATTAAAAATTTCCATATTTTTCCTTTCTTAAAGCTTCATTAAAGTAAAACTGACATCTGGTGACCACAACTAGAAATATTCTTTTGTTTTTCTGACAATTTGGAGCAATAATTCAAAAAATTCGTTTACACTTGGATACCAGCTGTTGCAATAGTCTATTTCTTATAACCTTATCGATATTTTTTATATCGAAATATTCTATTATGTTAAGAAATCCTTAAATTCATTAATCCAAAGCAAATTTTATTTATAACCGTAAAAAATAATTTAAATTTTTATTAATTTTTAGATTTTTTTAAAGATTTCTGCGAAATTCAGAATTATTTTTTATGGTTATAAATAAAAAAATTTTTGGATTAATGAATTTAAGGATTTCTTGACATAATAGAATATTTCGATATAAAAAATATCGATAAGGTTATTAAAAATAGACTATTGCAACAGCTGGTATCCAAGTGTAAACGAATTTTTTGAATTATTGCTCCAAATTGTCAGAAAAACAAAAGAATATTTCTAGTTGTGGGCACCAGATGTCAGTTTTACTTTAATGAAGCTTTAAGAAAGGAAAAATATGGAAATTTTTAATTCGGTAGAAAAATATTTACAAAAATATTCGATTTTATATTTTTTTAAGTAGATATCCCAAACATTGTATTTAAGGTTCTAATGGAATTCTAAACACTTTTTATTCTTAAAATTTTTTCAATATCTCATCAACTTATCTGATTTATGATGATTTCATATTGGTTTTTTCAACTTTCCCGCCATACCATTGGTCACGTGACGTATGTCAAAATCGATTTTAAGGTTATGGGACATGCACATCCAATCCCCCAAAAAAGATTTTTCAATATTCCGCTAATAAAATTTTTTCCCATATGTTGCGAACTCTTTGCCGGTCACTGTATAATATAAATCATGTAGACATTTTCTTTTCAGGAATATGTAATATATTATTATTATTATTATTATTATTATTATTATATATTTTATTTTCCACTTGTAAATTAGAATATATTTTACAAAATATAAAGTTTGCCGAAATGACGTAAGTAAAAATGTCGCATGCAAACTTACCCTGCTTTGTAGCAAATTTAACGGCGCCAGCTATACTCAATTAGAAATCTATTGTTCAGTAAATATTAAAATATCAACCACTTGGAACTACATGAAACTCTTATTAAGAGGCAATATTAGACAGTCTAAGTTGATTTCTCTAGAGGGTCGCCATTCGAGATATACTTAATACGAAAATTTGAAATTTTACCCGAAAGTTAATTTCGCCTTCTTGGTTTAAGTGTTCTTTATTAGTTGTCGGTTAACAGTTTGTAAGAAATATATTTGCAAATAAAAGTTAATCCCTTGAGTAATTATTGTACGTTCTGAGAACGGGTGAAATGAAGCTTGCTTTTATATTCACTACTCCATACTTGAACTTAGCTTAATAAGCTACATTGCAGAATTATTAATGTAATTATGGTTTGGATTAAATTTTAATAAGCTATTATATTAAAAAAGTTTTGAAAAATTGTGCTTGGTAGACAACTTGGTTTGCAAAATAAATATGAAAATTCAGATGGCAATTTTATAAGATTGGCACACAGAAGTGGACGTGCCTTATTACTTTCAAAAAGGTGAGTTTAATACTGTTTTATGTGTCACTATTTTTACATTTTATAATTATTTTCAAAGCATAGTGCGTTAACTTCTATAATTTATCCAAAGTCAGGGTGATGACATTCCAATCATTCCATACGGCATACAAATGGCGGTAAACAGTCTCAAAGAGACCGACCTCACAACCAGGGTTGTCAGATCTTTCTTCTTCAATTCTTTAAGTTTTTTTATTAAAAATGTTTCTTTTATATCAGTATTCAATTGTTAGTCGGTAACTTCCTTTGAAAGCTAGTTTGCAAATATACTTTAAACCGAGGAGTTTTGAGTGTGACAGAAAAAAATAACAAGCCATTCATTGTTATAATAATACATTCTTTAGTCCTTAAGAAACAATATAACTGAAATCAAGACAAAAAGTGTTTCCAGTGTTTAAAAACAACTAATTAACAAACCCTTGTTTCTCGTATATACTTACATTGTGCTTACAAATCCGAAAATTTTGAAGAATTGGCAACAGCATATAATTTGTTGCGGTTGCCAAGGGATACAAGCGCCAGTTAAAGCGGCTGGTATAAGCTGAAGCGGTCTCCAGCCCGTTCAACGATCGATTCTGTCAGACAGAGATAGGCCAGTGACCGCCGATGGCGTGGAAGAGACGAAGATAAAATATACGTAATTTGGAACTTGTGGACGGGCTGGACAATGGTCCGAGAATGGAGTTCTGGTAAAAAAATTTAAAGCATTTTCTGAGCAGTGTCGTGCCGTGTCACGTTTATTTTTCTGATTTTAGTTTTGTGTATAGAATTTTTGAGTTACCTTATATTTATTATTTTAATATAATATTATACCCACTGTATATATAGTGGGTTTATAAAGTGTAGTATGTACAAACACCTAATGTAAAACAAACTTATAAGTGTGTATACTCATTTTAATTATTTGTTTGGGACACCCATGGTTAGGAGTTTCATACTGTTTTATGTCATTAAATTGACCTAAGAAACACTATACCATGGAACTTAAAAATACGAAAATACTTACTTCCTATAAGACCCAGTGAAATTGCATCTCTAGAAAAGGTATACTCTTAAGTTAATTATGTCCCCGTCATTATCAAAACTTGCCACATAGTACGGAAGTTTTTTGTTAGGTTAAGATGTATTTCTTATCTGTACTGTAAAAAAATACCAGTAATACCAACAAAAAGCTGTGAAAAAGAACATAATAATAATAATAATAATAATAATAATAATAATAATAATAATAATAATAATAATAATAATAATAATAATAATAATAATAATAATAATAATAATAATAATAATAATAATAATAATAATAATAATAATAATAATAATAATAATAATAATAATAATAATAATAATAATAATAATAATAATAATAATAATAATAATAATAATAATAATAATAATAATAATAATAATAATAATAATAATAATAATAATAATAATAATAATAATAATAATAATAATAATAATAATAATAATAATAATAATAGTAATAATAATAGTAATAATAATAGTAATAATAATAATATTAATAATAATAATAGTAATAATAATAATAATAATAATAATAATAATAATAATAATAATTATTATATTAATAATATAAAACCGTGCGAGCAAAAATTATTTGCATCAAAGAGGGCTTTGATTAAAAAACGTAGGGCTTGGTTTCGATCACAATGATATGGGGACGATATATCTAACCAAATCTAGGTTAAAATTTTGTTAAATTCATATTATGACATGATATGCTAAACTAATGAGTAATAAACTAAGTAGACAAATACAAATTTATTTTTGTTGTTTACAAAATTAACAAAGTAAGAATATACAGAAATAAAAAGAAAAATAATTACATAAATTGCTGAAATTGGCTATTGATCTTCCCACTTCTTGGGACAGGCGTCTTATACAATTTGTTGGCGTATTTTGCATTATTTTACGAACGTTTGCAACAAGTTCTTCTGTTGAATAATTGATATGTTTCGGACTTCAACTGCCTTTAGTTTTTCATATCACAACGTTTCAACTGGTAAGTATCTCCAGTTGTCTTCAGGTGAATACTGTCGTTCTTCTGTTCTTACAGATGGTCTTACTGCTCCTTTTTTGTGTTGTATAGAACCTGTTTCAATAAACACAGCCACGGTTCTCTTCAGGCAATGATAAAAATCCCCAGCAATAAAAGCAACGTTAGGAAAATGTTCGTAAAATCGTCCATGCACAAACCCGTATTGTATTGCTACTCACCATTTACTCTAACCCCGTTTCGAAAATACGCTTCAACCATGAATGTTTTGTGCTGTTCCGTAGAGCCCATTGTGTAAATTGTTCAAGAAATTGGAAAAATTAGCGATGAATTAAATTACTTGTAATGACTGTCAAAGATGACGGAATAACTGGTTGATTGTTAATTCAGGTACTTACTGACACCCAACAGGTATTAGGCTCTACGGCTAAGCATTACGTCCTTAGATGCAAGGCCCTTTTTGATGCAAATAATTTTTGCTCGCATGGTATTTCAGTTGACGCCATCTAGTAGTGACGGTAAAAATGGCGGATACAAAAATAAAAGCTGGGTTTTTAGATTAATCAAAGCTTTTTTTTAAACGGGTTTAAAAGTTTTTTTTTGAATCGGTTATGGCAAATCGAAGTAATCGTAGTTTATACATATATGAAAAAAAATTCATTTGCCCCCACCACTTTATTTTACTAGATCGTACAATTTGTTTAAAGCAAAAACGATTGAGAATATGGATTAAAATTCAGATTTTTTCGATGTCTCTTGATAAGTTAAGACACGAAGGAAATGTTCATTTTAACCATGGTTATGAGCTAGACAAACTAGGAATTAATTTCCAATTTTTTATTTTAGATACTTACTAAATAAAACCAGGATGCTCTATGATTACTAGTTTCTGAGATATAGCCGGCGGCCATTCTTAATTAACCTCCCGGTACTCTCTTATCAGTACATATTTATAAATTGAACCCCAGGCTTCTAATTGCATAAGATCATATATTATTTAATGTTACAAGTAGCATGCAGTAATATATAAATGATTAAAATATTTGTTAAGGGTCAACAAGTAAAGTAAACAAAATTATTATTGGGCGCGGGAATTCTGTGCATGGTCTACAATTGCTCGAAAATGTCCTCACATAAATAATACCCATAGACTGCTTATAGAATAGTTTTAAAGAAATCAATTTTTCTGGTTAGCTGTATGGTCCACGTACGGTCCACGTACGGTCCACGTACGGTCCACGTACGGTCCACGTACGGTCCACGTACGGTCCACGTACGGTCCACGTACGGTCCACGTACGGTCCACGTACGGTCCACGTACGGTCCACGTACGGTCCACGTACGGTCCACGTACGGTCCACGTACGGTCCACGTACGGTCCACGTACGGTCCACGTATGGTCCACTATACTTAACACGTACAGGGTTATCCAACCAAGACTAGACAAGGCAATTTTTTGACTTTTCCTGTACTTTTATAAAAAAACTGAAATAGCCATCTTAAGTCATTTTCTCCCGCGAATTCGAATATCTTCAGCAAAAAACAATTGAACATCAAACAAAAGTACTAGGGGTCACTTTGATATTTTTTTAAATGGAACACCCTGTATATTTTTACATTTTTAAATTCCACATAAAATTACAATTATTTTTTATTAAAGGCACTATTAGTCTATACTTCATAGTTTCCGAGATATTGACTCTCGAAAAGTGACATTTTTGAACTTTGACAGCTTATAACTTTCTAACAGTACGTCTTAGAGCAAAACGGCTTACATGTCCCTATCTTCAATTTTTATTATCTTCCCAAAAAAATCAACTTCCAGTTAAACCGGAACAACTATATTTCCTTCTTTCGAGTTACATCCGGTTTAACCGGAAGTTGATTTTTTTGGGAAGATAATAAAAATTGAAGATAGGGATATGTAAGCCGTTTTGCTCTAAGACGTACTGTTAAAAAGTTATAAGCTGTCAAAGTTCAAAAATGTCACTTTTCGAGAGTCAAAATCTCGGAAACTATGAAGTATAGACTAATAGTGCATTTAATAAAAAATAATTATAATTTTATGTGGAATTTAAAAATGTAAAAATATATAGGGTGTTCCATTTAAAAAAATATCAAAGTGACCCCTAGTACTTTTGTTTGATGTTCAATTGTTTTTTGCTGAAGATATTCGAATTCGCGGGAGAAAATTACTTAAGATGGCTATTTCAGTTTTTTTATAAAAGTACAGGAAAAGTCAAAAAATCGCCTTGTCTAGTCTTGGTTGGATAACCCTGTACATCTAAAGAAGCGCTGTTAACTGACCTATTATTAATAAAATACACGTTTTACAAGTATAATTCAGATAAATTATAAACGTTAATAAGATACTAGATACCTATATACCTGGCGTCGGTGATTGGCCTCGTTGCGGAAATAGGCCGACGTAAAAAAAAAAAAGATAACTATAGGTAGAACAAGTTTTTGTTTTGTTGGTTTAAACATAAAACAAATAACCTCGCTTTCCTTTTCTCCGCGACGCGACGGTCATTCACGAGTAGCAACAAAACAGCTGTAGTGATCGAATAAAACCTTCTACTTTTATGTGAGTAATCGTGGTACTTGTATTTTGCGATGTCGTGGTTAGTCGTCGGAATACTCGTATTTGTATGTGTTTTGTGAAGTTTTGTGTTTTTTTGAGTTTGTAAAGGATTTTCCATTTTATTGTTATAAGTACTTAACAAAATGGTGCGTCGGAGTCAGATTTATGGAAAATTAGATTTCCGGAATTATTTCTTCACAGGTTAGGTTATAAAATGTATTACTTGCCCATTCAGTGGTGTAGTATAAAAATACTTCTTGCTAGCATTTTTATCTGTAAGATAATGATACCATTATGGGAACAATTATTGTTGTAATGGTAGTTAGGTATAGTTATGTGGGTTCAAGCAGAACATTAATAATTTGGACCTTATGTATATATTTGACTCATTTTCTATGGAATTCTATGCTGCACTTTTCTCACTATAACACAACTATGCACTAAACACAGTGGCAGTGTTAATACATGTTGATTTGAAAGTTTATATATCACAAAAATAACAACAAATTATTGAAAAAAATTGATTGGCTCGCCGATTCGCCGTGGTTCGCCGAGACAAACGTTTTTGGTTGGCGTTAATATGATTTCAAATTTCAATTTTTTTTTAGTAGAAAAAATAATTTCCTGACCACACAGCCTCTCCATGAGACGCTATTTTAAATACACAGGCCTTATGGGGAATAATAGGCATTCTACTTTTTTTTTAGGCCTGTGATTCGTCATAACAATATCCCTGTCGTAGTTTTTCAGAAACTTAAAGTACTTCGCCTACGCATGGATTATTTTGGATACTGTTTCTCTTTAGTATGTAAGATTTGTATAATTATTATTAGTTTACCGACAAGTGTATGTAGAATTCCTCCGCCCCAGCGCGTAGGAACATGGTGATTACCATTATTGTCAAAATAAATAAGCAAATTATTTAAGCATTCAAATTATATGCAGGGACGTACTAATTTATTATTAGCAGGACTATGCAAGCAAATATACACTACTGGAGAGCCTGTAATACTCCTAGTAATGCAACTTACGGCATGGAGCCTTACAGGGCGTAATGAATACCAAAGAAAATGTATAGGGTTAGAAATGTTAACTCCTTCTTAAAAAATCTTAACACAGTGGAGAGAGAAAGAAGAGAGAGTGAGAGAAAAAGAGAGCGGTTTTAGTGTGCCTGCTGGCCACCAGAGGCGCAAAGGCGGGAAATTTGAACAACGGTTTAAGAACTTTTTAATTTTATTATTAACTTTTGAACGAGTTCTTATTGATTTAAACAAATACTGTATAAAACACAAGCACTAGACTGCAACGAGACATGTTCTTTGCCTAACCGTTGGCTAGCTACCCGCTCGCCCGGCCTAGACGTTCGAAAAATTAGGAACAATGTTTTCTAACTAAAAACAATTTTATTCCCCGGCAACTCCGGCAAGTTAAACTAATTTTCACAATATTTTTTAAATCCGAACTATCGTAAATGTCCTGTCACGGTCGCCACAAATGTTCTTTGCCTAACCGTTGGCCAGCTACCCGCTCGCCCGGTCTAGACGTTCGAAAAATTAGGAACAATGTTTTCTAACTAAAAACAATTTTATTCCCCGGCAACTCCGGCAAGATAAACTAATTTTCACAATATTTTTTTTGAAGTCCGAACTATATTTTCTTTGACATTGACTTGACTTCTTTAACTACCTTAAATTAATTACTGGTTCATAACAAGACATATATACTAAACATCCATAAGGCTACCTATCAGGTGATTCTTACAGCATTCTCTGAAACAAAAGAAACAGTATCGGGTTGACTTTAAATTTCTCTGTAAAATATGGCCAATGGCCAAGTATCTACTTATCGAGTTAGCTCAAACCATTATCTTTGGGCCATCATGTCATACTTCTAATCCACTCACTACTCAGTAAAACAAAAATGTTAAACATTTCAAGAGACTAAACTATCTGTTCGTAACTGTGCAAATGTGTTGCAGTTATCTGCAGGCTGCGCACTGATATTTTGTTCAGATTGGCTTGTAAAGCAACACCTATTACGTATGTGAAACATTCCATATTAATTTATTTATTGTAAACTTACATTTCCACAATAAAACATTGGTATAAGTGTAAAGTCAATTTGATAAACAATAAACCTGGTAGGCTGGAGTAATAACTAAAAAATTACACACATGGGCGAAGTTTTCTTGAATAGAAACTAATAGAATTCCATTAAATATTAAAATGATAATAAAAATCAATTTAATTTCCTGAGAAAAAACGTGGACAAGAAAAATTTACAGTTTTGACATGGCGGAATGGCTGGTTTGTTCCAATTAGCAGCTGGCGCAGTTCGGGAAGCGTTATAGTAGGTCAGAATATAACTGTCCTTCTCTTCTATACGTCAAAAATATGCGACAGAACCCGGTTACTCGGCCAGCTGGAGAATCATCAAGCGACAACAGCGCCAATTTGACTCTGATGGCCAGCTGGCCGCAACTTGAGATAAATATGACCTTCTGATGCAAGATCGCCCATTTACAGCTTCACTGGTAATGAATACAAAATGGGTTTGGCGCGAGTTAAATAGATTGATCAACATTCAACGTTGCCAAGTGCCAACTTTTCTTCGAGCTCTGCTAAACTGTAAGCTATCCCTACCCCTTTTGTTAACGTAAACAAATTATTGTTGACAAACCTAAGATCGTGAAAAGGCAATTAATTAACATTTCAAAATGCCCAGTCCATTTAAATATGGTTTCTAAGATGGTAAAGATCCGCCATCTTAATTCAATTAGATAAATTTACTTTTTAGAAATGATACCTTAAAGTTAATTAGACAAATTAGCAAATAAAACATTTTTGTATTAAGCGTAATTTTATTACTTTTTATTTTATCTTATTAATATGTTTCTTGTCTCCTGGACATAATTTGACGAGTAAGTATTCTCACGTAGTTTGTTCCTACTGTGTTTTTACTCTTGTTTGTGTTTTTCTTTTGGAACCTAAGCCCTGATGATGGCCTCATAATGGGCCGAAAGCGCTAGGCAATAGTAATAAAATTACGCTTAATACAAAAATGTTTCATTAATTGTTAAAATACGGCGTACAACCGACTCTCCTTTTCTTATAGACAAATTAACTTTTTAAAAACGACATGTTGCCAAATAAAAACTTCATGGCTCAAAGACGATTCATTGAGATTATATCGGAAGGAAAAGATTTTTAAGTAAGTTATTGAAATGATGACAAGTAATAACGACTTGTTACCTTCTGTCTACTATTAAGTAATTATTCATGTATACATTTTGTAATTTTATAATTAATAGTTATTGGAAAATTTTTAGTAATAATAATACATTATACGTAATACATACATAATAATTACACACATACATACATAAAATCTCCCATAAAAAAATTCCGTAATATTTTGAGAGAATCGTAAAATTTTCATTCCAATCCTGAACATTAACTAATTTGGCTTCGACTATAATAATTGAGGATCATGATATCACCTCACTTAGACATTTTTGAGAAGTAGTTAAGACACCTTAATCATGAATGAACTTATTTTAAAGGGGGCTCCTTGTAGTGCTGCTAAAATTGAAAAAGGTATTGGTGAATATTTTTTTGATCAAGCAGAAATATACGGAGATAAAATTTTTCAGGTACGTACATTACACATAATTTTTATTTCAAAACTGGTTATATGGCTATTATTTGTACACAAAAATGTTGCACATTACACTATAGAAAATTAAATTAAATAAAGTCCTTAAATGACAAAAAGGGTTAGTCGATGAGCTTGCTACTTGATTATTAAAAAACATCTATGGAGTATTTCCATTTTTTTAGTACATTGTGAGTTATTGGCACATGCGGATGAACAGCTATCATTTTTAGTGATGAAAGTAGATTTTTGTTGAAAGAACGAGTTATACTAGATTTCCCTAAAATATAAAAAATTTTGGACAGCCACAAATTACTTTCAATATAAAAATTAATTTGGACAGCCACAAATTACTTTAAATATAAAAAGGTAATTTTCATCGCTTCCTGATTAAATACTGTGAACACACCTTACTTACCTAATTAAATGGCGATTCAGGGTATTGGCAAACCACTTATTTAGGTTAATACACACACATTGTACATTTTAAGATAATTTCTTAACATTAAGCTTGTAATCGTGGCATAATATAAGAGCAACAAATTTTATTACAATAGAATATTTCCCTCATATGTTAAAGTTCCCATAAGAGAAATGCAATTTTCGCAAAATTACAGCGAAAACAGCACTGCCAGAAATCGAAAATTGCATCGCAAGTTTATATTGTTGACGAAACGTCAAAGCGGGATTTTATTGTTAACAAACGTCAAAAAATGTAGTATTCTGACAATTAACGTCATCTTATTGAGTGACAGCAGACAAAAAGTCAATGTCAACGAATGTTTTCCTTTCATTTTGTCAAGAATTGTTAATAACTATCTCTTTGCATTGGGATAACCCATTGCAATTCTTGTAGTTTTTAAGCATTTTAATTTTATTGTTAGTATTTTCTGTTAAATAAAATATTTAAATTTACTTGATTCGAGTTCTTAATTAATTTGGGAAATATTCATAAGTTATATCACAAGAGGTGAATATTTTTTTGAATATTTTTTGACATTTTTGTGCAAAATTTCTGTCAAAAATTCGCGAGACAAAAATTCTTTAAAAATATCCCGACAGCGAAGCTGGAGGGATATTTTTTTAAAAGAATTTTTGTCCTACTCAGTATCTAGTCCAATTTTTTGTGCTGCTTGTTTTGTCCAATTAGAAAGAGTATTTTTTCCAATGGGACAGTTTTTGTACCAATTTCCCATTTTCCAATTTGGATTTACTGTCAGGAATAGTCTTTGGGTAGTTATATTTTGCCCTCTTTTTGAAATTAGTTTTCTGTAAAGGCGAACTGGACATAAATCGGCATCTTTTGTGTTTGCCACTAACCGTTTTGAATTTGAAAGCTTCTTGTCTCCGCCTTGGGATGTTTTTGAAAAGATTGGGTTATATTCCATTCTATTACTTTTTGTACCATCGCTTTAATATTCTTCTCTGAAATACGTATTTAGGCATGTCTCGGCTTCTCCTCCTCTCCATGCTAATTCCACAGCCGCTATTTGATAGAACTTTTTCTGTAAATCCTCGGGGTTATTTTCGTCAAAAATTTTTACCATCTTTTTGTACTCGTCGTAGGTTAGTGCTCTTGCACTTTTCCGGTGATTTTTGGATCAGCCTGAAGCAGTTTTCTTTTAGAATTTCTAGCCATACGTGCTTTTTGGAATTCAGGATGTTTAAAAGGATCAAATTTAATGTTGTATTTATTGAAGTACCTTTCTTGAAGCAGTTGGGCTGTTTGGTTCCACATTGTCTTGATAACCCCTTCCTTGTAGTCAGAAGCATCTTTTTTCTTCATATTAAAACTTCAGTCTTCCAATATAGCGACAAGCTGTATTATAGTTGTATTTTTGGTCAATATATACTGCCGTGTTTCGCAGAATTTCTCGAATTGGGTCCATATATACTTTTTTGTTTTTGTTGTATTTTCTGGGATAGTCTTTTCAGCGTTTTTTCTTATATTTTCGACTGAAACATTACCGAATCGGCAAGATTCCATTTTTTAAAAAATGTGACATGAATCTGACAACATCAAAAACTTGATTTGTTGAAAGGGATTTTTGTTATTATAGAAACGGTCTATAGCAACCATCAAATATTTTAAACTTGTTATGATGTTGTTATGCATTGGCATTGTTGTGGCAGGTGGCCCGGGGTATATCCACTTATGCGGGGTATATTCGGGGGTAATACCACGAGTGCTTAAAAATTACCGATAATTTTTATGAAAGCTTGTTATTTATAATTCCACGAGTTCGAAGAACGAGTGGAATTAGTATAACAAGCTTGAATGAAAATTATTTGGTTAATTTTTATGCACGAGCGGTATTTAGGGAGAATATTTCTAGAATGAAATATATATAAAAAAAATTTTTTGTCATACAATTTTCAATTTCATATAACATAATTAAAACTGTAACTGAAATCCAATAACAATTTTTTTTTTATTTCATAAAAAAACTTAACAAATAGCAACAAACAATTGAAAAATATTAACTAATTATTGATTGAATAATAAAAATTAAAAAAACTCGTCAAATAGGTTCGATTGTTGTGTGTTGGATATACAACGTTGTCTAGGCAACGTTGTATATCCGCTGATATTTTTTTATTTTTAACGTTTCTTATGGGAAAATTTATACATGAGTGAAATATTCAAATAAATTACACTCGTGCATAAAAATAACCAGATAATTTTGATGCACTTGTGCACTTACTTCCGAATATTTTTACATAACAAGGTAATATTATTAATGGTATTTTCTTAACTAAAAAATACAATTCAACAATGTTAACAATAATTAAACAAAATACAATTACTATTTCTAATTTTTCATGAAATTGATTGTAACATTAAAGCAATTATGAAAATAATTGAAAGCAGGAATATTACGTATATTCATATCGTTTTTATTAGTAATGGAAAAAGTCTCGGAGCTAACATTATTTACAGTGGTAGGTTTACTTGTCAATCGCTTCTGTTGCTATGGTATTAATATAATACACGCCTGCTTAAACTAGATCTGGTGTGTTTTTGCCGTAATTCCGGTAACTATGTTTTGTTGGGACCGTGGATTATGCAATCTTATAATCCACGGTTGTAGATTATGAATAACTATGGTAATATGAACCACATTATATATGTACTAACAAACACATTATGCTTCTATTATTAAATAGTCGTAGATAAAAAAAAAACTAAAGCTACCAAGTAGGCTCTGTGCCTATCAACAGATAAATATCTAAAGAATTCTTTGCAAGATAAACAAAAACTATAAAAATACAGCCTTCCATTCACTGTACCATACAGATTTGTTGATAGTAATAGAGTATATTATTTTTGACGAAGATAATATGTTTGTTTCATACTACTAAAATCATAGGAACATATTTTTTGGGTATATATAGAGACTCAATATAATTATTATAAATTGAAAAAATGGCCCTGTCATAAAGAATATCTATTTGCAAAAAATATATTTTCGGTAAATTTTAGTAGCAAAAATGAAAATGGATTGCTAAAGGTTCTGTTTTGTCTTTAATTATTTCATGTAACTAAAAGTTACGGAAAATATTTCATTTATGCCATAAATAGTAGCTAACGTCATCATATTAAAATAATTAATTAATCATTATTAATGTTAAACACAGAGTTATTATAAATAATAGATGGCTGTGCGTTTGACAGGAAAACTATCGCTGTAATCACACACACGGTACCCAGGAGGAAAAACTTTCGGAAAGTTTTGTGGTTGCTATAGTAACGAGCTGAAATAAAAGCTTCTTATTGGCTAAAAATTATAGGTGTGATATTTTCGAAATAATAACACAAACATTTAAGGTATTTACTTTTAGACCTTCAAATTTAACTTACACCTAATAAAAATTAAGTTACATGAGAAAAGAATAATTGAGGTAGGTCATTGACCAAAAAATGGTCTTATGTATGTCGTAGGCTGATAGTGAAATCCGTCATTTCATGAAAAGTCCAGTTACTTCATGAAGCGTCGGCAGATTGTGTAAAAACATGAAATTACACGATCTGCCGCGTCACTTCATGAAGAGACCTTGACGTTTCGGCGTATTATGTATAACACAATCTGCCTAATTTTAAATATCGTCCCTTCATGAAATGCCACAAAAACAAGGCATATTGTGTAATTCCGTCTAAAAGGTATATTGGCAACTGGTTTGTTCGGGTTTGTCAGAGCATTTTTTTTATTTTTATAAAATAATATTAGTTGAAAAAATTTAATTAAAAAAAAATGCTCTGGGGAACAATGTAACGTTATAAGTTATCATTTTATTTTTTCATTTATGTTTTTTTTGTGATTTCACGTTACTTGGGTGCCCCAGAAACTCAGGTGGATTCTTTTCGAGAGCCAAAGGCCGTGAGGTTCTTATTTTTATTTTATTTTCCAGATTATTTGGGCGCCAATCGAGCGAAGATCTCGATAAAGAGAAAAGTAGAGAAAATAGAGAAAGGATGTAGAATTAAGAGTTATTCCTATATTAACTGCATACGAAGTGCCTAAATAAAACACAATAAAATTCGTTTCATTAATAAATTCTATTATCTGATTAAATTTCAATAAATAGTGAGTATAAGTACAACCAGGCTCTCACGGAACCTCAATATTAAAAAGGGGTAACTACACTACATCAGCTAAGTACATGAAAGCACACTACGCATTAAAATAACATTAAGGCTGAAAGCTTAATATACAGCAAATATCAATACACATAGGCACTCAGAAAGTATCATCACTCTAAGGGGTAATTACACTACATACTAGGTTCACTACGGTATACTAAGCATTAAAATAAAGTTAAAGCTTTAAGCTATAAATCACTCCTTAAGTGACAAATGCAATTCTATACTAAGATCTCAGTAAAAATAATATAGGTGCAAAACCGATATAAAATTTAGTAGTGTATCACAGATCATACCACAAATTAAAATAGATAAGAACCAGAAGCTATTTAGTAACGTTTCAATTATCAGTTATTGCCAACTTATGCTCAAAAGCTCTCTGAGAGGTGGGGAGGAACTATATAAATTTTGAATTGACTAACTAGTATCCTGAATTAATATACATTAAAGCTCTAAGCTTTTAGGAACGGTTTCAATAAACAGTAAGTATAAATTCACGATTCTAGAGTCAAAGAGAGTGGGGGGGGGAAATGGTCAAAAGAAATGGATACAGTGAGGTGCACTATAAATCAAAATGTGTTAACGCATGAGGCGCTTAGGTAAAGGTTATGAATAAAATGCAACGGTAGCGACACACTGTAATTTAAATTATGAGTTAAATGAAGTTAAAATTCAGAGCTCCGGAGGCATAAATAACACAACACTTAATAAAGAAAGAGAGGTATTGCGAGGTTAATGCTAACTAGTGTGTTATACATTAAATTACCCAAAAGCTAAGAAGCTCTGGTGCCTAAATTATGCAGCAAGATAGAAATACAGAAAGAGGGGGTTGCAATTTCCACCACTGACGCTCACCACGCTTGCACAAACTTAGATTACTTGTACGTTACAGACAAAGCACTACAAATTAAAATTTTGCCAGCAAGATCGAATGATCGACGAGAAAATAATGATTTAAAGCTATCTACCCTCTCGAGTTATGAATAACTTTTTAGCATTTTTTATAATTATATAGAAAATTCAAGAGTCTATACTCAGGGTTATTGTTTAATCCTCCAAGTAAGTAAAATTCTTTAAAAGAAGAAATATAAATTTTAGCATCAAAAAAAAATATATAGCAAAGGTTCTGCCACAATTAAAAAGGTTAATCAAAAAAATAGTATTCAGGGGAAAGTACCAATAAAGTAATAAGCTATTGTTTAATAAGGAATACTCATCTTTCAAAAGTCCAATACACAGGGCTCGAGATTCCACAGCAGGGCCTCTACGTAGACGTTCCTTGATCACACCACACAGGCAAGCGAACAGGTACTCTACCACATCTGAGTGAGGACTAGGACGGCAGCTAAACTACCAATGGCTTCTGGAATACTCCGAACAGCTCCAGCTTCCATATAAACTCCAGCTCCTCCCAGACAAAAATGGGCTTCCATGCAGCAAATATGACGAGCAAATAAAAGTATTGATAAAAAGGTGGAGATTGTTGTCTCTACATTGAGACGAAAACGGAAATCTTGAGCATTATGAGAAAAGGATAGAGTTGTGTAGATCTGAGAAATTGATATTCATACTGGGGTCTGCATTCTTGGCCAGTGAGTTGTAAGTTGAAATCTTGCAGTTGTAGTTTAGGATGTCGTGCAGTTGAATTTATGTTTGACCTTCAAGGTGACATTGAAATTCTTGGGCTAATCTTCAACTTGAAGACAGGTACTGCGACTTACATTGAAAAGTAGGATAGAAAAATTGGGTTAAGAATTTTAGCCAAGCATCAGTATGAAAATCCTTTAATTAAGAGAAGCCTGAATAATCGGTATTAAACTTCAAAAAAATTTGAATTCAAAAGGTATCGACATGGAATGAAGTGATATGAAATAAAATAAAATGAAATGAAATGAGATGAAATGAAATAAGATGACATGAAATGAGATGAAACCTGCAACAAAATGGAGGCCGTTAGCGTACTATGGTCAAAGTATATTTTTGGCTGTATAATCTACCTGGTTTTCTGGTTTCCTTCAGCTGTTGAGGGTGCAATTAAACGCCATCGTAGACTCAATAGTTTTCCTTGATAAAAACTTTTAACCCGGATTCACCGCAGCACTGAGTGCCTTTTTGTTCAAATCAATTCATACTATTTACTGCACCGTGCTTTCTCGGCTGGCAAAAGACGTGGAAAAGGCCGATTTTGCGTTCCACTGTTACTTTTACTGACCTAGACCTTGTGGTAAAGGGGGGATTGTCTCCAATAACAAACCGAACAACAATCACATGACCTCTGATGCACTATGACGTTCTGGAAGCAAAACGACATTTTGAATAGATGAAAATTCAAATTTAAACCGAAAAAATCACAAGATTAACACATTTTCACGATCATTCCGAAAACATAACGTTCGAAACCAAACCTATTAACCCACTAAATCAAACAAGGTGAATATCGATCGAAAGATTCCAGCTGTTCACGACGAGGACGGCTACCAATCATGCATGCATGTATATCCAGTTGCCTACAATTATGTTAAGGCCCTGGGTAATGTTCAAGGTTTTACAACCAAAGTGATTTGACAGGGGTGTAGTAGGAAATTTAATACTGAGATCTGATATAAAATTCGTGAAGTTTTGAGAATAATTAAATTTTTATAAAATTACCAAAATCAGTTGTAATAAGCACGTCGTGGTTATTACAACAACGAACAAACCAGTTGCCAATATACCTTTTAGACGGAATTACACAATCTGCCGACTGACATGACATCGTTAGGTACTACATGAAGTGACGATATTTAAAATTAGGCAGGTTGTGTTATACATAATACGCCGAAACGTCAAGGTCTCTTCATGAAGTGACGCGGCAGATCGTGTAATTTCATGTTTTTACACAATCTGCCGACGCTTTATGAAGTGACTAGGCTTTTCATGAAATGACGGATTTCACCATCAGCCTACGACATGTATAAAAGTACTGTTATACCAAATTGCATCTTGCGATATTATCCATAGTACAATGCTATTAAAAAATATTTTATTACATTTTTTTTTAGATTGATGGTAACACTGGTAATTCCGAAAGCTACAAGGTTGTTAAGCAAAGATCCACAAGAGTTTCTATCTATTTGCAAAAGATAAATCTTAAACCAAAAGATGTTGTAATGATATGCTGCCAGAATACTACTGATAATATTATACCCGCTTTAGCTGCGTTTTATCTTGGTGGTTGCGTTGCTTCCATCGATCCTAAGCAAGTAGTGTCAGATGTTAAGCATGCAATTGCATTGGTCGAACCGAAAGTAATGTTTGTTGAAGAAAATTCGCTACCTCTCGTTGAAAATAGTCTAAAAGATTCTCGTTTTAAACCGGAAATTATTGTTATAGGCAAATCAGACAAATATGTGAACATGAAAGATTTGGAACTCAATACTAAAGAAGACAAAATGTTTAGACCGATAAAACAAGACAGTTTAGAAACTGCTGCGATACTTTTCAGCAGTGGAACAACGTCTGCTCCCAAAGGAATTCTCGTATCGAATACGTATATTTTAAATTCTTGTTGGAGACTGGCGCAGTAAGTATCGTTCACATATACCTAATGTTTTACCTATCATGTAAATATGACCTAATAAATTAAAATACGTTATAATAATAATAATAATAATAATAATAATAATAATAATAATAATAATAATAATAATAATAATAATAATAATAATAAATGTCTTTATTTCAGAATAAAAAAATAAAAAAAATTTCTAGTACAGGTTGAAAATAAAAAAAATTAAGGGTACTACTCTGAAATAGGCGAAGTCCAGATGAGGCATCCTAAGATGCCCCCCTGATCAACGTAACCTATAGTTGTTCCTAACTTATTTGACCTAACCTAGCGGTGTATGGGTACCTAACTGTATATATAACGGAATAACAGGATGTATGGGGAACATGTTAATCATAGACGTTTATTCAAGATGTATTTAGTATAACTTAACCTAAATGCAGTGGGTGATAGATTTTTAAATTTATCTGGCAACGAGTTATAGAACTTAGCAATATTATATGTAAAGCTTCGCTCAAAGATTACTGTGTGGTGATGTGGCGGTGTTATTCTATCTTTAAATCTAGTATTTAGATTCGATAAATGAAAATTTGATTCGAGGTTTGCTGCAAAAGGGCATTTAACTGAACAACTATGTATTGTATTAAGGGATTGTTATTAACCACAGTTCTTAACTTTTACTATTTTATTCCAATAAACGTTTTTCTGCTAGACAACTCTTAAAGTCGCCACAGTTGATCTTTTCCCGTGCGTCATCAATCAACGATCAGGACTCAACGTGGTTAATAACTCTGCATCCTTATTTATTACAGTAACAAGTTTGAATAAAAGCATAAAAGAACGTCTTCAAGATTCCGCAATAATATAACGTGCTAGACAAGAATAAAACTATAAACGTCAATTAATTACTTTTTTTATTTGTTTAGTTGACTACCGTTATATTTTAGAACGTCATTGTCAACCTTGTTTTGATCTGCCAATTTAATTCGTACTTTGTAAATTTGTGTGCCTTAAAACTGTTCCTTTTTCTAAAAATAGTTCTTTTTAAAGCTAATTATACCCACCATCTGTTTTGGCGGTAAGTATTTATGGATTTTTATAATACCTAATTTATTTATTTTAAATATTCTAACCGTGAAAGTTCTTTGAAAAGTTTACAGCAGTGGCTAAATTCCCTTAAATAAAAGGATGTCAAAAATTTGACTTATGCGATTTTAATAGTCAATAAAACACCAAACTTTTCTAGATTTTAAGCTTTTAAAATAGTAATAAATGTATTAACATTTGTCTGTCAATTTCTTTTAGATAATAGAGAATGCCGGGCAAAACTTAAAATAAATAATAATTTTTCGGGATATTATGTAGGTACGTCAAACGGTAGGCAGGCACGTCCATTTTATGAACTTTGACTTAGTTTTGACTTTTTTCGTCTCGTAATTTTGATTTGGTTCATACGATTTTGATGACGTAAAGGTGATGACGCACGGGAAAAGATCCACTGTAGCGACTTTATAGACCAGGGCCTTTGAAAATGGTAAAAAGTAATAAAAATAATAGTAGGATGAAACCCATTGGAAAAGGAAGAAAATATAACAAAAATGAAAGGAAAAATAATTTACGGGCGATCCAAGGTCGGGAAGTGAAAGGGGGTGAGTTTTTAGGGGTAAAAAACGATTTATCTCGTTTTTCGGCAAAACTACAAGTCCTATGGAAAAACGTTAAATGGCAAAGTTGTAGGTAATAAAAAGATCTACAACTTTTGTATTTACACTTTTTTTACATAACCTCAAAATTTATATGATAAATTCAAATAACCAAGTTTTTGGTTTTTTATTTTTATCTTTTACAAAATAAAATGTTCATTAAATTTAGTAAAAACTTACCTTTTTATGTCCCAAACACATTGTAATTTTTTTGATTTAAAATATTAATTTTTTCACCTTATTTTGACTTAATATCGAAAAAGCACCCTAATTTTCAATCGAAAATTCTGACGTCAAACTAACTGCTTCTTCAAAAAAAAATATACATTATTTTGGTAAATGTTCTCAAAAAATGCAAAGAAACGAAAAAACCTTGATTCCGATTTTTTTTTTAAATCACTTTTTACCATTTTTAAATGCTTATCAGCCCTGGTCTATACGAATTACCTAACAGAAAAACGTTTATTGGGATAAAATAGTAAAAGTTAAAAACTGTGGTTAATAATAATCCCTTAATACAATGCGCCAATTGTGAATAAAGAACGGCTTGTATTCCTTTTGTTCGACGACCGAACGTAATCAAAACATATCAAAACGATTAACGATTTTTTCTATTTTTGGGATAATGTAGAAGATAAGCTGAAGGCTGGACAAATGTCATTGGCTAAACTCTAACCAAATGACTAGACATCCTATTTTTGTTAACGTCATTTATACATCTCTAGAAAACTTGTTTGCTAGAAGTCAGAAACGAAAAATACGGGTTAACTAACCAGATAACTTTGACTGGTGACATAAATGACGGTGATAGAAATAAATCACCTGGGCTAGTTTATTCTTATATAAAATGTTTCTGGGACTCCGCACGTAATATCGTCGCCTGAAAACCAGGTTATACTATGTCCATTTTTCAAAATTTTACAGTAGAGCATTTTTAAAATTCACCATCTCTTATTGTGTATACCTTAATTTTTTTTTTCTTTTAAAAGTGTAATTTAGTTAGGTTTAAGGGTGTACAAAAAGGAGTTATGCAAGAATATATCAAAAATTTTGCCTGTCTAAGAAAAATTATCATAAAAAAAAATCTGTTGCGGACATAGAATAAGTTGCTGTTTACATAAAAATTTAACTAGCGAAACAAATTATTCTATGTCCACAACCCTTTTTTTTAATAATAAAAAACATAAGTAACATAATATTTAGGCATTCTTCCGATTCCCTAATAATTTTTCAGCTTATTTTACTATCTAAAACACTGTAAACATGGACACTACACGATATAATAATATGCACACGTGCACGTTGTTCAAACAGAAATTTTTATGCCAAATTATTCTATGTCCTCACGTGGTGCAGATGGCCGAATTCTATTGGCTGGCGAGGACATAGACTAAAATGGTTCGGATATTAAAAACTTTATATGGACATAGTATAAGTTCAACTCTTTGTAAGTAGTGAACCGAATGGCGCAGAGTGACATGGAATAGCTTGGTCGATAGAGCTTCGGACATAGAATACTTTGATGATAAAATGTCAATTTTGGAAAAATTGGACATAGAACAATCTGGTTTTCAGGCGACGATATATAAACCAATAGGTATCGTAGTGTTACATTATTAAATTTTTTTTTAGGCATAATCACGCAAAACCCACAGTTGTATTTCACTCTTCATCGCTTTATTGGATATCAGCTTGGATATTGACTGGAATGGTTATATCTGCTGGAACAACAAAAGTTGTCGCTTCAGCCGTTACTGGTGAAAAATTTTTACAACTTGTTGAAAAATACAAGGTAATGTTGGACCTTAAATTAAAAGGCAGTTAAATGGGCAATAAAACTAAAATACTTTTTTTAATAAGGGAATATCATTTCCTAAAAAAAAAATGGAAGAATCGACTTTATCAGAGCTATAGAACCGGACCCAGAATTGTTGTAGTTGCTAGAACTACTGGTCAACACAGTTATAATACAGTAGCTAATATTAATAATATATTTACAGTTTTAGACAAATGCAATTTAAAAATAATAAAAAGACACTCCTGTTGGTACAAAAATTACTATTATGCCTAAAAAATTAATGTTGGGTTTTTCTGTCTTCTCCACAGTCGGATCTTGTGGATATGTGGTTTTTCTGAAATATCGATTCATATGCATTTGCATATCATATTGGACTTTAGCTCAAAAATACTATAATTCTATGAATAGATTGTACGTTTCTGTGTAGAGTTAGATTGATAAAATTATTTCAGAAGCATTGCTCCTATCGATTTGTTCATATTGACATCAACTATAAGTCGTAATATAGAAAAAAAATAGTCTTCTGACAAAAAATATTAATGTATTTCTGACATAAACCTTTGGTTGATTCGTACTCACCGTTTTCGACAAAACCTTTAACAAATATTTTTGGCATTACAGATTACGTATGTATTTACATCGAATACATTTAGTTACGAAATTACCAATCTTTCCGAAGAAACAATTAAAAAGTACGATACATCGTCGCTATATAGCGTATGTATCGGTGGATCACCAATTGATCCGCAGCAGATACTAAGAATTCGAAAATTTCTTCCACATTCGTATGTTGCTTTGGGTTACGGTTCAACTGAAGCAAATTTTATGGTGTGTCATGATTTCACCAACCAAAAAGCTTATCACGAAAAACTTTCGTCATCTGGGACTGTTGTACCTGAAACAAATATGAAGGTAGAGTATATAGGGTGACCGAAAAATATACGTTAGCACAAATTCCTAATGTTAAAAATAAATTAGACATAGACAACTAAATAATTATTAATATTTAGTTGTATATCTATCGATATTATTACCTGGAACTGCCTTTTGTATTGGAGTTGATTCTCCTATAAATGACGATTCTACGTACTTATTCTCGCTTGCCTTCACAAGGTGGCTTTAAATGCGTGTTTCGTCTTCTGTGGAGTTGCTTTTGGTTATGACTTCCCGTAGAGTCCCAATAAGGACCAAACGGCTGTCGTTGTCTAACCGGCCCAATGTATCCATTATGCTTGGATCCCTGTATGCTGTGATACACAATACAGTTACACATTTTTACTTTTATAATTAGTTATTTTCATAATACTTTCTATAGATAAATATTTAGCTATCCCAACTGACTTGAAAGATTTGTGAAACTTCACTTGCTGATGACTGATGATAAATATATTAAAGGCAATATTATTTTTAGTTCGTGAATTTGGAAACTGGTAAACTCGTTGGTCCTAACCAAGAAGGAGAAATACGTGTTAAATCACCTTATGCTATGTCGGGTTATCATAACTACGAAAACCCAGATTGCTTTGATGAAGATGGATTTTTAAGAGTCGGTGATATAGGACATTATGACGAAGATGGTTACATATATATTACAGATCGAATAAGTGAAATGTTTAAATATAAAACGAATCAAATATCGCCCGCTGTTATTGAACATGTGTTCATGAGTCATCCAGCTGTTGCCGAAGCAGTTGTTTTTGGAGTTCCCCATCCGGTTGACAGAAACCATCCAGCAGCTTGTGTAGTTCTCAAAAACGGATCAAAAATAGCAGGTCGAGAATTGGCAGATTATGTGAACTCCAAAGTGTCTGATGTTAACAAAATTCGAGATGGTGTCATGATAGTTGATAGTATTTCGAAAACTCCCACTGGAAAATACCAACGACGGATCATAAGGGATTTATTTATAAAAGCCCAGAAGGAAAGCAAATAGATAGGGGAAAGTGGGGCAAAATGGTTCCCTTAACAGAAAAGTGGGCCAAAAATTATCAAAAACCAAAATAATTGAGTACGGTTTATTACAACAACATAAAGGCTATATTGAGACCTATTTCGTGGACTGAGAACCAGAGGGTTCTAAGTAACATTTTTGACGAAATGGCAATTTTAACTGTTTTGAATAGAGTAAAGGATTCTCTACAAAGTTCTTAAATTTTGGTCGAATTTTGTGCTTAATCTCAGAATATTCATTGTTTTTGCTTTTCCTTGGATAAGATAAAAATTTCAGTTTTCTTCGCCTAAAAGTGTACATGGCAATGTATAAACCTTCACATTATAATAAAAAAATAGGAACTTACGAATTTATTAATAACCACTTTCATAATAACATCATTATTTTTCCTTTAGAAAGCCATAGGGTTCTAAGTACAGGGTACATTTTTTTATAAGTACATCCAAAAATTGAAAAATGTTTTTGATATTGTATTAAATATACTACATACTATAACAAAAAAATTGTAAAATCAAAAGAAAACAATTTATTTTAACTTTGATGTCTTTTAAACTATTAAATTCGTTTCCTGTAACATTTTGTTTTTGCGACTTAGAACCCCTGGTTCTCAGCCCTCGATTTCACAATAAAAATTTTCTGCAAGAAAATTACAACAAAAAAGAAAATATTATTTAAAAAAAAAACCTGCAAAGGGATCATTTTACCTTACACTTGGGGTAAAATGGACTCCGTACGTGGGTAAAATGATCCACACTTTAAAAACAAACGTTGAATTATTGTCACTTGCAAAAATCGCATATGTACACTTTCTGCTTCCCTGTAGCAGATGCGCACAGTAACTGACACCATTTTTGGCATAAAGTGCATTGAATCCAGACCTTTTTCAACCGAGATTCACTGAACAATTCTTCACAAAGCATTTTGGGTAGTTTACTAGGACCCGTCTGGATACCGGACTCATTCATATTGTACATTCTTGGTGGATTAATATTATTTTTGGTTGTTACTTCTTCCAAAATTGCAAAAAACCTTCTTACTGCTTCTTTATTAAAACCTCTGGCTCTGGGAGCTGAAGTGGCCTCAGGAGTTCTGTATAAGATATCAGGATTTCTCCGCAAGCCGTACCTGCTGCTTTCTTTTCTTTCGAAAACCTGTGGCTAATGCCATTCCTCTCCGCAAGCTCGTGAGCCATGGCACAAATATTTTTCTTTATTAAGCCAAAGAGTCGATCTTCCATCTCCAAAACATACTCCTTCAGATAAGTCTCCAATTCTTGATGCAATGTTGTGGTGAATCTGCCTAGACATTTTTTATGTCCCGTTGCCTAAAAAACCAAAAAGATTAGTTGCTTGTCATTTACAAATAAGGATTTGCTTAAGATACGCTAAAAAATCCTTTAAATTGTTTTCTTACCAATTTATTTTGCTTTTTTGCTCATCTTTTCAAAGTGCTTAGTGGCAAATTATAAATCCTAGCAGTTTTTTTGTAAGCCATGCCTTTAAAAATTTCTTGAAGTGCGAGCCGTAATTCCTAACCATTCCGTAAGAAGGAAACTATAAAATTAGATCACCATGATAAATTAGAGACCTTAATTCGACGCCAATATGATAAAAGTAATAGCAGACTTTCGTTGAAGGTTTTTTTTGTTTTGTAATATTAAGGTAAAATTGATCCTGGGACCCTGTCCAAGGGGTTGCAGATAAGGGTGGGATAATACGCTTGTTTTTGTTCCCCCTTCGTTTTATAGAAACTGTTTTTTGCGTTTTTTTCTTCAGTTTTTCGTTCCTAAGATATGGCCATTTCAAGTTTTTAAATTGTCACCCTGTATGTAACAATTACATTAAGACAAATAAACAAAATTTCATTACGCAGTCGACCTTTTAGTTTAAAATATACAGAAATAAATTAATTGATTCAGCCGATACTAGGTGGAAATCTATAATAATTATAGTATTATGGGATACAGTAAAACAAAGTTGAACTTGTAAATTTCCACTATATTAACTAAAAAAATGGCATGTTTCGCTAACACTTATAGCTTCGTCAGATGACAATGATTTAGTAAAGGTGAAAATTAAAAATAGGGGTGCAATAAAAATAAATTATTGAAGATGTAAATAAAACAGTGAAAGGGTTTCAATAGCGGGAAAAACCCAACAGAGGGTTTAAAAATTAAATTAAAGTAGGTACAATATGGTTATTTACAAAATCTTAATTAAGTATATGGTTTAAAACAAGAGAGAAACTACCAAATTTCAAAAATCCAATAAAGTATTATTCATAATTGTATAAGTATATTTTCTGACATAGATTCTTCCAAATTAATTCTTATGAATCCTCAGTCTCCTAAATTATATTCATTAATAAAGCTTCACAAAGAGGGATACCCTATCAGACCGGTAGTTTTTTTTCTTTTCTCCAGTCATATAAAATTTCAAAAAAAAATTGATCGATCGATCATTAAAAGTAACACCCAATTTTCAGTCAAATTTGCAATAAAAAATTCTCCTAAGTTAGTAAATAAAATTAATAATATTAGTTTACCTAACAATGCTAAGCTAATCTCTTTTGATGTTACTAATTTGTTTCCCAGCATACCAATCGATGAAACGATTACTTTCGTCAATCATACCTTAAAAAATGTAAATCTGGTCAAAAAACAAGAAATTATCAATTCTCTTACAGATATGCCTTGAACAAAATTATTTTGAGTTCAACGACAAAATATACACTAGCAAAAATGGTCTTATTATGGGTAACCCTCTTAGTCCTTTATTGGCTGAAATATTTATGGATTTTTTAGAATATAAAATAAGCAATCATCCTCTTTTTAAACAGTTTCTTTATTGGCATAGGTATGTTGATGACGTCTTAACATGTTTTCTTGATACTGATAGACAGTTAAAAGTATTTTTAGAATATATTAACAGACTACACAAAAATATCAATTTTACAATAGAACACGAAAGGGACAATTCTATCAATTTTCTTGATTTAAATATTAAGAAAGAAAATGATAGACACGTTTGCTCCGTTTTCCATAAACCATCTCATACTGATACTGTCATACACAACTCTTCTTGCCACCCGATACAACACAAATTAGCTTCTTTTCACGGTATGATCCATAGACTAGTAACTCTCCCTCTAAATAAAATCAATTTTCAAAAAGAACTAAACATTATTAAACAAATTTCAGTTAATAACGGATATAACTCAAATCTAATTGACCAAATCCTAAAAAAGAAAACTTACAAAAAAGCTATTGACTTAGTTTTTCCTAGAAGCAAACACTCTGACCAATTTAAAGTTGTCACATTCTTTGGACAACCTAGCAAAGTAATTGGCAATTCTCTTAACAAACTTGATATAAATGTGTATTACAAAACTAATAACTGTTTAAGTAAATTCATCAAAAACAATAAAACTAAAAGTGATAAAAACAAAAAATCAGGCGTCTATAAATTAAAATGCAAAGATTGTCCTAAAACATACATTGGCCAAACGATAGACATTTTTACTAAAGAATACAGGAACATTATAACAGTTTTCTAAAAAATAAAACTATGGTAACCATTTGCTTGATTATCAACATAATTTCGATCCTTCCTTTAAAATCTTACATACAGAAAACAAAGGCTTAAAACTAAATTTGTTAGAATCTATGGACATAAATAAACTTAAAAATACGGACCTGTTACTTAATGATCAACTAGATTTAAATAATACACCTTTGTTAAATTTATTCTGTTGACCATATACTTAAGATTTTGTAAGGACCCATGTTGTACCTAATTTAATTTAATTTTTACTATATTGTAACCCTTCCACTGTTTTATGTACAGGGTTATCCAACCAAGACTAGACAACGCGATTTTTTGACTTTTCCTGTACTATTATAAAAAAAACTGAAATAGCCATCTTAAGTCATTTTCTCCCGCGAATTCGAATATCTTCAGCAAAAAACAATTGAACACCAAACAAAAGTACTAGGGGTCACTTTGATATTTTTTTAAATGGAACACCCTGTATATTTTTACATTTTTAAATTCCACATAAAATTATAATTATTTTTTATTAAATGCACTATTAGTCTATACTTCATAGTTTCCGAGATATTGACTCTCGAAAAGTGACATTTTTGAACTTTGACAGCTTATAACTTTCTAACAGTACGTCTTAGAGCAAAACGGCTTACATGTCCCTATCTTCAATTTTTATTATCTTCGCAAAAAAATCAACTTCCAGTTAAACCGGAACAACTATATTTCCTTCTTTTGAGTTACATCCGGTTTAACCGGAAGTTGATTTTTTGGGAAGATAATAAAAATTGAAGATAGGGATATGTAAGCCGTTTTGCTCTAAGACGTACTGTTAGAAAGTTATAAGCTGTCAAAGTTCAAAAATGTCACTTTTCGAGAGTCAATATCTCGGAAACTATGAAGTATAGACTAATAGTGCATTTAATAAAAAATAATTATAATTTTATGTGGAATTTAAAAATGTAAAAATATACAGGGTGTTCCATTTAAAAAAATATCAAAGTGACCCCTAGTACTTTTGTTTGATGTTCAATTGTTTTTTGCTGAAGATATTCGAATTCGCGGGAGAAAATGACTTAAGATGGCTATTTCAGTTTTTTTTATAAAAGTACAGGAAAAGTCAAAAAATCGCCTTGTCTAGTCTTGGTTGGATAACCCTGTACATCTTCAATAATTTAATTTTATTGCACCCCAATTTTTAATTTTCACCTTTATTAAATCATTGTCATCTGACGAAGCTACAGTGTTAGCGAAACATGTAATTTTTCTAGTTAATAAAGTGGAAACTTACAAGTTCAACTTTGTTTTACTGTATCCCATATTAGTACTTAATACTATATAAATATACAGAAATAAATAATTGGAAAATGGAAAAATAATTTTTATTCGTATTTTTCGATTTGAAGGCTCAGTTTACGCAATAAAATCCTTATTCAGTGAGGGCATAAAGTCTGAATTCCCGAAATTTTATCCAATATCAGAAATATAAAAAAAATAAACAACACAGTGCGCAGTAGTGTGATACAATGAAAAACTATACAAAAAAAAATCAGTTAATTGGTAAGTAGGTGTGTAGATAATGAGTTTCATTTTATTATAACTGATAATTCAACACTTTTTATAGCATATTATAAAAAAATAATTAAAAGCTATTAATTTTCTACTCTCTATAACCGTTTTCCCAACACAATAATTTTATTGCTATAATTTACCAGATTTTAAAACTTAAAACTAAATTACAAGCCGAAGACCCCGAAATATTAATGCCATAAATAAGTTTCAAATGTCAAAACTCCTGCAGCTCAATGGGGTAAAACGAGCCAAGCAAGCATTGAACTTGAACAGTTTTTAAGATAAGGAATACAAATTTATAGCCCTCTAAGGAAACTGAACTTCCTTCTAATTTTATTTCGCAACAGTGAAGTAAATATTAATGAGAACACAACTAAATTACTTTCAATCGATATTGATTTAATTACATGCAAGTGCGTAAAATTAGTTGAACCATTATGCGAGTAGAAATATGGTTGAAACTTTGAAACTGATGCATTTTAAGGAAAAAAGTCCGATAAACAAGAAACGCGAAGATACCGTTAAGTTAGAAACATGAGGCCCTGTTTGAGTGACAAAATAGAATAGCGTTTGAAAAAGTCGTCCAATTATTATTAAACTTTTTAAAAAGTGCACTTTTTGAATAAGAAGGTTTCATTTATCGATCCCTGATACGTGATGCCATTTTCTCCAAACATCTTTGGTGCCACAACAAGCCAAAAATTATAATCTTTTCAGAATCGACGTATTTTGACACGTATATGACAAATCGAAAAACGAAATTTGGAGGAAAAGCTTAGTTTTCCAGATATTTTCATCTAAATAGCTCATTTTCTATAGTTCTGTTTACTCATGTGGTGTAATATATTTTTAGGTGAAAATCTGAAGAAAAAGCACAATTATTACAACGTGACGTAAACATAATTATGGAAAATGAGCAATTCAGATAAAAATATCTGGAAAACCAAGCTTTTTCACTAAATTTCCTTTTTAGATTCGTGATCTAGGTTAAAATACGTCGAAAAAATCATAATGTTTGGCTTTACTTTTTACTAAATATATATACAGTGTGTCCGAAATTCAATATTATGGGTATCTCGCTTAATAGATGAGATAGAAAGTTGGTTAAATAGGGAATATTTTAGAGAAGTTAATGCCGATCTCGAATCCTTTTTTAAAATTATAAAAAGTTTTGTAGTTTTTCACTTATTAAACAAAAACTAAAAATGGCGCATTTCGTTTTTTTTAAATAGAGGCTTAACGGTTAATTTAACATATCCCAAAGTGTTACATTCTTAAGACACTTTTTAGGGAAGAATATTTCTGTACAAAAAGAAAATGCAGATTGTCTTTTGTTTGTGAGTTACCCACAGTAACTTTGTTATTTCCTATGGCGGCCATCTTGGATTTGTACATAAAATTATTTCTCTTTGAATTACCTTTTAAACGATGTGTCACATGCTACCAAAATTTTGGAGAAATACTCTTAAATTATTAAAAAACCAGTTTTAACGTTAACTTGGCAACAGCGCATGCATCTAACATAGCATGTGGGTACATCCAAGGGTATTAGTTTAACAACAAAAACATTTTCTGCCCCAAATAATCATTGTTTTCTAGCCAATAAAATAATTAACGCATTTTTTGTCTACGGTCTTAAATAGGTTTGGCAACGCCGCGATAAAAAAAAATCTTAATCGGAATGAAACGAAAAAGAATTCAATTAGAAAAAATAGGGCTTTCAACTAAAAATCTCGTCTTTTTTTGTTTGCAATTACATTTAGTTAAAATATTAGAAAAAATAGATCAGAATAAACACTTTACAAACAAAAAAATGCAAACCTTTTTTAATTTTGCCAAACCTAAGTTTTATTACATCAAAATTATTTGGTATAATCATATAATAACGGAAGGATTATTGTTACATGGTATTCCGTGATATTTTTGCATGGTAAAAAAAACGCCATGATATTTTTACATGGTAGGCCATGATATGCAATATTAGAAAAAATGAAGCGCCTATTTATTTGTCATTCAAGATTCTAAAAAGTGGTTTAAACTGTATGATATTACCTACATCTTATCTTATTTTGAAAATGGCACAAATTTTAAATGAAGAAAAATTTGATATGTTGGCCCTTTATTTGCAATCACACCGAAATGCTGAACTAACTTCTGCTAGATATTTGGAATTGTATCCAGAAATACATCAACCGCATAAAACCTATTACAGGAAGTTAATTTAATTAAATTTAAGTTATCCTACTTGGTTTTGGTTAGGTTAGGTCAGGTTTAGAATTTAAGGATCTTGTAAGAAACTGTATTCTAAAAAAATAAAGGTTTAAGCGGTGCTTTAAATGGTTTAATTACTATCTGCTATGTTAGATGCATGCGCTGTTGCCAAGTTAACGATAAAACTGGTTTTTTAATAATTTAAGAGTATTTCTCCAAAATTTTGGTAGCATGTGATACATCGTTTAAAAGGTAATTTAAAGAGAAATAATTTTATGTACAAATCCAAGATGGCCGCCATATGAAATAACAAAGTTACTGTGGATAACTCACAAACAAAAGACAATCTGCATTTTCTTTTTATACAGAAATGTTCTTCCCTAAAAAGTGACTTAAGAATGTAACACTTTGGGATATGTCAAATTAACCGTTAAGCCCCTATTTTAAAAAAACGAAATGCGCCAACTTAGTTTTTGTTTAATAAGTGAAAAACTACAAAACTTTTTATAATGTTGAAAAAGGATTCGAGATCGGCATCAAATTCTCTAAAATATTCCTCACTTAACCAACTTTCTATCTCATCTATTAAGCGAGATACCCATATAGAGACTTGAATTTCGGACACACTGTATATAGGGTGTCCGAAATTGATGAGCAAAAAATGTAGGGAATAATTCAATAGACCCAAAATAAATGCTATCTCTTCCTAAAACATTTTTTCGAAAAATGATTATTACAGGGTATTAAAGTTAAATTTTATTTAAAATTTTTTTTTGCAATACCTTTTGCCACGCTCACAATATTTTGATGAAATCTCGTATATGGAGCTTTTTCGGAATGAGAAATACAAATTTGCCTACCGTTTTTTTGTATTTTGTAGAGGGCGCCACTAGGAGCCCATACTTTAATTGGAATGATCCCAACCTTTTTGTCCTACACTGTATGCGCATTTTGACTGAATATTTTTATTCTCCTAACCTTTTGACATAAAAAAGGTATACTACTTTTGTTTCGATAAATCTAACCAATTTCGAGAAAAACGCTAAAATAACATTGCTTGCATATGATGAATACGAAATCATTTTAATTTATTATTTTTTAATTTAAATAATTAAATTTTTTAAGAAGAATTAATTTATGCATTAAAGGGGAAGGACGTCGCTTTGAACCTTTGATTTAAATGTTTAATTTATTGTTCAGTAACTTATGTATTTTAAAACTGCTAATAAAATTTAACTTTAACACTGTAATTCCGTTAATAATCCATTTTCGTAAAAATATTATAGGAAGAGATAGCATTTATTTTCGGTCTATAGAATTATCACTTATAATCTCCCTAGCAGCAGAATTATCGGGAATTAATTCTGCTGCGTGGGAGATTTGGTAAGAAAATTTCATAAATTGGAGTTTTCTCTTATTGTAATTTTTTTGCTAAAATGCTACAAAAACATATTTCCGGCGGCTTTAGTTAATTGTAACTAATTAGAGTTTTAGAAATGAAGTTCATTTCAGCTGTTAGTAACTTGTAAGTAATGTGAGAAACATTAAATAACAAATTTGTTATCTGAAATCAAATGTATTTATAGTTTTAAATTCAAATAAAACTTTAAAAAACATATTTCGGATGAGTTTAGTTTAATATGACGCACTGTATTTTTACAATAGAAGTTGATTTTAGTTGTTAGTAACTAAGGTTTATTACTAAAATTTCAGGAATATTAATTCGTTTTCAACCATAACATCTGGAATTACATGTCTACATAGTTTCAAATGAAACTTAAAAAAACATGAGTTTAGTTAAATTTTTGATGTGTCTCTTTTAGCCCCGGTGTTCGATATGTAAAGAAAATTCGTTAGTATCAATAAAAATTATAAGTTAGCAAGAAAATGTATTTTGATTTTATTCTTAGTGACTTTTGCCAATAATAATAAAATAAAGCACTTCATTTTTGACAGAAAAATTATCACTTATTAATTTCATTAAGTTAATTGGAACTAACAAAATTATCGCGATAATCTCCCGTCGCTATAAACAACGTAAAGGAGCTTTTTAATTGGTTGAAAATAAATTTATGTAATTTTCCCCTAAATTTTTCATCATTTCCGGACACCCTGTATATATATTTAAAACGGGTACTTTTTTTTCTATTGTTTTTTTTTCATTATTTTTAATATGGTACTTAAATAAAATATTAATCCCTATCTCAATGTAAATTTTAACTTTTCCTTGCCTAATAGATAGGAGAAACGTAATAAAAATGTCCCAAGTTTTAGGCTCACTTGTATGCAATAAGCATTATTTTGTACCTGCCTTCTCATGAATTGGAAATGTAATTTTCTTTCTCTCTGGTTCCCCCCATAACACTTAATATGAACGTACGAATTGCACAGAAATGGAACAAAACTTCATTCTAATATTTTTTACCTCCAGCCTAAATGAGTAGCATCTAAATTCAGAATAAATTTTAGTTTTCATAACCTTTAAAGATACGAATTTTGTGCATGCACAATGACGTCTTCAATGGTAAATTCTTAGAGGGTTATTATTCATTGGTTCCGTAAGAACTCAAATAAATCCAAAATGTTGCTTTAGCTACAGTGTCACCAGTAAAGTCCGCATCATATGGGATTTTTTTTATTAATAGCTTTATTCGAAATTTGACTTTGGCACCAAGTTCAGCTTGACAAACCCGAACAAACCCGATCGAGATGAAAATTAAGCAAAAAACTAGTAGTCACGTGATTCGCATTATCTGTCAAATTTTAATTTTTTTCAAAAAATAATTTAAAAGTGGGGTTATTTTTGAAAATATTAAAACAAGTTATTAGAAGAGGTTTTTTTAAATTCAGTTTCTAGCCCATACGCAAAATTTCAGCTGCATAAGATAATTTTGATTTTTTACTTAATACTTAAAGGATCGTGATTATGACTAACTACTAATGCCGCGTCGATGTATATACCTAACGCATACGAGGGTTTTAAATCTAGCCAAACATGATATATGAAGAAAAAGCCCATACTTAAAATGGAACGAATATACTATAAGTCCCCCTAATAGTAAAAATAACATATTTTTTTAATGTGGTTATGTAAGAGTTTCTTTACATGTGCATGCTACAGATAAACATCATGAATCTTATAGTCAGAAGAAACAAAATATAGTAACAAGCAGAGGAACGAGGTGAACATTATCTTTATAGGTGTACATTATAAGGGGATAGGTTATAAGAAACGTTTATTATTTACTGATAAAATTATTTTTTTTTTTTTGGCCTTGAGCGTAGCTCATTTATTAGGCCGGATTTCACCAGAAGACTCGCAAACGACGTTCTCATAAACTCGGTTCTCGGTAAACTCAGATTTAAATGTTGATAAAACTCGATCGGGTTTCACCAACACAAACAAGCAAAAAGCAAAACGGAGTTTATCGAAACTTAATTTAAGGATGAACCAAAGCCGGCAACATTGTAAAAAGATGTACAATTTTGTATTTTGTGAGATGCCAGCACTTTTGTACAGAAGACAAAGTGTTAACTGAACAACTTAACCTAACAATTCAAAAATATCAAAAATTGTTTTTGCTTCTGGTGTGGTGCTTCTGGTTGAAATTATAAATTTGATATAATAGTGCCCAAAATTTTGTTTTTAAACAAACCTATTAAAATAATGTCTAGCTGAGATTCGAAAAAACAATCATTAACTGCAGATAAAACACTGATGGTCCTACATGTAGAAAGTACATGTGACAATGCGAAAATGCTTTAACTTACTTATCGGTGGGAAATTCTAAGTAATTTTCAATCTCCTCCAAAACAGCAAGTACCTACTGTTCGTTTAGTCAGCCGAAACCTGGTAACAAAGTTTTTATCGTCTAAAGTATGAAAATGATCTTCTCTGTCTCTCACCCAGCGAGGTCGACGAACAGGGTACTCATATTCACTATCGCTGTCCTCGAAAGCTAATAAATACGCTCTTCTCATATTTACTAACCTCAAATTTCACAGAACTTATCAACACTAACCTAAAACGTCGTTTAACTTTCGTAAACTGGCCAAAATCAGCCGGTTTCAAGCGGAAACGCCGTTTAGAACTAAACTCGGTTTATAATTCCTGGAGAAAACCAATTTTACCACTGAAACACTAAATCTAAGTTTAATTTAAACAAACCTAGTTTAAAGAGTTTGGTGAAATCCGACCTCAGCCACCGCAGAGTATATTAATTAAATAAATTATAGATTAAATAGTTTTTTACGATTTAATGATAGGGATATAGGCATGTAACATAGGGATCTGCACAGGGACACTCGTTTCACGCCACTGGGGCCTATCAGGGCGACTTGAATTTATACATAGGACAGTGAAGGCCACTAAAAATGGGAAAACACATATGGTTAAATTAGGATAATTATGGAGGATAAGGAGTTTTAGATTTATTATATTTTAAAGTCGGTCAGTTTCAGATATTTTATAAATATTGACTCTATCGTTGGATTTATATTGGACTGATAAAATTAATATTATGTGTTTTTCATAGCTCTATTAAGGTGATGTTTACCTCTTTTCATCATTTGCTACTAATAATGGATGTTGACGCATTTGAAACATATTGTGAAGGTAGAAAAGAAAATTAAAAATGTAATGTTGGTGTTTTATTTCTTTCATGTTTAGATATTTCTTCTAATTTTATTTTTAAAGACTAAAAATAAAATTAAAATGTATTTTAAGAGGCAATAGATCCCATTATCACTTTCAACTACTGTATAGTTTCTAGGAACTTTCTTCGTAGATTCGAACATGAGATAGTAAAGCAAAGAAATCTAATAACTACTACTAATGAAATCTACTTTTGCGCGGAACAAAGATATTGTTAACTACTCTCGTTTCAAGAAGCCTTGTTGATCTGACATTGGAGCATACAATATATACAGCGACTTTTACTAATAATGAGGTAACTCTTATTATAACGACTATAACTAAACAATACCAGCCGAAAAAATATTACAAATCACAGAAAGCGTAGCCTTGAAAAGACCATACGTAACACATGTGATTGGAAATTTAAAAAATCAGAAAATATCTCGCCGCAACAGATTTATTTGCAGGATCGACATTTTATAAAACAAAAACTAAACTTATTTTTATTAACCTCACAACCCCATCCATGGAGAAAAGTGAGAGTAGTAACTTATTGATAAGATGTGCTTCTATCGTCTAAGGGTCGAGAGTATAAGACTGAGAAATGGCAAGTGCCATTCAGGGCTGGAAGCAGGATTACATTTGATAGAAAGCGTGAGTTTTCGGATTTTGCAAGACAACATATTACAGTCTAGGGCTTGACATTCACAAACTTTACTGTCGAGCTACGAGTGATGCTATGTTGCCAGCTTTGTTGGTTGGATTGAATTGTACCACAGCCACCAATTTAACAGCGTACTGTTTAGGGGACAGTAATTAACGACGATCAAGCAAAGATAGGCCAAGCATTTCATTTATAAACATACTTTGCGCCGAGCCAATATCTCAGTGCTTATAGAGGACATTATATCATTTGACATGTCTATGAACTTGTAAAATGAAAATCCTGGAAGTAAGCCACTTTAAACTGGGTCAATTTAAGCTCAAATAAAACCCAAAAGGGGTGTGTCTTTGGAGTCTTCGGGCAACAGCGCATTATTCTGGAGTAAAAATTGGTGTATATTTTCACGTAAGGTCGTAGAATTCGCGAGGAACCTGGTGGATCTTTGCATTTGAAGAA
This sequence comes from Polydrusus pterygomalis, assembly GCA_963969555.1. Classification (NCBI taxonomy): domain Eukaryota; kingdom Metazoa; phylum Arthropoda; class Insecta; order Coleoptera; family Curculionidae; genus Polydrusus; species Polydrusus pterygomalis. The sequence continues at coordinate 28,813,852 of OZ018379.1, forward strand.
TGAAATTTATATCTATATACTGTCTATCTTGCTCTTTCGTGGCAGCCTAGCGCAGTGGTAGCATTCACGCATCGTAAGCCGAAGGACCTGGTTCGATCCCAGGCAGGTTGGGCGGACTTATTCAGTTTGCTTGACCAGGCCACCGTACTATGTAGGTATTATTGCATATTATGTAATACACACTGGCATTCTCAGTGGTAAAAACACTGTAGCCTGCAGCAAAGAAAATGTATAGGGTTAGAAATGTTACTCCTTGTTAAAAAATCGCAACACAGTGGAGAGAGAAAGATGAATGAGAGAGAGAGAGAGAGAGAGAGAGCGGTTTAGTGTGCCTGCTGGCCATCAGAGGCGCAATGGCGGGAAATTTGAACAGCGGTTTTAAAAATTTTCAATTTTATTATTAACTTTTGAACGAGTTTTTATTGATTTAATTTCTTCTTTAATATGAATATTAATAAATCACTAATTAAAGCACTAAAAAGACGCACAAAAGTATTTACTTTATGGAATAAAGGCACGTTTTTATATTAAGATTTGCAAAATAAAGATGGAAGCGCTTTAGCGTAAACAATTTGTTCTAAGTTTATTTATAAACTGCATTGACAACCATAACAAAAAATAACTGTCTAGAATAAACTAATGTCCTTAGGTTACGTCTCACAGGTCTCATTCATCAGGAATTGTCTTAATTCATATAATATATCACAAATACTGTATTAAACACAAGCACTAGGATGCAACGAGACACGTACTAAAACATCCATAAACTATCAGGTGATTCTTACAGCATTCTCTGAAACAAAAGAAACAGTATCGGGTTTGTTCATTTATCTGTAAAATATGGCCAATGGCCAAGTATCTACTTATCGAGTTAGCTCAAACCATTATCTTTGTGCCATCATGTTATACTTACTGATAGATTGTTAGGTATTACCTCGGGCATAAATGTGTTGCAGTTATCTGCAGGCTGCCCAGTGATATTTTGAAAGATTTGATAAACAATAAAAAATAATTACCTGCATGGTAGGCTGGAATAATCACTGAAAAATTACACACATGGGCGAAGTTTTCTAGAATAGAAACTAATAAAATTGTATTAAATATTAAAATAATAATAAAAATTAATGAGAAAAAAACGTGGACAAGAAAAATTGACAGTTTTGACATAGCGGGCTGGCTTGTTCCAACTAGCACCTGGCGCAGTTTGGGAAGCGTTATAGTAGGTCAGAATATAACTGTCCTTCTCTTCTATACGTCAAAAATATGCGACAGAACCCGGATACTCGGCCAGCTGGAGAATCATCAAGCGACAACAGCGCCAATTTGACTTTGATGGCCAGATGGCCGCAACTTGAGATAAATATGATTTTGTGATGTAAGATCGCCCATTTCAGTTTCACCGGGGGTGGTCTGCAGTTATAAGGCGACCTCGCTACGATACAGCTGTGGAGCCCTCGGGCTTCGCCGGTATCATTCGGGTGTTCCTGCGGCATGTTGCTGAGTAAGAAGTCACCTGAACCAAGTGAAAGATTCAGTGCGGACAGTGACCCATGAAAGGGACGCATGTCTGGTACCGATCCGGATGGAATGAGAGATGCCCTGAAAAAAAGGATTCGGTAATGCGAACGGTGCCCACATAAAACTGTAGGTTTCTGACATTACACCGACGTCAAAATGGGGTTGGCCTGGCCTACTTGCTTGGCGCTAAGCCTCATCTCAACAACTACTTCTACTATCGCTATATCGTCGTTTTACGTAATCGCGGTATTTTTCACACAACTCGGCACTGCACAAAGTTGTAGCTATCACGACGCAGACGCTAGTCGTGAAATGGCTTGCAGTATATACACGTGGTGGTTAATACTCTACGCTCTCACGGGGGATTGCATAATTTTGGCGGGTTACATGGCGCACCGTTGCGCTGTTTAACGCCACTAATGTATATTTATGGCTCATCAGTTATTGATACTGGGAACGCAGGGGTTTAGGAAAACGTGTACCGTTCATAACATGTTTTAGATTTTAGCCAGATATCAATGCAAAGGGTGTTCGTATTAAGATATACATTACATAATAATATATTATATTGATTTTATAAATCCTGCTTAGAGAGACAGGCTTAGGTATATACCGTGCGAGCAAAAATAATTTGCATCAAAGAGGGCCTTGCATCTAAGGACGTAATGCTTAGCCGAAGAGCTTAATACCTGTTGGGTGTCAGTAGCTACCTAAATTAACAATCAATCAGTTATTCCGTCACCTTCGACAGTCGTTACAAGTAATTTGATTCATCGCTAGTTTTTCCAATTTCTTGAACAATTCACACAATGGGCTTTACGGAACAGCACAAAACATTCATGGTTGAAGCGTATTTTCGAAACGGGGTTAGAGTAAATGGTGAGTGGCAATACAATCCGAGTTTGTGCATGGACGATTTTCACGAACATTTTCCTAACGTTGCTTTTATTGATGGAGATTTTTATCATTGCCTGAAAAGAACCGTGGCTGTGTTTAAGGAAACAGGTTCTATACAACACAAAAAAGGAACAGGAAGACCATCTGTAAGAACAGAAGAACTTGTTGCAAACGTTCGTGAAATAATGCAAAATACGCCAACAAATTGTATAAGACGCCTGCCCCAAGAAGTGGGACGATCTAATGAAACATGCAGGACTATTCTTAAGAAGCAGCTAAATTTATTTCCTTATAAAGTGCAAGTATTCCAAGAATTACAAGCCGCAGATTTTGAAAGACGCAGGAATTACTCTCAATGGTTTACCCAAAATTTATTGGAAAGAAGTGATTTATTAGACCTGACATTTTTTTCGGATGAAGCCTGGTTCCACCTCTCCGGTTATGTGAATTCTCATGTGGTGTAGTGAAAATCCCCATTTTTTTTGTAGAGCCTACATTGCACCCTCAAAAAATTGGTGTCTGGTTAGCTGTTTCCCGAAGAAGAATTGTTGGTCCTATTTTTTTTGGATGACATAGATATAGCACAGCGGTATAGAAACAATATTTTGAATCCATTTGTGGAGCAATTACTTGGCGACGAACTACGTTTTGGATATTTTCAACAGGACGGTTCAACCGCCCATACAGCCATCGAAACTATTAACTACTTACGCAATTTTTTCGACTACAGATTGATTAGTTTTCGATCAGACCAGTGGCGCACCCAGGGGGGGGGCAAGGGGGCCTTGGCCCCTCCCCCAAAACCCACAATGAAATTGACTTAAACTATACCCACTAACCCACAAAAAAACTTTAATTTCCAATTATTTTGCTATTTAACTGTTTATTGCCCTGTCCCAATAAACAAGTAGAAAATTCTTTTTATGCAAATTATTCATTTTTTTTAAATTTTTATAATGAAAGCATTCTAATATGCGAATTTAAATTATGGAACGACAAGTTTACAGATAGCAAAGAAATACCCTCCGATATATTTAAGCTTTATATTCAATATAATGGTATGATATTTCTCAATATAAAAAAACTTTTGCAAATTTTTGTTACCCTTCCCGTCACCACCAGTACCTCTGAAATGTCATTTTTCACATTAAAGTACTTAAAATCGTACTTAAGAAATTCCATCGGGCAAGTAAGACTTATTGGTTTGGCAAATTTATTTATTCATAAGAGTGTTCCTGTTTCTTGTGAAGAAATTTTAAATAAACTTTCTAAGGGTCGAAGAAAATTAGATTTACATATTTAACAAATGCAAAGGTGTTATGAAAAAGTTTTGGTTTCTATTATTTATAAAATATTGTTTATTGTTGTGCTCTGTACTAGTTTGTATTTTTAAATAAATATATGTGTGTTATGGATCTGTCGTCACTACTATTACCTATATTTTATTTGGTAAAAAGAGTGGTATGTTTTGTCCGAAATAATTATTAAAGTGGATATTTTAAAAAGTCAATTTTTTTTAGATATTTACCCCGATTGAACTAGGCAATTGCGATCTTCCAAGAGTACCTGTTAAAAAAGCTCCAAAGTTCTAGAAAAATGCGTAACTTAAAAGATTATTAAAAAATTTGCTTCCGGCACTGGTTGTCGGGCCCCCCCTAACAGAAAATCCTGGGTGCGCCGCTGGATCAGACATTGAATTACCACATATATCACCTTGTTTAACGGTTATGGATTACTTCGTTTTTTCTCATTTAAAGAACACTATTTTTAAAACACTAGTTGCAAATTTAAAACAATTACAAGAAAGGATTATCCAAGAATGTGGTAACATTTCTCCAGAGACGTGTGAATTTACGCTTGGAGCATTGTTGAAGGGGCGGAAACTTCAAAGGTAAGGGCGTAGTTTTCTTGTTATGGGGAGAGGGGGCAAAAGTGGTCGAAAAAAAAACGCGCCGCAAGCGAAAATTTGTTGGGTGCCACGCCCTTTTTTCAATGAAATTGCCTGATTTTCGTGCGAAAAATATAAAATACACAAGATCCTCAAGAAAATCACAAAACAATTAATCAAGTAAAAAAAGTGCTTCGTTTTCATGGCCCATTATGGCTCCCGGGGGGGCTAATTACCCCCTTATCTACGCCCTTGTTGAAAGGGCGCCTCGCTGCTAATGCATAATTTTGTTTGTTTATGGGAAGGGGGCGCCGTTTGGGAAAGGGCTGAAAGGGCGAGGGGGGCGGTCGCCCCCCCTGGCCCCCTGCACGCTACGCCACTGGCGGTAGCCAATTTCAGCAATTTATGTAATTATTTTTCTTTTTCTTTCTGTATATTCTTACTTTGTTAATTTTGTAAACAACAAAAATAAATTTGTATTTGTCTACTTATTTTATTACTCATTAGTTTGGCATAATATCATATCATAATATGAATTTGACAAAATGTTAACCTAGATTTGGTTAGATATATCGTCCCCATATCATTGTGATCTAAACCAAGACCTACGTTTTTTAATCCAAGCCCCTCTTTGATGCAAATAATTTTTGCTCGCACAACGACGATACAGCAAAGTCTCTGTCGTCGGATTGTCCATATCACTAAAGGTATGCAAGGTTGGATCACTGAATCCGGATCAGTACAATGATCTAATTCACTGAACCTGGTCGAGTCGCTTCAAAAATCACAACGAAAAACTGTCTCTAAGTTCCGCTTCATCTCGGTAGTATTCCACTTGGGATCCGCGTATAAAAAATGGTAAAAGAAAAAGAAGATAATATAATATTTATTTAAATGCTATTTTCATATACAAAAAAATGTTGAAATTCATGTTGAATATCGACTATTGGTAGTTTGTTTAACAATATATCCCTAAGACCAAAAAATTGCTGGCTTCTTTCAAACAGAGAGTTGACGCCAACGATTAAATGCGGTGTGATAAGTGACGTAATGATCCAAAAAAAAGTAACACAAAGAAAAGAACCGCCGCGCGCCGTTAGATAATATAAACAAATTGTCGTTTAAAAAGTCTGAGTACCTTTAAACCACCCTAACGATAAATTTAAAACATCCGCTCTAAGATGGGCATCATTGTTTAATAACACTTGTAATAAAAAAAATTAAAGTGTACATTTATGCCCATTAATAAGTTCATTGTTTAAACAATCGTTCCGCTTAACTTTTATTACTGCATACGTTTCAAATCATGTCGGATTGTTACGAAACATTGCCGGATTTGGTGCATAAAGCACTTAAAAGTGAAAATTTGACACAATACGAATTACAATTTGGTGATGGTAATGAGAAAGGTGAAGGCTATATTGGAGATATAACATTTGTGGACGTATTGGCCCGGGACCATAATGGGATTGAGATTACATACAATTTAGTTCTCAAAACCGCAAGAAAAACTAAAACTCAATGGGATGTAGTGAAACTAGGTTTTGAAAGAGAGATACAAATTTATGACAAAATTGTTCCAGCATTTCAACAATTACAGGTAGGTAATGTGTAGGTTATTATAATACGGACTTTAAACCTTTGAAACATAAATATGAACGTAATTTACCGATTTTATTTTTTCCCTATAATAAGGGCTGTTGCATATTTTTAACAGGTAAATCTTTGATATATAGGTAATTTAATCTTATTATGACCAGTTGAAATACATGCCTAACTCATGCCTAATAGGCAGCACAAACAGGATATAAAAATAAAAAAAGACAAAGGAAGATTATTTTGCAATGATTCTATAATTACGCATACTATTACCCTTGCGGTATATTGCTTCAGAAAGTTTAAAAGATACTTTTCTCTATACTTATATTTATAAGAAGGAAAAATTCCAAAAATATACCGTTACATTTTAGTATACAAGGTGTAGAAATTACTTAATATGCATATATTTAAATCTGTATAGGTATACCTACTTATATGGAAATTAATTGAATAAAAACATTTTTCAATGTCGCATTGCTATGATAGGCGATATATATTATTACGGTGCTAGCAAAAATTATTTGCATCAAAGAGGGCTTGGCTTAAAAAACGTAGGGCTTGGTTTAGATCACAATGATATGGGGACGATATATCTAACCAAATCTAGGTTAAAATTTCGTCAAATTCATATTATGACATGATATGCCAAACTAATAAAAGTAATAAAATAAAGAGTAATAAAATAAGTAGACAAATACAAATTTATTTTTGTTGTTTACAAAATTAACAAAGTAAGATTATACAGAAAGAAAAAGAAAAATAGTTACATAAATTGCTGAAATTGGCCTCCGCCACATGCTCCAAGCATAAATTCACACGTCTCTTCATATTTTCAAAAGTGTTGATCAGCATCTCTGGAGAAATGTTACCACATTCTTGGATAATCCTTTCTTGTAATTGTTCTAAATTTGTATTTACACAATTCATGCTTGCACTTTATAAGGAAATAAATTTAGCTGCTTCTTAAGAAGAGTCCTGCATGTTCCATAATATCTCTCATTTCTTGGGACAGGCGTCTTATACAATTTGTTGGCGTATTTTGCATTATTTCACAATAAGTTCTTCTGTTCTTACAGATGGTCTTCCTGCTCCTTTTTTGTGGTGTATAGAACCAGTTTCCCTTAACACAGCTATACGGTTCTTTTCAGGCAATGATAAAAATCCCCAGCAATAAAAGCAACGTTAGGAAAATGTTCGTGAAAATCGCCCCTGCACAAACCCGGATTGTATTGCCACTCACTATTTACTCTAACCCCGTTTCGAAAATACGCTTCAACCATGAATGTTTTGTGCTGCTCCGTAAAGCCCATTGTGTGAATTGTTCAAGAAATTGGAAAAATTAGCGATTAATCAAATTACTTGTAACGACTGTCAAAGATGACGGAATAACTGATTGATTGTTAATTCAGGTAGTTACTGACACCCAACAGGTATTAAGCTCTACGGCTAAGCATTACGTCCTTAGATGCAATGCCCTCTTTGATGAAAATAATTTTTGCTCGCACGGTATAAGATGTTATTAATTATAAACATGTTGAATGTAAGGTAAAAGCATTGGGTGGTCCCAGCACATCGATTGGTATTTAAGATTTCATAAAACGAATGGATATGAATAGATACTAAATAAAATATTATTATTGTTACTGCCCCACGTGTGATAGCTCTCTCGAAAGCTTATCAAAAGTGCCTCTCGGTGATACCAAAATTAATGAGATTTAAGTACGAAATTTTTAGAATAGATTTTAAAACTGGCTTTTGCAAAATTTGGCAGGAAAAATTAGATAATAAACATAAATGATCAAAATTAATTCCAACCCTAAATTTAAACACTACTTTTTTTTTACTTAATTTTTTTTTGAACTGAAATAAAGTCGATTTTTAAATTCCTCCTTAACTTTCCGAAAAATGCTTCGTCCAATCGACAAGCAACCATTATCCTCCGATACAATTCTTTCAGAGAAGCCGACTGGGTTTCGTAAACTAGTGATTTAACGTAACCTCATAAAACGAAGTCCGTAGGGTTAAGATCAGGAGTAACGACCAACACTAATTTGCAAGGTAATAAGGTAAATAGGGGCGGGGCGCGATTTACGTTTAGGTCTCATTTTAAATACGAGTAACAGTTAAGAGATATTATACGCTGTCTGATTTACTGTGCGTTTTTATTTTTATTATCCGTGTATTCTATTTTAGATTGAACACAATATGCAGCCATTTCAAGCCATTCCAAAATGTTATTTGACTCTGTCTACCAACAATCAAGATGCGCTTGTCCTTCAAAACATCAAATCTATGGGATTTCAGCTTTATAACAGAAAAATAGCCATGAACGTAGATCACATTAAACTAGTGTTACAAAATCTCGGCCAGTGGCATGCTTTGTCTTTTGCCCTTCGACTGAAAAAACCAGATGAATTTAAAAAGCTTACTTTTAATTGGAAAAGCGTCGTGAATGAAGTATTCGTAAAAAGTCATATCGGTAACTGGCTCAACATTACACAAAAACATTTATATGCAGTGTTGGAAAAAAATGGCCAATCAGAAGTACTGAAAAAGTATAAAGAGAAAATTAGAGACAGGGATGCCAGAACTGTACTAAAAGATATTGTAACTATGAACGAAGACCAAATTGTTATTAACCATGGAGACTGTTGGAACAATAATGTAATGTTTAGATATGAGGTAGGAACTTTACTTCGGTATTTTAATAAAACCTATGTACCATATTTAAATACATGCTTTATAAGAACTTATTTTAGAGCATGCGTATAGATAGCTGACATATTAACCCTATACAACCCTATACAGTAATATAAACTTTATCTGTTTCAGAACAGTGATCTAAATCTGGTACCCTCTGCCGTAGCATTACTAGATTTTCAAATATCAACTTTATCCAGCCCTGTTATTGATTTAAGTTATTTCATTTACTGTGTCGCATCCGAGGAAGAACTTGTACATTTTGATGACTTACTTCAGACCTACCATAAGCACCTTTCAGAATATCTTAGACGACTGCATTGTGACCCAGAAACGATATTTCCATATTCATCATTAAAACTACACTGGAAAAAATACTCTGCCTATGGTACTTTACTACAGCCAATGACTGTATGTGATGCGCTAGTAGATAAGGATGATGCCGCTAGTTATGGAGATAAGAATCAAAATTATGAATATATTATTAACAGTATAAACAATAAATATAAAAAGGAATTTACATCAAGGCTTATTGCTGTGGCCAGACACTTTACGTTTTACGATTGTTAACTAAATAACTATAATTATAATTATAATTATATAATAATGTTTAAACGCTTTTTATCAGATTTATGTTAAAAATAATATTTGTTGCTTATTTTATCATCCTAGAAGTAAAATTCGAATATTGTCACATCGAGGATGATTAAGAAAAGAAGCAGCAAAGTGGACTCTTGAATTGACCCATTCCAACCTTAGAAGTAGCAATATGAGCCCTTAAATTTAATATTTATTAAACGATGTTTAATATATATATTTGGTGCTTCTCCAATGAATTACTTAATAACTGATATTAATAAATTGAATAGAACACTGTATATTTATTTTATTAGTATATTAGACTTTTAGGTATTTTAAAAAAGCTAAAACTGTGTAAGAATATATAAATTAGTTCATAACTTAATCTTACAATCTGTTTCAGTGGCGGATTATGGGATAGGTGCCTCTTCCCGGTATTATAAGAAATAACGGTAAATATATATTGTACGTTCATCATTGTCAAAATTAATAATTTTTTTAGAAGTAATGAATTTTTGGACGTAAATTACGAACGAAACAACGATTTTTCCCGGAAACGCTTAATTTATGATGTATTTCTTCTTAAAATGCATTTTTTAATCCAGAATTTTCCAATTTGTCTTTTTTATTGCAAATAAATCGCTCTTTTTTTTTTATGTTAAACAATCACAATATTATTGAAATTTCCTCCATTATCTATTTTCAACCCCGAGCGAATTAAAGTAGTTCCTAGCAGTTAGGAGGCCCGTTATATTTGTAGTAGTAGTTGTTGTAGTTGCAGGGAAGTTCGGAAACCTGCCAAGTTAACCAACGGCGATCCTTTTTTGCCTACCCGAGTCTTCTCCTAACCACTCTAACCGCTATCCTTGGCCTCGCCCAAACGTCTCGACCTTCTTATGAAGACTAGTAGATAGCTCCAGGTTGGGGCTGTATTTCTTCCTTTTGGAGGACCGCCGATCCTAGCACCTGATGCCTGAGTCTTCTCAGAGCCTTAAAGGTACCCTTCAGACATCCAGCGCATATTCTTCGACGTCGATCAGAGTTAGATGCTTCGTCAACTTTCTGTGACCTGTCAGGATCTTTATTAAGAGGTTTAGAACGCACTTCTATTTCGCCTAGTCTTATTTGGTTAAGATATGAAGTCCTGTATTCTTGAGCCATCTGCCATTGCTTCATGAAGCGGTCTTCAGCTCACTTGTTCAGTGCAGATCCTACTACACGTCTGGAAAGTTCATCTGCCGTTTCGTTGCCATGAACTTTCTGATGTCTGAGAACCCAGACCAGGTTTACCTCTTTTTTTCTTGAAAGCCTCTCCAAGGTATCCGCACCGTCGCTAACGAGGTTGGATATAAAGTCCTTGGTCTACTGATAGCCTTTAAGACCACTTGGCTATCAGAGTAGGCAGATAGAACTGTTCGCTCTTAGCCTTTAAGACCACTTGGCTATCAGAGTAGGCAGATAGAACTGTTCGCTCTTCATAGTTCCTGATGTCTGCCATACGGGCTGTCATTTAGATGGCAAAAACTTCTGCCTATTGTAAACCGTTTCAATGGATAGCTCTAAATGGTATTAGCATTTTCTATAGATGTGCTCCGACTCCAGATGATTCGGTCCCAGCCATACATCTTGGTGTAGCATACTATAGGACGTCCTTTGGAAACAATACCTCTTTTCTCTTCCATTGTTCCTTAGTGGGTAAGCCTTAATGGATCCTCTATCGAGGTCGCTTAACAGGTTAGTATTGGAACTTCCGTTGCCAAGTGAGCTATCCTCGTATGTTCTACATTTCCAATTTCAACAGTCGGCACTTCTTATAATCATGTGAATGTAGACAAAATAAATGCTCCCCATATGGACCAAAATTGAGATATTAATATATTCCTTTTGCATCTTTATTTTGATAATCTGTCTCGTGCATATATATCGAAACGTAGTTTACTTTTAATTTTTTTTTTGAAGTACGCAAGAAAATTTGGGAAACAGGTTCAGGTTGAAGTTCATATAGCTGTTTCACCTTTAAAACTGGTGTTACGCCTATGAACCTCCCAAGTTCCATAATAGACAAATTTATAATCAACAGGGTTGCTTCTGTCGGATAAAAGTAATTTTCGGGCATAAACTATCAGCTCATGAGGATGTAATCTAGAAAATATTCAAATACGGCGTATGCCGCAGACGCCCAAGAGGCTCATAAAAATCGAATTAAAGTGAAACTGCCACTATATCTACCTACCTGTTATGTGTTTATTGCCGAGGCTAAAGTTTAATCACACGATTTGCGCCCCATCGTAAAGTTTCCTCTGGGCTTGAGAGCAGGCATGATATGGGGTGAGTGAAAATGGATTTACACTTATTAAATTTTCTATATGCTTAACATGTTTATGAGGCGTTTCATTAACGAAGTTTTATAATATAAATAAAATTTGAGGCTTTATTATACTTAACTTTTAGGAAATTATAATTTAAATATTCGAAATCAATGTTCTTCTCAATTTTACTTAGTTAAAGTGAATAAACAAACATGCGATTGGAGAAAATAATATATCAATGTCGGGATGCAAAAAAATTTATTGTGCATGATTATCGCCTAATCGCTCCTATTGGTTTAAATCAAAATTAAGACTAGCCATTTTTGTCAAAGTCTTCATTTTGACAGATAAATGAAATTCTCAGCTATAATATTCCTAGGACAATGATAATTTTGTATCAATCGTCTTTGAGCTGTTACCTGTTGCCAGTTATTTTATTTTTTTATCAAAAAAATTTCTGACCTAATATTCCTCGGACATTGACCAATGTGTCCTTAATAGACCAGGGCTGAAGCATTTGAAAATGGTAAAAAGTGAAAAAAAATAATAGTAGGATGAAACCCATTGGAAAAGGAAGAGAATACTTATAACAAAAATTAAAGGAAAAATAATTTACGGGCGATCCGAGGTCGGGAAGTGGAAAGGGGTGAGTTTTTAAGGGTAGAAAACGATTTATCTCGATTTCCGGCAGAACTACAAGTCTTATGGAAAAACGTTAAATAACAAAGTTGTAGGTAATAAAAAGATCTACAACTTTTGTATTTACACTTTTTCCACATAACCTAAAAATTTATGTGAAAAATTCAAATAACAAAGTTTTTGGTTTTTTATTTTTATCTCTTAAAAAAAAATTTTTTTTCACGAAATTTGGTAAAAACTTACTTTTTTATGACCCAAACACACTGTAATTTTTTTAATTTAAAATATTTATTTTTTCACCTTATTTTGACTTAATATTGAAAAAGCACCCTAATTTTCAATCGAAAATTCTCACGTCAAAATATCTGCTTTTTCAAAAAGTCGGTGGGTATTTTGTTCGTTGAAATCTCTACTTTCTGATGGTGTAAAAAAAAATATACATTAATATGGTAAATGTTCTCAAAAAATGCAAAGAAATGAAAAAAACTCTATTTACTAAAATTTATACTTTAATTACTCGAAAAACGTAAGATTCCATGTTACATTGATAAAAATAAAAACCTGGTTATTTGAATTTTTCACATAAATTTTGAGGTTATGTAAAAAAAGTGTAAATACAAAAGTTGTAGATCTTTTTATTACCTACAACTTTGTCATTTAACGTTTTTCTATGGGACTTGTAGTTTGGCCGAAAATCGAGATAAATCGTTTTCTACCCTTAAAAACTCACCCCCTTCCATTTCCCGACCTCGGATCGCCCGTAAATTATTTTTCTTTTCATTTTTGTTATGTCAATCAAAAGCACGTTCACTTTGGTAACAGCCCTCCGCCATCGGGTTGTTACCAGAGCAGCATGTTTTCGATTGACATAAAGTTATCTCATACATTACCAATGTCCTAGCGATATTAGCTGACAACAAAATCATTTTTAGTAGATGTTTGGATTTATCCAATGTCAAAATAAATTAATTAACTAAGATAAACAATATAAAAAAAATACAAAGACTAGGATGCTGTAATATCGAAAACAGCCTTGGAACAGAATATGGCCGCAACAATCTCATTTTAAACAAACCAATAATGTTGTGGAAACAAACAGCATTACCCAATTTCTTATTTCGGTTGGATTTAAATCGTATATCAAAAAAATATGCTTCTAAAATGGCCCCCATCACAGTAAAAAAAAAAAACAGAAAACTTCTAAGTTGTAAAAATCTGTGAAAAGGGGCACAATGAAACCAATACATTTATTCCCGATTTTAGTTATAAAACCGTCAGACTGTAAAGCTCTGTCGGGCCATCTTTTACACTTCATTTGGTCGGGAGTCATTTGAGGCCTTTCTTAGTACGGCATCGTCGGTAATGTTATACCATTCCTACCGAAGCGTAGTTTTCGGGACCAGCGGAGCACGAAATATGGCTGAATCTCCCAAATTTTCAGCAATCAGTCATTTATTACCACTTCCTTTAAACTTTGCGGATTGGATATGCAGATGAAGATAATTTGAAGGGTGACGTTGATTTACACTTTCCAATTATGCACTTGGTAAGTTTATGACAATATTATTAAACCGAGCTTGCTGTTATAAAAATATATATATTTTATTAAAAGCGAATATTGTGGCATATCGGACAAGTGTGTACCTGTTTTTTATATTGGAATAAACAGGGATCCAAGCACAGTGGATACCCTGGGGCGGGTAGACCACGACGGCCGTTTCGTCCTTGTTAGGACTCCACGGGCAGCCATAACCCAAGCAATCCAGACATAGCGCTAAGATGCATTAAAAGCCCTTTTACAAAAGCAAAGCGGCCATCAATACACCGTAGCGCCATCCCAGCGAAATTAACTCCAATATAAAAGGCAGTCACACTGGTAATATCGAAAGGTAGACAACTAAATAAACCACGAAGTGCATCACAATCCCGTATAGGGAACGCTATTTGCGTTTTCAACGAAACATCTGCCGTTTTGCAGACTAGAAACAGATCAACGCCGGCACCCACTAGAATGCGTGCAATCCGTTTAAGAAAAGCCAAAAAATGTTTAGAAGATAATGTAGTGTCCGCAAAAATAATTAAAAACGAATATTGTGGCATATAGGACAAGTGTGTAACTGTTTTTTATATTGGAATACACAAGGATCCAAGCACAATGGCGATACCCTGGGGCGGGTAGACCACGACGGCCGTTTCGTCCTTGTTAGGACTCTACGGGCAGCCATAACCCAAGCAATCCCGTTGTAAAAAGGCTTTTAATGCATCTTACCGCTGTGTCGGGATTGCTTGGGTTATGGGTGCCCGTAGAGTCCTAACAAGGACGAAACGGCCGTTGTGGTCTACGCGCCCCAAGGTATCCCTTGTGCTTGGATCCCTGCGTATTCCAATATGAAAAACAGTTACACACTTGTCCAATATGCCACAATATTAGCTTTTAATTATTTTCGCGGACACTATATTATCTTCTAAATATTCTATTTTATATTTGAAAATGCTGGAGTTTTGTTCTATTATTAATACAAACTAAAGGCAGAATAATTAAATTAGCTGTAATGAGTAAAAATCTGGCACCCGGGGTCCCCAGTATTCCCCAGATTTAAATAGTCTAGACTTTCTCTTAAGGGGGTCAAATTTATTAAAATTCCATAAAAGATGCGAGAGATACAGTACTAGTAACAACTTATTTACCAGCTTCCCCCACCCTTATTATTGGAGATACGAAAACAAGTCTTAGGACCAAAAATGGATAAGCTTTCCATTTCCGATAATAGAGAGATTTTGGAACGCTTAAAATAACAACAGTAAAACACAGTGTTATGGTTAATTTTATTAACGATAACGATTACGGTGACAATTACAAGAATAGATTTTGAACGTCTTAAAAATAAATAATTTGACAGATGCAAACATAACCTTTTTTTAATGCTTTAATTGTTTGACATGAGTCAATCAACAATGACGAAAAGGTACAAAAATGTAAGGTTATTTTGGATTCCTGAGTTATGTTGCCAAGTCGTTTACAAAAAAATATAATTACAAAGAAAAAAGAAAAGCATAAAGTCTTTCTCCACAATTTTTATTAAAAAAAACCAGGCGAACCTAGAATGATTCAAAATATATAGAATCGACATGTTTCGTGTGTAGAAACACTCATCATCAGGAAAAACAAGTAAATAATAAAAAGCTGATGTTATTAATTAGCAATAGAGAAAATAAGCCGTAATGGAGCCTTCGATGGTATACATGAGGATCGAGTGAAAAAACGTAATATAGCAGAAGACTGGAAATATCACAGCACACTGAAAGGTCAAAGAACAGTGTCAAGATACTCTGGGTGGGAAATGAAGAGAAAAATAAGAAATTTTTTAAAAAAACTTTGTAAAAGTCATTCTAGATGTATGTGATAAAATATTTTTACTTTTGATTCAGTAAGGTTGGAGACGTGCATGGAAGTGGTCAAAAAAGGGGGGAATGAAAGTTTTTTTGGTTTTTGTATAAAAGACGTGTAGGTGCTTTCATTTAGCTTGAAACAAAATACTGTTGGGGTACCAAGCTTGTTACGGCTCAGTTACCCCAGCCCAACAGTATTTTGTTTCAAGATAAATGAAAGCACCTACACGTCTTCTATACAAAAACCAAAATTTTTTTATTTCCCCCCTTTTTTTTACCACTTCCATGCACATGTCTCCAACCTTACTGAATCAAAAGTAAAAATTTTTTATCACATACATTTAGAATGACTTTTACAAAGTTTTTTCAAAAAAATTCTTATTTTTCTCTTCATTTCCCACCCAGAGTATCTTGACACTGTTCTTTGACCTTTCATTGTGCTGTGATATTTCCTGTCTTCTGCTATATTAAGTTTTTTCACTCCTCATGTATACCATCGAAGGCTCCATTACGGCCTAGTACCACTACGTACTTATTTTCTCTATTGCTAATAACATCAGCTTTTTATTATTTACTTGTTTTCCTGATGATGAGTGTTTCTACATTCGAAACATGTCAATTCTATATATTTTGAATCATTCTAGGTTCGCCTGGTTTTTTTTAATAAAAATTGTGAAGAAAGACTTTATGCTTTTCTTTATTCTTTATCATTCCACTCCACTTTGAGTATGGACTACTTCTTCAAAAATATAATTACATTTCTTACCGCAGCGTTATTTTATGATTTACATAAACTAAAATTTTAAATTATGTATAAAAAAAAACTTTTCTGTTCGGTTTTATCTAAACTACAGTTATAAAGTTATTTCAAATTTTTAAGTGTTTTCCGAAAAATGATCGTGTCCGAAATATATTTTTATTAAATTATATAGGTAAGTATTGGCAACATGGCAAATTAAGCAAAATAAGAATAACCATAACGATAGCCTTCCTTATATCTCCGTAATTAACGAAGCTCGTTATCGTTAATAAAGGAATCGCTGCCTCGTTTTAGTACTACGTATGCTCAGAATAAGGATAACGATAACGACAGGGTAAAATAAGAGTTCCAAAATCTCTCTATTAACAGAGCACCTTAATGGAGCTATTGTTAAAATAACTTGAATTTTGTATTTTGTCCAGTCAGTTACATCCTCTAGAGGCAATTATACATTTTTTAAAATCATGTCCAGTGTTTTCTTTTTGCCGATTTACCTACATAAAAAATTGGACGACTTCTACTCGTTAAATACATATACCTAACCAAACTTCATATATTTTGGACATTACCTGTTAAATTAAATAAATACTATTCAAAAACGAACCATCATATTAAAACATTTATTTTTAATCCTACTTATAAACATAAACAAAAAAGACACAGCTCATATTGCACTAATCTAATTCTTTCGGCTATTCCATGATAAGGTCCAATATGAGAATCTTTTGACATATTCTTGTTCTAAAAATATGCTGACTAGAGTTAATATACTAATGGAAAAACATAACACTGCACAAGAGTTTAGGAACGCGTACAAATAACCATTTTCCGGCCATTTATTAAATACCTTTGTCAATTTTCGTTGAATTTCTTCAAAAAGTAGCACCAGCTTTATCCTAAAACAAATATCTACATCAACAATCGTTAATGGAAAAACAACGGACAAGTGGCAATTGATTTTTGTAACGAACTAAAATTGTTGTTAAGAAAATAAGCACCAACCCAAAACCACGAAACATGCCAAAATTCAAAAAATAAGAAATACATGTTTGATTACTTGTGTGTCGAGTAGGGGAGGTCCGGGCAGCCCTGCCCTTTTAAGCAAATATGAATGTTTTGAAAGATGTAATAACTGTGTCGATATACTGAAAAATGTTCTTAATACGTTCGTATTATTTACTTAATTTTGTTTAAAAAAAAAATCTTAAATAAAAAAAAACTAATATTTTTGGAAAGCTTACAATGGGTAGGGTTATCTGCCATAGAGGATATTCCCGCCCACTATGTCGGGTAACGCAGCCCATATAATATAATTTTTTTTTAGACGAGTGTATGGGAGTATAAATTAGAATCGATCATTAGCCTTATCTGATATTTATTTTAGAATGAATTGACAACAAATTTACATACAAAAATCGCAAATATAGGGCTTAAAATCACTTTAGCCAGTATAGTATTTGTGTGCCGATCTCTTACACACTCCACATTGGAGCCATGTTTCGGTTTTTTCAAATTCATAGCAGATAGTGCGAAGTTTCTGTTCCCTGCAATCTTCTTCCATGTCATCGGAACTTTCGTCATTTTATAATACTGATTCATCACTTCTAGCGCAATACTGTTCAATAAACTAGGATTAATTCCCTTTAGTTTCATATATAAATTATATTGTTTAATGATAATTTAACCATTAATTCAAAGCGGACTTGACATAAAACGCACAACCTCGAAATACTATTGTCGCCCGAAAGAACGTTTAAAATGTAGTTTTCAACCTGTTTCTTGTATTGAGCCACATATTGGTTAGTTATGCACCCGACCAATAGATGGCACTAAAATATATCGCATTATTTCAGTAATATTGCGATGAGCGGTGTTGCTCGCTGGGCGGGGCTACCCGGATCTCCCCTACTTATGCTGAGTTTTAAGATATTCGGATCAACAATATTTTTCCAATATACCCATTTCCATTATTCAGCACCTAGTCGAAAAATTTACCATTTTCTCGTATGCAAACACCATCAGCAAAGCATTTTCCATTTGCTCATGATGAACGTTTCTACGTTCGATACATGTCAATTAAATATTTTTATTTTAATAAACTTGTGGAGAAAGACTTTTAATTTTTCGTTTGTTTCTATAATAGTATGGGTTAGATCGGTTATTTGACATCTTATGTGATTACATTTATTTTTGCCAGTTTTCTTGGTTCTCGCACGGAATGTTGACATAAAGATAATGTGAATTATTAGCTTTATTCCAACCAATCCAGCAAGAAAATCGTTACTCTCTCAACTAATTTACCATTGCAACAACATATTAAACCAGGGCTGAATTCCTCGGACATTGAGAAATGTGTCCTTAATAGACCAGGGCTGAAGCATTTGAAAATGGTAAAAAGTGAAAAAAAAAATAATAGTAGGATGAAACCCATTGGAAAAGGAAGAGAATATTACAAAATTGAAAGGAAAAATAATTTACGGGCGATCCGAGGTCGGGAAGTGGAAAGGGGTGAGTTTTTAAGGGTAGAAAACGATTTATCTCGATTTCCGGCAAAACTACAAGTCCTATGGGAAAACGTTAAATGGCAAAGTTGTAGGTAATAAAAAGATCTACAACTTTTGTAATTACACTTTTTTTACATAACCTCAAAATGTATGTGAAAAATTTTTTTCACGAAATTTGGAGAAAACTTACCTTTTTATGTCCCAAACACAGTTTAATTTTTTTGATTTAAAATATTTATTTTTTCACCTTATTTTGACTTAATATCGAAAAAGCACCACAATTTTCAATCGAAAATGCTCACGTCAAAATATCTGCTTTTTTAAAAAAATCGGTGGGCTTTTTGTTCGCTGAAATCTCTCGAATCCGAATTTTTTTTTTTTAATCATTATGTACAATTTTGAGCTATTTATTAAAATTTATACTTTAATTACTCGAAAAACGTTAGATTTCATGATACGTTGATAAACAAAAAAAAATCAAATCCATAAAACATAAAGATCGCAAAAAACATGCGAAAATAATTGTTCTAAATATAATTAAAGGTAGGATTTAAAGGGGATTTCATCACATTTACCATAGTAATGTATATTTTTTACGCCATCAGAAAGTAGAGATTTCAACGAACAAAAAGCCCATCGACTTTTTTAAAAAAGCAGATATTTTGACGTGAGAATTTTCAAGTGAAAATTAGGGTGCTTTTTCGATATTAAGTCAAAAAAAGGTGAAAAAATAAATATTTTAATTTAAAAAAATTACAGTGTCTTTGGCACATAAAAAGGTAAGTTTTTACCAAATTTCGTGAAAAAATAAATTTTTGTAAAAGATAAAAATAAAAAGCCAAAAACTTGGTTATTTGAATTTTTCACATAAATTTTGAGGTTATGTGAAAAAAGTGTAAATACAAAAGTTGTAGATCTTTTTATTTCCTACAACTTTTCCATTTAACGTTTTTCCATAGGAATTGTAGTTTTGCCAGAAATCGAAATAAATCGTTTTCTACCCTTAAAAACTCACCCCTTTCCACTTCCCGACCTCGGATCTCCCGTAAATTATTTTTCCTTTCATTTTTGTTATATTCTCTTCCTTTTCCAATGGGTTTCATCCTACTATTTTTTTTTTTGGTTTCAAAAATTATCGACCCTAGTACCTACCTATAGATATGGCTAAGTTTAAAATTTAATTGATAGGCTGGAAATTATCGTTTAGTAACGATTTTCTTGCTAGCTTGGAACAAACGGTAATTTTTATTTAAATACTCACCTCACTAAACTAGTTACATCTTTAATAAACTTTTTAGATGTTACTTGACAGGACATGGTATTTGGTTCCGGATTGAAATTAAAAACATCCTCTTTAATATTTTCTGGACTGGGAATTTCGGCAGTATTTTTGCATGATGTATCTTTGCTGCTTTCGTCGAGAGATATTTCCTTAATCTTGTTTAACTCCATTCCTAACCTAAAATATTTTACGACCTGGTAGAGTGTTAGTATCGTTTCGTAATTTTTACTAAATAATATAAACATCTCGTACAAAAACAGTAAAGACCGACAATATCGTCACTATCGATACACAAGAACCGTCAGTTCATAAAAAAAAAATCAAAAATCAACCAAGTAAAGGCACTAACATGAAAAATACTTTGCAAATTTACTTCAGCGTCCGCCATGGAAGTCCTAATCCAATACCTGAAAGAACACCCTGGGAAACTCCTCTTAAACTAGACAAGGGCAATCAAGGATTCAGACCAGTTAGTACCCATGACTTCATACACTACCTCAACCTACAACCATAGAATATGGATGGATATATGGATCTACCCATATGGAATTAGAAACTTTATAGACATATTAGAGATTTTCTAGAGATTTAATAGAGAATACTCAACCTTTTTTTCGTGTTACAGAGAAGAATACGTAAACACATATAAATTCGGTTAAACGAAGTAAAAGGAACATTTTAGCCTTAGCACTGCCTTTTATAGACGTTGGGTTTTAGGAGTTACGGCATTACACATCTACTAAGCAATTCCCTATAATAAATAACTTACTCTAGCCTACTAGGCCTGATGTTTTTCACTAAAGATGCTCTAAACGATAAATCCGAAATTCGTCTATTTAAATTAAAGTGTTCTTGCTGGGACAAATTGGCTGGATCGATGCTGGCCCTTCTTTTGTTTATTATTTTTTTATTAGTACCTCCAAGACTTTTCTGGCCACTTCCTGTGTTGTTGGTCTCAGGTTGAATTGGTTCTTGTAACACGCGCCTAAAAACAATAAATAATCGGTGAATTATGCCAGGACTAAGTTTCGTTATCTAATACAAGTTCATTTAAATTTAAATGTTATTAAGATGGAAGAAAATGAACCTTATATGGGAGAACAAATATAATAAATTAAATTCAAATCAGGTAGAAAATAGTGGACATCGACCGTCCTGTCCATAGACGGCTTGCATATACAATATTTCGTGAAGCAATTATGTCAGTAGAATAAAAAAGGCTATTAAAGCTTTTTTTGCCAGAAATTAAAAACAAATCAACCTTCAATGCAGCAAATTATACTATTTAATAAGTATAGTTCCTATAACTTTACTTACTTTACACTTACTTGGTATATTGCAATTGTCTTCTAGTAGAGTCTCGTTGTTGTTTTAATGCTTGTACATGAGCAACCATAAGTTGTACAGATTCTGTTAACCGTTCCTCGTGCTGTACGGCGCCAAATCGTTCTCCAGCTGTTGAAACTAGGGATGCAGCATTTGTGACAGTATCAACCTTAAAATACCATAATGTATTTATTAAAAATTAAATAGAAATATCTATATTGCTTATATTCTAATACAGGTTTCTTAATAATTCATAAATCCATTTGTATGAAAAATAAAGTTTTATTAATTTTATAGTGATATATTTATAATAGTACCATTATAATATGAAAGAGGAATAAATTTTATGGGATTTCATGTGGTGCACCTAGTTTACTAACAGATTAGAAAAAAACAGTACTCTGGTATACAATTTCTTTCATCTACCTAAAAACATACAATACACTATTTTGTTTCTTAATTATTCTAATTAACCATTCCTGTATTATTATTAATATTCATCATCGACTGTTATCATCTGATCAGTTTTCTTATTCACGTTCTCCATACTGTCAAAGACATCATCATTTTTAATATCTAGTAATGCAATATTTGGCAATAGGTAGGATTGCCAGTCAGTGTTTTTTTTTTATATAAAGTGGGACCAATAAAGTCCGCATCATATGGGAATTTTTTTTATTAATAGCTTTATTAGAAATTTGACTTTGGCATCAAGTTCTGCTTCGATCGAGATAAATATTAAGCAAAAAAAATAGTAGTCACGTGATTCGCATTATCTGTGAAACTTTAATTTTTCCTAGAAAATAATTCAAAAGTGGGGTTATTTCTGAAAGTATCGAAAAAAGTGATTAGAAAAAGTTTTTTTTAAATGTGTTTCTAGCCCAAATGCAAAATTTCAGCTGCATAAAATAATTTTGATTTTTTACCCATATTTTGTAAATTGCGCCACTTTAGCAAAATAAGACTCAACGCAACCTACATAAAACTTTTTAGTTTTGACAATGCTTTATTTCAGATACATTTTCTTTAAAGTAGCGCCTTATTAAATGTGTGTTTTTCTACAAAATCAAAATTGGGCTATTAAAATTTGGTCGCATGTGATGCAAAGTTTATTTGTTTTTGATCCTATATAAGGTAACTTCATAAAATAAGTAATTTTGAAAACGTAGTTTGTGTCTGAAAGTAATACACCTTAATATTAGGACAAAAAAGAACACAGTGTCATCAGTAAAGTGTCCATTAAGTGGAAAATGAATATTAGTGGTGGGTAAAAAATCAAAATTATCTTATGCAGCTGAAATTTTGCATAAGGGCTAAAAACTGCATTTAAAAAAACTTTTTCGTATAACTTTTCTCGATATTATCAGAAATAACCCCACTTTTGGATTATTTTTTTCAAATTTGACAGATAATGCGAATCACGTGACTACTATTTTTTTGCTTAATTTTCATCTCGATCGAAGCAGAACTTGATGCCAAAGTCAAATTTTAAATAAAGCTATTAATAAAAAAAAATCCGATGATACTGGTCACACTGTAGATCACTAAGATAGAGGCAACTACGAATTGTAGCAAGCATTTTCCTTACCTATCATATAACTATTAAATAAAACTTCAAATGAATCTAAAAAATTAATTTTTCCAAAAAAAAGCTTTTTACGAAAAAAAATTTACATTTTATTTATATTATTTATATAGATATTGTTGTAAATAAGAAACCTTAAAAAATAACCCACTAATACAAAAATATACCTGAGCAAAAAGTGTGGATAGTAATTCGGCTCGATCGAAATCAGTACATAATGGTTGCAACAAGGCTAACTTTTCTCGTAGCCTTTCAACTTCTAAATTAAAATTAGTTTCTGTTTGATCCCGAGTTCTTCTTTGCCTATCGCATCGATCTTTGATAGTTGCTGCATCAATTGTAAACGCCAAAGATAGACTTGTAAACTTCTGTTCTAGAGTTTCTTCACTGAGGCGGTCTCTGAAATACAAACAAATTAAATGACTAACTTTAATGAAAACTGTGTTTTCTGGCGGCTTGCTATATTTACATGTTAGATTAAATGTAAACACACCACAAAATTTAAGAATTTTAAATTAAAGTATACAATTTTTAAGTCGTCCGCAAAAAGAAGTTAATCTCGACCGAAATAAGTGCTAAAAAATGTATAAAAATAAGGAATAATGATGGCCCCAGATTAGAACCACCTTGGGGGCGCACCCCCCCCCCCCCCCCAGAAGCAGCAATGTGTTTATTATTGTCCAACCAGTCATTATAGACTATTATAGACTAGAGTGGACTCGACGTTGGCAATTTTTAATAATAAAAAAAAAGTAAAGTTCGTGTAACTTGTGGTGCTCAAGTCTGGTGCTAGAGTTTTCAGGTCGCGCAAGCGCCTCTAGCGTGACTTAACGACCAGAGATGGCCGGGACCTTTTACGTCTCCTCCGAAAGACGATCTTACACCAACCAACTGAAATTCGGTCATACTTTTTTTCTTATGCGTATGCCCACTCCCGGAATCGAACCACTGAGCTACGACCGGGCTTTTTTTAATAATAAACCTACCTGGGTGCATCTCCATATAAACCCATTTTTTCCAACAATGGAACAGGTAGACTAGGAAATGCTTCAGCATTATCAGTAAGTGTTACAGCAGCTCCATCTGAATTTGACCTGCCTCGTTGAAAGACAGGCTGTAAATAAAATAAGACTATTAAGAACGATAACGTTATTAAGAAAATGAAATTGTATAGTATAACACCACAAATGTTTAAATAATGACGTTGTAGAAAACAAGGAACTGAGATAGAAATATCCAACCTGTCCAGTTGGCAGATTCAACATGGCCGGTTGAAATATTTAAAGGTTATTTTCTTAAAAATAATTTTAGGAGATAATAATATATCCCTCGTTAGGGTCGTTCATTTTGAAATGAAAATCCTGTATACTAATTTAAACAGGTCTTCATAGTGTAGATTTGTAGCTATATCGCTGATTTATTTTTTAAAACAAGGTATGCGGTTGGTTCCCCTTTGCAGAATGTACGTATTTTTAAAGCTTTGGATCTTGCATCTTGGCTAATTGGTTCTGGCTGAATTATTTTCTTGCAACTTATGCCTCTCTTTGTATTTTTTCTTCTTCTATGACTACTCCTGTCCTGGCATCCTTTTCTTAGCAGCAGGCTCCTCGTTCTTTTCTATTCTATTTTCTACAGTCTCTGTATCTATATCATTATTTTCATTTATGGTTAGCAATACTATTAGTTTTTCTCTAAATCTAACCATGTCTCCAAACGTTTTACTATAATGCTTCAGATACAAAAACGTAATTTACATAAGTGACCACAGGCTCTGAGTCAAAATATCTCTTAGAGCCTTTGTGACTTACCGGTGTGGCATGGCTAAAAACCTACATAAAATGGAAAAAACGACAAAAATGATGAAAAAAACAACACTAATAAAACGTTCAATAGGCATGTTGGTATTCATACGCACCATCGCTTACATCTTAAGGGTTTTCGATAAAATAATATCCTATTTAATAATTCGTAATTATGTTATTAAATACCTATATATTAAGCAGTATCTCTTTTTTAACGCATACTTAAATAAATATGAATAATATTAAATATCTAAGAAATGCTAGTAATTTATTTTTAATTACTTTAAGCACCTAAATAACGCATGATAATTACGACGAAAATAATAAATGGTCAAGGCATACGCTATAATAATATGAGAACAGCTAATTTACTGCAGCCAAAATTATTGTAGTTGTAGTATAAATATAGAACATTTAAAGCCTCCTTCTGTATTTTCCATGGAGGGTGATGTCAGAAAATTTTGAAAAATGTTGAGAGCTGTTCGAATATTATTTGATGGCCAGGACAGCACAGCAATATCCCATGAAAGGAAAGTTGCAATTGTCTGTCACTGCTAAGGGCCTGAAGTACAGGAGATTTATCATTATATATATATATAGCTTTGCTGACGACAGCACACTTGTCTCATCTTTTACTTTGAAATCTCAAACATCGGCTGCTGACGCACATCTTCGCAGACAACATGAGGTATCACGCTTCAATAAAGGTCTGGAAGAAATTTTGTCTTGGGGTGACAGTAACCAAGTCGAATTTAACGCTCAAAAAACCCAGGCAGCAGTTTTCTCTAAGAAGGTTAATATTGCAGAACCCGATATCGTTATGGCAGGACACGCAATTCCACTGACTTCGTCTATTAATTTGCTAGGTGTCAACCTGGGAGGAAATATGTCTTGGCATAATCACGTTGTGGCAATCGCCAGGGCAGCTTCTCAGAAGCTCGGTATACTTTTCCGTACCAAAAAGTTGTATACACCTCAACAACTTTTGACACTCTATAAAGCCCAGATTCGACCATCACTGGAATACTGCTCTCATATCTGGAGTTCTGCGCCGAAGCATACCCTTCGATTGTTGGATTCCATCCAAAGGAGAGCCGTTCGTCTAATCGGCGACCACGAGCTGACTAAGAACCTCGACAGCTTAGAACATCGAAGACAGGTTGGTAATTTGACTCTCTTCTACAGATATTTCCATGGCAAGTGTTCGACAGATATTGCCCGCTCGATTCCACCTAGAGTAATGCATAGCAGAAACACACGACGAACCACTGCCGCCCATCCCTATGTGGTTCAACTTAGTACACCCCGAACATTATTGTTTCAGAACTCTTTCATTTGGAGGACGTCATCTTTGTGGAACGGCCTTTCTGAGCCCGTGTTTCTAATCGAATATAACCTCCAACGATTCAAGAAAAACGTGAATCGCTTTCTTCACACACTTACCGCTCCCAGAGCGCCTTAAAGGATTTTTCATATAGTGCTTGTGCTCGATCGTAAAAAAAAAAATTAGAAATACCTACAGAAGATAAAAAAAAGTGGGAAAAGATACTTGACCATCTTTAGAATCACTTGAAACCTAAAGTAAATGAAACAATAAAAATACATTTGTTTCATGCTAGGAAACAGAGATATTATATGGAGAAAGTGTAGACATGTTTTTAACAGATCTCAAGAAGCTGATCCACTGTGTTGCAATTTAGAAATTTGAGATACAGTTTGATATGTATTAATGTAGTATGTGGAATCTTACTCGGATAATAGAGTTCGAGATACTTTACTAAGAGAAACAGACATCGAAATGCAAGAATTGTAGAGAACATTGCTGCTGTAAGAGTTAGTGTTAGAGTGGTGCCGAATTTAACTATTCCTCGTCGTGCCTAACAGTTACCGCATGAGCAAAAATTATTTGCATCAAAGAGGGCCTTGCATCTAAGGACGTAATGCTTAGCCGTAGAGCTTAATACCTGTTGGGTGTCAGTAACTACCTGAATTAACAATCAATCAGTTACCTATTCCGTCATCCTTGACCAGTCGTTACAAGTAATTGGATTCATCGCCAATGTTTCCAATTTATTGAACAATTCACACAATGGGCTTTACGGAACAGCACAAAACAATAATGGTTGAAGCATATTTCCGAAACGGGGTAAGAGTAAATTGTGAGTGGCAATACAATCCGGGTTTGTGCATGGACGATTTTCACGAACATTTTCCTAACGTTGCTTTTATTAATGGGGATTTTTATCATTGCCTGAAAAGAACCGTGGCTGTGTTTAGGGAAACAGGTTCTATACAAAACAAAAAAGGAGCAGGAAGACCATCTGTAAGAACAGAAGAACTTGTTACAAACGTTCGTGAAATAATGCAAAATACGCCAACAAATTGTATAAGACGCCTGTCCCCAAGAAGTGGGAAGATCTTATGGAACATGCAGGACTATTCTTAAGAAGCAGCTAAATTTATTTTCTTATAAAGTGAAAGTATTCCAAGAAATACAAGCCGCAGATTTTGAAAGACGCAGGAATTACTCTCAACGGTTAACCCAAAATTTATTGAAAAGAAATGATTTATTAGACCTGACATTTTTTTCGGATGAAGTCTGGTTCCACCTCTCCGGTTATGTGAATTTTCAGAATACACGCATGTGGAGTAGTGCAAACCAGTTGCAAATTTAGAACAATTACAAGAAAGGATTATCCAAAAATGGGGTAACATTTCTCCAGAGATACTGGTCAGCACTTTCGAAAATATGAAGAGACTTGTGAATTTATGCTTGGAGCATGGCGGTGACCAATTTAAGCAATTCTTTTTCTTTCTGTATATTCTTACTTTGTTAATTTTGTAAAAAAAAAAATTTGTATTTGTCTACTTATTTTATTACTCATTAGTTTGGCATATCATGTCATAATATGAATTTGACAAAATTTTAACCTAGATTTGGTTAGATATATCGTCACCATATAATTGTGATCTAAACCAAGCTCTGCGTTTTTTCATCCAAGCCCTTATTGTTGCAAATAAGTTTTGCTCGCACGGTAGAACTTGGCGTATTTTGCAAAAAAAAAATGCGTTTACACCCATATAACACCCAATAACTAAAATTTTGGATATAATTAGTGCGTTCGGTTTTGAAAAGGTCGAGCAGAGCGAGCAGATGCAGATTTAATGTCACGTGATATTCGGGCTAAACGAGCGCGTAGCATTTACATTACAAGTATTCGTTGGCATTTACCGAACCCTTATAGAGTTTGTCGAGTTCCATCTGACATAAAATATAAAATTAACGTTAACCTCACTTTATGTTGGTGGTTTGAAGAGACGAAAATGGAAAATATTCCAGCACTTAGGGGAGGACAAATGATGATGTTTGATGATAATAGCGACGAGGAAGAAAGCTGTTCGATTACAAAAGTTGATGGCTATGCCGAAAATGTTGTCCCAGCATTCTCTGACAAACAATTTCAATATAATTTTTGTATAACACCGGAAACTTTTGAAGTTCTATTGCAAAAAGTGCACAGTATTTTGCCTCCCGAAGCAACTCACAAAGGACATCCATCAATACCGTTGGAAAAAGAACTTTTAGTTATGATCTGGTGTTTGTCCAATTTGGAATGATTTCGGTACGGGAATTATGTTTGATTTTGTATGTTAGGTTAGGTAAAACAAATTTCCAAATTTGCTGTCAAAACACAAATTCAATTAGTTTGATCTGTTAGCTCCATATTTTTAGGTGAGGCGATACGAGGTAACTACGAGTGCTCGATTTTTCAAATATCGAACGGCGAGCAGTTACACCCGAGGTCATAGATCTAATAAACGAACGCAACACTGCACCAATGAGCAGACCGAGGAGACAGATTTGCATTAACCGAACGCACTAAATATTATACTTGCAGATGCAGCTAGGTCTTGGTTTAGTGGTTATGTTAACAATCAAAATTGACGTTTTTGTGTAAAAACAATCCACAATAGAGCCTTTGTATCCAAAAAAGTCAATTGTATGGTGTGGTTTATGCCATGAAGGCATTATCAAACTATTATTTTTTTTAAAATGAGGTCTTAGGTGCAGTTACAGTGAATAGCTGTGGGTAGCACAGATTTTGTCTTATCATTTAGATGAAATTGACTTGGATTGACGTATTGCAAGAAAAGTTTGATTAAATAATCATTTCAAGGTACGCAACTGTTAGCTGGGCTACAAGAAGTGTGATTTAATTCCTTTAGATTACTTTTCGTGAGGTTATTTGAAATCTATATGAACTCTGCAAATAGAACACGAACTCTTGATGTATTAATGTAGAACATCGAACAGTGCATTCGTGATAATGCGCCCGATTTATAACACAGTCATCAAAAATTGGGTTCATGGAATTCGCTCGTGTACACGAAGTCAAGGTGGACATTTAAATGATGTATCATTTAAAACATAACGTAATGGACTGTGCTTTAAAATATGTAATATAAAAAGTTAGGTTGAATCTAAAATAGTTTTTTAATTTATTTCATTGTTCCTAATCGTATCGTTCTTATTTGAAAACCTTTTACTAGTTTCTTGGCGTTCGTTAAAATCACAAAAGACAAAATAAGGTACAACGAGTACTTTACTATTTCTCAATAAAGAACTTTAACTAAATTTGATAGTCGTTTCTGAGCAACCGATATAAAAGCAAAGCGCGAGTAACAATTACTTAGAAGCGATCGTAGAACCTTAAAGGCCCTATATATTTATACTAACAATAAAAATTGAAATAGATAGCAAAATGTTACTGAATTACTAAGCCTAATTTTATTTTTATACCTGATACGTTTTATACAGTGTGACCAGCAGTGGCGGCTCGTGCCATTTTAGTGAAGTAGGGCCAGGTAAACCTTTAGCGCCGCAGGCAGAAAAAATTTGGGTGCCACGCCCTTTTTTGTTAATAGTTCTTGCTTTTAAAGAAGGAAAAATAAGCAAAAAGGTACCTAATTTAATTTATGAATTTACAATCATATCTTGAATATACCTAAACACGATAACAAGTTGAAACACACAAGCAATGTCAGTGGTTTCATCTGCGATAACAGCGATAAACGGAGAGTCCTTTATTTCTTTTATGACTTCATCATGATACACATCTAACATACAGTCTAGAAGTTCATTTTGTAGGGGTTTTGATGTTCCTTTAAATACTTTCGATTTTTCAATATGATCTTTAAGAGTTTTGTCTAATTCTGAGCTGAAATTTATTAATTCACGAAATATGCCCCTATTTTCCGACGCCTCTTTTTCGTCATGACCTCTCAAAGCCAACTCAAATGCACCACAAAACCGAACGCAGTTTATAATTTGGTTTAATATGTATCTGTTTTTATCAATTTGTTCGTTTTTCTTCATTATTTCATTGTGATATGCAGAATTTAATTGAGTTTTAATGTTAATTTTACCAAGCATACTGAAATTAAATATATTGTTTAAATGTACCTTCGATTTTTCATGTGTCTTCATTTTGTCCCAGAAATGGACCAAATCATCTGTACCTGTTTGGGACCAAGTTTGCTTCCCACCAAATAAAACACACATAAAACAAAATAGTCTATTAGATTCATCACAACCGCACACCCAAGTATTTTTCCATAAAGTTTCCTTTAAAAATCTAATAGTATTCATTACTTATGTATTTCTAAAATAAAAAGTTCGTTAACCCTACATTAAATCAGCCGCCGGCCGAACGAAAACAAATCGGGACGCGACGCGAACATCAGCTGTTTGAAACGTCTAACATCAAACGGTCAAACGAAGAGAGCCTGGCTACGTCGTCGAGATTTTTGCCTGCTTGCATTCAAGGTAATTTTCCAACTTTTTTTATTGAGGTGATGGCGTTTCGTCACCTCCCGTGTGCCTCGTCGCGCTTGGCGCGGAAGCTACGTTACCGTTTTACGCATAATCGCTTCCTTTTAGATGGAAATTTGCACCCGACTGTGTTCCATTTTTAAATTATTTTGCTAATTGCTTTAAAAACGAGAATATTAATTTTAATAGGTTTTGGTAATTTGTAAAGGGCAGGACGCTAGACAGGAGGGCAGGTAGTGCCATGGCACTGTGGCTCTACCCCACGAGCCGCCACTGGTGACCAGTAAATTTGACTTTGGCATCAAGTTCTGCTTCGATCGAGATGAAAATTAAGCAAAAAAATAGTATATAGTCACGTGATTCGCATTATCTGTCAAATTTCAATTTTTTCCAAAAAATAATTCAAAAGTGGGGTTATTTCTGAAGGTATCGAAAAAGTTATTAGAAAAAGTTTTTTTAAATGCAGTTTCTATCCCACATGCAAAATTTTAGCTGCATGAAATAATTTTGATTTTTACACATATTTTGTAAATTGCACCACTTTTGCAAAATAAGACTCAACGCAACCTACATAAAACTTCTTAGTTTCGACAATGCTTTATTTTTGATACATTTTCTTTAAAGTAGCGCCATATTAAATGTGTGTTTTTTTACAAAATCAAAATTGGGCTATTAAAATTTGGTCGCATGTGATGCAAAGTTTCTTTGTTTTTGACCCTGTATAAGGTAACTTCATAAAATAAGTATTTTTTAAAACGTAGTTTGTGTTTGAAAGTAATACACCTTCATATTAAGACAAAAAAAGAACACAGTGACATCAGTTTCGTTAAGTGAAAAATAAATTTTAGTGGTGGGTAAAAAATCAATATTATCTTATGCAGCTGAAATTTTGCATGTTTGTTAGAAACTGCATTTAAAAAACTTTTTCTAATAACTTTTTTTGATATTTTCAGAAATAACCCCACTTTTAAATTATTTTTTGGAAAAAATTAACAGTTGACAGATAATGCGAATCACGTGACTAATATTTTTTGTTTAATTTTCATCTCGATCGAAGCAGAACTTGATGCCAAAGTCAAATTTTGAATAAAGTTATTAATAAAAGAAATCCCATATGATGCGGACTTTATACTGGTCACACTGTATAAGAAATGTTTAAAAATAAAATCTATATATAGGTAGTAGGTATAAATTTAAATAAATTTGCTGTAAAGCAGGTAACTAACTTCAGGACCACCCAATAGCTTGAATAGTTTGATGTTTATCAATAAGAATTAAAAATTATTTCTAGCTTCATGGAATATAAACAAATTGTGCCAAAAACACAAACCGACCTAATTCTGCTTTCATAGAAGTTTCTGATGATAAGGACCATCTCTAATGTAGACCTATTATTTATAATTAAAATATTGGTCCAGCCAATCAAGTAAACATTTACAAAAATTTTCAACCAAATTATTAATAATGCGTGTTACATAAACACTATCGTTCTAGAAATAACCAAATGTAATTTATATGTTATCATTTTATTGGAATCATCAAACATTGAAAACAAACAAAGCTTGATTTAAGGAAGGTTAAAAAATTATATATTCGCTGAAAAGAGAGTAACGAGAAGATATTTTCGACCTAAACAATGCGAGCAATTCTGCATAATACAGTGTGACTTGGCACCAAGTTCTGCTTCGATCGAGATGAAAATTAAGCAAAAAATTATCTGTCAAATTTTAATTTTTTCCAAAAAATAATTCAAAAGTGGGGTTATTTCTGAAAGTATCGAAAAAAGTTATTAGACACACAGCATTTTTCTTCAAGCTAAATGGTAAGCTAATCTAACTTATTTTATTACATTTCATTCATTACATCTCTTTTTTCTTTATCTTTTACAGAAAGCAACTATACTAAAATATAAATAAAAAAAAAACACAATTTCTCTTTCTCCCCCCCTTCATATCTGACTTTTTCTTTCACACCTCTTTGACATGGATGAATTTTTCTAATCAAATCAAACTATATTTTTCTTATCACACACACTTGAACTGATTTCCACAAAGCACTTCATTTGACATTGGAACATACTGATATGTCCTGTTTTTCCTTTCATTTCCCGCCCACAGTGGCTTTTTTACTGGTCCCGGACCTTTCAGCGTGCTGATAGATTTTCACCTCTTGACTGCAAACAAATTTTCTCACTCCCTATGCGTGCTATTGAAAGCTCCATTATGGATTAGTTCCACCTTAACTTTATTATATTTTCTCTTTTGCTAACAACATCAGCTGTTCATAATTTTTACTTTAACATCCTGATGATGAGTGTTTCTACACTCGAAACATGTCGATTCTAGCTTATTAGCTACTGAATTAAAATTGTGGAGAAAGACTTTATGGTTTTCTTTTCCCTATATTATTAGAAAAAGTTTTTTTTCTAATTTTGACATATAAAGTGACACTTTTTAAAACTGATTGACATTATGAAACGTCTTACTTTTTGTAACTAGTTGCATAAAGTAAAATTTTATGCAATTGGTGACGAAAAATGTATTTCAAAATTAGTGACAAAAAGAATTATTCTATTTATTAAACTGTTATAATACAAGTTAAAAACATAAATTATAAATTAATTAATTATTATAAATATTGATAACACAATTATTGCAATTATTCAAATTAATTCCCGACGACATATTTTTTTCATTGCTCGAACTTGCTGTTATTTGGGAAGCGACGCACATTGCATTAGATGTTTCACCAAATATTTCTTGCGCTATAAGTTTTTTATTATTCATGGAATTTTCAACATATCCCTCCGCAACAGAACTAAATTTCCAACCTCCGTGCCTCTTTAATTTTAAAAGATCAGCGCCACTGTCTGCTAGGAAAGTGGCAGAGCTTCTTCTGAAGCAGTGGCCAGTATATAGAACAGGATTTGAAAGACCAAGAAATTGTGCAATAACTTTTGGCAGACTGCTAAATGTGTTAATTCCCACAGGATTTCTGGTACATTTTCCATTTGCATATTTTACAAAAAATCTGTTGTGTTTAAGAATCTGGGGACGCAACTTAATATATTTTCTTAATATTTCAACAAGATTCGTATTTTCAATGTCTCCAGTGGTAATTACACACTGCCGTATAACTTTTGTTTTTGAAGGTGGGATATCAATACGAAAATGGCTTCCTTCGTCTATAACATTTTCAACTGGAAGAAAAGTTAATTCTGCTTTTCTGCATGCTCCTGCCATTCCAATTATCATTGCAACCTTAGCCATTAAGTATTCTTTGTCATCAGCTTCCAATAAAAATTTGGCAAAATCTTTTTTAATAAAAACTTTTGACTTTTTAGCACTGTACCCGTCCGCTTGCCTTTTAATATATGCTACCAAATTTGTATATTTTTTAATATCAATATTCCTTTTCAGATTTAGTTCAGACCTTAACATTGAGTAAAGTGTCCATAATGTGGAAACTTTTAGATCTTTCTTACCCTCGAAATATGCAAGTAAAACTTTTTCATTAACATGTTTAATTTTCTTCTCATCACACCACGTAACAAATTTTTCGTATGCCAAATCATAAACTGCCTTTGACTTTTTGGGAATTACTGATAATAGAGCATTACCTGCTGCCTCTTCAATATCGCTTGGTAGCTCTTCAGAACTTGAATGACTCATTTTTTAAAAATATAACTAAAAATATATCAATCTCGCTAAAAACCTTCCGTCTAGACTTTTTTACAAAATGTCAAACTGACAACTAACATGAAGTAACAGCAACAATAGCTATTTATGCCATCAGTTATATGTCAAAATTAGAAAAACTATGTTTATGTTTTCCAAATTTTTATCAATTATATTAAATTTTATTTTTTTATTACTTTCTTCAAAATTAGAAAAAATCTTGTATGCAATACGTTACCAAATGAAATTTTGTGTAACTTGTGAGTTTTTGCGAAACTCACTTCGTTCGTTCCGCAAAAATCTCACGCGTTACAGAAAATTAGGCATTTCGTAACTGATGGCATAAATAGCTATTATTGCAGTTTCTAGCCCACATGCAAAATTTCAGCTGCATAAGATAATTTTGATTTTTTACCCATATTTTGTAAATTGCACCAGTTTTGCAAAATAAGACTCAATGCAACCTACATAAAACTTTTTAGTTTTCGCAATGCTTTATTTCAGATACATGTTCTTTAAAGTAGCGCCATATTAAATATGTGTTTTTCTACAAAATCAAAATTGGGCTATTAAAATTTGGTCGCATGTGATGCAAAGTTTATTTGTTTTTGACCCTGTATAAGGTAACTTCATAAAAAAATTATTTTTGAAAACGTAGTTTGTGTCTGAAAGTAATACACCTTAATATTAAGACAAAAAAGAACACAGTGTCATCAGTAAAGTGTTCATTAAAAGTGGAAATTAAATTTTAGTGGTGGCTAAAAAATCAAAATTATCTTATACAGCTAAATTTGCACGTGCGCTAGAAACTGCATTTACAAAAACTTTTTCTAATAACTTTTTTTGATATTTTCAAAAATAACCCCACTTTTGAATTATTTTTTGAAAAAAATTAAAATTTGACAGATAATGCGAATCACGTGACTACTATTTTTTTTACCTAATTTTCATCTCGATTGAAGCAGAACTTGATGCCAAAGTCAAATTTCGAATAAAGCTATTAATAAAAAAACATCCCATATGATGCGGACTTTACTGGTCACACTGTATAAGAATGCACATACGAGGGGTATTTGATAAGTCCCTTTGATAAGAAAATAAGAATGAATTAGGTTTTATTTTTGACATTCGACAAAAAATAGCTAAAAAAGTCTCGTTGATAGAGATGGCTGATCCACAAAAATTGAGGATCTGTCCGGAATTGATTGCAAAGCGACGCCGTATCATCGACCTCAACGAGTCCATTTCCAATACCTAATCCAGTTCAATCACTGCCGTTTTGAAGCCGTTGTCACAAAATATAGGAAGGCAAAATATCTAAGATGGATAACACCTTAAACGAAAGTATATATTACCTAATATTCCGACCATGGGTGTGGCAAAGCTCTCACACGATGGGTATTTGTGCAGTGACCTTTTCTAAGGTACCGTACTGGGACGCAAGATGTCGCACCGGGTTCTATAATTCCCGTCGATAATCGATCCTGACAAGTGATTTGTCTTTGAGCCCTGTTTCCTTCTGCCAAACTGAGCCTCACTGATGAGCCGTAAACGGCGAAACGCGTCTGGGGATGAGTTTGGCGGAAGGAAACAGACAAAACTTCTTTGCATTAATATCAATATCTGTGGTCCGGCACTTGTACCGGTTTTGAGAGCGCACTTGCAAAAATTTTCTGTTTTTACAGAATAATCCCTTTACTCACTGACCTTTTCTAAGGTACCGTACTGGGACGCAAGATGTCGCACCGGGTTCTATAATTCTCGTCGATAATCGATCCTGACAAGTGATTTGTCTTTGAGCCCTGTTTCCTTCTGCCAAACTGAGCCTCACTGATGAGCCGTAAACGGCGAAACGCGTCTGGGGATGAGTTTGGCGGAAGGAAACAGACAAAACTTCTTTGCATTTATGTTATATTTGTTATGTTTACTGTCGATTCGACTTAACGTTAACGTTAAGCGAATTGAACGAAAACTATTTTTACGATCTGTCAAATAGCGGCTTCGTATTCGTATTCGTTATGGTTAACCGTTTGAATTTGCCAATACAACGAAAACTCTCTATTATTTCCACTTTGACAGGTTACTTAATCATTATGGTTTAAGTTGAAAAAAAATCGGCTTGCACAATGGCTCAGTTTCTAATTCTTTATCCTAACAGTCAACCTCATATTTAACTGTTGAGGTACAGATGAAATCTGTTTTATTTTGACAATACGACAGGATTTAGATCATCAAATCATAAAAGCATTTTTGCCTTATTTAAACTAAAAAAATGCCCCAAAATACCTTGTTTATTACACAGTATATACACAGTGTGAGTTTGTAACAGAATAAATTCAATAAATCCAGTACCGTTTTTTTTTTGGCAAAAAGGCTTGGACACGGGAATTTAAAATGTTAATTCCCGTGTCCCCCGTCATATGAACGCATAAGCGCCTCCGTTCCGAATCTGCTAGTTATGCTGTTTGCAAATGATACCTTCATTGCTGAGGCTGATGTGTCTATGAAGAGGAGCTTTGCGAGAGGCTGAGTGCTTGTTTGGGTAATCTAAAGACTGGTTCATGTTTAACAGGCTGGCTTTGAATGGTGCAAAAACTGAAAATATTAGATTTGGTTTGAGGGACATTGAAGAAGAGAATGCTGAGGAGGTCAGGTTTCTGGGGGTATATTTGGATCCCCAACTGAGGCTTGATAGACACATTGATTATATGGCCAAGCGTCTTTCAAATACTATATACCTACTTAAGAATCTGAAGGGAGTGCTGCCATTCTACTGTCTTCTTCAAGCGTTCCATGGGGTGTTCCAGTCTGTGGCCTGCTAAGCAGTGCTGGTTTAGGGTCACTCAAGACATGCAGAACGTGTCTTTCGATTGCAGAGAAGGGCGGTAAGAATAATTGCGGGTATTGGGTTTAGAGAGGACGTGAGGGGGGTTTTCGGACAGCTTAGGATCATGACTATTCTCTGCCGATACATTTATGAGAGTCTTTTGAACTGCCACAAAAAAATTGATTTATTTAATTTAAATAAAGATTATCACAACTATCAAACCAGACAGGGCAATCTTATTAGAATCGATTATCATAGATTGGAGAGGTCCAGGATCTCTGTTAACTATTACGGCCCCAAATGTTATAATAGCCTTCCAGTTTACATACGTGAGCTGCCTGCGACATTTTTTAGGGTCAAGGTGAAAGAAATCTTACTGCAGAATACATTCTATAGCATCCAGGAATTTCTGGACCGCACGTATTAGTCTCCGAGTGCTTACCTGGTTGGCAATGCGCAGGAGCTATTTTAACGTGTTGTGATGTTTCTGTGTCTTTACTCTTTGTACCACCAAGTTTTAGAATGTTGTGCATGTGAAAAATTTTATTTAAATATCTTAGAGCTTACAATGTATTATAAAGTCTTTTAACAATTTTAACTGTAGAAAAAGCTTCCTATTATATTATGTAAGAATTTAATTCAAAGATGTAAACTTAAATTTACTTTTAAATGTGAAAATTTATTTTTATTGACGTCGGTAAAATTTACATGTAATTGTTAACCGTAATATATATTTGGTTTGATTAAGTTGTGCTTTTTGTTATAAAAAATATTGATACGGTGTGTCCCAAATTAGAAATATGACGGTATCGATAATTTTTTTAAATGGCAACCATAGTTTTTTATTGACTATTTTTAAATTAAACAGGTTATACGTAACTACCAAAATTCAATTTTTTATTACTTGTTAAATGTTGTGGAGTTAAAATCATGAATAAGACATGATTGTAGGATAATTTCTCCTGAAGCACCTAATTAGAACTGTTTTAAACGATTTTGCCAAATAGTGAATGGACAACATTTTGAGAATTCATTGGCAAAAAAGTATTAAAAATGGATAGAAGGTTTTTTCCAATTAAGCTAGTTTTTGTTTGTTTAATATTTTATAAATGACACAACAGCACTTAACAAACATGTGAAAAAAGGGTTATCTTATTTTTTGAAGTTGGGCAAGTTTGACTGACCCAATTTCTTTATTAGGCCTCCTATTAAAAATTCTGGACGAAGAACGTTCTTAGTTTGAGTTATTTATACCACAGATATTTTTCCAATAACATCGGATAGCTGGATCACTCACAATTCCTTTTTAAAAATAGGTATATTTTTAAACGTAAGATTCTCCTTAATGGTTTTGCGAAGTAATTTTGTTTTTGTTTATGTTGCAATGCTATTAGTGGATCGGCAATGTGGCCAATAACAGACGAACCTTTGCACTTGACATCGTTTTCGTGATAGTTTACAATGCAACCGGTCGCGGGCCATTAATGATAGCACTTGTTTCGGCAGCACTATTATAATTATACAGTAGGTATTCTACTCACGAAAATAAGGTTCAACGGTTTGGTTTTTATATGTATAAAATTTATAAGCTCGTTGTGCATTTATTATAAATATTTTTAAATATTGGATTTAGAGTGGTACTTCTAAGAGCATTTAATTTAATGAGCGTATAATGTATGCCATAATAAACGAGGATGATTGCATTATCCGAGTGTGATATGGTTCATTATAGGTACATACGCGAGATATTATATGCTTTATCTACAAACATCCACTGAAAAGTACCTACTAAACGTCAAAATCTCTTTAATCTCTAAATTAGAAAAGTTTAATTTTGACTTTATTTCTACATTTCGTGCGAGCAAAAATTATTTGCATCAAAGAGGGCTTGGATTAAAAAACGTAGGGCTTGGTTTAGATCACAATGATATGGGGACGATATTATATCTAACCAAATCTAGGTTAAAATTTTGTCAAATTCATATTATGACATGATACCTATGCCAAACTAATGAGTAATACAATAAGTAGACAAATACAAATTTACTTTAGTTGTTTACAAAATTAACAAAGTAAGAATATACAAAAGGAGAAAGAAAAATAATTACATAAAATGCTGAAATTGGTCACCGCAATGCTCCAAGCATAAATTCACATGTCTCTTCATATTTTCGAAAGTGTTGACCAGCATCTCTGGAGAAATGTTACCACATTCTTGAAATACTTGCACTTTATAAGGAAATAAACTTAGCTGCTTCTTAAGTAAAGGCCTGCATGTTCCATAAGATCTTCCCACTTCTTGGGACAGGCGTCTTATACAATTTGTTGGCGTATTTTGTATTATTTCACGAACGTTTGCAACAAGTTCTTCTGTTCTTACAGATGGTCTTCCTGTTCCTTTTTTGTGTTGTATAGAACCTGTTTCCCCAAACACAGTCACGGTTCTTTTCAGGCAATGATAAAAATCCCCAGCAATAAAAGCAACGTTAGGAAAATGTTCGTGAAAATCGTCCATGCACAAACCCGGATTGTATCGCCACTCACAATTTACTCTAACCCCGTTTTGAAAATACGCTTTAACCATGAATGTTTTATGCTGTTCCGTAAAGCCCAGTGTGTGAATTGTTCAAGAAATTGGAAAAATGAGCGATGAATCAAATTACTTGTAACGACTGTCAAAGATGACGGAATAACTGATTGATTGTTAATTTAGGTAGTTACTGAAACCCAACAGGTATTAAGCTCTACTGCTAAGCATTACGTTCTTGAAGTTCATAAAAATATTCTAAAAGTATTACCTTGCTACTTAACCTAACTCCACTGCTACCCATTGTACACATATCTGAAATGGTAACTAAATTCCCTGACACACTCTGTATAAAACTGTTTTACAACTAATCCCTTCGACTTCATTACCACTTTATTCTTTGCAAGTTCTTTAATAAGCAGTTTTTTGACATGTCGGTGAATCTATTATTAATTTGTTTTGTTTTAAAACAAACTTTGCAAAGCTGTTATTTTACGTAAAATAAATTATGGTTTAGGTTTTCCGGTCTATACTTATAAAAGTATATTATTAAATGTAGAAAAAAAATGTCCTGCTATGAGTGGGTACTAGATAATATTACCAGTGTTTTCCAAAATTTACATAAATTTAATGATTTATAGATTTACATTATCATAACAGTGTTTTTCACTTAAGTCGTATTACTAAATGGATGCATTAAGTGTGCAAAGTTCATGCATAGGCTTAAATGTATCTAATATCCTATATTTTATAAGGTCCCGAAATCCCGATCTTTAAATTAACTAGAAAGGAAGATAAGTTACTAGATTTTTAATTGCTTTTGATGATTAATCAACATCACACGTTGTATTTTGCACTAATATCGCTTCCAATATTTCTTCTTTATCACAAGTGACTAGAATTTGCTTTCTAAATTTCTAGGTTCTCCGCTAGGGGGCGTAACTATAGCGACGAAACAAAAACTGGAATTTTCTCAAAAATTCTTATAGTAAACATTTAGGTATCAAAGGCGGCATTTCAATCTAATGAAAAATCTGGATAAATTTCGTTTTTGAGTTTTTGCTCTACCTTTGTGTTTAAGGGGGGTAGGAAGGGACGAATATTGCTATGCAAAAATATTAACAACTTTGATCTGGCTTATCGGAATTTGACAAATTTGAATTCGCTAAATAGGGATTCTTGCATGTGTTTTATCAATTTAATAAAGATCCAAGTCGAAAAACAGCCCCAATGTTCGATGTTACCCATTCATCGATTATTCGAACATTACAAGAAAATTAAATGTATCCCTTTAAATTAAACCTACTCATGAGCTGATGGAAGACGATTTTGATAGGAGAACGTATTTTTGTGAACAAATGATGGCAATGTTAAATAACAATGTGATTCAATTAAAACATGTTTTGTTTTCTGATGAGTGCACCTTTCACTTCACGGCAGTGGCGTAGCGTGCAGGGGGCCAGGGGGGGGGCGACCGCCCCCCCCCCCGCCCTTTAAGCCTTTCCCAAACGGCGCCCCCTTTCCACACTCCCAGTTCAATTTCACTTCACATGATAATTGATAATATCGTTTACCTATCGCAGCAAGAGGAAATTTACTATGTTTATGAATATAAATGATAATTATATAACAAAATCCTCATTATTTATTACTATTATTATTATAATTATTTTTTAGTTCTTTGTTTCTGTTTATATTATAAGATGACCATTATCAGAAGAATATTATTGGCAAATATGGTATTTTGTGAAGCTCCCTTTCTCTTTGTTTTTAAAGTATTTCTATGGGGTTTAATTAGCTTTATAATTATTTGTTTATAACTTTTAGAGTAAAGAAGGAGATAAAATAAACCTGTTACTCTGTTACCCATTTCGAGATTCTATTTTATTTTCACTATTTGATTTACTTTATAATAAAAATATTTTGGCACGACCAATAATTTGTATTCTTTCAGTTATATTGCTTTAAAAATTAAAAATTGCTTGAAATCTTTAATTTACTACCGACTAAATTTTATCTTTTTAAAAGCGTGTTATTGTCGCCAAGGAGAATATATATGCTCATATTATTATGTAATAAGTATGCATAAAATATTTTATAGAGTTTTAACAAAATTTCCCTTGCCGTGTTCATATTCTGTTTTTATGTGGCCATTTTAGACATGACGAAACAAAAACTTTATTTTTCAGGCCAAAATTTACTAAATAAACGAAATTATACATTAGCAGTGAGGCTGAACAAGGGCGTAGATAAGGGGGTAATTCCCCCCCCCCCCCCCCCCCAGGGACCCATAATGAGCCATGAAAACGAAGCACTTTTTTTTTACTTGATTAATTTTTTTGTGATTTTCTTGAGGATCTTGTGTATTTTATATTTTAAGGGCGTGGCACCCAAAAAAATTTCGCCTGCTGCGCTATTTTTTTTCTTTTACCCCTCCCCAAAAAAAAATCTACGACCTTATCTTTAAAGCTTTCGCCCCCTCCGCCCCTTCAACCACGCTACGCCACTGCTTCACGGTCATGCTAATCGTCAGAATTGCCTCTATTGATCTAGGGAAAATCCTCACTGGATTAGAGAAGAACATATGAAATATCCTGAAAAGGTTAATATTTGGGCAGGAATAGTTGGAGATCATATCACAGGTCCCTTTTTCATTAATGGCAATTTAAATGGCGAATATGGCGATAATTATTTAGTACTGCTCCAAAATAATGTCTTGCCAACTTTGACAAACTTATATCCTGATCCAGCAAACCCGCAACTTCCAGCGAATATGATATGGTTTCAGCAAGATGGAGCACCGCCTCATTACCACTAAATCAATGTCCGGCAGTACCTCAACCGAGTATTTCCAAATCGGTGGATAGGGAGGCGTGGATCGATGAAATGGCCAGCACGATCCCCTGATCTGACGCCATTAGACTTCTTCTTATGGGGTTATATCAAAAATATTGTATACAAAACTGAACCCCTCGACTTAGCTGACTTAAGAAGACGAATAACGCTTGCGATTAGATCGGTCACGCCTGAGATGTTCAGTAACATTATAAGAAATTTCTATTTAAGATTAGGATGTTGCCAAGACGTTCGCGGCGAGCATTTTCAACATCTACATTATTGTTTTTTTTTTTGTTTTTACATTATCAAGAAATAAACAGTAAGTATTACTTATTAGTTTTTGAGTGTGTTGTTAATTTGCTATAAATCTCAAAACACTTACTATTTCCGAAACAGGTAAAGATAGGTATAGGATATTGTACATGAAATATGTCTAAAATTTTCTAAAGAATCCAAAAATTGAATAATATACAGGGTATTGCATTTAAAATAAGAAAGTTTGTATTGGCCGCTGTTACATGACACATCCTGTATAAAAAGTTTTTATTGAAAAAAATGCGCGACTAGAAATACCAATCGACGTGTCCGAGCGTTTTATCGGACACGCCCTCATGTATTTATTATCGAATTTATTCCATTTGGCTGATACACACTGTATGCCTAACGCTATAGTACCTAGTTCAAAGGTTTACTTACTTCCGAGATATCCTACCGCGCATCAGTCTGTATGTATCATGAATAAAAAATATACCCCAATCAGTTTCCAAGTAATTTAGTAATTATACTTTAACAAGCAGTATTTTGTTATTATTTCAGATAAGTAACAAACTATAGGATTATTAGCTAGCTATTTTTCTTGAAAAATATGTTAATCAGAAATGACGATAACATAATTTTTTAAACAACAGTAAACTTTATATAACCAATTCGAACTAATCCGCTCAATGTTATCCAAATAAATTACATTAATAACTGTCGATTAATATATATATGATTTAGCCTATAATACATGCACATTTTTATTGTGATATCTTAATAATACTTCCACAAATGACTAATTTTATCTTTATAATGTCTTACAGACATAGGTACTTAAAACGTTTTATAAAAATTTTAAATAACCCTCGATACCTTCTTCTTCCCTAGTTTATTTCCCTTTATTGACTTTTTCACATAAGTAGGTACTCAGTATGTTTTAACTTTTCTAAATTTTCTTTATATGATGACAATTCTATTATTTTTCAGGGTGTTTTTTAAGGTCGACGAGCGGCCATATCTCGGAAACTACTGGGCATAGAAACTCAGGAAAAGAAAAATTTTTACACTATTAAATTTTGTGAAGGAAGACTTTTAGTTTTTTTTTTCTTTCCCATACTTTTAATTCCCCTTTAAGCATGGACTCTTTCTTCAAATTTTTTTTAAACTTACCTTTCCTGTAGTCTTAGGCATGATATGCTGTCAAAATAATTAAAGAATT
This sequence comes from Polydrusus pterygomalis, assembly GCA_963969555.1. Classification (NCBI taxonomy): domain Eukaryota; kingdom Metazoa; phylum Arthropoda; class Insecta; order Coleoptera; family Curculionidae; genus Polydrusus; species Polydrusus pterygomalis. Next base: position 28,857,809 of record OZ018379.1, read on the forward strand.
TTAATTTTACATCAATACTTATCTCTAAATATTTAAAACTGTTTACTAAATCCAATTTTTCACCATCAATTACAACATTTACATTCTGACAATTTAAATTATTACCTATAACCATACATTTGGTTTATTGGTTTTTATAATATTTAATTAAAATTTGCTAACTTTCAACCAATTTATTATTATAAATATGTTTCTCTCTATCAGAGGGGCATTTAGTTATGTTGTGAGTTTATAGCTTGGAATAAATTCAGTAAATCCAGTAGTGTTTTTGGAAAAATGCTTGTTTAACTTCATATGCACTTTAAAAATAGTGAATGAAAAACTAGGGTTGAAATTTAAAAAATTATCGCCATCTCTAATTTGAGACACACTGTATCAATATGTTTTTTATCAAAAATACCACAACTTACAATGTTAATACCTGTATCTTAGCATTTTTTTAAAAAGGTAAAACTAGGTACATAAAATTGTATAGGCCTAGCAAATACGATGACTCTTATTATTATTATTTGTCAGAAGAGTATTAATAATACGATGTTGTAAAACTTAACATTTAATCTCAATATTTAGTTGATCAAATACAGTCATCAGATTTCATTTGATTTATTCGTTGGTCTGATCCTGATTAACCAGTGATTTTGTTTTTATTAAACTTTATTTTAACCTATAGTCGACTTGCATTGAATTACAGTCGGAAAAAGTTTATACGAGTCCATTTTGAAACGTTTGCTAAAAACTGCTTTTATCATACCCGAAGATTTTTAAGGAAACTGAAATCGAAATAATAAACTTTTGAAAAAAGAGTGATAATTGAATGTTGTTTTGGTCAACTGAAACGTTGATTCCCTATTTTGCAATGTTTGCGGAATGAAATTGGAGAATGTGCCAAAAATAATTGTTGCCTGTATTGTGCTTCATAGCGTGGCAAAAACTTTGAAAGGCATCGATTTTGAAGCACCTGAAGAAGAAGTGCCAGAAGATGGCAATGATAATAACGAATTTAATCTATCTCTTCGCCAGCAAGGACAAGAAGTCAAAAGAAATTTGAGCATTGTAATAAACAACTTTTATAATTAAATGTAGGTATAAAAACTGTATAAAATAATAGTTCAAATTTTAATTTAGTTTTATTATTTACGCCATAATAATATCAAATCATTTTGGTTTTTAAAAAACAAAATTCGAATAATTTATAATACGTTTATTCACATACCCTATATAGGTACTTATTCTTGGAGGATATCCTTGCAAGTATAAGGTAATCATTATGAATACTAAAAAAAGAAAATGCTTATACTCCTACCTTTTTCTTCAACTCGAAACCTTACCTATACTTCTATACCTTATACTTACAAGGATATCCTTTAGTTTTATGAATACGGCTCATTGAGTAATTTTTGATTTTGAATACAAATTACGTTTTTCCTTGTTCTGGCAACATTTTCGTTTACACTATTTTATTTAACTCCTTAAGTATTTATGTTATACTTACTAACGTAAACTTACATAATTCGATCGCAAGGCATATAGCTTCATGGCATCCACGGATGTAGCTTATAGGTAGATAAAGCGGTTATATAGTGCGGCGATAAATTTATTTTAATATTTATCCCATAATACATTTTGCGTACATTTTTTTATAGAAATCCAAGCAAACATACAAAATTATGATGTTTTCCCAATATTAATCATTGGATATTTAAGTTTTTCGGTTTCTCTTTGTTTATTTATAACTTAAAATATTTAGATTAAAAACGACGATTAAATGTTAAAATTCCAAAGGATTTACACACCATAGTAATATTAGACAAATAAATAGTCAGAAAAAGGGAGGTCAATCCATTAACCATAATATTCCTTGATGACTTTTATGATGTAATTTTTCTTTTCTGTCCCTCATGTTTGATGTACCACAACGGTCCTTATAGGACTACGTGTGAGTGACTGTTTGGACAATGCCACTCTAACCTCATCTCTGATATACTTACAGGGCGTGAAATTTAAAATTAAAAACTGATTCTTTTGAATAATTCGAGTATTAATAAGATATAAATTTAAAATTTGGTACATTGCTTTACCATAAAGCCTTAGGTAGGTACGTCTTTTACAACAAAACAAAAAACGATTGTCAAATATTCAAAATATGGGGAATCCAGTAATGAACTTATTTTATTGCCCTACTACAGGGTGTTTTTTTAAGGTCGACGAGCGGCCATATCTCGGAAACTACTGGGCATAGAAACTCAGGAAAAGAAGAATGATAATTAAAGTGGCCATGAGAAAATTCTGGAAATAATTTTTAAGTTCCGCATTTTGCCACAAGAGGGCGTAATTGAAAAGTAAATTTTAAAATTTTACATAACTCCGAAAATTCCACATTAAGGTATATATATGTTTGATAACACCATTTTAAAGCTTGGACAATTATGCATGATTTTGGTCTTATGCTCATTGGCGTACCGACTTAAATAAGAGTGGGGGAAGCTGTTGAAAGTGTAATCATTTAAATCGCTGTAACTTATAAACGACTTATCCGATTTTAGCAAACTAAAGACTGTTTGGAAAAGAAATGTATACACTTTCACCAATCGTATTTAGTTGTCCATAATAGTTCTAAAAAAAAATGCTAGAGGGCGCAATTTGCAATAACAATACATTTTTTAATTTTACTCCGAAAAAATAAATCATACGGTATAATTATGATACCATAATCGAAAAGTAGATGAAATTTGCTAGAAAAAATATAAAAACCGCAGCTCGATATCTCCGTTCGTTTCAGCGTTATCGCCAATAGAATAATTTTTAATACAAATTGTGCCCTCTAGCAATTTTATTAGAAACTATCTTGTACCATTGGATACGACAATATTACTTACCTTTTTCTTCCAAACAAGCTTAAATTTAGTAAAATCGGATAAGTCGTTTAGAAGTTACAGCTATTTTAATGTTTACACTTTCAACAGCTTCTCCCACTCTTATCAAGTGAAAGTGTAAACATTAAAATCGCTGTAACTTCTAAACGACTAAACCGATTTTACTAAATTTAAGCTTGTTATTTGGAAGAAAAAGGTAAGTAATATTGTCGTATTCAATGGTACAAGATAGTTTCTAATAAAATTGCTAGAGGGCGCAATTTGTATTAAAAATTATTCTATTGGCGATAACGCTGAAACGAACGGAGATATCGAGCTGCGGTTTTAATATTTTTTCTAGCGAATATCATCTACTTTTCGATTATGGTATCATAATTATACCGTATGATTTATTTTTTCGGAGTAAAATCAAAAAATGTATTGTTATTGCAAATTGCGCCCTCTAGCATTTTTTTTGAGAACTATTATGGACAACTAAATACGATTGGTGAAAGTGCATACATTTCTCTTCCAAAAAGTCTTTAGTTTGCTAAAATCGGATAAGTCGTTTATAAGTTACAGCGATTTAAATGATTACAGTTTCAACAGGTTCCCCCACTCTTATTAAAGTCGGTACGCCAATGAGCATAAGACCAAAATGATGCATAATTGTCCAAGCTTTAAAATGGTGTTATCAAACATATACCTTAATGTGGAATCTTCGGAGTTATGTAAAATTTTACAATTTACTTTTCAATTACGCCCTCTTGCGGCAAAATGCGGAACTTAAAAATTATTTCCAGAATTTTCTCATGGCCACTTTAATTATCATTTTTCTTTTCCTGAGTTTCTATGCCCAGTAGTTTTCCGAGATATGGCCGCTCGTCGACCTTAAAAAAACACCCTGTATATAAGAACTTAATAATATTCTTCACATAATAACAGTAAAACGGCACTGTTATCAATCGTTCTTAAGACAATAACATACGATTACTTATTAAAAAAAAATTGGAAGGAGGGGAGTTATACGCGATTATTCCCCCCCCCCCCCCCCCCTAGCTACGGCGCATTGAATATTACAGTGTCAGGTCGTCAACTGGTCAGCATAGTGACACACTTTTAAAAATATATTGAAGAAAAACTATTTTTGTTAATTAAGTCTTTTAAAATAGACAATTATGACTATATTTCTGGATTTTGAGAGGGGGAGTCAGATCCCCCATCACCTACTTATTGGCTATGGCCCTGGATAGAAAATGTTTATCAAAAAAATCGATTTAAAAAAATGTTATAGGTAATCTATTATTTTGTCCACCCCTAGCCTGTATTGGCGAGAATAAAGAGTTCGAAAACTGGTATACTAGGTGGTGACATCCTACCAATAGAAAAAGCTCCACTATCTTGGTATAATTTATCCAAACTCAGTTTGAGGACATTCCAATCATTCCATACGGCGGAAAACAGTCTCAAAGAGACCGACCTCACAACCAGGGTTGTCAGGTCTTTCCTTCTTCAATTCTTTAAGTTTTTTTATTAAAGATGTTTCATTTATATCAGTATTCAATTGTTAGTCAGTAAATTTCTTTGAAAGCTACTTTGCAAATATACTTTAAACCGAGGAGTTTTGAGTGTGACAGAAAAAAATAACAAGCCATTCATTGTTATAATAATACATTCTTTAGTCCTTAAGAAACAATATAACTGAAATCAAGACAAAGTGTTTTCAGTATTTAAAAACAACTAATTAACAAACCCTTGTTTCTCGTATACTTATACATAATATATTAACACACCAGAAAACTTGGTAGAACTGGCAACCGTTCACAATTTATGCACGTTGCCAGGGGTGATAAGCGCCAGTTAAAGCGGCTGGTATAAGCTGAAGCGGTCTGCAGCCCGTTCAACGATCGATTCTGTCAGACAAAGATAGGCCAGTGACTGCCGATGGCGTGGAAGAGACGAAGATAAAATATACGTGATTTGGAACTTATGAACGGGCCGGGGAATGGTCCCAGAATGGAGTTCTGGTAAAAAAATTAAAGCATTTTCTGAGCAGTGTCGTGCCGTGTCAGGTTTATTTTTCTGGTTTTAGTTTTGTGTATAGAATCTTATATTTATTATAATATTATTATATATACAGTGGGTTTATAAAGTGTAGTATGTACAGGGTTATCCAACCAAGACTAGACAAGGCGATTTTTTGACTTTTCCTGTACTTTTATAAAAAAAAACTGAAATAGCCATCTTAAGTCATTTTCTCCCGCGAATTTGAATATCTTCAGCAAAAAACAATTGAACATCAAACAAAAGTACTAGGGGTCACTTTGATATTTTTTTAAATGGAACACCCTGTATATTTTTACATTTTTAAATTCCACATAAAATTATAATTATTTTTTATTAAATGCATTATTAGTCTATACTTCATAGTTTCCGAGATATTGACTTTCGAAAAGTGACATTTTTGAACTTTAAAAGCTTATAACCTTCTAACAGTACGTCTTAGAGCAAAACGGCTTACATGTCCCTATATTCAATTTTTATTATCTTCCCAAAAAAATCAACTTCCAGTTAAACCGGAACAACTATATTTCCTGCTTTCGAGTTACATCCGGCTTAACCGGAAGTTGATTTTTTTGGGAAGATAATAAAAATTGAAGATAGGGACATGTAAGCCGTTTTGCTCTAAGACGTACTGTTAGAAGGTTATAAGCTTTCAAAGTTCGAAAATGTCACTTTTCGAAAGTCAATATCTCGGAAACTATGAAGTATAGACTAATAATGCATTTAATAAAAAATAATTATAATTTTATGTGGAATTTAAAAATGTAAAAATATACAGGGTGTTCCATTTAAAAAAATATCAAAGTGACCCATAGTACTTTTGTTTGATGTTCAATTGTTTTTTGCTGAAGATATTCGAATTCGCGGGAGAAAATGACTTAAGATGGCTATTTCAGTTTTTTTATAAAAGTACAGGAAAAGTCAAAAAATCGCCTTGTCTAGTCTTGGTAGGATAACCCTGTACAAACACCTATTAAACAAACTTATAAGAGTGTATACGCATTTTAATTATTTGTTTGGGACGCCTTTGGTTAGGAGTTTCATATTGTTTTATGTCATTAAATTGACCTAAGGAACACTATAATGCAATCCTATATAATTAGTATTTTGACAGAAAAAAGAAGGAATATCTTAAACACTAAGCGTTTCCAGCGAAAAATGTTTTCAGATTTGGAATCTACACCCCAAATTTTATCATCCCTGAACTCCCCCCCCCCCCCTGAACCGCCACTGCAATAATAGAACACCAGATTAAATTAATTGATATTTTTTTCGAATCTTATTCTTATGTAAATGAGTACTTACAATTTTGCTCTCGAGCTTATTTTTTCCAAATAAATCTTGCAAAGAACGCTGTCTTGCGAACTTATTGAGAAAATTATCGTCCACGCTACAATCAGATAATCCACAGCTAATATCAGGCACTTCCGAAGTTTTCCGTAATTTATTGATTTTCGATAGATCCGGCGACGATCGACTATTATTGTTCAATTCAATCAATTTATTTTTAGTCATTTCTAAACCAGCTGATACCCCAGCCATAACTTATTAGTTACTAATTAGGCTTCATTAACATTGCGCTCGGTTTTATGACTGACTTTGCGATATACTTACATCGCGCGGGACTGCCTTGTCAGTAAAGATTATATTAAATAGCTTCGTTTAACTTCGACCAACAATTTTTCCAATGTAAACAAAAGCGTGATCTGACCGCCTGTATACAGAGTGATGCCGATTAAAGAACAAGCTGTTTTTAATTTGAAGAAATAGTCCATTCTTAAAGAGGAGTTGAAATTTAGAAATGAAAAAAAAATCAATAAGCTGTAACACGTAATGTGGCAAATATGTGGTGACTTTAAAGTCATAGGACTATTACTAGGGCTTCAGGGTGGATTTACGAAGTATTGCTGTTTTCTTTGTCTTTGGGATAGTAGAGCAACAGTCCACCCCTATATATAGCCTGTATTGACGAGAATGAAGAGTTCGAAAACGGGTATACCAGATGGTAGACATTACCAAGTAAAAGAATGGCTTCAGAGAGATCAATATATTCCAGGCCAAACTACAGAGTTCTACAAAAGTTCTGTTATCTCCATTACACATTAAACTAGGATTAATGGAAAACTTCAGTAAACCATTAGATAAAGAGGGAGATGCATTTAAATAGCTAAACATTTTTTTTCTAAACTAAGCGATGCTAAGCTTAAGGAAGGAATATTTGTTGGATGACAAATTAGAAAAATATTAAAAGATCAACAGTTTGATCAAAAATTAAGTGATGTTGAATTAGCTGCGTGGAATCCTTTTAAAAGAATTGGTTCCAAGTTTTTAGGAAACAAAAAGAAGAAATCTACGAAAAACTTGTAGAACTACTTGCAAGCTACTGCAAAATGGGCTGTCGCATGTCTCTTTAAAATATACTTCTTGTACTCCCTGTGCTGTGATGATGACAAGGATATAGGATTAACTTAAATTTCAGCCTTGCTAAAGTGATGTAAAGTTATCCCTTCCCGAGTGGTTGGTAGAAGAACATAATTTTTTTTTAAGTAATATTTTCATACGGTTGCTTTTTTACACGTAAATCATAAACATTCTGGTCTGTAAGTAGCCACAGCCTGTCCTTAATGTGTTATCATGTACTTTTTTCCCAGAAAAATTGTAGTGACGAAGAAGGAGAAAGATTCCACCAAGACACACTATATAAATGGAGCCACGCTATATACCAAGGCAGATGGGTGGTTATTGATCTTATGAGAGAAAGCGATCAGGAATATAAACGAAAGTCAGCATTTGCAAAAAAGTAGAAAAGACTTACTACAATAATTGAACTTACGTATAAAAATTATATAAAAATGTTTGTATAAAATGAAAATAACTGATATATTCAATAACTAAATCTATACGTTGTGAAAAAATTTGATTGTTGAATGCTCAAGTAGGATGCTTTAAACTCCTCCGTACGGTCATTATAACAAGTAAAATTTTTTTTTTGTTTGTTGACTATCTCGAGTTATAAATGCATGCCGGGAGTAAAAGCGATGATACTCTTTAGAAAAAGAAATGATTTGGACGTATTGAAATACAATTCAAAGAAAAGATGGCCAGTGATCCAAATTGTCTTAGTATCGCGGAGTATCGCCCGACTTTTTAAACTTTTGCCTGTGCTTAAAATTATTTATCAATTGCTCGTGGACATAAAAAATCTGGCACACCCTATATAGTTTAATTATTTCTGTAAGTATTGTTACATAATATTAAAATGTTTGCCTTTTATGTCGCGTGTTGCTGTTCTAATGATTACTAATAAAATATTTCAGCAAACACAAATACTGTAAATTTTAAAATAAATTAATATAATTTTCCAAATTCTTGCCTTACATTACGCCTCAGCAGCCCCATAGTCAGGGGTACGCCAGGCCAGGCACCACCTGACCTAAATAAATTAGAGCAAGCCACTCTTATACACGTCCCTTATGAATTATTGGTAGGATTTTTTTTTTCACTACGCCACCTCCGCCACCAAATAATGGCAAATTTAATACTTGTGACCTATGAAGGATCTTGTACCAAAATACTGGACATGAACATTGTATTAAAGTTTTATGAAGGGAAAAACCGCCGCTATTTTAAATTTATGTGTGTAATATGTACCTACTTAAGTGCAATAAATTAAACGTGTTTTATTTTTCAGGTTTAGATTTCTCGTTCATATTAAATTATATAAATCACTGCGACGATTGTGGTTAATAAAAGGTAGGTAGTTCTGGCTCTCGGATTATTACGAATTCATCATAGTCCTATAGGTGCTTTAATTATGAGACGTTATAATTCTGCCCTCCTAGTGAAAAGCGCAGCACCTTCCTGAACGTTAGTTTTGAGAAAAACGCAAAAAACGTTTTTTCGCTAGTATTTTTTTATAAATGAATATTTTTAATTTTTTCTTTTACCAGATTGATAAAAAAATATAAAACAAATTTTTTGATATAGGTTTCAATGAATTTGGACCGTAATAATTTTTTTATTGAGCATACTGCGTTTTTGTTTAGTATTTCTTAGAGCTTTGAATTAGCGTTGCTTAACAAAAACGAAGTATGCCATATTTACTAGTGTAAAATATACTGCGCTTTCCACTAGAAAACCATGAGCCGCAATGTGCTTTGCTTCTAAGAAAAAACGCAGCATTTAAAATGGGCATCAGTAAAATGCTGCCTTCTTGACTAGAAAAATCAGATGCTGCGATTTTCTTTAAAAAAGCATTACGTTTTGCAGAAACTGCATATTTATTAGGCGTTTTTTTGTCTTAATTTTTTATTTTTTTTCAACAATAATTTTTTTAAAGATAGAGAATTGTATTCTACACAATAATATGTAAAAATCTCAAAATCGAAAATTTTTGCGTTCTCCACTAGGAGGGCAGAATTGTCCTAGGTGTAAGCATAAATGCTTTTATTACAAGTACTACGATTCTATTATTAACTGGTTGTATATAAAAATAATACCTGTACATCCAGGGTCGCCGTTGACCCCCCCCCCTGGCTGGATAAAGACGCTCTATGCGAAAACTCCCACAATGCGGAACATGGTGGGGTGGCGCAAAAATTCAACCCAGAAAAATAGGTAGAGAATTGTTACTTAGAAAGGATGAAATTTCCCAGAAATATAATCTTGAAAACTTTGCAGAGGAAATTGAAACGTGGGTGGAACTTTGGAAAACAAAAACAATTGAAGAGCACCTAGAATTTCAAGATATTCTAAGCCACGACGTATATTTCTTCCAGTCAATTAATATATTATATTTTTAGCATTACCTCCAGGCAGCATTGAAAGATCGTTTAGCACACTGCGACGTGTTAAAACATGGCTATACGATCAAGCATATCAGAAGATCGATTGTCTGGCTGGGTTATGCTTATTAAGTGTACATAGGCAAAACGTTCTCAAGAATAAGGATAATTTACTAATAAAAGTTATAGATAAGTGTGGTCAAGAGTCAAGACCGAAGAAGGTTACAGTTTTTGTTTAGCGAATAACTTTTTGTGTAGAAATAATATTTGGAAATTTAATTTATGTTATTTTTTGTAGTTTTCATTTTCATTTTGGGTAATTTCTTGGCAAAATTAGGGCGTGGCACCCAAAAAACTTTCGCGCTTTTCAATTTTTTTTGAAAAATTCATCGCTCGACTCTATATTTTTTCTTGCGGCGGCCCTGTGTACATCACATTATTGCTTTGTTATGCAAAAGAAAATCATAAGATGTATGTTAGGCCTTCTGCCATACTCATTGTCGAAGGGCATTTTTGTTCATCTCGGTCTCTTGACTCTTTCATCACTTTACATCAATGATTCTATATGTCAAAAGGAATGAGTGAATTTCCAAAAAATTCGGATTTAGTTATAACATAAGAACTCAAGTCATTTACATTTTTCATTCTCCCGCTCGAGTGTAGGTCAAAACTCTCCTTCCTTTCAGGGAATTGTTTTATAGAATAAGATTCTGCTTTTTGGTGATCAAATAACTGTCAGTTTTCGAAGTAGGTACTGTGCTTAAAATTTCTTGGTGGGTCACGCTTTTTATGATGTGAGAGAGTATTTAGCATTATAAATTAGGTGTGATTGTTTTTACTTTTACTGTCTTTCATTTCATCAAATTTCAGATGTGCATTTTTTATTTTACTTTGGCAGAAGTTTCCATATTCACTTTATGAATAGATGACTAATAAAAGCCTGACGACGAATAAGGTTTTTCTATTGTTGAGCAGACTACTTTAAACCGGAAATGAAAACGGCAGTAACAACTGGCAAGCTACTCGATCTACCCACCAGCTGTCCCTCGCCACATTCCAAGTCCGCTATATCTAAGTAGCTGGTTTAAAATATTATTGAAAGTTATTTCTCCAGAAGCAGACGTTTAGCTTCTGCATTTTACACCTCGCTTTTGTTTGATCACCGGAACAACTATTAATGATTTGCTTTTCATCTGTGACATGTTTCTAATTCCATTCATCTGGTTGAGGGCATTTCTCGTGGTCCGACCGTTTCTTGATTTAAGTGTGTCTTTATATATTGTCACACCATATCAATTTAATAAGAACAAGTATTAATAAACACATCAGCCCGCAATACTGGAAGTTCAATTATTGACAACTACAGTACAAGATTATCCTTATTCTCAAATGCTTTGTTTGAAATGTATCTTCAAACGGGAAAACTCTTAACTATTAAACAGAATCATCAAAGGGTGTACCACGAATCAGGTGGTATTTATTACCAGGATTAAATATTTCAAAGAAAATTGATTTTTGTACGCAGGAAACTGTTTTCCAGTTCAGAGTGCCATGAGAGCTATTACCACGACGAATTCAGGAAAATTGCAGACAAACAGGAACAAAAAGAACATATTTAAAAAAAAATTAAAAACATTACCCATCACTAAATAAAACACAAAAACAACTTGGTCTTTTATTCAAACATCAAGGCATAAATAAGTTATCTACCTGGTGATATAGAGGGTGGTGTAGTGTACTTGACTATTTAAAAATTTGGAATAGTGGCATTACATAGTTCTGTTTTTGGTCACCATACCTAAGATTCCTAAGAAACATTTCCTACCAATAAAGGGTTGTTCGAAAGTGATTTAAATATTTAAATTTTAAATAGCAACCAGTAGATTAGTTCAGCTGACTCAGCTAAAAAGAATTTTTGTAACAGTGCGTTTGAGATTACCACTCTTTTCAAAATAATTTTATTGTGGAGCTAAACTGTCTCCCCAAATTTCAGATGGAACACATATTTATATTTGCCACCTTTACACACGTACTGTTGGGATACTTGGTAAATTTAATTTCGAATTGATCACTACATTTTTTTGGACAGATCGTTTAATTTCCTCCATGCTTATGTGATAGCAAGCAATATTCTTAAAAAATAATTTTATGCCGAACTCTTAACTATTGTAAGGATGTCAATTGATTAAAAAGTTACAAAAAATAAATAACAGCAATAAATAAATAGAGTACCTACAATAGAAATAGAGTTTATAGTCGCAATATTTTCAATTTTCTGGTGTGAATTCTTTTATGTAGTCAAATATTGCTTTAGGAATTTCCATTGTTTGATCATCAACTAATACAATATCAAAGGTATCCATGTATAATGGCAGTGCTTGATCCACCTACAAAATACGAGGAAAAATGTATAAACTGAGCGTCGCGGCAAAGAATAATGAGGAACTAGCAAGACAAATTATTTCACTTATTATAATATTAATTAAACTATCAGCGCTTCTCAAATTTAAATTATTTTACTAGTTTTAGTTAAATTTTAAATTATTCAATATAAATTAGGGCCTGAACAGTATCTGGATTTAATGTAGATGGCTGCCGTACTAAGCCCTATTATTGTTGTCCATTCAATTTTTAGTTTTTCCTTACAGTGTGTAGCAGCCAAATAGAATAAATTCGATAATAAATATGTACATGGGAGCGTGTCCGAAAAAACGCTCGGACACGTCGATTGGACATGCAGATTTACTGCAAAAATTAACAACACACTCAAAAACTAATAAGTAATATTGTTTATTTCTTGATAATGTAAAAAAAATGTAGGATATGTTGATAATGCTCGACGCGAACGTCTTGGCAACATCCTCATCCTAAATAGAAATTTCTTCTTGTTGTTACTGAACATCCCAGGCGTGATCGATCTAATCGCAAGCGTTATTCGTCTTATTAAGTGAGCTAAGTCGAGGGGTTTAGTTTTGTATACAATATTTTTAACATAACCCCATAAGAAGTCTAATGGCGTCAGATCAGGAGATCGTGCTGGCCATTCCATCGATCCACGCCTCCCTATCCTACTAAAACTACTAAGCTAAATAGACTGTAATGGCGGTTCTCCTAATAAAATTATGTTATAAGGATGTTATTTTAAAATAAAACTATATGATTAATAGGTAAATTTAGAGCTAAAACTTCCAATTACAGGCCAAATGTCGAATGAAATAATATTTTGCCTATATTCAAAGGTGTTTTTGCTAGTGTGCCCGGTTAAAAAGGGTATATGGATGGAAAGCTGGGCTCCTAAGTAATTCCGAAATGAATATTTTCACATCTTTCCCCTATTGAATTTAAATAGGCACATACTATATATTCTGTGATATGATATAGGCTTACAAAGCATAAACATTAATTAAACTTATAGGAACATCCAAAAATGTAAAAGAAGTACGTTATATTATTCAGCAATACCCAGGAAAGAAAATTGTTGAAAATGTATGCTTTTTGAAGAAAGCCTAATAGAAAAAACGAAATGACCCCAATACTACAAAAAAGCATTCTGTCGTTCGTGAAGTAATTTTAAAAGCTATTTTAAGTGGCGAAGAATTAAGATTCGAAAAAGAACAATGACATTGAATTAAAAAACAAATATTCTAATTTTTAGAAAAAAAACACGCAGTTTAGAAAAAACAATCGGCCACTTACGTGATCATATAAAAAGCCAATCTTGAGAACGTTTTTTAAATTCTCAATGCCTTCCGTCATGTTAGCATCTCCAAGGGAATCACCCAGTACGATGGCATTGTCCCGTCCGGCAACCACATCGTAAAATTCGGTATTTTTTATGGCATACTCATTTTTATTAAATACGTGAATTATTTTGTCCTGGAATCCAGTAATGATTCCCTCGTCATTGTATTTTAAAAAATTTGAGATCACCTGTAAAAAAAAATTAAATAAAATAACAGTTCTAATAAAAAGTTAAGTGCAAAACATTGAGGCAGCTTTTTGCTATTTGCTATCTAACAGAACAAATATATGATGCACTAGATAATAAAACACCTTGTATTAGTATTTTTCTAGATTTAGCAAAAGCCTTTGATACGGTTAGCCATAATTTACTTTTAAAAAAGTTTGAAAATATTGGATTCAGAGGAAAGCAATTAGAATTAAGTAACTAAAAATTATCTGAAAAATAGACCAACTTATGTTCAAATAGATAAAGAAAAAAGCTATTTATCCAAAAGTATTTAAGTATGGTGTTCCTCAAGGAAAAATTTTAGGACAATTATATTTTAATATTTATATTAACGACTTATGTAATATAAACTGCCATGGACAAATTGATAGTTTTGCAGATGATACTACAATTTTTTATACCGATACAAATTGGGAAAACTTAAATAATAAAATTAAAAAAGATTTTAAAATTATAAAAAATTGGTTTGATAACAATTCATTTTAATAAAACAAATTATATTCCTTTTACTTTAAACCTAAATAACCTACCACGAAATATGAATAGTATTCAAATAAATGAAGACATTCAAATTTTTATAGTTAATAAAATAAAATATTTAGGAATTATTTTTGACAGTAAATTAAATTGGAATTTTTACTTAAAATACTTAATTAAAAAATTAAGAAGTTTACTATGGATTTTTAAAAACATTAAACATTTTTTAAATGTAAGGCATATGGAAATATTATATTACCCGTTTTAAAACTCATTTAAATTACGGAATTTTAGGTTGGGGAGGAATAAATAAAACTTTGGTAAAAAATTAGAAATATTACAAAAAAGATTTTTAAAAATTATATTCAATAAAGATTATCTTTATCCTTCAAAAGAATTATATTCAGAAACAAAAAAGTTGAACATAAGACAACTTTACATTTATAACATCTTATATTTTATATTTAAAAATAAAAACCTTATACAATTTAAAAACCATAATCATACACGTCATAAAAATTAAATATGTAACCATAAAACCTAACATAGAAGAAAAAAATTTCAAATAAGTATTTATGTTTTTATTTAAACGATTATTTACCAACAAAAATTAAAAAATTGATTTCATTAAAAAAATTTAAAGTCGAAATAAAAACATGGATATTAAAAACAGACAATTTGAAAATATTTTTAGAAATTCTTTAATTAATTTATATTGTTATGAATAATTTATATACTTAAGTAATATTTTTTACTTAAAAATTATAAATTAATAATTTTATTATAGGTAATATATTTCTTCAAAAAAACTGCGTCTATACTATAAATTAACATTTTTACTTTAAAACTTGATTTTTAATATTTTTAGAAATTCTTTAATTAATTTATATTGTTCTGAATAATTTATATACTTAAGTAATATTTTTTACTTAAAAATTATGAATTAATAATTTTATTATAGGTAATATATTTCTTCAAAAAAACTGCGTCTATACTATAAATTAACATTTTTACTTTAAAACTTGATTTTTAATGAATATTTATGATTTTACATACTAAAACAAAAAATAAGATTTGCCCCTAACAAGCTCAGCTTCAGGGAATTGAAGAATAAATTTATAGAAGACAACATAAACATATTTATTAAATTTTAAATAAACCTAATAAAAAAAAAGTCAGTCCAGGCCAACAAAATATGAAAAATAATTTGTAATTTTAAGAAAATAAAAATTATATCTAAAATGTCTGGTATTAAAAACTGAATAATTTCCTGTTTTCCCGGATTTCTAAATATCTGTATGCCTAAGTATGGGGTTAATTAAATTTTATCTTAAAATATTCAGACATTATTTTCAAATTTTTGGCCTACCCTGTATGCTGTTCAACTGGGAGCCAACCTAAGTGCACCTGATATGATTATTGAGCATGCACCAACTTTTGGTATTTAAATTTAGGTTGTGCATGAAAAATTTCCCATATTTGTTGCACAACTTAATTGATCAAACTGTTGATAATTCGAAAAATGAAAAGCCAGAAGAGTTAAAAAATTAATTTGAATCTTCAGAAAAACAATATATATTTTTTAAATATTGCAATTAAATAATTTTAGTTATTTACTTAATTACATTATATTTAAGTAAAAATACTTTTAAAAAAATGGCTTATAGTGGAAGATATTGCAAAAAATATACCTTAACAATTTTATAAAAGCAAAATTTTTACAAACCCGCTTTGTGCTTTTATGTAAAATTGAATTCTAAAAAATGTGATGCAGACATGCGATTTTGATGCAGAGCCGTAAACTTTATATGGGGAAAGTTGGATTCTATTAAAACATACAAATTGATCACTTTGGTAGGTATCAGGCACGGTCTCAAAGTAAAATAATTAAGGGAATATTATTGTGTAGGGTGTAATTTTTATTTTATCCTACGAAATTGCTATTTTATTTCAGCTCAAAGATATTAAAATACGCATTCTTAAACTGAGTTTCACAACGACAATCGAGCAAATATGCCTTTTTATCACAACAAGTCGGCAATACCTAAAATTCTAACGTCCATCAAGTGCCTCACGAGTTTATGATTGCTTAAATGTAGTTTTTAATTCTTAAATTATATAAACATTTTCAGTGAATTTCTCTTGATCCCTTTTGTTATAAACTTTTTTCCCTAAAGGTTCAATAAGCAGCCTTATAAATATGGCCAGTTTTTCCTCCTTGGCTGAAGGAGTTTATAATATAAGGATATAATTTCGTATAGTCACTATGTTTATTTGTTAAAAAACTTACAGGAATAGCTTCTTAAAGAACTGTAAAAAAACTAAGGAGAAAGTAAAATAGTAAAAAAAAAATATTACAATAGACACGCGACACTATTAAGAAAAAGGTCCCATATACAAACCTGGGAGCAATAGTTAGCCTAACCTTTCGAAACTATATTCCTGTGTACAATATTGTACACGTTTAGATTCACTAAGGTTTCTCACAAATATAGTTTATGTACACTCTGCGTTCATGTCCCTCTGTTCCTACAAAAGGCAAATGATCTGAAATACGTATGACACAAAAGTCCAGACTCCCCCCATATTAAAATTAAAATTTCTTACGTACTTTTACATTCGGTAGGTAGACACCACAATATTTTAGAACTGCCGCAACGACGTTCCCACAACCTGCAGAAAATACAAGAACCGGTACTTTTTCTGCTGCCAAATCTTTAAAGAACTCGTCTGACCCATCTCTAAAATAAAAATCTATGAGCAGGATTTTTATATCAAATTTCCGATAATAAAACGACTTTTACCTCGGTTTGTATAAATAAAATAGACATCAAACTTGGATCCAACAGAAATTGAAGAATACTAAGAAAATACTGACGCTCGAAATAGAGCTATCCATTGGGATGATTTACAACAGTCAGATAGTGTTTGTCATCATGATATTGACCTTATCGGACGTAGGTCAGGAAATATCACGAGAGGACGGTATATGTCTGCTCTGACAGCCCAGAATCCTTAAAATCCATCAGTAGACCAAGAGTTACATCCAATATCGTCAGCAAATGTGCAGATGTTTTCGTCCAGGACAACGAGCATTAAACGAGTGGATTAAACGCCGTTCCATGTAGCAATGGCAAATGGCTAAGGAGTGTAAAGGACTTTACAATGCGCAATAGAGCTAAGTAAGAGTGGATTATAGACATAAATCTGAGTGTTCTGAATCCTCCAATTTTGACGAGACACTACGCTAAGAATGAATCTAGCGCTGATCGGTGTCGTAGAAGACCCAACATGCGCTGCATGTCTAGAAGAGGAGGTACTACTGCATTTTCTGGTTGCCTGTGACACCCTGGACGTCTCAGACATTAGTTACTGAGACTAGCGATCCTCCAACAGGAAAAAAATGGCAGCCCTTGCCTGGAAAGATATCCTCACCTTCATAAGGTCAGGGCAGTCCCAGAAGACCAAGGTGGTTAAAGTGATTGAAAAAATACTTTGAGGTAGGCAAAAAGATTAGCTGTTGGTCCACCTATTACTGGGTCAATCGTTTATAATTAAATTCTTAAGATTTTTTCCCACTGCATTTTAATACAGAGTGTATCAAAAATAAGTTAAGGTAAAAATGATTTTATTATCGGAAACTTTATATCAAAACAATCTAGCCATATTGTTGAAAATGTATTTTTAAAATCGGCATACCTAAGAGTGGGTTTGAGTTCTAAGCAAACATCATCAATCTCATGCTGTGGTATAATAAGTCCACTAAAACAAAAATTATTCTTACATATAGGTATTCAGTGGGGTAAAGACCATCTCTGTGTCAGAATAGGGCGCGGGCATGCGCACAACAACTCACCAAAGTTTCATCGCATTCGGATGACTGGTATAGGAACGGATACGGGACAAATAAAGAAACATTCATTTTTATATAATATACAGGATGTCCGGAAATTCCGTAGGTATATTTCAAGGAGAGATTCTACATATGAAATCATAAAAAAAGTGAATGTAGGTCCATGGGTATTATAAGAAAGCTATGGCCGTCCAAAGGTTACATCCAAAGACTACCCAGTTTTTACTGACCTAGTACCTAGTAGGGCTGTGCGATTACCGAAAAAGATAATCGATTTTCGATTATTTCCCATTATTCAATTAATCGATTAATCGCAAATAATCGATTTATCAAAAATATAATTTTTTTCGATTAATAATCGATTATGTTGCACCCCCTAGCAATAATATGCTATAAGTAATATTTTTTAAACCAATTTTCAGGGTAATACGGTTGCTAATAAATATATAGAGACTTACAGCAATAATATGTAACTAAGTAGCAACTTCAATCATCCAAAAACATACCTATATTTTCGAATAATCGAAAAATAGTTTTTTTGGTCAATTGAATAATCGAAAAATCGTTTTTTTTTTCGATTAATATTCGATTAATCAAAACATCGTAAATTTTATTTTTTTCGAGTATCTACCTAATTACTTAATCGATTTTAAGTAATCAAAAAATATTTTTTTTTTTCGATTTTGATGTGATTTTTGATTAATCGAAAAATTGTTTATTTTTCGATTAATAATCGATTAATCGATTTTGTTGCACACCCCTAGTACCTAGTACCAGTGCCTCTTAGCATACGAATTAATACTAATGAATGCTAATTTTTTTATATTGAGAACGTCAAATTTAGTCACGGGCGTTTCTGAAGAGGGGGCTCTTAGTTAGTTTATTTATTGCCTTGATTTTTACACAATAAAGGTAAAAATATTAGGGCTAATAGTTTAGGGGAAAAAACGATTTATTTAAATTATTACACAAACTATTATCGAATGGTGTAGAGCGAGGAGTAGAGCTTATAATAGCTATAAGCTATAAACCTTAGGTATTAGTTATTTAAGGACCTACATTCATATGAACTTTTTTTTATTTTTTTATATGTACAATCTCCCCTCAAATCTCCCCTTAAAATATACTTACGGAATCTCCGGACACCCAGTAGGTAAAAATGAATTTTACATAAAATAATTATAGAAGTAGATAGAATAAAGTACAAGTAACTAACTCGAACTCAGTCAATATAAAACTAATTTTAGAACTAACCTGATAGCTTTTTCTGAAAGGCTCCACCAGTCTTCCATATGCTTAACTTTTTCATTTTGAGGCATTCCAGGATCAAGTTCGATAGGATAATACTTTTTCCTTAAATTCTGCACTGTATTCTGATATTGCTCATTTTTAGCTGTAGTTGGGATCATACTAAACATAGCTAAAAAATAAGGGTTTTGGTAGAATATCTTGAAAAAATCCAAGGAGAAAAGGGCTGCAAATTTACAGCTGATCTGGGATTAAATTCACATTAAAATTATCATTAAGTAGTATTTTTGCACCTGCTTTTAAAAAACACTGTAATATGATTTAGTATAATATGGTAGGTACTTATAATTTTAAGAATGGAGTATTTGGATAGTAATTTATGACTACGATTGGAACCTAACATCTTTAAACCGAGCTTAAGGAAGTATTTTAAAAACTTCACGCTTCTGTCTAAAATGGTGTTTAGGAATCATAATCTATGCTCTAAAATATAAAATTTCATTAATTTCTCTAAGAAGTATCAATATTGGCGTGGTGTAGCTATAACAGAATATTACGTACCAAAATCGTTATCAGATTTGTAATCTAGGTAAGGACACCCAAAAATTTATAATTTGTTCAAGAATAATGATCATTGACGCAATGTGCATATATAATAGGTAAATTAGTAGGTACTGGAGTCTCCAAAAGAAAAACAAAGCTTTTCCTCAAGGAGCGCGTTCAGACTCATAAGATAAAATTACAAAAATTAAAATCTTTATACCTACCAAAACTACTCAAATGTGGTACCCCATTTAAATGTTGTTTCGTAATTGTTCTATCAAAATCAGAAACGATCTGCAGTTTAGTTATACCTCCCAGAGCCATATTATTAATAATTTTATTTAAACTGTCCTTATTTTTGATATATACATTTTTTTTAGATAAAGCATCTATTTCTTGAATAATGTTCTTCATTATTCCACTAAAAATTTAATGTAGGTAGGTAGCTAAAAATATTTCATTATTTCAAGTATTATTTCTTAATATAGGTATGTATATATATTTTAATATTTTTTGTAAGAAAAGTAAAAGCTTACCACCAAAGAAAATTTATATTTTATAACACGAAAAATAAAAAATTGACAGGGGAAAATGAGGTTAGGGTAGACCGTTACAAACAAAGGAAAAGTAAAGTCGTATCCAGGCTGAGGCACAGAGGAATGATAGGTGAAATAAGACTGATAATTTTA
Source organism: Polydrusus pterygomalis (assembly GCA_963969555.1). Lineage (NCBI taxonomy): Eukaryota > Metazoa > Arthropoda > Insecta > Coleoptera > Curculionidae > Polydrusus > Polydrusus pterygomalis. The sequence continues at coordinate 28,878,289 of OZ018379.1, forward strand.
TCTCCACTGCTTCCCCATATTAATTTATTTATACATTTATTTTGGTATAAATTACAAGCTCAGCTTCAGGGGATTGAAGAATAAGTTTATCGAAGACAACATAAACATATTTATTATATTATTATTATTACATCTTTGAATATTAATTACATTGTATCTTAAAATTACTATAGCAAAACTAATTTCAAAAAATATCTCACGACATAATTATTTTTAATCATTTTTATTGCATAGCAGTTTTTGCTTCGATTCTTATAGTTAGTTGTATCAAAGGAATTTTACATATTTATACTTAAAAGTATTCAGTTGGTTCTCACAGTGGCAGTAAATATATACATTCTTTAAAACAGTCTTTGGGGTACTGTAGTATACCGTATGCAACTGTTAAGTGACATCGCGATATCGAGTTTCCATGTAACGCGTTTTTTGTAGGTCTGCATATAAATTTCATCCTAATAAAATGCGACAGGCACGTAGCCAGGATTTCTTCTTGGGGGGGCCCACCGAAAAAAAAAACGCCCCAGGCGAAAAAATTTTGGGTGCCACGCCCTTTTTTCAAGTGGGAAAAATAAATAACCACACAAAATCCTCAAGAAAAGCACAAAAACAAACCCGGTAATAATTGAGGTGCTTGGGTCTGTAGGGCAATTTACTTTAAAATGTCTTTATTCCAAACTAATTTTACAGTTCATTAGATGGAAAGTGACAACATATAGAAAATAATAACCATAAAAAAACCGGCATCGGTGGCTCCGTGGTTAACGCGGTAGTCGCTGAGAACTCTAGGACGAGAGTTTGTGGGTTCGTATCCCACTGCCGGCAAACTGGTTCGAGCCCAGTGGATTTTAGCGGTATAAGTCTTGACGTGGGTCCAGCGTCGAGCAAAAATTAGGGAAGAGTGAAAAATGTATCATCCCCCAAAACCACCCCATTCACGCCGGTAACCAGGCCGGATGAGATCGGATATCTCGTGGGGTGGAGGGGGAAGGAACACACTCCCCAATCGGTAGGTCATAGAAAGCACGAAACCAAGGGTTGATAGCCCTTGGGGGGTGCTTCTAATGACTGAGGATCGTGGTTCGGAGCCCACGTTAAACCGTAGGTCCCCTCGGGAATGGCCCTGGCAGCGAACGAAGAGGTAAAAATTGGAAAAAAAAAAAAAAAAAAAAAAAATAACAATAAAAAAAAAATTGAAGTTAATCCAATTTAATTCATTAATAAAATCAATGTAAAAAAAAAAATAGTATAAATAATTTAATTTAGTAAATATTTCTTTAATTGTTTTTTAAAAGGTGCCAATTTTTTAATTTTTCTGATGTTTTGTGGAAGATTGTTATATTTTATTATTCCGTCATATAAAAGCGATTTTTTTCCGAAATTACTTTTTACTGGTATAGTTTGATAATTTATACAATGTCTGGTGTTACGATCATGTAATGTCTTATTCTCCTGAAGTGTTATGTTTGACTTTTTTTCTTTTAAAATAATAGAGTGAATTAGAATACAAATTTTTAATATATAAATGTTTTGAATTTATTATATCTTCCAAAAAAATCAACTTCGGGTTAAACCGGATGTAACTCGAAAGCAGGAAATATAGTTGTTCCGGTTTAACTGGAAGTTGATTTTTTTGGGAAGATAATAAAAATTGAAGATAGGGACATGTAAGCCGTTTTGCTTTAAGGCGTACTGTTAGAAAGTTATAAGCTGTCAAAGTTCAAAAATGTCACTTTTCGAGAGTCAATATCTCGGAAACTATGAAGTATAGACTAATAGTGCGTTTAATAAAAAATAATTATAATTTTATGTGGAATTTAAAAATGTAAAAATATACAGGGTGTTCCATTTAAAAAAGAAAAATTACGTCAACACTTCACAGTTGGTGACATTACTGAAATATGGTATAATAGTCAAATAGTAAAATTTTAGTCCTATAGATTGCCCAAAACCCGGATCCGATATCACTTTTCGTTCGCCTGTAATTAAGCCGTTCCGGAACATTTGCCCAACCCTGTTTATAGGTACCATACTAGGTATACACGACAAACTGTCACGAAGAAAATTTAATAGTGTAGGAAATGTTTAATGTGTTCCCTATTGTCGAAATCAGAGCTCTAATAATAATATATGGATATTTCGCATAAAATTCTGTAAGTTTTATAAGTATGGTCTCGAGTTTCGGGGGGGGCCCGGGCACCCTGACACCCCCCCCTCCTAGCTACGTGCCTGGCAACAGAAAATGCAACAACTGCAAGCGTGTTCTCAAACCATTTTTAATTTAGAATTTCTTTTTGTAAACTAGTACCAACTTAAATTTTTCTGAAAATAAAAGAAACCTTTAAACATTGTGTTTAAAATTGTAATTTTTCGGCTTAAAATAAGAAGAACCCAGGGAACATATTTATTTTATCAACGATCAGGGCATATATTTTGTCTTTATGATTGGATCTAAACCAAAAAAATAAAAGAACGGTAAATAATTTATTCTATAAATACATTATTTGAATTGATCGCACTAGCTAGCTTTTATGTGCTCTGGAAGCTCTTGCGTTTCAACCTAAAAACAAATAAACCATAGTAGTTTTTAATTACATGTAATTGCTGTAGAGAAGGATAAACATTGCTAATTTTTTTTTTTTTAAATATAATAATAACATTATGAATCTTATAAAAAAATCATTAGAAAAAATGTTCACTCACCTTAGTGGTTTTTAAGGCTACACCTTCAGGTAAATTTCTTTCTACATATTCTAACAATGTGTCTGCTGTGGAACCAGTCAAATGGTTATACTGTACAAATGCAAAATATGTTCTAGTTTCATATTGAACTCTATGCTTTTTGTAAATATGCACTGACTTAAGTACAGTGTATCTTTCGTGTACTGGTTTTCTTAAATTCCAGCTGAAGGATGGAAAAAATTTCAATGAAAAAATCTAGTAAACAGTTAATTATAGTATTATTCAATTGCAAATTTTAATTTCTATGGGCCATTATTATTCACTGATTATAGGAATGTAATGTAAAAAAAAACTTGGATACGATTCATAAAATCTATTTATTTATCTTTCTTAAGTTCCCAGCTAAATATTTGGTAATATTTTTTTTATAATATGTTAGGAAACATGGCAATCGAACAGGTATACCTATGGGTCCAAAGCCTATAACTAAAATTCCAAGCCCTAGGTATATCACAAAATTACTAAGGTTTTAAGTTAATAATGCACACTTACGTTTTTGATTCTAACCCAAAATGATTTCCAGTTGTAACTGCAAACTTGCAGAAGCTTCTAAGCACAGCAGGATCATTGCCTTTACATTCTAACTCTAAGGTTTTTATTAGTATATCTGGTTCGGAATCAATTACTGTTGGAGTTGCGACTTCCGGAAGATTGGAAAAGTTTCTATACACATTTTTAAAATTTGTTAGTCGCCTTAAGGTGTTCTAAAATTAGATGAATTCAAGTTAGGATAATTTACTTAAGAGAGTATATTATGTTTAATTTAAATATTTGATGTTTACGTACCATTTTATAGTTTTTGCAATTTGTATTGTTTTTGCTTCGCAAATTTCCCTATTTTTATATGAATATGGAATAATGAATTTGTGCATAGAAAATGGTTTATAAAAATTACTGCAGAGATAAGTGGGGTTATAGCACAAAATGACAAAATCCTGGCGCAGACCAAGGGCGCAAGCAAAACCCTTTATTTTTCTGTGGCTGCAAGGGTTTGGCGTAGACTAGATACCACAGAGGACTGATAAGTTGACTCGTTCGAGCGCCTGAAAGACATCCTTAATGTGAGAAAGGAAGCCTCAGTCATTGGGGCGATACGCCTATCATTTAATTAGTACTTGCAAATAGTAAAAATGTTAAACCACTTTAATTGTTGTTTGTCGCCGAATCCCCCCTTTTCTGTGTAAATATTTGTTTCCCCTTGACTTGTTAATATTTGATTATTTTTTAGTTTATCCAATTGATTTAATTGTATGTCCCCATGACTGGATTCTTCTTATGCGGATGCCAGACCGCTATGTAGGCGGTGGTTTACGAAAAATAAAATATTTCAAAAATAATTTATTTTTTAGGAGTGGTCCCACCATCCATTTACCCCGCCAACTGGAAATGTTATGGAGTTTTTTTTTAATACTCGAAAACCAGATTTAAATTGTCAGGGCAAAACCTATTTTTTGATCCGGCTCGGCGTTTAAAGTTTGTTGATCGGCACGGGCACGTCCGATCTAGAAATAAATACCAATTCAAAATACTCTTATTTCGATCAAGGAGATGGCAAAAGATTTTGTCTAAATACCTTTTTTCGTGTCAGATTTTTAGTTTTTAGGGTTCAGGGTTAGTTCTTGTCAGTCAAACCTGGCGCATCTTAAATATCCTTACAAGTTTTTACAAAGTGCATTTTTTATTTTTTTAGCCCTAGCTTAACACACCTGTCTTTACTAGAGACTTTCAAAAATTCCAACTTTTTTTTAATTACTAGTTTTTTAAGGGTTTTTTAAGATATTTGAAAACTTCAGATATATTTCACGGTATCGTTAAAAGTACGCGGGCACCCTACAATTACACCCTCGGGCGAACTATATAACGATAGCTTTACAGCAGTATGCAGCACCCGTCCTTAATCCAGATTATTCTTTAATCCCGTTTTAAATAATTTTTGGGTATGTTATACCACGATAAAAATGAATTTAATCTAGATTAAAGTTGATCCTACAACCTTGCATACCGCTGTAAATACGCGATTAAAATCTAAGTTTTTTGGCGCATTGTTTTTATTACTTTTTTGAGGTTAGGTTTTATTGTTTAAATCCTAGAGAGGGTTCCCAAGGTAATTTTAAGACAGAAGAACTTTATACTAGTCCAGCCGACAAAGCCTGCAGGGCCAGGACTTTGCTGCCTTTCTATCTTGCGAAAATCTGGCTATTCTGCTATTGCACCCTTACCAGACCTTTTCCTTCGATGAACGGTCATTATGCGGGCGTGTAAGTGTAATAGCTAGCCGGAATCGCGCCCGAAAGTTTAATAGTTACTATTTCGCTAGTTTAACTCTTCGTTTTTTCTTTGTTTCACTCCTGCAAACAACGCACTTTTACAGGAGACTGGCTGGATGCAAATACAGAACTAGGGGTTCTCGACGGCCTGCCATGTGCCAGGGGTCATGAAGTAGTTCCCAGTGCCCTAGATGTACACCCGGCTCCCTATCAAAAGAAATAAAAGTTAACAGATATAAGGATGATACCTATCAATTTTAAATCTCTATCAAGAGATGCTGACTCTGACGTTTCGCGATGGCCACCAGGTTACGCACTGGGGGTTGTAGCTGTATGTGGTCCTGCTAATTCGTTGAAGCCTGAAATGTTAAAAATCTCCCACGTTGCTATTTCATAAGTCGGGAAGATTCCCACGATGCGAAAATCAAATTTTCGTAAACAGTGGAAGCAATAAAAATTGCCTTGAGCGAATTTTTTAGTTAGCCGTCGGTTTCTCTCTTGTTTTCCGGAAACTTTTTCTTTCTTGAGTGACGTCACGTGGTTTTCACTGCTGGTCAATTTTCTTACGGGCGTGGAGTCGTGTTGAATGTATTCTTCCAACTCTTGTTTTTTCGCGCTGTTTCGGCAAGTGGGCGCAGCTTGTTAGGGGAGTCGTTGAGAAATTTCCAGAGCTGCACCACTTATATTTATGTATTCTGTGCTTATTTGTAAAAGCATTTCTTCGTGGCCAGAAAGATGGTTTTACGAAGACCTTGGTTTTACGATATGTTAAAAGAACGCTTCACGTTGGTGCAACATTGAAAAATTCCTAGCACATGATAAAGACCTAAGAAAGTCATTGCAGTCTACCACGGGGATGAAGGTGGGATTGGGCAACCCGCAACATCTTGCCACCGGATATGTCAGCCACCTGGCCATATTTGAACGTATGTGCAAAAGCAATTGAGACGTACGTGCGATTAAAATTTGACATCGTTGACGTTTCGTTTTCGTAACCTTTCTTTTTTTAGACCGCCTTGTGGAAATGTTTTATTTTTTTGTGATTTTTATCGCACCGGCATTATTATTTATGTTAAAAATGTCACTGAAGTTCTTAGTATTTCTCTGAGTAAGTACTAAATATTGTATTATTATTATTAAGCTAAAAATATTGCATCCGAGAATATTTCTTTTACTTCCAAATAATGTTTCTTGGAGGGATGATTTTTTATAACCTTGAATTGAAAGTCTGTACCTGACTGTGAAACTTGCTAATTTCTATTCTAGCGACGTTACTAATCAGTATTTATGTGTTTCATTTAAAGAATATGATGAAAATACTAGACTTACTTATGCCAGTGACAAACTAGTTCACTTACTCGATGTAATTCCACGAGAAATTGTATCGTTTCCTTAATAATAGTGCATTGCTCACTAGAAGATACATTTTTAGATATTTATGGAAATGAATTTCAAAAATTTAACTTCTGTGAGCAACACGACATATGTAATGAAATTGTTAAATTATATGTTCGATTAACAGTTTACAAATATTTAAGAGATAAAAATACTCAAAATCAAACTTTAAGTGCTGGACACTATAAAAAGCATAACATTTTTAATAAAAGTAAAGTTAATGACCCCAGTTATAAAAGATTTAAAACCAATTAAACAATTTTCTCAGTTTCTATTTAAAAATAATTCTTGTTTTAAAACATTTTACTAATGTATGAGATTATTCTGCCCAATTTTTTTTTGTTTCATGTTAATGCACACCTACAAGACTAGCCCAATGTTGACCTCCACCGGATTAAGACTTGCCCCACATGAAGACCTAATTTTAATAATGACCAGCCCCATAGTGCAAAATTGAAAAGCATAGGCAAGGAAGCCGTTGAACGACACCACGGTGACTCTAAACTTGTACCTACTAAGAAGGGTGATATAAGAATCACTGGTAGATACCTTAGATGCTTCCTTGGCTTATATTTTTGTACAGGCCCAGGAAGTTAGTCGACTCTGAATACCACCTTTAATCCCTTAGGAAACTTTTATTTTTGATAGTACAATGTTCCGTAACTAGTTCGTACCAGAAGTTCATATAGTTATTAGAAATTCGTCTTGTGTTAGACTCATTGGAAGTTATGCCTTCTGCATTAAGATCTTTTTGATCTAAACTTGAAATAAATTATAAACAAAATATGGTCGTTTTTTTTTTTCTAGAAGTCTTATTGTTTTTTATAGTAAATTAATTTTTTTAATATTGTTTGCTTTGCTGTTTTTAATCGTTGAATAAACATAATTTGTCTCAGAAAATTAAAAAGCAAAGTAAACAAACATTAAAAAATTAATTTACTAACCTGCAATTAAAATTAAGCGTTCCCCCGCCTTCCTCACCCCCTGCCACCTAACATGGCGATCGGTTAAACGTCATTCCCGTTTCGTTCAATTAACATGCAAATAACGTTTCTCTTAGTTGGTGTTTTGTGCAGTCTACCGAGAAAGTTCCTAATGTATGGGCATTGTGCATCGCCCTAGGCTTGAGGGGTAAGATTGGTTTTGGTTGTCGCTGGACTTCGGGCCCGGGCAAAGGAACCACAATTTTGTTACTCTTCGGGCTAATCAGAATAGGGGTACACGGTACCAATTATGCCAATATTTGCGCAGGTAGTGAAACAATCATTCTCAGAAGGTAGGTAGTGTTGAGAAGCCAAAGTGTATTTCCAGCCTGAGCGTGATCCAGCGATAGTAATCAGCTTATCATTCCTTTGTTATATTATAAGCTTTTGGTCGACACGGCTTTTTATCAAATCCGTCAAGCATCTTTGAATTTGTCAAACCAAGAAACTTAACCATCAATTATTTAGATATTTTTGTATTAACAATTAATATTATTATTATTATTATTATTATTATTATAAATGGTCTTGTTGTGATTTATGTCATATTGAAAAAAATCTCATACACGTTCCTAATTGGTCAGAAACCGAAGTGTCCACTTGGCCATCGACAGTGTTAAACATGTTATACCTCGGTGTCACTCTTGACAAAAAGCTCTCATGGGCCCCCCATTTTGACAATAAAATCAAAAGCGGAAAGCAAGCATTTGGCCGCCTATATCCTCTCCTGGGTCGCAAAAGCAAACTGTCACTTAAAAACAAGACGCTACTATACAAACAAGTAGTGCGCCCCTCCATACTATACGGAAGCATAGCATGGTGTCAAGCACCTAAAACACGAAGAAAACGTCTTCAAACACTTCAAAATAAAAATACTACATTAGGGGAGCGGCGATCCACCGCGAGCTTAAAGTAGAAACAATTAAAGAATTCCTAAACAAAAGACATACTGAGTTTTTTAGGAAAAAACAGTTTCACCCAAATCAATTAATTCAAAATTCATTTCCCATAAATCCCGCCCCAAATCTGCTCAAAATCCGCAATAGGAGCATAAACGTTCCTATTATACAATAACATAAAAAACACAAAAACAACATCCTAATCGTCAAGCCATGCTTGATTGTATGACAACAAAAATTGATCAAACCCAAAAAAAATTTGATTAATTTTCAAAAAGTAAAAAAAAATTTCAAAAAATTACACGGTACAGAAACACTAACGTCCCCCCCCCAAAGTACAATTTGTCCTTTAATTTTCAGAAAACCCAAAGTGTGTAAAAGTGCTCAACGGCACTAACACGTTTAAACCATAGGCCTCTTGATTGATTGATTGAAACTTTTTCGATGACCTCTTGCTTTTCAGCATACAGCCAGTATAAAGCATAGGCCTCTTAAAAATGGTTAAAACTCAAGAAAGAAGAAGTATATTCCTCTGTGCTCCAGCCATACTCGTTTTGTAAAATCACGTCAGCGCCTCGCGGTGGCGCCGACTGACCATCGATAAATTTATCCTCTGTGTTAAGAAAATCGACAAGTAGGTTCCATGTTCATTGAAGAAATGTCAGTTCAAAATGAAAATATTGTATATTTTTAAGTTAAAAGAAAAATAAAATGTTTGGGAAATTAATTTCATGTTACTTTTTCATCTTTACATTTTTCAAACTCATCACGCTAACCCATCTTACTTTTCATGACAGTAGCCATGGTAAGACTTGTTCTATCTGTGTTCCCTATGTGTATTAAATTTCCTTTTTTATTTTAGGATTCATTACCAAAAAGTCCCAATATTTCGACGACCAATTATCGCATATTCACGAGGTAAATCATAAATAAAACTAAATTAGGATCAAAATTACTAATACTATTTTTAGGGAATTGGATCCTTACAATACATCCACCGAGTTGATTCTCTAGCAAATTTTAACCTGCGTTTTGAGCCAGAACTTTTTGACTTTGGCGAAAGGTAAAGTGTTTTAATACTCTTATAATTTATCAAATCAAATCTTGTTAAAAAATAGTAAGTAAATATTTTAAATACGTACTTAATATAGGTACAATGAATAATACATTACACACCACACATACTTACCTACTTGCTGGAATCAATGTTATTGCTCTGCACAAATTGGTTCAAATGTATGTAAGTTAATATATTATTATAGGGATAATAAATTGAATTGGTAATTAAACCATATGTTATTTCTGTATGATGGTGACATGACTAATTTTTTGTTTTTGACTTTAAAATATTTCAAGAAAATATTAGGAGTTTTAAACTACAATAAAGTTTATTTCTTTAACTTTTATACTGTTAAGAGGGCAGGGTTTGTTATAAAATATCTGATGGTGGCCGAATTTTTATTTTAGAACAGAAATAAGGTCAAAAACGTAATTTTTAGGCCTTGAAGATGATAGATATCCCCTAAACAACAATTACTTAATGATTTTTTGTATTTTACTAAGTTAATATACCTACATAAAACACAATGAGTATAAGTAAAATTGTAAGTACCTAAGTAATTTAAAATTAGGGTAAAATAATTTGCTATAAAACATAAGTAACATTTTTTATAGACACAATTTAAAAAAAAAAATGTTATTTCAGGCCCCTTGGATCACCTCATTCGGGAATAGTTACTCTTTATAACATTGATAAGAATAAAACCTTAGATCTTACTTCAATATCTGGAAATACTGTACATTTTCATAGTTCATTTTTTGAAAATAAGGTAAGAGAATGTCAATTATACAGGTTGATTTATAAATTGATTTTTCTTTTTAACTGTATATAGAAGTCATTAAAATAAACAAAATTTACAAATAACTTTCAAAAAACTCTAAAATTGGAACCTTACATTGAGCACTTTACACTTACAAAAAGCATCCAATACCTGTCTAACTTAAATATTATGTTTAAATAACTCATGCAACAGCCGCATTTTTACTACATTCCCCATAAATAAGCAACATATTCACTAGTTTATTGTTTTTACTAGGTATATGCACAGGGGTATATGCCATATTTACGTTTTAACAATTTAAAAGTAACAATAAAATGTTTATTTGAGATAAATTTAACTCAACTGATTGAGAAGGAACTGACCAGTACACTGCCTGATTCCTTAGAAAGAAAAGAAACAAGCAGTTATTATCAGCCTTTGATTTGATACGCATGCCTGAATTTGGATTTTTAAAATTTTACAAACACTTATCTCACTTATTTTTGGATTATTTGAAAATTTTGTTTACTGTAATGACTTCTTACAGCATTTAAAAAAAATAAATGGGTAGTACATGATTTTAGAGTAATTCTGGAAACATTTGGAATTAGTGTTTTGTTTTAACTTTTAGCAAATTCCCCCAAATGGAAACACTTCATTCAAAATTGTATACTTGGGACGACAAGAGGGTCCTGTGGAAAGTACATTATTTCTGCATACTTCAAGTGGTTTTATAAAGTATAATGTAAGTAAATAACAACAGATGTCACTGTTATTGAGAACATAAAGGTCATTTTGATAACAAACTTATTTCATCGATTTTTCCGTCAAATGACGTTATTTTAAAATTCGCCAAAACAAAACTGTGGTACTCTTAACTAAGTGGAACATTAAACAGAACATAACGCTAAATAAATAAAAGGATAGAATTTAAATATGACATTTATTTTTTAGGTTAGAGCCTTCGGAACATTTAATAGTTACAGAGTTAGGCCCATCGTAGGTGTTAAAGTACCTGTTAATTCTACTTTTACCCCAGTAATATATATGCATAATCCACACTCGGAACCAATTCAGGTATTTATAAGTTAACTAAGGTGTACTATTGTAAACGTTTACCTACTGTTTTTTTTTACACTTTTTGAATACTCTTTTTTAATTCCTTCTGCCTATTGTTGCGGTACTAGCTCATTCTATTAAAGATTCGTCTTTATTCCTTAATATTAATTTCCTCACAAAGCGCCCAAAGAAGCTGCTCTTTCTATTCTCTCTCCCCCATTTATACATGTTGGTGGGACTGGGATGTTATAGTGGATTTTTTAATAAATTCCGCAATGTTAAGGCTCCTTTTATACTGGGATTCTGAATGTGAGATTCAGTATCTGGGATTCAGAATCTCACGTGAATTCTAACGAGATTCGGAATGCATACTTTTCTAATCTTGCGCGGTTTTGGCAATTTTGTGGAGAGGCCGCACGCTTCTGTTCAGTGTTAAAATGAATGCAGTGGAAGAAGCGCTGTTGCTATATTATTATCAGGTCGTGTGTAAAAAAAAGAAAAAACTTAGGAAACGTAGAATGTGAATGAATGAATAAATAATTAGCGAACGTAATACAGTAAGAGGATACGTTTTACTGTATAAAAATTTAAGAGAACACTGAGAATTTTTTTAATTGTTTCAGAATGTCAATTCGGTCTTTTGGCGAGCTACACAATATCTTAAAAGACAAAATTTATTTAGCTACTTCCACCCAGTGTGCCTGTTTTATTGTTTTATTCGAATACTCTTCTGCCGAAGTATCCCATAAGCTTGGACGTGCCTGTATTGATGATATGAACTTGTCAGTGTCGAAAAGAGTTTTAGAAACATTCATATTGAATTCTTTATTTGTAAACCTAACAGAAACGACCCTTAACACGGAGCTGGCAAGAGGCTACTGAACGAGAATCGCAGTGAAAATGCTTACATATAAACCAATGCTAGACCTGTCGCCGATTCGAATCCCGTAGCTGGGCGGCTAAAGTTAGTGCGATTCCGCAATTTAGAATTGCGATTCTGTTTCCGAGAAGAACGCTTTGCTTAAGCGCTACGTTAGATGTGAAGCAGAGATTCTGGAATCCGAGATTCAGAATCCCAGTATAAAAGGAGCCTAAATAACTACTTTGTGATTAGAGAATATAACAAATTTTATAGTGTGTAATGGAACCCTACAGAATCAGTATATTGAATGTCAATCCTAAAATTACTAAAGTAATACCATTCGTTACTAAATGCAATGCAATAATTACATTATTTTAATTTATTAAAGTGTTTTCAAAGCAAAAAATATAATGCTAACAAACCAATCCTATAAAGCATGCTTTGGAAGCATGCATGATGGATAAAAAACAATATCCCCAAATCCAATCGATAGTGATTTTCTTCTTTGTAGGAACTTAAGAAATGGTACAGCAGAATGTAAGCTCTAGTCGCCAATGTAATAATTTTTAAAGATTTGTGTTTTAGTGTTTCCTTGACCGTGCTTTGTCTGAAATTTTTATCTCTTAACAATCATCAAATTATTTTGCTTCTATTGTAGTCTCTAATTGCTTATTGAATTTTTAGATAGTTGAAATATATAGTAGTGGAGGAGGCTTTCATTTAGAGTTACCTAGTGGTCAACACGAGGGTCCCAACGATCTTTGGGAAATTAATCCACAAGAGACTAAAGCCATAATCAGAGTGCGTTTTGAAGCCAAAATTGCTCACAATTATACCGCTTACATAAGGTGAGTTAAAAGCTACACAAATATCAAATTATAGGGTAATAATTATGACCATCAGAAAACCAGCTAATAAAACGACACATACACCTATTAGACCAGAGTCGATAATTTTTGAAACCAAAAAAAATAATAGTAGGATGAAACCCATTGGAAAAGGAAGAGAATATAACAAAAATGAAAGGAAAAGTAAATTACGGGCGATCCGAGGTCGGGAAGTGGGGGGCGATGAGTTTTTAAGGTTAGAAAACGATTTATCTCGATTTTCGGCAAAACTACAAGTCTGATGGAAAAACGTTAAATGGCAAAGTTGTAAGTAATAAAAAGATCTACAACTTTTGCATTTGCACTTTTTTCACATAACCTCAAAATTTATGTGAAAAATTCAAATAACCAAGTTTTTGGTTTTTTATTTTTATCTGTTACAAGAAAAAATTTTTTTTCACGAAATTTGGTGAAAACTCACCTTTTTATGTCCTAAACACACTGTAATTTTTTTGATTTAAAATATTTATTTTTTAACCTTATTTTGACTTAATATCGAAAAAGCACCCTAATTTTCAATCGAAAATTCTCACGTCAAAATATCTGCTTTTTTAAAAAAGTCGGTGGGCTTTTTGTTCGTTGAAATCTCTACTTTCTGGTGGTGTAAAAAAATATACATTACTATGGTAAATATTCTCAAAAAATGCAAAGAAACGAAAAAAAATCGAATCCGAAATTATTTTTTAAAATCATTATCTACAATTTTGAGCTATTTATTAAAATTTATACTTTAATTACTCGAAAAACGTAAGATTCCATGTTACATTGATAAACAAAAAAATTACAAATCCATAAAACATAAAGATCGCAAAAAATATGCGAAAATAGTTGTTCTAAATATAATTAAAGGTAGGATTTAAAGGGGATTTCATCACATTTACCATAGTAATGTATATTTTTTTTACACCATCAGAAAGTAGAGATTTCAACGAACAAGAAGCCCACCAACTTTTTTAAAAAAGCAGATATTTTGACGTGAAAATTTTCGATTGAAAATTAGGGTGCTTTTTCGATATTAAGGTTGAATTCTCAACGTCATTCAATCTATTGCCAACAGGGTTCGAAGGATATATATCAGCGATATATATCCCGATATATATCACGATATATATCACGATATTTATAAACCGATATATATCATGGATATTTATAACACAAAATCTACGACGCTGAAAAAAAAACGTAAAGATATACTCATAAAATAATCGCAAAACTATGCCGTCGGCGAAAGCATAACAAACAATTCGGGAAAATCTCCACTGCTCAGTTCCGAACCGTGTAAATCCCCGCGTTTCGGATCGGTAATTCCCAAGTATGTTCATTTTATTATTCGTTAGTAAAAACAAGAGCGTAGTCGCGTCGTGCAGTTGTTTCACTAAAAGTTTTAAGTGCTTCTTAAAATCGTTTAACATGCCAAAGAGCAAGCATCCAATTTGGGTAAAATTCGATTGTTTTACTACAAAGAACAGTGGTAATTGGGCCAGGTGTAAAACATGCAAGAAGGAAATGCAAGGACAAGCAGCTAAACTTGTTTTTTTATTTAAATATTTAAATCAAGAAACTGGGACCAAAGCATCTCATTTAGACTGGATCTGGGAGATGGCCCCTGCACCAGAGACTGTATCATCTGATTCAGATGATGAACCACTAATTAGTTTTAAAAACTAAATTTCTATTTTTGTTTTGTTGTTTAAAATTATGTTTTAGATTTTACAATTAATGTTTTGTTGTTTTTATAACATTTGTCATTTTGTTTTTATTCGTTTTTAATAGAATTATTATTTTTTAATTCTGTATTAAAAATATAAATTATCTATATTATCTTTGTATCATTTATTATTTACTTGGGATTGGGAAATATATGCTCAGAAAAAATACAACATAAATATCAACATTTCAATATATATCCGATATATATCGATATATATCCGATATATTGATATTTATATAAATATCATGATATTTTCGAACCCTGATTGCCAACCTATAACCTATTTCGCGTTGATTTTTAAAGTTTATTATTTTAATAACTAACATTTAAAGAAAATCAATATCGTCGGTACATTATTTAGGTAGTATCTGATATATTACAAAAATATTAATTTATTTCAGTGCTAATTTTGGGAGAATTGTATAGTGGAAGAACAATGAGTGACAATGACATAATAATGTTAAAAAAAATCTTACCCGATATTTTTCGCCATACAATTCTCCTAAAATAAGTTATGAAATTCCTTGATATTTATTAAATATGTCAATCATTACTTATAGAATATCAAGTCGATGCTGATTTTCTTTAAATTTTGTATAAATGCTAGAAAACATAAATAAATCTACGCGAAATAGGTTATAGGTTGGCAAGCATGTTGATACTCCCACCTTAAGTCAAAATAAGATAAAAGAATACATATTTTAAATCAAAATAATTACAGTGTCTTTGGGGCATAAAAAGGTAAGTTTTTACCAAATTTCGCGAAAAAAATTTTTTCTTGTAAAAGATAAAAATAAAAAACCAAAAACTTGGTTATTTGAATTTTTCACATAAATTTTGAGGTTATGTGAAAAAAGTGCAAATACAAAAGTTGTAGATCTTTTTATCACCTACAACTTTGCCATTTAACGTTTTTCCATAGGACTTGTAGTTTTGCCGAAAATCGAGATAAATCGTTTTCTAACCTTAAAAACTCACTGCCCCCCACTTCCCGACTTCGGATCGCCCGTAATTTATTTTTCCTTTCATTTTTGTTATATTCTCTTCCTTTTCCAATGGGTTTCACTCTTCTATTATTTGTTTTCACTTTTTACCATTTGCAAAGGCTTCAGCCCTGGTCTATATTGCGACCATGCCCCAGGGGCCCGATACATGCAACCTTCTGATTCAAAAAGTGCATTTTTTTTAAAAGTATAATAATAAAATAGGCGCCTTCTTTCAATGCTATTCATGGAACAATATTATCTCACTTTATAAAAGTTCGCGTTTCATTTGTGCAATGTGTTTTAGCCGGGATCTATCGCTTTAAGAAAGACTATATATACAGGGTGTCTCGCAGTGATCGTCCATTAGAATATTTCGGAAAGTAATGGGGTTTTCGGAGACGCTCGCTTCAAAGGAAATTACAGCAACCAGATGCGACTTCCGGTTATACCGGACGTTGTCTCAAACTTGTTCATTTTAAATGGAGCACTCTGTATAATATATATATATTTTTTGTTTTTCTCAAATTGTGACCATTAACAGAGTGTCTCCCAAAGTTGAATATATTTTTAAAGATAAAAGAGTGAAACTTGAAATTGCGGTTATGAAATTGGAAATTATTGTATTTGAATTAGGTTTCAAGTATAGAAGCTGTAGTAGCAAAATTTACCTTATCGTTGAAAGGGTAAAATCTGCTTCCTTTTACAGTTCTTTACTTAATATAACAGCAAAAAATAAGTTGCCGCGTGGTTGAAAGTATAGAAACGAAAGGAAAACTAAAAGTCTACCTTCACAGGTTTTTTATTAGAATAAAAATATTCAATTGAGGTATCTACATTAGGGTGGAGCGAAAATTTTTTTTTCAAAATTTTTATATTGGCTAGAAGCCAAAATGTTCTATCTATAAACACTATTTCCTGCGCAAAATTTTAACTTTCTACTCATTTGTTTTGAGGGGTCACACAATCCTCAAAGTTATAGCAATTTAGATATATTATTTTCTTTTTGATATCGGTTAAATTATGTCGGACTTTCGCTAGTTCATGGTATATTTTAAAAGAAATATGCAACTAACTACCCAGAACTCACCACGTGGAGGTATCCGACCTAAAGTCCCTCCCCCCTCCCACCCTTATATTCGCAAATCAGTTAAATTCTCTCGGAGGTCGGATACCTCGTCGGATATCAAAAAAAAATAATATACCTAAATTGCTATAACTTTGAGGATTGTGTGACCCCTCAAAACAAATGAGTAGGATGTTAAAATTTTGCGCAGGAAATAGTGTTTATAGATAGAACATTTTGGCTCCTAGCCAATATCAAAATTTTGAAAAAAAAAACAATTTTTCGCTCCACCCTAATCTACATGTTTCGAACGCTATGCTATTTTAAAATTGACACGAAAAAATTTGCCTTAAATCCCAATCACAAATTTAAAAGCGTTAGGCATTATTGCCGCCCTCTCTTTTCTAAAGAAATATAAAGGCTGCTTTGAGAAACATTGGAATGATTTTGAAAACCAATATGGTTTTTAATTAAAATTGTAATGTCATTCGTTTATTAAACTTTCATTGTAAATCAGATAAAAGGATTAATTTTACTAGAAATGAACAAATTGATAATAATATGCTCCTAATTTTTGGAGTGACCAGAAAAATTCTTCTGAAGCGGCAAGATTGTATGTATGTTTTATAAACTAATGACATTACAACTTTAATTTAAAGCCATATATGGCTTTACAAAACCATTCCATTGTTTTTCAATCCGCCTTTATATTTCTTTTTCTATTTCACGGTCATAATAAGCTGCGTATCGTAATGAAGCTATTTCGATACGCGTTTTTTCTTTATTTGTCTTTATTTGATGTTGATAACATTTAAATGTTTTTTTTATTTTACAAGAAAACCCATTTTTCGCAGAGGAAAAATAGCTTGATAACCTACTTTTTTATTCTGTGTGGATAACAGTCATGTATGTTGGTTGCATAAATCTATAAATCAATCTTTTGTAGATGCTTCAAGCTATCATTTTTTGCCAAATCCTATCCAAAATTCAATCTACTAACCTTCCAATGTCGATTTTAACTTCAACTTTATTTGAATTTTCCATCTTCTCTATACTAAATTGCAATGCCGTGACGTAAAATCACGGCTTTTGAAATTCGAAAAAAAGTAGCAAGATCTCTCGAATTTCCGAACGCTCTGTATATGTACCGAATGTACAAGGATCACACAACGTATTCCGTCCAATTTCAAATCTCATATCGCTAAAATAACTTTAGAATCCCGTGGTGAAAATGGGTCAATAAATCAAAAAATGACAGTTTGCAAAATAATTTTTGTTGTCCAGAGGCTACTATGATAAAAAATAGTATTACCAACATAAAATTTAGACATAAAAATTTACAAAATTTGAAGGATTTATTTTCTTTTTAAAATGTATTTTTCTTAATTATAAAAGGTGAAATAGAAAAAAATGTATAAAGCACATGTTTCATAAGGCGTTTTAGCGCACGTGTCAATAAAAAAACTCGCCACTTTGTGGCTCGTTTTTTAAAATAGACGCGTGCATGCGCTAAAACCGCTTCTTATGAAACGTGTACTTTAATATACTATTAGAAAAGAAAGGGCGGCAATAATGCATAACGCTTTTAAATTTGCGATTGGGATTTAAGGCAAATTTTTCAGTGTCAATTTTAAAATAGCATAGAAATGTATGGTATCAAATTGTTGGAAAAAAATGCTCATTTTAAATATCCTAGTGAACTACCATCGTTCCATTTGGAAAAATTGAGTGAACGTCAAGGAAACAAAATTCCATTTTTTAACGCTTGTGAAACTTAGAAAGTCAATTATTATAACATAATTTTAATTTTCATATACTACTTGACTATAAATTAACAGATTTCTTAATTAATTTGTAGCACTCTAGATTGAAAATAAAAAATAAACATAAAAATGTTATAACACGTCAAAAAATGACAAGTGAGGGAGGTGTGAGGTGTCATTTTACTCATAATGTTATGTTGAACCTATGGAGGGCTTTAGGAAGGAGTCCGATCGAAAATGGCTGTTCTTTAAATTTACGTCCCTGTTTAGTAGTTAGTTCGCTGTTTCCCGGTCGCAACGCAGTGATCGTCAAGTGTTTGACTTTTTACAGGTTTTGATAGACGTCAGCGGTTTTTTTATCCAATAATTAATAAAATAAGCTTTATTAGATATAATATATACATATCTCAGCCTGTAGAGGGTTTTAGTTAACTAAATTCAATAAAACAGTTGATTATCCCATAAGAACCCATGCATTTTACAGATTTAAAGGAACACATGCGCCCCTGACGGCCATTTTTAAAGCTGCTTTACCCATCCAAAACTTTGCCCGAAACCAATGTATTGCGATCGGACTCCTAACCTAAAGCCCTCCATAGTTGAACCCAAATAAGTAAAAATATACAAGATGTCACATTTAAAATATCAAAGTCAAGGTCACTTCGGGTCAACCCGGAAGTGCTAACAAATTGAAAATTATGCCAATAAAGGCAGACTCATCTCTTATGAATAATCTCAAAATTTCTTTTTAATATCTATAAATATAAAAAAGTTATAGGGGTGAATGTCTTTTGAGAAACACCCGGTATAGGAATCAATCATTTAGGTCGTTACATGGTCGTTATAATGCGTAATTATTGTTTTAAGGATAAAGCTTCACAATCCTGAGGAAATTCTCATTGTGCCTCTGGAAGTCGAGGTTACACAAGTCCAAAATATTTTTCATCCGCAAGGTCATATTGATTTTGGCATAGGTGGATCGTTGGATTCACCAAAGGAAGTTAGCATCTGTCTTTTTAATCCACTTAAGAGAGCTGTCCGTATTCATAGCGTTTCAACTTTGTCTAAATCAATAAAAACGCAATATTATAATATTAGGATCAATCCGGGCAATGAGGAAGAAAACAAATGTGTCAACGTAGGAACGTTAACGGTTGATTGTAAGTATAAGAAGAAATATGAGCATCTATCGCATTTTCTTATATGCATGTACATATTAGATTAATATGTCCGCATCATATGGGTTTGTTTTGTTTTTTATTAATAGCTTTATTCGAAATTTGACTTTGGCATCAAGTTCTGCTTTGATCGAGACGAAAATTAAGCAAAAAAATAGTAGTCTCGTGATTCGCATTATCTGTCAAATTTTAATTTTTTCTAAAAAATAATTCAAAAGCGGGGTTATTTCTAAAAATACCGAAAAAAGTTATTGGAAAAAGTTTTTTTAAATGCAGTTTCTAGTCCGCATGCAAAATTTCAGCTGCATAAGATAATTTTGATTTTTTACCCACCACTAAAATTTATTTTCCACTTAATGAACTGATGACACTGTGTTCTTTTTTGTCTTAATATTAAGGTGTATTACTTTCAGACACAAACTACGTTTTCAAAAATACTTATTTTATGAAGTTACCTTATAACAGGGTCAAAAACAAATAAACTTTGCGTCACATGCGACCAAATTTTAATAGCCCAATTTTGATTTTGTAGAAAAACACACATTTAATATGGCGCTACTTTACAGAAAATGTATCTGAAATAAAGCATTGTCAAAACTTAGAAGTTTTATGTAAGTTGCGTTGAGTCTTATTTTGCAAAATGGTGCAATTTACAAAATATGGGTAAAAAATCTAAATCATCTTATGCAGCTAAAATTTTGCATGAGGGCTATAGAAACTGCATTTAAAGAAACTTTTTCTAATAACTTTTCGATACTTTCAGAAATAACCCCACTTTTCAATTATTTTTTGGAAAAAATTAAAATGATAATGCGAATCACGTGACTACTATTTTTTTGCTTAATTTTCATCTCGATCGAAGCAGAATTTAATGCCAAAGTCAAATTTCGAATAAAGCTATCAATAAAAAAATAATCCCATATGATGCGGACTTTACTGGTCACACTGTAGACAACATTACCTACGAACTCACCCAAACTTAGCCGAACGGTTCGCGACAATTCACGAACACTGAGTTTCGGCGCGGCCGATTTTTGGCCGAAACCGAAACTGTCACCGAAACTAGAATTTTTGGCCGAAACTAACCGAAACCGAACCTTCGGTCGGTCTCTAAAATTTAGTGAAAAAGGCCATTCAATTTAAGATTACTGTGTTTTTTTCTCTCTTCGACATAAGACGAAATAATTCTGCATTATGACAGTAATATTTGTTTATTATAAATAAAAGTTGCCAAATTTGTTTTTAGGGAAAAATGCATGGAAAACTCAAGATTATCATGGAAAAATCATAGTAAAATTTCGAAATGGCAAGAACCGCACTGAAATTCCCTATTTTTTAACCGTTCTTAAAGGTGGATTGGCCTATGACAAAATGTCGACAACTTACTTTTTAAATGACAAGGAAATGGATACAACGGAAAGAAAATTTGAAGTGCTAAACGAGTTCAATCATCCTGTCAGAGTATTGGACGTAAAATTTCCATTTGATGTTGATACTGCATTTAAGGTATGTTTTCGCTGGTAAATTTTTACCCAGAGTCTCATAATATACGCTGTTTGAATTCTGAAGCTAAAAATACAGTTAATAATTTATTGCAAATAATATACCGTGCGAGCAAAAATTATTTGCATCAAAGAGGGCCTTGCATCTAAGGACGTAATGCTTAGCCGTAGAGCTTAATACCTGTTGGGTGTCAGTAACTACCTAAATTAACAATAAATCAGTTATTCCGTCATCTTTGACAGTCGTTACAAGTAATTTGATTCATTGCTAATTTTGCCAATTTCTTAAACAATTCACACAATGGGCTTTACGGAACAGCACAAAACATTCATGGTTGAAGCGTATTTTCGAAACGGGGTTAGAGTAAATAGTGAGTGGCCAATGCAATCCGGGTTTGTGCATGGACGATTTTCACGAACATTTTCCTAACGTTGCTTTTATTGCTGGGGATTTTTATCATTGCCTGAAAAGAACCGTGGCTGTGTTTACGGAAACAGGTTCTATACAATACAAAAAAGGATTAGGAAGACCATCTGTAAGAACAAAAGAACTTGTTGCAAACGTTCGTGAAATAATGCAAAATACGCCAACAAATTGTATAAGACGCCTGTCCCAAGAAGTGGGAAGATCTTATGGAATATGCAGGACTATTCTTAAGAAGCAGCTAAATTTATTTCCTCATAAAGTGCAAGTATTATAATTTTGTAAACAACAAAAATAAATTTGTATTTGTTAGATATATCGTCCCCACATCATTGTGATCTAAACCAAGCCCCACGTTTTTGAATCCAAGCCCTCTTTGATGCAAATAATTTTTGCTCGCACGGTATCATTGAATACATTTCTTTTAGTCAACAACCACTTGAGAAAGTCTGCTCTCTCTGTTAAATTTCTTCCAGAATTCCCCGCCTACTACATTTTAGAGAAGCACTAGTAGTAGTATGGATTGGTAACACTAGCTTTCACAATTTGGCCCCCCCCCCCCACTAAACACTTTTTTCGGCTGTTTTAATAATTTTATCGATCCTTTGCTCTTGAATTAATATTTATCAGTTTTAAGTATGCTTAAAATTATCGTACACAAACCTTTTTTGTGTGACGTACCTCGCAAAGTTGCAAACTTATTATTGGGCTTTTTCACTATAACTGAATGTATCATATTTAGCACTGACATTCTGAATTATAAACCTATTTAAAATATATCTCAATAATAAAAATATGCCTAAGTGTTACAAACCATTCCTAGAACCATTTAAAAACAGTCCGCGGAAACTTAAAGTTTGAAAACAAGAGATCAGATACGTCATTCAAATTCTGCCGGTATAATTCATATAGTTATTAGGATTTTTTATTAAACTCTTTGTGTTACCCGACATAGCGTTTTGAATTTTTTAATAATTTTTCGTAGCCTCTCTTGATCCATGACCTTTGGTGTTGTAGCATTGAAGTATCCCTTATTAAAGAAAAAGTATGTTTTTAGCATTTTTCCCTAAAAATAATACGACGTAATAGTTTATCCTACTTAAAATCCTATTTTTAGATACAAACATTTACCCCAATAACTATAAGATCATTTGAAAAGAAAAAATTATTCAACATTTGGTTAAAGGGTTCCGTAAGAAAAACTGATATGCAACTCTCAAGTCATATTAAGTTATTAACAAATGTGTCTGAAGTTGTTGTACCACTTTTAAGCTACAATGGAAAGCTACAAATTGTAAGTATGCTAAATAAAATATATTTTCTTATTTTTTGTAATACTTGCCGTCTTTAACTCAGGGTTAATTAAAAAAGTGCAACCTCGCACTTCTAACGCCATAGGCTCCTTTTATACTGGGATTCTGAATCTCGGATTCCGGAATCTCGGCTTCACATTTAACGTAGCGCCTAAGCAAAGCGTTTAGATGGGCGTCTTCTCGGAAACAGAATCGCGATTCTAAATTTCGGAATCGCACTAATTTCAGCCGCCCGGCTACGGGATTCGAATCGGCGACAGGTCTAGCATTGGTTTATATGTAAGCATTTTCACTGCGTTTCTCGTTCAGTAGCCTCTTGCCAGCTCCGTGTTAAGGGTCGTTTCTGTTAGGTTTACAAATAAATAATTCAATATGTATGTTTTAAAAACTCTTTTCGACACTGACAAGTTTATATCGTCAATACAGGCACGTCCAAGCTTATGGGAAACCTACTTCAGCAGAAGAGTATTAAAATAAAACAATAAAGCAGGCACACTGGATGGAAGTGGCTAAAGAAATTTTGTCTTTTAAGATATTGTGTAGCTCGTCAAAAGAACGAATTGACATTCTGAAACAATTAAAAAAATTTCTCAGAGTGTTCTCTTAAATTTTTATACAAAAACGTATCCTCTTGCTGTATTACGTTCGCTGATTATTGGATGAACCCACATTCTACGTTTCCTAAGTATTTTCTTTTTTTTCCACACGATCTGATAATAATATAGCAACAGCGCTTCTTCTACTGCATTCATTTTAACACTGAACAGAAGCGTGCGGTCTGGAATTAATCGCCTCTCCACAAAATTGTCGAAACCCCGCAAGATTAGAAAAGTATGCATTCGGAATCTCGTTAGAATTCACGTGAGATTCTGAATCCCAGATACTGAATCTCGCATTCAGAATCCCAGTATAAAAGGAGCCTTATCCAAAAATACGTTTTGCAAAACGTGGACTTTATTTCAGCCAACATTTAGAATGATGAATGAAGTATACTAAAATAAAAATTGAAAGGGTTAATTATATCGCAAAGTTGATCGGTTGATGGTTGGATACCCAACGGTGACAAAGCTTTTTCAATTTAAAAAATAAAAATACTTGTCCCCCTGCCTGAACATGTTTTTCAGTTATATTAAAGACAATTTTTTTATTTTTTAGCATTTACCGTTTGCTAGTGACGATTATTCACTCAATATCGGTCTTATCGGATATAATACAAGGAAGCAAATATTTTTTATGTTAACCAATCCAAATCCGGTTGATTTGCCATTGATTCACGTGTACTCATCGTTACCCATGGCAGAGCTTGAACTTCACGGATGTGGAACTGGTGACCATAAAATGGTTTTGTTACTTAATTCGTTTACAAATCTTAGTAAATGTGTAAGTATACGAATATTAAGGATTACTAATTACCTATATACAGGGTGAGTCGGGAGGAATGGGCCAAACTCTAAGGGTGTAATATATGCATCAAAATAATAAGAAAAAACTCAAATGTTGTTATCCAATATTCATTTGTTTTTAAATTATAACGCAAAAACAAAATATTGGATTACTTTCGGATTTGTATCATTTAAATTTTATAAAATCTCGAATACGCCAATATGGTTTTTAATTATGGTTTGTGTAATGGGAACGCTACAGCGGCTGCTGAAGAATATCGTCAACGATTTCCACATCAAAGAACACCGAACAGAAATGCCTTTATCAGCGTTTTCAACAAACTGTGCGATACCGGAACTCTTCCAAGTGCTAATGTAACATCCGAACGAGCTATTCGGCAGAGTTTAGAAGAAATAGAAAATGTTCTAGCTTTAGTAGAAGAAGATGCAACGACCAGCTCACGAAGAATTGGAACTCAGTTGGGGATTCCCCAAAAAAGAGTGCTCAATACGCTTCACGAGCAAGGCTTATATCTGTACCATGTACAGCGTGTACAGAATCTTCAACCTGGAGACTACGCCAAGTGTATGCAATTTTGTGAGTGGATAATTAATAATCGTCATCTTGTACCGCACATACTTTTTTACTGACGAAGGTTCATTCACCCGTGACGGCATCAACAATAATCGAAACTCCCATGTATGGTCGGACGAGAATCCTCACGCAATAGTCGACAATAATTTAATTGGCCCTTTTCTTTTGGAAAATCGCCTTACAGGGGATCACTACTTAAGTTTTTTACAAAATGAATGACAAGGACTACTGGAGAAGATTCCTTTAAACATCAGAATTCAAATGTATTATCAACACGACGGAGCGCCTGCCCATTTCGATCGTCGGGTCAAGCAATATTTGGACCAAAAGTTTCCAGAGGTTTGGATTGGTCGCGGTGGTCCTATTAGTTGGCCTCCTAGATCGCCAGACCCCACACCGTTGAACTATAATTTATGGGGTTGGTTAAAAAATGAGGTATACAAAGTAAAAGTAGATACTAGGGATGCAATAATTAGACTCATTAGAAATGCTGCACTCAACATTAGAGAAAGGCACGAATCAATTAGAAGAGCCACGCGCGCCCTTCGTAAACGAAGCAGGAAATGTTTGGAAGTCAATGGCGGTATTTTTGAAAATTTACTAAACCAATGATTTATTTGAAACAATGTTAATGTTGCATATTTTGATTTAACAATATTATTATTTTATGCAAATGAATATTGGGTAACAACATTTGGGTTTTTTCGTATTATTTTGATGCATAGATTACACCGAGAGGTTGGCCCATTCCTCCCGACCCACCCTGTATAAATTGCACAGAAACTTGAAAACTTGTTTATGACTGTATTTTAAAAGTGGGTGCGCGTCGAACGTTACGAAGTCGATTACGATGATGCCAACTTAAATTAGTTTATGGCAACCTATAAAAACAAAAAAACTACAAGCATTCTGCCAATATCTACTGATTTTATATTTCTTGATTGGTTTATTTTAATTTAAGGATCGAATAATAGCGCAAGGATACGCCATTATTAAAATATTAATAAGTTCAAATAACAAGAACGGACAGATGTGGGGCGATATACAGATACAAACGCCTTATGAAAATCTTTCCCTTCCGGTTCATTACAGCGTGTCTGCAGGAGAGCTGGTATTGGACGAGGATGAGTTAACGTTTAAAAATTGTTTTCCTGTAAGTATTTATGTTAAAGGGATTGGTGTAAATTTTCCATACATATCAGATTTTTAAGGCAATTATTTATAGATATACAAAATCTGTTTCATACCATATCGATAATTTGAAAAATTTAATAAAAAACATTATCTTTATCTCCTTTACTTTTAGACCTGTATTTCCCAATATAATATAATTGAGGATAATACTGAGGTTCAGTACCCCAAAACTTTTTTTAGAACGTAATCTTATTATGATTCCTTCAATTTTATCCTCATAATGTCATACAGACATATGTTTGGAAAGTTTTTTAAAAGTTTTAAAATGATCTACGACACCTTCTTAGAAAGGGTTTTTTCTTCTTCCCCAGTTTATTTGGTTGGCTTAGACCCCCATTAATAACTTTTTCACATACTCAGTATGGTTTAACCTCTATCATTTTTCTTCATATCATGTCTTCTACACTTCAATTTTTAAGTTCATAAAAGCTCCATCAAGGTTTTAATTTTCTCTTTTGCTAACGCTCTGATGATGAACGTTTCTACGTTCGAGACATATAGAGACCCTTGAATAATTTTTTATTCTCTTAAATTTTGTGGAGGAAGACTTAGTTTTTTCTTTCTTTCCCATACTTTAACTCCACTTTAAGCATGGACTACTTCTTCCAATTAATCTAAAATATTTCAAGCAGGTAGCTATTCCTCAGGGCTTTTATTGAAAAATACTACATATAACATAGGTCAAAAATGTATACTTCCTAAAATACAATTTATTAAGGTTCTACAATGTTATTATTTTTAGAAATGCTTTAATTAATTAATATTGTTCCGAATAATTTATAAAAGTAATCTTTTTTACTTAAAAATTATAAATTAATAATTTTATTATAGATAATATATTTCTTCAAAAAAGCTGCGTTTATACTATTATAAATTAACATTTTTACTTTAAACAAAACATACTAAAACAAAAAATAAGATTTGCCCCTAACAAGCTCAGCTTCAGGGGATTGAAGAATAAGTTTATCGAAGACATCATAAACATATTTATTATATTATTAAATTTTAAATAAACTTATTATTATTATTATTATTATTAATTTAATCCGACAATAAATCTTCTGTTATTTTTAATAAAATAGCATTTTTCTTCTAAATTAAGCAGCAACTAAAAAAACGTTAATAGACATCTTATGTCAGGTACTAAATAAGTGTTACAATAAGAGTCACAAAATTAAAAATAGCAGTGGTGTGCATATTTTTTTTTAAATTATGGATAAGATTGCCTGCACGCACACCCCTGGTAAAGATTAAAATTTTCTTTACACTTGTTTTTAATATAATTAAAAAAACAAAATTAAAATTTCAACACCCTGTATTTCAGGATTAGGAACTAGACTTTCTTTTAATTTTTATTAATATTAAGTTTTTTTCATAAAAATCTTAAAGAAATAGCTACTTGAAATATTTTAAATTCTTTAGGAAACGCTCTGTATAAAAATCGCTGCATTATTAAATGATTTTTCTCTTAA
Organism: Polydrusus pterygomalis; assembly: GCA_963969555.1. NCBI lineage: Eukaryota > Metazoa > Arthropoda > Insecta > Coleoptera > Curculionidae > Polydrusus > Polydrusus pterygomalis. The sequence goes on from OZ018379.1 coordinate 28,905,783, forward strand.
ACTCAATTTTATGGTTGTTAATTTGCTAGTATCCATCTTTGTTATATTTTTAGGGAATAAATAATTATTATTTTTTAGAGCAAAACTTGTACTCACCCTCTGAAAGTATTTTCATCATTTTCTGAAAAAATGTCTGTGGAGAATATTCTAGCCCTTCCTCCGGATAAAAGGGTATCTGCCGCTATAACGGGAACAATTGTGACGAACACTGATAGGATAATCGGCCATTTGTACTTTAACCCTGATTTAGACTGCAACTCGGAATGTTACACTGGTTTTTTAAACGAAGGATCAGGTAAATTTAAACTAATCTAAATTCATAGACTCATGCCCAACTTTTATTTTCATTATTATTTTGATTTGTTGATAATCAAACCGAAATACCTTCAGGCGCTTCCCTAATTCTTAATAGCACACTAATTTAGGACTAAATATGCATCTGTACCTTTAAAAGTTAGGAAAACCCACAGTTGACCATTCAATCTTCTAATTCTAATTTTAATTTTATAACTTGTTTATAACTATCATAATATGATATAAATACCTTTGTAACGTCACGTAGAATTAAGTATCTTCTTGTACTCCTTTCACAATGGCCCGCAAGGGCCAAAACACGTATCAGAAAACTGATTAAATTTGTGAAACATAACAAGTAGTTATTATTTTTTCTTCCTGTGCAATGAAAAATAAGTTGGTTTCAAATCCACACAACAGAATAAGTGTGTAAAATATTTAAGTTTACCTAAACTAGTACCTTTTTTAGCGTCTTGGCTGAGAACATTGGTTATCACCAAGCAAGTTTCCGAGTATGACATGAAGCTCGCCAATATGTTTTACAATAGATTTACAAATTTTACCGGTCACGGGTCCAAAGTATGGACAAATATAACTTTACGATTGGACACTTCAGAAGTTAAAGGCCAGATTTTTACAAGCAGGGTTAAATACATTTGGCCTAGTTTGATCCATGAAAATGCATTGGCGAATAACTCCACGTTAGAGTTTCCGTTAACGCAGGTTAGCAATACGTCATACAAAACTTTGGTGCTGCATAATCCCGCCAGTAACAATGTGGTAGTCCAGATTTTATTTGAGAACGATTACCCACATGCTGAAATGTTGTATGACGGTCTGCCAGCCAAATTCATTTCCCCATCGGAAATTAAATATACCAGTAACAAATGGTTTTCGTTTGAAGAAAAAATCGTCGATCACCAACGTAAATATTTTTGGGATAATTTACGAATCAACGTTTTTAAACACTCCCTTCCATTGATACTGTTGCCTGGACAAACAAAACGAGTGACGTTGGGATTTTTGGCAGAGGATGCTAAACTTTATTCCAGTTTACTCTTTATCCGTAACAACCTTACTATATTGGAGGTTGTAAGGTTGCATGGCAAAGGTACAATACCTCTATTTAAATTTGGTAATCGCAAACCAGGAGCTCTACAACCGTTATTATTTGAAATAACCGAAAAACATTTAACAGTGTGTAAAGAGGAGGAAGCGTATCGAACCCCAATTCTCCCTAATTTAACTGTGAAAAGGAGCTTTACAGCAAGAAATTTGGGAGACATTCCGATTCAAGTAAATAGTTTCCACATAAATGGACACTCTTGTGAAGGATTTGGTTTCAAGGTAAGTTCCTAAGATTCTATATAAAAGATTTATTGCCTGTTCTCAAACCTAATGTTTCAACAAATAAACCGATGGGCTTTTTCACTAAATTTTGATTTTTACCCTATTGCACAGAGGAAGAAAGAATTAAATTTACTACAGTTTTACCTTTTACAATTTTGAAATATTTACTGAGAAAATAGTTTAACAAAATCCGCTCTCTAATTAACACTCGCAAAACTAGCGAACTACGTCACAACACAAATCGACCAGTCGCAGGGATTGGGGGTCGACCCTCCAGCATCTACCTGAATGATATCTCGAGTATGTCTTTTATCCTTTTCTAATTTATCTTATCGAAACAAAGATAACATTATAATCGCTCGCTTTACTAGCAAATAAAATAATTGCGCGGATGACGTACTAGTATCTAAAATCAAATCAAAAATACCTTTATTTCATTCATATTTATAAAACATATTCCAAAAATTTATTTATTTATATTACGTATTTCATTTTCAAAATCCATTATTAGTTTTTAAACACAAAAGGCGAAACTTTAACAGTTAATTTAAGATGCCTAGGTATATTGACATTTATCGTTTCCATAGTAACGGCAATGCGGCGCGACCTGAATGACATTAGATAGTACAAGAGTCTGCGAATGATTTTGTTCAAATGTTTTGCTGTAGCTTATTTTTAGTTATAATGTGATTAATTTAATGTTCTAATGAAACTGGAACACCAGCGGTAGGATGGACTACGACTGTCTATATATCTTCAATCTTAACATAGTATAAAACAAAGTCGCTATCCTGTCTTATGTGCTTAAATCTTTAAAACTACGCAACGGATTTTGAAGCGGTTTTTTTTAATAGATAGAGTGATTCAAGAGGAAGGTTTTTATGTATAATTAGCGACCCGCCCTGGCTTCGCACGGGTGCAATTTCAGAAAGTGGCATGCCGAGTACTAATATATCGGGTTTGTATTTATACCAGCGGGTTGCAACGCAGGCCGGGTACACGCTAGTTAATTATAAATCACAATCCACTATAGCGATTTTGGTTATTAAAATATAGCTGTGGCTTGTGGCTATCGGATTATTACGAATTCATAATAGTTCTAGGTGTTCTATGAAAAGTAATAATTGTCCTAGATGTATTATGCATAACATAATGCTCTTACTGACATAAGTACCGTGCGAGCAAAAATTATTTGCATCAAAGAGGGCCTTGCATCTAAGGACGTAATGCTTAGCCGTAGAGCTTAATACCTGTTGGGTGTCAGTAACTACCTAAATTAACAAGCAATCAGTTATTCAGTCATCTTTGACAGTCGTTACAAGTAAGTAATTTGATTCATCGCTAACTTTTCCAATTTCTTGAACAATTCACACAATGGGCTTTACGGAACAGCACAAAACATTTATGGTTGAAGCGTATTTTCAAAACGGGGTTAGAGTAAATGGTGAGTAGCAATACAATCAGGGTTTGTGCATGGATGATTTTCACGAACATTTTCCTAACGTTGCTTTTATTGCCGGGGATTATTATCATTGCCTGAAAAGAACCGTGGCTGTGTTTAGGGAAACAGGTTCTATACAACACAAAAAAGGAGCAGAAAGACCATCTGTAAGAACAGAAGAACTTGTTGCAAACGTTCGTGAAATAATGCAAAATACGCCAACAAATTGTGTGGCCAATTTCACCAATTTATGTAATTATTTTTCTTCTTGTTTCTGTATATTCTTACTTTGTTAATTTTGTAAACAACAAAAATAAATTTGTATTTGTCTACTTATTTTATTACTCATTAGTTTGGCATATCATTATGTCATAATATGAATTTGACAAAATTTTAACCTAGATTTGGTTAGATATATCGTCCCCATATCATTGTGATCTAAACCAATAAGCGCTACGTTTTTTAATCCAAGCCCTCTTTGATGCAAATATGTTTTGCTCGCACGGTATAATGCATCTATTATGAACTGATTGTTGATAAATTATATTTATACATTAAACTTTACAATTAGTATTATTTAGTTAATATGGTCATTTATTTTATAAAATTGTTTTCTTTAAAAATGGAATATGGAGTAGTTATTTATACGCAAAATATGTTTATAAATTAAAAAATTTATTGAGAAAAACAGAAAATTGACAATAAACTCTGGCCCTCTATGATGTTTAAGAGAAGGCAAAGACCGATATCCAGTCACTAAAAAATTACGTTTTGACGGATCTTGGATCGGAAAAACTAAGGGGCCGAGATACGCCCGGGGCTCGCTTGTCAAACGTACAGTTTATTAATAAACACATCGGTTTCAACGTTTTGTCAACGTTAGTGTGATTGGCGACCCCAGTGTTTACCTCATTCCCCCAACTACCCCTTTAATACCCTTCGCCATGACCGGAGAATTATGTCTTTGTCTTCACATACGCCGTGGACGGCTATACAGGGTGTTTCATTAAGATCGAAGAGCGGCCATATCTCGGAAACTATTGGGCATAGAAATTCAGGAAAAAAAAATTAATAACTAAAGTGGCCATGAGAAAATCCTGGAAATAATTTTTAAGTTCCGCATTTTGCCGCAAGGGGGCGCAATTGAAAAGTAAATTTTAACATTTTAGATATCTCCGACAATTGCACGTTAAGGTATACATTAAAAAGCTTGGACAATTTTGCATAATTTTGGTCCCGTGCTTGTTGGCGTACCGACTTTAGTAAGAGTGGGGGAAGCTGTTGAAAGTGTAAACATTTAACTCGCTGTAACTTCTAAACGACTTATCCGATTTTAGCAAACTAAATACTGTTTGGAAGAGAAATGTATGCACTTTCACCAATCGTATTTAGTTGCCAATAATAGTTTTCAATAAAATTGCTAGAGGGCGCAATTTGTAATAATAATAGTTTTTTTGATTTTATCCCGAAAATTCAAATCATACGGTATAATTATGATACCATAATCGAAAAGTAGATAAAATTTGCTAGAAAAAATATAAAAACCGCAGCTCGATATCTTTGTTCGTTTCAGAGTTATTACCAAAAGATTAATTTTTAATACAAATTGCGCCCTCTAGCAATTTTATTTGAAACTATTGTGTACCATTGAATATAACAATTAAAGGTACCTACCTTTCTCTTCCAAAAAAGCTTAAATTGAGTGAAATCGGATAAGTCGTTTAGAAGTTACAGCGATTTTAATATTTTCACTTTCACTTGATAAGAGTGGGAGAAGCTATTGAAAGTGTAAACATTAAAATCGCTGTAACTTCTAAACGACTTATCCGATTTCACTCCATTTAAGCTTGTTTGGAAGAGAAAGGTAAGTACCTTTAATTGCCTTATCCAATGGTACACAATAGTTTCAAATAAAATTGCTAGAGGGCGCAATTTGTATTAAAAATTACTGTTTTGGCAATAACTCTGAAACGAACAAAGATATCGAGCAGCGGTTTTAATATTTTTTCTAGCAAATTTAATCAACTTTTCGATTATGGTGTCATAATTATACCGTATGATTTGAATTTTCGGGATAAAATAAAATAAAAACTGTTATTATTACAAATTGCGCCCTCTAGCAATTTTATTGAGAATATTATTGACAACTAAATACGATTGGTGAAAGTGCATACATTTCTCTTCCAAACAGTCTTTAGTTTGCTAAAATCGGATAAGTCGTTTAGAAGTTACAGCGAGTTAAATGTTTACACTTTCAACAGCTTTCCCCACTCTTACTAAAGTCGGTACGCCAACAAGCAAGGGACCAAAATTATGCAAAATTATCCAAGCTTTTTAATGGCGTTATTAAAAATATACCTTAACGTGCAATTTTCGGAGATATCTAAAATGTTAAAATTTACTTTTCAATTGCGCCTCCTTGCGGCAAAATGCGGAACTTAAAAACTATTTCCAGGATTTTCTCATAGCCACTTTGGTTATTAATTTTTTTTCCTGAATTTCTATGCCCAATAGTTTCCGAGATATGGCCGCTCTTCGACCTTAATGAAACACCCTGTATAAAATTTAATCCTAAAAATTATTTGTTTTAATTTTTTTCAAATTGCATATTTTTTTCCAAAAGGCTACATACGTATTCTGTGAGGTCAGATTTATTTTTTTTACAGGTACTGGGCTGCGAACCTTTTACATTACAGCCGAATATTTCGAAAAAAATTGATATTGCCTTTACACCAGATTTGACTCTGGCAAGAGTCCAAAGGACGTTAGTTATTGGCACAAGTTTAAATACATACGTCAACTATTCTCTGTATGCCACAATTCCCTTTAGTTATTGCGCAGATTGCGACAAACTAATCGAACGTCCCCCATGGGAAATTTACATGAGTTACATTACTATCGTGTTTATGAAAGTAATGCTTTTTCTCATTATATTTATAGCAGTGCTGGATGCTGAGACCATTAAAAAGCTAGCGTGGGAGGTGTATATAGCCTCGAACAGTCCGCCTGTTTTGCCAGTGTTAGATCTTAGAAAAATTGGTCGTCAAGTTAGAGAAGAAATTCAATCTTCTTTAAAAGAAAAATTGCTGGAGGTCGACACTAACGAAGTGGGTGAAAATGAAATCGTTAAATCGGAGCCTGCCATAATACCAACGACTGGTAAAGCGAAGAAAAAATTGGCACAGAAAAACAGTCTCAACGACGATGACAATACTCTTGATGAAGAATCTGAAAAAGAGAGGATTAGAGAGAGACAAAGGAAAAAAGATCTTCTTTTTGAACGTCACAGGTTAAAATCAAGGGAGAGAAAGACTGAAAAAGTACTTAAACTTTTGGAAGAAAAAGGCCGAAAAGAAAAACATGCTCAACAAAAGGAGGCTGATTTGAAAAAAATTCCTGCGAAGAAACAATGCAAATTTACTACAGTACCTGGGCAAGAGGAAGAGGCTTCTTCTACCACAACCGAAAGTAGCAACAGTAGTGCCAACTACGACGAGGTTGACAAAGAAAACCAAAGACTTAATAGTTGGCCGAAACAAAAAGTAAATGTTTCGTCTCAAACTGTAAATGTGGTCAATTTGAAAGAGGCTCAAGAAATAAAAAATAAGCACGTTAGTTTTGTAAATAGTAAAATAAGGAATAAAGACATTCCACCGGACCAATCTAATGATCAACAAATGTTCAAAGTCGATGATAATTTTGGATTTAAACATAACGGCCATAACAGGTATGTAAAATCGCATTTCTAACAGCGGACCGCGCAAACAAAAATCATTAGCATAACCGCATAAGAAGAAAAAATTTAAAAAGCCAACTTCCTTACATTTTGAAGGGATTGTGGGCTGCCCAAGTAGCATTTTTAGACACATTACGGTAAATGTGTCTAAACTATTGTTTCTGTTTCCGACACAAATTGGAAATTGTTGGCAACATGTATGGAAATATTTTCGAAACGTATACATTTTAAATGGCGCATTAGCACGTGTTTCCAAGTGGTTGGTACGGGCTGTGACTTTCGCTGTTTCGACGCAAAATCGAAACTTTTATCGAAAATGTTTCGAAAATTTTTCAGAAATGTTTGGAACATGTTTCCATAAATGTGTCGAGTGAGAGTTCATTTTACAAAGAGGGCGCTGTTTGTTGGAATTGTAAATTGTCAAAATGGAAACATTATTGAAACAAATAATTAGATATATAATATCTATCTTTCTGCAGGTTGTAAAATAAAAGAAAGTAAACAATATGATGACAGCATAATTTCGCCATAATGAATTTGTCACCAGAGTATTTTCTATAAGTGATACATTTTTTTCGTATGGTTTATTGCAGAGGAGATCCAAAAATCGTTGACGAAATAAATTTTATCGTGCAATTTAGTAATTTAGCTTTATATTCTTAAGACGCTCCCGGTATATTGACATTTACACACAAAATAAATACTTTGTCAAAAAATAAAATCTTAAATATTTTTAAAATTTTACTTTATTCTTCTTTCAATTGATTAAGCTAGCAAAATGGAACTAATGTAACCACTTTTTTACATTTCAAATGATGCAGGAAGTTAATTAAAGTCCATTTTAATAATATAAAAATGAATTTGTCAAAATGGCCGCCAGAAAGCGAAAATTATTCTGGTCTAAAATGGAGTCGACACACAATTTCTAGTATTTGGTTTCTATAATGTTTCGATAATCACGGAGCTATAATTCATAGAAAATGTGTCGAAACATGAAGAATGTTTCGATATTTTACCGAAACCATGCGAAACAAACGTCGCTAAAGTAAAAAATGCACAGTCCCGTTAAGAGGAAGGTTAAGCTTAGAAGCATAAAACTTCTGTATACCGTCACGGTATACACTACCACTTTACACTTTCTGTGACATATAACCTACAAAATTGGTTTGTACTTTGTTGAACGTTTAATAAAACTTACTTATAACTTATTCCTAAGTAATAATCTAAAACATGTACTCAATTGCCGAGACAAAGGAAAAAAGTAGGTTGGTCCTAACGGCTGTGCCGACCAGCTGGATAGTCGGAGACCACCTACTTTGGCCGATTGTCGATGGGACATCGCTAGTTAAAAAATCAGGTTGTGGTTTAATTTTTTCCTTTTGAATTTCAATTCCTTTCCTTTTCCTTTTTAGTGCCTTGTAAAACCTCGAAGAATGTTTAAACTGTTGTTTTCTTCCCATATTAACAAAACAAAAATGTACAATTTATAGGTTATAATCGTTATAATCGAGGTTATAATAATTGTCCGGGTGCAGTAGTGTAAATGTTTCTGGCAGTTTCGAAAATTATTTTCTGCGCAAGTTTCGTAATTAAATGGATATCACTGTTTGGTAAATATTTCAAAGCAGAAGAATACCAATTTGTTTTGAATCACTTAATTCGAAAATGTGTCGCTACAATTTGGGAGCACATGTGTCTAAACACAATTTCATAATATTATATAAAAATGTTTCGAAAAATTTTCTTTTGTGCGTTTCCTAAATGTATCGACACTGTAGTTTGGAAAGTATTTCGAAACTAACAGTTCTTAATCGTTTCTAGTAACTAAATTCGAAAATGTGTCGCAAACGTTTCGAAACACATGTGTCTCCACACAATCTAAATAAGTTTAATCGAAAATGTTTCGAAACGTTTCTCAGCAAAGAGTTTGTGTCCAATTTGTGTCTATAATTGCTACTTGGGTGTATATGGTATATATGGTTTTGATCTCATGTTTTCAAACTTGCTTTTGCTTGTTGTTTATTATTGGAGACCCTACACGACCATTTAGAATCAGTCTTGCTTCAATAAAATCGAACCTTACATGAGGTACATTGCAGTAATAATTATTGACATTCCCCTAAATTTTCATTTTTATCATGTCCTCTTTAATAAAAATGCGTTTAAACCGACTGATATATGTCATATCTGCCTCAACCCATGGATCGAAGGGATTCATCTGTCTGTCGAGGCGTACAAGTATTGCGCGGATGATGGGATGACGTAATATGGTTTTGATCTCATGTTTTCAAACTTGCTTTTGCTTGTTGTTTATTGTCTCTAGGAAGACTTTTATTATTGGGATGTATTATCAATAGGTTCTAATTTAGGATGTTAATGCTGAATGTTTAAGTAGAGTCTCCATATTCTCCAAATGTTTTAATTATGTATAATGTATTGGGGAAAAACATAAAAACCACTTAGTATTTCAGTCCCCATTTTTTTGCCCTCCACCGTCACTGAATTTCCCCATACTTTTGTTTACATCTGTATAATTTGTCTGATTAATTGTTTTATTGATTATACACATATTATACCTTTTAGGGAAAAAAGAAAAAGGGACCTCAAATTTAAAGAACGCAAAGAAAAACTTATTTACAGGAACAAAACCCATAACGATAAAAAGGCTAAAAGTAGTGAAAGCGATTCAATCTCAGCAAAAGATAGTTTAAAAAGTCCCATGAGTTTTTACATTCCATTTCCTACGTCAACATCAATCTGTTCTGGTTGGTGTGAAAGTAGGGCCAAATTTAGTGATGTAGTGGCTCGTAATGAACTGGTTACAGACCCATCTCCAATTTCCACTGCAGGTTCCGAATCACCTCTTATCTACGCTGACAGTGAAAATTGTTCATTTGGGCATAATAGTGATAACGTTTCCACCTCTAATAGTCCTTTTAAACAGAACAATCCTTGTACAGGAAAGCCAACCATGTATGTTGAACCATATAAAGCCATAGATCTGGGTCCTATTGGATCTAAACGGTTAGGAACTCCTGGAAAAGAGAGCCCTGATTTGTTTTCTCAAGAAAGTCCTCAGTTTTTAACCGAAAGTTCATTTCAAAGAAATTCACCAAGCACATTTTCTTCGGCCGAGTTTACTCCGATGAATGACAAAAGTGTCATAGCAGCCATTAATAAAAACACCCTTTTAGCGAATACATCTACTTATTTTACTCAGCCGCAGGGTATTCATTTTGGCAGTACCGAGAACAGTAACTTTAGCGACATGTATTTGGATAGATGGAACAGACAGCAAGTTTTTAAAGATATTACAGCGAAACAGGAACTTCAAATTACTGAGCCTAAACAGAACATTTTCCCGTTGGAGCCAGAAGGTAAGATCATACACGTTGATTTGTTTATTTTTGGCAACGGAAAAGCTTTAACAGCTTAATGTCCCCTGTCTACTGTTATATCGCTACTAACCCACACGCGTCTTTTCTGCTACCCTTACATCACTTCGTCTTTTAGCGCCGGCAATGTTTGCTGGTACCAGACGACTACATACAGTACAGTATATAGGTACGTGTACCAACTCTACAACGTCTACAATTTTAAACCTTTGGTTTATTATTTAATCTGAAGGTGCATCGTCGATAAAACAGTCATTGCAGGGGAATTTCTTATTGTTATTTGCCTTTCCATAACTTCAAAACCAAAGTTTGCTCTTCCTTTTTTAATCACCTTTCCTTAATTTCTGATGTTTTTGATATTTATACGGATGATATTTATAGTTATGTAATTTGCGCAGTGCTGTGCAGTTCGTTGCTTTCCTACAGTTTTGGCAAGAAGCCTGGTGCTAATTCCATTACTTTCTTCTACATGGAGTAAAAGCTCTAAATCTGCATCATTTTATTGTACTCTACAATCGAGTACATCGTTATTATGCCAAATAATTAAAAAACTATGAGTCTTCAAACATTTAAAAGAAAATTAAAATGATGGATTATTTGAAAATTATACGAGGGTAAGGCAACTTGTAAATAGGTCAGTTAATTTTTATATTATCATTTTTTATTTGTTTTTATATCCTCTTATTTATACTTTTTTTTTATAAAAATATTTTTAATTGCTTTTATTTTTAAATATATTTTTAATATAATTAAAATTATTAATTTAAATATATAGTATGTCTCCGTAAGTTTGCGTCATATGAAAAACTTTTTTATTATTCATTTTACGAAAAAAAGTTATTCTTCATAAAAAGCTCTGCATGGTCAAAAACCTAAAATGCAACTATCAAATATCGAAATTTTCCAGTCATATACGAGGTTTGTCAAAAATTGTGAATTTTTTCCAAGAATGTGAATTTTTCCCAAGAGTAAAGTACCTTTATTTTTGACATTATCAAAAATTGTTATTAAAAAAAGTTGATAAGAACTAAAAACCACGTCTAAATATGCAATAACACGCATTTAATTAATTAAATAATGAAAAAATTAAATAATTAAAAATAAATTAATAAAATAATTTTTCAACATAAATAAGTATAATTGCATAATTAGACGTGGTTTTTAGTTCTGATCAACTTTTTTTAATAACAATTTTTGATAATATCAAAAATAAAGGTACTTTACTCTTGGGAAAAATTCACATTCTTGGAAAAAATTCACATTTTTGACAAACCTCGTATATGACTGGAAAATTTCGATATTTGATAGTTGCATTTTAGGTTTTAGACCATGCAGAGCTTTTTATGAAGAATAACTTTTTTTCGTAAAATGAATAATAAAAAAGTTTTCCATATGATGCAAACTTACGGAGACATACTGTATATTTTTTCGGGAGTCGGACAGGTTTGTTAATCTATGATTTTGTTATGCTGCTTTATCAGATTTTTTTTTATTAAATCGTTCAATAATTGTATGTAGTATTATAACAATTGGTAAATAAATAAATAAAGTTTGAATTTTTGATATTAGAATCCCGAAAATTCGTGCCCCTATATTTTTAATGAAAAACCCTTCACCTAGTGGTAGGTAGCAATAGTGTGACCAGTAAAGTCCGCATCATATGGGATTTTTTTTTATTAATAGCTTTATTCGAAATTTGACTTTGGCATCAAGTTCTGCTTCGATCGAGATGAAAATTAAGCAAAAAAAATAGTAGTCACGTGATTCGCATTATCTGTCAAATTTTAATTTTTTTCAAAAAATATCAAAAACAGTTATTAGAAATAGTTTTTTTTAAATGCAGTTTCTAGCCCACATGCCAAATTTCAGCTGCATAAGAAAATTTTGATTTTTTACCCACCACTAAAATTTATTTTCCACTTAATGAACACTTTACTGATGACACTGTGTTCTTTTTTGTCTTAATATTAAGGTGTATTACTTTCAGACACAAACTACGTTTTCAAAAATACTTATTTTATGAAGTTACCTTATACAGGGTCAAAAACAAATAAACTTTGCATCACATGCGACCAAATTTAAATAGCCCAATTTTGATTTTGTAGAAAAACACACATTTAATATAGCGCTACTTTAAAGAAAATGTATCTGAAATAATGCATTGTCAAAACTAAGAAGTTTTATGTAGGTTGCGTTGAGTCTTATTTTGCAAAAGTGGTGCAATTTACAAAATATGGGTAAAAAATCAAAATTATCTTATGCAGCTGAAATTTTTCATGTGGGCTAGAAACTGCATTTAAAAAAACTTTTTCTAATAACTTTTTTAAATACTTTCAGAAATAACCCCACTTTTGAATTATTTTTTTTTTAATTAAAATTTGACAGATAATGCGAATCACGTGACTACTATTTTTTTGCTTAATTTTCATCTCGATCGAAGCAGAACTTGATGCCAAAGTCAAATTTCGAATAAAGCTATTAATAAAAAAAAATCCCATATGATGCGGACTTTACTGGTCACACTGTATTACATATTAAAATTGTCCATGTCTATTTTTTATGTATCCTTAAGGTTCCTCCGATCATACCGGAATTTGCATTCACCTTTAATTTTTTAAAAACGAATTATGAAAATATTACTGATATAGTTTCAGGTGATTCATGGAAAAGAATGCCTACAAGTACACCTTTAACATCTACTACTGACTATTGGTCCAATACGTTTAGCAGCGTTCTGAATTCAACATCAAAATTGGCGAACAACGCCTCGTACTTGTGGGGTTCAAGTCCGATATGGAAACCATGGTCACCGACCGACTCACCCAATCAACTTCGAAGAACTCCACCAGGATTCGATGATCAAATTCAAAAGCGACGTGCAGAGGTACGTCTTTTTACTTGTTTTTTAAGCCGTATAAACCAAAAAAATCGTATTTGGGGTTAAAATCACATCACATATAATCATCATATATAATATGTTCTACTTGTAGACCAGGGTCGATAATTTTTGAGACCAAAAAAATAATAGCTGGATGAAACCCATTGGAAAAGGAAGAGAATATAACAAAAATGAAAGGAAAAATAATTTACGGGCGATCCGAGGACGGGAAGTGGAAGGGGGTGAGTTTGTAAGGGTAGAAAACGAACGAAGTCCTATGGAAAAACTTTAAATGGCAAAGTTGTAGGTAATAAAAAGATCTACAACTTTTGTATTTAGGTACACTTTTTTCGCATAACACTTTTATTTTTATCTTTTACAAGAAATCTTTTTTTGCATATTTTTTTTTTACACTATCAGAAAGTAGAGGTTTCAACGAATAAAAAGCCCACCGACTTTTTTAAAAAAGCAGATATTTTGACGTGAGAATTTTCGATTGAAAATTAGGATGCTTTTTCGATATTAAGTCAAAATAAGGTGAAAAAATAAATATTTTAAATCAAAAAAATTACAGTGTGTTTGGGACAGTTTTCACAAAATTTCGTGAAAAAAAATTTTTTCTTGTAAAAGATAAAAATAAAAAACCAAAAACTTGGTTATTTGAATTTTTCACATAAATTTTGAGGTTATGTGAAAAAAGTGTAAATAAAAAAGTTGTAAATCTTTTTATTACCTACAACTTTGTCATTTAACGTTTTTCCATAGGCGCCACTTGTAGTTTTGCCGGAAATCGAAATAAATCGTTTTCTACCCTTAAAAACTCACCCCTTTCCACTTCCCGACCTCGGATCGCCCGTAAATTATTTTTACTTTCATTTTTGTTATATTCTCTTCCTTTTCCAATAGGTTTCATAGTTTCATCCTACTATTATTATTTTTCGCTTTTTACCATTTTCAAAGGCTTCAGCCCTGGTCTATTGATTTCCTAGTCTCCTTTGCCTTGCCTCTTAATCTTTGGACGTCCGGTATATTGCATAATAATTTTACAATTTACATCTTATTTTTCTGCACAGGGTGTCTCGTTTTCTTAGTTTTTGTTGGCTTCTTTCTAGTGAAGAAGAAAGCTGCTATCTTCCTATAAGCACATCGTAAATTGGACACGCTGTAAAATTCTTTATATATTTTTTTATATCTCTAACCTTACATTTACTTTGTTGCATTATAATCTGGTGTATCATCATCCATTTATTCCAGCTAAGTAGTTCTCTAATATTAAAATCAGTTTGTGTATTGTAAAAAAAGTATTTTTTTGCAGGACGAACAAAAGAGGCGACAACAACGGGATTCATACAATTCGTTTGACAGTTCCAGTCCTTGGACCCAACACGCTGATCCGTGGGACTAATTTACCCTGGCTGTATTGAAACAAATTTCTCTTGGTCTCTAAGCAATCTTTTTTAAAGGTTGCATTTTTTGAATACTCCTTTATTTTTACCGAGTTCTATAATACGTGTTTTAAGTTATGACAATTAGGATTTTTGCATCTTACCATTAGTAACACCTGACATTTAAAGTTAATAGGTATCATTCATCTGATTCCGCGTAACATCTATTTAATATTGACAATGAAAAACATACCTAATAAACTTTAAAAATGCAATGATAATTTTACCATTTGATACAAATTATTGAACAAAATAAAAACCGGTCAACTACTGGTTTTACTCAAAAATTCTTAATGAACTGTGTTTTTGAATAAAGTAAATGTTTAAGCAAGCAAATTATATTATTTTATTACTTATCTTTAGACAAATTATTTCCGAGGATATTGGGATGGTAAACATCAATTCGTCATTTTATCTTATTTTCTTCATAACAGGTTATAGAAATGCAAGGTAATATAAGGGCTTACCTAAACCCGAACAAACCTGATGATATCACCCAGGAGACAAAACGTCGAAAGTTAAAATCTCGGCACGCCAACTGATGAAATGAAAGTGAAAATGAATATTATGTAAAACTCTTCATGCTTATGCTTGTAAAAAAACCATAAAAATACGACAATTTTTGGTCTTTTACGAATATCTTTTTGGAAATACTCAGAATTTTCTTAGGCACTTAGTTGTATCTTCTACCCTTTACGTAGAAAGAAAATTGATAATGGTATTATTGGGGCAGAAGCGTTGATATTTGATTTAGAGTAGTATTGCATTATTATTTTATTAGACACAAGGTCTACCAAAATGCATTAAAAAATACATGTCTGTTGGTAGTCATGTTTAAATAACGAAACTTTGCCCCAATTTAAGCTTCGCTGAATCTCTTACCCTTTATGAGTTCCCAATGGTGAGCGCTGAATTTGTATCACTCTGTATTTGCTTACATCGCAGCATTCCTTGGACCTGTACCGGTCGCATCTAAACATTCCGCTATAGGATTCGGCACCCCTCTATTCTGATTGGATGATTTCAAATTCCGTCTAAAAGGATTGGCAACCGGTTTGTTCGTTGTTACCTAGAGCATTTTTTTTATTCAATTTTTTCAACTAATATTTTATAAAAATAAAATGCTCTGGGTAACAACGAACAAACCGGTTGCCAATATACCTTTTGGACGGAATCATCCAATCAGAATAGAGACGGGTGCCGAATCCTATAGCGGAATGTCTAGATGCGTACCGGCCATAGGAGTAACTAAACAACAGGTAGTATCTGCACTAAATAAGTGGGATGAACGCCGCTTCATGGAGCAATGGCGGATGGTTTAAGGGAGCAGAGAAGCTAAGGACTTCAATGACTTCATAACCTAGCCAAGCAAGGCTAGACTAGAATCGATTTTAAACCGAAGACGATATGTCCTGAACTCCTTAATTGGCATACTGACTGGACACTACACGCTGAGGAAGCATCTAGCTCTGATCCGCGTTGAAGGTCCAATCTGCGCTGGATGCCTAGAGGAAGAGGAGACTCGGCTACACTTTCTGGGCACCTGCGAATCCCTGCGGGAAGACTCTGGTATCAGCTGTTAGGTTCGGCGGTTCTCCAAAAGGTTATATATTTAAAATAGATAATAAATAACGGTATATACAGGGTGATTCACGGTGGATGGAACGTTAGACGTTTCTGACGAACCAGTCAAGGAATCGTTCTGAAAATTTGGTCGTTTACATAAACGGACACGCTCTACCTATCTAAAATATTTTTAACAATACAGTGTTGCCGCTTCCACACAAAAATAATAGCCACTTCGATATTTTAAATGGAACACCCTATATATTATTAAATTTTTAAATTCTACATAAAATTGTAATTTTTTTTAAATAAAAGCATTATTAGTGTATGCTTAATGGTTTCCGAGATATTGTCTCTTGAAAAATTACATTTTTGAACTTTGACAGCTTCTAGCTTTTTAACTGTACGTCTGAGAGCAAAACGGCTTACATGTCCCTATCTTCGATTTTTATTATCTCTCCAAAAGTGCCATTTTCCGGTTAAACCGGATGTAGGAAATATAATACTTCCGGTTTGACCGAAAGTAGTTACTTTTGGAAAGATAATAAAAATCGAAGATAGGGACATGTAAGCCGTTTTGCTCTCAGACGTACAGTTAAAAAGCTAGAAGCTGTCAAAGTTCAAAAATGTAATTTTTCAAGAGACAATATCTCGGAAACCATTAAGCATAGACTAATATTGCTTTTATTAAAAAATAATTATAATTTTATATAGAATTTAAAAATTTAATAATATATAGGGTGTTCCATTTAAAATATCGAAGTGGCTATTATTTTTGTGTGGAAGCGGCAACACTGTATTGTTAAAAATATTTTAGATAGGTAGAGCGTGTCCGTTTATGTAAACGACGAAATTTTCAGAACGATTCCTTTACTGGTTCGTCAGAAACGTCTAACGTTCCATCCACCGTGAATCACCCTGTATAATAACTGGCCTGGAACAAGATACTTGCCTTCATAAGGAGTTCGGGACGTTTTGGCGTGGGCCGGGGTGGTAAGTGGTTGGGGGAACACGCTGGGGTACGCAAAAAGGATCGCCGCTGCCATGTTTCGGAACCTTCCCTCAATCACAACTAGCACCACTGCTTACATCGGTAAATATCCCTTATCACATTCGCTGCCATGGCGGACACCGGTGTCTGATCAGCTATGATTTTACCACGCCACGTCAGACACCCGTGTCCGCTACAGTTATTCAACGACACTGCCCAGCGGACACACTTTTCTATAAAAGTTTTCATATGAGGTGTCTGTATTGGCGCTGCGGCATAGTCCACTTATCTTGGTTTTTTGATTGGACACTGTAAATGGATTTTATATAACACGTGTCTGCTATTGTGTCCGCTATGGCGAGCAGACTTAATTTTTTTAATTAATTTCCATACACGCCAGGGCAGACACCCAATATTTCAATGAAAATTTAAAGCGCGTTTTGTATTTATTTATTTTCTTTTAAGAAAGGTAATCAAAATGTTAACGCATTATATCAGGTGTTGTATTATAATAAACAGATATAAAGAAATCACTCTCTGGTTCTTCATTGGTCACAAAATACATAATTCTTCCGGTTCTGTTATTCATTTTTGCACAAAAATAGAATGTAATAAAATAAATCACGTAAATCGGCCTAAATTTGCAACGGAGAACTAACAGTAGACAGAATGTTATCTTACTTCCAACTGAAGTATCCTTACACTCCTTACAGTAGGGCTATAGCTCTATACGATGGGCGGATTTGATGTGTCCGCTATCTACGTCGTGTCCGCTAAGGTGTCCGCTGTGGCGTAACCATGTAAGAAAAATGTCTTCTCAGAGTGTCTTCTGTGGCGCGTTATGGGAAAATGGTTTCACCACGTCAGACACCGGTGTCTGTTTAGGTTTTATTTAAAAAAAACACGCAAAAAACAGCAAAAAAAATCTGCTATACCCAATAGTCTTAGAATTGTCGTATCTTATAGGATTCAACCTTGGCCTGGGAGGCCATTTTTACAAATTTGGCTTGGCAGCGAATGTGTTATATTGCTATTAACTTTTTTATTTCGAAAAAATATTGCCCAATTTTAGAAATAAATCAAAGCAAACCGCCCTGTATAAAATGATATCGGTAAAAATAAAACAATGGACAGGTTATTGATTAAACATTTTTAATAACACCGAGCCCGATTCTTTATATTATTGTGTTGACTTAGGTAGGTCACCATAGGAACACAATAACAAATTATATTAATTGACATCGCGGTGACAAATTATTTTATTATATGAAATTAGGTTGTTGTTTACTTTTTATTTTTAGTTATTCAAGATAAGCTATGAGCGTGTCCGATAGTTCCGAAAAATTAAATAGTTGTGACACTTGCCAAGATATCAAAAATAGGGAATTTGAAAAAGCTTCGTATTTGAGCTACGATGAACAGGATAGCTCATCAACTTGCTCGAATTCTGTGGGAAAAACAAGCAATTATGAATCTTTACACCTCGACTTAAATGGGAAGAAATTGGACGGGCACAAGTCTACTTCCAGAAGTATAGTTCAACAGAACAAGACGTTTTCGTCCGAGAAGATACGAGAAATTGATAGATGCAATGCAAGGCTTGTTGATAAAATACTTTATCATAGCCGTAGACCCAACCGATACAAGTCTACCTCGATTATTTCAGCACCTAAAGTAACAAGTTCTGAAATTAACAGAAGACGACATCAAGAAAAAATTAGTAGAGAAAATGAGGTAAATGAGAGTAGGGCAGGGCAAACTTAAGTACTTAGGTCATTTTAAATTTATCCCATAGTCTTATCCTTACACCTAAGCTTACAGAAAAGGTAAGTTTTCCATTTTTTTTTTCATTATAGGAATTCTCAACGTCATTCCATCTATTGTCAACCTACAACCCATTTCGCATTTTTTTTTTTTTAGTTTATTATATTTCATTAACTAACATTTAAATAAAAGCAATAGCTGCTTTTTATTTGCATCTTGGATCAGGTCAATTTGACCCAGATCACTAAAATTTGACAATTGGATGTTTTATTTACAAACTGATCTGATTTGTAAGTGACCCAGTCACTTTCCCCTTTGCCCCTAATTGCACCACCCGCAAATTTCGATCACTTAAAGTGAACTGAGCCGTGTTTGATTGGGAAAGTGATTTGGATCGATCTGATTTTAAAAATCAGTTGGGATCACATTGACCGTGGGATCACTTACCAATCGAACACAAATCAGATCAGTTGGAATCAGTTAGATCGATCCGGATCGATCTGAACCTGCGAATCGAATACGCCTTAGGTCAGAAGTAAAAGGTGGGAGTTGTTTTGACAGATACTTGGCGTAGCCTAACCTCAAACCACAGATAAAAATATTTGCCCGTAATCTAAAATCAGAGGATTCGGAGGAGAAATAAGCTATAATCAAAGTGTTTATTTCTTGTAAAATATAATCAAATCGAGAATAACAATAACATCAACAAAATTTACGTCACAAATGACACTGACGTAGTCCGAAACAGAATAATGCCCAGTTGTATAGGTTCTGTTTAATTTGAACGCTAAAGATAAGATTAAGGACCACTTTAATGTTAAGATTAATAAAATATATCAGTTTTATAAGTCCCGGTTAAACCAAATAGTCGCTATAACTTCATGGCGAATTTTAAACTAAAAACTGAACCTAACCTATCATATCTTACCGTTTTACAATTTGTTGCCTTGAACGTATAATATAATAATAAAATCACATCATCATCATATTTTATAATATAAGTATTTTAGGATTTTTAGGTTATATGTTAGAAGTATGTCCTTTTTTCCTATTTTAATCCTAAGATTGATTTTCAACGGGTGCTTTTTGGCCTGTTAAATTAACTGTTAGTTGAACCCCAAGTTTGGCACTAATCGCGACCTATAATTCCAAACCAACGGTTAATCTGAACATTTTTAGATAACCGCAATCTGTAACAATGAAATGCCGATTAACCGGAACCTATACAACTGGGCATAAAAGCCAGTTTTATTTGATGCATTTTGGATCAGATCATTTTAGGTCAGTTCATTTAAAAGTGAACTGATCGAGAATGGAAATAAAAAGCAGCTATTATCGTCTGCACATTATTTAGGTAATATCTCGACATATTACAAAAATATCAATTTATTTCATTGTTTATTTTTGGAGAATTGTATAGTAATAGAACAATGACATAATAATGCTTGTAATAATGTTTAAAAATTTTCAGCCGATATATTTCACCATACAATTCTCCTAAAATAATTCATGAAATTCATTGATATTTATTTAATATATCAACTTTTACCTATGGAATATGCAGCCGACATTGATTTTATTTAAATCTTGTGTAAAAGCTAAGAAATATAAATATACGTGAAATAGGTTGGCAAGCGTGTTGATATTCCCACCTTAATAATTTGGTAAATATCCATTATACGCTCACAATTTTGGGTCGTAGATTACGAGTCTGAAAACGTTTTTGGCTGGAAACGCTTAGTTTTTGAAATATTCTTTTTACGCGCTTGGTCTGATGCAAAAGTCGCATTTATATCCATTGCTATTGCTAAGCCAAGAATTAAGAAAAAAATGAGGAAAACGGATAGTTTTATTTATTATTCTCAACCAAGTTAAAAAGTTTATTACAGAGAATATAACACAGTTTGGTACTTTTCTCACTGATTTTCCTTCTTGGGGACTAAAAAAAAAATATAACCCCCCTGGTTCCTCTACCTTAGGGTATATTTTTTAAAAATATATTTCTTAAAAATATTAGTTTTTCTAAAAATTTTTTACCTTATACCGTGCGAGCAAAAATGATTTGCATCAAAGTGGGCTTGGATTAAAAAACGTATTGCTTGGTTTAGATTACAATGATATGGGGACGCGATATATCTAACCAAATCTAGGTTAAAGTTTTGTCAAATTCATATTATGACATGATATGCCAAACTAATGAGTAATAAAATAAGTACCTAGACAAATACAAATTTATTTTTGTTGTTTACAAAATTAACAAAAAACTAAAAAAAAAATGGGGATTTTCACTACTCCACATGCGTGTATTCTGAGAATTCGCATAACCGGAGAGGTGGAACCAGGCTTCATCCGAAAAAAATGTCAGGTCTAATAAATCATTTCTGTCCCATAAATTGTGGGTAAACCATTGAGAGTAATTCCTGCGTCTTTCAAAATCTGCGGCTTGTATTTCTTGGCATACTTGCACTTTATAAGGAAATAAATTTAGCTGGTTCTTAAGAATAGTCCTGCATGTTCCATAAGATTTTCCCACTTCTTGGGACAGGCGTCTTATAAAATTTGTGGGCGTATTTTGCATTATTTCACGAACGTTTGCAACAAGTTCTTCTGTTCTTACAGATGGTCTTCCTGCTCCTTTTTTGTGTTGTATAGAACCTGTTTCCCTAAACACAGCCACGGTTCTTTTCAGGCAATGATAAAAATCACTAGCTATAAAAGCAACGTTAGGAAAATGTTCGAGAAAATCGTCCATGCCCAAACCCGGATTGTATTGCCACTCACCATTTACTCCAACCCCATTTCGAAAATACGCTTTAACCATAAACGTTTTGCGCTGTTCCGTAAAGCCCATTGTGTGAATTGTTCAAGAAATTGGAAAAATTAGCGATAAATCAAATTACTTGTAACGACTGTCAAAGATGACGGAATAACTGATTGATTGTTAATTCAGGTAGTTACTGACACCCAACCGGTATTAAGCTCTACGGCTAAGCATTACGTCCTTAGATGCAATGCCCTCTTTGATGCAAATAATTTTTGCTCGCACGGTACTTATTCTTTACGAAAATGGCGATGAAATTTATTAACTGGTGTAAGCGTTTTCCACCGCAAGCAATTATTACTCTACTTTCCCCTAATATATCGCGCTTTTATCAAATTTTTCTAATGCATATTAAATTTTATTTCAGATTTTACTTAAAAAGATACAATCTGTCAAACCTTGTGTAAGATACACTTAGTCCAGAGAACTTTTGAAGCAATTTAAATTATATCGACCTGTTTATTGTACAGACATTATTTATCTAATATACATTGTTATTATTAATAAATTTGTTATAGTAATTTTAATCAGACATTTTTTTCGTTTGATTTTTCCAGTTTTAGTTCAACGAGCACATGATAGTGATCTCAGGTTTTAAATAAATCCATTTCTTCGAGTTGCTGTTGCTAAAAGTGCATCCTCGAATTGTGTTGGTATTAATCAATAACTTATTAATCAACAAATCATTTCATGCATAAACGATGAGGCGATATCTCACTGTTGTAAAATGAAATCCTGGCACCAAATCAGTTACTTTACAGACCATGGTTCTCACAATACGTTATCACTATTTCCCCAATAACATAACATTTCTTCGTCCTTGCATTTTTGGTTGACTGTTTAAGGTACCCAAGAGCTTGTATGTTTACCCTTAATAACTTTGTTATTTAATTGGCGCAAGTGGAAATACCCAAAACCAACGGTATATACCCTTAAGGTGGAATTCTCAACGTCATTCCATCTATTGCCAACCTAGAACCTATTTCGCGATGCTTTTTTAGGTTATTATTTGATTAACTAACATTTAAATAAAATCAATATCGTCGGTACAATATTTAGGTAATATCTGACATATTACAAAAATATCAATTTATTTTATTGCTAAGTTTGGGAGAATTGTATAGTAAAAGAAGAATGACCTAATAACGTTAAAAAAAATCTTACCCGATATTTTTCGCTACCTATACAATTCTCCTAAAATATTTAATAAAATTCCTCGATATTTATTTAATATGTCAATTATTACCTATAAAATATGAAGACGATAATGATTTTATATAAATTTTGTATAAAAGCTAGAAAAATTAAGTAAATATACGCGAAATAGGTTATAGGTTGGCAAGCATGTTGATACTCCCATCGCCTTAATTAAAGGTTTATTTTCTTGCTTGTTATCTAAGCAAGATAGTATCAATGGTTGAAAGAAAAACCTTTTTTTGGCCGTGGAAGGAGGAAGCATAGTTTGAAACTTTAAACAAAAATAGACATAATTTTACAATATATTTTATTATGTATTAAGATATACAGGACCGATTTTTACATCTTTTTCATTATAACTAGGGTACTAGTATCACATTATAAAGTTGGGGTTGGGCGTCGACATCATTTAAACGTTTTAAAAAAACTCTAAATAACATTTCGTCGACATTTTAAATTTAAAACTTAATCATTGTTTATAAACTTGATTTAACCCTTTGCTTATATTTATTACTCTATCGGCGGGTTGCACAGAACTATATTTCTCTGATAGTTTAATTGTGCAATAAACAGACAAAATATAATCGGACTTGTAAGAGCCGTCAGGTCCCCAGTTCTTATAAAATATAAGGGGATTTCGCGCAAAGACAATATTGGCCTTGCCAGCCTCCGATTAAATTTTGTCTTTATTACGCGGTTAATCTAACAGAGACAAAAAAGATTTCTATATTTTTTTGTACAACCCGCTGTAAATCTTTGTGAAGTATCTCAAAAAATAAATAAACGTAGGCGTAGTAAGTAAACATGGACTTAATATTTTGACAACAATGTATAGAAAATACGTGTCTATAAAAGCAAAAAAAAAATAAGTATGTAGGAACACAGCATTAAAATAATCACAAAACATAATAATAATAATTAATTACAGTTTTTCATGTAAAATAATATAAAATGATATGAAAAAGGTCACTTGTTACCCCAAAGGTCGGTTATAAAATAATAATTATGCATTTGTGTTACCAGTCCGGTAAGTAGTAAAAGTTTAGATGTTAAGGAATATGGATATATCAAACAAATCCCGAATTTTTAAACAAGTACGACTGTAACATGCACTTAACAGATATATGACGCAAACGTCTTATTTCGTACTGTTCTTTTGACGTTTGGTATTTTGCATTTTAACGCTTTTCTCGTTTTCCGGTACGAATCAAAATAAGTCATTTTCCTAACCAGTGCGGAAAATACACTTCTCGCGAGTAAGGAACAACATACAGGGTTAGGAAAAATTACCAGAACGGTCGATTATTTCAAAATATACAGGGGTTATCAAAAAACGTCTTATATAAAAAAATGTAGGGCTGTTAAAAATCTACATATCGGTGATAAACTAAAATATACAGGGTCGCCCACAAAGTTGTGGAGAATGATAGTTATATTTTTTTAAATGGAACACCCTGTATATTTTTACACTTTTCAGTTCCACATAAAATTATAATTATTTTTTATAAAATGCATTATTAGTCTATACTTCATAGTTTCCGATATATTGACTCTCGAAAAGTGACATTTTTGAACTTTGACAGCTTCTAACTTTTTAACAGTACGTCTTAGAGCAAAACAGCTTACTTATCTTCAATTTTTATTATCTTCCCAAAAAAATCAACTTCAAGTTAAACCGGAACAACTATATTTCCTGCTTTCGTGTTACATCCGGTTTAACCGGAAGTTGATTTTTTGGGAAGATATTAAAAATTGAAGATAGGGACATGTAAGCCTTTTTGCTCTAAGACGTACTGTTAGAAAGTTATAAGCTGTCAAAGTTCAAAAATGTCACTTTTCGAGAGTCAATATCTCGGAAACTATGAAGTATAGACTAATAATGCATTTAATAAAAAATAATTATAATTTTATGTGGAACTGAAAAATGTAAAAATATACAGGGTGTTCCATTTAAAAAAATATAACTATCATTCTCCACAACTTTGTGGGCGACCCTGTATATTTCAATTTATCACCGATATGTAGATTTTTAACAGCCCTACATTTTTTACATAAGACGTTTTTTGATAACCCCTGTATATTTTGAAATAATCGACCGTTCTGGTAATTTTTCCTAACCCTGTATGTATGTAATTATTTCCTGTTTTTAAGTTGTTGTGTTCTATTTAAGCTTTTTAAACCAAGATAACATTATAATAAGATGTCAGATTGTTAGTCTGACAAATGTCATCCTGGTTTGAAAAAGATAAAATGAGCAATTTAAACGAAAATGCAAGATTTGGGTGCCAATCTATCCAAGAAATAAAAAAATCGATAGCTGGGCACAGTTCTCAGAGTTTCTAATGGTAAGAAATTATAAATTGGAAAATGTACTACTGTGATGGAACTGGCGAAAATACTCGAAGATTACGCCTTTAATATGAAGAAGGGTCAAAGGGGAAAAAATCGTCTGTAAAGGCTATAATGGAACACTACAGCAAAAATGATTCAAGAAATGTATTTTACAGAATAAGAAATAAAGATTGACCCTTTTACGGATATTTCCTTTTTAAATGCGCGAATGACAAGAGACGCAAAGAGACAGCAGCTCCAAAGTTGTCGGGAAAAGAGGAAAGTAAGTTCAAAAGCATTATCCACCAAAGATTTACTAACAATAATGCAAAGCTACAATGAAGAAAACCCCGATGAAGCACAAAAAAGTTTTTCCATCTCTACTCATTTGAACTAGCTTGGAGATGCAATGAGGCCGTAAATTGCAAAATTCAATATTTTCAAAAGGAGTTTGATACCATGGGAAAATTTACCGGACGAATTGAATATAACAGCCTATTTTCCAAGACAGCTCAAGGTGGGTCAAAAGGATTGGCAAACAGCAAATGATTGATAAGAAATTCATCAAACAAAGACTTATGCCCTGTAAGATTATTTTTAAAATTATTGGAAAAAAGAGGACCAAACATTTTCACAGACAAACTATTTCTCTCCGTTCATCCAAACTGACAGAAGGGATGTTATATTATTATACGACAAAATTAACTTGAAATCATACCACTGTCAACAGAAACAGCGATTGTAAAATATTTAATTAATAAACAAACTGATGCCAACGTCTTGTCATGATTTGACAAGCAAAATTCATCCAAATTGTTTTGTTAAAAATCCGTAGCGCTGACTGTAAGGCGCCTTCTCAAATGGACCTCTCCCCTCGGAGACACCCTTCCACCTGGTCTGTCAAAGTGCCATTGCGAAGTGGCTAGTATTTATTGTCTCACTCACTCCTTTAAAATCGAGAAGGCTGTGCTACACAAATAGAATATCAACTAACTGTGAACGATTGTCTAAAAATTGTATCCTTTGAACCTGAGTGATCTATGGGAAATGGCATGTTGGAAATTTCACGTGCCATTGAAAATCACTTACACATAGAGTCGATTCACTCAGTAAACCTGCAAGATGGCCGACATGTCATATGACAAAAGTCATATTCCAGCTAAATAAAATAAATTTTTGCATTTTCAATGACTTTTGTCATATGACATGTCGGCCATCTTGCAGGTTTACTGAGTGAATCGACTTTACCTACAATATTATAGTCAAAGCTTTATCAACAATTATAGGCTTACAGGAAAATCGCAAGTAGTCACCTTTTACCGCTACTGCATCCAATGTTTAAAGTTTTACAACTAAGCTGGTTCTTAGGTTACGAAATATTATTTGCTAGTCGTCTTGAAACAACCACTTGAATGTGCAATATATAAAATAAGAACTAATCACACGTAAGACTAGAAATTATTGTCAAATATGAGATTCTTATGTTAACAATTTAAATTAGAATTTTTTCTGTACCTTTTTAACTATCTTAATCTGTACCACAAAGCAGGTTTAAAGGAAAAAGGGTGTTAACAGTCCGCAAGAGGTACTTTAAAAGACAGGAAGTCAGACTTTACACTTAAAACTATTCAATTTACAAATGAAACATTCTTTTGTGTATTCAGCGTAATTTATTTAATATCGCCTAGCGCTTTCGGCCCATTATGAGACCACCATCACGGCTTATGTTTTAAAAGAAAAACACAAAAAAGAGTAAAAAACAGCTTTTATACTTGTTTGTGTTTTTCTTTTGCACACACCTCACAGTCGCCACGTCCGGCCAAAACTGAGTTCAAAAAGTAATCACCAGAAAATTCCAATTTATCAAGTATGCTTGGTGGAACTACGATCCGTAGCAATTTATACGGTTTCGTAAGTATCTTAAGTAATTCAAGGGTTTTGAAAAATATGCAATTGTAGAAAAAGTATAGAAAATAACAAGTCAGAAAACCTATTGCCTTCGGGTCAGTTCATCAAACTGTGTTCGAAAGGTCGTTTTTAAACATTGTTATTCAATGTACTATTGAACGAGGGCAAAACTAGAAAAATAAGTAGGAAAAAACTGATTCCTCTGTGTTTTTACATTAAAAGGAAATTCAGTTTTTGACAATAGTGAAACATTATTATTACAATTATTTTGATTTTTCAAATATAAAAATAATTTTTGCCCTTATTTAAACAAAGTATGCTTTTAGAGAAATAATGTTCACTGGTCCTAATTACATTCCAGAGTAATCTAGAACAATGCATTTACCCTATTTATAGGTTTTAAACTGTTCCAATATTCAAACAATAAAATCTTATTGCTAGAGTCCGCCCAAATGTGACGTCACAATATGCGAGAAAATTTATGCCCGTCAGCATACCGATGTTAGTATATTGTGGTATAGATGTGCATTATTAGAAATTATAAGGGAAATAGTTTTAAGAAAAATGAAAGCCAATCATTTCTGATATATTATTATTTTTTCTAATTAGAAATCTCCTATTACTGTTTAGGCCGGTTTTGTTCACTACACTAAAAAACATTTCTGGCAGTGGCGGTTGCTCTATAAGGCCGCGTGGCCGCGCGCCCCTCCTAGGAATTTTAACATAACACACAAATTAAATGTTTATTTAAATATTTATTATTACTATTCATTTTAATACTAATGTTATTATTATTCATATAGGTAGTTAAAATTTCTAAATTTTAAAAACCATAGCAACTCACCAATTCTGAACTCATCTCTAATTGTCCGTTTTCGTTGACCAACGATAAGCAAGCCTCCTCGTCTGAATTTTAGATAATTGAATTCCGTCGTTGAAACGCTGCGACGGACGGTGAATCTCGCCTGGCGTATATAAATTTCGCCGAACGTCACCCGTTTATATCAGAGTTATTTAGGGACTCAACGGCCGCGGTATTTTAGCGCCTACATTCCTCTATACATTTCGGACTTTGTTGTGGCGTAAGCGCGTGTCGAGTTCGAACTAATAAAAATGAATATCGTCAATAATACCTATAATTCAAATAAATTTTTGTAGGCTGCCATTAGCGAATAAACTTAAAATTAAAGTACTGGGGAGGCCGTTGCCAGATATAAAGTTATCACAAACTTGTGAACGACGGGCCGAAAACCGATCTTTTACGCGTCGGTTTTCAAAAGACATTTATAAATGTATGTATTAATTCACCTAAAATTTTTTTTATAAATAGATACTTTTTCGAGCAATTTGCTTGTCATTTGGTATTTGATTTCTATTGCGCCCCTCTAAACACAAACCCCACGACACGCCACTGATTTCCGGTAATTAAAACAACTCACATACACAATGATATACATCAGTTTTAGACAAGGAGTTACAAGCACCGCGGTTTAGGTAGCATTTTTTGGAAATTTATTTAAACTTTGTGTCAATTAAGAAGATACACATATGGACGCTGACAAGATGTTTATTTGTTACACAAAATGTTTAAATCGAAATATCTCGCAAGTTATGCCCCTTGTTGTATTAAAAGGAAAACATTTTAATACAAGCCTTTTTACATTGCTTAGAATATTTATCTAAGGCCGTCTTTATACTGGAAATTCGCTGGTTTGGTTTACTATGGCAGCCTTCAACCTGATAAGTAGCTTCTAGATTAGGAGATGCAGAGAAGCATAAACAAACAACTGATGACACTTTTACTTATGCAATTTCAGCAAATTTCCTATTTTTTAAAGATATTAATTGTGTGCTACCAAATTTCGATGAACAAGGATACAAAAACCGATACACGATCATGCAAAACTGTCACTTCTGCACATCGAGCCAATGCACGCGCGCAAATGTGACTGTGTATGTGGCCAAACTGTGTCATGTCAGCCAGGAAGGACCAACTTTTTCTAATTAAAATTAGCTTTAATTTTATTGCTTTATATTCCCCAATTTCTTAGTAGACGTTGTCCATTGTCAAGCAGGTTTCTCCATAAGCTTACGAAAACACATATACACAAAAATAAAATCATAAATATCAATACAATCAATCAAAACCCTACTAAATCCACGTATTGCCTAATTTTCCCATCGAAGCCCAAATTGCAATTAACTGAGAACAGTGTAAACACATCGCGGCAATGGTAAAACATACTCGTACATAAAGGGTTAGTTGAAATAATCGGAACGGCTAATTTGCTTTAAATCTACCAAGGCTAAATCAATGAATTTTGGTACAGATGTTTTTTTTCAAATGTAACACTATTTTTTTTTTATTGAATTCGATTCCTCCCATCAACATTACCATTTCCTGATAGTATCAAATTTTTATCTCAAATAGTTCTATGGGAAAAAAAGTTAATTAGTTTCAACTCTAACTCTAAAAAATCCAATCTATTCCCATTTAAAAACGTTTCAAATAATGTGGAAAGGAAGGTTGGTAGACATAATATACCTAATAGTATCGATAACGATATAATAACAACATACAACTACTAACAACATAGTTAGTAAAAATTACTTACATATTATAGTACACTACATTAATTTGATTATAAAACCGATAATATGTAAGTAATTTTTACTAGCTATGTTATTGTTAGTAGTTTGTTGTTATTATATCGTTATCGATACTATTAGGTACATTATGTCTACCAGCCTTTATTTTTCATATTATTTAAAATGTTTTTAAATGGAAATAGATTGGATTTTTTAGAGTTAGAGTTGTAACTAATTAACTTTTTTCCCATAGAACTATTTGAGATAAAAATTTGATACTATCAGGAAATGGTAGGGGAGAATGGCCCAAAATGATCCCAGCGGGCAAAACGACCCCCCCCCCCCCATATTATCTTTAATACGGATGGTGCCATCTATGGTTTTCATAAGCCACTATACCTTCCTTGTCTTCCGACGAGTTGTGCTTGTCAGTTGAATCGAAACTTGTTAGCGGCTGGTGCGCTCTATCAATAAAAAAGTGATTTTTGCTTATTCTGATCTAAGGTACGTACCTACAGACTTTTGTAACAGCTTTTGACAGATAACAGGAATGTTAAAATGTAGTATATTTCTTAGAAGCTTATTACTTTAGCTGTTAGCTATATTTTAAGATATTTGTAAAATTTTTAAACTCAACGACTAAGTGAGAAACATGGCGGTTAGTAAATTTAGCACATTCGGGCAAAATGATCCCTCATGAGGTATACAGTAAAACGATTCCGGGATCATTTTACCCGAATTTTTTGGTCTAGTAAGTTTTCTTATTTTTAGTTTTATGATAAGAATGTTTGTATTTTCTTACTGTTTTCTCTTAAATAATGAAGTACGGCCTATCTGTTTTTGTAAATATTGACTTTATAATCAACAATTTTGCATTTTTTCTTAAATTAAATTGTGGGATCGTTTTACCCTACCAGGTAGGGTAAAATAATCCTTTTGACCAAGTTCATAATTATATAAATAACATTATTAGGTTTTTTTATTAAACACTCTGCGCATCCAAATCTGAAAGCATAAGAATTGGGGAATCCCATAACTATGATTATGGATCCGCCTTAATCATACACTCGGTTTACGAGGAATTTTCCCGTTAGGGGGATCATTTTGGGCCATTCTCCACTAATGTTGATGGGAGGAATCGAATTCAATAAAAAAAAGAGTAATGTTACATTTAAAAAAAAAACATTCCTTAAGTTACAGAAAAAACTAAAAATCTGGCAACGTCGCAATTGTCAATTTTCAATTCAATTTTTTAAGTTAATCACCTGTACCAAAATTCATTGATCCTTGGTAGTTTTGAAGAAAATTAGCAGTTCCGGTTATTTCAACTAACCCTGTATACACAGCCTGCAATGTTATAGGGATTTGACGTTTATGAGGTTACGTCTAGCATATTTGTGTTGGAAACGATGTTTCATGGGTAATAGATTACTTACTCATCTGGTATTTTTGTTGCTTATTTGATACAGACAGATAGCAATAATATCCTTCTTCTATATATTGTTCACGGTTTGACGATGGGCAGTGGTTTTAAGGCAAATGTGGTATATATTTCTAAAAACTAAATGTATAAGTACCTTTTTATTTCTTAAAAAGATTATTTAATAAATATTTAAGTCACTGAGAAGTATAGGATTTTCTAAAAATCTAGGATGCGGTAAAAACCTTTAAAAATTATTAATTTAAAACCTAAAATATAACCAATAAAATATTCATTAAAAATAAAGACCTATCGCCCGTATTCACTAAAGAATTTTAAATTTAGTGCACTCAAAATATTTAGATTTTATAGTATTTGTATTTTTACCGTGTTATTGTTTTAATAAGCCATAATATGATAAATATAGATTTAGTTCTATAACTTCTATATTAGTCTGTGTCGCTAGAAAAAACGCCATTTAATGGTACAAGCAAGCCACTTGGGATAGTTATTAGGAACAATATTTTAATTGATTTGGCTCGAGACGAATAAAATTTTTTCCCTTATAATCGAGTTTTCTTCATTTTTTTAATAATGGCCATCAAACAATTACTAAAACTGCACGAGATAGGTTTGATTATACTATAATTCGGGTGTAAAGAATTCAACAAAAAATAATTTCAAGGCTATTCGACCTCAAAACAATTGATTTAAATGTAAAATATTAAATATCGCATCATTTTCTTTCAAAAGTATTTTTAAATGGAAGGCTTAAGTTTTTGTAAATTGCACCACTTTGCAAAATAAGACTCAACGCAACCCACATAAAACTTCTTAGTTTTGACAATGCCTTATTTCAGATACATTTTCTTTAAAGTAGCGCCTTATTAAATGTGTATTTTTCTACAAAATCAAAATTGGGCTATTAAAATTTGGTCGCATGTGATGCAAAGTTTATTTGTTTTTGACCATGTATAAGGTAACTTCATAAAATAAGTATTTTTGAAAACGTAGTTTGTGTCTGAAGAAATACACCTTAATATTAAGACAAAAAAGAACACAGTGTCATCAGTAAAGTGTTCATTAAGTGGAAAATAAATTTTAGTGGTGGGTAAAAAATTAAAATTATCTTATGGAGCTGAAATTTTGCATGTGGGCTAGAAACTGCATTTAAAAAAACTTTTTCTAATAAATTTTTTCGATATTTTCAGAATAACCCCACTTTTGAATTATTTTCTGGAAAAAATTAAAATTTGACAGATAATGCGAATCACGTGACGTATTTTTTTGCTTAATTTTCATCTCGATCGAAGCAGAACTTGATGCCAAAGTCAAATTTCAAATAAAGCTATTAATAAAAAAAAACATATATATGATGCGGACTTTACTGGTCACTGTATATATAAAAAAAAATTAAATCACTTTTTATGCAAATTTATAATATTTAAGTCGATAACTTTACCCTGCCATTTAAGAATACTTTTGAAAGAAAATCATGCGATATTTAATATTTTACATTTAAATCAATTGTTTTGAGGTCAAACAAGGTCGAATTGCTTAGTAATTATTTTTTGTTGAATTCTTCACACCCGAATTTTATAGAAAAGAGTATAATCAAACCTATCTCGTGCAGATATAAATTTTAGCAATAATTGTTTAATGGCCATTTTTAAAAAAATAAAGAAAACTCGAGTCCTACGGGAATTTTTTTTATTCGTCTCGCGCCAAATCAATTAAAATATTGTTCCTAATAACTGTGCCAAGTGGCTTGCTTGTATCATCAAACGGCGTTTTTTCGCAATATTCACACGAGCGCAATAGACTATATTAAAGAAAACAGTACCTATAAATAAAAAAAAACATAAAAATATTTGCAATACAGGACTTATCCTGGTCATTTAAAACCTGGAACTGTCAATCAAAGACGGTTTTAAATTTAAACCCATTTAGTGAATACGGCTGTATTAGTATTAAATATGGGTAACCCTCAATAAAATTTAACTAGCTACTAAAATGCGGATGTATAACTACAGTATGGCTATTCTATTAAAATGTTTTGTTCTAATGAAGCCATAATTGTATTGTCACAAAACATGTTTATAATATCCGTTTAAGCACAAGACGTGAGGTAAGTACAGAATCAAAAAATATATATTTGAGATACAAACTAATAAAATTTAAAAAGAGATTTTTCGATTTTATCCTCTAATGGGAATATTTATTCTACACTATATTTATCAAATCATACTTATATTCATAATTTTTCCCCTTTTTTGCTACTTCGCTTTGTAAAGTTAAATAGCTTTCGTTTCTTCTTCTTTCCATCCACTTCTTCGATAAGCGAGGAATCTGTGGAACAAACGTCATCTTCTAGAGATATCGCTTTTTTTGGTACATCTGGTATTTCTGGTATTGGCGATGGACGGGAAGTCACAACTTTAGGATTGTCTAATGTTCCCTCCGAGGAAGAAGCTTTTGGTTTCGGAATTTCTTCGACGTGTATGTCTTGCGAAAATGCCCTTAAGTTTATTTTCGGAGGTGGAGGTTTAACACTAATATTTGATTGACTGGCTGACTTGGTATGACTTGAACTCAAGTTGGTGTTAGCTCTGGTAGCAAGCTCTTCAGGAAATGAGCTAAAAAAATTTTAAAATAATTGATTGGACTTGTTCATTACGACTTATTTAGTATAAATTGCGATAGAAAAATTTATAGTTTTGCAGATGATACAAAAAATTTTATACCGATACAAATTGGGAAAACTTAAATAATAAAATTAAAAAAGATTTTAAAATTATAAAAAATTGGTTTGATAACAATTTGTTAACAATAAATTTTAATAAAACAAATTGTATTCCTTTTACTTTAAACCTAAATAACCTATCACGAAATATGAATAGTATTCAAATAAATGAAGACATTCAAATTTTTAAAGTTAATAAAATAAAATATTTAGGAATTATTTTTGACAGTAAATTAAATTGGAATTTTTACATAGAATACTTAATTAAAAAATTAAGAAGTTTACTACCGATTTTTAAAAACATTAAATTTTTTTTAAATGTAAGACATGGAAATATTCTATTACGCGTTAGTTAAAACTCATTTAAATTACGGAATTTTAGGATGGGGAGGAAAAAATAGAACTTTAGTTAAAAAATTAGAAATATTACAAAAAAGGTTTCTAAAAATTATATTCAATAAAGAATATCTTTATCCATTAAAAGAATTATATTCAGAAACAAAAAAATTGAACATAAGACAACTTTACATTTATAGCATCTTAATACTATATATATTTAAAAATAAAAACCTTATACAATATAAAAACCATAACATGATGATATCGTCATAAAAATGAAATAACCATAAAACCTAAAATCATAGGACAAAAAATATCAAATACATATTTATGTTTTTATTTAAACGATTAGTTACCAACAAAAATTAAAAAATTGATTTCATTAAAAAAATTTAAAGTCGAAATAAAAGCATGGATATTAAAAACAGACAATTTGAAAATATTTTTAGAAATGATTTAATTAATTAATATTGTTCTGAATAATTTATATAAGTAATATTTTTTAATTAAAAGTTGTAAATTAATAATTTTATTATAGGTAATATATTTCTTCAAAAAAAACTGCGTTTATATACTTTAAAACTTGATTTTTAATGCATATTATTTATGGTTTATGATTTTACATACTAAAACAAAAAATAAGATTTGCCTATAACACGCTTAGCTTCAGGGGATTCAAGAATAAGTTTATAGAAGACAACATAAACATATTTATTATATTATTAAATTTTAAATAAACTTATTATTATTATTATTATTATTTTAACGAAGTAAATGAAACTTGTTTGTACTTTATTGTTAAGTCACTATTATTTTAAAATTTCATGACCACAGACCACAAACAATAGTAAAGGCAAAATAATTTCGCAAGATGGGCAATTAAATATTGAACACAGCATGAATATCTAATAGTTTTTTAATTTTTACGTTTTAGTGTCGACGTCGCCCAGTGGCGCACCCAGGGGGGGGGGGGGGGGCAAGGGGGCCTTGGCCCCCCCAAAAACCCCAATGAAATAAAAATTATGAAAGTGGATAAGTATTTTAAAAAGTCAATTTTCTTAGATTTACCTCACGGGCCTCGTTTGAGGGGGGCCAGGTGGGGCATTTGCCCCCCCCCCCCCCCTCCCCCTGGAAGTTGACTTATTGACAAAAGTTGACTTATTGAGGTTTAATATGGTTTGATTGAATTTACGAATTTATTATTTCGAGTTTTCCTTTATATTTTTGTTATTATTTTGGGGTAGTAAAGACTTATTTTAATAAAAATAAACAGTTTTAATGCCAAAACGACTATGAATGTTTGAGAAACAATTTTAGCTCATTAAGCAAAAAATTGAAATTAAAATTAAGGGAAGACCTAAACTCTCGAAATTAACTTGATACATACCACACAGTGTAAATCTAGGAACTTTATTGTTATTGATACGTTTGCTGCAAATAAAAACAGATGAATGAACTTTACTTTTAAACAATGTACCCACTAATGAAAAATAAATTAGCCTTTCTATTTTTTATCTTATTTCATTTTCAATAGAATAAGAAGGTAATCATAAATTTTTAAAATATTTACTATAATAATTATTGACCAAATTTGGGCGTGGTCTTAAAAAAAATTTCGCCTGCGGCGCATTTCGCCTACAACAGGCTTTTAGTACACCCCCAAGTTAACAAGTTAACAAGTCACAAGCCGCCAATGCCCCCCCCCCCCCCCCCTAAGAAACCGTTTAACGACTCCCATGACTAGGCTATTGCGATCTTCCCTGCAAGAGTACCTGTTAAAAAAGCTCCAAAGTTCTAGAAAAATGCGTAACTTAAAAGTTTATTAAAAAATTTGCTTCCAGCACTGGTTGGCGGGCCCCCCCTAACATAAAATCCTGGGTGCGCCGCTGACGTCGCCAATTTATAATATTTCTATTTTAGTTTAATTTTCATACTTTTTATTTAATTTACCACGAAATAGAGACAAAATACATTTTAAACGGCTTATTAAAAATATTATTTTTATTTTTTTCATGTTGGCATTACTAGTAGTAGTAGTAGTAGTAGTAACATGTTTTATGTAATAAAAAAGTTACAATTAAATATTTTTTAGAACATTTTTTAAATTTTAAAACGCAACCTTCTTTAAACAAAAACATTCTTCTTCTATAATTCCCGTCGATGATCGACCCTGACAAGTGATTTGTCTTCGAGCCCTGTTTCCTTCTGCCAAACTGAGCCTCACTGATGAGCCGTAAACGGCGAAACGCGTCTGGGGATGAGTTTGGCGGAAGGAAACAGACAAAACCTTTTCGAATTAAAAACATAAAAGTTAAGCAATTGGCAGACTGAATCAAATATTACGTTTTTTTTCACTAAACGTAACTTTAAAGTATTTTTTTAAAGTTTTGATGATATTTGAAATTTAACAGAATTTTCCAAATTAACAATATATTCTATCAAACCTCGATAAAAAATAGATTTATAGGTTAATGTTTTAGACACTCTATCCACATAAATTTGAATTTTGATGACATTTATCGCACTTTGACAGACTATAGCGTTTTTGGAGAAAAATGGCTTGCGTGTTCAAAATGTTATTTTTCAAATGCCGATCTTTACCACCCATAGTAGTGTTCATACTATGATCAGTCGGATGGATATGCATCAGTGTGAAACAAAAGGGTGTTTCGAAGCCCGTTAAGCCCGATCGGAAATGACAAGGGACCTACATTTGAAAATAACGAAAAGAAAAATTAAAATACTTACGTGCCACCAATTTGGAAAGAAAAATTATTACCACCGTTCGATCTTGACTCGTTGGCATTTTCGTCCTGTTTTCCCAATTCGCTCCCGGATGAGTCGTCTTCATACAATGATGACATATGATGACCTTCCGAATATGATGAAGGACCTACAACAGGTTTATCATTTATTATTTTAGAATCTATCAATCAAACTACATATTGCAAGAGATTGATTTATCAGATTGCTAAATTGGTTCATTTGGTTTAAACTGTATTATGTAAATACATCATTTTAATTAGGTACTATTGTTTAAATATTTTCTTTTTGGCATTTTAAAAGTATTTAACAATTTAAAAATTGATAATATTAAACTTTCTGCTATATTGCCACAAATTGGCTTCGCCATGACTGCTTTGGCCAAATTCAATTTAGATCACAACTTATTGGGCTTTTTACAATTACTGAATTTATGATATTGACATCCTAAATTGAAACATATTAAAAATATGGGGTTATCATAAGTAAGGGGTATATTTCAACTTATACAGACCAGTGGCGGCTCGCCCGATGACGCAGGTGAAGCGCTGCTTCACCTACCTTTTCACCTACCTACCTCATATTATTTCCAGACTGACTAAATAATTATTTAAAAATTCATTCGCTTCTATAACACTTTGTTTTCTGATATTATTTACATATATTATGATGCGTTTTATTCAATTAACAGAATGCTACAGATTTGATTTTATAACACACTGGAAAAACCATTCGGCAACCTGTAAAACGCGCTGCTTCGGGCTGTGAAGCAGAGTCTTGATGACGCTTCCGCTGGCTCACGTCAGACACGAGGGATGCGGCGGTTGCCATGACAACACGACGCGCGGTCACGATTCGGCCGGCGATAAGTGATGCAAACTTTCCACCTGCGTTTATGTCGCGTGCCGGGTATTGTTTCTTTGCGGTATTTAGTTTTATATTTCACAATGTTTGAGGCTGAGAAACTTATCAAAAATTTCGATCGAAAAAGAACTATTAAATTAACTTATACTTGCACAGCCATTTTACGAGGACATTATAAATAAGTTTGCAAATTTAAAGGACAGAAAAATTTGCCTCACATTTAAACAGTAAAATATTTCTAAATTAGTCATGTTATGTTACCTTCCTAATTTCCCTGATGTTACCGAATTTAGGTAAGTTTTTGATAGAAAATTCATATTATTAACATATTGCAATATTATTTTATGTATGTATGTATACGATCCAAATTTAAGTATCAGGTAGGGGGCAAGCGCGGATCCAGGGGGGGGGGTCATGGGAGGAGTCATGCTCCCCCCCCCCCCCCAAATTTATAGGTATGTTATGAAATTGAATAATTTATCATACACGTGTTTACTGCAAATATTAGAAAATAGTAGACAAAAACGAAATTTGGGCGTGGTCCCCAAAATTTTTCGCCTGGGCGCATTTATTGCGATGCTGCATCACCTATTCATAATGTCACGAGCCACCACTGATACAGACTGTCCGCGGATAGGGTTTACAATAGCACAAATGGATGAAAAATTTCATTTTTCGGGAAAAAGTCATTCGTGATAAAAAGTTTTGCTTGTAAAAAAAAATGCAATTCATAAAGAGAAAATTTTGATTTTTTATACAGGGTTCGCAAAAACCTCAAAAACATGATTTTTCTCCAAGAGTAAACTACCTTTATTTTTCATTTTTGACCAAAATCCCAACTAGAAAACTTATTTAGAATAACGTTTGTAATTTAAATACGAGATTTAAAATAAATCTTCGATTTTTTTCGTTTTTTAATTTTTAGAGGTAAATGGAAATTTGGCTGCTCAATAAAAATATTATTAGACTCTATTTTTATTATGGGTGGTGTGTATCTTATTTTAAAATTTTAAATGCATTCCTCCCATCTTTTGTAAAAACAAGGAATTTTTTTACCTTTTTATTACTTTTTACTATTATTTTTTTGTGTTATTTCTGGGATCATTTCATTTGTGAAATTAAAAATACATATTTCTGGTAACACCAAAAATCAGTTTTTAAAACTTTATGATACCCCTCTGTCATTGATAATGTATGTATTTCGACCGCTAATGCTGCTATCCAAAAAAAAAATCTTTTACCGCTAAAAATTAAAAAAACTAAAAAAATCGAAGATTTATTTTAAATCTCGGATTTAAATTACAAACGTTATTCTAAATAAGTTTTCTAATTGGCAATTTGGTCAAAAATGAAAAATAAAGGTAGTTTACTCTTGGAGAAAAATCTTGTTTTTGAAGTTTTTGCGAACCCTGTATAAAAAATCAAAACTTTCTCTTCGTGAAATGCATTTTTTTTACAAGCAAAACTTTTTATCAAGAATGACTTTTTCCCGAAATATAAAATTTTTCATCCATTTGTGCCATTGTAAACCCTATCCGCGGACAGTCTGTATATTGTTAACAAATCAAATTATTAACAAAAAGAAAATGGAATCTATTATAGTTGCTTACATAATGGGATTTTAGTGTATCTATGGAATACAAGAGAATTGTAGTGACAATTATTATTGATACAATATCAAACGAAATTATCGTATCCAGCAGTCTAATTTTTACCGCATTCATAACATTGTACTAAAACAATTTTTGTTCTCTAAAGTACGATAATTTCGTATGATACTTGTGTCGGTAGTTGTAACGACAATTCTTTTGTTTTCCAAAGCTACATTAAAATATCATTATGTAAGCAACTAGATTCTATTTACCTTAAGTTATTTATTTGATTTGTTAAAAATAGTACTGGGCAGTACTGGCCACAGCAGAGATCAAAGATAGATGTACAATGTACGCGTCATGTATAATATTAATAATAATAAAAGTTTATTCAAATATTTTTTTGACATTTAATGCTACTATATATATTTTTTTTGTATAAACTATCAATTCCGAACTCAGAAGTAAAATACTTGTGTTGAGTTAAATAATATAATATTTATTGTCAAGAATATATTCCATAATTAAGGCACAACTAGATTATAATATAAAACGAATATGACAATATTTTATTGGTATATTTTATATCACTACAGTATACAAAGATACAATACGTCATGTATAAAATATATATATTTATTTATATTATTCTATATAGCTTGGTATACAGGGTGATTCATTAAGGGTGACTACCGGCCATATCTCGGAAACTACTAAGCATAGAAACTTGAGAAAAAAAAAATTATGATTAAAGCGGTCATGAGAAAATTCTGGAAAATATTTTTAAGTTCCTAATTTCGCCGCAAGAGGGCACAAATCAATTTTTTTTTTTAATTCTAAATTTCTCCGAAAATTCCCATATTAATGTATAACTCTGATTACATCATCGAAAAGCTTAAACAATTCTGCATCATTTTGGTTTAAGGCTCGTTGGCGTACTGACCTTGATAAGAGTGGGGGAAGCTATTGAATGTGTAAACATTAAAATCGCTGTAACTTCTAAACGACTTATCCGATTTTACTAAATTTAAGCTTGTTTGAAAGGGAAAGGTAAGTATCTTTAATTGCCGTATCCAACAGTACACGATATAACAGTTTTTTCGATTTTATCCCGAAAATTCAAATCATACGGTATAACAATGACATCATAATCGGAAAGTAGATGAAATTTGCAAGAAAAGATGTGAAGACCGCAGTTCGATATCCTTGTTCGTTTCAGAGTTATCGCCAAAATAATAATTTTTAATACAAATTGCGCCCTCTAGCAATTTTATTAGAAACTATTGTGTACCATTGGATACAACAATTGAAGGTACTTACCTTTATTTTCCAAACAAGCTTAAATTTAGTAAAATGGGATAAGTCGTTTAGAATTTACACCGATTTTAATGATTGCACTTTTACTTGATAAGAGTGGGAGAAGCTATTGAAAGTGTAAACATTAAAATCGGCTGTAACTTCTAAACGACTTATCCGATTTTACTAAATTTAAGCTTGTTTGGAAGAGAAAGGTAAGTACCTTCAATTGTTGTATCCAATGGTACACGATAGTTTCTAATAAAATTGCTAGAGGGCGCAATTTGTATTAAAAATTATTATTTTGGCGATAACTCTGAAACGAACAAGGATATCGAACTGCAGTCTTCACATCTTTTCTTGCAAATTTCATCTACTTTTCGATTATGATGTCATAGTTATACCGTATGATTTGAATTTTCGGGATAAAATCGAAAAAACTGTTATTATTACAAATTGCGCCCTCTAGCAATTTTATTAAACACTATCGTGTACTGTTGGATACGGCAATTGAAGATACTTACCTTTCCCTTCCAAACAAGCTTAAATTTAGTAAAATCGGATAAGTCGTTTAGAAGTTACAGCGATTTTAATATTTACACATTCAATAGATTTCCTCACTCTTATCAAGGTCGGTACGCCAATGAGCCTTAAACCAAAATGATGCAGAATTGTCTAAGCTTTTCGATGATGTAATCAGAATTATACCTTAATATGGGAATTTTCGGAGAAATTTAGAATTAAAAATTTTTTTTTTTAATTGTGCCCTCTTGCGGCGAAATTAGGAACTTAAAAATAATTTCCAGAATTTTCTCATGACCGCTTTAATCATATTTTTTTTTCCTCAAGTTTCTATGCTTAGTAGTTTCCGAAATATGGCCGGTAGTCACCCTTAATGAATCACCCTGTATATATTATTTATTAATGACGTTCTTAAATATATCTCTTGGATTGGATAATATCCAATTTTTAATTTTATTTCTATTATTACTTAATGATTTAATTATTTTAATTGACTGTGGTAGCATATCAAAAATATATGGATTGATGTTTAAAAAATGTTTGTGTGCTATTGTTTTGTTTACTCTATTTTTATATGTAATAGTATTTTTATGGCCTCACAGATCGAAGGTCCCGGGTTCGATCCCCGGTGCCGGCAACGTTGATGTTAAATTTGGAATTTGGATTAAGAGGTGCACCGTATTTCGGAAGAGACGTTAACGTTAAACTGTGGGTCCCGTGTTATGGATGTTGGCACGTTAAAGAACCCTACCCTCGACAAAGAGGGATTCGGCAAAATTACCAGATAGTGTGTGACAAATTCCCTGGCGTCGGTGATTGGCGTCGTTCCGGAAATAGGCTGACGTAAAAAAAAAAAAAAGTATTTTTATGACGAGTTTCATGTGTGTGAATAATATCATTTATTTTATTTTTATGTTTAAAAATATATATTAACATGTTGTAAGAAAATATTTGTTTAATATCAATTTTTTTGCTATCTTTAAATAGTAAATCAGAAGAATATTGTTTTTCGTAAATAATTTTCAAAATGTATTTTTGAATAGTTTCAATATCATGAAGATAATTCTTATGTATTTTATGCTTCCCCATCCTAGTATTCCATAATTTAAATGGGTTTGTACTAAAGAATAATGCAATATTCTGTACTGATTCAGCAGTTGGTTCCTTGTGAAACATTTTTAATATATATATTTTATAGTAAAACACTTATAGCTTTTTAATGTTTCATTTAATATAGAATTGCTCTACATATGTTTCGCCTTTCTAGGGCTTTTTCAAGAGTACTTATGATACTAAAGTTAAATTCTAAATTTACAAATTTATATTTTTCTTCCACTATTGTAAAATATTGAAAAGAATAATTTAAGTTACCTGGGAGCTATTCTTATTGTTTATTGGGCCTATCATTGGGAATTCCGGGGTTAGTCGACAAAATACACCTATCTAGAATTGGGGTATTTTGGAACATTTGTTGTTCATTAGTGGTCAGGGTTTTATTATTATGTAAGGATATTCTAGAAATAAAGAAATCCTTACATAATAATAAAACCCTGACCACTAATGAACAACAAATGTTCCAAAATACCCCAATTCTAGATAGGTGTATTTTGTCGACTAACCCCGGAATTCCCAATGATAGGCCCAATAAACAATAAGAATAGCTCCCAGGTAACTTAAATTATTCTTTTCAATATTTTACAATAGTGGTAGAAAAATATAAATTTGTAAATTTAGAATTTAACTTTAGTATCATAAGTACTCTTGAAAAAGCCCTAGAAAGGCGAAACATATGTAGAGCAATTCTATATTAAATGAAACATTAAAAAGCTATAAGTGTTTTACTATAAAATATATATAATGCTATATTTCTAATTCTTTTATATTTAAAAATTGTTTAAATTTTGGTATAAGAATTCTTAGTTTATTTTACAATGTAGTCACTATGTAAATCCCATTTTAAATGTTTATCAAAAATTATTCCTAGATATTTAATATTTTCGCCTTCCTTTATATTAATATTATTGTATATTACTGGACCAATATTTGGAAGTTTATTTTTGTATGAAGTAAATGGAATGTATGTTGTCTTGTTATAATTTATAGTTAACAAGTTTTTATTAAACCAGTTGCTTATTTTTATAAAATCTTTTTCAATAGTATTTTTTTAAATATTCCAATTTAGACCTTCATAAAAAATTACCGTATCATCAGCAAAACTATGTAGCTTTCCTTGACAGTTTAAATTAAAAATATCATTTAGATAAATATTAAAAAGTATTGGTTCTAGGACTGTACCTTGTGGTACTCCATAATTATGATTATTGAATAATATGTACTCAAGAGTATATTATTATCATTTAAATATTCTATCTATTACTAAATTGCATTATTTTTTTTAAATACATTTACATTTAGAAGTCACATTTTCTTTGGTAATTAATTGAAATTGAAAATTCGAATTTCGTAAAGTAGGGGAATGTCATGATCTTATTATTATGATCAACGCCGCCGTCATATTACAAACAATTCTTTAATTTGGCAGTCGGGTGGCTGATTATACCGTTATGTTTGTTCCGATAACCTGAATAGAAAAGAACAGTTTGGAACCAGTAAATAATGCACTGAACCCTATCGGCGGCCGTTGATATTAGGTTTTCGCGTGTTTTTATCAGGAAATGCGTTTTGTTTAACTATTTTCTCAATAAGTAACCCATTGACTTATCGGAAACTGTAAGAGTTTCTCGCATAGCAAGAGTACCTGGTGTTAAAGAACGTGAAAATTGT
The DNA here is from genome assembly GCA_963969555.1 of Polydrusus pterygomalis. Lineage (NCBI taxonomy): Eukaryota > Metazoa > Arthropoda > Insecta > Coleoptera > Curculionidae > Polydrusus > Polydrusus pterygomalis. The sequence goes on from OZ018379.1 coordinate 28,949,812, forward strand.
GCCGAGCATAACATCTCACGGTCAAATTGTGATTCGGAACCCAAGTAAAACTGTATGTCTTGCCTGATCTACTTGACTGGGGTCAAGATTCCCCCCCTCGTCTTTACTACTACTAGAAGTAGAAGGGAGGTTAAATTCGCATTGTGTGTGCAATTCGAAAATCTGCGCCGTTGCAAAGTTACCTTGAAAATACCGAACATTGTAATTTTTTTAAATATTCTTGATTATTAAATAAAATTAGAATGACGGTCAAACTGTTGAATTATTAAAACTCTGTATCGAATGAAATCATTATGGTTCTCTGATCAAAACGCCTGTTTTTTTAATAATTCTACGCGTTTTACGATTAAATTCCTAAAACTCAACATTTGGCAACGCCGTAAAAATTTTTTTTTACATACTATGTTAGTAAGCTCAAAAAACACATTATTTACATTGGAGGTTTTCTGATCTCGACAATATACAAATTGTTAAAAATTTAAATAATGGTGGTTAATGTTCCAAAACCCATGCCCATGCTACAATCACAAAAACTATACTAAAAGGCTAGTTTTAATAAACAAAAACAATTTAATACATTACCTCCAATATGATGAACATAAAGTGTAAGGCATTTTTTTATAGGTCCATTCAAGTAGCCAGAGTTTTCATTATTTATTATTTGTAGAGGCACTGTATTAAATGATCACAATTAAACACCTTTAACAGTTAAGTAAGACACTTTCACTACTCGTATGCAACAAATAATACAACTAAACAAGCACATGAGACACAATAATTATTATACAAACAATGATATACCTATATCATATGTAATTAAATAGTTATTAAAAGGCCGCTAAATCTGCGCGATCTGATGTGTGTATTCAAAATAAACATACTTGTTTAACACTTATTTTGCAACACAATAATTAATAAAAAATTATCTACAATTGTTATATGACATATTATTTTAACAATCTGTTTGTCGATTCGTCAACATTATAATCCGTTTTTAATTAGTATCTTTATGTATCGAGTACTTATAAACTTAAATTGATTATTCCATAAAGCTCAATTTAAATAATTATAAGATGGCAATCGGTGAATTAATTATATCACATGTTTTCAGTGAAGAATGAATTACTGTATCTGAAAAAAGTGTAAGAATCTATATTTAGTTCGCGGTTTAAACCGTATTTGGTAAAGTTCGAGGTAATTATTATTCCTTATTAGGATGAAATGTTTACCAAACCATGTATCAGTAAAGTGTATAAATTATAGATTTGCCATTTTAAACAGTCGCAAGCGTGTTTAGATCGTGATTGCTTCGATCGAATTTGATTTGTATTAAGCATCTGCCTATGAGAAGGAGTAGTAAACCCCATTATGCAAATATGTTTAGCATACAATTATTCTGGTTAAACACAGCCTGAATAAAAAAAGTAGAGGAAGAAAAAATAATAAATACTTGTTATGTTTCACAAATTTAATCTGTTTCCTGGCACGTGTTTCGGCCCTTGCGGGCCATTGTCAAAGGAGTACAAGAAAATACTAAATTCTACGTGACATTATAAAGGTATTTATATCATATTATGGTAGTTATAAACAAAAACATGTCATAATGTCAGATTAAATGGTCAACTGTGGGTTTTCCTAACTTTTAAAGGTACAGATACATACAGGGTGATTCATTAAGGGTGACGAGGTACCGTATCTCAGGAACTAATAGTCGTACGAGTTTGAAAAAAAATCCCTTTGATGAAATCGACCAAGAGAAATTGCTGGAAATAATTTTCAATAGGGTGGCACTTCCGGTTATACCGGAAGTAGGTGTCAACTTGCTTATTTTATAAGGAACACCCTGTATATTATTACATTTTTGAATTCTACATAAAACTATAATTACTTTTTATTAAATGCATTATTAGATAGATAGATAGATAGAAACGTCTTTATTTTAGACTCGGCGAAAGTCAGCAACAGCTGTTTGCTTAATAGTTTCCGAGATATTGACTCTTGAAAAATTACATTTTTGAACTTTGACAGCTTCTAGCTTTCGAACTATACGTCTTAGAGCAAAACGGCTTACATGTCCCTATTTTCGATTTTTGTTATCTTTCCAAAAGTATTAACTTCCGGTCAAACCGGAAGTACTATATTTCATGCATTTAAGTTACATCCGGTTTACCCGGAAGTTGACACTTTTGGAAAGATAACAAAAGTCGAAAATAGGGACATGTAAGCCGTTTTTCTCTGAGACGTATGGTTCGAAAGCTATAAGCTGTCAAATTTCAAAAATGTCATTTTTCAAGAGTCAATATCTCGGAAACTATTAAGCATAGAGTAATAATGCATTTAATAAAAAGTAATTATAGTTTTATGTAGAATTCAAAAATGTAATAATATACAGGGTGTTCCTTATAAAATAAGCAAGTTGACACCTACTTCCGGTATAACCGGAAGTGCCACCCTATTGAAAATTATTTCCAGCAATTTCTCTTGGTCGATTTCATTAAAGGGTTTTTTTTTCAAACTCGCAAGACTATTAGTTCCTGAGATACGGTACCTCGTCACCCTTAATGAAGCACCCTGTATTTAATCCTAAATTAGTGTGCTATTAAGAATTAGGGAATCGCCTGAAGGTATTTCGGTTTGATTATTAACAACATTACATTTGTTTTTATGGCTTTTTTGATAGCTATTGTTTCTAGTAAATTTAGTTTTCTGCTTTTATTGTGTATGTTAATATGGGTTTTATCTTGTTAGAGATTGAGTGATTGTGTAATATGCAGTGATTAGCTAAACATATCCAATGCTAATATAGAAACTAAAAACAAACTTTTACAAAGTGGGGTCTACCAAATAGAATGCGACAACTGCGAGACTATCTACATTGGACAAACAGGTAGAAATTTTGACATCAGGCTTAAAGAACACAAAACATTTTTTTAAAAAAAGCAAAATAAAACAGGTTTAGCTAATCACTGCATATTACACAATCACTCAATCTCTAACAGCATAAAACCCATATACATACACAATAAAAACAGAAACCTAAATTTAGGTACTAGAAACAATAGCTATCAAAAAAGCCATAAAAACAAATGTAGTGGTGTTAATAATCAAACCGAAATACCTTCAGGCGCTTCCCTAATTCTTAATAGCACACTAATTTAGGACTAAATATGTACCTTTAAAAGTTAGGAAAACCCACAGTTGACTAATTAATCTTTCAATTCTAATTTGAATTTTATGACATGTTTATAATTACCATAATATGATATAAATACCTACCTAATAGAATTTAGTATCTTCTTGTACTCCTTTGACAATGGCCCGCAAGGGCCGAAACACGTGCCAGGAAACTGATTAAATTTGTGAAACATAACAAGTAGTTATTTTTTTTTCTTCCTGTGCAATGAAACAACAGTTTCACCAGGCATGTAGCTAAACACAAATTAATTAAAAAAAGTTTATGCAAAATTGGTTTTAAAAAGTGAACAAGCCTTTAAACAGAATGAAAGTTTAACCTGTGCGAACTTGATTGACAATTAGGTTTGCCAATCAAAATTAGCAATGTTTGCCCCTTATTTTTAAATAAAAAACATCAATTTGTAGTTTGTACTTACTTTAGGGAAAGGAAGAATAAAATACAACGCCAATTCCCAGCTGAGTTTTATATTCTGAACACTAACAAAATATACAAGAAAACTATAAGGCAAGCTAAACAGGTAAAAATATCAAGCAAAATACCTGAATTCTCTATTTCTTGTTTATAGTTTTAATACATTATGGACAACGAGCTAGGGATATTTTTGCTTCAATTTTAATATGCCTCATATTTTGTCGAGAATTTAAACGTAGTTTTGTGTTTACTTAACAAAATCTATTGTCTATAAGTATTTTAGGTAATTATCGGATATAGGTTCACCTTAAAATTGATAATTTTTCAGACGGGGAGGAGGCGTATTTTACGCTCTTTAAAATTAAAATTCTGAATTTATTGACTATGTAAGTCTATACAGTTCTGTTGGTCGCCTATCATTAAAATATTTGCCTTAAAATATTTTACAGTTTGTTTAAAATTTGCTCTACTTACCGTGACAGCACGACTTCGTAAGTTGATGATTCGATTTTTACTTTCTTTTTGGCGTTACAGGGTTTATAAAGAGAGTTCGGTTTTACCATCAGATTTTCGGATTAAGTAGCTCCGCTCCCGGTAATTTAACAGTCATTTTTAAGGTGGTACAATATACCAAAAAATCATTTAAAGCGGGATTAAGGGATAATCGGACAATTTCGACCGATTGTTAAAAGGACATTATCAAAAGGCGGGAAGTTTAAAAATCGAACCGTTGTTTGAAGGATGAAGAACTAAAAATATCTTTACTGTTCGTGAAATCCGCCAAGCCTATACCGGGTGTTTCAATAAAAACTCCCAGGCCAATTATTTCGAAAACTAAAAGTGACATGTAAATTCTGTAAACGCCAGTTTTTAGCCTCTATGATTGGCTTCACAACTGTGTAAAAAATGTGTTTGAATAATACAAGATCTAGGTGGCGTCATGGTGCAAAGAATTTTTTCGATGACAGGAACTTTTAAATGTTGTGGTAGGTACTTAATGATAATTAATTTTTGATCAAATTATGTCCTATAAAAATTTTTGATAAGTCCAACATGAACGGAGATATTTGGGGTTAAGTTTTTTTTAACGAGTATTTTAATTATTATAAATATCCTTTCGCAGATTTTAATTTAATTTCGGTAATGATAATTTTAGTGATACATCGCTCGTGTAGCGCTAAATTATTAAGTCCAATGACGTCTTAACAAATAATATTGGCAAAAAATAAGACGCCACTAAGATTTTGGTAATTTTTATATTTTTTTCGGATTAAGCAACTAAAAATATCCTTTTCTTGCCTGTTAAATTGTTTTCATATCTTGCTTTGTTTTCGAGAAATAAAAATAAAAACAATTTTATTGCATTTTATTGAACCGAATTATTATATCGATTTGCTATGTGTGTGTATGAAAACGGCAATAATTTTGAACACCTCATTCGACCCCATTAGTTAGTTTTTGGTATTGTTCTAATTTTTATTAAAAATTTTGTATAATTTCTCATCAGTTCTTTCATAAAATTTAACACATCTTTTAATTTTATTTTATTATGCTTTAATGTTTTAACTTTGCTTTTAAACAACAAAAAATACAACGTATTAGTTATTTAATGATTTTTGTTTTCCAGAGATATGCAATAAAATTGGATATTTTTAGTTGCTTAATCCGAAAAAAATATAAAAATTACCAAATACTCAGTGGCGTCTTATTTTTTGCCAATATTATTTGTTAAGGCGCCCCTTGAGACGTCACTGGACGTAATAATTTAGCGCTACACGAGCGTTTTATCACTATAATAATTATCATTACCAAAATTTAATTAAAATTTGCTAAAGGATATTAAAAATATTTATAATAATTAAAATACTTGTTATAAAATTATTGAAAAAAAAAACTTAACCTCAAATATCTCCGTTCATGTTGGATTTATCAAAAATTTTTATGGGACATAATTTGATCAAAAATTAATTATCCTTAAGAACCACAACATTTAAAAGTTCCTGTCATCGAAAAAATTATTTGCACCGTGAGGCCACCTAAAGTCGCCACAGTGGATCTTTTCCCGTGCGTCATCACTTTCACGTCATCAAAATCGTATGAATCAAATCAAAATTACGAGACGAAAAAAAGTCAAAACTAAGTCTAAGTTCATAAAATGGACGTGCCTGCCTACCGTTTGACGTACCTACATAATATCCCGATAAATTATTATTTATTTTAAGTTTTTCCCGGCATTCTCTATTATCTAAAAGAAATTGACAAACAAATGTTAATACATTTATTACTATTTTAAAAGCTTAAAATCTAGGAAAGTTTGGTGTTTTATTGACTATTAAAATCGCAAAAGTCAAATTTTTGACATCCTTTCATTTAAGGGAATTTAGCCACTGCCGTAAACTTTTCAAAGAACTTTCACGGTCAGAATATTTAAAATAAATAAATTAGGTATTATAAAAATCCATAAATACTTACCGCCAAAACAGATGGTGGGTATAATTAGCTCTAAAAAGAACTATTTTTAGAAAAAGGAACAGTTTTAAGGCACACAAATTTACAGAATACGAATTAGATTGGCAGATCAAAATAAGGTTGACAATGACGTTCTAAAATACAACGGTAGTCAACTAAACAAATAAAAAAGTAATTAATTGACGTTTATAGTTTTATTCTTGTCTAGCACGTGATATTATTGCGGAATCTTGGAAACGTTCTTTTATGCTTTTATTCAAACTTGTTACTGTAATAAATAAGGATGCAGAGTTATAAACCACGTTGAGTCCTGATCGTTGATTGATGACGCACGGGAAAAGATCCACTGTGGCGACTTTACATCTTGTATTATTCAAACACATTTTTTACACAGTTGTGAAGCCAATCATAGAGGCTAAAAATGGCCTGGGAGTTTTTATTGAAACAACCGGTATAAAAGAAGACGTTTCGATTCTGTAAAGCTGAACTACCCCTATTTTGTTTAAATTGATGATCGTTAAAATTTGGAACGGTTTCTTCCGCAAAATCTAATAAATAATTTTTATATGTTCACCATTTTTCGACCACAACTATTATCATCATCATCAAAAAGTAGATATTGTGTAAATGGCACAGACATCACCTACATTCTGATGTGAAAATAACCTGTTTTTTCTGCCTCTGTAGAGACCGGTAGATGGCTAGATTATTTTCGTTTTCGACGTAAACTAGACAACCTCGACAAAACATTAAGCTTGCAAAAATGACGCGAATAATAAAATGTCACCCGCTCTAAGGCTATACTGGCTCTGTCAATTCAGTAAAGAAATAAAGATATTGCAGGTCAATGAAATATTATCTACAATCTTATATAAAAATAAATAGGCGACTATATAACGAAATGGCATGCTAAAACGGAAAAGCCCCTAAATAATCATTAGCAAACCCACCCCTACTTCTAAGATATATGAAAAATCAAACAGCAAAGTAAAATAATAGTAATAATAGCCAAATAAGTGGTACCAAATACTGCTATTAAATTTCAGAAATTAAGTACTGATTACATATTTATCAGTCTATTGGTCTATTTTGCATCAAAATGGTCACATACGTTTGTATATGTAAAAAGGTCAAGACCTACGTTCAAAACTGACATTTCTCTTTTCATTCTGATTTTTACTTCGAAATCTACCAGGAGACATGATCGAATAGTTCCGTATAAATGACGAACATCTCTGAAACCATACAATTTTCTACATATTATTATCATGTATCCCTTTTCTTCACTGACGTCTGATTTTTGCTTACCACAATAGCCTTTTTTACTAAATTTTAATTTTTACCTTACCGCAATAAATTTTTCTAACGTTTCACTTTTTACAACTTTGAATTACTTACTGGGAAAACAATTAAACAAAATACGCTCCCATATAAAAAATGCGATAATCTAATACCGATGTCATTGCAAACCAATGAAACGGCGATCGCCGATGGCGTACAGCGTCATGCTTCTGTTTATCAGCTGTTCTTTTCTATATAGGTTATCGAAACAAAGATAACACTATTATAATCAGCCGCTTAACTGCTAAATAAAAAAATTGTTTGTAATGTGACGGTTTGCGTTCACACATTACGCTTCCGTTTTTTTAATTCCTTTTAGAAAAGTTTTGTAAGGAAGACATGACGTGAAAAAGCCCATTTGGTAACTTATTTAACTTTTTCAACTACGCAGTATATATTCCACCACTGTTGCCGCTAACACTTTGTGCATCACAGATTTAGAAAAATTAGTGCTCAGTTGGCAACAGTGGAAAAAGCCGAGCATTTGTTTTTCAGGCTTAATTTTCGGACACTCACTTTACATAAAAACCTTATGCAGCGTGTCCAGAGAAGTTCTAGGCATGTGGGAATTTTCTTTATTGTTGATTTTACGAAAAAAAGTTATTCTTTATAAAAAGTTCTGCTTGATGCGCAAATAATATTGACATATAGTTAAATTCACATAAAGTTTTAATGCCAAATGTCAAGACTTGTCATTGTCTAGTTACTTTAGATTTCACCAACTTACTAAATTTCTTATACAGCTGAGATTGGTCAGTGTTTTTTCTTTTTCTTTTCTGGAATTGTTCGGCCAACTCTCTTTATTTCTATCTCTTCTTAATCGTATGAAATAATACAAGATAGACATACTTTGTGTGCAGTACAATTATACTAATTAAATTTAGCCATAAGAAATTTATATTTTATGAGTTGCTGCAGTATTTGACAAGTATGACAGAACTGAAATGTCACGGCGTTAAAAGTTTATGTGAATTCAACTACATCAAAACTTAATATATCATGTACAGGGCGGCAAAAAAATATAGAAACACAGGTCTTTAATAGACTCCAAGTTTTGCAAAATAAAGCTATGCGTATAATTTTAAATGTACGAAAATAAATTTAATGTTAGAGAAACTTCAGTGGTTAAATGTTAAAAATTTAATATATCTTTTAATTTGTACTTTTATTTTTAAAATACAACATAACTTACTGCCTTCTCATTTGAAAGATTTTATAACTCAATATTTTGAAAATCATAACTATTCAACCAGGAATAATAAAGATTTTTGTCTAGGTAGGGTATCAAAACATTTGACATATAAATCGGTTTTCTATAAAGGATTAAGTGAATATAATAACTTGAATATTTTAATTAAATCACAGACCTCTTTGAAAAATTTTAAACAATCATTGAAAAATTATTTATTTAAAAAACAAAATAGTGACTGATAAAAATTTTTTACAGATGATATTGTTAAATTAGTTCAAATATTTTATATAACTTGTTAAATTGTAGCACATTGCTAAATAAATCTTGTTACTACTTACTACTACTATTAAGTTACTACGTTAAGAGGGAATACCCTCGATTTTTATTTTAGAGCAAATTATTATAAGATAATTTTACTAAGGACTACAAAACGCGGTCAGATACAATTTTTCGTTGAAATATTTTAATTTACAGGGTACTATCAAAAAATCTCTTGTTAATAAGTCGAAAAATATTAAATGATTCTTGACTAACATGTCAATATTCGTTACTATAGTATTGCACATAGTTGTTGCGAAATCGTTGCAGGTAAAAATTAAAGAAAAAAAAAGTATTTTGCAAAGGCTTTTTGATGGTACCCTGTAAATTAAAATATTTTAACGAACAATTGTATCTGACCGCGTTTTGTAGTCCTTAGTAAAATTTTCTTATAATAATTTGCTCTGAAATAAAAATGGAGGGTACTTCCCTCTTAACGTAATTCTGTGTTTCTATATTTTTTGCCGCCCTGTACATGATATATTAAGATTTGATGTCAGTAATATTTGCGCATCAAGCAGAACTTTTTATAAAGAATAACTTTTTTTCGTAAAATCAACAGTAAAGAAAATTCCCATATGTCTAGGACTTCTCTGAACTCGCTGTATGTACCTACAGTGTCACCAATAAAGTCCGCACCATATGGAACTTTTTTTTAATTAATAAGGTTAGTTAAAATTAAATATCAGCAATCGTTTTTGCTTCAAATTAGACTAAAAATTATATATTTAATTGTTACCATCTGTCATTCGGTATCTGTCAAAATTGACATTTTTGTTAAAAAATGCTGAAAAATGGCATTGTTTTACCGAATTTCAAAAAATGTTATTAGAAAAAGTTGTTTCTAGTGCAATTTTAGGCCTAAATACAAAGTTTCAGATGTCTAGCGCAAAGTTGAATATTTTGCCATTTTTTCAAAGTAACTTTTTTTTTATATAATGTAAGTTGGCTTAATGGATTTTAAACTATTTGCTTATACTATACTTATTATTTTATTTAGTTTGTATGCTTATTTTTTCACTAGAATACCATTTTTTTTTCGAAATATAAAATTAGAGGCAAAAAAAATTTACACGGGTGGTGCAAAGTTATCATAATTTAAAAATTTTAACAGATTGACGTCATATGTTCTATTTTTTTATAGTACATACACGTAAAAAGTTTAAAAACCTTATAATTAAATTCCCAGATATCAGATTAGTTCACAAATTTCAAATGACAAATTATATTTAGTATAAAATAACATTTTTATGAAATATTAAATAATATAATTTGTCATTTGAAATTTGGGAACTAATCTGATATCTGGGAATTTAATTATAAGTTTTTAAAACTTTTTGCGTGTATGTACTATCAAAAAAATAGAACATATGACGTCTATCTGTTAAAATTTTTAAATCATTATAACTTTGCACCACCCGTGTAAATTTTTTTTGTCTCAATTTTATATTTCGAAAAAAAAATGGTATTCTAGTGAAAAAATAAGCATACAAACTAAATAAAATATTAAGTATGGTATAAACAAATAGTTTAAAATCCATTAAGCCAATTTACATTATATAAAAAAAAAAGTTTCTTTGAAAAAATGGCAAAAAATTCAACTTTGCACTAGACATCTGAAACTTTGTATTTAGGCCTAAAATTGTACTAGAAACAACTTTTTTTAATAACATTTTTTTGAAATCGGTAAAACAATGCCATTTTTCAGCATTTTTTGACAAAAATGTAATTTTTGACAGATACCGAATGACAGATGGTGACAATTAAATATATAATTTTTAGTCTAATGTGAAGCAAAAACGATTGCTGATATTTAATTTTAACTAACCTCATTAATAAAAAAAAATTCCATATGGTGCGGACTTTAATGGTGACACTGTATATTAAATTCCTTTTATCTTTTTATGTTTTTTGTACTCCAAGTGGAAAGTACAGTCCATTTTTCTTATCTCAAATTATTGGATTTAAATTGATCCACTTAATTTTATAAAATCGTTTCTCCAATATGCCAGTTTTGGACGGCAAGTGATTTGAATTTGTGCAAAATAAAGCCACTACGTATAACTACATGGTAAGGAGGAGCACTAACTTTTTAAAACAACCCGGATCACCTTAGAATATTACAAACATTCCAAAAAGTAGGAAAGTGTTATTGAGAGTTTCATTATAAGTACTAGCGCTTCCTAGGAAGTGAGTAAATCTGGTTTATTCAGAATCTTCTTCATAAGAAATCTGCTTACCTATACCATAAACGGAGCCCGTGTCATCGTTGTCCAGATCGTCGACACTATTCATGCGAACTATAATTAAAAAAAAAACATTTGTTAACTTAATATTATTTAGCCTGACAACAAATAATACAATTAACTAACTCTAATTATAGTAGGGGAGCCCACGATGCTAAATGGGGATTTACTCGAGCGTCGTGGGGACCTATTGGATCTTGAAGATTGGATGGTAGAAAGGAAAAAATGTCATATCATGTGTACCCATGTCACATGGATATACTCGAGCGAGTCAGATATTAATAGTGTATATGCCCCACGTGACTCTCATGACGGAGGTACATTAATCTGCCGGTTTTGATGGTGGGGGCGGCGGTACGGAAGGGTTAAAAATGGGGGGAAAAAAATTTACTCAAGCGTGTCAGATATTCAGAGGGGATGTTAAGGGATCCCTAAGGAAGCTCCCACGCGCTAACTCAAAAAACAAAAAAGTTACAGGCTTTTAAAAGTGGGACAAACTAAAATGTAAAACAATAATCCTGTACATATAATCCCACGAATGCTGTGATCAGCCTGTGATGGCGTGATGGCTGACGGAAAGTAGTGTGGGGACTGTGCGAGAGAGTGAGTGATAAAGAAAGAGACATTGAGGCGCGGGGTGCTTCACTGCAGCTGCACGCGCTAATAAACTTTATTGACGATTTTTGTTACTTCGGCTTGTGGTAATCGGCAGATTATATTTTTTCCGTTATCCTTGAATTATTTCCTTCAAAATAAAAAAAAAATTTACCGCGCTCGAGAATGTCCATGTGACGTTTTTTTTTTTTGCAAGTTTGTGACCCTCCCACTCCCTTGCGTCACGCTCAAATCGCCAGATTATTAAAATGCAACTCTTTAGCATATAATTAACCCACCACACCTTAATCTGACGCGCTCGAGTAAATCCAGCTATCGATTTTTTTTTACTATTCTGATCAGCTGCCGTACACGCGCGGCACTATATAGAGGGCTTAGACATAGCAGAGGTACTCAACAGGATGCAAGGTATCCCCCATATGTTAATCTGCCACGCTTGAGTAAATCCCAAAATCCCCTGTTGGGCTCCCCTACTATTAATATTTTAAAATTTTTGTAAGGTGTCAATTTACAATATCCCAATTTATAAACGTAAATTTGTGTGTTCTCTCTGGTCCAGCGTCAAGCGCTGACCTATCATTGATCATTGCTCTGTACCTTAGATGCTAAATTTAGAAATGATGATACCTATGTCAAATTAATATCCCGTAAAAGAAAAAATTAATTGCCGCGTCTTAATGTGCAGTGAAGGTGGCGCAACCATAGACAATTTACCTTTAGATAAACAAACAATAATCACGAATGTGGCAGTTTTATGGCCTCGCGCATGTAAACAAAACTGGGAACTATTAGACATGCGCACTGCAACATTATCGTTTGACGAATGGGAAAATAGACAGGTCCGGGCTTTAAAATTTAAATTCTTGCTCATATGCCACCATAGAGGGTTTATTTTACCCCTATTTGGGCATAATACAATTATACAACGGCTGCAACTAGTACTAGTCATTGTTTATATTACAATCCGAGTCACTAAAAGCACAAACACAATTCACTAACTAAACTACACAAAAACCAAAAATCCATAAATATTAAACACCAGTCCCACAATCCACGATAGCCGATCCGATAGCTGAAAACTTTAGAAAACTACAAGGAATCCGCAGAGAAGAGAAACCTTAAAACACAACAACAAAAATGGCGGCCGAGCCGGTTCTGGAGAGTATTTTTGAGCGCGTCGATTATTGTCGATAAAGTAGGACGGCCAATAACACGAGGTTTGTGCGCATGCACGAAGGTTCCCCGAATGAAGACAGCTGACCGACGAGTCATGCGCTCGGACGTATTTTTTCACCCATAAAACGTAACTTTTGTTTGCGCAGGAGATAAGCTGTAGGTATCTAAAGGTAAATTGTCTATGGGCGCAACGCTGTTTAAAAATTACGGAATAACCCAATTTTGATACAAAACTATAGAATAGAATATTAAGAATCTCCCTCGTTATGGCCGAAACATTCTTATAAAATAGTATTTTAATAATGAGATAATTATAATAATAGGGCTGACCCTTAGTTCAACCGCTATTAACGAAAAACAAAATAGGCTCTTTTTAGTTTTCTCAAATATTATATTATCAAAATATATGATATAGTCGGATCCGGTCATCGTGCGGGTCTTACGATTTAACAAAGACATACTTTCAATTTTTCTTTTCTCTTATTGCGTTTAATCATACTATCCAAATAAAATCCGAAAGACAAATATGACAGACTTATGCAATTTTGACATGAAAGAAAAGGATATGTATTTTAATTTCCGCGATTCACAAAAGTTTGTACCTGCCACCTTCGTCTTGATTTAATGTTGTCAGTTTTGTGATTTTGACAATTAATTTAATGGAACAATATGAACGATAAAAAGCAATTTTCTGGTTTTTTCATCCCCAAGCAAAAAAAAATGGTGCTTAATTTGTTAAACTATTTCGAGAATGTAAGAAAAAGTGAAAATTCGCCAACCAATATGCAGGAAACCGTAGCAAAAGCACTGGAAATTAGTTTAAGGACTGTGCAGAAAATTGTGCATTAAAGAAAGCATAATATAATACCGAAGAATAATAAAAAATGTAAACGAAGAAAGCCAAAGACTAAAGATTTGAGCGAAAATATTAAAATGGGAGTTCAGAACGTGATTTATGATTTATACAGATCAAAAACCAATATAGCTCTTCCAGTTTTAAAAGAAAATTTAAAAATTCGAGGTGTTTCGGAAATCGGACTTCAATCGTTATCAAAATTAATAAAAAAAGTTGGGTTTTCGCTATAAAAAAAACTGTAACCGGACATTTTTAAGTGACCAGCCACAGATAGTGAGTCAGCGTGTTCAGTTTTAAAAAAAATAAACGGAAAATTACAAATCAAAATTTAAAAAAGTAGTATTTTTAGACGAAATGGATCTTTTCAAATGGAAGTGGTTCAAAATCTTGGCAAGATGATTCTGTGAAGAGCGCGAAAAAAGGGATGTGGCATGGGAAAGCGGTTTATTATTTTACATGCCGGTTTTGTAACAGGATATGTTCCAGGTGCAAGCTTAATTTTTTCTTCCACATCAAAAAGTTCTGACTATCATGACAATATGAATTGCGAAATGTGTGAAAAATTGCTAAAAGCTCAATTAATCCCAAACTTAGATGAGCCGTTTTTAATTGTATTAGACAATGCATCATATCATTCAAGAATTTTAAATAAACAACCTAGTTCACCTTGTCGAAAAAGTGATATTTATGAGTGGCTTGAAAAACACAACCAAAATCCTTTACCAAATATGTAAAAATCCGAACTCCTATCAATGGCAAAGTCTCTCAAATCACCCAAAATATATGCTGTAGATGAAATATGGCGTGAATATGGCCATGAGGTTCTACGACTGCCGCCATATCATTGCCAGTTTAATGCGATAGAATTAATATGGGCTGGGGCAAAATCTTTATATAAAAAACATGTAGGTGATGGTCGTAAATCCTCGCAAGTAGAGATAGTTTGGCTAGATTCGTTGGATCATATTACGCAGGAGTACTGGAAGAAATCGGTGGAATATACAGAAAAATGAATAAGGAATTGGTGGGATCGAGAACAAGTATTAGATGTCGAAGTAGCGCCGATGATCATTGCTCCTTTCGAGGACGACTCAGACGACGAGGACTTTTCAGAATTTCTAAGCGATGATGACAGTTTTTAAGTTTTTAGTCTATATTTATAAACGGTTTTCTTTGTTAACATTTTTTAGTATTCTTTCGTATTATATTATGCTTTCTTTCATGGAGAATTTTCTGTACAATCCTTAAATTGATTACCAGTGCTTTTGCGACTGTTTTCTACTTATTGGTTGGCAAATTATCATTTTTATTTTTATTTTTTGAAATAGTTAATCGGATTAAATTCCATTGTATTTTTAGGTTAGGTAATTTTATTGCTAAAATAAATTACACTGTTTATTATTGTAGTTTTTAATAAATAGATTTAGTATATATACTATTTACAGGGATGGCGAACCAATGGCTCGCGACATAAAATTTTGATCACAAAAATTGACCGATCACAAAGTTTACTATGAATTATTATATTACGAATTTGACGGCACGTCTATGGCCTCATTAAACATTTCTTTGGAAAGTGGCTATCTTCACGCACGACAGTTAAAATAATAAAACTATGTTTCTTTTCTTCAGGTATATTGATACCTACATAATCTCACAACATTTTGATAAGCTCTGGAATTTTCGAATTGATTCATATGATCGGTGACCTTTGGACCTGCATGATAAGACCATATTTGACTATAAGATGCTTTAGAAAAACTATGAATTAATATTTGATATCAGCTGTAATTCAACATTTCTACTTCAATGAAAGACAATTTATTTTGTCAAATTTCCACTTTTATTGAAAAACTTTTTCTTTACACGACGCGTTTCGCTACATTGTAGCTTCTTTCTTCGGGTGTATGGTGCTAACTAATTTTATTTCAGTACAATAACGAAAACGTTATTGTTCTGAATTTTTTTTGAATTTTGATTGAACAAAATGGTCTAGATTTAGATGGTCTAGAACCATTTAGACCATTTTGTTATTGTACTGAAAGAAAATTAGTTAGCACCATACACCCGAAAAAGCTACAATGTAGCTACAGTCGCCACAGTGGATCTTTTCCCGTGCGTCATCGCTTTCACGTCATCAAAATCGTATGAATCAAATCAAAATTACGAGACGAAAAAAGTCAAAACTAAGTCTAAGTTCATAAAATGGACGTGCCTGCCTACCGTTTGACGTACCTACATAATATCCCGAAAAATTATTTATAATGCTGAGTTTTGCCCGGCATTCTCTATTATCTAAAAGAAATTGACAAACAAATGTTAATACATTTAATACTATTTTTCAAGCTTAAAATCTAGAAAAGTTTGGTGTTTTATTGACTATTAAAATCGCAAAAGTCAAATTTTTGACATCCTTTCATTTAAGGGAATTTAGCCACTGCCGTAAACTTTTCAAAGAACTTTCACGGTTAGAATATTTAAAATAAATAAATTATTATAAAAATCCATAAATACTTACCGCCAAAACAGATGGTGGGTATAATTAGCTCTAAAAAGAACTATTTTTAGAAAAAGGAACAGTTTTAAGGCACACAAATTTACAAAATACGAATTAGATTGGCAGATCAAAATAAGGTTGACTATGACGTTCTAAAATACAACGGTAGTCAACTAAACAAATAAAAAAAGTAATTAATTGACGTTTATAGTTTTATTCTTGTCTAGCACGTTATATTACTGCGGAATCTTGGAGACGTTCTTTTATGCTTTTATTCAAACTTGTTACTGTAATAAATAAGGATGCAGAGTTATTAACCACGTTGAGTCCTGATCGTTGATTGATGACGCACGGGAAAAGATCCACTGTGGCGATTTTATAATGAATTTCCATCAAGTAAAGGCCTCAGCTATACAATGTAAATTACTTACCACCTAATCCGTTAAGCCGATCCTGCTTCTTATACAGGGCATTCTCTAATGATTGCAGGCCAGTATTAATGCTAATAGGAAACCCACATACGGACTCAATTTGACGCCATCTATGGGACTTTTCTTGTAACTCATAGGTGACTTCGTTTAAGGCACTACGCGCTTCAACTATGGCTCGGTCAACATCGTCAATTGCTTTTCCGTGAGTTGAAACGAAGGCACCAATTAAACTGGATCGTTTCTTTCTCAATCTTTCACACTAGAAATAAATTTCCTGCATTAAAAAAATCACAATAATGGATGCTAGTATTTCCAAGAATATAAAGAGCCCTTCATTCCTAAATTTTTTTTTGTTAACTAATCTAAGGAAAAGTCAAAAATTTGAAATTGCGGTATAGTGGAGTAAAAACACGGGAAAAAGTCGCTTCCTTCTTGATTTTTTTTTTAAGGTACAACCACATAAAACCTTGACAGCATGATGGGTTAGGCCCTTGCATATGTGAAATGAATAATTACGACATTTTTTCGGGGGTAAGATTTTTTTTATTTCAAAAAATGTGAAAAATTTTCAAAATTTTATTTTTGTACTTTTTTGCACATACCACGCGATATCTCTGAAACTAATTCACATATAAATATATATAGTTTTTTAATCGATGGAAAAAATGTTAGCGGTGGATACTGTGCCATTTTGGTATCCATTGTGGGTGTACATTTTTCGGTAAAAAGGATTAAAAAGGAGTTAACTTTTATGGCAGCTTATTTTTCAGTAAGCGAAAAACTTTTTTGTGTTAAGGAATTTTGACATGGTATCTGCGTATGAAATGAAGAAAACATATCAGAGAAACTTTTTTATTAAAAGATTATTATCCTATGACCAATAGTTTTTAAGTTATCCTTAATTAAAGTAGCTAGATTTCCGCGCGGCTTGTTTCTGGTCTAGCCGGAACGGCCAGTTGAGGTCGCACTAGACAATAATAATAGCGGAGTTAATATTTGCTTGTACTTGGCGAATCACAATTCGTTTAAATATTGTTTCAATAATAAACATTTACACCATAACCCGCTAAATCGATCAAGAAATAAATAAAATTTTTGTAAAATATTTAATATTATAAATAAACATTTATTTCTTGTTTATTTACTTTCGCATTGTGTTTTGCATCTAAAATATATTTTTTTAAAATTATTTTGGACACCAAAATAAATTTCGGAACTTAAGATTGAAATACCCATAG
Organism: Polydrusus pterygomalis; assembly: GCA_963969555.1. Taxonomy (NCBI): domain Eukaryota; kingdom Metazoa; phylum Arthropoda; class Insecta; order Coleoptera; family Curculionidae; genus Polydrusus; species Polydrusus pterygomalis. Next base: position 28,967,798 of record OZ018379.1, read on the forward strand.
TCTAGTAATCTTCAAGTTCCAAATCATCCTACAAATTGACTTCGTTTAAAGGTCCATTGCTGCATGTGTCATATTTACATTCGCTGCAGCATTTTAATCCTTGCACCAGGCATGTACATCTATTATTATTACAGTTGCGGTCTGAGCATCGAATTGATAATGCCTTTCTATAACAGTATCGGGCACAGGATCTTGTATTGTAAATATTGGTCTCCAAAAATCTTCATCAACTCCCCAACCGTATTGACCGTATTAGACACATTGTGCGAATATTAAACCCCTCGGTATTGCATCTGGTTCTAGAATTTGAGGCTTCAATATTTACTTCACTTGTACTCATTTGATCGATAGGCTTAAGATTTTGCAAACTAGTATAAGATTTTCTACAACCTACATGAAATTTAACTAACATTTTTCTACTTAAAATGTCAATTTTTCGTCTCAATATATTTTTAGCATAACTATTTTGTCTTTTCTCCGCAGCACATAAAATTGTTTTTAACCCTTGTATCCTGGGAGTTTGTACAATATTTTTGTCAGTTTCATTTATTGTTTATCCACAAATTTAGCACTCCATTATTAATTTAAACTATAAACTTGTTCACTATATCACACACAACATACATATAAAAAAGTAGTAAACTTGAATAATTAATAGTCAATAATCCCTTACTTTAACTTTTAACATGAATGGACCTGTCAAATAAGTGTACCAGCCGCGGCCGCGTGGCCCGAGAAGCTCGCGCTCGCTATGCTGGTATTCCGATTTTAATAAGCGCGCCAGTTACATCTTTAATCAAATATAAGTTAAAAACTATTTGTCATAGGATAATAATCTTTTAATAAAAAAGTTTCTCTGATATGTTTTCTTCATTTCATACGCAGATACCATGTCAAAATTCCTTAACACAAAAAAGTTTTTCGCTTACAGAAAAATAAGCTGCCATAAAAGTTAACTTTCAAGTTTAATCCTTTTTACCAAAAAATGTACACCCACAATGGATACCAAAATGGCACAGTATCCACCGCTAACATTTTTTCCATCGATTAAAAAATATATATATTTATATGTGAATTAGGTTCAGAGATATCGTGATATGTGCAAAAAAGTACAAAAATAAAATTTTGAAAATTTTTCACATTTTTTGAAATAAAAAAAATCTTACCCCCGAAAAAATGTCGTAATTATTCATTTCACATGTGCAAGGGCCTAACCCATCATGCTGTCAAGGTTTTATGTGGTTGTACCTTAAAAAAAAAATCAAGAAGGAAGCGACTTTTTCCCATGTTTTTACTCCACTAGTAAGAGTAAAGTTTGGTATCCTCATTTTTCAGTTTAAAAAAAATGTATATTAAAATATTAAATCAATTTCCGTATTTTAAATGCTGTTAACTAGAAATTGTACTTTTCTTTATTAATAAGACTGTATAAACGTTAAACAAATAATCTTACAGCTTCTCGTGCTTGCTGCAGTTGCTTTTCCGCTGCCATCTTTTTTTTGTCATAACTTCTCTGTTCTAGCTCATATGTTAATTGAAGCCATGGCTGCAAACTTGGCGGTGCCATAATGGACTGATTTTTGTAGGCTGCTTGCATAAGTTCCAATTGTCCTTTAAGTGACTAAAATAAAAATATAAAATTAATTCTGTTGAAAAATTTATTTTTGTATCAAAAAACGTAACTGACAAATTTTTTTTTTAATTTCTACTCACAATATATATAGTAATAATAATAATAATAATAATAATAATAATAATAATAATAATAATATATACATTTATTCTCAACCAACTTAAAAAAAAGTTTATTATAGAGAATATAACACCAACTATGTTTAGTTACTATTAATAACTCCATCGAAATTATTCAAAAAAAAAATATATATAATAACATCTTATAAAAAAATATTAATATATATGTTAAAGTTAGTTCAGTTTTAAAAAATATTTTTTTAGTGATTCTTTAAAAGTCCATAATTTTGATATTTCTTTAATTTTTTTCGGCAAACTGTTATAAATTGTTATTTCTTTATATAATATTGATTTTTGGCTAAAAGTACTCTTTATCATTGGTGTTTGAATATGATGACTTTGAATAATGTTGCTCGAAGGAAATATTATATTCGATAGCTTTTCTTTTATAATAATAGAGTGTATTAGAATGCATAGTTTTAATTTATTTTATAAAGGTTTTCTAAATTTAAATATCCATTTGGTTCATATAAATTTATAGTTGGTTCTAAAAAAGGAAGTTTATGTATGAATTTAATTATTTTGTTTTGTAGTTTTTTTAATGGCTGAATTGTAGTTAAATTCGCTGATCCCCAGATTGAAATCATATACTGTAATTTTGAATAAACCAAAAAATAATATATGTTTTTTAAATATTTATGATATATAATTTTTAGCTTTAAACAAAATGCCAATTATTGGTGAGATGTAACTTCTTAAATATTCAATATGTTTTTTTCCAACTTAAATTTTCATGAATATATAAACCTAAAAATTTAATTGAATTAGTATATTTAATTAAATGATTATTAAAAGACAGTGAAGAAATATTATTATTTTTTAATTTTGATTTACTTATAAAAATAAAAGATTATTTATTAAAATTTAATGATAATTTATTAGTTTCAAGCCATTTACATATTATATTTAGGTCGTATTATTATTATTTAAAGAAACTCTACGGTAGATGTTATACCTAAGTAAAACTTATAGTATATCAGAATTTAAATTACAATGGAAAAATAGGTAATAAAAAAAGCATAACTAAAAAGTGCGGCGTGCAAATCGTTTTTTGATGTTTATGTCTCTCTCCGCTGGGGATCGAAACCACAATCCCCCCTCCTCCTCCTTGATCAAACTTCTAATCAACTATACACTCTACTTTCACTATACCGGGTTAGTATAAAGTACCGAAACACTTTAATATCTTTAAAACCGCTAAAGCTATGCTTAAAATATTCGGTATTTGGAGGTTTCTGGGTATGAGGAATTGAACAATGATATCGGCACTGTTGCCAGATTTCCTAGTTTTGCGCTACACATAGTCATTTCATTATCTTAAATGAAATGCCCCATTTATTTTTACTGCAGTTAATTGATCGTCTCAAACTTAGTAAGATATTAAATTTTCAAAATTTTATATCTACTAGTTGCTGGGATATGACATCGCATTTTCAGTAAAAAGTACCAGAACGCTCAAATATCTTCACAACCGCTAAAGCTGCGCTTACAAAATTTGGCATTTGGAGGTGTCTGGGTATGGCGAATTGGAAAATGATATTGCCACTTTTGCCAGATTTCCCAATTTTGCGCTACACATAGTCGTTTTGTTATCTTAAATGGAATGCCCTATTTATTTGTACTGCAATGAATGACTCTTTTCAGAGTTTTTTTTATTATACGCAAAAACATAATAATTTTAACGACACTAGTTTTTCATTAAATGTTCAAAGTGGGCCCTATTATTTGCCAGACAGTACCCAAGTCGATCATAAAACACTCTCAATGTAATTATATTAAAATTAAATCATATTAAAGTGTTTCGGTACTTTATACTAACCCGATATATACCGCATCCTTAATATTGGCCTGGGCCTAATGTGATTTTTTTCCAATAAAAATTAATGCAGTGTTAATTTTCTAACTATACTATTTTTCGAAAATATCCGGATTTTCCAAACTTCATGTCGTCTATAGAACATAAAAGTTTTGACTGACGTGGCTATTGAATGCATTAATGTTAAAATTGCCCCTTCATCAATTTAACAACCTTTTTCTTTCGGTAATATTTGAATTCAAAGTAAATTATTTATTTGGCGGTAAATCAAAGTATAAAACTGTATCTTTTGTATAAATATCAGACATACTAATATACAGGATGTTTGTAAAAGATCTTGACAAAAACCTACCACATATTCATATCAACATAAATCAATTTAAGTAAACTTACCTTAGTAAAATGTTGAAATTAAAAATTTCATATTTGTATAATAATAATAATAAGTTTATTTAAAATTTAATAATATAACAAATATGTTTAGTTCATGTTGTCTTCGATAAACTTATTCTTTAATCCCCTGAAGCTGAGCTTGTTAGGGGCAAATCTTATTTTATTGTTTTAGTAAGTAGGTATGTAAAAATCATTTAAAATCATAAATAGGTATGGATTAAAAATCAAGTTTTAAAGTAAAAATGTTAATTTATAATTTTAAAGTAAAAAATATTACTTATATAAATTATTCAGAACAATATTAATTAATTAAAGCATTTCTAAAAATATTTTCAAATTGTCTGTTTTTAATATCCATGTTTTTATTTCGACTTTAAATTTTTTTAATGAAATCAATTTTTTAATTTTTAAATTTTTGTTGGTAAATAATCCTTTAAATAAAAACATAAATATTTGAAATTTTTTTGTCCTATGGACTTATTTATTTTAGGTTTTATGGTTATTTCATTTTTATGACGTGTATTATGATTATGGTTTTTATTTTATAGTATAATTATTGTATAGCGCCTAAATTGTGTACTAAAGGTAAGTTAAGTTAGTTTATTTTGGTCTAAGGAATAGTAGGTTTTTGTAAAAACCTTGTTCAAACACCCGTGTATAGAACAGTGTAACGAAAAATTACGTGTACAAATATGTTACTTAGTTACCTTTATTTCCTCCTTATAATGGGTAATATCAGATTCCGAATAGGCACTGGTTAAACTAGCAAAATCCCCCTTAGAGTCCTGCAACATTTTCTTCAAATTTTCTTTCTCCGAAATTGCCGACTCCTCGGCCTGTTTCGCTTCCTCCAGCTGTTTTTGCAGAGTTTCTAAAGCTTGTTCCGAATTTTGTAGACTGTCCATATCCTTGTTCATGCGAATAAGATGGCTTTTGAACTTTTTGTTTTGCTGATAAGCCAACCATCCTCCGAGCAGCACCACAATAGCGGATAAAACTAAAGTTATATCTTTCCATGTGATACCATCTAACAAAAACATTAATATAAAAACGAATGTCAATTTATTGTGCACATAGATAAGTGAAACTACTTTTTTACAATAAATTTTAACAGAAAACATCACCCAAGCCGAAAATTATAAATGAGATTAATAACATTTTATTATTATAGTTGCACTGTTCATTATTCAATTTAAATTGTTAGATAACTAATAATTTACCTTTCGGTGGTCCAAACAACACTACATCCATAGCCTTGAGCGAAATTTTTTGCTTATGTATGGGATCCTTTATGCCAAGTATCGCTAAGTAATTCCCATTGTTGACCGCGAGTCTGCAATTTTAAAAATATTTTTAAAATAATGATGATTAAAAACATGTATTACATAAACCCAAAAAGAAGCGTGGTAACGCTGTTACAATAGTACTACTTGGTATTTTTTACTTTTAATGATTTCCTAATGACTATCGCGACATGTTCTTTTAGAGTTTTGTTTATTTATGTTATTATAATATATATTTATGGTAATACTTAATCATTTTTCTAAATAACAACCGAATTCTTGTAATTTAACTACTGTTCAATTAATAGAATTATTTGAAATTTTTACACCAACCTTAATGTTCAATAACTTTCCTAGTAAATAGTAATTAACCTGGAGTCTAGTGAAATAAGTAGAGTTGGGCATGGTCAATTGACCATGACGTATTTGACCGGTCGAATTCGGTCAAAATATATCAATTTTATTTTATTATTTATGCATTTGTGATCTGTCCAGATTACCTCCTACCACCCAGGATAATGTTTAGTGTATCGTTATAGCGCCGTTATTTAAGAAAACACCTGATTCTGGGAATCCCAATAGTCGGCCTCGTTTATTAGTGGTTCCCGCGGAACGGATTCAATCACAATGAAGGAAAGGAATAGAGAAGTTATTGTTATTCTCTTTTTATACTATTTTCATAGACATTTTCTTCTCAGTCTATTTATTTTCATTTCGTATTATTGCCAGAGTTAGGGTTTGCACTTGCATTGCATTTTTGTGAACTAACGACGCGACGTCGCATTTACGATGAGTTTGGGGAAGTCCAAAACCAAAATTTGGAATTGTTTTACCGAAATAAGAAAAGAAAACAAAGTAAAAGGGAAATGTATCTACTGTGGAGCAATTTACATCACTCATGCAGATAAAATGTTCATGTTTTTATGTTTTCATGGTTATATAAAAATTAACTATTGAGATATACACTTATAGAATGTGTACCTGGATGGACCTAACTATATCATCCATTTGACCACCCTGAATAAAATTAAGGTATGGCAATAGACTTTTCAGAACAAGCAAAACTTGTTATAAAAAATTAATTTTTTCCAAAATACAAAATAAGAAATTTGGCAAGTATAGTTAGCTCCATCCACTGCATTTTTAAATTTTAATTTATTTAAGTCAATTGACAGGTCAATTGACCAAAAACAAATTGACCGGTCAAATCCACAATCCTAGAAATAAGTAACTTAAAGTTAGAAATGCCACTGTTTTTTTGTCTACTGGGTGTTAAAACAATCATTGCAAATTCAAAAAAATTAAAGACTTCCCATTTTTGGTCGAAAATTTAATAGCTTTTAAAAAATACATATATATACCAAATGTACCATATAAAAATATCCTTTTTTGTTTACGCTGCTTATAGCAAGAGGAAGTTATCGCGATAATTTTGTTAGTTCCTATTAACCTAATGAAATTAATAAGTGATAATTTTTCTGTCAAAAATGAAGTGCTTTATATCTATCTATTGGCAAAAGTCACTCAGATTCAAATAAAATCAAAATACATTTTGTTGCTAACTTATAATTTTTATTGATACTAACCAATTTGCTTTACATATCGAACACCGGGGCTAAAAGGAACACATCAAAAACTTAACTAAACTCATCGGAAATATGTTTTTTTAAGTTTCATTTGAAACTATATGTAGACATGTAATTTCAGATGTTATGATTAAAAACGAATTAATGTTTTTAATGTTCCTGAAATTTTAGTAATAAACCTTAGTTACTAACAGGTAAAATCAACTTCCATTGTAAAAATATAGTGCGTCATATTAAACGTTTCTCATCGGAAATATGTTTTTTTCAGTTTCATTTGAAACTATGTAGACATATAATATCAGATGTTATGGTTGAAAACGAATTAATGTTTTTAATGTTCCTGAAATTTTAGTAATAAACCTTAGTTACTAACAGGTAAAATCAACTTCTATTGTAAAAATATAGTGCGTCATATTAAACTAAACTCATCGGAAATATGTTTTTTAAAGTTTTATTTGAATTAAGAAAACACTCCAATTTATGAAATTTTCTTACCGAATCTCCTACGCAGCAGAATTAATTCCCGATAATTCTGCTGCTAGGGAGATTATAAGTGAATATTTTTTACAACTGACTAACTATAGTTATTTTTATTTGAACACAAAATATGTATGTTTCATTTTCCACCCATAAGATAAAAAATTGAATTTAAAAAAGCCGAAAAATTACAATACTTACTTACATCTAAAAAATGATTCCAATATTTTAAAAAGCTATGTCATTTTTTTTGGAGACTACCCGAGAAATAAAAGAAAAAAGAATGACAGTCCCGAATGATATCAAATCTTCGTCATTCTCGCATCAGTCTTGCTTCATTCAAATCGAACCCTACGCGATCATTATTGTCTGTCAGTATTACTGACATTCCTAATGCATTCTTACATTCTTGCTTTAGTACTTTTGGGCATGCTGAGAGAAACACACGAATTAACGTCATTTTAATTTAGGTGTTGTCATTGTATTCTTAAGAAAGCGTGTATCGCTATCGCGTTAGCACTAGGAACAAAAAAATTAAACGGCCGTTGGTGGAGAGTGGAGACTCACTCTTATAACTTTTATCGTCTATATCCATAGATAATACCTAGTTATTATAATTATTCATTAACAGTTACACTCACAAAATAAAAATAAATCACTAATCTACCCAGACAATTTTTGCAAAGAGATTAATGACGTAATTAATGCAAAAGTTTATGAAACCATTGTAAACACATGGTTCCTATTTAGGGGTTAACTCTATTATTTTCAACAACCTAAAGCTTTGCGGATAACACGATCGTGTCAGTTGCAGCCGACACTTTAAAAGAATCGATAGAGGGGTCCATAGCGGCACAGGACAGGGCTGAAACCTGGTTCTGCTCCAACCGACTCCTGTTAAATGCCGATAAAACTAATAGGGTAATTTTCTCCATGAGAGAAATAGATGCTCCCAACGATTCTGAGGTCCGATTTTTGGGGGTGCTCCTTGACCCAAGATTGCAGTGGGACAAACATGTAGATGCCTTGGCAAAAAAACTGAATAAGAGCCTCTATATTCGCCGAGGTTCGATGCGTGTCGTCTGATGTGCTGCGAACCGCCTACTTTGCGATCTTTTAGTCGCATATAGCGTACGCGACTCTCGTCTGGGGACACTCGACGGCAGCACATAGAGTATTTGTTCTCCAAAGGAAAGCAGTTAGAATAATCTCTGGTTTGGGATACAGGGACGATTGTAGAGATGCGTTTATCAATCTCAGAGTACTGACTATGCCTGTATATGTATGAATGTCTGATGTATGTCAAGCGGAGTGCGGGACTGTATCGGTCTCACCAGGATAATCAGTATTCACGGCTATAATACCCGGGCAAGGCAAAATTTGATTCCTGCGTATTGGCGTCTGCGAAGATGTCTGGAAGGCCTGGGGTACTGGGCCGTTAAGTTTTATAATACCCTACCATGGCACGTCAGGGAGTTACCTTTGAGGGTTTTCGCGCAAAAAATTAAGGGTTCTTAGTATCTAAAGCTTTCTATTCATTTCACGAATATTTTATTTGCGACTTTAATACATTGTAAATGTTATTTCCTTTCTTCTTTTTTCCGCCACTTGAAACAATGTTAATGTTTGTGCTACTTAATCTTAACAATTTTAAATCTATGTTGATAGAGTTAAAAAATTTTAATCTTGTGTATTGTTTAACAGTAACTAAATCAATGTTGTTAGCGTTCAAAAATTTTATAACCTTGTGTGTTAATTAAAAGTCCATGTGAATTTTAATTTTTATATTTTATATTTTAACTATTATTTTAAAAATGTATCATTGACGTGTTTAAACAAATGTAATAACATGAATAAATGATTTGATTTGATTTAAAACTCTTGTACCAGAACTTAGTCGCTGTTGATTTGAATTTTCTAGATTCGTTCAAAATCTTTGCAACCAGTCTAAATCAAATGAGTAAATAGGTAGAGATTCAATAAACAAAGGGAATTTGTATCTGTATGGCCCCTTGAATTTTTTTTGTCCTATGGACTTATTTATTTTAGGTTCTATGCTTATTTCATTTTTATGACGTAGATTATGATTATGGTTTTTAAATTGTATAAGGTTTTTATTTTTAAATATACAGGGTTCCCCATTTAAAACGAAACAGGCTAAATATCTGGTTCCACGTTAATTTAAAAAAAAAAAACGCTCGGACCCGTCGATTTTTATTTCGAGGGGGACATCTTTTGCGTATATTGTCATCTTGTTACTTCAAGCCCCTAGGAGGGAGGGGGGGGTAAGATCTAAATATTAAATGGATACCACTATTTTATATAATTTTTTTGGATTCTGCATAAAATTCTGAACATTTTTTACTAAAGGCATTATTAGTCTATACTAAACAGTTTCCGAGATATTGACTCTTGAAAAAGGAGATTTTTGAACTTTGACAGCGTCTAGCTTTCTAACTGTACGTCTTAGAGTAAAACGGCTTACATGTCCCTATCTTCGATTTTTATTATCTTTTCAATAGTGTCAACTTCCGGTTAAACCGGAAGTACTATATTTCTTACAACCGGTTTAACCGGAAGTTGACACTATTGGAAAGATAATAAAAATCGAAGATAGGGACATCTGTTTAGTATAGACTAATAATGCTTTTATTAAAAAATGTTCAGAATTTTATGCAGAATCTAAAAAAATTATATAAAATAGGGGTATCCATTTAAGATTTAGATCTTACCTCCCCTCCCTCCTAAGGACTTGAAGTAACAAGATTGACAATATACGCAAAAGATGTCCCCCTCGAAATAAAAATCGACGGGTCCGAGCGTTTTTTTTTTTAAATTAACGTGGAACCAGATATTTAGCCTATTTCGTTTTAAATGGGGAACCCTGTATATATTAAGATGTTATAAATGTAAAGTTGTCTTATGTTCGGCTTTTTTGTTTCTGAATATAAGTAATTCTCTTGAAGGATAAAGATAATCTTTATTAAATATAATTTTTAGAAACATTTTTTGTAATATTTCTAATATTTTGCAATCCATTTCACTATCGGATTTTTTCGAAAAATCAGGCTCTGTTCTTTAATGTAAAATTGAATTAAGTATAAAAAATATTTATTTTAAAACGTTTCAGTTTTTTCTGAAAATTGGAATTACTTTTTTAATATCAATGCGCGACACGTTCTTTTAGGGTTTTGTTTATTTATGTTATTAAAATATATATTTATGGTAATACTTAATCATTCATCTAAATCACAATCGAATTCTTGTAATTTAACTACTGTATAATTAATAAAATTAATTAAATTGGAATTACTTTTTTAACATCAACGTCATTTTTCGGCTTTTTCAATCAATGTTGCATTTAACTATAGCTTAATATAAAACATTTTGTGTGCAATAATTATTAAAAATATTCATAAAAAAGACAGCAGGCATACATTTGATAAATGTAAAAACATAGACGAAGCCCAGAGAAGTACCTAAACAAAACATATGTACTTACCTTGGTAGATTGGCACCAGTAACTTTATGTAAAACGAAATTCGGAACATATTGAGGCAAATGCACATTATTTATTAACCAATCGGTAGTCTGTTCTATGGTCCAATTATGCACTTCAGATTTTAGCCAGGCTTCCCATAAATCTTTGACCGAAATATGCATATCATTATTTTTATGGAAAGCCTTTTGACGCTTCTCTGATCCTGAGTCATACTTTAGTTCTTCTTTTAAAAACTAAAATATTTAAATATAAATAAGTATCTACTCACTGATAAAATAATACATTTCAATATTAATATTCTATTTGTTTCTGGCGGGGTTTCAGGTTTATACCTGAGTTGAAAATAAAGTGTCGATTTCCAGGGAGGGGTGAAATCAGTGCTAATTACAAATTACACCCAATGAGATCCCAAATTAAAATACAGTCTAGCAAAGCCACATATCTCTGAGAGTTTAAAAAACTAAATCGGTTTTAAAAAGGGTAATGGACTATCCTACAAAGGTTTTTACTTTTTATTAGATGTTTATTGAGGTGGGGCCATGATACAAAAGAATGGAAGGTATTTTTGCTCAATATCAATCAATGGCTCTTTTCATAGAATACATTATTAATACTAGGTATACTTAAAAGGTTCTTGAAGCCAAACATCTTCACATGACTGCTGACATTAAAAAACTGCTTATGCAAATATATTCCTGTTTCTAAACTAAACTTGCTTTTTTTTTAATCTGTTAAGAGTACAACCCCTACACTTTTACAGTCAATCAGCCGAATGTTCCTTTGGGTATATTAATTATCTTACTGTAAAAAATATAATGAAATTTTTAAAATTATTTTATCCCTGTTAAATTTGTTAGTACTGGAAGGATTTACTCCCGGATTTACTACTTTGGTCTTTCCATGTTATTGTCAGCCATCTTGTGGTGTTTCCAAGTTACCTTTATTTTTTTGGAACAATCTGACGTCTTGCTTAGGATTTCCTAAGCAAATTGGAGTTATGAAGTTTACATTTTTAGTTTTTCGGTTTTTTTTAAATGAAAATTTTTTGAAAAAAAGGTAATTTTAAGTGCCAACGTGCATTTTTACTATCTTCGTTGTTTAGGTACAGTTACTTACTTTATTTTGTGTTCTTCCCCATCTAATACCCCAATTCACTCCATGGGTCCCGGAACTTGGTTAATATATAATTAATTAAAGATAGGTACATTGTATTCAATATTCCCAAGCCGTTTTGTGTTAATAATTAACGTCGTAACAGGTTAGTAGAAGCAGTTCTTTAAAATTCGTAAAATTGGATGAACATGGTATGTACATGGTACACACACATGGTACACTACATACCTAATTACCATAAAATTCAATAAAATTAACCTTCAAAAAGCTGGAAAAACCTGTCCCAATAATTTTAATTGAATTAAATAAGTGGTGAGATTTTGAAAACTAGGAAAGAAAAATATAATAGGTAAAGGTAAGTAGGAAGGTACCTATGCATTTCAACATTATACATACATCATCAGATTCTGTATAATCTATATTTCCATCTGCATCATCATCCAGTTGTCTATGTAGAGTTTTTATAGCGTCTAAACCTAGCTTATCACTTGCAGCCATGGACAGACAAGCAAAATCATCATAGCTACAACTATCAAAAGCATGATAAGCACCTAAAAATGATCAAATATGAGTTTATTCAATTAAATTCAGATAACTATTAACGTACTCTCACTATGAGGGTACAAATCACTCGAAGAAGGACTTCTCTGAACAGGAGGGGTCCTAGGAAAACTCGTTTCAGGTTCAAGATTATTCGCCCATATAAATTTTTCGCAGAAATTAAGCGTTAGCCAGAAAATTAAACCTCTGTAATACATTGTAGATAATTGCACAGCCGTCAAAAATTTTATAAATACAATTTACCAGAACATTTTGGCAAATTATTTTTGTTTTTACTTTTCACTTCCAAAAATCATTTGACATTTCTTATTCCAACATTTCGAACATTCGATTCGTTTCTGGTTTTGGGCACGGGCAAGAATGACGGGGGTCGTATTGGTCACAGAAAAAAAAATGGTGTGTTCAGTACTGGCGTACTTGTTTACGGTTTGTCGTAAAACCATCTTTTGCAACTTTTATTGCTGCTATACGGTTACGAAAATATGATTTTTGCAACGTGGGAGATTTTTATCATTTCAGGGTTCGATGATAGGACGACAAATTTACCGTTAGTTTTAGTCGATTACAGTCATTCAACGGCTCAACATAGCCAAATTTTCAGTCGCTCCCATTCACTCAGACGGACGTGCCTTGCAGCCGCTGACGGGAATCTTCGGAGAGGCTCATTTTGAACTACATAATTATTGCCTGGAGACCCTCAACGTTCAACGCCCGAATTTGAAAATTCGCTTCGCTAGGACCAGGATCTCAGGACTAGGAAATTCGCTACGCAGACCTTCAATTAGCGTCCTTTATTCCCAGTGCGTACCCTGGGAACCACGCGATTCGTCCGTTGCTTTTCTTTGAATATTGAAAACTGATAAGTATCTTCCTTATACTTGTTAGCTTTTGTTTCTTTATTGAAGAAGTAACGAGGGTTTAATTTTACCATTGGGGCATCCTTCATGACCTCTAGTAGGCTGTCGATAACCCCTGCTAGGTCTAATTAAATTCTCAGCGATCTATATAGAGTGAAGAAAAAAAGCTAAAAGAGCCTTTTGGCGAAATAGTAAAATAAAAAAGAACTACGGCCGTGTTGTCAGACTAGTCTAAACGTTAGCGCACGTAAAAAGCCTTCATCGTAGGAAACGGCTTGGTAAAACGTATTAGACAGAATAGTCACAGTTCGAAAACCAATTAGGCAGCATTATCCTGGCCTTGCAGGTGGTGTCCGGCCGAAGTGGTATAGAAGCCTACCATTTAAACAAAAAATACAGAATTTTTCTCTTTATTTTCAGGAATTATTCTCCATAAACTTGGACTAAATACCTTTGCAAAAGGCACACCATCACCGCAGTCCTATAGAAATTAGGCTCCGGTGCAACCGTGAAAGTTAGGTTATCGTTATAGTACGACAAATACATTTTAGACTTTTAAAGTTCGTCGCGCGTATATTGCGATACAGTTTTAACAATAGCTAAAATATCATAGCGGACAATCTTAGTTAGTTTGGTATATAGGATTTTTGAAAATCATAGAAGAAACCTTTATAAGGGAAAGAAGCCAAAATTATGGTGACAATTTTGAAGACACGTTTTTGTCATCAGATATGCCTTTATTAACAAATTCAGGGGTAAATATTTTCGGTGACCGTCCTTTAGAAAACGGTAAAAAAAACGACAGGTTCTACAACGGAATAATGTAGGTCAGCGTTGTTCGACACAGACTAACGGACTTGGGTCGTTTATTATATGCGGTATTTATTTGGCTGTTTCTGAACTTAAAACATACTAAATACTAGATTTTAATAGAGGGTGACCACTTCACTATAAAAAAGGTTTACAAAATCAAATGCATTTTTTGGGCCGAGGCGAGGGTGCCCAGAGAACAGAAAGCTTTACTGTATACGCATTCATGTCGCTGAAATTTAAGGCAATTGGTAAAGAGTCGTTTGTTAATGTTGATGTGTTGCATGCCCATAGTGGTGGCACGAAGGCAAGGGCGGGAGGAGAGCTAGGGCAATCGCTCCTTGGCCCCCCTATATGCTACGCCACTGAACAGTGGGCTTTTTCATAGCCCAATTTATCTTATTCAGCACTAATCCTGAATTAGGCAATCCAACGATGTGTCAAAAATGACAGTGGTTGGCAAATACTGCTTTATAATTGGTGCAAGTGGCTTAATGCTTTTTGCCCTTAGGGATGTTCCGATACGCTGAAAGTATCGATCTTTTGTATCGATCCAGATCGATACAAATATATATAGGTATATAGAATATAGGCAATACTGGCATTCTGTATACCAAGAAAGGATAGCCAAAGCTTTGTGTGCGCGCGGATTGAGGGAGAAGAGCAGTAAATGCAGCACGAACGACGCGTGGGTTTTGGAATTTTGGGATCTATCGATACTTTCTGAACGATACTGAGTAAAATATTTCGATACTCATTATATATCGAATAAAAAATATCGATACAAAATATCGGAAGGTAAAATATCGATACTCAAAAATATCGTATCGTATGGCGCATCCCTAGTTGCCCTCCACTGTCATTTAAAGTCACGTGGTTTGGATTCTCTAATTAGAACCTATTGAAAACATATCCCAATAACCAAAATCATCCTAAACGTGTCACAAAAGTTTTCTAGTAACAATAAAATTAAAAAGAAAGCATACTTTATTGACTTGACTGGATAATCGCCATTTTTAAAAATATCGGCCAAATCGACCAATTATGTCTCAGTTTATGCTGTAATTTTTACGCTCGTGGAGACTGAGTCCCTTCCTAATCTAATTTTCGCCATACTGAAATATTATCAAAAAGGACTGATTGGTCTTTTTTCTTCTTCACAAATCTCTTAAATATTATTATATAAAAATATTACAGCGCGCCATTTATACAACCTGTTCAGCCTGTTCTCCTGTTCAGCTCAGCATTCTACTTGTTTAAAGAGATTTGTGGTCTTCTTTGGCCTAGCAATTAGACCTATAATTCCTCTGTGTTCAGTTGCATGCCTATATTTTTTCTGTGTGCTAACTACGTCTTCTTTGTGACAAGCACATTTTTGGAGTTCATCCTCTTTCAGCAAATTTCATCCTCTTTTAATTTTTGCCGCCGCGTTGTTAGCAGGGCGAGTGAATCTGCTAGCGGCAGTTTTTGGATTTCATTCTTTTATTGGTAGCAAAAGGTAAGGAAACATAAATCTATTTTTCTTTAGTGTTCATGCCGTGCCGGTATTTAAGATTATCCTAAAAGTAGGCTAAATTTTGTTATATTGTTTTTTCCCCGGTTTTTTGCGCAGTGGAATCATTGTTAAATTTGACATCTTTCAGTCCACATTTTGTGAGACACGTGTGGATAGAAATCATTTCTTTGTTCTGTTTTTTGTAAATGAGATTTTGTTTTTTAAATTTCACATTTCTTTATCGTTTTAGCCCACATTCAACAAATGACTACTGATCAAGATCAATCCGGGGACTGCCCTGACGACTTGGAATCTGTAGAAGAGGAGGAAGATGTAGCAGATGAAATCTCAAAAAAAATTATGGAATTTCCCAATGTTATGGCCGCTATTAAATCTCAGCGTAATACTGAAATGCTAGCTTCCCTGCCACCTGCAGTCAAACGGAGAATCAAAGCTCTTAAAAAGCTTCAATTGGAAGCTACAAACATTGAAGCCAAGTTTTTTAAGGAAGTTCATGATTTAGAATGCAAATATCACAGATTGTATGTACCATTATATGAAAAAAGAAACACCATAGTAAATGCAGTATACGAGCCTACGGATGAAGAATCTCAATGGCCTTCTGATGATGAAGAAGATCTTCCCAATGCACTTAAAGAAAAAGCCAAACTTGAAGAAAAGATTAAAGAAGAGGATAAACAGGAGGTGAAAGATGAGAAAGGTGTCCCTGAATTCTGGTTGACTATATTCCGGAATTGCAGTTTGTTATCTGAGATGGTTCAGCCCCATGATGTTTCCATTCTAAAGCATTTAACAGATATTAAAACTGTTTGTAAAGAAGACCCAATGGTAAGAGCATTTGTATAATTCATTAAATAATGATTTTATATTTGACTCTGAGAAAAACAAGAAACATTATTACCTAATGTTTCCTTTGGTACCTATCTATTTTATTCATATGATTAGACACCATGGAAGATTTTTTCAGGAATGATTTATTTTTATTTGTATGAGGTTATGAGTTTGCAAACTAAAGTTATAATTTTTGTTCCTGGCATCTAGCAGAAAGTGAGTAAGTAAGTTGCAATTACTAGACCACATTTTTATTTGAAAAATGATATTCTTATGGTGGCTGCTATTTTCTGCTTGCCAGCACACTATATTGTCAAAAGTGACATTTAGAGGGTACTCGAGGGGTACTGGTACTATGTGGTTAAGTTTTGATATGTACAGGGTGTTCCTAAATATCATGTAAATAAGAAAGGGGTAATTCTTTGGCTTATTTAATAACTCAAAATTCATATAGAGAAAAGGGGACATGACCCCTGAAAGAATATCTCCCTGTAGAATTAGTGTAGATTCTTAAGACCATTTGATATGCCCAATGATGTAAATCCTACTGCATAACCTATATTCCAAATTAGAGCTAAATATCTCAAAAACTACAAGAGCTATAAAGAAAAAACTAAAAAAATCTTGACATTTCAACACCCTGTAGATCGGCAACGAAGTGTTTGCGGTCCTATGTTTATATGAATTTTTAGTTATTAAATAAGCCATTTACATGATATTTAGGAACACCCTGTATATGATGTTATATTGCAATGCAATTTTTTTTGCAACATCATTTTTGTAGATGAATGGGTAGGTAAACACTTTTTTAAATTATAGATATAAGGATTATAGGGATGGCAGGGGTTACAACTAGTCATGTATTGGCCATTTATTTACTTGATGAATTGAGTAATATCTCATTTCTTTTTCCTACATCCATTAAGTCACTAAATAACAGTATTAAGGCAGCCATTATGTACACTTTTATGTTTAAAAAATTGAATTGATAAATCATTAAAAACAACAAATTCCGAACAAACCCAAAGACGGGTATTTTTCCGCTTTTTGGAGAAAATGAAAAATAAACAAAATATAGATAAGAAAATAAAATGGCAAATGCGTCACTAGTGTTTGCTCTTGACACCTGAGGTTTGGATAGAAAATAGTAAGCTAAAATATAAATGTGCAAGTTATGTTATGTATAAAAGATTTTACTGTGACTTGGTCAATTGACCTTTTTTTGGTGCCTAGAAGTAAAACTTCTAAATTCCTAGAATATAGGATACAGGTACCATAAAAAAAATCTTTGTGGTAGATCTTAATATTCTGACACCCTTGTAGGTAAATATAATAATCACTAACAGGTTGCTGGCCTATTTTTTGTTTACCATATCAAATACTACTTTAAGGTTTTGAAAGGTAATGATAGGTAGGTAGGGTTAAAGATTTATTTCAGCTAATTTTTTTGTCACAAAGTTGTCGGGTCTTGGTCAGTTAATCAGGAATTAGCTAACTAAGCTAAATGACATCGACATAAATAGTTGATCCTAATTCAAGCATAAATTACATATTGTCCTGGACATTAACTTAATGTAAAAAATGTAGAAGCATTACTGATTCATTTGAGGTGTCAAGGGCTTGTGAATCAAACTTTTGCCATTTTGGCAGCTGTTTTATATTTTATTATTTATTTTAATTATAAAACAAGTTTTGTACAGAGCTAGATATTTCATTCCTTTGAAATACTTAAAAAATATACATTTTTCATTAATATATTCAAAATTACAACACTTAGCTTCTGCATGGGGATCTGCTTGTATCAAACTTAAAACCATTACAAAAATTGCAAAATAAAGTTATTAAATGTATACACAAATTACTACATTTAGAACCAACTGTTAATCTATATAGACCGAAAGGGTATTTACACGTTCAAAACATTTATAAATTAAAAATTTGTATTCTAATTCACTCTATTATTTTAAACGAAAAAAAATCAAACATAACACTTCAGGAGAATAAGACATTACATGATCATAACACCAGACATTGTGTAAATTATCAAACTATGCCAGTAAAAAGTAATTTCGAAAAAAAATTCGCTTTTATAATATGACGGAATAATAAAATAAAATATAGCAATCTTCCAAAAAATATCAGAAAAATTAAGAAATTGGCAACTTGAAAACAATTAAGGTGGGAGTATCAACATGCTTGCCAACCTATAACCTATTTCGCATAGATTTATTTATGTTTTCTAGCTTTTATACAAAATTTAAAGAAAATCAGTATCGACTTGATATTCTATAGGTAATAATTGACATATTTAACAAATATCAAGGAATTTCATAACTTATTTTAGGAGAATTGTATAGCAAAAAATATCGGGTAAGATTTTTTTTAATATTATTATGTCATTGTCACTCATTGTTCTTTCACTATACAATTCTCCCAAAATTAGCAATGAAATAAATTGATATTTTTGTAGTATATCAGATACTACCTAAATAATGTACCGACGATATTGATTTTCTTTAAATGTTAGTTATTAAAATAATAAACTCAAAAAATCAACGCGAAATAGGTTATAGGTTGGCAATAGATTGAATGACGTTGAGAATTCAACCTTAAGGTGGGAGTATCAACATGCTTGCCAACCTATAACCTATTTCGCGTAGATTTATTTATTTTTTCTAACTTTTACACAAAATTTAAATAAAATCAATATCGTCTTCATATTATATAGGTAATAATTAACATGTTAAATAAATATCAAGGAATTTCATAAGTTATTTAAGGAGAATTGTATATCGAAAAATATCGGTTAAGATTTTTTTTAACGTTATTATGTCATTGTTCCTTCACTATACAATTCTTCCAAAATAAGCAATGAAATAAATTGATATTTTTGTAATATATCAGATATTACCTAAATAATGTGCAGACGATATTGATTTTATTTAAATCTTAGTCAATAAATTAATAAACTAAGAAAAACAAGGCGAAATAGGTTATAGGTTAGCAATAAATTGAATGACGTTGATAATTCCACCTTAAAGAGATATTTACTAAACTAAATTGTTTATGCTATTTTTTTAATTGATTTTATTAATGAATTAAATTGGACTAACTTCCTTTTTTTTATTTTTATTTTTAATGGTTATTATTTTCTATATTAGGTATGTTGTCACTTTCCATGTAATGAACTGTAAAGGTTAGTTTGGAATAAAGACATTTTGAAAGTTAAAGCAATACTTGTATTAAAACGTATTCACGTGAATACTGCATTACGGACCTGTATTTTTCGACGAATATCTTGGAGTACCTATGATTTTAATTATTTCTCCTTAGAACTGTAAAAATAACAAATCCCTTTAGCTGTTAACCCAGACTAACATAAAAACCAGATATTATGACTCACGCACATTTAAATTATTTTGTTGACTATTACTATTATTTAGATTGGGTGTGGCGATTCGCATATTTACTACTTTCGTAAATTGGTTTTTAAATTGCATGTCTTTGTTTAATAGAATACCCGTTAACTTATAAATTGTAGTAAGTCTAAAAAAAAGTTGAAATAAACTTATACAGTGTGTCTATAACAGCTGTCTGCAAATAAAAAACTTTTATTTTTATGAAAACAGTCACTCTTTAAATAAAAGTTATGACTTCTGAAAAATTAATATGTATTATCAGACACAGAAGAGCCCTTTTATGCCGTCATAACAAATCCAAAAACTTTACTAAATTTCTTGTTTCAGGAGGTACTACATCCCTCTTGCTAGAATGCTTATTATACATCTATGAGTTATCAAACCAATATTATACTTTTGCTTATAGCTTTTTTTTCAAGTTATATCGAGTCAAGTCAAAAAATGTTAATCAAAATGCAGCATTGGGGAACTTGCACACATATTTATTGCATAAATATGGTCAGCCACACCAAATAACAACATAATATAAAGTCGCCACAGTGGTTCTTTTCCCGTGCGTAATCACTTTCACGTCATCAAAATCGTATATGGTCAGCCACACCAAATAACAACATAATATAAAGTCGCCACAGTGGTTCTTTTCCCGTGCGTAATCACTTTCACGTCATCAAAATCGTATATGGTCAGCCACACCAAATAACAACATAATATAAAGTCGCCACAGTGGTTCTTTTCCCGTGCGTAATCACTTTCACGTCATCAAAATCGTATGAATCAAATCAAAATTACGAGACGAAAAAAGTCAAAACTAAGTCTAAGTTCATAAAATGGACGTGCCTGCCTACCGTTTGACGTAACTACATAATATCCCGAAAAATTATGATTTATTTTAAGTTTTGCCCGGCATTCTCTATTATCTAAAAGAAATTGACAAACAAATGTTATTACATTTAATACTATTTTTAAAGCTTAAAATCTAGAAAAGTTTGGTGTTTTATTGACTATTAAAATCGCAAAAGTCAAATTTTTGACATCCTTTCATTAAAGAAAATTTAGCCACTGCCGTAAACTTTTCAAAGAACTTTCACGGTTAGAATATTTAAAATAAATAAATTAGGTATTATAAAAATCCATAAATACTTACCGCCAAAACAGATGGTGGGTATAATTAGTTCTAAAAAGAACTATTTTTAGAAAAAGGAACAGTTTTAAGACACACAAATTTACAAAATACGAATTAGATTGGCAGATCAAAATTAGGTTGACAATGACGTTCTAAAATACAACGGTAGTCAACTAAACAAATAAAAAAAGTAATTAATTGACGTTTATAGTTTTATTCTTGTCTAGCACGTTATATTATTGCGGAATCTTGGAGACGTTCTTTTATGCTTTTATCCAAACTTGTTACTGTAATAAATAAGGATGCAGAGTTATTAACCACGTTGAGTCCTGATCGTTGATTGATGACGCACGGGCAAAGATCCACTGTGGCGACTTTACAAAATATTACCTCTTAAATATCACTCCTTAATTTTTTATAAATAATTAAAGTTTACCGTGTGACGTCACCTAGTATGAATAATCCGCTCTCGCGAACTTTAATTGCTTCTGTCTAATTCAGAGGATTAAAAAAAAATTCTTTGTAAAACGTGGGTCTTTTGATGATATAACCTTACGCTTAAGACAGGGTTGGCATGATATATATCATGATATTTATATCTCTATATATATCATGATATTTATTATTAAAAAATTACTTTTTTTTAAGTGCTGAAAAAACTGTTAACAACGATATTAAAGTCGATTCACTTAGTAAACCTGCAAGATGGCCGACATGTCATATGACAAAAGTCATTGAAAATGCAAAAATTTATTTTATTTAGCTGGAATATGACTCTTGTCGTATGACATGTCGGCCATCTTGCAGGTTTACTGAGTGAATCGACTCTAAAAGCCTGTTTACATTAGGTGCAGTCAATGCAATTGGAATAAAAAATTGCCTTAAGGCATGCGCTTTGGTGACTTTCTGATCAGCTGATGCAATTTTATTTGCATCGCACGAAATTAGGAAATGTTCTAATTTGATTGCAAATAGCATGCAATTTTAGTGATTTTTCTAGTATTATTTTCATTACCAACCTGATAACAAATGTAAACAACCTCTACAAAAGTATTTGTTTGTATTTTGAAGCGTTTGGGTGTAGGTTTATGTGATTTTCTTTATGATAATATATTTTTGAAAGTACAATATGTTTTAACTAACAAAAATCACAGCAAAAAATTACAGAAACTACAGGAAAATCAACAAAACACACAACCTCTTATTTAATCAGCTGATATTTGGATTGGTAATATTTGTTGTCAAGATACTTGCTTGAAATTAATTGCTTCATAATGTAAACGCGATGTAAACGGTCATGCAATGCAATTAATTGCCTCGCTATAAACTGCATGCAGCGATTGCACCTAATGTAAACAGGCTTTAAACAAATTTTTGGAAATTTTAATTTACCGCCGAATGTTGTATGGTTTGGGTTGGTATTACGATTGGTATCCCCTATTTATTTCATTATTATTTTTTATTACTGAAGCGTTCGACGACGCGACTGTGCATTGTGTGTGCTTTTTTTTTATTGCAACGTTAATCCGTAATAAAATTAAAATTTAAAATGCCAAATTAAAAATATAATATTTACCTAAATGTCTGGTTCCTTGATTTTACTTGGCTACCTGGTATAGTATGGTTTTACCTGTTTCAGCTGAAAAAAATTATTTGATATATATCAGATATATATCGGATATATATATCATGATATTTGCCAACCCTGGCTTAAGAGCATTATTTTTCAAATTTAATTTTCATGCAAGTTCCCTACAATATAATAAATAATACTACACCTTTTTACCGTGTCATGGTGTATTTATAACTTAAACTTAAACTAATATTATAGTAGAGTAGTAGAAATGTAGAAAATTATGACTTTTTAGGCTTTATTAAAAAAGAAATGTTAATTTTATTACAGAGTTTTACTTTGGAATTCTATTTTACATCAAATGATTATTTCACAAACGACGTGCTCACGAAAGAATATTTAATGAAATGTGTTCCTGAGGAAGATGACCCCTTCAGTTTTGAGGGTCCAGAGATTTACAAATGTACTGGCTGTACAATAAATTGGAACAAAGGCAAAAATGTTACCCTTAAGACTGTGAAAAAAAAACAAAAACATAAGAGCCGTGGAGTTGTGAGAGTAGTTACTAAAACCGTTCAAAACGATTCCTTCTTCAATTTCTTCACTCCACCAACCATTCCGGAAGACACCAAGGAGGAAGATGTTGATGAAGATCTCCGTAATTTGTTGACCAGTGACTTTGAGATTGGTCATTATATCAGGTACGTTCTTTTTACAAAAAAGGTGGCACAATAGGAAACTGACAAAAATTTTAAATGGGGAAAAAATTCTATAAATCATAAGTATATATTGTCATAAAACATATGGCAGCAAAAAAAACAACATATTTCGTCCCAAAAGACCGCTAGCAAGATTTAAAAATGCCCCAAAATTCAAATTATCCCAAGCGGGTAAAAACGGGTCGTGACGTCAAGAAGTATAATTCGTGTGTGACATCCACGAAATAGGTTATAGGGTGGCAATAAATTGAACGACGTTGAGAATTCCACCTTAAAACAACACTACAATAACAATAACACACGGCAATCCAAATGCAAACTCGGTAGCTCGGCCACCGGTCAGGATGACGGATGACGGAAAAGTCATACTTCGTGACGTCATCGGGCTTGGCGCGCTTAAAAGGTCGTTTGAAATGCTTTTGACACGCGCGAAACTTTAAAAAATTTTTACCAAGTTATTACTGATTTTTAAGGAGTAATAATTGGGGAATATTTTTTTTAGGCCTAACTAAATCGTATTATTGAAAGAAAAAAAAATTGGAAAGTTCCCTATTGTTTTCTGAACATTTATTATCTTAATCAATAATGCAAAACAATAACTGTCATTTTTGTGAACTACTATAAAGTTTGGAGCTCAGTCCTTGCGGCAGAAGATTGGTAAAAAACGGACCGCTAGCAAGCTTTATTAGTCTTCTGTGTTAAAACTTTATTTTTCAGTAGTTTACGAGTTGATAATGTTACAAAATTACCGCTTTTATGGACCTTTGTTGTAATTTTATGGCCTAGTCCGTTATGTTCTATCTTAAATATCGTTTGGAACGGGACCGGCCTAAACAAGTATCATTATGTTACAGAGAACGTGTCGTACCTCGAGCTGTACTGTTCTTTACCGGTGAAGGCATCGAGGATGAAGAAGACTTTGAGGAAGAAGAGGAGGACGAGGACGATGAAGAAGAAGAAGGAGATTCTGACACCAATGCTGGCAAGCAACAAGAACAGTGCAAGCAACAATGAGGCGGAATTACTAGATCAAGAGTCGGTAGGACATTACTCTAATTAATTCAAGTGGCTAGTTCAAATTTTAAAAAGCTTGATGAGATTTTATTGTACGCCCAGGAAAGTTTTTTTTACCAATAAATAATTCTTACTTGATAAGGTGAGAAGCAGTGGCGGCCAGGTTTGTAAATTTCCCCAACAATCGGAACATACAACAAGAAAGAAAGAAATTATAAAAATACCATTATCACACATTTAATCTAATAATTTATAATAAACACGTGAATTTGTGGTTGGGGAAATAAAAAAATGCACCGTTTGGTTTTGCTTGCTTAATATCTAAAGGATAAGCTTTATTTAAATAAAATTGTAATCTTGATTTTCTATTCTATATAATATTATTAATTAAATATCGATGGGTGCAACATCAGCATTTTGGAGACACGAGCCGCTGCTGGCGAGGAGAATGTAAATCTGTGATTTAAATTATAAAGTTTGTGGGCTCTGGGGTAATTTAGCAGCCGACTCTTGATCATTTTTCTAAAATAAATTATTTGTTAATTATGCTCTTATTTTTGTACTACTTGTGCTTTTAGTGTTATATTGATTATTATTTATAAAATTGCATCACTTTTGATTTTGGTTACATTGTTATTTAAAAATTGTTGGTATGTTTATACGAGTTGTCATAATAATGTTCAAAATTCATCTGATATTATCAGTTCTATCAAATAAAGGAACATTTTTTAACACTTAGTCCTTTCTTGCAAAAATTGTTTCAATGGTCGACTTTCATTAAAAAGTTTTATCCCTATTCAGGGTTCTGCTTTAGTGCATTATTTAGGCTTCCATAGCTCCTATGTGAATCAAGTTGCGAATTTCATAAATATGCTGACTTATACTGTCACACGGGATGTAGTTCAGGAAATTATTTTCGTATATACCGGGTGACAACGATATTACTGACCAGCTTGTCACGTCCTTATAAAATAAAATATTATTTCGAAATTTTGGTAGGTTCTATGGTTGCACTGTGCGCACATTTTCGGTATTCAAACGCTTGACTGTCACTTCCGGTTGAACCGGAAGTACACTTAACTTTATTATTTCAAATAGAACACCCTGTATATTTTTAACAATATGCATTCTACAAGGAATTCAAAGCATAAAACATGTATCATATACCTATCTATGACAGGTTAAGAGAAAATGGCGTTGGAAAATATAAAATTAGCCACACACTTTATTGATTTTACAAAAAACAAATGAATATGCACAAAATTTTATATTCTTTTTTAACTTCTTTTTAGGTATTCTGTATGAATAAGTCACAGTTATTTCACTTCCGGTTCAACCGGAAGTGCTGCAAAATTTGATTTTCAAACATAGATTTCTCCAATATTTTTAATGGCACGCCCCCATTTTAAATATAATTTTCAAAATTATCTTATTGTTCTAAATATTTTTTATTAATGCTTCCCTAGGTCTAAACTCATTTGTTTTTAAGATATAAGCATTTCAAAATTAAGGTTTATTACGAAACTTTAACTAACTTAAACTAGAATTATAATTAATAAAATAATATCTAAAAATACAAACTAATTACAAATAAATTAACCATAAATGAAATTCTCAAAACGATTGCCGTTCTCTTCTCGACACAAATTAATTCTTTCTTTGAATTCTCGAATAACATTGTTTATTTGAATTGGTGTAATATTGTTTACTGCTTGAATTATTAGGTCTTGGAGGTTCAGAGGTTTTGTTCTATACACTTTATGTGGCCCCAGTAAAAAAAATCAAGTGGTGTTAGGTCAGGGGACCTTGCCGGCCACCTTACTGGGCCATTAGTACCCATCCAACGATTAATAACATGGCGATAGCTTCGTAAAACATATGATATTAGTAAACAGATCTGTGGGATCCATAGCTACCTTAGATGAAACTATGAATAAATTAACGTCAATTTTGCTTGTTGGATAATGTAACTAAACCTTTAATTCCGTATATCTTAAAAACGAATGAGTTTAGACCTAGGGAAGCATTAATAAAAAATATTTAGAACAATAAGGTAATTTTGAAAATTATATTTAAAAGGGGGCGTGCCATTAAAAATATTGGAGAAATCTATGTTTGAAAGTCAAATTTTGCAGCACTTCCGGTTAAACCGGAAGTGAAATAATTGGGACTTGTTCATACAGAATACCTAAAAAGAAGTTAAAAAAGAATATAAAATTTTGTGCATATTCATTTGTTTTTTGTAAAATCAATAAAGTGTGTGGCTCATTTTATATTTTCCAACGCCATTTTCTCTTAACCTGTCATAGATAGGTATAGGATATGATACATGTTTTATGCTTAGAATTCCTTGTAGAATGCATATTGTTAAAAATATATAGGGTGTTCTATTTGAAATAACAAAGTTAAGTGTACTTCCGGTTCAACCGGAAGTGACAGTCAGGCGTTTGAATACCGAAAATGTGCGCACAGTGCAACCATAGAACCTACCAAAATTTCGAAATAATATTTTATTATATAAGGACGTGACAAGCTGGTCAGTAATATCGTTGTCACCCGGTATACACAGGGTGGCGCAAAGTAGTATTTTTTTTGCTTTTATCAGATTTGTATTAGTGTCCTTCATAATTTTATTGATTTTGCTTTAGTAGGAGTAATAAATTAAAAACTCAACTAACAATCTGTTTTGTACAGGGTGTTCTAAATAAGGTTTTAAAAAGACTAATTTTAAACCATTTTTTCTCGAGTTTTTCATAATAAGTCAGTATGTAATTTAATATTTGATAAAGAATTTCAAAACGAACCATTTTGTGTTTGCAATTTATTTGAACTTCCAAACAGTTTTTTAAATACGTATCAAAAAACAAACGTCTCTATCTACAGTATCCAAAAAAAAATTGTGTGTGCTTAAGACCACACGACAGAAGTGAAAACTTCAACAAGGTGAAATTAATAATATCAAATACAATTTTTCTTCACCCTACGTAAATATATAATTTAAAAAATGCCAGACAACGCACACTGTTTCCACGTCGATAAATGCGACTGGTGGCGGCATGCTCTTTCATACAACGTTCATTCGGGTCAGGGTCAGTTCGGATTGAATATAGCAGTTGAATTCGCGCGTTACACATCCGAGTGTGACGCGTGATGGCTCAGTTTAATTCAGTGCCCACAAAAAAGTGCTAAACGCGCCTAAAGAAGTTTTCACTTCAAAAAGTATGCAACATATGGGAAAGTTTTTTATCACCGATTTCTCAGAAAATTTTAGTATTTATAAAAGTTGGTACATTCCTTAAAACTATAAATGCATATTTCACCTGCGGCTAATACTAGGGGAGCAAATGCCATTTTTTCGAAATTGCCTTAAAAGTAAAGTACCTTAATTATTGGAAATACAGCAAAATTTTATATGGTAATGTTTTTGCAAATTAAAAACTTAGTCCAAATACGAAATTTAAGTTAGGTGTGTCAATTTTTTATTTTTTTTATATGCTTTTCTTTAAAATAGGTTTTTGGACTTCAGCGTACTGGGTGAAAATGACAAATAAATTATTAGTAAATTCCAGTAATATGAATAGAGTTGGATTCTATCATAATTTTGAACATAAGTTGGCTAAAATGTGTTTAAGAAGTAGGTGTGCAACACGCTTATATCTGAACCAACTCGTAACTTTGAAAGGTTTTAAAAAGTTTGCTACTACTTAATCCATTTTTATTATAAACCCACGTTTAAGTTATTTAATAAATATATTAAAATTGCATAAACAAAAAATCGACCAGAGGTGTACCGTTTAGGGAACAATAGAGATTAACCAAAAAAAATTAAAAATCGTGACACCTAACTCAAATTTCGTATTTGGACTAACTTACTAATTTGCAAGAACATTTCCATATAAAATATTGCTGAATTTCTAATAATTAAGGTACTTTACTCTTAAGGCAATTTCGAAAAAATAGTATTTACTCCCTTACTATTAGCCGCAGGCGAAATATGAAATAATATGCATTTATAGTTTTAAGGCATGCACAAACTTTTATAAAGAATAACATTTTCTGAGAAATCGGTGATAAAAAACTTTCCCATGTGTTGCATACTTTTTTGGACACACTGTATATTAAAGTTTTATGGAACATATTGCTTATTTGGGAAGAAATTCCTATAGGAGCAATGAAAGCCTAACGCTCTATGGCAGGTGACAGGACACTGTTGCAAAGGCCGTGTCCTGACTATGGAGAACTAGAGGGTAGGAGGCCGATCGACAATGGCAGCATTTTCAATTTCTGTCCCGGTTTTTTGGTTAGTTCGCTATTGGCCGATAGATGGCTCTCGCGTCCGAAGTGGGCTGATGTTGTCTTCTTCTTCTTCGTTTCTAATATGGAAAACCAGATCCTCCATAGTTTTTAACTTTTACTTAAACCCTTTATTTTTCTGTGCTTTTACTTTTGACAATTGACATTTTATTTTTCGAAATAACAAATAACGTTTGAAGGCAAGACAAGACAAATAACTTTGTATTGTAATTAATTTCCATATTTATAATGAATAATGGTACAATTTATTAAAGTAGAGTTTGCTTTGTGTCGGGGTGTAAGACAGGATCTTCTTCAAAGAGGAAACGAAGCCAAATAAGTCTCTTTCTAGCTCCAAAGGTAAGCTCACTTTAAAAAAAACCTCTGTAGCTAGAATGTTTAATACCTTGTATTTTAAAAACCAAGCATCGTTGGAACTTTATACAGGCCGAGTTTACTAATAAGTATAACAAAGTAAGTGTAAATTCTTATAAAAGTCCTTATTTGTTCCTTAAAGAACTAATTTAAATAAAAATAGTTATCGCGTCCATAAGAAACCATTTATTTGATAGCCCACTTCGAACACGAGCGCCATCTTATGGCAACTCGTAAAGCTGAATTACCGATTCTAATTTGGGACCGAATCCAATGCATTGCGATCGGCCTCCTACCTCAAGTCCTCCATAGTCCTGACCACAGATTGTTTTTAGTGTTGGGAAAAACCGATGATTTTAATAATCGAGTAGTCACTACTCGAGCGATTTCAATAATCGAGCGATCGCTCGAGCGATTTATCACTCGAGCGATTTATCACTCGAAATTTCGGTTCAAGTATCAAGTAGTGAATGAATTCAATGAATAGCGCATTGAGCGAGTGGTTGATCGCTTGCCGCTCGATTCGATTCGATAGCGAATGACGCCGAGGGCAAGCGATCACCACCGATTGCTTTTTGAAGGCCAGGCCTCGTCGCAGATGTTTACGTTTACAGGTGATTCTATCAAAATCCAAACCAAAACGACGAAAACGAAACGCATGTCGCGATAGCGCCTTCTCTTTTATGTTTATGTGCCGTTAACAAAGACGTATGTCGTGTGAGACTTCGGAGCATTAACTTGAAAGCCGTCAAGCGACGATGGCCGAGCGGATATCGAATGAACGAACTTTCGCTCAGTGGTTAGTGCTTGACTGCTTGTTAAGCGACGATTTTCGCTTGAAATTATAACTCGAGTAGTCGTGTCAATAACCGAGTGATGTCGGTTATTTCAATAATCGAGTACTCGAGCGGTTTTTCACTCGAGCGATCCCAACACTAATTGTTTTAAGAGATCTGTGGTCCTGACCGACTGAGTATATCAACTAACCCTAATCCTAGAATGATGAAATTTCGAAGAGGTCTTCTTCTTATAACACTAAGAAGGATTTGTCGAAAATAAACTACCAACGGGACTAAAACTGGTTGAAATTTTTATAAGAATTTCTATATCAGGAACCAAAATTGGCGGAGGTATGAAAAATGGTTTATCGGTTCCTTTAATGAAATAAGAATTAGACGTGTTTCGTCATTTAAAATAATTGTGGTATAGGGGTTGCAGTATAGGAGTGCAGTAAGCAAGTACATGCTTTGATGCTCTGGGAAATTTTGCCCCTAGGGCTTGTATAGCTTGTATAGGAAAAAAAATTTTTGTTCGGAATTTCTTAAAATTCTGCATAAATACCTACAATTATTATTAATGTTGTTTTTAACTCTGTCCCTAAAGGGTTGAAGGTAAGGGGGTGTAAAAGTTTCTATATTTTTGGCTGGATTTTCTTAAAACTTGGCATAAATACTGTACAACACAGATAATGAAACGCATTTTAATATTTCAATAAATTCTACCGCAAAGTCCATGCATGGGAAGGATCTTTGAGCCTTTTTAACGATCTGCAATAAATTAGATCTTGGGTAGTACGCTCCTAGGCCAGTGGTCTAAGGTATGTGTGGTTCCGGCTGTCTTATTTCCATGGCTAACTTGTAATAATTAAATGCGAGAGCCAATTCGCGTTTACACGCTAATTAATTATAAAGGAGTACAATTCGATGATGCTTCCGTAGCACCCTCTTTATTGTAATAAGTCTGTAAGAACCATCGATCACAAAACGCGGTAAGGTCGATATTGGACGATCGTTGATGAGCACCTCTACAGTTTTAACAAAATATTAGTATGAAGATGGGAGAGGCATGTCTCAGTTGTTACGCCTTTTTAACGTTAGATGTCTCTAGCTGTATAAAATCGAAATATATTTTTTGCTTTTCGAAGCTGCCCTGCGAAAGCCTTGAGCAACGATTGGACCTGGCCCTGGACATTTTCACAAATACCAGGAAAGCAGAAATTGGATGGTTCGACTGTTTCTAAAGTTTTAATAGTGTTTGGAAACAACAAAAAATACAAATTGCCTTCGGAATATCTTGAAATCATTAAATATATGTAAGAATAATTATTTTTCCCAGGAAAAATAGGTCAAATACTTATATTTAAAAAAAAATTAAGACAGAAAAATGAAAATTAATACTGCCCTCCTAGTGAAAAGCGCAGCAACTTCCTGAACGTTAGTTTTGAGAGAAACGCAAAAAACGTTTTTTGGCTAGTATTTTTTTATAAATGAATATTTTTAATTTTTTCTTTTACCAGATTGATAAAAAAATATAAAACAAATTTTTTGATATAGGTTTCAATGAATTTGGACCGTAAATAATTTTTTTATTGCATACTGCGTTTTTGTTTAGTATTTCTTAGAGCTTTGCATTAGCGTTGCTTAACAAAAACGAAGTATGCCATATTTACTAGTGTAAAATATATTGCGCTTTCCACTAGAAAACCATGAGCCGCAATGTGCTTTGCTTCTAAGATAAAACGCAGCATTTAATGGGCATCAGTAAAATGCTGCATTCTTGACTATAAAAATCAGATGCTGCGATTTTCTTTAAAAAAGCATTACGTTTTGCAGAAACTGCATATTTATTAGGCGTTTTTTTGTCTTAATTTTTTATTTTTTTTCAACAATAATTTTTTTAAAGATAGAGAATTGTATTCTACACAATAATATGTAAAAATCTCAAAATCGAAAATTTTGAAAGTTACTGCGTTCTCCACTAGGAGGGCAGAATATGTAGTGTTCTACTTGAAACCCTTGGCTTCTAGTATAAGGCTATAGTTGAGATGGTATTGAGCTAAGACTACAGGATATCTATCCATAGCTTTGAGGCATAATAATTTTTTGCAAGGATGTTTCTGGAATTGATAAATCTAAAAATTTGGCCATCATCATTCATCATTATAAAGGAAATAATTTGACGAACTAAATTTTGATATGATTTATTTAGTTACTACCAAAAATATAGAATCATCATTTAATTAAATTAAGAGTTTCAAAAAATTCGAACTAAAAATGTTTTCTCCAATATATACTTTTATACTTAGATACCCCTTTTTCACCACCTAAGTGCCCGATTTCCAGAAAAATAAGACGTACATTTTTCATGATTTTTGTTGTATAGTATTTCTAGCAAGTTTCAAGAAAATAAGACAAAAATATTTTTCCTAAATATCATGTAAATACGAAAAGGGGTAATTCTTTGGCTTATTTAGGCCCAATTGTATAGGTATCGGTAAAACTTAGGTTTAACCTTTAGTTTAACTTTAGGTTTAACAGCAAGTTTAAACCAAACATCATTAAAATACCGATTGTATACCTTTTGGTTATTTATCTACGGCTAACTTCTGGCGAGTTGAAAAGTCAATACTTATTTCTTTATTATTATAATGGAAATGAATGAAAAAGTAGTTCAGAATCTCCAGTCTGTATTCCCATCTCTCTTGTCTAGGAGTCCAGAGAAAGAGAAATGCTAAACGTGTGCCAAACCTAGGTTTGTATATTTTGTAAACAAAAAAGTTAACCGTAATTAGTTTTCAAATGTTCATTAGTTTGATTTGTTGTATTATTGTTAAAATTTTGAAATAGTATAGTATCAGCCAGCCTATCACCATCATAAATGGAGGCTATAATAGAGAACAAGCGTTCTATGAACTTTAAATACAGAAGAAATTAAATTGCTCATTGAGCTTGTTAAAAAATATAAAATGGTGATAGAATCAAAGAAAAGCGATGCTGTGACCTGGCGCGAAAAGGAGGCAGCGTGGGGACAACTTGCAGTGGAATTCAATGGAAGTGGTATCGTAAAAGAATTATGGACGGTAAAAGCGGTAAAAGGAAAATTAAAAAAAAAACACAAAAAAAATATGCAGTGGAAAAGCAGGAGATCTTTAAAACAGGGGGTGGCCAAAATCAAAAATATCCATTTTCTCTACACATTTCTACAATCCCAACCTCGATAGTTATTTTGAATTTCGGATTTTTTGTGGTTATGTCGGTTTCAGTTAAATTGACATTTTGCATGCATTTAACCATCAGATGAAGTTTAACTATGGTGCCTCCTCCACCAGTTGATAGTTAAACTGTAGTTTGATGGTTAACGTAACCTATACAAACGGTTTTTTGAATAAACTCTAGTTTAAACCCAGCGTTCTAGTTAAACCGAACCTATACAATTGGGCCTTAATGACTAAATATTTATACAGGGTGGTCCTTAAGTACATCAAGAAAATCTAGGATAGATTCCTGGCATCAATTTAAGTTGAAAAGTTCATATGGACTTATGCCCTAAAATGCTTACCCTCTAAGATACAGGGTGTTAAAATATTTTCCATTTTCCTTTAAAACTACCATTTTTTTCAAAAACATAGTAGAGACAACTTTTGTTCCGCTTATATCAGTAATGCATAAAAATGCATCAGAGTTTAAAAAAACAGTGGCGTATCACATATTTTCACAAAAAAAATATTGATGGTATCTTCATGCACGCCACTGGTGGAAGTAGGCAAACCCTTTTTTAACCAAAAAGTGCAGTTTAATACGAAATCAATCGACATCAATTTTCAATACCGTATCTTCAAGGAGTTTCGAAATTTTAAAAAAACAATTATTTTTTAAAAATATTTTAACACCCTGTATCTTAGAGGGTAAGCATTTTAGGGCATAAGTCCATATGCACTTTTCAACTTAAATTGATGCCAGGAATCATATCCTAGATTTTCTTGATGTACTTAAGGACCACCCTGTATAAACATAGGTCCGCAAACGCTTGGTTGCCGATCTACAGGGTGTTGAAATTTCAAGATTTTTTTAGTTTTTTCTTTATAGCTCTTGTAGTTTTTGAGATATTTAGCTCTAATTTGGAATATAGTTCACGCTGTAGGACTTACATCATTGGGCATACCAAATGGTTTTAAGAATCTACAGGGAGATATTTTGTCAGGGGTCATGGCCCCTTTTCTCTTTTTCTTCTTTTTTATGTGAATTTTTAGTCATTAAATAAACCAAAGAATTACCCCTTTTCGTATTTACATGATATTTAGGAACGCCCTGTATATTATAAAGTATACCAAAATTCAAAAAAAAATCTACAAATAATATTTTTTTTAGATAGACAATATGCCCCACTACAGATTTCCTAAACATATGTTTATTTGTTCCAAGCGAAGAGGTTGTCTAAAAATTTTTCCTTACACCTGTTTCTCTAGAGATTGCGTTGGAAGCTTACCTCCCTTCATTTCTACCCCCTAGGAGCCAAATTTTCCAAAACATCGAAACACGGACCTGCTTAGTTTAACAGAGTAGCAATTTTTAACAATATAGCTTAAAATTATAGACAGTACCCCCTCAAAATAGGATACACCCCTTTTTTCAATCCCTTTAAAATACGAAAGACGTAGGTATATTATTATTTTATTAAAGAAACTCATATACCAATTTTTAGACCTTCACTAGTTTTAGTTTCTGAGATACATAAATTTCTATAAAAACTGCCACCCCCGTCCTCCGTTTTTACCCACTTCGTTTTTTCCTTTTATTCTATCATCCTTGGACGCGTTTTGCCATAGCATGGCTCATCAGTAAGGCTAGGATCCTATATCTAAGAACGATAATGCAAAGTTGAACCAGTACACATACCGTAAAGTGGGGTTACTTTGCCAGCCGGGGCAACTTTGCCTGAAAAAATAAAAAATTAATTATCTCCAATCTGGCCACGCTGCTCTAATGCAATTGGCGGTAAAATACTAGGCGACCAACGGGTATTTGGCAGTACGACTCTGGACTTTGGCGAAGCGGTGTGACATAAGTGATAAACATGTAAGTAAAATTTTATTTTAACCTCGTGAAATCATGTTGCTATGCTAAGGGTTGTCTAATAAAAACGAATGAAAGTTGAATTCTGGTTTTAACATCACCTATACCGGTGCATATATGAGTTCTATTTACGATATTACCATTTCTCTAGATGCTTAATTTGATATAGTTTTTGCGGTTGGCTAAGTTACCCCCACATATTTAACAGTTTTTTTTTTCAGAAAATGGTTCGAATATATAAAAGACAAATTGGTGCACGGCGTTATAAAGACTATTCCGAAGAGCAGTTACAGAGAGCTGTTTTACAGATTAAACATAATGAAATGGGATATACCGAAGCATCAAATGCCTTCAATATTCCCACTATTTTAGAATCGCCAAAACTTACATCGACAGCAAGACAAATATTTACATTCCAAAATTTTGATTTTACCAAATATAACATGGTGTAGTTTTTTGTTTCGTAAAAATGTAAATGTTTATTTTAAAGCATTTGTTAAGTTTCATTTGTGATTGGTAGCTACCTACCTACCTACCTACTTGGAATTAACAGATATGTTTTTACCATTTTTGTAACCTAAGAGTTAATTATTATTTTAAGAAAAAGTTGTTTGTTAATTTGCACATAGGTAAATGTTCCTCCTCTTCCTTAGCAATATACGTTTCTAATGGTAAAATAGGTACTTATTTTAATATATTTAATAAAATGTTTTTAAATAAATATGTTTTTAAATAAATAAATAGGCAAAGTAACCCCTCGGTAGTTAAGCTTGGCCTGTACGCTTCAAAAACGTGCAAACAAGCCACTTGGCAAAGTAACTCCAAAGCCGAGGTAACTTTGCCAACATTTTGAATTAAAAAAAAATTTAGTTCCTATTAATCTTGTGCCTTCTAATTACGAAACTATGTAGCCAAAGGATCAAATTTTCATATAGTTAGAGGCAGCTCTATAATTCCAAACAGAACCACAGATATTTTCAAAAAACCAAAAATTTTGTGCAAAGTAACCCCACTTTACGGTAACTTGTTTTATTGACGCACCGTGTAAAATCTTATAAAATTTTCTTTATTTCCTATTTTCTCTCTCTGGCAACTGGTTTACGAGAGTCTCTCGGCAGCTAGATTGCAAATAGAAAGCATCAATCTTGAGCTGAGACTGGCAAGAAGGGCTTTTTTTACGTGAAACACACAAATACGAACAATAAATCAATGCCGCCTCGGGTTGCCTGTCACTGGTCGGATTTGGAAAACTGCTTAACCTGAAGAGCTTTGGATATTTCTGTATAAAACTTTGCCCATATCCAATAGTATACGTTTTTTTATACAGTAACTGGCAAAAAGTGTGCATCATATCGGTAAACATTTTACGTTGTCCAAAAGATATGTATCATATTAAAAAAATATCCAAGCAATATGTCAACGTCCATTATAGATAAATACGGAACGTTCCTTGGAAGTCTCGGTTTTTAACGTTACTTGGACGTTCTAGAAAAGTCGTAAAAGATCAGGTTTTTGTCAACTGTAATTCATCCTTTTAATTGTACTTTCAAAGAACTAACTGAATTAATTACTGTATTTATATAAACGGCATTGTATGATGAAAAAAACCTAAACATTACAAGTTTCGTTATTTTTTTTATGTCCCCTTTCTATGACAATTAGAAACCTGTAAAAATGTTTTTGGAAACAAAGATCAATAAATTGCGTTCAACGATACGAACAAAAAGAAGTGGCAAC
The DNA here is from genome assembly GCA_963969555.1 of Polydrusus pterygomalis. Lineage (NCBI taxonomy): Eukaryota > Metazoa > Arthropoda > Insecta > Coleoptera > Curculionidae > Polydrusus > Polydrusus pterygomalis. The sequence continues at coordinate 29,004,400 of OZ018379.1, forward strand.
ACTGTTCTCATTCCAGGATATATAGTAAACGGCACGAATTCTCTCGTTTTAAAACAGATGACAACAGAAATTTGTCATCAATCAGCTGATATTGGGACATAATAATATCCCCAGATTAGTAGTGGACCGTAATGAGGCCAAACACCGAGTTATGAATTGCGTTTTTGGGCTTTTTAGTACATTTAATTACCTTTTCATAATATTTAGTAGTTAGGGAACCTTTTATTTTTTACTTTCATTGAATTTTCATTCCTTTTGTGTGCGGTAAAGTACCTACAATTATTATTCATTTGACCAAAAATTTAGGTAGGTAGGTAGGAGAGACCGGGGCAGGTTGTAACACGGGGTAAGGTGTAACACACCAAATATTTTCCTTATTTAAAAGCTGGCAACTCCGAACCCTATGTAGGCTTATGGAGAACACTGTGAAGCTCAGTTATGTCTAGACAGTCGAGCAACAGACATTGTGGTTAAGGTTATTTCCGATATTGTGGCATGTAAAGTAAAATCGATATCATAATTTTATTTTAAAATAAATGTTACAAGCTGCCTGCTGAGTTTGTTTTTTTTGTCATAAATGAATCATTGCAGTCTAGGTTATTATATTGACAAAGCTATGCATGATTATATATTTACTTTTTTTTCTGCAAAGACAAAACGAAAATATTCGATCCGGGGTCAAATTGTAACAATCTAATTGGGGCAAAATGTAACATGTTACAATTTACCCCAATGTGATAAATTATGTATTAACAACAGCACCTTATTCTGAAATAGCTGAACTCGAACCCGTTGCTTCAACGTCCGGATTAAGTTGACGTTACTTCCCAAATAGAAGGCAAGATTACATTCTCTCCAGAGTTTGTTCGTCCACTTCCTAAAGCTGATCAGCGAAAGACAACCCTTAAGGGTTGAAAAAAAAGATCAGCGGTACTAACTGACACACCAGAGAAGGATGCACTGGAAGAAGAACAAAATGGTCGAAAGGCCAAAAAGTCCAAACTTATTAAGTCGAAAGTGAAAAAAAAAGTTTACGTAGAATCAGACGATTCTTCAGAAGAAAAGTACTTTTGTTTATTTGCACTCATCATATGGGCGTAGCAAACCTAACGAAAAATGGATTACTTGCCACAAGTGTAAAAAGTGGTCACATGACACTTGCACCGACTTGAAGTTCTCATCATTGCGATTCGGATAGTGAATAGATAACCAAAAATAGCTACTTCACGTTAAATAATGTTTATTTATGTTTGTTTAAAATGTTTTTATGTTCACGTTAATTTTTTTTATGTTCACGTTTCTATTTAAGTAAATATACCAATAAAACAATATGCGTTACCACTTACCCCGCTTACTGTTACTTTTTACCCCGAGACGGGGCAATTTGTAACAAAGGTTCGGATCTATTTAAAAAAAAGCTGACAGTTTAATTTTTGAAAATATTGTCATACTTATTTATATATTTAATCAATTTGTTCACAACATATTATGTAAGTAGACATTCATGACAAAAAAAAATTGATTAGTGAAAACAGCTCCAAGAAAAAAAATTTCAAATATCCCCTACCTACCTATAGGTTAAAATTTTTTAATTCGTTTTCATTAGGGATCATAATTATTATTGTGTGCCTTGCACGTTAGTTGATTTCATCGATACATAATAAGTTTCATTTCATCTGAACGCCGTTTTTGTCAAAAAGTTAGTTTATAAAATTTTTGTTCTTAAAATGGTTGTTCGTAAAGGTTATAGGTTTCTAATCTATAATTTTTGCATTATCTAGGTAGGTATCCTTTTCTGTTTCAAGAAAAATAAGTAGAAATTATTTCTCTGACTTAGGTAGGTAGGGGAGGGTTCGACAAAACCGGGTAATGCCTAGTTCTGCCAAATATCTGTTGCCATCTATCGGACTGATACCCGATTTTGTCCAACTCTCCCCTACCTACACCCCTGGCACTACCGTATAGTCTTAAAAAATAAAAACACTTTCCATATTGACCTTTAAAAATCAGCTATTTGATTTCGAAGGAATTATTTTTATTATTGTTAATAATATTATTATTGTTTGGCAATATTAAAGCGGTATAACCGACGAGACTATTGCATCAATTGTTTTAGAAGGTATCCCATGGTCCCCCGGTCCTGGAATTCATACCAACCTATTAAAATTAAATATACCAAAATTGACATAGTGTCACGTGACTTTGCCTCCATCTTGCGAGAGTTTTCAAAATTTTTACTTTTATATGTACAGTGTGTCCACGAATGGACCTAACTATACTTGTAAAAAACTTTATTTTCAATTTTTCGAAAAAAAGTAATTCTTCATTTCTTTTGCTTATTAAATAAATATAATTCACGTAAGGAAATTTCCATTTTTTTATACAGGGTGCACAAAAAATGTAAAAATGTAGATTTGCAAAATAAAATTTTTTTGATCCAACTTTTTTGAATGTTCAAAATAAAAGAGATTGGATAAATAATTCAAAAAGCCGAATAAAGTTTTAAGATATGACCTGTGGTAACTAGGATATTTTATATTAAAGTTAAATAATTTATTGATATTTTCCTTCACATGAAAGTTTTAATATAAAATATCGTAGTTACCACAGGTCATATCTCAAAACTTTATTCGGCTTTTCGAATTATCTTTCCAATCTCTTTTATTTTGATCATTCAGAAAAGTTGGATCAAAAATTTTTTATTTTGCAAATCTACATTTTTACATTTTTTGTGCACCTGTATAAAAAAATGGAAATTTTCTTACGTGAATTATATTTATTTAATAAGCAAAAGAAATTATGAAGAATGACTTTTTTTCAAAAAATTGAAAATAAAGTTTTTTACAAGTATAGTTAGGTCCATCCGTGGACACACTGTATATACAGTATGTCTCCGTAAGTTTGCACCATATGGAAAACTTTTTTATTATTCATTTTACGAAAAAAAGTTTTTTTAATAAAAAGCTCTGCATGGTCTAAAACCTAAAATGCAACCATCAAATATCGAAATTTTCCAGTCATACAGTGTCCGCAAGAAAGTCCGCATCAAATGGGATTTTTTTATTATTATTATTAGGTATAGGTAAAAATTGAAAAAGCAGTTAGTTTTTGCTTACCTAAAAACCAAAAATGACGTATACTGAAGCAGCTGCACGACTTGCTTTACCGGTCAAATTTGACATTTTTAATAAAATAGGTTTAAAAATACCATTATTTATCAAAATATCGAAAAACTTTATTCGAGAAAGTTGTTTATTTAGGCATTTTTAGCCTCTGTACGAAATTTTGACAGTCTAATAAAATTTTTCTTTTTTGCCATGTTCCTGAAAATTGTGATCAACCCTCGTAGATTAACTTTTATACATCGATGTAAAACCATTTGCCTTTACTTCAATTGTAATCTTAATGCAATTTTGTTTAAAATTTTTGTCTCCAATTATTTATTTTGCTTCAAAAACTAAAATTGTTATTGATCAGTATGTAAAATCAGTTTTGCCAAAACCGACGTTTCTCATTTTTCTTAAGTTAGTAAACAGATGTACAAAAAAATATTAGGATGCTTTCGTTAAAATTTTACTTAATTATTGTTATTAAATTAAATTAATTATACTAAACTATATTTTTGTTGAATAAAATGTTTCGAGCGATTAATATTTATTCTTTTTGATCCAATATTAATTAAGTAAAATTTCAACGAAAGCTTCCTAATATTTTCTCTTTGTACATCTGGTTACTAACTTAAAAATGAGAAACGTCGGTTTTGGCAAAACTGATGTAATTAGATAAACTTTGCATCAAACATTACATACTGATCAACTCGCTGATCAATAACAATTTCAGTTTTTGAAGCAAAATAAATAATTGGAGACAAAAATTTTTCACAAAATTGCATTAAGATTACAAATAAAGTAAAGGCAAATGGTTTTACATCGATGTATAAAAGTTAATCTACGAGGGTTGATCACAATTTTCAAGAACCTGGCAAAAAATAAAAACTGTATTAGACTGTCAAAATTTCGTACAGAGGCTAAAAATGCCTAAATAAACAACTTTTTAATTAAAAAAAAATCCCATTTAATGCGGACTTTTTTGCGAACACTGTATACGAGGTTTGTCAAAAAATGTGAATTTTTCCTAAGAATGTGAATTTTTCCCAAGAGTAAAGTACCTTTATTTTTGACATTATCAAAAATTGTTATTAAAAAAAGTTGATCAGAACTAAAAACCACGTCTAAATATGCAATTATACGCATTTATGTTGAAAAATTATTTTATTATTAAATTAATTTAATGCGTGTTATTGCATATTTAGACTGGTTTTTAGTTCTGATCAACTTTTTTTAATAACAATTTTTGATAATGTCAAAAATAAAGGTACTTTACTCTTGGGAAAAATTCACATTTTTTGACAAACCTCGTATGACTGGAAAATTTCGATATTTGATGGTTGCATAGGTTTTAGACCATGCAGAGCTTTTTACAAAGAAAAACTTTTTTTCGTAAAATGAATAATAAAAAAGTTTTCAATATGGTGCAAACTTACGGAGACATACTGTATAATGGATGTTTTAGCACGATACTCATCCACATTTTGTGTTTACTGGGTAGGTGGGTACGCTTCGTTTTCTATATTATTATATATGTTTTCTTTTGAACGTACATAAGGCGTCCAAAATAGGTCTCTGGACGTAAGAACCTAAAATGTACCTACCCATCCATTCGACGAGGTAGTGGGGTATCTAGGGGGGGGGGTGGTTTGGCTAAAATAATGCAGAAACAAATCTGCCAAACTAACTCGGGTGGAACAGAAAACCATTCTTTTGTGATGTTGAACGTTTTCGCTAGGTCCCTATTTTTTTTTATTCCAGAAAGAATGTTTTTAAAATATGGTTTTAAATTAAAAGTTTATAGCGTAGGTAATAACATTAAAGTAGTTTCTAGGTTGTTCCAGCAAATAAATTCATATGGTGTGCTCTGTTTCATGAACACCCTTTGTACTATATTTTTTTTTAATTTTCAGCGACAATAAAATTCGTTTCGTATATTTATCACCGTTCCATACTACGGTATATAAAGTCACTTAGTATAATGTGAAAGAAAGCGTTTCATTTTATTGACGTTTTTATGAGATATTATAATTCAGGTTCGGCAAGGTGGGGCGGCCACAAACGGAATCGATAGGAAGAACAAACGAAAAGCGGAATATTAATGCCAATTTAAACGTTTTTGAGAGCTCTATTCTCGTAGCTCGTAGAACAACGTAAAGGAGCTGTACGTTGTATGAAGTGTGTGTCTTTATAGTATCTGAAAGTTATAAAAAAAAAATGATTGGTTTTTCTGTTTTAATTATAATTGTAAAACACGATTTGATAAATTGATGAATATAGGGGTGAATGTAAAAGTTTAGATCCTGCTAGATAAAACCTACAGAACAATCCTATAAATAAGAAATATGGTATCATATTTCCGTAAGCTCAAGTTCTGCTTCGATCGAGATGAAAATTAAGCAAAAAAAAATAGTAGTCACGTGATTCGCATTATCTGTCAAATTTTAATTTGTTCCAAAAAATAATTCAAAAGTATCGAAATAAGTTATTAGCAAAAGTTTTTTTAAATGCAGTTTCTAGCCCACATGCAAAATTTCAGCTGCATAAGATAATTTTGATTTTTTACCCATATTTTGTAAATTTCACCACTTTTGCAAAATATATAAGACTCAACGCAAACTACATAAAACTTATTAGTTTTGACAATGATTTATTACAGATACATTTTCTTTAAAGTAGCGCCATATTAAATGTCTAAATCAAAGTTGGGCTATTAAAATTTGGTCGCATGTGATGCAAAGTTAATTTGTTTTTGACCCTGTATAAGGTAACTTCATAAAATAAGTATTTTTGAAAACGTAGTTTGTGTCTGGAAGTAATACATCTTAATATTAAGACAAAAAAGAACACAGTGTCATCAGTATAAAGTGTTCATTAAGTGGAACATAAATTTTAGTGGTGGGTAAAAAATCAAAATTATCTTATGCAGCTGAAACTTTGCATGTGGGTTAGAAACTGCATTTAAAAAAACTTATTCTTATAACTTTTTTCGATATTTTCGGAAATAACCATCTTTTGAATTATTTTTTGAAAAAAATTAAAATTTGACAGATAATGCGAATCACGTGACTACTATTTTTTTGCTTTATTTTCATCTCGATCGAAGCAGAACTTGATGCCAAAGTCAAATTTCGAATTAAGTTATTAATAAAAAAAAAAACCCATATGATGCGGACTTTACTGGTCATACTGTACCTGTACCTCTATTACTGGGTCATATGGAATTTTGTACCTTGGCCAGGTCCCCAAATCCGGCCGCGGTTGGCGGATTTCCACGTGCTTTATTTTGTCTATCAAGGTTTTCTTTCGAATATCGAGAATTACACTTTATTTTATGTGTTGTGATTTAAGACAATATCCTTATTATGCTGCAATTAATTATGTGGTAAATTTTTTCGAATTTTTTTTTATAAATTTTTTTACTTGATATTTTGTTGTTTCAATCATCACCAGCCGCGACTAAGAAGCATGCTATGCATTTGTTTACGAGTTTCATACCATTAACAGTATAATCATTACCTACCACCTACAAAAACAAAATATGCATAAATGATATTATCGCTTGCTTGAAGCATGTTTACACTTGTTAAATAATTGTATAATAGTAAATTTCAACTTCATAAGCAGTATCATCATTAGCACTTTCAGAATGGGGATCGCGTAAATTGGCCAAATACTGTAAAGTGCAAAAATTATAAAAATATGTAGGAAAATAAATTAATATATCCAGAATTCCATCTTCATAAGTAACGCGCGAGCAAAAATTATTTGCATCAAAGAGGCAATGGCGTAGCCAGGTGGGGGCCAGGGGGGGGCGCCTGCCCCCCCCCCGCTCCTCTTGCCGCTTGGTGCCCGTATGCAAAATAAAAATATACTTTAATTACACCTTGTAACATTTATTGAAATTGAAAATAATTTGGTATTCTATTATATGTATTTTGAAAAACAAACACCATATTTTTTTGAAATGCCTCAAATATAAATCAATTCAATTAAAAGTAAAAGAACTATTTTTATTTTATGAATTAAAATAAATGATTACCTAGGAATGATTTCTGCAAAGGCAACGCGGCACACTGCGGCGGCGTTTGAGTCGCGGCGGCAAATATGTTTATTATTGTGTTGCCGAAAAGAGGATGTTTTTGTTTATATCTGCAATAGTGCATATTATAGTGTAAAATTAGAGTACCTACAGTGGCGTGCGGAAAGGGCCCGCAATGCGGGGGGGCCCCCGCTCAGCCTCGACCTCGACCTCTATAATACTTATACTTAATTTTATAGCGGCGGAATATGTGTATAGCTCATAATTTTCCAAAATCAAATTAAATACATTTTGCCTTATCAGTACCTATTTTATGGCAAAATTCGACAACATGACAACGTAGTCGAACGTAGAATCCAAGACAAAAAGAATAAGTGGCAACGTGACAGTGACGCGTATCTATATGATAACCAAGTTTTTCTGGGAATCCCAGACTGTCGATAACGTGGCCATGATGCTCGCGTTATTGAGATTGAGGTTATTGGTATTCGGAAATTCGGATAATGCGTCAAATGCGTGGTTGCCTAACAGTAGTAACAGTTCAATATTATATTTATAATATTAATATTATAACCAGTCTATTACAATAATTATAGTAATTAGAGTAACCTGTAAAAGTGGTGTTTTTAGTTCATTCTGTTATACTTGGATACTATTATTATTATGAGTGGTTTACGTAAGTATATTATTTCTTTTCATGTAGAGGGGGGACCCCTTGAAAAAAATTGCGGAGGGGGCCCCGAAGACCTTGGTACGCCACTGAGTACCTACCTATTTACTATTAAGTATATGATGTATTTTTATTTACGATAGTTACAGTGTTTTTTGTCCGTATTTTTTTAATGGCATGAATCCCATTTATTTTTGTTTATTATTTAGAATATGTGATGATGTGTCTTAACTCGATTTTTATTATTTCTATTTGTTTTTTTTTATACATTTTATAATAAAAAACACCATATTTTTAATAATAATAGTGGTTCTAAAAAAATCATAGAGGGCTTGGATTAAAAAACGTAGGGCTTGGTTTAGAATAGTTTAGATCACAATATGATATGGGGACGATATATCTAACCAAATCTAGGTTAAAATTTCGTCAAATTCATATTATGACATGATATGCCAAACTAATGAGTAATAAAATAATAAGTAAACAAATAGAAATTTATTTTTGTTGTTTACAAAATTAACAAAGTAAGAATATACAGAAAGAAAAAGAAAAATAATTACATGTATTCTGAGAATTCACATAACCGGAGAGGTGGAACCAGGCTTCATCCGAAAAAAATGTCAGGTCTAATAAATCATTTCTTTCCAATAAATTTTGGGTAAACCATTGAGAGTAATTCCTGCGTCGTTCAAAATCTGCGGCTTGTATTTCTTGGAATACTTGCACTTTATAAGGAAATAAATTTAGCTGCTTCTTAAGAATAGTCCTGCATGTTCCATAAGATCTTCCCACTTCTTGGGACAGGCGTCTTATACAATTTGTTGGCGTATTTTGCATTATTTCACGAACGTTTGCAACAAGTTCTTCTAACGCTAAATACAGCCACGGTTCTTTTCAGGCAATGATAAAAATCCCCAGCAATAAAAGCAACGTTAGGAAAATGTTCGTGTAAATCGTCCATGTACAAACCCGGATTGTATTGCCACTTACCATTTACGCTAACCCCGTTTCGAAAATACGCTTCAACCATGAATGTTTTGTGCTGTTCCGTAAAGCCCATTGTGTGAATTGTTCAAGAAATTGGAAAAGTTAGCGATGAATCAAATTACTTGTAACGACTGTCAAAGATGACGGAATAACTGATTGATTGTTAATTCAGGTAGTTACTGACACCCAACAGGTATTAAGCTCTACGGCTAAACATTACGTCCTAAGGCCCTCTTTGATGCAAATAATTTTTGCTCGCACGGTATAAAGTATTGTCATCATCATTAGGTACTTTTAGAATGTTATCAATATGTAGAAGTATGATATACATTTAATACATTTATTTACTACACATACACCCACCATTGGGATATCGGAAACTGTAAGAGTTAGAGCGTATATAAGTGGATTAATTTGATTTTTTAGCTTTTAAAAATACCTATGCAAAAAAATATCTCCTTTACCCATAAAGCTTAATATAAGGGAAATGTAATAAAAATACCGTTAATATAATTTATTTAGGCTATAGTAAATTTGGTATTTGCAAGTTTTCATTAATATTTGCCAAATAACAAAAGTTAAAATCCGGGCTGCCAGGGACCTTTGTTTTATTGATTTTGAGAGTTCTCGACGCCGAATCACACGAATTTCGTGAGAATCCTGGAAATGAAATTGGATTCGGTTGGATTTCCGCGAGCAGCCGTAATTTTGACTTCTGTAGGATTGGAGTGTCGTTTTTCGAGCGGGGCCAATGACAATACGAGAAACTCGTTTCGCCCAATGGAAACATTCGACGCTGCAGCAGAGTTTCTCGCATTGCTGCGGATCTTATTGCGCGCGGCTTCTGACGAGCTCCATTGGCGCTGCCCGGATCTTTTTTGTATAATTTTATTGTCAATTTCAATTATTGTCTTCTTCTTTTTTTGACGCGCTGTAAACGAGGATACCTATAGTTTGAAATTTAACCACACTACACTTTATTGTAATTTCAAGAACTATGAAAATAGTTATTTACACTACAAGGGAGGCAGAGGTGATACTTACCAGTCGAGGACACAGTTTGCGCCCGAGCGATAGCGAGGGCTAGCAAAATAATCCGAGACTGGTCAAGAATATTGCCTCCCGAGTTCTGTATTATATTTTTTCTACTCCAGTTCCCTCAAATTTAAAAAAAAATGTTTTTTAATTTTATAATTTGAGCTATCCAACTGAAATACCCTGTATGTATGACAGGTTTCCTAGTGTTGACACGTTGATTGCTATGGAATTCATAATGTTCATGATAAACAAACGCTCTGTCAGTGTCAGTTTTTTCAAAAAATCGAAAAAATGGATATCGATGCAGTTGCTTGCGCTGCTCTATTAGGTACCTCAGAAATCGAAGGGACGGTACAATCGGTGTTACAAGGACTTCAAGGATTGGTGCAGTATTAATGCAAGTGATGAAAGAGTCTCCGAGAATTCTATGCTGGCGTAGTTTGTTCCTAGGGAGGTAAGTATTTACTTACCCACTTACCTCCCTAGGGAGGTAAAACGCACTTACCTCCCTCAAATCAGTATCAAAATAAAGTACTTACCGAGTAAGGAGTAGAAAAAATGTGTAAAACTAATTTATATAAAGGGTCAAGTCTGCTTCCCCGATAGTGGAGAGATCTATTTTTCAGTTAGCGACTAAAACTTGCTTTTACTGAAGAGTAAGAAGAAATAAAGTAGTTATGGATAAACTAAAAATCAAGAAAGTTTCTATTTGGAATTAATTGGTGTCAGGTGCGGGGTTTATGTACTCATGAGCAGAGCTAGACACTTCAGTGCGTAATTAGGTACAGAAGGTGCTTAAGAGAGATAAGAAGACTTTACACATTACATTACTACCTAATATTAATAGATACCAAAATAAAAATAGAGTTAGTAAAGCTGTCGTACGAATTTTATTTATCGTTAACTGTACATTTTTTATGGGATTAATTCTTAAAGATATTAAATTGGGTTGGACAATTATTTTCACAAGGGATTCCGAAAACGTTATAACAACCGCGCTAAAAATTAAAATTATGTTTGTAAGAGTTAAATGGGCATTTAAAAAAGTCACATAATTAATTTACGTCGATTTTTATTTGTAAATTAAAACTAATTGGTGTCAGGTGTGGGGTATACCTACTTATTCAATAACTAAGGCATGTTACTGTGTTGAAATTTAATAAGATGAATAATTATTGTCATAGTCATGGGGTTATAAAATTAAAAACTAAATGCACATGTCAAACTTATAATTTATATCTACTTTTATATAATAATATGATTGTAAAGTGACGGACTGATTGACTGATTCCAAAATTATGAAATTTCGAGGATGTCTTCTCCTACCACTATAATAAGGGATTTTTGGAAATCAACCCCTAAGGAGGTAAAAATGGGTGGTTGAAGTTTTTATAGGAATTTGTGTATCTCAGAAACTAAAACTGGTGGAGGTCTAAAAATTGGTATATAAATTTTCTTAATAAAATAATAATACAAGTGTTTCGTAATTTTTTCAAAATTCACCAAGGGTTGTAAGGAAGTAATGAAACACGTATTTTTCATATTTTTAAACGTCGCTTATTGTTTTCCTACCTTTGTTGGGAATATATTGAAATTTCTACTAGAAAAATTACCTAATTTTTAAATTAGATAACAAAATTTATTAAAAAATAACTATTTAATCAGTTGCTTGAAGGAACTTTTCATAGGATTTGGTAGAAACGAATACACTTACACTAAAATTTAGATGAATGTGGATTAGCTCCCGTCCATAGCAGAATGGTGCACAAGCACCTTGGGCTAAATGAGCTAGAATCTACAGAAATTAGATTTCATAGTAATATATCTTCGCACTAGATATAGGAAACTAAAGAAACCGCTACCAAATAGTCTCTACCAATACTGGCAAGCTTGAACTGACAGGCTTTTAATGTAAAGAAACGAATACGAATGAATTATTGGACTTTCTGTTTCTCAGGCAAGTGTACGGTGAAATATCTGGTTTGAAATGGTGTAATAAACCCTACCAGAGGAATTTACTGTGGTGATTATATCTTGTCTAAACGGGCAAGCCCTTGATGGTGTCCGTCTCCTATGCTATGTCCGCCAATTTTCTTTTTCTATTTTTTTAGGCATCATAATAACAAGAAAACTCACCGTGCACTCGACGGCACATTAAAATAAACTGAGTAAGGGTATTCAGGTAGATACGGGCGAGTAGCTGGGATATTTTTGTTTACTTAACGCATTCCTTCATCTGTGCGTCTATAGACCATAAAGTGAGACCTACTACCACCCTGGTGAAACTTTAAATGGGCGATCTTGCAGCACAAGGTCATATTTATCTCAAGTTGCGGTCATCTGGTCATCAGAGTCAAATTGGCGCTGTTGTCGCTTGATGATTCTCAGCTGGCCGAGTAACCGGGTCTCTCGCATATTTTTGATGTATAGAAGAGAAGGACAGTTATCGACCTACTATAACGCTTCCCAAACTGCGCCAGGTGCTAATTGGGAACAAACCAGCTAGCCCGCCTGCGCGCCACCATGTCAAAACTGGCAATTTTTCTTGTCCACGTATTCCAAGCAGTTATTTTTGTTATGGTTGTCAATGCAGTTTATAAATAAATGTAGAAAAAATTATTTACGCTAAAGTGCTTCCATCTTTATTTTCCAAATCTTGGTTAATATAAAAACGTTTATTCCGAAAGTAATGCTCACACTTGATCACTTTTTCTTCCCCTTTCATCAGCATGTTCAAATTTAAATTTTACTCCTTTCCACGGCTGTACTGATTTCGCTTCACATATGGGCCTTGCTTCCTCTAATTTTACTATTATTACCATACACCTGGCAAATTAATACTTCGGTTCTTTGTTTTTTGATGCTTTTCTGACTTAGAATGTTAACGTTGTCATTCTCACTATCTTAAAGCCTAGCTTAAAGCGTTATTACTAGTTATTTTTCTTGCTTATAACATCTTAATTCTCCTGAAGATGAACATTTCTATGTTCGAAACATGTTGAGGTATCTTTAAATAAGATTCATTTGGAATATATTAGTGGAGGAAGACTTAGAGTTTTTCTTTCCCTTTCATAATATTATTTCCTCTCTCGTACTTAAATAAAATACTACTGTAACTTGGAGTTTGCCTGTACGGTATAATCTACAGATTCGCTACCTTAAAAAGAGAGAGGGATTCACATTTTCGTAGATAATACATTATATTATAAGAACCTCGGTGTATGAATACAATTTATTGAAATATGACGAGACATATTTAAAATAAGTAGTATAAGTATCTTATAAGTATTTTAAGTGCTCTTTATAATTGTCTTATTCTGGTAACGTCCTCAAGTCCGAGGCACAGCTATCGCGACCGATACTGTCTACTTTATCGCCGCGGGTCGATACCGGAGCCTGGAGCAACGGAGAGAATCCCTGCCGCCCCGGGTTGTTTCTCGCTGAGAATATGCTTTGCCATCGGCTTTTATTTGTCTCTTTCCAGAGTCGGAGTGAATTTCAGATTAAAATAATACTGCTGTTTAAGATTTTTTACCTGCCACCATTTAATATTAGGTTCATAATACTTGTGAATCTTGTGATAGTAGGAGCATTATGTTACTTATAAAGCAACAAGTAATTATACCGTGCGAGCAAAAAATATTTGCATCAAAGAGGGCTTGGATTAAGAAACGTAGGGCTTGGTTTAGATCACAATGATATGGGGACGATATATCTAACCAAATCTAGGTTAAAATTTTGTCAAATTCATATTATGACAGGATATGCCAAACTAATGAGTAATAAAATAAGTAGACACATACAAATTTACTTTTGAAAGAGAAAAGAAAAACTCTAAGTCTTCCTCCTTAGAGTTTTTCTTTTCCCTTTCAATCTCCACTTAAAGTATGGACTACTTCTTCAATTTAAATTTACTTTTGTTGTTTACGAAATTAACAAAGTAAGAATATACAAAAAGAAAAAGAAAAATAATTACATTGCTTAATAATTGCTTTTTAAGAATAGTCCTGCATGTTCCATAAGGTCTTCCCACTTCTTGGGACAGGCGTCTGATACAATTTGTTGGCGTATTGCATTATTTCACGAACGTTTGCAACAAGTTCTTCTAGGGCTATGTTTGGTTTGAATTATGCCCGCGCTTAGTATAACCTACCCGCTGGAATAGGGCTATGTTTGGTTTGAATTATGCCCGCGCTTAGTATAACCTACCCGCTGGAATAGGGCTATGTTTGGTTTGAATTATGCCCGCGCTTAGTGTAACCTACCCGCTGGAATAGGGCTATGTTTGGTTTGAATTATTTTAATAGATTGCTTACATACATTGCTTTATTGGTTTTTAAGTAAAGTATTTTTGGATTCTGTTTGAAATAATTGCAGGGAGGGCGGCGCCCCAGAGCCCTTCATTAATGAGCCGCCACTGATATTACAGTCGGTCTTAGCTTAACTTGAATTGTGTAGTGTGCGACGCAAGCAAAGCGATAGGCAATAGTTGCTGCGCCCAATGATCTGGTACAGGTCATTGGCTGCGCCGCAGTCAGGATTTCGTCCTCCTACTAGTCCGGTAATTTTGGAATTTAATTCGAGACGATCCCATGTTAGTCCGGGCAACTAATGGAAGTTAAATAGCTGCACACATTTTTGTGTTCAAATTTTCCCAACTTTTGATGTTTAAGGTAACTTTGGGGCGTCGCCCCCCCCAGCCCCCCCCCCCCCCATCACTCCGTCCCTGAGCCCTCCCTGCTCTTTCAAATACATTGTGCCATGTTAACCCCTTGATGTGAAGAACTCTATCGTCATTATATTTATTATATCATTATATTTCGTTTACAAACGCTACTGGCGGAATTGACACGTACCCCCAAAATAATTTCATTGCTAACTTCAGACATACCAAGATATTCACAGAGAAAACGTAAAACACAACAACAAAAATGGCGCCGAGCCGGTCCTGAAGTGTCTTTTGAGGGTTGTGCGCATCCCCATAGGTCCATCCCGAGGTGGATGCTACCTCTGACGGATTTTCTGGGTGCGACACTGATTAGCATAGTTTGTAACTATGTATTGGTGTGTATGTAAATAAATAAATATTTTTCTGAATAGTTATTAGATTCTCCATATTTTTATCAAGTGTACGGGCGTACGGCTCTGCAAGTAAATAAGACGGTAGCATAAAATATAGAAAACTAAGAGATATAACTGCAGAGAAATTTTAAGTAAAATTAAATTTAAAGTTCGCGGAGACGTATACTTAAAGCACATTCTTAAAGCGAAGATAAAACAAAGAGGAATATAAAATATACAATAAAGCCTAACAGTATAAGATGGTATATTTTATAATTTATTGCTTTTTATTTATAAATGGGCGTCTTGCAGTGAATTAAAAAGCAAACTGGGGCAACAGGGAATACATTTTAATTGCTTTTATTTTATTCCAGTAGGTAAACCATTTCCTTTATGAGAATTCACTACAGACTAGCTTAAAACCTCCTGATTCAAAAAAAATTTCGCCTTGTTTTTTTAGTTTATTATTTTATTAACTAACATTTAAATACAATCAATATCGTCTCGTCTGTATATTATTTAGGTAATATCTGATATGTTGCAAAAATATCAATTTATTTCATTGTTAATTTTGGGAGAATTGTAGTCACAGAATATATAGCTAGCTATATATTCTGTGGAATAAATAGCTAGCTATATATTCTGTGGTAGTAAAAGAACAATGACATAATGTTTTAAAAAAACTCGACCGATATTTTTTGCTATATATACAATAATTATTCTCCTACAATAATTGATGGAATTCCTTGATATTCAATTTAATATGCCATTTATTACTTATAGAATATAATAATTAATAATAATTTAGACGTTTATTTAATACAAAATTTGTTATGTACCGGGTGGTCAAATAAGCGAGGACGTCGGCTTTATCTCGGAAACCATTAATCGTACAACTTTCGGAAAGATTTTTTTATGAGTAAAGTGGCCAAGAAAAAGTGCTGGAAATTACTTTTAAGTTCCTCATTTCGCCGCAAGGGGGCACAATTAAAAATTGTTTTTTTAAATTCTAAATTTCTCCGAAAATTCCCATATTAAGGTATAACTCTGATTACATCATTGGAAAGCTTAGACAATTCTGCATCATTTTGGTTTAAGGCTCATTGGCGTACCGACCTTGTTAAGAGTGGGAGAAGCTATTGAAAATGTAAACATTAAAATCGCTGTAACTTCCAAACGACTTATCCGATTTTACGAAGTTTAAGCTTGTTTGGAAGGGGACAATAAGCATCTTCAATTGCCGTATCCAAGAGTGCACGATAGTGTTTAATAAAATTGCTAAAGGGCGCAATTTGTAAAAATAACAGTTTTTTCGATTTTATCCCGAAAATTCAAATCATATGGTATAACTATGACATCATAATCAAAAGGTAGATGAAATTTGCAAGAAAAGATGTAAAGACCGCAGTTCGATATCTTTGTTCGTTTCAGAGTTATTGCCAAAGAAATAATTTTTAATACAAATTGCGCCCTCTAGCAATTTTATTAGAAACTATCGTGTACTATTAGATACGACAATTGAAGGTGCTTCCAAATAAGTCGATTAGAAGTTACAGCGATTTTAATGTTTACACTTTCAATAGCTTCTCCCACTCTTATCAAGTGAAAGTGTAAACAATAAAATCGCTGTAACTTCTAAACGACTTAACTGATTTTACTAAATTTAAGCTTGTTTGGAAGAAAAAGGTAAGTCTTTAATTGTCGTATCGAATTCGAATGGTACAAGATAGTTTCTAATAAAATTGCTAGAGGGCGCAATTTGTATTAAAAATTATTGTTTTGGCAATAACTCTGAAACGAACAAAGATATCGAACTGCGGTCTTCACATCTTTTCTTGCAAATTTTATCTACTTTTCGATTATGATGTCATAGTTATACCGTATCATTTGAATTTTCGGGATAAAATCGAAAAAACTGTTATTATTACAAATTGCGCCCTCTAGCAATTTTATTAAACACTATCGTGTACTGTTGGATATGGCAATTGAAGATGCTTATTTTCCCCTTCCAAACAAGCTTAAATTTCGTAAAATCGGATAAGTCGTTTAGAAGTTACAGCGATTTTAATGGTTACACTTTCAATAACTTCTCCCACTCTTATCAAGGTCGGTACGCCAATGAGCCTTAAACCAAAATGATGCAGAATTGTCTAAGCTTTCCAATAATGTAATCAAAGTTATACCTTAATATGGGAATTTTCGGAGAAATTTAGAATTAAAAAAAACAATTTTTAATTGTGCCCCCTTGCGGCGAAATGAGGAACTTAAAAGTAATTTCCAGCAATTTCTCTTGACCACTTTACTCATTAAAAAATCTTTCCGAACGTTCGATTAATGGTTTCCGAGATAAAGCCGACGTCCTCGCTTATTTGACCACCCGGTACAAGGAAGCAATTAAAGATGTAAAAATAAACGTTCTTGTCTTCTGCCGAAATATGTAATTACAAAAAATGTACGTATTTGTATGGCAGTTTTTTGCTCCACTTTAATGCAGTTCTTGTGCTTCACTTTTCACTAATTTCTAATATCTACTTTGATTTTGATTCACAAAACTGTCAATTGCGTCTCGAGAACACACTTTTAAAATCCATTCCGACATTTTTTTCTTGAAGCTTATTAAACTTCCACAAGATTTTATTGCACTTGGGACTGCAGTAAACTTTAATTTTATTTCAATTTTATGTTGGTTGATGTTGCGTCCCTAATATTGAATTCTTTCAAAGTATTTAAATTTTATGTTAAATCTAGAAAAAATATCTGCGCGGAATAGGTTGACAAGCATGTTAATACTCCCGCCTTTAGCTTCTGTCACTGTCATCCAAAAAGTCTTCGAGATATTAAGGTAGAATTCTCAACGTCATTCAATCTATTGCCAACCTATAACCTATTTTGGGTTGTTTTTTTAGTTTATTATTTTATTAACTAACATTTAAATAAAATCAATATCGCCGGCACATTATTTAGGTAGTATAGCTGACGTATTACCAAAATATCAATTTATTTTATTTCTAATTTTAAAAGAATTGTATACCTAGTGAAAAAATAATGACATATCTAATAATCTTCAAAAAAAATCTTAACTGATATTTTTCGTATTCTTTCATATTAAAGGTTGTTAATAATCAGTAAGGGTTGCAAGGGCCGAAGGCGATAAAAGAGGTAAGCCTGTCCAATTGTCAACCTCACCTGCTCGAGAGATAGCCTAGCTATCCGGTGCAACCTGCTAGACAACAAACGAGGCTCTGGCGACCGAATCACAGCGGTATAACTATTCAACCAGAGAAATTGAGGAAATGCAATTACTCCTAACTCCCCACTGGCCGACACGCTCGGCAATCGTGACCTTTTAACGCCAAATCCTTCCAAAAAATATTCAGTATTGTAGCAAAAATCAAAAAGCAAACCTTCTATATCTAGCATTGGCAATTTTTTTGAAAAACTATTAAAACGGGCTTATCCAACTTTTTAATTGTACATTTTTTCATCCTCAACATTTAAAAAATATGTGACAACTTTTAAATCCATCACTAAAAACTTTGAGCATTGTCTTTGTTGTTAACTTTTAAAAATTACGACTTGCATAAAACTTCCATCAACATGTTTGTTTGAAGATGGTAGACAATGAAGTAATATCAAAAAAATTACCTTGTCGGACTTCCGCATTGTCTTTTTTTACTAACACACAACGTTTCAGTTAGTTAGTATCTCTAACCGTTTTCAAGTGTAAACTAAATTATAATTCTAAGGCTACTGTCTTAAATATCCATGTGCAATAAGGCTTGATGACTCCGCCTACGTGCTTATTGGAGTGTGAAGTTTGAGCTGTTGGTTTTGGATAAGAAGAGGCTTCCAGATATTGGGGATATCTATGCTTAGTTTACTTAATATATGGGTATTTTGATTCATGAAAGCTGCTTCTTTAAATTTTCGTTTTCTTAGGGTTGTTCCGTCTTTAAAACCTTGGCTTCTGATCACTGTACTATGTTGGTTAGTCCAAACGTATTCCGCTATACTTGATCTCGAAGTTTCACCTCTCTGAGTATGTTTCAGATGTTCTTTAAGTCGTACGGGAAGAGGTCTTTTTCTTTCTCCAATGTACGGTTCGCCACACTCGCAAGGGATTTATTGATAGATACAATTTTTTGTGTTTTCATTACGGGGGTTTTTACTTTTGTAAGAAAGCATCTAAGCGTATTTCCAGATTTGAAGACCGTTTTGATATTATAGTTTTTTGTTATCCTTCTAATCTTTTCAGAAATCTCCTTGACATAAGGTATAGTCACGTGGAAGACCAATGATGTCAATGTATTAAGGTTTTATTGTTTAAGCTCTACCTTGAGATTAAACGATATTATCTTAAATTTATATTTTCATTACGGGGGGGGGGGGGGGGGGGGGACAATGGAAGTCCGACAAGGTAATTTTTTTGATATTCCATCAGCATGTCCATGTCTGTCTCACAACCTCCGTCCATCTCAAGTTTTTTTCAAGGTTTCCAGAAATTTGGCTAAGTATTCATTTCCATTTCTTCCCCAGTATCCTCTTTGCTACCGGGTTTGATAAGCTAGCTGTTTGCTTGAAGCAGTATTAGATTACCTATAATGATATGCGATTAGTCCCGGGGACATGCAATAAAGTGGTTTTTATTTTTTTCTTGAAAACAAAGCAAGATATGAAAAAAACTCAGAATATAAAATAGTTGTATTTGTAGTAGCTTAATTCGAAAAAAATACATAATTTTAAAAAAAGTTAGTGGTGCGCCATTTTTTTGCAAAAATATTAGTTGGACTGTCTTCCGGGATGCCACTGAACTTAATAATTTTAATCTAATTGAGGCTAAATTATCCTCTTGTTATTACAGACAGAGTTGCCAAATCTCAACCAAATCAAATAAAAGAGTATTGCGATATTTACGATCATCCGATTTTTTTTTAAGTTTGACACCCTGTATCGTAAAAAGTATGCATTTTCGGACCCATGTTCCACTTTTCTTCTTAAAATCACTTAAAGAAGCACTCGGAGTTTGGCCACATACTTAAATAACACCCTGTATTGATAATGAGTGATCAGAGGATTCAGAGGCCTCCGAGACCGACCTGGACAGACCGTGATTTATCCTTTGCAGAGATGTGTCCATATCAATGTATATAGGAAATAGAAGGGGTCTCCAATCGAGCAATACGAGCAGACTGATTCCATCCGTTCAAAAAGATTTTCATTAGTTTTAGTAGTTCCTAGTTTATAACTACCTGGCTCAGCTATGTTGCGTCAATGCATTGTTTCCACTTAGCTGCAAAGATTTTACTTTTTATTGGATCATTTTGAATGGGGTCGTGCTTTCGTCGAAACTGATGATGAGTGGTGGATGATGGGAAAGTGGTCAATTATGGACAATATTTGTCGTCGATACATTTTGAATTAATTAATATTTGATGATTCTATTTTAAATTGTACTGAAACTTAATCCTCTACTGAATTGTTCCAGCGAACAACAAAACATCATCATTCAAGCAGCGCCACTAAACGAACAAATCAGCATCCAATCGGGACTACGGCATATCTCCACCCGAACAGTCGAATGGAAGAACATGGAAGTCCGACAAGGTAATTTTTTTGATATTCCATCAGCATGTCCATGTCTGTCTCACAACCTCCGTCCATCTCAAGTTTTTTTCAGGGTTTCCAGAAATTTGGCTAAGTATTCATTTCCATTTCTTCCCCAGTATCCTCTTTGCTACCGGGTTTGATATGCTAGCTGTTTGCTTGAAGCAGTATTAGATTACCTATAATGATATGCGATTAGTCCCGGGGACATGCAATAAAGTGGTTTTTATTTTTTTCTCGAAAACAAAGCAAGATATGAAAAAAACTCAGAATATAAAATAGTTGTATTTGTAGTAGCTTAATTCGAAAAAAATACATAATTTTAAAAAAAGTTAGTGGTGCGCCATTTTTTTGCAAAAATATTAGTTGGACTGTCTTCCGGGATGCCACTGAACTTAATAATTTTAATCTAATTGAGGCTAAATTATCCTCTTGTTATTACAAACAGAGTTGCCAAATCTCAACCAAATCAAATAAAAGAGTATTGAGATATTTACGATCATCCGATTTTTTTTTAAGTTTGACACCCTGTATCGTAAAAAGTATGCATTTTCGGACCCATGTTCCACTTTTCTTCTTAAAATCACTTAAGGAAGCACTCCTTGGAGTTTGGCCACATACTTAAATAACACCCTGTATTGATAATGAGTGATCAGAGGATTCAGAGGCCTCCGAGACCGACCTGGACAGACCGTGATTTATCCTTTGCAGAGATGTGTCCATATCAATGTATATAGGAAATAGGAGGGGTCTCCAATCGAGCAATACGAGCAGACTGATTCCATCCGTTCAAAAAGATTTTCATTAGTTTTAGTAGTTCCTAGTTTATAACTACCTGGCTCAGCTATGTTGCGTCAATGCATTGTTTCCACTTAGCTGCAAAGATTTTACTTTTTATTGGATCATTTTGAATGGGGTCGTGCTTTCGTCGAAACTGATGATGAGTGGTGGATGATGGGAAAGTGGTCAATTATGGACAATATTTGTCGTCGATACATTTTGAATTAATTAATATTTGATGATTCTATTTTAAATTGTACTGAAACTTAATCCTCTACTGAATTGTTCCAGCGAACAACAAAACATCATCATTCAAGCAGCGCCACTAAACGAACTAATCAGCATCCAATCGGGACTACGGCATATCTCCACCCGAACAGTCGAATGACACAATGCCGACAATTGAAACGCGTGTCATGGTCCTATTGGCATTCCAGGCTGCCGGGATTTAATAGCGACTTTAGGACTATAAAACAGTGGCTCCATCTATCACTGGCAAAGAAACGGCCCGCTTGATGGTAGAAAATGTGCAAGTCACCTCCGTGCGCGTTGTCACACGTATACGTTTTGAGATGGATGTGGATTTAGGTAAAACATGCACCCTAATGAAACTTTTATTTATGGGACAATTTATATGCAAGTGTACTGAAATATGATAATTTTTTATTATTGTGTTGAAAATTACTATTTTTGTTACAAGAACGTACTGTTATATGCTCTTTCAAAAGTGGGAGGTTTTAATTGTAGTTAAAAAGCAAAAGTTCACTTAATCCATCAATCAAAAAATGCAAATATTTGCAAAAATTAGAAGTAATCATTTATTAATTTTATTTTTTCGTTAACTGCCAGGCAGTGACGACTCGTTGTTATTTTAAATGGGGCTCATTTAGTGTTCTAAGCAAATGCGAAAGCGCCGCAGGCGTATCAAAGGCGAAAATTAAGTATTTATATAAAAGTATTTTTTGGCCAATTAAAGTTTATTGCTACCTAATAAAAAAATTATACAGGGTGGCGCACCGAAAACATTCCACCCAGGTTTATTTTCTTGTTAATAAATAAATCAAAATTCGCTCGAACACGGGAACCTTAGTTCTCAGGGCGACATATTTTTTTTGCTTTTTTCACCCCCCCCCCCCTGCTGGAATCCCTACGACGGGGTGGCTTCCACCCTTAAAATCCTAAATGGAAAGAGGGGGTCGAGTGATAGGTACCTTATTTGAAAGGGAATTGATGAATTGCCTTCCAAACGCGACCT
Source organism: Polydrusus pterygomalis (assembly GCA_963969555.1). Classification (NCBI taxonomy): domain Eukaryota; kingdom Metazoa; phylum Arthropoda; class Insecta; order Coleoptera; family Curculionidae; genus Polydrusus; species Polydrusus pterygomalis. Next base: position 29,026,944 of record OZ018379.1, read on the forward strand.
TGCTCGTTTAAATCGATTCACTGAATAGTTCCTGAGAATTAGGGCTAAAAAGAAAAGAAAATTTAAAAGTAATAAAATGTATTACCGCTTGTATCAATCAAGTAAATGTTGAAAATATCCACCTCCAACCTCCATGCAATTGTAAAGGCACTGTTCAAAATATTCGCGAACATTATGGAGTATTGCGGGAGTTATTTGTAGGCACTCGTACACTATTCGTTGTCACAAGTCTTCCAAAGAATTGGGTTGGGTTGCATAAATTTTAGACTTTAAATGTCCCCACAAAAAAAGTCCAGTGGCGTCAAATCAGGAGATCTTGTAGGCCATTCAATAGAACCTCTTCTTCCAATCCATTTTCTCGAAAATTTTTCATCCAGAAACTGTCTAATAGGAAACGCATAATGCGGGGGTGCTCCGTCTTCCTGAAAGTAAATATTTTCTGGCCGATCACGGTCATTTTCTTCTATGACATTCGTTAAAGCAGGGAATAAAGATTAAGTTACATAACAAGAGAATAACTGAGGAAGATCATTGAAGAAATTATCTTATGGAAGAGCCGCCACTGAGCTGGTGGTAAGTGCCCTCCTATCATCGTACATACTTGTCCATATAACTCGTAAATATTTTACAAATATTACATGGTTTTACCAGCTTAATGAAACAATAAAATTATTATTCCATTCGTAATATTATGATCTACATTTTAACCCTTAAGTCCTGCCGCATTTTAGTTTTCAGTTAGCTTGTAATCCTTAGAGTGAGCAAAGAGCGAGTTATCAGAACTTGTTCCGAATCTTACTTATTCATTGTCAGCTTACATCAAAGAGAATTAGAACAACTTTAAGGATTTCGCTACCCTTTCCGCGGAAAAGTTTAATGTGTTTTGAATGCAATTAAGGGCGAATTTGCAATTGAAGGGCGAATGGCGAATTTTAAGTCGATTTAATTTATTCGTAGTGTTCTTGCAATTTTGTTTTGATTAAGGATTTATTGGTGAACAAAATGGCATGCCGTTTGAATTTAATTTGTGTTTAGTAATTCCTATTTTTAATATTTTTATAAGGTGTGTCCACTGGTTTGGCTTCCTCTACATAAAAGTATGCTTTATGGATCACCAAAGATAATGATCTAAGAGTTGGAAAAACGAATTTTTGTGTCACAAGTGTTTCACACCAGAATATTGTTAAAGAAACTTAAACTTTATGCCTTTAGTGGTAAATCTTTCAACTCTTATTTATCTGAGAGCTCTTAAGTAGTAGTATTCAATGGAAGGTAATAATAAAATTAATTGTGGCGTACCTCATGGTTCAGTTCTCGGTTATTTACTAAAAAATTCACTGCATGTTCCGGAGATTGTTTGTAAAGCAAGGTTTAGATTCTTGTAAATATTTGTTTTTCTCACAAGAAATTTTAAACACCAAACTTTATATGAGAGACAGTTTGATTCAGTGATGACAGAGCAAGAAATACATCTAGAGAATTTGGTGTCTATAGTCTTGTAAACCAATTAAAGCACGTGAAAATACACACCAATTTTTGGTCTAGAATAATGCCCTGTTGCCGAAGATTCCACACCATGTTACCAACAGTTACGGCAGGCAGTAGGTATACGGAGAAAATTTCATATCTCAGCATGACAATTCCCCAATTCATACATCTCGACTATTCCAGCAATCTGCAAGAAAATTAAATGAATGTTTTACCTTGGCCATCTAAGAGTCCCGATCTCAACCCCATAGAAAATGATTGGGGTGAAATGACCAAATAAATATATATATATATAGATAAACATGACTTTAGATCCATAAATCAACAGGAACTACTAGAAAAAATAAGAGAATCATGGGGTCTGATATCTGAGGATTATATAAGAAATTTAGTTCTCACTATGCCTCGACGACTTCAATAATAATGGCTTTATGACTAAATATTAAAATATAAAAAATAATATATAATATAATGTTTTTTTTGTTATTTTTGATATTTTCTCGACAAAAATATGTCACATAATTATTAAGTAAACTGTTAAGTTACATACTTTATACGTTGTTTTACTTTAGAGGATAACTATCTGAAAACTAAGTCGAAAAAGTTATACTATTTATTTTTTAATACCGCAATTTAGAAATCACCTATTTAATTATCTAGGTCAAATGCTCACAATAATAAAATAACACGAATATATTAATTTCCACGGCAGCGGTAATATGTGTTTAAATTTTAATTATTATAGTCCAAGAGCTAGAATATAAAGAAAATTTTGTTGTCCCACTTTTTTTTTTGGGCACAATGGTACGTGGTCTATCTTTACTTGATCGCCTTTTGAACAAACCATATAGGATTGTGGAATTATCAGAGGTTTTGTATTTTATACCTACAAATAAAACACAAAAATGTAAATCTGTTTTAGCTGATAAATCTAACAACCACTATAATATTATTTATTCCAGCAGATTATCTGAAAAGTGCCAGGAACCGCAATGCAAGCAAATAAAAATAAGGCACTAAAATATGAGATGCATCAAAATGGTTTATGTGTATTCAAAAAGTGGGTCCACTGGCGCTGAGAGAAGATATGCCATCAAACCCCAGGACTGTAATGATAGGCTACGAGTACTCGTAATGGGTTACCTTAAACGATTCAAGCCCATTTTACGGGATTTAATTTGTTTTTATAGCTTTGATTACCGCTCGCTATAATTTGAAAACGTTTTAATAAAAATAAGTCGTCGTTTCATTGTATTTTTTTGCAGCTTGCGCTCGAGAAAAAATATGATTGATGTGCCGTCTAACAGCCTATTTTTCCGCTTTATCTTTTATATCTCTTCGTGTTCCACTGTAATTTAACTTTAATGTAAAAAGTTTTTTTCCTCTGTTTAAAGTCTTCTTTTTTGATACCCCAATTATATCTTTCATTGGAGTAAGTTCAATAAAGTCGCGCAAAGGGTTAGAATAGTCCAATTAGTTGCCGTTTTTTTTTAATTATGGGTAATTGATATTAATGTGTTTCCCAAAATTTATCGGCTAAAGTTATCTGTTATCTTTTTCTATAATATGCTTGTTCAAAAATACTGATGTGTGCTCTAGAACATCAGTTAAAACTTTATCATTGCATTTGCTTGTACCTATATAGAGCTAATTATAAGTTATTCAGAAAAACTCTTCTTATATGCTTGCCAACCTATAACCTATTTCGCGTAGATTTATTTATTTTTTCTATTTTTTACACAAAATTTAAATAAAATCAATATCGTCTTCATATTCTATAGGTGTAATAATTAACATGTTAAATAAATATCAAGGAATTTCATAAGTTAAGGAGAATTGTATATCGAAAAATATCGGTTAATGCCCAGTTGTATAGGTTCCGGTTAATCGGCATTTCATTTTTATAGGTTGCGGTTATCTAAAAATATATAATCGTTGGTTTGGAATTATAGGTTGCGATTAGCGCCAAACTTGGGGTTTAACTAACAGTTAATTTAACAGGCCAAACGCACCCGTCGAAAATCAATCTTAGGATTAAAATAGGAAAAAGTGACATACTTCTAACATATAGATAACCTAAAATACCTAAAATATGATGATGATGTGATTTTATTATTATGTTAAATCATCTTATCGAAATGGACGAATTATTACTATTATTAGGTGATGACGAGGACCTTATTGTCATTGTGGAGGCTCCAAGAGCGCCTCGCATTTTTAAAATTCGCTATGAAGTTAGCGATTATTTGGTTTAACCGGGACTTATAAAACTGCTATATTTTATTAATCTTAAAATTACAGTGGTACTTAATCTTATTTTTAGCGTTCAAATTAATCAGAACCTATACAACTGGGCATAAGATTTTTTTAACATTATTATGTCATTCACTACATAATTCTCCCAAAATAAGCAATGAAATTAATTGATATTTTTGTAATATATCAGATATTACCTAAATAATATGCAGACTATATTGATTTTATTTAAATCTTAGTCAATAAAATTATAAACTAAGAAAAACAAGGCGAAATAGGTTATAGGTTGGCAACAAATTGAATGACGATAATTCCACCTTAAAAATTAAAGGCGGCAGTGATAGATCATACCTCAATGAAACCAGCAGTAATAATTATGATAATTTCAAATATACAGGGTGGCGCATCGAAAACGAAACAGAGGCATTTACTGGCAGCTCAGTTCTTTTTTGGAAAAACGCTCAGACCCGTCGATTTTGTTTTCGAGGGGCACACAAAATTGGCCAAAAATCGGGTGGCACCACCCCTAAAATCTTAAATGGAACGGGGGGTCGAGTGATACCTTATTTTAAAGGTCTTTCAATTCCCTTTATAATTTATGTAAAATTCATGTACTTCAGTTCAGTAGTTTTGGAGATTTATTGATTTGAAGGTTAAAGTAGACTTTAATAGGTACATCAGATTAGTTTGTACTACTTTCAGAATCATTTACTTTTCTTCACTACGCCCATGGTTTGTTTATCATTTTGGTGTTGAAAATAGCGATTGGAGCGTTTTTTTGTGGCAAAAAAGTTGTTTCTTGAAGAAAGATAAGAAGGGAATGTTTCGTACTTATTTTAAATAGGAATTTAGTAGATACATAGTTTGCGATTGATTCGACCAAACTTTGTTGTTAAAATACCTTTTAACGCTTTATACATAAACTAACCATGGTATGTTCCACAGCAGAAAGGGTTAAAATTATTGAAATATTTTTCGGAAATAATCTGTGCGCTAATCGAACAGCACAAATATTTAATGAGCGACATGAGAACAGTAACGTGCATCGAAAATATGTTCTAGAACTTGTAGCTAAATTTCGGGAAACTGAATCAGTCGCCAATAAAAAAACGTAACATTGAAAATCCCATAAGGAACGAGGCAATAGAAGTGGGGGTTTTGGGTCAAGTTTATGTAGATCCTACGTTAAGTACCCGCAAATTGGATACTGTGTGTGGCGTTAGTGGACGTAGTATCCAACGGATTCTAAAGGCCAATAGTTTTCATCCGTATAAAATTCACCTTGTTCTTGTTACAAGAACTTAATAAAGAGGATTTTGATCAGCGATTACAATTTTGTGAAGATATGAGTGAACGAATTATAAACGATTAACATTTTCTATTCAACACTTGCTTTTCCGACGAATGTTCCTTTTTCTTAAATGGCGTAGTAAATCGTCATAACTGCCAATATTGTTCCGATTCTAATCCCAGAATTTGTCATGAGGTACACACACAGCAGCCACAAAAATTAAATGTTTGGGCTGGTATTTTTGGCGATCATTTAGTTGGTCCTTTTTTCTGACCTGAAAATTTGACGGGTGAAATGTATTTGGAATTACTGCAAGACGCCATAGATCCTGCAGTAACAGCGATAATTGAAAATCAGAATGATCGGCGGTACATTGCGAATAGGTTGATGTTCCAACAGGATTGTGGTTCACCACATTACGCATTACGTGACAATATTTAGATCAGACGTTTTCAGGTCGATGGATTGGTAGAATAGTTGCCGTTGAATGGCCCCCAAGATCGCCAGATTTATCACCTTTGGATTTCTTTCTGTGGGGTCACTTAAAAAGCAAAATCTATGCTACTCAGCCAAGATCGTTAGAAGATTTGCGACAAAGAATTGTGAATGAGTGCCTTCAAATTACTCCTCACATATTGCAAAATGTGCAGCAACGTTTTGAGCAAAATCTTTATTACTGCATGGAGAGTCAAAAATCATATCAAACCATCCGTCACAGGTTGGTTTAATAGTTGTTTTATGACATGACTTTAAAGAAATGTACAGGGTTATATAAAAATATCTTCATTATTTTATGTTTTCAAAAAATTTAAAATACAACGAAAAGCTAGAAAAGAGGTATATATATTAGATATTTAGATATTATTAGATGGACTATTTCGGATTTGGTAAATACTTATTTACCTATTGTAACAATAGTTATAACTTCCGAGGTTAAAAAAACTATCTAATAAGGTCAAATTTTGCATAGTTTTACTTTCCCGCACTAGTGCGGGAAAGTGACACTTTCAGAACTAAAATGCGTGCGGGAAAATGGGTTAAAACGCACGGTCGAAGAAAAAATAAATATATCTGCCACAATCTAATTCATCTTTAAAAATCTAAATAATTTCGTATCTGTCACCCGGCGTTACGTCTCTGGTATTTAGATAGCGGCTAATTTCTGACGAGAATGTTGAGAGCTAATTGGATCACGGAGCTGTTAGTTATACACGTCAGATTGCTGCCCAATCTAATTAGAAGACAATTTGTTAATGTGTTTTATCCCGTCTGCGATTGGATTCCTGTTTCCTACTTCGCTCAGAGCGGGACTATGTAGATGGTGCCAGACTTCGACTTAAATTTAATAAAGGAGATATTGATCCACGTGTATATATGTATTTCTACGCCCCGAACATAATTATTTGTCGTCGTGCAAATTTGATCTTTGTTGATTGTCTTGTTTTGGAAACGGAATTTCCCATAGGACCATGTTATTCTACCGGTCTGGGTAAAAACATGCCCCGTTTTAAAGCCATTATAAGGATAAAGAGAAGGCGAAATCTTGTTTCATTATCAGTTGTGTACACAAAATATTGTTGAAAATTTTTTCCAATTCAATTTTTTAATAAAAGCATAAATGTCTGAAAGAATCACGAGCCCGCTTTTCATTAAAAAATTGGCTGGGTACTTATGTATCGTGTGAGCAAAAATTATTTGCATCAAAGAGGGCCTTGCATCTAAGGACGTAATGCTTAGCCGTAGAATTTAATACCTGTTGGGTGTCAGTAACTACCTGAATTAACAATCAATCAGTTATTCCGTCATCTTTGACAGTCGTTACAAGTAATTTAATTCATCGCTAATTTTTCCAATTTCTTAAACAATTCACATAAAATGGGCTTTACGGAACAGCACAAAACATTTATGGTTGAAGAGTATTTTCGAAACGGGGTTAGAGTAAATGGCGAGTGGCAATACAATCCAGGTTTGTGCATGGACGATTTTCACGAACATTTTCCTAACGTTGCTTTTATTGCTGGGGATTTTATCATTGCCTGAAAAGAACCGTGCATGGTTGTGTTTAGGGAAACAGGTTCTATACAACACAAAAAAGGAGCAGGAAGACCATCTGTAAGAACAGAAGAACTTGTTGCAAACGTTTGTGAAATAATGCAAAATACGCCAACAAATTGTATAAGACGCCTGTCCCAAGAAGTGGGAAGATCTTATGGCACATGCAGGACTATTCTTAACCCTTTCTGGACGGCTGACACAGCATATGCGACACCGAGAAAAAGTGCCACACGGACGGCTGTCGCACATGGTCGACAGCATGTAAATTGTCTCCTGGACGACTGTCGGTTCGGATGCAACGCATATAATTTTTAGGCTTGGTATACAGACTGGCTGTCGCAGCTTCTGCGTTCACTGCATACTAACCACTCAGGCGGCTGACGCATATGGTCGACACTGTCGATCATCTGCGACATCCGGCAACCCTGCAAATACAGTTACGTGTCGAGCGTCGGTTTGTGTTTTCGCGCCAGTATGCATTAACACCAGCGGCACCAACCACCAAAACCAGAGGAAAGTTTTCATTTTTAAAGACCTTGCAACAGCCACACACGTCTTTCTTCGTTACGACGCCCAGAAGAAGCTACTCCAACATCCATACGATGTAGGGCGTGTCGACGTGATGGTGGCATTGCTCGATTAACAGAAAGGCATTACCTAAAAATACAGAAGAAATTCCACGTAAATATGACAAGCTGTGTAGAAGACGATGCATAGTTTGTGCTAGAACCAAAAAAAATCAAAAAAAGCGTAGGGAGACCAGGTTTATTTGTCGGGAGTGTGATGTGGGCCTCTGCATTCCATGTTTTAGGGTTTACCACGAAGAAAAGAATATTCAGTTAAAAAAATTTAAATGTTTAAGTATAATGTGTTTGTTACCTAATCTTTTTGTTTGTTATTTGTTGAATTCTTTGTAGAATAATGTTTTTTTTTCGTAAACAAAATACATTTTTACAATAAAAAACATGCTTCTAATGTTTAACTACAAGGAAACGCAACTTCGGAGCAGTGTCGCACACAATCGGCAGCCGTCTGTGCGGCACGGTTGAAACGTCCGTCCGTACAGCACAAATCCTCGGGTAAGGCCGCCGTCCGGAAAGGGTTAAGAAGCAGCTAAATTTATTTCCTTATAAAGTGCAAGTATTCCAAGAAATACAAGCCGCAGATTTTGAAAGACGCAGGAATTACTCTCAATGGTTTACCCAAAATTTATTGAAAAGAAATGATTTATTAGACCTGACATTTTTTTCGGATTTTTTTCAGAATACACGCATGTAATTATTTTTCTTTCTGTAAATTCTTACTTTGTTAATTTTGTAAACAACAAAAATAAATATGTATTTGTCTACTTATTTTATTACTCATTAGTTTGGCACGTCATGTCATAATATGAATTTGACAAAATTTTAACCTAGATTTGGTTAGATATATCGTCCCCATATCATTGTGATCTAAACCAAGCCCTACGTTTTTTAATCCAAGCCCTCTTTGATGCAAATAATTTTTGCTCGCATGTGGTACTTCTTCGTATCCAGCGGTTTGTATCAAATTCACTTAAATATTATAGAATATTTATAGCGTAATGAGGCGGAGCTCCATCCTGCTGTAAACGTATTCGATCATCATGAAGATCTGCTTCTGCATGGTGAGGAAATAAGGCAGTCAAAGCTGGAATAAGTTCTCCTTACAAAAAATCCAGATATGTATGGCCAATTAAGTTACAAACCTTCAATTAATATTGTTGGGTAGCCAATTATGTCTGCCCAAACATTAAGTTTTTGCATTCAGCGAGGATTTTTTGCGGACCAATATCGACAGTTCTGTTTATTGACTTCACCATTTAATAACGCCTATATGTTATTTTCTCTTGCAAGTTGCCGAACTGGAGTAATAGGATTTTCTTGAAGAGCAAGTAAAACATTTAATTCATCCATTCCCCCAGGCTGCCTTATTCTTAGTATGTCCCTGACGTAGACCACTTCATGCTAACGGCTTGCAAGTACCTATGCTGAAGGTGTCTTGGAAAATTGGTGGTAGATCGGGGTGTGTTTCGTGAAACACTTCTTCTAAACCGGAAATAAAGTGACCAAACCTTATCAATAACATGTTTCTTTACTTTTAAACAGTCTGCGCTGGCAAAACTCAAATTGTAGATAAAATCAGTTGTTGCTAAAATGGACATTTTTTTTCTGGCTTTCCAGATTAGCGAAATGCAAAAGTAAATAGTGATGGGTCGTATTTCCTTTTTTATAATCTCTTTAATGAGCTAAACTGCGCGGCATATTTAACGCATAACGAAAAAATTGCCTCAATTTTGATGTTATATATTTTCGAAATTTGTGATTCGTTTTTAATGATTTTTTTTTCTAATTGTAGGTTTTTTTCTTTAGCATTGCATAGCTTTAGCCTTTGTTGTTTTGCTTAAAAAAGTAATTTTGGTATTATACCGGGTGTTATAAAACTGTTATGTTTTTTTTTACGGAAATTCAAAACACCCTGTGGGATTTACTAGCCATTGCAAGTTATCGCAATTACAGCCAAATGAAAGTCCCATGTTTCATTTACATTTTCTTTTTGATTCATTGACTTATCTCTGTTTTTTCATGAAATATTCAATTTTTAGTTCAACGTAATTTTTATAAAAAATGTTTAGTTAAAAAATACAAAATAAACGAAATGCTTTGATTAATGCACCAGCAAGAAAAAACAAATTATAAAGTAAATAAAGAATCAATATCTGGTATTAATTAATTTTATTGAATCCACAAAACAGGGCAAAAAAATACAGGGAAAAAATTGTAATTTCTAAAGGTATTCAAAAAAATTAAAAAGAGTGGTACAAAATTATCTCCAAGAAACAGAAATTTTAACTTTGCCTTGACCAGCAAGAAGCCCTGCCATTAATCCTAGTGAGCATTTATGGGATAACATGGGACGACATCTTAGAGCCATGTGCTTCCTCCTCCTAGAAACTTAAATGATCTGTCATTGAGGCTTATGGAAATATGGAATCATATTAATCAAGATGAAATCAGAAATCTGATTTTAAGTGTGACAAGAAGATGCGAAGCAGCTACTAATTATTCATATTTAATTTTTTTGAATAGGTACCTTTAGAAATTACAATTTTTTCCCTGTATTTTTTGCCCTCTTTTGTGGATTCAATAAAATTAATTAATACCAGATATTGATTCCTAATTTACTTTATAATTTGTTTTTTCTTGCTGTTGCATTAATCAAAGCATTTCGTTTATTTTGTATTCTTTAACTAAACATTTTTTTATGAAAATCACGTTGAACTAAAAATTGAATATTTCATGAAAAAACAGAGATAAACCAATGAATCAAAGAAAGGAAAATATAAAGGAAACTTGGGATTTTTATTTGGCTGTAATTGTGATAACTTGCAATGGCTAGTAAATCCCACAGGGTGTTTTAAATTTCCGTAAAAAAAAATAACAGTTTTATAACACCCGGTATAATATCAAAGTTACTTTTTTAAGCAAAACAACAAAGGCAGTGGTATGCTTAAGGAAAAACCTACAATTAAAAAAAAAATCATTAAAAACGAACCACAAATTTGGAAAATATATAACATCAAAATTGAGGCAATTTTTTCGTTATGCGTTAAATATGCCGCGCAGTGTTTTACAATACATACCTTTCATGAAGACACAAAAAAAGTTTGTATTTTTTAGCACATAAATATGCTTCCTAAAACTGAATTTATTCCAGTTAAAAATTTTACCCCGTATATAACTTAATATGCACTATAAAATAGTCAATAAAAAACTAGGATTGCCATTTAAAAAAATGATCGATATCGTCACATTTCTAATTTGGGACACACTGTATCAGAACTTAAAAAAAAGACAATTACATAAAATGTTAATAGTCGTGTTGAATTATTTTTCCCAAAAAAAAACTGTACTTTACGGAACTTATTCCAAGTACACACTTACACAAGGCTGCCAACCGTCCCGCATTTTGCGGGACAGTCCCGTATTCTTTAGAATTGTCCCTCCTCTAAAATTTCACCTTAAATCGTCCCGCATTTGGTAAATCTGTCCCGCAAGTCCCGGATTGAACATATTATTTTGCAAAGCATCATATTATGCAGCAGTTATCGACATTAAAAATGTCGATGGATCTCGCCCAACCCAAATTTCATAGAGTTCAAAAATTTGATTTTAAAAGTAAATAGAATATTTTTTTGTGTTATACCTTGTTTACATTTTTTTGTATTTAAATTAATTTTCTTTAAATAAATTTTTCTATTTAATTAAATTAAAGAAGAATTTGATGGCCCAAGGGGTGGACAACCCTAACCCTATACAAGTTTACAGGTAATGGTGAAAAAGCGAATATTGTCCTGCTGTCCCGCATTTGTCATTTTAAAAGTTGTCAGCCTTAAATACTGTATTGAAGTAAAATGTCAGTTAAGGTGGGAGTATCAACATGCTTGCCAACCTATAACCTATTTCGCGTTGATTTATTTATGTTTTCTAGCTTTAAGGTTGAATTCTCAACGTCATTCAATCTATTGCCAACCTATAACCTATTTCGCGTTGATTTTTTGAGTTTATTATTTTAATAACTAAGATTTAAAGAAAATCAATATCGTCGGTACATTATTTAGGTAGTATCTGATATATTACAAAAATATCAATTTATTTCATTGCTGATTTTGGGAGAATTGTATAGTGAAAGAACAATGAGTGACAATGACATAATAATGTTAAAAAAAATCTTACCCGATATTTTTCGCTATACAATTCTCCTAAAATAAGTTATGAAATTCCTTGATATTTATTAAATATGTCAATTATTACCTATAGAATATCAAGTCGATACTGATTTTCTTTAAATTTTGTATAAAAGCTAGAAAACATAAATAAATCTACGCGAAATAGGTTATAGGTTGGCAAGCATGTTGATACTCCCACCTTAAGGTAGGAGTATCAACATGCTTGCCAACCTTTAACCTATGTAGATTTATTTATGTTTTCTAGCTTTTATACAAAATTTAAAGAAAATTAGTATCGACTTGATATTCTCTAGGTAATAATTGACATATTTAATAAATATCAAGGAATTTCATAACTTATGTTAGGAGAATTGTATAGCGAAAAATATCGGGTAAGATTTTTTTTAACATTATTATGTCATTGTCACTCATTGTTCTTTCACTATACAATTCTCCCAAAATTAGCAATGAAATAAATTGATATTTTTGCAATATATCAAATACTACCTAAATAATGTACCGACGATATTGATTTTCTTTAAATATTAGTTATTAAAATAATAAACTCAAAAAATCAACGCAAAATAGGTTATAGGTTGGCAATAGATTGAATAACGTTGAGAATTCAACCTTAATACAAAATTTAAAGAAAATCAGTATCGACTTGATATTCTATAGCTAATAATTGAAATATTTGATAAATATGAAGAAATTTCATAACTTATTTTAGGAAAATTGTATAGCGAAAAATATCGGGTAAGATTTTTTTTAACATTATTATGTCATTGTCACTCATTGTTCTTTCACTATACAATTCTCCCAAAATTAGCAATGAAATAAATTGATATTTTTGTAATATATCAGATACTACCTAAATAATGTACCGACGATATTGATTTTCTTTAAATATTAGTTATTAAAATAATAAACTCAAAAAATCAACGCAAAATAGGTTATAGGTTGGCAATAGATTGAATAACGTTGAGAATTCAACCTTAATACAAAATTTAAAGAAAATCAGTATCGACTTGATATTCTATAGCTAATAATTGAAATATTTGATAAATATGAAGAAATTTCATAACTTATTTTAGGAAAATTGTATAGCGAAAAATATCGGGTAAGATTTTTTTTAAATTATTATGTCATTGTCACTCATTGTTCTTTCACTATACAATTCTCCCAAAATTAGCAATGAAATAAATTGATATTTTTGTAATATATCAGATACTACCTAAATAATGTACCGACGATATTGATTTTCTTTAAATATGAGTTATTAAAATAATAAACTCAAAAAATCAACGCGAAATAGGTTATAGGTTGGCAATAGATTGAATAACGTTGAGAATTCAACCTTAATACAAAATTTAAAGAAAATCAGTATCGACTTGATATTCTATAGCTAATAATTGAAATATTTGATAAATATGAAGAAATTTCATAACTTATTTTAGGAAAATTGTATAGCGAAAAATATCGGGTAAGATTTTTTTTAACATTATTATGTCATTGTCACTCATTGTTCTTTCACTATACAATTCTCCCAAAATTAGCAATGAAATAAATTGATATTTTTGTAATATATCAGATACTACCTAAATAATGTACCGACGATATTGATTTTCTTTAAATATTAGTTATTAAAATAATAAACTCAAAAAATCAACGCAAAATAGGTTATAGGTTGGCAATAGATTGAATAACGTTGAGAATTCAACCTTAATACAAAATTTAAAGAAAATCAGTATCGACTTGATATTCTATAGCTAATAATTGAAATATTTGATAAATATGAAGAAATTTCATAACTTATTTTAGGAAAATTGTATAGCGAAAAATATCGGGTAAGATTTTTTTTAAATTATTATGTCATTGTCACTCATTGTTCTTTCACTATACAATTCTCCCAAAATTAGCAATGAAATAAATTGATATTTTTGTAATATATCAGATACTACCTAAATAATGTACCGACGATATTGATTTTCTTTAAATATGAGTTATTAAAATAATAAACTCAAAAAATCAACGCGAAATAGGTTATAGGTTGGCAATAGATTGAATAACGTTGAGAATTCAACCTTAATACAAAATTTAAAGAAAATCAGTATCGACTTGATATTCTATAGCTAATAATTGAAATATTTGATAAATATGAAGAAATTTCATAACTTATTTTAGGAAAATTGTATAGCGAAAAATATCGGGTAAGATTTTTTTTAACATTATTATGTCATTGTCACTCATTGTTCTTTCACTATACAATTCTCCCAAAATTAGCAATGAAATAAATTGATATTTTTGTAATATATCAGATACTACCTAAATAATGTACCGACGATATTGATTTTCTTTAAATATGAGTTATTAAAATAATAAACTCAAAAAATCAACGCGAAATAGGTTATAGGTTGGCAATAGATTGAATAACGTTGAGAATTCAACCTTAATACAAAATTTAAAGAAAATCAGTATCGACTTGATATTCTATAGCTAATAATTGAAATATTTGATAAATATGAAGAAATTTCATAACTTATTTTAGGAAAATTGTATAGCGAAAAATATCGAGTAAGATTTTTTTTAACATTATTATGTCATTGTCACTCATTGTTCTTTCACTATACAATTCTCCCAAAATTAGCAATGAAATAAATTGATATTTTTGTAATATATCAGATACTACCTAAATAATGTACCGACGATATTGATTTTCTTTAAATATGAGTTATTAAAATAATAAACTCAAAAAATCAACGCGAAATAGGTTATAGGTTGGCAATAGATTGAATAACGTTGAGAATTCAACCTTAATACAAAATTTAAAGAAAATCAGTATCGACTTGATATTCTATAGCTAATAATTGAAATATTTGATAAATATGAAGAAATTTCATAACTTATTTTAGGAAAATTGTATAGCGAAAAATATCGGGTAAGATTTTTTTTAACATTATTATGTCATTGTCACTCATTGTTCTTTCACTATACAATTCTCCCAAAATTAGCAATGAAATAAATTGATATTTTTGTAATATATCAGATACTACCTAAATAATGTACCGACGATATTGATTTTCTTTAAATGTTAGTTATTAAAATAATAAACTCAAAAAATCAATGCGAAATAGGTTATAGATTGGCAATAGATTGAATGACGTTGAGAATTCAACCTTAAACTCTTTTTGTGTCAGGATCTATACTACCTAGTACCACCAAATTGTGATTTTTTTGTTAAAGTGTTGGGAAAAGAATCTTGAATAAAAAACACATTTTTGCAGCAAATGTAGCATTTCTATAGAAAACTTACCCCACTTAACCCTACCGCTAACCCTTCTTCCTCACCTGGACGCGGCGGGGTTCCTTGGAGTTCCTATATCGAGTAACAAAAATTACTCATCGTAATGATTTAAAATTAAAAGTCGGGCATTTAAAACAATCAAATAAAATTCAATTTTTGGGGGTTGATAATAGATGAAGCTATTAATTGGAGTGAACACATTATGAATATATTTAACAGAAAATAGTTGCATCGGTGGGGATTTTAAAAAAACTCAATTTTTTTACTCCAAATTATATGTTACGTCCTATTTATTTTGCTATTATTCACTCTCATTTACAATATTTAACTTTAATATGGGGATCAACTTTTCAAAATTTGCTTAACCCTTTACAAGTTTTACAAAATAAAGCAATTAAACATATATATTGGCTTGGATAGACAATATTCGACAAAACTTTAATATAAAAATTTTAATATTATGTCAATTAAGGATATTCCCTTAATGCAAAATATTGTTTTTGTTCACCAAATTATATCAAAAAATAAACATTCAAATATAAAGTTCAATTACAGACGTGACGTACATGATCATTTAACTAGAACTGTTTATAATATTGATTTACCTTTAATACACTAGGCCAGGTCAGAACTCCATTTATTATCAAGGTATGAAATTTTACAACGAAATACCCTAAGAATTAAAATTTTTAAATATAAAACGTTTTAAAATGATAACTAAGAAAATAATTAAAAAAGGGGAAGCTAAATTTTAAACTAAAAAATATTTAAACCTACACTTTATTTTATGATTAATAATTATTCTTTTCAAAATTATTTATAAATGATAAACGATATTATTAGTTATATTACTTTATTAAAAGGAATAATAATTAAATAATTTTATACATATTTAAATATTTTTATTTTTTTTATTGAATATTAAGTATTATTTTGACTTAACTTGTATTTTAATTAGTTATAAACAATTACATTTTTAGATGTTGTTATTAGTAGAGAATCCCTCATGAACAGATGTTTTTGGGATTTTATTTGGAATAAATAAATAATGAATTGGAACCAACGTTTTTTTAATTTAAGTACTTGTCATAATGGTTACGATGCTTAAAAATGTCGATAGTTATTAAATATAATTTATGAAAATTCAAGTTATAAAAAATTATTTTAAATATTACTCCTATATTACGTATTTATATCATGAAATATAAATACATTTTTATTAAAATATGCGCATAATTTCTAAGCGTGGAAATTATATAATTAAGATTTTTTGCAAAACTTTCACCTTAAAACTTAAATTATTCAGACACGGTTCGACCCAGCGGCGGATTTTGGAGGGGAGAGGGCGATTGAGGTTTGATTTTATTTTTCCTCATAATCTCTATCCCTGTATGCAATATACCGTACTGGCAAACTGCAAGTTACAGTGGCATTTTATGTGAGTAAGAAAGAATAAAGAATAAGTTTAGATGTCTGCAATAAGGACAACAGATCAATAAGCATTGACGGCGTGAACAATGCATAGTAAGGCCATCCCTTGGGTAGAGAGAGGGGATTATTTGTGCTGGTGACGTTGACGAAATCACCTCATCGCATCGCTTTATCGACATACGACAGAAATTCAGTATTCAGTAATATTTGGAAAGTATTTTTCATTTCATCTACAGTGTCACCAGTAAAGTCCGCATGATATGGGATTTTTTTTTATTATTAACTTTCTCGAAATTTGACTTTGGCATCAAGTTCTGCTTCGATCGAGATGAAAATTAAGCAAAAAAAAATAGTAGTCACGTGATTCGCATTATCTGTCAAATTTTATTTTTTTCCAAAAAATAATTCAAAAGTGGGGTTATTTCGGAAAGTATTAAAAAAAATTATTGGAAAAAGTTTTTTAAAATGCAGTTTCTAGGCCGCATGCAAAATTTCAGCTGCATAAGATAATTTTGATTTTTTACCCATATTTTGTAAATTGCACCACTTTTGCAAAATAAGACTCAACGCAACCTACATAAAACTTCTCAGTTTTGAAAAGGGTTTATTTCAGATACATTTTCTTTAAAGTGGAGCCATATTAAAATTTGGTCGCATGTGATGCAAAAGTTATTTGTTTTTGACCCTGTATAAGGAAACTTAATAAAATAAGTATTTTTGAAAACGTAGTTTGTGCCTGAAAGTAAAAAAATTAAAAATAAAGTAAAGGGGGTTTTAAATTAAATCGTTGAAAATAGATAAACTTAAATTTATTTTCCACTAAAAACACTTTACTGAAGACACTGTGTTCTTTTTTGTCTTAATATTAAGGTGTATTACTTTCAGGCACAAACTACGTTTTCAAAAATACTTATTTTATGAAGTTACCTTATACAGGGTCAAAAAAATATGACCTATCGTCGCGCAGACGAAGGAACGTATTAAGTAAACATCAATATTTCAGCCCCTCACCCACATCTTCCGGAATACCCTTACTTAGTTTATTTTATTGTGCCGTCGAGTGTAAAGTGAGTTTTTTGTGTGACACGCGTTGCAAATAGTAAGATGCCTAAAGTCAATAAAAAAAAATTACCGAACATATCAGAAGAGATGGACGCCATCGAGAGCACCTTGGCCCGTTTGGAGAATATATTTCAAACAACCCTATAAGTCTAATGAGTTGCAGAGTTTACCAAAATTATTTGTTAAAATCACTTTTATCAGAGTCGTTACTACAATTTAATAAAATGGGTAGTAATTACGATTGACTCTCTATAATATAGGAATTATTTTTATCTTGTTACAAAACTTATGAGAATATAAGTGGGGAAAACATTACCTAGATATTGAGTTGCTTCATGGCTTAATATTCTAGGGAAAGTGGCTATAATGTTAGTAAAATGCCTTCCTTACTAGACAGATATGCAAAATTTAATTGTACTAAATTACAGTCCTCATCTTGAGCAAAACCTTTATGGAAAATAACTTGCCTTGGACGTGGTATATGCATTTATTTCGTGTTTGATATGACTTTGATCGTTTTTGAACGTATAGCGATATTGAAACGAAAATTGGCGTTTTATGGTAATAATCTTTTATATTATCTAGTAATTATTGTGATATACCAAAAATATTTAATATAAACCAAACTAATTGTTATGTAAAGTACAGGTCTGTTTACTAAAAAAAAAAAAGGGTAAAATTTTTACGTTTGTCGACGATGTCAACGTCCTATCATAAAACTATGGAGGACTTGAGGTAGGAGGCCGATCGCAATGCATTGGATTCGGTCCCAAATTTGCATCGGTAATTCAGCGTTACGAGTCGCCGTAAGATGGCGCTCGTGTTCGAAGTGGGCTATCAAATAAATGGTTTCTTATGGACGCGATAACTATTTTTATTTAAATTAGTTCTTTAAGGAACAAATAAGGACTTTTATATGAATTTACACTTACTTTGTTATACTTATTAGTAAACTCGGCCTGTATAAAGTTTCAACGATGCTTGGTTAAACATTCTAGCTATACCTTTGGAGCTAGAAAAGAGACTTACTTGGCTGCGTTTCCTCTCTGAAAAAGATCCTGTCTTACACCCCGACATAAAGCAAACTCTACTTTCATAAATTGTACCATTATTCATTATAAATATGGAAATCAATTACAATACAACGTTATTTGTCTCGTCTTGTCTTCAAACGTCATTTGTTCTTTCGAAAATAAAATGTCAATTTGTCAAAAGTAAAAGTAAAAAACGAAGATGAAGAAGAAGACACCAGCCCACATGCGACGCGAGAGCATCTATCGGCCAATAGCGAACTAACCAAAAAACCGGGACAAAATTTGAAAATGCTGCCATTGTCGATCGGCCTCCTACCCTCTAGTTCTCCATACATAAAACTAACCGCAACAGATTAAATTATAAATAAACAAATGTCGACGTCTTGACGTATTACGTATTGTCATAATTTGACAAACATAACTAACCTCAAATTATTTAGTTGAACTCATAGATACCGTGCGAGCAAAAATTATTTGCATCAAAGAGGGCCTTGCATATAAGGACGTAACGCTTAGCCGCAGAGCTTAATACCTGTTGGGTGTTAGTAACTACCTGAATTAACAATCAATCAGTTATTCCGTCATATTTGACAGTCGTTACAAGTAATTTGATTCATCGCTAAGTTTTCCAATTTCTTGAACAATTCACACAATGGGCTTTACGGAACAGCACAAAACATTCATGGTTGAAGCGTATTTTCGAAACTGGGTTAGAGTAAATGGTGAGTGGCAATACATCCGGGTTTGTGCATGGACGATTTTCACGAACATTTTCCTAACGTTGCTTTTATTGCTGGGGATTTTTATCATTGCCTGAAAAGAACCGTGGCTGTGTTTAGGGAAACAGGTTCTATACAACACAAAAAAGGAGCAAGAAGACCATCTGTAAGAACAGAAGAACTTGTTGCAAACGTTCGTGAAATAATGCTGAGATGCTGTCGACACTTTCGAAAATATGAAGAGACGTGTGAATTAATGCTTGGAGCATGGCGGTGGCCAATTTCAGCCAATTTATGTAATTATTTTTCTTTTTATTTCTGTATATTCTTACTTTGTTAATTTTGTAAACAACAAAAATAAATTTGTATTTGTCTACTTATTTTATTATTTATTAGTTTGGCATATCATGTCATAATATGAATTTGACAAAATTTTAACCTAGATTTGGTTAGATATTATATCGTCCCCATATCATTGTGATCTAAACCAAGCCCTCTTTGATGCAAATAATTTTTGCTCGCACGGTACAACGTATTTCGATTTTGGGCCGCAACGGTACAATTAAAATTTCTTAAATCCATTCTTCGGCGAATTAAATCAAATGTTACAGTATTGATTCCTGAACCCTAATATTTCATTATACTATAAATTTTCAAAGTTTACACAACAGATCCCTTCAAGATGTTCACTTTCCCACAGAGAGTCAGTCGGCTCATAATAATACGACTCGTAATGCAAATACTCCTTAAATTCCTGACAGTTAATGAAATTTCCAAACAAGAAGGCGAATACAAATAATTTAATGGAGCATTAGTTATGGACGAAGGCGGAAGGTTGTTGATTCGAAAAGAGACTGCTAAGCGCTCAATCCGGAAACCGCTACAAGTGTTAAGCCCCCATTTAGTCTAAGTCTGATTCCATTATCTCCGCGGGCGACCCCTTAAGATCTTACCCTTTCTCTAGCTGCCGTCTTCGCTTAGGGACCGGCCAGCACTCCCTTTGCTTATCCAACTTGTTTTCTTTACGTTTTAGCACTCGTTGATTATTAAATCCTTTCGATTCAATTTGACCTAAATATGGAATAACCATAATTGCAAAAACGTATACAGTGTGACCAGTGAAGTCCGCATCATATGGGATTTTTTTATTAATAGTTTTATTCGAAATTTGACTTTGGCATCCAGTTCTGCTTCGATCGAGATGAAAATTAAGCAAAAAAATAGTAGTCACGCGATTCGCATCATGTCAAATTTTTTTTTTTTCCAAAAAATAATTTAAAAGTGGGGTTATTTCTGAAATTTATCGAAAAAAGTTTTTTTAAATGCAGTTTTTAGCCCACATGCAAAATTTCAGCTGCATAAAGGTGGGTCCAGACTTGAACATTTTAGCCCGAACGAACCGAACAAACTGAGCGCGCAGGAACAAGCAGAACAAATAGTCCGAACAAAAAATCGTTGCGTTCGAGCGAATATAAGTATTAATAAAATGTTCCAGTTATTCGGAGCGTTTGTATGGGGAAAGACAAAACATGAATACTGACTGGGAGACTGGGCAGTAGCTTTCAGCTCTTTTTTTATTATCTGCAAATAGTCAAAAATAAGAAGAAATGGCGAAGCCAAAGGGTACGAAAATTGTTTCGACATCGCATTGATAACTTGTTATTACGAGAAATGGACTACATTCACGTGAAAATTTTTATTAGAATGACTTGTGAATACTTTGAGGAGTTAAGTTAAGTTCAGGGTTCCACACAGCACCGGGTACTGTTTATAAGTAGTGTCTGTTAATGTTAAACATTTTTCTCTATCCCACTCCCACTCCATTTTGAAACAATTGCCTATATTCTATATGTATGTCTAAATAATAGATAAACTTTTCTTCTTGGCAAAATACTGCGCGAACGATACGAACGCTGCGAACAGCACAAACTTACTAAAATACCCGTCAACTGAATAATTCGGCGAACAATAAATCCTTTTGAGCAATTCCGATTTACCGACAAGCCCCGGAAAACGTTTGGCGCGTTCGGTTCGGCTCGGGGAAACGTCCACACTAGGCGAATTCGGTTCGTTCGCCCTGTTTGTTCGGTTCGTTCGGGCTAAAATGTTCAAGTCTGGACCCACCTTAAGATAATTTTGATTTTTTACCCACCACTAAAATTTATTTTCCACTTAATGAACACTTTACTGATGACACTGTGTTCTTTTTTGTCTTAATATTAAGGTGTATATTACTTTCAGACACAAACTACGTTTTCAAAAATACTTATTTTATGAAGTTACCTTATACAGGGTCAAAAATAAATAAACTTTGCATCACATGCGACCAAATTTTAATAGCCCAATTTTGATTTTGTAGAAAAACACACATTCAATGTGGTGCTACTTTAAAGAAAATGTATCTGAAATAAAGCATTGTTAAAACTAAGAAGTTTTATGTAGGTTGCGTTGAGTCTTTTTTTTTCAAAAGTGGTGCAATTTACAAAATATGGGTAAAAAATCAAAATTATCTTATGCAGCTAAAATTTTGCAAATGGGCTAGAAACTGCATTTATAAAAACTTTTTCTAATAACTTTTTTCGATGCTTTCAAAAACAACCCCACTTTTGAATTATTTTGTGGAAAAAATTAAAATTTGACAGATAATGCGAATCACGTGACTACTATTTTTTTTGCTTAATTTTCATCTCGATCGAAGCAAAACTTGATGCCAAAGTCAAATTTCGAATAAAGCTATTAATAAAAAATCCAATATGATGCGGACTTTACTGGTCACACTGTATAGGTAGGGGATGTTATTATTTTTGCTGCAAAATTTGTCCTAGTGGTAAATTTTGATATTACAAATAATTACAAATTATTTTAGTTAAACCTTTTAAAATCATTGGTGTTGCTTAACTTACGATACGTATTTTATGAAAATGTCGGTTCCTTATAGCCGATTTTATAGTATTTTTTCCTATAGTACTAGTAGCAGTAGTAGTAATTGGGGGTAGGCTTAGCGCCAAGCAAGCAGGTCATTTTTATTCTGTTTTAAATCTATTTTGTATCTAAATAAATATTTACATTATAATAGGGCTATATTGAAAATTTTGAAAAAAACCCAAAATTCTGATGTGCACATGGATGGCGTCTTTTAGCGGCGACTAAATAGTCATACACAATTTTATATGTTACTATAGGATATACCGTGCGAGCAAAAATTATTTGCATCAAAGAGGGCCTTGCATCTAAGGACGTAATGCTTAGCCATAGTAATACCTGTTGGGTGTCAGTAACTACCTGAATAAACAATCAATCAGTTATTCCGTCATCTTTGACAGTCGTTACAATTCACACAATGCGTTTTACGGAATAGCCCGAAACATTCATGGTTGAAGCGGAATTACGCCGGAATTACTCTCAATGGTATACCCAAAATTTATTGGAAAGAAATGATTTATTAGCCCTGACATTTTTTTCGGATGAAGTCTGGTTCCACCTCTCCGGTTATGTTTTCAGAATACACGCATGTGGAGTAGTGAAAATCCCCATTTTTTGTAGAGTCCACATTGCACCCTCAAAAAATTGGTGTCTGATTAGCTGTTTCCCGAAGAAGAATTATTGTTGGTCCTATTTTTTTCCATGACACAGTTACAGCACAGCTGTATAGAGACAATATTTTGAATCCATTTGTGGAGCAATTACTTGACGACGAACTACGTTTTGGATATTTTCAACAGGACGGTGCAACCGCCCATACAGCCGCCGAAACTATTAACTACTTACGCAATTTTTTCGACGACAGATTGATCAGTTTTCGATCAGACATTGAATTCCCACCAAAATCACCTTGTTTAACGGTTATGGATTACTTCGTTTTTCCTCATTTAAAAAACACTATTTTTAAAACACCAGTTGCAAATTTAGAACAATTACAAGAAAGATGTGGTAACATTTCTCCAGAGATGCTGGTCAACACTTTCGAAAATATGAAGAGAGGTGTGAATTTATGCTTGGAGCATGGCGGTGGCCAATTTCAGCAATGTATGTAATTATTTTTCTTTTTCTTTCTGTATATTCTTACTTTGTTAATTTTGTAAACAACAAAAATAAATTTGTATTTGTCTACTTATTTTATTACTCATTAGTTTGGCATAAAATCATGTCATAATATGAATTTGACAAAATTTTAACCTAGATTTGATTAGATATATCGTCCCCATATCATTGTGATCTAAACCAAGCCCCACGTTTTTTAATCCAAGCCCGCTTTGATGCAAATACTTTTTACTCGCACGGTACATTTATTACATGTTTGTGGAAAATTCTCAGAAGCTATGGTGGACCCTTAAGGACTAAACATTGGTGTATTCATGCATAATATAAGTGAATACAGTAACCCAGATATCAATAAAATACATTGTTAATGGTATACTGTCGGTAGTGATTTCGTCCAATTTGGCAATGTTTTTTCCTCTAAAAATAAAAAAGTAGGCCTTTCGCGTACAGTACACACGCACACACGCTCAATTTATTTAGTAAATGGGCTCGGGAAATCTTTTTGCAACACACTGAAAATATGAAAGCCAAAGTAAAACAGATTGCTTGTCAAAGAGCGCTTTCAATAATAAGTTCGTGTTGAGTCGACATCATTCATTTTCTGGAAAAACGTATAAGGAAATTACAACATAATTCGTCAAAAATCGATAAAATTTATTTGGATTAGAGGAAAATTATAGGTGTAACTACGTATGAGTGTGGGGTATCAGATGTGCCGATGACAGGGTGAAAAATATCTCTAGGAGAGCTGTAAGACAGGCGAACATTAATCTTCGGTTAGATTTTCTGTTATCTTTGTTTTTTACTTTCATTTCTTTACATAACGCCTTCATTCTGAGATAAATATATGTTATTTTCCCTTAACCCAATTAACAATAGGTGTTTATTGCCAGTGGCGTAGCCATAGGGGGGTCAGGGGGGGCGGCCCCCTGGCTTGGCGCCCCTTTGCTACTTAAATAAAATTAAAAAATCGGTCTTATTTGAATTTTAATAAACTGAACTCAGAACAAAATACCAAAAAATCACAAAGCCTGTAAATGACAATCTAAAATAAATGGCAATTTAATAATCGATGAATATAAATCATTTTGCGCTTTGTTTCAACAATTAAAAAAAGAAAAGATTACCCTAAAAAACAGATCTTCCGTATCTTATTTCAAATAAGCTTGAAAGTTCATTCCCAAATATATGCCTAATTTACACGGTATAGCTTACTATTGCAACGAACAGTGCCAATGCGGAATAGTAGATTCTGTAACGAGGTTGGAATGAAAATTCGATCCGAGTGGAAGATTCCGAACGCGAGCGTAGTAAGCGTGAGGAACCACGAGTATCGAATTTTCATTCTAACCGAGTAGCAGACTATATTTTATCCACGACCATCCAGTTCCATATCTGATTCATCCGATTTTTCACTCATTTTTTGACTTGCACTAAAATTTGTCTGAAAATAATTATTACAACGCGGCCATTTTTATCTGACACTGACAGTTTCGAAATTCATGGCAACCTATGTCTTTTATATCAATTACAGAATATTCATTCCGTATCTTGTTATGGAATGAAAATACACGCAAAACGCATAAGAAGCAAGTGTTTCAGAATAAATATTCCAACTCAAGAGCGAGAATTTTTACATTCTATTATCAAAAATGATTTTGGAATTATTGCATTCAGTAATGGTCGTGGAGAAAGGTCCTTTAATCGGTTTAAAAATATTAAAACTTATAATCGCTCGACAATGACGGAACAACGATTAAATGACATAGCTATATTAAACATAGAAAGAGATAATGTTTTAGATGATTTCAAAAGCCTTAAGACTCGTCGAATAGCTTTATTTATATAAAAACATTTTTTAAATTATTGATTGAAGTTGTGTAAGGTCAGAATATTAAAATATTTTTAGTTTTGTGTTTATTTTTGATTGTTTAGTACTTGTTTTTATTATAAAAGGATTTATTTTTTGTTTTATTAAAATTAAAATAGTTTAACTGTGTTAAATGAAAAAAAACGTAATATTATTATAATATAATAATATATCACAAAAAGCATACAATGCATTTTTTACCCGATGTTGAAATCTTATGCTTTTTTAGCTGAAATTTAAAACACGTCTCAGTTTGGAAAAATATACTTCTATTGTCACTCACCAATAATTTAATAAAAGGCTTTAATGGTGCTTAATACCATGCCTTATTTTTTGTCAATGTTTAACTGAATCTGGATTAAAAAAAAAAAAATATGACAAAATGTGTATTTAAAAATATAAGCGCCCCAAAAGGACTTCGCCCCCCGCCCCAAAATCCTGGCTACGCCACTGTTTATTGCGTGCCTACTAAAATATTAATAAAAATAATATAAAAAAATTTTCAAAAAGGCTCTATAAATAAATTTTAGAGGAAAAAAACATATCTTCCGGTTATAAAATAAAATCTAGAAGAAGAATTAAATTGTTTTTGATCTCGAAGCAATCCATAATCCATATAGGATATATTACAATTAAAATAATCATGTGTGCATCGTATACTAATTTGTTTTCTAAATCTATTTTAAAAAGCCTCTAAGTAGTAAACGTCAGTTCTGTGACCTGTCCCTACAACAAGTTTATCTATATTACTTGTGAATTTTTACTATTATTTAGAGATTATTATTAAGTTGTGTTATGCCCATTTCGCTTTTAAATTATCTTAACTTGGATATTTTTTTAAAACATCCTTAAAATATATAGATATTCTCTTAACAAAATATTAATATTAAAATACCTGTACCCGTTTTCGTTTATCAGTTCTGTGACGTGACCATTTAGTTCCAAAACAATAATAACGAGGCGCTTGCGTAAATGATTTAGTATAATTTCATAACCTTAAGGAATCTTACCTTAGTAGGGCGTAAAGTTAAAATAGTGCCGCAAAAGGCAAAAGTTTTGTCATCAGCAGGTAAATATTTTTATTAAGGGTCAGTTCTGGAACGTGATGCATAGTTGTAATATTTAAAAAAAACTAAAGAAATAACCAATTTTTATATTAACCCAATGGGTACCTTGCTTTTAACCTTATTTTTACGAGCATAGACAACCACAATTTTTTCATAGGAAATGGAGAATCAGTTTTTGTCAGTTCTGTGATGGTCCGTTCCGCGACTCCTTGGAATCTGACCAAGTCGAACAGAACTGGCATTATGTCACAGAAAAGACAAAAACATCAACAATTACTGAACAGATGGTTGCAAAAATCAATGAATTGATAATTTTGATAATTGATCAGTTTGTCTATATAAATACATTAAAGTTTCCTTGTATGTATTTTAATTTTTAGCCAGCTCAAGTAATTTCTGTGATATACGTAAGGCAATTTCTGGGCCGCATAGACCCTTTCTGTCACGAAGATTATTTAATTCGGTAAATAAAGTTTTGACTTTTTTGGCCTTATTATTGGAAAGCACAATACTATTGATGTGACATATAAAAAATATTGTTTGTCAAGGTATACTGAAATTTAATTTATGCGATTGCAACAATAATCTAGGAAATGTTGTACTTTTATGGTTTTTGAGTGACTAATCCTCTATTTTTTACTATGACAAAGAAAACTGAACTAGTTTTGGCCCTAGTTTGGCGAACACTCTTCTGTGTTTTTTCATATCATAACTTCCGTATTTGTGAATTTTTTTTTTTAATTTTGGTAAAAAAATGTGTCACCGAAATGACATATTTCCTGATTTTCGAGAGGAAATACATTAAAACGATACACTGTTGTTAATAAAATTGTTCGCTGCTATTATCAACTTTTAAACAAGCATGCATGTAGAAATGTTTTAATCTAAAACTCTAGCCCATTTAATATAATATATTTTAAAGACAGTATCTAATATCTAGTTAACCCAATCCTAACGAGAATGAAAAGCTACCATCAGATCTGTCCAAGCTTATTTGTTGTTCGCAACTAGAGTATGTAAATCCTGGCATAAGAAGGTACCTATACAGTGAGGACGTAAAGTCTGGAATAAATTTATTATTTAGGGAACGCTGAATGTTTTTAAAAATCGCTCGGACACGTCGATTTTGTTTTTTTAATACTCATTTTTTTCAATATTTTTTATTATACAGGGTGTCTCCGAAAGCACTCTGCTTGGACCAACTTTAATTTTTTAAATGGGAACCCACATTTTTTTTTTAATTTTAGGATTCTGTGCATAATTGTGAACATTTTTTATCTAACATGTCATTATGATTTATCGACAGTTAAAGTTCGAAAATAAATACAACAATTAATTATTTATCATTTTAATAAATGTTGAAAATGTTGCCCAAAGGTTAATTGGCAGTAACCTAGACGATCGAAAAATTCTTTCTGCATATTTCTGACAACTTCCGGACTGATTGTCCGTATTTCTTGAACAATTCGATTCTTTAAGTCCTCCATGTCCATTGGCTTAGTTTGGAAAACTTTTCCTTTAAGGCAAACCCACAGAAAAAAGTCAAGGGGTATTAAGTCGGGAGACCTCCGCGGCCATTCAATAGCTCTCCTTCTTGCAATCCATCTATTTTCAAAAATAGTATTAAGATAAGCGCAAACTTTTGAACATAGATGGATTGGAAGAAGGGGAGCTATTGAATGGCCGCCGAGGTCTCCCGACTTAACCCCCCTTGACTTTTTTCTGTGGGGTTACCTTAAAGGTAAAGTTTTCCAAACTAAGCCAATGGACATGGAGGACTTAAAGAATCAAATTGCTTAAGAAATACGGTCAATCAGTCCGGAAGTTGTCAGAAATGTGCAGAAAGAATTTTTCGATCGTCTAGGTTACTGCCAATTAACCTTTGGGCAACATTTTCAACATTTATTAAAATGATAAATAATTAACTGTTGTATTTATTTTCGAACTTTAACTGTAGATAAATCATAATGACATGTTAGATAAAAAATGCTCACAATTATGCATAGAATCCTAAAATTAAAAAAAAATGGGGGTTCCTATTTAAAAAATTTAAGTTGGTCCAAGCAGAGTGCTTTCGGAGACACCCTGTATAATAAAAAATATTTTAAAAAATGCGTATTAAAAAAACAAAATCGACGTGTCCGAGCGATTTTTAAAAACATTCAGCGTTCCCTAAATAATGAATTTATTCCAGACTTTACGTCCTCACTGTACCTATAATTTTAAAATAATATCCGTTTTAGGATTTCTTACAACGCATGGTTGTTTTCTCGATTTAATAAATAAAGGTTGATCATAACTTGGGAAATTAATCATTATAAAAATAGAACAATGCACGAAAGAAAAAAAAACCCAATAGGATTATGACCTTATAGGTACAGTTAAAACGTAAAAACAGAATATTTAAGGTATTCGGTGTTGCTGCTAAAATGGATCCTCTGGTGGCTCTCCACAAAAGCGTGAAAATTCAGATTTCGCGTAAAACAACGTAATAATCGCGTAATATTCCTGGGCAAAGACAAAAGCCCGGCCAAATCCGTCTGGGGAAATTTAGAGGGGGTGCCGTAAGGACGATTAACGTCCGCTTTTGTCAGTATAATGATGAATGTCCTGCGATCGCAAAACATCGCAAACTTTAAAACGAACCGGCTCGGAGCAGCTGCAATTAGAATTTAATTAATTATGCGTTATGAATGAGTCGTTATTCTGAATTCTGCGCGCCACCGCTATATATATATAAGCTTTCTCGGCGCTTTCTTGTTTGCTCTTTTCACTGCCAATGATTTAGAACCATTCTAATTTCCTTTTAAACTTGCTGAATTATTAACAGGGAACGGAACGAATACCGAAACTAAAGAGACCAAAATTACAATATTAAGAAAAGTTTATGGTTTTTGAAAAGCGGTCAGAAGTTTCTTTGTCAAATAATTTCGATATAGGTACGGAGGTGCAGCGCAGTGGCATAATAAGGAAGTGATCGTATAGTATAGGGGTTAACTAAAATTGCAGAGATGAAAGTAAACTATTGAGCCGCAGCACTATGGGACAGATGGCGCCAAAATTGACAAAATCTAAAATATAAGCATACTATTGTTCTAAATGGTTTAACAACGATTAGAAATGAACGAAAACAGATAGATTTTTTATAATTTTATCATAATGTCGAAATGAATATTATAGGATCTTTAGTTATAAATGTGTATCCGTTTTACTATTTTTTTCATTATACCTAACTGGAGCTTGCAATTTTCGGAGAACTTAATTCTAGCACTACAGGACATTCTATCAATCGTTCAACTTATCTATCATTCTTTGTCAGTCTTGCAGAAATAGACAAAGTTAAAGCATCGTCAGCAGAATATTACTTCGGGGGTGCTGTCGCGAACTTGGTCCCCATGCTTTTCTCATCTTTGAAGCACTAGAATGCTTATGTTATTGCATTAATTAACAGTATTGAAGCATCAGTTTCGTCTGCTTTTTTCAAACTTCTTTCCTTTTCAAACAAATTTTCTCTAGTAGCGGTTTCAAATTTTATAAACAACACCTAAGTGATACTTGACACATGGACACAAAGTGGTAAGGGATATCTAGGGCCGATCCTAGCAGGTGTGCAGCGCGTGCACCGCACGCGGGCGGCCAAAAGAAGGGGCGGCCGTAGGCCGCAGATAGCTGCCAGCGCCAGTGGTGAAATTTCTAGTTTTTTTGATGTGGTACAAGAGGTATATAATTACTTTTCTGCGTCCCCATATCGATGGATTTACTCAAAAAACACGTGAAAACTTTCACTTTAAAACCGTTAAGTGAAACAAGATGGGAAAGTCGTATCAATGCTATCAGACCTCTAAAATTAGAGCTAAAAAACATTATTACCGCATTAAAGGCCTTAATTAAAGATACATCAGAGACACGAAAACAAAAATGGGTACTAAATCAATAATTAAAAGTATTGAAACATTTAAGTTTTTGTGTTCAATTTTAATTTGGCATGATTTTTTATCAAGAATAATTGATGTATTGAGTAAAATGCTTCAAAATCCTAAATTAAACATCGCGGAATGCATTAAAGGCTTAGATAATCCTAAAAAATATTTAGTTTCCCAAAGATCTGACGATAACTTTAAAATATTTGTCGATTCAGCAATAACACTTGCTAGAGATTTAGGTATTGATCCAGAATTTCCCATCTCGAAGCTCAGAAAAAAGTTCGTTTATTTGATTACGAGGGCAGTGATGAACCAGTTTTAAATCCCTTCCTGCAATTCAAGATTGCTTTCTATTTTGCAGTTCTTGATTACGCGATCTCTTCGATAAATGGAAGATTTACCTTATTATCTTAGTGCTATTCAATATTCTGCTTGCTGTATGAGTTTCACACCACCATTTCTAATGATGACCTCATAAAAGCCTGCATGGACTTAGATATTAAGTTACAGGTACAGGAGGAAGGAACTATTGTGAAAGATATAGACGGTATACAACTCTTTAATGAAATAATTTCATTTAAAGATATTTTTCCAGGTAAAAATCAACTAATTAAGATATTAGAAATTTTAATCAAAAATGATCTCATTCCCTGTTTTCCCAATTTTGCTCTAGCAATAAGGATTTTTTTAACCTTACCTGTTTCTGTGGCTTCAGATGAAAGAAGTTTCAGTAAATTAAAATTTATTAAAATTAAAAATTACTTGAGAAATAATATGACACAAGAAAGACTTTCAGATTTGGCCATCATCTCTATTGAATCCCAAATCTCTGAAAAAATTGATCTCACCGCAATTATTGACAAATTTGTTTCTCAGAAAGCCAGAAAAATTATTTTATAGTTAATTATAGTCTTCGAGGAAGGACTGATTTATATACTTGTCGTTTCGCGAGATTTATGCTTTAGTACTTTTTGTTATTTTATATTTTCTGGTAAATACTATTGTTTTACATTTCTAATTATAAAATGTCTATTTTTGTTGGTTTATTATTTTGTTAAAGTAAAAAGAAAACAAGGTGTCGCTAATATAACATATTAGCTGGCCTAAAAATAAAGTCTTTCCCGTAAAATTTTATTTGTAGTTTGCATTTTTATTAATGTAACTTTTTACTCTTATGTACATGTAGATGAGTTTATAACGTCAACGTTAAGTATTACTCAAAATAGGAAAAAATCTTTAGAGGGGCGGCATAATAGGTCTTTGCACGCGGGCGGCCGACACCCTAGGATCGGCCCTGGGGATATCTCAGATAAGTTGCCCAGCTCTATACATTGGAAAAACCGTAAGAAAACTCGGAATAAGAATAAAAGAACATGTCAACCGATCAGGTACGTCTGTATTTGGATAGCACCTCAAATTTAATAATCATAGTTTCTCACAAACTTTTAACAGCAAAATTTTACTTCAATTTGATCATAAAAACTTCAAAGACTTCGAGAACCTTAAAATCCATAGACATTTAATTAACTATCCAGAATCATATCTGAATTTAAGACTCAATGAAACTAATAACCGAAATTCAATTTTTAGACTCTTTCAGCGATAAGAATTTATTATTTACATTAACCTACGCTTGTAGACTTTTGACTCCTCCCATTTTTTTAACAATAGGACGGTTTTGCACAATGACATACAGATATCATAATTTGAAAATCCTGTTTAAATTATTTTCTTTTAAACAATTGACGGAGATTCCTACCTTTTTAGTCAATTTTATTCATTAAGACTTATTTAATGTTTTTATACCACCTTTCTGTTTCCTATTATTCGTCATTTTGTGTACAATAATTACTTTTTTATCTGAGATATCCCTCACCACTTTGTGTCCATGTGTCAAATGTCAGTCAGGTGTTGTTTATAAAATTTAAAACCCTTACTAGAGAAAATTTGTTTAGAAATTTTCAAATATTTTTTTAGTATGTTTCTTGTCTCCTGGACATAATTTGACGAGTATATATTCTCACGTAGTTTGTTCCTACTGTGTTTTTTACTCGTTTGTGTTTTTCTTTTAAAACCTAAGCTCTGATGATGGCCTCATAATGGGCCGAAAGCGCTGGGCGATATTAATAAAATTACGCTTATTACATAAAAGAATGTTTCATTTGTTAAAATACCTAAATGACCATACGACCCCCTTTTGAAATTGTCAACGAACCGCCACTGATACTGGATATAATTAGTTCTTACAATAGGGAACTTTCCAATTTTTTTTTCAATAATATGATTTAGTTTGGACTAAAAAAAATATTCCCCAATTATTACTCCTTAAAAATCAGTAATAACTTGGTAAAAATTCTTTAAAGTTTCGCGCGTGTCAAAAACATTTCAAACGACCTTTTAAGCGCGCCAAGCCCGATGACGTCAGGAAGTATGACTTTTCCGTCATCCGTCATCCTGACCGGTGGCCGAGCTACCGAGTTTGCATTTGGATTGCCGTGTGTCATTGTTATTGTATTGTTGTTTTAAGGTGGAATTCTCAACGTCGTTCAATTTATTGCCAACCTATAACCTATTTCGTGGATGTCACACACGAATTACTTCTTAACGTCACCACCCGTTTTTAACCGCTTGGGATAATTTGAATTTTGGGGCATTTTTAAATCTTGCTAGCGGTCTTTTGGGACGAAATAGTATTTTTTTTGCTGTCATATGTTTTATGACAATATATACTTATGGTTTATAGAATTTTTTCCCCATTTAAAATTTTTGTCAAGTTCCCTATTCTACTTGTGGCCAGACCACGCAGATGCCTATAACTAATCTGTATGCAAGTAGTGTATGCTGTATTAATTGAAAGTTGACTCGTTGCTCTCAGGCTGTATAAATTCATATACATTTAAAATGTAATTACAACAGACATAAGCATAATTAAACAAGTTGCAATTAATGATTTTTAAATAAGCCAGTGTATGTGTGTTTACTAATTTTTTGATAAATTTACCATCATTATTTTGCTCATTATTGGAAAGCTACATTGAGGGAAGGAATGAACACGTTGTTATATGGAAATTAAAGTTGATAATTTACTTCCTATTACACTTATAAGCACCTGATATAATTTAATGATCGCTGAGAAAACGATTTTTGCATAATTCTAGATTAGAGCTGCGTTTTTGCATAGACCTAAAAATACTTTAAATTAATATTTTTAACCATTCAATTATGTATTTTACAAAGCACGTTTCAAAAAGAATCCTATATATATATATTCTTGTATTGTAAAAGCGAAATTTGAAAAAAAATTTACCAAGTACTAAAATATGAAGTTAAATTCTAAAAATTTGATTTTTTTTCTGAAAATTGGAATCAGGTTCAACACTTAGCAAAAAATCTAGGAATAATAGTTATTTAAACTACAAGGGATGTAAGTAAGTAACATTTAATATTCGAGAACGATTTTGCGCCCGAGCGATAGCAAGGGCTGACAATAAAGTTCGAAACTAGTAAATATACTTACATCCCGTGAAGTATATAACATTTTTTCCCTCCCCGCAGAATAATTTATTCTTGGACTTTTAATAATTTAATTCGATACTTTTCGTATGAAATTATGGAGAGCTTTGACCGGTTTCTATAGCATCATAAGCATTGTTATTTTAACAACAACGTCAAGCTGATAGTTTATTATCAAAAATTGAGAGAAATTGAAATTATTGATTTGTATAACAGCCAAATGGATATAGAAGAATCAGCAAATATCGCTTTTCTATCGCTGCTGCCAGAAAAATCGAGGAAGAGGTATGAAGCAATGTATCAATACTTCAAGAAATGGTGCCAAACAACGACTGCTACTGCAGTTTCAGAAACCGTGCTTTTGACGTACTTTCACGAAAAATCTGCTGTATTTTTTTTTTTTTTTTTTTTTTTTTTTTTTTTTTCCAACTTGGGGATTTATTTATTTATTTATTTATTTATTTATTTATTTTCAACAAAACAGCATCTATAAGGATGAACATATAAATTTAAAGAAAACACATGAATGAACTTACTGTTAGTTGAAAAAAAGGACTACATTTAAGCAAAGGTGTATTTGCATACACACAGAGCTCACTCTTCCATGTAGCCCTAGGAACTATATCTTAAACAAAATGAACAACATCTAAGTTACTATCTTAGCAATATACAAATAATTAATAATAATAAAATATAATCAATATTAAAATATTTACAATTAACCAATTTCAATTAATCTATTAATTCACTTCGTATTACATTTAAGCTAAATATTAAAGTTAACCATAATTATATTATCCATCAGCTGTTTTTTTAAGGTACGCTTAAAATTGTTTGGCTCAAGCTTTTTTAGATCATTCGGTAAGACATTAAGACATTTGCAAATGGTATAAGAAAAAGCCCTCTGAAACTGTGATGTGCGATGCTGAGGAATAGTAAGCTGATCATTCCTACGAATGTTTATATTATGTACGTCCGAACGAAACAGAACCCTACGATGCAGATAACTTGGTTTACCATATTTAACGACTTTGTGAAACAGGGTGCAGCAATGTAGGAATCGCCTTTTAGAAACGTTTAGCCAGGATAGCTCAGTTAATCTATCAGACACAGATGCCCGCCCCCTTAGGTTAAGTATATAACGCACGCAGCAGTTTTGAATTTTTTGCAGACGTCGATGGTTATACTGCGTTAGGCAAGGTCCATAGACAACGTCTCCATAATTAAGGTGTGACAGTACAAGGGATTCACATAGGATTTTTTTAGCTTGCTTGTTCAGGATATCACGATGATTATAAAGTAATCTTAGGTTAGAAAAAGCCCTTTTATTAATTTCTAATACCTGTCTGTCAAAGCGTAGGTCCGGATCAAGAAACAGACCAAGATCGCGAGCCGAGTCAGTCAAGAGCAGTGGCTGATTATTAAGCTGCACATTAATTATATTTTTAACCCTTACTCGAGCCTGCCTCGGCCCAAAAAGCATAATCTGAGACTTGGATGGATTCAGGGACAAACAATATTTTTCCGATATATCGAGCAGTGATTGCAGATCATTATTCAACAAAGTTACTGCGTTGCTAAGGTTCGATTCAAGAAAAGAAATATGAAGTTTCGTATCATCTGCATAAAAGTGACTGTTGCAGTATTTAATAAATTTTTGGAAAGATGAAACGTAGATAGAAAAAAGAAGTGGGCCCAAGATGGAACCTTGAGGTACCCCATTGCGGACTGTGCGCATTCTTGATTTATTATCCCTATAAGAGACATACTGCTGCCTGTCAGACAAATAACTTTCAATTAAACGCAGCGCACCTTCACTAAAATTGATGTGACTTAAAGTAGCCAACAGTAGCCGATGATTTATCCTATCAAACGCTTTCGTGTAATCGAGTAATACTAGCAGAGTGAGTTCGTTATTATCTGTTGCTGTTAGGATATCGTCGGTCACTGACAACAAAGCCGTTGCACAGCTATACATAGGTCTAAAACCCGACTGCTTTTCAGGTAATACATTGTACAAATCCACGTGTTTTTTTATTTGAGTAAAAATTATTTTTTCAAATATTTTTGAGAGAGTTGGGAGAATACTGATCGGTCTTACATCTTTAAAATCAGTCGGATTTTTTTTTTCGCCAGGGGTAGAACTGCTGCGGTCTTCCAGCACTCCGGAAATATGTTTTGTTCTATTGAGAAGTTAATTATATGCGTATTATAGGGAATTATAAAGGGACAACAGAGCAGTAACATCCGTAGATTTATTTCGTCATTACCTTGAGCATGAGATTTCACTGATAGGAGCGTCTTATAAACCAGATCCTCTTCCACAAAAGAAAAATTAAAATCATTAGTACCCGGCATTTTGTTGGACAAAAGAAAACTTAGAGTATCGTCACAAGGTGTACCATTTGTTTCGGAAGCACTTATAAAATAATCATTAAGCTGCTCTACATCAGCCAGGACATCTGGCAAATCTCCACTAGAGTTTTTGGAATAAATATTTAAAGTTCTTAGTTCACGATACAGAGCCTTTGATGACTTATCAGAGGAAAATTTAGTGTTTAGATAGGCTCTTTTTTCATTCCTAATAGCGGTTTTTGTAAGATTCCTTAAGGTCTTATAATAATCCCAGTGAGCCGGAGTTTTTGTCCGCTTATATTTTTGTAATGCCTTATCCCGTAGGCGCATCATAAGTCTGACGTTCGGCGTCAGCCAAGGACATGGTTTTTTACTTTTAATTTTAAAAGATTTTACTGGAGCATGTTTATTAAACAAATTAAGCAGCAATTCATTGAAAACTGACAGTTTTGCGTCGATATTACCTAAATACAAAATCTTCCAAAATTCGGTATTGCATAAATCTATATTAAAAGTATATTCATCAATGTCTGATAGGCGTCGTGCGGTAAACATTGCCTCAGTCTCCATGTGCGCATCAGTAGCAACATTAAGATTAATAAGACAATGATCTGTAGGAATACTTAGGCTATCCACGACCCCGCAATCCACAACCGAGACAGACTCCGAACAGACAAACCAATCCAAAAGGGTAGCAGACGTTTTGCTAAAACGCGTGGGTTTGTTAACCAGCTGCGTAAGACCAAACGACTCAATCGCATCCTGAAATCTTTTTGTTAGGTTTGAACCAGTTTGTAAATAATCCACGTTAAAGTCCCCGCAGCAAATTATATTTTCAAAAGACGGAACAATCTGCCCAAGACAATCCTCAAATTCACCCAAGAATTCATCTATCTGTTGTTTAGGCGGCCTGTAGACAACTCCTATTGCGTACCTAATTTTATTTAATGTTACCGACAGCCATAACTGCTCAGTCAAATGGACACCGACATTGTTCAAACGTGAGACTTGAAGTCCTACTTTCACAAAAATACAAATACCTCCCCCACGCTGATTACAA
Organism: Polydrusus pterygomalis; assembly: GCA_963969555.1. Classification (NCBI taxonomy): domain Eukaryota; kingdom Metazoa; phylum Arthropoda; class Insecta; order Coleoptera; family Curculionidae; genus Polydrusus; species Polydrusus pterygomalis. The sequence continues at coordinate 29,064,160 of OZ018379.1, forward strand.
CGATCCAGTCTAAATATATTGTATTAAAGTTTCCATCAAGCTTATGGTGTGAATATTCCATGCTGAAGTTCACCTTTTTCATAGAGGAAAACATAGATATTTCCAAGTAGGTATCCTAAACTTCGACCATTTTAAAAAAGAAAAAATGTCGGATATAAACCCAAAAAATCTAATGTGTTTGACAGGAAAGATGTAAATAAATTCCTGTTTGAGGCCACCGATGATATCTATCTGATGATGAAGGTTGTAATGATAATGGAAACTGCAGGAGTTGTTGAGTTCTAGTTAACTCTGTGCAAAAAAATGGACAATGTTGAATTAAGGCATGAAGTCATATTTGTTACTATTTCCAAAAATGGAATGGCACGTACATTTATAGTGACTAAAAGTGACGATAAGAAGGTTTGTTATTTCAAAATAGTTCGAAATTACATTAATATAAGATCCCACATGACGAACTTTAACCCTGGCTTCTTCATGCGATATCAAAATGTAAACTGCTTAAACCAGCCTGTCGGGAAAAACTCGATTTCTTCAATTCCAAGTAAAATTGCTAAATTTATGAACTCTCAGAACTTTAAAGAGTATACTGGACACTCCCTTAGAAGAACGTCGGCCACTTTATTAGCGAATACTGGAGTTAACCCTCAAGCGATATGGAGGATGGAAATCTGCAACTATTGCGGAAAGTTATGTAAAGTTCGACCATTAAAAGAATGCATCCTCAAAGAATGTGGTAAAGTATTTACACTGTTGCGCAATATATTACCCCTCTGCAATAACATTTTTATCAATGGCTTATTATATGTTCAGGAATTTTTGCCTGCAAAAAACCTGGAGTTGTTTTCACGCATTGCCGATTTAAACCGATCTTATTACGACATTAATTTATTATTCCCTTTCAATTTAAAACAATAACACATGTCTCACAAGTCAGATCGCTTGACGATCGCGCAACATCGCGTAATCTGCCGAGACTGGTAGTGGACCAGCGCAAAGGATCGGAGTAAATCAATATATTATCATTGTTAAAAACATCGGCGACTCGCTGTAGTCTGTCCAATTCTCGCGAACAACGAGACATCAGTAGTGGTACGCGATGGCAAGTAAAGGCGGAAAAACGATTATAAGTGAAGCAAGAGAAATTGTGGCAAGTGCTGAAAGTTGAAAGTGTTTGCGATGAGAAGGCTAAAAATAAATGTTGTCAGTCAAATAGTCAGTCAATAAGGCTGCTTTGTATACTGGGGTTAGCCAAAGAACAGTGTGTAAAATAAGAAAGGAGAACGAAGAAAGACAAAAAATAGGCCGGGAAAACCCTTATCTTCGCCTGGCGCAAAAAGTCCCCGCCCCTCTATAATTGAAAAAATTGAATGGGAGACATTTCAATTAACTTTAGAAAAAAATTTACTGTGAATATCATTTTGTTCCTACATGCAATAAATTGCTGGTTAAACTGAAAAGTGAGATAGATTTTTGTTATCGCAAGTATTCGTTGAGAAAACTTTTAAGAGCAAATGGATTTTACAGGTGAAAATGTCAATTAAACGAAAAATCTTAGTTGAAAAGCCCTATATTCTATATTTAAAATACAAATTTAAATCTTAATAGTAATGGTGTTATTATGCTATGCATACAAAAAATAATGTATATTACAAAAGAAGTATTGACAATAATGTTCATCGTATATGGATCGTGCGACAACGCGACGCGACGACGGGGTTACTAAATGCATAATATTTAGAAAACTTTTAGTAAAATTAACCAAATACATCGTGGGGCTGCTCTAGAATTCACGGCATATTGCTATGTTTGTAATGTTACAGGCCGATTAATTGATATACACGCTGGTTCAGAAGATGGATGTGTTTCAAATGCAGCCACTGCTTTACTACGTTTTTATAGTTTTAGAATACTTTTACATATTTCATTTATGCATTCCATTTTTGGTATTGAAATAAAAAAATACTGATCTAATATATAGTATCACAGAAAATGAGTTTTTTCTGATTTTGTAATTGGGTTTTTTCAAGCATGTTATTCAGGTTTTTTAAACTATTTATATTTGAAATTAGATTGTAGATTTGTTTGCCTGCAATATTTGTGCAAAAAAAAATTATTAATTAATAAAGACGTATTTTTGTTCATAGATCATAGTTTTTGTGGACGCCTATGGTTTGACCAGTAAATCTAGTTTAAAGCGGTTTTTATGCCAAAATTCCCCCTTTCGTCTCATGCAATCTTTCGCTGGGTACACATTATAGGAGCGCGTCAACAATAAAAAAGGAAGTTGCAAATAAAATTTGATACAATATAACGAAGCCAGAAGTATCCTGCAGTACTTCAAGAGTAACAGAAAACTTGGTTAGAGGTGGAGAAATTATGGAGTCATATCACTTACTATTACTTAATTTTTATAAATTAATCTTTCGTTGTTTTTATATTGCATAAATTAATACGACCCACTATTTACTTTTGCATTTCGGTAATGTAGACGCAATTTGTTTTATTGTAAAAATTGTTGGAAATGTTGCCCATTATTTTCTTGACAAACCCCTAAAGTAAGGTAAGTGGATAAAAATATAAAAATAAAAATAAAAACATAAATATCAAAGTTTATTACTAGTTTTAAGATAGAGAATCGCCCATTTTGAAAAGATTTGTCGGCTTTATTAACGCCCCTTCAATACCTCCTGTACTTTCGTTATTTTATATTTTCTATTCTTTTGTTGAATATGAACTTCTCTAAGATGGAAACATTACTTACGATTTTCTTACTGTCAGTTTGTTGTCCCCATGTTTACTATTCAAGATATTTGTGTTTTAGACATACTTTTATTCCTACCATTTAAAACTTTGAGCGAACGAACTACTTCCTTAATCTAAAATGTATGAAATAAAAATCTCCAACAACAAAAATTCTTCTATAAATTTTAATAGAAAGAATTTTATTCCTCCTCTTTCAAACAGGATATAGTCGACCGTTGTGGATGAAGAAATATGCTCCATTATCTTTTCCAATATCTCTCTTGGTCAATTTCACATCCGAATATCGAGAGTTAGTGGAAAAACGAAGTCCTCGGGGACCGATGCATCCATCGCGGGATATCGAGTGGCTATTTTTGCGATTGAAAGGATCGCGGTATATGGGCTCGTCGCATACATCATTCACCGGTCAAAGGGAATGAATTCGTTATATTCGAAGCCAATAATGTTATATTTTCCACAATATTTTCAGAGTCGTCCCAAACGTTTTTTTAAGTCAAATCTGTAATAGCTTTAAAAGTATTAATATTTACATTATTCTTATACCGTACGAGCAAAAATTATTTGCATCAAAGAAGGCTTGGATTAAAAAACGTGGAGCTTGGTTTAGATCACAATGATATGGGGACGATATATCTAACCAAATCTAGGTTAAAATAAATTTATTTTTGTTGTTTACAAAATTAACAAAGTCAGAATATACAGAAAGAAAAAGAAAAAGAAAAAGAATTACATAAATTGCTGAAATTGGCCACCAAGTATAAATTCACACGTCTCTTCATATTTTCGAAAGTGTTGACCAGTATCTCTGGAGAAATGTGACCACATTTTTGAAACTTGTAATTGTTTAAATTTGCAACTGGTGTTTTAAAAATAGTGTTATTTAAATGAGGAAAAACGAAGTAATCCATAACTATTAAACAAGGTGATCTAGGTGGGAGTTCAATGTCTGATCAAAAACTGATTAATCTGTCGTCGAAAAAATTGCGTAAGTAGTTAATAGTTTCGGCGGCTGTATAAGCGGTTGCACCGTCTTGTTGAAAATATCCAAAACGTATTTCGTCGTCAAGTAATTGATCCACAAATGGATTCAAAATATTGTCTCTATACCGCTGTGCTGTGCTGTAACTGTGTCATGGAAAAAAATAGGACCTTCGGGAAACAGCTAACCAGACACCAATTTTTTTAGGGTGCAATGTGAAAATGGAGATTTTTACTACTCCACATGCGTGTATTCTGAGAATTCACATAACCGGAGAGGTGGCACCAGGCTTTATCCGAAAAAAATGTCAAGTCTAATAAATCATTTCTTTCCAATACATTTTGGGTAAACCATTGAGAGTAATTCCTGCGTCTTTCAAAATCTGCGACTTGTATTTTTTGGAATACTTGCACTTTATAAGGAAATAAATTCAGCTGCTTCTTAAGAATAGTCCTGCATGTGCCATAAGACCTTCTCACTTTTTGGGACAGGCGTCTTATACAATTTGTTGTCGTATTTTGCATTATTTCACGAACGTGTGAAACAAGTTCTTCTGTTCTTACAGATGGTTTTCCTGTTCTCTTATTGTGTTGTATAGAACCTGTTTCCCTAAACACAGCCACGGTTCTTTTCAGGCAATGATAAAAATCACTAGCTATAAAAGCAACGTTAGGAAAAATTTCGTGAAAATCGTTCATGCACAAACCAGGATTGTATTGACACTCACCATTTACTCCAACCCCGTTTCGAAAATATGCTTCAACCATGAATGTTTTGTGCTGTTCCGTTAAGCCCATTGTGTGAATTGTTCAAGAAATTGAAAAAATTTGCGATGAATCAAATTACTTGTAACGACTGTCAAAGCTGACGGAATAACTGATTGACTGTTAATTCAGGTAGTTACTGACACCCAACAGGTATTAGGCTGGATCCACATACATCCGTGATACGCATCCGTTCTGTACCATATGATTAATATGAACCAATGAAATTTTAGGGAATAAAATTTCATTGGTTCATATTAATCATGTGGTGCCGCCTGTGGTGGACCTCACCCCTCGGTGACGCTCCCTCCCCTGGATCCGTCAAAGTGCCTTTAAAATCGAGAAGTCCTATGCTAGATATTAACTCAATATGTCCATACTTGTGCTCATCCCTGTATATTTTGTAGTAGAAATGATTAAATCAATATCGCTACAGTTAAAGCTGTATAGTAATGAATGAATAAATATTTTTAAAGCCTGCCGTCAAAATCTTAAAGCGAGTCCCATGTACAAGAAACTAAAAGTCATTCAATATTAAATTTAATTTAAAATATAATATAAAACGTCAACACAGGGAACAAATCCCAGCCACGTTTCTTCGTCAGTTCCTTCAATGCTGCCTAAAATATATTTCGCCAAAAGGGGAGAAACTCGGTGACTCTTCATTTCTATTATGTTTGAAACTGTTTTTTATTAATGCAAACGGACAATTATATCATTGAATTAAAATGTTTTCGTCAGGCCTGGAGCGGTGGAAAGAGTAAAAAGTGTCTAAAATCCGCTTGGTCATGGTTTCGCAATATACATAGGGTTGCGAGGCGCACCCTATCTTTCTACTGTGTGTTCTTTTAATGAAAACCGTCCTGAATCTGTCTAATGTTTAAAAAATGAGTTTTTAGTTCTCGAGATGGTCTAATGGAAAACGTATGTATTTAATCTAGTGGAAATATAAAATAAATTATTTTCTAAATTTAAAGAGGTAATCTAGGAGAAAGGTTATCGTTATCTCAACTAGTAATGGTTTTTTATTTTACATTTTTTTAAATTAAACATAAATTATGTAGTTTTTATTATTTAGTTTCGCAATGGATAGATTAGGGGCTAATGCGTCTTTTTCAAAAAATATACAGTGTCACCAGTAAAGTCCGCATCATATGGGATTTTTTTTTATTAATAACTTTATTTAAAATTTGACTTTGGCATCAAGTTCTGCTTCGATCGAGATGAAAATTAAGTAAAAAAATAATAGTCACGTGATTCGAATTATCTGTCAAATTTTAATTTTTTCCAAAAAATTATTCATTATTTCTGAAAATATCGAAAGAAGTTATTAAAAAAAGTTTTTTTAAATGCAGTTTCTAGCCCACATGCAAAATTTCAGCTGCATAAGATACTTTTGACTTTATACCTATATTTTGTAAGTTGAACCACTTTTGCAAAATAAGACTCAACGCAACCTACAGAAAACTTCTTAGTTTTGACAATGCTTTATTTCAGATACATTTTCTTTTAAGTAGCGCCATTTTAAAAGTGTGTTTTTCTACAAAATCAAAATTGGGCTATTAAAATTTGGTCGCATGTGATGCTAAGTTTATTTGTTTTTGAACCTGTATAAGGTAACTTCATAAAATAAGTATTTTTGAAAACGTAGTTTGTCTCTGAAAGTAATACACGTTAACGTTAATATATGACATAGCTTAATAATAAATTATAATATAGGGGTTTTAAATTAAATCGTTGAAGATAGATAAACTTTACGTTGTTAAACTAAAATTTATTTTCCACTTAAAAAACACTTTACTGAAGACTGTTATTTTTTGTCCTAATATTAAGGTGTTTTACTTTCAGACACAAAGTACGTTTTCAAAAATACTTATTTTATAAAGTTACCTTATACAGGGTCAAAAACAAATAAACTTTGCATCACATGCGACCAAATTTTAATAGCCCAATTTTGATTTAGTAGGAAAACACACATTTAATATGGCGCCACTTTAAAGAAAATATATCTGAAATAAGGCATTGTCAAAACTAAGAAGTTTTATAAATGTTGCGTTGAGTCTTATTTTGCAAAAGTGGTGCAATTTACAAAATATAGGTAAAAAATCAAAATTATCTAATGCAGCTGAGATTTTGCATGTGGGCTAGAAACTGCATTAAAAAAAAACTTTTTTCGATATTTTCAGAAATAACCCCACTTTTGAATTATTTTTTGGGGAAAAAAATTAAAATTTGACAGATACTAATGCGAATCACGTGACAACTATTTTTTTACTTAATTTTCATCTCGATCGAAGCAGAACTTGATGCCAAAGTCAAATTTTGAATAAAGCTATTAATAAAAAAAATCCCATATGATGCGGACTTCACTGGTGACACTGTAGAATTTTTTTTTGTTTTTGTCATCATTGATTTCTGTTAAAAACGATCAAAGCTACTTTTACTCCGATGCTGATTTATTAAAAACGTTACTATGAAAGACGTACTATCCTTATTTTATTATTTATTTCTGTGCGATCCCAAGTGCTCACGGAAATCCATTTCTTATTATATGTAGAACCTATACGGCCCAAATTGGAATATAATAAAAGACTATAAAAAATCCATCCATCTACTCGGAAGTCCCACAGGATCGGAAAATAGACGGTGTATCGGTAACTGGATTGCGAACAATAAAGAAACAAAAAGAGATAAAGCGGAAAAGACAGCTGACAGGCGCAGGCGGTTAAGAGATTGCCATCAAGATGAATCGCCTAAAAAGTGACCAGAAGTATGGATGGTAATATCTTTATAAAAAATCTTAATTGAAATGAGTTATAAAAGTACAACAATATTATTGATTATATGAAAGACATATTAACCCTGGGATACCTAATAGAAAATTATTTCGTTTTTAAAAAGTTAAAGTGTACCTTATGGCGTGGATGTTCTTTCAATATTTTATTTTTAGTTTGGAATAATATAAAACTCAATAAACATAAAGTTGGTATCTACCCTTTCCCTTTCACAAAATTGCTTTCTAAAAACCCCCTTTCACAATATGATATGTAATAAATAAGATACAACGATGTTTTGGGACTACAAAAATTTATTAATTCTCCATTTTAATGTTTAATAACTTCCTGGACATAATTAACAATATGCTTAGCTGTAAGCCCGTAGTAATCCAGAACATCAGCAGTTTTTCCTGATCTAGGAACTTTGGGAACGGCAATCTTCTTGACGTAGATATCTCTTTCTTCGGCCACAGCAGATAGAACGGCTTCACCAATACCGCCTTCTGGATAATGATCTTCCACCACTAGAATTCTGCCACCACATTCCTTTGCATTTTTGATAAGACCTTGTTGATCAATGGGTTTGATGGTAAACAAATCTAAAATCCTTGCGTTTATACCTTGCTTGGAAAGTTGTTCAGCAGCAGTTATTGCTTCTTGAAGAGTAACTCCACCGCCAATTATAAGGATTTGATCGGCCTTGGATGATTTTATGACATTTGATTTGCCAATCTAACAAAAAAAAAATACTGTAACACGAAAATTTTCGGTATCATCACACAGGAATTGACTGAAGAATTTTACCGCCATAATATAAATATACAGGGTATTCATTTGAAAACTTCCCACCTCGATTTTCCTGCTTTAAAATGAAAATGTGGAAAATCGCTCGGACCCGTCGATTTTTATTTCGAGGGGGACATCTTTTGCGTTTATTATCAATCTTGTTACTTCAAGCCCCTAAGAGGGAGGGGGGTAAGATCTAAATCTTAAATGGATACGCCTATTTTATATAATTTTTTTGGATTCTGCATAAAATTCTGAACATTTTCTAATAAAAGCATTATTAGTCTATACTTAACAGTTTCCGAGATATTGACTCTTGAAAAATGACATTTTTGAACTTTGAAGCGTCTAGCATTCTAACTGTACGTCTTAGAGCAAAACGGCTTACATGTCCATATCTTCGATTTTTATTATCTTTCCAATAGTGTCAACTTCCGGTCAAACCGGAAGTACTATATTTCTTACATCCGGTTTAACTGAAAGTTCACCCTATTGGAAAGATAATAAAAATCGAAGATAGGGGCATGTAAGCCGTTTTGCTCTAAGACGTACAGTTAGAAAGCTAGACGCTGTCAAAGTTCAAAAATTTTTTCAAGAGTAAATATCTCGGAAACTGTTAAGTATAGACTAATAATGTTTTTATTAAAAAATGTTCAGAATTTTATGCAGAATCCAAAAAAATTATATAAAATAGGGATATCCATTTAAGATTTAGATCTTACCTCCCCTCCCTCCTAGGGGCTTGAAGTAACAAGATTGACAATATACGCAAAATATGTCCCCCTCGAAATAAAAATCGACGGATCCGAGCGATTTTCCACATTTTCATTTTAAAGCAGGAAAATCGAGGTGGGAAGTTTTCAAATGAACACCCTGTATATATAAATGTAAGAAATATTTTAAATATAAAATATGGACCTATTAATATACAGGGTTCCTTAAGGTGAAAGTCCATTAGAATATTCAGAAAGTAGTAGGATCCAAAAACTTTTAATAAACCCCATTATCCAAATTTGCAGGATATAAATCTCATTACTGTCCGACATAGTCTAATGAATGATCACCGTGCGACACCCTGTACAGCAGGAATATAAAACATGTTAGTTGTTTAATAATAAAATAACTAGAACAAATGCGCCAGCAGGTGAAGCTTAAGCAACACTAAGTTAACTTATTAGATATCATATTTACTAGTTACCTGGAACTTATGGTTATTCTCATAGATAACTTTGGTGGGAGGCCTGTTAACCCTAATGTAACATATACCCTTAGTGTTAGCAGCTAATTCTACCGCCTTTTCACATGATACAGCATCAGCAGGATAAAAGACTGTAGATCCGGGAATTGATCTGAACATTGCAATATCTTCTAAAGCCATTTGACTAGCTCCGTCTTCTCCTATAGATACTCCACAATGCGAACCGACAAAATTGATGTTTGTTTGTGAAATGGCACCCATCCGAATCTAAAAAAAAGTTAATATTTGATCATCAAATACTAGTTTGAAAACATGAAATCATTGGTTCCTATTTAAAAATTTTAAATCGTAGTAAAACCAGAAGCAATTTTTATAGCTAAACCTGATCTTTTCAAAGATGCAAAGAGATTTTAAAAATAAACGTATTCTGTAAATACAAACCTGATCATATGCTCTGGTTAAAAATGCAGCAAACGTGGAAACAAAAGCAACCACTCTATCTCTGCAAGCTGCACCAGTAGCAACGCCAACCAAGTTTTGTTCTGCGATGAAGCATTCAATATATCTGGTAGGATCAAATTTTTTGAGTTGCTCTGCAAATGTAGAGTTTTTCATATCTCCATCCAGTGCAATAACTCTAGAGTTATTTTGACCAATTTTAACCAGAGCCGTACCATATGCTTGTCTGGTGGCCAGAGACTCGCCAAGTTTGTAGTTTGGTGGGGAAGAAAGTTGAATATTACGAATGCTGACTACCGGTGCTTGACTTTCAGGCTCAGGAATTGTATATTTATATGGGCCTAAAAAAATTATTTTACATAAAATATGGGTCTATTTATTATTCATTCAAAATAATTGTTTTAAGAGCTAGATTATAAATAATTCTTAAACCATTTGATCAATAAAGTAACGAATGTTTGCTCGAAACGTTTTTTTTGTACTGAATATTGTGGTTAATTATATGATATATTTAAATAAAGAGGTTATAAAATACCTTGATTCTTAAGGATACTGGTCAGATGGGACAATACTCTGTCAGTTTCTTTTCCCAAAGGTTTACCATGCCAGTTATCCTTGTCCTCAATATCAGGAAATCCTCTCCCTTTGTAAGTTTTTGCAACAATAGCTGTGGGTTTGCCCTTGGTGATAGCAGCAGTATCAAAAGCTTTTACAAGATCTTCAACATTATGGCCATCTACAACTAAAGCATTCCAACCAAATGCTTCAAGTCGAGCTTTGTATATTTCAAGCTTGTGTCCAATAGCGGTTGCTTCAGACTGTCCAAGCCTGTTAGCATCGATAATGAGTACAACATTATCCAAATTGTAGTAGCTGATAAAGGCAATGGATTCCCAGATAGAGCCTTCGGCACTTTCACCATCTCCAATCAAACAGTAGGTCCTAAAAGTATTTGGTTGATATTTCTATTCTAAATTTACAACTTATCATACATAAAAAACAAATACATTTTTTTGTGGTCCCAATATATCCTTAAAAGAATTTTCCAATGAATCATACTCTGTCTCTGATGTAACGTCTCCTTTATCTCACAATTAAAGAAAGTATTTTAAATACACTATAAACTAGGTACTATTCTCCCAAATTTAGTATTTAGCATAAATTAACGAATAAATAAGAACAAGTGAATTATGTAATTTTAGTGCCAATTTTGATCAATTTTGTCTTACTTGGCATCAATTTTGTCATAATTCTTGGTGGCATATGCCATACCGGCAGCAATGGCTAATCCATGCCCAAGAGATCCTGTTCCAACATCAATGAAGTTTAATCTAGGTGTGGGATGACCTTCAAGGTCTGAACCCAATTGCCTAAGTTTCAATATTTCTTCTTCTGGAATTAAGCCATTTTCCACCCAGGCGGCATATAGAGCTGGGGCAGCATGACCCTTGGACAAAACAAACCTGTCACTAGAGGGATCTTTAGGAGCGTTGACCCTGTAGCGCATGGTGTTGAAGAACAGAACGGATAAGATTTCGGCAATGGAGGCACATGTTGTGGGATGCCTAGGGGAAGCAATAGTTTATTTAAAATAATAAAATCACACATCGTTATCTAATACCAAAGAGAGATTTAACATTTATTGTTTTAAAGAAGTAGTCCATACTCAAAGTGGAGTATAGAAAAAATAAAAGCACCAAGTCTTTCTCCACAATTTTTTATTAGAATAACTAGGCAAACCTAGAATAATTCATAATAATTCAATTTGACATGTTTCGAGTGTAGAATCACTCATCATCAGGAAAACAAAGTAAATGGTACAGTGCTGATGTTGTTAGCAATAGAGAAAATATTAAGTGGGATTGAGCCGTAATGGAGCTTTCAATGGGGTACAAAGAGGTGTAAAAATTTAATAGTTAGAAGACCGACAAGACTTCAGCATACTGGAAAGTCGAGGGTTAGAGCAAAGGCCCTGTCTTGGGCATAAAAGTAAAGAGAGCAAAAGAAAATTAGGGAGTTTTAACAGACTTTGTGAAAATCATTTATTAAGTAGTAAAAAATCTTAAGTTTCCTTCAACTTTGTCAGAGACATGTGAAAGTATTGAATTAAGAGGGAAAGAAAAAGAAAAAAATTGTTTTACAAAAGTCGAAGCATCATTTAGCTTGGAGTAAAATGTTACTCCATGACAAAGTTGAATGAAACTTAAGATTTTTCACTACTTAATAAATGATTTTCACAACGTCTGTTAAACTCCCTAATTTTTCTATTGCTTTCTTCACTTTTCTGCCCAAGACAGGGCCTTTGCACTAACCCTTGACTTTCCAGTATGCTGAAGTCTTTTCGGTCTTCTGACTATTCAATTTTTACACCTCTTTTTACACCATTGAAAGCTCCAATACGGCTCAATCCCACTTAATATTATCTCTATTGCTAACAACATCAGCATTGTACCATTTACTTTGTTTTTCTGATGATGAGTGTTCCTACACTCGAAACATGTCGAAATGAATTATTATGACTTATTCTAGGTTCGCCTAGTTATTCTAATAAAAAATTGTGGAGAAAGACTTTGTGGTTTTCTTTTTTCTATATATTAATTATTATACTTAGAATACATTTATTCAGATCTTAGCACGTTGTATTATTTTAAAATTATACCTTTTAAGAAATATATTATTTTACATAATATTTACGGACTAAAAATGATCAATTACATAACGTTGTTAAGACCACAGCTATCTGATTCAACATATTTTTAACACTTTGTTTTGATAACTATAACCTTATAATCTTTTATCTCTTAAATTGTTAGGTCAAATGGAGGACAAATAATAAAAATGACTTTTCACGATGTGTATTTTGTATTAACACAAAAAATGTTGAATTATGGGCATAAAACAGAATCGTATACCTAGCAAATCTCCATAGGTAAATCAAATGTAACTGCATGACAACTATATAGAGCTGTGTTGTGCTAATTGAATTAATGGTGTTTTCATGTTATAAACAAATTTATATTTCTTTACTTACTTAAATTTATTTTCATCGGGTCACTCTATGATAAGCAGTTCATGTATTAAACAAAAATATTTTCAATAAAATAGTTAACAATCGGGTTATCTTCTTAAGTAAACGTTAAATAAACTCGGTTATTAATCCCTTTAATTTTCCTAAATTACTTTATTAGTTATAGTTATGATGCTTTAAACCCAAGAAAAAGATTTGGCAAGAGAAATAATAATAATAATAATAATAATAATAATAATAATAATAATAATAATAATAATAATAATAATAATAATAATAAAAGGTTTTAGTTTCAACTAGACGAATTGTATGAGAGCATATAAAAATCTTACAATTAGCAAAATAAATTACAACTCATGTTGGACATATACAATATTATTTGTACTTTAACTAAATGTTAAATAACAAAAAGAAGACAATAACCATCCATAATGATTCAAAAGTAGCCAAAAAAGTGTTATTTAATACCACACAATTAAAAAACCAGAAAAAAAAACCAGGAAAAGTAATCAGCTTTTTTAAAGTAAATTATTTTTATAGGAAGTTTGAAAGGAAAACTGATACTTATTTAAGAGCAGATACTAGTGACGTATTCGGCATTTGGTTTTATGATCAATATTTCATTACTTCTTCTTTTTATTCAAAAATCGGCTAAATACTCATATACAGGGTGTCCGGAAATGATGAGCAAGAAATTTAGGGGGTAATTCTAGACTGAAAATAAATGCTCTTAATTTCTTCTTATAACATTTTTCGAAAACTGATTATTGACGGAGTTACAGGGTGTTAAATTGAAATTTTATTAGCAGTTTTAAAATACCTAAGTTACTAGAATAATGAATTAAACATTCAAATCAAAGGTTCAAAGTGACGTCCTTCCTCGTCAATGCATAAATTAATAATTCTTCTTAAAAAATTCCGATAAATTCCATATAATATTCCTTTATTTGCTATGCTATGTTTAAGGTTGAAAAAAATATTTCGTATTCATTACATTCAAGCAATGTCATTTTAACGTTTTGCTCGGAAACGGTTAGATTTATCGAAACAAAAGTAGTATACCTTTTTATGTCAAAAGGTTGGAAGAATAAAAATATTCAGTCAAATTGCGCATACAGTGCAAAACAAAAAAAGTTGGGACTATTTAAATTAAAGTATAGGCTCCTATGTGGCGCCCTCTACAAAATGCGAAAAAACGGTGCGCAAATTATTCCTCATCCCGAAAAACCTCATATACGAGATTTCGTCAAAATATTATGAGCGTGGCAATAAAATTTAACTAATACCTACCATTTATTTTCGGTCTAGAATTATCCCCTACATTTTTTGCTCATCATTTCCGGACACCCTGTATACAGGGTGTCTCTTAATAAAATGCAAATATTTAAGGAGCTTATTATAGGGCCCATTTTAAGAAAAAAACTTCATATAAACATGTTCTAAAATTCTTAACTGTTGAAATACAGGGTGCTAAAGTTTTAATGATAACTTTGGTATGACTCTGTATATTTTTTTGAAAAGTGGTACGCATCTTCTATGAATCAAAAGGCGTTTACTGCTGTACAACATAATTTTTTATTCTTGCCAGTGGCGTTTGTGCGGGATTTGAACTGCATCATTTTAAAGAGAAAAGTGTTACGCCACTGCTTTTTCTTTACATAAAAATTATTTTTTAAGTCCTTATTCCTTACTGAGCAAATCTGGTATCTTCATTTTAATTCATTTGACGTATGGTTTTCGCATAAAAAATTAAAATACATTGATTTGCATCTCGCAAGACCACTTACCAGAAAAAATAATTTATGTGACTTTAAACAACAATTTATTTAACAGAATGGTTTTTAAACGGTAAAATTATGAAATTATAAGAACTTAAATACATTATGGAATGTAAAATTACGAAAATTACCCTGAACGCACAAAGAAATAAATTAAATCAGTCCACAATCAAATCAAATGTCCACCTCCTGCAAATATGCATGCATCTGCTCTTTTTCTCATGGACTCACATACTCTTTGGAAAATGCCGGGACTGTTCCTAATTGTTTCGCAAGAAACAATAATGCGATGCAGAGACCAGAGTCGATTTATTACTAAAATGGGAACATCTTCCATCAAGGCTGGTCATTCTTCCTCGAGGAACTGCCGATAATTATGCCCATTCAACCTCTCAGGAAGAAAATAGGGTCCAATTAAATAATCACTACATATTCCAGCCCACACGTTGACGGAAAACTGGTCCTGGTGACGGGATTCCACGATTGCATGTGGCTTTTCTTCAACCCAAAAATGATTATTGTGAAAATTTAGGATGACGTTTCTTTTACTTTTTCAAGAAACCGTTGGCAAAAGTTCATCCTTAATGGAAAATCGCGTGGGAGTAGGGCCTGAACCCGTTGGATATGGTAGGGGTATAATAAAAAGTCATTTAGAATTCTCCAAACAAGAATATGTGAGATATTTAAATTGTTACCAATTTTTCGGGTACTTAATCCGGGATCTTCCTCGACTGAATTTAAAACTGCTACCTAAATTTCTGGTGTTCTTACAGTACGTTGTACTCCATTTAGATGATTATCTACTTCAAAACTTCCCTTTTCGCACAACTTTCTATGAATATTTGAAAATGTTCGCGCATTCGGAATATTTCTATTTGGAAAGCGGTTTTCGTACAACCGCCTGGCTTCCAATGCGTTACCATCAGCAAGCCCATACATGTAATGTATATCTGCAAACTCAGAATTCGTAAAATGGACCAAGTACGTACCAACTAGACTAGGTAGACAACTGCTGTCAAAACTGTAAATGTGTACAAAACAAAATCTGATTCTTACCTACTAGATATTTTACGTTATTAATCCTTGATAATACCCAATTTCATAACAATGTTCAAATCAATGTATTTTATTTTTTTATGCGAAAACCATACGTCAAATGAATCAAAATGAAGAGACCAGATTTGCTCAGTAAGGACTAAGGATTTAAAAAATAATTTTTATGTAAAGAAAAAGCAGTGGCGTCACACTTTTCTCTTTAAAATGATGCAGTTCAAATCTCGCACGAACGCCACTGGCAAGAATAAAAAATTATGTTGTACAGCAGTAAACGCCTTTTGATTCATAGAAGATGCGTACCACGTTTCACAAAAATATACAGGGTAATACCAAAGTTATCATAAAAAAAAATATTTTTTTCTTAAAACTTTAGCACCCTGTAGTTCAACAGTTAAGAATTTTAGAACATATGTTCATACGAAGTTATTTTCTTAAAATGGGTCCTATAATAAGCTCCTTAAATATTTGCATCTTATTAAGAAACACCCTGTAGAGTACAATTACCTACAGCTTAACTTTAAAAAAAGTTGGATTGATGGATTAATAAAAGCAGAAAAATAAACATTTGACACAATTTAACAACATTTCGTTTTTTGTTTTTATTAATCCCGCAATTAAATTTATCCAGTAACGTTGATTGGTCTTGATTTTTAACAAGTTTGGAAGAAGGAACGCAGTAAAACTATGAATTTGCGTGAACTGTGAACTACGAAGCATTACCTAATTATCCATTAGTAGTCATATTTTGCTTAGTTTCACGTAGGTACTTGATAAAGTAATTTCATTGCATAGTTTTGCAGTTAAACTTTAGACGATAATTGATTTTTTTAAATTTTTAGTTATAATATGAATATCCTAGTTTTCCCAAGTAATAAAGATTACGTTTAGACAAAAAACAAATATGTAAAAAAAAACTTTCGACTTAAGCTCATCAAAGCCATAAAATAGCTTGTTTCTTTAACTAATCTTTAAGTATTAAACAACATAAATTGCATGATGCCAAAAAAATATAAAAAAAATAAATAAATTACTGCTAAAAGAGTTTAAAAAATCCTGCGAAAAAGTGGATATCTCATTTTAAAAATTTACTAAAGTAAATTGTCATAGTAATGGTAGAAATCTTCCTAATTTGCAACAAAAAAAACATAACCTGGGAAATGACACTTACCCAGAATTAGCAGCAGACGTAGACTTAACACTAAGGATCCTTATCCTTGTGGCAAGGTCCTTGAGGACTTGAGGGTCTGTTACCAGCGGCATATTTTTTTTTAAATTACCGTCTTGTTCCCGTCACACCAAGTGCGGATTACAAAGTGAAATGTAATTTGTTAATTATATAATTTAATACACTGTTATCTCACATTATGAATTCTTATCTTTCAAGTTCATGAATAGTTTTTTATACAGGGTGTGTTTTAATACTTTTTGCTTTCTATTTATTTAGTTTATTTACCATCTCATTTATGTTGGGTTGTTCAAGTTATGTAATAAGAATCCTGACAGCATTAGGGATGTAAATGACCTTTTGCATCACTAGTAATGAACATACTTAAATATTTGAACGACGAGATCGTAGACCGAGACGCGATAATCCCAGGAGTTCTGTGATAATTGGCACTTGGGGTGGTAAAGGGGTATAAGTAGAAAATTTTCAAAATTGAGATAAGTCGCCCACAATACTTATAAATTCATTATCTACCCCTGGGAAAAGAGATATAAGTCATTTAAGCCTTAAATATGTGCCATTTTTGATTGTGGAAAATGATATAACTATAGAAAATGTATATTTTTTTGTGAAAAGGGGATTAAGATTTGTTAAAGCCTACTGACGAATTGAATTTTAACAAAATTATTTGTGGAAAGGGATATAAATATATTTATCTCCCTCTCCCCTAAAAAGTTGTTTGGCCTTTTATTGAGGAAAAGGGTATATGTTCTCCCATTGAGCGATGTAGAGTCGAGCGATGAATAAAAATAATAATAAGTTTTGTTTTTGAACTCTGCGATTATTACCATTAGTTTATTTTCATATTTAATGCAGTTTTGAAGAAAGTACAATAGCAAAATTTTATTTAATTGGTGTAAAGAGGTATATGTAAGTTTTTTTAGAATTTTTCATGTGTAAATGGGTATCAGTAATATTTTTTTTCATAATAGTTATTTTATTTTAATTACTGCTATAAACAATGTATTAAGGATCAAAAAATGCCTATTATAATAAAAAAATTGAGTTTAAAATAAAACCGTTATCCAAACGCGAGTATTAAAACTTTAAACTCAATTTCCCAAAATTGTCGATTTAGGACATATACCCCTTTACCCCCCAAGTGCCAATTATTACCATTAAGGGAATGATTTGTTGTAGTTAATTTTATTGTAAATGTCAATGAATTAACTGGAATTCCAATATTGACTTAAAATCCAGTTACTTGTTAAAGGTGGATGCGGGCCTGCGCCTATTATAGTGACTATGGCAAAAAAGTATAAATCTCGTGTTAATAAACAGCAACACATGTTTCTCGTGTTTTACGTAACGAGGAATGAATGAAACCGAATACATACAGTCATGTTCATTAAAAAAAAAGGAATACCTATATAGGATAAAAAACTGGTAAATGAAGAATCTAAACTTTTAAAAATGCATAATATTGGACCGGCCTCATACTTATGAATAAGTCGAGACTACTACTACTCAGCTAGTAAACATACAAACCAACCTTATAGCCGAGAAGCAAACAAAAATGGTTGTTGATTTTTAATATTGTTATGTTGACATTTTGTAATGATTTGATAAACAAAAAAAAACTGAAAATATACCTATGTTAACGTCGGCATGAATGGACAAACAGAAGTGCCGCCGATATGGAGATCACCATCTGAACATGGCTCACCCATCGTAAAGACCCCCACCCCACCTGAAATCGTCAAAATACTCAATAAGTACTCAATATATTACAAAAAATTTAAAAAATTTACAGACAGTTTTATATGAAGTAGATTAATTACATAAATTATAACGCATTCAGGCAGGTACCCAGAAAACTTAATTTCTGTATGTACCAATAGAATTACAAAATTCAATAGTTCAAAGGAAAAAGAAAAAGTGTAAAAAAACAGAATGGTTATTTTAAACTAGTCAGAACAATGTTGCAAACTTTTCAAAGTTATTTGCTATAAAAGTTATACATTTTTGATAAAAAAAACTTTTGTATTAGTTATCACTCTCAGTGCCGGCGGCAGAATATTGTATATTTTGACTCCAAGATGGTCAATAGATCTAAAATTTAAGTCTGTCATGCTGTTTGGGATTTGTAAGTATCTTTTAACATTAAACCTGGTAGCGTATGTATGATTTACCTACATGTTCTCCCATTGTGGGATTCCGATATTTGTAAGAGCAAACACTCATAACAAACAAAGATCTTGTTGAAAGAATCTTTTCACTATAAAGTAGACATGTTGGAAATATTTAACTTTTTCTGGAGATTATTTTAAGCATATAATTTTGAATTGTTTTTAAAGGCTTTAACGTATTTTCATATAAATTGCCCCACACGATTATAGAGTATCTAAATAATGATTCCACAAGAGCCTTGTATACACAGATTAGAAGATGTTTATTTAATATTTCCCTAATCATATAAAATTTTCGAATTAACTTTCTAATATTGTTTGTTAATCTAAATATATGTTATTGTTTCCATTTGAGGTTCTGATCAATTATTACACCTATAAATATTTAGTATGTTGTATTTACCTCCTTTATTTCATTTTCAAAACTATTCACTTTTATTCTATTAAAATTCGGACGATTTGTAATTGTTAGGGAGAAAGCTATATAGTTGGTTTTTTCGACATTTAAAGTAAGGTTATATAAGTCAAGCCAGTTTTTTATTTTATCTAATCCAAGACAGGTACTTCTTCCCACGTTTCTTCCACGAAAATTACAACGGTATCATCAGCATAGGAAACCACCCTACCATTATCCAGCAAACTATCTGTTAAGGAATTTATATACAGTGTGGTTTTTTAAGTGTGCAACATATGGGAATTTTTTTTATTATCGATTTCTCAGAAAATTTTATTCTTGATGAAAGTTGGTGCATGTTCGATAATCATATTAGATGCACTTGGAATGGTTGCAAGTGAAACGGCGTACAGGGTAGGCCAAAAAATATAAAACTTGTACAAGAATAAAGTACCCCTATTTCAAAAAACTTAGCAAAATGTTATTAAGAAAAGTTGTTTAGAATTAAAAGTTATACATAGATTCAAAAACCTGACCTCCTAAAATAAAAAAATATTTTTTTTAAAAAAACATTAATAATTTCTCAATTTTTTTTTTTATATTCACCATAAAGACCTTCATAAATTAATTAAGATCAAATCAACTTAACATATCTTTGTTCAACTTCAAGCATATTTGTAAAATTTACTTAAATTTTTAATTTATTAAGGAATCACTAACTTCATGTTTGTTGCAAGGGTATTAAAGACAATTTTAAAATATCCTAAAAATTCTTTTTAACAACATAAAACATTAGTAATGATAATATGCTAATTAAAAAACTATCGTTTAAAGTGCAAAATTTTTATTTTAAATGTTTATAAAAAAATTTTTTGGGGAAAATATTAATGTTTTTCAAAAAAATATATTTTTTTATTTTAGGAGGTCACGTTTTTGAATCTATGCATACCTTTTAATTCTAAACAACTTTTCTTAATAACATTTTGCTAAGTTTTTTGAAATAGGGGTACTTTATTCTTGTACAAGTTTTATATTTTTTGGCCTACCCTGTACGCCGTTTGACTTGTAACCATTCCAAGTGCACCAAATATGATTATAGAATATTCACCAACTTTTATCAAGAATAAAATTTTCTGAGAAATCGGTAATAAAAAAAATTCCCATATGTTGCACACTTAAAAAACCACACTGTATATTGAAAAAAGTAAGTGTCCCATAACTGTGCCATGTGGTATACCAATTAGAACCTCCGAGGCATCACTGCAGATATTGTTGATTTTGGTCATCTGCTTTCGTCCTGTTAGGTAGCTCCTAAAAACTTCTGACGCAACACCCCTGACACCATAAGTGTTTAATACATCAAGAAGTAAGTCACGAGGGACAGTGTCAAAAGCCTTTGCTAGGTCGAGAAAATCTGCCAGACATTTTTTACCCTTATCAAGATGATTTTTAATAGTTCTTGTGAAATGCCGAAATACTGTGAATAGGAATATTGTCTTACAGTTCTTGGAAATAGAGAAGGCTATGATTTCCATCTTCTTTCCAAAAAGGAAATAAATCAATGTAAATCCACCGTAAGCTTCACTTGATGTGGCCCAGGCTGCAAATGTTGAAACTTGGGTTAATTTCTTGTCAATGTCAATTCAAATTAAATTTACAGTTTAAAATTTTCTTTTTTTTCTTTGTTAAAAATGTAGTTTATGCAAACACTGCTAAACAAAATTACAGATATTGCAGTTCCATTCCATTCTAAATTAAAAACAAGCGAAATTAAAGGACTTTGGCAACTTGGGAATTTTTTTTAGCACAAGTAGACATTAGAGAACAAACATGTAAGAAAACTTAAATCCAAAGGACCTAGATAATAAAATTACGTAAATGGTTTAGGTATTATTACATTGTACAATTTTTGCAAGGCTATAAAGAAGACATTAACTTTACACAACTAGTTTTAATGCAAATTGAAAATCCTCATTACTTTTACAGTGAATATTTGGTGATAATAAAATAATGCCGCTTTTAACAGATGTGCAAGTCCTCAAGGATATTGCCACAAGGATAAGAATACTTAGCGTGGAATGTACCTCTGCTGCAAATTCAGGGTAAGTCACATCTTTCATATCAAAGGGTTTATAATATACAATAAAACTGCGTTTTCTTCTAAGACCACAATTAATCAGAAAAGAAATAACATCAAACTGTATTATCGGGATAATTACACTGTGCTCCTACTGGCGTCTTGGATCGTCCAGCCTAAAGTCCTTCGGACTTAGTGATGTAAAATTCTCGGTAATAATCTTTTGGAGAATATTCTCAAGTTAGAGAATTTTCTGAGAATGGTAAGGAAACCGCTAGAAATAGCAATAAAAAGAAATTAAAAATTACCTATTCTTTTTTGATTTGATTAACATACCTTCCCAAGAATAACTAAAAACTAAACAAAAAAACCGTCAAATAAAGAAAGATCACATTTAACTATTAAAAACATACTAGTATACGTTCGCGCTTCTAGGGGATTTCCCTGAATCACTGTTGCAGCCGTAAAACACTGTTGCCAGAGTTATAGAAAATGTTAGGGAAACTCAAAATTTTAAAAATCATTGCAAAATTTTTCAGTGTAAATCGAGGCGGTGTAAATTATGTAGAAAAACTTCTCTAGAGAATATTCTCGGGAGAATTTTCTTACAGAGAATATTCTCGAGAATATTCTTGTTCTCGAGAATATTCTCTCGAGAATATTCTCCTCTCACATCACTATTCGGACTAAAGGTGGTTTCAATACACGGTCATTAGCATTTGAGCAACACCGAGTTTATTTCCCAGTAAATGTGATTAAATTAAACGAATATACTGTGTTGATTTTAATTTATAGTCAGTAAGAATCACTGGCGGATCCAGAAATAAATTTTGGGAGGGGCCCACCCAACAAAAATTAAAGAAATATATTAAGGTGCAAGGCAAGGGCAGATTTGGCTTTTTTCATTGGGGGAGGTCAACCATAGGTATAAATAAAGATATGGTTTATGGTATTAGAAACAATGACACAAAATTAACAACATAAAGTAGGAAATAGGCCGACGTAAAAAAAAACATAAAGTATATTGTTATGAATAAAAATATACTAATTAACTCGGACAAACAAATTAGGTTTAGTTACACCTAAAACTAAGCGAGCAATGTACAGGAACGAACAAAATGGTAATAGGTAATTACCCTTCATCAAAAGACAGCGTATTTCGTAACTGAAGTCTCCTACGGTGTTTTTTGAAAAATTGGTCTAAAACTTCTTCTGGTGACACAATTTGATTTCTATGGATATAAAGTAAGGCAAGACCATTCAACCTAGTTGCGGCCATTGTTGACTGTAAATAAGATTTTAACAATATTAAGAAAGAAAATGATCTTTCTGGTGTACAACTGGTTACCGGAATTGTTGCTAATATTTTTAATATTTTTTTAATATTTGGAAAGTATGAATCAGTTTTTATAATTGCGTCAATTATATTGGTAGGTTTTTCGCCTTTCTGTTCCCAATATAGGTTCCATAATTTTAACTCACCTTCTAACTTTGCCGCAGAACAAAATATAATATCATCCTGAAAAAATTTTTATGGCAGCCAAAAATTTTTCTTGGTTGAGTTTATCAACCAATCAAATAATGTAAAAATGGTAAAAAAATAGACCATTTATAATATTGCTCTCTAATAGCGAATTCCTAATTTGCACGATTTGTCTGTTTCTTAGTAGTTCTGGGCAACTTAATTTTGATATTTAAAATTTAGGCTGTGGAACAAATTTTTTCAAAAATGAAGTGAAAATAATTATCACTATCAGATCTTATTTCTTCCAATGCTTTTAAGACGAAATTAGAAATTTCATATGATTTGCTAATATCGAGTTGGACACTTTGTGGTTGAGTAGATAGAGGTATTAATAATGTAATACAATCACTGATGATAAAAGGGATACCAAGAAATCAGATGTTGTAATGGCTGCTAATAGGGTCCTAGCTTTGGAGGATAATACACTATTGCCATTTTGTTCCATATCATCTAAGATGTCGATTAAAGTAGATAACATTTCCAAGAAGTCAATAATAGCTTCGTGTTTACCCACCCATCTAGTTTCACACATTTTTTAAATTTTTTTTAAAGGATGGTAATGTTCTTTTGCTTCTTTGAGTTTGACAATAAACTCGTTCATTCTAGGAGCAGAATCTCTTATAAAATTGGTGCATTCTTTAAGTTTTCCAATAGCATTTCTTATTGCAGGAATACTGCATGCCTTACATTTTTTTAGTTATAATTTTTTTTGAGGTCTTACACGGGGGGAGCTCGGGCCTCTCGGCCTCTCCTGGCTCCGCCAGTGGTAAGAATCCTACTTAAATAAGCAAAAGGTAATCCATTTAATCTCATTTTATGTGCGGTAACGATAAAGTCGGTTAGACCATATAATATAGATTGGCTCAACCATATTACCATAGAAAAACCGTACATATATATGGCACGAGTATATTGTTTCTTTTACAGACATCCAACGACATCGTCATCTGTAGCCGAAATCTTATCTGTCCTTTTTTTTAATACCATGCGATACTCGGTCTGTTCTCCAAAAGACCCTTCAAGTGATAGATTCGTCTTATCGAAAGGTCATGCAGCTCCTGCTCTATATGCAGTTTGGGTGGAAAATGGTCTGATGCCAGAGAAAGTTTTACTGAAGTCAAGGCAATTAGGATGTGACCTAGAAGGCCATCCCACGCCCAGATTAACGTTTATTGATGTTGGAACAGGATCTCTAGGACACGGATTATCTATTGCTGCTGGTATGGCGTATGTAACGAAAAATTACGACAAAATTGATGCGAGGTAGGTAGAGCGGCTTAATATAATAACAGAATGATTTTTTATAATTTTTTCTATGCGAGATAAGCCAAACCGGTTCAAGGTACATTTTTGATCAACACGAAGTTTAAAAATTTGTTAATGGAAACTCCAACCACACCATTTCACTCCCTCCCTAATTGTCTTAATTCAATTTGTTTGCCCGCAAGTCTAAAGTATATAGACTTTACTCATTTATTCTTCTTCTGCTACTTTTACTTTTTTATACGAACTAAAATTTCTTAGGTTTAATTGAAGCTAGTTTATGTGTAAGCAAAAATATCTTTAATACACAAATAATAAATATAGTTTGAAAAAAACTAAAAAACACGCTTTAATAATTAATCAAACTAAAAAGCGGAAAATAAATATAGTTTAAAATAATTCTTGAAATTCTTAATATAGGCAAAAAATAATAATGAACGATACCTATTAGTATTATTGTGAAAAAAGCGTGGGGTGCTCGATATACGAAAAATATAGCACAAAGCGACCCACGCTTTTTTCACAATAATACTACTTAGATAATGTTTATCGTTCATTATTATTTTCTGCCTACCTATATTAAGAATTTTAAGAATTATTTTAAACTATATTTATTTTCCGTTTTTTAGTTTAATTAATTATTAAAGCGTGTTTTTAAGTTTTTTTAAACTATATTTAATTTTCATTTTTTAGTTTGAGTTATTGTTAAGAAAAAAATTTTTTTTTGAGTAGATTGAGCTAGATAGTAGATTATTGTATTGTCAGCGGTTCTTGATAAGTCTGCAAAATTTAAATTAAATCAAATCGTTTAAATTGGGTCAAAATCTGGTTCAAAGAATACATACAAACCCGAACAAACCCGAACACACGACAAAATTTTTTAAAATTAAAAAAAAAATTGTCAAAATTTTGTTTTGCCGTGTAGAATTTTTTTAAAATTTTTCTCTATTCTTAGCGACACTATCTATACTATCCCACGTTTGTTTCATTACTATCGGTTATTGTAATAATTCTGACATATTGACAGGTGTCAAATATTGACAAGAGAATTTTTTGCTTATTTTTTTCAACTTTTCACCGTCAATATACATACGACCTTATAGTACGATTTGACATATTGACAGCTGTCAAATTTTGACAGGAGAATTTATTGCTTATTTTTCCCGAAAACTCCTCATCGAATACTATACGACCCCATAATTTGTTTTGTCAAAATCGCTTTTTCGTTTTATACCTGACAGCTGTCAAAATTTGACAGGAGAATTTTTTGCGTATTTTTTTCAACTTTCCACCGTCAATGTACATACGACCTTATAGGTTTTTCATTAATTCCATTTTTTTTAACGATTTGACATATTGACAGCTGTAAAATTTTAAGAGGAGAATTTTTTGCTTATTTTCCCCGAAGTCTCGGCATCGTATACTATACGACCCCATAATTTGTTTCGTCAAAATCGCTTCTTCGTTTTATACCTGACAGCTGTCAAAATTTGACAGGAGAATTTTTTGCGTGTAGAATATTGTTTTGTCAGCGGTTCTTGAAAACCCAGGACGTGGGGGTTCTTTGAATGCAAAAGGTGGGGTAGTAGCGATTTTTTAGTATGTTGTTAGGCTTGGGGCCCTAATGAAAAATCCAAGTTTTCGACCTCAAGGCACATGCGCTCGAGCCGCCATCTTGGATTTTAGGTACAAAAATTTGTTTTTTTAATAATAACTCAAAAACGGTGGCTTTCACGACAAAAGATGTTCTACACAAAGTTAAAGAGAATAAAATTACCTACATTTTTTGTTTAAATTTTTTTTTGTAGCACACATATGTTAGGAGTTACAGCTCCGTGAAGTTGCACTATTTGAAAAAAAATGCGGAAACTTTTTGGTTGTTTTATTTTATTATTCTTATTATATATAAGTAACTATAGTTTTACATAATTATAAAAAAAGCTATAGGCATTTGAATATTATCATTTAAAAGTAGTATCTTTTCGTAAACAAAGTTAAAGGCGAAAAGTATATCGCATTTTCTTTTTAAATTTAAGAATAGTAAATTATGATTTTAGAGCGTTACAAAAATTAATTTCTACTACATTTTGGTACGTTTCGATGGTCCGGATTGGTTATTGTCGGAGTCCTGTAGTTTTTTCCTGATTGAATAGGGATGACGTAGTGTACGTCACAATCACTGAAGGCATGCCAGAACAGAATGTGCTTGGTTGCTTCTTGGTATTTAAGGCTACTTGCTGAATATAACCTCTCAGCAGTTTTTCCTCTTCCAGGTTTACGGAAGTAGATAGAACTTTCGGCTGGTGCTAAATAGCCAAATAACAAAATATAATACTTTTTTTTTCAAATAGTGCAACTTTACGGAGCTGTAACTCCTAACATATGTGTGCTACATAAAAAATGTAGGAAATTTTATCCTCTTTAAATTTGTATAGAATATCTTTTGTCGTGAAAGCCACTGTTTTTGAGTTATTATCAAAAAAACAAATTTTTGTATCTACAATCCAAGATGGCGGCTCGAGCGCATGCGCCTCGAGGTCGAAAACTTGGATTTTTCATTAGGGCCCCAAGCCTAAAAACATACTACAAAATCGCTACTACGCCACCTTTTGTATTCAAACACCCCTTTTTGATACCCACGTACTGGAGTATGATAAGTCTACAAAGTTTAAATTAAATCTGACCGTTTAAAGTGGGTCAAAATCGGGTTCAAAGAAGTCGGTTACGGACAAGGACATTTATTTGTTTCTGCTTATGTTTTTATTTTTCTCTTAATCCTTAGTCGGAAGAAGAGAAAGTTCAATCTGCTAATTAACTAAATTTATTTATATTGGCATATTGTTTTTTCAGTTTACAACCTATTTCTACTTGGCTTATTTGTATTTGTCTGTTTAAGGACGTATTGTCTAATTGGTGATGGTGAAAGCGCAGAAGGTTCTATCTGGGAGGCGATAGCATTTATCAGTCATTACAATTTAAGCAATCTTACTCTTATCATCGATGTAAACAGACTTGGACAATCCGAACAAACGGCGGTAGGCCACCAACTTGACATTTTTGTAACACGACTTGAGGCTTTTGGATGGAATGCCTTAATTGTCGATGGTCACAGTGTTGAAGATCTTGTTAGAGCGTTCGATACTGCTGCAGCAACTGACAGTAAACCAACAGCTCTCGTTGCAAAAACTTATAAGGGAAAAGATTTTCCAGGTATTGAGGATAAGGAAAACTGGCACGGTAAACCTTTGGGACAAGAAACTAATCGAGTATTGTCTCACCTTAGACGTCTTCTAAAAAAAGAAGGTAATTGTTTTGTAATACTTATTAAGGTTGAATTCTCAACGTCATTCAATCTATTGCCAACCTATAACCTATTTCGCGTTGATTTTTTGAGTTTATTATTTTAATAACTAACATTTAAAGAAAATCAATATCGTCGGTACATTACTTACAGTCGCCACAAAGGATCTTTTCCCGTGCGTCATCAATCAACGATCAGGACTCAACGTGGTTAATAACTCTGCATCCTTATTTATTACAGTAACAAGTTTGAATAAAAGCATAAAAGAACGTCTCCAAGATTCCGCAATAATATAACGTGCTAGACAAGAATAAAACTATAAACGTCAATTAATTACTTTTTTTATTTGTTTAGTTGACTACCGTTGTATTTTAGAACGTCATTGTCAACCTTATTTTGATCTGCCAATCTAATTCGTATTTTGTAAATTTGAGTGCCTTAAAACTGTTCCTTTTTCTAAAAATAGTTCTTTTTAGAGCTAATTATACCCACCATCTGTTTTGGCGGTAAGTATTTATGGATTTTTATAATACCCAATTTATTTATTTTAAATATTCTAACCGTGAAAGTTCTTTGAAAAGTTTCGGCAGTGGCTAAATTCCCTTTAATGAAAGGACGTCAAAAATTTGACTTTTGCGATTTTAATAGTCAATAAAACACCAAACTTTTCTAGATTTTAAGCTTTAAAAATAGTATTAAATGTAATAACATTTGTTTGTCAATTTCTTTTAGATAATAGAGAATGCCGGGCAAAACTTAAAATAAATAATAATTTTTCGGGACATTATGTAGTTACGTCAAACGGTAGGCAGGCACGTCCATTTTATGAACTTAGACTTAGTTTTGACTTTTTTCGTCTAGTAATTTTGATTTGATTCATACGATTTTGATGACGTGAAAGTGATGACGCACGGGAAAAGAACCACTGTGGCGACTTTAGGTAGTATCTGATATATTACAAAAATATCAATTTATTTCATTGGTAATTTTGGGAGAATTGTATAGTAAAAGAACAATGAGTGACAATGACATAATAATGTTAAAAAAAAATCTTACTCGATATTTTTCGCTACACAATTCTCCTAAAATAAGTTATGAAATTCCGTGATATTTATTAAATATGTCAATTATTACCTATAGAATGTCAAGTCGATACTAATTTTCTTTAAATTTTGTATAAAAGCTGGAAAACATAAATAAATCTACGCGAAATAGGTTATAGGTTGGCAAGCATGTTGATACTCCCACCTTAAGTTTAAGCGTGTACATGCATAGACTAAAGATTTAAAAAAAATTAAAAAATACATATAAGGGGGATATAAAAATGATACCTTGACTATTTGGCTTCTGACCTTCTCATATACAGGTTAATTAACGATTATCGTCCTTCAGCATTTTTTAGATAACCACTACATATAGTGGATTTCACCTTAGTTTTTAATGGCCGCCGCTGACACATGTCATTTATAACATTTCTTTTTACAGAACTTAAGGATTGGCCAGGGCCGGACTTAAAAATTATGTGTGAACATGGGTCAATTTATTTGTAGTTGTAATTATGGATGGAAACGAGAATTACCTAAGCAATTTTTAAGATATTTCAAAAAAAAACACTGAAGGGGAATGGAAATAGGATAGAATATCAGAAAAACAATTTCATTTAATTTTTATTCATAATATAATAAAGTGCTGTTATTTTGGTAAAAACACACTCTTAATTTAGTACAATAAAAAATATACAAGGGACAGTCGTGAATCTAGTATCATCAATAATTAACTACGTTTTTTATTAAAGAATTATTTTGTTTTTTAATTTGATTTTAGGCCATGCAGTGTTAAATTGAAAAAATCTATATATTATATTTAATAGCTTATTGTTTACTTTTTTATTTTCTTATTCACGGGTAGATATTTTTTTCTTTAGACTAGGTTCTAAAGAGTTTAAAGTTTACAATAGGTTTAACTTTTCGTTGGTTTATAATAAAACAATAAAAGTTTGTAATGTTATCGAATTAGGTATTTCTTTTAATGAATAAAGAAAAAATAATGTAAGTAGATACTACAAAAAAAGATTTTTGTCCATGCGTTTGCAGAACAGATACCTCAAGCACTCTTCAATACAACTGTATGTAAAACTTATTTTAGCATAATGGTTCACTGTGGTTTTCAAATTTAATTTTATTGCAAGTTCCCTATTATTTTTGGTCTTCATCTGACAAGCTGTCGATGTCGTCGTCACCGTCCGAGACATTAATAATTATTTACTTACTTTTGCATAAAAAGAAACACGTCACAGATACACACAGTCCGGCAGTTTAAAACCAAAAAGTCTAATACGCACAAAATATAAGCAAAATGCTGTCTGAAAAATACCAAAAACAATAACACCAACGATCAAGAATTAAAGACTCTAAGAATTAAAAGCAGAATGCACGCGGTGCGCGGTGTGTCCCCAAGTCCCAATGCGGCTCTGTGATATTTAAAGAACGCGACGAGACAATCGAATTAATGAAGTACGAAAAGAGATATGCGAGAGCAAATGCGTAAGACAAAGATGCACATACTAACGGCATATACGAGCAATGATGTGCTTTTGACGAGTTTGAGCTCATTGAAGGGCAACGTATTGAACTGTGTAGTGTGCATCTTCGTCATGTACATGTAACTATACGGTCTGTTATATATTTATCTTTTGTTAATCTAGCCAATGCCCGTGCCTGAAAGCCGTTTATAGAATTAGGGATTTTAAAATCACGTGTTGGCTAATATGTTTGACAAGAGAGACGTCAAAGCATTAAAAACTAAGGTGAAATCCACTATACTTAACAATTCTATATGCCTATCAAGACTTTCCGACAAAAATCTTTATCGTGCACTATATTTGTATTATTTTAGGTCCGTATCAATATACAATTCCTAAGCCAATAAGTCGAGCACAGGCCGTTGACATTAAAAACATTCAGCTTACTTCGCCACCAGATTATAAAATTGGTGAAGCGCTTGCTACCAGACAAGCCTACGGCACAGCATTAGCCAAAATTGCACAAAGTAACTCCAGAGTAATTGCTTTGGATGGCGATATGAAGAATTCTACATTTTCAGATCATATAAAAAAAGTTGATCCTTCGAGATTTATTGAATGTTATATTGCTGAACAAAATATGGTAGGTGTTGCTATTGGCGCTGCCTGCAGAAACAGAGTTGTGGCGTTTGTTTCGACATTTGCTGCCTTTTTAACGAGGACATTTGATCAGGTGTGTAAAATATTTTAGTTTCTGGATAATAATTTCTACAGAAAATTGTCGAAATGAGTGATTTTTGTACTGGCTGACTGACGGACACTTGGCAGGTATATATTATTTTAATGTTTTAAGGGATATAATATTTTCATTTTTAGTTGTATAGTTGTATATTAGTTACAATTAAAAATCTATTTTTAATTTAAAAAAAAACTCTGTCTAAACCGTCGCTAAGCAGTTTTCTGTTGTATTGAATACAGGGTGTTTCAATAAAAACTCCCAGGCCAATTATTTCGAAAACTAAAAGTGACATACATATATAAATTAATTCTGTAAACGCCAGTTTTTAGCCTCTATGATTGGCTTTACAACTGTGTAAAAATGTGTTTGAATAATTCAAGATGTAGGTGGCGCCACGGTGCTTTTTCGATGACAGGAACTTTTAAATGTTATCGTTCTTAAAGAAAATTAATTTTTGGTCAAATTATGTCCCATAAAAAATTTTGATAAATCCAACATGAAAGGAGATATTTGGGGTTGAGATTTTTTTAAAATAATTTTAACGAGTAGGTATTTTAATTATAAATATTTTTATAATTGAAAAATTATAATATTTTTTTCGAATTAAGCAACTAAAAATATCCTTTTCTTGTATGTTAAATTGTTTTCTAATCTTGCTTGGTTTTCGAGAAATAATAATAAAAACAATTTTATTGCATATCTCTGGAAAACAAAAATCATTAAATAATTAATAGGTTGTAGGGGAGGGGTGGGCAAGTTGACATACCTAAGGTTTAAACAAAAATATCTTAGAAAAAACCAAGACTTATTTTTAATAAATGTAAGCAAAATAAAACAGTTGTTATATGTCTTTAACCTACATATATAACGAAACAAAATATAAACTCCTTGTACAAACAATACCACTTTAAAAAAAATAATACAAAAATCCATCTTGCCCTACCCTATAGGGCAAGTTGACATACGAAAATAAGTAGGTATAAATATAAAATATAAGTTAATATAAATCACAAATAAATTGTTTTGATTTTTTGGATAGGCCGGCACACTCAGCGTGAGCCCATTGGCGACACTTCTAGTCTAAAATCTTTTCAGTGCGGGCAAGATGACATACTCGGTATGAAGGTATGCCATCCTGCCCGACAATGAACGTGAATTTAAAAAAATTACAAAATGGGTTTTAAAATAAAATCTAAAAAAGATTGATCGCGAAATGAATAGTTGAAAACTAAATTTATTAAACAAAATCAAAAAATATAAGAAAAACAGTCAAGTAATTTTTTTATAATCTTTATCATAGTTTACTTACATTAAAACGAAATCGTAAATTACTTTAAATCGTTAATATTTCTAACACCGCGAAAAACTTCCACCCACAAATACCTCTAAGTAGACACTGCCAACGAGCGAACTTGTTTAAGCATGCTAAATGCTCGGATGACGGTGGAGTTTCCATAGAAGGGCTACTGTGTCATCTTGCCCACCTATGTCAACTTGCCCATCTCTCCCCTATATCTTTTCCTATTAATCGAAATACACTATTAAGAGTTTGCTGAACGGAATTATTATATCGATTTGCTATGTGTGTATACATGGTTAGGAAAAATTACCAGAACGGTCGATTATTTCAAAATATACAGGGGTTATCAAAAAACGTCTTATATAAAAAATGTAGGGCTGTTAAAAATCTACATATCGGTGATAAATTGAAATATACAGGGTCGCCCACAAAGTTGTGGAGAATGATAGTTATATTTTTTTATATGGAACACCCTGTATATTTTTACATTTTTAAATTTCACATAAAATTATAATTATTTTTTATTAAATGCACTATTAGTCTATACTTCATAGTTTCCGAGATATTGACTCTCGAAAAGTGACATTTTTGAAATTTGACAGCTTATAACTTTCTAACAATACGTCTTAGAGCAAAACGGCTTACATGTCCCTAGCTTCAATTTTTATTATCTTCCCAAAAAAATCAACTTCCGGTTAAACCGGATGTAACTCGAAAGCAGGAAATATAGTTGTTCCGGTTTAACTGGAATTTGATTTTTTTGGGAAGATAATAAAAATTGAAGATAGGGATATGTAAGCCGTTTTGCTCTAAGACGTACTGTTAGAAAGTTATAAGCTGTCAAAGTTCAAAAATGTCACTTTTCGAGAGTCAATATCTCGGAAACTATGAAGTATAGACTAATAGTGCATTTAATAAAAAATAATTATAATTTTATGTGGAATTTAAAAATGTAAAAATATACAGAGTGTTCCATTTAAAAAAAATTTAACTATCATTCTCCACAACTTTGTGGGCGACACTGTATATTTCAATTTATCACCGATATGTAGATTTTTAACAGCCCTACATTTTTTATATAAGACGTTTTTTGATAACCCCTGTATATTTTGAAATAATCGACCGTTCTGGTAATTTTTCCTAACCCTGTATGAAAACGGCAATGATTTTGAACACCTCATTCGACCCCATTAAATAATTTTTGGTATTGTTCTAATTTTCATTAATAATTTTGAATAATTTCTCATCAGTTCTTTCATAAAATTGAAAACATCTTTTAATTTTATTTTATAATGCTTTAATGTTTTAATGCTTTTAAACAACAACAAATACAACGTATTAATTATTTAATGATTTTTGTTTTCCAAAGATACATGCAATAAAATTGATTTTATTTTTATTTCTCGAAAACGAAGCAAGATATGAAGGCAATTTAACAGACAAGAAAAGGAAATTTTTAGTTGCTTAATACGAAAAAAAAATATAAAAATTACCAAAAACTTAATGGCGTCTTATTTTTTGCCAACATTATTCGTTAAGGCGCTGGGAGTTTTTATTGAAACACCTGATGGTATATTTTAATACTTTTTCTGTTTCGTCAATTTTACATTGGTTCTTGAAGTAAGGTAGGGAGGTTATTTAAGATATAGCAAACAGATATTATGTTTTTAACCAGAAAGAGACAACAATTGAACAATTTTAAAACAAGATTATTCAACCTTAATGGATAAATTTATCACATGATTCTGCGTAACCTAAAAGTGACCACTTTAATACCTTCAGAAGATACCTTACCCTAAGCTTACTTAAAATTACAGAGAAACGATTATCCTTGAAATAATGCTATGCTATTGTGTCATTTCTAATTTCATCGCTTAGATTCGTATGGGAGCAATATCACAGTCAAACGTCAATTTCATAGGATCTCATTGTGGTGTATCGGTTGGGCAAGATGGAGCCAGTCAAATGGGCCTAGAAGATATCGCTATGTTCAGATCTATTCCAGGATCCACGGTGTTTTATCCATCTGATATGGTGTCCTGTGAAAGAGCTGTCGAATTGGCTGCTAATACTCAAGGTATATGTTTCATCAGAACGAGCAGACCTCCGACAAAAGTTATCTACCAGAATGATCATAGGTTTGAGGTAAGCAATATTTTAGTTAACTTTTTTTCAACAGCATTGTACTTACCACTTAAGGTAGAATTATCAACGAAGAAATAACGAAATATTGATCAAAAAACGAAGTCGCGTATAGGCCTCTAGTATATACTAATTACTAGCCAATTGTGTATACAATGAGCCTAATGAATAAAAATTAAGCAATTAATAATAATAATAATAATTAGTTTATTTAAAACTTAATAATATAATAAATATGTTTATGTTATCTTCGATAAACTTATTCTTCAATCAATTAAAGCAATTACTTTTTAGTAAAAGCAATCGCTTGACTAGCAAATGCTACAAGTAAAAGCAATTGCTAGTTCTGGATATGAATAAAATTTTGAAGCAATTGCTGTTTTCTGTAGCAAATGCTTATTCAACACAAGTTCAGACGTGGCTTATCCACTTGTTCAGATTATAGATTTCATAATTTCATGTTCAGTTTGGTGCCTAATTTGCAAAAGAGTTGACGTAAATACAACAACGTTGGTCTATTTATTTAGTACAATAGTAATCTGTTACGTTTTTGTGGAAAATAGGAAACTTATATTTGTGAAATGGCAGATTTCAGTGGAAATAAGGAAAGTGATATAGTAGTGATGAAGAAATTAAAGACAAGCAATTGATATTCGTCCACAAATTGAAGGAACATAAATAAATCTCTCTAACCACAACCGTTTAGCTTCCACAACAGCTTTAGCACTTGTAGGAAATTTAATAAATTATTTTCTCCAAAACTGCATCCATCACAGAAGTCTTACAGACAGTAGTTTGGTGAACACCAAGTTTTTCACCTACAGAATTTTGAAAGCCCGAATCCGACAATTTCCGCAGAAAGACTTTAATCTTATTTAAAGGCGACAGTGCACCCCCTCGCCTTTTACCAGTATCAGTCAAAAAATAATTTGCCAACCACTCAACATTTTCGCAGTCAAATCGATATAACTTTCTTTAGTTTTTATTCATTGGCTTTCAAGAAATTACTTCGATTTTATAAGAAAAAGCGATTGCTACATTTTTATTCATTAGGCATACAATCATTAAAAGTTTCTCTACACTAAAAAAAATTTCAGCAGATCATGATATGAAACCGTTACTAGGTAAGTTGAGCTCACACCTAACTACTTTTTTTAGATTGGTAAAGCTAATGTCATAATGTCATCTAAGAGTGATAAGGTAGTTGTTATTGGTAGTGGAGTAACCCTTCAGGAAGCCGTTTCAGCAGCTGAACAACTATCAGCTCAGGGAATCAACATTAGAATTTTGGATCCCTTTACCATCAAACCGATTGATCAACAATGTATAATCTTGAATGCGAAAGAATGTGGCGGTAGAATTCTAGTGGTGGAAGACCACTATCCAGAAGGTGGTATCGGTGAAGCAGTTCTTTCCGCTGTGGCTGAAGAAAGGGATATTTTTGTCAAAAAAGTCGCCGTTCCGAAAGTCCCTAGATCAGGATTACCTGCCGATGTTCTAAATTACTATGGGCTATCGACTAAACATATTGTAAATTATGTCCAAGAAATAATCAAATATTAAAATGACACATAGATATTATTCAACGATTAAATTTCCAAGAAGTTGGGTATTTGTATTAATGCTTTGTTAACTCAATCTATGTCAGGTATTTTTTTAAGAGTTTGATTTTTGATTTAACTAAAAATGGCTGATATCTAAAGATAGACCATTGGTAAACTTAAATGTATATTGTATATATCATATTTTGATAGTACGTCTAAAATTACAAGAGTTGACTACAGAATTATGCAATAAAGGGAAAAGAAATAGCTTTTATCTTCAAATCTACTATAAAACATATTTTGCCACGGTTCACAGAACTCTTAACACTTAAATCTAATACCAATATTAGATTGCTTAGGTCATCTTTCTTGCGTTAATATTATACGACGAGATTCCTTTGAAATAAATAAAACAAACTGAAAAAAGTAAAAATATATTAAAGTGTGCTGCGTAGGACCACAAAAAAGACATCGAAAGCAGATCAACCGAATCGAAACGTTAATTTTAACAAGAATTTCAATTATGGCATCAAATAAAGAATTATTAAATTTCTATGTACGTGGTTCTTAATAATATTGAGAGGCGGCACTTTTAGATTGTGTTACTTGGAATTGGAGACAAAAAACGTTAAAATAATTTGAATTATAATTAAAATTCTATTGTTACCCTAAAATACACAGTGGCGGCTGGTTAATGAAGGGCTCTGGGGCGCCGCCCTCCCTGCAATTATTTCAAACAGAATTCAAAAATACTTTACTTAAAAAACCACTAACGCAATGTACAGGGGTTTTCCGTATATTTTGGAGCACCCCTGGAGCTTTTATTTAAAGACCTAGAAAAAACTTTAAATTACCAAAGTTGCATGATTTCTCCTGAACTACCAGAATTTGTTATCGGACAAAACAAATGAACATCATAAATTTGTTTAATAATGCCAATGTCGATTTTTTTAAACGGAACACCCTGTATATTAAATTTTTTTTTAACTCCTCACTCTTTTCTGATTCCAAATATGTATATATGTTATATGTTTACTTTAGTCGTTTAGGCAAAATTTCATTTCAAAATATTGCGGATTAGAAAATCTATATTGGTGTGAGGAAAACATGCTAGAACATAATGCTTATTCAGTAACAATAATTAATATAAATAATAATAATAATTTATGAAACAAACATATAACATATAAACATATTTGGAATCAGAAAAGAGTGAGGAGTTAAAAAAAAATTAATATACAGGGTGTTCCATTTAAAAAAATCGACATTGGCATTATTAAACAAATTTACGATGTTCATTTGTTTTGTCCGATAACAAATTCTGGCAGTTCAGGAGAAATCATGCAACTTTGGTAATTTAAAGGTTTTTCTAGGTCTTCAAATAAAAGCTCCAGGGGTGCTCCAAAATATACGGAAAAACCCTGTATGTAAGCAATCAATTAAAATAATTCAAACCAAACGTAGCCCTACTATTCTAACGGGCAGGCTATACTCATAGACAAGCGAGTTGCGCGCTCTCAAGGTTGTACTAAGCGCGGGCGGCGGCGGGCGACCGATTATCCGTCCCGATTCAACGCGCCCACTGTTCGCCAATCGCGATGCGACCTGTCGTCTGTCGATGCCGCTGACTCGCTGACGTTTTGTTTATTTGTTTTGAGTTATTTATTAGTTGTTATAAAGTTGGAAAATTTCGTCTAATATGAAGGTCAGTGATTTACAGAAGGTTGTGTTTAGTTCTCTGAGCTTAAGTGAAAAACTTGATTTAAAAAATGCAGGGCGGCCACTACCAATATTGAACATTGTACAAGTGCAATCAAAATGTAAAAGTAAGGCACAGTTTACGCGTAAGTTTGACAAAGAAATATATAATAAAATATTCTGGATATCTGGTTGTGAGGACAAAAATTTTTTTTTTGTTTCGTGTGTCTTATTTTTGGCGGGGATGATAATTGGACTAAAAATGGGGTGCAGGACTTAAAACATCTTTCAGAGAAAATAAAAAACATGAAAATAGTGCAAAACATCGTTATAATGTGATAAGTTTTGAAATGTTAGGACAAACTAATATAATTTAACTTGTTTAAGTAGTGCTTATGCTGATGAAATTAAAATTCACAACGAGAAAGTTAGAAAAAACAGACACGTACTTTCGAAAATAATAGACATTTTAATTTTTTTTAATTTAAAGCCAGCGACCCCCTGACTCACTAGTCACGAGCCGCCATTGAAAATACAGGGTGTTATGGAAACACTCTGTGTAGATAATTCTTAATACATTGCGAGCAAACATTATTTGCATGAAAGAGGGCCTTGCATCTAAGGACGTAATGCTTAGCCGTAGAGCTTAATACCTGTTGAGTGTCAGTAACTACCTGAATTAACAATCAATCAGTTATTCCGTCATCTTTGACAGTCGTTACAAGTATTTGATTCATCGCTAATTTTTTCAATTTCTTGAACAATTTACACAATTGGCTTTACGGAACAGCACAAAACATTCATGGTTGAAGCGTATTTTCGAAACAGGGTTAGAGTGGCAATACAATCCGGGTTTGTGCATGTTTGTGCATCGTTGCCTGAAAAGAACCGTGGCTGTGTTTAGGGAAACAGGTTCTATACAACACAAAAAAGCAGCAGGAAGACTATCTGTAAGAACAGAACAACTTGTTGCAAACGTTCGTGAAATATTGCAAAATACGCCAACAAATTGTATAAGACGCCTGTCCTAAGAAGTGGGAAGATCTTATGGATCATGCAGGACTATTCTTAAGAAGCAGCTATAAATTTATTTCCTTATAAAGTGCAAGTATTACAAGCCGCAGATTTTGAAAGACGCAGGAATTACTCTCAATGGTTTACCCAAAATTTATTGGAAATAAATGATTTATTAGACCTGACATTTTTTTCAGATGAAGCTTCCACCTCTCCGGTCAGAATACATGCATGTGGAGTAGTGAAAATCCCCATTTTTTTTGTAGAGTCCACATTGCACTCTCAAAAAATTGGTGTCTGGCTTCCCGAAGAAGAATTGTTGGTCCTATTTTTTTCCATGACACAGTTATAGCACAGCGGTATAGAGACAATATTTTGAATCCATTTGTAGAGCAATTACTTGACGACTAACTACGTTTTGGATATTTTTAACAGGGACGGTTCAACCGCCCATACAGCCGCCGAAACAATTAACTACTTACGCAATTTTTTCGACGACAGATTGATCAGTTTTCGATCAGACTTTGAATTTCCACCTAGATCACCTTGTTTAACGGTTATGGATTACTTTGTTTTTCTTCATTTAAAGAACACTATTTTTAAAACACCAGTTGCAAATTTAGAATAATTACAAGAAAGGATTATCCAAGAATGTGGTAACATTTCTCCAGAGATGCTGGTCAACACTTTCGAAAATATGAAGAGACGTGTCAATTAATGCTTGGAGGTGGCCAATTTCAGCAATTTATGTAATTATTTTTCTTATTCTTTCTGTATATTCTTACTTTGTTAATTTTGTAAACAACAAAAATAAATTTGTATTTGTCTACTCATTTTATTACTCATTAGTTTGGCATATCATGTCATAATATGATTTTGATAAAATTATAACCTAGATTTGGTTAGATATATCGTCCCCAAATCATTGTGATCTAAACCAAGCCCAACGTTTTTTAATCCAAGCCCTCTTTGATGCAAGCACGGTACCTTTGCACAGACTATCTATATGAAAATTATTTAACATTTGCAAGTGAGTTTGGCCTACTGAATTTTTTAAGAAACTTTACTGGCACCTGACAAACTCCATTCCGATTGCATAAAATGCCACTGGTCATCATGCCAGGGGGTCCGTTAAAGTCATCTCGCCACATCAAATTTATATCTCGCCCCGCTACTGGCGAAGAAAAAAAATTGCGTTCAGTTCACAAGCATGTATTATAATAGTGATGGGCTAAAATATGGAACAAATTCATTTAAAAATCAGGTATTCATTTTTTGAAAAAACGCTCGGACACGTCGATTATAATTCTTTCTTCCGGATTTTTTATCTCAAAAAGAAATTATACCGGGAGTGTCAAAAAGTAGATGTAGCAAAATTTTTTTGTTTTTTAAATAGAACCCCCCTATTTTTACTTATTACCCTAATTCTACGTCAAATTCTGCGCATAATTCATGTAGCATACTCTATCCTTATCTCTAACGGTTTCAGAGAAAAATTACATCATAAAAAAAATTCTTTAAAAAAAGGTTAAAAAATTAGTGTTGAAAATGCAAACCATTAACTTCTTGACAATATGCTAATCTACTTAAAAACCCTTCTAAAACATTATTTACAGTATTTTCATTAATTTGCCTAATTTCATATCTAATTTTAAATTTTAAAATTTTGTGGTTTATCCTTATACACTTTTGATTTCAAATAACCCCAAAGAAAGAAATCCATGGGTGTAAGATCGGGAGATCTTGCAGGCCATTCTATGGGTCCTCTTCTACCTATCCATCGTTCGGAAAATACAGTATTCAAATACTCTCGTCGAGCAAAATGAGGCGGAGCACCATCCTGCTGAAACCAAATAGACGCTTCTGGTAGTTAAAGCATTTTCAACACTTAATAAACAAATTTTTTAACCTTTTTTTTAAAGAATTTTTTTTTATGATGTAATTTTTCTCTAAAACCGTTAGACATAAGGATAGAGTATGCTACATGAATTATGCGCAGAATTTGACGTAGAATTAGGGTAATAAGTAAAAATAGGGGGGTTCTATTTAAAAAACAAAAAAATTTTGCTACATCTACTTTTTGACACACCCGGTATAATTTCTTTTTGAGGCAAAAAATCCGGAAGAAAGAATTATAATCGACGTGTTCGAGCGTTTTTTCAAAAAATGAATACCTGATTTTTAAATGAATTTGTTCCATATTTTAGCACATCACTATATAATTGACTCGATTAAAGATTTTACTGTTGGTAGCAATTTTGACGGATTAAACACTCAACACGTACATATACCATAAATTTGTATTCATGTTTTTGGATTTAAAGGTAGTTATTAGGTGTAACAGAAAATTGCCACTAAAGTTATTCTTAATATGTTACTCATAGTAAGTGGTAAATTTTCAATTATTTCTTGATAATTAGGTAAATTTATTGAAATTACCAAGTTGTAATGTGCCTTAGTAAGTACAGTTTGTAGGTAAATTACGCATAATTTTTTGTGTTTTTGATTCGTATCTAACGTTTTACATGTTTTGGATAAAACTACTTAATAAATTCATAACAATAATTATTATTTTTATCGTTTCAGAATTTCTTATTATTTTCAACAACGCTGTTTTTAATTTATGTCTTGTTAAATTTAAAGTTTATTTTAATTCATTTAAGTTGAAGAAATATTCCATAAAGTTGCCACAGTGGATCTTTGCCCGTGCGTCATCAATCAACGATCAGGACTCGACGTGGTTAATAACTCTGCATCCTTGTTTATTACAGTAACAAGTTTGAATAAAAGCATAAAAGAACGTCTCCAAAATTCCGCAATAATATAACGTGCTAGACAAGGATAAAACTATAAACGTCAGTTAATTACTTTCTTTATTTGTTTAGTTGACAACCGTTGTATTTTAGAACGTCATTGTCAACCTTATTTTGATCTGCCAATCTAATTCGTATTTTGTAAATCTGTGTGCCTTAAAACTGTTCCTGTTTCTAAAAATAGTTCTTTTTAGAGGTAATTATACCCACCATCTGTTTTGGCGGTAAGTATTCATGGATTTTTATAATAACTAATTTATTTATTTTAAATATTCTAACCGTGAAAGTTCTTTGAAATGTTTACGGCAGTGGCTAAATTCCCTTAAATGAAAGGATGTTAAAAATTTGACTTTTGCGATTTTAATAGTCAATAAAACACCAAACTTTTCTAGATTTTAAGCTTTAAAAATAGTATTAAGTGTATTAACATTTGTTTGTTAATTTCTTTTAGATAATAGAGAATGCCGGGAAAACTTAAAATAAATAATAATTTTTCGTGATATTATGTAGGTACGTCAAACGGTAGGCAGGCACGTCCATTTTATGAACTTAACTTAGTTTTGACTTTTTTCGTCTCGTAATTTTGATTTGATTCATACGATTTTGATGACGTAAAAGTGATGACGCACGGGAAAAGAATCACTGTGGCGACTTTACATAAACTTGAAAGTATGGGAACAAAAGAAAATCTAAAACATTTTCTCCACAATTTCATTAGAATAAAAAATACCATTCTTGCAAAGGTCTCAACTGGTTTCGAATGTAGAAACGTTCATCATCAGAAGACAGAAAAGGCTTTGCTGATGGTGTTAGCAGAAGAGAAAATGGTAGAAGGTCTACAACCTTAATGGAACTTTTATGGCGTATAAAAAGATGTTTTTGTATAACATACCGTGCGAGCAAAAATTATTTGCATCAAAGAGGGCTTGGATTAAAAAACGTAGAGCTTGGTTTAGATCACAATGATATGGGGACGATATATCTAAACAAATCTAGGTTAAAATTTTGTCAACTTCATATTATGACATGATATGCCAAACTAATGAGTAATAAAATAAGTAGACAAAAACAAATTTATTTTTGTTGTTTACAAAATTAACAAAGTAAGAATATACAGAAAGAAAATGAAAAAAAATTACATAAATTGCTGAAATTGGCCACCGCCATGCTTCAAGCATAATTCACACGTCTCTTCATATTTTCGAAAGTGTTGACCAGCATCTCTGGAGAAATGTACATTCTTGGATAATCCTTTCTTGTAATTGTTCTAAATTTGCAACTGGTGTATTAAAAATAGTGTTCTTTAAATGGGGAAAAACGAAGTAATCCATAACCGTTAAACAAGGTGATCTAGGTGGTAATTCAATGTCTGATCGAAAACTGATCAATCTGTCGTCGAAAAAATTGCGTAAATAGTTTCGGCGGCTGTATGGGCGGTTGCACCGTCCGGTTGAAAATATCCGGAACGTAGTTCGTCGTCAAGTAATTGCTCCACAAATGGATTTAAAATATTGTCTCTATACCGCTGTGTTGTAACTGTCATGGAAAAAAATAGGACCAACAATTCTTCTTCGGGAAACAGCTAACCAGACACCAACTGGTTTTGAATGTAGAAACGTTCATCATCAGAAGACAGAAAAGGCTTTGCTGATGGTGTTAGCAGAAGAGAAAATGGTAGAAGGTCTACAACCTTAATGGAACTTTTATGGCGTATAAAAAGATGTTT
The DNA here is from genome assembly GCA_963969555.1 of Polydrusus pterygomalis. NCBI lineage: Eukaryota > Metazoa > Arthropoda > Insecta > Coleoptera > Curculionidae > Polydrusus > Polydrusus pterygomalis. Next base: position 29,107,162 of record OZ018379.1, read on the forward strand.
TTGTATAACATACCGTGCGAGCAAAAATTATTTGCATCAAAGAGGGCTTGGATTAAACAACGTAGAGCTTGGTTTAGATCACAATGATATGGGGACGATATATCTAACCAAATCTAGGTTAAATTTTGTCAACTTCATATTATGACATGATATGCCAAACTAAGGAGTAATAAAATAAATAGACAAATACAAATTTATTTTTGTTGTTTACAAAATTAACAAAGTAAGAATATACAGAAAGAAAAAGAAAAATAATTTCATAAATTGCTGAAAGTGGCCACCGCCATGCTCCAAGCATAAATTCCCTAGTCTTTTCATATTTTCGACAGTGTTGACCAGCATCTCTGGAGAAATGTTACCACTTTCTTGGATAATCCTTTATTGTAATTGTTTCGAAAATACGCTTCAACCATGAATGTTTTGTGCTGTTCCGTAAAGCCCATTGTGTGAATTGTTCAAGAAATTGGAAAAATTAGCGATGAATCAAATTACTTGTAACGACTGTCAAAGATTATGGAATAACTAATTGATTGTTAATTCAGGTAGTTACTGACATCCAACAGGTATTAAGCTCTACGGCTAAGCATTACGTCCTTAGATGCAAGGCCCTCTTTGATGCATATAATTTTTGCTCGCACGGTACGACTTTATCTATCCGTTTTTTTAAAGAAATTGAAATTCAAAAACTCTTACACTGGCGAAACTCCCATTAGTACAAGTTTCCATAAAATGTTAGAAATAATTATTTGTTAAACAAATAAGAAGGAAGAAATGAAACTAGAAACCAAACGGGACGAGCCTTTTAAAATTTTAATTTAAAGCGAACCCTTTTCGCGCCAATGTTAATGAGTTTCTTAGGCAAAGAAGAAGAGAAGATTCTTATTACATTTTAATTGAGGTGATGTGTACGGCCATATTGATGCACAACAATACCTTGGGCCCTTTGTACTTAAACTTTTAATAGATACTTCTTTTCGCATTCATTATCAGTGAACTGGCAGAGCGGCAGCCACCGCACCGACCCGCGTTAATCAACCGAAATTTAGATATTATATTTTCGTTTGAAAAGTTACTCCGGCTGACAGTGCCGTAGACTATGTTGACCAAAAGAAAATAAACGAAAAAAATTAAAAAAATATAATATTAGTCATAATTTTAAGCTCGTAGTGAAGTATTAGATTTATCATACCGAGCGAACAAAAATTATTTGCATCAAAGAGAGCTTTGATTAAAAAACGTAGGGCTTGGTTTAGATCACAATGATATGGGGACGATATATCCAACCAAATCTAGGTTAAAATTTTGTCAAATTCATATTATGCCAAACTAATGAGTAATAAAATAAGTAGACAAATACAAATTTATTTTTGTTGTTTACAAAATTAACAAAGTAAGAATATACAGAAAGAAAAAGACAAATAATTACCTACATAAATTGCTGAAATTGACCACCGCCATGCTCCAAGCATAAATCCACACGTCTCTTCATATTTTCGAAAGTGTTGACCAGCATCTCTGGAGAAATGTTACCACATTCTTGGATAATCCTTTATTTTTGTTTTCAAAAATAGTCCTGCATGTTCCATAAGATCTTTCCACTTCTTGGGACAGGCGTCTTATACAATTTGTTGGCGTATTTTGCATTATTTTACGAATGTTTGCAACAAGTTCTTCTGTTTTTACAGATGGTCCTTCTGCTCCTTTTTTGTGTTGTATAGAACCTGTTTCCCTAAACACAGTTACGGTTCTTTTCAGGCAATGATAAAAATTCCCAGCCATAAAAGCAGCGTTAGGAAAATGTTCGTAAAAATCGTCCATGCACAAACCCGGATTGTATTGCCACTCACCATTTACTTTAACCCCGTTTCGAAAATACTCTTCAACCATGAATGTTTTGTGCTGTTCCGTAAAGCACATTGTGTGAATTGTTTAAGAAATTGGAAAAATTAGCGATGAATCAAATTACTTGTTACGACTGTCGAAGATGACGGAATAACTGATTGATTGTTAATTCAGGTAGTTACTGACACCCAACAGGTATTAAGCTCTACGGCGAAGCATTACGTCCTTAGATGCAAGGCCCTCTTTGTTGAAAACAAATGTTAGCTCGCGCGGTACAAGAGGTTCGCCCGCCTAAATATTGTAGCTACGAGCCAATTAAGCGGCAAGCGGGGCGCATGCGCATGTTTCACGTTCAATGCTGCGTTGCCATACTATAATTTATATTCGCAGAGTAGTACAAAGCCGCCAAAATGCCATGAGTTTTTAAATACAAACAGCTGGATTAGTATTGTACAGGGTGGCCAAATAAGCGAGGTAAGCGGCTGTATCTCAGGAACCGTTAATCGTACAGCTTTCGGAAAAAAATTATATGAGTAAAGCGATCATGAGAAAATTCTGGAAATTACTCTCAAGTTCCTCATTTCGCCGCAAGGGGGCACAATTGAAAATTGTTTTTTTTTAATTTTAAATTTCTCCTAAAATTTCCATATTAAGGTATAACTCTAATTACATCATTGGAAAGCTTAGACAATTCTGCACCATTTTGGTTTAAGGCTTGTTGGCGTACCGACCTTGATAAGAGTGGAGGAAGCTATTGAATGTGTAAACATTAAAATCGCTGTAACTTCTAAACGCCTTATACGATTTTACTAAATTTAAGCTTGTTTGGAAGGGAAAGGTAAGTACTTTCAATCATCGTGTCCAATGGTACACGATAGTTTCTAATAAAATTGCTAAAGGGCGCAATTTGTAATAATAACAGTTTTTTTATTTTATCCCGAAAATTCAAATCATACGGTATAACTATGACATCATATTCAGAAAGTGAATTGAATTTGCAAGAAAAAATGTAAAGAACGCAGTTCGATATTGTTGTTCGTTCCAGAGTTATTGCCAAAACAATAATTTTAAATTCAAATTGCGCCCTCTAGCATTTTATTAGAAACTATTGTGTACCAGTGGATATAACAATTAAAGGTACTTACCTTTCTCTTCCAAATGACCTTAAATTTAGGAAAATTGGATAAGTCGTTTAGAAGTTACAGCGATTTTAATGTTTACACTTTCACTTGATAAGAGTGGGAGAGGCTATTGAAAGTGTAAACATTAAAATCGCTGTAGCTTCTAAACGACTTATCCGATTTTACTAAATTTAAGGTCGTTTGGAAGAGAAATGTAAGTACCTTTAATTGTCATATCCAAAGGTACACAATAGTTTCTAATAAAATTACTAGAGGGCGCAATTTGAATTAAAAATTATTGTTTTGGCAATAATTCTGAAACTAACAACAATATCCAACTGCGGTCTCTACATTTTTTCTTGCAAATTTAATCTACTTTCCGAATATGGTGTCATAGTTATACCGTATGATTTGAATTTTCGGGATAAAATCAAAAAAACTGTTATTATTACAAATTGCGCCCTCTAGTAATTTTATTAGAAACTATCGTATACCATTGGATACGACGATTGAAGGTATTAACCTTTCCCTATTAAACAAGCTTAAATTTAGTAAAATCGGATAAGTCGTTTAGAAGTTACAGCGATTTTAATGTTTACACATTCAATAGCTTCCCCCACTCTTATCAAGGTCGGTACGCCAACGAGCCTTAAATCAAAATGATGCAGAATTGTCTAAGCTTTCCAATGGTGTAATCAGAGTTATACCTTAGTACGAGAATTTTCGGAGAAATTTAAAATTTAAAAAAATAATTTTGAATTGTGCCCTCTTGCGGCGAAATGAGGAACTTGAAAGTAATTTCCAGAATTTTCTCATGATCGCTTTACTTATATAATTTTTTTTCCGAAAGCTGTACGATTAACGGTTCCTGAGATACAGCCGCTTACCTCGCTTAGTTGGCCACCCTGTACAGTCCTTAAAATAAAACTAATAATAATAAATTTATAATACCTAACCGAAATGACGAAAAATAAAATGTTTGTTATTCAACTTAAATAATAAACAGCAAGAAAATTTAGTCGCTGAAACCTGACGCGTGAGCTTGCTACGGTCCACTACTGAACCTGGGAACTTTCAGGATGAAACCAATATCAGCTGTTAATGTCACCTGTAAGAAAGTGTCAACGTCAAAACGCTTTGTTTTTAGCAAAAGTTGACTCTAATAATGAGGCAGACGTTCTACGAAAGCCATGTCCAGTAGGCTGGGCCGAAAAAGTGAAAAATTGGAAATTGCAAATGGTATATTTGCCAATATCTGACTATACATCTAAAAGTAATTTGTGGAAAATTTTATTAAAATCCGTAAATGTTTCGCCGCGCCCCTGTGACCTTGAAAATTAGTAAAAAGGCCGATTTTTCAATATTTAATATTTTTTAAATCCAAAATTATAATTTTTTTGTGACTTTTTGTGGATGTGGAAATGTGTATAAAAATAATTATTTCAATAAAATATTTTTCTGTTGGATGGAAATTACAAATTTGTCTCTGAAAACGTTAAATTACGTGTACAAATATACCATTTGCAATTTCCAATTTTTCACTTTTTCGGCCCAGCCTATTGTCCAGTGTATAATGATGAATTGGAAAGATTTAGGAATGCTGTTACTTTTCGAGATAGTTTTCCAAATTTATTTTTACCCGATTGTTTTGATAACGAACGAAATATCTCGAATGATCGATTCTGTTTCTGGTATTATAGTTTTAACCAAAACTGATTTATCCAAATTAGCTATATCGTCCACAGCCAACTCAACTAACTCCCTATGTCTACAGGCTAAAGTAGGAGCTACTAAAAATAATTATATTTATGAGTACTAATTAAAATACTTATCAAATGTTTAATAAAATCAGTAATTTTCATCATAAAAAGCTAGGTCTGGAACATCCAATTAAAATGTATCAAACTGGTCCCCTGTTAATATCTGGGCTTGTATACTTCGTTTCCTTTTTACAGCAGGGTAATTGACTTGTAATATTTCCTGATATTGATATTACTTTTAATATTGAACATGGTCTTCAACATGGATTAATGTACCCACAGCGTTGAAGGCTAGAACGACTAACGACAAAAATGTTTTGGCAGATACGATTTTTATTTTGTACCAAAGTTTAAAATAACCCTTTTTGTAACGCCATTGGATTTCGCCTTTGTAAAATGAATAAATAAGGTTTAGGGGCTGTTTTAATTATTATTTTCCCAGGGCGAGCGCCTTCTTAATTTCTACACAAAGTTTATTTAAAAGGAAATATTATCTCTTAATCTAATGAAGGCGTTCAGCATTATACGTTCCTCTTTTACTTCCTTCCCTCCCTTTCCTAATATTCTCTTTAAATGCGATTTACGAAAAATATGTAGAGATGCAGGAATAATTATTGTCAAAATTAAATTGGTCACGATTCGCTTTAAAAAATTTAAAAAAAATCATACACTTTATACAGTGTGACCAGTAAAATCCGCATCATATGGGAGTTTTTTTTAATAATAGCTTTATTCGAAATTTGACTTTGGCATCAAGTTCTGCTTCGATCGAGATGAAAATTAAGCAAAAGAAATAGTAGTCACGTGATTCGCATTATCTGTCAAATTTTAATTTTTTTCAAAAAATAATTCAAAAGTGGGGTTATTTCTGAAAATATCGAAAAAAGTTATTGGAAAAAGTTTTTTTAAATACAGTTTCTAGCCCACATGCAAAATTTTAGCTGCATAGGATAATTTTGATTTTTTACCCACCACTAAGATTTATTTTCCACTTAACTTAACACTTAACACTTTACTGATGACACTGTGTTCTTTTTTGTCTTAATATTAAGGTGTATTACTTTCAGACACAAACTACGTTTTCAAAAATACTTATTTTATAAAGTTACCTTATACAGGGTAAAAAACAAATATAGGGGAGAGGCGGGGAATGGTACGCAGTGGGTAACGGTACGCATCCAGCTGTAGCAGAAACTGCTCGATCGATGTCGCGGACCATCGTTTGTAATCGTCACTAAACGCTATTAAAAGGAGCCCTTGAAATCTCATTCACTTTCACGTGTTCGTTTGGTCCGTATAGACAAATTTCGTTTTTTGGTGTTTTCATTATAATATTTGTGCCTGACTAACATAAAGGTAAGTTATTTTTTTGCATTTAGAGGTAGCTCTTATTTTTATGATCGTATCATGGTTATATTCGAAAATTAATTACGTACCAATTTGGGTGCAATATTATCAGGAATATATTTTATTCATATGTATGTGTAATGGCGCCAATCGGGTAATGATACGCAAAGTGCTTATCATTACCCAACATTAAATTGTACGTCACTTTGTCTGTTATTTATTGTATGATTCTTTTTAAATTATTGGTTTCTTATTTTAGATGCCAAGCAAGTACGAAAGGAAAACATATATTGCAACAAAAAAAGTTAGTGTTACTGAACCACTGCCTTCTTATTCAGGTAAAGGTAACAGACAAAAAAAGGGACTAAACTAAAATCGAAAGTTCTGACGGCTACTTCAATGAAGTTGATACTAAAAGAAAAACAACAAAAAACGAACAAAACACAAAGAACCAAACAACCTAACAAACCAACAAACAACAAGAAACCAAAAAAGAAAAGAAAAATGGAATTGGATTCTGACACATCAGAAGAGGATGGAGTTGATGAGAATGAATTGGTGTACGATGACGAATTGGATGACGTAGTTGGAATGTCAAACCAAACAGACCAATGTTTGATCCGCCAAGATTTGGCAAAAATGGAGAAATTTGGACACTAAAAGGAACCTTGTTCTTAATTTCTAGTTGTGTTGTAATACCAGTTTACTTGCGTTTTTCTAACTTTTCAACTATTTTGCTAGCGTCTTTCCAAATAAATTTTACTTTTTTTAGTACTGTTTGTAATTTTCTTTTGCGTACCGTTACCCGACAGCTTGCGTACCAGTAACCTCCACAGAGGGTAATCATGCGCAAAGCACAAAATTTGGTTTTATCAATTTTTTTCATAGTATTTTTATTTTAAGTAAAATTTTCCATTATTCCATTAAAGAAGACATCTAAGACAATGATTTTGCTAAGGCTGTGACCTGTGACATATAAAGTTTTAGACTTATACTAAGTTTGCCCTAGCCCTATTTTGATTTTGTAGAAAAACACACATTTAATATGGGGCTACTTTAAAGAAAATGTATCTGAAATAAAGCATTGTCAAAACTAAGAAGTTTTATGTGGGTTGGGTTGAGTCTTATTTTGCAAAAGTGGTGTGCAATTTACCAAATATAGGTAAAAAATCAAAATTATCTTATGCAGCTGAAATTTTTGATGTGGGCTAGAAACTGTATTTAAAAAAGCTTTTTCTAATAACTTTTTTCGATGCTTTCAGAAATAACCCCACTTTTGAGTTATTTTTTGGAAAAAATTAAAATTTGACAGATAATGCGAATCACGTGACTACTATTTTTATGCTTAATTTTCATCTCGATCGACGCAGAACTTGATGCCAAAGTCAAATTTTAAATAAAGTTATTAATAAAAAAAATCCCATATGATGCGGACTTTACTGGTCACACTGTATAACAATATTATTATAAATTTTGTTTTAAAATCATATTAAGGTAAAAGTATCAATATGCTTGCCAACCAATAACCTACTTTGCATATAATCTAATTTTTTTCCGACATATTAAATAAATAGCAAAGAATTTCATAAATTATTTTAGGAGAATATAAGAACGAAAAATATTGGGTGAGATTTTTTTATTATTATGTCATGGTTTTTTTATTATACTATTCTCCCAAAATTAACAATAAAATAAAGATATATTTTTGTAAAATATGTCAGTTATTACGTAAATAATTTGCAGACGATATTGATTTTATTATTAAATGCTAGTTAATGAAATAATAAACAAAAAAACTTTCTTATTGATTTTACGCCGAAAAGTTATTCTTTATAAAAAATTCTGCCTGTCGAGAAAATAAATTTCCCATATAAAAATTTTAGATCAGATGTACAGGGTGTTAATAAATTAAGAAAACATGAAAATGCTTTAAGAGTACCATTATTTATTATTTTAGACAAAATGTGCATGAAAAAAAGTTATTTATAATCCAAAATAAAGCCTAAACACAAAATTTTAAATCTGAATTCTAATTTTTGTTTTTTATTTTTTACAATAGAATTTATGAATTTATCAACACCCTGTACATCTCATCTAAAATTTTTATATGGTAAATTCATTTTCTCGACAGGCAGAATTTTTTATAAATAATAACTTTTCGTCGTAAAATCAATAATAAAGATGGTTTTTCCTCTTGTCAACTCCATTCAAGGACACACTGTATATGATATTAAATATTATGACATTGATATTGACATTGAACCTGTCAGCACCGGCTCCTTTAAATCGCACAGCTAAGGTGTGCAATGTGGGATATACTTTCCAAGTTTGTTCTATAAAAATATGTATTCAATCAATTTAAACATAAGGAAAGAAACTATTCTTACATTGATAGCTGATAAATTGGAGAAAATGTTTTTGTGCCGAGCCCTTCGGGCACGGCACTGTTCCAATTCATTAGGTTAATTTCATACTTTTCACGAAACCATTTGTTAGCAACCTCTAATTGTAAAGCATTTCAATTCGCGATAAAAAAATAAATATAGTTTCTTCACAACCCAAGTTCGTTTTTTTTTCGTACCGAGGATTGTCGCTGCAAGAATCCGAAATTTAAAAGAAGGTTAGTATCTACCTAAATAACGAAATATTAAAAAAATAAAATAAAAAAAAAGACGCGCCTGGAATTGAACCCGGGATCATCGCGACCATAAGTTGTAACCTATACCATTAGGCCAACGACCACTTTGAAAATCACTACATAGTATAAAACAAAGTCGCTGTCGCTGTCTGTCCGTCCCTATATATGCTTAAATCTTTAAATCTACGCAACGGATTTTGAAGCGGTTTTTTTAATAGATAGAGTGATTCAAGAGGAAGGTTTATATGTATAATACATGCATAATATTGTAGAGAAACACTGATAAATTTAGAGGTTTCTAATGTGATGTCGTAAATAAACACATTTTAGACCCGCGTGCGAAGCCGGGGCGGGTCGCTAGTAAATTATAATATAAAATATTGTGAAATGTGGAGTATCGAAAAAACTCACATAAATATATTTTTTTTATTGATACCCTATTTCGCTTATTTAAAGTACGCCTCAGCGTGTTTAAATCCCACTTTCAAAAACGCGCGTGTTTTAAAGTTACCATGGCAACATCAACAACCCGTGAAACGTGAAGTCTAAAATATGTCAACTTTTTAATTATTGATTTGACAGAATTACCTTTTAACGTCAAATAATAGCTATTTATACAATAAGTTGCGAAATGAGTGTCTTTTAGGCACGCGACGTGAAATTGTCCAACGAGGCAAAGCCGAGTTGGACAACATGTCAAAGTGACTAAAAGACATTGTTTCGTAACGAATTGTATACAATATTTTTTCTACTGAGGTTTTATAATAAAAAACCTAATTTTACTAACATTTTATTACCTATGTTTCATTGACACTTGCCAAAAAATATTAAATTTTACCTAGTCTGTCGTTACGTTTTAATTGTAAATAATTAACTGCGTTACTTTTAAGCACGTTGCTCCTGGTAACGTGCTTAAAAGTTTTATAAGCACGCTGCGCTTAAGAGGAGGTTATTAAAAAACCATAATGACAATCGAAAAGAGGTTATTATAAAACGTCAGCAGAAAAAATATTTTTTTAAGCAATACACAACCAATGTCAACGGTGACAACAATGACTCTTATGTGACAGATTGGAAGTTATTTTTTTTCTCCTCATTTTCATGACAACGACAGGTATATCACATCACGAATTCGACCATTTCACTTACTTACTAAGTTATTATTTCCATTTTTTGTGATATAAATACCAATAAGTGTACCAATAAAAAAAAATAATGTAAAGTATTCGTGATGTGTTGCTCTATTTCAAGCAGTCCGGCTGCGCCGTCGTGCTTGCAAAATCGCGCGTGTTTTAAAGACCTTAATATCCACTTATACTTTAATATACTATTTTTTCATTGTTTTTGATCAGACAGGAAATAAAAAGGTCCAAAACCAGTATTTCATATATTAGATAGTCTCAAAATGTTATTATAACAGAACTATAGAAATTGAAGTTAAAATACCTAATAAAAAATATAATATATATATAATAAAATACCTAAAAATGAATTTGAAAAATTGAATGAATTGTTTTACCTTGTTTTTGGATTACTCTGTAGGTATACATGAAACTACCTTAAAAAAATTGCAAGAAAAATAAAGAATTGGCGGGTCCGAGAATTTTTTCGAAAAAGAAAAATTTTAAATGAATTGGTTCCAACCTTTAGGTTGTTTCGTATACTGATGTGATATAGCCCACATAATTGAAAATGTACCTGATAGAGGCATATCAAACATAAAAAAGAAACTAAGTTGATTTGAAAATTCAATATAATGCGCATTTTAAAAATATTCTGTTGCAAACAGATCAGAAATATGATTGAAGCAGAAAACCACACCGAAGAGGCCGGAGGCGATATAATTTAAATATAATGATCGTTTGTTCGCCACTTAAATTTAAATAAAACAAACATTTTTCTTCGACATCGGCGGCGGGCATTAAGCTCCCGGAATCTTGTTACTGTTGAACGACACCGGAATAAATCGTTTGCCAATAGCAGGAGAAGCAGCATCAGAGCAGCACATTTGAATAGCAATTTGGCATAAGGGGGCGAATTCTAATCAGTTTTTACGAGAAGCGATTTTATAATAACAGCGCCCAGATAGCTGTGCGCCATGTCTCGATGTTTTTAGCGATTTCACTTCATGATTGTATGGTTGAAATTTGCTTTTGCTATGTTAATGGCATAACGTCACATCCAGAAAAAAATTCTCTGTTTTCTAAAGTAATTTCAGTGGTGTGGTATGAGCATTATTACAGGCACGAGTTGAAAATTTTGCTAAGACGAGGTCGATGACCAAGTCGAGGTAATTCCACGAGTTCTGTAGTATGCCATAGTGCACGTGTAATGTACAGTTGACGACATATAAATTCGTACACTTCACCCATACATAACTCAATTACAACAAAATTGGGTAAAACGGGTTTCCCACCTTGCTGCTTATACCTGGATAGAACACCAGCTAGTAAATTATTGGTATGGACGATTTTTTACCATACCTAAGTATAGTGTTTCTTAGGTCAATTTAATAACATAAAACAGTATGAAAGTCCTAACCATAGGCGACCCAAACAAATAATTAAAATGCGTATACACACTTATAAGTTTGTTTAACATTAGGTGTTTGTACATACTACACTTTATAAACCCACTGTATAGTGTATATATAATAATATATTAAAATAATAAATATAAGGTAACTCAAAGGTTCTATTCACAAAACTAAAACCAGAAAAATAAACCTGACACGGCACGACACTGCTCAGAAAATGCTTTAATTTTTTTTACCAGAACTCCATTCTGGGACCATTCCCCGGCCCGTCCATAAGTTCCAAATTACGTATATTTTATCTTCGTCTCTTCCACGCCATCCGCGGTCACTGGCCTATCTCTGTCTGACAGAATCGATCGTTAAACGGGCTGGGGACCGCTTCTGCTATACCAGCCGCAGGTAACTGGCGCTTATCACCCCTAACAACGTGCATACATTGTGAACGGTTGCCAGTTCTACAAAATTTTCTGGTTTGTTAATATATTATGTATAAGTATATGAGAAGCAAGGGTTTGTTAATTAGTTGATTTTAAACACTGAAAACACTTTTTGTCTTGATTTCAGTTATATTGTTTCTTAAGGACTAAAGAATGTATTATTATAACAATGAATGGCTTGTTATTTTTTTCTGTCACACTCAAAACTCCTCGGTTTAAAGTATATTTGCAAACTAGCTTTCAAAGAAAGTAACTGACTAACAATTGAATACTGATATAAATGAAACATCTTTAATAAAAAAACTTAAAGAATTGAAGAAGAAAGATCTGACAACCCTGGTTCTGAGGTTGGCCTCTTTGAGACTGTTTACCGCCGTATGGAATGATTGGAATGTCCTCAAACTAAGTGTGAAATGTTTATTTCTAAATATTTTGTGTTCAAATTACAGCCGCGAAATAAGAGAATTATAAAATAAAACAAGGAAAACTACAAAAGTATAAAGCCAAAAAGGGTAAATTTATAAACAAACAACAAACAACAAACAAAATACGTATATTTAATTGCTGAGCCATTCGATTCTAACACTAATCGTAATCTTCTTTGCATTGATAAAATAATACTTCTGGTGTAATCCGGAGTTAGCCCTTTCCAAATTTCTTCTATTTTATCAAATAACTCTATTTCATTCTGTGGTTTAAAATTTATTTTGTCCATTTTTTTTTACCATCAATCCCCAAACATTTTCAATTGGATTTAAACCAGAACTTCTTGAGCACCAAGACCCAAGGCAGACATGTTACGTTGTTTTATCTAAACCAGTTTCCTATATTTCTTGCAGTATGCACAAGGCAGTTATTCTGCTGAAATATAAACTTATTTCCTTCAAAAACTATCGCGGCAGAAGGAAGAAAAACATTTTCCAAAATCTGAAGATCTATATTACTGTTTAGTGTTCCACCAATATTCCAGCATATACCTGCACCGTAAACACTTATCCATGCAAACACATTAACGGAAAACCGTCCACTGGTTTGCTTTTTTTGAGTATACTTCTCATCATATCGGGAATTTGGTGGTCTATATTCGAATCCTTTCATCTTCCATTATATTATGTAGACTAAAAGTTTTCTCATCGGAAAAGATAACATTTTGCCAAAAAAAAACTCATTTTCTGGTAAATACTGTATAGCAAACCCAATTCTTTGTTCCTTATCACTATTTTTTAAAAACGGTTCGGATGCAGCTACTCGATTTTTTAATTCGAAACATTGTCTTACGTTGAGAGTTTTTTTTGCAAAATCGTTTATAATTTCGTCGATATTTAATGTTTTAACAAACACGTGTTCGATACTGATTAAGGATACATCCGAAAGGCGTTGTTGTCCAATGGTGTTACGTAAATGGGTTTTTACTATTTTAAGTTTGGAAAAATATTGTTCCGCTGATGCCACACTAACTGGTAAAGTTAGAAATAACATCACTGCACTAGATACTTACAGCAGGAAAATTTGAGAACACACTCATTTTTTATTAATAAATAATCCGCAAGTTCATACACTGTTTTTAATTTTCAAATACTATCTCCAAGTCTCTTTCTGAGGCTTAAACTTTGACTAGGAAAGTTAATGGACAAGTCTTTATAATATATGGTTTGTAAATTCCGCGCTTTTACGTATAATTCTTCTTCACTTGACGAAATTAAATTCTCAGGATATAAAAAAATAAAAGTAATTATGAAATGAAATAAGTACCTATGAAAAGCAAACCTGGCAGCAAATTTTGGAGGGGCCGTCAGTGTGGGCCCCCCGCGGTGCGGGGTCTGCGTGGGTTTTTGTTGCGTCACTGATGGGTTTACAGATTTCCTTCTTTAAAAACCCATACCATTAAAACACTTCAGATGTACGTACCCACTTCATTATTACGAAAAAGGTAGGTAAACGACAAGCCTTATTTTAAAGAAAAAGTTCACTAAATGAAACAATGGCAATTTTTCCAAATAATAGGTGTACTATTTTAAACATTTTCAATACATAAATCATGTTTTGGGACATTCTGCGTTGAAAATAATCGGACTTATTTTAAAGCCAAATTTGCCACATTCCATGGTGGCATTTTTATGAATCGCCGATCACGAAGTACAATAAGTTTTAATAAAAATCCAATATCTGGTCAATTAATCATCTCGATAACATTTCGAGTGACAATGCACAAGTCGTATAGTATTGTCGGCCGAACTGACGAATTACAATATAACCATTTTTCATAAAAAAAACAGACCATTATACCATACCGCCTTTTGACAATCGCTGATGGCCGTGACTTTTGGTTATTATTTTATTATTACGCGTTGACGCCAATGCCAGTGTAATTTAATAGTTATTTATATTACTAGTATGGTATGAGTATGAGCTTCATTACAGTAACGAGCGGGGAATATTGCTAATATTAATATAATATTAATTCTAGACTGGGTAGATATCGCTAATCGTCAGCCGACAAGGGCGCCCATAGGGGGGCAAGGGTAGGCACTTGCCCCCCTAGAATTTGGTTTCAGATCATAAATTATTATAAATTTAAATTTATTATCATAATATTTAAAAATATCAATACTATGCGTAATCGATATGTTAAAATACCATCACTACTACGGGAGACGTTTGACATTGCGGCGGACGTCAGACTCCCAGCCTGGGAGTCCCAGGCACAGGCATACTGCATCGTGATCGTGGCCTCAAATATCCGAAGTTAAGACACCCGCAGTAAATCGGAAAATATTTTAACTTGCGTTACAGCTTTGCCCAGTAATCCAGTAATCATCCGCGTAGTTATTTAATTTAATTAGCTTAGTGCATTCAAAATAAGGTAGGTATGTGTGAATATACCTACCTAAGATATCGTAATGTTTGGATTTTCATAGTTTTTTTAAGGGAATAATCAAGTAGGTATTGTATTTTAGACTATAATCAAGTAGGTATTGTATTTTAGACTATTAGGGAGTGGCCTTTAACTACTTTTTAATTTTTATGGTAAAAACGGCGGTATTATAGAAAGATTTTTGGGTTTTCACGATGTTTTAACAGTTTATTTTATAGTGAATTTTTGAGAAATTTTTGGCGTGGTCCTGAAAATTTTTCTCCCGACTATCCTGCTCGTCTCTTTGTAGGTAGGTAGATATTTCAGTTTTTAGTTTAACTTATTTTTAACATTTAATTTCAGAGTGAATTTTTGATTTTGGGCGTGGTCGCGAAAATTTTTCGCCTGCAGCGCAACGGCGCATTTTTGCGCCTGTGGCGCTTCTTTTCTAAAACTTAGCCTCCCCATCTAAATCAGTCATGAGCCGTCACTGCTTGCCCCCCCCCCCCCCTTGGAGAATTTTCTATGGGCGCCCTTGTCAGCCGAGGGTGCATCTCATATTAGTACTAAAAATTTGTATTAAAAAATATTTTCCTTATTTTCTTTTTCTCTATTTACAATAATTGCTTTTTTTGCCACACCTTCCTATGGAACGCGAAGGGGAAACATATCGCCAAATTGTCATTATAACAACTGACCAAAACTAGAAAATAAAAAGAAATGTTGCAAAATTTCCATTTTCTCGTATAGACAGGTAGTTTTTGGAGACGTCATCGTATAGTGCTCGACTTCCTATTTCCAATGCCGTCTCGCTCGATTTGCTACGACTTTTCGTTACTGAAATATAATATGATATTTAATATTATTAAATTGATATTGATATTGAACCTGTCAAGCACCGGCTCTTTAAAATCGCACAGCAAAGGTGTGTAATATGGGATATACTTTCCAAGTTTGTCTTGATGTATTCAATTAATTTAAACATAAGGAAAACTATTCTTACATTAATTGCTGATAAATTGGTGAACATGTTATTGTGCCGAGCCCTTCGGGCACGGCACTGTTCGAATTCGTTCATTTAATTTCATACTTTTGACAAAACCATTTATTTTGTTAGCAACCTCTAATTATTGTAATGCATTTCATTTCGCGATAAAAAATAAATACAGTTTCTTCACAACCCAAGTTCGTTTTCTTCGTACCGAGGATTGTCGCTGTAAGAATCCGAAATTTAAAAAACTATCAGTACCTACCTAAATAACGAAATATTAAAAAAATAAAAAGACGCGCCTGGAATTGAACCCGGAATCATCGTGACCACAAGTCGTAACCTATTATATACCACTACCTTTTTTTGATTTGTCTAATCACTACATAGTATAAAACAAAGTCGCGGTCGCTGTCTGTCCGTCCCTCTGTATGCTTAAATCTTTAAAACTACGCAACTGATTTTGAAGCGGTTTTTTTAATAGATAGAGCGATTCAAGAGGAAGGTTTATATGTATAATACATGCATAATATTGTAGAGAAACACTGATAGATTTAGAGGTTTCTAATGTGATGTCGTAAATAAACATATTTTAGACCCGCGTCGCTAGTCATCAATATAGCTCTCGGCGACAGTCGTCGATTTCCAGACTCCAAGTTCCTTGACATTAGTGATTCCTGCTCCAGAATTGGCCAAGATGGTAGCCGAGGAACGACGGAAACTATGACCTATACAGTGTATAGGTATATAGTGTATACTGCTCTGGATTTTTCATTCAGATATGCAGCTATTTCCGAAGGCGTTTTACTGAATGAATTTATTACATCACATTGAGTATTACATATTTCTTGTCTATACTGCACAAAAAACTTGATACTATTTGTTCCTTTATTGCGGCACCAGTAATCAAAATGTTTTTATTGTTTCTCATATTTTTGATGAGATTTAGCTGGCAATAAATTTTTGCAGAGTCGGGAATTACGAATAAAAGGTAAAAGAGAGAAACACTTGCAACGGCTTCTCACGTTTCAGAAAATTGTCTACAGCTACCAAAATAAATATATTAATTTTCCCTACCAATGAGATAATTAAGTATTGTTACTTTTCGCATTAAAATTTTTATCCGCATGACCTGCGAAAAGTACTACTTTGCGCACGCTCTTAGGAAAAAATGTTTTTTTAACATCTTTACTACAGATAACATACATGGACCACTGTATATAGATTTCTGTATTAAAATTAGCAATTTAAAAAAGAAGTGATACAAAAATGTCGAATTTTGCGTTTATTTACTTTGAAGAATTAATAAAGAAGCCAAAAAGCAATTAAATCGTGGAAAAAAAGTTGGCGACAACGATCAAAACAACATAAAAATTACCATGCAAATGAATTCGACACTAATAAAAACATCATCTAAATTTGGTGCGTGTATTCAAATGACGCGAGCGTCAAAAGATGTTCTGTCCCTAATTTGCGTTCTGCCTGCCGATTCTGGACAAATTTTGAAAGCTGAATATTACAGGGCTGGCTCGGTCCATTGGCTTTTAAGTAAAATCTAAAAAAAAAAAATCGTAAAATAATAATATTATTATTGTTATCGATGTTATTTATTTTAGGAATCAAAACTCTTGGTTTTTTGCCTGGTTCATCTTGGTAAAACATAAACCTTGTTGGTTTGTCAATGTATGCGTGTTTTTACGGCAACAAAATGTCGGTTTCTTGCTTGTGTTTAAGAGCTGTCCTATAGACCAAAATTCAAGGCCTGGTCAGTTTTTGAAATTATTCCTGATAAATAAAGGGGAATACAATATATGCATTTTTTGTCAATTTTATAATAAAATTCATATTTTTCATAAATTATTATTTTAAGAGTATATTTTTATGTTTTCGGCTTAATCAAAAAAATTAAAACGTTATAGGTTTAATGTCCAGTTCGCTACTTACTTCAGGGATTTTCCAATCTGAAGATTATAGAAGGTTATACCCAAGGTATTTATTGCCACTTCATAATGCGTTATTATTACCGGCTTAACAAACTGTAGAAGGTTAAGTAAGGAACAATTTGGATGTAACTGTAAAAAAGAAGGAAGGATTTAAATACTTAACTGCAGTAAAAAGCATTTGAGGGTAAACCATCCAACGAAGTTGTATTTTGGCCGATTACATCAGTAGATGTTGAACGCTTTGTATAAACAAATTTTTACTAATAGAAGGCAATTATTTTTAGTTGATAAATTTTTAAAATATTTAGTAATAAATGCCTTTTATACAATTTCAGGTTAAAAAATTGTTCACTTTTATTTTTCTTTGTTTTTTTTTGCATTTTTTAAAATAAACATATTTTTTAGAACCCGATGTGTTTCTTTATTACTATAATTAAGTAAGAAATATTGCATACCAGTATGCATATTTGGTAAAAAAAATTCAAATAACTGCACATTTTAAAGGCAAAAAATGCGCATATTATACACGCATATTTTGGCTAAATTTAAGTGCATATAATCGGCCCTTTACTGATAAACAACAAAATTACCTCTTTGTACAAGTGTGAAAAAACTTACTTTTTTTGTTGCTGTTGCGCCTCTTTTTTTACCGTAAAAAATGTTATTTTTTTACGACTAGAAAAATTTATTGATGTCTTTGTATAAATTCAGAAATTAATTTCCAAAATATTTTTAAGTTTAACATGAGTATTCACCTGAAGACGACTGGAGATATTTACCAGTTGAAACGTTGTGATATGAAAGACTAAAGGCAATAGAAGTCCAAAACACATCTATTACTCATTTTTTATTAACATTTTCTATAATCAAAGTAAATCAAAATTTTCGATTTTTCCTATAAATAACAGAGCAAAACATTTTCTGATACTGGAGGTATTTCCCTTCTTTATGTTACACCATCCACAAAACTGAGTGTACACTTTCTCATATTATATTTTTTATTTAGCGGGCAAAATATTTGGTACAACGATCTTCGCTGTATCCATTATATCTTAAAGTATCTCATTATCGTTATCAGACATTATGGTACTGGACAAACTTGAGCAAAATATTGTACATTTCTTGACACGAAAAACGATAAATTGACAATTAATAAATTTTAAACAATTGCAGGTTTTCATGGTAATCAGAACAGGTGTAAGAAAAAATTGACATACATTTATTATTATTTACATGGTTTTGTTTTTAAGGCATTCTAGAAAAATCGACACTTTACCCTCCGTGACGATAATAAATTTATGTCAATTTTTTCTTACATCTGTTCTGATTACCATGAAAACCTGCAATTGTTTAAAATTTATTAATTGTCAATTTATCGTTTTTCGTGTCAAGAAATGTACAATATTTTGCTCAAGTTTGTCCAGTACCATGTCTGATAACGATAATGAGATACTTCAAGATATAATGGATACAGCGAAGATCGTTGTACCAAATATTTTGCCCGCTAAATGAAAAATATAATATAATCTTTATTAAAGATTTGATCGCTCATATCTCAAAAACGGTTTGAGCTGATATAGACAAACTGTATACAGGGTGTTATTTAAGTATGTGGCCAAACTCCAAGGGGTGCCTCTTTAAGTGATTTTAAGACGAAAAGTTTATAATATAAACATGGGTCCGAAAATGCATAGTTTTTACGATACAGTCAAACTTATCTCAATACTCTTTTATTCAATTTTGTTGAAATTTGACAAGTCTGTTTGGAATAACAAAAGGATAATTAAGCCTCAATTAGATTAAAATTATTAAGTCTAGTGGCGTACAGGAAGACAGTCCAACTAATATTTTTGACAAAAAGATTGCGCGCCACTGACTTATTTTAAAATTGTATATTTTTTTCGAATTAGTCAACTACAAATACAACTATTTTATCTCCTGAGTTTTTTTCATATCTTGCTTTATTGCAGTAATAACTTAATACGATGGGCGATTAATTTCTTTTATCGAAAATAGTTTTAATCTGTGCGAAAAAATTTAAAAAACGACTTTCGTGTAATTTTAATTGCTTAATAGTTTGTAAGTAGTTTAAATTTGCTACTCTTATGTCCCGGGGACATGCAATACAGTGGTTTTTATTTTTTTTCTCGAAAACAAAGCAAGATATGAAAAAAACTCAGCAGATAAAATAGTCGTATTTGTAGTTGATTATATCGAAAAATATATATAATTTTTAAAAAAGTCAGTGGCGCACAATTTTTTTGTCAAAAATTTTAGTTGGGCTATCTTCCGAAACGCCACTGAACTTAATAACTTTAATCTAATGGAGGCTAAATTATTCTCTTGTTATTAGAAACAAAATTGCCAAATTTCAACAAAATTGAATAAAAGAGTATCGAGATATTTACGAATATCCGATTTTTTTTTAAAAGTTTGACACCCTGTATCGTAAAAACTATTCATTTTCGGATCTATGTTTATATGAACTTCTTAAAATCACCTAAGGGAGCACCCCTTGGAGTTTGGCCAAATACTTAAATAACACCCTGTATACTTATGAAATCAGGAAAGAAAGACCTTTCCTAAAAATAAAAATAGACATTTAGACCAGGGCTGAAGCCTTTGCAAATGGTAAAAAATGAAAAATAATAATAGTAGGATGAAATCCATTGGAAAAGGAAGAGAATATGACAAAAATGAAAGGAAAAATAATTTACGGGCGATCCGAGGTCGGGAAGTGGGGGGCGGTGAGTATTTAAGGTGAGAAAAAGATTTATCTCGATTTCGGCAAAACTACAAGTCCTATGGAAAAACGTTAAATGGCAAAGTTGTAGGTAATAAAAAGATCTCCAACTTTTGTATTTACACTTTTTTCCCATAACCTCAAAATTTATGTTAAAAATTCAAATAACCAAGTTTTTGGTTTTTTATTTTTATCTTTTACAAAAAAATTTTCTGATACACAAAATTTGGTGATAACTTACCTTTTTATGTCCCAAACACAGTGTAATTTTTTTGATTTAAAGTATTTATTTTTTAACCCTATTATGACTTAATATCGAAAAAGCACCCTAATTTTCAATCGAAAATTCTCACGTCAAAATATCTGCTTTTTTAAAAAAGTTGGTGGGCTTTCTGTTCGTTGAAATCTCTACTTTCTAATGGTGTAAAAAATATACATTACTATGGGAAATGTGATGAAATCCCCTTTAAATCCTACCTTTAATTATATTTAGAACAACTATTTTCGCATATCTTTTGCGATCATTATGTTTTATGGATTTGTAATTTTTTTGTTTATCAATGTAACATGGAATCTTTCGTTTTTCGAGTAATTAAAGTATAAATTTTAATAAATAGCTCAAAATTGTACATAATGATTAAAAAAAAAAAATTGCGAATTCGATTTTTTTTCGTTTCTTTGCATTTTTTGAGAATATTTACCATGGTAATGTATATTTTTTTTACACCATCAGAAAGTAGAGATTTCAACGAACAAAAAGCCTACCGACTTTTTAAAAAAAGCAGATATTTTGACGTGAGAATTTTCGATTGAAAATTAGGGTGCTTTTTCGATATTAAGTCAAAATAAGGTTAAAAAATAAATATTTTAAATCAAGAAAATTACAGTGTGTTTGGGACATAAAAAGGTAAGTTTTCACCAAATTTCGTGTATAAAAAAAAATGTTTGTAAAAGATAAAAATAAAAAACCAAAAACCTGGTAATTTGAATTTTTCACATAAATTTTGAGGTTATGTGAAAAAAGTGTAAATACAAAAGTTGTAGATCTCTTTATTACCTACAACTTTGCCAGTTAACGTTTTTCCATAGGACTTGTAGTTTTGCCGAAAATCGAGATAAATCGTTTTCTAACCGTGAAAACTCACCGCCTTCCACTTCCCGACCTCGGATCGCCTGTAATTTATTTTTCCTTTCCTTTTTGTTATATTCTCTTTCTTTTCCAATGGGTTTCATCCTTATTTTTTTTTGTTTCAAAAATTATCGACCCTGGTCTAATTGTGTTCCATTGAAGAAATAACACCTTTACGCCACAGTTCCTTTGTCTTAACCAAAGTTGCTTTTTAAATGGCAATTTTAAATTCTACGGTAAAACATAAACCAAAAAGCTGTATTGGTTTTAATAATCATACAAGGAAACTCAAAAAATAGGCCTCTGTTCAGTCCTAGTTGAATGACCCCGTACAACAGTCATATATTTGATAACATATAGAACGTGTCACTAATCCCATTAAGAATTATTTTTCTCATGCCAGGCCTGAGTTTTCTTCCCTTTTTGGTTACACGATAATTTAATACAACTCAATTTTAATTACATCTTCTTTAATTAATATGCTAATAATTTTGCATAGTAATTATCGCAAGCAATCTAGCGCGAGCTCGCCGATGTCGCTTTGATGTGTCTGTCTGTATTCCCGCCCGCTCGTCCCGCGAACCCAGAAACCATCCGTCCTGTTTCAATCTCACTGAATTTTACAATACGATTTAGAATGACGAAGCGATCGATAGTCAATATCTTGCATGAGCTTCTCTATGACAGAGTCGAACAACAACAGAAAATTAATCAGGTTGTGTTATGTTGTTCTATATTAACTCTGTTTACATAGCTTATACAGGGTGTTCATTTGAAAACTTCCCACCTCGATTTTCCTGCTTTAAAATGAAAATGTGGAAAATCGCTCGGACCCGTCGAATTTATTTCGAGGGGGACATCTTTTGCGTATATTGTCAATCTTGTTAATTCAAGCCCCTACCCAAGCAGCAAAGTAATTTTATAATTCGATGGTTATACAACTGTTTTATTTTATTGCTATTTTATTGATACTTCCAAATTGCTAATCGATCACATAAGAGCTGCAATAAGCACTATTCTGTTGTAGGCAACTAATGTGTTTTATAAATTTATCATTATAACGTTTATATAACACAATTATAAAATATCTTACAAAACAGTCATAGAATTAGTGTAGAAACGTTTCTAGGAACATCTTAAAAAATATTTTAGCCTATAAAAGTTAACCATTTTATAAGGGCTTTATAGTGCATTTTAACAATTTTTTAAATTCACTTATAAATGTATTTCAAAATTATTTTAAAGTTGCTTCCTGCGACTTTAAAAAAACAGTAATATCGAAGTACTTTTAACAACAATTCGCCTTTAAAAGTAAATTGTTATTTTAGTGATCACTTTATAACTATTATATAGTATAACATTTCTACTACAATATAAAAACAAATTTCTTATAAAATAAAATTGTATATAATAAGATATATTTAAGACAACTAAGCTTCTACCATTTCTGAACCAGCTGATTAAAAATGTCGAATATAAAACAGTGGAAAAAAATTAAGAAAAGTGGTGCTTTTTGAAGATGGTTAAAAATGTGTTATGAAAATATGATGTGTAGTAAGAACATTGGTGTTGATATTAATAATCCATTAGAGTTAAATAAAACAATTAAATCCGTTAACTGCCTTGGTGTCTCAGATCAATCGTCAATCAATATGCCAAAACACTTATGTGTCTGTTAATGCAAGTAGGAACGTATGGATTAAGTTTATATTTTACGAGGTCATGACGGTTACTTTTACCATCAAATAACAAATTATCTATCACAAAGAAGACAAAATGTAGCAAAATAGTCAATTTATTTTATAGGAGTCACTAAAAGGTTGTGTACTAGCTAAAAAGTTGCCAAGTAGCAATATTCGCGCGCTGATTGTGTAAACAAGAATCAGATGTTTCTGTTTTCCCTATGAAATAAAGCTGCCTGTGCTGCCACATGAGTTAGGTTAGACAAAAGAGCAGAACCGTATTGTAATGTTTTTCGTATAAAATTATTCTTGTTTGATTTGATTAAAAAACTCACGAACGTCTTAATTGAAAAATTACATCTACTGCTGTTTTTAAAGGGACTGAACACGAAAAAAAATTTTTGACCTTGCTTAGCCCCGGCACAAAATAAATATACTGCCAGTAAACAAATAGTGTACAATAAGTTAAACAAAAGAAAATTAGCAGTGTAAAATAATAGTGCCCGATTATTTTATTACAGAACATGAGGACAAAAATAATTTACTACCTATTCGAGAATTAGATAGACAATCACAGCCATTTTATGTTTTTTGCCACTGATCAGATTGCCACAAATCTGACTTTGAGTCTTAGCGACTATAAATAGATAAATATTAATACAGCACTTAAGATCTGGCCTTCCATAATAAATAAATTATTAGGTAAGAATCCACAATGGCTGGATGATGTGGAGTTAAATAAAAATAGCGCATCATAAAGTGACGCAGCCAGGTTAGTTCAGGTTAGGTAGTCTCCCCCCCCCCTCAAGTCCTCAAGAATTACGACTTATTTTAAACTTCAGCGCCTTAAAAAAAGAGTGTGTAGATGGATTTTGTATTCCCCGATCTTAGATTTGAAGCAGTTCGGCCCTGTCGAAGTATCGCCAGTTTTAAAGCATACACATATTTTAATTGTTGTGTAGAGATTGTGTAGTAGCTAAATTATCTTAAAATGCTTGCTATTAATACAAAATTATTTTATAGAAAGAGGCCATTTTTAAATGGGAGCGCTAGGGAACATAAAAATGGGTAGAGTTGAAAATACCAAATATCTCATTTATGTTACAGGTGTTAAATATATAAAAATTATGAAATAATGATGCTTGGAACAAACTGGCTTGAGTTTTTCTGAAGAAAATGGTTAAATCGACAAAGCTAATTTTTTTAGGATTTAAAAATATTCCTTAAACATTAATAAATACGGGGCCAGCTTAAATTTTGTTAGAAATATGCTATATGATTTCCAATAAAATTTAATTCGCAGTAAGAACTTGTTTTCTCAATCATAATCAACGTCTTTAAAAATTATATAAAGTATATTATATGGAATTAAAATAAATAAAATGGCTTCTTTACTTCTTGTAAATAGTTAGCCATATTAATTATATTTTTCCTTTATCTAATACAGAATTGCTTCTTGCAGCTTTTAGAATATACATTTAAAAAGCTTTTCGATTTTATTGTTGTTTCATAAAATACAATATGCTAGTATATTTTATAGCGCAACGTGAAAAGCTTTAATAAAACTGTTTTATAACGCTGCTGTTTAAATTTTTTAAGAGTTGCAGAAATGTTTATAAAATTGTTATGTAATGCTTGCAAAAGGCTTTACAAAATGATAATGACTACTGAAGTATTTTATAAAATGGTGACAATATTGCATTTATAGCTGTTGTATAAACGAATTAAAAACGTTTCTGAGAGTAAAGTTGTTTTATAATTTTTTTGTCAAAAACGTTTTCGCGACCATAATAAAATATCAAACTGCTGCTTGGGTAGGAGGGAGGGGGGTAAGATCTAAATCTTAAATGGATACTCCTATTTTATATAACTTTTTTGGATTCTGCATAAAATTCTGAACCTTTTTTAATAAAAGCATTATTAGTCTATACTTAACAGTTTCCGAGATATTTACTCTTGAAAAATTACATTTTTGAACTTTGACAGCGTCTAGCTTTCTAACTGTACGGATGTAAGAAATATAGTACTTCCGGTTTGACCGGAAGTTGACACTATTGGAAAGATAATAAAAATCGAAGATAGGGACATGTAAGCCGTTTTGCTCTAAGACGTACAGTTAGAAAGCTAGACGCTGTCAAAGTTCAAAAATGTCATTTTTCAAGAGTAAATATCTCGAAAACTGTTAACTATAGTCTAATAATGCTTTTATTAAAAAATGTTCAGAATTTTATGCAGAATCCAAAAAAATTATATAAAATAGGGGTATCCATTTAAGATTTAGATCTTACCCCCCTCCCTCCTAGGGGCTTGAAGTAACAAGATTAGCAATATACGCCAAAGATATCCCCCTTGAAATAAAAATCGACGGGTCCGAGCGATTTTCCACATTTTCATTTTAAAGCAGGAAAATCGAGGTGGACAGTTTTTAAATGAACACCCTGTATACAGGGTACTCCAGATAAGTTTTATTTTTAACAATGCAACAAGACAGAATTTTTTCGAAAATTTGATTTTTCACCATAGTCTTCTTAAACGCACTTGCGACTGTATTAAATCCAAAAAGTTAATCTTGTTGGCCTTGACTAAACTCTACAAACTCTAACTTTTTTTCTATAAAAGGTGATAAGATACGCCATTATATTGTGCAAGCAAAAACTATTTGCATCAAAGAGGGAATTGCATCTAAGGACGTAATGCTTAGCCGTAGAGCTTAATACCTGTTGGGTGTCAGTAACTACCTGAATTAACAATCAATCAGTTATTCCGTCATCCTTGACAGTCGTTACAAGTAATTTGATTCATCGCTAATTTTTCCAATTTATTGAACAATTCGCACAATGGGCTTTACGGAACGGCACAAAACATTCATGGTTGAAGCGTATTTTCGAAACGGGATTAGAGTACCTAAATGGTGAGTGGCAATACAATCCAGGTTTGTGCATGGACGATTTTCACGAACATTTTCCTAACGTTGCTTTTATTGCTGGGAATTTTTATCATTGCCTAAAAAGAACCGTGGCTGTGTTATGGGAAACAGGTTCTATACAACACAAAAAAGGAGCAGGAAGACCATCTGTAAGAACAGAAGAACCTGTTGCAAACGTTCGTGAAATAATGCAAAATACGCAAACAAATTGTACCTATAAGACGCCTGTCCCAAGAAGTGGGAAGATCTTATGGAACATGCAGCATGCAGGACTATTCTTAAGAAGAAGTTAAATTTATTTCCTTATAAAGTGCAAGTATTCCAAGAAATACAAGCCGCAGATTTTGAAAGACGCAGGAATTACTCTCAATGGTTTACCCAAAATTTATTGGAAAGAAATGATTTATTAGACCTGACATTTTTTTCGGATGAAGCCTGGTTCCACCTCTCCGGTTATATGAATTCTCAGAATACACGCTTGTGGAGTTTTTCATCCCCATTTTTTTGTAGAGTCCACATTACACCCCTTAAAAAATTGGTGTCAGGTTAACTGTTTCCCAAAGAAGAATTGTTGGTCCTATTTTTTTCCATGACACAGTTACAGCACAGCGGTATAGAGACAATATTTTGAATCCATTTGTGGAGCAATTACTTGACGACATGACGACGAACTACGTTTTGGATATTTTCAACAGGACGGTGCAACCGCCCATACAGCCGCCGAAACTATTACCTAACTATTTACGCAATTTTTTCGACGACAGATTGATCAGTTTTCGATCAGATATTGAATTCCCACCTGATCACCTTGTTTAACGGTTATAAATTACTTCGTTTTTCGTCATTGAAAGAACACTATTTTTAAAACACCAGTTGCAAATTTAAAACAATTACAAGAAAGGATTATCTAAGAATGTGGTAACATTTCTCCAAAGATGCTGGTCAACACTTTGGAAAATATGAAGAGACGTGTGAATTTATGCTTGGAGCATGGCGGTGGCGAATTTCAGTAATTTATGTAATTATTTTTCTTTTTCTTTCTTTGTTAATTTTGTTAACAACAAAAATAAATTTGTATTTGTCTACTTAATTTATTACTCATTGGTTTGGCATATCATGTCATAATATGAATTTGATAAAATTTTAACCTAGATTTGGTTAGATATATCGTCCCCATATCATTGTAATCTTAACCGAGCCCTACGTTTTCTAATCCAAGCCCTCTTTGATGCAAATAATTTTTGCTCGCACGATATAAAAACATAAAACACACAGTAAGGTGGATTATATTTGTTTCCGTTCTTGTTCTGGAAACATTTCAATCAGCCCCCGCCTAACATTTTAAAAAATTGTTCCAATATGGAACATTTATTTTCCTCCAGCACCAAAATCCACCCTGCGGTAAATTTCCTTTAATATTTCCTTTTCACCAACCAAAGCGAAATAAAGAGCCCTGCGGAAATACACAAAGTTAAACTATTAAAATGCAAATATTTATTCTCCAAGTGTATTTCTTTATATCAACATAGGTTTCCAGTAGCTTTTAAACATAAAAGATGGGGTGTTACCCTTGTGCGGCACTGTAAAGTTGTCGTGGTATAAATTTGGATATAAATGGCCAATAAAAATAAACCATATTCATGATTTTTCCGGGCGGAAATATGCGAATATTAACCCCTAACAATTGGTTTCCTTCTGGTCGGTCGGCATTCGTTTCTTTACACTCTGATGACGAACGCTTCACCGCTGCGGGGTTGCATTTTTATTGGGTATTAATATTCATAATGCCTTTCGGTATTAAGAAGATATTTTGGAGTTTTATTGAAATTGCCTTTTCGACTTAGACGGGGCTCTTTGTGGTCGCCGTTTAAAATATTTATTACTCTTTTTATTTTTCTATATTTTCCGTCAGAATAAGGCATCGTTTTGTAAAGAGCTTTAGTAGTAGTCGAGTAATATTTTAAAGATAGTATATAAAAATATTTTCTATCAACGACAGCCCTACAGCCAGGGTTGCTGACTATACTTTACTTAATTCGAAGAATTTTATTATTACATATTCCTACTTTAACGGTAGTCAAAGGAAGGAAATGTAAGAAGTAAGTCTGAAAATAGCCTGGGCGGACCACATCACCAACGTGGAAGTTTTACAGAGATTGGGGAAAGAGAAAGAAGTCATCTTTGCAGTTAAGAAGCGGAAGCTCGAATACACGATAAATACCGTCTGTTGCAGCTGATTTTGCAGGGCAAGGTATATGGTAAGAGGGGACCAGGAAGGAGGCGACATTCATGGATGTACCGGGTGGTCAAATAAGCGAGGACGTCGGCTTTATCTCGGAAACCATTAATCGTACAACTTTCGGAAAGATTTTTTTATGAGTTAAGTGATCAAGAGAAATTGCTGGAAATTACTTTTAAGTTCCTCATTTCACCGCAAGGGGGCACAATTAAAAATAGTTTTTTTAAATTCTAAATTTCTCCGAAAATTCCCATATTAAGGTATAACTCTGATTACATCATTGGAAAGCTTAGACAATTCTGCATCATTATGGTTTAAGGCTCATTGGCGTACCGACCTTGCTAAGAGTGGGAGAAGCTATTGAAAGTGTAAACATTAAAATCGCTGTAACTTCTAAACGACTTATCCGATTTTACTAAATTTAGGCTTGTTTGGAAAAACCTTTAATTGTCGTATCTAATGGTACACGATAGTTTCTAATAAAATTGCTAGAGGGCGCAATTTGTATTAAAAATTATTGTTTTGGCAGTAACTCTAAAACGAACAAAGATATCGAACTGCGGTTTGCACATCTTTTCTTGCAAATTTCATCTACTTTTCGATTATGATGTCATAGTTATACCGTATGATTTGGATTTTCGGGATAAAATCGAAAAAACTTTTATTATTACAAATTGCGCCCTCTAGCAATTTCATTAAACACTATCGTGTACTGTTGGATACGGCAATTGAAGATGCTTATTTTCCCCTTCCATACAAGCTTAAATTTAGTAAAATCGGATGTTATTTAGAAGTTACAGCGATTTTAATGTTTACACTTTCAATAGCTTCTCCCACTCTTATCAAGGCCGGTACGCCAATGAGCCTTAAACCAAAATGATGCAGAATTGTCTAAGCTTTCCAATGATGTAATCAGAGTTATACCTTAATATGGGAATTTTCGGAGATATTTAGAATTAAAAAAAACAATTTTTAATTGTGCCCCCTTGCGGCGAAATGAGGAACTCAAAAGTAATTTCCAGCAATTTCTCTTGACCACTTTACTCATAAAAAATCTTTCCGAAAGTTGTACGATTAATGGTTTCCGAGATAAAGCCGACGTCCTCGCTTATTTGACCACCCGGTACAACCTGCACCAGTGGTTTGGATTGTCGTCTGTAGATCTGTTTAGGAATGCTGTGCATAAAATTAGAATAGCCTTGTTAATAGCCAACGTCCGAAACGGATAGGGCAGCAGAAGAAGAAGAATAAGTAACTAAAAATTTATAAAGAATACATAACGATAATACTAAAAGGAGGAAAAGCAACACGATATACCTATTCTAAAAGGAACCTAATTTTTCTTATAACTTGACAACGTGCTCACATAATAGTTAAAGTTGCACTTCTCTGGCTCTCGAGAAGGCGAAATAATTTATAAATTTTACGATATTCAACGATTCCGTTATGCTATATTCAATTGACAAAAAATTTAAATTGTTAAGTTTCTCCAGTTCTATTTATGATTTTAAGTAGTACTTGACCAGCTTTAGTTTACTAGAAGACCGATCTGCTAACGCAGACATTACAGGAATGCTTGAAAAATTCTGTACGCAATTTCCATATGTTTTTGTCATTTGACGTCAAATGAAACTTGTGTATTGACTGGAAAATCTGCAAATGGTCCGTTTTTTTTAAATTCTCGTCTAACGGAGAAAACAATTTTTTTGCACTTTTGCATTTGTAAGTTCTGGCCGATTTAAGTCAGTATTATACTAATTTGCCGATATCAGTCAAATCTGCATCTCCATCGGTAGCCTCATACGCGAATTAATTGCTTCAAGACTTTTCTGTTATCTTCCAGTAAGGAATTCACATCCAAAGACCAGATCAAAACTGGCTGATAAAATATTTCAAATTTGACGTTCCATATTGTCTTTATCGTATTTCCAAGTTTCTCAATCAGATTGCTGGCAATCGCAACAGTCATTTTTTTCTGTAGGCGAATATTCACCCTGTCTATTTCCTCCAAGATATTATTCCACACTATTAAACTGCAGATAAGGTGGAAACTATCTGTTTTATAAAGTTTGTTATGACTACATTTATCCATTTAGAAAAAAGAAAACACAAAGTCTTTCTCCACAATTTTTTATTAGAATAACTAGGGAACCTACAATAATTCAATTCGACATGTTTCGAGTGTATAAACACTCATTATCAGGAAAACGAAGTGAAAGGTACAATGCTGATATTAGCAACAGAGAAAATAATAGTGGGATTGAGCCGTAATGGAGCTTTCAATGGTGTACAACAGGTGTAAAAATCGAGTAGTCAAAAGACAGACAATCAAGACTTTAGCATACTGGAAAATCAAGGGTTAGTGCAAAGGCCCTGTCTTGGGCAGAAAAATAAAGAGGACAAAAGAAAAATTAGATAGTTTTAACAGACTTAGTGAAAATCATTTATTAAGTAGTGAAAAATCTTAAGTTTTATTCAGCTTTGTCAGAGACATGTACTATAAAAGCATTGAAATAAGAGGGAAAGAAAAAAAATGGTTTTTCATCAAAGCATCTGTTAAAGATAAAAAAAGGGGACAAAGCTAAATGACAAAGCTGTATAAAACTTAAGATTTTTCACTACTTAATAAATGATTTTCACTAAGTCTGTTAAAACTCCCTAATTTTTCTTTTGCCATCCTCATTTTTCTGCCCAAGACAGGGCCTTTGCACTAACCCTTGATTTTCCATGCATGCTGAAGTCTTGATTGTCGGTCTTTTGACTATTCAATTTTTTTTGTGGAGAAAGACTTTGTGCTTTCCTTTTTTCTATATCATTCAACTCCACTTTGAGTATGGACTACTTCTTTAAAATTAATTCATTTGTTTTGATTTCTAGAAGTTCCTCTAGATCTCTGGTAATATTGGCCTTTATGTACTTTGGATTTGGCCTGCCTTTTAGATGACCATCGAGTCCCCTAACTTTGGCGCCCCCTTCATCGTCACATAACAAAGTTCTTACAAAATTAATATAACCATTTTAAATAAATTATTATTTATAAACATCGAGAAATAAATACATTCATGGAAAGTCTAATGCTTTTGCTGCTACTCCGGATCCATGGATCCCATCAATCTCATAATTAATTCCATTCCGTTTAATTCTTTTCAAGATGACGTTAATTCAGGCCATAATGGATTCCTCTGGTGATTTATTCTTTCGTCTGAAGCCAAAATATGTTTTGATACAATTCATATTGAAAGCATTAATTAATCTTTTGTAAAAGTTATCATTGAATTCAAATTCTTGGATAAAAGTCTGATGGGAGATGAAAGATTTATATGGAAGTTTGATTTATATTTTAATCTTTTTAATTATGTATTTAAATATGGAAATATTAAAATATCACATGGCGGTGTTTTATTTTAACTTTAGGGTAAGTACAATACAATGAACGGCCGAACATTTATTAAAAAAAATTAATTGGAATCGTTTGTCGTATTCATGCACTCAGCTCCGTCTTCTTTAAATTGCCATAGCTGTTTTAGTTGGTTCATTTACAAGACGTTATATCTAACTCCTATTTTACGGAAAATTTATATTTCAAAAATAATAATTTATCTTGCACCGAAAACATTAAAACACTCAGCTCTATGTATATTCGCTTCCTATTACCTATGTTTAGGGGGAGGAAAAGTGACATATCTTGCTCGGGGGTTATTTACGCGTAGTAATAAACGGTTTTACCCCCAGGTTACTTGTGATTGCAATTAACACTGGCGAAATTATTTACGAGCTTTGTAATTTGCAATTTAGACGTCGTTTTTGGTTTATAAAAGAGCGACCAGGTGATGAATGAGACTTTCTCTATGTGGAGCTTTATATGCGACGAAGGGTAAATTTGAATAATTGCCGTTTTGTCAGTAGAGTGCCTTTGCCACTTTCTCACCTTTGTAAATAATAAAATTTAAAGATTTATACACAGTCGCTTAGAAGACCGGAATCAAATTAATATTGCCTTAACCCGTAACTTTTTGGAAAAACGCTCGGACACGTCAATTTAGTTTTATATATGTTCAAATTTTGACGTTAGTTGTAATAAACCTAAAAATCAAAAATAAAGAGTAATTTTAATATTAAAAAAAAATCATCCACTTCAAGTACAAAACAGAATATTAGTTAATGTGGTAATTCTTGGTAAAATTTAACGTAATCACTAATTCTGATTACTGGAGTTTCACCTTTACATAATGCCATTATATCATTACATTTTGCCTCAGGAAGTTTTGGCAGTTCTTTGTTCAACTGAGAAACTGGAGATTTTAAAAATGGTAAGACGAGTCGTTTTAAAAGTATTGTTCTATAAGTTTGGTCTATAAGTGACTTGTTTTTAAAAATAGTTTTAATTCATCGGTTTTTTTCATTTTTATCTCCGCCATATTTTTCCAATTTAAAGGTTCTCCAAGTTCATCACTTCGAACAGAAAGTACTTTCAAATCCGTGGACAGCTTCTTAATCTAGAAAATCAGATGAATCTAAGCTAAACACTTCATATTGATGTTGTCTTCTAGCCAAACGGAATATAGGAATGAGTTGGCATGGAACAAACAGATCACCTGCTTTTTTAATGTTGTAGCTTATGGCACTATGGGCTGATTTTGACCATGAAATGGGGTAAAAAATCTGAGACTGATCTCTTCCAGGTTTTTGCTGTTATTAATTATGTATAATAGGGCAGATGCCACAGCGGAATTCTTATTTTGCCTACTGCAGCCATCTGAAAAAAGATAAGTTATTCGTACGCCATTTTCGTCATATCTTTTTAAGATTTTATATAGTGCTGTTGTAATTTCTGAAGAGCCACGTCTGCTAACACCTTTATGCCAGGTGAAACAAAAGCAATCACTACTTCCTATATCGTAGACTGTAAAATTGAACACACTAAGTCTTCGTTTGTAAAATATAGATGAATCATTCGAAATCGGTAAATATATAACCTGTTGTAGGTCAAAGGACGCACAAAATACCCGTGGACTCTTAGCTTCCTCTTTGCATTTTTCCTGGCAGATAATGCGCCATCTATTGCAAAGTAGATCGATCTTTTTGAGATACACCCGCGTTATTTAAAAATATTACCACCGCATATGGGCGGAACTTGATTTACGCCCGTTTGGGATATTATATATTTACGAAATTTGAGATAGGTCTACCTTATGCACACGTGTTACCGGGGTATTACTAGTTATGGAGATACGCCACTTTGCGGAAGTATGGGGGCTGACATTACAATACTTTTTGCAGACCTAACTCGATTTTGATCATTCTTAAGATACGCCCTTATGCGGTATGGGCGACGATTTGTGTAAATGGAAACATACAGCTTGTGATACATCATTTGAAAGCTAATATCTCGTAAAGTATGCCCATAAATTTTGGCGCAATTCTGTCAAGCTATTTCAAAATGGCGACTGTTAAAAGTTTTTAAAAAATCTCTATTTAAATAAGCGTAAATGATAAATCATTGATGTTTTTTTACCTTTCAAGGTAAGAAATCTTCATTGTTTCACGTTCTGACATTTTGTGACATTGTGAACTTGTAATAGTAGATTATACCACGAGTCAATAATGATAGCTATTACTTCCGAGGAATATTTACGAACCGAGCCGCGTAAGCGGCGAGGGAGTAAATATTCTGAGGTAATAATAGCCATTATTGTGAGTAGTATACTCTACTTTATCTACAACTAATTTATTAATTTGAGATTTTTAATGAACAACTTTATTTGTCAATAACATTAAAATTAGTAATAGTACAATTAATAAACTGTATTGGTCGTGAACTATGAATAAGTTTGGAAGAGTTTTCAATACAAATATTTTTTTAATGTCGGTTGCTGCAAAGGAAGAAGATGCTTCAATACTATTTATTTGTTTAGTAATAGTATCTGCTGTAATTGTCTTGTTTCTCATAGACTGATCAATGTTACCTTCAGCTACTTGTGTAGATTTCCAGCCCCCATGACGCTTTAATCCAGTTATATCGCCTCCTCCATCAATGTACAGAGTAGCAGATGATCTGCGATAACAATGGCCGGTATAAGTTTGAGGATTTGGCAAGTTTAAATATTTGGCAATTTGTCTACTAATGTCTGCAAATTAGTTTTTTCCTATACGTTGTATTGTACATTTGGATTTTTGATAATTTAGAAAGAATGAATTGATTTTTACATGTGACGGGCGGAGATCGATGTACTTCTTTATAATGTTGTAAAACGTACTGTTTATGGCGAATGTTCGTACAGTTTTGGTTTTAGTCTTGGGTATTATTAAGAAGTTTGTTTGAAGATCCTTTACGTCTCCTCTATTCATTTCATAAAGCTCGTTTGAGCGGCATGCGCCCATAATTCCAATAATTAATATAACCTGAAGCAAATGAGAATATGAGTTTTTGAATAGATTAGATTAAATACCTATGTATGTTCACCTTATGTAAAAGAAAAACTTCATCAGGAGCTTTGTCAATAAATGTCTTAATTTCTTTCGGGGTCAGAGTGGAAGATTTCTTTGCTTGAAATCCTTCAGATTTTCTTTTTAAAAACGCTCGTAGTTTTCCATATTTTCCAACGTCATGGTTTATTCTCAACATAGATTTAATTATTGAATAAAATGACCATAATGAAAATGGTTTGTATTTTGCACTTAGTTCAGCGAAATAGGCTAGTAGAACATTTTCGGAAAATGAATTTGTGTTATTTCGAAGACGCCATTCGTTGAAGGTTGCGTATGTTTTATTATAAATAGATTTCGATGTTTCCGGTATTAAGGTAGATTTTGTGGCTGTAGCTAGTTGTACAATTTCTGGAGGTATACATGTAAAAGCCTCTTCATTTTCATTCATCCCAATACGAATACATAACACTACGCGTTTGACAGTGACACTTTTGACTTGGTGTATTTTGTTTCCATGGTAATATTTGATTTGAGAAATTTTGTGATTGGAGCGGGAATAAGGACTATTAATCCCTTGTCATTATTCCCTAAGGGATTAATAGGTGGCATTATATTGCGAAAACCACAACTATAATACTTACATTATACATTAGTCGTAGATAAAATTAATTTAGGTATTTCTGCAGTATTATTTTACAATTTTCTAAATAAAAATGATTTTGTCGGAAAGACAGCGTATCGAAGTCATGATATTGTTAGTATGTGGAGATAAAATAAGAAGTCAAAGTGAACTTATTTAATGCTAAATATCCGGGTAATCAAATTTCACAGGGCAGTGTTAGTAAAACATTCCACAAATTTGAAGAACATGGCACAGTAAAGGACTTGCCTAGGAATGGACAGCCACGTGTTTTAGGCAACGATGAAAAATTTAATATTACATTATCTCTGCAGAATAATCCGCATGTTTCAACAGTTTTGTTGGCTCAAAATCATGATACATCTAGAAGTACTATTGGAAGATTTTTAAAAGTAGAAAAATACCACCCATAATATGAAGTATATCTTGTCCAAGAGCTTTTAGAAGATGACTATGACATCAATCATTAATCATTTCCGCTTATTTAAATAAAAATTTTAAAAAAACTTTTAACAGTCGTAATTTTAAAGTTGCTTGACAGAATCACGCCAAAATTTATGAACATACTATACGAGATAATATAAGAGTTTAAATGATGTATCACAAGCTAAAAAAATAAGCTAAATAAGAACAAACTGACGTCTTAATACGGTATTTCTAGACAAGAAGTTCCAAATATCATAACATTGTTCCCTGCAAACCAATAACAATAGTTCTTTAAATTAATGTTCAGTAAATTTTCTCTATTTACTACCTACCAAAAATAATAGCGAATAGTTGCATTAAGGAAACAAATTATTGTAGTAAAATTTTAATTGGGTGTGAAACAAAAACAAATACAAAAAGGCTTTCCATCCTACTCCGTAGACTGTGCAGAATGAAAGAAAATATCCGCGTCTTTTTAAAAATTAAAAAAACTATGTTCCTTTTATTAATAAATATTTTTTATTGTTGACAATACCTTAATACAGCGTCCTGATTTTTTTTGGAATTTTTATCACGGTATTTACTCTTCTAAAAGTAAAGTGAAACGTTAGCATTTCATTCTGCCCCGGTCTCCCGTATAGAACCCGCCACGTAACTTGGCGATAGGGAAAGTTGAGTAGTACCTACTCTTGCGCGACGTTATAGCTGCAACAAAAAATGATTCCCGTTGCTTTTTAAAATTTCTAACGGAAAAGAAGACCGATCTAAAAATGTATGCTCACCTATAATATATAAAAAATACTGTTATCAATCCACAAGCATGAAAAAACATTATTATAGTGAACATTCTCAATTTCAATAATATTAACAGTAATACATTTCAATAAAGAATAACCACAAAAAGCAAACAAAATACTTCAAAAGAAAAGGGAGACAAAGCAATTCATATATGAAGGTTATAAAGAGCTATAAAATGCCGCTTATTGAAAATCACATTCCATTCTTTTGGTCTGTATGGAAAGCTATTTATACGATTTGGCCCTCTATATGTCAGTGGCAGATCAAACGGAAAATCGAAAGACAACTCCATAGGCACCCCTTTTGAGGTTTACTTAATAAATACCATCCGGGAATTGTTTAACACTATTAAAGTGCGAAAGATATCATACCTGGGACATGTTCTTAGAGTAGACCGATACAAGATACTCCAGCTTATAATGAAAGGTAAAATCAAAGGCAGCCGAGGAATTGGAAGAAAGCAGACGTCATGGTTAAAGAACATTCGCCATTGGACTGGAATATGCAGTGCCGAACAACTATTCAGATTAGCCGAAAACCGCGAACAACTCGCCAATGTAATTGCCAACGTTAGGGGGACCTGATATGGCACCGTCCGTGGCATTGTCCTTATTTGGTTACTTAAAACAACATTTCGGTTAGTTAGTATCTCTAACCGTTTTTAAGTGTAAACTAAATTATAATTGTAAGGCTACGGTCTTAAATACTATCCATGTGCAATGAAGCATGATAAATCCGCCTACGTGCTTATTGTAGTGTGAAGTTTGAGCTGTTGGTTTTTGGACAAGAAGAGCCTTCCAGATATTGGGGATATCTATACTTGGTTTACTAAATATATAAGTATTTTGATTCATGATTCATTTCCGGATTTGAAGGCTGTTTTGATATTATAGTTTTTGGTTATCCTTCTAATTTTTCAGAAATCCCTTTGACATAAGGTATTGTAATAAATGTTTGCAAACATTGGAGAAACAAAAAGACCTATGTCCGTACGATTTAAAGAACATCTGAAACATACTCAAAGAGGTGAAACTTCGAGATCAGGTAAAGCGGAACATGTATGGACAAACCAACATAACATACAGTGGTCAGAACTGGTCAGAAGCCAAGGTCTTGGACACTGAACAGCACTGGAGAAAACGAAAATTCAAAGAAGCAGCTTTCATGAATCAAAATACTCATATATTTAGTAAACCAAGTATAGATATCCCCAATTTCTGGAAGCCTTTTCTTGTCCAAAACCAACAGCTCAAAGTTCACACTCCAAGAAGCACGTAGGCGGAGTCATCAAGCTTCATTGCACATGGATAGTATTTAAGACAGTAGCCTTAGAATTATAATTTAGTTTACACTTGAAAACGGTTAGAGATACTAACTAACCGAAACGTTGTGTTAAGTAACAAAATAAAAACAATGGAAGTCTGACAAGGTAATTTCTTTTTAGGTTTACTTGAGTTGAATTTGTAACAATTAAGAAATTACCAGTGCATAATGCCGCTTTCAAGAAAAGCTGTTGACTGGTAGTCAATTAAAAATTTAACTTTACAGTCAGAAGAGTAGGTATATTATTTGGAATATTCCACACTGGTAGAGTATGCAAGATGGGGCAACGTCTGTCTCCTAGCAGTAGCAAGCAAAAATAAGAATACGAAATATAATAATTTTTGAATTTTGACATTGAATGAAACAGTACAGTACGGCGCAATAGCACATTTATGAATGAGGTGCGTGGTCTATCTTTGTTTTACCATCGTTGGTATAAAACGCAAGAGTAGTAAGTTGTCTATACAACCTATAATACCAAACTTTGTGTATATTTAAGTGAAAACTGAATACATTTTTAAATATTTTTTACAACATTGAGATGCAATCGTGGTTACCTAATCGGAGCAGTATAGCAAAAATGTTACTCTAATTATATAAAATATTTATGGTAACATACCTAAGAACAATGCAACATAAAAGCTATTGAATAATTAACGAATAATTTTCCGGTATGTGAAACGTACGGACTGTAATTAGTCGAGTTTGTTTTTATTGGAGCAATCATCGGGCCCATTAATCATTCATTATGACACGAGGCCGATGAGAATTCCGAAGGTTATTTCTGTGCAGTCATTTCCAGATTAAATACGGCACAATTAGAGGAAATTTGATAAGCTGGGTGTGATATCTCGTTATTAGTATGGGAAGAAGTGGTCAGTTTAGGCTCTACCTGCATTATCGAGTTGTTGACGGCGATATGAAAGGTTGTAGGATCAACTTTAATCTAGATTACATTCGTTTTTACCGTGGTACAACATCAAAAATCATTTAAAGCGGAATTAGAGAAAAATCTGAATTCGGTGTCGGCTGGGTGGTAACTGAAACAGGTAAGACCAAAATATCAAATCAAAAACAAATCTACGGACTGTCCGCGGATAGGGTTTACAATAGCACAAGAGTAAACTACCTTTCTTTTTCATTTTTGACCAAAATGCCAATTAGAAAACTTCTTTAGAATAACATTGGTAATTTAAATCCGAGATTTAAAATAAATGTTCGATTTTTTTAGTTTTTTTAATATTTAGAGGTAAAAGAATTTTTTTTTGGTAGCAGCATTAGCGGTCGAAATACATTATCAGATTTCAGTTTCAAAAACTTATTTTTGGTGTTACCAGAAATATGTATTTTTAATTTCACAAACGAAATGACCCCGGAAATAACACAAAAAAATCCTAAAATAACAACAAATAATAATTTCATAATTTGCTATTCAAACACTCCCCCTCCATATTCAACACATTTTTTCAGCTGTAAACGAATGTGGTCAAAACTTCTTCGAATTTCTTCTATGGGAATTGTTTGAACAGCTTCAACAATTGGCTGTTTTAGAAGCTGTACGTCGTTCTCAATTGGACCGGAGTATACACTAATTGTTTGAAACGCCCCCAAAGATAGCCCTCTGAAATAGTTAAATCGGACTTCTTGGGGGCCACAGAACCAGACCATTCCAACCAGTTCATCTGTGGCCAAATGTATTATTAAGCCATTCCCTCACTTCAATTGCGAAACGCGCAGGGCATCCATCTTGTTGAAAGTACATTCGTTACTAAATTTGAGAGGCAATTCTTCTATAGGTTGTCATAAAGGAATGTTTCCAACATTTCAAGGTAACTCCTGCGGTTACACGTGTTTTCAAAAAAGTATGGGCCAATAATGCCATAATAAGAAATCGCACACCAGACATTTACTTTTTTGTAATATTGTCGTCTTGCAGGAATTTTAAAACGGGAATTATTTTCGCACCAGTATCTAATATGCGCAGAAGACACTTTCCCGTTTGTTGAAAATGTCGAAAAAATCGAAGATTTATTTTAAATCTCGGATTTAAATTACAAACGCTATTCTAAATAAGTTTTCTAATTGGCATTTTGGTCAAAAATGACAAATAAAGGTAGTTTACTCTTGGAGAAAAATCATGTTTTTTAAGTTTTTGCGAACCCTGTATAAAAAAATTAAAATTTTCTCTTTGTGAATTGCATTTTTTTAAAAGCAAAACTTTTTATCAAGAATTACTTTTTCCCGGAAAATTAAATTTTTCATCCATTTGTTCTATTGTAAACCCTATCCGCGGACAGTCTGTATATAAACTGAGTGAATAATTAAATGCAGCAAAATAAGGACATTGTCATAAATCACAGCACATGAAATACCTTTTTAGGGTTATGTGTGTCGTGATCTTTTCATAATATCTACTGTTTGTAATTAAGTAATTTATTTGTATTTAAAATTTTCCAATTTACCATAGTCTTTGGTTTCTTGTTGTTTTAGCCCTGATGATGGTGTGGCCTACACCAAAACGTTGGCACTGATTTAGTTAATAAAAAATCGTATAATTAGCTTAAACCCGACCTCATTTACCCATAAAATAAAGTGTGTTTTTCGACATTCCGAAGAAAAACAGATAGAATAAACATTCCTATATATTAAATTTCGAAGCAGCGATTTCTGCCCACTTTGAGTGTTTGTTATAAACAAATCGGGCATGGGAGGATCCAATTCTTTCATCTGCTTCTTTCTTCCAAGGAAAACGCTGAAAGTCGCAAATGTTGTAAAAAACTGATTTTATTCATTTTGAAACGCGATAAATATTAAAACAAACTGTACAACCTAACCCCCATAAACCACCATGCTAACCTACAACAATTTTTATATTATGATAGACATATTAGGGAATTATAATATACTAGCGTTATAACAATAACAAACCCGATATATTAGTACCCGGCATGCCACTTTCTGAAATTGCACCCGTGCGAAGCCGGGATGGGTCGCTAGTTATACATAAAAACCTTCCTCTTGAATCACTCTATCTATTAAAAAAAACCGCTTCAAAATCCGTTGCGTAGTTTTAAAGATTTACGCACAGAAGGGGACAGACGGGCGACAGCGACTTTGTTTTATACTATGTTAAGAAGGTGAACGCCTTATTATGGTCGTTCTGAAAATGACAGCTAAGCATGCGCACTAAAAAAAATTAATATGGGAACCATAATAAAATACTGCCTTCCCCTATTTATGACTACTTACCGTAAGTAAAATGTCGTTTCCTTATTTCCCTTATTCGACAAACCGAACCTCAAAAACAGATTGTTGCATTATAACCTTAAAATTGGTGAACTTTATGGTTTGAGTCTGTTAATTTTTTAGCATGCTGTAAATTGTAAAAAAATCAATGTATCAAATCCTGAAGGATGGGAGGTCATTAGACATTAGGTTAAAAATAACGCTGTCGTAAAAAGGAAAGCGTTCCAATAAGTCCTTATTTCTTAGAGAAATAATAAGGTTAAGACCTTATTAAAATAGGGCATTCCCTTATTAGTGCTGACGTAAAAATTATATTTTCAATAATTCCCTAATATATTTTAAAGTTAATAGTTCGACGGAAAACCGTATTGAAAACAGCTGCCATCTGTTATTTGGTAGCGGCAGCAAAAACAAAGATTAACCCGATTGGTACTAGTCGACTAGACAAAGTAAAGCACGTGAAAATCCACCAATCGCGGCCTGATTTGGGGATCTGGCGGAGGCATAAAATTCATTATGAGCCATTAAGAGAGGGGGATATACTTATTGTGGTTTAATAATTCTCTCTCTCTCTCTCTTTCTCTCTATGTTATGCGATTAATACCCCGACCAGGAATAACCCAATGGCATTTTTCCGGAACGATAAAGCCGCCATAAGTATTTTTTTTAAAGTGTTGTTATTACGTTTTGCTCCTGTACTATAATATATAATACAATCAAACCAAACCCATTTACAGGGTTGTTACTTGACCGTACGTAATTTGCTGAATGTTTCTGTTCTTATCTCCATTATAAAATCTCCACTTTAGGTTAATAATTCAACCTTCCAACCCTTTTTAGAGCATCTGTTTTCAGGAGTAGCCAATCAATACTTATTTCCTTTTAGACTTACGACTTGCTGATGTTTTCTACTGATAAGTTTATGAAATTTGGCATTATAAATATGTTTGTTGTATATATGTTCATTTGATGACAGTATTAACAAAGAAATAAAAACGTTCAATAAGTCGACCCCGTTAGCACCGGCGAGTGAGAATTTAAGAGAACTAGGGACGAAATAGCACCTTTTTATACATATGTTTAGTAAAATGTAGGAATGCAAACTAGCTCCCTTATGCACATTGAAAATCTATGAATTGAGCTTATTTTGCATTAATTGAGCATTGAATCGGGCTTATTACCACGTGGAGGAGTATTTTGTGAAAATATTTTGATATGTTTTAAATTTTCTGTTTCACGTGACTTGCCTGGCAGTTTGCTGCTATTTGATTTTAGGAATTGTGTTTTGGTAATATTTATTAGTAATTCTGATAGTGATAAGCTTTGTCAAAAATACTATTGTATTCTTTGTACCTACAATAAAGCATGTTTTAATTGATTTGATTTGATTTGTAATTGGATTATGACACCCACTTATTAGAAAATCACCACTATTTCTTAAAATATGATACCCAATTTTCTCAAAATATTATTTATTGAAATATGACATACAGTTTGGAATAAACCCAAAATTCTTGGATTGCTAATCAATATGTATACTAGAGGCTGCTTGTGGTCAATTATATTGGGAGGTCAGTAGCAAATTTAAAAAATAGGCATAATATCTTACCTTTAAATGGAGCTTTAAATATTCTTGAACTTCAGGTCGATCCGTAGATCTTTAGAATTGGAAAAGTGCTGAACGACATGCTCGTTGAAATTGCATAGTCCTTTTATAAACGACTCTCAATAATTAAAAACGCACCAGTTGCCATGATTTCAAATAATTTCGCAAAAAAAAGTTCGTTAACAGTTTTTAATTGTTTAGTTTTTTGCACTACTGACATTTTAATTCGCACACGGACCATAAAAATAGGAAATTATTACAAAAAAGCAGTGCCTAAACCAAATAAAGTTTAATCAATGAAAATACCCTAAACTCAAATCAAAACAATAGCGGCGACCATCCTCTGAACTGATTCTACGCTGGCTGCGGAGTGCTGCGACTGATGACCCGACCCGCGCGAATTAATCAAATTTGTTACGTTCGGCTACCGGTCGGTCACTATGACATCTTCG
This sequence comes from Polydrusus pterygomalis, assembly GCA_963969555.1. NCBI lineage: Eukaryota > Metazoa > Arthropoda > Insecta > Coleoptera > Curculionidae > Polydrusus > Polydrusus pterygomalis. Next base: position 29,150,267 of record OZ018379.1, read on the forward strand.
GGTACTTTCGCCAAGCCTTATTAAACCTACGAGGTCAATTCCGGACGCCAGTCCAATGTCCAATGCCCGCGTTTGATTATGAGGGATGGTTAAAATATTATAAAGTGTATTTATAAGTTAAATTTATTATATTTACGATTAAAATAATTTCGTAAAACACTATACCTATTTCCTGATATGTTTTCCAATATTTTTGGGAGGTCATTGACCAAATGATATAATGGAAGAGTCGCCACTGATGTATACAAAGTTGGAGTAAAGAAACTGATCAGCCTTTTATACATAGTACCGCTAACTTGATCAATAATTGCTCGGACACGTCAATTAAAATTTTTTGTAACGCATCTTTTTAGAAACAATTTTCTTATATCTACAGGTTGAAACAGAAAAGTGCTATAAGCGATACTTTTATAGCATAGCCTTTTTTTTTATTATATCACATTGTATATATTTTATTTTTACATTTTCAGATTCTGCGGTCAATTCTGGATATGCCCCATACCTAACTTTAACTGTTTTCGTAACCTAATACGAATTAAATTGGGTGAAACTAAGTGGTCGAATGAAGTTTTATTCCATTCGGGAATCCACCCATTTGATAAAATTTCTGTCCATTCAATTGCAAATTCCTTAAGGGTAACTAAAATTAAATTTGAAATCAATTGAAATTCTTTAAATTCGTTATACTGAAAATTTTATATTATATAACTTTATTGTTTTGTCGGACGATGGTCACAGGGTTGCATATTTGAAGAGTGGCGGAGCAATGTGATCTAAGTGCCAAAATTCAAAAACTTTTTTTTTCCCTCAATGTGATCTATGCGCCATCGCCCTTAACGTGCTATATGATTTAAGTGCCTACTTGAGCTTTACGCGATTTACATAGTACACAAGGTTGCGCCAGCTGTATATGCACCCACACCTTTTCAATCAAAGTGATCTAAGTGCCAAAATTCTGTGTGTTATATCAGTCATTTTCCCCACAATAATACAAGTTCAAGTACTGTTAAGCTGTTAAGTTTATGGATTCCCGTTCGGGAAAATGAGTGAAAAAACTTTTTAATTTTTTTTTTGGTACAAATGTGCTAAAGAACCGTATTTAACATGTTTTTGAATTAAAATTATTTAGTTTATTAGTCTTTGTTATTCCTAAATAAGTTTACCACAAAAAAAATGTAAAAAAAAATTTTTTGCGTCTCCTGGAAAATTTGACTTTTGGCACTTAGATCACATTGCCCCGCCACTCTTCATTGTTCAAGGTGAGAGGAGATATGTTTATTTATTGTTAGAGTGCGCTTACTTAAAGGTAAATACCGGTAAATAAAAAGTAGTTACATTGGTCAATAGTTATAGCTCTAGGAAAAGGAATTATTACAAAATCGTCAAGTGGTTTGTTTAAAATATTTTTATGGTGTAACAGTGTCCGATAAGTAACGTAGACTACGAGCTGGTTACAGTCTCCTTACGTTGTTTCAGCAAGCTTTATATACAGTGTGACCAATAAAGTCCTCATCATATGGTTTTTTAAATTAATAGGTTTATTCGAAATTTGACTTTGGCATCAAGTTATGCTTCGATCGAAATAAAAATTAAGCAAAAAAATAGTAGTCAGGTGATTCGCATTGTCTGTCAAATTTTAATCTTTTACAATACAATGATAATACGATGTGACCAGTAAAGTTAGCATCATATTGGATTTTTTTTATTAATAGCTTTATTTGAAATTTGACTTTGGCATCAAGTTCTGCATCGATTGAGATGAAAATTAGGCAAAAAAAATAGTAGTAACGCGATTCGCAATATCTGTCAAATTTAATTTTTTCGAAAAAATAATTCAAAAGTGGGGTTATTTCTGAAAATATCGAAAAAAGTTATTAAAAAAAGTTTTTTTTAATACAGTTTCTACCCCACATGCAAAATTTCAGCTGCAAGGGATAATTTTCATTTTTTACCCACCACTAAAATTTATTTTCCACTTAATAAACACTTCACTGATGACACTGTTCTTTTTGTCTTAACATTAAGGTGTATTACTTTCAGACACAAACTACGTTTTCAAAAATACTTATTTTATGAAGTTACCTTATACAGGGTCAAAAACAAATAAACTTTGCATCACATGCGACCAAATTTTAATAGCCCAATTTTGATTTTGTAGAAAAACACATATTTAATATAGCGCTACTTTAAAGAAAATGTATCTGAAATAAACTTTGTCAAAACTAAGAAGTTTTATGTAGGTTGCGTTGAGTCTTATTTTGCAAAAGTGGTGCAATTTACAAAATATGGGTAAAAAATCAAAATTATCTTATGCAGCTGAAATTTTGCATGTGGACTAGAAACTGCATTTAAAAAAACTTTTTCTAATAACTTTTATCGATATTTTCAGAATTAACCCCACTTTTGAATTATTTTTTGGAAAAAATTAAAAGTTGACGGATAATGTATGCGAATCACGTGACTACTATTTTTTTTGCTAAATTTTTATCTCGATCGAAGCAGAACTTGATGCCAAAGTCAAATTTCGAATAAAGCTATTAATAAAAAAAATCCCATATGATGCGGACTTTACTGGTCACACTGTATATAATTATTTAAATTAATCGATGCTGTTTTCGGTTCTAGATTGGGAATTAAATAAATTTACATATCTCAATTTGTTGTATGCAATACTTTTATTTTCTACAAGGCACACACACATAAATATTTACAATAAATACTCGCATTCAAGGTCTTACAATAGGTTTACCATATGCACACAGAAATAAAAAGTTAAATTAAAACCACGTAACCACATTTAAATCAACTGCTTCAAGCTGACTTGAATTACTAAATATACTTACACTGCGGGTGAAATTAAACTCTATCCTTTAAAAAAAAATTAATAACGCTTTTATGTTTTATCCGAATTTAATCTTTTTTATACATGCAACATTTTTAATGAAATCATTGTAACTGGGTTTCACATTATAAGTATAAAATAAGAACCTGCTATTACCAAACAACAATTTTAAGTAAAAGAACTATGGTTTAAATGTAACAATATACAGGGTGTCCTGAAAATACGTGTACTAAATGCTAGCATAAATTCCTGCCCAATTTACTTCACTTCAAAATACAAGGTGATAAAGTTATTATAATATAATATTTATCCTAATAATAGTATAATTTGCATAAAATTTGGTACTAAGTATTTTTTTAGGATAAGAAATCGAGATTTTATCACAGTTTCTATATACAGTTGACGACAGATAATTTCGTACACTAAAATGTGAGACTGTAAATGCAACTTTTTTACCTTTATTACCCTTCTAACGTGTTAATAATTATCATGATACCTGTCAAAGTATTGTCATTATCTTATTTGATTTAAAATACCTCATTTAACTATTATTGAAAAAGCAAGAATAATATGTTAAGTAGATATAGGGTGGTCTTATGGAAAAATAGATGATCATTTTAGAGTACCTAGAAGTACTGTTCAAGGAATTGTAAAAAAATGGCGCTATCATTAAACACTTGAAAGGTCTGTTGGGTCTGGTTTAAATAATAGAAAATCATTAAATGAAGAAGACCGAAATTTGGTGGAGTATTTAAGGCAAAATCCATTTGAAACAACAGTATCCGCTATGCACATAATAGGATTCCCTGCTTCATCTAGAACAGCGCAACGCCGAGTAAGACAATGTTCCGAATTGAGAAATCGAGCAGCTGCATACAAACCGTTTTTAAAAAATAGAGATAAGGAACAAAGAATTGGGTTTGCGATTCAATATTTACCAGAAAATGATTTTTTTTTGGCAAAATGTTATCTTTTCCGATGAGAAAACTTTTCAGTCTACATAATATAATGGAAGGATTCCATGGAAGGACCCAATTCCCGATATGATGAAAAAATATATTCAAAAAAGGCAAACCAGTGGACGTTTCTCCGTTAATGTGTGGGCATGGATAAATGTTTACTGTGCAGGTGCATGCTGGAATATTGGTGGAACACTAAACAGTAATATAAATCTTCAGATTTTGGAAAATGTTTTTCTTCCTTCTGCCGCGATAGTTTTTAAAGGAAATAACTTTATATTTCAGCAGGATAACTGCCCTGCATACTGCAAGAAATATAGAAAACTGGTTTAGATAAAACAGCGTAACATGTCTGCGTTGGTGCTCAAGAAGTCCTGATTTAAATCCGATTGAAAATGTTTGGGGATTGATGGTAAAAAAAATGTACAAAATAAATTTTAAACCACAGAATGAAATAGAGTTATTTGATAAAATAGAAGCTATTTGGGAAGGGCTAACTTCGGATTACACCAGAAGTATTATTTTGTCAATGCCAAGAAGATTACGATTAGTGTCCGAATCCAATAGGGCAGCAATTAAATATTAATATTTTGTTTGTTGTTTGTTAATAAATTTACCCTTTTTGGCTTTATACTTTTGTAGTTTTCCTGATATTATTTTATAATTTTCTTATTTCTCGGTTGTAATTTAAACACAAAAATATTTAGAAATAACCATTATTACTTATTGTAAAAAATCGTACATACAATAATTTACAGCTATGTCTGGTATTTTATCCAGGTATAAGCAGCAAGGTGAGAAACCCGTTTTACCCAATTTTGTTGTAATTGAGTATTGAGTTATGTTTGGGTGGAGTGTACGAATTTATATGTCGTCAATATACATTGCAAACGGCGCCACCAGGAGTAATTCCCCTACATCTCAAGCTTCATAACTTTTTTGTATCTCGGTATATTATATTTTAAGTGAAAAATTATTATTTCTTGGCACCTATTGTCCAAAAAAGGTATACCTGTTAGGTATCGTTACCAGCAGCCGTTTCTGAGATAATCGAATTTAAATGTTCTATTACTCACTGTAACTCGTCATAGTCCTCTTTCACACTTTAGCCATAACGAAAAATTTAAGAATTAAATGACATTTAAGGATCATTAATGACAAACCTATATAGTCTATAATTGTTGATTTATCATTACATTAATTTTTTGATTCTCAGGAATTTGTGCTGGCATTTTATATAATATGTATTTTCTGGATACCCTGTAGAGTAGTTACCCTTACCAAGGTTTTAAATCTTTTAAAAAATCAGCGATTACAAGTTACTAAAATTGTATACAGTATGGTTGTTTGAGTGTGCAACATATGGGCATTTTTTTTATTACCGATTTCTCAGAAAATTTTATTCTTGATAAAAGTTGGTGCATGTTTGCTAAATATATTAGGTGGACTTGGAATGGTTGCAAGTCTAACGGCGTACAGGGTAGGCCAAAAAATATAAAACTTGTACAGGGTTATCCAACCAAGACTAGACAAGGCGATTTTTTGACTTTTCCTGTACTTTTATAAAAAAACTGAAATAGCCATCTTAAGTCATTTTCTCCCGCGAATTCGAATATCTTCAGCAAAAAACAATTGAACATCAAACAAAAGTACTAGGGGTCACTTTGATATTTTTTTAAATGGAACACCCTGTATATTTTTACATTTTTAAATTCCACATAAAATTATAATTATTTTTTATTAAATGCACTATTAGTCTATACTTTATAGTATCCGAGATATTGACTCTCGAAAAGTGACATTTTAGAACTTTGACAGCTTATAACTTTCTAACAGTACGTCTTAGAGCAAAACGGCTTACATGTCCCTATCTTCAATTTTTATTATCTTCCCAAAAAAATCAACATCCAGTTAAACCGGAACAACTATATTTCCTTCTTTCGAGTTACATAGAATTAAAAGTTATACATAGATTCAAAAACGTGACCTCCTAAAATAAAAAAATATATTTTTTTTAAAAACATTAATAATTTTCCAAAATTTTTTTTTTATATATATATTCACCATAAAGACCTTCATAAATTAATCAAAATCAAACCAATTTCACATCTTCATATTTGTTCAAATTCAAGCATATTTGTAAAATTTACTTGAATTTTTAATTTATTAAGGAATCATAAACTTCATGTTTGTTGCAACGATATTAAACACAACTTTAAAATATCCTAAAAATTCTTTTTAACAAGATAAAACATTATTAATGATAATATGCAAATTAAAAATCATTTAAAGTGCAAAATTTTTATTTTAAATGTTTATTAAAAAACTTTATTCTTGTACAAGTTTTATATTTTTTGTATGCCGTTTGACTTGCAACCATACCAAGTGCACCTAATAGATTATCGAACATTCACCAACTTTTATCAAGAATAAAATTTTCTGAGAAATCGGTAATAAAAAAAATGCCCATAATATGTTGCACACTTAAACAACCACACTGTACAGTAAAATATATAGATTACTTTATCAGTTATCACAAAAGGTTGGCTTGCACTTAGAACACTTGTAGTTCAAGCCTCACCATGGCCCTCTAGGATGTTAAGGGATATAGATACACAAATTTGGCCAATCAGAATGAAACACATCATACTAAAAAGCACATGACCTATAAATACTACTCCGTTGACCAGGTTTCTGACAAGTGTATTACTAGACGTTTTTTTTAAGTCACATAACCTAACATTTTTATGAAAGTAAAATTTTGAAAAAACCGTTTTGTTACCGTAGTGTGACATTGAATTTTAAAAATGATTTATTTTAAGGATAATTTTTTTAAAATTGCATAGTACCTTATTTTAATTTTCTTGTTGTGTTTTGCGGTATGCCGGTATGAAATATATTTGGTGTACAAATAATAAGTCAATAAAATATTCATAATAACGGGCATATAAATCTATTTTCTATAGAAAAATTACAATTCCTTTAACAGCTTATATTCAATGCAGGAATATGCTTAATTTGATTTTAATAATACAATAACCATAATTGTTTATTAGGATTTGATAAAATGAATGCCCAATATCAGTCTTAAGTAAACAATTACCTACCTTAAAATAATAACTTAAGTAAATATTATGTACAGTTAACAGAATGATGTTAATGTGAATATAGGACATAAATATATTAATATAAAAAGCAACAATAAAAATATAAGTGCAGGATGTCCAGTTCGGTGACTCTATTTGTCGTTTCTTTTTTAATCAATATTTCTTTACTTCTTCGCCGTATCCAAAAATTGTCCAAATACCCATATTTGGAGTACAATTACATACAGTTTTACGTTAAGAAAGGTTAGATTTATAAATTATTAAAAGCAGAAAGAGAAATATGGACAAATTTGAGAAAATTTAGTTTTTTGCTTTTATTAATCATTTTTTTTTTATTTAAAACTTTAGGTAATTGTTACCCATAGATGGTTATTAACCCGCATTTAGGAAAGAGTTACATTTTTAAAAAGAGAACACGTTTTTTTTAAACCAAATTTTTATTTTTTTAATATAATATATCTTTATTTATTTTTTATCTTTATTATATTTTTGTGTCAACGATATATAATGGATCACATTATTAAATGTGTTCGCATAAAAGTTATTTGGTCTATACAAGGTGCTAAAAATGCTTGTGCGTACAGCCACACGACAATGGTTAAATTTGTCAAAGTTGCGAAAAAGACTAAAATTTTCAGTTTTAGTTTTTAATTTTTTGGGCCTTTATACTCGTATTATTTCATAACTAAGGGACCATAAGGCGACAATTAAATGTGTGTTTTTCTACAAAATCAAAATTGGACTATTAAAATTTGGTTGCATGTGATGCAAAGTTTATTTGTTTTTGACCCTGTATAAGGTAACTTCATAAAATAAGTATTTTTGAAAACGTAGTTTGTGTCTGAAAGTAATACACCTCAATATTAAGACAACAAAGAACACAGTGTCTTCAGTAAAGTGTTTTTTAAGGGGAAAATAAATTTTAGTCATTGTCAAAACTAAGAAGTTTTATGTAGGTTGCGTTAAGTCTTATTTTGCAAAAGTGGTGCAATTTACAAATTTGGGTAAAAAATCAAAATTATAAAAAAGTTTTTCTAATAACTTTCTTCGATATTTTCAGAAATAACCCCACTTCTGAATTATTTTTTGAAAAAAATTAAAAGTTGACAGATAATGCGAATCACGAGACTATTATTTTTTTGCTTAATTTTCACCTCGATCGAAGCAGAACTTGATGTCAAAGTCAAATTTTAAATGAAGCTTTTAATTAAAATAAAATCCCATATGATGCGGACTTTACTGGTGACACTGTAGTTAACATATAGGCAGTAATAATAATAAATAAAAAATGTTTTTTTTTTTGATACTCTGTATAATGAAATATTTGGTATCAGCAACTTTGGTTCACTGTCGCTAAAATCGCATTGTGATGATCGTTGCTAAGAGAAAACCTATAAAAACATGGAGAACTGAACACCCTGTAAGTGTAACAAATATCATAATTATTTTTTTTGTAATTTCTCCCTCTCAGGATTTATTTATGTCAATAGATTTACAAAGAAGCAAATTAATATAGATTGACAAAGTTACAGTTAAAATCCGGAAAACATAAGTGCTTATGACAGACTCCTGACGTCAAAATGGATCGATTTAAGCCCACTTATAGCGTTTTCAGTTTACCACGTCTAGAGTCAACAACGCCTAGTGTGTAGGAGTTGTTGCTAGAGTACCATGAGACCGCACTGTGACGTCATAGATCTGCGTCGTAGGCCCGAAAGCATGATATTTTGTGTGTTACCGCGCAAGTATCGCTATTTCCTCTCTAAAAGTGTTTAAATGGATGTAGAGCACTTCTTGCTAACGCATTCAAAGTAACCAAATGTCTAAGTAGAAAGTGAAAACATTCTATTTTTGATAATCGGACACGCAAATCTTGATTAAAGCACTCTCAGATCGTCCGAAAGCAGTAAATCGAAAACGGTATTAGTTATATTCAAAATTACTTCGCTTAGCCTGTAGAGGGCGTCCAAAATTACATTATTTTGTTTTTCTCATGCTCTTTGAAAACGTGTTAATTGAATTTAGTAATTTTTCGTGTATAGTCTAACACTATAAAATTGCATTTTAATGGCATTTTTTTAGTAATATTTACCGGTTGTATACAAATCACGTCATATACATCATAACTTTGATGACATGAATAATCGGAAGGAATTTTCACATCATATTTTTAGCCGTTAACTATACTACAAAAAAGTAATTTTACACCAAAAATATTTAAAATCAAATGGCCTAAGTTTGATAAATTTGGGAAAAACCAAAATAAGAATATTTTGAAGTGGGCTTGAATGTACCTATTTTGACGCCCAGGAGTCGATAAACGTTGTAAGTACACGTATTTTCCAGACACAATGTATACTTTGCTTTACAAACAGTTTTGATCTATTAATGGTAAGTTTAGCTAGTAACAGTTTTTAGCAAAAATGTATTTATGATATTATTTAATAGAACAATTATATAATTATTTAACTAACTATTTACACATTATTCGCTTATTTACCTAATGTTTAGATACATAGATAATACGGTTTATTTATAATCAATTAAAAACAAGCTATTAACATTTTCGTATTCTTTTGGCAGATCATAGACGAACATATAAATAGTTTATCTACAACCACATATTAATAGGCGCATAATACCTACTTAAAATAACACGACCATTACCTATGTCATTCCTTATACAACAAGTCCAATTATAACTACTCATAAAACAACAGGTGCAATTATGAATTCGTTATAATCCAGGATCTCGTTTGAAATTATTAAAATGTACGATGTCAAAAAACAAGGGGTATTCCGACTTCACTTTCTAAAGTTATACAGTGTATCCACGGATAGGGATTGGAAGAGGAAACACTTTTTTATTAGTAGGTATAGAAGAAAAAGTAATTCTTTATAAAAATATCTGCTTGTGCCCCACAGTAAGCGTGCTCCAATCAGTATCCTTGGACACGGTTCAGGCCCGGTTTTTTACCTTGCTGGTAAAGTCTTTGTTTGGGTAAAGTTACTGTTGCCCGAAAAAATGAGTTTTTTACCTTCCGGTTAGGGTTACCAGCAGGTTAAAAAGTGCTTAACAAGAAAATAAATTAGCAGGCACTTTTTCGGCTGTTAAAGAGTTTATAAATTTTTAATTTGTTCGATAATTTACAAAGTTGCAGAGAAAAAATCATGTTGGAAGTAAATGTAGATATATTTTCGGATAGCTCGTCTTAATCTGAGGATGAGGATTATAGAATATTAATAGATCGACGACCTTACACCGTTCGAAGGCGACCAGATCACATTAATTTCTGGGATGATGAAGATTTTTATGTGAGATTTCGGTTATCCAAGGATACCGGATACCGTTAATAATTTGCTTGCCAGAATTAAACATCACCTTGCATATCCAGTTAACAGGTTATTTAAAATAATTTGCTTTGATACATATAAAATTTTATTTTAAATGCATAATATTTCAGGGCCCCTGTATTAAATCCACTTCGATCTGTTCCTCGCTATAAGCGTAGAAGGGCAGACAGGAGTCTTATATATTTCACTTTTTTGGCGAGCAACCTTTTTTCGTAACTCCTTTTTAAAAGTTTAATTTTTTGTTTTCAAACTTTTATTTGTCCTAGGTGGCCCTTGTGCAGCAGCGTTAAAGGCCCCAGTTATTTTATCCTATGCGTCCTCTTTAGTTTTCCATGTAGTCGCATCAGATTTTTTTATTCAATTGTGTCTTTATATTGGACGATTAATTGACATAGCCTCTCTACTTCGGTTGTTGTAAAATTTGCCGATCTTTCCTTTTTATTATCCATGTCCCTTGTCTCTTCGTTCAAAAGCTTTATTTACAATTTTTTTTTTTACGTTTCTAAATTCTAACCCAACATTATCTTCTTCCGACCAAGATTTTAAGAAACTACGTACTCACCTCTACTGTCAAACGACAATACAGACCCATCCTTTATTTGTGCTCCAGGTTAGTTACCAAGAGGATAAAAATCTTCCAAAAGACCAAAAATAATTTTACCGGTAGGATAAAATTTATCTTCTAGTAAACTAACTTAACCGCTTACAGCAAGATAAAACACCGGGCCTCAGGCATCTTAGCATATTAGTCGCATTTTACAACTGATCAAAGACCACCGTAACGATCCCGAAAAAGTTACAGAAGATTTTATTAAAGATGCTACTGCTATTGCGGAAAAAATTGGGCTGACGGAAGATATGAAATCCATACCCCGTACTGTTGAAAGACAACAACACCGCAGCAACCACCCGGCAAAAAGCCATTCAGAATTCTGGTGGAGGTCTATGACAATTCCTTATTTGGACTCAATTACAAATTCCCTCGAAATAAGGTTCTCTGAAGAAAATAGACCGTCCTTTGCCCTAACAAAACTACACCCTGCGCAAATGAAAAACATATCTTTGGAAGACCTTAAAGAAGCATGCGAGGAATTCAGAAACTTTTACGGTATTTTGGATATCAAGAATGAGATAGAACTTTGGAAAAAAATATGGGAGGAAAAACCAGAATCGACCAAACTAAGTGTTGTGGAAGTCCTTAAGGAAACTGACGATTTTTTTCCTGCGATAAAGAAGGCCTTGAGGATTCTTATTGCTTTTCCTTGTACCACTTGTACAGTTGAAAGGTCATTCAGTAGTTTGAGGAGAATCAAAACCTGGTTGAGGAGCACGATTACTGGAACTCGCCTCAATGGCCTCGCCATGATAAGTGTACACAGGCAACGTATTTTTAAGAACTTGGACGATTTTATAAACAAAGTAACCAACAAATTCGCTAGCAACTCTAAAACGATTGTTTAAATTGATTTTGTATGTAAATAATTTATTCGTTTTCTATTTTTTTTTAATTAAAACTTTTCTATCTTAATGTTTTCTTCAGTTCTTCTATGCTGCCCCTCCCTAGCTCACTGGCTGGCGACGCCCTTGAGTTGTGCTGAAACTACAATTTCGATCAGATTTGCGATTACTATACAGGGTTCGTCAGAAACAACATTTTTACTTTTTAGGATTTTTTTTCAATTCTGATTTTAAATTCCTTGATTTATTAAATGAATTTGGTTTGTGCTAAAACTATAATTTCAAATATCACACTTGCGATTACTATACAGGGCTCGTCAAAAACAACATTTTTAATTTTTTGTATTTCGTTTAAACTAAAAACTATTGCTGCTTTCTTTCTTTTGTTGTAAGAAAACCATTTTTTATTTGCCTACTTTTAAAGCATTTAAATTTTCACATGTCATATTTTTTCAATCATAAATTATGAAACTTTTATTTAAATGTGCATGGTTCAACTCGACATCTGAATTTTTGATATCAGTTCCTAACTTGCTGTGTTGGGATATTTGCAATAGATACTCTTATTTTTTCTCTTAAGAGATCTAAGTTATTATTGAAATTCGTTTTATACATAATATGTGGCTTCAGATATCTCCATAAATGAAAGTCGATAATTGTGAGATCGGAACTCCTACGTGCCAACTGATTTGGACCATAGGTACCTGCTTCCAATCCATCTGTTCCCAAAGTGATGATTTAGCCAATCATCAAAAGAAATTAAAAATTAGAATAGAAAAAAAACTTTAAATGCATATGATAAATCAAGGAATTGAAAAAAAAGATTCAAAAAACTAAAAATGTTGTTTGTGACGAACCCTGTATAGTAATCGCAAATCTGATATTTGAAACTGTAGTTTCAGCACAGCAGACGTTTTTGTAAACCATGACTTTTTCTTCTATACCTATACCAATAAAAAAGGGTTTCCTCCAAACTCTATCCGTGGACACACTTTCGAACGAAAATATCGGATGAGATCTCTATATTTTATTTTGTCCAAAATAAGGAAAAATATACGTAATTAATTTATATTTAATTTGAAGAAATAGTCCATGCTTAAAGTGGAGTTGAAAGTATGAAAAGGGAAAGAAAAACACAAAGTCTTCCTCCACTAGTTTAATGGAAAAAATAATTCCAAATATTAAGGGTCTCTACATGTTTCGAACGTAGAAACGTTCATCTTCAGGAGACAGAAAGTTTTAAATCTATGCTGATGGTGTTAGCAAAAGAGAAACTGAAATTTAGAACCTTAATGGAGCTTTATGGATTTAAACAGAAGTGTAGAAGAAACATGGGTAAAATATTTGATAGTGGCGAAACCACAGAGCGATTAGAACATAATGAAGAGTTATGAAACAACCAAAAAGTGGGGAAGTAGAAAACCTGTCTAGGTGTCGAGGCTTATTTAAAATTTTTTTTAAAATTTTTTTTTTTTTAAATTTGTTGTTCAAGGAACTAAAAATTATTGTAGACATTATGAAGGTGTACACCTTCTGTTGTAGTATAAAGTTGTTATAAAAAACAGAACCTTTTGGGGTCCTGAGGACTAAACCTCAGTAACCCCGCGGCAGGTTAATTTGTAGATAATAAAAATGGTAATTGAAAAATGTTCAATTTTTCAATTACCATTTTTATTATCTACAAATTAACCTGCCGCGGGGTTACTGAGGTTTAGTCCTCAGGACCCCAAAAGGTTCTGTTTTTTATAACAACTTTATACTACAACAGAAGGTGTACACCTTCATAATGTCTACAATAATTTTTAGTTCCTTGAACAACAAATTTAAAAAAAAAAAAATTTTAAAAAAAATTTTAAATAAGCCTCGACACCTAGACAGGTTTTCTTCTTCCCCACTTTTTGGTTGTTTCACAACTCTTCATTATGTTCTAATCGCTCTGTGGTTTCGCCACTATCAAATATTTTACCCATGTTTCTTCTACACTTCTGTTTAAATCCATAAAGCTCCATTAAGGTTCTAAATTTCAGTTTCTCTTTTGCTAACACCATCAGCATAGATTTAAAACTTTCTGTCTCCTGAAGATGAACGTTTCTACGTTCGAAACATGTAGAGACCCTTAATATTTGGAATTATTTTTTCCATTAAACTAGTGGAGGAAGACTTTGTGTTTTTCTTTCCCTTTTCATAATTTATATTTGTATTTTCAATTTTAAAGATCTGCAATTTTCGGGTTTCGCGAAAATGATCTGTTTTTAAATAGCATATCCTTGACATCCAATAAAGCGTCAGCTGATTAATATGCAAAATGTCAAAATAAGACAAAAATAGGTGTTTTCTTTAGTCAGAATTTAAAATTCGTGGCAATTAGAAGTGGATGGTTGTAGATAAAGCATTGTATTTGACTCGCGTATAATGAACCATAATACAATCTGATAATTATATGTCGTATAATCATCCTCGTTTATTATGGCCTACATTATAAGCTCGTTATAATATACTATTATATTTTAAAAGTTTATCTACGTGGTTATTATGTCCTAGATAATATTTACAAGAAATCATACGTTTCTATGTAACAAAATTATAAAATATTTGATGCCTACCAATAAATATTATTATATTCAAATTATTAGTTTTTAAATAATCACAAAATTCAAACACTTTTAAGCTATGTAACATAATATAATAATGTGATATAATTGCTTCAAGTTGAATTTTTTGGCTACTAATCTGTGTGTTTCGATAGTTCTTGTATTTTGTGTAGATATCTACAATACCTTATTATAGGTAGGTACTAAAGTACCTAAACTTTTCCCATTTAACCATCTTTCTGTCTCTTATAGGTCCCGACCTCGCAATACTTTCAGCACCAATTTCGGCCCCTCTATATATTCAGTGGCGTACCGTGCAGGGGGCCAGGGGGGCGACTGCCCCCCCGCCCTTTAAGCCCTTTCCCAAACGGCGCCCCCTTCTCACCCTCCCAGTAGTTTCGCAGTTCAATTTCACTTCACATGATAATTAATAATATCGTTTACCTATCGCGACAAGAGGAAATTTACTATGTTTATGAATATAAATAATAATTATATAACAAAACCCTCATTATTTATTATTATTATTATTATTATTATTATTATTATAATTTAGTTCTTTGTTTCTGTTTATATTATAAGATGACCATTATCAGAAAAATATTGGCAAATATGATATTTTGTGAAGCTCTCTTTCTCTTTGTTTTTAAAGTATTTTTATGAGTTTTAATTAGGTTATTATTTGTTTCTAACTTTTAGAGTAAAGAAACAGATAAAATAAACCTGTTACCTATTTCGAGATTCTATTTTATTTTTACTACTTGATTTAATTTATAATAAAAATATTTTGCCACGACCAATAATTTGTATTCTTTCAGTTATTTTGCTTTAACAATTAAAAATTGCTTCAAATCTCTAATTCACTATAGAGACTAAATTTTATCTTTTTAAAAGTGTGTTATTGTCGCCAATGAGAGTATATGCTTATATTATTAAATAATATGCATCAAATATTTTATATAGTTTTAACAACATTCCCCTTGTCGTGTTCATATTCTGTTTTTATGTGACCATTTTAGACATGACGAAACAAAAACATTATTTCTTAGGCCAAAATTTACTAAATAAACGAAATTATACATATTAGCAGTGAGGCGCCCTTTGAACAAGGGCGTAGATAAGGGGGTAATTACCCCCCTCCCCCAGGACCCATATTGAACCCATGAAAACGAAGCACTTTTTTTTACTTGATCAATTTTTTTGTGATTTTCTTGAGGATTATGTGTATTTTATATTTTAAGGGCGTGGCACCCAAAAAATTTTCGCTTGCGGCGCTATTTTTTTTTTCTTTTGGTCCCCATTACAAAATATATCTAGGCCCTTAGAAGCTTTCACCCCCTCCGCCCCTTTAACCACGCTACGCCACTGTATATACTAGGTGTATTAAAAGTTGTAATGATTTGAATTTGGCTATTATTTAAAGTGATTAAATTTAAAATCAATGCGGGAATTTTATTATTACAAAATATTAGGTTTCAGTGGAGCCCTTATACAGGGTGTTATTTAAGTATGTGGCCAAACTCCAAGGGGTGGTTCTTTAAGTGATTTTAAGAAGAAAAGGTTATATAAACATGGGTCAGAAAATGCATAGTTTCTATGATACAGAGTGTCAAACTTTTAAAAACTATAAAAATAATTTAGCCTCAATTAGATTACAATTATTATATCCAGTGGCGTCCCGGAAGACGTCTAACTAATATTTTTGACAAAAAAATTGCGCGCCACTGACTTTTTTAAAATCATGTATTTTTTCGAATTAAGGAGCTACAAATACAACTATTTAATCTCCTGAGTTTTTTTCATATCTTGCTTTGTTTTCGAGAAAAAAAATAAAAACGACTTTATAGCACTCTTATTCTTTTTCTGTTACCTACTTGTAATAAATTATTACGTTATGCCATTATTTTATGTTAATTTCTTTTATCGACAATTTTAATCTGTGCAAACAAATTCAAAAGAGGACTTTCGTGTAATTTTAATTGCTTAATAGTTTGGTAAGTAGTTTAAATGTCTTACTCTTATTGTCCCGGGGACATGCAATAAAGTGTTTTTTTTTTTTTTTCTCGGAAACAAAGCAAGATATAAAAAGAACTCAAAAGATAAAATAATTGTATTTGTAGTTGCTTAATTCGAAAAAAATACATAATTCTAAAAAGTTAGTGGCGCGCAATTTTTTTGTCAAAAATATTAGTTAGACTGTCTTCCGGGACGCCACTGGACTTAATAATTCTAATCTAATGAAGGCTAAATTATCCTCTTATTCATACAAACAGAACTGCCAAGTTTCAACAAAATCGAATAAAAGAGTATTGAGATAATTACGAACATTCGATTTTATTTTAAAGTTCGACACCCTGTATCGTAAAAACTATGCATTTTCGGACCCATGTTTATATGAACTTTTCTTTTTAAAATCACTTAAAGAAGCACCCCATGGAGTTTGGCCACATACCTAAACAGCACCCTGTATACAGTGTCCGCAAGAAAGTCCGCATCAAATGGGATTTTTTTTTATTATAAGGTATAGGTAAAAGTTGAAAAAGCAGTTAGTTTTTGCTTACCTAAAAACCAAAAATGACGTATACTGAAGCAGCTGCACGACTTGCGTTACCTGTCAAATTTGACATTTTTATTAAAATAGGTTCAAAAATGCCCTTATTTATCAAAATATTGAAAAACTTTATTCGAGAAAGTTGTTTATTTAGGCACTTTTATCCTTAGTACGATATTTTGACAGTCTTATACAATTTTTATTTTTTGCCAGGTTCTTGAAAATTGTGATAAACCCTCGTAGATTAACTTTTATACATCGATGTAAAACCATTTGCCTTTACTTTATTTGTAATCTTAATGCAATTTTGTGAAAAATTTTTCTCTCCAATTATTTATTTTGCTTCAAAAACTGAAATTGTTATTGATCAGTATGTAATTTAATGCAAAGTTTATCTTAAATACATCACTTTTGCCAAAACCGACGTTTCTCATTTTTCTTAAGTTAGTAAACAGATGTACAAAAAGAAAATATTAGGAAGCTTTTGTTGAAATTTTACTTAATAAATATTGGATCAAAAAGAATAAATATTAATCGCTCGAAACATTTTATTCAACAAAAATATAGTTTAATATAATTGATTTAATTTAATATTAATTAAGTAAAATTTCAACAAAAACTTCCTAATATTTTCTTTATGTACATCTGTTTACTAACTTAAGAAAAATGAGAAACGTCGGTTTTGGCAAAAGTGATGTATTTAAGATAAACTTTGCATCAAACATTACATACTGATCAATAACAATTTCAGTTTTTGAAGCAAAATAAATAATTGGAAACAAAAATTTTACACAAAATTGCAATAAGATTACAAATGAAGTAAAGGCAAATGGTTTTACATCGACGTATAAAAGTCAATCTACCAGGGTTGATCAAAATTCTCAAGAATCTGGCAAAAAATAAAAATTTTATTAGACTATCAAAATTTCGTACAGAGGCTAAAAATGCCTAAATAAACAACTTTCTCGAATAAAGTTTTTGGATATTTTGATAAATAATGGCATTTTTGAACCTATTTTATTAAAAATGTCAAATTTGACAGGTAACGCAAGTCGTGGAGCTACTTCAGTATACGTCATTTTTGGTTTTTAGGTAAGCAAAAACTAACTGCTTTTTCAATTTTTACCTATACCTAATAATAAAAAAAAATTCCATTTGATGCGAACTTTCTTGCGGACACTGTATACAATGTGACTTTTCGAAAACTTGCAATGGCTATATTTTCTACATTAAAGAATATATGAAAAAAATCAAAAATACCAATTCTAAGCGGGGCATTAAAAATGAGGTATTTTGCGGACTCATCCCTAAAGCACTACCCTTATCCACTATAAAATCGTAAATGGCACTACCCCACTTGTGATACCTCTCGGGAAAGTTGATCAAAAGTGCTGTCCAGCGATATCAAAATTAATGAGATTAAGTAAGAAATTAGAAAAGAAAGAAAATACTAAAAATGTTCCTCCACAAAAGTTAATAGAATATAGAAATTCTTTAGGGGTCTCTACATGTTTCGAACGTAGAAACGTTCATCTTCAGGAGACAGAAAAAAATTATATAGTGCTGATCGTATTAGCAGAAGAGAAAATTGTATAAAACCTTAATGGAGCTTTCATTGCATTGAAAAATTAAGTCTAATTAATTAATTAATTTTCTAAAATATGCGATTATATTACTAATTTCAGGAAATTATCTAAATTAACCTCTCGTGGGGTTATTGCGCTTTAACCCCCAGTACCCCAAAAACCATTTTTCAGCTATTCTGACATTATGACTTCCACAGACGATTATTATCTTTATACTGTCTTACAGACATTCCAATGATTTTACAAAAAAAATTATATAAATGATTTAAAAAATCCTCGACACCTTCTCTTTGGAAGGCCCCTTTTTTTCTTCCTCATTTAGTTTGGTTGTTCGGACTTTCTTTACTAACTTTCTTCACATGCTCAGCATGTTTAACTCTCCTCAGTTTTTCAATGCCATGAAAGCTCCATTAAGGATTTATATCATTTTCCTGCTAATACCATCAGCACTATATAAATTTTTCTGTCTCCTGAAGATGAACGTTTCTACGTTCGAAACATGTAGAGACCCATAAAGAATTTCTATATTCTATTAAATTTAGTGAAGGAAGACTTTTAGCTTTTTCTTTCTTTCCTATATTTTCAACTCCACTTTAAGCATGGACTACTTATTGGCGTTATTGCAAAAAAGATGTAATTTTTCATCATTCAGGTATTTTTATTTTCCAATTTTGCTAACATTTCGTACTTAAATCTTTAGTATCCTTAAAAAGCATTTTTGATAAGCTTTCCAGAGTGTGTGGGGAAGGGGGGCGGGGGGGTAGTGCCATTTAAGACTTTAAAGTGGATAAGGGTAGTGATTTAGGGATGGGTGAGGGTGGTCTGCAAAAATAACTAATTTTTGTTTCCCCGAATTTTTGTAGAAAAAGTATTTTTTTGGTTATTTGATATCTTCCTTAGTGTAGAAAATATAGTCCGTGTAAATTTTTAAAAAGTCACCCAATATAAACCTTAATTTGTCGCCATAGTGGAAAAGCGAGAAGATCAATCTAGGGGAGAAAAATACATACCTATTATTTCCATAGTAATTATTCTTTTGACGTCTTAATTCACCTACAATCAAAAAATACCCTTTTAAAATAATAGTTCCTTATTTTACAAGCAAGAAAAGGGATTTGTTAAAGAAAGAACGAGTTTAAATCTTACTAGGTACTGGCGTTTCTATAAGCTAGAGCTCTTTAAGGGAACCTTACTTTTAAAAGCAGATATGAATGTGGAGGATTTTTAAATCTGATGGTACTGAAGAAAATATGCATTTAATAATAACTCAAACTTCGAATTTTCTTCATCTAGAATTTTCAAAAAATCACTAGGACACCTATAAGAAATTGAAAGGCAGCCAAAACTTGCCCAATTTCAAAAAATAATTACACGTATATTTTTTCAAATGATCAGAAAATGAAGGAGGAGATCCCTTTTTCACGTGTTCGAAATGTGCTTTTAAAATTTGAAATAATAGTATAAGGGGTATATATTCAAAGTATATAATCTCCATGTTTCATTAAAAATGAGTTAGATGTCGTTTTACATAGTACTTAATTGTAGTCCTGAATCGAAATAACTCATAATTTCTTGTCAAAACGGGCAGGCTCCAACGGATTTTGATGGCAGAAAATTGGGATTAAATCCAAAATATACAAGCTTCATTGACATTTACGTTTAGAACCGTACAATCTCCTGTTCAATTTTAAAAATCAAGGTGTACAATCTCCAATGGGTTGTTTTGCTGTTAGTTTCGAATTATTTCAAAGCGTGCAAAATTCTGCACAGACTTGTTGATAATAATTCGCGCCAAAGCCATTCCGAGTTTACTTTTTTAAGTTAGTTGCATGTGATGCGTGAAGCATTAAACAGTGGTTGTTTGTAGTTTACTATTTTTTTTGTATTTTAATGTATTGTTTTTAAGATTAAAAATATTGTGAAAAATGATCCTTAAATTATTTTTAAAGTGGGCGAACTCCATATTTTGCTATTTTCAAAATGGACAAACTCCAATTATTATTTCCAAAACGTACAATCTTCATTTTCCAAATAACTTTGACATTTTTTAAAAATGTTAAGGAAACAAATTGTTTTTTTAGTCTAAGATGTGCCATAAATACAATAAAAAAAAAACTATCGTATTTTGTTCGTATTTAATGAATCATAAGATTTTTTCGTCTACTGATAATTAAGAAACATGGAGATTGTACACTTTGAATCTATACCCCTCATATACAGTTTAATGTAAACAAAAGTTACAAAAGGCAAAGTTAAGGCAATAATTTAATGCTTTAGAATTGCCACAATTCCTTCTTCAAAATTGACCGTTTTTCATGTTAAATCCAAGCGTTTACGCTTCTATCTTTCACATGCTTTCTTTCTTGGCAAAAATAGTGATATTACAGCGAAAAATTCTTTAATCGAGCATTCAAAGCATTGCATAAATTAAAATTAGAAATGCGACAATTTAAAAATGTAAGAATCCCCTTAACAGTATATTCAGAGACGTTCGATATCATACAGCATTTTTTACTTTTAATTTTTTGGAAAACAATTATTTCGTCACGGAAAATTTTGAAAATTTTTATTTCTAAGCGAGTTCCTAACTTTAAACCTTACTCTGTATTAAATAAAGCACGCTACTAGTCTATCTAAAGGATAATATTATCTTTTTTAAACCTATTCTTTTATATTTCACAAATATTTAATGAAATTGTTTATGTTGCACTACTTGTGAATAACACAGCATTTTTATAATATCCTGCGCGATCTTGAAGAGGCGATTTGACATCTCTTTCCACATGCTGCTGATGCCTGACTTTTCTTTCCATATCAAGTTCTTGTGCTAGCGTTTCTGTAACACAAAATACAGACTATTTAGTAAAATTGTTAACGGTTATCTTTCAACCAATTTCTGTTTATATAAAAACATATTCCAAAATACAAGTTCTAAGCATAATATAGTATAGTTTAATAGGGTTCAAAATTTGTCTGGCCAACAGTATGGGCCACTATACTTAACTCATGCATCAATAGAAGCGCTGTTGCCAAACTTACTGTTAAGTCACATATTATTAAATTCATGAAATTTATAAAATACATGTTTTACAAGTACTATACCTAATGGCAAAGAAGCTACAAAAGTTCACAGGATACTTTATGAAGAACAAGTTTTTGTTTTGTTGGTAAATAAAATAAATATGTGATTTTTAGTAATAGATCTTTCAATTTACACCTACTTAGTTTAGTTTTATGGTGACAAAATCAAGAATGATAGCGGCAATGTCCCATTTCTTTTTCACGCGGCAGTCATTTTAGATAGCAATGGAAACCGCTGTAGCAAGCGTAGTATTTGTTTTTTTGCGACAGCGTGGTTGGTAGTCGGAATACTTACTCGAAATTTGTTATTTGTAGGTGTTTTAAAGTTTGGTGGTTTTTATTAGTTCTAGGAATTTTCTGGGATATTCGAGGATGTCCCAAGGATGTCTCAGGAATTTTTCTAGAATTTATTGTTGGAGGCAGAGTTGCCAACTCTATAAATTTATCCGTAATTCTATGGATTTTTGAAAGATATAAGAATTGAATCAGCAGTTTATAAAAAAATAAAAAATAGATGTACAAGCCATAAATAACATTGACTTATACAGTGTGAGCATTAAAGTCCGCATCATATGGGATTTTTTTCTATTAATAGCTTTATTCAAAATTTGACTTTGGCATCGAGTTCTGCTTCGATCGAGATGAAAATTAAGCAAAAAAATAGTAGTCAACGTGATTCGCATTATCTGTTAAATTTAAAATTTTTCCAAAAAATAATTCAAAAGTAGGGTTATTTCTAAAAGTATCGAAAAAAGTTATTAGAAATTTTTTTTAAATGCAGCTTCTAGCCCACATGCAAAATTTTAGCTGCATAAGATAATTTTAATTTTTTACCCATATTTTGTAAATTGCACCACTTTTGCAAAATAAGACTCAACGCAACCTACATAGAACTTCTTAGTTTTGACATTGCTTTATTTCAGGTACATTTTCTTTAAAGTAGCGCCATATTAAATGTGTGTTTTTCTACAAAATCAAAATTGGGCTATTAAAATTTGGTCGCATGTGATGCAAAGTTTATTTGTTTTTGACCCTGTATAAGGTAACTTCATAAAATAAGTATTTTGAAAACAGTTTGTGTCTGAAAGTAATTCACCTTAATATTAAGACAAAAAAAGGACTTAGTGTTCATTAAGTGGAAAATAAATTTTAGTGGTGGGTAAAAATCAAAATTTTCTTATGCAGCTGAAATTTTGCATGTGGGCTAGAAACTGTATTAAAAAAAAAAATTCTAATAACTTTTTTCGATATTTTCAGAAATAACCTCACTTCTGAATTATTTTTTGGAAAAAATTAAAATTGGACAGATTTTCATCTCGATCGAAGCAGAACTTGATGCCAAAGTAAAATTTCGAATAAAGCTATTAATAAAAAAAAATCCCATATGATGCGGACTTTACTGGTCACACTGTATGTGATATTAGGGAATGTCATAATTTCCAGGAGAGTAAAAAAAATTAATACCCACTAGAAACAGAGTATGAAGATAATATGAGTGAATTTACTGATGCATACATCGAAACCATAGTAAACCCAGTTTTGGACAAATCACTTAAAGACAAAAAAATGTGGGAATAGAAGTTAATCTGAATTTCTGGAATTGCACTACGAAGTCGAGGATTATATAGAAGTAAATAACGATGGCCAATACACACAAGTTGGTAAAAATTAGAATACTGAGGACAATAATACAGTGAAAATACGAAAGAAAGAGAAGATTTGCCAATACATAAAGAGGACATTAATAGAAAGGATTTTAGTAATTTTAATTCCGTTCATCCTTCAGATTTGTTCAATATTTTACTGTTAGGACTTAATGACAATTCGGCCCTTAGGGATTTTTCCGATGATTTTTCCAAGGATGGGAATGCAACGCTTTCCGAAAAAGAACGATTCATAAAAGTAACTGTAGGCAAAAAAAACGGCAATTATTAAAAAATCGGCTTTTTGTTCCCTGCTAGAAAAAGTTCCGAAAATGGTCTGTCCTGCCCGTTTACCCAGGTTTATAAGTATTCCATTGTCAAAAGGTCCTGATAAACAAGTTTAAAAAATGTATTCAATTAGAAATAAAAGAAAAAAAATCAAATATATTTCTACTTCTTATCCCTCCGCCTGCAATAATCACGATGAAATCAGATCCGATGATAGTACAGATATAGAGTAATTTGATTAAAGCGAAGATGACTGGGATTATGACGAAAATGAAAATTTTGAAGCAATAATTGGTGAGGAAGAAAGTTGTGAACTTTATCAGGCCAGTGATGAGCTTTAAAGACTATCAAACACCGAAGACTCAACGAAAACTGAAAATTTTTACTGGACGTATTAAAAAAAAATTAAATGTCAATGTATTCAACGTAAGATTTTTGAAACAAATAAGAAAAGGTAATAATATAATAATTTTCTTGGCCTTGTGTGTATGTAATTTTTTTATCTTAAATAAAAACGTATTAATACTTTAATCATACCCTTTTCAATTATTACATATTCATTGTATTAAAAAACCCTTGCCACACCCTATATGCTATTAGTAATGACTCGCTTGGAATCCTTGAACCATTGGAATATCGCGCGGAGAGGAATTTTAACGCTTTCTCTCTCTCTCTTCTGTCGTTGTTTCATTTGATGCAAACAAAAAGGCCGTTCATGATCGAATGGTTTGGTCTATTCTCTTAGAGGTTCATATATAAAATGTCGTCACTTCCCGTCAAATAGGTACCGCCCGAGTAAAAATTATTTGCATCAAAGAGGGCCTTGCATCTAAGGACGTAATGCTTAGCCGTAGAGCTTAATACCTGTTGGGTGTCAGGAACTACCTGAATTCACAATCAATCAGTTATTCCGTCATCTTTGACAGTCGTTACAAGTAATTTGACTTATCGCTAATTTTTCCAATTTTTTGAACAATTCACACAATGAGCTTTACGGAACAGCACAAAACATTCATGGTTGAAGCATATTTTCGAAACGGGGTTAGAGTAAATGGTGAGTGGCAATACAGTCCGGGTTTGTGCATAGACGATTTTAGTGAACATTTTCCTAATGTTGCTTTTATTGCTGGGGATTTTTATCATTGCCTGAAAAGAACCGAGGCTGTGTTTATTGAAACAGGTTCTATACAACACAAAAAAGGAGCAGGAAGACCATCTGTAAGAACAGAAGAACTTGTTGCAACGTTCGTGAAATAATGCAAAATACGCCAACAAATTGTATAAGACGCCTGTCCCAAGAAGTGGGAAGATCTTATGGAACATGCAGGACTATTGTTAAGAAGCAGCTAAATTTATTTCCTTATAAAGTGCAAGTATTCCAAGAAATACAAGCCGCAGATTTTGAAAGACGCGGGAATTACTCTCAATGGTTTACCCAAAATTTATTGGAAAGAAATGATTTATTAGACCTGACATTTTTTGCGGATGAAGCCTGGTTCCACCTCTCCGGTTATGTGAATTCTCAGAATACACGCATGTGGAGTAGTGAAAAACTCCATTTTTTTGTAGAGTCCACATTGCACCCTCAAAAAATTGGTGTCTGGTTAGCTGTTTCCCAAAAAAGAATTGTTGGTCATATTTTTTTCCATGACACAGTTACAGCACAGCGGTATAGAGACAATATTTTGAATCCATTTGTGGAGCAATTACTTGACGACGAACTACGTTTTGGATATTTTGAACAGGAAGGTGCAACCGCCCATAAAGCCGCCGAAACTATTAACTAGGGACTTACGCAATTTTTTCGACGACAGATTGATCAGTTTTTGATCAGACATTGAATTCCCACCTATATCACCTTGTTTAACGGTTATGGATTACTTCGTTTTTCCTCATTTAAAAAGCACTATTTTTAACAGACCAGTTGCAAATTTAGAACAATTACAAGAAAGGATTATCCAAGAATGTGGTAGCATTTCTCCAGAGATAATGGTCAACACTTTCGAAAATATGAAGAGACGTGTGAATTTATGCTTGGAGCATGGCGGTGGCCAATTTCAGCAACTTATGTAATTATTTTTATTTTTCTTTCTGTATATTCTTATTTTGTTAATTTTGTAAACAACAAAAATAAATTTGTATTTGTCTACTTATTTTATTACTCATTAGTTTGGCATATCATGTCATAATATGAATTTGACAAAATTTTAACCTAGATTCGGTTAGATATATCGTCCCCATATCATTGTGTTCTAAACCAAGCCCTACGTTTTTTAATACAAGCCCTCTTTGATGCAAATAATTTTTGCTCGCACGGTATTAAGCTTTCGAGCCGACATCGACAGATCGAGCGACGGAAAAGTGAAACATGTTTTTCATGATCGTAGGACAGAAATTTCAAATTTTTAGAAAATGTAAAATTTATAATAATGATTAACTTGCCTTACCCTTTCGTGTTTGTAATATATATTTATTTCCTAATTTTACTCTTTCTCGAATTTTTAATAAAGTTTAAAGTTAGGTAAAAGGCGAATCCCCCCTTCAATTAAATACCTACTTTTAATCCACCCCCGTACAAAACAAACGTTTATTCACAGTTAATGGATCCACTCTAGCTTGATAACGAGATTTGTGCTAAAATATAATGACAAAGTCGGACGAACAGACAGACAATCTGACCGTCAAGTGGCGATGGAGCGGGGTGGAAAATCGACCCTAAGGGCTGTTTAGCGCTCTCTGCGTGTTATCCTTAATGTCGCAATATCTCGCTTCGTTTTGTCTGTGAGTTAAATAACAGGGTTGAATTTGGTTTGTTGAGGAATAAGCTGGAGTATTCAATTAAGAAGTTTTGTTTGGGCAGCTAATCGTTTAAACATTGCTCCTTTTGGTGATTTTAATGAATAACTCCTCCTCCAGGCTTTAGGTAGACTGTGACCTTAGACCACTTTGTCTGAGACTGTGACAATGCTTACTTAAATTGAAATTGATTAAGAATTGTACTGTGAATTAAGATTATCGTCAAATATATTTTAACTGCAGGCATTTATTAAAAACATATTTTTATGATTTGTTTCAATCTTAAAAGAGGTTTCGCAGATTCGTGTTTTGGGTTTACATTATTTTTGTTTGTTTAAATTACGACTTCTCACGAATTAATCAGCATTTACAAAAAGTCTAAGAATTCAAAAATTCTTTATCGAACTTGATCAACATTTTTCTATTTATATATTTCCTAAGGGTTAAAAGATCCTCGTGTTTATCAAGCAATGAGGGCCACTCCTACCGGGGCCATAGAATGGCTGTTGGTTCTTTTTAACACGCTTTTATTGGCTTCACCTGTATGTTTGCTTGTTTGTTAGTTTGTTTGTCCGTAACCGACTTCTTTGAACCCGATTTTGACCCACTTTAAACGGTCAGATTTAATTTAAATTTTGTAGACTTATCAAGAACAGCTGACAATACAATAATCTACTAATATATAATACTCAATCTACTAAAAAAATTTTTTTTTCTTAACAATAACTTAAACTAAAAAATGAAAAATAATGAACGATAAAGATTAGTATTATTGTGAAAAAAGCGTGGGTCGCTTTGTGCTATATTTTTCGTATATCGAGCACCCCACGCTTTTTAACAATAATACTAATGTTTATCGTTCATTATTATTTTCTGCCTATATTAAGAATTTCAAGAATTATTTTAAACTATATTTATTTTCTGCTTCTTAGTTTGATTAATTATTAAACCGTGTTTTTTAGTTTTTTTAAACTATATTTATTTCACTACACCTTGTAGTAGACAAGAAAGCCCTGGTAATTGCCAGTTCTAAGGATTAATAAACTTCCAAAAGACCGTTTAGAAAATTGATGCCATTTTAGAGGTGTTTAGGTACTAAAAGTCTCCCATGCATTATTGCTGAAGGTCAATATTCGGTTTGGTAGAATTATTACCATCTATATGCGATATATTTTAATTATACTACTGGAAAGCGCCGGATAAAACTAGGTGGAGAAATTTAATGAACCTGGTAATCTTAAGAGACGGGTCAATGATAGTTAACAGCAGTGAAGCACTGAACTACTATAAAAGCACATCCAGGATCATTTCTCTAGAACTTGTTTTTAAAGGCATTGGCGTTTCAGTCTGAGTACGTCAAACAGTGTTTGCGTTTGAATCAAGATAAGCAATGGCCAAATAATTCTGACTGAGTCAGAGTCAACGAAGAAAACATGCCAACATCAGAAAGTAGTGTTATTGGAACAGTTAAAAATCATTCACTATTGTATTGTATGGTATTTTTCTGCTCAGGCAATCCAAAGAACTATATATCCTAGAAGAAGGGAAAAATGAAATCTTAAAAGCATTTTAAACTTATGAAGATATTCAATAATTTGTAAGACCATATGTATGAGGAGGACAACATATACATATAATACCAGTAAACAAACCTACGCATGATGTAAGATATATGTACAGTTGACGACAGATAATTTCGTACCTACACTAAACTGTGACACTTTAATTGCAACTTTTTTACCTTTATTACCTTTGTAATGTGTTAATTGTTATCATGATGTCTGTCAAAGTATTGTCATTATCTTATTTGATTTAAAAATGCATCATTTAAGTACTATTGAAAAAGTAAGAATAATATGTTTAGTAGAAATAGGGTGGTCTTATGGAAAAATAGCTGATCATTTTTGAGTACCCGTGAAGTACTGTTCAAGGAATTGTAAAAAAATTGCGCTATTATCAAACACTTTAAAGGTCTATTGGGTCTCGTTTAAATAATAAAAAATTATCAAATGAAGAAGACCGAAATTTGGTGGAGTATTTAAGGCAAAATCCATTTGAAACTGCAGTATTCGCTATGCACATAATAGGATTCCCTGCTTCATCTAGAACTGCGCAACGCCGAGTAAGACAATGTTCCGAATTAAGAAATCGAGCAGCTGCATCTAAACCGTTTTTCAAAAACAGTGATAAGGAACAAAGAATTGAATTTTAAATAAAAATGTTTGGGGATTGATGGTAGAAAAGATGTACAAAATAAATTTTAAACCACAGCATGAAATAGAGTTATTTGATAAGATAAAAGACATTTGGTAAGGCCTAACTCCGGATTACACCAGAAGTATTATTTTGTCAATGCCAAGAAAACTACGATTATAGTTAGAATCCAATGGCGCAGCAATTAAATATTAGTATTTTGTTTGTTGTTTGTTAATAAATTTACCCTTTTTGGCTCTATACTTTTGTAGTTTTCCTGGTATTATTTTATAATTTTCTTATTTCGCGGCTGTCATTTAAACACAAAAATATTTAGAAATAACCATTATTACTTATGGTTAATAATCGCACATACAAAAATTTTATTATATGTATATAGCTGATATCCATGTATAAGCAGCAAGGTGAGAAACCCGTTTTACCCAATTTTGTTTTAATTGAGTTATGTATGGGTGGAGTGTACGAATTTATATGTCATCAACTGTACATGTTCATATCTTTAAAGACATCACAAATATTAGAATACCAATTTCATGGATGAAAACAGAGGACACAATAACACATAGGATTTAGAACATTTAAAGTATTCGAGGCAGTTTAAAAATGAATACTAAAGAGGCTAATCGCTTGGTGCTCCTTGGGGTAAGATATCTCGGTCAGGGGGCACTATATAGGAAAATATATGAAATACTATACTTATTTTAAAGTTTCCTACAGGCTCCCGAGAGCTTCCTTGATATTTACAGGACATCCTATATCATTTTTGTAACTCTATAAAATATTACACTTTAATGGGAAGGTATAAAATTAATAAACACTACTCAATCCCATCTCGTGTATAAATTTAGTTTTCGGGACCTACCTCGGCTTCGCCTTAATACAGTTTGAACGGGACCTGAAAGTAAATCTTGTAGTTAGTAAACTTACACAATAGTTTCGTTATCGGCTAGCGAAGACATAGTCGGACGATCCATATTAATCCTTCAGTAATTACAGTTAATTCAATTCGATCCTTCGCCACCGGGGAACAATGGGAAAGTTTTGCTCGCGGGAAGGTTTCTGCGGGTAGTCTTGTCCTAATGGGTCCCAGGACAGAGTCTTGCGTGGACAACAGGAAGCCCTGGATAGATACATCCGCGGAGAACTAATTACCTATTCATTACGCGGCTTAAAGTGGCAAGTTAGTGTTTTGAATTATTCCAAAGTCCGTCGGAACAACCGGAACTTGCCAGAGCCCGGAAGTGAGGTAAGACGGCAGGAAGACGTGTTCCCTAATGCACATAACTAGTTCCTTTAGCGAAATTTCGGATGTTGCGGTGAGATAGTCATTTCTTATTAGAATTGATTAATCCAAGTTGAGGGTTTCTACTAAATATGTTTTATGTTTTAATTGTTGAGTAGATAATGGATAACTTGCAGCTTTTATCATATTATCACTTTTATTATTAACTAGCTTGTACCCGGCCTGCGTTGCAGCGCTTTCTCCGAGATAATAAGGCGAGTTCACCATCACGTCAAGATTTATAAATACAAACCCGAACAAACCTCTAAATTTATCAGGTTTTCTTTACAATATTATGCATGTATTATACATAAAAACCTTCCTCTTGAATCACTCTATCTATTAAAAAAACCGCTTTAAAATCCGTTGCGTAGTTTTAAAGATTTAAGCACATATGAAAGGGGACAGACGGGCGACAGCGACTTTGTTTTATACTATGTTAAGATTATCAGTTATACATTGATCTTTTTTCTATAAGTAACATATTATACAAGTTTTCGTCTTTACCGACGACGTGGTGACCAAACGCGACAAAAAGTTATGATACACTGGGGAAAATGATCTGTCTGCTAAGACATAGTTTGTGTTAATAGCTTATTATTATTAGCCCATATTAAAAATTGCTAGTATATCAAACCCGCTTTAGTGTTATATTAATTCCAGATTTGCTAGAACAGTGTTTTTATTGGCTCCGTTAGTTGCAGAATCAAAACTTTGTATGTCAGATAAAGCAATAGAAGATTCTTATTTCGCACAACCCATCATTAATATTGGACTTTATAATCTATGGACGAATTTAACTATCTCAGTACACCATGTTGCATAATAGATAATTATATGCAATGTTAAACAAGAACAATATCACACTAGAAGCTATTTAAATTTTTGAGGACTATACAGTGCTGATTTTTAGTGGCAAGCATATGCTTTATTAATCGTAGCAAGCAAATATTATTATGAATAATGTCAAGTTTCATTAGAACTGCCAGTTGGAACAAATACAGTATATAAAACCAGATTACACCCCCAAAAGACCTTGATAATTACTGTGAGTATTCAGAGCAATAATGGCTATAAACCGATGCATTGCATGGCAGCATTAACTTCTATTTCCTATTGGCTAAATTACTGTGATGTTATCACTACACAACGGTCTAGCAATTTTCGTCGTCTTACAGTAGGAAAGCGCGTTGCTGTCACATACAGTATTAAACAATTGTATAAAGACTATGTGAATTCTTATAAGGAATAAAAGGTTTTTTTTCTCAGTGCACAGCGGGTTTGATGTAGCACAACGACTTCAATATATTAGAAGTCTTTGATGTAGCATAATAAAGTATGTACACATTTAAGTAAAGTACAAGTTTTTTTTCAATTGCTGTATTTTTTAAACTATTTTAAAAAGCGTTTACCCTAAATAATAATTAATAAAACAAGCAACATATTTAGTAATAATTATTTATTGTACATTATTAATTATACCCTTCCAAATTGTTTCGACATAAAATACTTTCTGCAAAGTCAACCAGCTCCTTGATTATTAAAGCAAAGAATAATTAATTATCAATGAGTAAGGAATCGAGGCAATATTAATTTCGAAATTACTATAATATTACGTTTTTTTAAGGTTACCATTATTACAAATTATAAATAACCGGCTAAAAAAATAATACTTGGTCAGCGACTAATGCAATTTAATAATTTTAAAAAATATTTTTCCATACTGAGAAAAATGATCTATTACAACAGGTTTGCTAAGACATTGTTTGTAACAATAGCTTATTTTTTATTAACCCATATTAAATAAATTGCTAGTGTATCAAACCCGCTTTAGATTTGCTAGAACAATGTTTTTATAGGTAGTAATCAGTTCCATTAGCAGCACAGGCTTGCCGAATAATGAACTACTTTTAATACAGCAATTTTGTTAAGAAATAAATTGTATCTTCTCATTGCGACGGATTTTGTCCCCAGTAAAATGCTACAATTAAGAAAGCGGAACGGCCTCCCCAAAACGAATTGTATCCGTTAGAGCCTATAATCCGCAAAACGTTGGTGGAGGTTCGTAGCGATCGGCAATCGCCGCGCACCGTATTATTAGTTTTACCGTCTTTGTTGCGCAGGTCACATCGTTGTTCGGAGTCTTCTAGCTGCTTGGTCTGAATTTAAATTTTATTGATTGTACCTGTTTCAATTAATTTATTTTTACTTTGTATTTAACATTTTTTAAACTTTGCATGTCAGATAAAGCAATAAATGATTCTTATTTTGCACAACCCATCATTAGTATTGGACTTTATAAGCTATGGACGAATTTTACCATCTCAGTAAATCATGTTGCATAATAGAAGCTATTTAAATTTTTGAGAACTACAGTACTGATGGTAAGTATTACCGTAGCAAGCCAATATTATTATGATTAATGTTAAGTTTCATTACAACTGCAAGTCGTGCATTATAGGGACAAGGAATGCACACCATAACCATTGTCTCCCTGATTGCACGTTACCTACTGGTTCTTTCCACATACAGAAATATACAGCACCAATCAATACATACAATGCAAGTTTTCTCTATACATTTTATTTTAAATAACGCATCTGTAGTCATTTATCTTACAAGTTAAATTCAAATCAGTTAATATTCACACCTCTAAATTCCCAAGTGAAATGCATCAAATTGTTAGAGCAGAACGAAAATAGGGGTGGAAAAGCTACTCAAAACAAATTTTCCGTTTATTTGCTTTCACAAAGTGTCTATTTGCTTTGTAGCAGAAGAACGATGAATACTGATTTGTTTTGTAAGCAGTGACAAAAAGAGATTTAGTATGTCGGTTAACATACCTTTGCCAGTTTATCTTGTAGGTTTTTCAAATTTTAAATGAAATTTTATTGTAAAGTACTAAGTAGTACAGGTTTTATTTAGCAAAAACCCACAATTAAATATTTTTTAATAAATTTTTTTGAAACAAAGTTTTTAAAAAAAATTTCAATGATATTTGGTAATGTTTTATTCCTTTTCATTTATAAAATATTAAACAAACAAAAATAATTTAATTGAAAATTCTACACCAGTACTTTTTAACCAATCAAGATGGTTTTTTTTGACAGGTTACCATGGCAGCACATATATTTTATCGAAATTTTTTTTGCAGTGGGTAACCCACAACGAATTATAGTGACTTTTTCACTAGAGTGTTTTATAAGGCAAAATATCATAGCAACGGCCTGTTTTCTAGTGACTATTTAACTAGAGTGTTTTACACTGGCAAAATGTCATAGCAACGGCCGGTCTTCTACTGGCAAAATTACTACCTGCACCTACCTGGACAAAATTCACATGTGATTTTTGCCGCGGCAAAATTTTGTCTTTTTTCTAGTTAAATAGTCATGTCGAATACCACTCGAGAAAAAATTGTGTAAGCAAAATTGTTCTCAAGGATTTATTTAAGTTTGTTGCTTTTAAGCAATTTCGCTCATGACATTTTCAAAAATTTCATTCGCGAAATTGCCAAGCAACAAACTTTCATACCTTTCGAAAATTTTGCCGACAAAATTTTATCTCTTGTGATATTATATATGAAAAAACTCTTAATTATATAATATACACCTGGACAAAATCAACACGATGGTTTTTCAGCGGCATAATTTTGATAGATGTCAGGTAAAAACTATTGTTAGTCTGACAAATGTCATCCTGGCTTGAAAAAGACGAAATGAGCAATTTAATCGAAAATGCCAGATTTGGGTGCCACTATCCAAGAAATAAAAAAATCGATAGCT
Organism: Polydrusus pterygomalis; assembly: GCA_963969555.1. Classification (NCBI taxonomy): domain Eukaryota; kingdom Metazoa; phylum Arthropoda; class Insecta; order Coleoptera; family Curculionidae; genus Polydrusus; species Polydrusus pterygomalis. The sequence goes on from OZ018379.1 coordinate 29,183,801, forward strand.
GAAAATATTCCGCTTAACACACAGAAATCCAAGAACTCAATTTGGGCACAGTTCTCAGAGTTTCTAAGGGTAAGAAATTATAAACTGAAAAAATGTACTACTGTCTATCTGTTAATCTTAAATGGATACCCCTATTTTATATAATTTTTTTGGATTCTGCATTAAATTCTGAACATTTTTTAATAAAAGCATTATTAGTCTATACTAAACAGTTTCCGAGATATTGACGCTTGAAAAATGAGATTTTTGAACTTTGACAGCGTCTAGCTTTCTAACTGTACGTCTTAGAGTAAAACGGCTTACATGTCCCTATCTTCGATTTTTATTATCTTTCCAATAGTGTCAACTTCCGGTTAAACCGGTTGTAAGAAATATAGTACTTCCGGTTTACCCGGAAATTAACACTATTGGAAAGATAATAAAAATCGAAGATAGGGACATGAAAGCCGTTTTACTCTAAGACGTACAGTTAGAAAGCTAGACGCTGTCAAAGTTCAAAAATCTCATTTTTCAAGAGTCAATATCTCGGAAACTGTTTAGTATAGACTAATAATGCTTTTATTAAAAAATGTTCAGAATTTTATGCAGAAACCAAAAAAATTATATAAAATAGGGGTATCCATTTAAGATTTAGATCTTACCCCCCTTCCCTCCTAGGGACTTGAAGTAACAAGATTGACATTATACGCAAAAGATGTCCCCCTCGAAATAAAAATCGACCTGTCCGAGCGTTTTTTTTTCAAATTAACGTGGAACCAGATATTTACCCTGTTTCGTTTAAATGGGGAACCCTGTACAGTGTCACCAGTAAAGTCCGCATCATATGGGATTTTTTTATTAGCAGCTTTATTCGAAATTTGACTTTGGCATCAAGCTCTGCTTCGATCGAGATGAAAATTAAGCAAAAAAATAGTAGTCACGTGATTCGCATTATCTGTCAAATTTTAATTTTTCCAAAAAAATAATTCGAAAGTGGGGTTATTTTTGAAAATATCGAAAAAAGTTATTAGAAAAAGTTTTTCTGAATGTAATTTCTAGCGCACATGCAAAATTTCAGCCGCACAAGATAATTTTCATTTTTTACCTATATTTTGTAAATTGCACCACTTTTGCAAAATAACGCAACTTACATAAAACTTCTTAGTTTTGACAATGTTTTATTTCAGACACATTTTCTTTAAAGAAGCGCCACAATAAATGAGTGTTTTTCTACAAAATCAAAATTGGGCTATTAAAATTTGGTCGTATGTGATGCAAAGTTTATTTGTTTTGGATCCTGTATAAGGTAACTTCATAAAATAAGTATTTTTGAAAACGTAGTTTGTGGTTGAAAGTAATACACTTTAACATTATTATGACATAGCTTAATAATAAATTATAATATAGGAGTTTTAAATTAAATCGTTGAAAATAGATAAACTTTACGTTGTTAAACTATAATTTATTTTCCACTTAAAAAACACTTTACTGAAGACACTGTGTTATTTTTTGTCTTAATATTAAGGTGTATTACTTTCAGACACAAACTACTTTTTCAAAAATACTTATTTTATGGAGTTACCTTATACAGGGTCAAAAACAAATAAACTTTGCATCACATATGACCAAATTTTATTAGCCCAATTTTGATTTTGTAGAAAAACACACATTTAATATGGCGCTATTTTAAAGAAAATGTATCTGAACTAAAGCATTGTCAAAACTAAGAAGTTTTATGTAAGTTGCGTTGAGTCTTATTTTGCAAAAGTGGTGCAATTTACAAAATATAGGTGAAAAATGAAAATTATCTTATGCGCCTGAAATTTTTGCATATGGGCTAGAAACTACATTTAGAAAAACTTTTTCTAATAACTTTTTTCGATATTTTCAAAAATAACCCTACTTTTGAATTATTTTTTTGAAAAAATTATAATTTGACATATAATGCAAATCACGTGACTACTATTTTTTTGCTTAATTTTCATCTCGATCGAAGCAGAGCTTGATGCCAAAGTCAAATTTCGAATAAAGCTATTAATAAAAAAAATCCCATATGATGCGGACTTTACTGGTGACACTGTATAGTATTATATCATCAAGAACAGTACTTTGCAAAGGTATTTGCCGATTTTTTTCGTTTATTTGTAAATTAGTAGGTATTCCATGGTGATTGATGATGAAACAAACCTATACCCATCACCCATGAATTTTATTCAGCAATAGGCTCGCCTTAAGAGTTCGATTTTAATAACCTCGTCAGGGCAATTAAGTCTAGAAAATTAAAGATCTTCAACAAAACATTCAATTCCAGTAGTCGAACCGGCCACAATACATATCGGCGTGAATTAAAAAATACCTGAAAAGGAATCGTTTGTGATTCCCAATAAAGGCCACACAATGTGTTCCATTTGCCACACCAGAAAGGACATTCATACCGAAAACAGCGAATCATGCTAACGTACTAATTTTAAAATTAAACGGCTGTTAGGCTGAGGAAAAATACTTGAAAGGATTCAATTTAAAGGTTGGTATTTGACGATCAGTATCGAAGAGGAAAATAACGTAAGCGTATTTGAATCGTTTTGCACGCTCACAGGGTGCTGCCTTATAGGACGTGTACAAATTTTTAAAAAAATCATATTATTAAATTTACTAGTAGAAATAGAAGACAATTCAGATATTAATGGTAAATTATGGATCCCTATACCTACGATTGTCATCTTATATTTCTCCCAACTAACAAAAATATTTTATAATCTCCAACTGTCCGTGCTATTTTATTTTATAATTGCTTTATTACTGCTCGTCGAACGCAATTATGTTTTATTAACATTACCAGTGGGGTAATTTAGCTTTAAGGAAGTATTTTGTTTTATAAGGAAGTCGTAAGAACGTTCTTAGAGCAAAAATACAAATCAGTTTTACTACAAATTTTAATACTGTTTTATAAACGTTTACACAACAATTTTATGCAACATTTTAGCTTACCGGACAAATTTGTTTTATAGTAAATTTATTCTGGTGTTATTTGATACTAGTTCATTCGTTTGCGAACACCTATAAAATTATTTTATTAGCGCTATGTGAAACATTTATAAAATTAATTTATTACCATTTTCTTTCAGATAATATTGCTGTCTAAAGCATATTGCACTCAGATGGTACCTTAAAAAAATTGTTTTATAATTATCATGAACACATTTATAATAAAAGCCATATATATTAGTTATAAAACAAAAAAATGTTTGTAAGGATACAAAAGCATTTACTAATTCATTTATAAAACGAATAGACATTCTTGCTCACCCATCGTCATTATTAGGTATTTTGATCTTACCGTGACAAATATTACCACGCGTGAATTTATTATGAATTCGCAAATTGGAAAAAAGTTTTAAAAAGTGGTGCCAAAGCCCAGCACTTCATTCTTAAAAAATAATAACAATTTAAAATGAGGTTATAGGTTATTAAAACATAAGCACATGTTGCGCCAGACACAAATTAGCCCTGTTGTTGCTGTATCTGTGACATATTTGAAAAAAAAATATTTTATATCTGATGCAGCCGGAGCATTTAAACAATATTGATACTGACCGTTTTGTTAATGTTTTTTTAAATGTACTATTCAGAAGAATTAATTCGGGTAAGCGTCGTGTGTACCATAATATCCTTAACTTTTTATCTTGGATAGATAGAAAAGAAAACTAAATGGCAAAGTTTTAGTAAATTATGTGTAGATTGTGGTGCCGTAGATTTTAACTGATATACAGGGCGCGAAATACGCAAAAACTTAATATTTTACGTTAATTAACAGTTCGATGGGAAATTTTCTCCTGATTCCAAATAAGAATTATAAAGTTTAGTGGGTTTATTTTTAGTAGTAACTTCTTGTCGAATTTTTTTTTGACTGGTTGCCAAACCTAGGTATATAATATGAGCCACAGTTTTTATTCCCTATGCTAAAAAAATAATTTTACTGCCGAGGCTCTAAAAGTAACTTTTAATGCCTGAAATGTTTGACCTTTTCTCCTAAAACTCAGAAGTAACTAATATATTTGCGGCGCTTGAAAATTTTGCCATTATACATCCTATATATTATACAAAAAAATTTCTTTCGCAGTAAAATATCAACCATCAGATTGCGAATAGAATTTTTGTTGGGTATACATATTAGAAGTAAATGTAAAAATATGGCTGATGTATTTACTTAAACATATTTTATATCTTATAAAAGATGCAATGCTTGCCTTTTTGTTATCTGAAGGACCATTAAATAGTTAATTATTCTCAGTTGGTACAATTAAATAACAAAAGCTTACTTTCATAGTGTTAGTGAAAACAAAAAAGCTACATCTAAGATAATAAAACAACTTTTATAAAACTGTTTTATTCTAGCTCGATAAATGTTGTATATTGTAATAATTATAGGGTCTACTGTTTTATAATTGCTGCAAACTATGTTTTATAATAATTTTGTAAATGTTTAAAAAATAATCCGGTAAAAGCTATGAAAGCCATAATAAAACAAATAATAAAACAAAATTGCTGCATAAAAGTGCGCCCTTTTTGGCTTTATAAGCATTGTATAAACGTTGTTAGAACGTTTATAGCGACATTGTTTTAAAAATAGTTCTGTAAACGTTCTTAGGTCATTTATAAAACATAAATTGTTAGTTGGGCTTATACAGGGTTAGGAAAAATTACCAGAACAGTCGAATATTTCAAAATATACAGGGGTTATCAAAAAACGTCTTATATAAAAAATGTAGGGCTGTTAAAGATCTACATATCGGTGATAAATTGAAATATACAGGATTGCCGACAAAGTTTGGGAGAATGATATTTAAACATTTTTTATTAACCATGTGTTATACCTAAATTCATTACTTTCCTAGAAATCGGCGTTTCAAATAATAACGTATAACGATGCGATTTTCGAACATATTGAACAACAAATAAGGCACGACCATGGTTACTAATAAATAATTAATAGTTTGACATCTGAAACTCAAATTCTGACAGAAATAGACAAAAAAGAAAATAGCATGCGGCATTTTTACTTACTGAAACAGAAAGAAATGATATTTTAATTTTAAGGGGGTTTGGCGATAAACAGAGATCATATCAGGAGGTATGTAATATTTACAATAATTTGCATCCAGACAGGCACATTAAAAAAAATGCAGTTTTTCGAACTATTGAGCATTACAGAATGACTAGTACTGTAAAAAACCGCCCAAGATCTGGAAGATCTAGGACTGCTACCTCCGAGGAAAAAAGCTGGACATTCTGCTTGCGATAGAAGAAAATCCCAAACAATCCACCAATCAGCTTGCTTTGGATCATGAAATTGATCAAAAATCTGTACGAACCGTTCTTCATACTGAGAAAATGCATCCATACAAAATTAATGTTGTACAAGAACTTTTTGACGTTGAACGTGATCGAAGGCTAGAATTTTGCGAAATAATGACTACAAGTATGGAAGAAAACCCGCATTTTTCAAACAATATTGTGTTTTCGGATGAAGCGACTTTTACACTACACGGAACGGTGAATAAGCAAAATTACCGTTACTGGGCGCGAAATAACCCTAACTGGTATGAAGAGCTGCATACACAGTTCCCAAGAAAAGTTAATATCTGGGCTGGATTGTTTGCGGGACATGTAACTGGACACTTTTTTATCGAGGGAAATTTGAACGGTGATCGATATCTCCGGCTTCTTCGGCAAGAAATAGTTCCAGCTATAAAAAATTTAAATGCTGATATTAACTTAACCTGGTATCAGCAAGATGGAGCTCCTCCGCATTTTACTCGCGCAGTTATAGAATTTTTGGATGTCACGTTCCCAAATCGATGGATAGGAAGAAGAGGGCCTATCGAATGGCCTTCACGGTCCCCCGATCTTTCGCCATTAGATTTTTTTTATTGGGGTCACCTAAAAAACATAGTTTATTAAAATAAATCCAATAATTTAGAAGAATTAAGAATGAAAATTGTCAATGAAAGTGCGAGAATAACAAGGGAAATGGTTTTATACACCCAAAGGCATTTTTGCGATAATTTGTATCATTGTCAGTTAGTAAATAGGGGTAATTTTCAACAGTTATTAAAAAATAGAGCCGTTTTGCCATGATTTGTTATACGTTTTTGTTTAAAGTTAACTTGATAAATTGTTTCTTGAAATTTATTTTGTGTTTTGTAGCTGATCAATTTATGTAGGAAGTAATGAATTTAGGTATAACACATGGTTAATAAAAAATGTTTAAAATTGAGTCGACAATCAAAATAAATAAAAATATACAGGGTGTTCTATTTGAAAAAATATAACTATCATTCTTCACAACTTTGTGGGCGACCCTGTATATTTTGAAATAATCGACCGTTCTTGTAATTTTTCCTAACCCTGTATGTACCGGGTGAACAACTAAGAATGGTCGTCGGGTATATCTCGGAAACTACTAAACGTAGAAACTTGGGATAAAAAAAATTATGATTAAAGCGGTCATGAGAAAATTCTGGAAATAATTTTTAAGCTCCGCATTTTGCCGCAAGAGGGCGTAATTGAAAAGTAAATTTAAAAATTTTACATAACTCCGAAAATTCCACATTAAGGTATATGTTTGATAACACCATTTTAAAGCTTGGACAATTATGCATGATTTTGGTCTTATGCTCATTGGCGTACCGACTTTAATAAGAGTGGGGGAAGCTGTTCAAAGTGTAAACATTTAAATCGCTGTAACTTCTAAACGACTTATCCGATTTCAGCAAACTAAAGACTATTTGGAAGATGCACTTTCACCAGCCGTATTTAGTTGTCCATAATAGTTCTCAATAAAATTGCTAGAGGGCGCAAATTGTAATAATAATAGTTTTTTTGATTTTATCCCGAAAATTCAAATCATACGGTATAATTATGATACCATAATCGAAAAGAAGATGAAATTTTCTAGAAAAAATATTAAAACCGCAGCTCGATTATCTTTGTTCGTTTCAGAGTTATTGCCAAAACATTAATTTTTAATACAAATTGCGCCCTCTAGCAATTTTATTTGAAACTACTGTGTACCATTGGATAAGACAATTAAAGCTACTTACCTTTTTCTTCCAAACAAGCCTAAATTGAGTGAAATCGGATAAGTCGTTTAGAAGTTACAGCGAGTTTTAATGTTTTTACTTTCACTTGATAAGAGTGGGAGAAGCTATTGAAAGTGTAAACATTAAAATCGCTGCAATAAAGCAATTATGTTAAGAAATAAATTGTATCCTTTCAATGCGACGGATTACGTTCCCAGTAGAGCACTTTCTCTACAATTAGAAAGCAGGACAGCTTCCCCAAAAACGAATTGTATCCGTTAGAACCTATAATCCATCAAGACGTTGGTGGAGATTCGAAGCGATCGGCAATGGCCGCGTGCCCTAGAATTAGTTTTAACGTATTTGTTGCGCAGATCACATTGTTGTTCGGAGTCTTCTAGCTGTCCTGTCTGAATTTGAATTTTATTGATCTGTTTCAATTATTTATTTTTAATTTGGAGAAATTTCTTTTACCTCGACAAGAGGAAGGCATTTTTTTAAAAACTTTAATTTCTATTCATCAGAAATGTCTAGAATAGTGATCTTAAATTTTTATTACTTCCACTCCTAAATTTAAGGATACCCAAATGGCATGACAGAAACACTTAATCTTAAAACTATGTCTATTTAAATACTCCGCACACTTGCTTAGTCACTAATTGGTAACTTCAGTTACTCTTCTTTTTATCACAACTTTTTACTACTCCACTGTTACTAAAAAAAAATTTCTCCTCACACTTCCGTCACTAATTCACTAATATGTGACCTAGCTACTCCTCATTCTAAATTTTCTTCTCCTCACGCCTAGTTATATAGTTCACTAATATGTGACTTTTCAACTACTCCTCATCTGATTATAATTGGGGTTTTTACATCATCTACCATTCCAATGTCAAATAATCTTCTCCCTTCTCACCTATGGGGTTGTCTCATTAATGACACTTACTGTTAGGCGGCCATCACACCAGCAATACGCGACGACGACGATACCGCTACGCGACGTAGCTTTGCAGTCGCGGCACATAGTTTCAAATGGAGACCTGCTCACCAAGGCAACGGCGACGCGATCACGACGCTACCTGAAAGATACCGGTCGCCCGCGACCGAGTGGCTCAATCTCCTTGCGACCGCGAAGATACAATTATCATGAGTGAGGAACAAAATAACATTACATTTGTTGAAATAATCGAAAAATATCCCTGTTTATATAATTATAATTTATCTGATTATTCCAGAAGAGATGTAACAGAAAAGGCGTGGAGTGAAATTGCGGCAGATACAAAAAGCACAGGTAAATAAAGAAATATATATATAATCTGCGCCTTCGTTTTTTTCTTAAATAATAGAATGCCACTACGACTGCATCGTCTTCACTTGACGAAGACAACTTGTCATCTTGTACACTGAAGTTGGTTATTTTTGCAAACTACTAAAATTGCGTAGCGGTAGCGTAGCCTTGGTGTAAAGTCTTCGTAGGAACTGGTCGCTGACAAGTCGCTAGCATTTGAATATCGTCGCGGTATCGTCGTCGTCGCGTATTGCTGGTGTGATGGCCGCCTTACAGTTACTGCCATGTTACCTTCACAAATTATTCTCTGCCAATATTTCTAGAGTGGCCTCTCGGTAGGTTTACCATTGTTGGAAGTTTTCCCAGCACTTTACTTGTTTTTTCATCATCTCGTAGCTCCGTTAGGACTGGTATTTGCACCTATTTTCTTTCTAAATTCCTTATTCTATTCTCCTGATTTTTTTAAAACTTTGCATGTCAGATAAAGCAATAGAATATTTTTATTTCGCACAACCCATCATTAGTATTGGATTTTATAATCTATGGACGAATTTTACCCTCTCAGTAAACCATGTTGCATAATAGCTAATAATATGCAATGTTAACCAACAAGAACAACATCACACTAGAAGCTTTTTAAATTTTTGAGAACTACAATACTGATTTTTAGTGGTCGGTATATGCTTTATTAACCGTAGCAAACAAATATTGTTATGATTAATGTCAAGTTTCACTAAAGCTGACTGTCGGAACTATTACAGTATATAAAACCAGATGAGACCCCCAATAGAACTTGATTACTGTGAGTATTCAGACCAATAATGGCTAGTAACCATTCTATGGTAGCATTAACTCCCATTTCTTACCACTACACAACGGTCTAACAATTTTCGTTGTCTTACAGTAGGAAAGCGCGTTGCTGTCACATATAGAATTAAATAGTTGTATAAAGAGTATGTGAATAATTCTTATAAAGAACAAAATGCTTTTTTCTTAGTGATAGTATTAATGCAAGTTGATATGTAAGGATATTGGGGGTATCATTTCCTTTATCAGCACTTTATCACATCTCTTATCCTATAAGACTCTCAGTGTCAAATATTTAAATAATTCTAATTCAAGAAAGTTTCCTTACACATCAAACACCTTGTGTGGCAATATTGTTCAAAGAAGCTATTTAGCTTGCAAGCCTTAATACAGCATACCGGTGGCTACCGGCCATGAATTCTAAGCACCTTAAATCCGTACATACAACATATAAACCCAACTGGAGAATTGTCCCTGCAACACATTCCTGTGGGATATTCTTGCATATATAGCTTAGCTTTGTATGTTATGTAAAGTTAAGGAAATATGGTTGGAACAGCGGCGTGCTTACTTACTCCTAAATATACGTAATAATAATTAATTGGGGTTCAGGTAGCGTTTTTTTTACTTAATTACTTTATTTAAATTTAATAGCACTTTTTAAAATTGACTTTTCGGGTACCGATACATTTTGGCTCATTATATTATGGATTACATGAAGGGTTATATTCATTTAAAGTTCAACAGAATCAGGACCTTCTGCAACGAATGATTTACTAGTATATTGACTATAAATTATTCGCAAAATTTGGACGTGGTAAAAAAAAATATACCTCTGTGCTTTCCTAAGGAGTTTTTTGTTTGTATTAATAATCCTAGCACATAGATGGGGTCACCAGTCAATATACATCGAAATTAATTTCAAAAGATGGCAGCGAAAGGAATAAAATTAAGCTTCAATTTTTTCAAACTAGTAGATTCTGCTTTTATTAAAAATTTTCAAGAAGTGTGTTGAAAAGTGGATTCCCTGGTCAGCGTTTAATCCCTAGAAGTTAAGTAGTTAATACTGAAGGGGCCAATTTACTATGCCATGTCAGTGAATGTCATCTTAATGTACCTACTTCTAATGCGAGTTTTTCTTTATCAGAATATACGGAATTTTAGCTCAAAAGAGAGGACAGTGACTAGGTACCGATAAGACTAAAAAATTCGGCACAGGCTATTAGACTGAGGAAAATGATCTAATACAACAGGTTTGCTAAGACATAGTTTGTGTTGATAGCTTATTTTTTATTAATCCCTATTAAATAAATTGCTAGTGTATCAAACCCACTTTAGAGTTATATAAATTCCAGATTTGCTTGAACAGTATTTTTATTGGTGGTAATCGGTTCCATTGTCTTGTACAGTCTTGTCAAATGAAGAACCACTTTTATTACATCAATTTTGTTAAGAAATAAATTGTATCTTCTCAATGCGACGCATTTTGTTCCTAGTAAAGCGATTTCTCTACAATTAAGAAAGCAGAACGGCGTCCCCAAAAACGAATTAAATCCGTTAATCCCCAAGACGTTGGTGGGGGCTCGTAGGGATCGGCCGCGAGCCCTAGTATTAGTTTTAACGTATTTATTGCGCAGGTCACATCGTTGTTCGGAGTCTTCTAGCTGTCCTGTATAAATTTGAATTTTATTGATCGTACCAATACCTGTTTTAATTCATTTATTTTTACTTCGTATTTCAGTTTTTATTAAACTTTGCATGTCAGATAAAGCAATAGAAGATTCTTATTTCACACAACCCATCATTAGTATTGGACTTTATAAGCTATGGACGAATTTTACCTTACTCAGTGAACCATATTGCATAATAAATAATCATATTATATTCAATATTAAACGACAAGAACAATATATCACACTAGAAGCTATTTAAATTTTTGAGAATTACAGTACTGATTATTAGTGGTAAGTATATCTAGCAGGGCAATATTATTATGATTAATGTCAAGTTTCATTACACCTGCCAGTCGGAAATAATACAATATACCTATTCAATCAGATTACACCCCCAATAGAACTTGATAATTACTGTGAGTATTCAGAGCAATAACTCCTATTCCCTATTGGCTAAATTACCGTGATATTATCACTACACACCGTTGTCTTACAGTAGAAAAGCGTCACATATAGTATTGAACAGTTGAATAAAGAGTATGTGCATTCTTATAAGAAATTGAAGGATAGGAAGATAATTAAGTTTTTCTTCATTCGAAATGTACGGAATTTTAGCTAAAAAAAAGGCAGTGACGATAAGACTAAAAAATTTTCATCTTCGGCACAGGCTATTACTGTTGCAGCGCCACTGGTGACATGGTTTGTCGTTTTCCGTCAGAACGTACTATGCCGCAGCATAATTTCCTTTAAGTTTCCTTCAGGAGTTTACTCTTAGTTTACATAATGTGTTTATGGGCGGAACGCCTTGTTTGCCTGCAAGTTTACGACGAATGTTGCTGCTAAGCGAAATTCAATTTCGGTCTTATATTTGTTTGTAATATTGATTTGATCCCCTTGCCAGAGTTGGATTAATTAATGCCAGCTGAGGCGGTACTTTGGGACCGCCCTGGGTGATTATATGTTTGATAATTTTAGCGCAATTTGCATATAAAGCAAATATTTCTATGCCCCACGTAACTGATTGGGAAATGTAATATAAACTCATAACGCTGGATGTGTTTTCAGTGCATCCACCATTAAAAATAAAGCTTTTGATATATTTATGTTTTAAATCTTGTTTAAATTACAGCTAAAAAAGTACTTATATTGCAAAAAATTAACTACACCATTTCAAAGTTGTTTAAACAGAGAAAGTTTAAGTGTAAATAATAATAATACATACAGAGTGACCAGCAAAGTCCGCATCATATGGGATTAATTAATAACTTTATTCGAAATTTGACTTTGGCATGAAGTTCTGCTTCGATCGAAATGAAAATTAAGCAAAAAAATAGTAGTCACGTGATTCGCATTAACTGTCAAATTAAAATTTTTTTTTAAAATAATTCAAAAGTAGGGTTATTTCTGAAAGTATCGAAAAAGTTATTAGAAAAAGTTTTTTTAACTGCAGTTTCTAGCCCACATGCAAAATTTTAGCTGCATAAGATAATTTTGATTTTACAAACATACAACGCCACGTATGTACCTATTGTATCTTTTTATACTGTAAGTAGTGACATGAAATAAGTATACCAATAAAATATTGTCACATTCGTTTTTTATTAGAATCTAGTTGTGCCTGAATTATGAAATAATATATTCTTGATAATAAATATTATATTATTATCATTTAACTCAAAACAAGTATTTTAATTCTGAATTGATAATTTTTATACAAAAAAATTATATATTAGCATTAATTGTCACATTCGTTTTTTATTAGAATCTAGTTGTGCCTGAATTATGAAATAATATATTCTTGACAATAAATATTATATTATTATCATTTAACTCAAAACAAGTATTTTAATTCCGAATTGATAATTTTTACACAAAAAAATTATATATTAGCATTAAATGTCAAAAAAATATTTGAATAAACTTTTATTATTATTATTATTATTATTATTATTATTATTATTATTATTATTATTATTATTATTATTATTATTATTATTATTATTATTATTATTATTATTATTATTATTATCAGGCAATAACTTATTTTAAATTTTATATAATATGAAGATACACACAAAATCACATTTTCCTGATATCAAAATTTAAAGCATTAATCATCAATAAAAAGTTTATTAATTCTGTTATAAAGATTATTTTGTAGTAAAATATTTCGACGATTAAAGATGGCGGTTGTCTGCTCGTGTCTAATTACTTTATTAAAGCTATAGCTCGTACCAGTCGGACTTTAATTAGTTACGTGATTCGTCGATAAAAAAATAACCTATTATAAATATCAGAGCGATATTGCCTTGTCATACCTGGTCCATTATGTTCGGTATCAGTTGAAATAATGTAGATGAAATATCAATTATTGTTTGCTCAAGTTGGTTGCTCCTGAATACAAAATATTTTAATATTAATTTATTACTATATTTTCCGAATGGCAAGATAACATTTATGATAACCTTCTTATGTTAATTATACACAGAATATATTTTATATCACAGTGTAGATTAGTGATGGAAAGTAACCGAATAAATTTAATAATCGCATGATTATTTCAAATAATTATTCAAATCAAAACACATGCTAAAGTATGTTTAATGACCGCTGACCATTACGTCAAGACTAGTGCTTATCCTCCTAATATTCGTTAACTAGGTGAGATAGTAAATATGCGTCAGTGTCGTATAATGAGCCTAATGAATAAAAATTAAGCAATTACTTGAAGCAATTACTTTTTAGTAAAAGCTATTGCTTAACTAGCAAATGCTATAAGTAAAAGTAATCGCTAGATCTGGATATGAATAAAATTTTGAAGCAATTGCTGTGTTTCTTACACCTCTCTAGTAAATACTTATTGGTGAACACCGAGTTCTTCACCTACAGAATTTTGAGAGAATACTGAAAATTTCCGCAGAAAGACTTTAATCTTATTTAAAGTCGACAGTGCCTTTACCAGTATCAGTCAAAAAATAATTTGTTAACCACTCAACATTTTCGCAGTCAAATCGATATAACTTTCTGAAATCATCATATTATCTGCAATTTTTACGTAGACTGTAGATTTTTCTTTTACGGACGTTCATATATTCAGCCATAACTGAAGACACAAATTAGGAGCAACACAAGTGTACCTATGCCGCGGAGCACTAAAGTTGACTGCTACCAAGCAAATGATGCAGGGGTCGACCTACCTTAAAAAGTTGAAAGCAATCGCTACACTAGTAAAAGCAAGTCCTTAATTTATTCATCACATTTTAAGCAAAGGATAGCAATTGCTTCTATTTTTTAAGAAAAAGCATTGACTAGAAGCAATTCCTGCACTTTGAAGCAGTTGCTGGACGCAAAAGCAATTACTTTAGTTTTTATTCATTGGCTTTCACGAAATTACTTCGATTTTATAAGAAAAAGCGATCGCTACATTTTTATTCATTAGGCTCATTGTTACCAGTCAAAAAAGATTTGTCATTTTTGACACATATTTTAAATCAACATTATTTCAAAAATGTCACTGGTGTATTGTGAAAAAGAACAAGCATTAATTTTGTGGGTGAGAAAGTGATGCCGGAAAGACGCTTTTACCCTTTAACGCAGATTACGGGGTCAGTAGATATAATAAAGCAGGAATTGTAAAAACATAAATAATAAACATGAAAAATATATGCCAATGTTTTCTTTCAGACCTATCTGTTTTAGAGAGTTTCTGATGCTTTGGGAGTTTCGTGTTCAAATATCCAACGAATTAAGGCAAAGGGATAGAGAAGGATGTAGATAATAGTGTATAGTAATAATGTAGCTATTTTGTCATCCCGTGGTCAACAAGTTCACGAAATTCATGAACATACATAAGAGAGCGTATTTATGGGATGTATAGAGCAGGTGAACACGTTACCATTCGCTCAATACAACTAAACCTTAAAATCATTGATGGTGTTGAAATATCCACTGGTTCATTAGCGGACTGTTTAAAATTTAAATGGCGTAAATGTACTGTATCAAACGGGCATTTTTTAATAGAGCAACCCCATATAGCCCAAAATCGAGTAGAATTTTCAAGAGAATTTAAGAATAACGGCAACTCTCAATTTCCCTTAAAACCTGTTTTTCTGGATGAAACATGGATATACAGTAAAGTGGCTTTTAGGCGAAGTTAGCAAGATGATACCCTTCGTACAGTTAAAAAAAATCGTCAGAGGGTGTACGGTATATTATTCTACATGCTGGTTCAGAAAATGGACTTGCGAATAATACAAGTTTGATATTCAAGTCTGGCCTGGAAGCTGGTGATTATCGTGATTTGGTGAATAGTGAAAACTTATGAAATGGTTAGGAGAAAAACGGTTACCAAACTTGGAAGAACCGTCGCTTATTATCATGGATAACGCCATCTATCATTCTGGGCTCATTTATTCAATTCAATGTTCTGTTTGTTCAATAATAATTTAGGTTAAGCTAGGAGGTTTTGCATCAACTTCGCCTTTTGTTACGTTTTTTGAGTAATTAAAGTATAAATTTTAATAAATAGCTCAAAATTGTACATAATGGTTTAAAAAAAATCGGATTCGAGATTTTTCCGTTTCTTTGCATTTTTAAGAACATTTACCATAGTAATGTATATATATTTTTTTACACCATCAGAAAGTGGAGATTTCAACGAACAAATCGCCCACCGACTTTTTTAAAACAGCGATATTAAGTCAAAATAAGGTGAAAAACTAAATATTTTAAATCAAAATAATTACAGTGTGTTTGGGACATAAAAAGGTAAGTTATCACCAAATTTCGTGACAACATAATTTTTTTTGTAAAAGATAAAAATAACAAAACAAAAACTTGGTTATTTGAATTTTTCACATAAATTTTGAAGCAATGTGAAAAAAGTGTTAATACAAAAGTTGTAGATCTTTTTATTACCTACAACTTTGCCATTTAACGTTTTTCCATAGGACTTGTAGTTTTCCCGGAAATCGCGATAAATCGTTTTCTAGCCTTAAAAACTCACCCCCTTCCACTTCCCGACCTCGGATCGCCCGTAAATTATTTTGTCTTTCATTTTTGTTATATTCTCTTTCTTTTCCAACGGGTAGTTATTTTTTTGTTTCAAAAATTATCGACCCTGGTCGACGTATTTATGCGAACCACGATATTGATATCACCGTGGAAGAAATTCTGGACGAAATGGCAAAAACAAAACGAAGAATTTTACTTTAATATTAGTATTATTAGTGATTACTTACAACTTATTGTATAAGGTTTTTGTTTTGTTTTAGTATAAGTATGCTTAATATATGCGTTACTTATTTTAAATACATTTTTACTAATTAAAATAAAATCTCTACATTTTTTTTTCATAAATATTTCGTTAGGGCTAGCGGCGTATTATTGCAGAAGTTTTAGGGGGCTGTCGCTCTCGTCAATCATACGTATTTTACCCAAAAAAGGGCGTGGAACCCATAAAATTTTTCGCCTTCGGCGCAAGAAGTTAAAGCCCCCCCCCCCGAACAAAATTTCTGGTTGCGCCACTGGCCACAGCCCCCTTTATCAGTTCGCTGTGGTATAGCACACAAGGGCCAAAAAATCAATATTTAACATTTGTTCTGAGAGTATAATTATTGTGAAACCAAATTATAGTTATTATTGAATTTTGGAAATTTCCCCATTACTTCATAAACTATTTTTGTATACAGGCAAAAGTAATATTATTTTTAAAAAAATTCTCAATGCGACCCTGTTTACAATAATCTTACAACAAAGTACCTCAGGTAAGGCACATTGGCGTGTTTAAAAAATCTCGGACATCACTTCAAAATATTGCAATATGCCTATGTTTAGGGAAATAAAATCAAGTCCCGATGTATTGTATTTCGGAAACTCGATTCTAAATGTATTCAAATTACAAGTTGCGTATGAATAATTTTGCCCACACATGCAATTTGCCTACCATAATGAACGCTGTTTAAAATACCGGCAATCATCAAAATGGCGGATAAAATGGTCGGTAGATAGTTTTAGTTAGGTACAATATGAATATGCTTTTAATAAAATCTGGTGTATAATTTATCTATGCTTAGGTGTCTAAAAATGTGTACGTTATAATAAGATAAGAAAAATGCATTTTTTTAATGTTTTTAAAGTAAATTTGGGAATATGTGTAGATAAGCATTTGCACACAGTTATAAACACATATTAAAGTTTAATAATTTAATAAATATAGGTACACACTGAGGAAAATGACCTAATACAACAGGTTTGCTAAGACATAGTTGATAGCTTAATTTTTATTAACCCATATTAAATAAATTGCTAGCATATTAAACCCGCCTTAGTACCTATTAGATCAGTTCCAGATTTGCTAGAACAGTGTTTTTATTGGTAGCAATCAGTTTCATTAGCAGTACCGGGTGAGTCAACGATTGCGCGGAGTAGCTTTATGCCTTGAGGATAAAATTTGTCGATAATAAGCTTTTGTATGAAGGTATGGTTGAATATCTGGCACATTTTAAAAATATTTTGAATTATACAGGGTGCGCCCAAAAAATAGGGTGTCATAAAGTTACATTTTTTTAAATGGGACACCCTATATTTAAATACATTTATTAATTCTACGTGTTATTTCATACATTTTTATTAATGGTTTAATATGATAAAGTTATAGTTTTTTAGATAATTCGACTTTTAATGAAAATTTTGCATTTGCAAGCATCTCGTTATTGTGAAAATGCTCCTTAAATTTTGACACTAAGCAATTCATAATTTTTATGCTTACTAAATAAAGTCAAAAATACATATTCACTATGAAATATTTGACGTATCATTTACAGGGTGTTTACTTTCTAGGACCAAAGTCAGAAAACTTGTAATTGAAAAATATCACTTTTTTTAAATGGAACACCCTATATATTTTTCCGTCATCTTATAGCTCGTCATAAACTCTTCAACTTTTGTGAAAAACGTCCTGTCTCTATCTTTAATAGTTTTTGAAATATTTTGATATTTAGAGATTTAATGTCCTCGTTATAGCATCTTTTGTCAATGGATCATAGTGCTAAGTGATATCTTTCAATTAGAAGTTTTCTGACTTTGGTCCTAGAAAGTAAACACCCTGTAAATGATACGTCAAATATTTCATAGTGAATATGTATTTTTGACTTTATTTAGTAAGTATGAAAATTATGAATCGCTTAGTGTCAAAATTTAAGAAGCATTTTTACAATAATAGACCAGGGCTGAAGCCTTTGCAAACGGTAAAAAGTGAAAAAAAATAATAGTAGAATGAAACCCATTGGAAAAGGAAGAGAATATAACAAAAATGAAAGGAAAAATAAATGACGGGCGATCCGAGGTCGGGAAGTGGGGGGCGGTGGGTATTTAAGGTTAGAAAACGATTTATCTTGATTTCCGGCAAAACTACAAGTCCTATGGAAAAACGTTAAATGGCAAAGGTGTAGGTAATAAAAAGATCTACAACTTTTGTATTTGCACTTTTTTCACATAACCTCAAAATTTATGTGAAAAATTCAAATAACCAAGTTTTTGGTTTTTTATTTTTATCTTTTACAAAAAATTTTTTTTATACACGAAATTTGGTAAAAACTTACTTTTTTATGTCCCAAACACACTGTAATTTTTTTGATTTAAAATATTTATTTTTTAACCTTATTTTGACTTAATATCGAAAAAGCACCCTAATTTTCAACCGAAAATTCTCACGTCAAAATATCTGCTTTTTTAAAGAAGATGGTGTAAAAAAAATATACATTACTATGGTAAATGTGATGAAATTCGCTTTAAATCCTACCTTTAATTATATATAGAACAACTATTTTCGCATATTTTTTGCGATCTTTATGTTTTATGGATTTGTAATTTTTTTGTTTAGGAATGTAACATGGAATCTTACGTTTTTCGAGTAATTAAAGTATAAATTTTAATAAATAGCTCAAAATTGTACATAATGATTAAAAAAAATAATTTCTGATTCGATTTTTTTTCGTTTCTTTGCATTTTTTAAGAATATTTACCATAGTAATGTATATTTTTTTTCCACTACTAACCTATAACATCGCCATTATTGACCGATTAATTAACGCCAGAAATCGTTTTTCTCTCCCTTCTCAGTTGCTATTGACGACGGTCAATAATAAAGCATTGAAATCCATTATTGACCGATCTATTTAAAACCAGGTAACTTGATTTGTTAATTCCCCAATAAATAACATGAAAGGTGACGCCAAGCCAACTGACAAGAAAACAAATTATCTTGCCAATATGCCAAAGCAGTTACTTGATTAAAATATATATTTATACCTACCTAATATTTTTTATAATTTATTAATACTGTACAAAATAAAAGTGTTAGTAGTGGAAAAAAAATTATATTAACCACGGTTTAGACAGCCTATAGCCCTCGCGCCCTAAATCCCTCGTCGCTCCGCTCCTCGTGATTTAAACTTGACGCTCGGGCTATAATGATGGCTGTCTAAACCTTGGTTAATAATATACTATTTTACACTATCAGAAAGTAGAGATTTCAACGAACAAAAAGCCTACCGAGTTTTTTAAAAAAGCAGATATTTTGACGTGAGAATTTTCGATTGAAAATTAGGGTGCTTTTTCGATATTAAGTCAAAATAAGGTTAAAAAATAAACATTTTAAATCAAAAAAATTGCATTGTGTTTGGGACATAAAAAAGTAAGTTTTCACCAAATTTCGTTTATAAAAAAAATTTTTTGTAAAAGATAAAAATAAAAAACCAAAAACTTGGTTATTTGAATTTTTCACATAAATTTTAAGGTTATGTGAAAGAAGTGCAAATACAAAAGTTATAGATGTTTTTATTACCTACAACTTTGCCATTTAACGTTTTTCCATAGGACTTGTAGTTTTGCCGAAAATCGAGATAAATCGTTTTCTAACCCTTAAAACTCACTGCTCCCCACTTCCCGACCTCGGATCGCCCGTAATTTATTTTTCCTTTCATTTATGTTATATTATCTTCCTTTTCCAATGGGTTTCATCCTACTATTATTTTTTTTGGTTTCAAAAATTATCGACCCTGGTCTATAACGAGATGCTTGCAAATGCAAAATTTTCATTAAAAGTCGAATTATTTAAAGAACTATAACTTTTTCGTATATTAACCATTAATAAAAATGTATGAATTAACACGTAGAATTAATAAATGTATTCAAATATAGGGTGTTCCATTTAAAAAAATGTAACTTTATGACACCCTACTTTTTGGGCGCCCCTTTATAATTCAAAATATTTTTAAAATGTGCTAGATATCCAACCATACCTTCATACAAAAGCTTATTATCGA
This sequence comes from Polydrusus pterygomalis, assembly GCA_963969555.1. Classification (NCBI taxonomy): domain Eukaryota; kingdom Metazoa; phylum Arthropoda; class Insecta; order Coleoptera; family Curculionidae; genus Polydrusus; species Polydrusus pterygomalis. Next base: position 29,203,956 of record OZ018379.1, read on the forward strand.
CAAATTTTATCTTCAAGGCATAAAGCTACCCCGCGCAATCGTTGACTCACCCGGTACAGTCTCCAAAAACGAGTTGTATCCGTTAGAACCTATAATCCACAAGACGTTGGTGGGGGTTGGTAGCGATCGGCAATCGCAAATTTAGTGTCTGATACGGATGATTTTTATGAAAAATTGAAAAACTTTTTTAAAGTTTGCACTGAGAAAATTATCAAAATATTTGCTGGTATCAAGTATCTAGTGGCGAATTCAGAACTTCACTAAAAGGGGGTGGGCACTTGAATGGTTTTCAGTAGTGAATACAAAAAAAATTTACTCCAAAATAAACATATTTAAAAAAATCTAAATGTACAAGGGGGAGGGTGGACGATTGCCCCCATTGTCAAGTTAACATTCAACACAGGTAATCTGACAAACATTTTACTTACCGGAATAATTCTGCCAAAACGCAGCTCCAGTATTCATAAGATCCAACCCCGAATAGCCCCATCCCTTATTTTCTTGAAGATGAGATATATGTTGCTCCCTTATATCTCTTGGAGTAACGTACTGCGTAGAAGGTTCCTCAATTTCTTGCTTAATTCTTTCGGGAATCCTTTCTGGTGTCGGCGGAGGCATCATATTAGAGGGTTGTGGGGTATGGGGAGAATGGTGTACCGAAGGTACTTGATTTGGAGTACTTGGTGGTTTCGGATGTGACTGTTGTTGGTGCTGTTGGGAATGGACTTGCTGATTTTGGCTTGGCTGTTGCTCCTGTTGTTGTTGCTGCTGTTGTTGAATTTGAGCAATTTTATCTGTAATTAAGACAATCAACTCTAAAAACAATAATTATTATTATAAATATAATTGTGGAAGTGGATTGAGGTGACATCAGGTAACAATAAAAATTAGATCAAAATTAGTATTACTATATTAATTATGGTAGCTTTTGAGACAGCTCATTGGTCATTAACCAATATTTTAAGAAACACGTGTACGAAACAATAATTTAAATCAAATCAAATCAAATTAAAATACATTTTATTGTTAGAAGAAGTACATCTTTAACAAAGCTAATATTATGTATGTAAATTACAATGTTCACTATATAAAGTATGAAGAAGTAATCCAATAAACAAATAAATAGATAATCACACATTATAAGACAATAAAATAGTAATGGTAAAAAAATGTACACACAAATCAATTTAAGACGAAGACAAGCTCAATCCTACCAAAAAATTTGGCAGGAATATCATCAGTTATAATTAAACAAAATAAAAAAAAATAAAAAACCAAGGAAATGCCTAGATATTATCATCGTAGAATTCCTGGATAGTATAGTAGGGTCTAGTAATTAGTTGCCTTTTTAGTCTTTGCTTAAAAGTCTTGTCATCAATCACCTGCCGATAAGCCAGTGGTATGTGGTTATACATTTTGATGCTCTCAAATATCAAGGAATTTTTGGTGAGAGTTGTTTTTGGTTTAGGAAGAGGAATATAATTCACAGTACGCATGTTATAGGCGCTGTTAGAAGCATAATTTTTATATTTTTTATGGATAAGGCAGGCCGTTTCCAAGATAAAAATTCCAATCAAAGTTAAAATCCCTTCCCTGACAAATAAAGGTTTACAGTGAGTATGACAATTAACACCACACAAGTATCTTAATGCCCTCTTTTGCAAAACCAATGTAGAGCCCAATAGGCCCTTACTACTAAGTCCTCAAAAAGCAATACCATACCTGTGTGTGTACCATAGTGACTCTCAACAAGTGAAAAATAAACCATTCTACCCACACTCTTCCCCAATTCTCTTGAGACAACTCTCACTGCGTAGGAACCGGACGCTAGTCTCCCATTCAATGCAAGAATGTGGTCCTTAAAAAATCGTTGTCATGTTAGTACTATAGCAGCTACATAACTTTCATGAAAACAATTGTTTTAATAATAGTATCCTTAGCAGTGGCAGTTTTAGACGTCGTTAATGAATTTTACAAATCAACATGGATTTCAATGTAAAAAATCTACAACTACTGCAATAAATGCCTTTTATAAGGAATTGACGAGGTTTATTGATGCAAAAAATGAAAGCCCTGTTGGGATCTTTTATGACTTTAGCAGGGCATTTAATTGTGTTAATCATAATATCCTCTTTCAGAAGTTGAGGAACTCTGGAATATGCGAAGTTGCGTCGGAGTGGATACAATCTTTTGTAAGTGAAAGGAGACAGTTTGTAAGCATCAGTAACTTTAACGGAAAGTCAAGGAGGGACGTACACTAATCAATCCTAGACATTAATATAGGTCTTCCTCAGAGTTCCATTCTGGGCCCTGTTTTGTTTTTGTTGTAATTTGAACGATATTGACCGGATAGGACAAGCTGCCCATAGAACAGCTTTTGCCGACGACGTGTCATTTTTGATCTCAAACTTATTCTCAGGCAGCTTAGAGCAGATGTCAAATGGTGTTCTCTTGGAGCTGTTTGATTGGTTTTGCGATAACTCTATTTACTTAAACGTGAACAAGACACATTTCATTAGATTTTATGCCAGGCAAAAACGGTTGACAACGTTAATCTGCATATTAATGATAAACCCCTATGCCAGGTTCAAAGTGCTAAGTTTCTTGGTATTTACCTGGATGAATGTTTAAATTGGGAAGTTCATTGTCAACACGTATTGGATAAACTTAATTCGAGTATTTGTTAATAAATGTAAAATCTAATGTTGTACTATGTTGAGTCATGTTTGAGATATGGTCTGGTCTTTTGGGGTACCATATGTAACAATATATTTATCAAACAAAAGAAAATTTTAAGGTGTATTGCAGGGGTGCCAAATATTGTAGCTGTAGGGGTCTATTTAAAAGGTATCTTACCTCTTCTTTGTTTATATGCAATGGAATTGGCTTTATTTGTTTTTTGTAATAAAAGTGATTTTGTAAAGAATGGAGAACACAGCCTTAATACTAGGAATAGGGAACAATTCAGTATTCAGCATTCTCGCGGTAACATAGCGCATAATTCTCCTACAATTCTTGGAGCTAAAATTTTTAACGTACTGCCGGATGAAATAAAAAAGTGTGATAAAATAACAACTTAAAAAAAAAAGTTAAAAACATTTTTAATCTTATTAGTGTTGCTACAGCTTGGACGAGTTTTTTGACTGTGTAAAATGGCAAATGGTCTGTATCTGTTATCATAAGTTTTTTGTTGTTTACTTACTTATTTTCTTGTATTTAATTGTTAGCTTTAGGACTACTTTGACTATTCCCCTACATCCCTACAATAATTTTATATTGTCTTATGGGAAAATAAACGTTTAAATTTGAATAATAATTATAAAAAGAAGACCATATTGAGTAAGTACCTACCTATGTTCTTGTTACTCTGTAATAACCATTAAGCCAAAAAAAGTGCCTATATCATTTTCCCCTCTATATTAAACATAGACTCGTGTATGTCAGTCACTTTTTTTACTAAAACTAAGGTACATACATCTCCCTATCCCTTGTCAAACACACAATACACTTGAAGCCATTTCGATAGTTAACGCCAATCATCAATTGCCTGGGGAATTTAAGATTTCAACTGCCTAAAGCAATAAAATAACTGCGATGAAAATAAATCCCAAGAGGAGGTCTGCAACAGATATAAAGGTATCTTGGTATTGTTATTAGGGCACTAGGTTTCGTATAATGCCGCAAGGCATCTTCGTCTTAAATTGGTGGAGATATGATCAAAAGTCAAGACTCGATAAGTTACCATCAGATTAGGTTTGCTATAAGGATAGTTTAGCGGCGAACGTGCTAATGTGGTTGTTGTACAGGTTGTCAGAAATTCCTCAACTTCAATATTATTCTCAATATTTTTGGTTATTATTTTTTTTAATTTTAAATTTTTTTCAATAATAATAAATTATACAATAAAATGAAAATTGTATAACTATATTTGTAAGCAATCGAATCCTTTATAAAACTTTCAACCAGCAATAAATACTGTATTATAAATGGTGAGTTCAATATTCATTTTGAAAAAGATTATGAGCCTAGAAACACCTTCAGTGACTTGGCCAAGTCTTATGGTTTTGAAAAGGAAATACATACTGTAACAAGGGAAAATCATTGTATTGATAATATCTTTGTTAATTTTCATGACACGCTGGAGTTTCACACCGACGTTCACAACCCATTGTTGTCGGATCATGGTGCAGTGAGCATCCGTGTTTCACTCTCTCTGGAGACTGACCAATCCACACTAAAACCTGTACCTTATCTATGCCGTCCATTCACTCGGAGAGGTCAGAATCTTTTTTTCAATAGCCTTGAAAACACCGATTGGGCCGCTGTGCTCACTGGGTTCTCTGCGGAGGTCAAATGCAATAATTTTATTACTAAAATAAACGATTTCCTAAATCGCGCTTTCCCAGAAGTAAAAAGGGTTTCCAGACACCGCAATGAGATCCCATGGTTCACGGAGGAACTCAAAACGATGAGGAGCAACCTCTCACTGCTCCGTGAAATGTATTGTATCTTCGGTTCTCCACTGATTCAAGAAAACTTTAAAAAATACCGTAAACAGTACAGAGATGCAATTAGCGCTGCTAAGAAAAAAGCAAACTCTGATTTCATTTCTAACTCTAATAATATGTCGAGACCAGCATGGCAGGTCATTAAGACGCATAGAGAGCCCCATGGGCACCCAGCTGATGTTGTTGACCTCAGTGCCGATTCTTTTAACAATTTTTTTGCAGATGTTGCCGACAATATAGTGAGCGGGATCCCGGAATCTGAGGTAGCTGCTGAGGATCGTCTGGGGGCGGTGGATCTGCCTCCTGAGCTTGGCTTCGCCTTCACACAGGTGACGTTTCTGGAGGTTAGAGATGCGATCGACAATTTGAAGAACAAGAGTAGCCGGGATATTTATGGCATGAGTGTATTACTACTGAAAAAAGTTAATAATATTCTCATAACACCATTAACAAAGGTAATAAATTTTTGTATTGTTGAGGGCGTTTTCCCAAATAGTCTTAAACTTAGTAAAATAATCCCTATCCATAAAAAAGGCGACAAAGCAGATGTTAACAACTATAGACCTATTGCACTTATATCGGTGATATCTAAAGTTTTTGAACAGATCCTTAAAAACCAACTTTACAACTATTTCGAACAAAAAAAATTATTCACAAACTGCCAGTACGGCTTTAGAAAAAAGCTCTCTACCACACATGCCATAAATACACTGTGCGAACATATCCTGAAGGGATATGAAGATGGAAAGTACGTAGGAACAACTTATTACGACTTATCAAAGGCATTCGATTGCATTTCTCATTCTGTCCTTCTTAAGAAGCTTCAGTTCTATGGTTTAGATGGGAAGAGCATTGCCCTAATGCAAAGCTACTTATCGGGGCGGAGGCAGGTGACCTCCTTCGGCCAGGCAGAGTCGGGACAGCGAGAGTTGAGGCATGGGGTGCCTCAGGGCTCGATTCTGGGGCCCCTACTGTTCCTGGTGTACGTCAATGACTTGCCGACCGTGCTGACTACGGGTAGGTTGATCCTTTTCGCGGACGACACAACGGCCACTGTTGACGACTCTGACGTCACTACACTAATGCTGAAAATGGAAGAAAATCGTGATTCCCTTAGAGATTGGTTCGCGGCAAACCGAATGAGCCTAAACGAGGACAAAACCGAAACAATTTTATTCAGTCTCAGACCTCATGATGGGGTAAACCCCCCGGCAGTTAAATTTCTTGGTGTCCATATGGATCCCACACTGAAGTTTGATATCCACATCGATTTCATTTGTTCGAGAGTATCAAGGGCAGTGTACTTACTACGGCAGCTCTCGAAGGTGGTTGATTCGGGCGTATGTCTGATGGCTTTTCATGCTCTCGTGCAGTCCGTCTGTTGCTATGCTCTGCTGGCGTGGGGACATTCCGCACACATGAGGAGGGTGTTTGCGCTTCAGCGTCGAGCGGTGAGGATTCTGGCTGGGCTTGACTACCGTTCCGATGCCAGGGGCGCGTATGGAGATCTAGGGATACTGACCATTCCATCGCGGTATATATACGAGTGTCTATTACACGCAAAGGGCTCAAAAAACTACCAACCAGTTGGTGATAGACATAATTATAACACGCGAGGTAGAGAGGATATACATATTGAGTTTTTGCGACTCCAGAGATCGTGGAACGCGACGCTGCACTATGCTCCCACCTTTTTTAATAAGCTCCCGATTTCTGTAAGAAACCTTGAGATTGCCGCTTTTAAGTCCTTTATAAAAAACTATCTAATAACCCATTCATTTTACTCCATCCAGGAATTCCTAGATCATACATTTGATGTTCCCTTGCCGTAACTGCCTGATTAATTAATTAATTGCTCAACTTTTAATCTGTTGTAATTGTATATTTACCTTTTAGAGTCTAACTTGTATTGTATGTTTTTGATAATTGATTTTTACCTGTCCGTCTGCTGTGTTTTACTTTTCGACTGTAAAATTGTTGAATTTTTAGAATTGTAGTTTGGGTACCCATATTGGTTTAGATAGTAATAATTATAATACCCATTGACGTATGTAAAGTTTTTGTAATTTTAAACATGAATTAAGGAATTTGAATTTGAATTTGAATTTGAATTTGAATTTGAATTTGAATTTGAATTTGAATTTGAATTTGAATTTGAATTTGAATTTGAATTTGAATTTGAATTTGAATTTGAATTTGAATTTGAATTTGAATTTGAATTTGAATTTGAATTTGAATTTGAATTTGAATTTGAATTTGAATTTTAATTTGAATTTGAATTTGAATTTGAATTTGAATTTGAATTTGAATTTGAATTTGAATTTGAATTTGAATTTGAATTTGAATTTGAATTTGAATTTGAATTTGAATTTGAATTTGAATTTGAATTTGAATTTGAATTTGAATTTGAATTTGAATTTGAATTTGAATTTGAATTTGAATTTGAATTTGAATTTGAATTTGAATTTGAATTTGAATTTGAATTTGAATTTGAATTTGAATTTGAATTTGAATTTGAATTTGAATTTGAATTTGAATTTGAATTTGAATTTGAATTTGAATTTGAATTTGAATTTGAATTTGAATTTGAATTTGAATTTGAATTTGAATTTGAATTTGAATTTGAATTTGAATTTGAATTTGAATTTGAATTTGAATTTGAATTTGAATTTGAATTTGAATTTGAATTTGAATTTGAATTTGAATTTGAATTTGAATTTATTTTAATATTTTGTGTGGTATAATAAAAAAATTAGTATTTTGTTTCTGGTGCATGAATGTCCTAGATGAAATTTAATGAAATAATATTAACTCAAAACGTTAGATTATAATTATTGATATCAGTGACAATATTTTGGTATGAATTTTTCTTACATAATATCCATTGACAGTTACTATTATTATTATACCTATATACCCTATACAATATAACAAGTGCATTGATAATTATCAATGCCCGCGTTATATTCGTAGGAGAATTTCATGAACTGATTTTGCTGTACCACGTATAGGTGAACGTTTTATATCATTTTCACAGAAAAACAGCTGGTATAACATTGTTAGGTTAACCAAATGACATTTTAATGGTCCGTCAAAAAAAATGTCGCGATTTGGAATTCAGTCAATGCAAAATATAAATGAAAATATTGAAAATCTACGCCTATAAATACTGAACGATCAAAGCAGTCCGTATGTTTACATTTTCAACTATTCTACGAGTAAAATAGTATTTTACGTTACAAGGCCGGTATAGGTGACTTATTACAGTACGAGTTGGTTTACGGACGAGGCGACGTAGGAGCCGAGTCTGGAATATAAACGAGTGCTGTAATAACACCTAACGGACGTGTATCGTATGATATTATATTTCATTTTGTCATTATAATCATTTTTAAAAAGATTTAATAGAAATGTTTATTACAAATTGTAAAATATTATTGGCAATATTAATTGGTATCACTGGATATAGTTTAAATAAAATAATATTACTAACTTTAATTAAGCAAAATATTTAAAAAATTGTAAAAGAGAGTATATTTTGTAGTTGCGTAATATTTTTCATTTACTAAAGTTGGTAGAAAAAAGTATATTATTTATAGTAAGACATGCTGCCAAAATAGCGATTTTCCAATAAATACTAGCCGGGGCGTGGAACGCATTTTTATAGTCGGCCATGATTGCCTTTATTTTGTTTTAATTTATGACAGTTACTGTTTTTATAAGTTTTAAAAAATTATATAGATATTATTATATTCCAAGTTTAATTTAGTTTAATATATATATGATGAATTATATAATTAATGCTCAATATGTGTACTTGAACATTTTGTTTCCTATAATTTTAAGTGACAACTTGTCAAAAATCCAAAGTAAAAAGTCATTATTTCTAAAAACAAAAGATGGTTGCTAGGCAATACATTACACTACCTGATACTGTAATGTTCCACTTACCGGCCGCAAATGAGTACATGGTAAGTTGATTTACCGGACAAAATGAAATAAAAGTTATATATTATATATTAGGTCCAGACACCACTGAAGAAGTTTTGGTGACTTTATTGAAAGATTGGGGAGCCAATATGAGCAAGAAAAATGGTAATGAGTTCAAGGAAGCAGTCGTCAAAACAATGTGGAACGTTACCGCAAAACTTCTAAAAGAAAAGTACACAACGAATATAACAGGAAGATAGATCTTTTTACTGACATTTCCTTTGAATCAGCGAGAGATGCTCGCGCTGCTGCAAGAAAAATGTTACAAAAAACCCCAGAAAAAAGAACAGCAAGTATAGTTGGTTGCATTATTGAATCATAAGCAGTTTTTACAAATGTAAAAGCTTGGGATGAAAATACACCGGAAGGTTTACAGAAAAGATTTTTTCATATTGTTTCCTACGAACTGGCTTGGCGAGGTGGGGAAGCTGTGAACTGTTTGGTGGATTTCTTTAAGGAAGATGGGTTAAACCGTGTTGAGTATAACCCGATATTTCCAAAAACTGCCCAAGGTGGAGCTCGGAATTTAACCGATAGCAAATGGTTAGTACAGAATAAAACAAATCCTCATATTTGCTTAGACTTTATAAAAACTTATTTCTCAGAGGGGCCAAAACATTAAAACAAACCGATTTTTTTTTAACTCCTAATCTTGACTGGAAAGTAAACGAAATATGGTTTAAAAATTCACGAATTGGCAGGAACGACATTTCAAAATGGAAAGCAAAATCGGCAAGAAAAGTCAGGTATAGCAACAATGAATAAAAAAATTAAATTTACCAACCATTCCCACCGGTCGGCAGCAATCAGCCAACTATCAAAAGGGGAAGTAGATGCATCACAAGTTATGAAGATGAATGGCCACTCAAATGTAAGTTCCATCAAGCCTTATCTTCAGCTAGACTCAGAATTTCACAACCATTGCATGCTTACTAAAATGAGATACTGGAACTTCATTGAAAACAACACAAGATGATGACAGTAATCTGGAGAATGTGTCTTTAGATTTTTAATAAAAAGGTCCTTGACATTTGGAGTGGGTTTTATATGGAGCGACCGATTAGTTAAGCATGTATCTAATGTAGTAGCATACTCAGATAGAATTATCCTCTTGCAACTCCAGGCCAAATCCATCAATATTAACCTGATACAAGTATATGCACCCACTGCGGATAAACCAGACATTGAGGCTGAACAGTTCTATGAACAAGTTCGAGAGGTAATAGGTTCTCTTAAGTCCAATGAAATCATCATAGTGCTGGGCGATTTTAATGCCAAGGTAGAAAAAGAGGCTACCGAAGCAACAGTAGGTCCCTTTGGATTAGGAGACAGAAATGAACGAGGTGATATGCTTGTACAATTCTGCCGCGAGGAAAATCTCTTTATAAAAATTACATTCTACAAGCTACATCCCAGACGTATATGCACATGGAAATCACCAGCCGATGGTCCACAAAATCCTGTAAGGAACTAGATTGACTACTGCCTAGTAAATCAAAGATTTAAGAACAGCATTACTCGGGTTGCTGCATACCCAGGGGCAGACATAGGATCAGACCATAACCCTATCATCGCGGATTTTTCTTTTCGATGTAAGATGATAACGAAAAAATCGAGCTCACCTAGACCCAAAGTTGAAATGCTAAAACAACCGCATATCCAGGATTCTATGGAAGCAGAACTGCAACGCCTCTGCCAAAAGAACACTTATAATACTAACTGCAATTATTATAGCGATAATTTTTTGCAACAATAGAATAACCATGGTAACACACAATAAAATGATAGTAAGTATTTAATTGTTAAAATATGGAGTTTGACAGGTGAATGAAATTCTCATCAAAAAACTTATAAATACTCTCGCTTTTTCGAAAATATTCATAATATGCTTTAACACACAGTTTGATTTTTATATCAATAACTATTAGAATGTTAACATAATCTTACCATTAATAATATTAATTTCTTCTACAGCACCGGCCGATTTAAGGGCTTCCTCCAATTGTGCTCTTCTATTAATCTCTAGGTCTAGTTGATCCTGCAGACGTTTTCTGGCCCTTTTTTCTCTTCTTAACCTCTTTTGAATGTTAGCTAAAACAAAAAAGGAATTTATTTTATTATATTTTAAATATTTAAAGCAAGCCTATTATAGTCAAAAATTGAGTTTATAACAACCAACAGTTTTCAAATATTTATAACCTGACTCTCATCCAAAACTTATTGAAAAAATTGAGAAAGTGTTGAATTTGTTTACCATCATATTTTAGGTAGGGGCAGTTGCCACTTTCTTAGCTAATCTTTTGTAATTTGAAGAAATAGTCCATGCTTAAAATGGAGTTGAAAGTATGGAGAAGAAAGAAAAAACTCAAACTCATCCTCTACAAAATTTAATGGAAAAAAAAATTTTTAGGGGTCACTACATGTTTCGAACGTAGAAACGTTCATTATCAGGAGGCAGAAAATTTATTTAATGCTGATGGTTTTAGCAGAAGAGAAAATGGTATAATACCTTAATGGAGCTTTTATGGAATTAAAAAATTGATGTGTAGAAGTAGAAGTGACATAATATGAAGAAAATTGAAAAAAGTTAGAACATACTGAGTATGTGAAAAAGTCAGTAAAGGGAGTCTAAACATCAACCAAATAAACTGGGGAAGAAGAAAAAACCCTTTTAAAAAGAAGGTGTCGGAAGTTATTTTAAAAAAATTTTTTATAAAAATTTTTTAGTATGTCTGTAAGACATTATAAAGATAAAATTTGTCATTTGTGGAAGTATTACGAAGCTATCACAATAAAAATACTGTCTAATAAGTGGTTTGTGGGGTGCTGAGGCTTAAAGCCCAGTAACCTCACAAGCGGTTAATTAATAATAAAATTAATTGTCTCAACACGTGGATGTGTCCAACAATTTAACCTTTATTTTCTAAAAATGTGTGATTTTATAATTTATTTTATTATATTTAGGAAAGAGAGATTTTTAGGAGAGTTTCTAAGAGTTTTATTAGCCTTGTTGTTCTGTGTCTTATGGATAATTTCCTCGTAGTGGATACATAGTATAAAGATTCTATCAATATATTATTATATAAATATCTTAAATTGCTATAGTTGCATCCTGCATTTACATGGTAGAATCGTCATCTAAATAATGTATTACTAACATCATAATTGTTACCTTCTTTAATATTTCCTTGCATAAAATCGTGGTATGCTATTAGTACTGATGTAAAAGAATTAAAACAGACATAAATAATATGTACATGTTAATTATACAGAATATAAGTGCTTATTGTTGTAGAAACAAAACGGAGCTTCCGTTTTGCTCTTATGACTATTCTTAGTATGATTTTGATGATTTAATTTAATAAATTTGTATTAGCGTTACAATCCTGTAAATTATATATAAATATCTTATAATTATTTGTGGAGGGCTGGGGTCATACCTCCTTCAGAAGCCATCTTAATACTTCCTGATAAAACTAACCATACCACAAATTAAAATTTGTATCGTAAGGTAAGAAGCAAAGAAAATTCCATTAATTTTAGTAATTTTATCTATTACTATGCAAATAAAATCCGCAGGACAAATAATATGACAGACTTATGCAATTTTGACATGAAAGAAAAACGTATTTTATTTTATTTTCAGCGATTCACAAAAGTTTGTACCTGCCACCTTCGTCTTGATTTAAAGATGTCAGTTTTATGATTTTGACAATTAATTTAATGTGACAATATGAACGATAAAAGGCAGTTTTCTGTTTTTTTGCATCCCCAAGCAACAAAAATGGTGCTTAATTTGTTAACCTATTTCGAGAATAAAAGAAAAAGTGAAAATTCGCCAACCAGTATATCTGCAGGAAACCCTAGCAAAAGCACTGGGAACTATAGTTTAAGGACTGTGCAGAAAATTGTGCTTAAAAAAAAGCATAATATAATACCAAAGAATGCTAAAAAATGTAAACGAAGAAAGTCAAAGACTGAAGATTTGAGCGAAAATATTAAACCGGGAGTTCGGAAAGTGATTTATGATTTATACAGATTAAAAACCAATGTAACTCTTCCACTTATAAAAGAAAATTTAAAAATTCAAGTTGTTTTTTGGAAATCCGACTGGAATCGTTATCAAAATTAATAAAAAAAAGTTGGGTTTTCCCAATAAAAAATACTGTAACCGGAGATTTGTATGTGAGCAGCCACAGATAGTGAGTCAGCGTGTTTAGTTTTTAAAAAAATATACGAAAAATTATAAATCAAAATTTAGAAAAGTACCTATGTAGTATTTTTAGACGAAACATGGATATTTTCAAATGGAAGTGGTTCAAAATCTTGGCAAGATGATTCTGTGAAAAGCGTGAAAAGAAAAAAGGGATGTGGCACGGGAAAGCGGTTCATTATTTTACATGCCGGTTCTGTAACAGGATAATTATGTTCCAGGTGCAAGCTTAATTTTTTTCTGTTGTTGAAATAATTAAACTATGTTTCTTTTCTCCGGGTATATTGATACCTACATAATCTCAAAACATTTTGATAAGCTCTGGAATTATCGAATTGATTCATATGATCGGTGACCTTTGGACCCGCATGATAAGACCAAATTTGACTATAGTAGCTTTGATTTTGTGGATAATACAAAATTCCTATTTTATAAAAATTTTTGTTTGCTGGGCTTCTCAATTATTTAGGGGAAAGTGGGAATGAAAGAGCCGTGCTATGAAAGAGCCGTCCGCCATTGTACTAAAACCGCTGCAAATTTGGATTTATATAGTACAATCAGTATTTTGTAGCAACCCTAGTAGTCGTTCATCCAGAAAAGTGTCAAATGAATCGGCGAGTAAACAAATTCATAGTACCGACAGGTTGATTCGCTTAAGCTATTAAAAATAAATTGCGCTGTGTATTATTCAATTTTTTGGTTTCGCTGGTTTTGTAAAATCCACTTCTAGTATTATATCAAATATTTGTAAGTATTGGCTTTGATATTATAGCATGCATGAACTTCATTTAAACCAAAATAGTTAGGTTATGGTAGGTTATGTTTCTTAAATACACTTGCATTGAAAGAGCCGCAGCGATTTGCTATGAAAGAGCCGGCTCTTTACAATACAATATTACAGAAAATAAGAACAAAGACGTCGATCAAATCGCTAAGAGTTTCCTCTGATTCTAAGCGATGGAACAATGTCACTTCATGATGATAGTGATGACTCATTGAATGATCTGCAGTCCGTGTCCAATAAAAATATCTCCATGTCAAAAAATGCGATTTATTTGCGATAACAAAAAGCCAAAAAAGGCCTCTGGTATTAGTGTTGTCCAGAGCAATGTTAAACATATAATTTGTCAATGTTGTGGTGAAGATTATGACAAAAGTGTAGAGGATTGGTAGATACCAATGTAAATTATGCAGCGAATGGGTGCATGAATCTTGCGGTCAAAAGGGAAGCCTTAATTTTTTTTGCAACTCATGCTCTTAAAATTGGCTTTTTTATTGTATTATTTTAAGTGTGTGACTTAAAATTTTCAGGAACTATGGCTTTTTTCTTAAGGACATAAATTTACATTTTGCTATAGTTTAACAACTTTTATTTAAAAAAAAAATATAATGTTTAATATGGCTTTAATGCTGGTGGCTCTTTCAAAACAATCTGCGGCTCTTTCATTACTAACATGTTATGAAAAAGCCAAAAAACACTTTTTTTTTAGATTTAAAATAAAATATTTTTTTGTTCAAATCTTTGACTTATTATTACCTAAATTTATTCGTAAATAACTATATTATTCAGCAGTTTATTTGGTGATTTTTGAAAAAAGAAATAAACAGTAGATTTTTTATTAAGGGAAAAACGGCTCTTTCATGCCCACTCTCCCCTACCTAATCTAGTTTCTATTAATTAAACTTTTATTTAAGCTTCGATTATAAACGTTACAAAATTACAATTTTATAAAAATTTTGCTTGAGACGCTGGTTTTTCCTTCCTCCCTAGGCGGATTATATTAATTTGGACGGATTTACTTGACGTATACGCACAGATTTCCTGGCTGCCAATGATATAAAATGCGTATAAAAGTTTTTTATTCATGCAACCAATCTCGCCCATTGATTGTCCATGTATTAAAGGATTTTATATCAGTAGCAGAGACAGGGTAAGTAAGCAAGTGCCTTCCTTCCTATACAGTAAGTTGTCGAATAGGCAATTTCCTCGTTTCAGTACAAGATTAACAAAAAAATTTTCTTGCGGGATGTGTATTTCGTTCTTTACATTTTAAAGTAATACCAAAATGCCAAAGTTCATGGTTATTTTCGAAAACAACTCTGTCTGCAGCGTTTGATTCATGTTATTTGAACTTTTTATTGTTGCGGAACCAGCTAGTTTAATGTATAAAAATAAAAAGGACACCCAATATTACCTCTCGACGACACAAATGTTACAGTATGCATACAATGAAAATTGTTGCAGTTATGGCAAGACGTATTCTAGTGTTAAACGGGCGTTAGTATAGAATTTCTTGCATCAAAAGTGTGTGATGTGAAAAAACGATAATTGTTATTTTCAACTGTCACATCTTTTTAATCATAAACCTTAACTTGTAACCCACGAATATTTAACAAAAACTGGTAGAATAAAATATCTTACTCTGTATCTAATCATTTTTGTGTCGTCCTTCTTTTTATTTAATTTAAACGTTTTTTAAGTGTATTGTGTTTCGCGTACCCGCATGCACCAATACCTCCCATGACTTATTTTTATAATTTAATTTAAATAATTAAAGTTCCAATACAGTTTTTACAAGATCTTCGGGATCTTCCTATATAGTATCAGTAATTCATGGGTGGTCCACAAAACAAATATTTCACCATCTAACCACCAATAAAAATGCCATGAAAATTAAAGAATTCGCTGTGATCTTACAAACTCACGATGCTTCGTCAATTAAGTTAAATTTTCTGATTCTTTCCACTAGTTTTTAAACGATTATTTGATTTGTCTTGTTTATTAAAAGGGGTACCTACTAGCCGTTTTGAAAAATCAACAGCCAAAAGGCAAAATCAATGATCCATGATGCGTTTAGCTCTGGCCATGGGAATTTTAAATGGTTAGTTCGACTTGACTTCACTCGGCAAGTACAATTTGTTTTGATCTATTGAATTTACGAAAACAAGGTTCATTTGCATATAAGAATGGGGAAATGCGAACAAAAAGTGTTTGATTGCTATTTAAAAAATTGTAATTAGGTAAAAGTGCTGGGTAATAAACTTAATTTATTTTTATACTATTGTATTATTGAACTGACATGGAAGATTTTTTGTTTACTACTTCCTGTAAGTATTTTGGGGTATTGTTTTTGAACCCATTAAAAAAATGTACAGAAGTGAAATAATGAACAACAAAATTATAATAATGGAAAATACATTTTTTTAAATCCACAGACCTATTTATAAGCAGGTCTAATACAGTTTTACTAAATTTTAAACTTTAATAATTTTTATCTAAGTACACACTGAGTACAATGATCTTATACTGTTGTAATGTAAAGAACGAAAAACACATCCCGCAAGAAAAAATTTTTGTTAATCTTGTACTGAAACGAGGAAATTGCCTATTCGACACTTACTGTATAGGAAGGAAGGCACTTGCTTACTTACCCTGTCTGTGCTACTGATATAAAATCCTTTAATACATGGACAATTAATGGGCGAGATTGGTTGCATGAATAAAAAACCTTTATACACATTTTATACCATTGGCAGCCAGAGAATATATGTGTACGTCAAGTAAATCCGTTCAAATTAATATAATCCGCCTAGGGAAGAAGGAAAAAGCATCAGCGTCTCGAGCAAAATTTTTATAAAATTGTAATTTTGTAACTTTTATAATCGAAGCTTAAATAAAAGTTAAATTAATAGAAACTAGATTAGGTAAATAATTGAGAAGCCCAGCAAACAAAATTTTTTATAAAATAGGAATTTTATATCACCCACAAAATCAAAGCTACTATAGTCAAATCTGGTCTTATCATGCGGGTCCAAAGGTCACCGATCATATGAATCAATTCGAAAATTCCAGAGCTTATCAAAATGTTGTGAGATTATGTAGTTATCAATATACCCGGAGAAAAGAAACATAGTTTAATTATTTCAACAACAGAAAAAAATGAATCTTGCACCTAGAACATAATTAT
Organism: Polydrusus pterygomalis; assembly: GCA_963969555.1. Lineage (NCBI taxonomy): Eukaryota > Metazoa > Arthropoda > Insecta > Coleoptera > Curculionidae > Polydrusus > Polydrusus pterygomalis. The sequence goes on from OZ018379.1 coordinate 29,220,635, forward strand.
CCTGTTACAGAAGCGGCATGTAAAATAATGAACCGCTCTCCCGTGCCACATCCCTTTTTTCTTTTCACGCTTTTCACAGAATCATCTTGCCAAGATTTTGAACCACTTCCATTTGAAAATATCCATGTTTCGTCTAAAAATACTACATAGGTACTTTTCTAAATTTTGATTTGTAATTTTTCGTATATTTTTTTAAAAACTAAACACGCTGACTCACTATCTGTGACTGCTCACATACAAATCTCCGGTTACAGTCTTTTTTATAGGGAAAACCCAACTTTTTTTTATTAATTTTGATAACGATTCCAGTCCGATTTCCAAAAAACACCTCGAATTTTTAAATTTTCTTTTATAAGTGGAAGAGTTACATTGGTTTTTAATCTGTATAAATCATAAATCAGTTTCCGAACTCCCGGTTTAATATTTTTGCTCAAATCTTCAGTCTTTGGCTTTCTTCGTTTACATTTTTTAGCATTCTTCGGTATTATATTATGCTTTTTTTTAAGCACAATTTTCTGCACAGTCCTTAAACTATAGTTCCCAGTGTTTTTGCTAGGGTTTCCTGCATATTATATTGGTTGGCGAATTTTCACTTTTTCTTTTATTCTCGAAATAGGTTAACAAATTAAGCACCATTTTTGTTGCTTGGGGATGCAAAAAAACAGAAAACTACCTTTTATCGTTCATATTGTCACATTAAATTAATTGTCAAAATCATAAAACTGACATCTTTAAATCAAGACGAAGGTGGCAGGTACAAACTTTTGTGAATCGCTGAAAATAAAATAAAATACGTTTTTCTTTCATGTCAAAACTGCATAAGTCTGTCATATTATTTGTCCTACGGATTTTATTTGCATAGTAATAGATAAAATTACTAAAATTAATGGAATTTTCTTTGCTTCTTACCTTACGATACAAATTTTAATTTGTGGTATGGTTAGTTTTATCAGGAAGTATTAAGATGGCTTCTGAAGGAGGTATGACCCCAGCCCTCCACAAATAATTATAAGATATTTATATATAATTTACAGGATTGTAACGCTAATACAAATTTATTAAATTAAATCATCAAAATCATACTAAGAATAGTCAAAAGAGCAAAACGGAAGCTCCGTTTTGTTTCTACAACAACAGGGTTGCTAAGACATAGTTTGTATTGATAGCTTATTTTTTATTAACCCATAATATTATATAAATTGCTAGTGTATAAAACACGCTTTAGTTAGTGTTATATGAATTCCAGATTTGCTAGAACAGTGTTTTTATTGGTAGTAATCAGTTCCATTAGCAGTAAAATCTTGTTAAATAATGAACTACTTTTATTCAGCAATTTTTTTAAGAAATAAATTGTATATCTTCTCAATGCGACGCAATTTGTTCCCAGTAAAGCGCTTTCTCTATAATTAAGAAAGCAGAACAGCGTTCCCAAATGCGAATTTTATCCGTTAGAACCTATAATCCACAACGATGTTGGGTGAGGGTTCTTAGCGATCGGCAATCGCCGTGCGCCGTAATATTAATTTGAACGTATTTATTGCTCAGGTCACATCGTTGTTCGGAATCTTTTACCTGTCCTGTCTGAATTTGAATTTTATTGATAGGACCAATTGTTCCAATTAATTTGTTTTTACTTTGTATTTAGTTAGATAAAGCAATAGAATATTCTTATTTCGCACAAACCATAATTAGTATTTGACTTTATAATCTATGGACGAATTTTACCATCTCAGTAAACCATGTTGCATGATAGATAATCATGTGCAATGTTAAACGACAAGAACAATATTACACTAGAAGTTATTTAACCTGATTTAGTAGGTAAGTACATGTTTTATTACCCGTAGCAAGCAAATATTAGTATGATTAATTTCAAGTTTCATTACAACTGCCAGTCGGAACTAATACAGTTTATAAAACCAGATTACACCCCCAATAAAACTTAATAATTACTGTGAGTATTCAAGGCAATAATGGTTATAAACCATTCTATGGTAGCACTAACTCCTATTTCCTATTGACTAATTTACCGTGATATTATCAGTACACAACGGTCTAGCGATGTTCGTTGTTTCACAGTAGGAAAGCGCGTTGCTGTCACATATAGTATTGAACAGTTGTATAGAGAGTATGCAGGCGCGTAACTACCGGGTGACTAGGGGGGCCGGGCCTCCCCCAGACGTCGCTAGGCTCCCCCCCCAGAAAAAAAAGCCTGACTTTGTAAGCTCGCTACTTGCCTTGCAAACATCAATGTCATTTATTATATAACTAATCTAAAATTTTGACGCATTGCTTTTGCTTTAACATATTTTGCTGCAAGGCTGGCAACCAAACATACAATAATAAAATTATAATAAATGTATTTTGGTTGTCAGCCTCAAAGTTATTTGGCAATTTTACTCGTTGAACTTTGGGCATGTTTATTCAACGATGTACGAAATAATCTTGCCAAATATCACTCGACCATCATTTTTTTATTGGTTAAATTTTCAATTTTTCACTTAAACTTTTTTGGCAATACTCGTTGAACTTTGGGCTTGTTTATTCAAAAATTAAATGCCTCGAACTTCGCTCTTGGGATCTAATCAGAATAAAATTGTCCAAATTCAACTCGAAAAATTTCCAAAAAAAGTTTTCGTGACAGCTGAAAAATCTAACCGATAAAAAAACGAGGTGATATTACTGTTGATTATTGACCAAATTTCTTAAAATTTGGGCGTGGTCCAAAAAATTTTTGGCCTGCGGCGCATTTGGCGTGCAGCGAGCTCTCCACCGGCCCGCATCTACACAAGCCGTCAGTGCAAGTCACAATAACAGGCCCACCCTAGGCCACCCCCAGGTCAGAGGGCTAGTTACGCCACTGAGAGTATGTAAATTCTTTTAAGAAATAGAAGGCTTTTTTCTAAGTGTATATTTGATAGAATCATATAGAAAATAATAGTACCTATCTTGTTAGTAGTAGCTATACCTAGTACTCAGCATTCAGCGAAGTTACTGTTGACCACAACACTAATAATTCTATCCTAATTAGGTAAGCAAAAATATTAAACCTAGTGATCTTGATGATCAGAATAATGATTATTAATTGCAAAGAACTGCATTACAATACTTACCTAACCATTATTAGGCATATTTATTTAAAGATAAAGTATGTTAACATATTTTTCTATATATCTTAATGTGATGTAAACATTGTTACAGTTAATATAGTAATATACCATAGCGAAATATATTTTAATAACTACAACCTTATTCTTTTTTTAAAAACATTGTTTAATGAGTAATTTTAGTTTAATCAGTTTAATAATTTATTGTTAAGGTTGATTATTCGCAAATTGTTTAATGAAATATTTCTTATAGGTATCTCTTAATCACTGTACTGAAACCAACTTAGTTTTACAAATCTATACAAACATTCATTTTTTAATTTTATATACCGGGTGTTTCCGGAGGAACGTTCACCCCAATAACTTTTTTATTGTTTAATTTACCAAAATAAAATTTGCATGTGGTTTGTATATATGTGATATAATTTTCTATTTTATGACATACCGGCCGCTATTTTATCACTTCCACTTTAACCGGAAATTACCTAAATTTTAGATTCTAAAATCAAGGACGTCACTTATTGACACGTAAAATAATTTATCACTTTATTTTAATTTTTTAACTAGATTGCATAAACCCTCTAAAATGGTTTACTTCTGAGCCAAAATATTGACAAAAATATAATACTATCTACAATACAATATAATACACCCTGGCTGCTTGAGATTCGTGTTGCAAACATTCGCCATAAATTAGTGTCATATCGATTTTTTAGTTTCCATTTTAATATTTTATTCCAAAATAAATTACAAGAGTTCTATCATTTCCACAAGAATCTGTTTTGATATTAGATATAATTTTTAGCATATCGCACCTCCGCTAAAAAGGAGTCACAACTCAAAAAACATTGTTTTGAAAAAATTAAGGTTAAAGTTTTTTCTTACTGGAAACATTATTTTTTCCGTTACTGTGACTAAATATAAGTTACAGGGTACTTTATTGGTAACGTGGATATAATAGCTTAATGTTATTAGTGCAGTAGTTTTGCCAGAAAGTCTCATTTCTCTAGATTTTAGTAAAAAGGAAACGAAATATTGATGCTGTGACACTTTTCTAGAACAAAATGTTATTATTCTTACAAATCAGGAAGGTAGAATTTAGAAAAACACACAAATAAAGTAAAAAAAAAATTCTTTATTATTACAAAGAGTTATAAAATGCTGAATAATAACTACGACTATGACTATTCTCTAATAAATTCAGAAGATCTTTTTTCTTATTCTCCTTTATGGTAAGTACACTTTTGTAGGCCCGTTGTAAAGTATTTGGAATGGTATTTTTTTGCGGCATAAATCTACTTGCTTAAACTCTTGAGATTTCGGCACCGTGTTCCCGTTCCGGTGAAATATTAAAACGGCTGAATGACGTATTAGACGTAATATCATTATTGGTCATAATTACAGTTTGTAATACTATCTGTATCCAATGCAGCATTTCCCCCCTCAATAAAGTTTCTGTCTTCTGAAATCAACAAAACATTATTATAGCTCAAATAAACATGCATTTATTTATTTTTTAATTATAAATTTTTTAATTCCAGCTTCCCTAAATTCGGGACTTAACTTTGTACTGGTGCACGATTGTGAGAGACAGCATTCTGGGTTTCCGTGGGACACTTCGCATATTCGGGCAGTGAATGCTTGGTTACTGCATAAAAAATAAAAACAAAAATTAGAAAGAACAAAGAGTCACTACCAGGAAAATATCAGACAATAACTCTAAAAAGGTGTCACCCTTAAAAAAAATACATTGGTAAATTTTAAAATCACGTGTATCTGTTCTAAAAAAAATAGTCACATTTGAAAAACAGATCAATATAATGCAAAAAATATTACTTACTTGTTTAAAAAACTGGCAAAACTCAAAATGTAACAGCATTCTGCACCACACAAAATTAGTTTTATTGTTAAAAAGTTCGAAAAAACAGTCACAACATAAAAAAAAACGGTATTTTACTTATTATAATTTTCAGATCCAACTAATAGTTCACACAAAAACTGTCACAATACAAAATGTGACTCTTTTTAGGATGAAACTCGTTCGAATAGGAAGTGCACGATGTTGCAGTGTCAAAAGTGACACTGTAACTGAAAGCATGTGGCGCTAACCTTAACAAAACAGAAGCGTCTCTTCCGCCATCTCGCGGTTAATGGTTGAAATACAATTGGAACGCTTTTGTAGAAGAAACTTGGAGTAATTTCAATGCTTGCTGCGTGTTTATCTCAATATTTGCGATTTTTGAGTTGTGACTCTTTTTTAGCGGGAGTGCGATATACTATATTTGAGATACATTTTAAATTTAAAAATACATCATCACTTATTACATTACAGGTGATTTATTAATGGAATAAAAGGAAAACAAATTTTGACTCGGTAAAGTATCGCTTGGCTGAATTTATGAAGTATTATAGACAGTGGCGGCGGTAAACATTTGGGGGCCCCCCCGCAAAATTATGTGATAATATACATAAATACTAATTTTTATTGTTTTTTTTTATAATATTAATCTAAAATTTAGAAATACGTCAGTTAGGCAGGCGGAGTGGGGCCCCTACGAAGCTGGGGGCCCCCCGCGTTGCGGGGCTTGCGGGGGCCTTGTCGCCGCCACTGATTATAGACTTGCCAATCGCTAAGAACCCCTATCAATATCTTGTGTATTATAGGTTCTACTGGATACAATTCGTTTTTTAGACGCTATTCTGCTTTCTTAATTGTAGAGAAAGCGCTTTATTAAGAACAAAATGCGTCGCATTGAGAAGAGACAATTTATTTCTTAACAAAATTGCTGTATTAAAAGTAGTTCATTGTTCAACAGGACTGTGCTGCCAATGGAACTGCTACCACTATAGTTAAATTCACATAAAGTTTTAATGCCAAATGTCAAGACTTGTCATTGTCTAGTTACTTTAGATTTCACCAACTTACTAAATTTCTTATACAGCTGAGATTGGTCAGTGTTTTTTCTTTTCTTTTCTGGAATTGTTCGGCCAACTCTTTTTATTTCAATCTCTTTTTAATCGTATGAAATAATACAAGATGCTTACTTGCTATACTTTGTGTGCAGTACAATTATACTAATTAAATTTTGCCATTAGAAATTTATATTGTATGAGTTGCTGCAGTATTTGACAAGTCTGACAGAACTGAAATGTCATGGCGTTATGTGAATTCAACTATACCAATAAAAAAACACTGTTTGATACACTAGCAATTTAATTAATATGGGTTAATAAAAAATAAGCTATTAATACAAACTATGTCTTAGAAACATGTTGTATTAGATCATTTTCCTCAGTGTACACCTTTAATGTCAAGATCAACATTAACATCACCAGTTATAATTATTTTATCAGTAGAAATATATATTTGTGAAATAATTTCCTATAAAATTAAAAAATAATTATACCTAGTTGATATTAGGAGGTTAATAAAAATAATTTCAAATCCTAGTTTTAAATTTTTTAACGAAATATTTAACCAAAAAATTCTATGAGATTATTATTAAAATTAGGAATTAAAATTATTTTTGTTTTATTTTTTGACACCAATTCCACCTGCTTTGCTGTCTCTATCAAGTCTAAAAAAATTAGGTATAGCCAAAAATTTTAAAGGTAATTGAAGAATCATTTGAAATAAGCCAAGTTTCAGTAATTGCTAAAATATCTGGATTTAAATCCAAAATAAAATTTTTAAATTCAAAAATGATGATTTATTAGTCGGAATTTACAGAATAATCATGTACCAATGAAACTAAGCAAAGAAACTAAACCAAATTAGAAGAAATAGTCCATTCTTAAAGTGGAGTTGAAAGTATGGGAAAGAATGAAAAGTATTCCTCCACAAAGTTTAATAGAATAAAAATTCTCTAGGGGTCTCTACATGTTTCGAACGTAGAAACGTTCAACATCAGGAGACAGAAAATTTATTTAGTGCTGATGGTTTTAGCAGAAGAGAAAATGGTGTAGAACCTTAATGGAGCTTTTATGGACTTTGAGGTGAAGAAGAAACATGATATGAAGAAAATTGATAAAGGTTAAGCCATACTGAGTATGTGAAAAAGTTATTAATGGGGGTCTAAACCAACCAAATAAACTAGGGAAGAAGAAAAACCCTTTCTAAGAAGGTACCCCCACAAAAACACTTTTTGGAATGTAATTTTATTGTGATATCTTTAATTTTATCCTTATAATGTTTTACAGACATATTATTATGCTTGAAAAGTTTTTATAATATTTTTTAAATAATCTTCGACGCCTTCTTTGAAAGGTTTTTCTTCTTCCTCATTTTATTTGGTTGGTTTAGACCCCCATTAACAACTTTTTCATATACTCAGTATAGCTTAACCTTAATCAATTTTCTTCATATCATGTTTCTTCTACACTTCAATTTTTTAAATCTATAAAAGCTCAATTAAGGTTCTACATCATTTTCTGTTTTGCTAACACCATCAGCATTAAATTAAATTTTCTGTCTCCTGATGATGAACGTTTCTACGTACGAAACATGAAATATGTACGTAGAGACCCTAGAGAATTGCCCGAAACATGCCCAAGCAACAATACGACGTTGTTACAACGTTGCTTTAATCGACCCGACGTTGGAGCGCGACGTTCGCCACGACCCACATTTGCACCAAATCGGTCACACAAGTTTGGGTCGCTACGACGTAGGGTCCGACTATATATAGTCCGATTAAATTGACCAACCTTGGAGTCGTGACAACGTTGGCATTATCGACTATGATTCACCTAGTTAGGGCAAACCTGGTAGGATATGCGCCAATTGTTTACACTAAGCTTTCTTGTTGTAGATAGTTTGGTGATAATATTGGAGCACCTCTGTACTGTGGAATTAAACCTTTAAACAGATTATAAATATGGCTTACCTTACAAGAATGGCGCAAACTTTTATATCTAGATATTTCGAAATTAGTTTTCGGGCCATCTCATGGGTCTAAATACTAAACGCAATCCAGTTTTTTGATAAGCATGCATATGAGAGCTTTAAAAATAAAAGGGGCCACAAAAAGAATAAGCTAAATAAAACAATATTAGTTTTTATTCATAATACCAAGTTTTTTAGTTATTAATATATTTTGTCGTAAAAATACGAAACATACATATATTTGTTTTAAAAAATTATTGTAGGGTATTTTACTGTGTTTTTGCGAAATAAAACAAGTAAATTTGCAACGAAAAAGGAATGGCAACAAAATGGATGCCGTCATGGCCCCCATTGTAAACAGCTAAAAATGGAGGCGTCAAGAAAATTACTAAAACACTCCTTTTTTGCCGTAAAATTGCAACTAGTTTAACTAAATGTGCTACTTCTGTCCATACCTTACAAAAATTTTACCCACATTTTACTCTTTTCAACTTCGGTTGGAGATACTACGTATATTTATACCATCGCCGACCGGTTGTCGAAAAGAATGCACTGTTTTTATATCGCAACCGACTTTACGATCGGTAAAGCAGTTGCCTACGCTGTCATTTTTCGACAGCTTCGCGAGTTGTCTGTTAATATCTACATGTCATTTATTTATTTTTGTCATCAACATTCGGTTCGTTTGCAAACGTTGCAACGCGTCATTTTCAGAGTTGTTTTCTGTTAGCCACATTTCTGGATCACTATCGGTGAATCGGTGTTGTAATTATCAGATGGGGTGTGCTGGCGAGATGTAGATGGACCAGCTTTATCTGATGTATTGTATGATAATGTGCTGTTACAGGTACTGCTTTTAAACTTTTTATTTCTGTGCCTTTGTATTTTCAGTCTTCTATAAAAAGTAGCTGAATATTTAAAGGGCCGACGAGGCGAAAGCTGTTTTTTTTCATATCAAATTTACAAATAAGAAAACATAAAGACTCCCTAACCTCACTTTCAGGTAAAACCTTTACGATCTTGTACTGACATCTGTCAAAGTATAGAGTAAGTAAAAAAATACCAATACCAACGTTGTGTTTTAGGACTGTATAGGCAACTTTTAGATAGTAGTCATCTCCGACGGCGGTACAACGTTGTGCATGCACCCAATATCAAACTTGTTGCACTCGATGAGTTGAGAAATCGTCGATCCGCCTCCAGATTTCTGGTAACAGCTAAACACCGTTGAAACGACGTTGGTTTGACGCCGGCTTACATCCTGTACAAATACTGACTACTATATGGACACATTGCAACGTCGGGGTTGGTAAAAAATTAGTTGGAAGTCAGAAAAATGCTGCTTGGGTGTAGAGACCCCTAGAGCATTTTTATTGTATTAAACTTTGTGGAGGAAGACTTTTAGTTTTTTCTTTCTTTCCTAAACCAAATTAGTATTTTGACGATTTATTATTATTCCATTTTTTAAGTCCATAAAAGCTCCATTATGGTTCTACATCATTTTATCTTTTGCTAACACCATCAGCATTAAATTAAATTTTCTGTATCCTGATGATGAACGTTTCTACGTACGAAACATGAAATATGTACGTAGATACCCTAGAGAATTTTTATTCTATTAAACTTTATTGTGGAGGAAGACTTTTAGTTTTTTTTTTCTTTCCTAAACCAAATTAGTATTTTTACGATTTGCTAAGGTTAACCATTGAAAATGAAAAAAACATCAGATACAACCATAATATCAATTAGTTACTATTATGGTATCCATTATCCATGCCATAAACTCTTCTTAGTATTTAAGCGTGCACTACAAACAACGTCAATGGTCAATTGCCTTCATATTATTCTTCGGCCACGGCAGAAAACAATACAAATCGACTCGTCGCGCCGACCAACCAGTAAAAAAACACTGGAAATAATTAGAAAATTTACCATAATTGAAGCCAGTCATTCTTAAATTTACATATGTACATTAGTCACAGCAGGTCAGACAAACACTTCTATTAAATTCAGGGGCCTGTTGCACCTGTTTTTTCATTTGGACGATTGTTTGAATGTCGTGGATGAAAGGTGGAGCTTACGAAGTCGAAGGTATGACGATTGTCGTTGCAGCCAATCGTTTGGCCAGTATGCACTCAGGTAATGTCAGGTTGCAGTCGGGCATGCAACTGCAAGTGCTGTTTAAATTCTGCAGGACCGGAGTTTTATGAAAATTTGTAGTTTATTACAAATGCAACCTGACCTATGCACAAACTTATGGATATTATTAGATTTGGTGCGGGTACTTTTATTTTTATCTACGCTTTAGATCTCGTACATGTAACTTCTTATTTTTATTATAGAATGGCGTAAAAACAATTATTATTTTAAACGCTTGTATTTTCCCCATTCGCATATGCCTCCCATTCTCTATCTCTTCCTTGTTCTTTATATTATTAAATAATAACTTAAATCGCCCCATGGAATTAAACTATTTTACATTATAGGACCTATGTTCTGAAATATGGAGTAGGTAGATATGTTTTATTGGGGGGAATTAGGAGAAGGTCGCCTATGATGGCACCTTTTTTTACCACCTAATATATTTTTTAGTTCAAAGGTTTTAACCCATTTAACCATGTTAAAATATTTGTTACTACTTAAATATTCATTATAAAACTTTAAAAATATACAAAAACTATTTTTTTTTGGTAAAAAAAAAATAGAAAAGAAAAATCACCAAGTATGCCATCATAGGCAATGCAGTTGCCTATAATGGCCTACTCCAGTAAAATGCAAAAAACCTTAAGGACGCATACATGTAAAAGAAATATTTTTGTTACAGTTTGCACATTTTTATTGTTAAAAAATTCAAGCACATAAAACTGTTTAAAAAAATAATATATTACATTCTTGGGAACATATTTAAAACTTTTAAAAAAGATAATGAAAACAATGACATTATCAGGAAAGTACAATCTAAAGACATATTAAAAAGCATATAAGTAGTGACATATATAAAAGAAAAGTAAAAGTAGCGCCGTTTTGAATATGACGCCTATGATGGCATACCTATTTATATATATTTATAGGTATGCCATCATAGGAAACCAATAGATATGCCATCTTAGGAATATGTCATACTTCTAGTAAATAAATTATAAAAAATGAAAACCACAACTTAGATTTAAAATAATCATAGCAAAATAACATCTATATCCTATATAGTTATCGGGAAAAAAATCGTGCATTCTAATTTAATGCAACTGACATAATTAATTTTTGGTTTAAAAACTGGCTAATATTACTTCGGCACTTAACAATTTCTGTTCTATTACTAACTTTACAGAAAAACGTCTGTCACAACTGAAATGCGACTTACAACTAAACGGTCAATACGCGCGCCCGTCTAACTATGCGGGATGACTAAAAACCGGTTTATTCCAAAGATACATGTAGTATGCCATAATGAGTATGCCATCAAAGGCGACCTTCCCCTGGTTAAACGATGAAAAATAAAGGGTTGAACAATTACCATGTCCCACACTAAGAAAAAAGCCGTATATTCCTTATAAGACTTCATATACTCTTTATATATAGGTACAACTGTTTAATACTATATGTGACAGCAACGCGTTTTCCTACTGTCAGACAACGAAAATTGCTAGACCGTTATATAGGAAAATATTTTATTGATTGATTGATTTAGCTCATATAGGAAACAGGAGTTAATGCTACCATAGAATGGTTTATAGCCATTATTGCTCTAAACACTCACAGCAACTATCAAATTCTATTGGGGATGTAATCTGATTTTATACATTGTCTTACTTCCAACTGGTAATTGTAAAGAAACTTGACATTAATCTTAATAATATTTACTTGCTAGGGTTAATAAAGCATAAACTTATCACTAAAAATCAGTACTGTAGTTCTCAAAAATTTAAATACCTTAGAACAATATCACACTACAGAAGGTTACCTTCTGTAGTGTGATATTGTTCTTTTTGTTGTTTAACATTGCATATTATAATTGTGCAACATAATTTACTAAGATAGCAAAATTCTTCCATAGCTTATAAAGTCCGATATCTACTAATTATGGGTTGTGCGAAATAAGAATCTTCTATTGCTTTTTGCTTTATCTGACATCAAGGGCGTCCATAGAGCATTTTTCAGGGAGGGGGCAAAAACTTAAACAATATTTTTTTATATATTTTTTATATTCAATATTTGTACTGAATTATGAAATAAAATAGTAATGTGGGCGCCTAGGGGTGGGGGGGGCAAGCGCCCGTTTTGCCCCCCCCCCCTTATGGACGCCCTTGTCTGACATACAAAGATTAAAGAATCTTAAATACAAAGTAAAAATAAGTTAACTGAAATAGGTATTGGTTAGATCAATAATATTCCAGTTTAATTTTCTTTTTCGATGTCATTGATGTCACTGTCAAGGTTGCCTATTTAGTTAATGTTAATTAGACTTTAGTATTATCCAGACTAGAGTTAGTATTCCAGGAATTATTAAAATTACTAAAACCATTGCTGCTCTCAGTTATCATGAACGTTGAGTTGGAAGCATTTTTCTATTTTCGCTGTTAAAAAAATCATATAAGGTACCTACAGGGTGGCCCCTTAGTGTGGCAAAGTACAATAGCTCCGTTACTATTTCAAATACATTAAAAATATGAATACAAAAATTAAAGGGCAGTAAGTGACTTATAACGTAAAATTATTTTTAACACTATAGGGTGGCTCAAAAAAGCGGAACAATAAAAAATGTACTTTTTTCAAATAGAACACCCTGTATATTCTTACATTTTTATATTCCACATGAAATTACAATTTTTTTTTATTAAATACATTATTAGTCTATACTTTATAGTTTCCGAGATATTGACTCTTGAAAAGTGACATTTTTAAACTTTGACAGCTTCTAACTTTCTAACAGTATGTCTTAGAGCAAAACGGCTTACATGTCCCTATCTTCAATTTTTATTATCTTCCCAAAAAAATCAACTTCCGGTTAAACCGGATGTTACTCGAAAGCAGGAAATATAGTTGTTCCGGTTTAACTGAAAATTGATTTTTTTTGGGAAGATAATAAAAATTGAAGATAGGGACACGTAAGCCGTTTTGCTCTAAGACGTACTGTTAGAAAGTTAGAAGCTGTCAAAGTTCAAAAATGTCAATTTTCGAGAGTCAATATCTCGGAAACTATAAAGTATAGACTAATAATGTATTTAACAAAAAAAAATTGTAATTTTATGTGAAATATAAAAATGTAAAAATATTCAGGGTGTTCCATTTGAAAAAAGTACATTTTTTCCTGTTCCGCTTTTTTGAGCCACCCTATAGAGTTAAAAATAATTTAACGTTATAAGTCACTTACTGCCCTTCAACTTTTGTATTAATATTTTTAATGTATTTGAAATAGTAACGGAGCTATTGTACTTTGCCACACTAAAGGGCCACCCTGTATGTCACATCTTTGCTCTTAAAGCGTATTAATAATAATAAACGTCTGTTATTCAATAAATTCATACAATTAGGCGATATTTAGCCCACAGGGCTATTCTTGCATATACTTTAGGTATATTAATAACCTATATATCCAAACAATATTTATATATAATATAACATTTGTATATCAACCAAAACTGGAGTAAAATTATTACCTAAAGAAGTATCCTAACATGTCTTGTATTGCGCAATTGTAATATAACATACACTTGGCAATCCATAAAAAAGAGAAAAGGCTCTGCTTATATACTCAGCTTTTGGTCTGAGTAGGTATATAATACTAATTACATTTTACCGCCAGGCAGACCATTACATTAAATAAACCAAAAAAAAAACCTAGTTATCCAAAAATGCCAACATGTAACATCTTTTTACTTTAATCTTAAATAACAGGAGGGGATCGAGCTTGAAGTCAGTGTCAATGCTGTTATAATTATATATAATTTAACAGAAACGTAAAAGAAGCAACGCTGAAATATTGCAGTTCTAAATTTAGGGATTGATAACATATACCTCGGGACCTAACTGAGACATCATGAAAATTGGACCTGAAGCAAAGTATGAAGGTTTATTTGTCAGCAAAAGACGATAGTAAACGAGAGCAAATGAATTTCCAATATTTTGGCCATGGGCAGCAATTCCACGATTTTTAAATTATCGGATATTGAGTCAAATTTTCTGAGACCAAAAGCTGTAATACCACAATTCCTTTGTACCTTTTGTGTTCGATACCTGGTAACTGCATCCAAGCAAGGCCCGTAAATCACATCACTGCCATAGTAAAATATTGGGAAGAAAGTATATTCACATAAGTACCATTATTCTAAGCTTAAAATTGTTAGCGTATAATATGTACAATAAGAACTCCGTAAAAGTACAGAAACATGTTCTGTAAAGCGTAAATTAGGGTCAAATATTAAACCCAAATTTGGAGCAGATTCAGTATTTACTATACTGGATTAAAACCAGTATCCAGTAAATAGCTATATTTTTTTTGGCATTTCCAAATAACAGAAAAAGGGATTTTTTAATATTTAGAGCCAGAGTATGAGATTTGGAATATTCATGAATCTATAGGTCACGATTTATACTATTATTGGCGTCCATAGCTGTTTCAGCAAAAAAACTTAAAAATAGTTGTTTAATGATATTATCATCTGCATAACCGTGACCAGAGCAAGTAACTATAGTCTCTTTTTAAAAATTGTCGTCGAACTTGGGGGATCTCTCACAGCGAGACAGGCTGTATACTGTTGCATATTTAAGGCCGTCACTAATAAAAGAAAAATCTTCGTTTAAAATATTAAATATTATGGCTGACATTGATTAAATCAATCAAATTAAAAATTTCAAATGTTGATTTCGCAAAAGGGATAGACCAAATTATAGCTTGAAACGGGCAAATTACAGGTTTAGTACATCTAGCCGTTGGGTATAAATCAATATAGTCCATTCTAATTTACATATTTATGAGAAAATTCGAGTTTTGCCTGGTGGAATGCACCTTTTTTGGTGTTTAAGTGTTTAACAGGTGCAATACTGTATTGTAAACTTATACATATTCGTATGCACCATAAAATTGTACTTAATTATTTACTACAATGGATGATAATTATTTAGATTGAAACAAACCTGGTGTATTATTTTGTTAATAGGATTTTAATGATTACGATCCTATTACTCCTGTTAATAAAATACGATGATTTAAAGGTCTACCGTCTCTGTTCGTTAACTCAAAAAAAAAACTATAGCTATAGAACCCATTTTGAGATTGGTAGTTTACAAAAAAATACTAATTGCAGGCTGTCACAACATATTACATATGGGTATGAAATATTTTTTGTTGGATCGTTCACTGAGGAAAATGATCTAATACAACAGGTTTGCTAAGACATACCTAGTCTGTATTGAGACATTTTTTATTAACCCATACCAACTAAAAACATTGCTAGTGTATCAAACCGGCTTTAGTATTATATCAATTCCAGATTTGCTAGAACAGTGTTTTTATTGGTAGTAATCAGTTCCATTAGCAGCACAGTCTTGTTGAATAATGAACTTCTTTTAATACAGCAATTTCGTTAAGAAGTAAATTGTATTCTTCTCAATGCGACGCATTTTGTTCCCTGTAAAGCGCTTTTTCTACAATTAAGAAAGCAAAACAGCGTCCCCAAAAACTAATTGTATCCGTTAGAACGTATAATAGACAAGACGTTGGTGGGGGTTCGTAGCGATCGGCAATTGCCGCGCACCCCAGTGTTAGTTTTAACGTATTTGTTGCGCAGGTCACATTGTTGTTTCGAGTATTCTAGATGTCCTGTCTGATTTTGAACTTTATTGATCGTACCAATACATGTTTCAATTAATTTATTTTTGCTTTGTATTTAAGTTTTTTTAAAACTTTGTATGTCAGTTAAAGCAAAGGAAGATTCTTATTTCACACAATCCATCATTAATATTGGACTTTATAATCTATGGACGAATTTAACTATCTCAGTAAACCATGTTGCATAATAATATATAATCATATGCAATCTTAAACAACAAGAACAATATCACCCTAGAAGCTATTTAAATTTTTGAGAACTATAGTAGGGGAGAAGAGGGCAGGTTGTTATACGGGGCAGGTTGTTACAAAGTGATTAATAATAAATCTTGTTCACTTCAAATATTTAAAAGTTTAAAATACGCATCAGAACATATCGCGCCATCTACCAACGGACTTTAGAGGTGCACGTTTCAAAATTAATAAAATTAGTTAGACGCATGTGTTTGAGTGTACCAAAAGAAATTTTTTGATAGTCAAGTGTTCTGAAAATATTTTGAATGCGGTAAGTCATCGAGTATTTACCCTATATACACTTTATTGTGCATATAAAATACTACATATTTAACTATATATTGTTTAAATTAGATTCATCTACTTCCATAAAATAAATTATAACCTAAAATTTGTCAAATGGGGCATGTCG
The DNA here is from genome assembly GCA_963969555.1 of Polydrusus pterygomalis. Classification (NCBI taxonomy): domain Eukaryota; kingdom Metazoa; phylum Arthropoda; class Insecta; order Coleoptera; family Curculionidae; genus Polydrusus; species Polydrusus pterygomalis. Next base: position 29,237,101 of record OZ018379.1, read on the forward strand.
TTACACATACGTATGGGGAATATTGTTACGTGTAACAACCTGCACTCAAACACAGTTTGTTTGGTATGTTTGCAACCAAACCAAAAATAATGAGCAGTGGATCCAATGCACATCATTCAAGAGATGGGCCCATGTGTCTTGTGGCCAAAATAACTATTATGTGTGTATTCATTGTTTGTCTGATAGCGATTAAAGAAAAAAATGTATTTTTATGCTTTTACATTTAACTTTACATATAACAACTTACCTACCCCGCATAGTGTATTAACCTACCCCGTAGGCGGGGCACATTGTTACAATATGCATTAAAAGATTTTTTTTTTTGTTTCCACCTGTATGTTTTAGATGGGATTTGTGTACTAATTTTAACTGTTTAATGTTGGTACTATAATAAAATAAATAAACAGTCTTTTTCAGATTCACTTATTCTATAAAAAAAAATATAAATACAAAAAATGTAACAACCTGCCCCCTTCTCCCCTACCTACTGATTTTTATTAGAATATGCTGCGTAGCAAGCAAATATTATTATGATTAATGTCAAGTTTCATTAGAACTGCCAGTTATTGGGACTAATTCAGTATATAAAATCAGGTTACACCCCCAATAGAACTTAATAATTACTGTGAGTATACAGAGCAATAATGGCTATAAACCACTCTATGGTAGTAATAACAACTCCTATTTCCTATTGGCTAAATTACCGTGATTTTAATCACTAGACAACGGTCTAGTAATTTTGGTTTTCTCACAGTAGGAAAGCGCGTCGCTGTCATCTATAGTATTAAACAGTTGTATATAGAGAATGTGAATTTTTATAAGGAATAGAACTAATTTTCTCAGTGTACTCATGTTCAAATTAATTTTTCACTTGTTCAAAGTCCGATAATATTCATCAAGTACATTTTTCAAAGCAATTTAATAAAAAAGGTAGAGCGATAGAGCACAGAACGGCAGGACTTAAATTTTGTCTACAATGTGACCAATAAAGTCCGCATCATATGGGTTTTTTTTTATTAATAACTTTATTCAAAATTTGACTTTGACATCAAGTTCAGCTTCGATCGAGATGAAAATTAAGCAAAAAAAAGTAGTAGTCACGTGATTCGCATTATCTGCCAAATTTTAATTTTTCCAAAAAATAATTCAAAAGTAGGGTTATTTCTAAAAGTATCGAAAAAAGTGTTGGGAAAAAGTTTCTTTAAATGCAGTTTCTAGCCCACATGTAAAATTTTAGCTGCATAAGATAATTTTTAGTTTTTACCCATATTTTGTAAATTGCACCACTTTTGCAAAATAAGACTCAGCGCAACCTACTTAAAACTTCTTAGTTTTGACAATGCTTTATTTCAGATACATTTTCTTTAAAGTAGCGCCATATTAAATGTGTGTTTTTCTACAAAATCAAAATTGGGCTATTAAAATTTGATCGCATGTGATGCAAAGTTTATTTGTTTTTGACCCTGTATGAGGTAACTTCATAAAATAAGTATTTTTGAATACGTTGTCTTTGTCTAAAAGTAATACACCATTAAGTGGAAAATAAATTTTAGTGGTGGGTAAAAAATCAAAATTATCTTATGCAGCTGAAATTTTGCACATGGTCTAGAAACTGCATTAAAAAAAAACTTTTTCTAATAACTTTTTGCTATATTTTCAGAAATAATCCTACTTTGGGTTTGTACGTGAGTACTATTTTTTTGCTTAATTTTCATCTCGATCGAAGCAGAATTTGACGCCAAAGTCAAATTTCGAATAAAGCTATATTTATAAAAAAAAATCCTATATGATGCGGACTTTACTGGTTAGACTGTACAGTGTCTTCCAACGAGGACTGAACAGGGGCTCATTTTTGAGCTTCCTTGTATTTAAAGAAAAATCCAAAATAGCCAATCGATGTACTTTTTCCTGCAGAATTCAAAAATGAAACCAAAAATTTATTTGAACCAGAAACAAAAGAGTTACGATATGGATAAGGTGTTTTTTAAATGGAACATATTACATATTTATACGATTTTTGGAACTAGTGATTTTTTTTGTCCGTTCTGATTAAAATATTTAATATTGTGACAGCTATTTTTATTAAATTTAAATGTTTTATCCAGTATAATTTAACTTTAACCTGTGTGAAACATACACTAGGTAATAAAGGTATAATCACCTTTGAATCCTTCAAAGTCATTTCGGCAATATTATAGTAAATTTGTCAAATTATTTTACTTTGAAGGATTTAAAGGTGGTTATACCTTTATTACCTAGTGTATGTTTTAAACAGGTTAAAGTTAAATTATACTGGATAAAACATTAAAATTTAATAAAAATAGCTGTCACAATATTAAATATTTTAATCAGAAGGGACAAAAAAAAATATCTCGTTCCAAAAATCGTATAAAAAAAGCTATGTTCCATTTAAAAAACACCTTATCCATAGCGTAACTCTTTTGTTTCTGGTTCAAATAAATTTTCATTTTTGAATTCTGCAGGAACAAGTACATCGATTGGCTATTTTGGATTTTTCCTTAAATACAAGGAAGCTCAAAAATGAGCCCCTGTTCAGTCCTCGTTGGAAGACCCTATACCTATAGGAAAAAGTCAATGTATATTATACCTAAAACCAACGACGCTTTCTCCACTGATTTTAATCAAATCAAACCACATCATTTATTTCTGATCCCTCAAATTGAATAAAGAAACGTATTGGAAAAGTCACACACTGCTCTTATCGACATTCACAAATCACCCCAAAAAGCAAAAAGATATACTTATCGGACGTATTCTTTCAGATTTGTCTCTAAATCCCCCTTAGGCGGGAACGTTTTATGTTTTTTTATGATATATCATAATACGGCTTTCTGCGTATGCAATACACTTTTTTACGAGGGAATGAAACTGAACTGAAAGCGATTACCTTTCCTTATAGAAATATTATAGAAAGAGATGAAAATTCGCCCCCATACAGAAGCTATTTATTTTTATGTGAGTGTTATCATTGATAGCCGGGAATGAACAGTGGAACTCAAGCGATTTTTAGTGTTTTATTTAAGAGGTAGGTGTTTTTTTTTATTTTATGATACATTTGCTGAGAAAACAATATTGTATTTAATGGAAGAGAGCTTAAAAAATTATCGTTTATGAGGTATTAAAGCCATTATTCGTTTTTCTTAACATAGATCGTTCCTTTCGATAAAATTTAATATTGGTAACCGAAATGATAAAAATTAACCTAATATTATTTTAATAAAATTGCTTTAATCAAAAATCCTTCTTATCACTAATGAAATACCGTGCGAGCACAAATTATTTGCATTAAAGAGGGCTTAGATTAAAAAAAACGTAGGGCTTGGTTTAGATCACGATGATATGGGGACGATATATTATCTAGGTTAAAATTTTGTCAAATTCATATTATGACATGATATGCCAAACTAATTAGTAATAAAATAAGTAGACAAATACAAATTTATTTTTATTATTATTAATTAACAAAGTAAGAATATACAGAAAGAAAAATAATTACATAAATTGCTGAAATTGGCCACCGCCATGCTCCAAGCATAAATTCACACGTCTCTTCATATTTTCGAAAGTGTTGACCAACATCTCATCTCATCTCAGCATGTTCCATAAGATCTTCCCACTTCTTATTATTATTACAAACGTTTGCAACAAGTTCTTCTGTTTTTACAGATGGTCTTCCTGCTCCTTTTTTGTGTTGTATAGAACCTGTTTCCCTAAACACAGTCACGGTTCTGTTCAGGCAATGATAAAAATCCCCAGCAATAAAAGCAACGTTAGGAAAATATTCGTGAAAATCTTCCATGCACAAACCCGGATTGTATTGCCACTCACCATTTACCCTAACCCCGTTTCGAAAATACGCTTTAACCATGAATGTTTTGTGCTGTTCCGTAAAGCCCATTGTGTGAATTGTTCAAGAAATTGGAAAAATTAGCGATGAATCAAATTACTTGTATAACGACTGTCAAAGATGACGGAATATCTGATTGTTAATTCAGGTAGTTACTGACACCCAACGGGTATTAAGCTCTACGGCTAAGCATTGCGTCTTTAGATGCAAGGCCCTCTTTGATGCAAATAACTTTTGCTCGCACGGTACATTCCTTACATGCTTAAATGCTGCTGAAAATTTATTCAATTTTTATGTTAGTTTGTATACAGTTTGGAATTTTCTGCAATTGTAAACTGTGGAGGGGTAATTTAGGGGGAGGAACTCACTCACGACCACTGATAATTTATATATTTAATACATATACTAAATAACAATTCATTGTAAATTATTACGGCTAGATATCTCTGTTCACAAGTCTGACATCAATTCCTGCAGATGTCACAAATTGTCGAGGACACAATTGGAGGAAAGATAAAAATCTCTTCTTAATCAATGGTCGTGACTAAGTTCCTTCCCCTTAATAACTCCTTCCCAGTTTGACATCGCAAGAAATTCTAGAAAATGAGTGAAAAAACTATCAATATTTTCGTTTTTTTTTTAGTAATTATATAGATACCAACCAAATATTTTAATGTTGGGAAGATGGTGGGGATCCCTAGTGGACATTGAATAAGAAAAAAAATGTTAATTATAAACTGTAATGTCAAAGCAAAGAATGATATTTTGTTTAACTTTGTTTCCGTAATCGTAAATTAAAAACTAATTAGGTACTGTTTTTATTCTTATATTGACATAATTAAAAACTTTATCTTATTATATTGTAAATATTAACAAAGCACCGACAAAATAAAAAAAAAAAATAAATAAAAGTACCTACTGAAATTATGAAAATATAATTTTATGAAAGAATGTATTTAACAAAATTAAAAAGTATCAAGAACAAAATTATAAATAAATTGAAAAAAAAAACAGATAATTGTTATTATTAATACAGGGTCGCTAATACGTATGGAAACGGTCCATTACTTCTTAAGGTAAGTTAGTTAGCGAACAATGATAAAAACAAAAGTTTTAGGGTATTTGATAGAGTATTAGAATAAGAAATATTAGGTATACAGAATTAGCCAAAAAGTCGTAGAAAGACAGAGATACATTTTTTTTAAAAAGACACTCTGTATATTACTCTACATTTATGTTCTTTTCAAAATTCTAAAAATATTTTTTAGAAATCACACTACATACCTATCTAAACTTAACTGTTTTCGAGATATCGAGATATGAATCAACAATAAAAAATAGTGTTTCTTAAACAACATATTTATAGTGTAACCTGCAAGAAATGAAGATATAATTTTAGAAGCATTTTTTTCCTTTAATTTCGTCAGATTCATGAGATTCGACGAAAGAAAGGAAACTCAAAGTTCTACTTGAGCCAGTATACGGGGACACCGTCAAGAGGATGAAGTGCTAAGCTCCATCTAGGGTCGGTGTGGGATACTCTTAAAGCATACCAGCACGTCTAACAAACTTATAAAAATAAGTAAAATGTTTAGAGGAAGATAGTTTTAGAGGTTCTGCCGCAACTTCGCCTTTTTTAACTTATGTTTACAATAAAGTATTTTATTTTTATTTTTATTATTATTATTATTATTATTATTATTATTATTATTATTATTATTATATTATAGATCAAATCGCAAAATATCATGCCTTATGATGATAAGAAAATATTTTTTAATTCTTAAGGCGTTTACAACTTTTATTATTATGATATACACGTTTTAATATTGTCCATAATTTATTGTATTCTGAATTGCACGTCTTCGTCGATTGATACTTTTAAGTTTTCTTAAGTATGATCATAAATTAGGTACTTCCTATGTTTAATAGTTAGAACAAAAATACATATTGATTTACCCTGGTATAATATAAAACATGACAACATTAATATTTACATGTAGCACATTCCTAATGAAGTTATCTACAATGTGACCAGTAAAGTCCGCATCATATGGGATTTTTTTTTATTAATAGCTTTATTCGAAATTTGACTTTGGCGTCAAATTCTGCTTCGATCGAGATGAAAATTAAGCAAAAAAATAGTACTCACGTACAAACCCAAAGTAGGATTATTTCTGAAAATATAGCAAAAAGTTATTAGAAAAAGTTTTTTTTTAATGCAGTTTCTAGACCATGTGCAAAATTTCAGCTGCATAAGATAATTTTGATTTTTTACCCACCACTAAAATTTATTTTTCACTTAATGAACATTTTACTGATGACACTATGTTCTTTTTTGCCTTAATATTAAGGTGTATTACTTTCAGACACAACCCACGTTTTCAAAAATACTTATTTTATGAAGTTACCTTATACAGGTTCAAAAACAAATAAACTTTGCATCACACGCAACCAAAATTTAAAGAGCCCAATTTTGATTTTGTAGAAAAACACACATTTAATGTGGCGCTAATTTATAGAAAATGTATCTGAAATAAAGCATTGTCAAAACTTAGAAGTTTTATGTAGGTTGCGTTGAGTCTTATTTTGCAAACGTGGAGCAATTTACAAAATATGGGTAAAAAATCAAAATTATCTTATGCAGCTAAAATTTGGCATGTGGGCTAGAAACTGCATTAAAAAAAAACTTTTTCTAATAACTTTTTTCGATACTTTCAGAAATAACCCCCTCACCTTGAATTATTTTTTGGAAAAAATTAAAATTTTACAGATAATGCGAATCACGTGACTACTATTTTTTTGAATAATTTTCATCTCGATCGAAGCAGAACTTGATGCCAAAGTCAAATTTCGAATAAAGTTATTAATAAAAAAATCCCACATGATGCGGACTTTACTGGTCACACTGAATAAAATGGTAAAGCAGGAACCGTAAAAATCAATCTAAAAAAAAGTTATACCGGATCAAACTTAACAAAATAACCAAGGTAGGATAATTTTTGTTTAGAAAAGTAGGTATATTCTAATTTGTGAAGCAAGTATTTATAAATATAGTCAGTTTTTCCTCATTCCTATTTCCATGTATATTTGGACTGTACTTAGAGCAAATAGATTTATCTACAAACTTAAAGTTAACTAACTAGAGTCACGCTAGTAATTGCATGGTTGTATGCAATAAAAAAATCATGTCGTTAATCTTTGCAATAAGCTTGATAAGTTTAATTACAAAAGGCAGTCTTGACCACATACATTCTTAGTATATGTAAAACACGACCATTTTAAAAATAATCTAAGGATAATTTACATTTAAAACATAAATAACATGTACTATTTCTTATGTTATTAAAAATAAAACAAATTAACAAAGTTGCTCAGTAGAAAAAAATTAAGTTCGCCTGACCGAAGGAACGCAAAAAAACGAAATCTCTATCCAAAATAAGTATTTATCGAGTATCAATCGGTTTAAATTAAAACAGTTATAGATAATCAGTAAAGGGCGCTTATATTCAGCCAAAATATGTGCATCTATATGCCTTGTTTGCCTTTAAAATATGCAGTTATTTGCATTTTTTTACCAAATATGCATACTGGTATGCAATATTTTTTATTTATTATAGTAAAATGAGGTAAAGAAACACATTGATGGGTTCTAAAAATTATGTTTATTTTTTTGCCAAGAAAAATAAAAATAAATAATTTTTTAACCTAAAATTGTATAAAAGGCATTTATTACTAAAAATTTTTCAAAATTTTCAACTAAAAAGGATGGTCTTCTATTAGTAAAAATATGTTTATACAAAGAGAAGCTTCCTTCAATATCTACTGATGTAATCGGACAATACTGCAACATAGATAGCAAAATATAAGGCCAGAATAATACAACAGAACTTCGTTGGATGGTTTACCCTCATAAATGCTTTTTACTGCCAGTGGCGTAGCTTCAGATTTTGGGCTCCCCCGCCAAACCTAACTTTTGGGCCCCCCTTCAAAATTTTATCACCCCAAAACTAGTCAAGTTTCAAGATAGCAATAACATTCAAAATATAACCTCCCACTTTCATTTTCCATTTGGACAAGGGTAGAAAATAAACAAGTAAGAGGAGAGGATACTTAAATAACGTGTATAATAACATATTAAATAAAACGTTAAATCATAACAATTAATAAGTCGCTACAACTACAAAAGCATGCTTGTCAGTACTGATGATTGTAGCTGATAATATAACCAAAAAGTAAACAAACAAAAAACATAGATATTTAAAAAATACACAATGGAACATTTTTATCGTATACCTATAATGTAACAAGAACAAACACCAACACAAAATAAATATATATTTTATGAAGTAAAATAGTCGTATATATTTTATTATAAATTATGAAAAAAAGCCTTGCAATAAAACATCAAACTATTCAAACTATCCAAGAAATTGCTTCCTTCTGGACTTAGTTTCCGCAAAAACCTATAACTATTTCGGTTTTGTCTATTACTGCAGCTTCCGCTGCCTCTATACTAAGCAATGCCAAATTACTTAGTCGATTTTGGGCACAGGAATTTCTTAGATAGTTTTTTATTAATTTTAATTTTGAAAACGATCATTCTGAAGACGCCACGGTTACAGGGAGCGTCAAGAATAATTTTAGAGCAGTACATACCTCTGCGAAATTTGATGGTAGGGTATCATTTTCTACAATTAAAAAATTTGCAAGCTCTCTAATGTCTTTAAGGTGGGAGTATCAACATGCTTGCCAACCTATAACCTATTTCGCGTAGATTTATTTATGTTTTCTAGCTTTTATACAAAATTTAAAGAAAATCAGTATCGACTTGACATTCTATAGGTAATAATTGACATATTTAATAAATATCACGGAATTTCATAACTTATTTTAGGAGAATTGTATAGCGAAAAATATCGAGTAAGATTTTTTTTAACATTATTATGTCATTGTCACTCATTGTTCTTTCACTATACAATTCTCCCAAAATTACCAATGAAATAAATTGATATTTTTGTAATATATCAGATACTACCTACTTAAGTAATGTACCGACGATATTGATTTTCTTTAAATGTTAGTTAATTAAACAATAAACTCAAAAAATCAACGCGAAATAGGTTATAGGTTGGCAATAGATTGAATGACGTTGAGAATTCAACCTTAAATGTACCTATTTTGTCTTTTAGAGGCTGAGATAAGGTAATAATTTGTAATGGAAATTCAGAGAAAATATCGCGAGGGTAACATTGTTGCAAAGCTTCAGCTGATTCAAATAATTCTTCCTCCGTTATTGATACCAAAATGGGGGGACTTAAGAAACTAAATTTGATAACTGTGTCCTTTACGCCTTTAAAACGGTTGTTTAATTGATTAATAACAATGTCGAAAAGAATAGTCAACAAATATAATTAAAATTAAAAACAGGGGCCCAACTAAAATTAAATTAACTATATTCTATATTTTTAAGGTTTGGGGTTTGTTCGGGTTTGTTCGGGTTTGTCCTTCATTCTTTTTTACGGTTACATTCAATTTGTTCCTTACTTGACCTCTTATTTTACCGGGAATGTTGTTACATTCAGCGGAAAAAGTTTCAACAATACTAATTGAGTCTCTTAAACTTAAATTTCTACTCTTCAACAAGGATATTATGTCCAGTATAAAACTGAAATTATATACCCTTAATAAAAACAAGATCATTAGCTACACATTAGAAATACTGAAATTTTTCGACAAACTAAAACAGAAGTATGTATTACAAATCGATATAAATACAGTTTGTTAAGCAGGTAATAATAACACATTATTAAGTGACGATAAACAACCCCTAACAATATACCTGCAAACCCCGGAAACCCCCAATACTTTGTGTATACCCAAAATGTAAATATAATTATTATAATCTTCAGATTGGAAAATCCTTGAAATAAGTAACAAACTGGACACGTTTTAAATTTTTTGATAAAGCCGACAACATAAAAAAATGCTCTTAAAAGAATAATTTATGAAAAATATGCACTTGCATATTCTGCCTTTTAATGATAAGTATCCTCACAGAATAATGTGTATCAGTATAAGTCTGCATAATGTTGATCTTCATAATGTAGGCTGGACAAAATTTTTGGAACATAATATAAACCTCACAGTATACAGGATAAAAGTATAAATTTAAAAATTAAATGGTATAAAAAATAACAGAACTACAGACTTAGTACAGACTGAAAATTAACTTTTTTAAATTACGTGATTTACTCTTCAATAAGCCATACTCAAATAACTAACTCTACTAGTATAATGTTGCTGCACAAAGTATTAGTAATCAAGTCAAAAAACAATTCTACAAGATGACCAAGTACAGAAAATACCCAATTAAAATGCATTGTTGTAATACTCAACCACTCCCTCAACATTCTCTCATATTTCTCTTAAATAGTTTAAGGGTAGGAAGGTATCCTTTATACGAAGATGGCTGTACAATAATAATTTAAGCACGTTTTTCGTAAATTATGGAGTTTCTGATTCGGGCAGAAAATGGTATAGGTAGGTACAGATCTCCTAGGGTTATAAGAGTAACTAGGTACCGGTAATGTGTCTTTATGCTTGTACATCATGAAAACGGTTTCAAGAATCAACAAAGATGGTAAAGTTAAGATTTTGTTATATCCAAACAAAGCTATACAGGGTTAGGAAAAACTACCAGAACGGTCGATTATTTCAAAATATACAGGGGTTATCAAAAAACGTCTTATATAAAAAATGTAGGGCTGTTAAAAATCTACATATCGGTGATAAATTGAAATATACAGGGTCGCCCACAAAGTTGTGGAGAATGATAGATATTTTTTTAAATGGAATACTCTGTATATTTTTACTTATTTTGATTGTCGACTCAATTTTAAACATTTTTTATTAACCATGTGTTATACCTAAATTCATTACTTTCCTACATAAATTGATCAGCTACAAAACACAAAATAAATTTCAAGAAACAATTTATTAAGTTAACTTTAAACAAAAACGTATAACAAATTATGGCAAAACGGCTCTATTTTTTAATAAGTGTTGAAAATGACCCCCATTTACTAACTGACAATGATCCAAATTATCGCAAAAATGTCTTTGGGTGTTTAAAACCATTTCCCTTGTTATTCTCGCACTTTCATTAACAATTTTCATTCTTAATTCTTCTAAATTATTGGATTTATTTTGATAAACTATGTTTTTCAGGTCACCCCAATAAAAAAATCTAATGGCGAAAGATCGGGGGACCGTGAAGGCCATTCGATAGGCCCTCTTCTTCCTATCCATCGATTTGGGAACGTGACATCCAAAAATTCTCTAACTTCGCGAGTAAAATGCGGAGGAGCTCCATCTTGCTGATACCAGGTTAAGTTAATATCAGCATTTAAATTGTTTATAGGTAGAACTATTTCTTGCCGAAGAAGCCGGAGATATCGATCACCGTTCAAATTTCCCTCGATAAAAAAGGGTCCAATTACATGTCCCGCAAACAATTCAGCCCAGACATTAACTTTTCTTGGGAACTATGTATGCAGCTCTTCATACCAGTTAGGGTTATTTCGCGCCCAGTAACGGTAATTTTGCTTATTCACCATTCCGTGTAGTGTAAAAGTCGCTTCATCCGAAAACACAATATTGTTTGAAAAATTCGGGTTTTCTTCCATATTTCTAGTCATTATTTCGCAAAATTCTAGCCTTCGATAACAGTCAATGTCAAAAAGTTCTTGTACAACATTAATTTTGTATGGATGCATTTTCTCAGTATGAAGACCGTCTGATAATTTTTCATAACCCTGTATACTCTTCTAGAAAAGACACATGGAACATTAATTTAAAAAATTTTGTAGTGTGTAGTGTAGGTATATGATAGAGGCTGTAATTTTAAAATTATAAATGTTAAATGAAAAGTATTTTTACATTAATATCTTGGTTTTAACTTCCCTATGCAAAAATATCATCTTCCTGTTTAAAGGGAGCCGGTTTACGGGTTCCTTCTATTTTAACGCGGCATTGTATAACAGGTGGGTTCAAGTTTATATTGAAAAATAAAATTATCCAAAAATCGTAGTTTTTGTTTTAATAGGGGGAAACCTTTTCCAGTCGCCCTGTGGTATCCCTATTATTTCGCTAACAAATCAATTGCACTTTAGCTTAACCCGTCCGCCCGAGTTTTTTACTTCTATAAACATGGGAATTCCCTTAACAGGGAAATCAAAATCACCCTAGTGGGAAAAACTTTTAGGAGCATTTGCCGATAAAATAGTGGGGTCTTGTCTCAGTGCTTTGTCTACATCTCATGGGGCGGTTTTTATTGACGCTGTATTTATAGGTATTACGGATTTTTGTCGAATGATTGAATGTTTATAGACTTTATGCCCGGCTATTATCAAAGAGTGTGATAATTAAAATGGTGATAGTTTTAAGGTGTGAGTTAATTAGTAATTCAAATAAATTTTGTTAAACGGTGTATAGAAGTTAAATATGATACCGTGCGAGCAAAAATTATTTGCATCAAAGAGGGCCTTGCATCTAAGGACGAAATGCTTAGCCGTAGAGCTTAATACCTGTTGGGTGTCAGTAACTACCTGAATTAACAATCAATCAGTTATTCCGTCATCTTTGACAGTCGTTACAAGTAATTTGATTCATCGCTTATTTTTCCAATTTCTTGAACAATTCACACAATGGGCTTCACGGAACAGCACAAAACATTCATGGTTGAATCGTATTTTTAAAAGGGGGTTAGAGTAAATGGTGAGTGGCAATACAACCCGGGTTTGTGCATGGACGATTTTCACGAACATTTTCCTAACGTTGCTTTTGTTGCTGGGGATTTTTATCATTGCCTGAAAATAACCGTGGCTGTGTTTAGGGTAACAGGTTCTATACAATACAAAAAAGGAGCAGAAAGATCATCTGTAAGAACAGAAGAACTTGTTGCAATCGTTCGTGAAATAATGTAAAATACGCCAACAAATTGTATAAGACGCCTGTCCCAAGAAGTGGGAAGATCTTATGGAACATGCATAACTATTCTTAAGAAGCAGCTAAATTTATTTCCTTATAAAGTGCAAGTATGAATTGTGTAAATACAAATTTAGAACAATTACAAAAAATAATTATCCAAGAATGTGGTAACATTTCTCCAGAGATGCTGGCCAACACTTTCAAAAATATAAAGAGACGTGTGAATTTATGCTTGGAGCATGGCGGTGGCCAATTTTAGCAATTTATGTAATTATTTTTCTTTTTCTTGCTGTATATTCTTACTTTGTAAATTTTGTTAACAACAAAAATAAATTTGTAATTGTCTACTTATTTTATTACTTATTAGGTTTGCATATCATGTCATAATATGAATTTTGCGAAATTTTAACCTAGATTTGGTTAGATATATCGTCTCCATATCATTGTGATCTAAACCAAGCCCTACGTTTTTTAATCCAAGCCTTTTTTGATGCAAATAATTTTTGCTCGCACGGTACGAGAAAATATTTTTCTAACCACCTGAAAAATCCTTATACAATAAGGTTGCATTTCATCTAACACAGTTAGATATTAAATAGAAGATTTAGATTGCAAAGTAATACTAAGAAATTGAAAGTCAATCGGCTCAATAGGATATAGGATGTCACCACCTGCAAACCGGTTTCGATTTTTTTTGTTTTCGTCAGTAGAGGGTAGGTGTTCATACCTATGATCAGACAACTTTCGTATTAAAAACATCATATTAACCTTTGTTGGTTGTAATATAGTCTTTAGTGCCATCTCTTCGTAGACCGTACAATCTGAGCAGACATCCGTTTGTGTCTTGTATCATAAATAATACTTTTATCTTCGCCTTTAGGGTCAAATCTGGACTATAGTGCCGGTGGTTCAGCTCAAGAAAGTTACACTCACCCTCATGAAGAACGAACATTATTTAAAAAAGGTGGATGCAAACAACTCCCATTACTTTGTCATTATTTTCTTAATTTCCTTCGGCCACTGCGGTTATTTTTCAAATTATAGAATGAGAATGTTTTTTGTTCAAATAAGTTCCAAAGATACTACTTTTCAGTAACTGATAACGAAAGAAAACTGAGTTCCAGATAATATTTTCTCAATAATGTTCTGGAATTGTAATAGATCCTTTTCCACGCTAAAGTGCTTTTAATTTTCTTATTAAAATGAGGTTATATAGACGCCAAATCCGAATTTGGAGAGTAACTGAATTTATTGCTGCAAAAATGCAGCAAATTTGCATTTTTTTAACCAAATATGCATGCCCTTTCTAACTGAAACTGGGTAATCGTAAAAGATGAAAGAATTAAGATAACCAATTAACCTCTTCTCTTCGGGGTAATAGTTCCTACGAATTCATTAAGTGAATCCTGTGAATCGTTTTAAATTTTATTATATACCAATTACCCAAATATATTCGCTAGTCAAAAGACAATCGCTATCTAATAGGAAACAATTCCAAAATGAACATATTGAGCTACACATCTAATTCATCTCACATATACATGCCAAGTAATTTATAGCGAATACGTTTGAATTTGATGCTTTTAAGACGCCCCGTCGAGCATGATGGGCATTAGGCGAGCTTCAAACATCAGGAGGTCTTATCCCCTCCTTTCACAACTAATTATAACACTCATTACGAAAGTTTATTAATCAATGTTCAATAGTAATCATTGTTTCGTTTTTAAGACTGCTCCTCAGATTTTGGGAAGTTGTAGACGTGATATCGTTGCTGATCATGTAAGATTTTAAATTTAGGGTTTTCATTGGGTGAAAAGAATTCTTAAAAATATCTTAAAATTGTCTTCTATTAGCAAAAATATGTTTATACAAAGAGAAACTTCTTTTATATTGTAATCGGTCAATACTGGCTAGTTAAGTAGCAACATATCAGGCCAAGATACAACTTCGTTGGATGGTTTACTCTCATAAATGCTTTTTACTGCAGTTAAGTATTTAAATCCTTTATTTTTTTTTACCGTTACATCCAATTTGTTCCTTACTTGACCTCCTACTTTACCAGGAATGTTGTTACATTTAGCGGAAAAAGAAATCTTTCCACAAGCTAAAACAGAAGTATATATTACAAATCGATATAAATTCAGTTTGTTAAGCAGGAAATATTAACGCATTAATAAATAAACTATATAAACAACCCCTAATAATATACCTGCATACACGGGAAACCCACAATAGTATAACCAAAATGTAAATATAATTCTTATAATTTTTAGATTGAAAAATCCCTGAAATAAGTACCGAACTGGACATTAAACCTTTAACGTTTTAAAATTTTTGATAAAGCCTCTTAAAATAATAATGTATGAAAAATATGCATTTTATTATAAAATTGACAAAATATGCAAAAAATGCATGTATATGCATTTTGCATATCTATATTCCGCCCTTTATTCATGTCGAATAAACGAGCAAAATTAATATCAGTGTCTTGTCAGGGACAAGGGGCTAATTTTGATATGGCGAGGGGGGACATGCGATTTTGTTTTACGCGACTGAATGAAAAGCCTTATAGTGAAAACTATCCAGGTATTTAATTTTGGAGGATAGGAAAAATCTTAGCCCTTCAGTTATGGAGCTCGCTAAAATAAAACTTTGCAAGAATATTAACCGAAATAAATTTAATAAAATGTCTATATATTGTCAAAATATTCTTGTTGTTGTTTCCATTTTCCATAATACCCACGGCAGATAAATATACAATGTTCAAATTTTATTTTTATTCTACCCTAACATTAAAATCCGGTGGCTGTTTGTCTTAAAGCCCGGTTGCTACATCGCATCGCCCTTGAATGCTTTGAATAACAAAATCTCAACTTTGTTTGCTTCCAGGTATTTAATAACGAACCATTATTAAATCCGAATACGATATTATTGCTCTTATCCGGAAACATACATAATCTAAGATTATAATACTAACAAAAACACCGAAATGAAACTTAGCTAAGAGGGTGAAATTATAAATTCGGAACTTGCTTACGACTTACGTCGATCAAGCCCCCTACGAGGCGGAACAACAAACGCCAAAAGGGGATGCTCATATAAGAGGGCAAACAAGGCACCCCCGGGGAGGCCGAATGTGTAATGTTCCGTGTTCTTAATCTTGCGGCTAACTTCCAAAATCAGACCGCTAACTAGATCTTATATAAATAGGTAAGGAGCGAATAGCGTATTCAAAACAACGTAAATCCTTATTTAGTTATAATAAAAAGTAATGTGTACGGTGTACGGCACAAAATCTAAATATTGTTTTAAATTAAATTTAAAAACTTAGTCAATTATTAACGTTGCATAAAGTGCACGTCCAAAGACCTCTCTCAGTAGATCAAACCATTCACTCTTGAATAGCTTGAGCAAAACAAAGACAGAAGAGAGAGAACGTTGACATTCCGACTCCGCGTAGTATTGCAATGGCGCAAGGATTCCAAGCGATCACTACAGTGGCGTAGGATTTTTTTATACAATTAATAGGCATTAATTGTAAAAGTATTCATTAAAGTATTAAGTAAGAAGTTTTCACTTAAGTGAAGAATAGGCCGTAAATATATAGTGTTATTATTAATGAATAAAATTAATGAAGTTTAGGCGAAGGACAATAGGAAATATTTTATTTTTTTATATTTAATCGTGACCTGCGTAACCACATAGACGATATTTATTTGTTTAAATACACTGGTATGCTGTGTGCTGCATTGCAGTAATAGGTAAAGTTACTTTAATTGTTGAAGGAGTGTAATAGAACTCAAAAATCTATCTTTTTATTTTAAATTATTTTTATTAAAGTGCGTTCTCACAAGTCAAAACAATATGTTTCCTTTTTAAATTCAAAGAAGGGCTCTAAAAGCTTTTGTTCCAAGAATAAATGAAGACTTGAAATAAAAACCGGGCTAAGTGCCAAAAATTCAAAAATTGTGTTAGAACTTGAAAACAGTGCTAAATGCCATCGCCAACAACCTATAAAACGTGCTATGTGCCAGGATTATCGTAAATATTTTTTCTATTTGTTGAAAGATGGCGCGCTGTGTAAGCCCAGCACGCCGAATTAAATAGAAAACATCGATTATCTCAAAACTACAATTTTGGCACTTGGCCCGGTTTTTATTTCAAGTCTTCAAATATGATAATAAAACCAAACTTAGCCAACTATTTTAAACCAACGGTTTTTCTTAAGAAAATAACCAATGCCCAAGTTATACAAAACTATCGTTATGTCATAAAGTTTATTTTTTCTATACCCTAAAGGCGGCCTGTCAGCAAAAACTCAACCATAAGCACGTATTGTCAAATTTAAGATAAACTTACTAAAATCTAAAATAACCCACAGATGGTAATAATAAATAAGGGGACTTTCGTGGGTGGTCCATTATAATGAGATAATATGAACCATATATTGAGAAAAAAATGGAAAATATAGGTAGAACCTGGATTTGTATGTTGACCGTTCTATGTATGTGAAAGTCGGATCAGATTTATTCTTTTATTTTCCCTGGATCAGCTTAAAAAGGGTTTTATTTAAGTAAATCTGATTGCTATACTTTAAATTTAAGGTTATTTAGGAATGTTATTTGTAAGACCGTTTTTACGGTTATTTTATAAGTATACTATGTATTGTTTACCTATAGATATGATTTTTAAGTTGAAATGTCCATAAAGAGAGAAAAAGTTTTAATTAAATATCGAGAGGGTATAACTAGAGTCACCTAGCGGCATATATTGGGACGACCCTGTTTTATGATCTAAGGCAGAGTTTTAGAGAGAAATGACTTCTGATTGGTTGGATAGAATAAACTGTTTATACCCTAAGACGTGGTACCGAGGGATGATACTGATTTTAGTACGTTCTATAGGGTGGAATATCTAAATATTTGAAGTAGCATAATTTAGGGGTTGTATTTAGAAGTTAGATGCTTAATCAAGAAGATTCACAATTTAGTTCCAAAAGTTCTTTTATCGGGTTCGGTTCAGCAAGTTCCTAAGTTTCTATTGTCGGGTTCGGTTTGACCAAATACCGAAGATGCTATTTTCGGGTGTAATCGGGCGGGTTTTAAGAGTACATATTTTCGGACACATTTCTCTCTTTGATATACCTCTTGTGTAGTGAATCCTTTGTTTCTTAAAAGTGTAAAGTTAAATTGTGGGTCTAAGTAAGATTGTTGTTTTTACCTATAAGTTTCAGGGTTTTAGTGTTTTTATAAGACTTTTCAGTTTTTGGGGATTATCATAAATTAATCTTTGGGTGATTAAATTACAGGGTTGTATTAAATTAAAAATAGTAATTTTATCTGTTCACAGGGTTTTAAACATCAAATGGGTAACTTTCTGAATCGTACAGTAAACGCATGTCAATAGAAAAATCTCTCTTTATTAGTTAGTATAATACATATTTTGTATTAGTTTTAAAGTCTTTCTTTTCTTGTTCAGTAACTTTTCTTTCTACCTTTCTTTATAATTGTTGTTAATAGATTTATAAGTTGTTATTTAAACTGGGTGTTGTTTTATTGTAACAATCAATATAAAGGGTTTCATTAACAAAGGTTGAACGGTTCGCCCTCGCGCTATAAAGACGCGTCGCTGCGTCGGTATTGTTAACATTATCACCTGGATATTGCTGTTTGGTCGACATGGGTAAGTCGTTTGGAATTAACAGTAGATACAACTAACAGAACAAAACGACGTTGACGTTATCATGAAGAACTCCATCATCTCCAAGAGTGCTCTTGCTATATATTTGTCTTAGTTATTTATACTAGTAATTCTACCCTTATGTGAAAGGACCAGGTCTGGTATTCTCGGTCAGAAACGCTACCATTGATAATGATTAATGTTTATTATAGTCAGAACGCTGCCACGTAATTAACTAGTAATTAGCGATAAACCAGATCAATCCTGTCACAGGAGAAATAATTTTTGTGGAAAGAAGGAAAAACGCTTTATAAATAGGAGTATAATTTTTTACTTCCTGTTTTTAGAAAAGAGCCCTGTATGCTGTATCAATCCATTAATTAAATACTATTTGTGTAGGTAACTTTTAAGAAAAAAGGAAAATGAAACATTTTTCGGTGTGAAAATATTTACCTACTTGGATTGGGTGGTAAAAAAGTTTGGAAACAAACTATTTCTTGTTGCTAATAAAATTTTGTAATTGATAAAGGTTTGTAATTGAATAAGGAAATAAATCCATTAGGCCTAAATTATTAATGTCCTGTTAGTACTAACTGCCACATAATGCAGCCACAGGACAACATTAATTGTTTTTCCAATATTGGTATTCTCAGAATTTATACCACATTCCACAAACTGATGCGCTATTTTTTTTAAATATACTAATAAAATACCTACTTTACAAAAAACTAAAAAAAAACTGCATAAAACCAATAACTCCTACAAACGAGGGGTTATTGATAAAACGCATACAAATAACAAATCACAAAAAATTGTGCTCTGTGATATCGGTTGTATATAATCGCGGTATAGTTCAATTTATCTATACCTAATTAAAAATCAAATGTACCATTTTAATTGTATTTTCTCATTTGATAAATAAATTGTGTTTGTTTGAATTTGAAATCGAGTATACCCTTTAAGCACCCTGTCGTAAAAAACAAATACTACACTTACTACAGCGGTTTCAGTGGCCAACTAAGAATGGCGGACGTTTGACAAGGGAAAACGACGTTGCCGCTATCATTCTGATTTTGTCACCATGGAAGTAAAATAAGTAGGTACTAAATACAAAGACCTGTTACTTAATACCACACATTAATTTTATTTATCAACAAAACAGAAACTTGTTTTACCTATTGTACACTATCAACTTTTGCAGCTTATTTACTTATATACTTGTAAAACATACCAATTTTATTGATTTCATGAATTTAATTTGTGACTTAACAGTAAGTTTGGCAACAGCTAATCTTTTGATGCATGTGTTAAGTATATTGGATCTTGGATCATACAACTAACCAGATAAATCAATCCGCTTGGATCAGTATTACCGAAACTTGAGGTTCGTCGGAATTTCTCCTTCCATCCTTTCATACAGCAGCTCAGCATCACCATATGTAGGCCTGCACCGATTTTTCACCTGATTAAAAAAGTTTCTTCGCTAAGCAACAGCCAGTTCCGAATAATTTGAATTTTTGTAGACAATATTAAAAGGAGACCCCAAATATCGTGTCGGCCAAGAATAACCCAAACTTAGTTTTGTCTTCAGAAATCATCAAATCAAGGTTTATTGGCCAAAAAGGCCAAGATACGTGCTCTGTCTTTTTCACCACGGTACACAATTTTTATGACATCTCGAAATTCGTCCTGACTTTTATCACGTTTATCCAGAGCTCGAATAGTCCATTTATTTTTCCCGATCCAACTGAAACTTAGACAAATAATCCGTTTGATGGTGCGAATGCAATCAGCATTTATAGGAAATATGAACGGTTGTTGAGCTATACGATATGACAAATATTGACTTGTGTATCGTCGTGAATAGCGCTGACTTGTGTCTTGAGTCCATTAGGTTTTATTTCTTTGACTCTACGTTTATTTACCCCAATAAAATAGTTCCTAAACGTGTTTCAAATAAAATAAGGTCGATATGACATGGAAAAATTTATACGTTCGTGTTTTTATTTATTGTTTTATTTTATGACAAGTGTTTGATACAAGGTAGTAAAATGTTCTTTGCCGTTTCCTGACAGACCCATTCCAAGCAAAACAAGGGTCCTGAATATGGTTTGTATAATTTTGACAGTAATTAATAAAAAATACAAAAAATGCTTAGAGCAAAATAATGATGTACTCGATTGTAGAGCTTAAGAAAATAATGCAGACTTAGAACTTTTACTCCATATAGAAGAAAATAATCACGCAAGGCTTCTTGGAAAAACTGTAGGGAAGGATCACTGTAGTTCTACCCGTTATGATAAGGGTTTGTAACGATAGGGAATTACTATGCATGCAATGTTTGTTTTACCGACGAATTACACATTAAACAATTAACCAAATCTGAAGTGGAGAGTGGTTTTTTTCTTTCATTTCGTCGGATCTAAATTTATTAGGTTAGGTGCATTAAATTAGAATGCACGATTTTTTCCCGGTAACTATAGGATATACAATACAGTGTCGCCAGTAAAGTCCGCATCATATGGGATTTGCTGTATTCGAAATTTGACTTTGGTATCAAGTTCTGCTTCAATCGAGATGAAAATTAACCAAAAAAAAAAATAGTAGTCACGTGATTCGCATTATCTGTCAAATTTTAATTTTTTCCGAAAAATAATTCAAAAGTGGGGTTATTTCTGAAAATATCGAAAAAAGTTATTGGAAAAAGTTTTTTTTAATTCAGTTTCTAGCCCACATGCAAAATTTCAGCTGCATAAGACAATTTTAATTTTTTACCCATATTTTGTAAATTGCACCACTTTTGCAAAATAAGACTCCTACCTAAATAAAACTTCTTAGTTATGACAATGCTTTATTTCAGATACATTTGCTTTAAAGCAGCGCCATATTAAATGTGTGTTTTTCTACAAAATCTAATTTGGTCGCATGTGATGCAAAGTTTTTTGTCCCTGTATAAGGCAACTTCATAAAATAAGTATTTTTGAAAACGTAGTTTGTGTCTGATAGTAATAGGGGAGAGGCGGGGAATGATACGCACCTAAGCAAAACTTAGTATAAGTCCAAAACTTTATAGGTCACAGGTCACAGCCTTAGCAAAATCATTGTCTTAGATGTCTTCTTTAATGGAATAATGGAAAATTTTACTTAAAATAAAAATATTATGAAGAAAATTGATAAAACCAAATTTTGTGCTTTGCGCATGATTACCCTCTGTGATGGCTAATGGTACGCATGCTGTCGGGTAACGGTACGCAAAAAAGTTTACAAACAATACTAAGGACAGTAATATTTATTTAGAAAGACGCTAGCAAATACTTGACAAGTTAGAAAAACGCAAGTAAACTAGTATTACAATACAACTAGAAATTAAGAACAAGGTTCCTTTTACTTAGTGGTTTTTTTATAGCAAAAGTCACATGTATAGTCTGTAGAAGAATCCTGCCCACTACACTCAGCATGTGCCCAACCTACGCAAATAATACATCTAAGCCAAATTTCTCCATTTTTGCCAAATCTTGGCAGATCAAACGTCGATCTGTTTGGTTTAACATTTCAACTTCTACGTCATCCAATTCGTCATCGACCACCAAATCTTTCTTATCAACTTCGTCCTCTTCTGATGTCTCAGTCTCAGAGTCCAATTCCATTTTTCTTTTATTTTTTGGTTTCTTGTTGTTTGTTGGTTTGTTCGGTTATTTGGCTCTTTGTGTTTTGTTGGTTTGTTCGGTTTTTGTTGTTTTTCTTCTAGTATCAACTTCATTGAGCCGTCAGAACTTCCGACTTTAGTTTAGTCCCTTTTTTTGTCTGTTACCTTTACCTGAATAAGAAGGCAGTGGGGACAGTTTAGTAACACTAACCTTTTTTGTTGCAATGTATGTTTTTGTACTTGCTTGACATCTAAAACAAGAAACCAATAATTAAAAAGAACCATACAATAAATAACAGACAAAGTGACGTTCAATTTAATGTTGGGTAATGATACGCACTATGCGTATTATTACCCGATTGGTCGCCATTACACATAAAGATGATTAAAATTGTTTCCTGATAATATTGGATCCAAATTTGTACGTAATTAATTTTCGAATAAAACCATGATGCGATCATAAAAATAAGAGCTACTTCTAAATGCAAAAAAATAACTTACCATTATGTTAGTCAGGCACAAATATTATAATGAAAACACCAAAAAACGAAATTTGTCTCTACGGCCGAACGTGTGTGAATGATATTTCAAGAGCTTCTTTCAATAGCGTTAAGTGACGATTACAAACGATGGTCCGCGACATCGATCAAGCGGTTTCTGCTACAGCTGGATGCGTACCGTTACCCGCTGCGTACCATTCCCCGCCTCTCCCCTACACCTTAATATTAAGACAAAAAAGAACACAGTGTCATCAGTGTTCATTAAGTGGAAAATAAATTTTAGTTTAACTTAACGTAGAGTTTATCTATTTTCAACGATTTAATTTAAAACCCCGTTATTTTATTTTTTATTTTTTTACTTTCAGGCACAAACTACGTTTTCAAAAATACTTATTTTATGAAGTTACCTTATACAGTATACAGGGTTAAAAACAAATGAACTTTGTATCACATGCGACCAAATATTAATAGTCCAATTTTGATTTTGTAGAAAAACACATACCTATTTATTATGGCGCTACTTAAAAAAAAATGTATCTGAAATAAAGCATTGTCATAACTAAGAAGTTTAATGTAGGTTGCGTTGAGTCTTATTTTGCAAAAGTTTACAAAATATGGGTAAAAATCAAAATTATCTTATGCAGCTGAAATTTTGCACGTGGGCTAGAAACTGCATTAAAAAAAAACTTTTTCCAATAACTTTTTTCGATATTTTCAGAAATAACCCCACTTTTGAATTATTTTTTGGAAAAAATTAATATTTGAAAGATAATGCAAATCACCTGACTACTATTTTTTTGGTTAATTTTCATTTCGATTGAAGCAGAACTTGATGCAATAGTCAAATTTCTAATAAAAAAAAATCCCATATGATGCGGACTTTACTGGTGACACTGTAGTCTAGATGTTACTTTGCTATGATTATTTTAAATCTAAGTTGTGGTTTTAATTTTTTATAATTTATTTACTAGAAATGTGACATTAGCAAGATGGCATACCTATAAATAATACATATAAATAGGTATGCCAATATAGGCGTCATAGTCAAAAAGGCGCTACTTTTACTTTTCTTTTAGATAATATGTCACTACTTATTATGCCTTTTAAAGTTTTTTAATATGTCTTTAGATTGTAATTTCCTGATAATGTTTTCAATATCTCTTTTAAAAGTTTTAAATATGTTCCCTAGAATGTAATATATTATTTTAAGTTTTTTTAAACAGTTTTATGTGCTTGAATTTTTTAACAATAAAAATGTGCAAACTGTAACAAAAATATTCCTTTTACGTGTATGCGTGCATCAGATTTTTGCATTTTACTGGAGTATGCCATCATAGGTAATGCAGTTGCCTATATAATATGATAGCATACTTGGTGATTTTTTCTTTTCGATTTTTTTTACGAAAAAAATAATTTTTTGTATATTTTTAAAGTTTTATAATGAATATTAAATATATAATACATAAGTATTTTAAAACCTTTGAACCAAAAAATATATTAGGTGGTAAAAAAAAGGTGCCATCATAGGCGACTTTCCCCTAGTTTTAAATATAAACACATGTTTTTTGTTCAAACAAATATTTAAAATCAAATAATTGATAAAACTACTCAAAGATTTAAAAAACATGTAAGTAGTAATAAACGGCTTGTAATTGAATGTAGAATTCGAAAATGAAAAAAAATATATAGGGTGTTTTATTTAAAATAGGAAAGTTGGTGTCTGGTCAGGAAAAATTGAACGTAGACGTGAAAATAATATACTTAAAAAAAAAACCAAAAAACTTTTGAATTTAATTTTTTTCCATAGGTCTTACAGATTCTGAGATCGTAGATTGGGTCATCTTACATGGACCACCCTGTACACATTTTCATTGTTGTAAGTACAATATTATTATTTTTAAGCTAATCAACCATATTATCCCAAATTATAAAAATTCTAAGAGCGGCTACCATAACCATCTATCGCAAAAACTGGAACCATTAAAAAGTCAATGAAATGATTTTTTATGGTTCATATAAATTTGTGACTCGTTTTTTAAGATGCTAATAGTTTTCTTTTGTTGTGCTGATGAGCCAATACCAAATTACTTAGAGAATCACCAAAACTTTTAATCTAAAAGAAACCAATTCACCTTTATTATTATCGATTCCCATTTGAGAAATTTCTACTTTTAATTTATCCAAACCCAAAATATAATTCGAATTGATATTAATCACTTTCAGAGATGACGAGGCCAACAAAAGAAGTTAATAACATTCTGGCCGCCACGCTTCGATGACCCGAAAAAGGCGCCACCTAGTGGGTGGTCGTTACTTTCAATCTTTGCATTATGCAGGTTTTATAATAGCTCCCTGTGATTTTTTCATTTTGTAATCTGTATTTACGGATTGTGTTTATTTTGACTACTGTGCATTTTACCGCATGAGTAAGCTTCACAGTAAGATACTTTTGTTAGATTGGAAGAGGCGAGCTGTTTAATATGAAACATTATGTATAGAACCGATTCTGCTACTTTGCTATTACCATATTAAGACATTAGATCAACTTTAGATCTTTGCTTACGTCAGACTAAATCTTTGTTAAAATCAGACTAAAAATTACCAAACAAATTACTTATTATACCTACCTAATACTTTCTAAGTTAACCCATTAGCGCCTAGCGTCACCATATGGGCTCACCACGCACGATGTTTTTCAGATGCGTGGTGGAGATAGTTGCGCGCGCGCTTCATTAATTTTTTAACCTGACTTGACTTTAGACACTTCCTTACATCAGTTTATGACCTTCTGTACTGTAATTGTTTATTTTGTGAGACGCTGTTTATGAAAAGTTTTGTTCCAATTAAAAGATGTCGGACAATAATTTTGTGTAAGTATAATAATTCTTTGGGTCTTAAGAATTATTCCATTATAATAGTTTTTCAATCCAACTAAAACATGGTCCTAATTAGTAACAATAAAGTTTTTACAAAAATTTTGCAAACTTTTGTAGATGGACAGAAAATTGGGTGTTCCCATATGGAGCCGCTACCCAGCCAGCACAAGAGCTCCCAGGCATTGTCAGGAGTATCCTATTTAGTGCTTATTTTACGCCCATAGGGAATTCCTTTTTATGAATACCTTAGAAGGTGCTAAGGATTTCTCTTTTAAGTAGACATTTTTTAAATAGCGTTGAGCCTATCTTAGGTTGTTGCATGGAAAACTTATCAGGCATTCTTTAGGCATATTTTAAAAAGGTACTCCGTAAGTATTCCTATTAGGCTAAATAGCATTTTAATTTCATTCTTCTCAGTTCAGGATGTCTCTGGGTTAACTTGTTGAGAACTCTTTAGCAGATCCCTAGAAGTATTCTCTAAAATGTAATTTTAAGCTAAAATATAGCCTTACGTCAACACCAGCCCGTCATGCATCAGTCGTCCATGTTCCTTCGCAGTTCGCGGTCCTCTTTCTGAACCGCTTGGCTTGCAGATCACATGTTTTTTAGTGTTTTCCTGTCTTTTGCGCCGCCATTTATTAACGTAAACGCGAAGCGAGTGTATTTATTAGTGATTTTGTAAGCAGTACGCAAGGTAAGAAACAATATTGGCATTTGTATTTAATTTAACAAGGTACTTATTAAAATTAAGGATGCAATACAGCCTGCTCAGGCTGGATGTTCTAGCCTGGCTTGATTAATGGCGTCGAAAATTTGGTAAAGTAAATATCAAGTAGGTATACGTTCCCCACGCCAAATTTGATGATTTTTTTAGAGATAATGAATTTTGGGGCGTAGTTCACGAGTCTAAAAACGATTTTCGGCGAAAACGCTTTATTTTCCAGATATACTTCTTAAAACTAAATTTTTCCATCACAGAATTTTTCAATTTTTACAGATTGGTAGGTAAACTTCTTTTACGTTCAAAATTCAAAGAAAAGCCACATTTTATTGTTTTTTCAGTTAAAATTATTTAAAAAGCAATAAGTGTATTAAATTAATTCCATCTTTATTATTCTGGCCATGGTATTTAACGGTATTTAAGGTTATATTTAACAGTTGTTTTAAGTCTAGTATAATAAAAAATATTATAAGTATATAAAAAATATGTAAATAATAATTGAATCGGTAAGTCCAAGAACAGTACAAGTGCCAAAAATGGCGTTTTGACTTGAGATAGCCAAATCGTTTAAAATTCGAAGATCCATGCGTTGCGCTTAAAAACATTACAAAATTCAATGCTAACCCGATCTTAAACGCCGCCTACCTACGGCGTTGAGTTGAAAAGCATTACAAGTCCAGCGGCAGTATAGTGTTCCGCCTATCTACTGCGTTGAGATGAGAAACATTACAAGTCCAGTGGCAGTATAGTGTATCTTTAATTATTAACATTTTTGTATTAAGTTGACTCAATAAAACATTTTTCATAGGCTTCGTATTCTCCATTATTGTTTTTAAATAGCTTGTCATTCGCTAACACTTAAAAATGTAGAAAAAAAACTCTTAAAAAAAAAGTGAGTCCAAGAACAGTACAAGGGCATAATTTTGTTCTCCGGTAGCTTGGAGGGGGGGGATTTTTTCGGATTTTTTATATTGAATTATCATTCAGCTAAAAAATTACCATAACTTTTCTATGGTGGCCAACATGGTGACTTTACTTACTGTGGAGATATTATGTTTTTTAATTTTTTCTCAAAACTATCTTTTTGCACTTGTACTGTTCTTTGACTCACCGATTCAATTTCAAGAAATAAATATTTATACCTACTCATTTAAAAATTATCCGCCTATTTTTTTTTAAATTTTGTGTGTTTTTTAAATTTCATTAAAGCTTTCCGGTAGCGAAAACAAATGCTTTCATATAATTCTAAATATATGTTAGAAATCGCTTTAAAAGATCGACAACCTAGCCTGTGGCTTTCCTTATCCTATTTTTTAGCTAGCCAAAATGTTCTTTCATTTCAGATAAAGCAATGCCACATTGATCTACACAACTTCAAGGTAAATTTTATTTTAATATTGATGGATTTTTTTCAAATAATAAATAAGAAGTACCTATACTACACCTGCCCCATTGGAATGGGTAGAGCAACAGTTTTCTTCACCGATGAAGACGTTAGAAGAATTAGAGAATTGCCCATAATAATATACAGTGTCACAAATTCCCGTTCCAGCATTGGAGTCTCAATAACTACATCAAATATCAACTAGAATCTCATACATATTATGTAAATTCGATTCACAAAGGTAATGTAACAAATACAAATAAAATGGCGATTTTAAAACATACTGTTGTATTTCTACCAATTTTTTTTGTTACCAAGTTTACTCACGCCTTTCAATCGTTATATTATTCACCGTTTTATTTTTTAGCTTTTCGAGATGCTATAATTTTTTTTCGCGATATTAAAGGATTGTAGGAACTGTTTAAAGAAGTAAATTGTTGGCCTCTTCCGAGAGCTGTTTTCGTTATATTTGAGAAATTTATAACAATCACATAAAAAGCTAAAAATTAAATTTTGTAGGGCCCTGACCTGGAGCAGAACTAGGTTTTTATATTTTAAAGCTGCCGCATGGGACCCACACCACTACACTTTATTATGGGCCTGGGAACAATTTGGTATTTTTTTAAAATTTTGTGATATATATTTTATTAAGGCGAAACTGCATTTTAAATTATTTACAGGTATGTACAATTTTTTCCTATTTTAAAATTTAACTTCAAAGATATTATAATTATTTTAGTGAAATTGGTATTAAAAAAGTGCTTTACTTGTATTGTTAGTATCAGATTTGTTCTGATAAAATTTCTAAATTTTTTCGCGTCGGGACAAGTATACGTTTTATTTGCGAAAAAACTTAATTTACCAAAACGAATCAAACTGACAATAAAAGTAAAGCATTTTTTTTTTCATAATAATTTCACTAAAATAATAATTATATTATCTTTGAAGTTAAATTTTAAAATATAGAGAAAACTTTGTACCTCTAAATAATTTAAAATGCAGTTTCGTGATAGAACTTATCACAAAATTTAAAACCGCTTCTAGTCCTAACCGCCTTAAGAACTCACATAAAGTAGGCTCTAAGCATTCGTATAAACATCCTGTTTACTTCTATGTGGGAATGCTTTAAGAGTAATCTAAGAAATCCTACGTGCTCGAAATTTTGTACCTGTAAGAGTTCTTTAAGGCTTCCTATTAAGATTGCCTGTGGTATTACCATATCGATATTGCTAGGTCTGCTGCGGTGGTAGCCCCCAAGCAATTCTAAAAGGCATTTATTTGAAGGAGTTAGATGGGAGTTCCTAAAGCCTTTCTAAGAAACTGCGAACGGGGCGGACATTTCGCATCATCTAGGCAAGCCTATAGGCAGCCTGTAGGCTCTTCTTAGGAAGTAACAATGTTCCTATTGTGAAGTCCTAAGGTAGTTAAAAGGTATGATTTGTGCTGGCTGGGTAGGCACTTTGCAAGATAATTAAATTTTGTTACGAATAACTATTCTTGTAGTGCAATCGCGTTACAAGAAGCATTAGATATTGCTTACGAGCCAGACTCGGATACGGAAGTTGCAGAAGTATTTATAGAACCTCCAGAGAGCCATATGCTAACTGACTAGGACTCCGCTGATGAAGACGATGGAGGTTTAGCTGATAATCTGAGCTCCCGACAGTTTGCTGCTGGAGCCGAAATACGTTTTACAAATTCTAGAAGAATTGGCGGAATCGCGGATGATTTAAACATTGATTTGCACCATGAAATTGCGGCGGGCACAAGCAGCAAAGGTACCTTGATACAGAAAAATTTTAAAAATATGTCTACTAGTACTTCTAAACAAACTAAAAAGATTACATTGCAACTTGACAAAGCCCCACTTAATCCTAAATTTTCTTATGGAGCCTTAGTACACTGAGGGAAAAGTATGATTATAGTTAACAAACGGATTTGTTTGGGCACGATTCCTTTGGAATAAAGTTAATAAATTAATATCTAATAAGGCCCCTTGTTTATAAAGATATCGATTTTTTATTCTTAAAGAAAATATTTGTTAACAAAATTTATTTTAATAGTTAAAAAATAGGTATAATATTTAAAGCCGCCGATTAAATAACAGTATAAGCATTTAACATTAAATTATTGTTCTTAATATTTAAAAAAATTGTCGTTGCGCCGACCGGGGCGCGTCATACCGACCCGCAGTAGTTGCGTAATAGTTGTTGTTGGTGGTCGCGTCGCCTCGTGCTTATTAACAAAAAAGGCTGTGATTGTCAGGTGAGTTATTAGTTTGGTGTTTTTTATATAATAAAATTAGACATTTTTTTACTCGTCCCATAATACTGCTAATGCAATTAGAAATAATATCCAGCATGCACGGCAGAATACCACATACATAATTGCTTATTATGGTAATCTAGTAAATTGTAGTATCTAAAACTTTTATGTAGTATAAGCCCTAAAGTAAAACATTTTATTATTTTTTGTTTATTTGATATTTTAGTGCTAATTTTGACCAAACTTGTTCAACCAGCACTGCAGAAAAAATTGTGTTGTTTTCTCCAGCAGCTGCAGCCGCCACGCTAGATCTTCTGAGCGAGTTAAAAGTAATGTTACAAATATATTCTGGTTTGGGACAACATTTTTTAACAAACGATTTTCGTTACAATTTTACAAGAAAGTTTTAATATTATTACTTCAAATGTCAAATGCCAATTTTTACAGTACAATTTTCAACCACTAGGTAAACATATTTAATAAGGTGTAATTGTTCTGTTCTTTATCAATTTTTTTTTAAATATTTTTATATTCAGCTAGAACAATATATCAGCATTCAGTTTATTAAAGTATTTATTTTAATATAAGTTTAAGAGTTTTATTTTTCCCCCTTTCTATCTAAATCTAACTAAATTGATTTTCTTAACATTAAAAAAATATTTCTTTACTTTTATATCGCCTTTTTACCCCAAGACACAACAAATTTATTGGTAACTATGATTTATTTATTACTAATTTCGTAAGCCTGCTTGCTTTGCTATACATATTTTTTATTGATTAAAGTGATATAAATTTAACGTTAGGGGAGTATATTTAAGTGAAATATACGTGTCTTAACAATTAACAAACAACTGGTTTATCTAAACCTTGTCATTATGACAGTAAAGCAATACAATACATAATATCTTACCAAATAATAAATCTTATTAATAATTAATTAATGCTCTATATAGCTGTTACCTCCATTTTAGGATGGTAAACAATTATTTGTTTTTATCTCTTTAAATAAGAAAGTTGATGTGACACCTGTCAAATTTTGACAGATTGACATATAATTTTTTTCAACTTTTTTTCTTATTAAAAAATAAAAAAAATTGACGTGTTTTTTTGTTTTTTTCTTAAATTAATTCTAGACCCAGCTGACTAAGAACCTCGACAGCTTAGAACATCGAAGACAGGTTGGTGATTTGACTCTCTTCTACAGATATTTTCATGGCAAGTGTTCGACAGATATTGCCCGCTCGATTCCACCTAGAGTAATGCATAGCAGAAACACACGACGAACCACTGCCGCCCATCCCTATGTGGTTCAACTTAGTACACCCCGAACATCATTGTTTCAGAACTCTTTTATTTGGAGGACGTCATCTTTGTGGAACGGCCTTTCTGAGTCCGTGTTTCCAACCGAATATAACCTCCAAGGATTCAAGAAAAACGTGAATCGCTTTCTTCGCACACGCACCGCTCCCAGAGCGCCTTAAAGGATTTTTCCTATAGTGCTTGTGCTCGATCATAAAAAAAAAAAAAAAAAAAAAAAAATTAAAGTTATTTTTATTCACCAATCCATAACAAATTATTTCTTAGGAATAAAGAAATATTTGTTTGCTGATATTTAAACATGAAATTTCCTAATAGTTAATAAATGTTATTTAATATAAAGAAATCGTTTTCTCAGTGTAATCAACTGGAAAAGCCCCCATAATGACTGATGAATTACGATTTGATAACATAGGCCATTTCGTAATACCGATCCCTAATAATAAAAGAAGAAGAAACGCCGGCAATAATTGCAGCAGCAGAGAGGTCGTACACTGTTTTGCAAATGTGATTTAGGGTTGTGCATTGAATGCTTTAAAGATTTCCACACTAAAAAAATAACGCATTTTTACAAAAATGTAGCATTCATTGTTTTCTTTCTGACTAATAAATGTTTAATGAAAGAAAGAAGTTTACTCGACAAACCGCCTAGTGGTCCCATATGGGAACACCCTCAAAACTCTAACTGAAAAATAGATTTTCATAAAAAATATCTTTTACAGTTTATTTAACCCCTATTTACCTCTAATTTACTAAATTTGCTAAAAAAAACGAGAAAAAAGTATTTCAGGCGCTATAATGGGTTAAGGGTTGACGAACACACAACCTTTCTACCGTGCAAGAAAAAATTATTTGCATCAAGATCAAAGAGGGCTTGGATTAAAAAACGTAGGGCTATGATATGGGGACGATATATCTAACCAAATCTAGGTTAAAATTTTGTCAAATTCATATTATGACATGATAGACCAAACTAATGAGTAATAAAATAAGTAGACAAATACCTACATATTTATTTTTGTTGTTTACAAAATTAACAAAGTAAGGATATACAGAAAGAAAAAAAAATAATTACATGTATTCTGAGAATTCATATAACCGGAGAGGTGGAACCAGGCTTCGTCCGAAAAAAATGTCTGGTCTAATAAATCATTTCTTTCCAATCAATTTTAGGTAAACCATTGAGAGTAATTCCTGCGTCTTTCAAAATCTGCGGCTTGTATTTCTTGGAATACTTGCACTTTATAAGGAAATACATTTAGCTGCTTCTTAAGAATAGTCCTGCATGTTCCATAAGATCTTCCCACTTGTTGGGACAGGCGTCTTATAGAATGTGTTGGCGTATTTGGCATTATTTCACGAACGTTTGCAACAAGTTCTCCTGTTCTTACAGATGGTTTTCCTGATTCTTTTTTGTGTTGTATAGAACCTGTTTCCCTAAACACAGCCACGGTTCTTTTGAGACAATGATAAAAATCCCCAGCAATAAAAGCAACATAAGGAAAATGTTCGTGAAAATCGTCCATGCACAAACCCGGATTGTATTGCCACTCACCATTTACTCTAACCCCGTTTCGAAAATACATTTCAACCATGAATGTTTTGTGCAGTTCCGTAAAGCCCATTGTGTGAATTGTTCAAGAAATTGGAAAAATTAGCGATGAATCAAATTACTTGTTACTGACACCCAACAGGTTTTAAGCTCTACGGCTAAGCATTACGTCCTTAGATGCAAGGCCCTTTTTGATGCATATAATTTTTATTCGCATGGTATTTAATTGCTTTTTTAAAAAAAGATTTTTAGATCCTCTCTCCTTTATACCTAACAGAAACGACTGGACAAAGAAAATTGATTTGTTCGACTTTTCTACTACAATATTTTGCATTTTTTTTTTAATTATTTTTGTCAAAAGCTAATTTTCCTTACAGCGGTATGCACCATGCATTCATCCTTAATCGACATTATCATTTATTCAAGCTTTAAATAATTTTTTGGTATGTTTTACCACCGTAAAATGATTTTGAACCAGATTAAAGTTAATCCTACAACCTACAACCTTGCATACCCCTCTTAATGGTCGGTGCTTCTGTATTTCATTCTTCTGTGGCTAAGACGTTAAACAAAAGCGTATCGTTCCTTTCCGGAACATCTCTATTGTTCTGGATATTAATAAGAAGAGAAAAGAATAAAATTTCGTTTTCTTGTCAATACGTTGGCAATAATGTACCTATTTGATTTACATGAAGTTACATTTGAGTAAGACGTTCAGAGATAAAGGGATCAAATTTTGAGGCAAATTAGAAAACGCATTATTTTCTCGAACAAAAGACTGCCTGTTTGTTGATTCTATGGGCTATGGGTATAGTCAGTGAGGTAGTCACTAAGCTACGAGAAATGTGGTGCATGGACTTAAACAAAATTCACAGATCTTGCATCTTACGCAAGTATCATAGGCGTATTGAAAATACCTACCACATACAGTGGCGAGAAGGAAACCATTATGACACAGTACAGATTACCCCTATCTGGGAGTATGTAACGTGTTGACACAATGGACCCGCTATCACGCGTTATTATGATATTAATATATTATCGAAATTGATACAATTAAAAATTCGGTTACCATTATATCAACTAATATAGACACCTGAAAATTTTAAAAATTACGAAAACGTTATCTGATATCAATG
Organism: Polydrusus pterygomalis; assembly: GCA_963969555.1. Lineage (NCBI taxonomy): Eukaryota > Metazoa > Arthropoda > Insecta > Coleoptera > Curculionidae > Polydrusus > Polydrusus pterygomalis. The sequence goes on from OZ018379.1 coordinate 29,271,039, forward strand.
AAATTTAGACGAATAAAATCTATTTGCACTGTCGTAGATTAAATTTTGAATGATACACGTTCGATATGAACTTTGTTAATGAAACTTGTGCAATTAAACCACTCGGCTGACGCCTCGTGGTTTAACGTTGCACACGTTTCATTATAGTGTTCATATTGAACTAGTATCATTAATAACTATAATGTAAGAATATAGAACAATAATAAAGATAATCTACTTTTTATTATGTCCAAAGAAAGTTATATTCAAAATTCAAACACACAGTATAATATTTAAATAGTAGATAATAATATTTGGTCTAAATAAACATCCTGATAAAGCCGACGCCGCTTGTGTGCAGCTGTGGCTTTTGGGAGATCCCGTAACATGAAAGTAGGTATTACTGGACGATTCAATACTAACTAATATAGCTGTTCTCTCTCCCGGTCATATCTTAATATCAACAAATATAATAATAAATGCCGAAACCCAAAACAAAACAATATTAACACTCAGCAGATGATGTCATCGATCCTGTGCTGCTCGGATCACCGCCGTGTTATTTTGCCGGTCGACTAAACTTTACCGCTCTTTCATTTTTCATGAAATGGACCCGTATATACGCAACCAGAAGTATTTTCAATACTAATAGGAAACTTTTATTAAAAGTTTTCCATTTAATCATTGTTGATTTAATAATTATTTAAACCAAGCTACATATGGGCTAAATAATCAAAACGAAAGTCCTTTGTTAAATAGACCTTGTGAAAATTAAAGGAATGATACCAAACGGAGTGTAAATATTTAAACTCGACTAGAAACAATACCCTATAAAAATGGTGGCGCTCTTAATTACATATTATTTGTTTGCTTGTTGTCTCGGCATGCCTTTCTTAGCCAATTACACTCAGTTTAATAATTATCTGTTGCGATTGCTTTAACAATTCATGAAGTATACGCCCAATCGCATTAACTCAAGGACAGGAGACAAAACGCCCACTAATTTTCTTGTGTTTGTTTTTTGAAATATCTTAATACATTTTTACTTTTCACGGAGATTACCTATATAAATTTAAGGAAAAAAATCTATTTACTTAATGTGTCATGATCATTGTTTTCAAGTCAAAAAAACTAAAGAACTATTGATTTAGGCGATAATTTACAAATAAGTACCTATACCACATAAGAGTCTCTAAATCAGTTACTTTACAGATCTGTCATGTAGGTATTACATCACAAATCATATTGCAACTTCAAGGACTCAAGTAGTTACGTTAAAATACTGATGGGTACCTAGTAATGGAAAACATGTGCAGTTGGAAGGCAATATTATTATGTTGTTTACACATACACATGTTGTAAACTAGCGATCTTATTATCAAGTTGTTAGCTGCTGTGGGCAGATCAAATAGGTATCCTGATCTTGATGCAGCTGGGATGCGAAATTTCATGAGAGCAAGTAATTCAGTGCAGTACCTACATCTTATGGTTGCATAATTTAAACAGGCACTGTAGGCTAAGGTATGATATTCGTTGAGATAGTGATGGAAATTCAAACCTTTGCAGTGCTAGATGGTCAGTAGGTACCACATGGAGGATAGAAGTCATCGGTTACAAAAGAAAGATATCTTAAAAAATGCTCTCTGAACACCATCATAGGTTTTCACATATTATACATTGTAATGTGGATTCCATATCAATGCGCCATATTCCAATCTAGAGCGTACATATGAGTAATAGAGGATAGAGGATTTTAATCGACTGAATATTATTTAAGTACGAATGTGAAACTGTAGCATTTTTATAGAAAATCCACGGACATTCACTACATGTTGGTTAAAGGATAATTTAGAATGACATTTAATCCCTAGGTCCCCAAGGAACTCAAGACGATCGAGCGCTATTGATTGGATACTATATATATTGACGAAGAATTTTATGTTTTTTAAGGGTGAAGGTCATGATTTTACATTTGTCAATACTTAAGGGAAGTTGATTGTCCATACACCACTGGTTAGGAATAATCCTGAAAATCTTAAGGTCTGCGGTTCATTTTGTGAAAGATGAGTCCTATAACCTCAAACCTTGAAGTATTTTTAATACTAATATTAAAATCCAAGATTTCAGACAAAAATGTATATTCCAATTTAGTTAATATCCCAAAAATAATGGATTAATTCGTTTAATATGAAATGAAAACGAATAGCCGGAAACAATCGACATAACAGCAATATCGTATTTTTTCCTACATTTATAAAAATTATATTTTTGCCCCAGGGGTAAAGCGATTTGCCCCAGAGAGGATGACAGAACAAACGGATAGAGTCACGCTTGAATTTCATTTCCTCAAAACACGCAGACAGGAAATTATACCAAATTTGAAATCAATACGCGGGCAATATAATTTTTGTTTCTAATCAATTAATTTGTTTCTTTTATGGTTTGTCGCGTGCCGTTTAAAACGGGTTTCTTTTTTTCAGTAAGTATTACATAAATTATTACTCTTCATTGAACATTATAACTGCACGAGAATAATTGGAGGTTGTATAATATTTGCTCCTAGTTTGGTAATAAAATTAAAAAAATATAATGGACATCAATTATATTATTCTTTTTAAAAATTCACTGAAATGCCGTTAACAAGAAAATTGAATCGATATGAATGAGGGATTCATTTTTAAATGTTTTTTTCATATAAACTCCATGCATATCCGCAGAATACAGATAGGTTACCGGCAGTAGAAAACATAAATGTTTTGTTATGTTCTTTTATAACACTAGTTCCAAAAACTGTGAAATGAGGACAACAAAATATACTTACAGTGGGACCAGTAAAGTCCGCATCATATGGGAGTTTTTTTATTAATAACTTTATTCGAAATTTGACTTTGGCATCAAGTCTACTTCGATCAAGATGAAAATTAAGCAAAAAAATAGTAGTCACGTGATTCGCATTATCTATCAAATTTTAATTTTTCCCAAAACATAATTCAAAAGTGGGGTTATTTCTGAAAGTATCGAAAAAACTTATTAGAAAATTTTTTAAAAATGCAGTTTCTAGCCAACATGCAAAATTTCAGCTGCATAAGATAATTTTGATTTTTTGCCCACCGCTAAAATTTATTTTCTACTTAATAAACACTTTACTGATGACACTGTGTTCTTTTTTGTCTTAAAATTCAAATTTCGAATAAAAATATTAATAAAAAAAAATCCCATATGATGAGGACTTTACTGGTCACACTGTACATAAATTATCTTTGATAATTTCAATAGAAAAATTAATTTTTTTTTGGCTTTGGATAAAAAAATTTATATTAACTTTATATTAATGAAGTAATTATGTTCAAGTAAATATGATATTTAAAATTATAAAGTAAGATTAAAAATCCTTCCAACAGCGGCAAAGTCTGGGGTTGCTTAAAAAAATTCAATTAAATTAATACTGACTTGAATAAAAATTTAAAAATTAGACATATTATCTGATTTATTTTGCTTAAGTTACATATGGGCCTAAGGAGAATAATAGAAATACCATGAATACATCGAATTAAAAAATATATATATATATTTAAGATATAATTTTAAATCTGAGCATAACTTTTTTTCTAAACAACTTGTGTCCATATTTTCAGTAGGTACATTCCTACATAACTCAATTACAACAAAATTGGGTAAAACGGGTTTCTCACCTTGCTGCTTATACCTGGATAGAACACCAGCTGTAAATTATTGTATGTACGATTTTTACCATAAGTAAGGTACCTGCGGCAATTAAGGCCCGCTGGATAATAAGGCCCACTGCCGATATCTCAAACTACAAACGCTTTGTTCACAACCGGGCAACGCCGAAATACCTGCCTCCATATACCTACCACATACCACGATAGCCTCCGCCAATAATTAAAACGGCGCGATCAGTACTACACAAGTTTCATAGAGTGTGTGTCGTTGTACTCAATGTTATACATATAGCGTAACAAACGGTCCTCAATTTTTTTTACTTAGAAACGTTTTTTCTCTGATTATTAATATCAAGTGTGTTCTTTGTTATGCCTAGCATCCGCTTTTGACATAAAAATTGTCTGAAAAGGTAAGTGAATTTTAATTTTTTGGTGTGAACTAAAAACGGTCATTTCGGATATTAAGGCCCATTAAATAAATTATGTCATTTTAGGTGGGCCTTATTAAACGACTAATATTTTAATTTTTGTTTTTCTTACAGAAAGAAGTATGCCTGCCGCAAGAAAAAAAAACGTGCATCATGGACCTCAGAACAACTTCATTCTGCAATGGATGCCGTAAAAGATAAAGTCATGTCGCAAAGGCAAGCTTTTGTTAAAGAGCCTTATGAAACTACCTGTCCGATAATAAGGCCCGTTTGCACATTTTTCTTAAGAGTTTGCTGTAAATTGATATGAAATGTAATCTCCAATGTCGAAGAAATTTTCCGTTAAAATGGTCCATCCTTTTAATGTTTTAACAAGTATTTAGGTTTAGTTATGTTTTTGTTCGAAATATAGCCTTTTCTTTCTTAGCTGGGCCTTATTTGCCGCAGGTACCTTAATAATGGTTATTTCTCAAAATTTTGTGTTTAAATTACAGCCGCGAAATAAGAAAATTATAAAATAATACCAGGAAATCTACAAAAGTATAAAGCCAAAAAGGGTAAATTTATTAAAAAACAACAAACAAAATACTAATATTTAATTACTGCGCCATTGGATTCTAACACTAATCGTAATCTTCTTGGCATTGACAAAATAATACTTCTGGTGTAATCCGGAGTTAGCCCTTCCCAAATTTCTTTTATTTTATCAAATAACTCTATTTCATTCTGATGTGGTTTAAAATTTATTTTGTACATTTTTTTTACCATCAATCCCCAAACATTTTCAATTGGATTTAAATCAGGACTTCTTGAGCACCAAGACAGACATGTAACGTTGTTTTGTCTAAACCAGTTTCCTATATTTCTTGCAGTATGCACAGGGCAGTTATCCTGCTGAAATATAAAGTTATTTCCTTCATAAACTATCGCGGCAGAAGGAAGAAAAACATTTTCCAAAATCTGAAGATATATATTACTGTTTAGTGTTCCACCAATATTCCAGCATACACCTGCATCGTAAACACTTATTCATGCCCACACATTAACGGAGAAACGTCCACTGGTTTGCTGTTTTTGAATATACTTGTCATCATATCGGGAATTTGGTGGTCTAGGGAATCCTTTCATTATATGTAGACTGAAAAGTTTTCTCATCGGAAAAGATAACAGTTTGCCAAAAAAAATCATTTTCTGGTAAATATTGCATAGCAAACCCAATGCTTTGTTCCTTATCACTATTTTTTAAAAACGGTTTGGATGCAGCTGCTCGATTTCTTAATTCGGAACACTGTCTTACTCGGCGTTGCGCAGTTCTAGATGAAGCAGGGAATCCTGTTATGTGCATAGCGGATACTGCAGTTTTAAATAGATTTTGCCTTAAATACTCCACCAAATTTCGGTCTTCTTTATTATTTGATGATTTTCTATTATTTAAACCAGACCCAACAGACCATTCAAGTGTTTGATGGTAGCGCCATTTTTTTACAATTCCTTGAACAGTACTTCTAGGTACTCTAAAATGATGAGCTATTTTTCCATAAGACCACCCTATTTCTACTAAACATATTATTCTTGCTTTTTCAATAATACTTAAATGAGGCATTTTTAAATCCAATAAGATAATGACAATACTTTGACAGATATCATGATAACAATTAACACGTTACAAAGGTAATAAAGGTAGAAACGTTGCATTTACAGTGTCACAGTTTAGTGTACGAAATTATCTGTCGTCAACTGTACATAATAGGTATTTTTATATTTTATTTTACGCAATTTTTCAAAGAATGTACCTTTTCAGGAAAGGTGTAAAGTTGTCCACCTTACTGTAGTTATTTTTCCATTTAAATTGCCCGCACGCCTAAATAACCCAGCGAAACAATTTACACACGAACCCTCAAACCAACTCTTCGGAATCGGACACTTAACAAATGATCGGGAATGTAAACACATCCCTGTCGAAATCAAAGTCATCTTAAAGGCCGTCCGACAGAGGGCGATAATTAAAGTTCAAGTTGACTCTGGTGTCAAAGGAGTCCGGCTTACTCTGGGGGTCTTTGATGTCCACTGTCTTAGTATTACACTGAACCGTTTCGTAGGTGTTGCGGTATTTAGCAATGCACAGAACCGCTTTGTTTACTTGGTCAAGGGACTTTGTTTCAAAGAGGAAATAACTGTTGCTGCAAAAGAAATTTTTGTTCTGAAAGGTTTATTTGCTTTAAAACGGCGGCGTCGGCGTCGGCTCTCTGCAAAATAGAGGCGAAGAAAATGTCACTTGAAAGAAATTATTTTCCGGCTTTCGTTTTGATCTTGGTTATTTGTTGAAAGAATGCAGTGCATGTCGGTGCATTTGACAAGCTTTAATTACAAAATGAAAGGATATTCAAATACAACAGTGTCGCGCGGGCTCTATTTGCTCTACGGACCTAGGTACACTGCAAATCAAAAGTAATTATACAAAATAGAGCACATTGAAAATGGATAAATATTGTATACTGAGAAAAAGCCTTCTATTCCTTATAAGAATTCGCAAACTCGCATACATCATCTGTTTAATACTATATGTGACAGCAACGCGCTGTCTTATACTGTAAGACAACGAAAATTGCTAGATCGTTGTGTAGTGATAATATCACGATAATTTAGCCAATAGGAAATAGGAGTTAATGCTACCATAGAATGGTGTATAGCTATTATTGCTCTGAATACTAACAGTAATTATCAACTTCTATTGGGGGTGTAATCTGGTTTTATAGGTAGGTACGCTGTATTAGTTCCAACTGGCATGGTTGTAATGAAACTTGACATTAATCATAATAATATTTGCTTCCTATGCAGCATATACTTACCACTAAAAGTCAGTACTGCATGTAGTTCTCAAAAATTAAAATAGCTTCTAGTGTGATGTTGTTCTTGTTGTTTAACATTGCATATTATTAGCTATCAAGCAACATGGTTTACTGAGAGGATAAAATTCGTCCATAGAATATAAAGTCCAATACTATAATGATTGGTTCTGTGAAATAAAAATATTTTATTGCTTTATCTGACATGCAAAGTTTTAAAAACTTAAATACAAAGTAAAAATAAATTAATTGAATCAGGTATTGGTACGATCAAATTGAAAAAGAGTTTTACACTTTGGTCTGTATATTCCATGTTGAAGACAACTATGAATGTTAAAAATGGCGTAGATATAGGAAGATATTTGAAGTTGCGGGCATATTTAAAACGGGCATCCAAAGACTACCAGGCAAAGAAGAAGTCCCGAGTTTTCGAAAAACAATATATTACAAAAGTTATACTGGATGCTTCAGATGATGAATATTTATTAGCAAAAGTAAATTTTAAATAAGATATTTATACGATAAAGTGAAAATAATTATAATCAATTTTTTTAGGTTGTATTGATTTTTTGAATTGCGGGTGCATGTCGCTGCGACGAATTGTTGAATTTAAAGTTAAATATATAAAAATATTGAAGATATGAACAATAAACTATTGGTATCCCTATTAAACAAGAATACGAAGAATTCGAGGTATTTCGTAATAATGGAATATTTGAATGTTGTTAGAAAATATATAGGTAGCTATTCGGCCTGCTGAATTAAAAGACACAAGATTTTTTTTTAAATACGTAAAACGTAAATCCGTAAAGCAATTTGTTGGTATATATCCATAAATTTGGCAAAATACCTCAACAAATAGCTGTCTATTTAAAGTTGCCGAATCCTAAAGAATATACGGTACACTCCCTCCGCAGAAGTTCTGCCACTTTACTTGTAAATTCAAGAGGTGACATGACAATGTTGAAAAGACGGGTGGAAGTCCTCAACTATAGCAGAAGGGTACATTGAGGATTCAATGTCAAGTAAAACGAGTATTTGTGAAATTTTTTTGTCAAAATGTAGGAACTACTTATGAGGCGAATCAAATTGGTAATATAGTGAGTTTAAAGAGAGCGATATCTGAGGAAAGAAAAGGTGGCCTATTTATTCAAAATTGTAGTAATTTTACTATCAATGTTAATAACAAATAAATATGTTTTTTAAATTCTTGTTTGATAAATGTTTATTTTTTGTCAAAAAATGACATATTCCCATTGAGAATAATCATTTTGCTGCCTAGGCATGAAAGTTGTTAGTTTGCTGCCTATGCAGGAAAAGTAATACTTTGCTGATTGATATGTGTCAGCAAAATTATTATTTGCGGTCAATCCGAGAAAAAACTGATAAAGTAGGACCAAATAAACTTTTAATAAAACTTGAAAATGAAGAAAAGAACACAAATACAGTGTGTTCTATTGAAAATAAGCAAGTTTGTGACAACTTCCGTGATAACCGGAAGTTGCATATAATCGCTGTTATTTCATTTAAAGAGCATCTCCGAAAACCTTTTTATCCAAATTTGCAGGATTCAACTCGCATTGCTTCCCGAAATATTCAAATGAACGGTCACCGTAAGACACCCTGTATATTTACGGAACTCTTGCACAACTATTTTAATTTAACTCGATTAAATCCAATAAAATTAATCGACAGGTAATTAGAAATTACATTGCTCGCCACCCACGTGTAGTAAATAGTTTTAATACATTCTAAAAGTTGACGATATGCCAGAGCAATTCGATAACCAAGTCAAGTGTAATGAAGTCGTAACACCGCACGCAGGTAATACCGATTAAATGAGTTGGTGACCTGTTCATGCTTTAGTCTTAACATCGTATAAAACAAAGTCGCTGTCGCGTCTGTCCCCAGCTATATGTGCTTAAATCTTTAAAACTACGCAACGGATTTTAAAGCATTTTTTTAAATAGATAAAGTGATTCAAGAGGAAGGTTTTTATGTATAATACATAATATTGCAAAGAAACACTGATAAATTTAGAGGTTTGTTCGGGTTTGTATTTATAAATCTTGACGTGATGGTGAACTCGCCTTATTATTATCTCAGAGGCGTATAATGCTTGGCATTGCAACGCAGGCCGGGTACACGCTAGTAAATCTATAAACTAAGCAAACCTAAAAATCCCACGTAAATGATCGAAAGCAAGGCTCCAGGCCGTAACGTTCGGCCTAACTCGTTACAGATTTGTACGTCGTACATAATAATGAGCGGTACCATGTTTACATTGGATGGTTTCTTTTGGTTTTGTTTCTCTATGGTAAATCCATTTGACTCGTCTACTTGATTATTACGACAAGAAGATGCATAAAACCTTGCTCTTTTGTACAATCTGAATATAAAAAGAACCAGATCAAAAGTATATTATCTTAATATGATCAATGAAAAGGAAAACGTAGCTATTCGCATTTACAGTGTCGCGTCTCTGAGAGTGGCCTTTGCCACTGATGTTAGAAAAAGAAACAATCGGTGGTGGACTGGGATGGATTATTAATTAGGTTGATAATTAAGATTTCTGCTAATAAAAAACTGTAATTTACAAAATACCAGCATCAGTACCAGTACAAGTCTATGTAGAAATGCTTAAGTGCACAAGTAATACTTACATTTCACCAAGCTAAGTATCACTGAGGAAAATGATCTAATACAACAAGTTTGCTAAGACGTAGGTAGAACAGTCTTTTACTGGTAGTAATCAGTTCGATTAGCAGCACAGGCGTGTTGAATAAAGAACTAACTACTTTTAATACAGCAATTTTGTTCCCAGTAAACCGATTTTTCTACAATTATTAGGAAGACAGAACAGTGTAGGTACGTAAATATTTTTATCGTCAACCGTCAGTAAACCATACATTATCAGAGTGATTTCCGGAAGTAAACGAATACTTTATTTTACTGTAAAATAAAATATTTTATCTGCCGCATTTGCGGCAGGTAAAGAATTTTACCCTCCGCAAATTTTCATTTTCCATTTCACCTATTCAATTCGCATTTTTAACATCAATCGTTTTCAGTTGGAACTCCTTCGCCTTCATGAATTAATTTTTATAATACTTCGGGGTGTACGTCCACTTTTAATATAACAAATAATAAGTAGATTTGTTCTATATTTGCTGTTTACTTTGTTATAATAAAATGCGATGAGTTATACCTCAATTTTTTATGTTATAAATTCTGAACGGTTGGCGATAAAATTTTGTATGCACCACGTCAGTAAAGTGTCTTTATCGAACTCGCCTGTTATTCGCCTCGCACGCTCATCTCATAATTTTAGACTCGTCCGATAAAGAATCACTTTACTGCCTTGGTACATAAATAACTATTGAAGTTACTTGGGTAAGTGATTTTTAAAAAATAAAATTACAAGTTAAGTATAAGTATTTGGGCTGTACTTAAACATTTAACTAACAGTACCGTAATTTATACTTAAAGTAAACTACTTTATCTACTTAAGTACCAATTTCAAGCATTTTAAATTAGTATTCAATACCGCAGCTTTGTAAATTATGTAAGCTAGTGATAACCTTCTATGTAATTAACTTTATAGTTAATGCGACAAATGGAAATAAAAACAATAATTTCTCCAAATTGGAATCTCGATTCTTTATTTCTAAAAATACGTTATGTATCATGCTAAATATTATTTATGTTAAAATACCTCAACAGCTCCTGTTCAAATTATAAATATTTCATCTTCTTTTCCTGAACCCTTTTTATTTTACCCATTTTAAAAAACAAGTAAATTGTTATTTAATTTTTAAAATAGTTGAACAAAGAATAATTAACTTGATTATCCGCGAAAAATAAACATAAGCATGAAAATATAACATCTCTGTAAGGCCACATTAAAAAATGCATATTGATTGCCCTCGCCAAAGTGTCAAGAAACAGTATGACCAGAAGGCTCATTTTTACCAATCTTGAATTAAAATTTTGCTAATCTATTATATTATGATGTTTAAAACAATAATAACAATATTTTTAAAAAAACCAATGGCTTTTTGTCATCAGGACAAACATTTGTTTACAACATAAAATAAATGGTACTTCATAATTATTCTATAATCCACCCAAAGAACATTTAAAACAAATAGGGCAACCAGAATTTTTCCAATACTTACTGCTACTGTTCTTTACAAAACGAACTTTATATCGAATAGAAAGTTTTTCCATTTCTCATGCCATCTAATGCGATATTGGAGCGATATGGATTGAGAAGAAAAATGCCAGTTACCCCCTATCTTGTTTCACATCACGTTGCTTATCGATTTTTGCTGTTGATTTTAGGGTTCGGACTTTCTTTCTAGGTCAGATTATATTTTACAAGCTTGAGAGTTATAATTTGGATTTATTTAAAAGTGATAAGTTTAACATATTGGATTGTACATATTGTATATGGTTGTACAGAAAAAAAACATTAGTCTAAAGAGTATATTATTATGTATTTTTGAAATTGTAGACTAACTTGACATATCTTATGTACAAATTCAATATTTAAACCGGACCGGACCGGAATTTGTCTTTATTCTTACTATTCAATAAGTAATTTTTTGACCAACTAGTAGGTATTTGGGAATTTTTTCAATTAGCCTAAATAGATAGGTGGCGTTATCCACGATAATAAGCGACGGTTCTTCCACGTTTGATAACAAACAGTTTTTCTTCTAACCATTTCTCAAAATTGTAAAGTGTTTAAAAAATGAAATTACTCCAATTTTATTTCCTTTAACTAAATTATCTCTAAAAACAGTGCGAAAATTATAAAGTATTGGGATAAGGGAAATACACACAAACTACTTCAAAGTTATTTAGGCTATCGTAAACAATTTGTTCAAATTGGGAAAGAAAAAATTCGGAAAAAGAAACAATATGTGGAGTTCCACAAGGATCAATACTAGGTCCGTTATTATTCTTAATTTACATTAATTACGTTTTCAAATTAAACTTAAAGGGCAATATAAAGCTATTTGCAGATGATACGACAATTATTTATTTTGTTGAAACTCTTGCAGAAATGTACTTTGATATAATTATGATTTAAAAATAATTTTTTCTTGGCTTCAATCAAATAATCTTACGTTACATTTTACAAAATCATCTTTTATGTTTATAACTAAAAATAAAATAAATTCCATCATTAACCCCTTAACATTTAATAATGAAAATATTCAACATTCCATGTAATGAACAAAATTTTTAGGATTAGTTTTAGACGAAAATTTAAATTGGAAATGCCATATCAAGTATATTATCAACTCGATATCTCCTTTGGTATCTGTTTATACAGAGCTAGATATTTCATTCCTTTGAAATACTTTTAAAAAATATATTTTTCTTAATATATTCAAAATTACAATACTTAGCTTCTGCATGGGGATCTGCTTGTTTATCAAACTTAAAACCATTACAAAAATTGCAAAATAAAGTTATTAAATGTATACTTACACAAATTACCACATTTAGAACCAACTGTTAATCTATATAGACCGAAAGGGTATTTACACGTTCAAAACATTTATAAATTAAAAATTTGTATTCTAATTCACTCTATTATTTTAAAAGAAAAAAAATCAAACATAACACTTTAGGAGAATAAGACATAAACACCACACGTTGCATAAATGAGCAAACTATACCAGTAAAAAGTAATTTCGGAAAAAAAACGCCGTTATATATGACGAAATAATAAAATATAACAATCTTTCAAAAAATATCAGAAAAATTAAAAAACAATTAAAGAGGTATTTACTAAATTAAATTATTTATACTATTTTTATTTATATTGATTTTATTAATGAATTAAATTGGATTAACTTCCATTTTTTTTTATTGTTATTTTTTTTAATGGTTATTATTTTCTATATTATGTTGTCACTTTCCATGTAATGAACTGTGTAAGGTAGTTTGGATTAAAGACATTTTGAAAGTTAAATATATTCAAAACTTGCCTAAAAGTCACTTTAGTGTATATCCAGGTTTCATAAAAAACAACAGGTTCGAAGGGAAATTGAGAGTTCCCGTTATTCTTAAATTCTCTTAAAAATTCTATGTTTTTGGGCTATATATATGGGGTTGCTCTATGAAAAAACGCCTGTTTGATACAGTACATTTACGCCATTAAACAGTTCTCTAATGAACCAGTGGATATTTCGACACCATCAATGATTTTAAGGTTTAGTTGTAATGAGCGAATGGTAACGTGTTCGCCTGCTCTATACATCCCATAAATACGCTCTATTATGGTGTGTTTATGAATTTCGTGAAGTTGTCGACCACGGGATGACAAAATAGCTACATTACTGCGATTCTTAAAATCTACATCCTTCTCTATTTCCTTTGCCTTAATTCATTGAATTGTTGAACACTCTCTAAAGCAGATATGTATTTATAAAAACATTGCCATAAAATTTTCATTATGTTTTTACAATTCCTGCTTTATTATCTACTTATACCTTGCAAACTGCGTTAAAGGGTAAACAAGTATTTCTGGCCTTACTTTCTCTTTAAAAATAATCAAATAATTTTAAAATGAATGCTTGTTCTTTTCACAATACCGTGACATTTTTAAGTTAATGTTGATTAAAAATGTCACTGTCAAAAATTATAATAAACTTTTTTTGACTATTAAAATTATTGGCGCAAATTTACTGTCTCACACAGTTCACTAGTGGTGACGTAACGGTCAGCGGTCATTGAACAGACTTTACCTATGCTCTCGTAATTTAATTTTTAATAATATATAAGCAACATAATTAGCCAATGTAATCATAATTAATGCAGAACCACCGTCACAGTGGCTAATGGAATAATTGCAATTGGTAACCGCATAGAAGCAATGCACTGGTCTGGCGACACAAACATATTGAAACCGAATTGTAACCCAATTTACTAATAAATCGTTTATTAGTTTCCTATATAGAAACTGCCACAAATTAATATAATTAATAAATCTGAAACTAAACCTTTGTCCCAAAATTAAATGTATTTGTCCTACGTTGGATATTGTTGGTTGGCTTAAATTTAATTAATTATTATTAGATTTCTATATTTACTTAAATGTCATTCCTAATAATTATCTGGTTGATTTCGATAATTTTATTTCTAATAATGATGAGAACATTCTGGGAAACTTATATAACTTTTAAGTCTTTATTGGGATTTAATACTTTTGGTTCTCGTAATTAGCTAAAAATGAATGATTGATCCCCGCGCATCTAGACCCCATAAGAAAAGATCCAGCGGTTTCAGATCTGGTGATCTAGGTGGCCATTCTAGGGGTCCCCTCCTACCAATCCACTGTTCTGGGTAATGATTATCCAACCACTCTCTTACTGGGCGTACATAATGCAGAGGCGCTCCGTCCTGTTGGAAGTGCAGCAAATGTTCATCTAGAGCAAGATTTCCATTCTCGTCCCTTTGATTTTCCACGTCATGAATTATAAGAGGTTCTATAGCTGTATCTAACATTTCTGCATAAATTTCACCATTTAGATTTCCATTGATAAAGAGGGGACCGATGATACTATTGCCTAATATACCCGCCCAAACATTTATTTTTTGAGGGTATTGGCGTATTGCGTATGCCCCTCTCTGATAATGTGAGGATTGAGGTCGCTCCAATAACGCGAGTTATGTTTGTTGACCTTGCCATTTAAGTAAAAAGTGCATTCGTCACTGAAACAGATATTATTCTTTATTAACCTGGGCTGAGTAATAATCTTATCCGTCATAATTTCGCAAAACTCAATAGGTCTGTCCGGGTCATCGTCCCCTAATTCTTGAGTAATTATGAGTTTGTATGGATGAAATTTGTAAAGCTTCAATAATTTCCTGACTGACTCACGCGACAGTCCAGTTTGATCTGCAACTTTACGAAGGGGCGTAGTGGGAGCCATAGCAACTTTACCAAGAACCTCAATCTGAGCGGCATCATTGAGGAGTATTGGCTCATTCCTTTTCTTATTGCAAACAGATCCTGTTTCTTCAAATTTAGCTACTAACTCACGGATGTACTTGTGTCAAACATTTCTTTCACGATGTCTTTCGTTGAATACGGCCGCCGTTTTTGCAAGCAACGATTTTCAGCTCCGTAAATGAAAATCATTTCTACGCGTTCAGCAATAGTGTAAACCATTTTAAGAAACGACACTAATAATTAAAAACTGTTGACATGTTTATGAAATTAACTTCCACAGCTTATTTCACTGATTCTAAAAGAACATGAAATAAATAATGAACACCAGGAGTCGGAAAATAAGGTACCTACTAACTACAAAACGAGAATCTTGTTTTGGCAAAAAAATTTAATTATTTTATGTTTTCTAGTGGCGATATCGAAGACGAAATGTAAATTAATAAAATAATTTGGAATGTAAGTATTGGTAGGTACAAACAGTTTTAAACGAAGTGCTATGAGGCGGTGAATGCATTCCGTTTTAAAATTCGCTATTAAATACATTTCATTAATTGGTGAGGTTAATAATCACAATTTTGATAAAAAAAAATGATACAGTTTATGTAGAATTTTATAAGGAACACAAAAATGGCAAAAGAAATAGGGGTGCCATTTAAACTTTTAGGGGTAGGTGCCCTGGGGGTCAGGGGGTTGAAAGTAGCACGACAACAAATACCTTAGAAAATTTCCCCCTTGATATATCAATTGACGTGTTTCGCCAAATTTTTATACTATCATTGGTAGAGGCAATATTAAATGCTATTCGTTTTCAAATTGTTACCCTGTATAATACTGGGAATAGGCATTTTATATGATAACACATAAAGGAGTCTTAGCTTGGATTAAAAATTCTATTAAAACCAGGAACAAAAATTCCATTAATCTAGATTCAGAATAAGAATTTGCTGGTAAATTTACAAAAAATCCGTTAAAAATTAATTTTGTGAAAATGACCATGCGAGATTAAAGCAAAGAACTTGGTATAGAGATGCGGATTTAGTTCGCAAAGAGATTGTATGTATTTAAAGCTTTTAGCCAGCCCAGTTTTCCATTTCCAGGGGTTTGTAATTAAGAAGGGTGAAAATTCATCAGAACGGACTTTAAAATAAAGTAGATTTTTGGTTTTTGACGGTGTATAATGAGAAGGAACTTAAAACGCAGGTAAAAGCGAATTAATTCGATTTTAATTTAAAATTTTATTGAGCAAATTAATGGCACTGTCTGAAAAAAGAGGGAAAGGCACGTTTGCGGCTTTATAAGGGTCGTTTTGTTTTAAGAATGATTCATTTTTCCCTTTTCTGTTGACGGAAATAAGGGCTTCAAAATGACAGAAGATTCGTTGTTGGCGAAGCCGTAACCTAATATTGAAAAACGACGTATAGAAAGGGGTTGAAAAATCGGAGCAAGGCTTGCTTGACTAATCTCAATTGATATCTATATTGAAAAAACCAATACATTTTTGTTTCGGTTTTCTTAAGTTTAGTAATACGAAACATTTGCTAAATAAATTATGGCATCGCATGCCTGCAGTATACCGGGTGTTTCTCAAAAGACGTTCACCCCTATAACTTTTGATGAGTCTGCATTTATTGGTATACTTTTCAATTTGTTAGCACTTCCGGTTTGACCAGAAATTACTTTTATTTTGATATTTTAAATGGGACATCTTGTATATTTTTACTTATTGGGATTCAGCATAACATTCTGAGTAAAATGACACCTCACTTGTCATTTTTTTACATGTTATAACAATTTTATGGTTATTTTTTATTTTCAATCCAGAGTACTACAAATAAATTAAATCTGTTAATTTATAGTCAAGTAGTAGGTATATGAAAATTAAAATTATGTCATAATAATTGACTTTCTAAGTTTCACAAGCGTTTAAAAAATTAAATTTTGTTTTCTTGACGTTTACTGCATTTTTTCCAAATGGAACGATGATAGTTTACTAGGATATTTAAAACGAGCATTTTTTTTTCCAACAATTTGATATCATACATTCCTATGCTATTTTAAAATTGACACTGAAAAATTTGCCTTAAATCCCAATCGCAAATTTAAAAGCGTTATGCATTATATATATACGACAAGAGCAATAACACACTATAAGCTATTTAAATTTTTGAGAACTACAGTTTAGTGGTAAGTATATGCTTTACTAACCGTAGTAAGTAAAAATAATACAGTATATAAAACCAGATTACACCCCCAATAGAACTTGATAATTACTGTGAATACTCAGAGCAATAATGGCTATAAACCATTTTATGGTAGCATTAACTCCTATTTCCTATTGGCTAAATTACCGCGATATTATCACTACACTAGCCATCTTCGTTGTCTAACAATAGGAACGCGTGTTGCTGTCACATATAGTATTAAACAGTTGTATAAAGCGTATGCGAATTCTTATAAGGACTAGAAGGCTTTTTCTTAGTGTACAATATTTATCCATTTTTAATGTGCTCTGTTTCAGTGTGACGAAGACATAACCAATAAGCGAAAATGACAAAAGGAACTGTGTCTACCGGATAACCTGCGAGTGATGCCATGGTGGGACACTAAGAGCACTCGAAACAAGAATTAAAGAACAGAGAAAAAATACCCTAAACAGAGAAGCCGAATCAGGTGCATCTGACCATGCCTGGACACATGGCCATCATACTATGTGGAAAACAAGAATTAAAGAACAGAGAAAAAATTCGCTATACAGAGAGACCGAATTAGGTGCATCTGATCATGCCCGGACACATGGCCATCATACTATGTGGAAAACAAGAATTAAAGAACAGAGAAAAAATTCGCTATACAGAGAGACCGAATCAGGTGCATCTGACCATGCCTGGACACATGGCCATCATACTATGTGGGAAACAAGAATTAAAGAACAGAGAAAAAATTCGCTATACAGAGAGGCCGAATCAGGTGCATCTGATCATGCCTGGACACATGGCCATCATGCCATGTGGACAGAAGCTGAAATCCTGCATCAAGAACCACACAGAAGGAAGATGAAGGAAGAAATATCTGGAAACCTTCGTTCAGTAGATGTAATCATGGAATAATACCGAGCACTAATTAAACTCATGACTGCACCCATCTCAGTTGTGCTTCAGTGCATCTAGCTAGTATAAATGTAGTTACTTTGCTTATTTGGTATTCACCTGAAGATGACTGGAAATATTTACCAGTTAAAACGTTGTGATTTAATACAAATAAAGACAATGCAACAAAACTCTTCTCATCATCATTCAAGAAACATCATTGTCTTCAACCTTTCAACAGACACTGTTTGTCTTAATAATTAAATGACATATTTGTATAAGTCAAAAAAAATATCTTGTCGGACCTTCGTTGTCTTTATTTTGTTACTGAACACAACGTTTCGGTTAGTTAGTATATCTAACCGTTTTCAAGTGTAAACTAAATTATAATTCTAAGGCTACTGTCTTAATTACTATATATCCATGTACAATGAAGCTTAATGACTCCGCCTACGTGCTTATTGGAGTGTGAAGTTTAAGCTGTTGGTTTTGGACAAGAAAAGGCTTTCAGATATTGGGATATCTATACTTGATTTACTAAATATATGGGTATTTTGATTCATGAAACTTGCTTCTTTGAATTTTCGTATTCTCCAGTGATGTTCTGTGTCCAAAACCTTGGCTTCTGACCACAGTGTATATTGGTCCATACATGTTCCGCTATACCTGATCTCGAAGTTTCCATATATTTAGTAAACCAAGTATATATATCCCCAATATGTGGAAGCATCCTCTTGTCCAAAACCAACAGCTCAAACAAGCACGTAGGCGGAGTCATCAAGCTTCATTGTACATGGATAGTATTTAAGGCAGTAGCATTAGAATTGTAATTTAGTTTACACTTGAAACGGTTAGAGATACTAACTAACCGAAACGTTGTGTTAAGTAACAAAATAAAGACAATGGAAGTCCGACAAGGTAATTTTTTTTGATATTACTTCATTGTCTACCATTTCAAACAAATATTTGTATAAGGTTTCGACTTTGTGTGTTTTTATTTTCTTGGTTGTATTTCACTTGCATGCTTCATTTTTAATATTAATTATTACATTAGTAAGTTATTATAACACAAAATAATTCCATTGTGTCATACAAATGAATCAAAAAGGTAAATTATTTACTTCATGCAAATGTTTGTCATTAACGGCGAAAAACAAATTTAATTAAGTATCAAAATCCATATCAATTCACTTTAATTACCCAAATAATAAATATTCCATACTCGCCATTGTGTACGAATCAAAGTTGATTAAAAGTCCATTTTGTCTGTTCGAAATGCGGAATAACAAAATAACCACGCAAATTTTCGATATAAACGTTCGTATATGATGAGTCCAGTCAATTAAAGTAAAAGGTCCACGATACGTATAATATGATAACGGCCAAACATAGAGTGTATCATTTATTCCATGCATACAAATCTGTCGGGGCAAACAGACTCACGCACACACAATAATAATTGGCGAGAATACAAAATGAACATGAATGGAAAATATTTGCGTTTCTAGAGGCGTTTTTCGAGAAGAATATCCCGCATTCAACTGTCAAATAGGCATTTTCATGCTAATTCGGTTTTAAATGCGATACGGCGGCAAACTACAAAAGATTTGCTCTGATTTTTAATATTTTCATATTAGGGCAAAGTGACACTTTAAAATATTTCCATTGATAAGATCCATGAAAGCGACGGCAGGCTCGTTTCTGAATCAAATGAATTGACATCGAGTATTATATTTAATCCGAGGGATTTCAATAACCGGATATTTGACTTTTATCTGTTTGATTTTAAAATATTTTTAATGAGCTGTGTATAGGGATTCATCAAAAATTAATTATTATGGTTTGAAGTTTACACATAAGTTCATTAAAATGAAACGTTAGTTCAACACTTGATAAATGTAATTAAGATTACCATGTCAACCTTTTACTAAACTTTTTCTCCATAATTTGTCAAAATATAGTTTATTAGATTTTGCCTGAAATTATAAAAAAAATTTACTTATTAAATAATTAAAAGCAAATAATCGTGGCATATCGGACAAGTGTGTAACCGTTTTTTATATTGGAATACACATGGATCCAAGTACGATGGATAAGCTAGGGTAGGTAGACCACGACGGCCGTTTCGTCCTTGTTAGGACTCTACGGACAGCAATCTCAACAACAGCGGTAAGTTGGATAAAATAGCCTTTTACAAAAGTAAAGCGGCCATCAATACACCGTAGCACCATCCCAACTACAGACCGTTTCGGTGAAAGCGCAAATAGTGATACTGAATTATGATGCACTTCGTAGTTAATTTAGTTGTTTCGATTATTACCAGTGCGACTGCCTTTAATATTGGAGTTAATTTCGCTGGGATGGCGCTACGGTGTATTGATGGCCGCTTTACTTTTGTAAAAAACTTTTAATACAGCTTACCGCTGTTGTTGGGATTGCTTGGGTTATGGCTGCATGTAGAGTCCTAAGAATGACGAAACGGCCGTCGTGGTCTATCCGCCCCAGGGTATCCACTGTGCTTGAATCCCTGTGTATTCCAATATAAAAAATTATTAGCTTTTAATTAAATTTTTATTTTTCATTTTGAGTAGAGGGTGGGGGGCTGCCCTCTGCTATATAACTTAGTTGATTAGGCACATATTGCTTGCCACTTTTAGAGGGGCCCCGCGCTTTATCTGACCGACACTATACTTATTTAAATAGTTCAAGATTATTTTATTTGCAAAACTGAAATGCTATTTTATTGTAAAAAATATTTTGTAAGGAAAAAACACAATGTCGTTGTAAGGGGCATGAGCGCCCATCTGAAGGGAGGGTGGGAGAGTCACTTTTGATAGGAGACATTTTTGAAAGGGCATTCTGCGGCCACTTTTTTTTTGGTTGTTAATTTTGTTGTTTAATTGGCTGTATGGGCGCCCATGATAAGAGTACCCGGATTGCGTAACGGCCTAGGGCTCCATATACCTTAAAACAGGTCATGTACAAAGTCCAAATACTCTTTGTTCCGATATGAAGGTATGTATTTAAACATTTAGATTTTCGAATTATTTAGGTAGATACATTGTACGTTCCCCATCTTAACAGCCGCATCAAATTCAATCTTGAAGAAAATATATTTTTATATTATTTCAAGCAGAACAGCACTCTTATTTCATCACCCCAGGGCGTATAAGCATATGCCTCAGTGACAAATTCAAAAATAATATACGACAGATATTTCGTCGGGTCCAAAGTGGAGACGAAAGTCCCTTTCAATTTCCACGCCGTAAATTCGATTTCGATGACCACGTACTGATCCCGTATGACGTTTGCGTTGAGTGTAAAAAGCTATTCTCCGGTTCCTTTGCACTTCTTCGTCCTTTTTTAGTGTTATGTATGTTTATTTTTATTTAAATTTTATGGGACCTATGCAAATTGAAGGTATCTTTTATTTTAAGAAAACAATATTTGCAACTTATACCTATACCATAGGTAAAGTCTCATCTCGAAATATTTATATCGTCTTAGCTTTTGCTACCTGCAATTTATTTTAATAAAAACTCACTATTGTGTACCTGATAGGTTTTCAGGGTGATATACCGTGCGAGTAAAAATTATTTGCATCAAAGAGGGCCTTGCATCTAAGGACGTAATGCTTAGCCGTAGAGCTAAATACCTGTTGGGTGTCAGTAACTACCTGAATTAACAATCAATCAGTTATTCCGTCATCTTTGACAGTCGTTACAAGCAATTTGATTCATAGCAAATTTTTCCAATTTCTTAAACAATTCACACAATGGGCTTTACGGAACAGCACAAAACATTCATGGTTGAAGCGTATTTTCGAAACGGGGTTAGAGTAAATGGTGAGTGTCAATACAATCCGGGTTTGGGCATGGACGATTTTCTCGAACATTCTCCTAACGTTGCTTTTATTGCTGGGGATTCTAATCATTGCCTGAAAAGAACCGTGGCTGTGTTTAGGGAAACAGGTTCTATACAACACAAAAAAGGAGCAGGAAGACCATCTGTAAGAACAGAAGAACTTGTTGCAAACGTTCGTGAAATAATGCAAAATACGCCAACAAATTGTAGAAGACGCCTGTCCCAAGAAGTGGGAAAATCTTATGGAACATGTAAGACTATTCTTAAGAAGCAGCTAAATTTACTTCCTTATAAAGTGCAAGTATTATAATTTTGTATAAAACAAAAATAAATTTGTATTTGTCTACTTATTTTGTTTGGCATATGATATGAATTTGACAAAATTTTAACCTAGATTTGGTTAGATATATCGTCCCCATATCATTGTGATCTAAACCAAGCCCTACGTTTTTAATCCAAGGCCTCTTTGATGCAAATAATTTTTGCTCGCACGCTATATACAATTTTATTAATGCCACTTTGTTTACCATTATTTTGTATATAAATGGTATCCTTGTTATCAAGAGTAGGTAGGTCCACCTAGTATTCGATAAGTTTATGACGTTTGCAATTGTTATTTAGGTTAGGCACCCACGTTAATTGATCACAGGGCCGGGCCTGGTGTAATTAGGATATATAATCAGTATTGAAAAGGTCTGTTTATTGTGTGTTTGAGAAATTTGTTCAAAGATCTACAAAATACTAAAAATTCGGAAAATTAAGCCGAAAACTATCCCGTAAGCGGTGTGAGGGGTCCTTTGAGAGCAGCATTAACCTCTAGATCACTAAAACCAATTCGGACGTACAGGGTGTTATTTAAGTATGTGGTCAAATTCCAAGGAGTGCTTCTTTAAGTGATTTTAAGAAGAAAAGTTTATATAAACATGGGTCCGAATATGCATAATTTTTACGATACAGGGTGTCAAACATTTTTTAAAACATCGGATGTTCGTAAATATCTCAATACTATTTTATTTGATTTTGTTCAAATTTGGCAATTCTGTTTGTAATAATAAGAGGATAATTTAGCCTTAATTAGAATAAAATTATTAAGTCCAGTGGCGTCTCGGAAGACAGTCTAACTAATATTTTTGACAAAAAAATGGCGCGCCACTGACTTTTTTTAAATTATGTATTTTTTTCGAATTAAGCAACTACAAATACAACTATTTTATCTCTTGAGTTTTTTCATATCTTGCTTTGTTTTAGAGAAAAAAAATAATAAAAACCACTTTATTGCATGTCCACGGGACAATAAGAGTAATATAATATATTATTATTTAAACTACTTACCAAACTATGAGGCAATTAAAATTACAGGAAAGTCCTCTTTTGAATTTTTTCGCATAAATTTTAAAATATTAAAATTCAAAGCAGAACTTTCGTGTAGTTTTAATTGCTTAATAGTTTGGTACTTAGTTTAAATTTTTTACTCTTATTGTCCCGGGGACATGCAATAAAATGGTTTTTATGTTTTTACTCGAAAACAAAGCAAGATATGAAAAAAACTCAAAAGATAAAATAGTTGTATTTGTAGTTGCTTAATTCGAAAAATAGTATTGAGATATTTACGAACATCCGATTTTATTTTAAAAGTTTGACACCCTGTATCGTAAAAAGTATGTATTTTCGGACCCATGTTTATAGAAACTTTTCTTCTTAAAATCACCCAAAGAAGCGCCCCTTGGAGTTTGGCCACATACTTAAATATCACCCTGTATAGTAAGGAGTAAGGAGTTCTATTTAAAAATCGCACATTTTTACAACAATAAAATTACTAACGGGATAGTGGAAATCTTTAGTGTTTCATTTTGAGACTTCTGGTGTTTTCTAAATAAAGAAATAATTTAAATTTATCTAAATGTACAGGTTTTCTAAATAAGTACAAATATTTCTTTAAAGCTGGATAAGAGAGAGTACTTATTATTTTTCAGTCAACGAAATATAGAATAATTTTTTTTTTGATTTGCTGTCCCCAAGCAATTATTTTGTTATTGAGATTGTGAAGTCAATAACCCACAAATATTAACGCAGTGTTAACCGATTGATTGACACGCAATATTATGCGATATCACAAGCAGATACAAATTAATTTTGTAAATTTCATGGCAAATGTGACTATTAGGCTATTATCTGTTTTGTTCGCACCATTGCATTTCATTCAGAAATTGATTTTATATTATTTGTCACATATTTAGTTCTACGATATTAGTTATTAAACGGCTAAAAAAGGAAATAATATGCTTTTATGTAAAAGCTTCTTGGGCTGGCAATAATGATCGTCAGAAACACCAGTCAATTTAGAACATAGATATTTGTTTTAATTTATTTATTAACTCTCCTATTTAATTATTTAATTATATTCTGGAATTTTTCAATTGATTTACTTTCGCAAATGTTAAGTTTATAGCTGTTGTTTTCAGTATGCAAAATATTAAAATTATCATTAAAGCTGTTCGTGATTAGCATGCATAAGTTAAATTAGTTATAGTGCTAAAGAAAACTTCTTTTATGTTCTGAAATTCTTGTTTTAAAAGTCTATCTGTTTGGTGTATTCAGTGTGTATCAGCCAATTGGAATAAATTCGATAATAAATACATGAGGGCGTGTCTGAAAAAACGCTCGGACACGTCGATTGGTATTTCTAGTTGCGCATTTTTTTCAATAAAAACTTTTTATACAGAGTGTTATACAGTGGCCAATATCAACTTTCTTATTTTAAATGCAGCACCCTGTACATTATTCAATTTTTGGATTCTTCAGAAAATTTTAGACATATTTCATAATACAATATCCTATACCTATCTTCAACTCTTTTATTAAGTGTTTTCAGATTTATTGCATTTCAGCGTTTCTTTTTTCTGATACGAAATAAAAAAAGGTACAAATAGTTTTGTTTAAAACTCCTGACCTTAGCAAATTGTTATCTGTCTGCATGACAGTAGTTGTCAGTGTTATTGTCGTTTGAATTTTGTTAACTGCATATCAGAAAAATGGTTTATTTAACAGAAATGCACTAAATATTAAGTCTACAGATGATTGGTTATGGAGATAAAACACGGACACAAATGGAAGTTGCTCGCTTATTCATAAAAAATTCCCAAATTTGCCATCTATAACCCATCCATTTCATTTTTTATATACATTATCAAGAAATAAACAGTATAACTTATTAGTTTTTTTTAGTGTGTTGTTAATTTTTTTAATAAATCTGAAAGCCCAGTTACTGGGCAGTAAAAAGCCTGGTACCCCAACAGTATTTTACTTTTTTAATGCAAAATGATGCTTCGACTTTTATGAAAAACAACTTTTTTTCTTTTTCTTTCCATCTTGCTTCAATACTTTCACATGTATCTGACAAAGCTGAATGAAACTCAAGATTTTTCACTACTTAATAATGATTTTCACAAATAAGTCTTTTAAAACTCCCTAAATTTTCTTTTGCTCTCCTCATTTTCTTCCCAGGACAGTGCCTTTGCACTAACCCTTGACTTTTCAGTATGCTGAAGTCGGTCTTTTGACTATTCAATTTTACACCTCTTGTACACCATTAAAAGCTCCATTACGACTTAATCCCACTATTGCTAACAACATCACCATTTTACCTTTTACTTTGTTTTCCTGATGATGAGTGTTTCTACACTCGAAACATGTCGATTTAAATTAGTATGAATTATTCTAGATTCGCCTAGTTATTCTAATAAAAAAAATTGTGAGGAAAGACTTTGCTTTTCTTTTTTCTATATCATTTAACTCCACTTTGAGTATGGACAGAAAAAATCTTAGCCCCGATTACCGCAAACACATAAAGGGTTATTATCAAGTCCGTTTAAAAAGCACATGTTTGTGACACACCCAACCCATTTACTTTGTCGACATTTAAGGCTGAATGCAAATCCATTCTAAATAAAATAACTAAACGTTCAAATATATTACACATTTCAAATTCACACTCGCTAAAGGGTCTCGTCATTGAGCTTTTGGCGGCTTTGATCTCGGCCAGTGGTCCTAATTTTATTCGCTCTCCACTCTAACTCATTTAAACAACACAAATGACCATTGGTCTCAGTAAATTACTTGTCAATTGCGTTCACAAAGCTCTGTAAACTTTAATTTAAATGTTAGCACCCTCGTTCGCAGCTGCTTTATAATGTAAATTCACAAAAGATGCATTGTAATGGACGTTTTGATTTTTTGCCTTTGCTGAATATTGGTAAATGTATTTTTTGATGGATAGAATATTTGATATTAAAACAACGTTTCGTATTAACACTATTACAATTTACGATAATATCGTTTAATCTCGAGGTAGAGCTTAAACAATAAAACCTTAATACATTGACATCATTGGTCTTCCACTTGACTATACCTTATGTCAAGGGGATTTCTGAAAATATTAGAAGGATAACCAAAAACTATAATATCAAAACGGCATTCAAATCCGGAAATACGCTTAGAAGCTTTCTTACAAAAGTAAAACCACCCCGTAATGAAAACACAAAAAATGGAATCTATCAAATCCCTTGCGAGTGTGGCGAATCGTACACTGAAGAAACAAAAAGACCTCTTCCCGTACGAATTAAAGAACACCTGAAACATACTCAAAGAGGTGAAACTTCGAGATCAGGTATAGTGGAACATGTATGGACCAACCAACATACTATACAGTGGTCAGAAGCCAAGGTTTTGGACACGGAACAGCACTGGAGAAAACGAAAATTCAAAGAAGCAGCTTTCATGAATCAAAATACCCACATATTTAGTAAACCAAGTATAGATATCCCCAATACCTGGAAGCCTCTTTTTGTCCAAAACCAACAGCTCAAACTTCACACTCCAATAAGCACTTAGGCGAAGTTATCAAGCTTCATTGCACATGGACAAGAGCCTAAGAATCATAATTTAATTTACACTTGAAAACGGTTAGAGATACTAACTAACCGAAACGTTGTGTTAAGTAACAAAATAAAGACAATGGACGTCCGACAAGGTAATTTTTTATACCTATATACTCTATGCGGTAGGCTAAAAATAAAAATTTAGTGAACAAGCCTTTCAAGCCTAAATTTTTTAATTAATTTATTAATTAATTTAAATAAATTATTTTAATTTAAATAACTGAATTTTTAAAACTTAGTTTTATAATTCTTGCCCCAATTAATAACTATAGCCATAATATGTCCTTTAACCATACAAGTTTAGGGTGAAATATACGAAAACCAGAACCATTTATACCCCTTAAAGTTGTCACAACAGAGCACATCGATCGGCAGAATGTCGTCACGAGACATCAAAAGGCCAACGCCGCGACGCCCCGAATCAGATTAATGACGTCTAGTGTCGAAACCACATCGCGATGTTGAAGATAAATTATTGTTTCTGTTCAATACTCCAATGTAAAAGTATTGGCAGTCCAATCACTTTTTTTGCACTCTCCATTTGGTACTTAATAGTTGAAATATTAATTTTTTTGTAAAAACATGTAAATCATAAAAGGTTAAATTGTAACAGCAGAATTAAAGGAGCGTCGTACAATATAAAATTGTAATGGTAATGAAAAAATTACTTATTTTAGGTCTCTAATTACAGAATATCCCAATTTTCACACAAAACTCGGGGATAAGTGGCAAAGGTGCACATCCTTAATCCACTTAATACTAATAGTTTTAAACCTAATTTAGATAATAAATTTGGCCAAATTTAGCTAGCTCCGCGTCTAAACTGATTTTAAACCTAATTTAGGTACTAAATTAGCCCAATGTTAGCTTGCTCTGCGTCTAAATAGGTTTTAAACCCAATTTAGGTACTAAATTTGCCTAAATTTAGCTAGCTCTGCGTCTAAACTGGTTTTAAACCTAATTTTGGTATCAAATTTGCCTAAATTTAGCTAGCTAAGCGTCTAAACTGATTTTAAACCTAATTTAGGTACTAAATTTGCCCAAATTTAGCTAGCTCCGCGTCTAAACTGGTTTTAAACCTAATTTAGGTACTAAATTTGCCTAAATTTAGCTAGCTCCCGTCTAAACTGATTTTAAACCCAATTTAGATACTAAATTTGCCCAAATTTAGCTAGCTCCGCGTCTAAACTGGTTTTAAACCTAATTTAGGTACTAAATTTGCCCAAATTTAGCTAGCGCCGCGTCTAAACTGGTTTTAAACCTAATTTAGGTACTAAATTTGACCAAATTTTGCTAGCCCGCGTCTAAACTGGTTTTAAACCTAATTTAGGTACTAAATTTGCCCAAATTTAGCTAGCTTCGCGTCTTAACTCATTTTAAACCTAATTTATGTACTAAATTTGCCCAAATTTAGGGTCGCGTCTAAACTGATTTTAAACCTAATTTAGGTACTAAATTTGGCCAAATTTAGCTAGCTCCGCGTCTAAACTGATTTTAAACCTAATTTAGTTAACAAATTTGCCCAAATTTAGCTAGCTCCGCGTCTAAATTGATTTTAAACCTAATTTAGGTAACAAATTTGCCCACATTTAGCTAGCTCCGCAAAATCTTATAAACCTATAAGGTTTATAAGATTTTCTCCGGCTAAGTTTTTATAATATCACTCGTGTTATCTCGTCAACATGAATATTTTCAAAAACTAGCCATAGAATATTAATTGTATTAATTGTTTCACACGATAGATCATATAAAAAATTAAGTGGAAAATCCAGAGAGTAAAGTAATTCCAATTTATAGTAAAACCCTATTAAAAAAAAGTATTTAAAAACGTTAAAAAATATAAAACATTTTAACTTATTCGACTTTGCCAATCATTACATTCCTGTTTGTATACCTAATATTATTAATTCGAAACTGCTAGCAATTATAACGATTATGGATTTCCATCAGCCCCGTTCGGAAGCCCATTTAGCCCATTATAAACGTCATAATTTAATTTTACGATTGTAACGGGATACTTTCCGCAATAGTCGTATCTCAGACAAAGACGTTCCCTCCCAGATAAATTAGAATTAGGCAGGGCGTATCAAGGTAATATTGTAAATCTTGTTGTAATTCGAACAGCATAGCCCGAGTAAGACGTAGAATCAGCATAAATTTAATAATTACTTAGCTCTGGGGAGAAATTTCACGAAATGCTATTGTTCTACAGGCATATGATAAGTTATGTTCCATTAAATTTAGTTGAACTAAAAAAATACTGAAGAAAAGTTTTGCTTTATTTTGTCACTTCCATTTTTAGATCTGTTTCGCTATATTAAATGCTGAAAATCAAAGAAAAATAAGAAAGCGTAAGTACCTAGATGATGGAATCATGGAACATCGATTACCACTATATTTATGAACTGGTAGGTAGCTAAAAAAATGATTGCAACGAGAGAAAAACTAAAAGTCTTCCTCCACAATGTTTCAAAGGTCTCAACATATTACGAACGTAGAAACGTTGATCATCAGGATACAGAAGAAGCTTTGCTAAATGTGTTAGCAGAAGAGAAAATGGTAAATGGTATCCAACCCTAATGGAAATTTTCTGGAAAATGATGTTGGTATAACATATGAATAGCGAAGACAAAAATTTGTTGATTATGCTTTTTTATCAGAGTACTGAGTTTGTAGAAAAATATTTGAAGGAAAACAATTCAAACATTTTTTGATTAGAAAGAAAGTCCAAACTAAATAAATGAAAGGGAAAGTAAAATAAAACTCGTAGAAATAAGATTTTAAAAAAGAATAAACTTTGTACAACAATATAAAAAAAAGTTTTTTTTCAAGATTAATGTAATATTGAGTAAGGGAAGAAGAACCTCATACCGTGCGAGCAAAAATTATTTGCATCAAAAAGGGCCTTGCATCTAAGGACGTAATGCTTAGCCGTAGAGCTTAATACTTGTTGGGTGTCAGTAACTACCTGAATTAACAATCAATCAGTTATTCCGTCATCTTTGACAGTCGTTACAAGTAATTTGATTCATCGCTAATTTTTCCAATTTCTTGAACAATTCACACAATGGGCTTTACGGAATAGCCCAATGCAATCCGGGTTTGTGCATGGACGATCATTGCCTGTAAAGAACCGTGGCGGTGTTTAGGGAAACAGGTTCTATACAATACAAAAAAAGAACAGGAAGACCATCTGTAAGAACAGAAGAACTTGTTACAAATGTTCGTGAAATAATGCAAAATACGCCAACAAATTGTATAAGACGCCTGTCCCAAGAAGTGGGAAGATTTTATGGAACACGCAGGACTATTCTTAAGAAGCAGCTAAATTTATTTCCTTATAAAGTGCAAGTATTCCAAGAAATACAAGCCGCAGATTTTGAAAGACAAAGGAATTACTCTCAATTGTTTACCCAAAATTTTTCCTCATTTAAAGAACAATATTTTTAAAACACCAGTTGCAAATTTAGAACAATTACAAGAAAGAATTATCCAAGAATGTGGTAACATTTCTTCACAGATGCTGGTCAACACGTTCGAAAATATGAAGAGACGTGTGAATTTATGCTTGGAGCCAATTGGTGGCCAATTCCAGCAATTTATGTAATTATTTTTCTTTTTCTTTCTGCATATTCTTACTTTGTTAATTTTGTAAACAACAAAAATAAATTTGTATTTGTCTACTTATTTTATTACTCATTAATTTGGCATATCATGTCATAATATGAATTTGACAAAATTTTAACCTAGATTTGGTTAGATATATCGTTTCCATATCATTGTGATCTAAACCAAGCCACACGTGTTTTAATCCAAGTCCTCTTTGATGCAAATAATTTTTGCTAAGACGGTATTAAGGCAGAATGACGAAATATTTTATTGTCTATAATATTGTAGTGGAGGAATACTTAGTGTTTTTTTCCATTTTAATTAACTGGTTATTTTCAAATTTAAATCCGTTAAATTAAAATATAAGTTTCTGTACCCCATCGCGCAGAATATAAATTCCTTGCCAAACTTTAATATCAAAGGAATATTTTCTTTTATAATAATATGAATTATTTCAAGAAAATTGCGGATCCAAAGAAATTTATTGTGACATTTAGGAGGAACAAGAAGGGTGCCATTGTTCGTCGTATTATTTTCGATGTTAAAGATATTCCGAAATCACCCTTGAAGAAGATATATAAGTGTAGGGGTTAGTTGCCTACTGCCTTTTGTAATAGCACGAACTGACCTTTGTAAATGCCACAGTATTAAATTACGCCGTCTAAGGATTTCATACATTTCATTTTCTTTGGTAATCTATACAGGGTCCCTGATGTTGAACTAATTTAGTTTCCTAAGATTATTTATTTATTTGATACCAAACAAACAAATTTCTCGTCCTCATGACCTAATAAATAGCATTTTATTATTTATATTATTCTATTCCAATACAAAAGACAGTTACACGTTTCCGCTATATAAATAATAATAATAATAAACGTCTTTTGTTCAGTGTTGAGTCTATAAACAAAACATACAGGCACAACAGGGCGAGATTTAGCTGCGGTAGCTATTCTTGCACCTAACCCCGTATGTCTGTGTACAGGGTCTTCCAACGAGGACTGAACAGGGGCTCATTTTTGAGCTTCCTTGTATTTAAAGAAAAATCCAAAATAGCCAATCGATGTACTTTTTCCTGCAGAATTCAAAAATGAAACCAAAAATGTATTTGAACCAGAAACAAAAGAGTCACGATATCGATAAGGTGTTTTTTAAATGGAACATAGCTTTTTTTATACGATTTTTGGAACGAGTGATTTTTTTTGTCCGTTCTGATTAAAATATTTAATATTGTGACAGCTATTTTTATTAAATTTTAATGTTTTATCCAGTATAATTTAACTTTAACCTGTTTGAAACATACACTAGGTAATAAAGGTATAATCACCTTTGAATCCTTCAAAGTCAAAAAATTTGACAAATTTACTATAATATTGCCGAAATGAAATATGCATTAGATGAGAGATTGCAGATTGTTATCTTGTTCTACAAATTCCAAGAAAATGCAAGAGAAGCAAGGAGAAGATTTATTGCAAATTTTCACAGAAATATATCCGTCAATACTATTCTAAGGATAAAGAACCTATTTGAGGAAAATAAAACATTACATGACAGAAAAAGAAATCCAACTCTATATCTACTAATTCAAAAAAAAAACAATAAT
Organism: Polydrusus pterygomalis; assembly: GCA_963969555.1. Lineage (NCBI taxonomy): Eukaryota > Metazoa > Arthropoda > Insecta > Coleoptera > Curculionidae > Polydrusus > Polydrusus pterygomalis. The sequence continues at coordinate 29,303,046 of OZ018379.1, forward strand.
AATTTAATTGTTTAATGTGACCTCCGTTGTTCTCGAAACAAGTGCGATAACCTCTTTGTAGCCTTTCCAAACTTGCTATTATACTGTGATTTTCCTGGTTAAGGCGATTTATTTCATTCACAATTTTCTGCATGATCTCTTCAATATCGTGGTTTCGCTGCTTGTATACCACGTTCTTTAAATGGCCCCAAAGAAATGTGTCTAATATTGACAAATCGGGACTATTGGGTGGCCAAGCATAGGTTCCATTTCTACCAATCCATTCTTCATGGCGTCCGTTTAAATATTGAGTAACCTCACGCACGGCGTGCGGAGGGGCCCCGTCATGTTGCCAAATCAAATTTTGATATTCTTCCAATGGTAAATCTTCCAAAAAGTTCTCAATTTCGTTTTCTAAGAACTCGTAGTATCTCTGTCCATTTAAAGTCCCGTTAAAAAATATTGGTCCCAAAATTCTATTATTTTTTATGCCACACCAAACATGGATTGAAGTCCTTCCTTGAAATTTAATTGTCTGAAATTTTCTTAGATTTCCAACGGCCCAGTGATGACTATTATGTCTATGGAAAGAAAACCCCCGATGTTGTGAATGTGGCTTCGTCAGTCCATAAGATATTTCTGAATAAATTAGGGTCTTCGTTTTCTTTCCGAATCACAATTTGGGAAACAAATTGGAAGCGAAGTTCTTTTTGTGCCGGTGTTAGATGTTGAGGTGGAAGGATATTATGATAAGACTTAAATTTATGATTTCTTAAAGTCCTGTGAACAGTTCCTTGGGTAACTCTTATGCGTCTTACACCGCCGCCGTATTGAACGTCCCGAACTGCGTCCGAAATTGATTTGGTTGGATTCAGTCGAAAATAATTCACATTCTCGATTTCTATTCCTTGCTGGATTTATTTTTCTGTCATGTAATGTTTTATTTTCCTCAAATAGGTTCTTTATCCTTAGAATAGTATTGCCGGATATATTTCTGTGAAAATTTGCAATAAATCTTCTCCTTCCTTCTCTTGCATTTTCTTGGCATTTGTAGAACAAGATAACAATCTGCAATCTCTCATCTAATGCATATTTCATTTCGGCAATAATATAGTAAATTTGTCAAATTTTTTGACTTTGAACGATTCAAAGGTGATTATACCTTTACTACCTAGTGTATGTTTCAAACAGGTTAAAGTTAAATTATACTGGATAAAACATTAAAATTTAATAAAAATAGCTGTCACAATATTAAATATTTTAATCAGAACGGACAAAAAAAAAATCACTTGTTCTAAAAATCGTATAAAAAAAGCTATGCTGCATTTAAAAAACACCTTATCCATAGCATAACTCTTTTGTTTCTGATTCAAATAAATTTTTGGTTTCATTTTTGAATTCTGCAGGAAAAAGTACATCGATTGACTACTTTGGATTTTTCTTTAAATACAAGGAAGCTCAAAAATGAGCTCCTGTTCAGTCCTCGTTGGAAGACCCTGTACAGCAAAAAGGATAAGCAACTAAATAAATAAATTTAACATACCCATACCAATGGTAACAATGAGAAAAAGAAGGAAAACATTATATATATATAATACAAATCAAAAACTAGACAGGCACCTATACTCAACGTAAAACACAAAACAAAACGTTAAGAGATTACAATATGGATATAGCTATATAGCTATATGCTAGGCAACTGTGACGCCAACAGTGTTCGTTTATACCATCTATTTGCAACTGTACGACCTTGTCAATGCCAGGTATCTTTTCGGACATAATGTACCTAATAGTATCGATAACGATAATAACAACAAACAACTACTAACAATAACATTGCTAGTAAAAATTACTTACATATTATGGTACACTACATTAATTTGATTATGAAATCGATACTATTAGGTACAGTATGTCTACCAACCTTCCTTTTTACATTATTTGAAACGTTTTTAAATGAGATAGATTAGATCATTTTTTGTTATTTTAGAGTTAGAGTTGTAACTAATTACCTTTTTTTCCCATAGAACTATTTGAGATAAAAATTTGATACTATCAGAAAATGATAATGTTGGTGGGAGAAATAAAAAAAATAGTGTTACATTTAAAAAAAAATATTCCTTGAGCTACAGAAAAAACTAAAAATCTGGCAACGTCCCAATTGTCAATTTTCGATTCAATTTTTTAAGTTATCCACCTGTACCAAAATTCATTTATTTAGCCTTAGTAGTTTTGAAGAAAATTAGCCGTTCCGGTTATTTCAACTAACCCTGTATATTAATATTATAGTAGTATTGCCAGGGTAACGTTTTTCGTGTCAGGTAAAAGTATAATCGGTAATCCCAAAACATCTTATGGCATTAACGTCCTACATTAATTTTTAAACTTTTGATTTTGATCTATAAAATAACCATGAATTGGATGCTGATCAAAAAGCAAGTATTTTTGCTAAGATAAGGGAAGAGATTGCTTAAAGAATTCTTCCGGAATCAACTAGCAAAATATTCTTGAACATGTGTGTTGATAATGAGTGTTAATTTTTATCGAATTACTGTCGTTTGTTTGAGCCTAATAATTTTAGTTAAGTGTTATGAAAGCTCTTTTGCAATCTTTTGTTTTAGTAACGAGCTTCCAGAAAATTTTACCTATTAATCATACTTTATGATACATTAAAACGTGCAATCAAATTTGTATGCGCTCTTTTGTTTCTTCCTGAACAAGCTACCATTTGGTAAGATTATTACTTTAAGAAAACCGCTCCATCTTTGGTATCGCGATTTAACCATGTTATTTGTTTATGACTGTGATTGTTAATCCTTGCACATCCAGTGTGACCCAATATTATTGGAGGCGGAACGAATGAAGAAAAATATTTTTCGTTTTGTCTCATTTAATTCGATCTTTTAGATTTATCTACGATTCTGTAGAGGCAATGTTATTCAAATAAATAGTATATGTTTATAAATATTGAAAATTCTTTATTCAGATAATATCGGGGTGAACCAATTTGAGTAGAAGGTATCTTAAAACTAATGGGTTTCTTCACTAAATCTTGATTTTTATCGGATAGAGAAAAAAAGAAAAATTAAATTTTCAACGGTTTTATTTTTTAAAATATTGATATATTTATTGATAAAATAAGTAAACGGAATACGCTCTCCAATAAACACTCTAAATTTTATGCTTTTGCGGCGTATTTTTAATTTAAACTTCTTGAAAAGGATTGTGACACTCAATCTTGAGAGATTAATTAGTTTTTGAGATATTTGCATTTAAATGCTACACTGAGAAAAAACATTCTATTCCTTATAAGAATTCAAATATTCTTTATACAACTGTTTAATATTATATGTTACAGCAACGCGCTTTCCTACTGTAATACAACAAAAATTGCTAGACCATTGTGTAGTGATAATATCACGGTAATTTAGCCAATTGGTAGTAGAAGTTAATGCAGCCATAGAATGGTTTATCGCCATCATTGCTCTGAATACACACAGATTTATCACGTTTAATTGGGGGTTTAATCCGGTTTTATATACTGTATAAGTTCCGACTGGCAGTTGTAATGAAAATTGACATTAATTATAATAATATTTGCTTGCTACGGTTAATAAAGCATATACTTATCACTAAAAATCAGTAGGTACGTACTGTAGTTCTCAAAAATTTAAATAGCTTTTAGTGTGATATTGTTCTTGTTGTTTAATATTGCAAATGATCATCTTTTATGCAACTTGGTTTACTGAGATCGTAAAATTCGTCCATAGACTATAACATCCAATATTAATGATGGGTTGTGCAAAATAAGAATCTTCTGCTGCTTGCAAAACACATGCAAAGTTATAAAAAACTTATATACAATCATTAATACGAGCAATAAAGATAGAACAGCTATAAGACTCCGAACAACGATGTGACACGCGCGACCAATCCGTTGAAACTAATACTATGGCGTGCGGTGATTGCCGATCGCTACGAACCCCCACCAACGTCTTGGTGGATTATAGGTTATAACGGATACAATTCGTTTTTGGGGACGCTGTTCTGCTTTCTTAATTGTAGGGAAAGCGTTTAACTGACAACAAAATTATTTGCATTGAGAAGATATAATTTATTTCATATCAAAATTGCTGTATTAAAAGTAAGTCAATATTCATTAAGACTGTGCTACTAATGGAACTGATTACTACCAATAAAACCACTGTTCAATGCAAATCTGAAACTGGTATACCTAACACTTAAGCCGGTTTGATACACTAGCAATTTTTTATTAGTAGAAATATCCAACTACTTCCGTCCTATTTCAGAAATATTGTTAAATTTTCAGCAGCTAATTACAAAAATTCATATTTTCTATTAAAAACACATAACCAGATTTTTTAAAATAACTAAATGTTAAAATACGTTAAGGTTCAACACAATGAATTTGACATTATTAAAACGAGTTTCACATCTTCCACACGATGTTCAAAATATAAAATAAAAAAACACAAGACCGTGTCCTCTCTCGAGAAGATTGTAACTATGTGTATATTGTTGGTTTAAGGTATGTAATTATTAATTCCATACAACAATTATTATTCTTCGATTTTGAAGAAGTAGTCCATACTCAAAGTGGAGTTATATGATATAGAAAAAAAAGTACAAAGTCTTTCTCCACAATTTTTATCAGAAAAACTAGGCGAACCTAGAATAATTCATAATAATACAAATCGAAATGTTTCGAGTGTAGAAACACTCATTATTAGGAAAACAAAGTGAAAGGTATAATGCTGATGATGTTAGCAATAAAGAAAATAATAGTGGGATTGAGCCGTAATGGAGCTTTTAGTGGTGTATAAGAGGTGTAAAATTGAATAGTCAAAAGACCGACAATCAAGACTTCAGCCTATTGAAAAGTCAAGGGTTGGTGCAGAGGCACTGTCCTGGGCAGAGAAATGAGGAAAACAAAAGAAAAAATTAGGGAGTTTTGAAAAGACTTATCTTGTCATCATGTCAGTTTCAGAGACATGTGAAAATATTGAAATATAGAGCTGAATATAATTCAAGATTTTTCACTACTTAATAATGATTTTCACACATGGGTAATTCTTGTCAAAGTCAAAACATGTAAGTCTCTCCTGCTTTTTTATTGTAAAAAATGCACAATCGGCTTCTTTAAAAAGTACTTTAAATTCTTTAAGTTTTATTTTATTTTATTTACATAAAAAAAATGATAAAAAAAATTATTTTTTGTCGAAAATGTAGATTAAGCACCCCAAAACTCTCCTCCGTTATCGGTCTCACAAGGTGGATATAATCATGTAATTGCCAATTGAAAACGCAATTGTATTATTACAATTGTTAAAATTTGTAAAATATATCGCAAAATACCTACTTTTATTTTATATTTTGCATTTAAGATGTTACTGAAAAATAAAGTCGCTAAAATAAATAAAATATCTTGTCTCATCCCAATTGTCTCTCCTCCATTAGAGCATTTTAAAAACAAATTAAAATGAAATGAAATGGTCTGCCATCTAGCAGTCGGTTATAGTGTTACGCCATTTTATATTTGAGAACGGGCAGTGTTGGTTTACTTCTGTTATTTTGTGAAAATTTAAAGATTTTTATTGAAAAGGTAAGTAAAATTATATTTGTCAAGCATGCGTTACCCCTCCGTTAACCTATGTAATTAGTTAATTAAAGTAGTTTTGCAATGTTTAATAATAAATTACATAAATTATCATGAACAACCGTTGTGACGTAGTGCGCAGATATAGATAACCTGTCTCGTATTGGTTAAAAATGGCGCGAAATTTAAAAATGCTCTCCTCCGTTAGACTCCCCCCCGTTATTCTTATTAGTAACGGAGGGGAGTAACAATAACGGAGTGGAGTTAGTTTGTGTGTTTAAGATTATCTTATTACCCATAATTTATGTAGCAAATCATTTTTATTATAGAATGGGAAAGACAAAGAATAAAAGCGAAGAAAAGAGAGAAAAATGCAAAGAATCAATGCGTAGACTTTGAGAAGAAAGGAAAAGAGATCCAATTTAGTATGAGGAGATTAAAAGAAAAGAAAGATCGGTTAAGATATGAAGACGTCTACTCCTCCTCAGAAGAAGGTCCTAAAGCAAAATAAGACAGTTCCAGCGAAGAAGATATTCCCCTTCAACAGTATTATAGAGAAAAAATATTGATAAAACTTATTACTGCAGATTCTTTCGTTGTTGTTAAACCCTGTGGCAAAAAAATTGTTAGGCATTATATAGCTAAAATAATTTCAATTAACCAAAATGGTTTGTAAACAGTCTCGTTTATGAAAAAAGTCACTAGTCGTCACTTTGAATTTCCGGAAAAACCCGACATATCTACAATAGAACTGGGTGTTATTATGAAAGTTCTTAGTAAACCATTAACGAATTAAAAAACACTTCCCTATTTGAAAATGACTTAAGAGGGTTTTATCAATTTATATTAACTTAGTTTTTAGGCCTCGTTTAATTTTTTTCACTTATAAAAAATAAATCTTTAATTTGTAAAAACTATACTTTGGCTATACTTTTATTATATTCCTTGTTTTGTCGATTCTATTCTTTTATCCTTGCTGTTTCTCCGTATTCTCCCCTCCATTAAAGCTAACATCTACTCCGTTAAGTGAAAAAACTTAATTTTAAGATTTTTTCAAAAAATCTTCATTTGGAAGCTAGGAAAGATATCAACAGTAATAAGATATCCAATATTATATTCTCCAGTGAAATGATAATTTAAAAAAATTAATTAAATTTTAAAAAAATCTTACCAAAAATGTTCTGGTTTTAACAAGAATGACCCACATAAGTATTTTTAAAACTTCCTAATTTTTTCTTTTGCTCTCCTCATTTCTCTGCCCAGGACAGCGCCTCTGCACCAACCCTTGACTTCACTTTTCAGTATGCTGAAGTCTTGATTGTCGGTCTTTTGACTATTCAATTTTACACCGCTTGTACACCATTAAAAGCTCGATTACGGCTCAATTCCACTATTATTTTCTCTATTACTAACAACATCAGCATTATACCTTTCACTTTATTTTCCTGATGATGAGTGTTTCTACACTCGAAACATGTCGATTTGTATTATTATGAATTGTTCTAGGTTCGCCTAGTTTTTCTAATAAAAATTGTGGAGAAAGGCTTTGTGCTTTTCTTTTTTCTAAATTATTCTTCGATTCTAGTTTTAAGCGGTATTAATCGCCAAAAACCAACAAATTTTCTTTGTAATGTACCGACGAATCCGACGATATCAGTGTCAAAATTTCCTTCACTTATTTCAATTAAACTCCAGTCATAATAGCAGTGCATATCCAAATGGGCAATGACTAAAGAGCGGCTCATATGGCATGGACCCTCGTAATAACCTTATAATAGCTATAATATCTATTTTAGACACGTAATTTCGCTATGAAGTTAAGACTTCTTTTGAGGTTACAATCTGCATAGAAACCGTCTCAGACGACAGCTGTTTTAAAGGTATTATCTATGTCCGAAACAAAGGGTAAGTCGCGTTATGGCTTGCATATTTGCCTACATTATATCGGAGTACCCCGTAAAGCGAGGTTACTTTGTAAATGCCGGTATGAAATTACAACTCAATAAGTATGCGTAAATTTTCACTAGGATACCACAATTACGTTACTGTGAAGTACACAGGGGAATGAAATAAGAGGGTCAATTACGTTTTCTACTCCTAGATGCATATTGGCTGTTTTCGTTACAATTTACTAAATGAATAAATATTTTATCATCAGTTTTTTTATATCCACCCTGGTTAGGATATGAAACTCAGGGGCAAATGAGTTCGAGTTATACAAAAATAGTAATAGACAAAAACCCTGGTATAGTCTTTTAGCATGTGGTAGGTATTTTTCTCTTAAGGTGGGATTAACGACGCCATTTTCTATCGACACTTCGATTTTCCGAACTGTTGACGATTCGCACGCGCACTGCAGTGTTGTGTTGATCAGAGTAGTTATTTGTATGCTTTTGGCATACGAAGAAGAAATACAGACTAGTGGTAGTAGAACAAGGCAGATGTTAGTCAGCCGGTCATAGTTTTGTTTACTTTCGTGTTTTGTGCAATTACGGAATCTTTCCTGTTAAAACAAACACATATTCTTTTGAATTCTGAGGATGGACTAAAAAATACCGTGTAACTCGTAAAAATTGTTGTTTTTACTTCGGGTCTGAAAATCGACGTGTTTATTTACTCAAGGATTGAGTGGTGAATTGTGGCAATTAGTGGTTTCAAAAAACTGCTTTTTCTTAAGTTTCTGTGCATTACTTTAAAAAAAAAACACCTGTATACTATTATTTGTCAATGCATTCGTGAACAGCCCTTCCAAAATTAGATACTAATTAATTTTGATATGATTTTTTGTTAGACCAATTGACTCTTTTCATTAAACTATTTTCTTAAAGTTAAGGTGTATTACTTTTAGACAGAAACTACGTTTTCAAAAATACTTATTTTATAAAGTTATCTTATACAAGGTCAAAAACAAATAAACTTTGTATCACATGCGACCAAATTTTAATAGCCCAATTTTGATTTTGTAGAAAAACACACATTTAATATGGCGCTACTTTAAAGAAAATGTGTCTGAAATAAAGCATTGTCAAAACTAACAAGTTTTATGTAGGTTGCGTTGAGACTTATTTTGCAAAAGTGGTGGCAATTTACAAAATATGGGTAAAAAATGTGGGCTAGAAATTGCATTTAAAAAAACTTTTTCCAAAAATTTTTCTAGATATTTTTAGAAACAATCCCACTTTTGAGTTATTTTTTGAAAAAAAATAAAATTTAATAGATAATGCGAATCACGTGACTACTATTTTGTGCTTAATTTTCATCTCGATCGAAGCAGAACTTGATGCCAAAGTCAAATTTCGAATAAAGCTATTAATAAAAAAAATCCCATATGATGCGGACTTTACTGGTCACACTGTACAGAATTAGACCCATTGCTTGATTACAACGAAGTCCATGGTGTCTTGAAAACATTCAAGATCCGGGGCCTCAGCTTATTATAGTTTTGTAGTATTCGACGCTGATAAAATAATTGTACAAATTAATATAATCTTCCCTTTTCTTACTTAGAATAATGCTATTGTTACCTTCTACTTACAAACATTCAGCATTTATATGAGAGTAGGAAGCAAGATAACGGTTGGTACACATCCTATTTGTAATAAGGAAGTTTACGTTAAAATTTACAGTATGCAGTACATATTAAACACTTTTATTACAAATTATTTAGATAAAATTATTATTCATTTTTATTATTAGAAACGCTGTAGGTATTTTTTCCACGGTTATTTAATAAATCACGTTGTTTTATTTTCCATTGCGTCTTTATATTACAACGTTAATAAAATATTACAAAATAATAAAAAAGCATATTAAACAAAAATTGTGTAATATTTACTGATTTAATTCAAGTATGTACATAAACACCTAAATTAAATTTGACGCTTAAAGGGGAGTTGTAAGTTTGCAGACGAAAGAAAAACTAAAAGTCAGCCACCACAAGTTTATTAGAATAAAAATATGCAATTAAAGGTCTGTACATATTAGTAGTAGTAGTAACATGTTTTATTTAGCAAAAAGCTACAATTAAATATTTTATAATACATTTTTATTGATTTATTTTTTAATTTTAAAACGCAACCTTCTTTTAACAAAAACAGACAAAAAAGTTAAACATTTTGCAAATTGTATCAAATATTACGCATCATTTTGTTTTTAATTAAATTTAATTTTAAATTTTTTTTAAATACACTACGCCCATTAATTATCGAATATTCAAAAATGCACGCCCAAATTAATAAGCTGTAATTTCGTTAATAATGAACCAATTTTGAATTTTTTTTGTTTAAATGATATATATAAGATTCTAGGGTTTAGGGGTTGATGATGGACGTTTCTACGTTCGAAACATGTAGAGATCTCTAAGCAAAAATTTTTTTTGTTCTATTAAATTTTGTGAAGGCAGACTTAGTTTTTTATTTTCTTTGGTATTACCTAAAATATATTCAAACAGATACTAATGTTGTGGGATTTTTAATTAGTGGATATTAGTTAAATATGTTTTTTTATAACAGGCATATTCTATAAAAAAAAAAAGATATAATTGATTCGGCTTTTACTTGGTGGAAATCCATTATTAATTGTGTTAAATTAATGGTAAAAAAAAATTAAAAAATAATAATTTTACACTTTCCACAGATTTTTATTTTGGCTCGACATGTTTCGCATCACAGTTGCTTCTTCAAAGGAATACTTGAAAATGGTATTTTAAAAGTTATAACTTAGGTGTAACAATAAAATTGCAGGTAATTTTCAGGTTGTTGGAAAAACCAATATAATGTTTACAGACTAATTAAAGAGATTCAAAAGAGGTTTAAATCCAATTGATCATTAAGAAGGGAATTAATTGTTATTTTTCAGCCTGTTTATATCTAAGGATTCAAGCAAATTTAATTTTGTACTTTTGTTTTCAATGTGCGATATCGTAGTTATGATTAAATGTATGATTTACTTCTAACAGATGGTTAGAATAGTTAGAATCTGTTTTTTTTTATAAAACTAGCATGATGTTCATTCATCCGTTTTTCGAAATTTCGGCCTGTTTGTCCAATATAAACTTTAGAGCAATCATTACATTTTAATTTGTAAACACCAGCTTTATTTCCTTTGTTCAATTTACTTTTATTATTTTTAATGTGTTTCCCTAGAGTATGATAGTTTTGAAAGCAATATTAATATTCAAGTTGTTTAAAAAGTTTTTTATTTTAGTACTAATATGACCTATGTAAGAAATAACTTTATAATTATTTTCATTATTGTTTGCTGTTGGAAAAACTAAGTTTATAGCCTTTTTGTATTGGTTGGCATTGGTTTTTCCAACAATTTAAACAACCTGAAAATTACCTGCAATTTTATTGTTACACCTAAGTTATAACTTTTAAAATACCATTTTTAAGTACACCTTTGAAGAAGAAACTGTGTTGCGAAACATGTCGAGTCAAAATAAAAATATGTGGAAACATGTAGAGATCTCTAAGCAAAAATTTTTTTTGTTCTATTAAATTTTGTGAAGGCAGACTTAGTTTTTTATTTTCTTTGGTATTACCTAAAATATATTCAAACAGATACTAATGTTGTGGGATTTTTAATTAGTGGATATTAGTTAAATATGTTTTTTTATAACAGGCATATTCTATAAAAAAAAAAGATATAATTGATTCGGCTTTTACTTGGTGGAAATCCATTATTAATTGTGTTAAATTAATGGTAAAAAAAAATAAAAAAATAATAATTTTACACTTTCCACAGATTTTTATTTTGGCTCGACATGTTTCGCATCACAGTTGCTTCTTCAAAGGAATACTTGAAAATGGTATTTTAAAAGTTATAACTTAGGTGTAACAATAAAATTGCAGGTAATTTTCAGGTTGTTGGAAAAACCAATATAATGTTTACAGACTAATTAAAGAGATTCAAAAGAGGTTTAAATCCAATTGATCATTAAGAAGGGAATTAATTGTTATTTTTCAGCCTGTTTATATCTAAGGATTCAAGCAAATTTAATTTTGTACTTTTGTTTTCAATGTGCGATATCGTAGTTATGATTAAATGTATGATTTACTTCTAACAGATGGTTAGAATAGTTAGAATCTGTTTTTTTTTATAAAACTAGCATGATGTTCATTCATCCGTTTTTCGAAGTTTCGGCCTGTTTGTCCAATATAAACTTTGGAGCAATCATTATATTTTAATTTGTAAACACCAGCTTTATTTCCTTTGTTCAATTTACTTTTATTATTTTTAATGTGTTTCCCTAGAGTATGATAGTTTTGAAAGCAATATTAATATTTAAGTTGTTTAAAAAGTTTTTTATTTTAGTACTAATATGACCTATGTAAGAAATAACTTTATAATTATTTTCATTATTGTTTGCTGTTGGAAAAACTAAGTTTATAGCCTTTTTGTATTGGTTGGCATTGGTTTTTCCAACAATTTAAACAACCTGAAAATTACCTGCAATTTTATTGTTACACCTAAGTTATAACTTTTAAAATACCATTTTTAAGTACACCTTTGAAGAAGAAACTGTGTTGCGAAACATGTCGAGTCAAAATAAAAATATGTGGAAACTGTAAAATTATTATTTTTTAATTTTTTTTTACCATTTATTTAACACAATTAAAAAAAAAGATGGTGAGCATCCGCTTACTAAACCCATGCTTTCAACGTCGCTGATAACATGATAAAAAAATTATCTAAACAGTTGCAAAATTACTCGCTCTAGCGTTAAAAATCTTATATATTTTCCAATTTCACTGCGGAAAATTGTATTTATTTTATCGTTTCTCTGTTCCATACGTTGTTCAGATTGAGAACGAGATTATCCACGGTCCATTGAGAAAAAATTGCTTGAGGGCGTTGAATACATTTATTTTTTAATTGTACCTACTTAGGTGGAAAGAAAATTATAAAAATTATTTTCGGTTCACTCGACCAAATAATGAAGTGAATATTTATTTTGAATTTGAAACAAGATGGTTTGGCAATCGGGGGATCTATGTTTATTTTTTTTATTTTTACGCATGTTTTATCAAATAAACGTTTTGTTCATTTTTTAGGATTTGGCATACCAACATAATATACAGTGTGACCAGTAAAGTCCGCATCATATGGGATTTTTTTTTTAATAATAACTTTATTCGAAATTTGACTTTGGCATCAAGTTCTGCTTCGATCTAGATGAAAATTAAGCAAAAAAAGAGTAGTCACGTGATTCGCATTATCTATCAACTTTTAATTTTTTTAAAAATAATTCAAAAGTAGGGTTATTTCTGAAAGTATCGAAAAAAGTTATAAAAAAAGTTTTTTTAAATGCAGTTTCTAGCCCATATGCAAAAATTTCAGCTTATAAAAGCATACAAATAAATAAGAGTAAATTTGACAAAATTTTGTTTTATGTTTTTATTAATGTATATTGTATACCAATTGCATTTTTTAAACTTAGAAACTGTAGCTAATTGCTACCCAACACTGGGTATTTGGTTTTGGATAAAACTGAAAATAAACAAAATAGTGATAAAAAATTGAAATGCCGAAAGCGTCACTAGTGTTTGCTATTAACTCATCATAAAGGAAAAGCAAAAAAACGTAAAGCAATAAATTTAATTTTTGTCATCATTTAATAAATACAGTAGGTAGGTATACCGTGCGAGCAAAAATTATTTGCATCAAAGAGGGCCTTGCATCTAAGGACGTAATGCTTAGCCGTAGAGCTTAATACCTGTTGGGTGTCAGTAACTACCTGAATTAACAATCAATCAGTTATTCCGTCATCTTTGACAGTCTTTACAAGTAATTTGATTCATCGCTAATTTTTCCAATTTCTTGAAGAATTCACACAATGACCTTTACGGGACAGCACAAAACATTCATGGTTGAAGCGTATTTTCGAAACGGGGTTAGAGCAAATGGTGAGTGGCCATATCATCCGGGCTTGTGCATGGACTATTTTCACGAACATTTTGCTAACGTTGCTTTTATTGCTGGGGATTTTTATCATTGCCTGAAAAGAACCGTGGGTGTGTTTAGGGAAACATGTTTTATACAACATAAAAAAGGAGCAGGAAGACCATCTGTAAGAACAGAAGAAGTTGTTGCAAACGTTCGTGAAATAATTCAAAATACGCCAACAAATTGTATAAGACGCCTGTCCCAAGAAGTGGGAAGATCTTATGGAACATGCAGGACTATTCTTAAGAAGCAGCTAAATCTATTTCCTTATAAAGTGCAAGTATTCCAAGAAATACAAGCCGCAGATTTTGAAAGACGCAACTACTCTCAATGGTTTACCCAAAATTTATTGGAAAGAAATGATTTATTAGACCTGACATTTTTTTCGGATGAAGCCTGGTTCCACCTCTCCGGTTATGTGAATTCTTAGAATACATGTAATTATTTTTCTTTTTCTTCCTGTACATTCTTACTTTGTTCATTTTGTAAACAACAAAAATAAATTTGTATTTGTCTAATTCTTTATTACTCATTAGTTTGGCATATCATGTCATAAAATGAATTTGACACAATTTTAACCTAAAGTTGCCACAGTGGATCTTTGCCCGTGCGTCATCAATCAACGATCAGGACACGACGTGGTTAATAACTCTGCATCCTTGTTTATTACATCAGTAACAAGTTTGAATAAAAGCATAAAAGAACGTCTTCAAAATTCCGCAATAATATAACGTGCTAGACAAGGATAAAACTATAAACGTCAGTTAATTACTTTCTTTATTTGTTTAGTTGACAACCGTTGTATTTTAGAACGTCATTGTCAACCTTATTTTGATCTGCCAATCTAATTCGTATTTTGTAAATCTGTGTGCCTTAGAACTGTTCCTGTTTCTAAAAATAGTTCTTTTTAGAGGTAATTATACCCACCATCTGTTTTGGCGGTAAGTATTTATGGATTTTTATAATAACTAATTTATTTATTTTAAATATTCTAACCGTGAAAGTTCTTTGAAACGTTTACGGCAGTGGCTAAATTCCCTTAAATGAAAGGATGTTAAAAATTTGACTTTTGCGATTTTAATAGTCAATAAAACACCAAACTTTTGTAGATTTTAAGCTTTAAAAATAGTATTAAATGTACAAACATTTGTTTGTCAATTTCTTTTAGATAATAGAGAATGCCGGGCAAAACTTAAAATAAATAATAATTTTTCGTGATATTATGTAGGTACGTCCAACGGTAGGCAGGCACGTCCATTTTATGAACTTAACTTAGTTTTGACTTTTTTCGTCTCGTAATTTTGATTTGATTCATACGATTTTGATGACGTAAAAGTGATGACGCACGGGAAAAGAACCACTGTGGCGACTTTAGGTTTGGTTAGATATATCGTCTCCATATCATTTTGTGATCTAAACCAAGCCCTACGTTTTTTAATCCAAGTCCTCTTTGATGCAAATACTTTTTGCTCGCATGGTAGGTATATGTAGACCATACAATAATCAATACGAACATATTAATTTACTCTCTCGCCTGTAATATTCCGAAATATTTTCCACACATGCATCCAGGAAACATTAAAATTTATCCTGTGTAGCGAAGGCAAAGGATTAATCGCTGGGGCGACAAGTATGCGATCAACGCATTCCTGCCCGTCAAGACATTCCTTTAAGAGCCCCGCAGGAGTTAGTAAGACGTTTACCGGTAACGCTGAACTCACGAATGATAAGCAACTGAGCATTCCCGAAGTTCCACACATCAAAACCATTCCCGCTTCGTTTTTGCGTGACGTTTCATCCTACTGGAGTATTTCCTTTGAATTGTTTTTAAACCACAATTTTTCTAAAAAGAATTGACAATTTATAGGCCAAAGGAAGTTCTTCCCAATTTAATTTTTTTATGTAAGCAAGTCGTCCAGTTCTAGTACCTAAATAGTACTGTATGAAAATGAATTACCTCCCTAATGACGTAATATTATTTTACATTTATAAAGAGAATCAATATCTTACAATAAAAATATAATGACAATTCTACTTATATACAGTGTGACCAGTAAAGTCCGCAACATATAGGATTTTTTTTATTAATAACTTTATTCGAAATTTGACACTGGCATCAAGTTCTGCTTTGATCGAGATGAAAATTAAGCAAAAAAATAGTAGTCACGTTATTCGCATTATCTGTCAAATTTTAATTTTTTCCAAAAAATAATTTAAAAGTGGGGTTATTTCTGAAAGTATCAAAAGAAGTCAGAAATCATAATAAATTAGGTCCACGGAATAAGCAATTACGGTAAACCTTACTTCACCCTACGTAAATATATAATTTAAAAAATGCCAGAACATACCTGAGACGCAGACGAGTGTCTATACAACGCACACTGTTTGCGGCATGCTCTTGCATATAACGTTCATTCGGGTCAGGGTCAGTTCGGATTAAATATAGCAGTTGAATTCGAGCGTTACACAGCCGAGTGTGACGCGTGACGGCTCAGTTTAATTCAGTGCCCCCAAAAAGTGCTAAACGCGCCTAAAGAAGTTTTCACTTTAAAAATATACACCCATTTAGATTAGGTATTAATTTTAATCACGTCATAAAAAATATATTTAAAAATAGAAGTATGTAAGTAATTAAAAAATATTTCACCCAAAAAAAACGAAAAATTATAAATAAGTGAGCAATTATAATAGAAAAACTGTAATATTTAGTATTAATATTACCTATATAACTTGGCTTACCTTTATATAATTTTGCATAATCCATGATTTTAATTTTCGTGCCAAAAAACTCAAATTAGTAATATATTATAAATTTTGATGCCAACAAATAAAGCATTATTTTTTAAAAGTGTTACATTAAAATTATCATAACATAAACATAGATTTGTTTTTTTTGTCTTGTTTGGTATATATAAGTAATGTTATGTAATAAATTTTTATTTTTATATATAATATAAAATGGAAGTTTTGTAATAAATTTGTTTTAGAATATTATTATAAACAATAATATTTTTGAAGGAACAAAATATGTTTATTAAATATTATTTTTAAAACGTATTTTTGTATTGTTATAAGCGGCTTCAAATTGAAATCGTCTGCAGTTCAGCAGTTCCCCAACCAATTATACCATAGCAAATAATTGATTGAAAAAATGCATAATAAAGCATTAAACAAAGTTTTTGATTCACAATATTTTTTAAAAGTCTACATTTACATAAGGTGTTTCTTAATTTTTTTGTAAGAGTGATAATTTGATGATCCCATTTTAAATTTTGGTCAATCAATATTCCTAAATATTTTATAAAATAAATTCAACTTTTTAAATTTTATTTTGGCAACAACAGTTAGCATAATTAATTCTAACTATATCTGATATTTCTAAACAATTTAAATCATGAATTTTAATTATTTTAAACTATTCGGCTGAGTATCTTTATAACAAGAAAAAGTCATAAATTTTGTTTTAGTTAAATTTAAGTTTAATAGGTCTCAACTCAAATTATTTTTTATTATTGAAATGTCTAGTTCCGAATTTAAAACGCATTCATTCCAGGTATTAGCTGGTATTATTAATACAGTATCATCTGCATAATATGAAAATATTTTTCCATTTAACTCTGATTTTAATATACAGTGACCGGCAGAAAGTGCGCATCATATGGGAAAGTTTTTTATCTTTAAGTTTAGGTATGGTAGGTATGTTATGGTATACGAGGTAGGATCAAAAATTTCAAATTCCGCTAAGAGTAAAGTACCTCCATCTTTCATTTTAGAATATTTTTTTACTAAGAATTATTGTTTTAATTTCAAAGTTATACCCAAATTTCGCTTATTTTAGACAGAAAATGGATTTAATAGTGTTTTCTGAATAACCCTGTATAAAAAATAAATGGCTACCAAACAGTACGAAAATACGATTTTCTGCAGACTTTGTTAGAGATAACCGTCGATCATAAGTCCGATTAGTTTGTTTTCATAATATTATGGCTTTTTAAAATAAAAATATTAAATATTTTTGCTGCACACCGTATTTTATTTTCTGAGGGAACAAGTGAATTTCATCTAACTGATATTTTTTTATTTGCAATGACTTAAAGCATCTCTTGAATAGTTTTTTATACATTGAAGTATGCTCGTATACCATAAGACTTTTACCGGATTTAATGGGTGTTATTTTGGTTTGAGAACATGCAGAACCTATCTAAAATAAAATTAATTTTCTAAACTTAAAGATCAAAAACTTTCCCATATGCTGCGCACTTTCTGCCCGTTACTGTATAAAGTAAGAATAAAATTGGTCCCAAAATAATAATATGATTTTCTATTCTCAACATCAATATACATCTTTATTCTTTCAACGTCTTGAACATAAGTGTGGTACATTAGTTGTTATTAAAAAATACTTATTGTTAATTAAAGAAAAATCCGATCAAATAAACACAAAAGGTATACAATCATACCCCATTAAAAATCACTAATTAAACTTATCCAAACAATGGGGCCGTTTTTAAACCTGGATATTAAATCCATTCAACACGCCGGTCCATTGAAATTATTACAGTATATTTATTCCCAAGACAATACTGTCTGTAAAAATAGCACAATAAAACTTCCTGGGAATAACATGGGCGCACCAAAACAAAGATAATTCGATTAAGGAGGAAAAAGGTTTAATATAAAAGTACATAAAAACTTACCTCGAATTTTTTGTTCTTCGTGAAGTTGTCTCTCAAGATTGCCCTTTTCGTCTCTCTCGCGTAGAATATCCATTTTTAATTCAGCTGGAAAAAACAAGAACAATAAATAAGAATTAATAAATTATTAATTATTATATTGCAAGAATGTTTTGAATGTTTCATTAAAGGTGGCTACTGGCCATATCTCGGAAACTACTAAGCATAGAAACTTGGGGAAAACAATTTTATGATTACAGTGGTCAATTCTGGAAATTAATTTTAAATTCCGCATTTTGCCAATAAAATTTATTTTTAAAATTTTAAATTTCTCCGAAAGTTCCCATGTTATGGTATACCTCTGGCTACATCATTCGAAAGACTAGACAATTGTGCATCATTTTGGTTTAACGCTCATTGGCGTACCGACCTTGATAAGAGTGGGGCAAGCTATTGAAAGTGTAATAATCAAAATCGCTGTAATTCTATACGACTCATCCGATTTTACTAAGTTTAGGCTTGTTTGGAAGAGAAATGTAAGTACTTTTAACTATTCGTCACCTTAGAGTTATACTGTTGTATGTAGCATTTTTTCTGAAATTGACTTTTTGGTGTTAATAAGTTGTATGTACCTCAAACTTGCCTTCCAGAGAATTACAATGTTGTATGTTACACCATATGTCATTGGCAACAATAAATACATTGTTGTATCAACGTGAATTGCGATTTTTAGAGTCTCATAGTTGTATATGTGTCACATACACCTTTGTAATTTTATATTTTATTCCTATGGTCACAAATAATACACATACAACTTTGTTTTTATTTGGTTGGGTCGTTGAGTTAGTGTGCTAGTGAGTGGATTCCTGAGGTGGATAAGGCATACTATATGGCTATACTTCCCAAAAATGATAATGCCTAACATATTTATTTCTCTAGTTCTGGATTATATTCTTATTTGTAGTTATTTTGTTTTTTTGTAACGTTACAGAGTTGTATGTTTTCATAATTAATAAAATAATAGAGTTACATAATTGTATGTGTTTTTTCTAGTGCCCAAAATATAGAAAAATCAATGTATATGTGTATATTTTTTCTAAAAAACCGTAATAATTATAATGAAACTAACTAAGTACAAATTTTCTTAAGGTTGAATTCTCAACGTCATTCAATCTATTGCCAACCTATAACCTATTTACCGTTGATTTTTTGAGTTTATTGTTTTAATACCTAACATTTAAAGAAAATCAATATCGTCGGTACATTATTTAGGTAGTATCTGATATATTACAAAAATATCAATTTATTTCATTGCTAATTTTGGGAGAATTGTATAGTGAAAGAACAATGAGTGACAATGACATAATAATGTTAAAAAAAATCTTACCCGATATTTTTCGCTATACAATTCTCCTAAAATAAGTTAAGAAATTCCTTGATATTTATTAAATATGTCAATTATTACCTATAGAATATCAAGTCGATACTGATTTTCTTTAAATTTTGTATAAAAGCTAGGAAACATAAATAAATCTACGCGAAATAGGTTATAGGTTGGCAAGCATGTTGATACTCCCACCTTAAGTGTAGGTCTGTCCATAGCACTGTAACAAAAAGCCAATTTTTCATAACGCTTTTTCTCAAAACTTGGTTTACTGTACATACCACAGTATAACTCTAAGGTGACGTATTGTATCCAACGATACACAATAGTTTCTAATAAAATTGCTAGAGGGCGCAATTTGTAGTAATAACAGTTTTTTTTAAATTTTATCCGGAAAATTCAAATCATACTGTATAACTATAACATCATAATCGGAAAGTAGATTAAATTTGCAAGAAAAAATGTGAAGACCGCAGTTCGATATCTTTGTTCGTTTTAGAGTTATTGCTAAAATAATAATTTTTAACACTTTATTAAAATATATTATTGTTTTTATAGTTCCATAGGTATGTAGGTTGGATTAGTAATAATAAGTTTTCATTTGTCATTTTCCATGCCTCCATTTAAACTTTATCTAGGCTTAGGACTAGTTCAAACAAAATTTTGAGCGTATTTAAAGGTCAACGGGCAATAACAGCAGCATTAAAATAATTATGGAAATTTTTTATCGACCGGATCGAAAGACTTTATAAATGTTAAAAATAACTTCCATTTTGCAAAATGCAACTATTAATTCTTCTTCTAGAACTAGAAATAGCTACTTCAATTTCAGCATCTCGTGTGATTGGCCGCGTATGATAAACAACGTTTTTTATTTGTCCTCAGAAGTAAAAATCTAACACAGTTAAACCCGGGGATTTAGGTGGATGAAATATGCCGATTTTGTTTCATGGCTATCTACATTTATTTTTTAAAACATCAAATTAGAATTTATACCTAAATTTAAAGTTTTCTATGATTATGTCATTATTTCTAAAGTGTTTTTTTCGGCCATTGGAATAATGAGTAACAAACCTACATATAACAGAATCCTCGACAGAATCATTAAGTTTAAAAACGTTTTTCTCCACGACCATTACTGAATGCAATAATTCCAAAATCATTTTTGACAATAGAATGTAAAAATTCTCGCTCTTGAGTTGGAATATTTATTCTGAAACACTTGCTTCTTATGCGTTTTGCGTGTATTTTCATTTCATAACAAGATACGGAATGAATATTCTGTAATTGATATAAACGACATAGGTTGCCATGAATTTCGAAACTGTCAGTGTCAGATAAAAATGGCCGCGTTGTAATAATTATTTTCAGACAAATTTTAGTGCAAGTCAAAAAATGAGTGAAAAATCGGATGAATCAGATATGGAACTGGATGGTCGTGGAGAAAATATAGTCTGCTACTCGGTTAGAATGAAAATTCGATACTCGTGGTTCCTCACGCTCGCTACGCTCGCGTTCGGAATCTTCCACTCGGATCGAATTTTCATTCCAACCTCGTTACAGAATCTACTATTTTGTCGTGGCCACGAAGCTATAAAAACAATAATTTCTTCCATGAAAGTGTTAAAAATGATTGTTTTGGCAATAACTCTGAAACGAACAAAGATATCGAACTTCGGTCTTTACATTTTTGCTTGCAAGTTTAATCTACTTTCCGATTATGATGTTATAGTTATACCGTATGATTTGAATTTTCAGGATAAAATAAAAAAAACTGTTATTACTACAAATTGCGCCCTCTAGCAATTTCATTAGAAACTATCGTGTATCGTTGGATACGACAATTAAAATAACTTACATTTCTCTTCCAAACAACCTTAAACTTAGTAATTGGTAATAAATTGGATAAGTCGTTTAGAAGTTACAGCGATTCTGATTATTACACTTTCAATAGCTTGTCTCACTCTTATCAAGGTCGGTACGCCAATGAGCGTTAAACCAAAATGATGCACAATTGTTTAGTCTTTCTAATGATGTAGCCAGAAGTATACCATAATATGGAAATTTTTGGAGAAATTTAAAATTTTAAAAATAAATTTTCAATTGTGCCCCCTTGTGGCAAAATGCGGAATTTAAAAACAATTTCCAGAATTAACCACTGTAATCATAAAATTGTTTTCCCCAAGTTTCTATGCTTAGTAGTTTCCGAGATATGGCCGGTGGCCACCAGGCCACCCTTAATGAAACACCCTGTTTAAATAATATGTAACTAGTTTTTAGCTTTTAATAGTTGTCAAAATTGGAATAAAAATATAGAAATAACTAAGCACAACCGGCATATATTTAATATTCATGCATGTTAAAGCACAGCCGAACAAACCGTCTATATATTTTCACTGCAATGTAGACACTATAAGTTAGTTCTTCAAAATTTGTTTTTCAACATTGAGAAATAATTTGTACGAAGAGGATAAATTTTACTCAGAAGGGTCCAAATGAGTCTACTTAAATACAAGTCTCCAAGTTGGCGATGGGCCATAGCAATTAGACATGAATAATTGATATTATGGTCGAAGTCTCCTTGTAAGAAAAGCCTCCAACTTAAACTGATATTAGATTTTTATCGCCTAGGGTAAAATTTAATTTATAAAGCTTGTGGCTATAAGGCGCAAATTTAAAAAATTTAATACCTCTTCCTGGTTGATTGAAAAGTTTTGCAAAGTTTTAAAACATTGAATACCCATAGTGGTTTGGAGAAACGAAAGAACTTTTTACTTTTTGTTTAAGACTCAATTGCGTCCAATCTTTTTTTATTCAACTAAATTATCATAAAATTTTCATGTTATTTATGGTAAAGATATATGTGTCACGTGATTTTTTTAAGGTTAGCCATGGTTTATTTATGTAATTTACGCGCGAACTAGGTGTAGGTGTCTTATTAATTTGTATTTTTATCCGGTTTTCGATTGACATCTAATAGAAAATTTAATTGACATGATTACTAAGAACCTCTACAAAATACTGAGAAAAATTTTTGGTGCGGGTTTGCTCTAATAGCATTAATAAAGCGAAAAATCCAACAGCCTGGCCGACCTGGCAGTTTGTTTACGGGTCTTATAAATGGCGGCAGAATTTAATTTGTTTTAATTTAAAAGTTGTGTTTTTTGTATTCTAGTTGGCTCTTCGGGATAAACTTTATTGTTTTGTAGCTACAGTTAATTTGTTAAATATTAAAGTGTTTATTTAACTTGAAGGTATATGTGAATTAGTTTAAAAATTTCACTAGTAGAAATAGTTTATAAGTAGGTAGGATACCTGTAGATACCTAGATAATTAGGTAAGTAGGTACTATTGTTTTCTTTTAGTTGGTTTATTTATCAACATGCCAAGCCCCTGCTGTATTCCTGGATGTAACTCTAACTCTATATAAAAGTGTTTCAAAAGCAGGTAAAGAGAGTGTAATATATTTTTATAGTTTAGATTTGACCAATGACTGTATAATTGTTAATCAGGTTTCACTTGGTTTCAAAGGATATTGATATGAAGGTAAATGGTTTTTTAAAAGGTAATGAATTGGCTTACAATGATTTGAATTGGTGAAAATATATACTTACAAGAAGTGCTGAAATATGTTTAAGTTTATGACCATCAATAAGAAACCAATATACAGGGTGACTCGGATCTAAATGTTCTAAATAATCAAACTTTAGTGGGTCAATCTTCCCTCGTTACCTAGATACAGAGTGTTTTGTCATGTTTGGCTCATTTTTGTTTTTGCCATCATTCTTTTAGCACCTGGTATAATATGTTCATACTCGGTGGAAATATTTTAAGTACCTATCGCTTCAAGAAGCCGTATAAACTTTTTTTGAAATTCAGGTCCGGACTTAAAAAAATAGACTGATTTTATTTTTGTTTAATTCACCACAGTACATCTTATTTTTGAAAATTTTATTTTTGATTTGAAAGACACATAAAAAACGACTTCTAAAGATATACCTATCAAAAGTGCCGCACTCACCACTCAATCATAATAAAAAGCTGTTCATTAGATATTGAAAAAAATAAAAAATATTAACTGATTTTATAACGACAATAATAAAATAAATATTGTTACTACTATTACTACTAATAATAACAATAACAAGAAAAAATAAAAGCATTAAAATAGGGGCTTGTAAAAATTTTGGAAATGTTCATTCAGTTGGACTCCATATGGCTAAGTCACCTAAGAAAAAACAAAATATTGGGGGGCAACTAAGCATAATAAAAAGTCATTGCCAGTTGTAACCGGTCAGATTTTTGGGTGTTATTAAGACATTTTTAATTAACATTTATTTCTCGTTTAAAAGGCCCCATCAATTTTCAAAGCAAGAATACGCTGACATAATATTTGTATATGGTTTTTGCGACGGCAACGGACGGGCCGCTTCTCGAGAATATGAATTAAGGTTTCCTGGAAGAAGATGTCCAAACAATCAAACATTTTCAAATGTATTTTCTTTTGTTCGCGAACAAGGAGATTTTCCGACACAAAATAATATTTATCAGCCTGTGAGACAACCAGTTCAACAAGAAGAATACATTTTAAATTTGATTGAAGAAAATCCAAAACAAAGGTTGGAACCAGGTGACTATGCTAACAGGTTGGTCTTTTGTGAGTGGATTATAAGGCACCGAAGAGATCTTCACCGGACTTTGTGGACCGATGAAGCTCAGTTTACCAGAGATGGCGTCAACAATTCCAGAAATTGTCATCTATGGTCTCTAGAAAATCCAAATGCTATTAGGCAGTCGCATTCGCAACATAGATTTTCAGTAAATGTTTGGGCGGGTATAATCAATAGTAAATTGATTGGCCCACACTTCTTCGAAGGAAGGTTAGGTGGAAACCAATATTTACACTTTTTAGAAAACATTTTGCCAAATCTTCTTCAAAATGAGAATGCTATTTTAAGAGGAATGTATTTCCAACACGATGGAGCCCCTCTCCATTATGCAAGACCTGTTTCCGGATGTTTAAACAATAGATATCCCAACAGATGGATAGGTCGCGGGGGGGCCCCATTCTTGGCCAGCAAGGTCCCCCGACTTTAAAACCATTGGACTTCTTTTTTTGGGGCTATATGAAAAATTTAGTTTACGAGAATAAAATTACCACACGTGACCAGCTCATGCAACTCATTATCACTTCATTTCAGGAAATAAAAAATAGACCACATGTAATCAGAAGTGCAGTTTCAAATTTAAATATCAGAGGAAGAAAATGTGAAGAAGTTAATGGAGGGCATTTTGAAAATATTCTCAAATAATTATTTTATTGTTATTTGTCTTATTATTGTTATTATTGTCGTTATAAAAACAGTTAATATTTTTTATTTTTTTCAATATCTAAAGAACAGCTATTTATTATGATTGAGTGGTGAGTGCGGCACTTTTGATAGGTATATATTTAGAAGTAGTTTTTTTATGTGTCTTTCAAATAAAAAATAAAATTTTCAAAAATAAGATATACTATTGAATTAAACAAAAATAAAATCAGTCTATTTTTTTAAGTCCGGACCTGAATTTCAAAAAAAGTTTATACGGCATCTTGAAGCGATAGGTAATTAAAATATTTCCACCGAGTATGAACATATTATACCAGGTGCTAAAAGAATGATGGCAAAAACAAAAAATGAGCCAAACATGACAAAACACTCCGTAACTAGGTAACGAGGGAGGATTGACCCACTAAAGTTAGATTATTTAGAACCCCCAAGATGTTCACTATCTCCTGGTGACGTATGTACATTTAGATCCGAGTCACCCTCTATTATCAAGAAATTCCAAAAATCACCTTGAGCTATTCCTTACATTCCTGCCATAACTTTTTAAATCCCCTTCCTCTCTTCCCCACAAACCCAAAAATTACAAACAGCCGACAATTAGCAATAAAATAAAAAATAATACCCTTGCGACAGCCGAAAAATCCGCTTTATAGCAATTTGGTGTAATTGCGGCCTCAATATTAGCAATAAGCTGATTTTTTATTCACCCCACTGGCTTGACGACCTAAATCATCCCCTTGCCATCCTGCGAAAAACAATGGCTAATCTGGGGAAATAAAAGCGCCACCTTGTGCCCCGTTTTTCTGTGTACCGAGCACAACATGCGGCCAAGATGAAAAGCTGCTTAAAGATAAAGAGATAAATTGTTCGTTGGTCTGTGTGTTCGTCCCAACTCAATAAAAAAGGCATTCTTAACCGACTTTAGAAAAGGAGGATACTATTACAGTAATCAGAACAAGACCTTTTTCCTTTTATTTTGACAGATCCCCCCATCCACGTTTCGCCATTCATAAGGTTAGGATCCGAAGAAAGAAAGGATACGTAAAGTTCTACATAAACCCAGGGCCGGATTTACCAATAGGCAGACTAGGCAGTTGCCTAGGGGCGCCAAGCTCCGGAGGGGCGCCCGGCGCCGCGCCGGCGCCAGCTGGGATCTGGACATACTATACTAAATAAACTACATAAAAGGGCGGTTTTCGGCGAAGCGCTTCCGATCTTATCCGATTGTTGCGTCATTACCTTAAATCCTACGCAAAACGCGCTAGGCGAGCAGCAGGTGTCGCTTCCTATTCGTTTGGTTAAGTAAAATAAAATAGTAATAGTTATTTGAACTTCTTAGTTACACAATTTCTACCCGGCGTTCGCATTCTAATTAATTTAAAAATGAATTCAAAATTAAGCGGGTCTAAAAGACGAAAATTAGACAACGAGAAAAAAGGGAAACAGGAAGCTGAACTGAAACTTGTACCATTAAGTGGCCTTTTTAGTTAGGGACCTATAATAAACTTTCACCGTTAAGCTCAGTGCTCTCCTAATATACCTACCTTTACATACCTAAATGGAGGAAAAGCAAGACCGTAGATAAGCGGGTTAAACTCCCTGCCCATGCCATGACAATACAAGATACCTTCTCCCACAGCAAGAGAAGGGACAACTAATTCTGGCTTTATATTTCTTCATTTTTTAGACAGTGAATTCTTCCCAAAAAATTTTCGCCTGCGGCGCTTTGCCTGCGACGCTTTTCCTACACGAATGCCCAAAATGGGGTCGCTTTCAATAAATGTGCCTAGGGGTGCTTTTAGTGTAAATCCGGCACTGCATAAACCAGTACACGGGGGCAAAGCCAGAAGGATGTTCAGCTAAGCGCCATCTAGTGTCGATGTTGAACACTTCTAGAGCATACAAATACCGTGCGAGCAAAAATTATTGGCATCAAAGAGGGCTTGGATTAAAAAAGTAGGGCTTGGTTTAGATCACAATAATATGGGGACGATATATCTAACCAAATCTAGGTTAACATTTTGTCAAATTCATATTATGATATGATATTATGCCAAACTAATAAAATAAGTAGACAAATACAAATTTATTTTTGTTGTTTACAAAATTAACAAAGTAAGAATATACATAAACAAAAAAAAAATAATTACATAAATTGCTGAAATTGGCCACCGCCATGCTCCAAGCATAAATTCACACGTCTTTTCATATTTTCGAAAGTGTTGACCAGCATCTCTGGAGAAATGTTACCACATTCTTGGATAATCCTTTCTTGCATATTCTTGGAATACTTGCACTTTATAAGAAAATACATTTAGCTACTTCTTAAGAATAGTCCTGCATGTTCCATAAAATATTCCCACTTCTTTGGACAGGCGTCTTATACAATTTGTTGGCGTATTCTGCATTATTTCACGAACGTTTGCAACAAGTTCTTCTGTTCTTACAGATGGTCTTCCTGCTCCTTTTTTGTGTTGTATAGAACCTGTTTCCCGTTCAGCCACGGTTCTTTTCAGGCAATGATAAAAATCCCCACCAATAAAAGCAACGTTAAGAAAATGTTCGTGAAAATCGTCCACGCACAAACCCGGATTTTATTGCCACTCACCATTTACTTTAACCCCGTTTCGAAAATACGCTTCAACCATGAATGTTTTGTGCTGTTCCGTAAAGCCCTTTGAATTGTTCAAGAAATTGGAAAAATTAGCGATAAATCAAATTACTTGTAACGATTGTCAAAGATGACGGAATAACTGATTGATTGTTAATTTAGGTAGTTACTGACGCCCAACAGGTATTAAGCTCTACGGCTAAGCATTACGTCCTTAGATGCAAGGCCCTCTTTGATGCAAATAATTTTTGCTCGCACGGTATTAGGGTTAAAAAAATGTATATTTGTTAATTAAATAAATATTTGTCAAAAAACAGTTAAATAGGTGGAAGTAAGTGAATTGGAATAGAACTTTGAATTTAAACAATTTTATTTTAAATTACAAAAGAAAAATAATTTTAAAAAATGCATTTATAAAAACAAGTCAAAAATGATTGCTTTTGAAATTTTCAATTATTGATTTGTAGTTCAGGCTCAGGCTCACCGCCATGCAGCAATTTTAATTTTTGTTCTTTAAGGGTTTAATGTTTACGAGAGTCCATCATAAATCTGTAGCGGTCTCTTTGTTTTCGCAAGAATCATTGACATTTATTTATCTCGAATAATAAAACTTTTATAGTGATTGTGGTAAGCGCAAAACTATGGCCTGATACCTAATATAAAAATGAATTAAATATACCAATCTATAATGGGAATTTTAAAAGCTCGCAATAAATTTCAATTTTAAGTATTAATATCGCGAATTTATGTGCGTGTTCCATAATACCAGGGACTGTCATCGTATTTTCGACCGACGAGATTGCCAGATTCGGACTTACCCCTGCGAAAAAGTACCCATAAAATCAACCTTTCGGAAACAATTATTACGAAAATATCGTGTAAGTTGCTAATTTTATTTCCAGAGCAAATAATACTTCTTTAAAAATCAAATTATTAAGGACCAATTGTATAAGTATGAGTTTACCTTAGAGTTAAACCTAAGTTTAATCCTGGAGTTATTCCGTGAGTTAACCCAAGGTAACATGTTTTGCCAGTTGTATGAGTTTGTGTTAAGAAAGTCTTATTTGAACTAGCTGTTAACTTCAGTATGATACCGTACAAGCAAAAAATATTTACATCATAGAGTTTTTGGATTAAAAAAAGTTGGGCTTGGTTTAAATCACAATGATATGGGGACGATATGTTTAACCAAATCTAGGTTAAAATTGTGTCAAATTCATATTATGACATGATATGCCAAACTAATGAGTAATAAAATAAGTAGACAAATACAAATTTATTTTTGTTGTTCACAAAATTAAAGTAAGTAAGTAAAGTAAGAATGAAAGATAGAGAAAGATAGAGAAAACTAATTACATGAATTGCTGAAATTGGCCACCGCCATGCTCCAAGCATAAATTCACACGTCTCCTCATATTTTCGAAAGTGTGGACCAGCATCTCTGGAGAAATGTTACCACATTCTTACATTCTTGGAATACTTGCACTTTATAAGGAAATAAATTAAGCTTCTTCCTAAGAATAGTCCTGGCATGTTCCATAAGATCTTCCCACTTCTTGGGACAGGCATCTTATACAATTAGTCAGCGTATTTTGCATTATTTCACGAACGTTTGCAACAAGTTCTTCTGTTCTTACAGATGGTCTTCCTGCTCCTTTTTTGTGCTGTATAGAACCTGTTTCCCTAAACACAGCCACGGTTCTCTTCAGGCAATGATAAAAATCCCCAGCAATAAAAGCAACGTTGGGAAAATGTTCCTGAAAATCGTCCATGCACAAACCCGGATTGTATTGCCACTCACCATTTACTCTAATCCCGTTTCGAAAATACGCTTCAACCATGAATGTTTTGTGCTGTTCCGTAAAGCCCGTTGTGTGAATTGTTCAACAAATTGGAAAAATTAGCAATGAATCAAATTACTTGTAACGACTGTCAAAGATGACGATGAAGATTGATCGTTAGTTTAGGTAGTTTCTGACACCCAACAGGTATTTAGCTCTACGGCTAAGCATTACGTCCTTAGATGCAATGCCCTAGCTCTTTGATGCAAATAATTTTTGCTCGCACGGTAGGTACAAGGCCAATAATATCATCCGAAAGAAAATCATATATAATCAACAATATCAAAGGCCTCCATAAAAATTTTAAATAATAAAATAGAAAATAGGGATCATGTAATTAAATTAGGTTATTGTTGTAAAAAAATAAAAAACAGCATTTTCAGGTTTCTAATCCCGAGATCGTAGGTTAACTCATACCCGATCCACGAGTTGAGGGTTTATCCTAGAATAGGGAATAACCTTTGCCTATACAATCTATTTTTATACTTATCCCCCGATTAACTCTAATTTTTGAGTTAACCCAAACCTATACAATTGGCCCTAATAACGTTTGTATTGACGGGAGGCTGCGTCAAGAGGCCTTCGCTAGACATTGTACAAAATTAATTAAATTACTCTATATCGATTAATTCATATTTTCTGCATAAAGAATAAAGTACATTTTTAAACAAGTATATTTTTAGCCCTTATTGAATAATTATTTTTGAAGGGAATCTAGACAGGGCCGTACTGGCCCTATATGGCCTTACTTAGGTAGGTATTGCCCACAAAAAAGGGTTCTCTAAATTTAAGCTCATATTAATTGGTCGCATATTAAAACCAAGATTTTCTTAGATAAAGTCACTTGCATTACTTTTAGATGAATAATTAAGAAAAACATTACTTAAGGTAATCCTCAAAAGACGGATTTCGATTGTCTTTATTTAGTTACTTAACACAACGTTTCGGTTAGTTAGTATCTTTAACCGTTTTCAAGTGTAAACTAAATCATAATTCTAAGGCTACTGTCTTAAATACTATTCATGTGCATGCAATGAAGATCGATGATTCCGCCTACGTGCTTACTGAAGTGTGAAGTTTGAGCTGTTTGTTTTATTATTTAAGTAATGCCGTTGGCAAAAAATATAATCCCAATCAGAAAGAGAAACTCATTTTATTTATTACTTTAAACTAACATTAAACTACTTTAAATAAATTATGATCCTGATTTTAAAAATATATCTTGAAAATGCATTGCATTTTAATTATAAAAAAAAAGCACAAAGCAAAAATGCACAAAAAGAGTAACAATCGATTTTAATAAAAGTTGGTATACAATATCAAAATTATAATGGATAAGCAGCGGCCTAGCATGGGGGGCTGTTGGTCCGCCCCGGGTATCTTACCATGGGGTGTCACTAGCAATGGGACTGAGCTTGTGCCTATAGGCATATTGGGTGACTAATGGGCAATCATTATAACAATAATAATTTTTTTAAATTGCATAATATTCTGAATGTTTTCTATTTAAAAATCTAATTTCGGGTTGTAAAATACCTAGATTTTTGAAAATAATTAACTACTCAGCAACTTTATTTAACTGTGACGTATATGACATTCGCAACCTATAACTTATTTCGCCTTGTTTTTTTAGTTTGTGATTTTATTAAATAAGATATAAATAGAATCAATATCGTCGGCACATTATTTAGGTATTATCTGACATATTACAAAAATATCAATTTATTTTATTGCTAATTTTGGGAGAATCATATAATGAAAAAACAATGACATTATAATGTAAAAAAAATCTTACCCGATATTTTTCGCTATACAATTCTCCTGAAATAATTTATGAAATTCCTTGATATTTATTTAATGAGCCTAATGAATAAAATATAAGCAATTACTTGAAGCAATTACTTTTTAGTAAAAGCAATTACTTGACTAGCAAATGCTATAAGTAAAAGCAATTGCTAGATCTGGATATGAATAAAATTTTGAAGCAATTGCTGTTTTTCTTACACCTCTGTAGCAAATGCTTATTCAACACAAGTTCAGACGTGGTTTATCCACTTGTTCAGATTATAGATTTGATGTTCAGTTTGGTGCCTAATTTGCAAAAGAGTTAACGTAAATACAACAACGTTGGTCTATTTATTTAGTACAATAGTAATCTGCTACGTTTTTGTGGAAATAGGAAACTTATTTTTGTGATATGGCAGATTTCAGTGAAAATGAGGAAATGGATAGTAGTGATGAAGAAATTAAAGACAAGCAATTGATATTCGTTCACAAATTGAAGGAACATAAATAAGTCTCTCTGACCACAACCGTTTAGCTTTCACAGCAGCTTCAGCACTTGTAAGAAATTTAATAAAAATATTGGCCTTCTTCAAAACTGCATCCATTACAGAAAACCGAGTTCTTCACCTACAGAATTTTGAAAGGCCGGATTCGACAATTTCTGCAGAAAGACTCTAATCTTATTTAAAGGCGACAGTGCACCTCCTCGCCTTTTACCAGTATCAGTCAAAAAATAATTTGCCAACCACTCAACATTTTCGCAGTCAAATCGATATAACTTTCTGAAATTACCATATATCTGCAATTTTTACGTACACTGTAGATTTTTCTTTTACAGATGTTCATATATTCAGCCATAATTTTATTGAAGACACAAATTAAGAGCAACGCACGTGTATGCCGCGGAGAACTAAAGTTGACTGCTACCAAGCAAATGATGTCGACCTACCTTAAAAAGTTGAAAGCGATCGCTAAACTAGAAAAACCGATTCCTTAATTTATTCATCACATTTTAAGTAAACGATAGCGATCGCTTCTATTTTTTAAGAAAAAAGCATTGACTAGAAGCGATTCTTGCACTTTTAAGCAATCGCTGGACGCAAAAGCAATTACTTTAGTTTTTATTCATTGTCTTTCAAGATCAGATTCTAACCAAACGATAGCAATTGCTTCAATTTTTTAAGAAAAAAGCATTGACTAGAAGCGATTCCTGCACTTTTAAGCAATTGCTGGACGCAAAAGTAATTACTTTAGTTTTTATTCATTGGCTTTCAAGAAATTACTTCGATTTTATAAGAAAAAGCAATCGCTACATTTTTATGCATACACGAAATACACATGGTTCGGAATTCACGTTATTACTTTATTTTGCCAACATTGACCAACATAAACTCTCAATTATTCTAGGGGTATTGGAAAAAAAGTAAACTTTTACCTAATATATTCCGTTACCATTAAATTATGTTATATTCCCTGCGTTATTATGTTATGTATGATTATACAATGTTACCTTTTTCTTTCTGCAATGTTTTGTCGTACTATTTATTAAAATATAAACTACTGCCATCAATAATCACTGTTAACCTATCGAGGCGGCGATAATGTAAGCATTATTATTAAACATCAATTTAACTTGTAGGGCAACTTTCGATAGGCCAGTCCATTACTGTTGCTAGGGTATTAAATGAGCAATGTTAATGCCGAATGCTGCAGGTTGAACGCTAATAGCTGCAAGCTGTAAAAGTTTTAACGACCCAGAAGGGTCTACATTGTCTTGTTTCATCGTTTAAAATGAATAGAATACCACAGGTGATCGTTTGGGTTTATTTCCACCGAAATCGCATTATACGCTGCAATTCCCTATGAAGGTTTACTTTACTTCATGTGCTTTACGAAAAGCACCTCGGTTTTTAATAACATTTCACAAATGTTTGCATGGGCCAGGTATTTTTTGATCAAAACTAAGTAAGCAACATTTGAGGGAGTTGGTACTAGTGAAGATAAAAAATCAGCTTCTTTAACAGAATATTTAAAAATATATATTTATTTTATCTACAAATAATTAGAAATACAATAATTGTATCGATTAGTCGTATATGTAAGTATAGGACCTTCCGCACAAAACGTTTTTAGTTGGAAAGAAATTTGAAACTAATGAAGAAGAAATTTAGGCTACAACTGCTTATTATTCGAAGAAAATAATTTTCGTGATGTGTTGGGGCAAGTGCGCTTAACTTAGGGTGGTTATACAGTGTGGCCAGTAAAGTCCGCATCATATGGGATTTTTTTTATTAATAGCTTTATTCGAAATTTGACTATGGCATCAAGTTCTGCTTCTATCGAGATAAAAATTAAGCAAAAAAATAGTAGTTACGTGATTGCATTATCTGTCAAATTTAAGTTTTTTTCAAAAATGATTCACTTGCAAAATTTCAGCTGCATAAGATAATTTTGATTTTTTACCCACCACTAAAATTTATTTTTCACTTAATGAACACTTTACTGATGACACTGTGTTCTTTTTTGTCTTAATATTAAGGTGTATTACTTTCAGATACAAACTACGTTTCCAAAAATACTTATTTTATGAAGTTACCATATACAGGGTCAAAAACAAATAAACTTTGCATCACATGCGACCAAATTTTAATAGCCCAATTTTGATTTTGTATAAAAACACACATTTAATGTGGCGCTACTTTAAAGAAAATGTATCTGAAATAAAGCATTGTCAAAACTAAGAAGTTTTATGTAGGTTGCGTTGAGTCTTATTTTGCCAAAGTGGTGCAATTTTCAAAATATGAGTAAAAAATCAAAATTATTTTATGCGGCTGAAATTTTGCATGTAGGATAGAAACTGCATTTAAAGAAACTTTTTGTAATAACTTTTTTTGATACTTTCAGAAATAACCCCACTTTTGAATTATTTTTTGAAAAAAATTAAAATTTGACAGATAATGCGAATCACGTGACTACTATTTTTTTGCTTAATTTCCATCTCGATCAAAGCAGAACTTGATGCCAAAGTCAAATTTCGAATAACGCTATTAATAAAAAAAAAATCTTATATGATGCGGACTTTAGGTACTGGTCACACAAGTCACACTGTATAATAAAAATACAATATGCCTTAAGTTGGATTTTAATTATTGTTTTTCTTTAATTCCTGAAACATATCAATCGGCCCTCATAATCACAAGAATTAATCATTTAACTTCATTAACTGTTTATAATTGAATTCAATTCAGTGATAGTCCACAGGTAGTCAATTAAACGACTTCACAAATCCCTGCCAATTCTATAAACTCGATCTCCTCACTTGTTGATATTTGCGGAAATTTAGACAAGGGAATCCTATCAGGTTAAATTATTTCAATTCCCCACGCAACGCTGTGGTTGTGATAACAATTTCACGGACAATCGCTAGCCGTTGTAATGGTTCCTTGACTTTAAACACCCAGCCAGCTTCAGAGATGGGATGGGCTTAAAGGACATTAAAGTGCCGTTTTTATTATTTTATTGTTTCCCCCAAAATAAGGTTACGTTAATTATAGTCACTTTACGAAACCCAATACATTGGTTCGACGATAGAGTATATTAGACATCGCATTCTCTTTATCATAATAAGCACCAGGGTCCACCAGGTTCCTTGCAAGTTCCACAATGAAACCACGTGAAAACATACACCAATTTTTACTCTATAATAATACACTGTTGCCGAAGACTTTAAAGACTCACCCCATTTGGTTTTTAATTTAACTTGGAAATGTCTTCTAATGTTACTGAACATCTCAGGGGTGGCCGATCTAATCGCAAGCGTTATTCGTCTTCTTAAATCAGTTAAGTCGAGGTGTTTAGATTTGTATACAATATTTTTGACATAACATAAGAAGAAGTCTAATAGCGTCAGATCAGGGGATTGTGCTGGCCATTCCATCGATCCACGCCTCCCTATCCACCGATTTGGAAATACTCGGTTGAGGTACTGCCGGACGAGGATTTGGTAATGGGGCGGTGCTCCATCTTTCTGAAACCATATCATATTCACTGGCAATCGTGAGTTTGCTGGACCAGGTTTGTTAAAGTTGGCAAGATATTATTTTGGAGCAGTGCTAAATAATTATCGCCATTTAAATTGCCATTAATGAAAAAGGGACCTATGATATGATCTCCAACTATTTCTGCCCAAACATTAACCTTATCAGGATATTGCGTATGTTCTTCTCTAATCCAGTAAGGATTTTCCCTAGACCAATAGCGGGAATTCTGACGATTATCATGAAGTGTAAAGGTGCACTCATCAGAAAACAAAACATGTTCTAATTGGATCACATTGTTATTCAACATTGCCATCATTTGTTCACAAAAATACATTCTCCTATTAAAATCGTCTTCCATGAGCTTTTGAGTAGGTATCATTTTATATAGGGATACATTTTATTTTCCTCTAATATTCGAATAATCGATGAATGGCTAACATCGAACAATGGGGCTGTTTTCCGACTAGAAGTATGTGGGTTTTCCTCAAACTCAAGCATAATATCTAATGGCATTGGAAGCTACTTTTTTTTTATCTGCTTTACATGTCCAAGCTGGCGAAACTGCTTTTCTATTTTACCAATTTTCCCTTGAGTTATAGGCGGCAAATTTGGCATTTTTTTTGATAAAATAAGCAAGCAACTTTCTTTTGTGTCCGTGTTTTATCTTCATAACCAATCATTTGTAGAATTGTTATTTTGTACATTTCTGTTAAATAAACTATTTTTCTAACATGCAGTTAACGAAATTCAAACGACTAAAACACTGACAACTACTGTCATGCAGACAGACAATATTTCAGAAACAGTTAAAGATAGGTATAGGATATTGTACATGAAATATATGTAAAAATATTTGAAGAATCCGAAAATTGAATAAAATATAGTGTGTTTCATTTAGAATAAGAAAGTTGGAATTGGCCACTGTTACATGACACACCTTGATTAAAAAGTTTTTATTGAAAAAATGCGCAACTAGCAATACCAATCGACGGGTCCGAGCGTTTTTTAGGACACGCCCCATGTATTTATTATCGAATTTATTCCATTTGGCTGATACACACTCTATAACAAATTCCAATGGTGTTCCTACTTCGGTAATTAAAAAGCATAAAAAACTGAACAAACATGTCAAAATCATTTAAGAGTTTTGTTTCCGCAATTTGTAGTCGCTTTCCACTGTTTGCCATCACCACAACCCACAATCGAATAATATATATGAATATTATGGAAATGGACCGAACATATGGAACTGATATGTGCAACATGGGCCGAATGATAGATACATTATTTGATTATTTGTGTTAACACGCCGAAAGTGCCGAGAAGCTTTATCGCTGTATTTATTGTTTGTTTTGGTTTCAGAATCAGACGTAAATGTAAATGTATTTGCATAGTGTAGAATATGTTAATGTTGATCTGATGAAAACTAAATTGATTATGGACGCATATCGCCTATTGTAGTAACTAGTCACTGATCTTATGCTATGCATAATACAACAAGGACAATAATTATAACTCTCTTATAACAACAAGTGTATTTATAGTTCGATAAAATAAAAATAGTTTTAGTTAGAAAGCTGCTTTTTTGAAGGAGGATATAAACTTTGTCACGTGAAAGAACATAGCACGAGAGTTTAAAAAACCCTCAAAATAGGGTTGAAAATATATTTTTGGGCTATAAGGTTGGCCATTTAAAGGGGCCAGCTATGGAACAACACACACAAACACACCCTGGTAGGTATTTTGCACACTGCTAGCTAGAGGGAAAGAAAAAATTGGTTTTCGTAAAATTCAAAGCATCATTTAGCTTAAAGTAAAATGCTGTTTGGGATACTAGGCTTGTTACGGCCCAGTTAGCCCAGTTACTGGGCCGTAACAAGCCTAGTTCCCCAACAGCATTGAATTTTACGAAAACCAATGTTTCTTTTTTCTTCCCCTCTCATTTCACCACTTTTGCATGTCTCCGACAAAGTTTAATGAAACTTAAGATTTTTCACTACTTTTATACCTAAATGATTTTCACAAAGTCTGTTAAAACTCTCTAATTTTTCTTTCTCTCTCTTCATTTTTCTGCCCAAGACAGGGCCTTTGCACTAGCCCTTAACTTTCCAGTATGCTGAAGTCTTGTCGGTTTTCTGACTATTCATTTTTTACACCTCGTGTACACCATTGAAAGCTCCATTACGGCTCAATCCCACATTATTTTCTCTATTGCTAACAACATCGACATTGTACTATTTACTTTGTTTTCCTGATGATGAGTGTTTCTACACTCGAAACATGTCGAATTATTATGAATTATTCTAGGTTCGCCTAACTATTCTAATAAACTTGTGGAGAAAGACTTTGTGCTTTTTTTTGTACATTTTTTAACTCCACTTTAAGTATACTCGTAAACTGCTTCTTCAAAATTTTTTATTATGTTTTTTATATGAGCTCCAAAGGTGAAATAGTGATCAAAAAGATACCAAGATTTCTAGCGAATGTTACCAACGCAGTCGCATAATTATTAATAATAATTTTATGATTATTATTTTTGAATGAATAGATTTTGAACCGATTAAATCTTGTTTTATTTTTATTAAGTTTCATTTGGATTATACAAACGTATTTTTGGTTCTAAGTGAACTGTGATCTAATAAAGTTTAAGTAGTAGAGGGTTCTAGGAAGTCACGTACTCCAGTTCACCCCTACTTGAGTGCACCACTGCTTATTGTATTTAAAAAAATTAAGAACTGTGGTTTGCACTAATAAGTATTTTTTAAATCTAAATATGTTTCCGATAATTGCTTCATACCTGAAACCCCGGTGTGTTCACATTTCGAGTTTTTAACAACCAGCTTATCCAATATTTTATATATATATATCAGTAAAATGCATTTACTTAACTTAAAGGTTGGTCATTTAAGATAAGCCAATGCTTAATTTCCCGTTTTATTGCCCATTGAACTGCCGTCCGACGAAACATTATTTAGCGACAAAGTTACAAAATATCGTAACAACGAACATACTACGTCTGTTGGAAAGTAAAGTGAGCATTTTAGGAATCCCTGCTTACGATATTAACCATTGGACATAATAATTTAGGTTTTTAAGATAACAAAGCGAGCAAATAGCGGTCTACAAGGCAGCAAAGAGCTTTACGTGGTACTTATTGAAGTTTATGGTTACTGATAGCAAATTGAAGATTTTTAGTGTTCCAGCGCGTCCAATTGATCAGTGGTTAGATAATATATGTATTTTTCCGTTAAATGTAGTTAAGAGTTCGGGCTATTGACGAATTCGCCATTTCGTTTTTTGATCACTATTTTGTCACCATATTTTAAACTTGTACGGGTTCTTGTAATGGTTTATTAGCATAATGGCTTGCAAACATACAGCGTTAATTTTATTTACAAGTAGGTATACCCCGCGCGCGTTGCTACGCTACTTACTAAAATAAATTTGAAGGAAAGACATTACACAAATATCCGGCATCCCGACATCCGGACATCCCGGCATTCCGGCATCCCGGCATCCTTTGCGCCACTTCTTTTTATGCCGAAACCTTTCTCGGCCTGCACACAACAACTCACCAAATCCCGGCATCCCGGCATGCGTTGCGCCACTTTTTTTTATGCCGAAACCTTCCTCGGCCTGCACACAACAACTCACCAAATTTTCATCGTAATCGGATAAATGGTATAAGAACGCATGCGTTACATACAGCCAGACATTCATTTTTATATATATAGATTGAAACCTCAAACTCAACATACGATAAATTAAAAGTTATGGCGTTATTCATTGGTAAAACATAGAAATACATTTAACATGTACCTAACTTACCAATGGAAAATGCTATGAACAATAACCCTGTCAACATACAAGCGTACAACAATTTCATCGCCCAAATATTGTAGCTACGAGCCAATCAAGCGGTGCGTCTACGCATGTTTCGCGTTCAGTGCTGCGCTGTCATATTATAATTTACATTCGCAGCGTAGTAGTATACAGCCGCCAAAATGTCATGTATGTATTATTAAATACCAAAGACATTGTCAAAAAGTTTTTCGAAACGAATGGCAAAAAGTTCGTTTTTAATTATTTCTTATGTTATTTAGTTACCTATACCTATTGTATATTTTGGAGACTTCCTTGATTTGGCTGTGTAGGATATTACTTTAAAATTTTGAGTTAGTATTTATCCACAGACATGTAATATACAGGGTTAGTTGAAATAACCGGAACGGCTAATTTTCTTCAAAACTACCAAGGCTAAATCAATGAATTTTGGTACAGGCGAATAACCTAAAAAATTGAATTGAAAATTGACAATTGTGACGTTGCCAGATTTTTAGTTTTTTCTGTAACTCAAGGAATGTTTTTTTTCAAATGTAATGTAATGTACTATTTTTTATTGAATTCGATTCCTCCCATCAACATTAACATTTTCTGATAGTATCAAATTTTTATCTCAAATAGTTCTATGGAAAAAAAAGTTAATTAGTTACAACTCCAACTCTAAAAAAATCCAATCTCTTTCCATTTAAAAACGTTTCAAATAATGTGAAAAGGAAGGTTGGTATCAATAACGATAATAACAACTAATAATACCATAATTGGCTTCTAAAACATATATAATGGAATAGGTGTGGAATTGCGTATTGATATTACGAGAAACAAACAATAAAATAATTCCAAATATGAATTAAACCTGTTATTTAACAATTCGGTTATTGTTTGTTAGATATTGGGTTTTTGCAAAGAACTAAAAGCTTTTAATAATGTTTATTTTATTTATCTATTAAATAGACAAATGGAAATTGATATTATTTTCATCAATATGTAATACTGACAGAGATAAAATTCATTATGATATGTAATTAAATATTGGCGGCAAGATAAAAAGTGCTATTTTTACATTTAATTTATTTTATTTTAAAGGTTTGGCAATACAATAAAAGTAATTTTTGACTCTGAAAGAATGACTGAAACAGAGATGACTTTACAGTGTTAGGAGAATCTATTTGTATTTACATTTGTGTTAGCAATAATAACTAAATTTTTTTGGGTTTCCTATACACACAGAAAAACCCACAATCGTATAATATAATTTAAAATAATTCAAATTGTAAAAATTGTAAACAATAACACTGGCCGACAAGATTTTTCTAACACAGGTCAGCTCCTTATTTTTAAAATGGAAATACCCTTCTAATAATAGAAAAAATATTTGGAAAGCCCCAATACATACCATTTTTCAATAGCTTAATAAGAATCGTTTTACATTAACAGGTAGTCAATTTAATTAGGGGACGGTTAAAATTGATGCATTTTATAACAGAAAAATTACCTGAACTGTAGGAATTTTAGTAGGACTTTAGGGAGGATTTACAAAATATTGCTGTTTTCTTTGTTTGTGGGACAGTCGTGCAGTAGATCAGCATTATGTAATAAAAGATTGGCCACAGAGAAGTGAATTTCAGCCGGGATCTCAAAATGTTAAGTTTGCACCTCTTGTAGACCCCAAAAAAGTCCTTCTGCTTCCTCTTCAACATTAAACTCGGGCTGATGAAAAACTTTTGTGAAAGCTATGAATAAAGACGGTGATGGATTCAAATACCTAAGACAAGTCTTTCCCCAGTTAAGTGATGCTAAATTAAAGGAAGGCATTTTTATTGGGCCACAAATCAGAAAATTGCTGGACGATGTCAACTTTACAGAGAAGCTTACCAGGCTGGAACTCAGAGCTTGGAACTCATTTGTTAGTATAGTAAAGGGATTTTTGGGCAACAGTATGGATGCAAAGTATCAACAGTTAGTTGATGAACTTTTAGATTCCTACAAATCGCTTGGTGCCCGAATGTCATTAAAAATTCACTTCCTCCATTCCCATCTGTCATTTTTTCCTGAAAATTTGGGAGCTGTCAGTGACGAGCAGGGTGAAAGGTTCCACCAGGATATCAGGACAATGGAAATTTGCTATCAAGGACGATGGGATCCAGCCATGATGGGTGATCACTGTTGGTTTTTGAGAAGAGTAGATATGACCCCTCATAAAAGGAAAAAATAAAATTTAATTAGTGTGTTCAGTTAACATTTGTAATGATTGTGTTTTTCTTAGATGTAAGATATGTTTAGTAGGTGTAAAAATTTAAATATAGTCGATATACACAGTTAGAAAATTCTTAAATTATTTTTTCAATAGATATTAAATATTGTAACATTAAATGTGGTACTATAAATGTAACAAGAAAACGTTAGGTGTTACAACTTTTTTTTTCTCTTTTTCGTATTTGGATAGGTCCATTCTACCACAAGATGCTATTTAGCTTTGTATTATAACAAAAAAAAAATTTGTCGGCCAGTGAAAGGAATAAATATTTAAGCAATAATTAAGTCACTTTATTTTAAATAAACAAGCAATACTAAATAATGTTTACAGATATTCACACTGAAGAAAATAATCTAACACAACCGGTTTGCTAAGACATAGTTTCTATTGATAGCTTAATTTTTATTAATCCATATTATATAAATTGCTAGTAGGTATATCAAACCCCCTTTAGTATTATATCAATTCCAGATTTGCTAGAACAGTGTTTTTATTGGTAGTAATCAGTTTCATTAGTAACACAGTCTTGTTGAATAATGAACTACTTTTAATACAGCAATTGCGTTAAGAAATAAATTCTATCTTCGCAATGCGCCGCATTTTGTTTCCAGTAAAGCGCTTTCTCTACAAATAAGAAAGCGGAACACATTCCCAAAAACGAGTTGTATCTTTTAGAACCTATAATCCACCAAGACGTTGGTGGGGGTTCGTAACGATCGGCAGCCGCCTCGTGCCGTAGTATTAATTTCAACTATTCAACGTATTTGTTGCGCTGGCCACATCGTCTAGTTGTCCTGGCTGAATTTAAACTTTATCGATCTAACCCATACCTGTTTCAATTAATTTATTTTTACTATGTATTCAAGTTTCTTTAAACTTTGCGTGTCAGATAAAACAATAGAAGTTTCTTATTTTACACAACCCCTCTTTAGTATTGGACTTTATAATCTATGGATAAATTTTATCATTTTAATAAGTCATGTTGCATAATTGATAATCATAAACGACAAGAACAATATCACACTAGAAGCTATTTAAATTTTTGAGAACTACCGTAGTGATTTTTAGTGTTAAGTATATGCTTTAATAACCGTAACCAGCAAATATTATTATGATTAATGTCAAGTTTCATTACAAGTGCCAGTCGGAACTAATTCAGCATATAAATCCAGATTACACCCCCAATATATTGAACTTGATAATTGCTGTGAGTATTCAGAGCAATAATGGCTATAAACCATTCTATGGTAGCGATAACTCCTATTTCCTATTGGCTTAATTCTTAAATGACACTTAATACCTAAATTTTTCGCTATGGTTAACGTGCGATGACTTTCAGTAGGTACGCAATAAAACATTTTAGTTCGATTATTTTAGAAACGGCTACTCGAAGCGACACCTACTAGCTATACCTCTGGATCTGGAAAGTGTGAAGCTACAGGCTACACAGCTATACCTTTTTTGCATAAAAGATGCCAAGGGAATAAGAATTTTTGAATAAGAACTAATATACCGAAGCACAAAAAGTTGTGAAGTTTTAGATGTAGGCGAAGTGCTGATGGTTGCGCGGCGTGCAATGTACCCCTAAGTAGCAAATTTCGTGCAAATTATCTTATTATTTACATAAATATTTAATAACTTTGACAATCTGTATTTTGGAAGGGATCAACTTTTGTACTAAGGTAAATTAGGCTAGATCCTTAATTTTTGCCTCGGGAATTTGTCGTAGACTTTTTTACACGTATTTTCCGAACACCCTGTATATTTTAACCAATAGAAAAAGTATTGCATTTAAAACTTTCTACTGTTTGGACTAATATTAAAAATCAATTACCCTGCTTTCAAAATAAATAAAGAAAGATATATCGTTCATCCGTATTCCACCCTAAAGTGGAAATGACTTGACAAAAACAAACAAGTGTTGGATTAGGATAAGAAAAAGCCGCATTTTTCTTAACAGTCGCAGAACAATATTTTCGTTCCATCGTTGCCTCTCCC
This sequence comes from Polydrusus pterygomalis, assembly GCA_963969555.1. Lineage (NCBI taxonomy): Eukaryota > Metazoa > Arthropoda > Insecta > Coleoptera > Curculionidae > Polydrusus > Polydrusus pterygomalis. The sequence continues at coordinate 29,346,348 of OZ018379.1, forward strand.
GGCGACGAACAACGTTCCTCCCCCGAGCTGATATCGAGCATTATTGCGAAAGAAAGCCAATTTGAATAAAACCCCCGCCCTACCTGAGCAAATTTCATTTTAATGGAATAATCATTTGTGCAAATATTTGAATGTTTTTTTGATATTGAAATGTAAAGCTCATTTCTTAGTTCCTCGCGCTGTGTGCTGAGCATTCATGGAAATTTAATCAAAAAATTATGAAACACCGGCGGCGTTTCCTGTGATCGATGAGACGTGCAGGCAGTCAAGAACCTGCGAAACTTAAAAATAACGTTGAAACTTTTTTAAATTCTTCAATTGGATTAACAAAGAAAAAACGAGGGCTGCGTATAATGCAAGCGTATAATGTAGGCCATAATCATCAGAGTGCGTGTCTTATGGTTGATTAGACGTAAGTGATCTACTATACTGTATCTGAGTACACCATCTACTTATACAGTGTCACGATTTTTGAATTCGACTAAGAAAAGATTACACTAGTCAATAAATACAAAAAAAAGGCCACTGATCTTATAATGGAGGTCCTGTTGGACTCAAACCACTTCACATATATCTGGAAAAGGAGGCCAAATGGGCCACCTATAGACTATATCAAGCAGCTACTAATAAGCCATACATCATCCAAAACTAAAGACGGTATTGGAGCCGGAATATATGGCAAAAACCCAAAAATAGAATTAACACTCAGCCTGGGAACTATGACAACCATATTTCAAGTAGAGGTTCATGCAATTGAAATGTGTGCAAGACTGCTGATAAATCGACGGTATGCACATAAATCAATCAAGATATTATCTGCGAGTCAAGCTGCATTAAAAGCTCTTGAATCGAGATGGTGTACCTCAAAAACGGTGTGGAGCTGTCACGAAACACTATCCGAACTAAGTCTAAACACACACACCACAGCCACAATAGATCGCATGGTCGCAGTGGAGGGTTAGCTATAACCCACTCACTTTCAACCTAACCTAACCTATAACGGGGAAGTTTAAAGCATCCTGATTGAACTATAAACTAGAAACAAAATCACCCTAATATGGATACCGGGATACATGGGTCTAGAGCAGAGGTTCCCAAACATTTTTTTCTCATAGACCACTTTAAAAACTTTGCTGGTTCCGGTAGACCCCCTGCAGCTACATTTCTACCGTATTCTCAAAACTCGACAAAAAATGTGAAGATTAGATCTCACTATGGAAATTTGCGTTGCGGCTGAGTTCCAATCACGAGTTAACAGTTTTCAAAAAAAAAATGTGAATTTATTGGTTAATTAATTAATTGATTGTGCTGTGAGTGGATATCAAAAAAGTAAAGTTGGCCAATCAAAAATGTGATTACATCCAACTTTACTTTTTTAGCATCTACTCACAGCACAAGAAACCAATCAATTCTCACTTATTTTATTTAGAAAACTACCGGACTGGTAAAAATAAAAAGAAAAATAGTGTATTTTCTTGTGTTGTATTTATTCAAATATGTAATTATTACATTAATAATTATTGTTGTTCTCATATTACATTGTAAGGTTTACATTACATTATAATGTGATAACAGTCGTAATATAATTAAAATTAAACATTAGTAACGTAATGTTACTTCTATAAAAACGAAAAATGTTAGTTCTTCACTATCGAAACCAGATACATTTTCGTGGACCCCCGCTTACGAATTGTGAACCTCCATTTTTTTGTCACGCCAACGTAGACCTTCGTCGAGTCTCCCGTGGACCCCTGGGGGTCCACCTGGACCACTTTGGGAATCACTGGTCTAGAGGGTAATGACGCTGCCAACAAGCTCGCTAAGAGAGATGCAGCACTAAAATTCACAGGACCCGAGCCGGTAATAAGTATATCTCATGCTATGGCCAGGAAAACAATACTAGCTGAAGCAAAAAGCAAATGGGCAAGACACTGGTTAAATCTACCAGGTCTAACACACTCAAAAGCATTTATAAACAGCCATATAATCCAACAATTAACTGACAAACTACTAGTGCTCAACAGGCCATGCCTGCCTAGTGGGATTGTATACCAGCCACTGCAGATTGCGACACCATATATATAAAATTGGAATAGCCCCAACTGATGAATGCCGGCTTTGCATGGAAGATGCAGAAACAGCAGAACACGTAATGTGCGCTTGCGCCGCAGCAGGAAGAATCAGATTCGCCCTATTTGGCGAGGTGACTCTGCTGACGGATGACATGAAAAATGTCTCTCCCAATACCATTATTAACTTCATTAAAAAGTTAGACCTATTGGGGTAAATATAAACAAGGTTTGAGCCACAATAGATCGCATGGTCGCAGTGGAGGGTTAGCTATAACCCACTCACTTTCAACCTAACCTAACCTATAACGGGGGAGTTTAAAGCATCCTGATTGAACAATAAACTAGAAACAATTCTTCAAAAAGAACTCCCCGCAGCTAATTTAACATCACTTAATTTTTGATCAAACCATTTATCGCTTGGTATTTTTTTAAATTTGTGGTCCAACAAATATTCCATCCTTAAGCTTAGCATTACATACTTCATGAAAAATGTGTTTAATGTATTTAAATACATCTCCTTCTTTATCTAATGCTTTAGCAAAATTTTTCATTAATAACAGAACTTTTCTAGGATCAACAAGAGGTATATTTTTTACGTTAGCTGGACCTGAAATATATTGATCTCTGGGAAGCCATTCTTTTACTTGGTAATGGCTCTATGTTGCTCTACTATCCCCAAGACCACGAATCGAATACAGCAATACTTCGTAAATCCACCCTGAAGCCCAAGTAATAGTCCTATAATTTTTATTACATATTTGCCACTTTTACGTATCATAGCTTATTGCACTTAGAATAAGAGACTACTTCCCTATGTTTCCTTCATGTCAACTGCATGTGCAAGAGGCAGAGAGGGTCTTTTGTTGCCATTATGAAACAGAACTGCTTTTAAACTTATTTTCATCCCCCAATCCGTCCGGATAGCTAACAGACGTGCGTCTCTTTCGTGGGTCACTTTCCACACTGAATCCGTCACTTGGCTCAGGAGTAGCTCACTTCTCGACAGCATACTGAAGGGACACCCGAATGATACAGGAGGAGCCCGAGAGCTCAACAGCTATATTTTATCGAGGTCGCCTTTCACCTATGTGTTGCATAATGCAACACTACGAAGTACACCTATAGTTGATACCTACTATAGTAGTACCAAACCACCTTGAAAGAAGCCGTGAAACAGAAACATCGACAACACTGCTTGAAGACCCATGTGTCACGTGACTTTTTTGAGGTTAGCCATGGTTTAGTATGTAATTTACTCCCGAACTAGATGTAGGTGTCGTATTAATTTGTATTATTATCCGGTTTTCGATTGATATCTAACAGAAAATGTAAGTGACATGATTGCTAAGAACCTCTACAAAATACTGATGAAAATTTTTGATGCGGGTTTGCTCTAATATCATTAATAAAGTAAAAAATCCAATAGCCTGGCTGGCCTGGCGGTTTGTTTACGGGTCTTATAAATGGCGGCAGAATTTTATTTTTTTAATTTAAAAGTTGTATTTTTTGTATTCTAATTAGCTCTTTGGGATAAACTTTATTGTTTTGTGGCTACAGTTAATTTAGGTATTAAATATTGAAGTGTTTATTTAACTTGAAGGTATATGTGAATTTAGTATAATAATAATAATAATATATTTAGTAGTAGTATATATTTAGTATAATATTTTAGTATATATTTAGTATAATATTTTTACTTAATAGGTTTAATTAAATCTAATATAATTTAATATAATTTAATGTATCAGAAACAGGAAAAAGTAGTTTGGAATGTACCGAAATTTACAAAGCCAAAGGCTTGACTGCATATCTCGGTATGTTTGTGAATTAGTTTAAATATATCACTAGTAGAGATAGTTCATAAGATACGTCTAGATCCCTAGATACTTAGGTAAGTACTATTTTTTTTCTTTTAGTTTGTTTATTTATCAACATGCCAAGCCCCTGCTATAGTCCTGGATGTAACTCTAACTCTAACTATAAAAGTGTTTTAAAACCAGGTGAAGAGAGTGTAATATTATTATATTTTTATAGTTTAGATTGACCAATGACTGTATAAATATTGTTAATCAGGTTTCAGTGGACATTGATATGAAGGTAAAGGTTTTTTTAAAAGGCAATGAATTAGCTTACAATGATTTGAAATGGATTTTACCCTTTGAAATGAAACTAAGCAGGTGGTCTCAGGTCTCAGCTTGTAAACTTATTATAACGAAGTTACCCAGATAGTAGGTGACTTTCTTAAGACAAGCGTAGATTTCCCAAACAAAGCCTTAAGCTTACTAAATTTTGAGACTTCAGAAGTCGATAGTCAATCCTGTAATTTAAACGCAGAAGATAATAATTTATATAATAGAATATTACTTTTGATCGAACAAATAAACCTACTCGTAGTGAAACAAAAACAACTTCTCAACGCAATATTACTATTATTTAATAATTAGGTAAGTTGTTATTGTTATCCAAAACTATTTATTACTTTTTTGTACATTTGAACATATCAATATAGTGGCAACAGAGCCAAAAAAACACAAAAAATATCAGAAAGAATAAAAAACTTGCCCGATGCCGTGCGTCATAATAATAGCTTGTAGATCTGCAACTCCCAGCTGATGCGGCGTTGCCCGATGTCACTTCATGGCTTCTTTTTAAGGTGCTGTGATTTTACCATGAAAATGAAGTAAATATGTTGGTAATTGTCTTTTTTAAATTACTTTTTAAAAAGTTATTACAGTTTCGTTTATGTGGTTGTATTGATTAAATTTCTCGTCTGCAATAAGCACTATAGCACAATAATTTATTTAATAAGTAATTATTTAATATTTTCATTTCTACGAAATTGGAAAAGGTTTCCAATAACTAACACGCCCATGTTCCCTGCTGATGTCGATGCTGATAAGATCAAATGCTATGGTATCGAAGGCAAGACTGTCACAAAATCAGTACCGCTGTTTTACTTGGCCAGTAAAACTGTTAGTATTGTAAATAATTACAGTCCGATTCGATTTAATGAAGATGTAGAAAACAATGCTCCACTTAGCCGCATGCGGAGCGTGTGATACCGAAGTCAGATAAGCTTATGCTACTGTTAAAATTCGAGCAAAACGATTCCGAGCTCGCGGATCTGTATCAAGCCATAGAACCACCTCATTAGCGGGTGTCGCATTTACATAGAATGGCTGCGTCGAAGCCCATACGGAAAGGCACCTGCTATATACATTTGCATCATTTTAATTAAAACTTGGTAATTCTATTAGAAAAATAATATGACCACTAAAACTTTTAAAAATCGTTTTCTGTTAAGCGATACTTGGAAGAAGGATTCTAAATCAAAAATTTTAAATGTTTTTTTTCAATCAAAAAATAATTTACGGGCGATCCGAGGTCGGGAAGTGGAAGGGGGTGAGTTTTTAAGGGTAGAAAACGATTTATCTCGATTTCCGGCAAAACTACAAATCCTATGGAAAAACGTTAAATGGAAAAGTTGTAGGTAATAAAAATATTTTTGTATTTGCACTTTTTTCACATAACCTCAAAATGTATGTGAAAAATTCAAATAACCAAGTTTTTGGTTTTTTATTTTTATCTTTTACAAAAAATTTTTTTTATACACGAAATTTGGTGAAAACTTTCCTTTTTATGTCCCAAACACACTGTCATTTTTTTGATTTAAAATATTTATTTTTTAACCTTATTTTGACTTAATATCGAAAAAGCAACCTAATTTTCAATCGAAAATTCTCACGTCAAAACATCTGCTTTTTAAAAAAAGTCGGTGGGCTTTTTGATCGTTGAAATCTCTACTTTCTGATGGTGTAAAAAAATATATACATTACCATGGTAAATGTTCTCAATTCAATTCAATTCCCCTTTAAATCCTACCTTTAATTATATTTGGATCAACTATTTACGCATGTTTTTTGCGATCTTTATGTTTTATGGATTTGTAATTTTTTTGCTTATCAATGTAACATGGAATCTTACGTTTTTCGAGTAATTAAAGTATAAATTTTAATAAATAGCTCAAAATTGTACATAATTATTAAAAAAAAAAATTTCGGATTAGAGTTTTTTTGCATTATTTGAGAACATTTACCATAGTAATGTATATTTTTTTACACCATCTGAAAGTAGAGATTTCAACGAACAAAAACCCACCGACTTTTTTAAAAAAGCAGATATTTTGACGTGAGAATTTTCGATTGAAAATTAGGTTGCTTTTTCGATATTAAGTCAAAATAAGGTTAAAAAATAAATATTTTAAATCAAAAAAATTACAGTGTGTTTGGGACATAAAAAGGAAAGTTTTCACCAAATTTCGTGTATAAAAAAAATTTTTTGTAAAAGATAAAAATAAAAAACCAAAAACTTGGTTATTTGAATTTTTCACATAGATTTTGAGGTTATGTGAAAAAAGTGCAAATACAAAAGTTTTTCCATAGGACTTGTAGTTTTGCCGGAAATCGAGATAAATCGTTTTCTACCCTTAAAAACTCCCCGACCTCGGATCGCCCGTAATTTATTTTTCCTTTAATTTTTGTTATATTCTCTTCCTTTTCCAATGGGTTTCATCCTACTATTATTTTTTTTGGTTTCAAAAATTATCGACCCTGGTCTATTTAACAATTTGATGGAACTTTTGTCTAGAAGTGGAAAATACATATAATGTTGTGGTGAATAAAAAACCACAAATTAATTTAGAATTTAGATTAAACATAATTAATTTTATCGACTTTATCTCTTTATGTTACCCCCTTTAAAACTTAATTAGTGCATCATATTTACTTTTATTGCTAATTTTGATCACGTATTAAATAGTTTTCATTGTAATTCCAATACCAGTGATTAATTTATAATAATAATAATTCCGCTTCAGCTAATAAAACAATGTGGAACAAAGCGACTCAGAAGCAGAAATCTCGATATGTTCTAACTCGAAATACAGCCAGGGGGTCATTTAATCACGCATACATGTAATATATTAAAACATAACAAATATACACGTAGATTGGTCGAACGTAGGCGGACAATATATAAAGTAGTCTACTCCGTAGCCGGAGCTACCGGCTATTTGAAATAATTCGTAGCTACCAATATTGGTTTATTATAACCTAAAATTATGACACCCAATCGTTTATATTATCAACAGCTTCATTACCAGTGTCCCGGGGACATATAAAAAAGAAATTGATGCTACTTTCGTTCGCAGAAATAATAATACGGTTTAATCAATGCTGTTACTGCTGGTTATGGTCTACCATTAGTTACTGAAATTAAGGTGAAGCGTGTCGTAATTTTTGGTAGCGGTTTTATGGTATACCATGTTTATGACATGTTTAATTATGTTCTTCTTCTTTTGTCGCCGTACTTATTCGTACGGCAATATTCTTTATAAGAACCTTTTGAGTATGGATATAATATGCCGAAATATGTGATCCTTTCCATCGTTAACGATAAATATTTTAAGTGCCTTTATTATTAGGTATGTTAAACCCTTATTAATCTTAATACTTTATCAGTATTAAATTAATAAACTTTTTATTAATACGGGATTGCTTATTTAATATTTAATAATTTTACTAAGAAAATATAAATTAAACGGTGTTGCGTTTTTAAATTTAAAAAAAAAATTGTTTTTAGACTTTTCTAATTTTATTTATTCTAACTTGTTCCCAAGTAGCATTTTAACGTTGGGCAAACGTCGATGCCGTCGACTTAACGTTAACGCACAACGTTAACACGACGTCCTTGCGACCCTTATTTATACCAGTTTGGGGAATAAAATTCGGGTTTTTACGACGTTGCCCCACGTCTTAAAGTTTATTTAGGGTTATTTTGTAAACCATTTTTAACGTTAATTTAAAACAAGTTTTTCAGTTAAGATTTATCTATCCTAGGTTAAAATTTTCTAACGTCAACTGTTTATTTACTTTAGGTTTATTTAATTAAACTATACATCGGAATTAGTGTAGCAAATGAGTGTTTGCTCTGAAAAGTATTATTATATAGAATTATTTACTGCACTTACAGTTTTTGCTTAAATGAAGCAAATTGCCAAAGATAGGTATTAAAAATGACAACAATGGTTTACTGTAAAATATTAATATAATACTTCCAAAATTTAGGGATCGCCTTAAAAATAATGATTTTTTAATAAAAAAATTAATGAAAATGGCAAAAAGTAAAAAAAAAACTTAATCATTTTGGTTTACATTGTGAGTTAAAATAAATCTACATTTATGATTGTCGACTTAAATTAAGTTAAAGCGTTAAAAATAATGTTACATCACTAAAATTTGTTAAATTTCAAAGTAGTCAAACATGGCGACATTTTGATCTCGTCATCACCTATCACCTATTTTAACAAGAACACGCATTAAGTTGAAAAGTCTACACTTTAAGACTCAAAAGTTTGGAAAATTGCACCTATTTGATACCTTTTTTAACTTGAAGTTTAAATAGGAAAGAAAACAGCATAACCCTACAAATTCGAAAGTGCGACAGTTTAACAATTTCCGTTATAATTTAATATGCCAAACTTTAAAGTAGTATACAATTAAATTGTAAAATTAGTTTTCTGCAAATAACTCTTGATGCGTTAGAAATTTCGATAGGGTTGCAATTAGGAAAAAAGTTTGATTTTTAATTCTGCATCGAATGACATAAAAATATACAGGGGTTCCCATTTGAAATAGGAAAAATAAATTGCTTTAAAGTTTGCAAAGTTTGACACTAAACTTTGGACACCCTGTACAATTCGTGTTAACCAAACTTGGTTGACGAAATTGTTATACCCCATTTAATAAGTACCTTTGTATAAATTTATTAACGAGGCATTATTTTTATTTTTTATTTATTTTTAATACCAGTGGCGCAAAACTGATATTTTTTAGTTTTTATTTTTTTTCGTCTATAATACTAAATCAATTTTAATAAAATTTTAGGGGTATGTAGGTAACTATAGCAGGTACCCAAAAATGTAACAAAATATGGCATGTAATTTAAAAAAATACACCCTTATGACGTCACACTTTTTTGGAACACCCTGTATGAAAAAAAAAATATTTTCCTGAAATGCGCCCTAAGATACCGATAAGGTCTGCAAAATATGAAAATTCTAACTTAATTACTAAGTGAGCTAGAGAACACGGGAGGTGAGGTGCAGGACCCTGTATATGTCGTAGGCTGATAGTGAAATCCGTCATTTCATAAAAAGCCTAGTCATATCATGAAGCGTGGCTAAAAGGTATATTGCAACTGGTTTGTTCGTTGTTCCCCAGAGCATTTTTTAAAATTTTCAACTCTTCAGTTAACTTTAATGAAAACCAATCAACCACTGATAGACAGAAAAAAGAAGAGCCCTTAGTTGGCTTGTGGTTGGCATTTATAACGTTTAACAACGTTATTGTACGTTGAATATTTCTCCGTAGCAACAGGTGACGTTTCATAACGTTGAAGTGTACTACGTTTCCTAATCTAAGGAATTTTAACGTCGAGAATTTTTTTTTTTTTGGGTGACGTTTTAAGCGAGAACCTAAATTACCGATATTTAACGTTGTTGGTGATAATGATAAACTAAAACGTATTTACGTAAATTAGACGTTGATACAACGACGGGTAGTATACGCCCTTTTGGGCAACTAATTTTGTCGGCAGGACATCGTTAAATTTTGTCAAAAATAAGTCTTAAGTCGAAGAATTACTAAAAAATGTTACTTGGGTTATTGTTGTAAATTTAAATAAACAAGCAGGACGACTGACCTAACATGGTTCTGCATGTTACATTATTTGCTTTGAAAGGCAATTTCTCATTTTCTGAAAAACTCATAAAACTCAATACAGGATGTTAGGAAAATGCATTGGAAACATTTCAAAAGAAAAAAATCTTAATCCATACTATACAGGGTATAATAATGTAATAATATAATATATATATTATATACAGTGAGGACCAGAAGTCCTGCATAAATTCGATAAAAAATTAGGGATTTATTTTTGGGAAAAATGCTTGAACTCTTAAATTTTTATTTTCATTTACGCATCTTTTGATGTGAAAGTTTAGTATACAGGCTGACATGGTCAACAGAATAAATTTAACAAAGGTGAATTATTTAAATTTAATTGATCATTACGTAACAGGTCCGTATTTTTAAGTTTATTTATTTCCATAGGTTCTAACAAATTGAGTTTCTTAAGCCTTTGTTTTCTGTATGTAAGATTTTCAAGGAATGATCGAAATTATGTTGATAATCAAGTAAATGGTTAGCATAGTTTAAGTCTGTTTTGTTTCTTAGAAAGCTGTGTTAATGTGTTATTGTTCTTTTGTTAAAATGTCTACCCGTTTGTCCAATGTATGTTTTCGGACAATCTTTGCATTTTAATTTATAGACGCCTGATTTTTTGTTATTATCGCTTTTAGTTTTATTGTTTTTGATAAATTTACTTAAAAAGTTAGTAATAAGTTTTGTAACACAAATACCAAATATGTTAAAATCCGAACCCCTACGACTGCCCCCATATCATTGCCAGTTTAATGCGATGGAATTAATATGGGCTGGGGCAAAATCTTTTCATGAAAAACATGTACGTGGTGCTCTTAAATCCCCGCAAGTAGAGATAGTTTGGCAAGATTCGTTGCATCATATTACGCATGAGTACTGGAAGAAATCGGTGGAACATACAGGAAAATTAATAAGGAATTATTGGGATCGAGAACAAGTATTAGATGTCGAAGTAGCTCCGATGATTATATTATGCTTTCTTTACTGGACAATTTTCTGTACAATCCTTAAATTGATTACCAGTGCTTTTGCTACTGTTTTCTACTTATTGGTTGGCAAATTACCATTTTTTCTTTTTATTTCTTGAAATAATTAATCTGATTAAATTCCATTGTATTTTTAGGTTAGGTAATTTTATTGCTAAAATAAATTACACTGTTTATTTTTGTCGTTTTTAATAAAAATATTTAGTACTATTTACAGGAATGGCGAACACATAAAATTTTGGGCACGCCACCGATCACAAAGTTTACTATGAATTATTATACTTATTAAGAATTTGACGGCACGTTTATGGCCTCATTAAACATTTCTTTAGAAAAAATGGCACGTTAATACATAAAGGTTCGCCACCACTCCACCCAATATGTAATTAATTTTTGCAAAAATAATATTATATGTGTGTCACGACAGTTAAAATAATAACTATGTTTCTTTTCTCCGGGTATATTGATACCTACATAATCTCACAACATTTTGATAAGCTCTGGAATTTTCAAATTGATTCATATGATCGGTGACCTTTGTACCCGCATGATAAGACCAGATTTGACTATAGTTCATTTGACAGCAACTCCATTTATATAAGAAAGTTTAACCATCAGCCCAAGTCAGTGGCGCAGCGAGGGGGGGGGGGGGGGGGTAGGGGTTAAAAAAACCCCAGACGCCCAGACTAAGATGGGGTTTTACGGTTTTAGTTTTTAAAATTTTGAAATTCTGTTCTTTTTTTTGAAAACCCCCCCTAATAAAAAAATACTTAACTACGTTTAAGCCAGCCATGTTCGCACATGAAAGATGTATTCATATATTTATATAATCTTTTCGGAGGAGATTGTTCGTACAATTTAAATCGTTCTTTCTTTTGGTGGATCAATTAATTTTTTAATTATGTTGTCAATCTTTAATACAGTTATCAGTCGTAGCCTAAATATTCTTGAATTACGTTGGCTATGACCGACACGCTTAGTAGCAAATATAAGGAGGTAGGTAACAGCAGTGAGCCATTAAACAATTGCGGTTGTTTTACCACAATTTTGCTTTTCCTTTCAGGAGTTAAGGCCAACGACAACAGAGCAAGATAGTAAGATAGACACCTTATTCTCTGTATCATAACAAGCCGACAAGATATCAAATGCCAATGTACATCAGGCTCCTGCGAGTTCAAGAATGAAAAAATATACAGACTGTCCGCGGATAGGGTTTACAGTAGCACAAATGGATGAAAAAATTCATTTTTCGGGAAAAGGTCATTCTTGATAAAAAGTTTCGCTTGTAAAAAAATGCAATTCACGAAGAGAAAATTTTTGATTTTTTATACAGGGTTCGCAAAAACTTCAAAAACATGATTTTCTCCAAGAGTAAACTACCTTTATTTTTCATTTTTGACCAAAATGCCAATTAGAAAACTTATTTAGAATAACGTTTGTAATTTAAATCCAAGATTAAATAAATCTTCGATTTTTTTAGTTTTGTTAATTTTTAGAGGTAAATGGAAATTTTGCTGCTCAATAAAAATATTAATATAAAAATTTATTAGACTCTATTTTCATAATGGGTGGTGTGTATCTTATTTTAAAAGCATTCCTACCATCTTTTGTAAAAACAAGGAATATTTTTACCTTAATTTTATTACTTTGCTTTACGTATGGGGCAAATTTGAAGTTGTCAAATATAATTTGATGTGTTTTGAAAATGTTGACCAACAAAGGGTTTATTTAGCACAATATTACGGTGCGGGCGAAAGTTCTTACAACTTTGTGATAGAGAAATTTAATCAGAGATACCCTAACGTTTACGTCTCAAAAATCGGACTTCATAAATTATTAAGAAAATTTCAGCAAACTGGTTCAGTTTCCAATTTAAAAAAAAACTATAATCAGAATGACGCAGCTTCCCTAATCGTATTGCAGTCTGTTGCTGACAATCTTACCCTTTCATTAAGAAACCGAGCTCAAGAACTTGATGTAGTAGAAAAAACTCATATTCAGTATATTTTAAAGGCAAACAAAATATTCCCATTTAAGCCAACTTTTAATCAAACGTTGGACGAAGGAGACGAAGCCAAACGTTTGGATTTTTGTCTTTGGGTCGAAAACAAAATTGTAAGTGAAAACAGGAATTTTCATTAATTTATAATGTTCTCCGATGAATCCCCATTTTCAACAAACGGGAAAGTGTCTTCTGCGCATATTAGATACTGGAGCGAAAACAATCCCCGTTTTAGAATTCCTCCTGCCAGAAGACAATATTACAAAAAAGTAAATGTCTGGTGAGCGACTTCTTATTATGGAATTATTGGCCTATACTTAAGTATTCGAAAACACGTGTAAACATAGGAGTTACCTTGAAATGATGAAACATTTCTTTCTGAAAATTTAGAAGAATTGCCTCTCCAATTTAGGAACGAAATGTACTTTCAACAAGATTGAAGTGAGGGAATGGCTTAATAATACATTTGCCCAAAGATGGATTGGTCGGAATGGTCCGGTTCTGGGGGCCCCAAGAAGTCCCGATTTAACTTTTTCAAATGCCTATCTTTGGGGGCGCCTCAAACAATTAGTGTACTAACGTCCAATTGAGAACGACGTACAGCTTCTAAAACAGCGAATTGTTGAAGCTGCTCAAACAATTTCCATTGAAGAAATTCGAAGAAGTTTTGACCACATTCGTTTACAGCTGGAAAAATGTGTTGAATATGGAGGGGGAGTGTTTGAATAGCAAATTATGAAATTATTATTTGTTGTAATTTTAGGATTCTTTGTTTTAAGTATTTCATTTTATTTGTGAAATTAAAAATACATATTTCTGGAAACACCAAAAGTCAGGTTTTTGAAACTTTATGATACCCCTCTGTTATTGATAATGTATGTATTTCGAACGCTAATGCTGCTATCCAAAAAAAAAATTCTTTTACCTCAAAAAATTAAAAAAACTAACAAAATCGAAGATTTATTTTAAATCTCGTATTTAAATTACAAACGTTATTCTAAATAAGTTTTCTAATTGGCGTTTTGGTCAAAAATGAAAAATAAAGGTAGTTTACTCTTGGAGAAAAATCATGTTTTTGAAGTTTTTGCGAACCCTGTACAGGGTGTTTCTTTAAGGTCGACGAGCGGCCATATCTCGGAAACTACTGGGCATAGAAACTCAGGAAAAGAAAAATGATAATTAAAGTGGCCATGAGAAAATTCTGGAAATAATTTTTAAGTTCCGAATTTTGACGCAAGAGGGCGTAATTGAAAAGTAAATTTTAAAATTTTACATAACTCCGAAAATTCCACATTAAGGTATAGTTATGTTTGATAACACCATTTTAAAGCTTATGCATCATTTTGGTCTTATGCTCATTGGCGTACCGACTTTAATAAGAGTGGGGGAAGCTGTTGAAAGTGTAATCATTTAAATCGCTGTAACTTATAAACGACTTATCCGATTTTAGCAAACTAAAGACTGTTTGGAAGAAAAATGTATGCACTTTCACCAATCGTATTTAGTTGTCAATAATAGTTCTAAAAAAAATGCTAGAGGGCGCAATTTGCAATAACAATACATTTTTTGATTTTACTCCGAAAAAATAAATCATACGGTATAATTACGATACTATATTCGAAAAGTAGAATGAAATTTGCAAGAAAAGATGTAAAGACCGCAGTTCGATCTCTTTGTTCATTACAGAGTTATTGCCAAAACAATAATTTTTAATACAAATTGCGCCCTCTAGCAATTTTATTAGAAACTATCGTGTACCAATAGATACGACAATTGAAGGAACTTCCAAACAAGCTTAAATTTAGTAAAATCGGATGAGTCAATTATAAGTTACAGCGATTTAAATGATTACACTTTCAACAGCTTCCCCCATTCTTATTAAAGTCGGTACGCCAATGAGCATAAGACCAAAATGATGCATAATTATCCAAGCTTTAAAATGGTGTTATTAAACATATACCTTAATGTGGAATTTTCGAAGTTATGTAAAATTTTAAAATTTACTTGTCAATTACGCCCTCTTGCGGAAAAATGCGGAACTTAAAAAGTATTTCCAGAATTTTCTTATGGCCATTTTAATTATCATTTTTCTTTTCCTGAGTTTCTATGCCCAATAGTTTCCGAGATATGGCCGCTCGTCGAACTTAAAAAAACACCCTGTATAAAAAATCAAAATTTTCTCTTCGTGAATTGCATTTTTTTTACAAGCAAAACTTTTTATGAAGAATGACTTTTTCCCGAAAAATGAATTTTTTCATCCATTTGTGCTATTGTAAACCCTTTTCGCGGACAGTCTGTATACCAGTTTTTACGCTAACTCTAGAATAATACGCTGTTGCCGAAAACTCGCTCCTTTTGGGTTTTATTTGAGCTTAGATTAACTCAATTTGTAACTATTGGGAATTTATCAGTGCCCAGGCGGCGCATAATGTCGGTTTAAAAAAAAAACTGTTGGCTGGAAGTCAATTAAAAATGGAATCGTTCTGAAAATTTGGTCGCGTATTATTTATCCAATCTCAGTTTAAGGATATTTCTATCATTCCATACGGCGGTAAACAGTCTCAAAGAGACCGACCGCACCACCAGGGTTGTCAGATCTTTCTTCTTCAATTCTTTAAGTTTTTTTATTAAAGCTGTTTCATTTATATCAGTATACAATTGTTAGTCAGTAACTTTCTTTGAAAGCTAGTTTGCAAATATACTTTAAGCCGAGGAGTTTTGAGTGTGACAGAAAAAAATAACAAGCCATTCATTGTTATAATAATACATTCTTTAGTCCTTAAGAAACAATATAACTGAAATCAAGACAAAAAGTGTTTTCAGTGTTTAAGAACAACTAATTAACAAACCCTTGTTTCTCGTATATACTTACATTGTGCTTACAAATCCGAAAATTTTGAAGAATTGGCAACAGCATGTAATTTGTTGCGGTTGGAAGCGCCAGGATATAAGCTGAACCGGTACCCGGCCCGTCTAACGATCGATTCTGCCAGACAGAGTTAGGCCAGTGACCGCCGATGGCGTGGAAGAGACGGAGATAAAATATACGTGGTTATGCCTTGATGAAGTCTGGTTGACGAGAATGAAGTTCTGGTAAGAAAATTAAAGCATTTTCTGAGCAGTGTCGTGCCGTGTCAGGTTTATTTTTCTGATTTTAGTTTTGTATATAGAACTTTTGAGTTACGTTATATTTATTATTTTAATATAATATCATTATATATACAGTGGGTTTATAAAGTGTAGTATGTACAAACACCTAATGTAAAAAAACTTATAAGTGTGTATACGCATATTAATTATTTGTGTGGAACGCCTATGGTTAGGAAATTCCCACAGTTTAATGTCATTAAATTGACCTAAGAAATACTATACATGCATAAACGGACATGCTCTATCAAGTTAAAATATTTTTGACAATACAGTGATGCCGCTTCCACACAAATATAATAGTAACTTTGATTTTTTAAACGCAACACCATATATTTTATTTAATTTTCGAAACCCACATTACTTTCCTTAAAATTCTTATTAACTCTACTCTATACTTATACTTACCTAAGATACAAATTAATTTCCGTTTTTTTTGTACGAAAACGTCACTTTTAAAAATGCTGATAATTTTGAACTCTAAATCGCTGAAACCCTGAAATTTGGTAAATAGTTAACTAATACCATAGGGCTCTTTGCCTTAGTCCCAAATCTTAGTTGCAATATACAGGGTGGTTGAAAAATACACTTATTCTGGTAACTTGAAAAAGTGACCATAAGTCCTTTTTTTTCAAATTAATGTAACACCCTGTATATTATTACGGATTTGAAAAGCTGCTAAAATTCCTCTTATTCAATTTTCATTCGGTTATTAGTAAGTTAGCCATGACAAAAACTGATGTTTACGTATGTTACTATGGTTATCGTTTTGACATTTTATTAAGTTTAGATATAAGATAGAAATACACTTTAAAGTTATGGAAGAAAACTATACAAATGCAGTTCTTATGAATTTATTTATTTTATTTGGACAATGTGATGAATTATCGCCAGAACATGTATAAAGTTTAACGAAATGTACCCTAATTTACCGCCAATATATCTCAGAAAATTTATAAGGATCCAGAAATTTTTTTACTGAGTTTGGTTTAGCCTTAAAGGCTCCAAAAAGCTTGCCTCGACCCGTGACTTCTGACGATGACAACGAGATTAATGTAATTTTGGCATATTTTCGTGTATTTAATAATAAACTTAATGAAATGTCAAAACGATAACCATAGTAACATACGTAAACATCAGTTTTTGTCATGGTTAACTTACTAATAACCGAATGAAAATTAAATTGTATAGAAAATTTTACAAATCATGCATAATACGTAAAAAAAAATGGTTAAATTAGTTAGTTAGGTACAGGTATGATATTCACGAATTAAGGTGAGAGTATCAACATGCTTGCCAACCTATAACCTATTTCGCGTAGATTTATTTATGTTTTCTAGCTTTTATACAAAATTTAAAGAAAATCAGTATCGACATGATATTCTATAGGTAATAATAATTGACATATTTAATAAATATCAAGGAATTTCATAACTTATTCTAGGAGAATTGTATAGCGAAAAATATCGGGTAAGATTTTTTTTAACATTATTATGTCATTGTCACTTATTATTCTTTCACTATACAATTCTCCCAAAGTTAGCAATGAAATGAATTGATATTTTTGTAATATATCAGATACTACCTAAATAATCTACCGACGATATTGATTTTCTTTAAATGTTAGTTATTAAAATAATAAACTCAAAAAATCAACGCGAAATAGGTTATAGGTTGGTAATAGATTGAATGACGTTGAGAATTCCACCTTAAGAGGAATTTTAGCAGCTTTTCAAATCCGTAATAATATACAGGGTGTTACATTTGAAAAAAAAGACTTATGGTCACTTTTTCAAGTTACCAGAATAAGTATATTTTTAACCACCCTGTATATTGCAACTAAGATTTGGGACTAGGGCAAAGAGCCCGATGATACCTATTACTTAACTATTGACCAAAGTTCAGGGTTTCTGTGTTTTAGAGTTCAAAATTATCAGCATTTTTAAAAGTGACGTTTTCGGACAAAAAAACGGAAATTAATTTATATCTTAGAAACGGTAAGAGATAAGTATAGAGTAGAGTTAATAAACATTGTAAGGAAAGTAATGGGGTTTTCGAAAATAAAATAAAATATATGGTGTTGCATTTAAAAAATCGAAGTAACTATTATTTTTGTGTGGAAGCGGCATCACTGTATTGTCAAAAATATTTTAGGTTTTAGAGCATGTCCTTTTATGTACGCGACCAAATTTTCAGAACGATTCCTTTACTGGTTTGTCAGAAACGTCTAACGTTCCATCCACCGTGAATCACCCTGTATTAAGTATGTTATTTAGGATGTAATAGAATTTTCTCTATAAACAGTGAGTTGTTGTAGTCACGGTGCGAAAATACGCTGATAAATAAGATGCATGGTCTATTTTTGATTGATTGTCGTTGGTTATAGCCATCTAGCACCTCAGTTAAAGTCGTGGACCCATGAACAGAACTCGGTCCATCGGCAGTGATGTGTCAATAATAAAATGTATCATAAAGTATCCGAAGAAAATATTAATTGGGTAATATAATTTTAATATTCTTATAAATTCCCAGTTATAGAACCGAATCGTCCAACTAAAAATGCGTTTTAAAGTTCTCAGATTGTATAAACTTTTATACGGTAATAAGCCAAAAATAGCATTATAAGCAATAAACGAATTGCACGATTCCAACCAATATGTATCAATTAAACCATTAAGTTGTCACTACAAATCCTGCATAATTATATGGGTATGGCCTGCAGTAACTCATAAAAGGCACCATTTAAAGCTAACGAATGTTTTTACATTCGACTCCGATTCGTTTCCTTTGGTTGACTTTTAATTTCCTTTAACTTGCCGCATTTTTTTCAACGAGCATTGTATTTCACACTTTATTTGGTGTAAAAATTTAATTATCTCGTCATTAACCAACGTGCGTCGTAAAATTTAAATATTTCTTTCTTTGGAAAGTGTTAAACAATGTTTGTTGCGCCTTATACCCGGGTAATGATCGGTGGAAAAAGAAATAATTATTTTAAATGCATTAAGTTCGAGTAGTTTTTAAAGACAATAAAATAAAAGCATCAAATAATGTTACAGACTGCAACTAATGAGTCAGGCTTGTGACAGTGGCATATTGGCAATAAAACTCAGCCTTATAACGTTGGTACTATGGCAAGCTTTAACTAGAGTTTTAGCAATACAATATAACAAGTAACTTTAAATTTTTTCGAAAAAGACTATACATCCTGTAAATTTTCTTTTTTTTTTTCATTCTCCTAAAGGTAAGTTATCATCTTTTTGTTAACTTAGTAGTAACATGTTTTATTTAGAAAAAAGCTACAATTAAATATTTTTTAATACATTTTTTTAACAAACTTTTATAGATTTATTTTTAAATTTTAAAACGCAAACTTCTTTTAACAAAAACAGACAGAAAAGTTCAACATTTTGCAAATTGTATCAAATATGACGTATCATTTTGTTTGTTAATTAAATGTGATTTTAAAGTTTTTTTAAATAGTTTTAATGATATTTCAGATTTAATAGAATTTTTCAAGTTATTTTATTGTATCAAACCTTTATGAAAAATATTCTTATAGGCTAATGTTTAAGACACTCTATTCACATAAAAATTTTGATTAGTTCTTGTTTTAGAATTATATTATATATATTATAATAATTAAAAGAACAAATTTTTTTTAAACGATCAGGCAACAAATTATTTTTATTTTTATGTATAAAGATACAAACTAATTAAAAAAATTAAATTTCTGACTTTCAACAAATCTAAATTTTTAACATAAAATTAATTTTTGTACCGTGCGAGCAAAAATTATTTGCATCAAAGTGGGCCTGGATTAAAACGTAGGGATTGGTTTAGATCACAATGATATGGGGACGATATATCTAACCAAATCTAGGTTAAAATTTTGTAAAATTCTTATTATGACATGATATGCCAAACTAATGAGTAATAAAATAAGTAGACAAATACAAATTTATTTTTGTTGTTTACAAAATTAACAAAGTAAGAATATACAGAAAGAAAAAGAAAAATAATTACATAAATTGCTGAAATTGGCCACCGCCATACTCCAAGCATAAATTTACACGTCTCTTCATATTTTCGAAAGTGTTGACCAGCATCTCTGGAGAATTCTTTTTCGGGAAACAGCTAACCAGACACCAATTTTTTGAGGGTGCAATGTGGACTCTACAAAAAATGGGGATTTTCACTAGTCCACGTGCGTGTATTCTGAAAATTTACATAACCGGTGAGGTGAAACCAGGCTTCATCCGAAAAAAATTTCAGGTCTAATAAATTATTTATTTCCAATAAATTTTGGGTAAACCATTGAAAGTAATTCCAGCGTCTTTCAAAATCTGCGGCTTGTATTTCTTGGAATACTTGCATTTTATAAAGAAATAAATTAAGCTGCTTCTTAAGAATAGTCCTGCATGTTCCATAAGATCTTCCCACTTCTTCGGACAGGTGTCTTATACAATTTGTTGGCGTATTTTGCATTATTTTACGAACGTTTGCAACAAGTTCTTCTGTTCTTACAGATAGTCTTCCTGCTCCTTTTTTGTTGTATAGAACATGTTTCCCTAAACACAGCCACGGTTCTTTTCAGGCAATGATAAAAAAATCCCCAGCAATAAAAGCAACGTTAGGAAAATGTTCGTGAAAACCGTCCATGCACAAACCCGGATTGTATAGCCACTCACCATTTACTCTAACCCTGTTTCGAAAATACGCTTTAACCATAAATGTCTTGAGCTGTTTCGTAAAGCCCATTGTGTGAATTGTTCAAGAAATTGGAAAAAATCAAATTACTTGTAACGACTGTCAAAGATGACGGAATAACTGATTCAGGTAGTTACTGACACCCAACAGGTATTAAGCTCTACGGCTAAGAATTACATCCTTGGATGCAAGACTCTCTTTGATGCAAATAATTTTTGCTCCCACGGTATATTTTGTCACAATTTAAAATAACCCGCAATGATTTATTTTGTAAAATTTGTAATTTATCAAATAGTTCCTCAGAAGCACAATATAAAATGGAAGAACAATAAAAAAAATGTGGTAATAGTAGTATTAAATACAGTTTTTTTAGAAAACAAACTTAAATTAGAACTGATTCTTTTAAAATAAACTACTTTTCCGGCAATCCTCGATATGATACTTTCAAAATAAATAATATTTTATATGTGCGCAGATAATTATGTCAAAATTTATGGAATGTATAGTTACTTACTTAACAATATTTAATACTATACAGCTACTATAAGTTATTAAAATATGACAAACAAAAAGTATTGTACTTATACAATTAAGAATTGCGAAAACATCTGCTATTGACTTTATCTGTTTAATCAACATCTGCTTAATGGTGGTTAACAATCAATTAGATGTTGTGATAAATTTTTATTTATTCGCGAAATTGGTTTAATTAGGACGTTTCCAAATTATGTTTGCTTAAGTAGATACAATCATTATCCTATTTTAAGCAAATATTTTTTAACTCAGTAGTATAGGCCAATATTAAACATTTAGGCACACATTTTCGCCAGAGACGGCGCAGGCGTGTCTGCCGATCTAGCAGAGACTACTGTGGCTAGACCACTAGGATCAGAAGATATATAAATAGACATCAGTATAAATTAAGATAGAGCAAGATATACTTATCATTCTCTTCATCTTATTAAATCGACTAGACGTCAAATGCCAAGCAATTAGGTATTATGTAAAAAAAAAAAATTGAGTTAAATTTTTTTTTATGCCAGCTAATTTAAACCTGCTGTGGGCTATTACGCTACTACTTTCTATGCTAAAACACATGCACTGTGCATCGTTTCTGTTCGAATAGTCTGCTATTTATAGTCGATCAAAGCCTGCAGCCACCCTGAGCCACCAAATCCGCGGTCTATACCTACACTGAGAAAGTCTTCTATTCCTTATAAGAATTCACATACTCTTTATACAACTGTTTAATACTATACAGGGTGTTCTTTTAAGGTCGACGAGCGGCCATATCTCGGAAACTACTGGGCATAGAAACTTAGGAAAAGAAAATTCATAATTAAAGTGGCCATGAGAAAATTCTGGAAATAATTTTTAAGTTCCGCATTTTGCCGTAATTGAAAAGTAAATTTTAAAATTTTACATAACCCCGAAAATTCCACATTAAGGTATATGTTTGATAACACCAATTTAAAGCTTGGACAATTATGCATCATTTCGGTCCTATGCTCATTGGAGTACCGACTTTAATAAGAGTGGGGGAAGCTGTTGAAAGTGTAATCATTTAAATCGCTTATAAACGACTTATCCGATTTTAGCAAACTAAAGACTGTTTGGAAGAGAAATGTATACACTTTCATCAATCGTATTTAGTTGTCCATAATAGTTCTAAAAAAAATGCTAGAGGGCGCAATTTGCAATAACAATACATTTTTTGATTTTACTCCGAAAAAATAAATCATATGGTATAATTATGATACCTTAATCGAAAAGTAGATAAAATTTGCTAGAAAAAAAATTAAAACCGCAGCTCGATATCTCCGTTCGTTTCAGCGTTATCGCCAATAGAATAATTTTTAATACAAATTGCGCCCTCTAGCACATTTATTAAAAACTATCGTGTACCATTGGATACGACAATTGAAGGTACTTACCTTTCTCTTCCAAATAAGCTAACATTTAGTAAAATCGGATAAGTCGTTTAGAAGTTACTGCGATTTTTACACTTTTACTTGATAAGAGTGGGGGAAACTATTGAAAGTGTAAACATTAAAATCGCTGTAACTTCTAAACGACTTATCCGATTTTACTAAATTTAGGCTTGTTTGGAAGTACCTTCAATTATCGTATCCAATGGTACACGATAGTTTCTAATAATATTGCTAGAGGGCGCAATTTGTATTAAAATTATTCTATTGGCGATAACGCTGAAACGAACGGAGATATCGAGCTGCGGTTTTAATATTTTTTCTAGCAAATTTCATCTACTTTTTGATTATGGTATCATAATTATACCGTATGATTTATTTTTTCGAAGTAAAATGAAAAAATGTATTGTTATTGCAAATTGCGCCCTCTAGCATTTTTTTTTTAGAACTATTATGGACAACTAAATACGATTGGTGAAAGCGCATACATTTCTCTTCCAAACAGTCTTTAGTTTGCTAAAATCGGATAAGTCGTTTATAAGTTACAGCGATTTAAATTATTACACTTTCAACACCCCCACTCTTATTAAAGTCGGTACGCCAATGAGCATAAGACCAAAATGATGCATAATTGTCCAAGCTTTAAAATGGTGTTATGAAACATATACCTTAATGTGGAATTTTTGGAGTTATGTAAAATTTTAAAATTTACTTTTCAATTACGCCCTTTTGCGGCAAAATGCGGAACTTAAAAATTATTTCCAGAATTTTCTCATGGCCACTTTAATTATCATTTTTCTTTTCCTAAGTTTCTATGCCCAGTAGTTTCCGAGATATGGCAGCACGTCGACCTTAAAAAAACACCCTGTATGTGACGGCAACGCGCTTTCCTACTGTAAGAAAACCAAAGTTTCTAGACCGTTGTCTAGTGATTAATGTCACGGTAATTTAGCCCAGAGGAAATAGGAGTTAATGCTACCATCGAATGGTTTATAGCCATTAATGCTCTGAATACTCACAGTAATTATCAAGTTCTATTGGGGGTGTAATCTGGTTTTATACTGTATTAGTTCCGACTGGCAGTTGTAATGAAACTTTACATTAATCATAATAATATTTGCTTGCTACGGTTAATAAAGCATATACTCACCACTACAAATCAGTACTGTGGTTCTCAAAAATTTCAATAGCTTCTTGTGTGATATTTTTCTTGTCGTTTAACATTGCATTTGATTATCTATTATGCAACATGATTTATTAGGATGGTAGAATTGGTCCATTAATTATAAATACAAATGATGGATACAATTCGTTTTGGGGACGCTGTTCTGCTTTCTTAATTGTGGAGAAAGCGCTTTACTGGGAACAAAATGCGTCACATTGAGAAGATACAATTTATTCCTTAACAAAATTGCTGTACTAAAAGTAGTTCATTAGCCTACGACACTGTACCGATAAGAAAATTATGGCAGACATTAGAGATATCACCAATCAATAACACAGCAATAAGTGCCATTAAACAGTTATATGAACGGTCATACTCTAGGATAAAGTTGGGGGACACTGTTTCGACAACATTCCCAGTGACAAAAGGCCTTAGACAGGGCTGCTGTTTATCCCCAACATTATTCAAAATCTATCTGAACGAAGCACTAAAGAGATGGAGAAGATCATGCCAAGGAATGGGAATACAGCTCACAGTTGACGTAACACTCTACACACTTCACTTTGCTGATGACCAGATAATCATAGCACAGGATAAAGAGGATCTAGAATTTATGTCAAGGAAACTTTTCGGAGAATACGAAAACTGGGGTCTTACAGTAAATCTTCAAAAGACTAAATATATGTGCATTGGTGGAGAGAAAGGAAAGCTGGTATTAAATAATGGTACAGAAATTGATGCCTGTGATGAATACATTTATTTGGGAACAAAAATAACATATGGAATAACACAAAAGGAAATAGAGAGCAGAATAGGAGAAGGGAAAACAACAATTAGATACCTAAACTCGATACTATGGTCAAAAAACATCTCTTTTGAAAAGAATCGCTATATCTACTCCACAGTGTTTAAAAGCATCGTCTTATATGGAAGTGAAACCTGGCAGTTAACGAAGAACCTTGAACAAAAACTATTAGCTACCGAGATGGATTTCTGGCGAAGATCAGCTACAGTATCGAGAATAGATGGAATAAGAAATGAAAGAATAAGGGAAATAGTAAAGGTAGAAAAAACAATAATAGAGGACATTCAGCAAAAACAACTGATCTGGTACGGACATGTGCAGAGAATACCAACACAAAGGAGGAAACGAGGAAGACCAAAAGCCACCTGGATAAGCGGCATTCAAAGAGCAATTTATTTATTCTTGTGACCATACTATATATTATACCAATACATATAATTATTCAGTCGTATTTTTCGTCTTAAAACTTTCTAGGTGTACTTTTTAAGCTTTTTAAAGAACGGTAAACCTAATCTAATCTCAGAAGCAAAATAAATGTCAAGAAAATAATTTAAATTAATGCACTTTTCTGTGTTAAACACAAAGTAAGCCTGTCAAATAGGCATCTACCTCAATGATTTATTCTCAAATAATTACATTCAAAAGTAAAGACTTGAAAAGAAAAGAAAATTGATTCATCGCATTCAGAATGTATCCATTGCCTTGCTTCCGCTCCAACAGTCTAAATGCAATCCATTTATCATGGAAAATGTTCGCGGTTGATAAAGATTTAGTTGAGTTTTCTTTCGCCTCAGAGCTAATTCCCTGACTGGTAAAAAGAAAGTTTGTGTTTATCATTCTTTCATTATTTACAATTTGCTGTGGGTGGTTAATTATTGTGTGTTGAATATTTGTATCCTTTTATAATCTTTATACAATAAATTCGTCCATATTTCTATAAAATAGTGTCACTGCAGGGATCAGGATGCGCACACAATGTCCTCTAAGAAAGCGAAATAATAGGCAATTACTTTAATTGCCTCGCAAAAATTTTCACCTGCGGCCCATATTTTGCGTTTTTTGATATTGTAACGCAATTAATAAATATTTTCACTAAAGTCATTCTGTTAGTAACAAACATTTTTATAATTGACTGTAGGTACAATTAAGAAACATGTAGAGTGTTTTAATAATGTATATCTTTTTTATTTTAAAAACGCATTTTTACACGTTATTCCGTATATTAAGATGATCCGTTCTTTATTACAGCGGCGCACCCAGGATTTTATGTTAGGGGGGGGCCGCTAACCAGTGCCGGAAGCAATTTTTTTAATAAACTTTTAAGTTACGCATTTTTCTAGAACTTTGGAGCTTTTTTAACAGGTACTCTTGGAAGATCGCAATAGCCTAGTTCAATCGAGGTAAATATCTAAAAAAATTTACTTTAAAATATCCACTTTAATAATTATTCCGGACAAAACATACCACTCTTTTTACCAAATAAAATATAGGTAATAGTAATGACGACATATCCATAACTCAAATATATTTATTTAAAAATATAAATTAGTACAAAGCACAACAATAAATAATATTTTATAAATAATAGAAACCAAAACTTTTTTATAACACCTTTGCATTTGTTAAATATGTAAATCTAATTTTCTTCGACCCTTAGAAAGTTTATTTAAAATTTCTTCACAAGAAACAGGAACATTCTTATGAATAAATAAATTTGCCAAACCATTAAGTCTTACTTTCCCGGTGGAATTTCTTAAAAGTACGATTTTAAGTACTTTAATGTGGAAAATGACCTTTGAGAGGTACTGGTGGTGAAGGGTAACGAAAATTTGCAAAAGTTTTTTATATTGGGAAATATCATACATACATATACATACATATTGAATATATAGCTTAAACATATCGGAGGGTATTTCTTTGCTATCTGTAAACTTGTCGTTCCATAATTTAAATTCGCATATTAGAATGCTTTCATTATAAAAATTTTCAAAAAATGAATAATTTGCATAAAAAGAATGAAGGCTGAGAAAGCTTTGCAAATTTTCTACTTGTTTATTGGGACAGGGCAATAAACAGTTAAATAGCAAAACAATTTCCCTGTGATTAATGAATTGATCGTCTAGGTTGGTAATAAGTGAATCTAAGGTATACTGTACAAAAGTAATAAAAATTATATCGTTCTTTGTATCGCGCCTGGAAATTAAAGTTTTTTTTAGCGGGTTAGTGGGTATAGTTAAAGTCAATTTCATTGGGGGTTTGGGGGGGGGCCAAGGCCCCTTGGCCCCCCCCCCTGGGTGCGCCACTGCTTTATTACAACACTGTATGGTAATAATTCATATCGTTACAGGGTTACTTTTGTTAACAATGGGCTTTAAAATCAAATTAATAAATTGCAAGTTTTTATAAAAATTAGTGACGAACTTTTAAGATTTAACCGAAAATTTCACACCTATATTTTATAGAGCGTACCTAGTCATGAGAACGAAAAATATTTCCGGTAATTTTTCCTTAGGGAGATGAGAGTTTTGTCTGCGAGAATATACTCCGAACAACGATGTGACTTGCGTAACAAATACGTTAAAACTAATAATAGGGCGCGCGGCGATTGCCGATCGCTACGAACCCCCACCAACGTCTTGTTGGATTATAGGTTCTAACGGATACAATTCGTTTTTGGGGACGCTGTTCTGCTTTCTTAATTGCAGATAAAGCGCTTTATTGGGAACAAAATGCGTCGCATTGAGCAGATACAACTTATTTCCTAACAAAATTGCTGTATTAAAAGTAGTTCATTATTCAATCAGACTGTAATGGAAATAATGACTACCAATAAAAACATTGTTCTAGCAAATCTGGAATTGATATAAGACAAAAGGGGGTTTGATACACTAACAATTTATTTAATATGGGTTAATAAAAAAATATAAGCTATCAAGTTGAACAATGCATGATGGAGCAACAATGATCTTAAGAGCAGTAACCCCCTTTACCACAATGAAAATTGCCGAACGTTTTGCTGGTCAAACGAAACGAAAAAATAAAAATTGGTATTTAGAAAATAAATTCTACTTTAAATACCCCATCCAGAAAAGTAAATAACGATCGAAAATATTCCCAAAATTTTTTTTAGAATTTTTTTTTATTTTTAGTAACTTTGTAATATCTTAAACAATTCTTTATTGGTCAAAAGCAAAATGACTTTCCCGGGTGTAGAATGTTGTACCAAACAATTTTTCTTAAAGCCATTTTTTTATATCGGCCTTACTTTTTTCTCAAAAACTTTGGGCGCGTAAACCCACTTTACACGCTTAAATTCACTTTACGCGCCCAAAGTTTTTGAGAAAAAAGTAAGGAAGATATTGAAAAATGGCTTTAAGAAAAATTGTTTGGTACTACATTCTACACCCGGGAAAGTCATTTGGCTTTTGACCAATAAAGAATTGTTTAAGATATTACAAAATTACTAAAAATAAAAAAAATTTCTAAAAAAAATTTTGGGAATATTTTCGATCGTCATTTACTTTTCTGGATGGGGTATTTAAAGTAGAATTTATTTTCTAAATACCAATTTTTATTTTTTCGTTTCGTTTGACCAGCAAAACGTTCGGCAATTTTCATTGTGGTAAAAGGGGTTACTTCCTCTTAACATTAACTTTCATATAAAAACCATTGCTTTCCAATTCCAGTTCATTATTCAATCAGACTGTGCTGCTAATGGAACTGATTGCTACCAATAAAAACACTTGTAGCAAATCTGGAGTTTATATAACACTAAAGCAGGTTTGATACACTAGCAATTTATTTAATATGGGTTAATACAAAATAAACTATCAATACAAACTAAGTCTTAGCAAACCTGTTGTATTAGATCATGTTCCTCAGTGTAGTAGTGATAGTATAAGTGAATTTTTTCATGTTCGGTAAATCAACCAAGAAAAAACAAATCAAAAGGTAATTCGTATTCGGAAAAAGGGCTTAATATAATACTCAATTTCTTTTCTCCCATTGTCATAAAGCACATTTTCATCCAGTCGCAATTCTTATTACCGACAACAGAAGCCGCATATGCCATATAATTCCTCGTCTTATAAAGCATGAACGACGAAGCAATATACGAAACATAGTTACATATGCAAATTGGCTACCCAACTTATTGTTGAGCTTGCTTTCGTATCGTAAAGAAAGATATACATGGTAACTGCGGTTTATAGGCTCTCCACCCCATCAAGCGACGAATAAACTTTTGTTATTACCCAAGAGCCACGGAGGACGAGAATTTTTATCAAGGTTTATTTTAAATTTTTTGTACCGTCTGTAGCTCGCTCTCGTGGGAGACGTATATGTGGAAATTTAAAGTTACACTTTTAATTTTAAAGATTTTAATAAGTTAGGAGAAAGACATGTTTCTTTTTTAAACGAAACTTCGGAAACTGAATTGCTATCTTTTTTATTTATTCATTGGAGTGAAAAATATAATACAAAAAGGGAAACTATATCGGCTAGAGACAAAGTACCTACCGTGCGAGCAAAAATTATTTGCATCAAAGAGGGCTTGGATTAAAAAACGTAGGGCTTGTTTTAAATCACAATGATATGGAGACGATACACGGAAAAAAATCCCATAAAGCGCTACTATACTTGAATTAAAATAAAATTGTTAGTTCAAGAAAAGGATAAACTTGAATGTATAATTGTTCTATTTTTGGCAGTTAAGACAACCATAATTTTGGCTTAATTACTGCTACTTTTAAGTCAATAAGAGAGATTAGTTTAAAATAAAGAATAGGAATAAGTTAGATTAAATTTTACTTTATATTGTTTCAAGAATTGCTTAACTTAAAACAACTAAAGTCTATTTTTATTCGAGATGGACACGATATAAACATTGCCAGCGCGTGATCAGCGCGTGATAGAAGGGATTGTCCAAATCTTATTGGTCGTTCCGATGGAGGATCAAACGATCGTGCCGCTTTTAACACCTGCATCTCCAGACAGTCTGGCTATTGTTTTTATACAGTATTGTAATAGGCCTCTTTGACGATTTGCGTGTTTCTAAAAGATTTTGAATAGGCATTAGAAAATATTACACCAGAAAAATGGCAAAAATGTATTGCACATGTCCGGGAAAATGTGGGAACTAGACAACATCATGGAGATCCAAGTGGAACGCCTTGTGATTCACGTTAGCGAGAATGAGGATACAACCTCAACCAGTAGTGATTCAGATCTATCTGAATAGTGCTTTTTTTATGTATTAAAAATACATTTTTTACTTTTACTACTTATGTGACCAATATATACACGGTTGCCCACAGGTTTTTTTTTCACAGGGTGAAAATATAAAATATACTTATAGAAAATAAGTGATTTTTAAACATATTGTGCAGAAAAATCGTACGATAAAATAAACTTTCAAAAAGCAGCAACGCCCTTTCCCTCCGCCTTATCACCTTTGCGGGCCATCCATCAGATACCAACATATCTTGCAAATATAAATTGCTCTTTGTGTTACCGAATAGTTTATACTAATTTGTGATGGTAAGTGAACAAAACAACATAAATTTATTTTTTATTAAAAAAAAAATAGGAATTATGTTCTAAAAAAAATATGTGATCTGACCTATCCAACTGTAGTACCATGATGCTGCCGAATGTGGTACCATTTATGGAATTACTGTTATAAAGTTCTTAAAACCCTAAGGTAGGAATGTAAAATTAATTTTGCTCGATCTCATACCGGTTTGGCATAAAAAGCTGTCAAATAGGTTAAAATAACGATTTTCAATTGTTTATAGCTCCTAAAGGTATAATTGAATGTTTTCAAGTGATATATTATTATACTTGTACTTTTATGTAGAAACAAAAAATGTTAAAATATATACGGTGTCCCATTTAAAAAAAAAAACATTACTTTGGTCTGCCACGTTTTTCTAGGACACCCTGTACAACTAAAATTATTATGGTCTTATAAATCCTTTAAAACCCTAAAACTCTTGTCTAAAACTTTTTTTTGCTAAACATTATACTTTACGAAATAATCGACCGTTCTAGTTCTTTATACTCACCCTGTA
Organism: Polydrusus pterygomalis; assembly: GCA_963969555.1. NCBI lineage: Eukaryota > Metazoa > Arthropoda > Insecta > Coleoptera > Curculionidae > Polydrusus > Polydrusus pterygomalis. Next base: position 29,377,015 of record OZ018379.1, read on the forward strand.
TATCAATAGATCTGACCCTACCCACCAACCTACAAAATGTGTAATTGTTCATATAGCATTTTTCACACCAAAATTAATTTAAAAAAATTTTGCACAAATAAGATTTTAACGATTCTAAATGCGGCCCTTATAAATATAGCTATTAGGGAAATCACGTGCTCATGGCATGCTTTTGTTTTGGTCGTGTCCATCTCGAATAAAAATAGACTTTAGTCTATATGAATTGGCATAACTGTTGTCAACTTTTTAATAAAAACAAGGTTATCTTTATGGGGATGATACATATGTTTAAACAAATAGTTATTATACACAACTTGAAAATATATTAATTTTGAATTGATTTTTCAGTTCGAAACAAAGACATAAGCTTGTACGCGTATTAGTTGTATTAATTTTGGCTATACTTGCCACCACTTGCCATTTGACTGTTGAACTCGACGCCTCGACCGATCGGCATCGGTAGCCTTATTTGTGATTTTGTTTAGTTTAGTGCGTAAGTTATGGAAGAAATTCTGCAAGAGTGTTCTATATAAGTACCTAAGTAAGAGTTTTTTATTTTATATAATAAAATATAAGAGTTAAGATATTTTGTTAGTTAATGTAGTTAATATGGATTGGAATATTTTCATGTTAATAAAAGTAATCTAAAAATATACGTTTGCACTGAATTTCTTTCCTTACTATTCCTCGTACTAAACTAAACGGAATTCACTTTGTTTTAATAATTGTTAGCTTTCTTCTGCAAGAAATATGCTAAATTTCATAGAACACGTGGTCCTCACAACCAGAGGCAAAATAACAAAGTTTTGCTTTTATTAGTGATTTCCATAAAAATAAGGTCTGCATATGGGGAAGTTTTCGTAACTTATGTCGATATGAATCGCGTAATGGTAATGTTACTTATATATTTTTTAAATTGCTTTGCAGTCGGCCTGGTATTTCCGAATCTTAAACCATAGACTTACCAGATTTGTGTTTGCAGCTAACTTGCACATGGGTCAACTAAAGGCAGCCATTAGATAAAAGATTAGTAATGTTACTTTAAGTGTACTCGCTATTAAACCAAGGAACAGTAGTGGTTCATTTTAATATTACTATACTCAATGAAAGATTATTTGATGTTGAATTAAATTTTTAATTATTTAATTTCAAGAAAAGCCGTATTTGTCCTATATTTGCTTACTTTCAGCATTAGATTAGAATTAAATTGAGATAAGGATAACGAATACTCACCTAAAGTTTACTTGCTTTTACATTATGATAACTTAATATTGGTTAAAATACTACTAAACTTATGCCAGTGTTACTTACTGTTGTTTTAAGAATACCATGCTTTGAATAACAAGCATACTTGCTCTTGAGGATATACGAAACTAGTGTATCCTTCAGTGGCGCACCCAGGGGGGGGGGCCAAGGGGGCCTTGGCCCCCCCCCAAAACCCCCAATGAAATAAAAATTATGAAAGTGGATAAGTATTTTAAAAAGTCAGTTTTCTTAGATTTACCTCACGGGCCTCGTTTGAGGGGGGCTAGGTGGGGCATTTGCCCCCCCCCCTCCCCCTGGAAGTTGACTTATTGACAAAAGTTGACTTATTGAGGTTTAATATGGTTTGATTGAATTTATGAATTTATTATTTCGAGTTTTCCTTTATATTTTTGTTATTATTTTGGGGTAGTAAAGACTTATTTTAATAAAAATAAACAGTTTTAATGCCAAAACGACTATGAATGTTTGAGAACAATTTTAGCTCATTAAGTATTGAGCAAAAAATTGAAATTAAAATTAAGGGAAGACCTAAACTCTCGAAATTAACTTGATACATACCACAAAGTGTAAATCTAGGGACTTATTGTTGCTGCAAATAAAAACAGATGAATGAACTTTACTTTTAAACAATGTACCTACCCACTAATGAAAAATAAATTAGCCTTTCTATTTTTTATCTTATTTCATTTTCAATAGAATAAGAAGGTAATCATAAATTTTAAAAATATTTACTATAATAATTATTGACCAAATTTGGACGTGGTCTTAAAAAAATTTCGCCTGCGGCGCATTTCGCCTACAGCGGGCTTTTAGTACACCCCCAAGTCAACAAGTCACAAGCCGCCAATGCCCCCCCCCCCCTAAGAAACCGATTAACGACTCCCATGACTAGGCTATTGCGATCTTCCCTGCAAGAGTACCTGTTAAAAAAGCTCCAAAATTCTAGAAAATTGCGTAACTTAAAAGTTTATTAAAAAATTTGCTTCCAGCACTGGTTGGCGGGCCCCCCCTAACATAAAATCCTGGGTGCGCCGCTGGTATCCTTAATTAAAGCCTATCACTCTTGGTTATAGTATAAATTTTTTTCCGTGTATATCTAACTAAATCTAGCTTAAAATTTTGTCAAATTCATATTATGACATGATACGCCAAACTAATGAGTAATAAAGTAAGTAGACAAATACAAATTTATTTTTGTTGTTTACAAAATTAACAAAGTAAGAATATACAGAAAGAAAAATAATTACATAAATTGCTGAAATTGGCCACCCCAATGCTCCAAGCATTAATTCACACGTCTCTTCATATTTTCGAAAGTATTGACCAGCATCTCCGCAGAAATGTTACCACATTCTTGGATAATCCTTTCTTGTAATTGTTCTAAATTTGTATTTACACAATTCATACTTGCACTTTATTAAGGAAATAAATTTAGCTGCTTCCCACTTATTGGAACAGGCGTCTTATACAATTTGTTGGCGTATTTTGCATTATTTCACAAACGTTTGCAACAAGTTTTTCTGTTTTTACAGATGGTCTTCCTGCTCCTTTTTTGTGTTGTATAGAACCTGTTTCCCTAAACACAGCCACGGTTCTTTTCAGGCAATGATAAAAATCCCCAACAATAAAAGCAACGTTAGGAAAATGTTCGTGAAAATCGTCCAAGCACAAACCCGGATTGCATTGCCACTCACCATTTACTCTAACCCCGTTTCGAAAATACGCTTCAACCATGAATGTTTTGTGCTGTTCCGTAAAGCCCATTGTGTGGATTGTTCAAGAAATTGGAAAAATTAGTGATGAATCAAATTACTTGTAACGACTGTCAAAGATGACGGAATAACTGATTGATTGTTAATTCAGGCAGTTACTGACACCCAACAGGTATTAAGCTCTACGGCTAAACATTATACGTCCTTAGATGCAAGACCCTCTTTGATGTAAATAATTTTTGCTCGCACGGTACATACTCTGAACATTTCAGGTCAGTATTGAAAAAATATGACCTGACGGTAGCAACTAAATAACAAAACGTCAATTTTTGAAACTTATACAGTGTACACGGATAGAGTTTGAAAGAGGAAAATATTTTTTATTATTAGGTATAGAAACAGCACAAGCAGAAAGAATTACTTTCTCTAATATGCCTACTAATAAAAAAGTTTTTTCCACACTAGTGCGGAAAAATTTTTCGGCACGATTATGTCAAAATCAATAATATATCGATAATTATAAGTTAACTCATAAATTCTATATTTTCGGGAAAATTATTGGCAGAAAACTAGTAGGCTCCATGTAAGACCTTAGTAGAATCTCTAAATAAGATACGGTATAATTGCGTGGCGTGGGATCTACAAAAACTACACTCATTTACTCTACAATTCAGATATTTTAAATGTTCGATCACTGTATATATTATCAACTGCTGTATTAACACATAAAACCTCCACATTAAGAAATTACATTAATCACCCATATCAGACGCGCAATCATATAAACGGACAGTTGATAATTCCTAACAGCCAGTAAAAATATTAGTTTTAAATTTATTCATTACTTGGCTCCTAAAAATTTATAATGCTCTACCACTAGAAATAAGAAATATTAAAAAACAGCAAAAAGTTTAGAAGAAAATGTAAGACTTTTATAAGTAGCTTCTTAATAAATTTAGTATATTATTTTAAAAATTAATCCTTCTCGCGCATTTTGATAATAAGGCACCCAAGTGCATATAATATACTACTGTACATTACTCTTATTCTTATATTATTATATATACTCTATAATATTTAAGGATAGTATTATATAATCGCTTTTCTACGACCATGGAACAATACAGGTATAACATATGCAATTTTGATAAAGTTATGTTAGTCATAATCCACAGAGTAAATTATAGCAGTTGTGATAATATGTGCTCATAACCCAACAGTCTTGTCAGTCTTCGACCAATCATAATATCGAATATTAAATTGATTTATATCCAAACAGGCTGACTTATTTTGGAGAGCTGGCCAACAAGTATAAAGCTTTAACACTATATGGACACAATATTCTATGCTAAAAACTACTCTGGTAATTAACAATAATGTTAATATTAGCAAGTATGGCAAATTGCGGGCATTTTTGACGCGAAGATCAGAAGGTTACATTCCGAAAAGGGCCAAAATTTTTACACCTAAAGAGATAAAATATAATAAATTCTATAAATAACAGTTGTGTGATATTTTTGTTTAACCCTGTATATTGGTCATAGAAAAAGCATAGTATTTTACTCGCATGATGATTACGACCCTCGCCTTCGGCTCGTGTCTCGTGTCGCAAACTTCATCCTCTTGAGTTATAGCTACTATTACATGCTCATCAAATAATATACTCTTGATTTAACCTTCATAATACTTATTTAATAACATTAAGATTACTGTATTATTAATTAGAATAAAATTTTGCCTATACAGGGATTTAGTTCTCTGGTGCAAAACTAAAAATTTCAATAGGACTATAAAAAGTATATATAATATAAGTCATATAGACATTTCTTTTCAGCAATATGTATTATATTATTATTATTATTATTTTGATATAAAATACACAATTTCGGTTTAAGACTAAATATTAATCCAATTTCGACAGGTGTTAAGGCTATAAAACTAAAATTAATTTAACCTTCGATCCCTTTCGAAATATCATTTAATAAAAAAAGGATCCTCATACACTAATTTATAAGATTATGAACGATTATTTGAGACCCAACCAATCAATCGTAACGTATTATTAAGGAATATCAAATTACCCCACCGTATTATTTTCCTCTTACAAAAAGTTAAATCCAAAATGAGTGGTTTTGTTTGAACATTATTTATTTTTACAAATCTGCTAAAAAGGGGGTTATTTTTGAAAAGGTTTAAGTTATAGGCGATTAATAAATATACTACATACTGTGAGATCATTAGCAATAGTTATGTAACTGCTTGCTGAAGCATATAATATTTGTTTGTTTTTAAATAAATAAAATCGCGTCTGTAACCTGGACTTAGCTGACTTTGCCACCCTTAATTCTACATTGATTCTGAGCAAGAACTTCTACATATATGTTAGCTTTTAGGCTGACATGTACGACACACGCAACATACTCTATCAGGGGCTGGAAAAAGCACAACCTTAATAGTGCCTTGAAAGGATGCATCTTCCAGATAAGCAGAACGTTTCACGGAGATATCACCCACTGGATAAAGTAAAAATCATCTCTAAGAGTCATTGGGGCTTTAACTCAGCTGGGGGCAGTGGATTTTTGCTTCTAGTAGATAAAGTGCAGGTCATTTGATCATGCCAATTGAGCGATTTGTCGTATCTATGTGTGAACATATAAGAAACTGATAAATAGATAATGTCATGGTTTTAACTTTATTGGTTCTTGTCTGACACGACCTAACCTTTCCATACAGAAAAATGATTATATGCTTAATATTGCCTTTATTTAATTGATATTGTCTGCATTATAAGAACTCCCATTACCTACCTTACAGCATTTTCTTTCTACCTGGTAATCCAGAGAGTATTTATTTGTAATGATTTATTATCTTTCCAATCAGCGTAACTATGGTCTGTCCCTTTTAACTTGAACAAAAATGTACTAAAGTATGTTCAATGACCGCTGACCGTTACGTCACGACTAGTGCTTATCGTTCTAACATTTGTGAACTAGGTGAGATAGTAAATTCGCGTCAATAATGTCCTATAATTTTACCAGTTAAAAAAGTTTTATTGTCATTTTTGATCAATATTATTTCGAAAATGTCACAGTATTGTGAAAAAGAACAAACATTCATTTAAAAATTATTTGATTATTTTCAAAGAGAAAGTAAGGCCGTAAAGACTCGTTTATCCTTAAACGTGTGAGTGTCAAAAGTTGTTGAGGTGTATACAACTTTTTGGTACGGAAAAGTATACCGAGCTTCTGAGCCTTGGCGATTGCCACAACGTGATTATGCCAAGACATATTTCCTCCCAGGTTGACACCCAGCAAATTAATAGACGAAGTCAGTGGAATTGTGTGTCCTGCCATAACGATATCGGGTTCTGCAATGTTAACCATCTTAGAGAAAACTGCTGCCTAGGTTTTTTGAGCGTTAAATTCGACTTGGTTACTGTCACCCCAAGACAAAATTTCTTCCAGGTCTTTATTTAGACGTGATACCTCATGTTGTCTGCGAGGATGTGCGTCAGCAGCCGATGTTTGAGATTTCAAAGTAAAAGATGAGATAAGTGTGCTGTCGTCAGCAAAGCTATATATTGGAGTTTCTGTTTTCGCTAGAAGGTCGTTAATGTACAGTAAGAAGAGAGTGGGGGATAATATGGACCCTTGAGGAACACCAGCATTGATGGTGAAGGTGTCTGAGAGAAACCCGTCAATCGCCACTTGCAGAGAACGGTCCTTGAGGAAGCTAGACAACCATGAACAAAATCAACCAGGCATACCATAAGAAAGCAGTTTACTTAGGAGCCCCTCGTGCCAGACACGGTCAAAGGCTTTAGAGATGTCCAGTGCAATAGCCCGGGACTCCCCATGATGTTCGATTGCGTTGCTCCAACGATGTGTGACATAGGCTAGAAGGTCTCCTGTTAATCTGGACTTACGAAAACCATACTGATGGTCGCTGATAATTTTAAGGCCTTCTAGGTATTTTAGAAGTTGTTGGTTAATAGCTTTCTCCATGATCTTTGATATAACTGAAAGCAATGAGACTGGTCGATAGTTGTTTGGCAGGGTTTTCTTGCCTTTCTTTGGTATAGGCTGGACTCGCGCCTTTTTCCAGCAAGATGGAAATATTCCTGATGCTGATGCTTTGGGAGTTTCGTGTTCAACAATCCAACGAATTAGACAAAGGGGATAGAAAAGATTGTAGATTTTAGGAATCGCAATAATTTAGCTATTTTGTCATCCCATGGTCGACAACACGAAATTCATGAACATGAACATACCATAAGAGAGCTTATTTATGGGATGTCTAGAGCAGGTGAACACGTTACCATTCGCTCAACACAACTAAACCTTAAAATCATTATTAGTGTTGAAGTATCCACTGGTTCATTAGCGGACTGTTTAAACAAAATAAAATTTAAATGGTCTAAGTGCACTGTATCAAACAGGTGTTTTTTTAATAAAGCAACCCCATATAGCCCAAAAATGATTAGAATATTTAAGAGAATTTAAGAATAGCGCAAACTCTTAATTTCCCTTAAAACCTGTTTTTCTGGAAGAAACCTCTATATACAGTAGGCGAAGTTGGCAAGATGATACACCTCAAACAGTTAAAAAAAATCGTCAGAGGGTGAACGATATATTATTCTACATGCTGATTCAGGAAATGGATTTGTGAATAATGCAAGTTTGATAATCAAGTCTGGCCTGAAATCTGGTGGTTATCATGATTCGATGAATAGTGAAAACTTTGAGAAATGGTTTAAAGAAAAATTGTTAACAAACTTGGAAGAACCGTCGCTTATTATCATGGATAACACCACCTATCATTCTGGGCTAACTAGAAAAGTTTCAAATACAAGTTGGTTAAAAAGATTACTTGTTGCATGGTTAGAACAAAGGCAATTTCCGGTTTCACCATTCGCAATGAAGGATCAGGTCTGAATAAACGCGTTTGTATTTTACTTGTTCACATGCATCCGTCTTTAAGTAGATCAATCCTAAGACAAATCAGAATCTTTAGTACCGGTAAGTCAAATTGACTGAATTAATATACGACGTACCGCAAATATGGCGAATATGACGTAACGATCAGCGGTCATTGAACAGACTTTACATTGGTTAATCCATGGACAAATAGCACTTGTATCGTATTTGTGGCATTGTCATTTACAAGTGGATTGTTGGTTGTTTGCCTTTGAACAATAAAGAACTTTTCAATTTCCATTAATAATTGCGATTGATAGGTACGCCTAAGGTAGTGAATTTTTACAACAACAACAAAAATAATTAAAAACCCTTCTATCTACCGGCGAGCAAAAATTATTTGCATCAAAGAGGGCCTTGCATCTAAGGACGTAATGCTTAGCCGTAGAGCTTAATATCTGTTGGGTGTCAGTAACTACCTGAATTAACAATCAATCAGCTATTCCGTCATCTTTGACAGTCGTTCAAGTAATTTGATTCATCGCTAATTTTTCCAATTTCTTGAACAATTCACACAATGGGCTTTACGGAACAGCACAAAACATACATGGTTGAAGCGTATTTTCGAAACGGGGTTAGAGTAACTGGTGAGTGGCAATACAATCCGGGTTTGAGCATGGACGATTTTCACGAATATTTTCCCAACGTTGCTTTTATTGCTGGGAATTTTTATCATTGCCTAAAAAGAACCGTGGCTGTGTTTAGGGAAACAGGTTCTATACAACACAAAAAAGGAGCAGGAAGACCATCTGTAAGAACAGAAGAACTTGCTGCAAACGTTCGTGAAATAATGCAAAATACGCCAACAAATTGTATAAGACGCCGTCCCAAGAAGTGGGAAGATCTTATGGAACATGCAGGACTATTCTGAAGAAGCAGCTAAATTTATTTCCTTATAAAGTGCAAGTATTATAATTTTGTAAACAACAAAAATAAATTTGTATTTGTCTACTTATTTTATTACTCATTAGTTTGGCATATTATTATGTCATAATATGAATTTGACAAAATTTTAACCTAGATTTGGTTAGATATATCGTCCCCATATCATTGTGATCTAAATCAAGCCCTACGTTTTTTAATCCAAGCCCTCTTTGATGCAAATAATTTTTGCTCGCACGGTACCAATTTTTCCTCTGTACCACTGCAGACACACTATTTTCTTTTCTGTCATAAAATACCTCCAGAAACAAAAAAAATTATAGAAAAATTAGGTTAAAACTTCATTCTTCATTTATCCAAATGTTTCAAAAACATCCCCCCTTGTGCATATCAAAATAATCCTGATTACTACAATCAAAATATTAAATTTCCATCTCTGATAATAACTAAGGCATCAAGATTGGAACTTATAAACCGCTTAAGGGGAAAGTTGGGTCGAGGGGGACTTGAACGCCGCGTATTTAGCATGTTTGTGTCGAGAGCGAAAAGCCTAAGTAAGCGCCCAGAGGCATATACGGCCGCAGTTCTCGAGGAGATTTCCATTGCAATCTAAACATTCGGGACTCCGGAAGCAACAGTCGCACAAATCTAATAATCAGATTTTATGACGGGAAACGGGTATAAATGGTAAGTTGTTATCCTTTGTATTGCCAAACCTTTCTTTAGAATAACAGCGGTGTGGATTTACCAACAAAAAATGGAATTATTTACAATCAATGTTTTTGCAAATTAATGTTAGACTTAACTTGTTCTTAAAACAAAGCGTTAACACCTGATACTGGGTTCTTCCTAAAAGTTCCCAGTTCAGTAACGGGCCGTAGAATATAGCGCTCTTTCATTGTGCAAAAGAAGCTGTTTGGTTGCACAGATTCTTAAATGAGTTACGTATTGCTACTAAAACTGTAAAAATATTTGTGGACAACCAGGCAGCTATTAGATTAGGTTCTAATTCAGAATATCACAAACGATCGAAACACATTGATGTGAGGTATCATTTCGTTCGTGATATTATTAGTAATAAGCATATAGAATTATAATACATAGAGACTAAGGAACATTTAGCAGATATCTTTAAAAAAACCCACAGCAAAACTGCAGTTTTGTAATTTACGAAATAAATTAAATCTGATTTAGTAACATTCAAATTAAGTGGGAGTGTTGAAATTATATTATACGGCCTTTTTGTATTTTGAATGTTTTTGTGCGTTCCTAATTTAAGTGTCATTTTCTAGACCCGTTCTGTAAAAGACATTAGGCAGACCCATATGTTTGCCTTTAGCTTCGGGTCGATTTCCTAGAAAGTAGCTTTCTAGTTTTTAATGATACTTGTAGCCCTTATTAGTGATCTTAGTCGTTTGAGATCCTGTAACGAGTGTCAACTGCGTTGACCACGGCTCTCGAGACTCCGTTTTGTGTAACACGTATATTACTCTTAAAATATAATTACACTGTTTTACAACAAGTGTTGAATTTCATTTTAAAAATAATAAAAAAAAATAGTTTTCTGATACATTTCTAGTTATGAAGAAATCAATATAAAAAAACAGTTACACACTTTTCAGGTATGTCACAATATATTATTTTCGCAAACACTATTATATTATCTTCTATAACTGTGTAGCGTTAGATCACAGGCCTGCATGAAATTTGTTATGACGTGATTTTTGCTTGTTGAGCTTAGTTTTAATATAGAAATAACTAATTAAAATACAATTGATCTCTATCACCCACAGATTTTTTTTTGCAAAAAAAAAGAAAAAATATAAAAAAAACTTATAATTGGCGTTTTAATACATTTTAAAATGAATGTAGTACTTCAAATTCTAAACGATTGACGAATAAAAAATGATTTTCTGTGGTGCTACACACCTTCCGACTGGAGACTTTTTATCGACTTCAAAAAGGAGCTTTACAGCTGTTCTTTTACATAATGACAATGTTTTTGCTTCTGTTTCGGTCGGCCATACAGTTAAGTTAAAGGAAAACTATGAAAATTTAGAGGAATTACTTTTAAGAATACAATATAAAAATCACTTCTCTTAGGTCAGCAGTCTGGATTTACTAAATTTCCACGTTTCCTGTGCGAGTGGTCTAGCTAGCGAGAACAGCATTGGATAAAAATAGACTGGTCACAAAGAGAGACTTTAACACCTGGAAACAAAAATGTAATTCGCAAAAGTCCTATTGACCCTCAAAAAGTTTTACTTCCACCACTTCACATAAAACTTGGACGTATGAAACAATTTGTTAAGGCATTAAACAAAGAAGGATATTGTTTTAAATATTTGTGTAAAACATTTCCGGCTCTGTCAGAGGCAAAATTAAAGGAGGGAATCTTTGTAGGGCCGCAGATTAGCAGCTTGATGAAAGATACAGAATTTGAAAAGGTAATGGAAGATAAGAAAAAACATGCATAGAGTGCTTTTAAAGAAGTTGAACATAAATTACTACTATGTTGAGATCGTTGAAAATATGCTGGAAAATTTCAGGAATTTCAGAATATGAGCATAAAAATTCACTTTTTACATTCCCATTTGGACTAATTCCCGGAAAATCTTGGGGACGTCGGTGAATAGCAAGGTGAAACATTCCATGAATATATTACAGAGATGGAAAAAATATACCAGGGGCGCTGGGACACAAAAATGATGGCCGATTTCTGTTGGAACAGAAAAACAACCAAAAGCTTTTCTGAAAAAATAAAACATTTTTTGAAGAAGCGTAACGAATAAATTACCATTTATAATAGTTTATATGTGTATATTTTTGTATTTTTTTTCCTAATATATTAAAAAAACTAGCTTATAAATGAAATAAATCGTGTTTTTTTCTATATTTTTGGATTTTACCGGTTTGAAAAATAACCTTACGTGATATAAAAAAACTGAAAGCAGATTTGAAATCAGCGCTACCCAATTACTAGAAAAAAGTTAAAATTTTTAAATAAACTTTCAAAGTGTTAAAAATGCATGCCTGTGTAATGAATGAAATGAATATTAAAAAGTCATGCATAGTAAAAACGTTCGTATAGCGTTGCATAGTATATAGTTTCTCTACAACATTATCATTTGATATCATTAGGAAACTATAAATAATTTGACTAATAAAAAATTTTAAAGACACTTATATTTAGTATATTATCTTTTTCTTAATAAGTACACATTGCAAATGCATCTAATATAATTAATATTACCTACCTTTGCTTTTAAACACATGCGGTAGATCTAGGACAATCGGCAAAAATTTGTCATCATTGATTTCTGTTAAAACGATTTCTGATCGAGATAAAATGTAAACAATTTTGCCTCCTTATATTACATGTCTGCGGTCTAGAGTTTATAAGATAGATACGAATATATTAAAGTGTTTTTAGTATTGAAAATACTATTGGGATCATGTTTACGCAAACTTTGCATTGCATGTCAATGTCGCTCATGTCGATGTCGCGGCCAACAGCGCAATATCTAGATCGGTCTTGTAACATAATACACTCTGATAAGACTTGGTAGAAATATAAATATGAATCAGCGTAAAGTCGGCAAGTAAATAATGAATAATGTTTAGTTTAGTTTGTGTTTTAAAGAACGCCATAGTAACTTTGTTAAAAAGTGTTTTATTGAGATAAGTTATAACTAAGGTAAGTTCACGTTATTTAAATCGGAATATTATATCGAAAAAAAAAAGCGGGAGGCAAAAAGTTGGAGCACAATAATTGCATATTACAGGGTCCGCCCAAATTTGGTTAACAAATGGGATAATTTTTTTATTATTGATTTCTCAGAAAATGTTATTGTACCGTTGGGTAAATAAGTATAATTTAAAAATATAGCATAAGTAGGCTTAGACAATATGACCGATTGAATATAAGGCAATTGTTTACCTTGGTTGGTCTGCTATGTGCAAACAAATTAACATTAATTAATTAATATTAATTATTCTTAGAAATAAAACCATACATTTAATATAATATGTTTTAGTTAATATACAGGGTGTCCCAAACGTAATGGGACACAGAGCAACAGCAGGCTCCTTAAGGCGAAATAATGCGATTTATTTAAACTTGCATTATCCCAAAATTGATAACAACCAAGATAAAGGGTGTCAAACTTTAATTTTTGTTTTCGTTTTTTTTGGATTATTTATAGTTCACCTTGGTTGGTCTGCTATGTGAGTATTATTGTTTATAAACAAATTAATATTAATTATTCTTAGAAATAAAACCATTCATTTAATATAATATGTTTTAGTGAATATACAGGGTGTCCCAAACGTAATGGGACACAGAGCAACAGCAGGCTCCTTAAGGCGAAATAACGCGATTTATTTAAACTTGCATTATCCCAAAATTGATAACAACCAAGATAAAGGGTGTCAAACTTTTATTTTTGTTTTCGTTTTTTTGGGATTATTTATAGTTCACCTTGGTTGGTCTGCTATGTGAATATTATTGTTTATAAACAAATTTATATTAATTATTCTTAGAAATAAAACCATACATTTAATATATTATGTTTTCGTGAATATACAGGGTGTCCCAAACGTAATGGGACACAGAGCAACAGCAGGCTCCTTAAGGCGAAATAACGCGATTTATTTAAACTTGCATTATCCCAAAATTGATAACAACCAAGATAAAGGGTGTCAAACTTTTATTTTTGTTTTCGTTTTTTTGAGATTATTTATAATATGTTTTAATTAATATACAGGGTGTCCCAAACGTAATGGGACACAGAGCAACAGTAGGCTTCTTAAGGCGAAATAATGCGGTTTATTTTAAAGCTGTGTCAGGTATTTTCAATACATAGGATGCTTGCGTAAGGTGCAAGATCTGTGAATTTTTCGTTTATTAATGTTGTTGCAATCCTGATTTGTTCGAAAATTCAAATCGATGTACCGAAATTTCTAAGCAGTAAATAAAACAGGTCGATTTTACATAAGCAACAAAATACATCACGAAGTTATTATTAAATTTGAATCCCTTTCTCTCGGCGTCGGAGAAGATTATTTCTTTTCGGTTCAGCCAACAATTTAATTAATTCCAAAACTTCCCAAGACACTAAATGGGCTCGGAGATGGCTTTATTGATTTATTGCAACAGTTAAAACAAAATTGAAACACCTTATTGCAGTGCTAAAAGATTGCAAAAATACTTAAAATTTTAACAGTTACCGTTCTAAAACACACTTCATATTTATTTTATTTAAACGATTTATAGATGTTTGTTTCATTCTTTTGAATATTAGGTGCACGAAAAAACCCATTAGTTACATTTTAAGACTTTCGAGACAAACGCAATGTCAAATTTAAATTTACAGAGAATGTAAGAACAAATTAATGCAGACACCTTTATTGTTGTAATACGGGAGGCCGGGCCCAACAGCCTCTAGCTACAGTTCTTCAAACAAAGATTGTATGCATATTGTATCCACAATAGTTTGTCTCAAATACAGTGTCACCAGTAAAGTCCGCATCATATGGGATTTTTTTTTATTAATAACTTTATTCAAAATTTTACTTTGGCATCAAGTTCTGCTTCGATCGAGATGAAAATTAAGCAAAAAAATAGTATGAAAAGGAAAGAAAAACACAAAGTCTTCCTCTACAAAATTTAATAGAATAAAATTCTAATTTTCTCTTTTGCTAACAATATCAGCATAAAATAGATTTCTGTCTCCTGATGATGAACGTTTCTACGTTCGAAACATGTAGAGACCTTTCGAACTAGAATTTTATTCTATTAAATTTTGTGGAGGAAGACTTTGTGTTTTTCTTTCCTTTTCATACTTTCAACTCCACTTTAAGTATGGACTATTTCTTCAAATTAAAAAAATAGTAGTCACGTGATTCGCATTATATCTGTCAATTTTTAATTTTTTCCAAAAAATAATTCAGAAGTGGGGTTATTTCTGAAAATATCGAAAAAAGTTATTAGAAAAAGTTTTTTTAAATGCAGTTTCTAGCCCACATGCGAAATTTCAGCTGCATAAGATAATTTTGATTTTTTACATATATTTTGTAAATTGCACCACTTTTGCAAAACAAGACTTAACGCAACCTACATAAAGCTTCTTAGTTTTGATAATGCTTTATTTCAGATACATTTTCTTTAAAGTAGCGCCATATTAAATGTGTGTTTTTCTACAAAATCAAAATTGGGCTATTCAAATTTGGTCGCATGTGATGCAAAGTTTATTTGTTTTTGACCCTGTATAAGGTTACTTCATAAAATAAGTATTTTTGAAAACGTAGTTTGTGTCTTAAAGTAATATACCTTAATATTAAGACAAAAAAGAACAGTGTCATCAGTAAAGTGTTCGTTAAGTGGAAAATAAATTTTAGTTTAACTTAACGTAAAGTTTATCTATTTTCAGTGATTTAATTTAAAACCCCTTTACTTTATTTTTTATTTTTTTACTTTCAGACACAAACTACGTTTTCAAAAATACTTATTTTATGCAGTTACCCTATACAGGGTCAAAAATAAATAAACTTTGCATCACATGCGGCCGAATATTAATAGCCCAATTTTGATTTTGTAGAAAAACACACATTTAATATAGCGCTACTTTAAAGAAAATGTATCTGAAATAAAGCATTGTCAAAACTAAGAAGTTTTATGTAGGTTGCGTTGAGTCTTATTTTGCAAAAGTGGTGCAATTTACAAAATATAGGTAAAAAATCAAAATTATCTTATGCAGCTGAAATTTTGCATGTGGGCTAGAAATTGCCTTTAAAAAAACTTTTTCTAATAACTTTTTTCGATATTTTCAGAAATAAGAATTATTTTTTGGAAAAAATTAAAAATTGACAGATAATGCGAATCACGTGACTATTATTTTTTTGCTTAATTTTCATCTCGATCGAAGCAGAACTCGATGCCAAAGTCAAATTTTGAATAAAGCTATTAATAAAAAAAAATCCCATATGATGCGGACTTTTCTGGTGACACTGTATACTGTATTTAAATTCCGGAACTTTTGTAATGGATGTTAATTTTTTATTTGCCTACATTTTCAATAAAATATAAGGCAATAATTCGCTTCCATCGACCCTTTCTTCTTTACATCAAGTTCAGTACATATAATAAGACATTTTTTAATTGTCAATCATGTAACATAAGGCATGTCCAAGCGAAGGGTGGGTAAAACCAAAAGTAAATATCGGTATCGTCCAAGCAAGGATTGGTATTAACTTTTGACGTCATCATTTGACGTAAACCGACGTCCCGGTTAAACCGCCGGTAATTTTACCTTTTTGGTTATTTGTGTAAAAAAAAAATTGCTATTTTATTTGCTTATTTTTTGAGTTTTGAGTCTGTTCGACGCTGTATATCTCCAGAACTGGTCATAGGAAAAGGGAAATCAATAGCAAACATGTAAGTAAGATACTTCAAGCAAAAGATATTAAAAAATAACGAAATTTAACCGATCCATTTTTAATATACCTGGTGATTTAGAAATACATGCATTTTTATGTTATTTTTCTATCGCTTATCATCGGAAACACCCTGCATAACCTTGATAATTATATATATGTGGAAGCGTACGATAAGCGACAAGTAGTTCATAAAGAAATATTTACAAAATTTCTTTCAAAACTAATAAAAAAATATTAACTTTTTTGAGTTATCTTGTATAAATATAAATAATATAAATTCTGATAGCTTGCTTCAAGGTAATGTCATCTGTAGTATTTATTTCTAAACAATTAATTTAATGCCGAAAATACAATGATTTAACAAAAAATATTAAATAATTTTCGTCACTCACCCGGTATAATAATTTTTTTTAACTATTTTTATAGTATTCCATCCTATCTACGATAGGGCCATCAAAAATTTAGAAAAACAAAACGAATTCATATTATAAACTAGGAACATATAATGTATTGAAATTCATATTTTGCAACTTGGACACCCTGTATCTCAAAAACTGGTCGACAGATATTGTTGTGGCCATGAACACTTTTGATCAGAATGGCATTCTCTACAACATACTAAAAATTTAGAAAATTTAACCAAGGGCCATTTTCCATAAGAGAAGTGCGGGGTTCTTTCTCAGAAAATTCCCATATTAAGGTATAACTCTGATTACATCATCGAAAAGCTTAGACAATTCTGCATCATTTTGATTTAAGGCTCATTGGCGAAACGACCTTGATAAGAGTGGGGGAAGCTATTAAATGTGTAAACATTAAAATCGCTGTAATTTCTAAACGACTTATCCAATTTTACTAAATTTAAGCTTGTTTGGAAAGGAAAGTATTTTCGGGATAAAATCGAAAAGACTGTTATTATTACAAATTGCGCCCTGTAGCAATTTTATTAAACACTATCGTGTACTGTTGGATACGGCGATTGAAGATACTTACCTTTCCCTTCCAAACAAGCTTAAACTTAGTAAAATCGGATAAGTCGTTTAGAAGTTACAGCGATTTTAATGTTTACATATTAAATAGCTTCCCCCACTCTTATCAAGGTCGGTACGCCAATGAGCCTTAAACAAAAATGATGCAGAATTGTCTAAGCTTTTCGATGGTGTAATCAGAGTTATACCTTAATATGAGAATTTTCGGAGATATTTAGAATTAAAAAAAAAATGAATTGTGCCCCCTTGCGGCGAAATGAGAAACTTAAAAGTAATTTCCAGAATTTTCTCATGACCGCTTTAATGATTATTTTTTTTCCAAGTTTCTATGCCAAGTAGTTTCCGAGATATGGCCGGTGGCCACCCTTAATGAAATACCCTGTACGTACGGAATTTCCGAACACCCTGTAAGTCCGTTACTAATCAATTTTCGAAAAAATGTTATGGGAAGAGATATCATTTTTTTTTCCGTCTAGAATTATCCCCTAAATTTTTTGCTCATCATTTCTGGACACCCTGTATAATCTCCCCTTGAAATATACATACGGAATATTCAAACACCCTGTATGTATATTTAATCAACAATGTCATAAGAAAACGTACCGAAAATCGTAAGTGACAAGTATTGTCAGGCTCATAATCCATACCATCTTAAACAAAAACAAAAGTTGCAAGAATTTCTTCGTGTTTCACTTAAGCAGATAAACAGCCGTAACGTGTGTGGTTGGCCACAGTGAACGGTTCAACGAGCAAACGTCCCGTCCGTTTATTCTTATAATATACTTTCTTGTACAAGATAGTGGACGATACCATCGTGCATCGCTGTGAATCTTTTTATCTTAAAAACGATCGAACAAGAAGGAAAGTTATCGTCTTTAAAATTATGTGAGTTTTCCCATTTAAAAGTAATGTCTGAAGTCTATTTATCTTTTATGCGAAGGGAATCCAACATTTTTCTTCATTTTTATCTGTTTCAAAAACATAGAATGATGCTTCAACAGCACAAGGGTCTATAATCGCTATTTTCCTATCATTTACCTAAAATCTTATAAATGGATCAAATTGATTTTAAGATAAATTTGTAATTTGTTTAATAAAAGATGGTAAAGTAATTTATGCTATTAATGAACTTAACGATAAATATTTCAATTTTTTAGATTACCGTTTTTATGGTTTTTGCATGATGGACTTGCACACAAAATTTTACTATTTTCTAGTAAGTCAATTAAAAGAAATTTAGAAGAAACTCTAAAAATACACTGAGAAAAAGCCTTCTATTCCGTAAGAGAATTCACATACCCTTTATACTATTTAATACTATATGTGACAGCAACGCGCTTTCCTACTGTAGCACAACGAAAATTGCTATAGACCGTTGTGTAGTGATACTATCACGGTAAGTTAGCCAATAGGAAATAGAAGTTAATGCTACCATATAATGGTTTATGGACATTATCGCTCTGAATACTCACTGTAATCATCAAGATCTATTGGAGTTGTAATCTGGTTTTATATACTGTATTAGTTCTGACTGGCAGTTGTAATGAAACTTGACATTAATCATAATAGTATTCGCTTGCTACGGTTAACAAAGCATAAACTTACCACTAAAAATTAGTACTGCAGTTCTCAAAAATTTAAATAGCTTCTAGTGTGATATTGTTCTTGTGGTTTAACTTTGCATAATATGATTATTATGCAACATGGTTTATTAAGATGGTACAATTTGTCCATAGCTTATAAAGTAATACTAATGATGGGTTGTGCAAAATAAGAATCTTATATTGCTTTATCTGACATGCAAAGTTTAAAAAAACTTAAATACAAAGTAAAAATAAATTAATTGAAACAGGTAGAAGACTCCGAACAACGATTTAACGTGCGCAACAAATACGTCTTGTGAATTATAGGTTCTAACCAATACAATTCATTTTTGAGGCGCTGTTCTGCTTTCTTAATTGTAGAGAAAGCGCTTTACTGGAATAAAATGCGTCGCATTGGAAATATTATTATACAATTTATTTCTTAACAAAATTGCTGTATTAAAAGTGGTTCATTATTCAACAAGCCTGTGCTGCTCATGGAACTGATTACTACCAATAAAAACACTGTTCTAGCAAACCTGGAATTTATATAACACTAAAGCGGGTTTCATACACTAGCAATTTATTTAATATGGCTTAATAAAAAATAAGCTATCAATACAAACCATATCTTAACAAACCTGTTGTATTAGATTATTTTCCTCAGTGTACTGGACATTTTATTTTTTATTTTTACACCACAGCATTTAATGATTGTACTAATTTAATACAAGTAAGTACTTAAAACGAAATAATGAAAACTTTATTGTTTCAACATTTGGAGCAGTGGATAAACAAAACTTTTCAAAAAAATATCTATCATGACAACTAATTTAAATTAGAATTTAATGTTTTCTAATTAGATGTTCAAACAGTCCTCCGTTTACTGCCGAGCAATATCTGAAACGGTCATGAAAATCAGTTATTTATTAAGTTGATAAGTAGAAATTCTTCATCGCTAGTTCTTCCAAATTTTGATAACGCACATTTAAGAAATAATACTTTTAATGTGACCTAATAGGAAAAAGTCGTTTGGTAAGAGATCAAGAGACCTAGCTGGCAAATTTATGGTGTAATTTAATCCCATTGTGCGTCAATCGAAAACGTTTCGGACATTCCCACATTTCCTTAAGAAGTCTCGTGCATTGTGCGTAGAAGAACTCTCCATTTGAAGCCGAATATCGTCATTCTCAGGAGCAACTTCTTCTAATTCAGGTCCACTTTGATTTTGTAAATGTTCCAAAAATTTTTTTTTTCAAATTTTGCCCCAAAGTCCTCAAAAGTTCTATGTTTAAATATGCCCCATTTTGAGAGTACCAAGTCCTTGTTTGCACAACTCTGTGTTCGGTTTCTATACTCTAATATCTACAATTTTGAACATTTAGTTCATTGTTTAATGGGAAGGTGCATTCGTCGGTAAACAAACATTGCGTGAGGATTCCCTATCCTTATTTACTCTCTTCGGAACTTCAAAACAAATGTTTGCTTTTCGCATTTTATCACTTTTCCTCAATTTCTGATGTTTTGGATATTTATACTTATGTAATTCACGTAGTAATGCACTGAGAAAAATGATCTGATACAACAGGTTTGCTGAGACAAAGTTTGTATTGATAGCTTATTTTGTATTAACCCATATTAAATTAATTGCTACTGTATCAAACCCGCTTCAGTGCTATATCAATTCCAGATTTGCTAGAACAGTGTTTTTATTGGTAGTAATGTTCCATTAGATGCAGTCTTGTTGAATAATAAACTACTTTTAATACAGCAATTTTGTAAAGAAATAAAATTTATCTTCTCAATGCGACGCATTTTGTTCCCAGTAAAGCGCTTCCTCAACAAATTAGAAAGCAGAACGACGTCCCCAAAAACGAATTGTATCCGTTAGAACCCGTAATCCACAAAACATCTGCGGGGTATTTGTTGCACAAGTCACATCGTTGATCGGAGTCTTCTAGCTGTCCTGTCTGAATTTGAATTTTATTGATCGTACCAATACCTGTTTCAATTAATTTATTTTTACTTTGTATTTAAGTTGTTTTAAACTTTGCATGTCAGATAACGCAATAGAATATTCTTATTTCGCACAACCCATCATTAGTATTGGACTTTGTAATCTATGGACGAATTTTACTATATCAGTAAACAACGTTGCATATTAGTAATAGATAATCATGCAATGTTAAACGACAAGAAGAATATCACACTAGAGGCAATATAAATTTTTGAGAACTACAAAACCGATTTTTAGTGGTAAGTACCTATACGCTTTATTAACCGTAACAAGATTACACACGCAATAAAACTTCGTAGTTGCTGTGAGTATTCAGAGCAATATTGGGTATAAACCGTTCTATGGTAGCAATAACTCCTATTTCTTATTGGCTAAATTACCGTGATATTATTACTACACAACGGTCTAGCAATATTCGTTGTCTTAGAGTAGGAAAGCGAGTTGCTGTATAAGGAATAGAAGGATTGTGATATTATCACTACACAACCGTCTAGCAATTTTCGTTGTCTTAGAGTAGGAAAGCGAGTTGCTGTGTAAGGAATAGAAGGATTTTTCTCAGTGTGTGGAATGATGCTTTCCTACAGTTTTGCGTAGAATGGTAATTCCATTATTTTCTTTTGCATGAAGTTAAAGTTTTAAATCTGCATTATTTTCTTGTGCTCTAACATCGCGAACATTATTATTTTGCATTTTTGCATTTATTACCTACAATTTTACAAGTTTTTTTAAATAACTTTTAAGTGGCCCATAAGAAAATAATAACATTTGGTGTGCAAGTCCATGATATAAGGACCTTCAAAAAAGTCTTATAGAATTTTGTTGTAAAATTAATAAGAGATAGGGTAGCAAAATTTACATGGGATTTTTCATGGTAGTGCAGGCGCCAGAGGTAATCGAGTATGCAAAATGTGAGGACCGGCAACTATGCTCAAATTCTTTAACCTAAGACACCAAACAAAAAAAAAACATATTGCTACCAGCTGTGTTGGTACATTTCGTTTTTCCTCGCTCTTTTGCGCATCGCTTAATTTTTTAGTTTTCACGTATAGCTTACATTACAGATTAGGAACATATTTTCTGATACATAAGATTTAGGTCAGATTATGGGCCTCAATTTAGCTCTTATGTGTTAAAAAAAAGTTTAAAGACATGGAACGTTACATTTTCTCCCTCCACTCCATATTACCCACAAGCTGGCGGAAGCTGCTTTAAAAGCTATGAAAAATTTGATCACTAAATGTACATATAACGGACAGTTAGATGAAAATAAATACCATGCAGGTTTGTTGGAGTCAAAAACACACCTAAAATGGATGGTAGTTCACGTGATCAAATTTTGTATGGACATTCTTTAAGGTCGTTAGTACCGGCGCATTTAAAATTATTTACCAAAGAGTGAAAAGAAGTAGCGAATATTCGAGATCGAAAAGTTGTATAACAAAATAAAGATGAAATATTTTTACAATCGGACTTCTAAGGGCCTAACTAACCCCAGTTCCATTAGGAAGCAAGGTTTGGATACAAGACAAAGTAAAAAAACCATGGGATAAAATGGGCCAATTTATAGAAGTCGAAGGAAACAATCGAAAATATACTGTTAAAGCACCAAGTGGAAGAGTATATTATTTAGAAATAAGCGATTTCTTCGAAAAGCAGTTCCGAAAGGGGAAGAAGGAAGGAATTATGAGGGGGGATGTGAGAAATCTGGTTTATCTGTTATATCATAAAGTATATCAATGCTTGCAATCCTTACAATGACAACGAGAACTGCGCGCTTCAAAATATTTACACTGGTGAACTTGCTGATGAATCTTCTTCGCAATGTTTGCTAAATCCAGTAAAAAATGGAGAAAATCTGTTAAGCAGGTATGAAAGAGAGCGATTTGTACTGAAAAGCAAAAAGTTATCCGATCCTATTAAAAAAATTAAATTTGACAACTTTGTAACTACTTTTGAAAAATCGAGCAAAAGTACTTGTAATAAAAAGTTGCAAGATGCAACAGATATAAGTCTCTTTCAAAAAACATATATGTTGGCTAATCAACGTGGATTTGACACAAAAATTTTAGCATCTTACGAAATTTTGAATTACTGCAAGTACCTTTTTGACGCAGATGGATTTTACAGGAAGTCTCCAAAATCGGAACTCGGACTTGAAATTGAAAATAACTATCAGTGTGGTACAAACACTCGACAAGACGTTGTAAATTTACATCTTTCAAAAATTGATATTGTTAATGGTATGGCACTTGTTCATCGAATCCAGTTAAAAAATTTCAGCACCTTTGGCGATTTTGCTGAGGCATTCTTCAAAAGAATCCATAATCTTTTCTTGCAGCTAAATGTAAAACGAATAGATATTGTATTTGACAGATATGATGATATTTCGATAAAATATTTGGAGTCAACTTTACGGAGTAAAGGTCAAACGATGAGAAATTTTATAATTTCAAATGATCATACAAAAATTCCAGCTAATTGTAAAAATTTCTTTTCGAGCAAAGAAAATAAGTTCCAGCTCGTTCGATTTCTCTGTACTGCTGCTCCTAGATATGCACAAGTAAAAGAAGATTGTGAGTTATATATTTGTGGAGGATTTGATGATCCAACAAAATGTTTTAAATTACAAGGCTCTTCGTTTTTTAAAGTACCTGACTTAAATTCGAACCATTTAGAAGCCGATTCAAGGATGTTTTGTCACATATTTCACGCAGTAAGAATCCAATCTGCCCATATCATTATCCTTTGCGCTGTACAGATGTTTTCATCCTAGGATTTTTTTTTCTGGAATAAGCTAGCACGTCTAGGTTGTTTAGGTGTATGGTTCGACGGTTCTTATAAAAAGAGATATATTTCAGGATGTCATTTGGCTGCTCAATCCCTTGGAGAAAATATTTGTCGTATTTTGCCAGCATTACACTCTCTAAGTGGTTGCGATTCGACTAGCAGATTGGGATCGAAAAAAATGCTTTAAGAGCTGCATCGTTGAATTTCGTAAAAAAATCTCTTAGGCATTTAGGAAATCCATACCTAACTGTCGAACAGTTAACAGAATTGGAAACTATTTGCGCCTATCTTTTCTCCAAAAAAAAAATTAATTGCTGATGAACTTCGCTATAAATTAATATCTCAAAATATCGCCTTCGGCTTAAATTTATTAAAAGTAATTTGCACATCAGATGCTCTACATTTACATTTGTTAAGAGCTTCAGCACAAACATATTATTATATATGGATGAATGCTGACCAAACAGTACTACTGCCTATTGATTACACGTTATTAGGGTATGAAGAAAAAAATGGCAAATTGTTCCCACGGCAACTGATGAAGCGCCCATTACCAGAATTGTTGATGCAGCCCTGTAAATGCACATCAAATTGTCGAACGAAGGCTTGTTTTTGTAAAAAATTAACACTAGATTGTATTTCGTTGTGCAAATGTATAAATAATAAGTGTCAAAATAAATAAAAATTTATTTTTTGACTTATGATCAAATTTGTTTTTTGCATTAAATAATTTTTTTTATCAACAATTCTTGTTTTTATTTTCAACTTTTTGTTTTTTTTTTCAATTGACTAGCTATCATTAATCACAATCACAATCTTTAATATAAGAAAAAATTGGATATTGTCACTAAAACAATCATTAAAACGGTTTCAAAGCATTTGGTCAGTCTATTTACTTGATATCTAAAGGGATGGGGTGTAAAAAAAAATGGACCAATAATCCCCCTGGCAACATCCAGAATCATAATCTGCAAGCTTTTCTGAGTACAAAACCATGCTCAGAATGCGGTCCTCATATTTTGCACACTCAACTCCATCCAGCGCCCGCACTATGGCAAGCACATGATAAAAGTTTTAATAAATCTTACAAAGGTTATACTACCTTTATTAGGTTTTATGAAATTTTTTTCAGAATCCCTATAATTTCTTCTTTACGTTCATTCTTTCTTCATTCTAATTCCCAATACTTAAAAATAATTTTCTGGAAACAAATTTGTAATCTTGTTCGGGGGTATCATCATCAACGATATTATATTTATATCCTGTTTAATTTATAACAAGTAGTTATCGAAGGGTCTTGATACAATTTGGTGAAAATTGAACTCTCAAAAATATGGCTATAATCACAAAAATCCGCAGGGCAATATACGATATATCATGTTAATACACCGCATTCTCAAGAAACATGCGACTATAAAACCAAAAATGGGCCTTTATCTTTTTGTTTTGTTAATTTAACGGCCAAAATTTGAAGTTCTGAAAAGAGCAATCTACATAATCGGCCATATGGGGCGCTTTTAAAGCGAAGCTATTAAACTTGTTAAAGGCAATACATTGAAATAAAATTTCCAAGATGGTATCGTTCGTATTGAGCCTAAGGCAACAATTATAACTATTTTGATATGCCAGTCTGCATATAGTCTGCTTCGAATGGTTGAAAAAAATCGAATAGAACTACTACCTAATACCTATCAATCATGTAGTTGGAAGGAATGTAGTTTGAAATGAAATTAACGACGAGTTATACGACCTTAGTATTTTCTGCAGATTCATAGTTTTTGGACTTTTAAGGGTTGTTTCACAACCACCTTGAAAGAAGCCGTGAAAGCGAAACATCGAAAACACAGTCACGTGACTTTTTTAAGGTTATCCATGCTTTAGTGTGTAATTTACCCGCGAAGCAGGTGTTCATTTTGCGGTTTTTCGTATTAATTTGTATTTTTATCCGGTTTTCGATCGATAGCTAATAGAAAATTTAAGTGATATGATTGCTAAGAACCTCTACAAAATATTAGTGAACATTTTTGGTGCGCGTGTGCTGTAATAGCATTAATAAAGTAAAAAATCCAACAGCCTGGCCGGCCCAAGGCGGTTTGTTTACGGGTCTTATAATGGCGGCAGAATTTTATTTATTTTATATTAAAAGTTGTGTTTTTTGTATTCTAGTTAGCTCTTTGGGATAAACTTTATTGTTTTGTGGCTAAAGTTAATTTATTAAATATTAAAGTGTTTATTTAACTTGAAGGTATATGTGAATTTGTTAAAAAATATCACTAGTAGAGATAGTTTGTAAGTAGGTAGGATACCTCTAGATATCTAGGTACTTAGGTAAGTACTGTTTTTTTTTGTAGGTTGTTTATTTATCAACATATCAAGCCCCTGCTGTATTTCTAGGTGTAACTATAACTATAAAAGTGTTTTAAAAGCACGCGAAGAGAGCGTATCAGTTTTTCCCTTCCTAAAAGATAAAAATCTGAAAATTCTATGGCTAAAAGTCATGCCAAGAGCTAATTGGTCGCCCACACTGTAATCTGTAGTTTGTGCTAAGCATTTTGTCCCCAGTGATATTTTGCCACCACAAAAAAAATCCAACTAAAGTGAGACTAAAAATTCTAAGTGACTCAAAAATATATTTTTATAGTTTAGATTTGACCAATGACTGGATAAATATTGTTTATCAGGTTTTAGTGAACATTGATATGAAGGTAAAGGTTTTTTTAAAAGGTAACGAATTAGCTTACAATAATTTGAAATGGATTTTACCCTTTGAAAGAATAAAAAACTCGCCCGTTACCGCGCGTCATTATAATAGCTTGTGGATCCGCAACCCCCAGCTGATACTGCGTTGCCCGATGTCACTCCATGGCTTCTTTTTAAGGCGGTTGTGGTTGTTTATTTCAAGTTAACATTTATGATGATTAAGGGCAATCTATCACCTACATGCTCTTACCTGTCAACAAACCCAAATAACATATCCCTATATTTTCAAATATATCTCGCGCCGATGGCTACGACCGTTGGAATGAGACTGCCAACTCAAATTCGTGGATGGCAACCTATAAAAACCAAATCTCCATTGTTATACAGAGATATTATACCTATTGGGCCCTTTATACAGCCAATTAAGCATTCTATTTTTTTATCGGCCTGTGGTATTACATCATCAAGTTGGCCTTTTTTAAAATTTAATTGCTTTAACATAGATGGATCTAGTTCATATTTTACCAATGCCCATATTTAGATGGGACGTTGGAAATCTCTAGAGTTAGGACGACGACACACACAGCGTTGGATCGCGTCCCGCGGTTTTGAAACCGCCTCGCCGTCGCGTTGAATATATCCGCCGCTAGCTGTTTTCTTACTTGAAGTAGTTCTAGAGTACCTAAAATTATTTGCAGCCTAATTATGTGCAGGTCTTTTAGAGCGTCTCTCAAACCCCATCCCAGGAAAATATTTTAATAATTTGTTTATCGAAGTGCAGTAGACATGGATTTAAATTTGTTTCGCCTTCGACAGAAAACCGCGCCAAAACCGCTATTGTTATCTTGACACTGCTGCAGCCGCGTTGTTTGCTGCTTGAACAATAACCGTAATCTGTTTGCAACAGTTATATTAATAATATGCCAATGTTTGACAGGTTTGAAAGAGACCGAAGATTATGAACTGATTAGTAATTCTAAAACCAGCTTTTAATTTAGTGATTTTAAATTGTTAAATATGTTTACAATTATTATTTTATTTTTTTCCCTTTTCTGAAATTGAGTAAATTTGCCTAGAACAGGATATAAAAAAGCCTCTCATATAACTTTCTCTAAAAATTAAAACAAAATATATAAGAGGTTGTTAATGGTTTTATAGAACAAATAGTTTGCTATATAGGTACTGTTATATAGTTGTTTTTTGAAGGATTAAAACTACCTTTTTGAAGGATTAAAAGCAATAAAAGCATACAGTATTTTAAATCTTTTAAGAATTAACAGTATGTGAGACTTTCGTCCACAGACTTTGTTTTTAATACGTTGACTTTCTCTTACTAACTTTTTAACGTCACAGAGTTATGTTTAAATAGAATGTGGCTCAAAAACATTTTTAGTAAACTCAATTTCAATTAAGTAACCACGTCAGAGCATTATTGGACTTGTCAAAACTAAGTTAATTTCATGCCTAAAACAAACCAGTATGAAACGAATGCCTAAATTGGGTATAATAATAAACAATAATTGTTGAGAAGAAATATAAAAATTATAAAAATGTCTTGAATAATTATAAAAAATTAAATAATTCAAAATAGCTTTAAGCCCTCTACCGAATACCGATACTTAAACAGAACTTTTAATCCTCCAAGGGCTTAAGAATGGTTTTAATCAATCTAAAAGTATTTTTAATCCCTTCAGCAGCAAAAAAATACATTCGCTTCAAATTTAAATTTTTTAACAAAAATATTTGGATTGCTACTCGTGCTTGTTGAAAATTACGACATCAATGATGTGCATTGGTATTTACGCTGGACACCCTATATGTATACAGGATGGCCCACAGTCAACGCAGGATTCCATGGCATTTAAACTTTACTTACCTTTTCAAAATTTTTCAAAAATAGAGCTGTAGGAAGGCATTGGGTCTACAAATTAAAAAATATTTTGAACTATACAGGGTGTCCCAAAGAGTGCATATTAAACATACCTTTTTTAAAATAAAACCCCCTGTAGGTATATTATAATCTTTTTGGATTGCTTGATCAAAAATTCTACAAATAACATATGCTTTTTTTAAATTAATATTTATTAAGTTATTAACGATTTTTCAAAAATTGGGTGTTTTGCCACTTACAGTGGCATTTTATGTGAGTTTGAGAGAGTAAATAATATGTTTAGATGCCCGCAATAAGGACAACAGATCAGTCGGTGTTGCCGACGTGACGAACGCATGGCGAGTCGATCTCTCGGTTAAAGAAAGAGGACAATCGAATTATTTTACGTATTTTCCATTACATGAAGTTAACTAATTAATAGAAGATAATATAGTGTCCGCGAAAATAATTAATAAGTGAATATTGTGGCATATCGGACAAGTGTCGTGTAACTGTTTTTTATATTGGAATACACAGGGATCCAAGCACAATGGATACCCTGGGGCGTGTAGACCATGACGAATGTTTCGTCCTTGTTAGGATTCTACGGGCAGCCTATTGCAAAATCAAAGCGGCCATCAATACACCGTAGCGCCATCCCAGTGGAATTAACTCCAATATTATAAAAGGCAGTCACACTGGTAATAATCAAAAGGAGACAACTAAATAAACCACGAAGGGTATTACAATCCAGTATAGGGAACGCTATTTGCGTTTTCACCGAAAAAGTCTGCAGTTTTGCAGATTATAAACAGATCAATGCCGGCACCTACTAGAATGATCGCAATCCGTTGAAGAAAAGCCATAAAAATGTTTAACATAACAAAATGTTTCGGTGAAAACGCAAATAGCGTTTCCTGTACTGGATTGTGATGCACTTCGTGGTTTATTTAGTTGTTTACCTGTCGATTATTACCAGTTTGACCGCCTTTTATATTGGAGTTAATTCCGCTGGATTTGGATGGCGTTACGGTGTACTGATGGTCGCTTTACTTTTGTAAAAGTATTTTAATACATCTTACCGCTGTGTCGGGATTGCTTGGGTTATGACTGCCCGTAGAGTCCTAACAAGGACGAAACGACCGTCGTGATCTACCCGCCCCAGTATATCCATTGTGCTTGGATCCCTGTGTATTCCAATATAAAAAAACATTTACACACTTGTCCGATATGCCACAATATTCACTTTTTAACTAATTAATTATTGCGTTTCAAAATAAAACGCTGGTTTGCACCTCGACTTGATACAAAAATGCAAAACGTCTACTTCCTCTGTACTCCCAGCCTTCGCACACCATAAAAGAGTTTTAACTTTTTGTTTTTGCGAATAAATCATTTCAAAACACCAGCACATAGTTCGCCGTACGCTCACCTGAAAAGTTCAGTCCGAACGTACGTGTTGCTATAGAGGGGAATGCAGCGAGAGCTAAATATGAATCATGTTCCATCTCTTTTTAATTCGCGTCAAATTAATTTTGTATTCATTTCTTCACATAAAAAGCCCCCCTGTTAGATCAGGCTTGCCAGGTACTGCACAACCACCTTGACTAGAAGCCATGAAGTGACATCGGGCAACGCCGCATCAGCTGGGAGTTGCGGGTCCACAAGCCATTATTATTACGCGCGGCAACGGGCGAGTTTTTATTCTTTCTGATATATATATTTTTTTTGTCTCTGTTGCCACTATATTGATATTGAAAAATGTACAAAACAGTAATAAATAGTTTTAGACAACAAGAACAACTTATTATAGATACAAGAACAACCTAATTATTAAATAATAGTAATATTGCATTGAGAAGCTGTTTTTGTTTCACTAGGAGTAGATTTATTTGATCCATCAAAAGTAATATTCTATTGTATAAATTATTATCTTCTGCGTTTAAATTACAGGATAATATGTCACTGGGGACAAAGTGCTTAGCACAAACTATATAATACTGTGTGGGCGACCAATTAGCTCTTGGAATGGCTTTTAGCCATAAAATTTTCAGATTTTCATCTTTTGGGAAGTGAAATACTGATACACTCTCTTCACCTGCTTTTAAAACACTTTTATAGTTAGAGTTACACCCAGGAATACAGCCGGGGCATGTTGATAAATAAACTAAAAGAAAAAAATAGTACTTACCTAAGTACTTAGGTATCTAGAGGTATCCGACCTACTTACAAACTATCCCTACTAGTGATATTTTTAAACTAATTCACATATACCTTCAAGCTAAATAAACACTTCAATATTTATTTAATAAATTAGCTGTAGCCACAAAACATTAATGTTTATGACGATTTTTTTTTTAATATGGCCAAAACCATTTTTTATACTCTAATTTTTTAAAGTTTAGATATTAATATTTTTGTTATTTGCCTTACTTAACAAAAGTGTGAGGATAGATATTCGGGAATAAAATCAACAACTTTTTGTAAAATAAGGTCTCAAAACGCTATTTTGCTCAAAAAAGTCGATAACTTTGTCCATTCCGCACCTTAAAAACCAAGGCAATTTTTTATGCTAAAAAGTAAGAATAAATTATGCATTATATATTAACAAAACGTAAATTACAACAGGACGTCTATTCTCGAAATAGGCGAATGATCATTTCAAGAGAAGTGATTACTTTTTCTCTTAAAAATGTTTAAACTGTATTCTTGAAACTTAAAATTACTATTCATTTCCATACGATGTGAGCATATTATGATGTGAATTGTCCCTTCTCGCGAGAGAGCGTTCACTTCTCTTAAATTGGAGAATAGACGTCCAGATCTTCAAAAAATATATCTTGTGTGAATAAAATCTTGAAAAAAACTAAGAGGAAAATTTATTGACCCAAACATAAAAATAATATTTTGGGATATATTTTTCATCGGTAAATGCCCCTAGAATATTTTAAGGAAATTTAAGAACGTTTCGAGTCTTTATAAAAAATAGACTAAAAATATTAATTGGGTGCCTCAACTTTTTTTTTAACCGTTTTTACAAAAGGTGCGGACTTGACACTTAAGGTGCGGATTGAACATCGTATATGGTTAAATTCGATTAAATCAATATAAAAAGGTAAAGAACTATTTATTAAAAACCAAAATGTAAATTTCAAATAAGTACTAAGAAAAGACAACATTACCATTAACCAACACCGATAAATACTTATTTATGTCAAATCCGCACCTAACTGTCCAATCCGCACCAACGTAGAACAGGCACGGAACGGACGGTGCCGAATGGACATTTTTTGACTTTTTAATTTATTCACAAATTCTGGCAACGCTGATTCGAATTGTTCTTAGGTTATGTTTTACCGACCTAAAAATGCACCATACCATAATCTATTTTTCTAAAAGAAATACCTACGTAAGGTAAACGGAAACTGCGGTGCAGAGAGGACACGCAAGAAAGTGAGCATTTTTTACTTTCGTTTTTTAATTAACTGTTTTGCCAATATATATCAAAACACGGGTAGGTACTTACCAATATCTTTAAGCGGCGCACAACACTATAACAAAACCAGAAATGATAAAAACGCACTGATACCAAACTGACGCTGTCGTAATGTGTGGATTTCGTAGGTGCGGAATGGACATTTTTCCGAGGTGACAGTCCTAGAAAGCTAACAGTGCAAAGACTATTGTGGGTTATCTCGGTTATGTCATTGAATATTTTAGTAGAAAGAATAACCAAATCTATGATATATTGTTTTTATTATAATTGTGTTTTGATCAAACAATTAAATTGTATCCAATTTAGCAGTTGCTACGTAGGACAGGTGCGGAAGTGGACAAGAAGGCTCTTTTTTTGAGAAAATTATCGGGTTATTTCTTTTATTTTGTACTCTAAGTGTCCTTTTTATTGAAAACTAAATTAGTTCATTTATATAAATAATAGCTTGGGCTTTTATATGAATTCTCGACTTTTTGAACAAGGAAGGACAGTTGTATTTCCGTTTTGGCCATATTAAAAAAAAATAGTCTTATCCCAATGAGCTAACCAGAATAGAAAAACACAACTTTTAAATTAAAACAAATAAAATTCTGCCGTCATTTATAAGACCCGTAAACAAACCGCCAGGCCACTTTATTAATGCTATTAGAGCAAACCCGCACCAAAAAGGTTCAGTAGTATTTTGTAAAGGTTCTTAGCTATCATATCAGTTAAATTTTCTATTAGATACCGATCGAAAACCGGATAAAAATACAAATTAATACGACACCTTAACCGTGGCTAACCTCAAAAAAGTCACGTGACACATGGATCTCCAAGCAGTGTTGTCGATGTTTCCGTTTCACGGCTTCTTTCAAGGTGTTGCGGTACTGCATAATGGAAGAATAAAAAATTGGCAAACTAGTTTTGGATAGTCACGACGTTGGCTATACTTATATGGTAATTTATAAGTTCGAATTATAATACCAATAAGATGATCGGTAAAAGTAGGTACAATAATTGTAACCTAAATTTCTAGTTGTCCATTAAGATTGGTTAATAACAGTAATATATCTGAAGGAAAAATCAAGTTTAATTAATTGTTTCATTGACCTTTGTAATGGCGTAAGATATGACCCTTAATAAGTTCATCCTATGTTTTAAAAGACCAACTTCTAATTTCAAGTAGTTACTAATTATATGTTGTTAAAAGCTTTTGATTTACGTAGATCGATAGATTAGGTTTTTCTTTTTAACTTGCTGCTGCCGAGGGTTAAAGGATTTGAAAGATTGTTCTAGATAACCTACTACGAAGTAACAGTAGTGGATTTATTATCTGTTAGTTGGTAACTACTTAGGAGAACTTTTTCATAAATTAAATAGAACAAAAGTGCCACCTACCTACTTCGATACTGTCCAAAAAGTTTGCCAATTTTTTTTGTTTATAGGGGTATTTTAAAATAAAAACTCTGACCTCAATATACTTAATAATTTCGTTTATTATTAATTTTGAAAGTTAACATTTTACAATTACACTTATTATAGCTTAACTAATAAAATGACAGTAATAATTTACTGATTTTAATTTGGTGCAAGGAAAATTTTGCTATATTCCTTCGTTTTTATTTACATGACGATGTCTATCACGAATATATCAAAATTTTCAATTTTACTATATAAATATTTTTATTAAATAATATAAATTAACTAGAAATTTAGTTAAATAAAATATCTACTCTAACAGTAATGGCACATTTATACTAAAAACCAGCTGACAGATAACAAAATCCATCACTGTCACCTATCGGAACAAATCCATACGAGTATGGTGTGCCCCTTTTTAGTATTTAAGTATAAAAATACTCTTAACACAGATATGCTTAAGAAAACGGGAAAACGGTCTATCTGTCATAATATCGTATTTTACAATAATTTACAATCATTGTTGATGGCCAGGATGACCAAAAGGTTTTCTAGTCATGTATAAAAATTTAATTCATGTCTTACCATTTTTATTCCACGGGCAAAGTTATTTTCCCAAAAACTTTTTAAAATTCTTGAATAAGAAATTGTGCTTGAAAATGTTGTTTTACACGTACCCAAGTTTTTGGCAAATTGTTGAAATCAAAGCAATATTACCAAATATTGTTTGACTTGAGGTTGGGTACGCGATAACGTCGAAGGTTGCTGTTTTGTTTGTTTTTATTTCCGATTTAGTACGGTAAGTTTAATTGACTTGTCCTCTTTCTTTTCGACCTAAAAACACGATAACGAACCATTATTAAACAAATTAAAAAAAAAAATATTAAAAACGATTTTCTAACCTCAAAATTTGATACGTTGGCAGCCATTAAAAGCACTAGAAATTAGTACCTCTCTCCCCAACTTGGTCAAAAAATTTGAACAAGTTCCAATTTTTTGTCAATAAATGGCGGCAAGAATTTGGGGCAAATTTTAGAAGTTTACACGTGAAAATAGGTCAACTTTTACAATTTCTTGATCAAGAATTTCTCCCTTCGAATACAGGCTTAAAAAAATGTAAGAATCTTGTTAAAGTAAAAAAAAATCGAATTGAGCACCCCGATCAAAATTAAAGAAGGGTAAAGGAGTGAAAGTAGCATTTTTATTAATTAAATGTAGATATAAATTTTAGATACCTGTTACCTGAATTTATTTTCCAGCGAAAAATCGATAAAGGATTACATTCTCATTGATTACGCCATACTTGAAGTTTGTTGAAATTTCCCATCTTATTCAAGATGCTGGCAAAGTGGTACCACTTGTGCCCATTTATCTTGATATCCCTAATGCGATTTTAATATTTTTACAAACGGCCACATACTATATGCAAGACCCGAACTATACGATCCAAATCACATTAGAATTTGGTTAGCGGTTCTAAAGCAGGGCGCCCACACAATCGGATCGGTTTAACTGTCTCGGCAAGCTCATATTATTCCAGAAAAGGCCAAAACGATGAACTTTTTGACAACAACTTGCGATAATTTTTAGTATTTTTATTAATCAGTGGCGGATTTACAAATTTGTCGCTTGTAGGCTATTCAATTTTTGCCGCCCCTATACCAGTGACGGCTCGTGAGTTGTGAAACAGGTGAAGTGTTCGGGAAAGAAAAAGCAGGCGAAAATTTTTTTTAAGACCACGCCCAAATTTGGTCAATAATAATTTTTAGTAAATATTTTAAAAATTTATGATTACCTAATTATTTTATTGAAAAAAAATTTCTTTCTGCAAAGCCAGTTCCAATTACCTTTTTTTTATACTCATTAACAGACACGGCCAACAATAAAGTTTATTTAAAAAAATACTACCCGTCAACCCTGAATAAAGATTGTACCATTTATTTCTGTAAGATAAAAAAAAAATTTTGGGCCAAATTTGCCGCCCCCTAAACTCTGCCGCCCTAGGCTCCAGCCTACTCAGCCTAATGGTAAATCCAGCACTGGATCCTTATGCAAAGTACGATTGCGATCCACTTTTTATATGGGGCCATTAACTAAAACGATTAACTACTATTTTTTGTCCGAGGTCAGCGTAATTTGTAATTGTGCTATAAATTTGAATGTAACAACCTCTCCTCTTAAAAAAAATTGAAATTTTTTTCTCTTCCTCGTATACTAGTAAGCGTTCGCCGAATTTAAAGGGTATTATTTTGGTTTAAAGATGACCTATGTAAAACTTCTTGAAAATAAGATAGATTTATGAAATTTAAAAACAACAATTTTTCCTCTATGCTGCATACATTCTGCCGGTCATACAGCCCTGGATGGAGTTGACAAGAGGAAAACGATCTTTATTATTGATTTTAAGACGAATAGTTATTCTTTATTAAAGAAAGAAAATATTGTGGTATATTGGAGTTGGTTCCGTGGGATGGCGCTAAGGTGTATTGAGGGCCGCCTTGATTCTACAGGGAGGCTTTTAGTACATTTTTTCGTCGTTCTTGGAATTGCTTGGGTTATGGCTGCCCGTCGAGTCCTAACAAGGACGAAACGGCCGTCGTGGTCTACCTGCCCCAGGGTATCCATTGAACTTGGATCCCTGTGTATTCCAATATAAAAGATAGTTACACACTTGTCCGATATGCCACAATATTTTCTTTCTTTAATTATTTTCGCGGACATTATATCGTCCCCTTAATACTACAACTAGGTAACTCGAATTTTTGTGATTGTGAGTTATCTACTTTTACCGGTATAATTTTGCACGCTCCTTTTAATGCTACAACTAGCTAAGTTCAATTCCCACTCGATAATAGAGAAATCCAATGACACAATATACAGGGTGTCTCACGGTGACCGTCCATTAGAATATTTTGGGAAGTAATGCGATTTGAATCCGGCAAATTTGGATATTGGGGTTTAAAGAGGTGCTCTTTTCAGAGGAAATAACGGCGACCTTGTGCGACTTCCGGTGATGCCGGAAGATGTCTCAAACTTGCTTATTTTAAATGAAACACCCTATATAATATACTTTTTTTGTATTCCTTTCTTCATTTCCAATAACTTTTATTAAAAATATTTTTGCCCTACTCAATCCGTTTCTGAGATAAAAATTATTTTCCTCAAATTTTGACCTTTCACAGGGTGTCACCTAAATTTGAATATCTTTTCAAAGATCAAAGAGAGAAACTCGAAATTTAGGTTGTGTCATTAGATAGTATGGTGCTTGATAATGTATTAATTTTTTATCTTTATCAAAAATTAACAAAACTTAATTTTTTTAAATACGATGCTATGTTGTTAGTTCATTGAATGGATAGGCGATAACATTTTCTATCTATCCACATATGATATCCCTATACCTAACTAGTATAGTTTTGAACTTATTTACGATTTTTCGCAGAATCCTCCAAATATCAAGCAGTTTTATTGATTTTTGTCAAGAAGGCCAAATCATATTCTGCTGCACGAGTAGAGGCTTCGGGATAAACATGAAAATAGGCCAACACATTGATAATGTTATCTTCATTTGACGTTATTGGGCTGGGTAAAATTCTTTCTGCATTAATCGTTCCATAATTAAGATGGTTTTTCATAATGTTTCTAAGTTTTGTTCTGGTCATTGGTGTTAAATTCGGATACCTTTTGTTGAAAACTCTGCATGTTCGACTTATGATTCTGTTGCACTCGCCATGAATAAAAAATAAATTTAATGTCAGCATTTGTATACGTATTATTTTCCATTTTTCAGCAATATTTCTCTGGAATAAACTCGGTATCAAAACGTCGATAAATAAATAATTGCAACTGACAATGACACGCGTCTGTATAGATGCGTATTCTTTTTTTATTTATCATGGCCTTCTTGCCAAAAAATCAATAAAACTGCTTGATATTTGGAGGATTCTGCGAAAAATCGTAAATAAGTTCAAAACTATACTAGTTAGGTATAGGGATATCATATGTGAATAGATAGGAAATGTTATCGCCCATCCATTCAATGAACTAACAACATAGCATCGTATTTAAAAAAATTAAGTTTTGTTAATTTTTTGATAAAGATAAAAAATTGTTACTTTTCCACTTCCCTGTATATAAAATTTTATTTTCCGACAATACGTTATCAAGCACCATACTATCTAATGACACAACCTAAATTTCGAGTTTCTCTCTTTGATCTTTGAAAAGATATTCAAATTTAGGTGACACCCTGTGAAAGGTCAAAATTTGAGGAAAATAATTTTTATCTCAGAAACGGATTGAGTAGGGCAAAAATATTTTTAATAAAAGTTATTGGAAATGAAGAAAGGAATACAAAAAAAGGGGAGGGGAGGGGTGTTTTATTTAAAATAAGCAAGTTTGAGACATCTTCCGGCATCACCGGAAGTCGCACAAGGTCGCCGTTATTTCCTCTGAAAAGAGCATCTCTTTAAACCCCAATATCCAAATTTGCCGGATTCAAATCGCATTACTTCCCAAAATATTCTAATGGACGGTCACCGTGAGACACCCTGTAGATATGTCCCTAAAGCCAAAAAAAATTTACTGCTAAAAGTAGTCACCTTAAAATATCTAATCGTGTATCTGGCAACGCGGAATTTGTTTAATGCAACAAGTGGTTAACTTGACTTGTTCACAGCCCTTTCCCGAGTTTCTATAAGATGCCTATTTGTGCAATTGTTTCTAGCGGCGGTTGTGTAATATTTATTATTATTGTTTGTATAGTTTCAGTGATATTTTGTATGTCTGTATTTCTTTTAGCTTCTAAGCAATAAAAAATTGTTTCGATTTAAAAAAGTTGTACTTATTGCTATATCAAAAACTAGATATATTTATTTTTTCTAAAAAAAATTAATTGCTAAAACTAGATATCTGATTTAATTATTAAAAAAAATAATGAAAACAAGGGTTTTGACCACTTAAAATTATCAGGATTTAGATTAATTTTAACTACCTGCCACATATTCAGAAACAATTTCGATTTGCCGTAATAGGCCTCTTTTTATTTTTGGCAAACTTAAAACTGCTCTCCTGAAAAATCACAAATTTTGAGTTACCTAGTTGTAGTATTAAGGGGACGATATCATCTTCTAAGTTATTCTTTATAAAAAATTCTGCTTGTCGAGAAAATGAATTTACCATATAAAAATTTTAGATCAGATGTACAGGGTGTTGATAAATTAAGAAAACATGAAAATGGTTTAAGAGAGAAGCACCATTATTTATTATTTTAGACAAAATGTTTATGAAACAAAGTTGTTTATAATCTAAAATAAAGCCTAAATACAAAATTTGAAATCTGAATTCTAATTTTTGTGTTTTATTGTTGACAATAGAATTTATGAACATTCAAAATGAAAACCTGAGAGTGCTGACCTATTTATTTAAATTATTTCTAATTCGGAGAAATGTGTGCAGGTTGGAGGAGGATATGAAGAATAATAACTTTTTCCACAATTGTACATTTTGAATGTTCATAAATTCTATTGTAAAAAATAAAAAACAAAAATTAGAATTCAGATTTAAAATTTTGTATTTAGGATTTATTTTGGATTATAAACAACTTTGTTTCATAAACATTTTGTCTAAAATAATAAATAATAGTACTTCTTTCTGAGAGCATTTTCATGTTTTCTTAATTTATCAACACCATCCATTACATCTGATCTAAAAATTTTATATGGTATATTCATTTTCTTGACAAGCAGAATTTTTTATAAAGAATAACTTTTCGTCGTGAAATCAATAATAAAGATATTTTCCTTCTTGTCAACTCCATCCGGGGACACACTGTATATAATGTTGACACATTTGGCCTTTTAAAAGTTTGAAAATGTAAATTTTTTGGCTACCATTCACCACCATTTTCTTATGTTAAAAACAATTAATATTAAAATTGGTAGTAAATAAAATAGTGTTCAAATTTTGTTAAAAAATATCATTCCTGTTTTGACATAAAGTTAAATTTTACTTAATAATTCTTCGACAGCAAATCACCTCGTCATGTAATGTTATATTGACCACTGATTGGTGCATGCGAAAACCTTTTTGCCTGGCCGCTCCTAATACGATACAGGGTGGCCTTTTAGTGTGGCAAAGTACAATAGCTCCGTTACTATTTCAAATACATTAAAAATGTTGATACAAAAGTTGAAGGGCAGTTAGTGACTTATAACGTAAAATTATTTTTAACTCTATAGGGTGGCTCAAAAAAGCGGAACAATAAAAAATGTACTTTTTTTAAATGGAACACCCTGTATATTTTTTCATTTTTAAATTCTAGATAAAATTATAATTATTTTTTATTAAATACATTATTAGTCTATACTTTATAGTTTCCGAGATATTGACTCTTGAAAAGTGACATTTTTGAACTTTGACAGCTTCTAACTTTCTAACAGTACGTCTTAGAGCAAAACGGCTTAC
The DNA here is from genome assembly GCA_963969555.1 of Polydrusus pterygomalis. Taxonomy (NCBI): domain Eukaryota; kingdom Metazoa; phylum Arthropoda; class Insecta; order Coleoptera; family Curculionidae; genus Polydrusus; species Polydrusus pterygomalis. The sequence goes on from OZ018379.1 coordinate 29,416,596, forward strand.
ATGTCCCTATCTTCAATTTTTATTATCTTCCCAAAAAAATCAACTTCCGGTTAAACCGGATGTTACTCGAAAGCAGGAAATATAGTTGTTCCGGTTTAACTGGAAGTTGATTTTTTTGGGAAGATAATAAAAATTGAAGATAGGGACATGTAAGCCGTTTTGCTCTAAGACGTACTGTTAGAAAGTTAGAAGCTGTCAAAGTTCAAAAATGTCACTTTTCAAGAGTCAATATCTCGGAAACTATAAAGTATAGACTAATAATGTATTTGATAAAAAATAATTGTAATTTTATGTGGAATTTAAAAATGTAAAAATATACAGGGTGTTCCATTTGAAAAAAGTACATTTTTTCTTGTTCCGCTTTTTTGAGCCACCCTATAGAGTTAAAAATAATTTTACGTTATAAGTCACTTACTGCCCTTCAACTTTTGTATCAACATTTTTAATGTATTTGAAATAGTAACGGAGCTATTGTACTTTGCCACACTAAAGGGCCACCCTGTATAAAATGATCACAAATAAGTAAAGATAAAATGTGCGCCCGGATAACACTATATCGTTATCCTGTGATTATTATCCTGTGCTAATAGTATTTTCACAAATTATATATACTTAATTAGTTTTTTGTACACACGTCTAGTATACATTTTTAAATATTATATGCGTAAATAACCGGCTTATGTATTTATATTTTATACAGGTATATACAAAAGGAGACGCATTAAAAAACTAATAATAACAGAAAAGACCATGTCATCGATATGTCTGCACTTTGTACGTGCGTCATTGATCTAGTTATGTACAGCTTTAAGTACTATTTTGGACTGTACAGATTGTTGGCGTGTAATAAAACTAAAGCTAGATAGAGATCAAGATAATGCAAAGTTTGTACAAACTGCTATTAGGAATACATTTACATTTTTTAAAAGAGATATGGTAGGTACATAGAATTGGGAATTATTTAAAAAATTGGTTATGATAAATAGATGTGTAGCTTTGCGTTGATATTCAAAGGCAATCTATCACCTACATACCCGTAAGGCATAAAACATTATTTTTGATGATATTTCAGTTTTAAAATAAAAATTAAAACCTAGTTGACCATCTTTGCAGACCTTTTTTCCAAAAATTCTAGAAAAATTATGGTTGGACAGAAAAAGAACCCCGCACTTCTCTTATGGAAAATGGCCCTCGGTTAAATTTCCTAATTTTTTAGTATGTTGTAGAGAGTGCCATTCTGATCAAAAGTAACCATGGCCACAATAAAATCTGTAGACCAGTTTTTAAGATACAGGGTCTACAAGTTGCAAAATATCAATTTACACTAAATAATATTTTCGTAGTTTATAATATTAATTCGTTTTGTTTTTGTAGGTTTTTGTTGACCCTGTTGTAGATAGGATATAATACTAAAAAAATAGTCTAATTATCTTATTATATACCGGGTGAGTGACGAAAATAATTTAATATTTTTGTTAATTCATTATATTTTCGGCATTCAATTAAATGTTAACAAAGTAATACTCTAGATGACATTACCTAGGGGCAAGTTACCATAATTTATATTTTTTATATTTATACAGGGTAACTCAAAAAAGTTAATATTTTTTTTTATTAGTTTTTAAAGAAACTTTGTAGATATTTCCTTAGGTATGGTCGCTTATCGTATGGTTCCAAATATATATAATTATCAAGGTTTTACAGGATGTTTCCGATGGTAAGCAATGGAGAAAAAACATAAAAATGCATGTATTGGACGGTATATTAAAAATGGATCGGTTAAATTTAGTTATTTTTCAATATTTTTGGCTTGAAGTGTCTTACTAACATGTTTGTTTACTATTATTTATCCTTTTCCTATGACCAGTTCAGGAGATTTACAGTGTCGAACAGACCCAAAACTAAAAAAAAGCATATAAAATACCATTTTTTTTTTAAAAGTAACATATAAATGCTAACTTGCAAACGCCCATAGAATGGCCTGTCAAAATTTCATTACTCTCTATGCAGCAATTATGTTTTCTCAACAACTTCATTATTTAGTGGATAAAATTAATTCTTTGTATTGAGAGAGTATTGCTTGTTTATATCTACTATTTATATATATTTCTTATTTGCATAATACAATGTTAGAATACCTTAATTATTCGAAACACCTTGTATAGCATTAAATATATTTATTTTTAACCATAAGATGAACTAAAATAACTAATTTTATTAAAATAAATAAAAATGGTTATTTTATATGCCTTTTTTTTGAGTTTTGGATCTGTTCGACATTGTAAATCTCCAGAACTGGTCATAGGAAAAAGAAAATCAATAGTAAACATGTAAGTAAGTCACTTCCAGCAAGAAATATTAAAAAATAACGAAATTTAACCGATCCATTTTTAATATACCGGGTGATTTATCAATACATGCATTTTTATGTTTTTCTTCTATCGCTTACCATCGGAAACACGCTGTATAACATTGATAACTATATATATATATTTGGAACCATACGATAAGCGACCAGTAGTACCTAAGGAAATATCTACAAAAGTTCTTTAAAAACTAATAAAAAAATATTAACTTTTTTAAGTTACCCTGTATAAAAATAAAAAAACATAAATTATGATAGCTTGCTCCTAGGCAATGTCATCTAGAGTAGGTATTACTTTGTTAACATTTAATTTAATCCCGAAAATACAACGATTTAACCAAAAATATTATATAATTTTCGTCACTCACCCGGTATATAATAAGAAATTTTAGACTATTTTTATAGTATTCTATCCTATCGAAGACAGGTTCAACAAAAATCCAGAAAAACAAAACGAATTATTATTATAAACTACGAAAATATAATGTAGTGAAAATTTGTATTTTGCAACTTGAACACCCTGTATCTCAAAAACTGATCGGCAGATATTGTTGTGGCCATGGATACTTTTGATCAGAATGACATTCTCTACAACATACTAAAAATTTAGGAAATTTAACCGAGGGCCATTTTCCATAAGAGAAGTGCGGGGTTCTTTGAAAACTCTCGCAATTTTTCCAAGGGGTTAGAAATTTTTTCTCTTTTTTCTTAAGATGGGCAACTATTATTCATTTTATTTTAAGAAATATGAACAAACCCGTTTTACACTGGGCTTATTTGACACGTCGTTTTATGACAGAAAAAGTAAGGGTACAATTAAATTTTTAAGTGATAAAACGGTCACACAATAAACAGTTTATTTTCTAGGATTTTGTTCTGGCAAGATAGAAGGCTTGTCTGCAGTTGCAGCGGAATAATAGATAAAAGATGGAAGTGGTTTAAATTATGTTTAAGAACCTTTGGCACAAATGTGATCCTTTAACCCCCCCCTCTTTCTCTCTCTATTAATTATCCTATAACAAAATATTACATTTTTATTTAATGCCAGGAAACAACGAAAACAAAGGGAAAAAGAAAAATTTTGAAAAGCAATAAAATAAAACAAAATTATCTGACAAGATAACAAATAATAGCTTTAAAACGGCATCTATTACATTTTACTAGACAACTATTAAAATTTTCTCTAAATTCTAGTACAATTAATCTTGAATCGAGAACAACACTGATGTCGCAGTGTTATTTTGTCCGTAGATTGACCAATATGGTGACTTTTTGTTGAATTATTTTTTCTGTCATCTTTCTCAAAATTAAATGGATAGACCATAGTAGCGGCAGAAATTGATGAAGGCCCAATATTAAATTTTTATTTCAGAAATATCATTAAAAAAATTGATTTTTACGCCCTCAGGGAATACCGATGATAGTTTCACCTTAACTAGCGATTTGTCTCGAACAAAGAAATTACTTTGTCGCTTTTTTAACAAGCCCGCTTTAAATTTCAACTACTATAATTCAATATTAAGTTTTTAGAGTTACCTTTTTAACTTCCAAATTCGGGTTACTTACAAGTACGACTCTAGTTAGAATTGTGTTTTACAAAAGAGCTGCAATAATTTTTACAAAAATTTAATAACCATAATATATTAACTCAAGAGAATAAAAAATGGTATGAATATTGGTACTCAAGCCATGATTTGCAAGTTGTGTTTGCAATTGATACCAGAGCGCTAAAGTATTATATATAAAAATTGAAAAACATTAAAACACAAAGTTATACATTATTAATTGATTCACCCGATACTAGGTGGAAATCCATAATTATAGTATTATGGGATACAGTAAAACAAAGTTAAACTTGTAAATGTCCACTATATTAACTAGAAAATGACATGTTTCGCTAACACTGTACCTTCGTCAGATAACAATCATTTAATATTAATTCATTTATTCAATCATTCATGAAATTCAATTAAATCATTGTTATCCGACGAAGCTACAGTATTAGCGAAACATCTCATTTTCTTGTGAATATAGTGGAAACTTAAAAGTTCAACTTTGTTTTAATGTATCCCATAATACTATTATACATAATTTCTTAAGTACACCTTAAATTTAAGGGGATTTTTGAGATCTAGGTATTAAACCAAGCCAATTGCTGTTGTGTATGCTGTATACCTACTGAAAACTTATCATTTTTAAGATATCAATATTGGAAAATTGCATATTTCGGCAGAATAGAAGTTATTTTAGCACTACCAGCCATTAAATCGTCGCAACCGGTTTTACAGGTTTAACAGTTAAATTGGATTTGTCAGACATGCTGGCCTGGAAAGTTATAGAAAAATCATTTTTCAAATGATAATACCTAAGTATATTAAAAACTTCAAATGTTATAAAGCATTACAAAAACTTGGCTTCATTTAGTTCCTTGAAATCAAAAATGCTCTAAAATAAAATACATAACTTTGTCTTGGATATAAATTTTTGAACATCCCATATATTTTATAAAAATTGGCTACAACTTTAACCAAAAAGAAGTTAATAAACTTTGTTGCAATCTGAATGTCTATTATAGCCATCACATTATTGCGAGATCGAACACCGTAATAGTTGGGGGATCGGTTGAATTAGAGTTTATGGGTAGATTTTTAATCAAATATACAGGGCCGGCTCAAGGTAAAATTTTAACCCGGGCGAGAGGGTAATTTGGCGCCCCAAAAAGTTTATTGACTTCTAAAAAAAGGCCGGCCCTCCTTTTTTGGCCACGTAACAGTACTTAATTCTACATAATATTCGTTGTAATATGAGAACATTATTTTATATGTTTGAACTTTTGGCGCCCAAGGCCGTATTTAAGGGGGGGGGTTTTGGGGGTTAGAACCCCCCCCGAAATTATTTATTTAATAATGAAGTTCAGAAAATTTAATTGAAATCGTAAAAAAATCAGAAAGATGAAAGAAACAAAAATAATTTTTAAAATTAAAAAAATCTTAAACTTTAAAGTGTTTCAATAAAAGTAAAAAAATATATATTTCTTAAAAATCTCAAATTAAGTAATTCGCAACAAAATTTAAACCCGAAAAAAATTCGGTATTGTAAGAGAAATCATAAATTCGGAATTAAATCTGGCGTCCGAAGATTGACAACAGTGGCAACACTGGCAACATTTGCCGCATTGCCGCGAGCCGCGACGCGTTTTAACCCCCCCCGAAAATCTAGTCTAGATACGGCCCTGTATGGCGCCCCCCTAGATGCGACGCCCTGGGCAGTCACCCCCGGGCCTTAAGCCGCCCCTGCATATATACACAAAAAATCCAAAATATCGCGACGCATCCAATTGCTGAAGTTTCTATTAAGTCAAAATAAGGTTATTAGACCAGGGCTGAAGCCTTTGAAAATGGTAAAAAGTGAAGAAAAATATTAGTAGGATGAAACCCATTGGAAAAGGAAGGAGAGTATAACAAAAATGAAAGGAAAAATAATTTACGGGCGATCCGAGGTCGGGAAGTGGAAAGAGGTGAGTTTTCAAGGGTAGAAATCGATTTATCTCGATTTTTGGCAAAACTACAAGTCCTATGGAAAAACGTTAAATGGCAAAGTTGTAGATAATAAAAAGATCTACAGCTTTTGTATTAACACTTTTTTCACATAACCTCAAAATGTATGTGAAAAATTCAAATAACCAAGATTTTGGTTTTTTATTTTTATCTTTTCCAAAAAAATTTTTTTTTCACGAAATTTGGTGAAAACTTATCATTTTATGTCCCAAACACACTGTAATTTTTTTGATTTAAAATATTTATTTTTTCACCTTATTTTGACTATAATCGAAAAAGCACCATAATTTGCAATCGAAATTTCTCACGTCAAAATATCTGCTTTTTTAAAAAAGTCGGTGAGCTTTTTGTTCGTTAAAATCTCTACTCTCTGATGGTATAAAAAAAATATACATTACTGTGGTAAATGTTCTCAAAAAAATGAAAAGAAACGAAAAAACTCGAATCCGAAATTTTTTTTTAAATCATTATGTACCGGGTGGTCAAATAAGCGAGGACGTCGACTTTATCTCGGAAACCATTAATCGTATAACTTTCGGAAAGATGTTTTTATGACTAAAGTGGTCAAGAGAAATTGCTGGAAATTACTTTTAAGTTCCTCATTTCACCGCAAGGGGGCACAATTAAAAATTGTTTTTTTAAATTCTAAATTTCTCCGAAAATTCCCATATTAAGGTATAACTCTGATTACATCATTGGAAAGCCTAGACAATTCTGCATCATTTTGGTTTAAGGCTCATTGACGTACCGACCTTGATAAGAGTGGGAGAAGCTATTGAAAGTGTAAACATTAAAATCGCTGTAACTTTTAAACGACTTATCCGATTTTACTAAATTTAAGCTTGTTTGGAAGGGGAAAATAAGTATCTTCAATTGCCGTATCCAATAGTACATGATAGTGTTTAATAAAATTGCTAGAGGGCACAATTTGTAATAATAACAGTTTTTTCAATTTTATCCCGAAAATTCAAATCATATGGTATAACTATGACATCATAATCGAAAAGTAGATGAAATTTGCAAGAACAGATGTCAAGACCGCAGTTCAATATCTTTGTTCGTTTCAGAGTTATTGCCAAAACAATAATTTTTAATACAAATTGCGCCCTCTAGCAATTTTATTAGAAACTATCCTGTATCATTAGATACGACAATTGAAGGTACTTCCAAACAAGCTTAAATTTAGTAAAATCGGATAAGTCGTTTAGAAGTTACAGCGATTTTAATGTTTACACTTTCAATAGCTACTCCCACTCTTATCAAGACCCAAACACACTATAATTTTTTTAATTTAAAATATTTATTTTTTACCTTATTTTGACTATAATCGAAAAAGCACCCTAATTTTCAATCGAAACTTCTCACGTCAAAATATCTGCTTTTTTAACAAAGTCGGTAGGCTTTTTGTTCGTTGAAATCTCTACTTTCTGATGGTGTAAAAAAAATATAAATTACTGTGGTAAATGTTCTCAAAAAAATGCAAAGAAATGAAAAACTCGAAACCGAAATTTTTTTTAAAATCATTATGTACAATTTTGAGCTATTTATGTTTATGTTATCTATGTTATACGGATTTGTAATTTTTTTGTTAATCAATGTAACAGGGAATCTTACGTTTTTCGAGTAATTAAAGTATAAATTTTAATAAATAGCTCAAAATTGTACATAATGAGAATTACATAGTGAAAATTTTAGATTGAAAATTAGGGTGCTTTTTCGATATTAAGTCAAAATAAGGTGAAAAAATAAATATTTTAAATCAAAAAAATTGCAGTCTGTTTGGGATATAAAAAGGTAATTTTTCACCAAATTTCGTGAAAAAAAATTTTTTTTGTAAAAGATAAAAATAAAAAACCAAAAACTTGGTTATTTGAATTTTTCACATAAATTTTGAGGTTATGTGAAAAAAGTGTAAATACAAAAGTTTTCCATAGGACTTGTAGTTTTGCTGAATCGAGAAATCGAGATAAATCGTTTTCTACCCTTAAAAACTCACCCCCTTCCACTTCCCGACCTCGGATCGCCCGTAAATTATTTTTTCTTTCATTTTTGTTATATTCTCTTCCTTTTCCAATGGGTTTCATCCTACTATTATGTTTTTTGGTTTCCGAAATTAACGACCCTGGTCTATATAGGAAATAAATTGGTATAAAATATTGTTTGAAGATGAAAAAAAAAATAACAAACTTTCGATATTTAAAAAAAAAACTTGGCAACAATAAATTCCTTTTTTTTTTTAAAAACTGAAAATCCACTTAAAACGCCCATTTGTATATACAAGCCTCCAACCCTACTTGAGCTTCCCGATAACCCAAAAGTGTGACTATAGGTAATAATTATTAACAGCCCCCATAGATAATTCTAAACGAAAAATAAATTGTTATTTTATAAGCAAAGCTTAGAATTTTAAGGTCGTACCTTATAACCAAAATCTTCGACCAATCACTGACTTATTGTACAAAAAATCTAATAATTTTTTTAAGTAATCCAAAAATTTTAACTTTTATGCGTGGCCGCCAAGTACATGTAGTATTGTGCCAAACTGAGTAAATAAACCATGTTGCTATTTGTACCTTTTTCGTAATTGATCTGTCGCTCCTGCTGGCGCGCGTTGTCGGCGGCAACTTTAAGGAGTCCCTGAATATTTCGAAGCAATGTTTCAGTCGATGAAATACCGGGATCCGGCCCTGGACCGTTAGCACTGGCAACAGCGCTCGCTAACGTTGAGTAGTTAAGGGCGGCTTGCTGCGATTCACTAACGGGAGCTGCTGGAAGTGGGAGATCACCATCGTCCATATCTGTAAAGCAAAGAAAAATTATTTTAATTAAACATGCGTTTTTTTTAATTAGGAGAACGAGCAAGGTCTATACAGGGTGTTTCAATAAAAAGTCCGAGGCCAATTATTTCGAAAACTAAGTGACGCAAGTTACTAACTAAAATTATATATTTTTTAATAAAACGTAAATTTCGTCCTTAAAATTAAAAATAGGGTATTATATATTTTTGAGAAGCTTGTTATGAACTGAATTATATTATTTAAAAATATATAGGGTGTTCCATTTAAAAAAAAAAGTTTGGTATTTTTCTCGGAAACTATTGAACGTAGAAAAATACTGAGTACGTCACTGGATTCTACGTAAAAAACTACACAAATAACATTTATTTTCTCTTTGATAAGCTACAGGGTAACCTAAATATGGGGGGTGTCCCAAAATGTAAAATTATCAAAAACATCCCGTATATCAAAAACAAGGAGGACTAGAAAAATTCTGATTAGGGCATCTTTTGTTTCATAAAAAAGTAGCACAGTGCCGCGAAAACCGTATCCTTCTATCTTTACTAATAACCGAGATACCCCGTAAAACCATCGAAAACTGGACACCCTGTACAATGCTTAAATGTGTATTGAACCTACTGTATTTTATTTTTAATTGTTTTAAACCAATTTTCAAAAGACAATTAAATTTAAAAGTTGTCCATATCTTTTTTGTAGCCCTGAAGAAGGTAGAAACCAAACTACCGAAACGTTGGCAAAAATTAAATTACATTAGTAATAAAAAGCTAGTCCAAAAAACTCAAGATTTTCTTTTTCCCTAAACGACTTAACTAGGCACTTTATTGATTTGATAATATGAGTTAACCAAAATAGTGTTTATACTCACTATTAAACTCAAATAATAAACACAAAGAAAATTGGTCTCTGAAATATATAAAATCCAAAAGTGAAATGTTTAAAGCACACACTACACAAAAACAGCCACAGAAACACTTAAAAAATACCAAAATCGGAAGAAAATAATATGACGCAACATAACGCGTGAGCTTGCTACGACCCACTGATGATCTGGGAACTTTAACGACGAAACCAGATCAGCTGTTAATGTCAAATGTCGTTGTCTTCTGTCGAAGCGCTTTGTTTTAAGAAAAAGTTAACTCTATATGGTGTCGTGCTTAAGTATATTTTGTAACTAAGCTAACCGATAGAATCTTTATTCTACGAAATGTAAAAAAAATTATTTTAGTTTTACCTGTATTGAAAAAAGTTACTGCAAGCAACAGTTTAAATAGTCCAAAAGTTATTGTAGTGACAAGCTTCTAACTTTACTTAATGTGTTTATATGGCTGGTGTAACAATTAACATGGTATAGCTATACAGTATACACAAATCAAATATTACAACTATCCATGGTATCATGACCCACAAGTAAGATATCAAAAGAAGGCGAGAGCATGTCAAGCAACAATCTACTCTTCTCCAAGACGCATTAACATTCTCATCTTATTTTTCCCATGACTGAAAGTAAACAAATTAGGCAAACATATTTTATGTTGTTCATGAGATACCTCGGTAATGTTCGTTGGGCATGAAAATTGATTTATATTTTGTTAAACGTTTCGTTTATTAAAAGGTTAAGGTGTATTCGATCATTATTTTTACGAAGACAGAGTTAGTTATAATGAATAGAATAGAAATAACTAAAATAGCACGAATTGTACTTATTTATATTACTTAGGTCTATGTTAATTTAAATATATACTAAAAAGATGCACCTAAGTGAGTTAACACTTGTCTGTACGTGGAAATGGTGCTAACAATAATATATAGTCAATTAAGTATCCTACCATTTGCTAATATAAGAAAGGAATGAAATGCAAAGAATTATTAATTAATTATTAGACGAAGAAATAGGTTATAATTTTTATTAATAAACTCCTTGCTCATGCCTGACAATTTTTTGAGACTTTGATATTTTAAATATTTTCTGTAAATAAATTATAACTTTGGTCCAAGGAAAGTAACTAATCTCTTACTGCAATTAAAATTAATCTGTGGACATTTCAACATTCTATTTGCTACACTTCGAGTTGTGATATCGTGACAAGCATAATTTCTTAAAGCAATATGTTTGTTTATACATATAAAATGCAAGTATATGAAAATACAGAGATCTGACACTACAGATTTTGTTTTGGCATAGTAGTCTGGTAGGGTATCATTTATTTTTCTTTAAAAATATTTTTAAAATATAGTTTTGAATTATGTTTAAACTGTTTAGACTTTGTATATAATCCTCCCCTAATCAATTACCATACTGCAGCACCGATTCAACCAACGATCAATAAACCAATATTAACAAGTTTTTATTAAGTATGTCTCTAATTTGATAAAACTTATAAATAAGCTTTCTAACTTTCTTAGTTAAATAAGTAACATGGTTGTCCCATCGTAGGTTTTGGTCTATCATTATTCCCAAGTATTTTACAAAATTTGTTTCATGAATTAGATCACTGAAACTATCAATCATTAAGGAGTTATAAAATGGACGATGTACATTAACTTTCGAAAAAGCTGTGTATTATGTTTTCATAACATTCAAATACAATTGAAATTTATCCAACCATTTTTTTATCAAGGACATATCATTTTTAATATTTATTTCCATGTTTAACCAACATCTACCACCAAATCATAACTACCTTGAAAGAAGCCGCGAAACAGAAACATCGACAATACTGCTTGAAGATCTGTGTGTCACGTGACTTTTTTGAGGTTAGCCATGGTTTAGTATGTAATTTAGGTGTCGTATTAAGTTGTATTTTTATCCGGTTTTCGATTGATATCTAATAAAAAATTTAAGTGCTAAGAACCTCTACAAAATACTAATGAAAATTTTTGGTGCTGGTTTGCTCTAATAACAATAATAAAGTAAAAAATCCAACTGCCTGGTGGGCCTGGCGGTTTGTTTACGGGTCTTATAAATGGCGGCTGAATTTTATTTGTTTTAATTTAAAAGTTGTGTTTTTGTATTCTAGTTAGCTCTTTGGGATAAACTTTATTGTTTTGTGGCTACAGTTAATCTATTAAATATTGAAGTGTTTATTTAACTCTCGATTTAACTTAAAGGTATATGTGAATTAGTTTAAAAATATCACTAGTAGAGATAGTTCATAAGTAGGTAGGATACCTCTAGATACCTAGGTACTTAGGTAAGTACCTACTATTTTTTTTCTTTTAGTTTGTTTATTTATCAATATGCCAAGCCCCTGCTGTATTTCTGGGTGTAACTCCAACTATAAAAGTGTCTTAAAAGCAGGTGAGGGGAGTGTAATATATTTTTATAGTTTAGATTTGACCAATGACTGTATAAATATTGTTAATCAGGTTTCAGTGGACATTAATATTAAGGTAAAGGTTTTTTTAAAAGGTACCTAATAAATTGTTTATGTATTACAATGATTTGAAATGGATTTTACCCTTTGAAATGAAACTAAACAGGTGGTCTCAGCTTGAAAACTTATTGCAACGAAGTTACCCAGATGACATTGACAGGTGACTTTCTTAAGACAAGCGTAGATTTCTTAAACAAAGCCTTAGGCTTACCAAATTTTGAGATTTCAGAAGTCGATAGTCAACTCGTCAGCAGATAATAATTTGTATAATAGAATATTACTTCTGATCGATCAAATAAATCTACTCGTAGTGAAACAAAAACAGCTCCTCAACGCAATATTACTATAGTTTAATAATAAAGTACCTACCTAAGTTGTTCTTCTTAGCCAAAACTATTTATTACTTTTTTGTACCTTTTTCAATATCAATATAGTGGCAACAAAGCCAAAAAAACACAAGAAATATCAGAAAGAATAAAAAAAAACTCGCCCGTTGCGGCGCGTCTTAATAATAGCTTGTGAATTCGCAACTACCAGCTGATGCGGCGTTGCCCGATGTCACTTCATGGCTTCTTTTCAAGGTGGTTGTGGCAAAGCCCTCACCGCGAAGATGAATCTTTTAGTCTAGTATCTTGACTGACTTTTTCAGTTCTGCTGGTATTTTGAAATGGGTTTGATGGTGAAATTATTTTATGTAATGCGAAGGCTGCAAGCTGCAAGTGCAGGCAGATGAAGTAATTGGGTGTTTCGCATTTTTGTAACCCGTCCACAACACACAAAACTATCTTAAATATTATTGATTTAAAAAGTCGGGGTACATACCATACTTTTATTAAATAATATAGAGAAGTTTACTTAGTTTATGGTATAAAATTTGGCGGTGTTAGTAGCAAGAAACAATCCTCTTAAACACTTTTTAATATTTTAATAATTATTAACCATTAGATGAACGTGAAATTCCACAAGTAAAATTATACCGAATGGCATTAAGTATATTCTTTCATTTCCATCTTGGGCCAAACTAAGGAATCATTAAATAGGTCCATGGTCCAAATCGTTTGTAGATCATTAATATAAAAATAATTGACACTTTAACTACCATATCTCAAGTTAATGGGCAATACGCTTATTAAGATTTTTGGTATGTTATTATGGTTTGTATGCGCGCTGTTTCTTAAAGAAATTAACAAATCTTTGAAATATACAAAATAAAATAGGCATTTTCTAACTTTTAATACTTTTAGAACGAGAGAGAACTCTGTTCGTCATTATTTTTAATATTTTCAGGAGAGGGAAAAGAGCCCCGTACTACCTGCCAATCAGGGGTCCACTTTAATACCGTGCGAGCAAAAATTATTTGCATCAAAGAGGGCTTGGATTAAAAAACCTAGGCCTTGGTTGAGATCACAATTATATGGGGACGATATATCTAACCAAACTAATGAGTAATAAAATAAGTAGACAAATACAAATTCATTTTTGTTGTTTACAAAATTTACAGTAAGAATATACAAAAAAAAAAGAAAAATAATTACATAAATTGCTGAAATTGGCCACCGCCATGCGCCAAGCATAAATTCACACGTCTCTTCATATTTTCGAAAGTGTTGACCAGCATCTCTGAAGAAATGTTACCACGTTCTTGGATAATTCTTTATTGTAATTGTTCCAAATTTGCAACAAATTCTTCTGTTCTTACTGAGGGTCTTCCTGCTCCTTTTTTGTGTTGTATAGAACCTGTTTTCCTAAACACAGCCACGGTTCTTTTCAGGCAATGATAAAAATCCCCAGCAATAAAAGCAACGTTAGGAAAATGTCCGTGAAAATCGTCCATACACAAACCAGGATTGTATTGCCACTTACCATTTTCTCTAACCCCGATTCGAAAATACGCTTCAACCATAAATGTTTTGTGCTGTTTCGTAAAGCCCATTGTGTGAATTGTTCAAGAAATTGGAAAAATTAGCAATGAATCAAATTACTTGTAACGACGGTCAAAGATGACGGAATAACTGATTGATTGTTAATTCAGGTAGTTACTGACACCCAACAGGAATTAAACTCTACGGCTAAGCATTACGTTCTTAGATGCAAGGCCCTCTTTGATGCAAATAATTTTTGCTCGCACGGTAGCAGTAAAGGGTACAGTCGAAAACATGCGTTATTACTGCAAACTTTTTTATTATGCCCATTATTAGATCATTATAATTACAGGGGTGTTATAAATTAAGTTAACCTACCTGGAATGACACAGTATTGGTTTATATACTTGAAAATAACTCGTTTTTAGTAAAAATATTCTCAAATTTTGTGCTAAATACGTGTATTCGATAAACCAATGTGTGATCAGTGCTACGAATAAGGGAAAAGAGACTTTAATATTTGAACAAATATTTGCACTGCGTTGGCTAAAGATCAGACCTTTTGTCCCGTTAGCATTTTGCTTAGTACTGACCTATTTAATATTCTTTAGAATAATATTCCGAAATTGAGGTTTTTTTAAAACCAATTTTGATTATGATTGACTTTGAGCATGGAATCCATATTAATTTATATATAAACATAATAAGTAATTTGCACAACACACTGTACCTACCTATATTAATGACTTCCAGTTTATATTAGAAATTATTAATTATTGCGAGGACACGTCTATAACTTAGTCGATTGGTATTTATATCAGATGAACTGTTCTTCAAGGTATGTACAGTGAAACCTCTCATAACGGATACCTCTGATAAGCGGACATGTCTATTGGGCGGACATTTTTTCATACTCCGGAACTGGGAATATGAAATTCCATAAAAATCAACCTCTCTTGGGCGGACTCTCCTTTGGGCAGACGCGGACAGTCTGTTTTTATACAAAGGGTGCGAAAATTATCCTTTAAACGGACAAAAAATTGTTAAAAGTATTTGGGAGACGAATCCTACGTTTTTAAATTTTAGGGCCTTTAATTCAAGCTAAGGCAAAAGAGATTGCAGAGAAATTGGGATATGAAAATTTTAGTGCGTCATCCGGATGGCTTAAAACGTTCCGTCACAGGCATAACATAGTTTTTAAGGCCATGTCGGGAGAAGCTGGAGATGTTAATCTAGAGGATGTGAACAGTTTTTAAAACAAAGTACCTTCTCTTTTAAAATACTATTCACCAAAATATGTCTATAATGTAGACGAAACAGGACTGTAGACCAGGGCATTATCAAAAATTTTAAAGCATTTTATAGAGTAATTTTGGTCAAAGGTCTTTTATCAAAAATGGAATCTGTTTCAAATGTTCAAGGTCTTACTAAAGCTATAAATGTTTATAAATGTCTATTTTATAAAAACTTCTTGGCAAAAAGTTACAATAGAAACAATTACAAATCGTTTTCGTAAAGCAGGAATTAAAACAGATCAAAACCAAATTGTGGAAAGTGACGATTTTTCAGCGGAAGATAACCTACCTCTTTCTATTTTACATGAGATATGGAAAAACTCTAAATTTCTAGGATTTGATAACAATGATTTGGGCGAGTTCATTAACATTGATAGCAATGTGCTTTTAGAAGATGATAGTGACCCCATTCCTACCGATTATGTAGCCCAAACTGAAACCACATCAATATCTGACGACTCTGATGAAGAAGTTGAATGCAGTAATCAAACAAATGTTAACAATTATCAACAAGCCATTAGTATGGTAAAGGAATGACAAGAGTATGTAAAGAATAGAGGTGACTCTACAGCAATGGAATTGTTATCAGACTTGAAATTACATTTGCTAGATTGCAAGTTTAAAATGCAAACACGTCAAACTACGTTATTAGATTTTTTTAGTTCTACATCCTAACTAAAACTAGTGTATTTTTGTTATGTTTAATAAATGTTTATTTGTACATACATATATGTAGTAATTATTTTGCATTTACATATTAGCTAATAACAAATTTCCCATGGGCGGATACCTCCATTAGGCGGCCACATTTAGACAGTCCTGTAGGTGTCCGCCTAAGAGAGGTTTAATCTCTTGATAGAATATTTTGAATGGTGTCAGAAAAATAAGTTGGTCTTAACTGATTATAATAGGAATATGTATACGATATTTGCCGGGTTATAGGAGAGCCGATGTAAAAATGTAAATGGTTGCAGTGAAAAAACATAAAATAACTTTTTTTTGTAACACTGCTATCAATTGAATAAGATTCATACAAAATAGAAATTAATACCTTGATCTTTTTCTTCCTCATCTTCCGGCTCCGATAAATTGTCTTCCTCTTCATCCTCCACGGCCGACCTAGGGGACCTAGGCGAGGGTGGCACGTCTGGTCCATCAGCTTCGCTGCCAGAGTGATCGTTGTCGCCCAAAGAACCGGCGCTTCCACCACCGCTTTTTGAAAGGTTTAAAACGGGACTATGGTCTGTAGGTGAGCCTGAAATAGAATGTCCCATTGTTACTGTTGCTTACTATGGAGGTCAATTTATTGCCTATCATCATAGTCCGACCCTGAACTAGACCCGGTCTCCCCTATTATTATTATTATATCATTTTAAAATATAAAAATAGATACTCAATTAATTGTTAGTTTAATATAAATCGTTAATTTCGCAGTATATTTAAGTGTATTTCGGAAACCGGAACAGTAAAGTAATATAATAGATATAAATCAATTTTTGTTATTAATTTAAAACAAGGTCAAATTCGATATGAACTTGTCAATACATAAAACTTAATAACATATTTAGGCTGCCTTTCCCTAAAACGAATACCATTTGTGAAGGCTTTTTGCGAGAGGAAACGAATCAGATTAGAATTTAAATTGTTTTTTTAGATACCTATTAAAATCAAATAATAAGAATAATATTGATAAAAAAAAGAGTTGTTGTTGTCTAGTTAATTGGCATAAAAAAAAGTAAGAGTGCATAGATATTTTTTGAAGAAATGATGTCAGCAATTTACAACTCTAAGAAGAAATTTATTGATGAACTTTCAAATTCAGATTTGCTCAAATATTTTAGAAATTGTTATTTTTAACCTCAGAACTCCTTACTCAATTTTATTAAAATACTATAGCTTTCGAGAAATACCTAGCAGGTATCATACCATTAACGGATCAAAAAACGTATCAGCCTTTTATATACAGTATGTTTCCGTGAGTTTGCACCATAAGGAAAACTTTTTTTTCGGCAACTGTCCGGAGAGTACCCACTTCCCGGACGCTTTTCCTTTGAGAAAGTAGCATTTCTCCGGCCTAGTCCGGGAAGTACGTACTTCCCGGACTAGGCCTGGAAGAATCACATCAATATTAGCAATTGCTCGAATTTTAATATAAATATTAATATAAATAAGAATTAGAATGTTTCTGTTAGTACCTATCTTCTGTTCAAATTTCAATATTTAATACAAATAAGAATTAAAATGTTCGAAATTTTGTTCTACAAAGAAGTATAATAAATAAATGTGTCTCATTGTTTTGTTATTATACACGGTTGCCGAAAAAATAGTGTACGCAACACGTCCGAAAACAGTTTTTTCCGGACTTGTAACGTAAATTACTATTATTATTCAGTTTACGAAAAAAAGTTATTGTTCATAAAAAGCTCTGCATGGTCTAAAACCTAAAATGCAACCATCAAATATCGAAATTTTCCAGTCATATACGAGGTTTGTCAAAAAATGTGAATTTTTCCCAAGAATGTGAATTTTTCCCAAGAGTAAAGTACCTTTATTTTTGACATCAAAAATTGTTATTAAAAAAAGTTGATCAGAACTAAAAACCACGTCTAAATATGCAATAACATGCATTAAATTAATTAAATACATAATTAAAAAATTAAATAATTAATAATAAATTAATAATAGCTATTTATGTATCAAGGGCGTTACGGGGACTATAATGCCCTGAAGGTAGAAATAGCCCGAGGGCCTCTGGCCCGAGGGATAGGTTTCTGCCTGATGGGCATTATAGTCCAGTAAAGCCCGTGGTGCATACAATGCTTTATGTTTTACCTAAAAAAGAGTTTTTCAATGACTAATTACATTATTTGTTCGCAATATAAAAAATAAGTTGCACCTGTACCTGTATACGTAAGTAGATAATGACTGGTGTTAAGTTTGACTTTGATGTTTCTGTCAGTTAGTCAGTTGGCATTTTTTATTTAACGATTTGCTCAAAATGGAAGAAATTCCACAAAATATAAGAGAAAAGGTCATAAAAGCGACCGAAAATCTTTTGCCAGTTAAATCAAGGCAACAGTATGATCGGGAGTATGGCATATTTGGTATTTGGAAAGATACGAACACAATTCTTCAAATAACCGAAAATGTTTTAATGGCATATTTCCAGGAACTGGTAAGTTATTGATTTTATTTTAATACATATGTTTAACAAACTTTATTATTTTTAGTCGGAAAAATACAGTCCGAACTCTCTCTGGACCAAGTATTCTACCCTAAGGTCTACGTTGATGGTCTATGAAAATATAGACATTTCGCAATACCATCGTCTCATATCTTTTTTAAAAGTTAAGTCGAAAGGATACGTCCCGAAGAAGTCTAAAGTTTTGGAAGGAGAACAAATATTAAAATTTATTAAGAAGGCTCCTGATGATATCTACTTGGTACACAAAGTCATATTGGTAATGGGTGTTTTTGGAGGTTTAAGACGAGATGAGTTGGTCAAAATGACCATTGATGACATTGAAGATAGAGGAACAGTCTTGGTTATAAAGGTACCAGAAACTAAAACTTCAACTTCAAAAAGTTTTACTATCATCGAAGAAGATTTAGGCGCTTTAAATTTAATAAAAAAGTATACAACATTAAGACCAGCTGGAATAAAGGAGCGAAGATTCTTTATTACCTATAGAAAGGGTCGATGTACAGTACAACCCATTGGAAAAAATACCATAGGAAGCGTCCCAACATTGATCGCAAAATTTTTAAAACTGGATAATGCAGAAGCTTACACCGGCCACTGTTTGCGTCGCACATCGTCAACTTTACTTGTTGAGGCAGGTGCTTCGTTTGAAACGCTAAAACAACATGGGAAATGGAAAAGCTCTTCAGTAGCTGAAGGATATATAGAAGAAAGTATTTCATCCAAAAACAAAATAGCCAAAATGATTGCCAATTCAGTTAATTCCGAGGTTAATTCCGTAGCGACTATTGAAAATTCTTTAATAGACTGTTCTTCTATACAAAATAGCGTTAGTGCTACCACCGCTGCTACCATCACAAAAAACACCGACCATTCTATAGTGGGATCAGCTACATTTTCCGGGACATTTCAAAATTGTAATTTTTATTTTGGAAATAAAGTTTAATTTTTAGTATTGTTTAAAGAAAAAATTATTTTTTGTATAAACTTGATCTTTATTGTGAGAGAAATAAAATTGGATAAGCAATAAAATTTCCATATTAGCGCATTAGGGTAATATAAGCGGGCATTATCATAATGCCCGCTTATAATGCCCTAGGTGTGATAGCAGGTATTATTGCTATCATAACATATTCCGTTTCTAAGGTATTATAGATCAATAATAGATAGGTAAAACATAAAATAATTTTTTAACATAAATGCGTATAATTGCATACTTAGACGTGGCTTTTAGTTCTGATCAACTTTTTTTAAAAACAATTTTTGAAATAAAGGTACTTTACTCTTGGGAAAAATTCACATTCGTGGGAAAAATTCACATTTTTTGACAAGCCTCGTATTTGATGGTTGCATTTTAGGTTTTAGACCATGCAGAGCTTTTTATGAAGAATAACTTTTTTTTCGTAAAATGAATAATAAAAAAGTTTTCCCTATGGTGCAAACTTACGGAGACATACTGTAGAATACCCCCCACTTAATCAAGAATTGCTGGGACCCGTCAAATAATTTTTTTTAAATGCATTTTTTAGAATAAATATATTATACAGAGTACATTATGAAGATCAACTGTACGTTTTTGTATCAACTTTTTAATAAAATATTTTGTAAATTTTTACATTCTCCAATCAATTCTAGACATTTTTTATAATACCATTATAACCATACCTTTCTTCAACGATATACGAACACTTTAATGCTGGTATACACCATGGATGTGTTTCTCGAATTAGCAATCTGCTGAACTCAAGTGATAATCTTAAAGGCATTGACAATGACAATTTGCTATTTAGGTTTGAGACGTAAAAAAATGTTAGTGAATGATAAATAAATTTGAATTTTGCTTTGTTGCGTTGTAGAGATAAAAGTAGAAGTCATAGGGAAGTCCATGATATGTTCAATAAAGAATATTCAAATCAAATCCCAAACCGCGCGCCTAGTAGCTAATCGACAATGTCTAGGGTAGCAATTTGGTGGAGAACTTCCCGTACTGTTAAAGATTTTAAAAAATAAACATATTATTATCACTAGAGGAAGATTCTCATCGCTCAAGCACAAAACTTGGGCGTGAATACGAGACTCACCACCCTATCTATTTTTTTTTAAAAGAGAAGTTTCATCCCTATAAACCAGTAATTTGTATAAAAGTTATTGGACGATGATCCTGATAGGCGAGAGCAGTTTTGTGAAATAATGATTGTTGAAGGAATTTGTTTTTCAGATGAAACTACGTTTTCATTAAATATTAATAATTATATCCATTAAATATTAATAATTATAGATACCTACTTGACACCGTAAAATCTTCACTGGTTTACAGAAAATTACACTCAGTATAATGAAAAGATTAATGCATGTGCAGGCATTGTAAAAAATAGGATAATCGGATCTTTTATCTTTGATAAGAGCCTTATTGGAGAAAGATATCTAAATTTCTTTCGAAACGATCTGGTCCCAGCTCTTGTCACTCTATTTCCAGATATAATGATCCTGATTTACCAAGTTTAATCTTATCGTTTCAATAGGATGGTGCTCCCTCGCATTATGCTGCTCATGCAAAGCAGTACCTAAATATAGTTTTTTTTAGGGCGGGGCAGTGGATAGGTAGATAGGAGTCAATACAGTGGCCACCCAAATCGCCCGATTGTAACCCACTGGACTTCTTTTTATGGGGTTACGTCAAAAATTTTGTTAATTTTTTTTATTTAAAAGTTCATATTTTGTAAACGGTTGAAGATAGGTATAATATGGCATGATTTATGAAGAATGTCCAGATTTGATTGTAGAGTGTAATAATATATGTTTCATTTGACGGGTCCGAGCGATTCTTGATTGTGTGGTGAGTGGTATTCCATATAAAAGGCTAATCCGTTTCTTTATCATAAGGCTGGTACAATCGTTGCCATCGACCAATCAAATGACGAAGTTAGAACAATATTTCCATGAGAGAAGAATGCCATGTTTAGATACAAATGAACAACCCTCCTTTCCCGACAGGTAATAATTATAACACCAGTAATTTTTGTAGTTTTAACAAGGTGCACTTAAAAGGTAAAAGTGTTTGCAATTTAAGCCGCAATATTTTACATTAATTTTTACCTTTAACAGCGGGATGCCTTCATATTGCGATCAATACAAAATAAATAAAAAGTTAACTATCGAGCAGCATTGCTCTAACTCGCAGGCGATTTAATTAATGGCCGTAAAAGTGGGATTTTAGAGTTCGGACGCAACACGAACCGATCCAGGGAGCAATAAATTTCCAACAGGGTCACAATTAAACAGGCATATGCAGAAAATAAAACGGATTTTACCCGAACGCCGGTTTTATGCCACATTCGGCATCAATCTAAATCCTTTTTGTTGAAGATTTATAGCTGAAAATATGTCCGTTTAAAATTATGCCATTAATTGGTTTATTTAGCTGTAATTATATATGTAGGCAATTTAGACATAATGTACATACTATGTTTAGGTTGACAAGTGCAAATATTTAATAGATAGTTTATGTTTTCGATAATCATCGAGTACACTTGTTTGTTGTGTTTTTTATAAACCATCGCTTGGACTTGGAATAATTAGCCTAATGAATAAAAATGTAGCGATTGCTTTTTCTTATAAAATCGAAGTAATTTCTTGAAAGCCAATGAATAAAAACTAAAGTAGGTAATTGCTTTTGCATCCAGCAATTGCTGGAATTGCTTTTAGTCAATGATTTTTCTTTAAAATTATCGTTTGCTTAAAATGTGATGAATAAATTAAGGAATTGCTTTTTCTATAGTGTAGCAATCGCTTTCAACTTTTTAAGTTAGATCGAGCCCTGCATCATTTGCTTGGTAGCAGTCAACTTTAGTTCTCCGCGGCATACACGTGCGTTGCTCTTAATTTGTATCTTCAATTATGGCTGAATATATGAACGTCCGTAAAAGAAAAATCTACAGTGTACGTAAAAATTGCAGATATGATAATTTCAGAAAGTTATATCGATTTGACTGCGAAAATGTTGAGTGGTTGGCAAATTATTTTTTGACTGATACTGGTACCTTTAAATAAGATTAAAGTGTTTCTGCGGAAATTGTCGGATCCGGGCTTTTAAAATTCTGTAGGTGAAGAACTCGGTGTTCACCAAACTACTGTCTGTAAGACATACACTTCTGTAATGGATGCAGTTTTGGAGAAGGCCAATATTTTTATTAAATTTTCTACAAGTGCTGAAGCTGTTGTGGAAGCTAAATGGTTGTGGTCAGGGAGATTTATTTATGTTCCTTCAATTTGTGAACGACTATCAATTGCTAGTTTTTAATTTATTCATCACTACTATCACTTTCCTCATTTTCACTGAAATCTGCCATATCACAAATATAAGTTTCCTATTTTCCACAAAAACGTAACAGATTACTATTGTACTAAATAAATAGACCAACGTTGTTGTATTTACGTCAACTCTTTTGCAAATTAGGCACCAAACTGAACATGAAATCTATAATCTGAACAAGTGGAAAAGCCACTTCTGAACTTGTGTTGAATAAGCATTTGCTACAGAGGTGTAAGAAAAACAGCAATTCCTTCAAAATTTTATTCATACCCAGATCTAGCAATTGTTTTTACTTATAGCATTTGCTAGTCAAGCGATTGCTTTTACTAAAAAGTAATTGCTTTAAGTAATTGCTTAATTTTTATTCATTAGGCTCATTATCTTTATGAGTTCGTTACTACATGTAAAATAAACCCAATTTTCGCCCTTCGCGGTCACCGAATTTCTCCGAAACAGATTTTCCGTTTTCAAAATATACTATAATTTGTGTAAGTATAAACAGGACAATTTTAAAATTTATATTCTCCCAATGACAGGCATAAATCAAAAATCTGTTACAAGACAAACAAGGTTTCAATCTTTAGCTACTCAGTAATACTAAAGTGGTTTTTTATTGATCTCGATCACTTACCATTTCGAGGACTACTCAGATCCCTAGGTTTTTGATCTAGTAGAGGTAAAGGTCTTTCAGGATCACATCTTTCCTCCCGTAACCTGGAACAAAAATTGAATTATAAATATCATACTTTATAAATCTAGAAACACCTATTTAGTCAATATATTAGATATTATAAATGCAACGGAGGAAAAAAGTTCACTTAATTGATCCTTATAATAATTAATTAAAGCAAAAACGGGGCAAATATTGCTGTTGTTATAAGCTAACAATATGGTCTAGATGCACTAAAAGACAGGTATAAATATCTAGGAATATCACCTTATCATGTCTGTAAGAGTTTGAACATTTGTACTAGCAATTATTTATAAATAGGAGTTAATATATCCGTCAGTTCCGTTTTGAAATTATCAATTAATTGAGTGTATCCGCCACAATCGTGTGGTTGACACCACTAGCAATAATTACCGACTGTAAAAAAGTAATCCCCGTTTTTGGTTTATGATTGGCCATGTGGAATCTTTCAGGCGTTGTCATTATATTACAAATTGACATCGTGAAAGACAATGTGTAAGTCTCTTGCGAAACAAATTCATGATTTAGTTAATGCAATCACCAGCTAATACCGTGCGAGCAAAAATTATTTGCATCAAAAGGGCCTTGCATCTAAGGACGTAATGCTTAGCCTTAGAGCTTAATACCTGTTGGGTGTCAGTAACTACCTGAATTAACAATCAGTTATTTCGACATCTTTGACAGTCGTTACAAGTAATTTGATTCATCGCTAATTTTTCCAATTTCTTGAACATTTCACACATTACAGAATAGCACAAAACATTTATGGTTGAAGCGTATTTTCGAAACTGGGTTAGACTAAATGGTGAGTGGCAATACAATCCGGGTTTGTGCATGGACAAGGGAACATTTTCCTAACGTTGCTTTTATTGCTGGGGATTTTTATCATTGCCTGAAAAGAACCGTGGCTGTGTTTAAGGAAACAGGTTCTATACAACACAAAAAAGGAGCAGAAAGACCATCTCACTCTGTAAGAACAGTAGAACTTGTTGCAAACGTTCGTGAAATAATGCAAAATACGCCAACAAATTGTATAAGACGCCTGTCCCAAGAAGTGGGAAGATCTTATGGAACATGCAGGACTATTCTTAAGAAGTAGCTAAATTTATGTCCTTATTAAGTGCAAGTATGAATTGTGTAAATACAAATTTAGAACAATTACAAAAAAGGATTATCCAAGAATGTGGTAACATTTCTCCTGAGATGCTGGTCAACACTTTCGAAAATACGAAGAGACGTGTCAATTTATGCTTCGACCATGGCGGTGGCCAATTTCAGTAATTTATGTAATATTTTTTCTTTTTCTTTCTGTATAATTCTTACTTTGTTAATTTTGTAAACAACAAAAATAAATTCGTATTTGTCTACTTATTTTATTACTCATTAGTTTGGCATATCATGTATAATATGAATTTGACAAAATTTTAGCCTAGATTTGGTTAGATATAACGTCCTCATATCATTGTGATCTAAACCAAACCCCACGTTTTTTAATCCAAGCCCTCTTTGATGCAAATAATTTTTGCTCGCACGGTATATTCTGATGTCTCAGAACTATGCTCTGGGTTTTTAAAACAAGAATCAGTCAGCTGAAAATTAATAGATTGCAGTTTTCAAAAACTCCTGTGAATATATCACTATCAGGTTTATAGTCTTCTTAAAATGATGGTGTTCGGTGATTGTCATTGAGAATTTCACAATTTTTTTTTCTTCTGGAAATCAGTAAATACTTCTGATCAAAAATATCAATCTATTCGGTTTGACACATTTAATTACTTTCAAAGGCTATACTTAAAAAAAAATACATCTCAATTTATTGGCGTCTTAAACCAGTAAACCTGTGTTAGCCGCCAATCAACAATGTTCAGTGGACAAATATTAGTAATTATTGTAGCACTTGCCTCTATTTATACGTTTTTTTTTCATTACGCTAAGATTTGTAGCGATCTAATGATCTCTTCAAGTCGCAGAAAGATTTTAATGAAAAAATTAATGAATTTGTCATAATCAAAGCTGTATGTTTCGGTTTTCTTAATTGAAATCTTCTTGAAACCTTAGTAAGTTAAAAAACAAATCCCAGTGTATCTTCAAATAATAATCAGTTCCTTTTCATTCGAAAAAACCCACAGCTAAGTTTCATTTCAGAAATATACATACATCTGTTTTAATTAGAACATTGGCAATATACTGCATAAACGGGAATCCAAGGGATTTGGGGCCCCCGCTAATGGAGCTCCACGGGGGTGCCCGGTTGTATTTTAAACGTTTAACGTTTGTAAATGAAAGCTTTGATGAGCCCTACAAATGCCGTGATGGGTCCTTGCCAGTGTTAGGGATTTTCATTAGAATCGGGACCGTCATTCTCGTAATGTGTAATAAAAAAATCTTTATGCTTGTTGAAGTCCATTAGCTTTCGGTTTAGGTTTTGAAATTAAAACATTTTAAATATCTTTGTACGAATTATTATTAATACGTGGGAAAAATCCTT
The DNA here is from genome assembly GCA_963969555.1 of Polydrusus pterygomalis. Lineage (NCBI taxonomy): Eukaryota > Metazoa > Arthropoda > Insecta > Coleoptera > Curculionidae > Polydrusus > Polydrusus pterygomalis. Next base: position 29,442,540 of record OZ018379.1, read on the forward strand.
TAAGGTAGGAGTATCAACATGCTTGCCAACCTATAACCTATTTCGCGTGGATTTATTTATGTTTTCTAGCTTTTATACAAAATTTAAAAAAAATCAGTATCGACTTAATATTCTATAGGTAAATTATTGACAAATTTAATAAATATCAAGGAATTTCATAACTTATTTTAGGAGAATTGTATAGCGAAAAATATCGGGTAAGATTTTTTTAAACATTATTATGTCATTGTCACTCATTGTTCTTTTACTATACAATTCTCCCAAAATTAGCAATGAAATAAATTGATATTTTTGTAATATATCAGATACTACCTAAATAATGTACCGACGATATTGATTTTCTTTAAATGTTAGTTATTACAATAATAAACTCAAAAAATCAACGCGAAATAGGTTATAGGTTGGCAATAGATTGAATGACGTTGAGAATTCAACCTTAAGATTTATCAATTAGATAGTGGTTGCCCTCATGATGGCTTAAAATTTAATGACTGTTGCAATATCTTTGTACAATCAGGCGAGTCAACGATTACGCGGAGTAATTATTGTATGCCTTCAAGCAGGGCCGTCTTTAACTTATTGGAGGCCCTGGAGACTTTAGTATAATGGGGCTTCTATGACTATGACAGAGGACTAGCTTATTTAAACATGCATAAGAACTAGATAAGCAAATTTCTAGATTTATTCAACTGTTAATTATATTGTCAGTTATCGGTTGGTGATCTGGCAGGAATTAGGAGACCCCATCGATCGCAGGACCCTGCCACTTGCCCAAGTTGCCAATAGAATCATCGCATATTTAAGTAAGAAATGTAAAAACATTTTTTTCTATCTACTTTGACTGGGTACGCTGTAATATTTTATGGAAGACCAACGTTAAATTACTGACTAATGATACCTAACTGTCATTTTAAATAAAGTTTCTTTAATGCGTATTGTAAAAATACTCTAATATTTTGCATTTTTTCGTTATTTCTGTGTATAATAAAATACAAATACGTAAAGGCTGGTAACTAGGGTTACCCTTATCACAAAAGGTAAGCGTAAAAGTATTAAATAACAATTCGCCAAAGACAAAGAAATAATATACCTGCAACACTCTTAATTTCGGAAAACAAACACTCTGCAAATTTTAATTAACGCTAGATCCAGGATTTAAATTTAACCGGACAGAAGCTCCCACACCCCTTCTGGAGACGAGCGTCTGCGACGTGATGGTCACAATTTTGCGAATTGCCAAGTTGTTTCGAAAATACCACAACATATTAGAAGGTAATTTAGAGAATGTATTACAATTACAATATTTTTTTTAACAATTAATTTATGATTTGGACGAAGACGTAGAAGGACCACCGAACAAAAAAATAAATAAAACTGACAGTGACGAGTTTAAACTCGGAATTCTGACTATAAAGTTACAATTCTGACTATTTTTGACTTAGAATTCTGACATTACACTCTGAGTTCTAACTTAAACTCATAATTCTGATTTTAAACTCTAAAATTCTGATTTTAAACTCTAGAATTTGCAGTCAGAAGAGGGAAAATAGGGTGATACCATCAACTACAAAAAATGTAATATGGGTGATCATAAACAAGCCCGCATGTGTTGTCTATCGCATACGTAACACGTCTCAGCATACACGACAGATAAAATCTGGGACTAAATATCTGTCACCTGTCAGCAGAAACCTCATCTTCTATTGTTCATTTTGCTTATTTATTGAACAATTGATCTTGGGTTTTCCAAACGACTAACGGCGCATACGCGTAGCACCTTCCGTAAGTAACCAATCTATCACGGTTTTATTTTCTCTGACCGCTTAAGGCGCTAGACTGCAGAAGTGGCTACCAACAACACGGTTTCCTAAACACACATTTGATATATTGGGAATTCAGTACATTAGTGAAAGTAATAAAAAACTAGCGACTTTTGGAATTAAATCCCGCCCTTTGCTGTCTTATGGGCGTATCGCAAATGAAATGAATGGACAAGGAATGAACACAAAATGTACTGAAACAACATACAGGGATTAAACCGTAGGAAATCTTTCATTGGGGACCCACATCCGAAACTAACGAGACAGCTACTTCTGATAAGCCAAAACCAGCTGAGAATCACCACAGGAATTCCGACAGGACATATTTATTATTGCCGTCAAGAAGCACTTACACCGTATACAACTGTATGGCGGATAACTCCTAAGCTGCAGGTTATGCAGACGAGAAAGCAAAACGGTACAGAACATAATCTGTCCCTGCGAGTCATTGGTCAAAAGGCAACCAATAATCGGGCAACCAAGACTAGAACCAAAGGATATTCCGAGACTCTCCCCACACCTACTAGGTTGAGGAACTGGGATTAATGAGAGTGGGTGTAACACCAACTAGGGTGAGCTCAATGGGCCAATTCTGGCCGAAGTGCATCCGGCACTTCAAACAAAACAACAAAATTTCGGATGCCAGCGGATTCTTGATACGATTCGCTTGATTACTTAGTTTTTTATATATTTTAGTTTGGTTTGGGAATTACTGAAATCTTTTACTTAACATTTCCTATGATATCAAAGCATAACAGCAGTTGAGTTGGCAACATAACGTGGCTCGTAACATGGAAATAAAACTTATGACCATTATGCTCTAGACGATAATCGTCTGGAGTCGTTCTGGAGTACACAACAAGTATAACAAGAGCAGGCAGTATTGTTTACAGGTGGGCTTTGCAAGAGCTCAGCCCTTTTGATTGCGGAATATCTCAGGGATATATGATCTTTATGCGGCTCAGACATTTCTAAATGGTTACGGATTCGGTTTGTTAACTGTAGATTAATGAGAATAATTTCAGTATGAGTAATAAGGCAATTGTCTTACTAAAGTTACAGGCTACAAATCACATAGCTTCTTTTGGTCTATTAAATTAATATTATTTGCGACTACATTTAAAGTACATGTTTTTAATGAAGAACTGTTATTGAGTTAACACAAGATGGTATTTTTGTTTCGGCATACAATCTTCATGTCTTATACAAATGCGTTTTAAGTTTGTTGCGTTTATGAAAGTCTCTAAATGGTATTTTTTTATTATTGTTTATGTAGTCTTGGCGTGTTTCGGCATAAAACTTTTCTACTTTGATTCGAATTTCATTTCTGCCGAGCCATTACGGAATATCAAAAATCTTTCAGAAACTTTGGGAAACATTTATCAAGAAAACAAGATACGTCACACATAACACATGTACGATGCGAAAAACAGGGGAGAGATGGCTTCGAAAACCCAATCAATCATCAACATTTTGTATGAAATTGAAAATTTTATACGTGATAAAACATTTTTCTTTGTATGTTATTGAGTTGGAGGCGTGCGTATTGCTACTGTAAATGGGGATTCTCTATTCCCATTTGCAGATAAAATGGAAGACAAATAGTTTCTGATTTCTTTTGAATGGTATATCTTAACATGGGTACTTGAGCAAAGTAAATATAGCATATTATACCCTTCATGAAAAGATCCAAATGTAGGACGCAATTTAAAAAAATCATCAATGAATATTATTCGATCACTCGATGTGCCTTTATGGAAGTTTAAACTGGCCGACATTATTTTTGGTTGGTTATTTTGATTTCAAAATTACAATGTAGCCGATATTGTTTTGTTTAATATAATATGCAGGGTTATCCACTAGTGTGATAAATCCCAATTAATAGAAAAAAACCTTTTCAACAAAAGTTGTGGAGACACTTAAGGTGCACATTTTAAAAATATTGTTTATGATACAGAGGGTGGCCTAAAAGAGAGATTCCATCCAGACCTAGGTTTTTTAAATGGGTTACCCTATATATTTTTTGAATTTTTGGATTTTCCAGTTATATTTGGTGTAAGGATTTTGTAGTTAAACTTCAATAGTTTTAAACCCTTAAATATTATAGAAAACAAGTGATTATAGTTTTCTATAAAATAAAACATGTCCATATTGTGACAATTAGTAAAAGCACGAATAGGACATGAGTGTAGGTATTATAGGTTAATTTCTCCCGAAGTAATTAGAAATGTCAAACCCAACTTTTACTTGCGTTTACTGCGGGAAATTACCAGATAGTCAATGGACAACATGTTGAGCATTTATTGACGAAATAGTTATTTTCCTAACAAGTGCGGAAAGTGATACTTTCCCGCACGCGACTGCAGTTGACCCGAGCGACGCGGAGTGGAGCTCGGGCAAGCGGTCAAGGGCGGGAAAGACACGTTACGCATGAGTTAGGAACATTATTTTTTCTACGACCGTATAGATATACAAAAAAGTATACATACTTATTTTCCAAAAATTATTTTATTTCAACATATTATAATATAAGTATAAAATTTCAACTAAAAAACACCTGATTATTATGAATGTTAATATTAAAAACACAATTTGTTGCATTCTGTAAATTATTTAAAATTGCCGGTCCAGTGGAGTTAGGTATTTGGTGTTAACTGGTAAGTGCATAAAGATGACGTCGATTGGGATGGCATCGGTTGCAGGTCGCATAAAGATTACGATGACGGTGACGGCAACGGTTGTAAGTCATTTGTAGATGAACGAATTTTATTTTTATTTAATATTTATAAGGTCAAAATTTGCATATTTTACTTTGCCGCACTAGTGCTAGTACGGTGACACTTTCAAAACTAAAATGCGTGCGGGAAAATGGGTTTAAACGCACGGTCGTAGAAAAAGTATTTTAAAAATGAAAAGAAGGTTTTTTATATTTTTCAATTAAATTATTTCTTGTTTGTTTAATACCTTATAACTAATAGGGAATATATACCGTGCGAGCAAAAAATATTTGCATCAAAGAGGGCCTTGCATCTAAGGACGTAATGCTTAGCCGTAGAGCTTAATACCTGTTGGGTGTCAGTAACTACCTGAATTAACAATCAATCAGTTATTCCGTCATCTTTGACAGTCGTTACAAGTAATTTGATTCATCGCTAATTTTTCCAATTTCTGGAACAATTCACCTAATGGGCTTTACGGAACAGCATAAAACATTCATGGTTGAAGGGTATTTTCAAAACGGGGTTAGAGTAAATGGTGAGTGGCAATACAATCCGGGTTTGTGCATGGTCGATTTTCACGAACATTTTCCTAACGTTGCTTTTATTACTGGGGATTTTTATCATTGCCTGAAAAGAACCGTGCCTGTGTTTAGGGAAACAGGTTATCTGCAACACAAAAAAGGAGCAGGAAGACCATCTGTAAGAACAGAAGAACTTTTTGCAAACGTTCGTGAAATAATGCAAAATACGCCAACAAATTGTATAAGACGCCTGTCCCAAGAAGTGGGAAGATCTTATGGAACATGCAGGACTATTCTTAAGAAGCAGCTCTTATTCCTCATTTAAGGAACAATATTTTTAAAACACCAGTTGCAAATTTAGAACAATCACAAGAAAGGATTATCCAAGAATGTGGTAACATTTCTCCAGAGATTCTGGTCAACACTTTCGAAAATATAAAGAGACGTGTGAATTTATGCTTGGAGCATGGCGGTGGCCAATTTCAGCAATTTTTATAATTATTTTTCTTTGTTTTCCTGTATATTCTTACTTTGTTAATTTTGTAAACAACAAAAATAAATTTGTATTTGTCTATTTATTTTATTACTCAATAGTTTGGCATATCATGTCATAATATGAATTTGACAAAATTTTAACCTAGATTTGGTTAGATATATCGTCCCCATATCATTGTGATCTAAACCAAGCCCTACGTTTTTAATCCAAGCCCTCTTTGATGCAAATAATTTTTGCTCGCACGGTATAACTATCATGATAATACATCAAAATTTTGATTAGGAAATAACGACAAAACCAGTCAGAACCCAAACGTTCCGTACCTTGAAATGAGACGTAAACTAAGATATATATCCACTATTCAGTTTTAATTAACACAACAAGCTAATTTAACCCCAACAGTCTCTTAAAACCCGGGTAAAACGTAAGTATCAATTTTCCGCGGAGCATGCGAAACTCCGATATCTAGTCTGGTGGAAAATCTTGTGAGGAATCCGCCATCGCACAGTGCAACGACTAAATGAGAAACGGGGAAAAAATAAAAACGCAAGGTATACATATAGTTCTAAAAAACACGCTTTCATAATGAATCAAACTAAAAAGTAGAAAATAAATATAGTTTAAAATAATTCTTGAAATTCATAATATAGGCAGAAAATAATAATGAATGATAAACATTAGTATTATTGTGAAAAAAGCGTGGGGTGCTCGATATACGAAAAATATAGCACAAAGTGCCCCACGCTTTTTTCACAATAATACTAATGTTTATCATTCATTATTACTTTCTGCCTATATTAAGAATTTCAAGAATTATTTTAAACTATATTTATTTTCCGCTTTTTATTAATTATTAAAGCGTGTTTTTTAGTTTTTTTATAGTTATTAATGATACTACTTCGATATGAACACTATAATGAAACGTGTGCACAAGTTTCATTAACAAAGTTCATATCGAACGTGTATCATTCAAAATTTAATCTACGACAGTGCAAATAGATTTTATTCGTCTAAATTTCATTGATATCAGATAACGTTTTCGTAATTTTTAAAATTTTCAGGTGTCCATATTAGTCGATATCATGGTAACCGCATTTTTGAATGTTTCAATTTCGATTTTGACAACGTCATTATTGCCGTCTAATTTTCTATTGTATACAAAGTGTTGGCCAAAAATAATTTAAATATGGGAGATTCTGAATCCGAAAGTGTCCCTTCGGATGTTTACAATCAATAAATGCAATCCGTTTTTTTAAGTAATAATAACAAATAAATAGTTTGCACCGACTTTCTTTTTGTATCTTAACATTTGGATGTATCGGCGTTGTGGTCTGGTGGTCAGCGCAGCGGCCTCACAGATCGTAGGCCCGGGTTCCATTCCCGGTGCCGGCAACGTCGATGTTAAATTTGGAATTTGGTTTAATAGGTGCGCCCGTCTTTTGGAAGAGACGTTAAACTGTGGGTCCCGTGTCATGGATGTTGGCACGTTAAAGAACCCTACCCTCGACAAAGAGGGATTCGGCAAAATTACCAGATAGTGTGTGACAAATTCCCTGGCGTCGGTGATTGGCCTCGTTGCGGAAAAAGGCCGCCGTAAAATAAATAAATAAAAAAAAAAAAAAAAAAAAACATTTGGATGTTATTATGAATTCATAATGGCACTGAGTGCTATTATGAAGGTCATAATGACATCTAAATGATGATGCTAAATACGTCATAATGACACTGTCGTATATTAAACTATATTTATTATTTATTTTTTAGTTTGAGTTATTGTTAAGAAAAAAAATTTTTTTTTTCGGGCAGATAGTCATAGAGAGGTCCGGAAGAGATGGAATACTGTCACTAATTTAACAATGACTTTTTGAAATGGCTAGATCTAAAGCAGCGGATCCATAGAGCTCGAGAAAGTAGGTGGATAGTACGCATGCGCATACGGTGAGTTCTATCTCTCTCACTCCCATACAGAGGATCTGTAGGGAAATAATTTAATTCCGGCGATCCTGATCAGGATAATGAGATAAACTTATCAAATTATTGTATTGTCAGCGGTTCTTGATAAGTCTACAATATTTAAATTAAATCTGACCGTTTAAAGTGGGTCAAAATCGGGTTCAAAGAAGTCGGTTACAAACATACAGGTGAAGCTAATAAAAGCTTGTTAAAAATAAAAAACAATTCTGTAACAGGGTTATTTTTTTTTCCAAAATACTTTGCTTTTATTTTCCCCCACTAACTTTAAAATTTGCTTTAAATGATTTTATGAAGTCGTCGTTTATTATATTTAACGGAAGGTACATATTTTTCGTCGGAAAATATCGACCGGTTGTTTAAAGGACATTTCAAAAGACGGGAAGTTGAAAAATATAACCGTTGATTGAGAATCGTCACTTTTCGTGAATTTCGCTAAGCCTATATGTATAGAAGAAGACGTTTCGATTCTGTGAAGCTGAACGTCCCCTATTTTGTTTGAATTGATGATCCTTAAAATTTGGAGCGGTTTCTTTCGCAAAGTCTAATACTTTCACCATTTTCTGACTGCAGGTATTAAAATCGTCATCATCAAAAAATAGATAGTGTTGTAAATGGCACAGAAATCCCCAATATTTTGGATGTTTCAGCAAAATTCGTTTTTATTGCACTTCACAAATAATGTTTTTTTTCGTTTAAACTAGTCCTAACCCAAAAATTTTGTATTTTTAGGTTAGGAAATAAAAGTAGAAACCATCAAGACCTTTCTGTAAATATCAACGTCGTCTGAATCATCCGTGATCACATGATCTAAAAATTCCCTTGCTCTGGTCTTATTTGCGAGGTTAAAACTGATCTTGTTTATAAGTTGTACAGTTTTAGAAAATTTGACAGTAGAAAAATCACAATTTTTTAAATGTGCATGGAACCTTAACAGAATTGGGAACGAATTAAAAACAAAGTCTTCCTCCACAATTTTCCTAAAATAAAAAATTGTTTTTCAAAGATATCTACATGTTCCGAAATTAGAAACATTCATCATCTAAAGACAGAACAAGTTTTGCTGATGGTGTTAGCAGAAGAGAAAATAGTAGATGATATCCAACCCAATCTGTGCAAAAGTTATTTAACCCAAGTAGCATTTTTAGATACATTACGGTAAATGTGTCTAAACTATTGTTTCTGTTTCCGACACAAATTGGAAATTGTTGGCAACATGTATGGAAATATTTTCGAAACGTATACATTTTAAATGGCGCATTAGCACGTGTTTCCAAGTGGTTGGTACGGGCTGTGACTTTCGCTGTTTCGAGGCAAAATCGAAACTTTTATCGAAAATGTTTCGAAAATGTTTCAGAAATGTTTGGAACATGTTTCCATTAATGTGTCGAGTGAGAGTTCATTTTACACAGAGGGCACTGAGTGTTGGAATTGTAAATTGTCAAAATGGAAACATTATTGAAACAAATAATTAGATATTCTATCTATCTCTCTGCAGGTTGTAAAATAAAAGAAAGTAAACAACATAATGACAGCATAATTTCGCCATAATGAATTTCTCACCAGAGTATTTTCTATAAGTGATTGATGACATTTTTTTCGTATGGTTTATTGCAGAGGAGATCCAAAAATCGTTGACGAAATAAATTTTATCGTGCAATTTAGTAATTTAGCTTTATATTCTTAAGACGCTCCCGGTATATTGACATTTACACACAAAATAAATACTTTGTCAAAAAATAAAATCTTAAATATTTTTAAAATTTTACTTAATTCTTCTTTCAATTGATTAAGCTAGCAAAATGGAACTAATGTAACCACTTTTTTACATTTCAAATGACGCAGAAAGTTAATTAAAGGCCATTTTAATAATATAAAAATGAATTTGTCAAAATGGCCGCCAGAAAGCGAGAATTATTCTGGTCTAAAATGGAGTCGACACACAATTTCTAGTATTTGGTTTCTATAATGTTTCGATAATCATGTAGCTATAATTCATAGAAAATGTGTCGAAACATGAAGAATGTTTCGATATTGTACCGAAACCATGCGAAACAAACGTCGCTAAAGTAAAAAATGCACAGTCCCGTCAAGAGGAAGGTTAAGCTTAGAAGCATAAAACTTCTGTATACCGTCACGGTATACACTACCACTTTACACTTTCTGTGACATATAACCTACAAAATTGGTTTGTACTTTGTTGAACGTTTAATAAAACTTACTTATAACTTATTCCTAAGTAATAATCTAAAACATGTACTCAATTGTCGAGACAAAGGAAAAAAGTAGGTTGGTCCTAACGGCTGTGCCGACCAGCTGGATAGTCGGAGACCACCTACTTTGGCCCGATCAAGCCAAGAAACCCGAGCTCGACGAGCTCTTAAAAAACACATTTTCTGCCCTTAGTGCCTTGTAAAACCTCGAAGAATGTTTAAACTGTTGTTTTCTTCCCATATTAACAAAACAAAAATGTACAATTTATAGGTTATAATCGTTATAATCAGAGGTTATAATAATTGTCCGGGTGCAGTAGTGTAAAGATTTCTGGCAGTTTCGAAAATTATTTTCTGCGCAAGTTTCGTAATTAAATGGATATCACTGTTTGGTAAATATTTCAAAGCAGAAGAATACCAATTTGTTTTGAATCACTTAATTCAAAAATGTGTCGCTACAATTTGGGAGCACATGTGTCTAAACACAATTTCATAATATTATATAAAAATGTTTCGAAAAATTTTCTTTTGTGCGTTTCCTAAATGTATCGACACTGTAGTTTGGAAAGTATTTCGAAACTAACAGTTCTTAATCGTTTCTAGTAACTAAATTCGAAAATGTGTCGCAAAAGTTTCGAAACACATGTGTCTCCACACAATCTAAATAATTTTAATCGAAAATGTTTCGAAACGTTTCTCAGCAAAGAATTTGTGTCCAATTTGTGTCTATAATTGCTACTTGGGAAGATTTATTTTGCTTTTTGACTTATATGAGGAGATCTTAAGAGATTTTTTATTTCTTTAATTCGATTTGAACTTGAACTAATAGAATTTAAATAATTTTCATTTGTTTTGACTTGTGATTCTGTCGTATTCAATATATAAGTTGTGTTAGAGTATAGTTCTCCTTTTTTACTTTATCTATACTTGAACATAGGTAAACAACATTATTCTGATTTCTCTTCTAAATTGTAAAATTTTGAAAAATAGGAATTGCTTTTAAAATGTTTACAGAGCCAATCTTAATTTAGATTGCTATAGAGAAGCAAATAATTGCATACATATTTTTATACGTATACAAGCTTTGAGAAGTTTAAATTGAAATCTTCAAGAAATTAATTTTACACTCTTTGATGTAATGCGAGCATATCAAAATGTTGATAAACAGTCGTGATTATTTTTCAACAATATAACTTGACTATTCTAATTTTTTGCGTTAAAAAATTACTTGATCCAAGACCGTTTTTAAATTACAGTAATATTTTACTTGTGGCGCCTTTCTTTAACGCTGTCAATCATTAATAGTACTGGCCAGTAATAGGTTTTAAAAGTTTTACATGGGCGAGTTGCTGCCTTTTTCAAAAGGAATTATATTTCCATAGATTGTAGGATTTTGCCATTTTCTTCCCAGGTCGGAACACTGTGCGCCTCGCCCAGTTTTACCCAAAATGCAAGAAATTAATATTAAATCCTAATAACCGGGGGTGATTAATATCTACAGTAGGCACTGCTAATTATTATTTAATAACTCGTGTTCGCGACTTCTCCGGCCCTGATTGACTGCTAATTGCCTTAAAATGTAATTAAATTTTAATCAGAGTTTCTGTCAATTTTGTAGTTCAATAGTAGGATTCAACTAAAAAGTTAACATTTTTAAATCTCATCTGAAATATCAAAGTGGTAGATATTGAATTGATCGTAGATGAGACCTAACCATAGGACCTAACATACTGGACCAATTGTTATCAAACATTAAAATGTCATTGTAGGACCAAAAATGTCATATACCGAATGCAGCACCGTCAGACTGGCCATGAGAAATCCCTTATACCGGGTGTCCGGGAAATTGTAGGAAATCTCCCGGATATGAAAAAAACACGTGAAAAGAATACTACAAGTTCATATAAACTTCTTTCATATCGGCCTCCTCTTCGGAGATATGGGCTCCCAAAGAGCTCCCATGGAATTAAGTTTTTAACACATAATTTTATTAAACCATATATTTTAATTTTTTTTTCATATGATATATACCAGGTAAGACCCTTCAAATTACTATCCCAGAAAGTGTTGCGAATTACTCACAGCTGCAGGGACGTACTAGCTGTGACACTAATGTGCCCATTTTTTTACGCCCTGTATGATAAAAACTTTGGACAACGTTTTTTACATACCTTTAACTATTGACTAAAAATTAAGTATTGTTCATTCAAGTCGCTAATCCTAACCGTTTACGGAAAAACGCCATTTTATTGCCATCATGTATTAATATTAAGCAGTTAAAAGTGAAAATTTAATATAAACAGGAACAAAGATGTATCTTTTATCGACATATGCTAGTGGTTGAAAATTTTAAATCTACCTTCAAAATAAAAGGATGCTCTTCGTATTTCATCAGTTCTCCTTAATTTCTGTTCCTGTTCTTGATATTTATACGGATGATATATACAGTGTGTCTACTTAAATTGACTACATAATGGGAAACTTTTTTATTAACTTTACGAAAAAATGTTATTCTTCATAAAAAGTTCTGCATGGTCCCGAACCTAAAATGCAACCATCAGATGTTACATTCTTTCAGTCGTGTACGAGGTTTGTCAAAAAACATGAATTTTGCCCAAGAGTAAAGTACCTTTATTTTTGACAATATCGAAAACTGTAATTATGAATAGTTGTTCGGAATGTAAAACTATATTTTAATATGCAATTACATCCTTCTACTTAATTTTTTTTTATTTTTACAAATTTTTATTTTAATGGTGTACTTACTTATCTATTAATTAAATTTTTAGAAATAAATGTTGTTTCGAGATTTATTATTTTCTGAACGAAACAGAAAGGTTATCATGATTTTTTTTAATTAATAAAAAGATAAATGTTCGGTAGCCGTAATTTGAGAAAAATTTGTAAAAAAAAATTTTAAGTAGAAGGATTTAATTGCATATTAATATATAGTTTTACATTCCGAACAACTTTTCATAATTACAGTTTTCGATATTGTCAAAAATAAAGGTACTTTACTCTTGGGCAAAATTCATATTTTTTGACAAATCTCGTACACTACTGAAAAAATATAACATCTGATGGTTGCATTTTAGGTTCGGGACCATTCAGAACTTTTTATGAAGAATAACTTTTTTTCGTAAAGTTAATAATAAAAAAGTTTCCCATATGTAGCCAATTTAAGTAGACACACTCACTGTATACTTATGTAATGTTCGCACTATGGTAGAGTGATGCTTTCCTACAGTTATTCCAAGAAGCCTTCTTCTATATTTAGTAGCTGGTAAAGAAACGAACACTGAAAACAATAATTATTATTTATTCTCAAAATAAAGTAAATTGCTTATCATATCCCTGTCCATTGTGACATCGTCTTGCCGTTAAACAGATCGGCTAATCATACTTTCATGTATTGTAAAGCAGCCAACAAAAATGACGTAAGTATAGTGTTGTATGGTACAGCAAGTTTAAACTGTATTAATATTAGTAATTATATAAAAATGAATTTACTTTTTTTTCCAATTTTTAATTTTTTTCTTTGTTTATGGTTTGTTTTTACCTGCGAACTGTGATTAGGAAACATATCGCTCAAATTGTCAAATCAACAGCGTTGTTTAATGTCAATTAACTTATTTACGCCTTTTATCAAACTCTTAAAGAAAAACCAGTTTTTTTCTAGTTAACCTAATAAAAGAGCTTAAACTGGAACCGGGAGATTGGTTTATTAGTTACGAATTGATAACGAAATCTATTTCACTCTTTTAAAATCAGTAAGCCCTCTTATCAATAAATAAGACACGCATTTAACGCAAGCTATGACACCACACTGAAGCAACTTTAAGATTCCTTGCTACAGGCAGATTCTAACTTTAAAATAGAAAACATTGAGAATGTAATTATGGCCACAAAATTCAACAAACTTGAATCAACAAGTTTTGGAACTCCTTAAGAGAAACGATGTTACAGTACAAGATAACAAACAATCGTATGCAAACATACTACAAATTCAATCATATCGACAACCCAAATCCAAAGTTCAAAAATATATTAATCCAACGAGTGTTAACGCTTTAATCTATGGCGTAAAAGAAATTAAAAATGGACGTTTAGTAATAAAAGTAAATTCCAAAGAAGAAATAGAAAAACTTAAGGAATTATCTGAGAAAAAGCATCAACAAAATTATACTATCAAAATATTAAAGGCAGTAAAAAAAATTTTTAAAAATTTTAAAATGCAGTTAATTTTTAGGTAGGTAATAATATTAGAGGCACCCTCTAGTGCCGATTAACAATATGTCAGCGTTGTTTTTGTTCGAATAGAATTTTCGTCGAACAAAAAAGCCAGCAAAACCGCTTTCTGTGGCTCCTTAACAGAATACGATCACCAAACGAAAATATTTATTTAAACTTCGCAGATTAAATACAGTTAAACCCAACCAAACAAGACTATATATTTATTTTAAAGCCCATACTTTGTTTTACGGGTTGCAACCGAAATTTCAGCGTGCGAATGCTTATGGCAATAAATTATCATGTCATAAAAATGCTTTAAAAAATACACCCAAACTAGCATACCGTGGGGCTTTACTTATCCCGTATTCCGTTTGTCCGGACTGACAGTATTTATGACTTTTTATATGTGCTCACGCAATCAATTTCAATTTTCATAAGGAGTCGTGTCTGCAATCTAGTCGCTTCTTTGCAAATACCGGCAATAAAATACAATTTATATTTACTGCCTTTCATTGTTCTTTCTTCTGCTGTAGGCTTTTTTTGCCGCGGGCTAAATTTGATTCACTGAAAAATGCCATTTCTTGTACCGGGTGTTCCACCTAAGGAGGTAATCGGCTATATCTCAGAAAGTAATAACACTAGGACTTTGGGAAAAGATATATATCGATAAAAGCGGCCAAGAGAAATTGCTGGAAATTATTTTCAAGTTCGAAAAATAACCGCTAGGGGGCGTAAGAGAACTTTCAAAATAGAAATGCCGATTTTCTCTTGATTTTTCTTAATAAAAATATGTTAAAAATATAAGCATTGTATTCTTCATAAAATTATGCAACTTTATGTTAGGAATCGTTTTTTTCTATTTTCAATAATAAAGTGGTGGGAGAAGGTCAAACCTTTTTTCTTTCAAACGCTGATATCTCTGCTTTGGATAAACCGATTTTATTCAACTTACTCTTGAAAAAAGCCCTTCTTTTCCTCTACACGTAGATATTTTAACTATACCTTATTGATTCTGATGGTGGCCACTTCAGTATTATATTGGCGTTTTTCCGTAATTCCTCAATGAATAAGGATTTTCTCAAAAAAATCAAACGTTATGATATGACTTTTTCATCATATTTTATTTTAGGCTTATGAAGGCTATTAAATAGTGAAATAAAAAATCCAGGTCCGTATTTAAAATAAAAAAGTTGATGATGGTCGGTCGAATCCGAAACGTCAGATTAAAAAACTAACCCCATCAGCTTGTAGAGGAGGAAAAGTTACTACACGGAACTAAAAACCGCAACGTGATATCTTTTGTTAAACTAGAGAAAATATGGAAAAATAGGCCATTTTTTAAAACATTCATTAATAAATTAAATCACTGGTTTAACAAAAGATTTCACGTTGCGTTGCGGCTAGCGGTCATTTTTCGAACTTGAAAATAATTTCCAGCAATTTCTCTTGGCCGCTTATCAATATATATTTTTTCCCAAAGTCCTAGTGTTATTACTTTCTGAGATATAGCCGATTACCTCCTTAGGTGGAACACCCGGTACAAGAAATGGCATTTTTCAGTGAATCAAATTTAGCCCGCGGCAAAAAAAGCCTTGGTTTAGATTACAATGATATGGGGACGATATATCTAACCAAATCTAGGGTAAAATTTTGTCAAATTCATATTATGACATGATATGCCAAACTAATGAGTAATAAAATAAGGTAGACAAATACAAATTTATTTTTGTTGTTTACAAAATTAACAAAGTGAGAATATACAGAAAGAAAAAGAAAAATAATTACATAAATTGCTGAAATTGGCTACCGCCATGCTCCAAGCGTAAATGCATACGTCTCTCCATATTTTCGAAAGTATTGACCAGCATCTCTGGAGAAATGTTACCACATTCTTGGATAATCTTTTCTTGTAATTGCGTCACCTGAGAATAACAGGGTTCTATCTGCAATTTTGTTAAAATTGAGATTTTGGAATAAAATGGTTCTATCTGTTAATTATTACCTAGTTACAAACTCCTAGCACCATCTGGCAGTTAGTAGCGAAGATATTTATGCTACAAAGGTGTAGCTGCACTTCAAAATCGATTAAAATTAGTAACATAGTTCTAACTACTGCAGATAGAACTAAGAACTTGCAAATAGAACCTTGTAGCAAGATAATATTTTTAAACAAAACAAAATAGGTATAGTATAGTATAGTTAAAAAGGTTGTATCTACCACATAGAACCATTTCTTCAAATTTCGAGATATTTTTGAAAAACAAGGTCCTAAGTGAAATTAGACATACATTGTCTTTACACCACTTATTATCTACAATTACGTTCTATTAAGACATTATTTTAAAACTATAATACACTTCTGAAATACCAAAAAAAACTAAAACTATTTTGTTTATGATTAAAGTTTTTATTAACGTTTAATCAGAGTTTCTGTCAATTTTGTAGTTCAATAGCACACTATAAATAGTGAATTGGAAACTTATTATAAATGGCTGTGTCAAAATAAACTTACTATTAATATCGAAAAGACAGTGTGTATGATTTTAAAACAAAAAAATAAACAGAAAAGCAAGCTAAACATCAAACTAAATAACGCAGTTCTAAAAGAAGTTGCTCAGTACAAATACCTAGGCCTAATTATTTCAAATGACATAACTTTTAACGCACACATAGATCACGTTATCAAAAAACTGTCTCCCATTATTGGAAAAATTAGAAGATGCGCTCATCAATTAAACAAAAATACACAATACCTCTTATACAATTGTTTTGTTGAACCACATTTAAGGTACCTAATACCATGTTGGGGGAACATAGGCGAATATATGTTGGACAAGCTGCAGAGGTATCAAAATAAGACTATAAAAAGTATTTTTTCTTTAAACTACTATACGACGACTAGCTATATTTATAAACGTTATTCGTTTCTAAACATCAGACAATTAAAAGAACTAGAACAAGCAAAACTAATATACTGTATAGAAAATAAATTACTAAAATCAAGTGTAGTGTTGAGCAAAAATTTGGACTTCCGTAAGTACAACTTAAGAACAAACATAAACCTTAGAAATAAGTTCTCTAGAACCAAAAAGTGTCAAGACTCTCCAATTTTCCGAAGCATCCAGGTATATAATGAAATACCGAAAGTCATCATTAGTAAAGCAGCGAAAAAGACTTACGTGAATTTTAAAAATTATATTAAAACTAAAGACCCTCCAAAGAATTAACATAATTATGTTTCATTATGTGTACTATCTAAATTTTAGCGACTGTTACCTATGAAATATTTGTATTTTGATTGTAAGTGTAGGCCTCGGTGCCAGTATCTCTGTACTGATTTGAGGTCATAAATAAATAAAAAAAATAGTGTTCTTTAAATGAGGAAAAACGAAGTAATCCATAACCGTTAAATACTTGCACTTTATAAGGAAATAAATTTAGCTGCTTCTTAAGAATAGCCCTGCAGGTTCCATAAGATCTTCCCACTTCTTGGGACAAGCGTCTTATACAAATTGTTGGCGTAAGTTCTTCTGTTCTTACAGATGGTCTTCCTGCTTCTTTTTTTTGTTGTATAGAACCTGTTTCTCTAAACACGGCCACGGTTCTTTTCAGGCAATGATAAAAATCCCCAGCAATAAAAGCAACGTTAGGAAAATGTTCGTAAAAATCGTACATGCACAAACCCGGATTGTATTGCCCAATCAGGCAATAAATTATTTTTAATTTTATGTATAAAGATACATAATAAATAAAAAATGAAATTTATGTTATTCAACCAATCTAATGTTTTTAACATAAAATTTATTTTCGTATATTTGTCACAATTTAAAATAATCCGCATTGCCTTATTTTGTAAAATTTGAAATTTGTCAACTATTTCCTCACTAGCACAATATAAAATGGAAGAACAATAAAAAAAAGGGCAATATAATATTATTAAATACAGTTTTTTTAGAAAACAAACTTTAATTAGAACTGATTCTTTTAAAATAACCTACTTTTCCGGCAATCTTCGATATGATACGTTCAAAATAATTTAAAAAATTTAATTTTGAATCAATAATTATCCCTAAATATTTAAAACTGTTCATAAATTTAAAATTTTAAACACATAAGTCAGTTAAATAACAAGTGAAAAATACATCCAGCAGGTTTTGAAGCCAAGATACCGATGAAAACCATTTTTTCTCTCTTTCGGATGTTAAAATTTTAACAATTTGCTATAAAGCATCTGGCTCTTCTTTCAGCACAGTCATTTTCCTTTATTTTTTCTTATCCTAATATGCTAAATTCATATTTATGATGAGTCCACACCTGATGCCCGACGGTGGGTAATTTCCTAAACAAAATTGTAGCTATATATCGCGCATTTTCCTCCCTTATCCCTCCGATTGCGCTCTTAATGTTGTTTTCCCGGTCTTACGATGCCGCTTAAAATATTCATCGCCAGTCAGGACGTCTCTAAAAGCATTTGGCCATTAAAAAATTAAGCAGCGGCTTTCTATTATATTACGGATTATTTTATGCGCACTTTGCTATGTTCCTTCGGCTGTTGATAATAACTCGAGGTAAATGGAAAAAGAAATAGAAATTAAGAAAGACTGTTCAGTTTGGCTTTTATTACTAAGGGGGCGTTCAAGGAAACCTTTCGTATTTAAATCGGAATTTATTGTAGATTTTAATGTTAGAACTTTTTTGTATTAATATATGGAAACAAAAAGAAAACATATCTGATAGCTATTACCAACGTATCAACACGTAGCTAAAAATCCATTAGTATATAGTAGCAAAATAAGGACACATCTACACAGAACGTATATCACGAAAGCAAACACACCAACAACAGCAATCAACGGATAAGTTTTGAATTACTCACTATCAACTTAACCACACGGAGCAACAACAGATCATTGTTTTAAGTTAAGTAGTTCGTCCCTCTCTGTTCCGTTGTAGTAAAGAAGTAAAGGATAGACTATATGGCGCTCGCTGAAAGTTACCTTAACGATTTTTCATATTTTAAAAAAGGAACTATTTAGTTCCTAAAAAGTATATTTTAGTTATAAAAAGAGGGTTTATTTTTTGTGATAATGAAGATTAACATATACAGCGTGATCAGTTAAGGGTATACGCAGCGGCCATATCTCGGAAACTACTAAGCGTAGAAACTTGGGATAAAAAAATTATGATTAAAGCGGTCATGAGAAAATTGTGGAAATTATTTTTAAGTTCCTCCTTTCGCCGCAAGAGGGCACAATTGAAAATTAATTTTTAAAATCCTAAATTTCTCCGAAAATTCCTATATTATGGTATACCTCTGATAACATCGTTATAAAGACTAGATAACTCTGCATCATTTTGGTTTAACGCTCATTGGCGTACCGACCTTCATAAGAGTGGGGGAAGCTATTGAATGTGTAAACATTAAAATCGCTGTAACTTCTAAACGAATTATCCGATTTTACTAAATTTAAGCTTGTTTAGAAGGGAAAGGTAAGTATCTTCAATCGCCGTATCTAACAGTACACGATAGTGTTTAATAAAATTGCTAGAGGGCGCAATTTGTAATAATAACAGTTTTTTCGATTTTATCCCGAAAATTCAAATCATACGGTATGACATCATAATCGAAAAGTAGATGAAATTTGCACGAAAAGTTGTAAAGACCGCAGTTCGATATCTTTGTTCGTTTCAGAGTTATTGCCAAAATATTAATTTTTAATACAAATTGCGCCCTCTAGCAATTTTATTTGAAACTATTGGGTACCATTAAATAAGACAATTAAAGGTACTTACCTTTCTCTTCCAAACAAGCTTAAATTGAGTGAAATCGGATAAGTCGTTTAGAAGTTACAGCGATTTTAATGTTTACACTTTCACTTGATAAGAGTGGGAGAAGCTATTGAAAGTGTAAACATTAAAATCGCTGTAACTTCTAAACGACTTATCCGATTTTACTAAATTTAAGCTTATTTGGAAGAACCTTCAATTGTCGTATCTAATGGTATAAGATAGTTTCTAATAAAATGCTAGAGGGCGCAATTTGTATTAAAAATTATTGTTTTGGCAATAACTCTGAAACGAACAAAGATATCGAACAGCGGTCTTCACATTTTTTCTTGCAAATTTAAACTTCTTTTCGATTATGATGTCATAGTTATATCGTATGATTTGAATTTTCGGGATAAAATCGAAAAAACTGTTATTATTACAAATTGCGCCCTCTAGCAATTTTATTATAAACTATCGTGTACCGTTGTATATGGCAGTTGAAGGTACTTACCTTTCTCTTTCTAACAAGCTTAAATTCAGTAAAATCGGATAAGTCGTTTAGAAGTTACAGCGATTTTAATGTTTACACTTTCAATAGCTTCCCCCACTCTTATCAAGGTCGATACGCCAATGAGCCTTGAACCAAAATGATGTAGAATTGTCTAAGCTTTCTAATGATGTAATCAGAGTCATACCTTAATATGGGAATTTTCGGAAAAATTTAGAATTAAAAAGTTATTTTCAAATGTGCCCTCTTGCGGCGAAATGAGGAACTTAAAAATTATTTCCAGAATTTTCTCATGACCGCTTTAATCATAATTTTTTTATCCTAAGTTTCTACGCTTAGTAGTTTCCGAGATATGGCCGCTCCGTACCCTTAACTGATCACGCTGTATATTTACAAATAATAAGTTAGACCAATCTCTACTGTTGCATATCTACACAGGAAGAAACAAACGCCTGTCATATCAAATTCAATTATAGCATTTTATTTAAAAGCATTTACTATGCAATATTTGCTATTAATAATCTTAATCTTAACATAGTATAAAACAAAGTCGCTATCCTGTCTTATGTTCTTAAATCTTTAAAACTACCCAACGGATTTTGAAGCGGTTTTTTTTAATAGATAGAGTGATTCAAGAGGAAGGTTTTTATGTATAATTAGCGACCCGGCTTCGCACGGGTGGAATTTCAGAAAGTGGCATGCTGGGTACTAATATATCGGGTTTTATTCGGGTTTGTATTTATACCAGCGGGTTGCAACGCATGCCGGGTACACGCTAGTAATTTAATAAAAAATAAAAGAAATTAATTAAGTAATAGTATCATTAACATGTAATAAATATTATATAATGAATTCAGATCGAATCTGTAGACACATTTAGATCAAACAGAAATAGACAGCAAAATTTATTTTGCATTTTATGCGATGACTGATGCCATTTAGCCACTTCCGGTTTAACCGGAAATAACCTTAGAACACCATTTCAAATTCAATGACACTTTTTGATGAAAATCATTTTTATTTTTACACTTAGGAAAATAATCTGAAACAACAGGTTCACTAAGAGATAGTTAGTATTGATAGCTTATTTTTTATTAATCCATATTAAATAAATTGCTAGTGTATCAAACCCGCTTCAGTGTTATATCAATTCCAGATTTACTAGAACAGTGTTTTTATTGGTAATAATCAGTTCCATTAGCAGCACAATCTTGTTGAATAATGAACTACTTTTAATACAGCAATTTTGTTAAGAAAAGTAAAGCGCTCTACAATTAAGAAAGCAGAACAGCGTCCACAAAAACGAATTGCATCCGTTTGAAGCTATAATCTACAAGACGTTGGTGAGGGTTCGTAGCGATCGGCAATCGCCGGGCGCCCTGTTATTAGTTTTTTTTTGGTTGCGCAGGTCACATCGTTGTTCAGAGCCTTCTAGCTCTCCTGTCTGAATTTGAATTTTATTGATCGTACCAATACCTGTTTTAATTAATTTATTTTTACTTTGTATTTAAGTTTTTTTTAACTTTGCATATCAGATAAAGCAATAGAATATTCTTATTTCACACAACCCATCATTAGTATTTGACCTTATCATCTATGAACGAATTTTACCATCTCAGTAAACCATGTTGCATAAAAGATAATCACTGAAAGCTATTTAAATTTTTAAGAACTACAGTACTGGTTTTTATTGGTAATTAGTTGCTTTATTAATCGTAGAAAGCAAGACTTATTATATAATTAAAGTTTCATTACAACTGCCAGTCGGAACTAATACAGTATATAACTAGATTACACCCCCAATATAGAACTTGATAATTACTGTGAGTATTCAGAGCAATAATGGCTATAAACCATTCTATGGTAGCATTAACTCATATTTCCTATTGTCTAAATTACCGTGATATTATCACTACACAACGCTCTAGCAATTTTCGTTGTCTTGCAGTAGAAAAGCGCGTTGCTGTCAGATATAGTATTAAACAGTTGTATAAAGAGTATGTAAATTCTTATTAGGAATTGAAGGCTTTTTTCTCAGTGTATTCTTTTATCTAGATTGCTATGAACTCTCTAAAATGGTTTGCCTTTAAGCCAAACTCTTGATAAGAATGCAAGTTTCAAGTTTCATTGTGTTTTAAATTTTTATTAGACTCATAATCAAGGGCGGATCCAGGGGGCGGGTCATGGGGGTCATGACCAACCCCCCCTGGGCGGTTTACATTTCAACATACGTAAAAACTATTGTGGAGTCAAAAAGAGTGAGTTCATAACCCAGTGCACATTTTTTCTACAAATTGAAAACACTGTTATTTTACGGCGTCCTGCAAAAAGGAACTCGTTACCAACTCATTTTCATTGTAAAAGGAACTTCATTAATAAGATTATAATTTAGGATTATCTCTAAAAAATGTACTAATAAAATCTCTAGTTTTGTAAATTTCAGGAGTTGGTTCTCTAAACCTACGTTCTTTTTTTATTAAAAACTCGGCGACTGCCGGTCTTGGATCAAAATGGGCTGTTCCAACTCCATTCAATGACACTAAGAGGCGATCATTCATTGTATCTTCATTTAATGAAATTCTTCCTGGCGTTTTTAATTTGTTGTAATGGGAAATAATCCTCTCAGTAGTCATTGAATGAGGACTTATTAGCAATAACGAGACTAAAAGCTTCTGTAATATATCCTTAGTGCAAACTATAAGTTTTCTTAATTTATTAGCAAGTCTGGTGCCTTCACTGGGAGTATCAATGTCTAAAATTTTTTGAATTAAAGGCCAGCAATCACACACGGATGTCGCAAAATTGGACACTTTCTCTGAACCGAAGAGATTCTCAACTAATGGTCGGCCTGCGGATATCATTTCAGCTTCGGCACAAATAAGGTTTATCATATTTTTAATTGTTTCATCTTCTTCCTCTAAAAACCTCTACAAATTTTCGCCTGCGGCGCTGTTTGACCCCCCCCCAAAATTAATTTCTGGATCCGCCCTTGCTCATAATAATTTATTTATATATTTGCAATTTAATAATAATTTTTTTATTTAGATTCATTTTCAAGAATATCTATGATATTTAGTATCAGGATTGAACAACAACTGGCTCCTATACTGAAAGATGACTAATACAAATTTCTATAATAGCAATTAAATTTACTATACGGTCACTGGACTTTTAATCGCCGACAAAACAGAAAATCCAATATCTTTTGTAGTCAATAGATACCGAAATATTAAAAACATACACCTAGCACAAGTAATTATCTTGATAAAATAACTCGCAACGCCCAGCCATTCTCCCGTCGATTTATTACAATCGGAATTCAATCGAATAGCTTCGACTTGCGGCTACCGTTTCATATTCAGATAGCTATCAGCGTTATGTTTCGTTTAAATTGTGTCTATGACTAATCAAAAACGCGATGAAAGCTTCGTACAATCGACCAGTTAAATCACAGCTCCAACAAACTACAAATGTCGTTTAGGAAATCCGCGGCTCAATGTTTCTTTTACAGTAGTTTAACCCTTCTTTGATGTAATCATTACCCCTCTAGTCGACTTGTTTCATTATTATTTCATTATTTTCATTTCTGTTGTAGACGTGTTGTTTAATATTAGAGGAGGGGGAAGTAAGATTGATAAAAGTTCAGGTAAAGGGAGATTCGGAGTTACTTATTAAATATTTCGATTGTGATTAATGGATCCTTTGTTTTAGCTCAAGAGTTAAATACACATCTTAATTTAAGTAAATAACTTTGGTTTAACTACGTTCTACAAAGATTACACAACTTTTGTATTGTTTTCAGCTAGGGTATTTATTTTTTAAACACTTTCAATAAACAAGTATGTTTTTAAAAAGTACACTATGGAATGGACGACTTTCCAAAGAGTTAAAGAAATTTTTTTCTCCCTGAGAAATGAAATCGACATCTTGAGAAGTAACAGCGTTGTCGTCAATAATGTAATATCACTTCACACGGCCCCCCTGTAATTTCAAAGGCCCCTCTTTCCCTGACAAAATGCAATGAACAAAGCACAATTATTATTGGTTATATCCTGATTGGCAAGGGCAATTTTGTGAAATAATAATAATTGATCTACAGATAATCACGCACAAAATTATTGACCAAAGAATTTATTTTTCAGATGAAGCTACGTGTCCTCCTCAGTGGATCATAGAAAATCACACCCAGTAAAATGAAAAGATTAATGTCTCGAAAATAGATCGGAAATCGGATCATTTTTCCTTGATGAGAGCCTCGCTGGAGAAAGATATCTAAATTTAAACGTTTTATACTGTCAAAGTAGTACTGATAGTTCGGTTGTATACTGTATCCGTATACCATACCCAATGTATTTTCAACAAAATGTTATGTAATATTCCGCCTTTTTATTGACCCATGAAAAAGTTTTTATATAAAAAGAAACGTTGGGATAAATACAATTGTGTCATTTCATTGCCTGCCCTCATTCCCGCTATATACTTACTCGAATTATTAGTAAGGGCGTTATACTTACCTAACAATCTTTTGTTAATATTTCGTAAATGGTTGAAGATAGGTATAGGGCATGATATACAGTGTGACCAGTAAAGTCCGCATCACCATCGGGTTTTTTTTTATTAATAGCTTTATTCGAAATTTGACTTTGGCATCAAGTTCTGCTTCAATCGAGATGAAAATTAAGCAAAAAAATAGTAGTCACGTGATTCGCATTATCTGTCACATTTTAATTTTTTCCAGAAAATAATTCAAAAGTTTAGCATTTTTTTGTATTTCTGAAAGTATCGAAAAAAGTTATTAGAAAAAGTTTTTTTAAATGCAGTTTCTAGCCCACATGCAAAATTTCAGCTTCATAAAATAATTTTGATTTTTTACCCATATTTTGTAAATCGCACCACTTTTGCAAAATGAGACTCAACGTAACCTACATAAAACTTCTTAATTTTGACAATGCTTTATTTCAGATACATTTTCGTTAAAGTAGCGCCATACTAAATGTTTGTTTTTCTACAAAATCAAAATTGTGCTATTAAAATTAGGTCGCATGTGATGCAAAGTTTATTTGTTTTTGACCCTGTATAAGGTAACTTTATAAAATAAGTATTTTTGAAAACGTAGTTTGTGTCTGAAAGTGATACACCTTAATATTAAGACAAAAAAGTTTCATCAGGAAAGTGTTCATTATGTGGAAAATAAATTTTAGTGGTGGGTAAAAAATTAAAATTATCTTATGTAGCTGAAATTTTGCATGTGAACTAAAAACTGCATTTAAAAAACTTTTTCTAATAACTTTTTTCGATATTTTCAAAAATAAACCCACTTTTAAATTATTTTTTGAAAAAAATTAAAATTTGACAGATAATGGGAATCACGTGACTACTATTTTTT
Organism: Polydrusus pterygomalis; assembly: GCA_963969555.1. NCBI lineage: Eukaryota > Metazoa > Arthropoda > Insecta > Coleoptera > Curculionidae > Polydrusus > Polydrusus pterygomalis. Next base: position 29,468,177 of record OZ018379.1, read on the forward strand.
GTTTAATTTTCATCTCGATCGAAGCAGAATTTGATGCCAAAGTCAAATTTCGAATAAAGCTAATAATAAAAAAATCCCATATGATGCGGACTTTACTGGTCACTGGTTACTGGTCAAAAATGTGACCACTGTGACCCGTTCTCCCCTACACGTAGCATTTTTATGATCCACTCTGTATAATATCTTTTTACTAAAAAAAAATGTATTTAAAAATAATTAATTTAAAGAATCCGAGCGATTCTTGATTACGTGGACGGTATCTATATCAAAGGTTGGTCCGTTTATTTATCATACCCTGTATGAACATTAAAAAGTGCGTGCGTTCTTTAAAGATGGCTACATCAAATTATTATTTAATAATAGCACAATTTGTTTTTATTAGACTTTTTCATAGCAATTTTTTAATCCTATAATTTTTATGGCTTGGTATCCCATTGGTCTTAATTACGATTTTAGTACACACACATCAGTACAATTAAAAAATGAGGATTTAAAACTAAAGTTAATAATCAGTATTTTTATTATACCTGAACATCACTATAAATGTTGTTCTTCAGAAATAATGTCGACTAAATATGTGTATTACAGAAGCTTACATAATTGTAAGTAAGTAATATTTTAAAATTTGTTTTAATGTTAATTGTGTAATTAAACCTGACATAGCCAATTAATTTATTATTGAACACGCACGGTATAGGTGCCTGCCAAGAACTGTCAAGTTTATGCTAAGAGCCAATTACAAATATAATTAGTAACCGCTATAAGTATTAATATTAGTTAGTTACTTACAAATGTATTAATTAGGCGTTTTATTCATTTGACAATTATTTTTAAAATGCTTTGGAAATGATTACTACACTTATAAAATTATGAACAAGAGTATGGAAACTTTAAATTCCCCCACTAGAGTCTGTTATCGCTTTTCTCGCGACATGAATTCAAACTGATTTAATCAGAACCCTCTGAACCTATCGAATTTATTTCAAGATGTATTTGTTTGTTTGAAGGTGGTAGACAATCAAGTAATATCAAAAAAATTACCTTGTCGGACTTCTATTGCCTTTATTTTGCTACTTAACACAACCTTTCGGTTAGTTAGTATCTCTAACCGTTTTCAAGTGTAAACTAAATTATAATTCTGCTGAAAAAAACTATCCTATTGGTATATGAATGCTGCTTTGAAAAATAATATAATATCAAAACAGCCTTCAAATCCGGAAATGCGCTTAGAGGCTTTCTTACCAAAGTAACCCCCCCCCCCCCCCCCCCCGTAATGAGAACACAAAAAATTGTATTTATCAAATCCCTTGCGAGTGTGGCGATTCGTATATTAAAGAAACAAAACTACCTCTTTCCGTACGAGTTAAAGAACATCTGAAACATACTCAAAGAGGTAAAACTTCGAGAACATGTATGGACCAACCAACTTAATATACAGTGGTCAGAAGCCAAGGTCTTGGACACGGAACAGCACTGGAGAAAACGAAAATTCAAAGAAGCAGCTTTTATGAATCAAAATACCCATATATTTAGTAAACCAAGTATAGATATACCCAATATCTGGAAGCCTCCCTTGTCCAAAACCAACAGCTCAAACTTCATACTCATAAGCACCTAGGTGGAGTCATCAAGCTTCATTGCACATGGATAGTATTTAAGACAGTAGCCTTAGAATTCTAATTTAGTTTACACTTGAAAACGGTTAGAGATACTAACTAACCGAAACGTTGTGTTAAGTAACAAAATAAAGACAATGGAAGTCCGACCAGGTTATTTTTTGATGTATTTGTTTGTTTTGAAAGAATAAAGTAATTTTTGTACATTTTACTTCTATAGTATTAACGATAGCCAAGATACATCTATCATAATGTGTCTTATTTGTAGCGGTCTTGAAAAAAGAAGGTAGGTACAGCTTCGTATTTGCAAATGATTTTCAAGAAACTGTACCTACATACACTTAGTTACTCATTTTCCATTAATTTCTTCAACAGACCTATACCAGATAAACGCAATTCACCCCACACCTTTTTTGGATAAAAAAAATTAGGAAAAGAAATTTTACAAACTGAGGCAAATTATATGCTACTAAAATAACAATTAAATACGACCTGTAAACTATACCCAATTACAGGTGTCCAATAATGCTTACTCTATCGATAAATTGAAATTCTCCATTCTAAGTTATATTACAGAGTCAGTCACAGAGGTGTAAGTACTTAAACTGACAAATAATTATTCCAAAATACGAAAAAACATGCACCTGTCTTCAGTAACATGAAATAGTGACTTTAATTAGGATCGGCTAACTGAACGCCAGTAAACAATAATTGTGCAGGAATGAATATCTGAATGTTAACTTCGAAACAGCTTATCAAGAAAGAATAATATGCTTGTTATGCAATAATAAAATTTTCCCTTACACTGAGAAAAAGCCTACTATTCCTTATAAGAATTCACATACTCTCTATACAACTGTTTAATACTATAGATGATAGCAACGCGCTTTTCTACTGTAAGAAAACGGAACTTGCTAGACCGTTGTGCGCTGATAATATCGCGTAGTACCTACTTACCTCGGGAATTTTTGGTGGGTTGGAAACAGAGGTTGTAAAATATTGAAAAGATAACAGTGATACACTGAGAAAAAACCTTCTATTCCTTATAGGAATTCACATACTCTTTATACAACTGTTTAATACTATATATGACAGAAACGCGCTTTCCTACTGCAAGACAATGAAAATCGCTAGAGCATTGTGTACTGATAATATCGCGGTAATTTAGCCAATAGGAAATAGGAGTTAATGCTACCATAGAATGGTTTATAGCCATTATTGCTCTGAATACTCACAGTAATTGTCACGTTCTATTGGGGGTTTAATCAGGTTTTATATACTGTATTAGTTCCGACTGGCAGTTGGTTATCTCTTATGCAACATGGTTTACTGAGATGCTTATGATGGGTTGTGCGAAATAAGAGTATTCTATTGCTTTATCTGAGATGCAAAGTTTAAAAAAACTTAAATACACGGCGATTGCCGATCGCTACGAACCCCCACCAAGGTCTTGTGGATTATAGGTTCTAACAGACACAATTTGTTTTTGGGGACGCTGTTCTGCTTTCTTAAGTGTAGAGAAAGCGCTTTACTGGGAACAAAATGCGTCGCATTGAGAAGATACAATTTACTTCTTAAAGAAATTGCTGTATTAAAAGTAGTTCCTTATTTAACAAGACTGTGCTGTTAATGGTACTGATTACCGCCAATAAAAACACTGTTCTAGCAAATCTGGACTTGATCTAATACAAAGTGGATTTGATACACTAGCAATTTATTTAATATGGGTTAATACAAAATAAACTATCAATACAGCAAACCTGTTATATAAGCTCAGTTTATTTTTGTTTCTGATATGGGACACAAATTGCCATTAAAAATAATCCAACATTAACAGGGACATAAAGTTACTTCATAAAAAGGGATAGTGACAAAGTGCCGCAAAATCCAAGCGGTCACCCATATTAGTACTATATAACTGTACACGACGTCGCGCGTCGTTCAACTTCAATGATCAACCGAGCATTGGTATGCCAACGGTTGACTTACACAAGAAACAGAATTCTTATTTTTTTTATTGTTGTACTATTAATAAAAAATAACATACCATTAAAAAAGAGAATTAGTGTCTAGAGACCCTAAATATAAGTTATTCCAGTCCAGGGAATTGAAGAAGAGAGCAAGTTTTTTAGACCCCTAAATGACCACGCACTGTTAGGTATAAAAGACCAATGTGGAAAGAACAATAATAAGAGTCATTAAATTTTTTGTTAATTTGTTAATTTTCTCTTAAAAGTACTTGGTAATCTTACGTATTATATTCCTTCAATCAAAACTACCTATTCTTGTCTTTAAGATAATTTAATTATTTTATTTAAACTAGTTTCTTAACTTTTATAGATTTATTATTTATTAAGTCTTAGTTTATTCAGGTTTGTTCTTATATTTGAGGATTGAATGATTTTTTATTAGGGATTTTTTATTATTACATTGTCAACTACAAAAATTGCATTATTATCTTAAGAGGTCTGCACTATACACACAAAGCCCATCGTTTTGCTGGAATGGGACGGCCTAAAAAGGTTATGGCGGGTGGGAAAAAGACTCATCAAACCAGGCTTTATTTTAAAAAGTTGTGGGTATATTTTAAGTTAAATTTTAAACCCCGGACCTTTCTATATTTCCATTTGTTTAATGGGAATTTTGCAGTGCGCATACCCATATGTACTCGGCTTTATTTACCTGCAAGGTCATAAATTTACTATACTGATTATTATTTCATTATGGAAATTTGGCTGTGATAAAAATAGAATATCACAACCATCTATAGAAAGCTGATGGATGCATTCGTAAATTACGAGATCTGAATGGTTTGATAACGTCTCGGTTGTGTCGGATTACACCTTTAATGAGGAGAGAACGACAATCTTTCGAATGCATTAAGGAATTGATTCAGATCTATTGATAGATCATCAAACTCTTTTAATCATTATGCCTAATAGTATTATATTATTTAATTAAATCCTTTTATTTTATTCCATTTCAGATTTTTTTTCATTTTTGAAACATTAACAAACTAGTACCTACTTACCTCAGGAATTTTTGGTGGGTTGGAAAGAGAGGTTGTAAAATATTGAAAAGATAACAGTGATACACTGAGAAAAAACGTTCTATTCCTTATAGGAATTCACATACTCTTTATACAACTGTTTAATACTATATGTGACAGCAACGCGCTTTCATACTGCAAGACAATGAAAATCGCTAGAGCATTGTGTAGTGATAATATCGCGGTAGTTTAGCCAATAGGAAATAGGAATTAATGCTACCATAGAATGGTTGATTTGAATACTCACATCAGTATTTATCAAGTTCTATTGGGGGTGCAATCTGGTTTTATATACTGTATTAGTTTTAACTGGCAGTTGTATTGAAACTTGACATTAATCATAATAATATTTGCTTGCTATGGTTAATAAAGCATATACTTACCACTATAGATCAGTACTGTAGTTCTCAAAAATTTAAATAGCTTCTAGTGTGATATTGTTCTTGTCGTTTAACATTGCATTATGATTATCTATTATGCAACATGGTTTACTGAGATGGTAAAATTCGTCCACAGCTTATAAATATTATAGGTTCTAACAGATACAATTCATTTTTGAGGACGCTATTTTGCTTTCTTAATTGTAGAGAAAGCGCTTTACTGATGGGAACAAAAGGCATCGCATTAAGAAGATACAATTTATTTCTTAAAAAAAATACTGTATTACAAGTAGTTCATTATTCCACAAGATTGTGCTACTAATGTGCTGATTACTACCAATAAAAACACTGTTCTAGCAAATCTGGAATCGTTATAGCACTAACAATTTATTTAATATGGGTTAATAAAAAATAAGTTATCAATACAAACGATATCTTAACAAACATGTTGTAACAAGTAGTTCATTATTCCACAAGATTGTGCTACTAATGTGCTGATTACTACCAATAAAAACACTGTTCTAGCAAATCTGGAATCGTTATAGCACTAACAATTTGTTTAATATGGGTTAATAAAAAATAAGTTATCAATACAAACGATATCTTAACAAACATGTTGTATTAAATCATTTTTCTCAGTGTAAAGTTTAACCGACAACATTTCGATAATTATATGTGATGTGTTTTGGTATCCTGATTTCTAAAACAATATTTTTGATAATATTAACGTACATTTATGATGTTTTAACTAAACACATATATTCTGAAAATAATATTTTTTAATTTTGAAGAAGTAGTTAGTCCATTCTCAAAGTGGAGTTAAATGTATAGAAAAAAGAAAAGCACAAAGTCTTTCTCTACAAGTTTATTAGAATAATTAGGCGTACCTAATTCAGAATTATTGTAGGTTCGCCTAGTTATTCTAATAAACTTGTAGAGAAAGACTTTGTGCTTTTCTTTTTTTTAATATTTTTTAGTTTCAGTGAGACAGAATCTTGTAAAAAATAAACGATAACACACTCGAACCAAAAAAGCATGTTTAATACAAGTTTATAAACAAAACGTATTTAGGTAATTTCATTTAAATTCTCCCTTTTTATTTTTACAAGACGACGAGATATAACAAATGTAGACAGGCTGATGATTTTTAAAATGCCTTTTCACATCAACCCAAAAATATGTTCACTAACTGAATTAAAATGCGGCAGCTCCTGAGTTTCGCAGCTGTGACTCCTGAAACAGACGCGTTGACAAATGACTAACTAGGTTTACTTTCCATTTGTGTGTACATCGTTGCTGTGTATAATTTTATTTGCTTTTATATAAAGCCTTTTAGGTTTATATTTTTCGTTGAAAAACTTTACACAGAAGATAATATGATCTTAACTCTAAGCTACCGGGCTACCGCTAAATTCAAGAAAATATTTACTTGGATTCCATGAGGGTATAGAAGAATTTTTCTAGTTTTAGGATTTATGTGTATCAACATCAGCGGCGCACCCAGGATTTTATGTTAGGGGGGGCCCGCCAACCAGTGCTGAAAGCAAATTTTTTAATAAACTTTTAAGTTACGCATTTTTCTAGAACTTTGGAGCTTTTCTAACAGGTACTCTTGCAGGGAAGATCGCAATAGCCTAGCCATGGGAGTCGTTAAACGGTTTCTTAGGGGGGGGGGGCATTGGCGGCTTGTGACTTGTTAACTTGGGGGTGTACTAAAAGCCTGCTGTAGGCGAAATGCGCCGCAGGCGAAATTTTTCTAAGACCACGCCCAAATTTGGTCAATAAATTATTATAGTAAATATTTTAAAAATTTATGATTACCTTCTTATTCTATTAAAAATGAAATAAGATAAAAAATAAAAAGGCTAATTTATTTTTCATTAGTGGGTACATTGTTTAAAAGTAAAGTTCATTCATCTGTTTTTATTTGCAGCAAACTTATCAATAACAATAAAGTCCCTAGATTTACACTTTGTGGTATGTATCAAGTTAATTTCGAGAGTTTAGGTATTCCCTTAATTTTAATTTCAATTTTTTGCTCAATACTTAATGAGCTAAAATTGTTTCTCAAACATTCATAGTCGTTTTGGCATTAAAACTGTTTATTTTTATTAAAATAAGTCTTTACTACCCCAAAATAATAACAAAAATATAAAGGAAAACTCGAAATAATAAATTCATAAATTCAATCAAACCATATTAAACCTCAATAAATCAACTTCCAGGGGGAGGGGGAGGGGCAAATGCCCCACCTGGCCCCCCTCAAACGAGGCCCGTGAGGTAAATCTAAGAAAATTGACTTTTTAAAATACTTATCCACATTCATAATTTTTATTTCATTGGGGTTTTGGGGGGCCCCCTTGGCCCCCCCCCTGGGTGCGCCACTAATCAACATAAAGCATGCTCTGCCGAATTCGTTATATTCATGAATACCTTAATCAATAAACGCTTTAACAAATAATTTTTGAAAAGTCTGATTTCCCCACCGATGAGAGAAATTAATTAGTACACATTAAAAGTGATTTAAAACAAATAAAGACAATACAAGTACAAATCCATTCATCATTCAAACGCAAATAACATAAACTTGTATTTTGAAAGTTAAAGTACACTGAGCAAAATAATCTAATACGACAGGTTTGCTAAAAGATAGTTTGTATTGATTGCTTATTTTATATTAACCCATATTAAATAAATTGCCAGTGTATCAAACCCGCTTTAGTGTTATATCGATTCCAGATTTGCTAGAACAGTGTTTTTATTGCTGCTCTTCGAATGAACGAGTTTATTGTCAAACTCAAAGAAGCAAAAGAACATAACCATACTTTAAAAAAAATTTAAAAAATGTGTGAAACTAGATGGGTGGAGAAACACGAAGCTATTATTGCCTTCTTGGAAATGTTACCTACATTAATCGACTACTTAGATGATACGGAACAAAATGGCAATAGTGTATCATCCTCCAAAGCTACTATATATTCTGTGCTAGTAGGTACCCTTTTAGCAGCCATTACAACATCTGATTTCTTGGTATCTCTTTTTATCATCAGTGATTGTATTAAATTATTAATACCTTTATCTACTGAACTACAAAGTGTCCAACTCGATATTAGCAAAGCATATGAAATTTCTAATTTAGTCTTAAAAGCATTGGAAGAAATAAGATCTGATAGTGATCATTATTTTCACTTGATTTTTGAAAAAATTTGTTCCACAGCCCAAATTTTAAATATCGAAATTAAGTTGCCCAGAACTACTAAGAAACAGACAAATCGTGCAAATTATGAATTCGCTAATACAAAACAATATTATAAATTGTCTATTTTTTTACCATTTTTAGATTATTTAATTTCTGAATTAAAATTTGGGTTTTTTAAAAAACACTTTAATGTAGCGGATTATGGAACATTGTTACTACCTACCTTGATAAACTCAACCAAGAAATTTTTTTTACTGTCATAAAATTTTATCAGGATGATATATTTTGTTCTGTGGCAAAGTTAGAAGGTGAGTTAAAGTTATGGAAGCTATATTGGAAACAGAAAGGCGAAAAACCTACCAATATAATTGACACAATTATAAAGACTGATTCATACTTTCCGAATATTAAAAAAATATTAGCAACAATTTCCGTAACCAGTTGTAGGCACACCAGAAAGATCATTTTCTTCCTTAAGATTGTTAAAATCTTATTTACAGTCAACAATGGCCCCAACTAGGTTGAATGGTCTTGCCTTACTTTATATCCATAGAAATCAAATTGTGTCACCAGAAGAAGTTTTAGACCAATTTTCCAAAAAACACCGTAGAAGACTTCAGTTACGAAATATGGTGTCTTCTGATAAAGGGTAATGCACTATTACCATTTTGTTCGTTCCTGTACATTGCCCGCGGCCGGCCTTCGCGCTACTTACGAATTTTCTGGTAATAATGTAAAATAGGTTATTCGATTACTTTAGTTTTAGGTGTAACCAGTGGCGCAACCAGAAATTTAGTTCGGGGGGGGCTTTAATCTCTTGCGCCGCAGGCTAAAAATTTTTTGGGTGCCACGCCCTTTTTTGGGTAAAATACGTATGATTGACGAGAGCGACAGCCCCCTAAAACTTCTGCAATAATACGCCGCTGGCCCTAACTAAATATTTATGAAAAAAAAAAAAAAATAGAGATTTCATTTTAATTAGTAAAAATGTATTTAAAATAAGTAACGCATATATTAATCATACTTATACTAAAATAAAACAAAAACCTTATAAAGTAAGTAAGTAATCACTAATAATACTAATATTAAAATAAAATTCTTCGGTTTGTTTTTGCCTTTTCGTCCAGAATTTCTGCCACGGTAATATCAATATCGTGGTTCGCATTCCGTGATGCTACGCAGATATGTCTTTAAATATTTTAAATTTGAAAAGGACCTTTCAGATGTGGCGGTTGTAATAGGCAAAGTTAAAAAAATTTGTATTTGTAAAAGCCTTTTTATATTAGGAAATATATTGGCATCACATTCGGAATTCACTTTGTCCAAATCTTCCTTCAGTTTTTGTTTTTGCCTTTTTTTATACCACAGCTCATGTTCAGCTTTTAACATCGTTTTAATGGAAAACTCTTCAAGGAACTCATTCTTGTAGAAGCTGTGAAGTTTCAAAAAACATTTAAATTTACTATCAAAATCTTGATTATCATATGGCAAGAGGCATTCAAAATTTTGAAGGGTTTCTCGATGTTTTAAAAACCGATCCTCGAGATTTGCTATGAGGCCATCTAAAAACGGAATAAAAATTGTTATTTTAAAATACTCAGCAGCGGAATCTGTTTTTATAACCAATCTTTGTGTTTGTCTTGGCGGTAGTCTAGGTACTCTGATTTCAATATCGTATTCCGAAAGTAGATCTTGAGCTTCCTTAAAAATATTTTGAAAATTATCATCTGCCAGGCCTCTTATTTCTTTAACTTGATCTGTTACGTCAGTAGCTAACTGTAATGCTTTAAAAAGGCTTAAATCGACTGTAGAATCTTGCTTAAAGGCAGTGTGTAGGCATATATTCTTTCTGTACACATAGTGCGATCACAAATTTGGTACTTATATAATGCTGGCCAGTAATCCAGATGCCTCAGTGGAAGTATTTCGGTCGGTCCATTCAGTCAGCCGTAGTATAATTTCACTATTGATAACATGATTGATGTAAATTATGTGGCTGAATATAAAATATTAGTAAAAGGCGTGACATGAAAAATTGGTTTGCAATTAAACGAATAGGCTAAGTTTCTAAGCTCAGGGGGGGGGGGCTGCAGCCCGACAGCCCCCCCCCCTGGTTGCGCCACTGGGTGTAACTAAACCTAATTTGTTTGTCCGAGTTAATTAGTTTATTTTTATTTATAGCAATATACTTTATGTTGTTAATTTTGTGTCAGTGTTTCTCATACCATAAACCATATCTTTATTTATACCTATGGTTGACCCCCTCCCCCAATGAAAAAAGCCAAATCTGCCCTTGCCTTGCACCTAAATATATTTCTTTAATTTTTGTTGGGTGGGCCTCCCCCAAAATTTATTTCTGAATCCGCCAGTGTATAATGGTAACAAACTAGTACCTTTACAATCTTCCATAATATATCTATGATGAAAGGCGCCAGTAACGAAATAACTAAAAGATAGCCCCTGCAATTACTATTTTTATTAAAAAAAAAGTACAATTCATTTAAAAACATCTGTTTAAAACTCCTTGGTCGTAAATTTTATACAAGAGCTTTTTATTAATTTAATAGGATTCAAGTTTAATTAAACGTAAATATTAGACTTCTTTTAATAGAAACGATGAAATAGGCCATCAAGACTGTCTGCCCAATATATAAAGGAACATAGTGGTCGTTTGTTCTTCAGAAAAATCGGGGAATTTAAAATGATCTCGCTTGTATTTATGTTCGGTACAGGTGCGGTTTTCCTAACGAGAAAATGAAAAAGCATAAATATTTTACGCTTTTTAAATGTTGATAATTTACTTTGCTTCTTAAATTAACAAAGAGTTTTGCTTTAAATCAGCGGCGGCGATTCGTGCAATAGGGACACAGTGCCACACGGCCCTACCTACACCTATACCTGTACCGGGTGAGTTAACGATTGCGCGGGGCTTTTGTATGAAGGTATGCAGCGGCGGATTTAGGGGAGGGGCGACGGGGGTTTCGCCCCCCCCCCCTGAGCCTTCTTAACCACACCTAAAGTCAAATTCGCCATTCGCGAATTCCTGTGAAATAAATATAAGAAAAACCTTAATTTCAACTTTACATAATTAATAATAGAAATAATAGAATATTTTATAAAACAAGCCAGCCAATGATATAAATAAATTTATTGTCATGTTTTAAAAATAAAAGAAAAGATCAACACTGTTATTTTATGATAAATGCATATGGCTTAACTGGTAGCAGCGGCAGATTTAGGGGGGGGGGGGCTGTAAGGACTGTAGCCCAGGGCGGCAAATATTAGGGGGCGGCATTTACAACATTAAAATTAAAACAAACCAAACACGCAGACCTTCGCAGAAACTTCATTATAAGCAGCTTTTCAATGATATTTTAGATACTACAAAAGGCCAGATTGAACTAAGATTTTCAGATTTGCATGAATTAGGTACAATTTTTTGACTTAATGAATAAAAATATTTTTTTAAGTTTTTCAGAAAATTTCCCAAATAATCTTTCAGATAGTTTATATCTAAGGTACAACTTTATAAAAAAAGAGTTTTTAGTTTAACTTATTTTTAACAGTTTTTTATAGTGAATTTTTGAGAAATTTTGGGCGAGGTCAAGAAAATTTTTCTCCCGACACTATACTGCTCATCTCTTTGTAGGTAGGTAGATATTACAGTTTTTAGTTTAACTTATTTTTAACATTTCTTTTCAGAGTGAATTTTTGATTTTGGGCGTGGTCGCGAAAATTTATCGCCCGCGGCACATTTTCGCGCCTACGGCGCTTCATTTCTAAAACTTAGTCGCCCCCCCCTCAGCAAAATCCTGGATCCGCTACTGAAGGTATGGTTGAATATCTGGCGCATTTTAAAAATATTTTGATTTATACAGGGTGCGCCCAAAAAGTAGGGTGTCATAAAGTTAATTTTTTTTTAAATGGGACACCCTATATTTGAATACATTTATTAATTCTATGATGGTTTATGGATAATGGTTTAATATACGAAAAAGTTATAGTTTTTAAGATAATTCGACTTAGGTATAATGAAAATTTTGCATTTGCAAGCATCTCGTTGTTGTGAAAATGCTACTTAAATTTTGACACTAAGCGATTCATAATTTTTATACTTACTAAGTAAAGTCAAAAATACATATTCACTATGAAATATTTGACGTCTCATTCACAGGGTGTTTACTTTCTAGGACCAAAGTCAGAAAACTTCTAATGGAGAAATATCACTTTTATTAAATGGAACACCCTATATATTTTTCCGTCATCTTATAGCTCGTCATAAACTCTTCAACTTTCGTAAAGAACGTCCTATCTCTATCTCTAATAGTTTTTGAAATATTTTGATATTTCGAGATTGTCCAGTTTGTTTATAACAAACACTTAAAGTAAGCAGAAATCACGGCTTTGAGATTTCGTTATTTCATTTCGATTATTTAATAGATCTACAATTAGTTTATCAGATTTTAGCAATAGCTTTCTTTACATCAAATGATAATAATTTGAAATAACAGAAAAACGGTACTTGCTACGGGAAAACAAGAAATAAAAATCATTACCGAGTTAATGGATATCATCAAACGATCCGACGGATGATGCGATCTTATCTATTCAACAGCATTAAATCTAAATACCGTAAAAATTACTTCCACATTATAGTAAACATTTTCACTAAGAGAAAGTAGGAATGTACTAGAGTACACGGAAAAAAGGATCTGAGTCCGGGCAAATCAAAATTTAGATTATGCAGTCATTTAAATCTTATTATTTGTTTTCTATCCATAAATATTTCTTTAAAGTCCAATAAAGTTTGCGATTAAAATTAGGTAAATCTACGGGAACCTTAGATCATTTGAAATCATAGAAGAACAATTATTAGTTCAATAAACAAAGCGCTCGAAGCGCTTAGTTGGACCCTGTATATTAAGGATTGCAACGGAATGTGTCATTTTTTTAAATGAATATCATAATATTTATTCACCGAAAAACTGGAAAACTTAAAAAGGTATAAATTTCTCGATTCGACAAGTCTGCGAATGATGGACGACAGTTTAACTCAAAATTTACATATTCCAACAAAAATCTGCCACTTGAAAAGCAGAAGTCAGCACGTTTTTAAGTGGATTTAGTTTACTTTTTCAAATCGAATCCGCAGGGGTCGCTGGCAAATATATTCGAATAAGGGAGGAAGAATACGGTTGTAGAAATTTATTTCAGTGATATATCGGCAAAATGTAAGAGATTTTAAATTGCCAATGGAATGTCCTTTCGTTAAGAGTTGATTTATACAACGAGTGGTGACAAGACTTTTTAGAATACTTATAAATGAATGGGTCATTTTGGATAGTGGTCAATACTAGTTTCCAAAATTTTACAAGCAAAAAAAACAACTTCAAGAATTATGTGAGTTTTTCACATGAAATGGTTAACACTGTTAACAGGTTTCTGTAATGTAGTTTTTTATTGTTTTAATAGTTAAGGGACTTACGGGTCAGCGTTTTCCAAAGTTACTGTTCATCTTTATGGTTTCTAAATTGTTGTCTAGTGCCGTGGGTATAAAAGTTCTGTTTGAATATATTTCTTTTAAATAAATAATGGATAAATTAATAAGCCTATACATTTTTAAATTATATAAATTATGCTCCCATAATACTGTAATTATGGATTTCCACCTAGTATCGGTTGAATGAATTAATTTTTTAGAATAAAGTGGTTTTTCTTTGTTTTTTGTTTTATTGTAAGGACTATTATTTCACTAGAGTGTTTTATACTGGCAAAATATCATAGCAACGGCCTGGCCTGTTTTCTATAGTGGAAAAACTCTTAATTATATACACCTGGACAAAATCAACAAGATGGTTTTTCAGCGGCATTATTTTGATAGATGTCAGGAAAAAACTATTGTTAGTACCTATGTTAGTCTGACAAAAATGTCATCCTGGTTTGAAAAAGCCAAAATGAGCAATTCAAACGAAAATGCAAGATTTGGGTGCCAATCTATCCAAGAAATAAAAAAAAGTTCACAGAGGACCAAACACCAAACATTTCCACAGACAGACGATTTCTCTCCGTTCATCCAAACTGGCAGAAGGGATGTTGGTTTAAAAATACTCCACTAGGAATAAATTCAGTATCTAAGTGGACCAAAACTTTGGAAGAGAGGAGAATTGGAATAGATACGAAGAAACATAAAATAACAAATCATTCTCATCAATCTTCCGCTGTGTCTGCCCTATTTAAACAAGGTGTTGGGGAACAAGAGTTGATTAAGTTAACAGGCTACTCAAACGCAAATTCCCTGAAACCATATCTGCAGCTAGATCCTAGTCATCATCTGAAGCTCATCGAAAATCTCAGAACAACAAATGAAGCATGTGGACCTTCGACTTCTCAAATGCAAGTCAATCATACCCAAAACAATGCTTTGATAGAAAAGAATGGACAAACTATTACTTATAATAACTGTACGTTTAATATTAGTAATAAATAAATAAAGTTTCTAGTACTTACGCTAAATAAACAATGTGTTTTTATTGTTTTCTCGTGAAATAGTCTTGTCGAATATCATTCGAGAGAAAATTTTGTATCGGCAAAATTTTCTCTTGGTTTTATTTAATTTTGTTGCTTTTTGGAAATTTTGCGAATGAAATTTTTGACAAAATAAAATCACGAGCCTTTAGGCGATTGATTTTTGTCATAATATGCCAAGCAACAAACTTTCATACCAGTCGAAAATTTTACCGGCAAAATTTTCTCTCTTATGATAATATTATATACGAGAAAAACTTTTCTAATCCTCCTCGTATTGTCCTATCTATTTTTTTTCAGCTTTTTAATGCGGTAGCCCCCAATTTTTTCGCTTCGATAATTAATTTACTTAGCAAAAGCTTTCTGCACTACTCTTTCCGTAATAATTATTTAGCGAGATCTTTCCAGGGAGAACGATCTTATCTGCTTTGCTAATCTAATATTATAATTGTATTTTACGAAATGCTGCTTCTTGTTAACAAATACCAACCCGAACTTGGGGGAAAGGTAAGTCCGGGAGATGAAGAAAACTCCTCCGGGATACATAGAAAGCTCATTTCCGGATATAGAGCTCCAGTGCCTGGGTAATTAGTAAAAGACGCTGCCCCAAAAGTGTATTGTTCTTTGGGAGTTTGGAAGTTACCGCTAAGGGCAGATTAAAACATTATGCACACTAGAATTAAATTATTGGCAGTAATAAGAAAGAATAAAAAAGATATACAGGGTGGAATTTGTAACTGGAATAAATTAAGTATTAGAAAGTCCCTTTATTTGCTGAAACAGAATTACGGCGGCGTTTATTTTTACTTTGGCATACTTTGGGTTTAGAAATCGCCCGCAACTTTTTTTTCCAATATAAAGGTACGCATTGTCGTATATGTCGTTGGAAAGGGCATTATTTACTTTTGAATTGTAAATGCAATTTATTTTATTGTCAAAATTGTTGGAAATATTGCCCATTTTTTTCTTGACAAACCCTTAATCCCAAGTAAAGTTCATTCTTGTCATTATATACCAGTTGTTGCCTAAGTTCCTCTAAATTTTTTGGTTTTGTTACGTAACCTTTGGGTTTTAGGTGACCATAAAGGAAATATTCTAGAAGATAAGGTCTGGCGATCGTGGCTGCCATTCAATGGTACCTCTTCTTCATATACAGCGGTTTCAAAAAACGTCACTTAAATATTGTCGAATATTTATGGCGTAATAAGGCATATTCGATCATCATGAATACTTGCACTTTATAAGGACATAAATTTTGCTGCTTCTTAAGAATAGTCCTGCATGTTCCATAAGATCTTCCCACTTCTTGGGACAGGCGTCTTATACAATTTGTTGGCGTATTTTGCATTATTTTACGAACGTTTGCAACAAGTTCTTCTGTTCTTACAGATGGCCTTCCTGCTCCTTTTTTGTGTTGTATAGAACCTGTTTCCCTAAACACAGCCACGGTTCTTTTCAGGCAATGATAAAAATCGCCAGCAATAAAAGCAAAATGTTCGTGAAAATCGTCCATGCACAAACCCGGATTGTATTGCCACTCACCATTTACTCTAACCCCGTTTCGAAAATACGCTTTAACCATAAATGTTTCGTGCTGTTCCGTAAAGCCCATTTTGTGAATTTTTCAAGAAATTGGAAAAATGAGCGATGAATCAAATTACTTGTAATGACTGTCAAAGATGACGGAATAACTGATTGATTGTTAATTCAGGTAGTTACTGACACCACACAGGTATTAAGCTCTACGGCTAAGCATTACATCCTTAGATGCAAGGCCCTCTTTGATGCAAATAATTTTTGCTCGCATGGTATAAAGGCTGACAAGTACATATTCAACAAACAGATTGTTTGAGTTGCGCAGAAAAAAAATGTCAGGTACCCTTTCTGCATATCCCGAATCAATAATAACGGAAGAAGACAAGAGTGAACTCTACTGTATGTAGGTTGAAGTCACTTAAATTAATGTACCTTTTTAAACCTATCGAATGACATCATCATTCTTAGCCTTCTTAAATTTCTTTATAACAAAGCACAATAAAATCCCAACGGAACTTATCGAATTTGCTTTTGCCTGTGTAATTATTTCCATATAAATAATTAGAAGAATCATATTTTAGAAACAAAAGTTGGTCGTTAGAGAGGGTCGTTAGTGTCATTTGCTTTCCCCTTGACAGCCGACACTCGACACCGTGCTGCATTTGTCTTTTTAAGCAAATTAAATGTAAATAAATGAATTCCCTCAAGGTGGTGTACATGGAAAATTGAATCATTTTTTTTATTTTCAGTGCTTGTTGATTTTTAAGCTTCTAAATTTGAGATGAGCCTTCAGTCGTAAAAAGCCATCAGAATCGTCGTTGGGTACCATATATTATTGTGGTACAAGGATCATCATATAAATAAAGGACTCTCTAGCTCTAACATTTTAATACAATCTTCATACGTAGAAACGAATGTAGTACCGTGCGAGCAAAAATTATTTGCATCAAAGAGGGCCTTGCATCTAAGGACGTAATGCTTAGCCGTAAAACTTAATACCTGTTGGGTGTCAGTAAGTACCTGAATTAACAATCAATCAGTTATTCCGTCATCTTTGACAGTCGTTACAAGTAATTAGATCGCTAATTTTTCACACAATGGGCTTTACGGAACAGCACAAAACATTCATGGTTGAGCGTATTTTCGAAACGGGGTTAGAATAAATGGTGAGTGGCCATACAATCCGGGTTTGTGCATGGACGATTTTCACGAACATTTTCCTAACGTTGCTTTTATTGCAGGGTATTTTTATCATTGTCTGAAAAGAACCGTGGTTGTGTGTAGAGAAACAGGTTCTATAACTCTATTCTATAAAAAGGAGCAGGAAGACCATCTGTAAGAACAGAAGAACTTGTTGCAAACGTTCGTGAAATAATGCAAAATACGCCAACACGCATGTGAAGAAGTAATGAAAATCCCCATTTTTTTGTAGAGTCCACATTGCACCCTCAAAAAATTTGTGTCTGGTTAGCTGTTTCCCGAAGAATTGTTGGTCCTATTTTTTCCATGACACAATTACAGTACAGCGGTATAGAGACAATATTTTTAATCCATTTGTGGAGCAATTACTTGACGACGAACTACGTTTTGGATATTTTCAACAGGACAGTGCAACCGCCCATACAGCCGCCGAAACTATTAACTACTTACGCAATTTTTTCGACGACATATTGATCAGTTTTCGATCAGACATTGAATTCCCACCTAGATCACCTTGTTTAACGGTTATGGAATACTTCGTTTTCCTCATTTAAAGAACACTATTTTTAAAACACCAGTTGCAAATTTAGAACAATTAAAAGAAAGGATTATCCAAGAATGTGGTAACATTTCTCCAGAGATGCTGGTCAACACTTTCGAAAATATGAAGAGACGTGTGAATTTATGCTTGGAGCATGGCGGTGGCCAATTTCATCAATTTATGTAATTATTTTTCTTTTTCTTTCTGTCTACTGTACTTATTTTATTACTCATTAGTTTGGCATAATATGAATTTGACAAAATTTTAACCTAGATTTGGTTAGATATTATATCGTCCCCATATCATTGTGATCTAAACCAAGCCCTACGTTTTTTAATCCAAGCCCTCTTTGATGCAAATAATTTTTGCTCGCACGGTATATTGTTTAAAAAGTCCAGTATTGAGGATACTACCGACTATCCAATACAATCTTTAAAGTGTTAGAAGTTCTTCTCCCAACCGGTTTATTTCTCATTTAATTCTATATAGCCAGAGCTCTAAAATTTATCTAGCACCTCGGGAATTAACGCCCAACTATAATGACCATACAAGGGCATCGCCTACATAAACTTGAATTTCACAATAGAAGCGTTGTAATATAAAGGGCTAATCAAAATAGAGTTAAAGAGACTTCCAAGACGATAAGAATCTATTTGAAACGGCGTTAAGAGGTCCTAATATACTCTCGAAGATCCAATTATTTTCTCCTTGCAGTTTGGAGCTCAGTTTGACTTTAAATTAGACGCTATTTCTACGCTAATTTCGTTTATATATGCGCTCTGAATTAGATTTGGACCCTTTTAACTGTGTCAGAAATGGGAAAATGTGTTTTGAAGAGACAAAAGTGCCAGAGATTAAGGTGCTTTGGTTGAAATAAAAACACCGTCGCATGATATTTTAGTTGGTATAGGTATAGTGAGTGAAAAAGAAGCTAGGAAAAAATCTGAATTGATTCACAGGCACATGAATGAAAAGTTCCTGACCTGGGAATCCCAATATACGGGGTGTCCCAGTAGTGGGACCAAGTACAATAACTCTCTTAGGGTGTTGAATAGAAAAAAAAGTTTTTATAAGAATTGTACAGGATCCGAAGGATAACATTTTAAAAATATATTGTGGTATACAGGGTCTCTCGTAATTCCAGGCCATATAAAACATAGGTAGGTACCTTTTTTTAAATGGAACACCCTCTTCTTATTTCATAATTAAGTTCCGCTTACTTTTCTGAGTCTTTTGATTTTCGGTTTAAATAATCTATACCTACAGGATATTTTACAATGTATGACCAATTTTATGTTAAAATCATTATGATTTCACATCGTTGCACTATTGGGACACTCAGTATATATTCCATGTATTTTGGGTCACTGATTACGAATCCGGTATCAGATTAGCGCCATTACCCTTCAATTTTCCAAAAATCGCAAAATCTAACTGAAAAATGGTTATTCTTATTAATTACTTATTGAAGAAATAGTCTAAACTTTAAGTGGAGTGTATGTTTAAAATGGAAAGAAATAAGACACTTTAAGTCTTCCTCCACTGGTATATTAAAATAAATTTTAAGTTTTATTGAAGGGTCAATTATTTAATATACTCTTTCCTCCTCACACTTACGTTTTAGATCATTATAATTATATGATTCTATACTCAACGCAATCGGCACTTTTGCAGATACTTTTTAGTTTCATGTCCAGCTTCCCTATCGAAAACTTGAGATAAACTGAGTAATGATCATGCAATATCCTGTATATTTCAATCAATAAAGTCTCCTTTTGGCGTATGCCCTTTAAAGTTATCAATTTGAGTCGTTTCAGTTTTACTCTATAAGGAAGATTTCTGACGCTAAAAAAAAACAAGAATAACGAAAAATAAACCAAAAACTAATAGGCCTACTAATTTCAAAACTCAAAGAACATTTTTAATTAGTCAAAACAAAACTGTTTTCGTCCACGTGTCCCACTCCTGAAGGGCGGCGGAGGGCGACATCTTCCCTTAATAAAGGTGATACAGTAGCTGCATTACATCCGAGTTATTATTAAAATGAGGTGATTAATCATTCCCGTGACAGAAGCGAGACGGGGCTAAACCCTGGATGACATCCTATCCACTGTCAACGCGTCGTCTGATGCGGTTCAAATAATAAAGCCGTTGAAATCGGAATTCGCGCAGTGTACTAAAATAGTCAACTGGCAATAAAGGACTTTTCAAGGGGGGTGCTCTTTTCTGCATGTGTGTTTTGAAGTGAAACTATTTCTACATTAAGTATGTTTCATATTACAAAATAGATAATTGGAAAAATTTCCAGAAAATTACAATAAAGTTAAAAATGTTATTTCTAGTTTTAGAAAAAAATGTGTTTGTAAATATAATAATTGAGGCGCTCAGAACCAGAGTGGCCTAACCCACAAAAAGGTTGATTTGAGTTAGGCCTCGGAAGCAATCTTAAATAATAGTATATTTCCAGTGCTAAAGGAGCCCAAGCCACCTTTTGCTTCTTGTTCACAGATGGCGACACTAATTCGTTTTAGCATTCGTTGAAACGAGTTAAACTACTGCGCCATACTGGCCCAACTGTGGGTTAGGCCACTATGGTACTGGGTTTTAAAACACGTCATTTCTTGTCTGTGGGTTAGGTCGCTTAGGCATCAGCTGTATCCCTTACTGGAGATAAGGTAGAGTGGTTAAAGTTTCAATGGTTACATTATCGTAAAACTGACCCATATGTAATACGCTACAAATATTCAAATAATGATATTGTTGAATTTTTTGAAGTCTCTATTTCTAAGAGGAGCACACAGAATATACTGACCCTAGAAACCCTGTATCCAGATGGCCATTCCATCAACGTACCTAAGAAAAAAGATTTAATGAACTTACTGCCATTCATACCTCCCATTTATCACGATTTTTACCAAAATTTAAAAACGTCGGCTGATGCAGAAGATCTTCTGGATATATCCGACAATGTGCAGATCGTAGAAGGCGTTGAGTGAATAAAAATATTTTTTTTTAGTTATAAGTTTTGTTTAGTTTTCCAAGGCATATAAAAAATGTTTTGAATAATAGGTTATAGGTACTTTTATTTTTATACTTATAACAGTAATGCCAGAGTGGCCCAACCCACATTTTTTTCTTAACTTTTACAATTTTTTTATTTTTATTAGTGTACATCATAAACCAGGTCCCCTCACAGCCTATTAAAATCCAAAATACGGTAATTTGAAGTTTTTCTAGTATTCTAGCAATACTCGAAAATAGTCTAAAACTTTAAACCGCTTTTTCTCGAATATACCTTTTTGGGGTTAGGCCACTCTGGTTCTGAACGCCTCAATTATTAGAATATCTTGGTTTTCGATCTTTTACACTGAGGAAAATGATCTAATAGAACAAGTTTGCTAAAACCTAGTTTGTATTGATAGCTTATTTTTTATTAACCCATATTAAATAAATTGCTAGTGTATCAAATTCGCTTTAGTGCTATATCGATTCCAGATTTGCTAGAACAGTGTTTTTATTGGTACTAATCAGGTCCAGTTCCAGCGCAATCTTGTTGAATAATGGACTACTTTTAATACAGGAATTTTGTTAAGAAATAAATTGTATCTTCTCAATGCGACGCATTTCGTTTCCCAGTAAAGCGCTTTCTCGACAATTAGGAAAGCAGAACAGCGTCCCCAAAAACGAGTGTATCCGTTAGAACCTATATATAATCTATACAAGACGTTGGTGGAGGGTCGTAGCGATCGGCAATCGCCGCGCGCCCTGTTATTAGTTTTAACGTTTTTAGTTTCGTAGATTACATCGTTATTCGTAGTCTTCTAGCTGTCCTGTCTGAATTTGAATTCTATTGATCGTACCAATACCTGTTTCAATTAATTTATTTTTACTTGAAATATAAGTTTTTTAAAACTTTGCATGTCAGATAAAGCAATAGAAAATACTTATTTCGCACAACCCATCATTAATATTGGACTTTATAATCTATGGACGAATTTTACAATCTCAGCAAATCATGTTGCAGGATAGAAACCTAAGCGGTGTTGACCTACAAGAAGCTATTTAAATTTTTGAAAGTACTAATTTTTAGTGGTAAATATATGGTTTATTAACCGTAGCAAGCAAATATTATTATGATTAATGTCACGTTTCATTACAACTGCCAGTCGAAACTAATACAGTATATAAAACCAGATTACAACCCCAATAGAACTTAATAATTACTGTGAGTATTCAAAGCAATAATGGCTATAAACCATTCTATGGTAGCATTAACGCCTATTTCCTATTGGCTAAATTACCGTGATATTATCACTACACAACGGTCTAGCAATTTTCGTTATCTGGCAGTAGAAAAGAGCGTTGCTGTCACATATAGTATTAAACATTTGTGTAAAGAATATGTGAATTCTTATAAGAAATAGAAGGCTTTTTCCTCAGTGTAAGACAGTACAGTGTAGTTTGCTTTTATAGTATTCGCCTGAAGACGACTGGATATATTTAACAATTAAAACGTTGTGGTAAAGACAATGCAACTCCAAAACTCTCATTCAAGTTTATACCTATTATCTAGTTTTAAAAAATATTTATAATAAAAGAACAAACAACACGTATAAAATTTAATACAGGTTAAAATATAGCCGATGCACCAAACTTGGTAAAATAAAATTTTAACTAATGGACCTACATAAACCTATAAAAGCATTAGCCACATACAAACGCATGTATATTACTTGATCATTTTAAACTATTCAACCATAAATTGTCCTGGACACAAGTAACTAAACTACGTGAAACGTTTTGGTTTTCGACGATGCGTATCCGCATTACATTAAACTCATATTTCTCGGCAATGCTATTGAGGTGCATAAGATCAAAAAAAAAAAAAAAACTTCGTCACAATATCGAGTTGTGCAAAAAATCAGATGCACCGAAGCATTTTAAAATCGATCGAAGACCGAAGTATATCGAGTTTCTGACGCGGATTAACGAAGCATGCCAAAGCCATTTCGACCTTTAAGAGATATTCGTCTAATTTGACTGAAAACCGAATCATACAACGGCGGGTAATTTGAAACCCGTCAGTGAAAAACGGCTGATTAGTTCAACAGGGATTTGATTAGGGAGGACTTGAATTTGATATACCTATATCCTATATTTTATTTTATTACAATAATTTTTATTATTTAAATTTTCTTTTTTAGTTATTCTTGTGTAAAATCTTATTTTTTACTATACTCTGACCATTTATCTTAAGCAAAACCTTTTGGGAGTTAAAGAGGTGTAAGTGAAAAAGAATACAGATGTGTTCATTGCAAAAGAAGGTGAAATTTTGACGTTTAACTCGTCAACTACGTAGGTCACAGCCTTTTGCTACTATACTCTGTTTCTTAAAGCCTGACAGCACAGCTGAGGGTCATGAGTCGTAAAACCTCAATAAACCATAAGCGTAATAATAACGGGTAAAGTATGTTTCACAATAAATGGTTGACTCCGTTTAACTCCCTGGGACGTTTTGCAAGAGCTCGGCCGCCGGGCGCTTGCAAAACGTCCCATCTTTAGACCTTTGTAAAGCGTTTGACACAGTTAACCATAATTTTTTATTACAAATAATTCATAACATTGGAATAAGGGGAAATATTTACAATTGGTTTGAAAGTTATTTAAGCAATAGATCACAATATGTTGAAATTAATAACAGTAAAAGTACTCAAAAAACTACTAAATGTGGTGTTCCGCAAGGATCAATTTTAGGACCAATATTATTTCTTATATATATTAATAGTATATCTAAATTAAACCTAAGTGGTAAGATACAATTATTTGCTGATGATACAACTATTATTTATTTTGGCGATAATTACTTTGACATTCAAAATCAAATAAAAAATGATTTACAAATCATTTTTTCTTGGCTTCAGTCATATAAATTATCAATAAATTTTAAAAAATCTTCTTTTATATATATTACTAAAACAAAAATAAACAGCTTGCTATCAAAAAAAGAAATTTTATTTGATAATAAAATCATAAAATATGCTGATTCTATAAAATTTCTAGGACTGCATATAGATGAAAATTTAAGTTGGAAAACACATATCGATTATCTTAGGAAAAATATTACCCCATTGATTGGAATTTTTTATAAAATAAGATATTATTTACCAATTAAGCTTTTAAAAAATATTTATTATTCTCTAATTTATTCTAAATTTCAATATTTAATATCCGTCTGGGGATCTGCTACCTCTACAATAATAAACCCTTTAAAAAAATTACAAAATAAACTTATTAAATGTATTTACAAGCTTCCTTTTTTAGAACCAACAATAAATTTATACAAACCACTAGGATATTTAAACTTAGAAAATTTGTATAAATTAAAAATATGTGTAATTATTCATTCAATATCCACTCATCAAAAAAAATCAAAAATCACATTCCAAAAATTAAATACCGTACATAATCATGACACAAGGCAAAATGAAAGTATTTTAGCAGTAAATATTAAAAGCAATATTGGTAAAAGATCATTATTATACAATGGGGTTATAATTTATAATACCCTACCAAATATGTATAAAAATATTAAAAAATTGACACTCTTTAAAAAGAAGACTAAATTGTATTTAAAAAAAAAATAAAAGCACTCTAATTTTATTCGGAAATTAGTTTTAAAATTGATTTAAATTTGACTATTTTATTAATTTTATTTGTATTGTATTCTGTATTGTAATTCTATATTTTTGTAAAAAAATGTTGTTTATATTTGTTTATTTTTAAGTTAGTGTAATATTTTCCCTGTAATGGACTTCTAAAGTTCGTTGGGAATTATTTATTAAATAAAAAAATAAATAAATAAAAAAAAAATGTACACGATGCAAATGACTGCTGACGTCTTCGAAGAGTATTTTGAACAAATGATAGAATTAATTCCCGAAAATTCTTTCATATTATTAGATAACTCCAGCTACCATTCAAGACTTTTAGAAAAATTTCCTACGATTTCTTGGAAAAAAACAAATATCTATTATAAATTGGCTGTCTAAGAAAAATATACCCTTATTTAATGGTACACAATAGTTTCAAATAAAATTGCTAGAGGGCGCAATTTGTATTAAAAATTAATATTTTGGCAATAACTCTAAAACGAACAAAGATATCGAGCTGCGGTTTTTATATTTTTTCCAGCAAATTTCATCTACTTTTCGATTATGGTATCATAATTTAACCGTATAATTTGAATTTTCGGGAAAAAATCAAAAAAACCATTATTATTACAAATTGCGCCCTCTAGCAATTTTATTGAGAACTATTTTGGACAACTAAATACGATTGGTAAAAGTGCATACATTTCTCTTCCAAACAGTCTTTAGTTTGCTAAAATCGGATAAGTCGTTTAGAAGTTACAGCGATTTAAATGTTTATACGTTCAACAGCTTCCCCAACTCTTATTAAAGTCGGTACGCCAATGAGCATAAGACCAAAATGATGCATAATTGTCCAAGCTTTAAAACGGTGTTATCAAACATATACCTTAATGTGGAATTTTCGGAGTTATGTAAAATTTTAAAATTTACTTTTCAATTACGCCCTCTTGCGGCAAAATGCGGAACCTAAAAATTATTTCCAGAATTTTCTCATGACCGCTTTAATCATAATTTTTTTTATCCCAAGTTTCTACGTTCAGTAGTTTTCGAGATATAGCCGGCTGCCTTTCTTATTGAATCACCCGGTATAGCCGAAAAGCAAACCAAAAAAAAATATTTAACATTATAAGATTGCATTACAAAATTTAGATAATAAATTCTGGAAAATAAAGATTTTTCCTTCATTTAAATATTGTTTGTTAACTGAAATTATTATTTGCGGAGATGAGGCTATTTGCCAACCGACCAGCAATGTCCATCCATTCGTAATGTTAAGTCAACATGGGGCGCCGATTCCATTTCCTTGCGGAAAACCAGTTACCACCTTTTGGCGGCCACGATGTTTGCTAAACTTATCCAGAATACATTTCATATTTGCGAAAAGGGTTCGCATTGCTTTAAATTATTTATCATTTTTAATGGTGTTTATCTTTTCTGTCAAAAATTCATAATTCTACTAGATTTAAAAGTCAAAATTTCGGACAATAAGGATACTAAAATTTTATGTTGCATTTCATACGGTAAGTAAATAATTCTTAGAGTATGCAGGGCAGGGGCAATCAGATATAGTGCGTCTACATTATATTAATTGCAATCTTGTTTATTACTAAATTAGATAAATTACCTAACCTTATTTGATGATAGTAAAGTAAAAACAGAAGAACAATTAAAGTCTAAGTCAAAGTTTTATTCGCTACTTACACAAATCGTGTATAGCACGTCACAGATAATAATAGTATAAATTAATAAAAATCAACATGACATTAATACAAATATGTAAATAACAATCAATTATTGTATAAAAACAAATTCTGCACAAAAAATAAAATAAAATAAAAATTAGGAGAAACAACTATCTGGCAAATTAATACCCAATGTACAGCATCCAGGCAATGACGCAATGATTATACCAGGAGGCCAACAGGTACTCATTTAAGGTGTAAAAGCAGTGGTCTAGTAAATACTTTTTAACATATTTTTTGAATCGGACATCATCGAGGGCTCGGTACCGTCCTGTGATCCTATTATACAGGGTTCCCCATTTAAAACGAAACAGGCTAAATATCTGGTTCCACGTTAATTTAAAAGAAAAACGCACATACCCGTCGATTTTTATTTTGAGGGGGACATCTTTTGCGTCTATTGTCAATCTTGTTACTTCAAGCCCCTAGGAGGGAGGGGGTAAGATCTAAATCTTAAATGGATACCCCTATTTTATATAATTTTATTGGCTTCTCCATAAAATTCTGAACATTTTTTAATAAAAGCACATACACATACTAAACAGTTTCCGAGATATTGACTCTTGAAAAATGAGATTTTTGAACTTTGACAACGTCTAGCTTTCTAACTGTACGTCTTAGAGTAAAACGGCCTACATGTCCCTATCTTCGATTTTTATTATCTTTCCAATAGTGTCAACTTCCGGTTAAACCGGAAGTACTATATTTTTTACAACCGGTTTAACCGGAAGTTGACACTATTGGAAAGATAATAAAAATCGAAGATAGGGACATGTAAGCCGTTTTACTCTAAGACGTACAGTTAGAAAGCTAGAAGCTGTCAAAGTTCAAAAATGTCATTTTTCAAGAGTAAATATCTCGGAAACTGTTAAATATAGACTAATAATGCTTTTATTAAAAAATGTTCAGAATTTTATGCAGAATCCAAAAAAATTATATAAAATAGGAGTATACATTTAAGATTTAGATCTTCCCCCCCTCCCTCCTAGGGAGTTGAAGTAACAAGATTGACAATATACGCAAAAGATGTCCCCCTCGAAATAAAAATCGACGGGTCCGAGCGTTTTTTTTTTTAATTAACGTGGAACCAGATATTTAGCCTGTTTCGTTTTAAATGGGGAACCCCGTATAAGAAAATTGTTTTAATATTTAGTTGGTCTGAATCGCTCAGCCACTCTATCCTGTCTGAGCCTCGAGTGTTGTAGCTGTGAATATGGTTGCTAAGGTTTACTGAGTTTATCTCGGCGGGAGTGTAGCTATAGTACAGTTTGAAAAATATAAACACAGGGCAGCGGCATTATGTCAGTGATCCATATATCCTGCGTTAGCCATAAGTCTCACAGCTGTTTTTTGTAGTAAAAAGATATGTTGTGCGTTCGCACAGTTTCCCCACAATATAGCCCATATGCAAGGTGGGAATTAAAAAGACCAAAATAAAGCGATTTCAAATAATATAGTATTTGACAATTTTCGTCCCAACTCAGTTATGTGGGTTTCCCCAAGATAAAGAAACTATCCATGGTGATACCCAGTAACTTACATTTATTGTTGTTATTTAATAATCGATTACTCGAGACAGCTAGATGAGTCTTACTTTTAAAAAGCCGCAGGCTGCAGTATTGTAAGAAAGCCACTTTTCTGTATCCTCCCCAGCAGTTGTGACGACACAATCAAATTTTCCAGACTAGAGGTAGAAGTAACAAAAGTAGTCTCGCCTGCAAATACGGTCAAATTGCAAATCCGCTGCATGTAATAGCACAGATCATTTATATAAATTTTAAATACACTGCGCGCCATATTTAACGCATAACGAAAAAATTGCCACAATTTTGATGTTATGTATTTTCCAAATTTGTGGTTCGTTTTTAATATTTTTTTTTTCTAATTGTAGGTTTTTTCCTTAAGCATATCACTGCCTTTGTTGTTTTGCTTAAAAAGTAACTTTGGTATTATACCGGGTGTTATAAAACTGTTATGTTTTTTTTACGGAAATTGAAAACACCCTGTGGGATTTACTAGCAATTGCAAGTTATCGCAATTACAGCCGAATGAAAGTCCCATGTTTCCTTTACATTTTCTTTTTTGATTCATTGGTTTATCTCTCCTCTTTCATAAAATATTCAATTTTTAGTTCAACATGATTTTTATAAAAAAAATTTTAGTTAAAAAATACAAAATAAACGAAATGCTTTGATTAATGCAACAGCAAGAAAAAACAAATTATAAAGTAAATAAAGAATCAATATCTGGTATTAATTAATTTTATTGAATCCACAAAACAGGCCCAAAAAATACAGGGAAAAAATTGTAATTTCTAAAAGTATTTAAAAAAATTAAATATGAATACTTAGTAGCGAGTATTGCCTCCCCTTGCTCTAATGACTACTTCGCATCTTCTTGGCATACTTAAAATCAGATTTCTGATTTCATCTTGATTAATCTGATTCCATATTTTCATAAGCCTCAATGACAGATCATTTAAGTTTCTAGGAGGAGGAAGCATGGCTCTAAGATGTCGTCCCATGTTATCCCATAAATGCTCAATAGGATTAATGTCAGGGCTTCTTGCTGGCCAAGGCAAAGTTAAAATTTCGGTTTCTTGGAGATAATTTTGTACCACTCTTTTTAATTTTTTTGAATACTTTTAGAAGTTACAATTTTTTCCCTGTATTTTTTTGCCCTGTTTTGTGAATTCAATAAAATTAATTAATTAATTACTACCAGATATTGATTCTTTATTTACTTTATAATTTGTTTTTTCTTGCTGTTGCATTAATCAACGCATTTCGTTTATTTTGTATTTTTTAACCAAATATTTTTTATGAAAATCACGTTGAAGTAAAAATTGAATATTTCATGAAAAAACAGAGATAAACCAATGAATCAAAAAAGAAAATATAAAGGAAACATGGGACTTTTATTTGGCTGTAATTGCGATAACTTGCAATGGCTAGTAAATCCCACAGGGTGTTTTGAATTTCCATAAAAAAAACATAAGAGTTTTATAACACCCGGTATAATACCAAAGTTACTTGTTTAAGCAAAACAAAAAAGGCAGTGATATGCTTAAGGAAAAAACCTACAATAAAAAAAAAATCATTAAAAACGAACTACAAATTTGGAAAATATATACTTAACATCAAAATTGAGGCAATTTTTTCGTTATGCGTTAAATATGGCGCGCAGTGTAGAAGGGGCCCAAAGACGGATCCCTATGGCACTCCATATTTGGCCTATTCTATATCAGATTTGATACCTTTAAGGCATAGTTTCTTTTTATTATTAATCTATAAAATTAATAATTTTTGTATATCTACTGTTTTATAGCACACTTTAAAGTTGACATAAATCGACCATTGCTATTCATAATTCAAACTTCCCCTAAATACTCGGCGATGCCAGCAGATTTGCATTAAAATTAATGGGTTCGGACGTGGGCAAAATAAGATTTGCACCAATTTCATGAGGCATCGGCTGCGAGAGGCAAAGGGGGACTATTCCCCTTAAAAGGCTTCCACCTTCCCCTTTAAACATACGATGACTCCTGTTTTGTTTGAATAGGACTGTAGACTGACTCTGTTTTGCGTTTTCCAGCGATAAGAGAAGCCAAAACCAGGGTTAATTAATCTTAATATTGCATTCTTGGATTGCTTGGTGAGATTTCCTAATGAGGTGGTGCTGAGTTGGCAGAAAAAAAAGTCCTTTTTATTAATTCAGTACTAGGTATGTAAATATACAAAAGAAGAAATTTACATAATTTTACAAAGGGCATTGGAAAAAACATGTAGGTATATCAGAAGATTAGTATAGCAGTCATATACCGTGCGAGCAAAAATTATTTGCATCAAAGAGGGCCCTGCATCTAAGGACGTAATGCTTAGCCGGTGAGCTAAATTTATTTCTTTATAAAGTGCAAGTATTCCAAGAAATACAAGCCGCAGATTTTAAAAGACTCAGGAATTACTCTCAATGGTTTACCAAAATTTAATTGAAATAAATGATTTATTAGACCTGACATTTTTTTCGGATGAAGCCTGGTTCCACCTCTCCGGTTATGGAATTCTCAGAATACACTCATGTGGAGTAGGGAAAATCCTAATTTTTTTGTAGAGTCGACATTGCACCCTCAAAAATTGGTGTCTGGTTAGGTGTTTCCCGAAGAAGAATTGTTGGTCCTATTTTTTTTTCATGACACAGTTACAGCACAGCGGTATAGAGACAATATTTTGAATCCATTTGTGGAGCAATTACTTGACGACGAACTACGTTTTGGATATTTTGAACAGGACAGTGCAACCGCCCATACAGCCGCCGAAACTATTAACTACTTACGCAATTTTTTCGACGACAGATTGATCAGTTTTCGATCAGACATTGAATTCCCACCTATAGATCACCTTGTTTAACGGTTATGGATTACTTCGTTTTTCTTCATTTAAAGAACACTATTTTTAAAACACCAGTTGCAAATTTAGAACAATTACAAGAAAGTATTATCGAAGAATGTGGTAACATTTCTCCAGAGATGCTGGTCCACACTTTCGAAAATATGAAGAGACGTGTGAATTTATGCTTGGAGCATGGAGGTGGTCAATTTCAACAATTTATGTAATTATTTTTCTTTTTCTTTCTGTATATTCTTACTTTGTTAATGTTGTAAACAACAAAAATAAATTTGTATTTGTATACTTATTTTATTACTCATTAGTTTGGCATATTATGTCATAATATGAATTTGACAAAATATTAACCTAGATTTGGTTAGATATATCGTCCCCATATCATTGTGATCTAAACCAAGCCCCACGTTTTTTACTCCAAGCCCTCTTTGATGCAAATAATTTTTACTCGCACGGTACAATGTTGCACAAAGAACAATGTTTATTTAACTTGGATGCATATGTTTTCTAAATAAGTAAAATATATAGATAAAAAGCATTTTACCAAAACACCGTTATCCATTATATTTCAACAACAATAAAAGAAGAGAAAAACTGTATCATAAGACCGGAAAACGCCAATTGAGAAAAAATGAAAACGCTTTGCGAATAAGGCGTCTTCGCCATAAAACCCAATTTGGGGGTATTTCCGTTGTCAAAAAACTAATCGCGCACCTAAAAAATAAAAAGCCCGAGCATAAAATCAGATTTCGCATCACGTTTCCATTATTAACTTTCGTGAATGTTATTTTTTATTTAAATCATCCCCGAGCGCCTTGCTTTGCGAGAAAGCACCGACTAAACGTCTGCAGAATAGAACAGTGGCATAGAAGTTGGGTAAAGATGCTTGTCAATTGTTAGATATGACATAATAATATCTTTCCTGCTGGTTATTGTACAAAATTGTTCGCTTCCATAACTTAGTTATTTTCATAAAAGAAAAATGGTTATTAGGTTATGCTCCTATCTATAGGTCTAAAACATACAGGGTGGAATTTTTAACTGGAATAAATTCAGTATTAGAAAGCCTCTTTATTTGCTGAAAATATATACGGCGGCATTTATTTTATTTTTAGTATATTTAGTTCGGCACTTTTTTTGTGTCTTCATGAAATTTACCCTTCTTCTTAGGATAGAAACTGCCCCCAAAATATTTTTTCAAATGTAAAGCTATGATAGCTTCTTGGAAAGGGCATCAAAAGGGAATATGCATTTCGGTAATCTACAAAGCTAGAAAAAAAACTGACTATTTTAGCAACAATTGATACTACAATTTGGGTTTTGCCAGCACAGATTATTATAAAAAAAAGGAAAACATGTTATTGATAAGGTTGTTTATTTACTTAATGCCGCATTCCAATGGTCACTTTATTCTTGGTTTAGAAGGAGTGTATACTTATATGTTGTATTATTTTATGCTGCTTAAACAGTTACTTTATAGTAAGAAGTATTTTTGTGGGTTATTTAACTGAATCACACAAAATCGAAGATGATTGGCTTTGGCGAGGGATCGCGTACTCAAGCAGAAATAGCAGCTGTATTTGACGAAACGCACCCCGATCTACCGCCAATTTCCCAAGGCACCATCAGCAATATTGAAAGACAATTATCGTGAAGTGGGCCACGTCAAGGACATACCAAGAATAAGGGCCTGGAGTAACGGATGAAGACAGGCAATTAAATGTTTTACTTGCTCTTCAAGAAAATCCTATTCCAGTTCTGCAATTTGCAAGAGAAAGTAACATAAGCGTTACGTATGCATTCAGTTAGTGAAATCATGTACTAAATGGTGAAGTCAATAAACAGAACTGTCTATATTGGTCCGCAGAAAATCCTCACTGGATGCGAGAGACACACGCTTAGGCAGAATTGGCGACAACGTCATTGGGTCAATATTCCTTGAAAGTACCTACCTTAAATGGCCATACACATCTGAATTTTTTGCAAGGAGAACTTATTCCAGCTTTGACTGCTTTATTTCCTCACAATGCAGAAGCAGATCATCATGATGATCGAATATGGTCACAGCAAGATGGTGCTCTACCTCATTACACCAAAAATGTTCGTCAATATTTAATTGCAGTTTTTACAAACCGCTGGATAGGAAGAAGGGGTATCATTGAATGGCCGCCACGATCACCGGATCTTAATCCTCTAGCTAGAATATTTCCTTTGCGGTCGCCTAAAAACCAAAGTTTACGTAACAAAACTAGAACATTTAGAGGAACTTAGGCAACGACTTATACACGAAATTCGCCAAAACTACCCCGGATATGGTACATAATGTCAAGAATGAATTTTACTTTAGATTAGGGGTTTGTCAAGAAAAAATAGAAAATATTTCCTACAATTTTTACAACAAAACAAATTGCGTCTAAATTACCGAAATACAATAGCAAATAGTGGGTCATATTTTCTATTTTATGTCCATTCATACGAGTTAATACATACTTTTACATTTGAAAAAAATGTTAAGGGACGCTTTCTTCCTCCAGAAGAAGGGTAAATTTCATGACGACACGAAAAAAGTATGCCAAACTAAAAATGAACGCAGCCGTAATTCTATATTTTTTAGCAAATAAAGAGATGTTAATACTGAATTTATTCGAGTTAAAAATTTCAACCTGTATATTTATAAATAATGTTAACTACCTACTTTTTATAATATTTTTTTAATGTCCCATAATGCGTTCCTTTATTTTAAATAGACACTTTAAGAAATAACACTACGCCTACGTCTATGTTTGTGATCATTTGTCATCTTACGCTTCGGCGTGTCATTTCTGGCTTTTTAATGTCGCCGAGACTTCTTAAAAACGGGCCCGCGACAACTTCTGATGACTTGTAAAGCAGTCCTGGGAGAACCGGGGAAATTTGTCTTTTTTCTTATTTTATTATTTAAATGCGGATGTAAAAGGCAATTTAAAGACAAAAGGGCACAACAAGGACTAAAAGAGGAATTTTGAATACAAATCACTTTCATTAGCTAGTGATGTTCAGCTGTTAAATTTTTTTTAGCAAATTCTGGTTGGTAGGTAGTTAATAATTTTTAATACGGAGAACGAATTGTATAGAACTAAACACGTATAACAGTGTGACCAGTAGTAAAGTCCGCATCATATGGAATTTTTTTTATTAATAACTTTATTCGATATTTGACTTTGGCATCAAGTTCTGCTTGGATCGAGATGATGACAATTAAGCAAAAAAATAGTAGTCACGTGATTCGCATTATCTGTCAAATTTTAATTTTTTCCAAAAAATAATTCAAAAGTGGGATTATTTCTGAAAGTATCGAAAAAAGTTAAACTTCTTAGTTTTGACAATGTTTTATTTCAGATACATTTTCTTTAAAGTAGCGCCATATTAAATGTGTGTTTTTCAACAAAATCAAAATTGGGCTATTAAAATTTGGTCGCATGTGATGCAAAGTTGATTGTATCTATCAAATCCCTTGCGAGTGTGGCGAATCGTACGAGTTAAAGAACATCTGAAACATACCCTAAGAAGTGAAACTTCGAGATCAGGTATAGCGGAATATGTATGGACCAACCAACATAATCTACAGTGGTTAGAAGCCAAGGTTTTGGACACGGAACAGCACTGGGGAAAACGAAAATTTAAAGAAGCAGCTTTCATAAATCAAAATGCCCTAATATTTAGTAAACCAAGTATAGATATCCCCAATATCTGGAAGCCTCTTCTTGTAAAAAACCGATAGCTGAAACTTTACACTCCAATAAGCACGTAATCGGAGTCATCAAGCTTCATTGCACATGGATAGTTTTTAAGATAGTATAGCCTTAGAATTGTAATTTAGTTTACACTTGAAAACGGTTAGAGATACTAGCTAACCGAAACGTTGTCTTAAGTAACAAAATAAAGACAATGGAAGTCCGACAAAGGAAATTTTTTTGAAACAATTGTTTAAGTTCCATCATTCTACGGAGAAAAATCACTTTCAAGTTTAGGACGTCTTAATCACGCCTTTTATGTTAATTGAAAAAATAGTAATTTAGGTAGGTACCAAGTCCAGAAAATACTCAACAAAAAACATTATCTAGGCATGTTGTGTACATTATTTCTTCGGCAATCGTCCGAAAAGTACCTTACCTACCGGACGCTTTTGTATTTCCCGGACTAGGCCGAAAAAGTACTACTTTCTCGAACAAAAAAGCATCTGTAAAATGGGTACGTTCCGGACGGTTGCCGGAAAAGTATATTTTAAGTTGGTAACTATATAACTTTTTCGTGAAACATTTGGTCAAAATAATAAAATACAATCTATATAATTATAAATATGTAATGTGCTATCAAGTCTGCATTTAATTAAAATACATACTATATATTCCTAATGCCATGAACCCATGATAAATCGGTTAAATATTAAATAAAATATTTCAAGGTAATCACAGACCATTTTTTTCCCTGTGTAATTTAAATCTTCTCGTATATAATGTTATGATAATTCGAACAACCGTACAGGTTTCTATAATAAGCAGAAAAGAAACATGACTTAGCTTTTGTCAAAATTAAAAATCAATTAATAACGTGTATATATCCCACGTAATTAAGAAAATAAATCATCATGACAGATATATTACGTTTCTTTATTTTGAGATTCGTCGATAATTATTATCTTTCTATCCTCAAAGGTATCGGGCGAAGGAAGAAAAAAACCGTATTATGCTTATTAGCCTTAACAAGAAGAGCATCGTGTTGGCTGTCAGGCCTTGATGATGAAAGAGGTTCGTTTCATGGACCGTTCGGCTCTGTTTTCGTCTCATTTGTCTCCTAATTAATCTACAAGCATCGTCACTTTAGTTTTTTTGTTTACGTCTTGTTAATTTTCACGCGTACCCACTCAACAACTTTCAACTAATTTGTTCAAAATTAATCAAACTAAATAGTTTTTAGGCGAGCATCTATTTTTGTTTTTAGAAAAATAAAAATCCGTCCCAAAACAAATTGCTTATTACATGGTTGTGAACGTGCAGATACCATATGTATTGGAAATGATGATAGGATAAAAGTAATAAAAAAAAATTAATTGGCTTTTTTTAACGCGATGAAATTGTCCTTAGTATCCGTGTAAAGGCAGTGTAATTTTAATTTGGTCAACATTGCTCAATTTTTCCAAAACTAACTTAAATTTATAGAAATTTAGGAGATTTTAAGCGCATTTACAAACGGTGCGATCAGTTATTTTCAACAAAAAATTGTTTCATTTGATTGCTTTATAATTATTGAAAACGTTCCCGCAGCAGGTAGATGTTTATTAAAAAATTGCCGACGTTTCTACTTTTATTAAGGCTGTTTCTAAATTAGAAGAGTATTAAATAATAATAAACTTTTTTGGTTCAAATTATTATGAATACAAAAAAAACATAAAAGGAAATGACATCCCCAGCTATAGAAAAGTTCATTGTTTTCTTTAAACTCCTAAGTGAAAAAATCACCTAAACTATAAGATTCTAAAACAATTAATAATTTTTTAATTTCTATTTTGTACATTTTTTGTGAATCTACTTTTTTAATTCTATTTTGTATGCTATTAAATAATTTTAAACACATATAATGTAGAGATGTTTCTGTAAGTGTCAGTCGATGTATTGAGTAGTTAACATCCATTGTTACTGTGGGGTAAGAATGTCATTGTTTAGAAATAAAAAGTTCCTGATTTTTAAAG
The DNA here is from genome assembly GCA_963969555.1 of Polydrusus pterygomalis. NCBI lineage: Eukaryota > Metazoa > Arthropoda > Insecta > Coleoptera > Curculionidae > Polydrusus > Polydrusus pterygomalis. The sequence goes on from OZ018379.1 coordinate 29,504,743, forward strand.
AAAAATTAAACATTCAAGGTGATTCTTTTTGCCTACTCCTAAATCTTCCCTAACCATCTGTGCCCTCGCCCAACTTTCCCGATCCCATTATGAGAATCAGGATATCTTTCCAGTCGAGGGCGATTGCTTCTTTTCTTTGGAGAATCGCTGAGCCAAAGACCCGATGTCACAGTCTCGCCAGAGCCTCACACGTCCTTAGAAAGTTCAACGGTTTCTCTTCTCAGGATAAATTGGGTCCTCATCCACGCCAATCAGCGCCATATGCCTATATCCTCAGCATACAGAGCTCCATGGTAAGACTTCGGGGTATGTTGCGAGAATAGTATGCGATGTCTCTCTCCACAGGGCACTACCTGCACCACCGAAACCCGAAACCATAGGTTCAAGGCATCATTTAATCCATAGGAATCAGTATCAGGTGTCTATACCTTGGACATTATCTATACCGCCTGGGATATTCCTTCATTGTGATGCGAGAACTCTACTGCTGCGTTAGCTGCCACAGATATAACATACAAATTTGTTTAATTATTTAATTGCGAATTATGGCATGTTCCCTTTCTGCAGTAAACGATTCACTTATACCTTAAAATGGGAACGATTTAAAATCCCTTTTTCAATTTTAGAATTTAATTACATTCCTTTCGCAATAATACCCACTAATACCTCGTATACGAAAATAAAGTAATAAACAAGAAGAAGAGGTTAATAAGACCCAATTTCTTGCCACGACGAGATAGGAGAAATATAATCCAATTCGGTTGCCACAATAGGGACAATGAGAAATCATATAATTCTCATGACAGATTTATGTAATGCCCTTGTTAGATTTTCTATTAACGTAACACCCCAGTGGTGTAAATAACGTCGGGCCAAATATAAGTGTGGATTTGGGGTTTTATGAAGTTCTGACACGCAGTTTTGATTACTGAATTTTATAGTTATGGGTTTTATATTGTTTGTATATGTTTCTCCAAAAACGGACGCTATATTATGGTATACCTACCTAGTAGTAAATATAAAATAAAAATAATCTCTCAATTCACAAATGGAGTGTTTTTTGAGGTCAATATTAAAAAATATAAGTTTAGCTGCATGCATACAACATTTTTTAAAATTGAAAAAGGTTAATTAAAGCGTTCAGTCGGTATATTCTTAAATACCTATTGACATCTTGAATACCTATACACTCAAATGGAATAAATTCGATAATAAATACACGGGGGAGTGTCCGAAAAAACGCGTATAAAATACGTCGATTGGTATTTCTGGTTGCGCATTTTTTTTTTCAATAAAAACTTTTTGTACAGGGAGTGTCATGTAACAGTGGCAAATACCAACTTTCTTATTTTAAATGCAACACTTCGTATATTATTCAATTTTTGAATTACTCAGAAAATTCTAGACATATTTCATGTACAATATCCTATACCTATCCTCAACTGTTTCGGAAATATTGTGTTTTCAGATTTATTGCAAAAATTAACAACACACTCAAAAACTAATCAGTAATACTGTTTAATTCTTAATAATGTAAAAAACAAAAAAAAAACAATAATGTAGGAAATGTTGAAAATGTTCGCCGCGAACGTCTTGGCAACATCCTATTCTTAAATAGAATTTTTTTCTAATGTTACTGACCATCTCAGGGGTGGCCGATCTAATCGCAAGCGTTATTCGTCTTCTTAAGTCAGCTAAGTCGATTTCGTTTTGTATAAAATATTTTTGACAAAACCCCATAAGAAGAAGTCTAATAGCGTCAGATCAGGGGATCGTGCTGGCCATTCCATCGATCTACGCCTCCCTATCCGCCGATTTGAAAATACTCGGTTGAGGTACTGCCGGGCATTGATTTGGTAATGGGGCGGTGCCTCATCTTGCTGAAACCGTATCATATTCGTTGAAAGTTGTGGGTTTTCTGGATCAGAATATAAGTTTGTCAAAGTTGGCATGACATTATTTTGGAGCAGTGCTAAAATAATTGTCCCCATTTAAATTCCCATTAATGAAAAAGGGACCTATGATCTCTAGCTATTCCTGCCCAAACATTAACCTTGTCAGGATATTGCGTATGTTCTTCTCTTATCCAGTGAGGATTTTCCCTAGACCAATAGCGGTAATTCTGACGATTAGCATGACCGGAAAGTGTAAAGGTGCACTCATCAGAAAACAAAATATGTTCTAATTAGATCACATTGTTATATAACATTGCCGTCATTTGTTTACAAAAATACGTTCTTCTATCAAAATCGCCTTCCACGAGCTCAGGAATAAGTATCATTTTATAGGGATACATTTTATTTTCTTGTAATGTTTGAATAGTCAATGAATGGCTAACATCGATCATTGGGGCTGTTTTTCGACTAGAAGTATGTGGGTTTTCCTTAAACTCAAGCATAATATCTAATTTGCTACCCATTACTTATAACATTGGCGAAACTGCTTTTCTATTTTACTAATTTTCCCTTGAGTTATAGGCGGCAAATTTAAAAAATTTTCATGAAATAAGCGAGCAACTTCCATTTGTGTCCGTGTCATCTATAGAGTTGTTATTTTGTGCATTTCTGTTAAATAAACCATTTTTTCTGATATGCAGTTAACGAAATTCAAACGACTATAACACTGACAACTACTGCCATGCAGACAGACAACAATTTGCTAAGGTCAGGAATTTTAAACAAAAGTAAACAAAACTATTTGTACCCTTTTTTGTTTCTTATCAGTAAAAAGAAATGCTGAAATGCAATAAATCTGAAAACACTTAATATTTCCGAAACAGTTGAAGAAAGGTATAGGAAATTGTACATAAAATATGTCTAAAATTTTCTGAAGAATCCAAAAATTGAATAATATACAGGGTGTTGTATTTAACATAAAAAAGTTGGTATTGGCACACATGACACACTCTGTATAAAAAAAATTATTGAAAAAAATGCGCAACTAGAAATACCAATCGACGTGTCCGAGCGTTTCGTTATTATCGAATTTATTCCATTTGGCTGATACATACTGTATAAGTGTATAATCCATTGAAAACATTGCAGTATTGCAGGCACACAAATATCACAAGCAGGTTTTTATTTCATACCAAAACAAAACGCATTCGAGTTAAAATTTACGACGTATCTTATTGGTTAGCAAATTTACTACTTTATGCAAATCTACCAATTAGTTAATTATTGTTATTGACAATTTGCGTGTGTCGGGGCTTTTGCTGAAACCGCCAATATAAATAAAATCGATCGTAACATCGGTGGCTACTGCTGTGCCGATGTTCTTTAATATGTCAGTCACCAGAACTGGCCGAATTTTTTATTACTTACAAGCGGCAGAGCCGGTCTACTTTGAGGCAACCGGAATTGCGTGATACGGTTGCTACAAATCATGTTGAAACTTAAAACTAAATATTCTGAAATAAAAGAAATGTTTCACGCATATTCATAAATCAATCTGTGTTGAATGCATTTAAAAGTGAAATTTATATTTTCCGCCTGTTTCACATTGGCTATAAGATGGTTTCATTATGTACCAATAATATCAGATGATTTTGGCTTGCATGCACTTTGAACTGAATACACAAAAAACAAAGTATATACCTTCCAATAGGAGCAGAAATGTCAATTATCCAACTTGACACTAAAGAAATCACATCGTGCAATCAGGGACGTAGAGAAGGCCTCTGGTTTGGGAGGGGTGAAATTCCTAAATTTCCCAACTTTATAAAATATAAAAAAAATAACACAATTAAAAAAGTATTTATTTCAGACCTACCCATACCCATAATTATCAAATAAACTGTATAAAAAACATACCTATACAGGGTTTGTTGGGCAAATGTTCCGAAACGGCTTAATTACAGGCGAACTAAAAGTGATATCGGATCCGGGTTTTGGGCAATCCATAGGACTAAAATTTTACTATTTAACTATTATACCATATGTCAGTAATGTCACCAACTGTCAAGTGTTGACATTATTTTTTTTTTAAATGGAACACCCTGTATATTATCAGATATTCTAAATCTTCAATAAATTTAAAATATTTTTCGTATGATAATCATACATATGACTAAATTAATAGAACATTTTATTTAAACAAAATTGGTAATAATTTTTAAATAAACAATAATATAAAATAAAAGTTATTTAATTAAATGATCAAAATGTCGTCCTTCAGCGACCTGCATGACAGTGTCCAATCCTCTCGGAAAATTGGGAAAGCACGTGTCTATCTATACAGGGTGCGTCGGGAGGAATAGGCCAAACTCTAAGGTGTACCTAATCATTGCATCAAAATAAGAAAAAACTCAAATGTTGTTATCCAATATTTATTTGGTTTTCAAATTTTAGCGTTAAATAAAATAATAATATTGTTAAACCAAAATAATATGCAACATTAATATTGTTTTAAATAAATCATTGGTTTAATAAATTTTCAAATATACCGCCATTGACTTCCAAACATTTCCTGCTTCTTTTACGAGGGGCGTGCGTGGCTCTTCTAATTGATTCGTGCCTTTCTTTAATATTGAGCGCAGCATTTCTAATGCGTTTAATAATTAATGCATCCCTATAGTATAGTATCTACTTTTACTTTGTATACCTCATTTTTTAACCAATCTTATAAATTATAGTCCAACGGTATGAGGTCTGGCGATCTAGGAGGCCAACTAATAGGACCACCGCGACCAATCCAAACCTCTAAAAAAAAAAGCCAATGATTTATTTAAAACAATGTTAATGTTGCATATTTTGGTGAAACATTATTATTTTATTTAACGCTGTAATTTGAAAACAAATGAATATTGGATAACAACATTTGAGTTTTCTCTTATTATTTTGATGCATAGATTACACCCTTAGAGTTTGGCCCATTCCTCCCGACTCACTCTGTATATTACAGTCGGTCTTAACTTAACTTGAATTGTGTAGTGTGCGACGCAAGCAAAGCGATAGGCGATAGCTGCGCCCAATGATCTGGTACAGGTCATTGGCTGCGCCGCAGTCAGGATTTCGTCCTCCTACTACTCCAATAATTTTGGAATTTAATACGAGACGATCCCATGTTAGTCCGGGCAACTAATGGAAGTTAAATAAGCTACACACATTTCTGTGTACCAAATTTTCCCAACTTTTGATGTTTAAGGTAACATGTAGAGACCCCTAAAGAATTTCCATATTCTATTAAATTTTGTGGAGGAAGACTTTTAGTTTTTCTTTCTTTCCTATACTTTCAACTCCACTTTAAGCATGGACTACTTCTTCAAATTAAAAACAAAGAAGCTTGACACGCTAGTAGGTGAGCGTGATCATTTTTGGCTACCCATTTTACACGAGGATAATGTTATTATGACGAAATCTACAGTTTACTTTGGTACATTAGCACAATTGGACTGGCATTATCCTTGGTATAGTTTGTGATAGTACTGGGACATCGAGACGGAACATCGATGTTGACCGTCGATGTTAACATCGAAAGGTAACATCGATGGCTTAAAAACATCGGTTGTAAAACATCGACATTTTCTAAACATCGAACATCGATATTTAATAATGTAAAAAAAACCCGAATTAAAAACCGGATAATAACTTTCCGGAAAGATTGATTCTTGGGAATTTTGACTTCAAAAAAAAAAAAATCTTCAGTTCCATACTTATTGGATGAAATAAAACATAAAAACCGAATTTTCATCAGTCGAATTATAACATTGTTCCATTGAACATCGAAAGGTAAACATCGATGTCGACATCGATGTTTTTGACCTCTAACATCGATGTCGAAAACATCGAACATCGGTAACAGAACATCGATGTTTCAAAAACATCGATGAATATCGCCCAGCACTAGTTTGTGATAACATTTCTTGTCCAGCAAATTTCTGCATAAACCAACATTAAACTCTAATTACGCCTGTATGGTCTAACTTAAGGAATCTTCATTTGGTTTAAGGTGCTCACTTTTGGCAACCTATAGCTCGATAGTTTCATGGTTGAGGTTGCTTTTCTTACTCCTGTGTTTCACAATAGACAATAATCAATAGCAACAACTATTGCGATAGGTTATTGTCGCCCTTTATTTCTGTAAATTCTATTCATTATTTTACCCATAAATAGCTCATTAAGAATTCAAATTATTTTCAACGCGTTTATTCCATATTCCATCCCAACGGCAGCTGGTAGCACGAAGATTCCCTAAACCTAAAATTAAAATTATTATTTACTCCTATTTGCATATACTATAGTCCCAATTTCTATTCCGGCTCCTTTCTTTCCCAAAACAAACTTTAAACCGCAGATGATGCAAACAAAAACCGACGCAGATTTATTTACAATTAAATTTAAAGTAAATAAACGGCCGAGGCGTAAACCAAATCCGGAACTGTCCGAGCGATTAACGGGAAACGGAATTAACAAAACGGCGGCTCGGTTTGCGACTCAAATTCGAATTAAGGCCCCCGAAAATTAATTAATCCACGTCGAGACATGGACCCGACCAATTAGCTAGACAAGGCGAATATTTCTTTGCTTGCTGCTCTCTGCTGCAGATGCCGGAGGGATGAATATTAATAGTACTGTATCTTTTTGGAGTGATATCTATGACGTTATTAATAAACTGGTCCTTTTATTAACTGAAGTGTCAAATTGTCATATTTTCGATGTCACATCATGAAGATCCTGCAAAATTTGTAAGAATGTTACCTTGGATCCTTAATTCTGCAGTTATTTCAAAGTTTTTTCATTATCGTAAATAAGTCATTTTTGGTAAATAGTGATGCTGATGCTGAAAAATTATTGGATTATATTATGTTATTTTATTTTCAGCCATGTATGTAATATTGACATTCCTTTTTAGAAATTTGAAAATGTTACATTTCTGTCTTCTTACTTCCGATCCACATTTTCCATCCTAGGACGGAAAATGCGTTTCCATCCTAATACATTTCAATCCTCATTTTTATTCTCATAACGTAGCTTACTTTTTGTAGGAAGCAGACTTTCTTCAATCTTATCCGCTGCTTCTTTCAAAATCAGGTGGAGTACAGCTACTTAACCAGTTTTAATTCGTTATTTTGAAACTTAGAAAATGATAAATTCTTGTATGTTGTTAATTTGTCCTAAAATATCCAGAACATATATTTTTCGTTTTTCTGCTAGTTCCTATGTTCCCTAATATGGTGTTATAGAAAAGTTTAGGTTTTTAGAATGGACCTTGTCCATTAGGGTGGAGCGAAAAATTGATTTTTTTTTTTCAAAATTTTGATATTGGCTAGGAGCCAAAATGTTCTATCGATAAACACTATTTCCTGCGCAAAATTTTAACTTCCTACTCATTTGTTTTGAGGGGTCACACAATCCTCAAAGTTATAGCAATTTAGGTATATTATTTTCTTTTTGATATTGGTTAAATTATGTCGGACTTTCGCTAGTTCATGGTATATTTTAAAAGAAATATGCAATGAACTACCCAGAACTCACCACGTGGAGGTTTTCGACCTAGAGTCCCATCACCCTTATATTCGCAAATCAGTTAAATTCTTTCGGAGGTCGGATACCACGTGGTGAGTTCTGGGTAGTTCATTGCATTTTTTTCTTTTAAATTATACCATGAACTAGCGAAAGTCCGAAATAATTTAACCGATATCAAAAAAAAATAATATACCTAAATTGCTATAACTTTGAGGATTGCGTGACCCCTCAACACAAATGAGTAGGAAGTTAAAATTTTGCGCCGGAAATAGTGTTTATAGATAGAACATTTTGGCTCCTAGCCAATATCAAAATTTTGAAAATCAATTTTTCGCTCCACCCTATTGTCCATGTCATTGTAAGGTTTGTGATTAACCTGCATACTCATATATCAATGTAATAAATATTTGTTATGGGTTCGTTGAGAAATTGTTGGCATTGCCAGATTAGTTTTGCTAACCGTTGCAACTGCTTGGCTATCAGTAATTATATTTTCGAGTCCAGCAGACCTTTCTTAGCAAATTTGGTGCCCTATATGTATTTCAAATAAACTGGTTGAACCTCTTTTAAATTGTGGCAGTTTTTCTTCTACATTATATTATGCATATATACAACGAAAGAAGATTCAATTGCTTCCAGAGCTAATAGGCTCATCGCTTCTACCACCAAGCAAAGCTATCCACCTTAATAGGTGTTTTATGCTTCAGAACGTTATGGAGAAAATAGTTTTGTTAATAAAAATAGATAATTATTATTAACATTGATTTTTTTTATATAAAAACAAACGATATTACGTGTCTGTTTAAGACGATATTACGTGTCTGTTTAAGAAAATAAATCATTGCAACCGCATTTTTTAAAAAAATATTATCGGATTTTGACGTTTGTAAGTACTTACACATAAGAAAGGGAATCAATAGGATAGACCACATCTAAACTGACGCTTATTTGCTTAAATTATAACTACCTGGTTAATTATACGTTTATTGTTAAATAAAGCAAGCTGTGAACTTATTCCGAGCTTTTAGTTCGTGGGGTGAATTATGTAGGTTAAAGTAAATTAATTTTTCCTAGGGAAAATACGAATTATGTTCTATAATCTCATCAGGAACGCGACACGAAATGGGTTCATGTAAAGTAAGTGCATGCGTGCAAGATACTCAAGACTCTGATAATAAGTATTTTATCTTTGCTTTGACTTTCACTGAAGAGAACTTAACTAGATTAGAAGTTTGCATATTACAGACGGATCTTTAAGGAATTACAGATAAGTCATGTTATGATGTAGTCAAGCATGAAAACAAATACATTTAATAATTTATTGTCGCTTTATTACCTTTTAAATTTCCAATTTTAATTTATTTGCAACAACCTCCAAATCGCATCAAATATTGACAAATACGCAATCGCATCCCCATGCGTAAAATTTATCAAAGCGTCACGGATTTAAATCGCGGGGCTTAACCTGATCCTGGCTTAGTGACGACGCTTGTCGACCATGATTTGTAACGCCAGACTCGCAGGATAAATCGCGATATTCTGCTTCGTGCTGCCGCATTTTTACCATTGCTAATCGAGGGGGTTTGATGAACTCACGGGGTTAAGGGTTGGTGTGCAATTACATACGCGCGATTTCGTGATTTATTTCATTTGAATACTCTTGATGCAAATTGATGGTTAAAGTTTGCGAGCTACAAATCGAATACACATCACCATGTGATAAATATGTTGGAAGATTCCCGAACGTGGCTGGAACCTACGAAATTTTGAGATAAAAATTAGAATTATGTGATGTTGGCATTATAAGGGAAAATCGTTAATTTGCTTGAGTAAATACCGACCAAAGATATCTTATACAGTGTCACGCCCGCGACAACTTTTGATGACTTGTAAAGCAGTCCTGGGAGAACCGGGGAAATTTGTCTTTTTTCTTATTTTATTTTTTAAATGCGGATGTAAAAGGCAATTTAAAAACAAAAGGGCACAACAAGGACTAGAAGAGGAATTTTGAATACAAATCACTTTCATTAGCTAATAATTTTCAGCTGTTAAATTTTTTTTAGCAAATTCTGGTTGGTAGGTAGTTAATAATTTTTAATACGGAGAACGAATTGTATAGAACTATACACGTATAAATACAGTGTGACCAGTAGTAAAGTCCGCTTCATATGGATTTTTTTTTATTAATAACTTTATTCGAAGTTTGACTTTGGCATCATGTTCTGCTTCGATCGAGATGAAAATTAAGCAAAAAAATAGTAGTCACGTGATTCGCATTATCTGTCAAATTTTAATTTTTTCCAAAAAATAAGTCAAAAGTGGGGATATTTCTGAAAATATCGAAAAAAGTTATTAGAAAAAGTTTTTTTAAATGCAGTTTCTAGCCCACATGCAAAATTTCAGCTGCATAAGATAATTTTGATTTTTTAAATTATATTTTGTAAATTGCACCACTTTTGCAAAAGATTCAACGCAACCTACATAAAACTTCTTAGTTTGGACAATGCTTTATTTCAGATACATTTTCTTTAAAGTAGCGCCATATTAAATGTGTGTTTTCCTACAAAATCAAAATTGGGCTATTAAAATTTGGTCGCATGTGATGCAAAGTTTATAAACCAAAATTTAAGAGCTATACATTTTCGAACATTGAAATTACACTGCGAATGTATTTGGTTTTGATGGAGTCGAATTGCAGTGGAGAGCGCTCATTTTCGAAAATGAAGATTGTAAAAAATAGGCTTCGAACTACAATGCGACAAAACCGCCTAGCAAAGCTATCCCTACTCAGCATCGAAAGTGATTTGCTCCGAGAACTGGATTTCAGCGATATCGTCAATAATTTTTCATCAAAAAAGGCTCGCAAGATTCCATTTGTTAACTTTGTTTGGTATCATTCCTTTATTTGACTATACCTATATATATATATTTGTTATATTTGTTAAAAGAATTAGATTGATCTCTCAATACATTTTTAAAACACTAATTTAAAAAATCGTTTAATCTATTTGGAAAGTTGTTAGGAGCCTCCACTCCTTTGTTGCCCCAGGGCCTCTATATTTGTTATATTTGTTAAAAGAATTAGATTGATCTCTCAATAAATTTTTAAAACACTAATAAAAAAATCGTTTAATCTATTTGGAAAATTATTAGGGGCCTCCACTCCTTTGTTGCCCCAGGGCCTCTAGACCTCTAAATCCGGCCCTGGGTAAACTATAGGTACATTCTACACTGTACATGTGGAAATTCTGTGTAACGAAATTTACACCGCTATAAGCTTACAACTTCAAACCTCTCATCTACTGAACTCAGCTTAGCCCAGCTATCTACAGCCGGACTTAAAGATAAAATATAAAAATATTTAGATATTTCAAAAGAACTATGTCACAGAATATAATATAGCTACTATATATTCTGTGACTATGTCTTTTTAGTGGGCAGCATAAAATTTTTCAATAAATGGAAGCAAAAATGCTTTTGTTTTTTAATTCTCTATATACATGTTTTAATAAATTATGTTGTGTAAGTAGGTACTTACCTTTCCAGGTGTTTAACGATATCTTCATATGCTGCTCGACAATTTTCCCATATTCCTGATCTAAAAATAATAAAAAGTAATATTTATTATCAATTCGTACCGTGCGAGCAAAAATTATTTGCATCAAAGAGGGCCGTGCATCTAAGGACGTAATGCTTAGCCGTAGAGCTTAATACCTATTGGGTGGCAGTAACTATCTAAATTAACAATCAATCAGTTATTCCGTCATCTTTGATAGTCGTTAAAAGTAATATGATTCATCGCTAATTTTTCCAATTTCTTGAACAATTTACACAGTGGGCTTTACGGAACAGCACAAAACATTCATGGTTGAAGCGTATTTTCGAAACGGGGTTAGAGTAAATGGTGAGTGGCAATACAATCCGGGTTTGTGCCTGCACGATTTTCACGAACATTTTCCTAACGTTGCTTTTATTGCTGAGGATTTTTATCATTACCTGAAAAGAACCGTGGCTGTGTTTAGGGAAACAGGTTCTATACAACACAAAAAAGGAGCAGGAAGACCATCTGTAAGAACAGAAGAACTTGTTGCAAATGTTCGTGAAATAATGTAAAATACGCCAACAAATTGTATAAGACGCCTGTCCCAAGAAGTGGGAAGATCTTATGGAACATGCAGGACTATTCTTAAGAAGCAGCTAAATTTATTTCCTTATAAAGTGCAAGTATTATAATTTTGTAAACAACAAAAATAAATTTGTATTTGTCTACTTATTTTATTACTCATGTCTTGAATTGGACAAAATTTTAACCTACATTTATATATCGTTCCCATTTCATTGTGATCTAAACCAAGCCCTACTTTTTTTAATCCAAGTCCTCTTTGATGCCAATAATTTTGGCTCGCACGGTATAAGGGCTATGGTATTTATCATAAGGTTTTCGTTTTGTCAATCCGATTTAATCGTAATCTTAAAACTCATAGATGTCAAGTTGCCAGCCCAAATCTAAAGGACCACTAGCGAGATTATCTGTTTATTTGAGTCCATGGATTATCGTGAGACTTTTAGTATTGAAAAGACTACTGGGTGCGTATATACGGGTATATTTCATGAACAATGAACGCGACATGCGACATGCACATAAATAACACGGCGGTGAAGTCTAAACAAACATCCGAGCAGCACAGGATCGATGACATCATCTGCTGAGTATTAATATTGTTTTGTTTTGGGTTTCGGCATTTATAATTATATTTGTTGATATTAAGATAATATGGCCGGGAGAGAGAACAGTAGAAGTCTGAGAACAGTTAGTAGATAGTTATTAATGATACTAGTTCGACACCAGCCGAGTGGTTTAATTGCACAAGTTTCATTAACAAAGTTCATATCGAACGTGTATCATTCAAAATTTACTACGACAGTGCAAATAGATTTTATTCGTCTAAATTTCATTGATATCAGATAACATTTTCGTAATTTTAAAAATTTTCAGGTGTCCATATTGGTCGATATCATGGTAACCGCATTTTTGATTGTTTCAATTTCGATAAAATTGGAAAAAAAATAAACAGTGAATGTCGCTGAAACAAAGCGAAATAGCGCGGCGGTCTTGGCGTATTATACAGAAAGTAGGAAAGTCGAGAATGGATATACCAATCCAAAACATTTCATAGCCGACTTAAGATTTAGACATTTCATGAACAAAGAGTACAAGGACCAGCAGGTAAATGGCTGCGTATAGCTACAGAAATAATTTTGTCGCTATTTTTGAAAAGGTGGTTTTGAGCTCTCTTCAATATGTACTAATATACAAATTATCCTATTTTTTTTATTTTAACAAAACCCTCAAATTTACACATTTCTAAGTATAATAATTTAATTATTATTTCAAACTAAATCGGAACATCCATGCCGTCATAATAACGAGTGATAGCGGCACGTTACATACTCACAAACTCACAGATAGGAGTAATCTGTGCTGTGACATAATGGTTTCCTTCTCGCCACTGTATGTGGTAGGTATTTTCAATACGCCTATGATACTTGCGTAAGATGCAAGATCTGTGAATTTTTTATTTGGCAATTAGGTATTTAAATAAAATAATGTTATACAATAGTAGGGAAGAAATTGAAAACTTTATTTTAAGCAGTACCAGGAGATTTGGAGTTTACCTTATTTATCATAGCCCCCATTCTAACGAGGGATTCGTCAACGAAATCCGTCTTCACGCAACATCCGAGGCACCTTAAGTTTTCTTATAATCCCCAAATGTTTGTCGCATTAAATATTGCATAAACTTGAAACTACTTTCAACCCGGCGAAGAACAGATTTTGCACAAGATCTTTGAACTTAAATCCGCCAGTTTGTCGGCTAAGACACGTAAAGGTTGAAGGGATTACGTGGACGAGTCGCTGTTCACCGTCTAGCTGCTGTTTTTGGATAACACGGACATTTATAACTTCGCAACTCGGAATTACCGTCATTATTTTGGTCCGGAGTATAGCATCAGGACTGATGAGACGGCTTTAGTATGACCACGTCTTTAATTTGTCTTTAAAATGTGAGAGTTAAAGGGTATAAATGATCTATCTTAATTAAATTGTCCCGAATAAAGAACAATCATGAACTGAGTACCCAAGGTGAATATTCTTTAAGAAACTGAAACCTAAATATACAAAGTCTTATTATCTCATAATATAATATATATTAATTAAGTTACATGGGCCAAAGAGATCTAGTAATAAAAGCTAGCCAATGAACAATTTATTACTGAAAAATATAATACTAAATAAATTCATATTCAAGTATTTAGATTAAAACAAATCCATAAGGCGTGGAAAGTACCTAAAGTCAAGTTACGAACCAGGCAAAAACCAACTAACGAATATTGTTATTTTTTAAGCGATTTACTTTCAAAATGTCTTTATTCCAAACTAACTTTTACAGTTCATTACATGGAAAGTGACAACATAATACCTATAGAAAATAATAATCATTAAAAAAAATAACAATAAAAAAAATGTTAATCCAATTTAATTCATTAATAAAATCAATTTAAAAAAAATAGTATAAATAATTTAATTTAGTAAATATCTCTTTAATTGTTTTTTAAAAGTTGCCAATTTATTTATTTTTCTGGTGTTTTTTGGAAAATTGTTATGTTTTATTATTCCGTCATATAAAAGCGATTTTTTTCCGAAATTACTTTTTACTGCTATAGTTTTATAATTTATACAACGTCTGGTGTTATGATCATGTAATGTCTTATTCTCCTGAAGTGTTGTTTGATTTTTTTTTAAATAATAGAGTGAATTAGAACAAGGGCGTCCATAGAGCGTTTTTCAGGGGGGGGGGGGGCAAAAACTTTAACAATCTTTTTTTATCTACTAACTAACCACTGTACCTACTATTCAATATTTATACTGAATTATGAAATAAATAATCGTAATGTGGGCGCCTAGGGGGGGGGGGCGGCAAGTGCCCGTTTTGCACCCCCCTATGGACGCCCATGAATTAGAATAAAAAAATTTAATTTATAAATGTTTTGAACGTGTAAATAGCCCTTTCGGTCTATATAGATTAACAGTTGGTTCTAAATGTGGTAATTTATGTATACATTTAATAACTTTATTTTGCAATTCTTGTAATGGTTTTAAGTTTGATAAACAAGCAGATCCCCATGCAGAAGCTAAGTATTGTAATTTTGAATATATTAATGAAAAATATATATTTTTTAAGTATCTCAGAGGAATGAAATATCTAGCTCTGTACAAAACAGATACGAAAGGACATATCGAGTTGATAATATACTGGATATGGCATTTTTTCCAATTTAAATTTTTGTCTAAAACTAATTCTAAAATTTTTGTTGTTTTTGAATATAGGATATTTTCATTATTAAATGTTAAGGGGTTAATAATGGAATATATTTTATTTTTAGTTATAAACATAAATTAACATTTTGTAAAATTTAACGTAAGTTTATTATATTTTGATTGAAGCTAAGAAAGAAGTATTTTTAAATCATTATTAATATCAAAATACATTTCTGCAAGAGTTTCAGCAAAATAAATAATTGTTGTTTCATCTGCAAATAGCTTTATATTGCCCTTTAAGTTCAATTTGGAAACGGAATTAATGTAAATTAGGAATAATAACGGACCTAATATTGATCCTTGTGGAACTCCACATATTATTTCGATTATATATTAATACATCTCTAGAAAACGTCTTCTGATTTATTTTTTACTTATTTTGCACGTGTGATCTCAAATAAGGAATGTTATTCTAGCTACATTTACCGTTAATACTGCTTTTTGGCCATAATATCATATTATGTAGGTAGATGCATATACATCAATCAATTTAAAACAAGCTAGCGAACTGAATTACATATGGACCGCAGATTGGTAGATTCAGTTAAATGAACAAAGACTTATCTACAACAACTTTATTAACAGAGGAATAGCAGTTTATTAACCAGTCATGAATTGAAAATCTCAGTATATTTCTTTATAAAGAGTTAGATCTTATTATTCAATGAACGATCAGTCTGGGTCCCCAATTACTGGATCGATATAGTCAAATTAAGTACTTTCAAAATAAAGTAGAAAGAAAGCACCACAGAAGTCTCTTAAAATAATATGGGTACTTTACTAAAGGTTCGATTGGTTAGCATGCTTTGTTTCGATAGTGAACTTATAACAATTAAGGTAAGTACTGGCAGCAAAATATAGTAACGTCTGTGAAATTATGTTATTTATTTTTTATGTTCTATTTCAACATTACTAGAAAACAAGAAAATTAAAACTAGTTATTTACACAACCGCCGTTAATTATTTAGTTAACTTGAAGATGTATAATTAAAAGGAAAGAGCGTTGGAGTAACATTGTAATCATATATTGTAACAATAGATTTAAGCAAAAATAAATATACGAAAAACAAAGACTAGACGCCGCCAGTCTACCTGGAGAATTAATCATGGCGCTTCTTCGTGACGTGTACACGCATTCAGTCGAATGGATTTGCATTTTAATTATCAGGCCAGTGCTGAAATGATAATGACGAATACGGTGAACTAATTCCGAGTGTAAACAACTACTAGCGCCAACCCTTGTTCTTTTGATACCAGTTCTGTGACACGCCAAAGGGCTCTCGAGAAATTATCAAACGAGAAGTATCAGCAGAGAAAATAAAAAAGGTATTTTGTTTCTTTCGGAAAAATATATATTTCTACTACGGACGTCTCTAGTATAGAGTTTAATCACACGTATGTAAAGGGTTTTCCAATAAGAACGATATGATTTCAAAATGAAATAAAATTAAAATAATTTCAGATACAACAAAACGTTTTATATTATCTTAAAGTATAGTCGATAACATTTATGTTTTGAATAACACATCATTTAAATGTCCTCCGCGACTTCGTGTACACGAGCGAATTCGACGAACCCAATTTTCGATGACTTTATGCAATAAATCGGGCGTGATCTGACGAATGCAGGGTTCAATGTTCAACCTTAATGCTTCAAGTGTTTGTGGTCTATTTTCATAAACCTTAGATTTCAAATAGCCCTACAAGAAGTAATCTAAAGGAGTTAAATCACAGCTTCTTGGAGGCCACTGAACAGTAGCATTCCTTGAAATTATCCTTTCGTCACACTTTTCTTGCAGTGTATCGATAGTTTCATGAGCAGTGTGACATGTGGCACCGTCTTGCTGGAACCACATAAATACTCCAAATCAAGTGCATCTAAATTTGGCCACAAAAAAATTCTTAACATCTGTCGATATCGTTCACCATTCACTGTAACTGCATCTCCTGCCTCATTTTGGAAAAAAAAATGGTCCCATGATGCCACCATACCATAAACCACACCATACAGTTACCTTTAGCGGATACAAAGGCTTCTCATGAATCTGTTGTGGATTGTTTTCACACCAAAAACGGCAATTTTGCTTGTTAACGTATCCACTTAACCAAAAATGACCTTAATCTGAAAAGATAATTTTTTTTGGCAAAATTTCAAGTTGTTCTAAATTCCAAGCAGAAAATTCTCTGCGCCGA
Organism: Polydrusus pterygomalis; assembly: GCA_963969555.1. Lineage (NCBI taxonomy): Eukaryota > Metazoa > Arthropoda > Insecta > Coleoptera > Curculionidae > Polydrusus > Polydrusus pterygomalis. The sequence goes on from OZ018379.1 coordinate 29,521,783, forward strand.
CGATGGTCCAGTGGATTAAGTTCTTGGGTCAAAACAATCTTATATTGATTTGAATTGATAAATTTGGATCCACTGCAACACTAGCTCTTACAGCAGCAATATTCTCAACAGTTCTTGCGTTTCGATGTCTTCTTGGTGTTTTTACATCGTGAAGAGTAAAATTATTTTCAAATTTCTCAACGATGCGACGAATGGCAAGCAAAGGAGGACGATTATTTACACCAAAGTTTTCGCGAAGTGCGCGATAAGTGTTCACAAAAGATCGTCTATTTTCGTAAAATTTTTGGATAATAACCAAACGTTCTTGAAGCGCGTATTTAGCCATAATAAATTGTTATAGTTTACTGACAATAACTGACAACTGGTGACAGGTATAACTTTATTACCATGGTTACCATATCGTTTCAAAATCATATCGTTCTTATTGGAAAACCCTTTAGTTCAAATTAAAAAGAATCGACTAATCTTGAACACAATTTTCAATTCTAATTTAGAACAGTGTTATACTAGGTATAGCTTCATCAGTTGACTAATTGACCATTCACTGGGGTACTACCGAGCAACCAAGTCGTCCGATCAAATTGCTGAAAGATACTCTGGCACTCTGGTGGCCCAGATACTGCCGGCAATTAGGTTTTTTTTTATTTTAAAAATAGTCAAAACGCTAAAAAAAGAGATATAAGATAGAAGATAATAAAAAAAGATGGTTTTATGAACTCTTTATGGCAATAGCGTTATTTTTTTTCTATGTGCATTCTCCATTTGACACGTAAATTAACAAAACCACTGAAATTATTAAAACACGACGGGGAACCTACTAACTTGCACCTTGCACTGCAAGCAGTCACATATAGTGTGACCAGTAAAGTCCGCATGATATGGGTTTTATTTTTATTAAGTAATAGATTTATTCGAAATTTGACTTTGGCATCAAGTTCTGCTTCGATCGAGATGAAAATTAAGCAAAAAAATAGTAGTCACGTATTTCGCATTATCTGTCAAATTTTAATTTTTTCCAGAAAATAATTCAAAAGTGGGGCTATTTCGCGTAGATTTATTTATGTTTTCTAGCTTTTATACAAAATTTAAAGAAAATCAGTATCGACTTGATATTCTATAGGTAATAATTGACATATTTAATAAATATCAAGGAATTTCATAACTTATTTTAGGAGAATTGTATCGCGAAAAATATCGGGTAAGATTTTTTTTTACATTATTATGTCATTGCCACTCATTATTCTTTCACTATACAATTCTCCCAAAATTAGCAATGAAATAAATTGATATTTTTGTAATATATCCGATACTACCTAAATAATGTACCGACGATATTGATTTTCTTTAAAATTTAAAGTTAGTTATTAAAATAATAAACTCAAAAAATCAACGCGAAATAGGTTATAGGTTGGCAATAGATTGAATGACGTTGAGAATTCAACCTTAATAAAAAAAAGCCTTCCTTCCTTTGAGCTTAATACGTCTAGAATGCCTTGGAAAAGAAAATCCCCTTAATAGCGATGCATTAAAATACAGCTTTTTAAATGTTTGATTGCTCATATCTTAAAAACGGTTTGAGCTAATATGGACAAACTATATATTTATGGAATCAGGAAAGAAGGGCGTTTCATAAAAATAAATAATATACAGGGTGTTCCATTGAAAAAACAACAACTTTACGCCACAGTTCCTTTGTTTTAAGTCAGATCGCTTTTTAAATGGTTATTTTAGATTCTATGGCAAAGCATAAACTAAATGGCTATATTGGTTTAAATAAAAATACAGGGAAACTCAAAAAATAGGTCTGGTGGGATGACCCTGTACAAGTCAGTAGACCCCTCGTCGCGTTTTAATACTATTGTTGGTTTTGTTTTTATACGTTCCAAATGGAGAATGCTCATAATGAAGATGAAAAAAATAACGCAATTATACTAAAGAGTTTATAAAACCACCTTGTTTAATTAGAAACGATCACTACACGAGCGATTTGACTATTTTCAAAATAAAAACTAATTGCAAGGAGATGAATTAACAACCAAATTGCTTGAAAAGTCGCCACATGAATGGGCAGTTCCTGAGCGACCAGATTGCCAGGAAATGTTAAAGCAATTTGATCGGACGACTCGGTCGCTCGGTAATCTCCCAGCGAATTGATCCCTTAAACGCTTACTGTATGTGGTGTGAAAATAATTACATCTTACCTTGCAATTGCTTCCATCGTGGGCATGCCCTGGTTTTTAATAATCGAGCCGTCATGTCGACTTAAATTGTGTGGCATCGCTGGCGATAACAACGCTGAATGTGCCGCCGCCGGATGAGGAAGTTGCATGAATTGCATGTGACTTAGGTGAGGGGGATGATTGTATCCATTTGCTAACAAGGGCGATTTTTCTAATCTCGATAAATCTGAAAACAAAATAAGTCATATTATAACCACCAATAACAACATACCTAAGTACTAATAACAATAATAATTCTCTGAAAAAGTAAAATTCAAAATAGAGAAGCCAACTGCTTAGTGATTATCAGCTTGTTATAACAGATTAACTTGAAGGATTTCTAATTTTTAAAGCTTTCCTGTTTTCTTTACCGTTTGTTGCTGGTGTCGGCCGTCGTTGAAGCTATTTCAAAATTCGAGTTAAGGTGGGAGTATCAACATGTTTGCCAACCTATAACCTATTTCGCGTAGATTTATTTATGTTTTCTAGCTTTTATATAAAATTTAAAGAAAATCAGTATCGACTTGATATTCTATAGGTGATAATTGACATATTTAATAAATATCAAGGAATTTTATAACTTATTTTAGGAGAATTGTATAGCGAAAAATATCGGGTAAGATTTTTTTTAACATTATTATGTCATTGTCAGTCATTGTTCTTTCACTATACAATTCTCCCAAAATTAGCAATGAAATAAATTGATATTTTTGCAATATATCAGATATTACCTAAGTAATGTGCCGACGATACTGATTTTATTTAAATGTTAGTTTAAAAAATAATAAACTTGAAAAAACAAAGCGAAATAGGTTATAGGTTGGCAATAAATTGAACGATGTTGAGAATTCAACCTTCAGTCTTTATGTGGGTTTAATTTATTGGAATTCAAGAACGCTGAACGACCAAACTTCTTCGAAGTTTTCCTTTAATCATCTGGGGCTAGAGCGAAGGAATTAAGATTTGAGATTAATCTGGATAACTTATGTAGTATTTTCCCTACTTATACCGTGCGAGCAAAAATTATTTGCATCAAAGAGGGCCTTGCATCTAAGGACGTAATGCTTAGCCGTAGAGCTTAATACCTGTTGGGTGTCAGTAACTACCTGAATTAACAATCAATCAGTTATTCCGTCATCTTTGACAGTCGTTACAATTCACACAATGGGCTTACGGAACAGCAGAAAACATTCATGGTTGAAGCGTATTTTCGAAACGGGGTTAGAGTAAATGGTGAGTGGCAATACAATCCGGGTTTGTGCATGGACGATTTTCACGAACAATTTCCTAACGTTGCTTTCATTGCTGGGGATTTTTATTATTGCCTGAAAAGAACCGTGGCTGTGTTTAGGGAAACAGGTTCTATACAACACAAAAAAAGAGCAGGAGGACCATCTGTAAAAATAGAAAAACTTGTTGCAAACGTTCGTAAAATAATTGTATAAGACGCCTGTCCCAAGAAGTGGGAAGATCTTATGGAACATGCAGGACTATTCTTAAGAAGCAGCTAAATTTATTTCCTTATAAAGTGCAAGTATTCCAGGAAATACAAGCCGCAGATTTTAAAAGACGCAGGAATTACTCTCAATGGTTTACCAAAAATTTATTGGAAAGAAATGATTTACTAGACCTGACATTTTTTTCGGATGAAAGTAATTATTTTTCTTTTTCTTTCTGTATATTCTTACTTTGCTAATTTTGTAAACAACAAAAATAAATTTGTATTCGTCTACTTATTTTATTACTCATTAGTTTGGCATATCATGTCATAATATGAAGACAAAATTTTAACCTAGATTTGGTTAGATATATCGTCCCCATATCATTGTGATCTAAACCAAGCCACACGTTTTTTTAATCCAAGCCTTCTTTGATGCAAATAATTTTTGCTCGCACGGTACGTAACATCAGATTTGCATTCAGCAATATATTTTAAATTGTACCCCGTATTTTCCTTATGTCAATGGTAAAAACATTTTTTTTTGTATCATGGTTAAACCAAGTTAAGGAAATCTAAGAATGAGTTAAGTAAGTAAAAAGTTGTAATCACTACAGAAAGTATTTACTGTTTATAAAGTATTGACTTAGTAGTAGAGGAAGTGAAAACAATGTATAAATTATCTAGTACAAGCATTAACTACTTTTTATTTAATTGGTACAGGGTCTTCCAACGAGGACTGAACAGGGGCTCATTTTTGAGCTTCCTTGTATTTAAAGAAAAATCCAAAATAGCCAATCGATGTACTTTTTCCTGCAGAATTCAAAAATGAAACCAAAAATTTATTTGAACCAGAAACAAAAGAGTTACGCTATGGATAAGGTGTTTTTTAAATGGAACATAGCTTTTTTTATACGATTTTTGGGACGAGTGATTTTTTTTTGTCCGTTCTAATTAAAATATTTATTATTGTGACAGCTATTTTTATTAAATTTTAATGTTTTATCCAGTATAATTTAACTTAAACCTGTTTGAAACATATACTAGGTAATAAAGGTATAATCACCTTTAAATCCTTCAAAGCCATTTCGGCAATATCAAACAGGTTAAAGTTAAATTATACTGGATAAAACATTAAAATTTAATAAAAATAGCTGTCACAATATTAAATATTTTAATCAGAACGGACGAAAAAAAATCACTCGTTCCAAAAATCGTATAAAAAAAGCTATGTTCCATTTAAAAGACACCTTATCCATATCGTAACTCTTTTGTTTCCGGTTCAAATAAATTTTTTGTTTCATTTTTGAATTCTGCAAGAAAAAGTACATCGATTGGCTATTTTGGATTTTTCTTTAAATACAAGGAAGCTCAAAAATGAGCCCCTGTTCAGTCCTCGTTGGAAGACCCTGTACAATGAGTATCTTGATGTTTACTACTAGCTCGTGAATTTAGGATTCATTCACTTCACCTTTTTAATTGCTGTGATTGGATTTCGAAATCGAAACTTATATAAATTATTGAAGTCGATTGTATTTTAATGAACTCACCACACCTTTTAAAGCTACATATAGGTACGTTATTTATTAGTAATTTCTTATTCAGTTAATTAATTTTTTCTACGTCTGTCAATTTTTGCATTGGCACTGGTTAATTTTTTTGCTCAAGTAATTGGATATATGTATATGTTTAAATGAAATCACTGGCGTGACTTTAGCTTTGGTTTGATGTTGGTATCTATTCTGTAATTTTTCATCCTAGAGACAAAAAGTCAGGTTATAATAAAACTAAGTTTGATCCACCACATTTTTCTTTAAGGAAAGGAAAACCGGTCAGCGCATATTTTTTTTTATTAAGGATTTTTTTTTCGCTTCAAAGAAGCAACAAGTTAATAACATTTGCTAATACTTATCTATATTGCAATTTAATTTTATCATGACTTTTATTAAGTCTGCATCATGGGATTTTTTGTATTAATAACTTTATTCGAAATTTAAATTTGAAATTGTTTTTTTAATGCAGTTTCTAGCCCACATGCAAAATTTTAACTGCATAAGATAAATTTGATTTTTTACCCATATTTTATAAATTGCACCACTTTTGCAAAATAAGACTCAATGCAACCTACATAAAACTTTTTAGTTTTGACAAGGCTTTATTTCAGATACATTTTCTTTAAAGTAGCGAGCATGCTAAAGTAGCGCCATATTAAATGTGTGTTTTTCTACAAAATCAAAATTGGACTATTAAAATTTGATCGCATATGATGCAAAGTTTATTTGTTTTTGACCCTGTATAAGGTAACTTCATAAAATAAGTATTTTTGAAAACGTAGTTTGTGTCTGAAAGTAATACACCTTTATATTAAGACAAAAAAGAACACAGTGTCATCAGTAAAGTATTATTAAGTGGAAGAAGTAAATTTTAGTGGTGGGTAAAAAAACAAAATTATCTTATGCAGCTGAAATTTTGCAAGTCGGCTAGAAACTGCATTTAAAAAAACCTTTTTTTTGATATTTTCAGAAATAACCCCACTGTTGAATTATTTTTTGGAAAAAATTAAAACTTGGCAGATAATGACTACTATTTTTTTGCTTAATTTTCATCTCGATCGAAGCAGAACTTAATGCCAAAATCAAATTTCAAATAAAGCTATTAATAAAAAAAATACCATATGATGCGGACTTTACTGGTCACATTGTATTATCATTGTATTTTCGAGAAACGTCTTTAAAACGTCTTTCCATATGCAAATTTTGTACTGTTTCTTGGATTTTTCGACATTAATAAGCTAAGCTATAAGATAGCTCTACCAGGCTGCGTCATTAATTTCCACATTTAAATTGTTTCCTTCCAGATTATCCATCGAAAATCTCAAAGGGTCAAAAATACCGCTTTTTATTAGTTATTGCCAGAACGTTTTTCCGTAACTAACACACATTGGTTACCATGTAACTAACGGTAAATAAATAAGGTATTTTATTTTTTATGGTTTTAATTTTGAAGTTGGTAGAACAAGTATTATTATTATAGTTCATTTTAGTGTCAGGTTTAATAGTGTTTGTAGATAAAATGTTGTATATAAATAACTATTAAAAAATAAATCTTTATGTGGCGCTACTGATACAATCAGATAATTTCGTATGTACTTAAAGCTTAAAAAATTAATCTGCGGGAAAGAAGGCGGAACCTAATTTATTTTTCAGTGAAGACAGGCAGTCTGATAATTTCTTTAATTTATAGAGGTATTGTTTAATTGTCTCGCTTATTCCGAGTTAAATTATTTTTATTGTTTATTTTAATGTAATTTCATTTGTTGACTTATCTCCTGTAATTTTCTGTAACTATTAAATAAAGATAAAAAAAAAACCAAGTTACTTTCAAAATAATATCACTGTTAGTGCCCTTTATTAAGTAGCTTATTTGCAATTATATATACTTATTTATTTATTTATTTATTTATTAGCTACAAATGGGCTACTGCCCGGTGGTAGTATTATAATTACAATTACCTTAACAAATATTATATAAAAACATAAAATATACGAAAAAAAAAAAATTTTAAAGTGCTATAAAATTTTGTATACCTACACTTTCTTGTATCACAATTGTAAATATCACAATAAAACATAGTAAAAACATAATAAATAGAATTACAACAAAATGAAATAAAATAGTATCTAACACGCATTAACTTGAAGTTGTCAATTGGCGTAAGGTTCCTTCGGATAAAGAAGAAATGTTTTTCTTAAAGGTGCTTATATTAGGAATGTTGTTGTTAAAAGTGTCTGCCCATAACGAATTCAAAATTTTAAGGCCATTATTCAAAGGCAAAAAAAGTCCCAATGAAGTTTTAAAGAAAGGCTGATCAAACTTAAAGTGATGGTCATGTCTAGAAATTCTATGTGCTGGTGTTAACCTTGCCTTTAATTCAGAATAAGCTGCCTTATTGGTAACAGCATTGTACAATAACAGTGATTGGCTAGCATCACGGCTTTTTTTGAGGGTTGGCCATCCAATGCTAAAATTGTTGGGAAAGTTCAAGGAAACCCATCTGATAGCTCTATGTTGGAGCATTTCAATTTGATTTATCAAGTATCCGTGGTAGGGGCTCCATACACTGCCGCAGTACTCCACCAAGGGCCTCACCAAGGTCAGGTAAGCCTTTTCTCTGGCTTGCCTTCCTGCAGATTTGAGATTTCGCATTACAAAGTTAAGAGAACGATGAGCTTTCGAAAGTATGGTATTTATATGATTTTCCCAGTGCAGTTGATGGTCCATAGTTATACCAAGGTATTTGACCGTCTTAGCTGGAGAGAGTATTGGGCTATCAAGATCGAAATTAATATCAATAGCCTTTTTGCAGAAAACATACAACTTGCTCTTGTCAGCATTTAGACCCATGTTATTTACTTTTACCCACTCCTCTACTCTCTTTAGGTCCCTCTGCAGTGCATTTGAGTCCTATAAAACCTGTATTTTATTAATTTCATGAATCGAATAATTTGTGACCAGTAAGCTTGGCAACAGCGCTTCTTTTGATGCACGTGTTAAGTATAGTGGACCATACGTGAACCATACAGCTAACCAGACATATTGTGAACCCTGAAATCTTGGATTGACCTGAAATGTAAACGATTTCGTCCATGTATAAGAGGACTTTGGTCTATGGTGTCGAAACTCGAAAGCCCTTTCGGAATTCACGAATCTTAAAACGAGTCGTTTGTTGTATTCAATTGACTTTTCTATTAGAATATTTAAAACGTGGAGATGATCGCTCATACATTCAGGGTAATTATAATTAACTGATAAATAGCAACGCAACGTGCAATCTCATGGTTTAACTATAGGCAGCAGCAAGCAATGCTATAATTATTTGCGATTCAATCTATATTTAATTTAACAACCAGTTTTGGTGTTTCTTTTTTACATTTCCTTTTTCTATTTATCCATCCACAATATCGCTTGTTCATCTAGATACATATAGTTGAAATGCAAATGCTAAAATATCCGAACAAAAATCACGATGTATATTAACTTATTAACTTCCATGTAAAACTCGGTCTGGTTTAGTCACGCGATTTGCCGATTTTCTCCCTAAATCGGAGCTAAAAAGGTTTCGTTTAAAAAATGGTACCTACTAGGGCTGGGCGATATTGAAATTCCAATATCGAATATCGATATTGAAAAAAATATCGATATAGTCGATATATCGATAATATCGATATATTTTATTTTTTAAATATCGTTATTCGATATATCGATAGTATATATTATCGATAAAACATAAAAATATTATATTATAAATACAGTGTCACCAGTAAAGTCCGCATCATATGGGATTTTTTTTTATTAATAGCTTTATTCAAAATTTGATTTTGGCATCAAGTTCTGCGGCGATCGAGTTGAAAATTAAGCAAAAAAATAGTAGTCACGTGATTCGCATTATCTGTCAAATTTTAATTTTTTCCATAAAATAATTCAAATGTAATTATTAAAGTTATATCTGAATAAATCGAAAAAAGTTATTAGAAAAAGTTTTTCTAAATGCAGTTTCTAGCCCAAATGCACTATTTCAGCTGCATAAGATAATTTTGATTTTTTAACTATATTTTTTAAATTGCACCACTTTTGCAAAATAAGACTCATCGCAACCTACATAAAAATTCTCAGTTTTGACAACAAGGCTTTATTTTAGATACATTTTCTTTAAAGTAGCGCCATATTAAATGTGTGTTTTTCGACAAAAACGTTATTATGGCATAGCTTAATAATAAATTATAATATAGGGGTTTTTAATTAAATCGTTGAAAATAGATAAACTTTACGTTGTTAAACTAAAATTTATTTTCCACCTAGTTAAAAAACACTTTACTGAAGACACTGTGTCCTTTTTTGTCTTAATAATAAGGTGTATTACTTTCAGACACAAACTACGTTTTTCAAAAATACTTATTTTATAAAGTTACCTTATACAGGGTCAAAAACAAATAAACTTTACATCACATGCGAACAATTTGTAATAGACCAATTTTGATTTTGTAGAAAAACACAAATTTAATATGGCGCTACTTTAAAGAAAATGTATCTGAAATAAAGCATTGTCAAAACTAAGAAGTTTTATGTAGGTTGCGTTGAGACTTATTTTGCAAAAGTGGTGCAATTTACAAAATATAGGTAAAAAATCAAAATTATCCTTATGCATGTGGGCTAGAAACTGCATTTAAAAAAACTTTTTTCGATATTTTCAAAAATACTTTTGAATTATTTTTTGGAAAAAATTAAAATTTGACAGATAATGCGAATCACGTGATTACTATTTTTTGCTTAATTTTTATCTCGATCAAAGCAGAACTTGATGCCAAAGTCAAATTTTGAATAAAGCTATTAATAAAAAAAATCCCATATGATGCGGACTTTACTGGTGACACTGTATATCAATATTTTCTTATGTGCCCTGTAAAACTCCGTACCTTCATTTCAAGGGGAGACTCTAATTATGAAAACATGAAGAAAAAAGATTAAATTAAATATTGGTCCTTAAATGTGTTATAAGGACGATATTGAAATTCCATTCGAATATCGATATAGTCGATATATCGATAAATAACGATAACATCGATAAATATCGATAATATCGATAATATCAATAATATCGATAAACATCGATAATATCGATAAACATCGATAATATCGATATTTTATTTTTTAAATATCGTTTATAGATATATCGATAATATCGATAATATCGATATTTTATTTTTTAAATTACGTTTATAGATATATCGATAAAAATATTGATATATCGAATTTTTGCCCAGCCCTAGTACCTACGTTAAGAACTCAGGAAATTAAAGCTACATAGTTTAGGACGTAAATACCACATGGATAAAAAGTATGATTGTACCTAGTTTATACTCTGTATAATAATTTTGAACGAAATTAAATTCACGGCAAGAGTTAAAGCCAAAAATGTAACAACTTCAAAGCGCCGCCAACAAGTCAAAAAATCGAGCGCTAAATTTTCGATATGTAGTGTGAAACATAAAAGCTTTGACAGTTGTAATGTAAAGGCATTAAACGAAAATGTATATTTGAATAGACGTCATGTCAGGGGTTTGTTACTAAATAGATTATAATGCAAATGATTTTTTGTCGTGATTAACTAGGGAAATAAGAATAAAAATTAACGTTGACACAGTTGTATTCATAAAAAAGCGTACAATAATTAGAATGAGAGGTAAGTTTTGTCATATTTGCGTAAAACCGGCTTGTCTAAATGATTGTTTATTGGAGGTTATCACACGTCATAGAATATTAAAAATGCAAAGCATCGGCGTCGGTGTAATTAATTTTGAAACTGCATGGTGGTAACGTTTGATAAACTTTGACACAAGAACATAAAAATGCCTCGTCAGTTGTCTGAAGTTGAAAAGGCTCAAATTGTATCAATAATCGAAGAAGGATGGTCAATCCGTGCTGTAGCGCAGTTGTATAATAGAAATAAAAAACTATAATGAAAATTAAGCAACGCTGGGAACAAGAAGAATCCCAAAAGAGGAAAATTGGTTCAGGTCGTCCCAAACGTTCCAATAACCCTGAACAGGATGTTGCCTCTTTGGGATCTTAAGATCTTTAAGAAATAATACATTTGCAACTGCAAGGGATACTGTTATTGATACAGCATTTCCTGCCTCCCAACCTACCGCCAGCAGAGCTGGTCGCCCAGCTGCGAAAAAATGTTTCAAGGATTATTTTTGCTTTAAATTATATAATATACCGCAATCCTCAATTTTGAAACAGGGTAATTTTTACTGATGAAAAAACGTTCCAGTCAACTTATAACGGACAAATTCGTGTGTACCGTCCAAACAATACCAGGTATGAACATGGGCGTTTCTCTGTAAATGTATGGGGCTGGATCAGTGTTCATGGACCGGTGTTTGCTGGCGAATAGAGGGAAGATTTAATGCCGGAAATTACATTGACATTGTAGAAAACATATTGTTACCATCGGCTGAGCAAATATATCCCAATAATACTTTCATATTTCAACAAGATAATTGTCCAGTCCATACTGCCAATGCTGTAACCCCACTGGTTTCAAACCCATAATGTGGAAGTGCTACCTTGGATCGCTTATAGTCCCGATATCAATCCAATTGAAAATATTTGGGGTATAATCGTAAAAAAAAATATACAATGGAAATTTTAGGCCACAAAATTCAGAAGATCTATGGGAAATAATACATGCGTGCTGGGAAGAGCTTGATCCAACTATTGTATCAAATATAATTCAGTCAATTCCGAATAGACTGGCTCAAGTAATAGAAAAACAGAGATATGACCAAATATTAGATTTTATTTATTGTTGTTAAACAGTTTTTGTTTCTATTGTAATTTTTATAAAACTGTTAAGATATATTATAAAATAAAAAAATTAATTTTTGTTATTCTATTGAACTAAAACTCCCAACGCCAATGCTTTGCATTTTTAACAACCTTTCACATGCGATAAGCCGGTTTTACGCAAATATGGTTAAAGTTTCCTCTCACTCCAATTCGTGTATGCTTTTTTTATTAATACAAAACTGAACATAATGTTCCTAAAACTACTACGCTACTGCTACCTATATACTGTAAAACACTCTGCTTTTTTTTGTTCGAATAGAATGTTCGTCGAGCAAAGCAGCCAGCAAAGCCGCAGTCTATGGGCTACCTAAGTACTATCAGTTACCGCTTAAGCTTTTTTAATATATTCTACGCCACTGATTAGAATTTACCATACGCCGCCGTTACGCTTGCTGCTTCAACCATTTGCTAAAAGGTTCTATCAAAATCAATTTAATGACGTTTCTTTACGGGCAGTAACGGTCTGTCACCGACACAATTATTGAAAAATCATTTCCATTCGCAGGGAAAACACCTGAACACCCAAAGCGAAAACTGGATTAATTCATTTCTTTACAATTGTGCCGTTCCTTTTGAAATGTGTCGAATGAAAATTGTGGTTGATATAAATCATTTCTAAATCGCCAATATTGTTATTTAATTATATCTAAGAAATCCCAAATATTTAAAATAAAATAATTTTATTGTTTTCCATTAAAGAATATTTTAAATGTATTTTGTACACTAACACTACATGCATCTTTCCTTCCATAATATTATTAAGGAAAATACGATCTTTATCTACATCCCTCTCTAGTTCTCCAGAGAGGGCTGTGCTAGTATATTCAATAAACTTTAGAGTTTTTATATCAAATACCTACATGTATACCGTACTAGCAAGTCTGAAGTTACAGAGCCGCTTTTAATGTAAAAAAAAATAATACTAAATGGACTAGACCCGAATTAAGGTGGGATTATCGACGCCATTTTCTAGCTTTTAACTGTCTTGAGTAGTTATTTTTATGCTTTTGGCATATGAAGAAGAAATACAGACATATTCTAGAGCTGGTAGAGCAACGCAGCCGGTCATAGTTTTATTTACTTTTATGTTTTGTGCATTTACGACCCCTTTCCTGTTAAAACAAACACACATTCTTTAGAGTTTTTAGGAGATATGACATCTAGATAGACTAGAAAATAACGTGTTACCAGTAAAAATTGTTGTTTTTACTTCGGTTCTGGAAATCGACGTGTTTACTTTTAAGGATTTTAAGGTAAATTGTGGCAATTTTAGTGGTTTCAAAAAACTGCTGTTTTAAAGTTTCCGTGCATTTATTAAAAAAAAAACACCGGCATACTATTTGTCAATCCCTCTCCGAACAGCCCTTCCAAAATAAGATACTAATTATTTTTTTTAATAATTGACCAGTTCACCTTAAATTTCAGACTACAAACATTAAATGTACGAGAAAGATCTAGAAGGTCAAAACCTTTTACACAAATATGACATCGTTTAGGCATTCAAAAAGTCATTTAGTATGTAAAATGCATTTTTTATAACAAAGTCCTTTAGTTTTCTTCCAAATATACCTCTTTTTATGGATTGTTTGATTTCTTCTGGCAGTTTATTAAAAATTTTAATGCATGCATAGTGGGGAGATTTTCATATCGTGTTGAGGTGTGTCTAGGTACTATAAGGCCATTTGCGTTTCTTGTAGAATAGTTGTGATTGTTTCCGTTTTATTGGAATTCGTTCTTGTTTTTGTATACATATGTGGGGCACTTAAGGATGTATATTGAAGTGACTGTGAAGATTTTCTGTTTTTTGTATATTTCTCTGCATGCTTGTGTTGGTTTCAATCCAAAGATGAGCCTTAGCATTTTAGGAGAAGTTTTGTAGAAAATGTGAACCGTTTTGTCCTCGTTTAGTATAAGTTGATTCGAAAAACACCATCTATTCATTTCTTCTGTTACTTCTTGTATTTTCTTGTGTGCTTTAGGGTCATCTAGTGCTGAAGTGCTATGGCAACCGTGGTATCGTCGGAAAATTTGATGGCAAATCCCCGTAGTGATAGATCGTTTACAAATTGAATATGAGAGGTGTGAGGACAGATCCTTGGGCAGCTCCGATGTTTAGTTCATATTCTGAGAAGGTATATGATTTCCGATTTTGACTAACAGCTTTCTTTTGGTTAGAAATGACATTATTAAGGACAGTGGACAATGTTTAATATTTTCGATTCTTATCTTGTAGGAATTTTTCAGGTAAGCATACTAGATACGGTGAAATTCTGCTAGTATTTTTAAATGGTTTATTCGGAAGAACAAAAACTTTTGTCAGTAATGTATAGATTTGTGATTTTAAAAGCTCTTTCCAAAAAGTCCTAAATCTAGTAAGCAAACAAAAACCGCACACTATTACCATAAAAAAGACATCAATTCCTGTCAAAGATATAGTTTCAATGTTGTTACTAATGGAAGAGGTGATCTCAAACGCCGTTGGGTGCTAAGACGCCATACTGTGAATGCTTGTGACCTCTGCGCTTGTTCCCATTCTCATTAGGAGAAATAATTAGATGGTTTTAATTGTTTTAGAGGAAATATTGTACCGATTTTGATGTTTATGAGCAATGGTAATGTTTACGAGTACGATTAGCACAGGAAAAGGATATAAGTGTGGCGCAGCAGGTATCTCTTTTATTAATTCGGTAACACATAAAGTAAAGTAAGCAGTCATTTGTGTTATTGTTTTATGAAGCTGCTGATAACAAGAAAGTGAATTTGTATTAGCTTTTTCGCTGTCTTAGGTCGTTTTCGCTCCGTATTCAAACATTAAAAACTCATGAAAACCTACTTCTATTAAAAAACAATGAAAGGAATGACTAGGTAGGTAGAAATTGTGGTGCTCAAGGCAAATTTTAATTTAAAAAAATAGTCCATATTTCGTGTGGAGTTGCAAGTTAAATGGATATGAATAAAACGATTGTACCGGATGTTCCACCTAAGGAGGTAATCGGCTATATCTCAGAAAGTAATAACACTAGGACCGAAAAAAATATATGTCGATAAAAGCGGCCAAGAGAAATTACTGGAAATTATTGTCAAGTTCGAAAAATGACCGCTAGGGGGCGTAAGAGAATTTTCAAAATAGAAATGCCGATTTTCTCTTGATTTTTCTTAATAGAAATATGTTAGAAATATAAGCATTGTATCCTTCATAAAATTATACAACTTATGTTAGGAATCGTTTTTTTCTATTTTCAATAATAAAGTGGTGGGAGAAGGTCAAACCTTTTTTCTTTTAAACGCTGATATCTCTGCTTTGGATAAACCGATTTTATTTAACTTGGTCTTGAAAAAAAGCTCTTCTATTCCTCTACACGCTGATCTATTAACTATGTCATATTGATTCTAATGGTGGCCACTAGATGGCGTTTTTCCGTAATTCCTCAATGAATAAGGATGTTCTCAAACAAATCAAATGATATGATATGACTTTTTCATCATATTTTATTTTAGGCTTACAAAGGCTATTAAATAGTGGAGTAAAAATCCAGGTCCGTATTTAAAATAAAAAAGTTTATGATGGTCGCTCAAATCCGAAACGTCGGATTAAAAAACTAACCCCATCAGCTTGTAGAGGAGGAAAAGTTACTATAAGAAACTGAAAACCACCACGTGATATCGAGCATCTTGGACGTCATTAAACCAGTGATTTAATTGGCGCACGTGTCAATAAAAAAAACTCGCCACTTTGTGGCTCGTTTTTTAAAATAGACGCGTGCGCTAAAACCGCTTCTTATGAAACGTGCATGTACTTTAATATACTATTATTTTCGATCTAGAATTATCCCCCCAATTTTTTGATCAAAATTTCAACCCCCGATTCTCTCCCCTTAGGGGTTTATTTTTTCCTACGTTATAAGGAATAGAAAGAATCAGTAAGTCACCTTACAATTTTATAATAATAATAGTATAGATTAATTATAATGACTTAATTTGATATACTTCATCAACTTTTATAATACCAAAACGTCGTCATCTAAATAATCCATGTCGCTATGTCGATGTTATTGGGTAAATAAAATAAACACTCTCTTAAAGTTTCATTTTATGACCACTAACAGAGCTTATTTGGACCAAAAGAGCCAAGTAATTACCAAAGATGATTCTGTGATTCACAAGTTTTATTGGACAGGCTATCTTTGATATTGCTGTTGGAGAGACGAAACGGCAGGACCGTACCAACGTTTTAACGAGGATCGTTAATAATAAATTAACTTCTTTAAATATTGCATCTTAAAGGGTTTAAAGTGTTTATAATCAGACATACTTATAAAGTTTCTGATAAGTTAAAAGAAGATGACTGTAAAAACTCGCTGCTATCCTTACAGTACCTACATTAGCATGTGGTTTTTTAGAATCAAAAACAATAATTCATACCTATTATGTTTTGCAACATTTACTTAAAATACAGAACCACAGCCACCTTGAAAGAAGCCGTGAAACAGGAACATCGACAACACTGCTTGAAGATCCATGTGTCACGTGACTTTTTTGAGGTTAGCCATGGTTTAGTATGTAATTTACGCGCGAACTAGGTGTAGGTGTCGTATTCATTTGTATTTTATCTGGTGACATGATTGCTAAGGACCTCTACAAAATACTGACGAAAATTTTTGGTGCGGGGTTGCTCTAATAGCATTAATAAAGTGAAAAATCCAACAGCCTGGCCGCCCGGCGATTTGTTTACGGGTCTTATAAATGGCGGCCGGATTTTATTTGTTTTAATTTAAAAGTTGTATTTTTGGTATTCTAGTTAGCTCGTTGGGATAAATTTTATTGTTTTGTGGCTACAATTAATTTATTAAATATTGAACTGTTTATTTAACTTGAAGGTAATATATATGGTATATGTGAATTAGTTTTAAAATATCACTAGAAGAGATAGTTCATAAGTAGGTAGGATACCTCTAGATACCTAGGTACTTAGGTAAGAACAAGAACACTATAAAAGTGTTTTAAAAGCAGGTGAAGAGAGTGTAATATATTTTTATAGTTTAGATTTGACCAATGACTGTATAAATAAGTATTGTTAATCAGGTTTCAGTGGACATTGATATGAAGGTAGGTAAAGGTTTTTTTTTAAATGTAATGAATTGGCTTACAATGATTTGAAATGGATTTTACCCCTTGAAATGAAACTAAGCAGGTGGTCTCAGCTTGAAAACGTATTGTAACAAAGTTACCTAGATAGTAGGTGACTTTCTTAAGACAAGCGTAGATTTCCTAAACAAGGCCTTAAGCTTACTAAATTTTGAGACTTCAGAAGTCGATAGTCAATCCTGTAATTTAAACGCAGAAGATAATAATGTGTATAATAGAATATTACTTTTGATCGATCAAATAAATCTACTCGTAGTGAAACAAAAACAGCTTCTCAACGCAATATTACTATTATTTAATAATTAGGTAAGTTGTTCTCGTTATCCAAAACTATTTATAATTTATTACTTTTCGTACATTTTTCAATATCAATATAGTGGCAACAGAGCCAAAAAAACACAAAAAATATCAGAAATAATAAAACACTCGCCCGTTGCCGCGCGTCGTAATAATAGCTTGTGGATCCGCAACTCCCAGCTGATGCGACGTTGCCCGATGTCACTTCATGGCTTCTTTTTAAGGTGGTTGTGACAGAACTATCTACACCATTGCTTTTAAGCTAAAAAAAATAACCTGAATAACCTCACTTACCGCCAAAATATTAATCTGGGGTTAGAATAGTGGGGTCTAGCGAACCATTGTAAATAATAATAATTAGCACTAATTTTCAAAAAAATATTAAAAATTAATCGAAAATCGTAATTGATCACAAACACAGCTCATCAACACTGTAACGTTAGATAATGAATAAAAAATAAAAATTCATGGTCAGGCGTAGTAAAAACGAGCGTACAGCGTTGTCACAGTAATTTCCCTAAAACGTTATAATTAGGAAACAATAAATAATTTGACTAGTAGAAAATTTAAAAATCACTTATATATTTAGTATAATATTTTTACTTAATAGGTAAACATGACAAATGCATGTAATATAATTAATATTACCTACCTTCGCTTGCAAACACAGGCGGTAGATCTGGGGCAATCAGCAGAAATTTGTTATCATTGATTTCTGTTAAAACGATTTCTGATCGGGACAAAATGTGAACAATGGGTCTCTTTATATAATAGTAATAATAATAATAATAATAATAATAATAATAATAATAATAATAATAATAATAATAATAATAATAATAATAATAATAATAATATTAATAATACTTTATAAAAGTTTATTCAAATATTTTTTTGACATTTGATGCTAATATATAATTTTTTTTTTGTATAAACTATCAATTCCGAACTCAGAAGTAAAATACTTGTTTTGAGTTAAATAATATAATATTTTTGTCAAGAATATATTTCATAATTCAGGTACAACTAGATTATAATATAAAACGAATATGACAATATTTTATTGGTATATTTTATATCACTATAGTATACTAAGATACCTCGGAAGATACAATACGTTATGTATATAATATATATATTTATTTATTTTATTCATAATTTATTAATGACGTTCTTGAATATCTCTTGGATTCGATAATACCAAATTTTTTATTTTATTTCTATAATTATTTAATGATTTAATTATTTTAATTGACTGTGGTAGCATGTCAAAAATATATGGATTGATGTTTAAAAAATGTTTGTGTGCTATTGTTTTGTTTACTCTATTTTTAAATGTAATAGTATTTTTATGACGAGTTTCATGTGTGTGATTAATATAACTTATTTTATTTTTATGTTTAAAAATATATATTAATATATTGTTAGAAAATATTTGTTTAATATCCATTTTTTTGCTATCATTAAATAGTAAATCAGAAGGTGGTCTTTTTCGTAAATAATTTTCAAAATGTATTTTTGAATAGTTTTAATTTTATTAAGATAATTCTTATTTATGCCTCCCCATCCTAGTATTTCATAATTTAAATGGGTTTGTACAAAAGAATAATTAAGTATTTCTAATTCTTTTATATTTAAAAATTGTTTAAGGTGTTTAAATTTTGCTATAAGAATTCTTAGTTTTTTATAATGTAGTCACTATGTAAATCCCATTTTAAATGTTTATCAAAAATTATTCCTAGATATTTAATATTTTCACCTTCCTTTATATTAATATTATTATTGCCTACTTATATATTACATGTCTATGGTTTTATCATCCGTCATCTTCTTATTCCTGTGAATAGTTTTTTTAAATATCATTAAAACAAAAAGAAATATTTTAGACCAATTAGTTAAATACCATATTTTTGGCTTAAAATTTAAGGCCAGTGACGGATTCGTCATTTTCTTTTTTCATTTATATTTCGTTTTTTACAAAAATCGACGATCTTTGAAACTCAATGGGTTTTTTTACTCTAACCGCATTTATCGTATTCAACACTGACATATTGAATTAGAACCTATTGATAATACATTCCAATAATAAAAATCTTCGTTCTTACAAACCTTTTCCAGAAACAATTAAAAAGACGCCGCGAAAGCAGAAAGTTTGAAAACATGAGATCAGATATTTAACACGTCATCTCATTGTCCGCGCAATCCTTTTATTTGTCAGTAGTTTAGTAGATTATTATGGTACCCTTGTTTGAATAAGTTAATTAGAAAAGAAGAGAAGAAAGACTCGAGATATCATTCAGGTAGAGGCCGGAGGGTCAACCTTCAGCCCCAATACCTGTTACGTAGATCGTTGGTTTCGAGAGTGTTCATTAGATAGCCTATTTTGTTTAATTATTTTCTCAGTGAATATTTAAAAAATTTTAAAACTAAATTCGTAGAAAATTAAATTTTTTTCTTCTAGATGGGATAAAAATTAAAATTTAGTGAAACAGCTCATTACCTGTATTTCCAAGTTTAATAAATATAGTTTAAGAAAACTAAAAAACACGCTATAATAATTAATCAAACTAAAAAAACGGAAAATAAAAAAAATATTCTTGAAATTCTTAATATAGGCAGAAAATAATAATGAACGATAAACATTAGTATTATTGTGAAAAAAGCGTGGGGCGCTTTGTGCTATATTTCTGCCTATATTAAGAATTTCAAGAATTATTTTAAACCATTTATTTCCGTTTTTTTAGTTTGATTAATTATTAAAGCGTGTTTTGTAGTTTTTTTAAACTATATTTATTTTTCATTTTTTAGTTTGAGGACAAACCCGAACAAACCCGAATCGGGTATTAAATTATTGTATTGTCAGCGGTTCTTGATAAGTTTACAAAATTTAAATTAAATCTGACCGTTTAAAGTGGGTCAAAATCGGGTTCAAAGAAGTCGGTTACAAACATACAAACAAACATACAGGTGAAGCTAATAAAAGCATGTTAAAAAGACCCGTCTTCGAACGTTCCATAAATATAGTTAAATAACATTTTTCTCTCAAACTTACAATAACGGAGTTATCCGCAAGAAATAAAAAAACGACAAAAATTTTCAAAATAAAAAAAAAAAATTGTCAAAATTTTATTTTGACGGGTAGAATTTTTTATAGTATATTAAAGTATAAGTGGATATTAAGGTCTTTAAAACACGCGCGATTTTGCAAGCACGACGGCGCAGCCGGAGTGCTTGAAATAGAGCAAGTGTTTTAAAGACCAGTTATCCACGAATACTTTACATTATTTTTTTTATTGGTACACTTATTGGTATTTATATTACAAAAAATGGAAATAATATAGTAAGTAAGTAAAATGGTCGAATTCGTGATGTGATATACCTGTCGTTGTCATGAAAATGAGAAGAACCAAAAATAACTTCCAATCTGTCACATAAGATTCATTGTTGTCACCGTTGACATTAGTTATGTATTGCTTAAAAAAATATGTTATTTGACGTTAAATGGTAATTCTGTCAAATCAATGATTAAAAAGTTGACATATTTAGACTTCACGTTTCACGGGTTGTTGATGTTGCCATGGTAACTTTAAAACACGCGCG
Source organism: Polydrusus pterygomalis (assembly GCA_963969555.1). Classification (NCBI taxonomy): domain Eukaryota; kingdom Metazoa; phylum Arthropoda; class Insecta; order Coleoptera; family Curculionidae; genus Polydrusus; species Polydrusus pterygomalis. The sequence goes on from OZ018379.1 coordinate 29,542,894, forward strand.
TTTTTGAAAGTGGGATTTAAACACGCTGAGGCGTACTTTAAATAAGCGAAATAGGGTATCAATAAAAAAAAGAATGTTTCTCTATTCTTAGCGACAAAATAGACAGTTTTCGTTGTCTATTAAAAGCGATTCCGATAGTCGCTATTTGACAACTTTGACATTTGAGCTGTCATTTATTGTTATCGTTACGGCTAAGTGGCGGGAGCTAACGGACGGAAGACAAAGCCATAGCGAAAACGGAACGCATGCGTAATGACCATTTTTTAAAAATCTAAATTGAAATTTCCATACAACTGTGCTCGATTAGCTCGATACTAAATGTCCTGGCGATCAAGCATCTCCAAGAGAAGGGCATCATCCAAATCCGAATCACAGGATGAGTCCAATAAAAGCAACCTTTCGTCTATCATGATGTTTTAGAATTTTGGGTACTAGGAAATTAAACCCAAGCAAAAAAGATAGCACAAAACGTATATGAAAATATGAACACAAACCATTAAAGATAGGTTATGTTTACTGTCGAATTCGACTGAACGTTAACGTTAAGCGAATTGAACAAAAACTATTTTTACGATCTGTCAAATAGCGGCTTCGTATTCGTATTCGTTATGGTTAACCGTTTTGAATTTGCCAATACACCGAAAACTGTTTCTTATCTATACGACCCCACGTTTGTTTCTTTACTATCGGTTATTGTAATAATTCTGACATATTGACAGGTGTCAAATTTTGTGTAGATTATTGTATTGTCCGCAGTTCTTGATAAGTCTACAAAATTTAAATTAAATCTGACCGTTTAAAGTGGGTCAAAATCGGGTTCAAGGAAATCGGTTACAAACATACATAAATACATACATACATACATACATACATACATACATACATACATACATACATACATACATACATACATACATACATACATACATACATACATACATACATACAAACATACAGGTGAAGCTAATAATAGCGTGTTAAAATGATTCGAGTTATAAAGTAATAAAAGCTAGGAACTATTTTCCAATTTGAATTTTTTGAAATTCTTAGAAATTGCGCATGGAAATAGTGGTAATACCAAAAGCTTATTCTGAAATAATATTTCCTGGAATGTTGGTAAAAAAAAACAGATAGATTTAAATAATATAAGATAATTGTTTATTACAAGTTCACGATCATAATCCGTAAAATTATGGTAAAATGTAGTAAAATTTCTTTAGTCCTATTCTGTTAACAAAAGTTAATTAAAGATATTTTATTAAACGGTCTTACGGCGGTTTAAACATCAGTTTTATAAGATGCTTGCCGAAGGCTAAACTTTTATTGTCGACTATAAAAGACGATATAAATATAATTAAATTATTTCCGAGATTTTATTTGTTTATATTAGATTCGTAATTTCGTCTTAATGGCTTGTCATCGCCTGGAACGCGATGAAAGCAAAACATTAGCATTTGTGGATGACTAACGAAAGAAATAAGAAGATCTCAACAGGCAATTAATGACAAATTAAATATAAGAAAGCGCTAAATCGTTAAATATGAAAAAGCATGCTAAAACATTTATAAAATAAACTAATGAATATTATTTATTAATTTAACAGAGCATAATGTTATTAGATGTTAACAAGCGGCTATTTTGTGGGAAATAATTTATTAAAAATATGAAACAGGAAGTTATTTTCGAAAAAATTATTCTGGCGTTCGTTAATTGTACCATAGTACCTACAGAATGCAACTGTACAAAAACTTGTTAATAAACATATACAGGGTGTTCATTTGAAAACTTCCCACCTCGATTTTCCTGCTTTAAAATGAAAATGTGGAAAATCGCTCGGACCCGTCGATTTTTATTTCGAGGGGGACATCTTTTGCGTATATTGTCAATCTTGTTACTTCAAGCATCTAGGCGGGAGGGGGGTAAGATCTAAATATTAAATGGATACCCCTATTTTATATAATTTTTTTGGATTCTGCATAAAATTCTGAACATTATTTAATAAAAGTCTATTACTTAACAGTTTCCGAGATATTTACTCTTGAAAAATGACATTTTTGAACTTTGACAGCGTCTAGCTTTCTAACTGTACGTCTTAGAGCAAAACGGCTTACATGTCCCTATCTTCGATTTTTATTATCTTTCCAATAGTGTGAACTTTCGGTTAAACCGGATGTAAGAAATATAGTACTTCTGGTTTGACCGGAAGTTGACACTATTGGAAAGATAATAAAAATCGAAGATAGGGACATGTAAGCCGTTTTGCTCTAAGACGTACAGTTAGAAAGCTAGACGCTGTCAAAGTTCAAAAATGTAATTTTTCAAGAGTCAATATCTCGGAAACTGTTAAGTATAGACTAATAATGCATTTATTAAAAAATGTTCAGAATTTTATGCAGAATCCAAAAAAATCATATAAAATAGGGGTATCCATTTAAGATTTAGATCTTACACCCCCTCCCTCCTAGGGGCTTGAAGTAACAATATTGACAATATACGCAAAAGATGTCCCCCTCGAAATAAAAATCGACTGGTCCGAGCGATTTTCCACATTTTCATTTTAAAGCAGGAAAATCGAGGTGGGAAGTTTTCAAATGAACACCCTGTATATTATCTTGAAATAAATTCGATAACTTGAGAGGGTTTTAATTATAATCGCAAGTAAAAAATCCCTCAAAGCGATGATAAACCCTTGAACCAAGGATTCGAATCGGATCGTTGCTATCGACTGCTCCGGAGTGGGTGCAGCATTACAGTTTAGGTTATTATTTAGTAAATAAAAAATGTTGTTTCGGTACATCGCTAAAACTTCCTAATTTTTCTTTTGTTTTCCTCATTTTTCTGCCCAGGACAATACCTTTGCACTAACCCTTGATTTTTCAGTATGCTGAAGTCTTGATTGTCGATCTTTTGATTATTCAATTTTACACCTCTTGTATTAAAAGCTCCATTACGGCTCAATCCCTCTATTATTTTCTCTATTGCTTACAACATCAGCATTGTACCTTCCACTTCGTTTTCCTGATGATGAGTGTTTCTACACTCGAAACATGCCGATTTGAATTATTATGAATTATTCTAGGCTCGCCTAGTTATTCTAATAAAAATTGTGGAGAAAGACTTTGTGCTTTTCTTTTTTCTATATCATTTAACTCCACTTTGAGTATGGACTACTTCTTCATAATAACTTTAGTTGGTCCACTGTACGTCCTCGATGGCGCAGCTGAGTGGCGATGGCCTACATAATATTATTCCCGGCTAGACATTGCATGTTTTAAGATGGCCTATCGGAATCGCATTCTCGGCCGGATATTCCATGTTATAATTTTACTTCTTTTTATTTTATGGAATTTTTAATTATTTACTGCAAAGTATAAAAATGGTAGTCAAGTCGCTTAAAGATTTTGGTGGTTCTGCAGCTCTGCAGCTCCTATATACAGTGTCACCAGTAAAGTCCGCATCATATGGGGTTTTTTTTTATTAATAGCTTTATTCAAAATTTGACTTTGGCATTAAGTTCTGCTTCGATCGAAATAAAAATTAAGAGAATAAAAAGTAGTCACGTGATTCGCATTATCGTCGTCAAATTTTAATTTTTTCCAAAAAATAATTCTATAAATTCTGAAAATATCGAAAAAAGTTATTAGAAAAAAAATTTTTTAATGCAATTTCTAGCCCACATGCAAAATTTCAGATGCATAAGATAATTTTAATTTTTTACCCATATTTTGTAAATTGCATCACTTTTGGAAAATAAGACGCAACGCAACCTACATAAAACTTCTTAGTTTTGACAATGCTTTATTTCAGATACATTTTCTTTAAAGTAGCGCCATATTAAATGTGTGTTTTTCTACAGAATGAAGATTGGGCTATTAAAATTTGGTCGCATGTGATGCTAAGTTTATTTGTTTTTGACCCTGTATAATGTAACTTCATAAAATAAGTATTTTTGAAAACGTAGTTTGTGTCTGAAAGTAATACACCTTAATATTAAGACAAAAAAGAACACAGTGTCATCAGTAAAGTGTTCATTAAGTGGAAAATAAATTTTAGTGGTGGGTAAAAAATCAAAATTATCTTATGCAGCTGAAATTTTGCATGTGGGCTAGAAACTGCATTTAAAAAAAAATTTATAATAACTTTTTTCGATATTTTCAGAAATAACCCAACTTTTGAATTATTTTTTGAAAAAAATTTAAATTTGACAGATAATGCAAATCACGTGACTACTATTTTTTTCCTTAATTTTCATCTCGATCGAAGCAGAACTTGATGCCAAAGTCAAATTTCGAATTAAGCTATTAATAAAAAAAATCCCATATGATGCAGACTTTACTGGTGACACTGTAGTAGCCGCCCCTGAACCGGGGATCAAAGATTAAAAATTTTATTTATTAACTCTTAGTCCTGTATATGATTTTATAGAATTAACGGCAATTGCCCAATGCTTTATTACAGAAACAAACATTACTAAATTGCACGACATGAGCCCAAAAACACAAACTGCGCTAGTTTGCCGCATTAAGTAAAATATGAAATATGTATATGTATGCAGCAAATAGCCTTTCATTTCATTGCGACACATTACGTGAACTGTAACCCTATCCGTAACTTTTTTTCAGTTAAATGTACCAAACAAAACATGCAATTCGTGAGCTTGATACGTATTTTCCATTGTTAAGTTCGCATTTCCAATGCAAAATCTGACTGAATGCAGAGCTGAATAATATTTCACATTTAAAAGGTTCTAGAATTATCAAAAATAACACGTAACCGTTTCCTGCTACTAAGCCTACATCATGTTGTTGATCGAACTTTTAGATATTGTAAGCCAGTGCAATTTATATTACAGATGGAGCTTACTTTTGAGGTAATAATGTTATTGCTGCAGAACACGACTCCATTAATTATAGATTTGACCTGCAAGTTTTTTACTTTTCAATTCACCATTTTCCATTTTATTTTATTTTATTTATTTATTTAATCTCTTACAAACACAAAAAGGTAGTAAATATTAACCAGTAAGCCTACAACTATAGAATAGAAGAAGACTAAAAAAAATTTCAACAATTTTAAATAACCGTTATGTTATCTAAGGAAATAAGACTTAATTTCTGTAGCGTTTGACTTAAATAAATCAATATTAGCCCTAGCAATTAATAGATTACATTGTTCTAACATATGATTAAGTGGTGAACAATCCATTGGATTTGTATAAAACAACCTCATACTCTAATTCCCAAATTAATTTTAGGTACCAATATACTTATACTGTTGATTAAACACAAATCTTTGTACTTAAGATTATTAATGATATAGAAGACAAATAATACTATCTGCATAGATCTTCTACTTTCTAAAGTTACAAAATTAAAAGAATCAAGCATACTTCTATACTATATCATAATATATGGATATTCATTATTTTTTCTGACATACAAATAACGCAGGAACCTTTTTTGTACATGCGTATTCTAAATTAGATTTTACCAAAGCATTATACAGTTTAATAATAGAATCTATATGTTTAAAAATTTTTGTATTTGTAATTACAAAGCCAAGCAGCCTATAATAGGTTTTATTAACGATACAATTATAGTGGGTATTAAATTTTAAGTCCGATTGCACGACATGAAGTCCCAGATCCCCAAACTCATCCCTCCGAGTCAACTCTGAATTATCAAGAAAATATTGATTGTTTATGAAATTTAGCTTCCTAGTGAAGGTCATAATAGCACATTTACCAATATTGAGAGACATCTCATTCTCTCTAAATCATTTAGTAACTGAGTCTAAGTCAAGCTGTTATTTGTAAGAATCCTGAAATGAAGTGATTTGTTTAATCTTAAAATCATCAGCAAACAGATGGTCCACTGAATACTTGATGCAGTTAGACAGGTCATTTATAAAAATGTCAAAAAGATGAGGCCCCAAATTACTTCCCTGGGGCACACCAGAAGTCACCAGGAATTCCCTAGATAAACATTGGCCATCTTTAACTTGTTGGTACCTAAACATAAGATACGACCCCATAAACACACATGCACTGCTAGAGAAACCGAAATATCTCAGCTTTCCCAACAATATACCATGATCAACCTTGTCAAATGCCTTTGCACAGTCAGTCATAATCACGTCAATCTGACCTCTATATAATTAGTTAAAACATATCGATTGGATACAGTAGATCTATCTAGCAAAAACCCATGATGTTGCTGAACGAAATTATGCTTTAAATTGTTCATTTGCCTTAAAAACCGGTGTAATGACGGACTCTTTTAATCTATTAGGAAAGGTATTGGTCTTAACATTGAACAATGTAACTAGAGATTCGACAAATATGTCAACACATCCCTTAAAAATATAAGCAGGAACATTATCTTTTTCCTGTAGCCCTCTTAGGCTTTAATTTTTTTATACTAGCCCTTACCTTATACTCAGTTACTATTGAGAATTCAAAGTTTCCCTGAGAATTCGTTATACTTCCCACATTCGTTTGATTCTCTAGCGTAAATATTTAAAAGATACAGGGTTGTTCAAAAGTCCGGAATAAAATTATGCAAAATTCCAAAAAAGTCCGTTTTTTAACAAAGTCGTAACTGTTATAGTATTTATTAAACATTGTACAATTTTAGTTTTTTAAAAAGATACAATCACATCTAATGTATTTAATACTAAACAAACACAATGTAACTCCCTCGTATAGGCAACATGCGGCAAATAAAGCGAAGCCATAATGGGGTTTTGCCCATCGGACCGTTGCTAAAATAATATTAAAAATAATATCTGAATCTGTAAAGGAAGATTTTTTACGCTCGACTTGAAATATCGTTTTGGGTTTCACAAAGACGAGAAAGCCCTTGTTCTTGGATTTTGATTTTTTTTTCGTTTTTTCTATTGTGTCTTGTGATGTGTGGACAATATTTCGTTATTTGTGCAGAGCTCAAATGTTCCAACCGGAATTTCAAATCATCGGGTTTATAAGTGCATATGGTAGTTCGATTTATTTCAGAAATTTTATAGCGGCTTTCATTCGATAAACGGGTAGGTAACGCCCTGAAACTGAAACTGAAACTCCATCCGCTCTGCGCTCGGTCACAAAGGGAACGCCATTTTTTGAAAGTTATAAATGGTAATTTGTTGTTATAATTTTTTTGCAGCCAACAAATACGTTAAAACTAATACTACGGCCGATCGCTACGAACCCCCACCAACGTCTTGGTGGATTATATGTTCTAACGGATACAATTCGTTTTTGGGGACGCTGTTCTGCTTCCTTAATTGTAGAAAAAGCGCTTTGCTGTGCTGGGAACAAAATGCGTCGCATTGAGAAGATACAATTTATTTCTTAACAAAATTGCTGTATTAAAACTGGTTGATTATTCAACAAGACTGTGCTGCTAATGGAACTTAACTACCAATAAAAACATTGTTCTAGCAAATCTGAAATTTTGAAAAAGTAGTCCATATATAAAGTGGGGTTAAATATATAGAAAAAAGAAAAGCACGAAGTCTTTCTCCGCAATTTTTTATTAGAATAACTAGTCGAACCTAGAATAATTCATAAGTAATTCAATTCGACATGTTTCGAGTGTAGAAACATTCATCATCAGGAAAACAAAGTAAATGGTACAATGCTGATGTTGTTAGGAATAGAGAAAATATTAGGTTGGATTGAGCCGTAATCGAGCTTTCAATGGTGTACTACAAGATGTGTAAAAATTGAATAGCCAGAAGACCTACAAGACTTCAGCATACTGAAAAGTCAAGGGTTAGTGCAAAGGCCCTGTCTTGGGCGAAAAAGTGAAGAGACCAAAAGAAAAATTAGGGAGTTTTAACAGACTTTGTGAAAATCATTTATTAAGTAGTGAAAAATTTTAACTTTCATTCAACTTTGTCAGAGACATGTGAAAGTATTGAATTAAGAGGGAAAGAAAAAGAAAAAATTGTTTTTCATAAAAGTCAAAGCATGATTTAGCTTGAAGTAAAATGCTGTTGGGGTACCAGGCTCGTTACGGCCCAGTTACCCCGGCAGGAGTCAAAAAATACACATTGTGTGCAAAATTAATTAAAAAGTTTTTAAACATTTTTTGTTTTACTAGAACATCTTAGAAAAGTAACCTTTTTTTTGTTAAAGAAGTTCAACTGCAAGCAGCACGTGTCAGAACAATGATCTTAACAATAACTTACATAATATAAACAGTTTGAGTCAACGTTTCGTCGCTGTGCCGATGTTTCCGGTTTCTAGGGTGGGAAGAAAAAGCATGATGGAAGCTCCAGGATCAAAATACTCCGGAGGTAAACTCGACCCCCGATCGGATCTCCGGGTGGGGGCTGATCCTCTGGCCTCATCAAGCGATATTAACCGAACATCCACTGTCTCCGACAATATACTGGATTCCCCTAACAACACTCAACGGAGAAATAGTGTGGCACCTACAGTTGCTGACACACCCAAAAACAGCAGCTTCAAAATTGATTTCTGCAATATAAGAGGGCTTAATACCAACATCAATTCAGTCCACCAGCACTTACAATTATCCAAGCCCCATGTGCTCGCACTGACCGAGACAAAGGTCAGATCGTCAACGAACACCGTCAGCTATTTATATCCTGGATACGATTTTCATTTCCGATTTAGACGCAACTTTGGGGTCTGTCTCTTTATCCGAGATGATCTTTGCTGCCAACGAGACGACACACTTGAACCAGCAGAGTTTGATGTAATGTGGTTTAAAATATCAACACAGAAAATCACCAAGTTTATCTGCTGCCTTTACCGTCCTCCAAGTAACACCCTTTACAGAGCACTCTTCTCGTCACTAGCAAACACAATTGACTTCTTGCAAACCAACCATCCTAATGCCGAAGTCGCTATCTTTGGTGACTTTAACGTCCACAATATCAACTGGCTCAAATACTCAAATACCAACGATGAACAGGGTCGTGAGGCGGAATCTTTTGCGATCAGTTCTGGTCTAACTCAACTCGTAGAAGAACCAACGCGAATTCCAAACCGAGATGGAGATTTTGCTAGTCTTTTAGATCTCTTTTTGACATCCAACCCTGACCTATAAACAGTCACCGTTCATCCTCCATTAGGATCTTCCGATCACAAACTTATTTCAACTCTAAGCGAGCTGCCAATTTGTTCTGAACAACCTCCTAAACCTCGTAAAATTTGGCACTACACATCAGCTAGTTGGGAAGACCTAAGGGACCATTTTCGCACTTTTTCTTGGCTGGAAGTATGCTTCTCTTCAGATGATCCATCCGCTTGTGCTCAAGCGGTCTCGGATGTCATTCTTACTGGCATGGAAGCCTTTATTCCTTTCTCCAAGAAGCGCCCTTCTAATGGCAAGCCCTGGTTTAGCAAGAACTGCGAGCGTGCTGTCAGAGCTAAAAATCTAGCTTACCGACAATGGCGTAAAAATACTACCGATGTGAATCGCACCATCTTTGTTACCGCTCGAAACCAATGTAAGCAAACGATAGATCAAAATAAAGAGGCTCATAACATGAGGATCAAAAATAAACTTCTCGCCAGTCCTAACGGATCTAGGTCTTTTTGGTCAGTCGCTAAGGCCGTCAGTCAAAATTTTACCAAATCAAATATTCCACCGCTAACACGTTCTGACGGCACAATAGCAACCACGGCTAAAGATAAAGCGAACTTACTCGCAGAACTATTTGCTTCACACTCCATGGTGGACTTTCAGGGAAAAACACCCCCGAACATTCCAGCAGTTCGATCGGAAATGACTGATATCGTATTCCGTCAGCGTCATGTCAAACGAATTGTGAAGGGGCTCGATGCCAAAAAAGCTTCTGGTCCAGATGAAATTCCTATTATAGTGCTCAAGAAATGCGCCGATGAACTCACACCAGTATTTTGTAGACTTTTTAACCTATCCTACAAAAAAGGAGTATTTCCATCTTGCTGGAAAAAGGCGCGAGTCCAGCCTATACCAAAGAAAGGCAAGAAAACCCTGCCAAACAACTATCGACCAGTCGCATTGCTTTCAGTTATATCAAAGGTGATGGAGAAAGCTATTAACCAACAACTTCTAAAATACCTAGAAGGCCTTAAAATTATCAGCGACCATCAGTATGGTTTTCGTAAGTCCAGATCAACAGGAGACCTTCTAGCCTATGTCACTCATCTTTGGAGCAATGCAATCGAACATCATGGGAAGTCCCGGGCTATTGCACTGGACTTCTCTAAAGCCTTTGACCGTGTCTGACACGAGGGGCTCCTAAGTAAACTGCGTTCTTATGGTATGCCCGGTCGATTTTGTTCATGGTTGTCTAGCTTCCTCAAGGACCGTTCTCTGCAAGTGGCGATTGACGGGTTTCTCTCAGACACCTTCACCATCAATGCTATTGTTCCTCAAGGGTCCATATTATCCCCACTCTCTTCTTACTGTACATTAACGACCTTCTAGCGAAAACAGAAAATCCATTATTTAGCTTTGCTGACGACAGCACACTTATCTCATCTTTTACTTTGAAATCTCAAACATCGGCTGCTGACGCACATCTTCGCAGACAACATGAGGTATCACGCCTCAATAAAGACCTGGAAGAAATTTTGTCTTGGGGTGACAGAATTTAACGCTCAAAAAACCCAGGCAGCAGTTTTTTCTAAGAAGGTTAACATTGCAGATCCCGATATCGTTATGGCAGGACACACAATTCCACTGACTTCGTCTATTAATTTGCTGGGTGTCAACCTGGGAGGAAATATGTCTTGGCATAATCACGTTGTGGCAATCGCCAGGGCAGCTTCTCAGAAGCTCGGTATACTTTTCCGTACCAAAAAGTTGTATACACCTCAACAACTTTTGACACTCTATAAAGCCCAGATCCGACCATCACTGGAATACTGCTCTCATATCTAAAGTTCTGCACCGAAGCATACCCTTCGGTTGTTGGATTCCATCCAAAGGAGAGCCGTTTGTCTAATCGGCGACCACGAGCTGACTAAGAACCTCGACAGCAATAATGCAAGGAAGCAGCAAAGAAATTTCTTTTTAAATTGTCCCCCCCTCCCTCCTTTCCAGCATACGCCACTGTCTCTATAGGTTTTTTTATACTGATCCAGATCTTCGGGTTCGATCGCCCAATAATACAAACCTCTTGAGTAATCATATAAATATAAGGAAAATCGACTATTCATATAAATTATAATAAATCCCCCAATAAAGACAGTATTCAAAACCACCAATCAACGTTTTAAAGCCGTTCTTAACCTTTTAAAAAAGGCTCGAACCAGCAATTTACTCTAAAATATGTGATTGATCTTCAAAAGAGACAAAACGTTTGCTCGGCGTTAAATGATAAACTTATAAACAATAATTTGACCAATTCGTTATAATAATAGATCGGAATTATACAAAATTGCTATAATTAGACGGTTGAAACCCATGGGGATAAGTGCTCGAGCTTGGACGCAAAACAAATTGTAAATGGGTGAATGGTTGTGGGCCCTGGTCGAAATTATACCCATATAAAGAAACGATAATGCCCTCGGGCAAGACAAAAAAGGTGCATGTCATTTGGCTGAGGTAGATTAGAGAGAGCAATTTATTATAAAATTAGTGTATTTATGACAGCCCTGTTGTAACTATAACATGTATAATTTTATTAAGTTCATTATTTTGGTGGATTTTTGTCAAAATGTTGCTCACTCGATTTCAGAGACTTGAGAGCCCCCACGTTCGTACAAAATTTTTGAAATAAAGGGAAAAAACTTTAAAGAAAAAGGATATTAAAAATAAAACCCGGTGCATCATTTTTTGAATGGTTTAAATCTTTAAACATTAAACACTACATCATGTAACTCCGACGAAAATCGTTTATAATTTCGTCGATATTTAATGTTTTAACAAACTCGTGTTCGATACTTATTAAGGATAAATCCAAAAGGCGTTGTTGTTCGATGGTGTTACGTAAATGGGTTTTTACTATTTTAAGTTTGGAAAAAGATCGTTCCGCTGATGCAACGCTAACTGGTAGAGTTAGAAATAACATCACTGCACTAAATACATCTGGAAAATTTGAAGAACATACTGATTTTTTATTAATGAATGATCCGCAAGTTCGAACACGGTTTTTAATTTTGAAATACTATCTCCAAGTCCCTTTCTGAGGCTTAATATTTGACTAGGAAAGTCAATGGACAAGTATTTATGGTATATCGTTTGTAAATTCCGCGCTTTCACGTATAACTCTTATTCACTTAACGAAGTTAAATTTTCAGGATATAAAAAAATTAAATTAATTATGAAATGAAATACCTATGAAAAGCAAAGCTGGCAGCAAATTTTGAAGGGGCTATCAATGAGAGTTTAGAAGGTCTTTGAAATAAAGAAGACAATTCAAGAAATGAAGAAGAGAATACACAAAAACTTTCGTAATATAAAATGTATATATTATGATATTCAATGGCCAACCCAATTGGGTATTCCTCCAAACTAATAACTAATTTAATTAATAATCTTATTGTCATTTACGAACCATTAAAATCCTGATAATTTTTAATTTCTACCTGTTGCTATTGTATTTAAATTCTTTTGAGCCCATACTCTGATACAACTCAAACGCTAAATCAACAAAATTAACAAATTCCGTTATTTGAAGTGCATAGCGATATTTGCCATAAAGGTATGTGAGTTATTAAACCTTTTGAAACAACACAATCGGGATAATTAAGGCAGAGCGTGGAATGCGCCATGCAGGAGCGACATTTTTGGAATATATTAATAAATCGGGGGACAATAACGCCAGATACAGCCGATTTGTGGTATTCGAAATGTATTATACGGAGCCAGTTGGTTTGTACATCGCTTGACAAAAAGTTAAACTGGCTCGCTGGGACGTAGTCGATTTAATACCCCTTTACTGTGCTTATTGTGCTTACTAGTGGTTAAAAAGGTCTCGTTCTTAATTATGGAATTATCTGTACTGAAAATGGAATGTCGGTTGCCTTTTAAACTTGTTACACAGTAAAACAAATATTGTAAGAATACAAATTTGAAATTTGGTACTTATATAGGGGACGTTGGGATCATTCGGCCACGGGGGACACTCAGACACTTCAACTATTTTCAATAATATTTAAAAATCCCTCGTAAAGCCGATAATACAGTGTTCCTTGGTCATATACTAATATTCTCTGAAAATTTGTATTTGTTTGGCGTAGCTCGTCAAACTAGAGATTTGAAAAGTAAAATACGTGCCCTAATTGACAGCCGAATCTACCCTAGCACGAGGAACTTTCGGCCACTCGGTAACATTTTTATATAATTGTTTTTTAATCCAAAATTTTATATAATATAGGATTTTTGTTGGCTTTAGAGGGTACACTGGGGAAAATGATCTAATTCAACAGGTTTGCTACGACATAGTTTGTATTGATAGCTCATTTTTTATTAAGCCATACTAAATAAATTGCTAGTGTATCAAACCCGCTTTAGTGTTAGATCAATTCCAGATTTGCTAGTAGGTACAGTGTTTTTATTAGTAGTAGTCAGTTCCATTAGCAGCACAGTCTTGTTGAATAACGACGCAACGAGACTGCTGATGCGCTCGCCAGGGAGGGCGCAAGCACTGCATGTCTGCCGAACTAGCAGAGAATACTGTGGCTAGCTAGACCACTGGGATCAGTCAAAGAGGATATAGATCGGATAGCTAAACAACTTGCACAAAGGACAGGGCTGGCAACTTGTAGCATCTCCAGACAATTGTGGCCCCTGCTTGACGACAGGAAAACCGCAGTGCTATTACAACACAGTCGGAAGGATCTAAGAAACATCACTGCCGTAGTCACCGGACATTGCCTGTCCGGTAGACACGCTGAACGTATGCGAATACCAAACAACGACTTCTGTAGTTGCAGAGAGGAAGAGGAGGAAAGTATTCAGCATTTCTTGTGTGAATGCCCCGGTCTCGCTAGAAGAAGGTTCAATGCCCTGGGCGAACCATTCTTTAGTGATCTGGAGGAAGTAAGAGTAGCCCGCAACTCCAATCCCCAAGACGTTGGTGGGGGTTCGCAGCGATTGGCAATCGCCGCGTGCCGTAGTATTAGTTTATACGTATTCATTGCGCAGGCCACATCGTTGTTCGGAGTCATCTAGCTGTCCTGTCTGAATTTTATGGATCGTACCAATACCTGTTTCAATTAATTTATTTTCACTTTGTATTTAAGTTTTTTTAAACTTTGCATGTCAGATAAAGCAATAGAAGATTCTTATTTCGCACAACCCGTCATTAGTATTGGACTTTATAATCTATGGACGAATTTTACCATCTCAGTAAGCCATGCTGCATAATAGATATTTGCAATGTGAACAATATCACACTAGAAGATATTTAAATTTTTGTTAACTACAGTACTGATTTTTAGTGGTAAGTATATGCTTTATTAACCGTAGCAAGCAAATATTATTTTGATTAATGTCAAGTTTCATTACAACTGCCTGTCGGAACTAATACAGTATATAAAACCAGATTACACCTCCAATAGAACTTGATAATTACTGTGAGTATTCATAGCAATATTGACTATAAACCATTCTATGGTAGCAATAATTCCTATTAAAACAACCTACAAAACAACGGTCTAGCAATTCTCGTTGTCTGATAGTAGGAAAGCGCGTTGCTTCCACGTATAGTATTAAACAGTTGTATAAAGAGTATGTGAATTCTTAGGGAATAGAAGGTTTTTTCTCAGTGTAGTCGTAAACGTATATGTATACAGTGTCACCAGTAAAATCCGCATCATATGGGATTTTTTTTTAATAATAACTTTATTCGAAATTTGACTTTAGCATCAAGTTCTGCTTCGATCGAGATGAAAATTGAGCAAAAAAATAGTAGTCACGTGATCCGCATTATCTGTCAAATTTTAATTATTTCCAAAAAATTATTCAAAAGTGGGGTTATTTTTAAAAATATCGAAAAAAGTTATTGGACAAAGTTTTTTAAATGCAGTTTCTAGCCCACATGCAAAATTACAGCTGCATAAGATAATTTTGATTTTTTACCTATATTTTGTAAATTGCACCACTTTTGCAAAATAAGACTCAACGCAACCTACATAAAACTTCTCAGTTTTGACAAGGCTTTATTTCAGATACATTTTCTTTAAAGTTGCGCCATATTAAATGTGTGTTTTTCTACAAAATCAAAATTGGGCTATTAAAATTTGGTCGCATGTGATGCAAAGTTTATTTGTTTTTGACCCTGTATAAGGTAACTTTATAAAATAAGTATTTTTGAAAACGTAGTTTTTGCCTAAAAGTAAAAAAATAAAAAATAAAGTAAAGTAAAGGGGTTTTAAATTAAATCGTTGAAAATAGATAAACTTTACGTTAAGATAAACTTAAATTTATTCTCCACTTAAAAAACACTTTACTGAAGACACTGTGTTCTTTTTTGTCTTACTATTAAGGTGTGTTACTTTTAGACACAAACAACGTTTTCAAAAATACTTATTTTATGAAGTTACCTTATACAGGGTCAAAAACAAATAAACTTTGCATCACATGCTACCAAATTTTAATAGCCCAACTTGGATTTAGTAGAAAAACACACATTTAATATGGCGCTACTTTAAAGAAAATGTATCTGAAATAAAGCCTTGTCAAAACTGAGAAGTTTTATGTAGGTTGCGTTGAGTCTTATTTTGCAAAAGTGGTGCAATTTACAAAATATAGGTTAAAAATCAAAATTATCTTATGCAGCTGTAATTTTGCATGTGGGCTAGAAACTGCATTTAAAATACTTTTTCTAATAACTTTTTTCGATATTTTCAGAAATAACCCCACTTTTGAATTTTTTGGAAAAAAATAAAATTTGACATATAATGCGGATAACGTGACTACTATTTTTTTGCTTAATTTTCATCTCGATCGAAGCAGAACTTGATGCCAAAGTCAAATTTTGAATAAAGCTATTAATAAAAAAAATCCCATATGATGCTGACTTTACTGTTGACACTGTATAAGGTATAGGAATGGGATATTTTGATACGGCTGATGGTTAAGTAATTTATGGAATAATCTCCAAGTTCCCCTATAACCTAATATGCTTAAAAATAGTCGATATAAAACTAGAATTGCCATTTAGAAAAATTATCGATATCATCACATCTCTAATTTGGGACACACTGTATCAATATTTTTTTTATAAAAAGACCACAACCTAAAATCTTAATACCCATGCCCAAGCATTTTTACAAAAAAAAAACTGTACTGAATTTATTCCAAGTTACAAACTCACGCTTTATATATAAACCTCTAATTAATAAATATAAAATAGTATTTTCTTTCTGTGTACCCAATTAGTGCTCTAATTCAAAGTTTCTCAAAAGATCGGAAAGTGTGCATTTATTAGATACCGTTTTCCGTTCTTGCTCAATTTAAAAACCTATTGCAGACTTAATAAAATCGTCCAAGACATTAGTTAAAATGTAAATTGCATGTTTTCATTATTTCTATAGTCATACTGGCAACAATGCATACCCTTAATGGCTGCCTTTTTCACGGTTTGCTAAACTCAAGTCTAGAATTTCGTTCGCGATTGAATACAGCATTTCAGCCCGGTTTCTAGTATAACATAATAGTCATTTATTATGGTGAATTGCCACGCGAATTGCCATTTTGGATTCGTTTAATTGCAGATCATGGGAATTTTGAAATTTCTTACTTTTAAGTACCACGACAGGCAAAACAATCGCAGGTTATATGGGAAAAATTGTCCGATAATTTAGTAATCGATTTTAATATATTTATGTTATGTGACTACTGATGGTAGCGGCAAATATTTAAAAAAAAATGCGAATCTAGAAGAAGTGCGGTTAAATGACGAGATACCAAAAAGGTAGGTAGTTTGAGTAATGTCCATTTATTTGAATAAAAATAAACGATTATAGTAGTTTTTTTTACAATTGACAGGACAGAATCGAGCAAACAGTTTGCGCTGGACGTTCGCTGTTGCAATGGTTTGTATTTACTGATCAATTTTTTTAAAGATTTTGGTGCTTAAAGTATACCTAGAAAACGACTATTTTGCTTTTTTACAATCAATTTTTATCAATAGTCGCAAATAAGTATTCTTTCTACTAGCACATAAAGTGAAAAACTAGGTCTATTTAGTTTTAAAAAAATTTGATACAGTCATACAGTATACAAACCATTGCAACAGCTAATCTTCGTCAAAAATTTGTTTTTTCGATTTTCTACGGCCAATTGTAGAAATTACTTCTACACCCGTTTATTTCCTTTTAAGTACATGGACTTTACATTGGTCAATCTGATGCCTGAAAGAAAAAAAACTAGAAACTAGCGAGTCGATAAAAAAAAGTTAAAAAAAAATTGAGTTTCCTATTTAAAAAAAAAAATACATACAACCCTAGAATTTAAATTTAAACAAATTTTTCAAATAAATTTTTTGCCCAAGACGTTGACGAGATATCGTCAGCTAACCTCACTTTTTATTAATTCATACACTGAGAAAAAGCCTTCTATTTCTTATAAGGATTCACATATTATTTATAGAACTGTTTAATACTATATGTGACAGCAACGCGCTTTCCATTTGGAAGCAAGGGCGTCCATAGGGGGGGGGGGGGGGGGGCAAAACGGGCACTTGCTCCCCCCCCCCCCCCTAGGCGCCCACATTACTATTTTATTTCATAATTCAGTATAAATATTGAATAGTACAGTGGTTAGTTAGTAGACCAACAAATCACTAAACTGAACAATTACATAATAAAAACATATCAATAAATTAATACATCAGGCATAAGTTAAATAAATAGTCTTATACGGTGTCACCAGTAAAGTCCGCATCATATGGGAAATTTTTATTAATATCTTTATTCAAAATTTGACTTTGGCATCAAGTTCTGCATTGATCGAGATGAAAATTAGGCAAACAAATAGTAGTCACGTGATTCGCATTATCTGTCAAATTTTAATTTTATTTTCAAAAAATAATTCAAAAGGGGTTATTTCTGAAAATATCGAAAAAAGTTATAATTTTTTTTAAATGCAGTTTCTAGCTCAAATGCAAAATTTCAGCTGGATAAGATAATTTTGATTTTTTACCTATATTTTGTAAATTGTACTACTTTTGCAAAATAAGACTCAACGCAACCTATACATAAAATTTCTTAGTTTTGACAATGCTTTATTTTAGATACATTTTCTTTAAAGTAGCGTCATATTAAATGTGTGTTTTTCTACAAAATCAAAATTGGGCTATTAAAATTTGGTCGCATGTGATGCAAAGTTCATTTGTTTTTGACCCTGTAAGGTAACTTCATAAAATAAGTATTTTTGAAAACGTAGTTTGTGACTGAAAGTAAAAAATAAAAAATAAAATAAAGAGATTTTAAATTAAATCGTTGAAAATAGATAAACCGTCCGTTGGGTTAAGCAAAAATTTATTTTCCACTTAATGAACACTTTACTGATGACACTGTGTCCTTTTTTGTCTTAATATTAAGGTGTATTAATTTCAGACACAAACTATGTTTTTCTTATTTTATTAAGTTACCTTATAAAGGGTCAATAACAAATGAACTTTGCATCACATGCGACCAAATTTTAATATCCCAATTTTGATTTCGTAGAAAAACACACATTTAATATAACGCTTCTTAAAAAAAATGTATCTGAAATAAAGCATTGTCAAAACTAAGAAGTTTTATGTAGGTTACGTTGAGTGTTATTTTGCAAAAGTGGTGCAATTTACAAAATATGGGTAAAAAATAAAAATTATCTTATCCAGCTGAAATCTTGCATGTGGGCTAGAAACTGCATTTAAAAAAACTTTTTCCTATAACTTTTTTTGATATATTCAGAAATAATAATAATTATTTTTTGAAAAAAATTAAAATTTGACAGATAACTACTATTTTTTTGCTTACTTTTCATCTCGATCGAAGCAGAACTTGATGCCAAAGTCAAATTTCGAATAAAGCTATTATTAAAAAATCCCATATGATGCGGACTTTACTGGTGACACTGTATATAAAAAAGTATTGTTTAAGTTTTTGCCCCCCCCCCCCCCCTGAAAAAGCTCTATGGACGCGCTTGTTTGGAAGACAATAAAAATTGCTAGACAGCTGTGTAGTGATAATATCACGGTAATTTAGTCAATATGAAATAGGAGTTAATGCTACCATAGGATGGTATAGCCATTATTGCTCTGAATACTCAGTAATTATCAGGTTCTATTGGGGGTGTTATCTGGTTTTATATACCGTATTAGTTCCGACTGGCAGTTGTAATGAAACTTGACATTAATTATAATATTATTTGCTTGCTATGGTTAATAAAGCCTATACTTACCAATAAAATCAGTACTGTAGCTCTCAAAAATTTAAATAGCTTCCTGTCGTTTAACATTGCATTATGATTATCTATTATGTAACATGGTTTACTGAGATGGTAAAATTCGTCCATAGATTATAAAGTCCAATACTAATGATGGGTTGTGTGAAATAAGAATCTTTTGTTGCTTTATCTGACTTGCAAGGTTTAAAAAAACTTAAATACAAAGTAAAAATTAATTAATTGAAACAGGTAGGTATTGGTACGATCAATAAAATTCAAATTCAGACAGGACAGCTAGAAGACTTCGAACAACGTTGTGACCTGTGCAACAAATACGTTAAAACTAATACTACGCCGCACGGCTACAATCCCCCACCAATGTCTTGTGGATTATAGGTTCTAACGGATACAATTCATTTTTGGGGACACTGTTCTGCTTTCCTAATTGTAGAAAAAGCGCTTTACAGGAAATCTGGAATTGTAGATATGTAGATATAACACTAAAGCGGGTTTGATACACTTACAATTTATTTAATATGGGTTAATAGAAAATGAGCTGTCAATACAAACTATGTCTTAGTAAACCTGTTATATTAGATCATTTTTCTCAGTGTAGTTTTTTTTATTTACCGCTATACGTACCAGCAGGCACGTGAATGTAAGTAGATATTATATATAGATATATTTATTTATTTGCTTATACTACCGACGTTTTGTCTGACTTTTTTTTTCCAGTTTCAATAATATTTTGTTCTTATTTAAAAATAAAATCGACGTGATTCGGCGTTGTCTATAAAATCAGCCGTTTTAGGATTTTAAAAAATATTTTTATTTTGTGGGAAAAATTTTACCCCCTTGGCAAGAAAGAGACTTTTATAACACATAATACCCGTTACTATTTTGTTTCAAGATTTTTCACTACGAGCAACGGAGAGTTATTTAATTAGTTTTATTGTTAGAGAGAGGACTTTTTTAGTGCCCCTTGTACACTAGTCTACTCAACTGGTCCACTATGATGCCACTAGCTTTTGTTAAATATGAAATGCAAACAATGGGATGTGCACTTGTGCAGCTAAAGTACGATATCGTGTTTCTGTTTGAGGGGAACAACGGGTGCAATCGGCAAACGTCATATGTTGGAAGTGATACAGGTATTACGTTTAATTACCAAAGTTATTGCGCCGCCTTGCCGCCACCTCACCACCTCATAAAGGGGGTTCTTTAAAAAAAATAACAGAGATAGAAACGGTGACGTAGCAAGTTATGATATATATATTAGATGATACGACAATTATTTATTTTGCTGAAACTCTTGCAGAAATGTATTTTGATATTAATAATGATTTAAAAATACTTTTTTCTTGGCTTCAATCAAATAATGTTACGTTAAATTTTACAAAATCTTCTTTTATGTTTATAGGTAAAAGTAAAATAAATTCATTAACCCCTTAACATTTAATAATGAAAATATTTAATGTTCAAAAACGACAAAATGTTTAGGTTTAGTTTTAGACGAAAATTTAAATTGAAAATGTCATATCCAGTATATTATCAACTCGATATCTCCTTTGGTATCTGTTTTGTACAGAGCTAGATATTTCATTCCTTTGAAATACTTAAAAATATATATTTTTCATTAATATATTCAAAATTACAATACCTAGCTTCAGCATGGGGATCTGCTTGTTTAACAAACTTAAAACTATTACAAAAATTTCAAAATAAAGTTATGAAATGTATATGTCGTAGGCTGATAGTGAAATCCGTCATTTCATGAAAAGCCTCGTCATATCATGAAGCGTGG
Organism: Polydrusus pterygomalis; assembly: GCA_963969555.1. Taxonomy (NCBI): domain Eukaryota; kingdom Metazoa; phylum Arthropoda; class Insecta; order Coleoptera; family Curculionidae; genus Polydrusus; species Polydrusus pterygomalis. The sequence continues at coordinate 29,564,044 of OZ018379.1, forward strand.
CCAAAAGGTATATTGCAACTGGTTTGTTCGTTGTTCCCCAGAGCATTTTTTTCAATTTTTTCAACTAATATTATTTTATAAAAATAAAATTTAAAGTAAATTAAAAAAAAAATGCTCTGGGGAACAACGAACAAACCAGTTGCCAATATACCTTTTAGCGTGCAGCATGATACGACTAGGCTTTTCATGAAATGACGGATTTCACTATCAGCCTACGACATATACACAATTACTACATTTAGAACCAAGTGTTAATCTATATAGACCGAAAGGGTATTTACACGTTCAAAACATTTATAAATTAAAAATTTGTATTCTAATTCACTCTATTATTTTAAAAGAAAAAAAATCAAACCTAACACTTCAGGAGAATAAAACATTACATGATCATAACACCAGACATTGTATAAATTATCAAACTATACCTACCAGTAAAAAGTAATTTCGGAAAAAAATCACCAATCAATTATTCAGTTCTTCTCAGAGCTATAATACGTTGTACCGTACCCTTGCTGCGTTTCCTTAGAATTTAATTAATGCCATAAGATTGGTTTTTGTGATCTGTACTGACTAAATGGCTGATAACAAGTAATTTCGTGATCCATAATTATTGATTAGTTTTGGAAAATAATGTTATAAAACCAAATTTTCAAACGTAAGCGCAAGCGGCTTTGATACAACCTAAGAGCATAAACCTAAAAACTCATTATAATACTTCTCGTATTTTTCATTGGTCCAACGTTTATGACCTGGTAATAAATTTGTTTAAAGTTGTAAAATCTCGAAGATATTAAATGGAAGAAGGGACGTCATTAAAATAATGCAACTTATAACCCTCCTTAATAAATAATTCCCACTAATGATTAAATGAAAGACCAAATGGCTTTTTAAGAGTCCCACATAATCGGATCAACGTATCTCAAATACACTGACAGCCTGTTACGGGTGTCTCGTTTCTTTTATTCAAAGATGAGATTCTAAACGTTAATGTAATGAAGAGTTTCTGCTGGTTTGTGTTTCCTCTAAAACGTTAAATAATGTATTAAATGTGTTGCCTGATATACTTTTCTGATAAGTATTCTTGTGTTTCAGTTTTCGTATTTGATCTGGTTGGCGCTCTATACCGGGGGTTTCTCAAAAGACGTTCACCCCTATAACTTCTCTGTATTTATAGATATTAAAATGAAATTTTGAGATTATGCATTTATTGGCATAATTTTTAATTTATTAGCAGTTCCGGTTTGACCGGAAGTGACCTTGACTTTGGCATTTTAAATGGGACATATTTTATATTTTTACTTATTGGGATTCAGCATAACATTCTGAGTAAAATGACACCTCACTTGTAATTTTTTGACATGTTACAACATTTTTATGTTTATTTCTTATTTTCAATATACAGTGCTACTAATTATTAAATCTGTTAATTGATAGTCAAATACTTAGTACATGAAAATTGTTTCTAAGTTTCACAGGCGTTTAAAAAATGAAATTTTGTTTTCTTGACGTATACTCCATTTTTCCAAATGGAACGATGGTGGTTCACCAGGATATTTAAAACGAGATTTTTTTTCCAACAATTTGATACCATACACTCCTATATGCTATTTTAAAATTGACACTGAAAAATTTGCCTTTAATCCCAATCGCAAATTTAAAAGCGTTATGCATTATTTTCTAAAGAAATATAAAGGCGGCTTTGAAAAACAATGGAATGGTTTTGAAAACCAATATATGGCTTTAATTTAAAGTTGTAATGCCATTAGTTTATAAAACATATACAATACATACAATCTTGCGGCTTCAGAAGAATTTTTCTGGTCACTCCCAAAATTAGGAGCATATCAATTTGTTCATTTCTAGTAAAACTAACCATTTTATCGATTTACAATGTAAGTTTCAAATCGAAACAAAAGGACCACTTACCGTGCGAGTTAAAGAAAAATAAAACATAGTCAAAGAGGTGAAACTTCGAGATCATGTAGGTATAGCGAAACATGTATGGACCAACCAACATAATATACATGTGATCAGAAGCCAAAGTTTTGGACATAGAACAGCACTGGAGGAAACGAAAATTCAAGGAAGCAGCTTTCATGAATCAAAATACCCATATATTTAGTAAACCAAGTATAGATATAAGGGTTGGATGAACCCACCGGGACACCGGGAAATTCCCGGTGGGCCGATCGGCCCGATTTTTTTTTTGCGTCTGTACGATACTTCAAAAAATTCTAAAATATTCCTGCTTATTTAATACTGAAAATAGTTGTCTAGAGAATAAAACTGTTAAGTTTAATATTTTCATTTAATATTTTAATTTTTATTAAAATTCTTTGTTTCTAAAATTTGGTTCTTTTTCAAGCGGCATACCTATGTAAAATAGTGTTTAAACTTAACTTTATGGATATATTTTTAAATGATTTCTATTCTCAGTGTGTGCATGGTAAAAAACAACCAATCCAGCGCCAAAAACCTAATTACTTTTAATACCTAAATAGAATAGTAATTTTTCATAATTAAAACCCGAAAAGCGACAAATGACATAAAATAGTTATTTTCTATAACTAAATAAAACCCGATTTGCGACAAATTACCCTCCCTATTGTGGCATAATAGGAGTTTCCCCAAACACTTAACCTCCTAACTAAGGTGCAAGGAAGGTACGAAGTAACGCACGCGCCAAACGTACGGAGCAGAAATTGCGAAATAAGGTGTCTGGAGGTTTTATAGGCCAGTAGGCGTAGAAACTGAAGAAACACGGGAGTTTAGTCGGTAGGCAGCCCCTTCGGGGTTGAATCCGACACTATCCTGCTCGTCTCTTTGTAGGTAGGTAGGTATTTGAGTTTTTAGTTTAACTTATTTTTAACAGTTTTTTTTATAGTAAATTTTTGAGAAATTTTGGGCGTGGTCCCGAAAATTTTTCTCCCGACACTATCCTGCTCGTCTCTTTGTAGGTAGGTAGATATTTCAGTTTATAGTTTAACTTATTTTTAATATTTTTTTTCAGAGTGAATTTTTGATTTTGGGCGTGGTCGCGAAAATTTTTCGCTTGCGGCGCTTCATTTCTAAATCTTAGCCTCCCCATCTAAATCAGTCATGAGCCGCCACTGCATGTGGGGGGGGCTAAAGCCCCTCATAAATCCATCAATGTGTAGGCCGCTAGACTGGAATTTCCCGGGCCACTTCAAAAAGTTCGTCCAACCCTGATAGATATCCCCAATATCAACAGCTCAAACTTCACACTCCAATAAGCATGTGGGCGGAGTCATCGAGCTTCATTGCACATGGATAGTATTTAAGTCAGTAACCTCAGAATTATAATTTAGTTTACACTTGAAAACGGTTAGAGATACTAACTAACCGAAACGTTGTGTTAAGTAACAAAATAAAGACAATGGAAGTCCGACAAGGTAATTTTGTTGACATTATTAAAATTGTAAATATGTCACCTTGAGTAATATTGAATGAGTTAAGATCAATAATTTTATCAAAACGGACATTTTTATAGGTAATTAATTACCTTCTATTAAAAAGAATATTGAAATTGTATAGAAACGATAAGTATACATCGCACCTTTAAAAGTAAAGGTGACAAAACTCGAAAATTGTATATTTCTAAGATTAATCATAAAATGACACTAAATACGACCCCCTATTAGCTTCCGCTTAACCTAATACCAAATCGCTTCTCCCAAATTAGAGGAACCTATTTATGCCTTTTTCAAATTAACGGTATTCGCGCGCCTTTTTAATACTAAAAAGTACCATTTCAGTATGTTGTCGCATGCGACGGAAAATTGTCACTACTGACTGGATCCCAAACATTTTACAAAAAGTAAGTGGTATTTAATAAAAAAAATGACATTATTCTAAAATGACTCGCTGAATATAACGACAATTTTAATTTTAAAATGGCATAATTCCAAATAATTCGTTCGATGTTAAAAAAAAAATTGGCAGTAAAAAGACCTAACTTGTTTTTTATTTTTTATTTTTATTTTTTACTATTAAGGGTAGGTTTTAATATAAAATTTTAAAAATTGTCTTCTAGTAAAACCATTTAGCTAATGTTCCCCCAAATTTAACATTTAATTTATTACTTGGGCTTAGGAGACAAAAGAGTCCAATATATCCAATATATTTTACAGTTTTTCCTGTTTTCTCCAAAACTGTATATCTTGGATTGTGTCACTTTAATTTTAAAGGTGCGACATGTTTAAATATTATTCTAGATTAGTACATAAGGAAGAATTTGTCATAGTTACGACTAAAAAACTAAAATACCTAAAACATAACCGAGTATCGCGAGTGACCCAACATCACCAGGTGCTAAAAACAACAGTATGTAATAAGAAGTGTTAAAATTCGATTTAAATTTCAAGTGCGTGCTAAATACAAACTTAGTCGGCCGTAGTACATATTCCAAATATATCTTAGGAAAACGAATTAGCCAATGGGCGTCTTTAAAATTTTTGTTTAATGCATTTTTGCATGCAGCCGAACGAGGATTTCCGAGAAACAATTTTTCGCGCTTGTGGTCGGACAGAACGGACAGAGCAAAGAATAATAAAGACCGAGGTAAACGTCTCAAATACAGTGACAACTGGTAATTAATTTCACAAGCAATGGAATGAACATTGGTCGACTCTCGTACTAATTTAAAGCTAAATTATAGCAGTTTTTGCAGTGTGCGATATTTCGGTTCTTCAAAGTTTGTCTGCAAAATGCCAAATAAATAGAAACTTTCTCTATTCTAAAATATAAAACAATATACCTAATAAAAAAAAATGGATCAGTATTTTATATACAGGGTGTCCCAAAAGTAATGGGACACAGAGCAACAGAAGACTCCTTTAGGCGAAATAATGCGATTAATCTAAACTTGCCTTATCCCAAAACTGATAACAACCGAGATACAGGGTGTCAAAGTTTTAATTTTGTTTTTGTTTTTTTTGCGATTACTTTTTAACGAAACGACATAGCAGCACAAAATTAAGGGTTTTGGGGTTTTTTGAGGTGAGGAATTCAAAATTATTCATAGTTTTTGTGTAATCAGTAGAGGGCGCTGCCTACGACATGGCCCACTCCTTTTAGCTGGCATAACTTTGTTTAGGCTTTTTATATCAACCCGACTATTAAAAAAAATAAGTTACTTTACTTCTTTTACATAAAAAATGTATAACTTATTGAAGTCGCTAGGAGCAACCATTTTTGAGATAATCGCATTTCATATGTCCAATGCAACTAAGTACGTGGTCCAAAAGCAACGGAAAATCGAGCAACGGTAAATTTCTGACTTAAAATTATTGTAAATTAGCTACATTAGCTAAGTGTCAGTTAATGTAGATACTTAAGGTTGACTATTTTTTTCTAATAAAAACGCTTTTTTGTATACGGAATTAGTAATTTTATTTTAAACAAGAAATTTTTTTAATACTTACTTTAATAACATTTAAAAGTAACAAAATGGTTAGAAATAAAAATGGTAACGCCGTGATAGCAATTGTTCAAAATGACCACCATTGATTGCAATGATTTAATTAATTAAAATTTTTTAGAATTTAATTAAAATTATCTCGAAAATGGTTGCCCCTGGCGACTTTAATAAGTTATACATTTTTGATGTGAAAAAAGTAAAGTAACTTATTTTTTTTAATAGTCGGGTTGATATAAAAAGCCTAAACAAAGTTATGCCAGCTAAAAGGAGTGGGCCATGCCGTAGGCAGCGCCCTCTACTGGGTACACAAAAACTATGGATAATTTTGAATTCCTCACCTCAAAAAACCACAAAAGCCTTAATTTAGTGCTGCTATGTCGTTTCGTTAAGAAGTAATCGCAAAAAAACGAAAACAAAATTAAAACTTTTCCGCCCTGTATCTTTGTTGTTATCAATTTTGGGATAAGGCAAGTTTAAGTAAATCACATTATTTCGCCTTAAGGAGTCTGCTATTGCTCTGTGTCCCGTTACTTTTGGGACACCCTGTAGAATACCGCCAACCTAATCCAGAATCGCTTGGACCCGCCAAATTATTTTTTTTTAAGATATTAGGTATACAGTGTGACCAGTAAAATCCGCATCATATGGGATTTTTTTTATTAATAGCTTTATTCGAAATTTGACTTTGGCATCAAGTTCTGCTTCGATCGAGATGAAAATTAAGCAAAAAAATAGTAGTCACGTGATTCGCATTATTTGTCAAATGTTAATTTTTTCCAAAAAATAATTCAAAAGTGGGGTTATTTCTGAGAATATCGAAAAAAGCTTTAGGAAAAACTTTTTTTAAATGCAGTTTCTGGAACAGGAAGACCATCTGTAAGAACAGAAGAATTTGTTGCAAACGTTCGTGAAATAATGCAAAATACGCCAACAAATTGTACAAGACGCCTGTCCCAAGAAGTGGGAAGATTTTATGGAACGTGGAGGACTATTCTTAAGAAGGAAAAAGAAAGGATTCTCCAAGAATGTGGTAACATTTCTCCAGAGATGCTCGTCAACAGTTTCGAAAATATGACGAGACGTGCGAATTTATGCTTGGAGCATGGCGGTGGCCAATTTCAGCAATTTATGTTATTTTTTTTTTTTTCTGTATATTCTTGCTTTGTTAATTTTGTAAACAACAAAAATGCATTTTTATATGTCTACTTATTTTATTACTCATTAGTTTGGCATATCATATCATAATATGAATTTGACAAAATTTTAACCTAGATTTGGTTAGATATATATTGTCCCCATATCATTGTGATTTAAACCAAGCCCTACGTTTTTTAATCCAAGCCCTCTTTGATGCAAATAATTTTTGCTTGCACGGTAGTAAAATATAGGAAGAATTGGAAGGGAAAGAACCAAGAAAATTTAATGATTTGAGATAATAGAGAGATATTATAATAATTACATAAACAATTAATTAAATGCCATCCTTAGATGAAGATCGAATACCTGACATAAAGACAAATTATGATCTTTGTACGGATGTAGATAATCTGGTTGCAGCACCTTTTAAATACAGATCAACTAGGTGATCATTTAAAAAATTGTCATCGAGTTGAAACACGCTAGGCAATAAAGGTCCGGAAAAAGATGTTGTCGAGCAAGTGCCCTCAAGGTAACGAGTAAAGACTCGACCAATTTTCGAAATTTAAAGAAGAACGAGAACGTGTTAAAAACAGACAAATTTTTGAAATTCGATCTATTTCAAACGGAACGTCGATTTTTGGAGTTAACTTTCAAAAATGTCTTTATTCCAAACTAACTTTTACAGTTCATTACATGGAAACTGACAGCATAATATAGAAAATAATAACCATTAAAAAAAAATAACAATAGAAAAAAAATGGAAATTAATCCAATTTAATTCATTAATAAAATCAATTTAAAAAAAATAGTATAAATAATTTAATTTAGTAAATATCTCTTCAATTGTTTTTTAAAAGTTGCCAATTTTTCTGATATTTTTTGGAAGATTGTTATATTTTATTATTCCGTCATATAAAAGCGATTTTTTCCGAAATTACTTTTTAATGGTAAGTTTGATAATTTATACAACGTCTGGTGTTATGATCATGTAATGTCTTATTCTCTTGAAGTGTTATGTTTGTTTTTTTTTCTTTTAAAATAATAGAGTGAACTAGAATACAAATTTTTAATTTATAAATGTTTTGAATGTGTAAATCGCCTTCCGGTCTATATAGATTAACAGTTTGTTCTAAATGTGGTAATTTGTGTATACATTTAATAACTTTATTTTGCAATTTTTGTAATGGTTTTAAGTTTGATAAACAAGCAGATCCCCATGCAGAAGGTAAGTATTTTAATTTTAAATATATTAATGAAAAATATATATTTTTTAAGTATTTCAAAGGAATGAAATATCTAGCTCTGTACAAAACAGATACCAAAGGAGATATCGAGTTGATAATATACTGGATATGGCATTTCCAATTTAAATTTTCGTCTAAAACTAATCCTAAACATTTTGTCGTTTTTGAATATTGAATATTTTCATTATGAAATGTTAAGGAGTTAATGATGAAATTTATTTTCTTTTTAGTTATAAATATTAAAGAAAATTTTGCAAAATTTAACGTAAGTTTATTTGATTGAAGCAAGCCAAGCAAGAAGTATTTTTAAATCAGTATTAATATCGAAATACATTTCTGCAAGGGTTTCAGCAAAATAAATAATTGTTGTATCATCTGCAAATAGCTTTATATTGCCCTTTAGGTTCAATTTGGAAACGGAATTAATGTAAATTAAGAATAATAACGGACCTAATATTGATCCTTGTGGAACTCCACATATTATTTCTTTTGCCGAACGTTTTTTTCCCAATTTGAACAAATTATTTACGATAGCTTAAATAACTTTAAAGTAGTTTGTGTGTATTTCCCCTTATCCCAATACTGTATAATTTTCCTAATAAAATATCATGGCTTACGGTGTCAAAGGCCTTACACAGATCTAAGGATAGTAAACAGCATTTTTTACTGCTGTCGACATTAGCTTGAATATTTGTTATCATCTGATACAGCAATTTCTGTATCCTTATATCTGCGAAAACCATACTGGTTAGCAAAAAGTAAATTTTGGTTGAACTCGTTGTGAATAGTTTGTAGCTGTCCGTCTTTCTATGAATATTTAAATTCAAAGCCAGCGAACACAAAAAGCAGTTGATGGAAGATGCAATAAATTAAATGGACTTTATCAGAATTAAAACAATTCGTTGCAAATTATATCAAATAACGCAAGCACTTCGGTCGAGCGGCCATGGCTTTGCGGTTTTAGTCGGGTCGTTACATGTAACACGCATCAGGCGTTAAACGGTAATTGTTGTGTCATTTCGTTAAATAGTATTAATGTCGTCCATCCAAGATATTTGTGAAAAGGAGAGTCGGTTGTACGCCGTATTTTTACAAATGAAACATTCTTTTGTGTATTAAGCGTAATTTTATTAATATTAAAGACAAAAAACTACTTACTTGGTATCGTTATGTCGACGACTGTTTGACTATAGTTCCCGGTAACAAATCCAATGTGGATCAAATCATAAATTTTCTCAATAAACACATTCAATTTACAGTTGAAATAGAAGAAAATAATACTAGCAACTTCTTGGACCTAAATATTCACAAATTAAACAGCAAATTACATTTTAAAATATACAAAAAAGATACACAAACCTATCACATGATTCCTTCTAACTCAAACCACCCCCTTAATCACAAAATGGCTGCCCTTAACAATTAACAACGACTATTCACATAAAATTGTTAATAGGACTAAAAATAAAATACAATAGGGAACTTGACAAAAATTTTAAATGGGGAAAAAATTCTATAAATCATAAGTTTATAAATGTCATAAAACATATGGCAGCAAAAAAAACCACATATTTCGTCCCAAAAGACCGCTAGCAAGATTTAAGAAATGCCCCAAAATTCAAATTATCCCAAGCGGGTAAAAACGGGTCGTGACGTCAAGAAGTATATTTCGTGTGTGAGATCCACGAAATAGGTTATAGGTTGGCAATAAATTGAACGACGTTGAGAATTCCACCTTAAAAATACAATACAATACAATACAATAACAATAGCACACGGCAATCCAAATGCAAACTCGGTAGCTCGGCCACCGGTCAGGATGACGGATGACGGAAAAGTCATACTTCCTGACGTCATCGGACTTGGCGCGCTTAAATGGTCGTTTGAAATGCTTTTGACACCGCGAAACTTTAAAGAATTTTTACCAAGTTATTACTGATTTTTAAGGAGTAATAATTGGGGAATAGATCAGCATTTAACCCTCCGCAAAATAACTTACACAAAAAATATATTTCTTTATCTTACAAAGGTCCAATTTCTACTCAGATAGCCAAAGTACTTAATAAAAATGTAAAAGATACAACAATCTCCTTTAAAACAAAAGACAATCTTCAGTCTCATTTAGTCAGAAATAAAGAAAGCGTTTCACATCTTGACAAAAGCGGAGTTTATAAATTATCATGTGGTAGTTCGGTAGTTGCCCAGCTCTATACTTTGGAAAAACCGTAAGAAAACTCGGAACAAGAATAAAAGAACATGTCAACCGACCAGGTACGTCTGTATTTGGACAGCACCTCAAATTTAATAATCATACTCACCAACTTCTAACAGCAAAATTTAACATCAATTTGATCATAAAAACTTCAGACAGTTGGACTATCTGGAGAACCTTGAAATCCATAGATATTCAATTACCTATCCAGATTCATGTCTGAGTTTAGGACTTAATGAAACTAATTACCAAAGAAATCAAATTTTTAGACCCTTTTAGCGATAAGAATTTATTATTTACCTTAACCAACGCTTGTGGACTTTTGACTCCTCCCATTTTATTAACAATAGGATGGTTTTGTTTTTGATGTTTAATTTTTTTTTTAAACAATTGACGGAGTTACCTACGTTTTTATTCAGTTTTATTCATTAAGACTTATTTCAATTTTTTATACCAACTTTCTGTTTCCTATTATTCGTCATTTTGTGTACAGTACTGTACAGTAACTACTTTTTAATCTAAGATATCCCTCACCACTTTGTGTCCATGTGTCAAATGTTAGTCAGGAATTTGAAACCACCACTAGGAAAATTTGTTTATAAATTTGCAAATATCTTTTTTAATATGTTTCTTGTCTCCTGGACATAATTTGACCAGTAAGTATTCTCAGGTAGTTTGTTCCTACTATCCTACTGTGTTTTAGAACCTAAGCCCTGATGTTGGCCTCATAGTGGGCCGAAAGCACTAGGCAATATTAATAAAATTACGCTTAATACACAAAAGATGGTTTTATTTGTCAAGATATTTCTGTTTTGAAACAGGTTACCCATTAAAAGTCTGTATAATACCACACGAGTGTTTCAACAAAATGTATTTTCAATAAAGAATTTAATCCAGTAATCTCAGTTTAACGCACCTTAACGAGTTATAATAAACATACATAAGGCTATAATACCTTAAATAGAATTCACTAAATTAAAATCAAAAGAAAAAGTTAATGCAGTAATAATTACAGTATTTAGTACTTACCACCCATATGTCCATTTTCATAAGGATAATCGCCATTGTCCATTCTTTGTTTTTTGAGCTGTTGGTGCTGCAGGTGTGATGCTGCTAAACTCAGTCCGACTGGTGCTCTCTTGGGCGGTCGTCCAGGCCTGGAACTGCAAAATGGTAGAGAATTACCGTTTTTACGAGAGGGGATTCAATTAACACTAAATATGTTTATATAGTATTTTAATAGATTACATGTTTTAAAGACTAACACTGAAATTAAACTACACCTATGAATTTGTATTCTTTGCATCATAATCATTAGTCAAAAATATGTGAAGCTATTATGGAAACTAAAGGATTTTTAGCTATGCTACTTGAGCTAGCAAATCATGTTAAAATAGAGCTTTTTCTTGGCATCGCGATGGTTTTCAAAATGTATTAGGGTAGGTTTTTTTTATGGTCAAATTGTCAGAAATAAAGGAAGCAAATATAGCGACCAAAAACGTTGTTTGGTAAATATGTAAGGCGTTAAAATAATGTAAAAATAATTCAAAAGTGGGGTTATTTCTAAAAATATCGAAAAAAGTTGTTGGAAAAAGTTTTTTTAAATGCAGTTTCTAGCCCACATGCAAAATTTCAGCTGCATAAGATAATTTTGAGTTTTTACCCACCACTAAAATTTATTTTCCACTTTTAATGAACACTTTACTGATGACACTGTGTTCTTTTTTGTCTTAATATTGGTGTATTACTTTCAGACACAAACTACGTTTTTAAAAATACTTTTTTTATGAAGTTACCTTATACAGGGTCAAATACAAATAAACTTTGCATCACATGCGACCAAATTTTAATAGCCCAATTTTGATTTTGTAGAAAAACACACATTTAATATGGCGGTACTATAATGAAAATGTATCTGAAATAAAGCATTGTCAAAATGAAGAAGTTTTATGTAGGTTGCGTTGAGTCTTATTTTGCAAAAGTGGTGCAATTTACAAAATATGGGTAAAAAAATCAAAATTATCTTATGCAACTAAAATTTTGCATGTGGTTAGAAACTGCATTTAACAAAACTTTTTTCAATAACTTTTTTCGATATTTTCAGAAATAACCAAAGAATTATTTTTTGGAAAAAATTAAAATTTGACAGATAATGCGAATCACGTGACTACTAGTTTTTTGCTTAATTTTTATCTTGATCGCAGCAGAACTTGATGCCAAAGTCAAATTTCGAATAAAGTTATTAATAAAAAAAAATCCCATATGATGCGGACTTTACTGGTCACACTGCATATATATTTACGTGAAAACGCCGCAATTTTTCTAACCGGATTTTATATAAGGGCCCCATAATTCCCTTTAAAATTTATCACTTTTAAACGTTTTATAAAACTCCAGCTTTGGGTATTTATTTTCTGAGGAAAATTATCCAACTGACCACCGCACGATATTGCCAACTCACGGTTAAATTGCAAGACAGCATAATAACAGGCCGTGCTATGATTGACTGCCCTACACCAATCGCATTCGAAATAAGGAGGGGTCATTATTGGAGTTTTTTTAGGAAAAAGTTAAAAGCCTCATTTTTAAAACGTCCGATATTTTTAAACCTTTGCGGAATATAAAACGCTATGTATGTTCATTATTTTTTTTAAATGGTATGTGCCTATTGTACCAAATTACAAAAATATCTGTCACTTTTTCCTTTCAACCCTAGGTAACGTGGGTTTTTCCACAAAAAAAAAATATCTATATAGAATCGTAGTTAAGTTGAATAGTTCATCAACCAATTTTTTTTTTAAATCATTTTTTTAATATTATATTTTTGTATACAGGGTGTCCCGAAATTAGCTGACAATATTTTAATGGGATAAAATACATTCAAAAATAAGACTAAAATCCTATATTAATATACCTTTAAAAACGCTTCGCTATGGGGCTAGAGCCCCCCGAATTGGAGCTATGAGAAGCAGTTCAGTTTTTTTACAATATCTCATAAACCGATTAGGATATCAAAACAAAATTTGATACATGTTTTACCCCTAACTAGCCGCAATAAATGGTTTAATTAGCTTAACTGTATTTTTTCCAGTGGCGTCCCACTGGGTAGGTAGTTGGGAGAATATTACCCTAAGTTTTTTATTTGTATGATTTTTTTAACTTTAGGTGCAATTTTTAGAAGTCTTGAAGTATTTTGTTGAAAAAAGGTACTCTTGTTTCATTGCGGTAGGATTCACCATTTTCCAGTAAAATCGATTATAAAATTTTCGGTTTTTTGAAATCCGGTGAAAAGGCTAAGTTTTTTTTGCATATCTCAGCAAACACTTAATATTAAAACATGAAATTTATTAGAAGTTCTACTAGCGACAAGTAATAATAATACATAATAAACTTGGGGATTAATTAGATAATGTACCACTGGATTTACGTTTAGGGCACTTCTTTCAACATGATGGGGCACCAGCTCACTACGGACGTCAAGTGAGGAATTGGCTTGAAGAAAATTACCAGGTGGATTGGCCACCAAGATCACTTGATTTAAATCCCCTTGATTATTATTTTTTGGGACACATGACTGGTACTTGCTTAAGAATTAGTTTCCCGTGCCAATCAAATTTGATTTGCAATTTGTTATTCTTTTTTGATTTATTTTAAAACTCTCTTAAAATCTCCATGAAAATAAACATTTAATAAACAAAGGAATCTAAAAATATGTTTAATTTAAAAACGTTACATTCTGTCAAATTACAATAATAGAAGGTTTTATATTAACAAAAAATTTAAAATAAAAAAAAATACATCAAAACTATGAAATTAAAAAAATAAATGTAATATTTACTTAAGGCTCCACCCCGTGCGACGTCACTGGAGAAATATTTTAAAGTAACATCCTTTAATACATATGCCTTGTCGCTAGTAGAACTTCTAATAAATTTCATGTTTTAATATTAAGTGTTTGCTGAGATATGCAAAAAAAACCTTAGCCTTTTCAACGGATTTCAAAAAACAGAAACTTTTAAAATCGATTTTACCGGAAAATGGTAACTTCTACCTCAATGAAACAAGAGTATCTACCTTTTTTCAACAAAAGACTTCAAGGCTTCTAAAAATTGCACCTGAAGTTAAAAAATCCTAAAACTAAAATAATAAACTTAGGGCAATATTCTCTCAACTACCTACCCAGTGGGACGCCACTGGAAGAAATAAAGTTAAGCTAATTAAATCGTTTATTGCGTCTTGTCATGGGTAAAACATGTATCAAATTTTGTTTCGATACCCTTATCGGTTTTTGAGATATTGTGAAGAACTGCGTATCATGGCTCCAATTCGGGGGGCTCTAGCCCCATAACGAAGCGTTTTTGAAGGTATATTAATAGAGGGTATTAGTCTTATTTTTAGATGTACTTTAATTCCTTAACATATTATCAGCTAATTTCGGGACACCCTGTATAATATCATAAGAGCCGATACAAAATTTTCTCTCGAATAATATTCGACAAGACTATTTCACGAGGAAACAATAAAAACACACTGTTTATTTAGCAAACTAGAAACTTTATTTTACTAATATTAAACGTAGAGTTGTTATAAGTAGTCGTTTGTCCATTCTTTTCTATCAAAGCATGGTTTTGGGTATGATTGACTTGCATTTAAGAAGTCGAAGGTCCACATGAATCATTTTTGTTGTTCTGAGATTTTCGATGAGCTTCAGATGATGACTAGGATCTAGCTGCTGATATGGTTTCAGGGATTTTGCGTTTGAGTGGCCTGTTAACTTAATCAACCCTTGTCCCCAACACCTTGTTTAAATAGGGCAGATACAGCGAAAGATCTATGAGAATGAATTGTTATTTGATGCTTCTTCGTATCTATTCCAATTCTTTCCGCTGAAGTTTTGGTCCACTTAGATACTGTATTTATTCCTAGTGGAGTAGTTTTGAACCAACATCCCTTCTGCCAGTTTGGATGAACGAAGAGAAATATTCTGTCTGTGGAATGTTTGGTCCTCTTTTTTCCAATAATTTTAAGAATAATCTTACAGGACAAAAGTCTTTGTTTGACAAATTTCTTACCAACTAATTGCTGTTTGCCAATCCTTTTGTCCCACCTTGAACTGTCTTGGAAAATATGCTGTTATATTCAATTCGTCCGGTAAATTCTCCCATAGTATCAAAGTCCTTTTGAAAATATTGAATTTTGCAATTTACGGCCTCATTCAGCCTCTGCAAGCTAGTTCAAATGAGCAGAGATGGAAACACTTTTGTTGTGCTTCATCTGGGTTTTCTTCATTGTAGCTTTGCAATATTGTTAGTAAATCTTTGGTAGATAATGCTTTTGAACTTACTTTCCTCTTTACCTGACAACTTTGGAGCTGCTTTCTCTTTGCGTCTCTTGCCATTCGCGCATTTTTAAAGAAAATATACGTAAAAGGGTCAATCTTTATTTCGTATTCTGTAAAATACATTTCTTGAATCATTTTTGCTGTGGTGTTCCATATAGCCCTTACAGAAGATTCTTTATAGTCTTCGCCGTTACCGTTCTTAATATTAAAGGCGTAATCTTCGAGGATTTTCGCCAGTTTCATCTCAGTAGTACATTTTTCCAGTTTATAATTTCTTACCATTGGAAACTCTGAGAACTGTGCCCAAATTGCGTTCTGGGATTTCTGTGTGTTAAGTGGAATAGTTTCAGCTAAGTATCGATTTTTTATTTCTTGGATAGATTGGCACCCAAATCTTGCATTTTCGTTTAAATTGCTCATTTTGTCTTTTTCAAACCAGGATGACATTTGTCAGACTAACAATAGTTTTTACCTGACATCTATCAAAATTATGCCGCTGAAAACCCATTTTGTTGATTTTGTCCAGGTGTATATAATTAAGAGTTTTTCCACTAGATATTTTGCCAGTATAAAACACTCTAGTGAAATAGCCAATATAATATTTTCAATTTTTTGTGGGGAATTGCTAATAAAATAAAAATTCTGTGGTGCTTAAGTTTGGCCCATAATATGTGTAAGGAATGACGTTTTTCCTTTTTATTAAATTTAAAAAATTTAGGTAAGTGTTCACTGTTATAATTTTGCTAAACAGATTTCAATCTTGTATTACTTTGAAATTCCACATGATATCACAAAGGAGATTCTTCTTAGTGTACATACAAAGACTTTTAAAAGCCCTATATTCCTAATGTCTCAATGGACCTATTACAATTTCAAAACAAAGAAGTAAGCGTTTAGCTCGACTAAATTGCTACTTTTTCGTTGTTTAATCTCGGATTATGAATCTTTTACTTTCTTTTTACTTGTTCCCCGAGGATTACCTGGATGATGGCTGCCGACAATCCTTAGGGATATATTACTTTCTTCTGCTTTAAAAGGAGTTTTAATAACTTCTTTTACTCTTAATCGAATTAGAATCTTGCTATGGCTCATACATGAAAGCAGGGGCGGACGGTCCATGGAAACAAGAGAAGCTGAAGACATGGAAAAATGATTTTTGAATAACTAAGGCTGGGCCATTAGGAAAAGTCATAATCGAATCTAACAAGTATTCGATTATTTCTAGGAAATCGGATTAATTGATCTTCCGACTAATCGATTCATTGATAAAATTGATGACCATCAAATAGTTGTATTTGTACTATGACCTAAAGCAACTCAATGTTTCATAATATACAGTGTGACCAGTAAAGTCCGCATCATATGGGATTTTTTTTTATTAATAACTTTATTTGAAATTTAACTTTCGCATCAAGTTCTTCTTCGATCGAGATGAAAATTAAGCAAAAAATAGTAGTCACGTGATTCGCATTGTTTGTCAAATTTTAATTATTTCCAAAAAATAATTGAAAAGTGGGGTTATTTCTGAAAGTATCGAAAAAAGGTATTAGAAAAAGTTTTTTTAAATGCAATTTCTAGCCCATAGGCAAAATTTTAGCTGCATAAGATAATTTTTATTTTTTACCCATATTTTGTAAATAGCACCACGCAACCTACATAAAACTTCCTAGTTTAGATAAAGCTTTATTTCAGATACATTTTCTTTAAAGTAGCGCCATATTAAATGTGTGTTTTTCTACAAAATCAAAATTGGGCTATTAAAATTTGGTCGCATGTGATGCAAAGTTTATTCGGTTTTTGACCCTGTATAAGGTAACTTCATAAAATAAGTATTTTTGAAAACGTAGTTTGCCTCTGAAAGTAATACACCTTAATATTAAGACAAAAAGAACACAGTGTCATCAGTAAAGTGTTCATTAAGTGGAAAATAAATTTTAGTGGTGGATAAAAAATTAAAATTACCCTATGCAGCTGAAATTTTGCACGTGGGCTAGAAACTGCATTTAAAAAAACTTTTTCTAACAACTTTTTTCGATATTTTTAGAAATAACCCCACTTTTGAATTATTTTTACATTATTTTAACGCCTTACATATTTACCAAACAACGTTTTTGGTCGCTATATTTGCTTCCTTTTATTCCTTTATTTCTGACAATTTGACCATCAAAAAAACCTACCCTAATACATTTTGAAAACCATCGCGATCACACTGTACATAATCTAACAAAATAACTATATAATTTAAATCTGCACTAATTATGATAATGTATTCAGTTTCCTTTATTATTGTTGTTATTTTAACCGAAATACCAAAATTCCCATATATCGATTAATCAAAATATCGATATATCAATTAGTCGGAAATTCGATATATCGATTTAGTCTCTATTGCAGATTCAACTGATTCAATGATGCGCTTCTGTTAACCTTAATCTGGACGTTTTTCTTCGCAAGAAGTTTTTGGGAACCCTTTTTACATAATAGGGCGGCAAGGTAAAGTATAATTACTGATTATGTTGTATGTGGACTATATAAACCTATAAGACCGGCCACGGTCTAACAGCCGTTGCAAAGTAGTTAAAATTATGGTTCTGACAGAATTATTTTAGCTTTTGTTTATTTGTTTGTTTTAGTAAAAAATATCTAACGATTGATAACAAATATGAAAATACGAACGATAAAACATAAATGCGTATTCTAAATAAAGAACTGTCATTCGTTTAAAACAATTTCTTATTTCTCCTAATAAACGGCTGTGTCGTACATGTTTATAGTGTCGAATGCGCGAACATGGGATTTATACCTATACAGGGTGGCCCTTTAGTGTGGCAAAGTACAATAGCTCCGTTACTATTTCAAATACATTAAAAATATTAATACAAAAGTTAAAGGGCAGTAAGTGACTTATAACGTAAAATTATTTTTAACTCTATAGGGTGGCTCAAAAAAGCGGAACAAGAAAAAATGTACTTTTTTCAAATGGAACACCCTGTATATTTTTTCATTTTTAAATTCCACATAAAATTATAATTATTTTTTATTAAATACATTATTAGTCTATACTTTATAGTTTCCGAGATATTGACTCTTGAAAAGTGACATTTTTGAACTTTGACAGCTTCTAGCTTTCTAACAGTACGTCTTAGAGCAAAACGGCTTACATGTCCCTATCTTTAATTTTTGTTATCTTCCCAAAAAAATCAACTTCCGGTTAAACCGGATGTTACTCGAAAGCAGGAAATATAGTTGTTCCGGTTTAACTGGAAGTTGATTTTTTTGGGAAGATAATAAAAATTGAAGATAGGGACATGTAAGCCGTTTTGCTCTAAGACGTACTGTTAGAAAGTTAGAAGCTGTCAAAGTTCAAAAATGTCACTTTTCAAGAGTCAATATCTCGGAAACTATAAAGTATAGACTAATAATGTATTTAATAAAAAATAATTATAATTCTATGTAGAATTTAAAAATGAAAAAATATACAGGGTGTTCCATTTGAAAAAAGTACATTTTTTCTTGTTCCGCTTTTTTGAGCCACCCTATAGAGTTAAAAATAATTTTACGTTATAAGTCACTTACTGCCCTTCAACTTTTGTATTAATATTTTTAATGTATTTGAAATAGTAACGGAGCTATTGTACTTTGCCACACTAAAGGGCCACCCTGTATGTTTATTGTTGTATAATTTGTGCTGGTCTTGGATTTTTTGGTAGGTATATTATTTATATACCTACCTCTCTAGCGTTTACTTCTCAATTTGTGCCAGACCAGTAGCAGCGTGCCAAACATGTCCGAATACAAATGGCGAATTTTCTCGCATATTCTAGCAAAGCGAATATAAATAAAATAATAATATAGTCGTTTTCAAAACCTTCTATATAAAACAGAATAATTTTAGGCATTATAAAATGAAGTCAAGAAGCATCCCTTCTCATTAATAAAATATAGCAAAAAATAATTAGAATGAAAACTGATAATGTAAATAACATTAATATTTATAAGTATACAAATAAAAACCATTTGTATAACTAGAATACAACGTAATAAATAAATCATTGCTTAATTCAAATTATTGCACTACAATTAATTATGGTAGCGTTTTCAATTTCCTTTATTATTCCTAAGTTAATCGAAAACCAAATTCCTTCACTTTACTTGTATTAAGAATAGGCATTATTTTTTGCTGTATGTGTTAGAGTTCTCAATATTTGAATTATTTATCGCAAATCTGTTTTTATTTCATGGTATTGGAGCAGTATCCACCATAGACTTCTTATAGAATAGACTAAGCCATTCATTAACGAATAGCCTGATTTTTGCATCAGACATTCGTACATGTGAAACAAAGACAGAAGAGAGAGATAACGCTAACTTTCCGACTCTGTGCGGAATTTTAATGGCTCAAGCGGCTTAGCTTGTGGCAAGGATTTTTAATACAATAATCTTTTATTGCCTTAAAACGTAAACAATATTGTCTATACTACAAGAAGTCGAAGAAATAACACAAAAAAATCTTAAAATAATAACAAACATATTCAAATACTCCCCCTCCAATCCCTCCATATTCAACATATTTTTCCAGCTGTGAACGAATGTGGTCAAAACTTCTTCGAATTTCTTCAATGCAAATTGTTTGAACAGCTTCAACAGATCGCTGTTTTAGAAGCTGTAAGTCGTTCTCAATTGGACGGGAGTAGTATACTAAATGTTTGAGGCGTCCCCAAAGATAGGCATCTGAAACAGTTAAATCGGGACTTCTTGGGGGCCACAAAACCGGACCATTCCGACCAATCCATCTGTGGCCAAATGTATTATTAAGCCATTCCCTCACTTCAATTGCAAAATGTGCAGGGCATCCATCTTGTTGAAAGTACATTTTGTTCCTAAATTGGAGAGGCAATTCTTCTAGGTTGTCAGAACGGAATGTTTCCAACATTTCAAGGTAACTCCTACGGTTAAACGTGTTTTCGAAAAAGTATGGGCCAATAATGCCATAATAAGAAATCGCACACCAGACATTTACTTTTTTGTAATATTGTGATCTTGCAGGAATTCTAAAACGGGGATTATTTTCGCTCCAGTATCTAATATGCGCAGAAGACACTTTCCCGTTTGTTGAAATGTCGATTCGTCGAAGAACATGATAAATTTATGAAAATTCCTGTTTTCACTTACAATTTTGTTTTTGACCCAAAGACAAAAATCCAAACGTTTGGCTTCGTCTTCTTCTTCCACCGTTTGATTAAAAGTTGGCTTAAATGGGAATATTTTGTTTGCCTTTAAAATATACTGAATACGAGTTTTTTTTACTACCTACATCAAGTTCTTGAGCTCGGTTTCTTAATGAAAGGGTAGGATTGTCAGCAACAGACTGCAATACGATTAGAAAATCTGCGTCATTCTGATCATAGTTTTTCTTTTTTTTTTTTATTGGAACCTGAACCAGTTCGCTGAAATTTTCGTAATAATTTATAAAGTCCCATTTTTGAGATGTAAACGTTAGGGTATCTTTGATTAAATATCTTTATCACAAAGTTGTAAGAACTTTCGCCCGCACCGTAACATTGAACTAAATAAACCTTTTGTTCTAAGGTCAACATTTTCATCTAAACACATCAAATTCTATTTGACAGCTTCAAATTTGCCCCATACGGAAAGCAAAGTAATAAAAAGGTAAAAAAATTCCTTGTTTTTACAAAAGATGGTAGGAATGCTTTTAAAATTTTAAAATAAGATACACACCACCCATTATGAAAATAGAGTCTAATAAAATTTTATATTAATATTTTTATTGAGCAGCAAAATTTCCATTTACCTCTAAAAATTAAAAAAACTAAAAAAATCGAAAATTTATTTTAAATCTCGGATTTAAATTACAAACATTATTCTAAATAAGTTTTCTAATTGACATTTTGGTCAAAAATGAAAAATAAAGGTAGTTTACTCTTGGGAGAAAAATCATGTTTTTGAAGTTTTTGCGAACCCTGTATAAAAAATCAAAATTTTCTCTTCGTGAATTCGCATTTTTTTTTAAGCAAAACTTTTTATCAAGAATGACTTTCTCCCGAAAAATGAAATTTTTCATCTATTTGTGCTATTGTAAACCCTATCCGCGGACAGTCTGTATAACTATTTATTTTTATATGGGTACTAGCTGTACCCCGCGCGCGTTGCTACGATACTCACTAAAACAAATTTGAAGGAAAGACATTACACAAATATCCGGCATCCCGACATCCCGGCATCCGTTGCGCCACTTTTTTTTTTATGCCGAAACCTTTCTCGGCCTGCACTTAACAACTCACCAAATCCCGGCATCCCGGTATGCGTTTTGCTACTTTTGTTTATACCGAAAGCTTCCTCGGCCTGCACACAACAACTCACCAAATTTTCATCGTAATCGGATAAATGGTATAGGAACGCATGCGTAACATACAGACAGACATACAACTATATTTCCTGCTTCCGAGCTACATCCGGTTTAACCGGAAGTTGATTTTTTTGGAAGATAATAAAAATTGAAGATAGGGACATGTAAGCCGTTTTGCTCTAAGACGTACTGTTAGAAAGTTATAAGCTGTCAAAGTTCAAAAATGTCACTTTTCGAGAGTCAATATCTCGGAAACTATGAAGTATAGACTAATAGTGCATTTAATAAAAAATAATTATAATTTTATGTGGAATTTAAAAATGAAAATATACATGGTGTCCCATTTAAAAAAAAAAAAAACGTCAACACTTGACAGTTGGTGACATTACTGACATATGGTATTATAGTCAAATAGTAAAATTTTAGTACTATAGATTGCCCAAAACCCGGATCCGATATCACTTTTCGTTCGCCTGTAATTAAGCCGTTCCGGAACATTTGCCCAACCCTGTATATAGATAATTATTATTAGTTTTATTTTTATCTCCCTTTTAACTCTAAAATTAAAATTTATTGCAAAAAACGTTTATAATATTGCATGTAATAATAAAAACTTTAATATGTATCCGCCTCTGTATACAAAAGTTAAGAAGCGTAACGTGATATTAGATAGACACTATAGTCCCCAACGAAAGAGCTTTCCCTTTGGGCAGAGGGGCGAGCTACGCTCTTAGTGAGGGCTGTTGGTGTGTTGGCATATAGGGCAATAGGTCGCCATTATGTCCCTAAAATAATCAATAAGACATGCAAAGTATAAAATTATTATTTATTTATAAAAAAAAAATTATTTAATTTTAAATTAATGGAATACTTAGTATAGTGTTTCTTAGGTCAATTTAATGACATAAAACAGTATGAATTTCCTAACAATAGGCGTCCCAAACAAATAATTAAAATGCGTATAAACACTTATAAGTTTGTTTTACATTAGGTGTTTGTACATTCTACACTTTATAAACCCACTGTATATATAATAATATTATATTAAAATAATAAATAAGGTAACTCAAAAATTCTATACACAAAACTAAAATCAGAAAAATAAACCTGACACGGCACGACACTGCTCAGAAAATGCTTTAATTTTTTTACCAGAACTCCATTCTCGGACCATTGTCCAGCCCGTCCACAAGTTCCAAAATACGTATATTTTATCTTCGTCTCTTCCACGCCATCGGCGGTCACTGGCCTATCTCTGTCTGACAGAATCGATCGTTGAACGGGCTGGAGACCGCTTCAGCTTATACCAGCCGCTTTAACTGGCGCTTGTATCCCTTGGCAACCGCAACAAATTATATGCTGTTGCCAATTTTTCAAAATTTTCGGATTTGTAAGCACAATGTAAGTATATACGAGAAGCAAGGGTTTGTTAATTAGTTGTTTTTAAACACTGAGAAAACTTTTTGTCTTGGTTTCAGTTGTATTGTTTCTTAAGGACTAAAGAATGTATTATTATAACAATGAATGGCTTGTTATTTTTTTCTGTCACACTCAAAACTCCTCGGTTTAAAGTATATTTGCAAACTAGCTTTCAAAGAAAGTTACTGACTAACAATTGAATACTGATATAAAAGAAACATTTTTAATAAAAAAAAACTTAAAGAATTGAAGAAGAATGATCTGTCCGGCCACCCCTGGTTGTGAGGTCGGTCTCTTTGAGACTGTTTACCGCCGTTTGTATGCCGTATGGAATGATTGGAATGTCATTACACTGACTTTGGATAAATTATACCTACATGTAGTTCGGTATGCTGCCGCATTCTGCCGCGGCGACACGGGTTCGATTCCCAGCCCGGGTGTACGCAACCCAAAAATCTTAGAAGGAAGAATGCAATATGACAGTAGTTGAGTCCTGAATAGGACCCACTGACTGGGGCGAATAACCCTACTCTTTAGGGGACTGACTAGTACATACGCGTGGTTCGGATCCCATGTCAAAAACTTTAGGCCCGTCTGGCTATTACCCACACGTTAAATAAAAGGATACATAAAGCCGTTCGGCTGCAATATAATGATAACATGATAACTCTCTTTTAATCAACAATCTATATGTTTAAAATGGTTCTATCAGTAGCGCAAAACCTATTTTTTGATATTTTTGTACAGATTAAAAAATGCACTAGCAAAAGAAAATTAAAATACAAAAATGATTTTTTTTTTTTAATTTTAGTCAATTAGTATTTGCATAATGATTTTTAGGAAAGCAAAATATATCGAAATATAATATTAGTCAGAAGTGGTATATACAGTGAGGACCTAAAGTCCGTCCCCCCCCCCCCCTCTAACTTCTAAACCGTTCTTTATATTTTATTGAAATTTTGAACGATAATATTTGAGTAAGTCTTGTACTTTTTGACATACCAATGACAGCTTTAAATGTCAAGATGACAGCTGAGTCTGCTTTTGGAATATTTTTTTGAATGGAACACCCTGTATATTTTTACATTTTTAAATTCCACATAAAATTATAATTATTTTTAATTAAATGCAATATTAGTCTATACTTCATAGTTTCCGAGATATTGACTCTCGAAAAGTGACATTTTTGAAATTTGACAGCTTATAACCTTCTAACAGTACGTCTTAGAGCAAAACGGCTTACATGTCCCTATCTTCAATTTTCATTAGCTTCCCAAAAAAATCAACTTCGGGTTAAACCGGATGTTACTCGAAAGCAGGAAATATAGTTGTTCCGGTTTAACTGGATGTTGATTTATTTTTGGAAGATAATAAAAATTGAAGATAGGGACATGTAAGCCGTTTTGCTCTAAGACGTACTGTTAGAAGGTTATAAGCTGTCAAATTTCAAAAATGTCACTTTTCGAGAGTCAATATCTCGGAAACTATGAAGTATAGACTAATAATGCATTTAATAAAAAATAATTATAATTTTATGTAGAATTTAAGAATGTAAAAATATACAGGGTGTTCCATTTAAAAAAATATTCCAAAAGCGGACCCAGCTGTCATCTTGACATTTATAGCTGTCATTGGTATGTCAAAAAGTGCAAGACTTGCTCAAATATTATCGTTCAAAATTTCATTAAAATATACCGTACGGTTTAGAAGTTAGAGGGGGGGGGGGGACTTTAGGTCCTCACTGTATAAAGTCAAAATTTTATCGGTAATTATTTATTATATCAACTTTAAGGATTATTTCAGGAAAAATATAAATGTTGTAATTGATGGTAAAAAATTGGAATTAGTAAACAGTTTTAAATATTTAGGAATAATTACTGATTCAAAATAAAAAAAATTTAATTATTTTGAAAGTATCATATCGAAGATTGCCGGAAAAGTAGGTTATTTTAAAAGAATCAGTTCTAATTAAAGTTTGTTTTCTAAAAAAACTGTATTTAATACAGTAATATTGTGCTAGTGAGGAAATATTTGACAAATTACAAATTTTACAAAATAGGGCAATGCGGATTATTTTAAATTGTGGCAAATATACAAAAATAAATTTTGTTAAAAAATGTAGATTAGTGTTTGTTTAAAAAAAATTGTTCTTTTAATCATGACCATCAAAATTATAAAACAAGAAGTGGGTAATTAACATTTTTTTGTGGATAGAGTGTCTAAAACATTAGCTTATAAGTCTATTTTTCATAAAGGTTTGATATACAATATAATAATTTGGAAAATTCTATTAAATCTACAACTACTACTATACAAGAGGATTAAAGAAAACCCATTCAATAATATTTTCAAAATGTCACATTATAAAACGAATAGGGGAGAGTGGGGGAATCGTGCGCAGCGGGGAATCGTGCGCATCAAATTATTTCATAGTTCGCGGGCTTTTAACCGTCACTGAGGAGTGCAACGCTGTCGCCTTTCTATTGCGGAGCACCGACACCATTAGTCACATCAGTCATAAACGCTCTGTTTATTTGAAATCAAGCAAATTTTTAGAATTTTTGATATCTGAAAATAAGACGGTGAGTCCATTTGTTTCCCTAATCGATAGAACATATTTATTTTATGTAAAAGTATAATCTTTGGCATCTATTGATGCTTGTTTTACATTGTTAGGTTAAGTAGTTTGCTAACTGAATAAAATATTATCATTTAATACCTAAAGGGGTAATGATGCGCGTGCATGCGCACGATTCCCCCACACGTAATCTATTGGTAATTTTTTCTTATAGATGCCTAAAACTTATACAAGGAAAACCACAATTCTTGCATATACAGCGGAAGATTTAAAAAACGCATTATTGGCGATAAGAAATGATAGCAGAAAAATAAGGGAGGTAGGAAGGGCCTTCAATATTCCTGGATCGACACTCTCGGAATAACTCGAAGCTTCCTCGTTTGGGTTACCAGCCTGTGTTTTCAGTTCAGAGAATATCTAATCTGAGTTAAGAGAGTACGTTTTAAAGCTAGCAAAGCTATTTTATGGCCTAACACCCATGTGACGACTAGCTTTTAGGTATCCTGAGCAACTTAACATTATCCATAAATTCGACAAAGGAAAAGGATTAGCTGGGAAGGACGATGTATGGATTTTTAAGGAGATTACCTGAGATAAAGCTACGCCGAAATACTTAATACTTTGAATGCGCACGATTCCCTACCCTCTGCGCATGATTACCCGCAACGGCGGGGAATGGTGCGCAAGAGCACTCTTGTACTTTCAGGAATATTGTACTTTAAATACTTTATTTTTTCCTAAAATTTATTTACATGCTGAGAGTAAACTAAATAGCCCTTTCATTACGGTATTTACATTTAAATTATCTACAATGACATCAGTGCTATAACGATTTCCGCTTAAGTGCGCACACTTCCCCCACTCTCCCTTAAACATTGTTTTTTTTTGAAAATTTTTTAAATTTCTTTGTGCCTTAGTAAAATTTATAGTTTAAATAATTAAATAAAGTAGATAATATTTCTACCCATCTCACACAATTTTACAATACTAGACGAAAGTGAAAAAATGTAGGCCTACTTCTATCGGACGCTAATGAATTTATATCAATAAATGAAATAATATAAATAAATTAATCTTCAGCTATGTGCTTATAGGTAGGGTGATTTCCGCAAAAATTAGGATGTTGCAATAGTAACATGCAAGAGTCTGATTGGCTAAAAATGACAGGAATAAAAATTTTCCTGAAACGATTAGTATTTATTAACAATTTTGCACAAAGTTACCTTGTTCGGTAACAACACGCAATTTAAAACAAAGCAGAAAATACCAAAACTTAATAAACTTTTTGATATCTGGATAAATTAAAATTTTATTCCGAATTTTATAAATGTAAAAATGAATTTTAAAAAAGCGCACACGAAGTGTCTATATTAAAAATATTTACCCATCAAACTTTACTTATTAAATCCTGTGCAGCATCCCTTTTACTTTAACTTTTTATGCGAGTTAAAATGATGCTCCAAATAAATGTGGATTTTTCTTTACCACGTACCTCCATTTTCATTATTCATTTTCTAATTTTTCCATCGGTATATTACGAAAAGTTTCTCGCGGTTGGAAACATTAAATCTGAATTTTTAATTACATCATTCGGGCAAACAAAAATTCCATTTTTACTTTTAATTAGTCGAGAGAAAAGCCGTAACACCCTGGCCCTAAGCTCTAACTGGCAAGGCATTTTTAAGAAAGAAATTACGCGAAATTTCTGTAATTACTGGGTCTTATAACTGGCGTTGTAATACTTCTGGACGCAGGTGGTTTTTCGGCTACATCTTTAATTAATGCCATTACATATTCATCAGTTCACGGGCCGAGAAAGAGAGAGACGGAGAAAGAAGAAGGGTTACAAGCGTCAGACCCAGCCGTATAACTGCATTTTGACGTTCCCCTGTTTTTTTATTCATTTCTTTTCTTTGATGGTTTCGGTTTTGATGAATTTAAGCGGAATCCAACTTGTCAATTTATAATACTCTCCATCGTGTATTTAGTTTTGATCGATTTTGCGATAGTTTACAAACGTAGTTCCGATACCTTGTGACTGTTGATTACTAGAAGTGACTACATAAAAAAATCTAATGGTGTTAAATCCGGTGATCGTGGGGACACTCAATATAACCTTATCTTTCAGTCCATTGTCCTGGGAGCCTTTGATACATATACTGCCAAGCAGACAGAGTATAGTATGGTAGCGCACCGTCCTGCTGGAAGTCCAGAAGATTTTCCATATAGTGTTCGTTGCAATAATTTCTAGTAATGCTGGTTCAATGATGTATTCTAATAATTGTAAATATATTAAAACTAAAAATGTAGTGACAAACTGGACAAATATGTAATTGAATTTGTATAAAAATACAGAGGGAAGCCAAAACACTCCCTGAGGCGGGTAGACAACAATGGCTGTTTGGTCCTTATTATAGGGCTCTATACGGGAAACCATAACTGCACTGCCATGAATGCACAGTAACTTCATCTATAGTAAAATAAACTCCAATAAAAAAGAGATTTTCCACAAAGAACATCCCACTCCAATTAAGGAAAAATACTGCTCAAGCAGATAAACAGGGAACACAAACCAAAAAGTCGCCTAAAAACTTAAAAACCTTAATATCATTCCTATACAAGTCAATAAAAACAACTTACGCAAACACATATCCAATGCTAAAATAGAAACTAAAAACACACTTTTACAAAGTGGGGTCTACCAAATAGAATGCGACAACTGCGAGGCTATCTACATTGGACAGAGGTAGAAATTTTGACACCAGGCTTAAAGAACACAAAACATCTATTTAAAAAAAAAAAACAGGTTTAGCCGATCACTGCATATTACACAATCACTCACGACGCTGTCAAAGTTCAAAAATCTCATTTTTCAAGAGTCAATATCTCGGAAACTGTTTAGTATAGACTAATAATGCTTTTATTAAAAAATGTTCAGAATTTTATGCAGAATCTAAAAAAAATTATATAAAATAGGGGTATCCACTTAAGATTCAGATCTTACCCCCCCTCCCTCCTAGGGGCTTGAAGTAACAAGATTGACAATATACGCAAAAGATGTCCCCCTCGAAATAAATATCAACGGGTCCGACCGTTTTTTTTTAAATTAACGTGGAACCAGATATTTAGCCTGTTAAATGGGGAACCCTGTATGTGTTAGTTGGATTGTTCCGCATCGCTATTAACTTTTTGACCAGTCCAATACCTGTAATAAACGTAGATATTAAAAAGCAACCAACAATTAATTTTTTTAAGTTTAAAAACGATACGAGAAATATCAATCAAACATGGGATAAAGCCGAAACGGAACGACAGCTAATTCGGGAAATATCGAATAGCCGATCCAAATTGGCAAGCCGATCTAAATTAATCTACAACAAGCGTGGCGTGAAAAATTATCCTGAATGCCCCACAATTGGCTTATTTATTTTTAATAGCCCGAGGGCTGATTGTCTGTCTGTCCCCGAGTCGGTGTTAATTGAAGGATTCCTCATTTTACGAATCAACGGTGGATGCTTAATCGACGGCCGGAGGGCGGATGCCGATTTACTCCCAATAATTTATTATGCCAGCGGATTAGTCAAATTCGATATTGGTAATACTACAATTTGTCAATTTATTTTATAGGTGCCAGGCGAAAGAACAGCGATAAATAATAAAATGAAATTGTTAGTTTAAATAAAATATATATAATTGCAGAAAAAGTGTGACATGATGTGGTTTAACCGGAAGTGACATAAACCTTTTATTTTTAAATGGGACAACTGGTATATTTTTCCTTTGTTTGACTCCATATGACATTCTAAATACAACGATCTGTCACTTGTCACTTTTTGTCACCAAGAAAATATATTTTTTCCAAATTTATTGTTTTATCTAGAGGGCTAAGAACACCTTAAAATCACTTATTTCAGTTCTTTAATCATGGGAAAAATACAATTTTACTATTTTTGGTCCAATGCTATGTGCTATATAAAATTTAATCTTTAAAGTTGTATAACTCATTTTTTTTTAAACGGCAACATGGTGGCTCGTCGGGTTAAGAAAAAAGAGGATTTATTGCGATTATTTTGATACCATACACTATTAGGTTTTAGAAAAGCTGCCATTAAAAAACTTTAAAAAGTTATCTTGGAACTTTCCTAAAATAAAGCATCCTTTGAGAATAAATTTAGATTTAAATGTATCAAGTAGCCGGTGACCAGCAAAACTGATAAAACAAAATCATGCCTTGAAGAAAATTGACATGCCGACAGCTTCTGCCAAAGTAAATTAGTTTATTGTTTAAACAACATGGAAAATAATAGTTTTACAAGGAGTGAAAATGTTGATATGTTATTAGTGTTTGGAGAATGTAGAAAGAATTAAGCCGATACTGCACGACTTTACGCACAAAGATATTTTAATTGGCGTCATCCAACCCGGCACAATTAGGTACCTAAAACTGGTTCCGACAATGCGAAATGAGCCTGATAATAATAACATCAACTTTTTAACTCTTTGTAAAACTAGTATTTTCCATGTTTTTTAAACAACAAACTAATTTACTTTGGCAGAAGCTGTCGACATGACAATTTTCTTCAAGTCATGATTTAGTTTTATCAGTTTTGCTGGTCACAGGCTACTTGATACATTTAAATCTAAATTTATTCTCATAAGATGCTTCATTTTAGGAAAGTTCCAAGTTAACTTTTTAAAGTTTTTTAATGGCAGCTTTTCTAAAACCTAATAGTGTATGGTATCAAAATATTCGTAATAAAATCCTCTTTTTTTCTTAACCCGACGAGCCACCATGTTGCCGTTTAAAAAAAATGAGTTATACAACTTTAAAGATTAAATTTTACATAGCACATAGCATTGGACCTAAAATAGTAATATTTTATTTTTCCCAAGATTAAAGAACTGAAATAAGTGATTTTAAGGTATTCATAGCCCTCAAGATAAAACAATGAATTTGGAAAGAAGTATTTTCTTTGTGACAAAAAGTGACAAGTGACAGATCGTTGTATTTAGATTGTCATATGGAGTCAAAAAAGGAAAAATATACCAGGTGTTTCATTTAAAAATCGAAAGTTTATGTCACTTCTGGTTATACCGGAAGTTCCATAACGTTGAGTCACCTGTCAAAAAATGCAGTTTTATGTCGTATACAAATCCCCCAAATTTGATTCCATTATCTTGAAAAACAAAAAAGTTAGAGGGGCGAACCACCTTCCGTGGACACCCAGTATATTCACGTATGGTTATTACAAAGGAAATCAAGAAGGTTTATTGCAGTCGTTAACGATCATCATCAGATAATGAACCTTAACTTTTTTTAAAATGAAATTCTGTTAGCCTCTCAAAATAGTATTTTTTAAATAGTTTTATTAACGTCACCATCACCCTATATAAACAAGCAAGTCTACTATCCCGGCATTCTAGACAGGTATTGGTCATTACTGAATAAAAATAATGGAGTTGTTTATAGACAAGAAAAAAAGAAATATTGTGTGGATATGACTCCAGAAATGAAACTAATAAATCAAAGAAGGTTCGATTTGTCGACTGACCGAGGGGATATCTGATATTTGTGCCGGACGCCATCTAATGGATCGAGATGTCAGCAAACACCAGTCAGAAAATGCCCCTATTCCCGTATTTGCTATGAAATTGACCCTTAACTCAATTTGACGTATAAATGTAATGGAGGGAAAACCTGTTTCCTTTTCCATTTTTATAAGTCGTAATTTTTTATAAGGTGGCCCAAAATTTTACAGTGAAAAACAAAAAGTAAATTGTAATCAAAATTAGTGTCATGGAAATTCCTTAGCATATTTAAGATTTATTTTGCTACAAACCAATTATCATAAATCTTGTAACATTATTCGTATTTTTCTTAATGCTATAATTCGGAAACCTTGTATTCGCCTGCTGACGGTATGCATACTTCTTGCAAAGTTCCAAAAAAAAATTCAAAAATTAAGTACAGATGTATGGCTTAGTCATTGACATGCCTTACTATTTTTTATAAAGACCGTGTTTATAACCCTTAATAAGAAAATGAAGCAAGCATGTGCATGAAGGTTTTCAAATTTTGTTTACCAAGTCAAGCACTTATTTTCTTAAAGGGAACATATTAATTATATATAACAAAATATACTTATGATAAAGAACCAGTGGCGAAACGAGGGAGCAAGGGGACCTGCCACCCACATCCTAGTTGTGTTTAGCCCCCTTTGGATATTCCTTGAAAAATTGAAAAATAACGGTTTTCACAAAAAATAGGTCCATTATACAGTCGTATCTCTGTCAGGTATGCTAGATAGATACTTAAGAATAAAATAAATACTATTTTTTAGAAAAACCTGGTTTTTATCAACCCTTCTTATTCTAGTCACATACGTTCAACCAACCTGTACGTATTGGTGTTGAAATATATTAAATATTCGTTTAAAATGGTTTTACACCCTACTAATCGTATATCGTTATTAATATTATTATCATGCTTTAATCTATATTAAAACTCTATTCGAATAAAGGGTGGAAAATATTATGCTTTTTGAATAATAGAAATGTAGTGGACTTTCATCTTTCATTGTCTTTATTTGTTATAACTCACAACGTTTCAACTGGTAAGTAACTACAGTCATCTTTACCTGAAGATTCTTCCATTCTATATAAGAATAGTTATTAACTATATTATGGAACATGGAAGCGATGTGATTTCATAAGGAACTTCTTTTAGTCTTCTTCTTCTAATAGTTTATCCTACAACGCGTAGACAGCTCCAGAGCCCATGCCCCCCCCCCCTCCTCGAACCCAGAACTAGTTATGACACTGCAAAGAACTATATTTGTATCTACATACTCTCATACTTATCACTTCTTCAATTTTAGTAGTTTAAGAAATTTATTTTTGCCCTACAAAAGACAATAGACTTTTTCCTGAAGTTCCTTATTAAAGAGTTTGGACGTGGCTTTATGGGCACCACTTAAATAATGTCCAACTAAGAAAGCAAGTTTGCTTAGAAAAATAAATTGTGATGTCTTAACCTGATTTAGTGCTATAACGTATTTCTTTTTCACAGTTCTTTCCGGAACTATATAAAACTCAATTACCTTGGGGACTTCCTTTATTGCGTATATATCGCACCCCAGCAGTTTATTAAATGTTCTGCCCTGATAAGGCAATCCGACTTATTTCTGGGGTGTAATTTTTATGACCGGCCACACAACCTTAGTGCTGATAGAGTTTATAAGTCCACATAAATATAAGTTGACGGAAATTCAAAAAAATTATTAATCAAGAATTTTTATATTTCTTTCATTCTTACGATGCAACGTCA
Organism: Polydrusus pterygomalis; assembly: GCA_963969555.1. Classification (NCBI taxonomy): domain Eukaryota; kingdom Metazoa; phylum Arthropoda; class Insecta; order Coleoptera; family Curculionidae; genus Polydrusus; species Polydrusus pterygomalis. The sequence goes on from OZ018379.1 coordinate 29,597,112, forward strand.
TATATTTATACCGTGCGAGCAAAAACTATTTGTATCAAAGAGGGCTTGGATTAAAAAACGTAGGGCTTGGTTTAGATCACAATGATATGGGGACGATATATCTAACCAAATCTAGGTTAAAATTTTGTCAAATTCATATTATGACATGATATGCCAAACTAATGAGTAATAAAATATGTAGACAAACACAAATTTATTTTTGTTGTTTACAAAACTAACAAAGTAACAATATATAAAAAGAAAAAAAAATAATTACATATCTAATAATAATAATAAAAGTTTATTTAAATATTTTTTTTACGTTGAATGCTAATATATTTTTTTGAATAAACTATCAATTCCGAACTCAGAAGTAAAATACTTGTATTGAGGTAAATATAAATTTAAAGTTAAATAATAATATAATATTTATTGTAAAGAATATATTTCATATTCAGGCACAACTAGATTATAATATAAAATGAACATGACAATATTTTATTGGTATATTTTATATCACTATAATATACGAAGATACAATACGTTAGGTATATAATATATATATTTATTAATTTTATATATTATTTATTAATGACATTCTTGAATATATCTTTTGGATTAGATAATATCCAATTTTTAATTTTATTTTTATAATTATTTAACGATTTAATTATGTTAATTTTTTTATAAATTGCAAAATAAGGATTTTCACTACTCCACATGCGTGTAAGTATTCTGAGAATATAGATAACCGGAAAGGTGGAACCAGGCTTCATCCGAAACAAATGTCAGATCTAATAAATCATTTATTTTCAATAAATTTTGGGTAAACCATTGAGAGTAATTCCTGCGTCTTTCAAAATCTGCGGCTTGTATTTCTTGGAATACTTGCACTTTATAAGGAAATACATTTAGCTGCTTCTTAAGAATATAGTCCTGCATAAATAAGATCTTCCCACTTCTTGGGACAGGCGTCTTATACAATTTGTTAGCGTATTTTGCATTATTTCACGAACGTTTGCAACAAGTTCTTCTCTTCTTACAGATGGTCTTTCTGCTCCTTTTTTGTGTTGTATAGAACCTGTTTCCCTAAACACAGCCACGGTTCTTTTCAGGCAATGATAAAAATCCCCAGCAATAAAAGCAACGTTAGGAAAATGTTCGTGAAAATCGTCCATGTACAAACCCGGATTGTATTGCCACTCACCATCTACTCTAACCTCGTTTCGAAAATACGCTTCAACCATGAATGTTCTGTGCTGTTCCGTAAAGCCCATTGTGTGAATTGTTCAAGAAATTGGAAAAATTAGCGATGAATCAAATTACTTGTAACGACTGTCAAAGATGACGGAATAACTGATTGATTGTTAATTCAGGTCGTTACTGACACCGAACAGGTATTAAGCTCGGCTAAGCATTACGTCCTTAGATGCAAGGTCCGCTTTGAAGCAAATAATGTTTGCTCGCACTGTAGAAACTTTGAGTCTATTTCATAGACACATGCCAAAAATACATGTGTGTTTAACTAAAAACAACCGGAAATAACCTAAAACCTGAAGACATTTTTGTTTATAAAAACATTTGACATCGGTCTCTACGAATCCTACAATTGTGCAGGAAAGAGGTATACCTACTATTTACTAGCGAAGAAACGATTTTGATTTTGTGTTTTTTTTTTTTGAAAAGTAAGTAAATGAACATATTGTTTTTAACTGTTTTATTGGCTACGATTGTACGTAATAATATAATTTTTTATTGTAGTTATTACGTAACTAAATAAGTTATGTTGATCTATTAAATTTAATGATCATTTCAACACTTATAATAATTGCATCGCAATCATGTTTCATCTTTGTATGGTCTGATATCTTCCTAAAGGTTATATCAAACAAAGGATTTCTCGGACAAACAGAAAATGTTACTGTTTGTAAAATTATTGACATTAGCATTGGTTAGGCAGATTATGGTATGGTAGTTCATATACCAGATGTATTACCGTTTTCACTAAGTAGGTATACTTTCTGAGCAATTATAAATAATACATGTATTATGAATACGCACATATTAACAACGTAAAAAATTCCGAAATTTAGCCCTATTCATCCATAGATTTAAATGTAAGACACTGTGTCCTATGAAACGTGAAATAAATATGTTTTGTCATATCAATTTCTAGTAACAATGCGCACTGAATTCAATCACCATTACTCAAAACTATATTTTGTTGTGCAGCTATATGAACACAAGGGTTAAAACCCCTTCAAAACTAATACTCATAATCACATCTCTACGTCTGCAAAGGATAACAGATGTATTGTGGATCATAAAATACCCTTCAGACTGCCATTGTGTTGTCCGAAATATCGCTGTAGGGCACATAACAGTAAAAGTATTATTGGCAATTGTAATTCTATACGATACAGATATGTTGTGGATGATAATAAAAAATAGGATCCAACAGCGCATTTACTGTGTTTGTATATCGGCTTTGTGACTTGTATGTCCCTAACAAAATAAAATCATTAAATGAATAATATTTTTTACGTCTATAAATGACAGAAGAGTTTTGGACTTTGGACTTTGGAATCGTCTTTATTTGTTTTAAATCACAAGCCCAGTCGTCTTAACAAAGAGAGAATAAGAAGAGTAGGACAACGATATAAAATAAATACAATTTTTAGCTCGAGAGACCCTAAGAAACCACCTGACGAAGACCAACAAGTCAAAAAGACAGGAAAAACCGTCTCTACCGAATCCCCAGCAAATGCGGTCATTCCTTTATTGGTGAGACACTAAGATCACTGGAAAGAAGGATTAAGGAGCACAGAAACAATATGCTAAAAGGAATGACCGAAGAGTCAGGTGCAGCTGACCATGTCTGGACACATGGCCATCATATCATGTGGTCAGGAGCTGGAAACCTGCAAAAAGAACCAAATTGAAGGAGGAGAAAATTTAACAGAACCCACATTGTTCTAGTGGGGCATCATTAGATATAAGAAATAACTAGAAATCTAACAAATAGATCACCTGAAGACGACTTGAGATACATACCAGTTGCAACGTTCTGATTTAAATCAAATAAGGACACTGCAAGTCCAAGACTCTTTTGTCATTCAAGAAACATCATTGTCTCCAACCTTTAAACAAACGCCACTTCTAGAAAGTAAACTGTTATTTGATATGATATAAAACCTACTGACAGTCACGTCAATAATTGTAATTCGGATTAAGCCAATAAATTTCGAAAATGAGAAAGTCGATGCCATTTGAAGAGGCGTTAAATGGAATTGTTTGGAAAAGATCTATTCAGAATAGTTCATTTGTAATGCAGACTACATCAATTCACTACAAAGAGGGCACTAAAATAGGTATACTTTATAGGAAAAAATCATTATATAATTGTAAAGTTAAATCTCTGCATAGGCCAGTATTAACCAAAAATAATAACTTTGCCAATAATAATATATATAATAATATGTCGTAGGCTAATTACAAATTTAGTCGTTTATAAAACGCCTAGTCGTTTTATAAATGACTAGGCATATTGTAAAATGAAGAATAAATACCGGATTTTTACAATTTGACTGAACTTTTTAGGCGTTCCATAAAACGCCGAATTGCTCTCAGGCTCATTGTAAATGGTTCTTCAATCTCGTTTGTTTTAGGATATGACTGATTATAACTAGTCGTTTTGTAAAAGACTGGAAACTACTTAGGCATTTTATAAAACACCGATCTATATTGTTGCTTGATCGTATAATATTTCAAACAAATAAATAGTAAGTTGGACACTTTATTTTTGTCATAACATAACATAACACTGCGTTTTCCTTGTTTTGCAGGAACATTTTTTGACTCCCTGCCCTCCAAATTTAGAAAAATTTGTTAAAGCTTCTCTCAAGGAAAAAATGTTTCCTTCCAAAACCTGAATTGGTTCGGGATACTCAATGCCTACGATTTCGTCTCTTGAAAACCATCGATTAAAAATTCCGTGCTTAGTACCAATTTGATACACTCCATTTTTTATTTCTACGATAGTTGACAATATATTTTTAAGGTCTAGTGGTCCCCTATCGAATGTAGGTACTTCGACCGCAATATTCAGAGCCAGAAATACAGGTTTCCAATCTTGGTTGGTATTTTGATTTCTTCTTCCTCGGTCATGTTTTCTTCTTTGCTTATAATATTAGTTAATACCTTTTCTAAGTCTTCTTTAGTTGTTAGTTTTTTAATTGTTTCTGTTGGTAAATTATGTAGCGAATGTCGGAACATGTGTTGTAAGAGTTACCGATTAATTTATGATGTTATGACAAAAATAAAGTGTCCAACTTACTATTTATTTGTTTGAAATATTATACGATGAAGCAACAATATAAATCGGTGTTTTATAAAATGCCTAAAAAGTTCAGTTCCAGTATTTTACAAAACGACTAGTTATAATCAGTCATATCCTAAAACAAACGAGATTGAAGAACCATTTACAATGAGCCCGAGAGCAAATCGGCGTTTTATGAAACGCCTAAAAAGTTCAGTCGAATTGTAAAATTCAGTATTTATTCTTCATTTTACAATATACCTATCTAGTCATTTATAAAACGACTGGATTTCTAATAAAATTAGCCTACGACATATATACGTTGTAGGCTAACATGATTATATAAATTGTAATTTAATCTCTGCATAGGCCAAGTATTAACCAAAAACATTAACTTTGCCAATAATAATTTATATACGAAACGTTTCAATTTCTTCTTTTTAACATCTGTCCAAAAACAGACGCGTAAAACATATTTTAACTTTTTAGCTCCAGGATTTTTTAAATGTTCCAGGTGTCGGGTCCCGAAATGACAAGTTATGATGGATCTATCTGCATGATTTTTTGGATTACAGAGCCAGTTCTAATGCTAATGCTCTATCGTTGTTTAAACAAGTTAATTGTTACTTTTTAGGGACGTTGAAAGCTTCAAAAGTTCTAAAGCCTTTTCTATGCCGAGATGTGATTGATCGGAGCATTTTAAGCTTTTGACGGGCAATAAGACTTTATGTAAGCGATTGAGTTGTCGCCCCACAACACAATTTGCCTAATTTGCATCTTGATGCGTATTTAATCTCATTTCTTTGCGAAAAATGTTCTCTGCTTTGACAGTGATCTATTAGATTTTAAGATTGTTGCGTGCCAAGAAATAATATTTAAATTGGATTTTTAAGGGCGGCAAGGTAAATTGGTTTGGGTTGTCATAATGTGTTTTCTATTTCAATTAAACATCATTTAATCATCTACTATTTACATTCTCGATTAACGACGAGTTGAAGATCATTTTATCCATTGATTAAAGTATCCGTTTATTATTAAGGTTGAATTCTCAACGTCGTTTAATTTATTGCCAACCTATAACCTATTTCGCTTTGCTTTTTCAAGTTTATTATTTTTTAAACTAACATTTAAATAAAATCAGTATCGTCGGCACATTACTTAGGTAATATCTGATATATTACAAAAATTTCAATTTATTTCATTGCTAATTTTAGGAGAATTGTATAGTGAAAGAACAATGACATAATAATGTTAAAAAAAAATCTTACCCGATATTTTTCGCTATACAATTCACCTGAAATAAAGTAGGATATTCCTTGATATTTATTAAATATGTCAATTATTACCTATAGAACATCAAGTCGATACTGATTTTCTTTAAATTTTGTGTAAAAGCTAGAAAACATAAATAAATCTATGCAAAATAGGTTATAGGTTGGCAAGCATGTTGATACTCCCACCTTAATGTGTCATTAATTAAAAACATTTTTATACGTAGATGTTGAACAAAGAATTAACTTATAGTTATAGTTTCTTTTATGTAGGTGACACCACCACCACCAAAACAGTTATAAAACAAACAACTTTGGAACATAAGCGTCTAAAGTCTGGCTGTTTACTTTTCAACCGCCCAATCAACGTTCGCAATAAAGCGCGGGAAATTTAAAAATAAATGTGTTAGAATGCGCACATAAATCGTTGTATTATTTCCTATTATTGAGGTGAAAAAATTTATGAAATAATAGTTATTTATGGTACTAGTGTGTTATGTTGAAAAAAAGCCACGCGAGAAAGATTTATACCACGAGGCCGTCAGGCCGAGTATAGTATAAATTCTCAAGTGACTTAGGAAACATAACACACGAGTGGCATACATTGTTTTATCCAAGTGGAAGAAATCATTTTTTTAAATAATAATAATTAATAATCAAAATAATCAAAGCTACTTGCGGCTCAGTAGCCTATAAATGTCAGAATGACTTCACAGTGACTTTTTTACATTTTGGTCAAAGTTGGTTGATTGTTTGGTTGCCACGGGCATGATACATTGTTATAGTCGAGCAAATGTTTAAATAAATTTTGACACTAAATTTGTCGATTTTCCCTGCAGAAAAGGGAAGCTTTTTGGAAGAAAAAAACCTATAAAAAATGGAGGAAACCGATGAAAATTACGTTCCTGAGGATATCCTTTTTCCTTTAATTTCAATATCAATGTGAATTCTGCTTGTAATTGTAATATAAATAAATAGAATACTACTTTAAATATGAACGCGAGTTATTTGATAGTTAACTTGTCTAAAATGACTGATAATGATAGTCATAACTGTCATGTGTTGGATAAAATAATAAACTAAACGAATTATCTTGATTTTCGCAGACGAAAAATAGTGAATATGGAAATACGTTCTAATGCGGAGGTTTTTTTTGAAGAGGATAGTTTAGTTTGGAAAAATTGGATATTTTTAAGAATGGTTTAGACTAGTGATGTTACAACCTTCCCAATTATGAATTTTATGTTTGACTAACCCTACTACTTACCTACGTTAATAATGAACTTACTGCTTTTACAAGTTTTGATAATTTTTGTATTGAGAAATCTTATTGCAAAATACAAAATAATTAATAAATCAAAAAAAGGGACACATGACAATTTTCGTTTTTTTTTTTAAATATTTTTATTAAATAATTCTCGTAGTCTTTAGCAATGTGCTACAATTTAACAAGTTTTATAAAATATTTAAAATAATTTAACAATATCATCTATGAATTATTAAAAAAAAATTTATCAGTCAGTATTTTGTAAATTTTTTTTAATGATTTTTAAAATTTTTTAAAGAGCTCTGTGATTAAATTGAATTATTCAAGTTGTTATATTCACTTAATCCTTTATGGAAAACCGATTTATATGTTAAATGTTTTGAAACACTACCTACTTAGACAAAAATATTTGTTATACCTGGTTGAATAGTAGTTATGATTTTCAAAATTTTGAGTTAAAAAATCTTTTAAATGAGAAGGCAGTTAGGTATGTTGAATTTAAAAAAAAAAGTACAAATCAAAAGAAATATTAAATTTTTAACATTTAACCACTGAAGTTTCTCTAACATTAAATTTATTTTCGTATATTTATCCACATTTAAAATTATACGCATAGCTTTATTTTGCAAAACTTGGAGTCTATTAAATACCCCATCATTTGCTGTATATAAAATTGTTGAACAATATTGAAACTGTTTATCTTCTGGTGTTAAATTGAAGTTATGACATATAAGTGTTAAATGGTCAAGTTTTGTATTTATTCTGTAATGTTGATATTTGTAGTATATAATATATGTCGTAGGCTAATTACAAATTCAGTCGTTCTATAAATGACTAGATGAATGATGAATGAATGAAGAATAAATACTGAATTTTTACAATTCGATTGAACTTTTTAGGCGTTTCATAAAACGCCGAATTGCTCTCAGGCTCATTGTAAACGGTTCTTCAATCTCGTTTGTTTTAGGATATGACTGATCATAACTAGTCGTTTTGTAAAAGACTGGAAAGTAGTTAGGCATTTTATAAAACACCGATTTATATTGTTGCTTGATCGTATAATATTTCAAACAAATAAATAACTTTAGTTTTGTCACAACATCATAAAAGAAATTAACGGGTAACTCTTACAACACATCTTCCGATATTCGCTACGCAATTTACCAACAGAAACAGTATAAAAACTAACAACTGATGAAGACTTGGAAAAGGTATTAACTCATATTATAAGCGAAGAAGAAAACATAACCGAGGAAGAAGAAAATTTAACAATTAATTCATTTGAAACGCTTCAAAATACCAACCAAAAGTTAAAACCTCTATTTCTGGGTCAGAATATTGCGGTCGAAGTACCTACATTCGATAGGGGACCACTAGACCTTAAACATATATTGGGAACTATCGTAGAAATAAAAACTGGAGTATATCAAATTGGTACTAAGCACGGAATTTTGAATCGATGGTTTTTAAGAGACGAAATCGTTGGCATTGAATATCCCGAATCAGTTCAGGTTTTAGAAGGAAAAACGATTTCTTTGAGAGAAGCTTTGACAAATTTTTCTAAATTTGGAGGGCAGGGACTCAAAAAATCTTCCTACAAAGCAAGCAAAACGCAGTGCCACACAAATTAGTGTTTTTGTTTTAAGGCTCACTTGAAATGCAAATATAAATGTCATTCAAGCGGACTGTGTTCAAATAAGTAAAATAATATTACTACTTTTAAATTATGTTAGATTACATTATGTAATTATATACCTAAATTAACGTAGCGAATGTCGGAACATGTGTTGTAAGAGGTACCCATTAATTTCTTTTGTGATGTTATGACAAAAATAAAGTGTCCAACTTACTATTTATTTTTGAAATATTATACGATCAAGCGACAATATAAATCGGTGTTTTATAAAATGCCTAAATACTTTCCAGTCTTTTAAAAAACGACTAGTTATAATCAGTCGTATCCTAAAACAAACGAGATTGAAGAACCGTTTACAATGAGCCTGGGAGCAATTCGGCGTTTTATGAAATGCCTAAAAAGTTCAGTTGAATTGTAAAAATTCAGTATTTATTCTTTATTTTACAATAGGTATACCTAGTCATTTATAAAACGACTAGGCGTTTTATAAAACGACCGAATTTGTAATTAGCCTACAACATAATACCTACTAAGTTAGAGTAATAATTATTGTTGATTATATACCTCAATCCAATTCTGACCAATTAAACGCTGTTTTGCGACCAATCAGATGCATATTATACTGAATATACCCCGCATAAGTGGTTATACCCCGGGCCACCTGCCACAACAATGCCAATGCATAACAACATCATAACAAGTTTAAAATATTTGATGGTTGCTATAGACCGTTTCTATAATAACAAAAATCCCTTTCAACAAATCAAGCTTTTGATGTTGTCAGATTCATGTCACATTTTTTTTAAAATGGTATCTTGCCGATTCGGTAATGTTTCAGTCGAAAATATAAGAAAAAACGCTGAAAAGACTATCCCAGAAAATACAACAAAAACAAAAAAGTATATATGGACCCAATTCGAGAAATTCTGCGAAACACGGCAGTATATATTGACCAAAAATACAACTATAATACAGCTTGCCGCTATATTGGAAGACTGGAGCTTTAATATGAAGAAAAAAGATGGTTCTGACTACAAGGAAGGGGTTATCAAGACAATGTGGAACCAAACAGCCCAACTGCTTCAAGAAAGGTACTTCAATAAATACAACATTAAATTTGATCCTTTTAAAGATCCTGAATTCCAAAAAGCACGTATGGCTAGAAATTCTAAAAGAAAACTGCTTCAGGCTGATCCAAAAAATCACCGGAAAAGTGCAAGAGCACTAACCTACGACGAGTACAAAAAGATGGTAAAAATTTTTGACGAAAATAACCCCGAGGATTTACAGAAAAAGTTCCATCAAATAGCGGCTGTGGAATTAGCATGGAGAGGAGGAAAATTTCTATAAAAATTGCCCTCGACAAAAATTCTTTTAAAAAAATTTTTGTCTCGCGAATTTTTGACAGAAATTTTGCACAAAAATGTCAAAAAATATTCAAAAAAATATTCACCTCTTATGATATAACTTATGATTATTTTTATATATCTACTTATTTATCCCTGTAATAAACTTGTAAAGTTGGTTGGGAGTAAAGTAAAAAAAACTTTACAGTAAAAATAATAATGAAATTTAAACGTTATTACGCGTTTAAAGAAATTGTATGAATACTTTTTTACATTTATAAGTAATAATTTTCAACCTAATATTTTGTTAGAGTTTTTTCGTTTCCTCTTTCATATAGTAGAATAGTAACGACCCAACCCATCGCATCGACCTCGTCATGCATTTCTTTATCATCACAACATCAACGGAAAATAAAAAAGGTAAATACATTTGTTCGGATATGCGCGGCTAAAACGAAACAGTTATGCCTTCACATTTCTCCTCGTTTTTACGGGGTTGATTATTTGTTTTTTATTATGAACCACACTCCCTATCTAAGCAAGAGGCACGTGACGTCTAGAATATTCACCGACGGGTGTGGGAAAACGAAGCTCTATCGGCATAAAAAAATATTAGCCTTTCATTTGGGCTAAGGCATAGTTTGTGTAAAATAACACCAATGCGCCCGTTCGCTGTCCGCGAATAGGGTTTACAATAGCACAAAAATGGATGAAAATTTTTATTTCTCGGGAAAAAGTCTTTCTTGATAAAAAAAGTTTTGCTTGTAAAATAAAGCAATTCACGAAGAGAAAATTATGATTTTTTATACAGGGTTCGCAAAAACTTCAAAAACATGATTTTTCTCCTAGAGTAAACTATACCTTTATTTTTCATTTTTGACCAAAATGCCAATTAGAAAACTTATTTAGAATAACGTTTGTAATTTAAATCCGAGATTTCAAATAAATCTTCGATTTTTTGAGTTTTTTTAAGTTTTAGAGGTAAAAGAATTTTTTCTCCAAATGACATTAAAAGCGGTCTTTTAATGACACCTGACAGGCTCAAAAGGTGTATTTTTTCTGCCTAGTCCACTTTTTCTGACTAGGCAGAAAAATACACCTTTTGAGCCTGTCAGGTGTCATTTAAAATTAAAATTTAAAATGACAAGTAAATACAACAATTCAAAAAATGTCATAAATAACATACATAAATATAAAAAATACGATTTTGCGTGAAATTAGAACAAATTTGGAGAAAATATTATATGTTTTACTAGGCAGAAAAGCAGATTTAATGCCTTGGCTGGTTTCCTAGCCTCGGCTGCGCCTCGTTTATGAAACACTAGCCGCGGCATTAAATCTTGTGCTTTTCTGCCTAGTGAAACAAATAACTATTTTTTGGATAGAGCATTAATAAATAAATAAATAAATAAATAGTCTTTATTAAATATAAACCAATTTATAAAATAATTATGTTCAAATTACGGCGAGATCTAGCAATGCTATTCATCTAACCCCTGTGGTAGGAATAAATAATTAAGTAAATTAACACAGGAAAGTTGTTAAAATAAAATAAAGTAAAATAAAGATATACCTATAAAATATATAATGATGGGAGCAAAGAGAACTTTTAAATATTATAACAATCTTTTGACGGCTTTCTTAAAGCTCAAAACTGAAGTAAGCGAGTTAACTTCTGGTTGTAGAGAATTATAAATTTTAACAGCATTATATGGGAAGGAACGCTGGAATAGTGCGGTCCTGTGCTTTGGAACATTAAACCTTTGGCAGTGACGTGTGGGTTGTGGGTTTATCATGAATGGCACTTCCACGAATAAGTTCATTAGCGGTCGAAATACATACATTATCAATGACAGAGAGGTATCAAAAAGTTTCAAAAACTGATTTTTGGTGTTACCAGAAATATGTATTTTTAATTTCACAACTGAATGACCCCGGAAATAACACAAAATATCTTAAAATAACAACAAATAATAATTTCATTTTCAACACATTTTTCCAGCTGTAAACAAATGTGGTCAAAACTTCTTAGCATTTCTTTAATGGAAATTGTTTGAACAGCTTCAACAATTCGCTGTTTTAGAAGCTGTCAGCTGTAAGTCGTTCTAGGCATCTTTCTTGGGGGCACAGAACTGAACCATTTCGACCAATCCATCAGTGGCCAAATGTATTATTAAGCCATTCCCTCACTTCAATTGCGAAATGCGCAGGGCATCCATCTTGCTGAAAGTACATTTCGTTCCTAAATTGGAGAGGCGATTCTTCTAGGTTGTCAGAAAGGAATGTTTCCAAGATTTCAAGGTAACTCCTACGGTTACACGTGTTTTCAAAAAAGTATGAGCCAATAATGCCATAATAAGAAATCGAAATCGAAAGAATCTAAAAATTTAAAAAAACTAAAAAATCGAAGATTTATTTTAAATCTCGGATTTAAATTACAAACGTTATCTAATTGGCATTTTGGTCAAAAATGAAAAATAAATGTAGTTTACTCTTTGTAGAGAAATCATGTTTTTAAAGCTTTTGAGAACCCTGTATAAAAATCAAAATTTTCTCTTCGTGAATTGCATTTTTTTACAAGCAAAACTTTTTATCAAGAATGACTTTTTCCCGAAAAATTAACTTTTTCATCCATTTGTGCATTTGTAAACCCTATCCGCGGACAGTCTGTATATACATTATGTCAGTAAAATATTTTCCTTTCCTGCCTGTTATTTTGTACCTTTCAATAAACCCACCAGCACTGTAAAAATGCCTATTTACCTTTCTTTAATGTTCATTACTGGACGATTATTGATTATTAATATTTAAAACGACGCTAAAAATATAAATTCGATTAATACTGAAACTGAATAGCATTTTGTTTTCGAAAAACAACGTTCTATTCTTTTGTTTGAATATGTATTTATTCTAAACACATACTAAGGACGCTAAACAAGCACCTCAATTAATTTACTCAAAATCAACAAAAGCTTTTTTATGAGGGAAAATAATAATTTTTAGATTCTTCGAATTCCCTAACACAATATTTTTACGTTACACGAAATAAATAATAAACTGAATTAAATTTTGTTTTTTTAGCTTAGGTCTTAATAATTTTTACAAAATTAAATTTTCATGTCACGAATATTTACCATACACCTACTTACATTTAGATAAGCAAAAAATAGTATTCCCGAAAGTGGCAAATTTATTATGTAAACAAAACCATACAGGAATATAGGCATGCGCACTGCAAAATTGTCATTTAACGAATGGGAAAATAGACGGGTTTGTTCGTGTTTGTTGGGGTTGTTTCGGGTTCGGGCTTTGACATCTTGTTTGTGTGGCCTGCCTAGACCTAGTTAGATGTTCAACTTGAAGAAATAGTCCACATTTCCACAAGATTGGAAACAAAAAATTGGTTTTATTTTACAAATTTAAACCAACCGAAAATGTTTTACCATCTACCGAAAAAATTCTAACGTTTCTACCGAAGACTAAGCTACCGAGAAGTTAATGAACAATTGTACCTTAAGGCCAGTGCTACTTGAATGATTCATGAGATCTAGGTAACTACCGCAAAATCTAAAGGTGATGTATATGTTGGTATACGATTATAGAAGTTATTTAAAATGTTAAATATGGCTTATTCTATGTAACGACTTGATATTACTGGACGGCCAAAACTCCAAACGTTGTTTTTCATGTGGAGCTGTCCGTTTTTTAGTCATGCACGTAACTTAAAGCCATCGGATACGTTTTGACTTGTATCAGATTTGTGTCTGTTGTATATTTTCAAAAATTGTGTATATTGTGGTTACTTTCATATAATAGTTATTTTCCTTACAGGTGCGTAAAATACAATTTTCGCATGTGTTAGGAACACTGAGGTCAGATGGTTGTATTCTAATGGATCGGATGTTGGTCATAATATACTGTGCAAGATGGAATCAGGTTCAGAGGAGAAATTACTGATATTAGACGTAAAAGGTTCGATGGACAAAATTTTGTTGGACGTTAGCTTTTTGTTTTCCGTGGATTCTTCTAGATACCCTCCGCAACGAAAGTTGATTTACAACCTCCTAGACTCTTAATATTTGTTTTACCCTTTTCTGCGTTAGCAGTGTGGCCGACAAATGATGGAAACTGTGTCCAGTGTACCGGGTGGTCAAATAAGCGAGGACGTCGGCTTTATCTCGGAAACCATTAATCGTACATCTTTCGGAAAGTTTTTTTTAAGAGTAAAGTGGTCAAGAGAAATTGCTGGAAATTACTTTTAAGTTCCTCATTTCGCCGCAAGGGGGCACAATTAAAAATTGTTTTTTTTAATTCTAAATTTCTCCGAAAATTCCCATATTAAGGTATAACTCTGATTACATCATTGGAAAGCTTAGACAATTCTGCATCATTTTGGTTTAAGACTCATTGGCGTACCGACCTTGATAAGAGTGGGGAAAGCTATTGAATGTGTAATTATTAAAATCACTGTAACTTCTAAAGGACTTATCCGATTTTACTAAATTAAAGCTTGTTTAGAAGGGAAAGGCAAGTATCTTCAATCGCCGTATCCAGCAGTACACGATAGTTTCTAATAAAATTGCTAGAGGGCGCAATTTGTATTAAAAATTATTGTTTTGGCAATAACTCTGAAACGAACAAAGATATCGAACTGCGGTCTTCACATCTTTTCTTGCAAATTTCATCTACTTTTCGATTATGATGTCATAGTTATACCGTATGATTTAAATTTTCGGGATAATATCGAAAAAACTGTTATTATTACAAATTGCGCCCTCTAGCAATTTTATTAAACACTATCGTGTACTGTTGGATACAGCAATTGAAGATGATTATTTTCCCCTTCCAAACAAGCTTAAATTTAGTAAAATCGGATAAGTCGTTTAGAAGTTACAGCGATTTTAATGTTTACACTTTCAATAGCTTCTCCCACTCTTATCAAGGTCGGTACGCCAATGAGCCTTGAACCAAAATGATGCAGAATTGTCTAAGCTTTCCAATGATGTAATCAGAGTTATACCTTAATATGGGAATTTTCGGAGAAATTTAGAATTTAAAAAAACAATTTTTAATTGTGCCCCCTTGCGGCGAAATGAGGAACTTAGAAAGAAAGTAATTTCCAGCAATTTCCCTTGATCACGTTACTCATAAAAAAATCTTTCCGAAAGTTATACGATTAATGGTTTCCGAGATAAACCGACGTCCTCGCTTATTTGACCACCCGATACACTTAGGGATTTTGTAAACTCAAATATCCCCTAACACTCTAACACTTTGCAATGTTCCCCCCATTTTCATAGTAGACAAAAGTTGTTTGTGGGGGGGGGGGGGGGGGGGGTGGTCGTAGACTTCTGTATTTTCTATAGAAGGTCAAGTAGTCCTCATTGTTTACCTCTTCAGAGATAGCAAAAGTTATTGGTAAATGATTTTTGGAATCAGAAACACGAATAATCAATCGGCAATGATCGTTTTCTTTATCTTTAATTTCGCCAAAGCCAAGTTTTGTAAGCTCATCTCGGCGACAAGCACCAGCCAATTTCCTCTTTGCTAATAACTGCTGTGTGCTAAATAATGAAAACTCCTTCTCATATCTCTATGACGGGACTTTTCTGGTAGTAAGTTTAAGGTGGCCTGCTGGCCTGTTTAGCGGCTTCAACAATGGAACTGGGTATTTCTTAGTCAGATCTTGTGTCCATATTTTTTGAAAAAATAACTTCAAAAAACACAGCAAATACTCACTTTTTTTTCGCGTACAAATATTTTTTAATTTTTAATATTCAGTTCTTTTAATTTTTTTTTATTTTACTCCCGCATGTTTTTCTTTTATCCCATAAACATTAGACACTCTATATCAAACCGTAGAATAATATAGGCTTTTGCTATTCAAATCCAAATATTATTAATATCTGTTGAACCTTATTATTACAACGAATATTCTTCAATACACACGTTTACATAAAACAGAAACATATAAAGTAAACAATAATAATTTTTGGAACATCATAGAGAAAAGGAGTGCGTTAAGATTTATCTTTAAATGAACTCTAGTGTTTAATTTAGAAAATATTTAAACAGCTTCATTTGGTGCCACTGTAGCGGGCGCGGGTATCTGGCTTAAGTTCTAAGCAGAAGGCATGTAGTTTGAAAATTTAGTGTGTTCTTCCGCCTGCAAGTACATTCATAATTGTCTAAGGTAAATATTTAGTATTATGATTGTCTTAGAATGTAAACAGCGAATTAACTTAATCTACTTCCTTTAAATTTACTGGCGCCAATTAGTGTATATAAAAGAGGTTCACACAGAGTTCCGCAGTAACTATTTTGTATTTTTTATCTATTTGTTGTCTTTATAATTTGATATAGGACTGAATAATATTATCTATCAGTATGCGTATGTAGTATGTATACCATTGCTGCCAAAAGATATTGGTACATAGTGCTCCTTGATTATTGTGCAATCCTTTCGAAAGGCTAAGTAGTATATCCACGTATTTTATATAACCAATGACTTCTCATAGAATATTGGATTGAGTAGTCCGTTCCTTTGTGATATTGCATATTCACAAAAACAATATGAAAATTTAGGGGAAAGTTACATAAATTTACTTTCAACCAATTCGAAGGCTCCTTTTAGTTTACGTTGCTTATAGCAACGGGAGATTATCGCGATGATTTTGTTAGTTCCTATTAACGTAATGAAATTAATATGAAATAATTTTTCTGTCAAAAATGAAGTGCCTTATAGCTATTGGCAAAAGTCACTCAGAAATAAATAATAAATCAAAATACATTTTGTTGCTAACTTATAATTTTTATTGATACTAATCATTTGAAACTGCGTAGACATGTAATTTCAGATGTTATGGTTGAAAATGAATTAATGTTTTTAATGTTCCTGAAATTTTAGTAATAAACCTCAGTTACTTACAAGTAAAATCAACTTCTATTGTAAGAATATAGTGCGTCATATTTAACTAAACTCATCGGAAATATGTTTTTTTAAGTTTCATTTGAAACTATGTAGACATGTAATATCAGATGTTATGGTTGAAAACGAATTAATGTTTTTAATGTTCCTAAATTGTTAGTAATAAACCTTAGTTACTAACAAGTAAAGTCAACTTCTATTGTAAAAATACAGTGCGTCATATTAAACTAAACACATCGGAAATAAGTTTTATTTGAATTTAAAACTATAAAGACATTGGATTTCAGATAACAAATTTGTTATTTAATGTTTTTCACTTTTTAGTAATAAAAATGAGTTACTAACGACTAAAATGAACTTAATATAAATTAATTCTTCTTAAAAAATTCCGACGAACTCCATGGAATATTCCTTCCTTTGCTATGCTATATGTTTAAGGTTGAAAATAAATTAAAATGATTTCGTATTCATTACATGCAAGCGATGTTATTTTAGCGTTTTTCTCGAAAACGGTTAGATTTATCGAAACAAAAGTAGTATACCTTTTTTATGTCAAAAGGTTAGGAGAATAAAAATATTCAGTAAAAATGCACATACAGTGTAGGACAAAAAAGTTGGGACCATTCAAATTAAATTATAGGCTCCTATTTGGCGCCCTCTCCAAAATGTGAAAAATCGGTGAGCAAATTTGTATTCCTTATCCCGAAAAAGCCCCATATACGAGATTTCGTCAAAATATTATGAGCGTGGCAAAAGGTATTGCAAATAAAATTTAACTTTAACACTCTGTAACTCTGTTAATAATCAATTTTTGAAAAAATGTTATAGAAAGTAATAGCATTTAATTTCGGTCTAGAATTATCCCCTATATTTTTTGCTTATCATTTCCGGACACCCTGTATACAGTGTGACCAGTAAAGTCCGCTTCATATGGGATTTTTTTTTATTAATAACTTTATTCGAAATTTGACTCTGGCACCAAGTTCTTCTTCGATCGAGATGAAAATTAAGCAAGAAAATAGTAATCACGTGATTCGCATTATCAGTCAAATTTGAATTATTTCCAAAAAGTGGGGTTATTTCTGAAAGTATCGAAAAAGCTATTAAAAAAAGTTTTTTTAAATGCAGTTTCTAGCCCACATGCAAAATTTTAGCTGCATAAGATAGTTTTGATTTTTACCTATATTTTGTAAATTGCACCACTTTTGCAAAATAAGACTCAACGCAACCTACATAAAACTTCTTAGTTTTGACAATGCTTTTTTCAGATATATTTTCTTTACATTAGCGCCATATTAAATGTGTGTTTTTCTACAAAATCAAAATTGGACTATTAAAATTTGGTCGCATGTGATGTAAAGTTTATTTGTTTTTGACCCTGTATAAGGTAACTTCATAAAATAAGTATTTTTGAAAACGTAGTGTCTGTAACTAATACACCTTAATATTAAGACAAAAAGAACACAGTGTCATCAGTAAAGTGTTCATTAAATGGAAAATACATTTTAGTTTAACTGAAAATAAAGTTTATCTATTTTCAACGATTTAATTAAAAACCCCTTTACTTTATTTTTTATTTTTTTAATTTCAGGCACAAGCTACGTTTTCAAAAATAGATATTTTATGAAGAAACCTTATACAGGGTCAAAAACAAATAAACTTTGCATCACATGTAAAAAATCAAAATTATCTTATGCAGCTAAAATATTGCATGTGGGCTAGAAACTGCATTTAAGAAAACTTTTTCTAATAAATTTTTTCAATATTTTCAGAAATAACCCTACTTTTGAATTATTTTTCAGAAAAAATCAAAATTTGACAGATAATGCGAATCACGTTACTACTATTTTTTTGCTTGACTTGATGCCAAAGTCAAATTTCGAATAAATCTATTAATAAAAAAATCCCATATGATGGGGACTTTACTGGTCACACTGTATATTAGGCTAAATTGGATAGGGTAGTTATTTATACACAGTAACACGTTATAGATAATTCGGAAAACGTATGCTCAGAACAAAGATGTATTTTTAACAGATATTTTTTCCAAGCAATGTTTCCCTCATAGCCAAAACAGAAATCATAAGGCAAAAAGCTTTTAGCAAGAATTTAGATTTAGTCAGTAATAATTTGTGTCGGGGAGAGACTGATGTGCGGCAGTTGATATACTTCTGGTTCCCCTTTCATTAAGGCCTTTAAATTAATTATCATTTGTAATCGAATTTTCCCGCAATGTAAATGAGAGTATCGTCAACATTTCTCTTACCAAAGCAAGTTCTCCCATCGTTCAGAACATAATAATACGTCATATAGATCAGTAACGTATCTGTGAGGAGGCGGGACACCTCCGTCCAACAAAACCAAAATTATAACAATAAAATAAAAATCACACATTCAAATGCAATTGAAATCAAAATATAAAAAAATTACACGTTTGTAAGCTTCTTGTCACTTGTGCGAAAAGTTTTTAAAAATTAAAACTTTTAAAATTTCAAAAGGAAAGAAAAAACTAAGTATTTTTCCACAAAATTTAATAGAACCAAAAATTAATTCAGAGGTCTCTACATGTTTCGAACGTAGAAACGTTCATCATCAGGAGACAGAAAAATGTATTGCTGATGGTTTTAGCAGAAAAGAAAATGATAAGTGGAATAAAACCTTAATGGAGCTTTTATCGAATTAATAATAATTGGTGTGTCGAAATGATATAATGTGAAGAAATCTTAACATAGTATAAAACAGTCGCTATCGCCCGTCTGTCCCTATATCTCTATATGTGCTTAAATCTTTAAAACTGCGCAACGGATTTTGAAGCGTTTTTTTTTAATAGATAGAGTGATTCAAGAGGAAGGTTTTTATGTATAATTAGCGACCCGCCCCGGCTTCGCACGGGTGCAATATCAGAAAGTGGCATGCCGGGTACTAATATATCGGGTTTGTTCGGGTTTGTATTTATACCAGCGGGTTGCAACGCATGCCGGGTACACGCTAGTATATAAATAAGATAAAGCATACTGAGTATTGGAAAAATTTATTTTAATTTATCATTTTATATATTTTTTTAACTTGATAGCCTTTCATAGCGACGCCACTGGTATAGATGGAGATAATCGTACACTGTTTCAGTGGTTTGTTGTTGGAATAGAAAATGAATTAGTCTGATTGATCATGGCTTAAATTTGATTATTTTCCAATTACTCAAACAAGCAAAGTACGAGTATCCAGATAAATCAACAAAATGTAATTGCGTAATATAAGAATTGTCATGTAATGTAACAATATTTTAAATTGGTATTGCTTCCGTTAAAACATAAATAAATGATTAACATTTTTTAACAAAAATTATTCATGGCAATTAATTTAAACTTATAATGGGTGGGTAAGTGTTAAGGACAAAGGACAATGATAATAATAATTGGTGTGAATGCTCATTTTTCCTGGCCAATATCTCTAATGCCCGGGCATTTACGTATGGCCGCTGCGGGCAAAGAAATAAATTGTATCTTCTCAATGCGACGCATTTTGTCCCCAGTAAATCGCTTTTTCTATAATTAAGAAAGCAGAACAGCGTCCCCAAAAGCGAATTGTATCTGTTAGAACCTATAATACACAAGACGTTGGTGGGGGTTCGTAGCCGCGCGCAGGATCATTGGTTTTAACATGTTTGTTGCGCATGGCACATCGTTGTTCGAAGTCTTCTAACTGTACTGTCTGAATTTGAATTTTATTTATCGTACCAATACCTGTTTCAATTAATTTATTTTTACTTCCTATTTAACTTTTTTTTTAACTTTGCATGTCAGATAAAGAAATAGAATATTCTTATATTACAACTCATCATTAGTATTGGATTTTATAATCTACTAGCGTGTACCCGACCTGCGTTGCAGCCCGGCATTATACGACGTGAGATAATAAGGCGAACAAACCCGAACAAACCTCAAACTCAACCGCTTGCCGGCCCGTCCACAATGTGTAAAACATAGTCTGTCTTCGTCTATTCCGGCTTCGGATCGATCGTTGAACGGGCCGGGGACCGGTTAGGTTGGGTCGTTCGTTCTCCCTACTCTAATTTATCAGTGTTTCTCTATAATATTA
This sequence comes from Polydrusus pterygomalis, assembly GCA_963969555.1. Classification (NCBI taxonomy): domain Eukaryota; kingdom Metazoa; phylum Arthropoda; class Insecta; order Coleoptera; family Curculionidae; genus Polydrusus; species Polydrusus pterygomalis. The sequence continues at coordinate 29,617,955 of OZ018379.1, forward strand.
TGCATGTATTATACATAAAAACCTTCCTCTTGAATCACTCTATCTATTAAAAAAAAACCGCTTCAAAATCCGTTGCGTAGTTTTAAAGATTTAAGTACATATAGGGACAGGACGGGCGATAGCGACTTTGTTTTATACTATGTTAAGATGGACGAGTTTTACCATCTCAGTAAACCATGTTGCATAATAGATAATCGTATGCAATGTTAAACGACAAGAACAATATCACACTATTGAAGCTATTTAATTTTTTGAGACCTACAGTACTGATTTATAGTGGTAAGTATATGTTTTATTAACCGTAGCAAGCAAATATTATTATGATTAATGTCAAGTTCCATTACAACTGCTAGTTCGAATTAATACAGTATATAAAACCAGATTATACCCCCAATAGAACTTGATAATTACTGTGAGTATTTAGAGCAATAATGGCTATAAACCATTCTATGGTCGTATTAACTCCTAATTGCTATTGGCTAAATTACCGTGATATTATCACTACACAACGGTCTAGCAATTTTCGTTGTCTTACAGTAGGAAAGCGCGTCGCTGTCACATATCGATGGTTAAGGTGCAAAACCTCGTAAGTCGGTTTTTTTCCATTTAACCTTTTATTCGATAAACACTTAGAAAAAAATATATTCTTTAAGCTTACTAAATTCCATTATTAATTTTAATTAATTTTACGGACCCCTGATGCCATCTGCCAAAACCTCGTAAAATTAATTTGCTAGACAGTACTTAAGTTAAGAAATCTCTTAATTCGACTTACGAGGTTTTAATACTAGAGTTACCTAGTTTTCCAAGTTTTGCAAGTTTAAATATTTAAAGTTAAAACCTCGTAAGTAGATTTTCTTTATTAACAACATTTTTTAAAAAGTATGTATATTATTGTATATCCCCAGAAAATGGTTCAGCAAATCATCTAATTTTGTTTAAAATACTTTTTCAAATTTCTCAATTCGTTTTTCGCTTCTCCTGTAAAATTTATAAAAACCGACTTATGAGGTTTTGCACCTTAACCATCGATATATTATTAAACAGATGTATAAAGAGTATGTGAATTCTTATAAGGAATAGAAGGCGTTTTGCTCAGTATACCTATAGCAAAGCAGCAAGCTATTTAGTTTATTTATTATTGGCAAACTTATATATGCACGAATAAAACCTATTAAAAAATTGGTCACAAAAGAAGTAAATATTATATAAGTGTTCGGATAATTCCAGACAGATTTACAACTTTTCTCTATCCCTATTTTTGTCAAAAACACTTAATACTGCCAAGTTTTATCATCGTTCTTAGCATAAAATAATATCTGTGGCAATATTTCAAAATCACCGAAACGAAAGTTAACGTTCCATGGCTTATCTTATCTCCTTCTATATTTTTGGCGTATATCCATCTGCTTTTGGCCAAATCTCTCCCCATGTATAGAGAAATCAAAGCCGGCGTAATATTAGTGAAATCCAATCCGTCTGAGACCTATAAAACCTATAAAAAACTGGCGTGTTAAATGGATCATGGAAAAAACCGCATAATTCACGATACGAACTATACGATTATACAAAAAGATGGTAGAATTTCACCCTAAAAAAGTGGTAAATTAAAACGTTAGGGGTCACGTGTTTGGATTTAGCTCATTGTATTTCATGACTTTGTAGTTTTTATCCCCAAAAGATTAGGTCTATAGCATCAATTGTTATTTGTCTCGTAATAGTATGGGACGACCTTATTTTTTGATGGACCTATTTTTGGTTAGTTTCTTTTAAATAAAGTTAAAATAAATTATTCACCTAAAGTATATTTCTTTCCACGGTAATCGCCCGCCTATTAGTCAGTCGAGGGTGACTAGGGTAGGAATTAAGAGAACTTTTCGTTCTGTTTAAGGAAGAGTATTAAAAGTGGCCATTCTGGTTACACAATGAGAAAAAAATAAACATATTATTATCACTGCAGGAAGATTCTCATAGCTCAAGCACCGTATCTAAATTTAAAATAAAAGGGAAATTTCTTCCCTAACAAACCAGTAATTTTACAAGAGTTATTGGACGATAATCCTGATATGCGAAAGCAATTTAATGAAATAATGATTAAGCTAACAGATAATAGCGCACGAATTGTCCAAAGAATTTGTTTTTCAGATGAAGCTACGTTTTCTTTGCATATTCAGGTTAATAGACAAAACTACAGATACTGGGCACAGGAAAATCCTCAGTGGTTTACAAAAAATCACACCTAGTATATTAAAAAGGTTAATATCTAAGCGGGCATTGTTGAAAATAGGGTAACCGGACTATTTTCCTTTGATGGGAGCCTCACTGGGGAAATATATCTAAATTTCCTTCGAAATTATCTGGTTCCAACCCTTGCCACTCTATTTTCAGATGATAATGATACTGATTTACCTAGTCTGATGGTTGCAGCAGGATGGTGCTCTCCGCATTATGCTGCTCATGTAAGGAAGTACTTAAATACAGTTTTTCCGGGCGGTGGTTAGGTAGACAGGTCCTGGTGTCAATTGAGTGGCCACCCAGATCGCCCGATCTTAACCCACTCAAATTTAGTTTATAAATCTAAACTTAACTCGTTAGATGCGCTGAAGGAGTACATTCAACAAGTAACGAGAAATTTCTCCACAAGTAGTACAACAAAAATTTTTAGATCGATTGATCTACTGCAAAGAGTTGGTGGAAGAGATTTTCAACATCTTATAATAGTTTATTTTCATACTTTGTCGTTTATCTATTTGTTTTAAAATTAATATTTCGTAAACGGTTGAAGATAGGTGTTGGACATGGATTATGAATAATTGAAGAATGTAAAAATATCAAAATATACAAAATTTAAATTGCATGTAGCATTATCTTTTATCTAAAAAAAAAATTTCAAACAAATTAATTTGGCGGGCCCGAATGATTTTTGATTGTAATTAGGATACAATACAGTATTTTTAGGTTCAGTCAAAACGTGCTTAGAAAACTAGTGTGGTACTATAATAATATTAAAGTAACAACAGGTGTCATTGAATTAATATTTATTTAATATCGTATAATACGATTGCTTGTTCTTTAATTAGGTATATATTTATTTTGACTATTATTACTTAATTTAATACCGTGCGAGCAAAAATTATTTGCATCAAAGAGGGCCTGGCATCTAAGGACGTAATGCTTAGCCGTAGAGCTTAATAGCTGTTGGGTGTCAGTAACTACCTGAATTAACAATCGATCAGTTATTCCGTCATCTTTGACAGTCGTTACAAGTAATTTGATTCATCGCTAATTTTTCCAATTTATTGAACAATTCACACAATGGGCTTTACGGAACAGCACAAAACATTTATGGTTGAAGCGTATTTTCGAAACGGGGTTAGAGTAAATGGTGAGTGGCAATACAAACCGGGTTTGTTCATGGACGATTTTCACGAACATTTTCCTAACGTTGCTTTTATTGCTGGGGATTTTTATCATTGCCTGAAAAGAACCGTGCCTGTGCTAAGGGAAACAGGTTCTATACAACACAAAAAAGGAGCAGGAAGACCATCTGTAAGAACGGAAGAACTTGTTGCAAACGTTCGTGAAATAATGCAAAATACGCCAACAAATTGTATAAGACGCCTGTCCCAAGAAGTGGGAAGATCTTATGGAACATGCAGGACTATTCTTAAGAAGCAGCTAAATTTATTTCCTTATAAAGTGCAAGATACATATAGCATATCATGTCATAATATGAATTTGACAAAATTTTAACCTAGATTTGGTTAGATATATCGTCCCCATATCATTGTGATCAAACCAAGCCTTGCGTTTATAATCCAGGCCTTCTTTGGTGCAAATAATTTTTGCTCGCACGGTATAATAATATTGAAGTAACAACAGGTGTCATCGAATTAACATTTATGTAATTTCGTATAATACGATTGGTTTTTCTCCAATTAGCGAATAATCGTTATTTAATTAAAACGAAGAGAGATGGCGGTCAGTACTTTGCATACTGTCAAAGAGCATGATTAGCCGGAAAGAAAACCAGTGCAAGCCAAGCGACAAGTTAAACAGCACGTGGCGTAGCTACCATTGAATATGTTTACAGTTTTGTGTTAAAATTATTACTCTAAGATCAGTTAAATAAATTAGTTGAAATTACTGTAGTAAAATAGCTTTGTATTTTTTTATTGTTGCTTCTATTGGGTTAGATTTGTATAATAATGTTTATGCGACGCCACAACCTTGAAATATATTTTATTAAAGGGTCGCCCTTACTATATGCCAGTCCGGGCAAAGCGGATAGATAGATAGCTAAATCCTTATTCACGAAAGCCACACACACAAAAATGAAGAAAAAAGTTAGTGATTATAAAATACCCAGTAAAGCTACAAGCAGCAATTCTGGAAAAGAATACGACGGTCTGGCGTGTGGAGAAACTGGAGAAGAATGAATTGCAGTGGATGTCAAAATTGAGCGCACGAACTCTGCATGAATTATAGTGGGCGTGGTCTATTTTTTTGTGACTTTTGTAGTTAATAAGACATGTTACTTTGATGTGTTTTATAATTATTCTTTATATTTTTTCTTTTGTATGCATCATTAGAATATATTTTGTTGTTCCTACATAAAGTATTTGTTATTTCCTTTGCCCTGGTAGTTGGGCAAAGCGGATAAAATGTACATTCGGAAAAAATATTTTTTTTTTCAGCAAAAGGGACAAAAAATCATGTAATAACTTATTTAATTTTGAAGTCCAGATAAATCCCAGTGCCACAGATTTTTTTTTATTAGAAATCGATAATTAATAAACAAACTATTTTTTTTTTTACTTAACACATCCGCTTTGCCCGGGCCTCCCCTAGGTATATATTTATTTTGAGTATTATTACTTAATTTAATACAATATAGATATTTGATTGTTTTACTAAGTCGTTCTCTTTTCACCGGAGTATAAAAGAGTATTAAAGATACTTTTAGTTTTCAAAAAATGTTATTTACTTTCATAGCGAATTAAATTGAAAATCCACTTCTTGAACCGACCGACGACGCGACTGAAATGTGTACATTTACAAATTATTTAATTTTCCGCCTAAAAGAACAGATTTGTTTTCCAAAGCGACTCAAGTCGACTGTAACTAACTTCTTCTAAATAACACTGGTAAGACGAGATCGGAGAATTTTTGTTTGTATAACCAGTACCTATTTTCTTAAAGAGTCCCTGATTGTTTTAAATTAGTTTCGCTTTTGGCAAAAAATGTTGGAGATTCAAAGTTTGTGATCTTTCTTCCCCCCTTTAATTTCGTTTTGATTATTGGAATTCCTTTGAATTTGATTTAAATGCTGCTATTAGTCAAAAGGGATTTCGATCGGCCTTATTTTTGCTGCAGTTTAATAAAATTGAATTTTCATTTACCAATTAAAAATTGTTTAAAAATATTTCTCATGTTTCAGGGGTAAACATATTTTGATAATAAAACGTTTTGTTACGAGGATTAAGAACAATAAGCAGTGCCAGTATGTATGCAGACTGCATTTCCATTATACACTGAGGAAAATACAACAGTTTTACCAAGACATATAGTTTGTATTGATAGCTAATTTTTTACTAACCTATATTAAATAAATTGCTAGTGTATTAAACCCCGCTTTAGTGTAACATCAATTCCAGCCATGCAAGAACAGTGTTTTTATTGGTAGTAATCAGTTCCGTTAGCAGCACAGTCTTGTTGAATAATGAACTACTTTTAATACAGCAATTTTGTTAAGACATAAATTGTATCTTCTCAATGCGACGCATTTTGTTCCCAGTAAAGCGCTTTCTCTACAATTAAGAAAGCAGAACAGCGTCCCCAAAAATGAATTGTATCCGTTAGAGCCTACAATCCACAAGACGTTGATAGGGGTTCCTGGCGATCGGCAATCGCGGCGCGCCGTAGTATTAGTTTTAACGTATTTGTTGCGCAGGTCGCATCGTTGTTCGGAGTCTTCTAGCTGTCTTGTCTGAATTTTAATTTTATTGATCGTACCAATATCTGTATTAATTATTTTTTTTTACTTTGTATTTTAGTATTTTAAACTTTGCATGTCAGATAAAGCAATAGAAGGTTCTTATTTCGCACAACCCATCTTTAATATTCGACTTTATAATCTATGTATGAATTTAACTATTTCAGTAAACCATGATGATGATAGATAATCATATGCAATCTTAAACGACAAGAACAAAATCACACAAGAAGCTATTTACATTTTTGAGAACTACAGTACAGATTGCCAGTGCATGGTAAGTATATGCTTTATTAACCGTAGCAAGCAAATATTATTATGATTAATGTCAGGTTTCATTACAACTGCCAGTCGGAACTCATACAGCATTTAAAACCAGATTACACCCCCCTATAGAACTTGATAATTACTGTGTGTATTCAGAGCAATAATAGCTATAAGGTAGCATTAACTCCTATTTCCTATTGGCTAAATTACCGTGATATTATTACTATACAACGGTCTAGCAATTTTCGTTGTCTTAAGTAGAAAAGCGCGTTGCTGTCACATATAGAATTAAACAGTTGTATAAAGAGTATGCGACTTCTTATAAGGAATAGAAGGCTTTTCTTAGTAAAACGTTAAATAGTTTGATTATTTTATAACGATAAGTTCATTGTGACAAACTAAACTTATGTCATATTATTACGACAAAAATTTTATAATAATTAAAAAACCAAGCACATTTGAGAAATTTAAACCTTTTCAAACTATAAAAGTTATTTTTAATATCCCTTTCGGTTTTTATACCTATTTTAAAATGCATGTATATATATATACGTTATCTTTAGGGTGGCGCTTGTACCTATCTCGAGTACTTTAAATGTTAAGGTTGTTCAGGGTGCCACATGAGGAATACAGTAAACAGATGTCCAAATAAATTACTTTTGAGGGCTGAAGTACCGTCTTTTATGGGTTTTAATTATCTAAAGGTTGTCTGTGTTTCCTTTTATTTTTGTACCAAATGTTTTCGTTATTAACCATAATAGGTCCGATTAAAAATATTTATTACTTAGGTATATAAAAATATGTGCGTCCCAACTCATGCGACAACAAATCATTACAATCACTAATTTGGTTATCAACTAGGTACCTATTTCATGTTAAGAAATGTATCTTCTTAATGCGACGCATTTTGTTCCCAGTAAAGCGATTTCTCTACAATTAAAAAAGCAGAACAGCGTCCCCAAAAAAGAATTGTATCCATTAGAACCTATAATCTATAAGACGTTGGTGGGGGTTCGTAGCGATCGGTAATTGCCTCGCGCCGTAGTATTAGTTTTAACGTAATTGTTGCGCAGTTTATTGATCGTACCTATACCTATTTCTATTAATTTATTTTTACTTTGTATTTAAGTTTTTTAAACTTTGCTTGTCAGATAAAGCAATAGAAGATTCTTATTTTGCACAACCCATCATTATATTGGACAAATTTTACCATCTCAGTAAACCAAGTTGCATAATAGATAATCATATGCAATGTTAAACGACAATAACGATGTCACACTAGAAGCTATTTAACTTTTTGAGAACTACATAACCTACTGATTTTCAGTGGTAAGTATATGCTTTATTAACCGTAGCAATCAAATATTTTTATGATTAATGTCAAGTTTCATTACAACTGCCAGTCGGAACATATACAATATATAAAACCAGATTACACCCCCCAATACAACTTGATAATTACTGCGAGTATTCAGAGCAATAATGGCTATAATCCATTCTATGGTAGCAATAACTCCTATTTCCTTTTATCTAAATTACCGTGATATTATCATTACACAACGGTCTAGCAATTTTCGGTGTCTTACAGTAGGAAAGCGCGTTGCTGTCACATATAGTATTAAACAGTTTTGTATAAAAAGTATGTGAATTCTTAAAAGGAATAAAAGGCTTTTTCCCAGTGAAGCGACTATAGATTGTCAATCTGTTTGCTCAATAATCTCCTAGTTCATGACCCTCCTCAATAGAGGGATAGAGGCACAGTGTCTAGATCAAATCTTCTAGAAAGAAAGTCAAAAAGGTAACCATCCATATTTTATTTTTCTCATGTAGAAGTTGCCGAACGATTTGGCTTGGTTTGCAAAAATACAACCTTTAGTAATTTTTTTCGACGAAACGGTCAAGATCTAGAGTCGAAGATTAGAGTATTGTTGTCCCATATAAAAGTTACCATATTCGTGCTCATGCTCATGCCCATACTCATACTTTGAGATATTTGTTTCTGGCACTTAAATAAAATGTATTCGTATTAAAATAATTACCATTAGAGACAATAATTATTTTTGCTACTATTGCTGACATTTTGAACGAAGTTCATGAAAATTGTTAAAATCCATTGAACCGTGCACAAAACAAACATTAGTTCTGCCATAATATTTTGCAGACAACAGAAAAGAGATAAAGAAATAATTACAAGAAAACTATAGCTTCGAGCAAAATTGCTGTTTCTTACGGGCACCAAGCTATAAATTATGAGATACTGCAACTATTTTTAAAGATATCTCGTCTATAAATTGCAGCTTGCATCCAACTGATCGCCTTGTGTATGGGCCGTATAGTGCTATTACGAGAATATTGTGTGTTTATTGATGGTTTTTGATATTTCAGTGGAAATAGCAACACGAAAATCACATACTTTTTAAAGTAATGACTGCATCATAACAGCCTAAGAGCTGGCGTTTTTTTACCCCGCCAATTTCAGCGCACTGAGAAAAAAACCTTCTATTCCTTATAAGAATTCACATCTTAACATATATAAAACAAAGTCGCTGTCGCTGTCTGTGTGCTTAAATCTTTAAAACTACGCAACGGATTTTGAAGCGGTTTTTTTAAATAGATAGAGTGATTCAAGAGGAAGGTTTTTATGTATAACTAGCTTCGCACGGGTGCAATTTCAGAAAGTGGTATGCCGGGTACTAATATATCGGGTTTGTTCGGGTTTGTATTTATACCAGCGGGTTGCAACCCATGCCGGGTACACGCTAGTACTCTTCATAAAACTGTTTAATGCTATATGTGACAGCAACGCGCTTTAATACTGTAAGACAACGAAAATTGCTAGACCGTGATATCACGGTGATTTAGCCAATAGAAAATAGGAGTTTCAAAAACGTAAAAGAATTACTTAATAATATTATTGAGCAATTCCAGGGTAACACACAATTGTTGAAAACTATATGCTTTTAGAAAAAAGATACATAGAAATGACGAAATACCCTGCAGACTACAAAAGAACGTGAAGTCATTTTAAAACTAATTTAAAGAGAAAATGGATACTAATTATAAATTACTGCCTTGTAAAAAACAATGAACGGTTGGTATCGAGAAATTGCCTTATTTGTAGCTAGATTTAACTAGGAAGTTTCATTATTTGAAAAATTGTTATAAAAAAGTGCTAATTTATTATTCACTAGCACTTTTAATCTGTTCTCTAGTAAAAAACCCATAGATAATTTTGTCCAGTTTTTTAACACAAATACTTCTAAGTACGTAGCGTTGTTCTCTCTAGAGTTCAGAGCCCTACAATGGGGCTGGAAAATGGGGCAACTTTGGGTCAATTTAGCAAGGCTGATTTTTTGAAAAAAATAATACCAAATCATTTGATTTGTCCTAAGGCCTTGCCAGATTGCAAGGTGCTGATGAGTGCAAATTTAAATGCATGTAGATATTTTGAAACCCATTAAGTGTGGATCGATATTGTGTTTGTAAATAATCAGATATATACCTTTAGTTTTGTCCATATTATATTATTACAAAATCAAATATTAAAGAAACTATCATAGTTTTAAAAATTGTAATTTAAATATGTATGTTGTGTGAAGAAAATGTAACCAGTTCAAAAATAAAATATAGGTATAATAATGTTATATTTAAGTAACACATAATAATTTTCAGGAATATCAACAGAGGATATAATCGTTTACGTAATAAGCTTATGTATAAACATATCGCTCTTTTTCTTTTTACCGATTTGTCTTTTATTAAAACATCTTCCTATTGCGTTTATTTACACAAAATTAAATAAAAACAGAAATATTAAAACTTCATGTTAACAAAACGTTTGGAGTAAATTTTTAATGACCTTTTAATGGACTGTATGTCTGTGATTAAAGTAAATATTCCTAGTTATGAAAATATTAATTCAAAATAAACTTCTAACGAACATATGACACTAAAACATTTATTTTAAGCAGGCTTTAGTTATTTCTAACAATTTGTTGAGTGATTGGGTGCAGATCTTCTGTGTTTATGCTTCAGGAAATATGAAATATTAAATTAAATATTTCGTCATGTCTTATGATAATATACAGGAACGGATCTAAAGAGTTTTAGTTATATGTCTATTAGTGCTTTCACATTTTGATATAAAATAACAGAGGACGATTAAACAACTTATTTTTGGAAGTTAGAAAATTACTATAAAAGAGATACATAAAAAATCGAGTTTTTGTTTATTTGTTTATATCTTGACACCTCTCAAGCTATAATCCTGGTTGGCAACTAGAACGGCGTTTTTGGAATTTTTCCGGGACAGCCAGAAGTCTAGGGACGGCCCTGCTTGTATGGAAAAATATGAGTCAAAGCATTATTGCCTTTATCGGATTCTTTATTTTTATCATACGTTTTGTTAAGTGTTGATAGGGTAAATTTATCCTTTTCTTGGGAGCCGATATTTCCCACAACATAATTATAGACACCCATCCCCCTCTACCAATCTCAAAGAAAGTTGTATTTTCGTTCTAACCATTGGCGTACCTAGAAGACCGCCCCTCCCCACTCCCCCTGTCTTCAGTCCTAGTCCTTAAGTTATGATAAAAAGAAGCTCCTGAATTTTCTTCTATTGCCGCCAAGCATAAATTATAAAAACTGCTTTCTCCTAAACTAAGAAGAACAGGAATCCAACGATGAGTTTGAGACACCAAAATACATTATAATTTAGTAAACACACAAAGCGAAATTTTAACATTTACATCAACATACCTATGTATGTTGAGGTCTTTCGTTTCCACAGCGACGGCAATGCGGCGCGCCTGTAAATGTATAGTCCAGGGGGCTGGGAGTGATTTTAATCAGATATTTCGCCGCAAATTATTTTTAGTTATAATGAGATTGACTTATGTTTTAATGAGCTGATGAAGCTGGAACATCATATTAATTATATAAATCCCAACACGCTATGGCGATCAACCCTAGTTTTTTATTGACTCTTTTTATAGTGCATAGATGCTAGATACTAAACAAACAAAAATTAATTTAATTCTATCTATTTTTAGTACTTTTTCTTCAATGCTCAAAATGGTGTCCATTCACTATTCGGCAATATCATATCATAAACGTAAGTTAAAACTCGTTTTAAACATTTCTAATTACTTCCGGAGAAGTTAACCTACACTCGTGCTTTCAACTCTTCAACATCTCCCGTTTTCGTACAAGGAATAAAATTTTGAAACTTTTTTTTCAATTAAATTAATTTTTTGTTGTATTTAATGTCTTATAAATAAAAATATCAAATTTGATACTTATAATACACACTGTAATAAAAATGTACAGTTGTAGAAGGTGATGATGCTAAATTTGTTTTTGTCTCTGATAGTAGTAGTAGTAGTAACATGTTTTATTTAGCAAGAAGCTACAATTAAATATTTTTTAATACATTTTTAGGGATTTATTTTTAAATTTTAAAACGCAACTTTCTTTTAACAAAAACAGACAGAAAAGCTAAACATTTTGTAAATTGTATCAAATATTACGTATCATCTTGTTTTTTAATTAAATGTAATTTTAAGTTTTTTTAAACAGTTTCAATGATTTTTGAGATTTATTAGAATTTTCCAAGTTATTACATTCTATCAAACCTTTATAAAGAATAGATCTGTAAGCTAATGTTTTAGACACTCTATCCACATAAAAATTTTGATTAGCTCTTGTTTTATAATTATGATGGTCATAATTAAAAGAACAAAAAAATTTGAAACAATCAGGCAATAAATTATTTTTAATTTTATGTAGGGGAGAGCCACCAACAGTGGCCATGGCAGGTACAGTGACCGCCAGTGACTATTCTCTTACAAAACGTACACCGCTAGCGCCCTCTCTTGAATCCGTGCCTAAGTATGTTTCCAGCACGTGGCGCGCCGAATACTTTCAGTTAAATGGCCGGCTTCGTCGTAATAAGTGCGACATTGAAATTCGGTGTGGAAAGTTTTTTATTAGAGTGACTTTTCGTTTTAATCATTCAAAGCTGGTAAGTATTTCAGTCACTTTATTACGTGCTTCTTAAGGATGTGCTATTGCAGTACGAAGTTCAGTGGTAAAAGGCTAAAGAATCTGCATTGTTTTTCTGTTAGGTTAGGTTTTATTTTTTATGTTCCCTTTCTTACAGTGGCCACCTTAACGGAGGGTACATTGGCCACTACTCTCATATATTATAAAGGGGTGGCCACTGTTTCTTAAATTATTTGAATAAAAAAATTTGCATATATATGATACATGTTTTTTTTGTTTTTCGATGTGTATACTTATAAATTTCCTATTTAAAGGATTTTGTATGAAGTCTTATTACTTATTACAAACTTAAAAACAGTCTTTACTATGCTTTTTCACTATGGCCACTGTACCACTATGTGGTTCGGTACAGTGGCCATAGTGGTATGTTTTTAAAAACATATTGAGGAGAATCTCCTATACTTTTTAAAATTAAATAGAGTCATATTTGTACAGCCTTATCGTATATGTACTCAAAAATAATGGAAAAAGCATAAATTTCTTAAACGTTTTTGAAATACGTGGAAATAAAAAAAAGGATGGCCACTGTTGGTGGCTCTCCCCTATAAAGATATGTAGGTACTTATATACTAAATAAAAAATTAAATTTCTGACATTCAACCAATCTAAGTTTTTCAACATCAAATTAGTTATTGTATATTTGTCACAATTTAAAATAATCCGGATTGCCTTATTTTGTAAAATTTGTAATTTATCAAATATTTCCTATCTAACACAATATAAAATGGAAGAACAATAAAGAAAATGTGGTAATATAATAGTTATTAAATACAGTTTTTTTAGAAAACAAACTTAAATTGAAACTGATTCTTTAAAAACAACCTACTTTTCCGGCAATCTTCGATATAATACTTTCGAAATAATTTAAAAATTTTAATTTTGAATCAATGATTATCCCTAAATATTTAAAACCGTTAACAAATTCCAATTTTTCCCCATCAATTACAACATTTATATTTTGACAATTTAAATTATTACCCATAACCATACATTTAGTTTTTGAAATATTTAATTTTAATTTATTTACTTTTAGCCAATTTAATAATATATTTATTTCAGAATTTAGAGTATTTAGACTTTTAGACCATTAAAAATATTTAAAACATTAATGTAAATTAAGGTGTCATAAGCAAACATTTGTAACTTACACATTTTTAAAACTAAAGGCATATCGTTGATGTATAAAATAAATAATATTGGACCTAGTATACTTCCTTGAGGAACTCCTATATTATTTTTTTTTTATTTGATATAATATTAGTTTTTTGTGACCTGTTACTTAAATAATTTTTAAACCATTTATAAACGTTTCCGCGAATACCATACTGATACAATTTACTCAATTGTTTCGAATGCCCGCTTAAAATCCAAAAATACAGCTATAGCATTTTCCCCTTGATCAATTGTTCTCTTCCACGTCTCAATCACACATTGAATGGCTGCCTCTGTCGAGTACCCTTTTCGCAAACCAGCTTGAACAGAAACTAAATTTTTGTTGGCATCAATGAATTCTAATAACTGCTTATTCTACGACTTCTTCCAATAATTTCTCAATATCCCATAAAACATTTACTGGCCTTAATTATCTCATCCCATCTTTTAGTGTTTTTTACTTTTGGCACTAGTGTAATGTAAGAACATTTTAATTCATCAGAACTATTTCCATATTTTAAACAAGAATTTACCAAATTTAATAATGGGTAACCAATGCTGCCAAATGTTTCTTATAACACCTTTTTATTCAATATTTCTCCATAGTTTTTATTTGAATTTAATTTTGAAATTCCTATTTTTAATTTATTTAATGATATTTTATTGAATTCTTCAAAAAAATTATTACTTCTATTTAGTATTTGGCATAGTTCTTCATTTTCTAAATTGATTGACTGAACAATTTCTTCAATGCTATGAATATAATTAGAATTTATTATATAAGATAACAGTCTAAACTTGCTAATTCGTTTTTAACGTTGCATTGAGTTAGTCGAGAGGTGGCAGATATAGAAAACCCAAATGAAACTTGACTGTGATTGGTATTGTATAAATGTAGCCCCCCCCCTCCCCCCTAAAAATGTCCTAGTTACGCCAATGGTTGTAACTGTTGTAACTATAGACGGTACGTAATGTTGTAAATGTAAAGACGGCATACAATGTCCGTTAATTTTAATACCCTCCTTTCTTGCAAGAAGGGCGGGTAGGATACAATTTCTCTTTTAATTAGTTATGTTATTAGGCTAAAGTCATTTGCAAATATAGTGTTAAAGTCATTTGCCTTGCCTTGTGCGATATTTTAATGTCATGTTTACTCTGTAATTATCGTGCCAATAAATTGAGTTTATTGTATTTTCTTGTTTTACTTGAAATGTATACGTAAGACGCTTAATACCATGCTACATTCAATTTTAAATTAAGTACATGTTTAATTGAAGTGACATTTTTAACTTAACATAATTTAATGTTAATTTATACTTAGTAGCCTCAGTCTGACTTAACGACCTGAAAGACCTGGCAGCCATAAACAACAAGATTGAACCCTTGTGGGTGCCTGGTCCTCAGAGTAGGGCTCGAAATTGTATTGGAATAATACGAATATTCGACTATTCTAAATTTGAATTTTTTGTTAGTTAAAAAATTCGACTATTCGAAATTCGAATATTTGACTATTCGACTATTTAAATATTCCACTACTCAAATATTCGACTAGTCGAATTATTCGACTATATTCGACTATTCGAATTATTCGACTATTCGAATAACATACCAAACGACTAAGTATTCGAATACTTATATTTTTAAAATTCCGAGCCCTAGCTCAGAGATTAAAGGCAATGAAATAGCAGATAAACTGGCTAGCAAGAACCAGATCTCCTCAAAATTTCAGGGGCCCTGAACCCTTGGAATATCAAAACAGGCAACCAAAACAACATTAGACAGATGGGCGCCAAAATAAGATCTATCTCGATGGAACGGTAGGTTCACCTGATCTTGAGAGCCTGTATTGGTAAACCCTAAAAGAAACTATCAACTGAAATGCTACTCTTGACGCGTACCCGGTTAAAACAAAAGACTGGCTTATTAACAGGCTATTGTCACTTAAGAAAACACCTTCGACAGGCACTAAACTTACCAATCAAAAACGCTATGAACAACTCCGACAACATACAAGCTTTTCGCCGCCCAAATATTATAG
Source organism: Polydrusus pterygomalis (assembly GCA_963969555.1). Classification (NCBI taxonomy): domain Eukaryota; kingdom Metazoa; phylum Arthropoda; class Insecta; order Coleoptera; family Curculionidae; genus Polydrusus; species Polydrusus pterygomalis. Next base: position 29,633,470 of record OZ018379.1, read on the forward strand.
CTACGAGCCAATTAAGCGGCAAGCGGTGCGCCTGCGCATGTTTCGCGTTCAATGCTGCGTTGTCATATATTATAACTCAAATTTATGAAATTTTCTTACCGAATCTCCCACACAACAGAATTAACTCCCGATAATTTTGCTGCTAGGGAGATTATAAGTGATAATTTTCGAAATATCGTAGACCAGTTGTAATATAATTTTAAAAATACCCTTAGAACTTAGAACATGCCTATTGGCGTCACGTCTTCCACAAACAACATTTTACTAACCGGAATTAAAAATTGCTTATTCAATCCACTTTCCACCCTCATGCAGACACTCGTTATTAAACAAAAATCCACCCCCATCTTTTTTCGATATCGCATTACAATATCGCTTTAAATTTAAGAGATAAAAGATGGAATGGAGACAAGATGACAAGAACATGTTAAAACAATGGCAAGTGGTTCTCGGTGCTTGAGTTGAGAATGGTGGTGTCACTACCCTTTGTACGAGAGATAAAGGTGCCCTCTTTTAAAGCAAATATAACACCGAGAGGTTTGATTTCACTTTGTATTTATTTCAAATTATTTTGTAATTCCTTACAAAAAACAATATTTAAATTAAAGAAATAAGAGACTTTTATATGATAAGGAGAGTCGGTTGTACGCAGTATTTTAACTTATTTAAACTGCATTTAACCCTTCGCAAAATAACTTAAACGAAAAATATATTTCTTTATCTTACAAAGGTCCAATTTCTACTGAGATAGCCAAAGTGCCGTAGAATCGGGTGACTTGAGATACTTTTGAAATTTGCCAGACGATATCGCGAGAACCATTTATCCGATTGGGCTACAGATGGTAGCAATCGGTGAGTCGTGACTAATAAAATGAGTTACCCTACTTAGATTTTCATAAATAATATTAGAATTTTTTTTTTGTTTTTTCGAGTGTCTCAAGTCACCCGCTCTTCCGGGTGACTTGGGACGGTCGTGGTTTTAAAGGGATAACGCAAATAAACTTCACTTTGGACGACTTGGGACAGAAAAAGAAGCTTTTAAAAAATGTTACATATGAAATTATCAAAAAATAAAGAAAATATGGCATTAACATGATATTTATTAAAAAATAAACAACTTATAAACAACGTAGGTATTAACTTAGGTTCTAGCGTAGGTATTAACCCGAGATAAAAAAAAATAAGCTTATTCTAAACAAGATAGGCACCTAACTAAAATAGTATATTAAAGTACACGTTTCATAAGAAGCGGTTTTAGCGCACGCGTCTATTATTTTTAATTGACACGTGCGCTAAAACGCCTTATGAATCACGTGCTTTATACTATTTTTTCTATTTGTAGTTTTTTCAATAAAAAATACATATTTAAAAAGAAAATAAATCCTTTAAATTTTTATGTCTAAATTTTATGTTGGTAATACTATTTTTTATCATAGTAACCTCTGGACAACAAAAATTATTTTGCGAACTGTCATTTTTTGATTTATTGACCCATTTTCACCACGAGATTCTAAAGTTATTTTAGCGATATGAGATTTGAAATTGGACGGAATACGTTGTGTGATCCTTGTACATTCGGTACATATACAGAGCGTTGGGAAATTCGGGCGATTTTGCTAATTTGTTTTTAATTTCAAAAGACGTGATTTTACGTCAATTTTTCAATTTCAATGTTACCAACATCAAATAGAGAAAAAACGCGTATCGAAATAGCTTCATTATGAACGTCAAATAGAATAAATATTTTTTATAACAACAAAAAATAGAGATCAGCAAAGTTTTTTATAACCAACAAAAAAAAGACACTGTCTCAAGTAATCCGCACTAAACACATTTTTGGGTGTTTCTGTGTTACTAAGTTATTATTTCCATTTTTTTGTAATATAAATACCAATAAGTGTACCAATAAAAAAAAATAATGTAAAGTATTTGTGGATAACTGGTCTTTAAAACACTTGCTCTATTTCAAGCACTCCGGCTGCGCCGTCGTGCTTGCAACATCGCGCGTGTTTTAAAGACCTTAATATCCACTTATACTTTAATATACTATTGTACCACCTTTCTGTTTTCTATTATTTGTCATTTTGTGTATAGTAACTACGCTTTTATCTAAGATGTCCCTCACCACTTTGTGTCCATGTGTCAAATGTCAGTCAGATGTTGTTTATAATTTGAAACCTTTACCAAGAAAATTTGTTAATAAATTTTCAAATATCTTTTTAGTATGTTTCTTGTCTCCTGGACATAATTTGACGAGTAAGTATTCTCACGTAGCTTGTTCCTGCTGTTTTTTACTCTTGTTTGTGTTTTTCTTTTAGAACCTAAGCCCTGATGATGGCCTCATAATGGGCCGAAAGCGCTAGGCAATAGTAATTAAATTACGTATAATACAAAAAATAATGTTTCAAGATACTTTTAGTCTTTCTACACTAATATATTAACTTGAAGAAATATATAGTCCATGCTTAAAGTGGAGTTGAAAGTATGGGAAAGAAAGAAAAAACTAAAAGTCTTCCTACACAAAATTTAATAGAATAAAAACTTTTTTATGGGTCTCTACATGTTTCGAACGCAGAAACGTTCATCATCAGGAGACAGAAAATTTATTTAATGCTGATGGTTTTAGCAGAAAAGAAAAAGGTGTGGAACCTTAATGGAGCTTTGATGGAATTAAAAAATTGATGTGTAGAAGTGACATAATATGAAGAAAATTGTGAAAAGTTAAAAAATATTGAGTATGTGAAAAGAAAGGAGGAATTTGAGGGGAAAAATAAAAATTATTAGGCGCTACCACATGGATAATAGTCTCGGAGAGTATCCGAAATACTTTCTGCGATGATCCTGATGATTTTCCTGACCCATTCCAAGCAAAACAACAGTCCTAAATAAATATTGTTCGTAATTTTTAGAGTTAATGTTTTGTAATTAATAAATGCAAATTCCTAAAGCAAAATAATGATGAACTCGATGGTAGAGCACAAAAATAATACCGATTTAGAACTCTTACTGTAGGTTATAGAAAATAATGGAATTAGCACCAAGCTTCGTGGCAAAACATTAAGATAGTATCATGCCACAGTACTGCGAAAATGACATATAAATACCATCCGTATAAATATCAAAAACATCAGAAATGGAGGGAAGGTGATGAAATACAAAAAGCAAACGTTTGTCTCGAAATTATGGAAAAAGTAAATAAGGATAGGGAATTCTCACGCAATGTTTGTTTTCCCGAATTAATAAAATTGGTGTACAAGTTCACCATAGAAGGACCTTCAAAAATTCTAATATAATTTTGATGTAAAAATAATAGGAGAGCCAATATAAATTACAATATTTGCTTGTGGTGTTATACAGGGTGATCCACGACGAGTGGCTGTATCTCCAAAACCATGAATGCTACGACTTTGGGGTAAACAACTCACTATGAAATATGAGCAAAAAAAAATCACTGGAAATAATTTTCAAGTTCCTAATTTTACCATTAGGGTGAGTAGTCGCTATGCTATGATACAAAGTCCTTAATTTCTACTTATAACTGCAATATAATGTAGGTCAGAAATTAAGTTTTTATATGCTCTGTAATATCCTCTATAAATGTTGTAATACATTTTTTTTGTAGTTACCATGGTAACAGCGTGCAGAAGGTTAACGACTAAACGTACTTAAAAGGTTGTAACTTCGGCCTGCGTTAACCGAATTTAACAAACTATGGTTTATTTTAAAGAACGCTCTCGCACGTCGCGGATCACCCTGTATAAGTATTAAATAAAATTTTAAAATGATATTTTATAATTTCTGTAAATAAGCAACATTTTAACATAACAATCACTGGTTGGCTACGAAGTTGGAACACACCGTACACGATCAAAATTAAGTTCATTAGTGGAAACATAACCAGTAAATTATTTTGCTTTCGAACTGGTTACTAATGGTCTGAAATAAGATATAATAGCACGCAATGATACCACATAAGACTATAAATTCGTATAGAAGAGGCAGTCAGTCAGTCATTTTCTGTGTAGCATGCGAGGTGCCGCTTGGATTTAATTACAGCTTTGCGAAGCTCAGTTTCAGCCCATAGTTGCCAAATTTACGCTATCGTGTAATATTTATACACCTCATTCAACCCTTCTCTTCTTTACATTCCGATATTTTGATTACGGATAATATAATATAGGGTTTGGTTTGGGGTTTATAATGAAAGCGTGTCAGTATATACACGGTGTTATACGAATGTGTTATTAATATATTTAAACCGGTTGCAGAAAAATATTTTTAAATGTCACTTTGCTATATTAAACGAGAAAATTCACCATTTGAAAATTTATGGCCCGTCGCTACTAGTGGATTCCCACCAGTGGCGGCTCGCGAGCACAGTGTCATGGCTAGAGCTGGGCGATATTGAAATTCCAATATCGATATTAAAAAAAATATCGATATAGTCGATATATCGATAATATCGATAAATATCGATAATATCTTATTCGATATATCGATAATATATATATATATATAAAGTCCGCATCATATGGGATTTTTTTTTATAGCTTTATTAAAAATTTGACTTTGGCAGCAAGTTCTGCCTCGATCGAGATGAAAATTAAGAAAAAAATAGTAGGTAGTCACGTGATTCGCATTAACTGTCAAATTTTAATTTTTTCCAAAAAATAATTTAAAAGTGCGGTTATTTCTGAAAAAATCGAAAAAAGTTATTAGAAAATGTTTTTCTAAATGCAGTTTGTAGCCCACATGCAAAATTTCAGCTGTAGAAGATATATTTGATTTTTTACCTATATTTTGTAAATTGCACCACTTTTGCAAAATAAGACTCAACGCAACCTACATAAAACTTCTCAGTTTTGACAGGGCTTTATTTCAGATACATTTTCTTTAAAGTAGCGCCATAATAAATGTGTGTTTTTCTACAAAAACGGTATTATGGCTTATGGCATAGCTTAATAATAAATTATAATAAAGGGGTTTTAAATTAAATCGTTGAAAATAGATAAACTTTACGTTGTTAACCTAAAATTTATTTTCCACTTAAAAAACACTTTACTGAAGACACTGTGTTCTTTTTGTCTTAATATTAAGGTGTATTACTTTCAGACACAAACTACGTTTTCAAAAATACTTATTTTATGAACAAATAAGCTTTGCATCACATGCGACCAAATTTTAATAGCCCAATTTTGATTTTGTAGAAAAACACACTTTTAATATGGCGCTACTTGAAAGAAAATGTATCTGAAATAAAGCATTGAAAACTAAGCAGTTTTATGTAGGTTGCGTTGAGTCTTATTTTGCAAAAGTGGTGCAATTTACAAAATATACTTAGGTAAAAATCAAAATTATCTTATGCAGCTGAAATTTTGCATGTGTGCTAGAAACTGCATTTAAAAAAACTTTTTCTAATAACCTTTTTCGATATTTTCAAAAATAACCGCACTTTTGAATTATTTTTTGGAATAAATTTAATATGACAGATAATGCGAATAACGTGACTACTACTTACTTCATTTTCATCTCGATCGAAGCAGAACTTGATGCCAAAGTCAAATTTTGAATAAAGCTAATACTAAAAAAAATCCCATACCTATGGTGCGGACTTTACTGGTGACACTGTATATCAATATTTTCTTATGTGCCCTGTAAAATTCCGTACCTTCATTTCAAGGGGAGACTCTAATTATAAAAATATGAAAAAAATAGTTTGAATTAATTTTTAAATTTTAATGTGTTATAAGGACGATGTTGAAATTCCAATCGAATATTGATATAGTCGATATATCGATAATATCAATAATATCGATAATATCGATAAGTCGATATTTTATTTTTTAAATATCGTTTATCGATATATCGATAAAAATATCGATATATCGAATTTTTGCCCAGCCCAAGTCATGGCCCTACCTAACCTATAGTCAAGTTTCTCTAAGAACTCGCCGCTTCGTGTCTAAGTCACCTGTCATTTATGGTACCCTGTTGAAGTCTGGTCTATTTAACGTTAAGATGTTGGCGACAGAGACCAATATCCAAATATTGCTACGAACCAATCAAGCAGCCAGCGGTGCGCCTGCGCATGTTTCGCGTTCAATGCTGGGTTGCCATATTATAATTTATGTTCGCGGCGTAGTAAAAATTTGTATAGGTTTTAAATGGTAGGACTAAAAGATCTCTACATCATGGTAAAAGATGAAGACAGTCAGTATAGCCTTCCTTTAGATTGTTTCTCCCTTGTTGTAACTTAAATTCCGAACTATAAGTGTTTATTCCATTGCTGATGATGACCATTTCTAAGGTCAAAACATCTCAACATGATCTTTAACTATGATTTAGAGATCTTTCTTGCAATTTTTTCTGCTCAAAAAGATAATTTATGGTTTAGACAGGTTTTTATTACTACACTTTAACTAGAGAGGTGATGGTTTACTTCCTGAATTGTTTTTGTATTTCTAATAACCCAAAATACTTAAAATTGAAGCCATTTAGAACCATAAACATTTTAATGTTTAAGTATAAATTAATTCATTCATCCTTATTAATTTAATTTCCTATTAAAACAAACTTGACAAATTTCATGATGCCCTATTACCTTTTGTTTTCGGAGCAGTTTATCTCCAATGTACTGCTTAAAACAAACAAATCGGGACAATTATTTATTTCCAGAAAGATACACCCGATTGCCTTGAAAAGGATTCGGAGAGGAGCTCTTTGTGTAAATCTTTTGTAATTAAAAGCTGAATTTCTGATAGTCCTCATTGGAGATCATCTCCGATCTACCCTCTCTTTTCGCTATTTGAAAGAATTTTGCTTCAACGCGCTTGAGTAACCTTCTTGGCTTCAAAGGGGCTGGCGGCTGGAGTATTGGGGCAAAATTAAAACAAATTTAATTTTAATTTATATTACTTTTCAGTAAATAATTTGTTTTAAAATCGTTTTATTTTATAGTTTGCTTAACAGTTGGGAAGGGTTATTTTGAAGGCAACACCCTCTTGGGAAAAAAGATAACGTACATCAAAACAAGATATGATATTATTAGAATGTCGCGGAGGTAGGTATACGGTAAAGACTAGCAGTCAAAATCTAGGGGGGGGGGGGGTTAATTGAATCTCAAAGATATTTTTTTTTTAATATAGTTATAGTTAACCCATCTCTTTTAAGTACCTATATTTTTAGTGTCAAATTGTCTAATAATTATTAAAAAATAAACAAACCATTACATATTTTATTACATTAGGTACTATAGTTACCAGCCTACAACCTACAACAAAATTTACAGGAACTTATAAAGAGAATAAAAGAAACATAATATTATTCAAATAGGTACCTACTTAAGAAAAACACATTTATAAAATTAAATCTACTAAACGATTTTTGAGGTCAGCAAACCGATCAATGACACTTTCAACATTGATGACAATATCGCGGTTAATGTGCATCAAAGCCAAACCAGACAGTCTTTCTTGAGCCATATTGCTTCTGGTCCAAGATTTCAATCGCTTAAGAGCCGAAAATAACCTTTCGCAAGATGCAACACTTGCTGGAAGAATAAGTAACCGAATAAATAATTTAAGCAGAAGAGGAAAAACTCTTTACTTTCGTCGCATTTCCTAAACAAAAATTCGATGGGAGAATCTTGATTTATCTCTGCATTTGATAATCTCCACAGGTCAGTTTCTGCTCTTAAACGTTGAAATAATATTTCTGGAACCACAAATGGATCAAGAAGAGAGCACAAAATAAATTATTGATCGACTCGTGGATGGATGGCTTATAAATTCATTGGAACAAATAGGGATCTTATTATAAAATATTTAAAGGTATAAGAGGGCACTCAAGTTTGGTTAGGTCTAGGATCCAGGGGGGGGGACACACACATGTGTCAACTTTAATTATTTTAACGAAACATATTGTATATTTTTACATTCTACAATCAATTCTAGATATTTTTCATAAATCATGTCCTATCTTCAACTGTTGACGAAATATTGACACTTCAATGCTGGTATGCACCATTGATATGTTTCTCGACTTAGCAACGCTCTGAACTCAAATCTTTAAGGCTTTAACAATGACAAATTGCTATTTTAGTTTGAAAAGTAAAAAAATGTTGTCAGTGAATGTTAACCAAATTTGAATTTTGCTCTGCTGCAAACCCGAACAAACCAACAGCTCTCACTTCAAACTCCAATAAGCACGTAGGCGGAGTCATCAAGATCAAGCTTTATTGCACATGGATAGTATTTAAGACAGCAGCCTTAGAATTATAATTTAGTTTACACTTGAGATACTAACCAACCGAAACGTTGGGTTAAATAACAAAATAAAGACAATGGAAGTCCGACAAGGTAATTTTTTTAAGTACCTATAGATATTATACTATAACCATATAGAAAGTAATCAAATTAAGGTGAGAAAATTTAAATATTTAATAATAAATAAAGCAAATTAAATAAAACCTGTTCCCCGAGCTCTAATTCCTCGTTAGGCATTATTAAAACAATGTCGTCGGTTTGTTAATCCGCGAAGGGAAATTGCTGGGTATAAATTTACTTTAAGATGACGTTAATGAAATTTTCTTATTTCACTATTTATTGTTGTAGGACATAAAGAGCCTTAAAGGCAGGGATTAGTGCAGAAGGGTGCAATCTTTTAATAATACCTATACACGATACGCTCATTGGGCCATATTGTGATGAAAAGAAAAGAAGAATATCTTGGGCCACGCCTAAAGTTAATCAAAAATTCAGCCAATTATTTAAGAATTATATATTATAATTTCGTTATGTTCTGGGTGGATTTTTTACCCTTTCTAACTTACCCATGTTTGGATTAAACTTGGTTGTTTGATATTATTTTTGATCCACTTTTTTTATATTCCGACACAATAAAAAAATCAATTTATTAACTGCAAGGGTAAGGGATGTCTGATTTAATTTATTTGATTATATTTTTAATTTAAATTTTAATTAATTCGTAAATCAGCTGTATGATTTGTACTGTATTCACACAAAATAATCATATTGAATGACTTTAAATCAATACTGATCCATTGGATAAAATATGCCAGCCTTTTAAATCATGTTTGATTTAAAGGAATTTAAAATACCTTGGAAACTGCTGACGCATGCTTATTACACGCAACAATTTACTCAATCGGAAATACCACCCCATAATTTTCCTGTGGCAGGCCCAAATGTTACGTGTCGTTCGCGTGGTGCCGGTTCAATTTGTCTTTGTGTATGAGTATGACATAAGCAAGTAAGTGGTTGTAAATAGGGCTGGGCGATATTGAAATTCCAATATCGATATATAAAAAATATCGATATAGTTGATATATCGATAAATATCGATAATATTGATAAATATCGATAATATCGATAAATACCGATGATATCGATAATATCCATAAATATTGAAAATATCGATAAATGTCAAAAATATCGATAAATCGATAATGTCGATAAATATCGATAATTATCGATGATACCTATCAATAATGTCATTATTTTATTTTTTAAATATCGTTATTCGATATATCGATAAAATATCAATACCTATATCGAATTTTTGACCAGCCCTAGTATTGATACACTGGCATTTATATTATACCCAAAGATTGACTTTATTAAACAGACGACACATGTATAAAAATTCATTACTGACAGTCAAAAATTACATTAAACACTAAACAAATCAGGAAAAGGCGTAAATAAAGGATAAAAACAATAATGATTATCGCATTCCCTCCTTTTATTATCAATGATATTCCCAAATATTAAGGCGACATTCTTACGCCACCATAAAAAAATCGATATTATCGATGTGATCGGATATATCGATAATATCAATTCAACGATTTCTTGAACAATTCACATAATGGGCTTTACGAAACAGCACAAAACATTCATGGTTGAAGCGTATTTTCGAAACGGAGTTAGAGTAAATGGTAAATTTTCATCATTGCCTGAAAAGAACCGTGCCTGTGTTTAGGGAAACAGATTCTATACAACGCAAAAAAGCAGCAGGAAAACCATCTATAAGAACAGAAGAACTTGTTGCAAACGTTCGTGAAATAATGTAAAATACGCCAACAAATTGTATATAGGACGTCTGACCCAAGAAGTGGGAAGATCTTATGGAACATGCAGGACTATTCTTAAGAAGCAGCTAAATTTATTTCCTTATAAAGTGCAAGTCTTCCAAGAAATACAAGCCGCAGATTTTGAAAGACGCAGGAATTACTCTCAATGGTTTACCCAAAATTTATTGTAAAGAAATGATTTATTAGACCTGACATTTTTTTCGAATGAAGCCTGGTTCCACCTCTCCTGTTATGTTAATTCTCAGAATACACGCATGTGGAGTAGTGATCATCCCCATTTTTTTGTAGAGTCCACATTGCACCCTCAAAAAATTGGTGTCTGATTAGCTGTTTCCCGAAGAAGAATTGTTGGTCCTATTTTTTTCCATGACACAGTTACAGCACAGCGGTATAGAGACAATATTTTGAATCCATTTGTGGAGCAATTACTTGACGACAAACTACGTTTTGAATATTTTCAACAGGACGGTGCAACCGCCCATACAGCCGCCGAAACTATTAACTACTTACGTAATTTTTTCGACGACAGATTGATCAGTTTTCGACCAGACATTGAATTCCCAACTAGATCACCTTGTTTAAGGGTTATGGATTACTTCGTTTTTCTTCATTTAAAGAACACTATTTTTAAAACACCAGTTGCAAATTTAGAACAATTATAAGAAAGGATTATCCAAGAATGTGGTAACATTTCTCCAGATATGCTGGTCAACACTTTCGAAAATATGAAGAGACGTGTGAATTTATGCTTGGAGCATGGCGGTGGCCAATTTCAGCAATTTATGTAATTATTTTTCTTTTTCTTTCTGTATATTCTTACTTTGTTAATTTTGTAAACAACAAAAATAAATTTGTATTTGTCTACTTATTTTATTACTCATTAGTTTGGCATATCATGTCATAATATGAATCTGACAAAATTTTAACCTAGATTTGGTTAGATATATCGTCCCCATATCATTGTGATCTAAACCAAGCCCTACGTTTTTTAATCCAAGCCCTCTTTGATGCAAATAATTTTTGCTCGCACGGTACAAAAGTATAGGTTAAGAAACCATTTAGGGGCGTCTTAAAACATCTCTAAATATCAGCCGTAAGCTTCTTAAATGTGATAAAAATGTTTAAGGATTAAATAAAAAAAATATTAAATCATTACACATCGAAGCCAATTTTATAGTTGGTTATTAAAAATTATAATATAAATTGATTAAAATATAATCAGTAGAAGTTTTTACAATAATCAGTTTTGAATAAGACGGCTTAATCACGGACTGTTTGATTTAATCAGTATAGACAGTTTGAATTTCTTAAATCAATCTGGTGTGGACCTGATTTAATCAGTATACTGAGTTCATTTTCATTTAGACTTTAGACTTATACTTTTTAATTCTAGAATTAAAAAAAAATTAAAATATAAAAAAAGTTTAGGGGGAGGGGGTCATACTCTCTGGACCCCACGTGAATACGACACTGGTAAGATGATTAATTATCCCGTTCATGTTTACCGAACACCTTTTACTATTGAAATCGCCAATGTATTCCAATTTTCTCTTTTTAATTTCTTTTAACATCACATTTTAATTAAAATGTCAAAAAGGAGAGTAAATTAAAATTAATACATTTTTCTGTCAATTAAGTTAAAGCAATTTCCTAAAAAGCCCTTTTTTAAATTCATCTGCTTATTCATGAGGACCGTCTTTCTGATCCTTCGACAAGTAAACATCTCAAAAATTATGCAAAGCAATAATTAAGTTGTCCTTTGCGTCTTAGACAGACGCAAAAATAATTACGTATACCGGACTAATTCCCTTCTTTTAAAGGGAGAGGGCGCAATTTAATAAAGGCAAAAAGAAAATGTAAAAATTCATTGGCAGAATTGCGTTTATTTAAAAAAAAATCTAAAATCAGGGCTACTCCCTGGTGACGAATTAATTAAGTCTTGCAAGCAAGGCGAAACTGCCAAGCGAAGTTTATTTCTCCCCTTTTTTAAATAAGTAGGAAAAACGTAACATTTCTTTCCTTCATTAACTCTCCCTGGGGCTAATTTGCCAGGAATTTGCACCCCCAAAGCACATTCCTGGATCGCATTTAACTGGCGTGTGGATTTTTCTTCTTTTTTACTTCGATGGTGCAGAAATATTGGCCGGGATAACTTACTCGGAGACGGGGATTGATTAGCAGTTTAAAAAGTTTTCCAGAAATCATAAGCTTGATTAAAAATTCCTAATGGGCTTTTTATATCGGTCTTTTGGGAGTTACCCGGTTTTATATCTATTTTACAGTTTCATTGCGTGTAAAATATTTTGCCGAGTATTAGCTCGATGCTGAAACGCACATTTTAAGAGGGCATCGCATGTAAAATAAACCCAATTTTTTCTCTTCGCTGTCACCGAATTTCTACGAAACTGCACCTACGATTTAGTTGAAATTAAAAATATTGAAAGACCTATTCTTAAACTATGTCTCCAATGTAGCAGATTTTCCGATTATCTTTTCGTTTTTAAAATATACTATGATTTGTGATATTATAAATAGGCCAATTTTAAAAATTATGGCTTCTTGCAGTTTTTGCTTTAAAGTTAAAATCCTAGTCGGCTTTTCTCTTATTTCAGAGAGAGGGATATTGTCTTCATCGTCGGATTCCAAATCTGTTTAAGAGGAAGTAACCCCTTCACCACCATGAAAATTGCCGAACGTTTTGCTGATCAAACGAAAAGAAAAAATAAAAATTGGTATTTAGAAAATAAATTCTACTTTAAATACCCCATCCAGAAAAGTAAATGACGATCGAAAATATTCCCAAATTTTTTTTAGAATTTTTTTTTATTTTTAGTAGTTTCGTAATATCTTTAACAATTCTTTATTGATCAAAAGCAAAATGACTTTCCAAATGCCCAGAAAATACAAATAAATACATGTTAAACGAGAACTATCGAGAGCAGATTAAAATTTGATCGTTTAAAAAAATCGGGATTTTCGGGATTGCTATACTTCAATCCCGGGACTTTCGGAGACAAAAACCTTCCGGAATTCCGGGATTTTCGAGATCCGGGATGGAAACCCTATTCAATAGGATGGTGCTTCCCCGCATTATGCGGGTAGACGGAGGTCAATGGCCACGCAGATGGTAAAAGTATTTTTTTTTTAAATAAATTACAACTATAAATTTAAATAATTAAGCGATAAGGCAGGCAACTCACTAACTTCTACCCTATGCAAGGTGATGAATTATTGATACATATTATTATTCATAATAATAAAACTGTCTCTAAATAAACCTTTAGTAATACATATTACATAAGTATTAGAATACATTTATCATTTATTATTTAATATTTTACTTATCTTAAATAAGAGAAACAGTGGTAAAGAGTTTTATCTATTAATAATATGTTAAAATATCCCTATGTAAATTAATAACATTGTTATTAGTGTTACTGGCACATTTGATATAAAAGAAAAAAGCGATAAAAACAAGTAGTATTGATTTAAGCATTAAAGTATCACAGGAATATATTAATTTCGATTTAATATACGAAAAAGGCTTTAAAAATCTATTAATGATTCCAGGTGAGCAAGTGTGCATAGTTCAGATTTTATAATATGAAAAGTGATCAAGGCATTGCAAACATGACCTAACAAGAGTAATGTAAATCTTGTTTGAACTGTTAGTAATCTTCAAATCTCGAGTATTTCTATCTGCGTGTAAATTCTTATACAGGGTTCCCCATTTAAAACGAAACAGGCTAAATATCTGGTTCCACGTTTATTAAAAAAAAAACGCTCGGACCCGTCGATTTTTATTTCGAGGGGGACATATTTTGCGTATATTGTCAATCTTGTTACTTCAAGCCCCTAGGAGGGAGGGGGGGTAAGATCTAAATCTTAAATGGATACCCCTATTTTGTATAATTTTTTTGGATTCTGCATTAAATTCTGAACATTTTTTAATAAAAGCATTATTAGTCTATATTAAACAGTTTCCGAGATATTGACTCTTGAAAAATGAGATTTTTGAACTTTGACAGCGTCTAGCTTTCTAACTGCACGTTTTAGAGTAAAACGGCTTACATGTCTCTATCTTCGATTTTTATTATCTTTCCAATAGTGTCGGTTAAACCGGAAGTACTATATTTCTTACAACCGGTCTCATCTCATTTTTCAAGAGTCAATATCTCGGAAACTGTTTAGTATAGACTAATAATGCTTTTATTAAAAAATGTTCAGAATTTTATGCAGAATTCAAAAAAATTATATAAAATAGGGGTATCCATTTAACATTTAGATCTTACCCCCCCCCCCCTCCCTCCTAGGGGCTTGAAGTAACAAGATTGACAAAATACGCAAAAGATGTCCCCCTCGAAATAAAAATGGACGGGTCCGAGCGTTTTTTTTTTTAAATTAACGTGGAACCAGATATTTAGCCTGTTTCGTTTTAAATGGGGAACCCTGTATTATAATGAGCCTTTTTACTATAATCGAATTCATCATATTCAGTATTCAGCATTATACCATCCTGAATTAGAGCCTATTGAAAATACATCCCAATAATAAAAATCTTCCTAGAAGGGTCACAAACCTTTTTTAAAGACAATTAAAAAGACTCCGCGAAAGTAGAAAGTTTGAAAACATGATATCAAAACCTTGTTACGTCATCCCATTATCCGCGCAATTCTTTTATTTGTCAGCCTCGACGGATTATATTGCTATATTTGTTTTAAGTAACTAAATAGACAAGAATAACTTAAAAATAAAAAACAACCCGCTCGATATTCAGGTAGATGCGGCGTTCGACCTTCAGCTGAATAACGCGGTCCCATGGATCGAGGCAGATGTGACGTCAGTGAATTTATTCCCCTGTTTATCTTGTTTATTTTCTCAGTGAGTAATTGAAATTTTTAAAAACCGAAATCGTAGAAAATTTTATTTTTTCTTAAGTAGTCAAGCGCAGAGGTCAATTAAATCTCGAGGCATTAAAGAACTTTTTCCAAGGTATGTTATACTATTTTATTTATAACTTTTTTTATAACGTTTTCTGGTCATTTTTAAAGTACAACATTGAGAAAAATGATCTAATACAACAGATTTGCTACGACATAGTTTGTATTGGTAGCTTATTTTTTATTAATCCCTATTAAATAAATTGCTAGTGTATCAAACCCGCTTTAGTATTATATCAATTCCAGATTTGCTAGAATAGTGTTTTTATTGGTAGTAATCAGCAGCACAGTCGTGTTGAATAATGAACTACTTTTAATACAGCAATTTTGTTAAGAAATAAATTCCACCTTCTCAATGCGACGCATTTTGTTCCCAGTAAAGCGCTTTCTCTACAATTAAGAAAGCAAAACAGCCTCCCCAAAAACGAATTGTATCCGTTAGAACCTATAATCCACAAGACGGTGCTGGGGGTTCGTAGCGATCAGGTCAGACGTAAATCGGGTATCTAAAAATGTTGTTTATAAAATACCGAGAGCGGTTGTTATAGGAACTAATTAAATTTCGCGATTTAAGTAGAATAGGTACTGGAGCATATTATTTGGGATATAGGTAGGCCATAAAATGGATTGGTATAACGCCAAAATTTTAGCTAAAGAACGGGAAGCCCGGAAAAGTAAATTAGTGGAAAATGCTAATATTGCCTTTTATGCGTCACTATAGTTAGGTATTAGGTACTCCGGGATTGAAAATAATCACTTTGGTTGAAGCCGGGTGCAAAATAAATCAAAAAGTTAGATTCTCAAATTCTTTAAAGGTCACAAATGTCAACATTAGTTGTAAATTACGTATGTGTGTAGATGACGCCACAGCTAGAACGAATTAAAGTGTTTCGTCACCACAATTATTGCAATTACCGTTTTATTTTATTAAATATTCTGTCAGATAAAAGCATGGGAAACTGCACCTGTACTCACCAGACCAACAAAACAGACCCTTATTTTAAAGGGCCCTTCGCCTTTGCTTTTATTTGGGCCAGCCCGTTTTCTTGTTTATTGTTTTCTCTATATGCCCACAAAAGTAAACATTTGAATTGGTGTTTTCCTGTTAAACACCACATAAATGTTGTGGTTTAGCACTGATGGGGAAGTTTATAATACAGTAGCCAGAATAAATTTAAACAGTTTAGAAAAATAAAAAAAGTTGTTTGTTGTTTTTAATATTTTTAGATTGTTTTATAGATTTAACATCTTAGGTTTGGACACTACGTTTATGACGATTAGTAAAACTCGGCGGGTAAAAATACAGATTCATTAAATTATATTCTGACCCAAATATTATCGAAACATATTGTTATGAAAGCTGATTTTAGTCTATACCTTATAAGAATTCACATACTCTTTCTACAACTATATGATTGTGACAGCAACGCGCTTTCCTACTGCAAGACAACGAAAATTGCTAGACCGTTGTGTAGTGATATATCACGGTAATTTAGCCAATATGAATTAGGAGTCATTGCTGCCATAGAATGCTTTATAGCCATTATTGCTTTGAATACTCACAGTAATTATCAAGTTCTATTGGGGGTGTAATCTGGTTTTATGTACTTTTTTAGTTTCGACTGGCAGTTGTAATGAAACATGACATTAATCATAATAATATTCCCTTAGTAAAGGATATACTTACCACTAAAAATCATTACAGTAGTTCTCAAAAATTTAAATAGCTTCTAGTGTGATATTGTTCTTGTCGTTTAACATTACATTATGATTATCTATTATGCAACATGGTTTACTGAGATGGTAAAATTCGTCCAGGTTTTCCGGGTTTAGTAGAATACTAAATTGCATTGCGTATTTTAGATACATTTAAAAGTACCTACTTATTAAAAATGCAATATTTCTTATTCCATTGCACTCTGTTTTCTGAATTGCTCGATCTGTAAGAAAATTTAAGCATAGGGCAACATGGAAACCCTTCTTGAATATTCCTAATTGATACAAATTAGGCGAAAAGTAACCCTTTGAAGTTGTATATGCGTGTTCCAGGCGACGGTTCTCATTATACTTGGAGAAATAGCTTCTTAATTTTCCAAAAACTTGTTAACCGCAATTTAAATTTGCGTTAAAATTTCGTTTCACGATTCTCTTTGCTCAAATTTAGAAACCCCTTTCGCTCTTTCTGCTTATTTCGATAACGGGTCTTTGAGATGAAAATGAAATGGTTTATTAAAATGTGATTTAATAATAAGTTATGAGATGGTTGGTTGGGGGTGATTTTTAAGTTTCTTGGAAATTTAAGTTGTCTCTGACAGAAATATAACAAGTAAGTAGGTATTCTATTGATCATAAACCTGCATTGTTTATTAAAGTGTAAAGGAAAAATACAAAAGTATCTACATTTATTTTTTGTATAGCCTTTAGTCTGATACAATGCAATAGTTCAGTAGCGATGCTCCATTAGTTCATTTGGTCAACGATCTCCTAAAATGTTTTGAACAATGCAAAGAATATGCTGTATAAATACCAAATTATACAGTGCCAACTCGGGAAGGGCTTAATATAGATTTTTTAATTTCGGTATTTATAAATAATAAGTGAATAAGTGAATTTAGGGTGGGATTAACGACGCCATTTCCTATCGTCAATTCGATTTTCCTAACTATTGACGATTTGCATATGCGTACTGCAGTGCTGTATTGATGAGAGTAGTTATTTTTATGCTTTTGGTATACGAAGAAGAAAGACAGACATATTCTGGAGTTGGCAGATGTTAGTCAACCGGTCATAGTTTTGTTTACTTTCGTGTTTTGTGCAATTACGGAACCTATCCTGTTAAAACAAACACATATTCTCTTGAATTCTGAGGAGAGATGACATCTAGATAGACCCGCAAATATCGTGTTACCCTGTAAAAATTGTTGTTTTTACTTCAGTTCTGAAAATTGACGTGTTTACTTTCAAGAATTTTAAGATAAATTGTGGCAATTTTAGTGGTTTCAAAAAATTGCTTTTTTTTAAATTTCTGTGTATCTACTTTAAAAAAAACACAGGCAATTCGTCAATTCCTTCCTGAACATCCTTTTCAAACTTAGATACTATTTTTTTTTTAATAATTGCAAAGTTCCGGAAGTTACCCCTGCATTCAAGCCATTTATAGATCTTTTATGCATGATTGACCTTGAGAACTGTGCCCTTAAGTAAAAAAAAGTTCTTGTGGTATTCAAGATGCCATCATGGAAAGTATATTTAAACGAAAATCATTTTAAATGTCTTTTTACGCTGAAGTCAACTTTGCAATTAAAACGCTCCCAAAGTTGCCGTTGTAAAATGGATAATCAGAAAATTATGAAAAAAAAAATTGTTTCGACGGATTTCCGCCATCTTGAATAACGAAATAACAATATGGAAACAATAATAAATTTTCATCCATTTAACAAAATTTTTTTTAGGTATCTCAACCAAATTTTTCATAGTATTTTTATGGGTTCAATTAAAAAATGTATTGGACAAATTGTAATTGTATATACCAATATAAGTCCTATATAATTGGCGTTTCTATTGTCTCACATCCATAGAAAACAATTTATTCAGTGTGACCAGTAAAGTCCGCATCATATGAACATTTTTTTATTAGTAGCTTTATTCGAAATTTGACTCTGGCATCAAGTTCTGCTTCGATCGAGATGAAAATTAAGCAAAATAAAAAAAAATAGTAGTCACGTGATTCGCCTTATCTGTCAAATTTTATTTTTTTTCCAGAAAATAATTCAAAAGTGGGGTTATTTCAGAAAGTATCGAAAAAAGTTATTAGAAAACGTTTTTTTAAATGCAGTTTCTGGCCCACATGCAAAATTATAGCTGCCTAAAATAATTTTGATGTTTTACCCATATTTTGTAAATTGCACCACTTTTGCAAAATAATGCTCAACGCAACCTACATAAAACTTCTTAGTTTTGACAATGCTTTATTTTAGATACATTTTCTTTAATGTAGCGCCATATTAAATGTGTGTTTTTCTACAAAATCAAAATTGGGCTATTAAAATTTGGTCGCATGTGATGCAAAGTTTATTTGTTTTTGACCCTGTATAAGGTAACTTCATAAAATAAGTATATACTTTTGAAAACGTATAGTTTGTGTCTGAAAGTAATACACCATAAAATTAAGACAAAAAGAACACAGTGTTATCAGTAAAGTATTCATTAAGTGGAAAATATATTTTAGTGGTGGGTAAAAAATCAAAATTATCTTATGCAGCTGAAATTTTGCATGTGGGCTAGAAACTGCATTTAAAAAAAAAACTTTTTTCGATATTTTCAGAAATAACCCCACTTTTAAATTATTTTTTGAAAAAAATTAAAATTGGACAGATAATGCGAATCACGTGACTACTATTTTTTTGCTTAATTTTTATCTCGACCGAGGCAGAACTTGATGTCAAAGTCAAATTTCGAATAAAACTATTAATAAAAAAAAATCCCATATGATGTGGACTTTACTGGTCACGTTGTTTAAAATAATGTGCGAAATTGTATAGCAGTATTTAATGCATTTGTATCACATGAATGTCCTTATTTATCTACTTTAAAATCAACATAAATTAATTGCATTATCGTGGACATTTTAGAATGACCATTGAATATGGCTCCCCTTTACTAATTATCTTAACCGACGTTTATTTACCGTCGAATTGACCGAATTGAGTCCTTCAAAGTGTAACTTACGACTGACAGAACTGGTCCACTTCGATTTTAATATAATTTGTAGTGTAGGACAAAAATGTTAGGACCATTTAATTAAAGTATAGGCTCCTATGTGGCGCCCTCTACAAAATGCAAAGAAACGGTGGGCAAATTCGTATTCCTCATCCCGAAAAAGCTCCATAAACGAAATTTCGTCAAAATATTATGAGCGTGGCAAAAGATATGGAAAAAAAACTGCAAATAAAATTTAATTTTAACACCCTGTAACTCCGTTAATAATATTAATAATAATAATAAAAGTTTATTGAAATATTTTTTTTTACAGTTAATGCTAATATATATTTTTTTGAATAAACTATCAATTCCGAACTCAGAAGTAAAATACTTGTATTGAGTTAAATATAATAATAAGTTAAATATAAATTTAAAGTTAAATAATAATATAATATTTATTGTTAAGAATATATTTCATAATTCAGGCACAACTAGGTTATAATATAAAACGAATATGACAATATTTTATTGGTATATTTTATATCACTATAATATACGAAGATACCAGTGGCGCATCCAGGGGGGGCCAAGGGGGCCTTGGCCCCCCCCAAAACCCCCAATGAAATTGACTTTAACTATATCCACTAACCCGCTAAAAAAAACTTTAATTTCCAGGCGCGATACAAAGAACGATATAATTTTTATTACTTTTGTACAGTATACCTTAGATTCACTTATTACCAACCTAGACGATCGATTCATTAATCACAGGGAAATTATTTTGCTATTTAACTGTTTATTGCCCTGTCCCAATAAACAAGTAGAAAATTTGCAAAGCTTTCTCAGCCTTCATTCTTTTTATGCAAATTATTAACTTTTTGAAAATTTTTACAATGAAAGCATTCTAATATGCGAATTTAAATTATGGAACGACAAGTTTACAGATAGCAAAGAAATACCCTCCGATATGTTTAAGCACTTTAAGCTATATGTTCAATATGTATGTATATGTATGTATGATATTTCCCAATATAAAAAACTTTTGCAAATTTTTGTTACCCTTTACCACCAGTACCTCTCAAAGGTCATTTTCACATTAAAGTACTTAAAATCGTACTTTTAAGAAATTCCACCGGGAAAGTAAGACTTAATGGTTTGGCAAATTTATTTATTCATAAGAATGTTCCGGTTTCTGGTGAAGAAATTTTAAATAAACTTTCTAAGGGTCGAGGAAAATTAGATTTACATATTTAACAAATGCAAAGGTGTTATAAAAAAGTTTTGGTTTCTATTATTTATAAAATATTGTTTATTGTTGTGCTTTGTACTAATTTATATTTTTAAATAAATATATTTGTGTTATGGATATGTCGTCATTACTATTACCTATATTTTATTTGGTAAAAAGAGTGGTATGTTTTGTCCGGAATAATTATTAAAGTGGATATTTTAAAGTCAAATTTTTTAGATATTTCTTCCAAGAGTACCTGTTAAAAAAGCTCCAAAGTTCTAGAAAAATGCGTAACTTAAAAGTTTATTAAAAAATTTGCTTCCGGCACCGGTTAGCAGTGGCGTAGCTAGAGGGGGGGCGGGGGGGGGCGGACCGCCCCGGGTGTCACCCTTTTAGGGGTGACACCCGACCCACCCGATAACCCGACAGTGATGAAAAAAATACACAAATCATAATTATGACAATTTTTATCAACAACATTCAGTGGTTATTAACATACATACAAAATGTGTTATTTACTTATATGCGGCTCATTTTACTTTACAAATCACAATTTTATTTTATAAAAATAAACACAAAAATTGCTTTTATATTTTAAGATCTAAGAATCTTCTTACTTCTATCATCTCTCTTGTTATTAAATTATTCAAAATAATTGTCTTAGTTTAACAACATGCATAAGCCCTGTCCTAATTTTATCCGTTAACCGAATTCATTTTAATATTCTTCGTCCCTTTACCAAAAAAATAATATTCAGTTTTCATTTTTGGGGTGACACCACGAATTCCGCCCCGGGTGTCACCCATGCTAGCTACGCCACTGCTGGTTAGCGGGCCCCCCTTAACATAAAATCCTGGGTGCGCCGCTGGAAGATACAATACGTTATGTATATAATATAATTATATATTTATTTATTTATTCATTATTTATTAATGACGTTCTTGAATAATATCTCTTGGATTAGATAATATCCAATTTTTAATTTTATTTTTATAATTATTTAACGATTTAATTATTTTAATTGACTGTGGTAGCATATCAAAAATATATGGATTGATGTTTAAAAAATGTTTGTGTGCTATTGTTTTGTTTACTCTATTTTTATATGTAATAGTATTTTCATGACGACTTTCATGTGTGTGATTAATATAATTTATTATATTTTTATGTTTAAAAATATTAATTAACATGTTGTAAGAAAATATTTGTTTAATATCCATTTTTTTGCTATTTTTAAATAGTAAATCAGAAGAATATTGATGGTCTTTTACGTAAATAATTTTTAAAATGTATTTTTGAATAGTTTCAATATTATAAAGATATTTCTTATTTATGCCTCCCCATCCTAGTATTCCATAATTTAAATGGGTTTGTACTAAAGAATAATAAAGTATTTCTAATTCGTTTATATTTAAAAATTGTTTAAGATGTTTAAATTTTGGTATTAGAATTCTTAGTTTTTTTATAATGTAGTCACTATGTAAATCCCATTTTAAATGTTTACCAAAAATTATTCCTAGATATTTAATATTTTCACCTTCCTTTATGTTAATATTATTATTGCATATTATTGGACCAATATTTGAAAGTTTATTTTTGTTTGAAGTAAATGGAATGTATGTTGTTTTGTTATAATTTATAGTTAATAAGTTTTTATTAAACAAGTTGCTTATTTTTATAAAATCTTTTTCAATAGTATTTTTTTAAATATTCGAATTTAGACCTTCATAAAAAATTACCGTATCATCAGCAATTTCCTTGCCAGTTTAAATTAAAAATATCATTTAGATAAATATTAAAAAGTATTGGTCCTAGGACTGTACCTTGTGGTACTCCATCATAATTAAATATTTTTGCTGAACTAATATTTTCACCAATTTTAACATGATGTACTCTGTTATATAAATGGTTTTTAAATAAAGTTAATATTTGACCACGAAATCCAAATAATCAATTATCGAAAAAATGTTATAGGAAGAGATAGCATTTATTTTCGGTCTAGAATTATCCCCTAAATTTTTTGCTCCTGATTTCCGGACACCGCGAATATAGTAAAAATTATCTAACTTATGCAGGTACCTATTTTACCTTCTGTTTTTATTAAACCTATTCCATCCAGCCCTATCAATACCAATATTCCTGCAATATATAAACCTAGGTGCTATTACAGCTTGCGAAAATCAATGTAGAGGTTATACTGCAATAGCAATAAGCTGCAAGGACAGGACAGATAATATTGTTCTCCAAAATTTACCAGACCGCAGTGTTCAAGTTAGCTGTTTCGTTACCAATATCGCTGAGGGTCAGATAATTTATAGTCCACACGTGTGGTCATGGATAGCAATAACTTAATTCCCTAATTTTGTGCAATAGCATAGACGTAGAGTATAGAGGTATTCTTTAGCGCCAGTTTATAGATAGATTAGTAGATAATTACAACAATGTGTTAGTTTCATTAATATATGTATTATGTATATATATAATGGGCCCATTTCTTATCCTCCGAAATCAGTAAATTGGAACGTCCATTTTATTTAGTTGAAAAATTTTAAGGGTACACTGAGAAAAAGCGTTCTATTCCTTATAAAAATTCACATAAAGTCGCCACAGTGGATCTTTTCCCGTGCGTCATCAATCAACGATCAGAACTCAACGTGGTTAATAACTCTGCATCCTTATTTATTACAGTAACAAGTTTGAATAAAAGCATAAAAGAACGTCTCCAAGATTCCGCAATAATATAACGTGCTAGACAAGAATAAAACTATAAACGTCAATTAATTACTTTTTTTATTTGTTTAGTTGACTACCGTTGTATTTTAGAACGTCATTGTCAACATTATTTTGATCTGCCAATCTAATTTGTATTTTGTAAATTTGTGTGCCTTAAAACTGTTCCTTTTTCTAAAAATAGTTCTTTTTAGAGCTAATTATACCCACCATCTGTTTTGGCGGTAAGTATTGATGGATTTTTATAATACCCAATTTATTTATTTTAAATATTCTAACCGTGAAAGTTCTTTGAAAAGTTTACGGCAGTGGCTAAATTCCCTTTAATGAAAGGATGTCAAAAATTTGACTTTTGCGATTTTAATAGTCAATAAAACACCAAACTTTTCTAGATTTTAAGTTTTAAAAATAGTATTAAATGTAATAACATTTGTTTGTCAATTTCTTTTGGATAATAGAGAATGCCGGGCAAAACTTAAAATAAATAATAATTTTTCGGGATATTATGTAGTTACGTCAAACGGTAGGCAGGCACGTCCATTTTATGAACTTAGACTTAGTTTTGACTTTTTTCTTCTCGTAATTTTGATTTGATTCATACGATTCTGATGACGTGAAAGTGATGTCGCACGGGAAAAGAACCACTGTGGCGACTTTACTCTTTATTCAACTGTTTAATACTATATGTGACAGCAACGCGCTTTCCTGCTGTAAGGCAACGAAAATTGCTATAGATCGTTGTGTAGTGATAATATCATGGTAATTTAGCCAATACGAAATAGGACTTAATGCTACCATAGAATGGTTGATAGCCATTATTGCTCCGAATATTCACAGTAATTATCAAGTTTTATTGGGGGTGTATTTTGGTTTTATGTACTGTATTAGTTTCGACTGGCAGTTGCAATGATTTGACATTAATCATAAGAACATTTGCTTGCTACGGTTAATAAAGGATGTATTACCACTTAAAATCAATACTGTAGTTCTCAAAAATGTAAATATCTTTTAGTTCTTGTCGTTTAACATTGCATACGATTATCTATTATACAACTTGGTTTACTGAGATGATAAAATTTGTCCATAGATTACAAAGTCCAATACTAATGATGGGTTGTGCTAAATAAGAATCTTTTTTTGCTTTATCTGACATGCAAAATTTAAAAAAAACTTAAATATAAAGTAAAAATAAATTAATTGAAACAGTTATTGGTACGATCACTACGATCAATAATATTCAAATTCAGACAGGACAGCCAGAAGACAAATACGTTGAAACTAATACTATGGTGCGCGACGATTGCCGATCGCTACAAACCCCCACCAACAACTTGCTAGATTATAGGTTCTAACGGATACAATTCGTTTTTGGGGACGCTGTTCTGCTTTCTTAATTGTAGAAAAAGCGCTTTACAGGGAACAAAATGCGTCGCGTTGAGAATATACAATTTATTTCGTAACAAAATTGCTGTATTAAAAGCAATTCATTATTGAACAAGACTGTGCTGATAATGGAACTGATCGCTACCAAAAAAACACTGTTCTAGCAAATCTGGAATTGATATAACACTAAAGCGGGTTTGATTCACTAGCAATTTATTTAACATGGGTTAATAAAAATTGAGCTATCAATACAAACTATGTCTTAGCAAACCTGTTGTATTATATCATTTTTCTCAGTGTAATGACAGCAGGTTTTTGCCACGTCGGCCACCGCCTCGGCAAAAACCGCTATAAAAACGCCGTGTGTACTCCCTTATGACAGCAGATGCTCTGACATGTAAAAATGTATGTAATAGATTAAAGTTGCCTTTTTTACATATTATTACTTGGACCATGCATGGACCAAAAAAAATACATTGTCATTGCATTCAACTTAAAAAAATTAAATAGCACAAATTTATATGCATTTTTATTGTGTACATATACATAATAAGTAATAATACAACAAATCCCAAACTAATAACAAAGGATATTCCGATCAATCACTTTGAAAAGAAACAAATATTAGACGATCTCAATCGACAAAAAACGCATCTGTCAAAAATCGAACGGACCATTAGGGACCTTTTTATTACACGATCAAAGAAATAATTACTAGTTATGATGCAACCTTTCGGTTTCGTTTTTCTACCCAGGAATTAAGTAAAATACTTTAAAATGGTCTAATAGACCTTAGGACGAACCGGAATAAGGGTCACAATCGCCTTGTCAGTCACAGCTGGTCTGTTACAAAACTAAAATACTACATTAACACTGTGACTGGCGCATTTTACCCTATATATTTTTTTGCATGGGTAATTACAGAGTGCAGCGGCGATGGTAGATGAGATTTTTTAATGGAATTAATGATTGTACTGTAGCCAATCAGTTTTTGATTTAATAATTAATATATGGCTCTATATTTGTGTGATATGTATGTATAGGAAAGAATTGCATTTTATGAACGTGTACTATACGCAACGTCGATGAAGCAAAGATAGATAGAAACCAGTGACGGATTAAAGGAGGGGAGATGTTTGCATATGCGATTTTAAAATAACAATTGTATAGAAATTAATATAAAGTCGCCACAGTGGATATTTTCCCGTGCGTCATCAATCAACGATCAGGACTCAACGTCGTTAATAACTCTGCATCCTTATTTATTACAGTAACAAGTTTGAATAAAAGCATAAAAGAACGTCTCCAAGATTCCGCAATAATATAACGTGCTAGACAAGAATAAAACTATAAACGTCAATTAATTACTTTTTTTATTTGTTTAGTTGACTACCGTTGTATTTTAGAACGTCATTGTCAACCTTATTTTAATATGTCAATCTAATTCGTATTTTGTAAATTTGTGTGCCTTAAAACTGTTCCTTTTTCTAAAAATAGTTCTTTTTAGAGCTAATTATACCCACCATCTGTTTTGGCGGTAAGTATTTATGGATTTTTATAATACCCAATTTATTTATTTTAAATATTCTAACCGTGAAAGTTCTTTGAAAAGTTTACGGCAGTGGCTAAATTCCCTTTAACGAAAGGATGTCAAAAATTTGACTTTTGCGATTTTAATAGTCAATAAAACACCAAACTTTTCTAGATTTTAAACTTTAAAAATAGTATTAAATGTAATAACATTTGTTTGTCAATTTCTTTTAGATAATAGAGAATGCCGGGCAAAACTTAAAATAAATAATAATTTTTCGGAATATTATGTAGTTACGTCAAACGGTACGCAGGCACGTCCATTTTATGAACTTTGACTTAGTTTTGACTTTTTTCGTCTCGTAATTTTGATTTGATTCATTCGATTTTGATGACGTGAAAGTGATGACGCACGGGAAAAGAACCACTGTGGCGACTTTATATTTTATATCATTTTAAAATAGTTGCCAGTACTTATATAGTACTGACAGACCGTTGTGTAGTGATAATATAAAGGTAATTTAATCAATACACTGCTAAAAGAAAAGAATCAGATTTAACTTTTTTTTTATGTCCCAGAAAGTCCACTCCGTTTTTTTGTCAATTTAACTAAAACCGCTTCAGTCAATCAGTAACTCATAAAATATGTTATTACTATTTTGACATTAATCTGATTTTATTGTGCAGTAAAAATTACAACTTAATTAGTTAATTTGACACATTTTTATGTTAGTATTAACTTATTTTAAAATTTTAACTAAAAAAGATATTGATAATGATTATAAACTTTATCAAAGTTACTAGTATTTGATTCATTTGAACCGTAAAAGAATTGCATGTTAATTTTAGTTAGCTGTTATGTTAAAACGACTTCCAGAAAAGTTAGTTCTTAAAATCTGATTTTTACTAAACACAAAAGAGTTAAAATAACTATACATTTTAAGTTACAATTGATTTATTTTAATTGATTATAATTTTTTTTGATTCTCACGTCCAGGATTTCTAACAGTGTAGGAAAAAGGAGTTAATGCTACCAATGCACGGAATACTTACAGTAATTATCAAGTTTATTGGGGTTGTAATCTGGTTTTATATACTGTATTAGTTCCGCCTGACAATTGTATAATGAAACTTGACATTAATTATAATAATATTTGCTTGTTACGGTTAATAAAACTTACCACTAAAAATCAGTAGGTACTATAGTTCTTAAAAATTTAAATTGTGTAATTAAAAAGTGTGATATTGTTCTTGTTCTTTAACATTGCATATGATTAGATATCTATTATGCATCATGGTTTACTGAGATGGTAAAATTCGCCCATAGATTATAAAATCCAATACTAATAATGAGTTGTGCGAAATAAGAATCTTCTATTGCTTTATCTGACATGCAAAGTTTAAAAAAACTTAAATATAAAGTAAAAATTAAATTAATTGAAACAGGTATTGGTACGATCAATGAAATTCAAATTTAGACAGGACAGCAAAAAGACTCCGAACAACGATTTGACCTGCGCAACAAATACGTTAAAACTAATACTACGGCACGCGGCGATTGCCTATCGCTACGAACTCCCACCAACGTCTTGTGGATTATAGGTTCTAACGGATACAATTCGTTTTTGGGAACGCTGTTCTGCTTTCTTAATTGTAGAAGAAGCGCTTTACTGGGAACAAAATGCGTCGCATTGAGAAGATACATTTTATTTCTTAACAAAATTGCTCTATTTAAAGTAGTTCATTATTCAATAACACACAACATTGTTATGCAAAAATATTCACAACTTTGGTTTGGCTTATTGGAAATTGAAAATTTTGAACTCGCTAAATAGGATTCTTTTGGTTTATCAATTTTATAAAAACCGAAGTCGTTCTGAATTCCGTTGCGACAGCTAGAGGGCGCTATTCAGCAGAATTAACGATTTCTTCATTTTTTACAAAAAATTTAAATTCAATGATCTATCTTTTTTAACTTTGATTTAAAATATGAAATAGTACGTGTCAAAGTTTTATTAAGTTAAATTTTGATTGATTATTTCCTTAAAATTTGTGATTTCGTTTACTTCGCAGCTTCGATTAGCTTTCGGTAGCAATAACATTATATTGATTTCTACTTATTGTAGTTAGACCGAAATATAATTTTAAAACACAACATTATATAACAGTATACTTTTTAATTTTACATAAATTTTAAGTTACTACAAGTGCTAGAAAATGTATAAAAATTTTAGTTTATAAAAAATGAAGACCTAATTTTGTTCAACTGCGTTTTTGCGAAATACACGTTTAAATAAAAAAAATTAAAACTAACTTTAAGTCAAACAAAATTATTCTGTGATTATGTCAAAAATATCAACTATAATTCGCTGTTACCCACAGCGAAAAAAATCCGATAACATACATATTATGTTGCCATGGTGACCTGTCAAAAAAATTCATCTTGATTGGTTAAAAAGTACTGGTGTGAAATATTCTTGAAAATAAACATTCACGTTTACCTTTTAATATATACATATTAATTTTAAGATATCGATGGTCTCAAATCAATACCTCGTAAGTCCGAAATTGGCCATTTTAAGATTTTGACGCTTTATACTTGTTTAGACAAATGGGCGTCATCTGTTAAAAAGTATTAGAAATACAAAAATCCGTTACCTCGGAAATGGCGCGAAATCAATACCACGTAACTGAAAATCCATAAATGTCAATTCAATAACTCGCAAGTCGTCATTTTGTTAGGTTAGTTTCGGCTTGAATACAATAGTGGTGATGTTTTGTGGAATTTTATTAGTGTAATAATACAATATTTTTTGTCAAAGACTGTGGAATCAAACATAAGTAAAACCAAATTCTTAAATGTATAAGAAATTCCTTTAAAGTTTTCATAATATAAATTAATATGATGAATCGATTCCATAGCATATTTTGAGGACGTTTCTACCTATTAAGGTTTAAGGTTTATAAGTTAATCGTTCAAAGCGTGTACAAAATTTAGGATAAGAAACCTATAAACTAGGTTTATTACTTCGACATTTAATCAAAACGAGAAAGGAAAATGCTATAATGATACCTATCAAATCGTTGCCACAAAAACGATTCATCGAGGCACTGCAATAGCATTTATCTTTGCCACGAATTTACTTGCGCAAAAAGTTGATATTTGTTTTAATGGTCTACTTTGCATAATTTAGGTAAATATTAATACCAGGTACCAATCCTTACTTAAATGCGGAAATCAAAGAAGAATTTAGTCTTATGGATCGTAATATTAAAACAAGTGAAACATAATAATATGTCTTTAATTGAATTAGTTTAATTGAGCAAATAATATATTACTCCTGACTAAACGTTGTGAAACTTTAAATAAAATAGTTTGGTAGTTGTGTTGTTGTTGAAGACTTGGATTAAAAAACGTAGGGCTTGGTTTAGATCACAATGATAATTATGGGGACGATATATCTAACCAAATCTAGGTTAAAATTTTGTCAAATTCATAATATGACATGATATGCCAAACTAATGAGTAATAAAATAAGTAGACAAATACAAATTTATTTTTGTTGTTTACAAAATTAACAAAGTAAGAATATACAGAAAGAAAAAAAAAAAATTACATAAATTGCTGAAATTGCCCACCGCCATGCTCCAAGCATAAATTCACGTGTCTCTTCATATTTTCGAAAGTGTTGACCAGCATGTCTGTGTTTTAAAAATAGTGTTCTTTAAATGAGGAAAAACGAAGTAATCCATAACCGTTAAACACGTTGATCTAGGAGGGAATTCAATGCCTGATCGAAAACTGATTAATCTGCTGTCATGGAAAAAATTTGCGTAAGTAGTAGTTTCGGCGGCTGTATGGGCGGTTGCACCGTCCTGTTGAAAATATCCAAAACGTAGTTCGTCGTCAAGTAATTGCTCCACAAATCAATTCAAAATATTGTCTCTATACCGCTGTGCTGTAACTGCGTCATCGAAAAAAATAGGACCAACAATTCTTCTTCAGGAAACAGCTAACCAGACACAATTTTTTTGAGGGTGCAATGTGGACTCTACAAAAAAATGGGGATTTTCACTACTCCACATGCGTATATATTCTTAGAATTCACATAACCAGAGAGGTGGAACCAGACTTCATCCGAAAAAAATGTCAGGTCTAATAAATCATTTATTTCCCATAAATTTTGGGTAAACCATTGAGAGTAATTGCTGATGCGTCTTTCAAAATCTGCGGCTTGAATTTCTTGGAATACTTGCATTTTATAAGGAAATAAATTTAGCTGCTTCTTAAAAATAGTCCTGCATGTTCCATAAGATATTTCCACTTCTTGGGACAGGCGTCTTATACAATTTGTTGGCGTATTTTGCATTATTTCACGAACGTTTACAACAAGTTCTTCTGTTCTTACAGATGGTCTTCCTTCTCCTTTTTTGTGTTGTATAGAACCTGTTTCCCTTAACACAGCCACGGTTCTTTTCAGGCAATGATAAAAATCCCCAGCGATAAAAGCAACGTTAGGAAAACATTATTTTTCTGATGCATCAATTTTTTAAAATTGTCATTATTGAGCAGACGAGAATCCGCAATAGATGATGGAAAGCCAGACACAACGCCCAAAAAAAGTCAAATGTATCTAATAAGCGAAGAGTAATCGCGTAAACTTAACTTATAAAAATTATTACACGAAAATAAATTTTGTGGTCCATTACAAATCTCTTAAGCTTTCCATGCAGAAGAATTAAAAATATTAATTAAGGGAACTAAAAAGAAAACGAACAAGATAAGAAACCGTTTCGATTTCGCCTCGGATAATTAATTAAAGAAGAAACGGAGATTTAACAACGTAAATTTATGGTTTTAAGCCCTTTTGGGCGGCAGGGCTACAACAGAATAAGATGTTTATTAAGCTCGAAAGTACATTTTTCTTTTGTTTCATTATGCAATGTCATTTTAGTATCATTAGGGGGTAATCTTTTGCTTGTACAGCGGTAGTCGCAGCACAATAATTAAAAAATATACCAAAATTAATTAATAAATTTTTAGACCTCTTTAATCCTTTTTTGCCGATTTCTTTTTATAACAACAAGTAATAATAAAGCCTGCACATTAAAAATGCAAGTACATTTTTCATAAATTGCATCAATTATTGATAATCTGCAATTTATTTTTTAGTATTGATGACAATTAGGTGTACCGTTTTTTAATTAACAGAACTATACAAACCCCGATTTTTGATTATAGTTATAAAAAATTTGGATCATGGCCAGCATGGACTCGTTCACAGGCATATAAAAAAAAATAAATGCTTAATATAAATATCATACTTAAAAAGTTAATATTGTGGCATATCGGACAAGTGTGTAACTATTTTTCATATTGGAATATACAGGGATCCAAGCACAATGGATACCCTGGGGCGGGTAGGCCACGCCGGCACCCACTAGAATGCGCCCAATTTATTTAAGTTTTGAGCCATAAAAATATTTAGAAGATAATATAGTATCTGCGAAAATAATTGAAAAGTGAATATTGTGGCATATCGGACAAGTGTGTAACTGTTTTTCAAATGTTACTATCATTACTTATTACGTAATTTTTTCAACCTATGAGTATCATAACTACTGTCAAATATTACTACTATGTTATTAGTTATAATGTTAGGTTAAGTGAGGAAGCCTAGCTTCAACTTCGCCTTTTGTAATTTTATCCTTAATTACAATAAAGACATTTATTATTATTATTATTATTATTATTATTATTATTATTATTATTATTATTATTATTATTATTATTATTATTATTATTATTATTATTATTATTATTATTATTATTATTATTATTATTATTATTATTATTATTATTATTATTATTATTATTATTATTATTATTATTATTATTATTATTATTATTATTATTATTATTATTATTATTATTATTATTATTATTATTATTATTATTATTATTATTATTATTATTATTATTATTATTATTATTATTATTATTATTATTATTATTATTATTATTATTATTATTATTATTATTATTATTATTATTATTATTATTATTATTATTATTATTATTATTATTATTATTATTATTATTATTATTATTATTATTATTATTATTATTATTATTATTATTATTATTATTATTATTATTATTATTATTATTATTATTATTATTATTATTATTATTATTATTATTATTATTATTATTATTATTATTATTATTATTATTATTATTATTATTATTATTATTATTATTATTATTATTATTATTATTATTATTATTATTATTATTATTATTATTATTATTATTATTATTATTATTATGTTTCCATTAAGATTCTACACCATTTTCTCTTCTGCTAAAACCATCAGCATGCATTAAATAAATTTTCTGTCTCCGGATGATGAACGTTTCTACGTTCGAAGCATGTAGAGACTATGGCTCGGAATTGTATTCGAATAATTTGAATATTCGAATATTCGACTATTCTAAATTCGAATTTTTTGTTATTTAAAAAATTCGAGTATTCAAATATTCGACTATTCGAAATTCGAATATTTGACTATTCGAATATTCGACTATTTAAATATTCGACTATTCAAATATTCGACTATTGAAAATTCGAATATTTGACAATTCGAATATTCGACTATTTAAATATTCGACTATTCAAATATTCGAGTATTCGAAATTCGAATATTTGACTATTCGAATATTAGACTATTCAAGTATCTATTCGACTATTTAAATATTCGACCATTCGAATATTTAACTATTTGACTTTGTTCGGATATTTATATGTTCGACTATTCGTGTTTTCTGTGAAACTGTAAATTTCAACGTAAAAAAGAAAAACAAAAATAAAATTATATAGTCAGCAAGCAGTTAAACCACTTCTACCGTGATTAAACGACTGTAATTCGACTATTTAAATATTCGACTATTCGAAATTCGAATATTTGACTATTCGACTATTCAAGTATCTAGTCGACTATTCGAATTATTCGACTATTCGAATAACATACCAAACGACTATTCGAATACTTATATTTTTAAAATTCCTAGCCCTAGTAGAGACCCCTAAAGAATTTTTATTAAATTTTGCTGAGAAAGACTTTTAGTTTTTTCTTTCTTTCCCATACTTTCAACTCCACTTTGAGCATGGACTATTTCTTCAAAACAACATATTATTTTACGAGATAATAGCCGTATTTTACTAATAGTCTATAAAAAGTTTATTGTGTACCAAAAAAACCCAATATCTCCCAGTTATTTGTTTAAAAATAAGAAATTATCGAAACTCGATTACAAAACACCATTTAACCGTTTACCAAATGCTAAGAGGGGGGCGGTATCTTCCATCTAACAGTGCGAGTAATTAACAGAAATGAAAAATTGCTGGTTTGTGGATGCCAGGTGCTCATCAAGGTAAATTATTTTATAGGAATGTAGATTTTATCATTTAAAATCAACCGAAAAACGAATACAATTTTCGGGTTACTTAACTCGTTGTACGTGTAACACTGGCGCACAATTAATTATACAATAAGTTTTTATTATACAATTTTTTGCGAAATATTATATGCACCGGCATTGGGTAATTGGGTCAGACAATTTATTTTAATTTGATAATATCCATTGTATGTATTCCCATTTTAAACAAAAATTTACCATATTAAGGGTCAACACACTCGCAAAACCAAATTGCAAGCTCTGACACCTAGTATTTCTCTTTAATTGTAATTTCGTTGATTCAGTTGTGCGATTCCAGGAGCGGATTTAGGATTTGGTGTTGTGAGAAGAGGTGGAGGGGGGCGCAAGCAAATTTCATGTTCTGGAGTTGATTGTTAAACTATATTATGTCACCTCTGGTATAGTCTTTCAGCATGAGCAATTTCAGTTCACAATT
Organism: Polydrusus pterygomalis; assembly: GCA_963969555.1. NCBI lineage: Eukaryota > Metazoa > Arthropoda > Insecta > Coleoptera > Curculionidae > Polydrusus > Polydrusus pterygomalis. The sequence continues at coordinate 29,668,018 of OZ018379.1, forward strand.
GCAGATATTGTAGTACAGAAAATGAACACAGATTTGTACAAAAAAGGAACCAATACCCTCAAAACTTAAATGTTGTAAAAGGAGTTCCTGAGCTCCTGAGAAAAAAATATTTAATTTGAAGAAATAGTCTATGCTTAAAATGGAGTTGAAAGTATGGGAAACAAAGAAAAACTCTCTTCCTCCACAAAATTTAATAAAATAAAAATTCTTTAGAGGCCTCTACATGTTTCGAACGTAGAAACGTTCATCATCAGGAGGCAGAAAATTTATTTAATGCTGATGGTTTTAGCAGAAGAGAAAATGGTGTAGAACCTTAATGGAGCTTTTATGGAATTAAAAAACTGATGTGTAGAATAGACATAATATAAAGAAAATTGATAAAAGTTAAACCATACTGAGTATGTGAAAAAGTTAGTAAAGAGGGTCTAAACCAACCCAATAAACTGGGGAAGAAGAAAAAACCTTTCTAAAAAGAATGTGTCGAAGATTATTTAAATTTTTTTATAGAACTTCTTAAGTATATATGTCTGCAAGACATTATAAGGATAAAATTAGTCATAATTATATTATGAAGATATGACAATAAAATTACATTCTAAAAAAGTGTTTCGTGGGGTACTGAGGATTTTGTTGAACTACTTTTAATATAGCAATTTTGTTAAGAGATTAATTGTATCTTCTCGAAGCGACGCATTTTGTTCCTAGTAAAGCGCTTTCTCTACAATTAAGAAAGCAGAACAGCGTCCCCAAAAGTGTTTTGTATTCGTTAGAACCTTTAATCCACCAAGACGTTGGTGGGGGTTCGTAGCGATCGGCTACGATACGATACGGCTACATTATAATTTTTACTGGAGGTTTCATTACGTTTTATATCACAGTGGTCCAAAATAATTTCCGCCTCTATAATAGCTGTCATACTCCCCCCCCCCCCCCTTCCCCCAAGACAAAATCCTAGCTGCTCCAGTGCTGAACAACGTAGTAAAAAGTAGAAAACAACGCAACGTTAAACGTCCAAAATACAACCCAGTTATAAAAATAACCTCAGGTCATGCAAAACACTACACCACTGAGGGTGACTATAGATAGATACAGAGAAACCTTCCCTTGTTTAGGATGTATCCGATTATGAAGAGTCCTATTCATAGTAACCACGGATCCGTACAATATGATTTGGCTCATTGCGCTCGAAAAATATAATATTCGTTTTTTAAATACAGAGAAATGAGGCTGCGGTTTTTCAAACGTATTATTCTATCTAACCAAACAGCTGCCGCTAGGTGTTCGGGGTCCTACCGTTTTTTTTAAATTTGTTTTTAATATTATTTCCAACTGAGAATTGGTTCGATATAAATCAACTCGCCCCCAAAACGGTTCATTTGTGTTCGTTTTTAATGGGTTTTATACGAATGCAAAACTGAAAATTACAGTTTTGTGGTGGTTGTGTGTAGGTTATATTATTTTATTTTATTTTATTCAGGCGGCACGAATTTCGTTTTATACAACCCTTTGTTTTCTAGAAAATTAATTTTTAATGGTCTATAATGGCCTATAGAATTCTTTCACCATTTAGCTAAAAATAAAATAAATTCAAACGCTTGTGTTTGAATCGTATAATAAAAATATTAAGCAACTGCACTGAGAAAAAAGCCTTCTATTCCTTACTAGCGACCCGCCCCGGCTTCGCACGCGGGTCTAAAATGTCTTTATTTACATCACATTAGAAACCTCTAAATTTATCAGTGTTTTTCTACAATATTATGCATGTATTATACATATAAACCTTCCTCTTGAATCACTCTATCTATTAAAAAAAACCGCTTCAAAATCCGTTGCGTAGTTTTAAAGATTTAAGCATACAATAGGGATAAGAATTCACATACTCTTCATACAACTGTTTAATACTATATGTGACAGCAATGCGATTTCCTACTGTCAAACGACGAAAATTGCTAGACCGTTGTGTAGTGATAATATTACGGTATAGTAATTTAGCCAATAGAAAACATGAGTTATTGCTACCGTTAAATGGTTTATAGCCATTATTGCCCTGAATACTCATAGAAATTATCAAGTTCTATTGGTTTTATATACTGTATTTTGTTCCGACTGGCAGTTGCAATGAAACTTGACATTAATCATAATAATATTTGTTTGCTACGGTTAATAAAGCATATACTTACAAAAATTTAAATAGCTTCTAGTGTGTTTGTTCTTGTCGTTTAACATTGCATATGATTATCTTTTATGCAACATTGTTTACTAAGATGGTAAAATGCGTCCATAGATTATAAAGTCCAATACTAATTATGCGTTGTGCAAAATAAGAATCTTCTATTGCTTTATCTGACATGCAAAGTTTAAAAAATATTAAATACAAAGTAAAAATAAATTAATTGAAACGGGTATTGGTACGATCCATAAAATTTAAATTCAGACAGGACAGCTAGAACTTCGAACAACGATGTGATCTGCATACAAATACGTTAAAACTATAGGGCGCGCGGCGATTGCCGATAGCTACGAACCCCCACCAACGTCTTGTGGATTATAGGTTCTAACGGATGCAATTCGTTTTTGGGGACGCTGTTCTGCTTTTTTAATTGTAGAGAAAGCGCTTTACTGAGAACAAAATGCGTCGCTTTGAGAAGATATAATTTATTTCTTAACAAAATTGCCTTATTAAAAGTAGTTCATTATTCAACAAGATTGTGCTGCTAATGGAACTGATTTATTTAATATGGGTTAAAAAAATAAGCTATCAATACAAACTAGGTCTTAGCCAACCTGTTGTATTAGATCATGTTCCTCAGTGTGACAACATAAAACCGATATGTTAGTTTTATATAGATTTCTTTTTTTGATTTAGCATTTCTATAAGTTTGCAAATAATTCACAAAATGATTATAAAACAAAATTACAGGTTTGAAAGAATGCTTATTCTGGTAGCTCTTCTTATGTCTCTGATGATCATTCGTGAATATAATAATACATAATCACGAGATCCTCTGCAATTGTGATGATGAGCGCTTGCAATATGTATATTTTGAAAATGTTCCCACGCAAAATGATATATCGAATTTATATTTTAAAAAAAACATCACGATGTACCACAGCCAGTTGAAAGATCGAATTCATTACACATTTCAGTAAAAATAAATATCGCACAGTCCTTATAAGTAGTTATTAATAATTTGTTATAACAAATAATTATTTAGAATGTTTTCGGTTTCCATTGGTTTATTTCATTTATTTACAATTTTAACGTTATTTTAATAAACGAAAACTTTTACTGCCACTGCACAGTTATAAATGTCATCGTCCACTTCAGTTAAAATTGACTTACTTTTGCAAACTATTTAAATTATTTGGTAAAATTTCATAATACTCATAATCAGCATCCTTAATTTAGTCATAAATAGTAAAAGCATTTGCAAAAATATTTTATGAATTATTAAGCATTGATTGGAATAGATTAACTTGTAAAAAGCAGTAAAAAGAACAAGATCTAACTTGGTATCAAGCTAAAGTTGTAGGGATAAAATAAATTTTAAAAATTAAAAGTGTTTAGTATATTTATCTACATAGAGAACCGGAGCAGCGCGTATTGAGACAGTTGTAAAGTAAATAAAATGCAAGAACCAGCATTTTATTTCTGTGCGTCGCTTGCAGCAAAATAATAACTGTGTTCATTTGAAAACTTTCCATCTCGATTTTCCTGCTTTAAAATGAAAATGTGGAAAATCGCTCGGACCCGTCGATTTTTATTTCGAGGGGGACATCTTTTGCGTATATTGTCAGTCTCGTTACTTCAAGCCCCTAGGAGGGAGGGGGGGTAAGATCTAAATCTTAAATGGATACCCCTATTTTATATAATTTTTTTGGATTCTGCATAAAATTGTGAACATTTTTTAATAAAAGCATTATTAGTCTATACTTAACAATTTCCGAGATATTGACTCTTGAAAAATGACATTTTTGAACTTTGACAGCGTCTAGCTTTCTAACTGTACGTCTTACAGCAAAACGGCTTACATGTCCCTATCTTCGATTTTTATTATCTTTTCAATAGTGTCAACTTCCGGTCAAACCGAAAGTACTATATTTCTTACATCCGGGAGATTTCCCACATTTTCCCGGACACCCTGTATACAGTGTGACCAGTAAAGTCCACATCATATGGGATTTTTTTCTATTAATAGCTTTATTCGAAATTTGACTTTGCCATCAAGTTCTGCTTCGATCGAGATGAAAATTAAGCAAAAAAATATCTGTAAAAATTTAAATTTTTTTCAAAAAATAATTCAATAGTGGGGTTATTTCTGAAAATATCGAAAATAGTTATTCGAAAAAGTTTTTTTTACATGCAGTTTCTAGCCCACCTGCAACATTTCAGCTGCATAAGATAATTTTGATTTTTTATCCACCACTAAAATTTATTTTCCACTTAATGAACACTTTACTGATGACACTGTGTTCTTTTTTGTCTTATATAAAGGTGTATTACTTTCAAATACAAACTACGTTTTGAAAACTACTTATTTTATGAAGTTACCTTACACAGGGTCAAAAACAAATAAACTTTGCATCACATGCGACCAAATTTTAATAGCCCAATTTTGATTTTGTATAAAAACACACATTTAATATGGCGCTACTTGAAGAAAATGTATTTGATAAAGGATTGTCAAAACTAAGAAGTTTTATGTAGGTTGCGTTGAGTCTTATTTTGCAAAAGTGGTGCAATTTACAAAATATGGATCAAAAATCAAAATTATCTTATGCAGCTGAAATTTTGCATGTGGGCTAGAAACTGCATTTAAAAAAACTTTTTCTATAATAAATTTTTCGATACTTTCAGAAATAACATTTGAATTATTTTTTGGAAAAAATTAAAATTTGACAGATAATGCGAATCACGCGACTACTATTTTTTGTTTAATTTTCATCTCGATCGAAGCAGAAGTTGATGCCAAAGTCAAATTTCGAATGAAGCTATTAATAAAAAAAATCCCATATGATGCGGACTTTACTGGTGATACTGTATAATATAACATTTAATTAATTAGCACGATATTAAAAACATGCTGCCTTCGGATAACATTGTTAGGACATCGAGCGCCGTTGGTTTATGACGAGGATACATGTGTTTAGCTTAACAGGCGGTTTTCGAGTAGATGTAGTTTTTCAAAATTGTCTTATCAAGATTTTATTTGTTTAGCCGAAATTAGTAACGCCCTGTGTCTAAAGCTTGTATAAGGGTCAATATTTCTACGCTACGCCAGTGAATTGTACAATGTGAAACTCCATTTTAATGTAATGTTATTGTTAGTACAATGTAGTTTTCCAATATTACATTGTAAGTTTACACAAAATAAATACATAAAATATTACATAGTAAACCATGGAAATATCCGTTAAAATTTGGTTCTTTCTTAATACCTAGGTACTAATTAATATTCCGTAAGATATGAGGAATTAACGAAGACATTAATTATTGCTCAATAATGCTAACGATTCATTATGTATAATTATATTTTCCTTTTTGCAATGCATACTTTTATGCATGGTCCGTGTTCTAAAACAAAATTCTCATCAACTTGTTTTAAAGAAAGCTAAATATTATGTTACCAAAATTATGCATAAAAATCCTTAAAATACAATATTTTATCACCGCATATCGAATTTTAATAACAAAATAACTGTATTTTTTAAAATTGATCGGTAGTTTATTGTTAAAACCCCCCAAATCAACTTTGCTGATGATTCAGCAACTATAAACATAAGTAGTAGTATTTCCTTATCTCTAGCTTTACTGTCTAAGTATGCTGCAACGTTTAGTACAATAAATGTAGATAAAATAGCGCTCTGTAATTATTCCTTCATGCAGTCACTCATCTGCCTATCACGTCCATATGCTCTATTGGCCATTACACGGCCACTTTTCTCACTTTATCATGTGAGTAATTGTATTTGCATCCTTGTTCTTCCTTCCAATAAAAGCGTGTGTAAATTCATCTGATAATAACGTAGTACGGAAGTCTATACTGCATAAGTGTATGGCTTTTGTTATAGTGAATAATTGAATACACATTATATCATTTCAATATTCAAAATGATGGTCAATCTGGGTGAAACGGTGCCTTCATTTCAGTATAGAATATGAATAGAATATGATTAAATCTCCTATCCTATAGGATAGGTATTATAACAGGTTAGGTGCTGCATAGAGACAATGCGTAATTTTGAAATTTTGATTATAGAACAAAATTTTCGTACATAATATTGTTGTTCCGTATTGGTAGTAGTCTAAAGCCGGGAGTATTACGGGAAGTAATTTATCATCATCTGTGCAACATCTAAAATTATACCTCATAATTACAACATAATCTAATAAAAATACTATGTCGTTTGTAGGAAAGTGTGTGTTTTACAGTTCTTATATAAAAATTCTAAGTAAGTATCTATAATATATCAGGCTATAAAAAAACCTCTGCAAGTGGTTCAATATAGGAAACCGGTTGCTACATTGCACCTGGGGGTTCCAAAATTGGACCACATGATTTAAATCGGAAGCTTAGGTGTTAAATAAATAAATAAAAAATAAAATTGTTGGTATAGGAAGTTTTATACTTATATTTCAAAAAAAAAACATCAAATTTACAATCAAAATTTCGGTAGAAGGCATCCTAATACAAAAAAAATACCTAATAGTTTCCTATATTGGACCAGTCATAGTTTCATTTTTTTAACTCAAAGAAAAAATATTTTAGCAATACCTATTGAAATGGTGTTAGTTTATGACATTAACGGTTCAATTTTGGCAATCACCCAGTGGTCCAATTTAAGCAACTACCACGTGTTTTACAAAACCACCCAGGAAAGAAACAACAAAAAACCAATATGGCATGTGGTAATAGGAGAAATAGAAAGAGAAAAACTTACTTGATAATTTGCATAAAAAAGTTTTTGCTTAGAGTTTTATGGTTCTAAGGTAAATTCTTAGGAAAATCCTAAAAATATTACATTAAAATTGTGTAAATTACGTCTTGCTCTGTACACGCCAAGCACTAACACTAACGGCCAACTAGTTGAGTTTGCTGCCGATATGCCGATCAAAGGTTCTGGGTGGAAGTATGTTACAGTGTTGCCAGATGATATGGCACTTGTTTAGTTTCATAGAAATGTACTGTGGTCCAGTTTAGGTAGCGGTTTAATATAGGCAACCTTCCCCTATAGTATTATCAAAAAAAAAATCATTACTAGGCATAAAAACCTTATGTTTAATTCTATTATTTACGGTTTAGTATTCTATAACAAACACTACTAGTTTTAAACACCGTATGTGTAAATAAAGGTCATTTATACTACTTAGACAAGCTTTTAAGGAGTTAAAACGGATTCTTCCACCAACTTCGGCCATATAACTTATTCAATTTTGATGTTATGGACACTAAAAAAAATTTCTTTGTAAATTACGTAAGTTGTACGAAAATTTTTTTAAACCGCTTGAGAGTTAACAATTTTTGTGCATTGATTTTTTTTTCTAAAAAAAAACACCTGCATGAAGAGTCTAGAGTATACATATTTGAATATTTTAACAAAATTGTATTTTGAATTTAATTACAAAAAACAACTTTTAGAAGTCTTAAATACACTTAAAAAAACAATACGTATGTGATAACTTCGAGGAACAGAGATTATACTGTCTTACGTCTTTCCCCGTATCAAGTTAATTCAACTATTATAAATAATATACCGGCCGAAAGCTGGAAAAACTCAGTAAAGCATAATTTGAAAGTCGAAGTTTCATATAACCGGGTGATTCAATAAGAAAGGCAGCCGGCTATATCTCGGGAACTACTAAACGTAGAAACTTGGGATAAGAAAAATTATGATTAAAGCGGTTATGAGAAAATTCTGGAAATAATTTTTAAGTTCCGCATTTTGCCGCAAGAGAGTAATTGAAAAGTAAATTTTAAAATTTTACATAACTCCGAAAATTCCATATTAGAGTATATGTTTGATAACACCATTTTAAAGCTTGGAAAATTATGCATCTTTTGGTCTTATGCTCATTGGCGTACCGACTTTAATAAGAGCGGGGGAAGCTGTTGAAAGTGTAAACATTTAAATCGCTGTAACTTCTAAACGACTTATCCGATTTTAGCAAACTGGAGACTGTTTGAAAGAGAAATGTATGCACTTTCACCAATCGTATTTAGTTGTCCATAATACTTCTCAATTAAATTGCTAGAGGGCGCAACTTGTAATAATAATAGTTTTTTTGATTTTATCCCGAAAATTCAAATCATACGGTATAATTATGATACCATAATCGAAGAGTAGATAAAATTTGCTAGAAAAAATATAAAAACCTTAGCTCGATATCTTTGTTCGTTTCAGAGTTATTGCCAAAACATTAATTTTTAATACAAATTGCGCCCTCTAGCAATTTTATTTAAAACTATTGTGTACCATTGAATATGACAATTAAAGGTACTTACCTTTCTCTTCCAAACAAGCTTAAATTAAATGAAATCGGATAAGTCGTTTAGAAGTTACAGCGATTTTAATGTTTTCACTTTCACTTGATAAGAGTGGGAGAAGCTATTGAAAGTGTAAACATTAAAATCGCTGTAACTTCTAAACGACTCATCCGATTTCACTCAATTTAAGCTTGTTTGGAAGTACCTTCAATTGTCGTATCCAATGGCACACGATAGTTTCTAATAAAATTGTTAGAGGGCCCAATTTGTATTAAAAATTAATGTTTTGGCAATAACTCTGAAACGAACTAAGATATCGAGCTGCGGTTTTAATATTTTTTCTAGCAAATTTCATCTACTTTTCGATTATGGTATCATAATTATACCGTATGATTTGAATCTTCGGAATAAAATAAAAAAAAAACTATTATTATTACAAATTGCGCCCTCTAGCAATTTTATTGAGAACTATTATGGACAACTAAATACGATTGGTGAAAGTGCATACATTTCTCTTCCAAACAGTCATTAGTTTGCTACAATCGGATAAGTCGTTTAGAAGTTACAGCGATTTAAATGTTTACACTTTCAACAGCTTCCCCCACTCTTATTAAAGTCGGTACGCCAATGAGCATAAGACCAAAATGATGCATAATTGTCCAAGCTTTAAAATGGTGTTATCAAACATATACCTTAATGTGGAATTTTCGGAGTTATGTAAAATTATAAAATTTACTTTTCAATTACGCCCTCTTGCAACAAAATGCGGAACTTCAAAATTATTTCCAGAATTTTCTCATTACCGCTTTAATCATAAATTTTTTTATCCCAAGTTTCTACGTTTAGTAGTTTCCGAGATATAGCCGGCTGCCATTCTTATTGAATCACCCAGTACAATCCATTGTTATTAACCTAAATGACATCTCTGACAGTGAAGCAGAATTAGGTTTAGATTTATTAATTATGTATTATTTTATGTGTTAGTGTTGTAACATTAGTAAAGGCACTTGTAATTAGTATATTTTTAAGACTCTGTGAATTAAAATTAGAGTTAAAAAGCTTTTAATCCGTCACTAATTTTTTCTCCTAAAATACCTGTTAACCTGTTGTAAATAATAAATTTTGGCTACAAGTTTGCATTTTGTTAATTGATATCAAAAAAGCAAGACGATTTATTTTGAGATAAAATATACTTTATATCAGAATTGCTACACAGCTTTACAAAATATTTAAATAAATACAATAGTAAAACATGTATGGTGGAAAAATGTCTTATCTGTCTGTTGGAAAGAGAGGCACAAATTTACTTATTGTCAATCATTTTCTGGCTAAATAGGAATCGCGTGATGGTTGGTTTAGACCCAAAGGGCCCCTATGTTAGAGCCGAAAATCGGTAATCGCGGCCCGAATCACGCAACGCACTTTGCAAACACGCAACAAACTTGCATATAAGCAGTTGCGAATAATATGTGAAGTGGATTCGAATGGGCTGTCTGTATATGCACGAGGATTCGAAAACTGTTTTTGTCTGATTAATTGAATTGATTGAGAGTTTTAAAACGTTTCTGCTTTTATGTTAATTAAAAATCAATTATTATGTCTGGGCAGGTACTATATAGCGGCAGTCGCTGATTGGAAATTATATATTTTTTCATGAACATCAGGTAATGCTTGCACTGAGGAGAGAAATGATCTAATACAACAAATGATAGCTTATTTTGTATTAGCCCATCTTAACATAGTATAGAACAAAGTCGCTGTCGCCCGTCTGTCCCCTTTCATATCCGCTTAAATCTTTAAAACTACGCAACGGATTTGGAAGCGTTTTTTTTTAATAGATAGAGTGATTCAAGGGGAAGGTTTTTGAAGTGAAAACTTATTTAGGCGCGTTTAGCACTTTTTGTGGGCACTGAATTAAACTGAGCCGTCACGCGTCAGCGTCAGGCGTCAGGTTCGGCTGTGTAACGCTCGAATTCGACTCCGCTGCCGCATCAGTCGACGTGGAAACAGTGTGCGACACTTGTTGCGTCTCAAGTTGTTCTGGCATTTTTTAAATTATATATTTACGTAGGGTGAAGTAAGGTAATTAGTTTTACCGTAATTGCTTATTCCGTGGACCTAATTTATTATGATTTCTGACTTCTGTTGAAGATGTAAAAATTCAAGGGTTGTTCAATTTTAGGAAATATCTTTTTTCGTATGCAGTAAAATTATCCCGTATTCCAAGTTAATGTTATTTTTGAAGTGAAAACTTCTTTAGGCGCGTTTAGCACTTTTTTTTGGGCACTGAATTAACCTTGTTGAAGTTTTCACTTCTGTCGTGTGGTCTTAAGCACACACAATTTTTTTATGTATAACTAGCGATCCGCCCCGGCTTCGCACGGGTGCAATTTCAGAAAGTGGCATGCCGGGTACTAATATATCGGGTTTGTTCGGGTTTGTATTTATACCAGCGGGTTGCAACGCATGCCGGGTACACGCTAGTATTAAATAAATTGCTAGTGTATCAAACCCGCTTTAGTGTTATATCAATTCCAAATTTGTAACAACAGTGTTTTTATTGGTATCTAGTAATCAGTTCCATTTGAATAATGAACTACTTTTTTGCAGCAATTTTGTTAGGAAATAAATTGTCTCTTCTCAATGCGACGCATTTTGTTTCCAGTAAAGCGCTATTTCCACAATTAAGAAAGCAGAACAGCGTCCCCAAAAACGAATTGTATCCGTTAGAACCTATAATCCACCAAGACGTTGGTGGTTCGTAGCGATCCGCAATCGTGGCGCGCCGTAGTACTCGTGTTAACATATTTGTTGCGCAGGTTACATCGTTATTCGGAGTCTTCTGGCTGTCCTGTCTGAATTTCAATTTTATTGATCGTACCAGTACCTATTTCAATTAATTTTATTTGTACTTTGTATTTAAGTTTTTTTAAACTTTTCATGTCAGATAAAGCAATAGAATATTCTTATTTCACACAACCCATTATTAGTATTGGCATTGGACTTTATCATGTATGGACGAATTTTACAATCTCAGTAAACCATGTTGTATAATAGATAATCATATGCAATGTTAAACGAGAAGAACAATATCACACTAGAAACTATTTAAATTTTGAGAACTACAGTACTGACTTTTGGTGGTAAGTACCTATATGCTTTATTACCCGTAGCTAGCAAATATTAATATGAACAAGAAACAGAAAAACCTATACGTGCAGTAAAAATTCTACAAATTTACCTAACAAATGGACTAATTTACTAATAGACTAATTATTGTCAATGATACTATTATTTTTACTAATTTCTATGAATTTAAAAACCGCATAGAATATTTTTAAATGTTAGTATTGGTAGGTGTTAAATTACTTTCGCCTTGATATACATTCAATTAATGTAATGAATTCTGAAAACATATTTAAGTCGTCACAATTAATTATTTTAATTTGTAGTTAAATGCTCTTAGGTGTACATTAATGTAGGTATGCATTATAAAGAAACAAATTTACAATGTTTATTTCCTCATGAAAAAGGTCTAAAGAAAAAATTTAGATATCAATAGTATTAATGCCAATTCTACGCTGGAAGGGGGGAGGTAACTTTGAAATTTTAAATAAATATTGTACTTTTTTAGGGTAATATTTAGAAACCTTCGTCAGAAATACCTACATGTACAATATGAAAATCAAAGAATATATAGGGTGTTCCATTACTAACGATGTTGCCACCTGTTTTGTGTAAAAGCGGCAATGTCGCATTGCTGCAAATATCTTAAAACGGTAGAACATAGTCGAAGCAATCACCCGTTTTTCATAATCGTTTACCTTTCATCCACCGTAAAACACCCTGTATATTATTACACTGTCGCTGAGACCCAACATATTAATAATTTACTGCTTCGAATACCTACCTTAAGACGTTTTTTTATGTCTGGTTCTGTATGTGCTAAAAAAAGGTAAACTCATGCATAAAGCCAAAACCGTATCAAATTCTGATCGACATTTTCAAGTATCGCTCTGAATTGATCAAAGCCTACCATGACCGCAGGCGAAGAACCGCAAGAAAATTACACGTTATGATTCGGAAATTGCGATTTTAAAACACAGACGGTGATTGGCTGGATATTTAAATTTTCGGGAATCCATTTTGTCGAATGCAACAACTTAAGAAAACTGCTTGCAGTGATTTGTGTAAGATTAAGTATTTTTTTGGAGTAAAAAATGTTTTTTTTTCTTCAAATGACATTAAGAGCGGTCTTTTAATGACACCTGACAGGCTTAAAAGGTGTATTTTTTCTGTCTAGTCAGAAAAAGTTGACTTTTTATGCCTAGGCAGAAAAAATACACCTTTTGAGCCTGTCAGGTGTCATTAAAAATTAAAATTTAAAATGACAAGTAAACACAACAATTCAATAAATGTCATAAATAACATACATAAATATAAAAAATACGATTTTGCGTGAAATTGGAACAAATTTGGAGAAAAAATTATATGTTTTACTAGGCAGAAAAGCAGATTTAATGCCGTTAGCAGATTAAATCTTGTGCTTTTCTGCCTAGTGAAACAAATAACTATTTCACAATAAAAAGAATTAAGATTGCAATATGTGTTATATTTTAATTTTATTTATTTAAAAAAAATCTGACAGGTTTATGTCCATCATTAGTTTTAAAAGAAAGATTAGAAAATTTCTTAAAGAATAATAAAACCCTATCAGACAAACAATTTCGATTTCAAAAAAATTAATCTACACAAAATTAAATTTGTCACCTAACAAATCAAATATATAATTCCATCGATAATAAAATGAACAGTATATGCATATTTTTAGATTTAGCTAAAGCCTTTGATACTGCAGTCAGTCATAAAATTCTTATTAACAAATTAGAAAAACTTGTATTTTGTGGTCAAATATTAACTTTATTTAAAAACTATTTATATAACAGAGTACATCATGTTAAAATTGGTGAAAATATTAGTTCACCAAAAATATTTAATTATGGAGTACCACAAGGTTCGGTCCTAGGACAAATACTTTTAAATATTTATCTAAATGATATTTTTAATTTAAACTGTCAAGAAGAACTATTTAGTTTTGCTGATGATACGGTAATTTTTTATGAAGGTGTAAATTGGAATATTTTAAAAAATACTATTGAAAAAGATTTTATAAAAATAAGCAACTGGTTTAATAAAAACTTATTAACTATAAATTATAACAAAACAACATACATTCCTTTTAATTTAAACCAAAAAAAAAATCCAAATATTGGTCCAATATATAGGTGTGAATAGTATGAAATAATATTACTATAAAGGAAGGTGAAAATATTAAATATTTAGGAATAATTTTTGATAAACCTTTAAAATGGGATTTACATAGTGACTACATTGTAAAAAACCTAAGAATTCTTATACCAAAATTTAAACACCTTAAACAATTTTTAAATATAAAATAATTAGAAATATTGTATTATTATTTAGTACAAACCCATTTAAATTATGGAATTTTTAAATAAATAACAAACAACCAAAATACTATTTATAATTTATGCAATATAAATTAAAATTTAATAACATTATAATCTCATATAATATAAAAAATGTAATATACAAATAAAGATAAACAAAGAATCAGTAGCATATCAACAGGAGGTCTGAAAACCATCCGGGCGTAAAATCGACACGCATACATAGAATGACGACATTAGTGCTTATTTACTCGTTGAACCGATACTACAGGATTAAAAAGGGCGGCTTACGAGTCCAAAAAGGACATTTTAGGCACCCTCAGGTGATGCCAGTTGCACCTTTTCGGCCCTATCTGCATTATATCGCGGGAAGAGATAGCACTTACACAACTTTTTGTCATTTTTATGGTTGCCTAGTTTATAAGAGCCGAACGCCCTTTGTACGAGTTTTTAAGCTTGTATTAGATCCGATTGTTACTAATACTTTTGTTAAAGTTTTTGTCGCAAAATGTATTAAATGTAAGTGTGGGATACCAATTACGAGTACTTTTAAAATGAAATACAATATTTTTAAACATTTTTAAAAATGATATTATATGGTTCTGTTTTACTTATAATTATAATTTTTTTTTTTTGAAAAGTATCGAGTGAAACAGACGTATGGGTAAATAAGAAGAGTTTGGACTTGCACTTGTTTTAAATCGCCAACGTTTCAGCTGCACTGGGAAAAAAGCTTTCTATTTCTTATACGAATTCACATACTCTTTATACTATCTGTGATATCAACGGGCTTCCCTACTGTAAGACAACCAAAATTGCTAGACATTTGTGTAGTGATAATATCACGGTAATTTAGCCAATAGGAAGTAGGAGTTATTGCTACCATAGAATGGTTTATAGCTATAATTGCTCTAAATACTCACAGCAATTATTATCAAGTTCTATTAGGGGTGTAATCTGGTTTTATATACTGTATTAGTTCTGACTAGCAGTTGTAATGAATCTTGACATTAATCATAATCATATTTGCTTATTTCTTGCTACGGTTAATAAAGCATATGACTTACCACAAAAGATCAGTACTGTAGTTCTCAAAAATTTAAATAGCTTTTAGTGTGATATTCAGTGGCGTAGCGCTACTACCGCGAACCCCCGCAGTTGCGGGGGGCCCAAAAGAGCCTATTGCTATGGCCCCAAAGGGGCCGAAGTCCTGGGCGAGGCGGCCCTAACACAATTTTCGCGGGGGGCCCATAATTTGTCGATCGCTACGCCACTGGTGATATTGTTTTTGTCGTTTAACATTGCAGATTATCTATTATTCGAATAAGTATAGCGGGAATAAGGGCAGGCAATGAAATGACACAATTGTATTTCTTCCAACGTTTCGTTTTATATTAAAACTTTATCAAGGGTCAATATAAAGGTCTTAAGCCTAATGAAACTGACTACCAACTACCAATAAAAACACTGTTCTAGCAAATCTGGAATTGATATAACACTAAAGTGGGTTTGATACGCTAGCAATTTATTTAATATGGGTTAATAAAAAAATAAGCCGTCAATATAAACTATGTCTTAGCAAACCTGTTGTATAAGATCATATTCCTCAGTATTGTAAGTATCTGCAATCGTCTTCAGGTGAATACTGTTCACATCATTTGGAGATACTTATCAGTTGAAATGTGATTTAAAACAAATAAAGACAAGGCCACATCAAAACTCATCATCTAACCAGACAGTCGTATGAATGTTTGGATTAATGTTTTCATCGCATTAATATGTGTTGTATAACATGCTTCTTGCTATTCTTGCACGACTATTCTTCACGTCTTTTAAGCTGCGGAAACTAACTGGTTAGTTATTTAAAACCTACTGCGTCAAAATAGTGATATCTCTGGCACGATCTTTATGGATATGTGAAAGTGAAAAAAGGGACACTGTTTAAACACAGACTGGCATAAGGAAACGTATACATTTCCAGAATAAATATATCTATAAGTGTTTGCATTTCATCAGTGGTATAAATGAAAGTGTTGTTTGCCAAAAAGAACTCGACTTACATGTACTGTTACGTTTTTGGATTACAAAAATTTAAAAGAAAAACGGAACATTGTTTGTATACTGTCTTAATGATTTTTTTTTAAAATAATTATTGCTTTTCTTTGATTAGGTAAATTGTATTTTACATATTCTGATGTGCTTTTTATAATAGTAGGTATAGGGTGTCGATAAATCATTAATTATTCTTACTTGTAAAAATGGAAGGATTTTCAAACAGGAATTGGGGCTTTATAAGTAACTCAAACTAAAAGCGCTTCTAATCCCAGATGTATCAATATGAGGCATACAGTGTGACCAGTAAAGTCCGCATCATATACCTACCTAGGATTTGTTTTTCTTAATAACGTTATCGAAATTTGACTTTGGCATCAAATTCTGCTTCGATCGAGATGAACATTAAGCAAAAAATAGTAGTCACGTGATTCGCATTAGGTATCTGCCAAATTTTATTTTTTTTCAAAAAATAATTCAAAAGTTGGGTTATTTCTGTAAATATCGAAAAAAGTTATTAGAAAAAGTTTTTTCAAATGCAGTTTCTAGCCCACATGCAAAATTTTAGCTACATAAGATAATTTTGATTTTTTATCCATCTTTTGTAAATTGCACCACTTTTGCAAAATAAGACTCAACGCAACCTACATAAAACTTCTTAGTTTTAACAATGCTTTATTTCAGACACATTTTCTTTAAAGTAGAGCCATATTAAATGTGTGTTTTTCTACAAAATCAAAATTGGGCTATTAAAATTTGGTCGCATGTGATGCAAAGTTTATTTGTTTTTGACCCTGTATAAGGTAACTTCATAAAATAAGTATTTTTGAAAACGTAGTTTGTGTCTGAAAGTAATACACCTTAATATTAAGACAAAAAAGAACACAGTGTCTTCAGTAAAGTGTTTTTAAGTGGAAAATAAATTTTAGTTTAACAACTTAAAGTTTATCTATTTTCAACGATTTAATTTAAAACCCCTATATTATAATTTATTATTAAGCTATGTCATAATAACGTTAACGTGTATTACTTTCAGACACAAACTTCGTTTTCAAAAATACTTATTTCATGAAGTTACCTCATACAGGGTCAAAAACAAATAAACTTTGCATCACATGCGACCAAATTTTAATAGCCCAATTTTGATTTTGTAGAAAAACACACATTTAATACTTTAAGGAAAATGTATCTGAAATAAAGTCTTGTCAAAACTGAGAAGTATTATGTAGGTTGCGTTGAGTCTTATTTTGCAAAAGTGGTGCCATTTACAAAATATAGGTAAAAAATCAAGATTATCTTATGCAGCTGAAATTTTGCACGTGGGCTAGAAACTGCATTTAAAAAAACTTTTTCTAATAACTTTTATCGATATTTTCAGAAATAATCCCACTTTTGAATTACTTTTTGAAATAATTAAAATTTGGCAGATAATGCGAATCACCTGACTACAATATTTTTGTTTAATTTTCATCTCGATCAAAGCAGAACTTGATGCCAAAGTCAAATTTTGAATAAAGATATTAATAAAAAAAATCCCATATGATGCCGACTTTACTGGTGCATGACACTGTATAAAAAAATGTGTTATTACTTCAAATCGACCTTATTCAAATGATATTTTGCTTCGCCTTATCGTGTTATTTCAAATTATTATTATACACACTAAATGTGGTTCTACAAAGTGTCTACCACTGAACTGAACATATGGGTTAATCTTCTTTACCATTACAAGCATTTATGTATATCAAATGTGTACATGCATGTGCGCACTCGAAAGTTAGTTGTGTGTATACGCCATATTCATATACTAATCGGGTTTCAAACGTGATCATCAAATCAACGTTTTCATGTTTTTTAACGCTTTCCAGTAGCTCGTCTTCGTTTATGCGGACGCTTCATTAAACACGTGAGACCTCCGGGTTAATGATTATTTTTACTCAATTTTTCCCTTCCCTGTGAACGGTCATCCCGCTTCTGATTCGGCGAGGCGAAATGACACTGAAAACTTTTCTCGTTCCGGTTAATTCGATGCACACACACAGGGATTGTAGGGATCGATAACGAAATAAGTTATTTGAGCCAAACTCGTTCTTTACGCCGGTAAAATCATCCAGCAAGATTACAACTAATGTTGTAAATTGTAAAATTTCCGGAAATATATTTTTTGGTAATATTTCCCGAAATATTTCGTCAACATTGAAAATATGTGGAAATATTGGAAACAAATTAAAAACTAAAGAAACCCAAAAAAACTAAACATTTATACCGGGTGACAACGAATGGTGTTACCACACCTATTTTTTCCGTAATACAAATTTTAAAATTTCAGGAGAATCTAAGTGTATATTTTGTTACTTTTAAGTGAAATCGTACTTTCAAAATCACTTCCGGTTTGACCGGAACTGGTATCAACTCTTTTATTTTAAATGGAGACCTATTATTTTTATTTGAAATTTGAATTTTACGGCCAATTTCCTTTAAAATGACGTATCACTCATTATCATTTGTTTTTAAAATGGCTTCCAGGCTAACTTTTCAAGGAAATCCTTAGATGGCCATGGATTCGCTAATACAACATGATTCTTTGAGAGTGGGCCATGGAAGTTTTAAAGTGGTCTATTTTAACCTGTTTTATGTTGAACAATTACATTCTTTGCGAAAGATGCTTCTGTCAAAAATATTTAAGGTATGTAATTTTTTTGAAATATGACCCATCTCGATTATTTTTTAATTTTGGCCGCTCCTTTAAGTATAATACCATACTTATGATACATTTTCAAAAAGGTAATTTAATAACCTATTTTTTGGCCCTAAAAAATGCCTTGTTGCCATTTAAAAATATTAAGTAATTCTTCCTCATTGTTTAAAAAAATACGACATATCTAAAATATTTTTGACAGAAGCATCTTTCGCAAAGAATGTAATTATTGTTCAACATAAAACAGGTTAAAATAGACCACTGTAAAACTTCCATGGCCCACTCTCAAAGAATCATGTTGTATTAGCGAATCCATGGCCATCTAAGGATTTCCTTGAAAAGTTAGCCTGGAAGCCATTTTAAAAACAAATGATAATGAGTGATACGTCATTTTAAAGGAAATTGGCCGTAAAATTTAAATTTCAAATAAAAATAATAGGTTTCCATTTAAAATAAAAGAGTTGATACCAGTTCCGGTCAAACCGGAAGTGATTTTGAAAGTACGATTTCACTAAAAAGTAACAAAATATACACTTAGAATCTCCTGAATTTTTTAAATTTGTATTAATAAAACTACGGAAAAAATAGGGGGGGTAACAACATTCGTTGTCACCCGGTATACAGTGTGACCAGTAAAGTCCGCATCATATGGAATTTTCTTTATTAATAGCTTTATTCGAAATTTGACTTTGGCATCAAGTTCTGCTTCGATCGAAATGAAAATTAAGCCAAAAAATAGTAGTCACGTGATTTGCATTATCTGTCCAATTTCGATTTTTTTCCAAAAAAATAATTCAAAAGTGGGGTTATTTCTGAAAATATCGAAAAATGCTATTAGAAAAAGTTTCTAGCAAAATTTCAGCTGCATAAGATAATTTTAATTTTTTACCCACCACTAAAATTTATTTTCCACTTAATGAACACTTTACTGATGACACTGTATTCTTTTTTGTCTTAATAATAAGGTTTCTTACTTTCAGACACAAACTACGTTTTCAAAAATACTTATTATTTTATGAAGTTACCTTATACAGGGTCAAAAACAAATAAACTTTGCATCACATGCGATGCGACCAAATTTTAATAGCCCAATTTTGAGTTTGTAGAAAAACATACATTTAATATGGCGCTACTTTAAAGAAAATGTATTTGAAATAAAGCATTGTCAAAACTAAGAAGTTTTATGTAGGTTGCGTTGAGTCTTATTTCAAAAAAGTGGTGCAATTTACAAAATATGGGTAAAAAATTAAAATTATCCTCTGCAGCTAAAATTTTTCATGTGGGCTAAAAACTACATTTAAAAAAACTTTTTCCAATAACTTTTTTCGATACTTTCAGAAATACTTTTGAATTATTTTTCGGAAAAAATTAAAATTTGACCGATAATGCGAATCTACTACTACTACTACTATTTTTTTGCTTAATTTTCATCTCGATCGAAGCACAACTTGATGCCAGAGTAAAATATCGAATAAAGTTATTAATAAAAAAAAATCCCATATGATGCGGACTTTAGGTACTGGCCACACTGTATTATATTATGCTTTTACATTAACTTTTAAGTTTCCTTTTTCATAAGGCACCTATCGATATTTAACAAAATGTAAAGAATCAAATCAAGAAACGATAATTAAAAACTGAAATAAAAAAAAATTAAATATTTCTTTTTAAAATGAAAAATTGCCCTCGTTTAAATGTTCTTTGTGATATATGGCTTCTTTGGTTTGTTTTCAACTTCGGTTTATATCCTACCTGGGCGTATAATTTGAGGCTTTTATAACCGTTAGGTCATTTGTAGTATTTTGGGGTCGGCGTTTTGTAGAGAATTCATCAAAAGGAAATATTGGCCAGACCAGAAGTCATTTAAAATATTTATTTTTCGGAGTATTAAATACTGTGTTGTATTTAAATGACGTATACAACGCATAAATACGATCTACTTGAACGGAGAAGATGGACGGTCTTTTCAATCAAACCTGACTTTATCATGTCATTGTGTCATCACGTTCCTTCTTGCCTCTCACAATCCTTAAATATAAAACAGAGAAAATCGCATGAAAAAAGAGAGATAGCGAGAACAAAAGAAGAGCGAGTGATTCTAACCAATTTTTTTTGTTTTATTTGATGAAAACTAAAAAGAAAACTGCACTTTTCAAGAACATTATTTTTCCTAATAATAATGTAGCAATTTACGAACAATTCCTACTTAACTTTCAAAATGTCTTTATTCCAAACTAACCTTTACAGTTCATTACATGGGAAGTGACAATATAATATAGAAAATAATAACCATTAAAAAAAAATGGAAGTTAATCCAATTTAATTCATTAATAAAATCAATATAAAAAAATAGTATAAATAATTTAATTTAGTAAAT
This sequence comes from Polydrusus pterygomalis, assembly GCA_963969555.1. NCBI lineage: Eukaryota > Metazoa > Arthropoda > Insecta > Coleoptera > Curculionidae > Polydrusus > Polydrusus pterygomalis. The sequence goes on from OZ018379.1 coordinate 29,689,102, forward strand.
AGGAATCTCTTTAATTGTTTCTTAAAAGTTTACAATTTTTTAATTTTTGTGATATTTTTTGGAAAATTGTTATATTTTATTATTCCGTCATATAAAAGCGATTTTTTCCGAAATTACTTTTTACTGGTATAGTTTGATAATTTATACAATGTCTGGTGTTATTATGATCATGTAATGTCTTATTCTCCTGAAGTGTTATGTTTTATTTTTTTTTCTTTTAAAATAATAGAGTGAATTAGAATACAAAATTTTTATTTATAAATGTTTTGATCTATGTAAATAACCTTTCGGTCTATATAGATTAACAGTTGGTTCCAAATGTGGTAATTTGTGTATACATTTAATAACTTTATTTTGCAATTTTTGTAACGGTTTTAAGTTTGTTATACAAGCATATCCCCATGCAGAAGCTAAGTATTATAATTTTGAATATAATAATAAAAAATATATATTTTTTAGGTATTTCAAAGGAATGAAATATCTAGCTCTGTACAAAACAGATACCAAAGGAGATATCGAGTTGATAATATACTGGATATGGCATTTCCAATTTAAATTTTCGTCTAAAACTAATCCTAAAAATTTTGTCGTTTTTGAATATTGAATATATTCATTATTAAATGTTAAGGGGTTAATGATGTAACACACCAGTAAGACGTTTTACTGTCAAGGTAGTACTGATAGTTCGGATATATAGATAATAATATCCAATGTGTTTTCTTCTAGAAAATGTGTTGTTATATTCCGCATTATGAATAATATTCATAATGCGCATAATGCATAATTCAAATGTATATTATATAGTTAAATTCACATAAAGTTTTAATGCCAAATGTCAAGACTTGTCATTGTCTAGTTACTTTAGATTTCACCAACTTACTAAATTTCTTATACAGCTGAGATTGGTCAGTGTTTTTTCTTTTTCTTTTCTGGAATTGTTCGGCCAACTCTTTTTATTTCTATCTCTTTTTAATCGTATAGAAATAATACAAGATAGACATACTTTGTGTGCAGTACAATTATACTAATTAAATTTAGCCATTAGAAATTTATATTTTATGAGTTGCTGCAGTATTTGACAAGTATGACAGAACTGAAATGTCACGGCGTTAAAAGTTTATGTGAATTCAACCCTACAGGCTTAAAGACTCTTTTATTGACCCTTGTTTTTATTAAAAACGAAACGTTGGAATAAATACAATTGTGTCATTTCATTGCCTGCCCTCATTCCCGCTATACTTATTCGAATTTATAAAAAGTTTTGACCATCTTAGTAAATATTCACAAAAAATTAATACTTCTGAATTTTGGAAAGTAAAAATTGTAAGTGACTCAAAAATATATTTTTATAGTTTAGATTGACTGTATATAAATATTAATAATCAAATTTCAGTGGACATTGATATGAAGGTAAAGGTTTTTTTAAAATGTAATGAATTGGCTGACAATGATTTGAAATGGATTTTACCCTTTAAAAGAATAAAAAACTCGCCCGTTACCGCGCGTCATTATAATAGCTTGTGGATCCGCAACTCCCCGCTGATGCGGCGTTGCCCGATGTCACTTCAGGGCTTTTTTTTAAGGTGGTTGTGGTTTGGCTATCGATAAAAACGCAATGAAGTCGTTTTCCTGAGCTATATTTTCTTTACCATAAATGGAAAAATACATTGCTTTTTGGCGGTAACATCGATCGCATTCGTGATTTCAACAGATTGTATATGACCATTCTAGATATCCTCATCATTGTACCAAAATATTTGGTTGAATGGTTCAGTTTTTAAAATTCCCTTTTATTTCACTTTAAACTAAATCCATTAAAAATCTAAATTTATATGGTTTTAATAATTCTTTTCAATAAATAACCTAATGGGAGGCTTGTATATTTATATTTATCAGAGACCTATTTAAATTGAAAATGCCGACAAGTGGCACACGCCGAGCCGTCTGAATGATCGGGCTCGACGGAAATAACATTCACAGAAACATCGAGAGTCGGAATGAAATCGTAAAGCGGGTCAGATAGAGACGGCATGTCCCATTCAACAGACAGAGAAACGGGGGATCCCTGGGGACTGGTAAAGTGCGTATCGCCAGACGGGATCCCCGCTTTCCAACCTGTGGATTCCTGCCACCGTCAGTCGGAGCAGATAAATCTTCTTTTGTTGACGACTGTTTTGCCGTTTGTACGTGTTGCCGCCGGAGCAGGATTTATTTTAATGCAGTTGGAAAAGTAGGGAGCATTGATTTGAATGTTCGGCTTTAAAAAATACATACAGTGTCACCAGTAAAGTCCGCATCATATGGGATTTTTTTTATTATTAACTTTATTCGAAATTTGACTTTGTCATCAAGTTCTGCTTCGATCGAGATGAAAATTAAGCAAAAAAAAGTAGTCACGTGATTCGCATTATCTCAAATTTTAATTTTTTCCAAAAAATAATTCAAAAGTGGGGTTATTTCTGAAAATATCTAAAAAAGTTATAAGAAAAAGTTTTTTTAAATGCAGTTTCTAGCCCACATGCAAAATTTCAGCTGCATAAGATGAGATTCAGGGTCAAAAACAAATAAACTTTGCATCACATGCGACCGAATTTTAATAGCCCAATTTTGATTTTGTAGAAAAACACACATTTAATATGGCGCTGCTTTAAAGAAAATGTATCTGAAATAAAGCATTGTCAAAACTAAGAAGTTTTATGTACGTTGCGTTGAGTCTTATTTTGCAAAAGTGGTGCAATTTACAAAATATAGGTAACAAATCAAAATCATCTTATGCAGCTGAAATTTTGCATGTGGGCTAGAAACTGGATTTAAAAAAAACTTTTTCTAATAAATTTTTTCGATATTTTCATAAATAACCCCACTTTTGAATTATTTTTTGGAAAAAATTAAAATTTGACAGATAATGCGAATCACGTGACTACTATTTTTTTGCTTAATTTTAATCTCGATCGAAGCAGAACTTAATGCCAAAGTCAAATTTTGAATAAAGCTATTAATAAAAAAAATCCCATATGATGCGGACTTTACTGGTGACACTGTATAGGTACTGTTTTGTTTTGGTGCATTTTGGTTGATTAGTAATGAAATCATACAGGGTGTCTGGAAAATACGTGTATCAACGTTGGACGACAGATCACTAGCGTTGAAACAGATCGTTCCAAGTTGGTTTTATTTGTAATTGCCTCGTGAGCAGGTCTGGTCGAGGTAGGGTTACCATCGCATGCCATTTTAGTTAAGAGACAAAACGTATGCAGTACATATAGGAGCAATACATATCTAGTAATAGACAATGTAAACAGGGTCAATGAAAGAGAACTATAGCAGAGTTTCTTTAAGCTTTTTTTAAGTAGCAAAGCAAAGCCAACGGCTAAGTTGAGGGTTCCTTTTCAATATTTAACTTAGCACAGCAAATATTTTTTCCTCCCCGTTTACCGCGGTTAAGTATGCCCCTCTCCATTTCCCATACGAACTTTATTAAGTTATTCACGAAGCGTTCCTGTAACAACTTAGCTAAGCAAAGATTTTTACTTTTAGTTACCTACCTGTACCTGTGTGTGTAATGTTTCCATTAATTTATTTTTATTTATATATAAGTTTTGTAAAACTTTCCATGTCAGATAAAGCAATAGAAGATTCTTATTTTGCACATCCCATCATTAGTATTGGACTTTATAATCTATGGAGGAATTTTACGATTTCAGTAAACCCTGTTGCGTAACAGATAATCATATGCAATGTTAACGACAAGAACAAAATCACACTAGAAGCTATTTAAATTTTTGAGAACTACAGTAGGTACTGATTTATAGTGGTAAGTCCTATGCTTTATTAACTGTAACTAGCAAATCTTATTATGATTAATGTCAACTTTCATTACAACTGTCAGTAGAAACTAATACAGTATATAAAACCAGATTACACCCCCAATAGAACTTGATAATTACTTTGAGTGTTGAGAGCAATAATGGCTATAAACCATTGTATGGTAGCATTAACTCCTATTTCCTATTGGCTACACTACCGTGATATTATCACTACACAGCGGTCTAGCAATTTTCGTTGTCTTACAGTAGGAAAGCGCGTTGCACATATAGTATTAAACAGAGTTGTATAAAGAGTATGTGAATTCTTATAAGGAATAGAAGGATTTTTTTCTCAGTGTAGGGTCACCCGTTATGGACAGCTTGGAAATGTTCTCGCCTATCCATTTGATGAACAAGCAACGTATCTATTATCGTATTTAAAAAAAAATTAATTTTCATAAAGATCCAAATTTGTTACCTGTAGGTAGGTACCTGTCAAAAATTTCATTTTCCGAAACTTCATATCTAATTCGACAACCGGAATTTCGAGTTTCAATCTGTTATCTTTGAAAATATATCCAATTTTAGCCGACACCCAATGGTCAAACTTGTGAAAAACTATTTTTTTCTTAGAAACGGCTAAAGTACAAAAACTTTTAACAAAAGTTAAAGTAGTTATTGAAATACAATAAAATCTCAAAAGCATTTTTAAGATTTGTCTTTAAAAGTTGACATCAGTTTTAACTAGTATCTACCAACTTAATTACCAAGTCCAACAATTCAGATAACTATCAAATATTAAGGCATTAAGGCAACTCAACATTCACTTCTTTAAAACCCTTCTTTTATGTTTTTCTTCGTTGGTAAATAATTTCCTTTCATAACCGGTTGATATATGAAACGTCAATTTTAATTTTAAATCATCTACCTATGTACGGTACATACATACGAGAGTATTACATATTATGCGACGAAGTCTGTAATGTTTTGTACAAACCGCTATTAATAAACATCTTATATCAAGAAGGCAGGGAATAAGCAAGAACTAATTTCAAATCTCTAAAGAATCTTTTCTGTATTCACCGTCACAAGTATTTATCCTTCATCTTGATAAACAAACCAAGTTATTTTCAAAAATTTGAACAAACACTGGTTCGTAAATAAAAGCCCGCAAGATCAACTAGCAAGGCTTTTTATCAAAGACAAGGAGAGTACCTATTAAAAGAAGCGAGATGAAAGTAGTTACCGAGCAACACTGTATGAAACAAGAGAACATCAACGTAATACCTAGCCTACTGCAATTAATTTCGCGACGGTCAAGGATTGTTCTCCCCTTTCCCCTGTCCTCGGTTGCGTATTGTAAAAAAACCATAAATAAGGTGGACATGTTTGCGTATGCTGCAAAGCAATCTTTATATACAATGGCCGTAGACAGGTATAATAATACTCCATCGAAGGTAGATAGTACGTCCAACCAGATTGTATGTTGCTTTTCGATTTAATATCGCCATGTGCCGAGCATGAAGAATTCCCGTTTAAGAATATAATATTCCATTTGGCACAACAGAATTATTATTTAAATATAGATAGTTAATTTATTAAACTGTAATAAAAAGAAACCTTTGATACAGGTTACTGGCTTATTTATATCCTGTCAATTTTATCTTCAGAAAGATGATAGAAATACCGGGCACATTTTAAAGCGCGTTTTATGACATTACTAAAAGTAAGGTTAGAAGTAAATTTGAAAAAGTAATAAACCTGTCGGACAGTAAATTTTCTGTTTTAAATTGTTTTTGACGAATTCTGTTATTATTAAAATATTATAGTTATATAATTTCCGCAGTACTGTGTTGCTTTCCTACCGTTTGGGCAAAAAGCCTGGTGTTCTAAATCTACCGTCGAGTTCATCATTAGTTTGCTATAATTTTTTTTAGTAAAAAAAATAATTAAATTTATTTGCAATTATTGATTACAGCATCTTACTATCAAGATTACGAGCAATTATTCAGGATTGTTCTTTTGCTTGGAATGGACCTGCCAGTAAACATCGAAGAGAACATGTCGTATCCTCGCCGAAAACTATTTTCCATGTAGGAACACTTAATCATTATTATTTCTTGAATTAAACAATTAAACATGTTGAAACTATTCAAAAATAACACGTACAGTAACATTTGACATTATCGTCGTTCGTACAAGCAAATTGTCTACTTTTCTAACTGGTTGCAATTTTTTTGCTTTGCGACCACGTTAGAAAAGGAACCACAACCAACAAAACAAGATGCGTCTTATTATATTTACAACTTTGTCATCTATTCTTATTTTTCTGGGCTTCTTGTAACTTCTATTGTACTAATAATTTAAATTATATGGACTTAGATACAATATTTAATCGACAAAACACTTACGCTTCCGTCAAAACGTTCATAATTTGTTTAATAACGATCCACACTTCTTTAATAGAGTTTACAATTTATGCAATTATGACCGACACAACGTTCACGCATGCGTCGTTAATTTGCTGACGGCTTCTAACAGCTGTACGAACAAAGCTATTCGTAATAATAACTGGGTGGTATCATTGAGATATTATATAACGTATGTCCTAAAAGTTTTGGCACAAAATTCATTGGCTTTAATTTTAACAAAAACAAAATAATATCAAGTTGCCTTTGGAAACAGAAGATTGTTAACATTTGTCAGTTGAGATTTATTTATTTTAAAGTTTTCGCTTTAAGCTTGAATTGTCAACGTCATTCAATCTATTGCCAACCTATAACCTATTTCGCGTTAATTTTTTGAGTTTATTATTTTAATAACTAACATTTAAAGAAAATTAATATCGTCGGTACATTATTTAGGTATTATCTGATATATTACGAAAATATCAATTTATTTTATTGCTAATTTTGGGAGAATTGTATAGTGAAAGAACAATGAGTGACAATGACATAATAATGTTAAAAAAAATCTTACCCGATATTTTTCGCTATACAATTCTCCTAAAATAAGTTCTGAAATTCCTTGATATTTATTAAATATGTCAATTATTACCTATATACTGACAAGTCGATACTGATTTTCTTTAAAATTTGTCTGTCGAATATTCCAGAATGAAAACATTTCAAGCAGAACCATTTATAGAACAATAGCAGAGTGCGAGCAGGGAATACCATGTCTGAATCTCCCAAAAAGTGGAAGACCAAGTACATTTACTGCACAGAGGTTGGAGAGATTGGTGAGAAGAGCAAAAAACCAGGTTGGAATGTCAACGAGGAGACTGGCTCGTCAATTCAGATCTTCTAAGAGTACGATATCGTTGGAATTAAGGAGGAATGGACTTAAATATCGAACGAGACGTAAGTGCCCCAAATACTCTCAAGCGCAACTCCTTCATATACCAAGATGCTGTCGTCAACTGAGGCGGGTACACTTTGCCAATGAAAAAATCATTATTTTAGATGATGAAAAGTATTTTACTTTGAGTAATTCTGAAATGAAGGGAAACGATGGATTTTATACGGACAACGTAGAGGAATGCCCTGACAATGTTAGATATAAACATAAAGCGAAATTTGCAGATGAAATCCTTGTCTGGTGCGCCATTTAACAGAGGTGTATCCCGACCTTTTGTGGGAGAGTGGTGAAGCTTTGAATAGTCAGAGCTATAGGGCGTTTTCACACTAGCCGACACGATACCGGTACGACAACGACAACGACACCGGTGGACGTGTAATCTCATGTAAGTAAAGGGAATGCTTTCACACTTGCCGATATATCGTTATCGTGTCGTTACAGGCGCCGACAGGTCGGCGAGCAGCAAGCGCTCCACTCGTGTCGTTGGCGGTTTTTTCTTTTCCTAGTTGTTTCTGTTCTGGTTTTTTGATTTCGTCAATTAACTTGCTCAGCACATAGTTAAATGTTTCATGACTCATTCGAAAGTAGTTGAAAAATTTGTCGGAATCCTTAGTCAATTTCTCAAAAAGAGTTTAATAGGTGCCCTCTAAGTAGCGCACCTTTATTATTGGATGTATCCAATATTTTCTTTGCGGTCTTCGCTTTTTGAGTCTTAAATGCAATAAATGTAGCAAATACAATTTATTTACAGGAGCCATGTCTGCGAATACCGGCACAACACTACGACACGACAGCTGGCTGTCGGCAAATGTGAAAATACTCGCCGATTTATCGTGTCGGTGTCGCTACCGTGTCGTGATCGTGCCGGTATCGTGTCGGCTAGTGTGAAAACGCCCATATTGATAATTGCCTGTCCAAATTACTTCAGTTTGTTCACGAACATCATGCTAATGACGATATCATATTCTGGCCAGACCTAGCATCATGCCATTACTCAAGAGATACCCAAAACTGGCTTCGACAACACCAAATACCTTTTGTTCCCAAAAACGATAATCCTCCAAACTTGCCGCAGGCTCGCCCAATAGAGGATTTTTGGGCTTTACTGTCTAGAAAGGTTTATCATGGAGGCTGGGAAGCCCAAGATGAAGAACAATAATTAAGACGGCGAATTTGCGAAAAACTAAGAGAAATTGATCTGAATTCCGTCCAGGGCCTCATGAGAGACATTCGAAGAAATTTGCGTCTGGTAGAGCAGAATGGGCCACTCCACATAATTCGATAGTATAGTTTAGTTAAGTATTGAGTTGTAATTTATGATAACTAGTTAGTTAGTGTTCAAATTAATTTCTTCATTAAAAAAAATCCGATAAATATTTTGTGCCAAAACTTTTAGGACATACGTTATTACAGCCGTATTTAATTTTTGACAATTTTACGAAGAGTTTTTTCTCAATAACTTTTAATTGGCAATACTTGAAGGTAGCCAAAGTTACATGGGATTTTTCATGGCCAATCTGGCAATGCACTACCCGATACTAGCGATTTTAATATATGACATTGTTTTTTAAGGCATTTATTTATACGATATCATTTTATTAATAAGTATATTTTTAATATACTCCGGAAATGATGAGCAAAAAATTAAGGGGATAATTCTAGACCGGAAATAAAAGCTATTTCTTCGTTTAACATTATGTCGAAAATTTGCCCACCGTTTTTTCGCATTTTGTAGAGGAAGCCACATAGGAGCCTATACTTTAATTTGAATGGTGCAAACTTTTTTGTCCTACACTGTATGCGCATTTTGACTGAATATTTTTATTCTCCTTACCTTTTGACATAAAAAAAGATACTTTTGTTTCGATAAATCTGACCGTTTTCGAGAAAAACTCTAAAATAACTTTGCTTGCATGTGATGAATACAAAATCATTTTAATTTGTTTTCAACCTCACATAACATAGCAAAGGAAGGAATATTCCATGGAGTTCGTCGGAATTTTTAGAGAAGAATTAATTCATGCATTGAAAAGGAAGGAATCTTTAATTTGAATGTTTAATCTTTATCGTTTTAATGCAAGTCCATGGAAATCCAGGATCCAGGGGTTTTAGAGTGCTTCTCCCCATCAATATCCCACCGCACTCCACTGGATCTGACGGTAGGTATACTAATCTTTTCAAAGGTTAATAATTAACAGTCACAATGTTTACACTAAAAACCAATAAAGTTAAATACAACTATCGGTTTTGGCAACCTTTGGCACCCGCCTGCCATAAATTACCAAGTCGTTTAACTGGTAACAACCCAAGACTACCCATTCGAAGAATGTTTAATGGCCAGGCGTAACTGTCAACAATATTTATTTAAAATTGATTTAAGTCCTTTCGAGCAAAACCCATAGCAGTCGGCAGTTATTGCACCACATACCAATAGAAAATACTTTGTAGATAAAATGTGTAGCTCGTTTCAACACTGTTTTTTTAATGATATATTAACTCTGATATTCTTGCGTGCAACATCATTTAAGTTATATTATAGCGATGAAAGTATTGCCTCTAGAACTTCAGTAATTTTTAAAATTGCAATACTAATTATTGTAAATGTAATTAAAAAAAACGTAATGGTATTATAAAAGGAATTACCGTTGTCAAAGAAAAATAGGAAGTACAAATGTCCAATTATTTACTTACTTAGTATTGAGTAGGTAATAATAACAAGCAAATTAATTATTGGAGCAACAACAGATATAATAAAAGAATATTAAAAAATAAAGCTTGGAATGACTAAAATTGTTGCTTTATTAGTATTTTCCCGAATTATCTGAAGTGGACTCCAACCCAACCGCATCAATAAGTCACCATTTTCATTATTAAAACTGTCTGTAATTTACAGAAATATGTTGAATTTTAATAAAACATTATTATTGTTTAATTTTAACTCCATCACAATAAGGATTCTATATACAGTGTGTCCCGCTTTTCATGAATACACCCTGATATCTCAGTTATTAATAATGCGATTTTCTTCAAATTTTGGTGGTCATTGTATGTTAGAAAAATTAAGTATTTGGCATAGTGAACACTTTTATGCATCATAGGCGTGCGGTCTTGGGGGGTAAAAAAGGGTTGATTTTTTGAGAAAAGTATATTAGGGCTTATTTTAAATAATTTTTTCTATCAGATTTAGAATCAGCATCCCAAAAACCCCTTAATTAATATATTCAAAATCTCAAGAGCTGATTTTATTTAGCAGTACCTACATTTTTTTTTTAATTTGGCACTTTTTCTTTAATAGGTTGTTTATTTCTAACTTTTTGGTTTTAATGTCCTGATCCTATTATGTTTCAAACGCCTCCATATCATTTCGTTGAATTCAGTATCCTCGCAACTACTATGAATAAGTTTTTTTTTTAATTTTACTGCTAAATAAAATCAGCTCTTGAGATTTTGAAAATATTAATTAAGGGGTTTTTAGGATGCTGATTCTAAATCTAATAGAAAAAATTATTTAAAATAAACCCTAATATACTTTTCTCAAAAAATCAACCCTTTTTCACCCCCAAAGACCGCACGCCTATGATGCATAAAAGTGTTCACTGTGCCAAATACTTAATTTTTCTAACATACAATGGCCACCAAAATTTGAAGAAAATCGCATTATTAATAACTGAGATATCAGGGTGTATTCATGAAAAGTGGGACACACTGTATATAGGGTGTATCTAAAAGGTGTGGAAAAAATGCTACCGCACAAATTCCTAAGTAGTGTCCGACCGAAACAAGATTTTCAGTTTCGGCCGAAACCGAATCTTCGGAAAAAAAAGGTCGAGAAAAAAATCTATTTATACCTATAGACAACACTGCCTACGGAACCCACCCAAAGTAAGCCGAACGGTGCGCGCCAATTCACGAACACGAGTTTCGGCATGGCCGAAGGTTCGGCCGGTTTTTGGCCGAAACCGAAACTGTCACCGAAACTAGATTTTTTGGCCGAAACTATAATTCATAAACTGGGAAAATGTACTACTGTGATGGAACTGGCGAAAATCCTCGAACATTACGCCTTTAATATGAAGAAGGGTAATGGCGAAGACTAAAGAATCTTCTATAAAGGCTATATGGAACACTACACGAAAAATGATTTAAGAAATGTATTTTACAGAATACGAAATAAAGATTGACCCTTTTACGGATATTTCCTTTAAAAATGTGCGAATGGCAAGAGACGCAAAGAGAAAGCAGCTCCAAAGTTGTCAGGAAAAAGAGGAAAGTAAGTTCAAAAGCATTATCTACCAAAGATTTACTAACGATAATGCAAAGCTACAATTAAGAAAACCCCGATGAAGCACAAAAAAAGTTTTTGCATCTCTGCTCATTTGAACTAGCTTGGAGAGGCAATGAGGCCGTAAATTGCAAAATTCAATATTTTCAAAAGGAGTTTGATACCATGGGAGAATTTACCGGACGAATTGAATATAAAGACAGCTCAAGGTGGGTCAAAAGGATTGGCAAACAGCAAATGGTTGGTAAGAAATTCATCAAACAAAGGCTTATGCCTTGTAAGATTATATTTAAAATTATTGGAAAAAAGAGGGCCAAACATTTCCACAGACCGACTATTTCTCTCCGTTCATCCAAACTGGCAGAAGGGATGTTGGTTCAAAAATACTCCACTAGGAATAAATACAGTATCTAAGTATCTAAGTGGACCAAACCTTCAGCGGAAAGAATTGGAATAGCATAAAATAACAAATCATTCTCATCGATCTTCCGCTGCGTCCTGTATCTGCCCTATTTAAACAAGGTGTTGGGGAACAAGAGTTGATTAAGTTAACTCAAACGCAAATTCCCTAAAACCATATCTGCAGCTAGATCCTAGTCATCATCTGAAGCTCATGGAAAATCTCAGAACAACACAAAATTAAGCATGTGGACCTTCGACATCCCAAATGCAAGTCAATCATACTCAAAATCATGCTTTGATAGATAACAATGGACAAACTACCTATTACTTATAATAACTGTACGTTTAATATTAGTAATAAATAAATAAAGTTTCTAGTTTGCTAAATAAACAGTGTGTTTTTATTGTTTTCTGGTGAAATTTTCTCTCTTATGATATTATATACGATAATATGTCTTATATCATAATATTATATAGGCGATTGTAAATTATCATCAGTTCACAATGACAATATTGTAGGTAGGTAGGTAATGGAGATAATAATAAAACAATATAAAGGCTCCCCAATGCAAACTTATCGATTTTTTTCAAATAACTTATTTTACCTAAGTATTAATATCGGAATTTTTGCAGTACCTATAGGTATTCTGACATTAAACAAGTAAGTAGATAACTTCGTCAGACATGCAGCTCTATAAAAATATAAATTAAACTAAATGTTACTATTTGTTTCCTTTAACAACAGAGTTGAATGGCAATAAAGTCTTGTTGGTCGACACAAACACAACTCCGAGGTTTTTATTAGGTTGTTAAACAAAGCGGTTACGTGTATAAAACATGTCTGATGTGTACTGTTAGGCGCCATAGCTCCGTTTTTTTAATTACCGAAGTCCACTAAACGAACAACCCTGCCGCGGCTTTTCCCCAGAGACATGCACTTTTCCAACCTCGTTTCCAGTAAAAGAATTAGCTTGCAGTGTGCTGAATTTTTTATTATTACACCCTACAGTGCCCGCGGTAAAACACTAAAAACTCCCAAACTGTTATTGTTATGGGGACCAGTAAAGATTCTAAATTAAGGTTGTAGCGCGGACGACCTGACGCCCATTACAGATATTTTAGTAAAGATATTTTAATATCGCCTCAGGAAAAGTATTCGTCTTAGAAGTTACAGAATTTTTTGTTTACACAATAATGGAACAATTTTAATTATCTATCACAAGGGAGGTTTTTAAGGCGCAGCCCAGTTGTATGCCGTCGGCATCGGTCAAGTTCCATTTATGGTTTTAAAATGGTTATGCATGGGTAAATTGTGTTCCAACATTAAAAGTGGAAAACGGGTAGACTTACAAGAGCTATTGTACCTTAATCATCTTACATACTATAATATACTTACATAAGTAGTAAATTAGTATTTTCTATACTTATGTAGGTATACAAGTACCTATATACCTACTACACCGAGAAAAAGCTTTCTATTCATTGTAAGAATCCACATACTCTTTATACAAAACTGTTTACCTAATACTATATAATATGTGACAGTAACGCGCTTTCATATTAGAGTTAACGAGCATAGGCATATTTTTACCACTAAAAATTAGTACCTACTGTAGTTCTCAAAAATTTAAATAGCTTCTAGTGTGATATTGTTCTTGTCGTTTAACATTGCACATGATTATCTATCGTGGTTTACTGAGATGGTAAAATTCGTCCATAGATTATTAAGTCAAATACTAATGATGGGTTGTGCGAAATAAGAATCTTCTATTGCTTTATCTGACATGCAAAGTATTAAAAAAACTTAAACACAAAGTAAAAATAAATTAATTGGAACAGGTATTGGTACGATCAACAACATTCAAATTCTACTTCGAACAACGATGTGACTTGCCCAACAAATACGTTAAAACTAATACTACGGCGCGCGGCGATTGCCGATCGCCATACGAACCCCCACCAACGTCTTGTGAATTATAGGTACTAATGAATACAATTCGTTTTTGAGGACGCTGTTCTGCTTTCTTAATTGTAGAAAAAACGCTTTACTGGCAACACAATGCATCGCATTGAGAAGATATACCTAATTGATTTTTTAACAAAATTGCTGTATTAAAAGTAAGTAGTTCATTATACAACAAGACTCTGCTGCTAATGGCACTCATTACTACCAATAAAAAGGCTGTTTTAGCAAATTGGGAACTGATATACCTAACACTAAAGCGGGTTTCATACACTAGCAACTTTTAAAAATAAGCTATCAATACAAACTATGTATTAGCAAACTCTTTGTATTAGATCATTTTCATCAGTAAAGAAATAGGTTTAAGTCATTTTCTTTAGTTCCTAAAAGAAAGTAAGTAGGTACCTACCTAAATACTGTATGTACTTAAGGTCTTATTTCAAAAATTTATTGTTAACTGTTTTCTAAGTTCCGATTTCAAGAACTCCTATGTATAATTATTTCATACCCGTTCTCAGTTAGTGTTTGATCCGGCTCATTATTATCATCAATTAAATTACTTCCGATAAAAAACCATTAAAATTGGTTGATGTTTTCTTTACTATCATGATATCACATTAATATTTGTGTAAGGAAATGCTAGTCTGCACTAAAGAGAAAAGTCTCAGCTGAACTTTTCCAGAAATCCACTCCTACAATTTTCTTTGAAAAGAAATAACAAAGCCTAACGTATTTTTATTTTATCTATAGGCAACTTAAATGCATCTCATTGTTGATATTTAATAACAGCGACCGTTGATGAACCAAGATATTCTCTAGAATAAATGTTAAATTCTTTAAGTTTAAATTTCCGAAATGTATTTCTAATAATTTCATCAGGTGTTTGATTCGGCTCATTACAATCACCATTTAAAATGATTCAAATGAGGAAAACAATAAAATTACAATTTTTTCTTTAGAGCCATGATGTCTTATTAATAGTTGTGTAATAAATTAGTAGTTTTCACTAAAACTAAAGACTCTTATTTGGACATTTCTAGAAATCCACTCAAATTAAGTTTCTTTAAAAAAAAAATGCAAATACTAATCTACTTTAATTTTATCTAGGAGAATTAAATACATATTTTTATTAATATCTAATAAAACAACGTTGATGAACCCAAATATTCTAAAAAGAAATAAAAAAGAATAGTGTTTCCTTTCTCCTTTCCAAGGATCGATTTCAAAAACTATTTATAATAATTTCAAGTCATTAGGTGTTTGATCCGTCTCATTAATATCACCATTTAAATTGCTACAGATGAGAAAAACAATAAAATTATTTCATTAAAAATCAATGTTTTCTTTACAGCGATGATGTACCATTAATAGTTGTATAAAAAATTAGTAGTCTGCAAAAGAACTGAAGACTCCCATTTGGACATTTCTAGAAATCCACTTAAATAATTTTCTTTAAAAGAAATGGCAATTTCTAATCTATTTTAATTTTATCTAGGAAAATTAAATACATGTTTTTGTTAATATCTGATAAAACAACGTTAAAGAACCCAAATATTCTAAAGAATAATGTTAACTCCTTTCCAAGTTTAGATTTCAAAAACTATTTCGAATAATTTTAAGTCATCAAGTTGTGTTAGATCGGACTTATTACATTTACGATTTCTATTACTGCAGATTAAAAAATCAATCAAATAGGTTCATCGGAAATTACAATTTTTTTTCTTTGCTGCCATGATGTAACATTAATTTAGGTAATAAATTAGTAGTCTGCACTAGAACTTGAAATCTCATTTGAATATTTCTAAAAATTCACTCACTATTTTCTATAAAAGAAACGGTAATTACTAAATCACTTTATTTTTATCCATGCAAATTAAATGGATCTCTTTATTGAAAAGGAAACAAAACATTGACAGACTGCAATATTCGAAAGATTAATAATATTCCCTTTACCAAATTCGATTTGAAAAACTATTTATAATAATTTCAAGTCATCAGGTGTTTGATCCGTCTCATTAATATCACCTTTTAAATTGCTACAGATGAGAAAAACAATAAAATTATTTCATTAAAAATCAATGTTTTCTTTACAGCGATGATGTACCATTAATAGTTGTATAAAAAATTGGTAGTCTGCAAAAGAACTGAGGACTCCCATTTGAACATTTCTAGAAATCCACTTAAATAATTTTCTTTAAAAGAAATGGCATTTTCTAATCTATTTTAATTTTATCTAGGAAAATTAAATACATGTTTTTGTTAATATCTGATAAAACAACGTTGAAGAACCCAAATATTCTAAAGAATAATGTCAACTTCCTTACAAGTTTCGATTTTAAAAACTATTTATAATAACTTCAAGTGATCAAGCGTTTGATCCGGCTCATTACTATCACCATTTAAATTGCTTCAGATGAGAAAAGCAATAAAATTATTTCATTCAAAATTAATGTTTCCTTTACAGCCACAATGTAGTATAAATAGTTGTATAACAAATTACTAGTCTGCACTAGAACTGAAGACTCCCATTTGGACATTTCTAGAAATCCACTCAAATAACTTTCTTTAAAAAAGTGGCAATTACGAATCTACTTTAGGCGAATTAAATAAATATTTTTGTTCACGTCTAATAAAACAACGTTGATGAACCCAAATAGTCTAAGGAATAATGTTAACTCCTTTCCAAGTTTAGATTTCAAAAACTATTTATAATAATTTCAAGTGATCAAGTGTTTGATCCGGCTCATTACTATCACCATTTAAATTGCTTCAGATGAGAAAAGCAATAAAATTATTTCATTCAAAATTAATGTTTCCTTTACAGCCACAATGTAGTATAAATAGTTGTATAACAAATTACTAGTCTGCACTAGAACTGAAGACTCCCATTTGGACATTTCTAGAAATCCACTCAAATAACTTTCTTTAAAAAAGTGGCAATTACGAATCTACTTTAGGCGAATTAAATAAATATTTTTGTTCACGTCTAATAAAACAACGTTGATGAACCCAAATAGTCTAAAGAATAATGTTAACTCCCTTACAAGTTTCGATTTTAAAAACTATTTATAATAATTTCAAGTGATCAAGTGTTTGATCCGGCTCATTACTATCACCATTTAAATTGCTTCAGATGAGAAAAGCAATAAAATTATTTCATTCAAAATTAATGTTTCCTTTACAGCCACAATGTAGTATAAATAGTTGTATAACAAATTACTAGTCTGCACTAGAACTGAAGACTCCCATTTGGACATTTCTAGAAATCCACTCAAATAACTTTCTTTAAAAAAGTGGCAATTACGAATCTACTTTAGGCGAATTAAATAAATATTTTTGTTCACGTCTAATAAAACAACGTTGATGAACCCAAATAGTCTAAAGAATAATGTTAACTCCCTTACAAGTTTCGATTTTAAAAACTATTTATAATAATTTCAAGTGATCAAGTGTTTGATCCGGCTCATTACTATCACCATTTAAATTGCTTCAGATGAGAAAAGCAATAAAATTATTTCATTCAAAATTAATGTTTCCTTTACAGCCACAATGTAGTATAAGTAGCTAGTTGTATAACAAATTACTAGTCTGCACTAGAACTGAAGACTCCCATTTGGACATTTCTAGAAATCCACTCAAATAACTTTCTTTAAAAAAGTGGCAATTACGAATCTACTTTAGGAAAATTAAATAAATATTTTTGTTCACGTCTAATAAAACAACGTTGATGAACCCAAATAGTCTAAGGAATAATGTTAACTCCTTTCCAAGTTTAGATTTCAAAAACTATTTCTAATAATTTTAAGTCATCCAGTTGTGTTAGATCGGACTTATTACATTCACGATTTCTATAACTGCAGATTAAAAAATCAATCAAATAGGTTCATCGGAAATTACAATTTTTTTCTTTGCTACCATGATGTAACATTAATTTAGGTAATAAATTAGTAGTCTGCACTAGAACTGGAAATCTCATTTAAATATTTCTAAAAATTCACTCACTATTTTCTATAAAAGAAACGGCAATTACTAAACCACTTTATTTTTATCCATGCAAATTAAATGGATCTCTTTATTGAAAATGAAACAAAACATTGACAGACTGCAATATTCGAAAGATTAATAATTTTCCCTTTACCAAATTCGATTTGAAAAACTATTTATAATAATTTCAAGTTATCAGGTGTTTGATCCGTCTCATTAATATCACCATTTAAATTGCTTCAGATGAGAAAAACAATAAAATTATTTCATTAAAAATCAATGTTTTCTTTACAGCGATGATGTACCATTAATAGTTGTATAAAAAATTAGTAGTCTGCAAAAGAACTGAAGACTCCCATTTGGACATTTCTAGAAATCCACTTAAATAATTTTCTTTAAAAGAAATGGCAATTTCTAATCTATTTTAATTTTATCTAGGAAAATTAAATACATGTTTTTGTTAATATCTGATAAAACAACGTTGAAGAACCCAAATATTCTAAAGAATAATGTCAACTCCCTTACAAGTTTCGATTTTAAAAACTATTTATAATAACTTCAAGTGATCAAGCGTTTGATCCGGCTCATTACTATCACCATTTAAATTGCTTCAGATGAGAAAAGCAATAAAATTATTTTATTCAAAATTAATGTTTCCTTTACAGCCACATTGTAGTATAAATAGTTGTATAACAAATTACTAGTCTGCACTAGAACTGAAGACTCCCATTTGGACATTTCTAGAAATCCACTCAAATAACTTTCTTTAAAAAAGTGGCAATTACGAATCTATACTTTAGGCGAATTAAATAAATATTTTTATTCACGTCTAATAAAACAACGTTGATGAACCCAAATAGTCTAAGGAATAATGTTAACTCATTTCCAAGTTTAGATTTCAAAAACTATTTCTAATAATTTTAAGTCATCAAGTTGTGTTAGATCGGACTTATTACATTCACGATTGTTATTACTGCAGATTAAAAAATCAATCAAATTGGTTCATTGGAAATTACAATTTTTTTTCTTTGCTGCCATGATGTAACATTAATTTATGTAATAAATTAGTAGTCTGCACTAGAACTGGAAATCTCATTTGAATATTTCTAAAAATTCACTCACTATTTTCTATAAAAGAAACGGCCATTACTAAACCACTTTATTTTTATCCATGCAAATTAAATGGATCTCTTTATTGAAAAGGAAACAAAACGTTGACAGACTGCAATAGGTATTCGAAAGATTAATAATACTTATTTCCTTTACAAGTTTCGATTTGAAAAACTATTTATAATAATTTCAAGTGATCAAGTGTTTGATCCGGCTCATTACTATCACCATTTAAATTGCTTCAGATTAGAAAACCAATAAAATTCGTTCATTAAAAATTACATTTTTTTTTACCACGAACACAATAGCAGCAAACAGTTAATATTTGTGTAATAAATGATCAGTAGCTGCAATAGAACTGAAGAATCTCAGCTGGATATTTCGAGAATTCGAAACGGATTCTTTGTGTAACCGGCCGAGCTGCTAATAGGTTCTGTCAGTCGAGATCGCTCAGCCTTTTCTACAGATGATTCGTCATAATTTATCGATATTTAGGCGCCTCTCGGACTGCAGGCTTATAGGCGGTAAGAAATTGCCGAAATGACTGGATGAAATTAAAATTAGGTAATTTAAATTACTTTTAGGTAGTTCCAGTTAATGAATTTTAATGTTAAATTATTTTAATTTTTGTAGAAGCACGAAAGAATAGTACCTATTTATTGACACGGTAATGAGTTAGTTGGTACTTTACTAAGGTCAATAAAACTTTGAACATATATAATTTAACTTAACATATTTCATTATCATCAAATAGGTATTCCTAATCCAAAGATTATATCTACATTTTAAGAGTAGTAATCGCTTCAACTTGAAAACTGTATGGGTATAAGTATCTAGGATAGGTATAGTTAGAATGGTTAACCCATAAATAATAACATGCACTGATCATTGATCCACATTTAATAAATGTACCTAATTAGTAGTTATAGTTTACACCTATGCTATGTATAGGCACCAATACATATTCCCTAGTTAAAAAAATCTCAATTGCTTTATTATCCACGAATCCTCCTGATGTGTATCTAGGTAGTCGATTTCAATCTACTATTCCCCCATTTATTTGTTTATATTTAAAACCAAAGTGTCTCGTCTATATTTATTAAACCCTGTAAATATATCAATATTTGCCATTGGAGAATCCCAAATTTCAATTCAAATACCTAACCCATTTCTAAACTAGGTAGGTACCTATAAGTTGCCTCTAAACCCTAACCAAAGTTCTAAAACTTAATTAAACACGTGCTTTATCTCTAACCCACTTGAAAATCCAACTTGTAATCGGAATTTGAAAGACATATTCATACAAAACATTTAATAAAACAAAACTCAATAAGAGATAGCGAAATCCAACAGGCAACATTGAAAATATGTAGAGCAAAGGGACTGAATCCACTCGAAATTCTCCCCCTTTATTTTGAATTCTTCTTTGTAATTATTTCCAATTTATAGGGGGGGAAACCGAATGTGCAATTGTTCTCGTCCACGCATTATTTATAAACTGGCATCTATCATGTGCTATTATGTGATATTATGGGGTCTTGCACTCCTATCATTGTTGGGGTACAAACAAGGGTTGCAATTTTATGATTTAAATTAACAGATGCCGATTGTTCTTGGGGAATTCATACTAAGTATAATTTGAAATGGTTAATCGGTAATGGATAAAGAATATTGGTGTACGACTGCACGGTCAAGTAAATTTTATTTTATAGCTAATGATGTCAGAGTCAGAATATTTCTTTAACTGAGTTGTGAACATGTTAATGCATGTGTTTAAAAGTGGACAATCATTAAAAGTAAAGCACTAGAACTGTATTGAAGACTATTTGTAAAGTCACTAAAAATACATCATTCGCAAACACGTACCTGGCTGTTGTGCAATCTTTGTAGAGAGCGTCAAAGTCTTTGCAAGAAAGCAGTTTGCATCGGTTGACCCCTGGTTGTATTGCACCTAACCCCCTTAAAATTCGAACTTGTTCTACATTACACACCAACGGAACAATATCAAGTCTCTTGAGTTTAGTGTACACGGTGTGCAAACCTCCAACTAAGTGCTTCAAAAAAAGTTCAAATGCTTGTGGAAGGCAAAGCATTGTATCCCCAGCTATAATAAATGCTGCCACTTTCTGACCACGATAGTCCACTAGTTTGCATTCATTTGCTGTAGGGTCGGAAGTTGAAATAGGTGGTGGTGAGTTATATGAACGTGGTGGACCATGATGTGCCATTAAATCAAGAGGATTGTGGAGTACTCCCAAAGAATTTAGCAGCCCCAAACCGGGTGGAGGTAAATGTCCCAAAGCCATGCTTCTTGCCAATGAAGCACTGGACACAGGTGGCGGGCTCAAAGGATGTGCCATCGACATTGGTGGACCTAACGGTGATGCCTGTCTGGGACTATGCACTTGATTGTGGTGATGGTGGTGGTGGTGATTAATAGAAATATTATTGTTATTAGTTGGCGGTGAGGGTGACGGTTTAACGGCCACTGCTGGCGAACCTGATGATGCGTGACTACTATGATCACTTGCAGAGTCTACACCGGAATTGTCCATCATCATCATCTAAACACTAATAATTGTCCACGCAACGCGTATTTGTCTTAAAGTCCCACACCCTCTATTGGTAAAAAAATATTACAATCACTCCGCGGAATGTGTCGCAAAGTCCATCTGCAGAAACGTACCGACAATCGAAGAATGGGCTATCGCCCACGACGATTGTTTGTCTGTCTCTCGAAATCCAGCGAGGCGGGGTGAGAATCAACCTCCGATGCCTGCGCACTGAACGCAACCTGTACCGCCGGCCGACTACAAACGTAATAAATAAAAACATTGGGAAAAACTTCACCGACTCCTCGGTCCCTCCTCCGTGCCTCGGGGCGTGTCTCATTGGCGCGCAGAACAGAATTGAGTCCTTTGATTGGTTTCCCCTCCGAGTTCGTCTTTACCAACACGCCCTCCGGCTACTGAAAGAAGTTGCGATTTTCTTTGTGTGGGGTGCCGGAGAGGAAAACTTGAAATATGAGCTGTGACGTATTGATAAAGAATGTCACCGCGTTCTGTACGCAATCGATAGAAGCAGTGGACCAGGGGTGCGGGCGGTTTAAAATTTTCTTTTTTTTTTTCATTTTTGGTTTTGTTTTCTCTTTCCATCCGCCTGGTACGCTCTGCTCTTTTGTTTTTCTTAAA
This sequence comes from Polydrusus pterygomalis, assembly GCA_963969555.1. Lineage (NCBI taxonomy): Eukaryota > Metazoa > Arthropoda > Insecta > Coleoptera > Curculionidae > Polydrusus > Polydrusus pterygomalis. The sequence goes on from OZ018379.1 coordinate 29,711,200, forward strand.
TTGCGCCAGCCAGGGAGTAGCTTTTGTCTGCAGACGCGCGGGTGTTTCTGTATGTAGGTATGCACCGTTTATTTAATACTTTTTTATTATTTTTTATTTATTACTACATGTCTGTTTCCTGTGCAATTATTAATTAAAGTTTCTTATTTGTACGAACAATCACAAGTGTTTTTATAATTATTATTGCCTTTTGGTTTACCTAATATTCTGGAATATTAATAAAACTTCTAACAGTATCATCTAATATATATCTGATATACCTATACCTAGTTTACATGTACCTACCTATACCTACATGTTTTTGTAATTTCTCTATTCCATTATAAGTTTGATTTTAAAATAAAAGGTCACCTAAAGTAAAGGTTTGAATTTACATTTTTGTGAAACAAGTACCTATAAGTAGTACCTATCTAATCGTTTAAGGTAAATTATTTTAATTGATTTTCTTCAAAAATAATAAATTTTAAAAAGATTTGAGTCACCTCTAGGTAGTTTTAGCATACCTTCTAGCTTAATAAAGGAACTGGGATGATATATTTTTATTATCCTACGACCTACCTAGGTAGGACCTGTAATGCAAATCACCAATTTTTAAAGTTTTCATGTAATATCCCTATATCCAAGATTAATGATGTTTATGTACCTCTATATGAACAAAAAGTAATTAAATGGCATAGGTACCTACATGGAAAAATCGACTTGATCAAATTTTAGAGTTGTTTGTGTTATTTTAAATGCAAAGAACTAAAAAGCCTACCAAAGATTCTATTTGGATTTTTTCTCGATGGTAGATAAGCTTTAAATTATTTACATTTTTTCTTCTCCTTCTTGACTTATAAAAATTGCCAGCAATTTAAATTTTATATACTGACATTGATAATAAACTGTAGGTACCTACCCACTTATTAAAATAGTTTCATTACCAGACTTGACGAGAAATCGGTAAGGGGTATGTTCTCGTGGTTGATGCCAGCAACTTCTCTGCATCGTTCTTTGTTACATTTTTGAGTACCTACTTATATACAAACATTGGTGGCTTTTTCAAGAGTGCCCAAATCCCCTTGAAGCAGTTTTTCTCTCAGCTCCGAAGACCTGACCCCTGCAGATGTGAATATCTTTGGTAAGACTGTCTTTTTAATCCCCAAACTCATAAGAATTGCCAAATTTTTCGGCTTCGTTATACAGGGTGTCCGGAAAATACGTGTACAACGTTTAACAACATGACAACAGACTCCTCACGTCAAAATAGGTCGATCTAAGCCGACTTAGTTATATCCAAAATTGTCTCGTTTAGCCGGTAGAGGGCGTCAAAAATTTGTAAAAATATTGGTTTTTCCTAAATTACGTGAAAACCTGCTAATCGATTTTAATGATTTTTAGTATGCAGACTAATACTTACTATAAAATGACGTTTTCTAGTAGTATAGTCACCGGCTGTAAATAAGTGGAAGTGTTATAAAAGTGATATAATACGTCAGTATTTCTCCTCATTTTTTATATGAACGGCGTTATGACAACCCAGATATTTTTGTAGAGTGACTGGATGTATTTGGAAGCTATTTTACCTCTTTAATATTTTTCGTTGAATGAGCTGTTTTGCCAGAAGAAAATATTTACAATTACCTGCATACATCAATTATTAACAATAAAAATAAAACAAAGTACAACAAAGTTGAAAGTATGTATTGTAAGAAACTAAGTAAAACAAAAACATTACTTAAGCAAATGTGTAAAATGACCGCCATCTTGCTGAATAAACTTATTAACACTGCTTAAAAAATTATATTGGACCCTATCTAATGTCTCGGGGTTATTAAAATGGTTGCCTGCATTTAAAATCCGCTGCAATAAATCATCGCGTGTGTTTACCGGAGTCTTGTAAACTTCTGTTTTAATAGCGCCCCACAAAAAGAAGTCACACATATTTAACTCAGGAGAACGTGGTGGCCATGTTACTGGTGCATCATTGCCCCTTCCAATCCATCGGTTGGGATATCGATGATGTAAGTATTGCCGAACGGCACCGGAAAAATGGGGCGGGGCACCATCATGCATATACCACATTTCCCTCCGAAGTAAAAGGTGCAAATTGTCCAGAAGAATTGGTAATGTGTCTTGCAAAAAAATTAAATAAATATTTCCATCTAAAATGTCTGGAATAACAATGGGACCAATAAGGTAGCGATCAATAATACCTGCCCAAATATTAACTCACGTTCTGAGCGACGGGTACTGGTACTTGGTTCTTCTTCAACTCTTTCCAGAATCATCTCTTCTGTTTCCATTAGTTCGAGTTGTTTGCATACGACCCCTGCCTTCTTCGTTTTTCTCAAAGCTGCCCGTTTCCCGAAGATGACGCTCGATATTGGCAAATGTTTGGTGGTTTGGTATTCGACGGTTAGGAAACCTCTCCATGTAAACCCTAACACTCTGACGCCCATTTCCTTGACAAAACCGGTATACCAGGAGCATGTCAACCTTCTCAGAGTTCGTATAATTTTCCATTTTTAATGGTAAAATGAACTTGTAATTTAAGAATGTTGATCGTATACTTGAGTAAATTTCATAGACTGGTGACAATTTGTCAATAATTGTCAAATTATTAAATGCCATAGCAACAAGGTCACTTATAAATTATTGTTAAGTACAGGTAATTTGATTTTAATATTATTACTAATAATACTAAATATTGTAAATATTTTCTTCTGGCAAAACAGCTCATTCAACGAAAAATATTAAAGAGGTAAAATAGCTACCAAATACATCCAGTCACTCTACAAAAATATCTGGGTTGTCATAACGCCGTTCATATAAAAAATGAGGAGAAATGTTGGCGTATTATATCACTTTTATAACACTTCCACTTATTTACAGCCGGAGACTATTCTACTAGAAAACGTCATTTTATAGTATTAGTCTACAAACTAAAAATCATTAAAATCGATTAGCAGGTTTTCACGTAATTTAGGAAAAACCAATATTTTTACAATTTTTATGTATAACTAAGTCGGCTTAGATCGGCCTATTTTGACGTCAGGAGTCTGTCGTCAAACGTTGTACACGTATTTTCCGGACACCCTGTATATTGTTCTAACTGACTCGCTCTGTTTATGTTAGAAATGTAGGCCTCATATAATATGTCAGATTCTTCCTGGGATTGAAATAAGTGTTGGCTATTTTTCTTAACTTCTGCACTTTACTTTACCGAATCTAGACAACGATTAGCGATTATCATCTTCCTTGTTTCTTCTCGCAACAACTACATAGGTATGTTTACAAAACATCTATTATTGGTCTCTTCCCTATTTACTATAGTCGTTTTATATTTAACTATTTATTTACTTTTTGTATCGGTTTCGACAATACTCTTTTACATTAAGAAAGGTAAAAGTGTGAAAAATTATCATACCCTCTTATCCAGTTAGCATTAGCAGCTGTGGACAGTTAAATTTGCAGTCATCTTCATTGGAGGGACTCCTCTAAAATCCATTTTTGTTGATTTCGACAAAAAACGGAAATAACTTGAAGGATGACTGAGATTTTTTCAGATTTTATTTCGACCGCGCCATGTAATGTGGGATTTGGGGTTAGGGATTTGCCAGCAGTGGCGTAGCCATATAGGGATCAGGAGGGGCGGTTGACCCCCCCCCGCCCCCTGTCTTGGCGTCCCTTTGCTACTTAATTAAAATTTAAAAATCGGTCTTATTTGAATTTTAATAAACTTAACACAGAACAAAATACCAAAACATCACAAAGCCTGTAAATGTTTTAATGTATTTGAATCGGGCGCAAAACAATTGGCAAGAAAATGTGTTATTTTAGATGAATATATTTCCAAAAGACAAAAAAGTTAAACATTTTCACGATGAAAAAGAAGATGCTAACACTGAAAACTGCCCGCGCAAGAAATTTAAAACAAGCGTATTCTACGTTGCACTGGATACTTTCATACTAACACTAGCTGTGAGGTTTGAAGATTTTCTTTAAATTGCAAATAGATTTATTTGCTTAGAGGCAGACGTTATCTCTCCGACACTAGATAATATAAAATATCTTAGGGATCTGTCAGCCTTTTATGAATCTGACATAAATGGCAATTTAATAATCGATGAATACCTATAAATCATTTTGCGCTTTGTTTCAACAATTAAAAAAAGAAAAGATTACCCTAAAAACAGATAAGATACTTCCGTATCTTATTTCAAATAAGCTTGAAAGTTCATTCTCAAATATATACATTATTTAAACCACGGTATACCTTACTATTGCAACCACCAGTGCCAATGCGGAAAGGTCCTTTAATCGGTTAAAAAATATTAAAACTTATAATCGCTCGACAATGACGGAACAACGATTAAGTGACATATTAAACATAGAAAGTAATTATGTCAAAAATTTAGATTTTTCTAATGTTTTAGATGATTTAAAAAGCCTTAAGACTCGTCGAATAGCTTTATAGTTATATAAAAACATTTTTTAAATTATTGATTGAAGTTGTGTAAGGTCAGAATATTAAAATATTTTTAGTTTTGTGTTTATTTTTGATTGTTTAATAGGTACTTGTTTTTATTATAAAAGGATTTATTTTTTATTTTATAAAAGGATTTATTTTTGGTTTTATTAAAATTAAAATAGTTTAACTGTGTTAAATGAAAAAAAAACGTACCTAATATAATATAATAATATATCACAAAAAGCATACAATGCATTTTTTTACCCGATGTTGAAATCTTATGTTTTTTTAGCTGAAATTTAAAACACGTCTTAGTTTGGAAAAATATACTTCTATTGTCACTCACAAAACTTAATAAAAGGCTTTAATGGTGCTTAATACCATGCCTTATTTTTTTGTTAATGTTTAACTGAATCTGGATTTTAAAAAAACAATATGACAAAATGTGTATTTAAAAATATAGGCGCCCCCCCCCCCCCCCCCGCCCCAAAATCCTGGCTACGCCACTGTTTGCCAGATCGGACTGGTCGGTGACTCGGATGACTAGCGACGAGCAAATGAAACAACTATTCTTGCTGAGTAGCTACTAGTTGACGACTGGGGTTTATGGTTTATTAAGCATCAATCCTACAATTTATATTGATACGGTTGGCAATGTTAGGTACTAACTGCAAAAATACAAGAATCCGCTCAGATTTTTGGCTTGAATTTGGTTAATTGGGGTACGGTACAATCCCTATCCTATATAGATTTTTTATGCATTTTGCGTATTCTACCTATTTATTAAGAGGAGGGGCGGGGAACCTAAATCCTCTCATCCAGAGTCGAATGTTGTTAAAATTTTAATGTTTGATGCAGAATAACCATTAAAATTTTATATTTTGCCCTTTTTCTCAACCAAAACGGATTTTTTTCTCTATTTTTTAGAAGACTAAAATAATTTACCAAACACTGAAGAAATGGACAAATCGACAAATGTTCAGAAAGGTTAGCCTTGGCTTGGAGGTTTGAGGGCGGGGGAGTGATATCAATCAAAAACTTGCACTTTACAATGTTGTCATTTTTCCGGTAATAAGATCATAAATAATTATTTTTTAAATCGTCCATTTTAGGTTGGTCTATGGTAGGTATGCTACAATAATTACCCACATTTATAATTGTATGAGCTATTTAGAAATGTAAACATATGCTGGGTGTTTTACCTATTTAAAAAAAAATTGGGATAAAAGTGCGTTTGCGTTTTGTTTTACCCTGTATGATACTATTAGCAGGTTGCGCGAGACATAAATAAGTACAAATATCTAATTATCACAATGTGAGCATGTTTTATTTTATAGAAAACTCTTTATAATCACTTGTTTTTTATATAATATAATTATGTAGGTACGGGGGGTCAAAACTCTTAAGACTTTTCCACAAAATTCCAATTATCCAAAAACCTATTAGGTTTTAGGTATAGAATACGTTAGTTGAAATATGACTAAAATTAACTGGAGTAACTTAAAATCAAAAAATATGTATTTTAAAAAACCTTGGTTTGGATTGTATCCCCACTTTTCGGTCACCTCTGTGGAAAGAGAAAAATTTCCCTTATTTTGAAGTAATGGTCTTCTATTGTTTGAAATAGACGAGATATTGGAGTCTATCGTACTAATGGACCACCCTGTAAAGACAGATCAGCGTTTAACTTCTATGAAAATTCAAAAATAAAAAAAATAGGAAAGAAAGAAAAACTCTTCCTCCACAAAATTTAATAGAAATAGATTCTTTAGGGGTCTCTACATGTTTCGAACGTAGAAACGTTCATCTTCAGGAGACAGAAAAAAATTATATTGTTCTGATGGTATTAGCAGAAGAGAAAATTTAATGGTATAGGTATAAAACCTTAATGGAGATATGGCATTGAAAAGTTGAAATTTAGAAGTGAAGCATATAAAAAAGTTTTCATGTCATAAAAGCTCTATTAAGGTTTAATACCATTTTCTCTTCTGCTAATACCATCAGCACAATATAAATTTTTTCTGCCTCCTGAAGATGAACGTTTCTACGTTCGAAACATGTAGAGACCCCTAAAGAATCTATTTCGATTAAATTTTGTGGAGGAAGACTTTTAGTTTTTCTTTCTTTCCTACATTTTCAACTCCACTTTAAACCTATTCAAAATTAAAAAAAAAAGTGTTTTTTGACTTGCCCCACTCATTCTACTGATGAGTAGATATTGGAGATTTACTTCCTGAAATTTTTAGGTATCGTATATCCCGCTCTAGTAGGGCAATTCCCTTTTTCGATTTTCGTACCGCGACACTTATTAGATATATTTATTTTGCATTATTTCTTCTCTTCTTATAAGATAACAAAAAGAATCAAATCGAAGGTTACCGATGATGCATGCAGGCAAATGATGTGCAAATAGAAAAAGCATTATCTGTTCTTGGCAAGAGTCAACTCCCGGTTTATCGAAAAGAAACAGTCACAGCGCGAGGCTTGGATGTAAAAGTGATTTATTGGCTGTCCAAAAACTTTGGTTGGCGTGCCTAAATTGTTTCATTAGAAAATATGTACTGTCTTCAGTACGTATAAGAGCAATACATAATAATATAGACAATGTAAATAGGGTCAATGAAAATACAGCGTGACCAGTAAAGTCCGCATCATATGGGTTTTTTTAAATTAATAGCTTTATCCGAAATTTTACTTTGGCATCAAGTTCTGCTTCGATCGAGATGAAAATTAGGCAAGGAAATAGTAGTCACGTGATTCGCATTATCTGTCAAATTTTAATTTTTTCCAGAAAATAATTCAAAGTGGGGTTATTTCTGAAAGTATCGAAAAACGTTATTAAAATTTTTTTTTAATGCAGTTGCTAGCCCACATGCAAAATTTCAGCTGCATAAAATAATTTTGATTTAAAATAAGACGCAACGCAACCTACATAAAACTTCTTAGTTTTGACAATGCTTTATTTCAGATACATTTTCTTTAAAGTGGCTCCATATTAAATGTGTGTCTTTCTACAAAATCAAAATTGGGCTATTAAAATTTGGTCGCATGTGATGCAAAGTTTATTTGTTTTTGACCCTGTATAAGGTAACTTCATAAAAAATAAGTATTTTTGAAAACGTAGTTTGTGTCTGAAAGCACTACACCTTAATATTAAAAAAAAAAAAGAACACAGTGTCATCAGTAAAGTGTTCATTACGTGGAAAATTAATTTTAGTGGTGATGGGTAAAAAAATTATCTTATGCAGCTGAAATTTTGCATGTGGGCTAGAAAAACCTTTTTTAATAACTTTTTTCGATATTTTCAGAAATAACTCCACTTTTGAATTCTTTTTTGGAAAAAATTAAAATTTGACAGATAATGCGAATCATGTGACTACTATTTTTTTGCTTAATTTTCATCTCGATCGGAGCAGAACTTAATGCCAAAGTCAAATTTTGAATAAAGCTGTTAATAAAAAAAAATCCCATATGATGCGAACTTTAGCTGATGGTCACACTGTAGATATCAAAAATCTTATTAAGCTCTGTTGAGATTGAGATTTCGATGTGAAGCACCCCTTCTCAGTCAAGGGCGGATCCAGGGGGGGGGGGGTCATGGGGGGTCATGACCCCCCCCCTGGGCGGTTTACATTTCAACTTACGTAAAAACTATTGTGGAGTCAAAAAAAATGAGTTCATAACCCAGTGCACATTTTTTCTACAAATTGAAAACACTGTTATTTTACGGCGTCGGCGTCGTGCAAAAAGGAACTCGTTACCTACTCATTTTCATTGTAAAAGGAACTTCATTAATAAGATTATAATTTAGGATTATCTCTAAAAAATGTACTAATAAAATCTCTAGTTTTGTAAATTTCAGGAGTTGGTTCTCTAAACCTACGTTCTTTTTTCATTAAAAACTCGGCGACTGCCGGTCTTGGATCAAAATGGGCTGTTCCAACTCCATTCAATGACACTAAGAAGCGATCATTCATTGTATTTTCATTTAATGAAATTCTTCCTGGCGTTTTTAATTTGTTGTAATGGGAAATAATCCTCTCAGTAGTCATTGAATGAGGACTTATTAGCAATAACGAGACTAAAAGCTTTTGTAATATATCCTTAGTGCAAACTATAAGTTTTCTTAATTTATTAGCAAGTCTGGTGCCTTCATCGGGAGTATCAAAGTCTGAAATTTCTTGAATTAAAGGCCAGCAATCACACACGGATGTCGCAAAATTGGACACTTTCTCTGAACCGAAGAGATTCTCAACTAATGGTCGGCCTGCGGATATCATTTCAGCTTCGGCACAAATAAGGTTTATCATATTTTTAATTGTTTCATCTTCTTCCTCTAAAAACCTCTAAAAATTTTCGCCTTCGACGCTGTTTGACCCCCCCCCCAGAATTAATTTCTGGATCCGCCCTTGTTCTCAGTACCTAATTTGTTCTAGTTTACATTTTAAGACTTGAAATAAAAACCGGGCTAAGTGCTAAAAATTCAAAAATTGTGTTAGAACTTGAAAACAGTGCTAAATGCCATCGCCAACAACCTATAAAACGTGCTATGTGCCAGGATTATCGTAAATATTTTTTCTATTCGTTGAAAGATGGCGCGCTGTGTAATTCCAGCACGCCGAATTAAACAGAAAACATCGATTATCTCAAAACTACAATTTTGGCACTTGGCCCGGTTTTTATTTCAAGCCTTCATTTGTTTATATAGTACGAACCCTTATTTTTCTGTGAATATACCTAGAAGTAGTAGTCATAAATAAGGTTTTTTTTTATCTAGCATGCATCGTAGTTTTAAATAATTATCTTTATTATTATTATTATTCAACTAACTCGAATCTTGCATGAATATGAATGGATTTTAAAAATTTTCCTTAAACATTAAAAATGCATGCATACTGGCTACCATGAGAATACTAAATATATCGCCTGCAAGACATCCCGGTACAATAACTCATTTACAAAACCCATAAATCCCAAAGATAGAACAATAAAACGAATAAATGATTCGAAAAATCGATGACAAAAAAAATGCACTGGCATGGGCCTACCAGTCATGGTTTGTTTCTATAGAGCTGTATAAACTTTTAAACACATTGATGGTGAAAAATTGGAATTAGTAAACAGTTTTTAAATATTTAGGGATAATTATTATTGATTCAAAAATTACATTTTTTTAATTAGTAGAAAGTATCATATCGAATATTGCCGGAAAAGCAGGTGATTTTAAAAGAATTAGTTCTAATTTAAGTTTGTTTTCTATAAACTGTATTTAATACTTTTATATTACCACATTTTCTTTATTGTTCTTATATTATTTTATATTGTGTTAGTGAGAAAATATTTGATAAATTACAAATTTTACAAAATAATACAATACGGATTATTTTAAATTGTGACAAATATACGATAAAAAAATTTAGATTGGTTGAATTTTAGAAATTTAATTTTTTTATTTAGGATGTATTTCTATACATAAAATTAAAAATATTTCATGGTCTGAATATTTAAAAAAATTTTGTTCTTTTAATTATGACCATCATAATTATAAAACAAGAACTAATCAAAATGTTTTTATGTGGATAGTGTCTAAAACATTAGCCTAAAGGTCTATTTTTCATGACTATAATAATTTGGAAAATTCTATTAAATCTCAAATATCATTAAACAATTAAAAAAAACTTTAAAATTGCATTTAAATAAAAAACAAAATGATACGTAATATTTGATACAAATTGCAAAATGTTTAACTTTTCTGTCTGTTTTTGTTAAAAGAAGGTATAAAAATGTATTAGAAAATATTTAATAATTGTAGCTTTTTGCTCAATAAAACATGTTACTAATTAATAAAAAAGCATACTACCTACTTGGGTATATTTTATATCTAAGATTTCAAAAATGCTGCTGTCTGCTTTTATGTAATCTCCAGTAAATTTTAATATTGATGTAGGTAGGTACACTCTTGTCATAAATAAACAAAGGAGTCAGCTTCTTACGTAACCTAAATAGAAATTTAAGTTTTCCTTCGTTTTAAGTCACTTTATTAAAAATTTAATGAAATTAAATGTAAGTAGGTACAGAAATAAGCTGTCAATAATAAAATTATTTTGGTGCTCGAATCATATAATAATGTAACGCAAATACATTTTCACTCCTGTAATTGTTACTTATAAGGGATTTCCCCTCAACATGTTACTTATTTATATAAGTTTGTTGCAGGTGCTGGTATGCTTTATAAGTGTCTAAGTTAGACACTACATGGCGCTTAGCGCTTCATCTTTTCGACGAGCCATGATACGGCGAAATGCGTCTGGGGATGAATCTGGCGAAATTAAAGGAAATACCACTTTCTACTTCCATTTTTGTTCAGAAAAAAGTTTCAAATATGCAGTCATTTCACCATTAAAAAAATTTATTTTCGTAATAATAATAGAAAATTTTTTAATTCGTCATAAATTTTGTATGTGCATTGGTACCGCGCGTTATAAAATATTTAATGTTAATATACGAATATAATATTATAAAAATTGTTCCTGTCGAACTTAAAAGCCATAAAATTGGCCAAATCTTCTAGCATTGTAACAGTGGAATAAAATGTACGTCAGATCCCAAAGTGTTGTTACCAAAGACGTAGGTCATATCACAAAGTGTTGTAGCACCAGTAAAAAATGTCTATTTTTTTTATCAATATTTCGTTATTTCTTCGTTTTATCCAAAAATCGGTAAAATACCCATCTTTCGCGTACTATATTTACCGACTTTTTACGTTAAAAACGGTTGGATTTATAAATTAATAAAATCAGAACAAGAAATATGCGTAAATTTGCCAACGCCAAGAAAGTTTTATACTTTTTAAATTTATCAATTAAAATTTTTTACACTGTTGTTGCTACCCAAACATCCCAAACACGGGTATTTGGCAGTTTTTTTTGGAGAAAACAAATTAAACGAAATATTGATAAGAAAATTAAATGACTAATGTATCACTAGTGTTGGCTCCCAAATTAAAAGCATTGTACGGAATTGAAAATAATAAAGGGAATAGGGTAAAAAGGGGGAAAAGTTAGGGACAAAATTTTTTTGCCAAAAACGCAGTCTTTATGCAGTGCATAGCCAGGGTTTGAGAGCGGGGGAGCGAAGTCATTTTAGAGCGCCTATATTTTCAAATTCATACATACTTTGTCATATATATTGTTCGTTTTTAATACAAATTCAGTCAAAAATGTATGAAAAATTGATGCATGGTGTTCAGCACCATTAAAGCATTTTATTAAAATTATTGATGAGTGACAAGAGCCAGAAAGTGTTTGAAATTTCAGCTAAAAAAACATTTCAACATTAAGAAAAAATGCATTTTTGTGGCAGTCTGTGCTTTGTTAAGTATTAAGGTAGTAATGTGGCGCCAGGCCAAGAGGCGGGGGAGAGGTGGTAAGATAATACTTTCGTCAAAATGATGCATTGTCAATTATTTTCATGGTTACCTATCTAGGTCTAAAAATACGTTTATTTGGGAAAGGGGGAGGGGGGCTTGGAGGAGATTTCAAAAGAAACCCTACTTCAAAAGCCCTATAAAAAGCGTAAGAAAGAAACTAGTAAATAAAGTATTGAAAATGGAATAAGTAATTAAAGTGATATAGGTGTCATTTTCAGAATTATTAAGGTCATAGATGCTAGTAGTAGTAGTAGTAGTAGTAATTGAGGGGAGGTTCCGAAAACCTGGCAAGTAGACCAACCGCGATCCTTTTTGCCTACCCCAGAGTCTTCCCCCAATCACACTAACCACCTTGGCCCCCGCCAAAGCGTCCCGACCTCTTTATGAAGTTGAGTATGTCGCTCCAGGCCAGGGCTGTGATTTCTTCCTTCTGGAGAGCCGCCGATCCCAGGACCTGGTGCCTGAGTCTTCCCAAGGCCTCGCAGGTACCCAAAAAATGCAGCGGAGTCTCTTCCTCCTCCAGGCATCCGGCACAGATTGGGTCGTCTTCGACACCAATTAGTGCTAGGTGCTTCTTCAGCTTGCAGTGTCCTGTCAGTATCCCAATCAGGGGATTTAGGACACACCGTCTTCTATTTAGAATCCAATCTAGCTTAGCCTTGCTTGGCCAAGCTATAAAGTCCTTAGCTTGTCTGCACCCTTGGATCGTCCGCCATTGCTCCTTAGAGCGGCGTTCAGCCCACTCGTTGAGTGCGGACCCTACCTGCTTTTTTGTTATTCCTATAGCCGGTTCTGGTCCAAGGAATGGGGTCTCAGCTCCACGTCTGGCAAGTTCGTCTGCCATCTCGTTACCCTGAACCCCTTGGTGTCCGGGGACCCAGACCAGGTTTACCTCTTTCCTCCTCGAGAGTCTCTCCAGGGCATCGGCGCATTCGCTGACGAGCTTGGTTGTGACTCTTGGTTTAGTGATGGCTTTTAGGGCAGCTTGGCTGTCGGAGCATACATATATCGCACGCTCTTCGCAGTCTCTGACCTCTGCCATGCTGGCCGTCATTAAGATGGCAAACACCTCTGCTTGAAAGACTGTTGCGAGCCGTCCTAGTGGGTAGCTCTCTCGGGTGTTAGTCTTTTCAATATATACTCCGGCTCCTGAGGATTCCGTTCCGGCCATGCGCGACCCATCGGTGTAGCATACCAGAGCATCCTCTGGGAATATGACCTCTTTTCTCTCCCATTGTTCCTTGGTGGGGATTGTAAGGGAGTACTTCCTGTTCAGCCTTAACGGGTCCTCTGTCAGGGTCGCTGCGAGATTCAGTATCGGAACCTCTGCTTCCGCTAGTCGGGCTATCCTCGTATGTCCTACGTCTCCGATACCTTTCCAACAGTCAGTGCATCTCATTCTCATGTAGGCCGCCATTGCCTCCCTCTGTATCCAGAGTGGGAGCCCAGGCAGCCCAAGTAGAGTTTCAAGCGCGGCTGTGGGGGTCGTCCTCATGGCTCCGGTTATACCGAGGCCAGCCAATCTCTGCACTTTCGAAAGTTTTGCTCTAGCAGTGGTTTTTTCTACCGCGGGCCACCAGACTATCGAGCCATAGGCGACTCTCGGTCTAATGACCGCCGTGAAGAGCCAGTGCATAATGCGGGGGTTGAGACCCCAACTGGCTCCCACCGCTCGTCTAAGCTGAAAGAAGGTCGCCGTAGACTTTTTCACTACGTTGTCCACGTGCGCCTTCCATGTGAGCTTATTGTCTAGAGTAATTCCTAAGTATTTAACCTTCTGCACCAAGTCTAGGGATTTTCCGTAAAGCTGTGGCGCTCTAAACTCGTCTATTTTCTTCCTTTTTGTAAAGAGAATCATCTCCGTCTTACCTGGGTTGACAGAAAGTCCGTTCTCTCTACACCACCTTTCTACTATCCTGCAGGCCAGTTGCATTCTGTCGCACACCACGTTCAGATGTTTTCCCGTAACCAGTACGAGGCCATCGTCCGCATATGCTTGTGCGTAGAAGCCGGCTTCGGCGAGCCTGACCATCAAGCCGTCCATTACTAGGCACCATAGGCGTGGAGATAGGCAGCCGCCCTGCGGGCAGCCGCCCCTCACCCCGATGTCCAGCTGAACGTCCCCGACGGCGGCAGTCACCGTCCGTTCCTCTAATGCTGTTCTGACCCATTCTATAATGGCCGGAGCCGTCCGCCTTGCTCTCAACGAATCGCAAATTGTCGTTGGTTTTGCCTTGTCAAAGGCCCCTTCAACATCAAAGAATACTGCCAAGGCAACATCCTTATAATGTAGGGCCCTTTCTACTTTTGTTACTACGGCGTGCAGTGCGGTCTCTGTTGATCGCCCGCGCCTGTAGGCGTGTTGATTATCGTGAATGGGGCGTGCTTTTAGCACCACCTCCACGAGATACCTATCAACCAACTTCTCTAGTGTCTTCATCAAGAAGGAGGTTAAACTTATTGGCCTGAAAGCTTTGGCTATGGAGTAATCCGTTCTTCCGTTTTTAGGGATGAACGTCACTCTTGCCGACCGCCATGCTTTCGGTGCGTATCCCAAGGCTAAGCTAGCCCGGAAAATTCTCTCCAGCCTTGGGAGTAGAGTTTCCAGGCCTTTCTGAAGCAGAGCCGGGAAAACGCCGTCTGGCCCCGCTGCCTTATATGGACTAAATTCGTTGACCGCCCAGGCTACAGCAGCACCGGTCACAATTTTGTTGGCCGTCCTCCAATCCGCTCTTTGGATCGGGGGAACGGCCTCCTCAGCAACCGGCGCCCTACAGCCCGGGAAGTGAACCTCCAGCAGATGTCTAAGTGACTCTTCGCTGGAGGTAGTCCATGTCTCATCCTGTCTTTTTAGGGATCCGATTATCCCTTTACTCTCGCAGCTGAGTATCTTGGCCAGTCGGGCTGTCTCTGGTAGGGAATCTAATTCCCCGCAGTACGCCCGCCAGGCCTCTCTCTTTCTGCGCCTTACCTCCCGCTTAAAATTCCTTCGAGCATCTGTGTAAGCGTCCCATGCGTCTTGCGTTCCCTCCCCTGTGGCTCGGTTAAGGGCCCGTCTGGTTAGCCCGCGCAGTTTCGCGAGGCCGTTACTCCACCAGCGAACCCTTTTTTCCTTTACTGCCACAAGCGGGCTGGACTGCTCGTACGCTGAGACAATCAGCTTGCTTAATGCATCCGCTTCCTTGTCTATTTCCTCCCTACTTTCTAACTTGCTCCGAGGAATGCCCGTCTCGCGCTGAAGGACCGAGATGTATGTTTCCCAGTCCGTGGCTCTGGGGTTTCTTCGTAAAGTAGCAACCTTTTTATCGGATCTTAGCTCCATTCTGATCATTCGATGATCAGACATGGATATGTCGTTCGATACGCGCCAATCCGATATTTCGTTTAAAACACCTCTCGAAGCTAACGTAATGTCAATGACCTCTTCGCGAATTCTATTAACAAACGTAGCCTTTCTACCTTTATTTAGTACCTCAAGGTTAGTATGCGCTAGGAACTGAGTGAGGGCTTCACCCCGGGCGTTAGTGTCGGTGCTTCCCCAAGTTTCGCTATGCGCATTTGCGTCGCACCCGATTAAGACTGGCAAACCCTTTTCCCCTGCGAACGCAATTATGTGTTCTAAATCCTCTGTGTTGGGTAATCGCGCGTTGTCATATGGTAAGTATAAACTACATATCAAAAGCTTACGACTACCTTCTCTCACCTTATATTCAAGAACCGCAGCTGTTAGATGCTAAATGTTTGTAGAAATATTTTAAAACAAACAAAACCTACTTTAAAAACCCTATAAAACGCGCAAAAAAAAACTAGTTAATAAAGTATTAAAACTGACCAGCTAATAAGTGATTAAACTGAAACTGTCATTGAAGACTTATTAAGGTCATAAACATACAAATATTTTAAAAGTAAATAAAACCTACTTTAGAAACCCTATAAAAAGCGTAAGAAAAACCTAGTAAATAAAGTAAGTATTAAAACTGACAAGATAGTAAGTGATTAAACTGAAACTGTCATTAAAGGATTATTAACGTCACAGATATACAAATATTTTAAAAGTAAATAAAACCTACTTTAGAAACCCTATAAAAAGCGCAAGAAAAAAAAACCTAGGAAATAAAAGTATTAAAACTGACAAGCTAATAAGTGATTAAACTGAAACTGTCATTGAAGAATTATTAAGGTCCCAAACATACAAATATTTTGAAAGTAAATAAAACCTACTTTCGAAACCCTATAAAAAGCACAAGAAAAAAAAACCTAGTAAACAAAAGTATTAAAACTGACAAGCTAATAAGTGATTAAACTGAAACTGTCATTGAAGAATTATTAAGGTCACAAACATACAAATATTTTTAAAGTAAAAAAAAACCTACTTTAGAAACCCTATAAAAAGCGCAAGAAAAAACAACCTAGTGAGTAAAGTATTAAAACTGACAAGCTAATAAGTGATTAGGTCACAAACATACAAATATTTTAAAAGTAAATAAAACCGACTTTAGAAACCCTATAAAAAGCGCAAGAAAAAAAAAACCTAGTGAGTAAAGTATTAAAACTGAAAACCTAATAAGTGATTAAACTGAAACTGTAATTGAAGAATTATTAAGGTCACAAACATACAAATATTTTAAAAGTAAATAAAACCTACTTTAGAAACCCTATAAAAAACGCAAGAAAAAAAAACCTAGTGAGTAAAGTAGTAAAACTGACAAGCTAATAAGTGATTAAACTGAAACTGTCATTGAAGGATTATTAAGGTCACAAACATACAAATATTTTAAAAGTAAATAAAACCTACTTTAGAAACCCTATAAAAAGCGCAAGAAAAAAAAAACCTAGTGAGTAAAGTATTAAAACTGACAAGCTAATAAGTGATTAAACTGAAACTGTCATTGAAGAATTATTAAGGTCACAAACATACAAATATTTTAAAAGTAAATAAAACCTACTTTAAAAATCCTATAAAAAGCGCAAGAAAAAAATACCTAGTGAGTAAAGTATTAAAACTGACAAGCTAATAAGTGATTAAACTGAAACTGTCATTGAAGAATTATTAAGGTCACAAACATACAAATATTTTAAAAGTAAATAAAACCTACTTTAAAAACCCTATAAAAAGCGCAAGAAAAAAAACCTAGTAAATAAAGTAAGTATTAAAACTGACAAGCTAATAAGTGATTAAACTGAAACTGTCATTAAAGGATTATTAAGGTCACAAACATGCAAATATTTTAAAAGTAAATAAAACCTACTTTAGAAACCCTATAAAAAGCGTAAGAAAAAAAACCTAGTAAATAAAGTATTAAAACTGACAAGCTAATAAGTGATTAAACTAAAACTGTCATTGAAGAATTATTAAGGTCACAAAGATAAAAATATTTTAAAAGTAAATAAAACCTACTTTAGAAACCCTATAAAAAGCGCAAGGTAAAAAAACCTAGTGAGTAAAGTATTAAAACTGACAAGCTAATAAGTGATTAAACTGAAACTGTCATTGAAGAATTATTAAGGTCACAAACATACAAATATTTTAAAAGTAAATAAAACCTACTTTAAAAATCCTATAAAAAGCGCAAGAAAAAAAACCTAGTGAGTAAAGTATTCAAACTGACAAGCTAATAAGTGATTAAACTGAAACTGTCATTGAAGAATTATTAAGGTCACAAACATACAAATATTTTAAAAGTAAATAAAACCTACTTTAAAAACCCTATAAAAAGCCCAAGAAAAAAAACCTAGTAAATAAAGTATTAAAACTGACAAGCTAATGAGTGATTAAACTGAAACTGTCATTGAAGAATTATTAAGGTCACAAACATACAAATATTTTAAAAGTAAATAAAACCTACTTTAAAACCCCTATAAAAAGCGCAAGAAAAAAAAACCTAGTAAATAAAGTATTAAAACTGACAAGCTAATAAGTGATTAAACTGAAACGGCCATTGAAGAATTATTAAGGTCACAAACATACAAATATTTTAAAAGTAAATAAAACCTACTTTAACCCTATAAAAAGAGCAAGAAAAAAATCTAGTAAATAAAGTAAGTATTAAAACTGACAAGCTAATAAGTGATTAAACTGAAACTGTCATTAAAGGATTATTAAGGTCACAAACATGCAAATATTTTAAAAGTAAA
The DNA here is from genome assembly GCA_963969555.1 of Polydrusus pterygomalis. NCBI lineage: Eukaryota > Metazoa > Arthropoda > Insecta > Coleoptera > Curculionidae > Polydrusus > Polydrusus pterygomalis. Next base: position 29,729,217 of record OZ018379.1, read on the forward strand.
TAAAACCTACTTTAGAAACCCTATAAAAAGCGTAAGAAAAAAAACCTAGTAAATAAAGTATTAAAACTGACAAGCTAATAAGTGATTAAACTGAAACTGATGTCATTGAAGAATTATTAAGGTCACAAACATCCAAATATTTTTGAAGTAAATAAAACCTATTTTTGAACCCCTATAAAAAGCGTAAGAAAAAAAACAAGTAGGTAATTATAGTATTAAAACTGAAGAAATAAGTGATAAATTTGTCTTGGCTCTCTTTTAGTAGCAACTTTGGTTTATGATGCTTATTAAATTTCATATTTTGTATTTGCAGTGCTGCTAAAACGTATTAGGCCGAATTTTATAGTTGGTCCCCAAGCGGATTTTGCGGTTACGCCACTGCTCTAAGCTAACATACATATAATATTTAATATTCCCATATTTGCTTCGGTATCCATAATAATGTAGTTTATATGAAAAAACTCCTTAATGGTTTTTAGGCCCATAAGATAGTAAAAAACGACTTCGTAAAGAGCATTATCGAAGATATAACTTTCGATGCCCATTTAAATATGGCGACAGTAAATTTTCGATCCCACCGTGGATATTTTACGACTCATACATCAGAGATTTATGTAAATTCTGGCTTCTGGAAAAATATGCTCGTCGATGGACCTTAAAAAGACCGAAATCCATCACAGTTAAGAGTGCCGAAGACACAATGTAGAGGTGCTTATAGGCTATTTTCCGGATGGCGAAACCGATTTTAATACGTAACGTGTCACATAAAATTACTCCACGGGGGTGCGCATACGAGTATGTGTGAGTGTACACTGGCCCGGCCTGATAAAAAGTCTTTTATTATGTTATAGATGTATAGATTTTAGTCCCGATTCTGCTATAAAAATATCGTCGTATAAGCTGTATGCAGTGCTCTTCGCGGCGAGGTGCGGAGTTTTGGTACGAAATCACTTTAGTATATAAAAGCAAATTTATTATTTTTCATGGGGTGTATTTTTTTTTCACAAAGGGAAGGTGGCGGAATGGATTTGTATGTTAAATCACAAGAGCTTTGAGTTTTACCGGGTAAATTTCGCGTGGGTGGTTTTACATTTACTTCTAAAATGTTAATAATTTAACGATAAATGCCCCAGACCAACAGTCTATAGGGCTTTTATCGCAAACATTTATTTAGAGAACATTTAATTGTTCCTCCTTTTACAATGTCTAGTTCAAGTTCATTTCCCATCTGACACGTGCTGGTTGCAGTGGAACTTCTCCAACAAAGATGTTCTAGCAAAACAAAAAACTTCTTAAAACTTTTTTTTATATATTTTTTAAAATGTTAATTTTGCACAAGTGTGTATGTTTTGACGCCTGTGGGGGTAACTGGGCCGTAAAAAGCCTGGTACCCCAACAGTATTTTACTTTAAGGCAAATGGTAAGCTAACCTAGCTCATTTAATTAAATTTCATTATTTGCTACATTCGCCTTTTTTTTTACAGATGCTTCGACTTTTATGAAAAACAATTTTTTTTCTTTTTCCCTCTCATTCTAATTTATATTATTTTCGAGTACCTATAGTACGGCGTATGCCGGACGACAGAATAAGTATTCTTAGGTATGCTACGGGAGACTGTTGTACCTGGGAACTTTTTTTTTTAATTTTCTGTATTAACCACTGACTAGAGGTAGATTTTTGGATTTTTGTTTAGCTTAGTGTAATAAGCATTTCGATACCTTTATGTGAAAACCTGAAACCTGGTAGAGTAAACCCGGGCAAAAGTCCGCACCTAGTTTATTAAATGGCATAAACGACATATCATTTAGAATTTGGTTTTTACTATGTAGTAGAAAGATGAACCAAACATGAAAGCAGAGGTTGCCGTGACTAAAATCTATACTTTTATGGATCCCTTTGCTGTACTTACATAATTTAAATTTTGTGCGCAAACGGACTTTTGCCCCAAGGTCCGGGGCAAAAGTCCCACAAGTAGGTATGGGGCAAAAATCCGATACCAGGGGTAAAAATCCCACTAAGGTTTTTACCTAAATGCTAATTATTATTGTTAAAACCATATTATTTTAAAAAGGTTTAGGTAATTATAAAAAACATTACAAAAATAAAACAAACGTTTTATAAACTGAATAAAACTAAGAATAAATTTATATAGGTTGTGTTTATCTACACGCCATAACTTAGAACATACATAGGTCACCACACCACATATAAATTTATCATTCTTAGAAAAATAAAACAAGCGGACTTTTGCCTCGAAGTGTCTGGCGATATATTAAGGAATGTAGCCGCCATGTTGAATAAAATTAAAACTGGTCCAGTGGAGATTATGAAAGCTTTAATATCACTCTTCGAAACTACTGCATAATTTTTTTATTGTCACTTATTTTACTAAATCTACTACTTACGATACACGTACAGAAAATTACATTAAAAATTGAAATTTACGACTTACCTCATTTTCTCGAAGCGTGCACATTCGGTCATCACCTAACTCACACTGGAATACAAACTACAAAAGTGTATTCTTTTGGTAGACGGGATGAAAGAATTACTTCACACGCGGCGGCGCTGTAAGCAATAGGACTTTTACCCCGGTGCGGACTTTTGCCCGGGTTTACTCTAACTCCAAAATTAAAAATTTTACAGGAGGCATAAAAAGCTGTTTTAATAAGGGAATATACAAGATTGAGAGGTGTTTTTTAATGAAATATTGTTAAAAATATTGGAAAGATAATTAATTTCTTAACACCAAAATACACTTTAAAACACAAAACAACAACTTTAACGTGATATTTCAGTACCAATCAGTACCGAATATTCAATCAACTGCCAAGGTAGGAGATAAGAGGTTTTTCATGGAACAAAAAGAGCCCTAAGGAGTTAAGAGGATTTCTTTTTATTGTAGGTATATTAAATTATAGGAATTTTGTGGAGATAGGAGGTTTACAAATTAGAAAGCTTTGGCCTTTACCTAACATATGGCGTTTAAAGCTCCAAAACCAAAAAAAGAGGAGTTACGAGGTTTTCACATAAAGGTATCGATTTATCTCTTGATAGTATCCCGAACTAAAATTAACCAAAATTATTGCTGCCTTGGATGACTGAGTATTAGAAAATAGAAGGCAAGCAAAGTATTCCAAAGTAGAAGATGCTCGTGTACCTTGGCACTTCCCTCTTGTACCTTGATACAAAGGGCAAATTATCAAAACAAAGGGTGGGAAGGATTTTAAATTAACATTCGCTAAACAAGGAACACAAACAAAATATTAAAAGTGAACATTTATTTACGTACTTACATATTTTTTAAAAAGTAGTTTTTAATCTTTTTTTTTTATTTAGTGCCACAAAAGTCGCAAACGTAGATTTCCATTCGTTACCATGGATACCAGCACATAGATTATGAACTCATCGTCCATTGTCAATCCCATAATTTTTAACTTTTTTAGATTCCCTTGAAAGCTAGCGTAGCAAGTATAACGTTAAAAATTGCCTCCCTATAAGGCATTTTTTTCACAGGATCTGGGTTATTTGCTGCCCTCAAAGCATTTTTCAAGGCCGTCGGATCCACTGGAATCCTTTTTTTTTCCAGTTTTGGTACGGGGCATCTTGTCTCTAGATCTAAAAAAAAATAAAAACCTAAACATATCGTTATACCTGAGATTGTTTCAAGGTAAAGGATATGTTTTTAATTTGAAAAAGTAGATATGTTTTTGTTTTAAGGTACACGAGGATGCCATTTGAAATAAAAATTTAGCTTTACCTTATAGGTTATGTTAAAAACTAAATATCTCGCTGGACTTCTACTCACCATAAATTAGGGAATGTTGTGTAAAACTCACTGTCAATTCACTAACCCACTGTTGACATTATTATTTGCACACAAACTAGAGGTAAAATATTTACTTTTATAGCGTAAAATCTATCTTCTCACTGGAAAATCCCCAAAGACGTTTTAAAAATCTGATACGGTAATAAAGGGCGGTTGGCTCGGATCAAGGAAACAGTGAACCTGCTAGATGACGCGATGACGGCACTAATATAAAATCTAAATCGTTTCTAGATGCTCTAGGTACAACAGTCTCCCCTACTTATATAACATAAAATGACATAAATATAGATAATTACCTATAGGTAAATTTTATGAAAACTCGAAAAAACACAAAAAGAAAGATTGAAAGATTTAAAAAATATTTATTTGAGAGTTTTTTCATTCTACAAACCCTCTACATAATAATATATCTATGTAGGTATGTAAACAAACAAAACCACAGAGGAATAGGCATGCGCACTGCCATGTTACATCTGTAACATCTTGTTTGTGTGGCCTTGGCCTAGTTAGATGTGTTTAAATTAATCAATTGACAATAAAATTATATAGGTATTAAGAACTATATCACTACTTTAAACTTTCTGAAAATACGAAATACCCGGTATTTTACCCCTATTTGGGCATAATAAAATCATACAATGGTATTTACTAGTCATTGTATCCGAGACACTAAAGGCACAGACACAAAACACAATTCACTAAACTGACTAAACTATGCAAAAACTAGAAATCCATAAATATTAAACATACACAAACCACAATAGCAAAGAAAACAAGAAATCATGAATGTGTGAAGTTAACAACGTTCATCAGCACCTCAGACCATGCACTATCTAAGATCAGCACCAATGCAGCGACTTGGGTTACCTGTCAATTCCGCCTGTAGCGTTGGTACCGAGACAATATAGTTTTCAAGCTGAGACTGAGACCACCAGCTTAGTTTCATTTCAAAGGGTAAAATCCATTTCAAATCATTGTAAGTCAATTAATTACCTTTTAAAAAAATCTTTACCTTCATATCAATGTCCACTGAAACCTGATTAACAATATTTATACAGTCATTGGTCAAATCTAAACTATAAAAATATATTACACTTTCTTCACCTGCTTTTAGAACACTTTTATAGTTAGAGTTGCACCCAGGAATATAGCAGGGGCTTGGCATGTTGATAAATAAACAAACTAAAAGAAAAAATAGTACTTACCTAAGTAGGTACCTACCTAGGTATCTAGAGGTATCCTACCTACTTATGAACTATCTCTAGTATAGTGATATTTTTAAACACTTTAATATTTAATAAATTAACTGTAGTCACAAAACAATAAAGTTTATCCCAAAGAGCTAACTAGAATACAAAAAACACAACTTTTAAATTAAAACAAATTAAATTCTGCCGCTATTTATAGATAAGCCTCGTAAACAAACCTACAGGCCGGCCAGGCTGTTGAATTTTTCACTTTATTAATGCTATTAGAGCAAATCCGCACCAAAAATTTTCATCAGTAATTTGTCGAGGTTATTAGCAATCATGTCACCTAAATTTTCTATTAGATATCAATCGAAAACCGGATAAAAATACAAATTAATACGACACCTACACCTAGTTCGCGCGTAAATTACATACTAAACCATGGCTAACCTCAAAAAAGTCACGTGACACATGGATCTTCAAGCAGTGTTGTCGGTGTTTCTGTTTCACGGCTCCTTTCAAGGTGGTTGTGGGTAGGCCTTTGCATTTGACGTCTTGTCGGATTCAGTGGCCGATCCAGCGGGGGGGACGCGCGCCGAAAAATGTAAGAGTGAACTTTTATTTTTGTCCCCCCCCCCATTTGAAGAAAATCCTGGATCCGCGCCAGGTCGGCTTATTATGATAAAGAGAAATCTATCTATTGCTTTGTGGTCATTGGACATAGCTATGAGGGTAAGTACTGGTTTTATACCTAAACAATAACAAACAGTACAAAATATTAACAAATTAATTAATAAGTGCTAAAGCGTCCAGTCATGGTCAAGCATGTTACATTACTACATGAGTACACGAATATATTCTATAATCAAAATTAATTACGTCCTGCATTTTACAAATTTTGTAATTGGCAATTTCATACAGGCCATTGTTTCATCCCTGTGATGCTTTCAATAAATGGCCTGCTCTCTATAACCACAAGTATGAATGATATAGACATTTTTACAAATATAGGTAATTGTGTTTGGCTATCTGAACATTACACTATTGTTTACGGTTAGCGCCTATGTCGCTTCTGAACGATAACAACGCCAGGCCAGGGATATACGTACAATAGATGAGTATCCAATTTCCAGGCAAGTTATAATGTCAGTTTATCATTAAATTCAGAGATGGTGTGAGGTATGGTATACGTATGCTATTTGAACCTCAAAAGCGTGGATGTGGGACTAAATTAAGATTTAATCATATTATGCAGACGTTCGTGCATGGTATGTTGAACAATTTGCAGATTAAACTGTATTGTTTGATATTGTTAAATGGATACAGGTACAGGTTATAAACTTCTATTTAATAACAATATATTAATTAATATAGAGGGGATATTCATAACGGTATCTGAGGAGAAACCCCGCAATATCATTTTTGTTACTTAACACCTATGCCTGTCATTCCTTCAATTCCTAAGTCATAAAATATTTGTAGGAATTATTCAGTTTTGATTGAATGCGCTCATATAAGAGGTATAGTGTGGAAATATTAAGTATGGGTGGGCGATCTGAGCAAGCCCTCCTCCTGGACCTTCATAATACTGGTATGTCATGTATTTATAGCTTGGATTCTAACTTTAGAGAGTACCTGTAGTTCAGTTTTCATGATAGTGCCGACCCTTTTTCTCAGCGTCTCCTAAACTGTTTTTCGCATATGCCATTGTGATCCCCTGTAAGCGCCTGCGATACCAATAAGGTATTTCAGTATTTGTATAAAAGGCCCTTGGGAAGCGGCACGAAATCTAAATTGTCCATAAACATTTTTCTGGGGCTCCTGCAGCACTCCCCTCTTAACATGGATAAAGACACATTTTTCCATTCCACACTTCATATGAACAGCATTCGTAAAGGCGGCCACTGGTTCGTTCGTCCTTGTAGTTGTTTCGAATTCTCAGCATATAGCTTAAGGTCATCCATGTACAGAAGTTGAGAGATTTTTTAACTGGTCGTTTCTAAATTTGATAGCCTAAAAAAAAATAGATTGGTGCTCTCAAGAATTGAGCTTGAATAATTAAATGCCATACGGAACCAGAGTGGGCTTAAGCTGTCTTCCTGATAAATGCCTCTATCGCTATATTAAAGGTAATGTAATTCTCTCCAGCGATGCTAACCCATTTTATCAGTACCGGAAGCTTTCCAGTTCCCCATTCTTCTCTTAGTCGCCGCTGCCTCAGTAGGAGGAACAATAATCGAAGAATGCATTTCGGATATCTCGCGACCCTCTTGCTTCTTTTAAACAGCAAATCAAAGTAGAAACCTTTGCTTAGCCAAGTTGTTAAAGGAACGCTTCGCGAACAACGTCGTATGTACTATACGGACTGTATGGGATATATATAAGAGGGGCATACATAACCGCGGGAAGGGGGGAGGAAAAAATCTTTGCTGTGCTAAGTCAAATTGTTTGCTTTGCTATTTAAAAAAAACCTAAGAAATTCTGCTGTTGTCTCCTGATGGATGAAATGTTTGGTAGAACAGTGTCTTGCTCTGACTTGATCGTCTAGTTAGAGTTGAACGTCTATTCTAAGTGGGCTGCACATCGTCGGTACCCCCCTTAATCTTTGCTTTAATTTGTTCAAGTTCCGCCACCGTTTCTGATTAGGATTGGTCCGAAGCCACAATCACAAAGTCATTAAAAATTCTTAGTGTGATAATTTTTGTTACATTGGAAAAACATAAGGAAAGGTAGGATGTCAGAAGCCCCAGTACCTATATCCTGAAGACAACAAGGATTTTGTTAAAAGGCCTATGGAATAATGGTTCCTAGCGTGTAACAGGACCACACGACTACTTCGGCTTCGGGTTCTAACCAATCAGGAATGTTTCAGCCACTTTTCCAATATGGCAGAAATCACAGGTATGGGCATTTTGACTGGCCAGGTGCGAGTTACCTAATACTTCTCTATGTCTGTGAGGTCCTTTGTTCCTCTGTGTTTAAGTGTCAGCGACAAAAAAGTAGATGCTTGCAGACAGGCAGCGTTATATTTCCTTTGTGTGATCTGAGTTTTTTTTTTGTTTTTTCAACTGTTGCATGGTTGTTTTTTTCTTATTTCATATTTTAGATACATATTTCATGGTAAAGTGATAAATGAAACGTTAAATAATTTTTCTGCCTGTTACTTGTTACATCTCCAAAAGTATTTACTGAATAAGTATAAATAAAGCAAAGTGCGTGGTAATGTTGATAACCTATTTGGTCAACCTTTTGAAATTTATTATTTATTGCATGCTTATCTTGATATTTCGGTAACTTTTCTACAGATATTATTTTGGAAAATAACAAGTTTATTCAGTTTAGTTTTGCTCATCAAGAAAAATGGATACAAGACACTCAATTTTAAGATATTACAAGCAACCTGGCTTTACACCTGCAAAAAAGGAAGAAGTTTTAATTTCCCTTCAGAAAGTTTATAATCTAGTTGAAGATATTAAAACGGAAATTTGCTATCATGTAGAAGTATCAAAGGCATTAACAGACGTGGAACGAAAAACTTTACACTGGGTACTGCAAGATCCATTATGTCCCCAAAATTTGTTGGAAAAGAAGCATCTTCAAAGTGTCGGTAATCAAATACTGATTGAGGTAGGACCAAGGTTTAATTTTTCTACTGCTAACTCAACCAACGCTGTATCAATTTGTCAAAACTTAGGATTAGCCCAAGTGGTTAGATTGGAAGTGTCTCGAAGATATTTAGTACTTTTTAAATCAAGTACAAAAATTCCAGAAAATGTTGAAAGTAATCTCTCAACGTGCTTATATGACCGTATGACTGAGTGCCGTTACACTGCTGAGAACATCCCTAAAAACAGTTTCAATGAAAGGCTTATTAAAAAAGAAAGTATTAAGGAAGTTGATGTATTAAAAAAAGGTGAAGAGGCCCTAAAGGAAATTGATCAAGAGTTGGGATTAGCCTTTGATCAAGCAGATTTAGTTTACTATACAAATTTATTTAAAAATGTTTTAAAAAGAAATCCTACCAATATAGAATGTTTTGACTTGGCTCAGTCTAATAGTGAACACAGTCGACATTGGTTTTTTAAAGGAAAGATGATAATTGATGATATTGAACATGAAGAATCATTGATTGATATGATTATTAGTACCCAAAAACATACCAACCCAAACAATGTTATCAAGTTTAGTGATAATAGCAGGTAATCCTTTTATATTTATACAACCTTACTTATAAGTATTAATTTTAAATGTCAATCTTGAATATGGCTTTTATTTTTACTATCTTTATTGGATAAGTGACTATGGTTAGTGTCTTAATAAATTAAGCTTTGCATGATAGCAAGGTGCTTTTAAACAAGCACAAATTATGTAGGTATGCATATGTATGGTAGGATATTATTTTTACACACAATAATTGCCTATTACATCATTCATTTTGGCTTATCTAAGTTATGTAATTAGAGTCATTATAACACTAGTGACTATAATAATGACTATATATATGCTGGTTTAGATCACAATGATATGGGGACGATATATCTAACCAAATCTAGGTTAAATAAGTAGACAAATACAAATTTATTTTTGTTGTTTACAAAATTATAATACTTGCACTTTATAAGGAAATAAATTTAGCTGCTTCTTAAGAATAGTCCTGCATGTTCCATAAGATCTTCCAACTTCTTGGGACAGGCGTCTTATACAATTTGTTGGCGTATTTTGCATTATTTCACAAACGTTTGCAACAAGTTCTTCTGTTCTCACAGATGGTCTTCCTGCTCCGGTTTTGTGTTGTATAGAACCTGTTTCCCCAAACACAGGCACGGTTCTTTTCAGGCAATGATAAAAAAATCCCCAGCAACAAAAGCAACGTTAGGAAAATGTTCGTAAAATTGTCCATGCACAAACCCGGATGGTATTGCCACTCACCATTTACTCTAACCCCGTTTCGAAAATACGCTTCAACCATGAATGTTTTGTGGTGTTCCGTAAAGCCCATTGTGTGAATTGTTCAAGAAATTGGAAAAATTAGCCATGAATCAAATTTCTTGTAACGACTGTCAAAGATGACGGAATAACTGATTATTCAGGTAGTTACTGACACCCAACCATAGACAATTTACCTTTAGATAAACAAACAATAATCACGAATGTGGCAGTTTTATGGCCTCGCGCATGTAAACAAAACTGGGAACTATTAGACATGCGCACTGCAACATTATCGTTTGACGAATGGGAAAATAGACAGGTCCGGGCTTTAAAATTTAAATTCTTGCTCATATGCCACCATAGAGGGTTTATTTTACCCCTATTTGGGCATAATACAATTATACAACGGCTGCAACTAGTACTAGTCAATATTTTTGAATTTGTGTTTTATAATATATTACCTATATAGGTATATTTAGAGTAGATATAGTCTCCACAAACTTTATTAGGCAAAATTCTATTAGGTAACACTTAAATGAATATAGTGTGTTATCTTTGGTTAGGTAGTGTTAAAATACTTTGATAAATGGTTAACATAATATATATCTTCCAGCACTTCTAAAACCAAAGTTGTCTCATATAGCATTTTTGCAAATATAAAATAAGTAAGTACATTTAAATTTACTCAAATAACCTCGTATAACTATAACTTGGATCTTTTTTCAAAACGCCCTCTAATCCCTCTATGCAATTTTCTATTTTTTTTTTTAAAATAAGCAATATATTATACTAGGTAAGATATAACTCTTCTAACTTAAGACCATATACAAAAATGTCTATGCTTAAAAAATAAAAATTGCAGGAGTAGACCAAAACATTTTACTAAATAAAAATAATATTTAATTTAATTTTAAGTTTAAAGAATAATATACCTAATATAAATCTTTTTACACAACTGGTACTTCTATTGTTATTTCCCGACATATGCCTGTAAAATACTAGTTTGTGGCTGATAAGCTACTAATTTTCTGGTTTGTTAAGGTATTTTCGATTTTAATTAAATATTTAGCAATCTTACTGGTAGATAGATGCAATTGCAACTGGCTGCTTTGAGTCATGCAAATTTGAAATCAATTTAAAAAAATAAAAAAAGACTTTTTAGATTTGGCCTAATGGCAAACGAAATAAGTACCTAAATAATTATGGAAATAACATTGTTGACGAATATTAAATTTAATATTACACAATTGACAAATAATAATTGCTAATAATTACTCAAAAATTTCTAGATAAGGATTAAATATATTTTTAGATGTAACAATCTGCTATCGCCTTCAAATTCCTTCATCCCGTCATATTATTATGTTTGTGATTATGACCCCCTAAGAAGACGTTGAGATTATTAAATAGACTTGTTGCCTAATGTGTTTTTGTAAATTCATGGTTTATCAGCCTATATCTTTATATGGTCGACCCCCAGCAAATATTGCCTAGAAATCTATACTTACGTCGACTTTTATTAAGAAATATCGTAAAGCAAAATAAATGATAAAGTTTATATACAGTGACCGGCAGAAAGTGCGCAGCATATGGGAAAGTTTTTTTATCTTGAAGTTTAGAAAATTAATTTTATTTTAGATAGGTTCTGCATGTTCTCAAACCAAAATAACACCCATTAAATCCGGTAAAAGTCTTATGGTATACGAGGTAGGATCAAAAATGTGAAATTCCGCTAAGAGTAAAGTACCTCCCCTCCATCTTTCATTTTAGAATATTTTTTTACTAAAAATTATTGTTTTAATTTTAAAGTTATACGCAAATTCCAAATTTCGCTTATTTTGAACAAAAAAATGGATTTAATCGTATTTTCTGAATAACCCTGTATAAAATATAAATGGCAACCGAATACTACGAAAATAAGGTTTTCTGCAGACTTTGTTAGAGATAACCGTCGATCATAAGTCCGATTAGTTTGTTTTCTAATATTATGGCTATTTAAAATAAAAACATAAAAATATTAAATATTTTTGCTGCACACCGTATTTTATTTTCTGAGGGAACAAGTTAATTTCATCTAACTGATATTTTTTGATTTACATTGACTTAAAGCATCTCCTAAATAGTTTTTTATACATTGAAGTATGCATAGAAAGTTTCCTTTTAATTTATAAAGTAAAAAATTTAAATTAAAAATATATTTTCCTCCTTATTTTGCGCGACGAATAAAATCCGTTCAAAATGTATTTTTAATTTAAATTACTTTCTTTATAAATCAAAAGGAAACTTTCTATGGACACTTCAATGTACCTATAAAAAACTATTTAGGAGATGCTTTAAGTCAATGTAAATCAAAAAATATCAGTTAGATGAAATTAACTTGTTCCCTCAGAAAATAAAATACGGTGTGCAGCAAAAATATTTAATATTTTTATGTTTTTATTTTAAAAAGCCATAATATTATGAAAACAAACTAATCGGACTTATGATCGACGGTTATCTCTAACAAAGTCTGCAGAAAATCTTATTTTCGTACTATACGGTTGCCATTTATTTTTTATACAGGGTTATTCAGAAAATACGATTAAATCCATTTTTTTGTTTAAGATAAGCGAAATTTGGAATTTGGGTATAACTTTGAAATTAAAACAATAATTCTTGGTAAAAAAATATTCTAAAATGAAAGATGGAGGTACTTTACTCTTAGCGGAATTTCACATTTTTGATCCTACCTCGTATACCATAAGACTTTACCGGATTTAATGGGTGTTATTTTGGTTTGAGAACATGCAGAACCTATCTAAAATAAAATTAGTTTTTTAAACTTAAAGATAAAACACTTTCCCATATGCTGCGCACTTTCTGCCGGTCACTGTATATGATCTTGGTTGAGACAGTACAGTGTCACCAGTAAAGTCCGCATCATATGGGATTTTTTTTTAATAATACCTTTATTTAAAATTTGACTTTGGCATCAAGTTCTGCTTCGATCGAGAAGAAAATTAAGCAAAAATAGTAGTCACGTGATTCGCATTATCTGTCAAATTTTAATTTTTTCCAAATAATAATTCAAAAATGGGGTTATTTCTGAAAATATCGAAAAAAGTTATTAGAAAAAGTTTTTTTTAATGCAGTTTCTAGCCCACATGCAAAATTTCAGCTACATAAGATAATTTTGATTTTTTTACCCATATTTTGTAAATTGCACCACTTTTGCAAAATAAGACTCAACGCAACGTACATAAAACTTCTTAGTTTTGACAATGCTTTAATTCAGATAAATTTTCTATAAAGTAGCGCCATATTAAATGTGTTTTTCTACAAAATCAAAATTGGGCTAATCAAATTTGGTCGCATATGATGCAAAGTTTATTTGTTTTTGACCCTTTATAAGGTTTATTCATAAAATAAGTATTTTTGAAAACGTAGCTTGTGCCTGAAAGTAATAAAATAAAAAATAAAGTAAAGGGGTTTTAAATTAAATCGTTGAAAATAGATAAACTTTACGTTAAGTTAAACTACAATTTATTTTCCACTTAATGAACACTTTACTGATGACACTGTGTTCTTTTCTGTCTTAATATTAAGGTGTATTACTTTCAGACACAAACTACGTTTTCAAAAATACTTATTTTATGAAGTTACCTTATACAGGGTCCAAAACAAATAAACTTTGCATCACTTGCGACCAAATTTTAATAGCCCAATTTTGATTTTGTAGAAAAACACACATTTAATATGGCGCTACTTTAAAGAAAATGTATCTGAAACAAAGCCTTGTCAAAACTAAGAAGTTTTATGTAGGTTGCGTTGAGTCTTATTTTGCAAAAGTGGTGCAATTTACAAAATATAGGTAAAAATCAAAAGTATCTTATGCAGCTGAAATTTTGCATGTTGGCTAGAAACTGCATTTAAAAAAACTTTTTCCAATAACTTTCTTGGATATTTTCAGAAATAACCCCACTTTTGAATTATTTTATTGAAAAAATTAAAATTTGACAGATAATGCGAATCACGTGAATACTCTTTTTTTGCTTAATTTTCATCTCGATCGAAGCAGAACTTGATGCCAAAGTCAAATTTTAAATAAAGCTGTTAATAAAAAAAAATCCCATATAATGCGGACTTTACTGGTGACACTGTATATATGGAATAAAACAGACAATCACTATGAATTTACTAGTGCTTTGTTTTTAAATAAATAACAGAAAAATAAAAACATACTAATTAAACCCTTCTCATCGTCACTCGGAGCTTCATTAAGTCTCGTTAAGAAAGTTTATACACCACTACTTACATTTTTTCTGCCGGGGTGAGCTTTATCAGAACACACTAGCTATATTTTAAACTATAAATTAAGGAGTTAATTATAGCAAGGCTGTCAACCGTCCCGCATTCTTTAGAATTGTCTCGCCTCTAAAATTACACCTAAAATCGTCCCGCGTTTATTTAATCTGTCCCGCAAGTCCCGAAATGAACATATTATTTTGCCAAGCATCATATGCAGCAGTTATCGACATTAGAAATATCGATGGATCTCGCCCAACCCAAATTTCATGAAGTTGAAAAATATAATTTTAAAAATAAATACAATATTTTTTGTTTAATACCTTGTTTACATTTTTTGTATTTATTCATTTTCTTTAAATAAATTTTACTTTTATTGTTCTATTTAATGTATTCAATTAAATTAAAGAATAATTTGATGGCCCAAGGGGTGGAGAACCCTAACCCTATACAAGTTTACATGTAATGGTGAAAAAGCGAATATTGTCCTGCTGTCCCGCATTTGTCATTTTAAAAGATGGCAGCCTTAAATTATAGTATACCCACATATCAAATATCAATTAAATTAAAAAATCCTGCATTAATTTAGTTAATCAAATTAAATTTATTACTTTTTTGAAAACGAGCAATTTTGGTGCCAAACTCACTAATTAATAATATTAAACTTTTGAGTCTGGCGATAGGAAACGCTTTTTTTTCAAATACCCTGAAAATATTATGGAAACCCATATCACAGAAATATCGTCAAAGAACTTAGCTTTAATACCACAAGGGCATATAAGGAATACATTTCTTTCGACTTGTGTTCTTTCTAGTACGCGATAACAGGTACCCAATAAAATTGACCGGGTAAGGGTTGCAATCAAAGATCTATAAACTAACTAGGTTGTCTTTTTCGATGCTGACCTACCTCAACACGGCGGCCGGCCCACATTTCATTCATAAAAATACTCGTAAAAATTCATATTACAGTTTCTTATTATCAGTTGCTACCATAGACAATTTACCTTTAGATAAGCAAACAATAATCACGAAAGTGGCAGATTTATAGCCTCGCGCATGTAAGCGAAGCTTAGATACTATTAGACATGCGCACTGCAAAATTATCGTTTGACGAATGGGAAAATAGACAGGTCCGGGCTTTAACATTTAAATTATTGCCAAAAAATTGGACTTTCTTCTCAATTTTTGATCAAGTTGAGAAAAAAGGGAGTGATTTCTGGCATTTTTAGTAGTAGCAAACCTATCAGATTTTAAGGATAGAAAATTGTTTTTAAGGTTTTGTTGTTAAAATTTGTTTAAAAATTATTCGTCGTCGTGTTTTTAGTTCGAAAAGGAAGAGAACAAGAACAAGTGAATTAAACTAGTCTTATAAAATCGAATATAAAAACAAACAAAACCAGCAAAACCAATCTACGGTTTTATCGCGTGCCTAACCTTAAGCCAAACATTAGTTGGTATATTGGTAAAAACTTAGGTACCTACGTGTAAAACATTTTCTGGGAGGTTATTTTGAACATGTCGGTAAAGTAGGACAGGCCGATAACACGAGGTTTGTGCGCATGCACGAAGGTGTCCAGAGGGAAGGCAGCTGAGCGCTCGGACGTATTTTTTCACCCATAAAACGTAACTTTTGTTTGCGCAGGAGATAAGCTGTACGTATTTAAAGGTAAATTGTCTATGGTTGCTACTGCTAGGAGGCAGACGTTCGCCCTATCCCCCTCACCCAAAAAGTGGTCTATAAAGTAACCTAGTTAGTTTATAGACCTTGGTGGCAACCCTAGTGGCTTGTACATTCGCTCATACAAAAATATTTTTGCACCTCTGACTTAAACCACTTTTTCGTCCTTGGTTGAACTATTACACACACAACTCGGGTATAATAACTTTCAGCCGCTGGCGAAAAAGCGGCACCTTACGTCCTCGGCCCGGTCGTAGTTCAGTGGTAGAGATACCGCTTACGGCCGTGGCGATCCGGGTTCGATTCCCGGAGTGGGCATACGCATAATAAAAAAAGTATGACCGAATTTTAGTTGGTTGGTGTAAGATCTTCTTTCGGAGGAGACGTAAAGCTGTCGGTCCCGGCCATCTCTGGTCGTTAAGTCACGCTAGAGGCGCTTGCGCGACCTGAAAACTCTAGCACCAGACTGGAGCACCACAAGTTACACGAACTTTTGACTTTTTACGTCCTCGGCACAAAAATAACGATTATTTTATTGTAGTGCCATAAGAGGTTACATTCATCGCAGTTTAAGACCCGCAAACGCCGGTTCCGTTAGTGAACTGAGACAAGTGCCATCGGAATCGCACCTCATATTCACCGCCGAAACGCATAATTTTCCAACAGGGGTTGCACCCTTTAGCGGAGCTACTACAGGAACCGGCGGTAGGATAAGAGATGTACAAAGTGTAGGGAGAGGTGGATACTGTATAGCCGGAACGGCGGGATATTCAGTAGGTAAGTAGTGTATCCGTTTTGCTTATCGTACCTAAAAGAGTCCCAAAAATGCTCTTAAGTTTGACAATCGTGGATTTCCTTCTCTAGGAACGATAACGAATGATTTATTTTGACCAATACATAGAGGAAGAAAAAATAAGCTTTACGGTTAAAATTTTGAAATATTACTGAAGGTCGACCCCTCCGGCATCTACCTGAATAATATCTCTACTCTGTCTCCTGTTCTTTTCTATTTAACTTATCGAAACAAAGGTACCATTATATAATGGGTCGCACTACTAGCAAATAAAATAATTGCGCGGATAATGGGATGACGTTCTAAATATCTGATCTCATATTTCCAAATTTTGCATTCGGGTCTTTTTTTTAATTGTTAATAGAAAAGGTTTGTCACACTCTTGGAAGATTTTTATTATTGGGATATATTTTCAATAGGTTCTAATTCAGGATGTCAGTGTTGAATATGATAAATTCAGTTATAGTTTAAAAGCCCACTACGTTGACTCCAGGATTATGAATATAAAAATTTTGATTTTTACTTGTTTTTGTAGAAAATCGTCCACTATATAATTTTTAAAAATTATATTCAGTTCCGATCTATTACATACATAAATGATATTAACATTTTAGATGTCTCATAAACGACCTTTACATAAAACCACGCATTTTAAATGAAGCGTATAGATCAATCTCCTTTCAAATGTGTTCAAATTAATTGAGCCTAAATAAATGTATCGCCATATTTTTGAATACTATTTTAACAAACCAACACATAATGACCAGGAGCTTTAAATAATAGACACAATAAAGATTTACTTAAGAAATATACACTCTACTAACTGACCGGTACCTACTAGTGTAGAATTTAGTAAATAAGAAGGTTAATGACAACCGAACTGTCCACATCTTGTAAACTAAAAAATACATCCCTTTAAAACTTTACAATAAATGTCGCTATTCGTTTTCCAAGAAGCAATCCCATAAAAAACAAAAGCCCCTTAGTTATACAATAATAATCTCCAGCGTCAGCGGTTCGCCACTCAATGGCAAAGCAAAGTTTCTAACTAGTCATTTTTAGGCAACCTTCACATTCCCGATTACAAGCTGTCCTGGGAAGACGAATCATTCCATTATCCTTCAAATTTTGCCCCACCACTAGAAGTTCTTGTAGAAGCTAGTAATGGAGCTTCCGATTATGGAAATAAATTCGGCGAACCTCTTATCGCCGGTTTTGTAAGGTCTTTTGGATACAGCGATGATAGTGAAAGAAGGTAAGACGTGTTTAATTGTTTTTCATCCGTTGTAACTTTTTCTGATCACCCTGTATTTATATATTTTAGGGAATGGATTAAGCCAATAATGTTTAGTGGCGGAATCGGCAGTATGGAAGCCGATATGACCGAGAAATTATCACCAGAAGTAGGACATCAGATTGTTAAAATTGGCGGTCCGGTCTATCGAATCGGCGTAGGGGGAGGGGCAGCTAGCTCTGTTGAAGTGCAGGGTGACAACAAAGAGGAACTAGACTTTAACGCAGTGCAAAGGGGTTAGCTAAAATTTTCTTTGCCTTTTAAAAATACTGATAAAATATATTGATAATAATATAAAGGTAAACCTTTTTAATTATACAGGGTGTGCTACAAATTTGTATGCGTACATGGGCAGAGTTATCGGGTGTTATCTAACTGGCCTTTGAATGTTTACTTTTCCCTAACGATTATAAACTAAACTTTTGTTTTAATTCAAGGTGATGCCGAAATGGAGAACAAGCTAAACAGGGTAGTTAGAGCATGTCTAGAACTGGGGAAAAAGAACCCAATTATCAGTATACATGATCAAGGTGCAGGTGGTAACGGAAACGTATTAAAAGAGCTGGTGGAACCAGCTGGAGGCATTATTTATGCAAACAGATTCGAACTAGGCGACCCCACGATAAATATTTTAGAATTATGGGGTGCTGAATATCAAGAAAATAACGCGTTGCTATGTAAAAAAGAAGACCTGGAAATATTAAAAGCTATTTGCGAAAGAGAAAGGTGAGAAAAGTTTATCCTTAACTTACTGTGTCTTGAAATATTCCATAGTTTTTTGACATGCTGTATTATAAAATTTTGATAGTATAGACTAATATAAATATTCGTATAATAACAACTGATGAGGACCGCAAATTTTAGTTAATTTGATCCTTAAAATACCATATCCAGTATTATTTTTTTTCCTTTTAGGTGTCCAATAAATGTGGTTGGAGAAGTAACTGGAACGGGATCAGTTGAATTAGCAGTAGATGAAACTAAATCAGCAATACCTTTTAATTTAAAGCTAGATCATGTGTTAGGAAAAATGCCACAAAAAATATTTAAATTGGAAAGGAAAACGCCGGTCCTTAACAATTTTAAGTTGCCTGGCGCAACTTCAATTTATCAGTGTCTCGAGAAAGTTTTAAGATTGCCTTCGGTGGGGAGTAAAAGATATCTTACGAATAAAGTGGACAGGTATGTTGATCTTTCGGGAGGTATTTGCATAGTAGCTACATCAAAATTGGCTTTTTCAATAAATTTTGATTTCTACCCTACCGCATAGGCAGTGGAAGAAACAGTAGAATTTTCTAGGATCAGTTTTTAAGATCTCAAATTATTTACTGACCTAAATGACAACTAGAGAGTTGTTTCCTGTTTCTAACCTGTTCTTTTCCGTGTTCGTTACCTTTAATTAGAGTGTATTTTCTACCACACAAATGTAGACGTCTCGTTTCCCAGAAATGTTAGTAGCTGGATATAAACAAACTTTTAAAGCGTCGATGATTTTGTACTGTGACTCGTTTCTTATATTATTGCGTCATGATTGAGAATTGACCATTGGTTCATATAAGGATTATCAATATACAGTGTCACCATTAAAGTCCGTACCATATGGAACTTTTTTTTATTAATGAGGTTAGTTAAAATTAAATCACAGCAATCGTTTTTGCTTCAAATTAGACTAAAAATTATTTATTCAGTTGTCACCATTTGTCATTCGGTATCTGTCAAAAATGACATTTTTGACAAAAAGTGCTGAAAAATGGCATTTTTTTACCGAATTTCAAAAAATGTTATTAGAAAAAGTTGTTTCCAGTACAACTTTAGGCATAAATACAAAGTTTCAGATATCTAGCGCAAAGTTGAATTTTTTGGCATTTTTTCAAAGTAACTTTTTTTTTATATAATTTAAGTTGGCTTAATGGATTTTAAACTATTTGTTTATGCCATACTTAATATTTTATTTAGTTTGTATGCTTATTTTTTCACTAGAATACCATTCATCGTCATAAAGTTTAAGAATATTTTCGCAAGTTACAGTTTTCAGTGTTATCACCAATGTTGTCCATTCAAGAAAAAATAGAAATTGTCTTAATTTGTGGAGAGAATATCTCACATTTTTAATGAGAGGCATCCAGAAAGAAATTTGCAGCATAGCACCGTTTTAACAATAATGTCAAAGTTTAGAGAAAATGGATCTGTTTAAAATAATTTTAAAAAACCACACTTAATTATAAGTTTTTAAACTTTTTACGTGTATATACTATCAAAAAAATAGAACATAGGACGTCTATCTGTTAACATTTTTAAATTATGATAACTTTGCACCACCCGTGTAAATATTTTTTGCCTCTAATTTTATATTTCGAAGAAAAATGGTATTCTAGTGAAAAAATAAGCATACAAACTAAATAAAATATTAAGTATGGTATAAACAAATAGTTTAAAATCGATTAAGCCAACTTAAATTATATAAAAAAAAAGTTACTTTGAAAAAATGGCAAAAAATTCAACTTTGCGCTAGATATCTGAAACTTTGTTTTTAGGCCTAAAATTGTACTAGAAACAACTTTTTCTAATAAATTTTTTTTAAATTCGGTAAAACAATGCCATTTTTCAGCATTTTTTGTCAAAAATGTCATTTTTGACAGATACCGAATGACAGATGGTGACAATTGAATATATAATTTTTAGTCTAATTTGAAGCAAAAACAATTACTGATATTTAATTTTAACTAACCTCATTAATAAAAAAAAGTTCCATATGGTGCGGACTTTAATGGTGACACTGTATACAGTGTCACCAGTAAAGTCCGCATCATATGGGATTTTTTTTTAATTAATAGCTTTATTCAAAATTTGATTTTGGCATCAAGTTCTGCTTCGATCGAGATGAAAATTAAGCAAAAAATAGTCACGTGATTCGCATTATCAGTCAAATTTTAATTTTTTCCAAAAAATAATTCAAAAGTAGGGTTATTTCTGAAAGTATCGAAAAAAGTTATTAGAAAAAGTGTTTTTAAATGCAGTTTCTAGCCCACATGCAAAATTGTAGCTGCATAAGATAATTTTGATTTTTTACCCATATTTTGTAAATTGCACCACTTTTGCAAAATAAGACTCAACGCAACCTACATAAAACTTCTTAGTTTTGACATTGCTTTATTTCAGATAAATTTTCTTTAAAGTAGTGCCATATTAATTGTGTATTTTTATACAAAATCGGGCTATTAAAATTTGATTGCATGTGATGCAAAGTTTATTTGTTTTTGACCCTGTATAAGGTAACTTCATAAAATAAGTATTTTTGAAAACGTAGTTTGTGTCTGAAAGTAATACACCTTAATATTAAGACAAAAAAGAACACCGTGTCATCAGTAAAGTGTTCATTAAGTGGAAAATAAATTTTAGTGGTTGGTAAAAAAATCAAAATTATCTTATGAAGCTGAAATTTTGCATGTGGGCTAGAAACTGCATTTAAAAAACTTTTTCCAATAACTTTTTTTGATATTTACAAAAATGCCTAACCCTACTTTTGAATTATTTTTTGGAAAAAATTAAAATTGGACAGATAATGCGAATCGCGTGACTACTATTTTTTTGCTTAATTTTCATCTCGATCGAAGCAGAACTTCATGCCAAAGTCAAATTTCTAATAAAGCTATAAGCGAATAAAAAAAAATCCCATATGATGCGGACTTTACTGGTCACACTGTATATACTATATTTTATTTTTAGGTGTGTTACTGGTCTAATTGCTCAGCAGCAATGCGTTGGACCTTTACATACACCTTTAGCTGACGTAGCTGTTACCGCTCTATCTCATTTCGGCTTTGTAAGTGTTTAATTGTTTTTAGGTTGATAAAACTAGCAATAAGAAAAACCAGAAATAATCTTTATTGTTGGTACTTAATCTTTATCCAATAGTATGTTTAATAATTTTAGGAAGGTATAGCTTCTTCTATTGGAGAACAACCCATTAAAGGCTTGGTAAATATAGCTGCTGGTGCTAGAATGTCAGTTGTAGAAGCAATAAGGCAAGTCGTTTTTGTTCTCATAAACTAGTACAATTTTTAATTTTATTTCTAACTAATTTCACTCCATGAATGGAAACAATTAATTATTTTTGATATAATCACAAAAATTACAATTTTTATATCAATAAAAATGTTCCCATATTTGGTCACTGTATATTTGATAAGAAATCTTTTTAGCAATTTGGTATTTGCCACAATCACGGATCTTAAAGATGTCAAATGCAGTGGCAATTGGATGTGGGCGGCAAAATTACCTGGGGAGGGAGCTGCTCTCTATGACGCTTGTAAGGCTATGTGTAGTTTAATGTCAGAATTAGGTAAGAGATATCAATATTTTCTGAATTAAGTAAGAGATGTCAATATATTTTTTTTTAAATAAATATTACTTTTAAAATAAATGTACTTTACAGGCAGGTACTGTTTTACAATATTGTAAACATTTTACTTGTCAAAATATCCAGTTTGATAGATGAAGGTTTATTTACTAATATTTTTAAGGCATTGCGGTTGATGGTGGCAAGGACTCCCTCAGTATGGCAGCTAGAGTAGGAAAGGATACAGTAAAGGCCCCTGGCACGTTGGTAGTTTCAACTTATGCTCCTTGTCCAGATATAAGAAAGGTAACTAATAATAATAGTTCTATTATACCGGGTGTTTCTCAAACGACGTTCACCCCTCTAACTTTTCTGCATTTATAGATATTAAAATGAAATTTTGAGATTATGCATAAGAGATGAGTCTGCATTTATTGGCAAAATTTTCAATTTGTTAGCACTTTCGGCTTAACCGGAAGTGACCTTGACTTTGGTATTTTAAATGGGATATCGTGTATATTTCTACTTATTGGGATTCAGCATAACATTCTGAGTAAAATGACACCTCACTTGTGTTTTGACGTGTTATAAAATTTTTATGTTTATTTTTTATTTGCAATCTTAGAGTGCTACAAATTAATTAAATCTGTTAATTTATAGTCAACTAGTATATTACGAAAATTAAAATTATGTCATAATAATTGACTTTCTAATTTTACAAGCGTTTAAAAAAGGAAATTTTGTTTTCTTGACGTTTACTCCATTTTTCCAAATCGAACGATGGTAGTTCATTAGGATATTTAAAACGAGCATTTTTTCCCAACAATTTCATACCATACACTCCTATGCTATTTTAAAATTGACACGAAAAAATTAGTCGCGAAACATCAGCATTAAAGTGTTAATATTTCGTAAACGGTTGAAGACCAGGGTCGATAATTTTTGAAACCAAAAAAAAATAATAGTAGGATGAAACCCATTGGAAAAGGAAGAGAATATAACAAAAATGAAAGGAAAAATAATTTACGGGCGATCCGAGGTCGGGAAGTGGAAGGGGGTGAGTTTTTAAGGGTAGAAATTTATTTATCTCGATTTCCGGCAAAACTACATGTCCTATGGAAAAACGTTAAATGGCAAAGTTGTAGGTAATAAAAAGATCTACAACTTTTGTATTTACACTTTTTTCACATAACCTCAAAATTTATGTGAAAAATTCAAATAACCAAGTTTCTCTCTCTCTCTCTACTTTCTGATGGTGTAAAAAAAATATACATTACTATGGTAAACGTTCTCAAAAATCCGAAATCTTTTTTTTTTAAATCAGTATGTACAATTTTGAGCTATTTATTAAAATTTATACTTTAATTAATATTTTTTGTTTATCAATGTAACATGGAGTAATTAAAGTATAAATTTTAATAAATAGCTCAAAATTGTACATAATGATTAAAAAAAAAATTCGGATTCGAGTTTTTTTCGTTTCTTTGCATTTTTTGAGAACATTTCTCATAGTAATGTATATTTTTTTACACCATCAGAAAGTAGAGATTTCAACGAACAAAAAGCCTACCGACTTTTTTAAAAAAGCAGATATTTTGACGTGAGAATTTTCGATTGAAAATTAGGGTGCTTTTTCGATATTAAGTCAAAATAAGGTGAAAAAATAAATATTTTAAATCAAAAAAATTACAGTGTGTTTGGGACAGAAAAAGGTAAGTTTTCACCAAATTTCGTGAAAAAAATTTTTTGTAAAAGATAAAAATAAAAAACCAAAAACTTGGTTATTTGAATTTTTCACATAAATTTTTAGGTTATGTAAAAAAGTGTAAATACAAAAGTTGTAGATCTTTTTATTATGCACAACTTTGCCATTTAACGTTTTTCCATAGGACTTGTAGTTTTGCCGGAAATCGAGATAAATTGTTTTCTACCCTTAAAAACTCACCCTCTTTCCACTTCCCGACCTCGGATCGCCCGTAAATTATTTTTCCTTTCATTTTTGTTTTATTCTCTTCCTTTTCCAATGGGTTTCATCCTACTTTTATTTTTTTTTCACTTTTTACCATTTTCAAAGGCTTCAGCCCTGGTCTATTAGGGCATGATTTATGAAAAATATCTAGAGTTGATTGTAAAATGTAATATGTTTCATTAAGAAAATAAAGTTGATACACATAGCATTTTGATGATCCACACTGTACAATATCTTTTTTCTATAAATAATGCATTTCAAAAAAATTAAATTTGACGAGTCCAATGAAGTTGGCGGTATTTTATATACAATGTTGTATACCTTGTGATATTCCAATATTAAGAAATGTTTACATAAACTATTATAATATAATGCACAGTACGTAATCAAACAATGAGTTTTTTTCTTTATCATAAGGCTGTAGAATCCATGATAGTTGACAGCCGCAAGGCCCTACAATTAATATTTTTCAGCTCTGTTAAATCCAATTTTAGATTTATTGTTTTTTGCCAGGTCGTCACACCAGACTTTAAAGCACCCTCTATGGGCAAACAAGGTGTACTACTCTTTGTCGATCTGTCCCACGACGCCAATCGATTAGGCGGGTCCGCATTGGCTCAGGTTTTTAAACAGTTAGGCAGTGACGTGCCCGATTTACACGGCGCCAAGGATTTAAGAAATGCATTCGCTGCCACCCAAGAACTTATCAGAGATGGCGCTGTGTTGGCGGGTCACGATGTCAGCGATGGCGGATTGATAGGTAATGTATTGTTTTAAATATTACATTTCATTAAAACCTGATTTTTGTGTCTTGTTTCCCCTGACAAAAAAATGCTGTAATGTTGTGGAATGGATTCTACATGTTCACAAATATACTATACATTTGTGTTAGTATAAATATTCCAACTTGAAAATTATTTTCTCTCAAAGAAAGGCCTAAATTAAAAAATCTGTTACGACACAAACAACGTTTGAACCTCTAGCTGTGTGGTGATATTTAGTGACAGCGAGCGCGTGCAATTTTTTTTCAAACACTTAACTTGAGGATCGTTAATACCATGCGAGCAAAAATTATTTGCATCAAAGAGGGCTTGGATTAAAAAACGTGGGGCTTGGTTTAGATCACAATGATATGGGGACGATATATCTAACCAAATCTAGGTTAAAATTTTGTCAAATTCAGATTATGCCAAACTAATGAGTAATAAAATAAGTAGACAAATACAAATTAATTTTTGTTGTTTACAAAATTAACAAAGTAAGAATATACAGAAAGAAAAAGAAAAATAATTACATAAATTGCTGAAATTGGCCACCGCTCCAAGCATAAATTCACACGTCTCTTCATATTTTCGAAAGTGTTGACCAGCATCTCTGGAGAAATGTTACCACATTCTTGGATAATCCTTTCTTGTAATTGTTCTAAATTTGCAACTGGTGTTTTAAAAATAGTGTTATTTAAATGAGGAAAAACGAAGTAATCCATAATCGTTAAACAAGGTGATCTAGGTGGGAATTCAATGTCTGATCGAAAACTGATCAATCTGTCGTCGAAAAAATTGCGTAAGTAGTTAATAGTTTGGGCGGTTGCACCACGGTATAGTAAATATGTATACTCTGGTTGCACCGTCCTGTTGAAAATATCCAAAACGTAGTTCGTCGTCAAGTAATTGCTCCACAAATGGATTCAAAATATTGTCTCTATACCGCTGTGCTGTAACTGTGTCATGGAAAAAATAAGACCAACAATTCTTTTTCGGGAAACAGCTAACCAGACACCAAATTTTTTGAGGGTGCAATGTGGACTCCACAAAAAAATGGGGATTTTCACTACTCCACGTGCGTGTATTCTAAAAATTCACATAACCGGAGAGGTGGAACCAGGCTTCATCCGAAAAAAATGTCAGGTCTAATAAATCATTTCTTTCCAATAAATTTTGGGTAAACCATTGAGAGTAATTCCTGCGTCTTTCAAAATCTGCGGCGTGTATTTCTTGGAATACTTGCACTTTATAAGGAAATAAATTTAGCTGCTTCTTAAGAATAGTCCTGCATGTTCCATAAGATCTTCCCACTTCTTGGGACAGGCGTCTTATACAATTTGTTGGCGTATTTTGCATTATTTCACGAACGTTTGCAACAAGTTCTTTTGTTCTTACAGATGGTCTTCATGTTCCTTTTTTGTATTGTGGCTGTGTTTAGGGAAACCCTAAATACAGCCACGGTTCTTTTCAGGCAATGATAAAAATCCGCAGCAATAAAAGCAACGTTAGGAATATGTTCGTGAAAATCATGCATGCACAAACCCGGATTGTATTGCCACTCACCATTTACTCTAACCCCATTTCGAAAATACGCTTCAACCATGAATATTTTGTGCTGTTCCGTAAAGCCCATTGTGTGAATTGTTCAAGAAATTGGAACAATTAGCGATGAATCAAATTACTTGTAACGACTGTCAATGATTGTTAATTCAGGTAGTTACTGACATCCAACAGGTATTAAGCTCTACGGCTAAGCATTAAGTCCTTAGATGCAAGGCCCTCTTTGAAGCAAATAATTTTTGCTCGCACGGTAGTATAGAAGTCAAATGTACAAGAATTATTACTTTATTATTTCAAAATAATAGTATTTATTTAACGAGCGTATAATGTAGGCCATAACAAAACGAGGATGAAGTTTACGGCACGAGCCAAAGGCTAGTGTTGTAAATCATTCGAGTGTATTATGGTTCATTAGACGCGAGTCAAATACTATACTTTATCTAAAACCATCCATTTATACAGTGCCTGAAAAAAAGTTGAGTTCATATGGGAAATATAATAATTACACTTGTTGTTTTATGATAATTACACTTGTTGTATTAAGGATAGCATAATGCTCTTATTATCAGAAAAAAAGTTGAGTTCATATGGGAAATATAATAATTACACTTGTTGTTTTATGATAATTACACTTGTATTATGGATAGCATAATCCTCTTATTATCACAAGTATTATGCACCTATTATTAAAAGGTTGTAGATAAACAAATATATATTGAAATAAATTCCATAGGTTTAGAGGGTTTCGAGTAAATGGTATAAATGCATGTCCCGAGTAAAAGCGATGATATACTCTTAAAGACATGCAAAATGGATTAAGGACTCTTTAAAAATCTTACGTTATCTATTCTAAACCACTATTTTTCTTTGTGACTGTTTGAAGGTTGGAGACAATGATGTTTCTTGAATGATGAAAAAGTTTTGGACTTCCATTGTCTTTATTTGTTTTAAATCACAACGTTTCAACTGGAAAGTATCTCCAGTCGACTACACCTACCTCAGTTATGCTTTAGTGCACCTAGCTAAAGTATAAATAGTCTTGTAGTTACTTTACTTATTTAGTATTCACCTGTAGACGACTGGAGATACTTACCAGTTGAAACGTTGTGATTTAAAACAAATAAAGACAATGGAAGTCCAAAACTCTTTCATCAACTATTTTTCTTTGTTTAGTATGTCTATTGGAAATGTGCTTCGGAGGAATAAGTGGTATGGACGTCAATATTAAACATCGCAATGGCAAAGCTATTCCAATTTTGTTTTCGGAAGAAGTCGGCTGGGTGCTGGAAGTTCTGGAAAAAGACGTTGGTCACTGCATGTCAGTTTTCCAGGTAAAATTACTTCTCGATTATACATTATAGTAGGGCATCGTTTCGAAAGTATTTTGATATATATATTTTCATAAATACTTTGAAGTTTGTGTAACTCACTTACATACGATATGCCGATTAGACGACCAAAATGGGAACTCTTCTACGACTTACGTGATGTATTTTTTTTATCGAAATACGCTAAATACATGATGTAAATAAAATTACGTTTTTCCGAAAACGGTTAGGATTAGCGACATGAATGAAGAGTACCTAATGTTTAGTCAATAGTTAAAGGTATGTAAAAAACGTTGTCCAACGTTTTTATCATACAGGGCGTAAAAAAAATGGGCACATTAGTGTCACAGCTAGTCCGTCCTTGCAGCTGTGTAATTCGCAACACTTTCTGGGATAGTAATTTGAAGGGTCTTACCTGGTATACATCATATGAAAAAAAAATTGAAATATACCTGTTGATTTAATAATTACGTGTTAAAAACTTAATTAATTGGAGCTCTTTGGGAGCCCATATCTCCGGAGAGGAGGCCGATACGAAAGAAGTTTATATGAACTTGTAGTAGGTCTTCTTTTCATGTGTTTTCTTGTAGTATTGTTTTCATATCCGGAAGATTTCCCACATTTTCCCGGACACCATTTATATACCTATTAAGTTATAGTAATAATTGTTAGTTACTTTTATTCACTTATTTATCCCTGTAATAAACTTGTAAATTTGGTTGGGAGTACAAAATAAATAAAAATAAGTGTAAAAAGATATAGTTCTGCCAAAAAGTTGATACATCGTTTATCGATCGTGTTTTTTTTAGGGTTACCACGTTCCCGTATTTGATATAGGACGAAGTGTAGAATACGGCATTAAATCAAAAGTAACAATAACGGTTAACAACGCATGCCTCGAAAGCACAGTTCTACCGTTGATGCGTATGTGGGAAGAAACGAGTTACAAATTAGAACTGCGACAAACGATTAAGGATTGTGCCGATACTGAATTTTTATCTCTGTCCACGCGAACTGGTCCTAAATATAAACTCACTTTTGATCCGGACCACGAAAGTCTTTTGAAAGAGGAGAAAATACCCGTTGTGGTTATAAGAGAAGAAGGTAAGCTGTGGATTGATTTATTATATAAAAAACAATGGAAACTGTGCAATTCCATGATACTATAAGAGTTGTTCACATGATTAAATGGTAATAATACAGACATCTTAGATCCATTCACGTCTTCTAACGTTTGGGATTGTTCGGGTACAAAAGCCTACCACTGATGTGGTGCTTGTATTGCCCTCGCCATCAGTCCGTACTTGTCCTCTGCTGGATGAAGGCATCTCCCTCAATTTTCCATGCATGCAATTAAAACCAGTGTTTTCCCACATGTTGTTTTATGTCATCGATCCATCTCTTCTGGGGTCTGGGCTTGTAGTGCCCACCAACGAGAAAATGCTCGTCAACGGATGAGTTTCACAAGCATATCCGCTTTAGTATACGCCACTGTATAAGCGATGTGCCAAGACTGTGGTCAAATGGGAGAGTGATGATGTTATTGGCTCAAAGTAACAAAACATTCAAGTTTATGGTTTAAATTTATGGTTTCATTATTCTATTATTGCAAAAACGCTTGAAGATATTTATAAAATACTTCTCATATCATGTACACATCCAAACCATTAAAAGTTGGTAACATTGGGTTTCCTCTATACATAATTTACATTTTTTCGACGTTACAAAGTTGTTTCATCAGAATATAGTGAATTTTTAACATACTTTTATTAGCTTCACCTGTATGTTTGTATGTAGGGTTTGTAGACTTATCAAGAACCGCTGACAATACAATAATCTACACGCAAAAAATTCTCCTGTCAAATTTTGACAGCTGTCGGGTATAAAAAAAAAGTGCGATATTGACGGAACTAAATATGGGGTCGTATAGTATTCGATGCGGAGACTTCGGGAAAAATAAGCAAAAAATTCTCCTGTCAAAATTTGACAGCTGTCAATATGTCAAATCGTTTAAAAAAATTATATTAATGAAAATACTATAAGGTCGTATGTATATTGACGGTGGAAAGTTGAAAAAAATACGCAAAAAATTCTCTTGTCAAAATTTGACACCTGTCAATATGTCAGAATTATTACAATAACCGATAGTAAGGAAACAAACATGGGGTCGTATCGTATAGATATTGTCGTTAAGAATAGAGAAAAAATAAAAAAGATTCTACCCGTCAAAATAAAAGTTTGACAATTTTTTTTTTAAATATGTATGGAAAATGTCGGAAAATAAAAATTTTTAAAAAGTTGGCAAATATCGTTCTTTTCTTATAATTCGGCATAGACGATCGGGTTTGTACAGGGTTTTTCCGTATATTTTGGAGCACCCCTGGAGCTTTTATTTGAAGACATAGAAAAAACTTTAAATTACCAAAGTTGCATGATTTCTCCTGAACTGACAGAATTTGTTATCGGACAAAACAAATGAACATCGTAAATTTGTTTAATAATGCCAATGTCGATTTTTTTAAACGGAACACCCTGTATATTAATTTTTTTTTTAACTCCTCACTCTTTTCTGATTCCAAATATGTATAAATTTTATATGTTTACTTTAGTATTATTATCATTATATATATTAATTATTATTACTAAATAAGCATTATGTTCTAGCATGTTTTGCTCACACCAATATAGATTCGCTAATCCGCAATATTTTGAAATGAAATTTTGCCTAAACGGCTAAAGTAAAGATATAACATATATACATATTTGGAATCAGAAAAGAGTGAGGAGTTAAAAAAAAAAATAATATACCATGATTCCATTTAAAAAAATCGACATTGGCATTATTAAACAAATTTACGATGTTCATTTGTTTTGTCCGATAACAAATTCTGGCAGTTCAGGAGAAATCATGCAACTTTGGTAATTTAAAGTTTTTTCTAGGTCTTTAAATAAAAGCTCCAGGGGTGCTCCAAAATATACGGAAAACCCCTGTATGTATGTTTGTTTGTAACCGACTTCTTTGAACCCGATTTTGACCCAACTTTAAATGGTCAGATTTAATTTAAATTTTGTAGACTTATCAAGAACCGCTGACAATACAATAATCTACTAATTTAGCTCAAAGCGCCCCACGCTTTTTTCACAATAATACTAATGTTTATGGTTCATTATTATTTTCTGCCTATATTAAGAATTTCAAGAATTATTTTAAACTATATTAATTTTCCGCTTTTTAGTTCGATTAATTATTAAAGCGTTTTTTTTAGTTTTTTTAAACTATATTTCTTTTTAATGGTGTTTTACTTTTTTTTCTTAGTGTACCTTTCATTTTTCTATTTTAGGTATTAATAGTGACAGAGAAATGGCAGCTGCTTTAGTTAGAGTCGGTTTTAAGGTATGGGATATCACAATGCAAGATCTTTTAACTGGAAAGGCTACTTTGGATAGATTTAGGGGTGTGATTTTCCCCGGTGGATTTAGTTATGCTGGTAAGTACATATATCTATCATATGTTTAGTTCTTATAGTCTCCCAGTGTATTCACCTTGTCATTGTTTCAGTACACCATATAACGTTTCCGCGTTAAGGTGGGAGTATCAACATGCTTGCCATGTTTCAATATACAATTCTCCCAAAATTAGCAATGAATTAAATTTATATTTTTGTAATATATCAGATTGTACCTAAATAATGTACCGACGATATTGATTTTCTTTAAATGTTAGTTATTAAAATAATAAACTCAAAAAATCAACGCGAAATAGGTTATAGGTTGGCAATAGATTGAATGACGTTGATAATTCCACCTTAAATGGATGTTTGGCAATTAAATCGTTTTACCGTGAGGTTAGCAAAATAGTTTTAGATCTACTTAAGGAAACAGTAACAATTAAATCATTTTTTTTAAGAATTTGAAAAACCAAAAAAATATTTTCAAACCTAGAACTGTCAATTTAAGACTGTTTTAAATTTAGACCCCTTTAGTGAATACAACTGATATTGTCTACCTACATTAGCCTTAAAAAGTTATACTGGGGTTTTCACTTTCTAAAAAAATCAAAGAATTTACCGATAAGGAAGAGAAACTTTTTTAATATAATGTTTAGATTTGTTGATTATTATAATGAAATAAGAAAATTTGACAAATATACATTTATAAGTAGTGTCTATTTTTTATTAGATGTTCTGGGATCCGGAAAAGGTTGGGCAGCAAGTATTCTCTTCCACGAAAAAGTCAAAGAACAATTTACTAGATTTTTCAATAGACCCGATACGTTTAGTTTGGGCGTATGCAACGGTTGTCAGTTGATGGCTCTGATTGGTTGGGTTGGAACGCCCTTAAGTGACGAGTACGCCAAGCCCGATATAACGCTTGAACATAACAAATCGGAAAGGTTTGAATGCAGATGGAGTACGGTTAAAATTGAAAAATCAAAAGCTGTTATGTTAAAAGGCATGGAAGGATCTGCGTTCGGAGTCTGGGTAAGCATATATTATGTGGATGTACCAGTGCAGCCTAAAAATACTCGTACAAAAAAAAAATCAAAATACGTTTCACCTAGACCCCAAGTATTTAATAACTTTATTTTGCAATTTTTGTAATGGTTTTAAGTTTGACAAACAAGCAGGTCCCCATGCAGAAGTATTGTTTTAAGTATTTCAAAGGAATGAAATATCTAGCTCTGTACAAAACAGATACCAAAGGAGGTATCGAGTTGATAATATACTGGATATGGCATTTCCAATTTAAATTTTCGTCTAAAACTAATCGTAAAAATTTTTTCATTTTCGAATATTGAATATTTTCATTATTAAAAGGGGTTGATGATGGAATTTATTTAATTATTATTAATTTAACTACATACGAATCTCTAAAAATCCAATATGGATAGCTTCCCTAATCCCTAAATTAACAGAATATTATTTTTAGGTTGCGCATGGAGAAGGAAGATTTGCGTTTAAGAATGACACAATTTACGAAAAGTTAGAAAAAGATAATCTTGTTACCATGCGATATGTCGACGATGATGGTCAACCCACTGTGGTATATCCCATGAATCCGAACGGGAGTATAGAAGGTCTTGCAGGTAAGAGATAGTGTCAGATGTCGACGTTAGGGTCTCTAGATCACGAAAACACGTTTCCCGTTTTCATCAGTATGACTGTCTTCTGTCTTCATGTTGTGTATTTTGAACCGAAAATCCTTCATCAGTACTTAAAGTTTTTTTTTGCAATATGGTCCTGATATAATTGTGTGCTAGCAAAAAGAAAACTCACTCTAATAGTAAGGAACTATTATTTTTACTCAATATTTCTGAATGATTATGTAGTTAGTTTAAGTAAAGATTGACATTCTCGTTTTTAATATGTACTAAATAGTACTAAAAGTTATTTTACATTTATAATAGACTGGCCGTTACCTGCGGTTTTGCTCGCTTAATTTAATTGTTATAAAATCGCTATCGCAACAAAACAGCGGGTACCATACATACTACCCAATAAAGAAGAATAGGTACCCATGGTGTTCCTCAGGGTACTGTTTTGGGACCGATTTTATTCTTACTTTATATTAATGATATATTAAAAGTAGAATGGAAAAATATTTTCATATGCAGATGATACTGTATTAATAATACCAGCTAATACTTGGAATGAATGCGTTTTAAAATCAGAACTAGACATTTCAATAATAAAAAATAATTTGAGTTATGACCTATTAAACTTAAATTTAACTAAAAAAAAATTATGACTTTCTTGTTATAATGTTACTCAGCCGAATAGTTTAAAAGAAATTAAAATTCATGATTTAAATTGTTTAGAAATATCAGATATAGTTAGAATTATTTATGCTAACTTTTCTTGCCAAAATAAAATTTAAAAAGTTGAATTTATAAAATATTTAGGAATATTGATTGACCAAATTTTAAAATGGGATCATCAAATTAACACTCTTACAAAAAAATTAAGAAACACTTTGTGTAAATTTAGATTTTTAAAAAATATTGTGAATCAAAAACGTTGTTTAATGTTTTATTATGCACTTTTTCAATCAATTCTTTCCTATGGTGTAATTGGTTGGGGAAGTGCATACGACTCGAATTTGAAACCGCTTATAACAATACGAAAATATGTTTTAAAAATAATATTTAATAAACCTATTTTGTTTCCCTTAAAAATATTATTGGTTTATAATCATATTCTGAGTATAAACAAATTTATTAAAAAACTTCCATTTTATATAATATATAAAAATAAAAATTTATTACATAAAATTACTCATATATACCAAACAAGACAAAGAATAAATCTATGTTTATGTTATGATAATTTTAATTTAACACTTTTAAAAAACAATGCTTTATTTGTTGGCATTAAATTTTTTTTTAATATATTACTTACTATTTTGAAAGTAAAGAAAATTAAAATCATGGATTATGCAAAATTATATAAAGGTAAGCCAACTTATATATATAAGTAATATAATAATAATGATACTAAATATAGTATATAAAATAGGTATTATTATTTCTTATTTATAATTTTTTTTGGGTTAAATATTTTTTATTTAAATTAATAATATAAATGGGTGTATATTTTTTCATTACAAAATCAGACAGATTTTTTAATCTATGGCTTTGAAATGACGCTTTCATTGGATTTATTTTTATTAAAAAAAACAATGTTATTGATATTTAATATTATTATAAAAAAAAACAGCAAATAAATAAATAAATGTTATTTTTTAAACTGAAATTTCTTTGGTGCTCTCTTACATTATTTCTTATTTTAACTATAATGCTTACCGATTATCTTTCTATTTGGTTCATATTTGGTAGCATATTTTTTAAACATAATAATTATCAGGACTGTATTGTAAAATAACATTAAGTTACTGATGATGGATTTTCGCCTCAAAACTGTGAAATTTTGCCAAATTGGGAATTCCCACTGCCAGTCTGGCTATGAATTGCACACCCTGGTATATTAAAACATAACCTCTTACAGGTGTTTGTTCGGCAAATGGAAGACACTTAGCTGTCATGCCTCATCCAGAAAGATGTGCCCAACCCTTCCAGTGGCCGTACATGCCTAGAGATTGGATCAACTATCAAAAGAGTCCTTGGGAAAGGATGTTTAAAAATGCATTTGATTGGTGTACATCGAATAAGTTTGATACTGTTTACTATTAATGTTGATGTGCACCACTTTATCCAAGAAAAACGAGTGAAAATGCAACGCGTAAGTCGTAAAATCACTTTACAATTTTACAAAACAATCATTCTACACGTGCCTTATCTGCCGTACACATCCTAAAAGGGTTAACTTCATTGGAATTTCCACAAAAAAATACAGTCGATACTGGTTTGAAATAATTGAATGTGGACTGGGTGAAAGTGATTTATTAACATGGTCGACATTAGTTTCGATAGTATTTTCTTCTTGGAAATTTAAATGCACTTAACTCCTCTTAAGATTTGTAGGGCATAAATGTTGAAATTGATCATTCCTTTTATTTTTGTTATTAATTACATTTATATAATAAATTCATATAAATTTGTTAAAAAAAATAAGTATAATATTGTACTAATAAATATATATTTAAGTTTATAGTATTAAAAATATTTATTTCGTCAAGAACAAGCAGTCAATTTTACAAACATGATATAAACAAGATAACTATACCTACCTCCAGTCCTAGGAATTTCTTCTGGGGCTTGGTGAGGGGGTCATCAACTACTGACCTGTCAAATTTTTTTTCGTGTTTACATGAATATAAACCCCTCGCCCATATCAATACTTATTAAATATTTACATTGTTTTTTTTACTCTATGGGTTTCCTAGGCAATTCCTAATAATTTGAAGAAGTAGTCCATGCTTAAAGTGGAGTTGAAAGTATAGGAAAAAAAGAAAAAACTAAAGGTCTTCCTCCACAAAATTTATAGAATATATAAATTCTTTAGGGGTCTCTACATGTTTCGAACGTAGAAATGTTCATCATCAGGGGACAGAAAATTTATATAGTGCTGATAGAATTAGCAGAAGAGAAAATGGTATAAAATCTTAATGGAGCTTTTATGGCATTGAAAAATTGAAATGTAGAAGTGACATATAAAAAGGTTGAGTATAGTTAAAATATGCTGAGCGTGTGAAGATAGTTAGTATAGGGAGTCTAAACAACCAAACAAAATGAGGAAGAAGAAAAATGCCTTTTAAAGAGATGGTGTCGAGGTTTTTTAAAATCCTTTACCCCAGAAACCATTCTTCAACAATTTTGACATTATGACTTCTACAAATGACGATTCTTATCTTTATAGTGTCTTACAGATATGTCAATGATTCTGCAAAAAACTGTATATAATAGATTTAAAAAATCCTCGACACCTTCTCTTTAGAAGGCCTTTTTCTTCTTCCTCATTTTGTTTGGTTGTTTAGACTTCCTCGAGGGGTGTCTCACTAGTCAAAATTTGTACACCTACTGCCAAATTTGGCAGGACTTGTCGTTTTCGCCCTTGTCCTGCCAGGGTCCTGCTTGTCCTGCCATAGTCCTGTTACTGTCCTACCACAGATAAAGTCGCCACAGTGGTTCTTTTCCCGTGCGTCATCACTTTCACGTCATCAAAATCGTGTGAATCAAATCAAAATTACGAGACGAAAAAAGTCAAAACTAAGTCTAAGTTCATAAAATGGACGTGCCTGCCTACCGTTTGACGTAACTACATAATATCCCGAAAAATTATTATTTATTTTAAGTTTTGCCCGGCATTCTCTATTATCTAAAAGAAATTGACAAACAAATGTTATTACATTTAATACTATTTTTAAAGCTTAAAATCTAGAGAAGTTTGGTGTTTTATTGACTATTAAGATCGCAAATTTTTGACATTCTTTCATTAAAGGGAATTTAGCCACTGCCGTAAACTTTTCAAAGAACTTTCACGGTTAGAATATTTAAAATAAATAAATTGGGTATTATAAAAATCCATAAATACTTACCGCCAAAACAGATGGTGGGTATATTAGCTCTAAAAAGAACTATTTTTAGAAAAAGGAACAGTTTTAAGGCACACAAATTTACAAAATACAAATTAGATTGGCAGATCAAAATAAGGTTGACAATGACGTTCTAAAATACCACTGTGGCGACTTTACACAACTTCTAAATATTTATATTCTTTCTTAACAAAGAAATAAACTTGGAAATAAACAATATATTTTATCAATAACTTGCATGAACATAATAAATGAGACTGCAAACTCTACTAATCGACTGTTGTGATTCACCGGTGTTTACAAACAGGAATATTTGCAAACAGGAATATTATGCGGCGACGCGCGCCGAAAACTTTAAAAACTACGACGTCTGTTACGAGCACTTTCAATTAATAAACAAGAGCAAACAAAAACATTTTTTGCTTCCCGCTATTTATCCCTACTCCTAAAGTTATTGGAGAAATCTGATTGGATCTGAAAGGTACTGCCTGTCCTGCTTCGATCCTGTCAGGTCCTTCTACAGTCCTGCCACAGTCCTGTCAGTCCTGCTAAGTCCTGCCTTAACATTTGTACACCTACTGCCACAGTGAGACACCCCTCGGACTTCCTTTACTAACTTTCTTCACTTGCTCAGCATATTTTAACTCTCCTCAACCTTTTTATATATGTCACTTTCAATTTTTCAATGCTATAAAAGCTCCATTGAGGTTTTATACCATTTTCTCTTCTGCTAATACCATCAGCACACGGACTCTGATGAACAGAAAAGTCATTATCGAATCGCAAATTAACGTTATTTTCTATTGTTTTTGTCCTTCACCTCCAGCCCCGATAGAATCGAATTGAAACGAAAATAAATTGCAGCAAAATCACATTTCGCATAATGTAAAGAAAAAAGACAACCGACTAGACAAAGATGCCCTTCGTCAGTCGCGTATTGACAGTATTGTACCTTAACCTTAAAAAGGAAAACAATGTTTCAAACTTGTTGACGTTAGATTTTTGCGATTTATAGGTTAATAACTATTAAAGTTGACATTGGCACCAATAAAAATCAAAAATCCCTAGTGTTATTAAAAAAAAGCCGAGAACTTCCGACCTCTAATTCTATTATTAGAATCGAAATATGGGAGTAGCGAAATGCGATTTCTAATGAATTTTTTCGAAACGCTTTCAAGCGAATTGAAATTAAAAATTCTATCTATCAGAGTCTTGCTGCAGCACTATATAAATTTTCTGTCTCCTGATGATGAACGTTTCTACATTCGAAACATGTAGAGACCCCTAAAGAATTTATATATTCTATTAAATTTTGTGGAGGAAGACTTTTAGTTTTTTCTTTCTTTCCTACACAATTCCTAATAAGTTTATTCACGATATCTATCGATATTTTTTTAGATATTGACATGTTTTTTTTTACTTATATCAGAATAATTAAACCATTTTACTCTCTGTTGCGTAACCAAGATGTTGTATCCTGGAAAGAGTAAACCGTCAATATATAATGGTTTCTATGTACCTAAAATATAGTGTCGTTAATATTTTGCGCCACCGACATTTTACTGCAACCTTACGCTACTAATTTTTCTGAAAAACTAACCTACCAAAGTTCAATTTCCGGTTGTGGACCGGGTAGACAAGTATTCATCGAGCAAACGTCCAATCTTTAGGAACCGCTTAACACAAAAACACAATTCAATAAAAAATTATTTATTTGGTTGCCTTCACTAAGCAGATATAAAGGACTTTAAAGCAGTCTTAGTAGCATTGTTGAAATTTTATTATTTACATACCCTTCGAAAATAATCTTGTAATTGTTCACAGTAGTTTTTGGTGCTTACTTTAATGCCAATAACATTATTCTTACAACAAAGCATTATACCACACATTTTAATTTTAATTCTTTAGACTCCAATATGTTTAATAATTAGATTGTATCAATAAATGGATCATGTAATTTCTGATAACTTCCAAAAGAAATTACAAAAATTACAGTACAGATTAATGCAATAAAGACAGATCAAACCGTTTACATATTATTTTGTTTAGCCAAAGTACATAATATGTCGGATCTATCCTTATAAAATACATGATTCTTCTCCGTTCTTGGGCCGTGAGTATACTAGCGAGTTGTGACTGTCATACTGTCAATAGTGTAGAGCGATGGAAACGTACTTCCAAGCAATGATCTTTATATTAGGAGCAAACACTAGTGACGCATTCGCCAGTTAATTTCTTATCAATATTTCGTTTTCTCCAAAAAACTGCCTTTGGGTAACAATTACCTACAGTTTAGTGTTAAAAATAAATTAATTCATAAATTAATAAAAGCAAAAAAACGAAATTTGGCTTTATTTGCCCGTATTTCTTTTTCTGCTTTTAATAATTTATAAATCCAACCTTTTTTAACGCAAAACGTTATGTAATTGTACTTCAAAGACGGGTGCTTGGCATAGACATTTACCTTTAGATACGTACAGCTTATCTCCTGCGCAAACAAAGGTTACGTGTTATGGGTGGAAAAATACGTAGTTTTGTGTAGTTCAATTTTTATGATCTAAAAACGAAATTACGAAGGAGTCGCTAGGGTTTGCTCTTATGTAAAGTTTGTACAATGACCTCGAGCGCCAAGCGTTGTGAGTCACATAAATATTTTTCCCATCGCTCAAGACCACCTCTTTAACGCTCGTCCCTACACACACGGCCCTGTACGTTTTATACAGTGACCGGCATAAGTTGGCCACGTAGGGGACACACATTTTTATTGATGGGATATTGAAAAAACTAACTTTTTTTAAAAATACCCCTTTAAAAAGTCACATAACAAATGTCAAATGAATTAGGTTACCCACTATGCAGTGATATGATGGCATAAAAAGTAATTTTCAATGTTCCATAAATAAAGATGTCTCCCATGTATGTATGTATAAAACGATAGTGCAGTTACAACTTTTTAGCAATGACCATAAGACTTTAAACTTAGGTAAACCTATTTAACTATAAGTAATTTAAATTCTAGTATTATTGCACTACAAATTAATATATTATATATTAAACAGCGATATTAACAAAAATATATTTCGCGTTTTAAAATGTTAAATGCAATTAATTTCAAAAGTGTTATGGCGTGTTTAAAATTATTTTTTTGGTATGAAATTATTGCATTCATTTTTATGCCCCCGAGGGCAAATGATAGATGAAGTGACGTCTGAATACAAAAACGTTTTAACATACCTGGTGTCCCTTTGTATTATATCTATACCACAAATTGGCATACCTAGGTTTATAATTTTTTACTTTTGAGACAGATAAAGAATATACCACGGTGACACAAAAAAATATTTATCCCCCTCCCAATTTTTAACATCATTCCTGAATCTTAACATAGTATAAAACAAAGTCGCTGTAGCCCGTCTGTCCCCTTTCATATGTGCTTAAATCTTTAAAACTACGCAACGGATTTTGAAGCGGTTTTTTTAATAGATAGAGTGTTTCAAGAGGAAGGTTTTTATGTATAATACATGCATAATATTGTAGAGAAACACTGATAAATTTAGAGGTTTGTTCGGGTTTGTATTTATAAATCTTGACGTGATGGTGAACTCGCCTTATTATCTCAGAGAAAGCGCTGCAACGCAGGCCGGGTACACGCTAGTAATAATATAAACCATTAGTATAAGCGTTTTTAAAAATAGGTTGTGAATAAAATAGCCTCAACAAATACAGTTTTTTCGAACAAACTGACAATGGTCTTTTTCACTAAATTTTGATTTTTACCCTACCGCATGCAGGAAGAAAAAATAAAATTTTCTACGGTTTCAGTTTTTAAAATTTTAAATTATTTACTAAGAAAATAATTAAACAAACGAGCGATCTAGGTCATAACAAATTGGCCAATCACAGGGACGCGGACTGAAGGTCGACCCGCCGGCATCTACCTGAATATCTCGCGTTTAGTCTCCTGTTCTTGTCTATTTAAGTTATCGAAACAAAGATAACGATATAATCGACCTCAAGTGTGGCAAATAAAAGAATTGCGTCCTAAGTATCTGATCTGATGTTTTCAAACTTTCTGCCACAACCACCCAACCACGAAACAAATAAAATTCTGCCGCCATTATAAGACCCGTAAACAAACCGCCGGCCGGCCAGGCTGTTCGATTTCTAACTTTATTAATGATATTAGAGCAAACCCGCATCAAAAATTTTCATCAGTATTTTGTAGAGGTTCTTAGCAATCATGTCACTTACATTTTCTGTTAGATATCAATCGAAAACCGGATAAAAATACAAATTAGTACGACACCTACATCGCGCGTAAATTACATACTAAACCATGGCTAACCTCAAAAAAGTCACGTGACACATTGATCTTCAAGCAGTGTTGTCGATGTTTCTGTTTCACGGCTTCTTTCAAGGTGTTGTGTTTTGTGTTTCTGCTTCTTCTTAATTGTTTCTAGGATAGGTTTGTGCTCCTTTAGAAAGACTTTTATTATTGGGGTATATTTTTAATAGGACGTCAATGCTGAATAATATGTTAAATTCGATTAAAGTGAAAAAGCCCTTTTACACGCTTTTTAACTTTTAAAATTAAATAATTGAGGGGGGCGGATAAATATTTTTTCATGACATTAATCATTTGTTTTTCTGTAGATATTTCCGTAAATATTATAACAACATAAAATTCAGGGTGATTCGCGTCAAGCGGCCCATTAGAAGATCTCGGAAACGAGTAAAATTATCATTTTTAAAATGTGATAGCCGGTATAATTGACTTTCATCTTTTAAAATATTATATTTACAACTTACACATAATAAAGCTAAACATTTAAATTTTTGACAGCTCTTAACTAAAACAGATCTTTATATTTCATAACTTAGGTTGTACGTTTTTCATAGATGGATTTTTTTAAATTGTGCCATATGGATAAATGTGCATAAGTCAATTTTCGTAAATGGAACACTATCTTACTAAC
This sequence comes from Polydrusus pterygomalis, assembly GCA_963969555.1. NCBI lineage: Eukaryota > Metazoa > Arthropoda > Insecta > Coleoptera > Curculionidae > Polydrusus > Polydrusus pterygomalis. Next base: position 29,771,145 of record OZ018379.1, read on the forward strand.
ATGAAGAGAATCAAATTTTTTATCTAAATGTCAAATATATCACTATCCATATTTTTAGTCGTTTTGGAGTTATGAGTAATTTAACAAAAACTTAAAATCTCTGTTTGTTCATATGACGGTTAGAAGATTATTTTTGTAGTAGGCTTTGACTTTAGAAATAATGAAAGTAATTTTAAATAAGTTAACTAGAATATGACAACATCAGGACTAAGGCAAGTGTCAACTTAATCATTTCATTCGCCTACTATACAAAAAATATAAATTTCTTATTAACTTCAACATAAACGGATTTTAGGATTTTTTTAAATTGCTTGTAATTCCAAAACGACTAAAATCATGAATAGTAACATATTAAACATTGTAGATTTGAGAAATTTGTTGATTCTCTACACGTTAGTAAGATAAATCACAGGAAGTTCCATTTACAAAAATTGACTTGCACATTTATTAAATAGCTAGAACATAATTTTAAAAACTCCCTGTATGGAAAATGTAAAACCTAAGTTATGGAATAATAAAGATCTATGTTTCAGTTAAAAGCCATCAAAATTTTAAATGATTAGCTTTACTAGTTTTGAAGTTACTGAACTTTCTTCTCGGTGTGCTTTGACATAAAAATGAATTTTATAATTCATATCTCAAAAACGGTTCGAGGTAGATATAGATTATTATTAACAACTTACTTGGGATAAGCTATCCAAAAAATCTAAAATATACAGGGTATTCTATTTCGGTTATAAACGTGAAAATATAATATATTAAAAGTTCAAATTCCATTATGCCTGTTATCAAAATTTAAAAATGATAACTTTACTCGTTTCCGAGATCTTCTGATAGGCCAGTCAACGTGAATCACACTGTATAAAAAATATTAATGTAAAAAACAATTTTAACAAGTTATGCAGAAAGCTAACTTAACCAATGAAAGTTTTAACATTCCTACTAAATAATTCTGACATAACATTTAAAAACTTGCATTTAAATACGTGACAGAAATTTCTAACGTCGCCATTAAGCGTATAGACTCATAGAACGTTTTTATCGGGTACTATATTATGTTATAATACAGGTGAGATATCATTGCCGATGAGGTTCTTTTAAGGATCATATTTGTAAAACAGGTTGTCTTCAAGTCTAAGCCAATTAGTGTTTCTACTGTGATTATTTTGCATAATTAATGTAATAACAATTTAAAATACTACGGCATCAACCTTTAAGTGCTGTGAGGTTCGGTTGCTTAAATTTAAGTTACTTTAATTAACTAATAATGGCAACGTGAATAATAGAAATGTCTATATTATTTCAATGAATCGAGGACATTTCGCGAGAGATCGACGTGTGACTATATTATTAACAAAAAAAATTAATAATAATCCTAGCCACAAAAGCAGATATAATGTTTTAAGTGTCGAATATATAGTATAGCTTAAATTTAAATAAATTTGAATGTCAATAGGGATTCGGTATTTCGATCGAAAATTTAACTGTTAGAATTATAAATACTCAACTTTGTGATGTCATATACAGTGTGACCAGTAAAGTCCGCATCATATGGGATTTTTTTTATTAATTGCTTTATTCGAAATTTGACTTTGGCATCAAGTTTTGCTTCGATCTAGATGAAAATTAAGCAAAAAATAGTAGTCACGTGATTCGCATTATCTGTCAAATTTTAATTTTTTTCCAAAAAATAATTCAAGTGGGGTTATTTCTGAAAGTATCGCAAAAAGTTATTGGAAAAAGTTTTTTTTAATGCAGTTTCTAGTCCACATGCAAAATTTCAGCTGCATAAGATAATTTTGATTTTTTACCCATATCTTGTAAATTGCACCGCTTTTGGAAAATAAGACTCAACGCAACCTACATAAAACTTCTTAGTTTTGACATTGCTTTATTTCAGATAAATTTTCTTTAAAGTAGTGCCATATTAATTGTGTATTTTTATACAAAATCGGGCTATTAAAATTTGATTGCATGTGATGCAAAGTTTATTTGTTTTTGACCCTGTATAAGGTAACTTCATAAAATAAGTATTTTTGAAAACCTAGTTTGTATCTAAAAGTAATACACCTTAATATTAAGACAAAAAAGAACACTGTCATCAGTAAAGTGTTCATTAAGTGGAAAATAAATTTTAGTTTAACTTAACGTAAAGTTTATCTATTTTCAACGATTTAATTTAAAACCCCTTTATTAAAATTTGTCAAGCTATGTCATAAAAAAAGTAAAAATAGTATTTTATTATTTAAGTGCAAACAAAATACCCATATATACCAAATTTTAATAGCCCAATTTTGATTTTGTAGAAAAACACACATTTAATATGGCGCTAATTTAAAGAAAATGTATCTGAAATTTGAAGCATTGTCAAAACTAAGAAGTTTTATGTAGGTTGCGTTGAGTCTTATTTTGCAAAAGTAGTGCAATTTACAAAATATGGGTAAAAAATCAAAATTATCTTATGCAGCTGAAATTTTGCGTGTGGGCTAGAAAATGCATTTAAAAAAACTTTTTCTAATAACTTTTTTCGATATTTTCAGAAATAACCCCACTTTTGAATTATTTTTTGGAAAAAATTAATACTTTACAGATAATGCGAATCACGTGACTACTATTTTTTTTTGCTTAATTTTCATCTCGATCGAAGCAGAACTTGATGCCAAAGTCAAATTTCGAATAGTTATTAATAAAAAATAATCCCATATGATGCGGACTTTACTGGTCACACTGAAGAGATGAAATGTAAAAACGACACAAACCTTAGAGAGCATAGAAACTCTAGAACCTCAGATTAAATATGTCTAGAAAGATAGGTTACTACGAGGGAGAAAGCGATATGGAAATATTGTTTACACTAATACCAGAAAGTATAAATGGTTAGCGACGTGTAGACATTTTTTAAAATTGGAAAATAAATTAAGCCTAAAAAAAAGGTACTTTGCTCTGGGGCAAAATTTATATTTTCTGACAAACCTCGTATACGCCTAAAAGAATGTAATATCTGATAGTTGCATTTTGGGTTTTATACCATGCAGAACTTTTTATGAAGAATTAGCTTTTTTTCGTAAAATTAATAATAAAAAAGTTTTCCATATGGTTTCAACTTACGGAGACATACTGTATATATGGTTAAACTTTTGAAATATACTCGCGTAACCGGTTCGAAATATTGCTATGCCTCGCTATTTATGTTAATTTATTATTGGTCTGGCGTTTTTTATATTTGTAGAAATATTTAATCTGATTGTACACAATATCACGTAACAGGCCTAGGGCTAATTCTAGAAATTTAATTTTCGAAGAATATCACAATATTTAAGATCTCGTAAACGAATTTTAGTTTACACTCGGCCATAGTATTTTTTAAATCGACATTATCGATTAAAACCAAAGCTTAAAAAATAATTAAATCCCTACATTACCTTATGTTTAATAAGATCAAACAGCGCAATATGCTTTAAGCACTTTAAACATTTAAAATCGGTATAATGCACATTGATGGCAAAATGGTTTTATTTTGTATAATTAGTCCCACTGAATTTGAATAATTTACGTACTACGTCTTTAGATAGACTATAAACTACTTATTCCTATTTTACTGAGAAAAAATGTTACAAGAATTTGCTAATAAATGCTTGGTTGGTACTGATTATTTAAACTTAACAGGTATGTATGTACAAATATTTACTTAGCTACACATTTAAAGTATTATCGAGCTCTCTTAAATTATTACATTAATTTTATAAGGTTGAGATACAGTTATTAATACAAATCATACCCTGGAAAGTGCAGAAGCTCATTATATATTACTATAGATTTAGATTAGCGGGTGAATGATTTAACTTCTATTTGATATTGATAAATGTCTTGTCAAATGACATTTTTCTTTATTCCCTGAAGCAACCTTTCCTATTTCTCAGTTTGTTAGGTACCTTTAACGGCACAGGCATCCAATTTAATGCAATTTATTATTATTATTATTTCTTATAGTTGTGTATTAAATATTCATTAATTTTTTTAAATAGAAAATCCTGTATAATATTTATTTTTTTAATAATAAATAACACTGATGCAGAAAGGTTTTAGTAAATACGGAAATAGGAAGAGCTACGACGAATACTTTCACGCCGATTTGTAGTGTTTCAGAGAATAGATAAATAAATGTCGTGAAACAAACTTTTAACCTCGATCAAATAGAATAATCGTTCATCCGCAGCTCTCTGGCTACTAGCTGCATTTGAATTTTCTCAAAATTTAACACTGCGATACTAAAACTGAGTCTAATTTACACTTAGATAGCTTCCGTTACAAGTGCAGCTAGTATAAAGCTAAACAGACAATTATTTGCAATCGTTAATGTTGCATTCTTATCGAGTGGTTTAAACAAAACAAAATTTAATTGAAGAAATATAATTTTGTCATTCCCTTTTTACTCGTATTACTGATGTAATAAACGCAAGTACTTAAAACGATATAATGAGAACGTTGTTTATTTCCACAATGTTAACAGTTTTTTAAGTAATTTTGATGTAAACTTTATAGGGGAACCAAACTTCTCACCAACTCAATTTATTAAACTCCGAAACCAACAGTTTAACGTGGATTTCAAACCACGATCATCACCTTTTGACCAGCTCTGTAGGCATTATAACTTGGTCAGCCTTTAGTGCTTACTAACGGAACGCACAACATTTTGGCCTTAGTTTGAACGTTGACTTTTGCTACCTATTATGTCGATAGAAAAACTGTTATTGTTTTTATGCTAAATTTTAAACCCTTAAGGTGGTAGTATCAACATGCTTTTGCATTTATTTATTTTGTCCAGCTTTTCACAAAATTTAAATAAAATCAATATCGACTGCATGTTCAGGTGATAATTGACATATTATTATTAAATAAATATCAAGGAATTGTATAACTTATTTTAGGGGAATTGTATATAGGGAAATTTTTTTTTAATTTTATTTATTTATTTGCAGGTTTCTTTATAATAATATTAAAAATCAATAACATTGTTTTTTTTTTAATAAAAATAAATCCAATGAAAGCATCATTACAAAACCATAGATTAACAAATCTGTCCGATTTTGTAATGAAAAAATATACACCCATTTAGATTAATAATTTTATATTAAATTAAAATTATAAATAAGGGAGAAATTATAATAGAAAAATTGTAATATGTATTTAGTATTATTATTACCTATATATAAGTTGGCTTACCTTTATATAATTTTGCATAATCCATGATTTTAATTTTCTTTTAAATGCCAAAAAACTCAGTTTTCAAATTAGTAGGTAATATATTAAAAATTTTCATCCCAACAAATAAAGCATTATTTTTAAAAGTGTTAAATTAAAATTATCGTATCATAAACATAGATTTGTTTTTGTCTTGTTTGGTATATATGAGTAATGTTATGTAATAAATTTTTATTTTTATATATAATAATATATAAAATGGAGGTTTGTAATAAAGTTGTTTTAAACTCAGAATATCATTATAAACCAATAATATTTTTGAAAGAAACAAAATATGTTCATTAAATATTATTTTTTAAACATATTTTTGTATTGTTATAAGCGGTTTCAAATTCGAGTCGTATGCACTTCCCCAACCAATTATAACATAGGAAAGAAACAAATTTTTTGATTCACAATATTTTTTAAAAGTCTAAATTTACATAATGTGTTTCTTAATTATTTTTTAAAATATCGGGTAAGATTGTTTTAAACATTATTATGCCATTGTTCTTTCACTATACAATTCTCCCAAAATTAGCAATGAGATAAATTGATATTTTGGTAATACGTCAGCTACTACCTAAATAATGTGTCGACGATATTGATTTTATTTACCTGTTAATGAAATAATGAACGAAAAAAAAACAACGCGAAATAGGCTAGCAATGGATTAAATGAAGTTGAGAATGCCACTTTAATATCCTGTTAACACTTACTGTAAAATTACTAAGGATACCATTATCAGAACAATAATTGTTGTCAATGGAAGTTAAGTGGTTGTTAATATGACCTTAATAATTTGAACTTAATACGATCCATTGTTTTGAAATTTCCACATCTGCAAATAAATTTGTGATAATACCCTGTATACTATTGTAAGCATAAATGGTTGCATTTCCTCTCGTTTAAACGGTCTTACATTTCAGCATGCCCTTACACAAGTTAAAGTTTGTTAAGATTTAAACCACCGTCTAATAATATATTATACTTTCCTAGACGGGTGTTAGTTAGTGCTAGTTTTTCCCCAAACTGGAGCGGCAGCTTATCCAAAACAGTTGGGAGTTAGTGGCGACTGAAGGTGCTTGTGACGGATAACCTCCCATTCTACAGAGGATTCGGTTTCCTTTGGGCAGAAATTTTTATCCCCTTTAATGGCTAGAATAGAAACTTACAATAAATTGTACAGCTACGCCGCGCCGTTTATGTAATTTTCTCGCGTTACGGAACGCTGTATAATTTTTGTTCTTGAACTGGATTAACGATAAACTGATTATTATAGTCTGGATCAGGTGGTGAAAGGGCCTTTAAACCAGAGTCGGCTTGAGGACTCATTGGAAAATGTATTATTATAAATTTTTAGAGGCAATTATAGTACTTACCACAAAGTACATACCTACATACAGTTGACGACAGATAATTTCGTACACTAAACTGTGACACTGTAAATGCAACTTTTTACCTTTATTGCCTTTGTAACGTGTTAATTGTTATCATGATATCTATCAAAGTATTGTCATCATCTTATTTGATTTAAAAATGCCTCATTTAAGTATTATTGAAAAAGCAAGAATAATATGTTCAGTAGAAATAGGGAGGTCTTATGGACAAATAGCTGATTATTTTAGAGTACCTAGAAGTACTGTTCAAGGAATTGTAAAAAATGGCGCTATCATCAAACACTTGAAAAGCCTGTTGGGTCTGGTATAAATAATAGAAAATCATAAAATAAAGAAGGCCGAAATTTGATGGAGTATTTAAGGCAAAATCCATTTGAAACTGCAGTATCCGCTTTGCACATCACAGAATTCCCTGCTTCATCTACAACTGCGCAATGCCGAGTAAGACCATGTTCCGAATTAAGAAATCGAGGAGCTGCATGTTTTTGAAAAATAGTGATAAGGAACAAAGAATTGCTAGCTATGCAATATTTACCAGAAAATGATTTTTTTTGGCAAAATGGTATCTTTTCCGATGAGAAAACTTTTCAGTCAACATATATTTAATGGAAGGATTCGAATATATAGACCACCAAATTCCCGATATGATGAGAAGTATACTCAAAAAAAGCAAACCAGTGGACGTTTCTCCGTTAATGCGTGGGCATGGATAAGTGTTTACGGTGCAGGTGTATACTGGAATATTGGTGGAACACTAAACAGTAATATATATCTTCAGATTTTGGAAAATGTTTTTCTTAATTCTGCCGCGATAGGGTTTGAAGGAAATAACTTTATATTTCAGCAGGATAACTGCCCTGTGCATACTGCAAGAAATATAGGAAACTAGTTTAGACAAAACAACGTAACATGTCTGCCTTGTTGCTCAAGAAGTCCTGATTTAAATCCAATTGAAAATGTTTGGGGATTGATGGTAAAAAGGTACAAAATAAATTTTAAACCACAGAATGAAATAGAGTTATTTGATAAAATAGAAGAAATTTGGGAAGGGCTAACTCCGGATTACACCAGAAGTATCATTTTCTCAATGCCAAAAAGATTACGAAATGTTAGAATCCAATGGCGCAGCAATTAAATATTAGTATTTTGTTCGTTGCTTTTTAATAAATTTAACCTAATTTTGTGGTTTGCCTGGTATTGTTTTAGTGTACGAAATTATTTGTCGTCAACTATGTACGTATGCACTTTGTGGTAAGTACTAGATGCCTGTAAAATTTAAAATCAATATTTTCCAACGAGTTCTCATCCCAACTCTGGTTGACGATCCTTTCACTACCTGATGTCCAGACTTTACTGAATATAACATTATTTGATTCATAAAATAACGTGACAAGTGACACAATTGGTAATTCTGTCCTTAATAACCCCGAACACGCGCAACATTATTGCAAAAAAAGTGTTAATATATCTGCCTCCTCTCATATATTTTTTTACAGTATAGGAGACTACTAATCTACCACATGCAAAAAGAATCATCAAAATCGGTTAAGCCAGTAAGAAGTAAAATACCTGAAGTGTTGGGGCCTCATCTCAAGAATCCGTACTTTTGCTCTTCCTTCCTCTTAACGAACCCACAATTGATTTAAGCGCAGCGCCAATGCTGCTCCCCGGAGTATTAACACTTCCGCTACTACTTCCTAAACCCTGTGGATGAGCATCCAGGCATTTCTGATACCTTAGCTAAAAAATTGGTAAATTAGAGAAATTGTAATAACCTCCTTTTTGAAACACGAAAAAAAAATTTAAATGAATCCAATGCTAACCTTACAAGCTGCTTCTATGGTTTTACATAATGCCCCAGATGACGGCTCACAATAAAAAACATGAGCCATGAATGTATCTTGAGCCGTATGCATTATAAATGCACAGTGTTTAATATTTTTTCCTATGCCTAAGAATGACAAATACCTAACCCGGCATTCTGCTAAGAGTTGATCGTCCTAAAAATAAATAGAACCACATAATATCATCATATTTAAAGACCTTACTTTTAAAAGCAATAAAATATTTGGTCTGTATAAAATATGCTTTATTTATAACAGGCCCACTGTAAATCGTCTACAGTCCACATGATTAGGCAGTTTGATATTGATTAACTCTAATCATTGTTTTAAATATTAACACAACGATAAATAACTGTTGGTAAATTCCAAATGTGAATAGTTAAATATATATATAACAAGAACTTTCAAAGCCTACCGTTGGATGATGGACCGAAATCATAGATGGCGCTATTGATATGTTTACAGGTTGCCATTTGTCAGGTGTCACACCCGTCACCAATCTATCAATAGCCTCATTCAAAGCGTCCATACCAGACGCGTTAGTTACTTGTGTGCATCCGAGATATTGAGCCCTTAAAACTTTCTTTGGTTCTTCCATTGGTGTAGGAAATGATTGTGCTGAAAAATATAAAAGAAGAATCATTATATAGTTCCATCAAAATGATTTCTAAGTCATTCATCACTGTATGGTTTAATCAGGGTTTAAAAACCTTTTTATTTAATTTATAGTTGCACTTGAATCCAGGGACGCAATAACAATATGGCATTTTTACTATAAAACTTGAAACACTAAACCATAAATGTATTATTTAATAAAATAGACAAGGAAGATGCACTTATAATTTAATATGCATAAAAGAAAATCCGTGCAAATGTAAAACCAACATCGAATAAATCCAGCTGATTTCGCAAGGTCACGCGCCACCGGATTCATGGAGACGAGGCGGGACGGACGGCAGTGCTATGATAAAATGATGATAATATTACCGTCACTACTTGAAAATACACTGGAATTAGCGTTGATTATATATTCTCCATAACTTTTCTGATTTTGGCAATTATTTTTAACGTACCTTCGTAAGATTTCATAAAAGACAATTCCCTAGTTTTATAACTTTTATAAAGCAATAAACTTTTTAATTTGAATTAAACAGTCTTATTTCAAACTAATAAGTTCAGCAGACGTTTAAATATTTATTGAAGTAAAAACAAACCGATGTCAACGTGTTGGCATGATTTGACAAGCAAAACTAACCTAACCTCAAATTATTTAGTTGAATTCCATGTCGCTGACTATAAGACGCCACTTGAGGTGGATCAACTGCCACACTAACAACAAAATATCTAAAATACTTACAAACAAAAATCTGGCTACTTCTAGCAGTACGACGGTGTTCCGTGGGTAAGTTGCACGGTCTAGTAGCGACACTACGTCCGTTAGGATCAACTACTACTTTTCCTAAGTTTTGTTGTAAGCTTCGTTCGATCATAATTTTTTTACATATATCCCTTAAAGTATTGGCAATTGTTCGCGCTGGCATATCACAGCGAAAGACATGGCACATATGTTTACGTGTGGTACGGTCTCTAGCCACATATGCAAAGTCCCTAAAACGTTTTTTAATTATCATCTGCAGCTGGCAAAATAATTTAGATAGTTTGGATTATTTTATTATCCATTTAAAATTATGCCTTTTTATGTTTTTCCTTAATAGCTAAAGAATATCTCAAAGTACAGTTGTATTCATAAAAAAAGCGTACACGAATTAGAATGAGAGGAAACCTTAAAGATATTTGCGTAAAACCGGCTTATCGCATGTTAAAGGTTATTAAAAATGCAGGGCATTGGCGTTGGACGTTAGTTCAATAGAATGACAAAATATTATTTTTTTTATTTTATAATATATCTTAACAGTTTTATAAAAACTACAATAGAAACAAAAAACGTTTAACAAGAATAAATAAAATCTAATATTTGGTCATATATCCCTGTTTTTCTATTACTTAAGCCAGTCTATTCGGAATTGACTGAATTATATTTGATACAATATTTGGATCAAGCTCTTCCCAGCACGCATGTATTAATTCCCATAAATCTTCTGAATTTTGTGGCCTAAAATTTCGATTATATATTTTTTTTACGATTATACCCCAAATATTTTCAATTGGATTGATATCGGGACTATAAGCAACCCAAGGCAGTACTTCCACATTATGGGTTTGAAACCAGTGGGTTACAGCATTGGCAGTGCGGACTGGACAATTATCTTGTTGAAATATGAAAGTATTATTGGGATATATTTGCTCAGCAGATGGTAACAATATGTTTTCTAAAATGTTAATGTAGTTTCCTTCTATTCGCCAGCAAACAGCAGGTCCATGTCTAGAAGTGTTAGTATATCGCTCTTCAAACCTGTTACTGTTTGGACGGTACACACGAATTTGTCCGTTATAAGTCGACTGGAACGTCTTTTAATCTGTTCCAAAATTGAGGATTGCGGTATATATAATTTAAAGCAAAAATAATCCTTGATTGTCGCTGTTCTTCGGTAAGAAATTTTTTTTTCGCAGCTGAGCGACATTATAGTTTAGATTCCTTGACTCTCCTGCTGGCGGTAGGTTGGGAGGCAGGAAATATACTGTATCAATAACAGCATCCCTTGCAGTTGCAAATGGATTATTTCTTAAATATCCTAAAAAAAAACAGCATCCTGTTCAGGGTTGGAACGTTTCGGACCAACTAAACCAATTTTTCTCTTTAAGGATTCTTCTTGTTTCCAGCGTTGCTTAATTTTCAATATAGTTTTTTTTATTTCTATTATACAACTGCGCTACAGCACGGATTGACCATCCTTCTTCGATTCTTGATACAATTTGAGCCTTTTTAACTTCAGACAACTGACGAGGCATTTTTATGTTCTTCTGTCCAAGTTAATCAAACGTTACCACCATGCAGTTTCAAAATTAATTACACCGACGCCAATGCTTTGCATTTTTGATAATCTATGACGTGTGATAACCTCCAATAAACAATCATTTAGACCAGCCGGTTTTACGCTAATATGACAAAACTTACCTCTCATTCTAATTCTTGTACGCTTTTTTTATGAATACAACTGTATATCGCCTTGCCTTTTTGACATTAATTAACGAAATGTAAATTTCTAGCCAAAATTTATTATTTACAACATGCTAACAGTTATTTTAGGGGAAGAAATCAGCGACGGATGAAAAAAATGTAACTTTCATTTTAATTCACACAGTTTTAAAAATATACTAATAACATGTGCCCTTACTAATGTCACAACACTAACAAATAAAATAATACATAATTAATAAATTTGTTTAATCTAAACTTAATTCTGTTTCACTGTCAGAGCCGTCATTTAGGTTAATAACAATGGGTTGTATATTAGTTAGCACAAGATGCAGGCTTTCTTAAGACTGATTATATATCCTAATATATACAGATGACATGGACACATAAAAAAGTGAATTTTTTGCCTGATGATATAATAATATTTAATACACCTATAACAAAAACAATTCTATTTGTACCTACCTTTCTCTAAAAAAACAGTCAAGCAGCATAAAATTAAAATTTTCAAAATTAGAATTTTTTTACCAAATCTACACTAAATGCTACCGTTGTAACTAATTGATTAGTAATAAAAAAAAAGTTGTATAATACATTTTGAATAACTTACCGCCCATTGTCTCTACCAACACCCCATACTCTAATGGTATGGATTGGTTGTGTGTTTAAAACTGTTAAGTTTTCTGGATCAAATAATTTTAATGCGCCTTCATCCAAATCCATAAATAGATCTTTACCCTAAAACAAGGTGATTTTTTAAAATAATATAACTTATGTTCAAATAGATAAAGAAAAAAGCTATCCAAAAGTATTTAAGTATGGTGTTCCTCAAGGAACAATTTTAGGACCATTATTTTTTAATATTTATATTAACGACTTATTCAGTATAAATTGCGATGGACAAATTCATAGTTTTGCAGATGATCCTAACATTTTTTATACCGATACAAATTGGGAAAACTTAAATAATAAAATTAAAAAAGATTTTAAAATTATAAAAAATTGGTTTGATAAAAATTTTTTAAAAATTCATTTTAATAAAACAATTATATTCCTTTTACTTTAAACCTAAATAACCTACCACGAAATATGAATAGTATTCAAATAAATGAAGACATTCAAATTTTTAAAGTTAATAAAATAAAATACTTAATTAAAAAGTTAAGAAGTTTACTACCGATTTTTAAAAACATTAAAAAGAATTTTAAATGTAAGACATAGGTATGGAAATATTATATTACGCGTTAGTTAAAACTCATTTAAATTACGGAATTTTAGGTTGGGGAGGAATAAATAGAACTTTAGTTAAAAAATTAGAAATACTACAAAAAAGGTTTCTAAAAATTGTATTCAATAAATCATTATCTTTATCCTTCAAAAGAATTATATTCAGAAACAAAAAAGTTGAACATAAGACAACTTTACATTTATAACATCTTAATATTATATATATTTAAAAATAAAAACCTTATACAATTTAAAAACCATAATCATAATACACGTCATAAAAATGAAATAACCATAAAACCTAAAATAAATAAGTCCATAGGACAAAAAAATTTCAAATATTTATGTTTTAATAAATAAGTCCATAGGACAAAAAAATTTCAAATATTTATGCTTTTATGTAAACGATTATTTACCAACAGAAAAATAAAAAATTGATTTTATTAAAAAATTTTTAACTCCAAATAAAAACATGGATATTAAAAACAGACAATTTGAAAATATTTTTAGAAATGCTTTAATTAATTAATTAATATTATTCTGAATAATTTATATAAGTAGGTAGGTAATATTTTTTACTTAAAAATTATAAATTAATAATTTTATTATAGGTAATAAGGTAATATATTTCTTTAAAAAGAACTGCGTTTATACTATATATACTATAAATTAACATTTTTACTTTAAAACTTAATTTTTAATGCATATTTATGATTTATGATTTTACATACTAAAACAAAAAATAAGATTTGCCCCTAACAATTAATGTTAATGTCTTAAGTATTTCAAATAAAACACCCTGTATATTTACATTAAAATTTTATTAGCTTTTGACCAAAACATGGATCTTTTGTATCCATAACTAATGTTTCACAATTTTTATACAGGCGAGGGTTTTAACCATAGACAATTTACCTTTAGATAAGCAAACAATAATCACGAAAGTGGCAGATGTATGGCCTCGCGCATTTAAACAAAGCTAGACACTATTAGACATGCGCTCTACAAAATTATCGTTTGACGAATGGGAAAATAGACAGGTCCGGGCTTTAAAATTTAAATTCTTCCCAAAAAATTGGACTTTCTTCTCAATTTTTGATCAAGTTGGGAAAAAGGTAGTGATTTCTGGCATTTTTAGTAGTAGAAAACCTATCAGATTTTAAGGATAGGAAATTGTTTTTAAGGTTTTGTTTTTAAAATTTGTTTAAAATGATTCGTTGTGTTTTTACTTCGAAAAGGAAGAGAAGAACAAGTGAATTAAACTAGTCTTATAAAATCGAATATACAAACAAACAAATCCAGCAAAATAACCAATCTACGGTGTTATCGCGTGCCTATAACCTAAAGTCAAATATTCGGTATATAGTTGGTATATTGGTAAAAACTTGGGTACGTGTAAAACATTTTCAAGCAAAATTTCTTGTTTAAGAATTTGAAAAGTGTTTGCCCGAGAACTTGATCCGTGGAATACTGGCTTTATTAAAAGCTTAATGTCAGGGTGCACAGATTTTAGGCAAAAAATTAACCAACCAGCAGCTTTCACAAAATTAATTTTCTCACAATCAGACACAATTCACTAAACTACACGAAAACTAGAAATCCGTAAATATTAAACACCCACAATCCACGATAGCTAAGAAAACTACAAGGAATCCACAGAGAAACCAAAACACAACAACAAAAATGGCGGCCGAGCCGGTTCTGGAACGGGATTTTGAGCATGTCGGTAACGTAGGACAGGCCGATAACACGAGGTTTGTGCGCATGCACGAAGGTGTTCAGAGGACGTATTTTTTTACCCATAAAACGTAACTTTTGTTTGCGCAGGAGATAAGCTGTACATATCTAAAGGTAAATTGTCTATGGTTTTAACCCGTCAATTTTCGCTGTGGTATGAATGACTGGCAGAAATAATTATTTCACAAGCAAAAGGTTCGATCGCATCATTCATTCGTACGTCCAAACTGTCTTTCTTCTATTTTGCTAACTTTCACTCAATTTTAAAATCTTTTTACTGTTAGATATACTTACATCGCCCCATCTACCTACAACATCTAAAAGATCATTTTTGCCTAAGGATAAATCAACTATACATTTGTTAACAGCTTTGCTACTTCGTTCGGGTGTGAGATCTTCCTCGGCAATTTCTACCCAACCCAAAGACCTTACCGCAAATCTGATTGGTCTTTCTTTAATTTCCTGGTCTGGTTTAGAAGGAAAGCTTCTTCGCCTAGAAAAAAAATACGTTGTGTCATATATTGTAAGATCAAAAACAGATGTTAAGGAAAATTACAATTTTATTGTTATTAATACATACTTAATAGCTAGCTCTTCCTTCCTTTTTCGGTCATCACCGTCTAAATCCAGTGCGGAACTTGTACTACTTCTCGTTACTGTCATATTATCGAACGATGATATAAAGTCGCTTTCTTTAAAACTCGACTTTGAATCTGATTTTTCTTTTTCAAAGTCTATCGATGGCATCTCTCTTTGAATGGTTCCACTTTTAATGTGCCAATAATATGGGCCATCGTTATCTGTAAAATAATTTGAAAAATATCAATTCTATGGAAAATTTTGATGCATTGGGAACCAAAATTGCAGGCATTGTCAGATATAAACCACGTATTTGGTAACAAAAAAATATTCAATTTTACATTTGCAATAAATTTTTAAAATATTAGCCTATTATTAAGAAGTTGATTTTTAATCTTTACAATAAGAGACAGATCTTACTTAAAAAATATATACAGGGTGTTTCAATAAAAACTCCCAGGCCAATTATTTCGAAAACTAGAAGCGACATGTAAATTCTGTAAACGCAAGTTTTTAGCCTCTGTGATTGGCTTCACAACTGTGTTAAAATTATGTTTGAATAATACAAGATGTAGGTGGCGCCACGGTGCAAATAATTTTCTCGATGACAGGAACTTTTAAATGTTGTGATTCTTAAAGATAATTACTTTTTGATCAAATTATGTCCCATAAAAATTTTTGATAAATCCAACATGAAAGGAGATATTTGGGGTTAAGTTTTTTTTAAAAATAATTTTAACGAGTATTTTAATAATAATAATTACAAATTTTTATTAGTTCATTGAACGATTTAATTACATTTCAAATTTTTAATTTTTTCTTCTCTCTTGATAGATAGGTAATTACAATCTAGAAAGACTATTTTATTAGACTTTTTTACATAAAATTTGATTCTTTAATTTTTTTACAAATAGTTTTAAATTACACCTTTTAATTTCATTTCCTAACTTGTTATATTCTATAGCACCACTAAAAAATATTGATTTTTGGGTCGATTTCAAATTTGTATGATCCAAAATAAAGTTATTTTTTCCTCTGGTTTCATGAATATGAACTTCATTAAATTTTGTCAAGAAATTTTCATAATATGGTGCTGTTATATTTAAATTTATTTTATGAATAAAAATCAAAATGCGAAATAATAAAAACTTTTCTATATTCATCCATTGTAAACAATTTAGCATTTCCGTTATTTTAGTGTATTTATTACATCCCAATATTATTCTCATTGCTCTATTTTGTAAAATCTGTAATCTGTTTTTATCTTGTGAACATATATACAGGGTGGCCCTTTAGTGTGGCAAAGTACAATAGCTCCGTTACTATTTCAAATACATTAAAAATATTAATACAAAAGTTGAAGGGCAGTAAGTAACTTATAACGTAAAATTATTTTTAACTCTATAGGGTGGCTCAAAAAAGCGGAACAATAAAAAATGTACTTTTTTTAAATGGAACACCCTGTATATTTTTTCATTTTTAAATTCCACATTAAATTATAATTATTTTTTATTAAATACATTATTAGTCTATACTTTATAGTTTCCGAGATATTGACTCTTGAAAAGTGACATTTTTGAACTTTGACAGCTTCTAGCTTTCTAACAGTACGTCTTAGAGCAAAACGGCTTACATGTCCCTATCTTTAATTTTTATTATCTTCCCAAAAAAATCAACTTCCGGTTAAACCGGATGTTACTCGAAAGCAGGAAATATAGTTGTTCCGGTTTAACTGGAAGTTGATTTTTCTGGGAAGATAATAAAAATTGAAGATAGGGACATGTAAGCCGTTTTGCTCTAAGACGTACTGTTAGAAAGTTAGAAGCTGTCAAAGTTCAAAAATGTCACTTTTCAAGAGTCAATATCTCGGAAACTATAAAGTATAGACTAATAATGTATTTAATAAAAAATAATTATAATTCTATGTAGAATTTAAAAATGAAAAAATATACAGGGTGTTCCATTTGAAAAAAGTACATTTTTTCTTGTTCCGCTTTTTTGAGCCACCCTATAGAGTTAAAAATAATTTTACGTTACAAGTCACTTACTGCCCTTCAACTTTTGTATTAATATTTTTAATGTATTTGAAATAGTAACGGAGCTATTGTACTTTCCCACACTAAAGGGCCACCCTGTATAATAATTGAACTACAAAAAACAAAATGAGGTAAAATAATACAATTGAAAATCATTTTTTTACTATAAATGCTTAAGTATCCGCTTAATCTATTTAGTACTCCTATTTGTTTTTTTAATTTTTTACAAATATAATCCATATGATCATGAAATTTAAAATTTTTGTCGATTATAACTCCTAAATATTTAACTTTAGTAACAATTTCAATAGCTTCGTTATTTATTTTAAAAGAAAGATTTTGATTTTGAAACTCATTATACTGTTTATCAGACCTTAGTAACAAACATTTTGTTTTATCAATATTTATTTTTAATTTATTTTCACACATCCATTTATATATATGTTCTAGTATATTGTTCATATTATTTGTTAGAGATATTAAATTACAATCAGAAATATAAATTACTGTATCATCAGCAAAAAAATGATATTTACAAATGTCTAGATTGTAGGCCAAATCATTAATATAAATTATGAATAATAAAGGACCAAGTATACTGCCTTGAGGTACACCAACATTTATACCTTTTTTATTTGACACATACTCGTTACATTTAACTACCTGCCATCTATTCATTAAATAGTCATGTAACCATTTATGTGCCTGTCCACCAGTTCCGTAATGTCGTAATTTTTCTAATAATTTTTTTCTATCAACTGTTTCAAATGCACGTTTCAAATCTAAAAAAATAACGGCCACCATATCACCCTTATCAATTTTAAGTTTCCAATCATTTAAAACATATTGTACAGCAGTTTCACAACTATATTTCTTCCTAAATCCTGATTGAAATTTTGATAATATTTTATTTTCCTCTACAAAATCTAATAACTGATAATAGACTATTCGTTCTAAAAATTTTTCGACAGCTACAAGTGTATTTATTGGTCTAAATTCTTCTGGTTTTGATGTATTTTTAACCTTTCTTATTGGCGTTATTGTAGTTATTTTTAAAATTTCAGGGACAATACCAAATTTCAAACTAGAATTTATAATATCCAATAGTTGAATAGATATTTCATTAAAATATGTTTTTAAAAAATTTATTGATATAATCAGAAATATTTTTAATATCCTTTAGCAGATTTTAATTTATTTTTGGTAATGATAATTTTAGTGATAAAACGCTCGTGTAGCACTAAATTTTTACGTCCAATGACGTCTCAGGGGGCGCCTTAACAAATAATATTGGCAAGCAATAAGACGCCACCAAGTTTTTGGTAATTTTTATATTTTTTTCGGATTAAGCAACTAAAAATATCCTTTTCTTGTCTTTTAAATTGTTTTCATATCTCGCTTCGTTTTCGAGAAATAAAAATAAAAACAACTTTATTGCATATCTCTGGAAAACAAAAATCATTAAATAATAAACATTCTTAACACTCAGTGTCAGTGTCAGTAAATTAATATTAATACAACGTATTAATTATTTAATGGTTTTTGTTTTCCAGGGATATGCAATAAAATTGTTTTTATTTTTATTTCTCGAAAACGAAGCAAGATATGAAAACAATTTAACAGGCAAGAAAAGGATATTTTTAGTTGCTTAATCCGAAAAAAAAAAACATAAAAATTACCAAAAACTCAGTGGCGTCTTATTTTTTGCCAATATTATTTGTTAAGGCGCCCCCTGAGACGTCACTGGACGTAATAATTTAGCTCTACACGAGCGTTTTATCACTAAAATTATCATTACCAAAATTTAATTAAAATCTGCTAAAGGGTATTAAAAATTTTTATAATTAAAATACTCGTTAAATTTATTATTAATTAATTATCTTTAAGAACCACAACATTTAAAAGTTTCTGTCATCGAAAGAATTCTTTGCACCGTGGCGCCACATACAGGGTGTTTCATTAAGGTCGAAGAGCGGCCATATCTCGGAAACTACTGGGCATAGAAACTCAGAAAAAGAAAAATGATAATAAAAGTGGCCATGAGAAAATTCTGGAAATAATTTTCAAGTTCCGCATTTTGCCGCAAGAGGGCGTAATTGAAAAGTAAATTTTTAAATTTTACATAACTCCGAAAATTCCACATTAAGGTATATGTTTGATAACACCATTTTAAAGCTTGGACAATTATGCATCATTTTGGTCTTATGCTCATTGTCGTACCGACTTTAATAAGAGTGGGGGAAGCTGTTGAAAGTGTAATCATTTAAATCGCTGTAACTTATAAACGACTTATCCGATTTTAGCAAACTAAAGACTGTTTGGATGAAAAATGTATGCACTTTGACCAGTCGTATTTAGTTGTCCATAATAGTTCTCAAAAAAAATGCTAGAGGGCGCAATTTGCAATAACAATACATTTTTTGATTTTCCTCCGAAAAAATAAATCATACGGTATAATTATGATACCATAACCGAGAAGGAGATGAAATTTGCTAGAAAAAATATTAAAACCGCAGCTCGATATCTCCGTTCGTTTCTGAGTTATTGCCAAAACAATAATTTTTAACATAAATTGCGCCCTCTAGCAATTTTATTAGAAACTATCTTGTACCATTAGATACGACAATTGAAGATTCTTCCAAACAAGCTTAAATTTAGTAAAATCGGATAAGTCGTTTACAAGTTACAGCGATTTTAATGTTTAAACTTTCAATAGCTTCTCCCACTCTTATCAAGTGAAACTGTAAACATTAAAATCGCTGTAACTTCTAAACGACTTAACCAATTTTACTAAATTTAAGCTTGTTTGGAAGAGAAAGGTAAGTACCTTTAATCGTCGTATCCAATGTACAAGATAGTTTCTAATAAAATTGCTAGAGGGCGCAATTTGTGTTAAAAATTATTGTTTTGGCAATAACTCAGAAACGAACGGAGATATCGAGCTGCGGTTTTAATATTTTTTCTAGCAAATTTCATCTCCTTCTCGATTATGGTATTATAATTATACCGTATGATTTATTTTTTCGGAGTAAAATCAAAAAATGTATTGTTATTGGAAATTGCGCCCTCTAGCATTTTTTTTAGAACTATTATGGACAACTAAATACGACTGGTCAAAGTGCATACATTTCTCTTCCAAACAGTCTTTAGTTTGCTAAAATCGGATAAGTCGATTATAAGTTACAGCGATTTAAATGATTACACTTTCAACAGCTTCCCCCACTCTTATTAAAGTCGGTACGCCAATGAGCATAAGACCAAAATGATGCATAATTGTCCAAGCTTTAAAATGGTGTTACCAAACATATACCTTAATGTGGAATTTTCGGAGTTATGTAAAATTTAAAAATTTACTTTTCAATTACGCCCTCTTGCGGCAAAATGCGGAACTTGAAAATTATTTCCAGAATTTTCTCATGGCCACTTTTATTATCATTTTTCTTTTCCTGAGTTTCTATGCCCAGTAGTTTCCGAGATATGGCCGCTCTTCAACCTTAATGAAACACCCTGTACATCTTGTATTATTTAAACACATTTTTTACACAGTTGTGAAGCCAATCATAGAGGCTAAAAACTGGCGTTTACAGAATTTACCTGTCCCTTTTAGTTTTCGAAATAATTGGCCTGGGAGTTTATATTGAAACACTCTGTATATATAATATGTTATAGAATATTTTGACTAGGAGGTTTGTATATAAGAAAGTGGATTATGTGCCTGTGCCGATTTTTTTAACCAGTTGAAAATCATTCCAGAGGTTGGTTTAAAATTTTTTTAAAGCCCATCCATAGCAACTAATTTTTTAATTAATATTTTACTATCGATACAGTTGAATGCGCGTGTTAAAGAGAAGGGCTATTGTATATTGATTTTGACCAATTGATTTATAAATAAATTGAATAAAGGCGGCAGCGGTTAAAGTAGATTTATTACTCGTAAGCCCATGTCGACTTTTAGTTAAGAAATAGTTTCGTTGTAGTTTTTAAACCGTTTAGAGAACTACGCATTTTTTCAATTTTATTACAAAAGTTAATAGAAAATGTTTTACCTTCATGGCGTTCCCAACCTGGCGGTAGAGAAATCTGACTCCAGTCTTGATCTGGACTAATGTCATTGCATTTTTCCGGTGGGGACGTTTTGTTAAACTTCTTAACGGGGACAGCATATAGATCATTGTTAATGCCTCCTACTATATGGGGAATAAGGTCTTCATTTTGAGAAGCCATATTCTCACATATACTAAAACAAAACCATACATGTAGTTTTTTGTTTACCACGCGGTACAGTAGCATGACGGATGTTTTATACCCCTAAATTATTTGATTTCATTATTCTTTTAACTAACTCTACTGTATTGAAATACGTACGTAAATAATAGGGAACTTGACAAAAATTTGAAATGGTAAAAAAATTCTATAAATCATCAAGTATATAAATTGTCATAAAACATATGGCAGCAAAAAAAACAACATATTTCGTCCCAAAAGACCGCTAGAAAGATTTAAAACTGCCCCAATATTCAAATTATTCCAAGCGGGTAAAAACGGGTTGTGACGTCAAGAAGTATTAGTTGTCATGATGACATCCACGCGTCAAGCGACACAACAATAAGACACGGCAATCCAA
This sequence comes from Polydrusus pterygomalis, assembly GCA_963969555.1. Taxonomy (NCBI): domain Eukaryota; kingdom Metazoa; phylum Arthropoda; class Insecta; order Coleoptera; family Curculionidae; genus Polydrusus; species Polydrusus pterygomalis. The sequence goes on from OZ018379.1 coordinate 29,792,930, forward strand.
ATGCAAACTCGGTAGCTCGGCCACCGGTCAGGATGACGGAAAAGTCATACTTCCTGACGTCATCGGACTTGGCGCGCTTAAGAGGTCGTTTGAAAAGCTTTCGACACGCGCGAAACTTTAAAGAATTTTTACCAAGTTATTACTGATTTTTAAGGAGTAATAATTGGGGAATACTTTTTTCAGGCCTAACTAAATCATATTATTGAAAAAAAAAATTGGAAAGTTCCCTATTTAATTTCTTACTTATTTCAGAAGAGTCCCTATATCTTTTAAGTAGAATAGATTATATGCATGCACCTTCCTAAATGATTGTATAATTTAATGGAAAAATAGAACTGATTCGTAAATAACTTAACGAATTTATTTGACGTCCAAGTTCGTCCTTTACATTATCAAAGCCTTGAAGTGACATCATAAATAAATTCACGAAGAACTAGGGCGCGTGAATGACGTCATTCTCACAGCTCTCTTATACTCGCCATCCCTACCCTATCTCTACTGTCAAGAGTTGCGTTTGTGGTTAAGACGTGTAAACTTTGTTGTGAAATAATAACTTAATTAGATAGGGAATAAAAATTTAGTCACTTTTGGTAGATCACCACAACATAACCAAAACTATTAACTGATTTTTGAGGTTATACAATAAAACACAATATCATTTAAAGGGAAATAAATAAGACACTCTGGTATACCAGTGGAGGAAGACTTGTTAGAGTGTCTTATTTCTTTCCCTTTAAACATACACTCCACTTAAAGTAAGGACTATTTCTTCAAGTCAACAATATCATTTGCTAGAGAAATAGTAGACAGTATTTTTTTTAGCTATAAATTTCTATGGCGTGAATCAATATTTTCGCATGATTGGATGATTGAGTGTCTAGAGTTACCATATAATTTGCTTAAGGCTAACATCACTTTTTTGACACATATCAACTACTCCTGCAAACCCACGCGGTCTGTGTGATCCTGGATCGCTATCCGCTGTAATTGTGGTCCATATATTATGCTAGTTATAATGTAATATTTCCTAGGTTTAAGTTAGTTGAACTAATATTTTTTGACCCTTAAATATGTCAATTATGGCTTAAATTAAGGAACAAATAATCAGTTTCATAAGAAAGGTCCACGCTTTACGAAATGTCTTTTCGACCAAGGCAGTAAAAATACTAATATAGGATAGGTAGTGAGGAGTCCTACAAAATTTAACCACACTAATTCTAAAACCACAACTATAAATAAAAGTATACGCTGTGAAAATAGCTTTTGTACATTAAAAATTTTAATCTAAAAATTCGGTACAGTAAAAAGTATTAAAAAATTAGTTATGGGGCACCGTCATGCTACTGTACTTTACAAATTTAATAATTAACTATCAAAATTCTGATTACATACTTGTCCCAAATAGTTGTGCTATTATTTTTGTCTCTTTCAGCAGTGCCATTATTTCCATTCCATTCGACATTCCTATAAGATAATATATTAACTTTTAAAAAAACACCCCCGTATTCCAGCATAAGCTATTATAGGATCCATAATATGATTGATGACAATACATCTAAATGTAGAGTGGGTATATTTTTTAATTTAGAACCGCTAGGTATGGATTTTTATTTGAAATGTTTTGATTAATAATGTACGTTAGTTAGGTTTCTTATTTCAGGTCTGATAATGGCCGCCTGATTAAGACCGAGACTTTGTGTCTTTTTCAATTTGTAAACCAGGTAGATTCTATAACAGTTTCACTATTGATATTTATTACGGCCGTTATAACGCTCGTTTAAGACCCCTGTGAATAACGACAAATAATTATATTAAAACAAAATGTATCCATTTCATTTCTTCGGCTTTAAACCTTGTGCCTTCGTTGAAAAAATATTACCTACGTAATATATTTCTGGAATTTTTCTTCCACCTTTATAGATTTCCCAATGTCAGCGATAAAATCTTAAAAACTACACTAAACAAACATAACCTATGACCTATAAACTTTAAACGTTTTTTTACTTATTCAGAATAAATTCGGGTTATTTTTGTACCTTTGATCTTATATTATTTACTATGTGCGTCAGACTGAAAGTGTGAGGAAGAAAGAAAGAGAGAGTTAGAGTATCGATAATACTGCGCGCGTTGACATTTAGTTCGGGTGAAAACAATAAATCCGGAAAAAAAACACTTGAAAAATCATTTTTTTTGCCATTTCTATTGTTGTTCGCGCCATAGAATATTATCGCCAAGACACAAATAACAAAATAAGCAATATGCAATAAGAAATGGGTAATAAAAAATAAATAATATAAATTATGATGGCACAATACAGTGTCTCCTCCAATCATATCAAGAACGATCGACCAATGAGCGGGGCATATTCTTTACAGCTTTTCTTTGGACGGTAATACGAAACTTGCAACAAGAAAAACAACATTTCAATAGTTATAGTTAAAGTTTGTTTCTTGTTGTTTATTACTTAAAATTTAATTGTGTCGCGATTGAATTATTGCTACGTATCAAATTTTATTTCTGTTGCTTATTGCTTATCGCCTAATGCTTATTTTTTAATTGTGTCTCGTCCTTTAAGCAAAATTTGATTTTTCTAACCTTTATACCGGGTATTTCTCAAAAGACGTTCCCCCCTATAACTTTTCTGTATTTATTTATAGATATTAAAATGAAATTTTGAAATTATGCATAAGAGATGAGTCTGCATTTATTGGCATAATTTTCAAATTGTTAGCACTTCCGGTTTGACCGGAAGTGACCTTAACTATGATATTTTAAATGGGACATCTTGTATATTTTTGCTTATTTGGGTTCAGCATAACATAATGAGTGAAATGACACCTCACTTGTAATTTTTGACGTGTTATAACATTTTTATGTTTATTTTTATTTTCAATCTAGAGTGCTACAAATTAATTAAAACTGTTAATTTATAGTCAAGTAGTACATAAAAATTAAAATGATGTCATAATAATTGACTTTCTAAGTTTCACAAGCGTTTAAAAAATGAAATTTTGTTTTCTTGACAACAATTTGATACCATACAGTCCTATGCTATTTTAAAATTTACGCTGAAAAATTTGCCTTAAATCCGAATCGCAAATTTAAAAGCGTTATGCATTCTTGTCGCCCTCTCTTTTCTAAAGAAATATAAAGCTTTAAAAAACAATGGAATGGTTTTGAAAAGCAATATGGCTTTAATTTAATATTGTAATGTCATTTTTATAAAACATACAATCTACGCTTTTAAATTTGCGATTAAGGCAAATTTTTTTGTGTCAATTTTAAAATAGCATATGGTATCAAATTGTTGGAAAAAAATGCTCGTTTTAAATATCCTAGTGAACGTTCCATTTGAAAAATGGAGTAAACGTCAAGAAAACAAAATTTCATTTTTTAAACGCCTGTGAAACATAGAAAGTCAATTATTCTGACATAACTTTAATTTTCATAATACAAGTTGACTATAAATTAACAGATTTAATTAATTTGTAGTACTCTAGATTGAAAATAAAAGATAAACATAAACATGTTATAACACGTCAAAAAATGACAAGTGAGGTGTCATTTCACTCATAATGTTATGCTGAACCCAAACAAGTAAAAATATACAAGATGTCCCATTTAAAATACCAAGTCTAGGTCACTTCCGGTCAAACCGGAAGTGCTAACAAATTGAAAATAATGCCAATAAATGCAGACTAATCTTTTATGCATAATCTCAAAATTTCATTTTAATATCTATAAATATAAAAAAGTTATAGGGGTGAACGTCTTTTGAGAAACACCCGGTATATAATTTAGGAAATATTGCTGCGTGATTGACTGACCACGACTGGAGCGCAAAAAATATACTTTTATAATATATGTATCTAGGTACATACAGGGTGATGCATGGACTGGTGCAACATAAGAAATCGCATTTAAAATTAAGGTGTTCAAGTATTGGCTTCCTTGTTTCCCGAGTTGTTTCCTTTAGACCGATAATTTGTTTAAATTTATTGATGATAATAATTTGACAAACTAACTAGCAAAAATTTGACATGATTTATTTAGTAATTAAGGTTGAATTATCAACGTCATTCAATCTATTGCCAACCTATAACCTATTTCGCGTTGATTTTTTTGAGTTTATTATTTTAATAACTAACATTTAAAGAAAATCAATATCGTCGGTACATTATTTAGGTAGTATCTGATCTATTACAAAAATATCAATTTATTTCATTGCTAATTTTGGGAGAATTGTATAGTGAAAGAACAATGAGTGACAATGACATAATAATGTTAAAAAAAATCTTACCCGATATTTTTCGCTATACAATTCTCCTAAAATAAGTTATGAAATTCCTTGATATTTATTAAATATGTCAATTATTACCTATACTTAAATCAAAAGAATTTCCGTTGCACGTCATCAATCAGCTGATAATTGAAAATCGGTCAGGAAACATAAGAAAATTAAATTTGGGCAAAAAATATATAAATTTCATGCGATATTGAATGTAAAAGAAACTTAATGTATTCTTCTTTGATACTAAGCCGCTTAAAGGAGATGTTTTTTTAAATTTAACCTTTTAAAAATTAATATCATTTGAATTTTTTGGGCTGACAGTTGGCAACAGAAGTGTCAACGCATCGGTGATGCCAGTTTATTTCTTGGCGAATTTTGATTGACGTTTATTGTTTTCATTTCGTGTTTTCGTGAGTTTATTTAAGTCGTTTTTAACTAAAACGGCAAGTCCTTTTATAAATAGGATTAAAAACTGATCTTTTAAGAACAACAAAGGGATTCATACACATTTCTCTTGATTACGTTTTTTACCTTTATTGAAAAATGCCGAAGCATTTCCTTACTGGGGTATTTTGATTACAAACTGGCAACACTGCTGATACTCGAAGGTATGACGTGCAACGGAAATTCTTTTGATTTAACTTTATAGAATATCAAGTCGATACTGATTTTCTTTAAATTTTGTATAAAAGCTAGAAAACATAAATAAATCTACGCGAAATAGGTTATAGGTTGGCAAGCATGTTGATACTCCCACCTTAAGGGGTTATTTAGAAAAATTTAAATTTAAAAATGGCGAAATTTAAAAATAAGGTTCTGGAGCTTTATAATAAGAGCACCAGTACATGTCAATAACGCCTGAGGAGACGGGGTGATAAAAGACGTAAACAAGTCAACAATAGTTTAAACCTGCAGTCTGTGAGCTAATACGCTACTGCCACCTATACTATAAAACATAATGCATCGTTTATGTTGGCTGCTTTGCTCCAGCCAACAAAGCCGCAGACCACCTTAAATGTGACATGGGATTTCCCTCGGGATTTCCTATAATGCGCCAACCAAAGCACCAAAGCTACGAAATCCTAAAAAAGATTAGTCGACAATAACAATAAATTAGTAAGTAGGTACCTTCTATTATCTATTAAATTAGATGGTGCTAATGGCCCCGTAGTAATATCAACGCCCATTGATTCAACATCCAATGCAGCATACGTTTTTCTTCCAGCTGTCCCATTCACTGAACTCTTAACACCAGTGTGACCCATATTGCAGATATCATCCAGTTCCTGATAAATATCCTCGTAAATCCTTTCTGTGTTTGAGTTAAGGGCGTCGTCCAACTGTTTTGACGGTCCCAAGTGGTAGTTCGGGTTTTCGTAGCTCAGAAGGCCGTTTTCTAAAAACAACCATATTTGATAAACATTCAGAGCAAAGCAAACTAATACTACCGTATTGGCAAACTCCAAGTTACAGAGGCATCCAATGTGAGTACGAGAGAATGAATAATATGTTTAAATGCCCAGGAGGCGGAGAAAACTGGAAAATCTGGAAGGCGCTAAACAGACTGCGGACGGACACAGCGAGATCGAGAGATACCCTAAACAAGTGGGGCTACCCTGTGGACTCCAATCTCTGCGATTGTGGAGAACTGCAAACCGCGCAACGTATGTACACTTGCCCTTATGGCAGCGAAGCCGAACGCTATTGACGTCGCCCGCTTCTGGGCAAACAGTGTTTAGCTCACGTCTGAAGTGACGATAGACATTTAGTATATATTTTTTTCTTTCATTAACTTGTGATGCTTCCGACACGAATAAATAAATAAATGCCCACAATAAGGACAACAGATCAATTAGTATTGCCGGCGTAAACAACGTATGGAGAGGCCATCCCTCGGATGAAGAGAGAAATCGGCAATATTTGGAACTTCGTTTGGGTTGTACTGCGTTCTGTGATACTATTGGTGTCTCATTTTATAGCTTTTCGACACACGGACGAAGGAATATATTAAGGAAACAAAAATATCCCCAATCCCTCGCCCGCATCTACCTGAATCTCCTTACTGAATTCATTTTATTGTGCCGTCGAGTACATAGTGAGTTTTTTTTTTGTGTCGCTCGTGTTTCAATTAGTAAGATGCCTAAAGTAAAAAAAGAAAATTGCCGGACATGTTTACACCACCGAGCAGTTACTCTGATAATGTTTAATAAACCGTTTCAAAACAGATATTTTACCGTACGTTTACCGGAAAAATTCAGTCAAGATAGAAAACATCGCGTTGGGTGCTTCGCTATCGGAACGTATTTGCTGCTATGGAGGGGGAATGCAGCGAGAGTGGAATATGAATCGCGCTCGAACATAAGTTGGCACTTGACAACATCGCATCTTAATTGATCTCTTTTTAACGCGCGCCAAGTACATTTTGTATTCATTTCTTGACATTAAAAGCCCTGTAAGTTTAGGATTGCCAATACTGTATAATGTATATCATAGCATGTCCCACAGAATGTTTACCAAGAAGAAAAATATTTATATAATCTACACAAGGCGTTTTCTTGGTTCATACTTTGTTAACTGTGTATAAGTCATTAATTTCAAGAAATAATTCAAATTAAAATCGTCTTCATGGGCTACTAGCTAAGTGGCAATGAGACCGGCACTGTCAAATACAGCTTCCATGCTTGCAGCAGTAGTAGGGCGACCTACCTACCTCCTGCTAATTCAGTGGAAATGAGGAGGCTGTTCAATTCACGTTACGTAAGTAAATTATGAAACAACTTTTTAAAATATGTTAATATAAATACGGTTCACGTGACACTTACAAGCTAAAAAAATGTGTGTAAGACTACAAAACTACAACTTAAAAAAATTAAAAGAAAACCTATATGAAGGAAACATTTACTATGGTCGCCCTTTACCAAGAAAAACGTCTTCATCGGAGGGCTGCTGGGCGGCACTAAGAGCGGCCATGCCGCGTACAAGTGCCAGTAGTGAAGTGTAGGGCGACCTACCCCCCGCTAAGTCAGGTGAGATGAGGGCGCTGTTTACGTGGCAGTTCAACAAAGGTGAGCCGTGTAGCTCGCCGCAGAGAAGCATGCCCACGGGGCCGAACCAAGGATGGTTATGTGGTCGTTTGGATTACCTACGGACAAAAGAAATTATTTTAACTATAATGATTGGTCCCAATAAATAAATTGTTTTTTTTATTCAGTGATTGGTCCGACCTATAATATCTCTGTGCTTGTATACCAACAAAAAGGACGTTCTTTCTATAATAGTGGTTATAACCACATTGGGACACCGGCGTTTAACACATCCACAGAAGAAAAAAGAAGGGCGAATTTAATTAACAAAACCAGGGGGACTAAATATGTTTTTGAATCTTGTTCGATTGGTTATAATCACACAAAAAGAATGTCTTCATGTACCGATTGATGTACAACATATTACGATTATGAAAGCCATAGAGCTAAGTAGAATGCTTATTCCTCATAAGACATGTGTTATTACAATACCATCTCTAGGAAAAGCTGTCTTGGGAAATAACGTTTTTTTCCCTAGAAAAAAGGTGGCAACCATTTAAATATTCAGTGTGAGCACGGATACAGTTTGGAAGAGGAAAAACTTTTTTATTACTAGGTATAGAAGAAATAGTCATTCTTTATAAAAACTCCTGTTTGTACTAAACCTACAATTTCGATTATTAGATTTGTGAATACTATACAGGGTCCGTCAGAAACAACAGTTTTTCTTTTTTGGATTTTTTTTTCAATTCTAATTTTCAATTTCTTTTGATGATTGGCTAAATCATCACTTTGGGAACAAACGGATTGGAAGGGTACCAAGGGTCCAAATCAGTTGGCCCGTAGAAGTCCCGATATCACAATTATCGACTTTCATTTATGGGGATATCTGAAGCCACATGTATATAAAACCAATTTCAATAATAACTTAGATCTCTTAAAAGAAAAAATAAGAGTAGTTATAATTGCAAATATCCCAATACAGCAAGTTAGGAACTGTTATCGGGAATTCATATGTCGAGTTGAACTCTGCGCTAACTCGGTGGTACCACGTTTGAATAAGTTTTATAATTTATGATTAAATGAATTGAAGAAAAATATGACATGTAGGTAATAATAAAAATACTTCAAAAGTAGGTAAATAAAATATGGTTTTCTTACAACATAATCGTTACTCGGCCAGATTTAAAATAATATTCGAAGTAAGAAAGCAACAATAGTTTGTGTTTAGGTAAATTTATTTTAAACGAAATCCAAAAAACCAAAAATGTTGTTTCTGACGAACCCTGTTTAGTAATCGCAAATCTGATATTGGAAATTCTAGTTTCAGCACAAGCAAAAGTCGTTTAATAAATCAAGGAATTGAAAATTAGGATTGACAAAAAAAAAATCCTAAAAAGTAAAAATGTTGTTTTTGACGAACCCTGTATAGTAATCGCAAATCTGATATTGGAAATTCTAGTTTCAGCACAAGCAAAAGTCGTTTAATAAATCAAGGAATTGAAAATTAGGATTGACAAAAAAAAAATCCTAAAAAGTAAAAATGTTGTTTTTGACGAACCCTGTATAGTAATCGCAAATCTAATATTTGAAATTGTAGTTTCAGCACAAGCACACGTTTTTATAAAGAATGACTTTTTCTTCTATGCCTACTAATAAAAAGTTTTTCCTCTTCCAAACTCTATCCGTGGACGAACTGTATATTAACGCCAACCAAAAACACTAGTCTCGCCGAACCTCGGCGAGTCAATCCTATTGTTATTAACTTGTTCGCGTGTTTATTGTGGTGTTTACTAGTTTTGTTTTACAATATGTTGTTGTTGTGATATATTATTATAAACTTTCAAAACAGTAAGTATCAACAATGTGTTTAGTGCTTAATTGTTTGAATAGTGAGAAAAGTGCGGCAGAGGATGTCTCTTTCAACAGGTAATTAATTGAATCACAATAAGTGCCTCGTTTTATTAAGATACTAGCGTGTACCCGGCATGCGTTGCAACCCGCTGGTATAAATACAAACCCGATATATTAGTACCCGGCATGCCACTTTCTGAAATTGCACCCGTGCGAAGCCGGGGCGGGTCGTTAGTTATACATAAAAACCTTCCTCTTGAATCACTATATCTATTAAAAAAAAACGCTTCAAAATCCGTTGCGTAGTTTTAAAGATTTAAGCACATATAGGGATATAGGGACAGACGGGCGATAGCGACTTTGTTTTATACTATGTTAAGATATTATAAATATGTATAATAAAGAAATTTTTAAAATTGATTATTTTAAACTGTTGTACTGATAATATTAGTGGTTTTTACCTTTCAACAAACCCAAATAACACAACCCTGTATTTTTAAATTTGGCGCACGTCGATCGCTACCAAGTTATAGTCAGTTGAAACGATGCTGCCAACTCAAATTAGTGGATGGCAACCTATAAAAACCAAAACCCCGTTAGTACAGAGATATTATAGTGTGCCATTTATACAGCCTATTAAGATTTCTACTATAAAAAATACTTCGTGTATAAATCTTCACTAAATTTATTGTTATACCATAACAATTGTTTCGACACACAGTGTCTTCGTCAGATGGTTACAAATGAATGGATGATTTAAATTATCTTAAACTATAAAATTTACTCTAAATATTTACCTATTTTATTTTATTACACTTGGAAATACCAAATAACCCAACTATTATATCTGTTATTATTGAAAAATAGTCCTGAAGAATAGGTGTTTATACAAATTTTATTATATGAAAAAACCCTAACGGATTAAATTTAAATTTAACAAAGGAGAATTGTTCAGGTCTAACTGGTCTTTTAATAGAATATTTGATCTTTTGCATTTGTTAATTTCCATACTTTCTAATAAATTAAGTTTTGTTGACTTATTTTCTAAATGTAAAATTTCAATCAAAATTTTCATCAAAAATGTGTTGTTCACTATATAAATGTATTACATAATGGGAATTAATAGGTTTTTTATTGTAACTATTTTAATGTTCTTTGATTCTTTTTCCAAAACATCTGCCTGTTTGACCTATGTAAATTTTTGAACAACTACCACATTTAAGTTTATAAACACCACATTTTTTATTTTTTCCGGTTTTGCTTTTATTATTTTTGATTAATGTACCCAATTTATTGTTAGTTTTAAAATTTTGTTTTTTCAAAAGTTTATTAACCTTGTCTGTAATATCTCCATTATATGTAAGAGTTTTGTATTCTATTTTATTTGGTTTTAAAACTGGAAATGCTAAATTAATTGCTTTATTATAAGTGTATTATGTAAGTATAGTATAAGTGTTCTACTTTTGTTTATAGTTTTATAACAAATAAAGGAGTGTTAAACTTCCCCTTGTGTATTCACAGGCGCACACATAATGAGCCTATAATGAATAAAAATGTAGGAATTGCTTTTTGTTATAAAATCGAATTAGTTTCTTGAAAGCCAATGAATAAAAACTAAAGTAATCGCTTTTGCGTCCAGCAATCGCTTAAAAGTGCAGGAATTGCTTCTAGTCAATGCTTTTTCTTAAAAAATAGAAGCAATAATTGCTATCGTTTGCTTAAAATGTGATGAATAAATTAAGGCATTGCTTTTTCTAGTGTAGCGATCGCTTTCAACTTTTTAAGATAGGTCGACCCCTGCATCATTTGCTTGGTAGCAGTCAACATTAGTTCTCCGCGGCATTCACGTGCATGCGTTGCTCTTAATTTATGGCTGAATATAGGAACGTCCGTAAAAGAAAAATCTACAGTGTACGTAAAAATTGCAGATATGATGATTTCAGAAAGTTATATCGATTTGATTGCGAAAATGTTGAATGGTTGGCAAATTATTTTTTGACTGATACTGGTAAAAGGCGAGGGGGTGCACTGTCGCCTTTAAATAAGATTAAATTGTCGGATCCGGGCTTGCAAAATGCTGTAGGTGGTGTTCACCAAACTACTGTCTGTAAGACATACACTTCTGTAATGGATGCAGTTTTGGAGAAGGCAAATATTTTTATTAAATTTCCTACAAGTGCTGAAGCTGTTGTGGAAGCTAAACGGTTGTGGTCAGAGAGATTTTATTATGTTCCTTCAATTTGTGAACGAATATCAATTGCTTGTCTTTAATTTCTTCATCACTACTATCACTTTCCTCATTTTCGCTGAAATCTGCCATATCACAAATATAAGTTTCCTATTTTCCACAAAAACGTAACAGATTACTATTATACTAAATAAATAGACCAACGTTGTTGTATTTACGTCAACTCTTTTGAAAATTAGGCACCAAACTGAACATGAAATCTATAATCTAAACAAGTGGATAAGCCACGTCTGAACTTGTGTTGAATAAGCATTTGCTACAGAGGTGTAAGAAAAACAGCAATTGCTTCAAAATTTTATTCATATCCAGATCTAGCAATTGCTTTTACTTATAGCATTTGCTAGTCAAGCAATTGTTTTTACTAAAAAGTAATTGCTTCATTTTTATTCATTATGCTCTAATCTAAACTTATTTTAAGATATAAAACAATACTTTTTCTGGTTTTGTGCTTTTCTATTGACGAATTTTATTTTCCGTTTCATTGATAAAACTTCTGACGTTTAGCAATACTAAATTCTCATGTTTATCAGAAATCTGACAATCGCGTGCGACGAAAGAGCAATTATTATTCTGGATCTAGACTAACAGGCGTCAGCTTAAGTCCGCAGGGATACGAAAAATAAAAACATGAGCGTCACAGCAAATTTAAAAGACGAAAAATGTCGATTAGCTGGAAAACTGGGTTTGGCCATTTAAGAGTATTTTTTTTACGTTTGGCCGATTTATCGCATTTATAATTTTAATCTGAATGTGCTTTTTTTTTTTAAAAAACGTGTTACAGTTTATTCTGTTACTTTCGGTTACCTAACAGCGGTATGCTGTTCGTTGTCAATCCAAGTTAAACAATTAATTTAAGGTAGTTAGGTAAATGTCAAAAAAAATATAGTTTGGACTTCAAAAATATTGTAAAGATTAGTTTAACTTGCCGGAGCTGCCGGGGAATAAAATTGTTTTGAGTTATAAAGCATTGTTCCTAATTTTTCGAACGTCTAGGCCGGGCGAGCGGGTAGCTAGCCAACGGTTTTGGCAAAGAACATTTGTTAAAATGTTATTTAAGCTATCGTAAATAATTTGTTCAAATTGGGCAAAGAAAAGTTCGGAAAAAGAAATAATATGTGGAGTTCCACAAGGATCAATATTAGGTCAGTTATTATTCTTAATTTACAGTAATTCCGTTTCCAAATTGAACTTAAAGGGCAATATAAAGCTATTTGCAGATGATACAACAATTATTTATTTTGCTGAAACTCTTGCAGAAATGTATTTTGATATTAATAATGATTTTAAAATACTTTTTTCTTGGTTTCAATCAAATAAACTTACGTTAAATTTTACAAAATCTTCTTTTATGTTTATAACTAAAAATAAAATAAATTCCATCATTAACCCCTTAACATTTAATAATGAAAATATTCAAAAACGACAAAATTTTAAGGATTAGTTTTAGACGAAAATTTAAATTGGAAATGCCATATCCAGTATATTATCAACTCGATATCTCCTTTGGTATCTGTTTTGTACAGAGCTAGATATTTCATTCCTTTGAAATACTTAAAAAATATATATTTTTCATAAATATATTCAAAATTACAATACTTAGCTTCTGCATGGGGATCTGCTTGTTTATCAAACTTAAAATCATTACAAAAATTGCAAAATAAAGTTATTAAATGTATACCTACACAAATTACCGCATTTAGAACCAACTGTTAATGTATATAGACCGAAAGGGTATTTGCACGTTCAAAACATTTATAAATTAAAAATTTGTATTCTAATTCACTCTATTATTTTAAAAGAAAAAAAATCAAACATAACACTTCAGGAGACTAAAACATTACATGATCATAACACCAGACGTTGGTAATTTCGGAAAAAATCGCTTTTATATGACGGAATAATTAAATATAACAATCTTCCAAAAAATATCAGAAAAATTAAAAAATTGGCAACTTTTAAAAAACAATTAAAGATATATTTAATAAATTAAATTGTTTATACTATTTTTTTTTTAAATTGATTTTATTAATGAATTAACTTATATTTTTTTTTATTGTTATTTTTTTTTAATGGTTATTATTTTCTATATTATGTTGTCACTTTCCATGTAATGAACTGTAAAAGTTAGTTTGGAATAAAGACATTTTGAAAGTTAAATAGCTTCGGGTTTGTCAAAAGTAGATGCTAATAACATTTTCTTTCTTTTCTATCTTCAGTTAAAATATGTCTAGATTTATTAATTATTGATACGAAACGAAGCTTATCACAAAACACTATTCTTCAAATGCAAAAAATTAATTTAATTATTGTATAGTAGATGCTCGTCGGGTAGGTATATTACATTAAACCGAAAGTATAACCAATTTTAAGCAGGGTCAATCCGTATAAAAACATCAGTACCAAATTTCATCTTTCCCCGTCGAGGAGTTTTTGAGCTTTGAGAAACGTAACCCTAAATAATAGTCACGATCCCACGATTATAGTTAGGTCTCGAAAAACAATTCTTTTCGCGATTACAATACTTTTTTTCTAAGAGGAAAGAAACGCTTTCCTAATTCAATAATAGTATAATATGTATGTATTTATATTATTTATTGCAAAATAGGTGCCTAATGCGAGTCGTCATAGTTAGTAGTAGGTACCGTGCGAGCAAAAATTATTTGCAATCGAGGGCCTTGCATCTAAGGACGTAATGCTTAGCCGTAGAGCTTAATATCTGTTGGGTGTCAGTAACTACCTGAATTAACAATCAATCAGTAATTCCGTCATCTTTGTCAGTCGTTACAAGTAATTTGATTCATCGCTAATTTTTCCAATTTCTTGAACAATTCACACAATGGACTTTACGGAACAGCACAAAACATTCATGGTTGAAGCGTATTTTCGAAACGGGGTTAGAGTAAATGGTAAGTGGCAATACAATCCGGGTTTGCGCATGGACGATTTTCACGAACATTTTCCTAACGTTGCTTTTATTGCTGGGGATTTTTATCATTGCCTGAAAAGAACCGTGGCTGTGTTTAGGGAAACAGGCTATACAACACAAAAAAGGAGCAGGAAGACCATCTGTAAGAACAGAATAACTTGTTGCAAACGTTCGTGAAATAATGCAAAATACGCCAACAAATTGTATAAGACGCCAGTCCCAAGAAGTTGGAAGATCTTATGGAACATGCAGGACTATTCTTAAGAAGCAGCTAAGCATTTATTTCCTTATAAAGTGCAAGTATTCCAAGAAATACAAGCCGCAGATTTTGAAAGACGCAGGAATTACTCTCAATGGTTTACCCGAAATTTATTGGAAAGAAATGATTTATTAGACCTGACATTTTTTTCGGATGAAGCCTGGTTCCACCTCTCCGGTTATGTGAATTCTCAGAATACACACATTACAAGAAAGGATTATCCAAGAATGTGGTAGGTAACATTTGTCCAGAAATGCTGGTCAACACTTTCGAAAATATGAAGAGACGTATAAATTTATGCTTGGAGCATGGCGGTGGCCAATTTCAGCAATTTATGTAATTATTTTTCTTTTTCTTTCTGTATATATTCTTACTTTGTTAATTTTGTAAACAACAAAAATAAATTTGTATTTGCCTACTTATTTTATTACTCATTAGTTTGGCATATTATGTCATAATATGAATTTGACAAAATTTTAACCTAGATTTGGTTAGATATATCGTCCCCATATCATTGTGATCTAAACCAAGCCCTACGTTTTTTAATCCAAGCCCTCTTTGATGCAAATAATTTTTGCTCGCACGGTATGTCCTGTATGTAAAATAATAAAAAAAACATTCCCAAATAGGCATTTTCTTTTTCCGAAAAAACTAATAAAATTATGTATGTAAAATAGGTAATGTCTATTTAATATCTAAATAAATGTTTCATGTCCAAAGTACATAAATCATTAATCAAACTCAACTAGCTATTAATGTAATCCACCCATCCATCCACCCCAAACTACAAGTAATAAAACACGAGAGAAAATATTGTCTCAAATATATTTTCATTCTACCCCAATTTAGAGTCATCTAAAATAAGATAGCAGTCCAAATCCTTTATAAAATTAAAAAATAAGTTTATCAATGCTTAATGAACAATCGTCGAAACAAAAAAATAAATAAAAATTGTACATATTACCAAAATCACCTCGACAGGGTCTTCACACAGGTCAGTTATATGATTTCTCTATAGCCCACATCGACTTACCCAAACGGCAGTATTGATTCCACATTAGGTGATTCTTCGACTTTTAACAAAAGAACGGGCGAGCGACTAACCTCGATAGCGAATATAAAACAGTTACAATTATAAAACTCGAATTAAAAATGCCGTCCTATACGGCAGCGACTTATTGAGATATACTTTAAGCGACAGAAATGGCGAATGAAATCAACATTTGAAGGACGGATCCCGAAACCCGTGCGAACGTCTAAAGGGTGGAAAAGCTAGACTAAGGGCAATTTTCCCTGCTCATGGATCCGTCGGCGCAGACCTCAAACGACTATTGATTTTTCCTAGAAGCGTCGCAAAATGACTTATATTCAGGGGTGGAGGACGGGGAAAATTTTGAGGAAGCGGGCAGGCCAAGAAACGGATCCTTATTGGGTAATCTAATTAATAAAGAAAAAGTCAGGGAGAAAGCGGCGGCGAGCAGAAAGTTAATCAGGATGAACTTCATCAATTGTCCGGTTTTTACAAATTTGGCACTGGAAAATTTGTTACAAGACAAACAACAGTGATGCCAAGTTGATACCTACCTGTTTAATTAAAATTTTACTGGTGATATTTCAGGGTTGGCAGGATATATATCCGTGATAAATATCCTGATATATATCTTGATAAATATCATGATATTTATGCGACGATATTTATCCTGATATATATATATATATCAATATTTTTTTAAATTCTATTCATTAGTATAAAAATATGGCCCCGCTGCCGCTAACAGCGTATTATGCTGCCCACATGCAAAATTTCAGCTACATAAGATAATTTTGATTTTTTATCCACCACTAAAATTTATTTTCCACTGAATGACACTTTGTTATTTTTTGTCTTAATACTTTCAGACACAAACTACGTTTTCAAAAATACTTATTTTATGAAGTTACCTTATACAGGGTCAAAAACAAATAAACTTTGCATCACATGACACCAAATTTTAATAGCCCCATTTTGATTTTGTAGAAAAACACATTTAATATAGCGCTACTTTAAAGAAAATGTATCTGAAATAAAGCATTGTCAAAACTAAGAAGTTTTATGTAGGTTGCATGCGATGAGTCTTATTTTGCAGAAGTGGTGCAATTTATCTATAAAATATAGATAAAAATCAAAATTATCTTATGTAGCTGAAATTTTGCATGTGGGCTTGAAACTGCATTAAAAAAAACTTTTTCTAATAACTTTTTTCGATAATTTCAGAAAAAAAACCCGACTTTTGAATTATTTTTTGAAAAAAATTTAAATTTGACAGATTATGCGAATCACGTGACTACTATTTTTTAGCTTAATTTTCATCTCGATCGAAGCAGAATTTGATGCCAAAGTCAAATTTCGAATAAAGCTATTAATTAAAAAAAAATCCCATATGATGCGGACTTTACTGGTCACAGTAAAACAGATGAAATAATTTAAAAATAATTAAAAATATAAATAAATATCCAAATTTGGATAAATATCGGATATATATCGATATATATCGGATATTTGGATATTTATCTAAATATCATGATATCTGCCAACCCTGTTAGTGACAGCCGAACGCCTGCAACTATTTTTTAAATATTTATCTTGGCGATCGTAAATAAGTTAAATGTACAAAAAATTATTTCTCCTACGAGCGTGCGCAAAGTAGTACTTTTCCGCATGCATTTCCTTGTGCAATGTTCCCCTTTTCCGCATGCTGTACGGATAAAGGAAAAATACTTAAAAATATCATTGGTAGGAAATTTTTTTATTTTTTTTAGTAGCTGTAGAGGCTATACCGTGCGAGCAAAAATTATTTGCATCAAAGAGGGCCTTGCATCTAAGGACGTAATGCTTAGCCGAAGAGCTTAATACCTGTTGGGTGTCAGTAACTACTTGAATTAACAATCAATCAGTTATTCCGTCATCTTTGAAACAAGTAATTTGATTCATCGCTAATTTTTCCAATTTCTTGAACAATTCACACAATGGGCTTTACGGAACAGCACAAAACATTCATGGTTGAAGCGTGAAACGGGGTTAGAGTAAATGGTGAGTGGCAATACAATCCGGGTTTGTGCATGGACGATTTTCACGAACATTTTCCTAACGTTGCTTTTCTTGCTGGAGATTTTTATCATTGCCTGAAAAGAACCGTGGCTGTGTTTAGGGAAACCGGTTCTATACAACACAAAAAATGAGCAGGAAGACCATCTGTAAGAACTGAAGAACTTGTTGCAAACGTTCGTGAAATAATGCAAAATACGTCAACAAATTGTACAAGACGCCTGTCCCAAGAAGTGGGAAGACCTTATGGAACATGCAGGACTATTCTTAAGAAGCAGCTAAATTTATTTCCATATAAAGTGCAAGTATTCCAAGAAATACAAGCCGCAGATTTTGAAAGACGCAGGAATTACTCTCAATGGTTTACCCAAAATTTATTGGAAAGAAATGATCCCGGAAATGATTTATTAGACCTGACATTTTTTTCGGATGAAGCCAGGTTCCACCTCTCCGGTTATTAGACCAGGGTCGATAATTTTTGACACCAAAAAAAATAATAGTAGAATGAAACCCATTGGAAAAGGAAGAGAATATAACAAAAATTAAAGGAAAAATAAATTACGGGCGATCCGAGTTCGGGAAGTGGGAGGGGGTAAGTTTTTAAGGGTAGAAAACGATTTATCTCAATTTCCGGCAAAACTACAAGTCCTATGGAAAAACGTTAAATTGCAAAGTTGTAGGTAATAAAAAGGTCTACAACTTTTGTATTTACACTTTTTTCAAATAACCTCTAAATTTATGTGAAAAATTGAAATAACCAAGTTTTTGGTTTTTTATTTTTATCTTTTACAAAAAAAATTTTTTATACACGAAATTTGGTGAAAACTTACCTTTTTATGTTCCAAACACACTGTAATTTTTTTGATTTAAAATATTTATTTTTTAACCTTATTTTGACTTAATATCGAAAAAGCACCCCAATTTTCAATCGAAAATTCTCACGTCAAAATATCTGCTTTTTTAAAAAAGTCGGTGGGCTTTTTGTGCGTTCAAATCTCTACTTTCTGACGGTGTAAAAAAAATATACATTACTATAATAAATGTGATGAAATCCCCTTTAACTCCTATACCTTTAATTATATTTACAACAACTATTTTCGCATATTTTTTGCGATCTTTATGTTTTATGGATTTGTAATTTTTTTGCTTATCAATGTAACATGGAATCTTACGTTTTTCGAGTAATTAAAGTATAAATTTTAATAAATAGCTCAAAATTGTACATAATGATTAAAAAAAAAATTCGAATTCGAGTTTTTTTCGTTCCTTTGCATTGTTTGAGAACATTTTAGTAATGTATATTTTTTTTACGCCATAAGAAAGTTAAGATTTCAACGAACAAAAAGCCCACAGACTTTTTTAAAAAAGCAGATATTTTGACGTGAGAATTTTCGATTGAAAATTAGGGTGCTTTTTCGATATTGAGTCAAAAAGGGGTGAAAATATAAATATTTTATATCAAAAAAATTACAGTGTATTTGGGATATAAAAAGGTAAGTTTTCACCAAATTTCGTTTATAAAAAATTTTTTTTGTAAAAGATAAAAATAAAAAAACCAAAAACTTGGTTATTTAAATTTTTCACATAAATTTTGAGGTTATGTGAAATAGGTGTAAATATAAAAGTTGTAGACCTTTTTATTACCTACAACTTTGCGATCTAACGTTTTTTCATAGGACTTGTAGTTTTTCCGGAAATCGAGATAAATCGTTTTCTACCCTTAAAAACTCACCCCCTCCCACTTCCCGACCTCGGATCGCCCGTAATTTATTTTTGCTTTCATTTTTGTTATATTCTCTTCCTTTTCCAATGGATTTCATCCTACTATTATTTTTTTTCCATTTTTTACCATTTTCAAAGGCTTTATTCAGCCCTAGTCTATATGTGAATTCTCAGAATACACGGATGTGGAAAAGTGAAATCTCCATTTTTTTATGTCCACATTGCACCCTCAAAAAATTTGTGTCTGGTTAGCTGTTTCCCGAAGAAGAATTGTTGGTCCTATTTTTTTCCATGACACAGTTACAGCACAGCGGTATAGAGACAATATTTTGAATCCATTTGTGGACCATACAGCCGCCGAAACTATTAACTACTTACGCAATTTTTTCAACGACAGATTGATCAGTTTTCGATCAGACATTAAATTCCCAGCTAGATCACCTTGTTTAACGGTTATGGATTACTTCGTTTTTTCTCATTTAAAGAACACTATTTTTAAAACACCAGTTGCAAATTTAGAACAATTACAAGAAAGGATTATCCAAGAATGTGGTAACATTTCTCCAGAGATGCTGGTCAACACTTTTGAAAATATGAAGAGACGTGTGAATTTATGCTTGGAGCATGGCGGTGGCCAATTTCAGCAATTTATGTAATTATTTTTCTTTTTCTTTCTGTATATTCTTACTTTGTTGATTTTGTAAACAACAAAAATTACTTTGTATTTGTCTACTTATTTTATTACTCATTAGTTTGGCATATCATGTCATAATATGAAAATATGAGATTTGGTTAGATATATCGTCCCCATATCATTATGATCTAAACCAAGCCCTACGTTTTTTAATCCAAGCCCTCTTTGATGCAAATAATTTTGGCTCGCACGGTATAAAAGCCGTATTATAACAATAAGGCACCTGTCGACTTTTTTTTAAACAATTTTGTAGTTGAAACACTACATTCTTACAATAATATAGTGTTTTTTAAGTAAACTCTAATCAGTGTGTGAAACACTGGCCTTTGAAAAAACACTTTGACACATGATGTCAGATTTTTTATTCAGTCAGTATCTACAAACAGAGCGACACGCTGTTAAAATGAGCAGCTATGTCGGGGAGCTACCAGATTCTATCCTAAAGGCCACAAACTATGCAAGTTTAAATTTATTGCCCGATAAATCTCATCAAAAATATGAGAAACAATATAAACATTTTGAATACTGAATATGTCGAATAAAATATTGGCCACAAACTCACCTTCTATAAATCAACCTTCATCAAGCCATATAAACAGCGGTCTTCTGAGTTTGGTCAACCTAACTGTCTTAAGTTAAATCAACATGTATCAAGCCATAATGTTGCCCATCGGCGCTAAATATGATCAACAAATAACTTAATTTTCTATTTTATGTAATTTTTTATTGTATAGTTCTTTCTTTCGGGATTAATTAAAAATTATTGAATAAATATTCATTTCTGTTCTGATGATATGCGGCTGAAAAAGTTTTTTCCTAACACGTGCGCAAAGTGCCTTTTCCGGAAAAGTAACACTTTGCGCACTCGTTAGGAAAAACTATATTATTTTTAAATAAACAAATAAGCAGGGTGACTTTTTGAAAACTTCTCTCTACAATAAAGTTTGCATTTTTAAAATTATTTAGAATTTAACTTGCTTGCTTTCGCCATTACTTGTGTCTGTATTTTTTCTTCTAATTTAATTTAATTCGAAAATGGTATAAAGAACTTCTAACTTCTACATTTCCAGCAAGATGGTGCACCCCCCACATATTATGCTGCTGTGGCGGACAGTGGCTAGACCAAAATTATCCAAACCAACCTCCAAGATCACCTGATCTTACCCCTATGGACTTCTTTTTATGGGGTTACATCAAATCAGGGTTCGAAAATATCATGATATTTTCGAAAGTATCATATCAAAGGATATATATCCGATATATTATGACGTCTATCTGTTAAAATTTTTTTTGCCTCTAATTTTATATTTCGAAAAAAAAATGGTATTCTAGTGAAAAAATAAGCTTACAAACTAAATAAAATATTAAGTATGGTATAAACAAATAGTTTAAAATCCATTAAGCCAACTTAAATTATATAAAAAAAAAGTTACTTACTTTGAAAAAACGGCAAATAATTCAACTTTGCGCTAGACATCTGAAACTTTATATTTAGGTCTAAAATTGTACTAGAAACAACTTTTTCTAATAACATTTTTTGAAATTCGGTAAAACAATGCCATTTTTCAGCATTTTTTGTCAAAAATGTCATTTTTGACAGATACCGAATTACAGATGGTGACAATTGAATATATAATTTTTAGTCTAATTTGAAGCAAAAACGATTGCTGTGATTTAATTTTAACTAACCTCATTAATAAAAAAAAGTTCAATATGGTGCGGACTTTAATGGTGACACTGTATATCCTCTGAACCCTGCATCAAATCACTAGTTTATAAAACCCAGCCAGCATCTCTGAAAGAATTGCGTCAGAGGATAATAATTGATGCTTGTCAAAGTATGCCAAGAGATATTTTTCGGAGTCAGGGAGGAATTTAAAAATTGACTATTTCTGTTTGTTTTATTATTTATTTTTTAATTAACATTGACCGTCTTGTATTTCTGGTTAACAGTTGCCATTTCTTAATAACAGAATGGAAAACTAAGATATAAAAGTTCCAGGTTGTGCCATAAGTAAGCTGTGGCCTGTCAAAATGTGGAAAATGTAATTTTTAACATGTCTAGGTATCTTGGTAGAAGGTGAATTTTATAGGAAGGGTATAGGAAACATAATAGCAACTTTACTTCAATTGATAATTGTTCCCTAGAACTACAAAGTGCTAGTTTGGTGTCATACCATCTAAGAAATTTCCAGGGAAGTTGTAACAAAAAGAATCATTATTTATTATATTGCTGATGGATTTATGCTAATAAAACATAAATTAAAAAACTAATAATCAGTCACCTACAATTTCTAAGGCCGAAAAGTAATCAAACCCGTTTTTAAAAGGTTAAATATTAGTTCTTCAATAAGTATTGCTATACTATATTGTCTATACTATAAACTGTATATTAAGCACTTAAAAGAGGACACTAAAACTGCAAGATATAAAAAGGGGAGAATAGGCCATCCAGATTAAGACTTAACCCTAATTTAGCCACCAGCCTAGTGCTAGAGCTATTTGTGTGTGTGATATACCTACATAATATAATATAATAAAAATAACAACAATTATAATATATTTTAATCATTTAAATTTACCAACACCCCAGCCAACACCTAAAAGTATCAACACCTATAACTCCTAAAAAATATTGGCAAGTGATAAACAAGAATAACAAGTTGGATTGTACTAAGGTTTTTACCAATAGGTAGTATTTTTCACAGGTATTTTTGAATGAATGCCAAGCAAATCCCTATTCTTGGTATATTAAAATTTTTGGTTATTGTGAACTCTTTTAAATGTTGCAGATCCCAGTGAGGTACCTAAGTACCTACCTACTTTATATAAAATACTTATTTGATGGTTTGATTGATTGGTCTAGTATACTCGAGTATACTTATAAGTTTATTTCATATACAATAAGTAGGTATAGAATAAGAATAGCTAGGCAGACCAGAATTGATTGTTTTCTGTCAAAGGTGAAAAGACATACCTACCAAGGGGCAAAATTTCAATAAGTATAGGTAGGTACTACCCAACGACTTCTAATACAAGTAAAAGTCTTTGGTACTACCTATTAACCTATTACTTACTGAGCCTAAGCAAGTTTGTTAGAAAAATTTAGCAGTTTTGCTATTTAGTGTAAAAATTACCTTTTTCATTTTCCATAATTTAGCTACTGTATAAACTTTAAATAATTGTTCTGTTTAATATTTTTACACTTTTTTTAAACTAACGTACGTATATTAAACTACGACCAATTTGCTATAGTTTGAAATTTAAATATGATCATAGTATAGTTAATAATGTTGCAAATTACCAAACTTTAGAAAATTCCTGTAGGAGTTAGCAACGAATGAACGAATACTTAGTAGGAGTAACCGAATAGCAAATAAAAATGTTTATATTTTTTTTATTGGGTTCTATGTCAACTGTCAGTAACCGACCTCCGACCTCTTCTATGATAAGATAACACAAAGGAATGATAGGTTTTAGCTTTAGCCAGAGTCGATATCTGCAACCATTATGCTGAAACACTATGAATACAACCAACAGCCCCTAGGAGTTGTTGATACAACGCCCAAATCTGCCGTTTTCAAGTGTTATCTAGATTAGTAAATCTGGATTAGTTTACGTTGGATATTTTTACAAGCGATCTTCGAAAACTCACTAATGTTATTAGGTCCTTTCCATTTGTTTCTTTTAAACAGCAAGGCAAAGTAAAAATCTTTGCTTAGCTAAGTTGTAGGAACGCTTCGCGAACAACTTCGTATTATAGTTCGTATGGGAAATAGAGGGGCATACCTTGCCACCCCTTGGAGAGGAAAAATTTTTGCTGTCCTAAGTTAAGTATTTAAAAGGAACGCTCAACTTAGCTGTAGGCGAACAACCCCCTTTATTTTTCTGTGACAGTAGGATTTGAATAAACCTCTGTTATTCTCTGTGTTGTGACAGTTCACTGACAAACCCTATAAATTTTCTTTGCATTTCATTGCCTGACAATCCTGACATAACCACAACTTCAAACAATCAAAACAAACTGAATAAGTGACCATTCAAAATATTTTTTTTGTGTTTTTAGTGATAAAATGGAAAACATAAAACCTGCAGCACCACAAACTACCGAAAAATCTTTAAAAGAATTATCCCCACAGGAATTTCAACAGTTGTTGAGCTCTTGGTTTCACGAAAAAGGGATTATTCAAGATATGAAATCCTATTTAAAATTTCAAATGATTAATGTTTTAAAAAACACTGGTATTGGGAAAAATATGAAGTGTGCATCTCAAATATATTCTCTTTCCCAGCAAGCTGTACATTTAATAGTGGCAGAATATTTGCTACAGAATCGATGTCATTTTACATTCTCCCTATTTAGCAACGAAGTAAATTTAACAAATATTTTACCTCAAGACAAACTGTTTTCCTGTGCTGAAAATGATAACAAAGAAAGAACAAAGATTTTTGATAAAGATAATTTGATAAATATATTAGAACTAATTGGAATATCTAAGGATAACGAATGTTTTGCAAAAGTTATTAGTGATTACTTTGATAATCAAAATAACCCTTTACTATGTTGTTTAATAACCGTTTTTGGAAGAAATATTAAGGAACAAAGTACTTCAGAACAGGAAAATAAAGCAGGTAGGTAAATATGTAAAAAATAAACCTACATTATGTTATTTTAGCTAGTTGAGCAAATTGCAAATAAGCTAGCTACTTCTATTTAATTAGTAAACATATAACTTTGGGTGTTGTTGACAATGGGGAAACATAACTGCCAATGCTTTTCAAATAATGATATAGTGGGTGTTAGGTACTTGGTTAAGGTACCGATTGTTTAAGGTATGGAACTCTTCCATAATTTATATTATAAAACCAGAAGTATTAGCAGCAATATTACTACAGCTGCTTTTTGTTATTTTCCACTATCAAAGTTTGTTGGGGTTTGTTTGTTTTTTCATCATTTTTGAGATTTACTTAATGGTGTTAGCTATAGTTATTTATTTTTAGATATAGATTTTGAAGATGATTTTATGGGAAATATTTGTCAAGTGTTGCAGTCTTCTAATCTACCTCAGAAAACTCTAAACAAACTGCTTCAAAATATTAAACTTTGTTATGATTTAAAAAGGAAATCATTTGAGAATCAATGTATTAAGTTAATAAATAAATTTAAAAAGGAACTTGCTTTTCGAGATAAAACAATTCGCGATGACGAGAAACAAAAAAGAATTCTTGAAAAAAAACTATTAAAATTACAGGAAGAAAATGAGTCTCTAAAAGAAAAAGTCGCCTTGCACTTAAAAGAAAGCAAAATGGGTGAAGAGGAAGAAAAAATTGTATTAGGATGTTCTCTTCAACATTGTAATGAAAAATGTAACTCTGTGAATGTATTACATGAAAAATATAGAAAGGAAATGGAGCTATTAAAAATAGAAAATAACAATCAAAAAGAAGAAATGCAAAGGCTTAACATTAATTGTAGTGAATTAATCAAAGAGTTTAACTGCTGTCAAAGCAAAATAAACATGGTTAATGCAAAAATACAGGAAAATACTTTTGAAGAATCAAATTTAACAGCAACAGGTAAGGTTATTTATAATTTTACATATGAAATTCTTGTCTAACGAGTAATGTCGATGTATTATGATGAGAAGTGAATAGATGACTTTAATTTATTTGTACTGTGCATTTGGATATATTTAAATAAACAGTAAGGTAAACCCCTTTTTGTTTTTAATCAACAAATTGTTTACAAAAATGGGGCATTTTGCCTATGTGTTTGTCAAAATTTTATTTTTATTATCGTTATATTATCAACCCTACACCTGGTTTTTGTGGTGTCATTTCCCTCTTTTTATTTTTCCATGGCTAAACCAGTATTCTTTTTTTGAATTTGATTGTCGACAGTACAAAGTATTTTGGTAATGTTTCTTTGACTAGCCAGGGGGCAAGATCCCCCCCTTTTAAGCCCCTTGGACGACAATTACTTATTATGAATGACTTGTGATCCCAATAAGATTGCTGTGCTCCAGTTTAAAATATTGAAACTTTGTGAATTACTTTATAAATACAGCATAAAAATCAGGAAAAAGTAACTTATTTTTCGATAAATTTTTCTAATTTGATTTAAACTGTTTTTTCTTGTAACATTTAGATCTACCATAAAAATCTATTGGTTTATATTCTCGTTCATAATGCATTGTGCGCAGTGGCGGCTCGATACTTTACTTAAAAAACCAATAAAGCAATGTATAGCAATCCATTAAAATAATTCAAACCAAACATAGCCCTATTCCAGCGGGTAGGTTATGCTAAGCGCGGGCATAATTATTATTCAAACCAAACATAGTCCTATTCCAACGGGCAGGTTATACTCATAGACAAGCGAGTTGCGCGCTCTCAAGGTTATACTAAGCGGGGGCGACCGATTATCCGTCCCGATACAATGCGACGTCTCGATGGGCTGTCATGACGACGGAGGCGTGACGTCACCTAGACATCGCACAACGAGCGGCCACGGATGAGCTCCAATTTTCCGCGCCTCAACATGTGTTCGCGAATCGCGATGCCACGGACGATAGAATATTCGATGCCGTTGATGTTTTGTTTTGATTTGATTTATTAGTTGCGTTATAAGTTGGAAAATTTCGTGTAATATGAAGGTCAGTGATTTACAGAAGCTTGTGTTTAGTTCTCTGAGCTTAAGTGAAAAACTTGATTTAAAAAATGCAGGGCGGCCACTAAAAATTGAACATAGTACATGTACAAGTGCAATCAAAATGTAAAAGTAAGGCACAGTTTACGCATAAGTTTGACAAAGAAATATATAATAAAAAATCCTGGATATGCGGTTTTGAGGGCAAATTTTTTTTTTTGTTTCGTTGTCTTCTTTTTGACGGGGATTATAATTGGACTATAAATGGGGCGCAGGACTTAAAACATCTTTCAGAGAAAATAAAAAAACATGAAAATAGTGCAAAACATCGTCATAATGTGGTAAGTTTTGAGATGTTAGGACAAACTAATATTTTGACTTGTTTAAGTAGTGCTTATGCTGATGAAATTAAAATTCACGAGAGTTAGAAAAAAACAGACACACGTACTTTCGAAAATAATAGACATTTTAAATTTTTTTATTTAAAGCCAGCGCCCCCCCTGACTCGCTAGTCACGAGTCGCCACTGATTGTGCGCCAAAAGTAATAATAATAATAATAATAAATCGTCTTTATTAGCATATCCATGCAAAATAGGCGAAGTTTAGCTACAGTAGCTACTCCTGGCACTTAACCTAATTTGCATAGTACCTACCTATACAATGTTTTGTCAAATGAACCAGGATGGATCTTTACAATACTATTTACTTAAGTACATTTATTTATCATTTTTAGCATATAGTGATAAAAATACTGAAAATTTAAGTCCTGATTCCGATACAACAATAACAGAGGAAATTTTACAAGAAGCTAGAAATAAATTAAAATTACTTGAAGAAGAAAGTAAAGAATTAGATATTAGATTTAGTAAGTTTGTTATTAAATAAATAATAGTAAGTACTTACGTTTTTTTGTTAACACAGGACATTTTTAGGGTGTACCTTTCTGGTTTATACAGGGTGATTGCCGGCGAGTGACCTATAAGATCTCGAAAACTAGTACTTATTAAACAATTTTTCGGTCTTGTTCCTTATTTAAGGCCAACATTGATTTTTAATTGGAATAAATCAGTTTTATCACATTTTTAGATTTTACTCAAAATTCTAAACATATATCTAAGGCGGGTGACACACTGGAGAAATAAGTTTCGTGAAATTCGTTGCAAGAAACAGGAAACTTGTTTCAGTATCACACAACCCATATATTTTAATGAGACGGAACACACTGGTGTTTGTGGAACAGGCGACCCCAAATTGTTTCGCATACAAATTTCACAAAACAGAACGTGCTGTTTCGCGAAATTTGTTGGCTTTAAATTCATAGGTTCTTGAACTTGAGAGAGTATACATGTGATTCCTGTGTGAAAATGCCGAAAGACAATGAATTCCTTAAACTGATCAGTATGTATGCCGGAGTTCTTTACCAACAACACTAGCACTATATTTTAGGTTAACGATGTTAGCAGGATGTACCCAAAATCGTCTTTTTCTCTTCGCTAATAACTTCTTTTGGCGGTTAGGACTAAAATATGAATTTAAGTAAAAATGTTTTTAATATGAATTCCGGAAATCCCGGCTTCCGGTTTAACCGGAGGTAGAAAATAAAAACCTAAGGTAGCAATGGGCAATATTTCATTTTCCCCAAAAAGCGACTAACTAACCGTCTTTGGGTAGCAATTACTTAGTTTAAGTTTAAAAAAAATTATTGATAAATTAATAAAAACAATTCAGTAACTAAATTTAGTCAATTTTCTTTCGAAACGAAAAACGGTAGCTAATTGTACTCCAAGGACTAATATTTGGCCGATTTTTGATAATAGGAAGAAGTAATCAAATATTTATCAAAAACGAAATGGCAAAGGCACCACTATTGTTTGCTCTTAACACTATATCTTTAAAACTTATACGCCGCTATAAAAAATGTGTTTAGAATCTTAAACACCATCTAAAAATGTAATGAAACTGTCCCACTACATTTAAAAACCAGAAATTGCAAACCTTTTAAAAAATTTTACTTTAAGACCTACATATTTACGCCTAGTGCCAAAGTTTTCACAAGATAAGTTAGCGATATTTTCAAATAGGCGTTACCTTTAGAAATTTAAATGTAGCTAGTTTAACGACTTTTACATAGTGGCGAAACAACGTAGCCACGGGCCCGTGTGCGAAAACTTTGAGGGGCCCCTATTATGATACGGAGTATTATAATTGATAACCATATAAAATAGTTATTTTTGTATTAAGTGCGCAAAATAGGTGTTTTTTTAATGGCACATGAGATTGTAAATTTTTACCGAGACCGTTAGGTCGAGGTTAAAAATTCAATCAAATGTGCCATAAAAACACTTTTGCGCGCGAAATAAAAACAACATTTTTTCTACAACTGTTTGTTGTTAACTATTTTTTATCGTGTTCAGAAAAAAAATCTAAAATCATAATCTATTTAAGGTATTATTTCTTACACCTGTTCCCATTACTATGGAAACCTAAAATTATTTAAATCTTAATGATTGTCAAATCTATCGTTTTTCGTGTCAAAAGTTTATAGTTGTTTGCTCAAGTTTGATACCATTTAAATGTCTGAAAGTGATAGTGAGACGCCTCACGAAATTACGGAAGCTGCAGAAATCGTTATATCAAATCTTTTGCCCGTGAAATCAAGAATCAAATATGAGAAAGTGTACACTCAGTTTCGCGAATGGTGCAATATAAAGAAAGTAAAAACAGTAACAGAAAATGTTTTGCTCTGTTATTTGGAGGAAAAGTAGAAAATTTTAAAGCCACCTACACTATGGAGTACCTATTCGATGCTTAAAAGTACCCTAAACATAAAGGAAAATATTGATCTGCAGCGGTTTACTAAATTGGTTCCATTTTTAAAGAGCAAATTCATTGGATATAGAGGAAAGAAGTCTAAAGTAGTGACAAAGGAGGATGTAGCAAGGAAGAGAACTTCACCGTTAATTACTATTCTAATAAGATTGTTAATTTAATTCACTTTAATAATAAACTTTTTTATAAAAAATGTTTTGGAAATTAATTTTTGCATTTTTATACGAAAACATCAATCAGCTGAGCTTGCCGTGAAAAAATATCATTTTTTCACGGTGAAAAAATGACATTTTTTTACGGTGAAAGAAAGCGACGTTTTGTGCATCCATAGTAACCAAAAAAAGTAATCTTTTTTTGACAGTTGTAGAAAAAAATCATTTTTTCTTGCTTTTGCATGCGCAAAGTTTGAAATTAGATTGATTAGAAATGTCTATTTTTTGAGCTTCCTCATTTTCGATAGAAATAATTGCTAAAGCTGACAATTTCTCAAATAAATTTTAATTAACTTTAACTTGGAAAAAGACCGTTCAGCTGATGCAGCCGAAATAGGAATGGTTAAAAAATAATGCAGGCAGTTACAATTTCACTAAAACTGGATGATGAATAATAATTTTTTACCAATATAAAATCTAATAAATCAAAAATAGAAGTTAAATTATCTAAATCATTCTTAAAACATTCTCTAAATAAAAGCACTTGTGATGAAATTATATCAGCGATATCTTCTAGATATTGAAGATGCAGGGCTTGACTCATATCGTAAATATCCTTATCAGAAAGAGAAGGATCTCGTAAAACGTTGGGGAACAAAGCGCGAAAATAAGAACAAATTTTGTACAGGCCAGAACTTCGATTTTTTTAATTGAGCTGTAATTATATTTATAGTTTTAAAAAACACATTTATTCTAAACCAATCATCACATTGTTTGAACTTGATAATGGTTATTAATCATCAAAAATTATTTTTGGTCTTGATATCCTTTTGTTTTCGAATTCAGAAGTAGTGCCCCATTGCCTAGCCAAAATAACGGCGTCCGTTTTAATTACATCAAAATTATTTCTCATTTGATTTATGATTTCAGTGGCGGCGGTAAACATTTCAGACGCAGCTTCAACATTTTGCTCTTTTTTTTTGTAAAAGTTTTGTCAAAGCATCAATATTCTTTAAAATTTTATTTTGAAAAACAATAAGAAAAACGGTTTCAAATTTTTCCAAGTGTTTTCTTAAAGACTTTGCTTCATTAACTTCCGCTTTATTTGTAGAGGTTAAAATTATTTTTGCCAGTGTTTTTAAAATATTCACATAATAATATCTAAAACGAAGAGCTTGTAATGCATCGTGTCTCGATAACCATCGGGTATTAATTTTTTTAGAGTTATTTTTTCATTAGTAACACTTTGCAAAAGTGCCCACCGTTTAATGCTTTGTCAAAAAAAAAACATAGGACACTTTGAACTAAATCGTACAAATTCCTAATTTCTCTAATCCAAGTTCAATAATCGTCGACACAAACAACGCCCTTTAAACTAAATGCCGGTATTGCGGTTTAATAAAAACAATAATCAAAAAATAAAGGCCCTTTTATGTCATTATTTCAGTTACTATCTAA
This sequence comes from Polydrusus pterygomalis, assembly GCA_963969555.1. NCBI lineage: Eukaryota > Metazoa > Arthropoda > Insecta > Coleoptera > Curculionidae > Polydrusus > Polydrusus pterygomalis. The sequence goes on from OZ018379.1 coordinate 29,824,121, forward strand.
AAAATATACGTTTCCGGAGTATTGCATTTTTTTTCTATAAGAACATTTTGTTTTGCATTTTTATGTTTTTGTGGCTCCGCTCTCGGGTCCTTTTTTAGCCCGGGCCCGTGTGCCTCGCACACATTGAACACCGGTAGTTCCGCCACTGCTTTTACAATGTATGTGCAGGGTAGCACAATATTTTATAGAAACACAAAAATATGTTATATTTGTTATAAAATTTATTATTATAGCAACTTATTTATTAATAAGAAAATAGGTATATAGGTATCTCTTTACAAACAGTTCTCTTCTAGGCACAACCAGTTTATAATAATTAATACAAGTATAAAAATATTGTATAACACAAGCCTAATTATTTTCACAAAATATAAACTGAAACTATTTTTATAAAAAGCAATCACAAATGTTGACCGTTGTAAAATTACCACAGCATTAAATTTAATAGAAACAAAACTTTAAACTCTCATGTAATAGTCATAAAAACGAATATATTTTTGTAATTCTATTTTTTCTACTTAATTTTCGGTGGCTCTTTTACAGTCAATAATGTATCAAATTCAGAAGAAAAATAAAAATGGTACGATTCCATAACGAACTTTATTCCGCTATTTGCTTACATGGACGAAAAAAGGTGGCGACACCACCGACTTGTAATATAAAGAGACCTCAGTGTTTACATATATGGTCCCGATCAGAAAACGTTTCAACCAATGACAGTGGCGGGTGCTCTATAAGGCCGCGCGCCCCTCCTAGGAATTTTAACATAACACACAAATTAAATGTTTATTTAAATATTTATTATTACTATTCATTCTAATACTAATATTTCTAAATTTTAAAAAACCACTCACAAATTCTGAACTCATCTCTAATTGTCCGTTTTCGTTGACCAACGATAAGCAAGCCTCCACGTGTGAATTTTAGATAATTGAATTCCGTCGTTGAAACGCTGCGACGGACGGTGAATCTCGCCTGGCGTATATAAATTTCCCCGAACGAACCCGGTTATATCCGATTTATTTAGGGACTCTATGGCCGCGGTATTTTAGCGCCTGCTTTGCTTTATACATTTCAGACTTTGTTGTGGCGTAGGCGCGCGTCGAGTTCGAACTAATAAAAATGAATTTCGTCAATAATATAATGTGAACGACGGGCCGAAAACCGATCTTTTACGCGTCGGTTTTCAAAAGACATTTATAAATGTATGTATTAATTTACCTAAAATTTTTTTTATAAATAGATACTTTTTCGAGCAATTTGCTTATATGTCATTTGGTATTGGATTTCTATTGCGCCCCTCCAAACACAAACCCCACGACACGCCACTGACCAATGATGACAAATTTAAGCTGGTTTCCCTAGATCTACCGCCTGTGTTTGAAAACAAAGGTTAAATTAATTATATTAGATGCATTTGTGATGCGTAACGATTAAGTTAAAATAATAATATATTAAATATGTGCGCGTTTTTTAGAATTTACTACTCGTAAAATTATTTATTTAAAAATTACAGCAAATTATATTGTTTTAGGGAGATCATATGACAACAATGTATGGCCGCTTCACTCCATTTTACGCATATTTTTACTACGCGGCGGCCTTCTAGCAGCCATGCCATCATGGCGGGGTTCATTCTTTTTCGAACCGCGCGGTGTTGGTAGGCTGTTGGTTTATAAATATTTTTCTATGTAACACAGTGTATATTTGTGAAAATATAACTATTTAGTGCTATTTATTAGCTCACAATAATGGATCGCCAGTGAGTGATGTGTAAAAAATTGGATTTTTCTAACACCGGATTAATATATCCTAATAGTCTAAAGCATACAGCGTTGCCATTTTACCCAAGGATGTATGATTGTAAACAAATCGCGTTTTATGAACGAAATGTCTTGTCTCCTTATATTACAGGTCTGTGGACGACACCGGTCACGTTGAAATGCATTAGTAAGTTGAATTCATAGTAAGCTTACAGCGCCAATTACAGAACCGCATCACTATATAGTCACGTTCTCTCGTCAATATTTGGCATTTTTTTATTTATTGTACAATATATTATTTAACACGCTGATTAAAATTTGTTAAACAAAAATGTCATTGAGTAATATAACATATTAACCAGCGTCAGAGTTAAATATTTAAAAATAATACAAAAAACGAATTATAAATATAAATTGCCCAAAAATATGACTATATTATGTTTGCGGAAGCAAAAATATATTACAAAGAATGTAATTTAAGTTACAAGTACAGTTAGTTCCATAACCCCCTTTGCTTGTACGATGAAATATTTTAAGTTCTTTTATTTAATATTCGAGCTATAAACAAATAAAATAAATGCAAAACTTCTCGACTTTTTATTTAATTCTTTTCATTCGAACTGTATTTAAAAATGTAGTGTCTAATGAATATGGGTAATTTAAAAAATATATATATATTATAATGAGTTCGCAAAATTCAACGTTTATAAGAACGAATACTACAAGTATCTAATAAAACTTAACTAATGTGTTTGCGATTCCTACAAATAACAATACTAACAAAGAGCTAAAAATTTACACATAGAATTTTAATATCAAATAACATACACACCGTCATACTGGTAAAAGACAAATATAAAATAAACAAAGTTTATAAAACTTAACCATTAAAAAATACATTTGGATTACATACCAAATTAAATCAATTAGCTTTGTCAACTTCTTATCAACCGATCGTATACTAGTAAATGCACATTGTAGTTGATTGATGAACAATTGTCAATAGCTAAATTAATAACAACTAATTAAAATTTACTGTTGTTACAAAAACCAAATAAGTAATTTTAATCTTTGAACAATTTGGTATGAATCCAAGGAAAAGGTTTAGGAAGTTCAGTAATTAGTTTTATGAGAATTGTACGATTTAATAGCAGCTCTTGGAGAATTGGCCCCGGTGATTCTTAACCAAGACGGTTTTGGAGAAAAATAAGGGTTAGGGCTACCATGAGGTTCTGGCTCAGGTGTTTTCAGATGATGAGGACTCGGCCACCTTAAATTTTGTAAGTTTTTATGTGATGAAACCCCATTACATACTTTTATTTTATATATTATGTATACAGTGTGGTTTTTTAAGTGTGCAACATATGGGAATTTTTTTTATTACCGATTTCTCAGAAAATTTTATTCTTGATAAAAGTTGGTGCATATTCGATAATCATATTAGGTACACTTGGAATGGTTGCAAGTCAAACGGCGTACAGGGTAGGCCAAAAAATATAAAACTTGTACAAGAATAAAGTACCCCTATTTCAAAAAACTTAGCAAAATGTTATTAAGAAAAGTTTTTTAGAATTAAAAGTTATGCATAGATTCAAAAACGTGACCTCCTAAAATAAAAAAAATATTTTTTTTAAAAAAACACTAATAATTTCTCAAATTTTTTTTTTATATTCACCATAAAGACCTTCATAAATTAATTAGGATCAAATCAACTTAACATATCTTTGTTCAAATTCAAGCATATTTGTAAAATTTACTTAAATTTTTAATTTATTAAGGAATCACTAACTTCATGTTTGTTGCAAGGGTATTAAACACAATTTTAAAATATCCTAAAAATTCTTTTTAACAAGATAAAACATTAGTAATGATAATATGCTAATTAAAAAACTATCATTTAAAGTGAAAAATTTTAATTTTAAATGTTTATTAAAAAAATTTTTTGGGAAAATATTAATGTTTTTTAAAAAAATTTATTTTTTTTATTTTAGGAGGTCACGTTTTTAAATCTATGCATAACTTTTAATTCTATACAACTTTTCTTAATAACATTTTGCTAAGTTTTTTGAAATAGGGGTACTTTATTCTTGTACAAGTTTTATATTTTTTGGCCTACCCTGTACGCCGTTTGACTTGCAACCATTCCAAGTGCACCTAATATGATTATCGAATATGCACCTACTTTTATCAAGAATAAAATTTTCTGAGAAATCGGTAATAAAAAAAATTCCCATATGTTGCACACTTAAAAAACCACACTGTATACAGGATGAGTCAACCATAAAGTTTATTATCACATTTTTTTCGGGAATTACCAAAAAACGTTAAAAATACGAGAGGTTTTAAGAATGTTAAGGTGCACAGTTTAAATTATTTTTAGTATACAGGGTGGCATAGGCGTAGTTAGGGGGGGTACTTGGGGGGTGCTAAGCACCCCCGAAATCTAAATTAGCACCCCCAAAAAAATTTACAATATATAGGCTAATTTTAGAACTAACCTATTTTTATAATATACATTATATGTAATGAATTTTTCATATTAATATTTCAAGCATTCGAATTCTGGTACAAATTCAAGTATATTTAGGTAGTTGCGGATTCTGTTTAAAATTTCTCTCCGTGTACCGTGTAGTTCACGCCCAGTTTACTTGTCAGAGCGGGTCTATGATCATAAAAATCTCGTAAAATACGAGAACGGCATAATAGCTTGTGTATGGCATGTTCTGCAATTCTGCATTAATTTGATAATTTAAATTTAACCAGTGGCATGTTCTGCAATTCTGCATTAATTTGATAATTTAAATTTAACCAGTCGTGTCGTTCAAATTCGCGGAAATTTTTAGCCGGTATTTTGACTAGGTATTTTTTTTTGTTTATTAAGGTTTAATTAATATGGTTTTATTGAATTCAGTTAAAGTTTAAAGTTAAATAAACACGAAAAAACGAGTGCGTCGTCGGATATAAAATACACCATGGAATTTTTGAAAAAATCTTTTAGCAAGTTACCGTTGGAGGAGAAAGTGAATGTCAAGAACATTGAAAGACCTAAATCTGCTATTAACATCACATTAAAATATTTACTAAAAATTATTGACCAAATTTGGGCGTGGTCTTAAAAAAATTTTCACTTGCGGCGGGCTTTTTGTGCACCCCCACGTTAACATGTCACGAGCCGCCACTGGACTTCAGCACCCCCAGTGTTGACCGTCTAACTACGCCTATGCAGGGTGGTTCACAAAAGCATAGCGAATATAACATACATTTTTTGGTCCTTATCATTTATAAGATAATAAACAAACAAAAATTAATATTTTAGTTGAAAAGTTTTAAAAACCTTTCATCCATCGTTAATACTTTTTCGTCGATAAATGCTCAAAATGTTGTCCATTTACTATTTGGCAATATCCTAAACGCAAGTAAATGTCTTATTCATGCTTTCAACTCAACATTTGCCGGTTTCGTACAAGGAATAAAAATTTGAAATTTGGTAATAATAATAATAAATAATACAGTGTGACTAGTAAAGTCCGCATCATATGGGATTTTTTTATTAATAGTTTTATTCGAACTTTGACTTTGGCATTAAGTACTGCTTCGAGCGAGATGAAAATTAAAAAAAAAATAGTACCTAGTCACGTGATTCACATTATCTGTCAAATTTTAATTTTTTCCAAAAAATAATTCAAAAGTAAGGGTTAGGGCTACCATGAGGTTCTGGCTCAGGTGTTTTCAGATGATAAGGACTCGGCCACCTTAAATTTTGTAAGTTTTTATGTGATGAAACCCCATTACATACTTTTATTTTATATATTATGTATACAGTGTGGTTTTTTAAGTGTGCAACATATGGGAATTTTTTTTATTACCGATTTCTCAGAAAATTTTATTCTTGATAAAAGTTGGTGCATATTCGATAATCATATTAGGTACACTTGGAATGGTTGCAAGTCAAACGGCGTACAGGGTAGGCCAAAAAATATAAAACTTGTACAAGAATAAAGTACCCCTATTTCAAAAAACTTAGCAAAATGTTATTAAGAAAAGTTGTTTAGAATTAAAAGTTATGCATAGATTCAAAAACGTAACCTAAAATAAAAAAAAATATTTTTTTTAAAAAAACACTAATAATTTCTCAAAATTTTTTTTTTATATTCACCATAAAGACCTTCATAAATTAATTAGGATCAAATCAACTTAACATATCTTTGTTCAAATTCAAGCATATTTGTAAAATTTACTTAAATTTTTAATTTATTAAGGAATCACTAACTTCATGTTTGTTGCAAGGGTATTAAACACAATTTTAAAATATCCTAAAAATTCTTTTTAACAAGATAAAACATTAGTAATGATAATATGCTAATTAAAAAACTATCATTTAAAGTGAAAAATTTTAATTTTAAATGTTTATTAAAAAAATTTTTTTGGGAAAATATTAATGTTTTTTAAAAAAATTTATTTTTTTTATTTTAGGAGGTCACGTTTTTAAATCTATGCATAACTTTTAATTCTATACAACTTTTCTTAATAACATTTTGCTAAGTTTTTTGAAATAGGGGTACTTTATTCTTGTACAAGTTTTATATTTTTTGGCCTACCCTGTACGCCGTTTGACTTGCAACCATTCCAAGTGCACCTAATATGATTATCGAATATGCACCTACTTTTATCAAGAATAAAATTTTCTGAGAAATCGGTAATAAAAAAAATTCCCATATGTTGCACACTTAAAAAACCACACTGTATACAGGATGAGTCAACCATAAAGTTTATTATCACATTTTTTTCGGGAATTACGAAAAAACGTTAAAAATACGAGAGGTTTAGAGAATGTTAAGGTGCACAGTTTAAATTATTTTTAGTATACAGGGTGGCATAGGCGTAGTTAGGGGGGTACTTGGGGGGTGCTAAGCACCCCCGAAATCTAAATTAGCACCCCCAAAAAAATTTACAATATATAGGCTAATTTTAGAACTAACCTATTTTTATAATATACATTATATGTAATGAATTTTTCATATTAATATTTCAAGCATTCGAATTCTGGTACAAATTCAAGTATATCTAGGTAGTTGCGGATTCTGTTTAAAATTTCTCTCCGTGTACCGTGTAGTTCACGCCCAGTTTACTTGTCAGAACGGGTCTATGATCATAAAAATCTCGTAAAATACGAAAACGGCATAATAGCTTGTGTATGGCATGTTCTGCAATTCTGCATTAATTTGATAATTTAAATTTAACCAGTCGTGTCGTTCAAATTCGCGGAAATTTTTAGCCGGTATTTTGACTAGGTATTTTTTTTTTGTTTATTAAGGTTTAATATGGTTTTATTGAATTCAGTTAAAGTTTAAAGTTAAATAAACACGAAAAAACGAGTGCGTCGTCGGATATAAAATACACCATGGAATTTTTGAAAAAATCTTTTAGCAAGTTACCGTTGGAGGAGAAAGTGATTGTCAAGAACATTGAAAGACCTAAATCTGCTATTAACATCACATTAAAATATTTACTAAAAATTATTGACCAAATTTGGGCGTGGTCTTAAAAAAATTTTCACCTGCGGCGGGCTTTTTGTGCACCCCCACGTTAACATGTCACGAGCCGCCACTGGACTTCAGCACCCCCAGTGTTGACCGTCTAACTACGCCTATGCAGGGTGGTTCACAAAAGCATAGCGAATATAACATACATTTTTGGTCCTTATCATTTATAAGATAATAAACAAACAAAAATTAATATTTTAGTTGAAAAGTTTTAAAAACCTTTCATCCATCGTTAATACTTTTTCGTCGATAAATGCTCAAAATGTTGTCCATTTACTATTTGGCAATATCCTAAACGCAAGTAAATGTCTTATTCATGCTTTCAACTCAACATTTGCCGGTTTCGTACAAGGAATATAAATTTGAAATTTGGTAATAATAATAATAAATAATACAGTGTGACTAGTAAAGTCCGCATCATATGGGATTTTTTTATTAATAGTTTTATTCGAACTTTGACTTTGGCATCAAGTACTGCTTCGAGCGAGATGAAAATTAAAAAAAAAATAGTACCTAGTCACGTGATTCACATTATCTGTCAAATTTTAATTTTTTCCAAAAAATAATTCAAACGTGGGGTTATTTCTGAAAATATCAAAAAAAGTTATTAGAAAAAGTTTTTTTAAATGCAGTTTCTAGCTCACATGAAAAATTTCGGCTGTGAAAGATAATTTTAATTTTTTAACCCATATTTTGTAAATTGCACCGCTTTTGCAAAATAAGACTCAACGCAACCTACATAAAACTTCTTGGTTTTGACAATCCTTTATTTCAGATACATTTTCTTTAAAGTAGCGCCATATTAAATGTGTGTTTTTCTACAAAATCAAAATTGGGCTATTAAAATTTGGTCGCATGTGATGCAAAGTTTATTTGTTTTGGACCCTGTATAAGGTAACTTTATAAAATAAGTATTTTTGAAACGTAGTTTGTGTCTGAAAGTAATACACCTTAATATTAAGAAAAAAAATAATACAGTGTCATCAGTAAAGTGTTCATTAGTGTGTACAGCAGAAAATAAAGACCAACTTGTGCAATCTATGAATAAGGATCTGGAATCATATTTTCAGTGGCTGTGTTGTAACAAATTAACTATTAATATTAAAAAAACTGTATATATGATTAATAAACAACAAGGAAAAAAGTCATTCAATCCAACTATTAAATTAAATAATCAAGTGCTTACCCAAGTTATAGGTATAAGTATCTAGGACTCACAATTTCTAATAATTTAACTTGGAGCTTTCATATCAACAAAGTTATTGATAAAGTGGCCCCTATTATTGGTGTCGTAAAAAGATGTTCACACCAACTAAATGACAATACCCGATTCCTGCTATACAACAGTTTTATAGAACCTCATTTCAGATATCTGCTGCCGTGTTGGGGAAATGCAAGTGATTATCTTATAAAGACTAAAAATACTGCAAAATAAATCAATTAAAACTTTATTCGGTTTAAACTATTTTACACCAAGTGAAAATGTATACAAACAATACCCTTTTCTAACACTTAACCAATTAAAAACACTCGAACAAAGTAAATTAATCTATTGCGTACAGAACAAACTGCTTAAAACAAACATTGATGTAAAACAAAGTAAAGACTTTTACAACTATAAGTTTGCGCTCAGAAGTACTTTTGCAAGAACAAAGAAAAAACAAAATTCGCCTTATCAAAAAAGCATTCAAGTCTACAATACCATACCCCCTCAACTACTGGAGGGACAATAAAAAAAAGTTATTCATAACCTGAAAACGTATATTAGAGACAATGTAGTTTAAATTAAGTACATATATAATAAATAATTGTCAAAAATTGTAAGCTTAGGCCTCGGTACCAGGTCCTTCTGATTCGAGGTCAGTAATAAACAATTAATTAAAAAAAAAAAAAAAAATTAGTGGTGAGTAAAAAATCAAAATTATCTTATTCAGCCGAAATTTTGCATGTGGGCTAGAAACTGCATTTAAAAAACTTTTTCCTATAACTTTTTTCGATATTTTCAGAAATACCCCACTTTTGAATTATTTTTTGGAAAAAATTAAAATTTGACAGATAATGCGAATCACGTGACTACTATTTTTTTGCTTAATTTTCATCTCGATCGAAGCAGAACTTAATGCCAAAGTCAAATTTCGAATAAAGCTATTAATAAAAAAAATCCCATATGATGCGGACTTTACTGGTCACACTGTATAACTTAATAATAATATGCACTTTAAAAATAGTCAATAAAAAACTAGGGTTGCCATATCTCCAATTTGGGCAGGGTTCGAAAATATCATGATATTTTCGAAAGTATCATATCAAAGGATATATTATTATATCCGACATATAAATCATTTTAAGATATTTCTATTTAATGAAAGAACAACTATTTCGATCAAAAACATACTACTTATCTTGAAAACTAAATATTTTTGTAGGATACTTATTAAAGTAAACCGACTTTAAAAAAAATGACCTAAACTAATGAGTAATGACTAAACAGATAAATCACAAAGGTTATTAATTATAAGATATCCAATAAAAAAAAGGTGAACATATTTTCAAAACGGACCCACCCTTAATATTAGTTAAAAACATAAAAACTTTTTTTTGTTTGATTTGTCGATTGATATATTCTGAATAATCGAAATTTAATTATTGAATATATCGTGATATATATATCAAACTATAAATATCATGATATATATCACGATATATATCCTCCGAACCCTGAATTTGGGACACACTGTATCAGTATTTTTTTGATGAAAATACCATAACTTAACTGAATTTGTTCCTAGTTACAAACTCACATTGTATAAATGTTTTTTTTTGCATTATATCTTAAATTACCAGTCTTGCTGATTTAGTATTTTCTCATCAAAATATTAGGTTTCCTGAACGTGTAACCTAAATGTTTTAATTTATTAAATAACACTGTATATTTTGAGAATTGTTTTCTTATCATACTATGTAATTTTTACCTATAAGTAAATATTAATAATTAAAAATGTAATTTCCTTACCCTTCTCTTTCCTTTTCATTGAAGAGATTTATTGAATGATGCCATTTGTAAACTATTGGAAATTTACATCTATCAATATTACACTCTGCATATCTTAAAGCATTGTAAACTAAGCAGTCTGTTTTTGTGGGATATGCCCTAAAATTACATATTTACATTCAAAAATGTTTTATACAATGGAAAAAAATGTGTCATATCGTAAAATAAAAATATGTCTTGGATTTTTTTTTTTTTTGGAATCTTACAAAACTCAATATAATTGCAAATACAATTTTTTTTTAATGTAGCATATTGTATAATATATATACATACCCTTCTAAAAACACCTCCAATTTGGGCGGCTCGGCATCACTAAACTGTTCTTCAGATTCCGAAGAATGTCCACTGCTAAGCTTGGAAGGAGATGCAGGAGGCGTGTAAAATTCATCATCAGTATCGGACTTAGAACTATCGCTAAAATTTAATGTCGGAAAGCGAAGGGAAATTATTAAAAGTTTTGTTTACGAGCATGCAGAATTGATCACTTTTCTGCATGCATATTTATAGATTTACTTTTTTGCGTGTAAAAATAATAATAATAAGTTTATTTAAAATTTTTGAATTTTTTCATTTATTTCAATATTAATTCATATTTCGTGGTAGGTTATTTAGGTTTAAAGTAAAAGGAATATAATTTGTTTTATTAAGATTAATTATCAAATCAATTTTTTATAATTTTAAAATTCTTTTTAATTTTATTATTTAAGTTGTCCCAATTTGTCTCGGTATAAAAAATTGTAGTATCATCTGCAAAACTATGAATTTGTCCTTCGCAATTTATACTAAATAAGTCGTTAATATAAATATTTAACAATAATGGTTCTAAAATTGTTCCTTGAGGAACACCATAATTAAATACTTTTGGATAGCTTTTTTCTTTATCTATTTGAACATAAGTTGGTCTATTTTTCAGATAATTTTTAATTAATTCTAATTGCATTTCTCTAAATCCAATATTTTATAACTTTTTAAACAGTAAATTATGGCTAACTGTGTCAAAGGCTTTTGCTAAATCTAGAAAAATACTAATACAAGGTTTGTTATTATCTAGTGCATCATATATTTGTTCTGTTAGATAGCAAATAGCGTTTTGTGTTGATTTATTTTTTTGAAACCCAAATTAAGTTGGCTACTACAAACATTTACAATTTATAAAAATACTGGCTATCAAAAATGAGCAGCGGGTACTACTATACTATACAACATACTAACCAATAGAACCTTTATTATTATGCCCTATATTATTTTCAAAAATAAATTTCTTTGTCGCTTTCGTCCATTATTTCGTTCTGTTTCAATAAAAACGTCCTAGCTCTGTTCAGGAAAATAATAACAAAAATATAAAGTCATCATCGTAATTAAAAAATCTATTCCATTACAGATCGTTAATAATAAGGCTCACAGAATCTTTCCATGGACTTTAGCGTTAATATAACACGTTAGGGTTAGAATTTATTGAAATACGTCCTGTTTCTTTGTACCAAGCGAAAAAGTTGTCTAAGTTTTTTACTTATATCTCTTTCTCTAGCTGCAGGGGCAAAATTTAACAAAACGCGTACTTGCTTATTTTAACAGTTAGTATAGCACCAATATATCTTAAAATTATAGACAGTTATAGGAGGTACCTCCCTCAAAATAGGCTACATTCCTTTTTTCAATTCCTAAGTGCATTTTGAGAAAATGAGGAAACAGAAATACAGAAATTTCCATAAAAATTTGCACCCCCGTTTTTACCCCCAAAGGGGTTGATTTTCAAAAAATCCCTTCTGAGTGAATGCCCACATTATAAGAAGAAGACATCCGTGAAATTTCACGATTCTAAGATTACGAGTTTAGGCTCGGCGTTATCAGTCAGCCAGTAACTTTAAAAATTTATATAATAGTATAGATTAGATTAACAGTTTAGACCAATGACTTAAATTTTTTGATATCCTATGAAAAAAATCCTATTTTCTTACCAATTTTTTTATTATAAATATACGAGCTAAAAATAGCAACTAAGAATCAAGAATTACCTCTAAATATTTTGCCTAATTTACCATGTCTATCCTAACTTGTTAATAACTTTTATCTAGAAAACATTTACATCATAGTTTAAGTAAGAGTGTTTTTAAAATTTTCTTGAAGACCATTTTTTTTTTAAATTATCCTTAAAAGCATTACCGCTGATAAATGGGATGAATGTACGATTAATATTGCGAAACAAGTGAAATATTAATGAATGTTTTAATAAATAAGAAATCATAAACAAGTAGTTATTTTGTAGTTTCATCCTCATGGTTATTAAAAAAATATTGTTCTCGACACATGCGAAAACTATATTTTCGCACTTAAGAAATCAACCATTTTCAATATTTAAAGTGTCAATCTTTCAAAAAAAAATGTCGAAAAAAAATTGAAACCCATTTTTGATCACAGCTTTGTCAATAATCCGATTTAAAACAATCCGACCTCTGTTCCATGTTCTAACCTTTACGTTTCAAAGTCAAAAAAATTCCAATATTTTTATAACATACATAACAATAGGAATTTGTATCGCATTTTTTTTTCATTTTTGGACATTTTTTTTTAAAGATTCTTTCAGAATATTCCAATTTTCCAAAAATTTTTTTTCGAAAATTTTACTTCTGAAAATAATTACCTAGATCCGCTCAAATTAAATCCGAAATCGCCATTGCCGCCGATCATGCAGCTCGGTGTCAAAGCGTCATCCCTAAAAAGTTTCTTGGAAATGCTTTGGTAATCGATTCTTCTTCGCCTATTCAAACTGTTTTTAAAACTACCATTTCTTGACAGACTATTTCTTTTCGGCTTCTTTGGATGGAAAATGCAGTTACAAACGTCGAATATATCCCACGCATGTACTGACAAATTTTCTTCACTTAATTCATCAATGATCACAGGAGATTCCAGACAACTTTTTACCCTTGATAGGAGACATACTACCTAAAATATAAATGAAAACCACACATCGAAGGGTTACTTTCATAGGAGTTTTTAAAATGATTAAACTATTTTTGTTTGTATACTTGTATATTTTTCCTAATGCGCCTATGAAAAATTGAGTCTTAAAATTTTTAATATTTGAAATTTTTTGACGACTTATTTATTTTATTTATATATTAACATGTTATAAATGTAAAGTTGTCTTATGTTCAACTTTTTTGTTTCTGAATATAATTATTTTGAAGGATAAAGATAATCGTTATTGAATATAATTTTTAGAAACCTTTTTTGTAATATTTCTAATTTTTTAACTAAAGATCTATTTATTCCTCCCGAACCTAAAATTCCGTGATTTAAATAAGTTTTAACTAACGCGTAATATAATACTTCCATATGTCTTACATTTAAAAATTTTTTAATGCTTTTAAATCGGTAGCAAACTTCTTAATTTCTTAATTAAGTATTCTAAGTGAAAATTCCAATTTAAATGTTATTATTTGGCAATAAGTCACCCTATTATATTCGAGAATAACAATGGGCCTTTTCACTAAATTTTGATTTTGGTAGTAGTGTATAAAGGAACAAAAAATAAAATTTTCTGTGTTTTTACTTTTCTATACTTTTAAGCCATAACTGAGAAAATAAATAAATAAAAAAACTCCTTGAATAAAAACACGGACTTAAACATACCTACGTCATCGCGCCGGAAGATTGATGCACAGAGGAATGATAGGAATACCCGAGTCGCTGGCTTAAAATATCAAGAATTCACAAAATCAGCAGCTTGACAGTGTTGCCGATACTCTCAAAAATCATTTATTATAGTTTATAGTACCAGTGTAATGGTAATTGACTAGCAATTATTAGTAATTATAATATACCAGTTTTCCATTCAATAGCTGCGGAATGAATTATTTTACCAGTATTATGTTTATATTTATTTAAAGTATCCAAATAAAGTTCTAAGAAGAAAGTATATTATTAAGATTGTAAAACTTTCTACATATGGCAACAGTGGCTTAATTTGCCGATGGCAGTTCGACAGATCAGCATTTACGCGTGTGCGAAGTTAAACGCATGCGCTCTAGCAAGCTTTAAACATATCTACGTCATGAGTCGCGCCTGTTTTGAGATTTTCAAATTGGTTGAATTTTACCCGGTTTTTACTGTGCTGAAATAAATTAATGTTATGACCTAGCAATAATTTTATTGATGAAAAATACTTATTATAGCACCGACTAAACAATTCAAATGCCAAATGTATCAAATTTAAGAATAGTGAAAAGGCCCATTGTATAACTTACCTGTTTTCTGTATACTGTTGGTTTACTCGTTTCTTTGCAATTTATCCCCTCATCGTCTGACGAAAAATAATCCGACCTTTTCACTATACTCTCCAAAATGGACTCCAGTTTACGGATCAAAATAGAATCATCACAGTCTTTATTACTCTCCAAAACTTTCTTAGTTATAAGGTGTGCTAAGCGTGAATGAACTTTCTGAAAACTGACCCAGTCAGTAAATCTCTCATCGTCCATATAACTATTCATCAATAACTCAAGAAGTTTAATGTCAGTTTCCAGATTTTTAGCTGTATTTTCATATTGGCATTCGGTACTGTGCAAAATGGTTAACACACTGGTCAAAATGCGATTAGAAAAAACTTGACAGGCCTTGTCCACATAGACTAGGGGGCGGCACGGTTGTTTGGAGTCCACGGCATTTTTCCAATCAGCTAAGAACATTGATGTGGATTCCTCTATTTTGCAAGCTGAAAACGCATTACAAAGACTAGTTATAGGACTCACCACAGTTTCAGATTTTGATACTAGCGGAGAAAATACTTCAAATGGGTCGTGCAGATCTGTTCTCTTACTCTGAAGATGCTTCTCTAACATTTCCAGTCCGTCTTCTGATGTGATATCGACAAAGCAATTCAAGAAGTCCCAATACTCTTTCCAGGATACATTGTAATTATTAGCTAGTTTCTTCCCAATTCTTTCGAGTCCCTTTTCTGGATCTTTAAGTCTAAGCATGCTCAAATTGTCATTTTTTTTTCCATTTGGAGACAGAACATTACGTGACCTAGGTGGCGTTTTCCAAACTCTTCGAAATGATTCTGCGTCTGTTTTATCCATTGGTCCAGCATAAGCATGTATTTCAAATCTTGGACTCAGAGGGTCCCTGTTTAGAACCTAATTATGGAGAAAAATTTTATTCAACATTTAAAAACCAATATTAATTCTGGGGTCCTGATCGTTTGTTATTGTTCGTAGTCAAAAACGTGCTCTTAAAATACTTGGTTGAGCATCACTGCTTAGGTTATTAGGCATACTCATTGTTATAACTTCAACAAGTTTTCTTATTTTAGATCTACATTATACAATACTTGGGTTTTTAATTAGCAATACTTAAATGAAAAATCAGTGGATAGTGGTTGCCAATTTTTTCAATACTTATGTAGTACTTACATCAAAACAACTGTGGCACTGGTACTTAAAATTGTTACTTAAGTACATAGTAGTTTACTTAGGGTACCGAATGGCTGTACTCATACTTTTTAATTACTGGACAAGTTATTATTTATATTAAATTTAATACTTTGATTTTATTAAAAAGAAGTAAGTACTTCAGCAATTATAAAACTACTGAAGTACCTACTAAAGTAGATAAGTACTTAGTAGCTCTGATGTTAGTATATGTACCTGCTTCTTAAAAGCTTTGTCAATAAGAATTATTTATGTATATTCTTATGATTTTATAATAACTATTGGCTTTAACTTAGGTCCTGTCTAACTAACATTACCACTACAAAAAAGGGGTAGGCAATAAGTGACTTACTGGTGGGCTTGTAGGAGAAAATGGCTCACCAACTGCGGGTGACATTGTATTGTCTTCAGTTCTTAACACTGGAACATAGTAGTTATCACATAATAATTGCTGTATGCGTTTCTTTACCCCCGCAGGTGTTTTACCATCAGCTCGTTCACAAATAACCTAAAATAATTTTTGGAAATTAATTAATTTATAAATATTTATTTCCATTAAATACGTAAGTATTTTATTTTGGTAAATTTTAAAATTAAATTAAAACTTGTCAAAGTGACCCATAAGAATAATTTCAAAATGCTAGTAGGCCCTATAACAAATTGAACATACTTAATACCTATTGGTCAAAACCAAAAATAAATTCCCTGTCGAAGAATATTTTCAACAAACTTTGAAAACAATAATGGTGAGATTCTGTAATAAAATTTAAATCGATATAATTTTTCACAAGTATCCGAGATTTCTGTGACATTTGATTTATCCTAAGAGCACCATAAGTTTCGAGATAGCAATGTAAAACCAGTTACAAAATTCCCCAAAGGGACTTGTTTACTTAAATTATCAGAAATCTTACATCTTCAGCTAATTTTCCATGTGTATTTCTTTTGGTTCTGTCACATTCTGGATAAGATAATAAAATTTCTATTACTTTATCTGCACCCCATTTTGAGGCAATATGCAGGGGTGTATCATTAAAGCCCTTATTTGGAGTATTTAAATACAGATCAAGTAACATTTTACATCTCTGATCAGCATTTTCTTGATTATCATCTCCATAAAGTTTCTTCACAAATTCCGACCTACTTATAGTGTTTAAAACAAATTCGATTATAGCTACATTTTTAACCTTGGCTGCAACATGAAGTGCATTTAGTCTTGCTCCTTCCTAAAAGACCAAAACAAAGGAGTTAAATCAGGCAGAAATAGGACCACCTAGAGAAACTGGCAGTTGCCCCTACCTTGAATCGTACTGGCAACTTTTTAATGCTGTAATTCATTTAAACATTGTACTAGGTATGGTGTTTCATTACAAAGTTGACAAAGTAATCTGTTAAAGTGTATGTTGCACAAATAAGAATGAGGATTTGAACTGACAAGGACAATTTTCTAGATAAATATGCACTACCTGTAAAATTGATGGAGTATCTCCACTGCTTACTAAATAGCGAGGATTTAGTTCTATCATATCCCGAATAGAATTAAGATTCCCATTTTCAATTTTTTTCCTAAACTCAGTAAGTTCTTGTGGTCTTGGAGTTCTGAAAGGACTGGCCTTTTCACCTACAGCAGATGCAGATTCTTTTTTTTCAGCATCGACTCCGTCAGTTGTACTAGTAGAACCATCTGCACCATTTAAAGAGAATTCGACAGCTTCATGGTAAAATTGAAAAGATTTAAATCTAGATTTTTTGTGCTTCTTTGCTACTTTTAAAGCAGCTTCTTTATCCTCAAATACATGGGCTTGCCCATTATTGTTATCATTGGGAATATTTACTCCAAAGTAAACAGTATTGGCTTTAGTTGTACTTTCAGGCTTGTCTGTGCCATTGAGGTTCAAAGCTTTTTGAGTCGGATTCATTGAGGGATCAAATGGGTCCTAAATTATCTAAAAAATGTCAGTTTAGGAACCTACATTTTCTTAAAGATTTGTAGAATAGAAGTGACGGCAACGTACCTTAAAATAAGTTTATTAATAACAAGTACCTTTCAAAAATGTCACACATAACTTTTAAAGAATATTCCACAAACATATAGCTAATATTTACAATTTATCACGTTTTAAACTGTAAAAACTTTTAATTTTGACACTTCACATTTTGCCGTCGTTCACCTACGGAGTTATCGCTTATCGCCAAACTCTGCTTCCATTAACGATCCGTAAAACGTAACTTTACTGCAGACCAGCATAGAGAAAAAATTGGTATTACTTAGCTTGATAAAGAGACCCTGGCGACAACTGTCAACCTATCATTCCTCTGTGCCTAGCGAGACAGTTGACTTCAACCCTTTATTTTTCTGTGGTTGGCTTGGCCCATTTCCATCATTCCTCTCAATCCTCTGTGACCTGACCGAATTCTAACTTAACCCTGTGCTTAACCCTACTATTATAAATGTATAATAATAAATTAAAAGTTTAAATTTAATGTAGTTTTTAGTTTTCAAATTTTAAAATGAATACATTAAGGAGGACAATATTTGCTTCCTCTACTTTAATAAAGAATTTCAAAGGTATTAGGCAGTATAGCGGTAGCCTGTATGAACCAGAATATTTGGAGGTAAGTCCTTACCTTTTTAAAAAAAGTTTAAAAAATATGAGGCAGGGATGAAATAAAAGCAATAAAAAATGTGTACAAAGGTTCTTCACCACATAAATAAAAAACAGTTAGGTTGAATAATCTCTTGGTTTACCAACTCAATTAAGTAGGGTATATTATGTAAAGTTATCTCTATGATATTTCCTTCCAGGGAATGCATTCAAAGTTTCCACTATATGATACATTAAATATTCAGTTAAGAGGTTATGACTATCCTATATTAGAAAATTATCAGAAATATTTACATAATCTTATTAAAAATATGGAGATCAATGTCGAAGACTGCTGGGCCTCTCCAGCACAAGTCATGCAAATATCCACATACAAACCACAAAGTGAAGTTATTGGTTCCCAATATAAAATTAATATTTATGAAAGAACGGTGCAAGTTACAGATGTCTCTACACTTCAGGTAAGACAATGATGATTATGCGTAAAATTCTACCAGATTTGTATTGTTCTTTTAAGTACTTACAGGTGTTGGTATGTATTATGCAATTAAATAAGTTCCCCTTTCTTATAACTTAGAATTTCTATTATTATAGGACAGCCTTTTCAATTTTTAGCTGCCAATTTTACTCAGAGTTATTGAAGCCAGTACCCCAGGTGGCGTCACAGTGCATGTAGTACCTCATGAAGACTATCATGAGGAAAATCGTTACATACCTGACAGTGAATTAACAGCACTCAAGCATGAATTGGATGAAATGGGGGGCCCTTTAAAGAAAAAGTAGAACTAACTTATATGAATAACATATTTTTACATTACATAGTTTTTATTATTTAATAAAAGTTAAATTATTTTTTAAAGTTTAATTTAGGTACACTAGTACCAGTAGTACCTATTCATCTGCGAGCGTTTAGAAATAAGTTAAACTTAAAAAAATTTATATCTATAATAAAAAAAACCCTAAGTAGGTACTTAAAAATGCTCTAAAATTAGGTATAGGAAATTATATTGATTAGTAAATATTAGAACACCAGGTGATTCGCAAAAGTGGCTAGTGGTCCACAAATTTGGGGATTTTTAAGATATATCACAAGAATTATAAGAGAAAGAAAGTAACAGCCTGCATTTTCGCTATACACTTATATTTTGATAATTTTTTAAGCTAAACCACTTTTGTTTATATTAAAAAATTGTTTACAAATAATATATATGAGATATTTTATCTGATTGGCGAAAGGCAAAGTCACGCCACGAAAATTGATTTTCTTGATCTTAGTAAACCTAACTTACCCTTAAGTAAGTAGGTACTCAACTTAAAAAAAAGATACCTTTAACGCCTGAAAACTACTTTTTAATAAAAATGTTATTTAATTTTCTTTTAAACCTCCAAACAAACAAGATTATTATCAAAATTTGGTGGTCCGTCTTCTATAATCTCACCATTCGACATTATTGACAAAAAAAAAACTATCACCGCATTCCATATTTAAATTTGATCCCTTCTTTTAAAACTTAATTTTTTTAAATTTCTTATATTTGGACCTCCTAGAGAATTAAAAATAGTTATTAAAATTGAGGAAACAGAAAAAAGTTATGTGCTAAGCTAACACACAAAGTTAATGCTGGTTGAAGAAATCTCCACTTTTCAGGGTTGGCAAATATCATCATATTTATATAAATATCCAAATATCCAAATTTGGATATTTATTTATATATTATTTTTAAATTATTTCATCTGTTTTCTGTAAAGATATAATATTTTAAAAATTCAAAATCACTTATTTTATTATAAACCTGTAAATTTGTATTTCAATTCTATTAAATGATAGCTGCTATCGCAATAACAAGTTTTTTTTATACTCCTATGTTAGGAATGTAAAATGTAGGTAAAAAATACAAGTTTATGAATATGAACACATCATATATTTTTGCTTTTAACTATGGTTCAACTTAAAACCCAGAATTACTGGGCTTGTTAATTAAATCAAAATGAACCCAAACTGGATTTTTTTATTTTTGGCATTATAAAATTTTTATTTCATAAAACAAACAGCAAAATATTGCTCCGTGCAATCAGAAATCGGAACTAAATAAAAATGCCACGCGGCAAAGAACTACAGGTGGACAACGTCTCGGAAAGATGGGGAATCAGTATCACCGCATAGTAAGCAGCATAATACATACGCTGTTGCCGGCCCAGCGGCAGCGGGGCCATATTTTTATACTGATGAATAGAACTTTAGAAAGAAAATATTGATTTAAATATGATATTTATCAATCGAAATATATATCAGGATATTTATCACGTTTATACAGTGACCGGCAAAGAGTTCGCAACATATGGGAAAAATGTTTAATAGCGGAATATTGAAAAATCTTTTTTGGGGGATTGGATGTGCATGTCCCATAACCTTAAAATCGATTTTGACATACGTCACGTGACCAATGGTATGGCGGGAAAGTTGAAAAAACCAATATGAAATCATCATAAATCAGATAAGTTGATGAGATATCGAAAAAATTCCAAGAATAAAAAGTGCTTAGAATTCCATTAGAACTTTAAATACAATGTTTGGGATATCTACTTAAAAAAATATAAAATCGAATATTTTTGTAAATATTTTTTTATCGAATTAAAAATTTCCATATTTTTCCTTTCTTAAAGCTTCATTAAAGTAAAACTGACATCTGGTGACCACAACTAGAAATATTCTTTTGTTTTTCTGACAATTTGGAGCAATAATTCAAAAAATTCGTTTACACTTGGATACCAGCTGTTACAATAGTCTATTTCTAATAACCTTATCGATATTTTTTATATCGAAATATTCTATTATGTTAAGAAATCCTTAAATTCATTAATTCAAAGCAAATTTTATTTATAACCGTAAAAAATAATTTAAATTTTTATTAATTTTTAGATTTTTTTAAAGATTTCTGCGAAATTCAAAATTATTTTTTACGGTTATAAATAAAATATTCTTTGGATTAATGAATTTAAGGATTTCTTAACATAATAGAATATTTCGATATAAAAAATATCGTTAAGGTTATTAGAAATAGACTATCGCAACAGCTGGTATCCAAGTGTAAACGAATTTTTTGAATTATTGCTCCAAATTGTCAGAAAAACAGAAGAATATTTCTAATTGTGGTCACCAGATGTCAGTTTTACTTTAATGAAACTTTAAGAAAAGAAAAATATGGAAATTTTTAATTCGGTAAAAAAATATTCGATTTTATGTTTTTTTAAGTAGATATCCCAAACATTGTATTTAAGGTTCTAATGGAATTCTAAACACTTTTTATTCTTGGAATTTTTTCGATATCTCATCAACTTATCTGATTTATGATGATTTCATATTGGTTTTTTCAACTTTCCCGCCATACCATTGGTCACGTGACGTATGTCAAAATCGATTTTAAGGTTATGGGACATGCACATCCAATCCCCCAAAAAATATTTTTCAATATTCCGCTAATAAACATCTTTCCCATATGTTGCGAACTCTTTGCCGGTCACTGTATATCCTACCAACCTCACTTTTTTTAAATCGGTTTTAATTCGATTTTTGGATCAATGCATTTAGACCTATAGATTTCGGGTTGTTCCACAGTCAATAAAACGGCAATGTCAGTGCTTTAAATAAATATTTTATTTCAAATAAAAACAATTATTTTTGCACGTTGTACCCCAAAAAGTAAAACCACAGTTTTTCATAGTGCTGTGAGTAAAACCAACAAAAATTACTTCAGATATATTTTAATCGTTTTCGAGTAATGCGCAACTTTGCGAATGCAAACCCTGGATTCAGGGTGCCATATGATATTATTAATATTAAGTTGGTTAACATCAGTTCGCATTATGAATATTTGCAATTTTCATGAAAACAAGTAAATGAGCTATGGGAAAGCAATACCAAAACAAATACTTTAACTATTATGTAGTGTCGAATAATCATGTATATTATTTTTTTTAATATAAATTTGATAGCTCAAGTAATTTTTGAGTTCACGTTATAAATGGTAATTGCTTATTTAATATACGACTTATATACGATAACGAAATTCGTCGATAGGTTGCCGGCATTAAATATTGTTTAGTTACATTTAATACAGACAAAAAAGTAACATTGGTAAAATTTAGATAACTTTATAGAGTGCAAATTAATTATTTTGATTTTACCACCCTGGGATACAAAACTATTACAAAAAAAATCAATAAATCCCTAGGTACTGTAAAAAATACTTTTTATGATCATACTATATTCCCTCATGTAAATAGGTTTAAAATAAATAAAAATAGACTAGAGCAAAAATTAAAAAAAAATCTTTTGAAGGTGCATATATACTAAAGCACACAATGGAAGAAATGCAGCAAGTTTTAAAACTTTTTGTTCCAGACTTTTAAGGTCTATTGTTGCGGCTACACTTCTTATACATTTTGTCGGAAGACCACTCAAGACCAACCTTCCCACCACCCCCCAATTCCCATGTCCAACATTCTCTCCGTCCAACTTCGTTAACACAATTTTAGAGCAATACGTTTAGCTAGTTCAGTGCAAACGAACGTACCCAATATTTATCTTAAATTGCTCTAGTCTATACGCATCTTCTAAAATACACAGTAGAAATCACAGAATAGTACTAGAATGTGCATATTATATACAGACAACCACGCCTATGGAACTACCCAGTTTTTATTTTGCATTTACAAAAACAAGTATTTATATTGCGAATAATCTCAGTTAATAGTAGGGGAGCCCAACAGGGGATTTTGGGATTTACTCCAGCGCGGCAGATTAATATATGGGGGATACCTTGCACGCTGTTGAGTACCTCTGCCATGTCTAAGCCCTCTATATAGTGCCGCGCGTGTACGGCAGCTGATCAGAATAGTAAAAAAAATCGATAGCTGGATTTACTCGAGCGCGTCAGATTAAGGTGTGGTGGGTTAATTACATGCTAAAGAGTCTGCATTTCAATAATCTGACGATTTGAGCGTGACTTAAGGGAGTGGGAGGGTCACAAACTTGCAAAAAAAAACGTCACATGGACTTTCTCGAGCGCGGTCATTTTTTTAAATTTTGAATGAAATAATTCAAGGATAACGGTAAAAATATAATCTATCGATTACCACAAGCCGAAGTAACAAAAATCGTCAATAAAGTTTATTAGCGCGTGCAGCTGCAGTGAAGCACTCCGCGCCTCAATGTCTCTTTCTTTATCACTCACTCTCTCGCACCGTCCCCACACTACTTTCCGTCAGCCATCACGCCATCACAGGCTGATCACAGCATTCGTGGGATTATATGTACAGGGTTATTATTTTTCATTTTAGTTTGTCCCACTTTTAAAAGCCTGTAACTTTTTTGTTTTTTGAGTTAGCGCGTTCACTCAAAAAGTAGGATGTAGAACTTTTGGCCAAGTATTTATGGGTTTTGTCAAAAATGACAGTAGGTGTCACATGTCACATTTAAAACCAAACATTTAATTTTTTTTAATGAGACACTCTGTATATTAGAAGCGCATTAGATGGTTCCTTTTCTTCCGATTTCAAAAATATAATACACCTATGCATTCTTCTCTGAATTCCATCAAAAATATGTAAAAATAATATTATTAAAAAGCATCAAAATAGTTATGAAACCGTTTTGTTGCTATGGATTTTGTCTTTATTTATATCGCAGTCTGTCACTCTTATTGTTATTACTCGTTCAGAATTTTGCACCAAAATATTTTTGTAATTTTGTAATTTTTTTTTTAAACGGTCAGATTAACAAAATCCCTCAAAATAATCGTCAGATTATGAATCAGCACGACCAGAACACCAAGCTGAACCGTCTGTATGAAAATCTGACGCGCTCGAGTATGTCAAAATAGCGTTTTTTTTTTGCATTTTCGAAAAGTCGCCACGAGCTTGCGTCACATCCGAATTGTCAGTCTATTGAATGGGAGCTTTCTTAGGGATCCCTTAACATCCCCTCTGAATATCTGACACGCTCGAGTAATTTTTTTTTCCCCCGTTTTTAACCCTTCCGTACCGCCGCCCCCACCATCAAAACCGGCAGATTAATGTAACTCCGTCATGAGAGTCACGTGGGGGCATATACACTATTAATATCTGACGCGCTCGAGCCCATGTGACTGTTTTTTTTACACTTTTGAAAGCCTGTAGTAACTCCCCCCACCGGTGAAAGGGTACACCTGATATGATATTTTTCCTTTCTACCATCCAATCTTCAAGATCCAATAGGTCCCCACGACGCTCTAGTAAATCCCCATTTAGCATCGTGGGCTCCCCTACTATAACTCGTGGATTTTACATGTTGTTTTTTAATAAAACCGTAGGAAAGGTGATTTTACAAGTTTTGAAGTTTTTTCTTTGTATCTCAAACATCACAGGGTAGAAAATACTAAGTGATTCCATGTACATTTGGCTGTGTATACCTCTATTTTTTAGTTGCAGTCATTCCTTTTATTACAGTTTACCTCACTGCTAACAAAAGGTTTACCTTACCGAATATGTCTAAATGCAGTGATCACGATGTATTCGACGTACATATTTTACTGACATTTACACAAAACATTACAGTGGTATGGCAGACACAATATTTAACTTGGAAAGCAATTTAGCTCTATTTAATCAGTTTATGACATTGACTTTGTATCTGCCTGCCATCTAGTTTTAGTCGTAAATTTAAACCATCGATATTAACGTAGTGTATATGGGCGAGTTTTTAACGTAATTAGTATCTGTCGTCGGTGTCATTGGAGGTAGTTTCTTTTTCGTTTTAATGTGTAATGTGTTTTATAAAAATGTCAAAACTGGAAAAATATGACTTAGTGAGTTTTCGCCGCAAGCCCACGATATAAGAAATACATAAAATACGTGAGCACTAAAGTATACTTATTTTAAAAACTAGCGCTAGATTGACCGATAGCTTAGTTACTTTTAAATAGCAAAGCAAAGCAACGGAGTTGAGGCTTTCTGTTAAAAAAATTATTTAATAATTTAAATTGTCAAAATATAAATGTTGTAATTAATGGTGAAAAATTGGAATTAGTGAACAGTTTTAAATATTTAGGGATAATCATTGATTCAAAATTAAAATTTTTTAATTATTTTGAAAGTGTCATATCGAAGATTGCCGGAAAAGTAGGTTAAAATAATCATTTTTAATTTAAGTTTTTTTTCTAAAAAAACTGTATTTAATACTATTATATTACCACATTTTCTTTATTGTTCTTCCATTTTATATTGTGCTAGTGAGGAAATATTTGACAAAAAATAATCATTTTTAATTTAAGTTTTTTTTTCTAAAAAAACTGTATTTAATACTATTATATTACCACATTTTCTTTATTGTTCTTCCATTTTATATTGTGCTAGTGAGGAAATATTTGACAAATTACAAATTTTACAAAATAAGGCAATGCGGATTATTTTAAATTGTGACAAATATACAAAAATAAATTTTATGTTAAAAAATTTAGATTGGTTCAATGTCAGAAATTTACTTTTTTATTTAGTATGTAAGTATCTATACATAAAATAAAAAATAATTTATTGCCTATTTGTTTAAAATTTTTTTGTTATTTTAATCATGACCATCATAATTATAAAACAAGAACTAATCAAAAATTTTTTTGTGAATAGAGAGTCTAAAACATAGCTTATAAGTCTATTTTTCATAAAGGTTTGATAGAATATAATAATTTGGAAAATTCTATTAAATTTCAAATATCATTAAAACTATTTAAAAAACTTTAAAATTACATTTATTTAAAAAACAAAATGAGACGTAATATTTGATACAATTTGCAATATGTTTAATATTTCTGTCTGTTTTTTTGTTAAAAGAAGGTTCCGTTATAAAAATTAAAAATAAATCTATAAAAATGCTGTTAAAAAAATGTATTAAAAGATATTTAATTGTAGCTTTTGGCTAAATAAAACATGTTACTACTACTACTACTAACTCGGCAAAGGTTTTTTCCTTCGCCCTTGCCGAGGTTAAGTATGTCTTGTCTCTATATTTCTCACTCGTCTATACAAAGTTGTTCGCGAAGCGTTCCTTTAATAACTTAGCAAAGCGAAGATTTTTACTTTACTTTGCTGTTTAAAAGAAGCAAAATGACATACATACATAATAACATACAATTTTAATTCTTATTGGGAAAAGCTCTTTCGCTATCGGTACCTAATTTTCAAACAAGGTTGAACCAATTTGATATAGGTAACTAAATGCAATGTCTTAATACATCATGACCGCAATAATAAAATAGTGTTTGAATTATTTTATTAAGCATCTATATTATTTCCTAATACATCGTAGCATGGTTTACAAACTGGAACGGCTTTTTGGGTCGTATGTCCAGGTAGAATGACTTGTTTGGTGATGCATCTTATGCAAAATATATCTCCACATTTTCGGCAGTAGTTCTGTAACGATTAAATATATTTCAAATGATTATTTGTATCTACCGTCATAAAAAAAATATTAAAGAAACTTTCTGGAATTTTTAACGTCATTAAATTTATTGCCAACCTATAACTTATTTCGCGTTGTTTTTTTTTTAGTTTATTATTTTATTAACTAACATTTAAATAAAATCATTATCGTCGGCACATTATTTAGGTATAATATCTGACATATCAATTTATTTCAATAAAAATTTCACACCTGTCATTCTAAGCCAATCACACACTTTCATTTCGACAGTTACCAATGACAACCTTCAAATTTTTCGGAAATTTTTCTCCTCCTGCCAAGCTAGGCGAACAAAATTAATAAGTGGAAATTTTTTCTTGACAGCTATCATATGATCCGAAAATCAGTATTCAGGATCAAATTTTGGTATTTAATGTTTTTATTTATTTTATAATACTAAATAAGTACAAATATTTATTTACCAAATATTTCTTTCATTAAGGCTAAATATTTTTGAAATTCTGGTTCAAACTCTTCTCTTCGTAATGGAGAATAACAAGGATAATGGTTATCTTCCCTTTCCACTTCTATCAGATGTCTATGTTTAATATAATAGATGTAATATTTGGATGCAATTTTGTTCTGCTGAATTCTGGTTTTTCTTAAAAAGGATGGGATATCTTCCTCCAAAATCTTCTGGATAGGTGAGAAAAGGTTTTCTTGTCGGGGATTTAATTCAGTTTTTCCATTAAACATTGCAAATACTTTAAATTTTTATGAGACATATTATTGTCCCCTATTTCAGAGCAAGATTTACAAACACCGTAGGGCTTAAAATTAGTTTCTTGATTGTTTACTGCCATGATTTAATTATTGTGAACTAAAGAAGCACGTTTAAGAAATAACTATCGACGTGACGTATTGTTTATATTGTTTACTGCCATGATTTAATTATTGTGAACTAAAGAAGCACGTTTAAGAAATAACTGTCGACGTGACGTATAGCAGAGACGATTTTGACATCACAAGCCTAAGCCTACTTGACTGTGGTATCTACTATCTACCTAGATTTTAAAAATTGTTTTATCTGGCATAACTAGCCTAAACTAGACTATACTATGCTTTCCCTTTGTTTTAGTAAATGAATTGTGGTAAAAATAAATAAAAAGGATAATTTTCACTTATATTTTTTGCATTTCGTTTAACTAAACGGTGAGGAAACTTTTTTTTGAAAGTTTAAGTATTCCCATAATTATGGATAATTTCAATAAAATAATTCAAATAAATTTTAGGTGTGAAATTTTCTTACCGAATCCCCCGCGTCCTTGAATTAGTATCCGGAAATTCTTTCTCAGTCACGCATTTTTCTAGAAAATTTTCCCTCGTCTACGAGTCGGGAAAATTTTCAAAAAATGCGTTCCTTCGGAAAAATTTCCGGAAATAATTCGAGCACTAGGGAGATTATAAGTGAAAATTCCACTCATGTACAAAAATTCCCATAAGAGGCGTGGTGTTTTCAAAAAATTACAGTGGAAATACCACGTTGCCTATATACCGTGGTATTTTCACTTGTGACCAATAAATCCTGTTGACGACACAATATTTGTTTTGTTTGTATTGTACGTAAATTACGCCGAAGTCCGTAGCAACCATGTTTTGGTATTTTTTTAAATTGCATTATTATAGTTCATATTTTTGATTCGAGAAATTTTCTCCCTAAATACCGCTCGTGCTTAAAAATTAACCAGATAATTTTTAAGTACTTGTGGTATTACCCCCGAAAATTCCACTCATGTACAAAAATTCCCATAAGAGCCGTGGTGTTTTCAAAAAATTACAGTGGAAATACCACGTTGCCTAGATAACGTGGTATTTTCACTTGTGACCAATAAATCCTGTTGACGACACAAAATTTGTTTTGTTTGTATTGTACGTAAATGACGCCGAAGTCCGTAGCAACCAAAGTTATCAAAAATATTTAGTTAGTTAAATCTATGTGTTTTAATTTAATTATATTATTAAATACGTGAAGTATAATGAATGTGATTAAATTCATGTTTTGGTATTTTTTTAAATTGCATTATTATAGTTCATATTTTTGATTCGAGAAATTTTCTCCCTAAATACCGCTCGTGCTTAAAAATTATCGGTAATTTTTAAGCACTTGTGGTATTACCCCCGAAAATTACATAAATTAATTTTTAACCAATTAGAAGGCTCCTTTTTGTTTACGTTGCGCGTTGCTGACAGCAATGGAAGATTATCGCGATAATTTTGGTAGTTCCTATTAACCTAATGAAATTAATAAGTGATAATTTTTCTTTCAAAAATTAATTGCTTTATATCTATTGGCAAAAGTCACTCAGAATAAAATCAAAATACATTTTGTTGCTAACTTATAACTTTTATTGATACTAACCAATTTGCTTTACATATCGAACACCGGGGCTAAAAGAGACACATAAAAAATTTAAGTAAACTCATCGGAAATATGTTTTTTTAAGTTTTATTTGAAACTATGTAGACATGTAATAATATCAGATGTTATCGTTGAAAACGAATTAATGTTTTTAATGTTCCCGAAATTTTAGTAATAAACCTTAGTTACTAACAAGTAAAATCAACTTCTGTTGTAAAAATACAGTGCGTCATATTAAACTAAACTCATCGGAAATATGTTTTTTAAAGTTTTATTTGAATTTAAAACTATAAAGACATTGGATTTCAGATAACAAATCTGTTATTTAGTGTTTCTCACATTTTAGTAATAAAAATGAGTTACTAACGGCTAAAATGAACTTCATTTCTAAAACTCCAATTAGTTACAATTAACTAAAGCCGCAGGAAATATGTTTTTGTAGCATTTTAGCAAAAAAATTACAATAAGAAAAAACTCCAATTTATGAAATTTTTTTACCGAATCTCCCACGCAGCAGAATTAATTCCCGATAATTCTGCTGCTAGGGAGATTATAAGTGATAATTTTGGAAGAATTGTATAGTGAAAGATCAATGACATAATACTGTTAACAAAACCTTACTCGAAGTTTCTCGCTATACAATTCTCCTAAAATAAGTTATGAAATTCTTTGAAATTTATTTAAATTTTGTGTAATAGCTAGAAAAAATAAATAAATCTACACGAAATAGGTTATACGTTGGCAAGCAAGTTATACAGGGTGTCCGAAAATTCCGTACATATAGTTCAAGGGGAGATTCTACATATTATAAAAACCTGAAAAAAAGTTCATAGGAATGTTGGTCCTGAATGTCTTATAAGGAGAAACATAGTATTTTATTTATAGAGCCTATAATGTATGCCATAATAAGCGAGGATAATATTTATATACAGGCTGGCGGTTTTTATTCTAGGGCATATAGGTCCGTTGACCGTCAGGAGCACGTTTTAAAATTATGTTGAATTATACAAGGTGATTCAAAATAAAGTTACAGATCAAAGTTGTAAATCTCCAGCCTCATAAATTTACGGCCACCCAAATGAAAACCCTAGAAATTTAGAAGAGTTTCGGGAAAAAATTACATTTTAAACTCTGTCGACTCCGGAAACACTTTCAAAGGTGGTTTCATGGAGTTCTATGATAGGTTGGGATATTGCGAAGCCCAAAAAGGTGGTCTATTTGAACACCTTACAAAGTAATATTTTTTTTAGATGTCTATTTTTCAAAATTTTTTTTTTTCAAGGGTTTATATATACTTAGTACCGTTTTCGTTAAAATACCAGCATTTCGTTTTTCACCATAGGCTAATAAAAACAAACAACTTAAAATAATCGTTGCATGTGCGATACAACACAAACAAAATTCCAAATATTACCGTACCTACTGATAGAATTTGAATTTATGTCGAAGAAGTTAAATTCTTTGTCGAATTTGTTTTAAATATTTAGTTCAATCCTCTATTTGACATGATTTTTTCTAGATGTTACCTTTTTACTTAAAGGGTCGAATGCTAAGGAACAGCTACATTCATTAATATTCCTTAAGGCCTTCCAATCAATCGCCACCGAATCAAACTCTTTGGATAGCTCATCCATCTTCGGCATATCCTGACTATGACCAACGTTTTCTTTTTCCTCTAAAACACAAACCTGCCCTCAATTTAAATTCAGATTATGGCCATTTTATTATATATAAAAACCTTTTGCAATAAATAAAGACCTTTTTATTATAAATAAAAAATACAACATTTATAGTAATTTTTGACTTGCTAATCAGGCGCTTTGATTGTGAGTAAATAATGCCTGCCAATGTCACTATGCCACCGTCAAAGTTGCTGGTTAGTTAATTATTATTAAAAACCTTTGTGCAATCCAACATAAACATTTTAAACACAATATTTTTTTTTTAAATCGACTATTTGTTGTATTTCTGTTAAGTTGGAATTTTTGAATAAATAATAAAAACCTAAGACAGGAATGTGCAAGCGGTTTCTCTCCAAGTTGTACCAGAACTGAGCTGTAGCTTGGTGTAGAATAAGTAGTGTAAAAAATGTTATTTTTAAATGTCACTATCTAATTTAAAAGTGTGTTTTAGGTATAGGAAATAGTATGTCATAAATCTGACACATGTAAAAATGTACCGATGTCCTTAAACTGTATGAACCTACTTATGAATCATCCAGTATTTTAACTTTATCCCATTTTTGTTAATACCTACTTTTTAACGGATGATCATGATCAGCACTCACACTCTCTAGTTCTTTGGATGTCCTTTCGTAGGTCAATTTATTGTCCAAATGAACGTTATTGCACAATTGTGGTTTTTCCGGTTTGGATTTCTTTTTTTCCATAGTTTTGGAAATAAGGTTCTTCACTGACGATATTCTCTGAAATAATAAATTAAAATTAGCAAAAGAGCTGCATTTAAATTAATTTCCAAGTATACGTACTATATTTTAAGATAAATTTACCTTTGTTAAATATTTAACATGGTCATCTAATGAAAATGAATGATCTGAAGTTGCCAAAAGTAAATCAGCTGTTTGTTCTCTGGGGTGCACGCCGCTTTCAAATCTATAGTACATACCTCTCCAAAATCTAGAACATAATAATAATAATAATAATAATAATAATAATAATAATAATAATATTAGCGACAATAAATTATATTTTGAATTGACATTGTTAAGCAAGAATTACAATATTAATAATCATGTGAAACAATTTTTTAAGTAATGACGTAAATTTGTAGCATGCAACTACCAGTCTCCTCTATTCGTTACTCAATCACTATACTGGGTGAAATTCCGTACAAACAGACTGTCCGCGGATAGGGTTTACAATAGCACAAATGAATGAAAAATTTTATTTTTCGGGAGTCATTTTCGATAAAAAGTTTTGCTTGTAAAAAAAATGCAATTTACGAAGAGAAAATTTTGATTTTTTATACAGGTTTCGCAAAAACTTCAAAAACATGATTTTTCTCCAAGAGTAAACTACCTTTATTTGTCATTTTTGACCAAAATGCCTATTAGAAAACCTATTTAGAATAACGTTTGTAATTTAAATCCGAGATTTAAAATAAATCTTCGATTTCTTAAGTTTTTTTAATTTTTATTAGAAATTTTGCTGCTCAATAAAAATATTATGATAAAATTTTATTACACTCTATTTTCATAATGGGTGGTGTGTATCTTATTTTAAAATTTAAATGCATTCCTACTATCTTTTGTAAAAACAAGGAATTTTTTTACCTTTTTATTACTTTGCTTTACGTATAGGGCAAATTTGAAGTTGTCAAATAGAATTTGATGTGTTTTGAAAATGTTAACTTTAGAACAAGGGGTTTATTTAGATCAATGTTACGGTGCGGGCGAAAGTTCTTAAGACTGAAAAATGTAATCAAATATACCCTAACGTCTCAAAAATGGGACTTCATAAATTATTAAAAATTTCAGCGAACTGGTTCAGTTTCCAATTAAAAAAAAACTATGATCAGAATGACGCAGCTTCCTTAATCGTATTGCAGTCTGTTGCTGACAATCTTACCCTTTCATTAAGAAACCGAGCTCAAGAACTTGATGTACCTAGTAAAAAATACACTTACATACATTTTTCTGAAGTGTTACTACACTTCTTCCCCTCTTAACGACTGATGTATTATTTCATGAGATTTAAATTGTATTCGGTGACTTTTACGATGTCTACGGCATATTCTTTTATCTTATCAAGTTGTTGTATTTGTCGCAATGCGCAACGTAAATAATTATTCTCTTGAAACGTCGAGTATTATGTTTTCGATTAAAATATTATTTAAAACCATAACTTACCTAATATTCTGTGGTATTAATTGAGGAACTAAAACACTTGGAGTTTCATTGCCGTCATAAAGAGGATTTATGTATTCATCTAAATGGTTTGCCATGAATCCCCATAAAGAATATGTTCTTTCCGGGAGTCTAAAAATTATTTTTTTCTGGAAAATGTGGCAAAATCAAAGTTTCGCCAAATTAGATTCTACTATATTATACTTTCCTGGAGACGTATCATCAAACAGAATGATTATTTTATAATATTTTTAGTTTTAAAAGGTGTTTTATGCATTTTTGTTTGCGCCTATTCACACCATGTGGACCCACATATAAAAAAAAGTAGAATGCTTACTAGGCTGTACAAATGATACACTGTATCTTTTGTACTAACGTATTTTTGGTTTTTATAGGTTGCAATTCACCAATTTGAGTTGGCAGCATTATTCCAACTGACAACTTCGTAGCGATCGACGAGCGCTAACTTTGGAAATACAGGGTTATGTTATTTTGTTTAATGAATGAGCAAAAAAAAACTATAATAGCTGGACCACACAACAATTTCAAAAAAAATTAACTTGTCAGACTTCCATTGCCTTTATTTTGTTACTTAACACAAGGTCTGTCTTAAATACTATCCATGTGCAATGAAGCTTGATGACTCCGCCGACGTGCTTATTGGAGTGTGAAGTTTGAGCTGTTGGTTTTGGACAACAAGAGGCTTAGAGAGGAGGAGAGAGGGATATTTATACTTGGTTTACTAAAGATATGGGAAAGACCTCTTCCCGTACGAGTTAAAGAACATCTGAAACATACTCAAAGAGGTGAAACTTCGAGATCAGGTATAGCGGAACGTGTATGGACCAACCAACATAATATACAGTGGTCAGAAGCCAAGGTTTTGGACACGGAACAGCACTGGAGAAAACGAAAATTCAAAGAAGCAGCTTTCATGAATCAAAATACCCATTACTAAGACATCTCTTATGGGGAATAAGCATTCTACTTTTTTTTAGATACCTGTGGTGTCGACCCCAATTCATATTTAAATTAATCACATACCTTAAATCAATTCGATCTTTTTCACAATTTCCAATAAATGTCCCGAACTGACAAGAATGAACATGATCATGAATTGTTAACAAAAAAATGTCATTAAATTGAAATGTGCAGGGAAATTGTTGCATTAGTTGCCAAGTTGCATCAAGAAGTTGAGTAAATACAGGTGAAATCTCTTTGCTGTCGGTCTGTATGTGGCCGCAACGTTCTGAAAATTTGTGGCCAAAAGCTAGCCAATCCTTTTCTATAAGAGCCTAAAATAGACAGTACAGATATACGGTGTTAATAATAATATTAAAAAAATAGGGGAAATTGGGTCAGAGGAGCTTTGAGTCATTGCCAATAATTCCTTCCATATGAGGTTTAAAGTCCCACCAATGTGCCAGTTGATCGACCATACATATCAATACTTATTTCTTAAATATTTGCGCGAATAGCTGTTAAAGTAGGGTTCAAAATAAACCGTTGACTTTTTGGCTGCAATAAATCCTTAATGATGTCTTAGGCCATAAAGGCTCATAAATGTCCATCCTTCTCAGACAGGGCTGGCCCTTAATATTTTACCTGAGATATGAATTATACCAATTGTTAAGATTATTATTTTCCAATTCATTTTGGGAAAAATGGTTAAAATTACCTGTAACTTAAGCACTTAATATAAATAACTAATTATTAATATTAATAATATATAATGATATTTTATTAAGGCACTTTCAGTCACCTTGTTAGCTTTCCTGTGTGAGGTGCGAGTTGTGTGTGCTAATTTTGTCTTATTATTTTAACTATTTAGTTTGTTTAGTTAAAACTATTTTTAAGTATAATGTGGCGTCCATTGTCTCATGCTGATGGTGATAAGTAATGTATCTTTCAAAAGAAAGCATTTATCACCCGATGCGAAAGAAATAGTCAAAAATGTATATTCATCTTTACTAAGAGGTTTGAATAAAAATGCTGCTTTAGCAGAAACTAGTGCTTTAGCTAAAATTCCTTTAACTTCGACAAAGGACATAACAATGAAACTTATTAATGCAAGAAAACAACGAAGCGACGTTGACAAATTAAGAAGTATAGACGAGAGTGATAAGGGACCTATTAAGAAGAAAATTTTATGCTATGTATGAAGAACAATCTGTACCCACATTAAAATCATTAAAAATTAGGCTAGCAAAAGACGAAACAAATATTTCATGCAGCATATCAAGCCTAAGGAGAAATTAAACAGTACAGATTGGAGCCAATTATCTACCTTGATGAAACATGGTTTGATACTCATGACACCCCAAAAAAAGGATGAAATGATTTTTCAAAAAAATGTCAAACCAAGGCTCCTTCGAATATTGGCAAAAAAATTACCATCATACCTGTAGGTTCAGAAAATGGATTTGTTCCAAACTGTTTGTTGCTTTCAGCCAAGAACATGTTTTATAATGTATTTTCTTGTGTATTTTAGACTTAGATGATTGTATCTGTTTTATTGGATTTTTGACGTATGTAAGTGCTGTGTATGTATATTAACATGAATAAATAATTTTGAAAAGAGAATATGCATATAGTCGGCTTCCACTTAACTAGGCGCGTTATGAACTTATCATAGAGAAACTTATAGGTATAGTGTTGTCTTGCTCAAACCAAGGTTAAAACGGCATTATAAAGATATCCGTAATATAAACGCGATAAACCTATTGGGTATTTATGAATCTGAGAGAGAGGCACATCTAAATTTCAGTAATTATCAAAATGTTTCGAAGAACACTACCGTATTATATAATGTCGTGAATAAGCTCCCAACAAATGTGTCATTATTAAAAATAATGTGACATAAAATGTCGAGTACAAATCGGTTTGCAGGTTTTTTGCATTCCCAGGCAAAAGAAATGGTTCTCAATTTAATAGATTATTTTAAAAATAAAGAAGAAAAGGCTACTGAAACCGGCGAGTTATTAAATCCCAAGTCTATTAAAGAGAAAGTATCGGAAGCATTAAGATCAATACGGAGATTGTTCATGAAAGTAGTAGAAATATACCAATGAAGAAAACGCAACGACGATCAAGGAAAACGAAGATTGAAACTTTACAGGAAGGTAAAAAAATGGATGGAAGGAATGTTATATACGACTTATATGCATCACAAGTCGATATAACGCTTTCAGCTCTAAAAGATGCTTTGAAGGAACGAGGTGTTTTGGAAATAGGTCTCAGGTCATTGTCAGCGCTCATTAAAAGCTTATGATTTCGTTATAGAAAGGACTGCAACAGAAGATATTTGTGCGAACTACCAAGAATTGCAAGCGAACGAGTAAAGTTTCTGAAAAAATATGTTGAAAATTATGAATCAAAGTTTAGAAAAGCAGTTTTTTTAGATGAAACTTTTGAAGTGGGTCTAAATCATCTTGTGACTTGTCTATAAAAGTCTAAACATAGATATTGTATGTATTGGCGCCAATAAGTTATTTGTACCTATTCGCAATATTATATTATATACATCAGTTTAGTTAAAATAAATGTACACAAAAATATTCAAAATTATATAAAATGTAAAATGCAGACAAATTCTGATGTTCTAATTTTTATTTAGAAAACAATCACCCCTATTTACGGACCAACAGTTGATTCCCAAGGGTGGTCGCTATTCAGAGGTTTTACTGTAGGTATATTGTTTATCTAATTTTCCATAATTTTAGTTATTAATTTTTGAAATATAAAACTATTTTGTCAACCGTATGCAACAACACGAACGCACCCCTGGGAAATTAATTTTGGAACGAGACCCGTCACTGTTATTATGTCATTTTTATTATGACTGATAGTTTCAAATTAATTGTTAACCTATTAACATTCAATTTTATGGAAAATCAGCTGTTCATATGCCGCCATATTGGTTTTTATATTTGAAACATTTTTGAACCTCTGATTCAACTGATTTGATTCAGGAGGTCACGTGCGCCTAGTTAAGTGGAAGCCGACTATACACATAAAAACAAAATCCACCCCTGCGCCCATTCATTGTAGAGTTTAAAGATGTTGGGACCAATGGGGTTCAATCAGGTAGTTAATTTCTTTACATAATATTCTGAATCATTTCGGTTTGTATTTTATTGCTAAGCTAAGTACATTTAAATTTTTTTTACATTCTGGCATTTCTTTTCGTTACGTAGGGTATATTTTGAAAGTAAAGTCAAATTAATGTAAGAACTCGCCGCGTCACCTGTCATTAATAATGGTAAGCGGTTGGCTATAGAAACAGAACCGGACTAAGTTCTTTTACCTTCGCCTTCGCCATCTGTTAAATTTTGTAAGGGAGTCTTAATATTTTGTAAAGATATAGCGTACATACTAATTTTATTATTTCTAAAATAAAATATTGACAGACCCGTACCTACCTACCAAAATACGAATGTGAAAACATTATAAAAATAAAGGAAAAGAAGAAAACAATATTTTTTTTTTAGTATTTAATTATAAAAAGCAAAATAGGTGTAAGCTTTGTAAAGCACATCTAATTAAAACACCATAATATTGGGAACCCTTTTACCTTCGTGGAAATTTTATATGTGGATATGTATAGGGTGTCCTGTAACTAAGGGCTATTCAGCAACAGGAGAGAGAGAGAGAGAGAGAGAGAGAGACGCAAGAAACATTTAAATAAACATCTTTTTGTCTCTGAAATACCTTTATAAAATCCAAAAGTAAAATGTTTAAAATACACACTACAAAAAAACGGCCACAGAAACACTAAAAAAAAATAGCAAAATCTTGTAGCTTGCTACGGCCCACTGCTGATCTGGGAACTTTAACGACGAAACCAGATCAGCTGTTAATGTCAAATGTCGTTGTGTGCTGTCGAAACGCTTTGTTTTAAGAACACGTTAACTCTACACCTATTTAAAAGCAAAAATTGTATATCAAACATAACCTAACATTTTTGCTTACTGAACATTTGTACATCGCTGTTGCCGAGGGAGGAATGGGTCACAAAAGTAAGGAAGGTTTGAACTATGACCTTAACCTAAATTAAACTTTTTGCCGATGATACAACAATTATTTATTATGCAAAAAATATTACTGATATTCAATTAAATATAAAAAAGATTTAAAAATTATATTTGACTGGTTAGAGTCTTATAAACTAACATTAAATTTTAATAAATCTTCTTTTATATACATTACCAAACAAAGAATAGATATCGAGAAGCGACCAATATTATTTAATGGAAAAAATATTAATTACACAGATCACATAAAGTTTTTAGGTTTGTATATTGATCAACATTTAAGCTGGAGAAAACACGTAGAAAATATTCGAACTTGTATTTCACCATTAATAGGAATATTGTTTAAAATTCGTCATTATATATATTTAAATTATTTAAAAAATATTTATTATGCATTAGTATATTCGAAAATTCAGTATCTTATTTCAATTTGGGCTTCAGCAAACTCTATAGTATTAAAACCTTTAAAAAAATTACAAAATAAGGTTATAAAATGTATTCATAAACTTCCGCACTTAGAACCAACAATAAATTTATACAGGCCAAATAAATATTTAGATATACATAGTTTATATAATTTAAAAATTTGCATATTTATTTATTCCATAATCTTAAAACAAAAAATTTCAAACATAACCTTTAAAATTGGCCATGATGTACACACTCATGATACAAGACAAACTAACTTTTTACAAACCATCAAGATAAACAGTAATTTCGGAAAACGTTCGTTGTTATATAATGGATTAATATTATATAATAATTTACCTGGACACATAAAAACAATTAAAAAACTTCCATTATTTAAATTTCATTTAAAAAAATATTTTCTAAGATAATTTTTATCTTTGAATTTATACGTTTTACATTCAAAATATACTTTTTTTTATTATAGAATAATATTGTTTTAAATTGTTATTTTTTATCCCTGTAATAAACTTGTATAGTTGGTTGGGAATATATATATATACAATAATAACCTCCCTCATTTACGCTAATGAATTATTTCTGTTTAGTTTTGTGTTGTTTATAGCGATGAATAATAAAATGTGTAATACTTTCATATCAGAATGCCTAGAAAATATAAAAAGAAGACCGGTAGGTCAAGAAAAACTAGCGAAGAAATTCAATTTTCAATAAATAAAGTATTACAGGATAGTCATAAAATTAGACGTAGGACAGATTACTAATACGTGTCAAAAAATTGACCCAAAGGTCCCACGTTTCCCCTAATAATTCATAAATTCAAATAATTACCTGATATCCGGATATTGTTCTGTAATAAGGATCCAATAGTAAAGAAGCTATAGAACAAACTTGTGCCGTGCGGTCCCATCCATCTGAGCAATGAACTACCACGTTTATTCCTTCTTCTAGGGCTTCGGCAATAAACAGTGATGTATCCAGAATAGATTTAATATGTCTTAACCAACCGCTCGACTCCAATCCGCTTAAGAAACTACTCATGGTAGGATTTTTCTGTTCGCAAGCTTTAAAAAATTACTTTGTTTAGTAGTTTACTAATGTACGTTGCATTTTCATTTTGAATTAGGTATTTACTGAGAAAATAATTATTAAACAAAATATGCTTCCTAATAAACACCACACGAGAACCTAATAGCGACATCATTGCAAACCAACGAATCGACGGCTAAATTTGAAGAAAATATAATAAAAAAATATTTTTTCAATAGAACCTTTTACACCCTTTAGGAAACCCCCAAGTAAATTATTAAAAAATTACGAAACATGTATTTTTTTATTTTATTAAAGGAACTTATACAGACTGTCCGCGGATAGGGTTTACAATAGCACAAATGGATGAAAAAGTTCATTTTTCAGGAAAAAGTCA
Source organism: Polydrusus pterygomalis (assembly GCA_963969555.1). Taxonomy (NCBI): domain Eukaryota; kingdom Metazoa; phylum Arthropoda; class Insecta; order Coleoptera; family Curculionidae; genus Polydrusus; species Polydrusus pterygomalis. Next base: position 29,864,123 of record OZ018379.1, read on the forward strand.
TTCTTGATAAAAAGTTTTGTTTGTAAAAAAATGGAATTCACGAAGAGAAAATTTTAATTTTTTATACAGGGTTCGCAAAAAATTCAAAAACATGATTTTTCTCCAAGAGTAAACTACCTTTATTTTTCATTTTTGACCAAAATGCCAATTAGAAAACTTATTTGAATAACGTTTGTAATTTAAATCCGAGATTTAAAATAAATCTTCGATTTTTTTAGTTTTTTTTTAATTTTTAGAGGTAAAATATTTTTTTTTATAGCAGCATTAGTGGTCGAAATACATACATTATCAATGACAGAGGGGTATTAAAAAGTTTCAAAAACTGATTTTTGGTGTTACCAGAAATATGTATTTTTAATTTCCCAAATGAGATGACCCCGGAAATAATCTTAAAATAACAACAAATAATAATTTCATAATTTGCTATTCAAACACTCCCCCTCCATATTCAACACATTTTTTCAGCTGTAAACGAATGTGGTCAAAACTTCTTCGAAATTCTTCAATGAAATTGGTTGAACAGCTTCAACAATTCGCTGTTTTAGAAGCTATACATCGTTCTCAATTGAACGGGAGTACACTAATTGTTTGAGGCGCCCCCAAAGATAGGCATCTGAAATAGTTTAATCGGGACTTCTTGGGGGGCCACAGAACCGGACCATTCCGACCAATCCATCTGTGGCCAAATGAATTATTAAGCCATTCCCTCAATTCAATTGCGAAATGCGCAGGGCATCCATCTTGTTGAAAGTACATTTCGTTCCTAAATTGGAGAGGCAATTCTTCTAGGTTGTCAGAAAGGAATGTTTCCAACATTTCACGGTAACTCCTACTGTTACACGTATTTTCGATAAAGTATGGGCCAATAATGCCATAAGAAATCGCACACTAGACATTTACTTTTTTGTAATATTGTCTTCTTGCAGGAATTCTAAAACGGGGATTATTTTCGCTCCAGTATCTAATATGAGCAGAAGACATTTTCCCGTTTGTTGAAAATGTCGATTCATCGGAGAACATGATAAATTTATGAAAATTCCTGTTTTCCTTTACAATTTTGTTTCCGACCCAAAGACGAAAATCCAAACGTTTGGCTTCGTCTCGTTCTTCCAACGTTTGATGAAAACTTGGCTTAAATGGGAATATTTTGTTTGCCTTTAAAATATACTGAATATGAGTTTTTTTACTACATCAAGTTCTTGAGCTCGGTTTCTTAATGAAATGGTAGGATTGTCAACAACAGAGACTGCAATACGATTAGGGAAGCTGCGTCATTCTGATCATAGATTTTTTTAAAATTGCAAACTGAACCAGTTTGCTGAAATTTTCTTAATAATTTATGAAGTCCCATTTTTGAGACGTAAACGTTAGGGTATCTTTGATTAAATTTCGCTATCACAAAGTTGTAAGAACTTTCGCCCGCACCGTAACATTGAACTAAATAAACCCTTTGTTCTAAGGTCAACATTTTCAAAACACATAAAATTCTATTTGACAACTTTAAATTTGCCCCATATGTAAAGCAAAGTAATAAAAGATGGTAGGAATGCATTTAAAATTTTAAAATAAGATACACACCACCCATTATGAAAATAGGGTCTAATAAAATTTTATATTAATATTTTTATTGAGCAGCAAAATTTCCATTCACCTCTAAAAATTAAAGAACTAAAAAAATCGAATAATTATTTTAAATCTCGGATTTAAATTACAAACGTTATTCTAAATAAGTTTTCTAATTGATATTTTGGTCAAAAATGAAAAATAAAGGTAGATTACTCTTGGAGAAAAATGATGTTTTTGAAGTTTTTGCGAACCCTGTATAAAAATCAAAATTTTCTCTTCGTGAATTGCATTTTTTTTACAAGCAAAACTTTTTATCAAGAATGACTTTTTCTCGAAAAATGAAATTTTTCATCCGTTTGTGCTATTGTAAACCCTATCCGCGGACAGTCTGTATACTAATCTTTCGACCTTCACCAGCATAAATTTCTGAGATACAGAAATTCCTACAAAAATATCAACCACTGTAGGGGCTGATTTTCGCAAAATCCTTTCTCGTTATGAAGAGGAGACATCCTTAAAATGTCAAGATTCTATGATTAGGGGTTTAAGCTGGGGTTATAGTATAGATAACTTATTTATATTACAAACTGTCTGCGTTTCCTAGGAAAATTAAATTTATGTTGGAATGTTCGATGTTTATCTCATACTCACTTTCAGTTACTTTTAATAGGCTATGTCTCATCACGTGAATGTTTTCTACACCCAAAAAGTGGAATTTAATATTTTCATAAAATGCTTCGTTTTCATAACCTTTCCCAGCAGCTCTATTCGCCATGGCATTAATCTGAAAGTAATTTATCAATTACATTTAAAGGAAAGGACTATTCTGATGAATTGATTAACATGAAACAACAATATTTTTTTCTTAAAAATTTTTCAAAAAGCATTATAAATCAGTAAGTATTTAACAAATTAATTTTAGTAAGAAAGCTGAATTTTTAAAGGAGTATAGGCCGTATCATGTAAAAGAGCACTTCAGTACTATTTTGTGTCCAGCATTTTAAAAATATATAATCGGGTTTTTAGATGCTAATGATGATGCAGTGTTGCCAAGTTAAAAATTTAATGAACACGTGTTTTATTTAAAATTTAATAATATAATAAATATGTTTATATTGTCTTCTATAACCTTATTCTTTAATCCCCTGAAGCTGAGCTTGTTAGGGGCAAATCTTATTTTTTGTTTTAGTATGTAAAATAATAAATCATAAATAAATATGCATTAAAAATCAAGTTTTAAAGTACCTAAAAATGTTAATTTATAGTATAAACGCAGTTGTTTTAAAGAAATATATTACCTATTATAAAATTATTAACTTATAATTTTTAAGTAAAAAATATTAAGAAAGCACCTAAGTACCTACTTATATAAATTATTCAGAACAATATTAATTAAAGCATTTCTAAAAATATTTTCAAACTGTCTCTTTTTAATATCCATGTTTTTACTTCGACTTTAAATTTTTAATGAAAACAATTTTTTAATTTTTGTTGAAAAATAATCGTTTAAATAAAAACATAAATATTTGAAATTTTTTTGTCCTATGGACTTATTTATTTTATTATATACATTTATTTCATTTTTATGACGTGTATTATGATTATGGTTTTTAAATTGTACAGTGACCGGCAAAGAGTTCGCAACATATGGGAAAAATTTTTATTAGCGGAATATTGAAAAATCTTTTTTGGGGGATTGGATGTGCATGTCCCATAACCTTAAAATCGATTTTGACATACGTCACGTGACCAATGGTATGGCGGGAAAGTTGAAAAAACCAATATGAAATCATCATAAATCAGATAAGTTGATGAGATATCGAAAAAATTCCAAGAATAAAAAGTGTTTAGAATTCCATTAGAACCTTAAATACAATGTTTGGGATATCTACTTAAAAAAACATAAAATCGAATATTTTTGTAAATATTTTTTTACCGAATTAAAAATTTCCATATTTTTCGTTTTTTAAAGCTTCATTAAAGTAAAACTGACATCTGGTGACCACAATTAGAAATATTCTTTTGTTTTTCTGACAATTTGGAGCAATAATTCAAAAAATTCGTTTACACTTGGATACCAGCTGTTGCAATAGTCTATTTCTAATAACCTTATCGATATTTTTTATATCGAAATATTCTATTATGTTAAGAAATCCTTAAATTCATTAATCCAAAGAAAATTTTATTTATAACCGTAAAAAATAATTTTGAATTTCGCAGAAATCTTTAAAAAAATCTAAAAATTAATACTTAAAAATTTAAATTATTTTTTACCGTTATAAATAAAATTTTCTTTGGATTAATGAATTTAAGGATTTCTTAACATAATAGAATATTTCGATATAAAAAAAATCGATAAGGTTATTAGAAATAGACTATTGCAACAGCTGGTATCCAAGTGTAAACGAATTTTTTGAATTATTGCTCCAAATTGTCAGAAAAACAAAAGAATATTTCTAATTGTGGTCACCAGATGTCAGTTTTACTTTAATGAAGCTTTAAGAAAGGAAAAATATGGAAATTTTTAATTCGGTAAAAAAATATTTACAAAAATATTCGATTTTATGTTTTTTTAAGTAGATATCCCAAACATTGTATTTAAGGTTCTAATGGAATTCTAAACACTTTTTATTCTTGGAATTTTTTCGATATCTCATCAACTTATCTGATTTATGATGATTTCATATTGGTTTTATCAACTTTCCTGCCATACCATTGGTCACGTGACGTATGTCAAAATCGATTTTAAGGTTATGGGACATGCACATCCAATCCCCCAAAAAAGATTTTTCAATATTCCGCTAATAAAAATTTTTCCCATATGTTGCGAACTCTTTGCCGGTCACTGTATAAGGTTTTTATTTTTATTAAGATCTTATAAATGTAAAGTTGTCTTATATTTAACTTTTTTGTTTCTGAATATAATTCTTTTGAAGGATAAAGATAATCTTTATTGAATATAATTTTTAGAACCTTTCTTGTAATATTTCTAATTTTTTAACTAAAGTTCTATTTATTCCTCCCCAACCTAAAATTCCCTAATTTAAATGAATTTTAACTAACGCGTAATATAATATTTCCATAATATGTCTTACATTAAAAATTTTTTTTAATGTTTTTAAAAATCGGTAGTAAAAAACTATTATGTATTACCTATTTTATTTACATTTAGCTTACTTTTAACTTTTTTTCTAGTATATTTTATTCACATTACAAATCCAATAAGAGACCTAACTTAGCTTACAAAAGATGTCCGAATTCAATAAAATAATTACCTACCTTGGGTCTGGTATCAACAACGTACATAAAAGTAGCATTAGGGTTTGTTTTTAAAACATGGTTTAACATCTTTTCGTCTTCAAGACACCTAGCACTAAATCCCGACAATGGTTGACTGCAACGGCTAATACTGGCTTTGTTTTTGTAAAGGTACGACAATACCGGCAATCTGCCCTTTGATCTAAATCCTGAACTGCCTTGTAATGTAGTTTTAGTAGCTGATGCAGGAACATAAAGGTGTTTTGGATAAGTATCACAGAGCTTAAATAATAAAAATATTATACATAGGTACTAGGTATGTAGGTTCTCAAAGTATGAATGAGAGCTAATTAGCCTTCTTTTCAATATTACAGTCCAAACACTGTCTTTTTGAGAATGCAGGCTATTCTAATATGAAATGTGGATTGTCCGAGTATTCATATTCTCAAATGTTTTTGAAAGTTACCATAAAGTTTCTCTTTAATTACCGACCGGCAGATATTTCGTCCTTGAACTTGTACTATATCTTCCTAACTAAATTACCAAGATAAAATAACACTTCTTTATTAATAAAATCATTTTAGTTTGTTACATTATATTATGGTACTTAATAAAAGGCTAAAATTGCTCCACTCTTTCTTAGCTATGACTTTCTATGACTAAAATTTTTTAGTTTCGGTCTTAAAACCTTTCAATGGTATTTTTAGCTAGAGCCCCACACATTGAATGAAAGTTGTAAAAAAATTACTACACAATTTGACAATTTCAAAAATGTTAACCACTGGCAACTGCTTAAATTCTAAAGATTTTTGCCTAAGACATACCTCATAGTCCTCATTGAGTTTTGTTAAGGCCCACTGATCATTTGGAACTCCCATTCTCTGGTATTCGGACTGCAAATCAAAAAAATTCCAACCAACATATTTTGGAATTTCATCAACAGGAGATGTGTATGTAAAACAATAAATCTCTTCAATATTACTGGGTTGAGACAGTTGTTGTAAAGTTATATAAATGTCATGACAGTCTCTTTCCTTTGGAATAACAAAGGTAACTGACAAGAAAGTTTTTGTTCTTATCAGAAGTGGAGATCCTGTGGTAGTTAGGGGTAGCTTCTCCAAACTGGCAATATGCATGTGTAGGACCTACAAAAATTTAAACCATTGGTTACAAGAGTTGAGGTTGACTGAATTAGATTAAACTTATTAGTGTCTGTAGGTAAGTATATGCCTCTCAGGATGTAGTGTCACTGGAACTTACCCATGTTTCTTTTTTTGCATCTGGGTCAACAAATATGAGATGTGTCGCAGTTAAATACAGTGTCCCTTGAGATGAAGCTTTAGAATATCGATCTAGCATACGAACATTCTCAACCTAAAATTAGCATCACATTAAAATGTGAATTTGTTGCCTTTCAATAAGCCAATAAGCAGTCTTTGATCTGTGTTGCCTTCTGCATATTTTGTATTTCGAGGTACCTGTCAAAAGAGCAAGCCCCAAAAATATGGGTTTGAAATTTATAATATTAAACTCTTTTTACTTAATTGGTATTTTTTTGTGCCAGAATTTTTTTAAATTAATTATTTAGGGTACAAGCTTATTAAGTAAAGTTCGTTGAATCAATAATTTTACACACCCCTGAAATAATAAGTTATCTTTTCCGACGAGGCGCCCCCATACAATTATTATAAGCGAACTTCACTTTTAGTTTGATTGGGTAATTAATTCAAACACATTTAAATGCCCACCCAAGCATTATTTCACTAGGAGGGTATAGGAAGTAAGCCAGCACAGCAGAACAAGTATGCCTTTAAAGTAGGCAGCCAATATCCTTCGTTAAAAAAAATAAAAGTTGGAACAGGTAGGCAGAAGGTATAAAATATGGAATAGGCTAACCTTGGGAGTTCGAATTAATTCCATAACTAGTTATAACTGATGCTTTGGTGTTTGTGAGCTTCCTCTCAAAAGTGCTTTTTTGGATTAGAAGTACCTTATTATATCTATGTAAAATTTAAAAACAAAACTATTACAGATAATTTGCCATTTCGAATCACAAAAGTCAACAATCCAGATGATTTTGACAGTAAGAATTTAATTACCACGGAGTAATGATAGGTCGTATTCTATCGCTGGACCAAGAGACTCCGGCTTCTGACCAACCGGGGGACTTTTTAAAATTTTTGTTTAATTTGACAAATTAGGCCCATATTCCAATCTTTCAGCTTTGCATAAGCTTGTTACCAGTTATAGAAACACACCTATACCTTCCCTGAGTTCCCTGTACTGATGAGAACAAAATAGATCAAAACCGGTAAACAATTATAAAGAGGTGGTGCCATTGCGTGAATATCCTTCCTCTTATTGAATCGAACACACCTCCTGCCCTTTACATGACTGTGTCCGAAGTTATCCCCTTAAACTGGGATTCTTCTTGTTACACCCTATAAAAAATAGAGCAGCTTTGAATTCAATTTTTTTGAAAATAGCAACATAATTTCTACTAAAAGGTGGAAAAGGTACATACGCCCCACCATAATGAGTTTTACCCCAACACGTATTTTTCAAATCTTGAATACCACGACGATGTCCGAATATACCTCTCTGTCCGAAGTAGTCACCTTTTACGGTACTTCGCAGGTTCTTAACGGTTGGGGACAAGTCATTTTTTAAGAATGGTAATCTTGCGTCCTATTTTAACATTTATTATTGATTGCTTTGATCTTCTCTTCCGCAAGCATGTTTGTTTTAAAAACATTCCTGGACCATTCTTACGATTCACTATCTCGACACCTCAACTACTCAAGCCATTCTCATTTCCAACAAGATCGAGAATAAACAACATCAATATCCAAAATCTTGAACTAGACAATACTGAAATACCTTGGAGCAACACCCTAAAATACCTCGGTGTCACTCTTGACAAAAAGCTCTCATGGGCCCCCCATTTTGACAATAAAATCAAAAGCGGAAAGCAAGCATTTGGCCGCCTATATCCTCTCCTGGGTCGCAAAAGCAAACTGTCACTTAAAAATAAGACGCTACTATACAAACAAGTAGTGCGCCCCTCCATACTATACGGAAGCATAGCATGGTGTCAAGCACCTAAAACACGAAGAAAAGAAAACGTCTTCAAACACTTCAAAATAAAATTCTTAGGGCCATCACAAACGCGCCCTACTACATTAGGGGAGCGGCGATCCACCGCGACCTTAAAGTAGAAACAATTCAAGAATTCCTAAACAAAAGACATACTGAGTTTTTTAGGAAAAAACAGTTTTACCCAAATCAATTAATTCAAAATTCATTTCCCATAAATCCCGCCCCAAATCTGCTCAAAATCCGCAATAGGAGCATAAATGCTCCTATTATACAATAACATAAAAAACACAAAAACAACATCCTAATCGTCAAGCCATGCTTGATTGTATGACAACAAAAATTGATCAAACCCAAAAAATTTGATCAATTAAAAAGTAGAAAAAAAATTTTTTGAAAATAAAAAATTCCAAAAAATTACACTACAGAAACACTAACGTCCCCCCCAAAGGACAATTTGTCCTTTAATTTTCAGAAAACCCAAAGTGTGTAAAAGTGCTCAACGGCACTAACACGTTAAAACCCAAGAAAGAAGAAGTATATACACCTAGGGATGCACGATGGTTTTCGATATATCGAAAACATCGATATATCGGAGCAAAATATCGATGTTTTTACATCGATGGATTTTGACTCGATGGTTCATGACATCGATGGAGGTTAGATCGATATATCGAAGTATCGATGTTTCTTAAAATACATCATGTGCAAAGTTATTAAACCAAAAAATTGGGATCATTTAGTATGTTTTAAAGATTTTTTTTTATAGATATAAAAAAACTATTTTAAGTGTTGCTACTTTCTAGCGCCATCTTAATTTGTTTGTTTCTTGCACTGGCGCTAAATACTAGGGAAATTACGGCACGTAATGGTGCTGCCAACCTATAAATAATAAAAGCCGTACTTTATGAACTAAGGTCGTTCCAGATGTAAAAAATCACTTTGAGGTACACATTATTAGTTTTTAAAGTGTTAAATAGGTAAGAATTTTTAAAGACCTATTATTAAACAACGATTCATTAAGTATATAAAGACGCGTAACTCATCTTCTGCTACAAGCAGCGTTTTATTTGTTTTTATTTTTTATTGCAAATTGCGAAAAAAAAATTCGATATATCGATATATATCGATGTTTTTCGGTCGATATTTTTTCAGTATCGATGGATTAATGTCGATGTTTTTGCTACATCGATGGGTCAAAATTCGATATATCGATTTTCGATGTATCGATGGATTTCGAATTTTGTGCATCCCTATATACACCTCAACTACAAAAATGTAGGATGACACCAAAGAAAATAATTAATTATTATGGTTTGTTCCAGTGAATTAGTTTTCGATCTATCATTCCTCTGTGCTGATTGTGTTCACGTTCACAGAGAAAGAACAAGACTTACAATATCCAAATCAATGAAATCAGCTGTTGTTGTTCTCTCCATCCAGTTAATAAAAAGTTCGGAGGTTAAGTTTACTTATTTAGATATTTTAAATGTGGACTGCCTCATAACAGCCGAAAATATAATTGAAAATTCAACGCTATTTTTACAATACAAAATAGAGCCGATGAGAATAAAGTAAAGTTTAAAAATAATCCTGTTTGATCTTAAAATGCTTTCCCTAATATCCAGAGCTGCTCGAATGGGTAGACTTGGTAAAGATGCTAAATCACTTGGAATGACAAGTCAAGCGGCAGTAATTATTAGCGATAAAACTACCAAGAATAAAGAAAGCCTACGAAAACAAATTACCGAATACAGACATGTTTATCCTGAGTTTTTACCTGATCCCAAAATAGATTTCAGAAACCCCATTAGGGAGAAGTTAGAAAGAACTGACATGGTTGCAAGGAGAACACAAATTGATATTCCAGAGTTTTATGTTGGTAAGAAAGATTTAAATTATTAATATTAGGAGATAATCATTGTGTCGGTGCAAAATAATTGAAAGCAACATAATAGCCAAGTATGTAACTGTCTTTTGTATTAGAATAATGGTCTACCGGCCCCAGTGTATCCATTATGCTTGGATACCTGTGTATTCTAATACAAAAGACAGTTACACACTTGTCCACTATTATGTTGCTTTCAATTATTAATAATATAAAACTTACAATACTCGCAATGCTATGGAAACCTGTTAGGAGTGGTCAAGCCAGTATAATATTATATCGTCATTGTTATGCTATTTTGTAACACAAATTTTAGGTTCTATTTTGGCAGCAACCTCCTCTGATCCTCATACTCCAGGAAAAACACATAGATTTGTGGGAATCTGTATAAAACGGGAAGGTTGTGGCTTAAGATCCCGATTTATTCTTAGGAACGTCATAGATCATCAGGTAAATATTGTATCAAATAAATATAACTGAAAGGTCAAGATCAATTGACTGGGAAAAAGGATATACACTAAAAATCTGAAGCATTGTCTACTCTATGCATACCCCATTATCTAACTTGAAACTACGAAATATTAAATATGGGCAGAGCTGTCGGTAATTGAATTAAAATAATTAAAAAATCGTGGTTAATTACTTCTTAGTAATTGAATTACTGTAATTAAATTACTTTTTGAAAATAGTAGTTGTAATTGATTTTCCAATTACTGTGATAAAGTAATTGTAATTGGTTTTAAGAAATCTGAGGTAATTGAATTACTTCAAAGTAATTCAATTATTTAAAAAAATTGAATTGCTCCCAAATAATTCAATTACATAAAAAGTAATTTAATTACTCCCAAATAATTCAATTACTTAGAATAAAGGTAATTGAATTACTCCCAAATAATTCAATTACATAAAAAGTAATTTAATTACTCCCGAATAATTCAATTAGATTAAAAGTAATTGAATTACTCCAAAATAATTCTATTCCTTTAAAAATTTTCATAATTCCTTTACTCTAGAAAGAAATTTTTTTTTTTAATTTTCCCTAATATTACGTTTGTTTTATTTCAACAAATAAATCATATTAAATAAAAAAGACAGTTGTTATTATTGGTCAATTTGTTAAAGGTAAGTACATAGGTACTTATCAAAATTAGGAGATCAAGTTTAACTATAAATTTCGAAGTTTTTTGAATTTCGTTCTATAATAAAGTGTGATAGTAGGGCCTACTACTATTAAAAAAAATAATACCTTACCTATAATACAACTCTTTTTTTGTAAAAGTTAAAAAAAGTAATTCCATTGCTCATGTTATTATACTAATTCAATTTTAAAAATGTAATTAAATTACTCAGAGTAGTTTTATTTGCCAAAAAAGTGCCTATAATTTATAGATTCGGAGTAATTCAATTACTTTTAGGGTAGTTCCATTACTATAAAGTAATTGAATTAGTATAAAAGTAGGTACTTAATTGAATTAAACTCAGTAATTCGAATGCGGTAATTGATCAAGGAATCGATTACTTTTAGTGGGTAATTGGTAATTTAAATATTTTTATCATACTGTTAGTAATTGGTAATTGTAATTGATGCATTTTTCGGAGGGTAATGGGTAATTGTAATTGAATTACTTTTTAAGAGTAATTGTGACAGCTCTGAATATGGGTACTTCTGATTTAGTTCAATATGTACCAAACTAAGATGGGTGATTTTATTTATGATATGTAGATAGATTTTACATCAATGTTATATTTTAGGGAGTAGAAATTCTGTTTGAAATGTATGATCCAACACTGCATAAGGTTGAAATTTTAAAATTGGAAAAGAGGCTGGATGATGAACTATTGTATCTTAGGGATGCTTTGCCAGAATATAGTACATTTGATGTCAATATGGATCCTGAAATTCTAGCTGAAGGTAATAAAAAATTTTTATTTTTAATTATTAACGCTGTATACAATGCAGGCTGTTACAGAAACTGTTTAATTTAAATTAAAAATATTGCTGAAGGTCTTTTCTTTTGATTATGTTTTTAGGTAGCCCAGTACCTGTGAATACCATAAAAGTTAAACTGAAATCACGACCATGGCTGGAAAGGTGGGAACGTAAACATTTAAAAGGTGTCCAAGATTTAGGTTTGCCAGAGAAATTTTATATACGGGCAAAAGAACGGGAAACTCCTTGGGAGAAATATGATTTAATGAAGGAGTACATGTAAGTATTTTTCAGAAAAATATATAATTTAAATAGTTATGTATGTGACAAGTCCGGTACTGTGGGATTGGGTGACTGGTCAATTGATATTAATCGAAAATGGTAACTTCCCTAGCCATGTTTAAAAGGCTAAAAATGTATAAAATTTTTAATAACGGTATTTATCTTAACAATGGCTTACTTAAGTATTACTACTTTAGCTCCTAGAAGGGACCACTATGATGTCCATAATGTGCTTAATTATTATATTAAATGCCCCGAATACTCTATTATTCATATTCCACGATAAGCCCTACTACTTACATAGACCTTACTGTCGCACATTGTATTTATTATACAGTCCCAGTAATTGAATATCTGCCAGGCAATTCTAGGTTGGTATAATAAACAATACTGTGTATAGCTATATACAGTGTGGTTGTTTAAGTGTGCAACATATGGGAATTTTTTTTATTACCGATTTCTCAGAAAAATTTATTTTTTATAAAGGTTGGTGCATGTTCGATAATCATATAAGGTGCACTTGAAATGGTTGCAAGTCAAACGCCGTACAGGGTAGGCCAAAAAATATAAAACTTGTACAAGAATAAAGTACCTCTATTTCAGAAACTTCAGCAAAATGTTATAAAGAAAAGTTGTTTAGAATTAAAAGTTATGCATAGATTAAAAAGCGTGACCTTCTTAAATAAAAAAATATATTTTTTTAAAAAACATTAATAATTTCCCAAATAAATTTTTCTTTTATATATTCACCATAAAGACCTTCATAAATTAATCAAATTCAAATCAATTTCACATATCTTTGTTCAAATTCAAGCATATTTGTAAAATTTACCTGAATTTTTAATTTATTAAGGAATCACAAACTTCATGTTTGTTGCAACGATATTAAACACAACTTTAAAATATCCTAAAAAATCTTTTTAACAAGATAAAACATTATTAATGATAATATGCTAATTAAAAAACTATCATTTAACATGCAAAATTTTTATTTTAAATGTTTATTAAAAAACTTTATTCTTGTGCAAGTTTTATATTTTTTGGCCTACCCTGTACTCCGTTTGACTTGCAACCATTCCAAGTGCACCTAACATGATTATCGAACATGCACCAACTTTTATCAAGAATAAAATTTTCTGATAAATCGGTAATAAAAAAAATGCCCATATGTTGCACACTTAAACAACCACACTGTATTTATAAGGTTTATTATAAAGATGTATGTAATTCTTGATACCTTAATAAATAAATAAATAATATGGTTTATGAGGTGTAAATTTGTTCCGCAAGCTATCAGTGGTTTAAAGGAGAAAGAAGCAGTAGAGGAATTTTTTTTTGTCAATATCAGCTCATGAAAAATCGTTTTATTCATTATATTTTTCTTATTTGTAGGAGGACAATTCCCGAAGAAGAACAAATTGAAATATTCAGTGAAGTACAATCAGAATTACATAAACTAGAAGCTCAAAGAAAGAAAATGAAGAGGAAACGTGTATTTATAAAACCAAGTAAATTAGCCTAGTGTCTGTTTGTAAGGATTTCCAATAATTAAATAAATGTTTTTGATAGGCGCTCACTCTTATATTTCCAAGGTCCTAAGAAAATCAATATTTTAATAAAACTCAAATCAAACTTACTATTTTTAAATTTTCATTTTTAACTTTTTTTTAAAGTTATGACAGGAACAAGTCGCACGTCTATATTTATATTCATCATTTTTAATTGTTAGAAAAGCATCCAAAACATGTTAGCATCAATACAATCCCTTATAGAACTGCTAGGTGGTTCAAAATTTGGCGCCTAAAAGCAAACCCAAACAAAAGCCAATTTATAATATTCAACCATAAGTACAACAATCAATCATCTACAATTACGTTTAACAACCAAGTAATACATGCGAAACCATTAGTCAAATATGTAGGGATCAACATAGATCAAAAAAGTAATCTAAATTTACACTCAAAGATCATTAAGAAAAAATGCATTCAAAGAGCAAACCATTTCAGAAGCTTTACTTATAAAGATTGGGGTATCTCAAGAACAACGGCGGCCCACATATACAGGGTGGCGCACCAAAAACTTTCCACCAAGGTAAATAAATCAAAATTCACTTGAACACGGACGGTTTTTTGTTGGGGGGAGGGTTTGAAGGATCGGTGAAAATATTAAAACTTTCTAAGAATTATGCGAGCATATAGTAAATTATTATGCTGATTTTGAGACAATTTAATTCCTTTAAAAATAAGCTGTCGCTCGACCTTCCTTTTCATTTAAGGGTGAAAGCCACCCCATTTATGCTCCATAATGTTCGCAAACATTTTGAACAGTACCTTTACAATCGCATGGAGGTTGGACATTTTCAACATTTACTTGATTGATAAAAGCGGTAATAAATTTCATTACTTTTAAATTTTCTTGTTAGCCCTATTTCTCAGGAACTATTCACTCGATTTAAACGAGCAAGGTCGCGTTTGAAAGGCAATTCAATTCCCTTTAAAATAAGGTATCACTCGACCCTCCTTTCCATTTAAGATGTTAAGGGTGGAATGCCACCCCGTCGTAGGGGTTCCAGCAGGGGGGGTTGAAAATAGCAAAAAAACATGTCCCCCTGACAACTAAGGTTCCCGTGTTCGAGCGAATTTTGATTTATTTATCAACAAAAAAATAAACCTGGGTGGAAAGTTTCGGTGCGCCACCCTGTATAGGTCAGTAAGTTCTCCATTCTTGGAATATATGCACCCGATGTAACTTAACTGCAACAATCCAGCAATAAAAATCCTTCAGATTGTAGAGACAACAGCGTTGCGAAATATCACTAAGATCCCAATAATCCTTTGCATAATCCATCAAATCAGTTATTATACGAACTAACCAAGATTCAGACCAGAAAAGCTGGAACTCTGCCGTTCACCCTAACAGAAGCCCTAATTTGGACAATTGCTGAACCAATTATTCTTTTTTTTTTGTTTATAGTTTAAATGTGTTTTGTTACTTGCTTCCTAAGACATGAATTCTAGTAAAATGCCATTAGCCATTAAGACCCAGAGGCTGAAGGATCTTGGTCGATGGCCTTTTGGGGACATATGTTATGTTCCCAATAAATAATAATAGAAAATGAGTACCTCTTTTTTCCATTGTATCGGCAACTGTTTCGGCCTTTCATGTCCATTATCAGGGTTGTACGACCCCCGCTCAGAGCAAACAAACAACAGAAAATAATAGTAGTTTGCATCAACTACTAACAAAATAAGCGCCGACCGTGGTTTATACAAACAGCTTACCCATTAAACTTTAAATTCACCTTAAGTGACTGCCAAGAATATATATTATATACAAAGGTTGGTGTTGATCATTGTATAGAAACGTAGCAAAAATAACTTTAAATACCAGTTGTACGTTCTACTCTATAGCATGACAGTTTAAGTCCTATCAAAAATTCAAGTATTTTTTTTACCAAAACCTTTCTTTAAAAAAGAAGGTTCTGACTAAAAACTTTTTAGAACTTATTTTGGCAAAATTTAGGTATTAGGTATGTATGTGCAAGTACTTGGGCATATGCCTAATAAAAACTCATATTACCTCTAGGACTTATGGGGGCTGTTAATACTTTAGGTTAGGCTTAAGGTCTTAGGTACTAACTACTTAGTACCGTAGATGTTTTTACTTGATGATCTTACCAATAAAATCCCATCCAGAATTGTTTTAAAATTGAGAAGTTTGAAAACAAAATGCCCACCCCAGTCCTTATTTTAGCAAAATTTAGGTATGTATGTGCAAGTAGGTACTTGGGCATATGCCTAATAAAAACTCATTACCTCTATGACTTTGGGCTGTTAATACTTTAGGTTAGGCTTAAGGTCTTAGGTACTCACTACTTAGTACCGTAGATATTTTTACTTGATGATCTTACCAATAAAATCCCATCGAGAATTGTTTTAAAATTGAGAGGTTTGAAAACAAAATGCTCACCCCAGTCCTTATTTTAGCAAAATTTAGGTATGTATGTGCAAGTAGGTACTTGGGCACATGCCTAATAAAAACTCATTACCTCTATGACTTGGGGCTGTTAATACTTTAGGTTAGGCTTAAGGTCTTAGGTACTCACTACTTAGTACCGTAGATGTTTTTACTTGATGATCTTACCAATAAAATCCCATGGAGAATTGTTTTAAAATTGAGAGGTATAAAAACAAAATGCCCACTCCAGGAGGGCACCGCACCAAACCTTAAGAGGGTATCATCGCATGTAAAATAAACGCAATTTTTATTATTTCAAAATAAACAAATATATCTTTGAATAAATTCGATATGTTTAGAGGGTTTCGAGTAAATGGTATAAATGCATGTCGCGAGTAAAAGCGATGATGTCCTCTTAAATATTTTTGAAAAAAATATCTAGGTCTGTATTACTTCTACTTTATGCCACTGGGTAAGCACCACAAGCCTGTGGTTCGCACAAATAACGAGGTAGAGTATTATAAGAATACATGTTATGATTTAAAATAAACGTACTTTAATGTACAATGCAAATAAATAGTACAAGGAATGACTGTATAACTATATAAACAATTCTGATAATTTACAATACATGACCGAATACAAACTTTTGTTTTAAATCGATAATAAAGACGGTCAAATATTTATTTACAAATTGAACTTGTGTATTTTGTAAACTATACAATTTTTTCGACAAAAAAAAACGTTACATAAAAAGCTATAAAATTATACAGACAAAATTTACAAAAATTTAATAACTGAATCAACTGCACTTATTGTAAGGTTTTGATGGAGGTGATGAAGACTTATGACTATTAAGCGAACCAATGAACTGTTTCTGGAACTCATCCTGAAAACCGATTGCGCCACTAAAATTTGTCCTTTCATTATTAACAGCACTAGTGGTGTGGTTGGAACCGGAATTTGAATAGTTTTTGTTAAAGGCTATTACTGACACCGGAGAACTGGTTTCATTTTTTGAAGGAGAAGACATTTTTTGAAGCACTTTAAGGCTTTCCATAACCATCTGAACATCGGCCCTGTCATGGGTATTTGTTGCAGGGACGCTGATGCCTGTGAATTTATTTTTTAAAGCATTTTCAAAGTTTGTATTTGATTTTGTTTCGGTATGACTCTTTGAAAAATGCAATGGTCGTGGCTTATCATTAGATGATTTACCTACTAAAGGTGGCGAACTATCGGTGAGATCAATCAATTGGCAGCGTGAAGTAGTAGTAGATTTTTGTATCACAGGATCATCTTTTACTTTACTCGTATTTATTACTATGACCCCATTGTCTTTGCTTTCTTTTTGCTTCTCCGATTTTTCTTTATTTACTGATTTTACAGTTGTTGTATCCAGTTTATCTAACACAATTTCTTTAATTATAGGTTTAACTATTGTTTCGTGTTGTTTTTCTATTACTTTTTCTTTTACCGGTTTTATGATTGTATCGTGTTGTGAACTAGGATTAACATTGTTATTGCTTACTTCACTAAGTTTCTCCGTTAAATTTACTGGAGTGATTGTTAAATTATTTCCTGAATTTAAATTAATAATCGTGGAAGTTGAAGACGACGACTGTGGTTTATGGGAATGTTTATTGGCGTTTATGTTTGAGCTCAACGACTTTGGATCGGGTGTTTTTATTGCTATAGTAGAGCAGAATTTTTTTAAAACAATCATAGACATCCAACCTTCTGGCCATAAAACAAGTATATATTTTTTTAGATATTCTGTTAATAATTCTTCTAAAGCACTTTTTGGCTTGCCCTCGTGCAACAGACACCTTTTCTTAAAATTTACAATGTCCCTTATCATACGCCTGAAATATAAAAGAAATTTATGACAATTAACTTATTATGTTGTTTGTACTTGATGCATTTAAATCTAAATGTATTCTCAAAAGATGCTTCGTTTTAGGAAACTTTAAAGTTAACTTTTTAAAGTTTTTTAATGGCAGCTTTTCTAAATCCTAATAGTGTGTGGTATCAAAATAATGATAATAAAATCCTCTTTTTTCTTAACCCGACGAGCCACCATGTTGCCGTTAAAAAAAATGAGTTATACAACTTTAAAGATTAAATTTTACACAGCACATAGCATTGGATCAAAAATAGTAAAATTGTATTTTTCCCAAGATTAAAGTAAGTGATTTTAAGGTATTTATAGCCCTCCGGTTAAAACGGAAGTGACATAATGTTGAGCCACCTGTCAAAAAATGCAGTTTTATGTCGTATACAAAATCCCCCAAATTTTATTCCATTATCTTGAAAAACAAAAAGTTAGAGGGGCGAACCACCTTCCGTGGACACCCGGTACACCGTCATCTAATATTAATTTTTATGACAAAATATTTTTTTACAATTTTCTCTCCAAACGAATAATCACGTGAGAAATATCAAAATGAACTTTTAGGTTACCCATTATACCGAGACAATCAACATTAAAAGTTTTTTTATTATTCAATCGGACAAACCCGAAATTGTCTCGTTGGCCGACATAATACTTTTTGTTTTTTACCAATTATCTTTAAAACGCGCCAATTGAGTTTAAGGTTTTTTAATAAATCACTGTCAACTGTCACCGAAAGTTGAGCTGGTTAAAAAAAAATATGAAATTGGTATTGACTGAAATTTGTAAAAATATATAATTTTAATAATAATGTTTACTTTACTTTCGTTAACTTCTTTCTGACAGTAATGGAAATAATGTCAATAGATAAATTATTTTATGTCATAATTAGTATAAGTAGAGTTAGAGGATGCAAGAATAAATATTAAGTTATTTTATTAGCTAAATGGAGTCGACAAAAGCGGCCCCGATTGGTCTAGTTGTCGTCGAGTCTTCCTCTATCTAAACTTACCTCATATCATCAGATAATGGGAATCTCCTCCTGGGGGCCTTTAGATTTTTTAGTTCTTCATTATTTACAGCTTCCTGGGAAAATCTACGAAAATATGATCATTAATACTGTAATCAGATTGATGAACTAAAACTTACCAATGCTTAATTGGATCAAGGTACTTACTTTTTTTGTAAAACTCTTTGACAATCATTTTGATAATTTGCATTTAACGGAGGCATTAAATAATCGATCTGATGCTTCAACTTATCAATAGTTCTTTTTAATCTCATTTGTTCATCTTCTATAACTAGGTTTTTGGCACGTTTAATTAATGTCTCTTTTCTACATTTAACAAATGGAGCAAGGTGTTCATAAATTTTCACTCTCGATGATTTTCCAAGAACTTTACATTTTCGTTCTAAACTGAAACGAAAAAGGTGGTTTTTTAATCGTAAATACAAGAGGCACTAGCTAATTTTTTACCTCAACAAATCGAAGGTTTTTTTTAAATTTTATTTTTATTTAACTGTAATATTGATCAACACATGAAAAGTGGCCCTAGCCCTTGGCCAGTTATAACACATACCACTTTTTATTAATTCTGATATCTTACTTGAGTAACATGATGTTTACTCCTCCGCTAAAAAATTTTACTTTTCCACCATCTTTGTAATCTCTAGCTGATTTCTTAATGTTTTCTATAATTTCTAGAATATCTTTTGGTAGGTTTTCTGGCAGTTTAACGATTTCTATTTTTGGTGGCTCAACGGTTGTATCCACTTCCATTAACAATAATGGGGTTTGATCACCTGAAATAATATTAAATTAATGGGCCATCTTTTTTTACTGCATAATTCCATCACTATAGCCACAACCACCTTGAAAGAAGCCGTGAAACAGAAACATCGACAACACTGCTTGAAGATCCATGTCACGTGACCTTTTTGAGGTTAGCCATGGTTTAGTATCTAATTTACGCGCGAACTAGGTGTAGGTGTCGTATTAATTTGTATTTTTATCCGGTTTTCGATTGATATCTAATAGAAAATTTAAGTGACATGATTGCTAAGAACATCTATAAAGTACTGATGAAAATTTTTGATGCGGGTTTGCTCTAATAGCATAAATAAAGTGAAAAATCCAATAGCCTGGCCGGCCTGTTTACGGGTCTTATAAATGGCAGCAGAATTTTATTTGTTTTAATTTAAAAGTTGTGTTTTTTGTATTCTAGTTAGCTCTGTGGGATAAACTTTATTGTTTTTTGGCTACAGTTAGTTTATTAAATGTTGAAGTGTTTATTCAGCTTGAAGGTATACGTGAATTAGTTTAATAATATCACTAGTAGAGATAGTCCGTAAGTAGGTAGGATACCTCTACCCAAGTAGCAATTATAGACACAAATTGGACACAAATTCTTTGCTGAGAAACGTTTCGAAACATTTTCGATTAAAATTATTTAGATTGTGTGAATACACATGTGTTTCGAAACTTTTGCGATACATTTTCGAATTTAGTTACTAGAAACGATTAAGAACTGTTAGTTTCGAAATACTTTCCAAACTACAGTGTGGATACATTTTTGGAAACGCACAAAAGAAAATTTATCGAAACATTTTTATATAATATTATGAAATTGTGTTTAGACACATGTGCTCCCAAATTGTAGCGATACATTTTCGAATTAAGTGATTCAAAACAAATTGGTATTCTTCTGCTTTGAAATATTTACCAAACAGTGATATCCATTTAATTACAAAACTTGCGCAGAAAATAATTTTCGAAACTGCCAGAAACCTTTACACTACCGCACCTGGACAATTATTATAACCTCGATTATAACGATTATAACCTATAAATTGCACATTTTTGTTTTGTTACCAACCTACTTTTTTCCTTTGTCTCGACAATTGAGTACATGTTTTAGATTATTACTTAGGAATAAGTTATAAGTAAGTTTTATTAAACGTTCAACAAAGTACAAACCAATTTTGTAGGTTATATGTCACAGAAAGTGTAAAGTGGTAGTGTATACCGTGACGGTATACAGAAGTTTTATGCTTCTAAGCTTAACCTTCCTCTTGACGGGACTGTGCATTTTTTACTTTAGCGACGTTTGTTTCGCATGGTTTCGGTACAATATCGAAACATTCTTCATGTTTCGACACATTTTCTATGAATTATAGCTACATGATTATCGAAACATTATAGAAACCAAATACTAGAAATTGTGTGTCTACTCCATTTTAGACCAGAATAATTCTCGCTTTCTGGCGGCCATTTTGACAAATTCATTTTTATATTATTAAAATGGACTTTAATTAACTTCCTGCGTCATTTGAAATGTAAAAAAGTGGTTACATTAGTTCCATTTTGCTAGCTTAATCAATTGAAAGAAGAATTAAGTAACATTTTAAAAATATTTAAGATTTTATTTTTTGACAAAGTATTTATTTTGTGTGTAAATGTCAATATACCGGGAGCGTCTTAAGAATATAAAGCTAAATTACTAAATTGCACGATAAAATTTATTTCGTCAACGATTTTTGGATCTCCTCTGCAATAAACCATACGAAAAAAATGTATCACTTATAGAAAATACTATGGTGACAAATTCATTATGGCGAAATTATGCTGTCATCATATTGTTTACTTTCTTTTATTTTACAACCTGCAGAGAGATAGATATTATATATCTAATTATTTGTTTCAATAATGTTTCAATTTTGACAATTTACAATTCCAACACTCAGCGCCCTCTTTGTAGAATGAACTCTCACTCGACACATTTATGGAAACATGTTCCAAACATTTCTGAAAAATTTTCGATAAAAGTTTCGATTTTGCATCGAAACAGCGAAAGTCACAGCCCGTACCAACCACTTGGAAACACGTGCTAATGCGCCATTTAAAATGTATACGTTTCGAAAATATTTCCATACATGTTGCCAACAATTTCCAATTTGTGTCGGAAACAGAAACAATAGTTTAGACACATTTACCGTAATGTGTCTAAAAATGCTACTTGGGTAGATACCTAGGTACTTAGGTAAGTACTATTTTTTTCTTTTAAATTGTTTATTTGTCAACATGCCAAGCCCCTGCTGAATTCCTGGATGTAACTCTAACTATAAAAGTGTTTTAAAAGCAGGTGAAGAGAGTGTAATATATTTTTATAGTTTAGATTTGACCAATGACTGTATAAATATTGTTAATCAGGTTTCAGGGCATTGATATGAAGGTAAAGGTTTTTTTAAAAGGTAATGAATTTGCTTACAATGATTTGAAATGGATTTTACCCTTTGAAATGAAACTAAGCAGGGGGTCTCAGCTTGAAAACTTAGATAGTAGGTGACTTTCTTAAGACAAGCGTAGAGTTCTTAAACAAAGCCTTAAGCTTACTAGTCGATAGTCAATCCTGCAATTTAAACGCAGAAGATAATAATTTGTATAATAGAATATTACTTTTGATCAATCAAATAAATCTACTCGTAGTGAAACAAAAACAGCTTCTCAACTCAATATTACTTTTGTGTACATTTTTCAATATCAATATAGCGGCAATAGAGCCAAAAAAACACAAAAAATATGAGAAAGAATAAAAAACTCGCCCGTTGTGGGGCGTCATAATAATACGCAACTTCCAGCTGATGCGGCGTTGCCCGATATCACTTCATGGCTCTTTTCAAGGTGTTGTGCTATGGCTTATAAGACTGTAGTCAGATGACCTGCTCTGATAAATAAGAGTTTTGAATAAGGAGTCTTAAGGTATTGCCAACGGGTATAGAAATTACTACCTATGTCATATAAGCCTAATCGTGTTTATAGCCCGTTTAAAATACATTAAGTGCCAATGACGATAGAGCAAAATATACATCTTATTCCCGTTATCAACACAAGCCGACAAGCCGTCAAATGCGTCCACCAGGTCTAGAAACGTAATAGAATTTTTTGTAAGTAATTCAAATACTCAAAATGTAATTTAATTACTTAAAAAGTAATTAAACACGTTTTTTCAATTCTGTATAATTTCCTATTTTAAAAAAAAATAGACATATCATATTTTGTTATCTGACTACAGAAGATACAATATGCAATTTGTTTTCTATTTTAAATAATAAAGCTGTATTTTTTGTTCATAGCGGTTGCTTCCTTCGTATGTTTTCATTTGATTACTGTGATCACGTTCACAGTGATCTGAGAAGCGTTTAAAATACGCAAGACGCCAAAAATGTAAAATACGGCTATTTTTTGGAATAAAATACGAACCAGTCCTATTATTCTCCTCCTTTCTTAATACTTCAATACTCGGTTCGCTGACTTGAGGTAATTCTATTGGTTTATCTGATCTACTTATTACCGATTCAATAGCAGCGGCGACACTACTTAACCTCATGGGCTTTTTGTTTTCTTTAAGGGAATCTTTTTCCATTTGATCTGTAAAAAAACATAGAACAAAATATTACTAATAAAAAAAATGTGGTGTACTATTATTTTAAATGACCTAATATTGTAAAGCATATATTTTCTACTACTTATTGTAACTGGCTATCCACCCTACCAAATTGTGCCACAAAATCTCAAATTGGGAAGTATTTGGTTGTAGCTACTTTGCTTAACATCCTACCTGAATCAGGGCGTTTTTCTTCCAAAAGATCCTTTACAGTTTTTTTCTGTTGATCCGCAAGTTTTCTCTTCTTTACTTGAATCTTATCATGACTAAATAACTTTTTCTTAATAGCCTGATGCATACTAATATTTGGTTTATCAGCAACTTCTTTCTAAAAAAAAATGAAGGTGGGTCAGAAATCGGGTTCTCTGACCTTTATAATCCCGAAAAGAATATACAACTTAACGTTTAAAAAAAAAATTCAGTTCATCCCCTTCCGTCAACATCACTAACTTTTAACTCAAAAACATACCAGATGGCAAAGAATGTAAACAAAAGTTATAGGCGAATCATGATAATGATAATACAGATTGAATTGAGAACCCTTCCTTTTTTAAAGTCAGTTAAAAGTTACCTTGTCCTTCAGTCCTTGTGAACTATTATTATCACTAGCAGCATCCTCTTCATCAGTTGTGTCCAAAGCTCTCTAAAAACAAAGGTAAATTTAATCTTTAAAAATATTATTAAGCGTTTTTCTGTTTATGCAAAAAATATTGCTAAACATATTCTAAAAGTGTAAAAAACAAATTTCTAAAGGATGTGTAGTGCATAAAGGAACAAGAAATGTCAAGTTCGACAGATGTAAACAGAGGCTGAAAGATTTAGTACTGACCCAGTGCAAATATTAACAAATATAAATGAAAATAATACTTTAAGTATATGTTATTTAAAATCAAAAATATATCAAAGTTCCACAATAATTCAGATGTAGTAAACAAAAACCGAAAAAACACACAAGAATGACAAGTGACAAACTGCAGTCGTCCTCTCTCTGATTGATAACGATGTTATGTCCTTTCAGCATTTTTATCAGCGAATTTTGTGTCTGTTTTGTGATTTTAAAATCGGTTAAATTTGGAAAAAAATTATTGGTACCTATGACCTAGGGACAATTTTATTGATGAAAAACGCTTATAGGAATTACTTGACAATTAAAATGCCAAAACTATCAAATTTAAGACAAGGGAAGGGAAAGTCCATTATAAGGGGACCAACCAACCAAAGTGCTTCATTAAGCATCCACTCAGTTCCGCAGGTGGAAAATGTATTGTAATCATTTAATAATTTTATTCAACGTCGAGATTAAAAAAAAAAGAAAATAAAAAAACGAATTTCCCTTAAAAACTGCGTATGACAAGCTTCCGACTACATACCTTTTTCTTAGGCTTGGCATCGTTCTCTTCTTCCTCACTTTCACTGTCATCATCAGAACTGCTGGACGATACTTCCGACGTTGCTTCATTATCTGCCGTAAATTCCAACGCGCCACTATTAATGTAAAAACCGCCTCTGACCGTACTCACATTGGGAGGTATAATTTCGTCATATCCATCTGTGTTGTCGATAAACGAATCCGATTCGTCGTAGCCCGCTCCAATATCTGCATAATCATCTTTGCGGCCTTTGCGCTTTCTCTTGGCTTCCCCGCTCACTCCGGTGCCCTAAAAAAAAATTAATAAAAAAAATAGAAGCGATTTCAAAAACGCTTTAAGGGAGATGACAGACACACATATCTATGTGTTATTTAATGATAATGATGAAATGTCGTGTTGACTTTTCCATGTAAAAATTAGATATTAGAATTTCAAACCGCAGGTGAAAAAATAACGTAGGTAATATGCTCGGTAATATGTAATAATAATACACAACAAGATGGAAAATATGACAAGACATTATAACAGTTTTAAAGAATGGTGTACGGAAAACTAAGTTCAAAATCCTGGTTCTGAATCGGCACTACTAGCTTATTTTAGCGAAAATGCCAAGACAAAGAACATATCAACGCTTCAGTCAGTATAATCAATGCTGAAGACCACTCTATCAATTAGGAAAAAAGCCGAAAAAATCGAACACACTGTCTATCGAAAATATTAAACCTTTTTTGGAACAAGCACCCGTGGAATTTCTTGTTTAAAAAGTATTTTAGACCAAAAGCTTGACCATTTCTATATTAACTTGTTATTTTATACATTTTTTTTTTTACTACTGACCCCTAAACAGTAATGTGTTTACTGGTAACAGGGCCTTAGATTTACAATTTATTGTATTTACAATCAAATATTATAAAATATACATATTATTATAAATTATTCAAATAGGAACTATTTTAGGTTTAAGTCTTTGATTGTAGGTACTTTCTGAGATCACGACGCATGCTTTCCTTGGTTGGTAATGCTGTTATAATTTTTGGGATGGAGTTAAATGCTTGAATGCTTCGGAAAATTGGCGAGTCCTGTGCAGTTTTAGTTCTTACATATTCATTTCTCATATTCATTTGTAAGTCGCTTTGATTATTGGTGTATCAAGCGCCTGCCGCTCAAATGAATTATACAAAATGAAAACAACAGACGTTCACTTTTTAGAAGAAAAGGTCGCGATTGAAAATAAATACAAAATAGCAAAACGTACCAGCGACGATCATTTACGATAACTGATAAGAAATGGATAGCACCACTTAAGAAGTACATAACTTTTCGGAAAAATATACAGGATGGAAAGCTTTTCATGCCAATACTAATAAGATATGAAAAAATTACTAAACAATACAGGGTTAGGAAAAATTACCAGAACGGTCGATTATTTCAAAATGTACAGGGGTTATCAAAAAACGTCTTATATAAAAAATGTAGGGCTGTTAAAAATCTACATATCGGTGATAAATTGAAATATACAGGGTCGCCTACAAAGTTGTGGAGAATGATAGTTATATTTTTTTAAACGGAACACCCTGTATATTTTTACATTTTTAAATTCCACATAAAATTATAATTATTTTTTATTAAATGCACTATTAGTCTATAAGTACTTCCACAGCCGGACTCAAGTACTTCATAGTTTCCGAGATATTGACTCTCGAAAAGTGACATTTTTGAACTTTGACAGCTTATAACTTTTTAACAGTACGTCTTAGAGCAAAACGGCTTACATGTCCCTATCTTCAATTTTTATTATCTTCCCAAAAAATCAACTTCCGGTTAAACCGGATGTAACTCGAAAGCAGGAAATGTAGTTGTTCCGGTTTAACTGGAAGTTGATTTTTTGGGAAGATAATAAAAATTTAAGTTAGGGACATGTAAGCCGTTTTGCTCTAAGACGTACTGTTAGAAAGTTATAAGCCGTCAAAGTTCAAAAATGTCACTTTTCGGGAGTCAATATCTCGAAAACTATGAAGTATAGACTAATAATGCATTTAATAAAAAATGCTTAAAATTGAGTCGAAAATCAAAATAAGTAAATATATACAGGGTGTTCCATTTAAAAAATATAACTATCATTCTCCACAACTTTGTGGGCGACCCTGTATATTTCAATTTATCACCGATATGTAGATTTTTAACAGCCCTACATTTTTTATATAAGACGTTTTTTGATAACCCTGTATATCGGGCACAACACTTTAAGTAAATTTATTTTTTGAACATATCGGTTTTTAATAAAAATACAAAAAAATTATAATTTTACTTTCCAGGTAAATGTAGCAGTAATTGACACTGTTCCAGTTATTGAAAATTGACCAAATATTCTGTAAAAATGGCCTTATTTGAATAAACACAATCATTTGCTATTAAAAATTATGAAGAATATACAGTTTGGCAGTACTGTAACGTCTAAGTCTAAAAGAACAGTCTTGCAAATTGGTAGTATGAATTTGGGCGCCATAACAATCACGTGTTTGTGTTTATCTGATGCTCTTAAAGAAATCCTTAAGATAAGTACATAAAATAATTTTTAATAGCTCTTGTAGATATTATTGTTTTATGAAATTTAAATATGCATACATGTTTATCTAACTTTAAAGTTTAATATTATGTACAAATAATTAAGAACAAAGACATAACTTTGCCTTGAATGGTAGTGTCAGTGACTGGATCATGTAAATGTCATGGTGTCCCAGTTCAGTTATTGACACACATGTCAATAATTAGAGCATAGGATGTCAATGAATGGAACATTGTTGCAGGTATGGCAAAATTATACCATGGAGCAAATGAGCATAGCTCTTGAAACTGTGGCAAAAGCTATACCCATGGTAACAGCACCGCAACAAAAAATGTTGAAAATAAACAGGGGGATAAAAGTCCTGAATAAGGATGTTCAGGCCTTAAGTTGGAAAATTAAATATATTAATTAATACTGAAAGAGCAAGTGCCAACCCCATTTAAGAAGGCATTGTTTTGGTCAGAGGAAGTAAAGTCAAATCAAAAACGCAAACAGGAGAAACTTTCCTCTGCTATTACTTCTGGAACATGGCAAGACTATCATCTCAAAAAAGATGCAGAAAAAAAGAAATCGCTAAAAGAGAAATAAAGACGAGCTGAAGAAAGGAAACGAACGGAGGAAGAAAAATGTAATGAACAAAACATTTCCTTTGAAGGAAGTGATAGTTTCAGAGTTTAAAAGTTCTAGTGAGTCTGAAGAGTGGATTGGAAGTGGGGATAGCCTTGATGACGTCAGTATTCCTGCAATGAAAGTGCTGACTGTGATGAAAGTGAATATATTCCATTGATTCACCTAGCCAAAGATCTAAACCCAAAGATTATAATATTCGAGTTGGAAATTTTATCTTAGCCAAGTTTTTGGGTGGAAGGAAACAAACTTTGTACTACCGATATGTATGTGTGGAACAAAAATTTGTAAAATTGGCATTGAAGTTGTTTCTCTGAAATCAATAGATGGAAAATCGTATTTTAAATTAATTGAGAATGACATCTCAATCATAAAATTTGATGATGTACTTGAAATTCTGGAGCATCCTGAAATTTATAGTGTTAGCGATAGAATAAAATAAATTGGCATTGAAGTTGTTTCTCTGAAATCGATAGATGGAAAATCGTATTTTAAATTAATTGAGAATGACCTCTCAGTCATAAAATTTGATGATGTGCTTGAAATTCTGGAGCATCTTGAAATTCATATAGTGTTAGCGATAGAATAAAATAAATTGGCATTGAAGTTGTTTCTCTGAAATCGATAGATGGAAAATCGTATTTTAAATTAATTGAGAATGACATCTCAGTCATAAAATTTGATGATGTGCTTGAAATTCTGGAGCATCCTGAAATGCATAGTGTTAGCGATAGAATAAAATATGCATTCTTCAAAGAAATTGATGTTTTTGAATCTACATACCTAATTTTTAACAATAACATATTTAAATAAATACCAATTTAACTGTCAATTATTGTCGTGTCAATTACTGGAACACTCAAAAAATTGACTGCAATAACTGGTGCTGCTGCAAATTAAAAAAAAAATTATACTAAAAAAATTGATATAATTTTTTTCTCTAACACTACTTTAGAAACCACACATTCTTGACGTAAAATCTGCATCAGAATGTTTTCATTCTAACACACTGTTACAGAATGGATTCATTCTGTATCACCTAGGGCAAAGACAACTAGATTTTCGATTTAAACATCTAAACTGCACGGGAAAACCAACAAATTTTGAAAATCAAGACAGCTTTGTTTCGATTATTTTGACACTGTCATGCCGCGGCTCGGCCTACAAACTTTTCGCTCGTGCGGGGTATATCCATTCCATACTTGTTATAGAATATACTATTAACAAATTCCTTATGCCATACTAACCCTTAAAAGTATCAGTTAATTAGGAAATGATAGAATTGAAATCTAAGTTTATAATTTGTGGCCGTACTGATTTAATTTACAAAATTTTTCGCCTAATAGTGTCAATTACTGGTACATTTACCTCACTTCCACCTAGGGCTCGGAATTTTTAAAATATAAGTATTCGAATAGTTGTTTGGTATGTTATTCGAATAGTCGAATATAGTCGAATAATTCGAATAGTCGAATAGTCAAATATAGTCGAATAATTCGAATAGTCTAGTAATATACTTGAATAGTCGAATAGTCAAATATTCGAATATTTGAATAGTCGAATAGTCAAATATTCGAATATTTGAATAGTCGAATATTTAAATAGTCGAATTACAGTCGTTTAATCACGGTAGAAGTAGTTTAACTGCTTGCTGACTATATAATTTTATTTTTGTTTTCCTTTTTTACGTTGAAATTTACAGTTTCATAGAAAACACGAATAGTCGAACATATAAATATCCGAACAAAGTCAAATAGTTAAATATTCGAATTTCGAATAGTCGAATATTTGAATAGTCGAATATTTGAATAGTCGAATATTTAAATAGTCGAATATTCGAATATTTGAATAGAGAAATTTTTAACTAACAAAAAATTCTAATTTAGAATAGTCGAATATTCGAATTATTCGAATACAATTCCGAGTCCTACTTCCACCAGGTCCAAGTGGAAAGTACAAGTCAACTTTCCACCTTTCAAAGATAGATGAAATGTCATTATTACATGCATGGTTGTAAATAATAGCATATTACTACTCAATATTTGGAAAAAAGTGTTCCCTTCTTACCACCCGTAATTTTTTTTTTTTTTTTTTTTTTTTTTTTTTTTTTTTTTATTTTTTTTTTATTTATTTTTTTTTTATTTCAAACTGGTCTTACAAAAATTATAAAATATCTAGGTGTACAAATGAATGAATGAAGATATTGTAAGGTTTAAAAGACACCTAAGTGTTAAATACACTTGTGTGTGTCATAACAAACACTTAAAAACTAAAAAATAAAGATAATTTACAGTAATAATTTAAAATCTATTTTTCAAAATTGACTCTTTAGCATCAATAATCCCAAAAATGGCATTTTTGACAAGAAACATTTTATTTTTTGATAAATTAAGGGCTGGTACTTTCAGTCCTGATTAACTCAATTGATACGTGGTTACTTTAATGACGTTTGGAATACGTCATCACTTATTTATTTCCGTCACCCTGACCTATTCGGCCTATTCCAAACGTCATATTAAAGTAACCACGTATCAATTGAGTTAATCAGGACTGAAAGTACCAGCCCTAAGTATAAATTTGGCTGGCGCAATATAGGATATCCCATGCAAAATTTAAGGTGATCAAATATTGGCTCCCTTGTTTACTTTAGACTAAGCCTAAGTCCCTATGGGCGTAAATTTGACAGCGTAAGTGTGACGTGATTGGTAGATTAGGCCGACATTTTAGAAAATATCGGTAATCAACCAATCACCTCATAAAGAATAGGTAAGCTGTCACCTCGGCTGTCACACTTAAGCTATCAAATTTACGCCTATGGGGATCCCGTCTCAGTGTGTCTGTGTAAGTTATTAAAGAATTCAATATGCAAGTCAACAGATATTATCTTTTATGTTCCTAAATAAAATAATATTTTGATAATTTTGTCAGTTATTGACATTTATTTATTGTTGCTTTTATTATAAACTTTCAGACAGAACCATATCTTTTAATTTTGCCAATTTTTGAGCGCGTATATGAATACAGTAGACTCCCGATTATCCGAAATAATGTGGACCGGACCGATTTCAGATAATCGAAATTTCGGATAATGCGGAGATTGAGGAAAATCATTAAAGAAAAAGTAACTATATCTATGTACTTTTGTAGATGTACATTATTGTACATACATACATACATATATACATAATAAATTCTAATACTTATGTATGTATTCATATTCATAAATTCAAGAAAGATGTAATTGTTACTTGTTTCAATTTTAAAGTCTGTCGATTTTTGGCCGCAATGTCCCTCCATCTCGTATTCATTATTGGTATTTGCGCCAAAAATAAAACCTATATTATGCTGAACAAAACATTTCTTAGAAATTTCGAATAATGCGGACACATAGCAAGAATCATTTCGGATAATCCGGTTCATGGGTCGTTTCAGATAATGGGGAGTTCGCATAATCGAGTTTCGGATAATCGGGAGTCTACTGTAATATAATTAAATAATATCTATCATTGTTAAGACTGTAAAATCTTCAAATACCTAAATAATCTGTAAAAAGTATTTGCTTACATATTTTGCTTCCATTTCGAGTGCGATCCGTCGTACGTCATCGTCATTGTCGCAGGAATCCACTCCGTTTGGAGCATTGGTGATTTCTTTAGAATTTTGCTTACTTTTTTTCTGTAATAAATTTTAGTAGTTAAAAAATTATAAAATAGTAGGTAAATTACAGGAAAAATTAGTAGCATTGCAAGCAAGTAAATCCCCACTCATATGAGGAGAGAAAAAAGGGTGAACGCGGGGATACAATCAGGTAAATGACCACTAGCGAAGACGACGTGATACCATGTTTCAGAGGTGGTAAAGGCGTATAGGCAGTGCGGTGACATTTTTTTAATTCCTTCTTGCTTATTCGTGTTGTAAATTAATACTATAAACAAAAAGCAGTTTTTTAGAATATATAACCTTTAAAATACTAGAATTTAGGAATCTTTCTGATTATTAAATTAATGCCCACTTCTCGCTAGGGATTCAAGCTAAAATTTTTAATAAGCACGTGCGCATCTCTGCAATATCCTCATACTTTTTCTAATTTGGGACACAAATTCAAATTCAAATTAAATTTATTCTACTAAGGATCATACATTATGATTTGAGGTTCGTCATATAAAACTATAAAATATTAAATAAAATTAACTAACTTAGGACTTAGGAGGCAGTTTAAAAACATTAAATGTATGAGAAAAATCTACACACACAAATATAACATCGTTTAGGCATTCAAAAAATCTTTTAGTGAGTAAAATGCATTTTTTATAAGAAAGTCCTTTAGTTTTCTTCCAAATATACCTCTTGTTATGGATTGTTTGATTTCTTCTGGTAGTTTATTGAAAATTTTGATGCCGGCATAGTGGGGAGATTTTTCATATCGTGTTGAAGTGTGTCTAGTGAGTAAAATGCGTTTTTTATAAGAAAATCCTTTAGTTTTCTTCCAAATATACCTCTTGTTATGGATTGTTTGATTTCTTCTGGCAGTTTATTGAAAATTTTGATGCCGGCCTAGTGGGGAGATTTTTCATATCGTGTTGAAGTGTGTCTAGGGACTATAAGGCCATTTGCGTTTCTTGTAGTATAGTTGTGATTGTTTCTGTTTTCCTGGAACTCGTTTTTGTTGTTGTATACATATATGGAGCACTTAAGGATGTATATTGAAGTGACTGTGAGGATTTTGTGTTTTTTGTATATTTCTCTGCATGTTTGTGTTGGTTTCAATCCAAAGATGAGCCTTATTAGACGTCTCTGTGCTTGAAATACTCGGTTTATGTTTACTGCTTGTCCCCACAGTAAAATATTATAGCTGAGATGAGGATAAGCTAATGCGTAGTAAGATGTTATTTGAGTAGGGACAGGCACTGCGTATCTCAACTTTAGTATAGCGTAGTAAGCTTGTGCCAGTTTTGAGCATACATGATCCAATTGAGGTTCCCACGATAGTTTGGAATCAAGATACGTTCCCAGAAATTTGGAAGAGGATGCTGCCTGGTTCAATTGCATTTTTGGAGAAGTTTTGTAGAAATGAATGTAAACCGTTTTGTCCTCGTTTAGTATAAGTTGATTCGAAAAACACTATCTGTTCATTTCTTCTGTTACTTCTTGTATTTTCCTGTGTGCTTCAGGGTCGTCTAGTGCTGATACGGCAACCGTGGTATCGTCGGCAAATTTGATGGTAAATCCCGGTAGCAATAATCGTTTACAAATAATATGAATATGAGAGGTGCGAGGACAGATCCTTGGGCAGCTCCGATGTTGAGTTCATATTCTGAGGAGGTATGATTTCCGATTTTGACCAACAGCCTTCTTTCGGTTAGAAATGACATTATTAAGGACAGTGCATTTCCCCTTATTTCAACAGCATAGAGTTTCTGTTCGACAAACTTTAGGTTTAAAGTATCAAAGGTCCGTGATGAATCAAAAAACATTCCGGCAACCACCTTGTTTGATTCTAGTTCTTGATGTATAAATTGAAGTCGGAATGCAGCTGTCTCGGTGGATTTACCCCGTTGAAAACCATGTTGATCGTCCCTTATCACTTTAAATAGGCCTAGAAAATTCATTAGTCTGTCGTACAGTATACGTTCGAAGATTTTCGAAAACACACTGAGCAGGGATATTGGCCTGTAGTTGTCAATGTTACATTCATTGCCCTTTTTAAAGATTGGTATTACAGTGGCTAGTTTTATTGTGGATGGAAATGTTCCAGTGATAAAGGTACTATTTATTAGATGTTGAAGGGGCTCTTCTATCTCCTCGCGCACATTCTTTAAGACCTTTGTTGGTATTCCATCAAACAGTTGATTTTTTATTTTTCAAATTTATTATAATCCTTCCGACTTCCTCTCTTGTAACAGGCCCTAAGAATATGGTGTTTACTTGTGGTTCTAGAGTCGTTGGGTTCATTGAAATATTGAGTTTAAAGTGGTTTTGGATTTTCTCTTTTGCTATAGTTGCAAAGTGCTTCCCAAATATTTCTGCGACATCTTGTTTGTTGTGTATTTTATGGTTATTTATTGATAGTTGTATTGGTTTGGTTTGTCGATTTCTATTAAGTTCTGTGTTTACTATGCTCCATATTTCCTTAGACTGATTTGTAGAGTTTTCTATCCTGTTTTTGTTATAGTTTATCTTTGTATTGTTTATAAGCTTCTGATATTCTTTTTTTTGGTCTTGGTAATATTGCCAAATATCATTGTTGTTTAATTGTTTAGCGAGATTATAGGAATCCTGTACCTGTTTTTTCTTGTCGATTCTGTCTTTGGTTATCCAGTTGTGTTACATTACATTGTCCTAATTTTTTTTAATAAAATATACCACAACTTTAAATGCTTAATGGACAGTATGGACTAGGGCTGGGCGATAATGAAATTTCAATATCGAATATCGATAATATATATTATCGATAAAACATAAAAATATTATTTTATAAATGTATCAATATTTTCTTATGTGCCCTGTAAAACTCCGTGTACCTTCATTTCAATAGACTCTAATTATGAAAACATGAAGAAAAAATATTCAATTAAATATTGGTCCTTAAATGTGTAAGGAAGCTATGGCTTGGGCTGGGCGATATTGAAATTCCAAGATCGTTAATATCATTAAAAAAATATCGACATAATCGATGTATCAATAATATCGATAAATATCAATAATATCGATATAATCGATATTTTATTTTTTAAATACTTATCGTTATTCGATAAAAATATCGATATATCGAATTTTTGCCCTGCCCTAGTATGAACACAGGGTCCAAGCATTTTTCCAAAAAAAAAAAACTGTACTGGATTTCCTGCATTTATTCCAAGTTACAAAACTCACAGTGTATAATATTATATTTTTGTAGGTAAGCATATTATATACTTTTACTGACATAAGTAAATATAGGTATAATATATTATTACTTATATTATAAGTAGAGTTGGGCATGGTCAATTGACTATGGTATTTGACCGGTCAAATTCGGTCAAAATATATCAATTTTATTTTATTATTTAGCCATTTGTGATCTGTCCAGATTACATCCTACCACCCAGGATAATGTTTAGTGTATCGTTATAGCGCCGTTATTTAAGAAAACAATAACACCTGATTCTGGAAATCCCAATAGTCGGCCTCGTTTATTAGTGGTTCCCGAACGGATTCAATCACAATGAAGGAAATGAATAGAGAAGTTATTGTTATTCTCTTTTTATACCATTCATTCCTTCTCAGTCTATTTATTTTCATTTCGTATTATTGCCAGAGTTAGGGTTTGCACTTGCATTGCATTTTTGTGAACTAACGACGCGACGTCGCATTTACGATGAGTTTGGGGAAGTCCAAAAACCAAAATTTGGAATTGTTTTACCGAAATAAGAGAAACAACGTTAAAGGGAAATGTATCTACTGTGGAGCAACTATTGAGATACTTATACACTTATAGAATGTGTACCTGGATGGACCTAACTATATCACCCATTTGACCACCCTGTATAAAATTTAGGTATGGCAATAGACTTTTCAGAACAAGCAAAACTTGTTATAAAAAATTATTCAGGTTCATCCACTGCATTTTTAAATTTTAATTTATTTCAGTCAATTGACTGGTCAATTGACCAAAAACAAATTGACCGGTCAAATCCACAACCCTAATTATAAGTAATAGGCATCAGGCAAGTAAGTCCGCGAAGAGTTGTATTAGAAATTTATTGCCAGTCGGCTATAATAGCTATATTTCGGTCAAATCAAGAACCTCCTAAGTATTTTTTGGGTTAAAAACGGAAATAATCGGTGCTCGTGGAGCTCGCCATAACGCTATTATAGGTGGCCAGTGCCCTCTACCCCCACCTGTCGCAAGTGATCAAGTTTTGATTTCGAATACAGATAGTATATTTCTAATGAATTTGATCAGTAGTTTTCCCCCAAATATATAGAATTGTTCCACCAGCCGACAACGCCGCATTATTACCACATACGGAACGCCGCGCTACCGCCGAGAACCGGACAACGTAGAGCAGGCAGCCCAACCTCTTCAATATTTCTGTGCTCCTGATAGAATCCCGCCATTTGAATACAACAACAATCGTGAAATTTTTGCATTTTTGAGCTTAAAAAGCCTATTTTCACGAAACGCATAATTCTAGTACGCGAAGAAAAAATAGTTTTTTTGGATTTTCCTAATAAACTTTGAAATTAATTAAATATGCTTTTGTTCATAAACTTTGCGGTATGCTGCAGCCTATCGACCTATCCCTACTAAAAACGTGTTGCTTTTCTATCTTGAACTTGCATATTCTGCTATTTGCACATATTAAAATATTTTGGTGATTAAATTATTAGCACAATTGAAAGTACACTTACTCTAAACATTCAACTTTTTACAAGAAACTGATAAAATTTCTTGTAAAACATTCTCATTTTATTCCAATCCTAAACATAAATGTTTACCAAACTCCAGACTAATAATTAACGCTTGCTGCTTGACAACTGCCAAGTTCTAATACTAATAAACTAATTTAAATAAAAATGTAGGTAGGGTAGCGTCGAATGGAAGTAAATCAAAATATATTTTCAAAACCCCTATGTAAAACTTGTATGTTATATTGAAAAGCAAAACGAAATCGTCAGAATTAAACTTTATTGTTACACTTTTCTGTGAGTCTGACAACACCGGCAGAACACAATGGAAAATATTTTTTTTTAAATATAAAACTCGTGGCAAAATTATAAAAACGTAAAACATTCAGTATTTTTGTTAAAATAATAAAAACTTTTTAAAATAAAGTTTACAAGTATGTTGGGATAAAACTCCACAAGCATCCCATGCATTCAATTGGCTAGTTACTAGTTACGCCAGAGGGGAACAACAATTTTTACTATTTGATTTGGAATGGGTAAAAGGACATAACCACAATCGATTTTATCAAAGAAGTCCTGTTTGCTGGTTATTAGAGATTTTCCTACCAAATATTTACCTATAGACTGCAGGCTCAAGAAACAGTTATGTCTTGTGTAAACATTGTATGTAATTTATTTAAAGCAGGGTGAAAAAAAGCGTAATTTTTGCTAAATATGCTTCAAATATGGCGTCTTGAATGAAAATCGAGTAATTAAAGCCTGCCCTAAAAGTTTTTCGTCAAAATTAAGCGGCAACGGGTATTTTAGGGGCCGCGAAAAACTTGGAACTGTATGTGTGCCCAAGCGATTTTCCTAGATTCCTTCGAGAAATAAGGTATGACAATGTTCTATTTTCTTTGTGGAGGGTCTTAAATACTTAACCATGCCATTTTCAGTCACAAGATTACCTTTACAGCTGCTACCTCGTCCTTATAGTTATATTCTGGGCATTTATCTTCATTGGATTCTGGCAATGCTACACGTATCCGCACCGTTTTAGAATGTTTTTTCACTACTTTTTCACTGACTTTTTGGGTTTCTAATGTTGTTAAAACTACACGTTTAATGTCTGACATATTTCATCACAAAAATTTAATAAAAT
This sequence comes from Polydrusus pterygomalis, assembly GCA_963969555.1. NCBI lineage: Eukaryota > Metazoa > Arthropoda > Insecta > Coleoptera > Curculionidae > Polydrusus > Polydrusus pterygomalis. Next base: position 29,901,533 of record OZ018379.1, read on the forward strand.
CACACTGCCCGGCTTTGCTCCAACATGTTTAAAATGCACTACTCGCATCTCATAGCACACTCCCAAACAAGCGATTCAAGTTGCTTTTAGACTTTGCGCAATTTTTCGCGCAATGCATGGCATTTTGAATTAGAAAAGTGACAGTAGTATAGAGTTGGTTTTAGACACGACTATAAAAACATCAATTCGTCTTTTCCTGACGAGATGGCAGCACAAGAAACATGCAAGAGCACAAAGGAGAAATTGGTTATTGAAACGTAACCAAAAAGCAAACGAGTAAAGTTTAACGATTACAAATGCGATTTTATTCATAACCAATTAAAACTTTACCTTCCCTCTTTTTTGCATGAGGTAAAGTCGAAATCACGAAAAGTTTTAACGCGTTTAGGTTAGGTTCTGTCATATTTGACATAAATTGTGTGCAATATATGTCAAATATGACAGAACCTAACCTAAACGCGTTAAAACTTTACGTGATTTTGACTAGAGTTGGTAATGAGTATTCACGGTATGTGAATTTATAAAAAGTTTGTGATCTTATCACCCCAGTACGTAACCTACTCGTTTTCAATTTCTTATATGGCCCCAAAGATCCGATGGCGTTGTGTTTGCAAGTCGTATCTCCTCCATTTTCCTATACCGGACTGGTGCCTCCAGGCATTCAGTGCTTTTGCTCACCTCATTTGAGTGTGGGATTTATACTTGTCATCTAAACGCGAATCGAACGTAATTAGAAGCTTAACAAAATAAATGCCGCTTTATTGGTTTTAGTTTAGTAGCCACTTCATCTTTAAGGGCGTCTGTATAATATATATATTATACATATATTTAGCGCAAAATATCTACATTTTCTTGGCAATGCTTGCACACTTGCTTTCACAAACAAATGTAATTTGTAGTCTTGAATACGCACCAGTGCTCGTCGTCGCCCATCAATTACTTGGGAAAACCTAATATACTATAAAAGGATGTTAAAGGGATTTTTACTAGGAGGTAGCTAGAACTTGCCGGATTAAATTGAAGGATATTTTTGATCTCAGTGAAATCCCTCGAGTCGAATACATTTCCATTGTCTACAGGGGCCCAGACCTTTTAAAATTTTGAAGTATTCTCTATTGTCCAGCGGCAATAACATCCTATCATTCTCCTGTGCTAATGTGTGACCTATTTTTCCTTTGTGAAAAAGAGCGGCATGTATCTACTTTCTCCACATTTAAAATTTTGAAGTATTCTCTATTGTCCAGCGGCAATAACATCCTATCATTCTCCTGTGCTAATGTGTGACCTATTTTTCCTTTGTGAAAAAGAGCGGCATGTATCTACTTTCTCCACACTAAATTTTTACTTCTTTGTGATAATTCATAACCCCTTTTTTTTGAGTTTGGAAATCTCTTTTGACTTTTTATACTTTTAATTAAAAGTTTGAAGAGAAAAATTAAACCATTTTTAACAGTTAAATCTATTGTCTTACTAACTTATTACAATGACTGAGTTTGGAGATACATCATCTTTTTCGCCAGCACTTGATGTGAAGGGTGGTGACAAAGAATTACAAGACTTCCTAATGGTAGAAAAGCAAAAGGCACAATTTAATGCACAGGTACGGTTATAAATAATCATTGTTGTACACTTGTACAGAGGTTAAAATTTGTTTGTAAGTGGAGGATAGGTTGCACTAAGTACTTACATGTGGTAAGTAAGTATACAATGTGAGCACACCACATTCCTCAAGGTGAAAGGAAAAATATTAGTATTGTATCCCCTAAATTCATCTGACACTGAGCCCATTTTCTGCCCAGTCCTGAATGATTAACTAGTTTTCAAGTTTTTTATTGGTACATTCTAGATCAGGGCTTTCAAACTAAAATTTTGGTTGTAAAGGTCACATCCTAATATATCTTCCCTCTGGTTCACTAAGGGCGGATGTCAAAAAAGGGTATTTTACAGGAGAGAAAAAACGGTAATCAGGTGACTTTGTTTTTAGATTTTGCTGTTATAATTATTTTAGAATTATTACATTTTCAAATATAAACTGGATAGTCCATTGAACATATTGCAAGCTCTAGATTTTGCGAACATACCTAATTAAACGAAACCAAATTTTTTAAATAAAAAAATGGACATCCGTGTTTAGTCGCTCAATAAAAAGTATGGCGGAAGTCCACTATAAAATTGAATTTTCTTTATATTTACATTAAAACGAATTCATAATTTCATTTGGTACCTACCATTTTTTTTTTGTAATATTCATAAATTGCCATTTTTCTCAGAAAGTATAAACTTTAGGAAACAAATTTATATAAATAAAAAGTTTTATCTCGATGAGATCTTTATACAAGTCTATATTAAATTCTTATAATTTTTTTGTATCTCTTACCGTTTTCGAGATATTTCCCAATTTATAGTTTTCATATTATAGCTCATATCTCGAAACTAATAATACTTAGACCAAAAATTTTCAAATAAAAAAGACGCGTATTTGAACGTCCTATAAATTTAGTTATATACTTAGTAACAATTTTCTCTCAAATTTACAATAACGAAGTTATTCGCATAAAATTGGAAAATGACCAAAATTTGTGTTAATTTTAATAATTTAAAAAAAAAATCTGTCAAAATTTTAATTTGACTGGTAGAATTTTTTTTATATTTTTTCACAAATCTTAGCGATAATATCTATACGACCTAACGTTTATTTCTTGATATTCGTTTATTCTAATACTTTTGACATATTGACAGCTGTCAAATTTTGACAGAATTTTATGCTTATTTTTTTCAACTTTCCACCGTCAATATACATACGATTATATGGTTTTTTTTATTAATATCACTTTTTTTAAATCGATTTGACATATTGACAGGTGTCAAATTATGACGAGAATTTTTTGCGTATTTTTCTCGAAGTCTCCGCGTCGAATGCTATACGACCATATATTTTGTTTCGTCAGTATCGCACTTTTTTTTATACTTGATAGCTGTCAAAATTTGATAGGAGAATTTTTTGCGTATTTTTCCCGTTTTCCTTGGGTTACTGTCTATAAGACCTGCTTTTTTTTGACAGATATCGAAAATTTCTAAATTTGACATTTTGACAGGTTTTCTATATACCGCTTGTCAAGAAGATTTTGACAAATCTGAGATATACGTTTTGTAGTATACCACTATCGTAGCCACCATACCAAATTTCGTCAAAATCAGATAAACTACCTATAAGGAAGCTAGAGCGAAAGAAAATTTTGACAAATAGTTTATACAGCGGCTGCAGCTCGCACGGTACATACGATTTTTACAAAACTTCAAAACTTTTTTCCCCTTTATCTTTCCAAAACGAAGCTTTGTACGTCGTCCGATTTTTGAAATTTTTTTTTTAATTTGACATTGACAGGTGTCAAATTTTGACAGCGGAATTTTTTTGCTTATTTCTCCCGAAATCTCCGCCCTAAAAGGAATACGACTATAATTTTTTTTAATACCACTTTTATGCCCGTGTCAGCTTACAGTACACTGTTGACTGACAGAAGCCACATGTCCAATGTTGGCAGCTTTCACAAAAGACGTATGTGCGACTTGGGTCTAACGGCTAACGGGTGCTGGGCGATAAAGACGTTTGTCCAAACTTTGTCACATAAGCCGTTAGTACTCCAAAGCAATAGTGGACAACTGGCTTAATATTATAAATCTTGGTGTAATTACTATCTTAAAAACTATTAATTTTAGGACATAAAGCTTTAGTCCATAAGTATAGAGCCACTTCGGTTTAGTGAACCAGAGGGGAGATATATGAAATTTTATTAGTGGTTTGTAATAGGTAGAAAAAACTTATGTTGTATAATTATTCTTATTTATTTGAAAAAATATCAAATAAATACAAAAAAAAATAGTTGGAAGTTTGGGATATTGGCTTTCACTAACCAGGGTATCAATAGTAACATTATTATTTGTTGTTGACAAACGAAGCAACTGAGTAAGGAAGACAGACAGTGAACACCTATATTTTGGCTTTCTAAATTTCATGTTGAAAAGCTGCTGTCTCAAAGATACATACTTCCCAGCATTGACCCCATTATAAGGCCTTAGTTTCACAAGCTGGGATAACGTTCTCCTGAGAGTAGTTCTTCCCTGTTTCCCTTATTTTATTTCATTGATGATGTAGGAATAACTCGCTTGTGTATATTTTAATTTTTTAGGCTTAATTTTATATTTTTTTGGCCACTAAGCTGGCTTTATGTTGTATGGCCCTGTACTAGATGACTAAATCTTCTATTCAACGAATCATATATATTTCGTTTTTTTTTTAATGTACCTACCTAAGTATTTCAACACGATTTTCCACAAGAATACCTAAAGTAAATCATGTCCTTTCACCTTACCCGAGTTACCCTTTCTGGAATATTCCCACTAATCATTTTTTTACTTTAAAATGCCTTTATTCGAAACTATACTATGTAGGTAGGTACATGAAAAATAACAATACAATATAGAAAATACCTAATAACCACAAAAAAACATATATAAGTAAATAAGAAATTCAGGTAACCCAATTTGTACAAATACAATATGTATTAATCCTTTGATTTAGTTAGTATTGTTTTTAAAAGTTGCAAACTTTTTATTTCTGATATTTTTTGAAAGAATGTGTTATATTTTCTTCGAGATTTTCTTAGTACATCTTACAAAAGCTATTTTTTTCCGAAATTATTTATTAGTGGTACCTACTTATTACTATATTTTGATAATTTGTCTGTTTTGTCTGTGTCATGATCATGTAGGTAATGTCTTATACAATAAAAGGTTTTTAGATGTTATTTATACTACCCTACCATATTGGATTTTAAGTACATTTTTCTACAATGTAACCACCAGCGTAGAAACGTAGTCTTCAAATTTGAAAAAAAAACGGGAAAAATACTGTTAACGTCGATGCATATATTATACGTAGCTAGACCAGGTGCTGGACGTAGTTCAATAACCCAAAACGAACTATCTACTACTAAACCTTTAAAAAAAATCCTTTTTAACTTCTAGAAATCCCTATCAATATCTTTTAAATTACCATATTTATTACAATTTTAAACCACCAATCTAAATTTTACTATTTAAAAGACAAGTACATTTCTACAATTATTTTATTTGTGTTTGTCTGGCTGGCAAGGAGGGAAGAGTTTGGGAGTAGAAGGAACATACCTTTATTACTTAGCCATAAAATCAATCCAATCAATATTGAAGAAGCTACTGTATTCTAATATAATTTTTTTTTTCAGATACATGAATTTAATGATTTCTGTTGGGACAAATGCGTAGAAAAGGCGTCAAATAAGCTCGACAGTAAAACCGAAACATGCCTAACCAATTGCGTGGATCGATTTATAGATGTGTCATTACTTATAACCAATAGATTTGCTCAATTGTTACAGAAAAGTGGGGGAATGTGAATCACAAAAGTTTCCTTTTTATTAGTACATAATAATTATTCAAATTGTTATTTTAGGAGTATCTATTTATTCTAAATCAATAAAAACGTCAACTGTAGATGAATGTTAAGACGATGTAATAAAGCATGCAGAAATATCTATAACGAATTACCTATGTTTTAATTTACGAAAGAAATATTCAGTATGGTGTCAGTGTCGGATTATTTGATTAAGATTAACAGATATCGGAATACTCATTTTTGGACGCTGCTAAACCTTTTATAGTAGTAGTAGTAGAGCAAGGCAGGCTTGACACTATTTTACGCCTGGGCAATGTCAGCCATACAGTTACTAAGCTAACTAACAATCTCACAGTTATGGCTGAAGAAAAACAAAGCTTAATAAACCATTGGCTGTGACCCAAAACCGTCTTTCTTCCCTTGTATACGAAGCTGAAGCTATTTGTGATGTTATTTGCTTTTTGGCGTTGATTGCATCTTGTGTCAGATATTGTCTTTGTATAACTTATTCCCTTTTTATAACTATTTTAATGACAAATTTTATCTTTCTTCCATACAGTTTACTTTAATAATAATAAGTAATCCAAGTTTCATGAGGGGTGCCGCAAGGTTCTGTTCTCGGTTCATATCTTATCTTACCTTCACATTAATGATTTACCAACGAGGTACTGGGTATTGATTTATGATATTTGTGCAGTGGCGCACCCAGGGGGGGGGCAAGGGGGCCTTAGCCCCCCCCCCAAAACCCCCAATGAAATTGACTTTAACTATACCCACTAACCCGCTAAAAAAAAACTTTATTTTCCAGGCGCGATACAAAGAACGATATAATTTTTATTACTTTTGTACAGTATACCTTAGATTCACTTATTACCAACCTAGACGATCGATTCATTAATCACAGGGAAATTATTTTACTATTTAACTGTTTATTGCCCTGTCCCAATAAACAAGTAGAAAATTTGCAAAGCTTTCTCAGTCTTCATTCTTTTTATGCAAATTATTATATATAAAAAACTTTTGCAAATTTTTGTTACCCTTCACCACCAGTACCTCTCAAAGGTCATTTTCCACATTAAAGTACTTAAAATCGTACTTTTAAGAAATTCCACCGGGAAAGTAAGACTTAATGGTTTGGCAAATTTATTTATTCATAAGAATGTTCCTGTTTCTTGTGAAGAAGTTTTAAATAAACTTTCTAAGGGTCGAAGAAAATTAGATTTACATATTTAACAAATGCAAAGGTGTTATAAAAAAGTTTTGGTTTCTATTATTTATAAAATATTGTTTATTGTTGTGCTTTGTACTAATTTATATTTTTAAATAAATATATTTGTGTTATGGATATGTCGTCATTAAAACCTATATTTTATTTGGTAAAAAGAGTGGCATGTTTTGTCCGGAATAATTATTAAAGTGGATATTTTAAAGTCAATTTTTTTAGATATTTACCTCGATTGAACTAGGCTATTGCGATCTTCCAAGAGTACCTGTTAAAAAAAGCTCCAAAGTTCTAGAAAAATGCGTAACCCGCACCCGTTTATTAAAAAATTTGCTTCCGGCACTGGTTAGCGCCCCCCCCCCCCCCCTAACATAAAATCCTGGGTGCGCCGCTGTATTTGTGGATGATACCCACAACACTTTGGCAAAACTATGACGTGACACAAAATAAAACATTCATTTAGATGTCATAAAGATTGTAAAGAGTGTGATTAATTTCTGTAGCTCAAACCCCCAAACTAACGTACTTACTTTTAAATAACAAATTTTTTGTAGACCGGAATATCATACGCTGGATTAAGGTTTGGGAACAAACCCGCTCACACGAAGTGCATACAAATTAAAAATGTATGACAATTATTATTGGAGATTATTTAATAGGGCTTTGAAAAAGTATGTTCTTGGTATACAAAACAAACGCATAAACACACCTTTCACTCCAAGTACATACCTTATAACACTTTCCATATTCAACATGGATATAGGTAGGTACTCATCAGAGACAACCTAGTTAATCTGATTGATTATTGACTTTCTGAATAAGTCGGTAGTAAGAAGACTTTCCCTCGTATATTAGTAATAATGAATCTGTGCCATTTTATGTTTCCCTTTATTAGTACCGTCATGCGGGGTTAGTTTGCACAAGGGTGGTAACTTTGCACAACGTGTAGATTTCGTAAATAAATTTATTCCATATGAAAACCGGCAACATTGGATGCATCTCGAGTGCACGCGGTGATTTGTTAGAGCATGTTTAGGGTTCTGACAGGTGGCAGAGGGACATAGTAGTGGCAGTTTTGGAGAAAATTACCATTTTATTAATGTGTTAAATTGGTGGAAATAATAATAGTGACATTCTAAGGTACGTACACCATACATACGTTTATTTTGCAATCAAATGTGACTAGTATTTATATGGAGTGTTGTCTTATGCACTTTTTGGCGGTAAATTTGCTTCAATCGGGGTTGCCGTTGTTAAGTTATGGCGGTTAGATTGAAACTTGGTACTTTGCGGTGGTAACTTTGCACACTATAATTATTTACTTTTATTTGCAGTTCTGCATCAGATATGCCTAGGATTTACAAGAAAAAGCTTGGAGCGAGGAAATATCGTAATTATGATCCTGCTCAATTAGCTAGAGCAGTATTTGCCATAAAATTTGAAAACATCAGCTACCGAAGGGCGGAAGCGCTATATGGTATTCCAATGAGAACGTTATGCAACAAAGTCAACAACAAACACACTTTAAATCCCGGATCACCTACAGTATTAACCGAAATAGAAGAACGACATTTCGTAGACGTTTTAATCGCAGCTAGCGAGTATGGTAGCCCATTGACTTGTTTTGACCTTAGGTTAGTAGTGAAGAAGTTTTTAGACCGCAGTGGAAGAAAAATCAAAATATTCCCAGACAATCTTCCGGGTACAGAATGGGCGCTAAATTTTTTGTCCAGACATAAGGACAGATTATCTAAGAGAAGTTGCCAAAATATCAAATATGTTAGAGCCGAAAAAACAGAAACCGAATTTATAAATTATTTTGATAACTTGTCAAAATCGCTAGAAGGGGCTCCAATCTGTAATATTTTGAATTACGATGAAACAAATCTTACGGACGACCCGGGGGCCACAAAATGTATATTTAGGAGAGGGATGAAGTATCCTGAAAGGATAATGAACAGCACTAAATCCTCGATATCAGTGATGTTTGCGATAACCGGTGACGGAAAAAGTTTACCACCATATGTGGTCTACAAAGCGGAGAGAATCTACGATCAGTGGACAATTGGAGGTCCTCCGAATACAAGATATAACCGCTCAGCTTCAGGGTGGTTTGACAGCTCATCATTCGAAGATTGGTTTGAATCAATAGTAGTGCCGTGGGCAAAATGTCTTCCTGGTAGAAAAATAATAATAGGGGACAATTTATCCTTACACATTAATGTACATATGTTTCAAAACTGCCAGAGGAACCAAATAAGTTTTGTTTATCTCCCACCAAACTCCACCCATTTATCGCAACCACTTGATGTTGCTTACTACGCTCCGTTGAAGAAGAAGTGGAGACAGATTTTACAAAATTACAAATTGAAAAACCCTAGAGAGTCGTCTGTAAGCAAGACATCCTTTCCACATCTTCTGAGAACCCTTGTGGACGAGCTTAAAACCAAAGACAAACAAACCATAACAAGCGCTTTTAGGGCAACAGGAATAATTCCTCTTGATCCTTCACAAGTCCTTAAAAGACTTCCAAAACAAAGAGCCGACAGTAACTTACAAAATGAGGTGTCTGAAACTTTAACACAATTTTTACAAGAAATCAGGTCTCCTCCAGAAAAGGTATCAAAACCTAGAAAAAAGATGCTAAGGATAGAACCAGGAAAATCTGTCAGCTACGAAGATATGCGAAATATTTCTGGCGATTTAGCTGCTCCATCAACAAGTGGACTTAGCAAATCAACGAGAGAAAATAGCCCCGAAATTGATCCGGAAAATGACGGTGATAGCTACCTTACTATCACAGAAGATGAAACTTTAAAAACAAACATCAATCCTGAAATAGGGGATTATGTTATTGTGCCCTTCGCAACAAAAAAAACCCTTGTTCACTTTGTTGCTTTGGTAATTGAAAAGCCTTTTGCTAAAGTCAAGGTTAAGTTCTTGAGAAAAAAAAAGGATGGTAGTTTCGTATTTCCACAAGCAGATGATATTTCTGTCCTCGATGTCGTTGATATTATTAAAATATTAGATAAACCTGTAATTTCGCCGAGAGGATTTCACCACTTTGAACATAACTTTTCTGAATATAATAATATGCGTTAGGTAGTTAGAGTTAGCTTTTAAGTTGTTCGTTTTTCACTCATCACACTATATTTTTGTTATTTTTAAAATGTTTATTATGTAAATTTAAATAAAGTCGTGTTAAATACAATAAAACTGTTTATTAAATTTTTTTTTCTCGTGAATATTTTTACTGGCTAATAAAATAATTATTTAGGGCGTGCAATGTGACCCATATAACGGTCATATTAGGCTCCTAAGATCATTTTAAACGGGTGTGCAATTTAACACTTTTTTCAAGGTAACTTTGCACACTTTTTAATATTTTTTAAATATGCTTAATTGTTATTATTTCTTGCCGTTTTTAGGTGAAATATGTAAAGAAAGCTTGAAAATTCTACATACTTTAATTTCAAGCTATTTGAACCTAAGACTTAAGAAATATTTAGAAAAAATTGCAAAAACTGTTGCAAAGTAACCCCGCATGACGGTAGGTAAGTATTTATCTATAATTGTAAGTAGATGTATAGAAATAAAGCAGATCCTTTCTTTCTAGGATTCTGTAGTCATTCGGAAGTTTAGGAAGCATATTATTTTGTTGTCTTGTCATAGGACTATTTCCTAAATGTCATAAACTATAATGGTAAGGCAATGCTAACGAAATTTAACATTTATATAATATGTACCTACCTGAAGCTGTATTTACCTACTTCTGTAAAGAGGAAGTGATTTTTAGATTTTTGCAGGTATGAAGATTAAAATTTCAGTTAACCTTGATGAACAATGATTCATACATGATTGGATCACTCAAAATATTTACTTTATACACAAAAACAAAGGGTGGCCAATAAGTAGAAACCCAAGTGGATATTGTATTCTAATTTCTTAATTGGAAACGTATAAAATCACAACACCCAAAATAGTGAATAATTCCGGTAAAACCAAATGACACGTTTATTTTCACTGATAAGAGATAATCATATCTATAGTAATAAATACTACTGAAAAGGCTAACTAACAGGCAGAGTTATAATATTAAAAAGTCAAAATGAGTCTGGCATTTTACAGTTTCTTTATCTTACTATTAAGTGTACACATTTTAAAAGTATCCGGTCATGGATACATGTTAAGTCCTATTAACAGAGCGTCTCTTTGGAGACTTGATCCTACGAATTGGGCAATACCACACAATTATGAGGACAATCAGTTCTTTTGTGGCGGCTTTTCGGTATGTTGCTTTACATCTTACCTACCTATTAAAACAAAAGTAATATACCCATAATGCAGTGGCGGGTTTGTTCGTTCATGGATACATGTTAAGTCCTATTAACAGAGCGTCTCTTTGGAGACTTGATCCTACGAATTGGGCAATACCACACAATTATGAGGACAATCAGTTCTTTTGTGGCGGCTTTTCGGTATGTTGCTTTACATCTTAAATAATTGTACCTACCTATTAAAACAAAAGTAATATACCCATAGGGCAGTGGCGTCTCGTCAAGGGCGGCAGGGTCGGCAGTGCCGACCCAGCAGAATTAAGAAAATAGACATTCCCATTTTCAAACTTAAAAAAATCTGTATTTTAACTATTTATTTAAACTAATGGTTCAATTAATTTTTTAATTTAACTGTTTGCTTCAATTTAAAAATTTATTAACTTTTTTTCCGGTCGGTCACCTCTATATTAAACAATGTCTACGGCCGAAAGTAATAGTAGCAGGTCTTCTCACAGATGAGGAACTATCGGCTAGCCGCCGAAAAAAGGCAGCAAAATAGGCAACCAAACATACGTACGACGTAAATTCCCAGCAGTTCAACGCCATGTTTCAATTTTACCGTGCGGCAGTTCTGTATTTGCCTCACGTTGTCGATTTTCGCCGTTTTTCTTCGTGAAAAATGTATATTTTTTATTGGTTTCAATTCAATCAGGTGAATCAAGTTAAAAAACTTGGACTTTGGAATAAGAGCAAATATAAATTTAATTATAATTTAATACGTAGTGTATATTATTGATTGTTTTAATGTGAAGTGGTTTTCTGGTTTTTATTTATTTTCTTAAAATTATATTTACAATTTTCAACGTAAAATGCAACTGCGGAAATTTGCCGCGATGCCTGAGTAAGTTATTAGGAATGCGAATGACATAGTGGGTAAATCGGTTAGTGTTTTTCGCTAATTTTACTTTTTCGTACGTGGATTTCGTGATTAGGGCTCAATCCTTAATCGTTCGTAACAGCTTTTGACTTTCGGTTAAAAACAAGTGATCCGTTTTTATTATTTTCCTTAGTGTGAAAGCGGTGAAGTGCGTGGTGTGGTCTAAATTTCCTTTTCTCTCTTTTTATTTACGTAAATAAGACAAAGTAAGATATTATGATAATCATAGGAAAAATTAGGTACTATATCAGGTACCTAATTCCGTTTGGCTGTAGGACTTCCAGGTTATTTCAGTCGTGGTCGCACCGTATCTATATAGGCGATTAGGATTATAGATAATAGAAAAATTATACGTACATTTGAAAAGTTTTAAGGTGGCTTTTGGGTTTTTTAAAATTATTCATTGCTTCAATACCTATACCTAATAACAATAAATGGGTCAAAAAAATTATATTAATTATTATTGCGGTAACTTTTTTTCTTTTATAAGTGATAAAGTAATAATATTAACATTAAATTATTGACCAAATTTGGGCGTGGTCCAAAAAATTTACGGGCTTTACGCCTCTATCGTTCCCGTCGCCTACCCGCATAAATAGAGCACGAGCCGCCACTGCCATAGGGGTAAGTGTATACCTATCTGTTATATAATATATACGCTATAACTGTGATTCTGTGAAGCTAGACTTTAATGTGTGTTATTACAATATGGACTCTATCTATAGTATTTAATTGTAAATTTACACGAAGCTGCAGCTTGAACACAGATTTTGTCTTTTAAAACTTTTGATTTTATTGCAAGCAGTTACGAATCTGACAAATTAATAATTTGTATAAAAAATCTATAATCAACTGAATTGATGTAAGAAAAAGTTACCTACCTCTATTTACTAAAATGTAAATCTCGGGATAGTCAAGTTTTTAAAAATCGTAACCTCGTAAAATTACTGCAAGCAAGTAGGTGCATGCAGGGACGGTTCTATGGGGGGGCCCAGGACCCCCCAACATGTCTGAAAAAAACTTTAAAATGTCTCGAGAGAAATACAATCAAGCGAAGGCTACCAAAAATTGTGGCTGCGCCAATGTGGTGCCCCCCCCCAATATTTTGGGTCTAGAACCGCCCCTGTGTGCATGAATGTTTCCATGTTTAGTATTGGCAATAGCTAATCTTAACATATATAAAACAAAGTCGCTGTCGCTGTCTGTGTGCTTAAATCTTTAAAACTACGCAACGGATTTTGAAGCGGTTTTTTTAAATAGATAGAGTGATTCAAGAGGAAGGTTTTTATGTATAACTAGCGACCCGCCCCCGGCTTCGCAGGGGTGCAATTTCAGAAAGTGGCATGCCGGGTATAGTATTTGCAGAATTATACCGTTGACTCTTACTGCCAAAAATAAACTACCTGATTAAACCCTATTGTATACGCTTCAGCCTCTTCAAAGGGGATTAAATGGGAACAGGGTCGGCTTGAAAATGTACCTACACCACATGATTTATTTTTATAATTTAAAATAAATAGATACCTAGCTATTTTTAGTTTTATGTAGGTACCTAGGTATAAATTGAATTTGTACCTGGTCCGGCTATGCTCGAAAAGGTTTTAAAATTTCGGATTTCATTATTTATTTTATGGTCAAAGGGATAATGAGGGTTTATTGCAGTCGAAAGATCAACGGTATAATTCTACAAATACTATACTAATATATCGGGTTTGTATATTTATACCAGCGGGTTGCAACGCATGCCGGGTACACGCTATAGTTCTATTATATAGAAATTCTAAATTTGTAGGTTCAACACAACATTAATGGCGGAAAGTGTGGCCCATGCGGAGATGATTGGAGGGATTCTGTGCCGCGAGATAATGAAAATGGAGGAACCTACGGAAATGGCATAATAGTGGCATATTATTTTTCTGGTAGTGTTATTAAAGTGGATGTACAAATAACAGCAAATCATAAAGGAAGAATTTCATATCAGTAAGTCTAATATTTCCGTGAAAAAATAACCATGTATAATTTAGACATTAAAAGGTTTTTAATATTTATATAATTGCATATAAACTACATAATATATTGGTATAGGTATTCATAGGGTACCTATATATTTTTGTTGTATTCGTCTTTGATACGGTTCTATTTAATCTGTTACTGTCAGGCGACCATATTGGTGTTTATGCCGTTTTGTTATCTACATGTACAGTTACCGTCACAAAAATCCGGGCACTAATCTGACAGCTAACATTTTTTTCCTGAATTTTGGTAATTCAGGCTTTTACCGTTACTACCGTAGATTGGAAGGTAAAAGTAGTGGTAAAGAGATTTTGGTAAAGTTAACTAGACAATAATAACTTGTTATTCAATACAGAAATAGCTTTAAAAAAAGTAAAGTAACTCTATCTACTACAAAACTATATGGCAATATAAATAAACTGAGAAGGAAATAAAACCAATAGTATTTAATATTTTATTGCTCTTTCATTACTTTGAATAACTGAAGTTAATCTTTTTTAGGTATTGAAGCCACCAGACCATTACAGTATGTTTGCGTTAGTTGGTTCCAAGTCTCTTATATTTTCAGCCACAATTGTTCTCTATTTTCTGGACGAAAATCATAATCTTTGTTAATTCTCTTGTAACCCCAAACATTTTCAATCGGATTTAAATCTGGACTCCTAGAAGGCCAGGGCATCCAATCAGATACTGCGTGGGCAGTATGAACCGGGCAGTTATCATGTTGGTAAATGTAATTAGTATTGGGAAACATATCATTAACCGATGGCAACATCACGTTCTCCAGTATTTGTATGTAATTTTGTGCATTAAATCTACCTTCTATGCGCGTACAAACTCCTATACCCTGTGCACTCATCCACCCCCAAACGTTGACAGAAAAACGGCCGCTTGTTGAAATATTCCGAGTGTAGCGTTCATCAAACCGGGTATTTGGTGGTCTATATACCCTTACTCTTCCGCTGTAACATGATTGGAAAATCTTTTAGTCTGTGAAAATTAAATTTTCCCAAGCATTTATATCACCTCCGTAATGTTGTAATGCTTTGCTCTTTGTTGGTTACCGTTAGGAAAGGCTTTTTAGCTGCAGGGTGATTGCGAAGATTTAAACCCTCTCTTATTCTTCGTTGTGCGGTTCTAACGGAACCCGGAAAATCAGTTACATTGTGAGCTAAAACAGCCATTTTAAAAAAATTTTCCCTTAGGTAATGAATTATAGTAGGTATTGTCATGTTCTTCTGTCGACTGTCGATGCCCTTTTAAGGCCTGTTCCTTTCTATTCTTTCCAGCGAATGTGTTTTCCATCAATTTTATTTTGATATTATGAACTGTACTTTTTCGCGTTTGAAATCTTTGAGCCACCCTTCTCTCTGACCATCCTTCTTCTAGCAGTGACACAATTTCGGCCTTTTCCGCAGCATTTAAATGACGGGGCATATATTTTGTAAATTTATTTCACTAGCCGTAAATAAATTTCAGTTGACAATTTTTGTCAATGTCATTAAAACAGGTAGTTTTTAGGTATTCGAGATGTATAAAGGTCGGCTTACAATAGAAAAAACTGCTGCCCGGATTTTTGTGACGGTAACTGTACCATACATGGCAGTATTACACGCCTTATATCTTCTTGTTTTCATTGCTTAATATTATCACTTATAATCTCCCTAGCAGCAGAATTATTACCGATAATTTTTTTTAAGGTCACGAATGGCTTTGTTGATAGAAAATTATCCCGAGTCGAAGACGAGGGAAATTTTCTATCAACAAAAACGAGTGAAACCGAGAAAAAAATTATCGGGAAATAATTTTGCTGCGTGGGAGATTCGGTAAGAAAATTTCATAAATTGGAGTTTCTTTTAATGTTCCTGAAATTTTAGTAATAAACCTTAGTTACTAACAAGTAAAATCAGCTTCTATGGTAAAATGCAGTGCGTCATATTAAACTAAACTCATCGGAAATATGTTTTTTAACGTTATATTTGAATTTAAAACTATAAAGACATTGGATTGTCTATTGTCTCACCTGTTACTTCAAAATGACTTGCCATTTGAATTAAAATTAAGTCGTAGTAGTCGTACCTAAGAAAAATTATCACTTATTAATGTTATTAGGTTAATAGGCTATAGACTATCGCGATAGTCTCCCGTTGCCATAAGCAACGTAAACAAAAAGGAGCCTTCTAATTGGTTGAAAATAAATTTATGAAATTTTCAATTTATCTTACTTCTGATGTATTTAAGTACATTCTGATGCTATTTTAGGCTATGTCAACTTGAACATCCAAATCTTCCCGAAACAGAAGACTGTTTTGATAACTTAAAATTAAATAACGACACGTACTTTCAAGAAATAAAAAGTACTGACTTTAATGTAACAAGTTACGTTAAGCTGCCTGATGATTTTATTTGCGACCGCTGTGTTCTGAGATGGCACTATACTGCAGGTAGGTTTGAAATATTTATTAGAAATATATAGGTACCTATAGGTACAGGGTTATCCAACCAAGACTAGACAAGACGATTTTTTGACTTTTCCTGTATTTTTATAAAAAAACCGAAATAGCCATCTTAAGTCATTTTCTCCCGCGAATTCGAATATCTTCAGCAAAAAACAATTGAACATCAAACAAAAGTACTAGGGGTCACTTTGATATTTTTTTAAATGGAACACCCTGTATATTTTTACATTTTTAAATTCCACATAAAATTGTAATTATTTTTTATTAAATGCACTATTAGTCTATACTTCATAGTTTCCGAGATATTGACTCTCGAAAAGTGACATTTTTGAACTTTGACAGCTTATAACTTTCTAACAGTACGTCTTAGAGCAAAACGGCTTACATGTCCCTATCTTTAAATTTTATTATCTTCCCAAAAAAATCAACTTCCGGTTAAACCGGATGTAACTCGAAAGAAGGAAATATAGTTGTTCCGGTTTAACTGGAAGTTGATTTTTTTGGGAAGATAATAAAAATTGAAGATAGGGACATGTAAGCCGTTTTGCTCTAAGACGTACTGTTAGAAAGTTATAAGCTGTCAAAGTTCAAAAATGTCACTTTTCGAGAGTCAATATCTCGGAAACTATGAAGTATAGACTAATAGTGCATTTAATAAAAAATAATTAAGTATAATTTTATGTGGAATTTAAAAATGTAAAAATATACAGGGTGTTCCATTTAAAACAATATCAAAGTGACCCCTAGTACTTTTGTTTGATGTTCAATTGTTTTTTGCTGAAGATATTCGAATTCGCGGGAGAAAATGACTTAAGATGGCTATTTCAGTCTTTTATAAAAGTACAGGAAAAGTTAAAAAATCGCCTTGTCTAGTCTTGGTTGGATAACCCTGTACATACGTATAACATGTCTAATAAATCAATACCTAATATAATATATTATTATGGCACCTATACCTGTTGCTCATAGGCGTAGTTAGACGGTCAACACTGGGGGTGTTGAACTCCAGTGGCGGCTCGTGACATGTTAACGAGGGGGTGCACAAAAAGCCCGCCGCAGGCGAAATGCGCCGCAGGCGAATAAACTTTTAAGACCACGCCCAAATTTGGTCAATAATTTTTAGTAAATATTTTAATGTAATGTTAATAGCAGGTTTAGGTCTTTCAATGTTCTTGACAATCACTTTCTCCTCCAACGGTAACTTGCTAAAAGATTTTTTCAAAAATTCCACGGTGTATTTTATATCCGACGACGCACTCATTGTTTTTTCGTGTTTATTTAACTGAATTCAATAAAACGATATTAAACCTTAATAAACAAAAAAAAAATAGTCAAAATACCGGCTAAAAATTTCCGCGAATTTGAACGACTACGACTGGTTAAATTTAAATTATCAAATTAATGCAGAATTACAGAACATCACATACACAAGCTATTATGCGGCTCTCGTATTTTACGAGACTTTTATGATCATAGACCCGCTCTGACAAGTAAACTGGGCGTGAACTACACGGTACACGGAGAGAAAGTTTGAACAAAATCCGCAACTACCTACATATACTTGAATTTGTACCAGAATTCGAATGCTAGAAATATTAATATGAAAAAGTCATTACATATAATATAATGTATATTATAAAAATAGGTTAGTTCTAAAATTAGCCTATATATTGCAAATTTTTTTTGGGGGTGCTAATTAAGATTTCGGGGGTGCTTAGCACCCCCAAGTACCCTCCTAACTACTACCTAACCTAGTCAAATTTTAAGCCTCGAAAAGGGACTTGGAGATAGTATTTCAAAATTAAAAACAGTGTATGATCTTGTGGATCATTTATTAATAAAAAATCAGTGGGTTCTTTACATTTTCCAGATGTAGCTAGTGCAATGATGTTATTTCTAACTTTACCAGTTAGTGTGACATCAGCGGAACGATCTTTTTCCAAACTTAAAATAGTAAAAACCCATTTACGTAACACCATGGGACAACAACGCCTTTCGAAATTATCCTTAATCAGTATCGAACACGAGTTTGTTAAAACATTAAAAATATCGGCGAAATTATAAAGGATTTTGCAAAAAAAACTCTCGACGATCTGGTCGTTTAATACCTTGTATAGTACTTAATGACATAATGTTTGTGCAGACTTGTTGAGTATTTATGTGTTTTACTGTTTTCTGTAATTCAATTTCAACATTATAAACTGGTGCTTTAAAATTTTAATTTTGCATCATGTTTGTTGGAATATTACGTATAATGACTTAATAACTACTTATGTTATATGTCTACCAGTCTACCTAGGATTATAAAATAAATTCGAATAGTTTGCTGTTTTAATAGCAGGTACTTAACACATAATGTGGGTTTAGGCCTAATTAAATTATTACTCGATTAACGAATTCAAAAATGCATAAACCTGAACCTAATAGTAATAAAAATAAGAATTATCATTTTCCACATTCGCTATAGAGAGGGCGCCCCTGAAACGTTTGCGGGGGAGCCCACTCAGTTTTTGTTACGCCAATGCATGACAAACCAAAAAATCTATTGGTTCCTTAAAAAAAAGGCTCTGGCAGAACAAGAAATTCTCAAAAAAAATATAAATTTGAAAGTTCCCACTGTTAATGTTTTATTTTTTTTTTATTTCAGGTAACAATTGGGGGCAATGTGAGAACGGCACGTCGGCTGTTGGATGTGGACCACAAGAAACGTTTCGTTCCTGTGCAGATATCAGAATACTACCACGATTTTGGTTTAGGCCATTTGGAATATAAACAATTCGAAAAAAATTGTGATATTTTAGCATAATTTATTGTAGGTATTTATACGTTTATTAATAAAACTTTTTTTTTATAAACGTGTATTTTTTCTGTAGAAACGATAATATAATATGTAGGTATTCCACAACTTTCGTGCTGATTTGTTTTGTAAACAATCCTGTTTGATGATCTGCGTATTATATAGGTATAGCCAATAATTTTCATTCTCTCAACCAATATTTTTAAATTTATAGTTTTTTGTTATTTCTATGTCTTATTTTCTGTTATTCCCGTTGAATTTCTTGTTTTTTTTTCTTCGGATAATGTGATGATGGTCTTTTGAAAAATACTTTTCTCCTTTAGCACTTTACAATTCCACCCTAGCAGCAATTATGATTCTTATGTACATTTTTTTAAATCTCATTCCCATTCGACCAAACAGTATTTTTCATCTACAATATTTTGTCTCTATATAATATATTATGTATATGTCGTATTCGAATTACAAAATCAGTCGTTTTATAAAACGCCTAGTCGTTTCATAAATGACTAGGCATATTGTAAAATGAAGAATATAATATACTGAATTTTTACAATTCGACTGAACTTTTTAGGCGTTTCATAAAACGCCGAATTGTTCTCAGGCTTATTGTAAACGGTTCTTCAATCTCGTTCGTTTTAGGATATGACTGATTATAACTAGTCGTTTTGTAAAAGACTGGAAAGTACTTGGGCATTTTATAAAACACCAATTTATATTGTTGCTTCATCGTATAATATTTCGAACAAATAAATAGTAAGTTGGACACTTTATTTTTGTTATAACATCATAAAATAACTTAATGGGTAACTCTTACAACACAATACATGTTCCGATATTCCCTAGGTAAATTTAGGTATACAGGGGGGTGTTCATTTGAAAACTTCCCACCACGGATTTTCCTGCTTTAAAATGAAAATGTGGAAAATCGCTCGGACCCGTCGATTTTTATTTCGAGGGGGACATCGTTTGCGTATATTGTCAATCTTGTTACTTTAAGCCCCTAGGAGGGAGGGGGGGTAAGATCTAAATCTTAAATGGATCCCCCTATTTTATATAATTTTTTTGGATTCTGCATAAAATTCTGAACATTTTTTAATAAAAGCATTAAGGTTGTAAGAAATATAGTACTTCCGGTTTAACCGGAAGTTGACACTATTGGAAAGATAATAAAAATCGAAGATAGGGACATGTAAGCCGTTTTGCTCTAAGACGTACAGTTAGAAAGCTAGACGCTGTCAAAGTTCAAAAATCTCATTTTTCAAGAGTCAATATCTCGGAAACTGTTTATTATAGACTAATAATGCTTTTATTAAAAAATGTTCAGAATTTTATGCAGAAGCCAAAAAAATGATATAAATTAGGGGTATCTACTTAAGATTTAGATCTTACCCCCCCTCCCTCCTAGGGGCTTAAAGTAACAAGATTGACAATATACGCAAAAGATGTCCCCCTCCAAATAAAAATCGACGGGTCCGAGCGATTTGCCACATTTTCATTTTAAAGCAGGAAAATCCGTGGTGGGAAGTTTTCAAATGAACACCCTGTATACCTAAATTTACCTAGGGAATGTCGGAACATGTATTGTGTTGTAAGAGTTACCCATTAAGTTCTTTTACGATGTTATAACAAAAATAAAGTGTCCAACTTACTATTTATTTGTTCGAAATATTATACGATGAAGCAACAATATAAATCGGTGTTTTATAAAATGCCCAAGTACTTTCCAGTCTTTTAAAAAACGACTAGTTATAATCAGTCATATCCTAAAACAAACGAGATTGAAGAACCGTTTACAATAAGCCTGAAAGCAATTCGGCGTTTTATGAAACGCCTAAAAAGTTCAGTCGAATTGTAAAAATTCAGTATATATTCTTCATTTTACAATATGCCTAGTCATTTATGAAACGACTAGGCGTTTTATAAAACGACTGATTTTGTAATTCGCCTACGACATATACAAATTAACAAACAGGGATTATGGGGATCTTAGTATGAGATCACTAAGGAATAATATTATATCGTCGCCATTTCGACAAGAACCTTATTTTCCTTGCCCCCTTTGCTTGTAATTCCTGCAAATACTTAAAGAAATTATTTGAAAATTAAAAATTTATTATTATATATATATGTATCTATAGATATAGGTAATATTATTAATTTTAAAAATAATTTTTAGTTTAACCAAAAGAAAATTTAATGAAAAAAACGGTAAATGACAATAACTAAGTAGAGACCGATCGAAGATTCAGTTTCGGTTTCGTCCAATAATCGGCGGGTTCCAATTTTCAGAAAAAAACTATGCCATTAAAAAAATAATTTATTAAATAATAACTTTTTTTTGCTAACCAGGCAACTCTGATTGACAAAAATTCATGTCTGCCTTTGTTACTGACATCACCATCGAAGTTGTCTGGTTGGCTTTTAAAATATAAATAATCTAAAAGCCTTGTACAATTCGACATATCTACTAAAATACACATTTGCATTGATTATCAATATTATTTTTATTTCACCTCAACTCATTTAAATAAATTTAAAAAAATATCTTCAGGTACCTACTCGAGAATTTATTTATTTTGTTTTCCGAGATCGACAATGAAACTAACAGAACGTGTTAGTTAAAAACATTTTCAATAATATACTGATACTTAAGTAACTTTGTATTGTGGACAAATACAATGATATAATAAATCATGGGTCGGGTAATCATTCATGCTGACAGAGAAAAAAAACACCTATACTTTAACATCAATAATAAATTCTTGGACTATTTAAATATTTTTTAATAACATAGGTATATAGGGAGGCATTATAGGTCTACAATTTCAAATTAGTTTCAATTATACAGTGTCCCAAATAGTCGGGGCATATTAAACATACGTTTTTTTTAAAATGGAACACCCTGTATATTGTGATATTTTTGGATTGCTTGATCAATTTTATTATTTCGTATAACACTGATTAAATAAAATAGTTTTTGAGTTTTTAACGATATTTTAAAAACACAACCCCTATTATTTTTTATTCCCATGCAATCGAAAGGCATTTTTAATACAATTTTAATTATACTAGGATTCCCTACGGTATTCCCTAAAATAGCTAATGTTCCATTTACCATGTAAACCTAATTAAGTTACGAAATATTGGTCATAACCCATAATATTGTTACAATTTTAAGAAATATCGGTCATATGCCAAAGTGTTACAACTCTTAAAGACTTCTGTAAAAGTTAAGAAATATTGGTCATCATAACCCAAAGTATTGTTACAATTTTAAGAAATGTCGGTCATAAGCCGAAAAGTGAGTGGTATAGATTCAAAGTGTACAAGCTCCATATTTCCTAAATTATCAAGAGACGAAAAAACTTATAATTCATTAAATACAAACAATTACGATAGTTTTTCTTTTTTATTGTATTTATGGCACATCTTAGACTAAAAAATTGTTTTTTTCCTTAACATTTTAAAAAAATATCAAAGTTATTTGAAAAAAGGAGATGGAGATTGTACGTTTTGGAAATAACAATTGGAGTTTGTCCATTTTGCAAATAGCAAATATGGAGTTTGTCCACTTTGAAAATAATTTAAGGATAATTTTTCATAAAATTTTGAATGAAACCGTCATTGTTAGTAAGGTTGAAGGGCCACCACTTTTGTGTCCACATTTTAGATAAATTTGGAGCGAATGTGGACTATGCCTCAATTTTTTTTGCTGTGCCCTTTTCCACGGCGCCGAAATACGTTGTCTTTTTCTTGCTGTATTACCGGTTACCGGAGTTCCGTTCACTTTCATTATTATTTTAAGAAACCCGTGAAAAATACAAAAAAAAATAGTAAATAACAAACAACCACTGTTTAATGCTTCACGCATCACATACAACTAACTTAAAAACTTGAATTTAAATCTATTTCCCTCTTGTTTGTTTTTGTGATAAAAAAATGTCATAGTCCAAAGATTGTTATAATTGTAAAAGAAATCTATGAACTCAAAGTATTGTTAATACTTTAACAAAAGGTCTGCCATATTTTAATGTGTTATCACAATTTAGACAAAAAAAGCAAATGAAGTTGACAATATATCGGTTAAAATTGTAAAGTGTTTAAAAAATTAAATTACTCCAATTTTATTTCATTTAACTAAATTATCTCTAAAAACAGGTACCTATTTTTCCAGAAAAAATAAAAATTGCTAAAGTAACTACAGTATTTAAAACTGATAAAAGATATAAATGCAGCAATTATCGCCTAATATCTGTTTTACCAATATTTTCAAAAATATTAGAAAAAATAATAAATAATAAATTATGCGACTTTCTAGAAAGCCAAAATTTACTTTTTGCTAACCAGTATGGTTTTCGCAGATCTAAGGATACAGAAATAGCTGTAGGAGATATCATAACAAATATTCAAGCTAATGTCGACGGCAGTAAAAAATGCTGTTTACTATCCTTAGATCTGTGTAAGGCTTTTGACACCGTAAACCATGATATTTTATTAAGAAAATTATACAGTATTGGGATAAGGGGAAATACACACAAACCACTTCAAAGTTATTTAAGCTATCGTAAATAATTTGTTCAAATTGGGGAAAGAAAAAGTTCGGAAAAATAAATAATAAGTGGAGTTCCACAAGGATCAATATTAGGTCCGTTATTATTCTTAATTTACATTAATTCCGTCTCCAAATTAAACTTAAAGTATAAACCTATTTGCAGATGATACGACAATTATTTATTTTGCTGAAACTCTTGCAGAAATGTATTTTGACATTAATAATGATTTAAAAATACTTCTTTCTTGGCTTCAATCAAATAAATTTACGTTAAATTTTACAAAATCTTCTTTTATGTTTATAACTAAAAATAAAATAAATTCCATCATTAAAATATTCAATATTCAAAAACGACAAAATTTTTAGGATTAGTTTTAGACGAAAATTTAAATTAGAAATACCATATCCAGTATATTATCAACTCGATATCTCCTTTCGTATCTGTTTTGTACAGAGCTAGATATTTCATTCCTTTGAAATATTTAAAAAATATATATTTTTCATTAATATATTATTCAAAATTACAATACTTAGCTTCTGCATGGTGATGTGCTTGTTTATCAAAGTTATTAAATGTATACACAAATTACCATATTTAGAACCAACTGTTAATCTATATAGATCTAAAGGGTATTTACACGTTCAAAACATTTATAAATTAAAAATTTGTATTCTAATGCACTCTATCATTTTAAAAGAAAAAAAATCAAACATAACACTTCAGGAGAATAAGACATTACATGATCATAAGACCAGACATTGTATAAATTATCAAACTATGCCAGTAAAAAGTAATTTCGGAAAAAAATCGCTTTTATATGACGGAATAATTAAATATAACAATCTTCCAAAAAATATTAGAAAAATTAAAAAATTGGCAACTTTTAAAATACAATTAAAGAGATATTTACTAAAATAAATTATTTATACTATTTTTTTTTAAATTGATTTTATTAATAAACTAAATATTGGATTAACTTCCATTTTTTTATTGTTATTTTTTTTTAATGGTTGTTATTTTCTATATTATGTTGTCACTTTCCATGTAATGAACTGTAAAAGTTAGTTTGGAATATAGACATTTTGAAAGTTAAATAAGTCTGTCATATCCCAACGCTACAATTTAAGAAACGTCCATCATGTTCCCAGGTGTTGTTACAATTATTCCTAAAAAAGTTAGTCATGTCCTAAACTATTTTTTTTAATACAATTTTCTAATCAAACTATATTTATCTAGTTACTCTGTTTTAGCAATCGTTATATTTATGAAGAAATAAACAGCAGGCTTCTATTTATTAATAAATTATTAATTTGGCTTGTATGTAAATTATTTTCCTTGAAAATTATCAGCCTATAGGGTCTAATTCAAGTAGCAAAGAATAATATCATTCCATTTTTATAGTCCTTATTTTGCACCACCCTATTATTATTAGAACATAACGTGCAAACAATTTACGGTGATCGTGGGAGAGTTCAGGTGATATGCCGGTTTACATTTAATATTTAACAAACAATTGATCATAATAACATGTAGAATTTACAAACGAGAGTAAACGATATTGTGTTTCGATCGAATTATAAAAATAATATACTTGAAGGAACGTTCTATTACAATATTTAAATGGGTAGTATCAGATAAATAACCAAATATTTATTTTAGGTTGTATTTATTAGCTAAAATATATTTAGAGGTAGCTATTATTAAATTTACTGGAAATAGTAATTTCATTTTCAGGGCATTGTGTAGTGGAGTGAGAAAATTCCGAAAAGATATTCAAAAAAATATTTGGAAATTCTTAGATGAGTTGACACAGAAGGCATATACGGTTGTTTCTGATGGAAACAAAAACTGATTGCCTCTCCTGATGTTTATCGCAAAAGCCACGAAATATTGTTAATTTTAGCTTTACTCTTAGTATAATTTTTTTGTGTTTATTAATTGATTGTAGTGTAAGAATAGCTGAACACTCTGTATAGCATTATAACCAATATAATTATAGACGTAAGCTAATTAATGTAGTTTATTTATATTAAGAATAAGTTTGTAAAATAAGCAATTATAGAATAGGGTCATGTATTTTTGTAATAGAAAATACCGAAGACCGAAGTTTGATTTTTCTAATCAAAAAGGGGGTGGTAAACCACCCTTAACTGCCCGTTATCACATGGCGATCCTGCCAACGAACCAAGTTGAGGGTTAAAAATCAAAACGGGCAAAACGCAGAGCAAAGAAGAAATCATTATAGCTCAAGCCGGAAATAGCGGTGGCCAAACTAATAGCCCCAGTACCCATGGTTTTTGCTCTATACAAGATGTCCTAAGCATTTGTATTATTGGAGCGTTGACAATTTTCTTTGGCTGGTATATATGTAAAAGAATTGCAAAAACAATCAAACAGAGGATACGTGCAGAAATTCGGCAAGAAATCGGGAGAAGCCGAGAAACCGTATAAAGTAAGAAGACGAACATTTTAGGTTTTTAGGTTACAATATTACTTTGTATGGGTTTTGGAGTAAAGGAGCATGGTTAAATTAATGGATAAAAAAGGGAATGTCCGTACCCACTGAATTGGTATATTTACTGGATGAAGTCAAAGTATTTAAGAGGAATTTAATAAAAGATAATACAGAAAAGAGACAGAAAGAGAAATATAATCTACGTAAGCTAAATAAATTTAAATATTATACATTAGAATTAGGGACCATTAGGGAAACTTTTAATGCAAAAGCAAACGAACCTAAGTTAATAAGTATAGTTAGGGAATATATACAGCGGATAGAACAGAGTAGGTATCTAAAAGCTAGTCAAGATAGTCTAGGTTGGGGGATATCACGATAGCAGGGAAAGAAAGCGAAATTTTGGTTTTCTCTGACTCAGATTCGGAAAATTTTGACGAAGCTACAGCAAAGATGACTCAAAAATTCGATCCCAAAACTGCATTAAGCCTTTTACTGGTTATGGATGGTTCTGAAACTGTAACTTTACAATTAATTAATGGAATTGAATGGTATGATGCACTTTTGGACGAAGCGGGTAAATTATTGTTAACCACATATGTACTAAAAACGCGTTTATCGGAGAATGCAAATATCCGATTAAAATCATCCTATGCTTTAAATAAACTTTTAGTTACGGATCTAAGGCGACATTTTATCAAAAAAAAATCCGCGACCGCTTTATCTTTTCAGCTAAATAACATAAAACAAGGGTCACGGTCTGTAGAAGAGTTTGATAATTTCTATGGAAATAGGAAATAGTAGCGAATCATTTTTTCGAGGCCCATCCAAATAAAAAGATAGACTTTCATGCCCCATTTATATTTAATTAACGGACTTAATTTCATTTATGTAAAGTATAAAAATAAAAATTTAAAATTTTTACTTGATACCTACCGGTGCTTCAATAAGTGTCATTTTTAAAAACCGCTTAGATAAAACAGAAAAAATTATTTATTTAAAGAGAATAAAAATTAACGGGGTCTCGGGGACCATAATTTTAGTGTGGTAAACCACCCTTAACTGCTCGTTATCACATGATGCTGTTGATGATTTTGTGTTTACGGATGAAGGTGTATAATAAATAGATTACAAATTTTCCAAAATAAAGCAATACGAATTTTACTTAATATGGATAAATATACAAGAATTAATTTATGTTAAAAAAATTAGAATGGTTAAATGTAAAAAATTTAATATTATTTTTGGTTCTAATATTTATTTTTAAAATTTTTAAGTCATTTTGTTTCTCCAATGTACGATTCGCCACTCTCGCAAGGGATTTGATAGATACAATTTTTTATGTTTATGTATCTATCAAATCTATCAAATCCCTTGCGAGTGTGGTGACTCGTACATTGGAGAAACAAAAAGACCTCTTCCTGTACGAGTTAAAGAACTTCTGAAACATACTCAAAGAGGTTAAACTTCGAGATCAGGTATAGCGGAATATGTATGGACCAACCGACATAATATACATCAGTGGCCAGAAGCCAAGGTTTTGGACACGGAACAGCACTGGAGAAAACGAAAATTCAAAGAAGCAGCTTTTATGAATCAAAATACCCCTATATTTAGTAAACCAAGTATAGATATCCCAATATCTGGAAGCCTCTTCTTGTCTAAGACCAACAGCTCAAACTTCACACTCCAATAAGCACGTAGTCGCCGTAGTAGCGGAGTCATCAAGCTTCATGGCACATGGTTTCATGGGTAGTATTTAAGGCAGTAGCTTTAGAATCATAATTTAGTTTACACTTGAAAACGGTTAAATATTAACCAACCGAAATGTTGTATTAAGTAACAAAATTAAGGCAATGGAAGTCCGACAAGGTAATTTTTTTATACTACTTCATTGTCGATCACCTTTAAACAAACATTTAAAAAGATTATTATTATTTTTTTTTTTTTAATTTTACGTCGGCCTATTTCCGCAACGAAAGACAATTTACAAATTCAAAATCACCACCGACGCCAGAGAATTTGTCACACACTATCTGGTTATTATTATCTTGTTACCAGCCAAATCATATGAATTATATTATATATACATCACGTGCTAGTAAAATTACCAGCTAGATACTTAAATGTAGTGTCCGACCGAAACAAGATTTTCAGCCGAAACCGAATCTTCGGCTTTGGTCTCAGTTCAACCGAAACTTATTTATATTTTATTGTACTATACTAAAATTTAATTTATTTTAATTTGAAGAAATAGTCCATGCTTAAAGTGGAGTTGAAAGTATGGGAAAGAAAGAAAAACCTCAAAGTCTTCCTCCATTTAATAGAATAAAATTATTCAAGCGTCTCTACATGTCTCGAACGTAGAAACGTTCATCATCAGGAGACAGAAAATATATTTAGTGCTGATGGCTTTAGCAGAAGAGAAAATGGTGAAGAATGGAGCTTTTATGGAATTAAAAAATGATGTGTAGAAGAGAAATACCTAATATAAAGAAATTGATGGAAGTTAAAACATACCGAGTATGTGAGAAGTCAGTAAAGGGGGTCTAAACCAACCAAATAAACTGGGGAAGAAGAAAAAACCTTTCTAGGAAGAAAGTGTCGAAGATTATTTAAAATTTTTTATAAAACATTTTTAAGTATATGTCAGTAAGACATTGTGAGGGTAAAATTAGTCATAATTATCAAGATATCACAATGTAATTACATTCAACAAAAGTGTTTTGAGGGGTACTGCTGAGCTTTAAACCTCAGTAGTTTTAACTTTCATTAATTTCTTTATATTAATTATGTCTCTTCTACATATCGTTTTTTAATTCCATAAAAGCTCCATTAAGGTTCTTCACCATTTTCTCTTCTGCTAAAACCATCAGAACTAAATATATTTTCTGTCTCCTGATGATGAACGTTTCTACGTTTGAAACATGTAGATACCCTTGAATAATTTTATTCTATTAAATTTTGTGGAGGAAGACTTTGAGTTTTTCTTTTTTTCCCTTAATTTATTTTATTAGCCGAACGGTGCGCGACAGTTCACGAACACTGAGTTTCGGCATGGCCGAAGATTTGGCCGAAACTGAAACTGCCGCCGAAACTAGCCGAAACCGAACCTTCGGTCGGTCTTTACAAATGATAACGGTATAGAGCTACTACGAGCTAATAAGAAAAATATATTTTGCATAGACGAAGAAGATCTTTCTAAGCACTCAATTTGAAGTAAACATTTATTTATTACAAGTTGATATATTTCTTGAAATGATTAATAGGATTCGGCACTTTGAAGGTTTCCTTTCCTTCTAGTTTTCAAATGGGAAGTTTGATCTGACATAGTTTTTATCTGTCTGTCTAAAATTATAAAGAAATTCCTAAATACCAGCTTTAAAGGGTATTAGAACGTTTAACTCTTAATTTAAGTGGAAGAAATCGCATATCTTTTTTCCTGACCAATTCAATTTACAATCATCCAAATCTTCTTAGTGACCATAGTCGGCAAACCATACCGAATGCCAAACAATTTATACATTGCTGCAAAATCCTTTTAAACACTTAATCTGTCTATTTTTATTTGCTTAAGCCCTTCATTCCATTTAGAGGTTTCATTGCACATATTATTTTCAATGGTTGGAAAGTACAAATTTGGGTGCATTCAATTTCGTATTATTCGATGTATATGTCTACTAGTTTAAGCATTTTAGCTTTGGACAAAAAAAATTACGATTAACTGACTGGTTAGTTTGAGAACTAGGTTCGTTTGGAAATTAGGTTCTACACATCAAGCAATTTTTTCAAACTATATTGTCATTAATAAAAATATAATAAAAGATTAAAAACTGGACATCATGGTACAATAATCAAAGTAAAAAGTAAATATAGGTAGGAACGGCTGCATACCCTACGCTGTTGTTTATTGTAGTCAGTGTATATTTAACACAACCAAATTTAAAATTAAGGCCTGCCTGTTATGCAGGACATGCATGTATTTAACAACAGCACATTCTCAGGTTACATATAATTTTAATTCATTCATTTTCGCCTGCTATTGCGACAACCTTTATAACCCCAAATGACGTAGATCCGATTTCTTAATTTCGACGGCGTATTTCATTTTAAAATTTACAAACAACATTCCTGAAATAGGGAGGTGCACAAACCTTGTGGATAGTTCAGGCACCACATTGACAACCAAAACAGCAAAACATCTATGGCGATAATTTCTGGTATAGGGTAGCATGAATATTTTAATAGATAGTTACCTACTTAACCAGACAATTTTGACTGTGACATCAATGACATTGACAGAAATTATATTCACATTATCAAAATAGCCTGGTTAGGTTAATTCATGATTTACTAATCAGGCAATTTTGATAGTGAGTAAATCATTGTCCTTTATGCAACAATCAAAGTGGTTTGGCTGGACAAGACAGAGATTTAAAATTAATCGAAACTAACTAACAAGTCAAGAAATACTACGGGATGCCTATATCCAGCAGTGGATACAGATAGCTGACTGATAATGAACATATGCATGAACATCTATATCATTTTTTGTTAACTACTGGCCTGTCGTCCTGTTTCTGTTCGTATTGTCCCATTGTCCCAAACGAGTTTCTTTTTTGTATGATATTTTGGTATCCTGGCGCTAAATACTAGGCTGAGGTCAATGATCAAAAACCAATTACAAAAACCAGAAGAAGAAATTATTATTTACAATTTCCTTGGTACTACTGTGCTACAAGGTACAACATTGACGAAAGAATCACCAAGATGGGTAGAGGTAATTGTTTTAGGCGATCGAAGACTCACGCCAAAGAAAATGCTATACAAAAAAATTACACAAAAGTTTCACTTCAGTGACTTTTATCCTCTTGCTTTGCATGATCTTGAAATTTTTCATTTGAACTGTTTACTATAAAAGCAGGCATGCAAGACTACGTGTAGCAACAACTCTATGTGATTCGAGTGATACTTAGCGGTTCAACCGTTTGGAATAAATGTTTCAATTACAATCTAATATAACCGTTTAGGTCTATAATCCGATTAACAACAGACAGACAGAGAGGGATAAGGTTGGAACGAAAAAAATATGAAAAAATTTTAACACTCTAGCTTTAAAGCAAAGGTGACAAATAAAGCATTCATAGGGGGTTACAAATAACCACAGTTGAACATTAACAAAAGGAGATTTACCCAGTTGACATGACGTTTCTTTAAAGCTGACGTGTCGGTGATGTGGAAATGAAGAGGGCAGTTGATTTATTCTAACCGATGGTATTTCAGGGCGCATTTTCAAATATTTGCATGATTAAAGTAATGAAATAGTTTGTCCGATAATGACAAGCGCTCTTGAAATATGCACGTGAATAAATTATGATGCCGAGAACTTTTTTATTTGGTGCTAATTTTATATTCAGGTATTTAGATTCTACTTGGATATATTATTATAAATTAAATACAATCATGCCAAATATGTAGACAGCAGTTCATTAATATGTAGATATAAATAGCACCAAACCGATTTTTTCAAAACAATATTACTAAAAACATTTTTGTGCGCGATAAACCTGCAAAGGCTCTATTAGCAACCAACTCTCGCAGTTATTTCAGGAGTGTATGAATTCAGTAAAAATTCCAGAAATCTGAAAACAAGCAATAGTTATATACTTTATAAGAAGGGTGACAGACATAGTGCAGAAAATTATCAGCTTGACCTGCAATCCTTGCAAATGTCTAGAAAAAAATCAAAGCTACAGAATTGACTGATTTCCTACTTACCAACAAAGTTCTACCAGATTCACAACACGGTTTCATATCTAAGCGCTCAACAATTACCAACCTTTTAAGCTGCGTTAATAAATGGACCAAAGCTCTCGATGAAAAGCAGCCTACCAATGTAATATACCTGGATTTCGAGAGAGCATTTGATAAAGTACCACATTCATTGTTGCTCTACAAGCTTGAACATTTTGGTATAAGAGGCAAGCTTCTTAGTCTAATCAACGACTTTCTCACCAACCGCTTCTATCAAGTAAAGGAAAGGTCAATGACATTCTATCCAAAAAACATCCAGTTATAAGTGGGGTCCCTCAAGGATCTGTTTTAGGACCATTACTGCTTTTTTACATTAGCGATTTGTCATAGTATATTGTTATATTCTTTGCTGAAGATAACCAGTTATTCTGTAATCCATTGTTGCAAAAGAAATGCTTAGACAGGGATCTGAGGCGTATTGAGTCATGGACAAGCCAGTGGTGCATAAAGCTTAATTTATCTAAATGTACTGTATTGCATATTGGCCAAATAGCCCTTGTGAAACATATTTGCTAAATAATCTTCAACTTATTAGTGTTACAGAACAAACAGATCTGGGGTTACTAATTTTTTCTAATTTAAAATGGGAAGCACATATTATTAAAATGGTAAAGAAAGCCAATAGGTTTGTTTTCATGGTGCAAAAGACTTTCAAGGATCACTCTCTACAGATGGTAAAAAAATTGTAGGTACACCTTCTATATTAGACCAAAAATTGAATACGGATACAATATTTGGAACCCCTACTACATCAAAGATATTGAAGTTTTGGAAATGGTCCAAAGGCAGGTTACCAGAATTCCATTTAAATTAAGAGGACTACCTTATCCCGAAAGACTTAAAAGATTCGGGCTCACAGCTCTGAAGCAAAGAAGATCTAGGGGTGATATAAAAGAAACTTTTAAAATACTAACGGACTGCTATTCTTGTAACTTGAGAAATTTGTTTCATATCAGAATTAACAGCTTCGGGGACACTCAAAAAAATTAAGCAAAGAAAAATCCGCGACATTTCCAAGAAAGAACTTCCTCATTGGGTAGTGTACATAATATGGAACTCGCTTGAAGAAAGTACAGTCTGCGCAAATAGTGTAAACAACTTTAAGTTAACTCAAAACTTTGTGCATTACGCTGCTTGATATTCGTTTTTGAATATCTAATGATATTTGTGCGTCCAAAATACTTACCAACCCATGTTTAAATAACTTTCGCGTAAGAATTTAACAAGTAGGGGAAGGTCGCCCTTGATGGCATACTTCCCATGATGGCATACCACATGTATTTCTGGAATAAATCGGGTTTGCGTCATCCCGCATAGTTAGACGGGCGCGCGTATTGACCGTTCAGTTGTGAGTCGAATTTCAGTCGTGACAGACGTTTTTATGTAAAGTTATTTAATAGAACAGAAATTGCTAAGTGGCCAAGTAATATTAGCCAGTCTTTAAACCACAAATTTATTATGTTAGGTGCATTAAATTAAAATGCACGATTTTTTCCCGATAACTATAGGATATATATGTTACTTTGCTATGATTATTTTAAATCTAAGTTGTGGTTTTAATGTTTTATAATTTATATACTAGAAGTGTGACATATTCCTAAGATGGCATATCCATTGGTTTGGTTTATGATGGCATACCTATAAATACATATAAATAGGTATGCCATCATAGGCGTCATATTCAAAACGGCGCTACTTTTACTTTTCTTTGTGTCTATGTCCCTAAACACTACTTATATGCTTTGTAAAGTTTTTAAATTTATCTTTAGATTGCACTTTCCTGATAATGTTTTAATTTTTTTTTTAAGTTCATGTTCCCTAGAATGTTATGAATATTTAAGTAGTAACAAATATTTTAACATGGGTAAATGGGTTAAAACCTTTGAACTAAAAAATATATTGGGTGATAAAAAAAAGGTGCCATCATTGGCGACCTTCCCCTAATTTAAACCAGCCAACGGACTTTTAGACATTTTAAATCACGATGAACAATTATAGAAAAAAAAATCAAAGACTAAAACAATAGCTTCATCGGACTTTCCGCTTGCTATTGATAAAATAATAATAATAGTAATAATAATAATAATAATAATAATAATAATAACAATAATAATAATAATAATAATAATAATAATAATAAGAACATCTACTTGAAAGATTTATATGGCGCATATAAAATATAAATATGATATGACACCGTCAAAACATTTGAGAAAGTGCATATTAAAAAAAAAACGCAAAAATAAAGTTTTCAATACCAAACATTCTGAAGCAATGACAAAATTACAATCGGTTTGGCTTTCGGAATTACTATCCATGGGGGGCAGATCATCACCATAGGGAGTGTACTTCACAGACACGTTAACATGATATTAATATGCGTAAAACACGATAGCAGCCAGTTGCTGTTGCAGTTGCTTGTGATCTCATACGGTGATTAGTATTAAAACAACATAGTTTAAGGGGGGGAGGCTTAAATGGGATTCGTGCAATTTTTCTCTATTATTATCGGGGATAACAGCA
Source organism: Polydrusus pterygomalis (assembly GCA_963969555.1). Lineage (NCBI taxonomy): Eukaryota > Metazoa > Arthropoda > Insecta > Coleoptera > Curculionidae > Polydrusus > Polydrusus pterygomalis. The sequence continues at coordinate 29,936,017 of OZ018379.1, forward strand.
GTAAAAAAGTGCATTAAATTTACCGATAATTTTGCATAAAAGCGTGTTTTCTAAAAACTGCGGTTTTTAAAGAAAACAGGCGTGCACTGAGAAAAAGCCTTCTATTCCTTGTAAGAATTCACATAGTCTTTATAGAACTATATATTTAACTAGCGTGTATCCGGCATGCGTTGCAACCCGCTGGTATAAATAAAAACCCGAACAAACCCGATATATTGGTACCCGGCATGCCACTTTCTGAAATTGCACCCGTGCGAAGCCGGGGCGGGTCGCTAGTTATACATAAAAACATTCCCCTTAAATCACTCTATCTATTAAAAAAAACCGCTTCAAAATCCGTTGCGTAGTTTTAAAGATTTAAGCATATATAGGTAGGGACCAGGCACGTAGCTAGGGAGGGGGCCCAGGGGGCCCGCCCCCCCCCCCTTGAAACTCGAGACCATACTTATAAAACTTACAGAATTTTATGCGAAATATCCATATAAGTATTATTATCAGAGCTCTGATTTCGACAATATAGGAAACACATTAAACATTTCCTACACTATTAAATTTTTTTCGTGACAGTTTGTCATGTATACCTAGTATGGTACCTATTATATATAATAATAAAAATACATATTTGTTTAAAATTTTAATACAAAATAAACTCAATACGAAAAAAATTATATATTTTTTTTAATGCAGGCGTGGGTATAGGGGGAATGGGGGCAATTGCCCTACAGACCCAAGCACCTCAATTATTACCGGGTTTGTTTTTGTGCTTTTCTTGAGGATTTTGTGTTGTTTTTTATTTTTCCCACTTGAAAACCAAGCACCATGATTCAAAAAAGGGCGTGGCACCCAAAAAACTTTTGCCTGCGGCGCTTTTTTTTGCGCCTTCGGCGTGATCTCCATGGGTAACGTGACCATACGTCCCGTTTTCAACGGGACCGTCCCTTATTTCAGCTCTCCGTCCCGGTGTCCCCGAAAAGAAATTCGGGGCGCGAAATGTCCCGTTTTCCCAAACTCCACGAAAAAAAAAATTATGCGTAATCAACAACATATCAGTGTCATATTATATAATATGAATATAATATACCTTATGTTATATGCTTAAATTTCCACCAGTACGTGACAACCACCTTTCCGAACGCCGAAAACCGTGTGATTTTTATCCACTAGAGGTGTGTCGTTCGCGAATATACTGATAGCAATAAAGACACAGAAGTATTTGACGAATTTTCAATAATTTCTAACGACATGACGTCGTAAAAAGTAACCGAATGGAATAATCTAAATATTTCGACGGAAAATCGTTGGGTGGAAGTATTCAAAAACTTTCAAACCAACAATCATAAACATGAAAATTTTTGTATATTAGTTGAATATATTTTATGTCTCTCTGGCACAAATGCACCAGTAGAAAGCGTATTTTCTTTAATGAACAAACTGTGGACGACATATTAAAAATTTGTTTTTTCTATTGAAAACCTACTAATTGACTTAAATAAGCCTTTGTCCCGTTTTAAGTCCATAAATAAATGGTCACGTTATCCATGGGCTCCCCCCGAGAAAAAATCCTGGCTACGTGCCTGGTAGGGACGGACGGACAGACAGCGACAGCGACTTTGTCCTATACTATGTTAAGATACTATATGACAGCAACGCGCTTTCCTACTGTAAGACAACGAAAATTGCTAAACCGTTGTGTAGTGATAATATCACGGTAATTTAGCCAATAGGAAATAGGAGTTAATGCTACCATAGAATGGTTTATAGCCATTATTGCTCTGAATACCCACATACTATTAAGTTCTATTGGGGGTGTAATCTGGTTTTATATACTGTCTTAGTTCCGCTGGCAGTTGTAATGAAACTTGACATTAATCATAATGATATTTGCTTGCTACGGTTAATAAAGCATATTATTATACTTACCACTAAAAATCAGTACTGTAGTTCTCAAAAATTTAAATATCTTCCAGTGTGATATTGTTCTTGTCATTTAACATTGCATATGATTATCTATTATGCAACATGGTTTACTGAGATGGTCCATATTCCGAAGTAAGAATATTCTATTGCTTGAGCTGATATGCAAAGTTTAAACAAATTTAAATACGAAATAAAAATAAATTAATTGAAACAGGTATTGGTACGCTCAATAAAATTCAAATTAACAGGATAGGACTACAAGACTCCGTGACCTGCGCAATAAATACGTTAAAACTAATACAACGGCGCGCGAAGATTGCCGATAGCTATGAACCTCCACCAACGTCTAGTGAATTATGGGTTCTGAAGGATACAATTCTTTTTTGGGGACGCTGTTCTACATTCTTAATTGTAGAAAAAGTGTTTTACTGGAAACAAAATGCGTCGCATTGAGAAGAATTTATTTCATAACAAAATTGCTGTATTTAAAGTAGGGGAGAGCCACCAACAGTGGCCATCCATTTTTTGTTTCCACGTATTTCAAAAACGTTTAAAAAATTTATGCTTTTTCCACTATTTTTGACTACATATACGATAAGGCTGTACAAATATGACTCTATTTAATTTTAAAAAGTATAGGATCTTTTCCTAAATATGTTTTTAAAAACATACCACTATGGCCACTGTACCGAACCACATAGTGGTACAGTGGCCATAGTAAAAAAGCATACTAAAGAATGTTTTTAAGTTGGTAATAAGTAATAAGACTTCATACAAAATCCTTTAATTAGGAAATTTATAAGTATACACATCGAAAAATAAAAGAAACATGTATCATATAAATGCAATTTTTTTATTCAAATAATTTAAGGAACAGTGGTCACCCCTTTATTATATATGAGAGTAGTGGCCAATGTACCCTCCGTTAAGGTGGCCACTGTAAGAAAGGGAACATAAAAAATAAAACCTAACCTAACAGAAAAACAATGCAGATTCTTTAGCCTTTTACCACTGAACTTCGTACTGCAATAGCACATCCTTAAGAAGCATGCAATAAAGTGACTGAAACACTTACCAGCTTTGAATGATTAAAACGGAAAGTCACTCTAATAAAAAACTTTCCACATCGAATTTCAATGTCGCACTTATTACGACGAAGCCGGCCATTTAACTGAAAGTATTCGGCGCGCCACGTGCTGGAAACATACTTAAGCACGGATTCAAGAGAGGGCGCTAGCGGTGTACGTTTTGTAAGAGAATAGTCACTGGCGGCCACTGTACCTGCCATGGCCACTGTTGGTGGCTCTCCCCTAGTTTATTATTCAACAAGACTGTGCTGTTAGCTGTTAATTGAACTTATTACTACCAATAAAAACACTGTTCTAGTAAATCTGGAATTGATATAACTCTAAAGCGGGTTTGATAAATACACTAGCAATTTAGTTAATAAAAGATAAGCTATCAATACAAAATATCGTCGCCTTGCATACGAAAGGACGTATCTAAAAAAATCGATTTTTTTTAGATACGCCCTTATATTATGTTTTTAGACGATATTTTATTACTGTCAAACGGGCGTATCTATCTTTATTCCCTGCGGAGTTATTTAGAAAAGTAGTTTTAGCGAAACTCAATACAGCATATTATAGAAGCAGACAAAAAGGCGAATCTCAATTACGCCCTTTTGTTTGCCATATTTTATTAATTGTTGCTGAGTTCCGCCCTTTTACTGGTCCAAAGTGGGAATTTCGCTCTGCTAGCTATTTTGTTATCGCGATAGAGCAATGATGATAGTGCCGCCTTCGAATCAGCGGTGTTTTTTTCGATATAACTTAGACACCAAAGACTGTTACTGCTACACATGGAGTGAAATATTATCACGAAAAGGGGACTAAAACAGCTAATTTATGCTCTGATGGATGCACACGCCAGAACAAAAATTATATAGTTGCCTCGATGCTACTTTATTTTGTCATCAATAGCAAAAACGTGGAGCAAGTCAGTCTAAAATTTTTTGAACCTTTTCATGGGCAAAGCAAAGGTGACTCCTGTCATAGAACAATTTCTACCGCAATATCTTATTCAGGGAACTTGTTTGTTCCATCGCTACTACTGCCTATTTTCAAACTTGCAAGAAGGAAACAACCATACATTGTAAATAAGATGGAACATACTGATTTCTTAGATTTTAAAGATCAGTCAGTTTTATGTATCCGTGAAGACGATAACAAAAACAAAGTGAACTGGACAGAAATCTCGGAGTTTAAAGTTGAAAAGAAAGAGTCTAATAAAATTTTCTACAAGTTATCCCATTGTGATGAAACCTACAGAAGCATTACTATAAAAATAAACCAGGAAAATATTTTTAATTTGTCTGTTGGGAAAGTCAATAAGGAAAGACCTAAAGTAGCAGCCCTTAAATACGACAACTTGGTTTCACTGTGCTTTGGAAAAGACCCGGTGGTAAAATCTCTTGACCACTTTGCCTTCTACAGATCGCTTCCCTATGAGTAAAATGCCGATTGTATAAACATTTTGCTTGAAGTTTAGTTTTCTTATTTTAACGTTTTTCAAAGTTTATGTTAATTTTTTTGTATACCAAAAATATATTTTTGCATTTAAATAACGGTGCGTATCTTTTTTTAGCAATCTATAGATCCAAATACTAACGGCACACAAAAGGGCGTACCTACCTATCTCATTTGTTTAAACTTTTTTCTCTTTTTTTTGAAATGTCGAAGATATTTCTTTAAAACATAGTTAGTGTGAATGTATATAGTGAATATGTATTCTTTTTGTGACAGAAAACCCCAAACTACAGCCATAAATACCTTATAGTATTCTTCTGGCAGAAGTTTTAATTGTATCAAAAATTTAATATTGCTCTCCTGCAAAACTATCAATTTTGAGATACGTCTTTTCGTATGCAAAGCGACGATATGTCTTAGCAAACCTGCTGTATTAGATAATTTTTCTCAGTGTGCACTTAACCTTTGGTCTCGGGCTTTTATCGTGAATTTATTAATCCGGAACATTGACTTTAGGGCAAACATTTTTCGTAAAACCACAAGTGCGTGAAATTTATACCCGGTAAAATTCAAGACTCTCGTGATTTAACTTCTGAATCATTTTTTTATTCTCTAGCTTTTAATTGAATTAAAATATTAACTAACTCATAATTAATTCAAAGCAATTGCGGCGTTATCATAGGGATGTTGCGGTTAGAGGCCAGAAACTAAACTATAATTTAATCAATACATAATATTCAATTCTTTGTGCCTCGTCCAACACCTGTTTTGATCCCACGATCCTGGTCATATGTACAAACACCCACTAGACTCCGACGTCAACAATTACGGTAATATTTAAGTTTCTGAAGCACGATAGCCTTTATTATTAATATTTTTATTTGATATTGTAGATAAGTAGTAAAGAAAGCAATTATTAACTCTTTGACATATAATTAAATTGATTGGCAAAAATATATATACCAGGACTAGCGGATTCATAAATAATATAATATGTAGAGAACAAAAATTGTTAACTTTTTATCTAGACTCACTACATTTATTTCCCAGTGAATAAAAATCACTGTTTTCAATGCTTTGTGGAGTTACCTTGAAATGTTGGAAACATTCCTTTCTGACAACCTAGAAGAATTGCCTCTCCAATTTAGGAACGAAATGTACTTTCAACAAGATGGATGCCCTGCGCATTTCGCAATTGAATTGAGGGAATGGCTTAATAATACATTTGGCCACAGATGGATTGGTCGGAATGGTCCGGTTCTGTGGCCCCCAAGAAGTCCCGATTTAACTATTTCAGATGCCTATCTTTTTGGGCGCCTCAAATATTTAGTGTACTCCCGTCCAATTGAGAACGACGCGACGTACAGCTTCTAAAACAGCTAATTGTTGAAGCTGTGCAAACAATTTCCATTGAAGAAATTCGAAGAAGTTTTGACCACATTCGTTTACAGCTGGAAAAATGTGTTGAATATGGAGGGGGAGTAGGGGTGGGAATAGCAAATTATGAAATTATTATTTGTTGTTATTTTAAGATTTTTTTGTGATATTTCCGGGGTCATTTCATTTGTGAAATTAAAAATACATATTTCTGGTAACACCAAAAATCAGTTTTTGAAAATTTTGATACCCCTCTGTCATTGATAATGTATGTATTTCGACCGCTAATGCTGCTATCCAAAAAAAATTCTTTTACCTCTAAAAATTAAAAGAAACTAAAAAAATCGAAGATTTATTTTAAATCTCGGATTTCAATTACAAACGTTATTCTAAATAGGTAAGTTTTCTGATTGGCATTTTGGTCAAAAATGAAAAACAATGGTAGTTTACTCTTGGAGAAAAATCTTGTTTTTGAAGTTTTTGCGAACCCTGTATAAAAAATCAAAGTTTTCTCTTCGTGAATTGCATTTTTTTTACAAGCAAAACTTTTTCTCAAGAATGACTTTTTCCCGAAATATGAAATTTTTCATTCATTTTTGATATTGTAAACCCTATCCGCGGACAGTCTGTGTATAACAAACCTTTTAAATACGGTGCGAGCAAAAATTATTTGCATCAAAGAGGGCTTGGATAAAAAAACGTAGGGCTTGGTTTAGATCACAATGATATGGGGATTGGGGACGATATATTCAACCAAATCCAGGTTGAAATTTTGTCAAATTCATATTGTGACATGATATGCAAAGCTAAACTAATGAGTAATAAAATAAGTAGACAAATACAAATTTATTTTTTTTTATTACAAAATAAACAAAGTAAGAATAAACAGAAAGAAAAAGAAAAAAATTACATAAATTGCTGAAATGCACCAAGCGTAAATTCACACGTCTCTTCATATTTTCGAAAGTGTTGACCTGTTGACCAGCATCCCTTTGGATAATCCTTTTTTGTAATTGTTCTAAATTAAGTGTTCATTAAGTGGAAAATAAATTATCAAAATTATCTTATGCAGCTAAAATTTTGCACGTGGGCTAGAAACTGCATTTAAAAAAACTTTTTCTAATAACTTTTTTCGATATTTTCAGAAATAACCCTACTTTTAAATTATTTTTTGGAAAGAAATTAAAATTTGACAGATAATGCGAATCACGTGACTACTGCTTAATTTTCATCTCGATCGAAGCAAAACTTGGATAATCATTTCTTGTAATTGTTCTAAATTTGCAACTGGTGTTTTAAAAATAGTGTTCTTTAAATGAGGAAAAACGAAGTAATCCATAACCGTTAAACAAGGTGATCTAGGTGGGAATTCAATGTCTGATCGAAAACTGATCAATGTCGTCGAAAAAATTGCGTAAGTAGTTAATAGTTTCGACGGCTGTATGGGCGGTTGCACCGTCCTGTTGAAAAATATCCAAAACGTAGTTCGTCGTCAAGTAATTGCTCCACAAACGGATTCAAAATATTATCTCTATACCGCGGTGCTGTAACTGTGTCATGGAAAAAAATAGGACCAAAAATTCTTCTTCGGGAAACAGCTAAACAAACACCAATTTTTTGAGGGTGCAATAAGGACAAAAAATGAGGATTTTCACTACTCCACATGCGTGTATTCTGAGAACTCACATAACCGGAGAGGTGGAACCAGGCTTCATCCGAAAAATATGTCAGGTCTAATAAATCATTTCTTTCCAATAAATTTTGGGTAAACGATTGAGAGTAATTCCTGCGTCTTTCAAAATCTGCGGCTTGTATTTCTTGGAATACTTGCACTTTATAAGGAAATAAATTTAGCTGCTTCTTAAGAATAGTTCTGCATATTCAATAAGATATTCCCACTTCTTGGGACAGGCGTCTTATGCAATTTGTTGGCGTATTTTGCATTATTCTTGTAACAAGTTTTTCTGTTCTTACAGATGGTCTTCCTGCTCCTTTTTTGTGTTGTATAGAACCTGTTTCCCTAAACACAGCCACGGTTCCTTTTAGGCAATGATAAAAATCCCCAGCAATAAAAGCAACGTTAGGAAAATGTTCGTGAAAATCGTCCATGCACAAACCCGGATTGTATTTACTCTAACCCCGTTTCGAAAATACGCTTCAACCATGAATGTTTTGTGCTGTTCCGTAAAGCCCATTGTGTGAATTGTTCAAGAAATTGGAAAAATTAGCGATGAATCAAATTACTTGTAAAGACTGTCAAAGATGACGGCGGAATAACTGATTGATTGTTAATTCAGGTAGTTACTGACACCCAACAGGTATTAAGCTCTACGGCTAAGCATTACATCCTTAGATGCAAAGCCCTCCTTTGAGGCAAATAATTTTTGCTCGCACGGTAGAAAGAACAGCATTATCTTTTCTACGCCGCTGTACAATGATATAGTTTTATATGATATTAAGCAAACAATGGCCCGGGGTATTTTTTGTTTTAAATAAACCATAAAAGCGATGCGGGTCATCATGTTTAATAGGCACACCACCGTTCGGCGTAGTGGTAATAATAAGGCATACCCAGGATAACGCCGTCTAATTTTTCAAAGACACGCGTATTGTGTTTACTACAGTTTGCTACGTCATCGCTTTCAATGAAAAGAGAACGCCATTATTACACCTTACCCGCCATTGTTACGGTGTATAATGTATTGTTTAGTAATTATATAGTTTACACCTTTGAGTCTTTGTGGGTTTCCGCGCTTTGTAGGTGTTAACATATCAACTGGTAAGAAGGTAGTTATTATAAAAAACGGTGAAACAGAATTATAGCTCATGACTTATTTTAAATTCAATATTTTTTTTCTTTAGCGCTGCGGTGTTTCAGAATGTGGTCAGTTTAGCAAATCTGCGTTATGATACTTCAGAAATTTTTGTGCCAAAATTAAAATAGACTTTTAAAATTATTTAAAGAAAGGAAAGATAAAAAGTGAATTTAAAAATCACTTGGGATCAATGAACCGCGCGAGCAAAAATTATTTGCGTCAAAGACGGCTTGGATTAAAAAACGTAGGGCTTGGTTTAGATCACAATGATATGGGGACGATATATCTAACCAAATCTGGGTTAAAATTTTGTCAAATTCATATTATGACATGATATGCCAATTTAATGAGTACTTACCTAATAAAATAAGTAGACAAATACAAATTTATTTTGGTTGTTTACAAAATTATAATACTTGCACTTTACAAGGAAATAAATTTAGCTGCTTCTTAAGAATAGTACTGCATGTTCTATAAGATTTTCCCACTTCTTGGGACAGGAGTCTTATACAATTTTGTTGGCGTATTTTGCATTATTTCACGAACGTTTGCAACAAGTTCTTCTGTTCTTACTCTTACATATGGTCTTCCTGCTCCTTTTTTGTGTTGTATAGAACCTGTTTTCCTAAACACAGCCACGGTTCTTTTCAGGCAATGATAAAAATCCCCAGCAATAAAAGCAACCTTAGGAAAATGTTTGTGAAAATCGTCCATGCACAAACACGGATTGTATTGCAACTCACCATTTACTCTAACCCCGTTTCAAAAATACGCTTCAACCATGAATGTTTTGTGCTGTTCCGTAAAGCCCATTGTGTCAATTGCTCAAGAAATTGGAAAAGTTAGCGATGAATCAAATTACTTGTAACGACTGTCAAAGATGACGGAATAACTGATTGATTGTCAATTCAGGTAGTTACTGACACCCAACAGGTATTAAGCTCTACGGCTAAGCATTACGTCCTTAGATGCAAGGCCCTCTTTGATGCAAATAATTTTTGCTCGCACGGTACAACACACCCAAACAAGTGACTGCATTTTCTATTAAATTTAATGAGTTATGGATAAAAACTTTTTTTTTATAGGTAGGGGGTAGGTAAAGGAGTAGGGCATTTGTGGGAAACTATATATTATAGTATTAACGTGTATATGTATAATAGATCTCCATATTTGTTGATCTCTTCTTATTTTTTTCGAATAATATTATTTTCCGCTGGACGGGAGAACTCTACAATTTGAATTACCACATCTGGCTTATTAGCGAGCTATCTTCATGCGTGCCCCAGAAGATCCTACAGAGTTCGTTAGAGACCAATGATTCAGTGTCAGTCTCCATACTGGTAAATAGTAAACTTTCATTTGTCCACCTATTTTATATTGATATACCCTAGGTGATAGTACAAGACTTTTAGGGAGTCTCTTTATGTATTTATAGTTCTCCTTTCCACAGCTTTTTGTTGGTATTGCTGGTATTTTTTTACAGTACAGAGAAAAAAATCATCTTAGCTTATACTGTTTCAAAACTTCGGTACTATATAGAATGGAGCTTTTCTGAATTTTTTGATACAAATAGCCTGAAAGGCCTGCCCAGTTTTTCTAAGCTGGGCTTATAATAGGTTTCCGTCATTTAGCTTCATCCACTAATATTATTATTGGAATTATTTCCATTATGATATATTGTTAATCTCTATTGTCAAATTTAAGTAATTAGTGTTTTAAGATTGGACAACTTATACCGAATATAAAAGCGTTTTTGTTATTCCTTTCGATTAGAAGAATATCTGACTGTTATTATTGGCCGTATGGCCGGTTTCCGTATAAGAGATATTGAGGAGATTCAAGAAGGTGGGAGGCTTTTTTTAGGCCTAATTTATGAGACAGTTTTTTGTGGATGCCACCTGCATAATTAGGCCTTCCTAGGTATATGTTCTATCGTTTCTCCAGGAAAATTGCATTTTCTGCACACATATTCCACTTTTCTTTTTACGATGACCTTTTCGTAGTTTCTTGTTCGAATAACAAGGTTTTGGATAGAAATTATAAATCCTTTTGTCTCAGCGTGTAGCTGCCTTCTTTCTAACCAATTCAGTGACATTTCTCTATTTATGTGTGAATTTTGTAGTATATATTTCTGATATTATTAGGTATATTATTGGTGGACCGTCCACTATTTCTTCACATATTTTGTCGCTTTAATTTCCCCAAGCGCGTATGCTCATTTATTATTTATTTTCAATGTATTTATGTAGTTTTTAGTTAGTTTCCATATGATCATATCCAGTCAAGTTAATCTACAGGGTGTCCGGAAATGATGCAAAAAATTTAGGGGATAATTCTAGACCGAAAATAAATGAAATCTCTTCTGATAACATTTTTACCAAAATTGATTATTATAACGGAGTTACGTTAAAGTTAAATTTTATTTGAAGTTTTTTTTGCAATACCTTTTACCGCGCTTATAATATTTTGACGAAATCTCGTATAATATGGGGCGTTTTTAGGATGAGGAATACAAACTTGCCCACCGTTTTTCCGCATTTTGTAGAGGTCGCCACATAGCAGCCTATACCTACTTTAATTTGAATGGTCCCAACTTTTTTGTCCTACACTGTGTGCCCATTTTGACTGAATATTTTTATTCTCCTAACCTTTTGACATAAAACAGGTATACACTTTTGTTTCGATAAATCTAACCGTTTTCGAGAAAAACGCTAAAATAACATTGCTTGCATGTGATAAATACGAAATCATTTTAATTTATTTTCAACCTTAAACATAGCATAGCGAAGGAAGGAATATTCTATGGAGTTCGCCGGAATTTTTTAAGAAGAATTAATTTATGCATTGAAGAGAAAGGACGTCACCTTAAACCTTTGATTTGAATGTTTAATTTATTGTTCTAGTAACTTATGCATTTTTCTATTTCACGTTCATAATAAGCTCAGTACGATACGCATTTGCGTATCGTAATGAAGCTATTTCGATACGCTTTTTTTCTTTATTTGATGTTGGTAACTTTTAAATGTTTTATTTCATTGACTTGCGCGGCCTTTGTGATTTACGAGAAAACCCATTTTTCGCAGAGGAAAAATAGCTTGATAACTTACTTTTTTTATTCTATGTGGATACCAGTCATGTATGTTGGTTGCATAAATCTATAAATCAATCTTTTGTAGATGCTTCAAGCTATCATTTTCTGCCAAATCCTATCCAAAATTCAATCTACTAACCTTCCAATGTCGATTTTAACTTCAACTTTTTTTGAATTTTCCATCTTCCCTATACTAAATTGCAATGCCGTGACGTAAAATCACGTCTTTTGAAATTCGAAAAAAAGTAGCAAAATCGCCCGAATTTCCGAACGCTCTGTATATGTGCCGAATGTACAAGGATCACACAACGTATTCCGTCCAATTTCAAATCTCATATCGCTAAAATAACTTTAGAATCTCGTGGTGAAAATGGGTCAATAAATCAAAAAATTACAGTTTGCAAAATAATTTTTGTTGTCCAGAGGCTACAATGATAAAAAATAGTATTACCAACATAAAATTTAGACATAAAAATTTACAAAATTTGAAGGATTTATTTTCTTTTTAAAATGTATTTTTCTTGATTATAAAAGGTGAAATAGAAAAAAATGTATAAAGCACATGTTTCATAAGGCGTTTTAGCGCACGTGTCAATAAAAAACTCGCCACTTTGTGGCTCGTTTTTTAAAATAGACTCGTGCGCTAAAACCGCTTCTTATGAAACGTGTACTTTAAGATACTATTTTAAACTGCAAATAAAATTTAACTTAACACCCCGTAACTTTGTTAATAATCAATTTTCAGAAAAATGTTATAGGAAAGAAATAGCATTTATTTTCGGTCTAGAATGATCTCCCAAGTTTTTTGCTCATCATTTCCGGACGGAATTGGTGCTCCAGTTTGCTTGGCTCAATTTGTTATTGTAAAGATTTAGCAAAATTTAATTAATGTATGGTTTTAAAAATAAATTTTTAGGTTAGGTATTGGTTAAATTATCGTATGGACAAGCCGCGCCCAATCCGACACCAAAAACCTTTAAATTTTGTACATTATACCCTTTCATATAAAATTCGTTTGAACCGCTGTTATATGCTACAATACGCGGGGGAGTAACCAGAACTTTATCGGCATTTCGGCTCCTTTTCAGAATCCTAATTGAATAAAATCGGGGCGAGTTTTTCGTACATTGTCCTTTTATCAATGACCTTTTTATTGTGGTTCTTAGATGCCGCCAATAAAATATTTATATACCTATATTACACGTCTCTCTGTTACGGGCTTTTATATTGGCTCGGTATAAAATTACACAACTATCAAGGGATCTAATTACGGATTATTCAAGACGCAAAGGAAGCACTCTTTCTCATGGAGGCCGGTTTTTATTATTTAAAACATCAAACCTTTTAAGCCTTTTAAGCCTTTCTTAGACCTTAGTGTGTTGAGACGATTTAAATTTAACAAAACAAACAGAAAATGCGGTCCAGTGCTAGTAGACTTGGGATAATAAGTATAGCATGCCTATCATGTGCTGTTTACACTTATTCTGATAGCGCTATAATGACCTGGCATACCTAATTAATCATTCCAGAACACCTAACTTTGACAAGTCGGCCATATGTCTGCTGGAGGGCACACATATCGATTATTTGACGTTTAGCCATTGTGTTTTCGATAGCTCTTGTTATAGTTATTTTTTTGGTGTTATTTTGCGGAATATCAAGTAAAAATTTGAAGAAATAGTCCATACTTTAAGTGGAGTGTATGTTTAAAAGGGAAAGAAATAAGACACTTTAAGTCTTCCTCCACTGGTATATTAAGATAAGTTTTAAGTTTTAATTAAGGGTAGTAGTAGTAGTAATTGAGGGGAGGTTTCGAAAACCTGGCAAGTAGACCAACCGCGATCCTTTTTGCCTACCCCAGAGTCTTCCCCCAATCACACTAACCACCTTGGCCCCCGCCAAAGCGTCCCGACCTCTTTATGAAGTTGAGTATGTCGCTCCAGGCCAGGGCCGTGATTTCTTCCTTCTGGAGAGCCGCTGATCCCAGGACCTGGTGCCTGAGTCTTCCCAGGGCCTCGCAGGTACCCAGAAAATGCAGCGGGGTCTCTTCCTCCTCCAAGCATCCGGCACAGATTGGGTCGTCTTCGACACCAATTAGTGATAGGTGCTTCCTCAGCTTGCAGTGTCCTGTCAGTATCCCAATCAAGGGATTTAGGACACATCGTCTTCTATTTAGAATCCAATCTAGCTTAGCCTTGCTCGGCCAAGCTATAAAGTCCTTAGCTTGTCTGCACCCTTGGATCGTCCGCCATTGCTCCTTAGAGCGGCGTTCAGCCCACTCGTTGAGTGCGGATCCTACCTGCTTTTTTGTTATTCCTATAGTCGGTTCTGGTCCAAGGAATGGGGTCTCAGCTCCACGTCTGGCAAGTTCGTCTGCCAGCTCGTTACCCTGAACCCCTTGGTGTCCGGGGACCCAGACCAGGTTTACTTCTTTCCTCCTCGAGAGTCTCTCCAGGGCATCGACGCATTCGCTGACGAGGTTGGTTGTGACTCTTGGTTTACAGATGGCTTTTAGGGCAGCTTGGCTGTCGGAGCATACATATACCGCACGCTCTTCGCAGTCTCTGACCTCTGCCATGCTGGCCGTCATTAAGATGCTTGAAAGACTGTTGCGAGCCGTCCTAGTGGGTAGCTCTCTCGGGTGTCAGTCTTTTCAATATATACTCCGGCTCCTGAGGATTCCGTTCCGGCCATGCGCGACCCATCGGTGTAGCATACCAGGGCATCCTCTGGGAATAAAACCTCTTTTCTCTCCCATTGTTCCTTGGTAGGGATCGTGAGGGAGTTCTTCCTGTTCAACCTTAACGGGTCCTCTGTCAGGGTCGCTGCGAGGTTCAGTATCGGAACCTCTGCTTCCGCTAGTCGGGCTATCCTCGTATGTCCTACGTCTCCAATACCTTTCCAACAGTCAGTGCATCTCATTCCCATGTAGGCCGCCATTGCCTCCTTCTGTATCCAGAGTGGGAGCCCAGGCAGCCCAAGTAGAGTTTCAAGCGCGGCTGTAGGGGTCGTCCTCATGGCTCCGGTTATACCGAGGCCAGCCAATCTCTGCACTTTCGAGAGTTTTGCTCTAGCAGTGGTTTTTTCTACCGCGGGACACCAGACTATCAGCCATAGGCGACTTTCGGTCTAATGACCGCTGTGAAGAGCCAGTGCATAATGCGGGGGTTGAGACCCCAACTGGCTCCCACCGCTCGTCTAAGGGTAAATTCTCTACATGTTTCGAATGTATATATACATTCATATAAAGTAATTGGAAAACGTCCACCGTACTGATATACCAAGCTATTTTTTGTTTTCTTCAAAAAGCAGTCTCCGGGGGGTTACTGTCCCCCCCCCCCCCCCTACTTTATCTACGTGCATTTGACGAGAAGACACACATCCACTTTCTAAGTTGACTTTCAGTTAAGGGGACCCGTTTTCATACCTTCTATCTTCTACGGTAAACAAAATAGACAAGCGACCAAGTTTGAAAATAAACTATTTTGTAAGATGTTGAAAATGTCCCCCACCAACTGTTCTGCAGTAGATCTGATCTGGATGGCCATTCTATTTGACCCCCGTCTACCTATCTCGCACGTATCGTTGGATCCAACTTTTCGGAGTATCTGCCAGTGGACAGAGGGGTGCCTCAGGGGAGCATATTGGGCCCGCATCTTTTTTCGTAAGATACATCTGATTTTAGTAGTTTTTCCCACCACTTCCAGATATATCGTTCTTTCTACATTGCTGATTTTCCAGCATTGGATAATATAAATGATGATCCTGAAATAATCTTTATTATCTCAAGAGCACACTGCCTATTATTAAAATAGTTCAAAGTCCAAGCTCTTGCTTTTTGGTAAGGTTAGCGAAGAGCTATCCACGGGGGATGCATTTAATGTAAGTATTGATAATGTAGCACTTCTTCCCTCTAAGAGTTGTAAAAATTTGGGTCTCGTTTTTGATACAAAGTTGAGATTTGAAAACCACGTTTCTGAATTAATAGAAAAATTTTATTGCAAATTAAAAGTTCTGTATATGCAGAGATGCTCTAACCTCTGAAATCAAGTTAGGACTTGGCGATTCACTTATTTTATCCCTCCTATTATGTTCTGATGTTGTTTACTGGCCTGTATTGACTATTAGGGAAAAAATACCTTACAAAAATTGCAAAATGCTTGCTTAAAATGTTGTTACAACTTTCAAAAGTTTGATCACGTCACACCACTGTTTGTTGCTTCAGAATGGCTGAATTTAGAAAGCCGATTTTCCTTACATTTAACCACATTGGTACACAAAACTGTTTTATCGAATAACCCAGAATATTTATTTTAAAAACTTATTCATGAAAGTGCCATTCACGTCACTGCCAAAGGTTTAATGTTCCAAAGCACAGGACCGCACTGTTCCAGCGTTCCTTAACATATAATGCTGTTAAAATTTACAATTCACTACAACCAGAAGTAAAGTCTCTTACTTCGGTTGTGAGCTTTAAGAAAACTGTCAAAAGATTTTTATAATATTTAAAAGGTCTCTTTGCTCCCATCATCATATATTTTATATTTTTAGTTTAACAACTTTCTCTGTGTTAATTTATTTTATATTGGCTTAATTATTTATTCCTACCACAACGGTTAGATGAATAGCATTGCTAGATCTCACCGTAATTTGAACATAATTATTTTATAAATTGGCTTATATTTAATAAAGGCTTTATTTATTTATTTATTTATTTATTTATATTTACCCCGGAAAAAATTGTGTTTAAGTACTCCCTTACATGAATAGGATGTGAGAGAGCACGAGATGGCCGCATTACCTTATTTTCAACAATGCTGACTTTCCATTATAGTACTGGGTATGATTTTCAAACCAGTGAGGATTTCCTGTGCCCAGTACCTGTAGTTTTGTCTATTAACCTGACCATGTATGATTAATACAAGCTGTAACATTAGCTTGAACATTTTTATAAATATAATATTTTTGTGGAATTAAGGTAGGACTTGCTGCCAACGAGAGGACACACTTGAACCAGCAGAGTTTGATGTAATGTGGTTTAAAATATCAACGCAGAAAATCACCAAGTTTATCTGCTGCCTTTACCGTCCTCCAAGTGACACCCATTACAGAGCACTCTTCTCGTCACTAGCAAACACAATTGACTTCTTGCAAAGCAACCATCCTAATGCCGAAGTCGCTATCTTTGGTGACTTTAACGTCCACAATATCAACTGGCTCAAATACTCAAATACCAACGATGAACAGGGTCGTGAGGCGGAATCTTTTGCGATCAGTTCTGGTCTAACTCAACTCGTGGAAGAACCAACGCGAATTCCAGACCGAGATGGAGATTTTGCTAGTCTTTTAGATCTCTTTTTGACATCCAACCCTGACCTATACACAGTCACCGTTCATCCTCCATTAGGATCTTCCGATCACAAACTTATTTCAACTCTAAGCGAGCTGCCAATTTGTTCTGAACAACCTCCTAAACCTCGTAAAATTTGGCACTACACATCAGCTAGTTGGGAAGACCTAAGGGACCATTTTCGCACTTTTCCTTGGCTGGAAGTATGCTTCTCTTCAGATGATCCATCCGCTTGTGCTCAAGAGGTCTCCGATGTCATTCTTACTGGCATGGAAGCCTTTATTCCTTTCTCCAAGAAGCGCCCTTCAAATGGCAAGCCCTGGTTTAGCAAGAACTGCGAGCGTGCTGTCAGAGCCAAAAATCTAGCTTACCGACAATGGCGTAAAAATCCTACCGATGTGAATCGCACCATCTTTGTTACCGCTCGAAACCAGTGCAAGCAAACGATAGATCAAAACAAAGAGGCTCACAACATGAGAATCAAAAATAAACTTCTCGCCAGTCCTAACGGATCTAGGTCCTTTTGGTCAGTCGCTAAGGCCGTTAGTCAAAATTTTACCAAATCAAATATTCCACCGCTAACACGTTCTGACGGCACAATAGCAACCACGGCTGAAGATAAAGCGAACTTACTCGCAGAACTCTTTGCTTCACACTCCACGGTAGACTTTCAGGGAAAAACACCCCCGAACATTCCAGCAGTTCGATCGGAAATGACTGATATCGTATTCCGTCAGCGTCCTGTCAAACGAATTCTGAAGGGGCTCGATGCCAAAAAAGCTTTTGGTCCAGATGAAATTCCTATTATAGTGCTCAAGAAATGCGCCGATGAACTCACACCAGTATTTTGTAGACTTTTTAACTTATCCTACAAAATAGGAATATTTCCATCTTGCTGGAAAAAGGCGCGAGTCCAGCCTATACCAAAGAAAGGCAAGAAAACCCTGCCAAACAACTATCGACCAGTCGCATTGCTTTCAGTTATATCAAAGGTGATGGAGAAAGCTATTAACCAACAACTTATAAAATACCTGGAAGGCCTTAAAATTATCAGCGACCATCAGTATGGTTTTCGTAAGTCCAGATCAACAGGAGACCTGCTAGCCTATGTCACTCATCTTTGGAGCAACGCAATCGAACATCATGGGGAGTCCCGGGCTATTGCACTGGACATCTCTAAAGCCTTTGACCGTGTCTGGCACGAGGGGCTCCTAAGCAAACTGCGTTCTTATGGTATGCCCGGTCAATTTTGTTCATGGTTGTCTAGCTTCCTCAAGGACCGCTCTCTGCAAGTGGCGATTGACGGGTTTCTCTCAGACACCTTCACCATCAATGCTGGTGTTCCTCAAGGGTCCATATTATCTCCCACTCTCTTCTTACTGTACATTAACGACCTTCTAGCGAAAACAGAAAATCCATTATATTGCTTTGCTGACGACAGCACACTTATCTCATCTTTTACTTTGAAACCTCAAACATCGGCTACTGACGCACATCTTCGCAGACAACATAAGGTATCACGCCTCAATAAAGACCTGGAAGAAATTTTGTCTTGGGGTGACAGTAACCAAGTCGAATTTAACGCTCAAAAAACCCAGGCTGCCGTTTTCTCTAAGAAGGTCAACATTGCAGAACCCGATATCGTAATGGCAGGACACGCAATTCCACTGACTTCGTCTATTAATTTGCTGGGTGTCAACCTGGGAGGAAATATGTCTTGGCATAATCACATAGTGGCAATCGCCAGGGCAGCTTCTCAGAAGCTCGGTATACTTTTCCGTACCAAAAAGTTGTATACACCTCAACAACTTTTGACACTCTATAAAGCCCAGATTCGACCATCACTGGAATACTGCTCTCATATCTGGAGTTCTGCACCGAAGCATACCCTTCGGTTGTTGGATTCCATCCAAAGGAGAGCCGTTCGTCTAATCGGCGACCACGAGCTGACTAAGAACCTCGACAGCTTAGAACATCGAAGACAGGTTGGTGATTTGACTCTCTTCTACAGATATTTTCATGGCAAGTGTTCGATAGATATTGCCCGCTCGATTCCACCTAGAGTAATTCATAGCAGAAACACACGACGAACCACTGCCGCCCATCCCTATGTGGTTCAACTTAGTACACCCCGAACATCATTGTTTCAGAACTCTTTCATTTGGAGGACGTCATCTTTGTGGAACGGCCTTTCTGAGACCGTGTTTCCAACCGAATATAACCTCCAACGATTCAAGAAAAACGTGAATCGCTTTCTTTGCACACGCACCGCTCCCAGAGCGCCTTAAAGGATTTTCCTATAGTGCTTGTGCTCGATCATAAAAAAAAAAAAAAAAAAAAAAACTTGCTGTATTTTTAATTCTTTATATTACTGTGGATTAATTATACACCATAATATTTTGTAGCTACGGAACCCATCTAAAATCCGCGATTATTCTTTTCGAGATAAAACGAGTTAAAAGATCCTATCGATATATGGATATTATATAGCCAACGCCTATAGAATATGATAGTATACGTATCTACACAATAAAGCCGCTTTCTAAAGAACGTTAAAAGCACGGATAAGTATGGTAAAAAAGGTATTGAGGTATTGTCGATTAGGTCCCAGTATCAAATAAAACTCTTTATCAATCTATCATATCAAATTTTATTAGATTTTAAAAGCAGGCTGATCTGATAGTACAGGTCGGCTCTTTGAAGTTTATTAAAACATTTTTTTGTATTTAGGAAACATGGCATACAAAGAGAAAGGAATTGTTAATTCAAATAACTTCGAACATCAGTTGAATGGTAATAAGCCTGATTCGGTTTCTTACAATTCGCTGGTATTTTTAATCATTAGTAGGGGAAGGATGTACAAAACGACGTAGTGGGGTAAAATGACACAGTGCTTGTTTACAAACGAATCGTCGTTCGGAAGTACTCGGAGACAAATATGTTATGGTGGCTCGGGTCTTTAGAGTGTTGACTTTACATTGGGGTGTAGAGTTAGTTCGCCTCCACGTGGTGCACCCTGGGCAACGCTAAATGAACTAACACAAAGAGGCGCCAGACAATCTTTAGAGTATCTTTGGATCTCCTGGCAAGAGAATCACATGCGCAACCAACAACAACAACAAGTGTTATTTTTGTTATATACTTACCTACCTGTGATGTAGCCATACGCTAAATAAATAAATTTACATTTAATATCGCTTCGTCAGTTAGGGAAGGATTTGCCTATTTTTAACCGTAAAAGGTTATTTTGGCGAAATTTTAAATCTATTGTAACGTTTTTGCTGTAATAAACGGGTAACTTAAAATTTGTATGATAAGTTATAGGATTATTGCTCTTACGATTGCATTTTTCAGATTTATTAAATAAGTTGTTCTTTAATCAAAAATTGTATTTGTTTATTAAATTATGTTTATTATTTTCGATTTTGTAACCAACATTAAGAGTTTGTTTGAAGGTGGTAGACAATGAAGTAATATCAAAGAAATTACATTATCGGACTTCCATTGTCTTTATTTTGTTACTTAACACAACGTTTCGGTTAGTTCGTATCTTTAACCGTTTTCAAGTGTAAACTAAAATATAATTCTAAGGCTACTGTCTTAAATACTATCCATGTGCAATGAAGCTTGATGACTCCGCCTACGTGCTTGTTGGAGTGTGAAGTTTGAGCTGTTGGTTTTGGACAAGAAGAGTTTTCCAGATATTGGGGATATATATATCTATACTTGGTCTACTAAATATATATAGATATATATGTATTTTGATTCATGAAAGCCACTGCTTTGAATTTTTGCTTTCTCCAGTGCTGTTCCGTGTCCAAAACCTTGACTTTTGACCACTGTATATTATGTTGGTTGGTCCACACATGTTCCGCTATACCTGATCTCGAAGTTTCACCTCTTTGAGTATGTTGCAGATGTTCTTTAACTCGTACGGGAAGAAGTATTTTTGTTTCTCCAATGTATACGAGTCGCCACACGAAACAGCACTGGAGAAAACCAAAATTCAAAGAAGCAGCTTTCATGAATCAAAATACCCATATATTAAGTAAACCAAGTATAGATATACCCAATATCTGGAAACCTCTTCTTATTCAAAACCAACTTCACACTCCAATAAGCATGTAGGTGGAGTCGTCAGGCTGAGACAGATAAGTATGATACGATTACGATGGTTTTCTTTCATTCAAGTTTTAAATTTAAAGGTGGTTAAGGTAATAGAGTTAAAGGTAAAAATTCTTTATATCTTCTGAGATATCGTTCAAAATTTAGGTTTCTGGAAAATAAAATGTGTTCGTAGACTTGTGGATCCGCCACTGGAATTAGTTTATGTAAAGTCCTAAATGTCAGCGACCATAATTCGGTGTTGTGTGACGATAACTTAATTTTGATAAGCAACAACCAGGTTGTCTCTAATAACCTTATAGAGACTGGTTTGCCGTGGAGCGGTCTCTTTATAGCGTTCATCGGACCGGCTATATCGCCAGGCACCACAACAGATAATTGTAATTTATCGGAAAAAAGGTACTCACGCCGCTTGTTATGTTAGTCGCGGTGTCATTTTAGAATACGACTTCATTTTGTAGTCAGATGATAAATTGGTTTTTATTTTGGTTGCGTATCTTTGAACGAACGAAGATTATATTAACAGTATTCCAAGACGGTAAAAAGGCGAACAAATTTAATTAACAACACATACGGGCCCGCGAAATTTGAATAATAAATTCCTTTTTTGTAGATGTAGAACAGGGCTGTCCGACGTAAAGTGGCCTAAAAGTCGTTATAAATAAAATTGCGGTTGTGAGGGCAGTGGCGTAACAAAAGTGAGTGCCCCCCCTCCCGCAAACGTTTTCAGGGGCCCCCTTTTATTACGAATGGAAAATGATCATTCTTATTTTCCTTACTATTAGGTTCAGGTTTATGAATTTTTGAATTCGTTAATCGTGTACCTAATAATTCAATTAGGGTTAAACCCACGTTTCAGTAACTTTATGAATGCAACGACTCATGCTGGGTTGACTTAAAGCAAAATTGTATCATTGTCTAGTGGATAATTGGTAGCTATCAGTACCATAAAAGTTTAAGGTTGCAAGAATTTTTAGTTCTCTAGGAATTGCTGAAGTTCTTTGTCCTTCTTGCATATGCGGGCTAATTACATCGATTTTGATTCTTGCTACGTCCTTATTGCATCGAAATATTTTCTTGAACATGATATTAGGTAGCTGGAAAGGATCGCTGTTGTCTCGGAGTACCCTTTAATGGAATCTGAATTCAGCTTTACAAAAATTAACTGCCCTTAGCTCAAAAAAAGTTGTAGAAAGTATTTGCCAGAAGATATAAATCCTGGTCAAATAAGTGTTTCAGCCATTTATGCTTTCGGTAATTTTAAATTGTGTGAAAACACAGAATAAAAAAAATATATTCACTTTTCATGGTTGTCAATTAATTCCTTAATCAAGGCCTCGATATAAAACATCAGAAAATGTCATTGTTTAAAGGAATAAATACTATCTTCGTCAATAATTCTAAATTACTAATAAAGTAGGTATCAAATCAAAAAATATAATATTAAAAGCTAACCTAAGAAAACTAGTTTTAACGGACTGCTAAAAATCAAAGGAGATTTTTAATAGCCCTTTAAAAATTATTTCTTTAGCCGGGAGTTTTAGTTTATAATCCTAGGTAGACTGGTAGACATATTATAACATAGGTAGTTATGAAGTCGTTATACGTAATATTCCAGCAAACATGATGCAAAATCAAAATTTTAAAATAGCACTTATAATGTTGCTTATACCATGTATGTAGTAACGGGGGTAGCAGTGATTGAGCCTCATAGAATCCAACAGACAGAAAACAGTTAAACACATGAATACTCAACAAGCATAATGTCACTAAGTACTATGCAAGGTATTATACAAAACGACCAGATCGTCGAGAGTTTTTTTTTGCAAAATTGTTTATAATTTCGTCGATATAATGATCTAACAAACTCGTGTTCATACTAGTTAAGGATAATTTCAAAAGGCGTTGTTGTCCCATGGTGTTACGTAAATAGGTTTAGGTAATTTTTCAATGTCATAAAAGCTTCATTAAGGTTTTATACCATTTTCTCTTCTACTAATACCATCAGCACTATATACATTTTTTATCTCCTGATGATAAACGTTTCTACGTTCGAAACATGTATAGACCCCTAGAGAATTTCTATATTCTATTAAATTTTGTGGAGGACGAGTTTTAGTTTTTTCTTTTTTTCCTAGATATTGTTTTGTTTTAGGAGTTCTGCAAATCCAATTTCAGTCCCTATCACAGCTCTGACTCCATCAGTGACAATACAGGAACATTTATCCCCATAACCTGATATCACCTTATGTACAACTTTAAAAATATCTGTATCCTTGGTTGTACCATGGAGAGGAATAAGATCTCGCATCTACTCTGTTACATTAAAGTCCTTTTGAATAGTTCTAACAAAAATTACAAGTCGGTTGTTGTCGGATAGGTTAATGTCCAGTCCAGACCGGGGGAAAAATATTTTACGTTTTTCATTTGTGTCGTGCAATTTTTTGGATACAATCGGATACATATTGATGTGGTTTACTCGCCAAGCAATTGCTTAATAGGACATTGAGACTGTTTCGAATCTTTCGGAAAGAATAACTCGCTTGTGTAGGGGAGATCCGTGCAGCCCTGCCCACTTAAGCAAATATGGATGTTTTGAAAGATGTAATAACCGTCTCGATATACTGAAAAATCTTCTAAATACGTTCGTCTATTGTCTTTATTATTATTTACTTAATTTTGTGTAAATTTTTTTTTTAAATAAAAAAAACTAATATTTTTGAAAAGCTTACAATGGGCGGGGATATCCGCCATAGAGGATAACCCCGCCCACTATGTCAGTTAATGCAGCCCATATATTATTTTTTTTTTCAGAGGAATGTATGTGAGTATAAATTAAAATCGATCATTAGCCTTATCTGATATTTATTTTAGAATGGGTTGACAACAAATTTACATACAAAAATCGCAAATATAGGATTTAAAACCACTTTGACCAGTACAGTCTTTGTGTGCCCATTTGTTACACACACCAGATTTGAACCATGTTTCAGTTTTCCCAAATTCATGGCAGATAATGCAAAGTTTCTGTTCCCTGCAATCATCCATGTCGTCGGAACTTTTGTCGTTGTATAGGTATTACTTCGACTGATTCATCACTGCTAGCGCCCGGAGCGTTAGCGGGCGGCGCTACCCGAACTAGGCTTTCTTTACAAAGTAGACTGTCTACAAAAATACAAACTAGTTATCAAAAGACCAATACTGTTCAATAAACTAGGATTAATTCCCTTTAGTTTCATATATAAATTATATTGTTTAATGATAATTTACTCTATTTACCGTTAATTTAAAGCTGACTAGACATAAAACGCACAACCTCAAAAAACTGTTGTCGGCCGAATAAACGTTTAAAATGTAGTTTTCAACCTGTTTCTTGTATTGAGCCACATATTGGTTAGTTATGCACCCGACCAATAGATGACACTACTAATACATCGCATCATTTCAGTAATATTGCGATGAACGGTGTTACCCGCTGGGCGGGGCTACCCGGATCTCCCCTATATGTATGTAAACTTTTTTGGCAGCAAAGGATGTCGTAACGCCTTGATCTAGAATTTTCTTTAGATATTTTGTGTAGCCAGACCTTTCTAGAGTGAAATTGTGTATTGAAAAAATGCAAAACTCCAATTTTCAGTGAAGTGATTTTGGAAAAAATGTTAAAAAAGTATTTAAAAAATTCCTCAGCATTTAAGCTACTAAGAGTGCATACAAATTTTACTGTTATATAAGCTAGGGGTTCTTTGGGAGAAACTTCAATACTACATTAATTTTTCTACAAGCTAGTTTTTTCCGATTGACCAATATTTAAGTTATTGCAAGTACCAGTTTAAAATAAGCCTGCAAAAGACAGTTTCGTATTTTTTGGTAATGTCTCAGGCAGCAGGTATCAAGTGCATATTTAAAAAATTATAAAAATTAGTCTATTCTGTTAAAAATAACTTCTGATGGATTCTATATAGCAACTCAAATGTATACAAACGGAAAATATTTGTATCTGAATAAAATTATCATCAAGAAATATCTTAAGCTGTGAGGGTTTTGTGATTGATGGGATTTTATACTGTCAGCCAACCATTACGTTATCGAAATAAAAATGGCAGATACGTATATAAATGTACATACAACAACCTGTTTCGGAACTTTTACTACAAAAAGACCGATAAAACAAAAGATCGATGAGCTATCAGAAGTTCTTTGTACCGAAATTACCGGTATATATAATCGTTCTTAACTCATTTAATAATCTGTTTTAAACTATCAAACTTGTCACTTTATATTCTTGAATCAAAGACAACAATAATTCTATATTAATGACCGTCACAATAAATCATATAATAAACGGGTTTGTAACTTTTTTTGACTTGTTTAATGTCATTTGAATTACAAATAGTATCGAATTGTAATTAGTTGTTGTAAAAAACTGTACGCTATAGGTAGGTACCTTGTGTAAAATAAAAAAAAGAGAAGGTTCCATGGGAATAATTAAATAAAACATTTGCTTAGGGATTCCAAAGAAAGCAAAGAAGTAGAATACAAAGTACAAAGACGCTTAGCATTCTGAAACAAGAAAATTAAAATAGACATAATAATAAGTTTATTTAAAGTTTAATAATATAATAAATATGTTTATGTTGTCTTCGATAAACTTATTCTTCAATCCCCTGAAGCTGAGCTTGTTAGGGGCAAATCTTATTTTTTTTTAGTAGGTATGTAAAATCATAAATCATAAATATGCATTAAAAATCAAGTTTTTTTAAGTAAAAATGTTAATTTATAGTATAAACGCAGCTTTTTTTGAAGAAATATATTACCTATAATAAAATTATTAACTTTACATGGTTCTTTTTAGGCAATGATAAAAATCCCCAGCAATAAAAGCAACGTTAGGAAAATGTTCGTGAAAATCGTCCATGCACAAACCCGGATTGTAATGCCACTCATCATTTACTCTAACCCCGTTTCAAAAATACGCTTCAACCATGAATGTTTTGTGCTGTTCCGTAAAGCCCATTGTGTGAATTGTCTAAGAAATTGGAAAAATTAGCGATGAATCAAATTACTTGTAACTACTGTCAAAGATGACGGAATAACTGATTGATTGTTAATTCAGGTAGTTACTGACACCCAACAGGTATTAAGCTCTACGGCTAAGCATTGCGTCCTTAGATGCAAGGCCCTCTTTGATGAAAATAATTTTTGCTCGCACGGTAAATAACTAGCAACTGAAAGATACTCGGCTATTAATATGTCTAAACTAAATAAGATATCGAGAAAAAATGTACAATACTTTCGTTCTTACCAAGAAAGTAAAAAGGGGGAAAGGCTTACGAAAGAAACAATATATTTAGATAAAAAAAAAGAGCACTGGCCCTTGTGGTAGAGGATGGTTGGCAACGTAACGTCAAGTTCAAGCATGCGTTGCTAATAACTATTAAAACAGACTATCGTATCCGATATGGATTAGAAGAATTGAATCATAACTAAAAATTTCAGCATCGGAATCGGTTGTCAGTGTCACGACTGCTCTTAGCGAACAACGGGCGGTTCCTTTGAGTGTCAGTCAATTGTTAAAAGATCCATATAAATACCTGAGCGGTCGATCTCACAGGCACATCGACGTGATGGTTTATATCTATTTTATGGATGATACGGGGGTTCTTTTATTTTTAAGAGTTACTTACTAATATTTCGTTTCTTCTTCTTCTTCAGCTTTGGTAAGGAGGTCGATCATTTTTGGTCGATCATTCTTGAAAGTAGAAAGATTTATAACTACCTTCCTATGTTTATCAGGGCTCGTCCTACGCTAGTTTTGTTTAAGAGCTCTTTGAAGCAGCTTTTGGTGGACAGAGCTTACTACGAGTTGGGAGACTTTTATAATGACGAATTATAGAATTGTATTTTGTCTGTGGTTCTCATTTTTGATTTTTACATTGTTTGTCGATTTCTTTTTATATACCTACTATTATTACCTGCTTTTATTATTTTATTATATTTAAATATTTTTATTATTATTATTATTATTATTATTTATTTGTTTTTTATTTTTCTCTAAATTGTTTTCTGGTCTGCAAAATAACAGATGTTTTCGTTGAAAACGCAAATAGCATTCCCTATACTGGATTGTGATGCACTTCGTGATTTATTTAGTTGTCTACCTTTCGATTATTACCAGTGTGACTGCCTTTAGTGCCTTTTATATTGGAGTTAATTCCGCTGGGATGGCGCTACGGTGTATTGATGGCCGCTCTGATTTTGCAAAGAGGCTTTTAGTTAGTACATTTTACTGTCGTTTTTAGAATTGCTTGGGTTATGGATACCCGTAGAGTCCTAACAAGTACGAAACTGCCGTCGTGGTCTACCCGCCCCAGGGTATCCATTAAACTTGGATCCCTGTGTATTTTAATATAAAAAATAGTAACACACTTGTCCGATATGCCACAATATTATCTTTTAATTATTTTCGCGGACACTATAATAATAATAATAATAATATAATAATAATAATAATAATAAATGTATATACTTCTAAAGACATTTTTTAACACGCTTTTATTAACTTCACCTGTATGTTTCTCCGTAACCGACTTCTTTGAACCCCATTTTGACCCACTTGAAACGGTCAGATTTAATTAAATTTTGTAGACTTATCAAGAACCGCTGACAATACAATAATATACACGCAAGAAATTCTCCTGTCAAATTTTGACAGCTGTAAGGTATAAAACAAGGAAGCGATTTTGACGAAACAAATTAAGGGGTCGTATAGTATTCGACGCGGAGACTTCGGGAAAAATAAAATTCTCCTGTCAAAATTTGATAGCTGTTAATATGTCAAATGGTTTAAAAAAAATTATATTAACGAAAAAACTATAAGGTCGTATGTATATTGACGGTGGAAAGTTGAAAAAAATACGCAAAAAATTCTCTTGTCAAAATTTGACACCTGTCAATATGTCAAAATTATTACAATAATCGATAGTAATGAAACAAACGTGGGGTCGTATAGATATTATCGCTAAGAATAGAGAAAAATTTAAAAAAAAATCATACCCGTCAAAATAAAATTTTGAAAAATTTTTTTTGGAAATTTTGAAAATTTTTGTCGTTTGTTTTCGTTCTCGCATATTTTTGTCTCGTCTCACGAGATTCTCGCCGAAAATACTCTCGTCTCGTCTCGCAGAAGACCGGAACACTCTCGCACTCTCGTTTCGCAAGAATGAGATGAGACGAGACGAGAAAAAGCGAGTAGAAAGTGAAACACTAATAATAAATAACCCTCGTATAGTCCCTAAGATGTAAATTTGTAGGAAAGATCCCATCTCCGATTAATATCTTAAATGTGGTGCTTAAACGTCAATCGTTTGGATTATTTGATGTATCGGTTTTTGCCGCAGCAGTTATGCTGGTTTTAAAATGTTTTGGTGTTCATTCGTTCATCCCGAAGATCAAGCTTTTCTTGTAAGGTTATAAATATTTTTGTATTAGGTTACCAACTCGTAAAATATTTTGATAGAACGTGAGAATTATTTCGGCACTTTCTTTATATTATGGTGACCTTCTATAAAATTTAGGAGAATGTGGTCTCTCGTCAGGGCCGTATCTGAACCAAAATTTTGGGGGGGGTTAGACCAGTGGCAAAAAATACTAGTTATACTTTAAACATACATTTAAACATACACACAAACAAACATATAAGGATTTTATTGTTTTCGGGGGGGGTTTGAACCCCTAAAACCCCCCCTCAGATACGGCCCTGTCTCTCGTTTCCAAAGATATTTTGCGTACATTTCTATTTATCGAGATAAAATGAAAGTTGGTACGGGGTAAAATGTTACAGATACAAAATACGAAACAAAAACAAACCTGGAAGAATTTTTTTTTTAAACGCTTTTATTAGCTTCACCTGTATGTTTGTTTGTCCGTAACCGACTTTTTTGAACCCGATTTTGAGCCACTTTAAACGGTCAGATTTAATTTAAATTTTGTTGACTTATCAAGAACCGCTGACAATACAATAATTTACACGCAAAAAATTCTCCTGTCAAATTTTGACAGCTGTCAGGTATAAAACGAAGAAGCGATTTTGACGAAACAAATTATGGGGTCGTATACTTAATACTTATTCGATGCGGAGACTTCGGGAAAAATAAGCAAAAAATTCTCCTGTCAAAATTTGACAGCTGTCAATATGTCAAATCGTTTAAAAAAATGATATTAATGAAAAAACTATAAGGTCGTATGTATATTGACGGTGAAAAAATAAAAAAATACGCAAAAAGTTCTCTTGTCAAGTTACCGTTGGAGGAGAAAGTGATTGTCAACAACATTGAAAGACCTAAACCTGCTATTAACATCACATTAAAATATTTACTAAAAATTATTGACCAAATTTGGGCGTTTTGTGCACCCCACGTTAACATGTCATGAGCCGCCACTGGACTTCAGCACCCCCAGTGTTGACCGTCTAACTACGCCTATGTATGTTAGACGTACATAACAAACCCGGCAACGAATCGTTCTGAAAATTTGGTCAATTACATAAAAATCTTTGTAAATTACATAAATTTATTTTCAACCAATTAGAAGGTTAT
The DNA here is from genome assembly GCA_963969555.1 of Polydrusus pterygomalis. Classification (NCBI taxonomy): domain Eukaryota; kingdom Metazoa; phylum Arthropoda; class Insecta; order Coleoptera; family Curculionidae; genus Polydrusus; species Polydrusus pterygomalis. Next base: position 29,965,815 of record OZ018379.1, read on the forward strand.
GTTGAATGATGAAGGATTTGTTTACGTTGCTTATAGCAACGGGAGATTATAGCGATAATTTTGTTAGTTCCTATTAACTTAATCAAATTAATAAGTGATAATTTTTCTCTCAGAATAAAATCATGCAAAATACATTTTGTTGCTAATTCATAGTTTTTATTGATACTAATCAATTTGCTTTACATATCGAACACCGGGGCTAAAAGAGACACATCAAAAATTTAACTAAACTCATCAGGAATATGTTTTTTAAGTTTCATTTGAAACTACTTATACAGGGTGGTCCTTAAGTACATGAAGAAAATCTAGGATATGATTCCTGGCATCAATTTAAGTTGAAAAGTTCCTATGGACTTATGCCCTAAAATGCTTACCCTCTAAGATACAGGGTGTTAAAATATTTTCCATTTTCCTTTAAAACTACCATTTTTTTCAAAAACATAGTAGAGACAACTTTTGTTCCGCTTATATCAGTAATGCATAAAAATGCATCAGAGTTTTAAAAAAACAGTGGCGTATCATATATTTTCACAAAAAAAATATTGATGGTATCTTCATGCACGCCACTGGTGGAAGTAGGCAAACCCTTTTTTAACCAAAAAGTGCAGTTTAATACGAAATCAATCGACATCAATTTTCAATACCGTATCTTCAAGGAGTTTCGAAATTTTAAAAAAACAATTATTTTTAAAAATATTTTAACACCCTGTATCTTAGAGGGTAAGCATTTTAGGGCATAAGTCCATATGAACTTTTCAACTTAAATTGATGCCAGGAATCATATCCTAGATTTTCTTGATGTACTTAAGGACCACCCTGTATAGACATGTAATTTCAGATGTTATATGGTTGAAAACGAATTAATGTTTTTAATGTTCCTAAAGTTTTAGTAATAAACCTTATTATATAGTTACTAAAAATTAAACTCAACTTCTATTGTAAAAATACAGTGCGTAATATTAAACTAAACTCATCGGAAATATGTTTTTTAAGGTTTTATTTGAATCTAAAACTAAGTATAAAGGCATTGGATTTCAGATAACAAATTTGTTATTTAATGTTTCTCACATTTTAGTACCTAATAAAAATGAGTTACTAACGGCTAAAATGAAATTCATTTCTAAAACTCTAATTAGTTACAATTAACTAAAGCCGTCGGAAATATGTTTTTGTAGCATTTTAGCAAAAAAATTACAGTAAGAAAGTACTCCTATTTATGAAATTTTCTTACCGAATCTCCCACGCAGCAGAATTAATTCCCAATAATTCTGCGGCTAGGGAGATTATAAGTGACAATACAATCAAAAATTAGTAGCAACTTTGATATTTTTTTATAAAAAAAAATCGGTATTTTATTTTACTTTCGAAACCCCTATTTATTTCTTAACAACTTTCTTTAGCATTATACTTACTAAATTAAAAGCAACGAAGTAGTGGTATATCGGGCAAGTTTGTATTGGAATACACAGGGATCCAAGCGTAATGGATACCCTGGAGCGGTTAAACCACGACGGCAGTTTCGTCATTATTAGGGGCAGCCATAACTCACAGCAACTCCACAGAAAACGGCACAATGCATTAAAAGTCATCTTGCAAAAAAACGCCATCCCAGCAGAATCAATTTCAATACAAAAGGTGAATTGACCAATGTGGTGAATTTTTGTTCAATTGTCTTTTTTGTCATTCTTCTCAAGATAAAATAGATATACCTACCTTAGCGGCCCGGTGAAACAAAAGATTGGCGGAATCGAAGCATATGTGACGTCAGAACACCAGACTTTTTCAAGTTCGGCACTACGTTTACCGTTCCCCATTATTTTTGAGTTGATGTTTGTATGAGTTTACTAAGCAAGTGACCTTTTTTCTTGTTCGAGCCATACTTGTCTTTTTTTATATGTAAGTATAGTGGAGGTAACTTTCATATCATCCCACATTAGCATTAAACTGTCAGCCAAAGTTTGTCAACACTTGTTTCATTAGCTTCTCCTAAATTTTGGTAAATGTATTAATATCTACGCATATTTTAATTGCTAAACCCTACGATAACAATTTCAATCTGATCAGCTGATTTTTGCTTATCGACTTATTACCTACCTAATAAACTCGTGTAGAAATAATTTTTATTTTAACACACCCTAAAGGGTTTTTTTTGCATGATGGTATTTTTGTTTTAGATCGGCTGTTCCTTATTATGTGTAAGAATGAATTTTGGAGACAGGGTTTTGTCGTCAACTTTAGGTTGCCTATAAAAAGTTTTTACCCAGGCCTTTCCACTTTTCCAGGCTGACAATGGAAATAGGTATTTTTATTGAAAATACACACATTGCTGAGAAAACTTGAATGATGAATGAAAAACCAATATACAAGGAATTCGATAAGCAGATTACGAGAAATTATAAGACAGAATTAAATGCTGATTGTAATTTTATTTTAATATTTTTCATGTGCATTTCCAGACGAGATTAACAATAATTTAGAGGATTTTATTTTAAAGCGATATAGGTTAATCGGAATCCTGCTATTTGATTTTTACTACATATAAAATCAACTAACGGGATTTTGAATAGTTTTTTGGATTAAATATTACTTTAAAATATTTCGTCCAAAAAAAAAAATAACGAAACTATAAGCATTTAAACGTCTCGCCTCTCGGTTCAAGGTACTCACTATAGGCGCGATGGCGGCGCTGTTTTTGACAGTTTTGGCATTTGCTAATGTCACTGGTGCTTTGACCAATTAACATGCTTGTTTGTCTTCTTCCTGGTGTAAGTATTTGTTGGATAGTTGCTTGACGAACAAACACTGGCAATCCCTACAGCAGCCCGGGCTTCAAGGCTAGACCGACAATAATATATAGAGAATTTTATTTTAAAGTAATATTTAGTCGAAAAGGTTATTCAGAATTCTGCTATTTGATTTTTACTACATATAAAATCAACTAACGGGATTTTGAATAGTTTTTTGGCTTAATATCCTACTTTATAATATTTCGCCAGAAAAAAATAACAAAACTATCGGCGTTTAAACGTCCGCCTCTTGACTTAAGGTTCTAACCAGACCCGATGGAGGCGCTGTTTTTGACACTTTTGGCATTTCCTAAGGTACTTTTTGCTTCGACCAATTAACATGCCTGTTTGTCTTTTTGCTGGTGTAAGTATTCGTTGCCCTACAGCAGACTCTATTGATAACGCATTTCGTATACTAGGGTATTATTTTAATAAAGATCAGAAATTAATTTTGAACTTGTACGGTTTGCTTACGAGCTGACAACAATAATAAAATAATTCAATTGTAACAATGTGAATATTCTAATGCTTGTTTATTATTATTATTGACTATTATCCTTTTACGTCTTTATTTCTGGCATTTATAGAAATAGAAGTATAATTCTGCCTTGCACATTGCAATAATTTCAAGTCGTTTGCAAATGAAAGAGAATAATATAAGATACGACAAGCAAATTAGAAGGTGAACTTCCTGGTATGTTTTAGAATAAAAATAAATGGCCGTTAAGTTTATTGACAATAATTTACAATGGCATGAAACTATTACAAATACATTTTATTTTTACATTGTTTAGATAAAATAAAACGTCTGGTATAACACTTGACATTATCATAATTAATTATTATTGGTGGTTTCATTGTGGTATGTATCAGAGCCGAATTTTACGAAGAGTTTTTTCTAAATAAATTTACATTGGCTTATTTTATTTATTTATTTATTTATTTATTTGCCGGTTTCTTTATAATAATATTAAAAATCAATACCATTGTTTTTTCTTAAAAAAATAAATCCAATGACAGCATCTTTACAAAACCATAGATTAACAAATCTGTCCAATTCTGTAATGAAAAAATATACACCCCTTTAGATTATTTATTTTAATCACATCATAAATATATTTAAAAATATAAGTAAATAATTCAAAAATATTTAACCCAAAAAAAAGTAAAAATTATAAATAAGGGAGAAATTATAATAGAAAAATTGTAACCTTTAGTAGGTATTATTATTACTACCTATATAAGTTGGCTCACCTTTATATAATTTTGCATGATCCATGATTTTAATTTTCTTTTAAATGTCAAAAAACTCATAGTTTTCAAATTAGTAGGTAGGTAATATATTAAAAATTTTGAAGCATTATTTTTTAAAAGTGTTAAATTAAAATTATCATAACATAAACATAGATTTGTTTTTGTCTTGTTTGGTATATATGGGTAATGTTATGTAATACATTTTTATTTTTATATACAGGGTTGGGCAAATGTTCCGGAACGGCTTAATTACAGGCGAACGAAAAGTGATATCGGATCCGGGTTTTAGGCAATCTATAGGACTAAAATTTTACTATTTGAGTATTATACCATATGTCAGTAATGTCACCAACTGTCAAGTGTTGACGTTATTTTTTTTTTAAATGGAACACTCTGTATATTTTTACATTTTTAAATTCCACATAAAATTATAATTATTTTTTATTAAATGCACTATTAGTCTATACTTCATAGTTTCCGAGATATTGACTCTCGAAAAGTGACATTTTTGAACTTTGACAGCTTATAACTTTCTAACAGTACGTCTTAGAGCAAAACGGCTTCCATGTCCCTATCTTCAATTTTTATTATCTTCCCAAAAAAATCAACTTCCGGTTAAACCGGATGTAACTCGAAAGCAGGAAATATAGTTGTTCCGGTTTAACTGGAAGTTGATTTTTTTGGGAAGATAATAAAAATTAAAGATAGGGACATGTAAGCCGTTTTGCTCTAAGACGTACTGTTAGAAAGTTATAAGCTGTCAAAGTTCATAAATGTCACTTTTCGAGAGTCAATATCTCGGAAACTATGAAGTATAGACTAATAGTGCATTTAATAAAAAATAATTATAATTTTATGTGGAATTTAAAAATGTAAAAATATACAGGGTGTTCCATTAAAAAAAAAAAAGAACGTCAACACCCGACAGTTGGTGACATTACTGACATATGGTATAATAGTCAAATAGTAAAATTTTAGTCCTATAGATTGCCCAAAACCCGGATCCTATAACACTTTTTGTTCGCATGTAATTAAGCCGTTCCGGAACATTTGCCCAACCCTATATATGTATAATGGAAGTTTTGTAATAAAGTTGTTTTAGACTCAGAATATTATTATAAACAAATAATATTTTTAAAGGAAACAAAATATAATTACTAAATATTATTTTTAAACATATTTTTGTATTGTTATAAGCGGTTTCAAATTCGAGTCGTATGAACTTCCCCAATCAATTATACCATTGGAAAGAATTGATTGAAAAAGTGCATAATAAAACATTAAACAAAGTTTTTGATTCATAATATTTTTTAAAAGTCTAAATTTACATAAAGTGTTTCTTAATTTTTTTGTAAGAGTGTTAATTTGATGATCCCATCTTAAATTTTGGTCAATCCATAGGTATTCCTAAATATTTTATAAATTCAATTTTTTTAATTTTATTTTGGCAAGAACAGTTAGCAGAATTAATTCTAACTATATCTGATATTTCTAAACAATTTAAATCAAAAATTTTAATTTCTTTTAAACTATTCGGCTGAGTATCTTTATAACAAGAAAAAGTCATAAACTTTGTTTTAGTTAAATTTAAGTTTAATAGGTAATAACTCAAATTATTTTTTATTATTGAAATGTCTAGTTCTGAATTTAAAACGCATTCATTCCAAGTATTACCTGGTATTAATAATACTGTATCATCTGCAGATGAAAATATTTCTCCATTAACTCTGATTTTAATATATCATTAATATTAAGAATAAAATTGGTCCCAATTAGGTTTTTTCCTTTTTTTTTTTTCTTTTTTTTATGATTTGACGTATTACCTGTAACCGTTAAAAGCTGGCTGAATGGCAGAAAGCCAAAAAAAAAACTAAAAAAATAAATAAAAAGTTTGGAAAAAGATCGTTCCGCTGATGCCACAATAACTGGTAAAGTTAGAAATAACATCACTGCACTAGATAGGTACATATGGAAAATTTGAAGAACACACTTAATTTTTATTAATAAATGATCCGCAAGTTCATATTATACTGTTTTATTTTTGAAATACTATCTCCAAGTCCCTTTCTGAGGCTTAAAATTTGAGTAGGAAAGTCAATGGGCAAGTCTTTATGGTATATCGTTTGTAAATCCCGCGCTTTCACGTCTAATTCTTCTGCACTTACCGAAGTTAAATTTTCAGGATATAAAAAAATAAAAATTAATTGTGAAATGAAATACCTATGGAAAGCATAGCTAGCAGCAAATTTTGAAGGGGCCGTCAATGTGGTCCCCCCAGCTCTCCGCCCCTCCCCCCCCCCCCCGTTGCGGTACGGGGTCGGCGGAGGTGTTTGTCATGACACTGATTTAGTGGTTTTTAATATCAGATAAGTGTGAAATAAAATGGCTTAACCACCACCATATCAGATTATGATAAAATAAAACAAAAATGAATAGAATAAATTATTTATTGTGCTAATTACTAAAAAAATAAATAAATTTATATACATCACAGAAATAAAATAAGAGGCACTTAACATTTTTCAACAAGAAAGACCTTCTAATGAATTGCAATCATTAATAAATACATGAATATTTTGTGTAAAAATTTAAACATACATATTTACATTTTTTATACAACTATTATGATACAACAAATTACCTAGAGATCCTAGATATATCATGAAAATAATGGCGCTTTTTCGGTTTCGCTCCATTAAAATATTAATATATTCACGTAGATTTTATACCTCTACAGTCTCGGAACATGTAAAATAAATAAATTCTCATGTATAATTAGTTAATTTAGTTCAACAACGACATGTTCGTCTATTATATTTATGCTGAACCCCAATTAAAAAAATAATTAAATTTTACTTTCCAACTGGAGCAATAAGAAGTTTTAACTGACAAAATTATAACCACAAAATATAGTTCCGGACTTAAGGCGGAAATTAAGAAAAATAATTTTTTATTACATCATAATATACAGGGTGCTACTAATTCGTGTGTGTGGGGATCTCGTGTGAATATAACCAAAAACTTATATTTTGATTGCTAAAATAAAGACAATTTTTAGAAGGGATATTTTTGAGTAAATTGTAGTTACAATCATGTTTATAAATCTATCTAATTGCCGTCCTTCCGTTACTGTTAAGACAAGCAATTACCCAAAAACTTGAATCTGGAAAAGTATCTACAGTGTGACTAGTAAAGTCCGCATCATATGGGATTTTTTTTAGTAATAGCTTTATTCGAAATTTGACTTTGGCATCAAGTTCTGCTTCGATCGAGATGAAAATTAAGCAAAAAAATACTAGTCACGTGATTCGCATTATCTGTAAAATTTTAATTTTTTCCAAAAAATAATTCAAAAGTGGGGTTATTTCTGAAAATATCGAAAAAAGTTAATAGAAAATGTTTTTCAGCTGCATAAGATAATTTTGATTTTTCACCCATTTTTTGTCGTGTTTTTGGTGCATCATGTAATTAATTTTTTGGAAACTGCACTTAAATAATAAAAGACTACCGACCATTATTACTTTTTTTATGACATAGCCTAATAACTGATTTTAATAAAGTGGTTTTAAATTAAATCGTTGAAAATAGATAAACTTTACGTTAAGTTAAACTTCTTTTTTGTTTTATTAAGGTGTATTACTTTTAGACACAAATTACGTTTTCAATAATACTGCCCAATTAGCATTTTTCTGACTTACGACTAAATTTGTACCTATAAGGACGTAATTTTTGGTAATGTTTCAAGTCACTGCTTGACTTATTTCTTAATGAACAGTTATGGACCTAAAGTTAACGTAAAACGAACGTTAAGATATGACGTCCTCTAAGCCGACGTCGCATAGTGGTCGAAGCGTGTATAGTTATTTTATGGTAAAGAATTTGACGTCCGAGTAACGTCAAACACTTTTTTTATTTGAAAAAGTGTAGTTTTATGAAATTTGCGAACCACGTTTCGACGTCGCCCCGTCCACCTACCAAACTTGATACAAAAAACATCACTTCTTTTTTCGTCAGTCGCAGCCAGTTAAAATAAAAAGACGAAATTTGTCGGAAATAACCTCTTGTTTGGGTTCTGTGAAAATAACCTTACTTATTTGTTTATGTTGGATTACTTTTTAGAAAATCAGTTCTTTTATTGCAAGCAAGTAGACCCTGCAAGCAATATGAGCATGTCCTTAAATAAAGGAAAAAGAGCCTACCGCCATACTAATACTTTTTATAGAAAAAAAGCTAAATTGATAGGATTACAAGCTCATGTTAGTCTCCAGTTAGTCAGCAGCAGCTGTTGCAAATTCAAAAGCCGCAAAACCCTGAGCTTTAACTTTGCAGTTTTTGTATCGTTTCCATGTTTCTTTATTGGGTGAACTTTTAATATTACTTGTAAAAGTCTAATTTCTTTCTGACGTTGGGGAAACCAAACTATGCCACTTACCTCCCATTTCCCGGAACAACTTAAAACAGCAGTTTTAAAACCTCTCTATTGAAAAAGGGAGATCCAGAGGAATTCGATAACTACAGGCCGATCAGCCTTCTTCCAGGTTTTTCAAAACTGTTTGAGTTGGTTGCATGCAGCCGCCTTGTGTCTTTCATGGGACAGTGCAGTTTGCTCTCGGGTAACCAGCATGGCTACATGAGGGGCAGGTCAACTCAGACAGCAACATTTCAATTCACTCATGGCATTCTTGAGCAACTGGAGGAGGGTGGAGTGGTTGTTGGAGTATTTCTGGATCTCTCGAAAGCATACGACTGTCTTGATCGAGAAATTTTGTTAAATAAACTTAATTTGTATGGAATAAGGGGTAATGCGTTAAAATGGTTTAAGTCATACTTGAATAATAGAATACATAAGGTAGTAGTTAATAAAGATAAGGTAAGCTATAAGTCTGAAAGTGTGAATAATAATGTAGGAATCCCCCAGGGCAGCATTTTGGGACCAGTTTTTTTTTTTACTAATGACCTAAATTTGGAAATAAGGAACTCAAATACTATTCTTACATCCTATGCTGATGATACCAATCTCTTATTAAAAATTAATGACCCAACTGAACTCACTAACGAGACTGCAGATATATTTTTGCAAATTTGCTCTTGGTTTGAAAAAAATAGACTGTTATATAGTCAATGAGAACAAAACAAATATCTTATTATTTAGAACAAAATTAAATAGAATGGAAAAACCAGAAAATATTCAAATCAATAACAAAGATTTTAAGCTTGAGTCCCAAACAAAATTTCTGGGAATTTATATAGATGCATTTTTAGACTGGACCGAGTAAATAGAATCACTTGGTAAAAAACTTAACAGTATATGCTATGGTATCAGAGTGATTTCGAAGTATGTTTCAACAGCAGCCCTGCGGACCCTGTATTTTGCAAACTTTGAGGCTACGGCAAGGTATGGGATAATTTTTTGAGGTGGAAAATCAAAGATACAGGATATTTTTATTATACAGAAACGTTTACTAAGAATAATGTATAAAATGTCATTTAGAGAGACTTGTTGGAATAATTTTTTATTGACAATTTATGGTTTATACATTTTTGATACCATTATGTTCTTTTTTAAGAATAGACAGGGTCTTTATGCTGAGAGGAATCATAAGTATAGTACTCGTTCTGTGGATGTAAATTATCCAGCACATCATCTGTCTATTTTTGAAAGTGGACCCTATTATGTGGGTGTTCGATGTGAAGGTATTTAAAAGAAAGTTTAAGGAACATTTAGTACAGATGGAACCATACTGTTTAAAGGACTACATGGACAGTTAATGCTCTCCCTTTGCTGACGCCATTTCCTTTTATGTGAATTGTATAGCTTATTTAATCAGAAATAAAGAAATTTATTATTATTATATTTATGTGGGGCCGGCTCAACCTCATTAAGGTCTTTAATATATACCTACTATAATTTAAAGTGATCCATTTTTTTAGTTGTTTACCAACGAAAATTAATAAAATAGGTATTACAGGATATGGATAAGCTTGGATGAGAGATGAAAAATTGAAAAACCTTTTACTTTTATTGGGGTTAAATATACGATTAAAAAATAATGACATATGACATTTCTGTTTGTTAATTTTTATCTACAGAAATTGACGTTTAATTTTAACGTCCTTTGGTCGTCAATTTAAGTAGTTCAAATGTCTTAAGGTTAAAACCTGGTTGTGGTTTGGAATTCTAATCATCCGACGTTGGTGTGTCGTTTGCGGGTGGTAGTTTAAGTTAAGTTTGGATAAAGTTTTGGATATAAAGTAACCTTTGGTGGTATTTGAGTAAATTTAGGTACATTAGCTAACTCCGCCATTTTTATGCTGATGAGCGTTGTAGCGTCCCGTCGGCCATTAAAACACAGTACGTTTATTTTTGAAATTTCGAAAATAAATACCATTTCAAATGGCAACTATATGAATAAAATTTAATTTCCTTATAGCTTTATTTAGATGGAGTTGGAAATCAAGCCAATATATGATTTTTTTTCTGGTCATTCATAAAAACATATATATTAAAAATTATTAAATATTTGTTTATTTTGAGGCGAACACATATTTTTCGATCTATTTTGGTCACATTTATCAGTAAAGTACCCTTCGCAAGCAACTTTTATTCTCGAGATACCCTATAATCTCATTTTATTTACGTCTATAACAAACATCGTTTAACAATAAGAAAACTGTTTGATATTTTAATTTTTGGTCTTGTTCTTTCTACAGATCAACAACAAATTAGGTTATATTTTGTTTACACCACATTATACGGGAGCAACATATAGGTACTTCCACATGACCAAATAAAACTTTTAGTACACATTTTTGGTTATCAAAAGTTAACGTTAAATAGCGTAAAATTTGGTTAAAAGAGTATACTTCAATAGTAAAGTTACCGACGTCTAAACAACTCAAATTTGTCTGCTCCATTTTAGTGCAAAAACGGGTCCACACGTAGTCGTTTCGACGTCAGTTACCGACGTCGGGTTGTCTATAGCGACGTTGGTTAGACGTCTAAATGCTATTTGGGTGGTTTTATGAAGTTACCTTATACAGGGTCAAAAACAAAACTTTGCATCACATGGGACCAAATTTTGATTTTGTAGAAAAACACACATTTAAATGGCCTTACTTTAAAGAAAATATATCTGAAATAAAGCATTGTCAAAACTAAGAAGTTTTATGTAGGTTGCGTTAAGTCTTATTTTGCAAAAGTGGTGCAATTTACAAAATATGGGTAAAAAATCAAAATTACCTTATGCAGCTGAAATATTGCATGTGGGCTAGAAATTGAATTTAAAAAAACTTTTTTAATAACTTTTTTCGATATTTTCAAAATTAATCCCACTTTTAAATAATTTTTTGGAAAAAATTATAATTTGACAGATAATGCGAATCACGTGACTACTATTTGTTTGCTTAATTTTCATCGCGATCGAAGCAGAACTTGATGTCAAAGTCAAATTTTGAATAATATTAATAAAAACGATCCCATATGCGGACTTTTTTACTGGTCAGAAGTCACTAATTATATTTTTCTATACTGTATAAATAAATTAACTTTCGGGCCCTAGCAACACGAAAGAAAACGAAAGTAAATGTTACAGTTACCTGAATATTATCCGTTGCTATAGCTACGAAAGTAGGTTGCTAGCTACGAAAGTAATACTTTCGGTGCCAGGACAAAAAAATCGAACTGACAGACTCTGACAGTACTCAAATAACTAGTTGTCAACAAAACTCAAATAACTAGTTCTCATGGATTATTTTACAGGTGGAAAAAAAACTTATTTTATTATTTTAATTTGAATAAAATCAAAGTTTATTACTTAATAATATATTGATCAGAGGACAGTAGTAGAAAAAATTTAATATATTACACGATGCGAAAGCCTTTTTTGGTGGTGGGAGGTATTAAATCACCTCGGCTTTGCCTCGGCAATTCAAAAACCACCTCACACCAAAAATTAACTTTCGCATCTAGTAATGTAAATAACTATTTATTTGAAATAAAATTTGAAAGCATTGCTTCAACCGACATATTGTCGAAAACAGTTTCGATATTTTGTGGTTAAAAGAAAGTAGTTTTGATATGATAAATGAATACAAAGATCATAACTTTATAGTAACATTATAAATGTATTTTTTAATATTTTGTTTTTGGATTTATGCTGGTGAGGCACTGCCTCATCTGCCTCATGCCACTGCTTTGGAATTTATTGTTACGAAATAATTTATACATTTTGCAATCTTTTAAAATACATTCTAATAAAACGCGTATTTTCACCGATCATGGTCTACTGACACCGCCATATCTTGTCTTTTTTGCTACATCTTTCACCAACAACTAAAAAGACCTATTTATTCCTAGTTATCACTGTTACAGGTTTCAAAAGTCCTTCGGGAGTAGAAGGTTGTCTAGGTTCAGGCGGGGACGCTCCAGCAATGGATAACGCCGATAGACCTTGGTGTGCCAAATTAACAAGCGGTAGTTGTAACGGGTATTGTAATGGATTACCTAACCTTAAATTACTGTACATTTGCAAAAGGGAAGCTGGCGGCCGAAATACTGGTGACATGTTCGACAAACTGGATAGTTCTGGAGCGGATACACTCATCATTTTATCTAAAGGAAATTGTGAAGAATTCGGTATACAAGGTCTTGGCAATGTAGAATGTAAATACGGGTTATACCGTGAATACGCAGCTAATAACGCTGGCGAAGGAGGATAGAATGGAGGATAACATGCTTGTAATGGAGAATAAAGTGAAAACGTCCGTTTGAAAGCGGCTAAACGGCTTCTAGAGGCGGCAGTCGATCTTCTTCGCAACTTTCCCGTTGTTCCCCCGATAAATACATCTTCAGCCGATGGGTCTAACATCCAATAATTTCCTTTTCCTGGATCATCGTAGTGTCGGGGTACCTGCAAAAAATAATTTAAGTTGTAGTTATGTCGCATTGCCGATATTTCCGAATATACAGTGACCGGCAAAGAGTTCGCAACATATGGGAAAATTTTTTATTAGCGGAATATTGAAAAATCTTTTTTGGGGGATTGGATGTGCATGTCCCATAACCTTAAAATCGATTTTGACATACGTCACGTGACCAATGGTATGGCGGGAAAGTTAAAAAAACCAATATGAAATCATCATAAATTAGATAAGTTGATGAGATATCGAAAAAATTCCAAGAATAAAAAGTGTTAGAATTCCATTAGAACCTTAAATGCAATGTTTGGGATATCTACTTAAAAAAACATAAAATCGAATATTTTTGTAAATATTTTTTTACCGAATTAAAAATTTCCATATTTTTCCTTTCTTAAAGCTTCATTAAAGTAAAACTGACATCTTGTGATCGCAACTAGAAATATTCTTTTGTTTTTCTGACAATTTGGAGCAATAATTCAAAAAATTCGTTTACACTTGGATACCAGCTGTTGCAATAGTCTATTTCTAAAAACCTTATCGATATTTTTTATATCGAAATATTCTATTATGTTAAGAAATCCTTAAATTCATTAATCCAAAGAAAATTTTATTTATAGCCGTAAAAAATAATTTTGAATTTCGCAGAAATCTTTAAAAAAATCTAAAAATTAATAAAAATTTAAATTATTTTTTACGGTTATAAATAAAATTTGCTTTGGATTAATGAATTTAAGGATTTCTTAACATAATAGAATATTTAGATATAAAAAATATCGATAAGGTTATTAGAAGTAGACTATTGCAACAGCTGGTATCCAAGTGTAAACGAATTTTTTGAATTATTGCTTCAAATGGTCAAAAGAATATTTCTAGTTGTGGTCACTAGATGTCAGTTTTACTTTAATGAAGCTTTAAGAAAGGAAAAATATGGAAATTTTTAATTCGGTAAAAAAATATTTACAAAAATATTCGATTTTATATTTTTTTAAGTAGATATCCCAAACATTGTATTTAAGGTTCTAATGGAATTCTAAACACTTTTTATTCTTGGAATTTTTTCGATATCTCAGCAACTTATCTGATTTATGATGATTTCATATTGGTTTTTTCAACTTTCCCGCCATACCATTGGTCACGTGGCGTATGTCAAAATCGATTTTAAGGTTGTGGGACATGCACATCCAATCCCCCAAAAAAGATTTTTTAATATTCCGCTAATAAACATTTTTCCCATATGTTGCGAACTCTTTGCCGGTTACTGTATACGTTCTTGTGATACTAAGATTAGAAAACGTATAAGTATAGAATAGATCAAACATTTTACTTAAAAACAACCCCTACCTAAAGCTCCATCAAAAAAAATTAATAAAGAAAGCTGATTATTAATAATTAAAAAAAAATAGCTACGTGCGACCTTTGAAATATCTTTCAACCTAGGGGCCGTTCAAGTATTACGTAAGCACTATGGGGGGGTGGGGGGGTCTTTGTTTTGCTTATTTTGGATGACATAGGGGGTAGGGGAGTCTAGATGATGATTGCGTCATCGGTAGTTATTTACTTTTTTACACGAAAATTTAATATGTGTACCAAAAATTTAAAATAAGTTTGTTATGTTCGTAAGATTATAATATTTTTGTCCCTTACTCTATGTTGAATACTGTATCAGTAAAATCTAATCTCTATCCTAAATCTATTTTCTTATTTTTAAAATTATAATTATAACATTATAATATAAAAAAAAACATTTATAATTGAAAAATGTTTACGTAAGCATGGGGGGAGGGGGTAAGAGCTTTGCTTACTTTTGCTGACAAGGGGGATGGGGGGGTAAATAATTGTAATAAATCTGCTTACGTAATATTTGAACGGTCCCCTATATAAATTCATGAACCTGCTCTCAGACCAAGCACTATGGTCTGAGAACCTGCTATTATAAATATACAGGGTGGCCCCTTAGTGTGGCAAAGTACAATAGCTCCGTTACTATATCAAATACATTAAAAATATGAATACAAAAATTAAAGGGCAGTAAGTGACTTATAACGTAAAATTATTTTTAACACTATAGGGTGGCTCAAAAAAGCGGAACAATAAAAAATGTACTTTTTTCAAATAGAACACCCTGTATATTCTTACATTTTTATATTCCACATGAAATTACAATTTTTTTTTATTAAATACATTATTAGTCTATACTTTATAGTTTCCGAGATATTGACTCTTGAAAAGTGACATTTTTAAACTTTGACAGCTTCTAACTTTCTAACAGTATGTCTTAGAGCAAAACGGCTTACATGTCCCTATCTTCAATTTTTATTATCTTCCCAAAAAAATCAACTTCCGGTTAAACCGGATGTTACTCGAAAGCAGGAAATATAGTTGTTCCGGTTTAACTGAAAATTGATTTTTTTGGGAAGATAATAAAAATTGAAGATAGGGACACGTAAGCCGTTTTGCTCTAAGACGTACTGTTAGAAAGTTAGAAGCTGTCAAAGTTCAAAAATGTCAATTTTCGAGAGTCAATATCTCGGAAACTATAAAGTATAGACTAATAATGTATATAACAAAAAAAAATTGTAATTTTATGTGAAATATAAAAATGTAAAAATATTCAGGGTGTTCCATTTGAAAAAAGTACATTTTTTCCTGTTCCGCTTTTTTGAGCCACCCTATAGAGTTAAAAATAATTTAACGTTATAAGTCACTTACTGCCCCTCAACTTTTGTATTAATATTTTTAATGTATTTGAAATAGTAACGGAGCTATTGTACTTTGCCACACTAAAGGGCCACCCTGTAAGTATGACCAAATGTAGGTATTACCACAACCACCTTGAAAGAAGCCTTGAAACAGAAACATCGACAACACTGCTTGAAAATCCATGTGTCACGTGACTTTTTTGAGGTTAGCCATGGTTTAGTATGTAATTTACGCGCGAACTAGGTGTAGGTGTCGTATTAATTTGTATTTTTATCATTGATATCTAATAGAAAATTTAACTGGCATGATTGCTAAGAACCTCTACAAAACACTGATGAAAATTTTTGGTGCGGGTTTGCTCCTATATCATTATTAACGTGAAAAATCCAACAGCCTGGTCGGCCTGGCGGTTCGTTTACGGGTCATATAAATGGCGGCAGAATTTTATTTTAAAAGTTGTGGTTTTGTATTCTAGTTAGCTCTTTGGGATAAACTTTATTGTTTTGTGCCACAGTTAATTTATTAAATATTGAAGTGTTTATTTAACTTGAATATGTGAATTAGTTTAGAAATATCACTAGTAGAGATAGTTCATAAGTAGGTAGGATACCTCTAGATACCTAGGTATTTAGGTAAGTACTATTTTTTTCTTTTAGTTTGTTTATTTATCAACATGCCAAGCCCCTGCTGTATTCCTGGGTGTAACTCTAACTATAAAAGTGTATTAAAAGCAGGTAAAGAGAGTAATATATTTTTATAGTTTAGATTTGACCAATGACTGTATAAATATTGTTAATCAGGTTTCAGTGGACATTGATATGAAAGTAAAGGTTTTTTTAAAAGGTAATGTATTGACTTACAATGATTTGAAATTCATTTTACCCTTTGAAATGAAACTAAGCAGGTAGTCTCAGCTTGAAAACTGATTGAATTCATACATTATGTAAGTAACAAAGTTACCCAGATAGTAGGTGACTTTCTTAAGACAAGCGTATATTTCTTAAACAAAGCCTTAAGCTTACTAAATTTTGAGACTTCAGAAGTCGATAGTCAATCCTGTAATTTAAACGCAGAAGATAATAATTTGTAGGGGAGACCTGGGCAAGAAGATCCCCTGGGGTCAAACGATTCCACGTCTTTTTGTCGCCACTGTATGCACAAAAGCATCCGTAGACTTGGCAACAGTGCCTTTTAAGTACGACGGGTTAGTATAATAAATGACAGCGAAACAAGTGTTTTGGCAGTGTAAAGCATTTTATGATTTTTGCCGACTTGATAATAGAAAAGCATTTCATATTATCCATGTTCGTTACTAAAAAACAGTTAGGTATAAAAATATTCGATAGTAGCTATGAGAAAGTATAGTGTAGTGAACAAACTGGTCACAAATTTAGCAAAAACAAGAAAATTTCATTTAATTTGCATAGGGAATCATTTTGCCCCAAGTAGCGGGGCAAAATGATTACTTTGCATATGTCTAGTTTACTGGCTGAAATTTTAAAATCAACTTGACCAAAAAATATAAAAATATAAACAACATATAAAACTACATGCTTGCAAAAAGACAAACTCCTAACTCTCAGTGGATGGGACATCTAAGGCCAAAACTATTAGGGGGATATTCTTGCCCCGGTCTCCCCTACAATAGAATATTACTTTTGATCGATCAAATAAATCTACTCGTAGTGAAACAAAACAGCTTCTCAACGCAATAATATTACTATTATTTAATAATTAAGTAAGTTGTTTATTATTATTATCCAAAACTATTTATTACTTTTTTGTCCATTTTTTAATATCAATAAAGTGGCAACAGAGCCAAAAAACCACAAAAAATATTGGAATAAAAAACTCGCCCGTTGCCGCATGTCATAATAATAGCTTGTAGATCCGCAACTCCCAGGTGATGCGGCGTTGCCCAATGTCACTTCATGGCTTCTTTTCAAGGTGGTTGTGGTACTACTTAATTAGCGGCTCTTTCATAAGGTTATTTGGTCAATGACCTCCCTCAATTATTCTCTTCTTACATAACTTAATCTTTATTACGTTAAAAATTCATCATTTAGGTCACCCTGCATTAATATACAGTCCGTTATGCTTTTGATCAATGCGTAAAACTTTAAGTCGTCTGCATACAGAGAGAAGGCACAAAAATGAAAACAAGACTTTATGTTGTTTACATAAATTATAAAAAGTAATGGTCCAGAGTGTGAGCCCTGGGGCACACCTGATGTAACAAAGTAAGGAATAGACCTATGACCACTGACAAGGACGGTTTGAGTTCTTAAGTATATGTACGAAGATAAAATAGAATTAGAATACTAAATGCCCCCCCTTCATTTAAAACAGTGGTTCCCAAATGGTGGTCCGCGGACCCCTTGGGGTAAGCGGCTTATTTTTTGGGGGTCTGCGAACCCACGGAGCACAAAGGGAGAATAAAATAAAAATAACTCAAGTAATAATAAAACAATTTAATTATTTTTTAGTTTATTATTGTTTTTAAGGAAAATACGTTGTATTGATAAATAAAATGTTGTTTAAATAAGTTACAAAACGGTTGTTTTAGTACTTTTAGAGATTAACTGGCCATGGGGGTTCGCATGTCACTATAATCCGATTTCGAGGGTCCGGGATTTTGCCAAATTTGGGAACCACTGATTTAAGACAACCACGAGCAGGGACGAAGCCATGGGGGAGGGGGGGGGGGGTTGGGGGGGGTTTCATCCCTACCAATAATTTCCAGTTGGGAGATTTGGTTGGAATTTTTGATGGACAGCCCGTGCTGAGACCTTAAAAGCTGTAAGCACCTCTCTTGAAGGCATAATCGAGGTCTTAGAAAATATAACTAAAGATCAAATAATTGATAATAAGAGCAAAGCCAAAGCTCTTGGCTTGTACAAACGCATATTATCATTTGATTTTATCTCCTGTTTATTTTTCTGTAACCATATTTTTTATAAAATGAAACTTGTCACAGAAATCGTAGAGCGGGATGATTTAAATTTAGTGGATGCAATGCAACTTATCTTGAGTAAAGCAGAGAGTTTAAAAACTATAAGAAACAAGGAAAATGAAATAAATAACCTTATTAAATGTGCCATAGTTTTTTCGAATAAATTAGGATTTTCTCATATAGACGATTTTCATAAAAACCATAGGCGTCGACTTATTCCTAAAAAATCGGATGGAAATAGAGATGATGCAGTCGAACTAAATGTTAATGATTTTTACCGAAAAGAATTTGTCTGTGTGCTAGATACACTAATCCAATTTCTTGAAAATTGTATTAGTGTCAGTATTGGGAAATATATCTGGTTTTGTCGAAGTTTTTAAATTTCCACTTAGCAAAGAAAATTTATTAATAAAGAATATAGAAAAACTAGTGGCACTGTATCCTCCAAATTGTAGACCCGACGAATATGCCCTGCAAGCCCAGCTAGAGGTCTTATTTAACATTTGCATGAAAAATGACACAAAAATCATGCAGGAAGTCATGGACTTCGCTGTCAAGTATAAAATACCACTTAAACTTAGATTTCAGTTGTGTCAATTAATTTTTACTGCAGGGTATTCAACCGCAACTAATGAACGAAAATTTAGCCTCCTGAAATTTATTAAAAATGTTAATAGGTCCACAATAATCACTGATAGATTGGACTGTTTAATGGCTATCAAAAGCGAAAAGGATCTTGCACTTTTTGATAATTTAGAAATTGTAAAGCAGTGGACTAAACTAAAACAACGACGAATCGAATTAAAAATGTAACTGTGTGTGTACTAAGTATACATTAATAATATTTTAAAATTTAAGCAAAATGTGTTCAAAGAGTTTTCGGTTTACTTACAGTTTAATGTACATAAATATATATATCACAAGTAAACCTTTGCTAAACTAGATGATCTTATTTATCAAGTTGGGAAATGTTGAATACTCTCACCCTCCCAATGGTCATGGCCTCGCTACGTCCCTGACCACGAGCTGCCACTGCACTTAATAACTGCACTTAATAATTGGTACAGTCTTTGCCGAGGCAAAATGCTTATTGTAACTTTGTTTTAGCTATGCTGCCAGGGGTCAAAGCTCTAATAATAATTTACTTAAATATCAGAACAGAGTTTAATTCTCTTTGAATTCACGTAATTAAACTTAGCTATGACCGCTTCGGTGCGTCGTTGCTCTTTTTTATGAGTCAAATTTATATTTCTGTTAATTTAAGAAATTTTAACTAAATAATATGCACCAAAACACAGAAAGATTGGATTAAAACAAGAATATTTGAATGATAATATATAGTAACCATGATAGATAACTTGATATTGTACAAAATCCTATTTATATTGTTAGACACAAAACCAGTGTTTAAATTAATAACATACCTTTTAATTTAAAGGTTGGAAACAATAATCTTTCTTGGATGACAGACGAGTGTTGAACTTGCATTGTCTTTATTTGTTTTAAATCACAACGTTTCAACTGGTATATAATACTTATACCAAGTATTCGCCTGAAGATGACTGGAGATGCATACCAGTGGAAATGTTGTGATTTAAAACAAATAAAGACAATGCAACTCCAATACTCTTCTGTCATTCTTTTAGTCGTAAAGATAAAATACCGAAATTAAGATTGAATCACTAGAAGATATAAAAAACCAAAAATACCATTTCTACGAAAACACGGGGGAATAAAATGAGGTAATTTAATTAGCACCCTCATCCACACCTTAAACACTATCCTAATCCACTCTAAAATCTTAAATGGTACCTACTACTCCCCTTGTGACACCTCTTTCAAAAGCTTATGAAACTGCTTCTTAGAGATACTAAAATTAGGGTTTAAGTACGAATAGTTTTTTGAGAAAATGTTTTAAAACCGCACTGAGAAAAAAACCTTCTATTCCTTATAAGAATTCACATAATCTTTACACAAGTGTTTAATACTCTATGTGACAGCAGCGCGCTTTCCTACTGTAAGACAACGAAAATTGCTAGATCGTTGTGTATCGATAATATCATGATAATTTAGCCAATAGGAAATAGGAGTTAATGCTACCATAGAATGGTTTATTGCCATTATTGCTCTGAATACTCTCACAGTTATTATCAAGTTCTATTAGGGGTGTAATCTGGTTTTATATACTGTATTAGTTCCGACTGGCAGTTGTAATTTGTAATGCTACGGTGAATACAGCATAAAATTATATAATACGACGCGCGGCGATTGCCGATCGCTACGAACCGCCACTAACGTCTTGTGGACTATAGGTTCTAACGAATACAATTCGTTTTTGGGGACGCTGTTCTGCTTTCTTAATTGTATAGAAAGCGTCACATTTAAATGTAGTTCATTATTCAACAGGACTGTGCTGCTAGTGGAACTGATTACTACCAATAAAAACACTGTTCTAACAAATCTGGAATTGATATAACACTAAAGCGGGTTTGATACACTACCAATTTATTTAATATGGGTTAATACAAAATAAGTTATTATAAACAAACTATGACTTAGCAAACCTGTTGTATATAAGATCATTTTCTTTAGTGCGTAAACGATAAAAAATTATCCCAAGTCCAAAATACGATACCTACAGAGTGAGTCGGGAGGAATGGGCCAAACTCTAAGGGTGTAATCTATGCATCAAAATAATAAGAAACTCAACTCAAATGTTGTTATCCAATATTCATTTGTTTTCAAATTTTAGCGAGAAAATAATAATATTGTTAAACCAAAATATGCAACATTAACATTGTTTTAAATAAATCATTTGTGTAGTAAATTTTCAAATATACCGCCATTGACTTCAAAACATTTCCTGCTTCGTTTACGAAGGGCGCGCGTGGCTTTTCTAATTGATTCGTGCCTTTCTTTAATATTGAGTGCAGCATTTCTAACGCGTCTAATTAATGCATCCCTAGTATCTACTTTTACTTTGTATACAAAGTAACCAACCCCATAAATTATAGTCCAACGGTGTGAGGTCTGGCGATCTAGGAGGCCAACTAATAGGACCACCGCGACCAATCCAAACCTGGAAACTTTTGGTCCAAATATTGCTTGACCCGTACAGTTTGTTGAAAACTCTGATAAAGGCCTTGATGTTCGGTGTTCTTTGATGTGGAAATCGTTGACGATATTTTTCAGCAGCCGCCGTAGCATTCCCATTACACAAACCATCAATAAATACCATATTGGCGTATTCGAGATGTGAATAAATGTATGGCATTTTATAAAATTTAAATGATACAGATCCGAAACTTAACTGTGTGAATCAATGTAAACTTTTAAACTGACACTAACAGGATAGTGACAGCACAACAATCAAAAGCGGACAATAATATCATTTATTACAGGAAAGCTAAATTAATGCAATATTTAGTTTTTGCGTTATAATTTAAAAACAAATGAATATTGGATAACAACAGTTGAACTTCTTTTTATTATTTTGATGCATATATTACACCCTTAGAGTTTGGCCCAGTCCTCCCGACTCACCCTGTATAGGGAGATTAATAAACGCATAAAATGGAATTTTGTCAAATATGCGCGTATTTCTTTTTCTATTTTCAACTTTTTCTAAATAAAACTGGTAATTTTAGATTGTCGTCTAAAAATGTAGGGGAAACTAGCCTAAAATGGCATACTTGGGTAAGATGACATTATGGGACATATTGCTACTTTAAGACGTGACATCGTCGCCCCAAATACCTAACTGCAAATGTTTTTCATCCGCAACCTCAGTCGAGCTTATTCAGCGTGGCAGACACTCCACTTGAAGAAATATCAAGAAGTAATTTTTCTCTAACCGAATAAATATTTGTACAGTCACCTAATTTGACTGAAATAATTGATGCAATAAGCTGAAGTTGGCTTGATACAGGTAAACAAATATACTTTTTTCTTTATTTTAGTATAATTAAACTTTTGTTTTATTTCTTTTACTTATTTTATTTAATAATTTCCAAGAAGTCCTTATTTTGGGTAAAACGACATACCTATGTAATTATTTTAGGCTAAAATGCATTATTATGAGAATGTGCAGATGTTTCCCCCCGAACAAAGTTTTTTACATGCAACTACTTTGCGACTAAACTTTTTTTTATGTTTTAAGATTTTATGTTTTTCGATAGTTGAGCATGTTAACCCTTCTACTTTTGTTTACGTTACCTTTACTTTTGTTTTTAAAATAAAACCCTTTTGTAATGCTTTTTCATTCTCTTTTAACTTTTTCTATACAAAGACTATACCTATATCATTTTACCCTATAGTATAAGCCTAAAATGACATACCTACTATACAGTTTTTTATTAATTCGCGTGTCATTGTTTCAAAAATCAAAAAAAATTGGTTTTGTGTCATTAATAGAGAGCGGCATCAAGTAATTGGCCCATTAAACATGGATGCTAAAATTATTTTTTTCCAAGTTATGTGAATGCTTTTGCTCAAAGTATGTCATTTTAGGCCAGTTTCCCCTATATCTGGCCGATTTTCGGATAACACGAATAGATAACGAAATATTGATTAAAAAACGAAATGGCGAATGCTGCGTCACTAGTGTCTCTCTCTTAATGTAACATTTTTTAAACGTTCACGGCAGAATTATGACCTGATCTAACATACTAACCTTAACAAAACACTTGTTGAGGCTGAGGTTATGCCGTATTGAATTTTGCCAGCCCTGCTTGTTTTCCCTGTAATACGGGAAATTTCGCATTATATACTCGTAAATACCATTAAGGGTCAGCCTCTTTTCTGGACTGTTGCGGATGGCCATCATTATTAGTGCATTGTAGCTGTATGGAGGTTTGTCATTAAGTTTCTTGTCCTTTTCTGCAATAGATAATTTTATGGTAAAACATGTAGGGAATAGCAACGATGATATACCGGGTGCCCACGGAAGGTGGCTCGCCCCTCTAACTTTTTTGTTTTTCAAGATAATGAAATAAAATTCGGGGGATTTGTATACGACATATTGGAACGTCCGGTTTAACCGGAAGTGACATAAACTTTCGATTTTTAAATGGGACACCTGGTATATTTTACTTTTTTTAACTCCATATGACATTCTAAATACAACGATGTGTCACTTGTCACTTTTTGTCACCAAGAAAATATTTTTTTTCAACTTTTTCACTCCTTGTAAAACTATTATTTTCCATGTTTTTTAAACAACAAACTAATTTACTTTAGCAGAAGCTGTTGGCGTTTCAATTTTCTTCAAGGTATGATTTTCTCTTATCAGTTTTGCTGGTCACAGGCTACTTGATGCATTTAAATCTAAATTTATTCTCAAAAGATGCTTCATTTTAGGAAAGTTCTAAATTAACTTTTAAAAATTTTTTAATGGCAGCTTTTTTAAAACCTAATAGTGTATGGTATCAAAATAATCGTAATAAAATCCTCTTTTTTCTTAACCCGACGAGCCACCATGTTGCCATTTAAAAAAAATGAGTTATACAACTTTAAAGATTAAATTTTTCATAGCACATAGCATTGGATCAAATTTAGTAAAATTGTATTTTTCCCAAGATTAGAGAACTGAAATAAGTGATTTTAAGGTATTCATAGCCCTCTAGATAAAACAATAAATTTTGAAAAAAAAAATTTTCTTGGTGACAAAAAGTGACAAGTGACATATCGTTGTATTTGGAGTGTCATATGGAGTCCAGAAAAGGAAAAATATACTAGGTGTCCCGTTTAAAAATCGAAAGTTTATGTCACTTCCGGTTAAACCGGAAGTTCCATAATGTTGAGTCACCTGTCAAATAATGCAGTTTTATGTCGTATACAAATCCCCCGAATTTTATTTCATTATCTTGAAAAACAAAAAAGTTAGAGGGGCGAGCCACCTTCCGTGGACAACCGGTATAGAGCAAGATTCTCATTTTTTTTATCATAACAAGCCGACAAGACTATTAAATTACCGTGCGAGCAAAAATTATTTGCATCAAAAAGTGCCTTGCATCTAAGGACGTAATGCTTAGCCGTAGAGCTTAATACCTGTTGGGTGTCAGTAACTACCTGAATTAACAATCAATCAGTTATTCCGTCATCTTTGACAGTCGTTACATGTTATTTGATTCATCGCTCATTTTTCCAATTTCTTGAACAATTCACACAATGGGCTTTACGGAACAGCACAAAACATTCATGGTTGAAGCGTATTTTCGAAACGGGGTTAGAGTAAATGGTGAGTGGCAATACAATCCGGGTTTGTGCATGGACGATTTTCACGAACTTTTTCCTAACGTTTGTTTTTATTGCTGGGGATTTTTATCATTGCCTGAAAAGAACCGTGGCTGTGTTTAGGGAAACAGGTTCTATACAACACAAAAAAGGAGCAGGAAGACCATCTGTAAGAACAGAAGAACTTGTTGCAAACGTTCGTGAAATAATGCAAAATACGCCAACAAATTGTATAAGACGCCTGTCCCAAGAAGTGTAAAGATCTTATGGAACATACATGACTATTCTTAAGAAGCAGCTAAATTTATTTCCTTATAAAGTGCAAGTATTCCAAGAAATGCAAGCCGCAGATTTTGAAAAACGCAGGAATTACCCTCAATGGTTTACCTAAAATTTAGTGGAAATAAATGATTTATTAGACCTGGCATTTTTTTCGGATGAAGCCTGGTTCCACCTCTCCGGTTATGTGAATTCTCAAAATACACGCATGTGGAGTAGTGAAAATCCCCATTTTTTTGTAGAGTCCACATTGCACCCTCAAAAAATTGGTGTCTGGTTAGCTGTTCCCATAAAGAATTTATGTCTATTAAATTTTGTGGAGGAAGACTTTTTGTTTTTTCTTTCTTTCTTAGAAGAAAAACTGTTGGTCCTATTTTTTTCCATGACACAGTTACAGCACAGCTGTATAGAGACAATACTTTGAATCCATTTGCGGAGTAATTACTTGACGACGAACTACGTTTTGGATATTTTCAACAGGACGGTGCAACCGCCCATACAGCCGCCGAAACTATTAACTACTTAGGTACGCAATTTTTTCGTGGACAGATTGATCAGTTTTCGATCAGACATTGAATTCCCAATTAGATTACCTTGTTTAACGGTTATTGATTACTTCGTTTTTCCTCATTTAAAAAACACTATTTTTAAAACACCAGTTGCAAATTTAGAACAATTACAAGAAGGGATTATCCAAGAATGTAGTAACATTCCTCCAGAGATGCTGGTCAACTTTAGAAAATATGAAGAGACGTGTAAATTTATGCTTGGAGCATGGCGGTGGCCAATTTCAGCAATTTATGTAATAATTTTTTTTTCTTTCTATATATTCTAACATTGTTAATTTTGTAAACAACAAAAATACATTTTTATTTGTCTACTTATTTTATTACTCATTAGTTTGGCATATCATTTCATAATAAGAATTTGACAAAATTTTAACCTAGATTTGGTTGGATAATATCGTCCCATATCATTGTGATCTAAACCAAGCCCTACGTTTTTTAATCCAAGCCCTCTTCGATGCAAATAATTTTTGCTCGCACCTACTAGGTACCTACTCCAGATAATATATACAGGGTTGCCCATAAGTCCGGAATAAAATTAATATAGCCTTAACCTGTAACTTTTGGGAACAACGCTCGGACACGTCGATTTAGTTTTATATGTGCTCACATTTTGACGTTATTCGTTTGTTTTTTTATAGACCTTTGTCAAAGATATGACGACATCGATCTTTTTTTTAAATGGAAACATACAGATTGTGATACATCATTTGAAAGCTAATACCTCGTACAGTATGCTCATAAATTTTGACGCGATTCTGTCAAGCTATTTCAAAATGGCGACTGTTAAATTTTTTAAAAAATCTCTATTTAAATAAGCGGAAATGATAAATCATTGATTTTTTTTACCTTTCAAGGTAAAAAATCGTCATTGTTTCCCGTTCTGATATTTTGTGACTTAACTATAGTTATGGTTTATTTGTTAATTATTTTGTAAAAAAAATGTAACGAAGCAAAACAAAACACAACAAAAAGGTGGTTTAACGTGGAATGTTGGAAATGTCCTCCATCACCCTCTACTTGGCATGCTCCCAGACGATGGTAAAATCCGTCGACGGAATTCCGAACGGCTTCAGCCGGTATGTTATGTGTCTCCAATCTAATTTTGTATTTCAATTACATAAATTGCTGAAATTGGCCACCGCCATGCTCCAAGCATAAATTCCTGCAGTAATTCCTGCGTCTTTCAAAATCTGCGGCTTGACTTTCTTGGAATACCTACTTGCACTTTATAAGGAAATAAATTTAGCTGCTTCTTAAGAATAGTCCTGCATGTTCCATAAAATCTTCCCACTTCTTGGGACAGGTGTCTTATACAATTTGTTGCCGTATTTTGCATTATTTCACGAACGTGCAACAACAGATGGTCTTCCTGCTCCTTTTTTATGTTTTATAGAACCTGTTTCCCTAAACACAGCCACGGTTCTTCTCAGGCAATGATAAAAATCCCCAGCAATAAAAGGAACGTTAGGAAAATGTTCGTGAAAATCGTCCATGCACAAACCCGGATTGTATTTACTCTAACCCCGTTTCGAAAATACGCTTCAACCATGAATGTTTTGTGCTGTTCCGTAAAGCCCATTGTGTAAATTGTTAAAGAAATTGGAAAAATTAGCGATGAATCAAATTACTTGTAATGACTGTCAAAGATGACGGAATAACTGATTGATTGTTAATTCGGGTAGTTACTGACACCCAACAGGTATTAAGCTCTACGGCTAAGCATTACGTCCTTAGATGCAAGGCACTCTTTGATGCAAATAATTTTTGCTCGCACGGTATATGGTGACAGTAACGTACTAGTTGTGTTACTTGCTTTAATATTGTCGCTGCCGTTTCTAAGATTTTTGAATTATTATCGCTTGATACAATATCCAGTCAGTATAGTATATTTATGGATCATTAAAAAGTAAACGAAGTTGATGTTACATAAACCGATATCGAGAATTTTTTTGATAAAGTGAAACACTCTGTGTTAATGGGCTCTGGAAGATATTATGTATATTGCTAATAACTTAATCATGTTAATTCAGTGTTATTACAGCTCTGGAGGGACTTTAATTTATCTCTAATTTATCTCGATTTAATATAGCCATAAAAATGGCGTTGCTGGTCTGGGGACAGCACTCTAGAGGTTTATTATTTGCAGATGAATTTAAGTTATTTTTGGAAATTGCTTCTAAAGAAAAATGATTGTGACAAGTTAGAGAATGACCTGTGGCAGTTTGACTGATTGGTGTAATGTCAATGGCTTTACCATTAATGTGAATAAATGATCTTATCTTGTTTCTCTTCAAATCACAATATTGTCAATTTTAATTATACCATCGGTAATAAACATTTGACAAGGGTAGATAAGCAGAAGAATTTGGGTGTTATATTTGATACCAAAATTTCATATATTCGATATATAACAATTAAAATATTATGTAGTAATGAAATAAGCACTTCTTTCACCTACACCATAAAGATTAAGCTGATCGGTGTTCTAAGGTATGTTTGTGTGGTCAGCGTGTGTCGACCAAACCACATTATATAAGCCTCGTTTACAATATTAGATATTAAATACCGAAAGAAGATTATATGATAAATATAATTTAAAAATAAATCAGTCGAGATTTAAACTGTGGGCCAAACTAAAATTATTGCACTTTTAACTGTTACACCTAATATTTATTTCATAAAATAGAGAATATTAAGAGTCTACCATCGCTTTTACTCGCGACATGCCTTTATACCATTTAGGGGAAGGTTGCCTATATTGAACCGCTACCTAAATTGGACCACAGTACATTTCTCCGAAACTAAACAAGTGTCATATCATCTGGCAACACTGTAACATACTTCCACCCAGAACCTTTGTTCGGCAACAAACTTAACTAGTTGGCCGTTAGTGCTTGGCGCTTTACAGATCGAAACGTAATTTACACAAGTTTAATGTAATATTTTTAAGATTTTCCTAAGAACCATAAAACTGTAAGCAAAATCTTATCAAGTAAGTTTTCTCTTTTTATTTCTCCTATTACCATGCCATATTTGTTTTTTCTTGTTTCTTTTCTGGGTGGTTTTGTAAAACACGTGGTTGTGGCTTAAATTGAACCATTGGGTGATGGCCAAAATTGAACCGGTTCAATTTAGGCAATTTTTCCAAATTGTGCAAAAATAATTTTTCTCTTTAAATAAGTTAATGTCATGAACTAACACCATTTCAATATTGCTAAAATCTTTTTCTTTGAGTTAAAAAATGAAACTATGACTGGTCCAATATAGGAAACTAATAGGTACTTTTTTTGCATTAGGATGTCTTCTACCGAAATTTTGATTGTATATTTGATGTTTTTTTGAAATATAAGTATAAAACTTCCTATACCAAAATTTTTATTTTTTATTTATTTATTTAACACCTAAGCTTCCGATTTAAATCATGTGGTCCAATTTTGGAACCCCCAGATGCAATTTAGGCAACCGGTTTCCTATATTGAACCACTTGCAGAGGTTTTTTTATAGGCTGTATATTATAGATATTTTGAAATAAAATTCTGCAAAAAATCCTGCAGTTGAACAACATACTAAAGTATACTAAGGTATAGCTTCAAGATCGATTTTGCGTTATTATCAGGATCTATGATAAGAAATCTGGAAATTGGTCCAATATGGGCAACCTTCCCCTACTCGAAACCCTCTAAACTTATCGAATTTATTTTAAGGTATGTTTGTTTATTTTGAAATATTAAAGTATTTTCTGTACATTTGACTTCTATATTGTTAACGATCGTCAAGATAAATATTTCAAAAATAGTTGCAATAATTAAACAGGAATAAATTTGGTATCACTGGATAGATAAAGGTTCAAACGTTGTTTGTATTGTAACATAATCTTAATTTGGCCTACTTATAGATACTAACACAACCTATAGTATCTATATTTTAAAAATGAAAGGGTAATCGAACATATACTACATGAGAAACGGAGTGTAAGGATAGGCACTTCTATATTTTTAAATTGAAGTAAATCTTAGAATCGATTTCGGAAAAATTCGATGACAGTGGAGGGCAAAGCTTGGGTTTATTTTACATGTGATTATGCCCCCTTAAGATGCTTAGGTACTTTTTAAGAACCTGTTAAATATTTTACATCACAGAAAGGTATGATAAGCCGATTGCTTTGTTATACACAACGAAGTTACAATAGATAGGGAGATGATAAGCCATTTAGTTTATTTTACGAATAAACAATTTTTATACTTATAAGTATTGATAAATTATAGTTTTCAAACAGCTATAGATACATTTTCAAAAAAATTTCTATGCCTCTCATACTTAATTGAACAAAATAGAAGATGTTTCTTCAAATAAAAGTAAAGCTATATTGGGAACATTTAAAATAATACCTATCGCTATAATTATTAGGTATTTTAGAATCGGCACATCTTGCCGACTTATAGGCTGGAAAATCCTATTTTACCGGCCTAGGCCGGAAAGCGGCAAGATAGTTTGTTAGTTACTTTTTAATTTAAGATCAGTGTAAGGCTGGAATGCATTATTATTCCGGATTAAGCGGTATGCGTAAGCAAATCCTGGAAGCCTGCGAGTACCTAATTTACTTTCTTAGTTTCCGGTAATGTAACGTATCTATGCACCTACAACATTTCAATATTTTCCATTAAAAAAACATGATGCCTCTTTTTAACAAATCTTAAAATACCTAAGTAGGTATGTCACTTAATATTCAAATAAGTAGCTAACATATTACTAAGGAAACAAATGCAGTCTCGTAAACGGCTTTTACGTACAGCACTCTCTCATTATTTGCTTCCTTGCTCGATAAAATTTGATGTTCTACTTTCTAGCCTATAAATCTGCTAGATATTACCTACCTGGCCGATTAAAAAAAATATATATAGGTATATAGATAAACGAAATGTTTAATATCTTCTATAAACTATATCCTGTATATTCTAACTCGTTCAAAAATAAAACTGTAACGTAAAAGTAAGTAAGTAGGTACTGTATTTACCCCCTTCGTCTGCATTTTTGTTCTCCCCTTCAGTAGATTTACTTGAACAATCCAACGGAGGTGTAGTCGTGCCGGTAACGTCTAAGTCCGATTCACAATCACTAACGTCCGCGCAATCCGACAATACTTCCGGCTTTTCCTCGTCTTCCTCCACTTCCGATTTAACACTTCGTCTATCCAGGACAGTTTCCGGTAACAAAGAGTTAATAGAAAACGATTTAAGCGGTGTGTTGGCCATTACAAAAATCGCGCACGTCAAGATCGGTTCTTGCGACACCACCATATTTACATCATTACATCAAAAGCCACCTTTCCCGTATGTTATGCACAACTAAACCATCAACCTTCCCATTAGGTTTATTGAGTTTAAGGGGCTTATATAACATTGGAGATACGCCTTGTTGTAAGTTGCCAGCCAATCAGACAGCCTTTTAAGTTGGTTTTGTGCCGGCCTCCGGTTTGTTTGCTGACACGTATTGGGTGTGGTCTGATGATGGTTTAAAATATATCCAACTTAGTATTGTGTAAGTAATTATAATGCGGAGAAGGGCGGATTGCATTAAAACAAAAAACGTTCATGACTTTTTATGTAATTATTTTATTTAAGGTGTTTAAATTGATACGGTCTGAAATATATCTTAATAAAACTGGTTTTGGGTATTTAGAGGTTTTTACAATGCGCTGCTGTAGTTGTTATGCGTATACGTGCGTAGATACAGGGTATTCCCTACTCGATGGTACATTAGAAGTATCTGGAGAACGAAAAGAAAAATAATTTTGAAATTTTCACTACGGCCATAGGAGACTGCGCTCTAGCTTTTAAAAATAATTTCGCGTTTGCAGTGTTGCCAGATCTATTGATTACTGACATCAACTTTGGAATTTTAAATGAGACACCCTGTATATTTTTACATTTTTAAATTCCACATAAAATTATAATTATTTTTTATTAAATGCATTATTAGTCTATACTTCATAGTTTCCGAGATATTGACTCTCGAAAAGTGACATTTTTGAACTTTGACAGCTTCTAACTTTCTAACAGTACGTCCTAGAGCAAAACGGCTTACATGCCTCTATCTTCAATTTTTATTATCTTCCCAAAAAAAACAACTTCCGGTTAAACCGGAACAACTATATTTCCTGCTTTCGAGTTACATCCGGTTTGACCGGAAGTTGATTTTTTTGGGAAGATAATAAAAATTGAAGATAGGGACATGTAAGCCGTTTTGCTCTAGGACGTACTGTTAGAAAGTTATAAGCTGTCAAAGTTAAAAAATGTCACTTTTCGAGAGTCAATATCTCGGAAACTATGAAGTATAGACTAATAATGCATTTAATAAAAAATAATTATAATTTTATGTGGAATTTAAAAATGTAAAAATATACAGGGTGTCTCATTTAAAATTCCAAAGTTGATGTCAGTAATCAATAGATCTGGCAACACTGCAACCGCGAAATTATTTTTAAAAGCTAGAGCGCAGTCTCCTATGGTCGTAGTGAAAATTTCAAAATTATTTTTCTTTTCGTTCTCCAGATACTTCTAATGTACCATCGAGTAGAGAATACCCTGTATACCTATATTCAAACTTTTTATTATCCTGGCTCAGTTCGAAACCTTAATCGCTTTATTTTGAGCAAAGGGACGAGTTGTTAAAAGACTAATCTAGGTGTACTTTTCAGGGTAACTTTTTAATTTAATGTGATTTATAGGTATATTTTAGTGTCTTGGTAATTTGTAAAATATGTGCATAATTTAAGGAGATATGATAAGCCGGTAAATAATTTATTGGAAATTATTGTAAATACAGTGAAAAATTAAATAATTTTCCTTTTACGCAATTACTTATAAGTAAAGGGCTTATTATACCTATGCACTTAAATTTAGCCAAAATATGCGCATAATATATATGCTTTGTTTGCCTTTAAAATATGTAGTTATTTGCATTTGCATACGTATGCAATGTTTCTTAATTTATTATAGTAAAATAAGGTAAAGAAACACATTGGGTTCTAAAAAATATGTTTTTTTTTTAAATGCAAAAAAAAAACAAAGAAAAATAAAAGTAAACAATTTTTTAACCTAAAATTGTATTAAAGGCAGTTATTACTAAATATTTTTTTAAATTTTCAACTAAAGTGGATTGTCTTCTATTAGTAAAAATATGTTTATACAAAGAGAAGCTTGTTTCAAGATCTACTGATGTACCTAATACTGCAACTTAGCTAGCAAAATATATATATAATAAGTGCTTTTTACTGCAGTTATATAGATAAATATTTAAATCCTTCATTCTTATTTACAGTTATATCCAATTTGTTCCTTACTTGACTTTCTACTTTACCGGGAATGTTGTTACATTTAGCGGAAAAAGTTTCAACAATACTAATTGAGTTTCTTAAACTTAATTTCTACTCTCCAACGAGGATATTATGTTCGGTATAAAATGGAAATTAACCTTAATAAAAACAAGATCTTTAGCTACACTTGCACTTTTTAACAACTCTTAAAACACACTGCGAATTGTCATCTAAATCCAAAATTACTTGTTTAATGGCTTCGAAATGCTCTGCGTAGAATATTGCGGCCTTAATCCATGTTCCCCACCGGGTAATTACAGGTTCTGGAGGTAAACTAACTCTTGGTAATATCTTCTTATACAACTGCACTCTTAGAGGTGCTTTTAGACACTTTTTTACATTTGAAATTAATTTATTTACAAAGGATAGGGGGAGTGCGGGAGGGTTGACCATAGAGGAGACTTGAACCACTCGCCATATTTGATTTATGTTTCGCGCCAACCGAAATCTACCGACCCTAAACGATGACCTTTCGTGTCAGCGGTATATACCCACAAAGCATCTTAGCGATCGTCAGTCAAGCAAAGAAGTTAGACAAGTTTCTATGTTTCACTATATAAAAAGTAAGATTGTGACATTTTATGTTTACCTCGACTAATTGTACATAAGGTAAGTGTTCAATTTGATATTCAGGTAGGTAGTTATATTTAGTATTTAGTGCAGTTAAAGTTCTGTAAGCAAAGTATGCAAAATAAATTTATAAGTAGGTATTTTAAAAATAAGAAAAATAATGGCGGGTACCGAGAGGGAAACTTGAGACGTTACCGAGTGGGATACTTGACAGCGGGTTAAGTCTCCATCTCAAATAATTTTTATTTTGTATCGTATTATTTTTGCAGATTGCGATGCCTTTCAAATATAAATCAAAAGAGGGAAGCAAAAGCAAGAAATACCTTAAGTTCTGAGGTCTCACAAGCTGCCATAGAAGATGTTAATAAAGGAAATTCTATCAGGAAAAAACCATTGAAGTTTACCTAATATAGATAGAACTACTTTACGTAGATACTGTAAAGACCCGACAAGAATAAACAAAATAAATGAATTTGGCAGTCAATATAAAAGCTCTCAAATTTTTTCACAAGACGAAGAAAAAATGCTAATTAAATACTGTATCATATCTAGTAAAACGAACTATGGTCTTACGAGGAAAGCAGTACTTAACCTAGCCTATGCATAGTATGCAAATGATATGCGCATGAAGATTGCGTTGGGCTGTCAAAAAAAGACATTGGAAATTTCATTTGTCCAAACTGTACGTGAAACAGATAGTAAAAAAATTATATCTGTTATTTTTAAGTTTGTTTCTGCAGAATTATTTTCTTATTTCCTTATGTCAATTAAAACAATTGTTCGTTAGCTGTTTACTGGTCTACAACTTAAAAGCTTATACTCACAAATTATTAAAAGAAATAATTTTAAGTACTCGAATCGTATAGGTATGGTCAAGTCTCCTCACTACCCGGTTCATGTCTCCTGACTCTCTGACTTGATCAAAAAACACCTTGTCCTACTTTTTCTTGTAAAAATAACCACACAACTTAGAACGCAGACAAAACCATCATTTGAAATAAAAATGCCACAGCTTTTTATCAACGTCCACAGACTTGACCCAGAATTAAAGGTAAAATAATTTTTTCAGTGAAATGTGGTTCAACTGTCCCGCACTCCCCCTATATAGTTCTGACGGTTTCTGCGACTCGGTTTATTCCATGTAAAAGACAAGTCACATGTACCATATTGGGGTAAACTATTTTTAAGTTTTGGCCTAGGTACTTTTACCATAGGTATACGGGGCTGCATCAGACAAAAGCACTAAAAACTTCTCATCTGGGACTGGATTTGGTAAGAAAAAGCTCGATAGAGACTGCCGAATAAATCGGGTTAAGGTCACATTATTAGTTTTGTCTAACTGCTTAGAAGCTATTAAATTTGGGTTTGTTGCTTTATCTTCTTGAAGTGCTGCAATCATAAGATGTGCTTCTAAAACGGTTCCGTATATTAAATGGACAGTCTTCTTTCTAAGCGTAGACTCGTCAGGAATGGTTTGTTTACAAAATTTGTCTAAATTGCGGATCATGCAATTTTTTAAAGGTATGTTTGCTACGACCAAAGCCTTGCATAAGTCTTCTTGAAAAATTTCCTTTTCAGATTTCAATTTTTCTCCAACATTTTGACATGCGTTTGTTACACTCAGCTGAAGTGGCTCAGAATTCATTTTTTGTAACTTTCAAATATTGATCGATTTGGAACTTCTTTTCACAAACAATAATTTTTGTATAAGCCTTTACAGAAGACTGCTTCACTAAACTCTGGGAAGACGAAGACGTTTTCGCCACCTTAGACTGTAATGGAAAATCAGAATCATACCTAAATCGGAATCGAAATCCCTCTTTCTCAAGCTTCAGCTAGCGATTGCAAATATCGTGATCGCGATAGTAGTAGGAGCATTATTACTATTAGGGCATATTATGCGATACAAATTCATCGCGTGCATGGTGCGCTGGAAATCGGTGTTGAATATTTCATTTCATGCCTTTAAAGAGAAAACTGTTCAAGTTAAAAGTTAAAAATGTTTAGGTCTGGTCCGTTAGGTATTTACACAAAATTGCAACAGTTGATAAGTTTGTTCGGATAGGGTTTACAATAGCACAAATAGATGAAAAAAAAATTTTCGGGAAAAAGTCATTCTTGATAAAAAGTTTTGCTTGTAAAAAAATGCAATTCACGAAGGGAAAATTTTAATTTTTTATACAGGGTTCGCAAAAACTTCAAAAACATGATTTTCTCCAACCTTTATTTTTCATTTTTGACCAAAATTCCAATTAGAAAACTTATTTAGAATAACGTTTGTAATTTAAATCCGAGATTTAAAATAAATCTTCGATTTTTTTAGTTTTTTTAATTTTTAGAGGTAAATGGAAATTTTGCTGCTCAATAAAAATATTAAGTAATATAAAATTTTATTAGACTGTATTTTCATAATGGGTGGTGTGTATCTTATTTTAAAATTTTAAATGCATTCCTACTATCTTTTGTAAAAACAAGGATTTTTTTAATCTTTTTATTACATATCGCGCTACACCGCGATATGTTATACGGCGCTTCGGTGAAAATAATGTATGTATGTTGTCGGCGTCGTCGTCGTCGTCGTCGTCACTTTCGACATTTTCACTTTTGCGATTTTTTTCTCGGAAACGGTTAGAGTGGGACAATTGAAACCTTTTGGGTTTACAGAGGAATAGTGGGGGTACGTTGTGTAAAAATTTGGAATATACAGGGTGTGTCGGAAAAAAGTTATTAAACGTCAAAGTCGAGAAATATCGGGATCTCGTTGAAATTCGATACAGGCCACAAAAATTAGTTTTTTCGATTTAAACTTTTTCGACGCGTAGGCGACCGTGGGCTACAGAACCCTATTGTTTGTGAGCGCGATCGAAAGTTTGGAAATAATTTTTTTTATTTTTTAAAAGTCAAAATTTGGTCCAAAATGGTACCTCTTGGATCGCTAATAAGTTGAATTGGGTGCATCCAATCGACATTCGGTTTGGATAATCGGTTAGGCCATCTCAAAATCTACCTTTTTCCAATATATCGTTCTATACCTAACTGGAATGGAAATTGCCGAAAATTGTAAGAAAGTGGAAATCATAAAGTTAGGCCTGATTTTTTCACGGTTTTTATTTTTTTTCGTACTGAAAACGACTTTTGATCGAAACGTTGTAAACTTTAGCGGATAGAGCTCGTCAAATTGTATTTAAGAGATATTTTTTCGTTTCTTTATCTTTAATACGGAAAAAACGGCAGCTTTTTTTTTACTATATCGACTGTAGCTTATTCAATTTTTAACAAAACCGTTTTATTTTTTTCTCAAAAAATGCGCTGATTACTTCGCAACACCTCTACATATTCAAAATCATTAAAATATATTCGCAAAATTGAGAAAAGTCGCTTTTTTGGGTGCGGAAACAGGCAATCTTTACAAATTCTAACACCATTCCCTTTTGACTAAGAGTGCCTTGATATTGATGTATCTAAATTAATTTATTAATTCTAAAAATCCGGCTGTCAAAAATGGCGAAAAATGGGTGTTTTCAGCGTGACTTGCTAAAATAATAAGAACATTTCCAGATTTTAATTCGGGTGGAATATCTACCTTGAACCTTCTTCTAATTTTACTGACCAAAATATTTGCCCAAAATGTTTCAGAAATGGTTGTAATCTCGATTTTAAAGATGGCGTTTCGACATTGATTATCCGTCGCCACGTGGTAGAAGGTTATTCGACATTTCGATATTCGCGAATTTTTTTTTCGGAAACGGTTAGAGCAAAACGATTCAAACTTTCTGGACGTAGAGAGGAATAGTCGGGGCACGTTCTGGGAACAATTTCAAATATACAGGGTGTACCGGAAAAAAGTTATTAAAGTCAAAGTTAAAAAATATGTTTTTTTTCGTTGTAGGGCGATACAGGTGGCAAAAATCATTTTAATCGATTTAAACTTTTTCGACATGTAGACGACGTTGGGCTACAAAACACTGTTGTTTGCGAACGCGATCGAAAGTTGGGAAGTAATTTTTTTGATTTTTTTAAATTCAATGTAGGGTCATATTGGATCGTTAATAAACCGAATTGGGTGCGTCCGATATAATTTTGGTTTGGATATTCGTTTAGGTCATCTCAAATACTACTTTTTTCAAATATATTGTTCTATACCTAAACAGCATAGAAATGGTAGCAAATTATAAAAAATAAGAATTACTATTTAAGTATATATAATTTGACAGCTGTCGTATAGAACTTTGTTATTTTGGTACTGAACATTTTTTTAATTTAGTTTTATTACAGCTTAAACCCTCGCAACGAAAAAAGTTAAAATAAATTGACGCTTACCTGTCAACATCTGACAGGTATCGTATAAAACTTTGTTATCTAGGTACTGAATTTTTTTAAAATTTGGGATTCTTACAGCTATAACAGTCGCTATGAAAAAGCTAAAAAAAAATTGACACTTACCTGTCAAAATCTGACAGCTGTTGTATAGAACTTTGTTTTTTAGGTACTGAATTTTTTTTAAATTTCGAATTCTTACAGCTTTAATCCTAGATACAAGAAAAGCTTAAAAAAAACTTGCAATTTACCTGTCAAAATGACAGCTGTCGTATATAACTTTGTTATTTAGGAACTGAAAAATTTTTCATTTAGGATTCTTACAGCTACAAATCTCGCTACGAAAAATCTAAAAAAAAAATTTTAACTTACCTGTCAAAATTTGACAGCTGTCGTATAGAACTTTGTTATTTAACTACTGAATTTTTTTTAAATTTTGGATTCTTACAGCTTTAATCCTAGATACAAGAAAAGCTTAAAAAAAATTGACATTTACCTGTCAAAATGACAGCTGTCGTATAGAACTTTGTTATTTAGGATCTGAAAAATTTTTCACTTTAGGATTTTTACAGCCATAACCCTCGCTACGAAAAGGATAAAAAAAAACTGACTCCTACCTGTCAAAATTTGACAGCTATCGTATAAAACATTCTTATTTAGGTACCTGAAAATTTTTTAATTTCGAATTCTTACAGCTATAACCCTCGCTACGAAAAAGCTTAAAAAAATGACACTTACCTGTCAAAGTGACAGCTCTCGTATAATTTAACGAACGAACTAGAACAGTGCCGTGCCCGAAGGGCTCGGCACAATAATATTTCTACAAATTTATTAGCTGATAATTGATAGCTTCCATGTAAGAATAATTTTTTGCTTATGTTTTAATCGATTGAATACTTATATATTTTTATAGAGCAAATATGGAAAGTATATCCCACATTGCACAAAGGTGTGCGAGTTTAAAGAGCACCTATACGGCGCCATCTCAGAAAACTACCTACCTATACGAGAAAACGGAAATTTTGCACCATTGTGTAGTTTTAGTCAGTTGTTATAATGACAATTTGGCGATATGTTTTTCCTTCACGTTCCGCAGGAAGGTGAGGCAAAAAAAGCAATAGTAAATAGAAAAAAAGAAAAGAAAAGTATTTTTTTATTGTAAATTTTTGTAAATCTTTTTAGTACTAATATTAGATGCACTCTCGGCTGACGATTAGCGATATGTACCCAGTCTAGTATTATATACGTCTCTTCCGTGCGGAATCTCGAAAACCCCGATAGCCTCTTGAAAATTTTCGTCTATATAAGACATTTCACATTTGCGATTTTTTTTTTCGAAAACGGTTAGAGTGGGACAATTGAAACTTTTTGGGATTAGAGAGGAATAGTGGGGGTACGTTGTGTGAAAATTTCGAATATACAGGGTGTCCCGAAAAAAAGTTATTAAACCCCAAAGTCGAAAAATATCGGTTTCTCGTTGAAATTCGATACAGGTCGTAAAAATAAGTTTTCTTGATTTAAACTTTTTCGACGTGCAGACGACCGTCGGCTACAGAAGCCTATTGTTTGACAACGTGATCGGAAGTTGGAAAGTCAATTTTTTGATTTTTTTTTAAATCAATGTAGGGGCATCTTGGATCGTTAATAAATCGAATTGGGTGCGTCCCACATATTTTTGATTTGGAAATTCGTTTAGGTCATCTCAAATACTACTTTGTATCGAAAAAAAAAACTACAATAAAAAGTATAAAAAAAAAAACTTGGGTTGTAAAGAAACAAAATTTATTTTTTTTATCACGAATTGAAATGTTTCAAAATTAGAGATTGCTAACAAATGGTTTTGTCAAAAGTATAAAATGAAACAAATGAACTCCAACAGTGCCGTGCCCAAAGGGCTCGGCACAATAAAATGTTCACCAATTTATAAGCTATTTATGTAAGAATAGTTAATATCATATATTTCGGTAACGAAAAGTCGTAGCGGATCGAGCGAGACGGCATTGAAAATAGGACGTCGACCACTATACGATGCCGTCTCCAAAAACTACCTATCGATCTATACGAAAAAATGGAAATTTTGCACCATTTTCTAGTTTTGGTCAGTTGTTATAATGACAATTTAGCGATATGTTTCCCCTTCACGTTCCGCAGGAAGGTGAGGCAAAAAAAGCAATAGTAAATGGAGAAAAAGAAAAGAATAGTATTTTTTTTTTGTAAATTTTTTTTAGTACTAATATTAGATGCACTCTCGGCTGACGATTAGCGATATGTACCCAGTCTAGTTACTTTGCTTTACGTAAGGAGCAAATTTGAAGTTGTCAAATAGAATTTGATGTGTTTTGACGAAGCCAAACGTTTAGATTTTTGTCTTTGGGTCGAAAACAAAATTGTAAGTAAAAACAGAAATTTTCATAAATTTATCATGTTCTCCGATGAATCGACATTTTCAACAAATGGGAAAATGTCTTTTGCGCATATAACATACTGGAGCGAAAATAATCCCCTTTTTAGAATTCCTGCAAGAAGACAATATTACAAAAAAGTAAATATCTGGTGTGCGATTTCTTCTTATGGCATTATTGGCCCATACTTTTTCGAAAACACGTGTAACCGTAGGAGTTACCTTAAAATGTTGGAAACATTTCTTTTTGACAAACTGACAACCTAGAAGAATTGCCTCTCCAATTTAGGAACGAAATGTACTTTCAACAAGATGGATGCCCTGCGCATTTCGCAATTGAAGTGAGGGAATGGCTTAATAATACATTTTGCCACAGATAGTTTGGTCGGAATGGTCCGGTTCTGTGGCCCCCAAGAAGTCCCGATTTAACTATTTCAGATGCCTATCTTTGGGGGCGCCTCAAACAATTAGTGTACTCCCCTCCAATTGAGAACGACGTAGGTACAGCTTCTAAAACAGCGAATTGTTGAAGCTGTTCAAACAATTTCCATTGAAGAAATTCGAGGAAGTTTTGACCACAGCTAGCAAAATTTGAATATGTTTGAATAGCAAATTATGAAATATTATTTGTTGTTATTTTAAGATTTTTTTGTGTTATTTCCGGGGTCATTTCATTTGTAAAATTAAAAATACATATTTCTGGTAACACCAAAAATCAGTTTTTTAAACTTTTTAACACCTCTCTGTCATTGATAATGTATGTATTTCGACAGCTAATGCTGCTATCAAAAAAAAAATATTCTTTTACCTCTAAAAATTAAAGAAACCAAATAAATCGAGGATTTATTTTAAATCTCGGATTTAAATTACAAACGTTATTCTAATTAAGTTTTCTAATTGGCATTTTGGTCAAAAATGAAAAATAAAGGTAGTTTACTCTTGGAGAAAAATCAGGTTTTTGAAGTTTTTGCAAACCCTGTATAAAAAATCAAAATTTTCTCTTCGTGAATTGCATCTTTTTTACAAGCAAAACTTTTTATCAAGAATGACTTTTTCCCGAGAAAATGTTTTTTCATCCATTGGTGCTATTGTAAACCCTATCCGCGGAAAGTCTGTATAATACATGTAACATAATATTACCAAAAATATGAATAAATTAATATTTTTACCAGAAAGTGTAGAGTAATCTGGTAATCCACACAACAAATTTTTGCATCTCAAACGAAAAAAAATGCCTATAGATACAACATCAACCGCATAATTCGAGCATAAAAAGGTATTTGATTGTAATATAACCCATTTATTAAATATTTATCCTGCATTTCTAACATCCATTAAATGTGTATGAATATTTTAAATGCAACATATAAAGATACATATCAAATGTATTGTCACTATAGACAACCCACCGTAATGGCGGGTACGATACGATGGTTTAAAATTATAAAAGCTTTATTCTTTTCACTTACCCCATTTAGGGTTACGCTATTTTTTGCTTAAGGTTGGGGTGTCTTAGGTATAATATTATTTTGTACCCATGTGTATTAAGGGATAAGAATTAGACTAGTTTACAGTAAATTTATGACCCTTTTCGTCCGGTTGTTACAATTATTTATCGGGAGTTTTCCAATCGTACACTGAGGAAAATGATCTGATACAACAGGTTTGCTAAGATATAGTTTGTATTGATAGCTTATTTTTAAAAACCCATATTAAATAAGTTGCTAGTGTATGAAACCCGCTTTAGTGATATCAATTCCAGATTTGCCAGGACAGTGTTTTTATTGGTAGTATTCAGTTCATTAGCAGCACAGTTTTGTTGAATAATGAACTACTTTTAATACAGCAATTTTGTTAAGAAATAAATTGTATCTTCTTAATGCGACGCATTTTGTTCCCAGTAAAGCGCTTTCTCTACAATTAAGAAAGCAAAACAGCTTCCCCAATAACGAATTGTATCCGTTAGAACCTATAATCTACAAGACGTTGGTGGGGATTCGTAGCGATCGGCAATTGCCGCGCACTATTATATTAGTTTTAACGTATTTGTTAGGCAGCTCACATCGTTGTTCTTGGCAATTTTGCAAATGAAATTTTTGACAAAATTAAATCACGAGCCGTTAGGCGAGCCGATACAAAATTTTTTCTCGAATGATATTCGACAAGACTAGGCCTGGGCAAAAATTTGATATATCGATATTTTTATCGATATATCCGAGGATATATCGATAAACGATATCTAAAAAATAAAATATCGATATTCGATTGGAATTTCAATATCGTCCTTATAACACATTTAAGGACCAATATTTAATTCAATCTTTTTTCTTCGTGTTTTCATAATTAGAGTCTCCCCTTGAAATGAAGGCACGGAGTTTTAAAGGGCACATAAGAGAATACAGTATCACCAGTAAAGTCCGCATCATATGGGATTTTTTTTTATTAATAGCTTTATTTACAAAATCGAAATTGGGCTATTAAAATTTGGTCGCATGTGATGCAAAGTTTATGTTTTTTTGACCCTGTATAAGGTAACTTCATAAAATAAGTATTTCTGAAAACGTAGTTTGTGTCTAAAAGTAATACACCTTAATATTAAGACAAAAAAGAACACAGTGTCTTCAGTAAAGTGTTTTTAAGTGGAAAATAAATTTTAATTTAACAACGTAAAGTTTCTATTTTCAACGATTTAATTTAAAACCCCTATATTATAATTTATTATTAAGCTATGCCATAATAACGTTTTTGTAGAAAAACACACTTTTAA
This sequence comes from Polydrusus pterygomalis, assembly GCA_963969555.1. Taxonomy (NCBI): domain Eukaryota; kingdom Metazoa; phylum Arthropoda; class Insecta; order Coleoptera; family Curculionidae; genus Polydrusus; species Polydrusus pterygomalis. Next base: position 30,008,939 of record OZ018379.1, read on the forward strand.
TATGGCGCTACTTTAAAGAAAATGTATCTGAAATAAAGCATTGTCAAAACTAAGAAGTTTTATGTAGGCTGCGTTGAGTCTTATTTTGCAAATGTGGTACAATAAATATAGGTAAAAAATCAAAATTATCTTATGCAGCTGAAATTTTGCATGTGGACTAGAGACTGCATTTAGAAAAACTTTTTCTAATAACGTTTTTCGATTTTTTCAGAAATAACCCCACTTTTGAATTATTTTTTGGAAAAAATAAAAATTTGACAGATAATGCGTGATTCGCATTGCCTACTATTTTTTTGCTTAGAAGCAGAACTTGATGCCAAAGTCAAATTTTGAATAAAGCTATTAATAAAAAAAAATCCCATAATAATATGATGCGGACTTTACTGGTGACACTGTATTTATAATATAATATTTTTATGTTTTATCGATATATCGAATAACGATATTCAAAAAATAAAATTTCGATATTTAAATAATAAAATATCGATATATTGATATATATATCGACTATATCGATATTTTTTTAAATATCGATATTCGATATTGGAATTTCAATATCGCCCAGCCCTAGACAAGACTATTATACGAGAAAGCAATAAAAACACACTGTTTATTTACTAGAAACTTTATTTATTTATTACTAATATTAAACGTACAGTTGTTATAAGTAATAGTTTGTCCATTCTTTTCTTTCAAAGCATGGTTTTGGGTATGATTGACTTGCATTTGAGAAGTCGAAGGTCCACATGCTTCATTTGTTGTTCTGAGATTTTCGATGAGCTTCAGATGATGACTAGGATCTAGCTGCAGGCTGCAGATATCGTTTTAGGTAATTTGCGTTTGAGTGGCCTGTCAACTTAATCAACTCTTGTTCCCCAACACCTTGTTTAAATAGGGCAGACACAGCGGAAGATCGATTAGAATGATTTTTATGCTTCTTCGTATAGGTACCTATATTCCAATTCTTTCCGCTGAAGTTTCGGTCCACTTAGATACTGTATTTATTCCTAGTGGAGTATTTTTAAACCAACATCCCTTCTGCCAGTTTGGATGAACGGAGGAAAATAGTCTATCTCTGGAAATGTTTGGTCCTCTTTTTTCCAATAATTTTAAAAATAATATTAATATAAGTCTTTGTTTGATAAATTTCTTACCAACCATTTGCTGTTTGCCAATCCTTTTGACCCACCTTGAGCTGTCTTGGAAAATATGCAGTTATATTCAATTTATCCGGTAAATTCTCCCATGGTATCAAACTCCTTTTGAAAATATTGAATTTTGCAATTTACGTCCTCATTGCCTCTCCAAGCTAGTGCAAATGAGCAGAGATGAAAAAACTTTTTTTGTGCTTCATCGGGGTTTTCTTCATTGTAGCTTTGCATTATTGTTAGTAAATCTTTGGTAGATAATGCTTTTAAACTTACACTTACTTTCCTCTTTTCCTGACAATATTGGAGCTGCTATCTCTTTGCGTTTCCTATCGCGCATTTTTAAAGGAAATATCCGTAAAAGGGTCAATCTTTATTTCGTATTCTGTAAAATACAGTTCTTAAATCATAGTCTTCGCCATTACTCTTCTTCATATAAAAGGCGTAATCTTCGAGGATTTTCGTAACTTCCATCACAGTAGTACCTACATTTTTCCAGTTTATAATTTCTTACCATTAGAAACTCTGAGAACTGTGCCCAACTTGAGTTCTTGGATTTCTGTGTGTTTTCAGCTATAGATTTTTTTATTTCTTGGATAGATTGGCACCTAAATCTTGCATTTTCGTTTAAATTGCTTATTTTGTCCTTTTTAATCCAGGATGACATTAATTTGTCAGACTAACAATTATTCTCTGCAGTTTTGTCACATTGAGCTATATAGAGTAAAACTTCTAAATCTGCATTATTTTCTTGGGCTCTACCATCGAGTACATCATTATTTAAAATTACGAATAATATTCAAGATAGAATTTAGCTGTCTACACCTGAAAATAAATTGACTTTAACTTTGTAATGTATGTATGGTTTTGTTTACATCCGGTCCATAAATTTGCCACTTTCTTGATTATTGTTTGCTTATCTAAAGGCACAGAATATTTATATAGCTACGCAATATATATTCTGTGCTAAAGGTAAAGGTCTATGCTTTAGACGTAACAGGGTCTAATACCCTGAAGATGCCTTTCTAAGGCTGAAAGGTGTCAGCTATAATATATACTTTGAGAAGGAAAATAGGACTTGAATTGAGAATTGAAAAAACGTGTTTAATTACTTTGTAAGTAATTGAATTATAAAAAATACTATTACGTTTCTAGACCTGGAGGACGCATTTGACGTCGTGTCGGCTTGTGATGCGTGTGCGACTAAGATGTATATTTTGCTCTATCGTCATTGGCACTTAATGTATTTTAAACAGGCTATAAACACGATTAGGCTTATACAGTGTGACCAGTAAAGTCCGCATCATATGGGTTTTTTTTATTAATAGCTTTATTAAAAATTTGACTTTGGCATCAAGTTCTGCTTCGAACGAGATGAAAATTAAGCAAAAAAAAATAGTAGTCACGTGATTCGCATTATCTGTCAACATTTAATTATTTTCAAAAAATAATTCAAAAGTGGGGTTATTTCTGAAAGTATTAAAAAAAGTTATTAAAAAAAGTTTTTTTAAATGCAGTTTCTAGCCCACATGCAAAATGCTGCATAAGATAATTTTGTTTTTTTACCCATATTTTGTAAATTGCAACACTTTTGCAAAATAAGACTCAACACGACCTACATAAAACTTCTTAGTTTTGACAATGCATTATTTCAGATACTTAAATTTTCTTTAAAGTAGCACCATATTAAATGTGTGTTTGTCTACAAAATTGGGTCGCATGTGATGCAATGTTTATTTGTTTTTGACTCTGTATAAGGTAACATCATAAAATAAGAATTTTTGAAAACGTAGTTTGTGTCTGAAAGTAATACACCTTAATATTAAGATAAAAAAGAACACCGTGTCATCAGTAAAGTGTTCATTAAGTGGAAAATAAATTTTAGTGGTGGGTAAAAAATCAAAATTATCTTATGCAGCTGAAATTTTGCATGTGGGCTAGAAACTGCATTTAAAAAAAAAATTCTAATACCTTTTTCGATATTTTCAGAAATAACCCCCCACTTTTGAATTTTTTTTTGGAAAAAATTAAAATTTGACAGATAATGCGAATGACGTGACTACTATTTTTTTGCTTATTTTCATCTCGATCGAAGCAGAACTTGATGCCAAAGTCAAATTTCGAATAAAGCTATTAATAAAAAAAAAATCCCATATGATGCGGACTTTACTGGTCACACTGTAGTTATTTCACCTCTTTTTAATTGAATGTATTATAATATTAAAAGCAATTTTTCCTGCACAATGATTAAATTTATTTTGACATTAAATAAAACCATATATCACACTTTTCACCCAATTTTGCGGCAGCGCGTTAGGATTAATAACGTCTTACACTTATGTTTATTTATATTTCAATCAAATATGATCATCAGTATTTATTTTACTGCTTGAAACTTTTATCATATAACACCGGCGGCGTCTTTTGAGAGCAAGCCAGGTTGTCTGACAAACAACTACATGTAAACGAATCTACTTGGAACATTTTATAGTGTTTGTTTATGTTTTATGTTAAATCACACATAAAGCAGCGGCTTTCTTTGATAAATCTTGTTTGAATCAAGAATAAATTTCCGTGTATTTTAAGACGCTACTTTGCAGTCTGCCAGGTCTAATTATTATTAGGCAAAACAGAAAAAAAACTGAAAATTAAGTCACGTATGAGGTGAGGAGTTCATTTAAAAAATTCCTTTTGGTGTAAAAATTACATATCGATAAACGTAGTTACTCTGTAATATACCTAAGAGTTAAAAGTTTTTCTGCAGTAAATCAGGGGGGATGCAAACTATGCTGTTGTTAAAAATGACATAAAACTGATATAATATCTTAGATGTGGTAGAAAAGGATAGTATATCTATTTTAGATAAGGTAAATATATAAAGTCACGTAACCAAACAATATTTTTAAATCCATATTTCAGTATTCCGTGGGGAGCACCGCCAGACTGGCAATGGGCATTCCCAAATAAATTTTGCTACCTTCAAATAGAGGTCGACAAGACAAGAATTCTTGTCTTGATAGCAACTTCTTGTCTTGTTTTGAGAAAAAATCAAGAAATTAAAAAAAATCTTGTCTTGACGTGTTCTTGACATCTTGTCTTATAAACCGGTGATTTATTTGTTTTCTGACGAACGCAAATGCAGTTGCACGCTATAGCACATTTAGTTAAGTAAGGTTATTATTACAAAGTGGTAGGTACTCTGTACCCTGTTTTGTTATATTTTTGATGCCAGTTTGTGAATGGTGATAGTGAAAAATGCTTTAACTATATTTTGCGATAACATCGAAAATCTAAATAATTGTAAGATATCAAATAAACAATGGGTTCTGATCAGTAAATTTTGTCAGTATCTCAGAAACTTCAAAATGCTTTCTTCAATACTCGAAGGGGAAAAATATTGCACACTCCCATTGGTAGTAATTGGAATAAACTTAATTTTAGACAAACTAGAAATATGAGCTCATGAACTTGATAAAAAAGTTGATAGAGACGCTACCGATGAGCAAATATTTCACTGTATTCAAGCTGCGAGAGATAAAATACTGAAACACTATAACAAAACTAATTGGATATACTGTATAGTTCTTATTTTGGATCCTCGATATAAAGTCGAAGCATTTTCCTCTTCTTAATGGGGAAAGTTTCTACAATCAGAGGCAGTTCAAAAATTTGAAGAAATATTTCAAGCTAGCTACTTTAATAAATCCGAAAATGATCTACAGAATCCAATACCAGAACCAGCACCATCAGCACTGAGTATTGAAAAAAAAGATAAGGAATTTGATTTAGATATTAATTACCTATTTAAGATAGCTAATAATGATAACCCAGAATCTTGGAAGTATGAGATTGAAAAATACTTAAATGACCCTAGGACAGAAACTGCTGAGAATATACTTGACTGGTGGAGAAGACACGAAAATGTCTACCCGTCGTTATCGAAAATGGCCAAGGATTTTCTCGGACCGCCAGCAACATCTGTACCTGCGGAAAGGCTATTTTCAAGAGCAGCTTTGACACTAACAAAGCAGATGACACCATAAGAAGTTATGAATTCCGATTTAAAAATGTGTTTGATTTTTAAAATCTAGTTTACAATTTTAGTTTCAACAGAACTATATCATTTATTATTTTTAATTTACATTTTTGTGAATTGTTCTAGCAAAAAATGTGTTCAGTAAATTAAAATATGTTATGTTATGTTAAAATATGTTATCCTTTTCACAAATAAATACATTTTAGCGTTTTCATTGTTAGTCAAGATATATCAAGATTTCTTGTTTTCTTGACAAGAAATCTTGGTATTGACATGAAATTTCTTGTCTTGTCTTAAAATCTAAAATTACTTCTTGTCTTGATATTGTCTTGAAATCAAGACAAGATCTTGAAATTTTCAAGAACTTGGCGACCTCTACCTTCAAATCCTTTCCTATAAATTTTTCATGAAAATTGTATTGGACTTTTTTGAAGGTCTGTTTGAAGGGTTTGTTTGAAGGTGGTAGACAATGAAGTAATATAAAAAAAAATACCATGTCGGACTTCCATTGTCTATATTTTGTTACTTAACACAACGTTATGGTTTGTTTGATAGTATCTCTAATCGTTTTCAAGTGTAAACTAAATTATAATTCTAAGGCTACTGTCTTTAAATACTATCCATGTGCAATGAAGCTTCATGACTTCGCCAACGTGCTTATTGGAGTGTGAAGTTTGAGCTGTTCGTTTTGGACAAGAAGAGGCTTCCAGATATTGGGGATATCTATACTAGGTTTACTAAATATATTATGTGTATTTGGATTCAAGAAAGCTGCCTTCTTAGAATTTTCGTTTTCTCCAGTGCTGTTCCGTATCCAAAATCTTGGCTTCTGCCCACTGGTATAAGTGGTATATCATGTTGATTGGTCGATACATGTTCCGCTCTACCTGATCTCGAAGTTTCACATCTTTGAGTATGTTTCAAATGTTCTTTAACTCGTACGGGTTGTTTTTGTTTCTCCGATATACGATTCGCCACACTTGCAAAGGATTTGATAGATACAATTTTTTATGTTTTCATTACGGGGAGGGGGGTTACTTTTGTAAGAAAGCTTCTAAACGTATTTCCGGATTTAAAGGCTGTTTTGATATTATAGTTTTTGGTTATCGTTCTAATTTTTTCAGAAATCCCCTTGACATAAGGTATTGTAAGAAGTGCTTGCTCCTCTTTCGTAACTGCACCTAGTAGTTTTTACTTCGCGCTTTGAAGTTTTGAGATGGTATTAGTTACAAAGGTTTCAGGGTAACCATTATTTTTTTCAATATTAAGGTCTTCTAGATTGTTGCAAATGTTATAGATGCTCTGTGATAAAGAGTTTGAATTATGTTCTATGGAGTTTGAATGATTCGATCCGTGATTAAGGTATTGCCCCATGTGAGTGGGTTTCCTGTACACTGAAGTTTTTATGTTTTCAGCACTTCGTTTGACGAGAACATCGAGAAAAGGTAGAGTGGAATGTTTTTCTGGTTCCATGGTAAATTTAATGGATTGTCTAATAGATACTATTAATATGTTCCAAAAACCGTATCAGCTCTTCGTTGCTGTCTGTCCAGATAATAAAGGTATCATTAACAAATCTAAGCCAAAGTTTAGGTTTAATCTTGGCTGTGTTAATATTATTACTTATAATCCTCAATGAAATGGCAAAACTGGAGGAAAGCATCACTCTACTACTGGAAGCAGTACTAAAAAAAAACATCTGAAAATAATTGGTGATGAAATACGAAAAGCAAATTTTTGTTTTGAAGTTATGGAAAAGGTAAATAACGATATGGAATTTTCACACAATAAACCAAATGTTCAAAATTGTAGATATTGGAGTACAGAAAATGGCCACAGAGTTGTACAAACACGGACTTAATGCCCTTAAAAGGTAAATGTTTGGGCGGACAAATTTGGAAATCGGATTAATGGACACTTTTTTTTTTGGAACAAAACTTGTACAATCATTATTTTTATTGAATACTGTAAAATATAACTGAAAAATGTTATTCGGCGTGCGGACAAAGTTTTTAAAATTGAAAAAGTCTTATGCCTTCGCTGGGAATCGAACCCAAAACCTTTCCATTACCATTCGAACGCTCTTTTGACTGAGAAAAAAAAACGATTTATATAGACAACATTGCCTACGAACCCACCTAAAGTGTTAGCCGAACGGTGCGCGACAGTTCACGAACACTGAGTTTCGGTATGGCCGAAGGTTCGGCCGGTTCGGTCGGTCTCCAACAGGTCCTGATCATGCGCGTTCATGACATTACCGAATCTTTTATTAATATTAAAAGTTAAAAATTTATTAATTCGTGGCATTAACGTTCTTTATACTTAATTACTTTTCTAAATCTGTTGTCGAGAAATCACGTAAGAAAAAAAAATTAAAAACATATTTCCGTCAAATTATACAAATTATGCGTGTAGCACATTTCTAAAGAAAAGTATTATATTCAAGTGGAACAACAAAAGTTCATTCAGCCCAGAGACCGGTGCCCCATGATGAAGGTCTTCGGCCGTCCTAACACAAAAATAACGTTTATCTCCGTGTCGAATTGAAAATGTCACTGGAAACAGGAATAAATGACTTTATTTGTTACCAAACACTTTGAGAATGCCGCCAAAACATTTCAATTAGACATCAAAAATGCGTGTAGGTTAGGTTTGGGCTATATTTTTGTTTGTGCTTTGGCAGTTTTGGAGGTAAAGAAGGTTGCCGCTGGTATATTTTGGTAGACCCAATTTTAATTCTAAACAATGGGTCTCTTACACTCACTCCATATTAAATAGATTATGTATAATACCTAATAATAACGAATGAAATACACATTTAAAGTTAGTTATTTCTGGAAACATTGAATTATTAAATAGAAGGCCTTCTCAATTAGCAATTTTTTCAGTTCTCTCCGAAACTTTCTTGTCTGCAAACAGTTATCCGCATCTGCTGGGAAGATGATTAAATGATTTTTTGTTGTTATGAAAGTTGTTAAATCTGTATTTCAGATTTAAACTTTCTGTACGTAAGGATGTTGTTAGAAGAAAAGAAGCATAAGTAAATATTTTTAAATTTATAAAATGCGGACGACATGCAGGAGTTTTTGCGATCTGCGACCCACCCAATAAATGCTGTTTACTATCCTTAGATCTGTGTAAGGCTTTTGCCACCGTAAACCATGATATTTTATTAAGAAAATTATACAATATTGGGATAAGGGGAAATACACACAAACTACTTCAAAGTTATTTAAGCTATCGTAAACAATTTGTTCAAATTGGGGAAAGAAAAAGTTCGGAAAAAAAAATATGTGCAGTTCCACAAGGATCAATATTAGGTCCGTTATTATTCTTAATTTACATTAATTCCGTTTCCAAATTTAACTAAAAGGCAATATAAAGCTATTTGCAGATGATACAATAATTATTATTTATTTTGCTGAAACTCTTGCAGAAATGTATTTTGATATTATTTAATAATGATTTAAAAATACTTCATTCTTGGCTTCAATGAAATAAACTTAAGTTAAATTTTATAAAATCTTCTTTTATGTTTATAACTAAAAATAAAATAAATTCCATCATTAACGCCTTAACATTTAATAATGAAAATATGCAATATTCAAAAACGACAGGATTAGTTTTAGGCGAAAATTTAAATTAGAAATGCCATATCCAGTATATTATCAAATAGATATCTCCTTTGATGGTATCTGTTTTGTACAGAGCTAGATATGTTATTCCTTTGAAATTGAAATACCTACTTAAAAAATATGTTTTTTTCATTAATAGATATATTCAAAATTACAATATATACTTAGCTTCTGCATGGGGATCTGCTTGTTTATCAAACTTAAAACCGTTACAAAAATTACAAAATAAAGTTATTAAACGTATACACAAGTTACAACATTTAGAACCAACTGTTAATCTATATAAACCGAAAGGGTATTTACACGTTCAAAACATTTATAAATTAAAAATTTGTATTCTAATTCACTCTATTGTTTTAAAAGAAAAAAAAATCAAACAACACTTCAGGAGGATAAGACATTTTATTATCAAACTATACCAGTAAAAAGTAATTTCGAAAAAAAATCGCTTTTATATAATGACGGAATAATAAAATATAACAATCTTCCGAAAAATATCAGAAAAATTAAAAAAGTGGCAAATTTTAAAAAACAATTAAAGATATAGGTATTTACTAAATTAAATTATTTATAATATTTTTTTTAATTAATTTTATTAAGGAATTAAATTGGATTAACTTCCATTTTTTTTTATTGTTATTTTTTTTTAATGGTTATTATTTTCTATATTATGTTGTCACTTTCCATGTAATGAACTGTAAAAGTTAGTTTGGAATAAAGACATTTTGAAAGTTAAATACCTATTACACCTTAATGCTCTCTTCTGCAATACAAAGATTTAAAAAGATACTGAGATCAAGTCATCAAGTTCCCCAAAAATACAACCCGTACTGAAGGCAACTCTCTATTAGTAAAAAGTATCTTGTATCTACACATTTCTTGCAATAAACATTTCCAACTCTCGAATAACCCTTAAAGCGTAGCATCATCCTCAATATATCCTTGCATTAGAATTTTCTATTTGATGCTCAAACTTTAATGTATTCTCAATATAAAGTCCCAGAAATTTGTTTATTGGTGAATTTATACAGCGCGTGAGTCAGGTCCAACAGTGAATTTGTTATTTAAAAGAAGGGACTAAATTAGTCTAACTGTTTGAGCCAGAGAAAATTTAAATCTCACCATTCTTTATAATCGTGATGATATCTAAATTAACGGTTTGTTCTAACTATGTCACATCATAGTTTTGCCAAAGAATCCTTGTGTCATCCACAAATATCGTAACTAGAAACCAGAAATGTCATGCTGTGGTAAATCAATAACGTGAAGGTAGGTACCTAAAATAAGATAATAAAAATATAAATGGCCCTCGAACAGGACCTTGGGGCCCCTCATGAAACTTTGTTTATTTTTTATTCCTTCCTATTAAAGTAAAGTGTCTGATGTGATCTGGCTAAAAGATAAGCATTTGCACCAAGTTGACTGACATTATTACTTACCCAACAGGTCTAGATAATAATTATTGTAGAATTACCATTATAAAAATATTCATTCCAAAGTCAAAGGTACAGAATATTTTAATAGACTAATTTGTAGCCTACATCAAATTTATAAAACACTCTATAGATTTGCTTAAACGTCGAGGTTGCTTCTTGAAGTGGTAAGTTTTCCCGAATGGGCAAGTTGCCTGCTGTACTACTCGACGCTGTTTTAGCAGGAATCTATTGTTTAAAAATATATAAAGAGAATTGTTACTCAGGCAGGAAGGTGACTCGCATAGTCAACGTTTTTGTCCTTCTATCTCGGCATTACCGAGGACCCTTAAAGTATCGAAGACAGGAAATATTGAACAGCCCTTGTCATTCAGCATAAACTACTTTTAAATATTTTGTGAATACAGAGTATAAAAAACGAATATGAAGCGAGGAATTTTAGTTTTATTAATATCAGAGCAAAAATTTATTAGATATAATATGTACATATAATATTCCACACTTAAAATTTTTTTAAATGAACTCAGTACTTACTGATTAAATTTAAGTCCACACCAGATTGATTTAACAAATTAACTCTGGCAACTGATGACATCAAAGAATCAGTGATTAAACCGTCTTATTCAAAACTGATTAATGAAAGAATCATTACTGATTATATTTTATTCATTTCGTATTAAATATTTTAATCAATATTGATAAAATTGGCTTCGATGTATGATAATTTAATCAATTCTTATTTAATCTTAAATCATTTTTGATTAAATTTAAGAAGCTTATGGACGATATTCAGAGATATTTTAAGACACCTCAAAGGGTTTCTTAAAACTATATTTTTGTATAGGTTAAACTAGCATAAACTAGTTTTAAAGTCCAATTTAAAGAAAGTATTTTTTTTAAATTTATTCCAAATAATAAAAATAATTGCATATCATACCAAATAGCTTCTCTTCAGTCTTCAACATATTATATTATCTGATTAGCGTGTCCGTTTCGATGGAAGCTAGAAAACAACATTATAAGAAACAAAAACGTTTTTACAGTGTGTCCTCGGATGGAGTTGGCAAGAGCTGAATTAGAATTCAGATTTCACATTTTGTATTTAGGCTTTATTTAGGATCATAAACAACTTTGTTTCATAAACATTTTGTGTAACATAATAAATAATGGCACTTCTCTCTTAAAGCCTTTTCATGTTTTCCTAATTTATCAACACCCTGTACAATGTACATCTGATCTTAAATTTTTATATAGTAAATTCATTTTCTCGACAAGCAAAATTTTTTATAAAGTATAACTTTTCGTCGTAAAATCAATAATTAAGATATTTTTCTTCTTTTCAACTCCATCCGGGGACACACTGTATTTTGTATAAGATATTGCTGATTGATTTAAAAAAAAAAAAGGAAACATTATTTTTTTGTCAAATGCAACACATAAACATATAAATTTAAGATGAAGATATATTTTAGGGGGTGTATGGGGCCATAGCAAAAACGAGACATATGCTAGCCCAATTGCCAACCTCACCTGCACGTGGTACACCCTGCTAGACAACTGACGAGGCTCTGGCGGCCGAGTCACAGCGGCATAACTGTTAGAACTGAAGTTAAGGAAATGTAACTTCAAAGTCTCCCCTATCAACCCGCACCTGCCAGCGTGATGGGAGTATTGGCAAATACCCCGTATGATGAGACAAAATAAGGCGCGGCCCTCGGTCCCCGGCGGCTTGCTGATCCCTGACCAAGGTAGCGGACAGAACAGACAGCAGGCAGAGGGTGCTAAGAATCACCGGGTTTCACTAGGCTACCACCGGAAACGACTTATGATAGGCACTCTAAACACTAGAACACTCTCAACACCCGAGAAACTCTACCAACTCGAAGAAGAACTTACCCATGTCAAGTGGGATATACTGGGAATAAGTGAACATAAAAGAAAGGATAGCGAACAACTTACCCTACCCTCAGGACATATATTTAATTTCACGGGATCAGAAAATGTGAACGATGGAGGAGTGGGGTTCCTAATAAATAAAAAACATGTCCAGGATGTTACAGAAATCCATTGTGTAAGTACAAGAGTGATGTACCTTATATACAGACTCAACACGAGATATGATTTAAAGATCGTCCAAATTTATGCACCGACAACTTCACATACCGATGAGGAAATTGAGAGCCTCTATGACGACATAAAGATCGCATTTCAACAAAAACCGACCCACTACGCAATGCTGATGGGGGATTTTAATGCCAAGATAGGCCACAAGCAGGACAATGCAGAATCGCCACTGGGAAATCATGGTTATGGAACGAGAAATGAGAGAGGTCAAATGCTTCTGGAATTCCTAATGCAACATAATATGTTTGCAATGAACACATTTTTCGATAAACGCCCCCAACGAAAATGGACCTGGGCTAGCCCTGATGGTCGTACCAAAAATGAAATCGATTTCATAATATCGAACAAAAGAAATATTGTCCACGATGTAACCGTCCTAAACAGATTTTCAACTGGCAGTGACCATAGAATGGTTCGAGCACGTGTAGAAATAAATGTGAAAGGAGAGAGGTCCAAAATGATAAGAAAGGAAAGTAACAAATGGAAACCCTTAAAAAGTCTGGAACAATACCAACAAGACATGGAGTCAAATATAAATGAAATAAAAAATATAGATGAGCAAAGTGTAGAATCATTAAGCACTCAAATTACAGATATTGTAAAAACTCTAAAACATAGACATCAAACCAAAAATCCAACAAAAAAAGATAAACTTAGCGAAAACACAAAGAGACTCATGAAAGAAAGGAGAGAACTACCAGATAAACACTACGCACGTGCGGACCGACTGAGGGAACTTAATAGAGAAATATCTAAAGCGATAAGAAGAGATGTTAGGGCATTTAACACAGCAGAAGTGACAAGAGTTATAGAGAAAAATAAAGGCACAAAATCCCTTAAAAAGATTTATTTAGAAGGCAGGAAGAACATAACTAGGTTGAAGAACCAACAGGGCCAAGTAACGTCGAACAAAGCTGATATACTGCATATCGTTAGGTCTTTTTATCAGACACTTTACAGTGACCCAACAGCACGCGGAAAAGAAGTCATTGTCCCAAAGATTGAGAACCAGGGCTCCGAGGATATCCCTGACATAACTCTCCAGGAATTTAGAGCAGCCCTGCGAGAAATGAAAAACAACAAAGCCGCAGGCGACGATGAGATTGAGATAGAAGCGATTAAACAAGGAGGGACTGCTTTGCATCAAGTGATCTGTAAACTATTTAACACGTGTTTAAAGGACGAAACTACTCCATCTCAATGGGACCGAGCTGTTATAATAATCCTTCATAAAAAGGGAGATATTACAAATCTAAAAAACTACCGCCCAATCAGCCTGCTTTCACATATATACAAACTTTTTATGCGAATTATCACGAAGCGGATAACTAACAAACTAGATTTCTACCAGCCATGTGAACAGGCAGGCTTCAGAGCCAAATTCGGAACAAATGACCACCTCCAAGTCATAAAAACTCTCATTGAAAAGTGCACTGAGTACAACAAGCCACTGGTTCTGGTCTTCGTTGACTACGAGAAAGCCTTTGATATGATAAATCAAGAAAAAATGCTTCATGCCCTAGCAGACTGTCGAGTTGACTACAGATATACAAACATAATTAAGAATGTCTATGGGAAGGCCAAAGCATGTGTTAAACTTCACGACTTTACTCAAGATTTTAATATCGAAAGGGGAGTAAGACAAGGGGATGTCATATCTCCTAAACTTTTTACTACGCTGCTGCAGTATATGTTTAAGAAAATCGACTATGGAGACATGGGCATAAATATTAATGGGGAGAAATTGAACCATTTACGATTCGCTGACGATATTGTCTTGCTAACCGACAGTATCGACGAAGCTAGAGAACTATTGAAAAGACTGGAAAATGTTTCAAAATCAGCGGGACTAAAGATCAATACCAGTAAAACCCAGTATATGACAAACTTGGTTGTCAGCGAAAATATAGCCGTGGGAGAAAGCTACATAGAGCAGGTAGTCTCTTATAAATACCTAGGCCACGAGATACGCATAGGGAGAGACAACCAAACAAACGAAATGGCTCGCAGAATAGGTTTGACATGGGCAGCATTTGGTAAACTCAGCAATATACTCAAATCTAACATTCCAATGTGTTTGAAGAAAAAGGTCTTTAACCAATGCATACTTCCTGTGCTTACCTACGGAGCAGAAACCCTTACGCTTACAAAGAAAACTGTCAATAAAATACGTGTTGCACAAAGAGCTATGGAAAGATCAATGCTTGGTTTGTCGCTTAGGGACAGAGTTCCAAATGCAAGGTTGCGAGAAATGTCTGGCGTAACCGACGCTGTCCAACGCATAACAACGCTTAAATGGAACTGGGCAGGACATGTGGCAAGAACGACCGACGGACGATGGACCCGAAAAATATTGGAGTGGAGGCCACGACATGACGCAACCCGAAATAGGGGACGTCCACCGACAAGATGGTCCGATGACATTAAGAGAATGCAGTCACATTGGATGAGCGCAGCGCAAGATCGCAGGAGATGGATTGGAATACGGGAGGCCTTTGTCCAGCAGTGGACGCGACTGGGCTGATTGATGATGATGATGATGATTTTTTTTTCTGCAGTAGCAGTAGTATTAAATTTACCTTTATTGTTTTTACAACCACCCGCTTGCTTATCATACACAAAGACAAAATGAACCGGCACCATGCGAACAACACGTAACGTTCAAAGCCAACAGCTGACTGACACCTGTCGACTTTCCACAGAAAAATTATGGGGTGGTACTCCCGACCGAATGAACTGTCGCATGTGTTACGCATGCGTCAGTAACTTTCAAAGGATTTTAAAATCCCTCAAGTCAAATATAAATTAAAAGGTTGGCATATGTTATACAATTGATCAGTATCGATTTAAAATAATCCTATGATATGATTATTTTGTGTAAATGACGGTACAAATTTTATGACTTTAAAATTTTATGACATTAAAATTAAAATAAAAAAAATTAAATCTGCAACCATGCTTCTTTTCTCCGGGTATATTGATACCTACATAATCTCACAACATTTTGATAAGCTCTGGAATTTTCGAATTGATTCAAATGATCGGTGACCTTTGGACCCGCATGAGAAGACCAGATTTGACTATATTAAACTTATCAATATTTTTTATTATTTCAGAAAATGCACCTTATAGGGGGAATTTATTAAATCCCCTGTAGTCTCTCCTATAGATCCGCCACTAGTTATTACAACAATTTCCATAATGATTCCCCACCAACAAAAATATTGTGCTGGTCACTTATTAAATAATACTGAATCAATGATGTGCTGTTGACAACTGAGCCATATTTCTTATTTTTTTGACACAAAATATAGTTATTTCTTTGCAGTCTATTGAAATTTCAAGAATTGAAATGTCAGCATTAATGTGTTGTGTGGCATTCGGCACAGCCGCCGGTGATATAAAGTTTCTAATGTTGTTTTGTGCCTGCTCCTCCCACGGATCTCAAAAAGGCCTTTGCCAAATGCCGACATGATTAATAGTTTCTGAAATATAAATGTTTTATAACATTGGTGGTCACCTGACGTTTTCGGGGCCAAAAATCAACAGGCTTTCATCTATCACGCAGCTAAAATAACAAGAAAGAGAAGACGTTCGAATTAGCACATAAATATTTGTATAAATTTTTGAAAATGAGAAACTTCACTGGTTAATAATTTAATTAATATCTACTTATATTACATAGACATAGGCGCGTATTTGAGGGGGGGGGGTAATGGGGGTAGTTACCTCCCCCCCATCCAAAAAATAAACACTGACAAATCAGTAAAAAGAGTCGTAACACCCAAAAAATTTTTGAGGGTGCAATGTGGACTCTACAAAAAAATGGGGATTTTCACTACTCCACATGCGTGTATTCTGAGAATTCACATAACCGGAGAGGTGGAACCAGGATTCATCCGAAAAAAAGTCAGGTCTAATAAATCATTTCTTTCCAATAAATTTTGGGTAAACCATTGAGAGTAAATCCTGCGTCTTTTAAAATCTGCGGCTTGTATTTCTTGGACTACTTGCACTTTATAAGGAAATAAATTTAGCTGCTTCTTAAGAATAGTCCTGCATGTTCCATAAGATCTTCCCACTTCTTGGGGCAGGCGTCTTATACAATTTGTTGGCGTATTTTGCATTATTTCACTGACGTTTGCAACAAGTTCTTCTGTTCTTATAGATGGTCTTCCTGCTTCTTTTTTGTGTTGTATAGAACCTGTTTCCCTAAACACAGCCACGGTGTTTTTCAGGCAATGATAAAAATCCCCAGCAATAAAAGCAACGTTAGGAAAATGTTCGTGAAAATCGTCCATGTACAAACCCGGATTGTATTGTCTCTCACCATTTACTCTAACCCCGTTTCGAAAATACGCTTCAACCATGAATGTTTTGTGCTGTTCCGTAAAGCCCATTGTGTGAATTGTTCAAGAAATTGGAAAAATTAGCGATGGATCAAATAACTTGTAATGACTGTCAAAGATGACGAAATAACTAATTGATTGTTAATTCAGGTAGTTAGTGACACCCAACAGGTGTTAAGCTCTACGGATAAGCATTACGTCCTTAGATGCAAGGCCCTCTTTGATGCAAATAATTTTTGCTCGCACGGTATAATCTAATAATATATAAAATTAATTATCACAAGAGAAAAAAATTGGAACAGAAACTAATTCCTATACGGTCGGCTTCTGTGGGTAATTACAGGTTACATAGAAACACAAAACAGTTTACACCTTTCAGTTCTGTTATTTCGATCCCGGTACCCGGTCCCCAATAATACGTTATGAGCAGGGCCTCCTTGAATATTGCCCGTGGATGTGTGAACAGAGATGACTGGCAATATTATCACAATAAATCCTCTGACTAAAAGCGAACTGTGGCAGTTACGTCATTTCTTAATATTTATATTGTAGTCACTTGTTACAATTAGCACCTATCTAATATTGAATATAATCAATTATAAATAATAAAAAATATATAATATCTTTAGCAGTATTTTAGTAACAAAGAGAGGACAACGTTCTTGAAAATTGATATAGTTTCGTGAAATTAAAGACAAAAAACACATTTGTTATTGTTATAAGTTATACAGGGTGAGTCGAAAGGAAAGGACCAAATTTCAGGAGTGTTTTGTACACATGCTCTTATCCGATTGTCATCTTGAAATACTGCAGCCCAAATTAAATAAATTACATTAAGCAATCAAGAGAGCAACAGGCGATTTTCGTAGACGAAACAGAGTATGTTTAGAAGTCAATAAATAGTCTTGAAAATTTATTAAAATACCACAAAGTTTAACAAGATGTTACCATATGAAATTTAGTTTATTTGGAATTACGTGGAATTCACGTGTATAATACAATCCTGGAGTATGGTCCGTTCCTCCGGACCACCCTGATGAACCACTTTTAGGTGTTCAATGTCAAAATAAGCACTATTGTCTGGATTAATTAAGATTGTAATAACGCTTTGAAAAAGCAGTTAAAAGCAGATATTTTTTTCAAGTAAGTATCATCCAAAATGATTGTGGTGGATTCATGTTTTTGTGAAAATTTCCTTGGATTTTACGCCAGGAGGTTCCTAAAAACTTATCATAATTAATAAAAGTTAATTTTATTAGTGCAGATCATTATGTAAAAAAAATATTTATATCTAAATAAAGTATTACAATATCAGTCCATATATAATTATTTTATTCTTCAACGCGTTAAGATATGACAAACTTTTTAAAGTTTTATGACAACCCTTCGAGATATGGCATACATTTTTTTAAAGTTTTACAATAATGTAGGATATGACATGCCATTTTTAACTGTTGCTCCTAAGAATATAACAGCCATCTTAAAAGTTTTGCAGACACACTTTATGTACTTATAAATACCATTTGATTGAATGATATTATTATACAACAAATTTTAACCTGTAATTAATTTGCTACATTAATAAATTTGTGTCCTGAATATGGTTTTCGGGTCTCGTAAAGTAAATATTTGTTATCTAAGCTTTCTCTAAATTTATAAAAAACCAAAAATTATTCTTTAGTACCGGGTGAGTCAACAATTGCGCGGAGTAATTTTATTTCTTGAAGATAAGATTTGGTGATAATAAGCTTTTGTATTAAGATATGGTTGGATTCAGGCACATTTTAAAAATATTTTGAATTATACCAGGTGCTCCCAAAAAGTAGGGTGTCATAAAAAAACATTTTTTTTTTTAAATGGGATACCCTATATTTGATTTGAATACATTTAGTAATTCTACGTGTTCTTAATTTTTATTAATGGTTTAAACTACGAAAAAGGTATAGTTTTTAAGATAATTCGACTTATAATGAAAATTTTGGATTTGCTAGCATCCCGTCATTGTGAAAATGCTACTTAAATTTTGACTCTAAGCGATTCATAATTTTTATACTTACTAAATAAAGTCAAAAATACATATTCACTATGAAATATTTGACATCTCATTTATAGGGTGTTTACATTCTAGGACCAAAGTCAGAAAACTTCTAATTGAAAAATATCACTTTTATTAAGTGGAACACCCAATATATTTTTCTGTCATCTTATAGCTTGCCATAAACGCTTCAACTTTCGTGAAGAACGTACTGTCCCTAGCTCTAATAGTTTTTGAAATATTTTGATATTTCGAGATTTAATGTCCTCGTTATAGCATCATTTATTTGTCAATGGATCACAGTAGCCATGGAAAACAAATGAAAATAATGGCAGTGGATGACATTAAGAGCAGATCAATGGAAAAATTATTCTACTGTAAAGTGTATTGTCCAGTCATTTTATAAGTTTTTTAATGGAAATGTTTGATTCATTGGGCAGGGTGAAATATTCAAAACGTAACGTTGTTAATAGAAGAGCTGCAAATGGTGAGAAAGAACTCGAAATACTCTTACACGTCCAGGAGAATCTCCTAGCTAGTAGCCGTAAATTAGCTTCGCTCGGTGATACGTCACGGTCAACGGCAAACCGAACAACACGCAAGTATAAATTAGTATCATCCGTCATCCGTACCATATTGAATTACATCAGGAACTTCAGGATGAAGATTTTCAAAGGCGCGTAACTTACTGTCAATGGTTACGTATCCAAATTGAGGTAAACCGAAATTTTTTAAATCTTATAATGTATTCAGATGAGGCTACATTTAGAAGTAATGGTGCTGTCAATAGACGCAATATGCATTATTATGCAATGGATCCACACTGGGTTCGAGAAGTTCAATACACCAAAACCATTGGTCGGTTAACCCATTAGTGTATATGATCCGATAAATCGGATTCACGTGTTTTTGTCAGTAGAAAGAATATAAACATAACCTAAAAGTTTTACTGTGTAACAAACGTTGTTGATAACTCTGTTTTATGCTTTAAAAATATTAAAATTAATTTTTTCGCGTAACTATCGCTACAAGTGTTAAAGTTATTAGACATGGATCCCTCATTATACAGCAAGAGGGGCGGAGGAGGGTAAGTAAATTTATTCTTGTTCATTAAAAAAATATATCAACTCGACACCAACCGTTTAATTTAGTTTAAAAGACATTACTAAACATATATTTTATGTGTTCTACTTATTTTATAGCATAAGTTTAGGCTTTTATGCCCTTTGTTTTTTATATCCGATATATCGGATTGCATGCAGTAATGCACACACAGCGTCAAATGCAAAAATATTTTTTATTTTTGTTTGACGCTCGCACAGCTTATGGAGGAAATAGAGAGCGATAATATAACTGACCCCATTGACATTTATACTGAGCTTCCTGATGATGGCAACAACACTGAATGTGATAGTGATGGTAGTGATGAAGAGATCGAAGGAAATCTCAACCGCTTGGGACCAAAAATGTTACAAGCGACATGTGAGTATCACATACAAGGAGAAAAAGAAGAACAGGAACAACAATTACCAGCTATCGACGCTACCAACACCACAGTCGTCAATATGATTTTGATTCTAGCGATGATGAGCCTCTCTCAAAATATTGTAAAAAATTAAACCCGTCAAAAGGAAAAGAAGCTACAGTATGGAATAAACAAATTCCAAAGGTTTTACTAAAAGCCACCTGCCAAGAAAAGCCCGTTTCGGAAGAAGCAAGTAGTGCCAAAAGTCCTTTAGATTTTATGAACCTATTTTGGTCTGACAGATTACAGATTACTTTCAGAAATGCTAAAACAGACTAATCTGTATTCATCCCAAAAAAATAAGAGTTTACAAATGATAATGGATGAAATGTACGTATTTCTTGGGGGTCTTTTATTGAGCGGATATGCCAAATATCCTAACAAAAGGATGTTTTGGTCTGGTCAGAACGATGTACCAAAAATTCTTCAGGACAGTATAAGGCTCAATAGAATAGTAAGAGATTTTGCGCCATTTTCACCTAAATGATAATTTTAAAATTGACAAACCCGATAGAAGATAATATAAGGTACGATGGAAGAGATCACTGGCCTGAATATGTTCCCACAGAAAGGGTGTGTAGGTTCTGTGGTGGAAAGAGCAAATTTATATGTTCCAAATGCGGGGTCGGACATCGGACATCCAAAAATATGCTTTAGAAACTATTATACATTCTAGGCATATAATCCGATTTATCGGATGGTGCATAATTTTTTCTTACATAATGGTTATTTAAAAATTTTTATTTTTTTGTCTTAGTTAAGAAATAGATAGTACATTTCTTAAAAAAAAAACGCTCTTTATTGCTTTGATAAACCTTATGCACTAATGGGTTAATGTGTGGTGCGGCGCGACAAGCGGCATATTGCCGCATATTTCACAACATAATTATGGGGTCATATTTTTTTAATGAATGAATGAAAGTGTATGTCACACCACCTACGACAAGGCAGGACATGGAGAATAGGATTTGGGATATCTCTCAAACAATAACACCAGGCATGTTATCCAATGTCCGAGGAAATATCATCAAAAGCACTGACAAGTGTTTTGAACAAGAAGGACATTTATTCGAACATCTATTAAGAAGAAACTGATTTGAAAAAGGGACAGTTATAACAAAATTTTTATATTTTCATTTACTATTAGAAATAGGGAAAGGACATTCGTCACGAAAGTTGAAGAGTTTATGACGAGCTATAAGATGACAGAAAAATATATAGGGTGTTCAATTTAATAAAAGTGATATTTTTCAATTAGAAGTTTTCTGACTTTGGTCCTAGAATGTAAAAACCCTGTAAATGTGATGTGATGTCAAATATTTCATAGTGAATATATGTATTTAATAAGTATAAAAATTATGAATCGTTTAGAGTCGTAATTTAAGTAGCATTTTCACACCAACGCCATGCTTGCAAATTCAAAATTTTCATTATAAGTCGAATTATCTTTAAAATTATAACTTTTTCGTATATTAAACCATTAATAGAAATTTAAGAAATAACACGTAGAGTTAATAAATATATTCAAGTATTGGGTGTCCCATTTAAAGAAATATAACATTATGACGCCCTACTTTTTGGGCGTACCTTGTATAATTCAAAATATTTTTAAAATGTGATATCCAGCCATAGTTTAATACAAAAGCTTATTATTAACAAGTCTTATCTTCAGGGCATAAAATTACTCAGCGCAATCGTTGACTCACCCGGTACTTCAGTACAATTTGTTCGGTAATCCAGGGATTGTAAATAGATGTCACTTAGTTTGCCTTGACGTAGGTCATTGAATATCAAACTATTGATATTCAATGCGTAGGTACTACATAGATGATGCACCGCTATAATATTGTATTTAAGGCTTTTGTTGTGAGAGGGTGTGTGTGAGTGTGTGTTGAACGATAGGGACATCAACAGTTCGTTCAAACTGAGATCGTCTTTATTCACTAAGATTTTTACGAATTGTAATTTTAAAGAATTAGAAAAAATTGATTAGAGATTGATACTTTAGGTTCGTTCCAATAGCCTTAATTGAGATTATAGGGTTATTAATTTCATCTATAATATATAGAAGTCGGAGATACTTTAGGTTTGTTCGCGTATTTATCAGCGGCTGTCTATCTTTGTATCTTTCATCTTGCAGATAGTTGATAACGCTTATATTTGGTTTATAATGCATATTTAGTCAAAACAGGACTTTTCACATGCTTGCATAGACATAGAAATAGAGCAAAAACTGTGTTTCAAGAATAGTAATTGTCTGTGAAAAAGAACTCCCAATATTCACCCTGTCATAGATGAAGCCATTTTCGGATAAAATATATTTTTTTGGAAAAAGGAATTTAAAGATTTTCTAAAAAAATATCTTATAATAATATTCAAACAAAAAAGATGTGTACTGGTAACACGTAGGTACAGCAAGAGTTGTTTGGTGATTGCCCACTTCGGCCGTTCCCATTTCGTCCGTTTTGAAAAATATACCTGATTTTGTGTCATTTGGTCCGGTTGGTTTCTAGGTAGTCCCACTTCGGCCGGTCACTATGTATATAGGTATATCAATTTTATTATTGTAATTAGGAAGTTTTGTTTGGCTAACTGTTATGGAAGCTATTAGGGTTAATGAAAGAAATGATGATGTAATTGTCTCATTTCTATATAAAAACACATCCATTTTTAAAAATATAAAATCTAGTTTCATTGTGTTTTCTATTGAATCTAATATAATGAATTCTATATAATCTTATAATATCATTAATAAAATTGTAATTAGGAAATTTAGTTTGGCTAACCGTTATGGAAGCTTTTAGGGTTGATGAAACAAATGAGGATGCAATTGTATCATTTCAATATAAAAACACATCCATTTTTAAAAATAGCATCTAGTTTCATTGTGCTGTTGAGAGTTACAAGTATTTTATTTAAAGCTATGGAAGTTGTTAATAGTGACATTGAATATATTGAAACAAGTTAAGGTAAACTTTTATTAATATCTGGAGGATACAAGTATCAAATTAAAGAAACATATAAAAATGGAAATATAACCTGGCGGTGTTCTAATAGGAGCTGTGGTGGACGTATTACTACGGCAAAAATTGACAGCAAAGAAATTTTGCGGAGTAAAGAGCATTCTTGCATCCTGGACATAGCCAAAAGAGAAGCCGAAAAGTGTGTGTTTCAGTGCAAAAAGCGATCTAGGGAAGAGGTTACCCTGTTTCCCCAAATTGTGAGTAAAGAGTTTAAGGATATAAAAAATTTAGGCCTAGAATTGGTAACTGAAGTTCCTGAATTGCAATCAATTAAATCCAGCCTGTATCGCTCTAGACAAAAGACATATATGGCAACATTTCTATCCCGAAAAAAAAACTGACATAGTTTTGCCAACTCAATTAACAGAAAACTTTTTGCTAATAGAAGACCGTGTTGAAGAAAAAATCCTAATATTTAGTAGTGTTAGTGAGTATATAATAAATGAATGTGAACTATTTTTTGGAGACGGGACATTTAAAAGCTGTTTATTATTGTTTAGCCAGCTGTACACAATTCATGCAGATATGAAGAGTACCGAGGAAAGTATACTAATGTTGTTCCTGTTATTTTTTCCCTCTTACCAAACAAGCAAGAAAAAACTTATGTGAGACTTTTTTCTTTGCTTAAAGCGAAATTAAATTTTAACCCTAAAGTATTTAAGCTAGATTTTGAAACAGCTACAATCATCAACGCAATTAAAATAGTATTTCCGAAACTGAAATCCAGGGATGTAACTTTCATTTTAATCAGGCTATATGGCGCAACGTACAGGAGTTAGGTTTAGTTATTCAGTATCGTGATCAGACAGAAGTAAGAAATCATGTTAGAATGTGTGCTGCTCTCGCTCATTTGCCGAAAGAGCATATTATGGTTGGCTAACTGTTATGGAAACTTGTCCTGATGATGAACTAGTAACTAAATTTAACGATTACTTTATTTCGCAATGGTTAGAAAATCCAACTATTGATGACATGTGGATATGTTCAGGGCAAAGGCATCGCGCCACAAATTCTGTTGAAGGATGGCATAATAAATTAAATAGAAAAATCGGAAAAAGTCATCCAAGCATTTTTGAATTGACAACTGTATTAAAGGAGGAGGCATGTTTAAACAATATTAAATTACAAAAATTAGATTTATAATATGCCAACTCCAAAAGGATGAAAAAAATATATTGATACTGACAGTAGACTTAAAAAAACATTAAATGATTTGAAAACAAATCAGATAGATATAAAGAAAGCTTTAAATCGATTAGTGTACATTATTAAATTTGAGTAGTAGATACGTATTTATAGTTATGTTTTTAAGTATAAAATGTTTAAAAAAAAACTTTTTTTATTGTCTATTTGTATTGTTTTACCAGAATTTATTAGTATAAGTATATACAATCTTTGTATTTTAAGAATAAACTTTTTAAATTTTTTTATTATTTTATTTTCTTCGAAACCAGTTAGTTGATGTTAATGAAGACTTTTGATTAGGGAAAGAACTAGGCAAATTAAAGTGGTACCTTGAATTTTTAAAGGTTACTTTACCTACCTATCTTTATTCCGACCGGCCGAAATGGGACTTAAGGTTTAATTTAAATTTAAGGAAAAAGGGTGACCGGCCCAAATGCAACTTTTTTTGGGAACGGCCGAACTGGGAACGGCCGAAGTGGTAATAAATCAGTTATTTTAAACTAAAATTTATGCAACGACACATTGTGCAAAAAATTCCGAAAGTGCTTATTCATCCAAAAACCGAAAATAATATTTGCTTTGTAATTGCATTTATATAGATGCTAAATATATAGGGTGCCAATAGTTTTATTGTCAAAGTCAAGTATCGCATGTGACCCCCCAGTTATGTCCCAGTAGGTACAAGTATTGTCGCAGTCATTACACGAGGACCTCATGCTGACTAAATCACAACACAAGTCTGATATCTGCGAGGGCATCAGTCAGGAAACACGTTTTTTAGCACAGCATGTGCATAATGTGTTGAGATTTTTATTCTCTTTCTCACGTCTCTTGACGAAACAAGACCTTGTTTAATATTTTATTTATGATATGCGTTAAAAGTATATTTTTGAGGTACCTACGCATGTGAAAATTTGCAGATTGAGCTAAACGCAATTCACATGAGGTTAAACTTGGTAAATCAGGGTCATTATCATCTGGATATAGAGTTAGAAAGAGCTGGAACCAGATAATTTTAAAGGAAGTTTAGATATCCTTCTCCAAAGAGGCTATCATCAAAAGAAAAAGGGGTAAAGGGGTCTGATAACAATATTCTCAACAATGCCCGCGCAGATATTAACATTTTCATTATACTGGGTGTTATTTTCTATGAACCAGTGAAGATTTTCTTGTGTCCAGTATCTGGTATCTGTAGTTTTGTTTTTTAATCTGAACATTTAAAGAAAACGTAGATTTATCTGAAAAACCAATTCTTTAGACAATTCGTGCTTGTTTATCTGTTAGCTCAATCTGCTCAATCAATATTTCACAAAATTGCTCTCGCCTATAAGACCCGTCAAATTTTGTACAATTTGTAGCGATAAAATTATATTTAATTTTTTTTTCCTGAAGTAATAATACCGTGCAAGCAAAAATTATTTGCATCAGAAAGGGCTTGGTTTAGATCACAATGATATGGGGACGATATATCTAACCAAATCTAGGTTAAAATTTTGTCAAATTCATACCTATTATGACATGATATGCCAAACTAATGAGTAATAAAATAAGTAGACAAATACAAATTTACTTTTGTTGTTTACACACACAATCTTGGTTCCGACCTAAAGACAAAAAATCCAAACGTTTGGCTTCGTCTCCTTCTTCCAACGTTTGATTAATAGTTGGCTTAAATGGGAATATTTTGTTTGCCTTTATAATATAGGGGAGATCGGTGACGGTTGTAACGGGTGTCGATTGGAACATTCGATCTACAGCCGCCATCTGTGAAGTTAGGCGCGAGCTACTTACACACACCTAACACGTGGCAACACTGGATTTGAAGGCTGGTCAGTAGTTTGCGAATCGCGAAAGCGACGACGTGAAATTAAACAAAACATTGTTTTTGCAACATAAAGTAAGTTTTTATTTTTAGATTCTTTTGTATATATCTTCCTAACCATGTATGTTTTGTATAATTTACTTAGACCATTCTTATCGGCATATAGTTGTGTATTAAATCAACAATTTACAATATTTAAATTTTAAGGTTAGATTGTTTGTTAGTGAACATTCGGTTGATGTCTCCATTGGTGTCAGTTGTAACATAACCACGGGTGGCGATTGTAACATGTTACAACCGACACCAATGAAAAATTTCACGTAAATTTTTACATTTTTTTTTAATTCATGATCGATAATTATTATGGACTTGATACCGAAACTAACATGCTCATCCTCATCAACAATTATGGACCAGTCAACTCCACCTTCTACCTCAAAATCTAAAGAAGAATATGTTTTACCACCTAGTAAGAAAGGTTTTACTCCTGAACAAATAAGGCCTTTACCAAAAGCAGACTTTACGAAACCAAAAACTGTTGGAAGACAAAAGGGAAAGACTGCAGTACTCACTGACACTCCCGAGAAGATGGCAATAGAACAACGTCTTGCTAAAAAAAAAGTAAACCTATCAAGAAGAGACTCATGGGGGAAGCACCAACTAAAAACAAACTTGCGACGAAGCGAAAAGCTAAACATAGTGAAACCTCAACATCTGAAGAGGAAGACGAAGACACAGCTTGCTTAGTTTGTTCGGGTTCGTACTTCGTACAATACAAGCTGTGAATACTGGTTACAGTGTAGACAGTGTAGATAATGGGCACATTCTAAATGTGCAAAAGTTAATCCTCTTTTTATTTGTCAGAATTGCGACTCTGATGATTAGGACTAATTTTGAATTACTTTCTATTTATTATGCTTCTAAAGTCGATTCACTCAGTAAACATGCAAGATGGCCGACATGTCATATGACAAAAGTCATTGAAAATGCAAAAATTTATTTTATTTAGCTGGAATATGACTTTGAGTGAATCGACTATATCTAAAAACCTTTTTGAATAATTCGTTTTATTTAGTTTGTTCGTTTTAAAAATGATAATGAAAAATGTAACTATTTTTGTGTTACAATAAATGACATCAAAAGATCTAGGTGTTTGTTTTATTTAAATTATCACTTGTAATACCACTAGAAGTCAAATTATATCCAGAAATTTTTTTGAGCACACAAATATTTTGAAAATTTTTTCGAGCCGGAGGCGAGAGAAAATTTTCTTAAAAAATTCGTGTGCGAGAAAAAATTTTAAGGTATAATTTGATTTCGAATGGTATTTGGTAAGAAAATTTCATAACAAAATGATTTTATAATAGATATTTGTTATTAAACAGTTATACGCCAATAAATATAGAATGCTTTGAAATTACTTTAAATGTCAAATTTAAAAAAAAAATATGTCAGTTGTAGTTGTGCCTATATAAGAGTAACCGCAGCCACAGAATATATAGCTACTCAGCTATATATTCTGTGCCGCAGCACAAGATCGCAGTTATTTAACATTTAGTGTTGGTTTATGAAGTGCAGATAGGGATCACAAGATGAATCGCTTTGGTCAAAATAATATGGAAGAAGTTAGGCAAGAAATTGAGGGGTTAACACCTGCTAATACAAAAAAATCTGAAGCAAGTGTTTGGCGACAGTTTACTGACTTTTGCCTCGAGAAGTCATATGATTTTGAACCCATCACCGTAGTGTACATGTTTTTTTTGGAAGATCTCATTGCCGAATGCGGTAGTGAATTAGAGGAAGAAAATTTGTTCTTGATCATCCAGCAATATCTTTTAAAAAATCAATAAAATACAGATTATTACGTGGACAAGAAGTTAACAAAATTTTGTCCAAATATTACCTATATTATTTAAAACATAGACATTTATTCAATAAAATTTGTCCATCGGATTATTGGCCATTGAAAAGGGAAGAGGTAGAAAGAGGATTTAAGGTACATTTACAGTTTGTAACTAAAAATTATGTATCTAAAAATAAATTATTTTGTATTGTTTAGGCGTTTTTATTCCTTTAATATTAACTAACATTAATTAAAGAAATTTAAAATTATAAAAAGTTTGACAAAACGTACTGGTTGATTGTTGACAGTTCCAGTTGATATTTTATAAAGTTCCGTGTTGACACTTCATATTATGTCAAAAAATTTCCACTGTAATACCCTCCAGGGTACCCCAGCAAGAAAAAATTTCCGAAAAAATACAAAGGTTGCCATGGCAACATTATGAAATGATTATATTTCTTTGGATAAATATTGATGGCGTGAAATTTTCTTCTGAATATGCTTGTTACAATCGACACCTACCCATGTTACAACTGACACCTGTTGGGTGTCAATTGTAACATTTGTCACCAACGTTTCTTTCAATTTTTAGCAAAAAAACCTAATATTTTTTTTAAACTTTAAAAATACCAGGCCTATCACAAGATTATATAACATTTATTTTAAGAAAATGGTTCAGCTAGGGCTTACTATAAGGGTAAAAAAAATGAAAAGTAATTTTTGTTACAACCGTCACCGATCTCCCCTAGGTACCGAATATGAGTTTTTTTTACTAAATCAAGTTCTTGAGCTCGGCTTCTTAATGAAAGGGTAGGATTGTCACCAACAGACTGCAATACGATTAGGGAAGCTGCGTCATTCTGATCATAGTTTTTTTTTTGTTTTAAATTGGAAACTGAACCAGTTCGCTGAAACTTTCTCAATAATTTATGAAGTCACATTTTTGAGACGTAAACGTTAGGGTATCTTTAATTAAATTTCGCTATCACAAAATTGTAAGAACTTTCGCCCGCACCGTAACATTGAACTAAATAAACCCTTTGTTCTAAGGTCAACATTTTCAAAACACATCAAATTCTGGTGAGTGGAGAAAGACTTTGTGCTTTTCTTTTTTCCTATCAATCAATAAAATTCTATTTGACAACTTCAAATTTCATACGTAAAGCAAAGTAATAAAAAGGTAAAAAAATTCCTTGTTTTTACAAAAGATGGTAGGAATGCATTTAAAATTTGTAAAATAAGATACACACCACCCATTATGAAAATGGAGTATAATAAAATTTTATATTAATATTTTTATTGAGCAGCAAAATTTCCATTCACCTCTAAATATTAAAAAACTAAAAAAATCAAAGATTTATTTTCAATCTCGGATTTAAATTACAAACGTTGTTCTAAATAAGTTTTCTAATTGGCATTTTGGTCAAAAATTAAAAATGAAGGTAGTTTACTCTTTGAGAAAGAATCATGTGTTTGAAGTTTTTGCGAACCATCAGGGCCGGAGCTAGAGCTGAATAGGCCCCGGGGCAAAACAAATTTTGGGGCCCCTTATTGAAATTACTTTTGATAATAGCACAGTATTATTGTCGGGTAAGAATAACAGTATGTTGTTAATAAAGATATTTATTGTATCTTATACCAACTTGTTGGAACAGCTATTACTATAATCTGGCAATCTTCTACACATAGAATCTACGTAATCACCGCGCTCTCATGATATTTTGTCACAAATGCAAGAACTTACAACTAAAAACACTTATTTCTAGATTTTATAGTGGCAAATTAGTTTATCACTTTATTAAAGTCAATTTTGCGCGCTCTTCGATTTTCAATGGACAGTAGCGCTAAATTACTGAGTCTATTTTGTCCCATTGAGGTACGCAAGTAGTTTTTTATCAACTTTAATTTGGAGAACGTCCGTTAAGCTTTCGCAGTAGTGACAGGAACAGCAAGGAACATCAGAAGTGCTCTGCACACATCTGGATAACTGGAGGACAACGACGCATTCTGAATGATCAAGAAACGGGGCTAACTCTTTAACATCTTTCATTAAACCTATCTCTTCCGAAAATGTCGACCATACAGTAATCAACTGAGAGGAAAAAGAAGGTGACACATCGTCTGAGAAAGTTTTGGAAAACAGATCAGCTTCTTGCTTCAACTCGCTTTTCGATGAATTTGTGAGATATTGAGGTTGCAGTATTCAGATTGATAACGTTAGGTCCGATCAGCAACCTTTGAGATTTGCTTTTTTCTATTACCTGAGCATGTATTTTAACTTTTTCTTTTAAGTTTGTTGGAGTATTGACAAAAAAATTGTTTGCAATGTATTAATGTATTCGAATAAAGCTAAATATTTTCCTCTTCCCAACACCTGCCGGGGAGGCCCTCTGGGTCGGGGGCCCCGGGGCGCCGCCCCGCTTGCCCCGCTGTAGATCCGGCCCTGCGAACCCTATATAAAAAATCAAAATTTTCTCTTCGTGAATTAAATTTTTTTTACAAGCAAAACTTTTTATCAAGAATGACTTTTTCCCGAAAAATGAAGTTTTTCGTCCATTTGTGCTATTGTAAACCCTATACGCGGACAGTCTGTATAACATGTGTCATTAAGAAGTTGATACATGTAGCATTTTTATGATGTACCGTGTATATTATCCTTTTTCTAAAAAAAATGCATTTCACAAAAAATAATTTGACGGGTCCGAGCGATTCTTGCTTACATGGGCAGTATTCTATACAGGGTGCTCCAACGAAAACTTAACACATCGACGTCTTAGAGCAAAACGGCTTACACGTCCCTATCTTCGATTTTTATTATCTTTCCAAAAGTGTTAACTTCCGGTTAAACCGGAAGTACTATATTTCTTACATCCGGTTTAACCAAAAGTTGACACTATTGGAAAGATAATAAAAGAAGATAGGGACATGTAAGCCGTTTTGCTCTAAGACGTACAGTTAGAAAGCTAGACGCTGTCAAAGTTCAAAAATGTAATTTTTCAAGAGTCAATATCTCGGAAACTGTTAAGTATAGACTAATAATGCTTCTATTAAAAAATGTTCAGAATTTTATGCAGAATCCAAAAAAATTATATAAAACAGGGGTACCTATCCATTTAGGATTTAGATCTTACCCCCCCTCCCTCCTAGGGGCTTAAAGTAACAAGATTGACAATATACGCAAAAGATGTCCCCCTCGAAATAAAAATCGACGGGCCTGAGCGATTTTCCACATTTTTATTTTAAAGCAGGAAAATCGAGGTGTTAAGTTTACGTTGGACCACCCTATATAAAAGGTTGTTCCGTTTCTTTAACATACCGCTGCTGAGCTATAGATATGGATTTAATTACTGCAAACCGCGTTTTGTAAACATTAAACACAATATCAAAGATAACAGGAACACATTTTGTCCGTATATTTATTTACAGCATGGAAACATGCAGTAATTTAATAAAAGAATGAACTATCTTAGTGGTCGGCTTTTAAAATATACGAATTTATGGGCCAGATGTTTTGATTGAGCCAGTGTAAAACTAATTAAGACGTGGCTCGAAAAAGAGCGGCACATTATCATTTAATTTACTGCTAAAATAGCGTCACGGTTATTATTTATGCATGCAAACTACTAATTACTTTACCTGAGCCACGGTGTGTGGACGATTCCGAAAGAAAATATAAATATTTTTAATAAACTAATACGCGGGAATTTAAATATCTTTACGCTACGTGTGTATTAAACAACCAACAAATTACGGACGTTAATGTTCTTGGGATGCTATTAAACGTTCCAATTTACTACCGACAAGTTAATATAGTTCTGTGTTTATAGCTATTAAATGGGATTAAAGTTGAAGTTTTGTTAAAAGGCACCTTTCCTTGTACGGCACTTCAAGACGTCGGCTTTCAACAACATATTGGTGTACACTTTGTTCAAGTCAGCAAAATCATTTATCCCAAACATTAAAGCCTTATTATTTACCATGGGATGAGAATCACTTATTAAATTTGCATTTATATTTAACTACGCAGGGCAGGGCGTCTCCGATTAAGGCTTGCTAACTTCCTTGTTATTGGACCTTACAGGCCATTTACAATAATTAGTAGCATTTCAAACAATAAATAAATTAAAATATTGCTATACATAACAAGTTTTATTGTTTACAATGTATTACAGACATATTTATAAAAAAAAAACCTTTTCACATCTTCTTTTTAGGAGTGTTTTTTCTGCTTCCCTGTTTTATTGTCTGAAAGTAATACTTACACCTTAATATTAAGAAAAAAAAGAACACATTGTCATCAGTAAAGTGTTCATCAAGTGGAAAATAAATTTTAGTTTAACTTAACGTAAAGTTTATCTATTATCAACGATTTAATTTACTTTGCACGATTTCATTGGTGCTACTACTAGATGCTTTGGAGTCAGCGTGGTTGTTCATTCTTTGGTCAAAACCAGTGATTAAATATACTTGTTAAGGTGACTATAAGGTTTTTAATGTATTTTAAGCCAAATAAATATTTTTTATACAGTGTGTGTATAAAGTCTGGAAACGGCTTAATAACATCACAATTTACTGGCCAATTTAAACCAAATTTGGTACAGTTATGTAAGAGGATCTAACGCACCGAATGACGATATTGGCGTTGTTGCCAGCTTTTTAGTTTGTCTGGAATTCGAACGAATTTTATATTTTTAAATATAACACCCAGTATATTTTTACATTTTTAAATTCCACATAAAATTATAATTATTTTTTATTAAATGCATTATTAGTCTATACTTCATAGTTTCCGAGATATTGACTCTCGAAAAGTTTTCGAATTTTGACAGCTTATAACTTTCTAACAGTACGTCTTAGAGCAAAACGGCTTACATGTCCCTATCTTCAATTTTTATTATCTTCCCAAAAAAATCAACTTCCAGTTAAACCGAAACAACTATATTTTCTGCTTTCGAGTTACATCCGGTTTAACCGGAAGTTGATTTTTTTGGGAAGATAATAAAAATTGAAGATATGTAAGCCGTTTTGCTCTAAGACGCACTGTTAGAAAGTTATAAGCTGTCAAAGTTCAAAAATGTCACTTTTCGAGAGTCAATATCTCGGAAACTATGAAGTATAGACTAATAATGCATTTAATAAAAAATAATTATAATTTTATGTGGAATTTAAAAATGTAAAAATATACTGGGTGTTATATTTAAAAATATAAAATTCGTTCGAATTCCAGACAAACTAGAAAGCTGGCAACAACGCCAATATCGTCATTCGGTGCGTTAGATCCTCTTACATAACTGTACCAAATTTGGTTTAAATTGGCCAGTAAATTGTGATGTTATTAAGCCGTTTCCAGACTTTATACACACACTGTATTGTTGCTTGGGGTTCTATTTTCTACACATGTTTCTAGTATGGTTCTATTATTACAAAAACTTATACTATAATTAAGGTATTTCGGCATCGATTAACAATACTAAAATCAACCCAAATGCTTGCAATAGTTTTTGGGCACAAAAATCCCAAAACTTTATTTTATTTCTTATTTTTTTACTTTCAGACACAAACTACGCTCTCAAAAATACTTATTTTATGAAGTTACCTTACACAGGGTCAAAAACAAATAAACTTTGCATCACATGCGACCAAATTTGCATAGCCCAATTTTTGATTTTGTAGAAAAACACACATTTAATATGGCGCTACTTTACAGAAAATGTATCTGAAATAAAGCATTGTCAAAACTAGAATGTTTTATGTAGTCTTATTTTGCAATTTATAAAATATGGATAAAAAATCAAAATTATCTTATGCAGCTGAAATTTGCTTGTGGGCTAGAAACTGCTTTTAAAAAAAATTTCCTAATAACTTTTTTCGATATTGAAATGAATTTTGATTTGAATGATTTTTTGGAAAAAAATAAAATTTAACAGATAATGCGAATCACGTGACTACTATTTTTTTGCTTAATTTTCATCTCGATCGAAGCAGAACTTGATGCCAAAGTCAAATTTCGAATAAAGGTATTAATAAAAAAAAAATCCTATATGATGCAGACTTTACTGGCCACACTGTATACCTAAGTGGTGGAAATTTTTCGTTGATGAATGCAAGGCCGTAGCCA
This sequence comes from Polydrusus pterygomalis, assembly GCA_963969555.1. NCBI lineage: Eukaryota > Metazoa > Arthropoda > Insecta > Coleoptera > Curculionidae > Polydrusus > Polydrusus pterygomalis. The sequence continues at coordinate 30,043,215 of OZ018379.1, forward strand.
GGGGGGGGGGGGGGGGATCAAGGGGGATTGATCAATCCCCCTTGATTCCCCCGAAATAAAAAAAATATATGTATTTTAGACTTTTAATAAGTATTAATGAGACGACAGTTATATACAGTGCGCCCGTCTTACTTTGTTGTTACACAACATAATAGTTAATCACTACAAACAAAATTCTCTACCTACTGCTATTTTTATTATGTATGACTTTATGCTCGCTTGGTATTCGCACAACGATACTTAAATAGCGGCGCAGCGACATCTATTAGGGAGCGGCGAAACTACGTGCTACGCCAACTACACAAGCAAGCGGGAATATTTAATAAGCATAGAATGAGACGGGTTATTCTCGATATCTCGCAGCCGTCAAGCACGGAGAGGCAGTTCTGTCTTGGAAAGTGATAAGTGATCCAATGCGACTAAGTCTGGATCCACATACATCCGTGATACGCATTCGTTGTGTACCACATGATTAATATGAACCAATGAAATTTTAGGGAATAAAATTTCATTGGTTCATATTAATCATGTGGTACACAACGGATGCGTATCACGGATGTATGTGGATCCAGCCTAAGGCGATTATACGTAGATATAATTATGACTTAATAATATAAGAGACATGTTATTTAGTAAAATAAATAGTTTATTAAAAAAAAAATTACCTTGTCGAACTTCCATTGTCTTTATTTTGTTACTTAACACAACGTTTCGGTTAGTTAGTATCTCTAACCATTTTCAAGTGTAAACTGGCACAATTGTTTATTTTGTCGATCGACCTTTCAAATTTCGAATTTCTTTTAAATTAAAGTCTGGCATATTGCCGCAGATTAGTTTTACGGTTATTTTACCCAAAAAAGGGCGTGGCACCCAAAATTTTTTCACCTGCGGCGCAAAAGAGCGCCTTTGGCGCGGTTCCCTTTTGCGCCCCCCCCTACAACAAATTCTAAATCCGCCACTAGAACAAACCCCCCCCGAAATTATTTTCTGGCTACGGCCTTGGATGAATGGTCAATCAGAATGCTTTAAACTCTCCCGTACAGTAATTATAACATAAGTCGCAATTTTTTTTCGTATTTGTTAACTATAAACAAACACATGTTAAAATATGCCAGTATGCGGCAAGTGGTCAAAGTAATATAGATCTTTAGCAAATATTATGGTGTTTGGGATAATAGCTATTTGGAAACTTCTAAAGAGCACTATTAATCATTACGACAACGAACAGCTTTTGAGGGCGGGGTGGAACAAAAACTAGTAAGATTCAAAGGGACCGATCATTGCCCGGGAGCCCAGCGTCGTAATGTGCCCGCTTTGATGTTTTTGTATACCAGAATTGACACAATGCCCTATTGACTTTGTGACTTGCTACCGACCGGAATCGAAACCAAAATATATCTTTTTCTTGCGTAAAGAAACACGGAGGCATTTCAAAGAATGCAACACTTGTATGCAGTGCAGTGCAGATGTAATTTAGACTTAAAAGTTCACTATCATTTTTATTAGCGACACGCATGTGCTTAAAACCCTCCAAACCCATCGAATTTATAAATATATACCGTGCGAGCAAAAATTATCTGCATCAAAGACTAGGGCGGAAATTTTTAGAGGTTTTTAGAGGAAGAAGATGGAACAATTAAAAATATGATAAACCTTATTTGTGCCGAAGCTGAAGTGATATCCGCAGGCCGACCATTAGTTGAGAATCTCTTCGGTTCAGCGGAAGTGTCCAATTTTGCGACATCCGTGTGTGATTGCTGGCCTTTAATCCAAGAAATTTTAGACATTGATACTCCCGATGAAGGCACCAGACTTGCTAATAAATTAAGAAAACTTATAGTTTGCACTAAGGATATAATACAAAAGCTTTTAGTGTCGTAATTGCTAATAAGTCCTCATTCAATGACTACTGAGAGGATTATTTCCCATTACAACAAATTAAAAACACCAGGAAGAATTTCATTAAATGAAGATACAATGAATGATCGCCTCTGAGTGTCATTGAATGGAGTTGGAATAGCCCATTTTGATCTAAGACAGGCAGTCGCCGAGTTTTTAATGAAAAAAGAACGTAGGTTTAGAAAACCAACTCCTGAAATATACAAAACTAGAGATTTTATTAGTACTTTTTTAAGAGATAATCCTTTATTATAATCTTATTAATGAAGTTCCTTTTACAATGAAAATGAGTAGGTAACGAGTTCCTTTTTGCACGACGCGGTAAAATAACAGTGTTTTCAATTTGTATAGAAAAAATGTGCACTGGGTTATGAACTCACTCTTTTTGACTCCACAATAGTTTTTACGTATGTTGAAATGTAAACCGCCCAGGACCCCCCCCCTGGATCCGCCCTTGATCAAAGAGGGCATGGATTAAAAAAACGTAGGGCTTGTTTTAGATAACAATGATATGGGCACGATATGTCTAACCAAATCTAGGTTAAAACTTTGTCAAATTCATATTATGACATGGTATGCCAAACTAATGAGTAATAAAATAGGTAGACAAATAAAAATTTATTTTTGTTGTTTACAAAATTAACAATGTAAGAATATATAGAAAGAAAAAAAAATAATTACATAAATTGCTGAAATTGGCCACCGCCATGCTCCAAGCATAAATTCACACGTCTCTTCATATTTTCGAAAGTGTTGACCAGTATCTCTGGAGAAATGTTACCACATTCTTGGATAATCCTTTCTTGTAATTGTTTTAAATTTGCAACTGGTGCTTTAAAAATAGTGTTCTTTAAATGAGGAAAAACGAAGTAATCCATAACCGTTAAACAAGGTAATCTAGGTGGAAATTCAATGTCTGATCGAAAGCTGATCAATCTGTCGTCGAAAAAATTGCGTAAGTAGTTAATAGTTTCGGCGGCTGTATGAGCGGTTGCACCGTCCTGTTAAAAACATCCAAAACGTAGCTCGTCGTCAAGTAATTGCTCCACAAATGGATTCAAAATATTGTCTCTATACCGCTGTGCTGTAACTGTGTCAATTGCTTGTCTTTAATTTCTTCATCACTACTATCACTTTCCTCATTTTCACTGAAATCTGCCATATCACAAATATAAGTTTCCTATTTTCCACAAAAACGTAACAGATTACTATTGTACTAAATAAATAGACCAACGTTATTGTATTTACGTCAACTCTTTTGCAAATTAGGCACCATACTGAACATGAAATCTATAATGTGAACAAGTGAATAAGCCACGTCTGAACTTGTGTTGAATAAACATTTGCTGCAGAGGTGTAAGAAATACAGCGATTGCTTCAAAATTTTATTCATATCCAGATCTAGCGATTGCTTCAAAATTTTATTCATATCCAGATCTAGCGATCGCTTTTACTTATAACATTTGCTAGTTCATGCAATTGCTTTTACTAAAAAGTAACTGCTTCAAGTAATTGCTTAATTTTTATTCATTAGGCTCAATGCCTGATAGGCAACACAAACAAGATGCGTAAAAATAAAGAGACATATACAAAGGCAGATTCTCCCGATGCATATTTTGTTAGATTTTATTGGCAGCACTGCAATGATTCTAAGTAGGTAAGCCTATTTTCCTGGCAGTAGCGATATTTCCCAGTTTCCAATAGCCAAAGCTTCCAAATTGCATGCCCTGATAAAGACATAATAAACTTTTTTAATTTAAAAGATTCATATTTTTATTACCTATATCGAATTCATCGTCACTTTGGTTCCAACTTATTAGGTTGTGGGTTCTAAAGAAATTAATAATGTACTAATAACGAAAGACGAAAGATAAAGATTAAATAAGCTTGAACGGCTCACAAAAGCAGTTGGCCCAAAAGCCACTCCGACAAAAACGCCGAAAACATAAATAAGCATTCTTCGGTGTCTGATGTCAAGTAAAATCTTGATGTTATTGTAAATATAGCGCGATTATAATACCACAGATGTTAATGATGTACCCGTATTATAATGAAAATGTTATTGGTATAAAGTGTTGACATAGGGTATAGGGAATAACGCTGAAGATAGGGGGACAGGTTAATTGTCACAATTTTTTTTTTTATATTTTGTATTTTTTATTTCAGTCAAATAATCCAGATAATTCATCAATATTTCGCAGCTTACCAGAGTTGACCGAAAAGTTTCTGGAAATACCAAATGGACTGGGTGTTACCCTGTTATCTGATCGCCGACTAAAAGTTCGAGATCTTCAATTAAAATGCAAATTTAAACGTTTACTTTGTTGAGACTGGATGCATTTAATATACCGGTATTTTGGTCAGAAGCCAAGGTTTTGGACACGGAACAGCACTGGATTCGATTGGATTGCATTTGAAAAAGTTGCTCCTTACAATGAAGATTTTCAAATGGATCCTGCGCCCAATGCACGAGAAGTAAGGAAATATATCCAAAATGTTTTCAATGAACGTATAAGTGTAGTAAATTACACCATAAAATGGCCAGCTAGATAGGTAAACGACTTTTTCCTGTAGGAACACATTAAAAGTAATATTAGTATAAATGTGCGTTATTAAAATTTGGAAGAACTAAATAGTGCAATTTCAGGGGTATGCAATCGAACTTCTGCGTATCAACTCAATAAAGTACAAACTGAATTTTCTGACCGTTTGGGATATTACTTGGTAGTAAACGGAGTACTGTTTAAGCATCTGATTAAAAATATTAGTTTGAAGAAGTAGTCCATGCTTAAAGTGGAGTTGAAAGTATGAGAAGAAAGAAAAAACTAAAAGTCTTCCTCCACAAAATTTAATAGAATAAAATTCTTCAAGGGTCTCTACATGTTTCGAACGTAGAAACGTTCATCAGGAGACAGAAGATATATTTGGTGCTGATGGTTTTAGCAGAAGGGAAACTGGTGTGGAACCTTAATGGAGCTTGAATGATGAAAGAGTTTTGGACTTCCATTGTCTTTATTTGTTTTAAATCACAACGTTTCAACTGGTAAGTATCTCCATTCGTCTTCAGGTGAATACTAAATAAGTAAAGTAACTACAAGACTATTTATACTAGCTAGGTGCATGCACCGAAGCATAACTGAGGTGGATGCAGTCATGCATTCGTTTGCACGCGATCTTATCCTAAGATTACATCTATCTAACAAAGGTTTCCAGATATTTCTTAAGTCTAATGATGGTTTACTAAAGCAGCCTGGATTCTGGTAAATAGCAGCAGCTTCCTTAAACTTTCTTTTCCTCCAGTGTGGTTCCTTATGTAGGATTTCAGCTTCTGACCACATAATATGGTGGCCATGTTTCCAGGCATGGTCAGCTGCACCTGACTTTTCGGTCTCTCCTTTTAACGTATTGTTTTTGTGTTCTTTAATCCTTGTCTCCAGTGGTCTTAATGTCTCACCTATATAAGATTGGCCGCACTCGCAGGGGATCTGGTAGACGCAGTTTTTCCTATCTTTTTGACTTACAGGCTTTGTCCTCGTCAGGTGGCTTCTTAGGGTGTTCCTCGAATTGAATACGGTGTTGATGTTATACCGTTGTCCTAGTCTTCTTATTTTCTCAGATACGCCCTTGACATACGGAATATTGAGTGTTGGTTGCATGGGCGTCCATAGGGGGGGGGGGGTAAAACGGGCACTTGCCCCCCCTAGGCACCCACATTACTATTTTATTTCATAATCCAGTATAAATATTGAATAGTATAGTGGTTAGTTAGTAGATAAAAAAATATTGTTAAAGTTTTTTCCCCCCCCCCTGAAAAACGCTCTATGGACGCCCTTGGTTGGTTGTGCCTCTCTGTCTGCTTCTAGCGCATTGGGTCGATTCTTACGATTTTCCAATATTGTGTCAATCAATCTTGTGGGGTAGCTATTTTTGTTGAGGTGGTGAGTTTCCTTTTTAAGGGCTTCTTCGGAGTTACAGATTGTAATTGCTCTATCCACGAGGGTTTTAACTGTGCCATGTTTTGTGTTGTTTGAGTGATTTAAAGTAAAATTGAGATACTGACCTGTATGCGTAGGTTTTCTGTAAACTGAAGTTAATGGAGCTTGTATGGAATTAAAACTTGAAGTGTACAAGAGACATAATATGAAGGAAATTGATGAAAATTAAAACATACTGAGTATGTGAGAAGTCAGTAAAGGAGGTCTAAACTAACCAAGTAACTGGGGAAGAAGAAAAAACCTTTCTAAAAAGAAGGTGTCGAAGATTATTTAAAATTTTTTAAAAACTTCTATAAAACATCTTTAGGTGTATGTCTGTAAGACATTGTAAGGGTAAAATTACTCACAATAATGAAGATGTCACAATAGAATTGCATTCCAACAAAAGTGTTTTGTGGGGTACTGAGGGTTAAAGCTCAATACCCCACAAGAGGTTAATTTAACAACCATAAAATTAATCAAGAAGTTACACATTTTATTAAAAAATTTGAGGTCAAAAAAGGTTGTTCACGCTTACGTCCAAGTCTTTGGTCCTGAGTTATTAACTAGAAAAATAATATATTTAATTTTTTTTTTTACTTCGGTTACACTTCAATCTTCTCTCATAGGTTACAAGGTGGCTTTTCTGTAAGAACCTGTGCGATCTCTTGCCCGTATAAAGTGTAACACCTACATCAGGTCACCCCCATAAATTTAAAAAAAATGAAGCATTATCCGACAATTATATTTTATATTTAATTCTGCTGTTAAATGCAACAATTATTTTTCCAATATGGCAAATTTTTACTTTTTAGAAAATATTTTTTAAAAAACCAACTAACCAGCTGTTTATTAGTAATACATAATGGGTGGGTTATTAGATATGAATATTTATATATATTAGCCGACTTAAATATATTTAAATATTTATACCGGATGCATTATTTTATGTTTTAAATGTAATAACAAAAAATATTAAGTAGCAAATAAATAATTACTATTATTATTATTATTATTATTATTATTATTTTTCTCAATGTTAGTTTTCACAGCTTTTTGTTGGTATTGCTGGTATTATTTACAGTACAGAGAAGAAATTCATCTTAACCTGTACTGTTTAGAAACTTCCGTACTATATGGCATGTTTGGAGGATGACGCTTTTCTGAATTAGTTGGTATAAATAACCTGATAGGCCCAGTTTTTCCAAGTTGGGCTTGAAATATTTCGTCATTGCTCCTTCCACCGATATTATGATCGGAATTATGTCAATTTTATCTAGCTTCCATATATTTTTTATCTCTATAGCCAAATTCGAGTACTTGGTCTTCTTCTCGGATTCGGTTTTAGAGAGGTTGTGCGTTAGTGGGCAACCTATATCGATTATGAAAGCTTTCTTGGTGGTTTTTTCGATAAGAAGAATATCCGGACGGTTGTGGTCTACTGTTCTATCCGTTATTATTGGCCTGTCCCAGTATAAGAGATATTCAGGGGATTCAAGGACTGGCTCGGGTGAGTATTGGTAGTATGGTGGGAGGTTTTCCCTTAGCCCTAGTTTATGGGCCAGTTCATTGTGGATGGTCTTTGCCACCTGATTATGTCTCCCCAGGTAAGCGTTGGGGGTCATAGCACCACAACCCGCCGTGATATGTTCTATCGTCTCTCCGGGGCAGTTGCATTTTCTGCACACATCTTCCACATTCCTTTTCATGATGACCTTTTCATAGTTTCGAGTTCGAATGACACGGTCTTGGATAGAGATAATAAAACCTTCTGTTTCAGCGTGAAGCTGCCTTTTCTCTAACCAATTCAGTGACATTTCTCTATCTATGAGTGGATTTTGGAGTGCAGTAGGGTATTTGCCGTGTAGAGCTTTCTCTTGCCAAGTTACAAGCTGTTGACTTGGCGGCGCGCGGATGATGTTAGGTAGTCCGTTTCGCTTTAAGTTGAGGGCTGTATATCCAGCGTCTGCTGCTACCACTTTTTTAAGAATTTCCCCATTCGATTCTTGGAAGTATTTTCTCATAGAGGTCTCTTGTGACTTGCACAAGTTATATATATTACTGAGACCTCTTCCTCCCTCCTTTCGTTTTAGGTAGATTCTTTCAAGTGCAGAGCGTGGGTGGTGGAATCTGAATTTTGTTAGCAGCCTGCGCGTAAGCCTATCCAGTTCGTGCAAATCCGTGTCTGAATACTTAAGGATTCCGAATGAGTAGGTAAGTATTGGTATTGCCCAGGTGTTGATGGCAGTAGTAAGATTACCAGCATTCAGGTGAGTATTAAAAAGCTTTGTTAGTCTGCTTTTGTATTTGTTTTTAAACTCCCTTTTTAGGCTTGTGTGGTTTATTTGTTGGTTTTGGGAGATGCCTAAGTATTTATATGTTTTGTCCTCATCTAGTATATCTATGCCTTCAAGCAGTCCACGATTTTGTTCAGTCTTTCCGCGTACGACATTCAAGATTGCGCACTTGTCTAATCCAAACGACATTTTGATGTCATCGCTAAATGTCTTGGTTATTTGAATTAGGGACTGTAGGTGGGTTTTGCTTTCAGCGTAGAGTTTGATATCATCCATAAATAGAAGGTGGTTTATTCTAAAATTCTCAGTTAAGTTGGGACGATATCCGTAGGATGTTGATTTTAGTAGTGAGGACAGTGGGTTCATGGCCAAAATGAACCAGAGGGGGCTTAAAGAGTCGCCTTGAAATATACCTTTTGATATATTTATATTGCCAAGCTTCTCTTGTCCAATATGGAGATTGGTATTCCATTGCTCCATTAGGGTGCCTAACATGTTACGTATTAGGGGGTGTACTTTGTATATTTGCAATATTTTCTTTAGCCAGTCGTGAGGAACAGAATCAAATGCTTTACTATAATCAATGTAGCACATATTTAGATTTCGCCTTTTAACTTCAGCCTGTTTTATAATAACGGCATCGATTATAGTATCGATATTATTATTATTATTATTATTAATATTATTATTATTATTATTATTATTATTATTATTATTATTATTATTATTTTTTGTCTAAATAATTGGAAAGATTTAGCTCATGAAAGTATAGTACTTTAACATTCTATTATTGGTTAAAAAGCGTTAGAAAAAAAAACGGTATTCAATAAAATATTGTTTAACTAGTCGTAAATAAAATTTAACTGTCGTAAACGTGTATCGTCTCATTGTGTTGGCTAAAAACAGTTTTGGAACAAAACTTTTTCCAATTAAATAACAAATATTTTAAACAAGGTAGATTATAATATTATAAATATAGCCGCGTTAGATGAAATGATAAGTAAACAGTAGCGGCAGACCGTAAATTTCAAAAAACAAATAGGTATGTAGTGAACATTCTCGGTTATTACAGACAAGGGAAATTTAAAAATATTTTTCTTTGATTTGTTTTCATATTGGGATATGCGGGTTTAAATATGATAAGTCATTTATTTACAATTCCTTTTTTTTAGCGTTTAATTTAGCGTATTTCGATAAAAGATACATCAAACGTTCAACCAAAGACGTATCCTTTATCGAAATACATGATGTAAATCAAATTACGTTTTTCCGAAAACGAATAAGATTAGCGACATGAATGAAGTGAAGGTACTTAATTTTTAATAATAGTTAAAGGTATGTAAAAAACGTTTTCCAAAATTTTTATCATACAGGGCGTTAAAAAAATGGGCACATTAGTGTCACAGCTAGTCCGTCCCTGCAGCTGTGAGTAATTCGCAACACTTTCTGGGATAGTAATTTGAAGGGTCATACATGATATGAAAAAAAAATTGAAATATACCTGTTGGTTTAATAATTATGTGTCAAACACTTAATTCCATGGGAGCTCTTTGGGAGCCCATATCTCCGAAGAGGTGGCCGATACGAAAGAAGTTTGTATGTAGTATTCTTTTCATGCGTTTTTTTCATATCCGGGAGATTTACCACATTTTCCCGGACACCCTGTATATCATATATTTAAAAAAAAATGCATTTCAATAAAATTATTTTGAGGGGTGCGTGCGATTCTTCATTAAGTGGACGGTATTCTATATAAAAGCTGAAAAAATAAATAATTTAAATCAAGATGTAGCAGGTGATTTAATTTTTAGACAGAGTAGCATGTTTTTAACCGCCCTTTTACGTGATAATAACGATAAATAATAATAATAATATATAATAATATAATATATGTAATAATATTGATAATATTAATAATAAAAGTAATAAGCATCGTCTTTTATTTGATAAAACAAATTGTGACTAAATCTATAATTAGGTAGAGTAAAGCAAAATTTAGCATATACTAGGGAAATCTGCTATTCTTAAGCCGGGCTCCCATTCTCGTGTATTTGGCAAGTACGCAAATATTTGCGTACTTGGGCATACTTGGCAAGTACACCAAGTTCCGAAGTCAATTTGACAAGTGCAGCGCTCCCACTACTCCTGTATTTGACAAGTACGCCAATAATTGTGTACTTGGCAATTAGTATTTTCTCGATCATTCAGTGTTCATTTTGTTTCGATATGGATAGTCGCGTTGCCGCTGCAGCTGCAGCGTTTGTGGTAGTAGCTGGCAGCTATATTGTGATGAGGAGAAAAAAAGTGCAGAAAGCAAAAAAAAAAGAAGAAGGTGGTGGATGACCTCTTTGAACAAAAGTCGAGACAGGTAAGTTAATACCACTATCCCGATCGACCAAAAGCAGAAACCATACCTCTTTAGGTATAGTAGGCAAGGTACAATGATTATGATAGAGGACCTTATTCGAGAACTGCCGAAATATTTGCGGGACAAGCAGGCAAGTGGTGAGAGTGCATCAACAATTATGAACTCGTCAAATACGCAAATAATTGTAATCACTTTGACTCGCGTAATTTTTACCAACAACCGCCGGAACTTCGCCAGTGGCCAATAATTGTACAAATATTCGCAGAGTATACCACTTTCACTGTGGAAGTCGTATACTCTGCGAATTCCACTACTTGGCAAATAATATGGGCAATTGACAAATATTTCGCCAAATACACGAGAATGGGAGCCCGGCTGCATATACAGTAACAGCACGCGGGCTAAAAACTTCGTTTAAGCTCGGATCGCCGAAATCATAATCAGTAATGGCACGTGTGCTAGACAGCAGAATGCGTAACAGCACGCGGGCTAGAAAATCTGACTTCCTCAAGTGGTGGCTAGTAACGACACTCGCGCTAGCAGCAGTTACAGTAATAGCACGCGAGGTATAAAAAGGTATATCGGCAATCGGTTTGTTCGTTGTTAGCAGATCATTTTTTTTTAAATCCAATTCATTTTATAATATTTCATAAAATATTAATTAAATTTTTAAAAAATGCTCTGCTAACAACGAACAAACCGATTGCCGATATACCTTTTTATACCTCGCGTGCTATTACTGTAACTGCTGCTAGCGCGAGTGTCGTTACTAGCCAGTACTTCGGAAAGTCGGATTTTCTAGACCGCGTGCTGTTACTGTATATGCAGCCCGGCTGCATATACAGTAACAGCACGCGGGCTAGAAACTTCGTTTCAGCTCGGATCGCCGAAATCATAATCAGTAATGGCACGTGTGCTAGACAGCAGAATGCGTAACAGCACGCGGGCTAGAAAATATTACTTTCTCAAGTGGTGGCTGGTAACGACACTTGCGCTAGCAGCAGTTACAGTAATAGCACGCGAGGTATAAAAATGTATATCGGCAATCGGTTTGTTCGTTGTTAGCAGAGCATTTTTTTAAAATTTAATTAATATTTTATGAAATATTATGAAATGAATTGGATTTAAAAAAAATGCTCTGCTAACAACGAACAAACCAATTGCCGATATACCTTTTTATACCTCGCGTGCTATTACTGTAACTGCTGCTAGCGCGAGTGTCGTTACTAGCCGGGACTTCGGAAAGTCGGATTTTCTAGCCCGCGTGCTGTTACTGTATATGCAGCCCGGCTTTACACTTAAACTTCAATAATGAAATAGTAATACATTACAATTTAATATAAAAACCATAGAAGTACTACTAATCAAAATGTGTCTAAACATAATATTAGAACGGCACATATACATACGTAACACTTATATACAACCCTGACGTGCAAGTATATAATATAATAATAGGTATATGTCGACTAAAATACATACTTCGGCCATAATGATATTCATATCCATCAGAATATTTGCTTTTAAATTAAATAAACACACATAACACATAATTATTAGGTATAGACTTTTTGTTTCAGTTAACAAAATATTTGAAGGATAACACTTTAAACTTCTTTCGATTTGACAATTTACTAAATCTTGGAATCATGCTTGTAAATTACCAACTGGTGTTATATGGCGTTCTGGTATAATTTGCCCATAGCTGTGGCTACTGGCTCCAACGGTGTGGTTAACAATACTACCATAAAAGGGCCCAAATCGTTAGTACGTGCACTGTAATGGACAGAGCACTTTTTCTTTTTTATTGGAAATTAAGGGTAAACAGCTGTAAAATTTAACATTATCGTTTTTGTTATTTTTAGAGGTCGATGTTTCCTGCAGTTTTCTACATAAAGCCTATTTGAAAGCAGTTCTTCTAAATTCTAAGACAATTAGATAGTCTTTTAACGACGACAAGTCTTCTAGGAAATGATTATAATAATGTTTAAGGGAATTAAATCGGCAATAAAAGATTGTTAAATCCAATATGTGTATTGTGAGATTGCGCAAATCTAGAAGGTTTTAAAATTAGAAACATTTGGCAGCAGTGGTTACCCATTATTAAATTTTATAAATTCTTGTTTCAAATATGGAAATATGCCTGATGAATTAAAATGTTGTTACATTACACCAGTGCCAAAATTAAAAAAACACTAAAAGATGAGATGAGAAGAGGCCAGTAAATGTTTTATGGGATGTTGAGAAATTATGAGAAGAAGTCGTAGATATATGAACAGTTATTAGAATTCATTGATGCCAACAAAATTTTAATTTCCTTTTAAGCTGGTTTTCGAAAAGGGGGTACTCTACAGAGACAGCTATTCCATGTGTGGTTGAGACGTAGAAGAGAACCATTGATAAAGGGGAAAATGTTATTGCTGTATTTTTGGATTTTAAGGGGGCATTCGAAACAATTAACAGGATAGGGCTAGATTATTGAGTAAATTGTATCAGTATGGTATTCGCGGAAACGTTTATAAATGGTTTAAAAATTATTTAAGTAACAGGTCACAAAAAACAAAGATATCAAAAACATATTCAAATAAAAAAAAATAATATAGGAGTTCCTCAAGGAAGTAAACTAGGTCCAATATTATTTATTTTATACATCAACGATATGCCTTTAGTTTTAAAAATGTGTAAGTTACAAATGTTTGCTGATGACGCCTTAATTTTCATTATTCTTTTAAATATTTTTGATGGTCTAAATACTCTAAATTCTGAGATAGATAATATACCTATTAAAATTGGCTAAAAGTAAACAAATTAAAATTAAATATTTTAAAAACTAAATGTTTGGTTATATATGGGTAATAATTTAAATTTTCAAAATATAAATGTTGTAATTGATGGTGAAAAATTGGAATTAGTAAACAGTTTTAAATATTTAGGGATAATAAAATTATTGATTCAAAATTAAAATTTTTTAATTATTTTGAAAGTATCATATCGAAGATTGCCGGAAAAGTAGGTTAAAATTAAAAAAAACTGTATTTAATACTATTATATTAGGTACCACATTTTCTCTATTGTTCTTCCATTTTATATTGTGCTAGTGAAGAAATATTTGATAAGTTACAAATTTTACAAAATAAGGCAATGCGGATTATTTTAAATTGTGACAAATATAGAAAAATATTAATTTTATGTTAAAAAATTTAGGTCGGTTATTGGTTGAGTGTCAGAAATTTAATTTTTTATTTTGTATGTTGTAGGTAGGTATATTTATACATAAAATTAAAAATAATTTATTGCCTGATTGTTTAAAAAAATGTTGTTCTTTTAATTATGAATGTTGTTCTTTTAATTATGACCATCATAATTATAAAACAAAAACTAATCAAAATTTTTTTGTGGATCGAGTGTCTAAAACATTAGCTTCTAAGTCTATTTTTCATAAAGGTTTGATAGAATAGAATAATTTGGAAAATTCTATTAAATCTCAAATATCATTAAAACTATTTAAAAAAACTTTAAAATTACATTTAATTAAAAAAGAAAATGATACGTAATATTTTATACAATTTGCAAAATGTTTAACTTTTCTGTTTGTTTTTGTTAAAAAAAGGTACCTATCTCTTACCCATAATTAAATTCCAATTTTTATTACGAAGAACGTTGATATTTTTAAACTCTAAAATATTAAGACCCTAATATTTGGTGGACAGTTAAATAATACCAGGGAGCTTTTTTACCCATGTCCAAATCTTAGTTGCGACATCAAGGGTTGTTTAAAAATACAGTTAATGTGGTTACTTAAAAAGGTGACCATAAGTATTTTTTTTTTGTGACACCCTCTATATTATCACTGATTTGAACAACTCTTGAATTGGTTATTTATTCTGTATATCATATCTAGATATACCTAACTAGTCAAGTTTTTGACTTATAAGCGATTATTTGTAAAATATTCGCGACAATTTAATTTTCATTCGGTTTTTAGTATTCGTATTCGTAAAAATTTCCCGAGGCTCATTGGCGATAGATTTAGGTACATTTTATTAAACTTTATACAGGCTCTAGCAATAATTTTATCGCACTGTCCAAATAAAATAAATACATTCATAAAAACTGCATTTAAATTGATTTCTTCCATGATTTTTAACGCTATGAAGCAACTGTATCGGTAATAAATAATAATTAAAAAAATATCACAACAATAACGAAAGGGACATAATTTTTTATGTCAAACAAGATTTTATCATGACCACTTACTAAAAACCGATGGAAATTATATCTAACTTAAGTAGCTTTCTAAAATAGTAATAATATACAGGGTGTTACATTTAAAATATTGAAGTGGCTATTAATTTTTGGTAGTAGTAGAAACACTGTCTTGTCAAAAATATTTTAAAATAAATAGAGTATGTCCGGTTATGTAAATGATCGAATTTTTAGATCGATTCGTTAGCATCATATAGTAGGTACGTCTGTGTGTAGGCTTCTGATAATGGACTAAATAATGTTACTATCCCCCCTCCGAAACACACTTTTCTCGCCCTTGGTATACGTACACGCAAAATAAAAAGTACATTTAAATTTCCTTAATTGTACTACAAAATATACAATGTAAATTTATTGGTCGCATGACACCAAGTAATAATACCTATAATGGAAAATTCGCAATATATAAGGGTAATTTACATGAAACTCCTTTTAATAATAATAATATAATAATAATAAACTGTCTTTATTGGTTGATATAAAATGTAAACAAGTGATTGCAAAAAATCAAAAAAATTATAATAATAATCCAACACATATTGTTAGGTATAACAACCAAGGTGAAGTTCGGGCGTAAACACATGGTGTTATCCCCACTTTTACACTTAACCTTTTCTGCATTTAATACCACAAAATTCAAATTGTAATGCCTGTTCTGAACAATACAAGTCAGATAATAAACTCTCATTGAAAAACGGAATTTTTACAATAAGAACATTATTAGGGGTAATAAATCTATCACCTTTTTCAATTTACCTAAAGGTTTATTACGCATTTTGCAAAGTCTGTACATTATCTGTATAAAATTACAATTTGCTACGAACTTCTGTTTCTTGAATAGTCCTTGTAATGCTTGAAATTTAGCCTCGTGAGTTGGTAATAATTCACACTACAGAACCATGAAAAAGAAAATTTGTGCCATTTTAAAAGCTCATTAAATGCTTTTAATGACTTAAAATAAAAAAATGAAGTGTTGAAAGAAATTGCTGCAAATAAATGAGCAGTTATATTAAAATTAAGAAATATAAAAATAAGTTTCGAATTATTGCATTAAGGAACGTTGTTAAAAATCAAATTACTTCAAAAAATAGGAAAAAAAGGGTTAATAAGTATCACCATCACCACTGCACTGAGAAAAATGATCTAACACAACAGTATTGCTATGACATATTTTGTATTGATAGCCTATTTTTTATTAACCCATACTAAATAAATTGCCAGTTTATCAAACCAGCTTTGGGGTTATATCAATTCCAGATTTAATTTGAAAAAGGTTTTGTCTGTTTCCTTCCGCCAAACTCATCCATCCCCAGACGCGTTTCGCCGTTTACGGCTCATCAGTGAGGCTCAGTTTGGCAGAAGGAAACAGGGCTCGAAGACAAATCACTTGTCAGGATCGATTATCGACGGGAATTATAGAACCCGGTGCGACATCTTGCGTCCCAGTACGGTACCTTAGAAAAGGTCAGTCGTAAAGGGATTATTCTGTAAAAACAGAAAATTTTGCAAGTGCGCTCACAAAACCGGTACAAGTGCCGGACCACAGATATTAATTTGAAAAAGGTTTTGTCTGTTTCCTTCCGCCAAACTCATCCACAGACGCGTTTCGCCGTTTACGGCTCATCAGTGAGGCTCAGTTTGGCAGAAGGAAACAGGGCTCGAAGACAAATCACTTGTCAGGATCGATTATCGACGGAAATTATAGAACCCGGTGCGACATCTTGCGTCCCAGTACGGTACCTTAGAAAAGGTCAGTCGTAAAGGGAGTATTCTGTAAAAACAGAAAATTTTGCAAGTGCGCTCACAAAACCGGTACAAGTGCCGGACCACAGATATTAATTTGAAAAAGGTTTTGTCTGTTTCCTTCCGCCAAACTCATCCCCAGACGCGTTTCGCCGTTTACGGCTCATCACTCTCATCAGTGAGGCTCAGTTTGGCAGAAGGAAACAGGGCTCGAAGACAAATCACTTGTCAGGATCGATTATCGACGGGAATTATAGAACCCGGTGCGACATCTTGCGTCCCAGTACGGTACCTTAGAAAAGGTCAGTCGTAAAGGGATTATTCTGTAAAAACAGAAAATTTTGCAAGTGCGCTTTCTTCGAGCCCTGTTTCCTTCTGCCAAACTGAGCCTCACTGATGAGCCGTAAACGGCGAAACGCGTCTGGGGATGAGTTTGGCGGAAGGAAACAGACAAAACCTTTTTCAAATTAATATCTGTGGTCCGGCACTTGTACCGGTTTTGTGAGCGCACTTGCAAAATTTTCTGTTTTTACAGAATAATCCCTTTACGACTGACCTTTTCTAAGGTACCGTACTGGGACGCAAGATGTCGCACCGGGTTCTATAATTCCCGTCGATAATTCCAGATTTGCTAGAACAGTGTTTTTTATTGGTAGTAATCAGTTCCATTAGCAGCACCAGTCTTGTTGAATAATGAACTGATTTTAACACAGCAATTTTGTTAATAAATAAATTGTCTCTTTTCAATGCGACGCATTTTGTTCCCAGTAAAGCGCTTTCTCTACAGTTAGGAAAGCAGAACAGCGTCCCCAAAAACGAATTGTATCCGTTAGAACCTAGAATCCACAGGACGTGGGTGGGTGTTCGTAGCGATCGGCAATCGCCACGCGCCGTAGTATTAGTTTTAACGTATTTATTGCGTAGGTCACATCGTTGTTCGGAGTCTTCTAGCTGTCCTGTCTGAATTTGACTTTTATTGATCGTACCAATACCTGTTTCAATTAATTTATTTTTATCTTGTATATAAGTGTTTTAAAACATTGCATGTCAGATAAAGCAAAAGGAGATTCTTATTTTGCACAACCAATCATTAATATTGGACTTTATAGTCTATGGACGAATTTTACGATCTCAATAGACCCTGTTGAATAATATATTATAAAATCATATACAATGTTAAACGACAAGAACAATATCACACTAGAAGCTAATTGAATTTTTGAGAAATTACAGTTCTGCCGAGGGGGAAATCACTAAAAAAATTTGTACACTGAAATTTCCATTTCAGAAAAAAATTCCCCGATATTACCCAAAATTTTTTGAAATTCCCCTAAATTTTAATACCTTGGAAATTCCTTTAATTTTTCTGCAATTCCCCAAAAGTTCCCCGAAATTCCCCGCAATTTCCCGAAATTCCCTGCAATTCCCCAAAGCGCTCTTGAAATTCCCAGCAAAATTCGGCCGATTACATTTACAACAACGTTGCCAAATTGTAGAAGATATTATTAAATATTATGAAAAATACGTTTGTGCCTCGAAATACCCCGGAATACCTTGACATTCCCCCGAAATTCCCCGAAATTTCCCGAAATTCCCCGAAATACCTTGAAATTCGACGAAATACCTCTAAATTCCCCGAAATACCTCGAAATGCCCCTTCAATTTCTTACTTTGTACACTAAAATACCCCAGTAATTTCCCCCTCCGTTTATGCTTTATTAACCTAGCAAGCAAATATTATTAAGACTAATGTCAAGTTTCATTACAACTGACAGTCGGAACTAACGCAGTATATAAAACCAGATTACACCCCCAATATAACTTCATCATTACTGTGAGTATTCAGAGCAAAAACCATTCTATGGTAACATTAACTCCTATTTCCTATTGGTTAAATTACCGTGATATTATCACTACTCAACGGTCCAGCAATTTTTGTTGTCTTACAGTAGGAAAGCGCGTTGCTGTCACATATAGTATTAAACAGTTGTGTAAAGAGTATGTGAATTCTTATAAGGAATACTAGGCCCATAAGAGTCTCCGTCTGCCGTACACAATCTTCAGATGGAAATATGGCCACCATTATTTGGAACCAAGCGGGAGTTACCTATGGTTGTTAAAATATGCCATAAGGCACTACTACTACCAGCAGGAACCTACGTTACATGTAAACAAAATTACGCAAGGCCACGGCTATTGATCAAATACGTTCTTCTTCATATTAATGCGTCAGTTCACATAACAGTCAAAGTCCAACCAATCCACCACCACCGTAATAGTGTAACTTTCTTGAACTATATCCAATTTTCGCCCTATAGTCCGGATTTGGCACAGATGCGTATTTTTTCGAGTCCCAAATTTTTTGATCATTTATTATTACCCCTTCCAGGTTCAAACTCTGGATGCGCCACTGCTCAGGATACATCATTTCGGTGACAAGAACCATTTGAAAGGGCCAACGTTACTTTTAAACACTGGTTTTAACGCCCATCATTGCCATTACGGGACAGACAATCCAATTCAATAAATAAATAATATCTTTGCAATTTATACAATCAACTGATTATTATCGGTAATAAATCCATCAAAAATATTATTTTTTTTTAAAAGTCTTAATAAAGATGGACAATAAAAACTATATATACACATTATACGTATAAAATTTCAATTTGGTACGGACTTCTGGTCCTCGCCCAAACCTCCGTCACAGTTTAAAAGAGGCCTCTGCACATCGGATTGACAATTTTTGCCCCCTATGAGGTTAATGAGCGATGAGCTGGCGGGAGTCGAATATAAAGAACAATCTTAGCTTTCTAACATTGTCCCTGGTCATTGACAGATTTCCAAGTAGCCGAGGGTTTAAAATGTTCTCCGGTGTTACTTCTTTTTGTTCTTTAAGTAATTTGTCTTCTTTTACTTATCTTGTCTGTCCAAATATTCAAGCTACTGACAGTAGTGAAAAGATGGATTCCTATATTGTTAGGGGACTTTACTTTGTTTCAATTTAGGTTATCTTAGATGAGGATAAAATAAAATCAGATTTTAAATAGTCTTATCGATATTTTTATAAAGGGCCTATAATCACTTCTTCGTTTTAACTCAAAAAATACTTAATATGTTGAATTTATTTCAAGACAGATTGACTTTTTACTTTTCTCGAAGAGAAAATTTTATGATTTATTTAATAGAAAAACATTTTTTTTTATATGTCGAAGTTTTTGGGTCCCTAGGTCATAAAAAACATGTTTCTCATTTCCGTATTTTGTTGGTTTAAAATCTTAAAAAGTAGTTGACAAGGAATGCCGTTGTATATGCAGTGTGTTTCAGAATAAGCGAATTTATAGGTGTTAATGTGTAAATGACAAAAAAAATTCTAATTGAAATGTGATCAGACCTGCTTGAATAGATAAATTTACAATATTTTGATTCTTAATAAATCAGCAGATCTTGACAGGAGCATTATTTTTATTTTCTGTGTAAGTAAAGTGCCTCTTTACTACCCCTACCGAAGCCTGCTGTTCCTGCGAAGTGCTGTTCCTGAGCAATAGAAAACATTACTGAATTCCTAATATGATTACACACTATCTTATCAAAAAGTTTTGGGATTGAACTCAAAATAGAAATCGGTCTGTAATCTTCAGCATCTGACCTGTTACCAGACTTTATAAATACAGGAGTAATAAAAGCATATTTTCACTGTTCAGGAAAAACACCACTTTCAAGTGAAAGTTTAAAAAGCAAGTACCGTGCGAGCAAAAATTATTTGCATGAAAGAGGGCTTGGAGTAAAAAACGTAGGGCTTGGTTTAGATTACAATGATATGGGGACGATATATCTAACCAAATGTAGTTTAAAATTTTGTCAAATTCGTATTATGACATGATATGCCAAACTATAATAAGTAATAAAATAAGTAGACAAATACAAATTTTTTTTTTGTTGTTTACAAAATTAACAAAGTAAGAATATACAGAAGGAAAAAGAATAATAATTACATAAATTGCTAAAATTGACCACCGCCATGCTCCAAGCATAAATTCACACGTCTCGTCATATTTTCGAAAGTGTTGACCAGCATCTCTGGAGAAATGTTACCACATTCTTGGATAATCCTTTCTTGTAATTGTTTTAAATTTGCAACTGGTGTTTTAAAAATAGTGTTCTTTAAATGAGGAGAAACGAAGTACTTAATAAATTCCTGCGTCTTTCAAAATCTGCGGCTTGTATTTCTTGGAATACTTGCACTTTATAAGGAAATAAATTTAGCTGCTTCTTAAGAATAGTCCTGCATGTTCCATAAGATCTTCCTACTTCTTGGGACAGGCGTCTTATACAATTTTGTTGGCGTATTTTGCATTATTTCACGAACGTTTGCAACAAGTTATTCTGTTCTTACAGATGGTCTTCCTGTTCCTTTTTTGTGTTGTATAGAACCTGTTTCCCTAAACACAGCCATGCACGGTTCTTTTCAGGCAATGATAAAATTTCCCAGCAATAAAAGCAACGTTAGGAAAATGTTCGTGAAAAACATCCATGCACAAACCCGGATTGTATTGCCACTCACCATTTACTCTAACACCGTTTCGAAAATATGCTTCAACCATAAATATTTTGTGCTGTTCCGTAAAGCCCATTGTGTGAATTGTTCAAGAAATTAGAAAAATTAGAGATGAATCAAATTACTTGTAACGACTGCCAAAGATGACGAAATAACTGATTGATTGTTATTTCAGGTAGTTACTGACATCCAACAGGTATTAAGCTCTACGGCTAAGAATTACGTCCTTAGATGCAAGGCCCTCTTTGATGCAAATAATTTTTGCTCGCACGGTATAAAGGCTTTGACAGAGAATGAACCAGTTGACCAAAAATTTTGGAGTTATACCATCAGGACCGGGTCCTTTATTTTGATTCAGATTTAGAATATTAGAAATATTAAAAATAGAGTTAACATTTCTTTAATCCGTTACTAATGTCTTCTCCTAAAATACCTGTTAGCCTGTTGTAAATAGTAAATGTTGGCCAGAAATTTGCATTTTGTTAATTGATGTCAAAAAGGCAAGACGTTATACTTTACTAATACTCTATTGCAGCCTATATATGCCGATTTTTGACAAATTCTGAAGTAATTTTTACATTTAACGTTTGCACTATTTGGCAGATATGTTTTCTAATGGCATCATTATCATCGGTCCTCTTGCTACCAGTAATTAAGAAAAAATCTCTCCACTTAAGTCTACAACTATTAAGTTTAACTTTAATATTGGTCTCTTAACAAGCGTAACGAATTAATTAGTGCCACGTGTAACATAAAATATTTATATGTATTATACGGTTACCTTAGATGACCGTTCTTAAAGATAACATCTGCGACAGTTATACCTTGTCAATTAAGTAACGATATATCTGGGATTAAAGCAAAGTCTCTGGCAGCCTTTCTTGTTCATCTGCCTGCGCCCAGGTAAATATCGAAAGAAATCATTCCACTAGTCACTTAGCTACTACTTATATCAGTTTTTGTAAAACTAAAATATACGGATAACTGAGTAGCAAATTATAAATGTTGTAGGTTGTAAATGAAAAAAGTAAAAGCAGCGGTTTGTGTAGTGAATTAGGGTTAACATTAAATGATGTTAAATATTTTATATTTGCTCGGAAAAAATACAGTCAGGCCATAGACTTCTTATAGAATAGGCTAAGGCATTTATTTATGAATATCACAAGCTATTTGTTTGCATCAAATATTCGTACATTTGAAACAAAGACAGAAGAAAGAGATAGCGTTAAATTTCCTACTCCGTGCGGAATTGTAATGGTTCAAGGATTCGGAGCGAACATCAGCAGCGTACGATGTGGACTCCTTAAGGGGCAAGGCAGTAAAGCAATAGTTTATTCTTGCATCCAATCCAAAACCATTCTTTTCGTGTGAACAGGGCAGTTGTGTTGATAAATCAAAGATATTGTTTACGAGGCAGCATAACGTTTTTTAAAAGATCTATATAGTCTATCACTGTAAATCTTTCATTAATGCGATGGCAAAGGACAAGCGCTCTTGAAGTCATATACAGCCCCAGACATTAACTGAAAATCTGACATTGATTTTCATCCTTTGTGTGTATTTTTCTTCAAATCTGGTCGATAAACTCTGTCCCCGCCCACTGTTAAATGATTGAAAGGTCTCGTT
This sequence comes from Polydrusus pterygomalis, assembly GCA_963969555.1. Taxonomy (NCBI): domain Eukaryota; kingdom Metazoa; phylum Arthropoda; class Insecta; order Coleoptera; family Curculionidae; genus Polydrusus; species Polydrusus pterygomalis. The sequence goes on from OZ018379.1 coordinate 30,065,946, forward strand.
ACCCATAAAAACATTTTCCCAATACTAGAAACCTTTCTGTAAATATTGAAAAGCAAATCTCTTTGTTAAGAATAGTTAAAAATGGTTTCCGATTTCTTAAATTCGATTTTTCCTTTACGGTTCGTCTTACTACCCTAACAGAGCCAGAAAAGTTTGTTTCTTTATGCGCCTCCACGGCCGTTTGTAATGGATGGTTCTCCAAAAAAGTTATATTATCTTGCTGTTCATTTGATATCCCCTTCCTTCCACTCAGGCGCGTATTTGAGGGGGGAGGGGTAATGGAGGTAGTTACTCCTCCATTTTTTTTGCTTAATTTTTTTTAAATTGGACAGGTGGAAATCGAGAGCAATAAATCGGTAAACATTTGATTAGATTGATTTCAGTCAGTTGCAGTTCTCTGAACAATTTAATAAGTGGCGTCTTTTTTTACTCGAAAATGCTACGATCAATTATTGCAAGAAATAAGACATACCGCAACCCACAATATACGCTAGTCAACATACAGCCTGCAGACCAAATCTGAGACAGCGCTTTGATGTATAGAGATGAGTGATGATTTTCAAATTAATTTAAGCAATCGCTGCTTTTTCCAAATAGCTCTCAATTTCAAATAGCTGCTTTATCAGCTCTGTAATACCAGTCTTATCTTATAAAAATATCAATGGATTCAGCCTTATTATAGAGTGTACCTACTCCTTATTCCTGCAACAAATATATATTAAGGTAAGTACAAGTACCTACCTAATTTTTTACTGACTTTGTTTTATTAGCCCAGTTAGTTACATGTTTTAATTTTAACTTAAAAATAAACAGTAATATTTTGGCGCAAGAAAATTGGTAGGATTTATAATTTATTTTTTTTGGGGGGCCCGAAGGCTCCGAGGCCCGAAAGAGCCTATTGCTATAGCCCCGAAGGGGCCGAAGTCCTGGCCTAAAAAGGCCAACGCCCAGGGGCTTAGACTCGATGTGTGTCTGCGACTTTTTCTTTAGAGATAGTCGCGTTGTGTATGCCGTTAATGGAAAAAATTTCTTCCCTTCAAAATATTAAAGACTGCGGTGTTTTTAATTGTGGAAAATAACACTTTATCATTAAATTTTCCAGAGGTAACAACAGCCTTATTATTATTTTTAACTCTTCCAGTAAGTGTTGCTACAGCTGAAAGATCCTTTTCCAAATTAAAAATTATTTACGAAATAGTTCCTCTCAGACAAGGTTAACTAACTTGGCAATACTGTCCATAGAGGCACAAGAGGCGGCCAAAATGGATAATATCCATTTAATAAAAAATTTTGAGGAGAAAAAAACAATTTCCCTAAATTACCACCTTAAAGCAACAATGAGATAACAGCTATAATAATTTAAGTTAAATTTTATATTAGGTTAGTAGTTTAAATAATAAACAGCATTACCTAATTTTGTTTGGTAACACAAACTTTATATATTATATTCTTAATATACTGCCCTGTTAAGGTAAAGGGCAGTAAGTAACATTTTTGTCAAAAATGAGATATTCATGTTGCATGCCTAAGCAGTAACTGCCCTAGGTCCACACAGGGTTTGAAGCCGATTAAGAATCAACTTATGCCAGAATCACCTATGGCAAAAGGCAGTAACTAACACTATGACTCTTCATGTTATGGTAACAGGCAGTAACTTAACGACTTATTGCTGTTTGCCTACACAATTAATTAATATATAAATTTAAATGTGAAGGTAAACAGCAGTATTTACCTGTTTACTTAGTTACTGCCTTTTGCTGGAATATTACTTCAAAAAATAGCAACCTGAAATTATACTAATGTTAAGCCAAACAGCATTAGGTAGCTGATGAATTTTCATCAAAAATCAAAGTTACGGAATTTTCCGTTTTGTGAAAAAATAAGACATATTTGGTAACGTTCTTTAATAGTTTTTACTGAAAATCCAATAAAAAAATAAATTGTGTAAAAGAAAATAAACTAAATTGGCAATAACTCAAAGTCAGTGTTTTGCACTTACTGCCCTTTACATTAACAGGGCAGTATAGGCGAGGGGGCCCTAACACAATTTTCGCGGGGGGGGGCCCATAATTTGTCGCTACGCCACTGTACATCTAGTAAAGCAAGTTATCTATTTTAGATTTGGATTAAAAGTGAACAAGCGGAAAGAAACTTTAGATAATTTTTTCATCAAAAATCCTAAAAAAAAACAATTTGAAGATTGAGAACACGAACACCCAAGTAGCACAAATGGTTCCAGAAATGTTGTAAGAACAGCTATACAGCATTTCTTATAGAATCGTCGAAATGTTATAATGTGGCTGCAAACTACTATACAATGTCTTTACAACCAAAAAGGGCCCATTTTATACAACAGTTTAATACTTTTAGAAGATCCTTTAATAACCTACACGACCGTTATAAGATAATCAATGTGATCATTATAAGACTCTCCTATAAGTATGTCTTCAGGATTACTTTTACAATATATTTACAAAACTATTTAAGAACTGCTATAAAACTATTGTATAATAGTGCTTGGTTTATGCGGTTTAACTGTATTCTGCGAACATTTATAGATCTATTAAGAAAGTATTTTATAAGAATTTAATAATGCTGACAGAATCGCTAATACAATAACATTGTTTCCTACTGTTGAAATTTGGAATAGAACCATTGCAAGAATATTTTATTATGCAAACTTTATGTTTTGTTTGACAAAAATAGCAATGTAGTTTAAGACCAATCATGCATTAATGGCTGCGAGTTGTATTTGCTGTTATCATATTGAATGTATTAAATAATAAGTACCAAACCTTTCTGCAACATTCAGGGGACATAATTGTCTTGCGCGGTCAACTTTTCTGACAAAATATGTATATATTTCTGACGAAAAATTAATGCGCCTCAGATAAGCATACATTTGTTGGAATTATTAAAAAATTTAAAATTAAAAAAAAAAATTATGGTAGAATTTTCAACTAAAACAAACTATGTATTGTGTTGATTGTAAATGCGACAAGAAAAATCTCTATATTATCTTAAAAAATGTATTTTTTTGTTTGACATTTTACGATTGTATGAATTCTTCCACAATGGCTGCCGTTTCTGAACCGCAGAAAGTTTAATAAATATGGCGTTTGGTAATACAATAATGTTGTGTTATTAGAAACTTTATACAATGATTGTGTTTTCTTTTTGGCTCTATACGATACCTATTAAAGTCCTATAATGTTGTTTATTATAGGCGCCATAAAAGTGTGAGCGGCTACCTGCAGGCTCGTACCGACGTTGTCATTTTTCAAGAACTGTGAACTTGGCTAAGCAGCTGACCTTCGTATCAAACATTCAATAAACGTAAATGAACAGGAACGGGGATAAATTGGGTTTTCAACTTTTTTTTACATAACCTTTATTCTCCTTAGACGTTTGAACAAAATTAATTAAAAAGCTGAAAGCTATAACAATTACAGTGTGTCTTGCAAAGCTTTATGCCATTTTGAAGCGTGTTTAAACTTTAAAGACAAAAATAGCGCTTTTTAAAAATTAAGTCTTGACTTGTTTTAAGCATTTGGTGATGAAGCAAAATTACAAACATTCTTTTTTTTCAATAAAGTGTGTTTCCCCACGAGCCTAATGTATCTCATTTCCTTTAAATTTTCCTTGTTTTATTGAATGGTTGAAATTAACTTTTTTCTTTGAAACTCTGTATTTTTCGTAATTATTAAGATATTAGAGTGAATGATACAGAAAATGTTCAAAAAAGATCAAGTCACACTTGCTTATAATAAAATGTTTCCAATTGTCACTTGGTCACTCTACAGAATGTCTCAAAAATTACTGAAAAAAAAATTATTTTCTTCCCCTGTATCTTATATTGAAACGAATCATTCAAAAACGTTAATAGGCCAACAACATTCCTGAAGCATCAAACTAAAATTTAAAAGAAAAACTATCAGAACCGAGTGAAATTCTAAAAAGAAAATTGATTTTTAAGGGTAAATTTGGATCGTTCCTCTAATTGTTTGTGTGTGCATTTATAAAAACATCATCCTAGACAATGGCAACGTCGGTACGAGTCTGTATTGAGCTGATAGTATAAACTGGTTCTGGAATCATCACGAAGCTCTTGCTTACTTTTGGACGTTGCCAGATTTCGTAATACCTACATTTAAAATATTTAATCACAGATAGCATTTTGGTTTTTACGGCATAAATAGTATAGGTATACTATTATTAATAGTATTTTATTATTACATTATAAGTGTAGTAAAAAGCATATTACGACGTATGTATGGAAAAATGATTTGCTCAAGAAGGCATTCCCCACTACGAAATGCAATGCTGAAATGTTAGTGGAGCGCCGTACTTGCTCGTCGTTCAAGTGTTTTTAAGATGAGGTGAACTGAGGACACAATATTGAAATTTATCGAGCTACGATCTTAATGCGAGTTTATGAGAAGCAATAAGCTGAACATCCATGCGTGTCTCTTCGCTGTAACCACTTGGAAACTCAAACTCTTTTTTTGTTATGTTCACACTTGTCCCCAATTATACTTTCTAACTCATTACACAAAATAATTTTTTTACTTCTGAATAATTTTACGCCGGAAATGTTACGCCTGTTTTTTCGGTTCATTATTTTTTTAAGTTCTTATACTGATTTTAAATGCAACTGCTAGATTAAAGTATTTTACTAAAATAAGCAGACGCATATTTGCATGTCTTTAAATACTTGATTCCGGCCAAGAAACTTGAACGGCTTATTCACGACCCTTGTAAACTCTTCCTAAGGAGCTATTTACTGTGTTTGTTATTGCCAATTTACTATAGAGGTTGTTTCGTTTTAGGTGCATGCATGTAAGGTATCTTAAGAATAATAAGATGTAACATAATAAATAATTGCTTCATTTAATTTTATGTACGTATAACTGCTCAACCTGGCAACACTACGTTAAATTTCCGTGTTATCCTAAAGTGCGTTGGAGAACTACATAGTAGAACAAACTTAGAGAACAAAAGTATCGCTTAACGTATCGTCTAGCAGTAAACAGTTGTATTGTGTCTTGATCAACTGCGGTATACATGCGTGAACTACACCTAACCTGCAAATAATATTCTGGTTTATCCCGGTATAATAACATCATTAGACAACATAAACGCCCACTCCTTTTTAATTGTTTAAATTGAGATACTGTTGATGCTAAATTCATTTTGTAAACGCACTGATAGAACAGAATTATTAGGTTATGTATGTATTATTACGTATAAACAGATCCTATAATGCAGAATTTGGGATAAATTTATTCCTGGAAACTACATTTTTATTCTATAAAGCTCTGAAGCTCTGCTCTTATAAGAGAGAGTACACTGTTGTGGTTATAGAATGATTATAAAATCCTTTCATACTTATTGTGTAATGTTTCACTTCTGCCTTAAGTAACAATTCCATTATTTTTCTTAAGGAACATTAACACAACTATTTACACAGCTTCCACTATAAGTTACTTTTAACGTTGCTATTAAAAGTAATAAGATAGCTATGCAACTGTATTATAACTTGTATAACATTTTTTTAAAAGTTTTATAAGTATTATATTATTACGTTATGGAATTGTTACAAAATTGGTATTTCCTTGTCCTATAATATGAGTTTTAAGAACGTCTATACAACAGCATTACAGAAACGTTAAATTTCCGTGTTATCCTAAAGTGCGTTGGAGAACTACATAGTAGAACAAACTTAGAGAACAAAAGTATCGCTTAACGTACCGTCTAGCAGTAAATAGTTGTATTGTGTTTTGATCAACTGCGGTATACATGCGTGAACCACACCTAACCTGCAAATAATATTCTAGTTTATCCCGGTATAAAAACATCATTAGACAACATAAATGCCCACTCCTTTTGAATCGTTTAAATTGAGAGACTGCTGATGCTAAATTCATTTTGTAAACGCACTGATAGAACAGAATTATTAGGTTATGTATGTATTATTACGTATAAACAGATTCTATAACGCAGAACTTGGGATAAATTTATTCCTGGAAACTACATTTTTATTCTATAAGCTCTGAAGCTCTGCTCTTATAAGAGAGAGTACACTGTTGTGGTTATAGAATGATTATAAAATCCTTTCATACTTATTGTGTAATGTTTCACTTCTGCCTTAAGTAACCATCCCATTATTTTTCTTAAGGAACATTAACACAACTATTTACACAACTTCCACTATAACTAACTTTTAACGTTGCTATTAAAAGTAATAAGATAGCTATGCAACTGTATTATAACTTGAATAACATTTTTTTTAAAAGTTTTATAAGGATTGTATAATTACGTTATGCAATTGTTACAAAATTGGCATTTCCTTGTCCTATAATATGAGTTTTAAGAACGTCTATACAACAGCATTACAGAAACCCCTTTATTTATATGACAAAATTGTCGTATTGGGACGCTTCAAAAAATAAAAAGGTTCGTCAAGTGGCGCTAAGCGATAATTATGAAATAATTTCGTTCTTTTAGGGATTTTTTGTGCTACTTGGGCAGTCAGAACAAAATTCTGGTACCGAAAATTTAAACAAATGCGATGTGCAAGCGGGAAGCAGAGGCAGTCAATCAACAACAACTATTATAGTGACCAATATCAATCTCTTGGAGAAATTGATTATTCTAGTTCAAATGCAGGCTCCTCATCCTCAACTGCGGTGTTTAACACAGAGTTAGGGATGGTTTTAAAAAAACATTACTTATATACCTAAGCGATGAAGATAAATATAATTTATTAAAAAATGCGTTTCGTCCCAAAAAAAAAACTTTACTTTTCCATTTCCCATTCATACCAAAAATATTATGTTAGTTAAATGCTACTTATCCCAAACACATTTTGATGCGTAAAATATATTTTTTTAAATAAATATTTTAATTTTCTTCTAAAACACTGTATCATTCAAATTTTATTTTTTTATTTATTACCCCCACCAGATACGCGCCTGCTTCCACTTCCAGGGATTCTATTTAGCAAGCAGGTGTTTTGCCATTTTTGCTTAAAATCTTGAACGATACTTTTTGGTCTTCAAATAGGGCAGTCAACCTTGCTGTTTGCAAATCGTTTAATTAGTTCATTTTATTACATATTTCAAATCTGTTTTACACTTTTCTCATGTCCGCGACAACTTTTAGGTAAAATTAAGGTACATGGTACAAGGTTGAATTACATTAGGAATAAAGTTGTGTCCTGGATTTTTCATCCGAATCTGTACCTAGTCAGTTTTTAAAATTATTCATAATAACAATTAAATTTTTTAACAAAAAAAATCGTACTTAAGCGAAAAATGGTAGTCATTTTATTGTACTAAAGCTTGTATACAGTATCACCAGTAAAGTCCGCATCATATGGGATTTTTTTTTATTAATAGCTTTATTCAAAATTTGACTTTGGCATCAAGTTCTGCTTCGATCGAGATAAAAATTAAGCAAAAAAATAGTAGTCACGTGTCGTCACGTCGCACTATCTGTCAAATTTTAATTTTTTCCAAAAAATAATTCAAAAGTGGGGTTATTTCTAAAAATATCGAAAAAAGTTATAAGAAAAAGTTTTTTTAAATGCAGTTTCTAGCCCACATGCAAAATTTCAGCTGTTTGTAGAAAAACACACATTTAATATGGCGCTACTTTAAAGAAAATGTGTCTGAAATAAAGCATTGTCAAAAATAAGAAGTTTTATGTAGGTTGCGTTGAGTCAGGGCCGCCGTTAAGGTGTTGGCCGCCCGTGTGCAACTCAATATTTGCCGCCGCCCCCCGCCCCATCTAGGTACTAATATTTATAGTAATGTATGAAAGGTGCAATTCGGTGGGTAGGTAAGCTAGGAAATGCTTCTTCCATATTAGCTTTTGTAGCTATCTTTGGTTATAAAATAATTATTGTTAGGCATATTAGAGTTTACCTAATCATTATTATTTAATTTAAATTATTTTTTTCGTTAAATAGTATTATCAGTGGGGTCTGCTTTGGCCGCCCCTATTTTTGGCCGCCCGTGTGCGGTGCACACTTTGCACATAATATGGTAGCGGCGGCCCTGCGTCGAGTCTTATTTTGCAAAAGTGGTGCAATTTAAAAAATATAGGTAGAAAAATCAAAATTATCTTACGCAACTGAAATTTTGCATGTGGGATAGAAACTGCATTTAAATAAACTTTTTCTAATAACTTTTTTTCGATATTTTCAGAAATAACCCCACTTTTGAATTATTTTTTGGAAAAAAATTAAAATTTGACAGATAATGCGAATCACGCGACTACTACTTTTTTGCATAATTTTCATCTCGATCGAAGCAGACCTTGATGCCAAAGTCAAATTTCGAATAAAGCTATTAATAAAAAAAAATCCCATATGATGCGGACTCTTACTGGTGACACTGTATATAATTTGATATTAATTTTAATAAGTCTCCCATGTTGATTGTTTATATGTACCCAGTGCCTTAAAACGACTTACGGAATGTTTTGACACGACGGCCATATGTTCATTGTAAAATGCATCCGACGCTTTTATCTTTACCGAAATAGTGACAAACTATGTAAACTATACCACCGTATCCGCACACACGCATACGTAACCTTATACGTCACCGTTAAACTGGAACGATTTGGATGAAAGTAATCTTTTATTACATTGAATGGGAGGTTATCCTGCATGTGAGGTCCTGATCAAATGTGAAATTTACCAAACACACCAAATGTTGTGGGTTTTCATGCTCAAAAGAGAAAGGTCTTTAAAGGGGGTTTAAGTGTGTCGGGCATTCACTTTGTCATTGAAAAATATAGTTTATCTGAATCCAAAAGTGTTAAATTTCATTCTGGCGCTCTTAAATTTACTATATTATGTAGTTTTATTTTTAGAAACTTGGGGGATATAGAGATAAGAGTCTAACACCGTTTTTAATTGAGGCCATGCATTTATACCATTTTCCTACGACCACCTATGAAAATGACAATAACAGCACGGTTAACTTGGCTAGAAAGTGCTAAATATCACACGCGTGTTGAAAAAAAAATATTTCAACACGAGTGTGGAAATACAAAGCACACTATATTTAATTTAAACAGATGTCAATTTGACAACAAAACTATTTATTAAAAATAACAAACTTACGGGACCCGTGGAGCGAATTGGGGTGCTGGGTGGGGTAAAGTACACTAGGGCATTACTGCAATTATAAAAGATTATTTTTTTTTCGTTATTTTTGGGATTCTAAGAGTATTTATGATAAAAATAAAATAATAATATATTAAAAAGGGGAAATATGTCAGGCAACCCATCAAACCTGTCACTGTCAACATTGTCAACTGATTTGAACCACAGAAAAAAAAGGGGCAGCTATAGACACAGGCTATAGAGCAGAAATAGAATACCTACCCTAGGAAACCGATTTATAATTTTACAATTATTTCGGATAAAAATATCCATACAATGTTTAAGGATATGGGACAAGTGAATATGCTTTAAGAAAGTAAATTTATTTTAGCAATATTCAAAACAAATCGAATAAAGATAGAACTTTTATAAGTAACAAGCTATCGATATTTAACTCCATCTCTATATTTCTATAATGTTGAGGTTATGTTTTAGTTTTGTGTTTTGTTGTTTTTGTATGTATATTTAGGTATATTATTATTGTTTATTTAAAATGAGATTTATCTAAAATAAGTTTTAGAGCCTCTATAACTAAGCTTTGGGAAAGCACACAAGACTTTTAATGAAAAGGCAGGCCCCAATTGAATGAATGAGAAACTAGATAGAATTGTTGTCATTAACGACTACGTCCTAGTAAAATCTTCGTGGAAAAAATAATCAACCAAATATTTCCTTGGAAAAATTTTAAACAATATCTCCCATGAATCCGAATATGATATAAGTTATTTGCAAAGAAAAAATAGATCAAACAAATTCGTCTATACCCAAATGTTCCAGAAGTTGCTACTGTTTTGTTTGAAGACATCGTAATGATTTTGTCATTTCCAGCATTATTTGGTAAAACAAAAAGACAAAATCAATGTGTCCAATTTGAAATTAATTTTGGTCAGCTAGATGTCTAATAAAGGATTGTCTTCCTGTGGACCACGTTAAGTCTCACTGTAGACCACCATGGGGCACAGTGAGACTATTTGCAATGTCAATAATACATATTTCTAGAATTTAAGTTTTTAAGTTTTTGTTTATTTTCTTTATGCTTTTTAGGAAAATATAGGTTACTTTACATTATAAACCTGTTTTCTTTAATAAATGTTTAACCAGTTTCAAAAAAATCTAGAGTAACCAAAAAACGTCTCACTGTGGACTACTCTCCCCTATATGGTTTATTAACCGTAGCAAGCAAATATTATTATGATTAATGTCAAGTTTCATCACAACTTCTAGTTGGAACTAATACAGTATATAAACCAGATAGAACTTGATAATTACTGTGAGTATTCAGACCAATAATGTTTATAAACCATTCTATGGTAGCCATAGCTTCTATCCTATTTCCTATTCGCTAAATTATAGTGATATTATCACTACACAACGGTCTAGCAATTTTCGTTGTCTTACCGGTTGTTCTCTATATTGGGATACAAAGATGTAACTATAAAGTTTATGAAAAATTTAAACATATTTTTATAAAAACTTGGAAAATCATAATTTTAAACAAATTCACCTTCATCATTAATGCCTATTTAAGGAATTTTTTCTTTAACTTTTTTTTAAACTGGTATATTTATGACCGAAAAGTCCGCTCCGTGGACGGTAACCATTTTGAGTTAGGTATCATCGTGCTTGATTTTAATTATATTTTATGTTTATATTTAAAACTATCTACAGAACATTTACTGCACAAATATACAAGAACACACTGTATAAAAGGATTCTAACCCTTTTATCAAAACTCTGCTTTTATGTCATTATTTATGGCTGTAACCACTATCCATGTACACTCCATAGACAAATAGAAATTGCAATTTTAAATCTATATCTGGCAACATCGTCAGCCTACCACGTGTACCTATTAACGCATTCCTTCCGTAATGCTCCAAGCTCTTGAGAAGAGGCGATGTGATGTTTTAATATAAATTTAAGTTAAATGACCAAAACATTAGTAAAATAAAGTAAGAATTTTTATTATCGTCCACTCCATGTCAGCAGAAAAACGGTAAAAAAAAATTGAATTTTAACTTTTTTTGTAGTACCTACATAGGAAAGAAAAGTTTATCCGACTTAGGGCCGGTATTTTCATCCTCGGTTAAAGCTCGGTTATTTTAATTCCTCGGTTAAACTTGACATTTGATGTTTATAACATGCTTTATGTGTCACAAAACAAGTTTAACTAAGCAATAAAAATAACCGAATTTTAACCAAGGATGAAAATACCGGCCCTAATAAGTTAGGCATTTTTTTAAATATATTTATTTTTCTTTATAAAAAATGGACGTTATGGCTTAAATATTTTCACTCCATGGGCATTTACTCCATGGACTTTGCTTGTCCGTCATCTTGATAAAAGGAGAAAAAAAAATGCCGAAAAAATGTTAAAGATGACATACAGTGTTCAAAACAGGATTTAGTTAAGGAACTAAGAAAAACTTTTCCAAGATATTTGACTCATTTGGCGAATATGAAACATCAACAAAAAAGTATAAGATAAATTAAAGAAAATCTCCTTGCAGGAATTGAATGTTAAATACACATTGATTTCTCTGAGAACCACCGGCGTATACAAGGGGGGGGGTAATGGGGGTAATTACCCCCCCCCAAGATTAATTAAGCGTTGTTTAATTTTTGTCCTTACTCCTTAAAGCTGCTATTATCTAGTATCCTAGCCAGGCACGTAGCTAGGGGGGAGGGTACAGGGGGCCTGAACCCCCTCCGAAACTCGAGCTCTGATTTCGGCAACATAGGCAATACATTAAACATTTCCTACACTATTACATTTTCTTCACCTCAATTATTACCAGGTTTGTTTTTGAGATTTTCTTGAGGATTTTGTGTTGTCTTTTTTATTTTTCCCACTTGAAAACCAAGCACCATGATTCAAAAAAGGGCGTGGCACCCAAAAAATTTTCGCCTGCGGCGCTTTTTTTTGCGCCTTCGGCGCGATCCCGATAGCCCCCCCCCCAAAAGAAATCCTGGCTATTCAGTGGTTATTAACATACATACAAAATGTGTTATTTACTTATATGCGGCTCATTTTACTTTACAAATCACAATTTTATTTTATAAAAATAAACACAAAAATTGCTTTTATATTTTAAGATCTAAGAATCTTCTTACTTCTATCATATCTCTTGTTATTAAATTATTCAAAATAATTGTCTTAGTTTAACAACATGCATAAGCCCTGTCCTAATTTTATCCATTAACCGAATTCATTTTAATATTCTTCGTCCCTTCACCAAAAAAATAATAATCAGTTTTCATTTTTGGGGTGACACCACGAATTCCGCCCCGGGTGTCACCCATGCTAGCTACGCCACTGCCCTTATAGTAGAATTGAATCGTTCAAAAAAATGGATTGTGACCGATTCCATAAATAGTTTTTCAATTTTCGTAACTAAAAAGTTAAAACTAATCAAATTAAACAGGAAGGACTGAAGTGCCTTGCAACCACTCGTTAGTTTCTTTTATAGCAATAAGTTTAGCTGAGTGTAGAATACTTTATTGCTCAACCGCATAGAACAAATTGCTAAAATAAAAGCCAATATTTCACGGATTCGACTTCCAGCGGAGGGCCTTATACATAAATTAATCTTGAAAGGATATTTATAAGCTGTTGGACATAACATTTAACGTGGGAATAAATATTAACTGCATTGTGTACGTGAAATCGTTTTGTATATGAATGATAACCTATTTTTAAAGCCGCTTGACGAAGTATGTAAGAGTACAATATCACATGTCACCAGTAAAGTCCGCATTATATGGGATTTTTTTTTATTAATAACTTTATTCGAAATTTGATTTTGGCATCAAGTTCTGCTTCAATCGAGATGAAAATTAAGCAAAAAAATAGTAGTCACGTGATTCGCATTATCTGTCAAATTTTAATTTTTTCCAAAAAATAATTCAAAATCTTTTAAATGAAGTTTCTAGCCCACATGCAAAATTTCAGCTGCATAAGATAATTTTGATTATTTATCCATATTTTATAAATTGCACCACTTTTGCAAAATAAGACTCAACGCAACCTACATAAAACTTCTTAGTTTTGACAATGCTTTATTTCAGATACATTTTCTTTGAAGAAGCGCCATATTAAATGTGTGTTCCTCTACAAAATCAAAACTGGGCTATTAAAATTTGGTCGCATGTGATGCAAAGTTTATTTGTTTTTGACCCTGTATAATAAAATAACTATTTTTATAAACGTAGTTTGTGTCTGAAAGTAGAAAATAAAAAATAAAATAAAGGGGTTTTAAATTAAATCGTTGAAAATAGATAAACTTTACGTTAAGTTAAACTAAAATGTATTTTCCACTTAATGAACACTTTACTGATGACACTGTGTTCTTTTATCTGTTAATATTAAGGTGTATTACTTTCAGACACAAACTACGTTTTCAAAAATACTTATTTTACGAAGTTACCTTATACAGGGTCAAAAACAAATAAACTTTGCACCATATGCAACCAAATTTTAATAGCCCAATTTTGATTTTGTAGAAAAACACACATTTAATAGAGTGTCACTTTAAAGAAAATGTATCTGAAATAAAGCATTGTCAAAACTAAGAAGTTATATGTAGGTTGGTTGAGTCTTATTTTGCAAAAGTGGTGCAATTTATAAAATATGGATAAAAAATCAAAATTATCTTATGCAGCTAAAATTTTGCATGTGGGCTAGAAACTGTATTAAAAGAAAGTTTTTCCAATAACTTTTTTCGATACTTTCAGAAATAACTCCACTTGTGAATTATTTTTTGGAAAAAATTAAAATTTGACAGATAATGCGAATCACATGACTACTATTTTTTGCTTAATTTTCATCTCGATTGAAGCAGAACTTAATGCTAAAGTCAAATTTCGAATAAAGCTGTTAATAAAAAAAAATCGCATATGATGCGGACTTTACTGTATATACTTCAAACTATATTTTAACTACTGTGTCAAACGTTTGTCCATTGATTTAATGACACGGATTCTTAAATAAATAAATTTTTATTCATGGCAGTGGCATTGCCCCAGGGGTACAAAGCGGGGCCACCGAAGAACAAAACACTGGTGACCGGTGACTGCGAAAATTTGATAAAATATAGTCTGATAATTTGTACTCCCTAAATCACAGTAAAATGTTTTTATCTGTATTCTGTAATAAACAATGTTTATCAATATCTATATAACTACAATTCTTGCATGACATAGGATTCAGACTCCCAATATTCAAAGGCAGTTTTTAATGCCCGTGTAGTAGGAGGTTTTTCCAAATAAGGATAGAATATGTTCAGGTGTAACTAAAGACACAAAACTATTCAAAGTTCTTTTAACATAGGTGAGAATTTTTTATCAATTTCTCAATTAGGAAGCTAAAATAACAGATTGTCCGGGGAAACACCGGAAAATCTGGACATCTCTCCCCCAGAACCATCCATGATCACCCCCCTGAGTTACGTCCCTGCGATGTGAATTCCCAAATATATATATTTTTAGATTATGTGTTAAATTAAATATCTGCTTGCAAAACTAGAGCGGCATCTACTATTTTTTTTTCTTACAAAAAGGAGAGTATGTGTGCAAATCGTGGATCGAATATTATATTGCTCTAATAGTAAAAAATGTAAATCGCTAAAAAAAAGTGATTAAAAGTTGACCATAAGATATTTTAGTTATTTGATTGACTTTATTGAAGTCAATTATTTACTTGTAAAATATGATAATATATTTCATTTTTAAGCAAAATATTTAAAAAATAGTAACAAGAAGTGTTAATTATAAATTAAATAATTAGCTGATAGAACAAAAAAAATTTATTGAAAATAACAAATTTTACAAAAGTAGACATTGTTTTAACAACATGGGTATCAACTTAATATAATTATTCACAAAAAAAACGTTTTTAAACATATTTTTAATGTTATTCGCTTGTCAGGTTGTTTCTTTTTATAGTTATTTTTACCTCCCTTGAATGGAAGGGTCGTTCTTACCTTCTTCATTTATAACTAGACATTGGCTTTCTGGTTGTTTTTCGTAGGATGGTATAAAATCTGGATCACGAAGAGAATCATCACTGTCCTCAAAGAAGTAAAAACCTTCGATTTCCTTTGTTGAAGTTGATCTAAGACTTAGCTGAATAAATAAATATTATTCTAACACTACATCTATTAATACACAATAAAACGAGCAAATGATAATGACAGAGTGGGTATTATAATGTTCTAACAACCTAACAAATTTGGAACATTTTGAGGTTGAGCCGGTTCTGGAGTATAATTTGAGTATATCGCTAAAGAAGGACAAGTCGATAACAAAAGGTTTTTGCGCATGCGCAATCTTGCTGGGAGGGAAGGCATCTGACTGGCGAGCCGTGCGCTCAGACCTATTTTTTCGCTCATAAAACTTAACTTTTGTTTGCGCACGAGATAAGCTGTACGAATCTAAGATATTAAGCGACATGCTCAAAATACAGTCCAGAACCGGCTCGGCGCCATTTTTGTTGTTGTGTTTCAAGTTTTCTCTGTGAAATCCTTATTGTTGTTTTCTTTGCTATTGTAGATTGTGGGTGTTTAATATTTATGGATTTCTAGTTTTTGTGTAGTTTGGTGAATTGTGTTTGTGCTTTTAGTGACTCAGATACTCAGATACTCGGATTGCAACACAATGACTAGTAACAGCCGTTGAATGATTTTAGTATACCCAAAATTTCTATGACCTACCTCCATTATGTGTAGTTAAAAAAGATTATTAAGAAAAGTTATTTTAATTTTAAAGTTATATTCAAATAGAAAATTTCGCTTAAAAAGGAGAAATTAATCGTTTTAAAGTTGCCACAGTGGATCTTTGCCCGTGCGTCATCAATCAACGATCAGGACTCGACGTGGTTAATAACTCTGCATCCTTGTTTATTACAGTAACAAGTTTGAATAAAAGCATAAAAGAACGTTTCCAAAATTCCGCAATAATATAACGTGCTAGACAAGGATAAAACTATAAACGTCAGTTAATTACTTTCTTTATTTGTTTAGTTGACAACCGTTGTATTTTAGAACGTCATTGTCAACCTTATTTTGATCTGCCAATCTAATTTGTATTTTGTAAATCTGTGTGCCTTAGAACTGTTCCTGCTTCTAAAAATAGTTTTTTTAGAGGTAATTATACCCACAATCTGTTTTGGCGGTAAGTATTTATGGATTTTTATAATAACTAATTTATTTATTTTAAATATTCTGACCGTGAAAGTTCTTTGAAACGTTTACGGCAGTGGCTAAATTCCCTTAAATGAAAGGATGTTAAAAATTTGACTTTTGCGATTTTAATAGTCAATAAAACACCAAACTTTTGTAGATTTTAAGCTTTAAAAATAGTATTAAATGTATAAACATTTGTTTGTCAATTTATTTTAGATAATAGAGAATGCCGGGCAAAACTTAAAATAAATAATAATTTTTCGTGATATTATGTAGGTACGTCAAACGGTAGGCAGGCACGTCCATTTTATGAACTTAACTTAGTTTTGACTTTTTCGTCTCGTAATTTTGATTTGATTCATACGATTTTGATGACGTAAAAGTGATGACGCACGGGAAAAGAACCACTGTGGCGACTTTATATGATTTTTTCAGGTTTTTGTGAGGTTAAAGGACAATAAAGAAAAAACTTTGTAGTTTCAGGAATAAATATACCGCTTGAAAGATAGTTTAAGTTGGTTAAGTATCTCAAAATTTTAGTTAGGTACATGAAATATTTTTGATTTAATCAATCGGTGTAAGAATATTTGAACAAATAAATTTTTATTTAATAGTAGAGAGGTGCCTACTCTAAATGCTTTGCACTGGACTTTTTTCTTGATTTTGTTGGTATTTTAAATTACGTTAAAAAAAATTTAAAAAGAGGTATACGACACGATTGGATATTTCCAATCAATTAATTAACAATTCAATTTCATTTGAATTCAAATCAAAAGATCCGACAACGATGATGCCAAAGGAAAAGAAATTTTCAAGCTTTTAGCGACAGGAAACGCGTAACATTTGCTTATCTATTTGCGTTTTCAAAGGAATTAAAATATTTATTGATAGTAGATGTATCTTTGATGGTTTCTAGTTCTCGTAAGTGTTTACGTCTCATCAAAATAATCTGACTTTGCTTTTGGCTCTTTCTGTTTATTTACCGAAGATAAAAGACTTAATCGGTGCTTTTAAGTAATCAAACATATCATCCTTCATCAGGAAAAAAGTTATTTACCAGATTTACATAGTGGCGTTTGTCAGTATACATTTTAATACCCTCTGTTTATGGCTGCAACATAAACACAGTTGAATAGATAAAACGAATTGCGTGTACTTTTAGATAAAATACTTAAATAAAAAAAGATTAACATTTTATTATATTTAATGCAGGTGGCGCAGGCCACTTTTGCCTTGTAACTTCTAACCTGAAGTGATTATAAAATTGCAGGGTGCAGATTGGCACCCCTTTGTCAAGTATAATTAAAACAAAAACTTTTCTTTAGGCCAACACTTTTTAATTAAATTAAATTATAATTCTAAAGCTACTGTCTTTAATACTATTATGTGGACAGACAGCAACGAAGAACTGATACGGTTTTTGGAACATATTAATAGTATAAGACAATTCATTCTACCTTTTCTTGATGTTCTCGTCAAACGAAGTGCTGAAACATAACAACTTCAGTGTACAGGAAACCCAATCACATGGAGCAATGCCTTAATCACGGATCGAATCATTCAAACTCCATAAAACAGGGCATAATTCAAACTCTTTATCATAGAGCATCTAACGTTTGCAACAATCCGGAAGACCTTAATGCTGAAATTTCAAACATCAAAAAAGATTTAAAACTGAATGGTTACCCTGAAACCTTTGTAACTAAAAGCATCTCAAACCTTAAAAATCACGAAATAAAAACTAATACAGAAACGAAAGAGGAGCAAGTATTTCTTACAATACCTTATGTTAAGGAGTTTCTGAAAAGATTAGAAGGATAACCAAAAACTATAATATTAAAACAGCCTTCAAATCCGGAAATATGCTTAGAAGCTTTCTTAGAAAAGTAAAACCCCCTCGTAATGAAAACACAAAAAATTGTTTCAATCTATCAAATCCCTTGCGAGTGTGGCGAATCGTACGTACGAGTTAAAGAATATCTAAAACATGCCTACTTAAAGAGGAAACTTCGAGATCAGGTATAGCGGAACATGTATGGATCAACCAGCATAATATACAGTGGTCAGAAGCCAAGGTTTGGGACACGGAACAGCACTGAAGAAAACGAAAATTCAAAGAAGCAGCTTTCATGAATCAAAATACCCATATTTTTAATAAACCAAGTATAGATATCCCCAATATCTGGAAACCTCTTCTTGTCCAAAACCAACAGCCCAAACTTCACACTCCAATAAGCACGTAGGCGGAGTCATCAAGCTTTATTGCACATGGATAATATTTAAGACAGTAGCCTTAGAATTATAATTTGGTTTACACCTAAAAACGGTTAGAGATACTAACTAACAGAAATGCTGTGTTAAGTAACAAAATAAAGACAATAGAAGTCCGACAAGGCAATTTCTTTGAAATCATATTTATATTGCTGAAAATATGAAAAAATATTTTTTATGTTAATAGTATTAAAGAAATAGTTGATGCTATCGAGATTGGAAATGAATTGGTTGGTTGGTTGGTTAAAGGCGGGGGTCGGGTTCGACGTGTGGCCCAAGCTTCTTACACTGCAGCCTTCTGGCTTATTGTGCGCCCCAGTCTTGTTAGAAAAGATTTGTTGCTTCTACGAGGTCCAGTAGTTTTCTTCCAAGTTTGTCGTGCGGGAGGTTATCGCCACGTCGAATGTTTCCGAAGATTTTGAATCTTTTACGGTTTAGCGCTTCGCAGCTATATATGATATGGGAGGCGGTTTCATCCTCTTCGCCGCAAAGTCTACATTCAATGGGTCCATTATAGACTCCCATTCGTTGAAGGTGTTTTCTTAAGTAACAATGGCCTGTTAGTAGGCCGGTCACTTGCTTTAGCTGGATACGCGTCAAGAGTAGCATTCCAGCTGATAGCTTCTTCGAGGGCCTATCGATGACGGCCCGTGCGTGTGCCTGGCCAGGTGTACCATTCCATCGAGATAGATGTTGTTTTTGCGCCCATCTGTCTAATGTTGTTTTGGTTTCCTTTTTTGATATTCCAAGGGCGGGTTCTGGGCCCCTGAAATTTTGAGCAGATCCGGTTTTTGCCAGTTTATCTGCTTTTTCGTTGCCTTTTATCCCTGAATGGCCAGGAACCCATAGGAGTTCGACCCTGTTGTTTCTGGCTGCCAGGTCTTTTAGGTCGTTAAGGTACTGGGAAACTAAGAAAATGAATTAATATGTCCTAAAATTAGGGACTGCATTTTTTAATATCATTAAAGAATTCCGAGAAGTGTCATTAGGAGAAATAAAATTAAAAATTATACAACTCAAATCAAACAATAATAAGAAAATAAAGAAAAAACTAAAAGTGTTCCTCCACAAAATTTAATAGAATATAGAAATTCTTTATGGGTCTCTACATGTTTTGAACGTAGAAACGTTCATTATCATGAGACAGAAAATTTATATAATGCTGATGGTATTAGCAGAAGAGAAAATGGTATAAAACCTTAACCCATTAGCGCCCAGCGTCCTATTTATAGATCACTTTACAAATCACGTCGTTCTGCCGTCTACGATGCATCAAACGAATACATACCCAGTTTTATTATCAGTTAGGACCACCTTATAATAACAAATCTTTGTGATTAGATTATACAGACTTGTTGAATTGAGTAGTGCAGCTATTCATTTCTGCTATTTTTAGTTCTTGTGCGCCTCTAGCTATTTTGTGGTATATCTTTGATTTGCTTGCAGGTAGGTAATTTTTTTTTTCTTATTTAGTTGTAAAAATAAAAAATAAAGACTACCATAAAGTAATATTGACAAAATTTTAAATACATTTTTTTTTATACTTGAGAAAAACTAGCGATCTATCAATAGATCACTGGGCTTTCCAGGTATAACATTTTTAAATAGTTATAAAAATGTTCTAAAATATTTGTTCTTTTTTTTTAGAATTATTGCAATGGATAGAAATAAAAATGTTTTTAAAAACTTGGAAGATGCTGTTGACTATCTATAATCAGAACAAATTGACGCAGATATACTAGTGTTGCCTCCTGAAGTTGACGAACTCACGGATGAGGAAGTTATCAATGATGAAGATACTGGTACTCCTACAGTAAAGGATTTTGCTGGCTTTACAGAAGTACTTCCACATTACATTGTAGAAGATAGTGATGAAGAAGATAATCTACCGTTAGAACGTTTACTGCCGCATTTACAGAAAAAGCGCAAATTAGAAGAACCGGAAAAACGTATTGCAAATTGGACTAAAATGGACCCTACATACGATGCTTTTGCGGTCAAACCACTAGCATCAGCTCCACGATAGAATCAAGAACAAAAAGCTCGAGTTCCAGTTCCTCAGCCACGATTGATTCAAAACTATAATAAATTTATGGGAGGAGTGGATCATCACGATTGGCTGTTGGAGAAGCACAGTATTGCAATTCGGGGCAAGAAGTGGTACTGGTGTTTATTTACGAGAATAATAGATATGGTACCATATCTTAAACTAGGTCATGGAAGAAATGTTTTCAAAGGTCGACCATTCAGTTTTCCTTCAACCTTTAAAACACTTGTTTTAGATAATGTACGACAAAAATCAAAGACGCTGCCAGTATCCATCTTGTAAAAGTCGGCCGCTTACATTTTGCAACAAATATAATGACTATGTACTAAACGTTTTTCGAATTTTCATAAAAAATAGTTTTTATCTAGAAATAAAATTCATTTAAAAATATATAAAATGATATTCTTTTTTGCCCAGCGATCTATTTATAGATCAGCCCTTTTTTCAAAAACCACCAATCACTTAAACTTTTGAAGGTGTAATCTAACTAACGATTATCATTTGTAACTAAAAAATTCATATTTCATAAAATTTTTCAAAAAAAAAATTATTTGGGCGTTAATGGGTTAATGGAGCTTTTATGGCATTGAAATGTAGAAGTGACATATAAAAAAGGTTGAGGAGAGTTAAAACATGCTGAGCATGTGAAGAACGTTAGTAAAAGAAGTCTAAACAACCAAATAAAATGAGGAAGCAGAAAAAAGGCCTTTTAAAGAGAAGGTTTTTTTGTAAAATTTTTGACATGTCTGTAAGACAGTATAAAGATAAGAATTGTCATTTGTAGAAGTCATAATGTCAAAATTGTTGAAGAATGGTTTTTGGGGTACTGGGGGTTAAATTTAAAGTAGATAATTTTTATTTACTGATTTAAAAATGCATTTAAATTCCCGATAAGAAAACACTTCAACCATGAAAATAATAGATACACGCGGTTTTCCCAATATTATTGCGACTAAACGAAACCACTAAAGATTACAGCTCGATTTATGAAAAAGATTTAACACATTTACTTTTTAAGTGGATCACCGCATTTGTGCTATAAATATTATGTGCTCATAATTAGTATTTTCTAGGACCACCCAGAGCCTCTGCGTTTTGTATCTGTTTTTTCGTGCTGCTTTTAAAACAAACCACTAGAAGCGGTGTCTTTTATGTCAAAAGCATTAAACTTGATATTTTCAAACATAAATAAATCTTGGTATCTTAAGATGAGGTCCGCATGTATACAGCAGATTACAACAGATACATTAGAGTGAAAAGAATGGGCGTGCAAAATATAAAGCCCTCATTTGTCATATTTGAAAATGGCTCTGCCAGATCGTATCGTAAAACTAAAAAATATGTTTTTCTAATTTTGTATCATAACAAATCTATTACGATACGCATTTGCGTATCGTAATGAAGCTATTTCGATACGCATTTTTTCTTTATTTGATGTTAATAACATTTAAATGTTTTATTTCATTGACTTGCGCGGCCTTTGTGATTTACGAAAAATAAAACTTTGATTTAAATAAATAAATATCCAGCACAGACAAACAATTTTAACTTTAGTGTGAAACCTCATAATAACAACGAGGACAAATTATTTCCAATTAATATAAAATGGCACAACTGTAAATTTTTCTTGTCCACGTTTTTTTCTGAGGAAATTAATCAATTTTTTATTATTATTTTAATATACAATTTTATTAGTTTCTATTCTAGAAAACTTCGCCGATGTGTGTAATCTTTCAGTTATTATTCCAGCCTACTATGAAGGTAATTATTTTTTATTGTTTATCAAATTGATTTTACACTTCCTTACCTATTTTTTATATAGGAATATAGGAAATGTAAGTTTACAATAAATAAATTAACATGAAATATTTCACATTCATAATAGGTGTTGGTTAACAAGCCAATCTTAACAAAATATCACTGAGCAACGTGCAGATAACTGCAACACATTTGTGCCCGAGGTAGTACCTAACAATCTATCAGTTACGAACAGATAAGTTTAGTCTCTTGAAATGATAATTTTAACATTTTTGTTTTACTGAGTGGATTAAAAATTATAACATAATGGCACAAAGATAATGGTTTGAGCTAACTCGATAAGTAGATACTTGGCCATCGGCCATATTTTACAGAGAAATTTAATGTCTACCCGATACTGTTTCTTTTGTTTCAGAGAATGCTGTAAGAATCACCTGATAGTTTATGGATCGTTTAGTACGTGTCTCAATGCATCCTAGTGCTTGTGTTTTATACAGTATTTGTGATAATATTATATGAATTGAGACAATTCCAGATGAGTGAGACCTGTGAGACGTAACCTAAGGACATTAGTTTATTCTAAACAGTTATTTTTTGTTATGGTTGTCAATGCAGTTTTTATTTATAAATAAACGTAGAAAACATTATTCACGATAATGTGCTTTCATCTTTATTTTCTAAATCTTGGTTAATATAAAAATGTGCATTATTTATTCCATAAAATAAAAACTTTTTTGGGTCTTTTTATTGATTTAATTTGTGATTTAATAATATTTATATTGAATCACAAATTAAATCAATAAAAACTCGTTCATAAGTTAATAATTAAATTGAAAAGTCCTAAAACCGCTGTTCAAATTTCCCGCCATTGCGCCTCTGATGGCCGGCGGGCATACTAACATCCCTCTCTCTCTCTCTCTCTCTTCTTTCTCCCTCTACTGTGTTTCGATTTGTTAACAAGGAGTTAACATTTCTAACCCTATAAATTTTCTTTGACTAATACTAATAATATATACGGCGCGCGGCGATTGTGCCGATAGCTACGAAACCCCCCTCCCCCCAACGTGTTGTGAATTATAGTTTCTAACGGATACAATTCGTTTATTCGTTTTTTGAGAATTCTGCCTTCTTAACTGTAGTGAAAGCGCTTTACGGGGAATAAAATGCAACGCATTGAGAAAATACCATTAAATTGTTAACAAAACTGCTCTATTAAAAGTAGTTCATATTTCAACAAGACTGTGCTGCTAATCGAACTGATTAGGTACTACCAATAAAAACACTGTTCTAGCAAATCTGGAATTGATATACTTAACACTAAAGCGGCTTTGATACACTAGCAACTTATTTAATATGGGTTAATACAAAATAAGCTATCAATACAAACTATACAGTGTCCGCAAGAAAGTTCGCATCA
Organism: Polydrusus pterygomalis; assembly: GCA_963969555.1. Classification (NCBI taxonomy): domain Eukaryota; kingdom Metazoa; phylum Arthropoda; class Insecta; order Coleoptera; family Curculionidae; genus Polydrusus; species Polydrusus pterygomalis. Next base: position 30,089,798 of record OZ018379.1, read on the forward strand.
AATGGGATTTTTTTTTATTATTAGGTATAGGTAAAAATTGAAAAAGCAGTTAGTTTTTGCTTACCTAAAAACCAAAAATGACGTATACTGAAGCAGCTGCACGACTTGCGTTACCTGTCAAATTTGACATTTTTAATAAAATAGGTTCAAAAATGCCATTATTTATCAAAATATCGAAAAACTTTATTCGAGAAAGTTGTTTATTTAGGCATTTTTAGCCTCTGTACAAAATTTTAATAGTCTAATACAATTTTTATTTTTTGCCAGATTCTTGAAAATTTTGATCAACCCTCGTAGATTCACTTTTATACATCGATGTAAAATCATTTGCCTTTACTTCATTTGTAATCTTAATGCAATTTTGTGTAAAATTTTTGTTTCCAATTATTTATTTTGCTTCAAGAACTGAAATTGTTATTGATCAGTATGTAATGTTTGATGCAAAGTTTATCTAATTACATCAGTTTTGTCAAAACCGACGTCTATCATTTTTCTTAAGTTAGTAAATAGATGTACAAGAAGAAAATATTAGGAAGCTTTCGTTGAAATTTTACTTAATTAATATTAAATTAAATTAATTATATTAAACTATATTTTTGTTGAATAAAATGTTTCGAGCGATTAATATTTATTCTTTTTGATCCAATATTAATTAAGTAAAATTTCAACGAAAGCTTCCTAATATTTTCTTCTTGTACATCTGTTTACTAACTTAAGAAAAATGATCAACGTCGGTTTTGGCAAAACTGATGTAATTAGATAAACTTTGCATCAAACATTACATACTGATCAATAACAATTTCAGTTTTTGAAGCAAAATAAATAATTGGAAACAAAAATTTTACACAAAATTGCATTAAGATTACAAATGAAGTAAAGGCAAATGGTTTTACATCGATGTATAAAAGTTAATCTACGAGGGTTGATCAAAACTTTCAAGAACCTGGCAAAAAATAAAAATTGTATTAGACCGTCAAAATTTTGAACAGAGGCTAAAAATGCCTAAATAAACAACTTTCTCGAATAAAGTTTTTCGATATTTTGATAAATAATGGCATTTTTGAACCTATTTTATTAAAAATGTCAAATTTGACAGGTAACGCAAGTCGTGCAGCTGCTTCAGTATACGTCATTTTTGGTTTTTAGGTAAGCAAAAACTAACTGCGTTTTCAATTTTTACCTACCTATACCTAATAATAAAAAAAAAATCCCATTTGATGCGGACTTTCTTGCGGACACTGTATGTCTTAGCAAACCTGTTGTATTAGTGTAGAAAATTTAAACTATATTTATTTTATTATTTTTACTGAATGGGTATATTATATTACTATACTATTATGTATACTATTTAAAGGCTGCAGATAAAGTAAATTCCTAGGTGTTACCTGCCAAATCCAGACTAAGGTCCGAAAAGCAATACGAACATTTTGTTACATGGTGTAAGGAGAAAGGGGCGAAAACCTATAAGGAAGAGAATATTAACATTCATAATAATTAGTAGCTTTTTAGTTAAACTTTTATATATTATAATATGTTGAAATAAAACAATTTTTGGAAAATAAGTAAGTATGTAGGTATACCTTTTTGTATATCTATACGGTCGTAGAAAAAATAATGTTCCTAACTCATGCGTAAAGTGTCTTTCCCGCCCTTGACCGCTTGCCCGGACTCTCTCTGTACTTTCCGCACTTGTTAGGAAAATAACTATTTTTTGCAACAAATTTTAAGTAATTTAAAAAAAAATTGAACGAAACTAAAAATATATATTATGCTTTACTCCACCCTTCTTTGCAGATTATCATTACATCCCTATTGAACTTAACTGATGTTAAACAAACCAAGATGTTTAACCAGATACTTTTGTATTGAAAACGGACCCATACACTAACAAGTTTATTATTTGTTTGTAAAAAAGGAGGATACCACTGACAGCATACGTTCCAACAGAAAATGTTATCTTATTTAGTTGATCGTAAAATTACAAAATAAGGAACTTAATACTTTTGTGTCCGCGTATTGTTCGTTTGTTTGTATCTGGCTTATTATCTACAACCTAATATTAAAGATATTTAGTTACACCCCATTCAATTCGAAGGCAATAACAGTTGCACTTTTTGTACGTTAACAGGGTGGAAATACAAAAAGCGGCTTGTTCATGTGAATTCAAATTTAAACTTTTGTATATGCTCGCATCTAGGTATATAAAAAATGTTGTGATATAAAACATTTGGTGTTTCGGTCAGGTATCTTAGAAAAAAAATAACCGTTAAGGGTATATCGGCTTCATTTTTACATGTATCAGATTCATGACTGTTGTGCTCATCAGTGCTGGATTTACCATTAGGCTGAGTAGGCTGGAGCCTAGGGCGGCAGGTTTTAGGGGGCGGCAAATTTGGCCCAAAAATTTTTTTTTGTCTTACAGAAATAAATGGTACAATCTTTATTCATGGTCGACGGGTAGTATTTTTTTAAATAAACTTTATTGTTGGCAGTGTCTGTTAATGGGGATAAAAAAAAGGTAGTTGGAACTTTACTGGCTTTGCAGAAAGAAATTTCATTTTCAATAAAAATAAGTAGGTAATCATAAATTTTTAAAATATTTACTAAAAATTATTTACCAAATTTGGGCGTGGTCTTAAAAAATTTTCGCCTGCGGCGCATTTCGCCTGCAACAGGCTTTTTCTTTCCCGAACACTTCACCTGTTTCACAACTCACGAGCCGTCACTGAAGGGCGGCAAAAATTGAATAGCCTACTAGCGGCAAATTTGTAAATCCGCCACTGGTGCTCATATTATAAAACAAAAAGCGGCAGGTGCCTATATAATTTTTGCGCTTTCGCAATTTATCATAAAAATAATTATTGTTTAAAATTGGTAAAGATTTTTTGCTCCATTGATAAGTAGGATTTTGTTTTGTAACACCAATTTAAAGTATATTTTTTCCAAGATAGACATGTAATTATTTTTTTTAAGACCGACCAGAAAATATACACTTTCTGGACAATTTTTTGTCCAGAAAACAACGTTTTGTCGATCAAGACCGGAAATTGGACGTGAGGGACCGGCAAAGGATTTTTCCGGTCCCTGTTTTTTCATTTTTTCAATCGCTCTTTGATAATACAATCTACCTTGATTTCTATGATAACAACATTTCGATGAAAGGCCGAGTGACAGTTCGTTGATTTTTAATTTGTTGTTTATGTCAAACTAGTTTTGAATTATCCGACACGGAAAATGAGATTTCAGAAAAAATTTTGAAAGCAGCAAGGAAAGCGACTTACGATATATTGCCAGTAAAATCAAAAGCCCGTTACCAGAAGTCTACGACGCATTTAAAAATAATATAAAATAAAATAAAGAATTAAATGTATATCGAAGTGTCGGTCTATTGAACGTCACGCAACCGAAAATTAGTGTTTTGCAGGTCTCTCACTTTCCGGTCTTGTAACGTAAATTACTATTCTGACTTTAATATGTATTTTTCTGAGCTTGAAGTATAAAAAAAGGAAAAGCAGGAGTTTTAATATGTTAGTCGGGAGGCGGGACATTTATTGAAAAATCGGGAGCCTCCCGCCTAAATCGGGAGGGTTGGCAACCCTAAAGGAGAGTTCTGCAAAAAAATAAAGAAATTAAGTAAATCACATTGTGTTAGGTAGTGTTTTTTCATCTTATATTTTACCGTGGTTTTAGAACCTAATTTGATCGGTACAATTTCGGTATTTTTTGTTATATCTCGTAGAACAAGCATACTCCGATTTTAAAAATCTGCGTTTTGGACATAACTGACGATATCCCGTTAATCACTATTTACGCAGCATGTTTTCTATCGCATGCATTCATTTGGTTTATTTCTTGAAAAGGAAAAATAATAAATGACCCGAAGATATACACTGGGTTAAGAAAAAACAACAACGATCCTTAATATTGATAAAATATTCCTTTTAATGATTACTTTTTTTAAAATGGCTAATATACCTAAATACCGTATATGAAATGCTGGAGAATGGCATCTCCCTACATCCGAAAATATTTTTTTGTTTGCTGTTGTAGGAGTAGAAAGGCAAATTTTTTTTTTAAATTCCCAACTGATGACATCTAAATATCACAACTATTTCAGTTACTAATAGTATTAATTGGGGGGGGGATCGGCACCCCTTCTTCTTCCCCCGATCGTTTCGCTACGTATAATCTTCAATAATATAATATATGCCTACCGGAAGTTATGCGAATAAGCAAATAAACAAAGCATCAACCAGGCATTATACTATATTATATAAATGGCGTACAATAAAGATACAAAACATCTTGGCCTATTACATTTATTAAGCTGTCAACTATATTAAATTGTTCTGGACAATGCTGGTTACAATTACTGGCTAAGTGTATCAACAAAGCAATGTAGATAAACGCTTGTTAAAAAAAAGAAGAGGTCTGCTTTTACCTTTGTTATGGATAACTGTGCCAGAACATTTTTGATCTTTTCCTTATTATCAATATTTCTGCCAAATTTTTGTTAGACATTTAAAATGTTCAGTTTCACAATACGAGATATAGGTACATAGGAAAGTTTCAGCTATTATTAAAAGTACTAATTTTTTTGTAAGAAACTGAATATGTTTAATAATATTATATAATAATTAGTAGATACTATATTGTCCGCGAAAATAATTAAAAAGTAAATATTGTGTCATATCGGACAAGTGTGTAACTGTTTTTAATAATGGAATACACAGGGATCCAAGTACAATGGATACCCTGGGGGCGGGTAGACCACGACGGCCGTTTCGTCCTTGTTGGGACTCTACGGGCAGTCATAACCGTGTATTCCAATATAAAAAACAGTTACACACTTGTCCGATATGCTACAATATTCACTTTTTAATTATATAATAATATTATTAGTAATAACAATATATTACTTAGAATTATGTACAATAATTCTAACACAATATTTGTGCACCACACTAAAATAGTAGTAGAACACTTTATTAGGCTTTATACCGTGCGAGCAAAAATTATTGGCATTAAAGAAGGCTTGGTTTAGATCACAATGGTATGCGGAGACGATATATCTAACCAAATCTAGGTTAAAATTTTGTCAAATTCATATTATAAAATAAGCAGACAAATACAAATTTATTTTTGTTGTTTAGAAAATCAACAAAGTAAGAATATACAGAAAGAAAAAGAAAAATAATTACATAAATTGCTGAAATTGGCCACCGCCATGCTGCAAGCATAAATTCACACGGCTCTTCATATTTTCGAAATTGTTGACCAGCATCTCTGGAGAAATGTTACCACATTCTTGGATAATCGTTTCTTGTAATTGTTCTAAATTTGCAACTGGTGTTTTAAAAATAGTGTTCTTTAAATGAGGAAAAACGAAGTAATCCATAACCGTTAAACGTAGTTCGTTGTCAAGTAATTGCTCCACAAATGGATTCAAAATATTGTCTCTATACCGCTGTGCTGTAACTGTGTCATGGAAAAAAATAGAAACAACAATTCTTCTTCGGGAAACAGCTAACCAGACACCAATTTTTTGAGGGTGCAAAAAATGGGGATTTTCACTACTCTACATGCGTGTATTCTGAGAATTCACATAACCGGAGAGGTGGAACCAGGCTTTATCCGAAAAAAATGTCAGGTCTAATAAATTTATTTATTTATTTATTTATTTTCAACAAAACAGCATCTATAAGGATGAACATATAAATTTAAAGAAAACACATGAATGAACTTACTGTTAGTTGAAAAAAAGGACTACATTTAAGCAAAGGTGTATTTGCATACACACAGAGCTCACTCTTCCATGTAGCCATCATTTATTTCTAATAAATTTTGGGCAAACCATTGAGAGTAATTCCTGCGTCTTTCAAAATCTGTGGCTTGTATTTCTTGGAATACTTGCACTTTATAAGGAAATAAATTTAGCTGCTTCTTAAGAATAGTCCTGCATGTTCCATAAGATCTTCCCACTTCTTGGGACAGGCGTCTTATACAATTTGTTGGCGTATTTTGCATTATTTCACGAACGTTTGCAACAAGTTCTTATGTTCTTACAGATGGTCTTCCTGCTTCTTTTTTGTGTTGTATAAAACCTGTCTCCTTGAACACAGCCACGGTTCTTTTCAGGCAATGATAAAAATCCCCAGCAATAAAAACAACGTTAGGAAAATGCTCGTGAAAATTGTCCATGCACAAACCCGGATTGTATTGCCACTCACCATTTACTCTAACCCCGTTTCAAAAATACGCTTTAACCATGAAAGTTTTGTGCTGTTCCGTAAAGCCCATTTTGTGATTTGTTTAAGAAATTGGAAAAATTAGCGATGAATCAAATTACTTGTAACGACTATGATACTAAGATGACGGAATAACTGATTGATTGTTAATTCAGGTAGTTCAAGGCCCTCTTTGATGCAAATAATTTTTGCTCGCACGGTAGATAAGTACGAATGTACGCCGTTTTCTAGCTAAATCAATTTAACGTTTTTTTACTGTGTAGAAAATAATTTCACTTCAGGTAGCGAGCACTAAACTTAGTTGATATTTAGAAAACTAAAAGGTATTGTTGAGCTAAAAAAAATTCAGAGGCTCTTAAAAACTTATCGTTTAATCGCATTACATCTTTGGTTTAGGATTGCGTTGTTCAAGGTAACACGTTGCAACCACAAGTAACTACACTTACCTACCTATTCATCTTTTATTAAGATGGTAGAAACTTCCTATAGTCACTTAACACTAAGAGGATTTTTTCTTATTTTTATATAATTGAGGCATTGTGTAATATTTTAAATCCTGTTTCCTAAATTTACCCAATTGGACACAATAGATATTTTAACGCTGTGACAGTTTGACGAAAGTGTAAAATTTCGAAGAAAATTGTGAATAAAATGAAACCTAGATTAAGTTTAAGATAACTAAATCTGTGGAACTACTTAAAAATTACAAATTCACCATTAAAAATTGTTATTTATTTTAAATGTTTACTTAAAATGTAGTCTTCATTATCAGAAGAATTCAATTCATCCGAACTTTTCATTCTAACAGCCTTATTTGTAGTATTATCTTGCCATGTCTTTCGAACCTCCACTTTACTGTAGATTTTAAGATCTGTTTCTTTCAAAAATACAGGTCGTATTAATAAGGATTATTCTCGTGTCTTTTAAATTCCGTCAGAAACGACAACCTCTTTGTAGCCACATAATATGGCACTTTCATCAAATACTTTTTATTTGATATTCTTTATTTTCTCCACTTTAATTTAAGATTGTAAAATCAAATCTAGACTCTAAGACTGTTTCTTAGAAAGTGTAGAGTAACATGAGCTCATACAATCATAATATATTATTAGTAGTAGTAGTAGTAACATGTTTTATTTAGCAAAAAGCTACAATTAAATATTTTTTAATACATTTTTCATAACACATTTTTATAGATTTATTTTTAAATTTTAAAACGCAACCTTCTTTTAACAAAAACAGAGAAAAAAGTTAAACATTTTGGAAATTTTATCAAATATTACGTATCATTTTGTTTTTTAATTAAATGTAATTTTAAAGTTTTTTAAAAAAGTTTTAATGATTTTTGAGATTTAATAGATGTTTCCTCGGATGTTTCCAAATTATTATATTCTATCAAACCTTTATAAAAAATAGATTTATAAGCTAATGTTTTAGACACTCTATCCACATACATTTTTTGATGAGTTCTTGTTTTATAATTATGATGGTCATAATTAAAAGAACACATTTTTTTTGAACAATCAGGCAATAAATTATTTTTAATTTTATGTATAAAGATACATACTAAATAAATAATTAAATTTCTGACTTTACTGACTCTAAATTTTTCAACATAAAATAAATTTTTGTATATTTAATTTGTCACAATTTAAAATAATCCGCATTGCCTTATTTTGTAAAATTTGTAATTTATGTTTCAGCTGTTTTGAGCTGCTGCAAGTACCTCTTCCTTACTTATATACACAAAACGGTATCACGTTTGGTTGTATATGTCAATCCTCTGCATCAATTATAATTCAAATTGATCTATGATAGCAAGAAAGTTCTGAGTCAAAAATTATTCTGATAGGGTTAGCTCAACTTCTAATACACAGTCTTCGACACAGTCAAGAAATGAAAAACGCACTTTGTGTTGCGTGTTCGCTATGTTTTATTCTCATACCCTGTGCAATCAGAGCCAGCTACTGCTACAGGGCCCCCGCAAGGATTAGCGGCGCCCTTTAAGTAATATACTTTTAGGATATAAGTACCTTATTTAACACTTTAGAACATAATATTTTGTTCTTAATGGAATAACAAAAATTTTCAAACTAAAACTTTATTCTTCATTGAATTAGATAAAAAGACCCAACAGAAAAAAACAATGCCGATTAAAGAGATGTCAGAGTGGCCCTGGATACCTTGCAATAAAATTTTTAAATTGTCTTCCACATAATCTAAGAAATCTACCATTGAAGGAATTTAAAGCGAACATAAAGAAATAGTTAATTATTACTTAATTCTATACATTTGAAGAATTTCGCGAGGAAAGCTATAAATATCACAGGATTTCCTGGCTAACGACCTATCGCCAGTAGAAGAATTTTTTAATTGTGAATTTCAACTTGTGTTTTGGTCTTTTTTTAAAATAAAATAGTTTTAAATGGTTTTATCAAAAATTACATATTATATAATAATATATTTCAATGACGTATGTAATGCATTAGCATGTGCACATGAAAATAAATGATTTGATTTGAATAAATCTAAGAGCCAATTTTAAAATTATATAGATATTTTTCTAGATTTGGCTGATACAAATTCATTAATAATATTACGAAAATCAATTTTGTCAAAGATATCTTGCTCTATCGCTAAGATTGCTAAACCAGATACCTAACCTTTCTTGCAGCATACTCCCTCAAATAATTTTTAATTATTTTTACTTTTGAGCAGGATCTCTCACCAGAAGTAACAGACACAGGTAAAGATTCTTAATGATATGCGTATATTTGGTAGAGACGAAAATAGATTATTTTCAAATATATACTGTACAATGTCGAGAGGATTTGACGATCTCATTGAATAAGTCATTTGCTTCCACGTCAACCTCCTTCTTTTCCTGATCTGTTAGCTTTTGTTGTAGAGCATGACATTTTTTTAAAAGATCGTCGTCATTTAATTTTAAAATATCACCCAAAAAAAACCAAAAACATTGTCATAATCAGACAACATATTAAACCTACTAGTTAAAAAACTTCGTTTGATCAATTATTTTTTAAAATAAATTTATTTTATAAGCGATTTTTGGATCTTGAGGTGTCATCATCCCTCTGTTCATAATCGAACAATTTTGGTTTATACTTTCGTCTGACAGTATTTAACGCAGGAAAACTTTGCTCTATCTTAGGTTCAGGAGCTAGTTTTCCAGCTTGTGCAAGTATTTCCTCGAAAACTTTATCCTAATCATAATTCCTAAATGATCAAGTAGATTCTTTAACTGTTTGAAGGTTGGAGACAATGATGTTTCTTGAATGATGAAAGAGTTTTGGACTTCCATTGTCTTTATTTGTTTTAAATCACAACGTTTCAACTGGTAAGTATCTCCAGTCGTCTTCAGGTGAATACTGTATAACTGTGTCAGTTAGTTGTTGAGTTCATGGAAAATTCGATAGACTACAGTGTCACCAGTAAAGTCCGCATCTTTTTTTATTAAGAGCTTTAATCGAAATTTGACTTTGGCATCCAGTTATACTTCGATCCAGAGGAAAATTAGGCAAAAAAAAAGTAGTCACGTGATTCGCATTATCTGTCAAATTTTAATTTTTTCTAAAAAATAATTCAAAAGTTGGGTTATTTCTGAAAATACCGAAAAAAGCTTTTTAAAATGCAGTTTCTAGCTTACATGCAAAATTTCAGCTGCATAAGATAATTTTGATTTTTTACCTATATTTTGTAAATTGCACCACTTTTGCAAAATAAGAGTCAACGCAACCTACATAAAACTTCTTAGTTTTGACAATGCTTTATTTCAGATACATTTTCTTTAAAGTAGCGCCATATTAATATGTGTTTTTCTACAAAATCAAAATTGGGCTATTTAAATTTGGTCGCAAGTGATGCAAAGTTTAATTGTTTTGAACCCTGTATAAGGCAACTTCATAAAATAAGTATTTTTGAAAACGTAGTTTGTGTCTAAAAGTAATACACCTTAATATTAAGACAAAAAAGAACGTAGTGTCATCAGTAAAATGTTCATTAAGTGGAAAATAAATTTTAGTTTAACTTAACGTAAAGTTTATCTATTTTCAACGATTTAATTTAAACCCCCTTTACATTATTTTTTGTTTTTTTTTACTTTCAGACACAAACTACGTTTTCAAAAATACTTATTTTATGAAGTTACCTTATACAGGGTCAAAAACAAATAAACTTTGCATCACATGCGACCAAATTTTAATAGCCCAATTTTGATTTTGTAGAAAAACACACATTTAATATGGCGCGGCGCGACTTTAAAGAAAATTTATTTGAAATAAAGCATTGTCAAAACTAAGAAGTTTTATGTAGGTTGCGTTGAGTCATTGAGTTATTTTGCAAAAGTGGTGCAATTTACAAAATATAGGTAAAAAATCAAAATTATCTTATGCAGCTGAAATTTTTGCATGTGAACTAGAAACTGCATTTAAAAAAACTTTTCTTATAGTTTTTTTCGATATTTTCAGAAATAACCCCACTTTTGAATTATTTTTTGGAAAAAATTAAAATTTGACAGATAATGCGAATCAAGTGACTACTATTTTTTTGCTTAATTTTCATCTCGATCGAAGCAGAACTTGATGCCAAAGTCAAATTTTAAATAAAGCTAAAATCCCATATGAAGCGGACTCTACTGGTGACACTGTATTGGTCTTTAAATTATATTTATTAACTGTAAGTGAACGGAAAAACAGTCATAGATTAAAACACGTGATTAAAAAACGAACCGTTGACCCTTTTGATATTTGTGGGTGATAGGGAATTATTGGGATGAAGTGAGCATATTAAAATGTTTATTTAAAGAGAGGCACGTGCGCCGGAGTGTGGCTCCTCTTCAGCGTCTAAATAAGATACATGGACGTGACCTAACAAAGACAATCGCAGCGGGAAGCGGCCTATCACCCTTTTTAAATCGAAAACCACCCTTAGGAACGTGGAATGATAGAGCATTATCCTAATCATCTTCCAGTTTTACTGATTTTAGATAGGTTTCGGAAAATAAAACCAGTTAACTGAGATTAGATTTTTGATTTTAATAGAGATTCCGCTTTATACCGCTTGATTTTTTAAACTTTTGACGGTATATCATTTTAGACAAGGACAAATGAACCGAATTTTGAATGATACTTATATACAGTGTGACCAGTAAAGTCCGCATCATATTGAATTTTTTTTATTAACAGCTTTATTTGAAATTTAACTTTAGCATTAAGTTCTACTTCAGTCGAGATGAAAAATAAGCAAAAAATAGTAGTCACGTGATTCGCATTATCTGTCAAATTTTAATTTTTTTCAAAGAATAATTCAAAAGTGGGGTTATTTCTGAAAACATCGAAAAAAGTTATTGAAAAAAGTTTTTTTAAATGCAGTTTCTAGCCCACATGCATCAGCAGCATAAAATAATTTTGATTTTTTACCCATATTTTGCAAATTGCACCACTTTTGCAAAATAAGACTCAACGCAACCTACATAAAACTTCTAAGTTTTGACGATACTTTATTTCAGATACATTTTCTTTAAAGCAGGGCTATAAAGTATTTTTGAAAACGTAGTTTTTGTCAACAGAACTTGATGCCAAAGTAAAATTTCGAATAAAGCTATTAATAAAAAAAAATCCCATATGATGCGGACTTTACTGGTCACGCTGTATATGTCACGGCATATATTCTTGCGGCATCACGACTATGATGCCGCAAGAATAAGGGTTTAATATAAGCGCCCAAGAAATCAGCTATTATAATAGCTAATTAAAGGAAATTCATTGAAGAAGAAGAAGAAGAAGAAGAAGAAGAAGAAGAAGAAGAAGAAGAAGGAGAACTAGAAGCAACAGGCCTAGCTAGCAAGGTAATAAACTACACGCCTCCATACCTAGTTTATATAATAGTTAGTAGTAAACAAAAAAAAAACATAAAAAGCCTACAAAAAAATATTAGTATATTTAGTATTTTCTTGTACTCCTTTGACAATGACCCGAAAGGGCCGAAACACGTGTCAGAAAACTGATTAAATTTGTGAAACATAACAAGTAGTTATTATTTTTTGTTGCTGTGCAATGGATAAGTAAATGGTTTAACTAGGCACTTTATTGATTTGGTCATAGATGAGTTAACCAAAATTGTGTTTGTACTCACTATCAAACTTAAATAATAAACATAAAGAAAAACGTCTGAAATATATAAATTTCAAAAGTAAACTGTTTAATATACACACTACACAAAAAACGGCCACAGAAACACTTAAAAACACCAAAATCGAAAGAAAATAATATGACACAACTAGACTCGTGAGCTTGCTACGGCCCACTGCTAATTTGGGAACTTTAATGACGAAACCAGATCAGCTGTTAATGTCAAATGTCGTTGCATTCTGTCGAAACGCTTTGTTTTAAGAAAAAGGTAACTATACCCCAAAAGTTTTTTAAAATTCAGCGGCTGGACTGTTAACTCTCCTCAAATTAAAATTGTTTAGTAATAATACCACACGCACTTTCCTTTGGTGGTCGCTAATCTTTACTTACTTAAGATAGGATAAAATTTCTTCGCAAGCGGTATTTTGACTGCCGAAGCCTAAACAGATTATGCTAAGCCAAATCCGCAAAGGATACCGGCCTCGGTTTTATAATTAGAAGTAACAAAATATTAGTACTCAAACTAAGGTTTTAAAGAACAGTCTTTAGTTCTCTCTTTTAATATTATAAATAATATACAGTGACCGGCAAAGAGTTCGCAACATATGGGAAACATTTTTATTAGCGGAATATTGAAAAATCTTTTTTGGGGGATTGGATGTGCATGTCCCATAACCTTAAAATCGATTTTGACATACGTCACGTGACCAATGGTATGGCGGGAAAGTTGAAAAAACCAATATGAAATCATCATAAATCAGATAAGTTGGTGAGATATCGAAAAAATTCCAAGAATAAAAAGTGTTAGAATTCCATTAGAACCCAAAATGCAATGTTTGAGATATCTACTTGAAAAACATAAAATCGAATATATATTTGTAAATATTTTTTTACCGAATTAAAAATTTCCATATTTTTCCTTTCTTAAAGCTTCATTAAAGTAAAACTGACATCTAGTGACCACAACTAGAAATATTCTTTTGTTTTTCTGGCAATTTGGATCAATAATTCAAAAAATTCGTTTACACTTGGATACCAGCTGTTGCAATAGTCTATTTCTAATAACCTTATCGATATTTTTTATATCGAAATATTCTATTATGTTAAAAAATCCTTAAATTCATTAATCCAAAGCAAATTATATTTATAACCGTAAAAAATAATCTTGAATTTCGCAGAAATCTTTAAAAAAATCTAAAAATTAATAAAAATTTAAATTATTTTAGATTTCTGCGAAATTCAAAATTATTTTTTACGGTTATAAATATAATTTGCTTTGGATTAATGAATTTAAGGATTTTTTTAACATAATAGAATATTTCGATATAAAAAATATCGATAAGGTTATTAGAAATAGACTATTGCAACAGCTGGTATCCAAGTGTAAACGAATTTTTTGAATTATTGCTCCAAATTGTCAGAAAAACAAAAGAATATTTCTAGTTGTGGTCACCAGACGTCAGTTTTACTTTAATGAAGCTTTAAGAAAGAAAAAATATGGAAATTTTTAATTCGGTAAAAAAATATTTATAAAAATATTCGATTTTATGTTTTTTCAAGTAGATATCCCAAACATTGTATTTAAGATTCTAATGGAATTCTAAACACTTTTTATTCTTGGAATTTTTTCGATATCTCATCATTTATCTGATTTATGATGATTTCATATTGGTTTTTTCAACTTTCCCGCCATACCATTGGTCACGTGACGTATGTCAAAATCGATTTTAAGGTTATGGGACATGCACATCCAATCCCCCAAAAAAGATTTTTCAATATTCGGCTAATAAAATTTTTTCCCATATGTTGCGAACTCTTTGCCGGTCACTGTATATTTAATTTATATTAAGAATAAGTTTAAGGGGGTGCAAGGAAATCCTATAGGTATTAATTAAGTCAAGGGTCGGTTTAGCTTTTTGGCATAGGAAATAATGCTCCAAAAAAGGTGCATTGAGAGGGATGAGGGGGAGGAAAGGAAGAGAAGTTGAGGCATACAGAGAATCGTAACGCCTTTCGATCTATTTCACTAGAGTGTTTTATACTGGCAAAATATCATAGCAACGGCCTATTTTCTAGTGGAAAAACTCTTAATTATATACACCTGGACAAAATCAACAACATGGTTTTTCAGCGACATAATTTTGATAGATGTCAGGTTAAAACTATTGTTAGTCTGACAAAAATGTCATCCTGGTTTGAAAAAGAAAAGAAAGACAAAATGAGCAATTTAAACGAAATTGCAAGATTTGGGTGCCAATCTATCCAAGAAATAAAAAAATCGATATCTGAAAATATTCCACTTAACACACAGAAATCCAAGAACTCAATTTGGTCACAGTTGTCAGAGTTTCTAATGGTAAGAAATTATAAACTGGAAAAAATGTACTACTGTGATGGAACTGGCGAAAATCCTCGAAGATTACGCCTTTAATATGAAGAAGCGTAATGGCGAAGACTATAAAGAATCTTCTGTAAAGGCTATATGGAGCACTACAGCAAAAATGATTCAAGAAATGAATTTTACAGAATACGAAATAAAGATTGATTCTTTTACGGATAGTTCCTTTAAAAATGCGCGAATGGCAAGAGACGCAAAGAGAAAGCAGCTCCAAAGTTGTCAGGAAAAGAGGAAAGTAAGTTCAAAAGCATTATCTACCAAAGATTTACTAACGATAATGCAAAGCTACAATGAAGAAAACCCCGATGAAGCACAAAAAAGTTTTTCCATCTCTGCTCATTTGAACTAGCTTGGAGAGGCAATGAGGCCGTAAATTGCAAAATTCAATATTTTCAAAAGGAGTTTGATACCATGGGAGAATTTACCGGACGAATTGAATATAACAGCATATTTTCCAAGACAGCCAAGGTGGGTCAAAAGGATTGGCAAACAGCAAATGGTTGATAAGAAATTCATGTGTTGGGGAATAAGAGTTGATTAAGTTAACAGGCCACTCAAACGCAAATTCCCTGAAACCATATCTGCAGCTAGATCCTAGTCATCATCTGAAGCTCATCGAACGCCTTTTAACACCAATTTCTGCACTTGGTCATCTTGTTTTGTTGAGTTCGTCTTTGTCCTGTTTACTATGTATGTAGTTTCCCAAGTTACCTACATACTTTTTTACTTAAGTTTTAAATAACTTAAAAGCAAATTATTTTTATTTCTTTTAATTTGTATATTCATAGTATATTACTTGTATTCCTTTTTTAGCTTTGTTAATACGTATGATTATTCTTTAAAACAATAAAGCATAATAATATTTTTATTTGATTTGATTAATTGAGGATATCAATGCTGAAGTTAAATTCGATTGTTGTGGAAAAGTTCATTTTTGTTGGCTTACCAATAATTTTTATTTCATACCTTTAAGAGTGATTTTAAAACCAGTTTTATTTTCTTAAGAAGTAAATTTAAATACAAGAATTACGCTATAGTTGGTGGTCTAAAATCGTTATCCCACCAAGAGGCTAGAAGGAAGATTAACAACCCTATTTTGACTGGAGAATCCTAAATAGATTGCGCTAGACTTAATCTCAAAGAAGAACCGACCAGTTTACCAATTAAATTGTTAAATATCCAAACATTTTAAGAACCTTCTCAATTGCCAATTTAAAAGAACTGTTTCTTGAACCGGAAGGAACAGCCTATATTGTTTTCTTTTTCGGCATTTTTAAACTTTACATAGCGGCCTGCATGTTTATCCAAATAACGGATTAAAATAACGCATTTAACAAAAGAGGAATTAGACCTTTTATGTTTTGCGCTTTTGGGTATTTCTCGCCATATGTAAGAAATACACACTGTACTGTTAAGTTGTTTATATAGGACAGCATGGGGCCAAAATATTTTACGTCAGTACGGCCACAGGTTTATTTAAAATGTGTATTCTATCGTAGCAGATACGCTTTTGGAAGGAATACCAGTAAACTTGAATAGACATATTTTCAATGTGCTTGGTTATCGAATATAATTTTTTCATTGTATAATAATGTGAGGAGTTTTATTTAGCTTCAGAAAACATTTTTTCCTGATCACTTCGACTACGATAGAGCCTGTAGTAATACTAGTACTAACTAGTAGCAGTGGTTCAGGGGACGCTTACTTAGTGCTAAGCAAGTAGGCCGGTGTAACCCTTTTTGTCACCTCAATTTACTTCTGTGTAATGTCAGCCAGTACTTGGGTTCCGAACCACAATTTTACCGGCAGGTGAACTAGCACATTAAAAGGGTGCCTGAGCACTTTCAAAAACTGTCTTAGCAATTTCGAAAAGTCAACTAGCAGTTTCAAAAAGTGAGCTGACACTTTGAAAAATAAGATCCAAAAAGCACTTTCGAAAAGTACCTTAGCACTTAAAAAAGTGAGCTGATACTTTCAAAAATAAGGTCCAAATAGCACTTTTAAAAATGCTTTAGCACTTTCAATAAGTGTTTTAGTACTTTAAAAAAGTGAGCCAATACGTTAGCACTTTCAAAAAGTGCATTAGCACTTTAAAAAAGTGAGCTAATACTTTTAAAAATAAGGTTCAAATAGCACTTTCAAAAATGCTTTAGCACTTTCAATAAGTGTTTTAGTACTTTAAAAAAGTGAGCCAATACGTTAGCACTTTCAAAAAGTGCCTTAGCACTTTAAAAAACAGAGCTAACACTTTCAAAAATGCTTTAGCACTTTCAATAAGCGTTTTAGTACTTTAAAACAGTGAGCCAATACTTTAAAAAATACGTTAGCACTTTTAAAAGAGTGAGCTAACACTTTCAAAATGTGCCTTAGCACATTCAAAATTGTCTTTGCACGTTAGAAGACGCCTTAGCACCTTCAAATGTATTAGCACTTTCAAACAGTGTCTTAGCACTTTAGAGAAATGCTTTAGCACTCTTAGAAAGTGTACTTTAAAAAGTGAGCTAACACTTTCAAAACTGCTTTAGCACTTTCAAAAATGCCAAAAAATTACCTTGTTGGACTTCCATTGTCTTTATTTTGCTACTTAACATGTTTTCGGTTAGTTAGTATCTCTAACCGATTTCAAGTATAAACTAAATTATAATTCTAAGGCTACGGTCTTAAATACTATCCGTGTGCAATGAAACTTGATAACTCCGCCTACGTGCTTATTGGAGTGTGAAGTTTGAGCTGTTTGTTTTGGACGAAGAGCTGATACGGTTTTTGGAACAGATTAATAGTGTATGGCAATCCATTAGATTCACCATCGCCATCGAAACAGAACAATATTCTAACTCTACCTTTTCTCGGTGTTCTCGCCATACGAAATTCTGAAAGCATACAAACTTGCTTTAGCACTTTCAAAAAATGCCTTAGCACTTTGGAAATGTGGCATGGCACTTTGAAAAATACCTTAGCACTTTTAAAAAAATGTCTTAGCACTCTCAAAAAACGCCTTAGCACTTTAAGTGGTTCTGTTTAACGGAATTTATATATCCAAAATCCTTAAACCCATATCAAAAAAAGATGTATACCCCATACCACCTTATGCTTGGGATAGAACGGGGAAGACCTCACTTTTTCTAAAAATTAAAAAGTTTTTATAATCTTTCAATTACAATCTGAAAAAAAGCCGATTAACATATATTTTTTAATACCAAAAATTATTAGTTTAAATCATGGATTTTTTTGGACACAAATCTTAGGGCCCCCGTTCTACCCCATCTTTCCCAGACATCGCATTTCAACAAACCAGCACCAAACCGAACAGAAAAATTTAAATGCACGAGCTCGAGCACTACCAATTAGATGTTGTTACTGGTGCAACTACTTTGTATTATTCACATTCACATACAAATGGCAGAGCAGCAATAATTAACCGATCATGCAAATAGAAGCAACAATTTTCTGACTTTCGACACTTTGAAGCGAGAAAGCGAGGGGATACCCATTTGCATACCTAAGGAGGCCGACTTAATCTTTAACAAACAGAGATGTAACAATAAAGATGTCGACATGTCCTGTATATAAATATATAAAGTTCAAGTTTGACAATAAGAAATAAGTTTGTTGACGTTAATGGTGATGAGATATGTAAATTGGCTGAATTTTCGAAACAGCGGCATACTGGCGACCTTGCGAAGGTGTGATATGTCTGCACAAATGAGATATGTTTGTTAATTTAATCCGTTTCATAAAAGAGCCGTAAATTGCGCTCACTGCGCAGGGGGTATCAGACGAGCACGGTAAAGTTGAAATGTCTTATGGTGTAGGTGTTGAAAGGTAGCGCAATATGGCCAGGTGCATAGATGGTAGTAACGTACACCCGAAGGTAAGTCCACCAGCGCTATTTAAAATTTGGTAAATTTAGCCCCGTTAAAAAACAATTAAACCATATTTATTAGGGTTAAATAAAACATAAAAATTAATTTTATTAAAGCTTTGAAGTAATGGTATTATACAAGATTATGATAAATTAACGGATCATCCTTTTATATAGAACTAGCGTGTACCCGGCCTGCGTTGCAATGCCAGGCATTATAAATGCCAAGATTTATAAATGCAAACCCGAACAAACCTCTAAATTTATCAGTGTTTCTCTACAATATTATGCATGTATTATACACAAAAACCTTCCTCTTGAATCACTCTATCTATTAAAAAAAACCGCTTCAAAATCCGTTGCGTAGTTTTAAAGATTTAAGCACATATAGCTGGGGACAGATACCTTCCACCACACAATCAAAAATCGCTCGGACCCGTCCTATTAATTTTTCTGGAATGCATTTTTTTTAGAAAAAAGATACCTATATATCATAAAATGTTAGGTGTATCACATTTAATGTTTTTAATGAAACATATTGTATATTTTTACGTTCTACCATCATTTCTAGATATTTTTTATAAATTATGCCCTATACCTATATCTTCAACCGTTTACGAATTATTAACTTTTAAAATAAAACAGACAAACGACAAAGCATGGATATTTTGTGTAGAAATTACTCGTCGAATGGACTTCTATCGAGTTGAGTTTAGATTTATAAGCTAAATTTGTGACGTAGCCCCATAATATGTTTGTTTGAAGGTGGTAGAAAATGAAGTATGTAATATCAAAAAAAAAATATTACCTTGTCGAACTGCCATTGTCTTTATTTTGTTACTTAACACAACGTTTCGGTTAGTTAGTATCTCTAACCGTTTTCAAGTGTAAACTAAATTATAATTCTAAGGCTATTGTCTTAAATACTATCCATGTACAATGAGGCTTGATGACTCCGCCGTAGGGTTGGGCATATTTCACTTGAGTGAGGATTTGAAATTTCATGTTGAAATTTTTATGAAATTTATGAAACGATGAAATTTCTGCGAAACTTTAGAAAATTTATGAAATTTTTGTGAAATTTATGAAACCTTTAAAAAAATCTTAAATGTCGTGAAAAATTTATTGAAATTTATGAAATTTTTATTGAAATTTTCATTAAATTTTATTTTCTGTTGTATCTGGGGTAGTCGGTGAAGCTAGCTAAATAAATAAAAGACGTCGCACAGCAAAGTCGAGCCTGTCGTCGCGCCGAGGAACCAGGGGCAATCCCAAATATTGTCGATATTTGGGATGCGTCTATTATATAAACGAGGGTGGATGGTTGCATGGAAAGGTTTCTGAAAGTTTCACTGAAATTTATGAAATTTTTCTGAAAGTTTCGAATGTAATAAAGACATTTATGTATCAGTTGAAAGTTTCAGGTGAAAATTCAAAAATGTCACTGAAATTTCACTTTTTAGGTTAAGTGAAAGTTTTCTGTTTTGAAAAGTTCAAAACAAAAAATTTCATTTGAAACTTTCAAATGGCCCAACCCTACATGGAAAGGTTTGTGAAAGTTTCACTGAAATTTATGAAATTTTTCTGAAAGTTTCGAATGTAATAAGTACATTTATCAGCTGAAAGTTTCAGGTGAAAATTTTAAAAATGTCACTGAAATTTCACTTTTTGGGTTAAGTGAAATTTTTCTGTTTTGAAAAGTTCAAAACAGAAAATTTCATTTGAAACTTTCAAATGGCCCAACGTGCTTATTGGAGGGTGAATTTGAGCTGTTGGTTTTGGACAAGAGGCTTCCAGATATTGGGGATATCTATACTTTGTTTACTAAATATATGGGTATTTTGATTCATGAAATCTGCTTCTTTGAATTTTCGTTTTCTCCAGTGCTGTTCCGTGGCCAATACCTGGCCTGACCACTGTATATTATGTTGGATGGTCCATGCATGTTCCGCTATACCTGATCTCGAAGTTTCACCTCTTTGAGTATGTTTCAAATGTACTTTATCTCGTACGGGAAGAGGTCTTTTTGTTTCTCCAATGTACGATTCGCCACACTCGCACGGGATTTGATAGATACAATTTTTAGTGTGGTAAGCAGAAACTTCAAGATCAGGTATAGCGAAACATCATATGGGGCTACCACGCTGTCCACGACAACCGAGTTAATCGCGATACACATATATGTATCGTGAAGTAAATGTATACCTTTTGTAGGGGAAGGTTGTCTATATTAGACCAGTAGCTTCCTTTATTAATAATTGATCCACCTATTTGTAATCAGTAAAATAAAAATTAAAGTAAATACGAAACAAATAAAATTACTTGTTTTAACCAACAAAATTGTTTGAAAAGTTTGTTGAAGGTGCGGGTATGCTTTAGAAGTGCCCAACTTCGACACTAGATGACGCTTAGCGCTTTATCTTATCGACGGTCCTCGCCGTAAATTATTCATAGTTTGAACCTTTGTGTTCCTTTCTTTTATCGGATACTAGCCTCACTGATGAGCCATGATATGACGAAACCCGTCTGGGGATGAATCTGACGAAATGAAAGGAAACACCACTCTCTACTTCAGATAAAATGGTTTTAATTTGCTCGTTAATTCAAATTGTTATCCTATAGCGTTTACGGAAATATTAAACTTTCCCCCTCGGAATGTAAATATAGGTACTATTGCTAAATTAAACAACAAACAGTCAACATAACCAGTAATGAAGAAGTGTATTCGCCGCCCCTGAAAATATCGAATTAATGTATTTCCTTTGATACCCTGAGTTAGATATGTGAATGTTTCGTGTTTGTATCGTATTAATTTGGCGCTAACGTGTCGATGCGGTACCACCCGCTGCGCAGAATGGACACCTGATGAATTCGTCAGAGACGCGAAACTGATTAAAAAAGAGAGAATTGTTGGTTATAAACCAACACTGCTATATTTATGATAATAAAGAAAGCTGCAAGAGACCTTAATGCAAAACGGATGAATTATGAAAATTGAAATTGGTCATTTAACGGAATTCATATATCAAAAGCAGTTATACGTTGAAATACATCGACCACTTTATATTTTTTGTTATTAAAATTTGTAACTTAACTAATACCGGCAAAAGCCTCTGTAATATTTATGTGAGAATAGTTTTCATTGAGAATAGAATAAGGTGTTTAATTTATTTAATGAAACATAGGAAATGTACACTATTCAATCAATTCTAGACATTTTTCATAATTCATGCCCTATACCTATCTTCAATAGTGAGATCAATCGATATAAAAATTCCTATTGTATGTACATTTTGTACTATTCCTGGAGAAATTTCTCGTAATACTCTTCAAATGGATTCCTTAAGGGTATTTATCGAGTTCAACATTTATAAACTAAAGTTCCATAAAAAAAATACAGTGGGTTAAGATCGGGTGATCTGGGTGACCACATTATTGATTCCCGGCCCGGAAAAATTTTATTTAAGTACTCCCTTATATGAGCAGCATAATGCGAAGGAGCTCCATCCTATTGAAACCATAAGGTTAAACTTGGTAAATTAGGATCCTTATCATCTGGAAATAGAATGGCAAGAGCTGGAACCAGATCATTTCGAAGGAAAATTAGATATCTTTCTCCAATGAGGCTCTGATCCGAAGAAAAATTGTCGATTGCCCTATTATCAACCTTTACATTATACTGAGTTTGACTTTCTATGAACCAGTGAGGATTTTCCAGTGCCCAGTAAAAAGAGTAAATATCCATGAAAAGGAAAGAAAAACACAAAGTCTTCCTCCACAAAATTTAATATAATAAAATTCTTAGTTTAAGGATATCTATATGTTTCGAACGTTCATCCTCAGAATTTATGCTGATGGTGTTAGCAAAAGAGAAAATTGAAAATTAGAACCCTAATGGAGCTTTTATGAAATTAAAAATTGAAGTGTAGAAGAAACATGATATAAAGAAAATTGATAATGGTTAAACCATACTGAGTATTTGAAAACGTTTTGTATTTCTCGCACTAGCACAATATAAAATGGAAGAACAATAAAGAAAATGTGGTAATATATTAGTAGATATTAAATACAGTTTTTTTTAGAAAACAAACTTAAATTAGAACTGACTCTATAAGGTTTAAATCCAGTGCATCCAAATAATATTCTTAAATATTTATTTACTGACTTGAATACTGTTAATAATTAATTTTATGCAAAACACAAATTAATACCAGAGATATTGTTAAAATACCACGTCAAGTGCGGCGTCATATTACCAAACTTGACGATTTTGTTTACTGCCGAAATCAGCATAAAGCCCAAAACTTCTTTTCCTGATAATTGGTTTCATTTTGTAATTCAGGCGAAGAGCGTTCATGCTATGTAAGCAGAAATGGAGAGATGCGGTTAACTTGCCAAATTTCCCATTCTGTATCAATAATAATAATTACTACACTAGGGGTATTCGCATTCATAGAATATTATTTGTGTTAATGATAGGGCAAGTCCTGACCACCAATCAATGAAAACAACATAAGATAATTATGTTACCCAAACGTAGATATAAATAAAGTAATAAAAAAATTATGGATTGCCTAAATTCAACCCTTAATATTTTAGGTATTTTCACCTAACCCATGCAGGTATAGAGAGTGATATATGATTATTTAGTGCCGCTAATGCAACAAACTATCAGCTATCTGACTTAGTATTACCAATACGTAAAAAAATTAATAATTTTATATATATTAATAAAAAAAGTTAGATACAATTTTTTGATTTTTCGTTACTGCGGGATTTTTTACAAAAGTAAAGACCTGCATGGTAAAATTGATAAATGATAATAAATCAATCGTTCTTACGCTGACTGAACCAATAGAGATTAATTTTCAGGTGTCAATGTAATCTGGGCAAAATTATTTCTACAGTAGTAGTAGAAGAGATAAGAGAAATTGACTGACCACATGACCAATCACACACAAGTTTATCAGTGGTAGTAGTAGTAACAAGATTTATTTAGCGATGGGCTACAATTTAATAAGTTTTATAAAATATTTAAAATTATTTAACGATATCTTCTATGAAGTATTAAATTTTTTTTTATCTGTCACTATTTTGTTTTTAAATAAATAATTTTTTTTAATTTTTTAAAAAGCTCTGTGATTTAATTGAATTATTTAAGTTGCTATATTCACTTAATCCTTTATGGAAAACCGATTTATATGTTAAATGTTCTGATACCCTACTTAGACAAAAATCTTTGTTATACCTGGTTGATTAGTTATGATTTTCAAAATTTTGAGCTAAAAAATCTTTTAAATAAGAAGGCAGTAAGTTATGTTGTATTTTAAAAATAAAAGTACAAATCAAAAGAAATATTAAATTTTTAACATTTAAACACTTGAAGTTTATCAAACATTAAATTTATTTTCGTTTATTTATTTTTATACGCATCGATTTATTTTGCAAAACTTGGAGTCTATTAAATACCCCATCATTTGCTGTGTATAAAATGGTTGAACAGTATAAAAAATGAGGTAAAATTATAGTGTTATAAATTGTTTTTAGTGAAAATAAACTTACATTTTGACGAATTCTTTTTAAATAATTAATTTTTTTCCCAATTTTAGATACAAGATTTTCAAAATGTAATTTAAATCTGAATTTAGAATCTAAAATTATTATTTATTTCCAATAACCATAAATTTTATTTTAGAAACATTTAATTTTAATTTATTTATCTCTTAACCAGTTTGATATTGTTTTTAATTCAACATTTAAAATTTCTGTACAATCAAGAATATTTTTACCCTTTATATATAATAAAGTATCATCAGCAAACATTTGAATAAAACTTTGTTTCAAAACATGTGGTTATCATTTATATTAAGAATAAAAAATAACAATGGACCTAAAATGCTACCTTGTGGTACCCCAATATTATTATATTCCTTTTTAGAATTTTTTTTATTAATTTTTGTTTTTGCTGTCTATTACTTAAATAATTTTGAAACCATTTATAAACAACTCCCCTTAATCCATACTGATATAATTTTTTTAATAATATATCCCTATCAATTGTTTCGAATGCACGTTTAAAATCCAAAAATACTGCCAATACAACTTCATTTTTGTCAACGCTTCGCTTCCAATTTTCAATTAGGTACATACTGGACTGCCGTTTCTATTGAATATCCTTTTCTAAAACCTGCTTGGATATTTACTAAAATTTTCTTTTCTTCAATAAATTCTAGTATCTGTTCATAAACTGTAATTTCTAATAATTTTTCAATATCCCATAATATATTTATTGGCCTCATTTCACAGCTTTTTTGTATTTTTAATTTTTGAAACTGTTGTTATATAAGAACATTTTAGATCTTCAGGTATTTCTCCATATTTTAGGCAGTTACTGATTAATCTTAATACAATTTCACCTGTGCTTGGAAAAGTTTCTTTCATTATTTTTTTTTGTATGGAATTTCACTTGTTTGATTTGAGTTTGTTAATTTTAAATTTTATTTCTCTTAATGAAACTTCTCGGAATTTTTTAATGATATTGAAACATGTAGCAATTTTAGCACATAATATTTCATTTCCAATCTCGATATCGTCAACTATTTTTTTAATACTATTAACGTAATAATTATTCATATTTTCAGCAATTAATACAAGTCGGATTTGTTTATTGGTCCTTACCAATAAGACAGATTTCCCATTAAAATTACTAATCTCATAGCTGATTGGATCAAATTAAACTATTTGATTGAATGAAACCACTAATTTGACAGGTTTATGTCATTTTAAAGAAGAAAAAATTCCAAATACTGAATTCCACTAACTAAATAACTTTTCCCATTTTGTTGTTTTGAGTCCCAGCTTCGGTCCCAGCTGTATAGGTACTGACTGCGTCCCATAAACATGAACAAGCCTACTAATATCGACCAGGCTGATCACGCTTTATTTTTGCAGAAACCTTAAAAGCACATCGATATTATTACAAATGTTTGCGGTATTGTGTCACAACAATGGGCCCTCCATTGGCCCATGTTAAAACATGTATGAATTATATGGTACGAAACAAGGATGGCCTTCGTTTGAACAACTATAGGGGTTAACTACCCTTCTCCACTCTAGCACAGCTGCCAAATCCGGCTATTTATTAAACATACGTGTTAATCTGGGCCCCATAAAGTCTTCATGGTTTTTATGTATTATGTTATGTAAGGGTCTCACTGTGTAGGGTGATTTGTAGGGAATTGTTAACACTAACATCTCCATTATTGTGTTGGAAACCGCTTTTGGTATTTGATTGAGCACATTCGGATTACGAGGAGAAATATTTGTTATGTTTGAAGCTTTTATTTGCAAATATATTGCTTGTATCTAATAACTTTTTGCGGACGGTTACAGTTGTAATAAAATGTTATTTATTGCTTGGGAATTCACAGTCAATAAAGCAGTTGGCGTTTTATATTCTATGTTGAAAAAATAAAGTTTTTTTGGGTACCCCAGACTCTGTATTCATTTCGTTGACTTTAAAATATTACAGAAAAACACAAAGTGCAAAAATCTAAGAACTCATTACGTTATGACTTAACTACTTTTTGAACTTTTGCAGGTTTATTAAGATTAATTAATTTTATAGTTTAATACAGTGTGACCAGTAAAGTCCGCATCATATGGGATTTTTTTTTATTAATAACTTTATTCGAAATTTAACTTTGACATCAAGTTCTGCTTCGATCGAGATGAAAATTAAGCAAAAAAATAGTTGTCACGTGATTCGCATTATCTGTAAAGTTTTAATTTTTTCCAAAAAATAATTCAAAAGTAGGGTTATTTCTGAAAGTATCGAAAAAAGTTATTGGAAAAAGTTTTTTTAAATGCAGTTTCTAGCCTACATGCAAAATTTTAGCTGCATAAGATAATTTTGATTTTTTATAATATATTATAATATAAATAAAATAAACATATAAATATTTTTTATACTTCTTGTCAGCCTGGTCCTGGCAACGAATCACAATATTAATTAAAAACTTTATTTTATTTAAAGCCTTTACAAATAAGTTTCATAAAAAAGTTTGTCTAAAATTCATATTAGGTATTTAAGTAATACATTATACCCATTGACTATTTGAACATTTAGAAAATTAGGATTTATAATTATTAGTAAATTTAGAATTATAAGAAAATTCTTATAAAATAAATTATATTAAGTACTTATGTATGAATATTTTAAATAAAATAAAGTTTTTAATTAATATTGTGATTCGTTGCCAGGACCGGGTTGACAAGAAGTGTAAAAAATATGAATTTAAAAAAATAAGCAAGGACAATTCATCATTATGAGAAAGTAATATCGCCCTTACATTTTGAGGGTAGGAGGGTTTAAAAATCGGTTTAAAAAAATCCAGGTCCGTATTTAAAAAAGTAAAGTTATTGATGGCCGCTTGGAGACGAAACGGCGGATCATTAGTTTAGTATCGTCATTTTGTAGAGGAGAAAAAGTGGCTATGACAAAGTGTCATTTATTTTTAAATAGCTAGTCAAATGAGGTCAGGAAAAAATAAAAACAATTTTGCAAAATTTCGGTTTTTTTCGAATAAAATCGGAAGTATTCGGAATTCGAAAACTTTTAAACCGGCATTATAATCAGCACCGAATTGCACAACTTTGCCCAAATTTAACCGTTTCTCTAACTTCTATGGTTTCCGAGATTCCAATGCTGGTATGTCGAATTTGTAACACCCTATTATATCCGGGAAAAAAGTAATCATTTTTTCCCGGGGAAAAAAGTAATTTCATAAAAAGTGACATTTTGTTACCTGCCAACAAAGATAAAATTTTAATGTCAAACGTTTATCCCGTCACAGAAAAAAAAACTAATAACCTACTGTAATCCAATAAGCTACCGATAAACCCTAAAAAACCCTTGCCAAATCCTAAAAGCATCCCTTTGAGATTTTAGCAACCGTCAAATTATGTGGGTAACCTCGTATTTCTGGCACGTCAAGTATCCTCTTCCTCAAATGAACATCTGACAGCCGCGCTTCTTTGTACGCCACCGCTTTCTAAAGACGTTTTAACCTACACATTTAATATTGATTGAATCGGCGGTATTACCTATCAAAGATTTAAGCCATCCCGCGCGGTTATCAGATCTTTGGCTGTATCAAAGTAAAGTTATTACATTGCAATGTGTGTTATTGTTGTGATGCCAGCCTTAAACACTTGCTATCAAGACTTGCATGTGATCGTCTTTGTAATAAGTACCTCAAAGAAATCCATTTGGCGGTAATCCTAAAAGCGTCTTTGTTTAAATTTATCATTCGTATACAGTTTTACATTGAATGTTTAAGAAAAGCACTCACTTAAAAATACTCTAAATTAGCCATACCTATCTATAGATATTAGTATCATTCATATTAATTATTTATTGCCATTGCCATCTTGTTTACTGGCCAGCAAGGAATTTATTGTTGCAACCCAGCAAACGATTTGTTCCTGATCGGTCTTTTCCAGTCGCTTAACTAATATAAATATCCCATCTGACACGTGCTGGTTGCAGTGGAACTTCTCCAACGGGGATGTTCTTGTAAAACAAAAAAAATTTAAAACTTTTTTAAATATTTATTTTGCACAAAATGTCTATGTTTTGACTCCTGCGGGGGTAACTGGGCCGTAATAAGCCTGGTACCCCAACAGTATTTTATTTCAAGCTAAATGAAAGCATCTGCATGACTTTTACGAAAAACAATTTTTTCTTTTTTTTTTCCCTCTCATTCTACCACTTTCACATGTCTCCGACATAGTTAAATTATACTAAAGATTTTTTATCACTTACACTTAAAAATGACTTTTACCGAGTCTTTTAAAATTCCCTAATTTTTCTTTTTTCTCTTCATTTCCCACCCAAGACAGTGCCTTTGCACTAGTCCTTGACTCTTCAGTATGCTGAGATATGTTCTGTCTTCTGACTATTCAAATTTTTTCACTTCTCGTATGTACCATTGAAAGCTCCATTACGGGTTTGTCTCACTTGTTATTTTCTCTATACAGGGTGGTCCTTAAGTACATCAAGAAAATCTAGGATATGATTCCTGGCATCAATTTAAGTTGAAAAGTTCATATGGACTTATGCCCTAAAATGCTTACCCTCTAAGATACAGGGTGTTAAAATATTTAAAAATTTTTTTTTTTTTTTAAATTTCGAAACTCCTTGAAGATACGGTATTGAAAATTGATGTCGATTGATTTCGTATTAAACTGAACTTTTTGGTTAAAAAAGGGTTTGCCTACTTCCACCAGTGGCGTGCATACCATCAATATTTTTTTTGTGAAAATATGTGATACGCCACTGTTTTTTTAAAACTCTGATGCATTTTTATGCATTACTGATATAAGCGGAACAAAAGTTGTCTCTACTATGTTTTTGAAAAAAAGGTAGTTTTAAAGGAAAATGGAAAATATTTTAACACCCTGTATCTTAGAGGGTAAGCATTTTAGGGCATAAGTCCATATGAACTTTTCAACTTAAATTGATGCCAGGAATCATATCCTAGATTTTCTTGATGTACTTAAGAACCATCCTGTATACTGCTAACAACATCAGCATTGTACCATTTACTTCGTTTTCCTGATGATGAGTGTTTCTACACTCGAAACATGTCGATTTGATTTATAATGAATTATTCTAGGTTCGCCTAGTTTTTTCGAATAAAAATTGTGGAGAAAGACTTTGTGCTTTTCTTTTTTCCATAATATAAATAAATAAATAAAAAAATTATGCCTTTATTTTACCAAAAAGAAAAAAAAATTACAAAACAATAAGAAAAATAAGAATTTTTAATTTTTTTTTTATGTTATTTGCTGCAGCTTGGCGCAGTCTAGCTGCAAATAGCTACTCTACTGAACCACGCATGACAACAACTAAATAGTATTATTATCAACTACTAATATAATTTAAAACTGTAAATTATAAGTAGAACAACACCAAAGTAACATAAATGCTAATAAGAAAACTTTTGACTAAATACAGTGTGACCAGTAAAGTCCGCATCATATCGCACATCTAATGGAAAAAAGACCTAACTGCAAAAAGATCCATTTTTAAGTTATAAGCGTCATAAGTGTCCTAATGCTATATTCTTTCTAATGGAATAACGACATTATTGTGTTGAAGCAAACAAACGCGAAATGGCGGAAGTGTCACCTTTCTTTTGCGCTACTTTTAATTGGAACAGTGACCCAACTATCAGTTCGGCTTTAGCCTTCGACGCAGGTGCATGCAATTTTCAACAGAAAAATGACGTAAGTACCAGTTAAGACGTTTTTCCTCTAAATTTGGCAATATTTTTATTTTTGAAATTGACTTCATTGTAGTTTAGGTCACTTTTCTTTTATTCTCTTTATTTTTTGTTCGGTAAAATACAAGTATATTATAGTTTTTATTTTATAAAGTTACCATTACTTTTATAGTTTAAAGTTTCTCGTGTTTATGGTTACTTTCGTTTAAACCTTATATTGTTTATTTTTAATACAAAAAAATATAATAATATCGTTTTATTTTAGTGTAACTAAGAAACAATCGTTAATTTTTTAAGAAGAAAATTGTCACAATTACATATTTTTGTTATTTACTAAAGCATACAGTGTCACCAGTAAAGTCCGCATCATATGGGATTTTTTTTTATTAATAGCTTTATTTGAAATTTGACTTTGGCATCAAGTTCTGCTTCGATCGAAATGAAAATTAAGCAAAAAAATAGTAGTCACTTGATTCGCATTATCTGTCAAATTTAAATTGTTTCCAAAAAATAATTCAAAAGTGGGGTTATTTCTGAAAATATCAAAAAAAGTTATTAGAAAAAGTTTTTTTAAATGCAGTTTTTAGTCCACATGCAAAATTTCAGCGGGATAAGATAATTTTGATTTTTTACCTATATTTTGTAAGTTGCACCACTTTTGCAAAATAAGACTCAACGCAACCTACATAAAACTTCTTAGTTTTGACAATGCTTTATTTCAGATACATTTTCTTTAAAGTAGCGCCATATTAAAGGTGTGTTTTTCTACAAAATCAAAATTGGTCGCATGTGATGCAAAGTTCATTTGTTTTTGACCCTGTATAAGGTAACTTCATAAAATACGTATTTTTGAAAACGTAGTTTGTGTGTGAAAGTAAAAAAATAAAAATAAAATAAAGAAGTTTTAAATTAAATCGTTGAAAATAGATAAACTTTACGCTAAGCTAAACTTAAATTTATTTTCCACTTAATGAACACTTTACTGATGACACTGTGTTCTTTTTGTCTTAATATTAAGGTGCATTACTTTCAGACACAAACTACGTTTTTAAAAATACTTATTTTATGAAGTTACCTTATACAGGGTCAAAAACAAATAAACTTTGCATCACATGCGACATGCGACCAAAATTTAATAGCCCAATTTTGATTTTGTAGAAAAACACACATTTAATATGGCGCTACTTTAAAAAAAATGTATCTGAAATAAAGCATTGTCAAAATTAAGAAGTTTTATGTGGGTTGCGTTGAGTTTTATTTTGCAAAAGTGGTGCAATTTACAAAATATGGGTAAAAAATCAAAATTATCTTATGCAGCTGAAATTTTGCATGTGGGCTAGAAAAGGCATTTTAAAAAACTTTTTCCAATAACTTTTTTCGATATTTTCAGAAATAACCCCACTTTTGGATTGTTTTTTGGAAAAATTTAAAATTTGACAGATAATGCGAATCACGTGACTACTATTTTTTTGCTTAATTTTCATCTCGATCTAAGCAGAACTTGATGCCAAAGTCAAATTTCGAATAAAGTTATTAATAAAAAAAAATCCCATATGATGCGGACTTTATTGGTGACATTGTATAAAAAAAAATTCAGTAATTTGATCATTATTAATAATTAATGAACAAACCTAGTCGCTCATGTTTATCTTTTGTTTTTAAACCAAACTTTGTACCCTAAAAATTAAAATATTTCAAATTCAATTTTTTAAAGCGTGTTTTCTCAAAACAATCAATTTTGCAGTTAGGTCTTCTTTCCATTAGATGTGCGATATGGTATTTTTTTTTATTAATAGCTTTATTCGAAATTTGACTTTGGCATCAAGTTCTGCTTCGATCGAGATGAAAATTAAGTAAAAAAATAGTATAGTCACGTGTCAAATTTTAATTTTTTTCAAAAAATAATTCAAAAGTGGGGTATTTCTGAAATATCGAAAAAAGTTATTGGAAAAAGTTTTTTTAAATGCAGTTTCTAGTCCACAAGCAAAATTTCAGCTTCATAAGATCATTTTGATTTTTACCCACCACTAAAATTTATTTTCCACTTAATGAACTTTACTGATGACACTGTGTCCTTTTTGACTTAATATCAAGGTGTATTACTTTCAGACACAAACTACGTTTTCAAAAATACTTATTTTATGAAGTTACCTTATACAGGGTCAAAAAAAAAAAAAATTTGCATCACATGCGACCAAATTTGAATAGCCCAATTTTGATTGTGTAGAAAATCACACATTTAATATGGCGCTACTTTAAAGAAAATGTATCTGAAATAAAGCCTTGTCAAAACTAAGAAGTTTTATGTAGGTTGCGTTGAGTCTTATTTTGCAAAAGTGGTGCAATTTACAAAATATGGGTTAAAAATCAAAATTATCTTACGCAGCTAAAATTTTTCATGTGGGCTTGAAACTGCATTTATAACAACTTTTTCTAACAACTTTTTTTCGATACTTTTAGAAATAACCCCACTTTTGGATTATTTTTTGGAAAAAATTAAAATTTGACAGATAATGCGAACCACGACTACTATTTTTTTGCTTAATTTTCATCTCGATCGAAGCAGAACTTAATGCCAAAGTCAAAAGAATTATAAGAGACGACAGCATTATTAGTAAAAGACCTCTGAAACAAACCACTCTGATGATGAGGTAAAGTTAATTTATCCCCATATAGCGAATATTAATATTATGGATATTAGAGCGTTCAGGAAGAGTGGTGGGAGAGTCAGGTTCATTTAAAATTTTATATATAAAACTATTAAAATGCAGAAGCCTACGGTTATCCGTCTTTAGCCAATTTAGTTCTGAGAATGTATGCGAAATATGGTCATATTTCCTAAGACCATATTTGATTTAGGAGGCCTATAAAACACAGTAAAAGAAATTTTTTGTTTCCTATCCTATCTTTTAAAATAATAAATTCTAGCGCTTCATTTACAGAAAATGTGAAATTACCAGGGGAGTCAATCGTTGACTGAAGCAAAATTTACATGAGATTCCCATTCCCACTCTGGCGGTTCAACACCCTGTATACATTTTTGATATTATAACAAGAAATCTCTTTTAGTGCCGCCCGTAGGTAAATATAATTTTTCTATTTCACGTTCATATTAAGCTCAGTACGATACGCATTTGCGTATCGTAATGAAGCTATTTCGATACGCGTTTTTTCTTTATTTGATGTTGGTAACATTTAAATGTTTTATTTCATTGACTTGCGCGGTCTTTGTGATTTACGAGAAAACCCATTTTTCGCAGAGGAAAAATAGCTTGATAACTTACTTTTTTATTCTGTGTGGATAACAGTCATGTATGTTGGTTGCATAAATCTATAAATCAATCTTTTGTAGATGCTTCAAGCTATCATTTTCTGCCAAATCCTATCCAAAATTCAACCTACTAACCTTCCAATGTCGGTTTTAACTTGAACTTTATTTGAATTTTCCATCTTCCCTATACTAAATTGCAATGCCGTGCCGTAAAATCACGTCTTTTGAAATTCGAAAAAAAGTTGTAAAATCGCCCGAATTTCCGAACGCTCTGTATATGTACCGAATGTACAAGGATCACACAACGTATTCCGTCCAATTTCAAATCTCATATCGCTAAAATAACTTTAGAATCTCGTGGTGAAAGTGGGTCAATAAATCAAAAAATGACAGTTTGCAAAATAATTTTTGTTGTCCAGAGGCTACTATGATAAAAAATAGTTCTACCAACATAAAATTTAGATATAAAAATTTACAAAATTTGAAGGATTTATTTTCTTTTTAAAATGTATTTTTCTTGATTATAAAAGGTGAAATAGAAAAAAATGTATAAAGCACATGTTTCATAAGGCGTTTTAGCGCACGTGTCAATAAAAAAACTCGCCACTTTGTGGCTCGTTTTTTAAAATAGACGCGTGCGCTAAAACCGCTTCTTATGAAACGTGTACTTTAATATACTATTAAGCCATTACTTGCATTTCCCAAAAAATGATTACTGGATAGAATATAAAATAGAGCTAATTTCTTTTTATTGCCTCTTCTTAATTACATAATACTACACGCGTTGGTCATTCATGTGTATTCTAATTGGAAAAAGAAAATTTTAAAGTTCAGTCTCGTGCCGAGTTCAAGTGTCAATATGCAGCTGCTTTTATGAAATACTAAGTAAATTATTAAGAGTTAAAGCGTTTATTAGTGGACCTTCCGTTTTATAAAGATAATAGTTTCTAGACAGTGTTGTGTACATGGTGACACAATTTAAAATCAACAATAATTATTTTTCTCTTGCTTAAATCCATTTATATTAACATAGCTATATTAGAAATCAGTTTTAAGCCGGAATAAATGTATTTTATCCAAAATATTCCAAAATTTTACAATTTCCAATTTCACCCATTTCTTTTACAGACAACCGAAATACTGTACTTATACAGTGTGACCAGTAACGTTCGCATCATATGGGATTTTTTTTTAATTAGAAGCTTTATTCGAAATTTCACTTTGGCATCAAGTTCTGCTTCGATCGAGATAAAAATTAAGCAAAAAAATAGTAGTCAGGTGATTCGCATTATCTGTCAGATCTTAATTTTTTTCCAAAAAAGTGGGATTATTTCTGAAAATATCGAAAAAGGTTATTAGAAAAAGTTTTTTTAATGCAGTTTCTAGCCCACATGCAAACTTTCAGCTACATAAGATAATTTTGATTTTTTACTCATATTTTGTAAATTGCATCACTTTTGCAAAATAAGACTCAACGCAACCTACATAGAACGTCTTAGTTTTGACAATGCTTTATTTCAGATACATTTTCTTTAAAGTAGCGCCATATTAAATGTGTGTTTTTCTACAAAATCAAAATTGAGCCATTAAAATTTGTTCGCATGTGATGCAAAGTTTATTTGTTTTTTACCCTGTATGAGGTAACTCCAGTGGCGGCTCGTGGGGTAGAGCCACAGTGCCATGGCACTACCTGCCCTCCTGTCTAGCGTCCTGCCCTTTACAAATTACCAAAACCTATTAAAATTAATATTCTCGTTTTTAAAGCAATTAGCAAAATAATTTAAAAATGGAACACAGTCGGGTGCAAATTTCCATCTAAAAGGAAGCGATTGATTATGCGTAAAACGGTAACGTAGCTTCCGCGCCAAGCGCGACGAGGCACACGGGAGGTGACGAAACGCCATCACCTCAATAAAAAAACATTGGAAAATGACCTTGAATGCAAGCAGGCAAAAATCTCGGCGGGGTAGCCAGGAGCAGCCAGGCTCTCTTCGTTTGACCGTTTGATGTTAGACGTTTCAAACAGCTGATGTTCGCGTCGCGTCCCGATTTTTTCGTTCGGCTGGCTGACTTAATGTAGGGTTAACGAACTTTTTATTTTAGAAATACATAAGTAATGAATACTATTAGATTTTTAAAGGAAACTCCATTTTCTACCATTTCTTTAGAACAGAAATTGGAAATTAAGGAATTAGGACGACCGTTACCAGATTTAAATATAGAAAAAACTCAGGGCTGACAGAAAGTGCGTTTGCGTCAATTTAATAGAAATATTTATGGAAAAAATACTTGGGTGTGCGGTTGTGATGAATCTAATAGACTATTTTGTTTTATGTGTGTTTTATTTGGTGGGAGGCAAACTTGGTCCCAAAAACGTACAGATGATTTGGTCCATATATGGGACAAAATGAAGACACATGAAAAATCGAAGGTACATTTAAACAATACATTTAATTTCAGTATGCTTGGTAAAATTAACATTAAAACTCAATTAAATTCTGCATATCACAATGAAATAATGAAGAAAAACGAACAAATTGATAAAAACAGATACATATTAAACCAAATTATAAACTGCGTTCGGTTTTGTGGTGCATTTGAGTTGGCTTTGAGAGGTCATGACGAAAAAGAGACGTCGGAAAATAGGGGCATATTTCGTGAATTAATAAATTTCAGCTCAGAATTAGACAAAACTCTTAAAGATCATATTGAAAAATCGAAAGTATTTAAAGGAACATCAAAAACCATACAAAATGAACTTCTGGACTGTATGTTATGTGTATCATGATGAAGTCATAAAAGAAATAAAGGACTCTCCGTTTATCGCTGTTATCGCAGATGAAACCACTGACATTGCTTGTGTGTTTCAACTTGTTATCGTGTTTAGGTATATTCAAGATATGATTGTAAATTCATAAATTAAATTAGGTGCTTTTTGCTTATTTTTCCTACTTCAAAAGCAAGAACTATTAACAAAAAAGGGCGTGGCACCCAAATTTTTTTTGCCTGCGACGCTAAGGGTTTACCTGGCCTTACTTCACTAAAATGGCACGAGCCGCCACTGGGTAACTCCACAAAATAAGTATTTTTGTAAACGTAGTTTGTGTCTTAAAGTAATACACCTTAATATTGAGTTGAGTTGCGTAGCCATAAAAAAAAAAACAATTTTTTTCTTTTTGAAACACCCTGTACGATATGAATGTAGACGCAGCATGACTTACTGCTGCAAGTGCTTTAGTCTGGTCAATTATTTAATTCAATGGATTAAATTGAACGGCATTTGGTGAGTTTTGTTAAGGACTAAGCACGAGTTATAATAAATATTATGACCCTACTTCCTGTGCACCAACTACCAGACGTTAATTGGTTAAGTGAAGAAACCAACAAAAAACATTACCAATGTTAGAAAGCAAAGTAACAATAAAACAGGGCCAAAGTTGATTATCGGAGACGGTAAACTGTTTATTAAATTGTAATAAGAAAAGAGATAATATTGCCTAGAAAGTTTCCATGATTTAACAGTCAATGCTTACATTAAAATAATTCAGCGGAGCAAAATTCAAGTTTGATTAACGTTCTCTGACACTTTCTTACTTTCTTAAACCTAAATAGCAAAATTGTCATTGTAAATGCCTTAAAGATTATGACTTCAGGACGTTGCATGCTAATTCGAGAAATCTATCAGTAGTGCATACCAGCATTAAAAGTGTTTACACACCACTCTCTGATAGAAATACCTATAAGGAAAAAACAAATAACCCTCCCTCAATCAAGATTTTTTAAAAGTATTACAATGCTAAAAGTGATATTTATAATAATTAGTGTACACGTTAGGATATGACAGACTATTTTAAGTGTCGTAACAATACTTTGGAATATGATACCTTTAGTTTAATAGTTTTACAATGCTTTAGGGTATGACAGGCTTCTTTTTTTATCTGTTGCAGAAATCGTCTTGGATATAAATACCGTGCGAGCAAAAATTATTTGCATCAAAGAGGGCCTTGCATCTAAGGACGTAATGCTTAGCCGTAGAGCTTAATACCTGTTGGGTGTCAGTAACTACCTGAATTAACAATCAATCAGTTATTCCGTCATCTTTGACAGTCGTTACAAATAATTTGATTCATCGCTAATTTTTCCAATTTCTTGAAAGATTCACACAATGGGCTTTATAGAACAGCACAAAACATTCATGGTTGAAGCGTATTTTTGAAACGGGGTTAGAGTAAATGGTGAGTGGCAATACAAACCGGGTTTGTGCATGGACGATTTTCACGAACATTTTCCTAACGTTGCTTTTATTGCTGAGGATTTTTATCATTGCCTGAAAAGAACCGTGGCTGTGTTTAGGGAAACAGGTTCTATACAACACCAAAAAGGTGCAGGAAGACCATCTGTAAGAACAGAAGAACTTGTTGCAAACGTCCGTGAAATAATGCAAAATACGCCAACAAATTGTATAAGACGCCTGTCCCAAGAAGTGGGAAGATCTTATGGAACATGCAGGACTATTCTTAAGAAGCAGCTAAATTTATTTCCTTATAAAGTGCAAGTATTTCAAGAAATACAAGTCGCAGATTTTGAAAGACGCAGGAATTACCCTCAATAGTTTACCCAAAATTTATTGGAAAGAAATGATTTATTAGACCTGACATTTTTTTCGGATGAAGCCTGGTTCCACCTCTCCGGTTATGTGAATTCTCAGAATACACTCATGTGGAGTAGTGAAAACTTTCGAAAATATGAAGAGACGTGTGAATTTATGCTTGGAGCATGGCGGTGGCCAATTTCAGCATTTATGTAATTATTTTTCTTTT
This sequence comes from Polydrusus pterygomalis, assembly GCA_963969555.1. Classification (NCBI taxonomy): domain Eukaryota; kingdom Metazoa; phylum Arthropoda; class Insecta; order Coleoptera; family Curculionidae; genus Polydrusus; species Polydrusus pterygomalis. The sequence goes on from OZ018379.1 coordinate 30,127,834, forward strand.
TCTTTCTGTATATTCTTACTTTGTTAATTTTGTAAACAACAAAAATAAATTTGTATTTGTCAACTTATTTTATTACTCATTAATTTGGCATATCATGTCATAATATGAATTTGACAAAATTTTAACCTAGATTTGGTTAGATATATCGTCCCCATATCATTGTGATCTAAACCAAGCCCTACGTTTTTTAATCCAAGCCCTCTTTGATGCAAATAATTTTTGCTCGCACGGTATTACCTAATAGGGAAAAACATTAAACCTTTTTTTATTATTGAAAGAGGACTTTTTTCAGAAGGGTGCTTAAATATCATGAAAAAAAATTGTAGTTTTAAACAGAACAGTACAGAACTCAAAAAAAAAAAAGAGAGAAAGTTTGATCAACATAATAATGTACAATAGGTTTGCGTACAAATATTTAAAAAACAAAATTGGGAATTTAATAAACCCTCACGTCTATAACTCTTTAGTTGTTATCTCATCTCATTAAAGTGCGTTTATTTTGCTTCCTGCTGTGTGGTAACAATACATATGACGAACATCGACGGCCGTCGATCTTGTTTCCGACGCCGCTCCATTGTGCAGTCACGTGTTCGGTGTTATGTTGCTTATTTGTTTCCAATGGCTCGTATGTGACTAGTTTGGAGTTTCTGTTCGGCATGTTTATCCACCCAGAAGAGAATCGCAATACGAGAGTCTAAGTTTGGACCTTGTTAGCGTACAAAACAAACCCTGGGGTCAGTTGTTAGTTATTTTTAACTGTCGTTGCAAACGTACAGCGTGTTGTTTTTATCCCCATAAAAAAACAATTGAATTTACGGCCGTATGCAATTATGCATCGCATCAAAAATGTAGTTGCTGGCAACATTGCAATTATCTATAGGGGTGTTCAGTTTTCATATTAAGTACCTACTCAAAATACTCTACTTGATAAAAACACGCGAGAACCTAATACCGACGTCATCGCAAACCGACGCTTAAACACGCTGTTAGGTCTCTATCAATTGTAAAATTGCTAAAGCGCTGACAACGACTCCATGTTTATTAAAATTCCTTGTACCAGCACCAGGGGCGTCGATTGGGGGGGGGGGGTTAATTAGGTATGCCCCCCCCCTAAGAGAAATGTGAAATGACGCCCCTCACCAGTAGCGCAAATTGCCAATAATAAAGAAACATAACCAATCTTAAACTATAAACAAACTGCCGGGCAATGCTTTATTGGGTGCATTTCCGATCCAGGGTTCAATGCACGCCAGGAAGCTAAAAGTATCATTAAAATTGGTACAGATTTTTCTGTCTCACGCTGGGACTCCTCTTTTTTAACACATAGTTTTTCACCGATACTGCTTGCTCAAGAGTCTGTATTGTTAATACGAACACGAACGTTAACGTATACGTACAAATTGACAGCTACGCATGCGCAGTGATAGGCAGTTGAAGTGCGGTCACGAACGTTAACGTATACGTACAAATTGACAGCTACGCATGCGCAGTGATAGGCAGTTGAAGTGCGGTCACGAACGTTAACGTATACGTACAAATTGACAGCTACGCATGCGCAGTAAAAGGCAGTTGAAGTGCGGTCACTAACGTTAACGTATACGTATAAATTGACAGCTACGCATGCACAGTAATAGGCAGTTGAAGTGCGGTCACAAACGTTAACGTATACGTGCAAATTGACAGCTACGCATGCGCAGTAATCACATTTTCACGTACGTGTTTCAATCAATTCAACGGGCGTACGTTACATTGCGTTGTTTTACGGGACGTGAAAAATGAACGTTTGGTTACTCGAAGGACCTCCGAATATAACCGATTATTTCCGAAATCCCGTTTTTTGACAAACAGTTCCTAACTTTTTCTGTGGTTGTAAATGAATAACTTTTTCTAACCACAAAAGGGAATATGGTCTTTTTCAAACCTAAAAGACATCTTCGCTTCAATAGGTGCTATTTTATCCAGGTTAAATCGTCCGTAAAGCTCAGCTCTGTTACCCAGAGGTTATCATTTAAAATTTATAGCACCATTCCATCATCTTCATTAAACTCTTCAAGAATAGCAATATCCAAAATATCTTCCATACTATAATCCTTTTTGCTTTCCTTCCTTTTTCATGCAATTTTCTTAACTTTCAAAAAATCACAGAAAAATAAAGATAATAATAAGACAATATGACAAATGTGAAATTGCATTTTTAGCAGGTTACGTTAACGGACACAGAAGATAAGCACTTCAACTAAAATTTTTGCCACCTGTTTGTTACGTTAACTCCTCAACTAAAGTGCGTAAATTTGTTTACGTATTTTTGTTGTACTTTAACTGCCTAATAGGGCTTGACATTCATAAAAATAATAATTTAATTCATTTAAAAAATCATTATTTATTACGAATGTTGAGGGTGTTCACTGCACGATTGAACCTACACAGAAACCGCCACTGGTGGTGCTGGTTCATAGCTTTCAAGAAGCCTATCCTATGCCTAAATCCGGCAGTGACTAAACCATCCAACATCCGACTGACCAACAAGTTAATCTATTCCAATGGACTACCATGCATGTAAAATTTAAAATATTCCTTCCGTAAACTAAATAAGCATCGCAATAGGCATTGATTCTTTCAATTTAATGACAAAGTTCTAGATTTATTTTCTCGCAGGCGTATCAATATTGCCTGTACCCTTAATAAAAATAATTATTAAATCCCACGACCTGTTATTGTGTACAAATATTGACCTCTGACTGATCACACATTCTCATATTCTATTATGGCCGGCCACATATTAGTCTACCTACATTCAATTAAAGTATAAATGGTCACTTAAAATGCTTTAATTAAACGTGTTTTCAGACAACGATGTATGTATACCGGGTGAACACTACAACTTTGAGACATAGGGACTCATGTAGGGCATCCAATCCCGCAAATGCTGGATCCCGCGGTGGTTTCGCGGGATTGACATTGCGGTATTAAACGTGCTGGATTTGCGGGACTCGATGTGGGTGCTGTATATTAATAAAAAGTTGTTTTATGCAATAAAAAACAGAGCAGAGAGTAGCAGGAAAATATTTATTGCATATAGGTACAATACAATAGTACGACTAGTTTAACGGTTAGCTACATATTACATTGATTTTTTGAGTATTGTCGGAGAAAATATAACATGTTTAATGTTTCATCTTTTAGATTTGATCTTATTTTATTGCACATGTATCCTGCGGATGAAAATGCACGTTCAGCTTCGACACTTGTCGGCGGAATAGATTTTACACAGTTATATGCAGCTTCCAAGTACATTCCTCTATTCCCTCCGCAGTCAAAAAGTGTACCCTCATGTACATGTTTTAGTAACTGGTCAAGTGATCCTCGGGCGGGCACAGATACATTTGTGGCCCTCTGATTCGAATAGCGAATGGCGCATATCGATCGATGTGATAAACTTTCCAAAGGGTATACCATCTTTAGCTACCATCGAAACTTTTTTCTCATATGAAAAAAAAAATCTGTAATTTTCATTTTCTTATGTTGCACAGAAGAACCACTAACATCTGAGCGCTTAGCAATAGAACTAAACGAACTACTCGAGCTGCTGGTACTATAGCTTTCATTTCCTGTGTTATTTTATCAATATCAACACTACCGCTGCTGCTCTGAACTTTCAAATTAATAATATGCTTTGTTTGTAAGTGGGTGTGAAGACCTTTGGTGGAACGAACAGAGATTTTGATAATGCTAGGGCATAATAATGCGAATTTTACTTAATATGGATAGATATACAAAAATTAATGTGATGTTAAAAAAATTAGAATGGTTAAATGTAAAAAATTTAGTATTATTTTTGGTTCTAATATTTATTTTTAAAATTCAAAATGATTTGTTACCGCCACATTTAAAGCAATTGACTGTTCTAAATGGTGATCAACATAATTATTTAACACGAAATAACAATCATTTTTCAAAAAATATTGCATATAAATCAGTTTTTCATAAGGGTCTTATTGAATTTAATAAATTAAACAAGTCAATTAAAATTCAAAAAAGTTTAAACCTTTTAAAAAAAAGTTTAAAATCTTTCTTATTAACTCATCAGGACAAATAAAGTTTCAAAAGGTCATTTAATTCAAAAAATAAATAAAAAAAGGGTATAAACTTATTAAAATGTATCATGTAGCCACGTGCTAAATAAATCTTTTTACTACTACTACTACTACATAACCTACATTTAGCTGCAAGACCATCTTCAGACTTTAAAAAATAATTCCAACTAAACTTGAACCTTTATTCTCTTTATTAACTACACCGACACTATTTTTTATGATTGCTGTTTAAATTCCATGTATTATATTTAACCACTTGATAAATGTCACTAGATACTAGTTGAATAACGCTCTTACTTTCGCACGTACGCAAGAAAACTATTCTGTTTAACGTATTTTCAATAGCCCAGCAGGGCGGGGAATCCCCAACGAGTCGACCAAAAATATCGCAGTTCATTGTTTGCTATCCCGCAAATCCCGCGGATCCGCGGTATCGATGGGCTCAATCCCGCAGGTTTTTTGTGGGATTAAAGGTTGGGTGCGGGATTGGATTCCCTAAACCCGTGCATTACTTTAGATAATTGGTTTATAGGCAAAGTACCCCCCCGGCGTTGCGCCTCTGTTTCGTACATGTAATTAAACAAATTTAAATATATTTCTTATCGTGTTGTTGTATGCGTACCGATGATATTTTCTTTATTGATCCCAATCCATTTTCTATCATCAAAAGATTAGTATACATATAACTGAACAATTTAACTGGATTAAGTCCAATTTTATCCCGTTTGTGGGCCACAGGTGTACAGTGTATAGGCTTATGTGACAGTTGACTATAGCCTCATCATAACAATTTCAAATCTTTCAAAGCTGGTCTGGAAATATTATAATCTGACACCTCATTAAAGTTGACTGCACCGCTTCCTTTATACCTTTTTAACCCACGCCGTAGGGGATATCGGGGAGCAATGGGCACCTAAGGCACTAAGCAATAAATTTAACGAAAGGCGATGTTAGAAACAAAATGTATGACAAAGTATCATAAACATACAAATGAGCAGTGAAAGGACATGACATACAATAGACATAAATAGTAGGAATAAGAATCTACGCTAGATAGTAGTAATTATACTGTGCGAGCAAAAATTATTTGCATCAAAGAGGGCCTTGCATCTAAGGACGTAATGCTTAGCCGTAGAGCTTAATACCTGTTGGGTGTCAGTAACTACCTGAATTAATAATCAATCAGTTATTCCGCCATCTTTGACAGTCGTTAAAAGTAATTTGATTCATCGCTAATTTTTCCAATTTCTTGAACAATTCGCATAATGAGCTTTGCGGAACAGCACAAAGCATTCATGGTTGAAGCGTATTTCGAAACGGGGTTAGGGTAAATGGTAAGTGGAAATACAATTCGAGTTTGTGCATGGACGATTTTCACGAACATTTTCCGAACGTTGCTTTTATTGCTGGGGATTTTTATCATTGCCTGAAAAGAACCGTGGCTTTGTTTAGGGAAACAGGTTCTATACAACACAAAAAAGGAGCAGGAAGACCATCTGTAAGAACAGAAGAACTTGTTGCAAACGTTCGTGAAATAATGCTGAGAGATACTGGTCAACACTTTCGAAAATATGAAGAGACGTGTGAATTTATGCTTGGAGCATCGCGGTGGCCAATTTCAGCAATTTATGTAATTATTTTTTTTTTTCTTTCTCTATATTCTTACTTTGTTAATTTTGTAAACAACAAAAATAAATTTGTATTTGTCTAATTATTTTATTACTCATTAGTTTGGCATATCATGTCATAATATGAATTTGACAAAATTTTAACCTAGATTTGGTTAGATATTATATCGTCCCCATATCATTGTGATCTAAACAAAGTCCTACGTTTTTTAATCCAAGCCCTCTTTGATGCAAATAAGTTTTGCTCGCACGGTAGGGTTAGAAATGTTAAGTCCTTGTTAAACAATCGCAGCAAAATGGAGAGAGAAAGAAGAGAGAGAGGTTTTAGTGTGTCTGCTGGCCACCAGTGGCGCAATGGCGGGAAATTTGAACGGCGGTTTAGAACTTTTGAACGAGTTTCTATTAAGTTAATTTGTGATTCAAAAGTTATTCGATATAAATATTATGGAATCACAAATTAAATCAACAAAAAGACGCACAAATGTTCTTATTTTATGGAATAAAAAGCACATTTTTATATTAACCAAAATTTGGAAAATAAATCAGGAAACACTCTATCATAAATACTTTTTTCTATATTTATTTATAAATAAAAACTACATTGACAACCATTACTACTAAACAAGCATTGCATTAAGCCATACTAAAAAAAATAACTGTTTAAAACAACCTAATGTCCTGTTACGTCGCCCAGGTCTCACTTATCACACGAGCACTAGTCTATGACGATATAGGTTCGAAACTATTAGGGGATTCTTACAGCATTCTCTGAAACAGAAGAAACAGAGGCAAACAAAATCATGGAAACTAAAAGGTACATGCTAAATACATCGATGTTGGGGATAAGAACATCTACGTGTCAATGCATCGATATTATTTACCCATCCCCAGACTCGCAGACATATATACATATTGAAATATAACCATACTTACCGATGAAAAAATAATTTCTTATTCATTTGGCCCACTTTTTTGCATACTACACAGTACATATTATACATGCATTATGGTTATTTATTACTGAACCAGGTTTTTCAATAAAAAAAAACACACAAAAATCACCCCTAAAAGCCACTATAAGTTAAATTACGTTGAAGTAATCCAGCAACTTCTCAATGTCAACTCCATTCATTTAGAGTTTTGAATAGTAAGCTATACTCGTAAAATAAAATGCATGTTGACGTTTTGCAAAGTAGTGGAACAATTATGGATAAAATACATTTCTTATGAGTATGGGTATATCTGGCTATGGCACGATGAAATGGAAGAAAAAGGACGGAATGATATGAGGGATCGGGAAAAATTGTAAACAATTGGGTATCTACTACCGTGCGAGCAAAAATTATTTGCATCAAAGAGGGCTTGGATTAAAAAACGTAGGGCTTGGTTTAGATAACAATGATATGGGGACGATATATCTAACCAAATCTAGGTTAAAATTTTGTCAAATTCATATTATGACATGATACGCCAAACTAATGAGTAATAAAATAATTAGACAAATACAAATTTATTTTTGTTGATGTTTACAGAATTAACAAAGTAAGAATATACAGAAAGAAAAAGAAAAATAATTAGATAAATTGCTAAAATTGGCCACCGCCATGCTCTATAACCGGAGAGGTGGAATCAGGGTTCATCCGAAAAAAATGTCAGGTCTAATAAATCATTTATTTCCTATAAATTTTGGGTAAACCATTAAGAGTTATTCCTGCGTCTTTCAAAATCTGTGGCTTTTGTATTTCTTGGAATACTTGCACTTTATAAGGAAATAAATTTAGCTGCTTCTTAAGAATAGTCCTGCATGTTCCATAATATCTTCCCACTTCTTGGGACAGGCGTCTTATATAATTTGTTCACGTATTTTTCATTATTTCACGAACATTTGCAACAAGTTCTTCTGTTCTTACAGATGGTCTTCCTGCTCCCTTTTTGTGTTGTATAGAACCTGTGTCCCTAAACACAGCCATGGTTCTTTTTAGGCAATGATAAAAATCCCCAGCAATAAAAGCAACGTTAGGAAAATGTTTGTGAAAATTGTCCATGCACAAACCCGGATTGTATTGCCACTAACCATTTACTCTAACCCCGTTTCGAAAATACGCTTCAACCATGAATGTTTTGTGCTGTTCCGTAAAACCCATTGTGTGAATTGTTCAAGAAATTGGAAAAATTAGTGATGAATCAAATTACTTGTAACGACTGTCAAAGATGACGGAATAACTGATTGGTTGTTAATTCAGGTAGTTACTGACACCCAACAAGTATTAAGCTCTACGGCTAAGCATTACGTCCTTAGATGCAAGGCCCTCTTTGATGCAAATAATTTTTGCACGCACGGTATAATAGGTCTGTGATCTTAAACATAATTTATTGTCCCAAACAAAATGAATCGATAAGGTAACCGTTTTATAAACCTGGAAAATTATTTTTTTAAAGTTATAAATAACATGAATTTTTCATAAGGTATTAAAGAGATAATTTGTTCAATGCCCCCAGTGACTGAATGCCTCCTACTCTCCCCTACTTATGTAAAATAGCACTTCGTGTCTTCATATCACCTGAAACGACACAAAACATAATCTCCTAACAACAGGGGCTATCTCATTTTTATACTATCAAACATAATATAATTTAATATTATAATTTAAAATGCACTTCATTAAAATTCTTTTGACGTGGTAGTTTTGATAGCTATTAATTAAAAATTGATAAAAGGTTCCGAAAAAATTAAGAATTGATAAAGATTAAGAAACGTAGGTGAGGTGTGGGTTTAATTCGCGTAATGCCTTAAGTCAGGTGAAATCTTGTTTCGTACATTTCAAAAATTTACCTAAAATATTCTTGTCAATTTCATAACAATTATTAATAATGGTATTAAAAGAATCTAAAAATAATAGATGTTCTTACTAACGTAAATCCCGTTCGCTGGGTAAATTCGCATTTGTCATTAACATATTATTGCTATAAAATATGTATAATTATTATTTATTGAGGGTTACTAGAATTTACAGGTACTTACAGTTACTTTAGCAATTAGGGAACCAAAACTTCTTATAATAATGTCATTAAAGGATGCAATAATCGGTATGGTGTATACAGGGTGTCCGGAAATGATGAGCAAAATATTTAGGAGATAATTCTAGACCAAAAATAAATGCTATCTCTGCCCATAACATTTTTTCGAAAATTAATTATTAACGTTATATATTATATACGAGTTACAGGGTGTTAAACTTAAATTTTATTTGCAGTTTTTTCGCAATATGTACCTTTTGTCACGCTCATAATATTTGACGAAATCTCGTATATAAGGCTTTTTCGGGATGAGGAATACAAATTTTCCCACCGTTTTTTTCGCATTTTATAGAGGGCGCCACGCCACGTAGGAGCCTATACTTTAATTTGAATGGTCCCAACTTTTTTGTCCTACACTGTATGCAAATTTTGACTAAATATTTTTATTCTCCTAACCTTTTAACATAAAAAAGGTGTACTACTTTTGTTTCGGTAAATCTAACCGTTTTCGAGAAAACGCTAAAATAACATTGATTGCATAATATGATGAATCCCCAATAATTTTAAGTTATTATTTTTTTTATTTAATTAATTTTATTTTTTAAGAAGAATTAAACTTTGAACCTTTGATTTGAATGTTTAATTTATTGTTCTAGTAACTTAGGTATTTTAAAACTGCAAATTAATAATAATAATAATAATAATAATAATAATAATAACAATAATAATAATAATAATAATAAGTTTATTTAAAATTTAATAATATAATAAACATGTTTATGTTGTCTTCGATAAACTTATTCTTCAATCCCCTGAAGCTGAGCTTATTAGGGGCAAATCTTATTTTTTGTTTAAAAAAATATAAATTAAAATTTACCTTTAAAACCCTGTCACTATACGTTAATAATCAATTTTCGAAAAAATGTTATAGGAAGAGATAGCATTTATTTTCGATCTAGAATTATCCCTTAAATGTTTTGCTCATCATTTCCGGACCCCCTGTATATAATAATTTTTTTTCTATAGTTCTTTTGCCGTAGGCTATGACCAGTGATGTTTATTTTGAGAAAATAAAGTAAGAAATCATAATTGAATATAGGTGGCCGCCATTACCGAAACTACAAGTCTTCCGGACGAAGAGAGGTTGCCAAAATGACAATATTATCACACACATAGCTAGTAACCACACACTGTTACATGACTAAAACACGACCCACAACCATTGAATATCAAACTATAAGAAGGCCATATGAGCCGATTTCCTAAATCTGCTACGTCAAATTCATAGATGGCACAATGAGTTCACCAACAAGAAAGCGACTAACCTTTTCACTGCTAAATTAAAACATTGTTTCTGTTTGACTTGCTGCATGAGTTTTTTAAATTTATTTTTATAGCTTATCGTAAAACTTGATTTCACATATCCATGCCTAGACCTAAAAATGTACCTATTTTTGTAGCATATAATATTTTCAACCTTTTGACGTCCCAACGTTAATTACATGAAAACATATTGACCGCCATGTATTCTATTTCTAACAGAACTAAATGACGACTCTCACTATTCAATACCTACCTAGGCTACAACGTATATGGTGGGTAAAATATAAATGATGTGCGGTTTGTTTGTATAACTTGGATTTTATTTGCAATTATTACTACTTTTCAAAATGGTTAAAATAAGTAGGTTTTACTTTCTTACTTAAGAAACATTCAGTTTGTTTGTATTAGTGTATTACGTATTTTGCTATTTTTCGACGAAATAAAACCTATTTTAGTTATACTTACTGTCGCTTTTTATTTACTTTTATTTGTTTAACATTTAACACCCAGTGCAACGGTAAAATTATTGTGAAAATCGGTCCAATAATTACCCCGGAGTAATCAGCGTACATATTATTATCAAAAACATCCATTCGGCTGGAATTGAGAACCTTCTATTTTATTGTCTGTTAAAAATGCTTGAATTCTTAAAAATTCCAATAAAATACGATATGCGGCAACACCACGACATCACATCAGTGAATTTGAGACATCTGTTGCCGAGGCGCTGCATTATAATGACAGACAGGCGACAGATTTAAGGTTAGAGTTACGATCAGCTCCACAATGGCGGCCAAACCAGCTCCAATACGTCAAAAAATGGGTTGTCAACTTTTCTCGGACATCCGTCATTCTTATATAGTTTGATATTCAATGCCACAACGTATAAAAACACACACAACGTAAAAACGATGCTTAAATTTTAAATTGAATTTTAAACTTCTATAAATATTAGAACAGTAATATCGTTAAAAAAGTGAATTTCCACGAGGGTACCTATGTAAATGATAGATTGTCTTTAAGACTCGTTTGGGTGTGCTAAACCTGCTCATACCTATAACATAAACCAAGATATAACAGTTTGTTAAATTTAGTATTAAAGCTGGTATAAATACAATTGATCCACAGAGCCCTAGTAATTGGTTCAAATTCGACTCCAGTTTCTTTCTGTCCGCAATACACAATAGGCCTTAAATATGATTTATGAAATAGTTTATTTAGGGGCAACAGTTCCGAGCTACCCCAAACAAGCGAAAACATACCAGCTTTGAATTTTTACACCCTGTGAATGAGTGAATAATGCGGGTATACTTTTCATTGACTTATTTTTTGGTTGACTTCATTGGCGTAGGTTAAAGTTTAGAATAAAAATATTAGTTTTTTAAAATTATTATGTTATATTTTATTATTTGACAATAATACAAATTTTCCCCATCATGTAGTTTTGCATGACATGTAGGTTACCACGGAACAGCACTAGAGAAAACGAAAATTCAAAGAAGCCGCTTTCATGAATCAAAATACCCATATATTTAGTAAATCAAATATAGATATCCCGAATATCTGGAAGCCACTTCTTGTCCAAAATCAACAGCTCAAACTTCACACTCCAATAAACACGTAGGCGGAGTCATCAAGCTTCATTGCACATGGATAGTATTTAAAACAGTAGCCTTACAATTATAATTTAGTTTACACTTGAAAACGGTTAGAGATACTAACTAACCGAAACGTTGTGTTAAGTAACAAAATAAAGACAATGGAAGTCCGACAAGGTAATTTTTTTGATATTGCTTCATCGTCTAGCACCTTCAAACAAACATCTAATATCTAATTTGTTGTTTAGAGGTTTTTCTGTATCTACCTACTGTAGCATTTACATAAGCAGATACGGTTTATATTCTTAAAATTAATTTATCTTTAGCCGCTAATTGATGATTATACAAATGTAGAATAAAGCAGAGATGTGTCAAAATGTCTACTTATTTTTTTAATCACTACCTTCTTCAGGTGTTAACTAAAAAGTAGCAAGTTTTACTAAAAATTATTTCTAAACCATTATCTGCCATTTACAATAATTATTTCATACTTCAAAAGTTAATTTATATTTTGTCATCATATACAGGGTTAGGAAAAATTACCAGAACGGTCGATTATTTCAAAATATACAGGGGTTTTCAAAAAACGTCTTATATAAAAAATGTAGGGCTGTTAAAAATCTACATATCCGTGATAAATTGAAAAATACAGGGTCGCCCACAAATTTGTGGAGAATGATAGTTATATTTTTTTAAATGGAACAACCTGTATATTTTTACATTTTTAAATTCCACATAAAATTATAATTATTTTTTATTAAATGCACTATTAGTCTATACTTCATAGTTTCCGAGATATTGACTCTCGAAAAGTGACATTTTTGAACTTTGACAGCTTATAACTTTCTAACAGTACGTCTTAGAGCAAAACGGCTTACATGTCCCTATCTTCAATTTTTATTATCTTCCCAAAAAATCAACTTCCAGTTAAACCGGAACAACTGCATTTCCTGCTTTCGAGTTACATCCGGTTTAACCGGAAGTTGATTTTTTGGGAAGATAATAGAAATTGAAGATAGGGACATGTAAGCCGTTTTGCTCTAAGACGTACTGTTAAAAAGTTATAAGCTGTCAAAGTTCAAAAATGTCACTTTTCGAGAGTCAATATCTCGGAAACTATGAAGTATAGACTAATAGTGCATTTAATAAAAAATAATTATAATTTTATGTAGAATTTAAAAATGTAAAAATATACAGGGTGTTTCATTTAAAAAAATATAACTATCATTCTCCACAACTTTGTGGGCGACCCTGTATTTTTCAATTTATCACGGATATGTAGATTTTTAACAGCCCTACATTTTTTATATAAGACGTTTTTTGAAAACCCCTGTATATTTTAAAATAATCGACCGTTCTGGTCATTTTTCCCAACCCTGTATATGATGACAAAATATAAATTAACTTTTGAAGTATGAAATAATTATTGTAAATGGCAGATAATGGTTTAGAAATAATTTTTTGTGAAACTTGCTACTTTTTAGTTAACACCTGAAGAAGGTAGTGATTAAAAAAATAAGTAGACATTTTGACACATCTCTGCTTTATTCTACATTTTTATAATCATCAACTAGCGGCTAACGATAAATTAATTTTAAGAATATAAACCGTATCTGCTTATGTAAATGCTACAGTAGGTAGATACAGAAAAACCTCTAAACAACAAATTAGATATTAGATGTTTGTTTGAAGGTGCTAGACGATGAAGCAATATCAAAAAAATTACCTTGTCGGACTTCCATTGTCTTTATTTTGTTACTTAACACAACGTTTCGGTTAGTTAGTATCTCTAACCGTTTTCAAGTGTAAATTAAATTACAATTCTAAGGCTACTGTCTTAAATACTATCCATGTGCAATGAAGCTTGATGACTCCGTGAAGTTAAAATTCAATTTTTTTCTACCGTTTTTCTGCTGACATGGAGTGGACGATAATACAAATTCTTACCTTATTTTACTAATGTTTTGGTCATTTAACTTAAATTTATAATAAACCATCACATCACCTGTTCTCGAAAGCCTAGAGCATTACGGAAGGAAGGCGTTAATACACTTGGTAGGTTGACGATGTTGCCAGATATAGATTTAAAATTGCAATTTCTATTTGTCTATGGAGTGGACATGGATAGTGGTTACAGCCATAAATAATGACATAAAAGCAGAGTTTTGATAAAAGGGTTAGAATCCTTTTATACAGTGTGATCTTGTATATTTGTGCAGTTAATGTCCTGTAGATATTTTTAAATATAAACATAAAATATAATTAAAATCAAGCACGATGATACCTAACTCAAGATGGTTACCGTCCACGGAACTGACTTTTCGGCCATAATATACCAGTTAAAAAAAAAGTTGAAGAAAAAATTCCTTAAATAGGCATTAATGATGAAGGTGAATTTGTTCAAAATTATAATTTTCCAAGATTTTATAAAAATATGTTTAAATTTTTTATAAACTTTATAGTTACATCTTTGTATCCCATATATTATAGAGAACGACCGAAGTAACAGATCAAAATAAAAATGAAATTTCTTCAATTTTAGAGCAAATAACACATACAATTAGAACGATCTAGCTCTAAGGTGAAGTTCTGTGACAATTATGCATAAAATGATATATCGTAGATCCGCCACTGGCCCTGCCTTTATTTAACCCCGACAATTGTCACGGTGGTGAGAACACGCTCGCCAGACTTTTCATTAAATCACACACGTAATATCTATATCCTACAATTAACTGCCCTAATTTGCATTTTTAAGGAATATATCTTGCCTGGGTGAAAGACCTTGTATCAAAAAGGCCGCCATCAGCGGTCGGTTTTCATTATTATCTGGAAAGTCAAATGAAGAAATAAGGTACATGCCTACTCATGTATATTTTATGAAAAATGGTTGACAAGAGAGTTGTAAATATATTTCTTTATTTTCTGTTTGGACTTACACCTATCTTTACAGTGTAGCCGATATTGGTATATTTCTTAGACCTTTAGATAAGCAAATAATAATCACGAAAGTTGCAAATTTATGGCCTTGAACATATAAACCAAATCACACAGGAATAGGCATGCTCATTACAAAATTATCGTTTAATAAATGGAAAAATAGACAGGTCCAGGCTTTAACATCTTGTTTGTGTGGCCTAGGTCTAGTTAGATGTGTTTAAATTAATCATAATAATATAGAATTACATATCAAGAACTATCTCTACTTCATACATACTGAAAATACGAAATATCATCCATATTAAACGTCCACAATAGCAAACGCAGCACCGTTTATGCACCAACGAAATTTTTTTGGGGTACGTGTCAATTCCACAACATTCACAATAGCAAAAAAAATAACAAGAAATCATATGTGTGAAGTTAGCAATGTTCATCAGCACCGTTTATGCACCAACGAAATTTTTTTGGGGTACGTGTCAATTCCACAACATTCACAATAGCAAAAAAAATAACAAGAAATCATATGTGTGAAGTTAGCAATGTTCATCAGCACCGTTTATGCACCAACGAAATTTTTTTGGGGTACGTGTCAATTCCACAACATTCACAATAGCAAAAAAAATAACAAGAAATCATATGTGTGAAGTTAGCAATGATCATCAGCACCGTTTATGCACCAACGAAATTTTTTTGGGGTACGTGTCAATTCCACAACATTCACAATAGCAAAAAAAATAACAAGAAATCATATGTGTGAAGTTAGCAATGTTCATCAGCACCGTTTATGCACCAACGAAATTTTTTTGGGGTACGTGTCAATTCCACAACATTCACAATAGCAAAAAAAATAACAAGAAATCATATGTGTGAAGTTAGCAATGTTCATCAGCACCGTTTATGCACCAACGAAATTTTTTTGGGGTACGTGTCAATTCCACAACATTCACAATAGCAAAGAAAATAACAAGAAATCATATGTGTGAAGTTAACAATGTTGATCAGCACCGTTTATGCACCAATGAAATTTTTTTGGGGTACGTGTCAATTCCACAACATTCACAATAGCAAAGAAAATAACAAGAAATCATATGTGTGAAGTTAGCAATGTTCATCAGCACCGTTTATGCACCAACGAAATTTTTTTGGGGTACGTGTCAATTCCACAACATTCACAATAGCAAAGAAAATAACAAGAAATCATATGTGTGAAGTTAGCAATGTTCATCAGCACCGTTTATGCACCAACGAAATTTTTTTGGGGTACGTGTCAATTCCACAACATTCACAATAGCAAGGAAAATAACAAGAAATCATATGTGTGAAGTTAGCAATGTTCATCAGCACCGTTTATGCACCAACGAAATTTTTTTGGGGTACGTGTCAATTCCACAACATTCACAATAGCAAAGAAAATAACAAGAAATCATATGTGTGAAGTTAGCAATGTTCATCAGCACCGTTTATGCACCAACGAAATTTTTTTGGGGTACGTGTCAATTCCACAACATTCACAATAGCAAAGAAAATAACAAGTAATCATATGTGTGAAGTTAGCAACGTTCATCAGCACTGTTTATGGACCAACGAAATGTTTTTTGAGGTATACGCGTCAATTCCAGAACATTCACAATAGCAAAGAAAATAACAAGAAATCATATGCGTGAAGTTAGCAACGTTCATCAGTACCGTTTAGGCACCAACGAATTTTTTTGTGGGTTACGTGTCAATTCCACAACATTCACAATAGCAAAGAAAACAATAAGAAATCATATGTGTGAAGTTAGCAACGTTCATCAGCACCGTTTAGGCACCAACGAAATTTTTTGTGGGTTACGTCGTTACGTGTCAATTCCACAACATCCACAATAGCAAAGAAAACAACAAGAAATCATATGTGTGAAGTTAGCAACGTTCGTCAGCACTGTTTATGCATCAACGAAATGCTTTTTGAGGTATACGCGTCAATTCAGCTTTTTAGTGGCGAAGATTAAAATTCAATCAAAATCATCTGGATCTATCATCATTAGTAAACTATCCCAATAGGAGTAAATTACCTGCTATATACGAATTTACAAAAACCCGCAGAAAAAAAGTTACAGGATTAAAGGTTCAAAAAGTAGTGTTGGTAAAATAATTAAAAAATTTTTAGTGGCGAAGATTGAAATTCTAATATTTGGATTTATCGTCATTAGTACTCATAGGAGTAAATTACCTGCTATATACAAATTTCCAAAAACCCAGAGAAAAAAAGTTACAGGATTAAAGGTTCAAAAAGTAATGTTTATAAAATAATTTAAATTTTTTTAGTGGCGAAGATTGAAATTCTACCATTTGGATTTATCGTCATTAGTAAACTACCCCAATAGGGGTAAATTACCTCCTATATACAGTAATATACAAATTTCCAAAAACCCGGAGAAAAAAAGTTACAGGATTAAAGGTTCAAAAAGTAGTGTTTGTAAAAGAATTTAAATTTTTTTAGTGGCAAAGATTGAAATTCTACCCTTTGGATTTATCTTCATTAGTAGATAAACTACCTACCTCATAGGGAGGCTCGTGAATCTGTGTTAAAGTCGATTTTCTATAGAGACATGAATTTATAGATTTTTATGTCATTACGTCGAATCTAAATTCCCAAATGTCAAAATTTGAACAAGCGCCCATTTCTGCTGTTATTCTAAAGGTTGCACCCCTATTTGCATTATATTTTTGTAAACAGCGGTAAATATGTATGTAAAATCACGTGCCGTAGATATATGTAATATTAACATTAAAAACAACACATTCACTTATTAAACCAATTGGCAATCTGGACAATTAGCAGATTGAGCTAGTGAATAAGTGAATCACATCCGGTTTAGATGATTACACTGTAAGGAACCGGGCACATGGCTACATGAATGAAATTGATGAAAGTGTCAGAAGTCAATTTTGAAGCTTACACATTGCAGCCGCATACTACCATTTAAACACAAAAATAAATGAATGAATGTAAGTATTACAGCATCTGCCGCCAGTAGTGTGATGTTATATAATTAAATGAATTTTTACTATTTAATAGGTTCATTCAAGATTTAGGACTGTTGGATGCATAAAGTTGCCACAGTGGATCTTTGCCCGTGCGTCATCAATCAACGATCAGGACTCGACGTGGTTAATAACTCTGCATCCTTGTTTATTACAGTAACAAGTTTGAATAAAAGCATAAAAGAACGTCTCCAAAATTCCGCAATAATATAACGTGCTAGACAAGGATAAAACTATAAACGTCAGTTAATTACTTTCTTTATTTGTTTAGTTGACAACCGTTGTATTTTAGAACGTCATTGTCAACCTTATTTTGATCTGCCAATCTAATTCGTATTTTGCAAATCTGTATGCCTTAGAACTGTTCCTGTTTCTAAAAATAGTTCTTTTTAGAGGTAAATATACCCACCATCTGTTTTGGCGGTAAGTATTTATGGATTTTTATAATAACTAATTTATTTATTTTAAATATTCTAACCGTGAAAGTTCTTTGAAACGTTTACGGCAGTGGCTAAATTTCCTTAAATGAAAGGATATTAAAAATTTGACATTTGCGATTTTAATAGTCAATAAAACACCAAACTTTTGTAGATTTTAAGCTTTAAAAATAGTATTAAATGTATAAACATTTGTTTGTCAATTTCTTTTAGATAATAGAGAATGCCGGCAAAACTTAAAATAAATAATAATTTTTCGGGATATTATGTAGGTTCGTCAAACGGTAGGCAGGCACGTCCATTTTATGAACTTAACTTAGTTTTGACTTTTTTCGTCTCGTAATTTTGATTTGATTCATACGATTTTGATGACGTAAAAGTGATGACGCACGGGAAAAGAACCACTGTGGCGACTTTATCTGTAATAAAGCAGAAAGGTTCAGTTATAAATTAACAATTTTAACTTTATTAATATCTTTCGTTTCATTTAATCCAAAATCTATTTAACGCATTTCTACTTTATTAACTAGCGGGCACCTGCAGCTTCGCTCGTTCGATTGTTATAAATTCGCCATCGAAACAAAGCAGCGGGTATACAGGGTGTCCAAGATAAGAACGCACTCTACAGGGATCTCGTAAACCATAGGAGATACAGAGATGGTTACATTAGAGAAAAGTTGCGCATTACTGAATCCTGTAACGTCATGTTTTCAAATTTAAAAAATTCCGAATGCTTCCGAAGATATTTGAATAAAACCGAATTTTCGCGATTTCGTTTAAATTGATTTATAATTCTACTAGCGCATGCGTTGCAACCCGCTGGTATAAATACAAACCCGAAATATTAGTACCCGGCATGCCACTTTCTGAAATTGCACCCGTGCGAAGCCGGGGCGGGTCGCTAGTTATACATAAAAACCTTCCCCTTGAATCACTCTATCCATTAAAAAAAAAACGCTTCAAAATCCGTTGCGTAGTTTTAAAGATTTAAGCATATATAGGGGTAGGGACGGACAGACAGCGACAGCGACTTTGTTTTATACTATGTTAAGATTTAAAGAGACATGTCAAAATAAATTAAACATTCTCATTGCCACTTTTTCTCCCCTACAAGATGGCTTAATTACATTTTTGATCCGACGTTTCGTTTAGTTACAACCATCATCAACTTTGTTATTTTAAATAGTAGGAAAATTGTATTTCATTTTTAATAAATTCTACGTTTTATTCTAAATCTAACGGTGTATCACACTTATTATTTATTAGATGTTTCGATATAGAAAAACACATCATCAATAAAAATAGGCACATTATCGAAAATATTTTTGTTTTTATTGTTGTATTTAAACACTACCGCACCTGCATGTAACCGATGTCATCCCAATAGACGTCGTCTTTATGCACTTACCAATTAACACCAAATAACTCCACTGGACCGGCAATTTTAAATAATTTACAGAATGCAACAAATTGTGTGTTTCCTATTAACAGTCATAATAATGATAGGTGCTTTTAGTTAAAATTTTATATATTATAATATTATGTCGAAATAAAATAATTTTTGGAAAATAAGTATGTATATACTTTTTTGTATATCTATAGATACGGTCGTAGAAAAAATAATGTTCCTAACTCATGCGTATAGTGTCTTTCCCGCCCTTGGCCGCTTGCCCGAACTCCGCTCCGCGTCGTTCGGATCAACTGAAGTCGCGTGCGGGAAAGTATCACTTTCCGCACTTGCTAGGAAAATAACTATTTTACCACTGCAACATATATTTTTCTAGGTCAATAGAGTTGTCTTTTCGCAAAAAAAAACTATACAGGGTGTTTCATTAATGTCGAAGAGCGGCCATATCTCGGAAACTCTTGGGCATAGAAATTCAGGAAAAATAAATTAACAACTAAAGTGGCTATGAGAAAATCCTGGAAATAATTTTTAAGTTTCGCATTTTGCCGCAAGGGGGCGGAATTGAAAAGTAAATTTTAACATTTTAGATATCTCCGAAAATTGCACGTTAAGGTATATTTTTAATAACACCATTAAAAAGCTTGGACAATTTTGCATAATTTTGGTCCCGTGCTTGTTGGCGTACCGGTACCGACTTTAGTAAGAGTGGGGGAAGCTGTTGAAAGTGTAATCATTTAAATCGCTGTAACTTATAAACCACTTATCCGATTTTAGCAAACTAAAGACTGTTTAGAAGAGAAATGTATGCACTTTCACCAATCGTATTTAGTTGTCCATACTAGTTCTTGATAAAATTGCTAGAGGGCGCAATTTGTAATAATAATAGTTTTTTTGATTTTATCCCGAAAATTCAAATCATACGGTATAATTATGATACCATAATCGAAAAGTAGATGAAATTTGCTAGAAAAATATTTAAATCGCAGTTCGATATCTCTGTTCGTTTCAGTGTTATTGCTAAAACAATAATTTTTGAAACAAATTGCGCCCTCTAGCAATTTTATTAGAAACTATCGTGTACCATAAGATACGACAACTGAAGGTACTTCTAAACAAGCTTAAATTTAGTAAAATCGGATAAGTCGTTTAGAAATTACAGCGATTTTAATGTTTACACTTTCAATAGCTTCTCCCACTCTTATCAAGTGAAAGTGTAAACATTCAAATCGCTGTAACTTCTAAACGATTTTACTAAATTTAAGCTTGTTTGGAAGTACCTTTAATTGTCGTATCTAATGGTATACGATAGTTTCTAATAAAATTGCTAGAGGGCGCAATTTGTTTTAAAAATTATTGTTTTAACAATAACACTGAAACGAACAGAGATATCGAACTGCGGTTTTAATATTTTTTCTAGCAAATTTCATCTACTTTTCGATTGTGGTATCATAACTATACCGTACGATTTATTTTTTCGGAGTAAAATCAAAAAATGTATTGTTATTGCAAATTGCGCCCTCTAGCATTTTTTTTAGAACTATTATGGACAACTAAATACGATTGGTGAAAGTTCATACATTTCTCTTCCAAACAAGTTTTAGTTTGCTAAAATCGGATAAGTGGTTTATAAGTTACAGCGATTTAAATGATTACACTTTCAACAGCTTCCCCCACTCTTACTAAAGTCGGTACGCCAACAAGCACGGGATCAAAATTATGCAAAATTGTCCAAGCTTTTTAATGGTGTTATTAAAAATATACCTTAACGTGCAATTTTCGGAGATATCTAAAATGTTAAAATTTACTTTTCAATTGCGCCCCCTTGCGGCAAAATGCGGAACTTAAAAATTATTTCCAGGTTTTTCTCATGACCACTTTAGTTATTAATTTTTTTTTCCTAAATTTCTATGCCCAATAGTTTTCGAGATACGGCCGCTCTTCGACCTTAATGAAACACCCTGTATTTAAAAAACGACCTTATTGAGGTAGCTAGTAGCTACACAGAGTTGTATTGTCGGCGCCTATTTAATACAGATTTTTTGCTAATACAGTTTTCTCTCAATGTGATTTACTGACTTTAACTTGACAGTGTAATTTTCTTACTATCTTTATATACCGTTTCGAATAAAAAAAAATACTGATGTAAAATGCGACTCTCTTGTAAACATTTGATTAAAAAACGTCGCCTCAATTTTTGTGTATTTTTCAATTAGGAGCAATTTAGTTTATCTTTATGAATCAACCGGCATGTCGTATTAAAGAAGCACGTCAACGTTTATTTATTATACAATTGACCTGCAGGGCAACATGACCAACACTGTACACCTACATTCATAAAGTTAATAAGTGTACTCTATCTTCAGCTAACCTATAAATAAAATGTCAACAAGTCAAGAAATAAATTGCTGCCAGCCTTTGTATTTCAATTCTTAAATGAAAAATTGCTTAGGCGGTCATAAATGGTTTAAAGCAATTTAAGTAAAACATACCTAACTACTTTGTTTACTAGTTTAACAGTAGAAACTAGAAAAAAAAATAAAAAGGCAATTTTAAATAATATTTTTATAAAAATGTTAGTTTTCCTTTTATATTTTGACATTTTTATGAAATCAGAAATAATTATTCTTTTCTCTAGTGCGGCTCTTAAACACATCTCTTACATTTTTCTTTTCAAAATAAATTTTGTAATTTGTTATTTTTGGACCACAAAATAATAAAAGTTTACTCAATTATTTTTTTGACATTTAATATAATATATAATTTTTTTGTAGAAACTATCAATTCCGAACTCAGAAGTAAAATACTTGTTTTGAGTTAAATAGGTAATATAATATTTATTGTCAAGAATATATTTTATAATTCAGGCACAACTAGATTATAATATAAAACGGAAATGACAATATTTTATATCACTACAGTATACAAAGATACAGGTACGTCATGTATATAATATTATTTATTTTATTCATTATAGATTGGCAGTGGCGCACCCAGGGGGGGGGGGGCAAGGGGGCCTTGGCCCCCCCCAAAACCCCCAATGAAATGAAAAATTATGAAAGTGGATAAGTATTTTAAAAAATCCATTTTCTTAGATTTACCTCACGGGCCTCGTTTGGCATTTGTTGGCCCCCCTCCCCCTGCAAGTTGACTTATTGACAAAAGTTGACTTATTGAGGTTTAATATGGTTTGATTGAATGTATGAATTTATTATTTCGAGTTTTCCTTTATATTTTTGTTATTATTTTGGGGTAGTAAAGACTTATTTTAATAAAAATAAACAGTTTTAATGCCAAAACGACTATGAATGTTTGAGAAACAATTTTAGCTCATTAAGTATTGAGCAAAAAATTGAAATTAAAATTAAATGATACATACCACAAAGTGTAAGTCTAGGGACTTTATTGTTATTGATAAGTGTGCTGCAAATAAAAACAGATGAATGAACTTTACTTTTAAACAATGTACCCACTAATAAAAAATAAATTAGCCTTTTTATTTTTTATCTCATTTCATTTTCAATAGAATAAGAAGGTAATCATAAATTTTAAAAATATTTACTATAATAATTATTGACCAAATTTGGGCGTGGTCTTAAAAAAATTTCGCCTGCGGCGCATTTCGCCTACAGCAGGCTTTTAGTACACCCCAAGTTAACAAGTCACAAGCCGCCAATGCCCCCCCCCCCCTAAGAAACCGTTTAACGACTCCCATGACTAGGCTATTGCAATCTTCCCTGCAAGAGTACCTGTTAAAAAAGCTCCAAAGTTGTAGAAAAATGCGTAATTTAAAAGTTTAATAAAAAATTTGCTTCCAGCACTGGTTGGCAGGCCCCCCCTAACATAAAATCCTGGGTGCGCCGCTGTAGCTTGGTATATTTATTATTTATTAATGAGGTTCTTGAATATATCCCTTGGATTGGATAATATCCAATTTTTAATTTTATTTCTATAATTATTTAATGATTTAATTATTTAATTGACTGTGGTAGCATATCAAAAATATACGGATTGATGTTTAAAAAATGTTTGTATGCTATTGTTTTGTTAATTCTATTTTTATATGTAATAGTATTTTTATGACGAGTTTCATGTGTGTGATTAATATAATTTATTTTATTTTTATGTTTAAAAATATATATTAACATGTAAGAAAATATTTGTTTAAAATCCATTTTTTTGCTATCTTTAAATAGTAAATCAGAAGAATATTGGTGATCTTTTTTTAAAATAATTTTCAAAATGTATTTTTCAATAGTTTCAATATTATTAAGATAATTCTTATTTATGCCTCCCCATCCTAGTATTCCATATTTTAAATGGGTTTGTACTTTGTACTAAAGAATAACAAAATATTTCTAATTCTTTTATATATTTAAAAATTGTTTAAGGTGTTTAAATTTTGGTAAAATAATTCTTAGTTTCTCAAAAATTATTCCTACATATTTAATATTTTCACCTTCCTTTATATTACTATTATGATGGCATATTATTGGGCCAAATTTAAAACGGAACGTTTTTTTAACAAAAAACAGACAGAAAAGTTAAACATTTTGCAAATTGTATCAAATATTACGTATCATTTTGTTTTTTAAATAAATGCAATTTTAAAGTTTTTTTGAATAGTTTTAATGATATTTGAGATTTAATAGAATTTTCCAAATTATTATATTCTATCAAACCTTTATGAAAAATAGACTTATAGCTAATGTTTGAGACACTCTATCCACAAAAAAATTTTGATAAGTTCTTGTTTTATAATTATGATGGTCATGATTAAAAGAACAATTTTTTTTTAAACAATCAGGCAATAAATTATTTTTAATTTTATTTATAAATACTTATACATACTAAATAAACAATTAAATTTCTGACATTCAACCAATCTAAATTTTTTAACATAAAATTTATTTTTGTATATTTGTCACCATTTAAAATAATCCGCATTGCCTTATTTTGTAAAATTTGTAATTTATCAAATATTTCCTCATTAGCATAATATAAAATGGAAGCAATACAGAAAATGTGGTAATATAATAGTATTAAATACAGTTTTTTTAGAAAACAAACTTAAATTAGAGCTGATTATTTTAAAATAACCTACTTTTCCGTCAATCTTCGATGTGATACTTTCAAAATAATTAAAAAATTTTAATTTTGAATCAATAATTATCCCTAAATATTTAAAACTGCTCAGTAATTCCAATTTTTCACCATCAATTACAACATTTATATTTTGACAATTTAAATTATTACCCATAACCATGCATTTACTTTTTGAAATATTTAATTTTAATTTATTTACTTTTAGCCAATTTAATAATAAGTATATTAATATCAGAATTTAGAGTATTTAGACCATCAAAAATATTTAAAACAATTATTATGTAAATTAAGCAAATCAGCAAACATTTGTAACTGACACATTTTTAAAACTAATGACTAATGGCATATCGTTGATATATAAAATAAATAATATTGGACCTAGCATACTACCTTGAGGAACTCCTATATTATTTATTTTTTTATTTGAATATGTTTTTGAAATTTTTGTTTTTTGTGATCTGTTACTTAAATAATTTTTAAACCATTTATAAACGTTTCCGCGAATACCATACTGATACAATTTACTCAATAATCTATCCAAAAATACAGCTATAACCAGTGGCGTATTTAGGGGGGGGGGGGGCGAGGGGTCTGGACCCCCCCTCCCCGTGGGCTCAACATTAAAAAAAAATCAGAACAGATCAGATGCCTTGTTGCATTTAATGTATAATTCGATTAATTCCTCGCAGGAGGTAATTTGTGATTTTTTCTTAAATATGACCTATTCCGAAAATGCTTGGTTTTCGAGTTATTTAAATTTTTTACTTGTTTTTTACCTGCGTGTCTAATTTATTTAATTTAAAAAAATTGAAATGATGTTCACTTAGTTTTGTAATTTTTTTGCAAACTAGAACTATTAGCAATACTTTGTTTTTACAAATAATTAAGTAACTGTGTCACAGATAACAAAACAACATAGCCAAACTTCGCAAAAAAAAAATGGCAAAAATAACTTGAAAACCAATCATTTTCGGAATCGGTCATATTATGTAAAAATATATATTTTTAAACATAAATATTTAAAAAAATATATATTCCCATTATTGCGTTTATATTTAAAAATTTCTTAATTTCTTCCTTTTTTGGGTTCAGCTATCAAAACATAGAAATTATAAATTTTGATAGTTCAAAATAGGGCGTGGCACCGAAAATTTTTTCGCCTGCGGCGCTTTCTTAAAGAAAGAAAGATAACACGAAAGGTATAGACCCCCCCCCCCCCGTGGCAATATTCTAAATACGCCACTGGCTATAACATTTTCCCCTTTATCAATGGTACTCTTCCACGTCTCAATCACACATTGAATGGCTGTCTCTGTAGAGTACCCTTTTGGATTTATATTATTATTATATTATTCGATTATACCATACCTACAATATTTAACTGACTTTGACACAAATGACATTGGCAAACAATATTTACTCGCAATCAAAGTTGTCTGAATAGAAAATCAAGAATTAAGCTAACCGGACCACTCTGCTTGTGAGAAAATCATTTATGTCACAGTCAAAGCGACTAGATAGTTAATTATCGTTTAAAATATTTGTGCTATCAATTAAAAATGTATCTATGTTAGGTAGTTCAATATAAAAACTTGCAAAACCTGGAATTTGCATCCAAAAATAAATTTTGTAATTTTTCTAAAAATATAATCTTGTTTGTTTTCCTAACCTTGAACTAAGTATGTACTTAAAGATCATATAAAATTATTTTTTTAATTAAAAATACCTAGAGGCACTACTGAACTGCCTTCCCCCTTTATAGCCTGTTACCTACACCTACCCTATACAACCAGCTTATTTTCAGAATTTTAGGATACGACTGTAATAAATTATCTTATCTTGGGTTAACCTCCAAAGAGCAATACCAAATGGTTGGTTTACGACTGAACAAAAGCTGATGCTATTGACTTGCCATTGTTAACGATTTCTGGCTTTGAGTCTTTAATGACTTAACTGCAAACAAACCATCATAAACAGCTGTAAAATTTGTAAAATAAATTTTGCTCTAAACAATCCTTGAAGTCTCGGGACCGGTTTCTCAACGTGTTGTAGGTAGGTACATTAGTAATTTACATGACAGGAGCTACCTCTCATATTGTATAATATGATCGGTAACATGAAAGCTATTACCTATATGACATGATCATGTATTGATAAGTTTGCAATACATTGAGAAATCCGACCCTATCCAACTTTTTTGACTTTTTAGTTCAGTAATCATAATTTTTTAACTCTTGATCGTGAGTATCTACTAAGGTCCTTACTTTTAAAATGCATTTGTTTATAGTAATTATAAAAAAACTAAAATAGGTAGGTAATTGAAACAACATGTTAAGGGTGTACGATATGTATTGTAAAATCATAAATGGAGAAAATACAATTTTAATATCAGTATTATGTTTAAATAGTATTTCTTAAGGCTATATCACATTTTTGTATAATTCATTTATATAATACATACAATATTTACAATTAAATTATTCTTTAAAGCCAACCGATGTTACTACTTTCTACAGAAAACACATTTAGGTAAATGTACTTATATACATATTTGGTATTAGCACAGATTTCGTTCTAGATTATAGTCTTGTTAATAGAAGAGTTCCTAAATTTATTTAAAAGAAATTATTCATCTAACTAATCAATAAATTTAAGAACTAGGCCTAATTTAATTTAGAGATATCACAATGTTCATAGTTGCATAATAAAATATTTAAAAAATCAATCTAATTATAGCTCTTACATTCGTACAATCAAAGACATGTATTTTAGAGCTGTATACGTGGATGTAGGTACCTACTTACATCCCCTTTTATACCTTACTTTAATTTAATAGATTATAACCTTCTTAAAAGCAATGAAATTCATTGACGCATATTTACAAATAAAATGTGTTATCATTTACATTAATTTCAAAAACAATTTTAATTTTCTAGGTACCTACTTAGGTATCTACTTAATAATTTCAAGAGATCATCAACAAAATATACAGGTAGAATAACTTCCGCAGGAACGTCAATATAATAGCAAAATAATAAATAATGTAGGTACGTGTTAAGCTAACAAAGAGATCAGCAAATTGTTGCAGAGATATAAAGTTACCTAATAAACATTAACTTAGTCTCGGAATAAGAATGGGGCTAGTCCTTGGATCTGATACACTAGAACTACTCGATGGAGACGCTGCTGGATGAGAACTCTGGTATTGGTGCGGAGCTACCATTAAATGTTCTGGCAACAACAAACTATTATATTCTATGGGTCTTTGAAAAAACGGCGCATTTAGATTTGCCCTGCTAGGAGGCTGTGCATTCACTAGCCTTTCCATGCCAAATGCCTGTGGTTGAATTGGGGACGGTCTAAGAACTGTAGGTGCGCCGGTTTGCATGTATGGCCAAAATCCATTATTTGCCGACTGATAAAAATGAGGATACATTATTTGCAGAGGATTATACATATGCAAGCTTCGTCTAAATGCAGCTAATCTGGATCTCGAAGCAGCAGTTGATCGTCTGCGAAGCTTTCCAGTCGTTCCGCCAATAAAAACGTCTTCCGCTGAAGGATCAAGCATCCAATAATTACCTTTGCCTGGATCGTCGTAACTTCTGGCCACTTTAACAAAACACTTATTGAGGCTTAAGTTGTGCCTGATTGAGTTTTGCCAGCCTTGCTTGTTGTCCTTGTAATAAGGGAAATTCGTCATTATGTATTCGTAAATTCCATTCAGAGTAAGTCTTTTCTCCGGTGAGTTACGGATTGCCATCATAATAAGGGCATTGTAGCTGTATGGCGGCTTGTCCTTAGATTTTGAATCTTTGTCCTTTTCACTTTCAGGGTTGGATGACTTGGAACAATCCAACGGAGATTCGTCACCGTCTCCAGTAACATCTAACTCACAATCGGATTCAGATTCACTGGGTTCTGGAGTTGGTTCAGTACTTGTTTCCATGTCGCCCGTAAGTTTAGGCGCTTCAGATGCAGATTCGGAAGATAAAATTGACATAATTGAATGTGATAACTTTAAGGGAGTATGCGCCATTGTTAATACAGGTGGCAGAAAGTTTTCTTGATTCACCATTATACTCGGTTAATAGTCACTAAATTCGAGTTTACACACTATAAGTTTTTATTAGAGATGCACTAAAACTAAAAATCACGAGGACGCTTCCGCTCAAATCGACTTGTCTCGTAAAACTGACTCGACAAACTGGCAGAGTGAAGGACGTTTGGGTAGGAAGTTGTTTTTAGTATCCCCTCAACTTCGGCCAATAAGATTGGGCCAATGAGAATCGAGAATTTCTAAAACCACGCCTTCATCGACGCCTATGTTTCTTGTATTTGTTGTAGGTTGGTTTGTATTTCAAATGTTTGCTTACTTTATAGGGGATTTTCTTGTTTGTTTTGTAAATTTGCTAGAAACATTTCGGTTGCAGGGAATGGATTCTCGGGTAATGAATATGATATTTTATTTAAAGTGACGTCTATTTAAGTGGGTAGGTACACTTTTAAAAATAAATTGACAATTACTTGAATGTGCAAAATATACGATGATGAATGATAATAAAAACTCAATCTCGGTTCCAATATTTACCATTAAAAAATGAAACTAGTGGTTCCAAGACACAAACAGGTACCTACATACAGTGTGAGTTTAAAGCTTGGAATAAATTCAGTAGGTAGTTTCTTTTTTGAGAAATGATTGCACGGATATTCATTTTAAGTTGTGGTATTTTTTTATAAAAAAAAGATTGATAAAGTGTGTCCCAAATTAGAGATATTATTATGACGAGATATCTATAATTTTTTCGCAACTTTTTATTGACTATTTTTGAAGTTCACATTATTATAAGGTACCTACATAAGTAAAATTCCAAATTTCAAATTTTAGTACTTTTAATTAATCAATAAGGTATGTTCAGGAGTTGAAAGCACGAATAAGACGTGAGTGTAGGTTAATTTCTCCCGAAGTACCGTAAAATGGGGTAAATAGGATCAATTTTCCACTTTGAAGGCTTGTAACTTGAAAACTATCTGCCTGAATAAATTTCTCAATAGCTTAAAACATGATTTAGGTAAGGTTGGTACTTTTAAATGGTGGTATAAGTTTTTTTACAGAGTGTACCCTGTTGTATATATATATTTTTTTGTGCACAAATCCTATATTCACCCCGCAGGCGGTGTCAATAGGATAATTGATTGATTTATTGACTGTATCGCATTTAAACAACCGCGGGGTGTATAGAATTTTGCACACAAATTTATGTTAAGTAATATAAAAGAGTACTAAAAATAATATTACCTAAATTTTATAAGTGCTGCAGAGTTGTAGAGATATGAAGTTTGTAAGACAAAAGCAAAGATAATATGACAACAGTTTAACCGCTAAATTTGACGTTTTAGGTCATGGTATTCAGCCTGCGATGTGGCCAAGTTATTTTAAGTTTAATGTCATAAAAATTTCTTTTAACAACCGTAACTTAAAATCTGTACATTAAAATGACCCACTCTTTAAAATTACAATTATTACAGATTTTTGAAATTTGAAGGTAACTTTCAGTCCTATTTAGCCCGCTGATCCTATTCACCCCATTTTACGGTACCTAATTAGAAATGTTGAAAACGAGTTTTACTTGCATTTAGGATATTGCCAAATAGTAAATGGACCACATTTTGAGCATATACCTATTGACGAAAAACTATCAAAGATAGATAGAAGATTTTTTGAAAAGGAAAGAAAAAACTAAAAATCTTCCTCCACAAAATTTATTAGAACAAAAAAATTTTGTTCAGAGGTCTCTACATGTTTCGAACGTAGAAACGTTTATCATCAGGAGACAAATTATGGAATTAAAAATTGGTGTGTCTGAATGACAAAATATGAAGAAAAATAGAAATAAGTTAAAACATACTGAGTATGTGAAAAAGTCAATTAAAAGGGTCTAAAACAACCAAATAAACCCGGGGGGGAAGAAGAAAAAAATAACTTCTAAAAAGAAGATGTTAAAATGGTATTTTTATGTAAGTATGTCCGTAAGACATTGTAAAAATTTAAAACTTGCCATGTAGCTATAGAAAACATGTATCAAGAAAGTATCATGCATTCAAAATCTGTAAGAATAAAAATGAAGATTAAAATCAAAAAAAAAATTTATAAAGTAAGTAGGTACTTATTTACTTACTGGTTTAGGTATTTGGCTGTTTTAGACCGTTTTAATTCACTTTTTCACAAGACATACTCAGTATACCTATTTATGAATTTTTGAATTCGTTCATCGTGTAATAATTTAATTAGGGTTAAACCCACATTATTTAAGTGCCTTAGTACCTACTATTAAAACAGCAAACAATTCGAATTTATTTTATAATCCTAGGTAGACTGGTAGACATAACATAGTGTCATTACATACCTACATAATATTCCAGCAAACATGATGCAATATCAAAATTTTAAAACACCACTTAAAATGTTGAAATTTAATGTCAGAAAAAGTAAAACACATGAACACTCAAGAAGTCTGCACAAACATTGGGTACCTATGTTATTAAGTACTATACAAGGTATTATACAAAACGATCAGTACTACGTCGAGAGTTTTTTTTTTGCAAAATCGTTTATAATTTCGTCGATATTTAATGTTTTAACAAACTCGTGTTCGATTCGGATTTAGCCTTAATCAGGGCGTTGTTGTCCCATGGTATTACGTAAATGGGTTTTTACTATTTTAAGTTTGGAAAAAGATCGTTTTGCTGATGCCACACTACCTGGTAAAGTTAGAAATAACATCCCTGCCCTAGATAGGACATCTGGAAAATTTGAAGAAACACACTGATTTTTTATTAATAAAAAATATTAAAATTAATAAAAGATCCGCAAGTTTATACACTGTTTTTAATTTTAAAATACTGACCGATACATTCGATACTGATTTATATAAAAGCATGTGATAGTGAACTCTTAGTATAGCTAATGCGAAAGTTAATAGTTAGAATTTATCTCTAAAAATTAAAGGGTATTTTTTTGTACACTTGTTTAAATTAAAATTTTTTAGATTTTTCGTTTAATTTTCATTTTATTGAATTACCTAACCTAATATTGTTTGCATATAGGTGAAGCATAAATTAAATGCAAATGACTTGATTTGATTATATTATAATAGTGTCATTTCAATTAATAATTCACTATAATGCAATTATCACGTTATAGCCTTTAAAATGTAATTTCTTCAAAAAAATCGCTGAAAATTTGTTTACAATTTAAAAATGTTTTTCAAGAAATACTTGACTAGTTGCTCATCTTTTACTCTTAATTTATTACATAAGTTACTTAAAATTAATTTTTTCAATATAGTCAGGGTCGGCCAACATTTTTCATATTGTAGAACGCAACTTACTCACTTCATATCGAAAACACTATGGGTCACCAGTTTTGGTTGCCACCTGATGTGGTGTGAAACATATTAATTAGGTAGTCTGTTTTACTAGATATTATATTAAATTGATGTAAATTAAGAAATATGTAAATCAAACCGAGATAAGTAGGTATTAGACTAATTCTTGTAACCTGACGTGCAAAACGATCCTGTTGACGAAATTTAAATCTCTTATCTATTTTAAGGACCTACCTTTTTATAGGTACTTACAGTAAGGTAAGTTAATTCTGTAAACGTTAACTTTTTTCAATTGTATCTAAAAACACGATCTGCTACCTCTACAATAATAAACCCTTTAAAAAAATTACAAAATAAACTTATTAAATGTATTTACAAGCTTCCTTTTTTAGAACCAAAAATAAATTTATACAAACCACTAAGATATTTAAACTTAGAAAATTTGTATAAATTAAAAATATGTGTAATTATTCATTCAATATTCACTCATAAAAAAAAAATCAAAAATCACATTCCAAAAATGAAATACCGTACATAATCATGACACAAGGCAAAATGAAAGTATTTTAGCAGTAAATATTAAAAGCAATATTGGTAAAAGATCATTATTATACAATGGGGTTATAATTTATAATACCCTACCAAATATGTATAAAAATATAAAAAAATTGACACTCTTTAAAAAGAAAACTAAATTGTATTTTTAAAAAAAATAAAAGCACTCTAATTTTATTCGGAAATAATTTTAAAATTGATTTAAATTTGACTATTTTATTAATTTTATTTGTATTGTATTCTGTATTGTAATTCTATATTTTTGTAAAAAAAATTGTTTATTTTTAAGTTAGTGTAATATTTTCCCTGTAATGGACTTCTAAAGTTCGTTGGGAATTATTTAATAAATAAAAAGAAAAAAAGTCCATCCGTGGACACACTGTATATATGATTTCTTGGTCTTTCTTTGGTCTTGTGGATGTTTAATATAATATAGATACCTGGTATTTCGTATTTTCAGTAAGTATGAAGTAGTGATAGTTCTTGATATGCAATTTTATTTTATTAAAATAAATTTAAACACATCTAACTAGGTCTAGGCAACACAAACAAGTAGAGGTATATTTTGTAAACAAGATGTTAAAGCCTGGATGTGTCCATTTTCCCATTCGGTAAACGATAATTTTGTAGTGCATACGCAAGGCCATAAATTTGCCACTGTCCTGATTATTTTTTGCTTATTTAAAGATAAATGCCTATGATTATTGCAGGATTCCGTATGTAAGTTTGTAAGTATTTAAAACAGATTTTGAGTGCAACAAATTACTATAATATGTCCAATTTTCAAAAATACTAATTATTTTAATTCGAGTTATAAAATGAGCACAACAATCATACCATGCATGAGGTTAGGTATTTGACAGATTCAAATATTAACTTTTTTTCTAAATTAACTCCTGAACGTTCTGTGTCTTTTTTGCAGAATTTTTGATTTTTATCTAACAAAATCCCAAAACGAATTTATTATTGTAACTACTTTCTACAAGAAAATTCCACATCTACACGGTACCTATAGGTACCGTAGGTACTCAGATGCAAAAATGCAAACAAAAATAATTATTTTTGACCCCATAAGGATTAAACAAACAATAAAGTAGAGGTTATTTATATAGTAGAAGAAAGTTAATCTCCATTAAATTTGGGATTACAATTTTTAATTTTTAACCAGTAATATACCTGCATGCTGCAAAGTTTATATCCTGAGACCCTTACCTTAGTGCATGTTTGGTGGTTATATAGTGTTATAAACGAACAAACGAAAGGCAATATAAATAAACCGACTTATATTGACCTTCAGGTAAATGATCCTTTCTAATAATTGTAAAGTTAATATTATTTTCATTAAACCCCAGTTTAAGAAAGAGACCTGGGTATAAAGTGGGCGGACTGTTGAATTTGTCAAATATGTTCAAATTAAGAAGTTAACTTTCCTTTCGATAGTAATGATTTACAATGTAGCCTAGGAATGTTGTAAATAGTGGCAAAATGAATTTTACAACTGTTGTTGGCATAAATAAATATTTTGGGTTGTTAAAGGTACCCTTAAGACAGCTTATTAATTTATTATTATACCCTTTAATTTTTAGAGATAAATTCTAACTATTAACTTTCGCATTAGCTACCCAGAGTTCACTATCACATGCAGTGGCGTAACTAAGGACATGTGCGCCCCCCGCAAAATTTTGAAAGCGCCCTGCTATTTTGCACCTGTCATACCATAGTAAAAAATATCGTCATTTCTAAGCGTTGTTTAATATACAGTGACCGGCAGAAAGTGCGCAGCATATGGGAAAGTTTTTTACCTTTAAGTGTAGAAAATTAATTTTATTATAGATAGGTTCTGCATGTTCTCAAACCAAAATAACACCCATTAAATCCGGTAAAAGTCTTATGGTATACGAGGTAGGATCAAAAATTTGAAATTCCGCTAAGAGTAAAGTACCACCATCTTTCATTTTAGAATATTTTTTTACAAAGAATTATTGTTTTAATTTCAAAGTTATACCCAAATTCCAAATTTGGCTTATTTTGGACAATAAAAATGGATTTAATCGTGTTTTCTCAATAACTCAGTATAAAAAATAAATGGCAACCGAACAGTACGAAAATAAGATTTTCTGCAGACTTTGTTAGAGATTACCGTCGATCATAAGTCCGAGTAGTTTGTTTTCATAATATTATGCCTTTTTAAAATAAAAACATAAAAATATTAAATATTTTTGCTGCACACCGTATTTTATTTTTCATTCAACTGATATTTTTCAATTTACATTGACTTAAAGCATCTCCTAAATAGTTTTTTATACGTTGAAGTATGCATAGAAAGTTTTCTTTTGATTTATAAAGAAAAAAATTTTAATTAAAAATATATTTTGAACGGCTTTTATTCGTCACGCAAAATAAGGAAACTTTCTATGCATACTTCAATGTATAAAAAACTATTTAGGAGATGCTTTAAGTCAATGTAAATCAAAAAATATCAGTTAGATGAAATTAACTTGTTCCCTCAGAAAATAAAATACGGTGTGCAGCAAAAATATTTAATATTTTTATGTTTTTATTTTAAAAAGCTATAATATTACGAAAACAAACTAATCGGACTTATGATCGACAGTTATATCTAACAAAGTCTGCAGAAAATCTTATTTTCGTACTGTTCGGTTGCCATGTATTTTTTATACAGGGTTATTGAGAAAACACGATTAAATCAATTTTTTTGTCCAAAATAAGCGAAATTTGGGTATAACTTTGAAATTAAAACAATAATTCTTAGTAAAAAAATATTCTAAAATGAAAGATGGTGGTACTTTACTCTTAGTGGAATTTCAAATTTTTGATCCTACCTCGTATACCATAAGACTTTTACGGGATTTAATGGGTGTTATTTTGGTTTCAGTACATGCAGAACCTATCTAAAATAAAATTAATTTTCTAAACTTAAAGGTAAAAAACTTTCCCATATGCTGCGCACTTTCTGCCGGTCACTGTAGAAAGATCTCGAGAAAGATATAGAACATTGTAGAGAACAATTTTTGTTGTAAAAATAATCTACTACTACGAATTTCAGCTTATTGCTGCGCGCCAAAATATGAATTCTGGTGCGCAGCGAGTTCTCTGGATTAGTAAGGTGCTCTAATTCTCTAGATTAGATTAGTGAGGTGCTTAAGGTGGCCCGATCCGTCTCCTGGCGGGTTTTCAACAAATGCTGTGTGTGATTGTAGCGGCGCCCACGCGGGGTTTCCGGCGCGGATATTTGTACGAACCTTGATATACTGTTATTGGGGTAAAATTGTTAATTATGATTTACGTTACCCCTATTTTATATAGGGGACTCATATTAGTCATATTTCATTGTTTCTCATTCATTATTGTTAATTTTTAACTTTAATATTGTGATAATGAAACAATTATTTTATTATTTCTTGATTTTTTTTTATATATAACGTCGCTTTTCATTTGTTTTATTTTTTCATCAAGGAACTTGAGGGTGCCCCTGGCTTTGCTGCGCCCCCCGCAATGCGGGGTCTGCGGGGGCGTTAGTTACGCCACTGATCACATGCTTTTATACAAATCAGTATCGAATATATCGGTCAAATTTTGGTTTTGCTATTTTTCTGCCTATTATTATCGAAATTAAAATTTTACACACGATATACCATAAAGACTTACCCATTGACTTTCCTAGTCAAATTTTAAGCCTCAGAAAGGGACTTGGAGATAGTATTTCAAAATTACCAACAGTGTATGAACTTGCGGATCATTTATTAATAAAAGATTAGTGTGTTCTTCAAACTTTCCAGATGTATCTACTAGTATCTAGTGCAGTGATGTTATTTCTAACTCGACTATTTAGGGTGGCATCAGCGGAACGATCTTTTTCCAAACTTAAAATAATAAAAACCTATTTGCGTAACACCATGGGACGACAATGCCTTTCGGATTCATTCTTAATCAGTATCGAATACGGGTTTGTTAACACATTAAATATCGTCGAAATTATAAACGATTATGCAGAAAAAAACTCTCTAAGATCTGATCGTTTTGTATAATACCTTGTATAGTACAGTGACATAATGTTTGTGTAGACTTGCTGAGTGTTCATGTGTTTTACTGTTTTCTATCTTTTGGATTCTATGATATTCGATCACTGCATTCACTGCTACCCAGTGGCGCAACCAGGGGGGGGGGCTGCCGGGCTGCAGCCCCTCCCGAGCTTAGAAACTTAGCCTATTCGTTTAATTGCAAACCAATTTTTCATGTCACGCGAACTATTTTCGCATATTTTTTGCGATCTCAATATTTTATGGATTTGTAATTTTTTTGCTTATCAATGTAACATGGAATCTTACGTTTTTTGAGTAATTAAAGTATAAATTTTAATAAATAGCTCAAAATTGTACATAACGATTAAAAAAAAATTTCGGATTCGAGTTTTTTCCGTTTCTTTGCATTTTTTGAGAATATTTACCATAGTAATGTATATATTTTTTTACACCATCAGAAAGTGGAGATTTCAACGAACAAAACGCCCACCGACTGTTTTAAAACAGCAGATATTTTGACGTGAGAGTTTTCGATTGAAAATAAGGGTGGTTTTTCGATATTAAGTCAAAATAAGGTGAAAAAATAAATATTTTAAATCAAAATAATTACAGTGTGTTTGGGACATAAAAAGGTAAGTTATCACCAAATTTGGTGAAAACATAATTTTTTTTATAAAAGATAAAAATAAAAAAACAAAAACTTGGTTATTTGAATTTTTCACATCAATTTTGAGGCAATGTGAAAAAAGTGTTAATACAAAAGTTGTAGATCTTTTTATTATCTATAACTTTGCCATTTAACGTTTTTCCATAGGACTTGTAGTTTTCCCGGAAATCGAGATAAATCGTTTTCTAGCCTTAAAAACTCACCCACTTCCACTTCCCGACCTCGGATCGCCCGTAAATAATTTTTTCTTTTATTTTTGTTATGTTCTCTTTCTTTTCCAATGGGTTTCATCCTACTATTATTTTTTTTGTTTCAAAAATTATCGACCCTGGTCTACCTATTTATCCGAACCACGATATTGATATTACCGTGGAAGAAATTCGGGACGAAATGGCAAAAACAAAACGAAGAATTTTACTTTAATATTAGTATTATTAGTGATTACTTACAACTTATTGTATAAGGTTTTTGTTTTGTTTTAGTATAAGTATGCTTAATATATGCGTTATTTATTTTAAATACATTTTTACTAATTAAAATAAAATCTCTAAATTTTTTTTCATAAATATTTCGTTAGGGCTAGCGGCGTATTATTGCAGAAGTTTTAGGGGGCTGTCGCTCTCGTCAATCATAAGTATTTTACCCAAAAAAGGGCGTGGCACCCAAAAAGCCTTCGGCGCAAGAAGTTAAAACCCCCCCCCCGAATAAAATTTCTGGTAGCGCCACTGCTGCTACCCCCGTTACTACCATACATGGTAAACAACACTATCAAGTGGTGTTTTAAAATTTTGATTTTGCATCATGTTTGCTGGAATATTACACATAATGACTTAATAACTACCTATGTTATTTCTACCAGTCTACCTAGGATTATAAAATAAATTCAATTTGTTTGGTGTTTTAATAGTAGGTACAGGCCCAATTAAATTATTAGACGATTAACGAAATCAAAAATTCATAAACCTGAACCTAATATAGTAATGAAAATAAGAATGATAATTCATTTCAGTGAAACAATCATTGACCTGGTAATTTCAAATAACAATGAACTTTTATACATAGCTTATCAAATCCTATTACAGATTACTGTATTGTTGAAATAATTCTTTTTTTTTTTTTTTTTATTAATTTATTTTACGTCGGCCTTTTTCCGCAACGAGGCCAATCACCGACGCCAGGGAATTTGTCACACACTATCTGGTAATTTTGCCGAATCCCTCTTTGTCGAGGGTAGGGTTCTTTAACGTGCCAACATCCATGACACGGGGCCCACAGTTTAACGTCTCTTCCGAAAGACGCCGCACCTCTTAAACCAAATTCCAAATTTAACATCGACGTTGCCGGCAGTGGGAATGGAACCCGGGCCTACGATCTGTGAGGCCGCTGCGCTGACCAGTAGACCACAACGTCGATAAATAATTCTTTTAAATAACTATAAAAATGGTAAAAAAATTACTGTTCGTCAGCGAATGGATCCTACTGCAAAATTTAAACACCCTTTAAGAAATATTGATTAGGATTTTAATGATCAAAGTATAAATGCAAAGTGTGAATTTTGTTTAAATAATAGATATAAGAATACCTTTCTTTTGATACTTGTTTTCCTAAAAATGAAGTTATGATGTATTTGAAACAGTATTTTTATTTTAGTAGGTAATGAAATTTTAGAATTAATCTTATATATGGGTGATCCTACAGAAATTGGATAAATCAGATTAGCCCAATAAAATAACACAAACCGCAAAAAAATATTAAACTTTTATTACAAATATTTAAAGGGTTTGTTCTAATTCAAATCGGCAGTTAATAAAATTATTAAGTTTTTAACATTAATTACATTTAATTATAATATTAAGAGCTATATTATCAGTACCCTGGAGTGTAACTGGGATAGGTCTCACGTCAAAATTGGTTTATCTGGGTCGTAAATTTTTATATTTGATATTTTCATAGTGCATTCAAAATAACTGTAATAAGATTTCTCATGGTAATGAGTAATTCAATTTTTTATTATTGATTTAGGAAAAAATAAACATTTAACTTTGTAACTCGTATAAAGCATCAGTCCCCTGGCACTCTATTAAATTTAAAAAAGCGCGCCTTTAAAGTAACCAATAAAATTCAAACTAAGCAGATGCCGACGTTCATTGGTTGTGAGCGGAGTGGTAGTTGATTAGTCGGTTCCTGATGTTTTATTTGGTCTGAGTTGAGCCGTTACTGTGCGAGCACGTATGCGGACCAGTCAACGGGTCAGTCCACTGGTAAGTGTTTTAATTATTATATTTCAATGTTTTTTATTTTCTTTTTATTTGAATGTTCGTGTTTTGATATACTATAATAGTTGACAGTTGATCAAACTGTAACTTAAAAGGAATACATTTATTATTCATAAATTTAATCAGTACCCTGACTAATTTAGATCCAGGGGACTGACTTTTTACAGAGGACTGAATATAATCTTTTCTACAACATTTTCTTAGGTTTTTCATTGTATTTTTTTCTGTTTTAGATACAGAAATGCCTTTAAAAGACAAGCAATCAAAAGATGAGCGCTTAAAAAAGAAAAGGGAAGCTGAAAAAGCATATGAAAAATTTGACAATTCGGTGAACATTAAATTTATTCAGTGGATAAGTAGACTATGTTGATCCTAAAACTAAAAAAAAACAAATTTGTAAATAAATACAGACAAGTATTTGAGTTACCACCTTGTGAGGTAATTTTAAAATTGGACAACGCTTCTTTAAATTTGATTGTTAGACTGACATTAACATACCACCGTTTAAATGCTATTTTAATATCTATATTTTATACAAGAATATTTCGTTTGTACTTTCCCTACCTAGGTAGGTTAGCTTTTAATTAGTTTGTTTTTGTTTTGTTAGTAGCTCTGTAATACCTACACAAGTTTTTAAGAAAACATGTTTTGTTAAGTAATAATTATAAAATAAATAGTACATGTTATTTTTCAGTCCCCTGGTATTTTAATCAGTCCCCTGTCAGTCTTGATCTATAACCTTAAAACCATTTCTATACCATACAAAATTTCTAAAAAAATTTAAAAATATGTATTTGTTTCGTTTGGGCAACTTATATAAAGCAAAAAATGGAAAATTGTATGCCTATATTATGACAACGATTTTTTTATTCAGTCCCCTGTAAATTTATTCAGTCCCCTGATGCATTTTTTTTTAAAGTAGCCAAAATCTCTAAATAGTAAATAATTTTACTGGCCCTTCTGGGAACTGAATCTATACTTGGTCCTTGGTTGTTTAACAGTTATTTTAATGAGATTTAAAAAGAAAAATGTGTAAAATGAATGTAATATGACCTTACTTTCATAGAATTACCCATATATTATATAAAAATGAGTGTTTGTCTGCCTGTCTGTATGTCCCGTCCCGTATGCGTTCCTATACCATTTATCCGATTACGATGAAAATTTGGTGAGTTGTTGTGTGCAGGCCGAGGAAGGTTTCGGCATAAAAAAAAGTGGCGCAACGCATGCCGGGTACTAATAAATAATAATAATTGTAGTAAGTAGCGTAGCAACGCGCGCAGATTATAGCTAGTAACATATAAAAATACTTGTTTCAATAAGTTTAGGTTCACAAATTTGGAAAATGATTGGCGTACGAATAAAGAATTCAGAAATTTATTTACATTAAAAACTTGCAGTTGATAAGGGTGAATCGTCGGATGATAGCTCATGTAGCCCATATACTGTTTTACTAACGCCTATACGTTCATATTTTCCATTCAATTAGTACCTACCCATACAATAAAATGTAGCCTCATACCTCATAGCAATGTTCAGAACTGTTAAGATCATATCGGTCTTTCGTGGTTACGATTGCAATTTCTGAAAAAAATTAATACTGCCCATTCAAGGTGCCAGACATGTTAAATATCAATAAAGCTGTTTCTAGCTGTTCTCGTTGCCTTTAAAAGAGCAAAAGCTCTCAATCATTTGCGTTTGTGTTGGTTGAGGTTTCTTGACATTTTTGTTATGGTCTGGTTACCGACAGATATATAAAGACATCAATTCGTCATATGGATTTGGCTGCACAGAGTTGCAAGTAATTTTGAATGAATATCCATCATCGGATTTAACATGTTTGCACCGATATTCTTGGAACCCAAAGAAGTTTGGCTGATTAACTCTTTGTTCGACATGGAGGATAATATTATACTGACAAATAAAAAAAATAAAAGATTTCAGTGATATGATGCACCTATATTTACTATTTACACAGGGTTGTTTATTATTTTTTTTACATTTAAATAATACCACAGTTTTATTAAACCTTCTTTATTTGCTTTTAGGAAAATACTCCCTATAAAATTTATGGACAACTTGATTCTTATAGTAGGTATATCACCAAATTCATTGAAATAGGTATAGTCAGATCTGGTCTTAACGTGCGGGTCCAAAGGTCACTGATCATATGCGCCAAATCAGACAACACAGAGGCTATCAAAATGTTGTGAGATTATTTACAAATATACCGAAGGAAGGAAAAATAGTTTCATTATTTTAGCTATCGCGAAGATAGCCACATATACCTAATATTATTAGTTTTGTAAAAATTATGTACAGGGGAGTTGAAAAAGTTACAAAAAAATTATATAATCGTTAATTATATACCTACTGTACCCTTTAATTAAAAACGACAATAATAAACAGTGCAATTTATTTTAACAATTTTACTACTTAAACCTAAACATACAATTGCATTTAGTCTGATAAGCTATTTCGATAATGAAAGAAAAAGTGGAAATTCGCAAACCAATATGCAGGAAACCGTAATGAAAACACTGGGAATTAGTTTAAGGACTATGCAGAATAATGTGCATGAAAAAAAAGCATAATATAATACCCAAGAATACTAAAAAATGTAAACGAAAAACACTGTTTATAATTATAGCCTAAAAACTCTCATCGTCACTTATAAAATCTGAAAAGTCCTCGTCGTCTGAGTCGTCTTCGAATGGAGCAATTATCATTGGCGCTACTTCGACATCTAGTACTTGTTCTCGATCCCACCAATCCCAGAAAATTGTTTCATTTTGTCACAAACTGTCAAAGTCACAAAACTGGCATATTTAAAATAAAACGTAGCTGGTGCTATTATAAGCTTTTTTAGAATCGCTGGAAAGTAAATACATATCCTTTTTTTTTTCATGTCAAAATGGAATAAGTCTGTCTCATTTATCTTACGTATTTTATTTAGAGGGTAAAATTAAACGCAAGCAAAGAAAACAAAAACTGAGAGTATGTCTTTCTTGAATCGTATGACCCGCACGATAAGACCAGATCCGACTAAAGTCGCCACAGTGGATCTTTGCCCGTGCGTCATCAATCAACGATCAGGACTCAACGTGGTTAATAACTCTGCATCCTTGTTTATTACAGTAACAAGTTTAAATAAAAGCATGAAAGAACGTCTCCAAGATTCCGCAATAATATAATGTGCTAGACAAGAATAAAACTATAAACGTCAATTAATTACTTTTTTTATTTGTTTAGTTGACAACCATTGTATTTTAGAACGTCATTGTCAACCTTATTTTGATCTGCCAATCTAATTCGTATTTTGTAAATCTGTGTGCCTTAAAACTGTTCCTTTTTCTAAAAATAGTTCTTTTTAAAGCTAATTATACCCACCATCTGTTTTTGGCGGTAAGTATTTATGGATTTTTATAATACCTAATTTATTTATTTTAAATATTCTAACCGTGAAAGTTCTTTAAAAAGTTTACGGCAGTGGCTAAATTCCCTTAAATGAAAGGATGTTAAAAATTTGACTTTTGCGATTTTAATAGTCAATAAAACACCAAACTTGTCTAGATTTTAAGCTTTAAAAATAGTATTAAATGTATTAACATTTGTTTGTCAATTTCTTTTAGATAATAGAGAATGCCGGGCAAAACTTAAAATAAATAATAATTTTTCGGGATATTATGTAGGTACGTCAAACGGTAGGCAGGCACGTCCATTTTATGAACTTAACTTAAATTTGACTTTTTTCGTCTCGTAATTTTGATTTGATTCATACGATTTTGATGGCGTAAAAGTGATGACGCACGGGAAAAGAACCACTATGGCGACTTTATATAATATTTCAATTTCGTCAGTGCTGACCGTTACGTCATATTCTCCATATTTGCGGATGTCGTAAATTAATTCAGTCAGTTTGACTTACCAAAGGTTATGATTTTTTTTAGGCTTGATCTACATAAAGACAGATATGCATGTAAACAAGTAAAATACAAGCTTTTTTCAAATTTTTAATTATTATTTTTATACTGTTAATGAAGTCAAAAAAAAGTAGTTTATTTAGGGTAAAAGGTATCATGGGATGAAACATTTTATTTTTGAAAATCAGTATGAAATATTTAATTAATTTAAATTTCCCGAAAAATAAATAA
This sequence comes from Polydrusus pterygomalis, assembly GCA_963969555.1. Taxonomy (NCBI): domain Eukaryota; kingdom Metazoa; phylum Arthropoda; class Insecta; order Coleoptera; family Curculionidae; genus Polydrusus; species Polydrusus pterygomalis. Next base: position 30,171,496 of record OZ018379.1, read on the forward strand.
AACTTATTTATAAAATTTAAAATTGAATCATATATTTTTTTGTCTAGTGCATTAGTCTATAAATTTTGTTTGAAATATTTTCATCTTATTTATAAAATCATAAAGAAAATATAATAAAAAATGCAGGATTCGTCCAACTTAATAATAAGGGGAAGAGTATCTGAAGCATCGATAAATATTTCCCATTACACATCTTTTATAATTTTATTAGTGTGTTACATAATTTTTCCATTTTTCCACTGTTACATTTTCTATGACTTCATTCCACAAACCCAAAACTACGTCATTTGTTCCAGGATACATAGAACTTATTTTTGCATCAAAAAAGCGTTTACATTCCTACCAAACCATTTCAATAGCATTACAGCGGCAATAATTATGGAGGAAGTCTTAAAACTTGATGCCCATGTTACAATGCTAGTTCGTCCAACCTATTAAAATAAAATTAAAATAATTAAGAAAATAACATAAATAGCGCTTTCCAGATTACTTGTACCGTTTGGGTAAGATATGCTGCTTCACTATTATCCAGATCTTCATTGCAAATGGAGAAACCGGACTTTGTTTATTCTAACGGTGTTTATTCTAACCATGCAATAAGTAATCTTTTGATCAATTTGTATTTGGAATTTTTTCAATTAGCGAAGAATGATAGGTGGCGTTATCCATGATAATAAGCGACGGTTTTGTTGTTTGATAAAAAAATTTCTTCAGACCATTTTTCAAAGTTTTCATTATTTATCGAATCATAATAATAACCAGATTTAAGGTCAGACCTGAATATTTAACTTACATTATTCAGAAATCCATTTTCTGAACTAGCATGTAGATTAATATACCGTACACTCCCTGACGATTTTTTTTAACTCTATGATGAGTATCATCTTGTCAACTTCGCCTTTACTGTATATCCAGGTTTCATCCCGTCCGCTAATAAATCTGTGGATATTTCAACATCATCATTGATTTAGTTGTATTGGGCGAATGGTCAGGCGTTAACTTGCTCTATACATCCCATAAATACGCTCTCTTATAGTATGTTCATGAATTTCGTAAAGTTGTCGACCACAGAATGACAAAATAGCTATATTATTGCGATATTTAAAATCTACATTTTTCACTATCCACTTTGCCTTAATTCGTTATATTGTTGAACACAAAACTCCCAAAGCATCAGAAACTCTCAAACAGATAGGTATATTTATAAAACATTGCTAGGGGACAGCAAGGCAATATGACATACTATCTTTTGAAAATCAATTTTTACTAAACCAAAAGGTATATTAGGTTTTATTATTTTCTTTTCATATGGCCTCTTAACGTTTTAAGTGAATTAAAATATTTTACTTGTAAGAATTGCAACATTTAGGAAAAATTTCAAAAAATAACAAGCATTACAAAAGCCATTTATAATTTATCCAAACTCAGTTTGGGGACATTCCAATCATTCCATACGGCGGTAAACAGTCTTAAAGAGACCGACTTCACAACCAGGGTTGTCAGATATTTCTTCTTCAATTCTTTAAGTTTTTTTTTTATTAAAGATGTTTCATTGATATCAGTATTCAGTAACTTTCTTTGAAAGCTAGTTTGCAAATATACTTTAAACCGAGGAGTTTTGAGTGTGACAGAAAAAAATAACAAGCTATTCATTGTTATAATAATACATTCTTTAGTCCTTAAGAAACAATATAACTGAAATCAAGACCAAAAGTGTTTTTAGTGTTTTAAAACAACTAATTAACAAACCCTTGTTTCTCGTATACTTATCCATAATATATTAACAAACCAGAAATTTTGGTAGAACTGGCAACCGTTCACAATTTATACACTTATAAGCGCCAGTTAAAGCGGCTGGTATAAGCTGAAGCGGTTTCCAGCCCTTTCAACGATCGATTCTGTCAGACAGAGATAGGCCAGTGACCGCCGATGGCGTGGAAGAGACGAAGATAAAATATACGTGATTTGGACGGGCCGGAGAATGGTCCAAGAATGGAGTTCTGGTAAAAAAATTAAAGCATTTTCTGAGCAGTGTCGTGCCGTGTCAGGTTTATTTTTCTGGTTTTAGTTTTGTGCATAGAATCTTTGAGTTACCTTATATTTATTATTTTAATATAATATTATTATATATACAGTGGGTTTATAAAGTGTAGTATCAGGGGCGGATGGGACACCTCGGACCGGCGCGGGAAGTCAATTGAAATGGCGCCGCGTCGTGTCGATCCAATAAAAAAATGAAAAGACATAAATATGTATTTTTTCATCCACTTATACGATATATTTTTTATAATAACTCATAAATAAAAAAACAAACTTCATTTTTAACATGCTTTTTTTTTAATTATTAGCTTCATCTGTATGTTTGTATGTATGTTTGTAACCGACTTCTTTAAACCCGATTTTGACCCACTTTAAACGGTCAGATTTAATTTAAATATTGTAGACTTATCAAGAACCGCTGACAATACAATTTTGACAGCTGTCAGGTATAAAACAAAGATGCGATTTTGATGAAACAAATTATGGAGTCGTATAGTATTCGATGCGGAGACTTCGGGAAAAATAAGCAAAAAATTCCCCTGTAAAAATTTGACAGCTGTCAATAGGTCAAATCGTTTAAAAAAAATGATAATAATGAAAAAACTATGAGGTCGTATGTATATTGACGGTGGAAAGTTGAAAAAAATACGCAAAAAATTCTCTTGTCAAAATTTGACATCTGTCAATATGTCACGATTATTACAATAACCGATAGTAATAAAACAAACGTGGGGTTGTATAGATATTGTCGCTAAGAATAGAGAAAAATTATAAAAAAAAATCTACCCGTCAAAATAAAATTATGACAAATTTTTTTTTTTAAATTTTGCAAATTTTTGTCGTTTTTTAATTTCTTACGAATAACTCCGTTATTGTAAGTTTGAGAGAAAAATGTTATATAACTATATTTATGGAAAGTTTGAAGGCGCATCTTTTTTATTTCAAAAATTTTCGTCCAAGTATTATCAGTTTCGAGATATGAGGCAAAATATAGAAATCATATTTTGGCCGATATCTCGAAAACTGTAAGAGATACGAAAAAATAATAACAAGCTGAGATGTAGATTTCTTCGAGATACAACTTTTTATCTATATTATAGACTTTTTTTTACTAAAGTTTATACTTTCTGTGAAAAATGGCAATTTATGAATATTACGAAATTTTCCTGAAATATGAATGGAAAATGTTGGAAAATTAAAATTTTTAAAACATTTGCAAACATCGTTCTTTTCTTATAATTCGGCATATACGATCGGCTTTGTATGTATGTTTGTTTGTAACCAACTTCTTTGAACTCGATTCTGACCCGCTTTAAATGGTCAGATTTAATTTAAATTTTGTAGACTTATCAAGAACCGCTGACAATACAATAATCTACTGATCTAGCTCAATCTACTTAAAAAAAAAATTCCTTAACAATAACTCAAACTAAAAAATGAAAAATAAATATAGTTTAAAAAAACTAAAAAACACGCTTTAATATAATTAATCAAACTAAAAAGCGGAAAATAAATATAGTTTAAAATAATTCTTGAAATTCTTAATATACGCAGAAAATAATAAAGAACGATAAACATTAGTATTATCATGAAAATAGCGTGGGGCGCTTTGTGCTATATTTTTCGTATATTGAACACCTCATGCTTTTTTCACAGTAATACTAATGTTTATCGTTCATTATTATTTTCTGCCTATATTAAGAATTTCAAGAATTATTTTAAACTATAATTATCTTCCGCTTTTTAGTTTGATTAATTATTAAAGCGTGTTTTTTAGTTTTTTTAAACTATATTTATTACATTTAAAACCCATTTAGGTGAAAAAAAATATTTTTTCTACTACCGTGCGTAAAACACTAACTTTACACACTATGGAAGGTGTCTAAAATTTAACTTTACGCACTAGTTAAAAAAAGTAAAAAATATGAATGATTACATTGATATGGATACCTGCATTTTTACTTAAAATTGGTCTGGTTGGCCATGGACAAATGGCGATTTCTGTTTGACGTATCTGAATGTTGACAATTTGTGATTTATGCCAGGTGTTTTAATGATTTTAGGAATTAGTGAAGATTTTAATACGGTAAGTTTTGAGTTGTGATATCAAATGTGTTATATTGTTATGATTTCGTTTAATTTTATTTCAGATTTTTAAATCTCAACATTATGGACAGTGATTTATCGGATTTTGAGAACACTCCGCCGAATATTGCAGATTCTGCACAGGAAGCTACTTTGAATTTGCTTCCCAACAAGTCTCGGTTAATTTACGAGCAAAAATATACATTGTTTATGTGTTGGTGCAAGAAAAATAAAGTGACAAGGTACTCAGAAAATGTTTTGCTAGCTTATTTTTCAGATGAATTAAAAAGCTATAAATCATCGACAATGTGGTCAATATTTTTCATGCTAAAGGCTACCTTGAAAATTAAAAATTCAGTAGATATTTCAACCTACCACAAGTTAATTGCCTTTCTTAAACAGAGAAGCAAAGGCTACAAAGCAAAGAAATCAGGAATATTTGAGAAAAGTAATTTCATCAAGTTTATTTTGGAGGCTCCGGATTTGAAGTTTTTAATGATAAAGGTAACTTTACATCAATTTAATTCTATTGGTAAGGTAAAATATCATATCAAAAATTATAGAAGTTTTACCTTAGTTCTTAATACTTTTAGATTCTCTATAAAATGTTTGTATTTAATAGTTATTATCTATTTTATATCGACACGATTTATTATTTTAGGTTGCATTTATTATTGGCATTTCTGGGGCTTGTCGCAGAGAAGAACTGATGAAAATGACAATAAATGATGTTGAGAACAAGGAAACAGTCCTTATTATAAGAATTCCTGATTCAAAAAATGGTATGGAAAGAATTTTTACAGTTCTAAACCCAAATAATTCCATAAATTATTTATCGTACATTATAAAATATATGACATTAAGACCTCCTAATATTGAATCATCCAGATTATTTTTAAAATATGCCCAAAATAAATGTTCGAAACAACCTGTGGGCATAAACACATTTGGTAAGATGCCTTCTGTAATAGCTGAATATCTGAAATTGCCAAATCCAACATGTTATACTGGTCATTCTTTTCGAAGGTCATCTGCCACTATGTTGGCAAATTCTGGAGGAGACTTTATAACAGTGAAGAAGCATGGGGGATGGAAATCATCTGCCGTCGCAGAGGGTTACATTGACAGTACACTGAGCAAAAAAATTGACATATCGAATAAAATATTAACAAATGATGCTTCCTCTTCTAATTCCACTAGTACGTTTGACAATATTCCTGAAATCGAAGTAAGTAATATTACATCAAATTTGTCTTCTGAAGTTTCAACCAATATAAATAAGCTAACTGATACACCATTTACATCTAGTTCTAATGTGGCTTGTAACAGCAGATGTGTGGATTGTGAAGATTCACAAGTAAATTCTAGACTTAAGAGCCAAGGATTAACTTTTAATAATTCTAATAGCTGTACATTTAATATTCATATAGTCCACAATTAAATTGAATATAAATCCGTATTTGTAAGTACATATATGAAATCTTATTATTGTTATTGTTCCTATAACTTTTGTTCTTAATATTTTTTAGATAACTCTCTTCCTTTAAGAAATAATCGACCATTTCAATACATAACAGCGACCCTGTATAACGTCCGGTAGTAGAAAAAATTGTGTATGCAATTCGTGCGTAAAGTGCCTTTTTTTTACTCATGTGATTTGCGCACTCGCCTGCGGCTCGTGCGAAAAACTTCTCATTCATAAAAAAAATGCTACTTTACACCCTTGTTGCATAAATAACTATATTATTACTTTAATATAAAAATTAAATAAAAAATATTGAACATAAAGATAACATAAATAAATTCTGGTTTTTTGCTTTTTCGATTATTTTCAAAATTAATTCAAATTGTTAAAAAAGAAAAGAAAAAGTTCGCAAGCAGCGGCGGCGCCTGAGGGACCGGCGCACCGGGAAATCTCCCGGTGTCCCGGCGGGCCCATCCGCCCCTGTGTAGTATGTACGAACACCTAATGTTAAACAAACTTATAAGTGTGTATACGCATTTTAATTATTTGTGTGGGACGCCTATGGTTAGGAGTTTCATACTGTTTTATGTCATTAAATTGAAGTAAGAAACACTATAACCTTATAGGGTAAGGCAAATTGACATACCAAATTTTTTCCTTAAAGGCAAAATGACATGGTTGTATGAAATTAACTGTTCAGTGAGTAAAAAAAAATAACAATGCGTAAATGTAAAATGTAGTTTATACTTATATTTTAAGTTTGTTGTACATTATCGAAATTAAAAAAAAAAAAATATTGAAACAAAATATGAATAAATTATATAGGCAAAACGACACACTCCTACGTCATTTTGCCGAATGTACAATATAAAGAATAAATATATTTTCTAGGTTATAATTTTATTCAATCACTTAAATGTTAGTGTAATATTAAAAGTATAGGACTAATAGTTGTGGGTTAACACTAAAACATTGGCAGCGACCTTTTATATTTTAACCAAGAATATTTCAACAATCACTTACTTTGATATTTTACATAGGAAAATACACAAACTCTCTAGAAAACAACAAACGATCGACTATGCTATTTTATTACGACTGACGATTTTAGTTAGCGGTATTAAGATGTGTTTTGTAGTAGAGAACTCAACACGAATGTACTCGAATTGGGCTGAAAACAGGTAATGGGTGTTTTTTCAAAAAAGGTGAAATGTGTTAGGACCGTCTAAAAAAAAATATTTTTTCCAAAAAAATAAGTTTTTTAGTTACTTGTTAAATAACAAAATTAATTTTCTTTACGAATAAAGCAAAATTTATTAATTTTACAATTTTTATCGTTCTTTTTTTGAACAAATTATGGCTAATGTCATACTCCGTTATCGGTCACCAGTAACACTTGACACAAATAAAATACTATTTTAAGGATTCAGAAAACCTGGTGTAAAACTTACTTGTGCCAAGTTATTAAGTAAAGTCTAGAAATCAGTGTTATTATTATATTAAATTATATTACAAAAATATTGCGTTACATTTTATAAAAAAAAAAGCATGTCTCCAAGTACTACCGTCAAACCCGTTATCATCTTAAGGTTTGCAATAGGAAACACCAGGAGGCGCCCAGATTAGCGCGCTTTAGTTCCGTATGCTTCCTAAGAATCGTTTAGTTTGTATTTGACTACAGAAGAGTGATGGTGTGTCGAATTTTGCTAAAATTACACGTGATACGATTTAGACCTAACTTGGACAAGCTTGTGCTATCATTACCGTTATCAAGATTTTAAGGTAAATATGTTAGTTATTTAATACGATTTCCTGGTAATTTTGTTGTATTTGATGACATTTAAGGTTTGCTATTTCGTTTTTCTTATATAGTAGTTTGGGCTACAAATAAAAATATATAAACTCCCATGTTCATCAACTCCGTTATCTCAACTCCGTTATCTAAGTTTGATAACGGTGTTGACGTTGATGATCACGGAGTTGACAGTTCTCTATCCAATGTTGTTTTCATTATTTTTAGTGTACATCATGGCCCCCACAAAGAAGAATAAAGATGAATATGGTTCACGAAGAGAAAAAGTGAAACAAAATATGAGGAACATGAGAGAGCGTATTCGGAATGACCCGGTGAAATACGAGGAATACAAAAGAAAAGAGAGGAAAAGGTATGAAACCCGCAAAAAAGAAGGAAAAATAAAGAAAATAAATGATTTGACAGATAGAGAGAAAAGGCAAAAGAGAAAAACTTGGAAATATTGTTCAAAAAAATACCGCGAAGCCTGTAGAAGGGTACAAAATGTACTTAATATCACCCCTCCAGCCAGCCCAGAAGTTGCTGATCCAACTCAACCTACTTACGAAACTCCAATAAGCAGACAATATGAGCAAGGGAAAAGGCAATCCAGGAAATACAGACGGAAGTTACATGGTACAATAAAAAAGTTAGAAGCAACGAATGAAACATTAAGAAGGAGAGTTCAAAAATATAAAAAGAGGTGCAGTAGATACAAAAAGGCAAATAAAAAAACCGCTAATCCGGACAGTCCAACAGGCAAGGTAAATGCGTTGCTAGAGAATAAGGAAAATGAGGTCGAGAAAATTCGAAAAAAAGTGCTTTTTGGAGAGGTGGTAAAAAAGCAAATAGAAGAAAATCTACATGGTGAAAAGTCTCTGGAAGGCAAGAGAAATATTTTAAAAGCAGTATCTGGAAATGTTATGAAGAAATACCAGTTCCTTAATGTTTTACATACTTTGTCACCTAAATTATGTAGGCCAAAAAGGCCGTTAAACAACAAGAAAATAAAAAAAGGCAGGTTGCAGAAGACAATTCAAGACTTTCTAGAGAGAGATGAATGCAGTCGCATGCAGCCAGGGAAAAAAGATACAATTACAAAAAATAAAACGAAAAGACAAAGAAGATTTTTAAGTGACTCTTTAAAAAATCTACATATAAAGTTCAACCAAACATACACGGAATATAAAAAAATTAGTTATACTCACTTTTGCAAATATAGGCCCTTTTGGGTATTGCTACCCAATGTGAGATCAAGAGAGACTTGCGCGTGTATTCATCATGAAAATATGGCTCTTATTACACGTAAACTGAAGATTCTAAACATTATTGAGAGTACATTTCCAGACCAATTGTGTAAGGAGCTTTGCTGTGAGGAAAAATTAAATGAAACGTGTCTAAGTCGCACCTGTGACTTATGCAAGGAAAATAAATTTGTTTTGAAAGACTTCGACCCCGATGACGCAATTATTTGCAAGTTGTGGATCAACAGAAAAGAAAAAATTATTGTCAAAGGTATTGAGAAAATATGCCAAAAAACAGTTAAAGAAATAATTACTTTTACAGCTATTAAATTAGTCACAAAGCTCAAGGAGGATCTACCTAAATATATGTTGCATTTACGAAATATTATTCACCAATACAAAGTCATAAACGACGTTAAAAACAATCTTGCTGATAATGAAATTTTGACACACATGGACTTCTCAGAAAACTATAACTGCAAATATGGCAGAGAAGTTCAGTCTACTCACTTTGGAGGGTCAAAACCGCAGGTTTCCTTACATACGGTAATTGTGTATCATAAAGAAAATAAAAAGACAATAAATACAAACTACTGTACACTATCGGAGAGCTTGCGTCATGATCCACCAGCAATATGTGCTCATTTGGAGCCTGTGTTTTCCGAGACTAAAACACAAATAGGACAAGTTAAAACTGCTCATTTTCTTAGCGACGGGCCAACAACCCAATACAAAAATAAAAAGATGTTTTACTTAATAGCCAACCAGATTGCCAAAACTTTGGAAGTAGAACAGATTCAATGGCATTATAGCGAGAGTGGTCACGGTAAGGGGGCTCCAGATGGGATCGGGGGAGCTGTTAAAAGAACTGCGGATTCCAGCGTGTCATATGGCAAAGATGTATCTTCCTTCGATGCGCTCTTTTCTATATTAAAAGAAAAATGTAAAAAAATTAATATTTTATCCATTAGTGAAGCAGATATTTGCAAATTTGATCATGTTATTCCGGATAAGTTAAATGCATTTAAAGGCACATTAAAAATAAGACAAATATTTTGGCATAATGGGGAACCGAATGCATTGTATTTTCGATATCTTAGCTGTCTACAGTGTATTGGAAGCTGTGAACATTACCATCTGGGATCTATTAAATTTGAAAACCACTTAAATGTCGATTATGAAGCAAGCCCTTTAACAAGTACCACCAGGTTGAGATATGCTGATGTGTACTCTTCAGATGAGGACGAAGTAATTCAGGAAGTAACTGGGCAAAAATTTTTAATAGCAGATGGCAGCTTTGTTATAGTTAAGTTTTTAGGAAAAAAAAGAATTAAATACTATATAGGAAAAATTCTGAGTGAAGCCGAAAACGACGAATTATTACTGATCAGTTTCATGAGAAGAAAGAACAAAAGTAATAAATTTGTTTTTCCCAATGAATCTGATATTTATCCCGTTCCAAAGAAGGATATTGTTTTGATTTTAAAGGCACCCGAAGAACGAAGAAACCAATATTATTTCGATCAAACTGATATCAAAAACTACGTAAATTTAGAATAAATCATTTTCTAAAATATCTTCTTTTTTTGTAAATAAAAATTTGTTTCTTTGATTTTCATTTTTCTTGTAATAAATGCATTAAAAATCCAAATTTACATTATTGACGGTCTTTCGTTATCAAGACATCATTACCGTTATCAAAATAATTTTTAATTTGGCCAAAAATGTGGAAAAAATTAAAATTAAGCTTAACCACACATTTTATTTTGATAATTAGCGTTTTTATAACGTACTTGTAATAATTAGATAAAATACATTTCATAAAATGAAAAAAAAAAAATCCTTTTTGAATTTAACTTTTTCTGAAGAAACACCCTAATATGTCATTTTGCCTGCTATGTCATTATTCCTTACTTTCCACTATATATTTTTCATGTTTATTATTGATGTTTTCACAATTCCTGCTTTATTATATCTACTTACCTCGTAAACTGCGTTAAGGTTGAATTCTCAACGACATTTAATCTATTGCCAACCTATAACCTATTTCGCGTTGATTTTTGGAGTTTATTATTTTAATAACTAACATTTAAAGAAAATCAATATCGTCGGTACATTATTTATGTAGTATCTGATATATTACAAAAATATCAATTTATTTTATTGCTAATTTTGGGAGAATTGTATAGTGAAAGAACAATGAGTGACAATGACATAATAATGTAAAAAAAAATCTTACCCGATATTTTTCGCTATACAATTCTCCTAAAATAAGTTATGAAATTCCTTGATATTTATTAAATATGTCAATTATTACCTATAGAATATCAAATCGATACAGATTTTCTTTAAATTTTGTATAAAAACTAGAAAACATAAATAAATTTATGCGAAATAGGTTATAGGCTGGCAAGCATGTTGATACTCCCACCTTAAAGGGTAAAAGAGTCTTTCCGGCATCACTTTCTCTTTGAAAATAATTAAATAAGTTTAAAATTAATGCTTGTTGTTTTTCACAATACTCTTACATTTTTGAAATAATGTTGATTAAAAATTTACTGTCTCACCTAGTTCACAAATGTTAGAAAGATAAGCAGTATAGTCGTGACGTAACGGTCAGCAGTCATTAAACAGACTTTACCATAACTACATACTACTCGTTCTATATAGATAAAGCGTTTAAAAATGGCCATTACTATTCTCCTAAACAACAAAATATATTTGTTCAGATATGTCAAACATGTTATTTCATTTCTTTTATATTTTCTTGTTACGTAAAGCTGACTGTGTAAACGTTCATATTTATTATTATTTTAGTCTGATGATATCGCTATGTTTGGCATTAGAACTGGATTGGGGTGCGTGTTTTCCTCTTATTGAATCAATTACTAGCCGCTAAGGGTTGGCAACATGGAACACGAACACAGTTACTCCCTGCCTTGAAAAAAAAATAAAAAGGAAAAAGTTTTCGACGCACTATGGGGTATCGACTTTAAAAACTGGTCACAATTCAAATTTGGTTTCCTTGAATTTGGAGGCTTACATATCGCACCTTTAAAAATTAAAGTGACACAATCCAAAAAATAGAGTTTTGCAGAAAACAGGAAAAACTGTAAAATATATTGGACCCCTCTAACTCTTTTATCTCCTTAGCCCAAGTAATAAATTAAATTAAATGTTAAATGTTGGATTTGGTCTTTTTACTGCCAAACAAAACAACGAACGAATTATTTGGAGTTATGCCATTTTAAAATTAAAATTGTCGTTGTACTCAGCGAGTCATTTTAGAATAACTCCTTTTTTTATTAAATACCAGTTACTTTTTTGTAAAATGTTTAGAATCAAGTCAGTTTAGACTTAAAGCAGTGTCAATTTTCCGTCGCATGCGACAACATACTGAAATGATACTCTTTAGTATTAAAAAGACGCGCGAATACCGTTAATATGAGAAAGGCATAAATAGATTCCTCTAATTGGGGAGAAGCGATTTGGTATTAGGTCCAGTGGCAGCTGATAGAGGGCGGTATTTAGTGCCATTTTATGATTAAACCTAGAAATATACAATTTTCGAGTTGTGTCACTTTACTTTTAAAGGTGCGATATGATCTTGTTTATGTTTAAAATTTTATTTATGAAATCACAAACATTTAATATTTGGTATTTTTATACTGATAAAAAATACATCCCTAAAGGAATAGACATCACAATAGTAAAATAACATGTACATATCTATTAAGGGGGGGGGGGGGTATATGCGCTCATTGGTTTAACGAAGACAAATATTCAATCATCCCTATCAATATTTCTATTAAAAGCAATACCCAATTAAATACCATTTGGGAAAGAAAGAAAAAACTAAAAGTTTTCCTCCACAAAATTTCATGGAATAAAAATTTTAAGGGTTTCTACATGTTTCGAACGTAGAAACGTTCATTATCAGGAGACAGAAAATTTATTTAATGTTGATGGTTTTAGCAGAAGAGAAAATAGTGTAGAAACTTAATGGAGCTTTTATGGAATTAAAAAATTGATAATATCTTCATAATATTATGACTAATTTTGTCCTTCTAATGTCTTACAGACTTACTTGAAAAGTTTTATAAAAAATTTTAAATAACCTCGACACTTTCTGTATAGAAAGGTTTTTTCTTCTTCTCTAGTTTATTTGGTTGGTTTAGACCCCCTTTTACTGACTTTCACATACTGTTTTAACTTTTCTCAATTTTCTTCATATACAGTGTGTGTATAAAGTCTGGAAACGGCTTAATAACATCACAATTTACTGGCCGATTTAAACCAAATTTGGTACAGTTGTGTAAGAGGATCTAACTATGGAGGGCTTTAGGTTAGGAGTCCGATCGCAATACATTGGTTTCGTGCAAAGTTTTGGATCGGTAAAGCAGCTTTAAAAATGGCCGTCAGGGGCGCATGTGTTCCTTTAAATCTTAAAAATGCATGGGTTCTTATGGGATAATCAACTGTTTTATTGAATTTAGTTAACTAAAACCCTCTACAGGCTGAGATATGTATATATTATATCTAATAAAGCTTATTTTATTAATTATTGGATAAAAATACCGCTGACGTCTATCAAAACCTGTAAAAAGTCAAACACTTGACGATCACTGCGCCGCGACCGGGAAACAGCGAACTAACTACTAAACAGGGACGTAAATTTAAAGAACAGCCATTTTCGATCGGACTCCTTCCTAAAGCCCTCCATAGATCTAACGCACCAAATGACGATATTGGCGTTGTTGCCAGCTTTTTAGTTTGTCTGGAATTCGAACGAATTTTATATTCTTAAATATAACACCCAGTATATTTTTACATTTTTAAATTCCACATAAAATTATAATTATTTTTTATTAAATGCATTATTAGTCTATACTTTATAGTTTCCGAGATATTGACTCTCGAAAAGTGACATTTTTGAACTTTGACAGCTTATAACTTTCTAACAGTACGTCTTAGAGCAAAACGGCTTACATGTCCCTATCTTCAATTTTTATTATCTTCCCAAAAAATCAACTTCCAGTTAAACCGGAACAACTATATTTCCTGCTTTCGAGTTACATTCGGTTTAACCGGAAGTTGATTTTTTTGGAAAGATAATAAAAATTGAAGATAGGAACATGTAAGCCGTTTTGCTCTAAGACGTACTGTTAGAAAGTTATAAGCTGTCAAAGTTCAAACATGTCACTTTTCGAGAGTCAATATCTCGGAAACTATGAAGTATAGACTAATAATGCATTTAATAAAAAATAATTATAATTTGATGTGGAATTTAAAAATGTAAAAATATTCTGGGTGTTATATTTAAAAATATAAAATTCGTTCGAATTCCAGACAAACTAAAAAGCTGGCAACAACGCCAATATCGTCATTCGGTGCGTTAGATCCTCTTACACAACTGTACCAAATTTAATTTAAATCGGCCAGTAAATTGTGATGTTATTAAGCCGTTTCCAGACTTTATACACACACTGTATACGTTGTACACCATTTTCTCTTCTGCTAAAACCATCAGCATTAAATAAATTTTCTGTCTCCTGATGAGAAACGTTCGAAACATGTAAAGACCCCTAACAAATTTTTATTCTAATAAATTTTGTGGAGGAAGTCTTTTAGTTTTTTCTTTCTTCTCCATACTTTCAACTCCCCTTTAAGCATGGACTATTTCTTCAAATTAAATACCCTTTGTTATTTTTGCCAATCACTTTGAAATCACTATGACAACGCTGTACCGAGTTTTTTACTACGCTTGACCCTGCATTTTTAATATTCAATTATTATCTTACGTTACCGCGTTGATTAGCTGTGTTTGTGATCAATTTTATTGCGTTTTTCGATTAAATTTTACTATTTTTTCGAAATAGAACTTTAGTGCTATTTATCATTATTTACAATGGTTCGCCGATGCGTTGTGTATAAGAGACCCGACTTTTCTAACACCGGGTTAATATTCGGCCGTAAGTGAGGTTATTTAGGTTATGTTTCCTTAGCTTAAAAGCAATGGTGTAGCCAGTTTTGGATTTAACGCTTGTATATCGGTAATCTAGGACATGTTATAAGAACTACCGAATACACTAATTTTGATCCAATCTACCCAATTCTTAATTATTGACCATACCTTTCAGAACACTTTCCACTAGGTAAAATTTGTACACTGACTGCCGATTTTGGAAGTCAACTGCCCCTGATTGCTGATGACTGCCAGTGATTGCCGATAACTGCCAATGATTGCCGATGACTGCCAGTGATTGCTGATGACTGCCAGTAATTTTTTCAAATTTCATTCATCCATCATTACGATACGCCGAAAAATGTGCGTTCTTATTGGTCGGATCAAAATTAATTCCGATAAATGCCGAGGGCGATTGCCGAAGACTGCCAGTGATTGCCGATGACTGCCTGTGATTACCGATGACTGCCTCTGATTGCCGATGACTGCCAGTGATTGCCGATGACTGCCAGTAATTGCCGATGACTGCCTGTGATTGCCGATGACTGCCTCTGTGTAGTGAGACACCCCTCGACTTTCCATATTCTAAGCGCAAAAATAATGTCGTTAAATAATGTTTGACCAGCTTTTGGGACATTTGCCCCATAATGTAACGTATGTTTAACGACGAGTCCAAACCGAGTGTTGAGGGCCAGCTTCAATGCGACTAACAAAACTGTTCTTTTTGTTTTCCCGTTTTTAAAAGGCGGATATTATTTTATCCTTTCAAGAGCTTTATAATTGGAATGGCTATTAAAAGAAATTCTTTTATAGAAACAAGGCAAAAAGGCGCTTGTTTTGTCAGTGTTTGTTTTAGTAAATTAATTTTTAAAATATATTACTCAAAATGAGAAGTGAGTCAACAATGGCAATTGTTCACAGAATATAGTGTCATTATAGGTATGGTAATGGCATAAAAAAAACGCAACAACCATTTAACCAATCTGAATTATTATGTGTCGAAGATTTCGTCTCTCTTTGCCAAATGTAATTTATTAATAGCTTTATTCGAAATTTGACTTTGGAATCAAGTTCTGCTTCGATCGAGATGATTATCTGATTTAAATTTTTTCCAAAAATAATTCAAAAGTGGGGTTAATTCTAAAAATATCGAAAAAAGTTATTAGAAAAAGTTTTTCTAAATACAGTTTCTAGCCCACTTGCAAAATTTCAGCTGTGTAAGATAATTTTGATTTTTTACCCATCACTAAAATTTATTTTCCAATTAATAAACACTTTACTGATGACACTGTGTCCTTTTTTGTCTTAATATTAAGGTGTATTATTACTTTCAGACATGTATCTGAAATAAAGCATTGTCAAAACTACGAAGTTTTATGTAGGTTGCATTCAAGGTCCCTATAGGGTTTTAGAGACCTTGGGTTGCATTGAGTCTTATTTTGCAAAAGTAGGGCAATTTACAAAATATGGGTAGAAAATCAAAATTATCTTATGCAGCTGAAATTCTGCATGTGGGCTAGAAACTGCATTTAGAAAAACTTTTTCCAATAACTTTTTTCGATATTTTCAGAAATAAACCCACTTTTAAATAATTTTTTGAAAAAATTAAAATTTGACAGATAATGCGAATCACGTGACTACTATTTTTTTGCTTAATTTTCATCTCGATCGAAGCAGAACTTGATGCCCAAGTCAAATTTCGAATAAAGCTATTAATAAAAAAATCCCATATGATGCGGACTTTACTGGTCACATTGTATAATAATTTTAAGTTTTTGTTCTTGCGAATAAATGATTTCAAAATACCAGCAGAATTTCACCGTATCTACGCTTACATGAAAAATTCTGCCAAGATAGAAAATGAAAGTATTAAGCATTGCGGTGGGTGCTTCGCTGTCGGAATGCTGCTATGAAGGGGAAATGCTCGAACTAGGAAACGTTGAGTCTTAATCGATCTCTTGTTAACTCGCGTACATTTTGTATTCATTTCTTTACATTAAAAGTAACTTCAGGCAGCACGGCCGTTTAACCAGACCAATTATTGCTAGACTTTCATAAAATTAAATATGTACTTACAATCCCCATGAAAATAATCAAGTGAAACTGAAGACTAAAACCTGGCAAGAGATTAAGATGTCAGTGGGAGCTTATTTGGCCATTTTCCTCAACTAAGGCGGCATAGTTAAAGAATACCTTGCAGAACACCTTCATTTATTTCAGCTTAGTGACATTTGGCATTCGACACACAGATTATCTGTTCAGGATAGTATTAATAATATTTGTTGCCGTTTAACGGACACAAAAAGAAATATAAAACTGGCCGTTAATTTGTTTAAATTAGGGTAAAGTTGGTAGAGATGCCCCACTTTTTCTTAACCTGGCCTAAATTTTATAAAAATAAATAATAAAAAAAATGAGCATGCTTTTCAGTAATTGAAACTTTATTCAGTTACGATATTTATAATAAGATTCCAAAAAAACAAGTTTTATTTCACAATAATGCATAAAGAAAAATTTTTGTAATTGGCCATCTCTCCCTTAGGGGTTGGGTAAGATGCCCCACGCAGGGTGGTAGTGATGGCCTATGTACGCGGATACAAAATAAGTTAGGTCTTCTTTTTAGTAAAGTCGATTCGCTCAGTAAACCTGCAAGATGGCCGACATGTCATATGACAAAAGTCATTGAAAATGCAAAAATTCACTTTATATAGCTGGAATATGACTTTTGTCATATGACATGTCGGCCATCTTGCAGGTTTACTGAGTGAATCGACTCTAGCTACTCTTCCACAGGGATAGCAAAAAATAACAAATTTGCTGCATCCATCGTGATACCATTGTTCGCAGTGTATACATTTTACCCAGTCATCTTTTCTGGTGGTTTAGGAATATTTCTCTCCACATCCCGCAATATTAACAGGCCATCTCTACCCACTTTGACTAGGGCATCTATACCAAAAGAAGGTATAAGATGCCTCACCATGTATTTTGTATAAATATACAGGTACATGTGTTTTGAGGTTAGAATATTGTAGCACATGCATTCCACAATTGTTTGACCAAATTGCAAATTAAATAAAAACATATTAATGATTTTACAACCTATAGCGTAATCATGTATAAAAATTTGCACCTACCTCAAAAAAACGATCACAAAACTTTGTCAAAACCAGACAATTGTGAGCAGCTACACCACTTTTCAGGCTTTAGCATAAACAACTGATTGGGTTTGGACAAACCAAACGATCGTATATGTAAATGTTTTCGAGTTATAAAGGTAGGCCATCTCTACCACTGGGGCATCTCTACCAACTTTACCCTAGACGTAAATAATAGTTTTTTTACAGCTAAACTCGCCTTATCCCTATTCTGAAATAAAACAATACTTGCTCTATTCACTTTATTAAGCCTTAGCGCATGGTTATTCCTCAATGGCGTGCAGTAGGAGAACCAGGGGCAAGACGAGGTCATGGGGTAAGATGGGGTACTCCAGTAACTGCAAAAACCGACATATTATAGGTGCGGTTTTATTGCATAACCTTGGACCCACTTGATAACACTAGCTCAGTCTATGCAGAGCAGGCGTTCACGCCGACACAAGAATTGTGAGATCATCTTTGACATATTTGACAGACAATCCATTCTTCAAAAAATAATGTATTTTGCTTTAACTTAATGTATACTTTTTCACATACGATGTTTTAGGCCACCAAATAAGATTATTTAAGTGTAAAACTGAAAAATTGAACATAACTTCTGAACGATATGCTTTGATCGAATGTTCTGCAAAGACTGAGCGATGTTGTTGTTTAACGGAAGCAATGTTATGTAATAAAGCTATCCATATACGTTAGTTTTTGTTGTAACTGGGGTGCCTCATCTTACCCCTTGACCCCATCTTGCCCTGGATTCGTACAAGTCCAAAAACTATCTAATATAATATTTGATCACTGATCTGCTCATTGTTCAACTAAAATAAAAATATCCACCTTACATAATAAAATTCCCTCAGACATCAAACACCTTATTCTCAATTCTATTAATGCATCGAGCTACTACGCTAGCACCTCGCGCCATCTCTTTCTTGCTTATGGTCGCAACATCTTAGCCGTCGTGTAGTTGCCGTCTGGTTCACATATAAGCCTTTAGTTGTTTAGTTGTGGCACAACCTTCTTTAGGGAACCCATGAAGAAGGTTGTGATTGTGGATTAGAGCTTATATTGAATAAATCTATTCACCTATAAAATGCGACCTTACCGATGTACTAAAAGCATTGCCCCCCTCCCCCCAAAGTAAATAATTCGTAAACTTTAGCGTAAGGCAGCGTTTTTCCTACACTGAGAAAAATGATCTAATACAACAGGTTTGCTAAGAGATAATTTGTATTAACCCATATTAAATAAATTGCTAGTGTATCAAACCCGCTTTAGTGTTATATCAATTCCAGATTTTCTAGAACAGTGTTTTATTGGTCAGTTCCATTAGCAACACAGTCTGGTTGAATAATGAACTACTGTTAATACAGCACTTTTGTTAAAAAATAAATTGTGTCTTCTCAAAGCCACGCATTTTGTTCTCAGTAAAGCGCCTTCTCTAAAATTAAGAAAGCAGAATAGCGTCTCTAGAAACGAATTGTATCCGTTAGAACCTATAATCCACCGAGACGTTGGTGGGGGTTCGTAGCGATCGGCAATCGCCGCGCGCCGTATTATTATTTTTAACGTATTTGTTGCGCAGGTCACATCGTTGTTCTGAGTCTTCTATCTGTCCTGTCTGAATTTAAATTCTATTGATCGTACCTGTTTCCATTAATTTATTTTTACTCTGTATATATAGGTATATAAGTTTTTTAAAACTTTGCATGTCAGATAAAGCAATAGAATATACTTATTTCGCACAGCCCATCATTAGTATTGCACTTTATAATCTATAGACGAATTTTACGATCTCAGTAAACCATGTTTAATCATATGCAACGTTAAACGACAAGAACAATATCACACTAGAAGCTATTTAAATTTTTGAGAACTACAATACTGATTTTCAGTAGTAAGTATATGCTTTATTACCCGTAGGAAGCAATTATTATTATAAATAATGTCAAGTTTCGTTACAATTGCCGGTCGGAACTAATACAGTTTATAAAACCAGATTACACCCCCAATAGAACTTGATAATTTTTGTGAGCATTCAGAGCAATAATGGCTAAACCATTCTATGGTAGCATTAACTCCTATTTCATATTGGCTTAATTATCGTGATATTATCACTACACAAAGGTCTAGCAATTTTCGTTGTCTTACAGAAGGAAAGCGCGTCGCTGTCACATATAGTATTAAATAGTTGTATAAAGAGTATACGTGAATTTTTATAGGAAATAGAATGCTTTTTTCTCAGTGTAGGCTCCCTACCCTTAGGTTGAGTGTTCAACATTGCACCCCTCCCCCTCTCGAATAAGCTTAAGCACACCTCAATAATGATCGAAAATTTAAAAAATGCGCGAGTGAAAATCCCTTAAAACAACTGTAGACCCTTAATACCTGGATATAACCTTCGCAACCTATACAGGGTGTTATTTAATAAGTGTCCGATATTGTACAGAACGATTCCCCAGTTATTTATAAGGTGAAAAGTTCATATAAGCATGGGTTCGCAAGGCCTTCATTTTTAAGATACAGGGTGTTAAAAATTGTATTTTATTTTTGTTATTCGTAAATAATTTTTGAAATAATGTCGATATTTGGAAGAAAATTTGTATTTGTAGATTTTTTACTATGAGAAATTCAAATTTGATCTTAGTTTGGCCCTTATTAATTGTATGGGGCGCCACCCACAGGCCTATTTCTCTTTTTGGAAGTCACAAATTTCTTGTGCGTGTATGTATCACATTTTTTAAATGAAAAATAATTTTTTCTATCATTTTTATTCGAAAAAGCTATGCTTGTTAAAAATTGCTACAAGAAGACGTTTTCCAGATATTTTGATTTAAATTAATCGATGCTTTTTTTTTTAAAGTGAAATAATTTTGAAAACCTGTTTTTTAATCATCATAGAAACATTTCAAAGCTAAACAAAAATAAACAACGGAACCCTAGATAGGTTAAAACTATATTAAAATCACAATAAATGTTGAAAATGTCCACACCCTGCCTGTATGCACGCATCCAATCTTCTTCTCATTGATTCGCGAACTCTTTGGAAAATATCTGGAGTATTTTTAATCCTTCTACAGGAGTTTATTATTCGGTTTCTTAATTCTTTTACATTTTGAATAGGTGTCTGGTAAACAAAGGATTTGAGATATTCCCAAGGAAAAAAATCCAAACTGTTAAGGTCTGGTGACCTGGGGGGCCATGATTGAGGCCCTCCCCGACCTATCCAACGGTTAACAAAAGCTCGATTCAAAACTTCTCGCGCTTGGATGCTAAAATGTGCCGGAGCAGAGAAATAGGCTCGTGGGTGGCGCCCCATACAATTAAGGGCCAAACTAAGATTAAATTTGAATTTCTCATAGTAAAAAATCCACAAATACTAATTTTCTTCCAAATATCGACATTATTTCAAAATTATAAAAAATAATTTTTATCTTAAAAATGAATTCCTTGCGAACCCATGCTTATATGAACTTTTCACCTTATAAATAACTGGAGAATCGTCCTGTACAATATCGGACACTTACTAAATAACACCCTGTATATTTAGAATTTTTTCTTTCGGTATTTTTCATCGATACGGACCTGCGAAAGCGAA
Organism: Polydrusus pterygomalis; assembly: GCA_963969555.1. NCBI lineage: Eukaryota > Metazoa > Arthropoda > Insecta > Coleoptera > Curculionidae > Polydrusus > Polydrusus pterygomalis. The sequence goes on from OZ018379.1 coordinate 30,192,837, forward strand.
CATGTTACAAATGTCGGTTACTGCCTTTGTTAATTATCGGTCTTTTCAGTAAAATTGTACCAGGCAAATACCAGGTTTATGCTGCACTCGCACAAAAAGTAGGTAGTACTGTGATGTGAACACCTTTCGTTTTTACTCTTAAAATTTAACAATACGTACCTAAAGTCAATTTGACTGTCACAATGAACTTGCCGATTTTCGTGTCAGCGGCTCGTCAAGACATAATCTATTCGAAAATTGGTAGTTTCGGCACCTAAGCGTATTTTAAAATATAAAAATCTAGTAAGAGGATCATGATCCTTTCATCTGAGTCGGTGTTTAGATACAATTTCTAAAAATAATCTGGACTTTTGACATGTCTTTAAAGTATCTGAAAACAAATAAACAGAATTTTAATTGAAAAAGATTAGGCTATGGATGTTAAAGCCGATTTTGAAATAAGCTTTACGAAAAAGGTTTTTGTTAATTTATTTAAGTAGGTAGGTACCTACTTGTTTTTCATTAAACATTTAAATCTAATAGTGTTCATAAACTCAATTCTATTAATTATAATAATAAAAATATATAAGTGCATATTAATTTAGACATAAGAACCAGATTTCAAATTTGTATTCCTTTTCGAATGTTAAAGGGTTGAAAGCATGAATAAGAGATGAGTGTGGATTAATTTCTCCCGAAGTAATTAGAAATGTTCAAAACAAGTTTTTTCTACAGACGTGTGTTCCACACTAGTGCGGAAACATTTTTCGGCACGATTATGTCCAAATCAATAATATATCAATTATAACTTGTAGTTGTTACTTTTTTCTCAGAATTAGTTATTGTTACATATTATGTATGTGATTGTTATAGTTAATTAAAAATTATTAAATTTCTTTGAAATATGTGTTACTTATTTTCACATGTCTGTAGAAAAACTATTGTACCTGACACGTGCGGAAAATGTTTTCCCTGCACTCGGCTGCATAACCGTACTCCGCTACGCGTCGTTCGGTGAACGGCAGACTCGTGCGGAAAAATTCATTTTCCGCACTTGTTAGGTAAATAGCTATTATCTTCGTTTAGGATATTGCACTGGACAATATTTTGAGCATTTATGGGCGAAAAAGTATTAAAGATGGATAAAAGGTTTTTTTTTTTAATTTTTCAATTAAATTAATTATTGTTTGTTTAATATCTTAATAAGTGCCAAACTAAAAAGCGTAATTTCTTGTTTCCTGGGTTTCTACGCACTTTGCATTCCCTGTATTTTTTTGGTGTTCCTCAGGGTACTGTTTTGGGACCAATTTTATTCTTACTTTATATTAATGATATATTAAAATCAGAGTTAAATGGAAAAATATTTTCAGATGCAGATGATACTGTATTAATAATACCAGCTAATACTTGGAATTAATGCGTTTTAAATTCAGAACTAGACATTTTAATAATAAAAAATAATTTGAGTTATGACCTATTAAACATAAATTTAACTAAAACAAGATTTATGACTTTTTCTTGTTATAATGATACTCAGCCGAATAGTTTAAAAGAAATTAAAATTCATGATTTAAATTGTTTAGAAATATCAGATATAGTTAGAATTAATTATGCTAACTGTTCTTGACAACATAAAATTAAAAAAGTTGAATTTATAAAATATTTAGGAATATTGATTGACCAAAATTTAAAATGGGATCATCAAATTAACACTCTTACAAAAAAATTAAGAAACACTTTATGTAAATTTAGACTTTTAAAAAATATTGTGAATCAAAAACTTTGTTTAATGTTTTATTATGCACTTTTTCAATCAATTATTTTCTATAGTATGGTTGGGGAAGTGCATACGACTCAAATTTGAAATCGCTTATAACAATACAAAAATATGTTTTAAAAATAATATTTATTAAACATATTTTGTTTCCTTCAAAATATTATTTGTTTATAATAATATTCTGAGTTTAAAACAACTTTATTACAAAACTTCCGGTATCTATATATAAAAATAAAAATTTATTACATAACATTACTCATATACATATACCAAACAACACAAAAAACAAATCTATGTTTATGTTATGATAATTTTAATTTAATACTTTTAAAAAATAATGCTTTATTTGTTGGCATCAAAATTTTAATATATTACCTACTAATTTGAAAACTATGAGTTTTTTTGGCATTTAAAAGAAAATTAAAATCATGAATTATGCAAAATTATATAAAGGTAAGCAAAATTATATATAGGTAATAATAATAATACCAAATATAACAATTTTTCTATTATAATTTCTCCCTTATTTATAATTTTTCCTTTTTTTTTTGGGTAAAATATTTTTGGATTATTTACTTATATTTTTAAATATATTTATGATGTGATTAAAATTAATAATCTAAATGGGTGTATATTTTTTCATTACAAAATCGGACAGATTTGTTAATTTATGGCATTAAAAGTTGTAACGATAAAATTGCATTTTTGAAGATATTAAAATATTAAAGTACTATATTACGGTGGGGTTACTGAATCTTAAAATTCAGTGCCCCACACCGTTTTTCCTGTTAATAGGTACTCAGTAAGTACTCTCTCTATTTTTTTTTATAAAAAATCATATTTCAATCTCCTTTTATTTTATTTTTACAGAATTCATTATATGATGCCCACAATGTTCATTCAACATATTATATAAATACACTTTCCACACTTTATTCTACAAGACATATTTTCAAGAAAATATTTTGGACAACTTCTTTTTAGAAGTAATTTTCGTAACCCATTTTCTTCTTTTTGGTCTTTCTAGACTCCTTTATAAGTCTTTTCCACATAACCTGTATGTTTTTGACTTCCTTTCGTTTTAATATCTTCAAAAATGCAATTTTATCGTTACAACTTTTAATGCCATAAAAGCTCCATTAAGGTTTGACGCCTACCACTTATTGTTTCCTCTTTTGCTACAACCATCAGCAACATACTTTATGTCTCCTGATGATGAACGTTTCTACGTTCGAAACATGTAGAGACCTTTTAAGATAAGAATTTTTATTCTATTAAATTTTGTGGAGAAAGACTTCGTGTTTTTCTTTCCTTTTCATATCGGTTTAATTATTATATTATTGACAAAACGTCTCTTATACTGACCATAACCAAATGCTAAAAGTCAATAATTTAGCTTTAATAAAAAAAAATTTCTGATCACTCCCATACTTCGTAAAACTCCTAAAAAAGTTTTGGTTATATTATGTGATACTATTACAAATAAATATGTATTTTCAGGATTTAGGTTTCAATTTGTGAAATATTTATATTTATTGGGTGCTTGGGGATTACGATGTCTTGGTTTAAGTCCCTTATTTACGCATTTATTGGGGTTGTTTTCTCTTATTGGACAGCTGTTTGCTTCTCTAGTTCGGCACCTAATTGACATTTGATACTTGTGTTTTTATTACCCACTGATTCTATAAAGCATAATATAACATTCACTGATGCTGGCGAGCGATAAAGCCGTAATGGCAAATTTCATTCGAAACATGCGTCCCTCTTTTTAAGAATTTATTGCTTAATTCTAGAAAAAATATTAAAAATTAGATTGCAGTGTCGGCATCAAATGACATTTTTTTACTTATTAGATTCAGTAAAATTTTTATTTGGGGTCAGTTTTTGCTTGTCCATTGACATTTGACATTTTTCAAAAAAGCTTGAGAAATACATAAGTTTATTTAAGTTAAAAATTATCAATGTCTTTCAATCTGTTGCTAACGTATAACCTATTTCGCCTTGTTTTTGTTACAATTTTCCTAAAATAATTTATGAAATTCCTTGATTTTTATTTAATACCGTGTGACCAGTAAAGTCAGCATCATATGGGATTTTTTTTATTAATAACTTTATTCAAAATTCGACTTTGGCATCAAGTTCTGCTTCGATCGAGATGAAAATTAAGCAAAAAAATAGTAGTCACATGATTCGCATTATCTGTCAAATTTTAATTTTTTCCAAAAAGTAATTCAAAAGTAGGGTTATTTCTGAAAGTATCAAAAAAAGTTATCAGAAAAAGTTTTTTTTTAATGCAGTTTCTAGCCCACATGCAAAATTTTAGCTGCATAAGATAATTTTGATTTTTACCCATATTTTGCAAAATAAGACTCAACGCAACCTACATAAAACTTCTTAGTTTTGACAATGCTTTATTTCCGATACATTTTCTTTAAAGTAGCGCCATTATTAAATGTGTGTTTTTCTACAAAATCAAAATTGGGTTATTAAAATTTGGTCGCATGTGATGCAATGTCTATTATTTGTTTTTGACCCTGTACTGTATAAGGTGACTTCATAAATAAGTATTTTTGAAAATGTGGTTTGTGTTTGAAAGTAATACACCTTAATATTAAGACAAAAAGGAACACAGTGTCATCAGTTAAGTGGAAAATAAATTATCAAAATTATCTTATGCAGCTAAAATTTTGCATGTGGGCTAAAAACTGCATTTAAAAAAACTTTTTCTAATAACTTTTTTCGATATTTTCAGAAATAACCCTACTTTTAAATTATTTTTTGGAAAAAAATTAAAATTTGACAGATAATGCGAATCACGTGACTACTGCTTAATTTTCATCTCGATCGAAGCAAAACTTGATGCCAAAGTCAAATTTCTAATAAAGCTATTAATAAAAAAAATCCCATATGATGCGGATTTTACTGGTCACACTGTACCTTTATCAATTATTACGTATAGAATATGCAATCGATATCAAGTTTATTTAAATTTTGTGTAAAAGCCAGAAGAAAAAAATAAATCTACGCGAAATAGGTTGGCAAGCATGTTGATACTCCCATTTTAAAATAATTATTATTGGAGAAAAGTTGTTTGTTTTGTAATTTATTACTTGACAACAAATTTAAAACACTGACGCCGAATTTTTATTTTTAATAGTTAGATAAGTATAGCGCCCTTACTAGTAGATTTGAATAAGTATAGGGGGAACGGTTTCTTAGGGGGGGGGGGGGGGGGCAGTGGCGGCTTGGGAGTGCGCTAAAAGCCCGCTGCAGGCGAAATGCGCTGCAGGCGAAATGCGCTGCAGGCTAAATGCGCTGCAGGCGAAATGCGCTGCAGGCGAAATGCGCTGCAGGCGAAATGCGCTGCAGGCGAAAAATTTTTGAGACCACGCCCAAATTTTATTAGTAAATATTTTAAAAATTTATGATTACCTTCTTATTTTATTGAAAATGAAATAAATTAAAAAAATAAAAAGGCCAATTTGTTTTTCATTAGTGGGTACATTCTTTAAAAGTAAAGGTCATTCATCTGTTTTTATTTGCAGCAAACTTATCAATAACAATAAAGTCCCTAGATTTATACTTTGTGGTATGTATCAAGTTAATTTCGACAGTTTAGGTCTTCCCTCAATTTTAATTTCAATTTTTTGCTCAATACTTAATGAGCTAAAATTGTTTCTCAAATATTCCACATTCATAGTCATCTTGGCATTAAAACTGTTCATTTTTATTAAAATAAGTCTTTACTACTCCAAAATAATAACAAAAATATGAAGGAATACTCCAAATAATAAATTCATACATTCAATCAAACCATAATAATATTATAAAAACATAAATATTTCAAATATTTATGTTTTTATTTAAACGAATATTTACCAACAAAAATTAGAAAATTGATTTCATTAAAAAAATTTTAAGTCGAAATAAAAACATGGATATTAAAAACAGACAATTTGAAAATATTTTTAGAAATGCTTTAATTAATTAATATTGTTCTGAATAATTTATATAAGTAATATTTTTTACTTAAAAATTATAAATTAATAATTTTATTACAGGTAATATATTTCTTCAAAAAAGCTGCGTTTATACTATAAATTATAATTTTTACTTTAAAAAACTTGATTTTTAATGCATATTTATGATTTATGATTTTAAATACTAAAACAAAAAATAAGATTTGCCCCTAACAAGCTCAGCTTCAGGGGATTGAAGAATACGTTTAGCGAAGACAACATAAACATATTTATTATATTATTAAATTTTAAATAAACTTATTATTATTATTATTAATATTATTATTATTATTATTATTTTATTAAACCTCAACAAACAAGAAAAATAGTAAAAGTACCGGCAAAAAATTTCCGCGAATTTGACCGACTAGACCACGAAAGTATATTTGGTAACTGGAACTGGTAACGTATATTAATTTGATCAATAAGACTGCAAACAGCAATGTTAGCAATAACATTTCTATACCGGGAATAAAGAATTTAGGCTGTCGCCAGACTTCAAAAATAATACGATATTTCTTTATTTTACTGCTAACTTGTTAAAACATAAATAATTGTCAATAAGTCGACTTCCAGGGGGGGCAAATGCCCCACCTTGCCCCTCCCAAACGACGCCCATGAATGAGGGCAGGCAATCAAATGACACAATTGTATTTATCCCAACGTTTCGTTTTATATAAAAACTTTCTCAAGGGTCAATAAAAAGGTCTTTAAGCCAGTATATACATACATACTGTGAAATATGACAACACATTTTCTTGAAAACACATTGGATACCAGTATCCAAGGAGTAAGTGAAACAGAATACAGTCGTGGCCTACGTAGGTGACTGCGTTCTAGTACCGCGCAAGCAAAAATTATTTGCATTAAACAGGGCTTGGATTAAAAAACGTAGGCCTTGGTTTAGATCACAATTATATGGGGACGATATATCTAACCAAACCTAGGTTAAAATTTTGTCAAATTCATATTATGACATGATATATGCCAAACTAATGAGTAATAAAATAAGTAGACAAATACAAATTTATTTTTGTTGTTTACAAAATTAACAAAGTAAGAATATACAGAAAGAAAAAGAAAAATAATTACCTAAATTGCTGAAATTGGCCACCGCCAATGCTCCAAGTATAAATTCACACGAGTCTCTTCATATTTTCGAAAGTGTTGACCAGCATCTCTGGAGAAATGTTACCACATTCTTGGATAATCCTTTCTTGTAATTGTTCTAAATTTGCAACTGGTGTTTTAAAAATAGTGTTCTTTTAATGAGGAAAAACGAAGTACCTAATCCATAACCGTTAAACAAGGTGATCTAGGTGGGAATTTAATATCTGATCGAAAACTGATCAATCTGTCGTCGAAAAAATTGCGTAAGTAGTTAATAGTTTCGGCGGCTGTATGGCCGGTTGCACCATCCTGTTGAAAATATCCAAAACGTAGTTCGTCGTCAAGTAATTGCTCCACAAATGGATTCAAAATATTGTCTCTATACCGCTGTGCTGTAACTGTGTCATGGAAAAAAATAGGTCCAACAATTCTTCTTCGGGAAACAGCTAACCAGACACCAATTTTTTGAGGGTGCAATGTGGACTCTACAAAAAAATGGGGATTTTCACTACTCCACATGCCTGTATTCTGAGAATTCACATAAACGGAAAGGTGGAACTATGCTTCATACGAAAAAAATGTCAGGTCTAATAAATCATTTATTTCCAATAAATTTTGGGTAAACCATTGAGAGTAATTCCTGCGTCTGTCAAAATCTGCGGCTTCTATTTCTTGGAATATACTTGCACTTTATAAGGAAATACATTTAGCTGCTTCTTAAAAATAGTCCTGCATGTTACATAAGATCTTCCCAATTCTTGGGACAGGCGTCTTATACAATTTGTTGGCGTATTTTGCTTTATTTCACGAACGTTTGCAACAAGTTCTTCTATTCTTACAGATGGTCTTCTTGCTCCTTTTTTGTGTTGCACAGAACCTGTTTCCCTAAACTCAGCCACGGTTCTTTTCAGGCAATGATAAAAATCCCCAGCAATAAAAGCAACGTTAGGAAAATGTTCGTGAAAATCGTCCATGCACAAACACGGATTGTATTGCCACTCACCATTTACTCTAACCCCGTTTCGAAAATACGCTTCAACCATGAGTGTTTTGTGCTGTTCCGTAAAGCCCATTGTGTGAAATGTTCAATAAATTGGAAAAATTAGCGATGAATCAAATTACTTGTAACGACTGTCAAAACTGATTGATTGCTAATTCAGATAGTTACTGACACCCAACAGGTATTAAGCTCTACGGATAAGCATTACGTCCTTAGATGCAAGGCCTTCTTTGATGCAAATAATTTTTGCTCGCACGGTAAATATTCAAACCAATTCTATAGCCGAGAAGCAAACCAAAATGGCAGTTGATTTTTTGATATTATGACGTGTTTTAATAATTTCACAAACTATTTTTTAGTTCAACTCCGTGCCGCTGACTTTAAGACGACGCCTGCGGTAGACCTCCTCCTCGGAGCTTGTCTCAATCACTTCTTTAAAAGCGAGACGGATATGGGGTACATAATAAATAAAATTTATGACATGCATTTTAGTAGAAGAACAAGTTTACCGATTTAAAAATATATATTTTGGTGTTTTGGGGGGTTGCTGCAACCCCATGGCCCACCAGGATTCGCCACTGGTTAACGGATTAGTATAAGGCTCAGCACAAACGCATTTAGCGACATTTATAACCTTGTTTGAAAATGTGATAATTGTAAAGTCATCATCTGTTGCAAACAATAGTTCACCAACAAAGGTCTAGTTTGCGTCACATCTGCCATAAACAGGAAATATTATGTTTTACCAAAAGGTGCCTGAATCTTCTTCGGCACGAGGCTAGTAAGCCATCAAGTGATTAGCACACAGTGTATCGACGTGTAAAAAAATGGCAAAAAGTGTCCTTATAATAATGGACCCTATTAAGTTTAGGAGGTGTGTACTGTGCATGTCATTCACACATTTAGTGCTTATTTGGACGTTTGGTAGTTGCGCATAGTTGTAATAAAAACATATTTTGAATATTCTGCCGTGCTAAGACAAAAGGTCGTAACTGATAAAAATAAAATTCGGAGATATATTCGTTTTATCAATGACAATTCGAATCTTTGAATATTTCAGTTATATGCAAAATATTTTTGGACTAAACGGAAAAATGAAATATATCTGATCCATCGTATGAGTTGATTGATATCCCAAATAGTACTTTAGTCGAGATAATTGAAGTTTTGAAAGTTACGACATTTCCACTTAGAATATATGCAAATTTTTTGCATTGGCAATGACCTATCTTTTTGACAGTTGCGACTTTTGGACTTTGAATTCTCAAGATACGAGATATCCTCTTAGTGTTATAAAATTGTGGATAAATATGATAACAACTTACGACATACTGTCTTAAGAATATTTTGGAATATATCGTGTGAATTACAATGTAATGTTACAAACATTGTTATCATGGATTGAGATAGGAAAATATCATTAATATACAAAGAAAACACTATATTGTGTTAAATCCCACTATATTCAAAAAACAAACAAAAACATTTGTCGACTCGACATGTTTCGCTACACTGTAGCTTTGTCAAGAGTGAATAATCAAACCTAGGTGTAAGTATAGTAGTATAGTATATCTTACACCTAGGTTTGATTATTCACTCTTGATAAAGCTACAGTGTAGCGAAACATGTCGAGTCGACAAATGTTTTTGTTTATTTTTTGAATATAGTGGAATTTAACACAATATAGTGTTTTCTTTGTATATTAAAATGGAGTTCCACCAAGTAAAGGCAGAATCAATTCAAGAAAATATCATTGTTCAGTGAGAAATAAAACAATGAAATTAAAAAACTGCAAATATAATATTAAGTCAGTATTAACTCAATTGTAAAATAAAGAATATTTTCAAAAATACTAACATTAACGTTAAAATAAATATTTTAGTTATCAAGATCATGATTTTTGGGCAAGCTTTGCCAAAACAGGATTCTACTCTGTGAAATACCCATAGCTGTCAGTTTTTTGATCAGATCCTGTTTTCTATTTACACTAATGTCTCTAGGAGATTCTTGTTTTTCTGGCGCAGGAACACCTTCCTTTAATGTTTTGGAAGTCAAGTTTAATCGGAGCGCTCTCGAAATTTGTCTTATAGAGTAATGTTCTACATCCCCTGACAAAAGTTACCTCGCAAATAAAGGTAAGGTCTTGGTTAAGTTTTTTTTAATTTGAATCGGGAAGAAAAATATTTTACGTCCAGAAAATCATTGTAGCTAATTTCTATAAAAATTAACCTATACTTAAACTTACCTGCTAAATTCCCTCTAAATCCCAATACACGATTTTATTAAAACAATAAGGCAGTTCTGATCAAGAATAACACATGAATGTAACGAATAATCCGGAATATTAAAACACTGTATTATAATAACAAACAAATCAAGACAATTAAAATACCTACCGGAAAAATAATAACATAATCACACTTTTGCTTTATTTCTTGGACTATCCGCTGACCGCCCGCCTGTGTACGCAAATCGTAACGAACTAATTTAATGCACATCATACTTGGTCCAAAAGTCGTATGTGAGAAAAACATACGACAATTCGACTTTGTATGTGATAGATAAGTCATTTTCACCTTGTACTGTTGTATTTTTTTTATTTAATAAGACTAATCAATATGTCTTAGGTGCCACATAGGATATTTTGTTTTTGTACAAATTAAATAAGACATTTCGACTTAGTATTTATTTGATATTTGGCAAATACGACATAATCGTTACATTATTTCAAGTATTTCTACTATAGCTACGACTTTTTGACTTTGTATACTGATAGAATTGACTATATACATTCCAAATATACCAAAATCTGAAAGTCACACATTTTGTCAGTTACGACCTTTTGTCTTAGCACGGCAGTATTACTCTTGAGTTGGAGGAAAACGGCATGTATACAGGCCATACTGAGCTAAGCTCACGAGAACTATGTTACCGATTAAATATATTTTGAATATGGCTCTTGAGTGAATTGTTTTCCTTGCAATCTACTTATTTCTGGAGAGGTAAGTTGTAAAATATAAATAAACACATCAAGCACATATACTTAACCATTTGAAAGAAACAATCATGTTATATAATTTTTTTTTTAATTTTTGTCCTTTTTTCTCATTTACTCACAGCACACTGTAGGGGGTACCTAGCTAGGTAGCTATTTAACTTAGATTTAAAGACCCTCTAATTCTAAAGAAACCACATGTCGCATGCATCAGTTTTTCACAATTCGTTAAATCTATTATTATAGGTAGTTTACAGATGGTCAGCTGGTGTATAACTTTATTCGTTGACCAAAATGACAATATTATTTTTAAACTTGGGTCATCGTAGTATTTTCGCCTTATAGGACCTAGCAAATATTTTGTTTTCTTGTGAGAACTGTATTATTAGTAGTATTTAATTAACACAAACAATACCGTTTTATAAGAAGTTATTTATTTTTTATTTAGTTATTTCTTACTTTTAATTTATATATGTTGATGAACTCGATTGGGCTTGTTTATTATGTAATAAAGAGTTATACAATACAAAAAAATACATTATCATTTATTTAAAATTTGTGATGGTCTATTTACTCCAATTTAGAGGCAAGTTCAGACTAAAAAGACAATATGAACCTAACCAACAACTCCTATAAACAAGAACACAGCGCTCTAAGGAAATTTGGTAGTGACGTCACCCTCCGGAGTCATAACAATGTTTTGCCATCATTTGCCTATTTTATCTAGATGGCTGTGCCTCTCTTGAATCGACAAGTGGCATTGTCAGATCATCCATAATTCCTGATATACTTGGAAATAGGTTTTTTTATGTGTAATGTCTTCGCTATTTATGCTAATAACATTAAAACTATGTTAACTTAGTTATTATCACAGGCCTAATGTAATTTTACAGATTTAGGTATTTTATTGGGAATATTTTGGTTAAATTTAAAAAATACTTAGTGAACGTGCAGTAAAACTAGGACATGCGAAACGCTTGAGTCGATCTGGCAACGTAGCAACACCTGTTAGTTATTTTGTTTGGTTAATAATCGCGTCCACAATCACGCCGGTGGGTTTTAATTTTGTTGTATTTAGTGAAAAAAAAAAGTTTTTCGGTTCAAATAGTGTTTTAAATAGTTTTAAAATGCCGTATCGATATTGTGTAGTCGTTTATAAGGGTCATTACCCTAACGGTCCAACAGTGCGACTAGTGCAAGTATTTCGGATTCCCAAAAGTAAGGAATGCCGCAAAAAATGCCGGTGCAGTACATCCTGAAATTTGTATTTCCGGTGAAAGTAGTAGAGTATTTGAGATTTGTTGAAGATACTTTTAATGTTAGGTATAACTAATTTAGTCAGAGGTGCTATCTGCAATATCCTAGAGATCATGTAGTTGAAACAGTCATGGTTTCATAGATATAGGTATTTTATGTCAAATAATAGTTCCTAATCATGGTAATAAATTCTTAAACATTTTTTCTCCAAAAACATTTGACTAATTCAATGATGAATTGCAGTGAATTTTTTTCATACTAAATACTTGTAAATCCTCGAGTAGGTACCTAATTTTTTTTTAAATATTGAAAAACCTATCCTTAAATTCTGTTTCCCATGTAGCAGATTTTTGGATTACCATTTCGTATTCAAAATATACTATAATTTGTGTAAGTATAAACATGCCAACTTTAAAAATTATTTTCTCCAATGAAAAGGCAATTAAAAATCTGTTACAAGACCAACAATGTTTGCACCTTTAGCTTTCAAGTGATACCAAATTTATATCTGTTTAATTTAATTTTACTGGTGATATTTAGTGACAGCTGAACGCCTGAACTACTTTTGAACTATTTATTTTTATGATCATTAGTAGTGTAAAAAGTCAAATGTACAAAAATTACTTTATAATTTCTAAATAAGCAAATATATCTTGAAATAAATTCGATAGGTTTAGTGCAATGCATGTCGCAAGTAAAAGCGAGGGTAGACAAGTTAGGTAGTTTTAAAATATCATTGAGATAGGTATAGCTTTTCTCACTTATGTTATGTTTTAACTAACGCATAATTTACTTAAATGCCAGCTTAAATATGTAAATAACGATATTTTCAAGTATATAGCTAAATTTAAAAGTCACACAAAAATAGAAATCTTCGTATAAATCCCGAAAAACATATAATAGGTATAGCGTATTCATTTATTAAATATGACTCCGGATGGTGCCGTCACAAATAAGCGCTGTGTCCTTGCTTATGTTGTTGACCTAACACAACAAATAATTAATTTGTATGGAGTTGTTCTAAATTTTCAGCAATGGTAGTTGAGTTACATGGTAATTTTTCACGTACAGCGTGTTCTAAATGAAACCTATGCCAATGGTATTTGTGCTTACATGTGCTGCTTAAATTATCATTATATTATTTAATAAAACCCCAAAATTCTTGTTAGACATGGTGGTCAGAACTATTCAAATAATTTACACGATACTAGCCGTAGCACTTTAAGTTAATTAAATAAATAGGGGTGTTTTGAAAATAACATTGAATTACGTCTGCATTAATAAGTATGGGATGGGGTAAAAAGGAAGTGTTTCAAGTCACTCAGTGGTCGGATGCGGGTCGGTTGTAACGCATTCTTTATTTAATAGTTTTACTGCACTATAGTTTAATTAACGCCATTAAGAAGTTTGGGGGAGGCCAGTTTCCCTACAAAGGACTCTCATGGATCTTCTGACCCTGCAAAATCGTTTGTAAAAATTACTGTAATTGGTATTTCTTCTAATTAATTCCAAATATTTCGGAAAACTGTTTTATTATTTTTATAAATTTGAGCATTTTTTACGTTCCGAATTTACCTATCTAAATAGCCTACAGACTGCGGCTTTGCTGGCTATTTCACCTACCTAAAAAAATTTTTTTTTAATAATTATTTTTTTTAATTCTATTACATTCCAGTGGATTGTAATTAGGAAACATATCGTCCAGATTGTCCAAATAACAGCTGTCTATGTTAAAGATAATACTTTTGTGTGCAGTGGCGGCGGTATGCGGTATAAGCCATAAAAACAACAACGAAAAGGAGAACGTGGGAATAGCTTTTGAAGAGAAAACAATTTTCTCATATTAAGAGGACTGAAGCTGGAACCAGACAGTGGCGGCTCTGCTTTAACTTATCGTACGTTCCTCGTATATTAGGTCCAGGCGACTCTTGACCACCGCTCTGTGTTTGCTTTCCCAGAGAAATTATAATGCGCAAGCGTGCAAGAGAGAAATAAACGCATGCTACTACTGGAAGAAAAGACAAAGAAAAAGAGTCCTATAAAGGCTATAAACCATATCAAGTTTCGATGAGGTTCCTCGACAAACGTTGCTATTTTGCAGAAACGTGTGGGAAGGGGAGTTACATTGCGGGGCAGTTCTTAGTTTATTTTCTAAGAAAATTTGTTGGCTTAACCGATTGCTGCAGTACGGAGGGTTGTATAATTTATATTCAAATATTCATTGTCAGTTTGTCATTGTTTACATTTTTTGGATTTTTAATTTACGTACGGGTGCCAGTCGGGTTTGATAATTTGTTGGTTTATTATTTAACGAGTGTTGTGTTGAATAGTTTATTGTTTCTTGTGTCACAAAATGTCGGTGTCGGTTGTAAAAAATATGAACCCGGAACGGCTGCATCTGCATTAGCGATGTTATCAGTCGAAAAATATTTTGTAAGAAGTATTCCAAATTTTATTAAAAGGGTCATTGATCACTTTGTATAGGAACTAAAGAAAGAATAATGCACCCCAAGTTCAAATCTGTTTAAAATGTACGTATAGGTCAGTCTATATTTTATTTTTTGATTATTTTATCAGGTAAAATTATAGTGTTAACCGCGAAGACAGAAATTAGTGTAAATACATCAAAAATAAAATTTTAATAGGCCAAAAAAACTTTTATGGGCGTGGCACTCAAAGGCGATTAGCCTGCGGCGCTGTTGATGTATCTTTACAATACTAAATGACCCCCCCCCCCCCCACTACAAATAACCACGAACCGCCACTGGAACCAGGAGATTGATTTATTTATTTATCAATAAATTACGAAATCTATTCCACTCTTTTGAAATTACTAAGCCCGCATATTTATCCAGAGGTATGAAACCGAGATACGAAAAGTCGCAGCTGTCACTTGTCATTAAAGTCACTTGTCATCGCACTACATATGGCGTCTCTTTCAAGAAAATAAACAAGGTTGACTCAAAATAAAATATATGATATGTCAATGGCAACCAATCACATTGCTTCATTTCTTAACCAACCTGTTTGTGTTGGTTTGTGTTCGTCCTTGCAGTCTTTTTGATGAAGTATCATGGCGGTTCGCCGATGATTTTTTTTTGTAATTTTCTCGGTAGTTTTCAAGATCTTGCTGGGAATGAAAAAGAAAATGTAATTACATGTCTACGTAAGTTTTGGATTAATATATTTTACATTAAGTATACCTATTTTTAAAGATCTGAAAATAATAGGGTTCCAATTTTCTATCAGGTAAAGGTCGATGACTCTAAATTTTTATTTTAAAATAATTTGTTAAATTTTTATCTTTTATCTCTGGTAGTAGTAATTCAAATATCTTGGAATGTAGTTCTTCACTGATTAATTTAAATAATGCTATTATATGTCATATCATATCGTATCGAGAACTTTTGGCAAGTCCGGAGAGAATACTCGAACTTTTCAAACCTAATATTATATCACATAGAGGATCTTCAAGGTTTATACAGGGTGTTCCTTAATGACGTGCTAATATTTTAGGATGTGATTCCTCAAGTCATTTTATGACGAAAAGTTCATAATATAAACATATGTCTTAAACGGCTCAAATTTTTTGCTACAGAGTGTTGAATTTTTTCTTTTTTAATATGTTTTTTGTAATATCTCCGAAAGTACTTTAGATAATATTTTTAATTTTGGCATGTGCTAATAGGACATAAAACCACATGTTTTAGTTATAAAAGTTATTCTTTTGTCCCACCAGTGGCGTCCCTGCAACCATGTCCCCTGATATTTTTTAGAAAAAAAGTGGTACATACACACCACTGACATTTTTCCATGTGGATATTGTTTCTGATTAGCCTGGTCAATTCTACGTAGAATTGATCTCTTGAGTTTTTCTCCTCAGGCACACCGTTCTTAATTAAAATAATTAAATTAAATTAGCTCTACTATTTATTATTATTAACATTGATAATGCAAAATTTTGTTTTATAAAAATTGTTGGAAATTACCACCTTCACTGCTTTCGCCCGTCTTTGCATCGAATAGCGCATTCGTTCAAATATTCCAGGCGAATTCCGTATTGTTTCACAGAAGGCAATTATTCGCTCCTTTAAATTTTCTAAAGTGTTAATGGGAGTTTTATACACTAGAGTTTTAAGATGACCCACAAGAAAAAATCCAAACTATTGAGATCAGGGGATCTTGCTGGCCATTGTTGAGCTCCTCCGCGACCTATCCAACAATTCTGATAAACTGTATCTAAATGGTCGCAATCGATTACACTGAAATGAGCAGGGCTCCATCATGCATGTACCACATTTGATTCCTTAGCGCATATGGTACATCTTCAAGTAACACAGGTTCTTGGTTCTACTTGGAGGAAATGCAGATAAGACTGCCGTTAAGGCGTTAATTATGTTTTTAAGAACGTCACCGTTCCAGGATAAGTAGATTTATGTGATCAAAAATTATTATTCATCAATACTGCAAAATGAAGCTAATTTAATTTAATTATTTTAATTAAGAACAGTGTGCCTGAGGAGAAAAACGCAAGAAATCATTTTTATGTAGAATTGATCAGGCTAATCAAAAATAATATCCACGTGGAAAAATGTCAGTGGCGTAACACTTTTTTTCTAAAAAATATCAGAGGACATGTTTGCAGGGACGCCACTGGTGGGACAAAGAAATTTCTTTTATAACTAAAACATGTGGTTTTATGTCCTATTAGCACTTGCCAAAATTGAAAATATTATCTAAAGTACTTTCGGAGATATTACAAAAAACTCATTAAAAAAGAAAAAAATCAACACCTTGTAGCAAAAAATTTAAGCCGTTTACCACCGGCGTATCCAGCTCATGCGTCTGGGGGGGGTAATCGATCGGCTAGGATCAGGCACGTAGCCAGGATTTCTTTTGGGGGGGGGGGGCTGCTATCGGGATCGCGCCAAAGGCGCAAAAAAAAAGCGCCGCAGGCGAAAATTTTTTGGGTGCCACGCCCTTTTTTGAATCATGGTGCTTGGTTTTCAAGTGGGAAAAATAAAAAACACAACACAAAATCCTCAAGAAAATCTCAAAAACAAACCTGGTAATAATTGAGGTGAAGAAAATGTAATAGTGTAGGAAATGTTTAATGTATTGCCTATGTTGCCGAAATCAAAGCTCGAGTTTCGGAGGGGGTTCAGGCCCCCTGTACCCTCCCCCCTAGCTACGTGCCTGGCTAGGATACTAGATAATAGCAGCTTTAAGGAGTAAGGACAAAAATTAAACAACGCTTAAGTAATCTTGGGGGGGGGTAATTACCCCCATTACCCCCCCCCCTTGTATACGCCGGTGCCGTTTACGACGTATGTTTATATGAACTTTTCTTCATAAAATTACTTGAGGAATCTCACCCTAAAATATTAGCACGTCATTAAGGAACACCCTGTATATAAGAATACTTTTTAGGGCATTGTATGGATTATATATTTTTACTTTTTACCAATGGTTTTTTGAAATTTTAGATTGGACATAAGAATCGGAACTCTTCATTCTTTTTGATTTCAGGTGTTGATTTATATACGAATGAAAAAAAACTGTAATATTATTTTATAGAATATAATATGTACCTACATGTACATGATTTTGTGCAATAAAAAAGTTACACTAAACTTTGTTTTACTAAAACTAAGAATTCAAGAATTTTGATATCAAGGTAATTTAATATTTTGGCATTTAAACTTTGTTATAAATAATTTTTAATAAAAATACTTTTTTGTTACAAATCGTGCAGTGCTAATTGTATTTATTGGTAATAAGAACGTATTTTTTATAAAATTACTTACAACAAATTAGTTCAAACTCACTACACTGCATTCGCATATCTGATGTCTTTTCAATGTCACGGCGGCATCGACCAAATAGCACGTTTATAACGTTTCTCTTTATTGAAGTTCTGTGGGTTTATCATCAAGCAAGACACGTCGTTAATACAAGCTATTACACCATGCACATAAGCTACTTATGGCAACTTTTAGGATGCTAGAGGCAGAATTACGAAGATATATTTTGACAACTGTTCTTTTGACAATTTTAAGCTATCCCATCCCCCCCCCCCCTCCCCGAAACAGCGGCGAACGGTGCAGGAACTTCGCACTCCACACGAAAATTAACAAAAACACGACATATTAGAACTTATTGTCATGACAACAAAATTTATTTTATTTTTTGTGCCTCAAGCTAAGGCTCTGTTATAATAAAATCCTAGTTATGGCCGTGCAGGTTTTCGTCGAGGTTCCTCCCTCACAGTTCCTTGTCAATGCCCTCTCTCCAACTGTGCCTTGGTCTTCCTGGTTGTCTTCTACCTTTTGGGTGCCATTCGTCCAATAACTGTTTCGGTAGTATCTACCTTTATAGACATAGGTTTTCAATTCATTTTCCAATTTTCCCAATACATTTTTTAAATTATCTACTATGGTGCATCGCTTGCATTTTTGTGTGCGATTTCTTCTGTCTGTGTGTCAGGCGAAACAACACCCTGTAGCCTTCATTCAACAAATTAAAATAAATTGGCAATGACATAGGTGCGGGTTTGGCAAATAGAATGTTTAAGTTGAGTATTATTTCAGTTAAGTGCATGTAACTATAAACACAATCTGACTCTGGGTCAAAAGAATTATACCTACCATTGTGCGGGTGTTTTGAATGAAATGTCGGCCCCATTCACAATCGTTGGTAATTGAATATGAGATTTCTTTGACTTGTAATAAAAACTTGCAATACTGTGCCCGCATAACTAAGAATTTCTCACGTTCTTTTATATAGGGATGATGTTACAGCAAAGTTGTAAATCTAATTCGGGTTTGTTCATACGAAACTTTTTAATA
The DNA here is from genome assembly GCA_963969555.1 of Polydrusus pterygomalis. NCBI lineage: Eukaryota > Metazoa > Arthropoda > Insecta > Coleoptera > Curculionidae > Polydrusus > Polydrusus pterygomalis. The sequence goes on from OZ018379.1 coordinate 30,211,822, forward strand.
AATAGATATGTAGGTACTGCACTGAGGGAAAAGTATGATTACAGTTAACAAACGGATTTATTTGGGCAAGATTTCTTTGGCATAAAGTTAATAAATGAATATCTAATAAGGCCCCTTGCATATAAGGATATCGATTTTTTATTCTTAAAGAAAATATTTGTTAACAAAATTTATTTTGATAGTTAAGAAATAATTATAATATTTAAAGATGCCGATTAAATAATAAGATAAGAATTTAACATTAAATTATTGTTCTTAATATTAAAAAAATTGTCGTTGCCCGGAACTGGGCGCGTCATACCGACCCGCAGTAGTTAATAGTTGCCGTTGGTGGTCGCGTCGCGTCTTGTTTATTAACAAAAAAGGCTGCGATTGTCAGGTAAGTTATTAGTTTGATATCTTTTATGTAATAAAATTAGGAAAGGTTTTTTTTTTGACCCATCCTATAGTACTACTAATGCAATTCTAAATAATATTCTTGCAGATAGGATGCTTTATTCTAGCATACACGGTAGAATATCACACGCATAATTGCATATTAAGTAAATTCTAATATGTAAAACTTACAAGCATGAGCCCTAAAGTAAAGAATTTCACTATTTTTTTTTAATTTGATATTTCAATGCTAATTTTGACCAAACCTGTTCAACCAGCACTGCAGAAAAAATTGTGTTGTTTTCTCCAGCAGCTTCAACCGCCATACTAGATCTTCTGAGCGAATTAAAAGTAATGTTTCAGATATATTCTGGCTTGGGACAACATTTTTTAACAAATGATTTTCGTTACAATTTTACAACAAAGTTTTAATATTATTACTTCAAATGTCAAATGTCAATGTTTACAGTAAAATTTTCAACCAATATGACTATATACACTGAGAAAACGATTTCTTTACATTAAATAAAATTTATTAACTATTAAAAATTTTATGTTTAAATATCAGCAAACTAATATTTCTTTATTCTTAAGACATAATTTGTTATGGATTGGTAAATAAATATAACTATAATAATAACAAATAATTGTTTACCATCCTAAAATGGAGGTAACATAGAGCATTAATTATTAATAAGATTTATTATTTGGTAAGATATAGTGATTTACTGTTATAATGACAAAGTTTAGATAAACAAGTTGTTTGTTAATTGTTAAGACACGTATATTTCTCATAAATATACTCAACTAACGTTAAATTTATATCACTTTATGATAAAAATATCACACTTTAACTAATATACATATTTTTTATTGGTTAAAGCGTGATATTTTTATCATAAAGTGATATAAATTTAACGTTAGTTGAGTATATTTATGTGAAATATACGTGTCTTAACAATTAACAAACAACTTGTTTATCTAAACTTTTTCATTATAACAGTAAAGCAATATATCTTACCAAATAATAAATCATATTAATAATTAATGCTCTATGTTACCTCCATTTTAGGATGGTAAACAATTATTTGTTATTATTATAGTTATATTTATTTACCAATCCATAACAAATTATGTCTTAAGAATAAGGAAATATTTGTTTGCTGATATTTAAACATGAAATTTCTTAATAGTTAATAAATTTTATTTAATGTAAAGAAATCGTTTTCTCAGTGTGTACATAAAGCATGTAAGTGATAAAAAATTATAACATAGGTACACAGTGCTTTATTATAACAAAATAATATCATAATTAACTTTAAGTTTACAACAAACTGATTTTCCAATTTTAAAAAAACTATGATCAGAATGACACAGCTTCCCTAATCGTATTGCAGTCTGTTGCTGACAATCCTACCCTTTCATTAAGAAATCGAGCTCAAGAACTTGATGTAGTAAAAAAACTCATATTCAGTAAGACAAACAAAATATTCCCATTTAAGCCAACTTTTAATCAAACGTTGGAAGAAGGAGATGAAGCCAAACGGTTGGATTTTTGTCTTTGGGTAGGAAACAAAATTGTAAGTGAAAACATTCATAAATTTATCATGTTCTCCGATGAATCGACATTTTCAACAAACGGGAAAGTGTCTTCTGCGCATATTAAATACCTACTGGAGCGAAAATAATCCCCGTTTTAGAATTCCTGCAAGAAGACAATATCACAAAAAATGTCTGGTGTGCGATTTCTTATTATGGCATTATTGGCCCATACTTTTTCGAAAACACATGTAACCATAGAAGTAACCTTGAAATGTTGGAAACATTCTTTTCTGACAACCTAGAAGAATTGCCTCTCCAATTTAGGAACGAAATGTACTTTTAACAAGATGGATGCCCTGCGCATTTCGCAATTGAAGTGAGGGAATGGCCTAATAATACATTTGGCCACAAATGGATTGGTCGGAATGGTCCGGTTCTGTGGCCCCCAAGAAGTCCCGATATAACTATTTCAGATGCCTATCTTTGGGGCGCCTCAAACAATTATTGAGAACGACGTACAGCTTCTAAAACAGCGAATTGCTGAAGCTGTTCAAACAATTTCCATTGAAGAAGTTTTGACCACATACGTTCACAGCTGAAAAAATGTGTTGAATAGCAAATTATGAAATTATTATTTGTTGTTATTTTTAGATTTTTTGTGTTATTTCCGGGGTCATTTAATTTGTGAAATTAAAAATACCTGTGTTCGTACCTTATCGATCATTTCAGTATTTCAGAGTTTATAGATACGATATTTTCAATTTAGATACACAAATTACACTGAATCACAAATATGGGCCACCATGTATTTACATATATTTAGGAAAATTGCATGAATCCCCATAATTTTAGATTTTTACAGATTATCACAGATCACCACATGCTATTTTTAATCAGTATAGTATTACAGAAATTTCTACATGTTCATCGAACCTATTGTTTATAATAATTCTTGTCGGCTGATTAAAGAAGTAAAAAACATACACTTAATTGTCCATCCAACCCACTCCCTCCTCTGGGCGTATTATTGAGATCCGTATAAAACGGTTTTAAATAATAGCTTATATTTATTAATTGTTTGGTAGCAGTAGACTGAGAATACTTTCTAATAAAAGCGTAATTACAATCACACAGTTGTTCGCAAAACTTGAAATGTAATCGGATAGAAAGAGGGTGAATTATTGGGCGATGATTTTTGAGCATTCAAGTCCACTAGCACTCAAAATAAAATATCCTGTGGGAACACAAAAATTACGTTTAAAGGCATGGTTTTTTTTAATCATAGGCGGCTGTTTGGGGGACCCAAGGAGCACTAGTCACTCCAAACTTGACCCATGCATCTTAACCTTAAGAGGAAACACTAGTTACGCATTCACCATTTAATTTTTCTAAGAATTTTTCATTTATTTGTTTAAACAAATTTATTTGATAAATTAATAAAAGCAAAAACAAAATTTGGTTAAAGCCTAGACTATCGATTTAATGAAATAGCATCAGGGAAGCATCGTATTTAAAAAATAAGGATTTTTGAAATTTGTTGATAAAGAACAAAAAATATTACTTTTCCACTTCCCTGTATCTAAAATTCCAATTTCCGACAATTCATTATCGAGCACAGTAGGTACTATCTAATTGGACAATCGAAATTTCGAGTTTTCCTCTGATGTTATCTTTGAATATACAGACTGTCCGCGGATAGAGTTTACAATAGCACAAAGGGAGGAAAAATTTCATTTTTCGGGAAAATGTCGTTCTTGATAAAAAGTTTTGCTTGTAAAAAGATGCAATTCACGAAGAGAAAATTTTGATTTTTTATACAGGGTTCGCAAAAATTTCAAAAACATGATTTTTCTCCAACAGTAAACTACCTTTATTTTTCATTTTTGACCAAAATGCCAATTAGGAAACGTATTTAGAATAACGTTTGTAATTTAAGGTAAAAGATTTTTTTTTGGATAGCAGCATTAGCGGTCGAAATACATACTTTATCAATGAAAGAGGGATATCAAAAAGTTTCAAAAACTGATTTTTGGTGTTACCAGAAATATGTACCTACAAACCTATACAACATAATTTGTTACAACTTTAGTAAAAATACCGTGTGGCCAGTAAAGTCCGCATCATATGGGATTTTTTTTATTAATAACTTTATTCGAAATTTGACTTTGGCATCAAGTTCTGCTTCGATCGAGATGAAAATTAAGCAAAAAAATAGTAGTCACGTGATTCGCATTATCTGTCAAAATTTAATTTTTTCCAAAAAATAATTCAAAAGCGGTGTTATTTCTGAAAGTATCGAAAATAGTTTTTAGAAAAAGTTTTTTTAAATGCAGTTTCTAGCCCACATGCAAAATTTTAGCTGATAGCATTAGCAGATAACTTTGATTTTTACCCACCACTAAAATTTATTTTCCATTTAATGAACACTTTAGGTACTGATGACACTGTGTTATTTTTTTTGTCTTAATATTAAGGTGTATTAAATTCAGACACAAACTACGTTTCTAAAAATACTTTTTTTATGAAGTTACCTTAAACAGGGTCAAAAACAAATAATCACATGATCACATGATTCACATGGCGCTACTTTAAAGAAAATGTACAATAATTATTTCGAAGAAATAAAGACCCTTTTTGATTTTGATTTGATTTGATAAAGCATTGTCAAAACTAAGAAGTTTTATGTAGGTTGCGTTGAGTCTTATTTTGCAAAAGTGGTGCAATTTACAAAATATGGGTAAAAAATCAAAATTATCTTATGCAGCTAGAATTTTGCATGTGGGCTAGAAACTGCATTTAAAAAACTTTTTTTAATAACTTTTTTCGATATTCTCAGAAATAACCCCACTTTTAAATTCTTTTTTGGAAATAATTAAAATTTGACAGATAATGCGAATCACATGACTACTATATTTTTGCTTAATTTTCATCTCGATCGAAGCAGAACTTGATGCCAAAGTCAAATTTCGAATAAAGTTTTTAATAAAAAAAAAATCCCATATGATACACTGTATTTTTGTTCAACTTTTTTAAAGTACACATTTTTATATCCAAAAACATTGAACAAATCCAACCTAATCCAATATTAGGATTGTCAAAAAGTTGTTGATACACTGTATTTTTGTTCAACTTTTTTAAAGTACACATTTTTATATCCAAAAACATTGAACAAATCCAACCTAATCCAATATTAGGATTGTCAAAAAGTTGTTTTCTATTTCTTAAACAGAGGAATTAAATTGTCATCGACCATTATGTAACATCTCGAAAATGACAGCATCGGATTAGCGTTCTAAGGCCTCAGGATTTGGAGACCTAATATAAATTAATGTTACGGAACAATATTTTACCATCCGATTTATTACTGTTTTCCTTGTAGCCCAGTAATATACACCGACAAGATAATCCTCCCATTTCCTGTAATATGTGGATGTTGAAAGTTGTAGAAACATGGGTTCGGATAAATAATGTCGTTTTTATTCCACAGAAAACTTTTTTTTAGCGAATGGTTTAGAAAATTGTTGATGCCACCGTATTGTGACGGAGAGAAATAGTTTCTTTTTGTAGAAAAAAGTTACCTAAGAGAATTTAGGTGTAAAATTGCCGTTTTTCTATACTAAATATTTTATAATACCGTGCGAGCAAAAATTATTTGCATCAAAGAGGGCTTGGATTAAATAATTGTCAATAAGTCGACTTCCAGGGGGGGCAAATGCCCCACCTTGCCCCTCCCAAACGACGCCCATGAATGAGGGCAGGCAATCAAATGACACAATTGTATTTATCCCAACGTTTCGTTTTATATAAAAACTTTCTCAAGGGTCAATAAAAAGGTCTTTAAGCCAGTATATACATACATACTGTGAAATATGACAACACATTTTCTTGAAAACACATTGGATACCAGTATCCAAGGAGTAAGTGAAACAGAATACAGTCGTGGCCTACGTAGGTGACTGCGTTCTAGTACCGCGCAAGCAAAAATTATTTGCATCAAAGAGGGCTTGGATTAAATAATTGTCAATAAGTCGACTTCCAGGGGGGGAAAATGCCCCACCTTGCCCCTCCCAAACGACGCCCATGAATGAGGGCAGGCAATCAAATGACACAATTGTATTTATCCCAACGTTTCGTTTTATATAAAAACTTTCTCAAGGGTCAATAAAAAGGTCTTTAAGCCAGTATATACATACATACTGTGAAATATGACAACACATTTTCTTGAAAACACATTGGATACCAGTATCCAAGGAGTAAGTGAAACAGAATACAGTCGTGGCCTACGTAGGTGACTGCGTTCTAGTACCGCGCAAGCAAAAATTATTTGCATCAAAGAGGGCTTGGATTAAATAATTGTCAATAAGTCGACTTCCAGGGGGGGAAAATGCCCCACCTTGCCCCTCCCAAACGACGCCCATGAATGAGGGCAGGCAATCAAATGACACAATTGTATTTATCCCAACGTTTCGTTTTATATAAAAACTTTCTCAAGGGTCAATAAAAAGGTCTTTAAGCCAGTATATACATACATACTGTGAAATATGACAACACATTTTCTTGAAAACACATTGGATACCAGTATCCAAGGAGTAAGTGAAACAGAATACAGTCGTGGCCTACGTAGGTGACTGCGTTCTAGTACCGCGCAAGCAAAAATTATTTGCATCAAAGAGGGCTTGGATTAAATAATTGTCAATAAGTCGACTTCCAGGGGGGGCAAATGCCCCACCTTGCCCCTCCCAAACGACGCCCATGAATGAGGGCAGGCAATCAAATGACACAATTGTATTTATCCCAACGTTTCGTTTTATATAAAAACTTTCTCAAGGGTCAATAAAAAGGTCTTTAAGCCAGTATATACATACATACTGTGAAATATGACAACACATTTTCTTGAAAACACATTGGATACCAGTATCCAAGGAGTAAGTGAAACAGAATACAGTCGTGGACTACGTAGGTGACTGCGTTCTAGTACCGCGCAAGCAAAAATTATTTGCATTAAACAGGGCTTGGATTAAAAAACGTAGGGCTTGGTTTAGATTACAATGATATGGGGACGATATATCTTACCAAATCTAGGTTAAAATTTTGTCAAATTCATATTATGTTATGACATGATATGTCAAACTAATAAGTAGTAAAATAAGTAGACAAATACAAATTTATCTTTGTTGTTTACAAAATTAACAAAGTTAGAAAATACAGAAGGAAAAAGAAAAATAATTACATAAATTGCTGAAATTGGCCACCGCCATGCTCCAAGCATAAATTCACACGTCTCTTCATATTTTCGAAACTGTTGCCCAGCATCTCTGGAGAAATGTTACCACATTCTTGGATAATCCTTTCTTGTATATTCTTGGAATACTTGCATTTTATAAGGAAATAAATTTAGCTGCTTCTTAAGAATAGTCCTGCATGTTCCATAAGCTCTTCACACTTCTTGGGACAGGCGTCTTATACAATTTGTTGGCGTATTTTGCATTATTTCATGAACGTTTGCAACAAGTTTTTCTGTTCTTAAAGATGATCTTCCTGGTCCTTTTTGTGTTGTATAGAACCTGTTTCCCTAATCACAGTCACGGTTCTTTTCAGGCAATGATAAAAATCCCCAGCAATAAAAGCAACGTTAGGAAAATGTTCGTGAAAATCGTCCATGCACAAACCCGGATTGTATTGCCACTCACCATTTACTCTAACCCCGTTTCGAAAATACGCTTCAACCATGAATGTTTTGTGCTGTTCTGTAAAGCCAATGGGCCTTTTCACTATTCTTAAATTTGATACATTTGGCATTTGAATTGTTTAGTCGGTGCTATAATAAGTGTTTTTCATCAATAAAACTATTGCTAGGTCAGGTCATAACATTAATTTATTTCAGCACAGTAAAAACCGGGTAAAATTCAACCAATTTGAAAATCTCAAAACAGGCGCGACTCATGACGTAGATATGTTTAAAGCGTGCTAGAGCGCATGCGTTACCTCGCACACGCGTAAATGCTGATCTGTCGAACTGCCATCGGCAAATTAAGCCGCTGTTGCCATAATATGTAGAAAGTTTTATAATCTTAATAATATACTTTCTTCTTAGAACTTTATTTGGATACTTTAAATAAATATAAACATAATACTGGTAAAATAATTCATTCCGCAGCTATTGAATGGAAAACTGGTATATTATAATTACTAATAATTGCTAGTCAATTGTCAATTACCATTACACTGGTACTATAAATTATAATAAATGATTTTTGAGAGTATCGGCAACACTGTCAAGCTGCTGATTTTGTGAATTCTTGATATTTTGAGCCAGCGACTCGGCTATTCCTATCATTCCTCGGTGCATCAATCTTCCGGCGCGATGACGTAGGTATGTTTAAGTCCGTGTTTTTATTCAAGGAGTTTTTTTACTTATTTATTTTCTCAGTTATGGCTTAAAAGTATAGAAAAGTAAAAACACAGAAAATTTTATTTTTTGTTCCTTTATACACTACTACCAAAATCAAAATTTAGTGAAAAGGCCCATTGTGTGAATTGTTCAAGAAATTGGAAAAATTAGCGATGAATCAAATTACTTGTAACGACTGTCAAAGATGACGGAATAACTGATTGATTGTTAATTCAGGTAGTAACTGACACCCAACAGGTATTAAGCTCCACGGCTAAGCATTACGTCCTTAGATGCAAGGCCCTCTTTGATGCAAATAATTTTTGCTCGCATGGTACTATACTGTGTTGCAACTTGGAATAATAAATTCAGTAAATCCAGTACAGTATTTTTCTGGAAAAATGCTTGGATAGAGATGTTAACATTTTAAGTTGTGCTCTTTTTTATAAAAAAAAAAATACTGATACGAAGTGTCCCAATTTAATTGTAAAGTATGTATTACTTAATAGCATTACTGATTCTAATAAATAAGCTCCTGATCATGCCAGGCGAAGCGGGCGGGATTTGCTAGTTTAAAAAATAAAATAATCTTCAAAACAATGAGTTTAGGAAGAAATCAGCATTATTTATCTTTCTATATAACTCCACACTGAGAAAAAATCATTCTATTCCTTAGAAGAATAATTCACATACTCTTTATACAACTGTTTAATACTATATATGACAGCAACGCGCTTTCCTATTGTAAGACAACGAAAATTACTACACCATTGTGTAGTAATAATATCACGGTAATTTAGCCAATAGGAAATAGGAGTTAATGCTACCATAGAATGGTTTATGGCCATTATTGCTCTGAATACTCACAGTAATTATCAAGTTCTATTGGGGGTGTAATCTTGTTTTATATATTGTATTAGTTCCGACTGGCAGTTGTAATAAAACTTGGCATTATTCATAATAATATTATATAAGCATATACTTACCACTAAAAATCAGTACTGTAGTTTACTTTTAGTGTGATATTGTTCTTGTTGTTTAACACTGCATATGATTATCTGATATTCAACATGGTTTACTGAGATAGTTAAATTCGTCCAGAGATTATAAAGTCCAATACTATATATCATGATGGTTTGTGCGAAATAAAAATCTTCTATTGCTTTATCTGATATGCAAAGTTAAAAAAAATTATTAATTAAGACAGGTATTGGTACGATCAATAAAGTTCAGACAGTACAGCTAGAAGACGATGACGACTAGACGATGTTACCTGCGCAACAAATACGTTAAAACTAATACCACGGCCCACGGGGTTGCCGATAGCTACGACCCACCACCAACGTCTTGTGGATTATAGGTTCTAACGGATACAATTCGTTTTTGGGGACGCTGTTCTGCTTTCTTAATTGTAGAGAAAGCGTTTTACTCGGAACCAAATGCGTCGCATTGAGAAGATACAATTTATTTTTTAACAAAATTGCTGTATTAAAAGTAGTTTATTGGAACTGATTACTGCCAATAAAAACATTGCTCTAGCAAATCTGGAATTGATATAACACTAAAGCGGGTTTGATATACTAGCAACTTCTTTAATATGGGTTATAATAAAAAATAAGCTATCAATACAAACTATGTCTTGGCAAACCTGTTGTATTAGATCATTTTCCTCAGTGCAGTGGTTGGTAAAATATTAAATTTATGATGTTTGTAAAAACTTCTTGAAGTATTTTTACAGTCGAACAATTATGTAGAAAACCAAAATGTGGTATTTTATAAGCATTTTATAGTCAGACACAATGCATTATATACGGCCAATAAAGAAATAAAACTGGCCCAGAAATATTTAAAAATGGGTCACCACCAACCAAGCTTTGCAACTAGAGACCCAATTTCGCATTTTCTTAAAAGAGCCCACAATTACTTGGTCAACCAAACTATTGCTTTAAAGACCGCATGCGGCTCAAAAATATTAAAAGGGCTATAAATAATAATAAAATATATGGATTTGTGACATCTCAAATTCAATAAAAAAAACTCGAGAAATTAGTGCAATAAATCCTGACAAGGCAAAAGTGAAAATGTCATAAAACGGTGGCTAAATTTCTGTTTAACTCGGTGGACAATGATGGATAATGCTGCGCTGCTGTCAGTTGAATGAGAGGTATACCAAACAAACCATAAAATTACTGTTTTCTAATTTACAACCTTTGCTAGTGTACCTAATAACGAAAAGAGGTTCTTTGTGTTTTAGAAAGTTGACTTTATTTTTATTAGGTACACTAAGATCGCAAAGATATATATGTTTAATTAATGAATAAAAACTTGTAGAAAATGTGGCGAAGTTAAACAAACAAGAACGTTTTGCTTTGCAGTAAGCACAGGACTCTTTGATCATCTGATTAAAAATTATTAATGTCAAGGGGATTTCTGAAAAGATTAGAAGAATAACCAAAATCTATAATATCAAAACAGCCTTCAAATCCGGAAATACGCTTAGAAGCTTTCTTACAAAAGTAAAATCCCCCCGTAATAAAAACACAAAAAATTGTATCTATCAAATCCCTTGCGAGTGTGGCGAATCGTACATTGGAGAAACTAATACACCTCTTCCTGTACGAGTTAAAGAACATCTAAAACATACTCAAAGAGGTGAAACTTCGAGATCAGGTATAGCGGAACATGTATGGACCAACCAACATAATATACAGTGGTCAGAAGCCAAGGTTTTGGACACAGAACAGCCCTGGAGAAAACGAAAATTCAAGGAAGCAACTTTCATGAATCAAAATACACATAGATTTAGTAAACCATGTATAGATATCCCCAATATCTGGAAGCCTCTTCTTGTCCAAAATCAACAGCTCAAACTTCACACTCCAATAAGCACGTAGGCGGAGTCATCAAGTCTCATTGCACATGGATAGTATTTAAGACAGTAGAATTAAAATTTAGTTTACACTTGAAAACGGTTAGAGATACCAAAACATTGTAACATAAGTAACAAAATAAAGACAATGGAAGTCCGATAAAGTAATTTCTTTAAATACCTATAGTTATAATAATCCAAGTGTGAACCAATTATTTTATTTGAAATTGTTGGTATGGAGGTCATTAGTTTTGTTTTAAGTTGCCAATTAACTTAGTTGTTGTCTAATGTAAAAATTGCCATTTAATTTTCTCATTTTTACTTACTACGTCTAGGAGGAGAGTACACGCAGAGCTGTCGGTAATTGAATTAAAATAATTGAAAAATCGTGTTCAATTACTTTTTAGTAATTGAATTACTGTAATTGAATTACTTTTTGAAAATAGTAATTGTAATTGATTTTCCAATTTCTGTGATAATGTAATTGTAGTTGGTTATTGGTTTTAAGAAATCTGAGGTAATTACTTAAAAGTAATTCAATTATTTTAAAAAGTTATTAAAATACTCCTAAATAATTCAATTACATAAAAAGTAATTGAATTACTCCCAAATAATTCAATTACATAAAAAATAATTTAATTAGATTAAAAGTAATTGAATTACTCCAAAATAATCATTTTCATAATTTTTTTACCTAGGACCTACTACTATTAAAAAAAATAATACCTTACCTATACAACTCTTTTTTTGTAAAATGTAAAAAACGTAATTTCATTGCTCATATACTAATTCAATTTTAAAAATGTAATTCAATTACCAAACTGTAATTCAATGATCAAAATGTAATTGAATTACCAAAATGTAATTCAATTACTTACCAAAATGTAATTAAATTACTCAGAGTAATTTATTTGCCAAAAAAGTGCCTATAATTTATAAATTCAGAGTAATTCAATTACTTTTAGGGTAGTTCCATTACTATAAAGTAATTGAATTAGTATAAAAGTAATTGAATTAAACTCAGTAATTTGAATGCGGTAATTGATCAAGGAATCAATTACTTTTACTTTTAGTGGGTAATTGGTAATTTAAATATTTTTATCATACTGTTAGTAATTGGTAATTGTTATTGATGCCTTTTTCAAAGGGTAATGGGTAATTGTAATTGAATTACTTTTTAAGAGTAATTGCGACAGCTCTGAGTACACGTTTTGCGTACTCTACACCAGTGTGGAATAAAGTTGGGAATATAAAGTTAAGTTGATGATTGGCTGTCAGTCAACAGCTTTTCCTGAAACCAGCATTCCTCGACAACAGCCTATTATTCTCATACATATTTACTTTTAAATAAGCAAACAATAATCATGGAAGTGGCAAATTTATGGCCTCGCGCATGTAAACAAAGCTACACACGATTAGACATGCGCACTGCAGCATTATCGTTTGACGAATGGGAAAATAGACAGGTCCGGGCTTTAAAATTTAAGTTCTTGCTCAAGAAATTGTAAAAGTTGATCTTCAATTTATTTTTACGTGTAAACAGCTAAAATTTACCCCAAATTCTTGCCAAAAAATTGGAATTTCTTCTCAATTTTTGATCAAGGAAAATAAGGTAGTAATTTCTGGCATTTTTAGTACAGATTTTGAGGATAGAAAATTGTTTTTAAAGGTTTGTTTCTAAAATTTGTTGTAGCCATTTTTTTAGTTTAAAAAGGAAGAGAACAAGTCAATTAAACTATAAAACTTATAAAATCGAATATAAAAACCAACAAAATAACCAATCTTCGATCTTATCGCGTACCTAACCTCAAGTCAAATATTAGTTGGTACCTATATAACTTGTATTGATTTTTACAATTTGAGAAAAACTTGGGTACGTATAAAACCTTCTTAAGGTTGAATTCGCAAGGTCATTCAATTTATTGCCAACCTATAACCTATTTCGCTTTGTTTTTTCAAGTTTATTATTTTTTAAACTAACATTTAAATAAAATCAGTATCGTCGGCACATTACTTAGATAATATCTGATATATTAAAAAAATATCAATTTATTTCATTGCTAATTTTGGGAGAATTGTTTAGTGAAAGAACAATGAGTGATAATGACATAATAATGTTAAACAAAAACTTACCCGATATTTTTCGCTATACAATTCTCCTAAAATAAGTTATGAAATTCCTTGATATTTATTAAATATGTCAATTATTACCTATAGAATATCAAGCCGATGCTGATTTTCTTTAAATTTTGTATAAAAGCTAGAAAACATAAATAAATCTACGCAAAATAGGTTATAGGTTGGCAAGCATGTTGATACTCCCACCTTAAGGTTGAATTCTCAACGTCATTCAATCTATTGCCAACCTATAACCTATTTCGCGTTGATTTTTTGAGTTTATTATTTTAATCACTAACATTTAAAGAAAATCAAAATCGTCGGTACATTATTTAGGTAGTATCTGATATATTACAAAAATATCAATTTATTTTATTGCTAATTTTGGGAGAATTGTATAGTGAAAGAACAATGAGTGACAATGACATAATAATGTTAAAAAAAATCTTACCCAATATTTTTCGCTATACAATTATCCTAAAATAAGTTATGAAATTCCTTGATATTTATTAAATATGTCAATTATTACCTATAGAATATCAAGTCGATACTGATTTTATTTAAATTTTGTATAAAAGCTAGAAAACATAAATAAATCTACGCGAAATAGGTTATAGGTTGGCAAGCATGTTGATACTCCTACCTTAAGCACAATTTCTTGTTCAAGAATTTGAAAGAGTTTTTGGTTTTTTAATAATAAATAAATAAAGTCTTTAGTTATTTATTACTAATATTAAACGCACAGTTGTTATAAGTAATAGTTTGTCCATTCTTTTGTATCAAAGCATACTTTTGGGTATGATTGACTTGCATTTGAGAAGTCGAAGGTCCACATGCTTCATTTGTGATTCTGAGATTTTCGATGAGCTTTAGATGATGACTAGGATCTAGCTGCAGATATGGTTTCAGGGAATTTGCGTTTGAGTGGCCTGGTAACATAATCATCTCTTGTTCCCCAACACCTTGTTTAAATAGGCAGACAAAGCGGAAGATCGATGAGAATGATTTGTGATTTTATGCTTCTTCGTAGATACGAATGGAAATGGAATAGATATTCCAATTTTTTCCGCTGCAGTTTTGGTCCACTGAGGTACTGTATTTATTCCTAGTGGAGTATTTTTGAACCAACATCCCTTCTGCCAGTTTGGATGAACGGAGAGAAATAGTCTGACTGTGGAAATGTTTGATCCTCTTTTTTCCAATAATTTTAAAAATAGTCTCAAAGGGCATAAGTCTTTGCTTAATGAATTTCTTACCAACCATTTGCTGTTTGCCAATCTTTTTGACCCACCTTGAGCTGTCTTGGAAAATATGCTGTTATATTCAATTCGTCCGGTAAATTCTTCCATGGTATCAAACTCATTTTGAAAATATTGAATTTTGCAATTTACGGTCTCATTGCCTCTCCAAGCTAGTTCAAATGAGCACAGATGAAAAAACTTTTTTTGTGCTTCAACGGGGTTTTCTTCATTGTAGCTTTGCATTATTGTTAGTAAATCTTTGGTAAATAATGCTTTTCAAATTACTTTCCTCTTTTCCTGACAACTTTGAAGCTGCTTTCTCTTTGCGTCTCTTGCCATTCGCGCATTTTTAAAGGAAATATCCGTAAACGGGTCAATCTTTCTATCTATATTTCTATTTCGTATTTTGTAAAATACATTTCTTGAAATATTTTTGCTGTAGTGTTCCATATAGCCTTTACAGAAGATTCTTTATAGTCTTCGCCATTACCCTTCTTCATATTAAAGCCGTATAATTTTCGCCAGTTCCATCACAGTAGTGGTTTTTCCAGTTTATAATTTCCTACCATTAGAAACTCTGAGAAAACTGTGCCCAAATTGAATTCTTGGATTTCTGTGTGTTAAGTGGAATATTTTCAGCTATCGATTTTTTTATTTCTTGGATAGATTGGCACCCAAATCTTGCATTTTCGTTTAAGTTGCTCATTTTGTCTTTTTCAAACCAGGATGACATTTTTGTCATATATAATATCACAAGAGATAAAATTTTGTCGGCAAAATTTTCGAAAGGTATGAAAGTTTGTTGCTTGGCAATTTCGCGAATGACATTTTTGACAAAATCACGAGCCGTCAGGCGAGTGATTTTGTCGAAAATGTCATGAGCGAAATTGCTTAAAAGCAACAAACTTAAATAAATCCTTGAGAACAATTTTGCTTACACAATTTTTTCTCGAGTGGTATTCGACATGACTATTTAACTAGAAAAAAAACAAAATTTTGCCGCGGCAAAAATCACATGTGAATTTTGTCCAGGTAGGTGCAGGTAGTAATTTTGCCAGTAGAAGACCGGCCGTTGCTATGACATTTTGCCAGTGTAAAACACTCTAGTTAAATAGTCATATATAATATCACAAGAGATAAAATTTTGTCGGCAAAATTTTCGAAAGGTATGAAAGTTTGTTGCTTGGCAATTTCGCGAATGACATTTTTGACAAAATCACGAGCCGTCAGGCGAGTGATTTTGTCGAAAATGTCATGAGCGAAATTGCTTAAAAGCAACAAACTTAAATAAATCCTTGAGAACAATTTTGCTTACACAATTTTTTCTCGAGTGGTATTCGACATGACTATTTAACTAGAAAAAAAACAAAATTTTGCCGCGGCAAAAATCACATGTGAATTTTGTCCAGGTAGGTGCAGGTAGTAATTTTGCCAGTAGAAGACCGGCCGTTGCTATGACATTTTGCCAGTGTAAAACACTCTAGTTAAATAGTCATATATAATATCACAAGAGATAAAATTTTGTCGGCAAAATTTTCGAAAGGTATGAAAGTTTGTTGCTTGGCAATTTCGCGAATGACATTTTTGACAAAATCACGAGCCGTCAGGCGAGTGATTTTGTCGAAAATGTCATGAGCGAAATTGCTTAAAAGCAACAAACTTAAATAAATCCTTGAGAACAATTTTGCTTACACAATTTTTTCTCGAGTGGTATTCGACATGACTATTTAACTAGAAAAAAGACAAAATTTTGCCGCGGCAAAAATCACATGTGAATTTTGTCCAGGTAGGTGCAGGTAGTAATTTTGCCAGTAGAAGACCGGCCGTTGCTATGACATTTTGCCAGTGTAAAACACTCTAGTTAAATAGTCATATATAATATCACAAGAGATAAAATTTTGTCGGCAAAATTTTCGAAAGGTATGAAAGTTTGTTGCTTGGCAATTTCGCGAATGACATTTTTGACAAAATCACGAGCCGTCAGGCGAGTGATTTTGTCGAAAATGTCATGAGCGAAATTGCCAAGCAACAAACTTAAATAAATCCTTGAGAACAATTTTGCTTACACAATTTTTTCTCGAGTGGTATTCGACATGACTATTTAACTAGAAAAAAGACAAAATTTTGCCGCGGCAAAAATCACATGTGAATTTTGTCCAGGTAGGTGCAGGTAGTAATTTTGCCAGTAGAAGACCGGCCGTTGCTATGACATTTTGCCAGTGTAAAACACTCTAGTTAAATAGTCAGACTAACATCCTAATAATAGTTTTTACCTGACATCTATCAAAATTATGCCGCTGAAAAACCATCTTGTTGATTTTGTCCAGGTGTATATAATTAAGAGTTGTTCTACTAGAAAACAGGCCGTTGCTATGATATTTTGCCAGTATAAAACCCTCTAGTGAAATAGTCACCCATCAAACGAACTTTTGTTTGCGCAGGAGATAAGCTGTACTTTTCTAAAGGTAAATGTCTAAAGTCGCCACAGTGGTTCTTTTCCCGTGCGTCATCACTTTCACGTCATCAAAATCGTATGAATCAAATCAAAATTACGAGACGATAAAAGTCAAAACTAAGTCTAAGTTCATAAAATGGACGTGCCTGCCTACCGTTTGACGTACCTACATAATATCCCGAAAAATTATTATTTATTTTAAGTTTTGCCCGGCATTCTCTATTATCTAAAAGAAATTGACAAACAAATGTTAATACATTTAATACTATTTTTAAAGCTTAAAATCTAGAAAAGTTTGGTGTTTTATTGACTATTAAAATCGCAAAAGTCAAATTTTTGACATCCTTTCATTTAAGGGAATTTAGCCACTGCCGTAAACTTTTCAAAGAACTTTCACGGTTAGAATATTTAAAACAAATAAATTGGGTATTATAAAAATCCATAAATACTTACCGCCAAAACAGATGGTGGGTATAATTAGCTCTAAAAAGAACTATTTTTAGAAAAAGGAACAGTTTTAAGGCACACAAATTTACAAAATACGAATTAGATTAGCAGATCAAAACAAGGTTGACAATGACGTTCTAAAATACAACGGTAGTCAACTAAACAAATAAAAAAAGTAATTAATTGACGTTTATAGTTTTATTCTTGTCTAGCACGTTATATTATTGCGGAATCTTGGAGACCTTCTTTTATGCTTTTATTCAAACTTGATACTGTACTAAATAAGGATGCAGAGTTATTAACCACGTTGAGTCCTGATCGTTGTTGATGACGCACGGGAAAAGATCCACTGTGGCGACTTTATATGATTATTCTAGAGTAAAAATGGTCGTACTCACTTGGTTATATTGTGGAACTCGTGAGTGTACAAGGTGGACCTTATAAACAGAATGAGATGTCTATCTTACACTGTCGTCGTTGGTTTATACAACCCCAGTAGCTGAATCTTAATAAAACACGTTCCAAAAACCGAAACGTTTATTAGAAATGCAAAATTAACACGTTCAGGGCCGTTTATTTAACTTGGAATTTACATTAAAATAATTTGTTACAACTTTTGTAAAATATACATGACGTTTACTCCAGAAGCTTACGTACCCTATATTCAAGAGTACATTACCAATTAAAAATACGTTTATGTTTGTATGTTTTCGATGAGGATGTACACCCATAGTTTGGATACATATGTCACTTAAGCCTAAGGATTATTGTTCGCCTCGTTATCCCGATGTAAACCACCTGGGTCTTGCCGACATCCACCCAATTAATACTAAAAAGATAAAAACTGTCACCAATGTGTGAATACAAATTTGTAACGAATAATTATGTTTAAGGCACAGCTCCATAATAATACAATCTATTTAAAAATAGGATTTACCGCAGTGGCGTAACCAACGCACCAGGCAAAGCAGGGCCGTAACCAGGATTTTATTTCGGGGGGGTTAGGTTTCTTGTCGATTCATGGAAACGGAGTTAAGGCGGCGGTATGGGACGCAAAAAAAAATTCGTCTTTACTCAAGTTTATATCGTTATTTTAAAATAAAGTACAGAACAAAAAATATCTTAAGAAAAAAGTGAAGAAAGTAACGCTTTTAGCCATAATCGCTCTATAATAGTATATTAAAGTACACGTTTCATAAGAAGGTTTTAGCGCACGCGTCTATTTTAAAAAACGAGCCACAAAGTGGCGAGCTTGTTTATTGACACGTGCGCTAAAACGCCTTATGAAACATGTGCTTTATACACTTTTTTCTATTTCACCTTTTATAATCAAGAAAAATACATTTTAAAAAAAAAATAAATCCTTCAAATTTTGTAAATGTTTGTCTAAATTTAATGTTGGTAATACTATTTTTTATCATAGTAGCCTCTGGACAACAAAAATTATTTTGGAAACTGTAATTTTTTGATTTATTGACCTATTTTCACCACGAGATTCTAAAGTTATTTTAGCGATATGAGATTTGAAATTGGATGGAATACGTTGTGTGATCCTTGGACATTCGGTACATATACAGAGCGTTCGGAAATTCGGGAGATTTTGCTACTTTTTTTCGAATTTCAAAAGACGTGATTTTACGTCACGGCATTGCAATTTAGTATAGGGAAGATGGAAAATTCAAATAACGTTGAAGTTTAAATCGGCATTGGAAGGTTAGTAGATTGAATTTTGGATAGGATTTGGCAGAAAATGATAGCTTGAAGCATCTACAAAAGATTGATTTATAGATTTATGCAACCAACATAATTATATGACTGTTATCCACACAGAATAAAAAAGTAAGTTATCAAGCTATTTTTCCTCTGCGAAAAATGGGTTTTCTCGTAAATCACAAAGGCCGCGCAAGTCAATGAAATAAAACATTTACATGTTACCAACATCAAATAAAGAAAAAACGCGTATCGAAATAGCTTCATTACGATACGCAAATGCGTATCGTACTGAGCTTATTATGAACGTGAAATAAAAAACTGTATTTATTAAAAATAACGTACTAAACTAAAGCAATAAAAACGAAACTTAACAGTATAGAGACAGTGCAACGCAAGCCGCAGAAAGACTGCAAAATTCGCGACACAAAATATTCGTGCATCACGCGTGGTTGTCGATAGTTCTGCTTTTCCGCGGTTGTCAATAGTTGTTTTTACTCGTATTTTTGTATTTTATTTTGTTACTTTTCGTGTGGTCTAGTGTGGAGTGCGAGGTTTCTGCAACGGTCGTAGATATTTCGGGGGGGGGGGTTTAAACCCCCTAATCCCCCCCTTGGATACGGCCCTGAGGCAAAGAGAGACCACGCATCTCAGTCATAAGCTTACTTTATCGCCGAACCGACATCTCACTGTCGTTAGAGGCATTCTATCATTATGTAAAATGTAGGTAAAGTAAAAAAAAATGATTAAAAAACAATATGAAAAGGAAAGGCAAAACTAAAAGTCTTCCTCCACAAAATTTAACAGAAGAAAAATGTTCACAGGTCTCCACATGTTTCGGACGTAGAAACGTTCATCATCAGGAGACAGAAAAGTGTATTGCTGATGGTTTTAGCAGAAGAGAAAATGATAAATGGTATAAAACCTTAATGGAGCTTATATGGCATCAAAAATTGGTGTGTCGAAATAACATAATGTGAAGAAAAATAGAAATAAGTTAAAACATACTGAATATGTGAAAAAGTCAGTTAAAGGGGTCTAAAACAACCAAATAAAATGAGGAAGCAACAATAATGTGCGTCTGGCATCATGCCAGAAGTGGTTTTTCTTCTTCCCCCATTTTATTTGGTTATTTTAGGCCCTTTTAACTGACTTTTTTACATACTTTGTATGTTTTAACTTATTTCTATTTTTCGTCACATTATGTTATTTCGACACACCAATTTTTGATTCCATAAAAGCCCCATTTATCATTTTCTCTTCTGCTAAAGCCATCAGCAATACATTTTTCTGTCTCCTGATAATGAACGTTTGTACGTTCGAAACATGTAGAGACCCCTGAACATTTTTGTTCTATTAAATTTTGTGGAGGAAGACTTTTAGGTTTTTCTTTCCTTTTCATACTTTCAACTCCATTTTAAGCATGGACTATTTCTTCAAATTAAAAAACAATAGTTTTGTTTAAAGGCATAGCCCGCAGAACATAAAAAATATTGATCTAAAAACAATAATTTTGCTTACAGGCATCAGTCAATTATTTGTCACAATTTAAAATAATCCGCATTGCCTTATTTTGTAAAATTTGTAATTTGTTAAATATTTCCCCATTAGCACAGAACAGAAAATGTGGTAATATAATAGTATTAAATACAGTTTTTTTAGAAAACAAACTTAAATTAGAACTGATTATTTTAAAATAACCTACTTTTCCGGCAATCTTCGATGTGATACTTTCAAAATAATTAAAAAATTTTAATTTTGAATCAATAATTATCCCTAAATATTTAAAACTGTTCACTAATTCCAATTTTTTACAATAATTACAACATTTATATTTTGACAATTTAAATTATTACCTATAACAATACATTTAGTTTTTGAAATATTTAATTTTAATTTATTTACTTTTAGCCAAATTAATAACATATTTATCTCAGAATTTAGATTATTTAGGCCAGTGGTTCCCAAACTTATTTTGTCTACTGCCCACTTTGAGAATAAATTATTTTTTAGCGCCCCCATTTTTTCACCTAGGTACTTAAAAACCACTATAACTTCAAATTAAATTAATTAATTATTGTGAGCTATATTAGCGGAGATTAAACATTCATTTTTTTCATGAGTCTCTTACCGCCCCCCTTTAGGCCTGCAGCGCCCACAAGGGGGGCGTTATCACCCACTTCGGGAAAGGCTGATTTAGACCATCAAAAATATTTAAAACAATAATGTAAATTAAGGTCATCAGCAAACATTTAGAACTTAAACATTTTTAAAACTAAAGACATATCGTTGATGTATAAAATAAATAATATTGGACCTAGTATACTTCCTTGAGGAACGCATATATTATTTATTTTTTTATTTGAATATATTTTTGATATTTTTCTTTTTGTGACCTTTTACTTAAATAATTTTTAAACCATTTATAAACGTTTCCGCGAATACCATGCTTATACAATTTACTCAATAATCTAGTAATAACCTAATAAGCCCAATTTGTAATATTTTTTTTAATATCTTTAATTTGTGGCGACATCTAACAAAACGTCAAGCAACCCCCAATCGTTTGAGGATTGGCATGTGACTGTACATACTATAACTTCTTTCTCTTCTTTGTATTCGTTTTTCGTTAGAGTTCCGTATCGTCTCTGGTTACTCCGATGACGATTTTCAGAAATCAATAGTTCTCAGCTTCACACAACTTATTGTAGAGGGAAATTGATGGCATCGAATTATGTATTTTATTTTGAATATATTATGTCAAAGGATACAATTTGTCTCGCCCACTTCAAATGTAAAGGTATGTTACAGTGTCGAGTTATTGGTCTATTGTTTGTAATAGTTTTCCGTCATAAATTTGGACAACACCCAAAAACATATTATGAAAACTCATTTAATTTTTTTAAATGTAGATATACTGTTATTTTTTAATTCTGCAAAAAATTCTTCAACTACATGTAACATTTATCCATGTGCCATGCCCTATACCCAAATTTACCTGTTGGTGAGAAAATTGCATTTTAACTAAATTACAAGATTATCGAAATAATTTGGACACTTTGTCTTAAGACATAATGACTCAAAGAAGCGCTCCACCATGATACTAAAACATGTTAGTATCATGGGCTACAACCACCAATGGTTTATGGCGTTATTTACATCAATGTTCATGATTTAGGTAATAATAAAAAAACCTATCTGTTTACAATCCAAATATGGATTTCCTCGCAAAAAAAAATAAATAATAAAGGTATATCCATTTAAATGAATTAAATGAGTTTTCACAACTTGTTTTTGGGTCACCCTGTTTACATGAAAAAACCTTAATTAAAAGGGCAACAAAAATTTAAAAAAATGACGGGTCCGAGCGTTTTTTCGAAAAAAAAACACTTGAATTTGAAATCAACTTGTTCCACTTTACGTTTACGATGTATATCAAAATTGCTATTTTTTGTTTCTTTGTCCCGTATGCGTTCCTTGGTGAGTTGTTGCGTGCAAATCGTCTATTTTTATTAATATTTCTTGATGCGATGGTGAACCCGCTTTATTATTGCCGGAACGTATGGAAGTATACCAGGACTTATACCTGGACCTCTATACCGGGATAAATGCCGAGAAAGTGGCATTGAAATGCATGTCTGGTACTGGCTAGTATTGTATTCATTTATTTATTTATTTATTTATTTATTTATTTATTTGCAGGTTTCTTTATGAAAACATTAAAAATCAATAACATTGTTTTTTTTTTAATAAAAATAAATCCAATGAAAGCAGCATTACAAAATCATAGATAAACAAATCTGTCCTATTTTGCAATGAAAAAATATACACCCATTTAGATTATTAATTTTAATCACATCATATAGACCAGGGCTGAAGCCATTGAAAATGGTAAAAAGTGAAAAAAAAATAATAGTAGGATAAACCCATTGGAAAAGGAAGAGAATATAACAAAAATAAAAGGAAAAATAATTGACGGGCGATCCGAGGTCGGGAAGTGGAAAGGGGTGAGTTTTTAAGGGTAGAAATCGATTTATTTCAATTTACGGCAAAACTACAAGTCCTATGGAAAAACGTTAAATAGCAAAGTTGTAGGTAATAAAAAGATCTACAACTTTTGTATTAATTTTTTTTTCACATAACCTCAAAATTTATGTGAAAAATTCAACTAACCAAGTTTTTGGTTTTTTATTTTTCTTTTACAAAAAAAAAATTTTTTTCACGTAATTTGGCGAAACTTACCTTTTTATGTCTAAAACACGCTGCATTTTTTTTGATTTAAAATAATTATTTTTTCACCTTATTTTGACTTAATATCGAAAAAGCACCCTAATTTTCAATCGAAAATTCTCACGTCAAAATATCTGCTTTTTTAAAAAAGTCGGTGGGCTTTTTGTTCGTTGAAATCTCTACTTTCTGATGGTGTAAAAAAATATACATTACTACGGTAAATGTGATGAAATCCTACCTTTAATTATATTTGGAACAACACTATTTTCGCATGTTTTTTGCGATTTTTATGTTTTATGGATTTGTAATTTTTTTGTTTATCAATGTAACATGGAATCTTACGTCTTTCGAATAATTAAAGTGTACATTTTAATAAATAGCTCAAAATTGTACATAATGAAAAAAAAATTAAAATTTCGGATTCGAGTTTTTTTCGTTTCTTTGCATTTTTTGAGAACATTTACCATAGTAATGTATATTTTTTTACACCATCAGAAAGTAGAGATTTCAACGAACAAAAAGCCCACCGTGCTTTTTCGATATTAAGTCAAAATAAGGTGAAAAAAAAATTTTAAATCAAAAAAATTACAGTGTATTTGGGACATGAAAAATTTTTTTTTTGTAAAAGATAAAAATAAAAAACCAAAAACTTGGTTATTTGAATTTTTCACATACATTTTGAGGTTATGTGAAAAAAGTGTAAATACAAAAGTTGTAGATCTTTTTATTACCTACAACTTTTCCATTAAATGGCATTAAATTTTAACGTTTTGCCGGAAATCGAGATAAATCGTTTTCTACCCTTAAAAACTTCAAAAATTATCGACCCTGGTCTAATAATATATATATTATGTTAAGTATTATTATTATATTACCTATATATAAGTTGGTTTACCTTTATATAATTTCTCATAATCCATGGTTTGGTTTCAAATTAGTAGGTAATATATTAAAAATTTTGAAGTCAACAAATATAGCATTATTTTTTTTAAATTGTAAATTAAAATTACGAATACAGTATTCACCTGAAGACGACTGGAGATACTTACCAGTTGAAACGTTGTGATTTAAAACAAATAAAGACAATGAAAGTACAAAACTTCATTGTCTCCATTCTTAAATTTTATTGCCATTTTAAGGCATTTTCATTCAATTTTAAAACGTATTTTGTGTACAAAAATAATTTCCCTACACCCGGCTTTCGAAAATATTCATAATAACAGCCCAACGGGCCTACAGCCATACAGAAAAATTGAACTGATTCCATCAATTTCTATTATTTTTTAAAATTTCATTTGCTGTTTTTATAATATGCCCACAAATCAAATCATTTTACTTCCTGCCTACTCCAAACCCCTTTAGTCCATATACCTATTTAAATATTTTAGTCTCCATGTCATATATTTTCTCGGGAGTGTTCAAATTTCCCATGAAAAACCTAAATTTGCCCTTGTTGTAGCATCAATACGTCTACATGATTATCATGAACATCTATATGATTATATTATTTATCAAGCAGAAACACTAAAACAATAAATAGGTTCTTTTAAGGGAATAAAAATAAAATAAAATAATTTTCGATAAGTTCATTGTTCTGCCCTACTTCAAAATTCAATCCGACCTAGTTTCGGAAAATACCCGCTGCGTGACTTAGAGCGCCACTCTATATTTCGATTTTCCTTTGCGTCCCCTATTTACATTGTTGCCAATTCTTTTTAAATAAGAGTAGAAGTTTTTATTGAAGAGGAGTGCTTCGCAATTGGTAGCTTAGCAGCAAAGAGACTTCGAAGACTTCGAAGAGTTATTTCGCGTACAAATAGCCAGATTTCAAGAATATTTACAATATTAATAGGTATATATATTTACAATATTAATAGGTATATACAGGGTGTCCAGAAAAATGTGGGAAATCTCCTGGATATAAAAAAACACGTGAAAAGAATACTACAAGTTCATATAAACTTCTTTCGTATCGGCCTTCTCTTCGGAGATGTGGGCTCCCAAAAAGCTCCCATGGAATTAAGTTTTTGACACATAATTATTAAACCAACAGGTATATTTCAATTTTTTTTTCTTATGATCTATAACAGGTAAGACCCTTCAAATTACTATCCCAGAAAGTGTTGCGAATTACTCACAGCTGCAGGAACGGACTAGCTGTGACACTAATTTGCCCATTTTTTTACGCCCTGTATGATTTTACATAGGTACCTTTAACTATTGACATTGACTAAAAATTAAGTACTCTTCATTCATGTCGCTAATCCTAACCGTTTTCGGAAAAACGTCATTTTATTGCCATCATGTATTAATATTAAGCAGTTAAAAGTGAACATTTATAATTTATAGAAACAAGGATGTATCTTTTATTGAAATACGCTAAATATACATGATGTAAATATGTTAAAAATGACGTTTTTCCGAAAACGGTTAGGATTAGCGACTTGAATAAAGAGTACCTACTTAATGTTAAGTCAATAGGTATGTAAAAAACGTTGTCCAAAGTTTTTATCATACAGGGCGTAAAAAAAATGGGCACATTAGTGTCACAGCTAGTCCGTCCCTGCAGCTGTGAGTAATTCGCAACACTTTCTGAGATAGTAATTTGAAGGGTCTTACCTGGTATACACATAGACAATTTACCTTTAGATACCTACAGCTTATCTCCTGCGCAAACAAAAGTTATGTTTTATGGGTGAAAAAATACGTCCGAGCGCATGACTCGGCGGTCAGCTGTCTTCATTCGGGGAACCTTCGTGCATGCGCACAAACCTCGTGTTATCGGCCGTCCTACTTTATCGACAATAATCGACGCGCTCAAGAATACTCTCCAGAACCGGCTCGGCCGCCATTTTTGTTGTTGTGTTTTAAGGTTTCTCTGCGGATTCCTTGTAGTTTTCTAAAGTTTTCAGCTATCGGATCGGCTATCGTGGGACTGGTGTTTAATATTTATGGATTTCTGGTTTTTGTGTAGTTTAGTTAGTGAATTGTGTTTGTGCTTTTAGTGACTCGGATTGTAATATAAACAATGACTAGTACTAGTTGCAGCCGTTGTATAATTGTATTATGCCCAAATAGGGGTAAAATAAACCCTCTATGGTGGCATATGAGCAAGAATTTAAATTTTAAAGCCCGGACCTGTCTATTTTCCCATTCGTCAAACGATAATGTTGCAGTGCGCATGCCTAATAGTTCCAGTTTTGTTTACATGCGCGAGGCCATAAAACTGCCACATTCGTAATTATTGTTTGTTTATCTAAAGGTAAATTGTCTATGGGTATACATCATATGAAAAAAAAATTGAAATATACCTGTTGGTTTAATAATTATGTGTCAAAAACTTAATTCCATGGGAGCTCTTTGGGAGCCCATATCTCCGTAGAGGAGGCCCATACGAAAGAAGTTTATATGAACTTATAGTATTCTTTTCACGTGTTTTTTTCATATCCGGGAGATTTCCCACATTTTCCCGGACACCTTGTATATAGTATTATTAAGTTTTGGCTGACTGTAATTTTTTTTAATATGCCTCCTATTTATTTTTTAGAGATTCTGAATGAAGACCCTTTCAGAACGCACTAGTTTGCCGCTGGATGGGGTAATGTAACTATTGGAATGTTGTATGCGTAGTTCCTACTTTCAAGTAAAGATAGGTTCGTTGCCCAGGATGATGGTCTTCCAATAGGTTCATCCCTCTCACTGGTAGATATGTTGATAATACCTTCATTATCAGGACTGACAGCAACGAAGGGCTGATACGGTATTTGGAACATATTAATAATACAAGACAATCCATTAGATTTACCATGGAAACAGAGCAACATTTTACTCTACCGTTTCTCGATGTTCTCGTCAAACGAAGTGTTGAAAACATAAAAACTTCCATGTACAGGAAACCCACTCACACGGGCAATACCTTAATCACGGATTGAATCATTCAAACTCCATAAAACAGGGCATAATTCAAACTCTTTATTATAAAGCATCTAACATTTACAATAATCCAGGAGATTTTAATGTTGAAATTTCAAATACCAAAAACGATTTAAAACAGAAACTTTACCCTGAAATCTTTGTAACTAATTCCACTTCAAAACCTAAAAATCGCGAAGTCGAAACTAGTACAGAAGCGAAAGAGGAGCAAGTCTTTCTTACAATACCTTATGTCAAGGGAATTTCTGAAAAGATTAGAAGGATAATCAAAAACTATAGTATCAAACCAGTCTTCAAACCCGGAAATACGCTTAGAAGCTTTCTTACAAAAGTAAAAGCCCCCCGTAATGAAAACAAAAAAAATTACATCTATCAATTCCCTTGCGAGTGTGGCTAGTTAAAGAACTCTGAAACATATCCAAAGGTATAGCGGACTATGTAGTATGGACCAACCAACATAATACACAGTGGTCAGAAGACAAGGTTTTGGACACGGAACAGCACTGGTGAAAACAAAAATTCAAAGAAGCCAGTTTTTATGAATCAAAATATCCATATATTTAGTAAAGTAAGTATAGATATCCCCAATATCTGGAAACCTCTCCTTGTCCAAAACAAACAGCTCAAACTTCACACTCCATTAAGCGCGTAAGCGGAGTCATCTAGCTTCATTGTACGTGGATAGTATTTAAGACAGTAGCCTTAGTAGCAAAATAAAGGCAATGGACGTCAAACAAGGTAATTTTTTTGACGGGATAACTAGATCAGTCCCAATTTCTGTTTAAAATCCTCCAGATTTATACCTATTGCTAGGTAAAATTAGTAGAACATTAGGATAAGTATAGAGGAATGTATTCAAACGTTTCGTTAAATATTGAAACTTTATCTTGGGTCAACATTATGCGAAAATAGGCGTGCTCTTTTGAATTCACACTCACGTTGTCGTCACATTGCTACTTTTTCGTAAAACAAAAATTAAGTATTATTGATAGTTTAAATCCATACTCAAGGATTCAAGAATGTGTTTTCCCGAAAATGTTCTTTTACACCATACATTACGAACAAACCTATTTTGACTGAAAGACCTTTCCCAGTGACCCTTGAAAAAGTTTTAATACGAAACGAAACGTTGGGATATACGAGTATAATATTAAACTCGATATCTAAAGAATGATTCCAAATTATGTAAAGTTAAAAGAATTGCTTTACAATAACGATAAATGATTTATTTATACATTTTTGTGCACAAAATTGCGAGGAAATTTTATTATCGAAATATGTCAACACTGTGAACGAGGTAGAAAAGCTGATGATTTTCAACCCTTCAGTTTGCCGATGTATTTTGACAAACCAAGTTCATTTACAAAAAACCTAGAAAAATAGCATGTTGTTAAACTTCTATTAAGTTTACGTAATCCATAATTTTATAATACAGTTATGTGGGAAAATTTAATTAATTTTTTTCTTAGCTCGCCTAGATTGTTCTAAAATGCCACAGTGTAGGAATTAGATATAGATAATATGCACGTGATTTTTCGCAATAGAGAACCATTATTATTAAAAAAATAAAATGTATAGACACAGTTTTAACTATAAAGACGGCGGGTAAGTTAGACTGGTGGGGTGGTCAGTTCTAGGTAACTGACTGATTCTATTATGCCTCTAAAAAATTGTAAAACAATATGGTGGGAACAGTTCTTTTGAGGTGACAGTGAGAGAAATCAGTCAAAATTACCAAAGCAATGCCTGGAGGTAGAAGGGGGCTGGTGGCCCCTCAAAATACTTTCTTGGAAAATATTATTCGCCGATCGAACCAACAACGTAAGTAAATATATTTCTGTGTTAGGGAAACAGGAACTTGATGCTTTTTATACTTTTATCCTTCTATTCATGTTTAGTTTGATAACGTTCTTAGAACTTGTAGAAGGACGTTTATATGTTTGCGAATGGTTTATCTTGCAAACGAACATTTTAGCAAAATCTATTTTTGTTTTCGTTATTTTTACGACAAAATACTATTTATTTTGATTCACGATACATATATACAGGGTTGCCCAGAAGTCCGGAATAAAATTAATATAGCCTTAACCTGTAACTGTTGGGAAAAACGCTCGGACACGTCAATTTAGTTTTATATATGCTCATATTTTGATATTATTCATTTGTTTTTTTTATAGACATTATTTGTCAAAGATATGACATCAATCTTTTTTTTAAATGGAAACATACAGCTTGTGATACATCATTTGAAAGTTTATATCTCGAACAGTATGTTCATAAATTTTGGCGCGATTCTGTCAAGCTATTTCAAAATGGCGACTGTTAAAAGTATTTAAAAAATCTTCATTTCAATAAGCGGAAATGAAAAATCATTGATGTTTTTTTTACCTTTCAAGGTAAGAAATCTTCATTGTTTCACGTTCTGGCATTTTGTAACTTAACAATAGTTATGGTTTATTTGCTATTTATTTTGTCAAAAATAAAATAAAATGTAACGAAGCAAAACAAAACACAACAAAAAGGTGGTTTAACTACTGGCATGTTCCCAGACGATGGTGAAATCCGTCGACGGAATTCCGAATGGCTTCAGCCGGTATGTTATGTGTCTCGAATATAATTATGTATTTCAAATCTTTAATAATATTATTTGGCCTATTTTGGTAAACTATATCTTTTAAATATCCCCAAAGAAAATAGTGTAGAGGCGTTAAGTCTGGGGACCTCGGTGGCCATTCAATTGTACCACGTCGTTCAATTCAGCGACCTGGAAATATTTCATCAAATATCTTCTCACATTGACACCAAAATGCGGGGGAGCACCATCTTGCTGAAACCAAATTGTTTCATAAGATATATCTGGATCTACTTCGTTGGGAAAAATTACAGCTAGAGCAGGCATCAACTCTAAGGTTAAGAAATCCAGGTACCGTTCAGCTGCGAGGTTTCCTTCAAAAAAGAATGGCCCAGAATTATTTTTAATTTATTAATGATACCTGCCCATACTTTTTGGAGGCCGCTGAGTATACACTTCAAATATCCATCGTGAATTTTCTTGACTCCATAAACAATCTGTCTGTAATCTGTTAATCACCCCGTTTGTATGTGTTCTGTGGAAACTTATTATTCTTGTCACACCGTCTCATAATTTCTTCGCAAAATTGCAAACGCCTGTCATAGTATTCTTTTAAAAGCTCTTGGACAAGATATACTTTATAAGGGTGGTATTTTTCTGCATTCAAAAATATTCCAGTAGTACCTCTATATGTATCATGATTTTGAGCCAATGAAACTGTTGAAATTTGCGAATTATCCTGCAGAGATAATGCAATATCCAATTTTTCATCGTCGCCTAAAGCACGTGGCCGTTCATTCTTTTCGTCCGAACTTTTGGGCAACCCTGTATACACAGATACCACGTTTCGTTTTATAGATAGTCACATCAACTTAATTTTTTTTAAAATGGATTGAAAAGGCATTTTACAGGATGCAAATAAACGAGAATAAAATGTGTACCAACTTCAATCGCTGACACTACTTTGGGTAAATAGTGAATGTTTAAGAGTCTTTAATATTTTAAAGATAAGTACGAGAATAGAGTTTAGAGATGCTTTTTACTAAAGGGCTGTTCTAATAACTGAGATAACAAAATTGAGCGATCTTTTTTTTCAGGGAAAAAAAAGTATGAAAATGATCAAGTTCTCGTTACCGTAAATTGTGCCTTATGCTATTTAAATATTACAATTAGTGTAATTAAATATTAGGGATGTTTATATTGTCATTGGTAGAATTATAATTTCAGAAATAACTTCATATCTAGAATTTAGATTTGATTAGAATTAAACTAAAGCTGGAGATTCCTTCATACATTTTATGATCATTGATGATTTTTAACAATTTTATTGTTTTGGCGAATATTTCATTTAGTACGATTCTTTGTTACAATCCAACTTTGCTCTACTCTTTAAAGAAAATAGAAAGTGTTTTTTTTAATTTCGATTTTTCAAATAAAAGTCAGGAGACAAAATTTAGTGCTTCTTGACCTTATTACGAAGAAAATAAGTCCAAGGCGTATATTTAAGAAAAAGCGTACACAAAGAATCGAAAAAACAACAATATTTTGAACCAATCAGCCCCAATGCTGGGTCAACAAGTTCATACTTTAAACCTATTGTCTAGCTTGCAATTAAAATATTACGTATAACATACAATTTTTATCATTTTTAATTATTTCTCTACAAATACATATTATACAGGGTGTTACAAATTTGTGTGCGTACATGAGGATCTCGAAAACGGTAGGAGATACGTAATACGAAATAAAATTATTAGTAGTTAGAATACCTTCGGATATATCTCAATAATTTTAATTTTTTGCGCCTTGATTTTTGACTTTGGAGAAAACAACAAAAACTTTTTCATTGCCGTTTTTAATGTTCTAGAAGATGGCGTTATTATTTTCAAAATTTGACATTTCCTTCTTTAGTTATCATCGTCAAGTCAAATTTTTTAAATACGGAGCTGGAAATTTAAATACGGTTTTAGGGACTTCTAAGCTTCAAAAATTTACAACGATTCAAGTTTTTTTAAAGTTTAACGTTTTGTCATTAAATAATACATCGTCAGTGTTCAAATTATCGTGTCTTAAGAGTTCATCATCCCATGTAACAAACAACAACTCTTGAACCTTTAGCTTCCCAGTGATTCCAAATTTATACCTTTTTAAATAAATTTTACTGGTAATATTTGACGACAGCCGAGCGCTTGCAACTATTTTATGGAAGCCAAATGTTCAAAACATTACTTTATTATTTCTAAATAAACAAATATATTTGGAAATAAAATCGATAGATTTCGAGTAAATGATGCATGTTGCGAGTAAAAGCAATGGTAGATTCTTCACCATTACCGGCCCTAGCAAAATTTTAAATATACTTAAGACCTACGGTCTTTAAACTGTTAACTATTTGAATAAAATTCTAATCAGAAGTCAGATTTATCATAGTCATACTAAAGGTATGTGAAGTAA
Source organism: Polydrusus pterygomalis (assembly GCA_963969555.1). Classification (NCBI taxonomy): domain Eukaryota; kingdom Metazoa; phylum Arthropoda; class Insecta; order Coleoptera; family Curculionidae; genus Polydrusus; species Polydrusus pterygomalis. The sequence goes on from OZ018379.1 coordinate 30,244,159, forward strand.
TTCTTGTTTTTATTGGTATTCTTATTTATTTTATAATTTATAACATTTACCTTAGTTGCTATGGCTTTGACCCTAGACTTTGAAATATGTAGAACAGAAAAAATCATATTGCTCCTGAGTAAAAAAAACCCATGGCAGTACCGTAGAAATGAAGCAGAAATTTTAAGGTTATGGATCAAAACATTAAAACAGATACCATACTGTCTAGTAACAGTAACCAGTTTTTATAAGAAAAAACACCATTGTATTATTATGATATAATTTAATCCTAAAGATAATAAAATTGCTAGGATCGTTAAGGCAAAGAAAAAATAGTATTTGAAATACTGATGAAAAGTGCTAGTTGATGAATAAGAACATCTTGTAGAATACCACTTTGGCAGATTTTGGAATATTTTGGCAAATAACTATAAAACAGTCGCTCGTGTTTACCAACTAAAGTTGCCATCGTAACAAACGTCCTCAAGGCTATAAGTGTTCCAAAATTTAGTTAAAAATATCAAAAGGTAACCGGGAAAAAAATTTTTCTTGGGGTGCCAAAGTAGGCAGGTGTTTGGGGTTACTTTGGCAGGCTATTAATTTGGCGTAAAACATTAAAGTAGACAGTGTTAGTGTCTTCATTGGCACCTAAAGGACTAAAAATCGGGTTTAGTTTTTACCACATATTTTTTTTAACCTTCTAGACGCATTTTTTCATCAAGAACAATGAATAGTTTGAACTTTTTTATTTATAAAATATTAAACTGAGCTCTTCAAATGAGCATGATTATGTTTTTTTAATAACGAATATAGAAAAGAAAAAAACTTCATAAAAAAAACCTAAAAATAACTGAACTCCCAATTTGGTCAACAGTATAATTGGCGTATGAACGCCCTCTTAACTTTTTTCTGTAATGACGTGGCATCTTTTTAGTGCGTTATATCTGTAACAATGAGAATCCCATAATTAAATTTAAAAAAAGAATCAAACAAAAAAAAACAGAAAAAAAAGGTAGCATAATGACGTATATGCCAAAGTTACCCCGGGTGCCAAAGTAACCCCGTTTTACGGTATAAAAAGCAGCAATAAAAGTCAGAAGTTAAGACGCAAAAAGTTACAAACCAAAACAGAAAATTTCTGTTTTCCTCGGATATCTCCGATCTTTGGTGCATTTTAACCATTTTACGTACGCAGGGTACGCACACGAATGTGTAACATCTCAATCTGTTAATAAAATAATAATAATTTGCGTTACAAGGTCATAAAGTAATATTTTTAAAAACCAATATTTTAAATTTTATTTTAATAGTTTAAGAAAGTGAAGCATTTTTTAGCCTTTTGAAAGAGATAATTTCCTCCAACGTACACATAAACAAAAAATATCCTATAATCAACATAGATGTTTTATAGAAAAAAGAAAAGCACGAAGTCTTTCTCCACAAATTTTATTGTTCGAAAAACTAGGCGAACCTAGGATCACATCTACATGTTTCGAGTGTAGAAACACTTATCATCAGGAAAACAAAGTTAAAGGTAAAATGCTGATGTTTTTAGCAAAATAGAAAATAAAAGTGAGATTGAGCCGTAATGGAGCTTTTAATGGTGTACAAGAGGTGTAAAATTGAGTAGTCAAAAGACCGAAAATGAAGACTCCAGCATACTGAAGAAATGAGCGTTAGTGCAAAAGCACACTGTGCCGTGCGGAAAATGAGGGGAGTAAAAGAAAAAATTCAAAAAATTTAGGGAGTTTTGAAAAACTTATCTGTAAAATTCATTATTACAGTACCTACTGAAAAATCTTGAGTTTTATTAAGCCCTATGGTTTAAAGTAAAATTCTGTTGGGGTACCAGGCTTTTTACTGCTCAGTTACCCCCGCAGTGGTCAAATCACACACATTTGGTGCAAAAATTAAGTGATTATAAAAAAATTTAAATAAAAAAATTTAAATAATAAAAAATTTTTAAAATCACTTAATTTTTTCACCAAATATGTGTGATTTGACCACTGCAGAGGTAATTGGGCCGTAAAAAGCCTGGTACCCCAACAGAATTTTACTTTAAACCAAAAGATGCTTCGTCTTTTATAAAAAAACAACCTTTTTCTTTTTCTTTCAATTTCACTCCGATACTTTCACATGTTTCTGATAGGGTTTAATAAATAAAACTCAAGATTTTTCAGTAGGTACTGTAATAATGAATTTTACAGATAAGTTTTTCAAAACTCCCTAAATTTTTTGAATTTTTTCTTTTACTCCCCTCATTTTCCGCACGGCACATGGTGCTTTTGCACTAACGCTCATTTCTTCAGTATGCTGGAGTCTTCATTTTCGGTCTTTTGACTACTCAATTTTACATTTCTTGTACACCATTAAAAGCTCCATTACGGCTCAATCTCACTATTATTTTCTCTTTTGCTAAAAACATCAGCACTTTACCTTTAACTTTGTTTTCCTGATGATGAGTGTTTCTACACTCGAAACATGTAGATATGATCCTAGGTTCGCCTAGTTTTTCGAACAATAAAATTTGTGGAGAAAGATTTCGTGCTTTTCTTTTTTCTATATAATTTAACTCCACTTTGAGTATGGACTACTTCTTCAAAAATAAATGTTTTATTTAATTCATTCACTTTGCAACAGTTTAAATAGGAACGAAAGAAAAAACTAAAACTTTTCCTCCACAAAATTTAATAGAATATAGAAATTCTTTAGGGGTCTCCACATGTTTCGAACGTAAAAACGTTCATCATCAGGAGATGGAAAATTTATATAGTGCTGATGGTATTAGCCGAAGAGAAAATGGTAAAAAACCCTATGGCATTAAAAATTTGAAAAGTAGAAGTGAAATATATAAAAAAGTTGAGGAGAGTTAAAACATACTAAGCATATGATAAAGGTGTATAAACAACCAAATGAAATGAGGAAGAAGAAAAAGGCATTCTGAAGAGAAGATGTAGAGGATTTTTAAAAATTATTTATATAAAAATATTTGTAGAATTATTTAAATGTCTGTAAAACAGTGTAAAGAAGAATGACGTCAAAAATTTTTTGAAGAGTGGTTTTTGGGGTACTGGGGGTTAAAGCCCAGTAACCCCTCGAGAGGTTAATTTAAAATTCTTGAAATTGGTAATGCAATAACACATAAAAGCTGTCATGCTGTCAATTTATTCATCTTTCATTCACTCTCTCTGCTACACGTGGACGAGAACTTAAAAAAAAATTTAATTTAATTTTCTAAATTGTGTGATTGCATTAACCACTCTTCAAACATTTTTTGACATCATGACTTCTTCTTTCCACTGTCTTACAGACATTTCAATAATTCTACAAATATTTTTATATAAATAATTATAAAAAAAATCCTCGACATCTTCTCTTCAGAAGGCCTTCTTCTTCTTCCTTATTTCATTTGGTTGTGTAGACACCTTTATCGCATGCTCAGCATGTTTTAACTCTCCTCAACTTTTTTATATATGTTACTTTTACATTTCAAATTCTAATGCCATAAAAGCTACATTAAGGTTTTTTACCATTTTCTTTTCGGCTAATACCATCAGCACTATATAAATTTTCTGTCTCCTGATGATGAACATTTTTACGTTCGAAACATGTAGAGACCAGTAAAGAATTTCTATATTCTATTAAATTTTGTGGAGGAAGACTTTTAGTTTTTTCTTTCTTTCCTATACTTTCAACTCCACTTTAAGCATGGACTACTTCCTCAAATTAACAGTTTTAATGCTTTAAAGATTATATTACAGCAATAAAAAAAAATTAAGAGCAGCAATTCATCCAATTTTAGCTCTGATATATAAGACGTATTGGTTAATAAATCCAGATATTACAGACAGTAAGATTATTTAAAATTGAAAAAGTAATTTAAATAAAATGGAACAGTTTTAATTGTTCAAATGGTTTAAATGCATTAAGAAAATAAGTACTCTGGTCAAAAGAACCTTTAACCATTAAAGAATAGTAATAGGAGTACCCCTAAATGTAGTAAAGAAAATTTAATAAAAATAATGAAAACATAAATTAATATCTTAATTTCTTTAACTTAAAAAATTTTATTATTCGTTGACACTTTGGATTTAAAGGAGTTAGGGTATAAACGATAATTTTATGAAAAAGTAAAAAAAGTTAGAATAACATTTTTCTAAATGTTTTAACAGTTTAGTTGATGATAAACATTTATAAAGCTATTAAAACCGCTTGGGTTATGATATACATTTTATAAAAGTTATACAATACTTATAAAGATATGATAACGTTCTTTTAAGTAGTGCAGCATTTTGGCATGATTGACATTTTTCTAAATTAGACTTTGAAATATGACTTTTTAAAAGATTTTTCAATAGCTTGCGATCTTATAAGTTCATTTAAGTATTACATCAATACGTAACATTGGGTAAACAAAATAGAAAACGAATATTTATTGTAAAAACCAAAAATAAACGCAACGAAGTTTTAGCCGAAATTGGATACAGATTAGAAAAAGTGAGACAAGATAAAAATGGGATTTTATAATAATTGCAAAAAAAAGATAAAATAATGTAGTTATTATATATATACATATTTATTTTGAAATTAGAAAACACAATTAATCAGAAATCAACTTACTCTTTTATAGGTCACGAGTTATTGCTAAGAACATTTTTCATATGTTTATGTACATATGTAAAATCATTTTTTACTTAAAGGGTTTCTTACTTTTAAAAGTAGGTATTACTCAAAGGATTTTCCAAAAGGAATTATAACTGATCTCATTATCCGATGTTATTAAAAAAATATGCATTGCATAAATAACGGAAACTTAAATTGTTCTTCATCAAGAACTTTTTAAAAATCAATAGGAGGCCTATTAAAAAAATTTAAAGTCAAAACTTGCACAACTTCAAGAAATCGCTTACATTTTTACAAATTATGAAAAAAATTGAGTAAAAAAACAGCATTTTTGCTTCAATTGAAAATAATTTGACAAGTTAAAATTACCATAATTCCGTTTCAAAAATTGTATGTTCCTTATGTAAAAGCCAAGTGTTCACACTTCTATCATTCACATGCTTTTTCTTGTCGACGAGGCGACGCTATAGCGACACGCGACAAAAGTCTTGATACAGCGAGAAATTCTTGAACCGCATTATTTAATAATTTAAAATTATAGGTCTAGAAAAAAGTAGAAACAAACCAGTTGCCTTCGCAAGCTTTGAGATAATTTCAGGACGAGTTCTCTCGTACAATTATTGATATTTTCTTCAAAGGGTTTTAAAACTGAATTAATCTTTCTTCTGACAAGTTATTTATAAAAGAAAACTCGATAATTTGTAGTCATTTGTATAAATTTGCGGCCTTTCTCTTGAATTATTTGTTCGTTTTTAGGAAAGTAGATATGCGATAAAGTCTTTAACACAAAAAGAAAATAACTTGGAGTAGGAAAATTATTGAAGTAACATGATTTGTTGGTTAAGAAGTTTTCTTTGTTTACTATCTAGGTTAACCTGCAACGGAGAAAATATTTTGTTTTCTAATAATTTTTGCTTGCCTATGTCATCGTCAGAGAACTCGAATGGGCACAAGTTAAAATAGAATCATTCTCGCCCATGTAGCGAAACTTCTTTTCACTTCGTTCGACTAATATTAACATAAATAAAAGCTCATTACTGCTTAAAGTATCGCATAATAAATAAACGTTTTTAAATAGAAATACGAATCGCATTTCGGGTTCAAACTGTCACTTGTAGAGGCGAATGTCCTCTCTCTATACGTTGCTGAGCACCAAGCAGCACAGAAGTTTTAAAAAGGACAATTTATATAAAGTATCTTTTAAGGTTAATGCATGCTTTCTCCCTTATTATAGGATTCAGGGTTCACTATAAAACTCTATTATGTTCTACTTGAATGTTTAGTCTTAATGGATTATTTAGTTCGATGTTACCAAGCTGCATGTTAAAGTAGACAGTCTTAATAATAGTTAAATACACAATTCTTATCTTCACTTAAAACTATTTAGTGTATTACACAAATCATCACCAATGAAGAGTTACTCTATAAACGATTAAAGGGTGTGGTTATAGAAAACAGCATATAAATAAGAATCTAGAAACCTTAAGTCATATTTTTAATGTTCTATAGCATTTTAGAAATAATTTGTTTATTTCATTCTTCAATAATAAACAGGTTGTTCAATTTAAAATTAAAAGAAAAAATATTTTTTCTGACTTATCCTGCAAATTACAAAAACGGTTTAAGAAAGGTCGAGAAACAATTGTAACACAGAAACAACATGCAATAAGAACAAAATAATAAAAAATACATACAGTGTTAGTTGAAATAACCGGAACGGCTAATTAGCCTTAAAACCAACAAGGCTAAATCAATGAATTTTGGTACAGATGGTAACTTAAAAAATTGAATTGAAAATTGACAATTGCGACGTTGCCAGATTTTTAGTTTTTTCTGTATCTCAAGGAAAGTTTTTTTTTCAAATGTAATACTACTCTTTTTTTATTGAATTCAATTCCTCCCATCAACATGACCATTTCCTGATAGTATAAAATTTTTATTAAAATTAAAAAGTCAAAATTACTTACATATTGTCGGTTTTATAATCAAATTTATGTAGTGTACTATAATTTGTAAGTTGTAATTTTTACTAGCTATGTTATTGTTAGTAGTTGTTTGTTGTTATTATCGTTATCTGTACCACTAGGTACATTATGTCTAGCAACCTTCCGTTTCACATTATTTAAAACGTTTTTAAATGGAAATAGATTGAATTTTTTAGAGTCAGAATTGTAACTAATTAACTTTTTTTCCCATAGAACTATTGAGATAAAAATTTGATACTATCAGCAAATAATAATGTTGATGGGAGGAATCGAATTCAATAAAAAAAGAGTAGTGTTACATTTGAAAAAAAAACATTCCTTAAGTTACAGAAAAAATTAAAAATCTGGCAACGTCGCATTTGTCAATTTTCAATTCTTTAAGTTATCCACTTGTTCCGAAATTCATTGATTTAGCCTTGGTAGTTTTGAAGAAAATTAGCTGTTCCGGTTATTTCAACTAACCTTGTATAATATGTTGCTTGTTGCTTAAAACTTAATTGTGTCGTAATTGATTTGTTTCTACATATCAAATCTTATTTCTGTTGCTTATTGCCTATGGCCTAATGCTTATTTTTTGATTGTGTCTCGACCTTTATATTCAGTAATTTTAAAAACATTTGCAATATTTCAGACTTTTTTGACACCCTGTATTGATACTGACATACAGGGTGAAAACATGTTACAGTAGCTGCGTTATTATTTCAAATACACAACAAATGCTAATACAACAGTTGAAATGGTCTGCGATGCAAATATATGTTTGAGCCTTAAGGATGGCTCAAAAATGTGGGACTAAAAAATCTGTTTTGATAGGACAAGAACACCCTATAGCCTATTTTCTATAGTATCTTAACGAAGCTGTAGTCACCTGTGACAATGTTGGAAATGTAACTTTTCAAATTTTAATACATACAGGGTTAGTTGAAATAACCGGAACGGCTAATTTTCTTCAAAACTACCAAGGCTACATCAATGAATTTTGGTACATGTGGATAACTTAAAAAATTGAATTGAAAACTGACAATTGCGACGTTGTTAGATATTTATATTTTTCTGTAACTCAAGGAATGTTTTTTTTTCAAATGTAACACTACTCTTTTTTTCCCATCAACATTACCATTTCCTGATAGTATCAAATTTTTACCTCAAATAGTTCTATGGGAAAAAAAGTTTAAAATTAGTTACAACTCTAACTCTAAAAATCCAATCTATTTCCGTTTAAAAACGTTTCAAATAATGTGAAAAGGAAGGTTGGTAGACATAATGTACCTAGTGGTATCGATAACGATAATAACAACAAACAACTACTAACAATAACATAGCTAGTAAAAATTACTGACATATTATAGTACACTACATTAATTGAATTATAAAACCGATAATATGTAAGTAATTTTTACTAGCTATGTTATTATTAGTGGTTATTAGTAGTGTTGGGATCACTCGAGTGAAAAAAAACCTATCACTCGGTTTTTTCAATCACTTGAATAATTCGGTTGTCATCGGTAATCTCATTCGAGTGACGAAAATTCGGTTTTTTATTTTCTAACCACCCGCATGCCATTCATGCCCATCACTCATTGCGGCTAAACAAACTAGTTTACTGAACTGGAGACCTTTTTTTTTTTAATTGGTGGTGCCTGAATAGGTTTATGTAAAATATCGGTTTTACTAATTCACAGAACTGGCGACTTTTTTTTTTAGAAGTCAGCAGTGTTGTTCGACGAACTACCGCCCATATTCCCATAATATAGCATTCCAGTGAAAAACCTATTTTCATCCGGTTTTTTAAATCAATTTATCAATTTAAATTGAATACTCGATAGTCGGTTATTAAAGTAACTCGGTTATTCCCATCACTATTAGTTGTTATTATCGTTATCGATTCTATTAGGTACATTATTTCTACCAACCTTCCTTTTCACATAATTTGAAACGTTTTTAAATGGAAATAGATTGGATTTTTTAAAGTTAGAGTTGTAACTAATTACTTTTTTTTCCCATAGAACTATTTGAGATAAAAATTTGATGCTATCAGGAAATGGTAATGTTGATGGGAGGAATCGAATTCAATAAAAAAAAAGAGTAGTGTTACATTTGAAAAAAACCTTGAGTTACAGAAAAAACTAAAAATCTGACAACGTCGCAAACTAACTCTGTATATTAAAAATGTATATTTTAAGTCAAGCAAACCTTTTGATAAGTTTGGTTTGCAATTAATGAAGGGTGCATATTTTAGGGTCGCATTTTTGGTCATTCTAAAGGGTAACAAAATTGTATATACAGGGTGTTCCTAAATATCATGTAAATACGAAAAGGGGTAATTCTACAGAAAAAACGAAATTAGATGCCACCCTCAAATAATTTTTATTAAACATGGACTTGGAATTTTAAATAAGGTTTAGAAATTTAAAACAGTTCAAAGGTTTCTTAGTTTTTACGTTTTGTCATCAAATAACACATCATCAGTATATCAAATTATCCACGTCAAATTATGGCCCTAGTTATTATTATCTTTAGAGTTAAATATCAAAGAGCCAACCTTTCAATTGTTTTAAATTTCTAAAGCTATACCGTATTTCAAATTTCAGGTCCGTATTAAAACATTTGCCAACGTAACTAATAACGCCATCTTGTACAATAAAAAAAGGCTATGAAAAAGAGTTTTTTTGTTTTTTTCCAAATCAAAAAGCAAGGCGCGAAAACTTAGTTGTTTTTCTCGGATTTCTCCGAAGTTATTTAGAATAATTACAATTTCCTTTTACCAAGTTATTAACTGCAAAAATGGGCAAATTTGCCTCAATTTAACTATCTTTGTATCCCTTACCGCTCTAGAGATCCACATGTAAGCACACAATTTTGTAGCACCCTGTATAATACAATGACATAACTTGTATCTTTGGGTAATTCCTACGTGCATTATAAAAGTCGTTATATATTTTCCAGAGCTGAAATATCTGTGATGATTACGAGATTTTTTCTAAATACTTTTGGATAAAGTGAAGCAAAAAATTGTGTTTTTGATTTTTGTTGTGACTTGTTCCATTAACATTTTTTCAGGTCGTGCACACCTTCCAGCTCGGTTACAGCGCGCTGAAGAATCCAAAGCAGTCGAAACAAGTATGTAGGTTGGTTAGGGCTTATATTAGAGATCGGTAATTTACCGGTAACAAAAATTGATTTTTAACATCTCCACTTGATCGGTTATTTACCGGTACATTACCGGTAATTTTGTTTAGTAGGATTATAAATTAATAGAACATGATATTATGTGTTATTCTTTTCCCAATAAAAATACCTTGTTAAATTGTGTTGGTTTCTTTAATGGCGAAGTTTTGATCTGTATTGGGGTCATTCTCAAGCCACAGGGCAATGATTTATATTATTAAATTTCCTATTGTTAGAATATTTAAAAATCATCACCTTGTTGGACTTCCATTGTCTTTATATTGTTACTTAACACGACGTTTCGGTATCTCTAATCGTTTTAAAGTGCAGTTTATTCAAAAATAATGTTCAAATTTAAGGCACCATAATACACAATGTGTCTGATCCACTTATTTTACAATTTTTAAGACCAAGAAATTTTATAATGTAAATCTTCTTTTAGAGGCTCGAGAGTGTAACTCAATTCAGGACGAAAAGTCGCCATTAAATGTATAAAACAATTTTATTTAACGATAAACAAGGTTTTTTCGTTGGGAGATTTATAGAATAGAATATTTCTTAAAAAGAGAAGTCAGCAAGTTAATAAAAAATAAAAATACGTCACCCAGAGTAAGATAATTGGTAAAAAAGGGAACTAAATAATATTTATTGAAATTAAATAATTACCATAGGTTGATAATATTTTTTTAGAGCTCTCTTATCTGATTCCTGCTGATGTTACTATATTACATGGATGACGCATAATACCGTGCGAGCAAAAATTATTTGCATCAAAGAGGTCTTGGTTTAAAAAACGTAGGGCTTGGTTTAGATCACAATGATATGGGGACGATATATTTTATCTAACCAAATCTAGGTTAACATTTTGTCAAATTCATATTATGACATAATATGCCAAACTAATGAGTAATAAAATAAGTAGACAAATACAAGTTTATTTTAGTTGTTTACAAAATTAACAAACTAAGAGTATACAAAAAGAAAAAGAAAAATAATTACATAAATTGCTGAAATTGGCCACCGCCATGCTCCAAGCATAAATTCACACGGCTCTTTATCTTTTCGAAAGTGTTGACCAGCATCTCTGCGGAGAAATGTTACCACATTCTTGGATAATCCTTTCTTGTAATTGTTTTAAATTTGCAACTGGTGTTTTAAAAATAGTGTTCTTTAAATGAGGAAAAACGAAGTAATTCATAACCGTTCAACAAGGTGACCTAGGTGGGAATTCAATGTCTGATCGAAGACTGATCAATCTGTCGTTGAAAAAATTTCGTAAGTAGTTAATAGTTTCGGCGGCTGTATGGGCGGTTGCACCGTCCTGATGAAAATATCCAAAACGTAGTTCGCCATCAAGTAATAATTGCTCCACAAATGGTTTCAAACTATTGTCTCTATACCGCTGTGCTGTAACTGTGTCATGGAAAAAATAGGACCAACAATAATTCTTCTTCGGGAAACAGCTAACCAGACACCAATTTTTTGAGGGTGCAATGTGGACTCTACAAAAAAATGGGGATTTTCACTACTCCACATGCGTGTATTCTGAGAATTCACATAACCGGAGAGGTGGAACCAGGCTTCATCCGAAAAAAATTTCAGGTCTAATAATTCATTTCTTTCCAATAAATTTTGGGTAAACCATTGAGAGTAATTCCTGCGTCTTTCAAAATCTGCGGCCTGTATTTCTTGGAATACTTGCACTTTATAAGGAAATAAATTTAGCTGCTTCTTAAGAATAGTCCTGCATGTTCCATAAGATCTTCCCACTTCTTGGGACAGGCGTCTTATATAATTTGTTGGCGTATTTTGCATTATTTCACGAACGTTTGCAACAAGTTCTTTTGTCCTTACAGATAGTCTTCCTGCTTCTTTTTTGTGTTGTATAGAACCTGCTTCCCTAAACACAGCCACGGTTCTTTTCAGGCAACGATAAAAATCCCCAGCAACGTTAGGAAAATGTTCGTGAAAATCGTCCATGCACAAACTTGGATTGTATTGCCACTCACCATTTACTCTAACCCCGTTTCAAAAATACGCTTCAACCATGAATGTTTTGTGCTGTTCCGTAAAGCCCATTGTGTGAATTTTTCAAGAAATTGGAAAAATTAGCAATGAATAAATTTACTTGTAACGACTGTCAAAGATGACGGAATAACTGATTGATTGTTAATTCAGGTACCTAGTTTCTGACACCCAACAGGTATTAAGCTCCACGGCTAAGCAATACGTCTTTAGATGCAAGGCCCTCTTTGATGCAAATAATTTTTGTTCGCACGGTTACAATAAATTATATTTTTAGTGTGAAATATGCATAAAACTTTTATAACTTTACAAAATGAACTTATCTTGACGACTTTGAGAATAAGCTTCTCGATCAATTTTCTTTACATTAGCTTACACTCAATTTTTTTGATTGTATATTTAAACGCCTATATAATATTGCTTCAGGCACGCGATTACATGTATATCATTCTCTCTACCTTAATTTTTATTGAATATTATTGTTACGTATTTTTACCTACCTTGACCCTCAATAGAAGATAAACAATATTAACTTTAGAAACCATGTTAAAAATCATTATACAAAGTGCTAGAAAGTATGAATTGATGTGCGTAAATGGGGATCACAAAAACGGTAAAAGAAACGAACATGTATATACCGTGCGAGCAAAAATTATTTGCATCAAAGGGGGCCTTGCATCTAAGGACAAAATGCTTAGCCGTAGATCTTAATACCTATTGGGTATCAGTAACTACCTGAATTAACAATGAATCAGTTATTCTGTCATCTTTGACAGTCGTTACAAGTAATTTGATTCATTCCTAATTTTTCCAATTTCTTGAACAATTCACACAATGGGCTTTACGGAACAGCACAAAACATTTATGGTTGAAGCGTATTTTCGAAACGGGGTTAGAGTAAATTGTGAGTGGCAATACAATCCGGGTTTGTGCATGGACGATTTTTACGAACATTTTCTTACGACTGGGGATTTTTATTATTGCTTGAAAAGAACCGTGGCTGTGTTTAGGGAAACAGGTTATATACAATACAAAAAAGGAGCAGGAAGACCATCTGTGAGAACAGAAGAACTTGTTGCAAACGTTCGTGAAATAATGAAAAATACGCCAACAAATTGTATAAGACGCCTGTCCCAAGAAGAGGGAAGATCTTATGGAACATGCAGGACTATTCTTAAGAAGCAGCTAAATTTATTTCCTTATAAAGTGCAAGTATTCCAAGAAATACAATTTTTCTTTCTGTATATTCTTACTTTGTTAATTTTGTAAACAATAAAAATAAATTTGTATTTGTCTACTTATTTTATTACTCATTAGTTTGGCATAATATCATGTCATAATATGAATTTGACAAAATTTTAACCTAGATTTGGTTATATATATACGTTTTTTAATCCAAGTCTTCTTTGATGCAAATAATTTTTGCTCGCACGGTATAAACTGAGGAAAAGTTGAGGCTTTTTTAATAAATTTTGATTTTTTCCCCACCGCATAGAGAAAGAAAAAATAAAAGTTTCTTTAATTTCAGTTTTTAAATTTTTAATCGTCATAACAAATCGACCAGTCGCAGGAACTTGGACTGAAGGTCGACCCGCCGGAATCTTCGTGAATAATATCTCGCGTCTAGTATCCTGTTCTTGTCCATTTAAGTTATCAAAACCAATGGATGAATATAATCGACCTTAAGAAGGGCAAACAAAAGAACTACGCGGATAAAGGGATGACGTGCTACGAATCTGATCTCATGATTGCAAACTTTTTAATTGTTTCTAGGAAGTCTGTGTGACATCCTAAGAAGGTTTTTATTATTGGGATATAAATATTTTTAATATTATCTAATTTAGCATGTCGATGTTAAATAATTAAGTTAAATTCGATTATAGTAAAAAAGCCCATTTGGTGAAAGAAAAATACCCAAAAATATTGCTACTTTGTCTTAATTTAACCACTTTTGTATCTCTTACCGTTATTTACGCTATATTCAAGACAGAAAACTTATACAAGTAAATTTAATTTACTAATGTAAAGTTTTATTGAAAGTAGCAGCAAAAACCACATCTTTCTAAAAAAATTATTTTTCGTTTATAAACACAGAACACAAGAATCGCTAATTTATTTAAATATATTTTAGGTACTAAAACTTTTTAGGAATTAAATAAAGGGAACTGAGTAAATTAATTTCCTTACATTTTCTTAAACGGAAGGGTTTCTGTTAGGTTCTTTGATTTATTATTTCTTAAGGGTATTAAATTTGATCATTTCTTACATTGCCTCAAAGCAATTTTTTTTTTACCATATTTATGTTCTAATATCAAAATTTGGTCACTAACAATATTAGAACTGGAAACTGTTCATCTTTGGAGCTATAAGAAAAACTTTTTCCAAATCCATTTGAAACATTTTATCTTTTTAAATTTTCCATATATATGTATATAAATAATGCTGCCTGCCAGTGTGTATCCTCCGCACCTCCGCACCTCCGCACCTCCGCTAACTTCCTGTATTACCGGCCTTATAGTTAATATTTAACTTCGTTCCACTTATTTTCAGTGAAAAATTTTAAAAAACACCTCAGCCAATCAATGAATTGAAGCCTATTTTAAAGGTCAACAGGTATAATTTATTTCTGCTGGAACAAATTACCTTAATACAAAGTATTCATACACATTCAGTAAAATAAAATTGATTTTACTTTGTAAATTCCTTCGCGTTTCTACTGCCGCCGACTCAATAAATCCGGGCAAATTGCAAAATTGAATTTATGAATATTTACCAGATTTATTAGATACGTATGTCTCTAGAAAATAGATTCAGTTTCAGATCATTATACTACTATTATATAATTCTTTCTAACTAAAAGTTGTAACAATTACTTAAAGCTTGTTTTATTAATTGAAAACCGAACTTTAACACCATTTTGGAACTTTATTAATATTATTCATAGGTTCCTTTAATACACGACGAAAATTCAAGTTAGGTAAATGATGAATTTATGGAGTTTTTTTGTGGCAAATAAATTTATCTTGGTTATAATTTATTTATTTTTTAATTTTAACCCCTCCTATAGTTCCATATTCTATGGAATAGGCTTCCAAAAGCATAAATTATATACACATGAATGGACAAAAAACATTATTAGATATTTTTAGAAATGGTAGTTTTTTAATGTTTGATTTAAATATAATTATAGTTATTAATGATACTAGTTCGATATAAACACTATAATAAAACGTGTGCAACGTTAAAACACGATGCGTTAGCCAAGTGGTTTATTTGCACAAGTTTCATTAACAAAGTTCATATCGAACGTGTATCATTCAAAATTTAATCTACGATAGCGCAAATAGATTTTATTCGTCTAAATTTCATTGATATCAGATAACGTTTTCGTAATTTTTAAAATTTTCAGGTGTTCATATTAGTCGATATCATGGTAACCGCATTTTTGATTGTTTCAATTTCGATTTTGACAACGTCATTATTGCCGTCTAATGTTCTATTGTATGCAAAGTGTTGGCCAAAAATAATTTAAGTATGGGAGATTCTGAATCCGAAAGTGTCCCTTCGGATGTTTACAATAAATAAATGCAATCCGTTTTTCTAAGTAATAATAACAAATAAATAGTTTGCACCGACTTTCTTTTTGTTTTTGTATCTTAACTTTCGGATGTTATTATGAGTTCTTAATGGCACTGAGTGCTATTATGAAGGTAATAATGGCATCTAAATGATAATGCTAAATACGTCATAATGGCACTGTCCTAGATTAATAAATATTTAAAACAGATTTTTTTAAAAAACAAACTTTTAATATCATTACACAATATAGCTAAAAGCTTTTAATCTACAAAAGCCTACCACAGCGATAAAATCAATCTAGATGACTTTGGCGAATATTCGCATGGTCAGAGGCCAGGCGAAGGCCAAAACGACTATTTATCAGCCTTAGATCCTACGTCGGATAGGCTACTCAATTCGTACGCTATAATGTGTGGTTGCCACTTGTAACTATCAAACTGTAAAAAAATTAACTCGATTAAATTTGTTAACAAGTTCTTAAAACCTTAAGCTTTGCTTTTAATCTGTTGAAATTGATGTCGCCGAAACAAGAAGTAGTTATAAATAAGTCATGATCTACTTCTAAACTTTAATTTTGGCATTAAACCTTTTTAGTTAACACAAATCGATACTAAGCAAGGGTAGGATTAAGAGGAGGTTTACGACGATCTACGAGTATTAGACAATCCAATAATGTGTCAAAAATGGGGGCTGTGGGCAAATTCTAATTTGTAATTGGTAAATGTGACCATAAAATTTATATTGCTGGTAGGATTTAACGAGTGCCCATAGCAGTCATGAAAAGTCACGTGGTTTGGATTAGTAATACCATTGAATATCAAACTATAAGAATAGCGGATGTCCAAAAAAATTGACAACCCTTTTTTAGACGTACTGGGGGTGGTTTGGCCGCCATTGTGGAGTTGATCGTAACTCTAACCTTAAATCTATAGTTACAATGCAGCGCCTTGGCAACTGATGTCTCAAATTCACTGATGTGATGTTGTAGTGTTGCCGCATGTCGTATTTTATTGAAATTTTTAATGATTTAAGCATTTTTAACAGACAATAAAATAGGAGGTTCTTAATTCCAGCTGAATGTTTGTTTTTGATGATAATATGTACGCTGATTACTCCGGGGTAACTGGACCGATTTTCACAATGATTTTACCGTTGCATTAGGTGTTAAATGTTAAACAAATAAAAGTAGATAAAAAGCGACAGCAAGTATATAAAATAGGTTTTATTTCGTCGAAAAATAGCAAAATACGTAATACACTAATACAAACAAACTGGATGTTTCTTAACCCATTAAGTACTAGCGTTCCATATAAGGCACGCAAAACAACGCATCATAAAATGGTTAAAAAAAATAGTTTAATTTCAAAAACTCTCCTTAGGTCGATGTTTTCAGGTTGTTAAGTATTTCGGTAATGTTTCATATCAGTTTTAACATCGAGTAAACAAAAAGAGTTCTTTAAAAATATTTGCTCCATTCGGCTGTCTGGTGCATACACGAAAATGGCGTTTCAAGAGGGGTAAGTACAGATTTTGGTGGTTTTACAAATATTTAGACTGAAACTAGTAATGTTTTAGTAAACATTGGTGTACCGAACATTGATTTTTATTGATAGAATAATTTATAATATTTTGGTTTTTCTTAGTTTCGCATTTTATTCTGCTGTTCCTTATATGGAACGCTAGTCCTTTAGGGTCCGTAAAACTTCTAATGGAAAAAAAATTAAAAAAATGATTTAAACATTTATTTAGATGATATATTCAATAAAACAAGTTGTTTTTATTTCATTTAGTATGAAAATCAACAAAGCAGTCAATACATAGTCCTACGTCACATTTGCGACACTGTGTGCGCACAGAACTACCTTTATGATTTTGTCCGGAGCATCGTCGGCGTTTGTTGTTGGGGATATATTCCACCAAATGATTTTGCTGTTTTTCAACAGTTTCTAGAATCTCTCCAGATATACGACTTGATGAAAAAAATCATTTGGTGGAATATGTCCCCAACAACAAACGCCGACGATGCAATATAATAAAGGTAGTTCTGTGCGCACACAGTGTCGCAAATGTGTGGTAGGACTATGTATTGACTGCTTTGTTGATTTTCATACTAAATGAAATAAAAAAACTTGTTTTATTGATTATATTATCTAAATAAATGTTTGAATCACTTTTTCAATTTTTTTTTATATTAGTAGTTTTACGGACCCTAAAGGACTAGCGTGCCATATAAGGAACGGCCGCCATCTTGAAAATAACGAAATAATATTGAATAATTTGACCTAAAACGTATTTGTATTGCTAATTAAAGTATTAAAATATAATTTGTTCCTTAAAATTTCGAATATGAAAAACTCAGGCCTTAATGGGTTAAGTAAGAAAGTAAAAACCTACTTATTTTAACCATTTTGAAAAGTAGTAATAATTGCAAATAAAAAGCAAGTTATACAAACCACACGTCATTTATATTTTACCCATCATAATAATATACTGTTGTGAAATAAATTGATTAGGGCGCCATTGACTTTGAATATGTGTGCGCGCGCACTATTCCGATGCTGAGCGAGTGAGGCCGATGTAGTGGAGCCAATCACGAGCCAGGCGCGATGGACGCAACGTGGAGCCCCCGCGGCAAAAGAACCGGAAGGAGACAAGCCGCAAAAAAGTACAAAATATTTTATATTCTTTCCACATAAATAACGCCATTTTGTAAAACTAATAACCTGACAACATAATAAACGTGAAATTTTCAAAAACCTTTACTTCTCCCTCCATATACGTGTAGCCTATATAGGTATGTATTGAACAGTGAGAGTCGTCATTTAGCAGCAAGTCAAACAGACAGGCGGCAACAATGTTTTAATTTAGCAGTGAAACGGCTTGTCGTTAGTGGCTGCATCAACACGCTTTATTGTTGGTGAACTCATTGTGCCATCTATGAATTTAACGTAGCAGATTTAGGAAATCTGCTTATATGGCTTTCTTATACTTTGATATTCAATGGTAATACTCAAATATACGGGTTTGTTCGGGTTTGTTTTATTTTCTACTGAGCGTGTTTATTATTTACTGTGCCCTTATGGTGCGCTATCTAATCACTGAAACGCTAAGGATTTTTTAAGAGATTTATTTGATGAACAGCAAAGCATTGAAAGAATGAAAGATTACAATAAATAGTGCGAATAAAATATAAATTAACGACGAGAGTATAAAACGGTGAATTTAAATAGTTCTCTAATAAGGAGAGAGATTCCCCCTTTTAATCACTTTAAGGTGGCCACTCACACTCCGGAAATCCTCAGAGGAAAAACTGCACAGTTTTTCTTTGAGGATTTTACTGATATTGGCCTGAATACACCCGGCTCCACACACGCTCCGGTAATCCTTAAGGCCAGGCCTGTGCAGTTTTTCCTCTGAGGATTTCCGGAATGCGAGTGGGCCCCATAATAAGGAAGGTGTTATTTCAGCAAGTTTAAAGAAACCATTTCCACTTAATAGATAACTCTGACGAAAATGAGAATTATACAAAATTTACACAATAAACAGTTAAATAAATTACTCAAAGAACACTTAAGTACGCAATTGGAGCAAAATGGACTGGTTCTGGTGTAGAACTCTTTAAGACTTCAAAAATTGTTGAATTTAGTCTTGACTTTAAACTGAATAGACAACCGGGCTCACTTAAATAATTGTTACAACTCTATGAGTAATTGATCCTTTTTATACAGTTTTGCAACCTTTATCAACTGGAAAAAGGGGTTCCGTTTTGCTATGTTAGCAATAATTTTGCACGTTAATAAAAGAGAGGATTTCCCTGGATGTACTATTAGAAGTGGAACCCTTTATCCCAACCAATTACAAACAATTATTTCTTATCAACATTCGTCTACTGACTCCTCCTACGAAACTAGAAATGTCCTTGTCCTTGTTCTATACACTATCTTTCCACTACACCTCTTCTTGTCAAGCTCAACACCCATTAAGAGTCTTAGCACCACAGCGAAGTATGAGATAAGCAATCCATCCTTTAGAATCCATATCCGATAACATGTACATACCTACTTCCAATTCCAATCACTGTCACTTTTCCAAAATGCTTCTAAAAAAAAAATATTTTTAAAAACTTTTGATAAGGATCAAAAATTATTACTTTTTCACTTCACTGACAATTCATTCATTTATTCAAGTCGCATAATAATATGGTCGCCGTTATTTCTCCCTTTTATTTATTATACAGGGTGTCCGGGAAAATGTGGGAAATCTCCCGAATATGAAAAAAACACGTGAAAAGAATACAACAAGTTCATATAAACTTCTTTAATATCGGCCTCCTCTTCGGAGATATGGGCTCCCAAAGAGCTCCCATGGAATTAAGTTTTTGACACATGATTATTAAACCAACGGGTATATTTCAATTTTTTTTTTCATATGATGTATACCTAAGGTGATCATACGTCCTGTTTTTAACGGGACAGTCCCGATATTTGACACTCACTCAGTCCCGTTGTCCCCAAAAAAAGCTTCGGGACGCCAAAATGTCCCGTTTTCGGAAACTGGACGAAGTTTCTTCCACACTCCGTTCGCAATTTATTGGTACAATTTCAAAAAAGCGGCTCCATGTGCATTGAAGAACATGTGAAAAATACGGCTTTAGAATTTTATAAAACAAGTCTTGAGTACTTGGAGCAGTGGACGTTCAATAAAGATTTAGAGATATTTAATTGGGCCCGCTTGAATAAAATACCGACTTGGGAAGAAGTGCAAAAATTAGTAGATTCACTGATTGAAAACGGATATATTAGCTGTAACGATGACTCAGAAGTATTTGACGAATATTCACTTATTTCAAACTATATAACACCGGAAAAATTGACTGAATGGAATAATGCAAGTGCGCCAACTGAAAATCGATGGGTTGAATTATTCAAACACTTCCGAGACAACAGTCTCAATCATAAAAACTTTCAAAAAATCATCGAGTAGATTTTATGCTTGCCTGGTTCCGGTAGAGCGAATACTTTCACTCATGAACAAATTATGGACTTCGGATAAAACTCAATTGCAAGTATCAGTCCTTAAAGCGATGTTGATTATGAAGGTGAATGTAAATAAAACCTGTCAAGAATACCATTCTTTTCTAAATTCGTCACCTAATATATTTTAAAAAATGTCTTCATCTAAGAAATACCAAACTTAATTAAGCCGCCTATTATAATAATGCTTAAAAATAAATTTTTCAATTATGTTGTGCTTTACTTTAACAAACCAAACAGATTTTGCAGGGTCCCGTTTTGAGGAGAAAAATAAATGGTCACGTTATGTATACCAGGTAAGACCCTTCAAATTACTATCCCAGAAAGTGTTGCGAATTACTCACAGCTTCAGGGACGGACTAGCAGTGACACTAATGTGCCCATTTTTTTAAAAAACTTTAAATTTTTATTTTTTGACAAAGATGTATCTTTTATCGAAATACTTTAAATACCTACATGATGTAAATAAAATGACGTTTTTCCGAAAACGGTTAGGATTAGTGACATGAATGAAGAGTACTTAATTTTTAGTCAATAGTTAAAGGTATGTAAAAAACGTTGTCCAAAGTTTTGATCATACAGGGCGTAAAAAAAATGGGCACATTAGTGTCACAGCTAGTCCGTCCCTGCAGCTGTGTGTAATTCGCAACACTTTCTGGGATAGTAATTTGAAGGGTCTTACCTGGTATACATCATATGAAAGAAAAATTGAAATTTACCTGTTGGTTTAAGAATAATGTGTCAAAAACTTAATTCCATGGGAGCTCTTTGGGAGCCCATATCTCCGAAGAGAAGGCCGATACGAAAGAAGTTTGTATGAACTTGTAGTATTCTTTTCATATTTTTTTTCATATCTGGGAGATTTCCCACATTTTCCCGGACACCCTGTATATTATAACCCCTGTATAGTATAACATTTTTTGTTCTCGTTGTTGAACACACTGTATGTTTATTCATTTTAAAATATTCACCTTGGACATCCACAAAACTTTTCTCCCCAAAACCTTTTTGCCATAGTTTCTGTTGGGAACAAATATCAAACACGAGTAAAAGGGTTTCAAATTCTCAGTACTTTAAAATTTACTTTAAACCTTATCTAAACTTCTTGCAAAAGTAGGACAACCTGTTGTAATCGAGAATATATAAATATAGCTGAAAGTTATTTTTAGAAATGTCCCAGTTTCTTGTACCAATGTAGTATGATATTAACGACTCGTGACAACAGAAAATTAATACCTGTTTTCTGGTTAGTTATGGTATGCCAGCAATTCTTCTTACAAACGGTTGAAATTACCACTGATTTATATTACATATTACATTACAATGTTACGGGAAAGAAACAGGTCAGCCTCTTATATAGATTACCGTCAAATTAATTTTTAGTATTGAAAATACTACTGGGTGC
Organism: Polydrusus pterygomalis; assembly: GCA_963969555.1. Taxonomy (NCBI): domain Eukaryota; kingdom Metazoa; phylum Arthropoda; class Insecta; order Coleoptera; family Curculionidae; genus Polydrusus; species Polydrusus pterygomalis. The sequence goes on from OZ018379.1 coordinate 30,265,956, forward strand.
GTATATACGGGTCTATTTCATGAAAAATGAACGCGACATGCGACATGCACATAAATAACACGGCGGTGAAGTCTAAACAAACATCGGAGCAGCACAGGATCGATGACATCATCTGCTGAGTATTAATATTGTTTTGTTTTGGGTTTCGGCATTTATTATTATATTTGTTGATATTAAGATAATATGGCCGGGAGAGAGAACAGTTAGTAGATAGTTATTAATGATACTAGTTCGATGAACACTATAATGAAACGTGTGCAACGTTAAACCACGAGGCGTCAGCCGAGAAAGTTAAAATTTTCATGTGTCCATATTAGTCGATATCATGGTAACCGCATTTTTGATTGTTTCAATTTCGATAAATTGGAAAAAAATGAACAGTGAATGTCGCTGAAACAAAGCAAAATAGCGCGGCGGTCTTGGCGTATTAGACAGAAAGTCGGGGGAGAATGAATATACCAATCCAAAACATTTCATAGCCGACTTAAGATTTAGACATTTCATGAACAAGGACCAACAGGTAAATGGCTGTGTATAGCTAAATAAATAATTTTGTCGCTATTTTTGAAAAGGTGGTTTTGAGCTCTCTTCAATATGAACTAATATACAGATTATACTATATTTTTTATTTTAACAAAACAGTCAAATTTACACATTTCTAAGTATAATAATTTAATTATTATTTCAAACTAAATCGGAGCATCCATGCCGTCATAATAACGCGTGATAGCGACACGTTACATACTCACAGATAGGAGTAATCTGTGCTGTGACATAATGGTTTCCTTCTCGCCACTGTATGTGGTAGGTATTTTCAATACGCCTATGATACTTGCGTAAGATGCAAGATCTGTGAATTTTTTGAAATGAAAACAAAGTTTAAAAATAACTTATTTCATAACAGATGTTGAAAATGGCCTCAACCAACTGTTCTGCAATAGATCACTCGATCTAAAACTTCCTGTTGTACATTTTGTACTTGTGTAGAAATTTCCTGTATCACTCGTCGAATGGACTCCTATCGAGTTGGATTTAGATTTATAAAGTAAATTTTTGACGTAGTCCCTCCCATAAATAAAAATCCAGTGGGTTAAGATCGGGTGATCTGGGTGGCCACTCTATAAACCCCCGTCTACCTACCCACCTGCCCGAATTTTTTTAAATTTAAGTACTCCAGCATAATGCGAATCCTGTTGAAACCATAAGGTTAAACTAATCAGGATCATTATCATCTGGAAATAAAGAGGCAGAAGCCGGAACCATATCATTTCGAAGGAATTTACATATCTTTTTCCAGTGAGGCTCTCATCAAGGAAACGTACAAACAGTAGAGAAATATATCAATGGTGCATACCACCATTAAAGTGTTAATATTTCTTAAATGGTTGAAGATAGGTATACGTCATGATTTATGAAAAATATCTAAAATTGATTGTAGAATGTAAAAATATACAATATGGTTCATTAAAAAGGACAGTTGATACACGTAGGATTTTTATGATCCACCGTGGATTATATCTTTTTGCCGAAAAAAATGTATTTCAAGAACATAAATTTGATGGATCCGAGCGATTCTCCTGGCTATTTGTTTAATGTAAACTCATATTGATGTTATTACCACAAAGAAAAATATAATTAAAATTTTGTGACCTCTTTATAAATCGAATATTAAGTCTCTTTTCCAGTCCTTCTGCATATTATAGTTTAACAGTAGATCGTTTTGATAGTAATTTACGTTACAAGACCGGAAAGTAATGTTTTTCAGGTCGAGACAAGCATTTCCAGGAGAGTCCTGGAAGCTTGGAGAGACCTGCAAAATACTAATTTTCGGTTGCGTGACGTACAATATTTTTTTAAGACCGACACTTCGATATACATTTAATTCCTTATTTTATTTTACCTAAATAAAAAAGTGATTAACAATTTAACTAAAACCAGATAAAAGAATAACGATACTGGATATAACTGCATATACTGCAAAATATGCCAAAAGGATTTCTTCTTTTACATTTTTCACTTTTTTTTCTCGACATCAATTTTTAAATGCGTCGTATGACTTCTCGTAACGGGCTTTTGATTTTATTGGCAATATATCGTAAGTCGCTTTCCTTGCTGCTTCCAAAATTTCTTCTGGAATCTCATTTTCCGTGTCGGATAATTCAAAATCTGAATTCATATTTTTAAATTTGCGCACTCGCGAAACAAGTTTCACATAAACAACAAATTAAAAATCAACGAACTGTCACTCGACAATACATCAAAATGGTGTTATCATAGTAACGAAATCAAGGTAGACTGTATTTTCAAAGAGCGATTGGAAAAATGAAAAAACAGGGACCGGAAAATCTTTTGCCGGTCCCTCACGTCCATTTTCCGGTCTCGATCGACAAAACGTTATTTTCTGGACGAAAAATTGTCCAGAAAGTGTGTATTTTCTGGTAGGTCTTAAAAAAAATATAACCAGAAACCCTGTACTTATACATAACTTGACAGACCGAGATCTTATCATTGACCTAATGGATTTTATTATCTTCGTGCTCAGAATACCGCCCGTAGAATTCGAGCAACAAGCTATTGACAGGTTTAATAACGTGGATATTGACATAATGAATACATACGCACCTTTACATGTTTATAAATTGTTTACAGCGGACAGCAGCTTCCTTCTGGCCAACGCACAGATAGTAGAATACCCGATCGTATACTGCAACGAATCATTTTGCAAAATTTCTGGCTACAATAGGGCGGAAGTGATGCAGAAATCTTGCAGGTGTGCCTTTATGTTTGGAGAATTGACCGATAAGGAGACAATCAGTAGGATAGACCATGTATTAGAACACCAGCTACACGATCAATTCGAAATTCTGCTTTACAAGAAAAACAGTGAGTATTTAGTTCTTTAGTATATAGTATATTAAATTTAAAATTTAAAGATAAATAGTTTATTTGCATTACCCTTAGAATATAAGTGGTTTAAAATTAAGATTAAGAAACCATTAAAAGATCGCAAATTGCATAAAAAGTAGAAACTTTGAGCCCTTTGTGCAGACTCAAGATATAATTTCACTGTTTTGGGATTTTACACAGTTATTACGTTATTAGTGATGCAACTTCACAACTTTTGGTAAATAACCCATTACCAAATTTAAAAATACTATTTTTTTCGCTCCAAATGTTGACATCATAATAATTATGAATATTTTTACGTGCTTTCCATATTTTTAGTATACATCATACTCTACAGGGTGTCCTGAAAAATGTGGGAAATCTCCCGAATATGAAAAAAATACGTATCGGCCTCCTCTTCGGAGGTATGGGCTCCCAAAGAGCTCCCATGGAATTAAGTTTTTGACGCATAATTATTACATCAACAGGTATATTTCAATTTTTTTTCATATGATGTATACCAGGTAAGACCCTTCAAATTACTATCCCTGAAAGTGTTGCGAATTACTCACAGCTGCAGGAACGGACTAGCTGTGACACTAATGTGCCCATTTTTTTTATGATAAAAACTTTGGACAACGTTTTTTACATACCTTTAACTATTGACTAAAAATTAAGTACTCTTCATTCATGTCGCTAATCCTAACTGTTTACGGAAAAACGTCATTTTATTGCGATCAAATATTAATATTAAGCAGTTAAAATTGAACATTTATAATTTTTTAGGAGCAAAGATGTATCTTTTATTGAAATACGCTAAATATACATGATGTAAATATGTTAATAATGACATTTTTCCGAAAACGGTTAGGATTGGCGACATGAACACTTAATGAGTACATAATTTTTAGTCAATAGTTAAAGGTATGTAAAAAACGTTGTTCAAAGTTTTTATCATACAGGGCGTAAAAAAATGGGCACATTAGTGTCACAGCTAGTCCGTCCCTGTAGCTGTGAGTAATTCGCAACACTTTCTGGGCTAGTAATTTGAAGGGTCTTACCTGGCAGGTATAGATCATATAAAAACAAATTTAAATATACCTGTTGGTTTAATAATTATGTGTCAAAAACTTAATTCCATGGGAGCTCTTTGGGAACCCATATCTCCGAAGAGGAGTCCGATACGAAAGGAGTTTATATATGAACTTGTAGTATTCTTTTCACGTCTTTTTTTCATATCCGGGAGATATCCCACATTTTCCAGGACACCCTCCTATAGGTACTTTTTATTCGTTATCGCTATAGTATAAATAATGATACTATACATTTTTTAAATAAAATTTTTATAAGGTTATCCACTTTAAACAAACGAATTTTACATCAGCAGTATTAATCTTTTTAATTTCTACGTCATAACTGCAGTAATAAACCGAGCTTGTTTTCGAAAGAAATTGATAAATTTAATACCTAAAATCCTGGGTTAGGAAAAGCATATCTTGCATAAGCTAAAATCGCCGTTAAAATCCCCATTTTAATTAATTAGGGAAATCTACATTTTGGGTCAAATTAAATTAAACCCTTTTTAAAGTTTCATAACCCTTTGTTTGGATATAATAAATTTTGGATATAAAATAAAGGTAACAATCGAATGTATGTATGTATTTTAATCATAGGTATTTAATGTAAAGTAAGTGAAACAGAATACAGGCCTGTTCATTAAAGCAGGTTAAATTTTGACGTTTAACTCGTGGACTACGTAGGTCCCAGCCGTCCACTACTAGGCTAATAAAGATTCAAACCAATTGTATATAGTCAAATCTGGTCTTATCATGCGAGTCCAAAGGTCACCGATCATATGAATCAATTCGAAAATTCCAGAGCTTATCAAAATGTTGTGAGATTATGTAGGTATTGCAATGTACCCGGAGAAAAGAAACAAACCTAGTTTTATTATTTTAACTGTCGTGAAGATAGCCACATATAATGTTATTATTTTTGCAAAAATTATGTACATAATAGTACAGGGTGGCGAACCTTTATGTATTAACGTGCCATTTTTTCTAAAGAAATGTTTAATAAGGCCATAGACGTGCCGTCAAATTCGTAATATAATAATTCATAGTAAACCTTGTGATCGGTGGCGTGCCCAAAATTTTATGTCGCGTACCATCAATGGCAAGCGAGCCATTGGTTCGCCATCCCTGTAATTATTATATCTAGTAAATCTATTTATTAAAAGCGACAATAATAAACAGTGTAATTTATTTTAGCAATAAAATTATCTAACCTAAAAATACAATGGAATTTAATCCGATTAACTATTTCAAGAAATAAAAAGAAAAAATGGTAATTTTTCCAACCAATAAGTAGAAAACAGTAGCAAAAGCACTGGTAATTATTTTAAGGATTGTACAGAAAATTGTCCATGAAAGAAAGCATAATATAATACCGAAGCTAAAAAATGTAAACAAAGGAAACCGTTTATAATTATAGACTAAATACTGTCCTCGTCATCTGAGTCGTCCTCGAATGGAGCAATTATCATCGGCGCTACTTCGACATCTAATACTTGTTCTCTATCCCACCAATTCCTTTTTAATTTTTCTGTATGTTAAACCGATTTCTTCCAATACTCATGCGTAATATGATCCAACGAATCTTGCCAAACTATCTCTACTTGCGAGGATTTAAGACCATAACCTACATGTTTTTCATAAAAATATTTTGCCCCAGCCCATATTAATTTTTTCGCATTAAACTGGCAATGATATGGCGGCAGTCGTAGAACCTCATAATATTTCATCTATAGCGTATATATTGGGTGATTTGAGAGACTTTTAGAGTTCGGATTTAAACATATTTGGTAAAGTATTTTGGTTGTGTTTTTCAAGCCACTCATAAATATCACTTTTTCGCCAAGATGAACTAGGTTGTTTATTTAAAATTCCTGAATGATATGATGCATTGTCTAATACAATTAAAGACGGCTCATCTAAAGTTGGAATTAATTGAGCTTTTAGCCATTTTTCAAACATTTCATGATAGTCAGACCTTTTTGATGTGGAAGAAAAATTAAGCTTGCACCTGAATCATATCCTGTTGCAAAACCGGTATGTAAAATAATGAACCGCTTTTCCGTGCCCCATCCCCTTTTTTCTTTTAAGGCTTTTCACAGAATCATCTTGCCAAGATTTTGAACCACTTCCATTTGAAAATATCCATGTTTCGTCTCTGTCTCGCTGACTTACTATCTGTGGCTGCTCACATAAAAATCTCCGGTTACAGTCTTTTTTTATCGCAAAACCCCAAATTTTTTATTAATTTTGATAACGATCCAAAGCACCTCAAATTTTTTATTTTCTTTTAAAACTGGAAGAGTTACATTGGTTTTTGATCTGTAAATCATAAATCACGTTCCGAACTCCCATTTTAACATTTTCGCTCAAATCTTCAGTCTTTGGCTTTCTTCGTTTACAATTTTTAGTAATCTTCGGTATTATATTATGCTTTCTTTCATGCACAGTCCTTAAACTAATTCCCAGTGCTTTTGCTACAGTTTCCTGCATATTGGTTGGCGAGTTTTCACTTTTTCTTTCATTCTCGAAATAGTTTAACAAATTAAGCACCATTTTTTTGCTTGGGGATGCAAAAAACCAGAAAACTACTTTTTATCGTTCATATTGTCTCATTAAATGAATTGTCAAAATCACAAAACTGATATCTTTAAATAAATACGAAGGTGGCAGATACAAACTTTTGTGAATCGCTGAAAATTAAATACATATTATCCTTTTCTTTCATGTCAAAATTGCATAAGTCTGTCATATTTGTCTTACGGATTTTATTTGGATAGTATGATTAAACGCAATAAAAGAAAGGAAAATTGAAAGTATGTCTTTGTTAAATCGTAAGACCGGATTTGACTATAGCCGAGAAGCAACCCAAAATGGCAGTTGATTTTTGATATTTGACGTATTGTCATTATTTGATAAACAAACTAACCAGAAAATATACCGATGTCAACGTGCTGTCATAAAACTAACCTCCAAATATTAAATTATTAAACAAACGGATGTCAACGTCTCGGCGTCTTGTCATAATTTGAAAGCAAAGCTAACCTCATATTATTTAGTTAAAGGCCGTGCCGCTGGCCCATCCGTACGAGTCCCACCGCCTGACGAGTCCTTGCTAGACAAATTCCGTCGAAAAGGTATATTGGCAACCGGTTTGTTCGTTGTTTCCCAGAACATTTTTTTTTATTTTATTTTTATAAAATATAATTTGTGGAAAAAAAAATGCTCTGGGTAACAACGAACAAACCGGTTGCCAACATACCTTCTCGACGGAATTTGTAGAAAAGGACTCGTCAGGCGGTGGGACTCGTGCGAATGGTTAAGAAAAATATTTCTGCGTGCCGCTGACTTTAAGATGCCGCCTGAGGCTAGTATATGCCGTCTCTCTCTCTCACTTCTTTAAAATCGAGAAGGCTATGGAGAAGACTAACGAATTCTATTTATTTTTTGACCATTCGATCCTTAATTAATTTTTTGGTTTACTTTTTATGAAAATATTAAGATAATTAACTACGCAACCTAATTAATACAAGGTACATAACACATGAAGGGTATAGGAGAGCGGGTGGAATGTCCATAATAATATTGGAAATATATTAGAGCAATTTTAGTGGCATAAAATCCCATAAAATTTTTCATATAATTGAGTTCTTTATTCATTATTTGAATTACATGAAATACAGTTTCGCTACAGTGTAGCACCTTCACGTGACAAAGTTGTTCTAATCAAACCTATTATTTCTAGATTTTATAAAATGGATCTTGGATTTTTCTTAAGGCCGATTCATAAAATATTAAATTTTAAAAATATAACTAAACGAATTCTTTAAGGTCAAACTGTAATAAAAGTATTAGGTATTCATTCAATGCAGAAATTATTAGCGGGGAAGAATAAAAGTCAGTGTTATTAAACAGTGAAAATTCTGAAATATCTGATGATGATTTTTAAAATTTACCTGCAGATCAAAATTTAACCTTTGATATTTTGATAAATACAAATGCTATGAAAGAAAAAACAAACGTTTGAAAATGGTAACGAAATTCTTAAAATAAGGAATTACAAACAACAAAAGTTACTAAATAATTTTCAAACCAAAAATGAAATAAAATTGGTGTGTAACAAGGCAGTATTTTGGGCCCGTTACTTTTTATTTTATATAGAATTGATTTGCTGTTTACTATAAAAAAAAAGGTGCCATACAAATTTGTGCAGACGATACATCAATTTATGTATTATCAAAGTGGAATTACTATACTTCAATCTTATTTTGACCACAAGCAAAAGATCTTATAACGGATATGTTTTGATCAAAAATAAATCTCTTGATGTAAATTAAATGACGTTTTTCCGAAAACGGTTAGGATTAGCGACATGAATGAAAAGTACTTAATTTTTAGTCAATAGTTAAATGTATGTAAAAAACGATGTCCAAAGTTTTTATCATACAGGGCGTAAAAAAAATGGGCACATTAGTGTCACAGCTAGTCCGTCCCCGCAGCTTTGGGTAATTCGGAACACTTTCTGGGATAGTAATTTGCAGGGTCTTACCTGGTAACATCATAGAAAAAAAAAATGAAATATACCTGTTGGTTTAATAATTATGTATCAAAAACTTAATTCCATGGTCACTCTTTGGGAGCCCATATCTCCGAAGAGGAGGCCGATACGAAAGAAGTTTATATGAACTTGTAGTATTCTTTTCACGTGTTTTTTTCATATCCGGGAGATTTCCCACATTTTCCCGGACACCCAGTATATGTGAATTAATCACAATATATAGGTATAACTAAAATAGCTTTTGAAAAGGAAATAGTTTAATCCAAATTTTAGTTATATTTTCCGATATATATTTTCTGCAAAACATAATATATACATTATAAATAAAGCGATACACCTTTATCTGCTCAGTGTTACACGATCATTGTGACAACGAAATTTATTTTTAAAGCTTTTAAAACCTCGTTACCTTGACATAAAAAGTAAATCCTAGATTTTCTGAAAGGTAAAGGGCGCAGTTATTGAATAGTTCCTTTTTAAAACAAAGCAGATAATACAAAAAAACTATAATGTTAAAGGTGACATGATTTTACGATAAAAGGAATTTTAACATTACATGGAACTACTAAAAAACATATATCCATAAATTTCAAACCTTCTCCTTTTTGGTGTTTTTAATGCTTAAGTTTTTACTATTTATTAAATCACAAAGTAGAAAAATATTAAAATGTTATAGTAATTATAATTTACAGAAAAGTTGCCATTTTGAACAATAATAACAGCATAACAAGCAGGCATAAATGTATATAACTTATAAACATAGCCAATGCATGCCCTTAAGTAAACGTTTTTGAAATAGAATCCATAGAACTAATGTATCGATGTCATTATTTACTCGCGCTGTCCTTTTTTTAGTGCGACAAATTTTATGTAACATTGACAACACATATTTTGTTCCATTGACATATTTTTCAGTGAAAACTGATTACCCCATGATGCCATTAGATAAATTTTATTAAAAATACTCTTATAGTTTTTTTTACCTTTCTTAAGAACAAAAGCAATCTCTTGACAATACTTAATTTTAGAAAATGCTGCTTGTCTTCTTTTTGGTCAAGGTTGGACATTCCCCAAAGTTTACCTGTACTCTTCAATTGTTAAGAATTGCAAGAAAATATGATAAAAATAAATGCAAGCTGATTCGGTGGTTTCACAGCAATGTATACGATCATCGTTTTTCTTAGTCTGTTATTCAAATATTTTTTTATTTAATAGCAAGTTTCTTAACACAACATCATTTTTCTTTAACTTTTAAGGGTTATAATATTTTTTAAATAAGGCACATTTTCTTGTGGTTGAAAATATCTCTGTTAGTTATTTGTTGCATTTTGTAGATAATAATTTTTAAGTCTCATTTTTAAGTTGGTCTAATCTCAAAATTTTACACAGTTCTTATAGATCTAAGAGTAATTCAAAATTTCATTAAACGTTAATTAACAATACTATGATAAATGCCGAAAATACAACCAGCTCTCGAAAATAATAGATTACATAACAAGCGGACCCAAACTCCTTGCCGGAACAGAATGCCCGATAAGGCAATACTCAGCAGACAAAATAATTCACCAAGAACTTGCCCTCAAACAAAACTTATTTACTGGACGATCACCCTACCAAAAATACCAACCCTATACGATATTAGAGAATACAGACAAAACTTTACTGGAGCGTATGCAACCCTGCACACTGTCAGAACTGTTGCCTCCTGTGAAAATAATGGATATACAATTCAGATTTTATAAACAAATCAAATGCCGAGAGAACATGAGAAAGCGATGAACTAACGAAATACCACAAGAAACCAGCCATAGGAGTTACTCTGAAGAACTAACTTATTTTATAAATATTGCTGCGCTAGGAAATAAAAAATCTAACAACCACAATAATCAAATTTAACCACAACGTCAGATATATATGTCGATCGGGCTGGAGAAATTAAAGGGATTGAGTACAAAAAAGAAGTACTCGTTATACTTATAGCGGACCTCATACGGAAACAACTAGACAAAGCATTACAACAACTAAAACTTCAAAATAAGCAAGCATGCATCAGTATCTCAGGAGTATTATTACAATTGACTGATTATTAATTCGTCTAAGAACTGTACCTTCTCTCTAATTGTAAATCGTGTAAAAAACCTAATACTAATTCTTATGCATTATGCATTACCTTCTTTATTTGTCTTTATGCTCTTACCTTTTATTACTGTATAGGTCTTATAGAGAACATGTTGGGGTTATACAATAAAACGAATATATTATATTACAACTATTCTAAATAATAACTAACCAGAGAACGTTGATTATGACATAAATGCCATTGGCAGAAATGATTATCTTACAATTCTAGTTTTCTAGTTAATAAATCATAAGTTAACCGGGTTACTTTAATTGTGACAATGTCATTTATGTCAGAGTCAGAGTTATCTGGTGACTTAATTTTTAATTAAATTTTTCGTGCAAGCCTACATTTATCTTTTAAATTACCTCTTTTATGGAAACGATCCAAAACTATTTGCAAGAAATAAATAACTCGCTAATAGCAGAAAAGTTGTTTAATGATGACCTAACAATGAATTTTCGTGTGTTAAAATTACCATCGCTTGAGGAGAGGTCCCAAGCGGTGAGGGAATACGACTCGTCAAAATGAAAATTGGTTTTGAAGTGAAAAAATAAAAAATGTAGGAAGCATTAAAACAATCAAAGAAGAAGAAGATAGGAAGTAAAAATCTCCTAAAAATTAATAAGCTTTGGCACCTAAGATACTAAAAAATTTGCTTAAAAACAAAGCGTGAAAAATATCTAGATAAGATAGGATAAACAATGCGATAAAGGAGAAATTTTTATTATACTGGAAGCAAGATGTGCAGAAGATACGTTAATAATAGTAGTATATCAAAATTAGAATAAATATATAAAAATACAAAAAATGCTGGAACAGCAAAAAGAGAAGATATGGATGGGGAAACACACACAGTTTTCTACAGAAATGAGATGGAACATGATAAAGAGTGAAGCCCAAATAATGACAAAAACAAAACCATGCATGCATTATCGAAAAGGTACTATAGAAAAAAATAAATTCTTGAAATAAAAATTGACCAAAATTGGTACGTTATGCGAAGGGCATGATTCAGGAGAACGTCCAATACCAGCCAGGAAAATATATATAAAAAGGAATAATAGGATGTGTTCTAACGCACACTACATAATCTGCAAGCGCTCTTCAATTGAGATGGTAGATAAATGGTACTTTTAACATCAGAAAACATAGAAGTTACTTTTCTCTCTGATATACAAATTCAAATTGATCGCCATATCAATTCAAAAGAACCCGATTTTATAATTTTAAACCGATATCAACCTGTTTATAATATATGTAGCTTTTTCCTGCCGATTATAATGTAAGGCCAAATGAGGCTGAGGATCTCCAGCACATCCAAATTTAAATATAAAGAATGTTGAATGGTTCATTATTCCAGTTGCTATTCGTACCTATCCTATACTACCACAGCAGACGTTTTAGAAAATATGTTAGAGGAATTTCAGTTGGCCGGAACCATACTTATCGCAACTTGTTAGCAACTGAAATGTTATGTACAAACATATACAGGGTGTCTGGAAATGATGAGCAAAAAATTTAGGGGATAATTCTAGACCGAAAATAAATGCTATCTCTTCCTATTACATTTTTTCGAAAATTGATTATTAACGGAATTACAGGGAGTTTTTATTAGCAGTTTTTTTGTAATACCTTTTGCCACGCTTATAATATTTAGACGAAATCTCGTATATGGGGCTTTTTCGGGATGAGGAATACAAATTTGCCCACCGTTTTTTCGCATTTTGTAGAGGGCGCCACATAGGAGCACTTTAATTTGAATGGTCCCAACTTTTTTGTCCTACACTGTATGTGCATGTTGACTGAATATTTTTGTTTTCCTAACCTTTTCACATAAAAAAGGTATACCACTTTGATTTCAATAAATCTAACCGTTTTCGAGAAAAACGCTAAAATAACATTGCTTGCATGTGATGAACAGCACATCATTTTAATTTAATAATTTTTAATTTAATCAATTTAATTTTTTAAGAAGAATTAATTTATGCATTGAAGAGAAAGGACGTCACTTGAACCTTTGATTTGAATGTTTAACTTATTGTTCTGGTAACTTATGTATTTTAAACCTGCAAATAAAATTTAACTTTAAAACCCTGTAACTCTGTCAATAATAATCAATTTTCGAAAACATGTTATTGGCAGAGATAGCATTTATTTTCGGTCTAGAATTACCTATCCCTTAAATTTTTTGCTCATCATTTCCGGACACCCTGTAGAAATCAAGATTAAAGTATTGGTTTTTAATATTTTAACTGCGACTGTACCATAATTGCTCATTCGGTATTTAAAATATTGGTGGTTCTTTTTTTGAATTTTAAGAATATTAATTATTTGACATGTTTTTGTAAATAATTTCTCTGTGTTTGCTCGGTCCGTCCGCCTGCACCTGCGCATGCTCTGTATAGAAAACAAAGGTATGTAGCTTTAAATATTTGGACTGCAATGTCGCTGATTGTTGCTAATATGTGTGCATTAAATTGCTTCTTGAAGCCGTTTCACACTAAATAACTTTTTCGAAAATGGTTACAATTTGTAATACGCCCATGCGCAGCACGCGGTTTTCGTTTTAGAACCCGTGTAAAAACGTGTGAAAATTACAGTAAATTCTGGAAAAGTTGGCAAGTGTAATGCGGCTTTTACTAAATTGTGATTTTGAAGAAGTAGTCCATACTCAAAGTGGAGTTAAATGTATAGAAAAAAGAAAAGCACAAAGTCTTTCTCCACAGGTTTATTAGAATAGCTAGGCGAACCTAGAATAATTCATAATAATTCCACATGTTTCGAGTGTAGAAACACTCATCATCAGGAAAACAAAGTAAATAGTACAATGCTGATGTTGTTAGCGATAGAGAAAATAATAATTGGGATTGAGCCGTAATGGAGCTTTCAATGGTGTACACGCGGTGTAAAAAATGAATAGTCAAAAGACCGACAATACTTCAGCATACTGGAAAGTCAAGGGCTAGTGCAAAGGCCCTGTCTTGGGCAGAAAAATGAAGAGAGCGAAAGAAAAATTAGATAGTTTTAACAGACTTTGTGAAAATCATTTAGGTATAAGTAGTGAAAAATCTTAAGTTTCATTAAACCTTGTCGGAGACAAGTAAATGTGGTAAAATGAGAGGGAAAGAAAAATAAAAAATTGGTTTCCGTAAAATTCAAAGCATCATTTACCTTGAAGTGAAATGCTGTTGGGGTACCAGGCTTGTTACGGCCCACTTACCCCTGCCCTTTTAAAAAAAGTCTGTTAAACTTTCTAATTTTTCTTTCGCTCTCTTCATTTTTCTGCCCAAGACAGGGCCTTTGCACTAGCCCTTGACTTTCCAGTATGCTGAAGTCTTGTCGGTCTTCTGACAATTCATTTTTTACACCTCGTGTACACCATTGAAAGCTCCATTACGGCTCAATCCCACTTATTATTTTCTCTATTGCTAACAACACCAGCATTGTACTATTTGCTTTTTTTTCCTGATGATGAGTTTTTCTACACTCGAAACATGTCGAATTATTATGAATTATTCTAGGTTCGCCTAGTCATTCTAATAAACTTGTGGAGAATGACTTTGTGCTTTTCTTTTTTCTATAAATTGTGATTCCTAAATGCATTAAGCGAATATCTTGTTCTACTGAATGCTGTTCTAACAATTCTGAGTAGCATTACCTGCTTTAAATTATCGTAGTAAATCAATGTTGCATATTAGTTCTGACTTAGATATTATTTAAGTACGCGGACGTTTTTTCTATTCAGCAAGTCGTGTAATAAATTAACCATAATTATGAAATAACGTTAATGTGGATCATAATAAGTATTAACGTTTACGTTAAGGCAGCTGAATATAAACACTTTATTAGTTGTCAAATCTATTTAAGCTTATTATAAAAGGATTGGCCAACCACGCATGTCAGTAACATAAAAAAGTGCAGCTATACTAAGCTAAGCCGAATCATGTCCTGCCGAACCCAGGAATAAACATGCGCACTGCAAATGGGAAAAAAGACAGGTCCGGGTTTAATCAACTTGTTTGTGTGGCCTAGGCCTATATATAGTAATATGTTTGAAGAAGTGGAGTTAAAGTATGGGAAAGAAAGAAAAGTCTTCCTCCACAAAATTTAATAGAATAAAAAATTATTCAACATGTTTCGAACGTAGAAACGTTCATCATCAGGAGACAGAAAAAATTATTTTATGCTAATGGTGTTAGCATAAGAGAAAATTAGAACCTTAATGGAGCTTTTATGGACTTAAAAAAAATTAAAGTGTAGAAGAGACATGATATGAAGAAAAATGATAGAGGTTAAACCATACTGAGTATGTGAAAAAGTTGTTAATGGGGGGTCTAAGCCAACCAAATAAACTGGGAAAGAAGAAAAAACCCTTTCTAAGAAGGTGTCGAAGGTTATTTAAAAACTTTTAAAAAACTTTCCAAACATATGTCTGTATGACAGTATGAGGATAAAATTGAAGGAATCACAACAAGATTACGTTCTAAAGAGTTTCCTATCCTCAGTACCCCAAAAACTTTTTTTAGAACGTAATCTTATTGCGATTCCTTCAATTTTATCCTCATAATGTCATACAGTTATCATCATAGGTTTGGAAAGTTTTTTAAAAGTTGTTAAATAATCTTCGACACCTTCTTAGAAAGGGTTTTTTCTTCTTCCCCAGTTTATTTGGTTGGCTTAGATCCCCATTAATAACTTTTTCACATACTCAGTATGGTTTAACCTCTATCCATTTTCTTCATATCATGTCTCTTCTACACTTCAATTTTTTAAGTCCATACCAACACCATCAACATAAAATAAATTTTTCTGTCTCCTGATGATGAACGTTTCTACGTTCGAAACATATAGAGATCCTTGCAAATTTTTTTTTCTATTAGATTTTATAGAGGAAGACTTTTAGTTTTTTCTTTCTTTCCCCTAGTAATATGTGTTTAAATTGATCATAATAAAATAAAATTACATATCAAGAATTATCACTACTTCTTGCTTACTAAAAATACGAAATACCCGGTATTCTACCCCTATTTGGCCATAATAAAGACACTACAATACTACTACAAGAAATCGGACAAGGTGACCGAAAGAGATTATCCTCAATATTCTTTGAATTAATATTTATATTGCGCAGTTAGTACTAGGAAAGAGACGAAAGTCATGATGGGACAATACAAAAAAGGAATTTTATTAAACTTCTCCACTTTTTATTACGTCACAGTGAAAAAAAATAAAAAACTGAATATTTTTTTTCCTTATTGAAATTTGTGTTACCCGTTATGAATATACTAATATATACTAACACTAAAAATATGATTATCGACGGCTAGAGTTACCGTATAGCAGTTTGTTTAGCCTTATCTTCATAAATTTTAATATAAGATTTGGATTATGTGATTATTTAAGTCCTTACTTACATTAAGCATAAAATCATGGTGTTTACGAAGGACCGCTTAAAACTTTTGGAAAAATTATTGAAAGTTTTTTTTAATCGTTTGTATCAAAGTTTGTGTGTATGATTTTTTTAACTAGAACATTGGCATTTTATCACTTCTAGCTGTAATAGCTACCTGAATAAATTTATAGATTTTTTTTGTTCTTCTGTTATTTGTACCTTTGCGTGTGTTTTTTTTCCAATAAAAAAATATAATTTATTATAATTTTTTAAATATTAGCGCCTTAAATAAATATACTTTGATTTAAACAACACTACTTGTGGTCCAATGGGAATTGATATAGACAAATGATGTTAATATATAAACTTGAATGATGTCTTTCGTAAACATAGTATTCAAGTTGCATTTGCATGGACAACTTTTTCTAGTAATATGAAAAAATCACAGCCTAATTGGATAATAGATATACCAGGTGGCCTACTCTCAACGCAGAATTCCAAAGCATGTAAACTACTTAACATTTTAATCCTTTTTAGAAACAAAGGGATGGGAAGGCATTAGGCCTACAATTTAAAATTAATTTGAATTATACATGCTGTCAAAAATAGTCAGGGCATATCAAAATAAATAATATACCTTTTTTTTAATGGAATACCGTGTATATTATGATATTTTTTGATAAATGATTTTAATGTGATTTGGAGAGTTTGAAAGATTGTTTCTTGCAGATTAATAGTAAGGTACACCTATAACGTAATCAATGTACTTTAAAATTATACAGTGTGGAAAAGAAAGCGGTGCAAAAAATTAAGTTTAGTTTAGATGCTATGTAATCCTGCTGAGAGTGGGTCACCCTATATTTATACGATCAGCCTAGCAAATAGGCGACGTTTCTACTCCTAAACTGGACCATTAACAGGGTGACATTATAATTTTTAAATTGAACCACATTCACACAGAATGTGTATTTTGTTGCAATTCAATTTTTTTTTTTAAATTATAATCTGTCACTTATGATGACCCAGTCTAAGCGCCAGCTACTGATTAGGCTGAAATTCTACAACTGTCCAAATAAACTATACGTTTTTTTTTTTTTATATACATTGGACGTAAAAAAGTGGAATATAAAACATTTCGTAATACGAGATGCTAAATTAGACGAAACATTAATAACTTTTTAAAAGACAGTCGATGCAACTGCAAGAAACCTAAATAAAAAGTAAAAATACATTTACTTACAATTACTATTTATAATTTCAGGTATACCAGAAGGTACGTAGTTTTAAGCAAATTTTGAATTGCTGTATAAAGTTGCTAGACTCTTTTAATCTTTTTTCTCTTCTCTTGCTTTTTTAGATACTAGTAAATAATTTTCCACTTTCCATTTGTATTTACATAATTTAGATTATTTTTATTTTTATTTTATGAAAGAGTAATTTCAATGGAAATTTAAAATATTGTCGTCCAGTGTTTTTTATAAACTATTTTTAAGATGTGTTTGTGTTACAATAGTTATTTGTTTCACTAGGCAGAAAAGCACAAGATTTAATGCCGCGGCTGGTGTTTCATAGACGAGGCGCAGCCGAGGCTAGGAAACCAGCCTTGGCTGGTTTCCTAGCCTCGGCTGCGCCTCGTCTATGAAACACCAGCCGCGGCATTAAATCTTGTGCTTTTCTGCCTAGTAAAACATATAATTTTTTCTCCAAATTTGTTCCAATTTCACGCAAAATCGTATTTTTTATATTTATGTATGTTATTTATGACATTTATTGAATTGTTGTGTTTACTTGTCATTTTAAATTTTAATTTTTAATGACACCTGACAGGCTCAAAAGGTGTATTTTTTTTGCCTAGGCATAAAAAGTTCACTTTTTCTGACTAGGCAGAAAAAATACACCTTTTGAGCCTAGTCAGTAAAAGTGGACTTTTTATGCCTAGGCAGAAAAAATACACCTTTTGAGCCTGTCAGGTATCATTAAAAGACCGCTTTTAATGTCATTTGGAGAAAAAATACTATAATGGATATAATCTTAGATTTATAGCCACGGAAATGATAGTAATATATTATATCAAATTTAAAGGCGACAAAAAGCGGAAAGGTTTCTTCCTATTAATAAAACAAACTACAATTTGTTTTGCTGCAACGAGTTTATTCCATTAAAAAAACCAAAAACCTGTTGGCCTAGGCATCAATATTCCCTTTTCGATTGTTTATCGTCAAATTGATGTCCTCTTAGGGGCTTTTTCCAATATCAGCCAACTCAGACATTTTTCTAAAAAAGTAATAAAAGGCGGTAAGATAATTCATCACTGGGATGAAGAAATAAAGTAAAATCAACTTCTATTGTAAAAATACAGTTCGTCATATTAAACTAAACTAATCGGAAATATGTTTTTTAAAGTTATATTTGAATTTAAAACTATAAAGACATTGGATTGTCTCACCTGTCACTTGGAAATGACTTGACATTTAAATTAAAATTAAGTCGTAGTAGTCTAACCTAAGAAAAATTATCACTTATTAATTTATTGGGTTAATAGGCTATAGACTATCGCGATAGTATCCCGTTGCTATAAGCAACGTAAACAAAAAGGAGCCGTCTAATTGGTTGAAAATACATTTATGAAATTTTCAACGTCATTCAATCTATTGCGTATAACCTATTTCGCGTTGATTTTTTGAGTTTATTATTTTAATAACTAATATTTTAAAAAAATCAATATCGTTGGTACGTTATTTAGGTAGTATCTGATATATTTAATATTTATTTAATATGTCAATTATTACCCATAGAATATGCAGTCGATATTGATTTTATTTAAAAATTTTGTGTAAGTAAAAGCTAGAAAAGTAATAAATTTTCGCAAAATAGGTTATTGGTTGGCAAGCATGTTGATATTCCCACCTTAATCTCGAAATTTCGACTTTTAACTCAATTTCTCTTAGTCACTTTTGTAATATAGTTATCTTCCTAACAAGTTCATAAGGATCCTAGGTACACAATCTGTAGCTGCAAAGCTTACGGCCATGTTCTTCCGGGACAAAAAACAAAAGTTATTCACAAGAAACGTTTCATTTTATGTCATCAGATCCATCGTTGGACGTGTTTCACTATATCATGACTGATAGTAAGGATCCGACGAAAAAAAGAAAATGCTTCTTTAACTTAAAGTAAAAAGCGTAAATAACTTGAGGATGAAGCCCGCGACATCTATGGTCTGTCCGTTATGCCTTAAGACAAATTATAGATAAAACAATAGAACAAAAATTCACCACATTGATCAATCCACGGAACAAATAACACATTAAAGGAATTAGATTATCTTCATTCTTAAAAAAATTAAAAATATCTTGAATTAGTTGTAGAAATTTAAAAATGTAAAAATATACAATATTTTCATTAAAAAAATTTTAATTGACACATACTTTGTACCTTGAATATCAAACTATAAGAATGGCGGATGTCCGAGAACGTTGACAACCCAGTTTTAGACGTATTGGAGGTGGTTTGGCCGCCATTGTGGAGTTGATCGCAACTCTAAGCTTAAATCTGTCGTTATAATGCAGCGCCTCGGCAACAGATGTCTCAAATTCACTGATGTGATGTCGTGGTGTTGCCGCATATCGTATTTTATTGGAATTTTTAAGGACTTAAGCATTTTTAACAGACAATAAAATAGAAGGTTCTCAATTCCAGCCGAATGTATGTTTTTGATAATAATATGTACGCTGATTACTCCGGGGTAATTGGACCGATTTTCACAATGATTTTACCGTTGCATTAGGTGTTAAATGTTAAACAAATAAAAGTAGATAAAAAGCGATAGCAAGATTTTTTTTCGTCAAAAATTAATCGTTTCTGGGTTAGTTAAAATAATAACAAATAATTAAAGACAGATAGGTAATGTAATATTTAACGTTAAAAATATAAATGGGAGAGTATTAAGTAAAATACCGTTTTTTATTGTTTTCTAAGATATTATTGTTAAGTAAGGTTTGGCGCCTTCAACTCCATATAATTTTCAAGTTACACCTGTAATTATTTTTATTTTTACGATCCATTGCATCTGCCTCTATTGTTCTACAGGAAAACGAAATAATCTTAATCCTGGAAGGGCGCGAGGCGACTTCCCACATTGAAAATAACCACACTTGTTGCCAGCCATATCGCGTCACTCAGTCTGATCCTTTTAAAATCAAAAATAAATATAATATATTTTTCTTCAAACGTCATATAAGTGATAACGTGACGTTTCTCAATGACATCAAATGTCATATTAAATTTTTAATTGTTATATTTGTTTTGATAGATGCCAAACAAGTACGTATCCATGATAACGATACCAAAAACGAAATATACAGAGAAATAAGTTAAAAAATCAATCTTATTAGAGACTTTTTGCACCTCTTAATTCGTCATTCTTTTGTGGTTATCGTTATTCTGAGCATGTGCAATGTCAGAAAGGTGATCCGCTATGGTTAATAACCATAACGGACTCCGTTAGTTACGGCAGAATAAGGAAGAGCTTATCGTTATCCTTATGGTTATGCTTAAACTGCATGGTTGCCGGAACATAAAAAAGTTATGAAGCATCATTGATTGCTATGAATTAAAATTGTGATAAGCAATTGATTAAAATCCTAAGCAATAGTAGCTTTACATTAAAATATACAACTTAATCAAATTATTGTTAGGTTAGGTATTTTATTTTGTTTAGGTGCGCCGGCGCCAAATTAATAACTACAGACAGAACGTATAGGCGCTGCAAAATCTCTGGTTTTAACAGTGGCGCTACTCGTTATGTTTAATAAAGTTAACCATAACGGAGCTAAAAACTGATATTAATTTAAGAGGTGCAAAAAGTCTCTATTATCTTCATTAAAAAATTCGTTTTATTTTATCGTTTTATCTTAAATAATATGATGCACGTTTGTGTACTAATGCCAGTGCAAGGCGATCCAGGCACCGCACCGATGCGCGTAATGGTATGGTAGTAGGAAGAGGATCATGCACCAAGCCAAACAGACAGGCGGCAACAATGTTTTAATTTAGCAGTGAAAAGGCTTGTTGTTGGTGGCTGCATCAACACGCTTTATTTTTGATGACTCATTGGTTCCATCTATGAATTTAACGTAGCAGATTTAGGAAATCTGCTTATATGGCCTTCTTATAGTTTGATATTCAATGCTTTGTATAATAACTTTTATCTAAAAAAAATGCATTTCAAAAAAATTCATTTGACGGGTCGTAGCAATTACTGATTGAGTGGGCGGTATTCTATATAAAAGGCTGAAAGGCTTTTAGCACACAGCGTTAAAAATGTCATAAGAAAATGGGTTCAAATGAAAATATAGACACACGACTCAAGTTTGGTAGTTTGGTACCTATTCGATATATATACCAGCCTAGATAAAAGTTACAGACCATTCAACATCGGAATTGCAAGCAGAGGAGTCCAAATCGACGGAACACCGAGACACCAACATTTAATTTTAAGTTGCCGTGGAGCTGACGAGAATTCCTCCTCGACTAAGGACACAAGATGGGGGGTCGAGGATTACTCTGTTCCCCCCGTATTCCTTAGCCTGTTTTTTTTCTTTGATGATGGTACCAACATCCGGAAGGTGGACGCTAATCTAGAAAGTTGTTATATTATCCGAAATTTTACAATAAAAATAATCCGGCGATGAGCACTAGGTAACTCTGGTTAAATTACAAACTGACTCAAAAACCACTAAGCCCAATTAAAATTGGACTGTGGTCTAGGGAAGGGAAGATAGATCCGGGTAATACTCAGACCCCTTAACTACTAAGTAAAGCTTTTAAAATAATGTAAGGTTAGAATTAAACAAGTTTCGAGACAATGCGGTAATGGGAATTAAATTCAGCTTGGTTCTTATAGTGTCAAGTGGATCGAATATTTAGTAGTATTTATTTATGCTTACTTTACTCTGAAATGTACCTTAACTTCATTCCGTTCAATAAAATAAACCTTATAAAACCAAAAGAGAAATATTACATTTGAAATTTAAAAAATGTTAATACAATACAAACTAATACAATTTTGATGTAAAATTATTAGGGAACATCCTGTATTTTTGAAACCAGGTATTAACTTTTGCAGTAAGATCAATTGGGCACATCTTGCCCATGTACATATTTTAGCTTCAGGAATTTTTGCCAGCGTTTTGTATAGACCTTTTAGAGGACCCTTTGTATAAAGCTATCTGTGACATGTCACATGAATGGTGTATTATCTCTTTTTCCCCTTGTTCGTTAATAAAGTTTTTTTAATTTCCTCTGGACCAAAACTAGGCTGAAATATTTACATAAACAATATGAATAATTTACTTTGTTATTTGTTATTATCACTTTATTAAAAAAATTAGTGACTGCAGTTTCATGGTACTCACTCCGTATGGTGTTTAGTTCTTTTTTACGGTTGTCGCCATTTAAAGGAACTGTAAAGGCTCTATGTATCATGGATTTGTATGCTGCAAGTTTATTGGAATTGGAATCAGTGAAGTGATTAGGAATGGTTGTATCTGTGAATGTGGGTTTTCTATAGATGTAGTAGTAGTAACAAGATTTATTTAGCCATGTGCTACAATTTAACAAGTTTTACAAAATATTTAAAATTATTTAACAATATCATCTATGAAGTATTAAAAAAATGTTTTCAGTCACTATTTTGTTTTTTAAATAAATAATTTTTTAATGATTTTTTAAAAATTTTCAAAGAACTCTGTGATTTAATTGAATTCAAGTTATTATTTTCACTTAATCCTTTATGGAAAACCGATTTATGTGTTAAATGCTTTGATACCCTTAGACAAGAATCGTTGTTATATCTGGTTGAATAGTTATGATTTTTAAAATTTTGAGTTAAAAAATCTTTATTTATTTATTTATTTATTTATTTATTTATTTATTTATTTTACACCATTTCACAGTTTTAAATGGGAAGGTAGTAAGTTATTTTGTATCATTTGTTGTTTATAAAATAATTGAACAATATAAAAAATGAGGTAAAATTATAGTGTTGTAAATTGTTTTTTTTTGAAAATAAACTTAAATTTTGATTAATTATTTTTAAATAATTATTTATAATAATAAATAATACATAATTAAGATATCAGAGTGTAATTTATTATCTTGTTTTGAAATTGTAATAATCAAATAATTGATTTTACCATCTATTTATTTTTCCATTGTGAATTTAATTTTGTTATATAAATTGTTAAGGTGATTTAAAATTAGCTGTAAATCTGCATCCTCACCGGTAAACCACATGCACGAATTAAAATACTAAATGACCAAACAGACCTGTTTCCACGCTATTCACGATACTTAAGGATAAATAACTAAATTCAGGAATAATTATTTGTATTTTATTGCTATGAACATCCTTTGTCAAACCTATATATTATAATGGTACAACGTAGTTTTAAGGTATTCAGTTTGATAATGTAGCAGTACTACTACGAAACTGCCGTCACTAATATAGTGATATTATAACAAAGTAAATTATTTATATTGGTTTTGTCATATATCACAAAGTAACGAGCTACCCAATCCAACATTTTTGGAAACATTTACGTTGGTGGAATATGCGATGTTAAACAATGATTAAACTGAAACGTGTAAAACGTAGAAACTTTCCTTGTATTTATATGAAACGAAAAGAATGAACAGTCTATTTTGGAATGAAATGGGCCCTGAGATCATTAATTTTGATAACCTTTTATATAACTTTTATAGGTGGAAGTTATCTTTATTCTCTTATAGAGAGATATTAATAGTAAAATCTAACACTTTTATATTTTTTTATAAAACACCATAGATCGGTATACCGTTAACACTAAAACCCCACTCGTTTAGTAAACACTTATTTAGTATCTGGCAGTATTTCTACTTGATACTACAAATATGCACAATTATCATATGTGAAAAAAATTATATAGTGCATCAAAACAACCCCATCTAGGCACCTACAAATATTATAATATGTCGGACACAGATTGTCAAGGAAGAACCCAAGCTGCTAAATCTCTCACAGCTGAGCTAGTATGTTTTGTTATTTAGCATAACAGGCAGCAGGTAATGGTGACATGGTCATTAGACATAATAATTTTGATACGTGAGGTATTGAAAGAACAATGGCTGAGCTGCTCTAGAGTATCGTGGCAATATTTTAGTTAGGTTTTGTGTAGTGCTATTTTTTTGGGAATTGATAAACACAAACAGTATATTATTTCGGGATTGGTTTCTTTTTTCGTCTCTTTCTCTTATGCAGGATAATTTAGGACGTTCATTCTAAGCTTGGGAGTTTTCAAGACGTGGACGTACTTTAATAAATAATACGGGGCCACCAAAAAGGCTCCCTCTCACCTTATACTGACACCCTTGCATATAAAAACATTCCATGGTGTCTGCAGGTGAAAATATTTATAAGTAAATTATCTCCTATTATTCAGTTATAATAAATTATTACTTTATATATGTTGGGAGCAAAGCTCGAAAACGGCCAATGGTCGATATTTTTGCTCAATCTTAGGATTGACCGTTTAAAAGCGACCAAAGTCCGAAGTTTAATTCAATTTTGGGCTTTGGCCATCTCCAAACAGCCAAACCTGGAATTGTGCAATTGCGAAACGACCAAAGCTATACAGCCACACTATTCAATTTAAAAAAAAGTAAGTTGGAACAATGTGTTATATTATTTATTTTAGGTTAAGCTAGGTTAGGTTAAGCTAGAAGGTTCTGCCTCAACTTCGCCTTTTGTAACTTATTTACAATAAAGTATTTTATTATTATTATTATTATTATTATTTAAATTTGTAGTTAGTTTAATCAATCATAAACACATTTAAACGTATTTGTGTCATTTTGTTCGAATTAACTTTTGATAAATCATAATTTAATTCTAAGAATTTTAACATGAATTAATAAAACAATAAAGTATAAAATAATTTTTATTTAGGAAGGAACACATAATACATTAATAACTGCAACGGTTTAATATAACAACATTAATATAAGTATAAAATACTATAAAACAAACAAAGTATACTGATTACTGTTATAAATAAAATAGGTAGAAAACCTAATATGAAATAAACAGCATAATATATGTCAAGATAATTTTATACAACTTGACGATAAGTGACATTTTGAGCTGTGTTTTACTACTTTTTTTAAAAAAATTGCACATTTTTGTTTACGAATACATAATACATAAATAACTGAAGTGGGTTAATATAATAATAATAATAATATAATAAAATATTATAAGACAAACAAAATAAGATTATTAATTATTACAATGGAATAGACAGAAAACATATAATAAAATAAAAATCATAATATACGTTAAAACAGTTTAATATCACGCTCCCAAATGAGGCATTTAATGGGAAAAAAAGATATATTGATAATTATTTATTTCTGCAACTTGACAATGAGTGGCATTTTGAGATGCATTTCACTTCTTTTTTTAAACAATTGCAGCTCTTGTTTACGCAGTTCTTTCTACAACCACATCTCACAAAACAGGAATGTATTATTTGATTCACTTTTCTGGATATAAGCATCCAAGTTCAACCTGAATTCATGTTCACTAACAGCAGACATTCTTAACGAGACAGACAATACGTGTAAACTCCCTCAATGCAAGGCTTAGACTGACTGACAGTGACACCACACTAAATAATACACTGGTCCGCCCACATTACGCTCGCGACAAATTTTATCTGTTTATGCTTATCGAGTAACGAACCGAAATTATTTTAAGTATTGGTCGTTTCGTAATTGCACAATTCCAGGTTTGGCTGTTTGGAGGTGGCCAAACCCCCAAATTGATTTAAACTTCGGAATTTGGTCGCTTTCAAACGGCCAATCCTAAGATTGAGCAAAAATATCGACCATTGGCCGTTTTCGAGCTTTGCTCCCAACATATATACCTTTGTAATACTATAAAACCATGTTATATACTGGAGTACCTAGGCCATATATAAACGCGATAGGACCAACATGTCCTAGTGAGTTGTAAAAAGACAGATTAGATTAACATCATATGCAAATGCGACCCTTAAAAGAAGCCTGTCATGTTTTAAAGTGTTGTAACGACTTAAGGAAAAGTTTGTCATATCTCGTCTTATTGTTACTATACCTAAACAAATCTGTTATATGTCAAAGTATAACAGTTTTTTAAAATTGTCCGCATACATATAGGGTGTCCGGAAAAAGGAGGTCCAGCCATTAACCATATATTCCTTGAGCAAAAATGACTTTTATGATGCCATTTTTCATTTTTGACCCTTATGTTCGATATACAGTATACACGTCAAAGTTTAAAATTAGAAACTGTCCTTTTTGGAATAATTCGAGTGTTTAATAAATATATAACTTTCAAATTTGGTACATTGCTTCACCATAAGAAGTTAGTGCGCCAGTGAGTTCCAAACTATATTTTTTCAGGTTATTATTTATTTTTGATTATTCTGTATCCAGTGGCGGACTGGCTAGGTCGGCAGGTCGGCAAATGCCGACCGGGCCCTAGTCCTTACGGGCCCTAACACGGGCCCCTGCTGAATAAGTATACACACTACACATTGAAAAAAAGCAGTGTCAAAAAGTGCCTGTTTTTATGTCTAGATCATAAAAGAGCAAACTTGTGGAAAACATTTTTAAAAGATAATAAGTAAAGGAAACGAAAAGTTACGAAAATAAAAAAAAATTGAGACACAAGATCGAATAGCAAAGATGATGCATTACAAGTCATATTTCATTCGGCAACAGAGAATAATGGGGAAAGAGATAGATTAATATTTCTATTAGAAGCCCTAAATTCCATTGGATACGATGGAATCGCTGGTAGCGGTTCCGCAGCCGAAGCCAGAATATTACTAGAAAAATTTACACAATTTGAGTCAATTTTAACTGCCTTTATGTTTCTACATATATTTAGTAAAGCCACGCCAGTTTCTAAATATCTTTAAACAAAAGGATTAGACTATATAGCAGCATGGAATCATATAGCATCACTAAAAGAATCGTTTCAATAAATATCAGACAGTTTTGATAAATTTTATAAACAAGCAGAACAAAACGGAACTTCACAATTTTTTTTTTCATATATAATATCACAAGAGATAAAATTTTGTCGGCAAAATTTTCGAAAGGTATGAAAGTTTGTTGCTTGGCAATTTCGCGAATGACATTTTTGACAAAATCACGAGCCGTCAGGCGAGTGATTTTGTCGAAAATGTCATGAGCGAAATTGCTTAAAAGCAACAAACTTAAATAAATCCTTGAGAACAATTTTGCTTACACAATTTTTTCTCGAGTGGTATTCGACATGACTATTTAACTAGAAAAAAGACAAAATTTTGCCGCGGCAAAAATCACATGTGAATTTTGTCCAGGTAGGTGCAGGTAGTAATTTTGCCAGTAGAAGACCGGCCGTTGCTATGACATTTTGCCAGTGTAAAACACTCTAGTTAAATAGTCAATAATATAATTTAGTTAGGCCTGAAGAAGTATTCCCAAATTATTACTTCTTAAAAATCAAAAATAACATGGTAAAAATTCTCTCGCGCGTGTCGAAAGCATTTCAAACGATCTCTAAAGCGCGCGAAGCCCAATGACGTCAGGGGGTATGACTTTTGGTCATCCGTCATCCTGATACTCCTGACAGGTGCCGAGCGACCCAATTTGCATTTGGATTGCCGTGTGTTATTGTTATTGTATTGTTGTTTTAAGGTCGTGTCGCTTGGCGCGTGGACGTCAAATTTGACAAATCATCAAATTTATTGAAAACCTATAACCTATTTCGTGGATGTCACACATAAATCTGACAAATGATACCCCTTGACGTCACGACTACTAGCAGCGCGTTTTTACCCGCTTGGAATAATTTGAATTTTGGGGCATTTTTAAATCTTTCTAGCGGTCTTTTGGGACGAAATATGTAGTTTTTTTTGCTGCCATATGTTTTATGACAATATGTACTTATGATTTATAGAATTTTTTCCCCATTTAAAATTTTTGTCAAGTTCCCTATTCACTGAAATTGTACAAAAAAAGGGTGATCATTTGCCAAACATAAACGTTGGAACGTCACTTCAAAAAAAAATTAAGCGTAAGAAAAAGAAAATGCCCGGTGAACTAGCATCTGATTTTAAAACTTATTTATTATTTTATTATTACCATTACCCTGTTAATATGAATAAAAGATAAATGTTGATTTTTTTCATTATTTGGCAATTTCTATTATAGGCTAAGCAACACTTCTACTATCTACCTTTAATCCGAGCTATAACCAATATTAAGTTTTTACAATTTTTTATGATGCAGAATGCGTTATTTTTTTGCATTAGAAAAGATATAGACCGTATTGCCGGGCCCCCAAGGTGTGTTTAGCCGACCTAGTTCTACTGTGCCAGTCCGCCACTGTCTGTATCTATCTATAACTCCTATAGACTTTTTATAAAATGATGCGTTTTGGAGATAATTTGAAAAGTATGGGTAAATAAATTTATTTAACTGGTTTAGTACTACAGGTTTTTATCTCTACCACAAAACGGCTGAATTGATTTAGAATTTGAAAATTTTGAGATTACCGTTGTCATCAGTTAAGGACTGATACTTTTCATATTATCTTCAGAATGCATAATTGAAATTTATATCTTATTAAATACCTACTCGAATTATTCAAAAAAATCAGTTATTAATTTTAAAGTTTGAAAAATGAAAACTGGCAATATAAAAGTCATATTATTTATATTATTATTTTTGATCAAAGAATATATGGTAAACGGATTGACCTTCCTTTTCCAGACACCCTGTATATGAAAATAGTGTAGCTCTCCAAGAGCGTTCAGATATTTTTAGGATTTTCGCCATGATTTTTTTCAAAATAAGGTAATTAAATTTTATTTCAATTATTTAGCTTATTTCGTATGGAAAGCTTAAGAAATATTTCTCATAAAAACTATACCTAGTCTACTACATGATAAAATTCTACCTAATTTTTTAAAGATTTTAAAAGTGATTAAAACATGATCAACGTACATGAACTAATTTTATACATAATAATTTCAAATGTGGTAGTTTGGCTTAGTTGTATCTCCACTTTCTGCTTTGTAGTATTTTCGTGATTGGTGGCACAAGTAAAACGTAAGCTTTTTGAAATAACGCAATGCTTATCTAAAAATATACCAGGTGAAGTTTTAAAATGTTACAATGCAATAAATCTAGAGCAGATTGAATTTTTTTTTGTATTTTTACAGAATTATACTCGTATTGTGTATACCGGGTGTCCACGGAAGGTGGCTCGCCCCTCTAACTTTTTTGTTTTTCAAGATAATGAAACAAAATTCGGGGGATTTGTATACTACATAAAACTGCATTTTTTGACACGTGACTGAACATTATGGAACTTCCGGTTTAACCGGAAGTGACATAAACTTTCGATTTTTAAATGGGACACCTGGTATATTTTTACTTTTTTGACTCCATATGACATTCTAAATACAACGATGTGTGACTTGTCACTTTTTGCACCAAGAAAAAAAATTTTTTTCAACTTTTTCACTCCTTGTAAAACTATTATTTTCCATGTTTTTTAAACAACAAACTAATTTACTTTGGCAGAAGCTGTTGGCATTTCAATTTTCTTCAAGGCATGATTTTGTTTTATCAGTTTTGCTGGTTACAGGCTACTTGATGCATTTAAATCTAAATTTATTTTCAAAAGATGCTTCATTTTAGGAAAGTTCTAAGTTAACTTTTTAAGTTAACTTTTTAAGTTTTTTAATGGCAGCTTTTCTAAAACCTAATAGTGTATGGTATCGAAATAATCGTAATAAAATCCTCTTTTTTCTTAACCCGACGAGCCACCATGTTGCCATTTAAAAAAAATAAGTTATACAATTTTAAAGATTAAATTTTACGCAGCACATAGCATTGGACCAAAAATAGTAAAATTGTATTTTTCCCAGGATTAAAGACCTGAAATAAGTGATTTTAAGGTATTCATAGCCCTCTAGATAAAACAATAAATTTGGAAAAAAATATGTTCTTGGTGACAAAAAGTAACAAGTGACACATCGTTGTATTTAGAATGTCATATGGAGTCAAAACAAGTAAAAATATACCAGGTGTCCCATTTAAAAATCGAAAGTTTATGTCACTTCCGGTTAAACCGGAAGTTCTATAATATTGAGTCATCTGTCAAAAAATGCAGTTTTATGTCGTATACAAATCATCCAAATTTTATTCCATTATCTTGAAAAACAAAAAAGTTAGAGGGGCGAACCACCTTCCATGGACACCCGGTATATTTTAAAGAACTTTTCATATTTTTCTTCTTTGTATGTCCAATATCGATGTAGAACGTATTGTGTTTTAAAATTTATATAAATTTATAATTCCAGGCGCTTAATTATCGAAGAAAAATAAAACATACTTTTAGAAAATGGTTTCCTACTTTTAAAAACTTATCAGTCATTAAATAGTCCCAAGTCAAATAACCCCTATATTTTCCTTATTCATTTATATAAATACCTAATTTGTAAGTGGTAATTATCGGATGAGTATGAAAAAAATAACACTTACCAAATTGTTACCAATGTTTTATTTATTCGAATATATAAGCATTAGCAGTATTTAAATTTTCAGAGACAACAAACAAAATACGCTCAACGTGGTTTTATTTCTTGATTAATTTTGACCCAAACAAAAATCTCAAATACTTAATATTGACAGTTAGTAAAGGTAGGTAGGTACTTCTTAATAAATTATTTTAATTTTTATAATTCATTTTTTAAACAGGAATGAATGGAATTATTAAGGGATTATTAAATATAAATTAGCTGCTTCACAAAATTAACTAGTCTACATAGATACTTGCATCTAAAAAATCAGCTACTGATAAGAGAGCTGATATATTTTCTCTGTGATTTAGCTATTTATAGTTCATAATAGTATTCGTTAACATTAAATCAGCGACCAGTTTTTGGCTAGGTCATACTATTTGACAACAATGCTTCATGTACATTTACAGAATATATAACCACCAAAATTTAAACATTAAAAATTAATATAGATAGAGCTTTGAGCAATGAGAACTCATGAATTCGTCATTGTCGCTAATTTGAGTGCGCCTCAGTCAGTAAGATATAATAATAGAAGTTTTGATAGAATTTGAATGACAATTTATCATTCGGCTGAGTCTGCACTAGAATCAATTTAAGCAATACTTGTTTAGTCCTTATATTATTTTAAAGCATCTTTAGATTGTTGGAGAATGGATATTTATTTATTTAATATTAAGTACCAATATAAATAGTACTTGACTATAAACTTTGCGTATTCTTAGAGCAACATAGTTGTATGGAAAACACACCCCACCAAATTATTTACCCTTCTCAAATTTTTAAATTAGAATTGATCTTTTATCACTGTGTCGCAAAGGATATCACTTTATGACAATAATACAAACCAGGTATAATCACAGAACTTCCTTAAAAGCTACTCGCTTTTCTACACTGGTATCGCTTTGTACATTAGTATCTAAATTAATTGCTTCAAAGTTATTAAGATGGCAAGTCCAACGTATGTATGTCTTCGTCTTTTCCGAGCCATCCTGTTTTAATAGCTCGCAACCACCAACGATCTACTAAAATGGACCAACCATTTTATTCATAAACGTAATTTTGCTCCATGCCAACAACACACTATTTAAAGAAGACATTATATCCTATTCGGTTGATGACATAGAAGCACTTACTTGTGAAATACAAATCCTGGCAAAAAAATAAAATTGCGAAACACTGAACCTTTAGTCACTGACCTGACTTGTAAATAACCATTTTTATGTTAACTGATAAATTTCAAAGTTGGAAATGAAATCTATAGGTACGTATAAACAAAGTTTTCAATGGGCACCAGCTCACGAAGAAATAAAAAAATATTTCAATCTGTGATCGGGTCCGTATTGCTTTGCAACACTTTAAAAGACTCACCCTGTATGTACTTACTTTATAAAAATTTGAATTTTTTGGCTATTGATGTTTGTGCTTTATTTGTAGTTAATTGATGATTTTTATTGTATCTTGTAGAAAAAGGAAATATTATTAAAGTATCATAAATAAAAGTTTATCCCATACCGAATTCCAAATAATCGACTACAGACCTAAGGGTATATTAACTCTTATCTGTTTTGCCATTTTAGAGACTCCACTATGGCTGTTGCTTCAGATTTCACCAATAAAGAACGAGCGAGATTTGGTCGTGCTATTTCTGCTTACCTTCAGGGATATAACAGCTTTAAAACAACCAATAGAAACGGACGATTCAAAAGGAGGTAAATAACTATAGCGATAGCTATATTATATATTATTAATGACGGTGGATGAATTATGCGAAGTGTACAAGCAAGCTTTTTAAAAGCTTAGGTACAATTATACAGTACACATAAATCCCGTAAACACCAATATGTATTCACAGCTATAGAACTCTTAGATTCCAAGTAAAAGTGATATTGCAACATAAGGTGCCAATATTGTTAGAAGTGTATGCTTTGTATTCGGTACTGAATACATTAAATTGAAAATTGAAAAGTTTGTGACAAAATGGTGAATTCAAGAAATATTGAATGATGTTATCCATTGCCCATTGTTTTTTGAAATGCAAATATCATCAACGTATCTTCTGATCTTCTATATATTTCCAATATAATTCGTGGCACCTATTAGACAGGCCTGCATTTTTTAACACTTTGAAAGTTGATTTAAAAATGTTAACTGTTTTCTAGTAATTTGGTAGCGCTGATTTCAAATCTGCTTTCAGTTTTTTTAATATCACGTAAGGTTATTTTTCAAACCGGTAAAATCCAAAAATATAGAAAAAACACGATTTATTTAATTTATAAGCTAGTTTTTGAATATATTAAGGTAAAAAATACAAATATATACAAAATATACACATATAAACTATTTTAAATGGTTATTTATTCGTTACGCTTCTTCAAAAAACGTTTTCTTTTTTCAGAAAAGCTTCTTTTGGTTATTTATTTCTGTTTCAGCTAAAGAAAGATCTCTTCTCAATGTCCAACAGAAATCGGCCATCATTTTTGTGTCCCAGCGCCCCTGGTATCTTTTTCCATCTCTTTAATATATTGATGAAATCTTTCACCTTGCTCTTCGCCCACGTCCCCAAGACTTTCTGGGAATTAGTCCAAATGGGAATGTAAAAAGTGAATTTTTATGCTCATATTCCGAAATTCCTGAAATTTTTCAGCATATTTTTAACACTCAAAGTAGTAATTTATGTTTAACTTCTTTAAAAGCATTCCATGCATATTTATCCTTATCTTCCATTACCTTTTCAAATTCTGTATCTTTCATCAAGCTGCTAATCTGCGGCCCTACAAAGATTCCCTCCTTTAATTTTGCCTCTGACAGAGCCGGAAATGTTTTACACAAATATTTAAAACAATTTCCTTCTTTGTTTAATGCCTTAAGAAATTGTTTCATACGTCCAAGTTTTATGTGAAGTTGTGGAAGTAAAACTTTTTGAGGGTCAATAAGACTTTCGCGAATTACATTTTTGTTTCCAGGTGTTAAAGTCTCTCTTTGTGACCAGTCTCTTTTTATCCAATGCTGTTCTCGATTTCTGCTAGCCCACTTGCACAGGAAACATGGAAATTTAGTAAATCCAGACTGCTGACCCAATAGAAGGCCTAAAATTTTTAGATCTCCACACACTTCCCAGTTGTGATTTTCATATTGTATTCTTAAAAGTAATTCCTCTAAATTTTCATAGTTTTTCTTTAACTTAACTGTATGGCCGACCGAAACAGAAGCAAAAACATTGTCATTATGTAAAAGAACAGCTTTAAAGCTCCTTTTTGAAGTCGATAAAAAGTCTCCAGTCGGAAGCTTTGTAGCACCACAGAAAATCATTTTTTATTCATCAATCATTTAGAATATGAAGTACTAAATTCATTTTAAAATGTATTAAAACGCCTATTATATGTTTTTTTTATATTGTTTCTTTTTTTTGCAAAAAAAAATCTGTGGGTGATAGACACCAATTGTATTTTAATTAGTTATTTCTATATAAAAACTGAGCTCAACAAACAAAAATCACGTCATCACAAATTTCATGCAGGCCTGTGTAATTATACAAAGCATAATTTTTCCACACCTGAATATGTCACATTATTACATGAATATCCATAAGGCAGAAAACTAGATTTAGTAAAAGAAATGAAAATCACAGGGTAAAAAAAAAGCTGTGTACTTACCTGCGATGTCTTTACTCTTTAACATTGAACCCCATTTATTTTTTAATAATCTTAAGACTATTTAGATTGTTTGTTTATGCGTTTACTGACCCTGACGTAGGCACAACGACAATAAACGAACATTAACGATGGAACTTAAAATTTTGTAACTTTTATAAATAATCCGCAACAGAACTATTTAACGTCGTTATTGTTTATCTATATATATAATGTAGTATACGCATTGTTTTATTGTTTTAACTTATTGGCAGCTCTGTAAGATATTTTATTTATAATTAATTTGTGTTGGGCTACATGCTTGGTGAAACTGTTGTTCCATTGCACAGGAAGTAAAAAGAATAACTACTTGTTAATCTTGTTATGTTTCACAAATTTAATCAGTTTCCTGACACGTATTTCGGCCGTTGCGGGTCATTATCAAAGGAGTACAAGAAGATACTAGAGTAAAGTAGAGTAGAGTGTCAGGAAACTGATTAAATTTTCTTTTCTACAATATTTTTAAATCCTTTGTATTATATGTATCAATCAGATATTATATTTCATAGTGAGTACAGCATTTCCGCGTAACTCATTGTAGTTACGAACAGAATTATTTGGATTGGAAGAATTGGAAATTTTTTAGTGATGCTCTCAGATTGTCCGCAGTTAGTTTTGATCATTGTCTTTAATATCTAAAAAAAAAATTAAATTATTCAGATAATTCATCATGTCTAGGCATACATGTTTCGTTAATTGCAATCCGACCATGATCGCAATACGAGAGTGTGACGTATAAAGGCAAATTAACATTGCTTTAAAGGAACTTTGAGAGCAAATATTGAAAAGTAAATGAAAGATGCTGATAATTATTAAAACAGAACATTTTAAAACAGGACAGTACCATCGCCCGTTTGCATCACTTCCACTAAGGTTGACCGTAACTATAAGTATCACTTAAGGGTAAGAATTGGTTTGTACAAGTTGTACTTAATCGTTAAGTGACACTTAAGTTAAAATATTTTTAAGCCCAGGATATTCTGGAGCTTAAGTGATACTTAACAGATTAACCTCAAACAAAATCAGACAATTTGATATTTCGCAAAATTACAAATACACAAATCAACTTATTTTATTTAAACGTAGGTTTCCTGTCCTAGCATATGGTTGCCGATTAAAAATAGATACATTTTTAACGTTAATAATAGCCACCGCCGTACTTTATAATATGTAGAATTAATAATGAGAGAGAACCACCAGATCCAGGAGACATAGAGCGTTTTATACAGATAATGGAAGAAGATGAAGTACCAAACATTACTCCTTTGAATGAGGGGGTTTTGCCATTGGCAAACCAAGTCAGAAGAACTTTAATTGATACTTATTTTAGATTGATTGAGAAATAAAATTGTACGTACTGCGTAAATGCTGAAATACTTCTGTGTAAATATAACTTCTTGTTTTGTGTTTCAATACTGTTAACATTTTTTAGAGCAAGGTTTAAAGTATTATCATCAATTATGCTATTTCTGTATGAAAATTGCTTTATGTGACAATAAAACAAGTAATTACTGATTATGAAATTTCTTTAATAATTGTAGTTTCTTTAATTCAATATCTAATAACAAGTTTTCCTTTTTTAATTCAAGCAAGGCTCGCTCGTGTTCTCTGCGTGCTTAAATATTTAAGAATTCCTCTTCAAAGCATTGCCTTTTCACTTTTGCAGTTTCAGAATACTCTTTATTTAAATCTGGCTTCACCTGCTGTGTTGGTCTTCTCAGGTTTTCAGATGAATCTTCTCCGATCTTGTCGCCCTCATCATACCGTTCTGTATAGCTATGTTCCTCAGTCAAAACATATTCTCCTAAAACTATATTAGACAAAGATGGTTCCACAAGCTCCTCAACACCTGCAGTTGTACTGTCTCTATCACCGTTTTTTTATTCATAAGATTTAATGCCAATTCCTTTATGGGATCGTCTTTTTTTATATAAGTTCCTCCTCCGGTTTTTTTTTCTTCTGCTACTTCTTTTCTAAAGGTCTTTTTAATATTTTCATAATACCTTTTTAGAGCTTCTTTGGTCCTATGGTGCCCTTCCTGGTTTTGGGAATTAAAAGAAGCCGTAACTTTTGTCGCCTTTTCACGCCATGTTGTTGCATTTATTTACTTATTTTCAGTAATGTTTTTAAAGTTGCTAATAACATTTAATAGCAGCGTTTTTTCCGTAATAGAAAAGTTGGGTGCCCGTTTTCTCAGAGTATCGTCCTTAACGTAACTCATACTCTCTTATGTTCTCCACAAATCAAATAAAAATTATACTTTTGTTAGCACAACCGTACAACGAACGAACTATAAAGACCAAACATAAACCCTTTGACTTTGACATAAACATATACCAATGAAATAATCCAGGTAAAATACAATGTTGACAAGTTATTTTAAATCTTTGCTAAGAATTTGATAAGTGGCACTTGTGCAAAGCTTTTGGAGATAAGGGTTACTCTTATCCTAAGGTTTCCCTTATCTAAGGTACAGTTTTAAGTAGTAGTGGTGCAAACAGGCGTCAGTTAACTAAAATTGACATATTTTTCAGGATTGTCAAAATTTGCAAAATTAGCACGATCAGTAACAAGGAGCCGATCTGTTCTGGTATCGCAGTTCTCATCTCATCTGCCCAACCTCAAAGATACAACGAAACAATCGCATCTGGCACAAGTCAGTATTTAATCAGTATTTATTGTGTTCATGCCTATGTATTGTGATTCAGATATAAGTAAACTGGCTCTATATTTTTGCTGCTCTCGGAAATATCAGAAAGTATTAAGGTTGAATTCTCAACGTCATTCAATCTATTGCCAACCTATAACCTATTTCGCGTTGATTTTTTGAGTTTATAATTTTAATAACTAACATTTATAGAAAATCAATATCGTCGGTAAATTATTTAGGTAGTATCTGATATATTACAAAAATATCAATTTATTTCATTGCTAATTTTGGGAGAATTGTATAGTGAAAGAACAATGAGTGACAATGACATAATAATGTTAAAAAAAATCTTACCCGATATTTTTCGATATACAATTCTCCTAAAATAAGTTATGAAATTCCTTGATATTTATTAAATATGTCAATTATTACCTATAGAATATCAAGTCGATACTGATTTTCTTAAAATTTTGTATAAAAGCTAGAAAACATAAATAAATCTACGCGAAATAGGTTATAGGTTGGCAAGCATGTTGATACTCCCACCTTAAGATACAGTTTTAAGGAATTCTATTACGGTTCTTATTTTACTATTTGTATTTTTCGGTTTGAAACTGTGAGATACAAAGATACATTTATGTTTTCAAAACATCGATACACAGACAGAAAACTTCGATGTTTTTTCATCGATATTATCCATTTCGATGAATCGATACTTTGACATCGACTGCTATTATATCGATGTTTCAACGTGCTCTACACTAAAATTTCTGGTTAGAGGTCATCGAATAACGAATGACTAAATGAATTCAAAGGATTTCTTGTCCTGCAATCTGATTTGTCTTTAAAATTATAAATCCTCCACATTTGTATGGATATTTAAATTAGGCATTGTCTCATCGCGATGTTTTGTTTGACCTCTTGACTAGGAATTTAATGCATATCTGTACAATTTATGTGATGAATGTGAACTGAAAAAATAAATAAAAATAATAAAACATCGAATACCGTCAAATGGGGTAAATAGGATCAATTTTCCACTTTGAAAGCTTGTAACTTGAAAACTATCTGCCTGAATAAATTTCTCAATAGCTCAAAACATGAGTTAAAGTTGGTACTTTAAATGGTGGTATAAGTTTTTTGTATACAGGGTGTCCCGAAATTAGCGTGCAATATTCCTAGGGCGTAAATTATATCCAAAAATATGACAAAAATGTCCAATAAACATACCCCGAGAAATGCTCCTTTAGGGGGCTAGGGCCCCTCAAAGAGGGTCGGGAAGGAAGTATTTTTTATAATAGTATGGAAACCCTTTAAGATAATAACATGAAAATTGGTACGTGCCTTCCAACCGATAAGTTGTACATAACAGTTACTTTAGAGTGAAAATATTTCTTCCAGTGGCGTCGCACGGAGTGGGGCTAAGTGTAAATATTATCTTTAATTTTTTGTAACTAGGATTTTTTAATTTTAAGTACAATATTTTAAGAACCTCGAGTTTTTTCTTTAATGAAGTACCCCTTGTTTTATTTCGATAGCAGGCACCGTTTTCAAGTAAAATTAATTTTAAAATAAAACGTATTTTTCAAAAGAAAGGTTAGTCCATATGAGTTCAGGTAAATCCGAAAGTTAGCGTGCAATATTCCTAGGGCGTAAAGTACATCCAAAAATATTACAAAAATGTTTTATAAACATACCCTCAGAAATGCTCCTTTAGGGGGCTAGAGCCCCTCAAAGAGGGTCGGGAAGGAAGCCTTTTTTTTATAATAATATGGAAACCCTTAAAGATAATGACATGAAAATTGGTACGTGCCTTACAACCTATAAGTTGTACATAACAGTTAGTTTAGAGTGAAAATATTTCTTCCAGTGGCGTCGCACGGAGTGGGGCTGAGTGTAAATATTATCCTATATGATTTATTTCTAGGATTTTTTAATTTTAAGTACAATATTTTAAGAACCTCGAGTTTTTCTTTAAAAAAGTACCCCTTGTTTTATTTCGATATGAGGCACCGTTTTCAAGTAAAATTAATTTTAAAATAAAACGTATTTTTCAAAAGAAAGGTTAGTCCATATGAGTTCAGATAAATCCGAAAGTTAGCGTGCAATATTCCTAGGGCGTAAAGTACATCAAAAAATATTACAAAAATGTTCTATAAACATACCCGCAGAAATGCTCCTTTAGGGGACTAGAGCCTCTTAAAGGGGGGCAAATTTTTTTTTCGTAATAGCATGAAGTCTTTGAAATGATCCATTTTCTATTAAATTTCGATGGACCGTAGCAAATCTTCTACGGCTAGGTATTCTTCTATGCGGAAATCGTCTCCTGTACTCTATTATAGCGGCAGTAAAACTACCATTACAAAATCCATACACAAAATGAATATCTGTGAGTTCTCTGTTGCCCCCTTTTGAGAGGCTCTAGACCCCTAAAGGAGCATTTCTGAGGGTATGTTTATAGAACATTTTTGTAATATTTTTGGATGTACTTTACGCCCTAGGAATATTGCACGCTAACTTTCGGATTTACCTGAACTTATATGGACTAACCTTTCTTTTGAAAAATACGTTTTATTTTAAAATTAATTTTACTTGAAAACGGTGCCTCCTATCGAAATAAAACAAGGGGTACTTTTTTAAAGAAAAAACTCGAGGTTCTTAAAATATTGTACTTAAGATTAAAAAATCCTAGTAATAAAAAATATAAGATAATATTTACACTCAGCCCCACTCCGTGCGACGCCACTGGAAGAAATGTTTTCATTCTAAACTAACTGTTATGTACAGTTCATCGGTTGGAAGGCACGTACCAATTTTCATGTCATTATCTTTAAGGGTTTCCATACTATTATAAAAAAATACTTCTTTCCGGACCATCTTTGAGGGGCTCTAGCCCCCTAAAGGAGCATTTCTCGGGATATGTTTATAGAACATTTTTGTCATATTTTTGGATATAGTTTACGCCCTGGAAATATTGCACGCTAATTTCGGGACACCCTGTATAGGGTGTATCCTGTTGTTTAAATATATTTTTTTGTGCACTGATCCTATTCATCCCGCAGGCGGTGTCAATAGGATAACTGGTTGATGTATTAACTGGATCGCATTTAAACAACCGCGAGGTGTATAGAATCAAAAAACCTACTCAGAAAAGAACCAAATATTTTATAGAAATGAACATATATTTCAGAACAGGTATAAACGTAATATAAATCCTATATAATCATAATATATAATTATAAAGCAACAAAACTTCTTTCTATTAGACAATTTGGGTAGTTGGCTATACGAAGGGTGGGATAACAATGGGGAAATTAGATGTAGAATAGAAACGGCCCGCAATTATTTCTTCAAATTTAAAAGAATATTAACACACAGAGACATAAGTTTACTTCTAAGACTGGGATACGCTAAGTGCTATGTGTGGTCCAATCTGCTGTACGGCGTGGAGACATGGACGCTGAAAGCATCATTCATGAATAAGATTAAAAGTTTTGAAATGTGGACTTACCGCAGAATGCTCAGAGTACCATGGACTGAACGAGTAACGAATGAGGAAATCTTGAGACGAGTGGGAAAAGACAGAGAAATGTTACTTAACATAAAGAGAAGGAAAACCACTTCTTTTGGGCCCATAATGGGAAACCCAAAATACCAACTGCTACAATTGATAGTTGAAGGCAAGATTGAGGGCAGAAGAGGAGTGGGAAGAAAGCAAATGTCCTGGTTGAGTAATCTAAGAGAATGGACAGGTTTAAGAACTATAGGAGACCTGGTGCACACAGCAACAGACCGTGAAGCATACAGAAATGTGATCGCCAACATCCAATAGTGTGTAAAAGCAGATGAAGAAGAGATTACACAATGGTATTCAGCCTGCGATGTCGCTAAGTTATTTTAAGTTTAATGTTACAAAAATTGCCTTTTACAACCGTTACTTAAAATCTGTATACATTGAAAAGACCTACACTTTAAAATTACAATTATTACAGATTTTTGGAACTTGAAGGTAACTTTCAATCCTATTCACCCCACTGATCCTATTCACCCCATTTTACGGTACAGCAATGTTTTAGTTCGATTTCTTCTTTCTTTAAGTGACTTACAAATTTATTTTCTTTTGTGTGTTTTAAAGAATTATTTGCGATTTAGTAACGAAATCTAATAAATTTATCGGCCAGGCAATTTCTGCTAACAGTGTTTTAATAATTTTGGTCCTTTCCAATTAATCGAGAACTGTATTAGGGATTACTGCTAATTAAAGATTATGTGTTAGATAACAAAAACCGAGATAGAATATTTAAACTATTGAGTTAAAACAGAAGTAGAGGGCTATTTACTTATATCTGGATCACCTCGTACATCTAATTTATTTCAATGTTTTTTCTGCTGCCTCTGGTTGGATTACTTACTTTTTTGTAATAACTAGATGATGAGTTTGAGTGCGGATATTATGCCTCAGTATCGACAAGAAGCTCCTAAAACTCCTCCGCACATTTTACTTCATTACTGCGCCTTTAAAGCCATCTGGGATTGGATTATTCTTTGTTTAACTTTTTATACTGCTATTATGGTATGTATTTTACAAAAAGTATCGCTCTCAAAAACGAAATTGCAACTACTTTCTATCTTACTGCTAATTCAGCATGTTCATTGAAAATCTTATTTAGAAAAATCGGCTTGTGTAAAATTAATTTCAAATTAATTGATTCAGCCCATACTAGGTGGAAATCCATAATTATAGTATTATGGGATACAGTAAAACAAAGTTAAACTTGTAAATTTCCACTATATTAACTAGAAATATGACATGTTTCGCTGACACTGTAGCTTCGTCAGATGACAATGATTTAATAAAGGTGAAAATTAAAAATTGGGGTGCAATAATAGTTATTTATGTACCAAGGCAGTAAAGTGATTCTTTATCGGACGAGTCTGAAATTATGAGATGAGCGAGCGAAGCGAATAACAGGCGAGTCAATAAAGACACTTTACTGACGTGGTGCATACAACATTTTATCGCCAACCGTTTAGAATTATAATATAAAAAATTGAGGTATAACTAATCGCAATAAATAGCGAGGAAACTATTATCAAGCTGTCATAGGGAAAGGCGTGACAGTGACAGACGATTTTTGATTAATAAATGTCAAAGTCACTAATTTGCGGAGGGTAAAAGTATTTATCTGCCGCATATGCGGCAGGTAAAGTATTTTTTCAACAAATGACATTAAAAGCGGTCTTTTAATGACACCTGACAGGCTCAAAAGGTGTATTTTTTCTGCCTAGTCAGAAAAAGTGGACTTTTTATGCCTAGGCAGAAAAATACACCTTTTGAGCCTGTCAGGTGTCATTAAAAATTAAAATTTAAAATGACAAGTAAACACAACAATTCAATAAATGTCATAAATAACATACATAAATATAAAAAATACGATTTTGTGTGAAATTGGAACAAATTTGGAGAAAAAATTATATGTTTTACTAGGCAGAAAAGCAGATTTAATGCCGCAGCTGGTGTTTCATAGACGAGGCGCAGCCGAGGCTAAGAAACACCAGCCGCGGCATTAAATCTTGTGCTTTTCTGCCTAGTGAAACAAATAACTATTATTTTACAATAAAATAAAGTGTTCGTTTACTTCCGGAAATCACTCTGATAATGTACGGCTTTACTGACGGTTGACGATAAAATTAAATTATTGAAGATGTAAATAAAACAGTGGAAGGGTTACAATAGCGGGAAAAACCCAACAGAGGGTTTAAAAATTAAATTAAATTAGGTACAATATGGGTAATTTAAAAATTCTTAAGTATATGGTCAAAAGAATAAATTTAACAAAGGTGAATTATTTAAATCTAGTTAGTAACAGGTCCGTATTTTTAAGTTTATTTATATCCATAGATTCTAACAAATTTAGTTTTAAGCCTTTGTTTTCTGTATGTAAGATTTTAAAGGAAGGATCGAAATTATGTTGATAATCAAGTGAATGATTACCATAGTTTGAGTCTGTTTTATTTTTTAGAAAACTGTTATAATGTTCCTGTATTCTTTTGTCAAAATGTCTACCCGTTTGGCCAATGTATGTTTTAGGACAATCTTTGTATTTTAATTTAAAGACGCCTGATTTTTTGTTTTTATCAGTTTTAGTTTTATTGTTTTTGATGAATTTACTTATATTTTATAACATTTTTCTAAAAAATAAACAGACTGAAACTATGGTAACCATTTACTTGATTATCAACATAATTTCGATCCTTCCTTTAAAATCTTACATACAGAAAACAAAGGCTTAAAACTAAATTTGTTAGAATCTATGGAAATAAATAAACTTAAAAATACGGACCTGTTACTTAATGATCAACTAGATTTAAATAATTCACATTTGTTAAATTCATTCTGTTAACCATATACTTAAGATTTTGTAAATTACCCATATTGGACCTAATTTAATTTAATTTAATTTTTAAACCTCTGTTGGGTTTTTCCCGCTATTGTAACGCTTCCACTGTTTTATTTACATCTTCAATAATTTAATTTAATTGTATCCCAATTTTTCATTTTCACTTTTATTAAATCACTAGCGTGTACCCGGCCTGCGTTGCAATGCCAGGCATTATACGCCTCTGAGATAATAATAAGGCGAGTTCACCATCACGTCAAGATTTATAAATGCAAACCCGAACAAACCTCTAAATTTATCAGTGTTTCTCTACAGTATTATGCATGTTTTTTACATAAAAACCTTCCTCTTGAATCACTCTATCCATTTAAAAAAACCGCTTTAAAATCGGTTGCGTAGTTTTAAAGATTTAAGCACATATAGCTGGGGACAGACGCGACAGCGACTTTGTTTTATACTATGTTAAGATTGTCATCTGACGAAGCTACAGTGTTAGCAAAACATGTCATTTTTCTAGTTAATATCGTGGAAATTTATAAGTTCAACTTTGTTTTACTGTATCCCATAATACTATAAATTAATTTCATTTAATTTTGTTACAGGTTCCTTATAACGTAGCTTTTAAGAATAAGACATCGGAAGATGTCTCTCTACTGGTTGTGGACTCAATCGTTGATGTGATATTCTTTATTGATATAGTTCTTAACTTTCATACAACATTTGTGGGACCCGGAGGAGAAGTTGTATCGGACCCAAAAGTAATTAGGATGAATTACCTTAAGAGTTGGTTTGTTATTGACCTTTTAAGTTGTTTGCCTTATGATGTCTTCAATGCCTTTGACCACGATGAGGACGTAAGTTTTCTAAATATTTTATATTTTAGTAGAAAGTTAAGTAGCCCACAATGCGGCTTTGTTGGCTGCTTGGCTCGACCAGCCGCTCGTCGAGTAAAACAGCCAACAAGAACGACGTACAGTTGACGACAGGTAATTTCGTACACTAAACTGTGACACTGTAAATGCAACTTTTTTACCTTTATTACCTTTGTAACGTGTTAATTGTTATCATGATATCTGTCAAAGTATTGTCATTATCTTATTTGATTTAAAAATGCCTCATTTAAGTATTATTGAAAAAGCAAGAATAATATGTTTAGTAGAAATAGGGTGGTCTTATGGAAAAATAGCTGCTCATTTTAGAGTACCTAGAAGTACTATTTAAGGAATTGTAAAAAAATGGCGCTATCATCATACACTTGAAAGGTCTGTTGGGTGTGGTTTAAATAATAGAAAATCATGAAATGAAGAAGACCGAAATTTGGTGGAGTATTTAAGGCAAAATCCATGTGAAACTGCAGTATCCGCTATGCACATAATAGGATTTCCTGCTTCATCTTGAACTGCGCAACGCCGAAGACAATGTTCCGAATTAAGAAATCGAGCAGCTGAGCAAGGAATTGGGTTTGCTATGCAATATTGACCAGAAAATGATTTTTTTTTTGCAAAAGGTTATCTTTTCCGATGAGAAAACTTTTCAGTCTACATAATGAAAGGATTCGACTAT
Organism: Polydrusus pterygomalis; assembly: GCA_963969555.1. Lineage (NCBI taxonomy): Eukaryota > Metazoa > Arthropoda > Insecta > Coleoptera > Curculionidae > Polydrusus > Polydrusus pterygomalis. The sequence goes on from OZ018379.1 coordinate 30,310,953, forward strand.
ACAGTGTGGTTGTTTAAGTGAGCAACATATGGGCATTTTTTTTTATTACCGATTTCTCAGAAAATTTTATTCTTGATAAAACTTGGTGCATGTTCGATAATCATATTTGGTGCACTTGGAATGGTTGCAAGTCGAGCGGCGTACAGGGTAGGCCAAAAAATATAAAACTTGTACAAGAATAAAGTACCCCTATTTCAGAAAAGTCAACAAAATGTTATTAAGAAAAGTTTTTTAGAATTAAAAGTTATGCATAGATTCAAAAACGTGACCTCCTAAACTAAAAAAATATATTTTTTTAAAAAACATTAATAATTTCCCAAAAAAATTTTTTATATTCACCATAAGGACCTTCATAAAATATTCAAAATCAAATCAATTTCACATATCTTTGTTCAAATTCAAGCATTTTTGGAAAATTTACTTGAATTTTTAATTTATTAAGGAATCACAAACTTCATGTTTGTTGCAACGATATTAAACACAACTTTAAAATATCCTAAAAATTCTTTTTAACAAGATAAAACATTAGTAATGATAGTATGCTAATTAAAACACTATGATTTAAAGTGCAAAATTTTTATTTTAAATGTTTATTAAAAAACTTTATTCTTGTACAAGTTTTATATTTTTTTGCCTACCCTGTACGCCGTTTGACTTGAAACCATTCCAAGTGCACCAAATATAACTATCGAACATGCACCAACTTTTATCATTATCAAGAATAAAATTTTCTGAGAAATCGGTACCTAATAAAAAGGAATACCCATATGTTGCACACTTAAACAACCACACTATATAGACCACCAAATTCCCGATATGATGAGAAATATTCTTAAAAAAAGCAAACCAGTGGACATTTATCCATTAATGTGTGGACATGGATAAGTGTTTACGGTGCAGGTATATGCTGGAATATTGGTGGAACACTAAACAGTAATATATATCTTCAGATTTTAGAAAATGTTTTTCTTTCTTCTGGCGCGATAGTTTTTGAAGGAAATAACCTTATATTTCAGCAGGATAATTGTCCTGTGCATACTGCAAGCAATATAGGAAACTGGTTTAGACATAACAACGTAACATGTCTGCCTTGGTGCTCAAGCAGTTCTGATTTAAATCCGATTGAAAAGTTTGGGGATTAATGGTAAAGAAAATGTACAAAATAAATTTTAAACCACAGAATAAAATAGAGTTATTTGATAAAATAGAAGAAATTTGGGAAGGGCTAATTCCGGATTACACCAGAAGTATTATTTTGTCAGTGCCAAGAAGATTACGATTAGTGTTAGAATCCAATGGCGCAGCAATTAAATATTAGTATTCTGTTTGGTGTTTGTTAATAAATTTACCCTTTTTGGCTTTATACTTTTGTAGTTTTCCTGGTATTATTTTATAATTTTCTTATTTCGCGGCTGTAATTTAAGCACAAAAATATTTAGAAATAACCATTATTACTTAGGTATGGTAAAAAATCGTACATAAAATAATTTACAGCTATGTGTATATAGCTGGTGTTCTATCCAGGTATAAGCAGCAAGGTGAGAAACTGTTTTACCAACTTTTGTTGTAATTGAGTTATGTATAGGTGGAGTGTACGAATTTATATGTCGTCAACTGTACATTGTTTTATATAAAAGGTAGCAGTAGTGTATTAGTCCATAGACTGAGGATGCCTCAGATGTTAGTAACTACCTAAAAAATTACTTCATTGTTTCGGGGATAAGAGCTCTCATCTTCAGCGGAATTCCGCTGAATCGTCTTATTATTACCATAATATTTTTCTAGGGAATCGGAAGTTTATTCAGTGCTTTAAAAGTGGTAAGACTTTTACGATTAGGCAGAGTAGTGAGAAAATTGGATCGTTACTTAGAATATGGTGCTGCTATGCTTATACTTCTTTTATGTTTTTATATGTTGGTAAGTATAGAATCCTGGCATAAGATTTATTGTAGTTCTAGAAAATCCAATTAGTAATTTGAAATAAAAATATTAACCCATTAAAAAGTTTAATTAATACAAAGGCAATTAGGTTTTTTTTCTTTAAAAATACCTCAAATTGAGAATATTGAATGTATTGGCGATTTGAGACAGTAAAGGTTTGGTCTCTGGTGACCACCAACCATTAAGAATATTGGAATTTCTTACATTACGGCCTTTAATAGTCGAGACAAGTATAATTAGATGTTAATATGTTACGTCTGGTTTAAAACCAAATTGATTTAATTGTCAAATTGTCTTGTAATGATTTCAAAGAGTAGTCAGAGCATTTTTTCGTTCGGTATATTAAATTACGTATTTTTTTAAGGTGGCTCACTGGCTCGCTTGTATTTGGTACTCCATTGGTAGATCAGATGCTGATAATGGGGTACAATATAGTTGGTTGTGGAAACTAGCTAACATTACCCAAAGTCCATATTCCTATGTATGGCCAAACGATTCCAGGTACGAAATCATGCATTTTAATTTTACACTAATAGCCATATTCACTATAGCATTACGTGGTTGTATTCAATACCTACTATGTAAATTGACAGTTGAGGTTAAAAATGATCAAAAAATCAAGATGTACAAAGTTGGCGTCTGATCAAAACATTACACAACATTATTTGATTAGGCGACGACTTTGTGCATCTTGATTTCTTAATAATAAATTCCGGTCTTTTTGAAAATGAGGTTTAAAATAACAAATCAAATCAAATCAAAAATGCCTTTATTCAATAGGTATTATTTAAAACACAACATAGTTGCTTATATACAGTTGTATTCATAAAAAAAAACGTACAAGAATTAAGATGAGAGGTAAGCTTTGTCATATTTGCGTAAAACCGGCTTGTCCAAATGATTGTTTATTGGAGGTTATCACACGTCATATATTATCAAAAATGCAAAGCATTGGCGTCGGTGTAATTAATTTTGAAACTGCATGGTGATAACGTTTGATAAACTTTGACAGAAGAGCATAAAAATGCCTCGTCAGTTGTCTGAAGTTAAAAAGGCTCAAATTGTATCAAGAATCGAAAGGATGGTCAATCCGTGCTGTAGCGCAGTTGTATAATAGAATTTAAAAAACGATATTGAAAATTAGGCAACGCTGGGAAGAAAAAGTATCCCCTAAGAGGAAAATTGGTTCAGGTCGTCCCAAACGTTCCAACCCTGAACAGGATGCTGCTTTATTGGGATATTTAAGAAATAATCCATTTGCAACTGCAAGGGATGCTGTTATTGATACAGCATTTCCTGCCTCCCAACCTACTTCTGAACTAATCTGAACTCATCTGAACTCATCTGAACTAAAATGTCGCCCAGCTGCGAAAGAAATGTTTCTTACCGAAGAACAGCGACAATCAAGGATTATTTTGCCTTTAAGTTATATATACCGCAATCCTCAATTTTGGAACGGGGTCATTTTTACTGAAGAAATGACGTTCTAGACGGACAAATTCGTGTGTACCGCCCAAACAATACCAGGTTTGAAGAGCGACCTTACTTCTAGACATTAGCGTTTCTCTGTAAATGTATGGGACAGGATAAAAGTGCTCATAGGCCTGGTGTTTGCTGGCGAATAGAGGGAAGATGCCGGAAATTACATTAACATTTTAGAAAACATATTATTACCATCTGCTGAGCAAATATATCCCAATAATACTTTCAAATTTCAACAAGATAATTGCCCAGTCCACACTGCCAATGCTGTAATCCACTGGTTTCAAACCTATAATGTGGAAGTGCTGCCTTGGGTCGCTTATAGTCCCGATATAAATCCAATTGAACATTTTTTTTGGGGTATAATCGTAAAAAATATATAACCGAAATTTTAGGCCACAAAATTCAGAAGATTTATGGGAAATAATACATGCGTGCTGGGAAGAGATTGATCCAAATATTGTATCAAATATAATTCAGTCAATTTCGAATAAACTGGCTCAAGTAATATGACCAAATATTACATTTTATTCATTCTTAAACGTTTTTTGTTTGTATTGTAATTTTTATAAAACTGTTAGGATATATTATAAACTAAAAAAAGTAATTTTTGTTATTCTATTGAACTAACGAACAACGCCCAACGCCAATGCTTTGCATTTTTAATAACCATTAACATGCGATAAGCCGATTTTACGCAAATATGGTTATTTTCTGAAGTGAACTATTTATAGTATCCAAAAGTAATATTAATTTTAATACAATTAATAATGCTGTGTAGATATTCTTAACAGAAGATCAAGGTCAGCTGCTAATCTGTCAATGGCCTCAAAAATGTTTTCAGGGCAAAAGGAGATGTATAATTGGGTATCATCCGCATAAAGGTGCACAGTGGCGAACCTCAGTTTCTCAATTAATTGAGAGGTATATAGAGTAAAAAGTAAGGGGCCAAGAATAGATCCCTGAGGAACACCACATGATACATCCATAAATCCTGAAAGATTCGAGTTAAGTTTTACAGATTGTGACCTTCCGGTAAGGTAACTCTCAATTAGTTGGCAAGCATTGTTTTCAAAACCAAGAAACTTTAAAATAGCCAAAAGGAGCTTATGATTTAATTTGTCAAAGGCCTTAGAATAGTCAAGCAGAACCAAGGCAGTAAGTTCACCACGATCGGCTGCTACTAGAATGTCATCAGTGACCTTTAAAAGAGCTGTGGTGCAACTATGATCCTTACGAAAGCCAGACTGGACAGTCGGTAATAAATTATATGTTTGGATATGCTTACGAATCTGATTCTCCAGCACTTTTTCCAAGACCTTTGATAGAGTGGGAAGAATGCTTATAGGTCTGAGGTCCTTAATCTCATTGGGGGCAGGAACTTTAGGAATCGGAAGAAGAAAAGAGCTTTTCCAAATTTCCGGGAATATGGACGTCTCTATGCAAGAATTGACAATATGTAAAATAAAAGGTAGTATATGCGGACAGCAACGGCATAGCATGACACCCGTACAAAACTTCGACTTGTGTGAATTGGGCGAGTTCGTTTCTGTCTTTCCTAATACATTTAATGTTTCTGGGTAGAACCTTTCTATATATCTCCTCTTTAAGATACTAAAATTGTATCAAAGTGAGGGTAAGGTGGTTTAAAAATTGATACGAAGATATCTCCGTCAGGGCGCAATATAAAAATCCCATACGTACTGGACACTCTGCCTATTAGTAGTAGGTACTAATTTTTAATGTATTTTAGTACGCCCGAACTGATAAATGGACCATCTAGAAAAACCATGTATGTTACTGCGCTTTATTTTACCATGACATGTATGACATCTGTGGGATTTGGAAATGTAGCTGCTGAAACAGACAACGAAAGAATCTTTACCATTTGTATGATGATTATTGCAGGTAAACTAATACTACGGCCGACCGGAACTGGTCGGGGCACTAAACATTTGAGTACTTTCTAGGCATTCTGGCAACACTGTTGCCACTAGCATTAATTTAGTTACTCTATTGGCAGACAAGGTCACGCGTGTTGCCAAAGTGCCTAATAAGTATTAAAATGTATACTGCGCCGACCAGCCCCAATCTTCCCTATTTTGGAAAAATGAGAGGCAATATTAACATCAAAATTAGCTGTAATATATTCATAAACAAACTGGTTTTAAATTTTGATTGTTAAATAGCAAGTTAACAGGTTTTACAGGTCTAACAGTTAATCCGAGAGATTACATGAAAACTTATAATTGCTAAATTTTCTACATTAGTGATTTAATGTAACCCCATAAAAAGTTTACAGGATCAGATGATGTTATCAGCCACTTAATTGTACCTTTTCTACCAATTAATCCACTGGTTAGGATAATTTTGGTCCAACCACTCTATCCCCACAGCAAGATAGTGTGGGGCTGTGTCATCTTGCTAGAATTATAAATTAAAGTTCTTCTTTCAATTTTTTCAAATTGCGTTGGATGTCTCTTTGGTTTTCAAGTTTATAAACAACCATATAGTATAGTGTGGTTAAGCGTTTCAACATAAACGTTAAATTTATGAAAAAAACAATCTTTTATGAGGGTAAACCATCCAACAAAGTTGTATCTTGGCCTGATATTTTGCTACCTAAGTTGCAGTATTGTCCGATTACATCAGTAGATGTTGAAAAAAGCTTCTCTTGTATAAACATATTTTTACTAATAGAAGACAATCCTTTTTAAATGAAAATTTTGAAAAATATTTCATAATAAATGCCGGTTATACTATTTTAGGTTAAAAAATTGTTTACTTTTATTTTTCTTTGTTTTTTTTTTCATTTTTTAAAAAATAAACAAATTTTTTAGAACCCAATGTGTTTACTATAATAAATTAAGAAATATTGCATACCAGTATGCATATTTGGTAAAAAAATGCAAATAACTGAATATTTTAAAGGCAAACAATGCATATACCGGGTGTTTCTCAAAAGACGTTCACCCCTATAACTTTTCTGTATTTATAGATATTAAAATGAATTTTCGAGATTATGCATAAGAGATGAGTCTGCATTTATTGGCGTAATTTTCAATTTATTATCACTTCCGGTTTGACCGAAAGTGACCTTGACTTTGGTGTTTTAAATGGGACATCTTGTATATTTTTATTTATTGGGATTCAGCTTAACATTCTGAGTAAAATGACACCTCACTTGTCATTTTTTGACGTTTTATAACATTTTTATGCTTATTTTTTATTTTCAATCTAGAGTGACACAAATTAATTAAATCTGTTAATTTATAGTCAAGTAAGAAGTATATGAAAATTAAAATTAAAGCGTTATCCATTATGGCCGCTCTATCTTTTCTAAAGGAATATAAAGGCGGCTTTAAGAAACGATGGAATGGTTTTGAACACCAATATGGTTTTTAATTAAAATTGTAATGTCATTCGTTTATTCAACTTACATTGTAAATCAGATAAAATGGTTATTTTTACTAGAAATTAACAAATTGATATGTTATAACACGTCAAAAAATGACAAGTGAGGTGTCATTTCAATCATAATGTTATGCTGAACCCAAATAAGTAAAAATATACAAGATGTCCCATTTAAAATATAAAAGTTAAGGTCGCTTCCGGTCAAACCGGAAGTGCTAACAAATTGAAATTTATGCCAATAAATGCAGACTTATCTCTTATGCATAATCTCAAAATTTCATTTTAATATCTATAAATATAAAAAAGTTATAGGGGTTAACGTCTTTTGAAAAACACCCGGTATATGCGCATATTTTGGCTAAATTTAAGTGCATATAATCCGCCCTTTAGTCAAGGGTCTTAAATTTTTCAGAAAAGTATAGAGTTTGTTTCGTTTAAAATACTTAACAAAGTCGATGCTTAATTTGTTATTTTAGGATATTATTTTTTTTCTTATTGAATTTTGATTTTGATTTTGATTCTCAAGCAAACCACTAAAACTTTTGTATTTACACATTTTAATCCTGTTAAGTTAAATAAAGATGGTTGAGCCGCCGAAAACATAACCAGAAACTAAATTATAGTTCCCTTGTGGAGAATGTTTCAATTTTCCGATATATCGGTTACCAATTAAAAAAAACAAAAACCTTTCAGCCCACAAAACATGTACTAAATACTAAACTCGAATTTACCCCGGAGTAATAATAATCGACAAAGTGATGAAAATTACGAAATTTCCTTTGGGTGCACTAAATACGACCTAACAACATCACGGGTTGTAAAATTAAACTGTTGGATTCGGTTGTGTTATTTTCGGTCGGGCAATAATAAAATGAGAATTTAAAATTAAAATTCTAATTAACGGTCCATCATCCTTTTGAAGTTTTTTCGGTTAAATAAAAAATAGCTGGCCCCGAGTTACCTGCTCTAACGATTTGACGACACTGTTTCAAAATTACGAAATATTATACTAATTTTGACACAAAATTAAATAAAAATATCACCCTACAAGAATTATACAGTGTGACCAGTAAAGTATGAAGGCGTAGAAGGGCCACATAAATTTTATTTTTATTTTAAAAAACTTGATTTTCAATGCATATTTATGATTTATGATTTTACATACTAAAACAAAAAATAAGATTTGCCCCTAACAAGCTCAGCTTCAGGGGATTGAAGAATAAGTTTATCGAAGACAACATAAACATATTTATTATATTATTAAATTTTAAACAAACTTATTATTATTATTTCACTAAATTCCGACTTTAAACTCGTAATTTAACAACATTGTATTTTTTGGTTAGGTAAGTATAGCGCCCTTAGTTAGTAATTCGAATAAGTATAGCGGGAATGAGGGCAGGCAATGAAATGACACAATAGGGAACTTGACAACAATTTTAAATTGTGAAAAAATTCTATAAATCATAAGTATATATTGTCATAAAACATATGGCAGCAAAAAAAACAACATATTTCGTCCCAAAAGACCGCTAGAAAGATTTAAAACTGCCCCAAAATTCAAATTATCCCAAGCGGGTAAAAACGGGTCGTGACGTAACGAAGTATCATTTGTCATGATGACATCCACGAAATAGGTTATAGGTTGGCAATAAATTGACGACGTTGAGAATTCCACCTTAAAACAACAATACAATAACAAGAACACACGGCAATCCAAATGCAAACTCGGTAGCTCGGCCACCGGTCAGGATGACGGATGACGGAAAAGTCATACTTCGTGACGTCATCGGGCTTCGCGCGTCGCGTCGTTTGAAATGCTTTTGACACGCGCGAAACTTTAAAGAATTTTTACCAAGTTATTACTTATTTTTAAGGAGTAATAATTAAGGAATATTTTTTTAGGCCTAACTAAATCATATAATTGAAAAATAAAATTGAAAAGTTCCCTATTGTATTTATCCCAACGTTCCGTTTTTAATAAAAACTTTTTCAAGGGTCGATAAAAAGATCTTTACGCCTGTCATAATGTGGAATATAACAAAGAACACATTTTCCAGAAAACACATTGGATATAAGTATATAGGTATATAGACCTTTTTATTGACCCCTAAAAAAGTTTTTATTAAAAACGAAACGTTGGGATAAATACAATTGTGTCATTTCATTGCCTGCCCTCATTCCCGCTATACTTATTCGAACTGTATTTTTTGTGAGTTTTGGCATCGGAAATAGGAGTGTATTATGAAAGATTTCAGTGCTATAATATAATAGTGTAATATAAACGATTAAGTGTAAAATGAATAATCATCATGTAACTTTATTTGTTTACATATTTTCGCTTGTTTATAGAGGCCACATATACCTACTAGCAGAGGCACCACAAACCCTTCTTTCTTTCTTTCTTTCTTCCTTTCTTGCTTTCTTTCTTTCACAAAAATGTATCGCACACAAAAAAAAATGTTGGTGCCACACCCTTTTTAATGCTATTAAAACATAGAAAGTTTACGCTTTAATTTTGGAGCAAAAATACGTGGAATAAAGAAATGGTGTTTTCAGTTAAAGTAGAGTTAGTCAATTATTTTTCGAAATTATCTGAGGAAAGTAATATAAAACACATATTACAATATAATTCACATTAATATTCCGAGTTTAAAGTGTCGGAATTTAGTTAGATTCCGAGTTTAAAGTCGGAACTTAGTTAAATTCCGAGTTTAAAATCGGAATTTAGTAATATTTCAGCTTTTTACTGCAGTTATGTATTTAAATCTTTCATCCTTTTTTGCAGTTACATCCAATTTTTTTCTTACTTGACCTCCTACTTTACCGGGAATGTTGTTACATTGAGCGAAAAAAGTTTCAACAATACTAATTGAGTCTCAAAAATGTCAAATCGATATAATTACAGTTTGTTAAGCAGGTAACAATAACGCATTATTAAGTGACAATAAACAACTCCTAACAATATACCTGCAAACCCCGGAAACCCCCAATAAATACCTTGTGTATAACCAAAATGTAATTACTATAATCTTCAGATTGGAAAATCCCTGAAATAAGTACCGAACTGGACATAACCTCTAACGTTTTAAATTTTTTAATAAAGCTGAAAACATAACAATATGATCTTAAAATAATAATTTATGAAAAATATGTATTTTATTATTAAATTGACAAAATATGCAAAAAATGCATAAGTATAGGTATATACAGGGTGATTCATTAAAGGTGGCGACCGGCCATATCTCGGAAACTACTAGGCATAGAAACTTGGAGAAAAAAAAATTATGATTAAAGCGGTCATGAGAAAATTCTGGAAATTACTTTTAAGTTCCTCATTTCGCCGCAAGGGGGCGCAATTAATTTTTTTTTTTTTAATTCTAAATTTCTCCGAAATTTCCCATATTAAGGTATAACTCTGATTACATCATCGAAAAGCTTAGACAATTCTGCATCATTTTGGTTTAAGGCTCATTGGCGTACCGGCCTTGATAAGAGTGGGGGAAGCTATTGAATGTGCAAACATTAAAATCGCTGTAACTTGTAAACGACTTATCCGATTTTACTAAATTTAAGCTTGTTTGGAAGGGAAAGGTAAGTATCTGCAATCGCCGTATCCAATAGTACACGATAGTGTTTAATAAAATTGCTAGAGGGCGCAATTTGTAATAATAACAGTTTTTTCGATTTTATCCCGGAAATTCAAATCATACGGTATAACTATGACATCATAATCGAAAAGTAGATGAAATGTGCAAGAAAAGATGTGAAGACCGCAGTTCGATATCTTTGTTCGTTTCAGAGTTATTGCCAAAACAATAATTTTTAATACAAATTGCGCCCACTAGCAATTTTATTAGAAATTATCTTATACCATTGGATACGACAATTGAAGGTACTTACCTTTCTCTCCCAAACAAGCTTAAATTTAGTAAAATCGGTTAAGTCTTTTGAAGTTACAGCGATTTTAATGTTTACAGTTTCACTTGATAAGAGTGGCAGAAGCTATTGAAAGTGTAAACATTAAAATCGCTGTAACTTCTAAACGACTTATCCGATTTTACTAAATTTAAGCTTGTTTGGAAGAACCTTCAATTGTCGTATCTAATGGTACAAGATAGTTTCTAATAAAATTGCTAGAGGGCGCAATTTGTATTAAAAATTATTGTTTTGGCAATAACTCTGAAACGAACAAAGATATCGAACTGCGGTCTTCACACCTTTTCTTGCAAATTTCATCTACTTTTCGACTATGCTGTCATAGTTATACCGTATGATTTGAATTTCCGGGATAAAATCGAAAAAACTGTTATTATTCCAAATTGCGCCCTCTAGCAATTTTATTAAACACTATCGTGTACTATTGGATACGGCGATTGAAGATACTTACCTTTCCCTTCCAAACAAGCTTAAATTTAGTAAAATCAAATAAGTCGTTTACAAGTTACAGCGATTTTAATGTTTGCACATTCAATAGCTTCCCCCACTCTTATCAAGGCCGGTACGCCAATGAGCCTTAAACCAAAATGATGCAGAATTGTCTAAGCTTTTCGATGATGTAATCAGAGTTATACCTTAATATGGGAAATTTCGGAGAAATTTAGAATTAAAAAAAAAATTTAATTGCGCCCCCTTGCGGCGAAATGAGGAACTTAAAAGTAATTTCCAGAATTTTCTCATGACCGCTTTAATCATCATTTTTTTTTCTACAAGTTTCTATGCCTAGTAGTTTCCGAGATATGGCCGGTCGCCACCCTTAATGAATTACCCTGTATATTGCATTTTGCAAATATTCCGCCCTTTAATTATTAGCACTTATTAATGACAAATATAAAATTAACTAATGAATATGAAAATTTAAATTATACGATACCTACTGGTGTTTTCCCAATAATTACGTAATATTTTATAGCTCTACTTTACGCCACCATTTTTGGTCACGTGACGACCATTATTCAGCAAATGACATCAGCAACAGCCAAATATCACGACATGCTAAGCAACGTAAGGGAGTTTATGAAGTTACATGAGGTCCCCAAAGCTCTTTCAGAAAGAGTCATGGATTACGTAGTATCTACGTGGGCAATGACTAAAGGTTTAGATCAAGATAAGGTAAGATATAAATATTTAAGGCCATTTACTAAAAATTACTTTAAACTTTACTAAGAAGCCATACTTACGGCCTATCGTAGTTAGGCACTCTATTCCTTACTTATCAATATCAGTATATTTTTTATAGGTCCTTAATTTTTGTCCAAAAGACATGAAAGCCGATATATGTGTTCATTTAAACAGGAAAGTGTTTAATGAGCATCCAGCATTTCGTCTAGCTTCCGATGGATGTCTCAGAGCACTGGCAATGCATTTCACCATGTCCCATTCGGCACCAGGTGACCTACTGTATCATACGGGCGAGTCAATTGATTCTTTATGTTTTATTGTCACTGGATCATTAGAAGTTATACAGGATGATGAGGTGGTTGCTATATTAGGTAAGCAGTTATTGCTTCTAAATCATTTATGACATTAAGGTATTCTTCTATTTTAAGCACCTACCATGTTACCAATATAGGTGAGACCGGGGAGGTTGTAACGAAAAATGTTTGAAACTTTTTTCTTGGAGCTGTTTTCACTAATCAATTTTTTTTGTCATGAATGTCTACTTACATAATGTTATGAACAAATTGATTAAATATATATGACAATATTTTCAAAAATTAAACTGTCAGCTTTTTTTTAAAATAGATCCGAACCTTTGTTACAAATTGCCCCGTCTCGGGGTAAAATGTAACAGTAAGCGGGGTAAGTGGTAACGCATATTTTTTTATTGGTATATTTACTTAAATAGAAACGTGAACATAAAAAACATGAACGTGAACATAAAAAACATTTTAAACAAACATAAATAAACATTATTTAACGTGATGTAGCTATTTTTGGTTATCTATTCACTATCCAAATCGCAATGATGGGAACTTCAAGTCAGTGCAAGTTTCATGTGACCACTTTTTACACTTGTGGCAACTAATCCATTTTTCGTTAGGTTTGCCTACGATTCAGTGCAAATAAACAAAAGTACTTTTCTTCTGAAGAATCGTCTGATTCTATGTAAACTTTTCTTTTCACTGTCGACTTAATAATTTTGGACTTTTTGGCTTTCGACCATTTTGTTCTTCTTCCAGCACATCCTTCTCTGGTGTGTCAGTTAGTACCGCTGATCTTCTTTTTTTTCGACCCTTAAGGGTTCTCATCAGCTTTAGAAAGTGGACGAACAAACTCTGGAGAGAATGCAATATTGCCTTCCATTTGGGAAGTAACGTCAACTTAATCCTGATGTTGAAGCAACGGGTTCGAGTTCAGCTATTTCAGAAGGTGCTGTTGTTAATGCATAATTTATCACATTGGGGTAAATTGTAACATGTTACATTTTGCCCCAATTAGATTGTTACAATTTACCCCCGGATCGAATATTTTGGTTTTGTCTTTGAAAAGTAAATATATAATCATGCATAGCTTTGCCAATATAATAACCTAGACTGCAATGATTTATTTATGACAAAAAAAAACTCAGCAGGCAGCTTATTGTAACATTTATTTTGAAACAAAATTATGATATCGATTTTTACTTTACGTTCCACAATATATAAACAATATCGGAAATAACCTTAACCACAATGTCTGTTGCTCGACTGTCTAGACATAACTGAGCTTCACAGTGTTTTATAGAAGCCTACATAGGGTACGGGGTTGCCAGCTTTTAAATTAGGAAAATATTTGGTGTGTTACAACTTACCCCGTGTTATAACCTGCCCTGGTTTCCCCTACCAATTATTATATAACTAGGTGTTGCCAAAAGACAGTTGGCGCCCAATATTATATACTGAATGGAAACCAATTAGAAATATAGTTATCCCGATAATAGAAATCTTTCTAGAGTGATACAAAGCTTTTTTACATACAATTAATAGCAGACTATCTTGTTTGTCATGATTGATCTTATCTTTAATATTTGTTTGATATTATCTCAGTCAAAATCAAAATTTATATTAAAATCCCATTGTTTAAAAGTAATCATGTTTTATCACCTTCCTTGCTTTAAATTGACATATAATATCTATAGGATTGATGACAGTATATTTAGGATGATATGTAGCTACTCGCTAAAGAAGTTTATCAAAGGCCTACATATTTTCAGCGCCGTAGCTAGAGCTAGACAGTCAGATAGTTCTTTGGAGAACCTACTGGATATCTTTAAAAAAACAGCTGCTGATTTGGTATTATAACATAAAGACGATCTTGATCCCTACGAGATAAGTTTAGTCATTGAAAGTTTTAATTATCAAGGTTCTTCTTTAATACCCAGTCTAATCTAAATTAAACTGACGTAATAACTGTGCTACATTTTATTTATGAGTATGAGCTATCGTCAAATTACCTTAACATTGGGCATCCACAGAATCAACTCGAAACGTTCTGCGCGGCACGTTTCGTCTGGAATGTCGGTGGTCCCTGTTATTTAGGTAAACTTATGAGACAAGATTGCGTTTAACCTGTTCAACCTAACCGACCGAAATGTAAAACCCTGCTCTGCTCTCTGCTCCTCCTGGTCGCAAATTATCTGATTCGAGATTGGATCAAAGACTGACTCGAGTCTCCACTATAAACCCCCCGATTCTCGGTAACGTCCGTCCTTCGTCTGGTGGGTTCTGTTCCTTCCGCCAAGAATAATTTAGGTACCAATATATAATAATAATAATAATAATAATAATATCAATAATAATAATAATTATAATAATAATAATAATAATAATAATAATAATAATAATAATAATAATAATAATAATAATAATAATAATAATAATAATAATAATAATAATAATAATAATAATAATAATAATAATAATAATAATAATAATAATAATAATAATAATAATAATAATAATAATAATAATAATAATAATAATAATAATAATAATAATAATAATAATAATAATAATAATAATAATAATAATAATAATAATAATAATAATAATAATAATAATAATAATAATAAAAGGTTTATAGAAGAAATATCCTAAAAGAACAACAGGACAGTGTCAAATGCCGAATATGCAACCAGAAGGATGAAATGCTAGACCACATAGTTGCTGGATGTTCAGTGCTTGCACCGAAAGCATACCTAGACAGGCATAATAGAGTCGGAAAAATTATCCACCAAAGCCTACGGAAAAAATACCTAGGTCTCACAGAACACACACCATATTATCAATACGAGCCGCCCCCAGTATGTGAGAACGATGACATGCGACTCTACTGGAACAGAAAAATAATCACAGACCGAACAATAACAAACAACATTCCCGACCTAGTACTTACCTTCAAGGCTGAAAAGAAAACACTCATTGTTGATTTTGCCGTTCCCCTTCCAACCAACATCGAGAAAACTTACTCTGAAAAGATAAATAAATACTTACCCTTGAGCGATGAGATACGCCAAATGTGGAACATGGAGACAGTGGCGATAGTACCGATAGTCATCGGCTCGACTGGTGAAATACCTAAAACAATTAAGAAGAGTTTAGGTCAACTTGGTTTAGATGTAGATTTATATTATATTTAAAGTCTGTGTTGTTAGACACGTGCTGCATAGTCCGTAGGGTTTTAGGCGAAACTTAACTTTAAGTGGTTTAGAACCACACCAACGAGCAGGCCATCTTGTCACCGATGTGCTCTAGCTCTAAACCCAGGGTAGAAACCTGTGAAAAAGAACAAATAATAATAATAATAATAATAATAATAATAATAATAATAATAATAATAATAATAAAAATAATAATAATAATAATAATAATAATAATAATAATAATAATTGCATTTTATTAAAACAACCAATAATTATAATTTACAAAAAAGTACCTGATTAAAAGAACAGAGGAACCGGTGAACAGATTTACGGAACATGTTCTCGGGTGCGAACCGAACTATTTGAACTCACAGTAGTTCACGTAGTTACAAATAGTAAAAATAAAACCAAAATGATTTGATGCTGAATACATATTTGTCACATTATCTTATGAAATGAAAATAATATTAATATACAGGGTGGCGCATCGAAAACGAAACAGAGACATTTACTGGCAGCTCAGTTCTTTTTTGAAAAAACGCTCAGACCCGTCGATTTTGTTTTCGAAGGGGACACAAAATTCGCAAAAATCACGTTAACAAGTGCAGCCCAGGGCGGCGCTGGCACCACCCCTAAAATCTTAAATGGAAAGGGGGTCGAGTGTTACCTTATTTTAAAGGTCTTTCAATTCCCTTTATAATGAAGTAAAATTCATGTACCTACTTCAGTTTAGTAATTTTGGAGATTTAATGATTTAAAGCTTAAATAAAACTTTAATACATCATCATTAGTGGAGATCAATACATTTGGCAGCAAAATAGTTTAAAAATGAAGAATGAACTGACCCGTCAGCCAAGTAAATGTTGGAAATGACCACCATGACTCTCGCAGTAATAAAGATTTTGCTCAAAACGTTGCCGCACATTTTGCAATATTTGAGGAGTAATTTGAAGGCACTCATTCACAATTCTTTGTCGCAAATCTTCTAACGATGTTGGCTGAGTAGCATAGATTTTTCTTTTTAAGTGACCCCACAGAAAGAAATCCAAAGGTGATAAATCTGACGATCTTGGGGGCCATTCAATGGAACCTCTTCTACCAATCCATCGACCTGGAAACGACTGATCTAAATATTGTCGAACACGTAATGCGTAATGTGGTGGGGCACCTTCCTATTGAAACATCAACCTATTCGCAATGTACCGCCGATAATTCTGATTTTCAATTATGAAATGCCGGATCTATGGCGTCTTGCAGTTTTTCCAAATACATTGCACCCGTCAAAGTTCCAGGTAAGAAAAAAGGACCAACTAATTGACCGCCAAAAATGCCAGTCCAAACATTTAATTTTTGTTGCTGCTGTATGTGCACCTCATGATAAATTCTGGGATTAGAATCGGACCAATATCGGCAGTTATGACGATTTACTACGCCATTTAAGAAAATGGTACATTCTTCGGAAAAGCAAGTGTTGAATAGAAAATGTTTATCGTTTATAATTCGTTCACTCATATCTTCACAAAATTGTAATCGCCGATCAAAATCGTCTTCATTAAGTTCTTGTACAAGGTGGATTTTATACGGATGAAAGCTACAGGCCTTTAGAATCCGTTGGATACTACGTCGACTAACACCACTCACAGTATCCAAATTGCGGGTCCTTAACGTAGGATCTACATTGATTGTGCTGTTCTATTAGCGCACTGATTATTTCCGAAAAATATTTCGATAATTTCAACCGTTTCTGCCGTGGAATATACCATGGTTAATTTATGTATAAAGCGTTAAAAGGTATTTTAACAACAACATTTGGTCGAATCAATCGCAAACTATGTACTTAATTCCTATTTAAAATAAGTACGAGACATTCCCTTCTTATCTTTCTTCAAGAAACAACTTTTTTTGTCACAAAAAACGCTCCAATCGCTATTTTCAACACCAAAATGATTAACAAACCATAGGCGTAGTGAAGAAAAGCATTTACTTATTAAGTAAATGATTTTACTCAAATTTCTTCTGAAACTAATCTGATGTAACTACCTATTAAAGTCTACTTTAAGCTTTAAATCAATAAAACTCCAAAACTACTGAACTGAAGTACATGCATTTTACATCATTATAAAGGGAATTGAAAGACCTTTTATATAAGGTATCACTCCACCTCCCTTTTCATTTAAGATTTTAAGGGTGGTGCCACCCCCGCCCAGGGGGCTGCACGTGTTAACGTGATTTTTTGTCAATTTTATGTCCCCCACGTTTTCCCAAAAAATAACTGAGCTGCCAGTAAATGCCTCTGTTTCGGTTTTGATGCGCCACCCTGTATTGTATAGTACATATAAGCAGTGGCGTACCGCAGAAGCCTACCAAGGGCTTGGCCGCCCAATTTTAGGGGCAGCAAATTTTTGGGTAAACAGGTTACAAGTAAGCCATTGTTCTATTTATCTATTACTTAGTGGCTTCCGTCTTTGTCAAAACAATTTTCGGCTCTTTTATCTGCAGCCTACCGGGTTTTAGTTTCAAAATGTTTTAATACGCCACTGCGAATTAGCTAAATAAAACATATACCTATTTTTTAATAAGAGGAGGAGGATTTTAAATCATATTTATTTTTCTTAGGTAAAGGCGATGTGTTCGGCGACTCATTTTGGAAAGACAACGCCGTAGGTCAATCTGCAGCAAACGTTCGCGCTTTAACTTACTGTGATTTGCATACTATTAAGAGGGACAAACTTTTAGAAGTTTTGGACTTTTATCAAGCTTTTGCTAATAGTTTTGCTAGAAACTTAATTTTAACTTACAATCTTAGGCACCGTTTAATATTTCGCAAAGTGGCCGACGTGAAACGAGAAAAGGAATTGGCGGAAAGAAGAAAAAACGAACCGCAATTAGACCAAAATCAGGATCATTTGGTGAGGAAGATTTTTTCAAAGTTTCGAAGAGATAGAAGTCAAGCTGCGGCAACGGCCGCTGCGGCTGCATCACCAGCACAAACTGATTTGGAAAAAGGTGGCGAAGAGGGTGATAGGAATATCACAAGAGTGGTATCGACTACAAAACTGTCATCGGTAGCTGAAAAAGATGACAGCAGCGGAGGTAGTGTTAAAACAACGGTGACCCGTCAGTCTTCAGGTAATATCCTATAGTTATTATTTAAACTCTAACGCTTAGACCCAAATTACTAATGTCATGTTAGTATCAATAGCCACATAACTTTCATGACCACAATAATTATTGTTTCAATAATGGTATCCTTAAAAGTTACCTTACAAACCCACCTGATAATTATAAGAATAATAAAGTTATTTTACATGTTGTAGTAAGAGGTAGTAAGTGGGGAAGACTTTTGGGTTCCGCAAGTCTAGACTCAGGTTCAGAAAGCTCAAATCAAACCACTGTGGCATTTCAAAGAAGTCTTAGCGCTAAAGATCCCAAGGACCGACCAAGCTCTTCTTCCTCTGGCAGTTCTGGAACGCAACCTAATGCTGGTTCAGGAAATAAAATATTTCCTAAATTGCAAAAAGTATCTTCAACTACAAGTCCAGGTAAGATAAGACAACGGGTACAACGGTATCAAACATTTTAATTTTATTTAAAATTTCCTTAATTTTTGAACAATTAAAGTTGAAAAAGTCCATGCTGCCCCAATTTTTGTTGCCATTAACACTCGGATTCACTAAAAAGGTTTAAATTTAGTCAGTCCAAATATTTAGATCTATAGTATGTTACAAAAATTAAGTTAGTTCTAGTATAAAAGAAAACATTAAGGTCTACTAAAATATATTTTATATAAATTTATAGAAATACCAAAACAAATATTTACAATACAATACCTAGATGACTTATTCTGAAATGTAATTTTACTAGTTCAGTAAATTTAGGACGATTTTTAATTAGAAACATTTTTGTGATTATGGCTGTTATATAATATTATCTAAATCTCTCCTCACCAAGAGTACCGGTTCCCGACACCAGTAGATGATTGAAAGCATGTCAGCACGTATACAGGATGACGTAACAACAGTCTAGGTCTGCCACGATATCCATAAGGCTGCAATGCAATAAGATTGTACTGCAAGTCTGACAGCCGTTTCTAATATAACTGATGAAATATAAAATGTCGTTTTATTTATTTTAGCCATAACTAGACAAGACACTATCGATGAAATGCTAGAAGTAGAGCAACCAAGAAATTTGTCACTTAGGAAAATGCAAAGCTATGATTGCGGTTTGCGCGATCCCTCAACTGCTTCAATGTATCAATCGGCCGTCCCTGATCCTATCGCTCCAGTAGAATATAAGGAAATATTAACGAATCTTATGGACTTTAAAGTAAGTATTCTATGAAATTGAAAACGTTTATCCTAGTGCCTATTACATTACATTTACAAATAAGAATTAAATTACAATCTTCCAGACGTTATGTTTTTACTCATGTAGACTGACAGCAAGTTGAGTATTAGTGATGACAGTTATTATAACAATGGTTTTAATGTAATTTATCTTGTTGTTAGTGGTAACAGACGATTGATACCGTGCGAGCAAAAATTATTTGCCTCAAAGAGAGCTTGGATTAAAAAACGTAGGGCTTGGTTTAGATCACAATGATATGGGGACGATGTATCTAACGAAATCTAGGTTAGTATTTTGTCAGATTCATATTATGACATGATATGCTAAACTAATGAGTAATAAGATAGTAGATAAATACAAATTTATTTTTGTTGTTTACAAAATTAACAAAGCAAGAATATACAGAAAGAAAAAGAAAAATAATTACATAAATTGCTAAAATTGCCTCCAAGCATAAATTCACATGTCTCTTCATATTTTCGAAAGTGTTGTCCAGCATCTCTGGAGAAATGTTACCACATTCTTGGAAAATTCTTTCTTGTTATTATTCTAAATTTGCAACTGGTGTTTTAAAAATAGTGTTCTTTAAATGAGGAAAAACGAAGTAATCCGTAACCGTTAAACAAGGTGATCTAGGTGGGAATTCAATGTCTGATCGAAAACTGATCAATCAGTCGTCGAAAAAATAACGTAAGTAGTTAATAGTTTCGGCAGTTGCACCGTCCTGTTGAAAGTATCCAAAACGTAGTTCGTCGTCAAGTAATTGCTCCACAAATGGATTCAAAATATTGTCTCTATACCGCTGTGCTGTAACTGTGTCATGGAAAAAAATAGGACCAGCAATTCTTCTTCGGGAAACAGCTAACCAGACACCAATTTTTTGAGGGTGCAATGTGGAAACTACAAAAAAATGGGAATTTTCACTACTCCACGTGCATGTATTCGGAGAATTCACATAACCGGAGAGGTGGAATCAGGCTTAATCCGAAAAAAATGTCAGGTCTAATAAATCATTTCTTTCCAATAAATGTTGGGTAAACCATTGAGAGTAATTCCTGCGTCTTTCAAAATCTGCGGCTTGTATTTCTTGGAATACTTGCACTTTATAAGGAAATAAATTTAGCTGCTTCTTAAGAATAGTCCTGCATGTTCCATAAGATCTTCCCACTTCTTGGGACAGGCGTCTTATACAATTTGTTGGCGTATTTTACATTATTTCACGAACGTTTGCAACAAGTTCTTCTGTTCTTACAGATGGTCTTCCTGCTCCTTTTTTATGTTGTATAGAACCTGTTTCCCTAAACACAGCCACGGTTATTTTCAGGCAATGATAAAAATCCCCAGCAATAAAGGCAACGTTAGGAAAATGTTCGTGAAAATCGTCCATGCACAAACCCGGATTGTATTGTCACTCACCATTTACTCTAACCCTGTTTCAAAAATACCCTTCAACCATGAATGTTTTGTGCTGATCCGTAAAGCCCATTGAGTGAATTGTTCAAGAAATTGGAAAAATTAGCGATGAATCAAATTACTTGTAACGACTGTCAAAGATGACGGAATAACTGATTGATTGTTAATTCAGGTAGTTACTGACACCCAACAGGTATTAAGCTCTACGGCTAAGCATTACGTCCTTAGATGTAAGGCCCTCTTTGATGCAAATAATTTTTGCTCGCACGGTATAAGCCTTTCTGAACTGCAAATTGTCTCTACTTTCATACCTAGCTGAATTATTTTTTGTTTTTAGGTAGACGTTAAACTCGAAATTCAAAAACTAAATCAAAAAATGAATCGAATGGAGGAGATGATGACCGAAATTTTAAAGCGGTTAAGCCCAGACCGTGGTTCTAGTTCGCAATCTCCGAGTGACTCTGCAGATAATACGAAAAAGTCTTCCAATAATGGTGCACCGGAAAGACCCACTGACCTTATAAGTAAAGGAAGTGGTTCGATAGAGGCCACAGGTCTTGGCACTATAATACTCAAAAAAAGAAGATCGAAAACAAGAATAAAAGCTTCTGCACCTCAGGTACCTTAACTTAGTATAACCCTCTATTTTAAACTGAAAAATAATCATGGTATTATGGGATACAGTAAAACAAAGTTGAACTTGTAAATTTCCACTATATTAACTAGAAAAATGACATGTTTCGCTAATACTGTAGCTTCGTCAGATGACAATCTTAACATAGTATAAAACAAAGTCGCTGTCGCGTCTGTCCCCAGCTATATGTGCTTAAATCTTTAAAACTACGCAACCGATTTTGAAGCGGTTTTTTTAAATGGATAGAGTGATTCAAGAGGAAGGTTTTTATATAAAAAACATGCATAATACTGTAGAGAAACACCGATAAATTGAGAGGTTTGTTCGGGTTTGAATTTATAAATCTTGACGTGATGGTGAACTCGCCTTATTATTATCTCAGAGGCGTATAATGCCTGGCATTGCAATGCAGGCCGGGTACACACTAGTGATTTAATAAAAGTGAAAATGAAAAATTGGGATACAATAAAATTAAATTATTGAAGATGTAAATAAAACAGTGGAAGGGCGGGAAAATCCAACAGAGGGTTTCAAAAATTAAATTAGGTACAATATGGGTAATTTACAAAATCTTAGGTACCTATATGGTCAACAGAATAAATTTAACAAAGGTGAATTATTTAAATCTAATTGATCGTTAACTAACAGGACCGTATTTTTAAGTTTATTTATTTCCATAGATTTTAACAAATTTTTAAGCCTTTGTTTTCTGTATGTAAGATTTTCAAGGAAGGATCGAAATTATGTTGATAATCACGTAAATGGTTAGCATAGTTTGAGTCTGTTTTATTTTTTAGGAAACTGTTATAATGTTCCTGTATTCTTTTGTCAAAATGTCTACCCATTTGGCCAATGTATGTTTTAGGAGGAGGAATCTTTGCATTTTAATTTATAGACGCCTGATTTTTTGTTTTTATCGCTTTTAGTTTTATTGTTTTTGATAAATTTACTTAAAGCAAAAAAGCTATTGACTTAGTTTTTCCTAGAAGCAAAAACTCTGACCAATTTATACTTGTCACTTTCTTTGGACAATCTAGCAAAGTAATTGGCAATTTTCTTACAAACTTGATATAAATGTGTGTTACAAAACTAATAACTCTTTAAGTAAATTTATCAAAAACAATAAAACTAAAAGCGAATGAAAGATTGTCCTAATACATGTATTGGCCAAACGGGGAAACATTTTGACAAAAGAATACAGAAACATTATAACAGTTTTTTAAAAAATAAAACAGACTCAAACTATGCTAACCATTTACTTGATTATCAACATAATTTCGATCCTTCCTTTAAAATCGTACATACAGAAAACAAAGGCTTAAAACTAAATTTGTTAGAATCTATGGAAATAAATAAACTTAAAAATACGGACCTGTTACTGAACGATCAACTAGATTTAAATAATTCACCTTTGTTAAATTTATTCTGTTGACCATATACTTAAGATTTTGTAAATACCTACCCATATTGTACCTAATTTAATTTAATTTTTAAACCCTCTGTTGGGTTTTCCTGCTATTGTAACCCGTCCACTGTTTTATTTACATCTTCAATAATTTAATTTTATTGCACCCAAATTTTTAATTTTCACCTTTTTAAATCATTGTCATCTGACGAAGCTACAGTGTTAGCGAAACATGTCATTTTTCTAGTTAATATAATGTAAATTTACAAGTTCAACTTTGTTTTACTGTATCCCATAATACTATAATTATGGATTTCCACCTAGTATCGGCTGAATCAATTAATTTGAAAAATCACAGACCTGCATTTTTTAACACTTTGAAAGTTGATTTAAAAATTTTATTTGTTTTCTAGTAATTGGGTAGCGCTGATTTCAAATCTGCTTTTAGTTTTTTATATCACGTAAGGTTATTTTTCAAACCGATAAAATCCAAAAATATAGAAAAAATACGATTTATTTAATTTATAAGCTCATTTTTTAATATATTAAGGAAAAAAATACAAAAATATACAAAATATACACATACTTATAAACTATTATAAATGATTATTTATTCGTTACGCTTCTTCAAAAAACGTTTTCTGTTTTCAGAAAAGCTTCTTTTGGTTGTTTTTCTGTTTCAGCTAAAGGAAGATCTCTTCTCAATGTCCAACAGAAATCATTTTCGTGTCCCAGCGCCCCTGGTATCTTTTTTTCATCTCTTTAATATATTAATGAAATCTTTCACCTTGCTCTTCACCCACGTCCCCAAGATTTTCCGGGAATCCAAATGGGAATGTAAAAAGTGAATTTTTATGATCATATTCTGAAATTCCTAAAATTATCCAGCATATTTTCAACGATCTCAACATAGTAGTTTATTTAGGTTCAACATCTTTAAAAGCATTCCATGCATGTTTTTCCTTATCTTCCATTACCTTTTCAAATTCTGTATCTTTCATCAAGCTGCTTATCTGCGGCCCTACAAAGACTCCCTCCTTTAATTTTGCCTCTGACAGAGCCGGAAATGTTTTACACAAATATTTAAAACAATTTCCTTCTTTGTTTAATGCCTTAACAAATTGTTTTATTATACGTCCAAGTTTTATGTGAAGTGGTGGAAGTAAAACTTTTTGATGGTCAATAAGACTTTCGCGAATTACATTTTTGTTTCCAGGTGTTAAAGTCTCTCTTTGCGACCAGTGACTTTTTATCCAATGCTGTTCTCGATTCCTGCTAGCCCACTCGCACAGGAAACATGGAACTTTAGTAAATCCAGACCGCTGACCTAAGAGGAGACCTAAAATTTTTAGATCTTCACACACTTCCCAGTTGTGATTTTTATATTGTATTCTTAAAAGTAATTCCTCTAAATTTTCATAGTTTTCCTTTAACTTAACTGTATGGCCGACCGAAACAGAAGCAAAAACATTGTCATTATGTAAAAGAACAGCTTTAAAGCTCCTTTTTGAAGTCGATAAAAAGTCTCCAGTCGGAAGGTGTGTAGCAGCACAGAAAATAATTTTTTATTCATCCATCATTTAGAATTTGAAGTACTACATTCATTTTAAAATGTATTAAAACGCCTATTATAAGTTTTTTTTATATTTTTTCTTTTTTTTTGCAAAAAAGTGGGTGATAGAGACCAATTGTATTTTAGTTATTTCTATATAAAAACTGAACTCAACAAACAAAAATCACGTCATCACAAATTTCCTGCAGGCCTGTGAATCCATTCAAAACATTTAAGACCAGTTCATTACAATTTTATTGTTTTGACGAATATTTCAATTTTTACTTATTTTTTGGATTCTAAATCATAAAATTACATAGAGCACTAACTTATAGACATTATAGTACTTCCTTTCCTATTAATATTTTCTATATTACAGGTTCCAACTCCAGCAAGTGGAAAGCCAACATCACCAGATAGCTCAACTGCGAGTCCGACAGAAACCACGAAAATGTTACAGGAGCGAGTTCAAACCCCGTCCTCTCGAAAGTCGAAGGACTTTCTTTAACAAATGTTGTTTACTTTTACACTTTCTACCTAAGTTTTTATCATTTTAAGTTATTTTACCAAGAAACGTTTCGTCGGTACAGGCCATATTTTGGCAAAATATTTACCTACTATAATGCTAACTTAGCTGACAATGGTGTTACGGATAATGCTGTTCGTTTATTAGATATTAGATTGCACGCTCAAATTTGCCCTTAATATCACTCCTGTCCTGGTGGAGATTCATTTTTACTTTTTAAATCTTTTTGCAAAGAAATTGTGTGACTCTTTAGTTAATATATACAGGGTGTCCGGTAAGTATATGGCATACTCTCGGGAGCATGTAGGGGAGGTCAAAATAACTCTACTATGTCATATAAAAAAAACCTGAAGTGCCCCTTAACGGAGATACAGGGTCCCAAAGAGCTACCCAGCGACTTACCTTTTCGGCTCCAACTTTTGAACCGACGCGTAGAATTTAATGAAATTTTAGTATTTTGTGTAGGCCATAGAGACTCATAAAACCGTACTATATTAGATGTTTTGCATCGTCAGGGAAGTCAGGAACGGACTTGCCACCACCCTCGTTGGGCCAAAATTTTGACAGGTGTCATTTTACCAGAGCTAAAAACAGATTTTTTAAATACTTTAGTTATTTTTATTTAAAAAAGGTATCTTACATTGTCTCGATGGAATTAGCGGTTTTCGAGAAAATTAAGGTTTTATTTAATAATCAAGTTTATTAACATAAAATATAAGCTTTTTGAACACAATAATTAATCAAATATCTTTAAGAATAATACTACGTACTAAAATAATTAAATAAATTATTACATCTCATTAATGCTCACATGCATCTAACTTATGGACAAGCACTCGGTAATTGTGTGGAGGCAAGAAGAATTTATTCTGATACATTTCCAAATCGGCGTTTACCGCATCGCAGAACTTTTGAAAGAGTCGATCGTAGCTTAAGAGAAACAGGTAAAATTGTGATAAACACTGATGGTTGATGGATTTCCACCTAGTATAGGCTGAATCAATTAATTTAAACGTGATATACAAAAATAGCAAAAGTATCACCAGTTTTTAAAAATGCAAAAAAATATTTTAGTAGTAACTATCGCCCAATTTCTGTTTTACCCGCATTTTCAAAGATTTTTGAAAAAATTCTAAATAATAGAATAGTAAATTTTTTAGAAGAAAAAAAATTACTGTCTCCATTTCAATATGGTTTTCGTAAATTTAGAGATACAGAAGTTGCAGCTGCAGATATTATCAAAGATATTCAACAAAACGTTGATAGCAACCAAAAATGCTGCCTACTGTCCCTAGATTTATGTAAAGCATTTGACACAGTCAATCACAATATTTTACTTAAATGCCCATACAATATTGGAATTCGGGGAAATATTTATTTATTGTTAAAAAATTACTTAAGTAATAGAAAGCAGTTTGTTCAAATTGAAAATATTAAAAGTTCACAAGAAAACATAACTTGTGATGTTCCGCAAGGATCAACCTTAGGACCTACTTTTTTTTTAATCTACATAAATTCTATAGCAAAATTAAATTTAAAAGGTAAAATAAAATTATTTGCCGATGATACTACTATTGTATATTTTCATGAAGACTATGCTCAAATTCATAATAACATTAACCACGACCTAAATATAATATGTAAATGGCTTGAAACTAATAAATTATCATTAAATTTTAATAAATCATATTTTATGTTTATAAGTAAATCAAAATTAAAAAATAATAATATTTCTTCACTGTCTTTCAATAATCATTTAATTAAATATACTAATACAATTAAATTTTTAGGTTTATATATTGATGAAAATTTAAGTTGGAAAAAGCATATTGAATATTTAAGAAGTTACATCTCACCAATAATTGGCATTTTGTTTAAAGCTAAAAATTATATATTGTTAAAATATTTAAAAAATATATATTATTCTTTGGTTTATTCAAAATTACATTATATGATTTTAATCTGGGGATCAGCGAATTTAACTACAATTCAGCCATTAAAAAAACTACAAAACAAAATAATTAAATGCATACATAAATTGCCTTTTTTAGAACCAACAATAAATTTATATGCACCAAACGGATATTTAAATTTAGAAAAGCTTTATAAATTAAAACTATGCATTCTAATACACTCTATTATTATTAAAAAAAAACAATCGAATATAATATTTCCTTCGAGCAACATTATTCACATCACGAGACAAAATCATCATATTCAAACACCAATGGTAAAGAGTACTTTTGGCCAAAAATCAATAATATATAAAGGAATAACAATTTATAACAGTTTGCCGAAAAAAACTAAAGAAATATCAAAATTATGGACTTTTAAAAAAACACTAAAAAAATATTTTTTAAAACTGACCTAACTTTAACTTATTATATTATTATATTAATATTTTTTTTTATAAATGGTTATTATACATATTTTTTTTTTATAATTTCGATGGAGTTATTAATAGTTACTAAACATATTTGGTGATATATTCTCTGTAATAAACTTTTTTAAGTTGGTTGAGAATAAAAAAAAAACCTTATTTTTCTCGAAAACCGCTAATTCCATGAAATCACATGTAGAGTACCTTTTTTAAATAAAAATTACTAAGTATTTAAAAAATCAGTTTTTAGCTCTGTAAAATGACACCTGTCAACATTTTGGCCCCACGAGTGTTGTGGCAAGTCTGTTCCTGACTTCCCTGACGATGTAAAACATCTAATGTAGTACGGTTTTATGAGTCTCTATGGCCTACACAAAATACTAAAATTTCATTAAATTATACGTGTCGCTTGGTACCTCTTTGGGGCCCTGTATCTTCGTTAAGGGGCACTTTAGGTTTTTTTATATGACAAAGTAGAGTTATTTTGACCTCCCCTATACGCTCCCGAGAGTATGCCATATACCTACCGGACACCCTGTATATACAGACAGACATATTTTTCAGAATCCTTTAAAAAGTTTTTGTAAAATATCTTTATTCGGCAACCTAATTTTTAAAACACCAAAATGATCAGCATAATTCATAATATCATTATTTTTAGCAATATGTATAAGCAATATTTTTTACAATTAAATAAGAATATTTTTTTTTATATAAAACTTTACTATAAGTTTTAGTTATTGTTTTTTTTATCCTTAACTGCCAGTGTAATAATTTTTTTCAAATAGAATAATTTTTATTTAAATTGTAATATGTATATAGTTAAGATCTCAGAAAATAATGTATGCCCGTTATAGTTTGATAGATATAACGTTTAAAACTGTTATGTTTGTAAAGGTGATGACCATTTGATTGCTGGGCTGGAACAATAATATACAGGGTGATCCACGACGGGTGGCGAGCGGCTGGTATCTCCAAAACCTTACATCTACGACTTTGGGGAAAAATGTATGATGAAATATGAGCAAAAAAAATACTGGAAATAATTTTTAAGTTCCTATCTTTACCGCTGGGGTGAGTGGTCGCTATGCTGCACAATTCAGGTCAGAAATTAAGTTTTTATATGCTATGTAATATTGTCTATAAATTTTGTCATAACAATTTTTTTGTAGTTACCAGGGTTAAAGCGTGGGGAAGGGTAACGACTTAAAGTATTTAAGAGGCTGTGACTTCGGTCTGCGTTAACCGAATTTAACAATCTATGGCTTGTTTTAAAGAACTTTTTATCCTGATTAAATGTTGATATAAAAATTATTAAAATTAATGCGTGAAATTGATAATAGAGGGCACTTTTAAAAAAATATATTTCTAGCTTCGATTTCTTAATAAATTTGAACGCAAGTATCCAACCATTTTAACTTTATTCTATAGCTAACTAGTTAGTAAAGAGAACTGCAAAAACCGCAAGTCGTTTCCTCTTCTGTCTTAAAAGTTATCGCAAAAATAGTGGAATAGTGTAATTCTATTTCGGCTTTTAGCAAAGTTTTGCAATTTTCCTTTTATTAAAACGTTGAAATCCTACAGGAGTAACTTTTTTTAATTATATTTATTAATTTAAGACTTTGTAAAAAGCTATAGAATAGAGTTGAAATGGTTAGATGCATGCATTTAATTTTTTTTTTAAACGAAACTTGAAATATATTTTTTTAAAAGTGCCCTATATTATTAAGGGCACGAATTATTCTTAATAATATTTATACAAACTTCTTTAAAATAAGCCATATTTTTGTTAAATTCGGTTAACGCAGACCGAAGTTACAGCCTTTTAAGTACTTTTAGTCGTTATCCTTCTCCACGCTGTTACCATGATAACAAAAAAAATTGTTATTACAAAATTTATAACGTGCGAGCAAAAATTATTTACATCAAAAGGGCTTGGATTAAAAAACGTAGAGGTACAAAATTAACAAAGTAAGAATATACAGAAAGAAAACGAAAAATAATTACATGTATTCTGAGAATTCACATAACCGGAGAGGTGGAACCAGGCTTCATCCAAAAAAATGTCAGGTCTAATAAATCATTTATTTCCAATAAATTTTGGGTAAACCATTGAGAGTAATTCCTGCGTCTTTTAAAATCTGCGACTTGTATTTTTTGGAATACTGGCACTTTATAAGAAAATAAATTTAGCTGCTTCTTAAAAATAGCCCCGCATGTTCCATAAGATCTTCCCACTTCTTGGCACAGGCGTCTTATACAATTTGTTGGCGTATTTTGCGTTATTTCACGAACGTTTGCAACAAGTTCTTCTGTTCTTACAGATGGTCTTTCTGCTCCTTTTTTGTGTTGTATAGAACCTGTTTCCCTAAACACAGCCACGGTTCTTTTCAGGCAATGATAAAATCTAACACCGTTTCGAAAATACGAACCATGAATGTTTTGTGCTGTTCCGTAAAGTCCATTGTGTGAATTGTTCAAGAAATTCGAAAAAGTAGCGATGAATCAAATTACTTGTAACGACTGTTAAAGATGACGGAATATCTGACTGATTGTTAATTCGGGTAGTTACTGACACCCAACAGGTATTAAGCTCTACGGCTAAGCATTACGTCCTTAGATGCAAGGCCCTCTTTGATGCAAATCATTTTTGCTCGCACGGTAGAGGATATTACAGAGCATATAAAAACTGAATTTCTAATCTACATTGTATGGCAGTTATTAGTAGAAATTAATCGTAACATAGTGATTACGCATCCTAGCGGTAAAATTAGGAACATAAAATTTATTTCCAGTGTTTTTTTTTGCTCATATTTTATAAAGAATTTTTTACCCTAAATTCGTACCACGTATGGTTTTGGAGTACAACCACTCGCCACCCGTCGTGGATCACCCTGTTTAACGAGTCAAATAATTTTGACAACAAATTTTATTTTTTGCTTTTATTAATTATTAATCAAATAATTTTTATTTTAACTTAAAACTGTAGGTAATAATTAAGACGGTTATTTGGGCGCTTCAAGTGTGTCACTACTATTTGCTGTTAAATATACACCATATGCCATCATTGCTAAAATAATATTTAATAAAAATACTATTATTGTTCTGGCACAGCGATATTCTAGTATTTTTCCGATACAACGCCATGGAAAATGTTTGTTATATTCTTGTTTCTCTATACAGGGTGTTACAAATTCGACATACCAGCATTGGAATCTCGGTAACCATAGGAGTTAGAGAAACAGTTAAATGGGGACAAAGTTGTGCACTTCGGTGCTGATTATAATGCCGCTTTAAAAGTTTTCAAATACCGAATACTTCCGATTTTATTCGAAGAAAACCGAAATTTTGCAAAATCGTTTTTATTTTTTCCTGAGCTCATTTGACTATGTAGCTATTTAAAAATAAGTGACAGTTTGTCATTGCCACTTTTTCTCCTCAACAAAATGACGTTACTAAACTAAAGATCCGCCGTTTCGTCTCCGAGCAGCCATTACCAACTTAACTTTTTTAAATACGGACCTGAATTTTTTTTGACCGATTTTTAAACCCTCCTACCCTCAAAATGTAATGGCGATATTACTTTCTCATAATGATGAATTGTCCTTACTAATTTTTTTAAATTCATATATTTTACACTTCTTGTCAGTCCGGTCCTGGCAACGAATCGCAATACTTTATTTTATTTAACACATTCATATATACCTAAGTAATATAATTTATTTTATAAGAATTTTCTAATAATTCTAAAGTAGCTAATAATTATAAATCCTAATTTTCTAAATGTTCAAATAGTCAAAATTCTTTTTGGTTATTACATATTACATGTATTACTTAAATACCTAACATGAACTTTAGACAAACTTTTTCATGAAACTTATTTGTAAAGGTTTTAAATAAAATAAAGTTTTTAATTAATATTGATGATTCGTTGCCAGGACCGGACTGACAAGAAGTGAAAAAAATATGAATTTAAACAATAAGCAAGAACAATTCATCTATGAGAAAGTAATATCGCCATTACATTTTGAGGGTAGAAGGGTTTAAAAATCAGTTTAAAAAAATCCATGTCCGTATTTAAAAAAGTAAAGTTGGTGATGGCCGCTCTGAGACGAAACTGCGGATCTTTAGTTTAGTAACGCCATTTTGTAGAGGAGAAAAAGTGGCAATGACAAAGTGTCATTTATTTTTAAATAGCTAGTCAAATGAGCTCAGGAAAAAATAATGCACGAATTTGCAAAATTTCGGGTTTCTTCGAACAAAATCGGAAGTATTCGGAATTTGAAAACTTTTAAAGCGGCATTATAATCAGCACCGAATTGCACAACTTTGCCCCCCATTTAACTGTTTCTCTAACTCCTATGGTTACCTAGATTCCAATGCTGGTATGTCGAATTTGTAACACCCTGTATATAAAAATGCTGTTTATTTCTGTTTTATATAAAAGGCCATAACTGATAGAGCCTTTAAAGTATTCTAAAAGAGCCTTTCTTGTTAACTACTAAAAGGAATATTACTGTAGATTCAATTAGTATTTAAGAAATACAAACTTTTTAGGAAGCTATTGGTAGACACATTATATTAAGAAAATCATATACATTCCTATACATAAGTAGCTTTTTCAAATAAAATGTTTGTCTTCAAGATTGACACAAATCTTAAATTTTCATGCGAATGACTTTACGAACTTTGTGGTGTACAGAAGTAAATTTGTAGGCTGACGCAGCAGATAAAAACCTAGTTTCTTCATAATGGAAATCCTATTTTATGGTGTTATTTTTAGCTATTGTTGTTACGTCAATTGGTCAGCAAAAACAAACAGACTAGGGGGTCTATTACACCGGTCACTAAATAAATATTTGAGTCTGGGTTTAATATTATGCTATTTTCAAATTTCCTGTTAAAGATAACCATAGATATTTACCTTTAGATAAGCAAATAATAATCACGAAAGTGGCAAATTTATGGCCTCGCGCATGTAAACAAAGCTACACACGATTAGACATGCGCACTGCAACATTATCATTTGACAAATGGAAAAATAGACAGGTCCGGGCTTAAAAATTTAATTTCTTTCTCAAGAAATTGTAAAAGTTGACTATTAATTTATTTTTAAGTGTGAACAGCTAAAATTTGCCCCAAATTCTTGCCAAAAAATTAGAATTTCTTCTCAATTTTTGATCAAGTTTGGAAATAAGATAGTAATTTCTGACATTTTTAGTAGTTGCAAACTATATTAGAAAAGTTTATCTCTGATAGGACCATTTTGAGGATAGAAAATTGTTTTTAAGGGTTTGTTTCCAAAATTTGTTTAAAAATGATTCGTCGTCGTGTTTTTAGTTCAAAAAGGAAGATAATAAGTCAATTAAACTATTAAACTTATAAAATCGAATATAAAAACAAACAAAACCAGCAAAATAACAAACCTTCGATGTTATCGCGTATATACGTAACCTCAAATTAAATATTAGCTGGTATTTAACTTGTATTTATTTTTACAATTTGGCAAAAACTTGGGTACGTGTAAAATACTTTCAAGCACAATTTCTTATTCAAGAATTTGAAAAAGTTTTTGCCCTAGATCTTGACCCTTGGATTAATATAAACATACCGAATTTACTTTTTTTTTTTATATAATATAGAAAAAAGTGTCTTTTAAACTTTTTGAAGCAATATATGGCCTGAAAAATTGGTGTACCTAGGTAATTAGATTGTAGGCAAATTTATGGCATTGATCATGTAAACAAAACCACACAGGAATCCAGAGAGAAATCTAAAACACAACAACGAAATGGCGCCGAGCCGGTTATGGAGCATATTTTGAGCATGTCGCTAAAAAAGAACAGGCCGATAACAAGGGGTTTATGCGCATGCCCGATGTTGCTTGGAGGAAAGGTAGCTGACCGGCGAGCCATGCGCTGAGACGTATTTTTTCACCCATAAAACGTAACTTTTGTTTGCGCAGGAGATAAGCTGTACCTATCTAAAAGTAAATGTCTATATGAAAAAAACACAAGAAAATGTCAAATGGCGAATAGGCGAATGTGTCACTAGTGATTTCTCCTCAACATCGAAAAGGGAAGAATAGCACCAACATCTATTATTCAGAGCTTCCTTTAAGAGTCTACCATTTACTCGAAACCCTCTGGCCTCTAAACCTATCGAATTTATTTCAAGATTTATTTGTATATTTAGAAATAATTTTTAAAACACACACACCCTTTGACCAATGATAATCATGCATAATCAAACCCCAGACTTAAAATTCGTGTTGACCGGGGTGATATTATATAGTCGCTCTACCTACTATAAGCGATTAACCATAAGGGACACGACCTCTGATGGCAGCTTTTAAAGCTCTCGAGGCTGCCAGCCAATAAAAAATTTCAAAAATGTTATCAGCTGTGATGTTTTCATGACTTTTTCGTGGTAACTGACAAAGCTTTAAAATTTGACAGCTAATAATTTTATCGTATGTTAAATTCACATAAAGTTTTAATGCCAAATGTCAAGACTTGTCATTGTGTAGTTACTTTAGATTTCACCAACTTACTAAATTTCTTATACAGCTGAGATTGGTCAGTGTTTTTCCTTTTTCTTTTCTGGAATTGTTCGGCTAACTCTTTTTATTTCTATCTCTTTTTAATCGTATGAAATAATACAAGATAGACATACTTTGTGTGCAGTACAATTATACTAATTTAATTTAGCCATTAGAAATTTATATTTTATGAGTTGCTGCAGTATTTGACAAGTATGGCAGAACTGAAATGTCACCGCGTTAAAAGTTTATGTGAATTCAACTATAATATCATAAGAGAGAAAATTTTGCCGATACAAAATTTTCCCGCGAATGATATTCGACAAGACTATTTCACGAGAAAACAATAAAAACACACTGTTTATTTAGCAAACTAGAAACTTTATTTATTTATCACTAATAATAAACGTACCGTTGTTATAAGTAATAGTTTGTCCATTCTTTTCTATCAAAGCATGGTATTGGGTATTATTGACTTGCATTTGAGAAGTTAAAGGTCCACATGCTTCATTTGTTGTTCTGAGATTTTCTATGAGCTTCAGATGATGACTAGGATCTAGCTGCAGATATGGTTTTAGGGAATTTGCGTTTGAGTGGCCTGTTAACTTAATCAGCTCTTGTTCCCCAACACCTTGTTTAAATAGGGCAGACACAGCGGAAGATCGATGAGAATGATTTGCTATTTTATACTTCTTCGTATCTGTTCCAATTCTTTCCGCTGAAGTTTTGGTCCACTTAGATACTGTATTTATTCCTAGGTGAGTATTTTTGAACCAACATCCCTTCTGCCAGTTTGTATGAACGGAGAGAAATAATCTGTCTGTGGAAATGTTTGGTCCTCTTTTTTCCGATAATTTTAAAAATAATCTTACAGGGCATAAGTCTTTGTTTGATGAATTTCTTACCAACCATTTACTGTTTGTCAATCCTTTTGACCCACCTTGAGCTGTCTTGGAAAATATGCTGTTATATGCAATTCGTCCGGTAAATTCTCTCATGCTATCAAACTCCTTTTGAAAATATTGAATTTTGTAATTTACGGCCTCATTGCCTCTCTAAGCTAGTTGAAATGTAGCTTTGCATTATTGTTAGTAAATCTTTGGTAGATAATGCTTTTGAACCTACTTTTCTCTTTTCCTGACAACTGTGGAGCTGCTTGCTCTTCGCGTCTCTTGCCATTCGCGCATTTTTAAAGGAAATATCCGTTAAAGGGTCAATCTTTATTTCGTATTCTGTAAAATACATTTCTTGAATCATTTTTGCTGTAGTGTTCCATATAGCCTTTACAGAAGATTCTTTATAGTCTTCGCCATTATCCTTCTTCATATTAAAGGCGTAATCTCCGAGGATTTTCGCCAGTTCCATCACAGTAGTACATTTTTCCAGTTTATAATTTCTTACCATTAGAAACTCTGACAACTGTGCCCAAATTGAGTTCTTGGATTTCCGTGTGTTAACTGTAATATTTTCAGCTATCGATTTTTTTATTTCTTGGATAGATTGGCACCCAAATCTTGCATTTTAGTTTAAATAGCTCATATTTTGTCTTTTTCAAACCAGGAAGACATTTGTCAGACTAACAATAGTTTTAACCTGACATCTATCAAAATTATGCCGCTGAAAAACCATCTTGTTGATTTTGTCCAGGTGTATATAATTAAGAGTTTTTCCACTAGAAAACAGGCCGTTGCTATGATATTTTGCCAGTATAAAACACTCTAGTGAAATAGTCGGTATTATTATTGTATTAGTTCGAAAAGTTTTTGATTGGTAGGCAGCCAACAGCGTTTATCGTAACCGTTATCGGGCGCTGGGTTCAAATGGTAAATTTTCAATTGGGATATCGGAAACTGTAAACTGTAGGGGAGGGTGGGGCAAGTTCGCCATACGGGGCAAGTACGCCAATGCGATTTTCTTAACATCGGAGCAGTTCGGGAAAGTCCGGATGTTGTCAAAACTGATGCACCGGATCACCCATATGTTAATTCAAAAGAAACCGTTGGCCTAGACAGACGCACGTGGTTACAGTTGAGCATTTTCGTATACCGAAGTTTTCGGTATAAGAGTTTACAAATATTCTAGAACTAGTTTCACAGTTTTAAAATTTATTTAAGCAGTGCTAATATTGATTGATTAGGTACTTTATTTTTGACCTAAACTGGACTTTCATCTTTCTTTCCCCTGGCTCTTCATATGTGATCTATGTAGAAATTAAAATGTGTAGATCATTGGCTAACTTACCCCACTAGGTGGGGCAAGTACGTTTTTTGCAACAAATATGTTTTGTTTTTATATTATTTTTAGATATTGTTTTTTGCTTTAGATTACTGCTCCAGTTAATTATTATTATACCAAAGAGTCGAGTAAAAACGTAAACATATGACTTTTATTTTATTTTTAGTATTTTACCACCATTGAAAGGTTAAGGTGGCTAAGTTGCCCCACCCTCCCCTAAGTTACTGCGATTGACATATATTTTGTCATGTGTCGTGTGTCACCTTTCCTTTACTACTTATACATGTCTACAGCGTACACATTTTTTTAAATCAAACCTTTACTTACAGTTTCAGATATCACAATAATATAAATTTACTTTTAAAACATATTTTACGAAATTGGTACACAATGTCTTTTTATTATGGAGTGATGCTTTCCAAATCAAATAATTCAAATGTCTTACTATTTACAACTGATTCAATTTCAGGCATACAGCTAGGGGACAGTGGGGCGACCCCTAAAAATCTTACGTTTGATCGATAAAATAAAGACTGTGAACTTTAGTACATGACACAGTGAAAGGGAAATTAAATTTTACAATAATTATATTAAACATATTTTGGTGCCATATTTTTTCCTGTGAGCTTCCCCAAAAACGAAATAGTGGCAAAAAGCCCGTTAGGATTAATATTATAATTGTAAAAAAAAAATAGTCTACGCGCGGATACTTAGAAAAAAGATGCTGTGCTCGATTTCATATAATATGTTTCCTGTGATCGCAATAAGTTTCGGTAAATGTCATTCCGTACCTAATTATATTTACATATATTCTTTATTGTTTTAATTTTCGAAGCAATAAATTTTGTGAATTTATCTGGAGTAATAATTATTTCACCTTTAAAATTTACTGCGATAGATTTTCGGGGTCAAAAATTGAATTAGTCTGGACATTAACAAGGTTCCGGAATCAACAATAGATGGCGGTTGTTATTTAATTTTTACATTATAGTTGAATTCTCAACGTCGTTCGATTTATTGCCAACCTATAACCTATTTCGCGTTATTTTTTTAAGTTTATTATTTTATTGACTAACATTTAAATAAAATCAGTATCGTCGGCACATTACTTAGGTACCTAATATCTGATATACTACAAAAATATCAATTTATTTTATTGCTAATTTTGGGAGAATTGTATAGTGAAATAACAATGAAATAATAATGTTAAAAAAAATCTTACCCGATATTTTTCGCTCTACAATTCTCCCAAAATAATTTATAAAATTCCTTAATATTTATTTAATATGTCAATTATTACCCATAGAATATG
Organism: Polydrusus pterygomalis; assembly: GCA_963969555.1. NCBI lineage: Eukaryota > Metazoa > Arthropoda > Insecta > Coleoptera > Curculionidae > Polydrusus > Polydrusus pterygomalis. The sequence goes on from OZ018379.1 coordinate 30,348,761, forward strand.
CAGTCGATATTATTGATTTTATTTAAAAATTTTGTGTAAGTAAAAGCTAGAAAAACATAATGATGTTAAAAAAAAATCTTACCCGATATTTATGTGTAGGTGGTAGGATATTTGGTTATGTTGTTTCCGAACTACAGATTTGTACCGTGCGAGCAAAAACTATTTGCATCAAAGAGGGCCTTGCATCTAAGGACGTAATGCTTAGCCGTAGAGCTTAATACCTGTTGGGTGTCAGTAACTACCTGAATTAACAATCAATCATTTATTCCGTCATTTTTGACAGTCGTTACAAGTAATTTGATTCATCACTAATTTTTCCAATTTCTTGAACAATTGACACAATGGGCTTTACGGAACAGCACAAAACATTCATGGTTGAAGCGTATTCGAAACGGGGTTAGAGTAAATGGTGAGTGGCAACACAATCCTGGTTTGTGCATGGACGATTTTCAGAAACATTTTCCTAAAGTTGCTTTTATTGCTGGGAATTTTTATCATTGCGTAATAAGAACCGTGGCTGTGTTTAGGGAAGCCGGTTCTATACAACACAAAAAAGGAGCAGGAAGACCATCTGTAAAAACAGAAGAACTTATTGTAAATGTTCGTGAAATAATGCAAAATACGCCAACAAATTGTATAATACGCCTGTCTCAAGAAGTGGGAAGATCCTATGGAACATGCAGAGGACTATTCTTAAGAAGCAGCTAAATTTATTTCTTTATTAAAGTGCAAGTATTCCAAGAAATACAAGCCGCAGAAGAGACGTGTGAATTTATGCTTGGAGCATGGCGGTGGCCAATTTCAGCAATTTATGTAATTATTTTTCTTTTTCTTCCTGTATATTCTTACTTTGTTAATTTTATAAACAACAAAATAAATTTGTATTTGTCTACTTATTTTATTACTCATTAGTTTGGCATATCATGTCCTCAGGCACGTAGCCAGGATTTATTTTCGGGGGGTGTTCACCGAGATTGCGCAAAAAAGAAAGCGCCGCAGGCGAAAATTTTTTGGGTGCCACGCCCTTTTTTGAATCATGGTGCTTGGTTTTCAAGTGGGAAAAATTAAAAAAACACAACACAAAAATTCTCAAGAAAAGCACAAAAACAAACCCGGTAATAATTAAGGTGCTTGGGTATCGTGCTTCAGGGGGGAAGGGGAAATTGTCCGCCCCCCCTATACCCGCGCCTGCATTAAAAAAAATCTGATTTTTTTCATATTGGGTTTATATTGTATTAACATTTTAAACAAATATGTATTTTTATTATTATATAGGTGCTATATCTACTAGGTATACATGACAAACTGCCACGAAAAAAATTTAATAGTGTAGGAAAAATGTTTAATGTGTCCTATATTGTCGAAATCAGAGCTCTAATAATATATGGATATTTCGAATAAAATTCATTTTTTTTTGTAAGTTTTATAAGTATGATCTCGAGTTTCGGGGGGGGGCCCTCCCCTAGCTACGTGCCTGCATGTCCTAATATGAATTTGACACAAGGGCGGATCCAGGGGAGGGGGGATCATGGGGGTCATGACCCCCCCCCCCCCCTGGGCGGTTTACATTTCAACATACGTAAAAACTATTGTGGAGTCAAAAAGAGTGAGTTCATATCCCAGTGCACATTTTTTCTACAAATTGAAAACACTGTTATTTTACGGCGTCGTGCAAAAAGGAATTCGTTACCTACTCATTTTCATTGTGAAAGGAACTTCATTAATAAGATTATAATTTAGGATTATCTCTAAAAAATGTACTAATAAAATCTCTAGTTTTGTATATTTCAGGAGTTGGTTCTCTAAACCTACGTTCTTTTTTCATTAAAAACTCGGCGACTGCTGGTCTTGGATCAAAATGGGCTGTTCCAACTCCATTCAACGACACTAAGAGGCGATCATTCATTGTATCTTCCTTTAAAAAAATTCTTCCTGGCGTTTTTAATTTGTTTTAATGGGAAATAATCCTCTCAGTAGTCATTGAATGAGGACTTATTAGCAATAACGAGACTAAAAGCTTTTGTAATATATCCTTAGTGCAAACTATAAGTTTTCTTAATTTATTAGCAAGTCTGGTGCCTTCATTGGGAGTATCAATTTCTGAAATTTCTTGAATTAAAGGCCAGCAATCACACACGGATGTCGCAAAATTGGACACTTCCTCTGAACCGAAGAGATTCTCAACTAATGGTCGGCCTGTGGACATCATTTCAGCTTCGGCACAAATAAGGTTTATCATATTTTTAATTGTTTTATCTTCTTCCTCTAAAAACCTCTAAAAAATTTCGCCTGCGGCGCTATTTGACCCCCCCCCCAGAATTAATTTCTGGATCCGCCCTTGATTTGACAAAATGTTAACCTAGATTTGGTTAGATATCGTCCCCATATCATAGTGATCTAAACCAAGCCCTACGTTTTTTAATCCAATCCCGCTTTGATGCAAATAATTGTTGCTCGCACGGTAATATATAGGTATTGAAAAAGACAAGTACTTATAGTGTCGCTCAGACCGACCAAGCGAGCCCCACTTTCAAAGGGGCCCTAGGCAGCGGCGCACCCAGGATTTTATGTTAGGGGGGGCCCGCCAACCAGTGCTGGAAGCAAATTTTTTAATAAACTTTTAAGTTACGCATTTTTCTAGAACTTTGGAGCTTTTTTAACAGGTACTCTTGCAGGGAAGATCGCAATAGCCTAGTCATGGGAGTCGTTAAACGGTTTCTTAGGGGGGGGGGGCATTGGCAGCTTGTGACTTGTTAATTTGGGGGTGTACTAAAAGCCTGCTGTAGGCGAAATGCGCCGCAGGCGAAATTTTTTAAGACCACGCCCAAATCTGGTCAATAATTTAAATATTTTTAAAATTTATGATTACCTTCTTATTCTATTGAAAATGAAATAAGATAAAAAATAGAAAGGCTAATTTATTTTTCATTAGTGGGTACATTGTTTAAAAGTAAAGTTCATTCATCTGTTTTTATTTGCAGCAAACTTATCAATAACAATAAAGTCCCTAGATTTACACTTTGTGGTATGTATCAAGTTAATTTCGAGAGTTTAGGTCTTCCCTTAATTTTAATTTCAATTTTTTGCTCAATACTTAATGAGCTAAAATTGTTTCTCAAACATTCATAGTCGTTTTGGCATTAAAACTGTTTATTTTTATTAAAATAAGTCTTTACTACCCCAAAATAATAACAAAAATATAAAGGAAAACTCGAAATAATAAATTCATAAATTCAATCAAACCATATTAATCCTCAATAAGTCAACTTCCAGGGGGAGGGGGGGGGGGGGCAAATGCCCCACCTGGCCCCCCTCAAACGAGGCCCGTAAGGTAAATCTAAGAAAATTGACTTTTTAAAATACTTATCCACTTTTATAATTTTTATTTCATTGGGGGTTTTGGGGGGGGGCCAAGGCCCCCTTGCCCCCCCCCTGGGTGCGCCACTGGCCCTAGGCCTAAGTCGCCCTAAGTATTGGGAAAGTAGGCCCTGGCCAAAGTGAGACGGTCAAAGCAACTACAAAAGTAGTTTTGGCCAAAATTTCCCTTATTTTTATAAAACTGTCTGTGCGACAACAAGAATTTCTAATATTCCGTGCACTAATTAATACAATCTTATATTTTTAGACCAATTAATTATTCCTACGGCAAATTTGATAAAAAAAACCCATCAAAACCATTTAAATAACATATGACACACTGTATACGTACTTATAATAATAGTTTCATCCCCCTCTAATGTAAGCTCAGGTAGAAAGTTTGTGCTTTGTGATATCTTTCTAATCTTCGAAGTTTATTTTCGACCTTTTTAGTACACAGTAGTATATTTGACGTAGAGTTGTTTATCAGTCTTATCAGGAACGATTTCGTTGTCAGGTCAGTTAACTTTAAAATTACTTTTAGTATTTGTTTTACTTTTGTTATGTTCATACGTGCTTACAAATTAACAAAAAAACATTTGTTTTGCATTGCATAGTGTTGTTAATGAATACTACAGGTTAGAAATATAACTAGCTACTAGTAACTTATCCTTATCTTTTACTAATTTAGTTATTATATTATTCTATTATTATTTTTTATTATTATCTGAGACAAAGAATATTATCTAAAAAAATGATCAGGCTATTAATATCTAAAATAAATAGGGAACGGTAAAACCAGTTTTAAAAGTTGTTTTTCTAAACAATTGCCAATATGTTAATGTTAATTTAGTTATTGTTTCAATAATTCAAAAGTGAACATAATAGTGTATAAAAGTTTGAGCAAGAACTTTCATGGTCACGATCACTGATTACACTAAAGAAATAAAACCTTCTACTAATTATGTCGCTTATATCTATTGTTGTTTATCCGCCGGATAATTGATGCGATATACTGATCGTGTAAAGGATTTTAAAATTTTATCTAATTATTATATTAACAAAATATTATAAACATTACATTAAACCTATTTTTTCCATAAACAAATTAATTTACAGCATAATTTGCTGTCGCTTGGCAAGCGGAAAGATTAAGTTACTATTAACACGTCAAAACTGCAACCAAATAATAAATAATTTAAATAATAATCGTAGTCTCTTTGTCTGACAAAAAGAAAATTTACTAATTTATACTAAACTATCAGCAAAAGCAAATACTAATCTGCATTTGGTTATCTATTCACCAACGTCACTACCTGTTCTTATCAACTTATACAGCATAATATCAAATTTTAATAATATTAATCGGATGGTCTGTGTCGGTAGAATGATAAGGCATTAATATGGGAAAATACACGATTGCTATAAGTACCTAAATATAGTACTTAAGGTGGGTCACGTAAGCATCCAGGATATACAAATATATCTGGCAAAAACATAATGACATAAGACGTACATTTTTTTATTGGAATAATTTACTTGAATTAGATTATTTACATGCTAAGACACTACAGAGAAATTACTGAAGTAATAATATTTTAAAATTCTAAAAGTTAGCTTTAAAAAGAAAGTAGATAGGGTAGAGCTAAAAAGAGAGGGGAAACGTTATGATCTTAAAAGGACTCCGTAGACTTTGAGAACGCGATTTCTTGTTGCAGATATTTATCAATCGATTAGGAAAAAAATGTTGTATAAAAAGGTTTTAGAAATTAAAGAATATTGGAAAGTCCTTTTTTTGTGATAATATATGCAGGGCAGTAACTAGGAATTGATTTCGAGGGGGTGGGGTTTAAGTTTCTTGGCGATCCATGGAAAATCTTTATCATCTTCACTTAAGTTCAGGTCTTTATTTTGAAATGAAATAACAGAGCCTTAGCTTAAACGACCAAGACACAAAAAAGTCAAAAAATAAACAACATTTTGTTGTAATAACAATAAGTTCTAATATGTAGTTGTGCTTTTGTTAATTGTGTGGAGTGCGAAATTCTTTCCCCGTTCGTCGCTATTTCGAGGGGGGAGGCGGGGGTTAACCCCCCTAATCCCCCCTTGGGTACGACCCAGCATATTATACAGTAATACGTGACCAGTAAAGTCCGCATCATATGGGATTTTTTTTATTAATAGATTTATTCGAAATTTGACTTTGAAATCAAGTTCTGCTTCGATCGAGATAAAAAAAAATAGTAGGTAGTCACGTGATTCGCATTATCTGTCAAATTTTAATTTTCTCCGAAAAATAATTCAACAGAGGAGTTATCTCTGAAAGTATCGAAAAAAGTTTTTAGAAAAAGTTTTTTAAAATGCAGTTTCTAATCCACATGCAAAATTTCAGCTGCATAAGATAATTTGAATTTTTACCTACCACTAAAATTTATTTTCCACATAATGAACACTTTACTGAGGACGCTGTGTTCTTTTTTGTCTTAATATTAAGGTGTATTATTTTCAGACACAAACTACGTTTTCAAAAATACTTATTTTATGAAGTTACCTTATACAGGGTCAGAAGCAAATAAACTTTGCATCACATGCGACATGCGACTAAATTTTAATAGCCCAATTTTGATTTTGTAGAAAAACACACATTTAATATGGCGCAAATTTAAAGAAAATGTATCTGAAATAAAGCCTTGTCAAAACTAAGAAGTTTTATGTAGGTTGCGTTGAGTATTATTTTGCAAAAGTGGTGCAATTTACAAAATATGGGTAAAAAATCAAAATTATCTTATGCAGCCAAAATTTTACATGTGGGCTAGAAACTGCATTTAAAAAAACTTTTCTAATAACTTTTTCGATACTTTTAGAAATAACCCCACTTTTGAATTATTTTTTGAAAAAAATTTAAATTTTACAGATAATGCGAATCACGTGACTACTATTTTCTTGCTTAATTTTCATCTCGATCGAAGCATAACTTGATGCCGTAGTCAAATTTCGAATAAAGTTATTAATAAAAAAAAAATCGGTATGATGCGGACTTTAATGTATGTATGTATATTAGATACATTTTGCAACAAATATTGACTTTCCAACATTCTGTAATTAATTCTAACTCTTTCTATAAACAATTTTTTAGAAATCATTACAGTTATTTTATAAACTGGAATACTTTTGTCTAATAAAATTAATGACGACGCCATTGGGAAGAACAGTTTTAGTAAACATATTAGGTCATATTTGTATTTTGTAATATTTCTCGCGATAAATTGTTTTCTAAAAATCTGGCAGTCCACTACAATTTAATATCGAAATTATTTATTCGAATAAATTTATTCCAATAATAAAAATCGTTCTAGAGTGTCACTAACCTTTCCTCGAAACAATTAAAAAGACTCCGCGAAAGCAGAAAAGTTTGAAATCATGAGATCAGATACTTAGCACGTCATCCTTATCTTTGTTTTGATAACTTTAATGAAAAAGAACACGAAACCAAACTCAACAGATCATCCAGGTAGAGACCGGGCGGCGCGGCGGGTCGACCTTCGGCGAACCCCTGCGACTGGTCAATTTAATGTGACGTAGATGTAGTAGTTTTGCGAGTATTTATTATTGTGTAACTATCAGACAGGGAAAACCTACTTACCTATTTTTTCACTTTATACATTTCATATTCAAAAAGCTGCTTTCGCAAAGATACGTACTTCCCAGCCTTCAGCACATAATAAGACTTAAGTTTTACAGGTTGGCGTAACGTTCTCGAAGTAGCTCTAAAAAGTCCATGCAATCCTATTTCAGTTCTTTCACTGCAAATCACACAATTTTAGTCTGCTCGTTATAGTAAATCGCCGAGTAAAAACTGAAATTCCTGGTTCTGTTCGCTAAATCGATGTTCAATTTTTTCTGCAATTGTTTAAATGTATTTTATACCGTGCGAGCAAAAATTATTTGCATCAAAGAGGGATTGGATAAAAAAACGTAGGGCTTGGTATAGATCACAATGATATGGGGACGATATATATCAATGTCTGATCGAAAACTGATTAATCTGTCGTCGAAAAAATTGCGTAAGTAGTTAATAGTTTCGGCGGCTGTATGGGCGGTTGCACTGTCCTGTTGAAAATATCCAAAACGTAGTTCGTCGTCAAGTAATTGTTCCACGAATGAATTCAAAATATTGTCTCTATACCGCTGTGCTGTAACTGTGTCATGGAAAAAAATAGGACCAACAATTCTTCTTCGGGCCAATTGTATAGGTATGAATTTACCTTAGGGCTTAGAGTTAAACCTAAGTTTAATCCTAGAGTTAATTCGGTGAGTTAACCCATGATAACATGTTTTGCCAGTTGTATGGGTTTGTGTTAAGAAAGTCTTATTTAAACTAGCTGCTAACTTCAGTATGATATAAGGTCAGTAATATCTAAATCATCTTCATCATCCGAAAGAAAATCATTAACAATATCAAAGGCGTCCGTAATAATTTTAAATACCTAATAAAATAAAAAATATATAGGAATCATGTAAATAAATTAGGTTATTGTTGTAAAATAACAAAATACGCCATTTTCAGGCTTCTAATCCCGAGATTGTAGGTTAACTCATACCCGATCCACGAGTTGAGGGTTTATCCTAGAATAGGGAATAACCTTTGCCTATACAATGTATTTTTATACTTATCCCCCGATTAACTCTAATTTTTTAGTTAACCTAAACCTATACAATTGGCCCTTCGGGAAACAGCTAACCAGACACCAATTTTTTGAGGGTGCAATGTGTGGACTCTACAAAAAAATGGGGATTTTCACTACTCCACATGCGTGTATTCTGAGAATTCACATAACCGGAGAGGTGGAACCAGGCTTCATCCGAAAGAAGTGTCAGGTCTATAATAAATCATTTCTTTCCAATAAACTTTGGGTAAACCATTGAGAGTAATTCCTGCGTCTTTCAAAATCTGCGGCTTCTATTTCTTGGAATACTTGCACTTTATAAGGAAATAAATTTAGCTGCTTCTTAAGAATAGTCCTGCATGTTCCATAAGATCTTCCCACTTCTAGGGACAGGGGTCTTATACAATTTGTTGGCGTATTTTGCATTATTTCACGAACGTTTGCAACAAGTTCTTCTGTTCTTACAGATGGTCTTCATGTTCCTTTTTTGTGTTGTATAGAACCTGTTTCCCTAAACACAGCCACGGTTCTTTTCAGGAAATGATAAAAACAAACAGTATTCTCAGAGGTTATTACAGTTAAAAAGGGCGTACCACAGGGTTCTATATTGGGGCCCATTTTATTTTTGATATTTGCTAATGATCTCAACAAGAAAATTGACATTTCATCTCTGTATCAGTTCGCTGATGATACGTCATGCATAGTGTCCTGTGCGAGCAAGATTTTACTATCAACAAAATCTACTGAGATTGCGGCAAGTGTATTAGAATGGTCTTCAGCCAATAATCTTATTTTAAATACCAAAAAAACCTGTTTAATTGTTTTTCGAGGAAATAATTCTAATGAATCTTTTATACGTCCCTATTGAAGGAAAAAGTATAGGGCAGGCACAATCTGTCAAGTTTCTAGGAGTCACTTTGGATGAGAGACTTTAGTGGACACAACAGGTCAACGTCGTTGTAAGTAAAATCAGCAAGGCAGCATACGCTGTTCGTTTTTTGCATCACCAGGTTAGTTTGAATGTTGTAAGAATTTTTTATATGTCCGGTGTGCAATCTGTGATTGCATATAGTATCATGTTTTGGTACCGTGCTTCGGTTGCAAATGCACATAGAGTTTTTGTGATGCAAAAGAGAATAGTAAGAATTATGTTGGGGATGCATTATCGGGATTCTTGTAGAGGTAAATTTAAACAGCTAAACATCATGACTGTGCCATCTCTCTTTATATATAGCTGTGCTGTATTTGTCAAGTCAAATCCTGGTGTTTTTGTTCGAAATAGAGATGTTTATGATAACATTCAAACTAGGGGTAGAAATGACTTGCTAACACCGGCTTACCGAACATCTCTATTTCATAAGGGTCCTCTCATGAGTTGCATTAAGGTATATAACTCTTTACCTGATAATCTTAGGGCCATCAGGGGCAGTAAACTGTTTAAGCGTCACTTAAAGACCTTTTTAATTGACAAAGAATTTTACACGCTTAATGATTTTCTTCTTCTGAACACATAATTAGTGAAGTGTCAGTTTGCTGCTCCGGTTTTTGTTTTTGAACTGTTACTTTTATTGTTTATTTTGTCTTAAAGTTTTTATTTTTTGTCTTGATTGTCTTATTGACTTTTTGTGTATGTGTAGGTATATATTATATATAATAGGGTATTCTTCAGTTTGAATATAATTGTTGTTTGACTATGTACTGTGAGATTGTTAGTTATCTTAGTAATTTTTTCCACTGACGTTGTCAATGTTCACTCGTGAATGATTTATTATGACAATAAAGATATTATTATTATTATTATTATTATTATTATTATTATTATTATTATTATTAAAATCCCCAGCAATAAAAGCAACGTTAGGAAAATGTTCGTGAAAATCGTCCATGCATAAACCCGGATTGTATTGCCACTCACCATTTACTCTAATCCCGTTTCGAAAATACGCTTCAACCATGAATGTTTTGTGCTGTTCCGTAAAGCCCATTGTGTGAATTGTTCAAAAAATTGGAAAAATTAGCGATGAATCAAATTACTTGTAACGACTGTCAAAGATGACGGAATAACTGATTGATTGTTAATTCAGGTAGTTACTGACACCCAACAGGTATTAAGCTCTACGGCTAAGCATTGACGTCCTTAGATGCAAGGCCCTCTTTGATGCAAATAATTTTTGCTCGCACGGTAATAAGGTTTAAGTTTCGCAAGTTGGCGTAACGTTCTCGAAGTAACTTAAAAAAGTCCAATCCTATTTCAGTTCTTTCACTGCAAATCACACAATTATTCCAATCTGCTCGTTACGCTCGTAACAGAAATAGTAAATCGCCGAGTAAAAACTGAAATTCTGGTTCCGTTCGCTAAATCGATGTTCAAATTTTTCTGCAATTGTTTAAATGTATTTTATATGAGTTAAATATGACACACATATTCCTATATAATGCATTTTTATGCTTACACTCCTGCAAACACTTAGACACTTAGACGAAACTAATTTGACGTTAATATTTTTTTATTAAATAATCATTATTTTTTAGGAAGCAATAATATAGAAATGAGAACACCACAGACGATAGACCCTTTGTCCACGCATGTCCACAATGATATTTTCAGACCGTCACATCGTTCATACCCATATTGTCCTTCCAGAAACCGCCCTTCTATAATATCATCGAAATACAAGCAAAAGGAAGAAAGAAGAAAAATTTTAAAGATTAGTCTAAGTAAGTTAAAAAAAATTGACGACCCTGAAGTGAGTCTCTGCAGGTCGGTCTTAATAAACAATACGACAAAGCGATTGCAGCAAGAAACGAGAAATGAGAAAATGCAAAAACAACAGCTTCTTTACCCAAGATATAACATTGACAATGGCTATTTAAATATTAGGACGGAATTATCGGCAAATGACAAATCTCTGGATATTACAGAACATAACAAAATTGAGGAAATTATCATTGATAATGATTTTCATGCTAAACTTGAAGAAGAAATTAACCATGCAAATGTCAATGATAAAAATAATAATAGGAGTGCAATAACTTGTGTAGTGCAAGATAACGATATTATCTCGTCTGTTATCAATTACAAACCGAACGACTGCCGTTCAGCAAAAAAACGACATTTCGATGAAATTGAAGAAAACGATATGCATGACGTATTACAACAATTATACTTGCCGTCCACTCCAAGAATGCTCACTGGAATAGACGAAAAAGAAGATGTAAATACGATTGGTGATGATCCTTTGGCTAAAAGACTGAAGAATGAAGACCAAATAATATCAACCAATAATAATGACTTAAAATGCCACGCAACTTACTCGAACTCTTCCAGTGCTAGTGACTTTAATAATTTTCTTAGCAACAACTTAACTTTACCGCGAAACAATAACTCTTGTGTGGTAGAAAGCGACTCTAACTCTTTTAGTTGTGGACATGCATCCATGCTCGGTGAATTACAAGGCACTATTTTTTATCAAAATTTAATAGCGTCGCTGGAAACGTAAGAATGTTATAGTTTTACTGATAATAAGTCGACGCTTTTAGCTGCTGATGTGATATATTGAATAGGTATAATTAATAATTATACATAGGTATACCTGTCGTGTTTCAGGTAGGTAGTCAAATAACTGGAAATAAAATAAAATGCGAACTTGAAGGAGTTATTATTAAATATTTAATCGTACAGGGTGATTCAATAAGAAAGGCAGCCGGCTATATCTCGGAAACTACTAAACGTAGAAACTTGGGATAAAAAAAATTATGGTTAAAGCGGTCATGAGAAAATTCTGGAAATAATTTTTAAGTTCCGCATTTTGCCGCAAGTAAATTTTAAAATTTTACATAACTCCGAAAATTCCACATTAAGGTATATGCTTGATAACACCATTTTAAAGCTTGGACAATTATGCATCATTTTGGTCTTATGCTCATTGGCGTACCGACTTTAATAAGAGTGGGGGAAGCTGTTGAATGTGTAAACATTTAAATCGCTGTGAGACTGTTTGGAAGAGAAATGTATGCACTTTTACCAATCTTATTTAGTTGTCCATAATAGTTCTCAATAAAATTGCTAGAGGGCGCAATTTGTAATAATAATAGTTTTTTTGATTTTATCCCGAAAATTCAAATCATACGGTATAATTATGATACCATAATCGAAAAGCAGATTAAATTTTCTAGAAAAAATATTAAAACCGCAGCTCGATATCTTTTTTCCTTTCAGAGTTATTGCCAAGACATTAATTTTTAATACAAATTGCGCCCTCTAGCAATTTTATTTGAAACTACTGTGTACCATTGGATAAGATAATTAAAGGTACTTACCTTTCTCTTCCAAACAAGCTTAAATTGAGTGATATCGGATAAGTCGTTTAGAAGTTACAGCAATTTTACACACACACTTTCAATAGCTTCTCCCACTCTTATCAAGTGAAAGTGAAAACATTAAAATCGCTGTAACTTCTAAACGACTTATCCGATTTCACTCAATTTAAGCTTGTTTGGAAGAGAAAGGTAAGTACCTTTAATTGTCTTATATAATGATACACAATAGTTTCAAATAAAATTGCTAGAGGGCGCAATTTGTATTAAAAGTTAATGTTTTAGCAATAACTCTGAAACGAACAAAGATATCGAGCTGCGGTTTTAATATTTTTTCTAGAAAATTTCATCTACTTTTCGATTATGGTATCATAATTATACCGTATGATTTGAATTTTCGGGATAAAATCAAAAAAACTATTATTATTACAAATTGCGCCCTCTAGCAATTTTATTGAGAACTATTATGGACAACTAAATAAGATTGGTAAAAGTGCATACATTTCTCTTCCAAACAGTCTTTAGTTTGCTAAAATCGGATAAGTCGTTTAGAAGTTACAGCGATTTAAATGTTTACACTTTCAACAGCTTCCCCCACTCTTATTAAAGTCGGTACGCCAATGAGCATAAGACCAAAATGATGCATAATTGTCCAAGCTTTAAAATGGTGTTATCAAACATATACCTTAATGTGGAATTTTCGGAGTTATGTAAAATTTTAAAATTTACATTTCAATTGCGCCCTCTTGCGGCAAAATGCGGAACTTAAAAATTATTTCCAGAATTTTCTCATCATTCCCAAGTTTCTACGTCTAGTAGTTTTCGAGATATAGCCAGCTGCCTTTCTTATTGAATCACCCGGTACAAAGCTTGGTTGCGAAAAAAGAAATGATTTTAAATTTTAGAAGCACTTTACGAACATGTTAAAAAGTCTGCTTTTTATCGTTTCGTTTTTTTTATAATTTGTAAAAATTTAAGTACCTATATACTCGTAAATTATTTTTTAATAATTTTTTGAAAATTCTGGATGAAAACAAATCGAAATTTCAGTTATTTTTTATACAACATATATTTATTCAATAAAATTGAATGACTACCTAAGTCATATACATACAGGCTCCTGCATTAGTGTACGTCGAGCTTAATATGGTGACTTATAGATACGGTAACACAGGATATATTTCAGGAATTTTTTTTTAATGGGGCACCCTGTATTTTTTGCATTTTTGGGTTTGTATTAGTGCCGTTTATAATTTTATTGAATTTGGTTTAGTAGTTTAAGACTAGGTAATAAATTAAAAACTAAAAAAAAAGTTTTGCAACCCTTGACAAGAAATCGAAAAAATAATCTAAAAACATTCTTAAATTATACGGCATTTTGGGACATTCGTGGCAAAGGGTCAAGGGATACTATAAATTAAATATATTTCATTTATTTTGTACAGGTTGTTCAACCTTCCTAAAGCCCGTTGAAACATTGAAAATTATTTTTTGTTTACCTGTTACAAAAATTTGTGTTACGTTTTTCACAATATAAAATATAAATATACTGATTTATTTTGATTGTTTGGATACGGGCCCCCTCTTAGGAGTATATCTGGATCCGCCACTGGGTATAGGAGCTATGATAGCTTGACGCACTAATGTAGGGCCCTGTATAATATTAAGTTTAAAAGTAAGAATCCCCTTAAGGTAGGAGAATCAACATGCTTGCCAACCTATAACCTATTTCGCGTAGATTTATTTAATTTTTCTAGCTTTTTTACAAAATTTAAAGAAAATCAGTATTGACTTGATATTCTGTAGGTAATAATTGGCATATTTAATAAATATCAAGGAATTTCATAACTTATTTTAGGAGAATTGTATAGCGAAAAATATCGGGTAAGATTTTTTTTAACATTATTATGTCATTGTCACTCATTGTTCTTTCACTATACAATTCTCCCGAAATTAGCAATAAAATAAATTGATATTTTTGTAATATATCAGATACTACCTAAATAATGTACCGACGATTTTGATTTTCTTTAAATGTTAGTGATTAAAATAATAAACTCAAAAAATCAACGCGAAATAGGTTATAGGTTGGCAATAGATTGAATGACGTTGAGAATTCAACCTTAAGGTTGAATTCTCAACGTCATTCAATCTATTGCCAACCTATAACCTATTTCGCGTTGATTTTTTGAGTTTATTATTTTAATAACTAACATTTAAAGAAAATCAATATCGTCGGTACATTATTTAGGTAGTATCTGATATATTAGAAAAAATATCAATTTATTTCATTGCTAATTTTGGGAGAATTGTATAGTGAAAGAACAATGAGTGACAAATGACATAATAATGTTAAAAAAAATCTTACCTGATATTTTTCGCTATACAATTCTCCTAAAATAAGTTATGAAATTCCTTGATATTTATTTAATATGTCAATTATTACCTATAGAATATCAAGTCGATACTGATTTTTTTAAAATTTTGTATAAAAGCTAGAAAACATAAATAAATCTACGCGAAATAGGTTATAGGTTGGCAAGCATGTTGATACTCCTACCTTAAGAGCATCGGTTACATTTTTACTTGTATCTGTTGTGTTTTTACTATACATATTTTGAAAACTTGGATATACAGAACGTCCGGAATGATGAGAAAAAAATTTAGGGGAATATTTCCCTCATATGTTAAAGTTCCCATAAGAGAAATGCAATTTTCGCAAAATTACAGCGAAAACAGCACTGCCAGAAATCGAAAATTGCATCGCACGTTTATATTGTTGACGAAACATCAAAGCGGGATTTTATTGTTAACAAACGTCAAAAAATGTAATATTCTGACAATTAACGTCATCTTATTGAGTGACAGCAGACAAAAAAGTCAATGTCAACGAATGTTTTCCTTTCATTTTGTCAAGAATTGTTAATAACTATCTCTTTGCATTCTGTTAAATAAAATATTTAAATTTACTTGATTCGAGTTCTTAATTAATTTGGGAAATATTCAAATAAATTACACTCGTGCAAAAATAACCAGATAATTTTTGAATGAAATGTGTTTTTTTATAATTGCAAGAGTTTGTTTTCATATTTTCGCGAAAAAGCCCGACTCCGCAGGAGGAGGGCATTTTCGTAAAATATGAAAACAAACGATTGCAATTGTAATTTTGATGCACTTGTGCACTTACCCCCGATAATTCTAGACCGAAAATAAATGCTATCTCTTCCTATAACATTTTTTTTGAAAATTGATTATTCACGGAGTTCAGGGTGTTAAAGTTAAATTTTATTTGCAGTGTTAAAATACCTAAATTACTAGAACAATAAATTAAACATTCAAATCAAAGGTTCAAAATGACGTCCTTCCTCTTTAATTAATTAATAAATTAATTTTTTTTTTTAAATTAAATTAATTAAATAAAAAAATATTAAATTAAAATGATTTCGTATTCATCACACGCAATAAGCAATGTTATTTTAACGTTTTTTTCGAAAACGGTTAGATTTATCGAAACAAAAGTATAGTATCTACCTTTTTTTATGTGAAAATGTAAAAATAAAAATATTCAGTTAAAATGCGCATGCAGTGTAGGACAAAAAATGTTGGGACCATTCAAATTAAAGTATAGGCTTCTATGTGCCCTGCGCCCCCTGCAAAATGCGAAAAAACGGAGCGCAAATTTGTATTACTCATCCCGAAAAAGCCCCATATACGAGATTTCGTCAAGATATTATGAGCGTGGCTAAAGGTATTGCAAAAAAAACTGCAAAGAAAATTCAACTTTAACACCCTATAACTCGTTAAAACGTTAATAATCAATTTTCGAAAAAAAATTTTATAGAAAGAGATAGCATTTATTTTCGGTCTAGAATTATCCCCTAAATTTTTTGCTCCTCATTTGCGGATATGATGATAAAGGCCGGAATATGTCACACTACCACTACCAAGAGTCTAAGAGTTAGAGCTTATATTGTTATTATTAATAGACTTCCTTAAGTTTTTACCATTGTTACCAAACAATACCTGTATATTATAGTGTATATATTTTTGTGAAATTGTATGTATATAGGCGGCACTTGTTATTTAATTGGAAACCAGCAACGGATCCAGACGGCCCGCCCCCCTTCCCAAATTTATGTAAAAATTTAAATTTATTATATAATATTTTACAATTGCGGTATACAAATATTTTTTAAAGCTTTTCATTTATTTAGGGCAACTTACTTTCACCCATTTGCTCAGATAATTACCGTAAAATGTAATGGTAATGTCGAATTTTAATTCTTCATTTATAGTCGCCCCTCCCTCATATAAGAATTCTGGATCCGCCACTGTTGGAAACTCTGATGAAGTTTATAATATTTTGGAAATATAATCCAATATAGGTAAACAAAATATTGGGGGAAAGGGTTGCAAAATGTTTCTGTTTATTTTTGACTGTTTTACCCGAAACCCTAAAAAGCCCTACATAATGTATAATATTTCCATAACTATTGTTTACAAATAATTATAAAATATAATATATCAGTGAATGTTTTTTTGTTGCTTTTTTGCATCCCAACTTACAGCCTATTTAAAGTATATTACAATTCGAATAAGTTATAGCGGGGCGGGAATGAGGGCAGGCAATGAAATGACACAAATTGTATTCATCCCAACGTTTCGTTTTTATAAAAAACGTTTTGTACACTACATTAATTTGATTATGAAATCGATAATATGTAAGTAGTTTTTACTAGCTATGTTATTGTTTAGTAGTTATTGTTTGTTGTTATTATCGTTATCGATACTATTAGGAACATTTGTCTACCAACTTTCATTTTCACATTATTTGAAAGGTTTTTAAATGGAAATAGATTGGATTTTTTTATAGTTAGAGTGTATATAATTAATTACGTTTTTTTCCTATAGAAACTATTTAAGATGCAAATTTGATACTATTATCATCAGAAAATGGTAACGTTGATGGGAGGAATCGAATTCAATAAAAAAAAGTAGTGTTACATTTAAAAAAACATTCCTTGAGTTACAGACAAAACTAAAAATCTGGCAACGTCGCAATTGTCAATTTTCAATTCAATTTTTTAAGTTTTATCCACCTCGCTGTACCAAAATTCATTAATTTGGCTGTGGTATATAAAGAAAATTAGCTGTTCCGGTTATTTCAACTAACCCTGTATAATATAACGCATCAAATAACGAATTCAAAAGTTTAGACGTCGAGATTTCAAATTTTTCAGAAGTTCGCGGGTTGAGGGGGGGGGGGGGGGGAGGCTTCAGACCCATGATCTTCAGACCCTTCTTTTCTCGTATGATATTAAGTTTAATACTGTAGATCTATCTTCATTACAGCCGTGATGACGAGCATAAAAAAAAAATGTTTACCTATTAAATCATTGTCATCTGACTATAGTGGAAATTTACAATTTCAACTTTGTTTTACTCTATCCCACACTATAAAAAAATTGCTTATATTTCCATTATAGGGATTGCCGACCAAGGCCTTTAGAGACCTTGATTGCCGACTGCCTATATAGACGTGCTCGCATAAGGTAAAAATTGTGCTCTTATAAAAATACTTTTTCAATTGAATATGGGGTAGAATTGTGTTCACAAATTGACTATGAAGTGTAGAAAATATTTCAAATATTCAGAGTGTTTGATATCCAGAATACGACATCTATCATCCTCTGTGACCTAAGCATATCAAGAGCAATATCAAAAGGTGATCAAGAGTTATCAAGACTGTGTCGACCACATATAACATTTATTCCTCTGCCTACAGAGGATTTATGGCCCTCTAAGATGTTTAAGAGTAGGCAAAGACAGATATCCCGTCACAGAAAAATTACCTTTTGACAATTCTCAGGATCGATCGGTGAGGTCGGGGAGATGAGCGATACCCGGGGCTCCTCGCATCTCAAACAGAAAATTCAACAAATAAACAAAACATTCTGTTACGATGATTTTAATTAAGATACCCCAGCAGTCGCTCCCAGACAACCTTAATTTGAATACCTCTTGCCAAGACCTAATACTCCTGATAGTGAGAATTCTGCCTTTGTCATTAGTTACATCGTAGACGGCCATGTACTGAATGGAGAATGTGTGCGACATCTCTGAAAATCCATTAAAATGCAATAAACAGCCAATAAAAATTTGCCACACCGGAGTTGACAGCCGGCACGAAAATCGAAAATGATCTCCTATCCCTGTCTCAGCTGTTTTCTTGACATGTGTATTTTGTGGTCACTCACTGACGTGGTTTATACTTGGTCAAAAAAAAAACATTTTAAATTAAAAATTTTGACTGAAATTTAAAGCCGGAAAGCTTAATATTTGAAACATTAGCATTGTTGTATCTCTTACAAGTAAGTATGTATTTTTTATTAATGAAACATTTTGAGTATCCTTTAAAATGAACGCAAAGTACTAAGAATAGTTTGTATAGTTTAGAAAGGTGTACCTTTGGTAATATCTAATATCCACTATTCTGTAACATAATGTTAACGCAAACCGTATCGTATACCTATAAGTCAATCCTTAGAACTTACAAGCCATGTGGTGATTACTATAATAGGTAGAATTTTTTGTAGCATTAATTAAATTATCTAACCCCTGGATTTATAATATAATCTATAAAACACAGAAATTTTAATTATATATTGACGGTATGAATACCTATAATAAGTTTATTTTCATATTAAGTATGTTTGAAAGAAAATTTTAAATGAAAATTATTTGATGGACATAGTAATTATTATATTTGATTATGAAGAGTTTACCTCAAGTAATGCCAAATAAAGAAATATTTGACGAAACTCACCAAAAACCATAATTTTACTATATACCTTTACCTACTGGAGGTATTGAGTTATTTATTTTATATTGACTTTCCTTCAGGATGGAGTTGTATTGTGGCATGATAGGTTTCCAGTTCTCGATGTCATTAACATATAAAATAGGTTTTACTTTCTTCATAATTTATTATTTCTATAAAATACTCCTACAAAATTTTGATTTTTAATTTTTAATTTCAAATCTCTCTAAGCAATTATAAATAACAAAGTACAATAGTCCCATCGAAGGCGTTCCCATTAAACAACGGAAGGTGAGCAGCTTCTGAATTGAACCTCTTTTTATTTGATAAGCAGTGTTACCAGAGTTATATGGGTTATTTCTGCTACCGTGATGCAATCCAATTTTTAGTTACTTAATGTATTTTCTCGCTATTCTATTATACGCGACGTCACGTGACATTGGCTTCCTATTGGAAGGATATAATATTGTATAAGCTATTACGGAGCTTTGCATCAATATTTTTTAAATTAATTACTTAGTTTTTCTTAATATATGTAGGTACTGTACAGGTACTACCAGGGTAACTAAATTTGTTCCAACTTGGCACCCCTGTTATTCTGAATAGACATACAATGTTAAAACGGAAAAAATTCTGTATGTTACTTTAAATTCCAATTTGGATTGGGTCTCTTTTGTGATAAATATATTTATGATGATATTTTATCTCTGTTGAGATTAAAGAGTTTGGAGTCAAGGGGATTTGTTATTGATCTCTATTTTTTTGCTCAATATTATCAGTGGTCATATCGAGTGCCCTGATATTTTCGGTCTTATAAACTTAATCTCCTTGAAAGGCTTGGTCGCCATACCTTTAAAGTGTCTTTTCATCCCACAAATTACGAAATGAGTCCTGTCATGCAGGTGAATTTTTAGAGTATAATAATGCCTATTTGGTCCTACATTAGATAGCTTTAAAACTGTATTAGGTACAACCTGTGATCTAGAGTATTCTTGAGACTACAATATGTAATATGATCTAAATTATGTTGTTTATGTTTTGTTTGGTTTTATAAATATTTATTATGTAACACTCCTATTTTGCAAATGTATTTACCTTATCATCGATAAATAAATAAATTAACATTAAAAAGCTTCTATGGCACTTTCTTCTAGGTCGGCCTATATAATATTATATAGTAACCAGCAGATTTCTGGCTCCATATGGAAAACTTGTTTATTATTGATTTCTCAGAATATTTTATTCTTGATAACAAGTTACTGCAGTTGCTCCTAAGTTATCTTTATTAATTTATTAAGTATAACTTTAATTAGGCTTTATACATTTCTTCTGTTGACGTATGTAAACAATTTCTGTGATAGCATGAATAAATTTATTATTATTATTATTATTATTATTGTTATTATTATTATTATTATTATTATTAAACTAAAAGAGCGCTTATTAAAATAGAAAAAATTGTAGAGCATAAGAGAGTGATTCAATTTTTTTTAAATTGCTCAAGAGTAGAGTACCCTTTTTTTTAGTTTTAGATAAAATTTTTATTTGTGAAAGTTGTTTAGAATTAAAAATTATGTCCGAATACGAAATCACGTCACAAGTTAATATTTGCGACATCCAAAAAAAAACTGACTAGGTAATACTTAAATACATTTTTATTATTAGGAAAATCAGACATTTTTAAAGTAATTTAAGAAGATTCTGAATATACAGTGTGACCAGTAAAGTCCGCATCATATGGGATTTTTTTTATTAATAGCTTATTCGAAATTTGACTTTGGCATCAAGTTCTGCTTCGATCGAGATGAAAATTAAGCAAAAAATAGTAGTTACGTGATTCGCATTATCTGTCAAATTTTAATTTTTTCCAAAAAAGAATTCAAAAGTAGGGTTATTTCTGAAAATATCGAAAAAAGTTATTAGAAAACGTTTTTTTAAATGCAGTTTCTAGCCCACATGCAAAATTTCAGCTGCCTAAGATAGTTTTGATTTTTTACTCACCACAAAAATGTATTTTCCACTTAATTGACACTTTACTGATGACACTGTGTTCTTTTTTGTCTTAATATTAAGGTGTATTACTTTCAGATACAAACTACGTTTTCAAAAATACTTATTTTATGAAGTTACCTTATACAGGGTCAAAAACAAATAAACTTTGCATCACATGCGACCAAATTTTAATAGCCCAATTTTGATTTTGTAGAAATACACCCATTTAATATGGCTCTACTTTAAAGAAAATGTATCTGAAATAAGGCATTGCCAAAACTAAGGTTTTATGTAGGTTGCGTTGAGTCTTATTTTGCAAAAGTGGTGCAATTTACAAAATATGGGTAAAAAATCAAAATTATCTTATGCAGCTAAAATTTTGCATGTGAGCTAGAAACTTCATTTAAAAAACTTTTTCTAATAACTTTTTTCGATACTTTCATAAATAACCCTACTTCATACCACTTATCATTTTCTCTTCTGCTAAAACCATCAGCAATACATTTTTTCTCCTGATGATGAACGTTTCTACGTTCGAAACATGTAGAGACCTCTGAACTAATTTTTGATTCTATTAAATTTTGTGGAGGAAGACTTATAGTTTTTTCTTTCCTTTTCATACTTTCAACTCCACTTTAGGCATGGACTATTTCTTAAAAATAATTTTAAAAAATTCCATATGGAGCCAGAATTCTGTCAGTCACTGTACTTATGTCATAAACTTTTAAAAAAATGTTTTAAATAAATAATATTTAAAAATAAATTTTGCTTTAAAGTAAATAAGGTTGAAAAAAACAATACTTATTGTGGAAAATATTGCAAAAAAATATAACTTTACCATTTTATTTGCAAAATTGAAAAAAAAAATCAGTTTTAATGAAAAATTAAATTCTGAAAATATTTTTTTTTAATATAGGTTACCTTTTTATATAACCCGTCTTATACTGCACAAATCTATGGGGTACAACTATACACTACTGGTAAACTCCAAGTTCCAGTGGTATTTTATGTGAGTAACACTAGTTATAATTAACATATTTTTTTTAGAACACAATGCAGCATTCGGTAGCTCTGTTAAACCTTATATTTATCAGTATTGGAATAACAAATGTATTCGGTTTAGCGGTAATGTCGGTGGATTTGGGTACAGAATGGATGAAAGTGGGCATAGTATCGCCAGGAGTGCCAATGGAAATAGCGCTTAATAAGGAATCCAAAAGGAAAACCCCAGCAGTAGTTAGCTTCCGTGACAATGTAAGGTTATTTGGTGAGGATGCACAAACCATTGGGTTACGATTTCCAAAGCAAGCGTACAGTTATTTGTTAGATTTACTTGGTAAAGATATCGACCATCCTTTAGTTAAACTGTATCAAAGCAGATTTCCTTATTATGAAATTTTGCCTGATACAGATAGAGGGACCATATTATTAAAGCAAGATGATGACACATTCTTCAGTCCTGAAGAATTGGTCGCGCAACTTTTAACTAAAGCTAAAGAGTTTGCCGAAAATTCCGCTCATCAACCTATTAAGGAGTGTGTCTTAACAGTTCCTGGCTATTTTAACCAAGCTGAGAGAAGGGCTATGCTTCAAGCTGCTCAGTTGGCTGGTTTAAAAGTTTTGCAGCTAATGAATGACTACACTGCGGTTGCATTAAATTACGGTAAGCAAGTTTTTTTTTAGGGTTTAATCGGGATCCTTAAAAAATACTAAAAAATTCACTGAAAACGATTAATTCCTGAGTATTTTTTGACCAATGTAAGCAAACCTAGTTTTTTATTGGCTATTTTTAAAGTGTATATTAAGTTATACATAAGTAGGTAGGTACCAAATTTTAAATTACTATTCCTTGTCATTGTAATCATGTAGGATAATTAATAAACAAAAATGAATTCAATTGAACAATAAAAAACCTACTATCTATCTTTGATAGTTTTTCGTCAATAGACGCTCAAAATGTTCAACTCGGCATTTGACAAGGAACAAAAATTTTAAATTTGGTACTTATACAGGGTGTTTGGGGAGGAAAGGGCAATATTTGGGAATGTGTTCAGAGGGTGAAAATAAGAGAAATAAACCCATATGTTTTAGTTAGATTCTCAACCATTTCTGAAATAATAGGTTCTAAAGTTTTTGTAAGTTAATTTGTATTTTAAAAGCGAATAATTGCAGGTACTGCAGTACAAACTAACTTAAAGAATATTTTCAAAAACCCTTCCACCAACTTCAATACATTTTTCGGCACGTTTGTTAATCGCACGAGTAAGCACGTTGGATTGAGTGGGGATTGTTTTTATAAAAGCTGCAGCATTGAAAATTCGATCGCGGAGTGCTTCTCTCGTTTCCTCTCGTGTTTCATATACTAGCGACCTCAGTGGCCAAACTTGCGGACCACCTCTGCCAATCCAGAGATTAGGAAAACGATAATTCAAGAAATTTCGCACACGGAGACTAAAATGAGGTGGGGCTCCATCATGTTGGAAGTACATTCGTTGTCGAACATTTAACGGAACATCATCCAAAATGTGTATCAAATGGTCTTCCAAAAACCGTAAATATCCTTCTCCAGTAAGACGCCCATCCATTTTAAGTGGACCAAACAACTGGTCGTTGAGCATTCCACACCAGACATTAATAATAATAATAATAATAATAATAATAATAATATCTTTATTGTCATAATAAATCATTCACGAGTGAACATTGACAACGTCAGTGGAAAAAATTACTAAGATAACTAACAATCTCACAGTACATAGTCAAACAACAATTATATTCAAACTGAAGAATACCCTATTATATATAATATATACCTACACATACACAAAAAGTCAATAAGACAATCAAGACAAAAAATAAAAACTTTAAGACAAAATAAACAATAA
The DNA here is from genome assembly GCA_963969555.1 of Polydrusus pterygomalis. Taxonomy (NCBI): domain Eukaryota; kingdom Metazoa; phylum Arthropoda; class Insecta; order Coleoptera; family Curculionidae; genus Polydrusus; species Polydrusus pterygomalis. The sequence continues at coordinate 30,372,799 of OZ018379.1, forward strand.
AAGTAACAGTTCAAAAACAAAAACCGGAGCAGCAAACTGACACTTCACTAATTATGTGTTCAGAAGAAGAAAATCATTAAGCGTGTAAAATTCTTTGTCAATTAAAAAGGTCTTTAAGTGACGCTTAAACAATTCACTGCCCCTGATGGCCCTAAGATTATCAGGTAAAGAGTTATATACCTTAATGCAACTCATGAGAGGACCCTTATGAAATAGAGATGTTCGGTGAGCCGGTGTTAGCAAGTCATTTCTACCCCTAGTTTGAATGTTATCATAAACATCTCTATTTCGAACAAAAACACCAGGATTTGACTTGACAAATACAGCACAGCTATATATAAAGAGAGATGGCACAGTCATGATGTTTAGCTGTTTAAATTTACCTCTACAAGAATCCCGATAATGCATCCCCAACATAATTCTTACTATTCTCTTTTGCATCACAAAAACTCTATGTGCATTTGCAACCGAAGCACGGTACCAAAACATGATACTATATGCAATCACAGATTGCACACCGGACATATAAAAAATTCTTACAACATTCAAACTAACCTGGTGATGCAAAAAACGAACAGCGTATGCTGCCTTGCTGATTTTACTTACAACGACGTTGACCTGTTGTGTCCACTGAAGTCTCTCATCCAAAGTGACTCCTAGAAACTTGACAGATTGTGCCTGCCCTATACTTTTTCCTTCAATAGGGACGTATAAAGATTCATTAGAATTATTTCCTCGAAAAACAATTAAACAGGTTTTTTTGGTATTTAAAATGAGATTATTGGCTGAAGACCATTCTAATACACTTGCCGCAATCACAGTAGATTTTGTTGATAGTAAAATCTTGCTCGCACAGGACACTATGCATGACGTATCATCAGCGAACTGATACAGAGATGAAATGTCAATTTTCTTGTTGAGATCATTAGCAAATATCAAAAATAAAATGGGCCCCAATATAGAACCCTGTGGTACGCCCTTTTTAACTGTAATGACCTCTGAGAATACTGTTTGTTGATCCGAGCTGACACAAACCGTCATCTTCCTATTTGACAAATAAGATTTAATAAAATTATTAGTCACACCGCGAACACCATACCACTCTAACTTGCGCAACAATATGTCATGATCAATCAAGTCAAACGCCTTACTCAAATCAAAGTATAGACCTGATACCATCATTCCTCTATCTATTTGTTCTATTATATTATTAAGCGACTGAAAAATAGCTGTTATCGTTGAACGCTTTGGCAGAAAGCCATGTTGACCAGCATAGAATAAATTATTTTTAATAAAATAGTCCAACAATCTAACATAAAACACTCTCTCAAAAATTTTCGAGAAAACTGATAAGATGGACACTGGTCGATAATTTGAAATATCACTGCGGCTTCCATTCTTATAAATGGGCACTACTTTAGCCAACTTTAGTTTGTTAGGAAACACACCAGACTCAAAACATTCATTTATAATACCCGCAATGGGAGCGCTGATGATCTCAGACACCGCCTTAATAACACTGACAGGTACCTCATCCACACCAGTGGAGTACTTCATCGGCAACAACTTAATAACCTGGCTAACTTCCTCTGCAGTTGTTGGTAAGAGAAAAAAAGAATATGGTACCGACTGCATGGCGTTGTCAAAGTTATGATTTTTCAATTCATCAGAAAGATTACTGAGATCAAATTGTTTTAAGAAAAGACCTGCCAGTGTACTAGTGTCTGTAATAAGCATTTGATTATGTAACAGCTCAATTTGACTGGATTTTTTATTATTATTCTGAATGCTATTAAGTAGTTGCCATGTTGATTTAGTCACATTACCCGAAGCAGTTATTACACTGTTATTGAAACTTTGTTTATAATGTCTGATATACTTTTTAAAAGCCTTACGTTCAGTCCTATAATGATTTAAAATGCGTTCATCATTCGTTCTTTTATACAGTGCATACATGTCACGAAGATTCGAGGACCACTCTCTCACTTCACCCGTCACCCACTTTTTACCAGTGCTGGACTTTACAGTAGTTTTATTTAGTGGCAAAAAAATGTCGAAATAATGCCTAAATATTCTATAGAATATTTCATATTTGGCATCGCAATTGTGTGCTAATGCCAAGTCATTCCAGCCTTCATTTCCAATAGCATTCTTAAAGCCCTCGATATTCTGCTTGCTAAAATTTCTACGCCAGCATGTAGTTCTCTTTGCCTTAATTTTCAAATCTATAAGTTTCAACACCAGTGCGTAGTGATCCGACACATTTGTCTTTATTATATTACCAGTAAACTCATTGTCATTTAAAGTAGAGAAAATATTATCTAATTGACTACTGCTTGTATTTGTTACTCTGGTCATACCAACAATGTTTGGCTTTAAATTATAAGTTACAAACAGGTCATATACTGAATCGATGTTGAAAGTTTCGTTCAAATGTAGCTTGAGGGTTTTCATCTGACCACCGATGTCCATTGTGGCAATTACTAATTCCATCACGAGTAAACTGAGCTTCATCGCTAAATAAATTGTATTTGTGCAGACTTCAATTTTGATGGATCCATTCACAAAATTGTACCCTTAAAGTATGATCACCATCTAGAAGATCTTGAACGGGTTGAACGTGAAAAGGTTTTAAACCGTTTTTTCTAAGTGCCTCCCATATGGCTAGATGTGATGGTATATATGAAGTTCATTTGCAACCCGTCTCCTACTTATACCTGAGTTCTCTGCGACAATATCCAGAACATTTTTTTCATTTTCCACATATAGACCCTGCACTCTTTCAGAAACAATTCTCACGCTTGGAAATATTCCAGTTTCCTGAGCACTTGCAAATACTTTTTGAAAAACTTTTCTTTTAGGAACAAAACGACGCGACGTCGATATTCATTAACTGCGCGCATCGCACTACCGTTACAGTAACCATACACGAATATCATGTTGGCATACTCCCTGTGACTGAATGTGTGGGGCATTGTAAAGTATGAAAATTTTGGTTCAAGTCGATTCGCTCAATATATAGCTAAAGTCGCCACAGTGGATCTTTGCCCGTGCGTCATCAATCAACGATCAGGACTCAACGTGGTTAATAACTCTGCATCCTTATTTATTACAGTAACAAGTTTGAATAAAAGCATAAAAGAACGTCTCCAAGATTCCGCAATAATATAACGTGCTAGACAAGAATAAAACTATAAACGTGAATTAATTACTATTTTTATTTGTTTAGTTGACTGCCGTTGTATTTTAGAACGTCATTGTCAACCTTATTTTGATCTGCCAATCTAATTCGTATTTTGTAAATTTTTGTGCCTTAAAACTGTTCCTTTTTCTAAAAATAGTTCTTTTTAGAGCTAATTATACCCACCATCTGTTTTGGCGGTAAGTATTTATGGACTTTTATAATACCTAATTTATTTATTTTAAATATTCTAAACCGTAAAAGTTCTTTGAAAAGTTTACGGCAGTGGCTAAATTCCCTTAAATGAAAGGATGTCAAAAATTTGACTTTTGCGATTTTAATAGTCAATAAAACACCCAACTTTTCTAGATTTTAAGCTTTAAAAATAGTATGAAATGTATTAACATTTGTTTGTCAATTTATTTTAGATAATAGAGAATGCCGGACAAAACTTAAATTAAATAATAATTTTTCGAGATATTATGTAGGTACGTCAAACGGTAGGCAGGCACGTCCATTTTATGAACTTAGACTTAGTTTTGACTTTTTTCGTCTCGTAATTTTGATTTGATTCATACGATTTTGATGACGTGAAAGTGATGACGCACGGGAAAAGATCCACTGTGGCGACTTTAACTGACAACTACTATGCATGTCAAAACTATCAATCAAAATGTATCGGACGTTTAAAACTAAAGCCTCCTTCATTATTTCAATACAAAAAAAAATTCAGAACCGATTATTTCAGAAATGGTTGAGAATCGAACTAAGGTCTTAACATAATAAATTCGGATGCCTTTATAGTTTTTTATATGAAATTTTCTTTCTTTTAGGTATATTTAGAACAAAATCTTTTAATGAAACCGCCCAATATGTCATGTTCTATGATATGGGCGCATCATCCTCCTGTGCCACTCTAGTCAGCTATCAAAACATAAAAACTAAAGAAAGAGGATTCGTAGAAACGCATCCACAAGTAACTGTTTTGGGGGTTGGTTTCGATCGTACTCTAGGCGGATTAGAAATTCAACTTCGTCTAAGGGATTATTTAGCTAAAAGGTTCAACGAAATGAAAAAGACAAAAAATGATGTTTTTGAAAACCCAAGGGCGCTGGCGAAATTGTTTAAGGAAGCGGGAAGACTAAAAAATGTACTGTCAGCTAATTTTGAACATTATGCTCAAATTGAAGGTCTAATAGACGAGGTAGACTTTAAGTTATTAGTAACGAGGGATCAATTAGAAAGTCTATTTCCTGATTTACTCGAACGTGTGGCTACACCTATTGAACAAGCTTTGAAAACGGCCCATTTAACTATAGATGTTGTTAGTCAGACAGTTTTGGTTGGAGCAGGTAGGATTAATGAATTATTTAATATAGCTTTTTACATTTGTATTGAGCCTAATGAATAAAAATTAAGCAATTACTTGAAGCAATTACTTTTTAGTAAAAGCAATTGCTTGACTAGCAACTGCTATAAGTAACAGCAATTGCTAGATCTGGATTTGAATAAAATTTTGATGCAATTGCTGCTTTTCTTACACCTCTGCAGCAAATGCTTATTCAACACAAGTTGTATGAAGCACAACGCAGGCAATGTGTGTGTGTGTGTGTGTGGCAGTGGATGGAATTTTGTCTAATTTATTTCTAATTTTTTACTGAAGGACAGGAAACGCTGCTTTTAACTGCCCAAAACATCGTTCAATTATGACACATTCACGGCAGGAAACGTTATTATAATTTTGCTGCTCTTGGGTTGCAGGAGTTCTCTAGGGAGTCATAACCCAAGGCGATATAGAGTCTCCTAATAATATGCATGATTCTGTGCTGTTTTTAAGAATGTTGTATATATAAGAGTTTTTGAAAATTCTGAAACAGCTTCAGCACTTGTAGGAAATTTAATAAAAATATTGGCCTTCTACAAAACTGCATCCATTACAGAAGTGTATGTCTTACAGACAGTAGTTTGGTGAACACCGGGTTCTTCACCTACATAATTTTGAAAGCCCCGATCCGACAATTGCCGCAGAAATAATTTCATCTTATTTAAAGGCGACAGTGCACCCCTCGCCTTTTACCAGTATCAGTCAAAAAATAATTTGCCAACCACTCAACATTTTCGCAGTCAAATCGATATAACTTTCTGAAATCATCATAATATCTGCAATTTTTACGTACACTGTAGATTTTTCTTTTACGGACGTTCATATATTCAGCCATAATTGAAGAAACAAATTAAGAGTAACGCACGTGTATGCCGCGGAGAACTAAAGTTGACTGCTACGAAGCAAATGATGCAGAGGTCTACCTACATTAAAAAGTTGAAAGCAATAATTGCTACACTAGAAAAAGCAATGCCTTAATTTATTCATCACATTTTAAGCAAACAATAGCAATTGCTTCTATTTTTTAAGAAAAAGCATTGACTAGAAGCAATTCCTGCACTGTTAAGCGATTGCTGGAAGCAAAAGCAATTACTTTAGTTTTTATTCATTGGCTTTCAAGAAATTACTTTGATTTTATAAGAAAAAGCAATTGGTACATTTTTATTCATTAGGCTCATTGTCTACGATTAAATCGGTGAATGAGGTGGTTATATAGTACAGCAAAAATTTCTAGGGATCAAATCCGGTAAATTTGCTTATGCATAATTAATAACCTATCTTTGCCAACCTATTGATAAACAGTTTGCATAGTCCTGTATTTCTTTTTCATTCTTTATTTTAATTTTCGATGATCGTGATCAAAACCGCAATAGATACGTGTGTCTATCATTTTATAAAAAAAAAGGTACAAAAATTACATAATTTACTTTTTGCTGGACGTTCCTGTATAACCTATGGATTGATGGGAAAATGACCCTGTCAAAATCAGCTGTAATGTCGGTAATCAAGCTGTTTTTGTTCAATATACAGTAGTGTCCAGTTATAACGAACCTCATGGGACCGACGAAAACGGTTCGTTATAAGCGAAGTTCGCAATAAACGATTAATGCTGATATACATATCAAAAATGTGGCATTTTTATTAATCTGTATATATACATACATACACACATATAAATGTACTTAATATATTGTGCATGTGAAGGTACATAAAAAATGTTTTGTAATAAGTAGGTTTTTAAGAGTCTAATCTAATTTGTGAAATGAATATCATCAATATGTAATTCTACTTCGGCTAATCGACTAAGAACACTTTGCGGAGTATTTCGTGACTGAAGGAAATGACGAACGTTGTCAATATGCTGAAGTGATGAGTGATGTGAGGGGGCGAATATTTCATGCGAATATTTCCATAAATTACGAATATTTCGGAAATATTCGCCCTTCCTTTGGGAACATTCGGAATTTTCCGAATATTCGCTTCGAAACCTTCAGCGAATATTCGGATTTTAAATTTCCCGCCAACATTTCGTTCTTTGTGCTTCCTGTCGTATCGCGTCGGGTCATTGTCGTACTCGTCGTCGAATCAAACAGCTTGCCATCGAGCGGCGCGGTCTGGTTTTATTTCTGGGAATACCAGTGTGTGTATTGCGACAAGATAGCCGGAGTAGCCTTACCTCAGAAAATGATACAAAGTCGATGTCAATAGGATCTAAAATACCGTTGACAACAAATGTTGGCAAAGCCAAAATATGGAAAAAAAAAGGATGGCTCTGGCTCGGACCCAGATTCAGAATCTGATGTTTCAATGTCATTGTCATTGCATGACACAAACTCAAGCATTGGCGAAGAAGATTTTTCTATGCTGAAGTGTCTCTGATGTGGTTGGAACTTGTCTTCATTCTGTACTCGCAGATTCTTCATATCCCGCCTCCTCATCGTCATCAATACAAACTGAAGGAAAACACATAAGCGGTAATGGCATCATCATTCAAGTATTCGACACTTACAAGATTATCACCAATATGGGGACAAATTCATTGAACTCATTTTTAGAAAAAGGAAGATTGTCTAGAATATTGTTATCATCTCCTGTCCAACTTTTTTCAGCCATTCGGCTAATGGCAGGTCATCCTCTGAATCGAAATCATTTTCTACCTTCAGTAAACCACCGTGTTGAAAACAATTAAAAATAGTTTGTTTTGATACCCTCTGCCATGCCATATGAATGAAGTTTATTCCATCGAAATGATTCCTGACGAAACGAACCGACGGCGGTCGCCCACAGGCCCAAATGTGCCTTCGGAAGAATTCGGTGAAAGGTTAAGCGAGCGGTAAAATACCGTTTTAGGTTCGTTATAAAAGAAAAATCGTACGATCATATCAAAATTTAAGGTTCGTTTTAACCGAAAGTTCGCTATAAGCGGGTTCGTTACAGTCGGCCATTACTGTATTTTTATTTTTACTAATCTCATGTTTTGTATGCCAGAAACAACCGAACGTGTGCGTAAAAACGCTCTATTTTCCCTCCCATAATTCTTTCATTGTGTAACCACATACAGGGTGTCTCAAAAGAATGGAATATCGCAAATATCTCCTTAATCAATGCATTGTCATAAAAACCCTCGGACACGTCGATTTTATTTTAATTTTTTACACATTTCAAAAATATTTGGTTCTATACAGGTTGTCCCACAAAAGCTTGGGACACGACAACTTCATTTTTTCAAATGAAACACCACAATTTTTTTAAAATTTCTGTGTTTTACGGGAAATTCTACACAGATTCCATGTAACATAGTATGATGGCAAATATAATACAAGGTGTAAAAAATTACTTTAAACAAAATTCAAAAAATAAGTTTGAAAATTATATTTAAACTAGTGAAACAAAGCATTCGGCTTTAGCAGATGTTCGAAATGGTCCCCGTGGACTATTTGGCAATATCCTAATCTCTCATAGAAATGTTGTACGGTATATTGTACGATTTCTGGCGATATGTTCCTCGTTACTTGGCGAATTCGTCAGATCGTCGATATTCTGCGGTTGGTGTTGATATACCCTTTCTTTTAAGTATCCCCAAGCAAAAGAGTCTAGTGGGGTAAGGTCGGGTGACCTAGGCGGCCACTCCACCGCCCTGCTCCTTCCACCAATCCACCTGTTTGGAAAGATTGTGTTCAGATATTCCCGAACTGCATGCCCATAATGAGCGGGGCACCCCGGGCACCGTCTTGCTGTAGCCATATCTGTTGTCCAGGAATATCTGGATCGTGATCATTTGGGAAAATAACTGCCATAGAGAAGGAATTAATTCAAATGTTAGAAAATCCAAATATCTCTCGGCCGTTAGTGTTTGTTGAAAAAAATAAGGTCCCAACATCCTGTTGTTAATGATCCCCATCCAAACATTTACTTTATTCTGCCGATATTGTGTGTTGTTTTCTAAGATCCAATGTGGATTAGTCTGAGCCCAATAACGATAATTTTGCTTATTAACGTTTCCATTAAGACAAAAAATTGCTTAATCGGTAAATAGGATGCCTTTTAAGAGATTTGGATTTTGATCACACAATTCCATCATGTGCTCACAAAAATTCAGGCGCCGCACTGGATCATTTTCGAAAAACTTTTGCACGTAATTCACTTTATGCGGGTAAATTTTTCTTCTATGCGATTAATTGTTTCTTGACAATAAATTAAGTGAGGAGTGAGGATTTTCATAGATGGATAAAGACAAATCTAGTTTTTTTATCATCAGTTAAGGAATTTCTTCGCCCGGATTTTGGTAGATTCTTAACATTTCCATATGTTGAAAAATTTTGTACAATTTTCCTTACCGTCGACTGAGTAATCTGCCGGTTAGGATATTTTTCATTAAACAAATAACAAACTTCTTGTTGACTTCGTTTTCGTTCGCAGGTGCCCCTCAATATTAATATTTCGGTTCGCTCATTATCGGTTAAATAACCCATAATGTGCAGTAATATCACTACTTTTTGTAAATATTACAATTTAAACTTATGTCAATTGATTGACAAGCTTAAGACACGAAAATAGAAATAATTAAAACTCATCTTGATTTACTGGTACTTGAACAGGTGTAACTTTTAGCGAGGAATTAGACTAAAAACACGTAACTTCAATTTTGTTTAAAGTAATTTTTTACACCTTGTATTATATTTGCCATCATACCATGTTACATGGAATCTGTGTAGAATTTCCCGTAAATCACAAAAATGTTAAAAAAATTGTGGTGTTTCGTTTGAAAAAACGAAGTTGTCATGTCCCAGGCTTTTGTGGGACAACCTGTATAGAAACAAATATTTTTGAAATGTGTAAAAAATAAAAATAAAATCGACGTGTCCGAGCGTTTTTATGACAATGCATTGATTAAAGAGATATTTGCGATATTCTATTCTTTTGAGACACCCTGTATATAAGGGGCATTTGATTATTACCCGTAGAGTTTGTGCTCTCGCGGAAATTTTCTTGTTGATGTAAATATTCGACAGAACCGTCTTAACTATTTTATAAGCTTACACTTTTTTCCTCCTATCCTAAAGTCAGAAGTCACTGACAAAGTATTTAAAAAATTAGTTTTATAAATAAATACCTGTTGTAGGAACGAGAGTACCGAAAATTCAAGAAGTACTTCAAAAAGCTGTTGGAATGGAATTATCCAAGAATCTCAATACTGATGAAGCAGCAAGTATGGGAGCTGTTTACAAGGCAGCAGATCTAAGTACCGGTTTTAAAGTTACTAAATTCCTTACCAAAGATGCAGTCTTGTTCCCCATTCAGATAGTTTTCCAAAGAGACACGAAAGAAGGTAATCTGTTTTATGATTTTTCATGTGAACATGTAGGAAAGTTTGTTTTTTAATAAAAAAGTGCTGTGTATAAGTATAGTTCGCTTTGCAATCTAGGTTCAGGGACATTTTTTTAAATGTCTCACCCGATTAGCGATTTTCCTACTCACTAAAATAATTTAAAAAATAATTACGTATTTCCTGATGGCTTTTTGTGAAGAACCCAAATTTGATGAGAAAAATATTGGTTCACAAATTTGACAGATAATACCCCATAAATGTCCCTGTTCCTAATATACAATTATTGTTTTAGGTATTAAAACTGTCAAAAGAACACTTTTTGGTCTAATGAATCCTTATCCACAAAAGAAAATTATTACTTTCAACAAGCATACTGACGACTTTAGCTTTGTGGCAAATTATGCTGAATTAGATTATCTACCAACAAGTGAAATTCTAAACCTTGGGGTTGCGAATATTAGCGAATATAAACTGACCGGTGTAGCAGAGGCTTTAAAGAAAAACCTCGGAGAAAATGCAGAAAGCAAAGGAATAAAAGCACATTTCAGTTTAGACGAGTCAGGTGTTTTAAATTTGGTTAATGTCGAGTTGGTTGTTGAAAAAACTGTAGTGCCCACTGATGAAGATGAAGGAACGCTGTCTAAAATAGGTATGGTAAAATGGTAAAAAGACTAATCAGTTTCAGTTCAACATCAACAAGTTTAGGTTTACTGAGATTAAAAAATAATTTTTACCATTGAATTTTTAAAAAAAATAATTATATATGTCGTAAGGCGGTAAGAGGTCAAATCAAATATCTCAAAACATGCTCTACGTAAGGTACTATAATTTTATTAAAAAAAATATTTTTTATAACACTTAAGAGATGTATACAGTGTCTCCACGGATAGAGTTTGGAAGAGGAAAAACTTTTTTATTTGTAGGTATAAAAGAAAAAGTCATTCTTTATAAAAACGTCTGCTTCTGCTGAAACTACAATTTCAAATATCACATTTGCTATTACTATACAGAGTTCGTCAGGAAACAACATTTTTAGTTTTTAGGATTTTTTTTTTCATATCATTGATTTATTAAATGAATTTTGCTACTGTTTATAACTACAATTTCAACCATTAGATTTGCGATAACTATACAGGGTTCGTCAGAAACAACAGTTTTTGTTTTTTGGACTTTTTTTTCAATTCTAATTTTTAATTTCTTTTGATTGGCTAAGTGTATAAAACCAATTTCAATAATAACTCAGATTGAAGAAAAAATAAGAGTAGTTATTGCAAATATCCCAATACAGCAACAGGAACTGTTATCGGGAATTCAGATGTCAAGTTAAACTATGCGCTAACTCGGTGGTACCACGTTTAAATAAAAGTTTTATAATTTATGAATGAATGAATTGAAGAAATATGACATGTAATAATAAAATTTGTACTTCAAAAGTAGGCAAATAAAAAAAAATGTTTTCTTATAACCAAATCGTTACTCGGCCAGATATAAAATCATATTCGAAGTAAGAAAGCAACAATAGTTGTTTGTTTTTACGTAAATTTATTTCTGAATGTTGTTTCTGACTAACCCTGTATAGTAATTGCAAGTGATATTTGAAATAGTATTTTCAACACTAGCAAAATTCATTTAATAAATCGAGGAATTGAAAAAAAAAGGTCTAAAAAAAACTAAAAATGTTGTTTCTGACAAACCCTGTATATTAATCGCAAATCTGATATTTGATATTGTAGTTTCAGCGCAAGCAGACTTTTTATAAAGAATGACTTTTTCTTCTATACTTACCAATAACAAAGTTTTTCCTCTTCCAAACTCTATCCGTGGACACACTGTATACATAAAATAGAACTATGTACCTTCGAAAACACTCCAAAAGGAATAAAATATGTTTTTCAGAATAAGTGATAAGGGTCAGTTAGTTGGTTCATTGTAACTGACAATGCTTGGCGCTAATTTCATAATTAGTTTTGAAAAAAGTATTTTAATTCAGACCTGGGCTATTTAAATAATAAATCAAGAACCATTTATTAATTAATATACCTTTACAGGAAGCACGTTTAGCAAATTATTTGGAGGCAAGGAAAAAAGTGAAGATGGAAATATTCCTTCTGATGAGAAACCCGTTCATGAAGTGCACGATGAAGAAAAACGTGAATCTCCAAAAGAAAATCGAACCCAAGAACAAAATACTACTGATTCGGTTAATGCAACTCTAAAAGAGGACCCAAAAGAAGTTAAACCCAAAATAGTAACAATTAAAGAACCCATTACATCTACAGCTACCATTTTATCTATCGACATAATGAACAAGGAACAATTCGAAAAATCTCAAGAAAAAATTCGACAATTAGATAAAGTAGAACATGACATTAATCGCCGAGCGTCTGCTCTAAACAACTTGGAAAGTTTTGTAATTGATGTGCAAAATAAATTGTATGAAGACGAGTTTACAGAAGCAGCAACCGAAGAAGAAACTGAGAAAATAAGGCAGGCATGTAGTGAAGTCTCTGACTGGCTTTACGAAGATGGATCAAATGCGGATGCAGATACCTACGAAAAAAAATTAGATGAGGTGCAAAGTTTAACAAGGGACTTATTCGCGAGGGTGTGGGAGCATAAGGAAAGACCTGAAGCCTTGAAAGCTATTCATTCAATGCTTAATCACTCTACTGCATTTTTAAAAACGGCGAGAAACTTTACGGAGACAGTAACTCCTGAAAATTATGTATTCAAAGACTCTGAAGTAGACTCTTTAGAAAAACTTATTAACGATACAACAAAATGGAGGGACAAGGCTGTTCAAGATCAAGAAAAACTTAAAAAATACGATTCTCCTAAACTTACTGTTAAGGGTCTTATGGATAAAATGGCAGCTTTAGATAGAGAAATGAAGTATCTTGTTCACAAATTAAGGAATTTTAGGCCAAAAAAAGTAGAAAAACCCGTTGAAGAAAAAGTAGATAGTGCAGATAATAGCACAACAGAGGAAATTACAGTAGACGATGAAAAAACAGATATTAACGCAGAAGAAACAATAGAGGCACCACATGAGTCTGATGATGAAAATAGTGAGAATAAGGAAATTGATCCCAGCACAACCCAAAATGATAGTGATAAGGACTCGCATTCAGAGTTATAAAAAGGTAGGTTAATAGATTTATTATGAACAATAATAGTGCATTTATTTATTTATTTATTTTTCCCACTTTGATGACCGAATGAATTGTTCTGACGTTGGCATCATAAAAAATTGGTTAAGTGTGTAAGGGGAACTGTGATTTTAATAGATTTGTTAATACCGTTTGATCCGGAGTTGACGTATTCCCATATATACCAAAAATATTGTAACATAATGTCTATGTAAGTCCAGTTAAGAATTAAAGTAAATCATTTTTTCCATGAAGAAAGTTTTTTTTTAATTACTTTGGTGTATTTCTTCTATAAATGGACAACCGTCGCCAAACTGGGCTAATTTCTGAAAGAATAACTACAACACAGTTCAGTGCGAGCAAAAATTATTTGCATCAAAGAGGGCCTTGCATCTAAGGACGTAATGCTTAGCCGTAGAACTTAATACCTGTTGGGTGTCGGTAACTATCAGTTATTCCGTGATCTTTGACAGTCGTTACAAGTAATTTGATTCATCGCTAATTTTTCCAATTTCTTGAACGATTCACACAATGGGCTTTATGGAACGGCACAAAACATTCATGGTTGAAGCGTATTTTCGAAACGGGGTTACAGTAAATGGTGAGTGACAATACAATCCGGGTTTGTGCATGGACGATTTTCACGAACATTTTCCTAACGTTGCTTTTATTGCTGGGGATTTTGATCATTGCCTGAAACGAACCGTGGCTGTGTTTAGGGAAACAGGTTCTATACAACACAAAAAAGGAGCAGGAAGACCATCTGTAAGAACAGAATAACTTGTTGCAAACGTTCGTGAAATAATGCAAAATACGCCAACAAATTGTATAAGACGCCTGTCCCAAGCCAAGAAGTGGGAAGATCTTATGGAACATGCAGGACTATTCTTAAGAAGCAGCTAAATTTATTTCCTTATAAAGTGCAAGTATTCCAAGAAATCAGAGATGCTGCAACACTTTCGAAAATATGAAGAGACGTGTGAGTTTTTGCTTGAAGCATGGCGGTGGCCAATTTCAGCAATTTATGTAGGTAATAATTTTTTTTTGCTTTCTGTATATTCTTACTTTGTTAATTTTGTAAACAACAAAAATAAATTTGTATTTGCCTACTTATTTTATTACTTAACCTAGATTTGGTTAGATATATCGTCCCCATATCATTGTGATCTAAACCAAGCCCTACGTTTTTTAATCCAAGCCCTCTTTGATGCAAATAATTTTTGCTCGCACCACGGTACAATCAACCTTTTATAACTTGATACTGCAGTACTGTTCCAAATATGGATATTTGGCCGATTTTTGGATAAAATCTTAACGACATATTGATCAAACAACGAAATGGCAAACGCGTTACTTGCCGTAAGTCTTCAGTTTTACCTTGTATACATCCTAGGTAAAAAACAACAGGTAGAGAGGTGAAAAATTCAGGAAAATAATATATAATAAATCAGTTATGGGTGAAAGAGAGAACTCCTTGGGTTCTTCCTGCATGGCAACGCGCTGGACGTTTGTCGTTATACTCGCAGACATAAATATTAAAATATCACCATACTTACCGATGAAAAGATAAATTCTTGTTCATTTGGTACATTTTTTTGCGTACTACACATCCATCTACCATGATTCTTTAATACTGAACAAGATTTTTCACAAAAATCACCAAAAAAGCCACTACATGACTTAAATTGCGTTGGACTAATCCAGCAACGTCGTAATAGCTACCTGCTATCAATCCCATTGATTTAGAATTTCGAATAGTAAGCGATACTAAAATAAGATGCATGTTACCAAAGTGACCAATACGATTACAATAGAAATAATTTTTAAAATTCTCTCATTGACCTTTTACAAAGTAGTAGAATGATTATTGATAAAGGGCGCAGTGATGTGAGTCGGTCATATGACCATGTCATATGACTTGGTCACGACGTCATGACGGTCACGTCACATTCAATCGTGACGTGACCGATTGGTCATTTAACCTCACTTTTTAGTTTGTAGCCATGTTTTGATGACTACAGTTTAATAAACAAATAAAAGGTAAGTTTAAGGCATAATAATTGAATTTATCTAGTATAGGAGCTATAAAACTACTACTAGTGGCACTAAAAATAAACCCACTGCCACTAAAACAAGGAGTAGAAAAAAATATTAATATTAATAATCCCGATACTCCCATTCGCCCCATTCCCATTAAAGTTGATGATAGCAGCGACAGTGACATTTCATCAGAATCAGAATGAAGAAATTTTGCAGGAATTGGAAAAAGTTTTAAATAGATCCAGTGAAGGTAGCGAAAGTGAAACAGAGGCCGATTCAAATGAATGAATAAAAACTTTTACGTTTTTTCCTTTAAACCAGTAGAGTATTATTGTTCCATTTGTTCCTATTATAAATTTAAAACTCCTTATGTTATGTTATGTTATAAGTTATAACCCCAAAATATACTACATATAAAAAAATAACTGAAATTTTTTTACTAAATATTTAAATGACCGTCATTTAAGTTATATGACCGTCATATAACGGTCATTGGTCACGAATTATAAATGACCGTCATTTTACATCACTGAAAGGGCGGAATATATGCAAAATGCATGTATATGCATTTTTTGCATATTTTGTCAATTTTATAATAAAATGCATATTATTCATAATTTATTATTTTAAGAGCATATTTTTATGTTTTCGGCTTTATCAAAAAATTTAAAACGTTAAAGGTTTAATGTCCAGTTCGGTACTTATTTCAGGGATTTTCCAATCTAAAGATTATAATACATATTTATATTTACATTTTGGTCAAGGTATTTATTGGGGGTTTCAGGGTTTGCAGGTATATTATTAGAGGTTGTTTATTGTCACTTAATAATGCTTTTTATATCGATTTGAAATTTAAGTTTAAAGACTCGATTAGTATTGTTGAAACTTTTTCCGCTAAATGTAACAACATTCCCGGTAAAGTAGGCGGTCAAGTAAGAACAAATTGGATGTAACTGTAAAAAAGAATGAAGGATTTAAATATTTAACTGCAGTAAAAAGCATTTATGAGGGTAAACCATCCAACGAACGGTATCTTGGCCTGATATTTTACTACCTAAGTTGCAGTATTGTCCGATACATCAGTAGATGTGGAAAGAAGCTTCTCTTTGTATAAACATATTTTTACTAATAAAAAATCCTTTTTACTTGAAAATTTTGAAAAATATTTAGTAACAAATGCCTTTTATACAATTTTAGGTTAAAAAATTGTTTACCTGTCTGTTGCTTTGTTTTTTTTTGCATTTTTTTTAAAAATAAACATAGTTTTTGAAGCCCAGTGTGTTTCTTTACCTCATTTTGCTATAATAAATTAAGAAATATTGCATACCAGTATGCATATTTGGTAAAAAAATGCAAATAACTGCATATTTTAAAGGCAAACAAGGCATCTTATATATTTGGCTGAATTTAAGTGCATATAATCCGCCTTTTGCTGATAAATAAATTTATTTTGAGTATAAGAAAAAATAATTTCAGATTATTATTCTTTCATTAAAGCAGTAACTAGAACTATTGGAATTGGCAAATGTATATGTTTTGGGGTATTCTAAAGAAATAGTCCATACTTTAAGTGTTTAAGGTATTTTCGAAAAATATGTAAATCTGCAATGAAATGGAAGTAAACGACGGAATGATCGGGCAAACTTTGGAAATATCTTTGGGTACCATGAAACCGAATACAGTTTTGACCTGGCTACACCACTTTGCAACACACTTATACTAAAAGGTTAACAGGAAAAAGCAGTAAAACTACATGGCAGTATTATTGGTAATCTCTTATATTAAAAGCTAAATTTTCGCCGAAACTTTAATATATTAAATTTATTGGCAAAAATATCACAATTGATTCTAAATTACTACCCGGCACCTTAGTTAATGATAGATGTATAGTATTTGCAGAGCTAACTGACACTTTAATAATGAAATGCCTTAAGTGCCACTCCAACCAACAGAGGTCATAATATATGACTGCGTAGCTTTTCAACGCTGTTCTATGTCAGTTAGCTTTAGTAAAACTATACTTACTTATATTATATAAAAAGTAGAGTATTTCATGGAACATAAAAATAATTAAGATTAATTTAAAACAGAGGGGTGTTACAATAATTACTTATTAGAGAAACATTCCACACTTTTTTAAATTGACTGACTAAAAGTTTAGGTAGCGCCGGCCGTCGACCAAATACTGTTAAAGCAGTAACGGCGCTAGCTATAAATTTCAAAAGGCAAATGGTGAAAACGACTTTTAAAAATATTTTTCTGCAGCGTGTTTTCATATGTATATGCAGAATTTACGGTTATTATAACACCCAGTATATATCGCATATAATATTGCAGGTTATATAAAAGGGTTTTATGTGTACAAAAATAGGTTTTAGGCAGATTATTGTGTCAGACCAAAAACCAACTTAAGGCTGAATTCTCAACGTCATTCAATCTATTGCCAACCTATAACCCATTTCGCGTTGATTTTTTGAGTTTATTATTTTAATAACTAACATTTAAAGAAAATCAATATCGTCGGTACATTATTTAGGTAGTATCTGATATATTACAAAAATATCAATTTATTTCATTGCTAATTTTGGGAGAATTGTATAGTGAAAGAACAATGAGTGACAATGACATGATAATGTTAAAAAAATCTTACCCGATATTTTTCGCTATACAATTCTCCTAAAATAAGTTATGAAATTCCTTGATATTTATTAAATATGTCAATTATTACCTATAGAATATCAAGTCGATACTGATTTCCCTTAAATTTTGTATAAAAGCTAAAAAACAAATAAATCTACGCGAAATAGGTTATAGGTTGGCAAGCATGTTGATACTCCCACCTTAATAAATTACAAACACTATTTTTAAAAATTTACTTTATCGACGAAATGTGTCGTGTGATGGAAGTCATCATATTGTTAGGTTGACACACACGATACCAGTGAAGGTAAAATGATCAACTTTGTGGGTCTTAAGGCCGAGACAATTAAAAAATAAGCATTAGCAACAGAAATAAGATTTGATACATAGAAACAAATCAATCGCGATACAATTAAATTTTAAGTAACAAGAAACCAAACTTAAGATATCGAAATGTTGGATTTTCTGTTGCAAGTTTCTTATTATTGGCCAATGGAAAGCTGTATAGAATACTATTTTGACATTTGTCTGTTTAATTTTCAGATTAGAGAGGTATTTTTAATTTGTGTTTAACACGTTGTTTATGTGTTTGCGAATAAAACCGGGTGAGCTACAAAAATTTTCATATTTTTTGAGAATAATATTAAAATTCAAAATAACCTGTTCTGTCGACAAACCGAAAAGTTAAAAAAAGGTTAGGATGTCGATTTATTGACAGTTAGCAAATCAACCTTTTCATTGGTCGATCTTTCCGATCGCTTGTTTTAGGACGCTCTCTACAATAGAAATTTCAATAATTTTTTTACCTGCGTCAATTGAACAGATCTGTCGTACCTGTCAACCTAACAAACTGAGTTGGATCAGATATTTATGATATACTCAACTTTTTATCGCATGTCAGTTTAGTAGAAGAAAACATTTTATAGTTGTACATTATAGGTTAATATTAAGTTTAAAAAATAAATTTATTTTAGTTCAAACGTTAGGCATTAAGAAGGTCAAAATATTTTTGTCATTTTAAAATATCGTTAGGTTATGTTTGGCGTACTATCAAGAACTTTGCACTAAAAGCCTTCAGGCTTGCCAGCACAGTATATTATGCTAGTAATCAATCAAACGTTCGTTTTCTACTCTTCTTCTGTGACTAAGAGGGGAGCTGTAGCAAGTTGTTTATGCATTCTTATAGTACACCAATAATTTTGATCCATGGTTAACATTATTATATAAATAACGTAATTTTTAATTAGTGTAAGGTTTGTAAATTGGATGGTAGAAAAACATACTGTATAACTCGAGTGCGATTGTAAAGTTTGAGCACTCCGCCAATAGCAACGTGCTCAATTTACTTGCTCCTGCGATGTGGACATCATATACACTCTTGTACAAACTACTACTTTGTTAAATGGTGTAAAACCTACTACTTTTTTAGTCTAAGTCAAGTCACTTTCTGTAAAATTAAACAAGTCTGACTGGTTCAACGAGTTTGCATGTCGAAAAATATTTTGATCATCTTTACAGTACATTTTTGAGCAATACATCAAATAGATTGACAATAAATTAATTTTTATTGGGAGCTGCAGTTTTGTGCCGGAAATCTTTACTCTCTTAAATTTGCCACGCTTTTTTTTACATATTTTGAATTTCAAATATGTAACAAATACAAGGTTTTTAAAGTAAAAACAAAAAGGTCGATAATTTTGGCATATAAAGTTTATAAAAATGCTTGTATTTTTAAAAAAATATTCCCATATAATGTGTTTTAAAAAAACAAAGGGAGCTTTTTAGCTCGTTGATTGTAAGTGAAAATAATAGCGCAATAATATCCTTAGGAAATTGAGTTTCAAGTGAAAACAAAAATATGATACGATAAGTTGTATTTAATTGGATTATTTGCTAAACAGGACTAAACTATAAAAGTTACAGATTGTCTTATGGAGCTAGATAAACGGTCTGTTATTAAACGACCGTATTTGTTTTTATTATTATGTTAAGTAAGTACCAACATAATTACGTTGTTCTTGTTCGGACTGCACTGAAAACAGGCTAACGAACATTCTTAGTACGAAAATTTGCCAACTATTAAAATAAATTGCCTGATTTAAGAATCCGGCATTTTTAGTTGTTAATTCCGTAACTCCGATGATGCATTGCTTACAAAACTCACTAAATGATGACAACGAAATTGAAAACAATTATTTCATTAAAAGCATATAAAAATTATTATTAACAAACACATTAAAGTACAATTACTATACAATTTGGTTACATTGTAAGATCACACTCCTGTTTATATAATAGCGACATACATATGTATGTATATGTAATAATATATCATTTGAAACGTACAGGGAAAGGGAGGTGTATTATTTTTATAAACAAAAAATAAATCCGTCACAAATTAGCTATTAATACTAGGTACTACCTACATACATTACTTAACGTATTCTTTGATACGTGATAGTTATCCAATATGTATTACAAGATGGTACATAATCAGTAGGACATTTTTTCCGGGGTTGCCAGATTAAGCAATTTTCCTCATAAAAGCGGTGTTTTTTCTCTTTCTGGGAGGTATTTTTTTGGAGAAAAATTATTACAACAGAAGGGCATAACTCAAGTCTATCATAAAGGCTTCTAGATTAGCGTTTGAAACGCTTTCTCTTTTATCGGCGCCAGTGTTCATAAAAATAACGTTATTTTCTTTTCAACATTGATAAATTTCGGGGATTGCTTACTTTTAATTGATAAAATGCATCCCAGGGATCTGGTCACCATGTTTTTTCCCTACACACTTCAGTTGTTTATTATAAGATGTGAAGACACTAACGAGTGTACCATGCATCGTGCCGAAAAAAAGACTGGGACAGCAAAATGTAGTTTAATCTACCAGGTATATGTTATGGAGTTGTCCGTTAAGGTGGGAGTATCAACATGCTTGCCAACCTAGCTATAACCTATTTCGCGTAGATTTATTTATGTTTTCTAGCTTTTATACAAAATTTAAAGAAAATCAGTATCGACTTGATATTTAATAGGTAATAATTGACATATTTAATAAATACTTTACTAAATTTCATATTTTATTTTAGGAGAATTGTATAGCGAAAAATATCGGGTAAGATTTTTTTTAACATTATTATGTCATTGTCACTCATTATTCTTTCACTATACAATTCTCCCAAAATTAGCAATGAAATAAATTGATATTTTTGTAATATATCAGATATTACCTAAGTAATGTACCGACGATACTGATTTTATTTAAATGTTAGTTTAAAAAATAATAAACTTGAAAAACCAAAGCGAAATAGGTTATAGGTTGCCAATAAATTGAACGACGTTGAGAATTCAACCTTAAGTTGACATAATTTTGTTACTGGCAATGATGACGTGTCAAAAAAAATATTCAACGAAGTAGTCCATTCTCCAAGAGACGTAGAATTTGCTCATGATTATATAAATCGGGATAATAAGCATGATTGACAAAAATTTCAGATATAATATTCAGAGGCTCTGACGTCATGGGGTGAATAAAATTTATATTCGTAACCACGGAAACAATGAAAATGACTTACTGTTTCTATGGTCACGACCTTTAAAGATCATGTATCATGAACGCAAACCTTGCTAAATGTATTCCTAATATTATAGAAGCTGGAATAATGCTTATCCTAGAATTTTCTCGGTACGATAATTATGGTATATGGGATTAGTGTGACAGAGTCAGTTAGGATACATACTGATCTGAAATCAATATTTATTTTTTGCGATATATTTTGTCTTAACAAGTTTTATATTGTGCTAAAATGCTCTTCTAAAAGTCGAATAAGAGATTGAGCGGTTATGTATGTAGGTGCCTAGCAGTCATAAAAGTTTTGAAAATACAGGTCATTACCGTCATAATAGCAATTAGCAAAACCTTTATATTATATAATCACATTTTTATAAATTATATTAAAATACATAAAACCTGGTGATACAACTATATGTTCAGGGGCAAATTTTGGGTTGCACTTTCCCGCTCACTGAAGTTTATCCAGGTATAATATCAATAAAATACTTTTTTTTAAAATACAAGTTAGTAAAGTGTTAAGTTTATTATTAAGCTGCTTCCATATAGTTAGAGGTTGTACATTGCCCTCTCTTGTTCTTCTGTAATTCTAATAAATATATTTACGTTAGGAAACTAAAAATATCACCAATCTGCTCTGCTGAGCTATAAAATATCGACACAGTTATATTAGAAAAGTTTAATATACTTATATATCATAAGTTTTTCGATTTATCGGTTAATTTGCTTTACGGAAGATTGATCATTGAACGCTATTTTTGCCGAAAAGCTGGAAACATTTTTATTAAATGTTAAGTTAGGATGAAGCCAGCTCTCCATCTATTCATTATTTTTTAATATAATGACTGGTTCCTTGTTTGAAAATAATGGCATAAGATATGTACTGTGCGAGCAAAAATTATTTGCATCAAAGAGGGCCTTGCATCTGATGATGTAATGCTTAGCCGTAGTAGAGCTTAATACCTGTTGGGTGTCAGTAACTACCTGAATTAACAATCAATCAGTTATTCCGTCATCTTTGACAGTCGTTACCAAAGACTTCTACTTATATATTAGAAGTCTTTGGTCGTTACAAGTAATTTGATTTATCGCTAATTTTTTCCAATTTCTTGAACAATTCATACCAAGGGCTTTACGGAACAGCACAAAACATTCATGGTTGAAGCGTATTTTCGAAACAGGGTTAGAGTAAATTATGAGTGGCAATACAATCCGGGTTTGTGCATGGACGATTCGATTTAACGTTGCTTTTATTGCTGGGGATTTTTATGATTGCCTGAAAAGAACCGTGGCCGTGTTTAGGGAAACAAACAGAAGAACTTGTTGCGCAACTTTAGAACAATTACAAGAAAGGATTATCCAAGAATGTGGTAACATTTCTCCAGAGATGCCGGTCAACACTTTCGAAAAGATGAAGAGACGTTTGAATTTATGCTTGGAGCATGGCATGGCGGTGGCCAATTTCAGCAATTTATGTAATTATTTTTCTTTTTCTTTCTGTATATTCTTACTTTGTTAATTTTGTAAACAACAAAAATAAATTTGTATTTGTCCCCTTATTTTATTACTCATTAGTTTGGCATATCATGTCATAATATGAATTTGACAAAATTTTAACCTAGATTTGGTTAAATATATCGTCCCCATATCATTGTGTTCTAAACCAAGCCCTACGTTTTTTAATCCAAGCCCTCTTTGATGCAAATAATTTTTGCTCGCACGGTATGTAGTGCAGAGACGTATAAAAAAACAACATTTCCAACGGAGAATTATTGTGCTTCCCTAGAAAAAAGTTGGCAACCATTTGAAATTATATTAACGCCAACTAAAAACACGAGTCTCGACGAACCATGGCGAGTCGGCGAGCCAATCAAGCCTATATTGTTATTGTTACTTGTTGGCGTGTTTATTGTGGTGTTTGTTAATTTTGTCTCACAATGTGTTGTTCTTTTGTGATATAGAAACTTTTAAACCGATATGTGTATTAAGTGAAGAAAGTGCGGTTTCCACCGCTCCAAAGTGACGGTCAGTTAACATGATGCCAACTCAAATTAAGGGATGGCAACCTATAAAAACCAAAACCCCATAGTACAGAGATATTATAATGTGCCATTAATACAGCCTAATATTAAGCATTGTACTTTTTTTATAGGCCAGTCATGGAAGGGGCAGTGTTATTGCTCGTGTACCAGTAAATTCATACAAGTTTTTAATGAAATGTCATCTTTATCGGCTTTAATGCTTCATTGATAACTTATTTAATCAAAAAACTTACGTATTGGCATAAAATAAACAAATATTTACTTTGATTCGCTGATGTTTCGTTTCTTGGTTTCTAGTTTACAAACTATTACTATTTCATCTCCTGATCGTATGTTGTAGCTAAACAGTTGCTTTGAGGGAAATCTCATTGATTCTGGACCCTGCGAAGAAATGATAATATAGAATTTAGAAAATTTAATTTCATTTATTAGGAGGATTTTACGAATGCGTTAAAGGGCCACGTAAAAAGAAATAAATTAAAGCATAATGAAATTTTGACTTTTATGTCGAAATTGCGACTTTAAGCGAATTGCGAATTAAAATTTTTTACTTTATTTTTGAAATTTCGAGTTTGTTTATTCTTATTATTATTATTAATATATCTTTATTCTCGGCCAACTATATACAATATAAACTCCCCTTCAAATAAAAACCGCCACCCTAAAATTTTGGCAAAATTTGTTGCTTTGTAACTTTTTTATTTTTAATCTGATTTTTATGAATTTTTTACAGATGTGTAGATAATTTTGTTAAGGATATACCATGCTGCTTCAAAAATCACTTCTATTTGCTGGAGTGGTATTATACAGGGGTAAAAATATTTATGTTTTTTAGTACCAACTTTAATTAAAACACCCTGTAGAAGACCCGAAGCATTTGGTTTGATTCTCATTTATTGATCTCAAAATCTCAATTTTTAAAGGAACTATTAAAATTTTTTAAATAAAATGCGAATTTCTACGATTTTTTTATGGGCAAAATTTAGAAATAAGGATTCGCCTACCCTTCAGTTTAAAACTTAGTTCTACAGCCAAAGCAAAAGTTGTTGCTTTAATAGAGGAAGGGCATAATAAAAGTGACGTGGCTCGTATGTTGGGATTTCGAGACAACTGGAATAGATACACAGAAAGAGGCAATTTAAATAGGCGACATGGGTCTGGAAGAAAGAATATAACATCCGCAGTTGACGACTGTTTTCTTCTGCGGAAGTCCCTAAGAGATCGGGGCCATCGGGCGAGAGGGGGCCACACACGCTATTGAGATACGTTCGCTACTTTTTTTTATTACTTTTATTTCTACTTCATGTTATGGTAACTTTCGAATAAAGGAAATCGTAGAAATTCGCATTTTATTTAAAAAATTGAATATTTCCTTTAAAAATTGAAAGATCGAGATCATCTAAAAACCTGATTATTAGGAATAGATTAAACTTTGTCAAAAAATAAATGAGAATGAAATCAAATGTTTTGGACCTTCTACAGAGTGTTTTAGAGTTGGTACAAAAAAACATAAAATATTTTTACCCTTGTATAATGCCACTCCAGCAAATAGAACTAATTTTTGGAGCAGCATGGTATATCCTTAACAAAATTATCTACAAATCTGTAAAAAAAATCATAAAAATTAGATTAAAAATAAAAAAGTTACAAAGCAACAAATTTTGCCAAAATTTTAGGGTGGCGTTTTTTTTTAAGGGAGAGTTTATATACAATATATTATATAAAATCACAAATAATGAAAAGTATGTTGTTTAACTATTAATAATTCTATCAAAATTATTTAAAAATAATAAATATGCACTCTACCTTACTTATAGCATAAATTTCTAGATTCGTAAAAAAAAATATTAACACAATTTCGCCAAGAAATCATCAATGCAATCACTAAATACAATGCTTACCTGAGTATCCCTTTGATCCTGATCAACGTAGAATAACCTCATCTTGGATGCCGGAAATCCAGCGAATCCCTCCAACCTGGTTTTTAGGTCACTGACAGTGCGATAGACGTCAACAGTTCTGACTTCGCTGTTGGATCCACACGTAAAAGTAACTTTGACTCTTTTTTCTGGTCGTAGGTCTACGTTTACAAGGGGGTCCAATTTTCCATGCGTTTGAACAAGTTCAAAGTATCTTGAAATAAATATAGGTATAGATTGTAGAGGGTGTTAATGAATGGCGAAACTTTTATTATTATATATATTTATATAATTTATCCAAACTCAGTTTGAGGACATCCCAATCATTCCATACGGCGGTAAACAGTCTCAAAGAGACCGACCTCACAGCCAGGGTTGTCAGATCTTTCTTCTTCAATTGTTTAAGTTTTTTTATTAAAGATGTTTCATTTATATCAGTATTCAATTGTTAGTCAGTAACTTTCTTTGAAAGCTAGTTTGCAAATATACTTTAAACCGAGGAGTTTTGAGTGTGACAGAAAAAAATAACAAGCCATTCATTGTTATAATAATACATTCTTTAGTCCTTAAGAAACAATGTAACTGAAATCAAGACAAAAAGTGTTTTCAGTGTTTAAAACCAACTAATTAACAAACCCTTGTTTCTCGTATACTTATACATAATATATTAACAAACCAGAAAATTTGGTAG
The DNA here is from genome assembly GCA_963969555.1 of Polydrusus pterygomalis. Taxonomy (NCBI): domain Eukaryota; kingdom Metazoa; phylum Arthropoda; class Insecta; order Coleoptera; family Curculionidae; genus Polydrusus; species Polydrusus pterygomalis. The sequence continues at coordinate 30,398,745 of OZ018379.1, forward strand.
AACTGGCAACCGTTCACAATTTATGCATGTTGTCAGGGGTGATAAGCGCCAGTTAAAGCGGCTGGTATAAGCTAACGCGGTCTGCAGCCCGTTCAACGATCGATTCTGTCAGACAGAAATAGGCCAGTGACCGCCGATGGCGTGGAAGAGACGAAGATAAAATATACGTGATTTGGAACTTATGGACGGGCCGGGGAATGGTCCCAGAATGGAGTTCTGGTAAAAAAATTAAAGCATTTTCTGAGCAGTGCCGTGCCGTGTCAGGTTTATTTCTCTGGTTTTAGTTTTGTGTATAGAATCTTTGAGTTACGGTATATTTATAATTTTAATATAATATTATTATATATACAGTGGGTTTATAAAGTGAAGTATGTACAAACACCTAATGTTGAACAAACTTATAAGTGTGTATACGCATTTTAATTATTTGTTTGGGACGCCCATGGTTAGGAGTTTCATATTGTTTTATGTCATTAAATTGACCTAAGAAATACTATACCTCTCAGGACGATCACTTTCTGGCTTATCCATATAATATCTTATAAATGCTCTTTCGGCGTCTTCTCTTTCATCGGAAGAAATACGAGCTCCACCATTCAGAGTTTGAACATTAGGTAAACGTGCTATTAAAAGTTGTCTCCTCTCATGTTCTGTATATTCGTGGCTCTCCCAAAGTGGACATCCCTAAAAAGTGATGTCGTAGCATTTGAAAAAACGCGCCTTTATATTAGTGAATAACGGGAAAACTGTTTAGTTTGATTGTAATTTTCTTACCAGTATACGTAAACACTGAAGTAATGGAAATTTTGCTAGTTTTTCTATGTCATCCCAAGCTGACAACATTGTTGAATTTAGATTTAGCACCTTCAGATTGTTAAAAGGGCCATGGGGCGATTCTTCATTGTTTTCCAGTCCTGAATTAGATTCAGCCTTTTCGTAGTTCTTGTTTGAACATTCTTGAACTTGATCGTCTATTTCTAGTGCTTTTATAGGACATTCTGCTAACACCAAGGATTCCAAATTCGGAAAGGCGTAACCTAAAACAACGAAAATTATGTCACCATTTGCATAGTAATAAATTACAATAGGATAGTGTGGTTGGCAGCTAGTTATTTTACCGCACTACGAGATGCTGAAATTATTAAAAAATCCTAGTAATGGCCACCCTGGGATGAAACATTATCTGAAAGAAGAAATAATACATCTTTGGGAGATCATACTTTATCAAATCACACGACAACACATAATGCTAATATAGCAGAAGATGTAGAACCCATAAAACTTGATGAATCCGCCTACGTGTTTATTGGAGTGTGAAGTTTGAGCTGTTTGTTTTGGACAAGGAGATGCTTCCATATATTGGGAATTGGGGATATCTATACTTAGTTTACAAAATATATGGGTATTTTGATTCATGAAAGCTGCTTCTTTGAATTTTCGTTTTCTCCAGTGCTGTTCCGTGTCCAAAACCTTGGCTTCTGACCACTGTATATTATGTTGGTTGGTCCATACATGTTCCGCTATACCTGATATCGAAGTTTTACCTCTTTCGGTATGTTTCAGATTAAGATGTTTTTTAACTCGTACGGGAAGAGGTCTTTTTGCTTCTTCAATGAATGATTGGCCACACTTGCAAGGCATTCGATAGATCCAATTTTTTTTGTTTTCATTGTGTGGGGGTTTTACTTTTGTAAGTGCTTCTAAGTGTATTTCCGGATTTGAAAGCTGCTTTGAGTTTTTGGTTATATCCTTCTAATCTTGTCAGAAACCACCTTATAAGGTATTGTATATAGATACTAACTAACCGAAACCTTGCGTTAAGTAACAAAATATGGAAAAAAAATAATGGAAATCCGGCAAGGTAATTTTTATGAAATAAAGGTGTATAGTTTTATTAATGCTAATTATTGAAATAAAGGGAAAATGCTAAAATTCAACACAGCCTTATTTCAATTAGATTTGGAAATACTTTACCTAATTTACAAATCTCCTTCCAGTCGTGAACGGGGTTTCCAGTAAAATGTAAAATTCTTATCACGGAGTGCTTATGTTTAAGTCTATAGTTTTGACAATCGCAGTTGTCATTTTCGTTCCGATTGCATTCACAGTCTGTTTGCTTCTTGTGTAGTTCAACATTATTATAATCGTTTAGACTCAAATGTAGTTCGTCCAAATAGGGCAAATGGTCTAGAATTTTCTGGACACTTTCCCAACTGACATAGGTGGAGTTTAATACCAAGCTTCGCAGTTCCGCCCACTTTTTGCTTTTATCCAAGCCAACTTCTAGAGGCTTTGAAAGAGAATTGAAACTAAGGTTAACAAATTTAAGTCGAGGCATATGTTCCAAAATACCAAAAACCTAAAAACATGTTTAATATAAGAACAAATTATATAGTATTAATTACATAATATTTAATTTTACTAACATTACCCAGAACAGATGTAACAGTATAATATTTTGTTAAAAAGGATATTTTGATTAGAATAAGATATCAATAAAATGCTGTTGGGTGAAATTGGCGTTCTGCGACTTAAAGGTTGATTTTCTAAAGATGAAGGGTTGAATTTGTGATATAATAATAAATTATACAGGGTGTTATTTAAGTATGTGGCCAAACTCCAAGGGGTGTTTCTTTAAGCGATTTTAAGAAGAAAAGTTCATATAAACATGGGTCCGAAAATGCCTAATTTTTACGATACAGGCTGTCAAACTTTAAAAAAAAATCGGATGTTCGTAAATATCTCAATACTCTTTTATTCGATTTTGTTGAAACTTGGCAGTTCTGTTTGTAATAATAAGAGGATAATTTAGCCTCAATTAGATTAAAATTATTAATTCCAGTGGCATCCAGGAAGACAGTCCAACTAATATTTTTGCCAAAAAAATTGCGCGCCACTGAGTTTTTTTTAAATTATATATTTTTTTCGAATTAAGCAACTACAAATACAACTATTTTATCTTTTGAGTTTTTTCATATGTTGCTTTGTTTTCGAGAAAAAAAAACACTTTATTGCATGTGCCCCGGACAATAAGAGCTATAACTAGTTGTTTTATGTACTTTCAAAACATTGCAGTAATAAATTATTACGTTATGCGATTATTTTATGTTAATTTCTTTTATCGAAAACAGTTTTAATCTGTGCGAAAAAATTCAAAAGAGGACTTTCGGGTAATTTTAATTGCTTGATAGTTTGGTAAGTAGTTTAAATATTTTACTCTTATGGTCCCGGGGACATGCAATAAAGTGGTTTTTATTTTTTTTTCTCGAAAACAAAGCAACATATGAAAAACCTCAAAAGATAAAATAGTTGTATTTGTAATTGCTTAATTCGAAAAAAATACATAATTTTAAAAAAATGTCAGTGGCGCGCAATTTTTTTGTCAAAAATATTAGTTGGACTTTCTTCCGGGACGCCACTGGACCTAATAATTTTAATCTAATTGAGGCTAAATTATCCTCTTGTTATTATAAATAGAATTGCCAAATTTCAACAAGATCGAATAAAAGAGTATTGAGATATTTACGAACATCCGATTTTTTTTAAAAGTTTGACACCCTGTATCGTAAAAACTATGCATTTTCGGACCCGTGTTTATATGAACTTTTCTTCTTAAAATCACTTAAAGAAGCATCCCTTGGAGTTTGGCCTCATACTTAAATAACACCCTGTATATCAGTATCAGGGCAAATTTGCGCTTGGTTCACTACGTTTCACAGGAAAGTTTTTATATAAATGTATGTGCTTGCGTTACGTCGTTTACCCCATCGGACTTAGTTTCCTTTTGAACAGTACTCGAACTTAAGGCCGATTCATAATATAGATCAAGTCACGATCCAATCACTATCCAGTCAGTGAAATCAAAATATTGTAATCGTGATCTGACCTTGCCTGGCAATGTGAATAGTGTAAGATACAATATTTGTTCCGCCTATAGTATGAATCCTCCTTTTATGTCCTACCTACCTCTTCCCATTGGTCAAGCTTATTTTTTGCTAAATCCAGCTCTTCCACATTGGAGCACTTTTCTACCAGGGCTTCTCTTTCACCAGCTGTTGCGATATTGCAATCATTAAGCACCAGAAGAGAAGGTACTGCAGCCCGTGCTGGTCTAGAAATAAATAAGAAATTTATATAGTGATAGGCAGGAAATAGATATTATATATTTTTGAACTTTGCATTTTCCTTTATTGGAAAAAAGTAATTTGTTAAATTTATATTAGGTGTTAAATGGGTGCACACCTTCTGCCGGTGACTGTATATTATAAAAAAAAAAAAACACCATAAATTATGAAGTAAACGACCATTATTAATGAAATTTAACGCAATCCCATCTATTTTTTAAGCCGACACCACTTCCGAGTTTCTTTTTATTTACATCAAGTAATGTATGCTTGCAAATAACTGCAATTATTTTGTGAAGGCTAATTAATTATACAGGGTCAGACAAAAAGTGCACACTATATCCGAGAAAAATTTTCAATGTTTCAAATTTATAACGTATGTATAAAAATACTACTCAGACAATTTTTTTTTAAATTGAAAAAGTTTTACGCCCTTGGCTAGATATCACTGTTCAGAGATCTCATGGTCTTAGATTCCTGCAGATGTCGTTATATGTCGACGAGGCATGGATGAAAGATAAAAATAGATCTTAATGATCAGTGGTCGTGAGTCAGTTAATTTCCCTTAATAACCTAAAAAATTTCAAACGTATACAGGGTGTTTTTTAAGTACATGGCCAAACTCCAAGGGGTGCTTCTTTAAGTGATTTTAAGAAGAAAAGTTCATGTAAACATGGGTCTGAAAATGCATAGTTTTTACGATACAGGGTGTCAAACTTTAAAAAAAAATCGTATGTTCGTAAATATCTCAATACTTACTCTTTTATTCGATTTTGTTAAAATTGGGCAATTCTGTTTGTAATAACAAAATGATAATTTAACCTCAAATAGATTAAAATTATTAAGTCCAGTGGCGTCCCGGAAGACAATCCAACTAATATTTTTGACAAAAAATTGCTTGCCACTGACGTTTTTTAAATTATGTATTTTTATCGAATTAAGCAACTACAAATAGAACTATTTTATCTTTTGAGTTTTTTCATATCTTGCTTTGTTTTCGAGAAAAAAAAATAAAAACCACTTTATTGCATGTCCCCGGGACAATAAGAGTAAAAAGTTTAAACTACTTACTAAACTATCAAGCAATTAAAATTACACGAAAGTCCTCTTTTGAATTTTTTCACACAGATTAAAACTGTTTTCGATAAAAGAAATTAACATAAAATAATCGCATAACGTAATAATTTATTACTGCAATGTTTTAAAAGTAACAACTATAGCTCTTATTGTCCCGGGGACATGCAATAAAGTGGATTTTATTTTTTCAAAAGATAAAATAGTTGTATTTGTAGTTGCTTAATTCGAAAAAAAATACATAATTTTTGAAAAAGTCAGTGGCGCGCAATTTTTTTACCAAAAAATATTAGTTGGACTGTCTTCCGGGACGCCACTGGACTTAATAATTTTAATCTAATTGAGGCTAAATTATCCTCTTGTTATTACAAACAGAATTGCCAACTTTCAACAAAATCGAATAAAAGAGTATTGAGAAATTTAGGAACATCCGATTTTTTTTTAAAGTTTGACACCCTGTATCGTAAAAACAAACTATGCATTTTCGGACCCATGTTTATATGAACTTTTATTCTTAAAATCACTTAAAGAAGCACCCCTTGGAGTTTGGCCACATACTTAAATAACACCCTGTATAATAACATAAATTTGATTAAGTTATATGTCCGATATTGGAAATAGAATTTCAAAGTCTCCGTGGCGCAATTGTTAGAGCGCTCGACTGGTGATCGAGACGATCTAGGTTCAAATTCCAGCGGAGGCGTAAAACTTTTTCAATTAAAAAAAAATTATCTGCTCGCCGCTGCGCCGATTTTTCAGTTAGATATTAAAAAGAGGAAGAAGACACTAAAAAACTTCAATGGTACATTTAAAAATACTATCTTTGATACCAATAATTTGAAAGTCAAAAGAATTCCATACGGTGCAAGCTTCCTGCATGTCACTGTATACCACTGACTATTTAAAAAAATGGTTACTGGTTTAGTCCTTCTAGCGCTGTTGCCAGCTTTGCTTATAAAATATTCGTAATTCTTATATTATGATAGGATCACCATATTGGTATTTGATTTCATATCAATGTGTTCCGGTTTTTTATTAAAGATACACATTCTATTTAACAAAGCCATGTGCTTACCTTACAAGCGCTTTACAAGGAGGCTATCGCGGCCATATTTATGTATATATGTGGTCGCAACTAGTCATCACGGATTTTAACGGAATAAAAAGAAAAAGAATAAAGGTCGCCCATTTTCTTTTTTATTTCAGGGGTAAAAAGTTACTTTTAATACTTTTGGATTAATAAAAATATGCCAGAGTTGTCTGGTTAGTCAATAATATTTTAGAATCTTTCTGCGACCCAACAATAATAAAGTAATTATTTGTAATACGTTTGGATTAATAAAAATATGCCAGAACTGTTTCGTTAGTCAATTATTCTTTAGAATCTTTCTGCAACCCAACAATAATAAAGTAATTATTTGTAATACGTTTGTATTAGTAAAAATATGCTAGAGTTGTCTGGTTAGTCAATTATTTTTTAGATTTTTTTCTGCAACCCAACAATAATAAAGTAATTACTAATAATACGTTTGTATTAATAAAAATATGCCAGAGTTGTCTGGTTAGTCAATTATTTTTTAGAATCTTTCTGCAACCCAACAATAATAAAATAATTACTAATAATACGTTTGTATTAATAAAAATATGCCAGAATTGTCTGGTTAGTCAATTATTTTTTAGAATCTTTCTGCAACCCAACAATAATAAAGTAATTATTTGTAATACGTTTGTATTAATAAAAATATGCCAGAATTGTCTGGTTAGTCAATTATTTTTTAGAATCGTGCAACCCAACAATAATAAATGTATTGTAATACATTTAATTAATAACAATATGCTCACCTGCAAGGAACGTAAATTGCCACGGAAATGCCAACTGCATCTGATTTAGGGGTGGAAGTGTCAATTGCTTCCCCATATTTTTGTTCCAGTGCTTCTAATAAGGATGGCATGATTTTTAGTTCTAAAATAAAACATTCCAAATAGTGCGGTGCAAATAAATAAAATATGTTTGTGTGTATGTCTAGGGTATACCCCGATGAAAAATGAACGGTGCCCGCCCCGTGTAAGTTTTAGGTCTCTATTATCCCATGTAAAGTTTACTACCTTCAAATATTGCCTCGCCTATCAATTTTACAATAAAATTGTATGAGATTTTATCAAAAGTCCTTGTATCATGGACTCACACCCCAAATTTTATTATTTTCTAATGACCCTATAGTAGCAACCACAAAACTTTTCGGAAGTTTTTTTCCTCCTGGGCACCCTGGGTCTGATTATAGCGATAGTTTCTCTGTTAAACGCACAGCCATGTTACCTTTATCCGTCTATCTTTACAAAGCAAAAATGAAACTTCTTCATTGACTTTAGTTACACGAATAAAGAAAGACAAATTAACAGAATATGAAGCATTTTAATTTAAGTTTTGCTACTAAAATTTACCGAAAATATATTTCTTGCAAATATTCTTCATAATAGGACCATTTTTTTCATTTTATAATAATTATATTGAGTCTCTACATAAACCCAAAAAATATGTTCCTAGGATTTTAGTATTATGAAACAAACATTTGTTCGTCAAAAATAATGTATTCTATTAGCTATCAACAAATCTGTATTGCTACAGTGAACGGAAGGCTGTATTTATTTTTATAATTTTTGTTTATTAGGTGTCTATATTTTGCAAAGAAATCGTTAGATTTAGATCTGTTGACAGGCACAGAGCCCACTTGGCAGTTTTAGTTTCCTAGGTGTTGTTTTTATTTTTGATATTGAGAGTTAGTCAAATGTATTCAGTGGCGTTCCTAGGGGTGAAGGTGGGGGCTCTTAGTTTATTTATTCCTATTTTTTTTGCATATCAACCCAAAATTTTCAGCTTTTCGTTCATGATCATGAAGATCAAATATTTCGATATTGGGGTACGGGGAGGTCTGCAATGCCTTAGCCCTCTCCCCCTGGGTGCGCTACAGTTTTTATTGTATTTTTGGATTTGATTCAAGATTTAAAATACATTTTGTAACACTAATACACGTTTCCGCCTAAAATGAATAGTTTCTTGAGTAGGAACTTTTGAAAAATTATATTTACTACACTTTGTCAAGTTGTAGTATCTAAACAGTACTTACTGAACAAACCCGAGAAAATCTATAATACCGTGCGAGCAAAAATTATTAGCATCAAAAAGGGCCTTATTGCATCTATATAAGGACGTAATGCTTAGCCGTAGAGCTTAATACCTGTTGGGTGTCAGTAACTACCTGAATTAACAATCAATCAGTTATTCCGTCATCTTTGACAGTCGTTACAAGTAATTTGATTCATCGCTAATTTTTCCAATTTCTTGAACAATTCACATGGGCTTTACGGAACAGCCCAAAACATTCATGGTTGAAGCGTATTTTCGAAACGGGGTTAGAGTAAATGGTGAGTGGCAATACAATCCGGGTTTGTGCATGGACGATTTTCACGAACATTTTCCTAACGTTGCTTTTATTGCTGGGGATTTTGATCATTGCCTGAAACGAACCGTGGCTGTGTTTAGGGAAACAGGTTCTATATAACACAAAAGGGGAGCAGGAAGACCATCTGTAAGACCAGAATAACTTGTTGCAGACGTTCGTGAAATAATGCAAAATACGCCAACAAATTGTATAAGACGCCTGTCCCAAGAAGTGGGAAGATCTTATGAAACATGCAGGACTATTCTTAAGAAGCAGCTAAATTTATTTCCTTATAAAGTGCAAGTATTATAATTTTGTAAATAACAAAAATAAATTTGTATTTGTCTACTTATTTTATTACTCATTAGTTTGGCATATCATGTCATAATATGAATTTGACAAAATTTTAACCTAGATTTGGTTAGATATATCGTCCCCATATCATTGTGATCTAAACCAAGCCCTACGTTTTTTAATCCAAGCCCTCTTTGATGCAAATAATTTTTGCTCGCACGGTATAATAGACAATGTGTAAAGCTATTTGACCAATATTAAAAAAATAGATTTCTTTGCAAACCAGTTAAATGGCGTAGAATTTCGAATGAGCTCCAAAAACTAGATTCAGTCAGTGACCTTTGAACCTATCGGTAATCAAATTCATAATTTAAATTAATCGGGAACCTACCAGTTTACTACCCACTGTTTGTAAAATAAAATAATGAAAAGCGAAAAATAAAATCTTTGTTGCATCATTTCAACATCGTAATAGAAAGAAGGCCAGGACGGATTAAAATAACGCGAAATTTCTAGCTCCCGGCCTTGTAAAAATATATTAAGTGTGCGCAAAATAAACTCGACTCAATTAAATACAATAAATAAGTAATATTCATTATATTATAATGCCGATACCAGCTTATAGCATTATTTACAGAAATTAACATAAAATATATGTATACCATAAAGTAGATACTTTAGAATAACTCAGTAGATTTGTTAATTACATCACAACGTAAGTGCTCTAGTGCGATTAAAATTTTCTGTAAATTTCGATTATTGAGCAATCAAAAGCTTACTTGAAGAAAGCTTGGGATTGTTAAATTGCTTTTGAATCTTGAGATACAGGGTGATTTGGTAACGCCAAAGGTTTTAATTTTTGATAAACCTCCTTTATGCGGTGTGACCAGTAAAGTCCGCATCATATGGGACTTTTTTTTTATTAATAACTTTATTCGAAATTTTACTTTGGCATCAAGTTTTGCTTCGATCGAGATGAAAATTAAGCAAAAAAAATAGTAGTCACGTGATTCGCATTATCTGTCAAATTTTAATTTTTCCAGAAAATAATTCAAAAGTGGGTTAATATCTGAAAATATCGAAAAAAGTTCTTAGAAAGTTTTTTGAAATGCAGTTTCTAGCCCACATGCAAAATTTCAGCTGCATAAGATAATTTTGATTTTTTACCCACCACTAAAATTTATTTTCCACTTAATGAACACTTTATTGATGACACTGTTCTTTTTTGTGTTAATATTAAGGTGTATTACTTTCAGACACAAACTAAGTTTTCAAAAATACTTATTTTATGAAGTTAAAAACAAATAAAGTTTGCATCACATGCAACCAAATTTTAATAGCCCAATTTTGATTTTGTAGAAAAACACACATTTAAAATGGCGCTACTTTAAAGAAAATGGATCTGAAATTGTCATTGTCAAAACTAAGAAGTTTTATGTAGGTTGCGTTGACTCTTATTGTGCAAAAGTGGTGCAATTGACAAAATATGGGTAAAAATTAAAATTATCTTATGCAGCTGAAATTTTGCATGTGGGCTTCGAAACTGCATTAAAAAAAACTTTTTTCAATAACTTTTTTCGATATTTTCAGAAATAACCCTACTTTTGAATTATTTTCAGGAAAAAATTAAAATTTGACAGATAATGCGAATCACGTGACTAGGTACTATTTTTTTGCTTAGTTTTCATCTCGATCAAAGCAGAACTTGATGCCAAAATCAAATTTCGAATAAAGATATTAATATAAAAAAATATCCCACATAATGCGGACTTTACTGGTCACACTGTATATAAACGTAGGTACTTTTTCTGCTCTACAATATGGAGAAGTCGTTTAGGTAGAAATTACCGTTTACAAGATACCAATAGTGGTAAATAACTGATATTGAGAGGCAAACTCAGCTTATCAAGTCTCGTTTATTCAACTCCTGTGATAAGAAGAGAACAATTGTTAGATAGAATATTATATTGTGTGACTCCGCTGCAATTAGAAATAATCATGGGATGCTTTTTAAAATTCAAAGAGCTGGCATTACTAAATAAAGGAAGTGTGTAGCTAAACGGGGTGCACATTCCATAGCAGAAATCATATTTTATTTCACCGTTTCATTGTGAACCCCTTAATAAGTTAATGACTGTTAAAATTGATGAAAATTAAGCAAAAAAAATAGTAGTCACGTGATTCGCATTATCTGTCAAATTTTAATTTTTCCAGAAAATAATTCAAAAGTGGGTTAATATCTGAAAATATCTAAAAAAGTTCTTAGAAAGTTTTTTGAAATGCAGTTTCTAGCCCACATGCAAAATTTCAGCTGCATAAGATAATTTTGATTTTTTACCCACCACTAAAATTTATTTTCCACTTAATGAACACTTTATTGATGACACTGTTCTTTTTTGTGTTAATATTAAGGTGTATTACTTTCAGACACAAACTAAGTTTTCAAAAATACTTATTTTATGAAGTTACCTTATACTTACAGGGACAAAAACAAATAAAGTTTGCATCACATGCAACCAAATTTTAATAGCCCAATTTTGATTTTGTAGAAAAACACACATTTAAAATGGCGCTACTTTAAAGAAAATGGATCTGAAATTGTCATTGTCAAAACTAAGAAGTTTTATGTAGGTTGCGTTGACTCTTATTTTGCAAAAGTGGTGCAATTGACAAAATATGGGTAAAAATTAAAATTATCTTATGCAGCTGAAATTTTGCATGTGGGCTTAGAAACTGCATTAAAAAAAACTTTTTCAATAACTTATTTCGATATTTTCAGAAATAACCCTACTTTTGAATTATTTTCAGGAAAAAATTAAAATTTGACAGATAATGCGAATCACGTGACTAGGTACTATTTTTTTGCTTAGTTTTCATCTCGATCAAAGCAGAACTTGATGCCAAAATCAAATTTCGAATAAAGTTATTAATATAAAAAAATCCCACATAATGCGGACTTTACTGGTCACACTGTATATAAACGTAGGTACTTTTTCTGCTCTACAATATGAAGAAGTCGTTTAGGTAGAAATTACCGTTTACAAGATACCAATAGTGGTAAATAACTGATATTGAGAGGCAAACTCAGCTCATCAAGTCTCGTTTATTCAACTCCTGTGATAAGAAGAGAACAATTGTTCGATAGAATATTATATTGTTTGACTCCGCTGCAATTAGAAATAATCATGGGATGCTTTTTAAAATTCAAAGAGCTGGCATTACTAAATAAAGGAAGTGTGTAGCTAAACGGGGTGCACATTCCATAGCAGAAATCATATTTTATTTCACCGTTTCATTGTGAACCCCTTAATAAGTTAATGACTGTTAAAATTGATGAAAATTAAGCAAAAAAAATGGTAGTCACGTGATTCGCATTATCTGTCAAATTTTAATTTTTCCAGAAAATAATTCAAAAGTGGGTTAATATCTGAAAATATCGAAAAAAGTTCTTAGAAAGTTTTTTGAAATGCAGTTTCTAGCCCACATGCAAAATTTCAGCTGCATAAGATAATTTTGATTTTTTACCCACCACTAAAATTTATTTTCCACTTAATGAACACTTTATTGATGACACTGTTCTTTTTTGTGTTAATATTAAGGTGTATTACTTTCAGACACAAACTAAGTTTTCAAAAATACTTATTTTATGAAGTTACCTTATACTTACAGGGACAAAAACAAATAAAGTTTGCATCACATGCAACCAAATTTTAATAGCCCAATTTTGATTTTGTAGAAAAACACACATTTAAAATGGCGCTACTTTAAAGAAAATGGATCTGAAATTGTCATTGTCAAAACTAAGAAGTTTTATGTAGGTTGCGTTGACTCTTATTTTGCAAAAGTGGTGCAATTGACAAAATATGGGTAAAAATTAAAATTATCTTATGCAGCTGAAATTTTGCATGTGGGCTTAGAAACTGCATTTAAAAAAACTTTTTCAATAACTTATTTCGATATTTTCAGAAATAACCCTACTTTTGAATTATTTTCAGGAAAAAATTAAAATTTGACAGATAATGCGAATCACGTGACTAGGTACTATTTTTTTGCTTAGTTTTCATCTCGATCAAAGCAGAACTTGATGCCAAAATCAAATTTCGAATAAAGTTATTAATATAAAAAAATCCCACATAATGCGGACTTTACTGGTCACACTGTATATAAACGTAGGTACTTTTTCTGCTCTACAATATGAAGAAGTCGTTTAGGTAGAAATTACCGTTTACAAGATACCAATAGTGGTAAATAACTGATATTAAGAGGCAAACTCAGCTCATCAAGTCTCGTTTATTCAACTCCTGTGATAAGAAGAGAACAATTGTTAGATAGAATATTATATTGTTTGACTCCGCTGCAATTAGAAATAATCATGGGATGCTTTTTAAAATTCAAAGAGCTGGCATTACTAAATAAAGGAAGTGTGTAGCTAAACGGGGTGCACATTCCATAGCAGAAATCATATTTTATTTCACCGTTTCATTGTGAACCCCTTAATAAGTTAATGACTGTTAAAATTGATGAAAATTAAGCAAAAAAAATAGTAGTCACGTGATTCGCATTATCTGTCAAATTTTAATTTTTCCAGAAAATAATTCAAAAGTGGGTTAATATCTGAAAATATCGAAAAAAGTTCTTAGAAAGTTTTTTGAAATGCAGTTTCTAGCCCACATGCAAAATTTCAGCTGCATAAGATAATTTTGATTTTTTACCCACCACTAAAATTTATTTTCCACTTAATGAACACTTTATTGATGACACTGTTCTTTTTTGTGTTAATATTAAGGTGTATTACTTTCAGACACAAACTAAGTTTTCAAAAATACTTATTTTATGAAGTTACCTTATACTTACAGGGACAAAAACAAATAAAGTTTGCATCACATGCAACCAAATTTTAATAGCCCAATTTTGATTTTGTAGAAAAACACACATTTAAAATGGCGCTACTTTAAAGAAAATGGATCTGAAATTGTCATTGTCAAAACTAAGAAGTTTTATGTAGGTTGCGTTGACTCTTATTTTGCAAAAGTGGTGCAATTGACAAAATATGGGTAAAAATTAAAATTATCTTATGCAGCTGAAATTTTGCATGTGGGCTTAGAAACTGCATTTAAAAAAACTTTTTCAATAACTTATTTCGATATTTTCAGAAATAACCCTACTTTTGAATTATTTTCAGGAAAAAATTAAAATTTGACAGATAATGCGAATCACGTGACTAGGTACTATTTTTTTGCTTAGTTTTCATCTCGATCAAAGCAGAACTTGATGCCAAAATCAAATTTCGAATAAAGTTATTAATATAAAAAAATCCCACATAATGCGGACTTTACTGGTCACACTGTATATAAACGTAGGTACTTTTTCTGCTCTACAATATGAAGAAGTCGTTTAGGTAGAAATTACCGTTTACAAGATACCAATAGTGGTAAATAACTGATATTGAGAGGCAAACTCAGCTCATCAAGTCTCGTTTATTCAACTCCTGTGATAAGAAGAGAACAATTGTTAGATAGAATATTATATTGTTTTACTCCGCTGCAATTAGAAATAATCATGGGATGCTTTTTAAAATTCAAAGAGATTACTAAATAAAGGAAGTGTGTAGCTAAACGGGGTGCACATTCCATAGCAGAAATCATATTTTATTTCACCGTTTCATTGTGAACCCCTTAATAAGTTAATGACTGTTAAGGTAGGAGTATCAACATGCTTGCCAACCTATAACCTATTTCGCGTACATTTATTTATGTTTTCTAGCTTTTAAACAAAATTTAAAGAAAATCAGTATCGACTTGATATTCTATAGGTAATAATTGACATATTAAATAAATATCAAGGAATTTCATAACTTATTTTAGGAGAATTGTATAGCGAAAAATATCGGGTAAGATTTTTTTTAACATTATTATGTCACTGTCACTCATTGTTCTTTCACTATACAATTCTCCCAAAATAAGCAATGAAATAAATTGATATTTTTTGTAATATATCAGATACTATCTAAATAATGTACCGACGATATTGATTTTCTTTAAATGTTAGTTATTAAAATAATAAACTCAAAAAATCAACGCGATATAGGTTATAGGTTGGCAATAGATAGATTGAATGACGTTGAGAATTCAACCTTAAAATTAATTAGGTTAGATTTACGTATGAAATGCCTTTATTTAATAAAAACAAACACTTTAAATACCGTAATTAAGACGATTTAACGTTAAAAAATATATTAAGCAATTGATATTTTACAAACCAACAAATGTATGCTATCGTATTTTTCGGATGCAAGGCCATATTCAGGATACAAAGTTACCAAAATATCTATAAATTTTAAATTTGTATCTACAAAGGTTTCGAAAATATTTAGAAAAAAACCATCTGCAGTGTACCCCCTTTAGGGGGCTGCAGCTTTGTAGTCAATGGACATAGGATAAAATTTTTCATGAAGACTTTATTTTTAACCAATCATCCCAAATTATTGACCATATACCTTTCAAAACACCTTGTATATAGCTGTTAACCTCCTGTCATATGGTTCCTTTTGATATTATATTATTTATAATACTGACCTGTATTTTGTGTTTATCTTAAAGCTAACTTCATTTAGTCATAAGCTCCGCATCTCGCGAATTAAATTATTTTATACAAAAACTTTGTTGTTAATTATTGTGACGTTGACATTATGACATTTCTGTTGTTAATGGTTTGTTGTTAGTTTTGACCTATTAAAGGGCTCAGGTTATGACGTTTATAAAATAAATTTGTAACGATAAATTAATGATATTAGGGATAGTGACGCCTTTACCATTTCGTTTCTTGATCAATATTTCGTTACTTCCTCATTTTATTCAAAAATTCGGTTAAATTCCCCTTTTAGGTGTAAATTATATACCTACAGGTTTACGGTAAAAAGGTTAGATTTAATAATAATTAAATAATAAAAGCAGAAATAGGCGCAAATTTGACAAAATTTCGTTTTATGCTTGAAACTTAAAAAAAATTATTATAGCTTTTAGGGACGGAAGGGGCATGCCAGCTGAGGCTAATTTTAAGACATGATTTCACCTATCAAGTGCGATTATTTTAATGTAAGTAGGTATAAGTTGTTTCTCTAAAAAATTAGGTAATTTTGTAATATTTGCCTGATAAATAAGTTTAGTGCTGTTGGATATTCATCCGGTTCCCCTACTCAAAATGAATGCAACTAATTAGGTACTATTTGATTACATCAATTTCCTGTTAAAATTAGCAGCGATATACTTTTTATAAATTATAGAAACTAAAAACCATTGTCAAAATAGGAATAAATTCCATGGAAACTATGTTGGTGTGTTCATGTACCCACTAGCAACAGGATATTAAAAGGAAAAGGTATTGGGTATTGGTTATTGAATCCGCGAACAGGTATAGTTTTGGTTATTTTCATATTTTAGATAGTGTTAAATAAACTTAAAAATAAGTATTGTATACAGTGTGACCAGTAAAGTCCGCATCATATGGGATTTTTTTTTATTAATAGCTTTATTCGAAATTTGACTTTGGCATCAAATTCTGCTTCAATCGAGATGAAAATTAATCGAAAAAATAGTAGTCACGTGATTTGCATTAGATATCTGTCAACTTTTAATTTTTTCCAAAAAAATAATTCAAAAGTGGAGTTATTTCTGAAAATATCGAAAAAAGTTATTAGAAAAACATTTTTTAAATGCAGTTTCTAGCCCACATGCAAAATTTCAGCTGCATAGGATAATTTTGATTTTTAGCCATATCTTATAAATTGCACCACTTTTGCAAAATAAAGACTCAACCAACCTACATAAAACTTCTTAGTTTTGACAACGCTTTATTTCAGCTACATTTTCTTTAAAGTAGCGCCATATTAAATGTGTGTTTATCTACAAAATCAAAATTGGGCTAATAAAATTTGGTCGCATGTGATGCAAAGTTTGTTTGTTTTTGACCCTGTATAAGGTAACTTCATAAAATAAGTATTTTTGAAAACTTAGTTTGTGTCTAAAAGTAAAAAATAAAAAATAAAATAAAGGGGTTTTAAATTAAATCGTCGAAAATAGATAAACGTTACGTTAAGTTAAACTAAAATTTATTTTCCACTCAATGAACACTTTACTGATGACACTGTGTTTTTTTTGGTCTTAATATTAAGGTGTATTACTTTCAGACACAAACTACGTTTTCAAAAATACTGATTTTATGAAGTTACCTTATACAGGGTCAAAAATAAATAACCTTCTCATCACATACGACCAAATTTTAATAGCCCAATTTTGATTTTGTAGAAAAACACACATTTAATATGGCGCTACTTTAAAGAAAATGTATCTGAAATAAAGCATTGTAAAAACTAAGAAGTTTTATGTAGGTTGCGTTGCGAGTCTTATTTTGCAAAAGTGGTGCAATTTACAAAATATGGGTAAAAAATCAAAATTATCTTATGCAGCTGAAATTTTGCATGTGGGCTAAAAACTGCATTTAAAAAAACTTTTTCCAACTTTTTTCGATTTTTCAGAAACTTTTGAATTATTTTTTGGAAAAAATTTAAATTTTACAAATAATGCGAATCACGTCACTACTATTTTTTGCTTAATTTTCATCTCGATTAAAGCAGAACTTGATGCTATGCTAAAGTCAAATTTCGAATAAAGCTGTTAATAAAAAAATCCCATATGATGCGGACTTTACTGGTCACACTGTATAATTATTTATTTGTGAAGACCATCACAACGAATCTGCAATTTTTCTTATGTAAGCGATGATATGATTATGATATTATCATCATTTTTTTTTTTTAAATTGCCATTTCGCCCATTTCAAGTAGTCAGGCAACATCGCTATCAAAAGAAGCGAAACGCCATTTATCCATGAGCGCGGTGTCATGTCTTTGTTTACATAACAATCCGAATATCACCGGAAACCGCCGAAAGCCACTTACCTACACAACAAAGGAACAAACTAGTCAATATTTCCACACAAACATGAGATTTTGTGTTGCACCCCAATCAGGACATTGATACTGTCTACCAAAATAAAAATTTTCAGGAGTTTTTATTTGGTTATCTTTGTCAATCATGAAATTGATATATTTATATAATATAAGAAAAACTCGAACATGCACAACAGAGTGCGACTCGCCGTTCTTATGCAGACCGCGCTCGCGCTCAGTTTTCGCTGGCCGACTACAACTAATCTAAACTGAACTGATCAGACCAGGAATTACCGACGCACGTCGACGATATCCTTTTTTACACGATGGCGGTGTTTTGCTTTTACGATCAGCTGTAGCAGTCAGCTGATATTAATCTGGGTTGTTTCAACTATACCTACTTAAAAAATCTTATGGAAAAATACGAGCACAAACATTTGCCTTTTAGCGCTTGCAAAAATGGATTTTTAAACGGGCCAGAAATCAATACTTTCCAGCCGTTTTATAGACGCAAATGACAAAAACGTCCTGTAAAAGCTTTATTTTCTTAAACCCACAAGATAAGTAAAAAGTCTGCACAGAACTCCGGCAGAGGATGAAGTCCGATGAAGAATGTAACGCGAGAGACGACAGGGTACACGTCAGATATTACATTATTTATAGAAAGTCAATAGTTGATTCATTTGTAGGCGATATTAGCGTGATCGGGTACCAATATAAATCTCCTATTCAAAATATAACAGCAAGAAACCAAAGTAGATATTGCGTAACTCTCGCCTACCAACACTTTCGCTAAATAAGAATACCCATGTAAACACAAGTCCCTAGGAGGTACGTATAGAACGTCCTACCATAGAAGAACCCAACAGGTACGTTCTGGGGACGTCCTTTGGATTAATGAACGTCCCAATGAACATGTATGTCCGATGGATGCAATAAATTATCCGAGGGACGCCCCTCTAGGGACTCATTACAGGAATCCTTAGGATGAAACACTTGATCTCAATTAAAGAACTACGGATGGCCAAGGTTCTTGTTTCTCTTCATAAACTCCTAATTTCTTTGATAGCTCCGCGTCCATCAGTGTTATCATCGAAGCTTCGTAAGCTGAAAGCGATCCGAGTTCTAAAAGGTCCACGTTGACCATACAAATTTTACAGGGATCAATCTTAACCGGACGTTACTGGTCGAGTTATTTCATGTGCAAGCCACTGTAAGCATACCTTTCAAAGACATACATGTATGGGGAAATCCCAGAGACTTAACATATTGCCCTAAATGGGTGAAGTCCCTGGGTAAATATACGTAGACTTTAAATTACCCATAGTATACGTTCATGCATGGGGGTTGTAGAATGTTCTGGGGACAGTTGTGTATTTTCTTGATTAACTGACGTAAATAATGAGATATATTTTAACGAAAACGGCAATTGCTGAATTTTGCCTGAAAATTAGCCGAAATTCACCTCCTCCCTGCAGCCTCTGATTTAGAAATACCTGCATATCCTTTAAACTAATTCTTATATAACAAAGAAAAGATCGCGCTAATCGTTTCAATGGAAAACACTAGCAAAAACTGCCTGGTTGCTCCATCTATCATTTTACTTTATAATTTTTCCTTTACTCAATCTATAAAACTTGAAGCTTATAAAAAAATTAATGTGAAAGTTTATTTATGCTGCCATCTGTTTTGTAGTATTATTATTATATTATGTATAATTATTTACTTAATACATTTCGTACCGCCTATAACCACAAAAGCAGTAAATAAAATCTGTTTTCGTTAGAATTTGTTCACAATACTCGTTGTCAAGGAACGTGTAATCAAAATAATTATCTACACTTAAGTTTTTTGACGTATCAGAATTCCCACTAGTCAAATAAGTATTCTAAATTAAACGCATGTGGTGATATCGAAGTTGATCTTTTAAAAACATGAATAAAATTAATAGACAATTTAGCTACGCCAGTGTAAATAATACTTTAATATTTAGACAGGTAAGAACTACTTATACAGTTTATTAAACAAGAAAACTACTATTTAACGATTTTTCTTATTTTATTAGCTTTTTGATCATGTCAGCAGCACCTACACCTACCTTCTGGGATGTGTCAAAACAAAGGAGTGCGTACTTATCGACCCAGTGCTAGAACAGGTTAAGCGGGATTTTCAACTGACTAATGATATCGGACTTACTCTAAAATATGCAGGTTTGCTTGTTAATTTTAATATTATTTTTTAATATGATTTCGTACCTCAGTTTATTGGAGTTCTGTGTACCTCAGTATCAAAGCAATCAACGCATCTAGAGCATAGAGCAATTGTCAATCATTATTATGCATGACGGAAAAGTTTTCAGCGCACCTCTGCAACTTAAAATGTTTTTAAATGGGCGATAAAATGAGCCATTACCTACTAGGTATGGAAATAATTTTAAAATTTCAAAAATATACCTATACAGGGTCCGGCTTCCATAGCTCCTATACGAATTTAGTTAGGACTTTCATTCATACGCTAACTTATACTGTATCATACGGGGTACTTTAGGAAAATATTTTTTTCATATACAGAGTGGCCCAAAAAAGTGTGGTCATAAAAGGTTGTGATTTTTTAAACGGCATACCCCATATTTTTTTGCATATTTAGATTTATGCTATCGTCCTTTATAAATGCCTAAAATTTTGTTTGATTTGCTTTGGTAGTTTAAGAGCAATCAATTAAAAGCTAAAAAAAAAATATTTTGAAGTGGAAAAAATATCAAAAAAAACAATCTAAAATTAGTTTTTCAACCACGGTATTAAGTGAGTTTAATGACAAGAGGTTTAAAGATACTATGAATCGAATAGTATTTATTTATTTTATACAGGGTGTTCATAATAAGGTTTCAAAAATGACACATTTCAAACCTATTTTTCTCAACTTTTTCAAATGGAACACCCTGTATATTATTTCGGTATTTTATATAAAATACACAAGCAATTTTTTTTTGTAGTTAAAGCATATAAGTTATTTCCAGCCGTTTTCGAAATAAATGCAAATTTCATAAATTATGTTGATGAAACAGTTTATTTTTAAAATTAAGTGTAGGCGACTAGACTAATAATTAGAAACTACAGTAATTATTCAAAATGTGGATTCTTATACTTAGTTTGACAGGTTCTTTAATTCATTTTAAAAAGGTGTAATATCGGGCGAATAAATTATAAGAACTTATCTTGATAATACCTCACCGAACCAATGGATCGGTAGAAACGGACCCCCCTGCCAGCTAGATCGCCGAATCTTACAAAACTAGACTTTTTTTTTATGTGAACACGTAAAACAAATTATTGTTTACAATGATCCACCCACAACTGCTAATAAAATGCAGCAAAGGATAAGAGACGTGTTTGCTAGCATTTTCCCTGAAATGTTAAGGGAAGTAAACAGATCTTGCTCTTAAACTACCAAAGCAAATCAAACAAAATTTTAAGCATTTATAAAGGGCTATAGCATAAATCTAAATATGCAAAAAAATATGGGGTATGCCATTTAAAAAATCACAACTTTTTATGACCACACTGTTTTGGGCCACCCTGTATATGAAAAAAATATTTTCCTGAAGTACCCCCGTATGATACAGTATAAGATAGCGTATGAATGAAATTCCTAACTAAATTCGTATAGGAGCTATGGAAGCCTGACGCACTATTGCAGGACCCTGTGTATAGTTGTATAAATAAATAATGTTGTTTTAAATTGCTTAACAAAATGTGTGGCGTTTATGTAATTAATTAAGATTAAGAGTCAAAATTATACAATAATTATAGTATCATATATAACAACAAAAAAAAAAGAAAGAAAACAATAATATGTTATATTTTTAATAAATGTTTTTTAAATAAATATTTGAACTTTTTTATATTGATTGTATTTTTAATTTGTTTTGGAATATTATTATAAATTTTTATACCATCATGAAGAATTGATTTTTTTCCAAAATTACTTTTTATTTTTACAGTTTTTAAATTTTTATTTTTTCTTGTATTGTGTTCATGAATTTTTGTGCTATCAATAAATTTTATTTCAGAATTTTTAATCTTTTCATTGATTGAGTGAATTAATATACCTACTTTTAATTTATATAAATTTTCTATATCCAAATAATTATTTGGTTTATATAAATTTACAGTAGGCTCTAAAAATGGTAATTTATGAATGCATTTTATGGCTTTATTTTGTAATTTTTTTAAAGGATTGATATTTGACAAACAGGCAGAACCCCAAACTGATATTAAATATTGCAATTTTGAATATATTAATGCAAAGTAAATATTTCTTAAAAATTTTAATGGGATGTAATATCTCACTTTGTATAAAATACCAATTAAAGGAGAAATATTAGTTCTTAAATTATTAATATGTGTTCTCCAACTTAAATTTTCATCTATATGTAAACCTAAAAATTTTATTGTATTGGAATATTTTATAATATGTCCATTAAAAAGTAATTTAAATTTATATCCAACATATTGATTTGTTTTAGTTATTATCATAAAAGAAGATTTTTCAAAATTTAAAGTTAATTTAAAACTTTGTAGCCACGAATAAATTTGAATTAAATCTTGTTTGATATTATCTAAAATTTGATCTATATCATCATCAAAATATATAATTGTTGTATCATCTGCAAATAATTTTAAATCACCTTTTAATTTTAAGTTTGAAATTGAATTTATGTATATTAGAAAAAGAATAGGTCCCAAAATTGATCCTTGCGGTACACCACAAGTAATGTTTTTAAATGAACTTTTTGTGTTTTCAATTTGTACAAACTGTTTACGGTCAGTTAAATAATTTTGAAACCAATTATAAATATTTCCCCTTATTCCAATATTATAAATACATTGTAATAAAATATTATGGTTTACTGTATCGAATGCCTTACATAAATCTAAAGACACTAGGCAACATTTTTTATTATTGTCAACATTATTTTGAATTTTTGTGATAACATTTGCCACTGCAACCTCCGTGTCCCTAGATTTACGAAATCCATATTGGCCATGAAATAATATTTTTTTATTTTCTAAAAAATTGGATATTTTTTGTTGAACAATTTTTTCAAATACTTTTACTGCAGCAAAGTTTATTTCTATAGTATTTTATAGTTTTATCCAGTGAGGTTATTTGTTCGGCTATATCGTGTCGAAAAAGCATAGGCGGAATTTTTTGGCAAATCTGTTATTCTTTATGTGAAGGGTTTTCCAATAAGAACGATATAATTTTGAAACGATATGGTAACCATGGTAATAAAGTTATACCTGTCACCAGTTGTCAGTTATTGTCAGTAAACTATAACAATTTATTATGGTTAAATACGCGCTTCAAGAACGTTTGGTTATTATCCAAAAATTTTACGAAAATAGACGATATTTTGTGAACACTTATCGCGCACTTCGCGAGAACTTTGGTGTAAATAATCGTCCTGCTTTGCTTGCCATTCGTAGCATCGTTGAGAAATTTGAAAATAATTTTACTCTTCACGATGTAAAAACACCAAGAAGACATCGAAACGCAAGAACTGTTGAGAATATTGCTGCTGTAAGAGCTAGTGTTGCGGTGGATTCAAATTTGTCAATTCCTCGTCGTGCTCAAGAGTTAAGGATTCAAAAAACGACAACTTGGCGTATTTTGAAAGAAGACTTGAATTTACACCCGTATAAGATTGTTTTGACCCAAGAACTTAAGCCACTAGACCATCGTCGGCGCAGAGAATTTTCTGCTTGGAGTTTACAACAACTTGAAAGGGATCCTATTTTTGCCAAAAAAATTAACTTTTCAGATGAAGCTCATTTTTGGTTAAGTGGATACGTTAACAAGCAAAATTGCCGTTTTTGGTGTGAAAACAATCCACAACAGATTCATGAGAAGGCTTTATATCCGCTAAAGGTAACTGTATGGTGTGGTTTATGGTATGGTGGCATCATCGGACCATTTTTTTCCAAAATGAGGCAGGAGATGCAGTTACAGTGAATGGTGAACGATATCGACAGATGTTAAGAATTTTTTTGTGGCCAAATTTAGATGCACTTGATTTGGGGGATATGTGGTTCCAGCAAGACGGTGCCACATGTCACACTGCTCATGAAACTATCGATATACTGCAAGAAAAGTTTGACGAAAGGATAATTTCAAGGAATGCTACTGTTCAGTGGCCTCCAAGAAGCTGTGATTTAACTCCTTTAGATTACTTCTTGTGGGGCTATTTGAAATCTAAGGTTTATGAAAACAGACCACAAACACTTCATGCATTAAGGTTGAACATTGAACCCTGCATTCGTCAGATCACGCCCGATTTATTGCATAAAGTCATCGAAAATTGGGCTCGTCGAATTCGCTCGTGTACACGAAGTCGCGGAGGACATTTAAACGATGTGTTATTCAAAACATAAATGTTATCGATTATACTTTAAGATAATATAAAACGTTTTGTTGTATCTGAAATTATTTTAATTTTATTTCATTTTGAAATCATATCGTTCTTATTGGAAAACCCTTTATATTGCTGCGTCTTATATAGTGGATTTCACCTTAGTTTTTAATGGCCGCCGCTGACACATGTCATTTATAACATTTCTTTTTACAGAACTTAAGGATTGGCCAGGGCCGGACTTAAAAATTATGTGTGAACATGGGTCAATTTATTTGTAGTTGTAATTATGGATGGAAACGAGAATTACCTAAGCAATTTTTAAGATATTTCAAAAAAAAACACTGAAGGGGAATGGAAATAGGATAGAATATCAGAAAAACAATTTCATTCAATTTTTATTCATAATATATAATAAAGTGCTGTTATTTTGGTAAAAACACACTCTTAATTTAGTACAATAAAAAATATACAAGGGGCAGTCGTGAATCTAGTATCATCAATAATTAACTACGTTTTTTATTAAAGAATTATTTTGTTTTTTAATTTGATTTTAGACCATGCAGTGTTAAGTTGAAAAAATCTATATATTATATTTAATAGCTTATTGTTTACTTTTTTATTTTCTTATTCACAGGTAGATATTTTTTTCTTTAGATTAGGTTCTAAAGAGTTTGAAGTTTACAATAGGTCTAACTTTTCGTTGGTTTATAATAAAACAATAAAAGTTTGTAATGTTATCGAATTAGGTTTTTTTTTTTAATGAATAAAGAAAAAATAATGTAAGTAGATACTACAAAAAAAGATTTTTGTCCATGCGTTTGCAGAACAGATACCTCAAGCACTCTTCAATACAACTGTATGTAAAACTTATTTTAGCATACTGGTTCACTGTGGTTTTCAAATTTAATTTTTTTTGCAAGTTCCCTATTATTTTTGGTCTTCATCTGACAAGCTGTTGATGTCGTCGTCACCGTCCGAGACATTAATAATTATTTACTTACTTTTACATAAAAAGAAACACGTCACAGATACACATAGTCCGGCAGTTTAAAACCAAAAAGTCTAATACGCACAAAATATAAGCAAAATGCTGTCTGAAAAATACCAAAAACAATAACACGAACGATCAAGAATTAAAGACTCTAAGAATTAACAGCGGAATGCACTCGGTGCGCGGTGTGTCCCAAGTCCCAATGCGGCTCTGTGATATTTAAAGAACGCGACGAGACAATCGAATTAATGAAGTACGAAAAGAGATATGCGAGAGCAAATGCGTAAGACAAAGATGCACATACTAACGGCATATACGAGCGATGCTGTGCTTTTGACGAGTTTGAGCTCATTGAAGGGCAACGTATTGAACTGTGTAGTGTGCATCTTCGTCATGTACATGTAACTATACGGTCAGTTATATATCCATCTCTTGTTAATCTAGCCAATGCCCGTGCCTGAAAGCCGTTTATAGAATTAGGGATTTTAAAACCACGTGTTGGCTAATATGTTTGACAAAAGAGACGTCAAAGCATTAAAAACTAAGGTGAAATCCACTATAAAAAAGTAAAATTTATTAAACGAACTCAAAAATTGTGTTAATGGTTCTTCTTACGATAGCATGGCATTTTCCAAGCAAATAAACCCCCAACCACAAATTACGTATGTATTATATCGAGCGGAGGGGAGAAAAAAAGGAGATATACCACTTTCGAATATCAGAATGAGATTGGATTCCGATTGCGTTCAAAGGGCCGAGAAGGTCGATAGATCTCGCTACGTGCGATCGCGCTTTTTACTACTACATACGTAAATTTATATTGGGACTGCTACGCTGCGTATGTATGGTATCCACTGTCTAATGAAAATAGATTGGTATTTTTTGTCACTGCGGCTAAAATTTCATTCAAAACTTTCGTATTGCGAGAACAAGACGAGAAAAATGCGAGACGGGACTATTATCATCATATATAGTAACATCCTCAATGCGTAGGTACGACCAAATGGAAATATACTTTGATAAACAACTTTACTAGTACTGAAATCCAAAGGTCATAATACTGAAAAATGGGAGAAGTGCAAGGAGCCGTCAATTCAATTCGTTCCTTATACCCTGCACAAAAACCAGCTCTACCGCACTTTTTTTATGAAAGTGTAAGTATATTTTTAAAAGAGCAGTGATTGTCCCACTACACAAAGGGGGTGATAAAACTGATCCGGGCAATTATAGACCTATTGCACTCACTAGCCCTATCTGTAAGGTTATTGAGAAATGTATAAAGAAACGGTTATGCAATTTTTTGTATGTTAATAAAATATTGTCGAAGTCACAGTATGGTTTTACGGAGGGGGTGGGTACAGATGATGCCTTGAATGAGGTCACCACTTTCATTACGGATTGTTTTGATAATGGTTGGAAGCCTCTTGCTGTTTTTCTGGACCTTACCAAGGCGTTCGACACTGTGGACCATCGCACCTTACTGAATAAGTTATACAATATTGGTATAAGAGGAATAGTGCTTAGGCTGTTTGAGTCGTATCTAACAAATAGGACTCAGGGAGTTAATCTTGATACGGTTTCGAGTTCATTTATGGATATCGGGTGCGGTGTTCCACAGGGTACAGTGCTGGGACCTATACTGTTCTTAATTTATATTAATAGTCTCCCACAAGTAATTCCTGAAGTAAAAGTGGTATGTTTTGCGGATGACACGGTTCTTTTGTGTAAAGGGGTTTGCTGGGACGAAACATTCTCGAAGGCTGAAAGTGCAATGTGCAGTGTTCGAGCTTGGATGGATATGAATTCGCTCACAGTGAATGTTAAAAAAACTAACTTTATGTGTTTTTCAATGAATGTGAGGGGGTTACCAAACAGGCATGTACTTAGGGTACACACCAATGACTGTAATATGAGCAATTACTGTACGTGTTCTGATAACATCAAATCAGCAAATAAAATTAAATATTTAGGTGTTTATTTCGATAATCACTTGAAATGGCAGCATCATGCGGATTACGTTAAAAATAAATTAAAAAAACTTATTTTTAAGTTTTACGAATTACGTAATGTTCTAAATAGAAATACAATCATAAAAGTATACAGAGCTTTAGCTGAATCTTGCTTGAGCTATGGCATTATCTGCTGGGGTTCTGCTTACAATGACACCTTAAAGAACATTACCATTGTGCAGAAATATATATTAAAGGTTATTTTGTTTAAACATAAGCAATTCCCATCCGACCTATTATTCATGGAGTCTGGCGTTTTTACTGTTGCTCAATTATATTTTAAATGTGTCCTTAGATTTTCAATTTCCACCAATAACTTTCAAAATTTTATCAATCATGGCATTCAAACAAGAGCTAATACAAATCATAACATTGTATTACCCAACACGCATTATAATGCAACTCAAAGATGTATTACTTATATAGCACCTAAATTATTTAACATGTTACCTGAACAATTTAAAACTAAAAAATATAGTAGCATTAAGAAGCAGTTGCAAGTATGGATTAGAGAGAATACAAATACCATTAAAAGCGTCATTAAACTACAGTAGATTTATATTTTTCTTTTTTTTTTCATTGTTTCCACTCCTTTTTTTGACCTTTTTTTGGTATTACGTGTTATTATTTTGTTTTTTTTTCTTTAGTGTCGTATGTTATAAGCTGTAGGTTAAATATTGTAAACTTTTATTGATGAACCCAATGTGCATTCACACAGACGCTTATGTCCATGATATGCATATTGTTTCATCTTCATTTCCTGGCTTTTTGTTATTGTTATTGTTGATGATAATAAATAAATAAATAAATAAATAAATTTTTTGCATTTTTAGTTAATACTCATATGCATGCTGATCATGTAACAGGAACGGGCTATTTAAGGGCTTTGTCAGGATGTAAAACGATAATTTCGAAATCAAGTGGTGCACAAGCAGACATATTTGTTGAAGAAAACGATGAAATAGTAGTGGGGCACCATAAATTAAAAGTTTTAAACACTCCTGGACATACCAATGGATGCATTACTTATTATTGTATAGAGCAGGTTAGTACCTAGGCATTTAGTTGTCTTTGAGTTCACTTACCATGACAACTTTCCACTTTTGTGTACCTGCGCCAGATATTAATATTTTCTATATTTTTGTGCCTTTATCTCCTTAGTATCAGAGTTTAAGTAATAAATCACGTTCATCCTCTCATTATCATCATCATCGTCGGCGCAGTTGACTATTATTTTCATATCGTATCGGTGTTATCATTGTTATCATGTATTATAAGCGCTACTCTTTTATCTTTTACCGGTACCTATTACAACCACCTTATTCTCTCTCTTCATTTACCTTGTTTACAATAAGTACTGTACTCCTCTGTCCATTCTGTTATAGTAATTCTTGTTTTCTAAAATGTATTTAAATTTGGGCGCGAGATTTCGCGCTTGCGCCTGTCGAGTGACAGAATACGGGCCGGCCGGCAAGGCGAGAGAGACCGCGGGAGAACGAAAACAGGTGGTCAGAACAAAAAAGTAAAGTTAAGTTAAGTTTGTTTTTAGTGGCGCAACCACGAAAGGAAAAGTGTCAGAAATTTTGAATAAAGACCATGACAAAAAACGCTCTGAGTTTATGTGTATGTGAATGTGCATTTAATAAAGTCGCTAGCCGGCGTGATTAAATCGAAAATTAACCAAATCTACAACATGGCGCCCAATACGTGGGTCTCGATCTGGCGTCGAAGTTTTTGTTAGGAAACACCTCGGGAAAATAAGTGCCTAAAGGTTATTCATAAAACGAAAAATATATACAATAATATACAATTTGATTGTAGCGGCGGACTATAGTGCAGAAAAACTGAAACTAGCAGTGAATATACTTTACATTCCGTTGAAAAAACCGCGAATATAGTGCGAACGGACTAGAAAAAATATCACATACTTATAAATATTTACAATGAATCCTAATAATGAGTTACCTAATCTGAAACCTTACTGGGAGGGTCAAGACGAGACACCAGCACACCAAAATCGAGGTAGGCCCTTTCTTGATTTTAATTTCGATGCCAGTGGACATTCGGATGAATGTGCGGACCAAATTATTCCAACACAGCTATCTCGCTCATTAACAAATCCTTTTTCACCCTATTATGTAAATACCGAACAAGACAAAGAAAATAGACCAGACAAATTTTTGTTTAATAAACAACAAAATGATCAAAAAGCTACCAACCAACAATTTACTTTACAAAACAATGCTTTTATCGAGGACAATCTTAGATTTATTTCTTTAGCTTTTAAAGATGCTGTACAAGAAATTGCTAGAAATGTTTCTAGACCTAGTAATAGCTCTGGTATGCCTTATATGTTTTACGGCTTTGAACATGAAGATCCTTTAAAATTTTTGTCGCAACTAAATTCTTATTTTTTCGAAAATAAAATTTATGAAGATTATTGTAAAGTTGATTTTGCTATAAACAAATTACGGGGCGACGCGTTACAATGGGTGGAACCATATAAGTATTTAAATATTTCCTTCGAAAATTTTTGTCAAAGATTTTTAAATAAATTTAATTCCAGTGACGTTATAGCAGAAACAGCTGTAAAACTATATGGGGAAAAACAACAAGCTAATGAATTAGTAGAGGTTTTTATTTCAAAAAAATTAGCTCTTTTTCAAAGATTGCTCCCCAACACTGAGGAGTATGACAAAACTGCAATTATCTTAAATTTGTTAAAACCGGAGCTTCGAGCTAATTTACGCAGTACAAAAAAATTTTCAAATACAGAAGAACTAACCATGGTTGCCACAAAGATAGAAAAGGATTTAAAAGAAATTTCAAAAAATTGTACTTATACGGCCCCTCCTTTAAGGAATAACGTACAAAATTTTAAGTTACAAAATAGACAGGAACCATACGATCAAATACCAAATAGGAGTAATGCGGAGCAAAAATATCCTATGACACCTTGTAAATTTTGTAAAGAAATGCATTTCCATAAAGATTGCCCATATAATCCTTATTTACAGGGAAACCAACAAAGGCCGGCTACGCTCGGGACGCATCAGCAGATGAGGCCTTTATAAATAATGACATTATTAACAATCAAGTCCCGTTTCCTCTTCAAGGTTCTTTATGTAATGATTTTGTTCCCCTATTTAATACAAACAATTTACAAAAAACTAACCAAATATCTCTAAATACAACGCGCCCGGTTCTATTACCTAGAATAAAGTTAAAGTTAGGCGATATAACTGTCATAGCCTTAGTTGATTCAGGCTCTGCTGTGAATATCATACGTACTACCATTCTTCCACAAAAAAATTTTGAAAGTATTTCTATAAAAAGTAAATTAGACAGTCAAGATATACTCGCAGCGTTTGGACCAAACTCAGTGACATCTATGGGCTCCTTACCCCTTGACTTTGCTATTGAAAATGTATATTTTCGTTCTGATTTTCAAGTTATTTCTGAACTTCAAGAAGAAGTTATTCTTGGAGCTCCATTTTTGGACGAAAATGAAGTTATTTTAGATTACCCACGTCGTTGTTTGTATGCAGGGGGTACAAGTAGAAAAACATTTTATTGGACAAATTTTTTTCCACATATTAATTATCAAAAAAAATTTCCATCTGACCTTAAACTTCCCGAGGAACATAAGCAAGAACTTACCAATTTATTTTCAGAGTTCTGTGAAATTATTTCTGAGGATTTTACGCAATCCACTACTAGTACAGTACAACATACTATACGTTTGAAAGAAAATAAAGTTATACAACAACGCCCTTATCCGGTGTCCCCAAAATATAAAGATATTTTATATAGCCAAATTAACGACATGTTACATGCTAGTGTAATTGAGCCCAGCGACTCAGATTACTGTTCCCCCATCGTTCTTGTCGATAAAAAAGATACTAAGACTCGATTTTGCATTGATTTTCGTGCTCTTAACGCCATTACGGTCGATGAAGCATCAACCTTACCAAAAATATCAGATACTATGAAAGATATAGGCGGCGCGAAAATTTTTTCAGTATTTGACCTAAAAAGCGGGTACTGGCAAATACCTTTATCAGAAGATTCAAAGAAGTTTACTGCTTTTTGTACACCCGACGGATCGCTTTATCAATTTAGAGTAATGCCTTTTGGCGTCAAGAATGGGCCTTCAACTTTTCAGAAATTGATGACTCACGAGGTGCTTGCCGGTTATCTGCACAAATTTGTAAAAGTCTACTTAGATGATATCATAATTTACAGTTCCGATTATCAATCTCATTTCAAACATATTCGTCTAGTTCTTGAAAGATTGAGGATTCATAACCTTCACTTGTCACCTGCCAAATGTCAGATTGCGGTTAAGGAAATCGATTATTTAGGCTATCACATAAATCAAGATACTAACACCCCTCAATCCAAACATATTTCTGCTATTCTTGAACGCCCCTCTCCAAAAACCAAAAAAGAGCTTCAGTCTCTTTTAGGTGTTTGTAATTGGTTGAGAGAGTATATTCCTAACATGGCCGACTCTACTATTCCCATGACCAAACTTTTACAAAAAAATATCAGGTTTAGGTGGGGTAAGGAACAAGATGATGCTTTTAAATATTTAAAATCGGTGGTGTCAAAGCCTTTGATTTTACATAGGCCTGATTTCGATAAAGTTTTTTGTTTACAGACGGACAGTAGTGAAAAGGGCATGGGTTGTGTTTTATATCAAGAAGGTCCAAATAATGCTAAGTATATTTTGTCATATGCCAGTGCTACATTCACACAAACCGAATTACATTACCATATAAACGAAAAGGAATGTCTTAGTATAGTATGGGCCGTCAAAAGATTTCGACATTATTTACAAGATAAACCCTTTATTCTCAGAACTGATAACAGGTCCTTGGTATGGCTTGATAAAAATAAAGATGCAAAAACTAAACTTACTCGATGGTCTCTTTTATTACAAGAGTTTTCCTTTAAAATAGAACATGTTTCAGGCATACTAAATGAGTTACCTGACTTTCTTTCCCGTCAACCAACTGACGCACATGACCTTCCTGATAACCTTGAAGAACGACTATGTATCCCTGACTTGACATTTAATCGTAATCAAGACAGTACTGACTTAAATGAGCAAATTACAGTCAACCAAATAGCTAACACTTTTGACTTGTTTACGGAAGTCACCAGTGAACAAAGACAGTCAGCCGAAATTGGACAAAAAATCAATAAGTGGAATCGTATTCGCGAAAACGGACCAAATTCATCCAAAGACAGGACTTTTTTAAATAAACATTGTGTCCGTGATAATTTGTTTTGGAAAATACTATCTCAAGGGAATAGACTATACGTACCACGCGATAAAGTGCCTCATGTAATTTTTTATCATCATGACACGCCAACAGCCGCGCATCCGGGTCGAGATGAGACGATTCGGGTAATTTCGCAAAAGTATTACTGGAAAAACTTACCGAAATCCGTCGACGATTACGTAAAAAACTGTATTGTGTGCGCTACGGTCAAAAATGCTCGTCAAAAAAAGGCTCCGTTTCGGTCATATGCTCCTTCGCGACCCTTCGAAATGATTAGTATTGACATTCTCGGATATTATACGCCGTCATATGGACATCAATATATTTTAGTTGTTGAAGATGTGTTTACACGATGGGTTGAGGCCAAATCATATAAAAACATTAATGGTCAACGCGTTGTGGATTTTTTGGAAAACGAAATTTTTCGGCGGTACGGCACTGTCTGCACCATTGTATCCGACAATGGCCCCCAATTTATCAGTAACCAATATAAAGAAATGGCCCGAAAGAACCATATTAAACTATCTTATACAGCGATTTACCATGCCCGAGCTAATCCAGTTGAACGTCGCAACCAAGAACTGAAAAAGGTTATGCGCACGTTATTAGCAAACGAAAAAAAAAACCAATGGCAACAGGTTATTAGTCAAGCCCTGTTTGTGCTAAGAACAAGAAAAAACGCCGCCACTAATAAGACCCCTAGCATGGCATTGTTAGGTTATGAGTTACCCGTACCTGGAGACTGGCAACTTCCCGAAGAGTTACAGCCAAAACGTCCTGGAAGTGACCAGGATCGACAAGGCCTACATGAACAAATTAGAGGCTGTCAGGCACGCTATCAAGCTAAGTATAGTAGTCCTGAGTCAGCCCCACCTATTCAGTTGAATATTGGAGATAATGTTTTCGCACGGGACAACAGGCAACTGAAACACGCTTTTGATCCACCCTGGACTGGGCCTTACAAGATAGTAGGAAAAAGAAGCGATGTCGTGTTCGATATTTTGCGAGAAGACAGAAGAATCCCCGTCCATATTGATGATCTCAGACCTGCTCGTTCTGGGAATCGCATTCCTCCTTTAATGCAAAAAAGTCCAGTAGTCGAAACAAAGTGCAACGGTAACGAAGTTGAAGTAGCCAATTCACTCCGGCCTTTACCACAACTGCTGGAAAGACCCTGGGTCCCTTGGACACCTGAGTCACGTACTAAGAATTTATCGAATGTATCATCCGCACCGTCTTTAAATGATATTTCAGAGATCGGCCCTGGTTTAAACAGAAGCCGCCAATTCGATCTGTTAGACCAAAGTTCATCCTCCAAAAATATTGTAGAACTCAAAGTACCACTTATTTTTCCAGATACGACAGCCTGTAGCTCCAGTAGAATCCCAAGGAAACGACCTATTAAAACTAAACGCTGTTATTGTTGCAAGGACTAAAGGACTAAATAGAACGCGAATTTTTTTTTTAATATCTAAATATGTCTTAATGCAGTACTAGTTATTTAAAACTTTTTCATTAGTTATTAAGAGTTATGTTTTCAAGATCATATTTTTCAACGGTATGTTCTAATAATTTTTCTACTTATATTTAGGTTTCACGTAATTTTGTTTTGTAATTAGAGATTAGTTTTGTAAGCGTCGTTGCGCCACTCTTTGAAAAGGGGGAGTGTTATAGTAATTCTTGTTTTCTAAAATGTATTTAAATTTGGGCGCGAGATTTCGCGCTTGCGCCTGTCGAGTGACAGAATACGGGCCGGCCGGCAAGGCGAGAGAGACCGCGGGAGAACGAAAACAGGTGGTCAGAACAAAAAAGTAAAGTTAAGTTAAGTTTGTTTTTAGTGGCGCAACCACGAAAGGAAAAGTGTCAGAAATTTTGAATAAAGACCATGACAAAAAACGCTCTGAGTTTATGTGTATGTGAATGTGCATTTAATAAAGTCGCTAGCCGGCGTGATTAAATCGAAAATTAACCAAATCTACAACAATTCCTTTGCATGTTTATCAGATATTATTTTTTGAATTTTAGGAATTATTTTCAATAATAGATAATATGGTATATTATCGATGTATCGAATCTACCACTGTCACTACTATCGAAGTGATGTTCACAAAGAACGAATGCTCTGATAAGTCAGTACCCAATCCAAAGAAACCTCGATCCCCAACCTCTCCCCCAACTAAATCTGTAAGGGATATAATGACTCTTAAATCTACTTTATTCTTTACAAACTTTAGAAGCTCTTTGTCATGTCGATGTCGTTAGTTAAGTTGTTTCGGGTTTGTTCCTCAGCCAAACACTTCGGACCTTGTATAATTATAATCACAATCACCCGAATTAGAACTACTTGGTGTTACATTTTTATGTCAGTTACTGGCTTAATTCACAATCTGTGTGTCCTAACTCTAATAGCTTAAAACATTTTAGGGAATAGCCTTTACAGGAGATGCCCTTTTAATTCGAGGATGCGGTCGAACAGATTTTCAAGAAGGCAATTCTAGGACGTTATACAGAAGCGTACATAAAAAAATATTTTCACTTCCAGATTCGACAATACTCTTTCCGGCTCATGATTATTACGGAAGAACTTGTACATCGGTTGACGAAGAAAAAAGGTTAAATCCTAGACTAACCAAGACAGAGGACGAATTTGTAGATATAATGGACAAATTGGGTTTACCTTACCCCAAGCAAATTGGTAGGTTTATTAAATTATAATATATCCCTTCGTAGTTTAAAAATTCATACACAGTGCTGAAAGGAAATGCTGCCATTCTTACCTTCACAATACTTCCATCGAGGACACCTTTGTGTCACCGTCATTATAAATAGATAATTTTAAATCAGTGACCCGTTTATGACTAGGTCATACTATTGGACAACAATGGTTCATAATATACACAATGCACAAATGCTAATTATAGATTAAAATTAATTGGTACTGTCGGGTTGCATGAATTTGCTTTGACTATAAATGTTTCAGATACAGTTAAAATTATGACAGCGATATTGAGCGATAAAAAATAATTGCGATGTGCATATAAACGCCATCCTTCTCCCACAATTTTACGTCACATTGAATCCAAAATGCGCGTCCAATGAGTCGGATGTGTCCAATGTATAGATATATGTAAATAAGGGGATAAGATTATTGGGTTTTAGTAGAAAAAGTTAGTTGCAAAAATGTTAATATCACATGCATTCTTGTAATTTTTTTTAACATTACTTAATCAAAATATCTTCTTTGGAAACCCAAAATATTTTATGTTTTTTCTTTCGTGTTTGTCTGGAAATTCGATGGGGTGCCGTGAAAATATGTGTCGTGGAGGTGTATGGTTAATACTTACTTCGGTGGTACCACTTTGAACCAAGAATTTTTAAGGATTCATAATTATCTTAGAACATAAATATTTTCCCTTGTCAGGAGTAGTGGGTAAGGGAGTGGCTCGGGGAAACCTTAAACTTCTTAACGTCAAAAAGAAGATAAAGATCTAAACGTTAATAAGATTTCGGGGGAATGTTTGATTGATTGGTGGCCAACAGAGGTTAACTGGCTTAAGTAGTCAATAAATTTAGATTACTCCAATATACTATTGTGTTTGAAGAAAAGAACCGTCTATTATTAAGGTTGGAGTATATCAACATGCTTTCCAACCTATAACCTATTTCGCGTAGATTTATTTATTTTTTCTAACTTTTACACAAAATTTAAATAAAATCAATATCGTCTTCATATTCTATAGGTAATAATTAACATGTTAAATAAATATCAAGGAATTTTATAAGTTATTTAAGGAGAATTGTATATCGAAAAATACCGGTTAAGATTTTTTTTTTACATTATTATGTCATTGTTCTTTCACTATACAATTCTCCCAAAATAAGCAATGAAATAAATTGATATTTTTGTAATATATCAGATATTACCTAAATAATGTGCAGACGATATTCATTTTATTTAAATCTTAGTCAATAAAATAATAAACTAAGACAAACAAGGCGAAATAGGTTATAGGTTGGCAATAAATTGAATGACGTTGATAATTCCACCTTAAAGATCTTACTTTTTCTGGACGAAAATGTTATGTCCATTTCTTCAACCATAGTTTATTTTGACATTTACCTTTTTCATCAGAATATCGCCCTATATATCTTTATTTGTTTCAGATCGAGCTTTGCCAGCAAATAAGGCTTGTGGGGTTTACGATATTCCAAAGGATCTTTAACAAAGCTGCGTCGAATTTAACTTTAATAATAAATGACTGATTCTACAAGGTTGTACACAATAATTTTACAAGAACAAATAAGTATTATAAATAAATATTTAAAATAACATGTAAAGACGTTAAAAGGTATATGAGAAATATTTATTTTCCTTAAACCCTAAATTGAGCGTTTTGTTTTTACAAAAATTACTTAGATCCCCTAAATAACAAATATAAACAAGTTGTATACCTTTATTACCACAAACATGGTTTATTATTTGGGCAATACAACTTTCAGATTCTTGAAGAAATGATGCACGCAACAAGTAACATATCCATCATATAATATGAGCACTATCAGTAGATAACATTCTTGAGAAGTGGCTGCGTTTGTTTTCCAGTAAATTACTGGGATCGTCAAATTCGATCATTTTTCCTTTATCCATAACAATAATTTGGTCACAATTCATGACAGCGTGTAATC
Source organism: Polydrusus pterygomalis (assembly GCA_963969555.1). NCBI lineage: Eukaryota > Metazoa > Arthropoda > Insecta > Coleoptera > Curculionidae > Polydrusus > Polydrusus pterygomalis. Next base: position 30,436,016 of record OZ018379.1, read on the forward strand.
TGTGAGCTATAATTAATACTGTACAATCTGAGAAGTTTTGGTCAATAGCAGCCTGCGCCAAAACTTCGGTCTCTGGATCCATATTGGCTGTAGCTTCGTCCAAGACTACAATCTTGTTCTTTTTTATAATCGCCCTGGCAAGACATATAAGTTGTCTTTGACCCGTTGAGAAGTTTGATCCGTGATCGGTTATGGTTAGTTCCAAGCTGTGAATATGGTCCCTCATGTTGACTTTCTCCAAAGTACTCCAAATTTCGTCATCGCTATATTGATTATAAGGATCTATATTTTTACGAATTGTTCCTACAAAAACAAAATTCACGTTTAGGCACAAATGTAATTATTTTTATTTTACCTTTTATTATTCATTGTGTCAAAACATCGAACATCGATAACAATTAGAAGATAATGTAGTGTCCTCGAAAATAATTTAAAGCCAATATTGTGGCGATCACGACGGCCGTTTTGTCCTTGTTAGGACTCTACGGGCAGCCATAACCCAAGCAATCCCGATACAGCGGTAATATGTATTAAGAGCCTTTTTACAAAAGCATAGCAGCCATCAATACACCGTAGCGCCATCCCAGCGGAATTAATGTGTGTAGTTTATTAGATATTTAGAACCATTATTCTTCTACGGAGATACCCCGTTGTACACCCTGGTATTTATTTTTGAACCCATGGGTAAAAAACAAATGTCATGCGGAATATTTGTAATTATCAAATAAATTGAATCAGTAAACATCTTTAAGAATTTGACTATTTGCTAGTCATGCCATGCCGCCTTGTTTGCTTTAAACTAAATTATTTACGAATCATATAAATCCTATAGAAAATATGTTTTTATCTTTGACAGTATTTACCTTTAACTTCGTATACTTACTTATATTATTAGATTAATAATTATTTACCTTGGAAAAGTAAAGGATCCTGAGGAATAATTGAAATCTTGTTTCGTAGATAATCCAGCGATACAGTTTTTATATCAATTCCATCAATATAAATTGTTCCAGTATAGTTATACAATCGGAATAAAGTTGACACAATTGACGATTTTCCAGCTCCTGTTCGTCCGACAATGCCAATCTTTTGATTAGGTTTAATTTTAAAATGTACGTCTTTCAGGACCTTATCTTGTTTATAAATTAAAGATATATCATTGTATTGAATTTCCCCGCGTGAAGGCCAATTTTTTGGTTTTTCGCCTTTATAGTTGTCCTGTTCAACTTCTGTATACTCTAAAACTCTTTCGACCGAAGTCATGTCATTTTCCAAATCTGACATTTGCATGAGTGCCCATTGTACTAAACCAGCTAACATCGATCCTTTAGTAATAGCCAGACCAGCATCTCCTCCAGCTTCCCCTAAAAAACAGTAAGATTTAGGTCCATCACTTAAAGTTGCCACAGTGGATCTTTGCCCGTGCGTCATCAATCAACGATCAGGACTCGACGTGGTTAATAACTCTGCATCCTTGCTTATTACAGTAACAAGTTTGAATAAAAGCATAAAAGAACGTCTCCAAAATTCCGCAATAATATAACGTGCTAGACAAGGATAAAACTATAAACGTGAGTTAATTACTTTCTTTATTTGTTTAGTTGACAACCGTTGTATTTTAGAACGTCATTGTCAACCTTATTTTGATCTGCCAATCTAATTCGTATTTTGTAAATCTGTGTGTATTAGAACTGTTCCTGTTTCTAAAAATAGTTCTTTTTAGAGGTAATTATACCCACCATCTGTTTTGGCGGTAAGTATTTATGGATTTTTATAATAACTAATTTATTTATTTTAAATATTCTAACCCTGAAAGTTCCTTGAAACGTTTACGGCAGTGGCTAAATTCCCTTAAATGAAAGGATGTTAAAAATTTGACTTTTGCGATTTTAATAGTCAATAAAACACCAAACTTTTGTAGATTTTAAGCTTTAAAAATAGTATTAAATGTATAAACATTCGTTTGTCAATTTCTTTTAGATAATAGAGAATGCCGGGCAAAACTTAAAATAAATAATAATTTTTCGTGATATTATGTAGGTACGTCAAACGGTAGGCAGGCACGTCCATTTTATGAACTTAACTTAGTTTTGACTTTTTTCGTCTCGTAATTTTGATTTGATTCATACGATTTTGATGACGTTAAAGTGATGACGCACGGGAAAAGAACCACTGTGGCGACTTTACCTGAGGGTCACTTTAAGTTGGAGATTTTTTATATCCATGATAATTAAACTATTTTTATTTGAAAATGTTTTTGATATTTTTGTTTTTTGTGACCTGTTACTTAAATGATTTTTAAACCCTTTTATAAACGTTTCCGCGAATACCATACTGATCAAATTTACTCAATAATCTAGCCCTGTCAATTGTTTCGAATGCCCGCTTAAAATCCAAAAATACAGCTATAACATTTTCCCCCGTGATCAATGGTTCTTTTCCACGTCTCAATCACACATTGAATGGCTGTCTCTGTCGAGTACCCTTTTCGAAAAGCAGTAATAATAATAACTAATAGTCCAACTACGCCACGCTTTTGTATATTATCTAGTGTTTTTATTCGAAGAAAATGTAAGTGCAAATTCACGCTGCTTAGCTCATTATTGATACATTCTTGGTATAGGTACCTACATATGATGTGATCATGCACACATTTGTTTATTTATAATTCCTCCACTGCTGCAATTTTTTTTTGAAATTCATGGACATATTTCAACTACAAGCTTAGAGTTTTAACAATAGTATATTTACCTGTATTCCAAAACAGTAGTTTTGCAATAATCAGTGTTAGGAAGACCGTTGATAAAATATCCATGAAAAATGCGAATGCTCGTCGTACACAGAATGACATAAAATGAGCTGATGAGTATAGATCCTGATGCTTATCAAACTCTTCGACCAGAACCTTTTGGGCTTTAAATGCCCTGATAGTTGTAACACCTTCCATTGTCGCATTGAGGTGGCCAATCAAAGGACTGCGAGCTAAAAAAATAAATATTTAATGTAGTAAGTAGTAAGTGGAATTTTCAGTGGCGGTTGCTCCATAAGGCCGCGTGGCCGCGCGCCCCTCCTAGGAATTTTAACATAACCCGGCGCGGTATTTTAGCGCCTGCATTGCTTTAGTTTTACATTTCGGACTTTGTTGTGGTGTAAGCGCGCGTCGAGTTCGAACTAATAAAGATGAATTTCGCCAATAATAATATTATTATATTATAATTCAAATAAATTTTTGTAGGCTGCCATTAGCGCCATTTAAAACGAGCCTTTTTTTTTGGATTTTTACCGTTTTGATTTACAATTATTATTGTTTTTGTCGTTATTGTAGGTATGAATATTTTTGAATATTAATTTACCTAAATTTTTTTTTATAAATAGATACTTTTTCGAGCAATTTGCTTATACGTCATTTGGTATTGGATTTCTATTGCGCCCCTCCAAACACAAACCCCACGACACGCCACGTGGTTGTTGGTAATAATCTAGTAAAAAGGAAGTTATTCCCAACCTGATTATAAAATTATAATCGATAAAATATGATCGAGTCATTAAAGGAACTAAGTGTCGGAGACTCAACCTTAAGAGCGGATATTTTTTAATGTTCAGAAATTCAAATATTTTTTTAAACTTTTTCACTTCTGGTTTACCAGAACGCGATATTTGTTAAGTAGACAAAATCTTTGTTACAATCAGTATATTTAATGCCTTTTAAACAAATTAATAGAAACTTACTTGCTGATTCCAATCTTTTAAGACTCCTTGCTGCTGGCATGTAGGCTCTTTGCATAAATACTAAGATAACGACTAATACTGCAGCTGGAATTAAGAACCTCCAATTTACTGAGGATACTAATGCTATAACGCCACCCACCGATAACACAACCTATAAGGGTTACCAATAATAATACAGTGAGGACCTAAAGTCCGTCCCCCCCCTCTAACTTCTAAACCGTTCGATATATTTTAATGAAATTTTGAACGATAATATTTGAGCAAGTCTTGCACTTTTTGACATACCAATGACAGCTTTAAATGTCAAAATGACAGCTGGGTCCGCTTTTGGAATATTTTTTTAACTGGAACACCCTGTATATTTTTACATTTTTAAATTCCACATAAAATTGTAATTATTTTTTATTAAATGCATTATTAGTCTATACTTCATAGTTTCCGAGATATTGACTCTTGAAAAGTGACATTTTTGAACTTTGACAGCTTATAACCTTCTAACAGTTAGTCTTAGAGCAAAACGGCTTACATGTCCCTATCTTCAATTTTTATTATCTTCCCAAAAAAATCAACTTCCAGTTAAACCGGAACAACTCTATTTCCTGCTTTCGAGTTACATCCGGTTTAACAGGAAGTTGATTTTTTTGGGAAGATAATAAAAATTGAAGATAGGGACATGTAAGCCGTTTTGCTCTAAGACGTACTGTTAGAAGGTTATAAGCTGTCAAAGTTCAAAAATGTCACTTTTTGAGAGTCAATATCTCGAAAACTATGAAGTATAGACTAATAATGCATTTAATAAAAAATAATTATAATTTTATGTGGAATTTAAAAATGTAAAAATATACAGGGTGTTCCATTTAAAAAAATATTCCAAAAGCGGACCCAGCTGTCATCTTGACATTTAAAGCTGTCATTGGTATGTCAAAAAGTGCAAGACTTGCTCAAATATTATCGTTCAAAATTTCATTAAAAAATTCCGAACGGTTCAGAAGTTAGAGGGGGGGGGGGACGGACTTTAGGTCCTCACTGTATATTTGTAAATATTTGTTATGATTGAAAGCAAATGTTACTACTTATATCAACATTTTGGAATTGGTTTGGTCTTATTCGATCGACAAACACTAGCATGAAAATGACTTAAATAATGCTTTATTGTGATTTTTTGCACAATCAATAGTAAGAGTAAATCGTTTCGAATATGTTGTAGTGTTGGAAACGTCACAACAAATATTTTAGTTCTAACTGAGACACTAAAACTACAAGTAGTATTGTAAGTAACAATAGTAACTTAGGGGGTAATAAATAATATTTTATAACTTCCACTTACCCGTGTAAAATGGTTAATGGTATGTGGTAGATGTTCGTCAATTTTTGTTAAATCCTGTGAAAACCTATTTAAAATATTTCCAATGAAGTAATTATCGTAGAACGTCATCACAGCTGTGGTCAGCTTTTCAATCATTTGGTTGTGAAGGTTGATAGAAGCTCTTCTAGCAAAGTTGATGAACAACCATTGCTTTATAAAATCTAATACCACTGACCCAATAATCATGCCAGAGTAAAGTCTGAGGGTCCACTCTGCATCTTCTTCCAACTTTCTTATAGTAGAATTCGTAGAATTTATAGAATTCGTAGAATTTATAGAATTCGTAGAATTTACAAAATTCGTAGAATTAATAGAATTCGTAGAATTCATTAAAATCGTAGAATTCATTGAAATCGTAGAATTCATTAAAATCGTAGAATTCATTGAAATCGTAGAATTTATTGGAATCGTCGAATTTATGGAATTCGTAGAATTCATAAAATTCGTCGAATTCATGAAATTCGTCGAATTTTCAGCTTTTAGGTTTGTTACTTCTTCTTCCACATTAATCCTATAAAAAGTAATATAATATTTGGCAACTGTGGTCAACATTTTAGATCAATAATTAATTTTACAGTACCATTCTACCTTTTGTCATGCATGGATTTAGCTTTATAGATTGTTATTAAAATTACACAAAGCTACCAAAGATATACAAATTTATATTTACTTTGTGTTTTATGTATTAAGTAAATGTAATAATTAAAGCTATTTTAAAAATATTTTTTTTATTGATACCCTATTTCCCTTATTTAAAGTACGCCCCAGCGTGTTTAAATCCCACTTTCAAAAACGCGCGTGTTTTAAAGTTACCATGGCAACATCAACAACCCGTGAAACGTGAAGTCTAAATATGTCAACTTTTTAATTGTTGATTTGACAGAATTACCTTTTCACGTCAAATAAAATATTTTTTTAAGCAATACACAACCAATGTCAACGGTGACAACAATGAATCTTATGTGAGAGATTGGAAGTTATTTTTTGTTCTCGTCATTTTCATGACAACGACAGGTATATCACATCACGAATTCGACCATTTCACTTACTTACTAAGTTATTATTTCCATTTTTTGTAATATAAATACCAATAAGTGTACCAATAAAAAAAAGAATGTAAAGTATTCGTGGATAACTGGTCTTTAAAACACTTGCTCTATTTCAAGCACTCCGGCTACGCCGTCGTGCTTGCAAAATCGCGCGTGTTTTAAAGACCTTAATATCCACTTATACTTTAATATACTATTATATAATCTGAATACGTTATACATACGTTTATACTATTTTGTACTATACTATTCATAATTTTAAATATTATGTAGCCATCCATTTTTTGCATATTAATAGAACTTGTTACTTTTGGGACTAAAACATACGTACCAATTCGTTAACAGTCTTGCCGAGTAACTCTCGGTAAATTCTGCACCAAGGAAAAGCAGAACAATAAGTAGGAAAACAAAGATGCCACCTCCAAAAGAAAAATATTTCTTGTACACAGAAAAGTCAACTTTACCAAGTTTCTTATCTTCGCTATAGACTTTTCGTTTTCCCCCCTTGCCTGGCCGTTGTATTAACTTTGTTTCTTCAGTGGCTTTATCATTTTCATCCTCGACTTTTTTCTCTTCATTCTCTTCCAATTCAATTTCTTTAATTAGGTCAACTTTGGCTTCTGTCGGTTTACCACTAAATTTGATTTCACCTTTTTTCATTATTATTAACCTGTCAGCATTGTTTTTATGATTTAAGTTGTGTGTTACCAAGACACAAAATTCTCCCGCTAAGAATTCCTTTATACAATTTTGGAAGATGTAGTCCTGAACATTGGGATCTAAGGCGTGTAGCGGGTCATCCAGAAGGTAAATATCACTCTTTTTGTATATTGCTCTAGCAAGATTAATTCTCGCCTGTTGTCCCCCGCTTAAATTTATGCCTCTATCGGCGACAATAGTTTCATCTCCCTTATCAAACAAGTTGAAATCATATTGTAAAGCACACACTTTAACAACTTGATTGTATCTATTTTCATCATAAGGTTGGCCAAAAATAATATTTTGTTTTATTGTTGAAGGGAATAGCCATGGATCTTGTGAACTATAGGAAAATGTGCCTTGCGTAAATACTTTTCCGTCAGTTATTGGAAAATCTTTTAGAAATAATTTAAGTAGTGAACTTTTTCCACAACCTAGTGGTCCTGTAACAATAGTTAATCCTGGTGTTAATTCTGTTGTAATATTTGTAAGTATTTCGGTATCTCTTATCTTTACTGTAGCTCCCGAAAGCCTAACTTTTGGTTTGTCATAATCCTTATTTTCGGTTTCATCTAGCACATCGCTCCTTAAAATCTTATTAATTCTTTGTGCGGAAGCATATAGTTCGGCACCTCGACCTAACCCCATTGGAATAAGCATGGTTATCGAATGTCTTATATCTCCAAAACATTTCATGACATAAAATATAATTTCAGCATTGGCAGTCTTGTTCACTGCAATATACGACATAATTAGCACATAGAAACCTATTTTGGACGTCAGCACTCCGAGAATAAAGTTAGCAGATCGAAGATAAAAAGCCTTCATCAAATAAGACATTTCTTGCCTAAAATAAAGGTTGTAACTTTAAAAATGCATTTTATAGAAAATGTATTTATAACTTTAATGGTCAAGACTAGGGCTGGGCAAAAATTCGATATATCGATATTTTTATCGATATATCGATAAACGATATTTAAAAAATAAAATATTGATATTATCGATATATACATTTTCTTTAAAGTAGCGCCATATTAAATGTGTGTTTTTCTACAAAATCAAAATTGGGCTATTAAAATTTGGTCGCATGTGATGCAAAGGTTATTTGTTTTTGACCCTGTATAAGGTAACTTCATAAAATAAGTATTTTTAAAAACGTAGTTTGTGTCTGAAAGTACTTAATACACCTTAATATTAAGACAAAAAAGAACACAGTGTCTTCAGTAAAGTGTTTTTAAGTGGAAAATAAATTTTAGTTTACCAACGTGAAGTTTATCTATTTTCAACGATTTAATTTAAAACCCCTATATTATAATTTATTATTAAGCTATGCCATAATAACGTTTTTGTAGAAAAACACACATTTAATATGGCGCTACTTTAAAGAAAATGTATCTGAAATAAAGCCTTGTCTGTCAAAACTGAGAAGTTTTATGTAGGTTCCGTTGAGTCTTATTTTGCAAAAGTGATGCAATTTACAAAATATAGGTAAAATAGCTATTTACCTAACAAGTGCGGAAAATGAATTTTTCCGCATGAGTCTGCCGTTCACCGAACGACGCGTAGCGGAGTTCGGTTAAGCAGCCGAGTGCAGGAAAAACATTTTCCGCACGTGTCAGGTACAATAGTTTTTCTACAGACGTGTGGAAATAAGTAACACATATCTCAAAGATATTTAATAATTTTTAATTAACTATAACAATCACATACATATGTAACAGTAACTAATTCTGAGAAAAAAAGTAATAACTACAAGTTATTATTGATTTTGACATAATCGTGCCGAAAATTTTTTCCGCACTAGTGTGGAAAAACCAATTTTCCGCACGGATTTTTGATATAATCGTGCCGAAAATTTTTTTCACACGTCTGTAGAAAAAATCAAAATTATCTTATGCAGCTGAAATTTTGCATGTGGGCTAGAAACTCCATTTAGAAAAACTTTTTCTAATAACTTTTTCGATTTTTTCAGAAATAACCCCACTTTTGAATTATTTTTTGGAAAAAATTACTAGTACTTCTATTTTTTTGATTAATTTTCATCTCGATCAAAGCAGAACTTGATGCCAAAGTCAAATTTTGAATAAAGCTATTAATAAAAAAAAATCCCACATGATGCGGACTTTACTGGTGACACTGTATTTATAATATAATATTTTTATGTTTTATCGATAATATATATTATCGATATATCGAATAATGATATTTAATAATAAAATATCGATATATCGATATTTAAAAAATAAAATATCGATATATCGACTATATCGATATTTTTTTAAATATTGATATTCGATATTGGAATTTCAATATCGCCCAGCCCTAGTCAAGACATACATGGGTGCTGCTAGGATTCCGTACCAGCCAGAATGTGGTACAATACTTTTTTTGCATAAAGGAGGTATAATAATAATTTTAAAACCTTTTATTGTTGGTCAGAACATAATGCCCTCATCATTTTCGTTAAGAGTTTGTTTCAAATGCGTTGAACTCTGGGGTGATAACATGGAAAAATAAAATATAAGGTAAGACTTCATGTTTGTTCACATCATACCTAACAGTTTAGTAGGACTTACCGCCTCCTTTCCTCAACTTTCGAGGAAAAAACTTGCTCCCAGGTATACATCTTTATAATTTTGATTGCAGACAGGGTTTCTTGTGTTGCCTGAACACGTTCGTCTGTTTTTTGGCTTAATTCCAGTCTCATATTTTTTATGCACTTTGCAACATAGACTATAAAATAAAAATGACATTGTTATTTTCTCCATGATCGCAAATATGAAAATTTCTTAACATGTAAATTTAGATATCAACAACCCCAAGAACCATTATAACCAGTGGCGGCTTGTGACGGGCGAGTAGGGCTGCCAGACCTCCCGATTTAGGCGGGAGCCTCCCGATTTGTTATGGACCCTCCCGCCTTTTAAACCAAGTCATCAAACTCCCGATTTTCTATTTAACCTCCCGCATCCTCTCGCATTCATTATAAATTTAATGAAATGTGAAAGGGCTTAAAAAAAACCCACTCTACTCTAAAACAATATAAAATATGTGAGCATTACTAAAGGTTAATAATTAAATGTTCTAAGTATCAAATATCGATACATTTTGTCCTCGCCCGTCCTGCTCATTCCTCTCAAATCGGCACGCTTTTGCTGGACCGCCGGGCCAGCGCCTTATTTTCGGAAGGTTTTTGAGACAGATGTCATTGGGTTGCAATCGTAACAGTTTTAATGCCAAAACGACTATGAATGTGGAATATTTGTGAAACAATTTTAGCTCATTAAGTATTGAGCAAAAAATTGAAATTAAAATTGAGGGAAGACCTAAACCCGAAATTAACTTGACACAACCCACAAAGTGTAGATCTAGGGACTTTATTGTTATTGATAAGTTTGCTGCAAATAGAAACAGAAGATTGGAGTTTACTTTTTAATAATGTGGCCACTAATAAAAAATAAATTGGCCTTTTTAATTTTTTTTATCTTATTTCATTTTCAATACAAATCCATAAATTTTAAAAATATTTATTAAAAATTATTGACCAAATTTGGGCGTGGTCTTAAAAAATTTTCGCCTGCGGCGCATTTCGCCTGCAACGGGCTTTTAGTGCACCCCCAAGTTAATAAATCACAAGTCGCCACTAGCTAGGACCCTACCTCCCGCTTTTTAATATTTTAAATCTGGCAGCCCTACGGGCGAGTCAGGGGGGGCACTGGCTTTAAATAATGCGGATAACTATAATCAAATCGTTTTTTGTTAAACATACCAAATGATATGAATTTTAATTTCATCAGCATAAGCACTACGTAAACAAGTTAAAATATTAGTTTGTCCTAAATTACCACTTTATGACGATGTTTTGCACTATTTTCATGTTTTTTTTTTTAATTTTCTCTGAAAGATGTTTTAAGTCCTGCAGTCCTTTTATAGTCCAATTATCATCCCCGCCAAAAAGAAGACACACGAAACAAAAAAAAATAAAATTTTTGTCCTCACAATCGCATATCCAGGATTTTTTATTATATATTTCTTTGTCAAACTTACGCGTAAACTGTGCCTTATTTTTATATTTTGATTGAACTTGTACTATGTTCAATATTGGTAGTGGCCGGCCTGCATTTTTTAATCAAGTTTTTCACGAATCAAACACATAAACACAAGCTTCTGTAAATCACTGACCTTCATATTAGACGAAATTTTCCAACTTTATAACGTAACTAATAAATAAATCAAAACAAATAAACAAAACATCAGCGGCATCGACAGGTCGAATCGCGATTCGCGAACAGCTGTTGGGCGAAAAATTTCAGCTCATCCGTGCAGCGATGTGTAGGTGATGTCACGCCTTTGTAGTCATGGCAACCAAACGAGAAGTCGCGTTGAATCGGGACGAATAATCGGTCGCCCGCGCTTAGTATAACCTTGAGAGTGCGCAACTCGCTTGTCTATGAGTATAACCTGCCCGTTGGAATAGGGCTATGTTTGGTTTGAATTATTTTAATTGATTGCTTACATACATTGCGTTATTGGTTTTTTAAGTAAAGTATTTTTAGATTCTGTTTGAAATAATTGCAGGGAGGGCGGCGCCCCCCAGCGCCCTTCATTAACGAGCCGCCACTGATTATAACTGTTTATATTTCTTTTCCAGATAGTAACAATCAAAATAATAAACAAGGGAGCCTTCAATTCGAAAAATGCGAATAGAAATTCTTCTATAGGTATATGGCTCAATAAATTTACCTTAAATAAATAAATTTTCTTTATTTTAAAGGCTACAACAATTTGTTACAACATGAAGTGAAATAACGTCAACAAAGACACAAATACTTATAAATTTCTAACAAAACTGGGAACTATTAGACATGCGCACTGCAACATTATCGTTTGACGAATGGGAAAATAGACAGGTCCGGGCTTTAAAATTTAAATTCTTGCTCATATGCCACCATAGAGGGTTTATTTTACCCCTATTTGGGCATAATACAATTATACAACGGCTGCAACTAGTACTAGTCATTGTTTATATTACAATCCGAGTCACTAAAAGCACAAACACAATTCACTAACTAAACTACACAAAAACCAGAAATCCATAAATATTAAACACCAGTCTCACAATCCACGATAGCCGATCCGATAGCTGAAAACTTTAGAAAACTACAAGGAATCCGCAGAGAAGATAAACCTTAAAACACAACAACAAAAATGGCGGCCGAGCCGGTTCTGGAGAGTATTCTTGAGCGCGTCGATTATTGTCGATAAAGTAGGACGGCCGATAACACGAGGTTTGTGCGCATGCACGAAGGTTCCCCGAATGAAGACAGCTGACCGACGAGTCATGCGCTCGGAAGTATTTTTTCACCCATAAAACGTAACTTTTGTTTGCGCAGGAGATAAGCTGTACGTATCTAAAGGTAAATTGTCTATGGTCTAGATGGGTATGTATTCTGAGGAAAGCTATCACTGAACATATTTTTGTTCTTATAGAAAAATATAAGACACTCCTGAATATAAATAGCAGTTAGTGTTAACAATTTATTTTCCCTAAATTTACCTCTACATGATTCCCTAAAATTTAGTTCTAACATAATTCTTAGGACTCTTTTTTGACAAATAAATAGTTTATCAATGTCCATGCAACTTCCATACAAGATTATGCAATATCGAAGGTGAACTTCAAAATTTGATTAAAAAATAACTTGTTTAGTTGGGAAATTCGTGTATTTTGATTAGACTCGGAAACTGTAGCAAACTGCATTTAATTTTTTTCCAATATAATCAACGTGATGTTCCCATGATAGAATATTATCCAGAACAACCCCCAGGAATTTTGCCTTCTGTATTATACTTAACGAGTTACTGTTAATTTCTATTGTTTGAGGTTCATCGATTCTAGACCTATTTGTTTTAAATATTATCGTATTGGTTTTGTTACTATTTAAGATTAATTTATTTTTTGCAAACCAATCATCTGCATTCATCATGATATTTTTGGGTTTTTCCTGAATTTGCAACAAATTTTTATCAATAATCAAGATGTTTGTGTCATCAGCGTAATTTCTTAGTTTGCACCAGCTTTCGTAGCTTTTCGATATTTCTGTAATGTTATTTAAATAAATAATAAACAAGTTGGCCCTAATACACTACCCTGGGGTACACCTATGTTAATTAGAACTTCATCTGATAGATTTTTTTGATTGTCGTGTCTTATTAATACTCGTTGCTTTCTTTTTGATAAGTATGATTTAATTAGGTCTAGGGTTTTTCCTCTTACTCCGTAAGAATCCAATTTTCTGAATAATATATTGTAATCTAGTGTATCATATGCTTTTGATAAATCTAGGAATAACCCTAGGGGAATTCTCCCCCCTTCTAAGGAGTCCAGGATGTGTTGAATGAATTGTAATACGGCAGTTTGTGTAGATTTTCCCTTTATATACCCGTGTTGTACATCATTTAATAAGTTTTCTGCCACAAAAAATTCAACTAAGCGTTCAGATATTACACTTTCAAAAAGTTTAGAGAATGATGAGAGCAGGCTAATTGGTCTGTAATTATCAATAACCGACTGACGTCAAAATAGGTCGATCTAAGCCGACTTAGTTATATCCAAAATTGTCTCGTTTAGCCGGTAGAGGGCGTCAAAAATTTGTAAAAATATTGTGATATACGTGAAAACCTGCTAATCGATTTTAATGATTTTTAGTATGTAGACTTATACTATAAAATGACGTTGTCTAGTAGTATAGTCACCGGCTGTAAATAAGTGGAAGTGTTATAAAATTGATATAATACGTCAACATTTCTCCTCATTTTTTTATATGAACGGCGTTATGACAACCCAGGTATTTTTGTAGAGTGACTGGATGTATTTGGAAGCTATTTTACCTCTTTAATATTTTTCGTTCAATGAGCTGTTTTGCCAGAAGAAAATATTTACAATATTTAGTATTATTAGTAATAATATATTAAAATCATATTATCTGTAACAATAATTTTTTAAGTGACCTTGTTGCTATGGCATTTAATAATTTGAAAATTATTGACAATTTGTCACCAGTCTATGAAATGTACTCAAGTATACGATCATTATTCTTGAATTACAAGTTCATTTTACCATTAAAAATGGAAAATTATTCGAACTCTGGAAAGGTTGACATGCTCCTGGTATACGGGTTTTGTCAAGGAAATGGGCGTCAGAGTGTTAGGGTTTACATGGAGAGGTTTCCTAACCGTCGAATACCAAACCACCAAAAACCAATATTTTTACAAATTTTTGACGCCCTCTACCTGCTAAACGAGACAATTTTGGATATAACTAAGTCGGCTTAGATCGACCTATTTTGACGTCAGGAGTCTGTCATCAAACGTTGTACACGTATTTTCCGGACACCCTGTATAACAAATTGGGTCAACAATTTGTTCTATGATATATTTTATTAGACTGGACGAAATTTCATCGTGCCCACTGCTGTGTTTATCTTTAAGTTTTTTAACTATTCCTAAAATCTCTTCAACATCGGTATGCCTCATTTTTAAATTTTCTTTATTATATTCTATAGTAGTGTTAAATTCTACGTGATACCTTTAATACCTTATACAGAAACAATTTAATACGTACTCTGAGCTGGGACAATTGTGAGTAATACTCCAACACCAACAAATCCAATATAACCCATTTTATTGTAAATGAGGTAGCATACTACTACCAGTCTAATTATTTCAATCCACATATCGTTAAACAGCATCATGTTGTGTTCAAAGACCATGACATCTTTGGTGATCACAGTAATGACATTTCCCAGACTTATTTCATTCATGGCGGCAGGAGTAAGCCGTAACGCCTTCCGATAAACCAATGAACAAAACGAAGTCCTCACCCGAATGGCCAGTTGTTGGACATAAATAACGTAGTTCTGAAAATAAAGGGCATGACCAACCCTTAAACCTATCTTTAGGCCTGCGTAGTATAATGCATCAGTAAATAGAAGCTTTGTCTTTGGATTAAAATATGAAACAAGTTTGGAAATGGCCTCTGGTTCGTAGACACTAAAAAAAGAACAACATACATTAGCAAACAAGGAAAAGGTACAACCCGAGTGACCCGACGCACTAAAGGACCAAATTCCCCAATTGTGGCCAATTTTAAACTTCCAACAATCGGTCATTGATTATATGACCCTGTTAATAACATCATAGAGGATCATATAATTTTCTTTCCTGTTAAAGGTCGACCTGTCAGCTGTTTCATTGCATATGGTCGGTATAGAGCAGGGGTGGCCAACTTGATTAAACCCAAGATCTACTGTTTACTGACGAAAGCCTGTGCGATCTACCAATTTACATCTTGAATTTTAAAATGAAACAGTTTACAATTATGTAGTATTTATTATTTTATTAGAAGAGAAAACATAAAATTAAAAATTATTCTTATAACTAATAATTTATACTAGCGTGAGCATTTTTCGCTAGATTAGCAAAGTCAGGTTTGTAGTTGGATATTGCCAACCCTAAATAATCCAATGTATGAGGGTCTGTCAAGCGAGAACGGTGTTTACTTTTTGTTTGTGTTAAGTAGGAAAATGCTGATTTACATAAATATGTTGAACCAAAACACGAATGCAATTATTGTTCAACACATTTCTTTAAATTTGGATATTATTTATTTATTTGAATCATTATTATTTAATTTAAATAATTTTTTTTCGTTAAATGGTATTGTCAGTGGGGTCTGCTTTGACCGCCCCTATTTTTGGCCGCCCGTGTGCGGTGCACACTTTGCACACATGGTAGCGGCGGCCCTGACTGTATTTTTATGATGTGGGTATCGAAGCGAATTTATATAGCAGATTGTTTTTCCCGTTGTCATGTCATTTATTGGTATAAAAGGAATAGCTTTACTTTCCAATTTCACCATTTTGTTGTAATCCTATTGTAAAGGGGCACTTTAAAGTTGGCTGCTCAATTTTGAGAAGACAATTTATAAAATGTAGGGGTTTAAGGGTAGAAAACGATTTATCACGATTTCCGGCAAAACTTCAAGTCCTATGGAAAAATGTTAAATGGCAAAGTTGTAGGTAATAAAAAGATTTACAACTTTGGTATTCGCACTTTTTTCACATAACCTCAAAATTAATGTGAAAAATTCAAATAACCAAGTTTTTGGTTTTTTATTTTTATCTTTTACAAAAAAATATTTTTATCCACGAAATTTGGTAAAAACTTTCCTTTTTATGTCCTAAACACACTGTAATTTTTTTGATTTAAAATATTTATTTTTTAACCTTATTTTGACTTAATATCGAAAAAAACACCCTAATTTTCAATCAAAAATTCTCACGTCAAAATATCTGCTTTTTAAAAAGTCGGAGGGCTTTTTGTTCGTTGAAATGTCTACTTTCTGATGGTGTTAAAAAATATATACATTACTATGGTAAATGTTCTCAAAAAAATGCAAAGAAATGAAAAAAACTTTTTTTTAGATCAATATGTACAATTTTGAGCTATTTATTAAGATTTATACTCTTTTTTTATCAATGTAACATGGAATCTTACGTTTTTCGAGTAATTAAAGTATAAATTTTAATAAATAGCTCAAAATTGTACATATTGATCTAAAAAAAAAATTCTGATTTTTTTTCATTTCTTTGCATTTTTTTGAGAACATTTACCATAGTAATGTATATATTTTTTTATACCATCAGAAAGTAGAGATTTCAACGAACAAAAAGCCCACCGACTTTTTTAAAAATCAGATATTTTGACGTGAGAATTTTCGATTGAAAATTAGGGTGTTTTTTCGATATTAAGTCAAAATAAGGTTAAAAAATAAATATTTTAAATCAAAAAAATTACAGTGTGTTTAGGACATGAAAAGGTAAGTTTTCACCAAATTTCGTGGATAAAAAAAAATTTTGTAAAAGATAAAAATAAAAAACCAAAAACTTGGTTATTTGAATTTTTCACATACATTTTGAGGTTATGTGAAAAAAGTGTAAATACAAAAGTTGTAGATCTTTTTATTACCTACAACTTTGCGATTTAACGTTTTTCCATAGGACTTGTAGTTTTACCGGAAATCGAGATAAATCGTTTTCTACCCTTAAACCCCTCCCCCCCCCTCCCCCCTTCCCGACCTCGGATCGCCCGTAATTTATTTTTCCTTTCATTTTTGTTCTATTCTCTTCCTTTTCCAATGGGTTTCATCCTACTATTATTTTTTTTCACTTTTTACCATTTTCAAAGGCTTCAGAAGCACTGGTCTATTAGAGCAAGAGTATGCTTATATTTTAGATTTTTTAAATTATGGCCACTTTTGGAGCCATCTGTCCCAAAGTGCGATGCGATGGTATGATTCAACGAATTATTATTATTTACACAAAAGGAAACACAAATCCTTGGAGTGAATTAATTCTAAAGATATTGATGTTATAACAATCAAATGCTGGTTAATTCGTGTTTTAACTTTTCGTGTAACTCACGGCTATTCGATCTTGTAAATTTACCTGGTTATAAGTTTCCATGTTAAGTGAATTGTACCGAGAAAAATATAGTACCAACCAAAACATCGCCACAGTACTGGAAGTAGTGAAGTTTTTCCTCTTTCAGTGCGTTTTCGCCATTCTCGTTCGAAAGTGTCCCCATTAGGCTTGGCCTTACAAACCTTTACAACATCATAAATATCATCTTCTTCCAAATCCTTTCTCAGCGAACTTTTAAATAATCGCCCTGTATATCTGAAATTGTAAAATAAAACTGATTTATCATCGCTCAGCCTAAACCCCTAAAGAATCATGAAAATTCGAGGATGTATTTTCCTTATAGCCTAGGCATCCACAGGGAAGGGATTTTTCGAAAATTAAACATACCGGGTGTTTCTCAAAAGACGTTCACCCCTATAACTTTTCTGTATTTATAGATATTAAAATGAAATTTTGAGATTATTCATAAGAGATGAGTCCGTGCATTTATTGGCATAATTTTTAATTTATTAGCACTTCCGGTTTGACCGGAAAAGACCGTGACTTTGGTGTTTTAAATGGGACATCTCGTATATTTTTACTGGGATTCAGCATAACATTCTGAGTAAAAGGACACCTCACTTTACTTGTCATTTTTTGACGTGTTATAACATTTTTATTTTTATTTTTTATTTTCAATCGAGAGTGCTACAAATAAGTAGTATATGAAAATTAAAATTATGTCATAAAAACTCACTTTCTAAGTTTCACAAAAGTTTAAAAAATTAAATTTTGTTTTCTTGACGTTTATTCCACTTTTCCAAATGGAACCATACACTCCTATGCTATTTTAAAATTGACACGAAAATTGCATTATTGCCTTTTCTAAAGAAATAGGTATAAAGGCGGCTTTGAAAAACAATGGAATGGCTTTGAAAACCAACATGGTTTTAAATTAAAATTGTAATGCCATTTGTTTATTAAACTTACATTGTAAATCGGATTAAATGGTTAGTTTTACTAGAAATGAACAAACTGATATGCTCCTAGTTTTTGGAGTGACCAGTGATAGTATGTATTGTATGTTTTATAAACTACAACTTTAAATTAAAGCCATATTGCTTTTCAAAACCATTCTATTGTTTTTCAAAGCCGCCTTTATATTTCTTTAGAAAAGAGAGGGCGGCTATAATGCATAAAACGCTTTTAAATTTGCGATTGGGATTTAAGGCAATTTTTCAGTGCCAATTTTAAAATAGCACAGGAGTGTATGGTATCAAATTGTTGGGAATTGTAATTTAGCTCAATTTAAGCTGCATATAATTGCACAGTCAGTATACATCTATGGAAAAAGCGGTAAGCATTATTTTCTTTCCTTATGCATTTTCTGCATGATCATATAAAACTATATTTCCAGCTTTCGAGTTACATCCGGTTTAACTGGAAGTTGATTTTTTTTGGGAAGATAATAAAAATTGAAGATAGGGACATGTAAGCCGTTTTGCTCTAAGACGTACTGTTAGAAAGTTAGAAGCTGTCAAAGTTCAAAAATGTCAATTTTCGAGAGTCAATATCTCGGAAACTATGAAGTATAGACCAATAATGCATTTCATAAAAAATAATTATAATTTTATGTGGAATTTAAAAATGTAAAAATATACGGGGTGTCTCATTTAAAATTCCAAAGTTGATGTCAGTAATCAATAGATCTGGCAACACTGCAACCGCGAAATTATTTTTAAAAGCTAGAGCGCAGTCTCCTATGGCCGTAGTGAAAATTTCGAAATTATTTTTCTTTTCGTTCTCCAGATACTTCTAATGTACCATCGAGTAGGGAATACCCCTTATTTCTTTAAAAAAGAGAGGGCGGCAATAATGCATAACGCTTTTAAATTTGCGATTGGGATTTAAGGCAAATTTTTCAGTGTCAATTTTAAAATAGCATAGGAGTGTATGGTATCAAATTGTTGGAAAAAAATGCTCGTTTAAAATATCCTAGTGAACCACCATCGTTCCATTTGGAAATATGGAGTAAACGTCAAGAAAACAAAATTTCATTTTTTAAACGTTTGTGAAACTTAAAAAGTCAATTATTATGACATAATTTTAATTTTTATATACTACTTAACTATAAATTAACAGATTTAATTAATTTGTAGCACTCTAGATTGAAAATAAAAAATAAACATAAAAATGTTATAACACGTCACTCATAATGTTATGCTGAACCCAAATAAGTAAAACTATACAAGATGTCCCATTTAAAATATCAAAGTCAAGGTCACTTCCGGTCAAACCGGAAGTGCTAACAAATTGAAAATTATGCCAATAAATGCAGACTCATCTCTTATGCATAATCTCAAAATTTCATTTTAATATCTATAAATATAAAAAAGTTATAGGGGTGAACGTCTTTTGAGAAACACCCGGTATACATTATCTACGTAGGTACGGTAGGTACATAAATATTTAAAATGACAACAACCATTTCCGTTGCATATGAAAAAAAAAATAACATATATATTCATATACTGCCGTCCTAAAATCAGATGCCGTATGTACAAAAAATTTTTTTAAAGATATTTTGCTTAATAGGTTCGTGGCAAGCTAAAGAAACTTTTTACTAAGCAGAATCGCCGTATATTTTTCCTAAGTATCAAAAAATCACATGATATTTAGACGTATCTGCAAAATGGGTCATATTTCCTAAGCTAAAATGCAGTACGTACATAGTACTAATAACAAATGCCGTATCTACTACCGCGCCCGTGTAGATACGGCGTTTCTCGTTAGGACACGTAAGATGCAGCGTTTATTATTAGAAAACGCGCCTTAATTCACAATTCACCAACTGTAGCTTAGTAATCAGACTGCATTGCGAGTGTCAACGTGTTAGTTTGGTGCGCAGTTAAAAAAGTGATTTTTACAATTTTTACACCGTTTAGGGTACTTATGTATAAATGAAACAAAGTTGTATAATAGGTTGGATACCTTTTAATAGTGTTAATAAAGCTTACCGTACAGCAACTATATAATAATTATAATTATTATAATAATATGTGTATTAAGTATGTTGAACAAAATATGAAAATTTTTTCTTTCGTTATGAAGGAAAGCCATAATAAATCGGCCAAGTTACTTTTTAAAATTTTTTATTAAAGTTAATGTGTAACGGGTTAGCACCTTATTATTTAGGAAAGTTTTATAAAAACAATATATTGATATCATTATACAATGCGCGAAGCACGTTCGGGTGTACCCAGATGCTTGCATAATAATACGACGATAAAGATATTTTTTAAATGCATTAAATAGTCCTTGTAAATTTACTTTATTCAAGATAAGTTAAACAACATTTAAATGTATGTCATTGTTGCAAAGTATGTTTTTATTAGCACTTACATGTTCATATGCCGCATTTTTATTTAGTTTCACTAAGAAATAATGATAGTTTAAAGTGCCGTATCTAACTTTCTAAATCAAAATGTATGGTTTTTTTAATTTTTTTTTGGTTTAATATTTCTTTAAAACGATGTAAATAAAAAAAGTACATTTGATTTCTTTAAAATATTGTAAATACAGGCAATAAACTCAATTATCTCCGTTTGGTGCTTACCGTAGATACGGCATCTGATTTTAGGACGGCAGTATAGGTACCTACTTAGTCTTATTTGTCAGATTTATTAGTGTACCTATCTACGAGATAATTTTTGTATAGAAATCGTTTCCACGGGTAATTAAAATTTAATCCAAGAAAGTACAAGTATAGTCATGCCTTAAGTAATATAATAAGTTAATAAATAATATAATTGAAAAATATTTGGCGGTGTGCGGACAAAAAAAAATGTACAGTAAAGTCCGCATCATATGGGATTTTCTTTTATTAATAGCTTTATTCAAAATTTCACTTTGGCATCAAGTTCTGCTTCGATCGAGATGAAAATTAAGCAAAAAAATATTAGTCACGTGATTCGCATTATCTGTCAAATTTTAATTTTTTCCAAAAAATAATTCAAAAGTGGGGTTATTTCTAAAAATATCGAAAAAAGTTATTGGAAAAAGTTTTTTTAAATACAGTTTCTAACCCACATGCAAAATTTCAGCTGCATAATATAATTTTGATTTTTTACCCATATTTTCTAAATTGCACCACTTTTGCAATTTAAGACTCAACGCAACCTACATAAAACGTCTTAGTTTTGACAATGCTTTATTTCAGATACATTTTCTTTAAAGTAGCGTAAAATATTAAATGTGTGTTTTTCTACAAAATCAAAATTGGGCCATTAAAATTTGGTCGCATGCGACGCAAAGTTTATTTATTTTTGACCATGTATAAGGTAACTTCATAAAATAAGACTAGTATTTTCGAAAACGGAGTTTGTGTCTGAAAGTAATACACGTTAACGTTATTATGACATAGCTTAATAACAAATTATAATAATATAGGTGTTTGAAAATAGATAAACTTTACGTTGTTAAACTAAAATTTATTTTCCACTTAAAAAACACTTTACTAAAGACACTGTGTTCTTTTTTGCCTTAATATTAAGGTGTATTACTTTCAGACACCAACTACGTTTTCAAAAATACTTATTTTATGAAGTTACCTTATACTGGGTCAAAAACAAATAAACTTTGCATCACATGCGACCAAATTTTAAATGCCCAATTTTGATTTTGTAGAAAAACACACATTTAATATGGCGCTACTTTAAAGAAAATGTATCTGAAATAAAGCATTGTCAAAACTAAGAAGTTTTATGTAGTTTGCGTTGTCTTATTTTGCAAAAATGGTGCAATTTACAAAATATGGGTAAAAAATTAAAATTATCTTATGCAGCTGAAATTTTGCATGTGGACTAGAAACTGTATTTAAAAAACTTTTTCTAATAACTTTTTTCGATATTTTCAGAAATAACCCCACTTTTGAATTATATTAAAATTAAAATTTGACAGATAATGCGAATCACGTGACTACTATTTTTTTGCTTAATTTTCATCTCGATCGAAACAGAACTTGATGCGAAAGTAAAATTTTGAATAAAGCTATTAATCCGATAATCCGAAAATCCCATATGATGCGGACTTTACTGGTGACACTGTATGCCTCTGCTAGGAATCGAACCCAGAATATCTCGATTCCCATATATTTAACACAGACACTAAAACACTTCATTGTCAATTATTACGGCTAGATAACTACTGGTTGGAAGTCTCATATCGATTCCTGCAGATGTCGCAAAATGTCGACGACGCATTTGGATCAAAGATGCAAATAGATTAGTAGTCGGAAGTGAGTTGCTTCCCATTAATAAGCCCTCCCATGTTTATAATCACAGAATTTCCAAACTGTATACGACTAAGACCTAAATTGAATAAGTTATATTTTAGATCAGTAATTTTTTTGTGTGTTTTTATAAAATGTTGTTCAGTGTGCATATTGTCTAAATCCATTAGATATATTTCCTTTAATCACTTTTAAAAAGTCAATAACGTATGTTAGTCAAGTACACTAACAATAATGTTTACCAACTACATTCCTATGTACCTTTTGAGATTGTTTTGACCAAGTTAATGTGTGTAAAAACAATGGCCGACTTTGTTATGTAAAAGCTCCTGTCGCTGAACGAGAGGACTCTCTGGCTTAATATTTTTTCAATATGGTGGAAATTTCTCTAGGAAAAGGCTTTCCCATTCTCATTGCATCTTGGTGCCTTATTAAAAAGTAATTTTTTCCTACCTCGACATTAGGTATTAGGTACTTTAATTCTTTTCTGCTATACAAAAACATTTTAGGAAAGTAAGTTAAACATAATTTTTGGTTTAAAATTTCAAGAAGTTTGGTTCATTTGCTAATACGGTAGTGTCTCACCAAGTGATGGAATTGAAATACGAACAATGACCGTGATTATATTAGAAATGAGATCAGATTACATAAATCCCAGGTATCGCTGCGACATACCATTCCAGACCGTAATAGAGGAACGGGATGAGTGGAACAATCAAACACCAGACACTCCTGGGGCAATAATCTGGTACACAGATGGCTCAAAAAACCAAACATGGTACCGGAGCAGGAATGCACGGAGAAAGATCGGAAAAAGATGCTTATACTTCTCTGTAAGTCTCCAACGGTAATCCAAGCAGAAATCTACGCCATCTTGCAGTGTGCGTATGAAAACAACAGGAGAACTTATATCAATAAGCGAATCTTATATACTCCGACAGCTAGGCTGCTCTTAGAGCGCTAATATGCAGCAAGGTGACATCAAGACTGGTCTGGGAATACCAGGAAGAACTTGTGGCCCTGGCTAACAAAGAAATACTACAATGGGTGCCAGAACATAAAGGTTTTGCGGGTAATGAAAAGGCTGACCAACTTGCAAAAAAAGATTCGGAAAAGACATTTATGGCACTAGGTGTCCCAAGGTGCACAGTCCGAGATGCCATAAAACGATGGACCAAGAATGCTCACAGAATCTACTGGAAAAACAAACAGGGATTAAACCATAGCAAATATTTCATCGGGGACACTGACCCGAAACTAGCGATACAGCTACTCCAGCCTGTCCTGATGAGCAGAAACCAGCTGAGAATCATCAAAGGAATTCTGTACAGGACACATGGCTGTTAAGAAGCACCTGCATCGTATCCAACTGTATCACGGAGATCTAAGCTGCAGACTTTGAGGGAGATAGGGGAACTGTACAGCACATAATCTGCAAATGCGAGGTACTGGATCGAAAAGGGCACCAAAATACTCGAGCAACCAAGACTAGAACCAGAGGATATACCGACATTCTTCAGTCGACCTACACAAATCAGTGCAAGGAACTGGAATTAATGAGCGGGAAAAATAAATTATTATATGACCAAGACAATAGAAAATAGAAAATAGCGAAGACGTATTTGTATATGGAAAAGAACTACCCTGCGCTGCAGTTTACGAAAGGAAAGTAAACCAGGACATTACAAAATATATAAAACGTAATAGTCAAATAACAGCAAATTTTGTGAAAATTTTAAGGCTGAAATGACTAAAATTTAGATCAGATCATTGAAAGGTAAAGAACATATAGCATGATAAAAATGGAAGGAAAGAGGATAAGATGAGAAATTGGAAAGAAACACTAGAAACAATGGGGACAAATCCTAAATATTTGGGTCGAAATGACCTAGACATCATGTAATATATTTTAGAGATTAATTAACTCCTCCTCATGACAAACTATCTCCCTCATGAAATAATACTAATCTAACAAAAATTAATACATAAAATCTTATTGCCAAAAATTCTGGAAAAACATGGTGTACTCTGCGCTCTTTGCCACCATGTAGGTTCGTATGATTTTTTAGGGATACATATTCAGAATGATTTTACCGATTAACTCTATTAATTTTAGAACATAAAGCAAGTGGTGTATAAAGGTGTTTTGTTTGCATTAATGCCACTAAAACTTAATATTAAACTCGTAAATGTTACACTTACAATCAACTAAAAATAAAGTACATTGACAACCGTACACAAAAAATACTCACGCAAAAGTTAAAAGTGAAAAAATATTTGCCCTTTCTCTTGGATCCTGTTTCCGCGTCACTTTTCCGACGTGATCCATTTTGGGGTAAAATGTTTCACAAAATTATTAGGTCTAGACTTTTTTAAGTGTTTTCATTCAGACAGTTTAAATTCTTTAAAATTGCCTGAATAAAAGAGCCGTTTCAAAGGGCTTCACTATTGTAAATTGAATCTTTTGCGGCTACTTCATATAATACTTTGTCTTTGGATAACAATAAGAGATAACTTACTTAAGTCAATATTTAATTAAAATTGCATAAGCCATGAAGTACATAGTTGTTTGACTCTATACTTTGCAAAAACGTAGGTGTAGAAAGAGATTTTGTTATTGAAAATATGAAAGGCGCGATCGCGACAACAATAGAGTAGAAAAATATGGCAGATGTTTATTAAATTTAAAGGATTTAAAATCGTCATTGTTCAAAATATTTTTACGTCCTTGAATGACAATAAAATTCGTAATATAATTATTTGAAAAAGACTAAAAACATAATATTCCTTATCTATTCTTGTAGGTAGGAAGCTTCTAAGATAGTACAGGTACGTTGCTGGAGGGATGAAATTGATGTTGCTTATAGCGCATTAAAGATATGTATGCTACACTAGGAAAGAAGGATACCAGTATCCCCCCTCCCGCCCCGCGCATTATCAATATCAGATACTTCTAATAGTTTTATTTCACTTATACTATGTTTCAACACAACTATAACTAGAAGAAAAGTCATTAACTAACATTTTTTTTGCAAAATCATTTATTATTTCATTCATCTTGTGTGGCAGTTGTTTGGACCTTTAAAATAGCTGCCCCTCCCCTCCGTGTGGGTTCTGCGGGGGACAGAACTATTATTAATTTATATTTGACGTGACGGTATGCAGGAAATACAGCGCTAAACCAAATTTCTTCTAAACTTGTTTAAATTGAGACAAAATCTAGAAATAGTCGATGCTGATTATATTATTTATATAAGGTAAATCTTTTAGTTGTAGTAGTAGTAACATGTTTTATGTAGCAAAAAGCTACAATTAAATATTTTTTAATACAGTTTTTAAAACATTTTTAAAGATTTATTTTAAAATTTTAAAACGCAACCTACTTTTAACAAAAACAGACAGAAAAGTTAAACATTTTGCAAAACGTATCAAATATTACGTATCATTTTGTTTTTTACATAAATGTAATTTTAAAGTTTTTTTAAATAGTTTCAATGATATTTGAGATTTAATAACATTTTCGAAATTATTATAATATTCTATTAAACCTTTATGAAAAATAGACTTATAAGCTAATGTTTAAGACACTCTATCAACAAACATTTTTGATTGGTTCTTGTTCTGTAATTATGATGGTCATGAATAAAAGAAGAATTTTTTTTAAACAATCAGACAATAAATTATTTTTAATTTTATGTAAGTATAAAGATACATACTAAATTAAAAATTTCTGACATTCAACCAATCTAATTTTTTTTAACATAAAATTTAGTTTTGTATATTTGTCACAATTTAAAATAATCCGCATTGCCTTATTTTGTAAAATTTGTAATTTGTCAAATATTTCCTCACTAGCACAATATAAAATGGAAGAACCATAAAGAAAATGTGGCGATATAATAGTATTAAATACAGTTTTTTTTTAGAAAACAAACTTAAATTAAAAGTGATTCTTTTGAAAATAACCTACTTTTCCGGCAATCTTCGATAGGATACTTTCAAAATAATTTAAAAATTTTAATTTGGAATCAATAATTATCCCTAAATATTTAAAACTGTTTACTAATTCCAATTTTTCACCATCAATTATTACAACATTTATATTTTGACAATTTAAATTATTACGCACAACCATACATTTAGTTTTTGAAATATTTAATCTTAATTTATTTATTTTAGCCAATTTAATAATATATTTATCTACTTTCATTTAGTAATATGAATTTTACAGGTCTGTAAATCGTTTTGTAAGGGCATATATTACAGCACTAGTGCTGTAATGGAAAAACTGTTTTATTAACATTTTCCTGTTAAATAAAACCACACTTTTTAGAAGAATGATTTATTATTAACAATTATAAAATTAATTACCAATTATTAATTAAAATTAATTATTATTAAATTATAACACTTACAGTTTATTATAAACATTAATAATACACGTTTTACAGTTAGAAATTTGTAAACCAGAAGTGGATGTAATGGATCCCTTTACGTTTGAATTTCCAATCATTAAATCCGTGTCTGACCCCATGAACTTCTTTGCTATTTGTTTCTTATTTTCTAAAGAATTCTCAACGTAGCCTTCTGCCGTAGAAGAGGATTTCCAGCCCCCATGACGCTTTAACATCTGCATATCTGCACCACCATCAACTAGAATGGTGGCTGAGGACCTCCTAAAACAATGTCCACTGTATCCTTCGGGATTATTCAATCCAAGTTTTGTTGCAATATTTTTTGGTATACTTCCAAAAGTATTAATTCCGACAGGCTGGGAGGTTCATTTCCCTTTTCCATAGAATACAAAAAACCGCCTGTGAGTTGCATTAAGAGGACGAAGGTTAGCATACTTTCAAAAAATACTTAAACAGTTGACACCTGTCACATTTCCTTCTGTGATAACAAATTCTCGCATAATTTTGGTTTTCGAGAATGGAATCACAATTTTTATATACAAATCATTGTGTTCAATATGATCCAACATTAACTTAGCTAGTTCTTCGCGCCGACAAGCCCCAAAAATGCCGATTATCATAACAACCTTCATAAGTAAATATGTTTCTGCAGTACTAAGAAACTTACATACGTCTTCCTTTGTGAAAACATTGGACTTTTTGGCCTTGTAACCCTCTGAATTTCTTTTCAAAAATGCGATTAGTTGAAAAAATCTGCTTATATCTTGATTTTTCTTGACTGAAATCATAGTTCTCAACATTGAGTATAGTGAGTCCATAGTGTAGATGGTTTCTGGGAGCGTTGCTTTGCGGAAAAATAACCCAAAAGGATTTTTTCAGACACCCAATTTATTTTGTTAGCTTTGCACCAATCTTCAAACTTCTGGTACTCCAACTCATACTGCGCCTTGGATTTTGTCGGAACTAAACTTGAGATCGCTTCGTTTGCCGCTGCTTCTATATCAGAGGGTAAACTTCCATCAGAATCGCTCATTTTGAAAACGCTTTTAAAATTTTTGAATTTGTTTGACAAAGTTTCGACAGTAACCATGCAAAACAGTAACCATGCGAAAGGTAACATAAAAAACGTGATTAGTAAACTTAATAGCAGGTGCATTTTTACAGGTGCATTTTCATTTTAAAAAATGCCTTTTGCCAAATATTTTTATTCATAGGTGAAAGTAGATAAAATTTTGTACAATATTCTTGTTGTAAATTCATATTACTACACTCGATGTTTTATTAAACTCGGCTGACTCCTCGTTTGACAACTTTAACATCTCGTGTTGTAATATGAATCTTTACAACACATATATCGTAAATAACTATTATCCCCGAATTTAGAGTATTTAGACCATCAAAAACATTTAAAACATTAATGTAAATAAAGGTGTCATCAGCAAACATTTGTAACTTACACATTTTTAAAACTAAAGGCATATCGTTGATGTATAAAATAAATAATATTGGACCTAGTATACTTCCTTGAGGAACTCCTATATTTTTTTTTATTTGAATATGTTTGTGATATTTTTGTTTTTTGTGACCTGTCATTTAATAAGTTTTAAACCTTCTTTTTACTGTAATAAATCCATCCATTTTTTTTTAAATCCCAAAACAAGGGATCCAGTAGTAGTCAGTGGCGTAGCTACCATAACGCCAAACCGGAAGGCCCGAACGGACAGGGGGCCCGTTCCCGTTCCCGTTCGAGCCGAAAAAAAACAATAATCTTAATAAGACCTTTAAAAGCAACCCCAAATCCTAAAAATATAGAATATAGTTAAATTAATTCTAGTTGGGCCCCTGTTTTTAATTTTAATTATATTTGTTGACTATTCTTTTCTACATTGTTATTAATCAATTAAACATCCGTTTTAAAGGCGTAAAGGACACAGTTATCAAATTTTGGTATCAATGACGGAGAAAGAATTATTTGAATCAGCTGAAGCTTTGCAACAATGCTACCCTCGCGATATTTCCTCAGAATTTCCATTACAAATTATTGCCTTATCTCAGCCTCTAAAAGACAAAATAGGTACATTTAAAGACATCAGAGAGCTTGCAAATTTTTTAATTGTAGAAAATGATACCCTAGCATCAAATTTCGCAGAGGTATGTACTGCTCTAAAATTATTCTTGACGCTCCCTGTAACCGTGGCGTCTTCAGAACGATCGTTTTCGAAAAAAACTATCTAAGAAATTCCTGTGCCCAAAATCGACTAAGTAATTTGGCATTGCTTAGTATAGGGGCAGCGGAAGCTGCAGTAATGGACAAAACCGAAATAGTTAGGGTTTTTGCGGAAACTAAGTCCAGAAGGAAGCAATTTCTTGGATAGTTTGAATAGTTTGATGTTTTATTGCAAGGCGTTTTTTCATAATTTATAATAAAATATATACGACTATTTTACTTCATAAAATATATATTTATTTTGTGTTGTTGTTTGCTCTTGTTACATTATATACGGTAAAAATGTTCCATTATGTATTTTTTAAATATCTATGTTTTTTGTTTGTTTACTTTTTGATTAAATTATTAGCTACAATCATCAGTACTGACAATCATGCTTATTAATTGTTATGAATTAATGTTTTATTTAATATGTTATTAATACACGTTATTTAAGTATCCTCTCCTCTTACTTGTTTATTTTCTACCCTTGTCCAAATGGAAAATGAAGGTGGGAGGTAATATTTTAAATGTTATTGCTATCTTGAAACTTGACTAATTTTGGGGTGATAAAATTTTGAAGGAGGGCCCAAAAGTTAGGTTTGGCGGGGGAGCCCAAAATCTGAAGCTACGCCACTGGTAGTAGTATACTACTTGATTAATATAGGACATATTACACAATAATTCAGTGGTTTCACTACTCACTCTAGCCTAAAATAAAATGTATTTGTTACATTATATACCATTTTAATAACTTTGACAGCACCAATTATGCCTGCTCAAACAGTAAGCTTGTGTGACTTTCTCGAATCCAGTGCAGATTTTTATCGGACTAGCACCAACGAATTTGTTTATTCACATGTTACAGTAGCGCAGAGAGAATCTTCCTCTGGGAAAGTTCACTCAATGCGCTGATACATTCACGAACCCAGGTCCCAGATAAAACCTTTTGTATAGAAGTTACATTTAAGAAACGCAATTTTCTGAATTTTCAGTCTAAATTAATACTAAATTTTAGAGACCGACCGAAGGTTCGGTTTCGGCTAGTTTCGGCCAAAAAATCTAGTTTCGGTGACAGATTCGGTTTTGGCCAAAATCCGGCCGAACCTTCGGCCGCGCCGAAATTCAGTGTTCGTGAATTATTGTCGTGCACCGTTCGGCTAACTTTAGGTGGGTTCGTAGGCAGTGTTGCCTAAATAAATATATTTTTTCTGTCGACTTTTTTTTTTAGTGGGAAGAGCTCAATCCGTTCCCAAGATCGATCTCGTCCTATATAAAATAAATTAAATTTTAGTATACAATAAAATTTTTAACATGTATAAATAAGTTTTGGTTTCGGCCGAAACTGAGACCAAGGCCGAAGATTCGGTTTCGGCCGAAACTGAAAATTTTGTTTCGGTCGGACACTACAAATTAATAAACTCGAGATATTCGTCTTCATGTTTTTTTTTTACCAGGCTCTGGTGGTGGGTGCATGATTCCGAAAGATGAAATCGTTTTTGGCTTCATATAATATCCAACTCATGGTTGCCATCTAAAACTTTTGATTAATAATTTAAAAGAAAAACGTACTCTAAGTGGAGTTGAGTTGAAAGTATGGGAAGGAAAGAAAAACAAAAACCTCCACAATTTGATTAGAATAAAAAACTATTCTCTCAAAGGTCTCCACATGTTTCGAACGCATAAACCATCAGGAAAGAGAAAAGGCTTTGCTGATAGTGTTAGCAGAAAAGAAAATGGTACTTAGATAGTGTCCAACCTTAATTTAGCTTTTATGGTTGGTAAAACATATGAATAGTGAAGAAAAAATTATTATTATTATTATTATTATTTGTCTTTGCATCACATAATTCTCTTGGGTTATGGTTTAATTTTTTTTGGGGAATCACCGAGTACAAACCGTGCACCTGGGGTGTTCCCTTGCTTAGTTGACATCAGGATGGAGGTATCATAGCACTTTGCGTACTATGTGCGCTGGACTCATCACTACAGCTTTCTGCATCGTCAGGAGGTAATGTGTCCCAGGGACTTCTTTTATAGCTTCACAGGTAGCGTTAGATATGAGCCCTGTTGCTCCTATGATTATTGGCATGATTTTAGTTTTATAATTCCACACTCTTTGTATTTCTATTTGCAGGTCCTTGTACTTCAACTTTTTCTCTGCCCCTTTCTGCGTGATGTTATAGTCCGATGGCACCGCGACGTCGATCAGAAGATACTTTCTTTGTTTCTTATCTTTCAGGATAATGTCTGGTTTATTTGCTGCGATGTGTCTGTCAGTCTGCACTTGAACGTCCCATATCATAGTTATTTTAGGTGTATCTACTACGGCTTCCGGGATATGTTCAATACATTTTTCTTTGACTCCTATTTTGTAGTGTTTACAGATGTTCCAGTGTAGCTGTGTTGCAACCTTGTTATGACGTTTAAGGTAAGCACTTTTTGCCAGAATTGGGCACCCAGCCACCACATGGACTGTCTCACGGTATTACTGGCAAAGTCTACACTTCGGGTCTCCGCCAGTCCCCATGATTCTTGTCCGCACGTAGTTGGTTGCAAGCGCCTCTGTTCCTGGCACGCTGTTACGAGAGCTTCTGTTTCAGATTTCAGGTTCATATGTGTTAGCCACTTCCATGATTCTTCCTTATTTATCGTTTCTTTGGCAACTTCTTTTACTATTTGGCCATGCATTGCTTTTTCTGTCCACTTCGTTATTCGATCTTGTTTTCTGTTAATTGTTCTTTAACCTTCTTTACTTTCTTTACTTTACTTTACTCTTTCTTGGTTTTCTTCTTTATCCTCTGTAAGTTGCTGAGTTTGCCTGTACACTACGCCGAACGAGATCGAAAGATTGAAATCGGCAAAGTGAACTAAACTTCCCAGCACTACACTACGCCAAGATATTTGTCTAATTGTTTCAATTTAAGGTAAAGTTTCAATCCTTCTATGGCTATGGCATGACTGGTTTTCACACTTGACATTATTATTATTATTATTATTATTATTATTATTATTATTATTATTATTATTATTATTATTATTATTATTATTATTATTATTATTATTATTATTATTATTATTATTATTATTATTATTATTATTATTATTATTATTATTATTATTATTATTATTATTATTATTATTATTAGTTTGTAGAAAAATAATTCACAACATTTGTAAGAAAAATCCAAAGTAACCGAAGGGAAGTGATATAAAACGTGTAAAAAGAAGATTTTAAAATGGAAAGTCTATAAGACTTTGTAAAACATTATAAAAAATACATTAATCTCAAAATAGTTATTTACCTAACAAGTGCGGAAAGTGGTCCTTTACCGCACGCGACGGCAGTTGCACGAACGACGCGAAGCGGAGTTCGGGCAAGCCGTTAAGGGCGGTAAAGACACTTTACGCACGTGGTAGGTACACAATTTTTCCTTCGAGCAATAATATTTGGAACAAAAATCAAATTTAAAAGAAAAAATTTATAAAAAGTAACAAATATTAATTGTTAAAAGCTATAAATATTTTTATATTATGCATTGCGCGAATGCAAGTACATCAATTGCATTTTTTGAATAAAATTAATACAGTGCGGTAAAGAATCTTTACAGCACTGAGTGCGGTAAAGAATCTTTACCGCACCGGTAAAAAAAAGAATTATATTACAAAATTAATACAAAAAGAAACAATATTTTTTAAAAATATTTATTACATACAAACATTATAATATAAAAATATAGCTAACGATAAATATTAAAATTAAATGTACAATTTGTAGCGCAATGCAAATTAAGTGCTGAGCGAGCTTGATTTTGTTCATCAGATGTAGTTGAGCAGTTTTTGTAAATTACAGAAGCGTTATTTTCTTGCGCCATGCATGGTACAGTAGATTGTTGTGACCTGAAAATTGCTAAAGGTGTAGGCGTTGGGTACCTAGTAAAAATATTCGTAATGATGTGATACTTATCGCCGTTAGTTGTGGTTAGCATCATAATGTAGTAAATTAAATAGAACATATTACGCATATAATAAAATTTACAAGAGTGCGGTAAAGAAATTTTACAGCATTGGGTGCGGTAAAGAAATTTTACCGCACTTACCGCACTGAGTGCGGTAAAGTACTACTTACGACATGAAAATGAGTGCTGTAAAGTGTACTTTACCGCACGCGAGTAGGAAAAGAAAATTAATTTAATCTCGAGTGGGGAAAGAAGATCAATTTTAAGTTGAAATTATAAAAAAAATTGTAAAACTGGGGTACTGTATTAATAGATGTACCTGATCGTTTCTGCTCTTGGTCTATGTTTATCCTAACATTTTATGAATGAACAAAGAATATTAAAACGTATTGTGCACGTAACGATAGCATTACGGAGGGTAAATATGAATGGGTTTTACTTGTGTAAAGCCACTTATTCTCAGAATTTATTAGGGGAGATAGGTATATTATTTACAATATATACAAAATGCCATTTTTAGAAATTTATCTAATTGGACAATCTCTGAAGTGTAGTATGTTTCCTTTTTTTATCTTTATAATTTTAACAAAAATTTAAGAGAAGTCCGGGAGTGAATTAGCCACTCTATACCTGGCTCAAACCAAGAGGCCACCGCATGAGTACCTACATCAAAACATGGGTGCGTTATACAATAATACGTCATCGATCATCAGTTTGTTTTCTATTTTATTTTAAAGTAATAAATTGTCTTGTAAATGAGGACCTTGGTATCTGCCTCTTCTCTATCGCGCAGAAGTGTATGGCACTGGCAATCCTATAATAATGACACGCCACTTGCCTACGTCATCAAGCAATGTTGAGGCAAGGCAAGACAATATTGCAAAATAATAAAAAACATGTTGGATCCTGCTGTCACCTCCCAACCTAGTTGTAGATAAAGGATTTTAATTGACTATTTCACTAAAGTGTTTTATACTGGTAAAATATAGCAACTTGTCAATGTCTAGTGGAGTAGCTCTTAATTATATACACCTGGACAAAATCAACAAGATGATTTTTCAGCGGCAAAATTTTGATAGATGTCAGGTAAAAACTATTGTTAGTCTGACAAATGTCATCCTGGTTTGAAAAAGCCAAAATGAGCAATTTAAACGAAAATGCAAAATTTGGGTGCCAATCTATCCAAGAAATAAAAAAATCGATAGCTGAAAATAGTCTACTTAACACACAGAAATCAAAAAACTCAATTTGGACACAGTTCTCAGAGTTTCTAATGGTAAGAAATTATAAACTGTCAAAATGTAGGTACTACTGTGATGGAACTGGCGAAATCGCCAAATTCAATATTTTCAAAAGGAGTTTGA
Source organism: Polydrusus pterygomalis (assembly GCA_963969555.1). Classification (NCBI taxonomy): domain Eukaryota; kingdom Metazoa; phylum Arthropoda; class Insecta; order Coleoptera; family Curculionidae; genus Polydrusus; species Polydrusus pterygomalis. The sequence continues at coordinate 30,470,556 of OZ018379.1, forward strand.
TACCACGGGAGAATTTACCGGACGAATTTAATATAACAGCATATTTTCCAAGACAGTTCAAGTAGGTTGGTCAAAAGGATTGGCAAACAGCAAATGGTTGGTAAGAAATTCATCAAACAAAGACTTATGCCCTGTAAAATTATTTTTAAAATTATTGGATAAAAGAGGACCAAACATTTTCACAGACACACTATTTCTCTCCGTTCATCCAAACTGGCAGAATGTTGGATGTTGGTTCAAAAATACTCCACTAGGAATAAATACAGTATCTAAGTGGACCAAAACTTCAGCGGAAAGAATTGGAATAGATACGAAGACGCATAAAATAGCAAATCATTCTCATCGATCTTCCGCTGTGTCTGCCCTATTTAAACAAGGTGTTGGGGAACAAGAGTTGATTAAGTTAATAGGCCAATCAAACGCAAATTCCCTGAAACCATATCTGCAGCTATATCCTAGTCATCATCTGAAGCTCATCGAAAATCTTAGAACAACAAATGAAGCATGTGGACCTTCGACTTCTCAAATGCAAGGCAATCGTACCCAAAACCATGCTTTGATAGAAAAGAATGGACAAACTATTACTTATAACAAATGTACGTTTAATATTAGTAATAAATATATAAAGTCTCTAGTTTGCTAAATAAACAGCGTGTTTTTATTGTTTTCTCGTGAAATAGTCTTGTCGAATATCATTGGTTTTATTCAATTTTGTTGCGAGCAACAAACTTTTATACCGGTCGAAAATTTTACCGGCAAAATTTTCTCTTTTATGATATTATATACCTACGATCATAAATAATATCGATTTGCAGGTTCTTAGGACAATATACACATTGTGTTTTTCTTGCCTGTTCAGGGGCCGGTTAGAAATTTTTACTTTTATATGGATAAACTGATTTAAAAGGTATCACTACATATACGAATAATGCAATAATCCAATGACGTTACAATGCCAGCATCCCGTTTCATTGTCCTAAAGAACTCTTATACTTTTGATATTAGTGCAAGTGGGTAGAGAAAACTAGGTCAACGTTATTGCTTAAAACAGTCTTTCGAAAAGGCCAGCTGAGTAATTAGTAAAAGCAAATTTACTCTTCATTAGGTAAGAATAAGTGACGCTCGTTGCTATGCTACTTACTAAAATAAATTTGAAGGAAAGACATTACACAAATATCCGGCAACTCGACATCCGTTGCGCCACTTTTTTTTTTTATGCCGAAACCTTCCTCGGCCTGCACACAATAACTCACCAAATCCCGGCATGAGTTGCGCCACTTTTTTTTATGCCGAAACCTTCCTCGGCCTGCACACAACAACTCACCAAATTTTCATCGTAATCGGATAAATGGTATAGGAACGCATGCGTAACATAGAGACAGACATTCATTTTTATAATATATATAGATTTAAAGCTATGAATAAAATAAAACAATTTAGAAACATTTTTAAAACAAGTTTATTTAACAAAAATACAAAAACTCCAGTAAATGAACACTTTAATCCAACAAGGAAACTTCTTATACCTAGTAAAGGAACTAACGCTATAAATGGGAATATCTATTTTACCTACTCAGAAGAATTTAACTTTGTAAATTCAGGAACTTTAAACAAGCCCCTTGAATTAAAGGATGTTGGAATATTAATTTTTTGCAAAATATTTTTCTTTTTATACCAAATCTGGTCTGGTTTTTCTCTTTTTTGCTTAAAGTCGACTTTGGTACTCCGGATTATTTAGCGACATTATTTAAACCCACTCGTCCCGAGCGCCCACTTCCACAGTTTTTTTCAGTTGTTCTTTACCATATTTAAATCTTTGGTATTTGACGTTTTGCTCCATATCTGAAAAAAACATTCAAAAATCTTAGCAAAATAAATAATTATGTTATCCAATAAAGAAACCCGCTGGACCCAGTAAATAGCCTATGCAAAAAGCTAGATCCTTTAATGGTCATGTAACGCTAAGTTAATTCAGTAAATAAACCCAATAAAAAATAAGTTTATTTACTAGGTCTACAGCATTTTTGACAAAAAAATTGATGGAAACGTTCTAAGAAGGCCAGTCAGATAATATTCTGATTAAAAAAGTTAAGAATATGACTTATTATGTACTCCAAATCCAGTAAGGGAACAATTTGTTCCTTCACTGGATTTTCATACTTTTCAATATCCAGTGGAGAAACACCTGCAAAATAATACAAATTTTAGCTAATGAGGTATTTTTCAATACATAAACATGTATTTTAAAGTGTTTTCAACAATAAAAAGCTAATATTTATTTTCTAAAGATGCAGATGGCTATATAAGTTCCATAAGTAGTTAAATTAGTGTTAGCACCTACCTTAATTTTTCTGACACATACTCGCACTACCTTCACGAAGTCAACAATACAACTAACGTTTTTTAACCGACATATTCACCTTGCATTGTTGCCAATTTGTAATTTGGTGGAAATATATTATACCTATTAATTTAAATTAAGGCGGGAAGGAGTCTGAAATGCCTAATAACTCCAAAATAATGCACATTCGTTCCTATACCGGGGACTGCTCCTCTTCTAGTGGGGCAATCACCCCATACTAATTCTGAAAAAAAGTCGTGAAAGAAATATCTTAATCGGGATTGTACTATTGCTGAAATAAAAGCTAGGGTAATACTAATCCAATCCTAATCCTGAGGTAAACGTCGGGATTCTAGGTAATCCCAAAATAAAAGTTAGGATTATACTAATCGTGAAATAAAAGTCGGGACTATAGATATTCCGGAGATAAAAGTCGAGATGATTCTATAAATCCCACGATAAACGTCGGGATTTTAGATAGTCCTATTATAGATAAAGGTAGGAATTATATTAATCTTGTAAACAATTACAACAAAATTAAAATTATCGTGTGATACAAGTAGGGATAATAATGCAAAGATGAAAGTCGAGATTTCCTACATTCGCGATTTAGGGCTGGATTCTATGTACAAGATACAACCCCGTGATAAAAGTACGGAATGTCGGATTTTTACATACAATCCCAAGAAAAAGTAGGGATTATAGAAAATCCGGTAATCTTAAAAGATTATACTAATCCTTAGATCATCCTTTCTCAACCTGGGGGGGGGAGGGGTCGCGATTAGATGTAGATGAGGGGAGGCAAACTGGTCGCGGGGGTCGTACGGTTTCCTAATTTCTTTTGTAGGCTTAGGGGGTTGTTACAATAAAAAGGTTGAGAAACAATGCCTTAGATAAAAGTGGGTAATTCCGAGAGAATATAGATAATCCCAAAACAAAATTCGTGATTATGGATAATTCCATTGCATATGCCAACGATTTAGTTATACTTGTGTCAGGCAACTATTTAAATATAGTCAGATCTGGTCTTAAGGTTGAATTCTCAACGTCATTCAATCTATTGCCAACCTATAACCTATTTCGCGTTGATTTTTTGAGTTTATTATTTTAATAATTAATATTTAAAGAAAATCAACATCGTCGGTACATTATTTAGGTAGTATCTGATATATTACAAAAATATCAATTTATTTTATTGCTAATTTTGGGAGAATTGTATAGTGAAAGAACAATGAGCGACAATGACATAATAACGTTAAAAAAAATCATACTCGATATTTTTCGCTATACAATTCTCCTAAAATAAGTTATGAAATTCCTTGATATTTATTAAATATGTCAATTATTACCTATAGAATATCAAGTCGATACTGATTTTCTTTAAATTTTGTATATAAGCTAGAAAACATAAATAAATCTACGCGAAATAGGTTATAGGTTGGCAAGCATGTTGATACTACCACCTTAACGTGCGGGTCCAAAGGTTACTGATCATATGCGTCAAATCAGACAACACAGAGGCTATCAAAATGTTGTGAGATTATTTACAAATATACCGAAGGAAGGAAAAATAGTTTCATTATTTTAGCTATCGCGAAGATAGCCACATATACCTAATATTATTAGTTTTGTAAAAATTATGTTCAGAGGAGTTGAAAAAGTTACAAAAAAATTATATAATCGTTAATTATATACCTACTGTACCCTTTAATAAAAAACGACAATAATAAACAGTGCAATTTATTTTAACAATTTTACTACTAAAACCTAAAAATACAATGGCATTTAGTCTGATAAACTATTTCGATAATGAAAGAAAAAGTGGAAATTCGCAAACCAATATGCAGGAAACCGTAATGAAAACACTGGGAATTAGTTTAAGGAATATGCAGAATAATGTGCATGAAAAAAAAGCATAATATAATACCCAAGAATACTAAAAAATGTAAACGAAAAACACCGTTTATAATTATAGCCTAGAAACTCTCATCGTCACTTATAAAATCTGAAAAGTCCTCGTCGTCTTCAAATGGAGCAATTATCATTGGCGCTACTTCGACATCTAGTACTTGTTCTCGATCCCACCAATCCCGTATTAATATTTCTGTATGTTCTACCGATTTCTTCCAGTACTCTTGTGTAATATGATCTAACGAATCTTGCCAAACTATTTGTACTTGGTCGGATTTAAGACACACACAAGATACAAAACTGGCATATTTAAAATAAAACGTAGCTGGTGCTATTATAAGCTTTTTTAGAATCGCTGGAAAGTAAATACATATCCTTTTTTTCATGTCAAAATGGAATAAGTCTGTCTCATTTATCTTACGTATTTTATTTAGAGGGTAAAATTAAACGCAAGTAAAAAGAAAACAAAAACTGAGAGTATGTCTTTCTTGAATCGTATGACCCGCACGATAAGACCAGATCCGACTTATACCATCAGCGCTACGAAAACTCGAACGGTGGGCTGCAAAATGTGGTTTGAGAAGCAACCAAGAAAAAATAAAGCTGGTTCTATTCACACGCAGAAGGGTGATTAAGAACTTCAGGCTCCCAGTCCTGGACAACAGTACTTTAGTGCTGAAAGAAAAAGCAAAGTATCTAGGATTGATACTCGACTCCAAGCTTAACTGGGGCATGAACTTACAAGAACGAGTCAAGTATAAAAAAAATTTAAGATAAAATAAGCTTTAGATAATATACTACTTATCTTTAGATAAAAGTCAGCATTATACCTATGTATGAAGAAGTAAGATAAAAGTGGAAATTAGAAATTATGAGATGAAGGTTTAGATACCTATAAGAAGTACCTATATTATGTAAATAATCCTAAGATGACAGTAAGTAAATACTCATATTTATGTATAGGTATCAAAAATAAAAAGGATTCTATCGACTAGAAGAGGCGACTACGATTAATTATTTCCTATTGAAGATGATAAGTTAAGCAGTGAGCACGCGACGGTATAATATGTAATTATATGCACACCTATTTAAGCTCGGTTTTTCAATGTGCTGTTAAATTACAAATCAGACGATTTAAATGTAAGAGGAACCAGTCCTATTAAGTTGCACCTACTAGGTGTTAAATTTCACTGACTACTACACTTTTACACTAGTCACATTCAAAAGCGTCAAAATTGTAATATCGTGTCGTTATAAATGAACACATAATATTTATTATTAAAATTCTAAATACAGGGTGTCCATTTAGTGTGCCGGTGGACGATATATCATAAACGGTCGACTTAAGGAATAAAACTTTTATATATAAGTTGTACATGTAAATGTCGCGCACCTTTTAAAAATAATTTCAAATATACAGGTTGGACCAAAAATCCAGGGTGGGCCAGACATATATTTTTTTTAAATGGAACACCATGTATATTTTTACATTTTTAAATTCCACATAAGATTATAATTATTTTTTATTAAATGCATTATTAGTCTATACTTCATAGTTTCCAAGATATTGACTCTCGAAAAGTGACATTTTTGAACTTTGACAGCTTCTAACTTTCTAACAGTACGCCTTGGAGCAAAACGGCTTACATGTCCCTATCTTCAATTTTTATTATCTTCCAAAAAAAATCAACTTCCAGTTAAACCGGATGTAACTCGAAAGCTGGAAATATAGTTTTATATGATCATGCAGAAAATGCATAAGGAAAGAAAATAATGCTTACCGCTTTTTCCATAGATGTATACTGACTGTGCAATTATATGCAGCTTAAATTGAGCTAAATTACAATTATTAAACTTTTCTGGATTACAATCGAAATAAATTTTCAAATTGTGTTGGCTGTTGTTACTACACCTCTGTAATTTGCAATTAAAATAATATATCACAATATGGAATTGTAATTCGGATCAAACAAATTAATTTCTGAAAGAAGGGTCGTATACCTGATATTTATTTCAGAAGTCAATAATAATTGTATTTCAGAAAGCATCACACTGAGAAAAAAGCCTTCTATTCCTTATAAGAATTTACATACTCTTTATACAACTGTTTAATACTATATGTAACAGCAACGCGCGTTCCTACTGTAAGACAATGATAATTGCTAGACCTTTGTGTAGTGATAATCTCACGGTAATTTAGCCAATAGGAAATAGGAGTTATTGCTACCATTGACTGGTTTATAACCACTCTGAATACTCACAGTAATTATCAAGTTCTATTGGGAGTGTAATATGGTTTTATATACTGTATTACTTCCGACTGGCAGTTGTAATGAAACTTGACATTAATCATAATAATATTTGCTTGCTACGGTTAACAAAGCATATACTTACCACTAAAACACAGTAGTTCTCAAAAATTTAAATTGCTTCTAGTGTGATATTGTTCTTGTCGATTAACATTGCACATGGTTTACTGAGATACTAATGGGCAAAGTTTAAAAAAACTTCAATACAAAGTAAAAATGAATTAATTGAAACAAGTATCGGTACGATCAATAAAATTAAAATTCAGACAGGACAGCTGGAAGACTCCGAACAACGATGTGACCTGCGCAACAAATACGTTAAAACTAATACGGCGCGCTGCGATTGCCGATAACTACGAACCCCCCACCAACGTCTTATGAATTATAGGTTCTAACGGATAGAATTCGTTTTTAGGGGCGCCGTTCTGCTTTCTTAACTTTAGAAAAAACGCTTAACAAAATTGCTGTATTAAAAGTAGTTCCATTATTTGCCCAAAAATTACTAAAGCTCTCAAATTAATTGCAAAATACTTATATATTTTTGTTTATTGGGATACTAAAATTATTTTTGTATGTACTACAAACGAAAATAAAGATAAACATTTCACAAATAGTTCCAGGTGTTCGGTTCTCACAAAATGTCATCTATACTGTAATATTCACCTAAACATTGAGTTTCTAAACAACAATTGACACATTCTGATTCTGAATTACATATTGCACTGAAGAAAATGATCTTTATATTGATAGCATATTAAATAAATTGCTAGTGTATCAAACCCGCAATTCCAGATTGGCCAGAACAGTGTTTTTATTGGTAGTAATCAGTTCCATTGGCAGCACGGTCTTTTTGAATAATGAACTACTTTTAATAAAGCAATTTTGTTAAGAAATAAATTGTATCTTCTCAATGCGACGCATTTTTTCCCAGTAAAGCGCTTTCTCTACAATTAGGAAAGCAGAACAGCGTCCCCAAAAACGAATTGTATTCGTTAGAACCTATAATCTATAAGACGTTGGTGGGGGTTCGTAGCGATCGGCAATCGCCGCGCGCCGTATTATTAGTTTTAACGTATTTGTTGCGCAGCTCACATCGTTGTTCGAAGTCTTCTAGCTGTCCTGTCTGAATTTGAATTTTATTGATCGTACCAATACCTGTGTCAATTAATTTATTTTTACTTTGTATTGAAGTTTTTTTTAACTCTGTTGTATAAAGAGTATGTGAATTCTTATAAGGAATAGAAGGCTTTTTGAAGTGAAAACTTCTTTAGGCGCGTTTAGCACTTTTTGTGGGCACTGAATTAAACGGAGCCGTCACGCGTCGCCGTCACGCGTCAGGCGTCAGACTCGGGTGTGCTACGCTCGAATTCAACTGCTATATTCAATCCGAACTGACCCTGACCCGAATGAGCGTTATATGAAAGAGCATGCCGCCATCGGTCGCATTCAGTATCGACGTATCGACGTGGAAACAGTCAGTGTGCGTTGTCTAGACACTCGTGTATTTGATATTGTTAATTTCACCTTGTTGAAGTTTTCACTTCTGTCGTGTGGTCTTAAGCACACACAATTTTTTTCTTAGTGTGATGCTTTCTGAAATACAATTATTATTGACTTCTGAAATAAATATCAGGTATACGACCCTTTCTTTCAGAAATTAATTTATTTGATCTGAATTACAATTCCATATTGTGATTTACACCCACAATAGAACTTTATAATTACTGTGAGCATTCAGAGCAAAAATGGCTATTAACCATTCTATGGTAGCAATAACTTCTATTTCTTATTCGCTAAATTACCGTGATATTATCACTATCACTACACAACGGTCTATCAATTATCGTTTTCTTACAGCAGGAAAACGCGTTGCTGTCACATATAGTATTAAACAGTTGTATAAAGAGTATATATGTGAATTCTTATAAGGAATAGGAGGTTTTTTTGTCAGTGTGATGCTTTCTGAAATACAATTATTATTGACTTCTGAAATAAATATCAGGTATACAGGGTGTTTCATTAAGGTCGAACAGCGGCCATATCTCGGAAACTATTGGGCATAGAAATTCAGGGAAAAAAAATTAATGACTAAAGTGGCTATGAGAAAATCCTGGAAATAATTTTTAAGTTCCGCATTTTGCCGCAAGGGGGCGCAATTGAAAAGTAAATTTTAACATTTTAGATATCTCCGAAAATTGCACGTTAAGGTATATTTTTAATAACACCATTAAAAAGCTTGGACAATTTTGCATAATTTTGGTCCCGTGCTTGTTGGCGTACCGACTTTAGTAAGAGTGGGGGAAGCTGTTGAAAGTGTAAACATTTAACTCCCTGTAACTTATAAACCACTTATCCAATTTTAGCAAACTAAAGACTGTTTGGAAGAGAATTGTATGCACTTTCACCAATCGTATTTAGTTGTCAATAATAGTTCTAAATAAAAGTGCTAGAGGGCGCAATTTGTAATAATAATAGTTTTTTTGATTTTATCCCGAAAATTCACATCATACGGTATAATTATGATACCATAATCGAAAAGTAGATTAAATTTGCTAGAAAAAATATAACAACCGCTGCTCGATATCTTTGTTCGTTTCAGAGTTATTGCCAAAACAGTAATTTTTAATACAAATTGCGCCCTCTAGCAATTTTATTTGAAACTATTGTGTACCATTGGACAATTAAAGGCACTTACCTTTCTCTTCCAAACAAGCTTAAATTGAGTGAAATCGGATAAGTCGTTTAGAAGTTACAGCGATTTTAATGTTTACACTTTCAATAGCTTCTCCCACTCTTATAAAGTGAAAGTGAAAATATTAAAATCGCTGTAACTTCTAAACGACTTATCCGATTTCACTCAATTTAAGCTTTTTTGGAAGAGAAAAGTAAGTACCTTTAATTGTTATATTCAATGGTACACAATAGTTTCAAATAAAATTGCTAGAGGGCGCAATTTGTATTAAAAATTAATGTTTTGGCAATAACTCTGAAACGAACAAAGATATCGAGCTGCGGTTTTTATATTTTTTCTAGCAAATTTAATCTACTTTTCGATTATGGTATCATAATTATACCGTATGGTTTGAATTTTCGGGATAAAATCAAAAAAACTATTATTATTAAAAATTGCGCCCTCTAGCAATTTTATTGAGAACTATTATTGACAACTAAATACGATTGGTGAAAGTGCATACATTTCTCTTCCAAACCGTCTTTAGTTTGCTAAAATCGGATAAGTGGTTTATAAGTTACAGCGAGTTAAATGTTTACACTTTCAACAGCTTCCCCCGCTCTTACTAAAGTCGGTACGCCAACAAGCACGGGACCAAAATTATGCAAAATTGTCCAAGCTTTTTAATGGTGTTATTAAAAATATACCTTAACGTGCATTTTTCGGAGATATCTAAAATGTTAATATTTACTTTTCAATTGCGCCCCCTTGCGGCAAAATGCGGAACTTAAAAATTATTTCCAGGATTTTCTCATAGCCACTTTAGTTATTAATTTTTTTTTCCTGAATTTCTATGCCCAATAGTTTTCGAGATATGGCCGCTCTTCGACCTTAATGAAACACCCTGTACAACCCTTCTTTCAGAAATAAACTTGTTTGATCTGAATTACAATTCCATATTGTGATTTACACCCACAATAGAATTTGATAATTACTGTGAGCATTCAGAGCAAAAATGGCTATTAACCATTATAATACGGGAGCAATAACTCCGATTTGTTATTTGCTAAAGTACCGTGATATTATCACTACACAACGGTCTAGCAATTATCGTTGTGACAGTAACAGTTGTATAAAGAGTATGTGAATTCTTATAAGAAATAGAAGACTTTTTTTCTCAGTGTGATGCTTTCTGAAATACAATTATTATTGACTTCTGAAATAAATATCAGGTATACGACCTTCAGAAATTAATGTTTGATCCGAATTACAATTCCATATTGTGATATATTATTTTAATTGCGAATTACAGAGGTGTAGTAACAACAGCCAGCACAATTTGGCCCTTAACTTTGACAGCTTTTATTAATAGTTACCACAATTTTATATTTTATCTGATTGGTAACTTAAGAATTAAAAAATCATGTCTTAAACCAAGACGGACAAGGCAGATTTGTTATTCTGGCCGAACCAAATCTCGTAGGTCCAAGTTGGATTGTGCGGATTGCTGTAATCATCCGTCCTCTTCTTTGCCCGTTGTTAAATAGGAACAACCTATTCTTTTCGATGACTCACAAAATAAACGCATGCGTCCTTGCATTTTAGTAGGTGGAGCAGTTATAGTTCTGATTCCACCCAAGAGAGTTCGGTTTGTGCAGTTTGCGGTTCTGGTAAAAAACTATTTAAAAATGTTGCGATTGGTGACATTTTTTTGTGCCACTATCGCTTTTGTAGGAATTTTCAATGAAATCCAGGTAGGCCTCATCAAATTCGCTATTCTCAGGGCTTAAAAACACAAAGAAAGGGCGTTCTTTTATGACAGAAGGCACCATCGATTTTTACTTGCTTCTTGGAGTGTTTGTATGTATGGTCTTGACGAATGGGCAGATAAAACGCTCAATATTTTAAAGATATTTTTCTACGTTCTTGAAAACCCATCTTTTAGTTCTTGAATAAAAGCTGCAAAAGCTTTTGATTCAAACATTGGAGCTTTTGCTTGATATTATTATTCATCAGGCCCTTTACCAAATATTATGCGATCATTAATAAAAATTGTTTATTCCTACCCTATTAGGTAGGATATTATTATTCTAAAAATGTACCCATATACCCTTAGGCATGGTAAATTTTCAATGCGTTGGCAAAAGGTATTAATTCAACTATTTTGTTGACTTTTAATAGCTTTATTTAGCATTAACCAATAATTTGTAGGCGGATTTGCTTATTGCTAACATTAGAATAGGGCATTGATTTTATTGAAGCATTTTTGCGGTGCATGCCCTTATGGGTTTAAGGATTTAGTTTAAATTACGGGCAATGATTTGTCATATTATTATTAAATTGTACATGTTTAAGCAATGCGCTGACTAGACATTTAATACATTACTTTTATCGATATAGGTATCTATGTTAGGTACCTAGGTATATAAAAATAATTTTGTATTATTTTGCATCTAGTTTTTCACCTGTTTGTAGAATATTTCAATATTTTTTAAAGACGATGGGTGATGGTACTATATAGTAGTAACTATAATAAATATTAGTATGGAATCTGCACTCAATATTCCCAGTGTATGGCCGTCAAAAATTTCCAAACCAATTTGTCAACGTCAATTCTTGAAGAATAATATTTGTGCTTATTTCTAATTTTTCATTTGTCTCTAAATCGCCGGTTGCGATTTAGTAATATTTTAAGGCTAAAAGTTCCGACAGTACCAATTCTTAATGTTAGAAAACAAGGGCGTAGATGTAGGGGAGAAGAGTCGGGAGTGGATAATCCCGCGCAAAAAACCCAGAAATAACATCAGCCCAGCCAATACCTAAGTTGTTTGGGTTTCGTTAAAAAAATGTCGCTTATTTGGGTAGCGAAATTAATTCATGGATAGATACCTATCATATTTCATAAATATATATATAGTCAACTTTTTCTAAAAACAAAGCGTTTCGACAGTTGACAGGCACGTATAACTTTAACAGCTGATACTGGGTTCGTCCTAAAAGTTCTCAGTCCTAGGACCAATACTTTTTAATATTCATTTAAATGATATTTTCGAGGATATTTTTAATTTAAACTGTCACCGAAAACTACATAGTTTTCCTGATGATACGGTAATTTTTTTGAAAGTCTAAATTGGAATATTTTAATAAATACTGTGGAAAAAGATTTATAAAAATAAGCAACTGGTTTAATAAAAACTTATTAACTATAAATTATAACAAAACAACATACATTCCATTTACTTCATACAAAAATAAACTTCCAAATATTGGTCCAATAATTATGCACTAATATTAATATAAAGGAAGGTGAAAATATTAAATATCTAGGAATAACTTTTAATAAACATTTAAAATGGGATTTACATAGTGACTACATTGTAAAATAACTAAGAATTCTTATACCAAAATGTAAACACCTTAAACAATTTTTAAATATAAAAGAATCAGAAATATTGTATTATTCTTTAGCACAAACCCAGTTAAATTATGGAATACTAGGATGGAGAGGCATAAATAAGAATTATCTTAATAATATTGAAACTATTCAAAAATACATTTTGAAAATTACTTACGAAAAAGACCACCAATATTTTTCTGATTGACTATTTAAAGATAGCAAAAAAATGGATATTAAACAAATATTTTCTTACATGTTAATATATATTTTTAAACATAAAAATAAAATAAATTATATTAATCACACACATGAAACTCATCATAAAAATACTATAACATATAAAAATAGAGTAAACAAAACAATAGCACACAAACATTTTTACATATACTTTTGATATGCTACCACAGTCAATTAAAATAATTAAATAATTATAGAAATAAAATTAAAAATTGGATATTATCCAATCCAAGATATATTCAAGAACGCCATTAATAAATAATAAATATATCAATCTATAATGAATAAAATAAATAAATATATATATATATATTATATAAATGACGTATTGTATCTTTGTATACTGTAGTGATATAAAATATACCAATAAAATATTGTCATATTCGTTTTATATTATAATCTAGTTGTGCCTGAATTATGAAATATATTCTTGACAATAAATTGAATAAATATTATATTATTTAAATCAAAACAAGTACCTATCTTACTTCTAAGTTCGGAATTGATAGTTTATACAAAAAATATATATATATTAGCATTAAATGTCAAAAAAATATTTAAATAAATTTTTATTATTATTATAATTATAGTTCAGTAGAGAGCCGTAGCAAGCTCATGCCTCAGGTTATGTCATATTATTTTCTTTTAATTTTGGTGTTTTTTTAAGTGTTGAACAACTTGCCTCTGTTTGTTGTTTTTATATTCTCAGGGGGGAAGGGGGGTAAACGTTTGATTTCTAATAAAAAGAGTCAGCTGTACATTATTGCCTCTGTTTGGTGTTAGGTGACTAATCTTTCTAAAAAAAAACTCTGCTTGATTTACTGAATTTATAATTAAGTTACAAACTCATCATTGTATACTGTATACGTATATCTACCTTTGATAGCAATGCTGGGCCAGAATGAAAAATACCAAAAAACGATGATAGACCCTTAAGGAAATTAATTATTTCCTTACTTCCTTTATCGGTCGTTGACATCTTTCGGGGCACGTCTCATGCAAATGAGGTCATACAAAGAGGCGCCTTTTGTAGGAAGGCGGGGGATGGGCGGTCTGCCTTTTAGCTACGCCACTGTTAATTTATGCATGCTATAATAGAAATCTTCCAAAATGGGGCAATTAAAAAACAAAATGTCATATATATATATATACAGTGTGTGTATAAAGTCTGGAAACGGCTTAATAACATCACAATTTACTGGCCGATTTAAACCAAATTTGGTACAGTTGTGTAAGAGGATCTAACGCACCGAATGACGATATTGGCGTTGTGGCCAGCTTTTTGGTTTGTCTGGAATTCGAACGAATTTTATATTTTTAAATATAACACCCAGTATATTTTTACAATTTTAAATTCCACTTAAAATTATAATTATTTTTTATTAAATGCATTATTAGTCTATACTTCATAGTTTCCGAGATATTTACTCTCGAAAAGTGACATTTTTGAACTTTGACAGCTTATAACTTTCTAACAGTACGTCTTAGAGCAAAACGGCTTACATGTCCCTATCTTCAATTTTTATTATCTTCCCAAAAAAATCAACTTCCGGTTAAACCGGATGTAACTCGAAAGCAGGAAATATAGTTGTTCCGGTTTAACTGGAAGTTGATTTTTTTGGGAAGATAATAAAAATTGAAGATAGGGACATGTAAGCCGTTTTGCTCTAAGACGTACTGTTAGAAAGTTATAAGCTGTCAAAGTTCAAAAATGTCACTTTTCGAGAGTCAATATCTCTGAAAAATGATACTAGTGGACTGTATTTCCGTTTATACCGAATCCCCTTTTTGCGAATTATCTATACTTCGTCGAGTAAATTCCTACGAAAAAGGCGATCCCTACTTTCACTTAGCAATTGTCGATAAGCTACTGGTATTATTATTTTCATCTCCAGGACAGCTTGCTTCATCCTGTTGCCACAAGTTGTAATAAATAATAACCTTCTTGTTCGACGCAACAATCTCGGAAACTATGAAGTATAGACTAATAATGCATTTAATAAAAAATAATTATAATTTTATGTGGAATTTAAAAATGTAAAAATATACTGGGTGTTATATTTAAAAATATAAAATTCGTTCGAATTCCAGACAAACTAAAAAGCTGGCAACAACGCCAATATCGTCATTCGGTGCGTTAGATCCTCTTACACAACTGTACCAAATTTGGTTTCAATCGGCCAGTAAATTGTGATGTTATTAAACCGTTTCGAGACTTTATACACACACTGTATATGGGTTTTTAATACTACGCTCGATACTACGTCGTATGAATGAACGATTAGATTTAAAAATTGCATCAAATTTATCATCTGGTTTAGGTATAGTTAAAATAAAAAGAGCGGTAATAGTTACAAAAAACTCCAAAAGAGAAATTTTCGCAAAAATAATAACCAGATTTACAATTAAAATCGATGTCGCTTTGCGGGTTATTTCTATTTAGGTTTTAATGAGCCTATAATGTAGGCCATTATACGCGAGTGAAATATACTATGCTTTATACTTTATACCATCCATATACAGTGTCACCAGTAAAGTCCGCATCATATGGGATTTTTTTTTTATTAATAGCTTTATTCGAAATTTGACTTTGGCATCAAGTTCTGCTTCGATCAAAATTAAGCAAAAAAATAGTAGTCCCGTGATTCGCATTATTATGATACATTATATTAAAAAAATAATTCAAAAGGGGTTATTTCTGAAAATATTGAAAAAAGTTATTAGAAAACGTTTTTTTAAACGCAGTTTCTAGCCCACATGCAAAATTTCAGCTGCATAAGAAAATTTTGATTTTTTACCTATAATTTGTAAATTGCACCACTTTTGACCTACATAAAACTTCTTAGTTTTGACAATGCTTTATTTTAGATCATTTTCTTTGAAGTAGAGCAATATTAAAAGTGTGTTTTTCTACAAAATCAAAATTGGGCTATTAAAATTTGGTCGCAGGTGATGCAAAGTTTATTTGTTTTTGACCCTGAATAAGGTAACTTCATAAAATAAGTATTTTTGAAAACGTAGTTTGTGTCTGAAAGTAATACACCTTAATATTAAGACAAAAAAGAACACAGTGTCTCCAGTAAAGTGTTTTTTAAGTGGAAAATAAATTTTAGTTTAACAACGTAAAGTTTATCTATTTTCAACGATTTAATTTAAAACCCTATATTATAATTTATTATTAAGCTATGTCATAATAACGTTAACGTGTATTACTTTCAGACACAAACTACGTTTTCAGAAATACTTATTTTATGAAGTTACCTTATACAGGGTCTGTATTCACAAATAAACTTTGCATCACATGCGACCAAATTTTAATAGCCCAATTTTGATTTTGTAGAAAAACACACATTTAATATGGCGCTACTTTAAAGAAAATGTATCTGAAATAAAGCATTGTCAAAACTAAGAAGTTTTATGTAGGTTGCGTTGAGTCTTATTTTGCAAGAGTGGTGTAATTTACAAAATATGGGTAAAAAATCAAAATTATCTTATTCAGCTAAAATTTTGCAGGTGGGCTATAAACTGCATTTAAAAAAACTATTTCTAATAACTCTTTTCGATATTTTCAGAAATAACCCCATTTTTGAATTATTTTTTGGAAAAAATTAAAATTTTACAGATAATGCGAATCACGTGACTACTATTTTTTTGCTTAATTTTCATCTCGACCGAAGCAGAACTTGATGCCAAAGTCAAATTTTAAATAAAGGTATTAATAAAAAAAATCCCATATGATGCGGACGTTATGTGACACTGTACTCTGTAGTGTTTCATTTTCACTATTTTCAAAATCTATTATTGGGACTTATTAAACACACTAAGTGAACCTTTAACATTTAAATCAAGATACCTAGGTATATTTACATTTCTCGTTTCCGTAGTAACGGCAATGATCCGCGACGTGAATGACATTAGATAGTCCGGGAGTTTCCGAGTGATGCCTATGTTTCGCCGTAGGCTATTTTTAGTTAAATGAGATTATTTTATGTTACAATAAAGCTGGAACCCCAGCGAGGATGGACTACAACTGTCTGATATATCTGAATTGATGTTTTCTTAGTCTTTCTTCGTTAAAATTCGTGGCACTGAATAAGTGCATGATTGTAGATAAATCATATTGCGCATTTGGAGAAACTAATTCATGATGGCCTATTTAATATTTAAGCATTTAATTATTTCCCTATATTTAGAAAATAAAAGTTAATGTGAATATTTGTCACATGATAACACAATTTAACGATGCATCTTTCAATATCTATAATCTACGGTAATTCGTATGTCTCAATTCAGTGGCAGCGAGTTTATTTTATGTACATTCGGCGATAACCTCTTTTGATCCGCTGAAAATGTCGTTAATGCTTAGTTTACCCAACGACTACTGCATTGTGGAACCACTGGATTTTTTTTTTTAAATGTAGTGCATGTTTCAGGTTTCAGCCCATATTGTGTAAAATATAATATAATAAAAATAAAATAATATATAATAAAAACTTTATAAAATGTTAATTTTAATGAGTATACAGGGTTAGTTGAAATAACCGGAACGGCTAATTTTCTTCAAAACTACCAAGGCTAAATGAATGAATTTTGGTACAGGTGGATAACTTAAAAAATTGAAAATTGACAATTGCGACGTTGCCAGATTTTTAGTTTTTTCTGTAACTCAAGGAATGTTTTTTTTTTCAAATGTAACACTACTCTTTTTTATTGAATTCGATTCCTCCCATCAACATTACAATTTCCTGATAGTATCAAATTTTTATCTCAAATAGTTCTATGCGAAAAAAAATTAATTAGTTACAACTCTAACTCTAAAAAAATCCCATCTATTTCCATTTAAAAACGTTTCAAATAATGTGAAAAAGAAGGTTGGTAGACATAATGCAGCTAATAGTATCGATAACGATAGTCGATAATAACAACAAACAACTACTAACATTAACATAGCCAGTAAAACTTACTTACATATTATCGGTTTCATTATCAAATTAATGTAGTGTACTATAATATTATGTACTTAAGTAATTTTTACTAGCTATGTAAGTGAACGAACACCCAAATAACCCAAAAAAAAAATTGGCATCATTTTAGTAACTTCTAACCTTATTGTCTCTCAAAATACGTTTCTAATGAAAAAAGATTATCGATTATACTGAGGCCCAGAAGAATGGAGTGTGTATTATGCGGTGATTAAAGGAATTTTCTAGGTTTCATCGAAAAATGTGATAAAGTAGATAAATGAAACTGAAAACATTTAATATCATGTTTACATTAGTTGCAGTGAATGCAACTGCAAGAAAAAATTACCTCAAGGCATTCGCTTTTATGGCTTTCTGATCAGTTGATACAATTTTATTTGCATCGCACAAAATTAGGCAATATTCTAATTTGATTGCAAATAGCAGGCAATTTTTCCAGTACTTAATATCTTCAATACCAACGTAATAAAAAATATAAATAACCTCCACAAATATTTTTTTTTTATTCTACACCTTTTCCAAATGTATTTCAGAAAGCGTCGAATGTATTTCAGTGCAGTCAAATGCAGTTCCGAAAGCGTCAAATGTATTTCAATATAGTCAAATGTAGATTGGAAACCGTCAAATGTATTTCAGTATAGTCAAATGTAGATTAGAAACCGTCAAATGTATTTCAGTATAGTCAAATGTAGATTAGAAACCATCAAATGTACTTTAGAATAGCCAAATGTATTTCAGAAAGCATCAAGTGTACTTCAGAATAGTCAAATGTATTTTAGAAAGCATCAAATGTATTTTGGAATATTCAAAAGTATTTCATAAAGCGGTATTTGTAAATATTCAGCGTGAATTATACGCAATTATATACCTAAAATATACATTAAATTTGATACTTTCCAAAATACATTTGGTAATTTCCGAAATATATTTGATGCTTTCTGAAATACATTTGATGCTTTTTGAACTACATTTGACTCTTCTGAAATACATTTGATACTTTATAATCTACATTTGACTATACTGAAATACATTCGGTGCTTTCTGAAGTACATTTGACTATTCTGAAGTACATTTGACGGTTTTTGAACTACATCTGACAATTCCGAAGTACATTTGATGCTTTCCGAACTACATTAGACTATTCTGAAATACATTTAATGCTTTCTGAAATCCTTTTGACGCGTTCTGAACTACAAATGGAAAAGGTGTAGTAAATATTAAGATCAGTAAGATAACTTCACGGACCTCGTTT
This sequence comes from Polydrusus pterygomalis, assembly GCA_963969555.1. Lineage (NCBI taxonomy): Eukaryota > Metazoa > Arthropoda > Insecta > Coleoptera > Curculionidae > Polydrusus > Polydrusus pterygomalis. Next base: position 30,489,656 of record OZ018379.1, read on the forward strand.
CTTCGGTATCTATTGTTTTAGGGTGAGATTACAGAAAATGCATACCTGCAACTTTGCAAATCTGCAAATATGGTGGACTTGCAGACGCAAAATAATTTGAAGAAATTTGACATTCCAAAAAAACTATCTGCAAATCCGCCATTTTTACCGTAGTTAAACCGTTTTACTACTTTTGGTTTATTGATATCGACTGTCAAATATGCCCAAATCCATAGCAATAATAAATTAAATAACTTCAAACTTAACGTTCTCTTATTTCTTTTATACAGTGTGACCAGTAAAGTCTGAATCATATGGGATTTTTTTATTAATAGCTTTATTCAAAATTTGACTTTGGCATCAAGTTCTGCTTCGATCGAGATGAAAATTAAGCAAAAAAATAGTAGTCACGTGATTCGCATTATCTGTCTAATGTAAATAATTCAAAAGTGGGGTTATTTCTGAAAGTATCGAAAAAAGTTATTTGTTTTTTAAATGCAGTTTCTAGCCCATATTTTTGTAAATTGCACCACTTTTGCAAAGGAAGACTCAACGCAACCTACATAAAACTTCTTACTTTTGACAATGCTTTATTTCAGATACATTTTCTTTAAAGTAGCGCCATATTAAATGTGTGTTTTTCTACAGAATCAAAATTGGGCTATTAAAATTTGGTCGCATGTGATGCAAAGTTTATTTGTTTTTGACCTTGTATAAGGTAACTTCATAAAATAAGTATTTTTGAAAATGTAGTTTGTGTCTGAAAGTAATACACCTTAATATTAAGACAAAAAAGAACAGTTTCGTCAGTAAAGTGTTCACTAAGTGGAAAATAAATTTTAGTGGTGGGTAAAAAATCAAAATTATCTTATGCAGCTGAAATTTTGCATGTGGGCTAGAAACTATATTTAAAAAAACTTTTTCTAATAATTTTTTTCGATATTTTCAGAAATAACCCCACTTTTGAATTATTTTTTGGAAAAAATTAAAATTTGACAGATAATGCGAATCACGTGACTACTTACTATTTTTTTGCTTAATTTTCATTTCGATCGAGGCAAAACTTGATGCCAAAGTCAAAGTTCGAATAAAGCTATTAATAAAAAAAAATCCCATATGATGCGGACTTTACTGGTGACACTGTATAGGCATTTTGCAAATATTTCGCAAATAAAGAATATGAAAATTGAAACTATACGTATAAAAATCTGATTCAAATTGTAAATAACAACCAATAATCGTCTGTCAAATCCCCAAAATATAGGTTACTTTTAACAAATTTTATACATTCGGCAAGTCCGCAGGACCTTCCAACTTCTGCAAATTTGCAGACGCAAAGTATGATAAATGTTTTCTAGAATTCCGATTTTGTCACTTGCATCTGCAAACTGTTCCTTGCAGCTGCAGAGCTTCTGTAATCTCTCTCTTTATCAACAAAAATAACAGAAATACACTTTTACAATAAAATCAGCTGATTGGATATATTATTTAAGTTAGTTATATCTGTTATCAAGATACTTGCATAGAAATAATTGCTTCATATGTCAACGGTCATCTAATGCAATTAATTGCCTCGCTATAACTTGCATGCGGTGATTACATCTAATGTAAACAGGCTTTTATGAATACCGGATAGAGTAGGACATAATACTTTTGATACATATAAATATCCTCTATAGAGGATAACCCTTCCCACTATGTCGGGTAACGCAGCCCATATAATATAATTTTTTTTCAGACGAATGTATGGGAGTATAAATTAAAATCGATTATTAGCCTTATCTGATATTTATTTTAGAATGGATTGACAACAAATTTACATACAAAAATCGCAAATCTTGGGCTTAAAACCACTTTGGCCAGTCCTACAGTCTTTGTGTGCCCATTAATTACACACTCCACATTGGAACCATATTTCAGTTTTCCCAAATTCATGGCAAATAATGCAAAGTTTCTGTTCTCTGTAATCTTCTTCCATGTCACTGAACTTTCGTCGTTGTATATTACTTCGACTGATCCATCATCAGTGTTAGCGCGCGGGGCGCCGCCCACCCGGGCGGCGCTACCTGAACTAGACTGTCTACAGAAATACAAACTAGATATGAAAAGACCAATACTGTCATACTGTTTAATAAACTAGGATTAATTCCCTTTAGTTTCATATATAAATTACCTATATTGTTTAATGATAATTTACTCTACTTACCGTTAATTTAAAGCTGACTTAACACAACTTCGAAATACTGTTGTCGCCCGAATGAACGTTTAAAATGTAGTTTTCAACCGACCAATAGATGGCACTACCAAAACATCGCATCATTTCAGTAATATTGCGATGAGCGGTGTTGCCCGCTGGGCGGGGCTACCCGGATCGCATTTTTGTATTGAGCGTCCAGTAAGCCGCATTCGTGATGCTAGACCTCGGCACGTATCGAGCGTTCGGTACTACGACAACAGTCGGACTACCGTACGCTCGATTAGGCTGAAATCTTGGTTTTTTTTGGTTTTTGAATTTAAAAAAAATGCTCTGGGTAACAACGAACAAACCGGTTGCCAATATACCTTTTAGACGGAATTTGTGCCTCTAGTTATCGTCTACTTATAATCCTCTACTTATAGGAAAAAAGCTTAAAAAAATTGACGCTTATCAGTCAAAAGTTGACAGTTGTCGTATGGAAGCTTGACAATCGACGATAGACAGACCTCGGTCAATGCGAAATTACCCGAATGCGGTGTACTAGACGCTCGATACAAAAATGCACCCGGATCTCCCCTGTACCTAATATTATTTTAATTATGTTATACTAAGTATACTGCCGATTTTGCAATTTAATAGACAACCGATATCCGGATACTTTTGTATTAAATGGTCATGTAAACAAGCAAAAGTGTCGGTTCTGGTTCGATAAAAATCCCCACTGTATTCGAGAAAAGTTTAATGTTCACAAAAATGTAATATTTGTGCAGGCCTAATACTTATTTATTTTTTCCCTTTTTTGTACCTCACCGCGTGACCGGACGCCTCTGAATCTTTTCCTAACATCTGTCGTCGCCGCCTCATGTTTTTACCTGACCAATATGTGAGAAACTTTATGTAAGGTGCTAGCATGGGAAACGAATAACAGATAAAACGCTATACAAATAATAAAATTCTGTGTCACATACAGGTGCAAGTAGTAAATTATACAGTGTGTCCACGGATAGAGTTTGGAAGAGGAAAACCTTTTTTAGTAGTAGGTATAGAAGAAAAAGTAATTCTTTATAAAAACGTCTGTTTGTGCTGAGACTACAATATCGAATATCAGATTTGCGATTATTATACAGGGTTCGTCAAAAACAATATTTTTACTTTTTAGGATTTTTTTTCAATTCCTTGATTAATTAAATGAATTTTGCTTGTGCTGAAACTACAATTTCAAATATCACATTTGCGATTACTGTATAGGGTTCGTCAGAAACAACATTTTTAGTTTTTTGGATTTTGTTTAAAATAAAGTTACATAAAAACAACTATTGTTGCTTTCTTACTTCGAATATGATATATATGATATTACATGTCATATTTCTTTAATTCATTCAATCATAAATTATAAACCTATTATTCTCAAACGTGGTACCACCGAGTTAGCGCATAGTTCAACTCGACATCTGAATTCCCGATAACAGTTCCTAACTTGCTGTATTGGGATATTTGCAATAACTACTCTTATTTTTTCTTTCAAGAGATCTATATGTTATTATTGCAATTGGTTTTATACACATGTGGCTTCAGATATCCCCATAAATGAAAGTCGATAATTGTGAGATCGGGACTCCTATACGTGCCAACTGATTTGGACCATAGGTACCTTCCATTTGTTCCCAATTATCAAAAGGAATTGAAAAAAAAATCCAAAAAACAAAAACTGTTGATTCTGACAAACCATGTATAGTAATCGAAAATCTAATAGTAATTGTAGTTTCAACAGTAGCAAAATTCATTTAATAAATCAAGGAATTAAAAAGAAAGAGATGCAAAAAAAATGTTTGTGACAAACCCTGTATAGTAATCGCAAATCTGATATTCGAAATTGTAGTTTCGACACAAGCAGACGGTTTTATAAAGAATGACTTTTCTTCTATACCTACTAATAAAAAGTTTTTCCTCTATCCGTGGACACACTGTATGTAGTATTATGAATTTATTTCATTTACACATTTTGTTCCTTTGAATTTTGAAAGCAAGCACTGCATACTGATGCAGTTTCCGGCAAAGAGCTGTAGACAAGCGGAACCAGTTATATACAAATACTTAATTTTTGTTAGCTAGATAATGAAAGAATTAATCAATAAATTATTTTTATGATAAAGATGCTATACAGATACAGTGTGAAACATAAAGATGCTACGTGTATCAAATTTTTTTTTAAAATGAAATATTGTAAATTTTTACATTCTACAATCAATTCTAAGGTAGACATTTTGCATAAATCATGCCCTAGGTATACCTATTTTCATTTACTTACGTAATATTAACTTTTAAACAAAATAGACAAATTATTAGAATAAACGATTTTATAAGGTGTTGAAAATGTCCTCCACCAATTGTTCTGCAGCGAATCAATCATTCTAAAAATTCCTGCCGTACATTTTGTGCTACTTGTAGACACATTTCTCGTATTACTCGGCGAATGGACTCCTTATGCGTATCTATCGATTTGACTTTAGACTTATATACTAAATTTTTGACGTAGTCCCAAGTCCCACAAAAAAGTCCAGTGGGTTAAGATCGGGCGATCTGGGTGACCACTCTATTGACCCTCGTCAATAATTATTTCACAAAATTACTCTCGCCTATTCGAATCATTGTCCAATAACTCTTATTACTGGTTTGTAGGGATGAAACTTCTATTTTTTTTTGTTTAGATACGGTAGTTTAGTGAGTATCGTAGTCGCGCCCAAGTTGTGTGTTTAAGCTATGAGAATCTTCCTATAATGATAATAATATGTTTATTTATTTTTCTCCTCAGATAGGATAACAGTACGACCTTTTTTAACGATATCTCTAACAGTACGGGAAGTTATCCTCTTAATTGCTACCCTAAATACTGTCCAGTGGCTAATAGGCGGGTGATTTGGGTATTTTTCATTGAACATATCACGAACTAACCCTTGACGATGTTATAACAGCATTGGCGTATTCGATTTTTTTTTAATTATCTGGAGATTCACTTTGCTCCCCTTACCTCTCCCCTACACTAAAGGCACGACTCATCACACTGTTGTATACATGTAGTGCTGAACCAGTAATGGCGATTTTTCATCTAAATAATTATTAATATTCATTATTTTACTTACAGGGACTGGACCCAAATTTGAGTGCCGGAGGTGCCGTGTCTCATTTTGAACCTCAAGTAGCCATTCTTTGTGATGCTGGACCAAGAGGGCAAGAAGTCTACCAACCCAAATATATGACAGAACAGGGAGAATGGGCCTCAGACCTCAGGTCCAAGGCAGTTTGCCTCAAAGACAAGATGGATATTTTAAAATACTGCAAAATGGTAAGTGCATCTTTATAAATTGCCATTTAAATCAATGGTAGTTCGTGGGGTAAAATGTGAGGTAGACCTGGCCAGCAAATTAAAGCAAAAATAATTCGAGTATAAAATTTTGAGCTTGTTATTTACGACTATAAAAAGTGATAACACAAACCTGCATTTCAATTTTTATTTACCGGACAACAAAGCCTATTTTCTCACAAAACAAAAAAAATTCAGCCCCGAACCATATCCCGCATGCCATGCCGATGCAGACGACAGTGGTAATCGAACTACCATTATGTCCTTATTATATAGCAACATTTTTTTTGCAGGTGTATCCTAAAAGGGATATAACTAATATTGTGGAAAGTAGTCACTATCTGAAAATCGGATCATGGTGTAGAGCTGGTGCCACTTCTGGTGCTCAGTCTCGAGGGAAGTGCAGAACGGCAAGATGGGTCAAACCATTTAGGTGTTTAGGTAAGTTATCTAAGCTTGTATGTATGAGACTGGTTGAACTGCAACCACTTTTCTTGCAAATTCGTTTTGTTTACCCTGTATTAAATCGATCAAACGTTTAATCGAATTCTGCCTGGCTCCATATAAGTCGGGATTCAGCAAACTTAAATCAGATCTTTGCAAAAGATTAATACTTCCATAATTAACACAAAATTTATAATAATCTAATATTTTACTCTACCGTATAGAGGAAGGGACCCAAATTTGAGACACTTTTTGTAAACTCGAAATAAAATTCATCATTGAACAAATTTTTATTATTATTGTACAAAATCGCTTGCTTGGTGTATTAACAAAACATCGCAACCAAGAATCTACATTAAAATAGCTATCTAAAGAAGTTATTGAACTTAAAGTTTGTTTTTGTCAATTTTCCCATAAAATAAAAGGTTGCCTAATATGAGAACTTTTGAGGCTTTTAGCAGATATCCCATCTCTTTACTACGCACAGCTTTCACCATAGCGTGAGGGTCCCATTTCTTGTGTTTTTAAGGCATCTGTAATAAAATATCAAAATATTGTATTGGGTGCCTAATTTGAGAGTCTTAAATACAGCGCCATTTAGTATATCAAATTAGGAATTCTCGTTATAAAAATTGACAACAATATTTTATTTTAGTTATAAAAGAATACAGCCTAATTTTAATAAGACGTCATTAGGCAACACCTAAATTAACTACTTCGACACATAATAGTATATTAACGTACACGTTTTATAAAGCATCATTTTATAGCACGCCTCCATGTTAAAAAACGAGCCGCTTGCGGCGATTTTTATAACGGGACAAGTGCTTAAAACTGCTTTATATAACACGTACGTTATACTATTTTTTCTAATTTGTAGTTTTTTCAATAAAAAACACATAATTAAAAAGAAAATAAATCCGTCAAATTTTGTAAATTTTTATGTCTAAATTTTATGTTGGTAATACTATTTTTTATCATAGTAGCCTCTGGGCAACAAAAATTATTTTGCGAACTGTCATTTTTTGATTTATTGACCCATTTTCACCACGAGATTCTAAAGTTATTTTAGCGATATGAGATTTGAAATTGGACGGAATACGTTGTGTGATCCTTGTACATTAGGTACATATTATTATACAGTTCGGAAATTCGGGCGATTTTGCTACTTTTTTTCGAATTTCAAAAGACGTGATTTTACGTCACGGCATTGCAATTTAGTATAGGGAAGATGGAAAATTCAAATAAAGTTGTAGTTAAAATCGAAATTGGAAGGTTAGTAGATTGAATTTTGGATAGGATTTGGCAGAAAATGATAGCTAGAAGCATCTACAAAAGCAAAATAGTTCTCCGTCAATAAAGTTATTATTTAATATGTGTTTTTTAATGAACTAAAACAATACATACAGATTTGTAGATATAGGCAACCAAACATACATACGTGGGTTCGTGTAGTATTTTGCATATTTGGACTAAAAAATATTAGTTATCTAGAATGCTATGCTAAGCGGTGAAAAAAAACATGTCATATACCTTTAAATAATAAAATTCGGAGTTCGAAATAGACCTGTTTCGAACGCGCTAGCGAGTTCGAAATAGATCTGTTTCGAGACAAAATTAGAAAAAATATTTTATTTCCCCTTACGTTGCCGGTTTATTTACACTATCAAAAAAACTTTACTACTCAAATCGGAAGAAAAACGTACCTGCGCAGAAATAAACAAACTGACGCGCTCAACGAACTCTTTACCACTGACTGCAGTCTAGTTTATTTGAGTAAGTTTACGCCACTTTTGTTAGATGGCGTTACATATACGTTAATATGCGGAGCTATCTCAAATTAGGCGCCTATCTCAAAATTGGGTCTCTTCCTCTATTAGAACCAAAATTTTGTCAAACCTTGTTCTCAGCGCCAAACTACAAATATATTTCTTCCTTAGTTCAGTCCCAGAATATATAGCTACGGAACAGAAGTCTGATGAGCCGAATAAAACCATGTAGGAAGCCCGCGGGAAGCAGCGTCGGCTTTGATACGTTGCCACGTGTCGAGCATTCTGTTGCATATTAACAGGTTGACTGCCACATATAAATCACCAAAAAAGCCTCTGGTGCAGTGTTGCCAATGACATTAGGTGAAAAGGTCCGCCCAGTGGCACGAAAAAGTCCGATTTAGTCCGCGTCGAAATGAAAATGCTTCGTCTGGCGCATTCGCCATAAGTGATATTTATTATTTACTGTTGGATGTATATTATATAATGAAAAAGACTGATAACTCTATAAACATTTACTTTTTAATAACAAAAAAAAAACAATAATAAAAAAGTTAATGTAATAAGTAATAAGACAACCCAACACTTGGTAAATAAACAATAAGTTTCCTGCCGATTTTATTTTCAAATTTGTGCATTTAGCATATTTTCGTCAGGTATCAAAAAGTCCGAAATAGTTTCAAAGTCCGACAAAAGTCCATAGCCTTAAAAAAAAGTCCGAAAATCGGACTAAAGTCCGCCGATTGGCAACACTGCTCTGGTGCCAAGTTAAATAGTTGAAAACTTTATATAAATTGTCATATTTATTTTATTTTATGAGCAATCCAAAAACTCGCAGATTACAAGGCGGGCGTATACGATTTACCCAGCGGTCGTATACGACTGCCATGGCAGTCAACCTGTTAAGTATTATATTCTGTGGTTTGGTTCATCTGGTCATGACTATAATTGCATTAAAATAGTATCAAGATTAAACATCAGACAAAATAAAGGGGTTTTTCAAAGCCATAAACTGTAAAATTTCGAGAATGTCCCATAACTTTATTAACCGAAGAACGAAATGCGCTTAGCGGTAAAATTGTCTTAGCAGATAATGCCATTGACGTCATTGCATATATGGGAGTACAAGGGTCTACGATTGATCTGATATAGACACGCTCCCTAGCAACAAGAAAGTGCTTGGCAACGAACGAGTTCATTATACGCTATATTTGTCAAAGATGTCCTATATTCGATCAGTTTCATCCATATTGTATGAACTATGACTGATTTCTCCAGGAGGTTCCCAAGAATACAGCCCAAAGGGAAACGGCATTTTACAAGCCTTTACCTGCACAATTCAGTCAAATATCCATATTTCATATATTTTAAAAATTATTAATGATTATATACCTCAATCCGATTCTGACCAATTAAACGCTGTTTTGCGACCAATCAGATGCATATTATACTGAATATACCCCGCATAAGTGGATATACCCCGGGCCACCTGCCACAACAATGCCAATGCATAACAACATCATAACAAGTTTAAAATATTTGATGGTTGCTATAGACCGTTTCTATAATAACAAAAATCCCTTTCAACAAATCAAGTTTTTGATGTTGTCAGATTCATGTCACATTTTTAAAAAAATGGAATCTTGCCGATTCGGTAATGTTTCAGTCGAAAATATAAGAAAAAACGCTGAAAAGACTATCCCAGAAAATACAACAAAAACAAAAAAGTATATGGACCCAATTCGAGAAATTCTGCGAAACACGGCAGTATAATTATATTGACCAAAAATACAACTATAATACAGCTTGCCGCTATATTGGAAGACTGGAGTTTTAATATGAAGAAACAAGATGGTTCTGACTACAAGGAAGGGGTTATCAAGACAATGTGGAACCAAACAGCCCAACTGCTTCAAGAAAGGTACTTCAATAAATACAACATTAAATTTGATCCTTTTTAAGGTCGATTTATAAACTTGACGTTCCGTTTGCGTTCGCCGTTTGCGCTCGCCGTTTCAACTTAAAAGCACAGAGTTCCATAAGATCATTTATATTTGACGTTGACGTTGCCGTTTGCGTCGGTCTTGCCGTTCCCTTCCGTTCAACATAAACCAATTTTATCTTTTTCCGTTCGTGCCGTTCGTAGAAACGTCGTAGCAGATTTAAAGAGCCAATCAAAATCGTATTTGTCTATCATGTGATGTTTACCATATGATTTGCAGCCATTTTAAAGTTTGTTTATGTTCTGTGTCTGTCGTTTTAAGACCACATAGGTACAAAGGATAATTCCCACTCCGGCAATTAATCTTCAAAATATTCCTTGTTCATTTTGAGAATAACAAAAACACAACATTAATCACACGAAAAGTCAAAAGAATAGCAGGTTATGTCATTCTTTGAACGTCGCCAACGTCAAGTTTATAAACAGTCGAATTTCGTGTCTACGGACGTCGACGCAAACGGTGAACGCAAACGGCGAACGCAAACGGAACGTCAAGTTTATAAATCGACCTTAAAGATCCTGAATTCCAAAAAGCACGTATGGCTAGAAATTCTAAAAGAAAACTGCTTCAGGCTGATCCAAAAAATCACCGGAAAAGTGCAAGAGCACTAACCTACGACGAGTACAAAAAGATGGTAACAATTTTTGACGAAAATAACCCCGAGGATTTACAGAAAAAGTTCTATCAAATAGCGGCTGTGGAATTAGCATGGAGAGGAGGAGAAGCCGAGACATGCCTAAATACGTATTTCAGAGAAGAATATTATAGCGATGGTACAAAAAGTAATAGAATGGAATATAACCCAATCTTTTCAAAAACATCCCAAGGCGGAGACAAGAAGCTTTCAAATTCAAAATGGTTAGTGGCAAACACAAAAGATGCCGATTTATGTCCAGTTCGCCTTTACAGAAAACTAATTTCAAAAAGAGGGCAAAATATAACTACCCAAAGACTATTCCTGACAGTAAATCCAAATTGGAAAATGGGAAATTGGTACAAAAACTGTCCCATTGGAAAAAATACTCTTTCTAATTGGACAAAACAAGCAGCACAAAAAATTGGACTAGATACTGAGAAAGAAAAAATCACAAACCATTCCAATCGAGCCACAGCTGTCTCTACATCACAGAACTCCAATAAAGCTCTACATTAAGCAAAGCAGGGGTGAGCGAACAAACTCTTATAAAAATAACTGGACATAGTAGTGCTGCATCCATAAAGCCATACTTGCAGATGGACAAAACTCATCACGAAAACACTATTCAAGGTTTAAGAGGTCACCCTCCAACTAATGGGTTGGACCAACACGAAGCTCCAGTCTCTTGCAGCTCGAAGAGTTTCCAGCAACACCAGCAAGCCACTACTGTTTATTATAATAACTGTGTGTTTAACAATAATACTTATAACTAATTTTCTGTTAGTTTTATTACTTTGTCAATTGTTTAGGTTTTGTTTCGTTTCGTCCGTTTTTCTAGTAGCTACATAAATCATTTTAAAAATCTTGCATTTCGTTGTATTTTTTCTTTTTTTTTGGTATATAATCTCAACATATACCACTCGAGGTAAATATTTTATTTAGAATATTTTCACCTCTTGTGATATAACTTATGAATATGCTTCTTGATTTTAGAAGGACCATTTCAATCTGATGCGCTCCTAGTTCCCGAGAATTGTATGTTTGATCATATTCACAACCAGACTAATTGCTGGACGTTTGGAAAATGGAACGTTACTGCGGGCAGTGCTTGCCAGGAGAAAGGCCTACAACTTAGGTCCTTTGCTATGCTTCTACCATGTGGAATATCATTATTTAGCGGAGTCGAATTCGTCTGCTGCCCGAAACACTTCAAAGGTAAAATATACTTAATCTATATTTATTACAGAATAACATATTAAACACATATTTTCTAATATTTATATCATTCGTTACTCAACCGATGGATACTTTTATTAATACTTCTTAACCTTACAGCTGGGCAATTATTTAGGGAACTATTATCTATATCTTATACAGACTGTCCGCGGATAGGGTTCACAATAACACAAATGGATGAAAAATTTCATTTTTCGGAAAAAAGTCATTCTTGATAAACAGTTTTGCTTGTAAAAAAAAATGCAATTCACGAAGAGAAAATTTTGATTTTTTACACAGGGTTCGCAAAAACTTTAAAAACATGATTTTTCTCCAAGAGTAAACTACCTTTATTTTTCATTTTTGACCAAAATGCCAATTAGAAAACTTATTTAGAATATCGTTTGTAATTTAAATCCAAGATTTAAAATAAATCTTCGATTTTTTAAATTTTTTTAATTTTTAGAGGTAAGTAAATGGAAATTTTGCTGCTCAATAAAAATATTAATATAAATTATTAGACTCTATAAACACGTGTAACCGTAGGAGTTACCTTGAAATGTTGGAAACATTCCTTTCTGACAACCTAGAAGAATTGCCTCTCCAATTTAGGAACGAAATGTACTTTCAACAAGATTAATGCCCTGAGCATTTCGCAATTGAAGTGAGGGAATGGCCTAATAATACATTGGGCCACAAATGGATTGGTCGGAATGGTCCGGTTCTGTGGCCCCCAAGAAGTCCCGATTTAACTATTTCAGATGCCTATCTTTGGGGCGCCTCAAACAATTGTTGTACTCCCATCCAATTGAGAACGACGCGACGTACAGCTTCTAAAACAGCGAATTGTTGAAGATGTTTAAACAATTTTCATTGAATAAAATCGAAGAATTTTTGACCTCATTCGTTTACAGCTGGAAAAATGTGTTGAATATGGAGGGGAGTGTTTAAATAGCAAATTATGGAATTATTATTTGTTGGTTATTTTAAGATTTTTTTTGTGTATTTCCGGGGTCATTTCATTTGTGAAATTAAAAATACATATTTCTGGTAAAACTAAAAATCAGTTTTTGAAACTTTTTGATAGCCCTCTGTCATTGATAATGTACGTATTTCGACCGCTAATGCTGCTATCCAAAAAAAAATTCTTTTACCTCTAAAAATTAAAAAAACAAAATTTGTATCTCAAATTAAATCTCGGATTTAAATTACAAACGTTATTCTACATCAGTTTTCTAATTGGCATTTTGGTCAAAAATGAAAAATAAAGGTAGTTTACTCTTGGAGAAAAATCATGTTTTTGAAGTTTTTGCGAATCCTGTATAAAAAATCAAAATTTTCTCTTTGTGAATTGCATTTTTTTTTACAAGCAAAACTTTTTATCAAGAATGACTTTTTCCCGGAAAATTAAATTTTTTCGTCCATTTGTGCTATTGTCAACCCTATCCGCGGACAGTCTGTATATTTTCTTTCAAAATAGTATAAGACGTACTTTCGTACACATTCTCGTAAAATTGAATTTACCAAACGGTGATCTGCTTATTTCTTTGTAAAAACTGCGTCGAAATGCTTGATGCTGTGATTGACCGCTTTTAAACTCTTGATTTTTTTGTCTGCAGATAACGTAAAACCAAAAAAGTCAATTGATCTTACTATTCTCAAAAAAGAGCAAGACGTTTTTGCCGACTCAGATAACGCTTATGATGAGTCAAATGAAGAAGATGATAATGACGATCTTGATGATTTAATTGATGACACTGAACTGTCTGATGATCCTAGTATTGATGACGAGGACGATGACGACGATGAAGACGACGAAGGTGAGTTAGATAGTTATTTAAAATGGTATACTTGGCAATCATTTACGAGAAAAAATACCATATTAACCGTTCCTTTTAATAAGAGTTTATTTAAAATGTGCAACAATAAGTTTCCACAAAGAATAATTATTTTTCGCAAACCAATTGAGATGTTCACCAAACAAAACAACAAAGATACGTTTTACCAACATGTCCTCGTGACGTAGGCCCGTAACCTAATTATAACTATAATTTAATAGGATTGAATCCGCCATTGATCTAAGGTAATAGATCTCTGACTAAAAAAAAACTACAGCAACTATGACCTACGGCCAACATCGTCGTATCAACCTCGTTTAGTTGAAGTCGGGGTAATAACTATTATTTACAGTTAACGCGACGTCGCAAATTGTACAATATTGGTCGGAATTCGTCAAAATGTTGCTTGTATTTAAATATTTTCGTGTAAAGGTCCAAATAGAAAATAATATTTATATTCTAGATTATGATGATACCAATTGGGATACAACTCCGCACAGTACTACGAGCGCAGCAAAATCGCCAACGGCTGCTACTGTCAGTACCACAACAACCACTACTACAACCGAAAGAACAACAACAGAGGCCACGCCGGACCCATATTTTACTCATTTTGATCCCAGAAACGAACACCAGAGTTATAAAGAGGCTCAGGTAGGTAAAGTCTGTTCATTGGCCGCTGACCGTTACGTCACAACTAGTGCTTATTTTTATAATGTTCGCGAACTAGGTGAGATAGTAAATGGTCGAAAAAGATAACTTATTGCATGGTTAGAGCAAAGACAAATTTCGGTTTCACGATTTGTAATAAAGGGTCCGATCTGGATAATAGTGAAGCAGCATATCCTACCCAAACGTTACACGTAATCTGGAAAGCGCTATTTATTTTATTTTTCAATAGGTTGGACGAACTAGCATTGCAGCATGGACATCGAGTTTTCAGCCTTCCTCCATATCATTGCCACTTTAATCCTATTGAAATAGTTTGGTCGGAATATAAGCGCTATTATGATGCAAAAATTAGTTCTATGCATCCTGTAACAAATTACGTAGTTTTGGGTCTGTGGAATGAAGCCATAGAAAATGTAACGGTGGAATAATAAAATTATAAATGATGTGTGGCGACGGGAACCATTTATCGATGCTTCAGATACCCCTTATTATTGACTTGGACGAATCTGATAATGATGATCCTTTATTAAAAAACTGCATGTTGTTGTGTTCTAATTTTTTATTATATTTTCTTCTTTATGATTTTATAAATAAGATAAAAGTATTTTAAACAAAGTTTATAGACTGATGCACTAGACAAAAAAATATTATATGATTCAATTTTGAATTATTTAAAAATTTCATACTGAATTTCAAAAACAAAATGTTTCATCACATGATACCTTTTACCCTAAATAAACTACCTATTTCTGACTTCATTAACAGTATAAAAATAATAATTAAAAATTTGAAAAAACGCGTTTGTATTTTACTTGTTCACATGCATACGTCTTTATGTAGATCAAGCCTAAGAAAAATCATAACCCCACCGGTAAGTCAAAGTGACTGAATTAATTTACGACGTACCGCAAATATGGAGAATATGACGTCAGCGTTCATTGAACATAAAGTCGCCACAGTGGATCTTTTCCCGTGCGTCATCACTTTCACGTCATCAAAATCGTATGAATCAAATCAAAATTACGAGACGAAAAAAGTCAAAACTAAGTCTAAGTTCATAAAATGGACGTGCCTGCCTACCGTTTGACGTACCTACATAATATCCCGAAAAATTATTATTTATTTTAAGTTTTGCCCGGCATTCTCTATTATCTAAAAGAAATTGACAAACAAATGTTAATTCATTTAATACTATTTTTAAAGCTTAAAATCTAGAAAAGTTTGGTGTTTTATTGACTATTAAAATCGCAAAAGTCAAATTTTTGACATCCTTTCATTTAAGGGAATTTAGCCACTGCCGTAAACTTTTCAAAATACTTTCACGGTTAGAATATTTAAAATAAATAAATTAGGTACCTATTATAAAAATCCATAAATACTTACCGCCAAAACAGATGGTGGGTATAATTAGCTCTAAAAAGAACTATTTTTAGAAAAAGGAACAGTTTTAAGGCACACAAATTTACAAAATACGAATTAGATTGGCAGATCAAAATAAGGTTGACAATGACGTTCTAAAATACAACGGTAGTCAACTAAACAAATAAAAAAAGTAATTAATTGACGTTTATAGTTTTATTCTTGTCTAGCACGTTATATTATTGCGGAATCTTGGAGACGTTCTTTTATGCTTTTATTCAAACTTGTTACTGTAATAAATAAGGATGCAGAGTTATTAACCACGTTGAGTCCTGGACGTTGATTGATGACGCACGGGAAAAGATCCACTGTGGGGACTTTACTTTATCTGTTGAACTTAACTTTATTTTAACCAATTTTAAGCAAACCTGGTTTCCCTGATATGTCAACACATCAACTTCTATACACATTTTTTTTTTTACTTAAAATGACGCGGAAATTATTATTATCTCTATTATTTTCGAGCATGGAGCCAATGAAATCATAAATGGAAAAATATTAGGGCTTGGTTATAATAACTTATTTATTATAAAATATTTTCCTTTATTATATTGTATTCCTTTGGCCATCATCATTAGAGTTGAACAAATAATATGTTTTGTAATTTATCATCATTATCCATCATCAAATTAATTTTAAAAATGTAGGTATTTATGATGGTCTGTCTAGTTGTATAAAGTTTTAATTTTATTAATGTTTTTAGTAATATTTGCGGACAATAGCAATGCGAAAATACATTTGCTTGATTGCACAACGCTGACTGTAGCATTTCAAAAATCAAGCTGAGTTAGTAAATCAAGAGAAGCTAATAAGGGCACTTTGATTATAAGAACATGATTTCTTACAGTGTCATTTATGTCACAATCAAAAAGTTGTTAATAATTATTTAAAATCTTTGTGCAAACCAACATTAGTATTTGACAGTTAGTACTGACGAAGTTATTAATCAATTTCACCAATAGGAACGTCTTGAAGAAACACACCGGGAAAAAGTGACGAGAGTAATGAAAGATTGGTCCGACCTAGAAGAGCGATACCAAGACATGCGATCAACTGATCCTCGTGGTGCAGATGAATTTAAACAACGTATGACACAAAGGTTCCAGCAAACTGTGCAGGCTTTAGAAGAAGAAGGAGACGCGGAAAAGCACCAGTTGGCAGCCATGCACCAACAAAGGGTTTTAGCTCACATTAACCAGAGAAAGAAGGAAGCCATGTCTTGTTATACTCAGGCTCTAAATGAAAATCCACCCAATGTAAGTTTTGTGTTAAAACTTAATTGTTAAGTATTCAATTTAAAATGAGTTAAACGGAATTTTAAGTGACATGTACAAAATTAATTGGCTTTTCAGATTTTTTAAAGAACATTTTATTATTTTATCATATAGACTCATCGTGTCCAAAAATG
Source organism: Polydrusus pterygomalis (assembly GCA_963969555.1). Taxonomy (NCBI): domain Eukaryota; kingdom Metazoa; phylum Arthropoda; class Insecta; order Coleoptera; family Curculionidae; genus Polydrusus; species Polydrusus pterygomalis. The sequence goes on from OZ018379.1 coordinate 30,506,598, forward strand.
CCTCCAGAAACTCCTGCGATCCCTTCACAAGGATAGGGCCCATGCCATATCGCACTACCGTCATTTGTTGGCTAGTAGTGTTGAAGCAGCAGCTAGAGAACAGCCGCGAGTATTGGAAAGACTCACAGATATTGATCGCACAGTCAATCAAAGCATGCAAATGTTAAAACGTTATCCAGAATTGTCATCTGGAATTGGCCAATTGATGGATGATTATATCCAAGGTAAGTAGCTCAAGTCGTAGAAAATAGGTACGCTGTCAATTTTACGTCCATGGAGACTCGGGCTAGTCAGTGTTTGGCGTTGTGAGTTGTAAGGACAGTTTTGTTGTCAGTTATACATGCATCCAGTAAATACGTTATTTATTCATTGAGTTGTAGTTACATACAATAATAACAAATTTAGTGAGTAATACATTTAAAAAAAAACGTATGAGGAATATATTGGAACCATTTGCTTCTATGCTTTATACATAAAGTCGCCTCAGTGGATCTTTTCCCGTGCGTCATCACTTTCACGTCATCAAAATAGTATGAATCAAATCAAAATTACGAGACGAAAAAAGTCAAAACTAAGTCTAAGTTCATAAAATGGACGTGCCTGCCTACCGTTTGACGTACCTACAGAATATCCCGAAAAATTATTATTTATTTTAAGTTTTGCCCGGCATTCTCTATTATCTAAAAGAAATTGACAAACAAATGTTAATACATTTAATACTATTTTTAAAGCTTAAAATCTAGAAAAGTTTGGTGTTTTATTGACTATTAAAATCGCAAAAGTCAAATTTTTGACATCCTTTCATTTAAGGGAATTTAGCCACTGCCGTAAGCTTTTCAAAGAACTTACACGGTTAGAATATTTAAAATAAATAAATTAGGTATTATAAAAATCCATAAATACTTACCGCCAAAACAGATGGTGGGTATAATTAGCTCTAAAAAGAACTATTTTTAGAAAAAGGAACAGTTTTAAGGCACACAAATTTACAAAATACGAATTAGATTGGCAGATCAAAATAAGGTTGACAATGACGTTCTAAAATACAACGGCAGTCAACTAAACAAATAAAAAAAGTAATTAATTGACGTTTATAGTTTTATTCTTGTCTAGCACGTTATATTATTGCGGAATCTTGGAGACGTTATTTTATGCTTTTATTCAAACTTGTTACTGTAATAAATAAGGATGCAGAGTTATTAACCACGTTGAGTCCTGATCGTTGATTGATGACGCACGGGCATAGATCCACTGTGGCGATTTTATCTAGACTACATATATTTTTCATTAATTCTCAACATTTTTTCAGCGCTTCGATCAAAAGACGAAACTCCCGGTTCACTATTAGCAATGACCTCTGACGCCGAACAAGCCATTTTAGATAAATACAAAGCTGAAGTAGCTACAAAACAAGCTGAAAGAGAAAGACAGAGACTCCAAGAAAAAGAACGCAAAGAACAAAGGAAAAAAGAGAGGACCGAATTAAAAGAAGAAAAAAAGCGAGTTGAAGCTGCTTTGGGAAAAACAATAAGCAATATTGATGACGAAAATATTGAGGACAAAGTCGTAACTGATAACAGACCATCGGTAAGACAACCGATAATCGAAATAAAAAGTATTATCTCAGTCAGACGATGATTCAAAAGTCGTGTCTCGATTTTTACAACATTTTTATCCAAACTCTGGAAAATGTATGTATCTATAAAACTTTTGTATCATCGTGTCTTTGTTTCAATCTCATTCAATTTTGAGGATATCGATAATTTATTGAAATCATTGCATTTAATAGTGATGTACAAAGTACAACATTGGGGGTCGTTAGTGTTTAGATTTTTATTCACATTTATTTCAATTCTGTTTATAAACAATTATTGTTTTAATTTGAAGAAGTAGTCCATGCTTAAAGTGGAGTTGAAAGTATGGGAAAGAAAGAAAAAAAACTAAGTCTTCCTCCACAAAATTTAATAGAATAGAATTCTTAAGGGTCTCTTCATGTTTCGAACGTAGAAACGTTCATCATCAGGAGACAGAAAATGTATTTAAATAATGCTAATGGTTTTAGCAGAAGAGAAAATGGTGAAGGACCCTAATGGAGCTTTCATGGAATTAAAAAATGATGTGTAAAAGAGCCATAATATGGAGAAATTAATAAAAGTTAAAACATACTCAGAATGTGAGAAGTCAGTAAACGTGGTCTAAACCAACTGAAAAACTGGGGAAGAAGGAAAACCTTTCTAAAAAGAAAGTGTCAAAGATTATTTAAATTTTTTTTTTATAAAAACATTTTTAGTTTTTTGTCAAAAAGACATTGATGGGATAAAATTGTTAGTAATTATCACAGAGGTAATCTGTAAAAATAGAAATTGAAATCAAAGAATGAAGTCAAAAACTTTTTTTGGATACAAAGTAAATACTTACGAAAATTACATACAGCAAAGCGCTTAGTGGGGTACTGAGGTTTAAAGCTCAGTAACCCTGCAAGAGGTTAATTTAAATTCGATAGAATTAATTAGAAAATTGCACATTTTTAAAAAACTTCTAAAGGTCAAAAAGGTTGTTCAACGTCCACGTGCTAGGACCAAAGCGAATAAGATGGATTGATTGACAGCTATACTGACAGGTAATATGGCGGTGAAATTAAATTTCACTGAGCTTTAAACCTCAGTACTCCACTAAGCGCTTTGCTGTATGTAATTTTCGTAAGTATTTACTTTTTATCCAAAAAAAGTTTTTTAAAAAAGTTTTTGACTTCATTCTTTGATTTTAATTTCAATTTCTATTTTTATAGATTACCTCTGTGATAATTACTACCAATTTTATCCCATCAATGTCTTTTTGACAAAAACCTAAAAATGTTTTAAAAAAAAAAAATTTAAATAATCTTTGACACTTTCTTTTTAAAAAGGTTTTTCTTTTTCCCCAGTTTTTTAGTTGGTTTAGACCACATTTACTGACTTCTCACATACTGAGTATGTTTTAACTTTTATTAATTTCTCCATATTATGGCTCTTTTACACCTCATTTTTTAATTCCATGAAAACTCCATTAAGGTCCTTCACCATTTTCTCTTCTGCTAAAACCATCAGCATTATTTAAATACATTTTCTGTCTCCTGATGATGAACGTTTCTACGTTCGAAAGATGTAGAGACCCTTAGGAATTCTATTCTATTAAATTTTGTAGAGGAAGACTTTTTTTTCTTTCTTTCCCAATTATTGTTTTATTACTTTTCGATATTTAGTAGAGTTTGTTTATACTTAGTTGGTTCTAAAGAATTAAACCTGTTATACTTTTTAGCTGGAATCCTAGCATAGATAACTCGCCATACCCTAGCTAGCACAGCACATACCATACGGTATTAATTAACACTAAATTTAAAATTATGGGTGCGTCTTTCTGGAACAATCAGTTTATTCAGAACATGACATAACATTAATGTTCATTTCTTTGAGTTTAAAAGTACTTACTTAATTGAATAAGCAGTTTAAATAATTGGGTATTTCTCTACTAATAGGAAAATCGCCTATACATCGATGTCCATACTATTTTTATCATTCAAATTAAAAACTGAGTAAGTAGAACGAAAGGCAATAAGAAATGAAATTATTATTTGGAAAAAGCCGACTCATTATTTTTTTATTTCAAGAGTTTTGGACGATTTTTTAAAATTCCTGGACAGGGGACTGTTATATCTTCCAGTGGACTGCTAAAATGCATAAGAAAACATGTTTCTTAGCAAATTAACTCAATTAAATTTAGGCGGCATGATGGAGCCGGAGCAAAACCACCTAAAACAAGCACCAGTTTGCCTACTATCAGTTCCAGAAGTCAGAAAATAATTTTTTATAGATAGCTCCTCAAGATTAAACGGACCCCTGTAGCACAGACAGTCCCCTGTGTTATAAACTGACAGGGGACTGTGCCCAGGGGACTGTGAAATTGCAAAAAACGTTATCCAGTTTAAAATCATTCAAAATATTTCGAGATTTATAAGTCACAAATACTTAGGTACTTACTTGGTAATTATTTTATAAAATTATTTTAATTTAATTCCTTAAAACAATAGAAGAGTAACTTACCAGTGTACTGTTCAGGCAAGCGGCCCAGACGCGTGGCACTGTCCCCTGTGTTATAAACTGACAGGGGACTGTGAAATTGCAAAAAAACGTTATCCAGTTTAAAATCATGCAAAATATTTCGAGATTTATAAGTCACAAATACTTAGGTACTAATTTGGTAATTATTTTAATTTAATTCCTTAAAACAATAGAATAGTAACTTACCAGTGCAGGCAAGCGGCCCAGACGCGTGGCACTGCAACAAACGCAATCTCAAGGCTGAATAAAATGGTGCTGCCGGCTTGCATGAACATTCGAAAATGGGACATGACAGGGGACTGTGTTTTGAAATGCTTGAAGAGCATTTAAATTAATATTTTAAAATTATATCAAATAATTTCCTCTGGATAGTCGAGAATAGTAATCGTACTATCGTTTATGGTATACCAAACTCGGTAATAATAACTCTCAATGCATAAAAATTGTCTGGGACATCGATTTTCCATTTAGTAGAGAAATGCCCAATTATTAAATTAGTATTTTCCTTTATTTCAGACTCCAATATTTGTCGTATCTACGGCTAAAATTGCTGTTGCGGAAACTGTTACAAACTATGTACCTACATCAACAGCTAGTCACAGAGAAGTGGATGATGTTGCTGTACAAGAGGCTGTAGAAGAGGTCGCAAAGGCTGCATCTCACCAACAAGACGTTATCAGAGTTGCACACATTATGTCACATGAAATTAGCCACGGAGAACCAGTAAGTTGATGATATTTGCACATTTACACCCAACTGTGAATAGATTTCTATGCTATAACTGAGCAAAGCAGCTAAAGAAATTAGATTTGCGTATAAATAAATAACCTCTATAAATCTAAAATTGTTTTTCAGACGTTTTCAGTCAGGCGTGAAATTTATGACCGGAAAGATGGAAGAAGTGTTTACTTCACTCTTGCTTTTGCCGGTATGGCTTTAGTTGCTGCCGTGGTAGTAGGTATAGCAGTAGCCAAGAGAAGATCCGCCAGATCGCCACAAAGCCAGGGTTTTGTAGAAGTCGATCAAGCAGCTACACCAGAAGAAAGACATGTAGCAAATATGCAAATCAATGGTTACGAAAATCCAACTTATAAGTATTTCGAAGTGAAGGAGTAAGTTTAGTATGTGAGTTTTTGTCTTGACTTTTGTTTTATAACACGTTGTTTTATTTATGTACCTATTATTATTTTATTGTTTTAATTTTAAAGCAATATTTTACTGATCTGTGGTTTATTGTATATGTTGTTAAGTTTTTATTGTTATTCGGGTGAGTTGTTAAGGCGGACGTATCTAGTCTCGTAATGAAAAATCTGTTACCAAACTATAGTCGAGATTTAACTCTGGTTCAAATAATTTGCCATAATATTTTTTGATACGGGGTTATTTACAGTGAGGAGCCTAATAGACCATGATTGACTAAGAACGTATACTTGTAAAAAAAGTTTACCTTCATTATTTTAGGTTATTTGTTTATATCTATACCTACCACAGAGTGTCAAATTTTTCTAATCTGCCACTAAATCTATAATATGCAAGGAGGTAGGGGCCCGCGGAACATAGTATGCGTGCACTTTTTAAATCGTTAGGCATTGGCTCCCCTATTTACTCCTTAACTTACTAAAAATTACTTTTTGAAAGATGCAGTGAGGATGCTTGCAAAATGTTGATACACACTCTCAAAGTTATATGACGAAATAGTTGGTTAGCTTGGGCCAATACTCACTACCCTGTATATAAAATCGATTGGTAAATCAATTTTGACAGGTATTAACAGCGCACGGAATTTTTTAAAGCAAAGATAATTTTATTTTCAAATTTGGTTTCTTAAAATTTGTTTACTGGGTTTAATTATTTTGAGAATTTACATGAAGATGGCTCTGATAGGGTCCATTTTATCTTAAGAAAGATGATAGAAACCCATTTTACATCCGGCAAATTTCACGCGTAATTTTATGACATTATAAAAAAAATAGGTTAGAAGACAATATCACAAAATGACAAACCTTTCAGGTAATACATTATCTGAGGTTATGTTACGACGGAAAAGAAAATGGTTTGTCTGCAGCTGCATAATAGATAAAAGCATTTTGAAATATTTTTGATGCATTTTGACACGCATAAATGTCATTATACGAATAGAACTACAAAGCCCGATTTTAATCGAACTAAAAGAAATAATCACCAAAATAATGACACTTTAAATAAGTCGGCGCCAAATATTAATACTCTTAAGGATACAAAAATAAGTTTTGTTACAGATCATGCGCTTATAAAATGCTCGTCCTTAAAATGTAAAAATTTTAATATAATTAATTTTAACCCTAACAGCAAACACCAATGACTTATTCGCCATTTAATTTTCTTCGTCTTTATTATAAACATTTCGTTTTTTCCAAAAAGCGGCTAAACACCCATCGTTGGGTAGCAAGTACCGACAGTTTTAAGTTAAAAGGAATTTAATTGATAAATTAATAAAAACAAAATTTGTCCGATTTTTGGATAAAAGGAAGAAGTAATGAAATATTGATCAAAAACTAAATGGCGGCGTCACTAGTGTTTGCTTTTAACTTCTCCAAATTCATAAACTTTTTCGGTTTTAAAAAACTGTATAATATGCAACTCACCGTCAATAATGCTGTATTCAAGATTGGGTAATTGCCTAACAACTCCACTTCCTTAATACCAAGTATTCAATCATTCCATTGTAGTTTATTTATATTTAGTATTAGTATGTTTGTACTTAAATACTTTTAATGCAACTTGATAATAATAATTCTACATATGCAAAAAAAAAATTATAAATATTTTGAAAAATAAGAACTTAAAATAGTATCATTTTTGCATATGACAGTCCACGTTTTTAAAGTAATGTAACCTATCGGCGTATTGTAATTGTACACAAGAATGTGCTGAATAGAAATAATTTATATTAGATAGCAAATTGACGTGTGTATTGTTACAATACCAATTTAGCAGCTAGACTTATATGGAACCCTCCATATTATAACTAATAGATATTAGACTGTAACTGCATGTTACTCGACAGCTTTTGTATAAAGTATTATATTTATTACAATTTCGATATATTTTGTTACTTTGTAACTCTAAATGCAAATAAGTCGAACTAAATATGTAAAGAGTCTTAAACTAAGCTTAGTATTTACATATTATAGATTCCCCAGCCTATATTCAGCCCGTCTTAAAAGCATTAAAATATCTTAAATAAAGTTGGTATTTGAGTTACCAATTTTTTTTTGTATGAGGTATATTTGTAATGTTTACCATTTCATTTTAAACAGTGCGGGTTAATCTATAAATGTCTGTGTTGATTTTAATTTGTTGTAGGTACTTAATGTATCAGGCAAAATTTTTACAAACATGCCGAATATGAGCTATTTAAAAACTAATTTAAATTCGAAAGAAAACTTAAACCCTTTACTTATAAAACCACAAGCACACACAAGATTTTTTAAATTGACAAGTTCTGAATATGATTATGTAAGATTAAAAAAGTTAACTTATGTTTTTTATCTGTTCAATAATAGAATCCTTATAAGTGTGATAGTAAAAGCATTATGCTATGCATAATATAAGTGCAATTATCATCACCACATTTGTCATTTATTAACACCTCATAAAACAACAATTGTAATTATGAATTCGTAATTCACTCATTCCTACTTAAATCCCAGGCCTTGATCCGAGATCTCGATTGAGATTATTCAAATTAACGTTGGTCAAAACAAGGCCAAAATGGGTAGGTGTGACTTCGGTTCAAGAAGTTTCAAAAGAAAATGTTGGACGAAATGGGTTATTTGGAATCTCTACATTTTACAACCAAGGTTTATAGGAAGAAAATGTAAGATAAAGTCACCACAGTGGTTCTTTTCCCGTGCGTCATCACTTTTACGTCATCAAAATCGTATGAATCAAATCAAAATTACGAGACGAAAAAAGTCAAAACTAAGTTAAGTTCATAAAATGGACGTGCCTGCCTACCGTTTGACGTACCTACATAACATCACGAAAAATTATTATTTATTTTAAGTTTTGCCCGGCTTCTCTATTATCTAAAAGAAATTGACAAACAAAAAATGTTTATACATTTAATACTATTTTTAAAGCTTAAAATCTACAAAAGTTTGGTGTTTTATTGACTATTAAAATCGCAAAAGTCAAATTTTTAACATCTTTTCATTTAAGGGAATTTAGCCACTGCCGTAAACGTTTCAAAGAACTTTCACGGTTAGAATATTCAAAATAAATAAATTAGTTATTATAAAAATCCATAAATACTTACCGCCAAAACAGATGGTGGGTATAATTACCTCTAAAAAGAACTATTTTTAGAAACAGGAACAGTTCTAAGGTACACAGATTTACAAAATACGAATAAGATTGGCAGATCAAAATAAGGTTGACAATGACGTTCTAAAATACAACGGTTGTCAACTAAACAAATAAAGAAAGTAATTAACTGACGTTTATAGTTTTATCCTTTTCTAGCACGTTATATTATTGCGGAATTTTGGAGACGTTCTTTTATGCTTTTATTCAAACTAGTTACTGTAATAAACAAGGATGCAGAGTTATTAACCACGTCGAGTCCTGATCGTTGATTGATGACGCACGGGCAAAGATCCACTGTGGCAACTTTAGGAATGTTCGTAGTACAAGCTATGTTTACAATCTTGGGTTTGTTAGAAATTTGTTAGATAGAAATAAAAAGTTTCTTATTTCATTTGTTGACTTTACCTTTTTGTGTAAGCCACTCACCGCCATTCAATGTTTGAGAAATAAAAAGACACTGCTTTTCCTAAAAATGTTGGATAATCTTTAATGCATTTCCTATTTTCTTAGAGTAATTTTACATAATCTTGAGATGGGCTGGATATACCGTATTTACTTATTTGAAACTAGATTTTTAAATTACTACTATGATAGTGACTAACCTTTTTTAGCTTTAATATTGATATGCTTTTGTGCTAGTAAATAAGACGGAGAACAGTAAAATTTCTTATGCAATACGCAGAGGAACAAAGGCATATTTTTAAATTGTATTTTTATTTGTGTTCGACAATGAATACTCAGTCTAAGATTTTCGAGGCATTTTGGAAACTAGGTTTTAACATAAATTTTAAATGTAAAATATCAACAAACATTTGTTATATTTAAGATAGCACAGTAGTTACATATTTTCTTTTCATTTTCTTTTATGTAAATAAGTATGATACTAAAACCTTTATAATTTGTTAGGCTTGTTTAAAACACGGGGCTCCTAGCGAGAGAGTGTCAAGTTTATGTGCAAGAATCCAAACAAAATATTTTTTTTACTATCGACCATCGCTGGTTAAAAAATGGCAGCTCGTAAAGGGCCGTTTAAATTCGAAATTCGACCTGTAATGGTATATGGAAGAGCTCCAAATGCCGCCCATAGTCTGAATAACCGAAAATACGGACCACTTGTTTAAATTGAAAGTAACACAAAGTTGGTCAACATGACCACTCATTGCAGTTTTATGTCCTTTAAATTTCCCACTACTAGGTAACCTAAAGCACATATTATTGACTATTAATTAGACTTGGTATCACTTCCGGTGTGACCGAACTACATCTTAAATGTAGATCCTTAAAAGCGAAGCTATGGCGGCCGTTTTTATTCCTAGGGGGTTCTTGTTTCTCCCCTTGAAATTTCTGAACACCCAGTAGTTAAAAACTTCAATAATTTACATACTATCCACAAATCTATTTTCGCTACAATATCTGGGTGCAAAAATGCAGTTACAAAAGCAAGATTATTCCAAAAATAATATACAGTTTGTCCGCGGATAGGGTTTACAATAGCACAAATGAAGGAAACATTTCATTTTTCGGGAAAAAGTCATTCCTGATAAAAAGTTTTGCTCGTAAAAAAAATGCAAATCACGAAGAGAAAATTTTGATTTTTATACAGGGTTCGCCAAAACTTCAAAAACATGATTTTTCTCCAACTACCTTTATTTTTCATTTTTGACCAAAATACCAATTAGAAAACTTATTTACAATAACGTTTCTAATTTAAATCCGAGATTTAAAATAAATCTTCGATTTTTTTAGTTTGTTTCATTTTTAGAGGTAAATGGAAATTTTGCTGCTCAATAAAAAAATTAATATAAAATTTTCATAATGGGTAAAATGTGTTGAATATGAAGGGGGAGTGTTTGAATAGCAAATTATGAAATAATTATTTGTTGTTATTTTAAGATTTTTATGTGTTATTTCCGGGGTCATTTCATTTGTGAAATTAAAAATAAATATTTCTGGTAACACCAAAAATCAGTTTTTGAAACTTTTTGATACCCCTCTGTCATTGATAATGCACGTATTTCGACCGCTAATGTTATCCAAAAAAAAATTCTTTTACCTCTAAAAATAAAAAAATCGAAGATTTATTTTAAATCTCGGATTTAAATTACAAACGTTATTCTAAATAGGTTTTCTAATTGGCATTTTGGTCAAAAATGAAAAATAAAGGTAGTTTACTCTTGAAGAAAAATCATGTTTTTGAAGTTTTGGCGAACCCTGTATAAAAAATCAAAATTTTCTCTTCGTGAATTGCATTTTTTTTACAAGCAAAACTTTTTATCAAGAATTACTTTTTCCCGAAAAATGATATTTTTCATTCATTTGTGCTATTGTAAACACTATCCGCGGACAGTCTGTATAAAAACGTATGTTTCAGTGAATATGGGATAGATTGTTTAAATTATATTAGATTAACGTTAGAAAAAGGACTCTTTATTCACTAGAGTACTTGACACTCTTGACCCAAGACACCAAACCATGTCCATTCAAAAATTTGTTTATAGTAATTTCATATCAAAATTTTTCAAGAATAAATCGCTACATTTAAACGTTTTGTGCTTAAACATAAATAAGTGTAGCTTAACGTGTACAGAGAGAGAAATCTACATTTGCAGGTCTCTATTAAAAATATAAAACCTTTAGACGACATTCAAAGGGTAACCTTACCAAAAGTGTGTTTGTGCTGAAAGATCTATTTCGTACTAAAAATTATCTTTAATAACTTTATCCTCGATTTTGTGAAATAAAATTTTGTTAGGTTAGTTTAGTAGATATATTAATGTTTTGTGGCCATGTAATTTTAAATTTAATGTAATAAACTAATTAATAAACATTTTAAATGTTTTATTATTATAGAAATTTTATTGAAATTAACACAAAACGATAGTTGTGTGTTTTAAAATCAATTTCTAGATAAATAGACGTTGTTACAGTTGTATTCATAAAAAAAGCTTACACGAATTAGAATGAGAGAAAACCTTAACCTGATGTGCGTAAAACCGGCTTATCGCATGTTAAAGGTTATTAAAAATGCAAAGCGCTGGGCGTTAGTTCAATAGAATAACAAAAATTAAATTTTTTAATTTATAATATATCTTAACCGTTTTGTAAAAATTACAATAGAAACAAAAAAGGTTTAACAAGAATAAATAAAATCTAATATCTGGTCATATATCGCTGTTTTTCTATTACTTGAGCCAGTCTATTCGGAATTGATTGAATTATATTTGGATCGACCTCTTCCCAGCACGCATGTATTATTTCCCATAAATCTTCTGAATTTTGTGGCCTAAAATTTCGATTATATATTTTTTTTACGATTATACCCCAAATATTCTTATCGGGACTATAAGCGACCCAAGGCAGCACTTCCACATTATGGGTTTGAAACCAGGGGTTACAGCATTGGCAGTGTGGACTGGACAATTATCTTGTTGAAATATGAAAGTATTATTGGGATATAATTGCTCAGCAGATGGTAACAATATGTTCTCTAAAATGTTAATGTAATTTTCGGCATTAAATCTTCCCTCTATTCGCCAGCACGCCAGCAAACAGCAGGTCCATGAACACTTATCCAGATATCCAGCCCCATACATTTACAGAGAAACGCTCAGGTCTAGAAGTAAGGAGGTTAGTATTTCGCTCTTCAAACCTGGTATTGTTTGGGGGGTACACACGAATTTGTCCGTTATAAGTCGACTGGAACGTCTTTTCATCAGTAAAATGACACTGTTCCAAAATTGAGGATTGCGGTATATAAAATTTAAAGCCAAAATAATCCTTGATTGTCGCTGTTCTTCGGCAAGAAACATTTTTTTCGCAGCTTAGTTCAGATTTCTGGACTCTTCTGCTGGATGTAGGTTAGGAGGCAGGAAATGCTGTATCAATAACAGCATCCCTTGCAGCTGCAAATGGGTTATTTCCTAAATATCCCAAAAAGCAGCATCCTGCTCAGGGTTGGAACGTTTGGGACGACCTGAACCAATTTTCCTCTTTAAGGGGCATTCTTCTTGTTCCCAGCGTTGCTTAATTTTCAATATAGTTTTTATTTCTATAATACGACTGCGCTACAGCACGGATTGACCATCCTTCTTCGATTCTTGATACAATTTGAGCCTTTTCAACTTCTGACAACTGACTAGGCATTTCTATGTTCTTTTGTAAAAGTTTATCAAACGTTACCACCATGCAATTCAAAATTAATTACACCGACGCCAATGCTATGACGTGTGATAACCTCCAATAAACAATCATTTAGACGAGCCGGTTTTACGCAAATATGACAAAACTTACCTCTCATTCTAATTCTTATACGCTTTTTTTATGAATACAACTGTACTTATAAGGTAATATACAGGGTGTTACAAATTCGACGATCATCATTGTGGTCATGCAAATGGTAAGAGATACAGCGAAGTTTACATTGAGGCAAAATTGCGTAATTTGGACATTACCAAACAAGTAGTCGAAATATTCGGAAAACTCGTTTCGGTTTTTATTTTTTTCTATATTTACTGAGATCGCGAAAAACTAATTTTACATTTCCATTGCTGCTTTTTATTTCCCATAACATGTCGCTATTCGATATTGATGTTTAGACTTTCGGGTACAATCAACAGGTATCTATTTAAATAATTGCAGTTTCGTAGACATTGTGTTTAATAAAATAATAGTGTAATACTACTTCAATCAAGTATCAACGTTTTGGCCCCAATAATAACATCTTCAATTTTTACCGTCGTAAACGGTAGCAGATACATCTAAGATTAAAAGGGGCTGCAAAGGTGCACATTTGAAGCCGACTAACATGCTTTTGGAAATTTCCGAGTACTTTCGAAGATATATTCGTGAAAGACCGAACATTGTCGTTTGTGTATTCTTATGGCGTTATTTACAAAGACGGAGGCACAAGTTTTATATTTTCATTCATTACTTCTCTATTCCTACCACCAGTTGACGTGCCGCGATTTGAAGTCCAACGCCGAAGTTTCTTCTTCAGGATTGCTGTTTAAACAAGCCCTTATCCTTTTTCTTACATTTTGAAACCCTTTTTCATTCATTTAAACGCGATTTGCGTCAAGATAAAGTTTGAAGATGTTATTATTGGGGTGAAAACCATTGATATTTAATTCAAGTATTATAGCATTTTATTAGACACGAGGTATACGAAACTGCAATAAAAAATATAGGTCCATATTAAAAAATGCACTGGCTGCAGTTCACACTTGAAACCGGTTAGAGACACTAACTAACCGAAACGTTGCGTCAAGCAGTCAATGGAAATTATTTGGTAATATTTCATTGTCTATCACCTTCAAACAAACGAGCAAGACCTTCCTTTATTTTTCAGTTTGTTACCAACTCAGGAAAAGTGGCGCATTCAACAAAAAATTATCTATACTGACCCAATGAGGGGGGAGGGGATCTACAGGGTGACTGGTAAGTAGACGTTGCCTTTGGGGAGGTGTTTGTAGAGCCTATTTGCAATTGGATTAACCATACTACCCTCTATTCAAAACCCACTGGATTTTGAGATATTTTCATGTTTATGTTTTTTCGAAATTCTCGTAAGTTTTCGTTTTTGCCCCTGTATTTTTATTTCTTTTACTTCTTTGCTATACTTCTTGCCTTATAACCTGCACTAGTGTGTCAGCTAACACGTAAAATTGGAACATTTACAAAAAGTATTTCTTTAATTTCAAATTCTCAGTAGTCATAGTACAAGAATTTCGAAATCTAAATTTTATGTTGGTAATACTATTTTTTATCAAGACAACAAAAATTTTGCAAACTGTCATTTTTTGATTTATTGACCCATTTTCACCACGAGATTCTAAAGTTATTTTAGCGATATGAGATTTGAAATTGGACGGAATACGTTGTGTGATCCTTGTACATTCGGTACATATACAGAGCGTTCGGAAATTCGGGAGATTTTGCTACTTTTTTCGAATTACAAAAGACGTGATTTTACGTCACGGCATTGCAGTTTAGTATAGGGAAGATGGAAAATTCAAATAAAGTTGAAGTTAAAATCGACATTGGAAGGTTAGTAGATTGAATTTTGGATAGGATTTGGCAGAAAATGATAGATAGCTTGAAGCATCTACAAAAGATTGATTTATAGATTTATGCAACCAACATACATGACTGTTATCCACACAGAATAAAAAAGTAAGTTATCAAGCTAGTTTTCCTCTGCGAAAAATGGGTTTTCTCGTAAATCACAAAGGCTTCCGGTCAAACCGGAAGTATCATATTTCCTACATCCGGTTTAACCGGAAATTGACAATCTTGGAAAGATAATAAAAATCGAAGATAGGGACATGTAAGCCGTTTTGCTCTTAGACGTACAGTTAAAAAGCTAGAAGCTGTCAAAGTTCAAAAATGTCATTTTTCAAGAGACAATATCTCGGAAACCATTAAGCATAGACTAATAATGCTTTTATTAAAAAATAATTATAATTTTATGTAGAATTTAAAAATTAAATAATATATAGGGTGTTCCATTTAAAATATCGAAGTGGCTATTATTTTTGTGTGGAAGCGGCAACACTGTATTGTTAAAAATATTTTAGATAGGTAGAGCGTGTCCGTTTATGTAAACGACCAAATTTTCAGAACGATTCCTTTACTGGTTCGTCAGAAACGTCTAACGTTCCATCCACCGTGAATCACCCTGTATAGAGTCGTCGAATTGTAACAATAGGGCAGCCGATGATTTAGAATAAATCTTTGGACAGTGGCGGTCGTTAAGGTTTTTATTTATGAAATATAAATTCCTTTTGTTTCCTGCCCGTGTTTTAAATAAATTATACATAGTAAAAACGTTATCTCATTTAGTTCTAGTCGATACTATACATTAACAAAATAAGGTGATAGTGAAATCGTGTATCGTTTTAAGAGAACGGGTCTGCCAAAAAATTCTACTATTTTAACCAATTGTTTTAATGGAGCTACCTGTCCCCTTAAATTGTAATTTTATAGTACGTTCTTATTTTCATTTTTTTTTTGGTTTCTATACAATGTGACCAGTAAAGTCCGCATCATATGGAATTTTTTTTTATTAATAGCTTTATTTGACTTTGGCATCAAGTTCTGCTTCGATCGATATGAAAATTAAGCAAAAAAAAATAGTAGTCACGTGATTCGCATTATCTGTCAAATTTTAATTTTTTCCAAAAAATAATTCAACAGTATTTCTGAAAATATCGAAAAAAGTTATTAGAAAAAGTTTTTTTAAATGCAGTTTCTAGCCCACATGCATAAGATAATTTTGATTTTTTACCAATCACTAAAATTTATTTTCCACTTAATGAACACTTTACTGATGACACTGTGTTCTTTTTTCTCTTAATATTAAGGTGTATTACTTTCAGACACAAACTACGTTTTTAAAAATACTTATTTTATGAAGTTACCTAGTAGAAAAACACACATTTAATATGGTGCTCATTTAAAGAAAATGTATCTGAAATAAAGCATTGTCAAAAGTAAGAAGTTTTATGTATGTTGCGTTGAGTCTTATTTTGCAAAAGTGGTGCAATTTACAAAATATGGGTAAAAAATTAAAATTATCTTATGCAGCTGAAATTTTGCATGTGGGCTAGAAACTGCATTTAAAAAAAGAATTTTCGATACTTTCAAAAATAACCCCACTTTTAAATTATTTTTTGGAAAAAATTAAAATTTGACAGATAATGCGAATCACGTGACTACTATTTTTTTGCTTAATTTTCATCTCGATCGAAGCAGAATTTGAAGCCAAAGTCAAATTTTAAAAATTTGTATATTTAACTGAATTAATTTTATTTAGGAAGGGCTAAAGTTCCAAAATTTCTTTTCCTAAGAAGCCTATAGATTGTTGATTCACTAACTGCCGTCATATTAGCACATACCGATACTAGGTTTCTGACAGTACTAGACGGTGTTTGGTGCACAAGTGCATCTTGTACATTTAAAACTATTATCACAGAATATATAGCAAGCTATATATTCTGTGCTATTGTCTTTGCTTTTAGGTCTAGCACACCCTTACAAAACACTGGGGAATAATTATTCGCCATTTTTGTATTATTTATATAGTGACCGGCAAAGAGTTCGCAACATATGGGAAAAAATTTTATTAGCGGAATATTGAAAACTCTTTTTTGGGGATTGGATGTGCATGTCCCATAACCTTAAAATCGATTTTGACTTACGTCACGTGACCAATGGTATGGCGGGAAAGTTAAAAAAACCAATATGAAATCATCATAAATCAGATAAGTTGATGAGATATCGAAAAAATTCCAAGAATAAAAAGTGTTTAGAATTCCATTAGAACCTTAAATACAATGTTTGGGATATCCACTTGAAAAAACATAAAATCGAATATTTTTGTAAATATTTTTTTACCGAATTAAAAATTTCCATACTTTTCCTTTCTTAAAGCTTCATTAAACTAAAACTGACATCTGGTGACCACAACTAGAAATATTCTTTTGTTTTTCTGACAATTTGGAGCAATAATTCAACAAATTCGTTTACACTTGGATACCAGCTGTTGCAATAGTCTATTTCTAATAACCTTATCGATATTTTTTATATCGAAATATTCTATTATGTTAAGAAATTACTAAATTCATTAATTGTGGGGGTTCTTAAAAAACCAGGTTTACAAAAAGCGGCCCTTTAGAAA
Source organism: Polydrusus pterygomalis (assembly GCA_963969555.1). Classification (NCBI taxonomy): domain Eukaryota; kingdom Metazoa; phylum Arthropoda; class Insecta; order Coleoptera; family Curculionidae; genus Polydrusus; species Polydrusus pterygomalis. The sequence goes on from OZ018379.1 coordinate 30,523,722, forward strand.
TGTTGAACATTTGGAACAAATAATTAGACACTGTGTAGACCTAATAACTCCCGAAATGCTAAGAAATGTTTCAAAATAAATGTATCTCGAACAATATTATGTAGGTATGGAGCGAAATGGCGGTCATACCGAGTTTTAATACTCGTATAAATTTTTTAATTTAGGTTAATTTTGGTGTTATCAGTATTAATAAAATTATTTAATGCTTATTACTAATATAGTTTTTGACTCAAATTGTTGTTTATTTGGCTCAATAAAATAATTTAAATTTTTATTAATTTTTAGATTTTTTTAAATATTTCTGCGAAATTCAAAATTATTTTTTATTATTTATTATTTGGATTAATGAATTTAAGGATTTCTTAACATAATAGAATATTTCGGTATAAAAAATATCGATAAGGTTATTAGAAATAGACTATTGCAACAGCTGGTATCCAAGTGTAAACGAATTTTTTGAATTATTGCTCCAAATTGTCAGAAAAACAAAAGAATATTTCTAGTTGTGGTCACCAGATATCAGTTTTAGTTTAATGAAGCTTTAAGAAAGGAAAAGTATGGAAATTTTTAATTCGGTAAAAAAATATTTACAAAAATATTCGATTTTATGTTTTTTCAAGTAGATATCCCAAACATTGTATATAAGGTTCTAATGAAATTCTAAACACTTTTTATTCTCGGAATTTTTTCGATATCTCATCAACTTATCTGATTTATGATGATTTCATATTGGTTTTTTCAACTTTCCCGCCATACCATTGGTCACGTGACGTATGTCAAAATCGATTTTAAGGTTATACATGCACATCCAATCCCCCAAAAAAGATTTTTCAATATTCCGCTAATAAAAATTTTTCCCATATGTTGCGAACTCTTTGCCGGTCACTGTATAATATACACACAGGCTTTTGATAACACGTTAAAAATAAAACTAAACTACCTCACTTGAAATTGGAAATATTCTATGACATAAGCCACCTACCTGTATACCTATGCAATAATAGATAATTTAATTACTTATGATCAGGTAAGTACCTGTTATTGTTATGCTTATGGTTTATTGAGGTCTTACGACTCATGACCCTCAGTTGTACTGTCAGGCTTTAAGAAACAGAGTATAATTATTGGCATAACCACATAACTTAAAAAATAACTAGATAATTACGTTATTTATAATTCTGTCAGCTACTTAGCCTTTTTCTTGTACGTTTATGTGTCGGTAAAGTCTGATAGATGTTTGGTCAAACGGGTTTAAGTAAAATGGTCTGTTTGAGCTTACTTATACATTATATTTAATCAAATCGTTATACTGAAATTATTTTATAAATTGGTTATTCTTACTTAATATTTTCATTTAAACATCGGCTAGTGACTTGTAGTAAGTTTGTAGATGTTTACTGATGTAGGAGCATCCGATTACGGAATACTGAAGCATTCACTTAACGAGTGTATAGGACGTGTTTATTTCATACTGTGCTCCCAATGTTTTGGAGTTCTGTTTTCATCTCATGTAATTCCTGGTCCGCAAAAAATTATCGGTCAACCTTTCTCAATACAAGAGATGGGGTTAGTTTCCCAGAAACCTTTTAGGCTCTAATACTGTAACATCTGTTTTACCAATCTGAATTTAATAATGTAAACCAGCACAGTATGAAATAAAACAAGTAATCGTTTGGTTTGTCTTAGCGAGAGTTTGTCTTAGAGATCCTATTATTTGTCCTCTTTTTCTTTGTCACTTCGGCTTTCTTTTTTGATACCTAAAAAACAAATTCAACTGGAAATTTTTAAAATTTAATAAATATTTTTGCTCGTTCTTATAAACTCCACGTCCAGTATCTCCAAAACTCTCAGAATTTCGAAAAAAATTTGGAAATTAAACTTTAACATCCTGGATATCATTAATAAGCAACATTTTAATAAATTAGATCGTGTGTAAAAATATTGGCAACATATCAAAAAAAATTTTTATCTGTGATTTTAGGACAACGATTCTACATAAAAAGTTTCGCTTACCTTAAAAGTCCTATCCGCGAAAAAATCACTAATATAATGTATAAAGGGGTAAAAAAATAAGAAAATGTGCTAAAATGCTAAGAGTAAATTAACATTAATTTACATGTTATTAGAAAAAAGTTTATGTCGAAACGTCAAATAACAGTCATTGACAAGGAAATAGTAATTTACGTTACAAGACCTTTCAGGTCGAGACAGCTTGGAGAGACCTGCAAAACACTAATTTTCGGTTGCCTGACGAACAATATTTTTTTTAAGACCGATACACATTTAATTCTTTATTTTATTTTCTTTTATATTATTTTTAAATGCGTCTTATGACTTCTCGTAACGGGCTTTTGATTTTACTGGCTATATATCGTAAGTCGCTATCCTCGCTGCTTCCAAAATTTCTTCGGGTATCTCATTTTCCGTGTCGGATAATTCAAAATCTGAATTCATATTTTTAAATTTGCGCACTCGCGAAACAAGTTTGACATAAACAACAAATTAAAAGTCAACAAACTATCACTCGACAATGCATCGAAATGTTGTTATATTAGTAACGAAATCAAGGTAGATTGTATTATCCAAGAGCGATTGGAAAAATGAAAAAACAGGGACCGGAAAAATCTTTTGCAGGTCCCTCACGTCCATTTTCCGGTCTTAATCGACAAAACGTTATTTTCTGGACGAAAAATTGTCCAGAAAGTGTATATTTTCTGGTCGGTAACATATGTTAATCTGTTTCAACAAATTGGCCGGCAAGGTCATCAAACCCTCACCCCTGTAGATTGCTACCTGTGGGGAAGAATAAAAGAAATTATTTAAAAGTACAGAGCTGCAAATGGCAATGAATTGAAAAACAGAATTACACAACCCTGCAAGGAAGCAAGGATTTGAAAACACTGTTCGACATATGACACCGGCGTATGTTGCGGATTTCGTGGGTTGATAGAATCAGGAACACAGAAGTACTGAACCGAATAAATAACCAAACAGTAGTTATATACACCATCAAAAAGAGAAAATTGGAGTACTTCGGACATATTCTGCGTAACACAAAGTACCAGATGCATGTTATGCAGGGCAAGATCGAAGGTAGAAGAGGCCCGGGTCGCCGAAGAACTTCCTGGCTGAAGAACTTACGGCATGGTATGGAACCATCATAAGGACACTCTTCAGAAGGGCAGTGGACAAAGTCCAAACAGCGCTGATGATCGCCAACGTTCGATAGGACACGGCACCATAAGAAGTTCGAAGATTCAGAAAAAACCTCATTGAATGCATTAAAAGGGTGGTGGCTAAGCTGAAGCCTGAATTTTCTTGTTTTTTTTTACCACTGCATGTGTATTATAATTGTGATTTTTTCGCGAATTATGACTTTTTGAGGTAAGCAAAACTTTTTATGAATAGTTTTTCTCCTAAAATCAGATATGAAGGTTTTCCATATGTTTCCAAAAAACCCACGATGTGTAATGTAATACGCAAAATATTAATCAAAATATAGGTACCAACCTTACCTGTATCCTCGCTTTCCATAGGTCCTTCGGAAGATGATCCTCCATAACCAGGCGCTGGCGGAGCCATGCCGTCATTTGGTGCAGCCTCTGTTCCATGGGGAGATGAATATGGATGAGATCGAGCCTGAAATTTAGAAAATCTATTTTATGCAAGATTAAGTGTTTTGCCAAGTGAAAATGGTTTAAGCCGGAAAAACTAGAACCAATGAAGATTCATGTTATTCTACAAATGCTTATTACCTTGAAGAAAATTATTTTCGTAGAGATACAAAAATTTTAAGATGCGTTGGGGAAAATGCGTTGATCTTGAATGCCTATACCACAAAAACGCTTACGTAACTTACCTGCGGATACTGTGGGTAACCTTGTGGAGGATAATGACCATAAGGAGCATATTGCGCAGGCGGATAGCCCTGTTGATGAGGCGGATAGTTAGTTTGCTGAGCAGCTGGGTACCCGTACCCAGAGTGCGGAGGCGGACGAGCCGGTAGAGGAACACCTTGTGTAGAAGCAACGGGGGCGGCTATAAAAACCATGAATTTATTTATTTGTTCAAAACCAGATCATCTTAATACAGCTTTTTTTATTATTATTACTCCCAACCAACTTTATAAGTTTATTACAGGAATAAATAAGTATATAAACATAACTAACAGTTATTACTCTAACTTAGAAGAAAAGACAATTAAAAAAAATGTTCGTTTTGTATAAACGTTTGATTAACTCATTAAGAAAAATTTATATTAGGAAATATTTTTTTAAATTAAATTTAAATAACGGTAGTTTTTTTAATGTTTTATTACGTAGTGTATTAAAAGCCCATTAATTATCGAATATTAGAAAATGCACCCTCAAATTAATAAGCTGTAATTTCGGTAATAATGAACCAATTTTGAACTTTTTTTTTAAATTATAGATATAAGATTCTAGTGTTTAGGGCTGAGTAGTTTGCGTCCTGACACGTCTTATTGTACGGGGTAGCGCATAAACTCTAGATGCATGTAAATTTCCTTAAATTTAAAACTGACATATCTTACATACAAATTGAATTTAATTTATTTTTTAAACGAAAGCAATTAGACATCTATCTGCGCTAGAAACTGGCCAAAAAGTTTCGCCATGCCACTAGAGGCAAAGAAAAAAATACGATTTCTTCGAAATAAATTCTGTTGCCGAAAAAATGTTTCGTAAATAATCAATGAGTCATTTTATCGCTTTTGGCTTTTAAATTTAGAATAAAAAACATGTCAACAAATAAAGTCTAAAATACAGGGTGGCACGCAAAAACTTTTCAAAAAATTCGTTCACAGAATGTATCCCTGACTTTGTATTTGTATTATTAATTTTAAGCAATTCAATTAAATGGTTAGATATTTCCGTAGCACTTTGTATTATAGACTTTATTTGTTGACATGTTTTTTATTCTAAATTTAAAAGACAAAAGTGATAAAATGACTCATTGATTATTTACGAAACATTTTTTCGGCAACAGAATTTATTTCGAAGAAATGGTATTTTTTTTCTTTGCCTCTAGTGGCATGGCGAAACTTTTTGGCCAGTTTCTAGCGCAGATAGATGTCTAATTGCTTTCGTTTAAAAAATAAATTAAATTCAATTTGTATGTAAGATATCTCAGTTTTAAATTTAAGGAAATTTACATGCATCTAGAGTTTATGCGCTACCCCGTACAATAAGACGTGTCAGGACGCAAACTACTCAGCCCTAAACACTAGAATCTTATGTCTAATTAAAAATTGGTTCATTATTAACGAAATTACAGCTTATTAATTTGGGAGTGCATTTTTTGAATATTCGATAATTAATGGGCGTAGTGTATTTTCGGGTAATAGTTATTTATGTACCAAGGCAGTAAAGTGATTCTTTATCGGACGAGTCTGAAATTATGAGATGAGCGAGCAAAGCGAGTGAGGCGAATAACAGGCGAGTCGATAAAGACACTTTACTGACGTGGTGCATACAAAATATTATCGCCAACCGTTCAGAATTTATAATATAAAAAATTAAGGTATAACTCATCGCAATAAATCGCGAGAAAACTATTATCGATCTGTAATAGGGTAAAGCGTGACAGTGACAGACGATTTTTGATTAATAAATGTCAAAGTCACTAATTTGCGGAGGGTAATAGTGTATATTAAAGTACACGTTTCATAAGAAGCGGTTTTAGCGCACGCGTCTATTTTAAAAAACGAGCCACGAAGTGGCGAGTTTTTTAATTGACACGTGCGCTAAAACGCCTTATGGACCACGTGCTTTATACTATTTTTTCTATTTGTAGTTTTTTCAATAAAAAATACATATTTAAAAAGAAAATAAATCCTTTAAATTTTTATGTCTAAATTTTATGTTGGTAATACTATTTTTTACCATTGTAACCTCTGGACAACAAAAATTATTTTGCGAACTGTCATTTTTTGATTTATTGACCCATTTTCACCACGAGATTCTAAAGTTATTTTAGCGATATGAGATTTGAAATTGGACGGAATACGTTGTGTGATCCTTGTACATTCGGTACATATACAGAGCGTTCGGAAATTCGGGCGATTTTGCTAATTTTTTTTGAATTTCAAAAGATGTGATTTTACGTCAATTTTTCAATTTTTCAATTTCAATATTACCAAAATCAAATAAAGAAAAAACGCGTATCGAAATAGCTTCATTATGAACTTCATTTCAAGTTCATAATGAACTTATTATGAACGTCAAATAGAAAAAAGGTATTTATCTGCCGCATTTGCGGCAGGTAAAGTATTTTATTTTACAATAGAATAAAGTGTTCGTTTACTTCCGGAAATCACTCTGATAATGTACGGCTTTACTGACGGTTGACGATAAAATATTATATATTATTAATCCATTATAACAATGACCGTTTTCCAAAGTTGGTGTTTATTTTAATAGTTTGTAAAAAATTAGTTTGTCTAGTATCATGCCTGTCAAGATCATGAACTTTTGTAAACGTTATGTTAGAAATGTTTTGTTTTTAAAGTAAAGAATGAATAAATATGCAAATTTTTACATTATATAAATTATTTATATCTAGGTATTTATTCGGTTTATATAAATTTATTGTTGGTTCTAAATGCGGAAGTCTGTGAATACATTTAATAATTTTATTTTGTAGTTTTAAAGGTTTTAGTACTATCGAATTGGCTGAACCCCAAATAGAAAATAAGGTACTGAATTTTTGAATATACTAACGCATGATAAATATTTTTTAAATAATTTAAAGACATACAATGACGAATTTTAAAGAAAATTTCATAAATTTATTTTTAACCAATTAGAAGGCTCCTTTTTGTTTACGTTGCTTATAGCAACGAGAGACTATCGCGATAGTTTATAGCCTATTAACCTAATGAAATTAATAAGTGATAATTTTTCTTGGTTATACTACTACGACTTAATTTTAATTCAAATGTCAAGTCATTTCGAAGTGACAGGTGAGACAAACCAGCAAGTGACAATCAGTTTTTTAGTCGTACCCGTGATATTTATTGTTACAATAATATTGTGTAAAAAATTATTCGTTTTGGTAATGAATCAGCAAGTTCGATTGCTAAAGAAATTGAGCAGAAGTTGATTTTACTTATTAGTAACTAAGGTTTATTACTAAAATTTTACAACATTAAAAGAAACTCCAATTTATGATATTTTCTTACCGAATCTCCCACGCAGCAGAATTAATTCCCGATAATTTTTTTCTCGGTTTCACTCATGTTTTTGTTGATAGAAAATTTCCCTCGTCTTCGACTCGGGATAATTTTCTATTAACAAAACCATTCGTGAACTTAAAAAAAATTATCGGTAATAATTCTGCTGCTAGGGAGATTGTAAGTGAATATCTCAATTAACGGAGAAATGTAAGTTCGAATATGTTCTACGTGTTTTCTCCAACTTAAATTTTGATCAATACATAAACCTTAAAATTTTATGTTATCTTTGTAATTAATATTTTCCGATTAATTATTGGTTGCTTCTCCATATATAGTATTTGTTTAGCAATGTACAGGGTCATTCCCTATATATTGACTCATATGCTAGCCGCTTTATTAATAGAGATATCAAAAAAACTAAAAGGAAGAAAGTTGTAGATCTTGATCTTAACTTTTTTTTAAAATTATTAGAAAAAAACAAAAGACTGTTGAAACTTTAAAATTTTAGCACACAATTTTTTTTTAAATGGGACACCCTATATATTATTACATATTTGGATAGAGCTTTTTTTCCCGATTTCAAAATTATATAGTTTGACACATTTCTGACAAGCCGTTTAGGAAATATTTAAATTAAGTTTTGCTTTAAATATTTATATTAAAATCACATATTATGGGCTACATCTAATCCCCATAGTATAGCAGAAATAAAATTCCAAGGTAGGAAAAGCTTGCATGTTTGGCGCGGTATAGTGAAAAATAAAATTATTGGCCCTATATTTTATGAGGGCTCCCTTTCTGGACAAAGGTATCTGGCATTTCTTCACAACGAAATAGAAGCTCGTTTAGAGGATTTGCCAGTCAATGAATACTATCAGATGATCTGACATCAAGATGAAGCTCCGCCACATAACATGGTCCCCGTGACAGAATATTTAAACAACCGCTATGACGACTGGTTAGAAAGACACGGCACCATTCAATGGCCACCCAACAGCCCCGATCTTACTCCATTAGATGCTTTCCTATGGGGTTATCTAAAAAATCAGGTATATGCCGAGAGAACCACAAACTTGCAGCAATTGAGACAGAAAATTACCCATGAAATCGAAACGTTAAATGCTATTAACAAATTGGAAGATGATTATATTGATTGTATAGATAGAAATAGCGGTTATATTCAGCAATTGTAATTATTTTATTTTGTAGATGTTATTCCCAATGGTTAAATTAATTAATGAATTATAATATACTTCGATTCATCGTTTAATTCATTCATAGCTACCCCGATTTTAATATAAATTTTTAAAGCAAAACTTATTTTAAATATTTCCTAAACGGCTTGTCAGAAATGTGTCAAACTATATATTTTTGAAATCGGGAAAAAAAGCTCTATCCAATTATGTAATAATATACAGGGTGTCCCATTTAAAAAAAAATTGTACTAAAATTTTAAAGTCTTTTGTTTTTTCTAATAATTTTTAAAAAAAGTTAAGATCAAGATCTACAACTTTCTTCATTTTAGTTTTTTCATATCTCTATTAATAAAGCGGCTAGCATATGGGTCAATATATAGGGAATGACCCTGTACATAAATGAAGATTTATTAAATTTAATTATTTAATTTTAATTTATAAGATTCTAACCAGTCAAATATAATTTTTAAATCTTTTTTGATAATTTAATTGGATGTCCGTAATATTCTTAGCATAATAAATAATTGTTGTGTCGTCGGTAAAAAGTTTAATTTGTCCATATAATTTTAATGTAGGTCCTAGAATGGAACCTTGTGGTACTCCACGTTATTGTTTAATAGGAACTAATATTACTTCCTATTTTATTATATTAAACTTGATAGGTACAGGCACGTAAATAGCTTTTTTTCCTGGGAGGGGAGGATTTTATTTCGAAGGGGGTGGGATTTTTATTTCAAAATAAATTTAGCTGATTACCTGCAGGATATTGCTGAGGATATGACTGAGGCGCCACTTGTGATGGCGGCATCATTGAAGGTGGATGGGAGGAGCCCGACACTTGGCTTGGTGGCGGTTGAGCATGAGAAGAATGGCTGGGATGCGACATTCCACTAGGTGATCCAGAGGGAAGAGGCATGGCATGACCTTGCTAAAAACAAAATTAAGTTTTGTTGTACTTACGTAAGATCAACAGTACAATTTTGTTGTAGTGTTTAACTTTACGCGTTTTTAGTATTTCTAGGTATATTGTGACAAAGACTCGATAACATAAAAACGCAAAGTCGTATACAAGACTGTTCTTACCGGTGGCACCGGCGGCATTTGAGGAGGGTTAGCGTGTACAACTTGACCAGCAGGTGGATGTAATGGATGTTCTCCTCCAGAATGTACCTGCTGTAGTGGCGGGGGCACCGGTAAAGAAGCGCCTTGTGAATGATCAGGCTTATCGGCATTCCCCGACTGTGAAACAGAACCATTTACTGGAGGAGCAGAGACTGAAATGATTTCCATTGGTTCCGGCTAAAATAAAAATTGAATTAACCAAATATTCAACTGGAGACAAAGTTTAGACACAGTAATAAGTAAAACTAAAGCAGTATGAACAATGTTAAAATTTATAAAGTTAACAAGCTTTAATAACTCTGTAAAGAATTAAGGCCTGGTACTAGGTCCTGATTAGATTTCAGAATATTTTTAAAAAAATTAAAAATTCTAAAAACATATTTAGACAACGAATCGTACCTCCGTGTTATCATGGTCGTTGTGCTGAGTGAACGCACTTGTATGTTCGGCAGTTCCGTTCTGTATGACCTTTTTAGATACATCTTGAGTTTTTGATCTTTCTTTTTTAAGTATTTCATATTGCCTCTCGACCATTTTCATAAAGGCTTCTTCGTCTACTGCAGGCTTGCAATGCTAAAATTACCAATAATAAACCCTGTATTACTGTCAAGTAAAAAGCTTAAAACTAACAACAGCAAACCATCAATACAAAAACAGGGTAATATACGAGTAAATGGATGGAAAAAATAAAGGGTGGTAACAGAGTCGCTTGATGAATTTGAATGCCACCCTACAAATTTATTTTAAGTATTATTGCCCTTATAATAAACATTTAGAGTTGGTTGTTTGTTTTTAAAAGCTTTAAGTATCCCACAGACTACAGCTTTGCTGGCTGGACGAACAGTCTGTTTGTACAAAAACGGCACACAATGTTTTATAATATGGGTAGCAGTGTAAATTCTTACTTTCAGTGAAAATACTGTACATGCTGATTGACGAAAGAACGGGCAAATATCAATATTCTATCTTGGATCAAGAATACTATAATTTCCCCAAATCAAAACTAAAATTTAACATGAACGGGTCAATCTAATCACTATAAATTAAATACGCCATACTATCTAAAAAAAGCTATTACCGTGCGAGCAAAAATTATTTGCATCAAAGAGGGCCTTGCATCGAAGGACGTAATGCTTAGCCGTAGAGCTTAATACCTGTCGGGTGTCAGTAACTACCTGAATTAACAATCAATCAGTTATTCCGTCATCTTTGACAGTCGTTACAAGTAATTTGATTCATCGCTAATTTTTCCAATTTCTTGAACAATTCACACAATGGGCTTTACGGAACAGCACAAAACATTCGTATTTTCGAAACGTGATTAGAGTAAATGGTGAGTAGCAATACAATCCGGGTTTGTGCATGGACGATGCTTTTATTGCTGAGGATTTTTATCATTGCCTAAAAAGAACCGTGGCTGTGTTAAGGGAAACAGGTTCTATACAACACAAAGAAGGAGCAGGAAGACCATCTGTAAGAACAGAAGAACTTGTTGCAAACGTTCGTGAAATAATGCAAAATACGCCAAAAAATTGTATAAGACACCTGTCCCAAGAAGTGGGAAGATCTTATGGAACATGAAGGATTATTCTTAAGAAGCAGCTAAATTTACTATAAAGTGCAAGTATTTCAAGAAATACAAGCCGCAGATTTTGAAAGACGCAGGAATTACTCTCAATGGTTTACCCAAAATTTATTGGAAAGAAATGATTTATTAGACATGACATTTTTTTCGGATGAAGCCTGGTTCCATCTCTCCGGTTATGTGAATTCTCAGAATACACGCACGTGGAGTAGTGAAAATCCCCATTTTTTTGTAGAGTCCACATTGCACCCTCAAAAAATTGGTGTCTGGTTAGCTGTTTCCCGAAAAAGAATTGTTGGTCCTATTTTTTTTTTTCATGACACAGTTACAGCACAACGGTATAGACAATATTTTGAATCCATTTGTGAAGCAATAATTACTTGCCGACGAACTACGTTTTGGATAGTTTCAACAGGACGGTGCAACCGCCCATACAGCCGCCGAAACTATTAACTACTTACGCAATTTTTTCGACGACAGATTGATCAGTTTTTGATCAGACATTGAATTCCCACCTAGATCACCTTGCTTAACGGTTATGGATTACTTCGTTTTTCCTCATTTAAAGAACACTATTTTTAAAACACCAGTTGCAAATTTAGAGCAATTACAAGAAAGGATTATCCAAGAATGTGGTAACATTTCTCCAGAGATGCTGGTCAACATTTTCGAAAATATGAAGAGACGTGTGAATTTATGCTTGGAGCATGGCGGTGGCCAATTTCAGCAATTTATGTAATTATTTTTCTTTCTGTATATTCATATTTTGTTAATTTTGTAAACAACAAAAATAAATTTGTATTTGTCTACTTATTTTATTACTCATTAGTTTGGCATATCATGTCATAATATGAATTTGACAAGATTTTCACCTAGATTTGGTTAGATATATCGTCCCCATATCATTGTGATCTAAACCAAGCCCCACGTTTTTTAATCCAAGCCCTCTTTGATGCAAATAATTTTTGCGCTTACGGTACATGTATTTAATGATTGAACGCGCACATGTAAAATGTTAGAGTTTGTACATTAACTCAACCAAGTCAAAGACACTAACCTTCTTAAGTTCGTCTTGAAATTGTTCACTGCTCTCAACAAACTTTCTTTTCTTCGCTTCAAATTTTTCCTCGATTTGTTGAAGTTCCGCTTCAAGCTTTTTCTGATGCATAGTCAATGACTGTACTTGTCTTTTTAATACCTGCATTCTACCTGTTGTCACCACCGACCTAACGTCAGGTACTACTGATTCTGAGAAAATTTCATTAATCAATCGATGGTTCCTTAAATAGCGAGCGTACGCCAAATGCTTAACTGAGTAGCCGTCATCTTGATCTAAAAAGAAAAACGAATAAACTGAAAATTGTGTATGTATACTTCACTCAATTTACCAACATTTTAAATTTGTATTGACATTTCTGTTCATTAAAAGACCGTACCGTTATTTTTGGTATATACTTTTAAAAGTCAAAACGTCAAGCATCGGAAAGTCAAACATTTAATCTAAAAGAAATAATCAGTCCCAAAAGTATTTTCTAAATAGCTCAAATGATACAGAAACTATCGTACGACTTGTAGAGTTTTTTATGAAGAGAACTGTATCATTGCGGCCAAAAAATACCACGACAAAATATTTGTTTCAATCTCCTGAACTATACAGGGTGCCCGGAAAAAGGAGGTCAATCCGCCAACCATATATTCCTTGAGCAAAAATAATATGACTTTTATTATGCCATTTTTCAGTTTTGACAAAGTTTGAAATTAAAAACTGATTTTTTTGAAAAATTTAAGTATATATTAAGATATTAATTTCAAATTCGGTATAAAGAGATACATCTTCTGAGAACAACAAATCAAAGAATAATCATCAAATATTCATTATTTTTACCTCGAATATTAATGTTTAACAAGGTGGAATCATAGATACCACTTACCTTTTCGAAAGATATACATGAGCGATAAAAACGAGAGTTTGTGTTTAATTCTAAATAAACACAGACTTATTTCGAAATAAAATATAATGTTGATTGTCGTTATTTTTGAAGCTAAGAAAAAAATTAGATAATTAATTAGCACCAAGACTTACCATCGTCATCTTCAGCTGGCTGAATTTCAATCCTTCGGTCCGCAGACACTTTTGATGACGTAGTAGTTCTTTCGTGAGGTTCGCCATCAGTACCTTGCGAAACTAAAACAATTTGTAATAAAAAATATATATAACACCGACTGAAATTATTGTTGAAGCTTCGAACCTTGAATCATAGACATATGTGTATAATACATTCTTCATTTTTCTATCTGAGGAAACAATATAGTAATAAGTCAAAATATTCAAATCAATTAATCTACTTAATTTGGCGATATATAGGAAACGGTTTATTATTAAATTTAGGAAAACAGTTCTGCGTTGTCCAAAACCTAAAATGCAACCATTAATGTTAATTTTTTATAGTCGTATACGAGATTTGTGTCAATATTGAAAACTGTAATTATGAAAAGTTGTTTAGTATGAAAAACCATGTTCTAATCTATCCTTACACTGAATTTTTTTATAGTTACAAATTTTTCGGTATCGGTAATTGATCCCTCAGGTGGTAGTACAAGACATTTAGGGCGGAATCATGTATCTTTATGTATAGAGTGGCCGCGTAGGGAGAGCAGGCCGAAAGAAGGTGTATAAGGGGATATTTTATTATGTCTATAAAGGTGCGAAGTTCTATTATTATACTATTATCTATGAGCCAAACATATTACCTATGTTTCTTATTATATATTAGCGGACATGTACTACACGTTTAGATGTATTTCATTGAAATAAACACTTACCCGACTTTCCCCTATTTTTGGCCTGAATATAAGCTAGGTAGGCAGGTGAACTATGATATGATTTTAAAGATTTCTCATATTCAATCTGAAAAACGAAACAAATAATTCATTATAATAATGTGTCAAAAATTGACCAAATATCGATCGGTGAGGCACAAGTACCTACAGTTTTTACTTTAATTGGTCAGTTAATAAAACAAAAACAACTTGAACATTCAAAAGCAAAAATTGAGAAAACAGGTCGATACCTTTTCGAGTTCATATTCGTCAATAAACTCTTGCTTTTGCTCTTCGGGTATGTCCCGCCACATTGATCCAATGATTTTCCCAATTTCCCATAATTTCAAGTCCGAATTTTGGGCCTTCACAGTATCCCAAACTTTGCGGCTATACCTCATGTATGGCATTAAAGGTTTTTCTGGAGCTTTGGGGGCCTTAAGAATCTTAGAAGCCTCGGTTTTCTGTAAAATAATAGAAATAGTAAGTTTATCTTCAGAGCAAACACTAGTTAAGCATTCGCCATTTCATTTTCTAATCGACATGTCGTTTATTTTTCGTTTTCCCCAAAAAGCGCCCCAATACCCGTGTCTGGGTACCAGTTACCTACAGTTTTAAGTTAAAAACAATTGATTAGTTAAATTATAAAAGCAAAAAACGAAATTTTATCAAATTCGCCCATATTTCTTTTTCTGCTTTTATTAATTTATAAATCAAACCTATTTTTCATGTAAAATAAAAGGTTTTTTTTTGGCCGATTTTTGGATAAAACGAAGAACTTAAACAAAATATTAATGAAAAAACAAAATGGCGAAGGGGTTACCCGTATTTCCTGTTACGCAAAACTAAATTGTCTAGAATTTTATAAAATTAGATACTTATTGATCCAATCTTACCGCTTTTCCCGTTCCAGCTTTTTGGGGTACAAATCCAGTGTTTCCGCTTGGTGTAGTAACAAATGGATTTGTTTCTTTCTAAAATCAAATACAAATTACTAAAGATATCAAATTAAAGCATAATACAAAGAAGTAGTCCTTTCTCAAAGAGACCAGTTTCTATTAAATGTTAAACAAAAATTAAATTGTTTAAATCATATATAGGCACAGGGTGTTATGGAAATGTTTTACAAATCCATCAGTAGCGACAGTCCATGAATATCATAATATGGATTAAAAGATAATAAGTAATTTCCATGACTATACATACCAATTGCCCCAATAATGCAACAAAATAAAATAATTATTATGTGGTTAGGCATACAAAGACATTTTATAAAAGATAATGGGCTTTTTCACTACAATCGAATTTATAATATTGAGAACTAACATCCGTAATTAGAACCTTTTGAAAAGACAGGGTGTCCGGTAAGTATATATATATATGGCATACTCTCGGGAGCGTATAGGGAAGGCAGGGTTGGCAAATATCATGATATTTATTTATATTTTTAATTATTTTTACATTATTTCATCTGTTTTCTGTAAAGATCTATTTTAAAAATTCAAAATCACTTAATTTAATATTAACATGTTATAAACCTGTAAATTTGTATTTCAATTCTATTCAATGATAGTTGCTATCATAATAACAAGTTTTTTTAGTACTTCTATGTTAGGAATGTAAAATATAAGTAAAAAATACAAGTTTATGAATATGAACACATCATATATTTTTGCTTTTAACTATGGTTCAACTTAAAACCCAGAATTACTGGGCTTGTTAATTAAATCAAAATGAACTCAAACTGGATTTTTGATTTTTGGCATTGCACCTACAATTTTTATTTCATAAAACAAACAGCAAAATATTGCTCCGTTCAATCAGAAATCGGAACCAAATAAAAATGCCACGCGGCAAATGGGGAATCACCGCATCGTAAGCAGCATAATACGCTGTTGCGGGGCAGCGGCATACTATGAATAGAATTTTAGAAAAAAAATTATTGATATATATCAGGATAAATAATATCGTCGCATAAATATCATGATATTTATAAAGATATATATCAGGATATTTATCACGGATATTCTGCCAACCTTGAGGGGAGGTCAAAATAACTCTTTGTCATATAAAAAAAATCTAAAGTGCCCCTTAACGGAGATACAGAGCCCCAAAGAGGTACCCAGCGACTTACCTTTTCGGCTCTAACTTTTTAACCGACACGTATAATTTAATGAAATTTTAATATTTTGTGTAGGTCATAAAACCGTACTACATTAGATTTTTACATCGTCAGGGAAGTCAGGAACGGACTTGCCACCACACTCGTTGGGCCAAAATTTTGACAGGTGTCATTTTACAGAGCTAAAAACTGATTTTGTAAATACTTTAGTTAATTTAAAAAAGGTACTCTACATTTGTCCCAATGGAATTAGCGGTTTTCGAGAAAAATAAGGTTTTTGTATATCACGTTAATAAAATAATATCGGTTAAATTGTGGCAAAGTTGCGCAATTTTGTACTGAGCAATATCGCAAAAAAATATCTGTGCTATCTTTTTTAGTTTTTGAAATTTTTGCAAAAATCTAAAATTTTGAGTTTTTGTTTTTTTAAATTGCTCGACTTATTTTATCCGCTACAGAAAAACAAGCACAATAATGTTAAGGCAACTTTTTACGCTCCATATTGTGACGTTTTTAGAATTTCGTTACAACGTTTCGTTTTTATGGAACTATTATCAACTTTAATTTTTTAAATACGGACCTGCATTTTTTATTTTATTTTTTGATAGCCCTTTAAGCCCTGAATTCAACCATGTACCACACTTAATTATATTTAGACGTTTTGATGTCATTACATCTGCAGAAATGATAATAATTATTTTTAAATACGGCCCTGGTGTATATTTGACTCTTGGTTTATTAAAACCACCATACTGGGCTAAATTAGTATCAAGAGTAGCAAAATAACTATAACGAGGCTGCAAGTGTTCAGGATAGTCCTGTAAATAACGGTCACAAGAAGTTTGTGAATTCCTATTGAAAGAATAATAAACTCGTAACATGTCGCGCTTTTCTAAAGCAGAAAACATAGTTTTGCTGAAATATTCAGTATAAATGGTGACTGCAGTTGTCAAGATAACTAAGGTGAAAGTATCAACATGCTTGCCAACCTATAACCTATTTCGCGTATATTTATTTAATTTTTCTAGCTTTTACACAAAATTTAAATAAAATCATTATCGTCTTCATATTTTATAGGTAATAATTGACATATTAAATAAATATCAAGGAATTTCATTAAATATTTTAGGAAAATTTTATAGCGAAAAATGTCGGGTAAGATTTTTTTTAACATTATTATGTCATTCTTCTTTCACTATACAATTCTCCCAAAATTAGCAATGAAATAAATTGATATTTTTGTAATATGTCAGCTATTACCTAAATATTGTACCGACGATATTGATTTTATTTAAATATTAGTTAATCAAATAATAAACTAAAAAAAGCAACGCGAAATAGGTTATAGGTTGGCAATAGATGAAATGACGTTGAGAATTCCACCTTAAGCCAAACAATCAAGTAGAAGTTCTTGTCATAGCAACCTTTGTTTTGTTTGGTTTTATTTT
Source organism: Polydrusus pterygomalis (assembly GCA_963969555.1). Classification (NCBI taxonomy): domain Eukaryota; kingdom Metazoa; phylum Arthropoda; class Insecta; order Coleoptera; family Curculionidae; genus Polydrusus; species Polydrusus pterygomalis. The sequence continues at coordinate 30,541,210 of OZ018379.1, forward strand.
TACTTTGTTACAATTTATATAAAAACTTAAATATAGTAAATTATTTGTATAAAATTCCGGATCCATTTACATGTTGTATGTGGTAAAAAGATTAAGTAACTAACACCAGGGCCGTATTTAAAAATAATTATCACATTCCTGAAGATGTAATAATGACATCAAAACGTCTAAATATAATTAAGTGTGGTACATGGTTGAATTCCGGGCTTAAAGGGCTATCAAAAAATAAAATAAAAATGCAGGTCCGTATTTAAAAAATTAAAGTTGATAATAGTTCCATAAAAACGAAACGTTGTAACGAAATTCTAAAAACGTCACAATATGGAGCGTAAAAAGTTGCCTTAACAATGTTGTGCTTGTTTTACTGTGGCGGATAAAATAAGTCAAGCAGTTTAAAAAAACAAAAACTCAAAATTTTAGTTTTTTGCAAAAATTTCAAAAACTAAAAAAAATAGTTCAGATATTTTTTTGCGATATTGCTCAGTACGAAATTGCGCAACTTTGCCACAATTTAACCGATGCTGTATCTCTTATAGTTGCCGAGATCCCCATGATGAGGCTCGAATTTGGGACACCCTGTACATGCATCTAATTTATGGATAAGCATTCGGTAATTGTGTGGAGGCAAGAAGTATTTAAAAAATCAGTTTTTAGCGCTGTAAAATGACACCTGTCAAAATTACTGGACACCCTGTATAACTCCATAAAAAAAAATCGTCTTGAGAGTGTCGCACAAACCTTTCCTAGAAACAATTAAAAAGACGCCGCGAAAGTAGAAAATTTGAAAGATATTTTATGGATAAAATACCAAATTTATTTTTATTATTAAAACCTAGCCGTCCTATGGCAAGGCTGGGAAAATTTGTAATTGTTTAAAAAAACCTTAAAAAATTAAAAATAAGTTTTATTAGTTGAACACACGTTTTGCTCTTATAAGAAAAAAATTAAATAATATTTTTCTATATTTTGTAACAATATTTTAATATTCTACTTACGTTCGAAGACGATCCTGAACTCCCCGATGCCCTTAACCTCTCTACAAAAAAAGATTTTAAATGTATTAGAAATTACAGTATTTTTTGTAACGTTGTTGTAAAAAAAAACAGCGCGCAGCGTGCTTATATGACTTACCGTTTATAAGTAGTTAGCATGTTAAGCTTAACCAGAAATTACGTACCTAGTAACCCATAACGATTATCGAAAAATAGTTTTTGGTGCAAGGCAATTTTATGGAGAAATAATTTGTAGAAAAAAAAATTATATCAACAGGATGAAAAATGGGCACCTATTAAGTAAGTAGAGTAAATAAGGCTAACTATTGTCCTATTTTACTTACATAAAAATAGAGGCAAGTATATTTTTAAATTCCATACGAGGTTCTCCCATAATAGTATTCTCAATAATAATATAATAATAAGTAAGCGTGTAGTTATGTATATAGATTATCAAAAACGAGTAAAACAAAACATAGGCTAAGTACTAAACTATTGTTTTAGTAGTTAAATTCGTTGAAATGTCGAGTGGTAGCAGCAATGGAAATGAAAATTAGCATGCATTTTTGGTTGGCAATACGTTTAAATATCTATAAATTTAGGTTATTTCTAAACGAATGATGCTTCTTAAAACACAGAAATTATTTATCCTGACAATGCCAAAGCACCAGACCTGCTACGACTGGGGGTGGGGGGTAATCCCTTGGGCCTGTTGCATACTTGCCGGAACTGGGTATCGGGTTCCGTCTGGCCGGCCGCGAAGTATATAATATGTAATATTAGCGACCCGCCCCGGCTTCGCACGCGGGTCTAAAATGTGTTAATTTACGACATCACATTAGAAACCTTTAAATTTCTCAGTGTTTCTCTACAATATTATGCATGTATTATATATATAAACCTTCCTCTTGAATCACTCTATCTATTTAAAAAAACCGCTTCAAAATCCGTTGCGTAGTTTTAAAGATTTAAGCATACAGAGGAACGGACAGACAGCGACTTTGTTTTATACTATGTAGTGATTATAAAAGGGAAAGAAGGGTAAATTCTCTACATGTTTCGAATGTATATACATTCATCATCAGGAGAATAGAATAAGGAATATAAGAAATACACTAGGTGCAAACAGTCCAAACGGAGCTACGAGATGATGGAAAAAACAAGCAAAGTATTCGGAAAAACTTCCAACGTAATGATAGACCTAACCAGGTCTTTAGTGAAACATTGGCAGAAAATAAGTTATAAAGGTATCATAGCAGCAAGCTAAGTGTCATATTGGTGAGACAACACCATGAGGAGAGAAGAATAAAGTTAAAGTTTTTTATATGTAATGTGGGTATCCTCATTTAGGAGTAGAAGTAATAATAATTCAAAATCTTTTTTCTGGACATTGTTAATTAAAAATGAAAGTTTAAAGAATTTTTGCAGAGGTAAAATGGAGCTGACAGTCCGAAGAAGACAAGGTAATATAATATTATATTGGAGCTTTTACACTAGTCCGGACCTAGTAACCGGCAGCAACCAATATAATATATATATTTCGCGGCGGGCTATACGGAACCGGATACCGGCACGCGTGCAACGTGTCTTAGGGAGCATCTGCAGTAGCGCAGTTGCCTCCACTTTAACATTGAATAGGGCTGACTGATCTACAGTTCTCGAACTAATTTGTGTTTTATTTTCTTAATACCAACGTATTAACTATAAACATACAAATACTAATCTATACACTAAACTTATAAGTAGTGTTTAGCAACTATACAACCACAATACTTAAAAAAATGGAAAACACAAACGGCCTGTTCTGTTCAGAAATAATAGGTACAGTCGCCACAGTGGATCTTTGCCCGTGCGTCATCAATCAACGATCAGGACTCAACGTGGTTAATAACTCTGCATCCTTATTTATTACAGCAACAAGTTTGAATAAAAGCATAAAAGAACGTCTCCAAGATTCCGCAATAATATAACGTGCTGGACAAGAATAAAACTATAAACGTCAATTAATTACTTTTTTTATTTGTTTAGTTGACTACCGTTGTCTTTTAGAACGTCATTGTCAACCTTATTTTGATCTGCCAATCTAATTCGTATTTTGTAAATTTGTGTGCCTTAAAACTGTTCCTTTTTCTAAAAATAGTTCTTTTTAGAGCTAATTATACCCACCATCTGTTTTGGCGGTAAGTATTTATGGATTTTTATAATACCTAATTTATTTATTTTAAATATTCTAACCGTGAAAGTTTTTTGAAAAGTTTACGGCAGTGGCTAAATTCCCTTAAATGAAAGGATGTCAAAAATTTGACTTTTGCGATTTTAATAGTCAATAAAACACCAAACTTTTCTAGATTTTAAGCTTTAAAAATAGTATTAAGTGTATTAACATTTGTTTGTCAATTTCTTTTAGATAATAGAGAATGCCGGGCAAAACTTAAAATAAATAATAATTTTTCGGGATATTATGTAGGTACGTCAAACGGTAGGCAGGCACGTCCATTTTATGAACTTAGACTTAGTTTTGACTTTTTTCGTCTCGTAATTTTGATTTGATTCATACGATTTTGATGACGTGAAAGTGATGACGCACGGGAAAAGATCCACTGTGGCGACTTTAATTAACAATAGATGGCGCAGACTTCTTCATTACTGCGCAAGCTTACAAGTTGTACTTTGTTGCTTTGCCGCTCCATAATGGGGTAACTGACCAGATTGGTGGGTCATTTGCTTGGTTCCTTTATTAGCGAATCCAAACCACGTGACTTTTAATGGCGGCTGTGGGCATAAAGCATTGAGACACCCGCTTAATACCACCAGCAATGTCATTTTTACGGTCACATCTACCAATTACAAAGTAGTATTTACCCACGGCCACCATTATCGAAATAGTTGGATGATCTAATGGGATGGACTTCGGTAGTAATCTATTTTCTTTGTTATAGTAAAAAGTAAAAAGATAATCTTTTCAGAGACGAAGTAAGCAAGCTTTTAATTTTTGCATAGTTAGGGGATTCCCCTGTCGTTGGTGCAGGTTTTGACACGGCATCCCTGGTGCTTGTGCATCATCACGATAAATATTAGCTGTGCTATGTTTCAACCTTTTAGTATCGACGGTTGCCTCTCCGCTCTTAAAAATGCTTCTTGGACCAGTTGGCTTCCTTAAATGTATGTATGTATATTATGTATTCATGTTTAAGCAAAATTTTTTCTACAATGATGGTAAAAAACAGTGGAAAGGGTCATTTATAAAACAAATAAATAAACTATTAAATTAATTAATTTTAACAAGCGCAAACCAAAACTCCACGCAAAATAAAGATTTTCTGAAAAAATGATCGCTGATATTTATTCATGCATGTTAAGAGACGCATCATGGAGAAAACGAAATTTCTTATTAAATTTGGGAATGAAGTTGTTGGGTGGTTACATACGCGCAGTAGCGAAATGACAATAAATAAACAAATAATTCGATTTTAAATAAAAGAATGAATAAATTATATTTATATCGAAAAATAAAAATTCTTGTCTTTAACCAATCAAATAAATATATTTAGTTGTGGAATAGTCATTGCTTATTTCAACAACCACAATAGCCAAGCAAAGTTCATCCAATAATAAGCATGTGTTCAAAAAAAAAAACATAAACTTCAACCACAGATACACAACCAAAAGATACACATTTTGCACGAGTCGAGCTGTCTGTAAGACTCTGAACTACCAATTTAGATCGAAAATTACAATGGCGTACATCAACGCACTGAAAAATAACCAGGACCAATAACGTTGAACTATTTACTACTGGTTCCTGATTACTAGGATAGCGTAAAAAGCTGCTTGCTCATAAAAAGACTGAGACAAGGTTGTGTGCATAGAAGGCTTATGGACAGCAGATCGCGGGGGTAGGCCCGGACTTATAACGTCGGTTCTGCTGTGGACCCAGCATCCCGGGGTATAACGCTTTAAAGGCTGGGCACACATGACCGCACACCGTGCCCGTTCCATAGTAAGTAGGTGCGTAAATGTGAAGACTATAGCACAAGACCACAATGTACCAGTCACCATTAAAGACAAAACATATTACAGGTTATAATTCACGGAAGAAAGGGGGTCGGCAGGAACAAGAAACCTTGACGGCGCAATTTTAAAGAGTGGATCAACATGAGCGTAGAATATTCCACACAGTGCAAGACAGATCAATTCAGAAATGTGGTCGCTAACCTTTAATAAGAAGGTATGGGAACAAAAGGAAGAAGCCATAGGGCACATAGTACATATTTTATTAATTATAGTAGGATTCTAATGCTACTACCATTAAAAAAATATTGGTACATACATAGCACAAACTTAGCATGTTACTAAACTATTTAATTGATTGGTTAAATTACCTACCAACTATTCCAAAAAACAATGAACTTCTAGTTATAAACTAATTATTAAACAACTACAACGAAATTAATGGGTTAGGGCAAAGCAAAGCTTTACAAGACTTATTAATAATACTGTTACATAGTATATAAAAGTATTTAAAAGGCAGTTACCTTTCAATATGTTGAAAGTCATGGGAGCGCCAGCCGACATCAAATCTGAACAACAAACACAAACAAAGCATATCATCAGCACTAGTCTACAAAACTAGTAACGATTTGTACTGCTTTGAACATAATATTCATACCTCGATTTATACCTTATACAGAGTGTTTGCTAAGGAAAGTGCCTAGTGATATGAAAACCAAATATTTAATTTGAATATGAAATTTTCACTATCATTTGTTGCGAATATTGGCTTTAAATTCGGATTTTCCTACATTTTATTTATTATTCTTGTTTCCTTTTCCATTCCCCAGGGGACCTACTGTTTAACGTGGGCTCCGAACCACGATCCTCAGTCACTAGAAGCACCCCAAGGACTGTCAATACTTGGTTTCGCGAAACTGTTAGGACCAACCGATTGAGGAGTGTGTATCTTCTCCCTTAACCCATGGAATTTTAGATCTGATTCTTTGGTTACCAGCGTAAATGGGATGGGTTTGGGGATGATACATTTTTCACTCTTCCGTAGTTTTTTGCAACATCACCAGTTTGCCGACCGCTGCAAAAGTATGAATCGTAATAACAGCCTATTTCCCCCAGAACCACTGCAGAACTTTTTATAGTCACTTTTTTGTAAAATTGAAAGTGATCCATTTGTAAAGAATTATTACAGTTAGGTACAAACACACTATATATGACAGTTCTTGTATTTGATTTTCTACCAAACAAGATAACTGTGTTTTTTTTATAGTGAAAATCAAATGGATAGGCATGTGCCAGCTGTGTTGCACCAAAAAAATTACAGCCTAGTGCCATAAATATAATTTTTCCAACAACTAATCAATAATACTTAACTGAGTTTAGATATTATATGAAGTAGAGGTAGGTACTTAATAAAATATATTTTTTAACTTCAATCAAAGTCGACAGCTATTTCCTAAGTAACTGTAGAAGTAACCGGACCGTAAATATATTTTATTTTCAAGATTAGGTTAATTTGTTGTAAGTAGGTAAATTTCAACGCGTATTTGATACTTCAATAGGCCACTCGCTCACCCTGAACCACCCTGTATTATAGCGACGGGTCCTTTTTATTTGACAAAATAATAATTTGGAGTTTTTCCTTTGTTAGTTTTATTGAAACATTAGCTTAGTACAAATCGTTATTAGTCAGGCTATAATAGATAGGTAGATAAAGGTAAATTTTAAAAACGTCTTTAGATAATCATTTTCTAAGTTACATGCTGTAATAAAGTCAAATAAAATTTCTAAAACTATAATCAAGTTTATAAAGAACTTTTTTTTTTCTAGGATCGTTATAAAACCTGAACTTTTGTCACCATGATATGACAACAAAAGAAAGTAACAGTTTATTTTGTCACACTTTGAAATTTAAAAAAATTTGATAGACAGGCAAATTGCTTATGAACAAAAATAGAACGTTTAAATTGCTTTAAGGGTATCAGATTTATGACTGTTGTTCTTTGATTATAAATATTTTCAAAAAATTGTATAAGTTATTTGAATTGTACAGAAAAAGCTGGAAAATGACAATAAAGCTTATTCCAATTTTCACGAAGAACTGTACACATTTCACAACTGGTTCAATTATTTAAAAGATTATTTTCAAACCGCATAGGTTTAGTAATCTGTAAATTATCATAACTTCTTAAATAATTTCACTGTCATTTTTCAGCTTTTTCATTTTTTCAAATTTTATATATCCACCTAAGTAGTGTGGTATGAAATATATTTTGTGTAAAAATAATTTCATTATACCCAGTCAGTTTTTGAAAATATTTATAATAACATACTTATATTATTACAAAAGGTATATGAATTGGGATACAGATACAAAAATTACACCAATCCCCATATGAATAATCTTGTAGAAGTCTATGTAGGTACCAGATATGCATTTTTTTGCATAATTTAAAATGGTTAATAAAATTATTTATCTATTACTTATCTAAGTAGAGATTTGTGCTCTGGCTACAGTCTAGCTGAAACATTTGACTTTATGATATTTATGAACAATTTTTATCTAAAAATATTTTTGCATTTCTGTTTTATAAAATGAACATTGATATAGTCAACAAATAATATCAATTTCTCCCTTGGCAAATGTCATGTACTTGATAAAAGCAATAATTATGATTCAATCTAAATTTTAAGTACCTATTTCTATAACCCCTAATAGCTAGATAAGTATATAAATGAAAAATAATTTGACTTAGTAAAACAATAAGGTAATTTCAAGCATTATATTATTCAAAATAAATTAATTGTTACAGCAAAATAAATTTGCTTTGAATTGAAACAGTAAAAATATAAAAAAGGTTTGTTACTAACTGTAACTGCTGGAGCTATCAAAAAAGAATTTACAACAATTTAAATAAAATGTGCTTATGTACCTACTCATTTATTACGATCATAGAAAAAATAATGCCATTCTGTATAGTGTATTGTTTTCATTAATGAGACTGCCGCACTCGCCTCCGGCTCGTGCTGTCAAGCTTCTCATTCGTAACAAATAATACTAGTATGCTCTTGTTGCATAAATAACTATTTTTACACATGCGACCTCAAGCGGATCTAATAAAAAATTCCTTTTCAAAACTAAATATATAATACAACTGACTACGTTGACGAAATATATAATTAAGATTTGTAAATTTATCTTACGGTTTGGTGTCTGGGGATTTGCCACTTGCATAGCTGCTTGCTTATAATTTGTGGGAAGGGCCATATTTCTTCCTAAAAAAATTAAATGTTAAATTGTCTATAACTTTTAAATTATTAAATAGTTGTACACTTGTACAGCCAACCAAAGAATGATGATGTATGTATTTACCTATATACCTATTACACATACATTAAGTCCCATTTTGAATTAAGTTCTATGTTCACCAACAATGTCAGAGTGTCAGGACAAAGTAATATAATAAAAAACCTATTGGTTAGCAGTTTTTTAAAACCTAAATTAAACTGAAAAATTTAACTAATAATTATTCCGGTTTCGAATCTTTAACCAAACGTAGGGCGGTATCGTGCATGCTCTATTTGTATAAGACAGTGAATGGCCTCACAAATGATACTGCGTTTCTGAAAAGTTTAAATTTTAATATTCCTGTCCGTAACACCAGGAACCCAGTATCATTTTACACACCGGATGTGGCCCACGGCAATTATCAGCTGGGGTCACTATTGCATAATATATTATGTAGAATTTATAATAGCATACAGCAGTACAATGTTGATTTATTCTGTGTGAAGTATAGTGAATTTAGAACAGTGATTGAAAGAATACTTTGAGTGCTCTGTAACTATTTGCTGTAGTACTTTATAATAGGATTCATTCGTGTAGATCTGTTGTACACAAACAAATAAATAAATCGAGAAATAAATAAATTCCAGTTGGTTGATTTAGTTTTCCCTGGCCACAGCAACTCAGGCTATACTATACAGCCATTCTGTAGCATTATTCCAGTTGGAAAATTTGGAGGTTCAATTATAATAGAAACATACTATTACCTTACTGTTTACGAGACAAAGCAGGTCGAACAGAACGTCCAGCGTCCGCTAGTTGTTTAACGGCAAATAGAAAGCCGAAATTGTACACTAAAACCGGCACACCTCCACCAATTAAACTAACAGACAAGACATTGAAAAATCAACAGAAATACATTTATAAATAATTATTTAATAGATGAAATTGCAATAATTGCATACAACTAAAATCTGTAGTTTTTTATTTTTACCACAGAAAAAAAAGGGTTTGTTTGTTAAGTTTGTTCATTTTTCAGTACCACAGAACAGAGATCGATCCACAAAGCACGAAAAAAGACCCATCCTTCCTCTGTGATATACTAAAGAATGACAGATCGGAGTAGCACCAAGCATGGTTACTGAGCAAAGGGTTTTTATTAAAATAGATTCTATCAAAGAAGCAAATGACCATAACATGTCCCAAGGTCTCTATAGTATAGAGACCTTGAACATGTCCAACTAATAAAATTTAAACTGTCTGCCATTAATTTAATTTAAAAGACGTTACTGAGCCGAGTTAAATGTTCAAAAGGAACGCTCCACTTAGACGTTACTGTGTTATTTAAAAGTAACTAAAAGGAACTCGGCTGTTGAGGTTTTGATTACAGCACAGAGGAATAATAGGTCTACTTGATCGCTGGACTAGAGAAAGCACTTCGAGTTATAATCAATCAAGAACTTGCAATTTAAAGTAAAGAAGGTACTCTCCTTTGTCATTCTGTAAAATGAGCAGAATTTTCAGTGAGTTTTTTATAATTCTCTCGCAGCAACATACAATCTGCAGTTGATATTTCTTTCAATGTACGGGTGGATTCAGAATCTTCTACGACTCCTTCTGAAGTGGTTATAGTAGAGGAAGACCGCTTCTTCGTCACTACTAGAATCGGACATTTTCACTTCACAGGGATAAATCGGCAATAATTGATGTACGGCTTGCAGCTCGCGACTGCGAGAAGTGCGATACTATACCTACATAAATCGTGTGAGGAAAAGAGGCAACGTGAGTAGTCTTAATTGTTGCCGAGTCTCCTAATAGATAGTTTATTTTGAGTTTCTCCGTGTAAGGAGTGCCCAATGATCTGGTACCAATATAATATGGCACATATATATATATCATTCATAAACGCTATATACGCAACATAGTTTGTAGGAGAGAGGTGAAGAGCTGGGTGGGCAGGTAGTGGGGATTACGCCGGAGTTGCCTTTGACTGTAACCTTGCTACTATAGAAGAAACCTATCCTACAAATAACCCAACTTTCTATTTAGGGGAGAATGGCTCAAAATGATCCCAGCGGGCAAAAAAATCCCCCTCCCCCTATTATCGTTAATACGGATGGTTCCATCTATGATTTTCGTACTTTTGTAACAGCTTTTGACAGATAACAGGAACACCGGCGTATCCAGCTCATGAGTCTGGGGGGGGGGGGGGTAATCGATTGGCTAGGATCAGATCAGGCACGTAGCCAGGCCAGGATTTCTTCTCGGGGGGGGGGGGGGGGGGGGGGGGCATCGGAATCGGGCCGAAGGCGCAAAAAGAAAAGCGCCGCAGGCGAAAAATTTTTGGGTGCCACGATCTTTGTTGAACCATGGTGCTTGGTTTTCAAGTCGGAAAAAAAATAAAAAAACACAACACAAAATCCTCAAGAAAAGCACAAAAACAAACCCGGTAATAATTGAGGTGAAGGAAATGTAATAGTGTAGGAAATGTTTAATGTATTGCCTATGTTGCCGAAATCAGAGCTCGAGTTTCTGGGGGGGCCCGGGCCCCCTAGCTGTACCCCCTATAGCTACGTGCCTGGCTAGGATACTAGATATTAGCAACTTTAAGGAGGAAGGACAAAAATTAAACAACGCTTAAGTAATCTTGGGGGGGGGGGCGGGTAATTACCCCCCCCCCCCTTGTATACGCCGATGAACAGGAATGTTAAAATGTAGTAGATTAATAACAGCTTTATTACTTTAGCTATATTTTAAGATGTTTGTAAAGTTTTTAAACTCAACGACTAGTGATAAACATGGGGGTTAGTTAATTTTGCACATTCGGGCAAAACGATCCCTCATGACTGAGGTAGGGTAAAACGATTCCGGGATCATTTTACCCGAATTTTTTGGTTTTATATAAGAAATATTATATAGTGTTAAGTTAGGAACCTTCCTATCTAGGTATTGTTTGAAGATACACGTTTTTAGCAATAGGTCCTGTACTAATATAATTTTGTGTAATAGGTTATCGAGACACTTAATAATAATTTTATTTTCTCAACAAAATTATTTTGTTTTCAGTTATTAGAAATGGTTCAAATGTTTGTATTTTCTTACTGTTTTCTCTTAGGCAATAAAGTACGGCCTATCTGTTTTTTGTAAATATTGACTTATAATCAACAATTTTGCATTTTTCTGAAATTAAATCGGGGGATTATTTTACCCTACCTTAAGGGATCATTTTGCCCAACCAGGTAGGGTAAAATAATGATCCTTTTGACCAAGTTAATAATTATTATATAAATAACATAATATTATTAGGTTTTTTTATTAAACACTCTGCGCATCCAAATCTGAAAGCACAAGAATTGGGGAACCCATAACTATGATTATGGATCTCCCTAAATCATACACTCGGTTTACGAGGGATTTTTTCCTTTGTTGGGCCATTCTCCCCTGCTCAGGGGCAGTAACTGCAAAATCATTATTTTCAGAATTCTCGCATAGGTACTTACTTGACACTTGCGACTCATCCTTATTAGCCTTCAGATAATATCACAAAACACTAAAATAAACACAGCAATTATTACACAAAACCGATAGGGGAGCATTCGGCCACAAAGCACAACTCGCTAGGTAAGGAGTAAACCAAATGTTTAACTGTTAAAAAAATGTACTTACGGGGAATGATAAACATTAATCTCAACATATAATAAGAACAAAAATTTGAAAGATCACGTTTTCTAATAAAATTTTATTTTTTTAAAAATACTTACAAATGGCCGAATGCTCCCCATCCCTAGGGAGCATTCGGCCACTCCAAGGGGAGGATTCGGCCATAGGACGTATATCTGGTAAAGTAGCTTTATAATCTAACCTATATATTGTTTAACATTAATCTCAACATATAATAAGAAAGAAAGATTAAAATATCACGTTTTCTAATAAAATTTCAAAAAATACCTACAAATGGCCGAATGTGGGGAGCATTCGGCCATTCAAAGGGGAGGATTCGTAAGTGGTAAAGTATAGCTTTATAAATCTAACGTCTATATTGTTTATCAAGTTTCTTGTCGTTTTAAGAACACGTTTTCGCGACATCTGAAAGTGAAATAACAAATAAATCAATATTACGTAAAAAAGGCTATGGCCGAATGCACCCCAGGCATAGGTGGACGAATGCTCCCCAGCTACCAAAATATTTTAAATCAAACGTCATATTAGTAAAAAAATTTTGTGGGTTCTAAAATGATTCGGGAATAGAAACAGCATTATAGAAGCACGTTTTACTTACAAAACATAAAATTAAATATCGTTCCTTCAAACCGCTGTCAAAGAAACACCAAACGGAGCTAGAGATGTTCGATATACATCGATATTTTCAATGCAATTTTTAAGCGATGCATCGAAGCGGTTTGAAATTTGTCGATCATCAATTAGACTTTAATTTTATTCGTAAAATAATTATTTTCCCGTTGCCTATCGATCTTGATTATACCTTTTACCTTTGGTTTCAGTTAAGGTGTGAGCTTAAGGCTCGTTCCCAGAGCTACGGATGTCGCTAGCGACACATCCCCACTCTTATCAATTGGGTGTCGCGGCGACCGTGAAGCGAAAGCACCGACTGTCGCTATCTGTCCAACATAACCCTAATTGATTTGTTTGTAATCTTGTTTTTAATAATTTATTATGGAAAGGCGTAACTTATTAATAGCGTATTATCTTTGGCGAAAAGCCAAACGCTCCAGTACTAAGGAAAACCAGATAAGAGGAAATAAGAGGAGGAAAAAGGTACTTCCCAAAATTAATTTAGGCTATGTTTATGCTAATTTCTATTTAAAACCAAACTGTAAATTCACAAAACAATATCCAAACACAAACAAAATTCAAAAATAGCTGCTGCAAATAAACGGCACGACGTTGAAGTTGAAATAATTGAACGACGACACCGATTTTGCGACACTTAGGTGGGGGTTAGGGGTAATGACGTAAGGCGCTCCTGATTGGTCAAGATGATGTCGCTGGCGACACAACGTAGCTCTGAGAACGAGGCTTTAAAATCATTAGATTTGTGATTTGTTTTGTAAATCTAATTATATTAAAATGTTTTTTCTCGATGCATCGCAAACGTCGATGTTTTAATTGTTTTTTCGAGATACATTTTCTGTGCACATCCCTAAACGGAAATAAATAAAACAAACGTCACCATGGACTCATCTTTGGGGGGGGGGGGCGGCGGATCTCTTTTACTTCTGCGTTGCCATACTGCATACTTTTTATAAGGTTTTAAACAAAGATTTAAACTTCCCACATCATAAAAAAACTTTTAATAGTGTAAGTTTCGCAAACAATGTGGAGGGGCGCAATTCGGATCTTGTGTTACTTCAGAATGGAATACGTTTTTGGCTATAGGTTCATTTATTATTGTTTTATACTTATGTATCAGATCATTGGGAGTGCCTTAAACATCGAAGACGAACACGATTTTTTCTGTTGGTGACCTGGCCTCTACTCCTGCACTTAGCGAGATATCATTTCGCTTTTTCATTGTTGACCGGGAATCAAACAAATATGGCTGATTTGCCTTGATTTTGAACAACCAATCGCATAGTAATATTTCATATAATAACCATACCTCCAAATAATACAAAAAAGGATTGTCCTCTAGGAGACGACATTTCTATAAAACATCGAAACTTACTTTATATAGAAATATATAATAGACAAAGAAAATTTTCAGTTTTTAAAACACACAACATTGCGTAACGATGTTAAATACGTATTTCTTCCGGTGCTTTCTAAGTTTACAAAAGAGGGTGTTTTAAATTCTTTAAGGGGTTGATACAGTGAAAGATACAAATTATCGTTTTAGTGTCGGTATCAAAATTAACAAGTGTTTCTTTCTTATCGCTAATGACCGTATGCACCAAGGCCAGTTAATCATGATTAGCTTATAATCATGATTAAATATCTCAATTAAGAAAATTTCCAATGCGCCAGCACTGCTCAGGAACTTAATCAAGATTAAAGTTAACCAGCCAATATTGATGGGTTATATATTTAATCATGATTAAAAGGTTATTTTCCTGTTTTGTTTTGAAATTTGTCTCGAATTTTCAATAATAAAATTAAAATGGGAGACGAAATCATCTTCGATGATGATTTTAATGTAATGGATATTTTTAATGATGGCTTTCCGAGAGCTAGAAAGACCTCGGAGACAAAATTATTTTGATTTGATAGATAAATAGGGTTTGTTCAGCTAACAGTTCTTTTCTTTTTCGCATCTAATATATTATTTTCCTCCTCACCCAGTCAAACCCTTTTTTTTCTGTGAGTCAAACTCCATGACTCTAGCTAGATGCCGAAGTGTGAAATTGGGGGTTTAATGCGCAAAACAGCCAAACTGGAAAAAGTTCTCGGAAAAGTTGAAAAAACAACAAAAAGAAAACATAACCACAACTGTCAATCTGCTTGGTGTTTCTGGTCACAGAAAAATAAAGGGTTTATTTTTCTGGTTAATGGCACGAATTTTTGCATCTGAGCTATGTTGCCAAATCGAGGTTTTAACTTTACCCTGATTACAAAACCCACATATCCTTTTAGTTGGTGCATAGGCTGTTTTATTTAATCACGGTTACCTGGTTAATCACGATCACCTAATCATGCCTAATGGGTAAAATGGTGCATACGGTCATAAGTGTGCCACTACAAAAAACTCCCTTTAAATAAGATTTTAGCAAACCATTCTTGAAGAGAAGTTAAATTGCTAGAACACTAAATTAATTTAAGATTAACAAATTAGTTTAACACCAGCGTCGGCGCGACGAAAGTATAGGGGATACCGGGGCAAGAAGATGCCATGGGGTCAAATGATCCCACGTCTTTTTGTCGCCACTGTATGCACAAGAGCATCCGTAGACTTGGCAACAGTGCCTTTCAAGTACGGCGGGTGGCGGGTTAGTATAATCACAGAAAAATAAAGGGAGTACAATAAATGACAGCGAACAGTGTGCAAGTGTTTATTAGTATTAAAAGCATTTTATGATTTTTGCCGTTTTGATAATAGGTAAGCATTTCATATTATCCATGTTCGTTACCAAAAAACAGTTGGGTATAAAAATAAAAATATTGGATAGTAGCTATGAGAAAGTATAGTGTAGTGAACAACCTGGTCGATAGTTTTGCAAATTTTAGTACGTTTAAAAAAAGTTAGGTTAACTTTATTATGCCGCTTACAAATGGGGCAAAATGATTACTGGGATCGTTTTACTCCATACGTGTTTCGAAAATAATATGCAATATGTATTGTCGGTAATTTTATTAAAATTAAAATTTTAATAATGTTTTCCGCATTCGGACAAGAATTATTTATTTTGTTTCAGATCGCAACAATGGTCAGAAGATGAACGAAGAAGGCAGTCATGCCTCCCCGGGTAGCGGGACAAAATGATTACTTTTAGGGTTTTGTTAGTTTTATATTTTTTTCGATTCATTTGGTTCTTTTCTTTAATAAAAATGCTTAGAAAACGGCTTGTTAATTTTATATCCACAAATTTAGCTTTAGAAAAAAAAACACGAAAATTTCATTGAATTTGCATATAGGGAATCATTTTGTCCCAAGTAGCGGGGCAAAATGATTACTTTGCATATGTCTACTTTACTGACTGAAATTTTAAAATTAACTTAACCAAAAAATATAAACAACATATATACATGCTTGCAAAAAGACAAACTCCTAACTCTCAGTGGATTGGACATCTAAGGCCAAAACTATTAGGGGATCTTCTTGCCCCGGTCTCCCCTAAAGGAAAAAAAACTGCAAATAAGACAACATTTTAAGCAAAATGAAATGCTTTATTAAGTATACACCACTGCAATAATACACGCTTCTTAACAAACTGATATGATTTATCAAACATACTTAAAATATGGACTTAATAATAGATATATAAATATAATTAAAAAACCAAATTGAGAAAATAACTATCTTGGAAAATGGCTTTGCTTTAATGATGTGAAAAAATACTTGCTTTTCAAGATAGTATGTATTTTCTTGGAATGTATGCTCTCCATCTGCGTATTTCTTTAAAAAATAGCAGATATTGATTTGAATATCACACGTATTAAAATATTGTTAGAAAATATACTATAACTACCAAAACGTGTTTATTCCTAAAACATGTTTTTTTGGAAGAAGCTAAGGCAAATAATTATTTCGTTATTATCAATAATATAATAAAATACAGTTTATGCAACTTTAAGAAACTTCTAGGCAATAAAGGATGTATTTTAAATTATATTACGCCAGATGGAAAAGCATCTTTTAATTTTTAAATTGACCAGAACTCTACTGACTAGGCACACCTTTTTTTATATATAACAAGAAACTTGCTTTATTAAAAATAGAAACTCCAATTAATCAAAGAAACAGAGGTAGGTATAATAAAAAAATAACCCGACTACAAGTCGACTTACAACTTTTTTTTTAGTTTTTAAAAACACTTTATCGTTACAACATATAAATTATCAAGATACTTTAACAGGACCAACAGTGTATACATGGAATGCTATATCCAGATAATGTGCTCCATTTGTCGAGTGAAATCCATTTAACAGTACTTATACGTATGTTAAAAATAAACTTTTCAGAAAACTGGAACTTAACCGGGACCACAATACTAATAACCAGGAAAAACCATTCATGGTTAATGTTTCCACGGGACGGTAGTTTTGGTAAACTTTGTATTCGATAATTCCTTAATGAAATCATAAGTTACAAAGCTTAAGCTTAAGTAGGAATTGTTAAAAAACGCTTTAAAACTGTTCCCACAACTATCATATTTCAATTTAAACCTTAGAACACTTATTTAAACACCTATTTATATGGGCTTAAAATTATTTCTGTTTTTCCAACCATTGGCATTTGGTCCCTGTAATTACAAATCTTAATAACATTTAGATTAACAACTTCGAAAATACTCTGGAATAGCTGAGTGCCAACAAGTGGAATTTTTTAACATACTTATTGTCCACTGCCGCATATTTTTTACAAGCAATGTGCATCATATTTTTTGTTGTAAAAAGCGCATGCAAATAGGCCAAGCAGTCACAATTGGCCTCTACGTATAGGCCACTACAAAACAGTTTTTATAATAATTTACTGAACAATTTTTATGCATTTAACAAACATTTAGCATAAAAATATATATTACTATATATTGCCTTTATTTTTTGCTAGTAAAGTACAAGATAAAACAACTTGTCAGTCTTAAACAGTTCAAGGAGAATTTTTAGCTGGGCTACTTAACTAAAATAATTTACAAATAAAATACAAAAAAACTACATGGTGTTTTGTTGCCAATATTAAATTAAATTGCAGATTGCGCAAAGTAATGTTGCTATTTTTGTGAAAAATATTAAAAAAACAAAAACATCACAGACACATTTAGAGATCAACCAGGTTTTAACAAATAAAGCCTTACTTTGCGACAATTTAATGTCGACTTTACGAGCAATAAACCACATAATATTTTTTGTAACTATTATACACTGGATGTCAAAGAAGTCTGCATGGAATATTACCTCTCCCATCCTCCTTAATATACTGTCAACCATATCCCGTCGTCTTGTAAATCTTTGTCTGTGTAAAACTGAGTTACAATAAATGCCTATTGTTTTTCTCTGCATCTCCAATCCAATACATGCCTACGGGGAAACTGAAAACTTAAAAATATTTTTACATATATCTAGATAAATCATTATGGGAAATTGAACAAATATTTTTGAAATATGTGCTCTAAAACAGGACATTTAATGTAATTTGACTAGAATTTTACGTCGGTAACATGAATCTAAAGATTTATGGACGCAGGTGAAATACACACAACTGAAGGGTTTTTGAGAAGAAAAGCATCATAAGCAAAAACATGAAACAATTGCTTTCCGTCATCGAATTCTTATGAAATGGGACAATTCTTTAACTCATTATTTTGTCTCTTGTAAAAACTAACTTTTTTTTATTTCATTATGTATTGGTATATGAGACATCAATCAAGTTACTCCTCAGCTAATGGAGGATGGGGCTATTACTATAATTTGATAGAATACGACTTGTAGTTCTTCAAGGAAACTTCTTAATTGGAAATATATTAATAGACTACCTCTTAAATGTTTTCCATTTAAAGACGTAGTATGTATATATATAACAGCGTAATTGTTTCTAGGAAAGTCTTGTGATCCTTTAGGAAGATTTTAATTACTGGGATAAATTTTCAATAGGTTCTAATTTAGGGTCTCAGTACTGAATATAACAAATTCAGTAATAGAATGGAAAGCCAATTTTATTTTACAAATTGATTATTTTTAATGTAATATCGAATCGTTTACGGTTTTATCCTTCACACTCACTTTCTTTCCTGCCATGGCGGCTGCAACGTTACGTGTATATTCAACTAAATTATGCCTACACGTCAGGTTCACTGCGCTACCCGTAACCAAAAATTTAAATTATAATTATTAGAAATGGGTCGACTAGAAACAAGTAAGAATACCCTTAAGATTATTTTTTACAGCGTGATAAATTAATAAGTCAATTTGAACTTGACAGATTTAAATTTTACGTTATAGCAAATACTTGGTAGAAAGTCACTTAATAACAATATAATAAACGATATCAACTTGACAAATATTATTTTCATGCTGGTTGCTACGATTAACCTCTGGTGCAAAGTAAGCACTTTCCACCCGGGTGATATTAGATGGACGCAAAAACAACATCTACCTCGATCGAACGGTACACCTGGTCACACGCACAGACAATAATTGGAAAACCCTCGAAGAAACTATCAACTGCGGGAAGTGAGGGGCTTGTTATCAGGCCACTGCCACTTAAGAAAACACCTTCAACGAATAGGAATTTACAATGCAGACTTTGCCGCGAAGGGGACGAAGCGGCCTCTCATGTCATATACAGCTGCGAAGAACTAACCCGAGACTCAAAATCTTTGAGAATACTTAATGCGGTCACAAGTCACGACCTTCCTCAGGGCAAACTCGGCGGGAAGCTTTTTAAAGGAAACAAATCTTTTCTAATAGGACTGGGGAGCACAATGAGCCAGAAGGCTGCAGTGCAAAAAGCTTGGGCCACCCACCCGTCCATTGTCAGTCAAAACAGTAATATTTTGTATTGTATTTTTAAAAAAATTTAAAAGTATCTAATTAATAATTAACTTTATCCATTTGTTGCAAACTTTTTTGACAACCTGCGATATTCAATGAAATAAGACGGTAACTAGTCGCAATTAACTACTGATTAAAATTGTAAAAACAAAAAATAATTAAACATAAATGCAACTTTAAAATTTAAAAAAAATTCTATATTTAAAGCATTACACTCTGTATATTTCCTAAAGTTTCAACAAAATAATGGCTCATAGTAGTGATATTCGCTGGGAAAAAACTCCCCCGTGCCAGGGACCCTAAAATGTCAAAGCTATAATAAAAATAATGAAAAAACGAAAATTAACTGTCCATGATTTTAAAATTTATTTTGCTATGAAAATTATTTAAAAAAGAAATGCAGACAGCTGTAACACGTTGTAACAATAATTACATACACGTTGTATACCTTGTATTGTTTTCTAATTGGCTATATAAAATCAAACCTGGTAATACATTGCAATAAGCCATTCCTCGTTCCAGAGTTCTGTTAGAAAATTTACAGAATGTCCTATTAAAAACACAATGAAAAAATTCTAAATACGTTGTTGAATTCATTTAAATAACCATCATAACTAACGAAAATTATACAAGTAGTTTTCCAATTTAATCTGATACCGGGTGATAGAACTACTTAATAATTAATTGAATTAATTCTATCATCAATTACTTTTATATATAGCCCGATGGCCCGTCATCGTCGTATAAATATAGTTGCGAGCATCTCTTATTGGTGTCAGGTGCGGGTAGCTTGTTTCAAAGATAAGCTATCCTCTAATAACTTTTGAGTAACGAATTTGAATCAGTTTAAGGAGCCAAAAATGTAATATTTTTCTCATCTAGCCTTCTACAGTTTAGTTCTTCGCAGTAGAGTATAGAACATGTTTTCTTAAAACCACTGATAATGGCATTTTAACAAGCCGGTTACTAATTTCGTCTGAATACAGGTTCGTAGTAGCATTTCAGTTGTTAGTTTCATTGAAGGGTTACCGATTGTGGCCGTAGCTTGTGTTTGGCCAAGTTATCCGTTTTATTAAGAAAGATGTGGGCCAGTTAATCGTTTTCGTTGTCCGCTATCCCGAAAAGCCCAGGAATCATACGAGTTCAATCCTGTTATTCCTAGCTGTTAAGTTTTTTAGATCGAATAGGTACTCTACATTGATTTATGTATTAATTATTTGATTGAAGTCATATCATATCAATTTAACATATAAATTTGTGAGTTTTATCATCCAATAACACCCGTGACTAACGGCATTACCTTTGGAACACACTATATATACACACCATCAAATTCGCAACTTAAACATTTTACAGACTACGTCTTGCAGACACGCACCACTTTCATCGTCACCCGGTATCAATGTATGGTCAACTATTAATAAATTAACCACTACTCGTTCATATTAACAGGACATGCATACTACACAATCGTAATGTTTATACAAAGCTATGGATTAAAAGAAGCACATTATCAGGAGCCAACTATGAAAGCGACTTGGATATGTGTTCACTTGAATCAACACAGGGCGTAATTTCTATAACATATAACACGCAGAACTATTGCTACAAAATGCGTGATGTCTATGGCAGGAACATTGACGGACAAAGCAGTTCTATACTAATAAATTGGCGTGTCTACGGGTCCATTGTGGTATCAGACTGAATGCGGTTCAATCAAAACTGCAACCCTTCTACTTACAGCAAGAAAAATATTTTTAGTAGGCATCTTCGTCCACGTGCTGCCAACCCGGTGGACTTTTCGTTGGTTCCACATCGTCGGCGCCTTTACCTATATCTCGAATCTCCATAATATCCTACATACTTTTAGTGGGCAACAATTAATTTAAAGTCAAACGATGTTTTTCGTTTAAGGTG
Organism: Polydrusus pterygomalis; assembly: GCA_963969555.1. NCBI lineage: Eukaryota > Metazoa > Arthropoda > Insecta > Coleoptera > Curculionidae > Polydrusus > Polydrusus pterygomalis. The sequence goes on from OZ018379.1 coordinate 30,562,579, forward strand.
GGTCTACATTATGGTGGCAACTTGCATGGATCAACAAGGTTTGCTGCATATGCCGACGACATATAACAGCAACATTATGTGGACACACCTTAATTGTAATCCTGTGGTTGAAAGGGACGCTACGAGGTGCATTAAATATTCCGGTATGATTTCTAGTATAATACATAAAATGATAAACAAAAAATAACATTCCTGTATTTTTGACAATTACACCGGCACATACAAAGAAAGTTTTCGACCTGGGTATCACCATACATATTTGGGGCAGCTGATTGCGAATCCGGTGTCAGATTACCCTCATCGCTCTTCACTTTTTCGGGAATCGCGAAAAATACCTGAAATATGATCTATTTTTATTAATTAGTTGAAGACTGCCAGATCTATCCCAAAATATAAAGGGGGAACCGTGGTGTTCTGGGAAGATATTATGATGGAAGCAAAAACGTCTTTGCTACCTCTTGAACAACCTTTAACCGGTCGGCAGGTGTGTTGAATCGGAAGTTAGGCCTTGGAGAGGTGCAATTGGTAATAATTTTATATTTATGCAAGATAATGCACCTCCTTATACTAGAAGAGTGGCTCGAGCATTTCTTGAAAAGGACGGTGTCACATGTTTTGGTTGGCCTGCATGTTCACCGGACTTAAATCCTATTGAAAACTTGTGGGACCATCTCAAAAGCCAGTTCATTAGAAGGGTTAGTTAGAGCTGGTCGGGATAAACCAGGAAATGTCGCACATTTATTCAAGCGCAGTTAGGAAAGTAGAAAAACATACCCCAGGAAAATTACAACTTACAAATTGAAGGTTGCATAAGGGCTAGAAGTAGCATTACGGATCATTAAAATTGACAATTTTCCATTTTCTCTCGTTTTTTACTAAGTATTAATTTAAATCTTATTACTTTTTAGAAACCAAAAAGAATACCATTATGTTTGTTTAGTCAATGAAAATAAATTTGTTGTTTTCTTTAAAAGTATTTGGTAAAGAATGAATTTCGGTTCTAGATAGTTTTCATATATTATATATATATAAAATATTGGTGATTCCACATATATTTTTCTGCTGAAATAGTTTTTTTACGATCGTACCGCCCTTTTTTTACTCTCAAAGGACCTGCCACTGATTTCTCTTATCTTCAACTAATTAATAAAAAAAATTACCATTTCCATTTACTTTTCGCGATTTCCGAAAAAGTGAAGGATGATTGCGCTAATCCGACACCGGATTTATAATCAGCAAAACAAAATACTTTGAAAAAATAAATTCAGGTAAGAAATTTCTTTGTGTGCCGGTGTTATTCTTCGCTTTTTACTAAGTTCAGTATTTTAGGGTAGAGGAAGGTTACAAATGCAGTAAGTGCTGAAGTTAGAATCAATATCAATGAACTGAGAACGATTTTATAAAATCGCATTCAAACAAACCGAATATCAGATTACAAGAGAGGATCGTAACAGCAAGCAAAAATCGTTTTCTGATGCACGGTACCTTGTAAATACCCGAACAAACCCAAGACTAATAATAATTAATTTTGCGATTATAACTGAAAAATATTTATAAGCGAAGAAAAAGATTCTAAATTTAAAAAAGTTTAATGCCTCTGCTAAAAATCGAACCCAGAACCTCTCGATTACCAGTTGAACGCTCTACCAATTCCTCTACTAAGACTGAAATTCTCTCATCAACTTCGGCCATATAACGTATTCAAATTTTTATGTTAACTAATATGCATATTCGGCAATAATAAACTGTTAAGTTCAAAATTTAATTGACATGCTGGAAATTATGGTTCAGAAACGAGTATCTTGCTGGATTGGAACAAAGCTATGATCAATGTTAAGAATGGATCAGTAATCAGTACACGTTAGCAGTTTGATACCACGTTTTCAGTAAAGCGAAATTGATTAATGCATTGGCATTCCCAGTAAAACATTATTTCCACTAAATTATCGACAAAGACCTCGTTAGAACAAACCCAGACTGCAGTTGTAACTTTATCACCTCTGCCTTAAACATACTGCACCTTAGAAACAGGTAAATATATAATATTTATTATTATGGTTTCCGAAACATAGGTACAAAATTTGTTTGATGCCTTGCGCCCATAGTCAAAAAATATATTAATCACCGTATGGGTTTAATCAATATCGATTTCCACTTCAGTCATAATGACACAGACTGTGGATGTGGACCCTCTTAAATGGGCAGACGGAAACTGTGTGCTTCTATTCATTGATTTTAATGATTAAAAACTACGCATTATTCTATTCGGTTGCATAAGCATTTAACCACGTAGTAAATTTATTTGACATTTAGTAATTTCTGCCAATCATTATAAATATTTGATGCATTCTGATATCACAAAGAGGCCTGTTAGTTAATTCACGATTAAAATGCTTCCTGCAACTGACAAAATACTAAATTTTAATATACTTACGCAAGATGCAATATTACCATCTGCCTAACAATTACAGTTTTCGTCTTTAACATGTGCAACTTTACAACAGTAAAACACCTTATTATATTTGTATATCAGTCCTAACGAATATCTAAGTCTACCATTTAATAAAGGGGAAATGTATTTTGCTTTTAGCTGTGCATCCACAAACACCCGAAGACTTCGTTTCTCATTTGTTACGGACCGGGAATTTCTTTCCTTGACATATTTAAACTATCATTATGAGACTTAATTATTGCTAAAAGTATATGTATCCCTCTTTTCCCAGTTTGTTTTAATGATGTGTTCATTGTAATTGATTTATTTCACTAATCTCGGAACGTATCATTTTTACACGGGCGTACCCGACTCACTTTGACCAAATAGTTTAAGTAATATCAATAACAATAACGCACTTCGCAGTAAAATTGTATTGCTTTTTAATATCATCGACTCATAGGCGACGCAAAATCTACTAAATACAAATACTTTCTAGTTATTTTATATTACTTTATTTAGTACCACTGTCAAAAATATATCAGCCCCTGGTACCTCTAGTAAAAATTACCCAAAGTTGGTATTCAGGACAAACTAAACACTATAGAATTCTAGTGATTTGGAACCTTGAGTAATAAAATATATTTTTTAAGTGGTGCTAAAATATTTGGCAAAAATAAAAATTGTTTTTGGCTTCCTCATGGATTAAGAAATATTTTTTTATAAAATAATTATTGCTCATCCTCGACGAAGATGGCAATAATTGCTATGATATTTGGTTACTTTGTAAAGACCGAATCATGAAAATCCGTCCGATTTGTGATAAGGTAAAGCGTGGCTGATGAAGTTAAAATGTTCATGAGCCGTAATTTGCAGTCACTGTGGTCAATAATGCCTTAATGTCATTCATTAACTCTTTTTATTTGCCTAACATCATACACATATAAAAATACGTTTTGAACAGGAACACTGGAACAATCAGGGTTTTTTATAACTATAGTCACTAGACTCTAGTGACTAGAGCATGAGAAGAGTGGTGTCATTCGAGAAAAGTTTTGTCAATACCGATTAATGATGTAGGAATGGACTGTTTCAGAAAAGTTTCTTATAAAATAAAGCTTTTGAAGTCGCTAAAGATTTCATCTAATTTTCGTCAATACTGGTGCGTTATAGCATTCATGTTTGTTTGCCGTTAACTTGTTATCGGCTAAACTGATTTGGTGGTAGAGTAGGTTCAAAAAAATGATGCTACAATTCTCTTTGATGACCCGCTTCAATTCGGATGGACCAACCGCTCCACTACCCTACACCGGACAACCGGTACATGCATCCACTACGTGCAGGAGAGGAACAAATTATCACAAAACCTTTGATAGGTAATGGAGCTTCTCTGTTATTCACCACCCTATACAAATTTTCCAAACCGCTTGAATTTAAGTTATGTAGTTAACCAAACTTGTTTTCGTGCTATGAAAGCTAGATCGAAAGTAGTTTTATTTTACAATTTAGTAGCGATCACTAAAATTTTAGATAAGCAATTAATAGTAATCACTAAGATGGTTTTTGATTAAAACGAGCGACCGTTCGAATATAGGCAGTCATAGATAATAATCAATGTGTGTTTTAGGTGTTTAAACAATGGTAAATTTTGAGGTTTATAATTAAAGCTTTAGACATGGCTGTTCTACCCATAATGATTAGTCGTTATGAAAAACACAAAACAGAATGCACTAGAGCGCTTTAAAGTTAAACCAGTTGACAATGAGGGGGTTTAAAGTGACAGTAATAAAGGGATAGCTAAGTTTTGCACTTTGAATGTATTTTTAAAATATCCCTTAAATTAAATAATGAGATTATGATATACTTACCTACTTAACTAAATAATGTTAAATGAAGAACGACATCAAGAACGATATCTAAATGACAAGGCGTGATTACCGATTAAATTTATAAAAATAATTTATGAGTCATCAATATCTACTCGTTTGACATCTACCGAACCGAAAAAGAACACAAAAATGTAAGTATTGTGTTTCTTAAACTATTCTAAGCAGATTGGAATAAGAAAAAACCAGTAAAAATAAAGTAGGTACCTATTAATGATAAAACAACCAGGGTACTTATTTAACGACTAATCATTACTGAGTTGTTGTATAATTGACATTCTCGTTTTGCTTTACCCTGGGTCTGTCTAGCATCAAAAACTGCAACAATATAATATATAGTTCATATTAATGTAAAATAGCGTCTATAAGTAATAATTAATATTAACAACTTTTTGTATCCCTTTTTAGTTCTTGTATTTAATCAAAGCATTGGTGTTCTTAAAAGGCATTGAGACTCCTTAATCTAGTTTCGTTATTGGTACCATCATGCAAAACTGTACTCTGTAAGTCTCGGGCAAATTTAATTTAATAAACGTAGATAAGGACGCACAAAGCACATAAAAATACAATATGTATATAATATATATTTTGATATAAAACGACTAGATTCGGCTTAAGCAGAACTTGGTCGGATGCGATTGTTCCGCGAATTCCAGCCAACAAGCAAACTACAGAAAACTGTATGAATTATAACAGTTAAATACACTTACAGTAACAACAATTTTACTTTTTTGGTGTTTGGTTATGAAAATATCGGAAGTGGAGGAAGAACAACTTAATATATCTACCTATATAAAATTGCAATTTTCCCAATAACTCATTTTTGATCGCAATGAACCTATCAAACCATTGTACTTACTTAAAACGAACAGATAGTAGATATAGATGCATAGAATCAATGCGAACGTGTCTTCTAGTTCGTCTTGAGTTGTCTTGTGGGTTTGTATATTTATTAGAAAAGTATCATGCAGTTTAATAAATGCTCAAAGAAGAACGAGCATTGTTTTCTACGTTAGTATAAAAATGTAATTATATCTTTTGATTGCTATTTTGATTACAATTGCGGCCATGGATCGCAAATGGTTAAATAATGGAAAAAACTACAATTTCCGTTCAACAGAAACAACCGTTAATTATTTTTAAAATACAATCCAAGCATATGCGCAATTTTGTAATGTAAGAATCTTTTAGGAGAACATTTTAATGAAATATTTCAATCATACCTTTCCATAGGTACTAATTGGACAAAAATACTAATGACATTTAATTAGTCTTCTTCGATATTTCTTTTGGCTTCTGCTCCACGTGGAAAATTATTACAATAATGATTATTATCTATTGGATATGTAAAATAAAAGTTGATGAACGTCCTCACTGTTAACCTAACCGGGTATTGCTGCTATATATTCATATACAGGGTGTCCCGAAATTAGCTGACAATATTTAAAGGAGATAAAGTACATCAAAAAAAAGGACTAATACCCTCTATTAATATACCTTCAAAAACGCTTCGTTGTGGGGCTAGAGCCCCCCGAACTGGAGCTATGATAAGCAGTTTTTTCACAATATCTCAAAAACCGATTAGGGTATCGAAACAAAATTTGATACATGTTTTAACCATGACAAGACGCAATAAACAATTTAATTAGCTTAACTTTATTTCTTCCAGTGGCGTCCCACTGGGTAGGTAGTTGGGAGAATATTGCCCTAAGTTTTTTATTTTTAGGATTTTTTAACTTCAGGTGCAATTTTTAGAAGCCTTGAAGTATTTTGTTGAAAAAAGGTACTCTTGTTTTATTGAGGTAGAATTCACCATTTTCCAGTAAAATCGATTTTAAAATTTTCGGTTTTTTGAAATCTGGTGAAAAGGCTAAAGTTTTTTTTGCATATCTTAGCAAACACTTATTATTAAAACATTAAATTTATTAGAAGTTCTACCAGCGACAAGGCAGATTATTATAATGTATTAAAGGATGTTACTTTAAAATATTTTTCCAGTGACGTCGCACATGGTGGAGCCCTCGGTGGAGCCTGAAGTAAATATTACTATTATTTTTTTTTATTTGATGGATTTAATGTATTTTTTTTTAATTTTAAATTTTTTGTTAATAAAACCTTCTATTGTTGTAATTTGACAGAATGTAACGTTTTTAAATTAAACATATTTTTAAATTCCTTTGTTTTTTAAATATTTATTTTCATGGAGATTTTAAAAGCGTTTTAAAATAAAACAAAAAAGAATAACAAATTGCAAATCAAATTTAATGGTGAATCACACGGGAAGCTAATTCTTAAGCAAGAACCAGTCATGTGTATCCAAAAATAATAATCAAGGGGATTTAAATCAAGTGATCTTGGTGGCCAGCCTATGGCTACCAATCCACCTGGTAATTTTCTCCAAGCCAATTCCTCACTTGACGTCCGTAGTGAGCTGGTGCCCCATCATGTTGAAAGAAGTGCCCTAAACGTAAATCCAGTGGCACATTATCTAATAAATTTCATGTTTTAATATTAAGTGTTTGCTGAGATATGCAAAAAAAACCTTAGCCTTTTCACCGGATTTCAAAAAACCGAAAATTTTAAAATCGGTTTTACTGGAAAATGGTGAATCCTACCGCAATGAAACAAGAGTACCTTTTTTCAACAAAAGACTTCAAGGCTTCTAAAAATTTCAACTTAAGTTAAAAAATCCTACAAATAAAAAAACTTAGGGCAATATTCTCCCAATTACCTACCCAGTGGGACGCCACTGGAAAAATGACAGTTAAGCTAATTAAACCATTTATTGCGTCTAGCTATGGGTAAAACATGTATCAAATTTTGTTTCGATACCCTAATCGGTTTTTGAGATATTGTGAAAAAACTGCTTATCATAGCTCCAATTCGGGGGGCTCTAGCCCCATAGCGAAGCGTTTTTGAAGGTACATTAATAGAGGATATTAGTCTTATTTTTGAATGTACTTTATCCCCTTAAAATATTGTCAGCTAATTTCGGGACACCCTGTATAAAACTTCAGTTTACAACTGGTAATAGAATAGCTAAGAAATTGATTGAGGAACACAAGCAAACTAACAAGATTGTAAACGGTCCAAGGTTCTTCAGCCCTGGGACCTAGAGCTCAAAGTGGGTTTCAAACCCACCAGGACCCATTCGCTCATAAAGGTATACCTGTACATAATACATAAGTTGGAAAAGACCTCAGAGGATCTCATTTCGTAACCGAATACTAACAAAGAGGATTTTGATGCCTATTTGAAAGGATTTCTAGGATCCCGTATATTAATGTTATACTTATACCTACCTAGTACTGCACGAATGGAATTTGGCAGAACTTAAGCCAAAGATAAAGTCAACTTGAATCAGAAAAGGACTTTAAAATTAGTGCATTAGGTAACTCAGCCAAACAGGTGACCCTAGACTAATAATACAGATATGCCCGAAATAAACAGTACTGAAACTAAGTTGGCGGTGTTTTTATGCGTGCGCTGTCACACTCAAGTTAGCTAGTATAGACCTGTCAAGTAAACCTCAAACAAGTAATTAGTAGGGCCTAATTGTTAAAAATGGTGTTAAGTACAGAGGAGAAAGTGTTTCTGGTAGAGCATTATTTTCGCTCATACGGAATGGGCAGACATAATGGTGCAAGTTTGCTATACGTGTCTGATCAATTCACACAACGGTTTAATAAACGTTCTCCAAGTAATGCTGTAATTTTGAAGGTTATTGAAAAGTTCAGAAATACGGGTAGTGTATTGTGCCAACGAAAAGGAAACTCGGGGCGTCCTAGGACAGTTAACAACAACAATAACCATGAACGTGTTTTTGAGCAAATCTTACAAAATCCGAAAGCCAGCCAAGCAAGGACAGCGTTACAACTTGATTTAAAAAGAACTTCCTTTCAAAGAATCCTGAAGGAGCTGGGTGCATTTTCGTATGTGTTTCAGGTACATCAACAACTACATCCTTGGGATTATCGCAGTAGAGTGGAATATTGCGCCAGAATTCTCGTGTTACAGTATGAAAATCCTGAATTTTTGAAAAATGTTTGGTTTTCAGACGAAGCACACTTTCACTTGTCAGGCTATGTGAATCGTCGCACAAATCGATTTCTGGGCTTTGCCAGACCCGATGAGGTTCAAGAGGTTCCTTTACATAGTGCAAAAGTGAGTGTCTGGTGTGCTGTGTCCGGACACGGAATCATTGGTCCGTACTTCATCGAAGAGAATGGTAGGCAAGTCACACTTAATCAACAGAGGTACAGACACATTTTAACACGATTTATCCCTGATCTACGTCAATTCTGTCGTGCACGTAACTTGGCATTTCGAAACAAATTTTTTCAGCAGGACGGGGCAACTTGCCATACTGCTGCCGCAATTCGTCAATTTCTTCAAGAACATTTTCCAAGCAAATTCATTTCACGATTTACTGACTTCCCTTATCCTTCACATTCTCCAGACCTCACACCTCCAGACGCATACATTTGGGGCATGGCTAAAAATGCCGTTTTCAAACAGGCACCACAAACCATCGATGAATTAAAGGATGCCGTTAGAGTCTTCTTCGCAGCTCTGAGACAACCCTTATTCAATAACATGACCAGAAACTTAGAACATCGTTATGAAGTCTGTCTTGAACGAGGAGGTGCACATTTAGAACATATAATAAAGTGTCAATAATATGTATTTTTTAAATATATAATACGATTACAAGTTCAGTACTGTTTATTTCGGGCAATACTGTACTTAGGGTGGCTATATCGATCTCCTGTTAATAAACATCAAGATAATTTCCATAGATATTGTTTCCATGGATGTTGCTTGGGTAAACAAAAATGAGCAATTTTAAATAATACTCATATGCAAGGATTATTGTTTTAAAAACATTCTATCTACCTCCATCGCAAGTGATAATGTCGGGATTGGAAAGGCATTTCCGATAATCACAGTCTGTTTTAGAGGTTCCGAACAAGTGCAACGGCTGATAGTAAAGATCATGACCAGATTAAGAAATTCTGGATTTATTACCGCCGAGAATAAGGTGCTATAAAGTGGACAATGCGACATAGCGCGATTAACAGTGCAGAATAACAATTAATTATTTACTAACATGAGCAAAATTTATAAAAATTAATCCATAACATCCCATGCAGCATCTATAAATAAGATTTCAGAAAAACAACCAGAATCTTTTTAGCTACTCATGTGTAAAAATCCGTAGTTGGTAAATAATATAAAAATATTTTTACAATTTTTTTTATAACAGCTGCAATGGTGGATTAAAAAATAGAAGATGCGTGGGACTGTGCGGTACGGTACCCAAAATCAGAAATGCTACTTATATTTACATACTCCACCTGAAGAGTTCTGTTCCCTAAGTAATTGACATGAAGGTTAACGTAACATTTTGTTGAGTTAACAGAAAATGAAATGGACAAATTCCTTTTCAGGTTTCCTCATTTCATTTCCTGGAACAACTACTTATATCACTAGAGTCGTCACCAGAAATGTGTTGTTGAATCAGTCTTACCGAAAAATATTTTATGCTTTTAACTCAGAACGCATTAGTCGCACCTGAGATTCTTAATTCTTAAAAAAGAACAGCAGAAGATTAAGTTAGTAGAGATGTAAAGTCAAAACTTTAAATATTAATTCCTATAGTTCTTTCATTAATGTCTAGGTGGGCATTACTGCAGGATAGAGAACCATTCATTCTAATATTTATTCCAATTAAATTACTTTCATCTAGTCATGGATGACGATTAGAAAAGAGTAGGGTGCCAAGTTTAAACTGCAAAAATTATAACGAGAACAAACAAGTAATTTTTGTCCCCTTGCTTTGGTTTAAGATTGTTTTAATATTTGCGGTTTTGAGACTCTGCATTCTTATTCAAATCAATCTCAAGTCAAAAAGAAAACAAATAACTTAATTAGACCAGTTGTTGGAACATGGACTCTCTATGCTCTACACGATTTAACCCGGTTAAAATGCACTAATTTAACAATTTTAATAGGTCCGAATTTCTATAAGAATAAATATTTAACCCAAATTTAGTAGGTTTTACGTAACTATATCATCTCCTTTATAAAAACCCACATGTAAATCAGTAATTTCCATGTGAATAATTTAATAAATTTTGGAAACTTAAATGTACAAGTGACTTTTCATGCAACAAGTACCTAATGACCTAATGTTAAGTTCTACGTTACTAATACTATAAACTATGATACGAAAAATCACACATGCCTATATACCTACGCTATATAGGATTTTTATACTTGGGCCCAGGAAGATTGTTTAAATATTAAAAGTTTTTTGGCGGAGAGGTGACAGTCGAAATACTAGATTTGGTTCTGAAAGGCTGAAACGTATATAATACAGCACACTTATGGCCTCTATTTATACTCACATTGGGGAGTATAAATAGAGGCTTTCTAATCTCATCGCAAAAGTAATTAAACCTATGCCAGTAGCCTTATTTTACCTGGTACTGTTTAGCAATCCTGAAATAAAAAGGCTGGTGGTTAAACAATTTAGTTCCTAAAATACAGGGTGTTTCAATAAAAACTCCCAGGCCAATTATTTCGAAAACTAAAACATGTAAATTCTGTAAACGCCTGTTTTTAGCCTCTATGATTGGCTTCACAACTGTTTAAAAAATGTGTTTGAATAATACTAGATGTAGGTGGCGCCACGGTGCAAATAATTTTTTCGATGACAGGAACTTTTAAATGTTGTGGTTCTTAAAGATAATTAATTTTTGATCAAATTATGTCTCATAAAATTTTTTGATAAATCCAACATGAACGGAGATATTAGGGGTTAAGTTTTTTTTTTAAATAATATTAACGAGTATTTTAATTAAAAATATTTTTAATATATCCTACTTTAGCAGATTTTAATTTAATTTTGGTAATGATAATTTTAGTGATAAAACGCTCTTGTAGCGCTAAATTATTACGTCCAGTGACGTCTCAGGGGGCGCCTTAACAAATAATATTGGCAAAAAATAAGACGCCACTGAGGTTTTGGTAATTTTTACATTTTTTTCTGATTAAGCAATTAAAAATATCCTTTTCTTGTCTGTTAAATTGTTTTCATATCTTGCTTCGTTTTCAAGAAATAAAAATAAAAACAATTTTATTGCATCTCTGGAAAACAAAAATCATTATTAAAACCATGTCCAATTTGTCTTGATTTGTATGGTGAACCATTTTTATTTTAAAAATATGGAAATTGCAAATTCTGACACTGACACTAACACTGAGTGTTAATATTAATTATTTAATGATTTTTGTTTTCCAGAGATATGAAATTAAATTTGTTTTTATTTTTATTTCTTGAAAACGAAGCAAGATATGAAAATAATTTAACAGACAAGAAAAGGATAATTAGTTGCTTAATCCGAACAAAATATAAAAATTACCAAAAACTCTGTGGCGTCTTATTTTTTGCCAATATTATTTGTTAAGGCGCCCCCTGAGACGTCACTAGAATTAATAATTTAGCGTTTTATCACTAAAATTATCATTACCAAAATTAAATTAAAATCTGCTAAAGGATAATAAAAATATTTATAATTAAAATACTCGTTAAAATTATTTTTAAAAAACTTAACCTCAAATATATCCGTTCATGTTGGATTTATCAAAAAATTTTATAGGACATAATTTGATCAGAAATTAATTATCTTTAAGAACCACAGCATTAAAAAATTCCTGTCATCGAAAAAATTATTTGCACCGTGGCGCCACCTACATCTTGTATTATTCAAACACATTCTTTAAACAGTTGTGAAGCCAATCATGGAGGCTAAAAACAGGCGTTTACAGAATTTACATGTCACTTTTAGTTTTCGAAATAATTGGCCTGGGAGTTTTTATTGAAACACCCGGTATATGGTGCCCCATTTAAAAAAAAACTTTGTCGTAGATCTTAATGTACACTCTGTAGACTTGGAGGTAATTATGTTGTAATCACCTTAAGTTCCTGTAAACTTCTTGTTTAAAATATGTTACTACATCTTTCAGTTTCAAAATATTTGGGATGCCGAACATTTAGTGCAGTTTAAGAGGCGATAGATAACCTTTCAGCGATTAGGTACAAAGCCTCTAAATGTTACCCCTTAAGAAGGGCTTGTATTTTGTCACGATAGAAATGTCCTTTTTGTATTCTGCTTTAACCTTTCAAAAATTAGTCAAGTTTCTCGACGGTCACCGCTTGGTCCATTATACTTATACACAAAATCGCATTCACAGAAAAATATTAAATATACTTATTACTTACAATCTAAGTATAAAAGTACGAGAAAATAGAGATAGAGTGGCTGTATTTCAGCCGTGCCGTGCGCCAAATTTCAATACAGGAATATCTAAAAGGGGGGGGGAAAGGTAAAATAATAAAAAAACAAAAAAAACTAATAAATAAACTGAAATTATTGATATAATTAGGTAAAAAAGCATTTACAACAAAAAATCAAAGAAAAACAAAACAATGTACAAATTTAATTTACGATACACTGTACCACTAAGTTAAAAATAACAACAAGCTTAAAACGTAAAAAACTGGAATCGGTAACGAGCTATCTTTTGGTAACACCAATCTTAAGGTGCCCACCCAACGAAGTCAGAAGGTAGGTACAATAATATGTAAAAAAAATTAGAGAACTATTAATTAATACGTCATTGTTCGGGTGTGTACCAAAAGACTTTGTCAAAAGTAGCGCGTCCGAACGCTTTGTAGGGCTTTAATAGGAGTGAGATCTCGAAGCCCCACAATTTCCACGCCTTCGGATTTGATAAACAACAACAAGTAAAAAAAGTAAAAAAATATAAATAATGCATAAATTATTTTTTTAAAGTGACACAGACTACGTGGGCTGGTTTGATCCCATTAATGCAGATTATACCTGGATTAAGTACCCTATGTGTTATTTTTAATCTGTACGCCCACCAGCGTTTTGATAGGGCCAAGGTTTCAAGAACAAGAAAGTATAATAACGTCGAAGTTACATCAAAATAAGTCGGATGTTAACATGATCATAACCAAGTAGCCACTGCTTTTGGCTAAATTGCAAAACCTACTTGCTTACCTGCCAGATACTTACTTGCTTAAGTTCTACTCAGTATGGTTTTTGAAGCGTCTATAAACATGTAGTTGACCTGTATTAATTTGACATCTAGGTAAAGTATTTTTCACAATAAATAGTTGACTTCGTTTAACTACCTGGGACGTTTTGCAAGAGCTCGGCCATAAAAATGCAAATAAACTGTCGGTCAGGGTCGGATTATAATTTGTAATTATAGCAGGTAATATTTAACTATCTTCATGTCATTAAATAATATATTATTAATAACGAATTAAATATCAAAAGTCATACCCTTGCTTGTTGATTGTGTATAACAATGGGATTAAACCGGTAGTTTTATTGCAGTCAATAAGTCGATACCATTTAGTGTGAAAAATACTTTACTTAAAATGTGGCACATTTTAAAGATACGAGATATTCATGTAACAACGATGCTATTACCCTAACCTAATAGCTGATACAACGATGACTTGTGGGCCAGAAAAATTGTTATCTAGATGAATTAAAGGAAGCTGAAATTAATTGAAAGAGTAAAAACAATCATAGTTAACATTATACAAATATAGTTATTAACCAATATGAAAGTATTTTGGTTAAAACTGATTTCTATTATATAATATTACGTCGCTTGTATCTTGGAAACAGTTTACTATCTAGCTAGTATCGTGAGAATTTTAAAAAGTTGCATAAAAGGGCGCAACCACAGTTATCAATTACAAACCAGGGTTTTTCTAAAAAGGTACTTAAGATATATTAAATATATTTGTATTATTAGTTATTATTATCTTAAGGAAATGACGAATGATTTTGCTTAAGTTTCTCAACATTCAGCCAGAAGCAGGAGAATCGGGATGCAAATTTTTATACCTTTAGGAGATCTTGGTGATAGAACACCCTTGATTACAAAATAAAATTTATATCAAATTAGTCAATATTATCTTTAAAATGTAATACAAATCAATATTATTATATTCCTTAAGTAGTTTTTAATCAAAACTCCTTGTTTGTAATGAGTATGGTGGTTTGTGTTTAAGGACGCTAGTGGGAGTACAGCTGTAATAAAATTATTTATTGGTGTTAAAAATAATATGGCTTTTAAAATATTTTCTTTGGGGCAGAAAAGTTGCATTTTTGTCAATGAATTAAGAATACTAGAGAGCTCAAATTTATGAAAGAGAAAATAACAAAAATTTTAATTAAGAATGTAACAAGGTACCTACTAAGTACATGTGCCTATTTTATCTAGGATTATTCTACTTAATATAGTAATTTTTAAAAGTTATCCAGTCGGTTGCTCTAGGCAATTTAATCGAAAAGTAGCTAACAGAAAACGTTGAATGTCAAGATAAGATTATGTATTATTGTCATGAGCCGAAATGATACAAAATTCACACTCATTAAGCAACTAAACCTAAATATTATAATACCCCTATCGTAAAAAAGTAGGTAAATACATAAAGTAGTGAGATTGAATTAATTTTTAGGTTTTTGATCTGAAAACGTATTATGTTCATTGCGGTCACATGACTGTAATAAATACTTAAAACTATCTGGAATAAATTAACCCTACATACGATCCAACGCGAGTCCTATTTAGGATATTTAACTAGTTTCTAGTGCCTCAAACGAAATATTTTTTTTTAAATTTAAAAATGTACCACTTAGGTTATAATGCCTACAATTAGTATAATCAATTATCTAGAATTTACTTAATAAAGGTAATTCGCAAAACAGCAAATATCAATAACAATAAATACTTTCATAACAGAGTAAATTATTAAGTAAAACAAAACAATAATAAGAATTAACGGAAACAGTGTAAACAGTAAAATAAAAATAAATAAACAAAAATAAAATTAATCTATTTTCTGCAATAATGGGATCCCCCGAAACCCAAACTAAAAGTAAAATTAAATTTAAAAAAAAAACTAAAAAATAGCTAAGTAAATAGTCTTGGAGTGCTGAAGCACACGGAACGCAGTTGGTCTAACGACACTTCGCATTCGCTATCTTAAACTTGGCAGCATCAACAATTATATAAAAAATAATAATATACTACAACTAAAAAATAAACGGTGTGATTGATATTGCATGCACCTTATTATGTACATTTGAATTATTTTTACTTCAACTAACTAAAACGCAGATACAAAAATAAAAAACAAAATCTAAAAATCTATAAACACAAACAATGCCGCAAAGGATGAAGCTTAAACTAGGGCACGGCACGCGGTGTCATACAGTACGTGGTCGTATATAAAATACATATAAATATATATCGAAATTTATGAGTAGGAATTATAAAATGGAACAATAAGACCTAAAACAAAGTTTGTGGTTGACTAGGGTCGCTAACAACGCGGCTTCCCGCAAATATAACAATGGGCTATTCCTAACACAACATCATACACGCATATTAAAATAGATTATTATAGGATGATGTTTATTAAAATTACAACAACGGCCCAAGCACCTCGATGCTTGGTTTAACATCTCTAATTTCCATAATATCCCTGTTTTAAAAATTGATAATTTGGTCAGTCAACATAAAAATGTCAAGTCATTTGAAGGATAACCGTCTGTTCCGACTTTTTAAACGGTAACATATAAAGATATCAACAATGGATACAAACCTATTACAATTTGAGGAATTGGTAAAATTTCGATAACTAAAATAATGTAACGTTAACAAACCAGCATCCGACCACTCCGTTTAAAAATGCATCAGTAAAAAGTGTAAGGAATGGCTGCTGGAGACCCTGTCGGAAACAACGGCACCGCTGTCTATAGGCCGATAGGGGGCACCTGTACGTAGCGGTAAATGTAGAGGCGGTAGTCTTTACTAGCCAGTACAACGGAACCATCATCCATAAGTGCCACGTCGAAACACTGAGCATGCTTCACCTTACTTTCCAGAGCTGAGACCAGTTGTCCATCTTGTGTAAAAATAGTAAGGTTGAAATTATTGTGATTATCGGCGATAAGAATTTCTCCGTTGGCATTGATACCCACGCCTATTGGATAATTGGTAATTCCTTCGCCACCAATCTGGCGTAGATAGACGCCTTCGTAACTAAAAACTTTTACACAGTGAGCTCTGTTGTCGCTGATAAATATTTCTTGTTTGTCGTTTACCACGACTCCGTTGGGAAACTCTAGATGTTTTGAGCACCCGAACTTTTGAAGTACTGCTCCGGCTTGATCAAAGATTATGACCCGCATCACTTTGCACTCGACAACGACAATGCGTCCTTTATTGTCCACAGTTACACCTCGTGGGTGTTGCAATATGTTTGCGCCAAATTTTCGCACGAACTGTCCATATTGGTTGTATATCTGGATCTGATGCGTCGGTGATCTTTCGGTTACAATAATATCACCGGAAGTACGTACTACGGCTACTCTATTTGGATACAGCAACTGGCCATCGCGTTTACCGCATTCTCCAAATTGAAACTTAAATCTGCCTTCCTTGTCAAATATTTGAATTCGGTGATTATTTGTGTCTGCTACAATGATGTCATTTTGAGCGTTTACTGCAACGCCACTGGGTTCGGTAAATTGTCCTTCCATAACACCAAACTCGCCAAATTTACAGTGATATATCATCTTCTGGCGCTTAATTTGAGATTTAGGAGGAAAAATAGCCACAGAGAGTTTCGAAGTTAGATCCAGCATGGGGTCCGTATGAGTAGACCCAGTTAAGGAATAGGGATCGACACTGCCGTTTTGAAAAATACTATCTGTTGTTCCACCATTTGACCATTTCTCATATGGGTTAATGCCGTTGAGATTCAAATCTCCCATTGTCGTTGAAAAAGGTCCCAGGCTGTTGGCACTACTAAATCTCTTGCTGAGAATATTTGATTCAAAGGGCGATGTTGACTGACTGGAATTGGCAACTGTGAAAGGGCAATGCATAGCTCCATTTATGCTTCCTGAACTACCGTTAACGCTACTTCCACTGGAACTGCTTCCACCTGTTGGTCTAGCGATTGGTGGTTGTTTACTTGGACCAACAACGGTCTCAGAGTTTGACCGAACGTAACCGAAAGTATTACGAACTCCTACTTGGATTGCTTGATAATTTGACACAAATTCTAGTTCGCAAGCCGACTGTACGCTCTGGTCCAAGTTGTAACTAAGAAGGCTTTGTAACTTTGCATCAAGTAACTTCCTAAACATAAGAATTTCTACTACATTTGCGCATTTATTTAAACGCTCAACAAATTCGCAAGTCTTGTAAATTTGATCAACAGTTTCTTGTCCCTTTTGAGTAGCTACTCCTAGTGAAATTTGTTTAGCAGAAAACACGCTTTCTAATTCTTTTAAAAGTTCCTGCTTTCGTTCCTCTAACATTGATCTATAAAACTGAAATGTTTCGTTGATTTCGTTTTGTGCTTTATGATACTGTACTTGTAGCCGGCTATTGGCGTGCTCGACATTTTTCAAAATATTTCTTATATCAGTGGCTTTCACTTTTGCTTCAGAAACAGCGTGTTGAATTGCTTCTATCTGCTTGGGCGCTGCATCACTAATTAATTCATATTCGTGAAGTCCTACAGGATGTTCCATATTTAAACACTCTTTACAAATTGGCACGGAACATGTTCGGCAATAATATTTAAGCAATTCAGACTTATGTCGAGGGCAAACCATGCTTTTCTCACCATTAGTCATATTGTTACTACTAGTAATAAACCCGTTTTTGGCGTCGTCCTTTAATTCAGACAGGCTAACCACCCGATGTCCCTCAAAACAGTGCATAAACTGGTGTGCCATCAGGCAGTTAGAACAGAGGAAATTGGCACAATCTATACAACGGGCAACTGCGTCAAGTTTCTTGTGTTTGCAACCAGTGCAACGTGGTGTAGCGATTTGGAAAGAATCTGTAATAGACTCGGAGTTAAAAAGTAAACTGTTAAGAATACCTTCTATCGATTCTGTATTGCAACGCGGGCAAACCAACTTATTTCGCTCTAAACAAGTATTGCAAAACGTGTGAAAACAAGGTAATAGTTTCGGGTCTGCCACGGGCTCCCTGCACTGCTGGCAATGTAGCTCTGATGGATCGCTGTCACGGTCTACTGAGTCACTTGCTGGGGGAGAAGATCCGCTAACTGACAATGGGGAATCTTCCAAAGGAGACAGAGATAAATAATCCACTTGGTCACTAAATGATCCAATTGAGTTTGCTCGAGGTAAGGATTCTAGAGACGGTGTCGGTGATGCCATCTTCAGTTACCCCTCATCCCTAAAACAAAAACAACATTGTTAAACGGACATAAAATATCATAGTATTTCGGGTTTTAAATATACAGGTTAAGAGTATTAAAAGATACCAATTTCTCATATTGTACCATCTGTGTGTATATGTAAGTACATTTTTAATTTGAAAAAAATGCGTTACCTTCGGAAAATGGCGAATCATGTACTTATCTAAATATTTATTCAGACTTTTTACGTTCAGGGTATTGATTAATTAAACATTGTTGACAGGTAAAAAAGTTGTTTTCTTTTTCCGTTACCCACTTAGATTAATTAACTCTACCCTAGCCAGCTCTAGTTTTACCCTAGATTTAACTCAAAAATTGACAGTAAAAATTTATATTCAATTGATGTATAGGTTGTGTGTAGTAAATATTGGTATTGGCTTTACTGCGTTTTGGCAGTATAATACCTGGGTTGATGTTTTCAAAAACACAAAGAATTTTTGGCCAAAAGCGATGAAGGGTATTTATCGCAATTATATTATAAGCTCCTATTGATAACAAGATATCCGATGACATTGAAAAACGGCGACAACAATAAATATTGGAAATAGTTATAATAAATATAATATTAGAAAAATAATTGTGTTCTTTGGTTTGTAGTATTGTATCAGTATGGTATTCGCGGAAACGTTTATAAATGGTTTAAAAATTATTTAAGAGGAAGTAACCCCTTTACCACAATGAAAATTGCCAAACGTTTTGCTGGTCAAACGAAAAGAAAAAATAAAAATTGGTATTTAGAAAATAAATTCTACTTTAAATACCCCATCCAGAAAAGTACATGACGATCGAAAATATTCCCAAAATTTTTTTATTTTTAGTAATTTTGTAATATTTTAAACAATTCTTTATTGGTCAAAAGCAAAATGACTTTCCCGGGTGTAGAATGTTGTACCAAACAATTTTTCTTAAAGCCATTTTTCAATATCGGCCTTACTTTTTTCTCAAAAACTTTGGGCGCGTAAAGTGAATTTAAGCGTGTAAAGTGGGTTTACGCGCCTAAAGTTTTTGAGAAAAAAGTAAGGCCGATATTGAAAAATGGCTTTAAGAAAAATTGTTTAGTACAACATTCTACACCCGGGAAAGTCATTTTGCTTTTGACCAATAAAGAATTGTTTAGGATATTACAAAATTACTAAAAATAAAAAAAAATTCTAAAAAAAATTTTGGGAATATTTTCGATCGTCATTTACTTTTGTGGATGGGGTATTTAAAGTAGAATTTATTTTCTAAATATCAATTTTTATTTTTTCTTTTCGTTTGACCAGCAAAACGTTCGGCAATTTTCATTGTGGTAAAGGGGGTTACTGCTCTTAAGTAACAGATCACAAAAACAAAAATTTCAAAAACATATTCAAATAAAAAAATAAATAATATAGGAGTTCCTCAAGGAAGTATACTAGGTCCAATATTATTTATTTTATACATCAACGATATTCCTTTAGTTTTAAAAATGTGTAAGTTACAAATGTTTGCTCATGACACCTTAATTTACATTAATGTTTTAAATATTTTTGATGGTCTAAATCAGTGATTCCCAAAGTGGTCCAGGTGGACCCCCAGGGGTCCACGGGAGACTCGACGGGGGTCTACGTTGGCGTGACAAAAAAATGGGGGTTCACAATTAGTAAGCGGGGGTCCACGAAAATGTATCTGGTTTTGATAGTAAAAAACTAAATTTTTTTGTTTTTATAGAAGTTAAGTTACGTTATTAATGATTATTTTTAATTGTATTACGACTGTTATCGTATTACAATGTAATGTAAACCTTACAATGTAATATGATAACAATAATATAATTAATAGTGTAATAATTACACATTTTAATAAATACAACACAAGAAAATATACTATTTTTCTTTTTATTTTTACCACTCCGGGAGTTTTCTGAATAAAATAAGTGAGAATTAATTATTGGTTTCTTGTGCTGTGAGTAGATGACAAAAAAGTAAAGTTGGATGTAATAAATTTTTTGATTGCCCAACTTTACTTTTTTGACATCCACTCACAGCACAATCAATTAATTAATTAACCAATCAATTCTAATTTTTTTTCGAAAACTGTTAATTCGTGGTTGGAACTCAGCCGCAACGCAAAATTTCCATAGTTAGATCTAATCTTCACATTTTTGTCGAGTTTTGGGAATATGGTAGAAATGTAGCTGCAGGGGTCCACCGGAACCAGCAAAATTTTTAAAGTGGTCTATGAGAAAAAAAAGTTTGGGAACCTCTGGTCTAAATACTCTAAATTCTGAGATAAATATATTATTAAATTGGCTAAAAGTAAATAAATTAAAATTAAATATTTCAAAAACTAAATGTATGGTTATGGGTGATAATTTAAAATGTCAAAATATAAATGTTGTAATTGATGGTGAAAAATTGGAATTAGTGAACAGTTTTAAATATTTAGGGACAATTATTGATACAAAATTAAAATTTTTTAATTATTTTGAAAGTATCAAAGATTGCCGGAAAAGTAGGTTATTTTAAAAAAAATCAGTTCTAATTTAAGTTTGTTTTCTAAAAGAACTGTATTTAATACTATTATATTACCACCTTTTCTTTATTGTTCTTCCATTTTACATTGTGTTAGTGAGGAAATATTTGACAAATTAAAAATTTTACAAAATAAGCCAATGCGGATTAGGTATTTTAAATTGTAACAAATATACAAAAATAAATTTTATGTTAAAAAATTTAAATTGATTGAATGTCAGAAATTTAATTTTTTATTTAGTATGTATCTTTATACATAAAATTTTAAATGATTTATTGCCTGATTGTTTAAAAAAATTATGTTCTTTTAATCATGACCATCATAATTATTATTAAACAAGAACTAATCAAAATTTTTTTGTGGATAGTGCCTAAACATTGGCTTATAAGTCTATTTTTCATAAAGGTTTGATAGAATATAATAATTTGGAAAATTTTATTAAATCTCAAATATCATTAAAACTATTTAAAAAACCTTTAAAATTACATTTATTTAAAAAACAAAATGATACGTAATATTTTATACAATTTGCAAAATGTTTAACTTTTCTGTCTGTTTTTTGTTAAAAGAAGGTTCTTTTTTAAAATTAAAAATAAATCTACAAAAAGGTTCTTAAATAAATATTTAATTGTAGCTTTTTGCTAAATAAAAGATGTTACTACTGCTATTACTACTAGTTTGCAAAATTAAAAAGGTGATATTGTCTCGTACAGCCGGAATCTTTTATTCGGTCACTTTACAAAATGTCATTTTGTGGTGAAGCCCGAAATTGCTGCTAAAGTTGGTATTTTTAAACGCCCATAAGCAATTATAGTCGAGCGAGTTTAATAATCTCATAACTTTAGGTATGTATGAGATCGAGAAGAAACAATACTATACTACAAACGTTTTTGGCAAACCACATTTATTTTCGATCTAAAAACTAATTAAAATTTGATTACTGCAAATATAAAGTTACCCATCTTAGCAGTATAAATTCTATTTAATAGTTGATATTTAAAAAACAAATCTGATACGTTATCGTAGACTTATAGGATTATTGCTAAAATGATTTTTACTTTTTCGTATTGCGAGGGAGTTTCGAAAACGGATAATGAACAAGAGATTATTTCTATTGAAATAAAGAAGCATGCTTCGAGGGAAATATAAAAAAAAATATAAGGTGTAAACCAAATTTCACTCAATTCTTCAACCCAGTTTTTTTTGTCATGCTTCTTGCAGTTGTTGTTTTGAAATCTATTACCCGTCAGAAATACTTGACCATTTTATGATGTCTAAGAACACGTTTTGTTGTACCCCCTTATAAAGCAAAGGTTAAGACGATAAAATTTATTTGCCAATTTATACTCGACGTTAGTACCGATGAACAACTGAAATTATAACACATATTCAAGCTAAACGAAATGTTTAGTAACGTTACGTCAGATAACGATACTTTACACAAAACCAGCCTTAACATTTTATTATCAGAATGTGAAAGGAATGCGAGCACAAATAGCCGAAGTTTCCCTGACAGTGTGTGTACTATACAGTGTGTGTATAAAGTCTGGAAACGGCTTAATAACATCACAATTTACTGGCCGATTTAAACCAAATTTGGTACAGTTGTGTAAGAGGATCTAACGCACCGAATGACGATATTGGCGTTGTTGCCAGCTTTTTAGTTTGTCTGGAATTCGAACGAATTTTATATTTTTAAATATAACACCCAGTATATTTTTACATTTTTAAATTCCACATAAAATTATAATTATTTTTTATTAAATGCATTATTAGTCTATACTTCATAGTTTCCGAAATATTGCCTCTCGAAAAGTGACATTTTTGAAATTTGACAGCTTATAACTTTCTAACAGTACGCCTTAGAGCAAAACGGCTTACATGTCCCTATCTTCAATTTTTATTATCTTCCCAAAAAAATCAACTTCCGGTTAAACCGGATGTAACTCGAAAGCAGTAAATATAGTTGTTCCGGTTTAACTGGAAGTTGATTTTTTTGGGAAGATAATAAAAATTGAAGATGGGACATGTAAGCCGTTTTGCTCTAAGACGTACTGTTAGAAAGTTATAAGCTGTCAAAGTTTAAAAATGTCACTTTTCGAGAGTCAATATCTCGGAAACTATGAAGTATAGACTAATAATGCATTTAATAAAAAATAATTATAATTTTATGTGGAATTTAAAAATGTAAAAATATACTGGGTGTTATATTTAAAAATATAAAATTCGTTCGAATTCCAGACAAACTAAAAAGCTGGCAACAACGCCAATATCGTCATTCGATGCGTTAGATCCTCTTACACAACTGTACCAAATTTGGTTTAAATCGGCCAGTAAATTGTGATGTTATTAAGCCGTTTCCAGACTTTATACACACACTGTATATGATCGATTAGTTATTATTTTTTGACTTAACCAATCTTGAGATGGGAGAGAGCTGAACAAAAATGACTCCTCAAAAACAATAGTAGAAAAGAAATAGCTTGTATAATCCAGAGCACAAGACAAGTTTTCGGTAAAAGTATAGAAAGTAGGGATAAAAAGGGGCTCTAAAAAAAGTTCAGTATACAATTTTATATTGGAAAAAATATTTTTTTACGGAGTTTCAGTAAAAATACAATTAACATATTACAACATAATAGTATATTAACGTACACGTTTTATAAAGCATCATTTTATAGCACGCGTCCATGTCAAAAAACGAGCCGCTTGCGGCGAGTTTTATAACGGGACAAGTGCTTAAAACTGCTTTTTATATAACACGTACGTTGTACTATTTTTTCTAATTTGTAGTTTTTTTAATAAAAAACACATATTTAAAAATAAAATAAATCCTTCAAATTTTGTAAATTTTTCTGTCTAAATTTTATGTTGGTAATACTATTTTTTTATCATAGTAGCCTCTGGACAACAAAAATTATTTTGCGAACTGTAATTTTTTGATTTATTGACCCATTTTCACCACGATATTCCAAAGTTATTTTAGCGATATGAGATTTGAAATTGGACGGAATACGTTGTGTGATACTTGTACATTCGGTACATATACAGAGCGTTCGGAAATTCGGGCGATTTTGCTACTTTTTTCGAATGTCAAAAGACGTGATTTTACGTCACGGCATTGCAATTTAGTTTAGGGAAGATGGAAAATTCAAATAAAGTTGAAGTTAAAATCGACATTGGAAGGTTAGTAGATTGAATTTTGGATAGGATTTGGCAGAAAATGATATCTTGAAGCATCTACAAAAGATTGATTTATAGATTTATGCAACCAACATACATGACTGTTATCCACACAGAATAAAAAGTAGGTTATCAAGCTATTTTTCCTCTCCGAAAAATGGGGTTTCTCGTAAATCATAAAGGCCGCGCAAGTCAATGAAATAAAACATTTAAATGTTACCAACATCAAATAAAGAAAAAACGCGTATCGAAATAGCTTCATTACGATACGCAAATGCGTATCGTAATAGATTTGTTATGATACAAAATTAGAAATAGTAATTTACGTTACAAGACCGGAAAGTAGTGTTTTTCAGGTCGAGACAAGCATTTCCAGGGCGAGCCATAGGCGAGTCCTGGAAGCTTGGAGAGACCTGGAAAACACTAATTTTCGGTTGCGTGACGTACAATATTTTTTTTAAGACCGACACTTTGATATATTTTATAATCTACGCGAAACAAGTTTGACATAAAGAGCAAAATTAAAAATCAACGAACTGTCACTCGACAATACATCGAAATGTTGTTGTCATAATAACGAAATCAAGGTATCTTGTATTATCAAAGAGCGATTGGAAAAACAAAAATCAGGGTGACAGTGACATTAGAGACCGGAAAAGTGACATTAGAGTCCGGAAAAGATTTTTCCGGTCTTGCGATCGGAAAAACGTTATTTTCTAGACGAAAAATTGTCCAGAAATTGTAAATTTTCTGGTCGGTTTTAAAAAAAAGTTATTATCACGGTTGTTATAATAATAGCGTCGTAGTTGGGACAGTCCCACCCCCTGGGTTTTTAACAACAGGTCACAAGCATCAAGTTGAACAAAACCTGTTGCCGTTATTGATTCAAAAATAATACTTCAATTTTTTCTTTTAATGACAATTTTATTGTCAGCCACGTACAGGGTGATCGCGTATAATGTTACCCCCCTTTAACGTCTTTGTTTCGCAATTAAGAAAAACTGTTAAATACAAAAGTTGTAGGATTTAATGTAAACTTCTTGCAAAATATATCTTCGTAGATACATTGCATAAAAGCGTGACAGATCAAAGTTATATTTTTTTAAATGGAATACCCTGTATATTGTATTATTGGATTCTAAGGACAATTCTAAACGTAATTTATATATACCACCATATATCTAAGTTGAACCGTTTTCGACTTATTGATGTTTGAAAATTACTATATATTATACCGGGTGTCCACGGAAGGTGGCTCGCCCCTCTAACTTTTTTATTTTCAAGATAATGAAATAAAATTCGGGGGATTTGTATACGACATAAAACTGCATTTTTTAACAGGTGACTCAACATTATGGAACTTCCGGTTTAACCGGAAGTGACATAAACTTTCGATTTTTAAATGGGACACCTGGTATATTTTTACTTTTTTTGACTCCCTATGACATTCTAAATACAACGATGTGTCACTTGACACTTTTTGCCACCAAGAAAATATTTTTTTTCCAAATTTATTGCTCTATCTAGAGGGCTATGAATACCTTAAAATCACTTATTTCAGTTCTTTAATCTTGGGAAAAATACAATTTTACTATTTTTGGTCCAATGCTATGTGCTATGTAAAATTTAATCTTTAAAGTTGTATAACTCAGTTTTTTAAATGGCAACATGGTGGCTCGTCGGGTTTGTTCGGGTTTGTTTGATATTTTAATCGGCGTCATCCAACCCGGCACTATTAGGTACCCAAAACTGGTTCCGAAAATGCGAAATGAGCCTGACAATAATAACATATCAACTTTTTCACTCCTTGTAAAACTATTATTTTCCATGTTTTTTAAACAACAAACTAATTTACTTTGGCAGAAGCTGTTGGCATTTTCTTCAAGGCATGATTTTGTTTTATCAGTTTTGCTGATCACAGGCTACTTGATGCATTGAAATCTTAATTTATTCTCAAAAGATGCTTCATTTTAGGAAAGTTCTAAGTTAACTTTTTAAAGTTTTTTAATGCCAGTTTTTCTAAAACCTAATGGTGTATGGTATCAAAATAATCGTAATAAAATCCTTTTTTTTCTTAACCCGACTAGCCACCATGTTGCCATTTAAAAAAAATGAGTTATACAACTTTAAAGATTAAATTTTACATAGCACATAGCACTGGACCAAAAATAGTAAAATTGTATTTTTCCCAAGATTAAAGAACTGAAATAAGTGATTTTAAGGTATTCATAGCCCTCTAGATAGAGCAGTAAATTTGGAAAAAAAATGTTTTCTTGGTGGCAAAAAGTGTCAAGTGACACATCGTTGTATGTAGAATGTCATAGGGAGTCAAAAAAAGTAAAAATATACCAGGTGTCCCATTTAAAAATTGAAAGTTTATGTCACTTCCGGTTAAACCGGAAGTTCCATAATGTTGAGTCACCTGTCAAAAAATGCAGTTTTATGTCGTATACAAATCCCCCAAATTGTATTCCATTATCTTGAAAAACAAAAAAGTTAGAGGGGCGAACCACCTTCCGTGGACACCCGGTATAAGAAAATAAGGTCATTCAAGTCAAGATGTATCGTTTCCATGGATAACAATATTAACAATGGTAACTTGGTAAATTTCGAAAAACTTAAATTGTCAGTTTTGATAAACAGTAAGAATTTGCATTATTCTATTCAAGAAAAGCAGACGATTTGAATATTAATGTAAAAATGGCACAGCAAGAACTACGAAGAAATAATGTTATCCATAGAAATAATACATCTTGACTTGAATGACCTTTTTTTTATACCTAATATTATATAGTTTTTTCTAACATCAATAAGTCGAAAACGGTTCAATTTAGATATATAGTGGTATTGTTATTCCAAAGTCAGTGTGATGACATTCCATACGGCGGTAAACAGTCTCAAAGAGACCGACGTTTACCGCCGTATGGAATGATTGGAATGTCATCACACTGACATTGGACAAATTATATATAAAGTTGCCACAGTGGATCTTTGCCCGTGCGTCATCAATCAACGATCAGGACTCGACGTGGTTAATAACTCTGCATCCTTGTTTATTATAGTAACAAGTTTGAATAAAAGCATAAAAGAACGTCTCCAAAATTCCGCAATAATATAACGTGCTAGACAAGGATAAAACTATAAACGTCAGTTAATTACTTTCTTTATTTGTTTAGTTGACAACCGTTGTATTTTAGAACGTCATTGTCAACCTTATTTTGATCTGCCAATCTAATTCGTATTTTGTAAATCTGTGTGCCTTAGAACTGTTCCTGTTTCTAAAAATAGTTCTTTTTAGGGGTAATTATACCCACCATATGTTTTGGCGGTAAGTATTTATGGATTTTTATAATAACTAATTTATTTATTTTAAATATTCTAACCGTGAAAGTTCTTTGAAACGTTTACGGCAGTGGCTAAATTCCCTTAAATGAAAGGATGTTAAAAATTTGACTTTTGCGATTTTAATAGTCTATAAAACTCCAAACTTTTGTAGATTTTAAGCTTTAAAAATAGTATTAAATGTATAAACATTTGTTTGTCAATTTCTTTTAGATAATAGAGAATGCCGGGCAAAACTTAAAATAAATAATAATTTTTCGTGATATTATGTAGGTACGTCAAACGGTAGGCAGGCACGTCCATTTTATGAACTTAGACTTAGTTTTGACTTTTTTCGTCTCGTAATTTTGATTTGATTCATACGATTTTGATGACGTAAAAGTGATGACGCACGGGAAAAGAACCACTGTGGCGACTTTATATAAATTATATTTAGAATTGTCCGTAGAATCCAATAATGCAACAATATACAGGGTATTCCATTTAAAAAAAATATAACTTTGATCTGTCACGCTTTTATGCAACATCTACGAAGATATATTTTGCAAGAAGTTTACATTAAATCCTACAACTTTTGTATTTAACAGTTTTTTTCTTAATTGCGAAACAAAGAAGTTAAAGGGGGGGTAACATTATACGCGATAACCCTGTACAAAAAATGTAATCAGAAATAATATTTAAACTCAGTCTTAAACTCAATGCAACAGGCAACCAAATGACTATGAACATTTGTTAAGTTCCATTTTTTATGGTTATTTTATGAACTTTTATCTATTTTTAATTATTAGTGTATTTGTATAAGTCACTACAAATAAAATCTTTAAAATATATTATATTTCTTTATCCAGCACCTGCTAGTTATAAGTTATTTTATTTAGATGGATGTCATTCTAGACATGTAAACTTGCAAATAACACATTAGGTAGTTATAAATCATAACCCACTGGTGGGTTACAAGACAAAAATTAAAATTTTAAAATTGTTTGAAGCCTTATTATAATTAATATTACAAATTATTATTTAAATTAACATTATTATTAAATGCGAATGAAATAGTTTTCAAAGAACTGGATATTGTCAAGTTCGATGTTTTCAGTAGAAAGCGCCAATGGCTCTACCCAAGTAGCATTTTTAGACACATTTTGGTAAATGTATCGAAACCTATGTTTCTGTTTCCAACATAAAAAGGAAACTGTTGGCTACAAATTTGGAAACATTTTCGAAACGTTCACATTTTAAAAGGAGCTATTGCACGTGTTTCCGAGTGGTTGGTACTAGCTGTGACTTTCGCTGTTTCGACGCATAATCGAAACTTTTATCGACAATGTTTTGAAAATGTTTCGAAAATGTTATATAAAATGTGTTTATTCTCAATCTCAGAGGGCGCTATTTGATTATGTCAAAATGGACACAATAAGGAAACAAATAATTCGAATTACCTGCAGGTTATGGAACAGAAGGAAAACAATATGAAGACGAAATAGTTTCGCCATAATGTATTTGTGAGAAGTGAAATTTCAATGTCATGATTAATTATGTATTTCCATTAGTTATTGAAAAAGAGAACCAAAAAGAATTGACGAAATAAATTTTATCATGTAATTTAGTAATTTAGCTATATATTTTTAACGCGCTCTCAATTTATTTGCATTTAAAGAAAAAAATAATATTTTGGAAAAAAATAAAATTGAAAATATTTTTAAAATTTCACTTATTTCTTTTTTAAATCGAATTGGCTAGTAAGATGGAAATAATGTAACAACTTTACGGCTTTTCAAAAGATGCAGTAATTTAATTAAAACCAATTTTAACAAGATAAAAGTTCATTTGTCAAAATGGCCTCCAGAATGCGAGTTATTATTCTAGTTCAAAATGGAGCCGAGACACAATTTCTAGTATTGAGTTTCCATAATGTTTCGAATATTATGTACCTACCTATAATTAACAGATACATTATGGAAACAGTGTGATAATGTATCGAAAATAATGCGAAACAAACATAGCTGAATTAAAACTGACTTAAGTACACGGTACCGGCACTTTATAAACTCCATTTCTTTTGTTATAACCTGTCATGTCAATCTTCAATTTATTCCGATTTCCGATCGACGAGCAGGTAGTAAGTGCCAGTGTCTTGCTGAAAGTTTCGAAAATTATTGTCTTCATATGTTTCGTAAATGAATGGATACCATTGTTTGGTATATTTCGAAGCAGAAAAATACCAATCTGGTTCGATTCACTTAAATCGAAAATATATCGCTACAATTTGGAAACGCATGTGTCATTCATAACTTCACAATTTCATCTAAAAATGTTTCGAAAAATATTCATGGTAAATGTGTCGACACTATGGTTTGTAAAATGTTTCGAAACAAATAGTTCAAAAATGTTTCAAGTAACAGAATTCGAAAATGTGTCGAAAAAGTTTCGGAACACATGCGTCGCGACACAATTTTATTCTTTGTATCGAAAATGTTTCGAAACGTTTCTCAGCAAAGAATTTGTGTCTAAAAATGCTACTTGGGTAAAGTCAAATTAATCTAAGAACTCGCCGCATCATCTGTCATTAATGGCATCCTGTTGACGTCTGATATATTTTACGTAAAGCGGTTGGCTACAGAAACAGAACCGGACTAAGTTCTTTTACCATCGCCTTCGCCATCTAATAAATTTTGTAAGGGAGTCTTAATATTTTGTAAGATATTTATAGCGTATACAGGGTGTTAATTAATGTCAAGCAGATATTTCAGGGGGTGATAGTACTCGTCAAAATAAGAAAAAAATGCAAATATATGCATGGTCTAAAACGCGTTATTTTCGTTATACAGGGTGGCAAAGTTTAAAATTTTTTTTCTTGTATTTTGCGTTTTCTATATTCTGCGATAATTCTTTCAAATTTGGAACATCAACCCTTTTTTAAAGTCTTTACAATAAAGTATCAAAATTGTCGGTCGCAGTATACAGGGTGTTACATTTTCTTGAATCGGTTACATTTTTATCTTTCAGAACTATTTTTTTTGGCTCCCTGTATGA
Source organism: Polydrusus pterygomalis (assembly GCA_963969555.1). Taxonomy (NCBI): domain Eukaryota; kingdom Metazoa; phylum Arthropoda; class Insecta; order Coleoptera; family Curculionidae; genus Polydrusus; species Polydrusus pterygomalis. The sequence continues at coordinate 30,593,315 of OZ018379.1, forward strand.
ATTCCGGTATGAAATTTGAACTCTGTTTCTTTGTTTAGCGTTCTGGTATCTTGCACTATTTTCGTATCTGTGACCGTTTTCGATTAATTTGCAAAAATAGCCACCGATGGAATTAAGTTTAGGCGAAATAACGCTGAGTAAAAAGCCGTGTAACAAAACAATTTATTAGTTAATCAAATAAAAATAAAACAAAATTATAAAAACTGTTGAAAATGTTCGCCTCTTGCTAAAATGCACGGATGAAGTCTTCGCCTCATGGACTGATGGACTCTGCCAAATATTCCAGGAGTATTGCGAATGATGTCACATAAAGGTATTATTCTGTTTCTTAAATCCTCTTTTGTCTGGACTGGGGTCTGATACACTAATGCTTTCAGGTGTCCCCAGAAAGAGAAATCCAGGCCTGGGGATCTAGGGGGCCATGACTGAGGTCCCCCTCGACCTATCCAACGGTTGTTAAAAATTTGATTGAGAAAGTTTCTCGCCTCTATGCTATGCTGAAGTGCGGTTGTGCAGCATCGTGCCTGAACCACATTTGGTTTCTGACAAGAATTGGTACCTCTTCTAGCAGCCCTGGGAGTTCCTTTTCAAGAAATTGACGATAATATTGTCCGCTTAGCCGTTTATTATTGCGTTATTTCGAATACACTTAATTTCCATCGATGGCTATTTTTGCAAATAAATCGAATACGGTCACAGATACGAGAATAGTGCGAGAGACCTGAACGCTAAACAAAGGAACGGAGAGTTCAAATTTCATACCGGAATGTATACAGGGAGTCAAAAAAAAAAGTTCTGAAAGATAAAATTGTAGCCGAATCAAGAAAATGTAACACCCTGTATACTGCGACCGATAATTTTGATACTTTATTGTAGAGATTTTAAAAAAGGGTTGATGTTCCAAATTTGAAACAATTATGGGAGAATATAAGAGAGAAAACGCAAGATACGAGAAAAAAAATTTGAAACTTTGCCACCCTGTATAACGAAAATAACGCGTTTTAGACCATGCATATATTGGCATTTTTTTCTTATATTGACGAGTACTATCACTCCCTGAAATATCTGCATGACATTAATTAACACCATGTATAACTAATTTTATTATTTATAAAATAAAATATTGACAGACCCACAACGATCTTAACTTACTGGATGGATGTAACTCGAAAGCAGGAAATATAGTTGTTCCGGTTTAACTGGAAGTTGATTTTATGGGAAGATAATAAAAATTGAAGATAGGGACATGTATAAGCCGTTTTGCTCTAAGACAGAGGTTCCCAAACTTTTTTTTCGCATAGACCACTTTAAAAATTTTGCTGGTTCCGGTGGACCCCCTGCAGCTACATTTCTACCATATTCCCAAAACTCGACAAAAAATGTGAAGATTAGATCTAACTATAGAAATTTGCGTTGCGGCTGAGTTCCAACCACGAATTTACAGTTTTCAAAAAACAAGTAAGAATGGATTGGTTAATTAATTAGGTAATTGATTGTGCTGTGAGTGGATGTCAAAATAGTAAAGTTGACCAATCAAAAAAGTGATTACATCCAACTTTACTTTTTTGGCATCTACTCACAGCACAAGAAACCAATTAATTATCATTTATTTTATTTAGAAAACTCCCGGAGTGGTAAAAATAAAAAGAAAAGTAGTATATCTTCTTGTGTTTTATTTACTCAAATATGTAATTATTACACTATTAATTATTATTGTTATCATATTACATTGTAAGGTTTACAATACATTGTAATATGATAACAGTCGTATAATATAATTAAAAAAACATAAATAACGTAACGTAACTTCTATAAAAACAAAAAAGTTTAGTTCTTCACTATCGAAACCAGATACATTTTCGTGGACCCCCGCTTACGAATTGTGAACCCCCATTTTTTGTCTCGCCAACGTAGACCCCCGTCGAGTCTCCCGTGGACCCCTGGGGGTCCACCTGGACCACTTTGGGAATCACTGCTCTAAGACGTACTGTTAGAAAGTTAGAAGCTGTCAAAGTTCTAAAATGTCACTTTTGGAGAGTCAATATCTCGGAAACTATGAAGTATAGACTAATAATGCATTTATTAAAAAATAATTATAATTTTATGTGGAATTTGAAAATTTAAAAATTTACAGGGTGTACCCTTCAAAAAAATGGAAAATTTTGGATTTACGCCCTCTAGCCGTGAATTTAGAAACTTAAAAATATTTTCCAGGTTTTTCTCTTGGCCGTTTTAGTAATATTTTTTTTTGCCGCAAGCCTCTACGATGGATATTTTCCCAGATACAGTACCTCGCATTCTTAGTTGGTCACGCTGTACAATATCCTATACCTACCTACCCATCTTTAACTGTTTCCGAAATATTAAGTGTTTTCAGATTTATTGCAATAACTAACAACACACTCAAAAACTAATAAGTAGTACTGTTTATTTCTTGATAATGTAAAAAACAAGAAAAAACTCGCCGCGAACGTCTTGGCAGCATCCTAATCTTAAATGGAAGTTTCTTCCAATGTTACTGAAGATCTCAGACGTGACCGATCTAATCGCAAGCGTCATTCGTCTTTTTAAGTCAGCTAAGTCGAGGGCTCGGTCGAGGGCTTTACTGTATACAATATCTTTGACATCATAACCCCATAACCAACAAACCAACTACTCCTGCCCAAACATTTACCTTTTAAGGATATTGCGTATGTTCTTCTCTAATCCAGTGAGGATTTTCCCCAGACCAATAGCGGCAATTCTGACGATTAGCATGACCGTGAAGTGTAAGGTGCACTGATCAGAAAACAAAACATGTTCTAAATGGATCACATTGTTATGTAACATTGCCATAATTTGTTCACAAAAATATGTTCTCCTATCAAAGTCGTCTTCCATGAGCTCATGAGTAGGTCTCATTTTATAGGGATACATTTTATTTTCTTGTAATGTTCGAATATTCGATGAATGGCTAACATCGAACATTGGGGCTGTTTTTCGACTAGAAGTATGTGGGTTTTCCTCAAGCTCGAGCATATCTAATTTGGTATCATCGCTTATCGCATTGGCAGCTACTTTTCTTATCTGCTTTACATGTCCAAGCTGGCGAAACTGCTTTTCTATTTTACTAATTTTCCCTTGAGTTATAGGCGGCAAATTTGGAAATTATTCATGAAATAGGCGAGCAGCTTCCATTTGTGTCCGTGTTGTTCTCTGGTTTTATCTCTAAAACCAATAATCTGTAGAATTGTTATTTTGTGCATTTCTGGTAAATAAACCATTTTTCTGATATGCAGTAAACGAAATTTAAACGATTATAACAATATCTATATACTGTCAGGTAGACAGACAACAATTTGCTAGGGTCAGGAGTTTTAAACAGAAGTAAACAAAACTATTTATGTATACCTTTTTTTTAAATTTTATATTAGTAAAAAGAAACGCTGAAATGCAATAAATCTGAAAACACTGAATATTTTCGAAACAGTTGAAGATAGGTATAGGATATTGTACATGAAATATGTCTAAAATTTTCTGAAGAATCCTAAAATTGAATAATATATAGGGTGTTGCATTTAAAATAAGAAAGTTGGTATTGGCCACTGTTACATGATCACCCTGTATAAAAAGTTTTTATTGAAAAAAATTCGCAACTAGAAATACCAATCGACGTGGCCGAGCGTTTTTTCGGACACGCCCCCATGTATTTATTATAGAATTTATTCCATTTGGCTGATACACACTGTATGTCTATTAAAGTCGCCACAGTGGATCTTTTCCCGTGTGTCATCACTTTCACGTCATCAAAATCGTATGAATCAAATCAAAATTACAAGACGAAAAGAGTCAAAACTAAGTCTAAGTTCATAAAATGGACGTGCCTGCCTACCGTTTGACGTACCTACATAATATCCCGAAAAATTATTTATAACTCCGAGTTTCTCTCGGGGTTTATTCGTACTCTAACGAAAATGAAGAAATTGACAAACAAATGTTAATTAATACATTTAATACTAAGCTTAAAATCTAGAAAAGTTTGGTGTTTTATTGACTATTAAAATCGCAAAAGTCAAATTTTTGACATCCTTTCATTTAAGTGAATTTAGCCGCTGCCGTAAACTTTTCAAAGAACTTTCACGGTTAAAATATTTAAAATAAATAAATTATTATAAAAATCCATAAATACTTACCGCCAAAACAGATGGTGGGTATAATTAGCTCTAAAAAGAACTATTTTTAGAAAAAGGAACAGTTTTAAGGCACACAAATTTACAAAATACGAATTAGATTGACAGATCAAAACAAGGTTGACAATGACGTTCTAAAATACAACGGTAGTAAACTAAACAAATAAAGAAAGTTATTAATTGACGTTTATAGTTTTATTCTTGTCTAGCACGTTATATTATTGCGGAATCTTGGAGACGTCCTTTTATGCTTTTATTCAAACTTGTTACTGTAATAAATAAGGATGCAGAGTTATTAACCACGTTGAGTCCTGATCGTTGATTGATGACGCACGGGAAAAGATCCACTGTGGCGACTTTATCTATGCTTCAGTGACTTTACTTCACTTGGAAAATTCCATCACCATTTTGTCAAGAAGTATTGCATGTCTAACTTCGTATAACTCGGTTCAAAGTTAAAAATTTTTAATTTTCAGATTTTTCGTTACATATTGGCATCATTATCTAGATCTAGATAGGTCTGTGGAAAACTTAAGTTCCCACCTTATCTGGAAGGAAATATTAAGTAGGGCTGCACCGAGCCCTGTTTTTTAACTGGACCGAGTACCGAGTACTCGGCTGATGGTATTAACCGAGTACCTAGTACTCGGCTGCCGAGTAATGATATTTTTCAAAGGGTCAACATCTCGGAAACTATTAAGTATGGACTAAAAATGCATTTAATAAAAAACATTTATAATTTTATGTAGAATCTGAAAATTTAAAAAAACACAGGGTGTTCTATTTAAAAAATGGAAAATTTTTACCGTCCCGTTTTTTTGGAGCACCCTGTATAGTATAGACGGAATTAATTTTAAAAGAAGCATCTCTTAACCCTTAATAAGCTTTGTCAAAAGTTTTCCGCTATCCTTAATGGTACAGGAGGATTTCTTACTGTTTTTGACATGCCGAAAAGGATTGCTTCTAATATTCTACTATACTCGGCCGAGTAATGAATATAAGACAGAGCACCGAGTACTCATTACTCGGTGAAAATTCTGGCCGAGCACCGAACTACTCGGTACTCGGTGCAGCCCTACCGTAAATATGCACTGGGATTGGACCCTATATATATCTAGCTAGGTAGGTACCTATATTTATAAAGTGAAAGTGAATAATAAAACTAACAAAAAAAATTGTATTATTTTTAATTGTTTGTTATGTTGTGCTCGCCAAACAGGCTTTCCTGCCTTACAATCTTTACCAACATGGGGAAATAATACTTACTTAATGCTTCGAAAATATACAAAACTGAATGAAGATTCGTTATTTTCGCAACAATGTTCATAACAAAATTAAAGGAAAACTGTTCCATATGGAGCATTTCTGCAGAAAAAAAAAGATTGCAGTCCTTGTATCTTATACGCTCGCATCTAACATAGATTCAAAATAAAATTACACTCATCTCTAATACTTAGTATTGAAGCTATTCCACAGAAAAATAATCCTAGTAGGTAACTATACTTATTGAATAAATTAATAGATTTCTGGAATAGCATTCCGGACATTTCCGCATCAGAAAAAACTTAGTGCAGTGTGCAGTGCTTGTACGCATTTAAAATAAACCTATATAAGTATAGGCAGGTACCTATAAATCATTTTTCTCAGACAGTTTCAGCAAAACGAAAATTCATGCTGTTTATCCTTTTATAGCAAAATAACAATGAATGAAAACACAAACTCGAAAAAAACCTTTTGTTCCTACCCACCTGTTTACTTCTCCTGTAGCTTTATTAACAAACATTTTATACGAATACTGACATTTACAATTAAACATTAGATTATAACGATGTAACAAAGTTTTGCTTAAACGACGACGTAATATATTATCTATATAGTTTCAAAATTAAACAAAGACCGTCAAGAAAAATATTATCACGGTGCACTCATCGCGCGGTCTCTACCGGTTACTGACATGTTCTGGCAATCCTGCAGACAACTATTATTGGACAGCGTTGCCAGTTGTGGCTCTTTCTAGCCAAAATGGCGCTTCAAGGGTGTTCTACAGGGTGGTCTGTTCTATAGCCTACACGCATTGGATTAAAAATTCAGTTTTTTAACGATATTTGTTTTAGAATCGGAAATTTGGTCACCATCAGACTGTGGCCACTAACTGATTGTCCTTAATTAAAATGAAGTAAACTTATTGTCATTCGGACATAAGTAGGTACTACCTAACAGTCCTAACACGGATATAAAAGGTGCGGTTTACTCACACCCTGTATGCATTCCTAATAATAAGTATTTTTACCCAAAAGTCAAGCAACCAGCGCCGACTTATCATTTTACTCTATCGCTCTGTGCCCATACAAAAATTTTTTTTTTAGGTTTTTTAGCGAAAAAAACTAAAAAAAAAATGTTTTTGTACCGGGTGATCTATGTATGTCGGTGTAAGAAGGCGAGGGTGCAACAATATCGACTAAGCGAAAGTCGTTTATTTATGTAACAAGCATACTTTCATTCTTGTATAAGTCAACAAAATAACGAATTTCATTAGCTCACAAGCAGGGTTTCAACAATTATTTTATTTTGATGGTAAAGTGGAAGTGGACAGGGAACGCTATACATAGCGACGACAAACAGGCGTTTTAACTTATTCAAAAAGGGGATAAAAAGGGACACGGCATCCGGGATAATTTTTATATGTGGGGGTTGAACAATCAAATTACATTTTTATGCTGTGAGGCTATAGTATATTAACGTTCACGTTTTATAAAGCATCATTTTATAGCACGCGTCCGTGTTGAAAAACGAGCCGCTTGCGGCGAGTTTTATAACGGGACAAGTGCTTAAAACGCTTTATATAACACGTACGTTATACTATTTTTTCCAATTTGTAGTGTTTTCAATAAAAACACATATTTAAAAAGAAAATAAATCCTTCAAATTTTGTAAATTTTTATGTCCAAATTTTATGTTGGTAATACTGTTTTTATCATAGTAGCCTCTGGACAACAAAAATTATTTTGCGAACTGTCATTTTTTGATTTATTGACCCATTTTCACCACGAGATTCTAAAGTTATTTTAGCGATATGAGATTTGAAATTGGACGGAATACGTTGTGTGATCCTTGTACATTCGGTACATATACAGAGCGTTCGGAAATTCGGGCGATTTTGCTACTTTTTTTCGAATTTCAAAAGACGTGATTTTACGTCACGGCATTGCAATTTAGCATAGGGAAGATGGAAAATTCAAATAAAGTTGAAGATAAAATCGACATTGGAAGGTTAGTAGATTGAATTTTGGATAGGATTTGGCAGAAAATGATAGCTTGAAACATCTACAAAAGATTGATTTATAGATTTATGCAACCAACATACATGACTGTTATCCACACAGAATAAAAAAGTAGGTTATCAAGCTATTTTTCCTCTGCGAAAAATGGGTTTTCTCGTAAATCACAAAGGCCGCGAAAGTCAATGAAATAAAACATTTAAATGTTACCAACATCAAATAAAGAAAAAACGCGTATCGAAATAGTTTTATTACGATACGCAAATGCGTATCGTAATAGATTTGTTATAATACAAAATTAGAAAAAAAATATTTTATGTGTAGCCTCATGAAAGACACATGCGAGGCGTATGTGCGCCCGTATTACTTCACTTACGTCTTCAAGGCCAGATCTTGTGTTCGTTGTCTACATAACCATCAAACCGTATCTAGTAGAACTATTAAAGAGGAATGAGACGATGAGGGCCTCGGTATTAGAGACGAATGACGGTTTAAGAAACGACAAAACCGTTGGAGCTTTGTGGCGGTTTGAAAGCGAAACCTGGCAACCCTGCTATCCGATGAATCAGCGGAGACGACGGCCGACGGCGTGTTACGGGCGGTGGGTGCAGGCAGAGGGTGGCGCGGGGGCCCTTTCTTAAAACGTTCGACTGGGGTTGTTGCTTGGGCATGGCAAAATACACAAGGGTTGGAATTTTCTGTCCAGTATTCGTCATTTTAGTAGGTATAAACTCCCAGACAAAGGCATTGCATATTTTATTGATATTGTAACATTCTAATGGCATATTTAGAGTTGATAATATTATATGTCTCGTTTTTTCCGCTGAATAATATGTTTTAAGATTCTCGAATGTGTTTAGTATTGGTAAAGAACTCTCCTTGATTTCTGTAAAAATCGGTTCTTAATTATTGCCTTTTTTTTGAGTCCCTTAGATAAAATCCTGGATCTAAGGGGTCAACTACTCTACTGACAATTAAAGGACATTTTTGTGGTCACTTGGGAATTCATGGGAAACGCTTGGGAATCCATGGGAATCACTGGGAATGATAAGCAAATCAAGCGATAAAAATCTAACATGTACGAATTTTTTGTCCATATAGACAAATACATCAATGAGTAACTAATTTTTTTATTGAGCTGTTCAAGTTCAAAATCAGTTGGGAATTCCCGTGAATCATTGGAAATCTAGACAGTAATTCCTAAAAACGGCAATCAGGGTGGTTTTACTCATTACTCCTTGTTTGGATCGATGTTTCGTTTCTTTTTCGTTTTATCTAAAAAGCGTCGAATAACAGCCTTTGGAAAGCAATGACCTACACTTTTGAGTCATTGAGCATTAAACGAAAACTCCCTTGAATCGTCTGAACTATGATTAAACAAAAAATAAACTTTCCACAAGAAAAGAGTTGGTTCTACAGTCCGCTTCATATGGGATTTTTTTTTAATAATAGCTTTATTCGAAATTTGACTTTGGCATCAAGTTCTACGTCGATCGAGATGAAAATTAAGCAAAAAAATAGTAGTCACGTTATCTGTAAAATTTTAACTTTTCTCAAAAATAATTCAAAGGTGGGGTTATTTCTGAAAATATCGAAAAAAGTAATTAGAAAAAGTTTTTTTTAATGCAGTTTCTAGCCCAACTGCATAAGATAATTTTGATTTTTTACCCACCACTCAAATTTATCTTCCACTTAATGAACACTTTACTGATGACATGACACAGTGTTCTTTTTTGTCTTAATATTAAGGTGTATTACTTTCAGACACAAACTACGTTTTCAAAAATACTTATTTTATGAAGTTACAGTTACAGGGTCAAAAACAAATGAACTTTGCATCACATGCGACCAAATTTTATTAGCCCAATTTTGATTTTGTAGAAAAACACACATTTAATATGGCGCTACTTTAAAGAAAATGTATCTGAAAGAAAGCATTGTCAAAACTAAGAAGTTTTATGTAGTCTTATTTTGCAAAAGTGGTGCAATTTACAAAATATGGGTTTATAAAAAACTTTTTTCGATACTTTCAGAAATAACCCTACTTTTGAATTATTTTTTGGAAAAAATTAAAATTCGGCAGATAATGCGAATCACGTGACTACTATTTTTTGCTTAATTTTCATCTCGATCGAAGCAGAACTTGATGCCAAAGTCAAATTTCGAATAAAGCATATTATGCGGACTCTACTGGTCACACTGTATACCTATAGTCATGTAAAATGTTCTTAATTTCTTGGTAGGTAAAAATACTCATGCTTTTGAACCATTAGGGGGAGGGATATTCGTTATTCTTTTCTGTCTGCTCTTGTCGCTTATAAAAAAATTCATGATTGTTCATTAAATTCGTAATGTAGTTACAGACAGCAAAAAAATGAGTACCTTCATTATTTGATGTGTTCTAGTTACAAATACAAATTTAAATAATATCGGGTGACGACGATGACGACCAGTTTTACCAGTCTCTTTATATGTTGCAAACAACTATTGTAAGCTTGGCGCAATGGAGATTTTTTTTCAATCATTATAATAGGTACTTGTGCATTCTTAATTCAACGTTTACTGGAATCAAGCATCCATTTTATATGAAGAGATTTATTTATTGGACCTTTTTTTAGGTGCCTCATATTGAAGTCTGTATTTCTTTTCCTAACAAACATAGTTGCATGCAGCTTTATGTGTGCATGGCATACCAGAAAATCACAGCTCCAAGAACTGGTTGGCAAAATGTCTATTAGACAAGGTCTATGGAATTCGTTTCCAGTAAAAAACAGCTTAGATGTACCTAATAAATGAGAGCACCGGGTAAGTGTGCGCAATGTATGTATCTCCGTATAAGATGCATTAACGATATCGACGCCTGGTGAGACTTTTCGAAGTAAGCATGTTTTAGGGTCGGTCGAAGTTCTGCGCTATTGTTAGAGATAGTATATTTATTTTGTATAATTAACCGCTTGCCGTGTACCGTGCGAGCAAAAATTATTTGCATCAAAAAGGGCTTGGATTAAAAAACGTAGGGCTTGGTTTACATCACAATGACATGGGGACGATATATCTAACCAAATGTAGGTTAAAATTTTGTGAAGTTCATATTATGACATGATATGCCAAACTAATGAGAAATAAAATAAGTAGACAAATAGAAACTTATTTTTGTTGTTTACAAAATTATAATACTTGCACTTTATAAGGATATAAATTTAGCTGCTTCTTAAGAATAGTCCTGCATGTTCCATAAGATCTTTCCACTGCTTGGGACAGGCGTCTTATAGAATTGGTTGGCGTATTTTGCATTATTTCACGAACGTTTGCAACAAGTTCTTCTGTTCTTACAGATGGTCTTCCTGCTCCTTTTTTGTGTTGTATAGAACCCGTTTCCCTAAACACAGCGACGGTTCTTTTCAGGCAATGATAAAAATCCCCAGCAATAAAAGCAACGTTAGAAAATGTTCGTGAAAATCGTCCATGCACAAACCCGGATTGTATGGCCACTCACCATTTAATCTAACCCCGTTTCGTAAATACGCTTCAACCATGAATGTTTTGTACTGTTCCGTAAAGCCCATTGTGCGAATTGTTCAAGAAATTGGAATACGTAATTAGCGATGAATTAAATTACTTGTAACGACTGTCAAAGATGACGGAATAACTGATTGATTGTTAATTCAGGTAGTTACTGACACCCAACAGGTATTAAGCTCTACGGCTAAGCATTACGTCCTTAGATGCAAGGCCCTCTTTGATACAATTAATTTTTGCTCGCACGGTATTTACGCGCTTACTTACCGCATATGAGTGCGCACAGTTACCCGCAATGCGGGTTGCGGTCGCCTTAACTGTCAGTTTTTAAAAATCGGATTTCTATTAAATTTTTTAAAGCTACCTTTCCCGGAATAATAAACACTCCATCTGATAATTGCCCTTTCAAAAATCCTATTCCTCTCGATTTGGGGTAGACGAAGTGTGCACATATGCCCCAATGTTATAGGCGCTTCCTCGATCATTTTGGAACATTTTCATGCATGTTTCTCGTTCCTGTAATTTTTTTTAGTATGTCTTGTTCATAATATCGGCGCAATTATTTTCCAAAAATAAATGCGCGATCGTTTAGTGGGTATAAGTACATCAACAGAAACAATAATTTTAAATGCGGCGATAAAAATAATCAAAATTAATGTTATTTTATCGGTTTCTCAATCAATTTCGCCATCAGACAGAGCATATAGCCTCATTGTTGCAGCTTACGCTTTTGGGGTTGCACCCTCAAACCCAACACGGTTTCCATGACAACGGCGTGGTCCCCTTGGCATTGATCGAACGAACGGTGCGTCGCGTCGGCTGGCTCACCCGCCGAATTGTCGACTGTGGTGCATTCGCCCTTTGGCGTCCTAAAGGCGGAGCACTGCGCGTTGAATAACGCATACTGGGTGGACAAGTATCTAAGTATGAGTTTTTCTATTACAAATTCATATAATTTTGTACCAAAAATAGCTACTAGATATGCCTAGGTAAAGTCGCCACAGTGGATCTTTGCCCGTGCGTCATCATTCAATGATCAGGACTCAACGTGGTTAATAACTCTGCATCCTTATTTATTACAGTAACAAGTTTGAATAAAAGCATAAAAGAACGTCTCCAAGATTCCGCAATAATATAACGTGCTTGACAAGAATAAAACTATAAACGTCAATTAATTACTATTTTTATTTATTTAGTTGACTACCGTTGTATTTTAGAACGTCGTCAACCTTATTTTGATCTGCCAATCTACTTCGTATTTTGTAAATTTTTGTGCCCTAAAACTGTTCCTTTTTCTAAAAATAGTTCTTTTTAGAGCTAATTATACCCACCATCTGTTTTGGCGGTAAGTATTTATGGATTTTTATAATACCTAATTTATTTATTTTAAATATTCTAACCGTAAAAGTTCTTTGAAAAGTTTACGGCAGTGGCTAAATTCCCTTAAATGAAAGGATGTCAAAAATTTGACTTTTACGATTTTAATAGTCAATAAAACACCAAACTTTTCTAGATTTTAAGCTTTAAAAATAGTATTAAATGTATTAACATTTGTTTGTCAATTTCTTTTAGATAATAGAGAATGCCGGGCAAAACTTAAAATAAATAATAATTTTTCGGGATATTATGTAGGTACGTCAAACGGTAGGCAGGCACGTCCATTTTATGAACTTAGACTTAGTTTTGACTTTTTTCGTCTCGTAATTTTAATTTGATTTATACGATTTTGATGACGTGAAAGTGATGACGCACGGGAAAAGAACCACTGTGGCGACTTTAAGTTTATTTTATTGCTCTATAAAAAGTCAAAATTAAAATTAAGTGAAAAAAAAACAGTCATTCTACAGGGTGTTTCGGGAGGAAAGGGCAATGTTTTAAGAGAAATAAACCCATATTATGTTTTAGTTCGATTCTCAACCATTTCTGAAATAATCGGTTGTGAATTTTTTTTATATTGAAATAATGAAGGAGGCTTTAGTTTTAAACGTCCGATACATTTTGATTGATATTTTTAACATGCATAGTGGTTGTCAGTTAGCTTCATATTGAGCGTATCGACTTGAACCAAGATTTTCATACTTACAATGCTCCACACATTCAGTCACAGGGAGTATGCCGACACGATATTCGTGTATGGTTACTGTAACGGTAGTGCGATGCGCGCAGTTAATAAATATCGACGTCGTTTTCCAAATCGAAGAGTTCCTAATAGAAGAGTTTTTCAAAAAGTATTTGCAAGTGCTCAGGAAACTAGAATGTTTTCAAGCGTGAGAATTGTTTCTGAAAGAGTGCAGGGTCTAGATGTGGAAAATGAAGAAAATGTTCTGGATATTGTCGCAGATAACTCAGGTATAAGGACGAGACGGGTTGCAAATGAACTTCCGATATTGAGATTAAGAAATAAAACGCGCACTTGTTGAGTTCTCTGAAACGACTAAAATTTATTATTAACATGAACAGCGTTACTATAACAATGAGGTTTTGTCAATCCACCTGTAAATAGGTGTCACTACATGTATTGACTGGTACATTTATGAGATAAAAATCAACACCCCCACTTATATCAAAAAATGTACCAGTCCTAACTCCGTAACAAAAGTTTTATGTTTTACGCTAGGCAAACTTTTTGTTAAAATGTCGGCTGTCATTTCAGCACTTGAGAGATACTTAACTTCTAACAGTTTTTTTGAAACAACTTCTCTGATGAAATGATGCCTGACATCAATGTGTTTAGACCTCTTATGAACTACAGGATTTAACGATAATTTCTGGGCACTTTGATTATCGTTGAATACAGTAACACTACTACTATAATCTAACAGTTCAAACAATATATTTTTCAAGTATATTGCTTCTTTTGAAGCTTCGCTTAGAGCCATGTACTCTGCCTCTGTACTAGACAAAGCCACCGTATTCTGCTTGCTGCTTTCCCAAGAAATAGCTGCTCCCGAAAGCTTAAAAACAAAACCGGTATAAGACCTCCTATCGTTTTTATCATTGGCCCAATCGGCATCAACATAGCCCTTTAATTCACAATCATCCTTGAAAAAACATAAAGCATAGGTTTTAGTACCTTGCAAGTACCTTAACACTCTTTTGGCACATTGCCAATGTAATTCACTATAACAGTTGTTATACTGGCTAAGAAAACTTACAGTGTAAGCAATATCAGGACGTGTTAAGACAGCAAGATACATTAGGCTTCCTATAAGTTTCTGATACGGTATATCTTTATTAAACACTAACATTGTCATCATTATTCTCAAATGAAACCTTATCCATGGGAGTACTAACACTTTTACAGTCTACCATGTCGAATTTTCTTAAAACCTGATCTACATACATTTCCTGATCCAAGGTTACTACATTTCTTTTTCTATCACGTACAATCCTAACACCCAAACATTGTTTAGCCTCACCAAGATTTTTAATTTTAAATTCAGTACTCAAACATTGCTTTAAATAATTAGTGTTTTCCGGATCGTTTGAAAAAATGAAAAATCATCAACATATAAAGGTATTACCGTTAACAAGTCATTCTGTTTTTTAGTGTATAAGCAAGGTTCTAGTTCTGATTTCTTATAGCCTAATTTTTGTAAAAAATCATCAACTTTCTTGTTCCAGGCTCTTGAGGACTGCTTAAGACCGTAGACAGCTCTTTTTAATTTACATACCTTGTCCTCAAAGCCTTTAACAACAAAGCCTTCTGGCTGCCGCATATAAACATTCTCTTCTAATATGCCATTAAGAAATGCAGTTTTGACATCTAAATGTGTAATATTTAAGTCTAACTTAACTGCTAATCCCATTAATATTCTTAAAGTAGAATGCCTGACCACTGGCGCAAAAGTCTCACTATAGTCTAGGCCTTCTCTTTGGGTAAATCCCTTGGCAACTAACCTAGCTCTATAATTAAGTTGACCTTCACTGTCGCACTTTACTTTAAATACCCACTTACAGTCCACTATAGTTCCTGTTTCTGGTACATTCGTTGTCCCATGCATTATTTTCCTCGAAAGAATCCATCTCGTTCATCATTGCCTGTCTCCATTTCTCACCATCAGGTCTCGACAAGGCCTCGGATACTGTCACTGGCATATCTTCTATGTGAGTTTTATTTGATGTTTCACCTGCACACATGTAAGTAACATAGTCATCATAGCTTTTAGTTTTACGCTGTCGTTCTGACTTTCTTACAACTTCTGGTACTTCATTAGGTATAGCATACTCACTATCACTGGAGGTGCTCTCTTTTAAACGAAGAGTATCATCAGATCAAATAGAGATGCATCTAGTGTCAGGACTAATTTGGCTTTGGCTCTCGCCATTTTGGTTTCATCAGTCTCCGTGCCGTTGATACACTTTGACAAACCTTCAATCACAAGAAACTGTTCCACGGCGAACGCCCAGTTGTCGTAATTTTCTCTGCCTAATAACTACTAGACATATAATTTACCGCCATTTCGAACCCGAACACACTACATGTATTGACTGGTACATTTATGAGATAAAAATCAACATCAGATACCATCACATCTAGCCGTATCTTCACTTAGAAAAAACGGTTTAAAACCTTTTCACGTTCAACCCGTTCAACATCTTCTAGATGGTGATCCTGCTTCAAGGGTACAATTTTGTGAATGGATCCATCAAAAGAAGTCTGCACAAATACATTTTATTTAGCGATGAAGCTCAGTTCACTCGTGATGGAATTAATAATTGCCACAATGAACATCGGTGGTCAGATGAAAACCCTCATGCTACATGTCTGATGTGGAATGCTCAACGACCAGTTGTTTGGTCCATTTGAAATGGATGGGCGTCTTACTGGAGAAGGATATTTATGGTTTTTGGAAGACCATTTGATACACATTTTGGATGATGTTCCGTTAAATGTTCGACAACGAATGTACTTCCAACATGATGGAGCCCCTCATTTTAGTCTCCGTGTGCGAAATTTCTTGAATTATCGTTTTCCTAATCGCTGGATTGGCAGAGGTGGTCCGCAAGTTTGGCCACCGAGGTCACCAGACTTAAACCCTCTTGATTATTGCTTTTGGGGATGGATGACATAGCTAGTATATGAAACACGAGTGGAAACGAGAGAAGCACTCCGCGATCGAATTTTCAATGCTGCAGCTTTTATAAAAAAAACAATCCCCACGCAATCCAACGCTACCCGAGCGATTAACAAACGTGCCGAAAAATGTATTGAAGTTAGTGGAGGGGTTTTTGAAAATATTCTTTAAGTTAGTTTGTACTGCAGCACCTGCAGTTATTCGCCTTTAAAATAAAAATTAACTTACAAAAACTTTAGAACCTATTATTTCAGAAATGATTGAAAATCGAACTAGAACATATGGGATTATTTCTCTTCTTTTCACCCTCTGAACATATTCCCAAAATATTGCCGTTTCCTCCCCAAACACCCTGTATATCGAGTAATACAGCTATAAGTTTACACATTGACGAGGAAATGTGACAGATAACCACAGACCTTTAGATACGTACAGCTTATCTCGAGCACAAACAAAAGTTAAGTTTCATGGGTAAAAAAATACGCTACATTTTTGATGTGCGTTTTCTCTGTGGATTTCTTCACGAACAAAACGTTTCACTTTTGAATTCTGCTTCACTTACCCTCCCTAAATTCCAGAAGGCTATGGTTGCAAAAATTTAGAAGACCTACGTGCTAGAATAATAAATAATACTCCCAAGTGCTTATCAACGTTTTCGATTCTGTAAAAGAAGAATGGAAACATGTTTCGAAATAGAAGGTGAACACGTCTCTCATTGAGTTTCAATTTATAATTTGTAGGTTCTTCCGAGGGTTTTTAATTATTGTATTTGTGTTTTTTTTTAAATATTGTATCAGGTAAGGTAGGTAGGTGTAGGTATACAATAATAGTAATGCAATTTTCTTAACATATAAAAACTTTGCTTTTGTTGTTTGTTTTAAAAACATACTTTCGTTACTAGCTTTTGTCATAGCCTATCAACGATTTGCGAAATATTTTGCATTGAACTTTTCAGAAAATTAGTTGCTGTCGCATAAACTTTAAGTTCGCGTCAACTATAATATAGATGGAATACTCGAAGAAGACATTCTCGAAAAACCATAATACCTATACCATTTATGTAAATTAACTTACGCAAAGAATGTATTATAATTCCTACGGCTTACGGACGTAATTTTTGAATAATTTTCTTGTAGTCCATAACCATTAAATTGTTTCCGATTTAATAAGTGACTTTTACTTTTGTCCGTCTGGGTTTCATGTAACGAAACACTGTGTGAGCCGGGGCAAGAATCCGACGTTGCCGACGCGGTGAGTCATTAATCACAGAAAACATTTGTTGCATACCGGCTTTAAGTTTGTTGAATGTTTTAGTATAGCATCCATGTGTCCATATTTAAGCTTGTTATTATTACTTTATGAGACAAACAGAAAAATTATTTTCTTTAAGTATGCCTGTTCTTCTCGTTATTTATGAATATTTTGGAAAATTGGACTTCCATATTTATGCAGAAAAATGTTTTTCAAGCATGAACATTTTTCTGCTGGAAACCGCAAGGTAAGATATATTTTAAGAAACAGGTGTCGACTTTGTTAAACTCGTTGTTAAATGAGACAACCTGTATTTTTTACATTTTTAAAAATATACCGTGCGAGAAAAAATTATTTGCATCAAAGATCGAGGGCCTTGCATCTAAGGACGTAATGCTTAGCCGTAGAGCTTAATACCTGTTGGGTGTCAGTAACTACCTGAATTAACAATCAATCAGTTATTCCGTCATCTTTGACAGTCGTTACAAGTAATTTGATTCATCGCTAATTTTTCCAATTTCTTGAACAATTCACACAATGGGCTTTACGGAACAGCACAAAACATTCATGGTTGAAGCGTATTTTCGAAACGGGGTTAGAGTAAATGGTGAGTGGCAATACAATCCGGGTTTGTGCAGGGACGATTTTCACGAACATTTTCCTAACATTGCTTTTATTGCTGGGGATTTTTATCATTGCCTGAAAAGAACCGTGGCTGTGCTTAGGGAAACAGGTTCTATACAACACAAAAAAGGAGCATCTGTATCTGTATCTGTAAGAACAGAAGAACTTGTTCAAACGTTCGTGAAATAATGCAAAATACGCCAACAAATTGTATAAGACGCCTGACCCAAGAAGTGGGAAGATCTTATGGAACATGCAGGACTATTCTTAAGAAGCAGCTAAATTTATGTAATTATTTTTCTTTTTCTTTCTGTATATTCTTACTTTGTTAATTTTATAAACAACAAAAATAAATTTGTTTTTGTTTACTTATTTTATTACTCATTAGTTTGGCATAATATCATGTCATAATATGAATTTGACAAAATTTTAACCTAGATTTGGTTAGATATATCGTCCCCATATCATTGTGATCTAAACCAAGCTCTACGTTTTTTAATCCAAGCCCTCTTTGATGCAAATAATTTTTGCTCGCACGGTATAAGCTTGGGTAAATGCTCGGGTAAACGGTAACACAGGCTACAGAGTTTTAACAAATATTCATTCTTTTTATTTAAAAAAAAACGCTCGTTAGGCTGGGGTTAACCTCCAGCGCCACAAGATTACAAAAATAAATTACTGAAAGGTCCCGTTTTACATTGAGTAGGTAAGTATGCCTTAAAAATAAGAATATTAACTATTCATGAAGAATATTCTCGTGATAAAGTTAACTAAAGTCTACAAAATCGGGTAACTAAAATATTGTAACTTTTAAACGACGTCATTTAAGTGTAGATATTACAAGCGTCTAGAGTCTGGCAACATTCGCAATAAAGCGCGGGAAACTTAAAAATAAATGTGTTGGAATGCGTACATAAAATAATCATTGTATTATTTCCTATTAAAGTGAGACGAAAAAATTGATGAAATAAAATAATAAACTAAACGAATTAAGTACCTTGATTTTCGCAGACGGAAAATAGTGAATATGGAAATATTTCCTATTGAGGAGTTTTTTTTTGAAAAGGATGATTTAGATTGAAAAAAATTGTATATTTTTGACTAGTGATGCTAAACGAATTAAGTACCTTGATTTTCGCAGACGGAAAATAGTGAATATGGAAATATTTCCTACTGAGGAGGTTTTTTTTTGAAAAGGATGATTTAGATTGAAAAAAATTGTATATTTTTGAGAACGGTTTAGACTAGTGATGTTACAACAACCTTCCCGAGTGTGACTAAACCTGCTGCTTACCTACGGTAATAATGTACTTAGGTACTGTTTACAGGTTTTGATTTTTTTTTGTATTGAGAAATCCTCTCGGAAATCCTATTGCAAAATACCTCGCAAAATACAAAATAATTAATAAAACAAAAAAAGGAACACATTACAATTATTGTCGGTTTCTTTTAAAATATTTTTATTAAACAATTCTCGTCACGTAACAACAATGAAACTGCTTATCTTCTGGGGTTAAATTCAAATTATGACATATTTTATACCTAATTGTTAAATGGTCAAGTATCGTATTTATTCTGTAATGTTGATATTTCTAATATTATGTAGGTACACTTGTAAATCTGATTATTCCTAACGTATGTAATATTGTGTTGCTTCCTTTCATACCTTGAAAGACACTGTTTATTGTTGAATTGTTTATTATATTCACAACACTTGTAGGAATTTTTTTTGTGTGATGAACTTTTAAGAATTTTGAAAAGGAGTATTTTTGGTATACCTACGTGAGGTTTCAAAGAAACCTATATACAGGGTTAGGAAAAATTACCAGAACGGTCGATTATTTCAAAATATACAGGGGTTATCAAAAAACGTCTTACATAAAAAATGTAGGGCTGTTAAAAATCTACATATCGGTGATAAATTGAAATATACAGGGTCGCCCACAAAGTTATGGAGAATAATAGTTATATTTTTTTAAATGGAACACCCTGTATATTTTTACATTTTTCAGTTCCACATAAAATTATAATTATTTTTTATTAAATGCATTATAAGTCTATACTTCATAGTTTCCGAGATATTGACTCTCGAAAAGTGACATTTTTGAACTTTGACAGCTTATAACTTTCTAACAGTACGTCTTAGAGCAAAAAGGCTTACATGTCCCTTCAATTTTTAATATCTTCCCAAAAAAATCAACTTCCGGTTAAACCGGATGTAACACGAAAGCAGGAAATATAGTTGTTCCGGTTTAACTTGAAGTTGATTTTTTTGGGAAGATAATAAAAATTGAAGATAGGAACATGTAAGCCGTTTTGCTCTAAGACGTACTGTTAGAAAGTTATAAGCTGTCAAAGTTCAAAAATGTCACTTTTCGAGAGTCAATATCTCGGAACTATGAAGTATAGACTAATAATGCATTTAATAAAAAATTATTATAATTTTATGTGAAACTGAAAAATGTAAAAATATACAGGTTGTTCCATTTAAAAAAATATAACTATCATTCTCCACAACTTTGTGGTCGACCCTGTATATTTCAATTTATCACCGATATGTAGATTTTTAACAGCCCTACCTTTTTTATATAAGACGTTTTTTGATAACACCTGTATATTTTGAAATAATCGACCGTTCTGGTAATTTTTCCTAACCCTGTATATACCGATATTAATAAATAGCATTTACTTAACATCGCTTAACCCCAAAATTACTTTCTTTAAGACGGCGACCTATGATTGGCCGATTGAAAAGTCCATAGACACTAGACGCTTGTTAGATATAACCGAAGAACTATGGAAGTAGTTCTTCGCCAAAATATCCTAACATAATAGGAAGACAAGCCTGCGTTTATTGATAGGAATACCCAGGGTTCGGAGGATATATATCAAGCGATATATATCGTGATATATCATGATATTTATAGTTTGATATATATTATTCAATAATTAAATTTTTTTAATTTCGATTATTCAGAATATATCAATAATTGACAAATCAAACAAAAAATTTTTTTAAAGTTTTTAACTAATATTATCTAACTAAGGGTGGGTCCGTTTTGAAAATATGTTCACCTTTTTCTTTATTGAATATCTTATAATTATTAACCTTTTTGATTTATCTGTTTAGTCATTACTTATTATAGTTTAGGTCATGTTTTTTAAAGTTAGTTTACTTTAATAAGTATCCTACAAAAATATTTAGTTTTCAAGATAAGTAGTATATTTTTGATCGAAATAGTTGTCCTTTCATTAAAAAGAAATATCTTAAAATGATTTATATGTCGGATATATATCCTTTGATATGATACTTTCGAAAATATCATGATATTTTCGAACCCTGGGTATACCTAATCAATGCAATCAAATAAATAAATTAGTGTAAATAACTCTTTACACCTTTATTTACTACCTACCTATCCTATCACTACCAAATTATGTTATCTCTCGCTGATCGTGCCAATAAAAGTGCATCAATTTTAATCCTAGCCGGTGGTATTATAGGTAACCCTGGAAATTAGAAAGCCAATTTACCAAAATATGATAAAAAATAGGGTTAAGTGCAGCTGTCGTATGAATTTATTTGTCGTCAACTGTACAAACAGGGTCAGACCCGAGGTCAAACCAGTGCGAACATAGAAAGAGCTAGGACGAATTCACTCAAGCCTTACCGATTGAATAAATGCCTTGAAAATGCATTATAATAATGTGATGCAGCCGAAAGAAAGGGACAAAATTAAATAGGTACAATAAATTGTATTAATTCTTTTCCCCGAGTACATACTTAATACGTTTTTAAATCGTTTTTTAATATGGTAAAGTTTTAAACACATTTTCTATACCAAAATCTTTGCAATACACTCTCACTCATCAACCCAACTATATCTGGGTTTATTCAACTTCCCGCGTCACGTATGAATTTGTTTGCACCATCGGTATATGGTATAGTAAACATTTTTGAATACTCTCGCAAGATGGAGGCAAAGTCACGTGACATTCTGTCAATTTTGGTCTATTAAATTTTTATAAGTTGGCATGAATTCCAGGATTGGACTTGAAAATTATACATGTGATACATTCTAAAACAATTGATGCAATAGTCTCATCGGTTCTACCGCTTAAATAATGCCAGATAATGATAATAATTTCTTTTGAAAGTTTTGTTTTATAAATATTATAATTTAAGGTAGGTAGGTAGGTAATAATAAACATGAGTTTTTATATTATGGTTAAACGATAAAATGTCAAAATAGATTTAAAAACTATATAATATTATATAATTATCTAAACCTTGAAAATTCTGAACTCGTATTTACAACAGAATTCATTTTTGTTTTATTTGTTCAGATTATACCTATAGGTAAAATACAATACCTAATGTTCAACATAAACTAATTGAATTCAGTCAGATATTACATTTACTGTCAAGGAAATCCCCATATATGACTTACGTAAGGTACGTAGACCCAAATATGCTTTTTATAGAAATTGTTGGCTATATGATACGGTTACATTTCTAGACTTGTATGTGGGCTAATATAAAGTTAAAAGCATCAATTTAGCCAGGGATTTAATTTTTCTGTCAATGGAAACCCTAATTTAACAGTTTTTGACTTACGTAAGGTACGAAGACCCAAATAAGGTTTTTATAGAATTTGTTGGTTATAATACAGTTACATTCCTAAACTTGTATGTGGGCTAACATACAGTAAAAAGCTTCAATTTAGCCAAGGATTAAATTTTTCTGTCAGTGAAAACCATACTTTAACAGTTTTTGACTTACGTAAGGTACGTAGACCCAAAAGTGGTTTTTATGGAATTTGTTCGTTAAAATGCAATTTATTGATGCAGTTACATTTCTAAACTTGTATGTAAGCTAACTTAATGTTAAAAACTTTATTTTATTGCCATACAAAACAATAATAATAGTAATATCTAATAATAATTTCACTTATGTAAGGTACGTAGACCCAGAAAATAGAATTATATATTTGTTCGCTATCATATTACATAAAATATCTATTAATATGGTTACCTTTTACAACTAGTATATAGGCTAACATAATGTTAAATAGTTTATTTAAACCTTACTATTGTCAAACAATAATACTTAATAATAATAACAATAATAAAAATAGTTTCTTCGAAATCAAATACCTGATTTTTATAGGTTAATAATATTCAAAGCTGTTTTGACATTTGGCAGAACTACCAGTTTTATCAACCTACCCGACTTTGTCCAACTCTCCCCTACCTACCTAACTCAGAGAAATAATTTTTACTTATTTTTCTTGAAACAGAAAAGTATACCTAGATAATGCAAAATGCAAAAATTATACATTAGAAACCTTACGTTTTATGAGCAAACATTTTAAGATCAAAAATTTCACAACCTAACTTTTCGACAAAAACGGCGTTGAGATGAAATGATACTTATTACTTATCGATAAAATCAACTGAGCAAGACACAGAATAATAATTATGATCCCTAATGAAAAAGAATTAAAAAATTTTAACCTGTAAATTTTTGGTCAAATGAATAATAATTGTAGGTACTTACCGGCGACACAAAAGTAATTAAAATTCAATGAAAGTAGAAATAAAAGGCACCATAAAGACAAAATATTTTGAAAACGTAATTAAATGTAACAAAAAGCACAAAAACGTAATTCACAGCTCATTACGGTCCAGTACTAATCTGGGGATATTACTATCTCCCAATATCAGCTGATTGATGACAAATTTCTGCTGTCATCTGTTTTAAAACGAGACTATTCGTGCTGTTTTCTATATCATCGGTTCCAACAATTTCAACTTGGATGATAGCATGTGAATATATTTGGACCCTTTTTGTTGATTGACGCAACAGTATACATATTATTTATGCTAAATCTTGGAATAAGGACGCATTCGATTTAGTTGAAATTTTTCTTCAAAAAAATACCAATGGCGCAACCGACTGACGTCTCGGATCCCGACAACCTTGAGATATAGTCTGTTCGCCTGCCGTGGCCATAATCCTATAACATTTTTGTTCATACTAGTTACTTTTATTTTTATATAACATGATGTTCTTTCTTATTAACGCAAGAATTGAAGAATTGATGCAATTTAAAAGTCTGGATATGATTAAAGCAGCATACAAAATTATGTTATAAAATATCTGATAAAATTCACTGCAAGTTTAAGTAGGTACCTACTTAGGTAGGTATAGTGATGTAAAATTCTCGGTAATAATCTTTTAGAGAATATTCTCGAGAATATTCTCAAGTTAGAGAATTTTCTGAGAATGGTAAGGAACCGCTAGAAATAGCAATAAAAAGAAATTAAAAACTAAACAAAAAAACAGTCAAATAAAAAATTAATAGGTTTGCTACCTTTTTTCCCAACTTGATCACAAATTGAGAAGAAATTCCAATTTCTTGGCAAGAATTTAAATTTTAAAACCAGGACCTGTCTATTTTCCCATTCGTCAAACGATAATGTTGCAGTGCGCATGTCTAATAGTGTCTAGCTTTGTTTACATGCGCGAGGCCATAATTCTGCCACTTTCGTGATTATTGTTTGCTTATCTAGAGGTAAATTGTCTATGGTCGTCTCACAACCCCTTCAACCAGCCCGCTATTACCATCTGCCATGGCCTGAAAATGTTGTCTTTGTCTTCACGCTCTTCACGTACTCATGTCCATCGTTGACGACCATGGTGTGAAGAATTAAAGCAGTAAAAAAACAAGAAATAAAGGCAGAGTTCCTTTTAGTTACTTTTGAACAAAGTAAAGCAAAGCCAAGCCAACGGCTAAGTTGAGCGTTCTTTGTATGCCTCTCTATATTTATCATAGGATTTATACTAAGTTGTTCGCGAAGCGTTCCTTTAACAACTTAGCTAAGCAAAGATTTTTACTTTGCTTTGCTCTTTAATAGAAGCAAATGGAAAGTACCTAATTTCAAATAGAAAAAAAGTTAAAAGAACGCAGTTCATTTTTGGAACTTTTCAATACCGATTAGCCGCAGTGTCGTCATTTGTACGTTTTTAAACCAAACGAACTTTACCTTGAGACCTGGTCATAGACAATTTACCTTTAGATACGTACAGTATCTCCTGCGCAAACAAAAGTTACGTTTTATGGGTGAAAAAATACGTCCGAGCGCATGACTCGCCGGTCACCTGCGGGCATGCGCACAAACCTCGTGTTATCGGCCTGACCTTCTTTATCGACATGCTCAAAATACACTCCAGAACCGGCTCGGCCGCCATTTTTGTTGTTGTGTTTTAAGGTTTCTCTGTGGATTCCTTGTAGTTTTCTTAGCTATTGGGGATTGTGGGTGTTTAATATTTACGGATTTCTAGTTTTCGTGTAGTTTAGTGAATTGTGTTTGTGCTTTTAGTGACTCGGATACTCTGATTGGAATATAAACAATGACTTGAAAATGTTTAACACGTACAAGTTATATACCAACTACTATTTGTCTTGAGGTTAGGTACGCGATAACACCTTAGATTGGTTATTTTACTGGTTTTGTTTGTTTTTATATTCGATTTTATAAGACTAGACTCGAGAATATTCTCAAGTTAGAGAATTTTCTGAGAATGGTAAGGAAACCGCTAGAAATAGCAATAAAAATAAATTAAAAATTACCTATTCTTTTTTGATTTGATTAACATACCTTCCCAAGAATAACTAAAAACTAAACAAAAAAACAGTCAAATAAAGAAATATCACATTTAACTATTAAAAACATACGAGTATACGTTCGCGCTTCTAGGGGATTTCCCTGAATCACTGTTGCAGACGTAAAACACTGTTGCCAGAGTTATAGAAAATGTTAGGGAAACTCAAAATTTTAAAAATCATTGCAAAATTTTTCAGTGTAAATCGAGGCGGTGTAAATTATGTAGAAAAACTTCTCTAGAGAATATTCTCGGGAGAATTTTCTTACAGAGAATATTCTCGAGAATATTCCCGTTCTCGAGAATATTCTCCTCTCACATCACTAGGTAGGTATAGAAAAAACTTAAACATGCTGTAAGAAGGAATTCGGAACAAATAAAGCCGAATCCCCAATACCGTAATACGGCGTAGGTACCTATAGGAATAGGTGATGGCCGCCATTTTAAAAATGGCGGCCGAATCGACCGATCGCGTTACGCTCGTGGGGACCAGGTCCATAGACAATTTACCTGTAGATAAGCAAACAATAATCACGAAAGTGGCAGATTTATGGCCTCGCGCATGTAAACAAAGCTAGACACTATTAGACATGCGCACTGCAACATTATCGTTTGACGAATGGGAAAATAGACAGGTCCGGGCTTTAAAATTTAAATTCTTGGCAGAAAATGTGTGATTTCTGGCATTTTTAGTAGTAAGCAAACATATCAGATTTTAAGGATAGAAAATTGCTTTTAAGGTTTGTTTTTAAAATTTGTTTAAAAATGATTCGTCGTCGTGTTTTTAGTTCGAAAAGGAAGAGAACAAGAACACGTGAATTAAACTAGTCTTATAAAATCGAATATAAAAACAAACAAAACCAGTAAAATAACCAATCTAAGGTGTTATCGCGTACCTAACCTCAAGACAAATATTAGTTGGTATATAACTTGTACGTGTAAAACATTTTCAAGTCATTGTTTATATTCCAATCAGACTATCCGAGTCACTAAAAGCACAAACACAATTCACTAAACTACACGAAAACCAGAAATCCGTAAATATTAAACACCCACAATCCCCAATAGCTAAGAAAACTACAAGGAATCCACAGAGAAACCTTAAAACACAACAACAAAAATGGCGGCCGAGCCGGTTCTGGAGTGTATTTTGAGCATGTCGATAAAGAAGGTCAGGCCGATAACACGAGGTTTGTGCGCATGCCCGCAGGTGCCCAGAGGAAAGGCAGCTGACCGGCAAGTCATGCGCTCGGACGTATTTTTTCACCCATAAAACGTAACTTTTGTTTGCGCAGGAGATACTGTACGTATCTAAAGGTAAATTGTCTATGACCAGGTCTCAAGGTACAGTTCGTTTGGTTTAAAAACGTACAAATGACGACACTTCGGCTAATCGGTATTAAAAAGTTCCAAAAATGAACTGCGTTCTTTTAACTTTTTTTCTATGTGAAATTAGGTACTTTCCATTTGCTTCTATTAAAGAGCAAAGCAAAGCAAAGTAAAAATATTTGCTTAGCTAAGTTGTTAAAGGAACGCTTCGCGAACAACTTAGTAGAAATCCTATGATAAATATAGAGAGGCATACAAAGAACGCTCAACTTAGCCGTTGGCTTGGCTTTGCTTTACTTTGTTCAAAAGTAACTAAAAGGAACTCTGCCTTTATTTCTTGTTTTTTTACTGCTTTAATTCTTCACACCATGGTCGTCAACGATGGACATGAGTACGTGAAGAGCGTGAAGACAAAGACAAAATTTTCAGGCCATGGCAGACGGTAATAGCGGGCTGGTTGAGGGGTTGTGAGACGACCATAGACAATTTACCTCTAGATAAGCAAACAATAATCACGAAAGTGGCAGAATTATGGCCTCGCGCATGTAAACAAAACTAGACACTATTAGACATGCGCACTGCAACATTATCGTTTGACGAATGGGAAAATAGACAGGTCCTGGTTTTAAAATTTAAATTCTTGCCAGAAAATTGGAATGTCTTCTCAATTTGTGATCAAGTTGGGAAAAAAGGTAGCAAACCTATTAAATTTTAAGGATAGGAAATTGTTTTTAAGGTTTTGTTTTTAAAATTTGTTTAAAAATGATTCGTCGTCGTGTTTTTAGTTCGAAAAGGAAGAGAACAAGAACAAGTGAATTAAACTAGTCTTATACAGTTTAGTCTTATATAGTTATATACCTAACATAATTAACTTGTATTGATTTTTACAATTTGGCAAAAACTTGGGTACATTTTCAAGCGACATTTCTTGTTCAAGAACTTGAAAAGTGTTTGCCCGAGAACTTGACCCGTGGAATACTGGCTTTATTAAATGCTTAATGTCGGGGTGTACAGATTTTAACCAAAAAATTAACGAACCGGCAACTTTGACAGAATTCATTTTCTTACAATCAGACACAATTCCGAGCACAATTCACTAAACACTAAACAAAAACTAGAAATCCGTAAATATTAAACACTCACAATCCACAATAGTAAGAAAACTACAACGAATCCACAGAGAAATCTTAAAACACAACAAAAATGGCGGCCGAGCCGGTTCTGGAATGTATTTTGAGCATGTCGCTAAAGTAGGACAGGCCGATAACACGAGGTTTGTGCGCATGCCCGAAGGTGTCCGGAGGGAAGGCAGCTGACCGGCGAGTCATGCGCTCGGACGTATTTTTTCACCCATAAAACGTAACTTTTGTTTGTGCAGGAGCTGTACGTATCTAAAGGTAAATTGTCTATGCCATAGACGTATATAGTACGTACCTTTAGATCTGTACAGCTTATCTGGCACCCAAACAGAAGTTAAGTTTTATGAGTAAAAAAATAAGTTTGTACGCGCAGCTCATGAGCACAATGCGATCTTGCTATTATGCGAGCTATTATGTTTTCCTTCTTAAGCGACTTCATATAAATGCACTCCAGAACTGGCTCGGCGCCATCTTGCTTAACGTTTTCTCTGTGGATTTCTTGTATTATTTGCTATTGTAATTAGGTACTTTTCTTTGATTAGCTAAATAAGTTGTAAAAGAAACGCTTCACGAACAACCTCGTGTGTAATCGTATAAGAAATATAGTCTCCCATCCCGAGATCTGTCAAATAGCCCGTTTGCCGTGACCGGTCCTTGTCTACTGTTAAATATTCTAGAGGGCCATGATGTTTCCTAATAAAATCGTTAATCTTGGTGTGAATGAATTTTCAACGTCCACTGTATTTTTACAGAGGCGCTACCTTAATCTACAAGTAAGCGTAAAATTGCCACAATATTAATTGTTGGCCAAAAAGATCACCTAGCCAGGTAGAGTTCTAGGTAGTACGTAGCCTACGTAGGTATACCTACAATTAATTGTGTGTAATTTATGACGGTACGAAATAATCACCTACCTACCTACTAAGTAGTACAATAAAACTTGGAACCAAATATAAAGCGGTCAATACAATTACAAAAAAAAAATCGGAAAGACCTTAAAAAAATATAGGTATAATTAGTGGGGATATGCCAAATAGGTTCAACTAAATGGTCATTTAACGCCCTTGAACTTGAAATATAAAAATTACATCATTAATATAGTTCTATTATAATTAAAACCTAAATGTAACTATAACCAAACACGGCCCGAGCCGAGCGCTTTTCTGAACTGTTGAGGTAACTAGCCAATTTCAAGGTCAGATGTAAAAAGGAAAAGGCGTAAGTATTTAAACGTGCAAGAAGTTACCAAGTGATTTAACCATTTACAGTGGGGGACAAAAGCAATGTCGTTTTAGTAAGGTACCTATATATTGCAATATTTTTACAGACATTAAGTAGGTAATCCTTTAAGGGGCAATTTAGGTATCACATCACCAACATTCCCTCAGGTAGTTTTTTTTAGGGTACCTATTTCTGTTCTAAAATAAAAACTTTTCCAAAACCCCAAGAAACCTTTAATGAGTTCATGGAAAAATTTAGAAATTCCGAAATTCCCATACTACCTACTTAAGTAATTTTTCCCAGGGGTTTGTTCGATTTTTTATGTCCGAAGATGGATTGTCAGAGCTCGAGTCGTCGACATGTTCAAGAGAAAAAGGGTGTTAGCATTTACCCTGGCTACCCTATTAACCTCGACATAGGTATTCACAAAAACAACAACTATTAAAAATAATAAAAAGTAATAAAAACATATAAACTGGTCGCGGTGTAGGTACCTATATAGCCGAGTACCTATATGGCCAATGCAGACCCACATACTGACCATACTGTGTCATAAAGGCATAGGAATTGGAGCGCGAACTGGAGCTTGGGAAAACCTTCGTTTCCTAGATGTTTTTCTAAAAGTTCCTAATTAAAAAAAATGAAAAGGTCCCATCCCCGACAACATTTCCAGCCACACTATTTCGATACTTTGACGGGATCCAAGTGGGGGGGGGGCGTCTCCAAGTAGTCAGGTGCTGACCAACACGTAGGTCACTTGAGGTTTAACTAAATACTTAATTTAAGGTTAGTTTAATATGTCCAAATCATGTCAAGACGTAGCCATTTGTTTTAATATTTGCAGGTTAGTTTTATGACAGGACGTTGACATCGGTATACTTTCACGTCAGTTTTGTTTAATTAAACGTCAAATAATCACTAATTTTTTTATGTACAGGCCTGTATTTTGTTTCAATCACTTCTTAAATCCATAATATAAAAATTTCGTAATAATTGTAAATAAATTCTAGTAAGAATATTAATTTTTTAAAAGTTGAGTAGGTAGGTCTTAGCCCCTCGAACTAAATTTTTGAAAAGCCTGTAGGTAGTTAATGTCGATATTTTTCCAGAAAATTAAAAAAAAACGCTAAATGTTTTTATTTTCTTTTGTCCCAGGTTAAATTTTAAATATTGGTTGCTAAATGACCCCCTTAATGAAAGGATACCTCCTGTTAAGCCCACTGAAAATTTTAGAAAAAAATTAAAATCATTCCTCGAATCTTTCATTTTGGAGATGACCTTTAAATAGTTCATTGTCGTCCCAGCCTCAAGGCAAACTTCATGTAGCTACAGGCGCGGCAAAAAAATTAAAAATGTTATTTAATTCACAGTCTAAGGGATAATACGTCGAAGAGAAAAGAAACCGTCTAATAAGAATTTCGATTATGAATCAAATTGTGGTTAATTTCGAGGTTAATTAAATAGAAGAGGGGTAATTAAATATATGTAAAAAAGGTCACCGCTGCAAAGAACAATGTAGTACCTAGGTAGGTAGTAGGATAACAATATTTCCAATAATTTCACACAAATCTAGGTTATAGGGGCCAAAAATAAGGATTTCACCATATTATTTCAAGCAAGAGATAATTCCGTACTAATTGATTTCTATTCAAATTCAAACCATTAGCATTAAGGGGCTTTTTACACCTTGTATAGGTAGGTACTTACCAATATTCTACCACTATCGGGGCGTTTACCAGATTTTATCCGTCATTGCCTATTAAATTTGCTTTTAAAAGCGAGTTTCAGATAGCGTTCAGCTTCCTGTTTGTATCTCTCCTACTAGTTTTGGAATAACCTCGTACGCATTAAACAAACGCCAGTCTGTGTTACACCCTGCATCCCTTAAATATTGGGATGAAACATGTCTAATAAGGACAGAATACTTTAAAAAAGCCCGGCCCTCCGATGCCTTTACAATGTTACAAAAGACAAAGTACCTACACCTAAATCTTTCAAACAAAGGAAATCAGCTTTTTAGGCGTGTACTTGTAAAGGTGGCTACATGCATTGGAAATATATTCTATTCTATACTAAAACATCTTTAAGGCATGCAGACGTTGGAAATATAACGAACTTAAGATCTAAATATTATAAACAAAGACAGTATGAGAATAAAATATTTACTTTTTTTGTCTGCTTACAGTCCAAGAGGCATAGGTTATCCAAGGTAATAACAATGGTGTTTTAAAAATCACGACGAATGTAAAAGGACTTTTTAAGAACTTACATCAATAAAAGAAAATAAAAACACAACCACGTTGACAAAAATTTTGAACCGAACAATAAAACAGTCACACACAAATGCTTTTCAATATTTTCACGTTGTTCCCCGGCGCTTCGTCGAAACCAGCATGTTTTGGACTGGCGCACCGACCTTATCGACCAACGATTTTTACCTCCCGCCTTCGCGACGAGCAGATGTTAAATAAAATAAGACTACTCTAGTCGTTCGTACTGTTTCATCGTTGTCACAGAGACCAACCGACCGACCCTCTGGGTTTTTAGTATTGGGAAGGGCCCCCACCGCTTTTCTGACCGTTATATAGGGTTTATGGTTGATGATGTTCTCTACCAAAGCACCCCTTTTTCAGATATTTTCTACGAGAACTATGAGCATATTTTATTAGATTTTATACAGGGTGGTCACAGTCTCAAAAACGCAGGAATGCCAGAGTCTCTGTCTGAAGGAAATCACATTTTATCGATTTCTGTTAATAAAAGCATTATTAGTCTATATTTAACAGTTTCCGAGATATTTACTCTTGAAAAATGACATTTTTGAACTTTGACAGCGTCTAGCTTTCTAACTGTACGTCTTAGAGCAAATCGGCTTACATGTCCCTATCTTCGATTTTTATTATCTTTCCAATATGTAGTGTGAACTTTCGGTTAAACCGGATGTAAGAAATATAGTACTTGACACTATTGGAAAGGTAATAAAAATCGAAGATAGGGACATGTAAGCCGTTTTGCTCTAAGACGTACAGTTAGAAAGCTAGACATATACAGGGCTATTAAAATTATTTTGCGTATACTAGGGTTGCCAACTTTCGGATATTGGAAAGGACACATTCGGAAATATTTTTGGGTGCCACTGTACGGAGTGTTACTTAATAGTTTCCGAGATATTGACTCTTGAAAAATGTGAACTTTGACAGCGTCTAGCTTTCTAACTGTACGTCTTAGAGCAAAACGGCTTACATGTCCCTATCTTCGATTTTTATTATCTTTCCAATAGTGTCAAGTACTATATTTCTTACATCCGGTTTAACCGAAAGTTCACACTATTGGAAAGATAATAAAAATCGAAGATAGGGACATGTAAGCCGTTTTGCTCTAAGACGTACAGTTAGAAAGCTAGACGCTGTCAAAGTTCAAAAATGTCATTTTTCAAGAGTAAATATCTCGGAAACTGTTAAATATAGACTAATAATGCTTTTATTAAAAAATGTTCAGAATTTTACGCAGAATCCAAAAAAATTATATAAAATAGGGGTATCCATTTAAGATTTAGATCTTACCCCCCCCCCCCCCCCCACGCCCTCCCTCCTAGGGGCTTGAAGTAACAAGATTGACAATATACGCAAAAGATGTCCCCCTCGAAATAAAAATTGACGGGTCCGAGCGATTTTCCACATTTTCATTTTAAAGCAGGGAAATCGAGGTGGGAAGTTTTCAAAAGAACACCCTGTATAGGCTTGCCAGAAGTACCCCTTTTGGGGGTACAATACCCCTTTTTGTAATTATATTTTCTAAAGTACCCCTTTTTGAAAAACCTAAAAGTGGTACCGAAAATACCCCATTTATTTAGGCCGCTCGGACATTTTTATCAAGAACAAAATTATTATTATATTTTTTTTATATTACAATAAATAGTTATATAATTTACCATATTAAGGTAAGTTTTTAAATCCACATATTGTTTTATTTTTGCTTTAATATTTTTATTGTTTCTTTCCATTAAAGTTGAATTTTTTTTAAAGCATTTTTATATATGGTTTGTTACACTGTTTTTGTGGTTTTCTTGAGGATTCTGTGTTGTGTATCTTCTTTTCCTAATAAAAAATCAAGCACAAACATTGAAAAAAGGGCGTGGCACCCAAAATATTTTCGCTATTTTTTTAAGCGCCCTCCTATAAACATGATAAAACGATACGAAAATCGGAGTTCGGGATTTACCGACATTTTTCGGATGTTGCCAATTTTACATTTTATATTACAACATTATAGTTTTAGCTTATTTATGTGATGGATTGTGTATGCATGGGTGTGGTTTCTTAAATGCATTTATTTATTTTTGGATTTTAAAGGACATTTGCAGTCCTTTCACACCTTTCAAAAGGACAAAGGACGTATATTTAAAATAAAGGATTGTCCATTCAAATATAGGACGGTTGGCAACCCTAACGTATACACGCAGATCTCAATGTACAGGGCGTGTCAAAAGTTGTGGCACAATAAAAAAATACATACATTTAAAACTATATATACACAGCGCTATGATAAAGAAACGGAACCGCATTTTAGATAGAAAACCGTCACGATAAGATATTATACAGGGTGGACCATAAAAATGCTACGTGTATCAACTTTAATTTTTTTTTATGAAACAATAATATATGGTATATTTTTACATTCTACAATCACTTCTAGACTTTTTTCATAAACCATGCCATGCCCCAGTGGCGGCTCGTGACTAGCAAGTCAGGGGGGGCGCTGGCTTTAAATAATGCGCATAACTATAAAAATCGTTTGTTTTTTAAACATACAAAATGATAAATACTAACAAATATTATTTTTTGAAGTGAAAGTCAAATCTTGTCATCACCGCCAAAAAGAAGACACACGAAAAAAAAAAATTTTTGTCCCCACAACCGCATATCCAGGATATCTTATTATATATTTCTTTGTCAAACTTACGCGAAAACTGTGCCTTACTTTTACATTTTGGTTGCACTTGTACTACCTACTTTAAATAAAGGTTTTCACTTAAGCTTAGATAATTAAACACAAGCTTCTGTAAATCACTGACTTTCATATTAGACAAAATTTTCCAACTTTATAACATAACTAATAAATTAGTCAAAACAAAACATCAGCGGCATTGACAGGTCGCGTCACTTCGAAACGAAACGCGAACAGCTGTTGTTGGACGGAAAATTTTGAGCCCATCAGTGCAGCTCGTTGTGCGATGTGTAGGTGACGTTACGCCTCCGTAGTCATGGCAACCGACTTAATAGTCGCGTTGAATTGGGACGGATAATCGGCCGCCCGCGCTTGATATATTATTATCTTGCTTGTGCGAATAGAAAATGCTTATTCGGTATAACTTGCCCGTTGGAATATGACTATGTTTGGTTTCAATTATTTTAATTGATTGCTTACATGCATTGCATTGGTTTTGTAAGTAAAGTATTTTTGAATTCTGTTTGAAATAATTGCAGGGAGGGCGGCGCCCCAGAGCCCTTCATTACGAGCCGCCACTGCCATGCCCTACACATCTTCAATTGTTTACGAAATATTAACTTTTAAAACAAAATAGACAATGGACAAAGTATAAAAATAAAGTATTTTATATGACGTTGAAAATGTCCTCCATCAACTGTTGCTATCACAGGCATTTTTACATTTTATCCTGATCAGAAATCGTTTTTAACACAAATAATCAATGGATGAAAAATTTCTGCCCTAGACCTACCCTGTATTTGAATACAATTATTATTCAATTTGAAGACGTAGTCCATGCTTAAAGTGGAGTTAAAAGTATGGGAAAGAAAGAAAAAACTAAAAGTCTTCCTCCACAAAATTTAATAGAATAAAATTCTTCAAGGGTATCTACATGTTTCGAACTTAGAAACGTTCATCAGGAGACAGAAAATATATTTAGTGCTGATCGATGGTTTTAGCAAAAGAGAAAATGGTGAAGAACCTTAATGGTGCTTTTATGGAATTAAAAAATTGATGTGTAGAAGGGACATAATATGAAGAAATTGATAAAAGTTAAAACATACTGAGTACATATGTGAATGTGGGGAAGTCAGTAAATGGGGTCTAAACCAACCAAATAAACTGGTGAAGAAGAAAAAACCTGACTAAAAAGAAGGTGTCGAAGATTATTTAAATTTTTTATAAAACATTTTTAAGTATATTATCAGTGGCGGCTCGTGACTAGCGAGTCAGGTGGGGCGCTGGCTTTAAATAAAAAAAAATTAAAAATGTCTATTGTTTTCGAGAGTACGTGTCTGTTTTTTTTCTCGGTTTTTTCTAACTTTCTCGTTGTGAATTTTAATTTCATCAGCATAAGCACTACTTAAACAAGCTAAAATATTAGTTTGTCCTAACATTTCAAAACTTAACGATGTTTTGCACTATTTTCATGTTTTTTTATTTTCTCTGAAAGATGTTTTAGGTCCTGCACCCCATTTATAGTCCAATTATCATCCCCGTCAAAAAGAAGACACACGAAACAAAAAAAAATTTTTTGTTCTCACAACCGCATATCCAGGATTTTTATTATACAGGGTATCCGGAAAATACGTGTACAACGTTTAACGACAGACTCCTGACGTCAAAATAGGTCGATCTAAGCCGACTTAGTTATATCCAAAATTGTCTCGTTTAGCCGGTAGAGGGCGTCAAAAATTTGTAAAAATATTGGTTTTTCCTAAATTACGTGAAAACCTGCTAATCGATTTTAATGATTTTTAGTACCTATGTAGACTAATACTATAAAATGACGTTTTCTAGTAGTATAGTCACCGGCTGTAAATAAGTGGAAGTGTTATAAAAGTGATATATAATACGTCAACATTTCTCCTCATTTTTTATATGAACGGCGTTACGACAACCCAGATATTTTTGTAGAGTG
The DNA here is from genome assembly GCA_963969555.1 of Polydrusus pterygomalis. Classification (NCBI taxonomy): domain Eukaryota; kingdom Metazoa; phylum Arthropoda; class Insecta; order Coleoptera; family Curculionidae; genus Polydrusus; species Polydrusus pterygomalis. Next base: position 30,629,502 of record OZ018379.1, read on the forward strand.
ACTGGATGTATTTGGAAGCTATTTTACCTACCTTAATATTTTTCGTTAAATGAGCTGTTTTGCCAGATGAAAATATTTACAATTACCTGCATACATCAATTATTATTAACAATAAAAATAAAACAAAGTACAACAAAGTTGAAAGTATGTATTGTAAGAAACTAAGTAAAACAAAAACACTATTTAAGCAAATGTGTAAAATGACCGCCATCTTGCTGAATACACTTATTAACACTCCTTAAAAAATGATATTGGACCCTATCTAACGTCTCGGGGTTATTAAAATGGTTGCCTGCATTTAAAATCCGCTGCAATAAATCATCGCGTGTGTTTACCGGAGTCTTGTAAACTTCTGTTTTAATAGCGCCCCACAAAAAGAAGTCACACATATTTAACTTAGGAGAACGTGGTGGCCATTTTACTGGTGCATCATTGCCCCTTCCAATCCATCGGTTGGGGTATTGATGATGTAAGTATTGCCGAACGGCAACGGAAAAATGGAGCGGGCACCATCATGCATATACCACACATTTCCCTCCGAAGTAAAAGGGGCAAATTGTCCAGAAGAAGTGGTAATGTGTCTTGCAAAAAATTTAAATAAATATTTCCATCTAACCTGTCTGGAATAACAATGGGACCAATAAGGTAGCGATCATTAATACCTGCCCAAATATTTAATTTAAATTGATGCTGATGATGTGCAACTTTAATGGCATGTGGATTTTCAGCAGGTTTTCACGTAATTTAGGAAAAACCAATATTTTGACAAATTTTTGACGCCCTCTACCGGCTAAACGAGACAATTTTGGATATAACAAAGTCGGCTTATGTCGACCTATTTTGACGTCAGGAGTCTGATGTCGTCAAACGTTGTACACGTATTTTCCGGACACTCTGTATATTTCTTTGTCAAACTTACGCGTAAACTGTGACTTACTTTTACATTTTGATTGCACGTGTACTATGTTCAATATTGGTAGTGGCCGCCCTGCATTTTTTTAATCAAGTTTTTCACTTAAGCTCAGAGACCTAAACACAAAAGCTTCTGTAAATCACTGACCTTCATATTACACGAAATTTTTCAACTTTATAACGTAACTAATAAATCAAATCAAAACAAATAAACAAAACATCAGCGACATCAACAGGTCGCCTCGTCAGAGCACATAATATATCGATTATTCTACCGTGGCATCGCGAACAGCTGTTGGGCGCGGAAAATTGGAGCTCATCCGTGGCCGCTCGTTGTGCGATTTGTAGGTGACGTCACGCCTCCGTCGTCATGGCAACTCATCGAGAAGTCGCGTTGAATCGGGACGAATAATCGGTCGCCGGCCCTTAGTACAACCTTGAGAGCGCGCAACTCGCTTGTCTAGGAGTATAACCTGCCCGTTGGAATAGGGCTATGTTTGGTTTGAATTATGCCCGCGCTTAGTATAACCTACTCGCTGGAATAGGGCTATGTTTGGTTTGAATTATTTTAATGGATTGCTTACATACATTGCTTTATTGGTTTTTTAAGTAAAGTATTTTTGAATTCTGTTTGAAATAATTGCAGGGAGGGCGGCGCCCCAGAGCCCTTCATTAACGAGCCACTACTGTATATTATGTCTATAAGACATTGTTAGGATAAAATTAGTCGTAATTATCTAGGTATCACAATGAAAATTACATTCAACAAAATGTTTTGTACCTCAGTACCCCAGCATCGATTGTATTTAAGAAGTAGCAGTAATGACCTTTCTTGCGCAAAAGTTAATTCTCTACCACTTTTTAACACAAAATAATACTGAAGTTTACTTTTACCTGATAAAGTCTATCCTCCTTTAAAAAAAGCAGCTTTCTTAACATCCTAAGCCTAAGTAAAATTTATTTTTAAGCGTTTCGTTTATTAGACTAGTAAGAATGTAAGATGGTTCAGTTTGAAACCATACGAAAATAATATGAAGTAAACAGTCGTTCAACTGTAAACACAAAATTCGTTTCCTTACAAGTTTCGTTTAACACGCCGCATGTTGCCAGACGGCCTTCTAAAAACACGATATATCTTTGGTCTGTTTATTTGCTTACGACTTCCAAGATGTGTTCAGGAACCCGAGAAAAAAAGGAAGCAGAGACTTCAGAAATAATTTAAGTATAATCAGTGGCACGATGATGAAAAATTGTTATGAAAGGTTAGATAGAACATTTAGTTTGTCATGCACATTAACTTAAAATAAAAAACAAACAGTAACTTACATGAATACTATACGCAGGCAACACGGATTTACGATCTGCGGGAGGGGGGATCCCGGGGATCCTAAATTATAGAATTTTTCTGCATCTGATTGCAAAATCTATGTTATGTCAACTCTGTAGAGTGCTTTAGCATAAAATATGTGTATGTACAGGGTCCTGCACCTCGCCTCCCGTCTTCTACAGCTTACTTATTAATTAAGTTAGGATTGACATATCTTACCTGTATCTTGGGGCGCATTTCAGAAAAATATTTTTTTTTCATACAAGTGTCCATAAAAGTGTGACGTCATAAGGATGTATTTTTATAGATTACACGCCATTTATTTTACTTATTTAGGTGCCTTCTATAGTTACCTACATACTACATACCCCTAAAATTTTATTGAAATTGATTCAGTATTATAGGCAAGAAAAAATAAAAACTAAAAAATATTTTTTTTTGCACCACTCGTTTTAAAAATTAATAAAAAATAAAAATAATGCCTCGTTAATAAAATTATACAAAGGCACTTATTAAATAAAGTCTAACGGTCTCGTTAACCAAGTTTAATTAATACGAATTGTACAGGGTGTCCAAAGTTTGGTGTCAACTTGGCAAACTTTAAAGCAATTTATTTTTCTTATTTCAAATAGGAACCCATGTATATTTTTATGTCATTCGATGCAGAATTAAAAATCAAACATTTGTCCGAATCACAACTCAATCGCAATTTCTAACGCATCAAAACATTTGCAGAAAACTCATTTTACCAACTATTCCAACAGTTATTATTATGAATAAATAATATCGAAGGTGGCTTTGAAAAACAATTTATTGGTATTAAAGTTTAGTAAAGTGACAGGAGATCATTTTGACTTTAGTAATCTAAAAGTTTTAAATATTGTTAAATTTTTAGTAAGTAATTATTAACTGGAAATGATAATAATCGTGGACATGGTTATCCTTTATAATTCGTTGAACTGTTCTTTCGCTTACATCTACGGCATCAGCGACTGCTTGTTGACTAACTGAAGGATTTTCTATAACAGATAATAGCACAGCCAATTGATTTTCTTAAGTTCGGAACGGTTTATTTCTCACTGGTTTTGAGTAGTTTACATTTCCCGTTTGTTCAAACCTCTCTAATATGTTGTGCGTAAAATCGGCTTGCCAAAAAAGAGTTCTTTTCGCTTGCTCCTATTATAAAAATCATATCTACGAGCTCTTCTTGGTTGTTGTCCACAAAAAACAATATAAAGTACTTATAACGACATCAGCTTAAATATAATTACTAATATAACAATATTTGAAACTTTTAGATTACTAAAGTCAAAATGGCCTCTTGTCACTTTAATAGACTTTGATACATAATACCAATAAATTGTTTTTCAAAGCCACCTTCTATATTTATTCATAATAAAGACTGTTGAAATAGTTGATAAAATGAGTTTTCTGCAAATAAGTCTTGATACGTTAAAAATTGCGATATGGTTGTAATTAGGACAAATGTTTGATTTTTAATTCTGCATCGAATGACATAAAAATATACATGGGTTCCTATTTGAAATAAGAAAAATAAATTGCTTTAAAGTTTGCAAAGTTTGACACTAAACTTTGGACACCCTGTACAATTCGTGTTAATCAAACTTGGTTAACGAGACTGTTATACCTTATTTAATAAGTAGCTTTGTATAATTTTATTAACGAGCCATTATTTTTATTTTTTATTAATTTTTAATACCAGTGGTGCAAAACTGATATTTTTTAGTTTTTATTTTTTTTCGCCTATAATACTGATTCAATTTCAATAAAATTTTAGCAGTATGTAGGTAACTATAGGAGGTACCCAAATAATTAAGAAAACATATGGCATGTAATCTAAAAAAATACATCCCTATGACGTCACACTTTTTTCCAATACTGTATAATTTTGATAATAAATTGTGATGGATTACGGTGTCAAAAGCCTTACACAAATCTAACGATGGTAAACAGCATTTAGAGCGAGAAGTATATAACATGATATTACACTACTAAGTATACAATTTAGAAAAAAATATTTCAAATAATTTTTAAAATCATTCAATTTTACATCATAACACAAAACAATTTCCGATCGAATTAAACGATTTGCATTGACTATACTGTATAAACTGGGATATTACTTTTATAGTTGGGAAGAAATTTAAAAATGAATAATTTTGGTGTTTTTTCTTGTTTTCCTTTCAAATTAATTATTTTTAAGGTCAGATGTGTGATGTGTGGACGTTTTAAGGTCCTCAGTTCGGTCTGTCTATCTGTCGGCTCGAAAGCTTAGAAACTACCTGAAGGGGATAGTGACGAACTTTTGTATATGGATTAGGTATTAATCCTGCTCAAAACCGGATAGTTTGGGTTTGCTATCTACAGGTATAGTATCAAAATAATTTAATTTATTTTGTGCTTTATAAGTTGGTGGCGATAACTAACGGGTGTCTTTAAATTTTTGGTTTGTAGGGGTTTATATTCCAGCCAATAACTAGATGACCACTTTGAATTAAAACAAAAACTAAAGAGAATTTAAAAGTTAAGGGATGTGGGGAAAATGCTCTAGTTTTAGCTTTTTGAATAAGGCCAAAATGGCAATATAAAGACATTTTAAAAAGTTCCGTTTTGTGGCATGACTAACTTTACATATCTTTATAATTTTTTAATTTTTTTTTGTAAAAACTAATACTAGAGAATTTTGCGTCGATCATTTTGGTTTTCAATTTTTCTTTCCAAACTAATTAATCTGGTACGGTAACTTATTAGTTGACTGGAACCATAAAATTGAAGCCCTTAAGGTGGAATTATCAACGTCATTCAATTTATTGCCAACCTATAACCTATTTCGCCTTGTTTTTCTTAGTTTATTATTTTATTGACTAAGATTTAAATAAAATCAATATCGTCGGCACATTATTTAGGTAATATCTGATATATTACAAAAATATCAATTTATTTCATTGCTTATTTTGGGAGAATTGCATAGTAAAAGAACAATGACATAATAATGTTAAAAAAAATCTTAACCGATATTTTTCGATATACAGTGTGTCCGAAATTCAAGTCTCTATATGGGTATCTCGCTTAATAGATGAGATAGAAAGTTGGTTAAATGGGGAATATTTTAGAGAATTTAATGCCGATCTCGAATCCATTTTCAAAATTATTAAAAGTTTTATAGTTTTTCACTTATTAAACAAAAACTAAAAAGGGAGCATTTCGTTTTTTTTTAAATAGGGGCTTACTGGTTAATTTGACATATCCCAAAGTGTTACATTCTTAAGACACTTTTTAGGGAAGAACTTTGGAGAAATACTCGTAAATTATTAAAAAACAAGTTTTATCGTTAACTTGGCAACAGCGCATGTATCTAACCTAGCAGATAGTAATTAAACCATTTAAAGCACCTCTTAAACCTTTATTTTTTTAGAATACAGTTTCTTACAAGATCCTTAAATTCTGAACCTAACTTAACCAAAACCAAGTAGGATAACTTAAAATAAAAAACATTTATCAACAGCCTGCAACTAATTTAGTTATTAAAAAATGGCAATATAAGATACATTCATAAACGATCTAAGATGATAAGAACATCGGAAGAGTTTTAAAAAACTGTCAGAATTGTCACAGTGTTAATGGCCGACATTTTAACCATTTAAATTAATGATTCGAAAAACGCATTTTTAAATTCTTATATCGTTTATGAATGTATCTTATCTTGCCATTTTTTAATAACTAAATTAGTTGCAGGCTATTGATAAATAATGTTTTTTGTTTTAAGTTATCCTACTTGGTTTTGGTTAGGTTAGGTCAGGTTCAGAAGTTAAGGATCTTGTAAGAAACTGTATTCTAAAAAAATTAAGGTTTAAGAGGTGATTTAAATGGTTTAATTACTATCTGCTAGGTTAGATACATGCGCTGTTGCCAAGTTAACGATAAAACTTGTTTTTTAATAATTTACGAGTATTTCTCCAAAATTTTTGTAGCATGTGGTACATCGTTTAAAAGGTGATTCAAAGAGAAATAATTTTATGTACAAATCCAAGATGGCCGCCAAAAGAAATAACAAAGTTACTGTGGGTAACTCACAAACGAAAGACAATCTGCATTTTCTTTTTGTGCAGAAATGTTCTTCCCTAAAAAGTGTCTTAAGAATGTAACACTTTGGGATATGTCAAATTAACCGTTAAGCCCCTATTTAAAAAAAGGATTGAGCCATTTTTAGTTTTTGTTTAATAAGTGAAAAACTACAAAACTTTCAATAATTTTGAAAAAGGATTCGAGATCGGCATTAAATTCTCTAAAATATTCCCTATTTAACCAACTTTCTATATTATCTATTAAGCGAGATCATATAGAGACTGGAATTTCGGACACAACTGTATAATTCTCCTTAAATAGGTAACTTATAAAATTCCTTGATATTTATATAACATGTTAATTATTACCTATAGAATATGAAGACGATATTGATTATATTTAAATTTTGTGTAAAAGAAAAAATAAATAAATCTACGCGAAATAGGTTATAGGTTGGCAAGCATGTTGATACTCCCAGTTTAAGACAGGGAAACATGATTTCATTGTTGGGAAAAAAACGTTTATAAAGCGCCTCGTATTATTATTATGAAATTCTGACTATATGGCGAACGAACATTTAATCCATATTAACTAAACAATTTTGGGATCGATAAACTTTGGCCGCTCTTTGGATCATTGGCGTAACAAAAACTGAGGGCCCCCCCCGCAAACGTTTCGATATCGAATATACAAAACAAATAAAAGCAGCCAAATATCCAATCTTCGATGCCATCGTACTTAACCTCCAGTCAAATATTAGTTGGCAACATTGCTTTGATTTTAACAATTTGCCAAAAACTTGGGTACGTATAAAACATTTTCAAAGCACAATATTTCTTGTTCAAGAATTTGGAAAAGTTTTGCCTGAGAACTTGACCCGTAGAATACTTTCACCCTTGGATTAATATCAACATATTATCTAAGTATTTAGGTACTTTTTTCTTTTTTACAATATAAGTGCATATAGAGAAAAGTGTCTTTTAAACTTTTTGAAGCAATATTATTGCGGTATAATGGCGCCGAGCCGGTTCTGGAGTGTATTTTGAGCATACCGCTAAAGAAGGACAGGCCGATAACAAGAGGTTTGTGCGCATGCCCGGTGCTGCTGGGAGGGCAGGCAGCTTACCATAAAACACTAGTGACTTAATTAGGTAATATTGAATAGTATATTAACGATACGATTTTCATAAGAAGCGGTTTTAGCGCCCGCGTCTATTTTAAAAAACGAGCCACGAAGTGGCGAGTTTTTTTATTGACACGGGCGCTCAAACGCCTTATGAAACATGTGCTTTATACATTTTTTTCTATTTCACCTTTTATAATCAAGAAAAATACATTTTAAAAAGAAAATAAATCCTTCAAATTTTGTAAATTTTTATGCCTAAATTTTATGTTGTTAATACTATTTTTTATTATAGGAGCCTCTGGACAACAAAAATTATTTTGCAAACTGTCATTTTTTGATTTATTGACCCATTTTCACCACGAGATTCTAAAGTTATTTTAGCGATATGAGATTTAAAATTGGACGGAATACGTTGTGTGATCCTTGTACATTCGGTACATATACAGAGCGTTTGGAAATTCGGGAGATTTTGCTACTTTTTTTCGAATTTCAAAAGACGTGATTTTACGTCACGGCATTGCAATTTAGTATAGGGAAGATGGAAAATTCAAATAAAGTTGAAGTTAAAATCGACATTAGAAGGTTAGTAGATTGAATTTTGGATAGGATTTGGCAGAAAATGATAGCTTGAAGCATCTACAAAAGATTGATTTATAGATTTATGCAACCAACATACATGACTGTTATCCACACAGAATAAAAAAGTAAGTTATCAAGCTAGTTTTCCTCTGCGAAAAATGGGTTTTCTCGTACATCACAAAGGCCGCGCAAGTCAATGAAATAAAACATTTAAATGTTACCAACATCAAATAAAGAAAAAACGCGTATCGAAATAGCTTCATTACGATCCGCAAATGAGGGTCGTACTAAACTCATTATGAACGTGAAATAGAAAAAATCTGTTATAATACCTATCCGTAAAATACTTTTATTTAATAGTTATTGAGGCGTTTTTGAAGTATTTCTTTAATTTTGTTTTTATATTTTTTTAGCGACGGAAACAATAAACAATTTTCTTAATATTTATTTTATTTTCGTAAGTTAAATCATATTCTATACTATTTTTGTTTTCCTATCAATATTTCAAATAAAAAGCAATTCCCCGTAAAATCCAGTCATCTTTTGTACTATCGTTGCATTCCATTTGCAAGCTTGTGATCTTACATTTTCGCCTTGAATCTGTATAAAGAGGGAATTTAAAAATCTCAGCATGATCCATTTTTTCCTAAAAAATATTTATTTAACATTTACAAAAAAATACCTACTATTTGGCTACATTTTGGATAAAATAAAAAACGAAAATAGAGAATGCACCACCAGATCCCCATAAGAGCTTTCGTAAATATTCACTTATAATCTCCCTAGCAGCAGAATTATTACCGATAATTGTTTTCAAGGTCACGAATGCTCTTGTTGATAGAAAATTTCCCTCGTCTTCGACTCGGGATAATTTTCTATTAACAAAAACGTGAGTGAAACCAATAAAAAAAAATCGGGAATTAAGTCAGCTGTGTGGGAAATTCGGTAGGTAAGAAACTTTCAGAAATTGGAGATTTTTCTTATTGTAATTTTTTTGTTAAAATGCTACAAAAACATATTTTCGGGGGCTTTAGTTAATTGTAACTAATTTGAGTTGTAGAAATAAAGTTCATTTCAGCCGCTAGTCACTCATTTTTATTACTAAAATGTGAGAAACATTAAATAACAATTTGTTATCTGAAATCCAATGTCTTTATAGTTGTAAATTCAAATAAAACTTTAAAAAACATATTTTCAATTAGTTTAGTTTAATATGACGCACTGTATTTTTACAATAGTTGATTTTACTTGTTAGTAACTAAGGTTTATTACTAAAATTTCAGGAACATTAAAAACATTAATTGGTTCATAACATCAGAAATTACATGTCTACATAGTTTCAAATGAAACCTAAAAAAACATATTTCCGATGAGTTTAGTAACATTTTTGATGTGTCTTTTAGCCCCAGTGTTCGATCTGTAAAGCAAATTGGTTAGTATCAATAAAAATTATAAGTTTGCAACAAAATGTAGGTATTTTGATTTTATTCTGAGTGACTTTTGCCAATAGATATAAAGAACTTCATTCAACTTGTTAATTTTATTAAGTTAATAGGAACTAACAAAATTATCGCGATAATCTCCCGTTGCTATAAGCAACGTAAACAAAAAGGAGCCTTCTAATTGGTTGAAAATAAATTTATGTAATTTTCAGTTTAAATCCTACTCGAGAATTGGCTGGGATTAATATTAAAGTTATAGAATAATCTTTGAATGGTTTTAATAGGTTTGATGACCAAAATTATTGTATGTATATTAAAACGAAATTTACGTACCTACCTATATTTAAGTTGTATATCTTATCAATAGATTAGTGTAAATTATTTACAAAGTAGATACCTAGCTATTTTAGAAATAAATTAAGAGCAAGCACTAGTGACGCCTTCGCCATTTTGTTTTAAATAAATATTTTGTTTATTTTTCGTTTTCACCAAAAAGCTGCCAAATAACTGCCTTTGGATGGCATTTAACTACAATTTTAAAATAATAAAAGTAATTGATAAATTAATAAAAGCATCAAAACGAAATTTGGTTAAATTTGTCCCTATTTCTTTTTCGGCTTTTATTAATTTATAAATTCAACCTTTTTAGCGCAAAACGGTGTTTAATTATATAGGTACTCCAAAGACAGGTATTTTGCCAATTTTTAAATAAAACGAAGAGTAACGAAATATTGATCAAAAATGAAATGGCGAAAGCTTCACTAGTGTTTGCTCTTCAATAAGAATATCTACCGCCCTTGAAAAAAATAATAATAAATTTATAAAAAAAATGTACCTAGTAAAGACCTGATTAGGAAAGGTAAAATTTATTTCGTAAAAAAAAGAAAATGATGAATTTTCAAAAAAAAAAGCACATAAAACTTGTTGGATCACAAATACAAATAATATTTTAATTTGAAAAAATAGCCCTTGCTTAAAATGGAGTTGAAAGTATGAATAGGAAAGAAAAAGCTAAATGTTTTCTACATGGTTCGAACGTAGAAACGTTCATCATCAGGAGACAGGAAAATATGTTGCTGATGGGTTTAGCAATAGAGAAAATGATAAGTGGTATAAAACCTTAATGCAGCTTTAATTAATTAATTAAAGCATTTCTAAAAATATTTTCAAATTGTCTGTTTTTAATATCCATGTTTTTATTTCGAATTAAAATTTTTTTAATGAAATCAATTTTTTAATTTTTGTTGGTAAAGATTCGTTTAAATAAAAACATAAATGTTTGAATTTTTTTTTGTCCTATGGACTTATTTATTTTTGGTTTTATGGTTATTTCATTTTTATGACGTGTATTATGATTATGGTTTTTACATTGTATAAGGTTTTTATTTTTAAATATATATATATTAAGATGTTTTAAATGTAAAGTTGTCTTATGTTCAACTTTTTTGTTTCTGAATATAATTATTTTGAAGGATAAAGATAATCTTTATTGAATATAATTTTTAGAAACCTTTTTTGTATTATTTCTAATTTTTTAACTAAAGTTCTATTTATTCCTCCCCAACCTAAAATTCCGTAATTTAAATGAGTTTTAACTAACGCGTAATATAATATTTCCATAATACAGTGTCACCATTAAAGTCCGCACCATATGGAACTTTTTTTATTAATGAGGTTAGTTAAAATTAAATATCAGCAATCGTTTTTGCTTCAAATTTGACTAAAAATTATATATTCAATTGTCACCATCTGTCAAAAATTACATTTTTGTCAAAAAATGCTGAAAAATGGCATTGTTTTACCGAATTAAAAAAAAATATTATTAGAAAAAGTTGTTTCTAGTACAATTTTAGGCCTAAATACAAAGTTTCAGATGTCTAGCGCAAAGTTGAATTTTTTGCCATTTTTTCAAAGTAACTTTTTTTTTATATAATGTAAGTTGGCTTAATGGATTTTAAACTATTTGTTTATACCATACTTAATATTTTATTTAGTTTGTATGCTTATTTTTTCACTAGAATACCATTTTTTTTTCGAAATATAGAATTAAAGAGGCAAAAAAAATTTACACGGGTGGTGCAAATTTATCATAATTTAAAAAATTTTAATAGATAGACGTCATATGTTCTATTTTTTTGATAGTACATACACGTTAAAAGTTTGAAAAACCTACAATTGAATTCCCAGATATCAGATTAGTTCACAAATTTCCAATGACAAATTATATTATTTAATATTTCATAAAAATGTTATTTTATACTAAATATAATTTATTATAACTATCATTATTAGGAAGACGTCACACTGAAATGTGAAATTTATATAATTTTTGTGTTACCTATTTAAAATTATTATTAACGTTCCTTTTTGTTCCTTCCTCCTAATATAGTATAAAATAACATTTTTATGAAATATTAAATAATATAATTTGTCATTGGAAATTTGTGAACTAATCTGATATCTGGGAATTCAATTATAAGTTTTTTAAACTTTTTACGTGTATGTACTATCAAAAAAATAGAACATATATGACGTCTATCTGTTAAAATTTTTAAATTATGATAACTTTGCACCACCCGTGTAATTTTTTTTTGCCTCTAATTCTATATTTCGAAAAAAAATGGTATTCTAGTGAAAAATAAGCATACAAACTAAATAAAATATTAAGTATGGTATAAACAAATAGTTTAAAATCCATTAAGCCAACTTACATTATATAAAAAAAAAAGTTACTTTGAAAAAATGGCAAAAAATTTAACTTTGCGCTAGACATCTGAAACTTTCTATTTAGGCCTAAAATTGTACTAGAAACAAGTTTTTCTGATAACATTTTTTAAAATTCGGTAAAACAATGCCGTTTTTCAGCATTTTTTGACAAAAATGTAATTTTTGACAGATACCGAATGACAGATGGTGACAATTGAATATATAATTTTTAGTCTAATTTGAAGCAAAAACGATTGCTGATATTTAATTTTAACTAACCTCATTAATAAAAAAAAGTTCCATATGGTGCGGACTTTAATGGTGACACACTGTATGTCTTACATTTAAAAATTGTTTAATGTTTTTAAAAATCGTTAGTAAACTTCTTAATTTTTGAATTAAGTATTCTAAGTGAAAATTCCAATTTAATTTACTATCAAAAATAATTCCTAAATATTTTCTTCTATTAACTTTAAAAATTTGAATGTCTTCATTTATTTGAATACTATTCATATTTCGTGGTATGTTATTTAGGTTTAAAGTAAAAGGAATATAATTTGTTTTATTAAAATTAATTGTTAACAAATTGTTATTAAACCAATTTTTTATAATTTTAAAATCTTTTTTAATTTTGTTATTTAAGTTTTCCCAATTTGTATCGGTATAAAAAATTGTAGTATCATCTGCAAAACTATGAATTTGTCCATCGCAATTTATACTAAATAAGTCGTTAATATAAATATTTTTTAAAAAAATGGTCCTAAAGCTATCTATTTGAACATAAGTTGGTCTATTTTTCAGATAATTTTTAATTAATTTTAATTGCTTGCTAATAAAATATATTATACCTTAGAATAATTAGAAATATGTATTACCTTGGTTGTCCAATATAAGTGGCAGTTTGGAACCGGATTTATATTTTCTGAATCGCTTTTACAAGGGACAATATTTTTATTTTCAAATAACCCTCCTTCTATGAGCAAATCGGAAAGAACTATTCCAGTATGGTTAGAATTATTCCAACTTGTTCCTAATACAAGGTCATCCAAGGATATAGATGATGACCTGGAAAAGATTATATTTTAATAAGGTCAAATTAATCTAAGAACTCGCCGCATCATATTTTACGTTAAGCGGTTGGCTACAGAAACAGAACCGGACTAAGTTCTTATACCTTCGCCTCGGCCATCTGTCAAAATTACTTTTGTGGGAATTTATATATAGGGTGCCCCGTAACTAAGGGGCTAGCAACAGCAACAGAAGCGAACTTGAAAATATGTAATTTAATTTCATTTATTATACCGCGTTAAAGAGATACAGGGTGATCCAAGTAAATGTTTACTTTATAAAATTGGCGACGATTTGCTGTTAAAAAAATTCTCGCATATATTTTTTGTCTCTCACATTTCTGACCGCTTTACTTCAAATTATTAAATAGTACGTATTATAAATATACGTAAAAGTTGTACTTCATTTATCTCGATATTTCAATTAGGTTTTGAGATAATTGCGTTTTAATGCTAGATGACAAGAAACGTTTAAATAAACACCTTTCTTAACGAAACATATTTATTGAAAATTAACCGTTTGTTCTTAAGCATAAATGACATATTTTCAAGTCTACTATCCAAGTTTTTTAAAGTAAAAATGTTAATTTATAGTATAAACGCAGCTTTTTAGAAGAAATATATTACCTATAATAAAATTATTAATTTATAATTTTCAAGTAAAAAATATTACTTATATAAATTATTCAGAACAATATTAATTAATTAAAGCATTTCTAAAAATATTTTCAAATTGTCTGTTTTTAATATCCATGTTTTTATTTCGACTTTAAATTTTTTTAATGAAATCAATTTTTTAATTTTTGTTGGTATATAATCGTTTAAATAAAAACATAAATATTTGAAATTTTTTTGTCCTATGGACTTATTTACTTTAGGTTTTATGGTTATTTCATTTTTATGACGTGTATTCAGTACTGGATTTACCATTAGGCTGAGTAGGCTGGAGCCTAGGGCGGCAGATTTTAGAGGGCGGCAAATTTGGCCCAAAATTTTTTTTTTATCTTACAGAAATAAATGGTACAATCTTTATTCATGATCGACGGGTAGTATTTTTTAAAATAAACTTTATTGTTGGCCGTGTCTGTTAATGGGGATAAAAAAAGGTAGTTGGAACACTTGGAACTTTACTGGCTTTGCAGAAAGAAATTTCATTTTCAATAAAATAAGTAGGTAATCATAAATTTTTAAAATATTTACTAAAAATTATTGAGCAAATTTGGGCGTGGTCTTAAAAAATTTTCGCCTGCGGCGCATTTCGCCGGCAGCGGGCTTTTTCTTTCCCGAACACTTCACTTGTTTCACAAGTCCGCCACTGCCTGTATTATGATTATGGTTTTTAAATTGTATAAGGTTTTTATTTTTAAATATATATTATTAAGATGTTATAAATGTAAAGTTGTCTTATGTTCAACTTTTTTGTTGTAAATCCAAAAGTAAAATGTTTAAAACACATACTATACAAAAAACAGCCACAAAAACACTTAAAAAACACCAAAATAGTAAGAAAATAATATGACACAACCTGACGCGTGAGCTCGCTACGGCCCACTGCTGATCTGGGAACTTTAACGACAAAACCAGATCAGCTGTTAATGTCAAATGTCGTTGTCTTCTGTCGAAACGCTTTGTTTTAAGAAAAAGTTAACTCTGGCTACTAAATACATGGAGCTGAGTCATGCCTGTATTTTTTTCAAAAATTGAATATAGTTAAATTATTGATGCTAAGTTGCTTATTTTGGAGTTTATTAATTCGGTTAAAAAAAAACTAGCAAATATTCGACACGAACCGAAAAATTTAGTTTTGACTTGGGAAAACAAAAAACACTTTTTCGTAGTCGTTTTCTATGTTCTATAAATCTATAAATCTATCATTTCTTTACGGTCCTAGTAAACATTTTTAGGAAAAAATATCAAAATTATATACTGAGAACAATGGTGTTGAAGCAGCTTATTATTTTCTCTCTCATAACCAAACTCAAGGTATAGGAACTAATTCATCTATTTTTTATTGATATTCTTATTTATTTTAAGTATAATTAAAACATTTTTTTTTATTGAATTTTACAAAAAGTACAAAACTCGATTAGCTTTTCGTGGAAAGTTTAAAAAAATATTTTTTTGGTTTAGTGTTCATGATTACGTACCTTCCATATTCCTGCTTTAGGGAAGCTAGAAATGCAGTTGGGTAAAAAAATAGTGATAACTTGACGGGTTCTTTTATCATAATATCTTGTTTTATTTTCCACTTCGATATATAATTAGCCTTCTGTAAAAGCTCATGTAGGAATTGTGTTAAATCTTCTGGTCCGTTCCAAACATCAAGCCATGGTTGCGGTGTCTAAAATATATATCAATCAAATCAATGATGCCATTGCTAGATATCCAATAAAATCAGGTATATTTTACCATTAGGCTAAGCTTAAGGTCAAATAACAAGATGTGCAACAAGTCCTGTAGATTTTAGAATTAACACATCCTAATAAAGTATATTATATTGTACCGTGCGAGCAAAAATTATTTGCATTAAAGAGGGCCTTGCATCTAAAGACGTAATGCTTAGCCGTATAGCTTTATACCTGTTGGGTGTCAGTAAGTACCTGAATTAACAATCAATCAGTTATTCCGTCATCTTTGACAGTCGTTACAATAAGTAATTGATTAATCGCTAACTTTTCCAATTTCTTGAACAATTCACACAATAAGCTTTACGGAACAGCACAAAACATTCATGGTTGAAGCGTATTTTCGAAGCGGGGTTAGAGAAAATAATGAGTGGCAATACAATCCGGGTTTGTGCATGGACGATTTTCACGAACATTTTCCTAACGTTGCTTTTTTTGCTGGAGATTTTTATCATTGCCTGAAAAGAACCGTGGCTGTGTTTAGGGAAACAGGTTCTATGCAACACAAAAAAGGAGCAGGAAGACCATCTGTAAGATCAGAAGAACTTGTTGCAAACGTTCGTGAAATATTGCAAAATTCGCCAACAAATTGTATAAGACGCCTGTCCCAAGAAGTGGGAAGATCTTATGGAACATGCAGGACTATTCTTAGAAGCAGCTAAATTTATTTCATTATAAAATACAAGTATTCCAAGAAATACAAGCCGCAGATTTTAAAAGACGCAGGTATTACTCTCAATGATTTACCCAAAATTTATTGGAAATAAATGATTTATTAGACCTGACATTTTTTTCGGATGAAGCCTGGTTCCACCTCTCCGGTTATGTGAATTCTCAGAATACACGCATGTGGAGTAGTGAAAATCCCCATTTTTTTGTAGAGTCCACATTGAACCCTCAAAAAAATGGTGTTTGGTTAGCTGTTTCCCGAAGAAGAGTTATTGGTCCTATTTTTTTTCATGACACAGTTACAGCACAGCGGTATAGAGACAATATTTTAAATCCATTTGTGGAGCAATTACTTGACGACGTGACGACGAACTACGTTTTGGATATTTTCAACAGGACGGTGCAACCGCCCATACAGCTGCCGAAACTATTAACTACTTACGCAATTTTTTCGACGACAGGTTGATCAGTTTTCGATCAGACATTGAATTCCCACCTAGATCACCTTGTTTAACGATTATGGATTAATTCGTTTTTCCTCATTTAAAGAACACTATTTTTAAAACACCAGTTGCAAATTTAGAACAATTACAAAGAAAGGATTATCCAAGATGCTGGTCAACACTTTCGAAAATATGAAGAGATATGTGAATTTATGCTTGGAGCATGGCGGTGGCCAATTTCAGCAATTTATGTAATTTTTTTTTTCTTTCTGTATATTCTTACTTTGTTAATTTTGTAAACAACAAAAATAAATTTTTATTTGTCTACTTATTTTATTACTCATTAGTTTGGCACATCATGTCATAATATGAATTTGACAAAATTTTAACCTAGATTTAGTTAGATAATATATCGTCCCCATATCATTGTGATCTAAACCAAGCCCTACGTTTTTTAATCCAAGCCCTCTTTGGTGCAAATAATTTTTGCTCGCACATATATATAGTATATTTAAATCGACACAAGAAATGTTGATTTGTGTTGGCTCAAGCTGGTAAAAATTAATAATTAGTAGTAATTTCTACTTTTACGTCTAAGGTTGAAATAAGTAAAGGATAATAATACCTTGTGCTGCGAAATAGAACTAGCAATGCCAATATTATCGTCATCGGGTTCGAGCATTCCTTTGACTATCCTCTTGAGATAAGTAAAACATTTATGAATATCCTGAATAAGGTTTATTCCTAGAGCATACTCTTCCTGAATAAATCGAGCAGTGGCCGAGTTTTCAGATTCTTCGTGCGAAATAGTTAATTTAATAAAATCTAGGCCTTCATTAAAATTTTTCCACAAACTAATATAATGGCTTAAATTTCTATTATTTGTGTCTTGGTTGAAAACCTCAATATTTTTCAACTGATATAAATCTAAAACAATAAATATACAGTGATGCCCTGATCGAAGCATGCATGAATAGGTGAATATGACTGAAATTTTTTTATTTAAAAATTCAAATCATTCAAACTTCTGGGGTTTAGCCTTGCTTTCATAGAAACTAATTTGTGTAACAGTTTTAGTTTCGAAAAATTAAATATGTTTAAGCATTGAATATCAAACTAAGTATATAAGAAGGCCGTATAAGCAGATTTCCTAAATCTGCTACGTTAAATTCATAGATGGCACATGAGTCACCAACAATAAAGCGTGTTGATGGAGCCGCTAACGACAAGCCTTTTCACTGCCAAATTAAAACATTGTTGCCGCCTGTCTGTTTGACTTGCTTCATAGCCCGGATTTCGGAACGAGTTCGTTCCCTCGATATTTTTGGTGTTTATTGAAATCAAGGGCGTCCGTAAAAATATGAGTTAAACTGAAATAAATGTGTAATAAGAACATTGTATGAAAATACTATACTTAGGTATAACAATTTATTTGCATTACATGATATGAGTAACAGTTTTTGGAAGTTACTTTCAGTAAAACTGGTTCTTTTATAATTTAGAACATCTCTAAGCTTGGAAAAGCTCATTTCAACATCACAGCTTGTAACTGGAGCGAAACGAAATTGATTGTATCTACAACTCAGTATTTTCATTTTTTAGTACTTCGACAATATTTGTTAGTTCTAAAAGTCCTGGATTTCTTTCCAATATTTTTGGTAGATACGATCTTAATTTAGCACCAATATCGTTTGGAATAACTTTTGCTTGCTGTCGCTTTTTATCTACTTTTATTTGTTTAACATTTAACACCTAATGCAACGGTAAAATCATTATGAAAATCGGTCCTATTTTCCCGGAGTAATCAGCGTACATATTATTATCAAAAACATACATTCGGCTGGAATTGAGAACGTCCTATTTTATTGTCTGTTAAAAATGCTTAGATCCTAAAAAAATCCAATAAAATACGATATGCGGCAACACCACGACATCACATCAGTGAATTTGAGACATCTGTTGCCGAGGCGCTGCATAAATAACTATGGATTTACGATTAACTCCACAATGGCGGCCAAACTATCCCTATTACATTGTAAAACAGGGTTGTCAAGTTTTCTCGAAGATCCGCTATTCTTATAGTTTGATATTCAATGGTTTAAGATTTCCATTATCGTCGCCAATTTTAAGGATTCCTTACCTTTTAAACGTAAAATTATTATTTCCGATATTTGTTTTCCTCTCGCTTTGTCTATATTTTCAGGTAGTCCAAACATGAATGGCCGATCCTTTGCCGGAAATTGCTTGATAATCTTCATGTACTCCTATAAAGTAATTATTTTAAATGTCAGCATAAGCGATTAAGTGCATGTGTATTTTATTATAAATAATTCACATAATATGTACTAAATAATATAACTAAACTCAGTTTTCAAACTGTAGATCTAGTTTAAAAAAGTTAAACCAGGAATTTATGTCACCTCTGAGAATTTTTCTCAGCCAAACTAGCTAACTTATTTAATTTTTGTGTTAGTACCTACTTATATCTACAATTTAAACCCTTTCCACATTGGAACACAGAAACTATTAAAATCTAATTGATCTTTAATCCAGATACGAAGTTAAAAAAAATTGGGTTTATGAAATCTAATTTAAAAAATACAAGATCCATTTTCGTTCCGAAAATATCTACCTACCTTGTTTTCTGTTGCATCGGGTAAATTTGTATTTAAACCTAGGGGTTTCCATTTGTAGCTCAAAACCTCATCCTTAAAATAAATTCTTAAATACGTATCCAAAATACGTCTGTCATAAGCATTTTCTATTCTGCCACTATACACTGCTTCATTCACCAGTCCTTTAATGGAATCCCACTGAACTCGTGTTGTATCAACACTCCAAAGGTCTTTCGTCAAAAGGAGACAGGTTTGAATGTCAGTATGATTAAACTCATAATATTTTGTCCACCCTGAAAAGTGCCTTTGAAATAGATAACGGCCAATACCTTGTTCTTAAAGGAGGGTGAAGATGAACCAAACAACAATAGATTGTGTCAAAATTTTGATGGGAGTATCACAACGGCACAACCTTCCTTATCTATCTCATATATATGTTGTTGTGATGGTGGGAGTGTCCTTTAAGCACAAACATAGTTTTCTCGATTTAATAGAAGTAAGTGAGGCAGCATTTCAGAAATACTTTAGGTAGAATTCTATACGTTACTCAATTTATTGCCAACCTATAACCTATTTCGCGTTTTTTTTAGTTTATTATTTTATTATCTAACACTTAAATTAAATTAATATTGTCGCCACATTATTAGTAGTAACATGTTTTATTTAGCAAAAAGCTACAATTAAATATTTTTTAATACATTTTTTTAAGTACAAAAAACAGACAGAAAAATTAAACATTTTGCAAATTGTATCAAATATTACGTGTCATATACTTTTTTTAAATAAATGTAAATTTAAAGTGTATTTAAATAGTTTTAATGATATTCGAGATTTAATAGAATTTCCCAAATTATTATATTCTATCAAACCACTATGAAAAATGGACTTTTAAGCTAATGTTTTAGATACTCTATCCCCAAAAAAATTTTGATTAGTTCTTGTTTTATAATTATGATGGTCATGATTAAAAGAACAACATTTTTTTAAACAATCAGGCAATAAATTATTTTTAATTTTATGTATAAAAGATACATACTAAATGAAAAATTAAATTTCTGACATTCAACCAACCTAAATTTTTTAACATAAAATTTATTTTTGTATATTTGTCCCAATTTAAAATAACATTGCTTTATTTTGTAAAATTTGTAATTTGTCAAATATTTCCTTACTAGCACAATATAAAATGGAAGAACAATAAAGAAAATGTGGTGATATAATAGTATTAAATACAGCTTTTTTAGAAAATAAACTTAAATTATAACTGATTCTTTTAAAATAACCTATTTTTCTGGCAATCTTCGATATGAAACTTTCAATATGTTTTTGAAATTTTTGTTTCTTGTGATCTGTTACTTAAATAATTTTTAATAAACCATTTATAAACGTTTCCGCGAATACCATATCGATACAATTTACTCAATAATCTAGCCCTGTCAATTGTTTCGAATGCCCGCTTAAAATCCAAAAATACAGCTATTACATTTTCCCCTTTATCAATCGTTCTCTTCCGTCTTCCATGTCTCAATCACACATTGAATGGCTGTCTCTGTAGAGTAACCTTTTCGAAAACCAGCTTGAAAGGAAAATAAAATTTTGTTGGCATTAATGAATTCTAATAACTGTTCAGTGTTCATATAAGACTTCTTCTAAAAATTTCTCAACATCCCATAAAACATTTACTGGCCTCATCTCATCCCATCTTTTAGTGTTTTTTTACTTTTGGCACTGGTGTAATGTAAGAACATTTTCATTTATCAGGCATATTTCCATATTTTAAACAAGAATTTATAAAATTTAATAATGGGTAACCAATGATGCCAAACGTTTCTTTTAACACCTTTTTATTCAAAATTTCTTTATAGTTGTTATTTGAATTTAATTTTGAAATTATTAGCTTTAATTTATTTAATGATTTTCATTGAATTTTTATATTTATTTAGGTAATATCTAATAATAAAAATAATTTTTAAAGTTGGCCTATTTATACTAACACAAATAATAGCATATTTTAAAAACGAGAGGATAATCGGAAAATCTGCTATATGAGAGACATAGTTTAAGGATAGGTCTTTCAATAATTTTTTAATAATAATAATAATAATAATAATAATAATAATAATAATAATAATAATAATAATAATAATAATAATAATAATAATAATAATAATATAAGTTTTGAATGATGAAAGAGTTTTGGACTTCCATTGTCTTTATTTGTTTTAAATTACAACGTTTCAACTGGTAAGTATCTCCAGTCGTATTCAGGTGAATAATAAATAAGTAAAGTAACTACAGGACTATTTATACTAGCTAGGTGCACATGATATGGTGATATGGGGTCAGAAGCTGAAATCCTACATAAGGAACCACACTGGAGGAAAATAAAGTTCAAGGAAGCTGCTGCTATTCATCAGAACCCAGGCTGCTTTAGTAAACCATCCCTAGACATAAGAAATACCTGGAAACCTTTGTTAGATAGATCTAATCTTAGGATAAGATCGCGTGCCAACTGAACGCATGACTGCACCCACCTCGGGTATGCTTCAGTGCACCTAGCTAGTATAGGTAGTCCTGTAGTTACTTTACTTATTTAGGCGACTGGAGATACTTACCAGTTGAAACGTTGTGAATTAAAACAAATAAAGACAATGGAAGTCCAAAATTCTTTCATCATTCAAGAAACATCATTGTCTTCAAACAGTCAATAATAAGTTTATTTCAAAATTTAATATATAATAATAAGAAGACATAATATTACAAAAATATCAATATATTTCATTGCTAATTTTAAAAGAATTGTATAATAAAAGAACAATGACATAATAATATTACAAAAATCTTACTCGAAGTTTCTCGCTATACAATTCTCCTAAAGTAATTAATGAAATTCCTTAATATTTCAATTATTACCTATAAAATATGACGACGAAAATGATTTTATTTAAATTTTGTGTAAAAGTTAGAAAAAATAAATAAATCTACGCGAAATAGGTTATGGGTTGGCAAGCCCACCTTAACAAACGATTTTCTCACAATTTTTTGTAAATTTAATGTAATACCTTTTTAAATATATTTTTTTTAATTCATTATAAAGACAGTCATGCTAGTTTTTGATCTTAAATTAACAGAAAATATATTTTAAAAAATAGAAGAGATAGAACGGTAAGCCCATGGTCTCCCAGTTCTTCCTGAATACGCTTAAAGTAAAAAGGGGAATACTTTTTTTACCATCTGTCGCAAATACAAAATATAATTAAAAGCAACATAATAGTCGCCTAACAGACAAGTGCGTAACGGTCTACCCGCCCCAGGGTTTCCATTATACTTGGATCCCTGTGTATTCCAATACAAAAGGCACTTACACACTTATCCGCTATGCCAGTATATGTTGCTTTTAATTATGTTTCACGGACACAATAATTACTTATCTCCTAACAAAATACAACATAATATGATTAAATTGTTAAATTTATCATTACCCTGTGGTATATAATTTCTTCTTTCTTGTAATAGAGCATGCAAGCACGAAAAAACGAAAAATATTCGTGCTGAGGTACGGCTCTTTTGGTATGCATAGTTATCTCCTTGAGATGCATAGATTCGCTGAATGTTATTACCAATACCCTGCGGTTCTTCGTAAGCTATTTTAAGACAGTTTTGAGCCAAGACAATGTTAAAGTTCTGTGTGGATGTTGAAATAAGCCATAATCTGTAAAATATATTTTGAAGAAGCAAGCAGAATCGTCTTTAATTTTTTGACGTTACATTATTGATTAGTATTTTAACAAAAGACGCCCAATATGCATGTTTAATGTACACTTACCGAAAGTGTGTAGAAGAATTGGAATTATTTATATTGTGAAAAAGAACTGGTAACCAGTTTGTTACCAGTTGCAAATTTTTTAGTATCAGCCATTGATCGTCTTTTTTACATTCTTCAAGACTAATTAATGCCTTTTCCTCTTGTCCTTCTCCCATTGATATCTATGTAAAATAATAATATTAATCATTACAATCGTAAGTGAGCAGCTGTAAGATTTTTGCACAAATTATTTTCAGATATTAGGTTTCAAATAGTTTTTAGTGAAAGCTATAATAATACCGTGTGAGCAAAAATTATTTGCATCAAAGAGGGCTTTGCATCTAAGGACGTAATGCTTAGCCGTAGAGCTTAATACTTGTTGGGTGTCAGTAACTACTTGAATTAACAATCAATCAGTTATTCCGTCATCTTTGACAGTCGTTACAAGTAATTTGATTCATCGCTAATTTTTTTAAATTTCTTGAACAATTCACACAATGGGCTTTACGGAACAACGGATTTTCACGAACATTTTCCTAACGGTGCTTTTATTGCTGGGGATTTTTATCATTGGCTGAAAAGAACCGGGAAACAGGTTCTATACAACACAAAAAAGAGCAGGAAGACCATCTGTAACAACAGAACAATTTGTTGCAAACGTTCGTGAAATAATGCAAAATACGCCAACAAATTGTAGAAGTGGAAAGATCTTATGGAACATGCAGAACTATTTTTAAGAAGCAGCTAAATTTATTTCCTTATAAAGTGCAAGTATTCCAAGAAATACAAGCCGCAGATTTTGAAAGACGCAGGAATTACTCTCAATGGTTTACCCAAAATTGATTGGAAAGAAATGGTTTATTAGACCTGACATTTTTTTCGGATGAAGCCTGGTTCCGCCTCTCCGGTTATGTGAATTCTCAGAATACATGTAATTATTTTTCTTTTTCTTTCTGTATATTACTTATTAGTTTGTCATATCATGTAATAATATAAATTTGACAAAATGTTAACCTAGATTTGGTTAGATATATCGTCCCCATATCATTGTGATCTAAACCAAGCCCTACGTTTTTTAATCCCAGCCCTCTTTGATGCGAATAATTTTTGCTCGCACGGTATATTGCTGGAAGTTTTCACACGTTTTTGCTCATTTTATGGAGCAAGTATAATTTTCACAAAAAGAGAGAGGCGAGTCTTAACAATTAATATATAACAAAGCGTAGTCAAATAAAATGTTCCCAAAAATTATACACATTAAAAAAACTTTTGTCCCTTGTCGCTTTGAAATACAACAGCATAATAATCCTGCGCGCGATTAATGTTCTAAAGTGGCAGATTAAATTTATAAGGACAACACAATTTTATGTCCATTCCGACATTGTAACGTGAATGGCTGGCATAGTTATGGATCATCAAATTTAATGAAAAAAATAATCGTTTAGTGATTCTGTTGGCCAACTTATGAAGCATAAATTCTGTTTCAACAAAAGTCAATTCAAAGGGTATACATTAATATCAGAAACGGTATTGCGCTTACGCAACGGCCTGACGAGGCCGCCTTAATAGCTTAGTAATGCTTTGAAAATATTAAAAACTGAGCTGAAAATGTGGCATTTAGTTACAGTTCCTACCTCTTTATATCGAATATTTAATTCTTTGGCTAAATCTCGAATTTCAGTCGATGGATCCATGCCAGGTGTTGTTATTAACAAAATTGGTTCTGTTGAGCTTGATTCTTTAAAAGTGTGTTGTATGCTTAAAACAGGCGGCTCAATTGACTGTAAACCTAAAGATATAATGGATTGGTAATATCGCTAGACAACACTCTTCAAAAAGAAATAATAGAGCTATGATATTTCACAACAAATGAGCAATATTTGAACAGGAATATAATAATATTCCTGATCTTAATTAAATCTTAAATTATAATTCTTAACCCATTTCCTAGCGATAATTACCTGAAATTCGTAACACGCAGTATTCTATAGCTATTAAAAGCCTATCGGGTCGTAGTGCTTGTATAATTAGTAGTTTTTGAAATTCAGACAACTTGCAGAATGATGGGAAATCTTTTTCGCATTGTAATGATTCCATAAAAGTGCTCCATTTATTTCTTTCTTTTAACTCGATTTTAACAAGTAAGTCTGGTAAAGAGTCCTAAAATAATTTCAAACCTTTAACAAGTATAGAAGTATTATTGTACCTACTTGTTTTTAAAAGCTATGTAGGTATAGTTAAAAATATGGTAATTTTAAAATAAACCTGTACAGATAAATATACAAGAGAATTGGTCCTCTGGAGCAGTGTTTCCCAATTAAGAGGAAGTAACCCCTTTACCACAATGAAAATTGCCGAACGTTTTGCTGGTCAAACGAAAAGAAAAAATAAAAATTGGTATTTAGAAAATAAATTCTACTTTAAATACCCCATCCAGAAAAGTAAATGACGATCGAAAATGTTCCCAAAATTTTATTTAGAAATTTTTTTTATTTTTAGTAATTTTGTAATATTTTAAACAATTCTTTATTGGTCAAAAGCAAAATTACTTTCCCGGGTGTAGAATGTTGTACCAAACAATTTTTCTTAAAGCCATTTTTCAATATCGGCCTTACTTTTTTCTCAAAAACTTTGGACGAGTAAAGTGAATTTAAGCGTGTAAAATGGGTTTACGCGCCCAAAGTTTTTGAGAAAAAAGTAAGGCCGATATTGAAAAATGGCTTTAAGAAAAATTGTTTGGTACAACATTCTACACCCGGGAAAGTCATTTTGCTTTTGACCAATAAAGAATTGTTTAAGATATTACAAAATTACTAAAAATAAAAAAAAATTTGGGAATATTTTTGATCGTCATTTACTTTTCTAGATGGGGTATTTAAAGTAGAATTTATTTTCTAAATATCAATTTTTATTTTTTCTTTTCGTTTGACCAGCAAAACGTTCGGCAATTTTCATTGTGGTAAAGGGGGTTACTGCTCTTAAAATAGACGGCGGAACACTTACAAGTTGACACAAGAATGCCGGATCACTACATATTATTTTTCTACATACCTAAAACAGTCAAATTAGTTAATACGGTGGTTACTTTAGTCCTGTGATTTAAGGTAAGTTAATTGGTGTTTTTTTAGTATCTAATACGTAAGATATTTCGCGGAACACCAAGCACGTCATCGCGGTACACTAGTGTGCCGCGGAACACCAATTGGGAAACACTGCTCTGGAGTATAGAGTACCCCTAGATCCAGGAAATACAGCTTATGAAATGAGCATGAGCATGAGCATATACATAACTCTAATATTTTAGTTATTGTTAACTTTGATTTTATAATTGCCGAAGGATATATTTGAGCATTTGAAAAATCACAATAACATTTTGATAAGTTAATAACCACATAAAAGATCTACCAATGTTAGTAAAAACAATCGTGGTAGCAAAGAAATATAACAATCTTGCCTTTAAAAAGTACATTCGTTGTAATGCCATTGGAGGTAACCAGCTAGGCATATCAGCGGAGTCCAGATTTTCATTTTTTGGGTAAACTCCATTATATAAAAAGATGTTCATCTCTTTATCTGGAATTTCATTTGGAAATAATCTGTAGACCAGATGAAAAAAAAATGGTAATCTGTCATTTTGAAACATTCCTCTACTCATATAATTGTAAACTGTATGAAATAGCTGTCTTTTCGGCGAATCCATGCTTGCCTCGTCGACCTTAAATAAATTATATAATGATCATTGTAAGTTATAAAGATTTCCTATTAATATAACTAATTGTAATATAATTAAGCTTAAACTGTTTGCCCTCTTTTATAAGAAAGAAATATCACTTTATTAGGCCTGCTTTTTTCACAGTTTTGTTCATCCTTTTGGAGTCTGCTTTATTCTAGGGCCCCCTTATTCCGCCACTAGGGGTGTGCAACAAAATCGATTAGTCCATTTTTCGATTACGATTTTTTGATTAATCGATTATTAAGTACCTTATCGAAAAAAAAACGATTTTTCGATTAATCAAAATCGAATAAAAAATGATTTTTCGATTAATCCATTATCTAACCAAAAAAATATTTGTCGATTAATCGATTAATTAGGTATTCCAAACGATGTTTTGATTAATCGATTATTAATCGAAAAAGAAACCGATTTTTCGATTAATCAATTGACCAAAAAATCTATTTTTCGATTATTCGAAAATATAGGTATGTTTTTGTATGATTGAAGTTGCTACTTATTTATTATTGCTGTAAGTCTCAATATATTTATTAGCAACCCTATTACCCTGAAAATCGGTTTAAAAAATATTATAGCATATTATTGCAAGACAACCAACGAAATAATTTGAACAAAGTTTCAATCTGTGCGCCTTTCATAAAATTAATATTCGATCTAATATTCGAATCGACTTTTTGATTTATTTTGATTAGATTAATCGTTTATTTTCGATGATTATTTTCGATTAATCAGAAATAATCTATTATTCTCGATGAATCGATTATTTTCATTAATCGCTTATTTTCGATTAATGTACTATTTTCGATTTTCGATTAATGGATTATTTTCCATTAATCGATTATTTTCTATTAATCGGTTATAACTAACTATTTTCGATTAATCGATTATTTTTGATAAATCGATTATTTTCGATTAATCGATTAATGAGAAATAATCGATTATCCTTTTCGGTAATCGCACAGCTCAATCCGCCACTGGTAAAGTACAAAACCTATTTTAAAAAGGAAATTTAAAGGAAAAGGGGAGGGGGAGTTGTCAACAGGTATCGCTATTGCGTTTTAAAGTATGTTGCCACATTTATTTTTTTCTATATTTGTTTTTAAGGCAACAGTTTCTCCTTGTTCCTATGTTTAAACCACAACAACTATTTTCAACCGATTACGCAAATAAATAATATTACATATCCACTGTATAAAACACAAAATACACACCTTACATGTTCGTATACACTGAAGAAACAGCTTCTTATACGAGTCTGCTGACAAAGAATATAATACATTATATTTCACAAATTCCCTGCATGCCACGTACAATTTACTACCAAAAGACGACATCTCCAGAAAAACCTCATATTCCTTTCTCAATTCAGTTTGTATCTTTCTGGTTTCGCCAAGGGCACCGGAAATGGCTATAAAACTGGTTTTTGTGTCATTCAAAGTAGTAAAGAGTTTCTAAAAAATGAACACGAGTATTTATTTTATTGTTTTACTTGGATTACTTCCAACTACTTTTATTATGTTAATAAAAAAGAGAACCTATGTGTATAATTGATTCTCTGTACGAACTTTCGTCGTTTAAATTTTTTTTATTTATTGAAAAACACTTCTGAGTTTGCCGAATTATGAAGCTCCAGAAGATTTCTATAGAAAACATTGTAATTTGAGATATGTGTACTACCTTATCGTTTAAAATATTTTCATCAGAATTAACTAAGCATTCTAGTAACTGATTTTGTAATGCATGCAATTTGTCTTGTAATTCTTCATTTTCTTTAAGGAGGGTTTTCTTTCTAGATTCCAGCTCGGTGTTCTCTTGAGCAACAGCAGATGAAAGCAGCTGTTCTAAAAACGAAATAATAATAATAATAATAATAATAATAATAATAATAATAATAATAATAATAATAATAATACTAATAATAATAATAATAATAATAATAATAATAATAATAATAATAATAATAATAATAATAACACTACACAAGATAAATCACCTGTTATACATGGACGATATAAAAATCTATGCACCGACACCGACCCAACTCCAAGGACTACTCAAAGTAACAGAAACCAAATCGAATGATATCAACATGGAGTTCGGAATAAGTAAATGCAAAGTACTACATATAGAAAGAGGAAAATGGGAAAAAAGACATATAAATACCTGGGATTCTACCAAAGTAATAATCATCATCATACCAAAATAAAACAAGACTTAAAATTAAACTTTGAAACACGACTACAGCTACTGTTAAAATCGAAACTTAATTCAAAAAATCTATTTAAAGCAATAAACACATTTGCCGTGCCAATACTAACATACTCCTTTGGGATAATAAAGTGGTCTACTACAGATTTACAAAACATACACATACTTACAAGATCCCAACTAACGAAAAATAGAAAACAACAACCAAACTCATGCAAAGAAAGACTAACAATAAACAGAAGGGAAGGAGGAAGAGGAATGATAGACCTTGAAGAACTACACGCCAAACAAATAAGAAGCCTAAGAACTTACTTCTACAAAAAAGACCACGCAATACACCGAGCCATAGTACAAATAGATAAAAATTATACCCCATTAAACCTATCAAAGCACGAAGAACCCCCAATACAAGACCAAACTAAAGGAAAGAAGATAATATGGTCATCAAAACCACTACATGGGCGACACTACAATATAGTTCACCAAGAGGAGATAAATCAAAAACTCAGCAATAGGTTTCTACAAAATGGCCAACTATACCCAGAGACGGAAGGTTTTGTTCTGGCAATACAGGATCAGGTCATAGCAACAAATAACTACAAAAAATATATTCTAAAAGATAACACAATCACAAATGACAATTGCAGAAAATGTCACCTTGTTCCTGAAACAATAGACCATATAATATCAGGATGTAAGCTAATGGCCGGTATTGAATACATAAATAGGCATAACACGATGGCAAAAATTATTCATCAAGAGATATCATCGCAGTACCAACTGCACCAGGACACACGACCATATTACAATTACTCCCCACAAACCATAATTGAGAATGAATATGCTAAGCTATATTGGGACCTTACTATACAAACAGATAAAACAGTAATCCACAATAGACCCGATATCACCCTTCAAGATAAAACTAAGAACATAACTTACCTTATAGATATCGCAGTACCATCCGATCAAAATGTAATTAAAAAATACACGGAAAAGAAAAGAAAATATCAGGAACTAGCTATAGAAATGGAAAGAGTCTGAAAACAACAAGTATACATTCTTCCATTCATTATTTCAACAACAGGAATTACCCCGCACTCATTCAGTAAAAATCTAGCGCAGATAGGCCTAGGAGAAAATGTACATACCCAAGCACAAAAAGCTGTAATACTACACACATGTAATATAGTGAGATCGTTTCTAAACCAGAAATAGCCTTGATGGACTTGGTATCGAACCCGCCTATCAAGGAAAGAGGACCAGCCTAAGCTGCTGTGAATACAAGGAATAATAATAATAATAATAATAATAATAATAATAATAATAATAATAATAATAATAATAATAATAATAATAATAATAAGTTAATTTAAAATTTAATAATATAATAAATATGTTTATGTTGTCTTCGATAAACTTATTCTTCAAAAATAACATTAATAAAATAATTTTTAAATTATTAACAATATATCTGTTAGAATAGGGTGGTACATTATATAAGGGAGAGCGTTTTTCAATATGGGCCGGTAGAATTTAAATGGGTAAAATTAGATACAACTAAATAAATCCGTTTATTTTCAATAATAAGAGCACATTATCTACTCGCCTTCTATAGCTATTGAATGTTCATAGTAAAACTGAAATTACAACAGTTCAGTATATGACATACATTTTCTTTAAATGTTACAACATTTGGGTATGTGATATACATTTTGACAATATAATATAAGTCCTTGAAATGGAATTCTTCACAGGTTACTAATTTTATGAGAAAATAATTACATTGAAATTTATTAGTTCGACGACTTTACTTTTTGTCATTAGCTGTAGGTATAGTATTTGTAGAATTATACCGTTGATCTTTTGACTGCAATAAACTCTCATTATCCCTTTGACCATAAAATAAATAATGAAATCCCAAATTTTAAAACCTTTTCGAGCAGAGCCGGACCAGGTACAAATTCAATTTATTCCTATGCCGTATGCCTGATTCATATATAAAAACAAAATTATTTTTAATAATTTGAGTCTTAAGTGGTTTTCCGGCGAGTAATTTTTAGTTAGGCTTATTAGTGGTAGAATGTGGCGTCCTTGGAATTGTGCTGATAGGAGGGCATCTTCAAGTGTCATTTTTAAAAGAAAGCATTTATCTACCGATGCCAAACTTATAAATAAAAATATGTATCAATCTTTGTTGAGTAGAAATTTTAATTCGATGGATGCTTTAGCAAAGACGTCTACTTTGACAAAAACTCCTTTATCTTCGGTAAGAGACATAGTACTTAAACCTGTTAATCCTAGAAAAAATCGGAGTGATTCTGACACATTTAGAAGCATTGACGAAAATGACATGGATTTATTAAGAAGATACCAAATGTATGAGGCACAAACTGTACCCACTTTGATTTCCCTCAAAGACCGGCTGATTAAAGACGAAACAAATATCTCTTGCCTTAGGAAAATATTGCGTAAAATGGGTTTTAAATACCAAAGCATTAATAAAATACAAACATTAATGGAATCTCAACGTTTACGGGAATGTAGACTTAAATATTTAACAGCTGTTAATCAATTTAGAGAAGAAAATCGTCCAATTATTTACCTTGACGAAACATGGTTCGATACCCATGACACTCCAAGAAAAGGTTGGGATGATTCTTTCAAAAAATGTCAAACCAAGGCATCATCAAATAAAGGCAAAAGAATCACAATATTCCATGCTCGTTCAGAGAACGGGGTTGTTCCAAATTGTCTGTTGCTTTCAGCTAAAAACATAGCATATTCTTCTTTAGATTACCATCAAGATACCGACGCACAACTTTTTGAAGATTGGTTTAAACATAAACTCCTTAAAAATATACCTGAAAATAGCGTCATTGTAACGGACAATGCTAGTTATCATAGTCGGCAAGCAAAAATCATTCCCAATTCTAATCATACAAAAGCAGTAATTCAAAATTTTATGATTGAAAATGATTTATATTTTGAAGAAACTTACAAAAAACGAGAACTGCTAGAAGTATTAAAAGCTTTTTAAAATAAATAAGGAATACGAGTGTGACAAACTTGCAGCCGAAAATGGACATACAGTGTTGCGTCTTCCTCCATACTATTGTATATTCAATCCTATTGAGCTAATATGGCACCAATTAAAATCCAATATTAGGAGAAATAATATTTCTCCTACATTAAATGCATCTGTAGTAGAATTAATTAAAAATGAAGTATTGTATGATTACAAATGTTCAACCCTTAATTATAAGTTTAGGCTTAGATGACGATTTTAGATTTTTAGAATTTAATTAATTTTTATTGTACTTGTTATCCTAATAGTTATACTTTTAAATTATATTATTTTCAATTATCATTAATTGTTATCATTATTTTACATTTATTATAGGTACCTACCTAAAACTAAAAATACCTATCTATTTATTTTAAATTATAAAAATAAATCATGTGGTATAGGTACATTTTCAAGCCGACCCTGATCCCATTTAATCCCCTTTGAAGAGGTTGAAGCGTATACAATAGGGTTTAATCAGGTAGTTTATTTTTGGCAGTAAGGGTCAACGGTATAATTCTGAAAATACTATACTTATTTTACCTTGATAGTATGATTAGTATGATTACCACTAAATTAAGAGCTATTGTACTGTTTCCGTTTTGATATAAAAAATATACTTTTCAATCTTTTTATCGTTATAAAATAGTGCACCGAAATTTTACTGACCAGTAAAGCCAGAGAGAGTAACGTTGAAATTTAAAACAGCCACAAAAGGAGCCACTTCTGCTGGTAAAAGGCAATGTTCATTTCTGGTACACAGTATTAATTTAAAATCCAAATGGCAGTCAATTTTTCGACCCAAAATGGAAACCATTCTTCTTTCTCCTAAAAAGAAAAATAAATATGATTATATAGTCCATATTTTAGTGAGATAACATTTTTTACTTGGATTATGGATATTCTTTTACAGTAGTAATGAATAAAACCTAATAATGATAAAGATGAGTCCTTTGATCTTTGGTTAGAATACTTGAAATAAATACAATTAACCATTCCTTTCGTAAGTTCAGAAGAACTTCGATAGAGTTAAAAAAAAAACACTTAAAATATTATTTGCAGTAAATAAATTATAAGTACTGGGCCTTCTAAAAATATACGTTTTGGTTTGCTGTACGTGCGAACTTATAAAGAATTACCTCTGTAAATAAACTCTCCTCTCAATATTGGTAACACAGTATAAAATGCGTCTTCTATTTCTTCAACCAACAGGATCTTTCCAAACCTGAAATAAACTCCATACAATGTTAAAATAAAATATCACAAAGCATCGTGAAAACTGTGATGCCTTATTCTTATTTCGTATCATTTAGAGTTATAAAATTTCATAGAAGTATCATAGTTAAAGTTATATCAATCATTAATCCTTATAAATTACTAAATTATAAAACATGATACAAACTTACAAACTCATCAACCATTTATATACCGCATATAATCTTATAAATTGTGAAACCTCATAAAAATGTTATAGCCATGTTCATCATAATACCTCATAGAATATTATAAAAACAGACAAATTTCCTTGCTACCTCTTTCCCGATGCAATTTAAAATCAAATTGATGTTCCAAATCATATATTGTAAGGGATCAGTGTATATTATAATGGTAAGTAAATATTATAATTAAATATACATCAAATATAAAATAGAATAGAATTAGGCAAAAAAATATAAATGATACTAGATTGGCCATAAAATATAAAAAATCCATGAATTATAAATGGCATGAACACTTATAAGTTCCCATAAAAATGAATGAAAAAAATTACATAATTTTTCTTTTATGAGCTTTAAAGACGTTTTTCTGATTGGTACTTCTAGTAGAAAAAGAGCCATTTAAGACACATAAAATATTAGGATTTCGATTTCAATAGCCGACTTAGTTCTGATAAGTTTTTATGAGTTTTTCTTTATAAGGATTTATAAGGCATTTTTGGCAGGGCTAACATAACATAAGGTTTTTTAAATCATTGAATAATATATGGAGACCGTTTCTGATTTTAATTTAAAACAGGGAACTCACCTTATAGATGCTTCAAGCACCGTATTAAACTTGGAGGACTTATAATTAGTGTGCTCAAATACTTTTCCTCTTTGAGAATAATGTTCTTTAAGCCAAGAGGCAGCGGTTGATGTTGGATCAATCAATAATGGGGTTAATATTCCCTATAAAGAAATTTTTATTTAAAAATACACCGTTTTTTTAAACAATATATAATAATTATAATAAGTTTATTTATTTAAAATTTAACAATATAATAAATATGTTTCAATCTTCAATCCCCTGAAGCTGAGCTTGTTAGGGGCACATCACATCTTATGTTTTGTTTTAGTATGTAAAATCATAAATCATAAATATGCATTAAAAATCAAGTTTTAAAGTAAAAATGTCAATTTATAGTATAAACGCAGTTTTCTTAAAGAAATATATTACTTATAATAAAATTATTAATTTATAATTTTTAAGTAAAAAATATTACTTACTTATATAAATTATTCAGAACAATATTAATTAATTAAAGCATTTCTAAAAATATTTTCAAATTGTCTGTTTTTAATATCCATGTTTTTATTTCGACTTAAAATTTTTTTAATGAAATCAATTTTTTAATTTTTGTTGGTAAATAATCGTTTAAATAAAAACATAAATATTTGAAGTTTTTTTGTCCTATGAACTTATTTATTTTAGGTTTTATGGTTATTTAATTTTTATGACATGTATTATGATTATGGTTTTTAAATTGTATAAGGTTTTTATTTTTAAATATAGTATATATTAAGATGTTATAAATGTAAAGTTGCCTTATGTTCGACTTTTTTGTTTCTGAATATAATTCTTCTGAAGGATAAAGATAATCTTTATTAAATATAATTTTTCGAAACCTTTTTTGTAATATTTCTAATTTTTTAACTAAAGTTCTATTTATTCCTCCCCAACCTAAAATTCCGTAATTTAAATGAGTTTTAACTAACGCGTAATATAATATTTCCATATGTCTTACATTTAAAATTTTTTTAATGTTTTTAAAAATCGGTAGTTAACTCCTTAATTTTTTTATGTTTTACCTATCTATTATTGATCTATAATACCTTAGAAACGGAATATGTTATGATAGCAATAATACCTGCTATCACACCTAGGGCATTATAAGCGGGCATTATGATAATGCCCGCTTGTAGAATACTTGGTCCAGAGAGAGTTCGGACTGTATTTTTCCGACTAAAAATAATAAAGTTTGTTAAACATATGTATTAAAATAAAATCAATAACTTACCAGTTCCTGGAAATATGCCATTAAAACATTTTCGGTTATTTGAAGAATTGTGTTCGTATCTTTCCAAATACCAAATATGCCATACTCCCGATCATACTGTTGCCTTGATTTAACTGGCAAAAGATTTTCGGTCGCTTTTATGACCTTTTCTCTTATATTTTGTGGAATTTCTTCCATTTTGAGCAAATCGTTAAATAAAAAATGCCAACTGACTAACTGACAGAAACATCAAAGTCAAACTTAACACCAGTCATTATCTACTTACGTATACAGGTACAGGTGCAACTTATTTTTTATATTGCGAATAAATAATGTAATTAGTCATTGAAAAACTCTTTTTTAGGTAAAACATAATAGCTATTTATGTATCAAGGGCGTTACGGGGACTATAATGCCAAAGGCGGTTCTACACCTCTTAATTAGGGGGGGCTGAAGCCCCAGGGAGAGAATGCCCACCGCAGGTTTCGCTTGAGGCTAATTCGCCGAAGGCGGAAAATTTTGGGGGCGCCACGTCCAATTTTTACCCAAAGTCGTTAAAATCGTTGAAAAAATTACGCCCTCCGCGCCCTCTTGTGTTTGCTGGGTAGTAGATAGGTATATGGATGGATGGAAAGGTTTAAAAATCAAAAATACAGGCAATATTTTTATAATTTAAAAGGTAAAAATGTTTGACACCAGTGGGATTGTATCCTAAATTTACGAAAAAATCTTTGCACAAATAAATTTTTATAAAGCTATTTTTCTACCCACTTTTTTGGAAAAAAACATTAATAGCACCTTCCAACTTTACGTCGAGGTCTTTTTTTCATCCTAAATCACATTGGGTCATTGGGTGCTAAATAAAAATCATTATTAGTTGTGTTAGTAGCAGTTTGGTAGCGAAGAAAAGAAAGCTTTTTATGAAAAAGTTAATTAATTAATAAATAGGGAACTTGACAAAAATTTTATATGGGGAAAAAAATCTATAAATCATTAGTATATATTGTCATAAAACATATGGCAGCAAAAAAAAAACAACATATTTCGTCCCAAA
Source organism: Polydrusus pterygomalis (assembly GCA_963969555.1). NCBI lineage: Eukaryota > Metazoa > Arthropoda > Insecta > Coleoptera > Curculionidae > Polydrusus > Polydrusus pterygomalis. The sequence continues at coordinate 30,666,002 of OZ018379.1, forward strand.
AGACCGCTAGCAAGATTTAAAAATGCCCCAAAATTTAAATTATCCCAAGCGGGTAAAAACGGGTCGTGACGTCAAGAAGTATAATTCGTGTGTGACATCCACGAAATAGGTTATAGGTTGGCAATAAATTGAACGACGTTGAGAATTCCACCTTAAAACAACAATAGAATAACAATAACACACGACAATCCAAATGCAAACTCGGTAGCTCGGCCACCGGTCAGGATGACGAATGACGGAAAAGTCATACTTCCTGCCGTCATCGGGCTTGGCGCGCTTAAAAGGTCGTTTGAAATGCTTTTGACACGCGCGAAACTTTAAAGAATTTTCACCAAGTTATTACTGATTTTTACGGAGTAATAATTGGGGAATCTTTTTTTTAGGCCTAACTAAATCATATTATTAAAAAAAAAATTGGAAAGTTCCCTATTAGTAAAATTACTGGAATTATGTAGATATATAGAATTTTTTCGATTGCTACATTTAAATTTGGGGGGGCTAATCCGAGATTTGGGGGGGCTTAGCCCCCCCAAGCCCCCACCTAGAACCGCCTATGTATAATGCCCTGAAGGTAGAAATAGCCCGAGGGCCTCTGGCCCGAGGGATAGGTTTCTGCCTGATGGGCATTATAGTCCAGTAAAGCCCGTGGTGCATACAATGCTTTATGTTTTACCTAAAAAAGAGTTTTTCAATGACTAATTACATTATTTATTCGCAATATAAAAAATAAGTTGCACCTGTACCTGTATACGTAAGTAGATAATGACTGGTGTTAAGTTTGACTTTGATGTTTCTGTCAGTTAGTCAGTTGGCATTTTTTATTTAACGATTTGCTCAAAATGGAAGAAATTCCACAAAATATAAGAGAAAAGGTCATAAAAGCGACCGAAAATCTTTTGCCAGTTAAATCAAGGCAACAGTATGATCGGGAGTATGGCATATTTGGTATTTGGAAAGATACGAACACAATTCTTCAAATAACCGAAAATGTTTTAATGGCATATTTCCAGGAACTGGTAAGTTATTGATTTTATTTTAATACATATGTTTAACAAACTTTATTATTTTTAGTCGGAAAAATACAGTCCGAACTCTCTCTGGACCAAGTATTCTACCCTAAGGTCTACGTTGATGGTCTATGAAAATATAGACATTTCGCAATACCATCGTCTCATATCTTTTTTAAAAGTTAAGTCGAAAGGATACGTCCCGAAGAAGTCTAAAGTTTTGGAAGGAGAACAAATATTAAAATTTATTAAGAAGGCTCCTGATGATATCTACTTGGTACACAAAGTCATATTGGTAATGGGTGTTTTTGGAGGTTTAAGACGAGATGAGTTGGTCAAAATGACCATTGATGACATTGAAGATAGAGGAACAGTCTTGGTTATAAAGGTACCAGAAACTAAAACTTCAACTTCAAAAAGTTTTACTATCATCGAAGAAGATTTAGGCGCTTTAAATTTAATAAAAAAGTATACAACATTAAGACCAGCTGGAATAAAGGAGCGAAGATTCTTTATTACCTATAGAAAGGGTCGATGTACAGTACAACCCATTGGAAAAAATACCGTAGGAAGCGTCCCAACATTGATCGCAAAATTTTTAAAACTGGATAATGCAGAAGCTTACACCGGCCACTGTTTGCGTCGCACATCGTCAACTTTACTTGTTGAGGCAGGTGCTTCGTTTGAAACGCTAAAACAACATGGGAAATGGAAAAGCTCTTCAGTAGCTGAAGGATATATAGAAGAAAGTATTTCATCCAAAAACAAAATAGCCAAAATGATTGCCAATTCAGTTAATTCCGAGGTTAATTCCGTAGCGACTATTGAAAATTCTTTAATAGACTGTTCTTCTATACAAAATAGCGTTAGTGCTACCACCGCTGCTACCATCACAAAAAACACCGACCATTCTATAGTGGGATCAGCTACACTTTCCGGGACATTTCAAAATTGTAATTTTTATTTTGGAAATAAAGTTTAATTTTTAGTATTGTTTAAAGAAAAAATTATTTTTTGTATAAACTTGATCTTTATTGTGAGAGAAATAAAATTGGATAAGCAATAAAATTTCCATATTAGCGCATTAGGGTAATATAAGCGGGCATTATCATAATGCCCGCTTATAATGCCCTAGGTGTGATAGCAGGTATTATTGCTATCATAACATATTCCGTTTCTAAGGTATTATAGATCAATAATAGATAGGTAAAACATAATAGCTATTTATGTATCAAGGGCGTTACGGGGACTATAATGCCCTGAAGGTAGAAATAGCCCGAGGGCCTCTGGCCCGAGGGATAGGTTTCTGCCTGATGGGCATTATAGTCCAGTAAAGCCCGTGGTGCATACAATGCTTTATGTTTTACCTAAAAAAGAGTTTTTCAATGACTAATTACATTATTTATTCGCAATATAAAAAATAAGTTGCACCTGTACCTGTATACGTAAGTAGATAATGACTGGTGTTAAGTTTGACTTTGATGTTTCTGTCAGTTAGTCAGTTGGCATTTTTTATTTAACGATTTGCTCAAAATGGAAGAAATTCCACAAAATATAAGAGAAAAGGTCATAAAAGCGACCGAAAATCTTTTGCCAGTTAAATCAAGGCAACAGTATGATCGGGAGTATGGCATATTTGGTATTTGGAAAGATACGAACACAATTCTTCAAATAACCGAAAATGTTTTAATGGCATATTTCCAGGAACTGGTAAGTTATTGATTTTATTTTAATACATATGTTTAACAAACTTTATTATTTTTAGTCGGAAAAATACAGTCCGAACTCTCTCTGGACCAAGTATTCTACAAGCGGGCATTATCATAATGCCCGCTTATAATGCCCTAGGTGTGATAGCAGGTATTATTGCTATCATAACATATTCCGTTTCTAAGGTATTATAGATCAATAATAGATAGGTAAAACATAAAGCATTGTATGCACCACGGGCTTTACTGGACTATAATGCCCATCAGGCAGAAACCTATCCCTCGGGCCAGAGGCCCTCGGGCTATTTCTACCTTCAGGGCATTATAGTCCCCGTAACGCCCTTGATACATAAATAGCTATAATTAAGTATTCTAAATGAAAATTCCAATTTAATTTACTGTCAAAAATAATTCCAAAATATTTTATTTTATTAACTTTAAAAATTTGAATGTCTTCATTTAATTGAATACTATTCATATTTCTTGGTGGGTTATTTAGGTTTAAAGTAAAGGAATATAATTTGTTTTATTAAAATTATTTGTTAACAAATTGTTATCAAATCAATTTTTTATAATTTAAATATCTTTTTTAATTTTAATATTTAAGTTGTCCCAATTTCTATCGGTATAGAAAAGTGTAGTATCATCTGCAAAACTATGAATTTGTCCATCGCAATTTATACTAAATAAGTCGTTAATATAAATATTAAAAAATAATGCTCCTAAAATTGTTTCTTAAGGAACACTACACTTAAATTCTTTTGGATAGCTTTTTTCTTTATCTATTTGAACATAAGTTGGCCTATTTTTCAGATAATTTTTAATTAATTCTTATTGCTTTTCTTTGAATCCAATATATTGTCAAACTTTTTTAACAATAAATGATGGCTAACTGTATCAAAAGCTTTTGCTAAATCTAGAAAAATACTAATACAAGGTGTTTTATTATATCGATAGTTAAGTAGCCAATTAGTTACTATAATTATGGAAATAGATACTACTCGATTTTTTTTTGTGCCGGGTTGGCTAAATAAAAGGAAATTTCCAATTTCACGCTGTCACACATCTGCTTTTTCTTTTGAAACCCCTTTGTATTGGACTTATTCATTTAATATTTTAATGTTATTATTCTATATTAGAAAATGTTCCTGTTTTGGCGCACAACTGCAAATATTAACCACTGGATTCCGTTCGATGACCGGTTATTTACTGTCTGCGAAGGTCTTTAACCTAACATATAAAATTATTGCCCTTTGGCTAAAATATCATAAAAAGTTCCTAAAACATACATGAGTTTTTTTCTGCATAGAATTGATACCTAGACATATAAAGAATGTTTTCTGCTTAATATACCAGGGGTCCCATTAAAGGTGGCCACCGCCCGTATCACAAAAACAACCAAGACTAAAATATGTTTTGGGTCAAAGTGTCCCAGTGTTTTTACAGAAAATATTTTCAAGTTTCTGCGGTTGCCACAAAAAAACCTAATTTATTTAATCAAAATGTACCTACCTTTTGTACACCAGTAATTTTACTTTCCATTTTCTCTCATTAATATGCATAATATCAAAAATCGCATATATATATAAAAGCCACAAAGAATTACTACATCTAGTAAAATAAAAATCCAAAAATCTTAATATCAAAATTTAAAAATTTAATTTTTGGAATAACGCAAAATTTAAAATTTGGACGTTGTAGGGGAGAGCAAGGCAATATGACATACTATCTTTTAAAAATCAATTTTTACTAAACCAAAAGGTATATTAGGTTTTATTCTTTTCTTTTCATATGGCCCCTTAATTAAAATATTTTACTTGTAAGAATTGCAACATTTAGGAAAAATTTCAAAAAATAACAAGCATTACAAAAACCATTTAACCTTATAGGGTAAGGCAAATTGACATACCAAATTTTTTCCTTAAAGGCATAATGACATGGTTGTATGAAATTAACTGTCCAGTGAGTAAAACAAAAAAAAAATAACAATGTAAGTGTAAAATGTAGTTTCTACTTATATTTTAAGTTTTTTGTACATTAACGAAATTAAAAAAAAAAATATTGAAACAAAATATGAATAAATTAAGAACGACATAGTGCTATACAGGCAAAACGACACACTGCTATGTCATTTTGCCCAATGTGCAATATAAAGAATAAATATATTTTCTAGGTTATAATTTTATTCAATCATTTAAAGTTACTGTAATATTAAAACTAGAGGGCTAATAGTTGTGGGTTAACACTAAAACATTGGCAGCGACCTTATATATTTTACCCAAAAATATTTCAACAATCACTTACCTTGATATTTTACATAGGAAAATACACAAACTCTCTAGAAAAAAACAAACGATCGACTATGCTATTTTATTACGGCTGACGATCTTAGCGGTATTAAGATGTGTTTTTAGTAGAGAACTCAACACGAATGTAATCGAACTGGGCCGAAAACAGGTAATATGTCATTTTGCCTGCTATGTCATTATGCCTTGCTCTCCCCTATCATACTTGGGGTTATTAATTTAGACTTACTGGTAAAAAAAATAAGTAAAAATCAAATAGATTGTCCATAATCGACGAAGTAAGTCCTAAAATCGCTAATACGACCCCTCTGCCAGTGCAAAACAACACCAATTGGTAAGAGGAGGGTCGAGAGAGCAGTGTATTCTACTTTAGCTAGAATGGCAACATGGCGAAATTTATTTTTATTAGGCATCACCCTTAAGGTGGTCCGTGACCATTCGCTAGGCGATTATCGAGCAACCGGATGACAATCTAGTCGCTTGCGATCGAATTTCCAGAAGATTGCTCCTTTAGTGGGTGATGTCAATCAAATTGAAAACGATGTTTTGGTTGCCGAGCGATTATTTAATTTAACAGTCGGAAGTACCGTGCGAGCAAAAATTATTTGCATCAAAGAGGGCTTGTATTAAAAAACGTAGGGCTTGGTTTAGATCACAATGATATGGGGACGATATCAAAGAGTAATGCACTAATAAGAGGCGAAAGCTTTGTCGGCTTCTGATGTTGATGTAACCTGATATTGTGACCTTGATACCCCTAACTCACACAGTAAAAAGTATGATAAATTTGTTTGAAATCATCAGATACACGGAAAAAAAGATTTCCCTTTTTATGACATTTCAACATTCAAAAGCACGCACTAATAACAAAATACTAAAAGAAAAATTTACAATTTCGTAGCCAAAACACGATTGACAGTGTCTGACACAGCAAATTTGATTGAAATACCACCATAGAAACGTCAATTTCGCGCATGCGCATACAAATTTGGTTATCGCGAAAAGGCCCTCTTTCGCCTCGTATTAGTGCATTAGGCTGGATCCACATACGTCCGTGATACGCATCCGTTGTGTACCACATGATTAATATGAACCAATGAAATTCTAGGGCCCTAAAATTTCATTGGTTCATATTAATCATGTGGTACAGAACGGATGCGTATCACGGATGTATGTGGATCCAGGCTAACTCTTTGACGATATATCTAACCAAATCTAGGTTAAAATTTTGTCAAATTCATATTATGACATGTTATGCCAAACTAATGAGTTATAAAATAAGTAGACAAATACAAATTTATTTTTGTTGTTTACAAAATTAACAAAGTAAGAATATACAGAAAGAAAGAGAAAAATAATTACATAAATTGCTGATGTGGCCACCGCCATGCTCCAAGCATAAATTCACACGTCTCTTCATATTTTTGAAAGTGTTGACCAGCATCTCTGGAGAAATGTTACCACATTCTTGGATAATCCTTTCTTGTAGGTAGGTAATTGTTCTAAATTTGCAACTGGTGTTTTAAAAATAGTGTTCTTTAAATGAGGAAAAACGAAGTAATCCATAATCGTTAAACAAGGTGATCTAGGTGGGAATTCAATGTCTGATCGAAAACTGATCAATCTGTCGTCGAAAAAATTGCGTAAGTAGTTAATAGTTTCGGCGGCTGTATGGGCGGTTGCACTGTCCTGTTGAAAATAACCAAAACGTAGTTCGTCGTCAAGTAATTGCTCCACAAATGGATTCAAAATATTGTCTCTATACCGCTGTGCTGTAAATGTGTCATGGAAAAAAATACACCAATTTTTTGAGGATGCAATGTGAACTACAAAAAAATGGGGATTTTCACTACTCCAGATGCGTGTATTCTGAGAATTCACATAACCGGAGAGGTTGAACCAGGCCTTATCCGAAAAAAATGTCAGGTCTAATAAATCATTTCTTTCCAATAAATTTTGGGTAAACGATTGAGAGTAATTCCTGCGTCTTTCAAAATCTGCGGCTTGTATTTCTTGGAATACTTGCACTTTATAAGGAAATAAATTTAGCTGCTTCTTAAGAATAGTACTGCATGTTCCATAAGATCTTCCCACTTCTTGGGACAGGCGTCTTATACAATTTGTTGGCGTATTTTGCATTATTTCACGAATGTTTGCAACAAGTTCTTCTGTTCTTACAGATGGTCTTCCTGCTCCTTTTTTGTGTTGTATAGAACCTGTTTCCCCAAACACAGCCACGGTTCTTTTCAGGCAATGATAAAAATCCCCAGCAATAAAAGCAACGTTAGGAAAATGTTCGTGAAAATCGTCCATGCACAAACCGGGATTGTATTGCCGCTCACCATTTACTCTACCCCGTCTCGAAAATACGCTTCAACCATGAATGTTTTGTGGTGTTCCGTAAAGCCCATTGTGTGAATTGTTTAAGAAATTGGAAAAATAAGCGATGAATCAAATTACTTGTAACGACTGTCAAAGATGACGGAATAACTGATTGATTGTTAATTCAGGTAGTTACTGACACCCAACAGGTATTAAGCTCTACGGCTAAGCATTACGTTCTTAGGTGCAAGGCCCTCTTTGATGCAAATAATTTTTGCTTGCACGTTAGAATCGGGTTGCAATTGAAAGCAATTTACGCAAATTGCCAGAAGATTGCTGTGTGAATGGATATCGGCTGACATTTTTAATATGTGTCAATGTCAGTAGGTTCCTCGTCGTATTTTAAAATTTTTAACGGTTTTGTTCTTAGATGTGTCAAATGGAGAATATTTAAATGCGACTATACTAAAGGCTTCATGAAACCATCTTTAAGTAGAAATGGTCACTGCACGACCTCTTCAACTATTTTAAAAACTGATTAAGGAGAGATGATTTGGTTGCAGTGGCGGCTTGTGACTAGCGAGTCAGGGGGGGCGCTGGCTTTAAATAAAACATTTTTAAATGTTTATTATTTTCAAAAGTACGTGTCTGTTTTATCTAACTTTCTCGTTGTGAATTTTAATTTCATCAGCGTACTACTTAAACAAGTTAAAATATTAGTCCTAACATCTCAAAACTTACCACATTTTGACGATGTTTTGCACTATTTTCATGTTTTTTTATTTTCTCTGAAAGATGTTTTAAGTCCTGCACCCCATTTATAGTCCAATTATCATCCCCGTCAAAAAGAAGACACACGAAATAAAAATAAAAAGAATTTTTGTCCTCACAACCGCATACCTATTCAGGATTTTTTATTATATAATTCTTTGTCAAACTTACGCGTAAACTGTGCCTTACTTTTACATTTTGATTGTACTTGTACTATATTCAATTTCAAGTGGCCGCCCTGCATTTTTTAAATCAAGTTTTTCACTTAAGCTCAGAGAACTAAACACAAGCTTCTGTAAATCACTGACCTGCATATTACACGACATTTTCCAACTTTATAAGTTTTATAACGTAACTAATAAATCAAATCAAAACAAATAAACAAAACATTAGCGCCTAGCGGCATCGACAGGTCGCCTCGTCAGAGCACATAATATCGATTATTCTACCGTGGCATCGCGAACAGCTGTTGTCGGGCGCGGAAAATTGGAGCTCGTTTATGGCCGCTCGTTGTGCGATGTGTAGGTGACGTCACGCCTCCGTCATCATGGCAACTCATCGAGAAGCCGCGTTGAATCGGGACGGATAATCGGTCGCCCCCGCCCGCCCGCGCTTAGTATAACATTGAGAGCGCGGAACTCGCTTGTCTATGAGTATAACCTGCCCATTGGAATAGGGCTATGTATGGTTTATGCCCGCGCTTAGTATAACCTACCCGCTGGAATAGGGCTATGTTTGGTTTGAATTATTTTAATGGATTGCTTACATAGATTGCTTTATTGGTTTTTTAAGTAAAGTATTTTTGGATTCTGTTTGAAATAATTGCAGGGAGGGCGGCGCCCCAGAGCCCTTCATTAACGAGCCGCCACTGTTTGGTTGACAACCAAATTGCTTCCATAGTGGCTGCTCCTGAGCAACCAAGTTGGTATTAAGCAATTTTATAGGACCACTAATCGCTCAGTGAATGGGCACCTTTATTTTCTAGGTGATATTATTAAGATTGAAGGGGGGTTGGTATTTACTAATAAATAAGCATAAATTTAATTTTTTAAAAGTTTTTTATATTTAAAAGGGTATGCAACTCCCATAAATAATTGAATGTAACCGCAGGTTGTTTTCCTATAATTTATATATACCATATGCCAAAAGAGACCTAAAAATAAGTTATAATAACAGTGTTCTGTTGTTAATTCCCAGAAAAATAAGCGCCTGTAAGCAGTTTGTTACTATTTATTGTGTTATTGAATATACTATAACACAATTACCTAAAGAAAGCAATTTAGTAAAATAGTATTGCAACTATTCACCCTTCTGTTAATATTGTAGTTAAAACAACATAATTACCTACCTGTTTTATAACAATGGAATTCTCAAAAGATATTTTGTTATTGGGTAGTCCTTCAGCTTCCCAATGAACTTGTTCCCTTTCAGTAGATAAGAATAATATAAAATCAAAATCGGGAAGATTTAAATCGGTAGACCACATCTTAATCATGTCCCTGTAAACAAATAACCTTTTTTGGTAAGCAAATAATAGCCAAATATAACTGTTATAGAAAATGGTTAGTTTTAAATTTCCTAGTCCTATGATGTATAATACTATACAGTATACCATTTATTATAAGGTTTAGATATCTACTATTTTTGCTCAAATGTATTTAAACCACTAGGAGCGGAGCGAAGCTAATTTCGCTATAAAACTACTCGTATTATATTATCACGATCGTATCGGTAATACAGTACCTTCGTTTATGTTCGGGTTCTTCCGAAAGGAATGTCATTATTGCAGCAGCTAATAAACAGTTATTGGGTAAAATTTTTAATTCCTTAGAAAATTCTTCAAGCTAAAAAATAATTGTTATGTTTCAAATAGGTACCGATCCAAACTAAAATCGAAACCCTAACCTTGACTGACCAAAACTTTTGCCAAATCTAACTCCCCGAGTCATCCCTTAAAGGGTTAAATTAAAACTTATTTAAGATAATTATTTACAACATAAGAGAATTATCACAAAGTGTAAGGTAATGTTATTAAAGACATTGTGGGTAACCACCACGAATTAATCAAAAACCAATTATAAAAGGTCATCTTCTTACAAGACCTTAAAAAGGTTTGTTATATTTAAACAAAAAGAGCTAAGTTATTTAGAACAATATTATAGTGTATACCTGTTCTTGCCATCTTTGATACTCGTCTTCTAGCTTAGTAACTAAACTTTCAGCTGATGTTAATGTTTGTTGAACTTGTTTTAAATTAATCTCCAGTTCAGCAGCTTCCTTCGTATAAATTGACAGTTGTCCTTTTAGTTGGGCCACGGTAGTGTCTACATCCGATAAGCTATCTTTAAGTTCCGTAAGTTGTGTCTCGGCATCAACTAAATTTCTTAAAAAAATAATATAATCTAATTAGAAGCATTAAGGTAGTCAACGCTCAGTTTCTAGAGCCATCAAATTTCAATATTTTAAAGCATCTTAAGATGAGTTGCGGACGAAAAATCCCAGATACTGATATACTAGTTTATTCAACTTTAAAACCTGTCAGATCACCTGAATTATGCCTAAAAATGGTCATGAAGGTTCTTGTCAAGTACCGTGCGAGCAAAAATTAATTGCATCAAAGAGGGCTTGGATTAAAAAACGTAGGGCATGCTTTAGATCACAATGATATGGGGACGATATATTATCTAACCAAATCTAGGTTAAAATTTTGTCAAATTCGTATTATGATATGATGTGCCAAACTAATGAGTAATAAAATAAGTAGACAAATACAAATTTATTTTCGTTGTTTACAAATTTAACAAAGTAAGAATATACAGAAAGAAGAATAATTACATGTATTCTGAGAATTCACATAACCGGAGAGGTGGAACCAGGCTTCATCCAAAAAAAATGTCAGGTCTAATAAATCATTTCTTTCCAATAATTTTTGGGTAAACCCAATGGTGTAATTCCTGCGTCTTTCAAAATCTGCGGCTTGAATTTCTTGGAATACTTGCACTTTATAAAGAAATAAATTTAGCTGCTTCTTAAGAATAGTCCTGCATGTTCCATAAGATCTTTCCACTTCTTGGGACAAGCGTCCTATACAATTTGTTGGCGTATTTTGCATTATTTCACGAACGTTTGCAACAAGTTCTTCTGTTCTTACAGATGGTCTTCCTGCTCTTTTTTTGTGTTGTATAGAACCTGTTTTCCTAAACACAGCCACGGTTCTTTTCAGGCAATGATAAAAAGCCCCAGCAATAAAAGCAACGTTAGGAAAATGTTCGTGAAAATTGTCCATGCACAAACTCGGATTGTATTGCCACTCACCATTAACTCTACCCCGTTTCGAAAATACGCGTCAACCATGAATGTTTTGTGCTTCCGTAAAGCCCATTGTGTGAATTGTTCAAGAAATTGGAAAAATTAGCGATGAATCAAATTACTTGTAACGACTGTTAAAGATGACGGAATAACTGATTGATTGTTAATTCAGGTAGTTACTGACACCCAACAGGTATTAAGCTCTACGGCTAAGCATTACGTCCTTAGATGCAAGGCCCTTTTTGATGCAAATAATTTTTGCTCGCACGGTATAAAACCCTCGATTTTTAATTTTTGAAAGTAATAAACCATATTTAGAAAATTTTGTAAATTTGAACCTAAGCTTCTGGGATTTTTGTTAAATACTTACTGTTTCAATTTATGTTGTTCTTTCTCTAAGGGTCTTATTTTTGCCAGTACTTTTGAATATTTGACATTAGCTTCTACCCAGGCAGCTAAAGGAGCAGCTGCTACTGATGCCCGTTTGGCATTTTTTAGGTCAAATGATTCTTTCTTCATACTTATCAGTTTTTCCACTGCTTGGCGGTTTTCAGTTTGAATTCGGCTTGCATCAAATGATCTAAAATAATAAATATGTTGCATAAGACTCAGACGGCTTAAGAGAAAGCTATCTTCTTTTCACGTAGGTACACATACTTTAAAGCTAAAATTCACTAAAAATAGTGCCTGATTACTTCATCTGTACTTATTGTAGTTTATATTATTTTTTCTTGTAATATTTTCCGCCATGTTTACCTATTTACTTTTTTCTAATTGAAATATCCACTTCTTGAATTATTGATAATAACATTTGATATTTGTTAGACTTTGAAGACCAAATTTAAAAGCTTCCAATGGTATAGTTTAAATAAAAGCTCCTTTTTTGGGGTGCCGCAAAATCAAGTAAAAGGGAAAAGGAATTGATTTTAAAAACTAGATATCAATAAATCGGCACCGCATTATTTCTATAAATAATGCCCCATCAGATTTTTTTAGCATTTTCTGCTACAAGTGGTCGAAAAGCGGTAAAGTTAAAAGCGACCGCGCATTGTACCGCCAATTAAATTTATTTATTGAATCAAAGTGTTATTATAATCCTTAAAAAAGTATCTAATTTCCTGTTAAGGCCTGTTATGGCCTTTTTATAAAGTTAGTTCACATTATTAATTTTATTTTCCTTATAACTAATAAATAGCTCACCGTATTTCTTCCTTTACCCCTCTTTTAGCTAGAAAAATCTTCATGCTGTTCCACGAGGTATCCTGAGTTCCCATAAGTTTAAGAACTCCTTCTAGTATATCCCTTATAATTTCTGGAGGTGCCCTTAGAGATCGTATTTCCGATAGAGACTCAGTTTTAATATTTTCTACAGCAGCACTAGCGTCTTTTATTAATGGTTCTACCTCAGCTAATTCTTGCTCTATTTCTGCTTTCCTAGAAACAATACACAAACTCTGTTCAGTAGTAGTGGACAGTATTTATATACCTTTATTCTTACAGGTCCGTTCAACATGAGACCCGCCCCTATATAACATTAACTTAATTTGCAAAACATAGGCCTTATAATGGGCTCAATCCGCAACTCCTATAAACAGCTCAATACTGGGAAACTCCTATCTTTGCGAAAGCAGTTTTTCGACCATAAAATTTAAAATATAAGTGTTCCCTACCTAATAAGTCACTTACTCAGTTCATTGAATATCAAACTATATAAGAATGACGGATGTCCGAGAAAAGTTGACAACCCAGTCTTGGAGGTGGTTTGGCCGCCATTGTGGAGTTGATCGTAACTCTAACCTTAAATCTGTCGTTATAATGCAGCGCCTCGGCAACAGATGTCTCAAATTCACGGATGTGATGTCGTGGTGTTGCCGCATATCGTATTTTATTGGAATTTTTAATGATATAAGCATTTTTAACAGACAATAAAATAGGAGGTTCTCAATTCCAGCCGAATGTATGTTTTTGATAATAATATGTACGCTGATTACTCCGGGGTAATTGGACCGATTTCCACAACGATTTTACCGTTGCATTGCGTGTTAATGTTAAACAAATAAAAGTAGATGAAAAGCGACAGCAAGTATAACTAAAATAGGTTTTATTTCGTCGAAAAATAGCAAAATACATAATACACTAATACAAACAAACTGGATATTTCTTAAGTAAGAAAGTAAAACCTAATTATTTTAACTATTTTGAAAAGCAAACAAATTAAAACCAAGTTATACAAACAAACCGCAAATCATTCATATTTTACCCAACATATACGTTGTAGCCTAGGTATGTATTAAATAGTGAGAGTCGTCATTTAATTCTGTTAGAAATAGAATACATGGTGGTCAATATGTTTTCATGTAATTAACGTTGGGACGTCAAAAGGTTGAAAATATTATAAGCACAAGAATAAATATTATTCTTGTGTTATAAGCTACAAAGCAATTAAAAATAGAGACAATTTTAAATCTAGACTATACTATAGGTAGGAAAATAAATGTAAGCTACTTAAATCTAGGATAGGTGTAGGTACTTATGTGAAATCAAGTTTTACGATAAGCTATAAAAATAAATTAAAAAAACTCATGCAGCAAGTCAAACAGACAGGCGGCAACAATGTTTTAATTTAGCAGTGAAAAGGCTAGTCGCTTTCTTCTTGGTTAACTCATTGTGCCATCTATGAATTTAACGTAGCAGATTTAGGAAATCGGCTCATATGGCCTTCTTATAGTTTGATATCCAATGCTCAGTTGCTCCATTTGTCAACAACAAATGTTAATGTTAATATTGATGTACCGGTTAGTGAAAACCAATATCCCCAAAATTCCCACTAATTTGATTGTACGTGTGTTATTTTTTGGAATAAATAAAAATAATTATAGCAACAAGTTTTTTTTACCTTCTCACGAGTTGAACATTTTCTTCTTCAGTTTTCCCTTTTAAAATTTCCATTTCTTCTTTATGTGTATTCGCACCTTTAATAGTATTACTTATCATATCCAGTGCTCCATTGGCCTTTGCTTGTTTTTCTTCTAGTTGTTGTTGTTGCTCGGCCGCTTTTTGCTTTAGGTCGCCAACTAAATTCTTAGCAGCTGTTAACTTTGAAACACCGCCCTATAAACATATTATTAATATATACTTAGTAAAATCAAAACAATTTCCGTTGCACGTCATACCTTCGAGTATCAGCAGTGTTGCCAGTTTGTAATCAAAATACCCCAGTAAGGGAATTGCAAATTATTTTTTTTTAATAAAAACAAGCCAAATTTACCTAAACAAACGCAGATTTATTCATTTTATTTTAAAAATCTTCCATGACAATATAAACACATTTTATTAGAATAGTTATAACTTATTATAATAGTTGAAACTGTGCTTACAGTAGAGATATTCAAATTTAGAGCAGCTGCTACTCGCTAAAAATTAGTAAAGTAGAAATCAAATTTGAAGACCTTAACATTTAACTTTAAACTTACTTCTCTAACTACTGTCAAGGGTAATAATGGACCATTGTATTTACGTTCTTCATCAAATTAGCTTATTAGAGAAGCTATTAGCTCTTTGCACCGGCTATTTAAATGCTTCGGCATTTTTCAATAAAGGTAAACAACGTAATTAATAGAAATGTGTATGTATCCCTTTGTTGTTCTTAATAGAACAATTTTTAATCCTATTTATAAAAGAATTTGCATTTTTAGTTAAAAACGACTTAAATAAACTCACGAAAACACGAAATAAAAACAATAAACGTCAATCAAAATTCGCCAAAAATAAATTGGCATCACCGATGCGTTGACACTTCTGTTGCCAACTGTTAGCCCAAAAAATGCAAATGATATTAATTTTTAAAAGGTTAATTTTAAAAAACATTAACTGTAAGCGGCTTAGTATCAAAGAAGAATACAGTAAATTTCTTTTACATTCAATATCGCCTGAAATTTATATATTTTCTGTCCAAATTTAATTTTCTTATGTTTCCTGGCCGATTTTCAATTATCAGCTGATTGATGACGTGCAACGGAAATTGTTTTGATTTTACTATAGTATTTAAGTGAAAATTGGAGACAACAAATTTATTTTCTTATTTTCACCCTACTTGGTGGCAGCTTTTTAATTATTATTCTTCCGCAATATAACGGTTTATAATATTTATAAAAAAAAAGTGCCTCCTTCCTCCCTCTCCGCTACAAAATTAAAACTTGCTTTTTTAAAAGTAAGTGCCTCAATTTGCCAACAAACTAAGTAATGAATTTTAATATTTTTTAAATACCTTTAGCTGAGAAATATTGGATTTTATAGACATTTTCTTCTCGTTGTACATATTGTAGTACAGTTTCACCATAGATATGTATCTTGAAGGTACTGCATCAGGTAAAGATTTATAAATATAATTGAAACTGCTACTACATTCACTATCTTTAAGTCCATTTAATCTGAAAATAACAAATGAAATGAGTGCATTGACTATACATATAAATTGACGCAGAGATCATTTCGGGACTATTTAAAAGTAGATTTATGATCTTTTCCTAAATGACTACTATCATTAATTATTTTTAAAGCCAAATAATATGATCTATTGTGTAAAACGTTGTTATAATTCCATATTTATTTATACTCTTAGCTGCAAGAAATCGTTCACTTACTGTGATATTAATCCCTCTGGAAATAGTTCTATGGTAGTTTCATTCCATTTGTTTAACCAAAATAATCCACTGTTTTGTGAAAAAGCAGGGCAATTTAAAAACATATTTCGCAAATTTGCATTATCTTGATCCAAAATAACAAAAATGTGAAGTTTTTTCTTTATATCTACAAGAAAATTTAATAGGTACCTATGGTATTTTAATTAGGTATATTTAGTAGAAAACGTTATATAGGTGGTTTTGGACAAGAAATTTAACTTAAAAGTAATGCTTTACGGTTTTTATAATGCTAATTCAAACTGAAAAATATCAATACTAAGTTATTAAAAAATAATTCGACACTAATGTGAATTATAGCGTGTACTGCGCCACAAAGTTTTTGGTTTTTACTCACTTTCTGCGAAAAAACGAATGGGATCTCCATCAAAATTTTGTTCATCAGACTTTTCTTTCAGACCCTTTACAAAGGATTCCATTTCAACATTCGTAAATAGATCTGTTACTTCGCCAGAAGTCATTATTAAGTTTATTAAATTTGAGTTTTGTTCCGTCGAGAAAATGTGGTCCTCTAAAATAAGGAAAACGTCTTCACTCTCCACTCCTGAGTGCTGGATAGCCTAAAATAAATAATAAATTGATCTTCAATGTCAAGATTGCCTTCGAGCGCGTTACCAAACTATTATTTCATCGAATAATTTAAATCACTTACTTGCCCTGCTAGATGTTTGAAATCATGACTGGAAAATTGAACAAGGGACCATAACACTTATTTTACTATATGCGATGTGCACTCTATACTATAAGATTATCAAAAAAAAATGTATAATGTTCATTTATATAATATAATAATAATATATATAATTTGTCTATACAAAAGGGCGATGTTTAGTTCGACAGAGACAAATGTCGCGCGTCTATTTAACTTATGCATAAATGCAATTAGCTTTTTAAAATATTAACTGAATTCTTGTTGAACAGACACGACAAAGTTGACCTTTTTTCGCCAAACATGATCAGATTTAGGACAATGATTAGACATGATTTAGAAAGTACTTTTCACGGCATTCTTTATTGGAATTCAAATACACGCTTAAAGAATAGCATTGGAGAAAACATCATTTGTTATGGTCTTTAAATACCCCGTATACCTATTTCGCAATCATTTAAATATTGACTCAAGTCTGGTATACCGGGTTTTATGTTTCTCTAACCGTCTAACCCTAAAAGAGTTGCCTTATTTTGTCGGACTAACGGTACACCCAATAGGTATGCTTGGATCTACTTACCGATTTTAGGTCGTTGTGAAAAAAAGGATACTTTCCATTAAGGGGATGAATTATTTGCACTGAAAGCAATGTTGAAGCAATTTTTATGGAAGTTTTACGCCCAACACCTGCCTTTCCAATTAATACCATATTGTATGCAGGTATAGCAGCAACCCTCATTATAGCTGCAGTCAGAAGCAGAATTTCGTCACTTATAACTATATTAAACTCTTGGTGTTCTTTCCCTAGAATGTTAATAAATAATTATTTACAAAATAGACAAAATATTACATTATTTATCAATGCTTATGTCTATCCAACTCGAGAACCCGAAACAGCTAGAGAAAATGCACTTGTTTTTGCCTTGGTTCTAACCCAGAGAGGCTCTGATGGTTGGATGTTTTATTTATCTCATACATCAAATATAATAATATTATTATATTGTGTAGTAAGGAATAATGCGAACTCTTTACCCTAGTCACTCTGAATGAATAAATCTAATTGATCGATAATGCAACAATTTCTTTTTTCAAAGTCATCAAATGTATTTTATTGGACTGCATAATAATATTATCCTATTGTCGACGAAAAGTAGCTACTTTCCTTACGCTTTTAAAACATCTTTCTTTATCCACATATTTACAAGTTTACATTTTCTAAACATTCAAATATTTTGGGAAGACTTGAACAGGACAGCAGGCTTTTTCAAGTTATAATGTTACCGTTAAAAAAAGGAATAGTTGGGAAATTTCAAATAAAAATTTTGAGTATATCAGCTGGCCCAGCCCACAAACATTATTCAATTGATTAGACATAGACAAAGATCTTCTTTAAGCCAAAAAAAAATATATATATATACAGTGACCGGCAGAAAGTGCGCAGCATATGGGAAAGTTTCTTTTATCTTTAAGTTTAGAAAATTAATTTTATTTTAGATAGGTTTTGCATGTTCTCAAACCAAAATAACACCCATTAAATCGGGTAAAAGTCTTATGGTATACGAGGTAGGATCAAAAATTTGAAATTCCGCTAAGAGTAAAGTACCTCCTACTTTCATTTTAGAATATTTTTTTACTAGGAATTATTGTTTTAATTTCAAAGTTATACCTAAATTCCAAATTTCGCTTATTTTGGACAAAAAATGGATTTAATCGTATTTTCTGAATAACCCTGTATAAAAAATAAATGGCAACCGAACAGTACGAAAATAAGATTTTCTGCAGACTTTATTAGAGATAACCGTCGATCATAAGTCCGATTAGTTTGTTTTCATAATAGTATGGCCTTTTAAAATAAAAACATAAAAATATTAAATATTTTTGCTGCACACCGTATTTTATTTTCTGAGGGAACAAGTTAATTTCATCTAACTAATATTACATTGACTTAAAGCATCTCCTAAATAGTTTTTTATACATTGAAGTATGCATAGAAAGTTTCCTTTTGATTTATGAAGAATTTTAATTAAAAATATATTTTGAACGGATTTTTTTCGTCACCCAAAATAAGGATCAATAATATATTTTTAATTTAAATTTTTTTAATTTGAAGAAATAGTCCATGCTTAAAGTGGAGTTGAAAGTATGAAAAGGGAAAGAAAAACACAAAATCTTCCTCCACTAGTTTAATGGAAAAAAAATTCCAAATATTAAGGGTCTCTACATGTTTCGAACGTAGAAACGTTCATCTTCAGGAGACAGAAAGTTTTAATTTTTTTTTTATAAATCAAAAGGAAACTTTCTATGCATACTTCAATGTATAAAAAACTATTTAGGAGATGCTTTAAGTCAATGTAAATCAAGAAATATCAGTTAGATGATATTAACTTGTTCCCTCAGAAAATAAAATACGGTGTGCAGCAAAAATATTTAATATTTTTATGTTTTTATTTTAAAAGGCCATAATATTATGAAAACAAACAAATCGGGCTTATGATCGACGGTTATCCCTAACAAAGTCTGCAGAAAATCTTATTTTCGTACTGTTCGGTTGCCATTAATTTTTTTATACAGGGTAATTCAGAAAACACGATTAAATCCATTTTTTTGTCCAAAATAAGCGAAATTTGGAATTTAGGTATAACTTTGAAATTAAAACAATAATTCCTAGTAAAAAATATTCTAAAATGAAAGTAGGAGGTACTTTACTCTTAGCGGAATTTCAAATTTTTGATTCTACCTCGCATACCATAAGACTTTTGCCGGATTTAATGGGTGTTATTTTGGTTTGAGAACATGCAGAACCTATCTAAAATAAAATTAATTTTCTAAATTTAAAAACAAAAAACTTTCCCATATGCTGCGCACTTTCTGCCGGTCACTGTATATGTGTCTGGGAGTCTATTAAATTTATCAACTTGCTGCTGGATATTTGTATACACAAAAGTTTCTTTCCGCTATCCATTGCTTTGTTCAGGCAACTGGCATTTAAAGAAACTGTGACAATTTATAATAATAATTATAAAAGTAGTCAATTTTGTTACCTTATAATCTAAGATATTTTCGCTAACTAATCAGTTTAAAAACATTAAATAAGAATTGTAAGGGAAAATAGGGAATGTTGACAATTATCATTATTATAAACTTTAATCAATTAAAATGCCGCAATAACATTTCTTACATACATCCATAATGTTTACCAAATCGATAACCTATTAAACTAATTAAAACGGCATCCTTAATTTATAACTATTGTTACCTACTTAATAGAATGCTTGGTCTCCTGTTGTAAAAAAAAGCCTGTTTTAGTGAAATAAAATTTTACTTGTCAGTTGCTAATATATTGCTACTATTTGTCTAAATACAGACAATGTAATTAATTTTTAGTAGTTTTATCTATTAACCAGGCCAAGCTGTGAAAATCTTCAATACTTTTGAGATGTTTAAGTATACAAACAAAACTATCTTATCTCTTAAACCTATGATGTTATATTATAGTGCTTTTGGTATGGTACCCATATACAATTTCAATGAACAAAAATTAAAGTATTCCTATTTGTATGGTCCATACATCATAATAACTTTAATTCTTACTATATATACTTTCTTGGTAGGAATTTATCAGCGCATGGAATTCATTTTAAACTCCAACGGATCTAACATACTACTTTTTGTAGCCTTTGAAATTATTTTTGGTGTCAGTGCTTATCTTGCAATTTTTAATATAATTGTAAGTTCGTTCTTTCAGAGAAGACTATGGGAAAATCTATTTGGAAGGTTTTTATTACTAGAAAATTCGCTAAATCTTCAGAATCATTCGGTTCAAACAACATTATTTTTACAAATGCCTTTTTTTTAATTTTTGGTTAAACATTTTTTAATTATTGCATTCTGTGCGAAAACCCTATATGCGTGGAAGGACATTGACCCGACAACCTTTATTTGGTATAGGAATATTTGCTTTTTCTACAACACCACTTTCATTGTGTGTTTCCAGGAATTTGTTGACATCATAAAAATTAAATTTAATTATATAAGTAACGAAATTCCAGGCACTTCTAGTAGATACGGTATTAAATTAGATTTGCAACGTATACGAAGATGTCGAAAAATGTATTTGGAAATGCAAATGATAATGGATTCTATTAACAAATTATTTGGAGTTAGTTTGTTTTTCGTTTATGGTTATTTCTGGGTCAGGACACTGATGCTTGCTGGTATTTCATTTTACTCAATATTTTCCAAGAAATATTTTGGTCAAACTGCTAATATGAATACTGTTGTTCAAGCATCGATTTTTAATTTAATAGTTATGGTAAGTTATAGGAAATAAATTATTCTTTGTAACACAAGCAAGTAGGTACTTTATTTCCTAAAACGACTGTTGCTAACGACAAATACAGTTTCACCATTCAAGCCGTTTGGTGCTCTTAAGCGAGATTTAGGGTAAGGTCGTGTAATAAGGCCCAGCAGAAAATAAGTACCATCTACCATTAATGAATAGATGAGCCTAATTACCTCTCTACATAACTCCAGGCCCGTTTACGAGATTTTTAAAAATTAAAGAGTTTTTGATTTTGTTGTTTTTATTTCTTATTATAAATGTGACGGTTTATAGTTCCATGTTAATATATTTCCACAAAATAAAAAGTCCTCAAAAATATGTATAATTTTTGCAAAAACAAATTAAATATTTGTCCCGACGCTTTTTCACATTATTAACGTTACATAGAGTAATTTCAAAACCAAAAGTATTGTCTTCTTGATTTTTCTGATTGTAAAATTTTAATTATCATAAATTTTTCAGCTTATTCCTTGGATCATAGCATATTTCTGTGACAATTCTATTAAGGAGTCTGAAGATATTGGTACAAGATGTCAAAAATTAATACAAGACGAATCAATGTTCTCCGAAAAAAGTCTAGAACTTCAAGATTTTGTTGAACAAATGAAGATAAAAAGAGCTAAATTCACCCTATCGCGAGTTATAGAAATTAATAAAAAACTTATATTTGTTCATGTAGGCCTTGTAAGTAGTTATTTTATTCTTTTCATGCAGTTTTTAAAATAAAAACATAATTGTTCAAGTATTCATTTTTTATTATTTATTACATTTGACAACATTCCTAATCATTCTAATAATATTTATTAGTTACCTTTAACTAAATATTAGATTTCGGAAATTCCCCACTTTTAAAATTATTATAATTTTCATCTGGCATGTTTACCATTTAGGTTTTATAAACATTAGCCAGCCTGACCCTTATAATTAGGAATGTTGTAAAATACCATTGTGTACCAAACAATATTAAAGTCAAATAATTTTATGACAACCTATATATACCCTTAGTTTGTTAAGTTTAGATTAGTGTCTTGAAGATGTAGTTGTACTACGAAACGGCCGTAACGCCAAATTTTTTTAAATAAAATTAGTGACAAATAACAAAGTATACTTTTCTTTTCATTTTACATAGTCAAAACCTTTTCGTTTTGCAAAATGTGGTCTACCAAGTGAGTGAAGGGTATGCAAATGTGATGTCAAAAAGTCATCTTTTTAATCCGGAGGGTTTCAAATAGTATCGAGCCCAAGCTTCCGTGATTTCGTACAAAACAATATAACTTACCGTATTGGGTGATTCCGTGTTCTACAAGAGACTGCCAAGATTCTTTTGAAGATTTTTCGAATGTAGGGTCTTTAAACAAAGATTTATCCCTGGACACGTAATAAACATGAGTAACATCTTCGGTAAGTCGATTCCTAGTCCAATTATCTCTAAATGCGTCATCTATTAACTTGTTCAACTTCTTTTTGTCTTCAACAGTTACAAGTCTATCTGTAAATATTCTTAAACATTCATAGCATACCACCTAAAAATAAAACAAGTTTTGATTTACCTTACCTAAATTGTTTAAACCGTATCCTATGCCAATTTTTTTGTAAACTGCTATTATATAAAATAATTTAAATCATATCGCATATCCCTTAAATACGTTGAGATTGAGACAGCTACTATTATTGCCAGAGCGTCTAGTTTAAATGACAAGGAGAGGAGCGTAGTAAAGATTAAAGTCCTAAACCGTGGTTAATACATATATTTTTCACTACTAAAACTTTTAATACGCACTTATTTGTACAGTGGCTATTATTAATAACAATTATAAAACAAAGAATTAATTGGGAAAGAAAGAAAAACCTAAAGTCTTCCTCCACAAAATTTAATAGAATAAAAATTCTCTAGAGGTCTCTCTACAATATGTTTCGAAAGAATTAATTGACTCGTCCATTACTTTGTAAGAATACATTTTACATAGTTAACGCTAACATGTTAGCGTCATGAAGATGTAGATGTACTACGAAACGACCGTGAAGCCAAAACTTTTTTAAAATATAGTGACAAATAACAAAGTATATATTCGTTTTCATTTTACATAGTTAATTATAAAACATTTTAGAGGCAATTATTATTCATAGAGATTTCATGGCTTTCAAACCATATAAGATAAAGTATACAAGGCGTTGGAACTTCTTTTGTGGTTTTATTGCCCGCTTGGAAATAGCGGGTTATCTTCTTTCAAATAGGTTTTCATTATTAACCATGGGCAATAAAAATTGGCTAAGTAGAGAAAAAATGTCCTTCAATAATGGCCGCTTTATTGGTAAGTATTAGAAAAGTTATTGTATTACCAATTGTTTAATTGGGTATATCCTAACATTATTAAAATATTTAAGAAAAAAAAAACTATAAACAATTTTTGAATTTATTCTTACCTCCAGCAACCTTAAATCTGGTTCTTCGTTATCAAAGAGACTATAGTATTTTATGTTGGTACACCATTGAATTAGATCGTGAGGGGTTGGTATATGGTAATGGTGAAGCGATGCAAACATAATTTTTGCCTAAAATAAAGTTTACAATTATCACTATAATTTATAACACACTATATCTTGTATAGGTTCAGCGTAGTTAAATAGTTTGAAATTTTTTTGTTACTCATTTCCCAAATAGTCCATTTCTCTAATTACTAATGGCAAACCATTATTGTTTTTTTAATTTTATTTTTCCTATATCAAATAAGTAATCTATTTGGGGTAAATTTGAATTTCTGAAAAATAAATTTTAATTGTTTTATTACTGTAAGTAAAACACTTTTTTACTTAAATTCCACTTTTTATTGACAATACAACATGTTTCACTGCACTGCAGCTTCGTCAGGTAGTAAGTAAAACACTTTTTTACTTAAATTCCACTTTTTATTGACAATACAACATGTTTCACTGCACTGCAGCTTCGTCAGGTAATGTTTACCTGTGTGTAAAACACTTTTTTACTTAAATTCCACTTTTTATTGACAATACAACATGTTTCACTGCACTGCAGCTTCGTCAGGTAATGTTTACCTGACGAAGCTGCAGTGCAGTGAAACATGTTGTATTGTCAATAAAAAGTGGAATTTAAGTAAAAAAGTGTTTTACTTACAGTAATAAAACAATATTATTATGGATATCCACCAAGTAACGACCAATAATATTAAAGTGAAAAAAATAAATTTTAACCTTATTAAAAGAACAAAAATTTTTTAAACAATCAGGCCATAGACAATTTTTAATTTTTTGTATAAAGATACATACTAAATAAAAAATTAAATTTCTGATATTTAACCAATCTAAATTTTTTAACATAAAATTTATTTTTGTATATTTGTCACAATTTAAAATAATCAGCATTGCCTTATTTTTTAAAATTTGTAATTAATCGAATGTTTCCTACCGAGCATAATATAAAATGGAAGAACAATAAAGAAAATGTAGTAATAAAATAGTATTAAATACAGTTTTTCTAAAAAATAAACTTAAATTATAACTGATTCTTTTAAAATAACCTACTTTTCCAGCAATCTTCGATATGATACTTTCAAAATAATTTAAAAATTTTAATTTTGAATCAATAATTATTCCCAAATATTTAAAACTGTTTACTAATTCCAATTTTTCACCATCAATTACAACATTTATATTTTGACAATTTAAATTATTACCCATAACCATACATTTAGTTTTTGAAATATTTAATTTTAATTTATTTACTCTTTGCCAATTTAGTAATATATTTATCTCAGAATTTATTGTATTTAAACCATCAAAAATATTTAAAACATTAATGTAAATTATGGTGTCATTAGCAAACATTTGTAACTTACACATTTTTAAAACTAAAGGCATATCGTTGATGTATAAAATAAATAATATTGGACCTAGTATACTTCCTTGAGGAACTCCTATATTATATATTTTTTATTTGAATATGTTTTTGATATCTTTGTTTTTTGTCACCTGTTACTTAAATAATTTTTAAATCATTTATAAACGTTTCCGCGAATACAATACTCATACAATTTACTCAATAATCCAGCTCTGTCACACTAGGTAAGCTTTGACTAATTTGTACTACTAAAACTAACTTTTAAAAAAATCAAATATATCATAAAAACAAGTTATTCGTCTTGCTGAGTTCTTTACGTTGCAACAACTGTTAAATATTTGACAGATTTTTTTTAAAGCTTTTAAAAAGCCTTTATATTTATTGTATACTATCTATATGGTCCCTTTTGGTGTATCTATCGGTTTATGTATCACGTACTTGGATGATATTTCAATGTTTAGTCCTTGTTTTAAATTAAATGTAAAACTACTAGGCGAAGGTAAAAGAAAATAAAAGAAGCAAATCTTAAAATTAAATTTTTTAAAACCTATTTGAAGTTTTTTGGTGACATTAATCTAATAGATTGCGCACTGAACCATTAACATTTTCGGAAAGAAAAAATATTTTGTGAACCTTTACAATTCTGTAATACATTACAGGCTTCTTTTAAGTATTGTAACAATAGTTTAGGATATTACAGGCAATGGCCTTTTCACTATATATAGAGGGTCACAAGTCACAAACCTTTCCTAGAAACAATTAAAAAGACAAACAGAAAATTTGAAAACATGACATCAAAATTTTATTACGTCATCCTGCTGTCCGCTTTTATTTGTCAGCCTCTACAGATTATAGTGCTATCTTTGTTTTGACAAATTAAATAGACAAGAACAGCTGAAAAATAGAAAACAACCGGCCCGATATTCAGGTAGAACCGGCGTTCGACCTTCAACTGAATCACTGGGACCCATTGGTCGAAGCAGATGTGAGGTTAGTGAGTTTAGTCCCGTGTTTTTATTAAGGTAGGAGTATCAACATGCTTGCCAACCTATAACCTATTTCGCGTGGATTTATTTATGTTTTCTAGCTTTTATACAAAATTTTAAGAAAATCAGTATCGACTTGATATTCTATAGGTAATAATTGACATATTTAATAAATATCAAGGAATTTCATAACTTATTTTAGGAGAATTGTATAGCGAAAAATATCGGGTAAGATTTTTTTAAACATTATTATGTCATTGTCACTCATTGTTCTTTCACTATACAATTCTCCCAAAATTAGCAATGAAATAAATTGATATTTTTGTAATATATCAGATACTACCTAAATAATGTACCGACGATATTAGTTTTCTTTAAATGTTAGTTATTACAATAATAAACTCAAAAAATCAACGCGAAATAGGTTATAGGTTGGCAATAGATTGAATGACGTTGAGAATTCAACGTTAAATATCGTATCTTGTTTATTATTTATTTTCTCAGCAAATTATTTAAAATTTTAAAAAATGGAACCGTAGAAAATTTTATTTTTTTTTTTATTTATGCGATAGGATAAAAATGAAAATTTAGTGAAAAAGCCCATTTTAAAACCACAACGCCCACGTATACCTATACATTATACAGTGTCACCAGTAAAGTCGGCACCATATGGGATTTTTTTTTATTAATAGCTTTATTCGAAATTTGACTTTGGCATCAAGTTCTGCTTCGATGATGAAAATTAAGCAAAAAATAGTAGTCACGTGATTCGCATTATCTGTCAAATTTAAATTTTTTTCAAAAAAGAATTCAAAAGTGGGGTTATTTCTAAAAATATCGCAAAAAGTTATTGGAAAAAGTTTTTTTAAATGCCACACATGCCCACATGCAAAAATTTTAGCTGCATACGATAATTTTGATTTTTTACCTATATTTTGTAAATTGCACCACTTTTGAAAAATAAGACTCAACGCAACCTACATAAAACTTCTTAGTTTTGACGATGCTTTATTTCAGATACATTTTCTTTAAAGTAACGCCATATAAAATGTGTGTTTTTCTACAAAATGAGAATTGGGCTATTAAAATCTGGTCGCATGTGATGCAAAGTTTATTTGTTTTTGACCCTGTATAAGGTAACTTCATAAAATAATTATTTTTGAAAACGTAGTTTGTGTCTGAAAGTAATACACCTTAATATAAAGACAAAAAGAACACAGTGTCGTCAGTAAAGTGTTTATTAAGTGGAAAATAAATTTTAGTTTAACTTAACGTAAAGTTTATCTATTTTCAACGATTTAATTTAAAACCCCTTTATTTTATTTTTTATTTTTTTACTTTCAGACACAAACTACGTTTTCAAAAATACTTATTTTATGAAGTTACCTTATACAGGGTTAAAAAAAATGAACTTTGCATCACATGCGACCAAATTTTAATAGCCCAATTTTAATTTTGTGGAAAAATACACATTTAATATGGCGTTACTTTAAAGAAATTGTATCTAAAATAAAGCATTGCCAAAATTAAGAAGTTTTATGTAGGTTGCGTTGAGTTTTATTTTGCAAAAGTGGTGCAATTTACAAAATATAGGTAAAAAATTAAAATTATCTTATCCAGCTGAAATTTTGCATGTGGGCTAGAAACTGCATTTAAAAAAACTTTTTCTTATAACTTTTTTCGATACTTTCAGAAATAATAGTTTTCTGGAAAAAATTAAAATTTGACAGATAATGCGAATCACGTGACTACTATTTTTTTTGCTTAATTTTCATCTCGATCGAAGCAGAACTTGATGCCAAAGTCAAATCTCGAATAAAGCTATTAATAAAAAAATCCCATATGATGCGGACTTTACTGGAGACACTGTATAAAAATATGACGAGAAACTTTTAATTCTAATATTATTGCCATTACTTAATTTCTTAGGAAAATGAATTCTTTAAAATTTCAAATTATAGAATTAAAACTAAGTTGTTTATAAAAAAAACTGTTTGACGCACATTCTATTTTATAAAAAGTAGTAACAGGTTGAATATAAATATGGATTTAGTAAAAACACCAAAATTTGTTATAGATTAGTTTTATGACTACTACCAAGTATAGAAATATAGGCTTTATATTCTGTTCTTGTGTTACCTACCTGTGTAATGTCATAAAATTATCTATTTTACCCATTTAAATGTATTATAATATAAACCAATTCCCTTAACTTCCATTCCTAATTTTGAACATAGATTTTAATATAATTACCTTTTCGAATAAATATATCATCGTTGAAGCCAATTTAACTACTTTGGTTTTGGTAAAATTGATGAGAGGAAAGTTTGTTTTTATAACGGCTGACAAATATGCAACTGTAATAACGGTTAGCTCTTCTTTGTCTGGTAAACTGAAAATTAGAATAAAATAAGATAATATTTATAGGCCAACAAAATTCTAACACAGCCTAAGTTCTAAGTGCAAATAGATTAAAAAAGAACGACGGAACAAATAGTACAGGTTGATGAATGGGGAATTTTTGTAATTGGGCACAATCGGTAAATCTGATTAATCATAAAAGGCCCGTTCTTTAGGGTAGTTTGGAAACTACAAACTGCTGTTTGAGCCCCTTATTTACATACCATGATATATCAACGCTCGTTAGAATCGATAATAGGTACTGCGGACTCTAATAGTAAAGTTTTAAATAATACCGTGCGAGCAAAAATTATTTGCATCAAAGAGGGCCTTGCATCTAAGGACGTAATGCTTAGCCGCAGAGCTTAATACCTGTTGGGTGTCAGTAACTACCTGAATTAACAATCAATCAGTTATTCCGTCAGCTTTGACAGTCGTCATTCATGGTTGAAGCGTATTTTCGAAACGGGGTTAGAGTAAATGGTGAGTGGCAATACAATCCGGGTTTGTGCATGGACGATTTTCACGAACATTTTCCTAACGTTGCTTTCATTGCTGGGGATTTTTATTATTGCCTGAAAAGAACCGTGGCTGTGTTTAGGGAAACAGGTTCTATACAACACAAAAAAGGAGCAGGAAGACCATCTGTAAGAACAGAAGAACTTGTTGCAAACGTTCGTGAAATAATGCAAAATACGCCAACAAATTGTATAAGACGCCTGTCCCAAGAAGTGGGAAGATCTTATGGAATATGCAGGACTATTCTTAAGAAGCAGCTAAATTTATTTCCTTATAAAGTGCAAGTATTCCAATAAATACAAGCCGCAGATTTTGAAAGACCCAGGAATTACTCTCAATGGTTTACCCAAAATTTATTGGAAAGAAATGATTTATTAGACCTGACATTTTTTCGGATGAAGCCTGGTTTCACCTCTCAGGTTATGTGAATTCTTAGAATACACGCATGTGGAGTAGTGAAAACCCCCATTGCACCCTCAAAAAATTGATGTCTGGTAAGCTGTTTCCCGAAGAAGAATTGTTGGTCCTATTTTTTTCCATGACAGAGTTACAGCACAGTGGTCTAGAGATAATATTTTGAATCCATTTGTGGAGCAATTACTTGACGACGAACTACGTTTTGGATATTTCCAATAGGACGGTGCAACCGCCCATACAGCCGCCGAAACTATTAACTACTTTTAGCAATTTTTTCGACGACAGATTGATCAGTTTTCGATCAGACATTGAATTCCCACCTAGATCACCTTGTTTAACGGTTATGGATTACTTCGTTGTTCCTCATTTAAAGAACACTATTTTTTTTTAACACCAGTTGCAAATTTAGAACAATTACAAGAAAGGATTATTCAAGAATGTAGTAACATTTCTCCAGCGATGCTGGTCAACACTTTCGAAAATATGAAGAGACGTGTGAATTTATGCTTGGAGTATGGCGGTGGCCAATTTCAGCAATTTATGTAATTCTTTTTCTTATTCTTTCTGTATTTTCTTACTTTGTTAATTTTGTAAACAATAAAAATTAATTTGTATTTGGCTGCTTATTTTATTACTCATTAGTTTGGCATATCATGTCATAATATGAATTTGACAAAATTTTAACCTAAATTTGGTTAGATATATCGTCCCCATATCATTGTGATCTAAACCAAGCCATACGTTTTTTAATCCAAGCCCTCTTTGATGCAAATAATTTTTGCTCGCACGGTAGTATAGACGCGCGACGATGGAGATAGATTATAATGGTTTCAGACCTTTACTCCTACACAATATCTACTCGTAAGCGACATTAACAAAAAGAAGATGTTTCATATAAGTTTAGACTATGGATTAGATATTACTTTTTTTGTCAACGGGATAAAAGAACTTACTCAATATTTACAAGATGCAGCTTTGATAAAAATCGTGAAGATATTTTATGGGTGGGTATCATTGTTCCAATAATTAGAATATTTTGTATTCTGACAAAATCAGCCTTTTGATCAAAGAAACCCTTGCTTTCAATTAACTAAAACAAAAATAGGTGGTTGGTTATTAAGGGAAAATGTTAAATCTTTCAAGATTAATTATTATATACTACTTATTTTTACAATTCTACACGAATATTTGAATGGAGAAATAACTAACCAGATAACATTGACTGTAACACAAATGACATAGTCAGAAATTGTTTTCTGATAATGAAAGTGACCCGATTAGCTTAATTCTTAATTTGCCAATCAGACAACTTTGATTGTGAGTGTGTTTTTGTAACATATTTAGATTGTTACGCATTAGATACCTCAATAAGAAATTATTTTAGAAAGAAGAGACAACAAATAAAGAATGTTAAAAACAAAAACCCGTGTTTATACAGGTTATCCGGAAAAAGGAGGTTAATCCATTATCCATATATTCCTTGAGCAAAAATAATATGACTTTTATAATGCCAGGTTGTATACAATTTTTTGAAATGTCTAAAAAGAAACTATTAAAAATATCACATACTTTACATATACGACGTGAGAATTTTCGATTGAAAATTAGGGTGCTTTTTCGATATTAAGTCAAAATAAGATGAAAAAATTAATTTTAAATCAAAAAAATTACAGTGTGTTTGGGACATGAAAAGGTAAGTTTTTACCAAATTTCGTGAAAAAACAAATTTTGTAAAAGATAAAAATAAAAAACCAAAAACTTGGTTATTTGAATTTTTCACAT
This sequence comes from Polydrusus pterygomalis, assembly GCA_963969555.1. Lineage (NCBI taxonomy): Eukaryota > Metazoa > Arthropoda > Insecta > Coleoptera > Curculionidae > Polydrusus > Polydrusus pterygomalis. Next base: position 30,697,077 of record OZ018379.1, read on the forward strand.
AAATTTTGAGATTATGTGAAAAAAATCTAAATGCAAAACTTGTAGATCTTTTTATTACCTACAACTTTGTTGTTTAAAGTTTTTCCATAGGACTTGTAGTTTTGCCGGAAATCGAGATAAATCGTTTCCTACCCTTAAAAACTCACCCCTTTCCACTTCCCGACCTCGGATCGCCCGTAAATTATTTTTCCTTCCATTTTTATTTTATTCTCTTCCTTTTCCAATGGGTTTCATCCTACTATTATATTTTTTTGGTTTCAAAAATTATCGACCCTGATGGTCTATATACTATCTAATAGGTATTATTTCTATAGGTATTTAATTTTGGAAGATAGTACCTAACAATTAACATGTCAAAAACTGACAAGTTTTGACAACAATTTCAAAATTCCATTATCTTTATTGTATTTTATGAAGTGGTTTTACATTATGGACTTACTAAAGGTACTTTGTTAGATGGTATTTATCCACTAATTTTATTCCGAAAAGTTTTTTTTAGATATTCCGCATGCAAGAGCCTGTACCAAAAGACCTGTTGACAAAAAATACCGAAATCGGAAAATATAAAGAAGTTGTTCAGGAAAAAGATGTGCTGCTTCGTAACGCCAAAGCTAGGATACGAGATCTCGAGCAACAAGTCTTAGACCTAGAAAATAAAAATCGTTTAATTGAGACCCAGATAATCGATTCGCATTGCAGAAAGGTGATTCAGGAATATGAAATATACTTTTCTAAAATTATGGCCGATAGTCAGGACATCATACAGGAAAAAAAATCACTGGAGTGCAAACTTATCGAAATGGAATCATTTTCCAAGGAAATCTTGGAGAAATATGAAAAATCTAAGGAAGTAATTAGTCAATACGAAATATTACATGAAAAATTAAAAAATCAAATTTTGGACTATGAACGTATCATAAATTTGCAGACAAATGAATACAACCGAGTAAAAGATTACTTTCAATCTAAAGAAGGCGATGGTGGTTTTTTCGTAGACAAAGAAGATCAACACAAGGGAGTTTTGAAAGACATTTTTGTACAAAAACAATTTTCAAATAATGAATTACAAAAGCAAATACTTGAAAAGCGTTGTTCAAAATCCATGTTTGAACCTTTAAAAGGGCTCGGTAAATAAAGAAAATTATTATTATTATTATCTACAATTATTCCTATTTATAAATCTGGAGACAAAACACTATGCGATAATTATAGACCGATTTCTTTAATAAATACAATAGGAAAACTTTTAGAAAAATGTATTAAAGATCAATTATTATATTCCTTTTTAGAAATTAACAAATTAATTTCTCCTAATCAATTTGGATTTCGAGAAAAATTAGGAACAGAGAATGCAATTTTTAATGTTACTCATTTTATATTAAAATGTTTAGATGAAGGTAAAAAAGTTATAGGAATATTATTAGATTTGCAAAAAGCATTTAATACAGTATCACACAATAAACTGTTATCTAAACTAGAATCTTATGGAGTTAGAGGTATCTCGTATAATTTATTTAAAAGTTACTTATCAGATAGAGAACAGAAAGTAAAAATAAATAATTTCAGTAGTAAAACAACTACTTTAATTTGTAGTGTTCCTCAGGTTACTCTTTTGGGACCAATTTTATTCTTACTTTATATTAATGATATATTAAAATCAGAGTTAAATGGAAAAATATTTTCATATGCAGATGATACTGTATTAATAATACCAGCTAATACATGGAATGAATGCGTTTTAAATTCAGAACTAGACATTTCAATAATAAAAAATAATTTGAATTATGACCTATTAAACTTAAATTTATCTAAAACAAAATTTATGACTTTTTCTTTTTATAAATATACTCAGCCGAATAGTTTAAAAGAAATTAAAATTCATGATTTAAATTGTTTAGAAATATCAGATAATATAGTTTAGAATTGTTCTTGCCAAAATAAAATTTAAAAAGTTGAATTTATAAATTATTTAGGAATATTGATTGACCAAAATTTAAAATGGGATCATCAAATTAACACCCTTACAAAAAAATTAAGAAACACTTTAGGTATGTAAATTTAGACTTTTAAAAAATATTGTGAATCAAAAACTTTGTTTAATGTTTTATTATGCACTTTTTCAATCAATTCTTTCCTATGGTATAATTGGTTGGGGAAGTGCATACGACTCGAAGTTGAAACCGCTTATAACAATACAAAAATACGTTTTAAAAATAATATTTAATAAACATATTTTGTTTTTGTAAACCAACTTATATATACGTAATAATACTAAATGTTACAATTTTTCTATTACAATTTTTCTATTATAATTTCTCCCTTATTTAATTTTTCCTTTCCTTTTTTTTCTTTTGATGAAATATTTTTGAATTATTTACTTATATTTTTAAATATTATATTTATGATTTGATTAAAATTAATAATCTATAAATATGGGTGTATATTTTTTCATTACAAAATCGGACAGATTTGTTAATCTATGGTTTTGTAATGATGCTTTCATTGGATTTATTTTTATTAAAAAAAATAAACAATGTTATTGATTTTTAATATTATTATAAACAAACCTGCAAATAAATAAATAAATAAATTAAATAAAAATACTTACTTGTCTTAGAAACTCAATTGTTTTATTACTTCCCCAAATATCAGGCTTTAGCAGATGTAAGTTTCTTAGGTAAAGAACAACATATCCTCTTTTTGGCTTCAATATATTTCCTTGAAAAGTATTTACTGACAGGCAATGCTAAAATATAATAGTTAACTGACTCTTCAAAACCGAAGAAAATTGATTAGAAAAATTTTAATACCAAAATGACAACTAGATGCTCGGATTTACGTGTGTTCCAAGCGTAATTTCATTCCCAATTTCCAAATATATCTAAATTTCGTTTAACTTCTTAAGTTTCGATGTTTCGACTGTCGTTTCAGGAACAATTTAATGACTAACCCTGTACAATCAGAGAAACAGGTAACTACATGAATATGCCAATTTTCAAAAAATTATATTTTTATTTTTTATACTTATGTTTATATAGTTTTTGAAATATTTGCAATATTTCCGACTTTTTTGACACTCCGTATATTGCCCACCCAAAATCCACTCGGTAAAAGTCAAAGTTTTAGTGATTTAACCTAGATATTTTTCCAGAAAGAAGCAGTTTCTATATGAAAAAGGTGCCTACCATTGAGACCAAAAAATACTGTGACAAATAAATTAGCTGTAATCTCCTAGCTTAATATAGGTACATATTATCTCAAGTTGCAGGTAGGTAAGGTTTGTTCGGGTTTGTTCGTATTAACAAGCATTAAGGTAAAATTCTCGACGTCATTCAATCTATTGCTAACCTATAACCTATTTCGCATTGTTTTTTAGTTTATTTTATCAACTAACATTTAAATAAAATTAATTTCGTCGGCACATTATTTAGGTAATATCTGACATATTACAAAAATTTTAATTTCATTGCTGATTTTGGAAGAATTGTATAGTGAAAGAACAATGACATACTTAATAATGTTTAAAAAAATCTTACCCGATGTTTTTTGCCATACAATTTCTTAAAATAATTTATTCGCCGTGCAGTCAATATTGATTTTATTTAAATTTTGTGTAAAAGCTAGAAAACATAAAGAAATCTACGCGAAATAGGTTATAGGTTGAAAAATATATTGATACTCCCACCTTAACTGTAAAGCAAAAAGCTATAATTTACAGCAGATTGAGGGCAGAGTACCTGTAAAGAGATATTGCTTCGGAATTGAGAGAGCAAGAATGTAATTATAACATACAAGACAAAAATAGAAGAAAACGAAGACATTAAGAGAATACCAGCTACCGGTAGGAGAAATATCTCGACGGAGGATGAAGATACTTTCAACTTTCTAATAGAACCTTCTTTCAAGATATCCTTAATCGCGAAAGATACAACCATTTTCCCGGATCATCTAGAACAGCAAGAGAACTAATAGCGTCAGACATAAAGAGCTAATGTGCTGCTAAAAAAATATTTTTGATTGATGAAAACAAACAGAGAAGAGTAGACTTTTGTGGGGAATATCTTAACCAGAGTACCTCATGACGAAAAACATTCCAATCATGCAAGAACGGCAAAATTCAAATCTGTATATAGACTATGAACATGAGGTACGACGAGACCCATAAAGCTAATGAAAATGAACTTTTTCAAATAATGTTAGGGGCCCAGGAGTTTTGCGAATTGCTCAGGAAAGACTGATGGCTGCTGTTTATCGGGATATTCTTCTTCAGGCCGATTTTATTATACAATGCACTAATCGACAAGGCAAGAATTCTCAATCCTATTGAGATAGTTCGGGGAGAAATGACAAAATATATGTATAGCATGACTTTAGACCAAGAAGAGAAGAATAACTCCGACAAAAGATACTTAAAGCATGGAATGAACTGAACTTACAGTTCCCGTTTTCCAAATAGATTTTAAATATTATTATATATTATTTGACAAGAGACAATGAGCCTATATAATGAATAGAATGAAGCCGATCACTTAAGGCAATTACTTTTTAGTAAAAGCAATTGCGTGACTAGCAAATGCTATAAGTAAAAGCAATTGCTAGATCTGGATATGAATAAAATTTTGAAGCAATTACTGTTTTTCTTACACCTCTGTAGCAAATGCTTATTCAGCACAAGTTCAGACGTGGCTTATCCACTTGTTCAGATTATAGATTTCATATTCAGTTTGGTGCCTAACTTGCAAAAGAGTTGACGTAAATACAACAACGTTGGTCTACTTATTTAGTACAATAGTAATCTGTCACGTTTTTGTGGAAAATAGAAAACTTATATTTGTGATATGGCAGATTTCAGTGAAAATGAGGAAAGTGATAGTAGTGATAAAGAAATTAAAGCAATTGATATTCGTTCACAAATTGAAGGAGTGTAAATAAATCTCTCTGACCACAACCGTTTAGCTTCCACAAGAGCTTCAGCACTTGTAGGAAATTTAATAAAAATATTGGCCTTCTCCAGAACTGCATTCATTATAGAAGTGTATGTTTTACAGACAGTAGTTTGGTGAACACCGAGTTCTTCACCTACAGAATTTTGAAAGCCCGGACCCGACAATTTCCGCAGAAAGACTTTAATCTTATTTAAAGGCGACAGTGCACCCCTCGCCTTTTACCAGTATCAGTCAAAAAATAATTTGCCAACCACTCAACATTTTCACAGTCAAATCGATATAACTCTCTGAAATCATTATACCTGCAATTTTTACATACACTGTAGATTTTTCTTTTACGGACGTTCATATATTCAGCCATAATTGAAGACACAAATTAAGAGCAACGCACGTGTATGCCGCTTAGAACTAAAGTTGACTGCTACCAAGCAAATGATGCAGGGGTCGACCTACGTTAAAAAGTTGAAAGCGATTGCTACACTAGAAAAAGCAATTCCTTAATTTATTCATCACATTTTAAGCAAACGATAGCGATCGCTTCTTTTTTTTAAGAAAAAACATTGACTAGAAGCAATTCCTGCAATTACTTTAGTTTTTATTCATTGGCTTTCAAGAAATTACTTCGATATTATAAGAAAAAGCGATCGCTACATTTTTATTCATTAGGCTCAATAGCTTTATTTTACTGATTTATTATAAAAAATATATGTATTTCTTAAAAAAACATAATGCTGCAGAGAATTTTATAAACATTCATCTTTATCTCGTACAACGTATTGCAAGGTGGAATCATAGATAACCACTTACCTTTTCGAAATGTTTTCATAGGAACAACATATTATGATTTTTTCCTCATGTACCAGTATTTTTTGGCCATGCACTGTATTTCTAGATACTCCTAAAATTAACACATACCTACCTGCTGAATTTGATAAATGATGAAATTGGTTTCTATATTGGGACTGCAGTTAATAGTAACAATTTCAGTATCGGATCGTTGATTTAATAAATAATTTATCATCAGCCTAAAATTATACAATCGTTAAGTGGATCCGACCGAGCAAAAACGACGTAAATGTTGCTCGTGATATAGGGATCCTAAAATGTCGACAAGCAATAACAAGTACATAATCTCGATGCTAAAGAGTCTTGAACATTAAAACAGTGCCATCCTTTATATACCTATATTTCAACTTGACTATTAGGTATACCTTTTTCCTGATCCATGCGGTCCAACCAAGAGAAAATGTTCTTCGCCTTGTTCTCTTAAAAATACTTTCAATATGTCTAAATATTTTAAAACCTGCCCAGTCTTAATTAACGGAATTCCATTTTCTATACTTTCAATTTCAATATTTGGATTAGTGTGATAAATGTTAATAGTATCGTTTTCCTGATCATAATATATCCGATCAACGATAGAAGGAACAGGTTCTTCCATCCATTCAAACACCTAAATTGGAAGATGTTTTAAATATTACATTAATTTGGAATTTATTAAATCCTTTTAGTGGCAGTTATTATATCTACAACTATAAATTATCATAATGTATGTCTGCACTACCTGCTGAGCAAATAATTCTCTAAATTCTTGCTTTAGTTGTTGTCCCAGTCCATTTACTAAAGCAACTACAAAATGCAATTTTGATGTTACATCTAATACTTGTAGGAAACCAGTTCTAGCAACTGAAATCTGGGACCTATTTAATGTGATTTCTCCCTTTTTCATAATCCACCTTAATCCTGAAAACAAAAAACAAGTTTAAGGTATAAGCCAGACATTAACAGCTTGGTTTGGTCCCTAAAATTCGAACTGTGCTGTGGATACAATTTTTTAAACATGTCTTCTACTATTGGTCTTTATAAACCTTTTCTGTATCACACCAAGGAAGTTATTTTACTTCAGATGGAACAGACTTCCTAATTTCTAACTTGGTATAGGTTAGTTATTTGTGCTTTGCTACTTAGGGGAAAGTAGCCAAAATAAACTTTTATTGCTCTTCCATTAGTGTATACTGCGCTAGCAACTTATGGCTTGTAAAATTATGAAATTAATCATTCAAAACCTTAGTTAGGTATTATAAGAGTTAATATAAAGCAGTATAAACCTGTTTCAAATACTTGTTATCTTTTACTTAGTACATTTCCTGACCTATGCAGGAGACGTTTTTCGGTCATGAATGATCATTGTAAGGAAATTTTTCCAACAGCAGAAAAGCAATTAGTTTTTTACGTATTATATCAATACCTGTGACAAACTCTTATGCTCTCATACCTACCTGTTACAAGGTACTTACCTATTCCTAGTAGGTATTTTTTATTAACTCTAGCTGTAACCACTGTCGATTTTTCAGTTTTGGCAAATAACTTTGAGATGAGAAAAATTCATTTGATGCGATATTATACCCTTAATATTATTATACCTGTTGGAAGAATATCAGTAAGCAACGGTTCCAGGTAAGAACGTCGTTCATCCGATGAACTACTTAGCTGCTTCTTAAGAAAATCCGATAAAATTACATCGTCTGGACTCAGATATACTATTCCAATCCTGGATATTGTTGCTGGAGATGCATTTTTGACATCATGAGTTTCAAAGACAAAATTGACATTTTGACCAAAATGTATACGCCACCCGGACGGTAGGGTCATAAGTCTATTGTCATCAAGGACTGAATTGAGTGACTCAACCCATTCGGGATCGATGTCACCATCACAAATAATCCAAGACCAAACATCTGAAATTGAATTTTAAGTTATAATGGTGCCGATTAGTTATTTTTTCTGTGAGCATTTCTAAGCATACAAGAAAAAAAAAAAAATGTCACCGGAAGACACACTGGTAAGTGTTTTTAAATGTAAACAGCTGATTGATATTTTGTTTTCCGGATTTAAGACAACGCTGTGCTTTCAAGCGGTAAAGTTTATTAATTAGGATTGACATAAGGTGCAAAAACGATAATAAATTTTATTTCATTGCATTTCTGGAAAACTTACCAAGAATACTATTCGGCGATACAAAAATTTATAAAATTTGAAAATTTGGAAAATATGTTTTAAAACTGGCTATTGCAAAATTTGGCAGGAAAATGTAAAAAAATAAACGAAAATGATCGCAAGCCTAATATAAAACCTATTGTAGTGCTAAAACTTTGTATTTCTTTGCAATAACGCAAATAATTGTTTTTTGTTGTGCTCCAAGTGTTTTCCAATAACTTCTAAACAGAAGTAAAGTCGATTTTCAAATTCCTCCATAACTTTCCGAAAAAATTCTTTTGAAATACTTTGACAAGCATCAATTATCATTATCTGACACAATTCTTCCAGAGAAGCCGGTTGTGTTTTGTAAACTAGTGATTTTTGACTCCATAAAAATAAGTCCATAGTGGTAAGATCAGGTGATCTTGGTGGCACTTAATTGTACCTCTTCCGCCAATCTACTGATTGTAGAAGTTCTTCGCGTTTAAATTCAGATTGCCTTATCTGGGTTTTCAAGTTCATGCATAATCGAGAGCGCTATAATTTGGTTGAGTGTTTGAGCATAATTTTGGCAGGGAGGGCCTATGTAATTGTCTCCCGGTATTCCTGCCTAAACATTGATATTTTGTGGATATTGGATGTGCCTCTCTGTAAAAAGATGTTGATTAAAGCCATTCCAGCAGCGATAGTCCTCTTTATTCACAGTGACCATAGGGAAAAGAAGACTCATCACTAAACCAAATGTTTTTAATAAATTCGGTTTTTTTTATTACTTTCCAGAAGCACTGGATGCACCGACACCTGTTGCTAAAGGACGCATTGACGCCTTTCGATTAATAGAAACTTGCCCAATCTGTATACTTTCAAACAAAACTCTAGTTTGTTGTCTTTTTTTTTATTTCCAACGGATTCAGTTTCTTGAAGTTTTAAAACCAAAACTCTTATGTAAACGTGGCTCAGCATTAAAAAGAAAAATCATTTCTACTTGTTCTTCCATAGAATAGACCATTTTCGAATAAAATAAATTCGAAGAAAAAATAGTCGCAAGTGATGGCACAAGCAAGCATGGTAAATTTTAAATGATTTAAAATATGCAAATTGGATTGAAGATTTTACAAAAAAGAGCAAAGACAAGTGTTGCATTATTAAAAAAAAATAGTACTAGATAGAATAGTGTTTTAATTTAGGCTTGAGATCAGGTACGTTTATTTTTTAATTTTTACTAGCAAATTTTCAACAGCCAGTCTTAAAACATTTTCTCAAAATTTTGCTAACATTTCATACTTAATTCTCATTAAGTTTGGTTTTTTATTAAGATTTTAAAGTGAACAAGGGTAGTCATTCAGGGGTGGGTGATGGTGATCCCCAAAATACCTCATCTTTATTCCTCGCGTTTTTGTTGAAATGTTATTTTTGTTTTTGATATCTTCGTTAGTGTAGAAAATATAGCTTAGTTACATTACAATCCCCAATGTGAGTCCCAAGGTAGTGTACCCTGATAAGAGACAGGCATCTAGGTACACCGCGATGATATTTATTTACGTGATTTCCGCACGCGTAGTTTGTTTTTGTTTGATTTGGATTAACGTTCCTTCACTTGTCGTTTCGCGCAATTTGGTTTTACATTTGATAATGCCACCATTATTTTATAATTTTTTATAAACTGATATAACGAGAACACAGGATTTTTCAATACCAACTTGTTGGGAAACCGGCCCCAACCCGGGTAATTTATTTTCTTTTCCAATGTTTTTAATTACTATAATAAACAGTAAGTAAATAAAGTAAAATTGTAAGATTTCAAAAAGTCACCCTGTATGAAACAACACTCATCAATATTACATGTTATTTAATTAATAACTTAACACTCTTAACAGCATTTTGAGATATCCGTTTTTATTTAATATGCAATTAAAAATTTTTTTAACCTTCAGATTCAGCAGCAACTTGTAAGCTATAATTTGTCAAAACGCCATCATTCCATTGATTCAGATGATCTGTATATCCGAGAAGCAGCTTTCGTGGCATACATTTTGGGTTAACGGAGTAAATTTTTATCTTCTGATGAATCTTAAGAAGGGCCTATAAAAGACGTTTAGGTATGAAGCACCAAAGTACATACTAAAATATATAATATAAGTACCTTGGAAACAATCTCTATGATGGTACTTTTTCCAGAAGTTGGTGGTCCTATTACAGCTACCCCCATGCGTTGCTTTAACTGTTTATAAAATTCTAAACATTTGTTCACCTAAAAATTAATAGCATACATAATAGACAATGTTGAAGAAAAAGTATGAATCAAATGTGTTTTTTGATTTCTAGATTTAAGTAATATCCACTTTGGCAGCAACTTTTTATTATCTAAAAATGGCGCTCGTAAACATAGTCAAATGACTTCCATTACCTGTATCATCAATAAAATTAAACTATTACCCAGTATTTGTTAAGTAAGCTGGCCAAATTCGAAAATTACTGTAAAATACTCATTACCTATCGCATACAGGGTGTTCCTTAATGACGTGCTAATATTTTAGGATGTGATTCCTTAAGTCATTTTATGAAGAAAAGTTCGTATAAACATACGTCCTAAACGGCTTAAATTTTTTGCTACAGGGTGTTGAATTTTTTCTTTTTTAATGCGTTTTTTGTAATATCTCCGAAAGTACTTTAGATAATATTTTTAATTTTGGCATGTGTTAAGAGGACATAAAACTACATGTTTTTGTTATAAAAGTTATTTTTTTGTCCCACCAGTGGCGTCCCTGCAAACATGTCGTCTGATATTTTTTAGAAAAAAAGTGGTACACCATGTGACATTTTTCCATGTGGATATTATTTCTAATTAGCCTGGTTAATTCTATATATAAAAATGGTCTCTTGAGTTTTTCTCCTCAGGCACACCGTTCTTAATTAAAATAATTAAATTAAATTAGCTCTACTATTTGTCTATTTATTATTATTAACATTGATAATGCAAAATTTTGTTTTATAAAAATTGTTGGAAATGGCCACCTTCACTTAATAGGCATGCTTTCGCCCGTCTTTGCATCGAATAGCGCACTCGTTTAAATATTCCAGGCGAATTCCGTATTGTTTCACAGAAGGCAATTATTCGCTCCCTTAAATTTGCTAAAGTGTTAATGGGAGTTTTATACACTAGAGTTTTAAGATGACCCAGACCCACAAGAAAAAATCCAAACTATTGAGATCAGGGAATCTTGCTGGCCATTGTTGAGCTCCTCCGCGACCTATCCAACGATTCGGATAAACTGCATCTAAATGGTCGCGAACGGTTTCACTGAAATAAGCAGGAGCTCCATCATGCATGTACCACATTTGATTCCTTAGCGCAGATGGTACATCTTCATAATTCTTCAAGTTACACAGGTAGTTCTTCTTGGAGGAAATGCAGATAAGACTGCCGTTAAGGCGTTAATTATGTTTTTAAGAACGTCACCGTTCCAGGATAACTAGATTTATGTGATCAAAAATTATTCGTCAATAGGTAGTGCAAAATAAAGCTTTTTAATTAAATTTTAATTTAATTTAATTATTTTAATTAAGAACAGTGTGCCTAAGGAGAAAAACGCAAGATACCATTTTTATGTAGAATTGACCAGGCTAATCAGAAATAGTATCCACATGGAAACATGACAGTAGCGTACCACTTTTTTTCTAAAAAATATCATAGGACATGTTTCCAGGGACGCCACTGGTGGGACAAAAAAATAATTTTTATAACTAAAACATGTGGCTTTATGTCCTATTAGCACATGCCAGAATCGAAAATATTATCTAAAGTACTTTCGGAGGTATTAAAAAAAACTCGTTAAAAAAGAAAAATTCAACACCCTGTAGCAAAAAATTTAAGCCGTTTAGGACGTATGTTTATATGAACTTTTCTTCATAAAATGACTTAAGGAATCACATCCTAAAATATTAGCACGTCATTAAGGAACACCCTGGATAGTGTGGCGTAATGGCGTGCATATTATGGTTTCTTTTTCTGGTTAATTATTTTTGGATACTTTTTACTTACCTGTCTATCAGCAACAACCAAATTTAAGTCATTATAACTTTCAAGTATTGCTTTTTTAAATTTTTCATCTTCCATGTTTTCTGTGGATATATCTTTAAACACGTTACTTATAATATCGTTGAATTTTATAGTGTCTAAAATCGTTAGTTTTGAAATTATGTCCATTTTTAACGTGTTGACTACTATAGCAAATTCGTCATGCATGGACAACTTAACCGATTCCTGGCTTGATTTATTAAATTCTTTAATTGCGCTTTGACAACTGGCAAGAACGGTTTTAATGGCTCTCAGACCCCAATCATAATGCCGCTGTTTGCTCATTAGTTTACTAAAAGGACATAAAAAAATATTCACTTTATTGACTCTATAGTGATGTTAATATTAAAACTCCAAATAATCGGCGTTTAAACAAAATAAAATTGCAAAAAGTTTTATGCATCCTCCTGGAATCAAACCCGTAACATCTCGATCACCAATCGAACGCTCTGCCAATTGCGCTACGAAGACTCTGAAATTGTCTTACCAACTTCGAACATAATATAACTTATTCAATTTTCCCTCGCGCATTAAAATTTGTCTGGTAAAGGAAACAGAAAGCCCTGGTCAAGGCTCGCTTGGATCTAATATACTGCGGGACCGTACGATAAATACAGTTGACGACAGATAATTTCGTACACTAAACTGTGACACTGTACATGCAACTTTTTTACCTTTATTACCTTTGTAACGTGTTAATTGTTGTCATGATATCTGTCAAAGTATTGTCATTATCTTATTTAATTTAAAAATGCCTCATTTAAGTAAATATTATTGAAAAAGCAAGAATAATATGTTTAGTAGAAATAGGATGGTCTTATGGAAAAATAGCTGATCATTTAAGAGTACCTATCTAGAAGTATTGTTCAAAGAATTGTAAAAAAATGGCGCTATCATTAAACACTTGAAAGGTCTGTTGGGTCTGGTTTAAATAATAGAAAATCATCAAATGAAGAAGACCGACATTTGGTGTAGTATTTAGGGCAAAATCCATTTTAAACTGCAGTATCCGCTATACAAGAAATCGAGCAGCTGCATCCAATCCGTTTTTAAAAAATAGTGGTAAGGAACAAAGAAATGGATTTGCTATGCAATATTTACCCGAAAATGATTTTTTTTTGGCAAAATGTTATCTTTTCCGATGAGAAAACTTTTCAGTCTACATACCGTGCGAGCAAAAATTATTTGCATCAAAGAGGGCTTGGATTAAAAAACGTAGGGCTTGGTTTGGATAAAGTTACCTACTTGTAACGGCTGTCAAAGATGATGGAATAACTGATTGATTGATACCGCTAAGCATTACGTCCTTAGATGCAAGGCCCTCTTTGATGCAAATAATTTTCGCTCGCACGGTATAATGGAAGGATTCGAGTATATAGACCACCAAATTCCCGATATGATGAGAAGTATACTCAAAAAAAGCAAACCAGTGGAAGTTTCTTCGTTAATGTGTGGGCATGGATAAGTGTTCAGGTGTATGTTGGAATATTGGTGGAACACTAAACAGTAATATATATCTTCAGATTTTGGAAAATGTTTTTCTTCCTTCTGCCGCGATAGGTTTTTATATTTCAGCAGGATAGTTATCCTGTGCATACTGCAAGAAATATAGAAAACAGGTTTAGACAAAACAACGTAACATGTCTGCCTTGGTGCTCAAGAAGTCCTGATTTAAATCCAATTGAAAATGTTTGGGGATTGATGGTAAAAAAATGTACAAAATAAATTTTAAACCACAGAATAAAATAGAGTTATTTGATAAAATAAAAGAAATTTGGGAAGTGCGAACTCCGGATCACACCAGAAGTATTATTTTGTCAATGCCAAGAAGATTACGAATAGTGTTAGAATCCAATGGAGCAGCAATTAAATATTAGTATTTTGTTTGTTGTTTGTTAATAAATTTACCCTTTTTGGCTTTATACTTTTGTAGTTTTCCTGGTATTATTTTATAATTTTCTTATTTCGCGGCTGTAATTTAAACACAAAAATATTAAGAAATAACCATTTTATTACTTATGGTAAAAAATCGTGCATACAATAATTTACAGCTATGTATATAGCTGGTATTCTATCCAGGTATAAGCAGCAAGGTGAGAAACCCATGTTACCCAATTTTGTTGTAATTGAGTTATGTGTGGGTGGAGTGTACGAATTTATATGTCGTCAACTGTACCGTCACGGGTAGTTTACTTGGCAGAGCGTGGCTGCCGCTGTGATAGTAAAATTGTCGTAAAATACGAATAATATTTTAGAGGTAATAGCAATAATACCCTAACAACCCAAGCTTGGCTGCTAGAATGAATTTTAAACTTAATAAAGATTAAGTTACATAGGAAAAGAATAATTGAGGAAGGTCATTCAATTGAAGAGCCGCAACTGGTTAATTACAATGTTCTCATACCTTGACATGTTAAAGACTTCAACAATCTTCTTTGCCAGAATATTTGCATGCTGATATCCATCACAATGTAAATATGTTCTCGCGATTTCTTCATGATCGGGATGAGTCATTACTACAGGTCGAAATAGTTGTTTCAAATTATCTGGTAATTTGTTTCTTCCTCCGTAACCACCGCCTGCAGGATTTAAAGTTACAAACACTCCACAATGCTTGTTGATTGCAACCTAAAAAATATAATTTTTCGATTTTTTTTTAAATTAAAGTTTTCAATGGATGAATAAATTAATATTTATTTGCTCATGTTTTTACAAAACAAAACCCAGAGGGTGTAGAACAGTGTCGTAGTTCACAATATTGTACTTAATAATCTTCCGTTTTTGGTTAAAAATTACAATTTAAAAAATAAAATTTATAATAAAATAAACCTAAAAGTTAAATAAAAAAGTCACATCAAATAATTTTGAAATGCTAAATAATACTTAATCAAACTAAAAATTGATTCAAGAAATATAAGAGACAAATGACAAAACATATACAAACATAAAAGAGACACATAAGTTAAAAACTCAATAATAGTAGCGACAGGATTAAAGCCTAGCATTCAATGCCTATATTTAATCTGCTTAAAAGAACAAAAATCATATTAACGTGTAATCACAAACATTTAAGTAATTTGTATAGCTACAAAAACATTTAAAGTTTATAAGCATGGTATTGACTGTTTACCAGGATCGTTGAAGAATTCAATAAAATTATTATTATTATTGACTAGATATTTTTTTAAGGTACCTACAATTAAGTTTATTCTTTGGTAAATTTCTAATTCTATCTGGAAAGCAATTAAAATATTTTATGATACAGTATTTTACATTTTCTTGTAAGTACGAAAAATTTTATTTGTCAGGTACAGTACAATCGCGATAATATGAATATGCACTTTTATGGACGACTCAGTAATATGAACATAATATTTTTTGCACTCTGTAGTATGAACAGTGTTTAATACCGGTAATATGAACAACTTTTTAAATCTTGTTTGTTTTTGTTTTGTCGCCTTAGCATTTCCTTCTTGATTTATTGTAGTACCTATATTATAATGTAGCTTGTGAAGTGAACATTAAATTAGTGTAGTGTTTATCTTCAGTGCTAAAGAGTGTTATACCTTGAATCGTACTTAATTTTATGCATTAATCAGTTCAAAATGGTTAAAGTAAAAGGAAAATCAAAATGCCTTTCTCTTTCCGAAAAAGCAAAAATCATAGAGGATGTTAATAAAAGCTGAAGGGTAGTGAAGAGATAGAAGATTGGAACAAGAACGCAATTGAAGACTCAAACTTGGAAGAAGGCGTAAATGAGAATGAAGAGGATGAGAGTGATCTTGAAATCCAAGACCAGCCAAGTGTTAAAATTAAGCATAATGAAGCAGTTGAAGCCCTCAGGATAGCAATAGAATGGGCTAAGCAGAATTGCTTAAACATAACGGAAATCGCGAGTTTAAAAAACATTCATGAGTAAGCTGTTTTAGCAAACATTTCTGCTAAAAAAACACAATCTAAATTAACTTCTTATTTTGCTATAAAAGTTTAGTTTAGTATCTTAAGTTAGGTTAATGTATCAATGCATACTATGTAGTATGCTAGGTATAATAATAATAATAATTTGTTACATGCATATATGTATTTATAGAAAAATTATTGTATTAAATACTAAATTATATCTCAGAAAAAAGTAATCCTCGAGCCGGGATCGAACCGACAACCTCTGTATTTAAATGTATTTTTTTGTAAACTTCGCTAATAAAGTTTTCTTTACAAGTGGAATAGAGCTAATTAAGTACACCACTGTAGGATATAAAAGATTTTTTTAAGTATGACAGATATATTTTTAATGTTTTTCAATACTTTATGATATGACATATGGTCGTTCTAAGTACTGCATTAACACCTTCAAAAATTATTTACAATTTATGTTGTTGGGATATTGCAGGTTCAGCTTCGATATATCTATGAATATTTGATGGAAAGCTGGGTGTATTTTTGTATTTAAAAATTCAAATGTTTTGATCAGTTTTAATTAAACCTGAAGAACGACTTGGTATATAACTATTCAATATTATAAATGAATACGTACTTACCTCTTGATTAGCTAGCTTGGTAACATTTAAGTTATTTTTTAGTGCCTCTTGGATCGAATGTATAATCATGGAAATTGCAGAAAGAGTGGTTTCGTCCAAACGATTAAACTCGTCGAAACATCCCCATGCTCCAGTCTTTACTAAGCCAATTAAAATTCTTTCCATGGAGTTGGCATCAATGCCCTATAAATTAAATTCATAAAAGTAAGTACATTGAAAGAATTGGGAAAAAATATATCAATTATATTGAGCAATAAAACAACTAGATGAAATTCTTATAATGTTATCATGTGTACGAATACGGCATAGAGAAAGACAGAGATGGGACAGGACCGTATCAGGATAACTACTATGGAACTAACCACAACAATATTCAAATTAGCAAAAATGTTTGTGGAAATGATTTAATGGTGAGCATCAATTTACCGCTTTATAAATAATTGTTTTGTTATCGTTATACATAATATGCATAAAGTACGGACCCGTCTACAATATTCCTGAAATATTTTCTTTATAAAAAAACAGAATTATAATTTTTAATAACGATGGATTACATAATATTTCCTCTATAATGTCGGGTTTGTTCGGTGATTAAATATTACCTCATCGCAATTAAACACTAAGACTTGTCTTCCCAAAATGGAACCTAGAGCTTTAACTGATTCTGTTTTTCCAGTTCCAGCTGGACCGTACGGATTTCCACCCAATCCTAAATGCATAGCCTGAAACAAAATGAAAACGTAAATTAAACAAATAACTATATGTCATTATTATTTCACATAATGGACTTTTTCACTAAATTTACACTTTTATCATATCGCATAGGGTAGACAAAATCAAAGTTCCTTCGGTTTTAGCTGATAAACACTCGCGAAACTCGCTATCTACGTCACAAACAAATTGACCAGTCTCTTTGAGTATGTTTCAGATATTCTTTAACTCGTACGAAAAGAGGTCTTTTTTTTCTCCAATGTACGATTCGCCACACTCGCAAGGGATTTGATAGATACAATTTTTTTTGTTTTCATTACGCGGGGTTTTACTTTTGTAAGAAATCTTCTAAGTGTATTTCCGGATTTGAAGGCTGTTTTGATATAAGAGTTTTTGGTTATCCTTCTAATCTTTTCAGAAATCCCCTTGACATAATGTATTGAAGAAATGCTTGATCCTTCTTCGTTTTTGTATTAGTTTTTACTTCGCGATTTTTAAGTTTTTAGATGGTATTAGTTACAAAGGTTTCAGGGTAACAATTCTGTTTTAAATAATTTTTGATGTTTAAAATTTCAATACTAAGGTCTTTCGAATTGTTGCAAACGTTAGATGCTCTGTGATAAAAAGTTTGATTTATACACTGAGGAAAATCACTCAATACAACTATTTTTTTGAATATATGTGTATTACCACAAGAAAAAATCCATATATCCCTAAAGTATTTCGTTTAGTCGCAATCAAGGACGTTTTTTGACAACAATATTGTTACGTGTGCTCAGTGCTTTTTTATGGTAACAGAATATCATATAACCATAACAATATGTATCCAATAAAGTGTTTTTAAAAAGTATTTTTTTAATTCCTATAAGGTTATCTTATTACCACAAAAATAAAAATAAAAACTAACCAATCTTTTATACCTATCTAAAATATACCTTTTAGGAACTAAACAGTTGCTTTTTTAAAACAAGGTGAAATCGTTTTGGTTCATTTTAATGCCATTTGCAGTGTTGTTAGTTTGTTTAGTGGTTGGTGGATTATAGTTTATAGTGGATGTTTGATGGCCATTGAATTAATACATTTTTTATATTCTAATAATTTCATATAGGGTGGTGTACTTTTAGTGGAACGTTATATAATAGGTGTTGTGGCGGTGTGTCCCCAAATTCAGGTAGGTACAATTATTTTACCAAATTTATACTTAATAGGTAACTCATGTTTATCACATTACTCTACTTAGGTACCTACAAAAAATCGTTGACTTAGGTGAGTCTTTAAATTTTGTTAGGCGAGAAATTAATTTTTTCAGAAATACAATACAAATTTAGGGGATAGAATCGGAAAACAATCTGAGTTTTTGAGATATTTCTTCCCCGTTCTAAATTTTGCAATGCAAAATCGCATTTGTTAGGTTTTCTGATACCTATTAATTAAAAAAATGGCTAAAAAGGGTCATGTTCCTAGAACTTTGATACTTTCAGATCAGTCAGATCCCCCCGTTATTAAACAAAGTTTAACATACAATTTTTATCAAAAATACTGCCCTAATAAGTGCAGAACGGAAACTTAATGGCGGCCATGATCGGAATGAATTAAAAAATATAAGTAATAAATATAATTATTGGTAAAATAATTGTACCTAACTACCTGAATTTGGAGACACACCGCCACAACACTTATTGTATAACGTTGCACTAAAAGTACACCACCCTATATAGAATTATTAAAATATAAAAATTTTATCAAATCAATAGCCAAAAACAACCACTATAAACTAATCCACCAACCACAGCCATTTTGACGAAGGAGCTAAAAAAAGGAATTTAGTAGTAGCTAGGTGGACTAGCTACAATAAAAATAAAATTATTTTATAGCTGGTTGGTTATTTTTAGGAGTAAAAACCGATACTTTTCTAACACCTCAATTAATCACAAAATCATTTTTCTTTACCACTGCATTATATATTTTTTATGGCAATACAGTTAACAGCAAAAGAATAATATTTAAAAAACGACCATGTTGAGGTTAAAGTCATTTCAAAAAAAAAGAACCTTGTAGCGACAACAGAGTTGTTTTTTCGGCGCCTATTTAATGCAGATTTCTTGCTACTGCGAATGGATTTCTAGCTACGGCTAATAGAGTTTTCTCTCAGTGTACACTGTTTTATGGAGTTTGTTATGTGATTAAGGTATCGTCCCGTGTGAGTGATTTTTCTGTACACTGAAGATTTTTATGTTTTTAGCACTTCGTTTGACGAGAACATCGAAAAAAGGTAGAGTGGAATGTTTCAAAGTCCACACTCCAATAAGCACGTAGGCGGAGTCATCAAGCTTCATTGCACATGGATAGTATTTAAGACAGTAGCCTTAAAATTATAATTTAGTTTACACTTGAAAACGGTTAGAGATAGGTACTAACTAACCGAAACGTTATATTAAGTAACAAAATAACGACAATAGAAGTCCGACAAGGTAATTTTTTGATTTATAATTTATAGGTTTACTTTTCCAAAAAACCTTTTCCAGTATTTCTGAGTTTTTTTATTGTTTAGCAACAATGAAATAAAAGGTTAAAAAAAAGTTGTATACTCACTTGAGTGAGAGTTAAAAAGCACTGTTCAACTAACGGTGTTCTAACCAGTTGCTGGTCATTTCCCAAATACTCGTAGGAATATTCCATATTTGCTTTAGCCATTTTAAGTGTTATATCTCCTCCCGAGTTGGCATAATACCTTAAATGTAAGAATTAATTAGATGGTAAATAAGTACAGGGTATTTGTCCCTTAAAAGTTTATACCAAATAAATAAGTATACTTTATTCAAAGTCAGTGTGATGACATTCCATACGGCGGTAAACAGTCTCAAAGAGTTACCGCCGTTTGGATACGTACGGAATGATTGGAATGTCATCCCACTGAGTTTGGATAAATTATACACAGTTAGATTTATGCAGCAGTGACATAGTGACAAAGACACACACACACTAAAGAATACCAACACCTCTTACACGAAGTACATTAAATTTCATTAAAAAAAAAAAATTTTAAGTTGTCAATGAATATAAGTAGGTATTTAAAATTAACATATTATATATCTGTGACTTTACCGAAGTTGTTTCTGCCAAATCCAATTTGATAGATTGCTGACATTTTTGTTTAGGAGCTCTTGTAAAATTCCGATATGATGAATTGTATCTAGAAGCAGTGCTTTATGTTTTAGTTCTAATACTGTATTTTCATTTGTTTTTCTATAGCTATTTGCAGTAGAATTTAATTCCATCGAACCTAATTCACTTAATTGTGCCTAAAAGTAATATCACAAGTCACATTTCATTACAATAATTTTAAAAATGAATACAGGTGCTTAACTAGCTCATTAAACAAAATTCGATGCCTAACACGGCGGCAAACTATATTATTTACTTTATTTTTGCTTAACTATTTATTCAATAGAATAATTTAAAAATTTAAGAAAATTAAAAAAATACAAAATTTTTAAAAAAATTGAGAAAATGAAAAAATTGAAAGAAATTCATACCTTGTATTTTGCTAGCAAACTTGGTAAACTCAGTCCGCTTATGGCCTTTTCACAATTTATTGTAAACCAAACATTATTAGATAAACAAAGGATTTGTGAAGGATATTTTAACGGATCGGGTGCTTGATTTTCTCTTTGACATTGAACTAACAATTGTTTTAACGTAGATTGCATCTCCTGGACGAGATGTTTTAACCATCCCTAAAAAATAAAAACCATTTTGCATACTAAAGAGAAAAAATAATTGCATGAAGAAAAAAAATCTTCTACACTAAAGAGGTGTGACATCTCTTTGGGAAGCAATATTAATGAGATTAAAGTACGAAATGTCATCAAAACTTTAAGAAAATATTTTATAACTGGGTTTACCAAAATTGATGAAAAAATGATCCCATACTAAATTGAAACATTATTGTAGTGTTAAAACCATATTTCTTTTTTTTTGCAATAACACAAACACTTCTTGTTTTTTGTTTTTTTTGTAAAATCTTCAATAAAATTTCCATCTTTAAAATCATTTAAAATTTGACGTGCTGTATGTTCTGTATGTAGATTTATTTCGAAGTTAAATTAATTCGGGAATGGTGTATCCTTTGGATGAACGAGTAGAAAGCATTTTTCTTTATGGTGCTCAGTGCATGCGCTATTTGAAAACTGCCATTTTAAGGAAAGGCATACTGACAAAAACGTCAGCCACGTCTACATAGGAGATTTGTTTTCAAGATTTCAAGAAACTGGATCAGTTGGATTGAGGTTATTAAACAAGTTTTTATAAATCCAAAGGTGTCAATGCGTCATTTAGCAATAGTTATCAGCGTATCCAGAGATGCTGTTAGAAAAGTACTGAAAATTCATAATAATCACCATTACAAAATGAAGATTTTGCAACAGCTTGGCTACGATTGATGATCCGGAGAAAAGAATCCAATTTTGAAAAACCGTGACATTGAGAATTGAAGCAACAACCCAATTTATTAAAAACAATTGTTTTAGTGATGTCGTTTTTTCTAAATGGTCATGTGAGTAACCGGGACTGTCGCTACTGGAGTAACGTTATTATTTCTGTTTAGAACCAAATGGAAATAATTTTAAGCAAGTAACAAAATAACTAGGTGTATTCAGGATAAATCATAACAAATATTCAAGCTAATGTAGACAGCAGAAAAAAATGCTGTTTACTATCCTTAGATCTGTGTAAGGCTTTTGACACCGTAAACCATGATATTTTATTAAGAAAATTATACATAATTGGGATAAGGGGAAATACACACAAAGTTATTTAAGCCATCTTAAACAATTTGTTCAAATTGGGAAAAGAAAAAGTTCGGAAAAAGAAATAATATGTGGAGTTCCACAAGGATCAATATTAGGTCCGTTATTATTTTTAATTTACATAAATTCCGTTTCCAAATTAAACCTAAAGGGCAATATAAAGCTATTTGCAGATTATTTAACAATTATTTATTTTGCTGAAACTCTTGCAGAAATGTATTTTGATATTAATAATGATTTAAAAATACTTCTTTCTTGGTTTCAATCAAATAACCTTTCGTTAAATATTACAAAATCTTCTTTTATGTTGATAACTAAAAATAAAATAAATTCCATCATTAACCCCTTAACATTTAATAATGAAAATATTTCAATAACTACAAAGTTTTTAGGATTTAGAAGGAAATTTTGAAATTTTTTTTTGAACCTGGAAATGCCATATCCAGTATATTATCAACTCGATATATCCTTTGGCTGTTTTGTACAGAGCTAGATATTTCATTCCTTTGAAATACTTAAAAAATATATATTTTTCATTAATATATTCAAAATTACAATACTTAGCTTTTGCATGGGGAGCTGCTTGTTTATCAAACTTAAAACCTTACAAAAATTGCAAAATAAAGTTATTAAATGTATACACAAATTGCCACATTTAGAATCAACTGTTAATCTATATAGAACGAAAGAGTATTTACACGTCCAAAACATTTATATATTAAAATTTTTATTCTAATTCACTCTATTTTAAAAGAAAATAAATCAAACATAACACTTCGGGAGAATAAGACATGATCATAACACCAGACGTTGTATAAATTATCAAACTATACCAGTAAAAAGTAATTTCGGGAAAAAAATGGCTTTTATATGACGGAATAATAAAATAAAACAATCTTCCAAATAATAACTTTTAAAAAACAATTAAAGATATATTTACTAAATTAAATTATTTATACCATTTTTTTAAAATTGATTCTTCCATTTTTTTTTATTGTTATTTTTTTTATGGGTATTATTTTCCATATTATGTTGTTACTTTCCATGTAATGAACTGTACAAATTAGTTTGGAAAAATGACATTTTGAAAGTTATTTGAAAAAAACAAAAACAAATATTTCGGTTATTTAAAAAAAATTGTTTCAGACTGCAAAGTGTTTTAATTTAAGCTTGGGATTATTTTTCATCATTTAGTTTATTTTCATATTTTTCCAGCCGAATTGTGCAAAAGCCAGTTTTAAAATATATTCGCAAAATATTGCTAACATTTTGTATTAATTTTGGTATCCTTGAAAATAATTTTTGATGAGCTTACCAGAGAGGTGTCATAAATGGGGTAAGTACCTAGTGCAATTTAAGATCTTAAAGTGGACGAGGGTAGTACTTCATACTTCACGGATGGGTGAGAGTGGTCCGCAAAAAACCTCATTGGATACAAAAACAAAACAAAAATTAAGACGATGCGAGCTGAATGGGTTAATAAAAATTTATTTATGTTGGAAAAATCTTAAGTAGGTACCTACCTCGATTGGGCCTCTAATATCTATTGAGTTTTCTAATTGGACAACCTCCCCTTGAACGGAACATATGGCTACAATATTTTCCCCGCTCGAATTAAGCTTTACCGAATTAATGCCAGCAAAGAGCTTCTTGAGTTGCGCCTGAATGACTTGCTCCTTTGTAGACTGTCCGATAATTTCTAATAGGTCATCGTCATTCAAAAAGAGAAATCGTGGAAAAGCTTCTCGTTTTTCCTAAATATATGGATCAAAAAATTAGGTGCAAAGTAAAAAATCGGGAGAATTAACTGGAGGAGGAGAGGTGGCGCATGCTATATTCTAGATATGGACGTGTCTATTCGACTGTACAGGGAGATGTTTATTCTAGAGGCGGGTTGAGACTTCGTGTCACTGCTTCGCCCTTGTCACAGTCACGTCCTGGTCCGCTTTCATAAATATCGCAGTGATATTTCGAGGCAGTGAGAGCAGTTTACATCACATGCAAGAAAGGAAGCAGACGCAACCAATTAGAGTCTGGTCTGGCACTGTCACTCATTATTGGAATTTACAATGCTGACTGACTGCCATCTATTCTCGTTTTCTCTAAGCTAAGCTACCATCATCAACTTATTATAAACAATAATAGTAAAAAGCAGCATGCCATGCGCTTTCCTGCTATAGAGAATTCCTCAGGAAAATCGCTGCTCCTTGTCATAGTGACACAGCCGGAGCAGTCGCATTGTGTCACTATTCCTTAAAAATCGCATACTGGCCACCTCTAGTTCATATCTTCGATCCGAAAAAACTTTCGTACTAAAAGTTAACATATCATCCGTTGCTGGTTAAATGTAGCTTTTAGCGCCGCCTCTCAGTATAGCCCAATAGAACCTGAGAAGACGCTCGTTTGGACTTTGTATCATACTAGACAGTCTACTTGCTTGGTACGTAGTGGTAATGTAAGTATTATGCCAGAAGATTATTTTTCTAATCACCTGATAAATCCTTATACAAAACGAGTGTCTGCTCAGATTGCATGGGACTATTCAGACCACTGAGAGGTATCGAAGGTATGAACACCTACCCTGTTCTAACGAGAACAACATAGTGGCCTTAGGGGATAAAAAGGACTTTATCCGTCCTCTCCTCAGAAAACTATAAAATAAGTCCTCTACGCAAAACTTGCCTTTAAAAAATTGTTTAAACTATGCTGACAACGGGCCAGTTGATCCAATATATTTACAGAAGT
The DNA here is from genome assembly GCA_963969555.1 of Polydrusus pterygomalis. Lineage (NCBI taxonomy): Eukaryota > Metazoa > Arthropoda > Insecta > Coleoptera > Curculionidae > Polydrusus > Polydrusus pterygomalis. The sequence goes on from OZ018379.1 coordinate 30,721,882, forward strand.
GGATTTTAAATTTGGGTAATTGCTAAGTTCAGATACCCTGGTATTATTTGAAACATAAGACATCATTTTACGAAAGTCTCTATCCAATCGAGTAAATTTGGCCTTTTCTTGAGGTATCGTTCCGCGATCAAATATGGGTTCTAGATAAAGCCACCTAAAAATTAAATAAATTAAAATTAATTTTATTTGATTGTTTTAAATGCTTGACTTTCAATTTAAAATCACTTGTGTAAAAATTCGTTTTCTTTCCTATACACAAAAAGTGTAATGTTAATTTATGACAGACATTCATTTAATAATAATTTAACTAAAACAAAATTTATGACTTTTTCTTGTTATAAAGATACTCAGCCGAATAGTTTAAAAGAAATTAAAATTCATGATTTAAATTGTTTAGAAATATCAGATATAGTTAAAATTAATTATGCTAACTGTTCTTGCAAAAGTAAAATTAAACAAGTTTAATTTATAAAATATTTAAGAATATTGATTGACCAAAATTTAAAATGGGATCATCAAATTAACACTCTTACAAAAAAATTAAGAAACACTTTATGTAAATTTAGACTTTTAAAAAAGATTGTGAATCAAAAACGTTGTTTAATGTTTTATTATGCACTTTTTCAATCAATTCTTTTCTATGGTATAATTGGTTGGGGAAGTGCATATGACTCGAATTTGAAACCGCTTATAACAATACAAAAATATGTTTTAAAAATAATATTTAATAAACATATTTTGTTTCCTTCAAAAATACTATTTGTTAATAATAATATTCTGAGCTTAAAACAACTTTATTACAAAACGTCCATTTTATATATTATATATAAAAATAAAAATTTATTACATAACATTACTCATATAAATATACCAAACAAGACAAAAAACAAATCTATGTTTATGCTATGATAATTTTAATTTAACACTTTTAAAAAATAATGCTTTCTTATTTGTTGGCATTAAAATTTTTAATATATTTACCTACTAATTTAAAAACTATGAGTTTTTTGACATTTAAAAGAAAATTAAAATCATGGATTATGCAAAATTACATAAAGGTAAGCCAACTTATATATAGGGAATATAATAATAATACTAAATATTACAATTTTACAAATACTATAATTTCTCCCTTATTTATAATTTTTTCTTTTTTTTTTGTTTAAATATTTTTGAATTACTTACTTATATTATTTTTAAATATATTTATGATGGTGATTAAAATTAATAATATAAATGGGTGTATATTTTTTCATTACAAAATCGGACTGATTTGTTAATCTATGGTTTTGTAATAATGCTTTCATTGACTTTATTTTTAATAAAAAAAAACAATGTTATTGATTTTTAATATTATTATAAAAAAACCTGCAATAAATAAATTCATAATTCAATCACTTTCATATCATGATTTATAAAATTTTGAAAATCAATAGTCACGTGAACCTGTCGTTAGCTGTGATTTGTTACAACCGATCTTTATGACCCAATAATATTTGTCTACTGTGAAACAAAATGCAGTTAACAACTTTTTACATTCGTGTTGCAGTAATATGTAGTGCAATAAAACGGTGTAGGTACATACTTTTTCTGAATTTGAGCCAATAAATTGATATATTCATTTAATGCTTCCAGCTTAATTTCCCAGTTATTTGTCGCTTCAACAAAACCGTCCAAATTAGCGGAATTTTTAAGCGATTGCAGTAGTATCTGGTGATCCGAAATCTAAAAATATTTTAACATCGTTTGTACAAAAAGTCAAATACTTGTATTCAATTATAGGTCTACACTTTTTCAGTATAAACCGACTTATCAATGTTAAGTATTTATAAGTATCGACCATTTATCAGCAATAAATATCCAGCGAAGTTGGGCGGTGGTCTTGAATATTTGCTAGTTTACTTAGTATTTATTTTAACCATTATTTATTATAAGTCATTGACTAAAAGCTAGCTTCCAGATATAAGAAAGATACGTTTCATTGTTCCGACAAAAAAAAAACTGGTGGGAAAGAAGACGTCCAAAATTATGGGAATGTATATAACCAGTCTTGTATTCCAAAGGTGCTTGAGAGTTAAGTCTAAGATCAACTAAATTAGATGTGCTAGGGTATTGTTGTTTATGAACAGCAGTGTTTCATGACAAGTAAGTTGACTGTTACTAATTTGGTGACCAACGAGTGAACAAGTGTGATCTGTTGAATGCTTTGGAAAATGGATATTAAGTTAATCAATTTAAGCTGATTTTCCAAGGAATTTGACATAATTGATCACATCCTCCTGCTGGATAAATTGTGTTCTTTAAAGTTTATGGAATTTTTTTTTTATCCTGGCTAAAAAGTATGCTTATGGGTCGTAATCAAATAGTAAACACACATAGGTGGTGGTGTACCTATAAGAGTATAGACGTACCTTTAGGAGGGGAAATGTTCTACAAAGCTTTTTATCATGTTTATTAATAATATTGGTCGTGGATTGAGTGGTTACAGTTATCTAAGTTTTAACGATGATATGAAACTGTGACAACCAGTTCAGATTACAATAATTGACTGCATAGTTTTACAGAATAATCTGGACCCTATTGTTGCTTGATATAATGGCAATGATTTGTCTACAAATGCTTAAAAGTGTAGCACACTATCCTTGACCAAAAGAAAAAATATAAGCCTACAATATAAATAACTAAGACCTAGTACCAGTGCAATGCAGGATACTGACCTCATTTATGACTTCCTTAAATTCTTTAATAAGCATAATTTCTTTTCCTGAATGGTCAGTGTGAGAATACAATAAGAATTTACATTGAATTCCCCATTGATCAATGTCTTTTATTGTTTGACGGATTACAATCTCGCTGGCGGCTTTTTTGTTTAAATCCTGGAAATCACAAAATATTAGTTTTTAATAAAACTGCTTTAGTTAGGTTTAACAAAATTACCTGTAAATATTTAGCATGCGTTTGGAGATCTTCAGATTTCTCTAGAAAATCTAGTAGCTGCAACTCATCAATCGGTTTTGCTTTAATCTTTAAAACATTAAACAGATCATTCCAATGTTTTTCTATGAAATCTTCACCTTTTACGTATTTTAATAGCGGTACTATATTCTAAAATATATATCTAACATTAAAGATGGTAAACAATAAAATGAAGACAAATTTAAAACGTTTCAGGTTGCTATGTGGCATCAGGATGACCTATTTAGAGAAATCGCGTTACCAATAACACCGGATCCGTAAAATTGCAATTTTGTCGTGGCTACATAAGACCTTCTCTATCAACGAACTTATATTTAAAATATATTAATATCACCTTGTACTTTTTAAAATCCTCTAAAACTACAGTAACAAATGGTATTTCTTCATTAAGTTTAAATCTTGCTTCCCACTTTTTAAAAAAATCATCCAGATCATACAGTTTCTTTCGAAAGACAATCCAGTACTCTTCGGTAATTGTTTTAAATTCTAAAAATATACTTTATGTAAAAATAGGATTTATATTTGTACCTTCATAAATACAAATAAGTTTATTAGCCAGTTTTTAAGCTTATTTACTTATTTCCAAAAAAAGGTCCTATAGGCATCTTCACGCAAGATTTATTGGCTCTAAATTAAAAAATATGCTTGCTAAGAAAATGTTAATCATATACCAAAGTATTGTTACAATAGTTAAATAAAAGTATATCATATCCCAAAATGTTGTAGACCATTAAATTAATTTTTGTTGTTTAAAATAATGAGTTCATAAATTAATTTTTCTTAGCACAATAAATTGTTTTTTAATCATACCTTTATTGAATTCTTCTAGTATTGACCAAGCAGCTTCTTCCTCGTTTAGTGCATTTTCTATTTCACTGATAATTACTATATCTGGTACATCCATATTGAATTTATTGTAATGTTCACTGCAAAATGTAGGTATACAATATATTTAAAAGTTTAAAAATAATGTTATAAATTTTGTTGCTTTTTAGCACCATTTTACTTATCTTAAAATATGAGAGAGTTTTTAAAAATGTATGTATGCATTGATATTAGAAGAGTTTTAAATTATTGGAAACATTGTTAACATAATAATATATAATAAAACCAGCAATGGTCCCAATATAGATCCTTGCGGAACCCCTGTCGAAAAATTTAGTTGGTTTGATACAGTGTCCTGAAAGCAGATACTCTGGCGTCAACCACTCAGATATTAGTCCCCAAAAGCTTAGATTTCTAGCTTATGCAACAGTATTTCATGAATAATGCAATAAAAGGCTTTGGTCGAGTCAAAGAAAACTACCGCGGCTCATTCTCCATCATTGAGCCCCATGAATAGCTCAATTATCAAAAGAATGAAAGCTTTTTCAGTGCCCGTTTTATTTTAATTTCAAAATCTTGTGTACCTATCTAATAAATTCTGGATAATTTTATAGAATACGTCTAATTCGAGGACCGTCGAAATTCTGGCGGTGGGTTTGCTCTACCTTTAAGATAACCATATTTCAAAATTATTAAAATTAAATACACCAATAGATAGATCTTACCTACTCTTAAAAAGTAGTACCTACGACATTTAAAGTTGAAAAAAGCATTAGAAATAATAAAAAATTTGGAGCCTTGTAGGCAAATGAGATTGAACTGTAGGTGTTTTAGCTTTGCATTTAATTTAATTTATTAAATAATCATACTTTATACTTACATTAATTGGTCCTTTTTTTTAAGTACGCCATTTAACTCAGATCTTTTTATTTTAACTGCCTCAAATAGTTTATATACCTCGTCAATAGTACAGTTATTTATTTTTAAAGACTCATAATTTGCATCGTTTTGATTCCACTTAGCTTCAAACCGCTCAGTTTCTTTCAATAGATTTTCTTTTTCTATGTTCAGAGATGTCCTAATCGTTTCTAACTAAAATGGAAATAATATAAGAAAATGTACGCGAATTTAAAAAAAAATATATTAATGCCTATAATATGATTAAGAATTATTTTTAGTAGGATTAATTTTTTATCTAGTGGATGTTACGCTTAAAAAAGAACGAAACAATACTTAAAAGTATATTGACTTTATTTGATCACTGTTATATTCGGGAAATGCTCTACGGATGAACACAAATAAAAAATAATCACATCGCAAGTACACACAAGTTGACTTGTGCTTTAGCACGTCTATACTTAAATAAGTTTTACCTGTTTTGCCATAATGTGTTGGTGATTATTCATAAGGCTACATAGTCGCTCCCATGCACCCTTTAGTCTATTTACCGAATCAACCTGTTCTCGTGACCAACTTGCCAATGTTTGATATTTTTGTAACATTTCTTTGTAGATCACCTCCATCTGCAATGTGTTCAAAAGTTATGCAAAATAAAAATGTAGATGCTTTTAATAAATAGCGCAAGGTGTTACGCTATCAGATAAGTTTATATAGATAAAAAACTAGGTAAGTTGATTTTATATGTGTGGTGCAGGACAGAATGCAAGCCAAGTTTTATGTCTTTACTTATTATATGTTAGGAAATGTCCTTGTTTTCTCAAAAGCCGCACGTTGAACGGTGTTTTATTTTAAAACATACCATACCTCCGAATGCGTGTTAGTGATATTGGTATAATTCAGGCCAGTTTCTCCAATTTCATCTAAAGTAACCGGTTGCTTGGTCAGAGCTGCCGTAGATGGATCAACGTAATTTTGTAGGTTAACTATGTGTTCAGCGATTGAGTCCTTTAGGGAAAACACCAACTGATCCCAGTAGCTTCTATTATGTGACTCTAGATCTGATCTAAGTCTTGACAATCCAATAGTAAAACATCCCACTTTTTCTTCAGTGCTAAAATATGAAATTAATGGACAAACTATTAGTTAGGTTAGCTATATTAGAAATTGGACGTTAGTTAAAAAACACTAAAATCAGCTATGAAATCCTACCATACTGGTAAAATACCAGACTCATCATACGTAAAGCCTTGCTAATGCAAGCAACCACTTCCCTAGCAATATACAGGGTTTTTCCATATATTTTGGAGCACCCCTGGAGCTTTTATTTGAAGACCCAGAAAAAACTTTAAATTACCAAAGTTGCATGATTTCTCCTGAACTGCCAGAATTTGTTATCGGGCAAAACAAATGAACATCGTAAATTTGTTTAACAATGCCAATGTCGATTTTTTTAAATGGAACACCCTGTATATTAATTTTTTTTTAACTCCTCACTCTTTTCTGATTCCAAATATGTATATATGTTTGTTTCATAAATTATTATCATTATTTATATTAATTATTATTACTGAATAAGCATTGTTCTAGCATGTTTTCCTCACACCAATATAGATTTTCTAATCCGCAATATTTTGAAATGAAATTTTGCCTAAACGACTAAAGTAAACATATACATATTTGAAATCAGAAAAGAGTGAGGAGTTAAAAAAAAATTAATATACAGGGTGTTCCATTTAAAAAAATCGACATTGGCATTATTAAACAAATTTACGATGTTCATTTGTTTTGTCCGATAACAAATTTTGGCAGTTCAGGAGAAATCATGCAACTTTGGTAATTTCAAGTTTTTTCTAGGTCTTCAAATAAAAGCTCCAGGGGTGCTCCAAAATATACGGAAAAACCCTGTACATCGCCGGTCAAGTTAAAATTTTTAGGTGGTATTTCTAAAACATAGAAAATTACCGTAATACTTGGATATATAAGCTTACCTTGGCAATTTAGCAATTTCCTGGCCAAAAGTTTTTGATGCCCTAAACAGCAAATCCCAGTGTTGCCAAGATGTAAGTTTCTTGGTATCTAGGTGGTCTAACTGCAACCAGGATTGCCAGTGGTTTCTTACCGAATCGAGCTGAATAAATAATTTTTCTCTTTCTTTGGAGATATCCTCAATAGCACCTTGATTTCTAAAAAGGTACAAAAGTTAACTTAAAGTTAATCAATTTAGTAAAAATGTATACTACCTCTCTATGATTTTCGAATAAATATTTTCTGGCATATTGGAGATTCCTTTAAACGTTTTTGGAATATGTAAATACTTTTTTATTTGTTGATCATATATTTGCTCCAAAGTTTGTTTATTTGGAGAGAAATCCAAACTCAAATTTCTGTAAACCAAATCAACTGATATTTCTTCTAATCCAAGATGTAACGACTTTAGATTCCGGATGTACTCTTTTTCTAAAACCTCGCATATTTTACTATCAATTTCAATTTTCCATGATTGAAGATTTTTAAAACCTTTATTTTCTACATTGGATACAATATTTTTTATATTAGGAATTGTTTCATTCCATCTTCCAATTTCTTTTATAAGATTTGCGTGTTCGAGTTCTTGAATCTAAAATTTTTAAGCAAAAATAGTATTTACTATATATATTTAGGATTAATTATTCTTACCTTGTTAATTATTTCAATATGACATGTTGCTAGCAAATTGTTGCTCCAAGATAATTTCTCTACTGTCTTTTTTAAAGTATCCACATATCTTTTAACCGATTTCTCATCAGACCACGACACCACCTCTTGTTCTTGAACAAGTTGTGACAATTCAAGAGCGCTGGATAACATCATGGGTTTTTGACAAGGAATCATACGATCTCCTATTGTATTGTGAAAATTAGCAATCTAAAAATATTTATTGGTTAAAGACGGTTTATTTATTATTATTATAAGGAAAATTCATTAGAAATATTGAATTAATTGAATTTTTGTTAATACTAGTTCTCGATAGGACAGGATTAGTATATTGTTTAAATATAAAATCTCTTTTCTAGGATCAAAAGTAATATCCAGTGAAATGCCCATGGAAGTGATGAGAACATCTCACATTATTTTGCTTACATTATATTGCTTATATCGCTACAATATGTAGTAAGAATTTAAAAATTATATAAGTAACAGGTCACAAAAACAAAAATATCAAAAACATATTCAAATAAAAAAATAAATAATATAGGAGTTCCTCAAGGAAGTATACTAGGTCCAATATTATTTATTTTATACATCAACGATATGCCGTTAGTTTTAAAAATGTGTAAGTTACAAATGTATGTTTGCTAATGACAAAAGTAAATAAATTAAAATTAAATATCTCAAAAACTAAATGTATGGTTATGGGTAATAATTTAAATTGTCAAAATATAAATGAATTAATGGTGAAAAATTGGAATTAGTAAATAGTTTTAAATATTTAGGGATAATCATTAGTTTAAAATTAAAATTTTTTAATTATTTTGAAAGTATTATATCGAAAATTGCCGGAAAAGTAGGTTATTTAAAAAAAATCAGTTTTAATTTAAGTTTGTTTTCTAAAAAAACTGTATTTAATACTATTATATTACCACATTTTCTTTATTGTTCTTCCATTTTATATTGTGCTAGTGAGGAAATATTTGATAAATTGCAAATTTTACAAAATAAGACAATGCGGATTATTTTAAATTGTGACAAATATACAAAAATTAATTTTATGTTGAAAAATTTAGATTGATTGAATGTTAGAAATTTAAGTTTTTATTTAGTACCTATGTATCTTTATACATAAAATTAAAAATAACTTATTGCCTGATTGTTTAAAAAAATTTTGTTCTTTTAATTATGACCATCATAATTATAAAACAAGAACTAATCAAAATTTTTATGTGGATAGAGTGTCTAAAACATCAGCTTATAAATCTATTTTTTATAAAGGTTTGATAGAATATAATAATTTGGAAAATTCTATTGAATCTCAAAAATCATTAAAACTGTTTAAAAAAACTTAAAAATTACATTTAATTAAAAAGAAAATGATACGTAATATTTAATACAATTTGCAAAATGTTTAATGTTTCTGTGTGTTTTTGTTAAAAGAAGGTTGCGTTTTAAAATTTAAAAATAAATCTATAAAAATGTGTTAAAAAAATGTATTAAAAAATATTTAATTGTAGCTTTTTGCTAAATAAAACATGTTACTACTACTTACCAAAAAGTAGTGGCAAGGACGATTAGGTTGAGTTTATTTTTAAATATAAATACCTGTTCTAAGGTCCGGGCATACTTTAGAAATTTTTGGGCATGCGCGGTGGTTTCTTGTATTAAAGATGGTAGGTGGTATCCCATAGCTTTTAGTTGTCTTACTTCAGAAATCAATGTTAGCAGCTTTGCAGGGTAATTAACTTTTAAAAGTTTGTCTTTATAAAACTGAATAACCGGATCTGCTTCCTTTAAACTAAAATCACAACTTAATTATACAGTGTGTTCCTGGATGGACTTAACTATACTCCTTATTTATTCTGTATTATAGAAAAACAAAACGTTATCCATAAAAAGTTTATACTTTAATAATAATATTTTTACCTCAGACGACTATTATTAATATCTGTCGTAATCTCAAGACTCCACGCATCAAATAGTTCATTATGCTGTGTTTTTAAGTCATTTTTTACACCAACTGCAAAATCTAGAATATTCTCGTATCCATCCAAGTCGTTTAGAATTTTCTTGGTAATAAAAATCACTTCGTCGGCTTTAGCTTCCAATTGCCGAAGAACAATAATTTCTGTAATTGTTTCTGAAGCTTCTTGTTTTACTGATATCCTCGATACTTCTAGATTGGATTGGTTTTGTATTTGAGTCACGTACTCATGTAGGGCATTTAATAGAAATTGGCGTTCTGGGTACAGGGTTTTCTTTAAGACAGGACGACTTATCAGTTCCGAATACCGGGTAAATTCATAAATAAGCTAAAAATTGATTAGTAGCGTAACAGAATTATATGTTATGTAGTTTTTACCTATATAACTGGTTAAGGATAAAAACTTCGGAAAGTAGCGTTTGTACACGAATTTTATTTTTTTAGTGGCGAAGATTGAAATTCTACCATTTGGAATTACGTCTTAAGTAAACTACCCCATAGGTTACTTTTCGAAGTTTTTATCCTGTACCTTTTTTCCCTCGGGTTTTTGGGAATTCGTACCGTGCGAGCAAAAATTATTTGCATCAAAGAGGGCCTTGCATCTAAGGACGTAATGCTTAGCCATAGAGTTTAATACCTGTTGGGTGTCAGTAACAACCTGATTTAACAATCAATCAGTTATTCCGTAATTTTTGACAGTCGTTACAAGTAATTTGATTCATCGCTAATTTTTCCAATTTCTTGAACAATTTGCACAATGGGCTTTACGGAACAGCACAAAACATTCATGGTTGAAACGTATTTTCGAAACGGGGTTAGAATAAATTGTAAGTGGCAATACAATCCGGGTTTGTGCATGGACGATTTTCCTAACGTTGCTTTTATTGCTGGGGATTTTTATCATTTATGCAACCAACATACATGACTGTTATCCACACAGAATAAAAAAGTAGGTTATCAAGCTATTTTTCCTCTGCGAAAAATGGATTTTCTCGTAAATCACAAAGGCCGCGCAAGTCAATGAAATAAAACATTTAAATGTTACCAACATCAAATAAAGAAAAAACGCGTATCGAAATAGCTTCATTACGATACGCAAATGCGTATCGTAATAGACTTGTTACGATACCAAATAAGAAAAAATATCTTATACATATTAAAATGAATAGAAATAACTGAAATAGCACGAATTGTACTTAATTATATCACTTAGTTCTATGTTAATTTAAATATATTATTATACTAAAAAGATGCACCTAAGTAAGTTAACACTTGTCTGTGCTTGGAAATGTTGCTGACCATAATGTGTTATTTAGTCAATTAAGTATACCATTTGCTAATGTAACTGTGTTTAGGAAAACAGGTGATATACAACACAAAAAAGGAGCAGGAAGACCATCTGTAAGAACAGAAGAACTTGTTGCAAACGTTCGTGAAATAATGCAAAATACGCCAACAAATTGTATAAGACGCCTGTCCCAAGAAGTGGGAAGATCTTATGGAACATGCATGACTATTCTTAAGAAGCAGCTAAATTTATTTCCTTATAAAGTGCAAGTATTCCAAGAAATACAAGCCGCAGATTTTGAAAGACGCATCAGGAATTACTGCAGGAATTTATGCTTGGAGCATGGCGGTGGCCAATTTCAGCAATTTATGTAATTATTTTTTTTTCTGTATATTCTTACTTTGTTAATTTTGTAAAGAACAAAAATAAATTTGTATTTGTCCACTTATTTTATTACTCATTAGTTTGGCATATCATGTCATAATATGAATTTGACAAAATTTTAACCTAGATTTGGTTAGATATATCGTGCCCATATCGTTGTGATCTAAACCAAGCCCTACGTTTTTTAATCCAAGCCCTCTTTGATGCAAATAATTTTTGCTCGCACGGTATAACTGCTTAAGGATAAAAACTTCGAAAAGTAGCGTTTGTACACGAATTTTAATTTTTTTAGTTTCGAAGATTGAAATTCTACCATATGGAATTATCGTCTTAAGTAAACTATATACCCCATAGTTTACTTTTCGAAGTTTTTATCCTGTAACTTTTTTTCCTCGGGTTTTGGGGAATTCGTATATAGCAGGTAATTTAACCCTATGGGGTAGTTTGCTAATAATAATATCCAAATGGTAGAATTTCAATATTTGCCGCTAAAAAAATTAAAATTCGTTTACAAACACTACAGGCGGAATTGACACATAACATAAACGGTGCTGATGAACGTTTCTAACTTCACACATATGATTTATTATTATTATTATTAGTACTATGAGATACCGTAAAACAAAGAAGAAGTTGTAAATTTTCACTATATTAAACTTTTTTATTTATTACTTCTTTAACTTTTTTGAGTTTCTATTAGGCAACATAACAGGTATAGAATAGGAGTAGTTTTCAATTTAGGCCATACATCATACATAGACAGCAAATATTGATAATTGTGAATTAAGTATTTTGTTTTAAAATAGGCAATAGGCAGAGTATTATTATACCTAGTTGGTTTGAGTCTTACTTTTAAACAGCAAAGCAAAGCCATCGGCTAAGTTAAGCGTTCCCTTTTAAAAGTTTGAAAGTTTAACTTAGCACATCAAAGATTTTTATCCTCCCCTTTGCCGCGGTTAAGTATGCCCCTCTCTATTTCCCATGCGGACTATACGAAGTTGTTCGCGAAGCGTTCCTTTAACAACTTAGCTGAGCAAAGATTTTTACTTTGCTTTGCTGTTCAAAAGAAGCAAATGGAAAGTACATGTACCCTGTACTTACCTGTCGAGTATTAGCATTTACTTGAATGAGTTGTTTTTTAAATTTTAAGGCCACCTGTTCCTCAGCAGGTTGCAGTAAATATTCAAATTGCTTTTCAGCCTTGAGTACATCGTGTGAGCTGTCATCATCGTAGCTAATTATATTAATATCTATAAAATAAATTATTATGTATCGTTGTCAATTTTCAAGAAACAATTATGATTACCTTTAAAAGGCCTAAAGATCTTTTCATTTTTTAGATCACCCTGTTCCTCTGGAGTAGATAATCTTAACAGTTGTTTGTGAATTGTTCTGATACTTATGACCTAAAACGTTAAATAACAAAACAATTTACATTAGGTAAATAAAAAAAAATATATAAAATTATACAATTTTTTTTTTGAATTATTACTTTTTTAAGTAATGAAACACGCTGAACCAACTCAGGTGGTTGATAAATTTCTTGACCCCATGGATTGGCCGAATGATTGGGCCAGAAAAGTCCAGTTAATTGTTGACAGGTCATCAACCATTTTTCGCCAATCGCTGTGCATTGATGCAAGATTTCTAGTACTTTATTGTATTCATCGTTCCAAATGTTACACTCCTTAAATTGCTTTACTGTATACTTCCATATATCGTCACCTAATAAGTAGAATATTTATTATTTTTTTGAAGAAAGCAGGAACCATCATAAGGTAGTTTTGTAAAAAATTGAGATACAGATGTTTTAATATCGAACCTCATATCATATTATAGACACCTAGATACCTTTAGATAATAATAATAATAACAATAATAATATAATTATAGAATTATAAAACTAAAATCGTGCCAATAATCATAGGAGCAACAGGGCTTATATCTAACGCTACTTGTGAAGCTATAAAAGAAGTCCCTGGAACACATAACCTTCTGACGATGCAAAAAGCTGTAGTGCTGAGTACAGCGCACATAGTACGCAAAGTGCTATGATACCTCCATCCTGATGTCAACTAAGCAAGGAAACACCCCAGGTGCACGGTTTGCACTCGGTGATTCCCCCAAAAAAAATGAAACCATAACCCAAGAGAATTATGTGATGCAAAGACAAATAATAATAATAATAATAATAATAATAATAATAATAATAATAATAAAAATAATAATAATAATAATAATAATAATAATAATGATAATAATAATAATAATAATAATAATAATAATAATAATAATAATAATAATAATAATAATAATATTAATAAAAGTTTATTCAAATATTTTTTGACATTTATTGCTAATATATAATTTTTTTGTATAAACTATCAATTCCGAACTCAGAAGTAAAATACTTGTTTTGAGTTAGATATTATAATATTTATTGTCAAGAATATATTTCATAATTCAGGCACAACTAGATTACAAGATAAAACGAATATGACAATATTGTATTGGTATATTTTATATCACTACAGTATACAAAGATACAATAAGTCATGTATAATATAATATATATATATTTATTTTATTATATTATTTTATTCATTATAGCTTCGTATATTTATTCTTTATTAATGACGTTCCTAAATATATCTCTTGGATTGGATAATATTAAACTTTTAATTTTATTTCTATAATTATGTAATGATTTAATTATTTTAATTGATTGTGGAAGCATATTAAAAATATATGGGTTGATGTTTAAAAAATGTTTGTGTGCTATTGTTTTGTTTACTCTATTTTTATATGTAATAGTATTTTTATGACGAGTTCCATGTGTGTGTTATGTTTGTAAATATATACTTATTAACATGTTGTAAGAAAATATTTGTTTAATATCCATTTTTTTGCTATCTTTAAATAGTAAATCAAAAGAATATTGGTGGTCTTTTTCGTAAATAATTTTCAAAATGTAGTTTTGAATAGTTTCAATCCTATTAAGATAATTCTTATTTATGCCTCCCCATCCTAGTATTTCATAATTAAAAATGGATTTGTACTAAAGAATAATAAAATATTTCTAATTCTTTTATAAGTATTAAAAAATTGTTTAAGGTGTTTAAATTTTGGTATAAGAATTCATAGTTTTTTTTTACAATGTAATCACTATATAAATCCCATTTTAAATGTTTACCAAAAATTATTCCTAGATATTTAATATTGTCACCTTCCTTTATATTAATATTATTATTGCATATTATTGGACCAATATTTGATAAGACAAGCAAGCAATAATCACGAAAGTGGCAGATTTATGGCCTCGCGCATGTAAACAAAGCTAGACACTATTAGACATGCGCACTGCAACATTATCGTTTGACGAATGGAAAAATAGACAGGTCAGGGCAGACAGTTCTTGCTCAAGAAATTGTAAAAGTTGACCTTCAATTTATTTTTAAGTGTAAACAGCTAAAATTTTCCCCAAATTCTTGTCAAAAAATTGTTCTAAATATTTGATCAGGTTGGGAAAAAGGTAGTGGATTCTGGCATTTTTAGTAGTTGCAAACCTGTCAGATTTTGAGAATAGAAAATCGTTTTCAACGTTTTGTTTCTAAAATTAGTGTAAAAATGACTCGTTGTCGTGTTTTTAGTCCGAAAAGGAACAGAACAGAACAATGAAAATAGTCTTATAAAATCGAATATAAAAAACAAACAAAACCAGCAAAATAACCAATCTTCGATGATATCGCTTACCTAACCTCAAGTCAAATATTAGTTCTAATGATTTTTACAATTATGCAAAAATTGTACGTGTAAAACATTATCAGGCACAATTTCTTGTTCAAGAATTTAAAAAGGTTTTTGCCCGAGAACTTGACCCGTGGTACTCGTGGTACATACAGAGCAAATAAATATAGGTACCTACTTTATTATTTTATGTATCTCATATTCATCATCATCATCATATTCCAGATTTTTAATATTTACCTATACTATATTGGTGTACCTACCAATTATATTCATTAGGTGAATTATTCTTTCTTTGGGAAATGGTGGGACACATCGCCACAAATCGTCCAATGTGTTATGACATCGTTCTAGCATCTCTTCTATCTCGTTAAATGGGAGTGATTCTATAATACTAAATAAATATAATTTGTCATTTTCTATACTGAAATAAGAGAATCTGTAGATAATTTTAAAAAATATATGTATACTATTATAATATACATATTATAATTATAATCTAAAATAGGCTTTCAAACACAGAAAAATTCGTTTGAAGCGACTCAGCCATTCCGATCGTTTGGACTAGGTAGTATAGTTTATTTACCTCAAATCCTTGGCAATGGGTTGAAGCAATTTAATGAACACAGAACTTCGTTTTTTAGTGGATTCTGTGGAACTGATTATTTCCCAGTATTTGACTTCGTCTTCCACAGAATTGGAAACTAAAATAGGCAAATTATTGAGAAAAGCTTATATTATTAGATTTTTTGTAGCCTTTTTAGCTTATTAGTTCCTTTACAGAGCCGAGAGGGCCACCACATAAGTTTAAATATCAATTCAGATGGATATAAGTATATATTTTACATTTTTATGTCGTTTCTAAAGAGAAGCAATCCAGAGCAGAATTATGTTGATTTATTAATTTTTCGAGTTATTAAAATTTGTTAACCCATATAATACAAGCATAAATAAATGACAAAATATATAAATATTTATTAAACAAATTATTTGATTACAATGTAGGGTAGAGGAAGAAAATTGATTCCTTTCGAATTTTATTTTACTACCACTTTTTAATCTGTTTTCGTCTAAGCACTCAAAATGTCCTCGTCTTATTAATGGTTTTTAGTTTTTAATTTTTAAAAAATCTTTTACATTCCTAGTATCAGTGGCACTTGGGCCCTTCGGTGCTGATGATGGTACTCCCTAGTGCCGAAACATGTACACCACATTAATATAAGTACACACACACTTTTATTATAAATATTTGTGGAAACGACTGTGGGTTTTTTCCCTATATCTCTACAGCTCCACTTTGAGATAATGGACTACTTCCGCAAAATATAAATATTTGGTTAAGTATAATATCTGATCAACCAGAGCTCTTTTCTTGGAATCGTTGGGGTACAAGAAGTCATACTTGGTAGTATGCTTGAATAGCTCTGCTTTCCCATAGACTGAATCCGTTATCATCTACAGTTGGAGTGGTATGTTGAGGGTTGAGTTTTATATATTTAGGAGTAAGATATTCGCCATTCATCATTAAGATTAATTGATTTCCCAAAAGCTTTCTGCAGAGTGCAGATGCAGGAAAGTAGTACAAGTCGATTGGCATTGTGATATAATAAATGGCCTTGATAATAAACGAAGAAACAACAAACACAACACAGCTGAATGTTGTATTAATAATAAACAAAACACTAGATGCACAGTTACATACGTTTAAAGTCAAAAATCTAGAATAAAACAATAAATTGGTATAGTGCATAACATCCCTTCGAGATGATTTAGTTTGTAAGGCTGTTTTGCTACATTTATTTTATCAGCGCTAACAATCATTAGACAGATTCATAAGAATTAGTTTGCTACTTAAAATATAATCAACTCATTGATTCATTCAATCTGCCTAGTGCCTACTAGAAAGTATAGCGGCAAATTTTATTATTTATGATTGATTGAAATGTGCGAGAACAACAATAAACTGTTTTCTTGTTAAATGTTCAAACATGTTTAGTCAGAATAAGAGTTTTTTCTTTCATATCTGTAGTGTTATACTTACATTGTAAAAAAGATAGATCCAGATTTTTGTGGCCAATTGCATGTTTTGAATTTTCCGTTAAAATAACAGTTTTTAAAGCTGATTGTAACACGTTGACTTTTTTCTGAATCGTGGTATCGTAATCCTAAAATATTATATAATAGTAATATATATAGTATTAATAATATAGTTTTTTGTAAACACATCAGATTCAAAATGACAATAATGAACATTGCCGTATATAGGTAAGTACCTACATCCAAACTGTCAATAATCATTGATCTATATACGGATCAAATAATGTGTTTTCCTGAAAATGTTCTTTCAAAACTTATATTATGAACAATCCTATGTCGGCTAAAAGACCTTTTCTATTGACCCTTGAGAACGGTCAGAAGAACAGTTTGTTAAAAATTACCATATTTTCCCATAAAATATTAGGAGCAGTGTACAGTTGACGTCGTTGACGACATATAAATTCGTACACTCCACCCATAACTACATAACTCAATTACAAAAAAAATTACGTAAAACGGGTTTCTCACCTTGCTGCCTATACCTGGATAGAACACTAGCTATTTACATAGCTGTAAATTATTGTACGATTTTTACCATTAGTAATAATGGTTATTTCTAAATATTTTTGTGTTTAAATTACAGCCGCGAAATAAGAAAATTATAAAATAATACCAGAAAAACTACAAAAGTATAAAGCCGAAAAGGGTAAATTTATTAACAAACAACAAACAAAATACTAATATTTAATTGCTGCGCCATTGGATTCTAACACTTATCGTTATCTTCTTGGCATTGACAAAATAATACTTTAGGCGTAATCCTAAATTTCTTCTATTTTATCAAATAACTCTATTTCATTCTGCGATTTAAAATTTATTTTGTACATTTTTTTTTTACCATCAATCCCCAAACATTTTCAATTGGATTTAAATCAGGACTTCTTGAGCACCAAGGCAGACATGTTACGTTGTTTTGTCTAAACCAGTTTCCTATATTTGTTGTAGTATGCACAGGGCAGTTATCCTGCTGAAATATAAAGTTATTTCCTTCAAAAACTATCGCGGCATAAGGAAGAAAAACATTTTCCAAAATCTGAAGATATATTTTACTGTTTAGTGTTCCACCAATATTCCAACATACACCTGCACCATAAACACTTATCCATGCCCACACATTAACGGAGAAACGTCCACTGGTTTGCTTTTTTTGTGTATACTTCTCATCATATCGGAAATTTGGTGGTCTATATACTCGAATCCTTCCATTATATGCAGACTAAAAAGTTTTCTCATCGGGAAAGATAGTATTTTGCCAAAAAAAATCGTTTTTTGGTAAATATTGCATAGCAAACCCAATTCTTTGTTCCTTATCACTATTTTTTAAAAACGGTTTAGATGCAGCTGCTCGATTTCTTAATTCGGAACATAGTCTTACTCGGCGTTGCGCAGTTCTATAGATGAAGCAGAGAATCCTGTTATATGCATAGCGGATACTGCAGTTTCAAAAATATTTTGCCTTAAATACTCCACCAAATTTCCGTGTTCTTCGTTTGATGATTTTCTATTATTTAAACCAGACCCAACAGCCCTTTCAAGTGTTTGATGATAGCGCCATTTTTTTACAGTTCCTTGCACAGTACTTCTAGGTACTCTAAAATTATCAGCTATTTTTCCATAAGACCACTATATTTCTACTAAACATATTATTCTTGCCTTTTCAATAATACTTAAATTTTTAAATCAAATAAGGTAATGACAATACTTCGATATATATCATGATAACAATTAACACGTTACAAAGGTAATAAATGTAAAAAAGTTACACAGTGTCACAGTTTAGTGTACGAAATTATTTGTAGTCAACTGTACCTATAGTTTGAAATCAATCCGATTACTTTAGAGATTTTAAGTAATATTAAAAAGCCGCGAGTGAAAACCCCCAAAAGCAATTGAAAATACAAGGAAATTGTTTCAGTACACCACGCATTAAAATTTCCATTGTCTTAATTATAATAAAATTTTTCCTGTAAATTTAATAATAAAACATAATTTAAATAAATGTGAACTTACTTTGTTAAGACATCGACTAAATATTTTGTTTAAAAACTCATAGAGGTCGACGTTTGGAGATCCGGATACGGTGTTTATATGTAAGAGTTTTAAAAAATCCTTGTTTTCAGAAGATAAAGGCGTGCTTTTGCTAAAAATGATTGCTTTTCCATTCTCGCCATCTAATACCTAAGAAATAAATAATAATAGATATACAGACTGTTACAGGAGAAACACCTATAACTTTTTTATTGTTTAAATTACAGAAATAAAATTTGGTGGGTTTATATGTGATTTTAAAACCACTAAAAAGTACATATAAGAAACCGGTACGAATGATTTTTTCAATTGCTAAACTTAACACATAAGTATAAAAGTTTTACAGCAAATAGAACAAACACTGAATTTATTTATTGTGTGGCTTTTTGGACACGATTTTTTAAGCCCCCGTCCTAGAAACTTTGTGCTTTTGAAGAAAACATTGTTTTTAATACAAGTTACAACAAACCAGTGGCGCAACCAGGGGGGGGGGCTGCCGGGCTGCAGCCTCTCCGCCCCCCCCCCCCCCCCCCGAGCTTAGAAACTTAGCCTATTCGTTTAATTGCAAACCAATTTTTCATGTCACGCCTTTTACTAATATTTTATATTCAGCCACATAATTTACATCAATCATGTTATCAATAGTAAAATTATACTACGTCTGACTGAATGGACCGACCGAAATACTTCATCTGGATTACTGGCCAGCATTATATAAGTTCCAAATTTGTGATCGCACTAATGTGTACAGAAAGAATATATGCCGCAAGATTCTACAAACAGTCGATTTAAACCTTTTTTAAGCATTACAGTTAGCTAATGACGTAACAGATCAAGTTAAAGAAATAAGAGGCCTGGCAGATGATAATTTTCAAAATATTTTTAAGGAAGCTCAAGATCTACTTTCGGAATACGATATTGAAATCAGAGTACCTAGACTACCGCCAAGACAAACACAAAGATTGGTTATAAAAACCGATTCCGCTGCTGAGTATTTTAAAATAACAATTTTTATTCCGTTTTTAGATGGCCTCATAGCAAATCTCGAGTATCGGTTTTTAAAACATCGAGAAACCCTTCAAAATTTTGAATGCCTCTTTCCATATGATAATCAAGATTTCAATAGTCAATTTAAATGTTTTTTGAAACTTCACAGCTTCTACAAGAATGAGTTCCTTGAAGAGTTTTCCATTAAAACGATGTTAAAAGCTGAACTTGAGCTGTGGTACAAAAAAATGCAAAAACAAAAACTGAAGATTTGGACAAAGTGTATTCCGAATGTGATGCCAATATATTTCCTAATATAAAAAGGCTTTTACAATTTTTTTTAACTTTGCCTATTACCTCAGACCAAGCACTATAGACAAAGCTATTTACATTTGGCCATAAAAACAGTTTTATGTTCACAGTATAAGAATTTACGCACTGTAGTAGCAATACGGCTGTGATCGACGTTCGACACTCCTTGTCGAAGCGCTTTACAAGACGTATCCCCTCCATTTCGTCCGGTTCTTCGCGCGCCCCGATTGATCACCCCTTATAGTGGTGGGGGACTTACTTGTATCGCTGTTGCATCGCAATGTGACTTGAAATTTGTCAACACAACAACCCCTCTTTCATGAATGGCAATGAGTGGCATGCTTTGTCTATAGTGCTTGGTCTGAGCCTATTACAACCGCCACATCTGAAAGGTCCTTTTCAAATTTAAAATATTTAAAGACATATCTGCGTAGCACCACGGAAGAGGACAGATTAAATGGTTTGGCAGTTCTTTATGCGAACCACGATATTGATATTACCGTGGCAGAAATTCTGGACGAAAAGGCAAAAACAAAACGAAGAATTTTACTTCAATATTAGTATTATTAGTAATTACTTACAACTTATTGTATAAGGTTTTTGTTTTGTTTTAGTATAAGTATGATTAATATATGCGTTACTTATTTTAAATACATTTTTACTAATTAAAATGAAATCTCTAATTTTTTTTTCATAAATATTTAGTTAGGGCCAGCGGCGTATTATTGCAGAAGTTTTAGGGGGCTGTCAATCATACGTATTTTACCCAAAAAAGGGCGTGGCACCCAAAAAAAATTTCGCCGTCCGCATCATATGGGATTTTTATTTTATTAATAACTTTATTCGAAATTTGACTTTGGCATCAAGTTCTGGTTCGATCGAGATGAAAATTAAGCAAAAAAATAGTAGTCACGTGATTCGCATTATCTGTCAAATTTTAATTTTTTCCAAAAAATAACTCAAAAGTGGGGTTATTTTTGAAAATATCGAAAAAAGTTATTAGAAAAAATTTTTTAAATGCAGTTTCTAGCCCACATGCAAAATTTTCAGCTGCATAAGATAATTTAGATTTTTTACCCATATTTTGTAAATTGCACCACATTTGCAATATAAGACTCGACGCAACCTACATATAACTTCTTAGTTTTGACAATGCTTTATTTGAGATACATTTTCTTTAAAGTATATTAAATGTGTATTTTTCCACAAAATCAAAATTGGGCTATTAAAATTTGGTCAAATGTGATGCAAAGTTTATTTGTTTTTGACCTTGTATAAGGTAACTTTATAAAATAAGTATTTTCGAAAACGTAGTTTGTGTCTGAAAGTAATACACCTTAATATTAAGACAAAAATAACACAGTGTGATCAGTAAAATGTTCATTAAACGGAAAATAAATTTTTGTGGTGGGTAAAAAATTAAAAATTACCTTATGCAGCTGAAATGTTGCATGTGGGCTAGAAACTGCATTTATTTTCTTATAACTTTTCTCAATATTTTCAGAAATAACCCCACTTTTGATTTATTTAAAAAAAAAATTAAAATTTGACAGATAATGCGAATCACTTCACTACTATTTTTTGCTTAATTTTCATCTCGATCGAAGCAGAACTTGATGCCAAAGTCAAATTTCGAATAAAGCTATTAATAAAAAAATATCCCATATGATGCGGACTTTACGGGTCACACTGTATAGGTTAACAGAGTCATAAAATGATAATTTAGCCTTAGTTTGTTAAATTTAGATTAGCGCCTTGAAGATGTAGTTGTACTACGAAACAGTCGTAACTTAAAAATTTTTAAATAAAAGTTAGTGGCAAATAACAAAGTATACTTTTCGTTAAATTTTTCATAGTTAAAATGTATTGTCACAAAGTAACGGACGAGTCAATCAATTCTTTAATTCTTTTATTCTTTTAAATTAATGTTTTCAATAATTTTTAAGTATCTTACCGTTTTTGAAAATTTTAATGTTCCATTGGGCTCTAAATAGGAGTATAAAATCATACTATCTTTATTAGAAACAAATGCTTCAAGATTTTCAGTGCTCTCTACATTTTGCTGCGAATAATCTTCTTGATTCCCAGCCCCAAATTGAAGCCCTATTGAAAATACGTGAAGTAAGTACAAAGAACAACATAAACATAAAAAAATATTATTTTTCAACATCTCAAATTTCAACACAGTTGTACCATATATAGTCGGAGAAGTACAAATTCGACGATAAAAGGATTCAGCCAGTTGAACCAGCTTTTTCCCTCCGGACATTTTTTGTATTGGGGGATGGTGGGCGGATAGGGAGGGGCATTTTTTGTTTTAGCGTAGTACTGTACTTTACTGTAGTGACAGAAACTTCCATCGGTCTGTTTTTTGAGCAGTTGAAAAGTTTTAACGAAAAAAAACGTCTGCGCAACCAAAGCCGCGTGAAGTTGATTTATAACAAACTTTCTTTGGTTAAATGGTACTTACCCAAGATTATTCTATAACAGAATATACACTAATATACAGGGTGTTAATGAATGGCACGTAGAAATTTAAGGAAGTGCTCCTCAAAAACTAGCTTTTTTTTTTTAATTTTGTTACTTCGAAAATACTTGGTTTGCATAAATGTTGTAGTAGTAATATGCTTTATTTAGCAAAAAAGCTACAATTAGGTATTTTTAACACATTTTTATAGATTTGTTTTTAAATTTTAAAACGCAACCTTTTTTTAACAAAGACAGACAGAAAAGTTAAATATTTTGCAAATATTACGTATCATTTTGTTTTTTAATTAAATGTAATTTTAAAGTTTTTTTAGATAGTTTAAATGATATTTGAGATTTAATAGAATTTTCCAAATTATTATATTCCATCAAACCTTTATGAAAAATTTCATACTGAATTTGATGCTTGATGACTCCGCCTACGTGCCTATTGGAGTGTGAAGTTTGAGCTGTTGGTTTTGTTCGAGAAGAGGCTTCCAGATATTGGGGACATCTATACTTGGTTTACTAAATATATGGGTATTTTGATTCATGAAAGCTGCTTCATTAAATTTTTGTTTTCTCCAGTGCTGTTCCGTATCATCATTCATTCATCATCAAGCTTCATTGCACATGGATAGTATTTAAGACAGTAGCCTTAGAATTATAATTTAGTTTTACACTTTTGAAAACGGTTAGAGATACTAACTAACCGAAACGTTATTTAAAATAAAGACAATGGAAGTCCGACAAGGTAATTTCTTTGATATTACTTTATTTGCAAAGCTTTTGATACAGTAAATTTTTCTATTCTTTTAAGAAAACTTGATATGATGGGTATTTCGGGTGTAGTTTTGACTTGTTTAGAAACTATTTGAATCAGCGGAAACAAAAAGTTCGTATCAAAAATAAATATAGCAAATTTCTTGACATGAATTGTGGTGTTCCGCAAGGTTCGATTTTGGCCCCTTTATTTTTCCTTATTTATATTAATTCTATATTTAAATTAAAATCGAAAGGGAAAATTAGATTGTTTGCTGATGATACAACTATTTTATACATCGCTGTTTCATATGAAATTATACAAAATGTTATAAATCATGACATGAAAATCATTGAATTATGGATGTGTAGTCATAAATTAACATTAAATTTGGAAAAATCCTCTTTTTTATGTATAGGAAAGAAACCCAATTTATACAGAAGTGATTTAAAATTAAAAGTCGGGCATTTAAAACAATCAAATAAAATTAAATTTTTGGGGTTGATAATAGATGAAGCTATTATTTAGGGTGAACATATTGAATGTATTAAACAGAAAATAGTTGCACCAGTGGGGATTTTAAAAAAACTTAGTTTTTTGATTCCAAATTATATGTTACGTCCTATTTATTTTGCTATTATTCATTCTCATTTACAATATTTAACTTTAATATGGGGATCAACTTTACAAGTTTTACAAAATAAAGCAATTAAAAATATATATTGCTTGGATAGACAATATTCAACTAAACTTTTATATAAAAATTTTAATATTATGTCAATTAAGGATATTCACATAATTCAAAATATTGTTTTTGTTCACCAAATTATATCAAAAAATAAACATTTAAATATAAATTTCAATTACAGACGTGACGTACATGATCATTTGACTAGAACTGTTTTCAATATTGATTTACCTTTAATACACACTAGGGCAGGTCAGAACTCCATTTATTATCAAGGTATGAAATTTTACAACGAAATATCCAAAGAATTAAAATTTTTAAATATAAAACGTTTTAAAATGATAACTAAGAAAATACTTAAAAAAGGGAAAGCTAAATTTTAAACTAAAAAATATTTTAACGTCACTTATTTTATGATTATTTATTATTTTCAAAATTATTTATAAATGATATCTAAACGATATTATTAGTTATATTATTTTATTAAAATAAATAATAATTCAATAATTTTATAATAATTGATTTAAATATTTTTATATTTTTTTTATTGAATATTATCATTTTAAGTATTATTTTGATTTACCTTGTATTTTAATTAGTTATATTTAACAATTATATTTTTAAATGTTGTTATAAGTAGAGGATCCCGCATGAACATAAAATGTTTTTGGGATTTTATTTGGATAAAATAAATAAATAAATAAATAATTGTCTATCACCTTCAAATAAAAACTGATTTATTTACAATAAAGAAAATTGTTTTTAAAATCGTAATCCACGCCAAAAATTAATAATTCTTGAAAAAATAATCAATTTGGACGCGGTCAGCGTATAATAGATATTTATCAGGTTTAGCTGTATAATATTTATCTGCATAAAATAATACAATGCTGTTAAAATATAAGTCCTAGCCGAAACGCCACTGACATAACCTCGTTGTTCTGAAATAAGACATACGCTGTCACGTTGTCCTATTTCTGTCCTGCCACTTTTGACAAACTTTTTTCAAATCAAGAATTTCTTATGGTCTATAGTATACCTACTTAAAAATTATTGATAATGTTAATATATCAATATATTCTGTGATAATATACAAGAAATGAGATTTTTTAATAAGACCGTAAAACCTTCTGCTAGAACCAGGTGGTAAGTTTATCTATTAAGAGTTGGATAAATTTAGCCTTAATGTACTTACGTGCAATTTCAATTATCGACTTTTTTATGAAATCAAACATTATTCGTGGTACAATATAACGACTACCTACTGCGTTAGTTGCTTGCTAATCATTTGGTTTGCTCCCTAATGGTATAATATGTTTGCATTGTGTTTCTATGGCGATGCCGATAGTGCTCTATTTACTATCGTAAGTTCGTAAGAAACCCGTTACTCTTCTGTTCTTATAATAGCTATTTATATTAAAAGTGAATAAAGCTCCGTTTATATAAGCATATCATAAAAATATCCTAAAACTATCTTTAACAGATTTTACTTTGTCAAGACCGTCACAACTGTCGCACGTACACTGAGAAAAATCTTTTTATTCCTTATAGGAATTCACATACTCTTTATACAACTGTTTAATACTATCCAGGGTTAGGAAAAATTACCAGAACGGTCGATTATTTCAAAATATACAGGGGTTATCAAAAAACGTCTTATATAGAAAATGTAGGGCTGTTAAAAATCTACATATCAGTGATAAATTGAAATATACAGGGTCGCCCGCAAAGTTGTGGAGAATGATAGTTATATTTTTTTAAATGGAACACCCTGTATATTTTTGCATTTTTAAATTCCACATAAAATTATAATTATTTTTTACAAAATGGACTATTAGTCTATACTTCATAGTTTCCGAGATATTGACTCTCGAAAAGTGACATTTTTGAATTTTGACAGCTTATAACTTTCTAACAGTACGTCTTAGAGCAAAATGGCTTACATGTCCCTATCTTTAATTTTTATTATCTTCCCAAAAAAATCAACTTCCGGTTAAACCGGATGTACTTAACTCGAAAGCAGGAAATGTAGTTGTTCCGGTTTAACTGGAAGTTGATTTTTTGGGAAGATAATAAAAATTGAAGATAGGGACATGTAAGCCGGTTTGCTTTAAGACGTACTGTTAGAAAGTTATAAGCTGTCAAAATTCAAAAATGTCACTTTTCGAGAGTCAATATCTCGGAAACTATGAAGTATAGACTAATAGTGCATTTCATAAAAAATAATTATAATTTTATGTGGAATTTAAAAATGTAAAAATATACAGGGTGTTCCATTTAAAAAAATATAACTATCATTCTCCACAACTTTGTGGGCGACCCTGTATATTTCAATTTATCACCGATATGTAGATTTTTAACAGCCCTACATTTTTTATATAAGACGTTTTTGATAACCCCTGTATATTTTGAAATAATCGACCGTTCTGGTAATTTTTCCTAACCCTGTATGTGACAGCAACGCGCTTTTACAACGAAAATTGCTAGACCGTTGTGTAGTGATAATATCACTGTAATTTAGCCAATAGGAAATAGGAGTTATTGCTACCATTGTTTTAGCCATTATTGCTTTAAATACTCACAGTAATTATCAAATTCTATTGGGGGTGTAATCTGGTTTTATATTCTGCATTAGTTCCGATTGGCAGTTGTAATGAAACTTGAGATTTTTCATAATAATATTTGCTTGCTACGGCTAATAAAGCATATACTTATCAATAAAAAGTACTGTACTTTTCAAAAATTTAAATAGCTTCTAGTGTGATATTGTTTTGTCGTTAAACATTTCATATGATTATCTATT
Organism: Polydrusus pterygomalis; assembly: GCA_963969555.1. Taxonomy (NCBI): domain Eukaryota; kingdom Metazoa; phylum Arthropoda; class Insecta; order Coleoptera; family Curculionidae; genus Polydrusus; species Polydrusus pterygomalis. The sequence goes on from OZ018379.1 coordinate 30,748,821, forward strand.
ATGCAATATGGTTTACTAAGATGGTAAAATTCGTCCATAGATTATAAAGTCCAATACCCATGATGGATTGTGCGAAATAAGAATATTCTATATTGCTTTATCTGACATGCAAAGTTTAAAAAATCTTAAATACAAAGTAATTGAAACATGTATTGGTACGATTAATAAAATTCAAATTCAGACAAGACAGCTAGAAGACTCCAAACAACAATGTGGCCTGCGCAAAAAAATACGTTAAAACTAATACTAAGGAGCGCAGCGATTGCTAGATCGCTACGTACCCCCACCAACGTCTTGGCGATTATAGGTTCTAACGGATACAATTCAGTTTTGGGAACGCTGTTCAGGCTGTTCTGCTTGTTTAACTGTACTGGGAACAAAATGCGTCGCAATGAGAAGAAACAATTTATTTCTTAACAAAATTGCTATATTAAAAGTAGTTCATTATTCAACAAGACTAGTTACTACCAATAAAAACACTGTTTTAGCCAGTGGCGCACCCAGGGGGGGGCCAAGGGGGCCTTGCCCCCCCCCCCAATGAAATGAAAAATTATGAAAGTGGATAAGTATTTTAAAAAGTCAATTTTCTTAGATTTACCTCACGGGCCTCGTTTGAGGGGGGCCAGGTGGGACATTTGCCCCCCCTCCCCTCCTCCTGGAAGTTGACTTATTGAGGTTTAATATGGTTTGATTGAATGTATGAATTTATTATTTCGAGTTTTCCTTTATATTTTTGTTATTATTTTGGGGTAGTAAAGACTTATTTTAATAAAAATAAACAGTTTTAATGCCAAAACGACTATGAATGTTTGAGAAACAATTTTAGCTCATTAAGTATTGAGCAAAAAATTGAAATTAAAATTAAGGGAAGACCTAAACTCTCGAAATTAACTTGATACATACCACAAAGTGTAAATCTAGGGACTTTATTGTTATTGATAAGTTTGCTGCAAATAAAAACAGATGAATGAACTTTACTTTTTAACAATGTACCCACTAATGAAAAATAAATTAGCCTTTTTATTTTTTATCTTATTTCATTTTCAATAGAATAAGAAGGTAATCATAAATTTTTAAAATATTTACTATAATAATTATTGACCAAATTTGGGCGTGGTCTTAAAAAAATTTCGCTGCGGCGCATTTCGCCTACAACAGGCTTTTAGTACACCCCCAAGTTAACAAGTCACAAGCCGCCAATGCCCCCCCCCCTCCCCCCTAAGAAACCGCTTAACGACTCCCATGACTAGGCTATTGCGATCTTCCCTGCAAGAGTACCTGTTAAAAAAGCTCCAAAGTTCTAGAAAAATGCGTAACTTAAAAGTTTATTAAAAAATTGCTTCCAGCACTGGTTGGCGGGCCCCCCCTAACATAAAATCCTGGGTGCGCCGCTGGTTTTAGCAAATCTGGAATTGATATAACACTAAAGCGGGTTTGATACACTAGCAATTTATTTAATATGGGTTAATAAAAAATAAGGTATTTATCAATACAAACTATGTCTTAGCAAACCCGTTGTATTAGATAATTTTCCTCAGTGTAGTTGCAAAGTTTGCTATTTTTCCTAAGGGTTATAAATTATTTGCATATTTCTACTAAAACTAAAACTTCTTATTTTATTAAATAACTAATGAATGTGTAGCCCCATTTAAGATGTTTAACCAAAATAACTCCAAGATATTTTATATAAGGGACTTCACTTACTTCATGACCATCAATTAAAATGTTTGAGTATTCTGGTCTATTTGCGGCAGTTAATAAGAAAGCTACATAATTAGTTTTCCAAATTCACCGTCAATTTATAGGTTTGTAGCCATTTTGTACAATCAATAGACCCCTAATTACCTTATTCTTTACAAATTTACAATCATCCAATACATTCTTAAATATAATTCCAATCCCTACCACTAAACACAAGAACAGTGTCGTCAGTATAAGAAATAACTTTACCGTCTGTATTTTGTTTAAATTTCATTGCTGTATTATCACACTTACCTAACATTTCTAATATCAAAATTGTCATATTCATATATATTTTCTTATTTTCACTTGCTGCCACTGTCCGTTATCGAACATAAAATATCTTATAAATAATATATAGTTATAAACCTACTATGCCAAAAGGATACGTTTCGGAAAATATATTTCCATCCATCAGTACCATGAGGCATTGAGATTATTTCTTACGTTTAAAGAGTGATAAATTTGGTTGTAAGTATGTTAATTTAATAATTTTTGAGAATAGAGAGGACAAATTCGTTTCTCCTGGTTTCTAATAAAACACTACGGCTTACAGGAACATTTTTATTGAGATAAGTTAAATCGAGTCTACTATATCTGCATTAAAACCGGGTAATCCTTTTGCATACAGATTAGTCACAGCGAACACACTTCCTGCAGCTGGATACAATTTTTTCTCCTGGTCAGTTAACGATACTCTTGAAGTGGTTACAAATAGTATGTCAAGATTAGGTCCTCCCCAAATTGCCGACGTTACATCTCTGGCTGGAATTGCAATTACCTTAAAGAAAGTAAATATATATTTATCTTAAACACACTAATAAAAATATATACTATATGTCAATTATATTTCCCTAATTTATGTAAAGCTTGATAAAAAATGGCCGTTTTCTTTTATTTCAGCTAATTCTATAATTAAAGGACTTACTTGCATAAGTTCTCCATTTTGAGGGTTTGCCTGTATTATAGCCCCTCCACCATATAGAGCGATCCAAAGATTATCATTTTGGTCAATGGTCATTCCGTCTGGATTGCCGGTAACCTTAGTGAAATTTGCGATGTCAACTACCACTCGAGGATTTGAAATGTCTCCGTTTGTATTATTGTAATCATATTCCACGATCTAGAAAAAAGAGTTTAGAACAGTTTTAAACATGGTAAAAATTTTATTTATGCAGGAAATTAGTAAAACAAAGTTGGCTTGGCAACTTTGAGGGCTGCGGATGTTCAATTGTTTGATCATGGGTTGTATACTCTGCGACGTGTAGGTATTACCAACAACATAAAAAAACAATTATTTCTAAATTTACCACTAGTACGCCACGCTACATGGAAATTTCCTTGTTCATTTCTTTTCAAGGTTATTCTGCAACCAATTTCTTCTTCCTTGGTGATGTGTTCTTTTTACCACACTATAGACCAGGGCTGATGCCTTTGAAAATGGTAAAAAGTGAAAAAAAATAATAGTAGGATGAAACCCATTGGAAAAGGAAGAGTATATAACAAGAATGAAAGGAAAAATAATTTACGGGTGATCCGAGGTCGGGAAGTGGAAAGGGGTGAGTTTTTAAGGGTAGAAAACGATTTATCTCGATTTCCGGCAAAACTACAAGTCCTATGGAAAAACGTTAAATTAAAAAACAAAGTTGTAGGTAATAAAAAGATCTACAACTTTTGTATTTACACTTTTTTCACATAACCTTAAAATTTATGTGAAAAATCTAAATAACCAAGTTTTTGGTTTTTTATTTTTATCTTTTACCAAAAAAAATTTTTTTTACGAAATTTGGTGAAAACTTACCTTTTTATGTCCCAAACACACTCTAATTTTTTTGATTTAAAATATTTATTTTTTCACCTTATCTTGACTTAATATCGAAAAAGCACCCTAATTTTCAATCGAAAATTCTCACGTCAAAATATCTGCTTTTTTAAAAAAGTCGGTGGGCTTTTTGTTCATAGAGATCCCTACTTTCTGATAGTGTAAAAAAATATACATTACTATGGTAAATGTTCTCAAAAAAAGGAAAGAAACCTATACCTTTAATTATATTTAGAACACCTATTTTCGCATGTTTTTTGCGATCTTTATGTTTTATGAATTTGTAATTTTTTTGCTTATCAATGTAACATGGAATCTTACGTTTTTCGAGTAATTAAAGTATACATTTTAATAAATAGCTCAAAATTGTACATAATGATTAAAAAAAATTTCGGATTCGAGTTTTTTCGTTTCTTTGCATTTTTTGAGAACATTTACCATAGTAATGTATATTTTTTTACACCATCAGAAAGTAGAGATTTCAACGAACAAAAAGCCTACCGACTTTTTTTAAAAAAGCAGATATTTTGACGTGAGAATTTTCGATTGAAAATTAGGGTGCTTTTTCGATATTAAGTCAAAATAAGGTGAAAAAATAAATATTTATAATCAAAAAAATTAGAGTGTTTGGGACATAAAAAGGTAAGTTTTCACCAAATTTCGTAAAAAAAAATTTTTTTTTAAAAAGATAAAGTAAAAAACCAAAAACTTGATTATTTGAATTTTTCACATAAATTTTGAGGTTATGTGAAAAAGGTGTAAACACAAAAGTTGTAGATCTTTTTATTACCTACAACTTTGCCATTAAACGTTTTTCCATAGGACTTGTGGTTTTGCCGGAAATCGAGATAAATCGTTTTCTACCCTTAAAAACTCACTCCCTTCCACTTCCCGACCTCGGATCGCCCGTAAATAATTTTTCCTTTCATTTTTGTTATATTCTCTTCCTTTTCCAATGGGTTTCATCCTACTATTATTTTTTTTTTGTTTTAAAAATTATCGACCCTACGAATACTCTTGCTTCAGCTATGATACCAATGCTATCTTTGTGGACTTGTGGTCGGTGCAGATGATTTCAGTGGCGTATTTACGATTATGATTTGGGTTGTAATGATCCATTACATTGAAAGCAGGAAGATAAAAATGCGTTGCTGGTTATGCGCCGCAGGCGAAAACTCTTCGGGCCACGCTCGAATTTCAACAATAACTTATCCAACTACTATCTAATTGAATATTTATTCGTATTTAATAGGGGGGGGGGGGGTCCAGGGGGTCTGCTCTGTTGGTAATTGTTTAATTTTATATCCTAAGGCGAAATTATACTTACTTGACGAGTAGGTGTATCAATATAATACAGTTTGTCATTGGCTTTATTCCATGCTAGGCCATTGCTTATGTTAACAGGACTAATTTCAACTGTAGGATTATCAAGATTATCTTTGGTAATTTTGTAGAATACGCCATTATTCGGTTCAACTTGCCCATTAGCTTCTGCACCCATTGTACCTACAAAAAGTGATAGCACATATTTAAGAAATATTTTGATTGGAGTTTATAACAGTTTAAATATTGCAGTGTAAAAATTATTATAAGTATTTGAATAGGCATTGTTAGTTAATTTGGAAGCAGTCCTTTCAATTATAAAAAGTTGCTATAATCATAAGGTAAAATGGTAACTCACCAAACCAGAGACGTCCTTCCTTATCGGCTTTTCCATCGTTAAATCTGCTGGTTGGAAACTGCTCGGATACCGTCGTCAACACCTTGAAAGACATAGATTCGTTAAAAATCAACATGTTGTTTTAAATAAACATGAAAAAGTTAATTACAGGTATGCTATATTGAAAAACTTCTTGTTTCTTAAGTTTAAGCCTCAGCCTCCTCCTAGTTCAGTCTAAAATCGTGATAATGGTATGCCCTACTTCATACACTTCAAAAGACAGTTTTTTTAAAAGCTTTTCTAATTTCGAATTTTATTTAGCCTACATCAAAGTCCAGTGGCAGATTTACAGGAGCTCTTGGTGCTTTTTAAGATTGGATGAAAATTACCTACAGTTTTAAGTTTAAAAAAAATTATTGATAAATTAATAAAAGCAAAAAATGAAGTTTTGTCATAACGATTTTAAAACAACGACCTAGTGTTTGTTCTTAAGAGAAAAATCCCTATAATCATGATAAAATACTATCAGAGTCGAAATAATATAGATTTTTTAACCAAGTCTCTTAATTTCTTGAGAAAAACAATTTTTGAAGCTTTTTTTCTATAACTAATTTATTATTGTATACCTCAAATCCCCCCCCCCCCCCTCACTCCTCTTAACACATTTTTTGGAGCGTTATTCCCTATGCCAAAAAGCTAAATCCTCCACTCAATATACCTAATTTAGGATTTCCATGCGCCTCCTCCCCCCAAGATCAAATCCTAAATCCACCCCTGCTCCTGCCCCCGCCACCACCCTCTGCTCTTAAATGATCTACCATGTTAGGAGCTGATAACAAGATAAAGTGAATGTGTTTAGAATATACGAAACTATTTTTCCAGTAACTATATAAAATATAGGCCATATCAGACCTAGATGACTCTGAACTCTGACGCACACAGGAAAATACCAGAAGTAACAGAAAAAGTGAACAGATTGTGTTTTTCGAATTAACTAAACGAGGACAAAACGGTTTACATTCATTTCAACAAACCTTCTCCCAAAATGCAATTAAACCAGGCGGCATCCTCTTTCAAATTTCTGGGAACATATATTGATTTTAAACTCTTCAACTGGATTATGTATGCTCAAAATTGGCACAAGCTTACTACGCTATACTAAAGTTAAGATTCACAGTGCCTGTCCCTACTCAAATAACATCTACGCATTAGCCTATCCCTATCCTCATCTCAGCTATAATATTTTACTGTTGGGACAAGCAGTAAACATAAACCGAGTATTTCAAGCACAGAAACGTATAATAAGGCTCATTTTTGGATTGAAACCAACACAAACATGCAGGGAAATATCAAAAAAACACAAAATCCTCACAGTCACTTCAACATAGGTACATCCTTAAGTGCTCCACAGATGTATACAAGAACAAGAACGAATTCCAAGAAAACAGAAACAATCACAACTATCCCACAAGAAACGCAAACGGCCTTATGTCCCTAGACACACTTCAACACGATATGAAAAATATCCCCACTATGCCTGCATCAACATTTTTTAATAAGCTACCAGAAAAAATTAAACAATCCATAACAAGAGGTACCTATATGTATTTGGAAGAAAACTAAAGGACTTTCTTATACAAAATGCATTTTACACACTAAAAGACTTTTTGAATGCCTATAATCGATATCGTATTTGCGTTAAAGGTTTTGACCTTCTAGATTTGTCCCGTTCATTTAATGCTAGTAGTCTGAAATTTAAGGTAAACTAAGTTAGTTAATTTTAGGGTTTTATATGACCAACCTCAAATCATAATGTATGATCCTGGTAGAATAAATTTGATTTGAATTTAATCAATAATAATAATAATAATAATAAAATCATTACCCGTTGTTGTGTTGGCTGATTTTGTCCATCCCACTCCACTGCAACAACTGATCTATTTAATCCAACAATAAATAAATTTTCATTATTCTTGGAGTTAATAACGGGAGTAACCTCGCCGTTTAGTTGCATGATATTGATTCCCGTGCTTGTAAAGTTATAACTAAAAACTCTTCCCGTATGAATATCCACATAATATAGCATGTTGTTTCTGCCATCCCAAGTTGGCCCTTCGGCATGATCGATCGGATTGGTTATTTGATATACAGCTGGGTCACCTGGAAAATCTTGACCACTGTAACATTAAACCAAAATTATTTTTTGACATTATCCACCACCTACAATTTTACAAAAAATTCGTCTAAAAATTTTCGCCTGCGGTGCAGTTCTATTCTTTCTTAGTCTGTCAATGTATTTACTTGGATTTGATAAAATACAGCATAAGCAATTACTGACTGAGCTTCAATACTATCTAGTTAAAGAATTTATATAGGTTATAAAAAGTTTTAGGCCCATCAGCACCGTGCCCTGCGGAATTCCAATTTTGATACCTAAGGTGTTGCTGGTTATATCACGTATTTTAACAACCTGTGATATATCCCTAAAGACATCCAAAACGCTGCCCCTTACTCCATATTGATGACGTACCTCAAGAAGAGATTTGTGAGGTACCGTGTCAAATGCCTTCGCAAGGTCCAAGAAGACGGCCAAGCATTTGTTGTTATTATTCAAATCATTTGAAATAATATTCAGTAAGTTTACATATCGCATTAGTGGTGCTCAGTCCCTTTATAAACCCGAACTGCTTTTTTGATAAGATATTATTTTGAAATATACTAAAATACTTAAATCCTAAGTGGATTATAGTTATGCATAATAATATCTAATAGCTAAAATAAGTGTTTTTGTACTTCTAAACGTTTAGGTTAAGTAGATAATTTAATTTAATTTCTAATATCTCAAGACTTTTGTAAACAATGTGTAATTCCGTCAATAATGGATTTAATTAGGTTTTTTTGTTCTTTGATGTGTTTACGCTTTTTGTAATGGAATAAAAGGGCAGTGGTGGCTCGTAATAAGACCATAGTGACAGTGCCCTACCTACCTGTACACCAAACAATCTATTTCTACTAACAATAATTATTACTGTGACTCAAACGCTTACTTCTTTTTGTGAATATTTTAAAACATTAATGCCTAACGGCTAACGGTGCAAAAACTCTCTGGCGCCGCAAAAACTTTCAAGCGCTTAGTCGTGCCGGAAAACGTCCATATGCAGGTTAGACTATTATCGCATAAAATATAAATAGAGATACTAAACCACAGTAAATATATCTTCCTCTCTTACTGGCTCATAAGGAATTTTGTGCATTGGCCAGATCACTAAATCGCTACGCGATTGGCGGATTTTCACGTGCTTTATTTTGTCTAGCCGGCTAGTACCAATTGGGTTAGTCATTCGTCTTTTCTACCGCTACCAGATACCATGCAGAAATAAGTTTTTTTATACGGCTTTTCGTGTCGTAATAATAATAATAATAATAACAATAAAAAGTTTATTCAAATATATATACAGACTGTCCGCGGATAGGGTTTACAAAAGCACAAAGGGATGAAAAATTTCATTTTTCGGGAAAAAGTCATTCTTGATAAAAAGTTTAGCTTGTAAAAAAAATGCAATTCACGAAGAGAAAATTTAAAATTTTTTATACAGGGTTCGCAAAAACTTTAAAAACATGATTTTTCTCCAAGAGTAAACTAGGTACCTTTATTTTTCATTTTTGACCAGAATTCCAATTAGAAAACTTATTTAGAACGTTTGTAATTTAAATCCGAGATTTAAAATAAATCTTCGATTTTTTTAGTTTTTTTAATTTTTAGAGGTAAAAGAATTTTTTTTATAGCAGCATTAGCGGTCAGAATACATACATTATCACTGACAGAGGGGTATCAAAAAGTTTCAAAAACTGATTTTTGGTGTTACCAGAAATATGTATTTTTAATTTCACAAATGAAATGACCCCGGAAATAACACGAAAAAATCTAAAATAACAACAAATAATTTGATAACTTCAAATTTGCCCCATACGTAAACCAAAGCAATAAAATGTAAAAAAATTCCTTGTTTTTACAAAAGATGGTAGCATTTGAAATTTTAAAATAAGATACACACCACCCATTATGAAAATAGAGTCTAATAAAATTTTATATTAATATTTTTATTGAACAGCAAAATTTCCATTTACCTCTAAAAATAAACAAAAAACTAAAAAAAATAGAAGATTTATTTTAAATCTCGGATTTAAATTACAAACGTTATTCTGAATACGTTTTCTAATTGGCATTTTGGTCAAAAATGAAAAATAAAGGTAGTTTACTCTTGGCTAAAAATCATGTTTTTGAAGTTTTTGCGAACCCTGTATAAAAAATCAAAATTTTCTCTTGGTGAATTACATTTTTTTACAAGCAAAACTTTTTATCAAGAATTACTTTTTCCCGAAAAATGAAATTTTTCATCCATTTGTGCTATTGTAAACCCTATCCGCGGACAGTCTGTAGTATATTTTAACAGTGGCGGCTCGTGACTAGTGAGTCAGGGGGGCGCTGGCTTTAAATAAAAAAAAAAATTAAAATGTCTATTATTTTCGAAAGTAGGTATCTGTTTTTTCTAACTTTCTCGTTGTGAATTTTAATTTCATCAGCATAAGCACTACTTAAACAAGTTAAAATATTAGTTTGTCCTAACATCTGAAAACTTACCACATTATGACGATGTTTTGCACTATTTTCTTGTTTTTTATTTTCTCTGAAAGATGTTTTAAGTCCTGCACCCCATTTTTACTCCAATTATCATCCCCGCCAAAAAGAAGACACACGAAACAAAAAAAATAATTTTTGTCCTCACAACCGCATATCCAGAATATTTTATTATATATTTCTTTGTCAAACTTACGCGTAGACTGTGCCTTACTTTTACATTTTGATTGCACTTGTACAATGTTCAATATTGGTAGTGGCCGCCCTGCATTTTTTAAAGCAAGTTTTTCACTTAAGCTCAGAGAACTAAACACAACCTTCTGTAAATCACTGACCTTCATATTAGACGAAATTTTCTAACTGTATAAAAACTGATAAATAACTCAAAACAAATAAACAAATCGACAGCGAGTCAGCGGCATCGACAGACGACAGGTCGCATCGCGATTCGCGAACAGTGCAACAGTGGGCGCCGAAAATTGGAGCTCTCCGTGGCCGCTCGTTGTGCGATGTGTAGGTGACGTCAGGCCTCCGTCGTCATGACAACCCATCGAGAAGGCGCATTGAATTGGGACGGATAATCGCCCGCCGCCCGCGCTTAGTACAACCTTGAGAGCGCGCAACTCGCTTGTCTATGAGTATAATAGCCTACCCGTTAGAATAGGGCTACGTTTGGTTTGAATTATTTTAATTGATTTTGCTTACATACATTGGTTTTTTAAGTGAAGTATTTTTGGATTCTGTTTGAAATAATTGCAGGGAGGGCGGCGCCCCAGAGCCCTTCATTAACCAGCAGCCACTGTATTTTAAACATCTTTAATAACGGCTAGAAATATGTTTATTTTTATAGATTTTTTTTGATTTGATATTTTGGCTCTACCTCTTTCTATTATCACCAGCTACCACTGTGAAAGGGTACTTAAAGATAAAGGATAAGGAAGCATTTGGATAAAATATCATATAGGTAATATAAGCACGTATTTTTTAAAATATTCCAAAAATACTTAAAAATGATAACGTTAATGATAAGTTCAGCGTAGTCAAAAATCTCATTTAATACTATTTAATTATTAAGTTTACTATGGGGCGCCCCTATACCAACTTGAGGGGTACAAAAAACAGAGGGATAAATTTATAAACAGTTGAAGGAGCGGGATAAAGGGAGTATAAACTAATACTTTTACCAAAAATGTTAAGTGGTATGTCGTTTTCAGGGTTATAAATATATAGCAACAAACAAGAAACAAATTGTTAGTTAAAACTCTTTCCAGAATTTTTTAGTTTTCTATCTCCAACTACGAAAGATTTTTTTTTCACACACTCACATTATTTTTGTAGAAAGATTGTTACATAATATCGTGCGCGCGAGCAAAAATTATTTGCATCAAAGAGGGCCTTGCATCTAAGGACGTTTAATGCTTAGCCGTAGAGCTTAATACCTGTTGGGTGTCAGTAACTACCTGGATTAACAATCAATCAGTTATTCCGTTATCTTTGACAGTCATTACAAGTAATTTGATTCATCGCTCATTTTTCCAATTTCTTGAACAATTCACACAATGGGCGTTACGGAACAGCACAAAACATTAATGGTTGAAGCGTATTTTCGAAATGGGTTTAGAGTAAATGGTGAGTGGCAATACAATCCGGGTTGTGAATGGACGATTTTCACGAACATTTTCCTAACGTTGCTTTTATTGCTGGGGATTTTTATCATTGTCTGAAAAGTACCGTGGCTGTGTTTAGGGAAACAGGTTCTATACAACAAAAAAAGGAGCAGGAAGACCATCTGTGAGAACTTCTTGTTGCAAACGTTCGTGAAATAATGCAAAATACGCCAACAAATTGCATAAGACGCCTGTCCCAAGAAGTGGGAAGATCTTATGGAACATGCGCAGGACTATTCTTAAGAAGCAGCTAAATTTATTTCCTTATAAAGTGCAAGTAATTATTTTTCTTTTTCTTTCTGTAGGTATATTCTTGCTTTGTTAATTTTGTAAACAACAAAAATAAATTTGTATTTGTCTACTTATTTTATTACTCATTAGTTTGACATATCATGTCATAATATGAATTTGACAAAATTTTAACCTAGATTTGGTTAGATATATCGTCCCCATATCATTGTGATCTAAACCAAGCCCTACGTATTTTTATCCAAGCCCTCTTTGATGCAAATAATTTTTGCTCACACGGTATTAGGTATGAAGGTCTCGTCGCATCATCGTATTTTGCATGGTGAGGTTAATGTTAACGTCTATTAAAAACAAAAGCTTTTTTTGCAAGAACATTTAAACGTCAGGATTTAGTAAAAATATTGGTAATTTTACGAACCAAGAAAAAAAGAAAAACTAAATTTAAAGTTATTACTTACTTAACAGAACTTATTATAAGGAAGATAGCGAAACTGATGATCATACTTGCCATTTTACTTGAAAGTTAAGCAACACTTTAACAAAACTAAAAAAATATTTAATTTATATAGAAGCACGAACTTTACATATATTTAAATATAATAGTCCGGGTGCTAGCGACAGTTTTCGATGTTTTATTTGCTCGTCAATGGGAATACACCCGGTGCGGAGCGGAAATACTAAGCGAGTGGTTTGAAGGTTTCTACGTCTATGGCGCGAAAATCGCAGGAACACGGGGAGTTTAGGCGGTAGGCCGCCCCATCAGGGTAGAATCCGACACTATACTTTGCCTAACAGGGTGCCAGTCTTTCGAAGATTCTCCTCGAAAAAAAAATTAGAAAAAAAAAGTGTAGGTATACCTTAGCACAGAATATATCGCTAGCTATGTATTCTGTTACCATTGACATAATACGTTTAGATCGGCAAGCCATAATTACAAAAGAGCAAATTTATGGCATGCACACTGCAAATGAATAGGAAGATGGACAGGCAGTAAAAAATTTAAAAAAAAACACACATAACATATTTATTATAATATTTTTATTGAGCAACGGTAAATTTCTGATTATTTTAAATCAGCTACATTTGTTAAGTGCCAAAGTTAATGTAGATACTTAAGGTTGACTATTTTTTTCTAATAATAACGTTTTTTCGTATACGGAATTAATAACTGTATTCTAAGTAGTCAAAAATTTGATTTAATACTTAGTTTAATAACATTTAAAAGTAACAAATTAGTTAGAAATAAAAATGGTAACGTCGTGATGGCAATTGTTCAAAATAGCCACCATTGACCTTAATACATTTCGCTATACGTTTTACAAAAGACTGTTGGACTTTAAACAAGAGATCTTCATCATTTCTGAGCAGATTAAGAGAATTTATAATTTTTTGACTTAACTCATTATAACTCGTTATAAACATTGGTTTCCAAATAACCCTAAATGCAGAAGTTCATTGGATTAAAATCTGGACTTCGCACCGGCCAAGGCAAGGGGCCACCACGGCCTATCCAACGTTCAGGGAACTGTTCATTTAGATAATTTCGCACATTTCCGCATTGGAAAGTAGATTATGTCGAGGCATTTCTAAAAAATGTATAATATCTACGTATTGTAGGTAGGTACGTAGAAAATTAATAACTTTGACAGATGATACTTTGTGTAACATGTTGTTGCCTTAGAAACGTCGTTGTTTTTAATCAAGGCCAGCGGTGATAAATAATACTAATACGAAATAATACGACTACACAATTATTTTAAATATTTTAGCAGTCTCGCATTAAAAATATCGAATGCGATTATCTCGAAAATGGTTGCTCCTAGCGACTTCAATAAGTTATACGTTTTTGATGTAGAAGAGTATGCTAACTTATTTTTTTAATAATCGGATCGATATAAGAAGCCTAAACAAAGTTATGCCACCTCAAAAAACCCCAAAATCCTTAATTTTGTGCTGCTATGTCGTTTCGTTAAGAAATAATCGCAATAAAACAAAAACAAAATTAAAACTTTGACACCCTGTATCTTGGTTGTTATCAATTTTGGGATTAGGCAAGTTTAAATAAATCCCATTATTTCGCCTTAAGGAGTCTGCTGTTGCTCTGTGTCCCATTACTTTTGGGACACCCTGTATAACCTATGTTTTCAAACACAGGCGGTAGATCTAGGGCGATCAACAGAAATTTGTCATCATTGATTTATGTTAAAAACCATTTCTGATCCGGATTAAATGGAATCAATTTTGTCTTCCTTTATATTTTATGTCTATGGTTTTGACGATACACATAACGAGAAAATTGACATTTGTTGACTATCGCTAGCTCCCGGACTATAAGTACCCACTTATATTTCAGACAATCGGTACCCGTCATTTCGCTTCGGTGACTTGACTAATTCTTGAAACGAGGTATTTGTCTTAAAACGAATAGCTTCCTTGTACTTAAACTTTTCCACAAGCTTTTTATCCGCAGATATGGTTATTTCGTTATTTCATAAATTTGTATCCCTATATTTTTTACAAAAACAACTTCAGACAGTACGCAAGTACCTACTTAACTAAAAGTTTAAACTTTCCACCGGTAAAGATTAAAAAAAAATTGGTCTACGTATAGTTTTATTAGAGTCCGAAGAAGTTCTAAAATGAAACAATTTTATCAAATAAACTACAAAAAAAGCATTCAGGGATCGCGAACAATGCGATGTTGCCACTGCTAGTAATTTTTCGCAAAATAAAAATATATTTATGTAAATAGGTATTTTAGTTGGAAAATAAAAACGTATACCCAGCATGGCCGTCTACGATGTAAGATAAATTTCCAACTATAGGTAAGTAAAACAAATAAACTTATTAAAAGGAAAGAAAAACACAAAGTCTTCCTCCACAAAATTTAATAGAATAAAATTCTTATTTCAAGGCTCTCTACATGTTTCGAACGTAGAAACGTTCATCATCAGGAGACAGAAAATTTTTTTTTATTTTATGCTGATGTTAGCAAAAGAGAAAATTGAAAATTAGAACCTTAATGGAGCTTTTATGGATTTAAAACTTGAAATGTAGAAGAAACATGATATTATGAAGAAAATTGATAATGGTTAAACAATACTGAGTATTGAAAAAGTTATTGAAGGGGTGCAAATATTCAGTATGGTTTAACCATTATCAATTTTCTTCATAATATCATATTTCTTCTACACTTCAAGTTTTAAATCCATAAAAGCTCGATTAAGGTTCTAATTTTTAATTTCCTGTTTTGCTAACATCAGCATAAAATAAAAAAATTTCTGTCTCCTGAGGATGAACGTTTCTACGTTCGAAACATGTAGATACCCTTGAAATAAGAATTTTATTCTATTAAATTTTGTGGAGGAAGACTTTGTGTTTTTCTTTCCTTTTAATACTTTCAACTCCACTTTAAGTATGGACTATTTCTTCAAATTAAATAAACTTATGTCAAGCGAACCTAGGACGTTGCTCAGCCTCTCAACCTACCCGATCACGCGATAAGCCAAGAGGCCTCATTTCTTTCGTTTTTTAATCTTAAACATTATAGGAAGTTGTAATCCATAGACATGTATAATTACATATCAGCAGTTGCGTAGCCAGGTGGGGGGCGCCTGCCTCCCCCCGCCCCCCTTGCATGGCGCCCCTTGTCGCTTGGTGCCCGAATGAAAAATAAAAATATACTTTACACACTGTAACATTAATTGAAAATAATTTGGTTAGTGTGTTTATAAAAAGTTGTTAGATGTTAGAATCACGGAGTGTTACCAAATAAGTGATTTTTGTGAATTGTGATTTTGTGCAAGAAATACGATGGGGTTGCAAATTCAACAAATAGGTTAGTGCCAGAAAATTGTTAGTACCTAGACATTTCCAATTTTGACGATGATAAGAACTTTTAACCACCGTATGTTAGGGATGTGAAACTGAGAAGCTATACAGTGCTAGACTACTCTAATTTTAATAAATAACGTTAGTAAAATTTCTGATATTTACTTTCGAAACGACTCCCATAATGACAAGGCCGTCGTAGGTCGTCATTGCAAGGAAAATGATGCCTTATTTGACAGAGATTTAATTTAATGGTGTTTACACAGATAAGACGTCGAACCTGAAAAGCAATTAATACCCAAAGTCCACGAACCCACATATAAATATTGTAGGTCGCCCATGTGTATAAAAAGTGATTATTAGGTCAAAATAAAGTAACAATAAAAGGGTTACGAATCTGACTACATGGGTCGGTCATTACACAGGCTGGTTTAATGAGGCCCCTTCCCACCCACCCTAACCTTTCTAAGCTGATTACAATGATGCTGATGTATAATAATTTAAATGTCTAAAGTCCTTCAGACTAATCCTGTAAATAAAACAATTGGTTCACACT
Source organism: Polydrusus pterygomalis (assembly GCA_963969555.1). Taxonomy (NCBI): domain Eukaryota; kingdom Metazoa; phylum Arthropoda; class Insecta; order Coleoptera; family Curculionidae; genus Polydrusus; species Polydrusus pterygomalis. The sequence continues at coordinate 30,764,985 of OZ018379.1, forward strand.
ATAGGAGTAATTTTTAAACATAGGTATTTACTTAAAAAGTGACATATCGGACAAGTGTGTAACTGTTCTTTATATTAGAACTAGCGTGTACCCGGCATGCGTTGCAACCCGCTGGTATAAATACAAACCCGATATATTAGTACCTGGCATGCCACTTTCTGAAATTGCACCCGTGCGAAGCCGGGGCGGGTCGCTAATTATACATAAAAACCTTCCTCTTGAATCACTCTATCTATTAAAAAAAACCGCTTCAAAATCCGTTGCGTAGTTTTAAAGATTTAAGCACATATAGGGATATATAGGGACAGACGGGCGATAGCGACTTTGTTTTATACTATGTTAAGAAGATGCACAGTGATCCAAGCAAAATGGATGATGCGGGTAGACCACGACGGCCGTTTCGTCCTTGTTAGGAATCTACGGGCAGCCATAGCCCAAGCAACTCTGACAGCAGCGGTATGATGTATTAAAAGCCTTTTTGCAAAAGCAAAGCGGCCATCAATACACCGTTGCGCCATCTCCAATATAAAAGGCAGTCACACTGGTAATAATCGAAAGGTAGACAACTAAATAAACCACGAAGTGCATCACAATCCCGTATAGGGAACGCTATTTGCGTTTTCACCGAAAACATCTGCCATTTTGCAGACCAGAAATCAGATCAACGCCGGCACACACTGGAATCCGCGCAATCCGTTTAAGTATTAAGCCATAAAAATGTTTAGAAGATAATAGTGTCCGCGAAAATGGTGTATTGATTACCGCTTGCTTTTGCATAAAGGCTTTCAATACATCTTACCGCTGTTGTTGGGATTGCTTGGGATATGGCTACCCGTAGAGTCCTAAACAAGGACGAAACGGCCGTCGTGGTCTACTCGCACCAGGGTATCCATTAAACTTGGATTCCTCTGTATTCCAATATAAAAAACAGTTTCACACTTGTCGGATATGCCACAATACTCACGTTTTCAGTAAATACCTATGTTTAAATTAATCCTAGTGTCCACACTTGTCCGATATGCCACAATATTCACTTTTTACAGATACTATAATATTATCTTCTATAGGTAGGTATTTACTTTTTTATAAAATATAGGAATAGAGAAACCATTTTTTAAAACTTTTTGAAACAATATACTGCAAGAACAATAAACGTACCCTATTAGAATCCTTGCAGCATTACCCCCCCCCCTTCCCCTTCATCCCGAGGACCGCTGTTGAATGCGCTCTATTTATGGCCCTTAGTTAAGTAGGTATATATAGTTTATATAAACAGTTAAATAAATAAATAAATAGGAGTAATATGTATATTTATTAAATAACAAATTAGAAAAATACAATAAACGCTAGTAATTATCTGAAGTAATAAATTTGTGGTTATTTTTTAGGGTATCATCATCGACTATTCCAAACAAGTTGAGGTTTTCTAAGGTGTCGTCGTTGTTTTGCAGTGAAAATTGTTGAGTATTGCTTGAAATTGTTCTGCTCCTTCTAAATTCTTTATTGTTTGTTTGGTCCACTAGAGAGCTATATTTGCGCTTAATTTCATTTTGGACTTCGGTGTTTAAAAGACAGTATACTAAAGCAGCAAATAAACCCTAAAAAAAATTAATTAACCCTAGTGTAACTGTATATTGTAACGGTAGATAGTATTTTTAATGCTCCGTACTAAAATTGGAAACTTTTGCGGTAAAAAATAGCGTTAAAGTAGTGTTGCGCTCAAGTATATTTTGAAATTACCAATAAAACGTGTCGGGTAAGTTTTGAAAGTACCCAACCGGACCGCGTTTTTTATAGTTTGTTTTTATTCTGTTTATTCGTCGTCAATGTGATTGTAGCAGGTTTATTTTATTTTCAAGTTTCAGGAGTTATTTAGTTAGACATTTTTATATACTTTGTTAGTAACCTCTAACTTTACGATATAGGAGAAAAAAATGGAAGCTTGTAAAATAGTCAAAAGCCTGACTTGACGAGTATTTACATCAACAAGAAAATTTCCGAAGTGCTCAAATTGGACATGACCTGATCGGATGCCCACATGGGAGACAAAATTAAATTGTATTAGCAATATATTGTATGTATGTGGTAAATACTGCCATGTAATTAGTATCTACATATGACTATAAAAATTACATTGTTTTTGGTATTTAGCAGGTGACTCAATGGTTCTTGCCGTCGGTCACGTGGTTTGCATTGGCTAATAACATTTTCGTATAAACATACTTAGTTATATAACTCCCATGTCCTTACATTTTCAGCTCATGTGTCAATTAAAAAAAAATCTCTTAAGTGTTACTACACTTAAGTATATAATCGGCATTTACAACACTTTGGGATATGACACATATTTTTTTAAGTGGTGCTATAAGTGTTAGAGCAAAGAATAGTGACGTATTCATGATATATTTTTTTTATCAATATTTCGCTTAATTTTAGGAAGAAGTCACGAAATATTGATTAAAAACGAAATTGCGAATGCGTCACTAGTGTTTGATTTAGTAGGTTATAACACGTTCCCTCTCTCTAAAAAGAAATAAATGCAAATAAATGCCTTACAATTAAAGGTACATACCGTTCGAGCAAAAATTATTTGCATCAAAGAGGGCTTGGATTAAAAAACGTAGAGCTTGGTTTGGATCACAATGATATGGGGACGATATACCTAACTAAATCTAGGTTAAAATTTTGTCAAATTCATTTTATAACATGATATGCCAAACTAATGAGTAATAAAATAAGTAGACAAATAAAAATTTATTTTTGTTGTTTACAAAATTAACAATGTAAGAATATATAGAAAGAGAAAGAAAAATAATTACATAAATTGCTGAAATTGGCCACCGCCATGCTCCAAGAATAAATTTACACATATTTTCGAAAGTGTTAACCAGCATCTCTGGAGAAATATTACCACATTCTTGGATAATCCTTTCTTGTAATTGTACTAAATTTGCAACTGGTGTTTTAAAAATAGTGTTCTTTATATGAGGAAAAACGAAGTAATCCATAACCGTTAAACAAGGTGATCTAGGTGGGAATTCAATGTCTGATCGAAAACTGATCAATCTGTAATCGAAAAAATTGCGTAAGTAGTTAATAGTTTCGGCGGCTGTATGGGCGGTTGCACCGTCCTATTAAAAATATCCAAAATGTAGTTCGTCGTCAAGCAATTGCTCCACAAATGGATTCAAAATATTATCTCTATACCGCTGTGGTGTAACTATCTCATGGAAAAAAATGGGACCAACAATTCTTCTTCGGGAAATAGCCAACCAGACTCCAATTTTTTGAGGGTGCAATGTGGACTCTACAAAAAAATGGGGATTTTCACTACTCCACATGCGTGTATTCTGAGAATTCACATAACCGGAGAGGTGGAATCAGGCTTCATCCGAACAAAATGTCAGGTCTAATAAATCATTTCTTTCCAATAAATTTTGGGTAAACCATTGAGAGTAATTCCTGCGTCTTTCAAAGTCTGCGACTTGTATTTCTTGGAATACTTGCATTTTATAAGGAAATCAATTTAGCTGCGTCTTAAGAATAGTCCTGCATGTTTCATAAGATCTTCCCACTTCTTGGGACAGGCGTCTTATACAATTTGTTGGCGTATTTTGCATTATTTCACGAACGTTTGCAACAAGTTCTTCTGTTCTTACAGATAGTCTTCCTGCTCCTTTTTGTGCTGTATAGAACCTGTTTCCCTAAACACATCTATGGTTCTTTCCAGGCAATGATAAAAATCCCCAGCAATAAAAGCAACGTTAGGAAAATGTTCGTGAAAATCGTCCATGCACAATAAACCCGGATTGTATTGCCACTCACCATTTACTCTAACCCCGTTTCGAAAATACGCTTCAACCATGAATGTTTTGTGCTGTTCTGTAAAGCCCATTGTGTGAATTATTGTTCAAGAAATTGGAAAAATTAGGGATGAATTAAATTACTTGTAACGACTGTCAAAGATGACGGAATAACTAATTGATTGTTAATTCAGGTAGTTACTGACACCCAACAGGTATTAAGCTCCACGGCTAAGCATTACGTCTTTGGATGCAAGGCCCTCTTTGATGCAAATAATTTCTGCTCGCACGTTATTTACAAGGATCCCATTCATAAAAGGAAAAAAAATAAAATTTTATGAAATGGTTTGAATTATCATATGTTTGACTTTATACAGGGTGTCCAGAAAAAGGAGATCAATCCTTTAACCATATATAATCCTTGAATAACAATAATATTACTTTTATAATGCCATTTTTAATTTTTCACCCTCATGTTCGATATACTTACGTCAAAGTTTAAAATTGAAAACTGATTTTTTTTTAATAATTCGAGTATTAAATTTGGTACATTGCTTCACCATAAAGAGCTACATCTTTTGAGAAAAACGAAACAAAAAACAACTGTTAAATATTCAAAATAGGGGGGGTCCAGTACCCGCTGACCCCCTTACTTTTTAGTACGTGCGCCAGTGACTTCCAAACTATATTTTTTCAGGTAACCATGTGCGTTATTTTTTGACTCCTATAAAATTTCGATAAAATGACGCGTTTTGGAGATAGTTTAAAAAGTATGGGTCCTTAACTCATGCCAACCCAGCTTACGGTAATCTCAATTCAAATGCTAAATCAATTTAGCCGTTGTAGCATTACCATGGATACAATATACACGTAGGGAAAATGTTTGTCCGCCCATCTCTTAGTAATAAGTTAGAATAGTACAAATATGAAGTATCGCAAAGCAAACAGAGGTAGGTAGATTATGTTTCCCCCGCTCCATCGTATTGCATCTCGCTCATGGCACTCGCTGGTGGCATGCCGCACCGCTTCGATTCTATTAATATCAAATAAATATTCATTCTTTCGTACGTTGCCGCCTGAATGAAAGGATCAGGATCAAGCAAAACGCATCGAGCCAGCCAGATCCGATGCGATGGAGTGGGGGAAACATAATCTACCTATTTTTGTTTGCTTTGCGATACTTCATATTTGTACTATTCTAACTTATTACTAAGAGATGGGCGAACAAACGTTTTCCCTACGTGTATAATTAAGTAAAACTTTGCAATAGGTGATAATACGGAAAGCAAAGGACTAGTCAAAAATAATGTAAAGACAGTGGCGTACAGATAAAAACCTGTTGTACTAAACCAGGTAAATGAAATTATATTATTGCCTTTTAAGAACTTACTATTACTAATCTTCTTCACATAACAGTAAAACCCCACTGTTATCACTAGTACTTAAGACAATTATCTACTATTACGTATTAAATAAATTTGATACATTATAACAAGATAATAAATATTTAAAAAAAAATATTTCATAAACTTGTTAATACGTAAGTAACAAAAAACAAACAAAATTTTAAAAAATAGTCCAAAGAATTTGCTCGATATCACTTCAATTTTTTGGAATACACATGCGAGTTATCTTTATTAAAGAAAATCTTAACCTTTAAAAAATTTGTGGTTTATTCGAACTGCTCTCCAGCAGAAAGATTATTTCTATTAAATAATTCTCGTTCAAAATCGGAACCATACACAAAATCTTCCATACACCCCCTGACTGAATATTCCATGGGAGTAAGGTCTGGGGAACGGGGTGGCCATTTAACGGGAGCATTTTGGCCCCAACCAATCCAGTGATTAGGAAAGATTTGGTATAGTTCCTAACTTTTCTAGCTAAATGCGGGGGGGATTACTGTCTAGTTAAAATCAATCTTCTAGATCTAGAGGTAAATCATCAAGTAAATCGGGCAGTGTGTTTTAAAGAAATAGTAAAAATGAATGACCAGTCAAAATTCCTGATAAAATTACTGTTCTGTGAAGAAGATTAGCGATCTTCTCTCTTGTCTCGCGATTCACCATAATGCATATTTTTCTTAGTAGCAAAATATCATTATTCTGATAGTTTTTAGAGGAAATTAGTTGTTCTAGATAAAGAGGTATCCATATACAATTACTTCAAAAGAAATATGATGCCCACTCAGCAAGATTTATTGATTTTGATAACTACAAATGATATTTCTTAAAAATTAAAGTTTCTGGGAAAATAATATCTTCTAAATAATGTATTTTGGAGAATAACTCGAGATTAAATAATTAGGTAGGTAGTCGATGTCGCTCGCTCGGGTTTGGAAAATAATTATATTTTGTCAAACTATAGGCTGCTACCGTTATCGCACATAACTTTTAAGATAGGTAGTAATAAAAAAAATTTCCTAAAGTAAAAAAAAATCGGCATGAAATTTTTAGATACTCTGAGAATAAATCAAATAAAATATTTATAATTTATAATAACATAGGTAAGTATATTAAATTTCGTTGGCTTAGGTTAGTTTTTTGTTTTTTTTTTCAATTTCTTGATTTATTAAATGAATTTTGTTAGTGTTGAAACTACAATTTCAACTATTAGATTTGCGATTACTATCGGTGCAGGGTTCGTCAGAAACAAGAGTTTTTGTTTTTTGGATTCTTTTTTCAATTCTAATTTTCAATTCCTTTTGATGACTGGCTAAATCATCAATTTGGGGACAAATGGATTGGAAGGTCTACCTATGGTCCAAATCAGTTGGCACGTATGAGTCCCGATCTCACAATTATCGAGTTTCATTTATGGGGATATCTGAAGCCACATGTGTATAAAACGAATTTCAATAATAACTTAGATCTCTTGAAAGAAAAAATAAGAGTAGTTATTGCAAATATCCCAATACAGCAAGTTAGGAGTTTGTTTGAAGGTGGTAGACAATGAAGTAATATCAAAAAAATTACCTTGTCGGACTTCCATTAATGTCTTTATTTTGTTACTTAACGTTTCGGTTAGTTAGTATCTCTAACCGTTTTCAAGTGTAAACTAAATTATAATTCTAAGGCTACTGTCTTAAATACTATCCATGTGCAATGAAACTTGATGACTCCGCCTACGTGCTTATTGGAGTGTGAAGTTTGAGCTGTTGGTTTTGGACAAGAAGAAGCTTCCAGATATTGGGGATATCTATACTTGGTTTACTGAATATATGTGTATTTTGATTCATGAAAGCTGCTTTCTTGAATTTTCGTTTTTTCCAGTGCTGTTCCGTGTCCAAAACCTTGGCTTCTGACCACTGTATATTATGTTGGATAGTCCATACATACATGTTCTGCTATACCTGATCTCGAAGTTTCACCTCTTTGAGTATGTTTCAGATGTTCTTTAAATCGTACGGGTCTTTTTGTTTCTCCAATGTACGATTCGCCACACTCGCAGGGGATTTGATAGATATAATTTTTTGTGTTTTTATTACTGGGGGGGTTTACTTTTGTAAGAAAGCTTCTAAGCGTATTTTCGGATTTAAAGGCTGTTTTGATATTATAGTTTTTGGTTATTCTTCTAATCTTTTCAGAAATCCCCTTGACATAAGGTAGTGTAAGAAATGTTTGCTCCTCTCTAGCATCTGTATTAGTTTTTACTTCGCGATTTTTAAGTTTTGAGATGGTATTAGTTACAAAAGTTTGAGGGTAACCATTTTGTTTTAAATCTCTTTTGATGTTTGAAATTTCAATATTTAGGTCTTCCGGATTGTTGCAAACGTTAGATGCTCTGTGATAAAGAGTTTGAATTATGCCCTGTTTTATGGAGTTTGAATAATTCGATCCGTGATTAAGGTATTGCCCGGTATGAGTGGGTTTCCTGTATACTGAAATTTTTATGTTATCAGCACTTCGTTTGACGAGAACATCGAGAAAAGGTAGAGTGGAATGTTTTTCTGTTTCCATGGTAAATTTAATGGATTGTCTTATACTATTAATAATATGTTCCAAAAACCGTATCAGCTCTTCGTTGCTGTCTATCCAGATAATAAAGGCATCATCAACATATCTAAGCCAAAGTTTAGGTTTAATCTTGGCAGTGTTAATAGCATCTGACTCGAACCATTCCATGTACAGGTTAGCCACCACCGGTAATGAAAACACAAAAAATTGTATCTATCAAATCCCTTGCGAGTGTGGCGAATCGTACATTGGAGAAACAAAAAGACCTCTTTCCGTACGAGTTAAAGAACATCTGAAACATACTCAAAGAGGTGAAACTTCGAGATCAGGTATAGCAGAACATGTATGGCCTAACCAACATAATATACAGTGGTCAGGAGCCAAGGTTTTGGACACGGAACAGCACTGGAAAAAACGAAAATTCAAGGAAGCAGCTTTCATGAATCAAAATACACATATATTCAGTAAACCAAGTATAGATATCCCCAATATCTGGAAGCCTCTTCTTGTCCAAAACCAACAGCTCAAACTTCACACTCCAATAAGCACGTAGGCGGAGTCATCAAGCTTCATTGCACATGGATAGTATTTAAGAAGTAGCCTTAGAATTATAATTTAGTTTACACTTGAAGACGGTTAGAGATACTAACTAACCGAAACGTTGTGTTATGTAACAAAATAAAGACAATGGAAGTCCGACAAGGTAATTAATTTTTTTGAGCAAGTTAGGAACTGTTATCGGGAATTCAGATGTCGAGTTGAACTATGCGCTAACTCGGTGGTGCCACGTTTGAATAAAAGTTTTATATTATAATTTATGATTGAATGAATTGAAGAAATATGACATGGAATAATAAAAATACTTCAAAAGTAGGTAAATAAAAAATGGTTTTCTTACAAGAAAATCGTTACTCGGCCAGATATAAAAATATTCGAAGTAAGAATAAAGCAACAATGGTTGTTTGTTTTTACGTAAATTTATTTTAAACGAAATCCAAAAAACTAAAAATGTTGTTTCCTGACGAACTCTGTATAGTAATAGCAAATGTGATATTTAAAATTGTGGTTAATAAATCATGGAATTGAAAATTAGAATTGAAAAAATCCCAAAAAGTACCGTCAAAGTGGGTGACTTGAAAATGAGAGGTGACTTGATAAAATTCTACTTGGTCGGAGATTTAGCCACCTAACTATTTAGCGACACGGAGGTGGAGCTTCAGCTACGGCCGATCGTTTGACCTTGGTCTATGCCTACTTTCCAGCAGCGTTGCGCTTGTGTAGCTTGCTCTTTCGTTTAAACACGTCCGTTGCAAATCTTTAGTAAATAACGACGATTTTTAAAGCGCTCAAACTTTTGCTTGGCTAGAACAGAAGGAATTTAATTTATGGTAAGAATTTATCATAATTACCTTTAAAAAATAGTTCTTTTTAAGGTTTTAACATAATATCAATTTATAATTCGGTTTTTCCAACCTTTAGGGATTTTTTTTATGTTTCATAAATTTTTAGGGTGACTTGACAAAATTAAGAAAATATGTCGCAGAGGTATAAACGAAAAATTAGGGGACGTAGTTACGTTCGGTACACCAAGGAGTCATTAAATTAAGAATTTCTTTTTAAGTTTGTAAAATTAAGAATAAAATATGTATTTCCTTTGTTTTTGTTGATTTTGGCTGTTTTCTGTTTTAATTAAGGTATAAATATTTTTTAAAATACATTTTTTTATTTCAAGTCACACCTCGAGTGGGTTTCAAGCTCAAAAAATAGAAATTATACCAATTTTTCAAGTCACCCGGATTGCGGGTGACTTGGAATTTTGGATATAATTTTTTTTTTGATATAACGAAATGAGATATAAAGAAGAATGAGGTGGGATTATGTTCCTTAAACTTGTATGCAAGTTTTATCATTTTTTTTGGTATTTTTTTTTGAATCAGCTGTCTCCTATAACTACATTTACATCAAAATCGTAGTCAAGTCACCCGCTTTGACGGTAATAATGTTGTTTTTGACGAACCCTGTAGGTATTGTAATCGCAAATCTGATATTCGAAATTGTAGTTTCAGCACAAGTAGACGTTTTTATAAAGAATGTCTTTTTCTTCTATACCTACTAATAAAAAAGTTTTTCCTCTTCCAAACTCTATCCGTGAACACATTGTATAATGTTAGTACTAACGACCTGAAAACTGCCACGATAACAATTGTTCCAATAATGGAAGTTACTTTACAGTTAATGTATACAGGATTCAATAATGTGGGCCTAATAGGGGTCGTAATTCTTACCTGGTATGACGTAAATGTTTGGTCGAAAAACAGCCACACTATTTCGAGTATTTTACTCTTTGAAATGAAAAAACTTAGGAATAGTGATATTGTATACGGCATTCCATAGAGCGGTATGAGTATTAGGGTGGATTTAATAAGTTTCCTAAAAAGTATTTTTTAAATTTATTGTTTGATTCCATATCATCTAAACTACTCGACTTTTAATATTTTTCAAAAACAGAGTTATAGGAAGGAATTTGGTCTAATAAAATTATTTTGAACTATACAGGGTGTCCCAAATAGTCATACTTTCAGGAATTGTTGTTTTTAAAATTGTTACATTAATTTAGAAACTCAGTTTAAAAAGGCTTCGTAAATATTTTTATTTTTAAAATATGCTTAAGTCAAGTCGCTACTTAACAATCATATTGTATAACCCACATTTTATGTATTGCTGATGCTCTGTTCTACCGATAGGTGCATGTTTTTTAGATTGGAAAACGCTAAAATTTTGAAAAATCGTTAATAACCAAAAAAAGTATGTTTGATTTGCCCTGACTATTTGGGACAACCTGCATAATTCAAAATAATTTTAAATTGCACACCTAATGACTCCATATAATTCTGTTTTCGAAAAATATTAAACAGGTCAGTAGACGCCATGAAATACTGCGTCCTAAAAATTATTTACTGGAAATATTTTTTTAATAAAAATTATTTATATTAAATAAATATAAATCTGGTGTACTTTCTACCACTAATAACTTACATGTACTTAATTTTCTTGTTTTGTATAAAAGTGGATGTATAGTGAATCTTTAATATCAATACTCTGATAATTATAATAAAAAGCATGAAGTTTACCTAAAAACAAACAAAACAAAAACTTATTGAAACTTTGTATTGCAATCACACCATGTGGCATAGGGCAAGTCCTTTAAAAAATCAGATAAGTGGTTTCCTTATTGAAATGTACCTATTTTACTTACCAAATATCCCCAAATTCAATTCGAAAAAATATGGCCGCTGTCTTGCATACTGTTCCTTTTTTAATAAAAACGGGAATAACCCCAAAACATGTACAGGGTTTTTCCGTATATTTTGGAGTACCCCTGGAGCTTTTATTTGAAGACCTTAAAAAAACTTTAAATTACCAAAGTTGCATTATTTCTCCTGAACTGTCAGAATTTGTTATCGGACAAAACAAATGAACATCGTAAATTTGGTTAATAATGCCAATGTCGATTTTTTTAAATGGAACACCCTGTATATTAATTTTTTTTTTAACTCCTCACTCTTTTTTGATTCCAAATATGTATATATGTTATATGTTTGTTTCATAAATTATTATCATTATTTATATTAATTATTGTTACTGAATAAGCATTATGTTCTAGCATGTTTTCCTCACACCAATATAGATTTTCTAATCATCAATATTTTAAAATGCAATTTTGCCTAAACGACTAAAGTAAACGTATAACATATATACATATTTGGAATCAGAAAAGAGTGAGGAGTTAAAAAAAAATTAATATACAGGGTGTTCCATTTAAAAAAATCGACATTGGCCTTATTAAACATATTTACGATGTTCATTTGTTTTGTCCGATAACAAATTCTGGCAGTTCAGGAAAAATCATGCAACTTTGGTAATTTAAAGTTTTTTCTAGGTCATCAAATAAAAGCTCCAGGGGTGCTTCAAAATATACGGAAAAACCCTGTACTTGATATAAGTGGTATAATTTGTAAATGTAATAATTTCCTTACTCTGTCTGTGTGTGGTAAAATGCGCCATTTTTAAGATAAATGGTCGCTTTTATTGCAAGTGCGCATACAGTGTGTCCACGGATAGAGTTTGGAAGAGGAAAAACTTTTTTATTAGTAGGTATAGAAGAAAAAGTCATTCTTTATAAAAACGTCTGTTTGTGCTGAAACTACAACGCCAAATACCAGATTTGCGATTACTATACAGGGTTCGTCCGAAACCAGACTTTTTGTTTTTTCGAATTTTTTTTTCAATTCTAATTTTCATTAGATGATTGGCTAAATCCTCGCTTTGGGAACAAATGGATTGGAAGGTACTATGGTCCAAATCAGTTGGCAGGCAGGAGTCCCGATCTCACAATTATCGGCTTTCAACTAGTTATTACAAATATCCCAATATAGCAAGTTAGGAACTGTTATCGGGAATTCAGATGTCGAGTTGAACTATGCGCGAACTCGGTGGTACCACGTTTGAATACAAGTTTTATAATTTATGATTGAATGAATTGAATAAATATGACATGTAATAATGAAAATACTTAAAAAGTAGGCAAATAAAAAATGGGTTTCTTACAAGAAAATCGTTACTCGGACAGATATAAAATCATATTCGAAGTAAGAAAGCAACACTAGTTGTTTGTTTTTACGTAAATTTATTTTAAACAAAATCCAAAAAACTAAAAGTGTTATTTGTGACGAACTCTGTATAGTAATCGCAAATCGGATATTCGAAATTGTAGTTTCAGCACAATCAGACGTTTTTATAAAGAATGACTTTTTCTTCTATACCTACTAATAAAAAAGTTTTTCCTCTTCCAAACTCTATCCGTCGACACACTGTATATAATATTCTATGATGGCGAGTTTTTTTCCAGTTTTTTTTAAAGAGATCATGAGGAATTTTTAATTTACGTATGGGGCAAGATTCCAGGGTAATCGAAATCGGTAATTTTAGTGACATTGTTATTTTCAATAATAATTTAAAAAATAATGTTGCAGTTAGTATTTTCTTTAATTCACAAGTAAGTTTATCTTATTAAATAAACTTAAATGAAAGAAATAAGAAGCGACAAAGGAAATAGATTTTTCCCACTCATTCAGACGTAAGGGAACTGTTTAAAATACTTACTACTACTGTTATTCCAATTGGGACATCTAAGAGTAAACTTATAGATTTTTGATGTTTTGTTGTCCAACACAGTGCATCTTCATAAAGCAATCTTAACACGAACCAAGGAATTATAAATAGACAAGGCAATACTAAAAAAAAAATAGTATTATTAGTTTTACAGAAGTATCATATTATAAAGCTTAGGCCAAATAGCTATCTTTGTAACAAAGTAGTAAAATCCCCTTTTTGTTAAAAGTTGCCCTCAAGCTGTGCCAGGACAATAATTCATGTTCTTTGTACCAAATGTGCAAACAATATTTTTATATGAACATCCAAACTGTCAAGATGTAAATATTTTGTAAATAAATTTGTTCAGAATAGTATATACAGGGTGTGTGGGGAGGAAAGGGCAATATTTTGGGAATGTGTTCAGAGGGTGAAAATAAGATAAATAAACCGATATGTTTTAGTTCGATTCTCAACCATTTCTGAAATAATAGGTCCTAAAGTTTTTGTAAGTTAATTTTTATTTTAAAAGCGAATAATTGCAGGTACTGCAGTACAAACTAACTTAAAGAATATTTTCAATAACCCCTCCACCAACTTCAATACATTTTTCGACACGTTGGATTGAGCGGGGATTGTTTTTTATAAAAGCTGCAGCATTGAAAATTCGATCGCGAAGTGCTTCTCTCGTTTCCACTTGTGTTTCATATACTAGCGATTTCATCCATTCCTAAAGGCAATAATCAAGCCGGTTTAAGTCTGGTGACCTTAGTGGCCAAACTTGCGGACCACCTCTGCCAATCCAGCGATTAGGAAAACGACAAAACAAGAAATTTCGCACACGGAGACTAAAATGAGGTGGGGTTCCATCATGTTGGAAGTACATTCGTTGTCGAACATTTAACGGAACATCATCCAAAATGTGTATTAAATGGTCTTTCAAAAACCGTAAATATCCTTCTCCAGTAAGACGCCCATCCATTTGAAATGGACCAAACAACTGGTCGTTGAGCATTTCACACCAGACATTAATACTGAATCGATGTTAAAAGTTTCGTTCAAATCTAGAAGATGTTGAACGGGTTGAACGTGAAAAGGTTTTAAACCGTTTTTTCTAAGTGATTCCCATACTGCTAGATGTGATAGTATATGAAGTTCATTTGCAACCCATCTCGTACTTATACCTGAGTTCTCTGCGACAATATCCAGAACATTTTCTTCATTTTCCACATCTAGACCCTGCACTCTTTCAGAAACAATTCTTACGCTTGGAAACATTCCAGTTTCCTGAGCACTTGCAAATACTTTTTGAAAAACTCTTCTATTAGGGACTCTTCGATTTGGAAAACAACGTCGATATTCATTAACTGTGCTCATTGCACTACCGTTACAGTAGGTAATCATATACCTACGAATATCATGTCGGCATACTCCCTGTGACTGAATGTGTGTGGCATTGTAAGCATGCAAATCTTTCGCTCAATATGAAGCTGAAACTGACAACCATTATACATGTTGTTAAAACTATCAATCAAAATGTATCGGACGTTTAAAAGCAGTGGCGGCTCTTGGGGTAGAGCCACAGTGCCATGGCACTACCCGCCCTCCTGTCTAGCGTCCTGCCCTTTACAAATTACCAAAACCTATTAAAATTAATATTCTCGTTTTTAAAGCAATTAGCAAAATAATTTTAAAATGGAACACAGTCGGGTGCAAATTTCCATCTAAAAGGAAGCGATTATGCGTAAAACGGTAACGTAGCTTTTGCGCCCAGCGCGACGAGGCACACGGGAGGTGACGAAACGCCATCACCTCAATAAAAAAACATTGAAAAATGACCTTGAATGCAAGCAGGCAAAATTCTCGGTGGCGTAGCCAGGCTCTCTTCGTTTGACCGTTTGATGTTAGACGTTTCAAACAGCTGATGTTCGCGTCGCGTCACGATTTGTTTTCGTTCGGCCGGCTGATTTAATGTAGGGTTAACGAACTTTTTATTTTAGAAATACATAAGTATTAAAATTATTAAGTGCTTTAATAACAACACCTATGTCTACGTCGGAGGCGGAAAGGTGTTTCTCAATGCTAAAAAGGATTAAGACCTTTTTGAGGAACACAATGAAAGAGGACAAACTCAGTGCTCTAGGTATGTTATCTACTGAAAAACAGTTTGTTAACTCAATTAGTGACTTTAATAATAAAGTGATAACAAAGTTTGTGAGCCAAAAGGAACGAAGAATGGACTTTGTTCATCATGTACTTTAATAATAATAAGGTTAGTTAATACTCCCAACCCCCAACACATTTTTGAAAAAAAACTCCCCCATTAATGCTCTATACACCCTCTTTCTTTCAGTCTATATAGTACACTCTACCTACAGTATTTTCTTAAAATTCAAGATATGATTGTAAATTCATAAATTGAATTAGGTGCCTTTTTGTTTATTTTTCCTACTTCAAAAGCAAGAACTATTAACAAAAAAGGGCGTGGCACCCAAAAAATTTTGCCTACGGCGCTAAGGGTTTACCTGGCCCTACTTCACTAAAATGGCACGAGCCGCCACTGTTTAAAAGTAAAGCCTCCTTCATTATTTCAATATAAAAAAAATTCAGAGCCGATTATTTTAGAAATGGTTGAGAATCGAAAATATGGGTTTATTTATCTTACTTTCACCCTCTGAACACATTCCCAAAATATTGCCCTTTCCTCCCCAAACACTCTATAGGTATATACAGGGTGTCCGGAAATGATAAGCCAAAAATTTAGGGGATAATTCTGTGGAGTCCTCTACAAAATGCGAAAAAACGATGGGCAAATTTGTATTTATTAGACCGAAAAAGCCCCATATTTCGTCAAAATACTATGAGCGTGGCAAAAGGTATTGCAAAAAAACTACAAATAAAATTTAACTTTAACACCCTGTAACTTCGTTAATAATATATATAATAATAATTTTCGAAAAAATGTTATAGGAAGAGATAGCATTTATTTTCGGTCTAGAATTATTCCCTAAATTTTTTGCTCATCATTTCCGGACACCCTGTATATCGAAACTTCATAACTGATGTGTATTTTATATTGTTTTATTAGGTTGTAGAAATAGTAGGTATACCTTTTTATCCTTTGAGAGACATTTAATGTTCAATATACATCTTCGATCTACATGAAGAAATAATAAATAATTTAGATTAGACTTACCCCACCCAAGTATGCGATAAATGAATGTGCCATGAGATTCAGACAATAAGTTTAAAAATATCAGGTTGTGAAGATACAGCCCCTCCATTAGCATAAATGTAAAATTGGATAAAATAAAATAATACCATGTAGTAATAAACGTTTTGCATATCCAAGTCTGAAACAAAGCAGTAAAACTTTGTTATTATACATGCTACGACTTAAGGGTAAAAATATTATTATGAAATATGAGTCAAAAAAATTACTGGAAATAATTTTTTTTAAGTTCCTAATTTTACTAGGGTGCGTAGTCGCTATGCTATAATACAAAGTTCTTAGTTTCTACTAATAACTGCAATACAATGCAGGTCAGAAATTCAGTTTTTATATGCTCTGTAATATCCTCTATAAATTTTGTAATAACAATTTTTCTGCAGTTACCATGGTAACAGCGTGGAGAAGGGCAACGACTAGAAGTACTTAAAAGGTTGTTAACATAATTTAACAAACTATGGCTTATTTTAAAGAACGCTTTATCCTGATTGAACGTTAATATAAATTTAAAAAATTAAAAAGTGAATATTGTAGCATGTCGGACAAGTTTAACTGTTTTTCTTTATATGGGAATACACAGGGATCCAAGCACAATGGATACCCTGGGGAGGGTAGACCACGATGGCCGTTTCGTCCTTGTTAGGACTCCACGAGCAGCCATAACCCAAGCAATTCCCACAGCAGCCGTACGATGTATTAAATTCCTTTTTGCAAAAGCAAAGCGGCCATCAATACACCGTTGCGCCATCTCCAATATAAAAGGCAGTCACACTGGTAATATTCGAAAGGTAGACAATTAAATAAACCACGAAGTTCATCACAATCCAGCATAGGGAACGCTATTTGCCATCTGCCATTTTGCAGACCAGAAAACATATCAACGCCGGCACCCACTAGAATGCGCGCAATCCGTGTAAGTTTTAAGCCATAAAATAAAAATGTTTAAAGTACAATATAGTGTCCGCGAAAATAATTAAAAAGTAAATATTGTGGCATATCGGACAAGTGTGTACCTAAGTGTTTTTTATTTTAGAATACACAGGGATCCAAGCACAATGGATACCCTGGGGCGTTGCAGAATTGCTTCGGTTATGGCTGCCCGTAGAGTCCTCAAGAACGAAACGGCCGTCGTGGTCTACCCGCCCCAAGGTATCCATTGTACTGGAATCACTGTGTATTCCAATATATAAAAACAATTACACACTTGTCCGATATGTCACAACATTAATTATTTTCGCGGACACTATATATTATCTTCTAAACGTTAATATAAATATTATTGAAGTTAATGCGTGAGGTTGATAATAGACGGCACTTTTAAAAACATATATTTCGAGTTTCGAATTCTTAAAAAATTTGATTGCAACCATCCAACCATTTTAACTCTTTTCTATAGCTAACTAGTTAGTAAAGAGAACTGCAACAACCGCAAGGCGTTTTCTGTTCTCTTCTCTCTTAAAGGTTTTCGCAAAAATAGTGGAAATCGGTAAAATTAGGAACTAGCATGTATGGTTTTGAAGATTTAGCTTCTCACCACCCATCGTGGATCACCCTGTATATAAATGTTAGGCGTTAGAAATGAGGTTTGTCCAGTGGCGTAACTAGGGGGGACCAGCCCCCCCCCCCAGAGGTCTGCCTGCCCCCCCAGAATCCGCGAGAAACAAATTTATTCTGCCAGACCACCCAAATGCGAACGATAAGTCAAACGACAAATTGATTAATTGAATTTTTTTTAAATATTATATTTTTCAAGTTAATCTTTAAATTTACTGAAAAAAATATTATGTAGTTCTTTGGAGGAAGGAATCGTGAACCTAAACCTAACCTTATTAAATTATTTGTTTTAATTATCTTAAATTATATGATAAAATTCCTAAAAATATTTTGTTTCAAATATGGCGCGGATCTAATCAGAATAAACATGTCCAAATTCAACTAGAAAAATTTCCAAAAAAAGTTTTCGTGAGAGCTGAAAAATCTAACCGATAAAAAACGAGGTCTTGTGATATTACTGTTGATTATTGACCAAATTTGTTAAAATTTGAGCGTGGTCCAGAAAAAAATTTCGGCGCATTTCGCCTGCGGCGGGCTCTTCACCTCTACACGAGCCGCCACTTCAAATAACAATAACAGGGCCACCCCCAGGTCAGAGGGCTAGTTACGCCACTGGGTTTGTCTATCTTTGTACTGGCATAAACGTTTTTAAACTATCATTTTATCAGCTGACATCTGACCAATAACGTATCTATTTATTGGGTTGATATAGGATCGTTTAATCAACGTAGGTAAAAATGTAACCCATACAACATAGGACGGCGTAGTCTTATTTCGTAAAAGGTAAATTTAATGTCGTACGTATTAATCTAACAAATAGAGATTTTATAAGTATATACTTACGTAATTGAATTGAATTTGACCATTACCATAAGTAGTATCTTTAAACATTGCTGTGCCTTTAATAAATAAGGAATCCTTAAGAATAAACATACTAGCTCTCAGTATAAACGAGAGAAATAAATGTATGTGTAATTTGTTTCTGTCACAGTGCAATCTTCTAAAATAAAGTATAATTAGTCATTTAGTTAGCGACCTAGTAACTGCCTTGGTGGTTGGTACCTAAATAAGTCCGATAAGAGATTCTTTTAGTTGCGAAGCTGAAGATGTAAGATTAATTACATACAGTCAGTCCAAAAATTCTCCTCACTCTACAAGCTGTTTATAGATATGGGAAAGAAAGAAAAAAACCAAAAGTTTTCCTCCACATAATTTAATAGAATAAAAATTCTCTAGGGGTCTCTACATGTTTCGAACGTAGAAACGTTCATCATCAGGAGACAGAAAATTTATTTAGTGCTGATGGTTTTAGCTGAAGAGAAAATGGTGTAGAACCTTAATGGAGCTTTTATGGAATTAAAAATTGATGTGTAGAAGACATAATATGAAGAAAATTGATAAAGGTTAAACCATACTGAGTATGTGAAAAAGTTATTAAGGGGGGTCTAAATCAACCAAATAAACTGAAGAAGAAAAAACCTTCCTAAAAAGATGGTGTCGAGGATTATTTAAAAAAAATTTATAAAACTTTTAAAATATATGTCTGTAAGATATTATAAGGATAAAATTGTCATAATTATGAAGATATCACAAGCTGTAAAAAATAGAAATAGAAATTAAAATCAAAGAGTGAAGAATTAAAAAATTTTTGAAATATTTTTTTTTGAATAAAAAGTAACTACTTACAAAATTACATTGCAAAAAGTGTTTTGTGGGGTACTGAGGATTAAAGCTCAGTAAACCCCGCAAGCGGTTAATTTAAAACCAATAAAATTGAGTTGCACGCATTTATAGATAAATAGATTTATATATAGATAGATAGATTATAGATACTTAATTTTTAATAGTTTTGAAACTAAACTAAATATCCAAATATACTGAAAACTATGAAAAACAGAGTTTATATTATTATTGCAGGATCAACCAATAAAAAATTAAATAAAGAATAATTGCCAAATAGTTGTAAAAAAAATGTCTATACGTTAAGTTTAGGTATTACAGTTATACAGGGTCATCCAACCAGGAAGTGAACGGATGCTTATTTTTTGGGTTTCCATGTATTTTTATGAAAACCAACATATAGCTATCTACCGTAGAATCTAAAATTTCCTTTTATAAGGCGAATTGGCTTAAAACAAAGTAACTCTGTCGTAACGTTGTTGTTTTTCAATAGAACACCCTGTATATCTTTCTTTCCTGATTCTACAAATATTTGTCTATATTAACTCAAACCGTTTTTAAGATGTGAGCTTCCAAATTTTTTAAAAGCTGTATTCATTTGAGTTATACTTCTAGATTGCTTTGAAAAACAAAACCATGTAAATAATTAGATATAGACAAACTGTATATTTAAGAAAACAGGAAAGAAATACCTTTTATAAAAATAACAAATATATAGGGCCTTCCATTGAAAAAAAACTACTTTACGCCACAGTTCCTTTGTTTTAAGCCAAGTTGCGTTTTAAATAGGAATTTTAGAATCTACGGCAAATAATTAGATATAGACAAACTGTATATTTAAGAAAACAGGAAAGAAATACCTTTCATAAAAATAACAAATATATAGGGTGTTCCATTAAAAAACAACAACTTTACGCCACAGTTCCTTTTTTTTTAAGCCAAGTTGCATTTTAAATGGGAATTTTAGAATCTACGGTAAAATATAAACAAGATTTTGGTTTTAATAAAAGTAGAGGGAAACTAAAAAAATAGACCACTGATTGGATGACCCTGTACAAAGAAAAAACTGCAATACCTATATTCAATTGCACTTAAGTCGACTCCGTATAGCATCTTGAAGCGGGATTTCTTTTGATAGGTTTATTAATCGAGTAAGAAAAAAATATTGTACTTATATAAAAGTTTTAAATTGAAAAGTTCTTGTTTTTGTTATATTATATGTTTTAAATCATTTATTTATTAATTTAGCAACAATATATTGACTTTCCAATATTCTATGATTAATTCTAAACAACTTTTATTAAAACAATTTTTCAAAAAACATTACAGTTTTCTTTTAAAATGAAATCTTAACTTTTCGTCTAATGCTTAGCCTAATAATCCGTCTCCCTTTCAAAAGTCCGTGGCGAACGCTACTCCCGAAGACGGGATAGCGGCGAATGGAAAAGCTAAAAAATGAAAAACCCTGAAAATTCTATCTGGTAGCTACGAAATCATCTTAATCAAGTAGTCATTGCTAGCCAGATTTTGTGAAATTCCAAATGCAGTTCGAGAGATTGTAACTAATTTATGGAAGGATGGAAAACCATTTGGAAATATAGGAAATATATTGTAAAAACGTTCGCTACGGTTCAGTAAAATTATTGTAAACCAAATAGGTATACATATATAATCAACTCTGGTACGTATAAGACTCGACCCTGCTCAGCATCGGCGTAGCTAGGGGGGCCAGGGGGGCCTGCCCCCCCTGACGACCCTGGGCCCCCCCTGAAATTTTCAATATATTTTTTAATCCACCGTACCGTACACTGGGGCCCAGGCTCCCCCTGAAAACTAAGGCTAGCTAAGCCGATGCTGCTCAGTGCTCAGGTCAGTTTTAATCGATGTGTATCCATAGCAAATCCGTTTATTTCTGAAATTAATCGCAGACAACGGTTAGAGTTTGCTAGGGAATAAGTTTCAACGACTTACTTAATGTTAATAAATATGACCAAACAAATAATCAGTGTGATTATTGATATAGCATATCCTATATAAACCGTGTCTTTTATTATGGGCAACCATTTTTCATAAATTTCAATGGTTTCATTACTTATAATGGAATATTCGTCAATGATATAAATACCACCACATTGAGAAAGATTGGTCCAGGGTCGTTCCTCTTTTAGAAGCCATGAACCGTTTTCGGTGCATTGTCTAGTTGCAAATCCAGTCTAAAATTAAAAATGTTATTTATAAATGTGATTTCTATTATGCAAGTATGTTATGTTAAAATAATCATAGGAATTTTTTTTTAATATACTAAAAATATATATATTGCTTGAAGTGTATTGAATTAAGATCATTATCGTTACGTCATATCTCGTCGCTATCTCTTCATTACTCGAAAACAGGATGAGACGGTATTCCTTGTAGCATACCTAGTTATCAATGCTTTTAGTTATGTTTATCAAGGCCATCTCTTTGACGTAAGAGAGTATAAAAAAAATAATAAAAAGGACGTCTACTTCACCATAAAAGGATTTGTTTTTTATTTAGCTAAATAGCCCAACTATTTCTTTAAAAGTTGTTTTCATTTTCCAAGGTAATAGTAGGTAGAATAAAATTTTGTATAAAGTCAAATTAATGTAAGAACTCCCGCATCACATGTCATTAATGGCACCCTGTTGAAGTCTGGTACATTTTACATTAAGCGCCTAAGCGATTGGCTACAGAAACAGGACCGGACTAAGTTCTTTTGCCTTCGCCTTCACCACCTGTTAAATTTTGTAAGGGAGTCTTAAGATTTGAAAATATGTCATTTCAATTAATTTCTTATATGGTTAAAGAGATACAGGGTGATCCAAGGAAATATTTACTTTATAAAATTGGCGATGATTTGATGTTAAGCAGATATGAATCAACTTTGGTGTACCTAGTTATATTTCTGAGGGCAAGAAGGAGGATTTCATAATGAGTTTTAAGATACCTAGAGAAGGCCAGCTACACACTGATAAATTCTCGCATATATTATTTGTCTGTCACATTTCTGACCGATTTACCTCAAGTTATGAAAAGAGGCTCTTTTATTTATACGTAAAAAAGTTATACTTCATTATTAATCTCGTTATTTCAGTTTTGTACTCAGTATTAAACTTAAATAATAAGCACAAAAAAAATCTCCCTCTGAAATATATAAAATCTAAAGAAAAATTGTTTAAAACACACACAAAAAGAGCCCCAGAAACACTTAAAAAACATCAAAATCGGAAGAAAATAATATGACGCAATCTGACGCGTGAGCTTGCTACGGCCCACTGCTGATCTGGGAACTTTAACGACGAAACCAAATCAGCTGTTAATAATGTCATTTATGTCCTTGTCTGCTGTCGAAACACTTTGTTTAAAAAAAAAAAGTTAACTCTATAGAATAAAATTTTGTATAAACCTATCACTTATGTCATATTGGCTGAACCTACCCTAGCAGGGGCGATTTACGTGGGGTGGGGTGGCGGACACCTATAATATTACCCAACGAGCCGTCACTGTTTCATATAGTTCTATGTTATGTAATTTTTTTTATAATATCTATGCGTCGGCATATTCTATTGCTACAGACGTCATTAGAAATTGTTAGTGGTAAATAAATAGATATCAATAAATTGATATAACTAGAACTATGACATAGGTACCTAACTACTATAAACCCTCGAGATTTCTACTGTAACAAGATCCCACAAATTATATCGTTTTAATCTCAAGAATCTGGAGTAGCTTGCACTTGCACCAAACTATTTTCATGCTGATATTGGTAAAACCTAGAGACCGACCGGAGGTTCGGTTTCGGCTAGTTTCGACCAAAAAATCTAGTTTCGGTTTCGGTTTCGGCCAAAAATCGGCCGAACCTTCGGCCATGCCGAAACCCAGTATATGTAAATTGTCGCGCACCGTTCGGCTAACTTTTGTCTATATATAAATAGATTTTTTCGGTCGACTTTTTTTTTTTTATTGAGAAGAGTTGAATCTCGGTTCCCAAGATCGATCTCGTCCTCGTCGTTTAGTGCAAGTATTTCTATTTTTTACCAATGAATAACGCCGTAACTTTTAATCTATCGCACGTAGAGTTCAATGTTTCAATTGTAAATGAAATGAACGCTGTATTTTTGCAAGCCATTATGAAATAAACCATTTAAGACCACCGTACAAGTTTAAAATATGGTGAATGCGATGGTAAAAGATCTTAGCCCTGTCCTGTCTCTGTCGCTAACATCTAAACGTAAAATATACCAGACTTCAACAGGGTGCCATAAATGGCAGGTAACTTAGCCAGTGGCGGCTCGTTAATGAAGGGCTCTGGGGCGCCGCCCTCCCTGCAATTATTTCAAACAGAATCCAAAAATACTTTACTTAAAAAGCCAATCTATGTAAGCAATCCATTAAAATAATTCAAACCAAACATAGCCCTATTCCAGCGGGTAGGTTATACTAAGCGCGGGCATAAACCAAACATGGCCCTATTCCAACGGGCAGGTTATACTCATAGACAAGCGAGTTCCGCGCTCTCAATGTTATACTAAGTGCAGGCGGGCGGGGGCGACCGATTATCCGTCCCGATTCAACGCGGCTTCTCGATGAGTTGCCATGACGACAAAGGCGTGACGTCACCTACACATCGCACAACGAGCGGCCACGGACGAGCTTCAATTTTCCGCGCCCAACAACAGCTGTTCGCGATGCCACGGTAGAATAATCGATATTATGTGCTCTGACGAGGCAACCTGTCGATGCCGCTAGGCGCTAATGTTTTGTTTATTTGTTTTGATTTGATTTATTAGTTACGTTATAAAACTTATAAAGTTGGAAAATGTCGTGTAATATGAAGGTCAGTGATTTACAGAAGTTTGTATTTAGTTCTCTGAGCTTAAGTGAAAAACTTGATTTAAAAAATGCAGGGCGGCCACTAAAAATTGAACATAGTACAAGTGCAATCAAAATGTAAGGCACAGTTTACGCGTAAGTTTGACAAAGAAATATATAATAAAAAATCCTGAATAGGTATGCGGTTGTGAGGACAAAAATTATTTTTTTTGTTTCGTGTGTCTTCTTTTTGACGGGGATGATAATTGGACTATAAATGGGGTGCAGGACTTAAAACATCTTTCAGAGAAAATAAAAAAACATGAAAATAGTGCAAAACATCGTCATAATCCCAGACAGCACAAAGACATCTTAAAGATATCCAAAAGATGTCAACAATAGACATTCATGACGTCTTATGGACGTTTCTTAACGCCATCAAGACATCTTATGGATATCTTAAAAAGGTCGTATGTTACAAAACCCAACGTCTATACCACATCTTATGGACGGCTTACAGATATCTTATGGACACCTTATAGATGTCTCATGTATACCTTATAGACGTCTTATGAACATCTTATAAATGTCTTATGAATACCTTATACATGTCTTATGGACACCTTAGATACATTTTATAGGCCAAACCGCAGAGCCCTAAAACATTTTGTTTTGTTTGTTAAACATAAAACATCATATTGCTTAATAATTGGTTTTATTAACGTATTACATAATTAAAACTTTTTTAATAATGAATTTCGCCTATCTGTGGCTCTTCTTAGCCACGTCGCGATGGCATCCTCGGCATCTTTTCTACTGTTTTGAAGCCATGTTTTGTCAGCAGATTTATTGACACTGCATCCACTGATTATAGACCAATTTTAATTATTCGAAAACTAAAAACAAACACCACACCACAGAAAAATATGTACCATACAATTTAATCTACAATTCGTTTTCTTTTAACGGTTTACTAAGTAGAAAGTAAAAAACTGCAAGTCATCATCAGCAAAACTATCAAAAATCAAGCCCATCGACAGTTGACAGTGTTGACCTTGCGTCAATTTCAAATGGCAATGGGAAGCGCTTTGTTGCCAATCCTAAGTTGTTCGCGATGTTGCCAAATTTACCGATTCTAAAATTTAACTCTATTGTTTGTCGTTTACAAAAAAAAAAACTATTCAAGAAAACGTCCGAATTGGTAACAATCATTTAAATTCGATTAGACAAGTATACAAAAAAATAATAAAAGTTCTGAGAACGGCGACGGTCGGGTTTGTTCGGGCTGACGATCCGAGATGGCGGCAACCCAAAGTGTCCATTTAAAAAATATATAAGCTAGAGAAAGACAGGGATACTACACAGACAGAAGAGAGACAAATCTCTTTCTGTGCTATAACCTAAAAAAACACGAACGTCATATTTACGATATTTTAGCGACATCTTATGGACGTCATCTTACAACATCTTATGTGTCCATTTAAAAAATATATAAGCTAGAGAAAGACAGGGATACTACACAGACAGAAGAGAGACAAATCTCTTTCTGTGCTATAACCTAAAAAAACACGAACGTCATATTTACGATATTTTAGCGACATCTTATGGACGTCATCTTACAACATCTTATGTATGTCTTGAAAAAAACGTCTTTAAGATGTCTTTTGTAGGTCTGCAGGCGTTCAGACATAATTAAGACCTAAAATCGACGTCTTTAAGACATTGTGTGCTGTCTGGGATGTGGTAAGTGTTGAGATGTTAGGACTAATATTTTAACTTGTTTAAGTAGTGCTTATGCTGATGAAATTAAAATTCACAACGAGAAAGTTAGAAAAAACAGACACGTACTTTTGAAAATAATAGACATTTAAAAAAAAAATTATTTAAAGCCAGCCTGACTCGCTAGTCACGAGCCGCCACTGGACTTAGCCCCAATGCAGCGCGGCGTATTCTTAGAAAAATGACAATAAGGAATAAAAATTTAACATTTGGTACTCTACGTAGATATAACTTAATGTGCGCTTTAAAAATAGTCAATAAAAAACTAGGGTTGCCTTTTAAAAAAATTGTCGATATCATCAAATCTCTTAAAATGTAATACCCGTGTCCAAGCATTATTTCAAAAAATAAACATTATTGGGTTTACTGAATTTATTTTAAGGTACAAACTCACACTGTATGTTTTCAGTTAGGTATCTACCTATTACAGGGTCCTGCACCTCACCTCCCGTATTATTATATAGCTTACTTAGTAATTAAGTTAGCATTTTGTTATTTGGCAGACCTTACCTGTATCTTGGGGCGCATTTCAGGAAATTTTTGTTTCGTACAGGGTGTTCCAAAAAAGTGTGACGTCATAAGGATGTATTTTTTTAGATTACACGCTATATATTTTCTTACTTATTTGGGTGCCTCCTATAATTACCTACATACCCCTAAAATTTTATTAAAATCGACTCACGATTCAGTATTATAGGCGAAAAAAAAATAAAAACTAAAAAATATCAGTGTTGGGCTGGTTTTAAAAATTAATAAAAAATAAAAATAATGCCTCGTTAATAAAATTATACAAATATACTTATTAAATAAAACCTAACAGTCTCGTTAACCAAGTTTGACTAATACGAATTGTACAGGGTGTCCAAAGTTTAGTGTCAACTTTGCAAATTTTAAAGCAATTTATTTTTCTTATTTTAAATAGGAACCGCTGGCGCTGTATCTTTTTATGTCATTCGGTGCAGAATTAAAAATCAAACATTTGTCCTAATTACAACGCTATCACAATTTCTAACGCATCAAGACTTATTTGCAGAAAAATCATTTTATCAACAATTCCAACAGTCATTATTATGAATAAATATCGAGGTGGCTTTGAAAAACTATTTAATGGTATTAAAGTTTATTAATAATGACTGTTGGAATAGTTGATAAAATGCGTTTTCTGCAAATAAGACTTGATGCGTTAGAAATTGCGATAGAGTTGTAATTAGGACAAATGTTTGATTTTTAATTCTGCATCGAATGACATAAAAAGATACAGCGCCAGCGGTTCCTATTTAAAATAAGAAAAATAAATTGCTTTAAAGTTTGCAAAGTTTGACACTAAACTTTGGACACCCTGTACGATTCGTATTAGTCAAACTTGGTTAACGAGACTGTTAGGCTTTATTTAATAAGTATCTTTGTATAATTTTATTAACGAGGCATTATTTTTATTTAATTTTTAAAACCAGTGGTGCAAAACTGATATTTTTTAGTTTTTATTTTTTTCGCCTATAATACTGAATCGATTTTAATAAAATTTTAGGGGTATGTAGGTGATTATAGGAGGCACCCAAATAAGTAAAAAAATATATGGCTTGTAATCTAAAAAAATACATCCCGTTGACGTCGCACTTTTTTGGAACACCCTGTATGAAAAAAAATATTTCTTTGAGTGCGCCCCAAGATACAGGTAAGGTCTGCAAAATATCAAAATCCTAACTTAATTACTAAGTGAGCTATAGAAGACGGGAGGTGAGGTGCAGGACCTGCATATACAGGGTTAGGAAAAATTACCAGAACGGTCAATTATTTCAAAATATACAGGGGTTACCAAAAAACGTCTTACATAAAAAATGTAGGGCTGTTAAAAATCTATCAGTGATAAATTGAAATATACAGGGTCGCCCACAAAGTTGTGGAGAATGATAGTTATATTTTTTTAAATAGAATACCTTGTATATTTTTACATTTTTAAATTCCACATAAAATTATAATTATTTTTATTAAATGCATTATTAGTCTATACTTCATAGTTTCCGAGATATTGACTCTCGAAAAGTGACATTTTTGAACTTTGACAGCTTATAACCTTCTAACAGTACGTCTTAGAGCAAAACGGCTTACATGTCCCTATCTTCAATTTTTATAATCTTCGCAAAAAATCAACTTTCAGTTAAACCGGAACAACTATATTTCCTGCTTTCGAGTTACATCCGGTTTAACCGGAAGTTGATTTTTTTGGGAAGATAATAAAAATTGAAGATAGGGACATGTAAGCCGTTTTGCTCTGCCGTTTTGCTCTAAGAGGTACTGAGGTACTGTTAGAAGGTTATAAGCTGTCAAAGTTCAAAAAGGTCACTTTTCGAGAGTCAATATCTCGGAAACTATAAAGTATAGACTAATAATGCATTTAATAAAAAATAATTATAATTTTATGTGGAATTTAAAAATGTAAAAATATACAGGGTGTTCCATTTTAAAAAATATAACTATCATTCTCCACAACTTTGTGGGCGACCCTGTATATTTCAATTTATCACCGATATGTAGATTTTTAACAGCCCTACATTTTTTATATAAGACGTTTTTTGATAACCCCTGTATATTTTGAAATAATCGACCGTTCTGGTAATTTTTCCTAACCCTGTATAGGGTGGAGTAAAGTTATACGTGTCGAAAAAAAAATCGTTTTTCAAATCGGAATAGCTGCAAAAACCAAGCTCTACTACTTAACTAAGAGCTATGCGAAAGATTGTTTCTCTAAAATTATGTTTTGAGACGCCCCAAGAATTTTTAAAATAACAAAAAATCGATAATCGTGAAAAAAAAATATTAGTTTTTCAAAACGGAATAGCTGCAAAACCTGCTTCACTACTTAACTAAGTGCTATGCGAAAGATAATTTTTCTAACATTATATTTCGAGGTGCCCCAAAGATCTTATATTTAAAAAAAAATTTACATTTAAATTTATATATTTATTTAAATTTATATATTTATTTAAATCATGTATATTTAATTATAATATATAATATTCCTTTAATAAAATAATCAAGTTGAAAAGAAAACAAACTCTTTGGCAAAAAAAGTATACAAACTAAAACAGAAATGATAATTTAAAATAAGCATTAGTTGCATAAAAAAGTTAGTGTTTAATTTTCGCAAACATTTTCTAATTTAAAAAGGCTTATTAGGGCACCTCGAAATATAATGTTAGAAAAATTATCTTTCGCATACATAGCAGTTAGTTAGGTAGTGCAGCATGTTTTTGCAGCTATTCCGATTTGAAAAACGATTTTTTTTTTTCGACACGTATAATACAACAGTTATTTATTACTTACTTACCTTATTTATGGATTTAATATACTCATTAGTACATGGCTGAAGTCCTAAAGTTCCAGATTTTGTTTCTGGCCAACAGTATAATCCGTCAAACGCTCTTTCACAACCGTCGTCGACTTCTGTTACATTTTTATTTGAAAAGCAGTTGCTCTCTACAACCGAAATAACTTTTGTTATTTTTTGGGCAGTATCCATGTTTTCTTATAACGTATTGTTGTAAAACTGATAGTCTGATAGCCGAAAGGCGATACTTGGGCGGTGATTCTAATATCCGTTATTTTGTTTATTTTGCTCTTGACGGTGATGGATTAACCCAGAGCAATTGGATTGTAGTTTAATAAGCGTGATTTGTTTTATCACTGATGTTAGGTTTGGTAAACAATTATTATTTTGTTAGCATATTTTTATTAGTCCTAAGTGGCTGCCAGCCTCACCTTTGGAACTTTAATCAGTAGCGTTACTTTCAATGAGGGCGGTGGGAGGGGGTCTTCGCAACGTCCTATGCAGGTAGCGAGCCTCGCAACAGTGGCGATCTGTGAGTAATGAAATAGGTGGGACCAGTGGCGGAGGCTGAAGCATCCCAAGTAAGTGCCTAAAGTAATGGGGCAATAAAAAAATGTAAGCCACGCCTAAAATTCGTTACTTTTTGAACTTTAAAACGTCAAAAAATACACCCGAGGTACATATATATTTATTATTATTTACATAGGTTAGTCTTTCCGGAGAAAATCCTGGATCACCACGCCTGAGGTTGGCGACAGCCTTTCCTAGAGGTGCTGTGGTCCCCACAAAGTTTTTTTTCTGCTGTCATGGACGCCAAATCCAAAGCTTCCAAGGCGCTGATTAATATATTTTAGAATCTCGCACGTATGTAATTTCTGGACACCCTGTGTACACAGATTATTGCTTAAATACAGCTAGGGTGATTCACGGTGAATGGAACCTTGGAACGTTAGACGTTTCTGACGAACCAGTAAAGGAATCGTTCTGAAAAGTTAGTCGCGCACATAAACGGACATGCTCTACCAACCTAAAATATTTTTGACAATACAGTGATGCCGCTTCCACACAAAAATAATAGTAACTTCGATTTTTTAAATGCAACACCATATATTTTATTTTCGAAACCCCCATTTCCTTACAATTTTTATTAACTATACTCTATACTAATCTCTTACCGTTTCTAAGATATAAATTAATTTCCGTTTTTTTTTGTCCAAAAAGGTCACTTTTAAAAATGCTGATAATTTTGAGCTCTAAAACACTGAAACTCTGAAATTTGGTAAATAGTTAACTAATACCATAGGGCTCCTTGCCCTAGTCCCAAATCTTAGTTGCAATATACAGGGTGGTTGAAAGATACACTTATTCTGGTAACTTGAAAAAGGGACCATAAGCCTTTTTTTTCAAATGTAACACCCTGTATATTATTACAGATTTGAAAAGCTGCTAAATTTCTCCTAATTCTGTTTTTTCTGTACCTAACTAACTAGTTTAACCATTTTTTTGACGTATTAAGCCTAATTTGTAAAAATTTTTATACAATTCAATTTTTATTCGGTTATTAGTAAGTTTGCCATGACAAAAACTGATGTTTATGTATGTTACTATGGTCATCGTTTTGGCATTTCATTAAGTTTAAATACAAGATAGAAATACAGTTTAAAGTCATGGAAGAAAACTATACAAATGCAGTTCTTATGAATTTATTTATTTTATTTGGACAATGTGATAGAATTATCGCCAGGACATGTATAAAACGAAATGTACTCTAATTTACCGCCAATGAATCTCAGAAAATTCATAAGGATCCAGAACAATTTTTCTCCACGACCATTACTGAATGCAATAATTCCAAAATCATTTTTGATAATAGAATGTAAAAATTCTCGCTCTTGAGTTGGAATATTTATTCTGAAACACTTGCTTCTTATGCGTTTTGCGTGTATTTTCATTCCATAACAAGATACGAAATGAATATTCTGTAATTGATATAAACGACTTAGGTTGCCATGAATTTCGAAACTGACAGTGTCAGATAAAAATGGCCGCGTTGTAATAATTATTTTCAGACAAATTTTAGTGCAAGTCAAAAAATGAGTGAAAAATCGGATGAATCAGATATGGAACTGGATGGTCGTGGAGAAAATATAGTCTGCTACTCGGTTAGAATGAAAATTCGATACTCGTGGCTCCTCACGCTCGCTTTGCTCGCGTTCGGAATCTTCCACTCGGATCGAATTTTCATTCCAACCTCGTTACAGAATCTACTATTATACTGAGTTTGGTTTAGCTTTAAAAGCGCCAAGAAACTTGCCTCGACCCGTGACTTCTGACGAAGACAACGAGATTAATGTTTTGGCATATTTTCATGTATTTCCCCAGTCTTCAATACGATGTGCTCAATTGCTCAATACGATCACATTGTCCAAATAAAATAAATAAGTTCATAAGAACTGCATTGTATGGGTTTCTTCCATGATTTTAAACTGTCTTGTACTGTAACTATCTTGTATCTAAACTTAATGAAATGTCAAAACGATAACCATAGTAACATACGTAAACATCAGTTTTTGTCATAGCTAACTTACTAATAACCGAATATAAATTGAATTATATAGAAAATTTTACAAATCATGCTTAATACGTCAAAAAAATGGTTAAACTAGTTAGTTAGGTACAGGTATGATATACAAGAATTAAGAGAAATTTTAGCAGCTTTTCAAATCCGTAATAATATACAGGGTGTTACATTTGAAAAAAAGGACTTTATGGTCACTTTTTCAAGTTACCAGAATAAGTATTAACCACCCTGTATATTGCAACTAAGATTTGGGACTAGGGCAAAGAGCCCTATGGTATTAGTTAACTATATTTACCAAATTTCAGTGTTTCAGTGTTTTAGAGTTCAAAATTATCAGCATTTTAAAAGTGACGTTTTTGGACAAAAAAACGGAAATTAATTTATATCTTAGAAACGGTAAGAGATAAGTATAGAGTATTAATAAAAATTGTAAGGGAATGGGGGTTTCGAAAGTAAAATAAAATATATTAACGTTCCATCCACCGTGAATCACCCTGTATATTTTAGGAAACTTTTTGTTATAATGTTTGTTGAATTTTAATTTTTTTAGTAGATAAAGAAACAATGTTTTGCTACATTTCTTCTAAATGCACTATCATCGTTAAAACTTATGATGTAATGGGTAAACAACAGATTTTATCTTACCCCTTAGATTGAATATGTGTGATACCAAAATATTCTGAATGAAAACTGTCGCGCAGGGAACTGATGGTAAGAGCAAACACTAGTGACAATCGCCATTTCATTTTCTTATCAATTTTTCGTTTTTTTTTCATAAAGCGGCTAAATACCAGTGGCGGCTTGTCAGGGGACGGAACTCTTCACCAAAAATTCAAAAAAAAATTATACTTTTAGTAGCTTCAAGCTTTTACATTTTCTTCCTACATGGTTTTTAAACGGCTTCTGTTCATCCTCTACCGAAGAGATGTGGTTCGCGCTTGTCAAACAAACCCGAACAAACCCAAACGTAACGAAAAATTAGATTGATTATAAATTATAGTGTCACCAATAAAGTCCGCATAATATGAGATTTTTTTATTAATAGCTTTATTCAATATTTGACTTTGGCATCAAGTTCTGCTTCGATCGAGATGAAAATTAAGTAAAAAAATTTAAAAAAATAAAGGGGTTTTAAATTAAATCGTTGAAAATAGATAAACTTTACGGTAAGTTAAACTAAAATTTATTTTCCACTTAATGAACACTTTACTGATGACACTGTGTTCTTTTTTGTCTTAATATTAAGGTGCATTACTTTCAGACACAAACTACGTTTTCAAAAATACTTATTTTATGACGTTGCCTTATACAGGGTCAAAAACAAATAAACTGCATCACATGCGACCAAATTTTAATAGCCCAATTTTAATTTTGTAGAAAAACGCACATTAAATATAGCGCTACTTTAAAGAAAATGTATCTCAAATAAAGCATTGTCACAACTAAGAAGTTTTATGTAGGTTGCGGTGAGTCTTATTTTGCAAAATATAGGTAAAAAATCAAAATTATCTTGTGCAGCTGAAATTTTGCAAGTGGGCTAGAAACTGCATTAAAAAAAAACTTTTTCTAATATTTTTTTTGATATTTTCAGAAATTTTTTGAATTATTTTTTGGAAAAAATTAAAATTTGACAGATCGTGCGAATCACGTGACTACAATTTTTTTGCTTAATTTTCATCTCGATCGAAGCAGAACTTGATGCCAAAGTCAAATTCTGAATAAAGCTATTATTAAAAAAAATCCCATATAATGCGGACTTTACTGGTGATACTATATATGAGAAAATTTGGTATACCTACCTACTTAATTTGTGAGATAGGTATTATATATGCTGTAAAATATGGGAAACACCGGCGCTAAAATTGTTTAAGCAGCTCCACTTAAATTTAACTTCAAACCCGTCTTTTAAACTATCGGGGTGAGTAATATGAAATTTGGCATAAATGTGTACGTATCATTATTAAAAGACACTGCCACTTCTGTCAAAATGCTAATTTATATAACATTCCAGAGACGGATTTGAATTATTCCAAAAATCGCGACATGTCTTCGTTACCAATGAGGGCTTCATGAGCAAATTGTAAATTCGAGTCTATAAATACCACTATTTAACCTAATTCCTGATACAAAATCTGAACTTTTACTGAATAAGGATTGAGGAAATGCGGAGCTATTTTCAAGGCTTACTTTGGAAACGCTTTTTCTTCTCAAGCTATGGGAATAAAAAAAATTTAAAAAAAATTCCACATTTTTCGAAATATTAAAGATGTCAAAGTTGACAGGACTCTTTTCCCATGGCATTATTTGTTGGGTAAAAACTATGGAGGGCTTTAGGTTAGGAGTCCGATATTGGTTTCGGGCAAAGTTTTGGATCGGTAAAGCAGCTTTAAAAATGGCCATCCGGGGCGCACGTGTTCCTTTAAATCTGTAAAATGCATGGGTTCTTATGGGATAATCAACTGTTTTATTGAATTTAGTTAACTAAAACCCTCTACAGGCTGAGATATGTATATATTATATCTAATAAAGCTTATTTTATTAATTATTGGATAAAAAATACCGCTGACGTCTATCAAAACCTGTAAAAAGTCAAACACTTGACGATCACTGCGCCGCGACCGGGAAACAGCGAACTAACTACTAAACAGGGACGTAAATTTAAAGAACAGCCATTTTCGATCGGACTCCTTCCTAAAGCCCTCCATAGTAAAAACTAACGGTAAAAATTTGATGCGAACTTTGCGTAGGACAATAGATTGGATAAACATCGGGGATCAATTCGACGCTATGTCATATTGTTTATAATGTCAACGTCACTTAAAATGACAAATAAAAGCATTTTGTATTGTATTGTACGTTTATTTCAATATGTTTTAAAATTAAATAAGTACTTATATAGAATATTATAAAAATTGATAAAATTATAAACAATTAAAAATTACTAGATAAAACATTAACTGGTAAAGATTAGTAATACAATGGGTCATCATCACTTTTTACAGTAGCTAAAACAAATCCTAAAAGAAAAGATATATGGCACCAAGTATTACAGTAGTACTTTTGTAAATAAAAAATTTTAAATGTAAAAGTTAGGGGAATGCTTTTTTTATATGAAGATTAAAGCCTTTTATACTGTTAAGTTTTATTTTATAAAGTAATTATTATGAAATCAATAAAATAAATAACTATATGTACCAAGTGTATTAAGTAGATGTTTATTCCCCGAGCACAAA
The DNA here is from genome assembly GCA_963969555.1 of Polydrusus pterygomalis. NCBI lineage: Eukaryota > Metazoa > Arthropoda > Insecta > Coleoptera > Curculionidae > Polydrusus > Polydrusus pterygomalis. The sequence goes on from OZ018379.1 coordinate 30,800,115, forward strand.
CAAACCCGAAGGCATCTACTAATTCCCGTGGAGCATACAAAGTTTTATGTCATACTTCGTTATTGCATATTGCATCCACAATATAAAATATCGAGAACAATATTTTTTTTTCATTTTACCATAGCACACACTATCGTTGCTTACTGTACTTAACGGGATAATCAAATGATGCTAGCTGTCAAACTTCAAGTCAGAATGCAGGAAAGTTGTGAAATTCCCGACGAAATAGTAATAAATAATATAAATAAGTTAACCAAAAACTGTACTCTATTGTCTTATGGTCCGCGCAGGCCCTTAAGTGCACTTAGGATGTAAGTAACATTTACTAGCCGAGAACGATTTTGCGCCCGAGCGATAGCGAGGGCTGGCAATAAAGTTCCGAGACTAGTAAATATTCTTACATCCCGTGAAGTATATAACATTTTTTCTCCTCCCCGCAGAATTTATTCTTGGATTTTTATTAATTTAATTCGATACTTTTCGTATGAAATTATGGACAGCTTTGACCGGTTTCTATAGCATCATAAGCATTGTTATTTTACCAACAACGTCAAGCTGACAGTTTATTATTAAAAATTTAGAGAAATTGAAATTATTGATTTGTATAACAGCCAAATGGATATGGAAGAATCAGCAAATATCGCTCGTCTGTCGCTGCTGCCAGAAAAATCGAGGAAGAGGTACTTCAAGAAATGGTGCCAAACAAAGACTGCTACTGCAGTTTTAGAAACCGTGCTTTTGGCGTACTTTCACAAAACAATTTTGTATTAAAGTCTCCATCAAGCTTATGGTGTGAATATTCCATGCTGAAGTCCACCCTTTTCATAAAGGAAAACATAGATATTTCCAAGTATCCTAAACATCGAGAATTTTTAAAAAGAAAAAATGACGGATATAAACTCAAAAAATCTAATGTGTTTGACAGAGAAGATGTAAATAAATTCCTGTTTGAAGCCCCCGATGATATTTATTTAATAATGAAAGTTGTAATGATAATGGGAATTGCTGGAGCGTGCCGTTCTACTGAACTCTGTGCAATGAAAATAGACAATGTTGAATTAAGGCATGAAGTCATATTTGTTACTATTCCTGATTCAAAAAATGGAATGGCACGTAAAGTTATGGTGACTAAAAGTGACGATGAGAAGGTTTGTTATTTCAAAATACAGTAATGTCCGCATATAACGAACTTCAAAAATGAACAGAATATGGTTCGTTATATCCAGTAATGAATACATTTTGTTTCATTTTTCGTGTAAGGGAAAATGGTTCGTATTAACCGGAATTCGTTATAAACGGGTTCGTTATAAGCGGACTTCACTGTAGTTTGAAATTACATTGATGATATAAGATCCCACATGACGAATTTTAATCCTCGCTTCTTCATGCGATATCAGAATGGAAAGTGCTTAAACCAGCCTGTCGGGAAAAAATCGATTTCTTCATTTCCAAGTAAAATTGCTAAATTTCTGAGCTTTAAATATATAATAATTAATAATAAAATAAAATTTTATACAATATAACGAAGCCAGAAGTCTCCTGCAGTACTTCAAGAGTAACAGAAAACTTGGTTGGAGATGGAGAAATTATGGAGTCAGAACATTTCATACAAATTGAGAAAAAACGAGAAAACATTTATCCAAATTTTGTAAATAATCTTCATAATTGTAATAATTGCACTATTAATATTCATATCACTTAATATTACTCAATTTTTATAAATCATTGTTTTTATATGGCATAAATTATTACCACTCAAGGGTGGTAAGTTGACTTACAACCTGTCGTCAAGGGCAATCGATACCTTTTTGGTAATTGTTACTTACGTCCTTCAAAACAGTGTCAAAATGCGTTGTTTACAATATAGGGAGGAGAAAATAGTTATTTACATTACTAGATGCGAAAGTTAATTTTTTGGTGTGAGGAGGTTTTTGAATTGCCGAGGCAAAGCCGAGGTGATTTAATACCTCCGACCACCAAAAAAGGCTTTCGAATCGTGTAATGTATTAAATTTTTTCTACTACTGTTCTCTGATCAATATATTATTAAGTAATAAACTTTGATTTTATTCAAATTAAAATGATAAAATAAATTTTTTTTTCACCCATAAAATAATCCATGACAACTAGTTATTTGAGTATTGTTGACAACTAGTTATTTGAGTACTGTCAGAGTCTGTCAGTTCGATTTTTTTGTCCTGGCACCGAAAGTATTACTAACGGATAATATTCAGGTAACTGTAACATTTACTTTCGTTTTCTTTCGTGTTGTTAGGGCCCGAAAGTTAATTTATTTATACAGTAGTAGAAAATAGTTATTTACATTACTAGATGCGAAAGTTAATTTTTTGGTGTGAGGAGGTTTTTGAATTGCCGAGGCAAAGCCGAGGTGATTTAATACCTCCGACCACCAAAAAAGGCTTTCGAATCGTGTAATGTATTAATTTTTTTCTACTACTGTTCTCTGATCAATCTATTATTAAGTAATAAACTTTAATTTTATTCAAATTAAAATGATAAAATGATTTTTTTTTTACCTATAAAATAATCCATGACAACTAGTTATTTGAGTATTATTGACAACAAGTTATTTGAGTACTGTCAGAGTCTGTCAGTTCGATTTTTTTGTCCTGGCACCGAAAGTATTACTTTCGTAGCTAGCAACGGATAATATTCAGGTAACTGTAACATTTACTTTCGTTTTCTTTCGTGTTGCTAGGGCCCGAAAGTTAATTTATTTATACAGTAGTAGAAAAAATATATTTCATACCTCACTAAAAATAATTTGAAAAATTTAATAAAAAAGCTGAAGACCATCTGTAAGAACAGAAGAACTTGTTGCAAACGTTCGTGAAATAAGGCAAAATACGCCAACAAATTGTATAATAAAACTTATTACAATTTTTTTTTGTAGAAAAATGGCTATACAATACAAGTTATGTTAAGTGAAAAGAAAATATATTTTTCGATATTTTTCACAATAAGCTTTTATCTGAGAGCTGTACTTTTATGTAAAATTGAATTATTAAAATTATTTATTTTACACTTTTAAAAACAGTTTTTCCAAACATTGAAATCAATTTTTCGAATTATGTGCAATGGCAACGAGAAAATTATGGAAAAATTTAAATTATTGGCCTCATCAAGATCATTTTGCATTTGGGTGAGAACAAATGCACGTATTGACGTGAATCAAAAACAAAAATGCAAAGAATATTTGCGGCTTAATGGAAACTGATATTGTGAAGAAATTTTGCTTCTTAATTATTCCACAGCGTTTTGACACTAAGCAAAAAAACAACTTTTCGATTATCCCTTTATATGTCAAAAAACAAAGTACTCTTAAAATTTGTATAGGCATGTTAAACGGCGGGTGTCAGAAATAATATCGGTTTGTAAATTAATTTCTGTATTTCAGTTCATAGTATTGTTATTGTTTGTTGTTATTGCTCTTGCTTGTTGTTGTATTGAACACGTACGAAAGGAAGATAAACAAATGTAGGATCTAGATATACGTGTCGATGTACTAACGAAGCCGCTAGTTATCAGTCCCGACGTGGACAGTTCTAGCAGCGAAGAATTTTTATATCTATATAGTAAGTAATTAAAATATAGTAGGAATATATACGGTGCAATAATGTTTAAAATTGCCCTGCCAAAAATTCACAACCATTTCTCATTGTTATAAAATATCAAAAGTTAAAATTATGCACCAAACTGAACATGCAATCTATAATCTGAACAAGTGGATAAGCTACGTCTGAACTTGTGTTGAATAAGCATTTGCTACAGAGGTGTAAGAAAAACAGCAATTGCTTCAAAATTTTAATTATATCCAGATCTAGCAATTGCTTTTACTGATAGCATTTGCTAGTTAAGCAATCGCTAGTCAAGCAATTGCTTTTACTAAAAAGTAATTGCTTCAAGTAATTGCTTAATTTTTATTCATTAGGCTCATTGTACTTGTCGTTTAACATTGCATATGATTATCTATTATGCAACATGGTTTACTGAGATTTGATCCAAATTTTATGATGCCCGTTTTATTTGTACGGAAGTGTATTATATACCAACTTCACCTGAAATTGCTGACTTTTAAACCTGATATAAAATTAACATAAACATTTCGTTCATATGATTGTATGCTTACTACTTACTCAAACACAGTTTTTACAATATTGTTAAAATTTGTTTATAAAAAAAACATCGTTTGTTGGCTAAACAGCACTTAATAAAATAATACCTACATAAATAAAAGTTAAAAAAAGAAACTTAATAATGGCGAAATTTCTACTACACTCAAAACCCTTAATTAATACTAAACTAACCTAAAAAAAAACGTTAATTTGTACCATAGCCTGGAAATAATAAATTCAAGGCACTTTGCAAGGTGAGATTCTCACACTCCTTGTGCAACACATCTTTTTTTCCGACAAGTTCGCGACAGTGTGGGCAGGTATATTCTTCTGAAGGACAATGCTTAAATGATTCTTTCAGGCATTTCTGAAAAATAAACTGATTTGTATTATCTGTATATGTGTACGAGTGTATGTAAGGGAATCTTAAATCAATGAAATCATATCGCTTATTTTCCCAAAGACAATTTACAATTATTACTGTCGGGGAATAGTCGCGGTATATAAATTAACAATACACAAAACATTTAAGTACGCAATAGAGTGTGAGTAAATAGTGTTTTTTTTTTGAAAAAATGCTAGTACAGTTGACGACAGATATGTAATTTCGTACACTAAACTGTGACACTGTAAATGCAACTTTTTCACCTTTATTACCTTTGTAACGTGTTAATTCTTATCATGATATCTATCAAAGTATTGTCATTATCTTATTTGATTTAAAAATGCCTCATTTAAGTCTTATTGAAAAAGCAAGAATAATATGTTTAGTAGAAATAGGGTGGTCTTATGGAAAAATAGCTGATCATTTTAGAGTACCTAGAAGTACTGTTCAAGGAATTGTAAAAAAACACTTGAAAGGTCTGTTGGGTCTGGTTTAAATAATAGAAAATCATCAAATGAAGAAGACCGAAATTTGGTGGAGTATTTAAGGCAAAATCCATTTGAAACTGCAGTATCCGCTAGGCACATAACAAGATTACCTACCTGCTTCATCTAGAACTGCGCAATGTTCCGAATTAAGAAATCGAGCAGCTGCATCCTAACCGTTTTTAAAAACTAGCAATAAGGAACAAAGGATTGGGTTTGCAATGCAACATTTATCAAAAAATTTTGATTTAAAAATGCCTCATTTAAGTCTTATTGAAAAAGCAAGAATAATATATTTAGTAGAAATAGGGTGGTCTTATGGAAAAATAGTTAATCATTTTAGAGTACCTAGAAGTACTGTTCAAGGAATTGTAAAAACATTGCTCTATCATCAAACACTTGAATGATCTGTTGGGTCTGGTTTAAATAATAGAAAATCATCAAATGAAGACGACCGAAATTTGGTGGAGTATTTAAGGCAAAATCCATTTGAAACTGCAGTATCCGCTATGCACATAAAGTCGATTCAGCCAGTAAACCTGCATGATGGCGGCGGATAATCCATGCCAGCGCTCTCCAATCACTAATAAATGAAGGCAAAAAGTTACTAGGATTTTACACCAGAAATTATTAAAATTCAATTCCAATCATAAGTAAAAGCAACTATTATTAAGTCCCTAAATCATATATCTTTCTTGTTTCTTCGTATCGAGTTAAATGCATGATAGAGAGAGACACATACCGGTGCTAACCAACACGAACCGTTATATGATCACAGGGCAGGCCAGGCATTGCTTTTGTAAAAGCGCAACGGAGAGACCGTTTCCGGGGTTTCCAGGAGTAGCAACACGCAATACGTCTTGAACGGAATATAACGTGTTAGACAGAGATATAATTATACCTATTGCTGCCAATATTATTCTTACTAAAAAATTAAATAGCTGGAATATGACTTTTGTCATATGACATGTCGGCCATCTTGCAGGTTTACTGGCTGAATCGACTTTAACAAGATTACCTACCTGCTTCATCTAGAACTGCGCAATGTTCCGAATTAAGAAATCGAGCAGCTGCATCCTAACCGTTTTTAAAGACTAGCAATAAGGAACAAAGAATTGGGTTTGCAATGCAATATTTATCAAAAAATGATTTTTTTTTTGGCAAAATGTTATCTTTTCCGATGAGAAAACTTTTCAGTCTACATATAATGGAAGGATTCGACTATACAGACCACCAAATTCCCGATATGATGAGAAGTATACTCAAAAAAAGCAAACCAGTGGACGTTACTTCGTTAATGTGTGGGCATGGATAAGTGTTTATGGTGCAGGTGTATGCTGGAATATTGGTGGAACACTAAACAGTAGTATATATCTTCACATTTTGGAAAATGTTTTTCTTCCTTCTGCCGCGATAGTTTTTGAAGGAAATAACTTTATATTTCAGCAGGATAACTGCCCTGTGCATAGTGCCAGAAATATAGGAAACTGGTTTAGACAAAACAACGTAACATGTCTGCCTTGGTGCTCAAGAAGTCCTGATTTAAATCCAGTTGAGAATGCTTGGGGATTGATGGAAAAAAAATGTACGAAATAAATTTTAAACCACAGAATGAAATAGAGTTATTTGATAAAATAGAAGAAATTTGGAAAGGGCTAACTCCGGATTACACCAGAAGTATTATTTTGTCAATGCCAAGAAGATTATGATTAGTGTTAAAATTCAATGGCGTAGCAATTAAATATTAGTATTTTGTTTGTTGTTTGTTAATAAATTTACCCTTTTTGGCTTTATACTTTTGTAGTTTTTCTGGTATTATTTTATAATTTTCTTATTTCGCGGCTGTAATTTAAACACAAAAATATTTAGAAATAACCATTATTACTTATGGTAAAAATTGTGCATACAATAATTTACAACTATGTATATAGCTGGTGTTCTATCCAGGTATAAGCAGCAAGGTGAGAAACCCGTTTTACCCAATTTTGTTGTAATTGAGTTATGTATGGGTGGAGTGTGCGAATTTATATGTCGTCAATTGTACATGGGTATTAATATCATAAGTTGTGGTGTATTTTATATAAAAAAAAATAGTGATAAGTGTGCCCCAAATTAGAGATATGAGGAGATATCGATAATATTTTTAAACCCTAGTTTTTAATTAATTATTTCTAAAGTGCATATTAAGTTGGACATAAGGCTTTATTATCTTACCTTGCATAGATTGTGTCCACATTTTAAAGTGGCTGGGTTAAACACCAGGCTTAGACAAATTATACAGGTAAAGATTTCCTCCACTTTCTCCAAAAATTGTTTTTTTCCTTCTTTTACAACAGCTTTGCACTCGGTCCATAGTTTCGCGTTCACTTTGTCATTATCTATGGCATTTTCAATGTCAGAATCGAGTTTGTATGTATCGCTTTTCTTTTTCTTGTTAAATAAATCCAGTATATTATTGTCCTGTTTGCGTTTTTGACCATTTCGAGACGTGCTTGGAATTTTATTTTCTGCTTCCTCCTTTTTACGTTTTGCTTCTATACTCTCCAGGTAACCTTCAGGGTACTGCAATTTTTTTGTAATTAAAAAAACTTTAAGCTCTAGCAATCGATCATTGGCGCTATCCATTCATATACAATGTGTGTGCAACATATGAAAAAAAAAGCTTTTTTTATGTTGATTTAAAAAAAAAATAATGAACGTTATGAACAGTAAATGGATATTTCACATAATTATGTACAGCTTATAGTAAGGGAGCAAAGGAAATTTTTTTTGAAGTCGCAACAAGAGTAATTAATTTTTAAAGAAATTTCACAATAAATTGTATTGAATACTTTTAAAATATTGACTTTTAGTTACAAGTGCAAACATATTTTTATATTGGTAATATGAATGGTATACAGGGTGTTACAAATTCGAGGGCCACCATTGGGATCTGGGAAATGGTAATAGATACGGGGAAGTTTAAATTAGGGCAAAGTTGCGCAACTCAATGCCGATCAATATACCGTCAAGAAGATTTGTCCATTCCGAGTACTTCCGAAGATATTCGATAAAATCCGAATTTTACGTTTTTCATTTATATGTTTTCCTGCGTTTATTTAAATAGATAATTGAAAATAAATTTAACCTTCTCATTGCCACTTTTTCTCTTCTATTAGACTGTGGTATCAGATTTCGAATCCGACGTTTTGTCTCTGGGCCCCATCATTAATTTATTTTTTTTAAATACGGACCTGGATTTTTTATTTTATTTTTGGAATCACCAAGGCTGATTGCATGATATGATTGCATTATTTTGATTAGGATCCAAAAGTTTAAGCTAATAAAAAGATCTTATAATATTGTTTTTGTTTATTTTTTAATTAATGATATTTTACTTAAATTCTAGAAATAATCGGAAAATAATGGTAGGTAGGTACCTACACATTCACTAAAAAGAATCAATTTTATCTAAGACTAAGATGTTCAAAAAGATTTCCGTTTGCACGTATACATTGATTAATTTTGTTCCTTACTTTTTCAGTGGACCTTTGTATCGACCTTCTCCTTATCCTAAATCCTTCAATAATCCTAGCTCTAAGTTCTTCTAATGTATTAACATTATGTTTATAAATTTTATTTTTCAAAGCCCCCCATAAAAAAAAGTCTAAAGGTGTCAAATCTGAAGATCTCGCAGGCCATTCCACCACACCTCGATTTCCTATCCATCTGCCTGGGAATTCATGATTTAAAAACCGGGGCACCGTCTTGTTGAAACCAAATGGTTGGTAGTCTGGCGAGTGGAACCTCAGCTAAGAACTATTGTAAATGGGTGTTTAGAAGGAAGAGATAGTCGGCACCTCTTAGTCTGTCTGGTAAAAAAATGGGTCCAAGAATTTTGTCTCCAAACATCCCTGCCCAAACATTGATACTGAAGCGTACTTGTTTGCGTATTTCTCTATTAACTCTAGGATTTTCTACGGCCCATATGTGCTCATTATTTCTATTAAAATTACGGCAATTGGTAAATTTAGTTTCATCGGTCCAGATTATAGACCTAAGAAAGTTATTATCATCGTCAATTTGATTCTGTAGCCAGTAACAAAAATCTTACCGCCTCTGAGGATCTCCTTCTTGCAACGCATGGGAAATATGAATTTTATATTGTTTTAAACTATTATTTTTTAAAACTCTCCAAGCCTTAACATGATTTAGGGCTGGCAAGTTAGATTCTACGAAAATTAGCCTTGTGGATGTGGAAGGGTTGTTGTCTACCTAAAATAATACCATACCCTAAATAAAATAGCGCCTATACTTTATAAAAAATAATAAACGAAAAACCAAGTTTACATGGTTTTAAAAGAAAGCCAGTCAAAGTTTTAAATACAGACCTGGCGTAAAACATTGTTGGATTCTGCTTCTGTTACACGGTTACCATATTTTTTTCTGGGTTTTTCAAATCTACCGTGTTTGCGTAGGTTTTTATCCAACTTTTGAAAGAACCTTCTGTTAGGCTGCTGTCTTTCGGGGTTCTCTTCAAAATATCTTTGCGCAGCTGTTACTGAGTTTCTGTTACAGCTGTAATAAACCTTTATCATATCACTTTTTTCCCCAGTAGAATATTGCATTTTAGATTTTTAAAAGATCAGCCTATAACACCTCACAAAAATCTTGAAGTTAAAAATTTCTTACTGTCAGTTATGAAAATTCGCCCATTTTTTTTTTCATGGTAAACTACGATTTAATTTTATTTAAGCCTCCTGGGATTAGACATCAAAGTATAAATTATTGCATTTTTAATTTTTTTTGGGGCCCATCAGCACCCCACATCACCATTTTTTTTATAGCTTATGTGTATTTTTACGCTAGGAATTAACATTATTAAGAAATTTAAGATTATTGTTAGGATGATTTTAAAATACCTACATTAATTAAAAAATAAACAAAAACAATAATATAAGATCTTTTTATTAGCTTCAACTTTTGAATCCTAATCAAAATAATGCAACCATATCATGCAATCAGCATTGGTGATTCCAAAAATAAAATAAAAAATCCAGGTCCGTATTTAAAAAAAATAAATTAATGATGGGGCCCAGAGACAAAACGTCGGGTTCGAAATCTGTTACCACAGTCTAATAGAAGAGAAAAAGTGGCAATGAGAAGGTTAAATTTATTTTCAATTATCTATTTAAATAAACGCAGGAAAACATATAAATGAAAAACGTTAAATTCGGATTTTATCGAATATCTTCGGAAGTACTCGGAATGGACAAATCTTCTTGACGGTATATTGATCGGCATTGAGTTGCACAACTTTGCCCTAATTTAAACTTCCCCGTATCTATTACCATTTCCCAGATCCCAATGGTGGCCCTCGAATTTGTAACACCCTGTATATGAATGTAAATATGATGGGGGGACTTTCCAATTTTTTTTTTCAATATGATTTAGTTAGGTAGGCCTAAAAAAATATGCCCCAATTATTACTCCTTAAAAATCAGTAATAACTTGGTAAAAATTCTTCAAAGTTTCGCGCGTGTCAAAAGCATTTCAAACGACCTTTATAGGAAATAGGCTATGGAAAATCAAATTAAAGATTAAAGTTTTAAAAACGTCTATTTGCCTTATTGTAAGAACCACTCGGAAAGCACGCCAGTATAATACTACTATGTCTTTCTAGAAAAACCAAACAAAACGCTCTAAAGACTTACGTAATTATTTTGATACTTAAGAATATTTATGTGCTTATATTTGGTTACACTGTGCCTCGTATAGGATACAGTTTTGAGACAACAAAGACTCATTGATTAGGTTTTTGCCTTTACACATATTGGTGACGCTATATTCTAACACGCCCCCTCAAAAATTAATCAATAATCTAAAAAAAATTTAAATCTAAACTTATATATTATATATATAATCAACCTATATAAGAACAAAGTACATTCTAATCTAAACTATACTCTTGATATAGCAGTATCTCAATAACCATGCTTTCCTCGTGTTTTCTGGGGTAATGACAATAATGATCCAACATTTGTTGCTAGGATTGGGGAAAACCCAGAAAAACCCAATCAGATCATTTAGTTACTTATTTCTACAAGCCCTAGTCCTGCTCTAAATTCTTGAAATTTAGCTGCTGGTAGTGGCTTTGTCAATACGTCAGCTATCTGTTTATCTGTGGAAAGATATTCTAATTTTAGTACACCTTTTACTATCTGTTCTCTGGAGAAATGATATTTAATACTAATATGCTTCGACTTTTTGTGATTTGTTGGATTATTGGCGATACTAATACAACCGTTATTATCCTCATAAATTATAATTTGCTCTGTAATATTTATGTTAATATTAATTGCCAATGATTTTAACCAAAATGCTTCTCTGACAGCTTCATAGAGAGCCATATACTCAGCTTCTGTCGACGAAGCCGCTACTGATGTTTGCCTTTTTGTATTCCAACATATCACACATTGATCGAATAATTTAAACAAATATCCTGTGGTACTTTTTCTATTTCTTTCATCATCACCTCCCCAATCTGAATCAACATAACCACTTAAAATATTTTTGTAATTACCTCGTATATAGGTCAGCTTAAAATTAATTGAACCTTTAAGATATCTAAGAACCCTTTTTAGGCATTGCCAAAGTTCTTTGTTATTATTTTTAAGATATCGACTTAAAATATTAACAGCAGTGCTTAAATCGGGTCGTGTGCACAGCATGACATACATTAAACACCCTAAAAGGTTCCGACAAGGAGTATCATATTTCTCTTGAGAATTTAGACTTGTATAATCTAATTTATTTGGGAGAGGAGTGCTGACAGATTTACAATCTTGCATATTAAACTTATTTAAAATTGTTTTTATATATGCCCGTTGATCTAAAGTTATTGAATTATCAGTTCTTTCAATTTTTATTCCCAAAAACAATTTAATATCTTTCAAATCTACCATAGAAAACTTGTTTGCCAAATAATTTTTAAAATTTATCATTGTTTCACTATTTGCAGTGGCGATTACAAGGTCATCCACATAAAGTACTACATAGATATTTTTAGAAATATCTTCTCTGTCTAAAATATAAATACAATGATCTACTGAGGAATTTCGAAAACCTTTTTCTTTAAGAGCCCTTTCAAAAATTTCAAACCAACATCTTGCTGACTGCTTTAAGCCATATAATGCTTTATTTAATTTACATACTTGATTAGGCTTACTTTTTACACCTTCTGGAATTTTTATAAAAATTTCCTCTTTTAATATTCCGTTTAGAAAAGCTGTTTTTACGTGCATATGGTGAATTAAAAGGTTAAACTGATTTGCAAACGCAAGTACAAATCTAAAACTTGAAATTCTTGCGACTGGTGCAAAAGTTTCGTTATAATCTGTTAAATATTCTAGACTAAAACCTCGAGCAACAAGACGAGCTTTATATTTTGATGGGTTTCCAAATTCGTCATTTTTAAGAGCAAATACCCATTTACAATCTACTATATTTTTATTTTCAGGTTTTAATACCAAATACCATGTATTGTTTATTGCCAAAGAATTAATTTCATCCTGAATAGCTTCTTCCCACTTAATTCTATCAGTTCTATTTTGAATTTCCTGATATGATGTAGGAATTTTACATACTATAGATTGAGCGCACATAAGATAATCATTTGATAAATCATTTTCATTATAAGAAATAGACATACGATCTTTAATCCTGTCACTCCTCCTCAGTTCAGAATACAAGGGAATCTTACTTTGACTATTTTCAGGTTAAGATAAACGTATAGCCTTAGTATAAGAGGTCAGAGGGCTTATCTGTTGCAATTACAGATTTATCATTCATCCAATTTTACTATTACTACTGATTTTGACGGAATGTTAGATGCATCAGTTTCAGTTTCCACATTTATACGGGAGTTTTTAAAATTAACCCCTTCAGGCTCAACTGTAGGCCTGGACATCAAAAAATTTGTCTCGTCTACAATAACGTCTCTAACGACAACAAATTTTTCAGTTTGTACGTCCCACACTTTATAACCATTCGGTTCGTACCCAACTAAAATCGCTTTCCAGGATTTTTCATCAAATTTTGTTTTCCTGGTTTTATTATGCACATATACAGTAGAACCAAAAACCTTTAAATATCTAAGTTGTGGCTTTTTACTATGCCACAATTCATATGGTGTTTTAAATTGTCTTAAGGCCTTAGTGGGTGTCAAATTAATTAAAAACGTTGCAGTAAGAACTGCCTCACCCCATAAAACTTTTTCTAACTTATCGCCAGATATCATGGCACGACCTTTTTCAGTAATAGTTCTGACCATTCGCTCTGATACACCATTTAACTGTGGGGTTCGTGGAACTGTCAAATGATAACTTATGCCCCTTTCTACACAAAAATCTTTCATTTCGTTTGACAAATATTCCCTTCCGTTGTCACTATATAAATTGACAATTTTTAAATTAAAATGAGCTTCGCTTTTTGCAACATAATCTCTGAACATTGAAAACACATCTGATTTATGTTTTATTAAATATGTAACACAGTAGTGTGTATACTGGTCAACAAAAAATACAAAATAATTTTTATCGTCAACCGTTGTAGGAGTGATAGGACCGCAGACGTCAGTATGAACAATAAATAATGGTCGTTTAACATAACTTTTATTTTAGCCTTTTGAAAAGGTAGACGTGTTTGTTTACCATTTATACACGCTTCACAAAAATAATTTATGGGTGTAACCTGATCTATTTGACCCATATCTTCGACCATTTGTCTATTCTTCATTTCTAAAAAGTTAAATTTACCAATGTGCCCCAAACGTTCATGCCATAATTTATAATTGGGTATTTTTGCATTATTATTTACTTGAACAATAGAATTTACTACATTTGTATTAATCAAAAAATCAATACCTATCAAATTATTATTGTTCAAAGACTTACCCATCATTATGGTTTTACTACCTTTGCTTACAGTTACCCCATTTTGACCAAAAGTAATTGTCATTCCAGCCTCTTGCATTTTTCTGACGGACAATAAATTGTACGGGACATCTGGACAGTACAGGACATCCTCGAGTAGCCCTTGAATACCCATATTACTGGTCACGTGAATGGTTCCCTTCTTAATTGCAGTTATGTATGTTTCATTCTTCGCTACAGAAATTTTTATTGGTGCTTGTAAATTGACGGAACTATGAAATAAATCATCTCTGTTGACAAGGTGGTCGGATGCGCCAGAATCCAGTAGAAAAGTAATTTTATTACTCTCTTCCTCGAGTTCAAAATTTCCTGCCATAAAAGCAAAACCAGACGGATTGTCATTTGACGTAGAAGGCTGATGTAATACTTCTATATTTTGGACAGTTCGGTTTCTGTGAAAATTTTGATGTTGGATTGTTTTCTTGTAAAAGAAACAATTTTTCTTTAAGTGACCTTTCCTGCCGCAATGGTGACACTTTGTATTTGATAATTTATTATTTGGTTTAAATTTTCGTGCCTTATATTTTGCTTGATAATGATTTTTAGTACATTCAAAGCTTTGCTTCTTTGGTGCGTCTCTAAACTCTGCATGAAGAACTTTTGCGCTTGTGTCTCTATTGTCATGTGTTAACTTGACTTCGTGGTCCAAAAGTCTTGTTTTGACAAAAGGCAAAGTTAAATTATCCTCAGATAACGTTTCTATAGCTGTTATAACGCCATCATAGGATTTTGGAAGAGTCAGCAATAAATGAGATACTTTATCGGTTTCCTCCAATTTTGCACCAGCTGCCATTAATTCCGTAATAAGGTCATCGAAAACTGTGAAATGTTTTATTAACGATGCGTGAGTGTCTAACTTCAATCCCAGTAATTTCTTTCGTAAAGCTAATTGCGTGGCAAGGCTTTTGCGTTCATAAATATTATCTAAATTGTGTAAAACGTCTCTTGCAGTATTGTCTAACTTTACAAAACTTAGAAAAGAGTCCGATAAATATTCCACAATAATATTTTTAGCTGTACGTTCTGATTTTATCCATTCGTCAGTGAGGGGATCCGGAATATCCTCATCAATAACTTTAAGAATGTCAAGTTCAGTTAATAAAGCACGAATTCTGAATTTCCACACACCGTATCTATCACCATCAAAGGGTTTAATGTTTCTTTTCACTTTTAAATTTTCCATAGTCACTGCACAAATAAACACCCTGTATTTAGTTCACAAAATGCAACTAACACGCGGCGTACACTGGGCCCATAACCTATAGGAAATAGGCTATGGAAAATCAAATTAAAGATTAAAGTTTTAAAAACGTCTATTTGCCTTATTGTAAGAACCACTCGGAAAGCACGCCAGTATAATACTACTATGTCTTTCTAGAAAAACCAAACAAAACGCTCTAAAGACTTACGTAATTATTTTGATACTTAAGAATATTTATGTGCTTATATTTGGTTACACTGTGCCTCGTATAGGATACAGTTTTGAGACAACAAAGACTCATTGATTAGGTTTTTGCCTTTACACATATTGGTGACGCTATATTCTAACAACCTTTTAAGCGAGCCAAGCCCGATGACGTCAGGAAGTATGACTTTTCCGTCATCCGTCATCCTGGCCGGTGGCCGAGCTACCGAGTTTGCATTTGTATTGCCGTGTGTTATTGTTATTGTATTGTTGTTTTAAGGTGGAATTCTCAACGTCGTTCAATTTATTGCCAACCTATAACCTATTTCGTGGATGTCACACACGAATTATACTTCTTGACGTCACGACCCGTTTTTACCCGCTTGGGATAATTTGAATTTTGGGGCATTTTTAACACATTCGCTGCCAAGCCAAATTTGTAAAAATGGCCTCCCAGGCCAAGGTTGAATCCTGTAAGATACGGCCATTCTAAGACTATTGGGTATAGCAGTTTTTTTTTTGCTGTGTTTTTTCGTGTTTTTTTTAAATAAAACCTAAACAGACACCGGTGTCTGACGTGGCGTGGTGAAACCATTTTCCCATAACGCGCCACAGAAGACACTCTGAGAAGACATTTTTCTTACATGGTTACGCCACCTTAGCGGACACGACGTAGATAGCGGACACATCAAATCCGCCCATCGTATAGAGCTGTAAGGAGTGTAAGGAGACTTCAGTTGGAAGTAAGATAACGTTGTGTTTACTGTTAGTTCTCCGTTGAAAATTTAGGCCGATTTACGTGATTTATTTTATTACATTCTATTTTTGTGCAAAAATGAATAACAGAACCGGAAGAATTATGTATTTTGTGACCAATGAAGAACCAGGGAGTGATTTCTTTATATCTGTTTATTATAATACAACACCTGATATAATGTGTTAACATTTTGATTACCTTTCTTAAAAGAAAATAAATAAATACAAAACGCGCTTTAAATTTTCATTGAAATATTGGGTGTCTGCCCTGGCGTGTATGGAAATTAATTAAAAAAATTAAGTCTGCTCGCCATAGCGGACACAATAGCAGACACGTGTTATAAAATCCATTTACAGTGTCCAATCAAAAAACCAAGATAAGTGGACTATGCCGCAGCGCCAATACAGACACCTCATATGAAAACTTTTATAGAAAAGTGTGTCCGCTGGGCAGTGTCGTTGAATAACTGTAGCGGACACGGGTGTCTGACGTGGCGTGGTAAAATCATAGCTGATCAGACACCGGTGTCCGCCATGGCAGCGAATGTGTTAAATCTTGCTAGCGGTCTTTTGGGACGAAATATGTTGTTTTTTTGCTGCCATATGTTTTATGACAATATATACTTATGATTTATAGAATTTTTTCCCCATTTAAAATTTTTGTCAAGTTCCCTATTATTTTGTTTTGTAGTTTTTTAATGGCTGAATTGTAGTTAAATTCGCTGATCCCCAATTGTCGCCTTTAAATACAAATAAATGTTTATTATTGATGAGGGAACTGACTGATACCCATCACATAACTTACTGTGTAAGTTGTATTTTACTTACTTAGCAAACTGTGCATAGCTGAATACTTAGGTACTAATACAGGAGTAGAAAAAAAATATTTACAAATAATAACTTACAATCATATCAAACTGTTTCGCATTTTTCTCCCATGGAGCTGGCGCGGGGTCATCTCTCCTAAGCAAATAGCGCCAAACTATGAAACCCGATTTTCCTTTTTCCGGGTAATATTTTACAACTTTATATAGACCATCGTATCTGTAACCGTCATCGGGGGCAAATTTGGAATGTTTGGCAAGTTTATAACTTCGAACCACCCGAACAGGTTTACCGGCTTTCCAGTCCTTTGCTACGGCGCCGTTTTTGTCGTCTAGCTTCGCATTACAATTTACCGCCAGAGCCCTGGAAAAAAAATTCGTAGTATACTAAATATCACGAATAGTCTCGTTTTAAAACAGATGACAGCGGTTATTTGTCATCGATCAGCTGATATTGGGACATAATAATATTCCTAGATTTGTAGCGGACCGTAATGAGCCCAAACACCGAGTTATGAATTGCGTTTTTGTTGTGTGTAAGTACCTACAATTATTATTCATTTGACCAAAAATTTAAATACAGGTTAAAATTTTCAATTCTTTTTCATTAGGGATCATAATTATTAATGTGTGCCTTGCTCGTTAAGTTGATTTTATCGATAAGTAATAAGTTTTGTTTCATCTGAACGCCGTTTTTGTCGAAAAGTTAGTTTGTAAAATTTTTGTTCTTATAATGTTTGTTCGTTAAGGTTAGGTTTCTAATGTATAATTTTCGCATTTTACATTATCTAGGTATCCATTTCTGTTTCAAGAAAAATAAGTATAGAAATTAAGTATTTCCTGACTTAGGTAGGTAGGAGAGAGTTGGACAAAACCGGGTAGGTTGATAAAACCGGGTATCGCCTAGTTCTACCATATGCCAAAACAGCTTTTCATATTATTAACCTTTATTTTTTTTTTTTTTTTTTTTTATTTATTTGGAGGGATCAGTACACCCTGCATCCCTACCATGTTTATTAATAGTAATATACTATTTTAACAGTTTAACGTTCTAAGTACTTATTTTAATTTTACAATGCATCATTTTAGTTAACGCCTAGGTGTATAAAATACGCCTGTGTGCAGCTATTTGATTTGAATTATTGTTATTAGTAAATATTAGTATTGTTTGGCAATAGTAAGGTAATAGTAAGTAACATTATGTTACTATAGTAGTTAAAATAGCTAACCATATTAGTATGTAATAGGATAACGAACAAATATATAATTCTATTTTCTGTGTCTACGTACCTTACATAAGTGAAATTATTATTTGATATTACTATTATTATTGTTTGTATGACAATAAAATAAAGTTTTTAACATAAAGTTAGCCTATATACACGTTTAGAAATGTAACTGTATCAATAAATTGCATTTTAACAAACAAATTCCATAAAAACCACTTTTGGGTCTACGTACCTTATGTAAGTCAAAAACTGTTAAAGTAGGGTTTCCACTGACAGAAAAATTTAATCCCTGGCTAAACTAAAGCATTTAACTTTATGTTAGCCTACATACAAGTTTAGGAATGTAACTGTATTATAACCAACAAATTCTATAAAAACCTTATTTGGGTCTTCGTACCTTACGTTAAGTCAAAAACTGTTAAATTAGGGTTTCCATTGACAGAAAAATTAAATCCCTAGCTATATTGAAGCTTTTAACTTTATGTTAGCCCACATACAAGTTTAGAAATGTAACCGTACCATAGCCAACAAATTGTATAAAAACCATATTTGGGTCTACGTACCTTACGTAAGTCATATATGGGGATTTTCTTGATAGTGAATGTAATAACTTGAATTCAATTAGTTTATGTTGAACTGTAGGTATTTTACCTATAGGTATAATCTGAACAAATAAAACAAAAAAAAATCTGTTCTAAATATGAGTGACAGAATCCTATTTTAAGTTGTGTTTCAGTTAGTTTAGTATTTTTAAGGTTTGGATATTTATAATATTATAAATTTTTAAATCTATTTTGACACTTTATCCTTAAACCATATAGAAATTCATGCTTATTACCTATTACCTACCTTAAATTATAATATTTATAAAACATACCTTTCAAAAGAAATTATTACCTATTACTTATTATTTGGCAATATTAAAGCAGTAGAACCGATGAGACTATTGCATAAATTGTTTTAGAAGGTATCACATGTATAATTTTCAAGTCCGGTCCTGTAATTCATGCCAACTTATAAAAATCAAAATTGACAGAGTGTCACGTGACTTTGCCCCCATCTTGCGAGAGTATTCAAAATTTTTACTATAGTGACAACTAGCAGTGCGTTAAATAATCCCCCAATCGAGTATAGTTTTGATGACAATTACATCCTTGGTGGCAGAAAACCATAACAATGGGTAAGGTTTCAAAACAATTATGAAAATACTCATTGTAAGATGCTTTATAATTCTATACCGAGTGTTTCTCAAAAGACGTTCACCCCTATAACTTTTATGTATTTATAGATATTAAAATGAAATTTTGAGATTATGCATAAGAGATGAGTCTGCATTCATTGGCATAATTTTCAATTTGTTAGCACTTCCGGTTTGACCGGAAGTGACCTTGACTTTGGTATTTTAAATGGGACATCTTGTATATTTTTACTTATTGGGATTCAGCATAACATTCTGAGTAAAATGACACCTCACTTGTCATATTTGACGTGTTATAACATTTTTGTGTTTATTTTTTATTTCCAATCTAGAGTGCTACAAATTAATTAAATCAATGTTTTATAAACTAATGACATTACGTGTATTGTATGTTTTATAAACTAATGACATTACAACTTTAAATTCAAGCCATATTGCTTTTCCAAGCCGCCTTTAAATTTCTTAAGAAAAAAGAGGGCGGCAATAATGCATAACGCTTTTAAATTTGCGATAGGGATTTAAGGCAAATTTTTCAGTGTCAATTTTAAAATAGCATAGGAGTGTATGGTATCAAATTGTTGGGAAAAAAAGCTCGTTTTA
The DNA here is from genome assembly GCA_963969555.1 of Polydrusus pterygomalis. Lineage (NCBI taxonomy): Eukaryota > Metazoa > Arthropoda > Insecta > Coleoptera > Curculionidae > Polydrusus > Polydrusus pterygomalis. The sequence goes on from OZ018379.1 coordinate 30,820,104, forward strand.
AATATCCTAGTGAACCACCATCGTTCCATTTGGAAAAATTGAGTAAACGTCAAGAAAACAAAATTTCATTTTTTAAACGCTTGTGACACTTAGAAAGTCAGTTAGTATGACATAATTTTTATTTTCATATACTACTTGACTATAAATTAACAAATTTAATTAATTTGTAGCACTCTAGATTGAAAATAGAAAATAAACATAAAAATGTTATAACACGTCAAAAAATGACAAGTGAGGTGTCATTTCACTCATCATGTTATGCTGAACCCAAATAAGTAAAAATATACAAGATGTCCCGTTTAAAATATCAAAGTCAAGGTCACTTCCGGTCAAACCGGAAGTGCTAACAAATTGAAAATTATGCCAATAAGTGCAGACTCATCTATTATGCATAATCTCAAAATTTCATTTTAATATCTATAAATATAAAAAAGTTATAGGGGTCAACGTCTTTTGAGAAACACCCGGTATGTATCTGTTTACTTTCATTGTAGCCTTTGAAGAAGTCAAAATATACCGACGAAGCGTCGGCTTAGTTTTAAGCAATAAACTGTCGATTTCATTTGCCTTTATCCCACTAACTTCACGCGCCTACCATAGTCGAATACCGTAAGAACCCAGTAACATATTTCTTAACAATCTTACTTGTTCGTCCTAGTCAGTTCTTGATCAAAACTCTGGTTGCTCGTTCTTTTATTTCCTGAAAGGTCTCGACCTCCAGAACCGGTATAAAGAAATTCGAAACCATAATCAATATCGTCTTCGTACCCTAAAATAAATTACTATAGACAAATGTTTAACTGGTCAATGGCGAGCGATGTCCAGTAAGCAACTGATGTCATGCATCAAAATATGGTTTGTATAAGGTTTAACTAACTAATAATAGACCAGAGTCGATAATTTTTGAAACCAAAAAAAATAATAGTAGGATGAAACCCATTGGAAAAGGAAGAGAATATAACAAAAATGATAGGATAATTTACGGGCGATCCGAGGTCGGGAAGTGGAAGGGGGTGAGTTTTTAAGGGTAGAAAACGATTTATCTCGATTTCCGGCAAAACTACAAGTCCTATGGAAAAACGTTAAATAACAAAGTTGTAGGTAATAAAAAGATCTATAACTTTTGTATTTACACTTTTTTCACATAACCTCAAAATTTATGTGAAAAATTCAAATAACCAAGTTTTTGGTTTTTTATTTTTATCTTTTGGAAAAAAAAAATTTTTTTTACGAAATTTGGTGAAAACTTACCTTTTTATGTCTCAAACACACTGTATTTTTTTTGATTTAAAATATTTATTTTTTCACCTCATTTTGACCTAATATCGAAAAAGCACCCTAATTTTTAATCGAAAATTCTCACGTCAAAATATCTGCTTTTTAAAAAAAGTCGGTGGGCTTTTTGTTCCTTGAAATCTCTAGTTTCTGATGGTGTAAAAAAATTATACATTACTATGGTAAATGTTCTCAAAAAATGCAAAGAAACGAAAAAAACTCGATTCCGAATTTTTTTTTAATCGTTATGTACAATTTTGAGCTATTTATTAAAATGTATACTTTAATTTACATATGTTACATATGTTAGTAATAATAATAATTTTTTTAAGAACATTTACCATAGTAGGTAATGTATATTTTTTTTACACCATCAGAAAGTAGATATTTCAACGAAAAAAAACCCCACCGACTTTTTTAAAAAAGCAGATAGTTTGACGTGAAAATTAGGGTGCTTTTTCGATATTAAGTCAAAATCAGGTGAAAAAAAAAATATTTTAAATCAAAAAAATACAGTGTGTCTGGGACATAAAAAGGTAAGTTTTCACCTTTTTTTTGTAAAAGATAAATATAAAAAACCAAAAACTTGGTTATTTGAATTTTTCACATAAATTTTGAGGTTATGTGAAAAAAGTGTAAATACAAAAGTTGTTGATCTTTTTATTACCTACAACTTTGCCATTTAACGTTTTTCCATAGGACTTGTGGTTTTGCCGGAAATCGAGATAAATCGTTTTCTACCCTTAAAACTCACCCCTTTCCACCTCCCGACCTCGGATCGCCCGTAAATTATTTTTCCTTTCATTTTTGTTATATCCTCCTCCTTTTCCAATGGGTTTCATCCTACTATTATTTTTTTTCACTTTTTACCATTTTCAAAGGCTTCAGCCCTGGTCTATAAGTGTACCAAATCGGAAATTAATATCTCGGAAAACGTGTCAGAAAAAGATAAAACTTTGACACCCTGTATATCAAAAATCAAGCCCTTTTGATCGCATGTTTATAAGTAATTTTTTCTTATCTTGGCGAGCACTATCACTCTCTTCAATATCTACGTGACATTCATTAACACCCTGTATTTATTTTTACCTCCTGATAGTACCACACTGTATGCACAATCAGATTCTTGTCCGTGTATTCCCGCTACTGGAGGTCTATGAACGCCAGATTCGGCGACCTAAAAAAACACACAGTTTTACACGGCGACAAACACAATGTGTGCACCATATGAAAATATTTTTTATATTTCAATTAACAATTCGGTTTTTGTAATTTAGAAAAATAGTTTATTCAAACATTTTTTTGACATTTAATGCTAATATATAATTTTTTTTTGTATACCTAAACTATAAATTCCGAACTCAGAAGTAAAATACTTGTTTTGAGTTAAATAATATAATATTTTTGTCAAGAATATATTTCATAATTCAGGCACAACTAGATTATAATATAAAACGAATATGACAATATTTTATAGGTATATTTTATATCACTACAGTATACAAAGATAGAATACGTCATGTATATATTATAAATATTTATTTATTTTAGTCATTATAACTTGGTATATTTATTATTTATTAATGACGTTCTTGAATATATCTCTTGGATTAGATAATATCCAATTTTTAATTTTATTTCTATAATTATTTCATGAGTTAATTATTTTAATTGACTGTGGTAGCATATCAAAAATATATGGATTGATGTTTAAAAAATGTTTGTATGCTGTTGTTTTGTTTACTCTATTTTTATATGTAATAGTATTTTTATAGCGAGTTTCATGTGTGTGATTAATATAATTTATTTTATTATCTCTTGGATTAGATAATATCCAATTTTTAATTTTATTTCTATAATTATTTAATGATTTAATTATTTTAATTGACTGTGGTAGCATATCAAAAATATATGGATTGATGTTTAAAAAATGTTTGTGTGTTGTTGTTTTGTTTACTCTATTTTTATATGTAATAGTATTTTTATTACGAGTTTCATGTGTGTGATTAATATAATTTATTTTATTTTTGTTTAAAAATATATATTAACATGTTTTAAGAAAATATTTGTTTAATATCCATTTTTTTGTTATATTTTAAATAGTAAATCAGAAGAATATTGGTGGTCTTTTTCGTAAATAATTTTCAAAATGCATTTTTGAATAGTTTCAATATTATTAAGATAATTCTTATTTATGCCTCCCCATCCTAGAATTCCATAATTTGAATTGGTTTGTACTAAAGAATAATACAATATTTCTAATTCTTTTATATTATTTAAAAATTGTTTAAAGCGTTTAAATTTTGGTATAAGAATTCTTAATTTTTTTACAATGTAATCACTATGTAAATCCCATTTTAAATGTTTATCAAAAATTATTCCTAGACATTTAATATTTTCACCTTCCTTTATATTAATATTATTATTGCATATTATTGGACCAATATTTGGAAGTTTATTTTTGTATGTTCCCAGTCAGCACTTCGATTTTCTTGTAGTCGTTTACTCAAATTAATGTTATTTTAATATTTAAACCTCTGAAATCGTATTTCTTATCCTAAATACGATATTAATTAATAAGAAATAGGGAACTTGCACAATTTTTTTTTGTTGCATAAATATGTTCAGCCACACCAAAAAATAACATACAAAATATTATGTCTTAAATATAAAATATAACCCCTTAAGTTTTTATAAATAATTAAAGTTCGCCGTGCGACGTCACGTAGTATTGTAGTACGCTTTCGCTATGTATTGTAGTACGCTTTGACGTCACAAGCAAACTTTAATCGCTTCTATTTAATCCAGAAGATTAAAAAAACATTTCTTTGTAAACTGTGGGTCTTTTGATGATATTACGCTTACGCTTAAGAGCATTATTTTTTAAATTTAATTTTTATGCAGGTTCGCTATTTAGGGTGAGGTTACAGAAAATGCATACCTGCAACTTTGCAGAACTGCTAATATGGAGGACTTGCAGACACAAAATAATTTGCAAAAATTTAACATTCCAAAAGCTATTTGCAAATCCCCAAAATATAGGTTAGTTTTTAACAAATTTTATAAGTACATTCTGCAAATTTGCAGCCGCAAAGTATATTATTATATGATAAACGGTTTCTGGAATTCCAATTTTGTCATTTGCAGCTGCCGACGTCAGATGCAGAGCTTAGGTAATCTCGCCCTTAGCAAATAAATATTTCGTATTTAGGATTTGTTCGTTCCAGCGAACCGAAATTCTTGTTTCAGGAACCATTAGTGTATTAGCAAAAAGTTATATTACAGAATAAATCACGCAAAAGTTTTTTGGGTGTGAAATTTGGTAAATTCAAGTTTTTCCACATGGTGCGCACTTTCTACCAGTCATTGGATGATTGTTTTAGGATAGTTAACAATCTAGAAAAAAAAACTAACCCCGTGTCTGAATTTCCAGCAAAATCCTACTTCCACTCCAGGAATCGCTCCAACGTGCGATTTAGAAACTTTGTCGTTGGTCTTCGTAAGACCAACACAAGCCATACCTTTACCCCAATCTTTTTTGGAATTGTTTATGTTACTAGGCATTTTTTGTTTCTTTTTACTTATTTTTAACTTCTCACCAGCTTTAACTATTTCGGAATCATCAGTCTTACATGATGGGCAATACCTGAAATAAAAATTACAACATAACAAAACTATTCCTCTGGAATAATTCTCCGCCATTTAATAATAATAATAATAATAATAATAGGTTTATTTAAAATTTAATAATATACTAAATATGTTTATGTTGTCTTCTATAAACTTATTCTTCAATCCCCTGAAGCTAAGCTTGTTAGGGGCAAATCTTATATTTTGTTTTAGTATGTAAAATCATAAATCAGAAATATGCATTAAAAATCAAGTTTTAAAGTAAAAATGTTAATTTATAGTATAAACGCAGTTTATAGAAATATATTACCTATAATAAAATTATTAATTTATAATTTTTAAGTAAAAAATAAAATATTACTTATATAAATTATTCAGAACAATATTAATTAATTAACGCATTTCTAAAAATATTTTCAAATTGTCTGTTTTTAATATCCATGTTTTTATTTCGACTTTAATTTTTTTTAATGAAATAAATTTTTTAATTTTTGTTGGTAAATAATCGTTGAAATAAAAACATAAATGTACCTATTTGAAATTTTTTTGTCCTATGGACTTATTTATTTTTTAGGTTTTATGCTTATTTCATTTTTATGACGTGTATTATGATTATGGTTTTTAAATTGTATAATGTTTTTATTTTTAAATATATTTTTAAGATGTTATAAATGTAAAGTTGTCTTATGTTCAACTTTTTTGTTTCTGAATATAATTCTTTTGAAGGATAAAGATAAGCTTTAATGAATATAATTTTTAGAAACCTTTTTTGTAATATTTCTAATTTTTTAACTAAAGTTCTATTTATTCCTCCCCAACCTAAAATTCCGTAATTTACATGAGTTTGAACTAACGCGTAATATAATATTTCCATATGTCTTACATTTAAAAATTTTTTAATGTTTTTAAAAACCGGTAATAAAACTTCTTAATTTTTTAATTTTAATCCATTACCAACTTATAACTTATTTCGCGTTGCTTTTTTAAATTTATTATTAGATTAACTAACATTTAAATAAAATCAATATCGTCGATACAATATTTAGGTAATATCTGATCTGACATAATATAACAAAAATATCTATTCATTTTATTGCTTATTTTGGGATAATTGTATAGTGAAAGAACAATGACATAATAATGTTAAGAAAAATCTTACCCGATATTTTTCGCTATACAATTCTCCTAAAATATTTAATGAAATTCCTTGATATTTATTTAATGTCAATTATTACGTATAAAATATGAAGAAGATAATGATTTTATTTAAATTTTGTGTAAAAGCTAGAAAATTTAATAAATATACGCGAAATAGGTTATAGGTTGGCAAGCATGTTGATACTCCCACCTTAAATTCTAAGTGAAAATTCCAATTTAATTTACTATCAAAAATAATTCCTAAATATTTTATTTGAATACTATTCATATTTCGTGGTAGGTTATTTAGGTTTAAAGTAAAAGGAATATAATTTGTTTTATTAAAATTAATTGTTAACAAATTGTTATCAAACCAATTTTTTATAATTTTAAAATATTTTTTAATTTAATTTAACAAACTGTTTTCCCAATAGATCATTTCAGAGCAACTTTCCTAAAGTTCGTTGAAGGTTAACGTGAAGAAATACTTACTTACCAATCATCATCGGGAATGCTTTCAATTGATGGCGTTAAACATGTGGTATGATATCCTAAATCACATTCGTCACAGAGAATGATTTTATTCCATTCATTTTTTCCGCCACATATATGACAACCACACATTTTGCATAATTTATTCTTATCGTCTTTACACTTTTTACAGTGATGTGGATACTTTCCTAAAAAAATAACGTTTTTCGTATAGTGTTTTTTAAGTTTTTTGATGGTTTGTTCCCGCTTGCGCATATCATCGGCAGAATACTCTTTGAGATGGAATAGGCTAAAATAAGATTATTTCCCCTTCAGTTTATGTTACCTATTACAGATTAACACCTTAAAATAACATTGTAGGTATATGCCTTACTCTGAGTGGGTTTAGACGTGGAATGTTGTTCGTTACTTGATTTAAGTTCTTCTATTCTCATAACTTCTTGAATAAATTTTATATTACAATTATGAATTTGTTCATTTCCAATAAAAATAGTGCCAAAAATGTCAACAGAGCCCACTTTACTGATTTGAAAGTCGTACCTAAAAATACATAAGTGACAATCAAGTAATTATTAATTACATAAAAGAAAAGTAATATATAGGGTGTTTTACGGTGACCGTCCATCAATAATTTCACTTTAAAAAGTTAAGGCCAACTCGAAATACATAATTTTTACAAAAAAATTATTATATGTGTCTTTAAAGTAACTAAAGAAAGGAAATGGCTTCTTTTTTCGTATAATCTCAATGCAGTACATAGTTCTAACTTCTAAGTAGTTTCGTCCAAAAATGTTATCTGCCTTTAAAGTAACTAAATGGGGGAAATAAATAATTTTTTCTTATTAATCAAAATAGAATACTTACATCGTTATCAGTAGTTTTGTGTTTGTCTAGAAATTTCATTTTCAAAACTTATAAGGCTAAGCAGAAATAAATAACTTTTTTTTTAATGATTTTATGCGCCTTTGCAGCAACTAAATCCTCCTGCAAATTTAGATAATGGGGTTTTCGGAGACACTCTCTTCAAATACGACTCGAATTTGAAACAGCTTATAACAATACAAAAATATGTTTTAAAAATAATATTTAATAAACATATTTTGTTTCCTTCAAAAATACAAAAATATTATTTGTTTATAATAATATTCTGAGTTTAAAATTACTTTATTACAAAACTTCCATTTTATATATACAGTGTGGTTGTTTAAGTGTGCAACATACGGGGATTTTTGCCGATTTCTCAAAAAAGTTTATTCTTGATAAAAGTTGGTGCATATTCGATAATCATATTAAGTCAAACAGCGTACAGGGTAGGCCAAAAAATATAAAACTTGTACAAGAATAAAGTTTTTTAATAAACATTTAAAATAAAAATTTTGCACTTTAAATGATATTTTTCTAATTAGCATATTATCATTACTAATGTTTTATTTTGTTAAAAATAATTTTTAGGATATTCTAAAGTTCTGTTTAATATCGTTGCAACAAACATGAATTTTGTGATTCCTTAATAAATTAAAAATTTAAGTAAATTTTACAAATATGCTTGAATTTGAACAAAAATATGTGAAATTGATTTGATTTTGATTCATTTTATGAAGATCTTTACGGTGGTGAAAAATTTTTTTTGGGGAAATTATTAATGATTTTTAAAAAAATATATTTTTTAGTTTTAGGAGGTCACGTCACTATAGATGCATAACTTTTAATTCCAAACAACTTTTTTTTAATAACATTTTGCTGAATTTCCTGAAATAGGGGTACTTTATTCTTGTACAAGTTTTATATTTTTTGGCCTACCCTGTACGCCGTTTGACTTGCGACCATTCCAAGTGCACTTAATATGATTATCGAACATGCACCAACTTTTATCAGGAATAAAATTTTCTGAGAAATCGGTAATAAAAAAAATGCCCATATGTTGCACACTTAAACAACCACACTGTATATAAAAATAAAAATTTATTACATAACATTACTCATATATACCAAGCAAGACAAAAAACAAATCTATGTTTATGTTATGATAATTTTAATTTAACACTTTTAAAAAATAATGCTTTATTTGTTGGCATCAAAATTTTTAATATATTACCTACTAATTTAAAAACTATGAGTTTTTTGGCATTTAAAAGAAATTTATAATCATGGATTATGCAAAATTATATAAAGGTTACCCAACTTATATATAGGTAATAATAATACTAAATATTTTATATATTATTATATATTTTTTTTTGGGTGAAATATTTTTGAATTACTTACTTATATTTTTAATAGTATATTAAAGTACACGTTTCATAAGAAGCGGTTTTAGCGCACGCGTCTATTTTAAAAAACGAGCCACGAAGTCGCGAGTTATTTAATTGACACGTGCGCTAAAACGCCTTATGAACCACGTGCTTTATACTATTTTTTCTATTTGTAGTTTTTTCAATAAAAAATACATATTTAAAAAGAAAATAAATCCTTTAAATTTTTATGTCTAAATTTTATGTTGGTAATACTATTTTTTATCATAGTAACCTCTGGACAACAAAAATTATTTTGCGAACTGTCATTTTTTGATTTATTGACCCATTTTCACCACGAGATTCTAAAGTTATTTTAGCGATATGAGATTTGAAATTGGACGGAATACGTTGTGTGATCCTTGTACATTCGGTACATATACAGAGCGTTCGGAAATTCGGGCGATTTTGCAAATTTTTTTTTAATTTCAAAAGACGTGATTTTACGTCAATTTTTCAATTTTTCAATTTCAATGTTACCAACATCAAATAAAGAAAAAACGCGTATCGAAATAGCTTCATTATGAACTTCATTTCAAGTTCATAATGAACTTATTATGAACGTCAAATAGAACAATATATTTATGATGTGATTAAAATTAATAATCTAAATGGGTGTAGGTATATTTTTTCATTACAAAATCGGACAGATTTATTTTGTTAATCGATGGTTTTGTAATGATTGGATTTATTTTTATTAAAAAAAAAAAAAATGTTATAGATTTTTAATATTATTATAAAAAAAAAACTTGCCAATAAATAAATAAATCATGTGACTTCCGGTTATCCCGGAAGTTGTCTCAAACTTGCTTTTAAATGGAGCACCGGTTTACCGGCCGTGAGATACGAACCCACAAATTCTCCTCCTCGAGTTCCCAATAAGTAAAATTGAATAGTTTAAAATACTTACCAAAGGCCTCTCTCCTTGGGCGAGTCAATATTAAAATTTACCAGGACTCTCATGTCTGGCACCAATTCAGGAATTTTATATGTGTAATAACTTCGAGGTCGAATATTCGTAAACTGGACATCTTCCTCAAATGGAACAACAGAAACGTGTTCTTCACTAAATATTAAATATAAAAAATTATTTAGGTGAATTAGGTAGGTACTAGTTTCATCTTTAGTTAAGGTGGGAGTATCAACATGCTTGCCAACCTATAACCTATTTCGCGTATATTTATTTAATTTTTCTAGCACAAAATTTAAATAAAATCATTATCGTCTTCATATTTTATAGGTAATAATTGACATATTAAATAAATATCAAGGAATTTCATTAAATATTTTAGGAGAATTGTATAGCGAAAAATATCAGGTAAGATTTTTTTTAACATTATTATGTCATTCTTCTTTCACTATACAATTCTCCCAAAATTAGCAATGAAATAAATTGAAATTTTTGTAATATGTCAGATATTACCTAAATATTGTACCGACGATATTGATTTTATTTAAATGGTAGTTAATCAAATAATAAACCAAAAAAGCAACGCGAAATAGGTTATAGGTTGGCAATTCCACCTTAAGATAATTTTATTTTAAAGCCAAAATCAGGCTTTGATAGCAGTTTGACTACATGCTGTCGATTTGGTAGTCCTACAAAGGAGCCGAGGAAGAGGGGTATATTTATGTCAATTCAGTTAGGCTAGTATTTTGGTAAGACAAAATAATTTATTATATTAAAAAGTAATATCAGACACTTTGATTGACCATAAGAATGTATCAGACAATCTGGTGCAACCCGTCTCTAGACCATAGAGGAGGTTCACAATAATTTGTGTTAAAGAGAACTTTATGGGAGTATGACGAAGAGATCTATGGTCTTTATTTAGTGATTTCGAATTTAGTTAATAATAATAATAATTATAATATATAAGTAACAATAATAAGTTTATTTAAAATTTAATAATATAATAAATATGTTTATTATTTTTATAAACTTATTTTCAATCCCCTGAAGCTGAGCTTGTTAGAGGCAAATCTTATTTTTTGTTTTAGTAGGTACGTAAAATCATAAATCTTAAATATGCATTAAAAATCAAGTTTTAAAGTAAAAGTGTTAATTTATAGTATAAACGCAGCTTTTTTGAAGAAATATATTACCTATAATAAAATTATTAATTTATACTTTTTAAGTAAAAAATATTACTTACATAAATTATTCAGAACAATATTAATTAATTAAAGCATTTTTTCTAAAAATATTTTCAAATTGTCTGTTTTTAATATATCCATGTTTTTATTTCGAGTTAAAATTTTTTAAATTTTTGTTGGTACTTAAATAATGGTTTAAATAAAAACATAAATATTGGAATTTTTTTTGTCCTATGGACTTATTTATTTTAGGTTTTATGGTTATTTTATTTTTATGACGTGTATTATGATTATGGTTTTTAAATTGTATAAGGTTTTTATTTTTAAATAAATATTATATTAAGATGTTATAAATGTAAAGTTGGCTTATGTTCAACTTTTTTGTTTCTGAATATAATTCTTTTGAAGGATAAAGATAATCTTTATTGAATATAATTTTTAGAAACCTTTTTTGTAATATTTCTAATTTTTTAACTAAAGTTCTATTTATTCCTCCCCAACCCAAAATTCCGTAATTTAAATGAGTTTTAACTTTTAACTAACGCGTAATATAATATTTCCATGTCTTACATTTAAAATTTTTTTATGTTTTTAAAAATCGGCAGTAAACTTCTTAATTTTTTAAATAAGTATTCTATGTGAAAATTCCAATTTAATTTACTGTCAAAAATAATTCCTAAATATTTTATTTTATTAACTTTAAAAACTTGAATGTCTTCATTTATTTGAATAGGTAGGTACTATTCATATTTTGTGGTAGGTTATTTAGGTTTAAAGTAAAAGGAATATAATCATTCATATTTTGTGGTAGATTATTTAGGTTTAATGTAAAAGGAATATAATTTGTTTTATTAAAATTAATTGTTAACAAATTGTTATCAAACCAATTTTTTATAATTTTAAAATCTTTTTTAATTTTATTATGTAAGTTTTCCCAATTTGCATCGGTATAAAAAATTGTAGTATCATCTGCAAAACTATGAATTTGTACATCGCAATTTATACTAAATAAGTCGTTAATATAAATATTAAAAAATAATGGTCCTAAAATTGTTCCTTGAGGAACACCATACTTAAATACTTCTGGATAGCTTTTTTCTTTATCTATTTGAACATAAGTTGGTTAAATTATTTTTTTTAAATTACCTCTTAACATGAAAAAGTAGCGTCCTTTCATCGTCATCTGCATTTGTTTCTCTTTTTAAAATTTTTATTATTACAGCCTCATACCAAGCTCCTGTATCGGAAAAACGCGCATCGATGGAATCTCCTATATGATAATATTTTGATTGCCCATCGATAAACTTATCATTTATCGTTTTATTTTGATCAGTCTCGTTCTCTTCCGAATGTGGTTCTGCACTCGAAGATTCTTTTTCTTCTTGAACAATGACGAGCCTCTTCATAACAACTATGACATCATTTGGTAATAGTGCATAATCGTTTACAGTATGTCCATCAACAAGCTAGAATATAATAAATAAATTCTTAAACTTAAGAGGAATTATGTTAAGAATCTCAGTTTTGTAGAAGGTAAAACAAAGAAAACATTGTCGTTAAACAATTGGAAATATACCTAATAAGTATATAGAAAAAGTGATTTTTAAAACTATTATTTAGCAAACAGATAGAGAGTTGATAAACAGACTCAAGCAAAGCATTACAGTAAATTGTCTAATTTATTAGTTTGTACAAAAAGATTAGTACCTAATGATTTTCTGCATCTGTATTCTAGGGTTTGCATGTCACAAAGGAGAACAGAAAATGTCTTGCAAATTTATTTTGAACACATTCAATTCTTTTGATGTGGCATTGATAATTGGACTCCATATTATAGGTAACAGAACAGTATTTAAGTAACAATTATTAATAGAACTTGGTCATTATATATAAATTGATAGAGCCTTTGAGTCATAAGGTTGTTTAATATTTGAGTTTGTTAAATCAAGCATATCTAAAACCATTTAAAATGATGTTGCCTATATGCAGGTGCAGGTATATAAGATATCTATTGAAGATTTGTTCTAAATTTGCCTAGGCAGTATTTAGAATATTTGAAGTAGGTACCTATTCAAAAGTTCTTATAAATGATTTGTTAGTTATCTATCTCACCTTAAATCATAAAATAAAATTATTAAAGTCAACAACACAGATTACAGAAAATTTTCTGTGTAATGGTAATATGAAATTAAAAAAAAGAAATGTATCGGTTTTTGAAAATTCACAACATTAGAGAAAATCGGCACAACTAGTATTTTTACTTCCCTCGCAAGAGCAAATATTGTAATCGACGCGGTAATCGATAAAAAATTACCCTCCAAGATTTTTTTTTTTGCGTTTTTGGTTGCAATGGTTGATACAAGGTTGACATGGGTTGGAAAAGGGGTTACTTGTTAATATTCGATGTCGCATACCATTTTTGGCAAGTATGTATTATTTTACCAACCTGATCAATAATAACTGAAATAATAGCAAGTAAAATGGTGAGGGTGGGGGTTAAAAAATACATTATTTGTATAAAAAAAAAACGAAAACAAAAATAAAAGTTTGACACCCTTTATCTTGGTTGTTATCAATTTTGGGATAATGCAAGTTTAAATAAATCGCGTTATTTCGCCTTAAGGAGCCTGCTGTTGCTCTGTGTCCCATTACGTTTGGGACACCCTGTATATTCACTAAAACATATTATATTAAATGTATGGTTGTTTTATTTCTAAGAATAATTAATATAAATTTGTTTATAAACAATAATATTCACATAGCAGACCAACCAAGGTGAACTATAAATAATCCCAAAAAAACGAAAACAAAAATAAAAGTTTGACACCCTTTATCTTGGTTGTTATCAATTTTGGGATAATGCAAGTTTAAATAAATCGCATTATTTCGCCTTAAGGAGCCTGCTGTTGCTCTGTGTCCCATTACGTTTGGGACACCCTGTATATTAACTAAAACATATTATATTAAATGTATGGTTTTATTTCTAAGAATAATTAATATTAATTTGTTTATAAACAATAATATTTACATAGCAGACCAACCAAGGTGAACAATTGCCTTATATTCAATCGGTCATATTGTCTAAGCCTACTTATGCTATGTTTTTAAATTATACTTATTTACCCAACGGTACAATAACATTTTCTGAGAAATCAATAATAAAAAAATTCTCCCATTTGTTAACCAAATTTGGGCGGACCCTGTAATATGCAATTATTGTGCTCCAACTTTTTGCCTCCCGCTTTTTTTTTCGATATAATATTCCGATTTAAATAACGTGAACTTAACTTAGTTATAACTTATCTCAATAAAACACTTTTTAACAAAGTTACTATGGCGTTCTTTAAAACACAAACTAAACTAAACATTATTCATTATTTACTTGCCGACTTTACGCTGATTCATATTTATATTTCTACCAAGTCTTATCAGAGTGTATTATGTTACAAGACCGATCTAGATATTGCGCTGTTGGCCGCGACATCGACATGAGCGACATTGACATGCAATGCAAAGTTTGCGTAAACACGATCCCAATAGTATTTTCAATACTAAAAAGGAAAAGCACAAAGTCTTTCTCCACAAGTTTATTAGAATAAATTAACTAGGTGAACCTAGAGTTATTCTTTACAATTCTACATGTTTCAAGTGTAGAAACACCTATCATCAGGAAAACAAAGTATATAGTACAATGCTGATGTTAGCAATAGAGAAAATAAAGAGTGGTATTGAGCCTTAATGGAGCTTTCAGTGGTGCACATGAGGTGTAAAATATGAATAGTCAGAAGACCGACAAGAATTCAGCATACTAGAAAGTCAGGGGATGCTGAATTCTTGTCGGTCTTCTGACTATTCATATTTTGTTTAATCTTACATACACATAGGAGTTGTTTTTAGCGAGGGAAATTTTTTGTGTTTCTTGGGATTGTTGATTATGTTATGATTGACTTTGATGGGTTTATTGTTTTTTTTTAAGATGAGTGATTAGTGAACCGAGTGGTGGTGAACTGGAGAATAGTGTGACTCCTCGGATGGCTCCGATGATTTGGAGAAGTTTTCAAATGAGATGTTGCCGTGTAAATCAGAAAATTCATCGGAAACTGCCGTGCGCGAGCAACACTTAGAACACTATTACGCGGTTTTTTATGACCAGTCGTGGTTTATTGGTCGGATAATTGAAGATAGAGGAAACGGAGATTATAAAATAAAGTTTCTGAAAGCAGAGCACATTTATTTGGCCCCGAACAGAAGACATTGATACCGTCCATGCAGATTTTATTTTTTACGGCCCTAATAATTTATTTGGTGGTGGTCCATTTCAATTTAAACGGGCAGAACAACTTAATATTAAGAACAGATATAAAGCGCTTGAAAACCAATAATTTTTTATTTTTGTTCAATAATGGTAGGTATTACTACTAGAAACCCTATGTTTAGTTTTATAATATAAATAACCGGTACTTTTACTTTCATAAGTTTTTTGATGTAACAATAAATTGTTCATTGTTCCCAGCTTTTTTATTTTAATACCTACTGCAAATATCTAGATATCATTTATTTATTTTACACCATTTTGTGGTCTAGTTTACGAAACATATTTGGTGAATTCGTAGGGAATTAGCTTGGGAATTAGTTAAATTAGGGGAATTAGTAAGGAATTAGGGTAATCACCAGATATTTTTTAAAGTTAATAAGGAATTATAATATACAGCGTGTATTCGGAAGTTCTTACCAAATGGGAAACTTTTTTGTTATTAATTTTACGAAAAAAAATTATTCTTTATAAAAAGCTCTGCATGGTCTAAAACCTAAAATGCAGGTTGTAACCATCAGATATTGAAATTTTCCAGTCATATACGAGGTTTGTCAAAAAATGTGAATTTTTCCCAAGAGTAAAGTACCTTTATTTTTGACATTATCAAAAATTATTATTAAAAAAAGTTGATCAGAACTAAAAACCACGTCTAAATATGCAATAACACGCATTAAATTAATTAAATAATTAAAAAATTAAATAATTAAAAAATTAAATAATTAATAATAAATCAATAAAATAATTTTTCAACATAAATGCGTATCATTACACATTTAGCCGTAGTTTTTAGTTCTGATCAACTTTTTTTAATAACAATTTTTGATAATGTCAAAATTAAAGGTACTTTACTCTTAGGAAAAATTCACATTTTTTGACAAACCTCGTATATGACTGGAAACTTTCGATATTTGATAGTTGCATTTTGGGTTTTAGACCATGCAGAGCTTTTTATAAAGAATAATTTTTTTTCATAAAATTAATAATAATATATATATATAATAATCCCATTTGGTAAGAACTTCCGAAGACACGCTGTACAAGGGGAATTAGTGAGGAATTAGTAGAATACTGGGAATTAGTGTACACATTTTTTTCTGAGGTTTAGGTACCCCCCGTCATTACCTAACATAATGGTAGGCACCAAATTCTACAAGAAAAGATAATAACTATGTAGATATCAAGGTATCTACCTGACCGAAATAGGTAGGTGATTATTTTATTCTGTAAATCCTACCAGTAACCAACCAATTTATCACCATAATTTGCACATGGGCACAACAAAAATGGAGAAAAGAGAAAACAATTAATGTTCACAGATAGGCATCTGATACACACTCCATTTTAAGAAACGGTGAAGGAAAAATAACATTATTGAAATAATACAAAACCAACCATAATAAATACAAATATGGTCAACACCTATCTGGAAATAAAAAATGCCTACAACTGGTAATCAGCAGATACTTTTAAACATGGATAACCTGTGTAACAGTAAAAACCTTTAGAAATATTAAAAATGAATAAATACCTCTTTTCCTCTATAAAATAACCGTTGTAATTTGGGCTCAACATCGATTTCAGCTTGTATCAGTTCCCTTAGTTCTTCTATAGAAGTTAGTTTTGAAAGGGTAATTACACATTCTCTTTTCTCTTTTGTCTCTAACCAGTCCGCTTTTATTCGAATATACATAACTTATTTATCTAATCAAACCAAATTTAAACACTTGTAAAATACAGAAATTTGCAAAACTTAACTATTAACTAGCACTGGCATTAACACAAACAATGTTTAGGTATGGTATTGTATTTTCTTTGGAGTTCAATAATAAAAGAGCCTCGTTTTTACATTAGACAGAAGTTAAAGGCTAGTATCCTTATATTGCAAAAGTTTTTTTCAATATAATATTTGCACTATCACAAAAAAAAAATTTACAGCTGGTTTTATTTTTATTGAAGATGGAAAATAAATAATGAATGAAACAAAAACTGGCGGGAACGAACAGAATAAGCGTTTTCGTCAAGTTTTCGTTTACTATTTGATTGAAGTGCGTCAAACTTCAACCATCAACTAAAAACCCAAAACAACCAAATTGTCCAAATTGGCCTGATCACAGAGGAACGATCGGTTATTTCTTATTATTAACTACGTTTTGTTTCCTGCGCCATCGTGTTGGCCAAACAGGAGCGCTCATGACCTTTTGTGATTTTAATTTTAAGTAATTTGGTCATATTAAAAACAAACCTGATTTTAGTTTGGCCGAGGGGTACCTAACACAGAACACATGTGTTTTGAGTCTTGGCACATTTGAACAATGGTATAGGTATAGCCGAGAAGCAAACCAAAATGACAGTTGATTTTTTGATATTTACCGTGAATATGGAGGACAAGTCCTCCATAGACGTGATATATAATTTGACAATGACTTTAAGACGCCGCATGTAATAGACCTCACCTCTCGGAGACGTCCTCCCACATATATTATTAAATGGTTCGTCAATATGCCTTTGTGAAGAGGCTAGTATGTCGTGCTATCTCTGTCACTTCTTTAAAATCTACTGCAAAAGGGCTTTAACAGACAGCTGTTGATTAGCTGCCATTTTTTAAAATGGCAGCCTAAAATCGATCAATCAAGGCATACTACTTACGCTGTAAAATTTTAGCTCTTAATGGCTTGGTGTGATTTTAGGCAAGCTTATTTTTAATAAATAATTAAAATACCAAACAATAGATAACGGGTATGGACAGAGACCTTGGGTCACAAAACACCAACTAAGAGAAACGTTATTTGCATGTTAATTGAACGAAACGGGAATGACGTTTAACAGATCGCCATCTTAGGTGGCAGGGGGTGAGGAAGGCAGGGGAACGCTGAATTTTAATTATAGGTTAGTAAGTTAATTATTTAATGTTTGTTTACTTTGCTTTTTAATTTTCTGAGAAAAATTATGTTTATTCTACACGATTAAAAAACAGCAAAGCAAACAACATTAAAAAATTAATTTACTACAAAACAATAACTTTTCTAGAAAAAAAAACGACCATATTTTTTGTTTATAATTTATTTCAATTTTAGATCAAAAAAGATCTGAATGCAGACGGCATAACTTCCAATGAGTATAACATTGACAACATTCACTATATGAACTTCTGGTACGAACTAGTTATGGAACATTATAGGTACTATTGACATACCAAAACCTATTTAAATGCCCCTTATTCAATTATATATTTTTTTAAATCAACAAATACCATAACTTTAAAAACATTTTTGGAATAAATACAACAAAAACTAATGTTCTTTGGTGATTGAGATCACATATCTTCAAAATCAGGTACAAGTCAATATAGGGCTGGTCATTATTAAAATTAGGTCAGGTCATCATATGGGGCAAGTCTTAATCTGGTGGAGGTCAACATTGGGCTAGTCTTGTAGGTATGTATTAACATGAAACAAAAAAAAAATTGGGCAGAATCATCTCATACATTAGTCAAATGTTTTACCTAATACAAGGATTATTTTTATATAGAAACTGAGAAAATTGTTTAAATTGGTTTTAAACCTTTTATTACTGGGGTCATTAACTTTATTTTTATTATATGCTTTTTATAGTGTCCAGAACTTGAAGTTTGATTTTGATTATTTTTATCTCTTAAATATTTGTAAACTGTTAATCGAACATTTAATTTAACAATTTCATTACATATGTCGTGTTGCTCACCGAAGTTAAATTTTTGAAATTCATTTCCATAAATATTTAAAAGTTTATCTTATCAATATTAATATCCTTCTCATCAATACCAGCAAGGTCAAAATCTGGGATCTCATTATTAGGGTTTTCAAAGGTTTGAATTTCATTATTATACTTTTGTAGAAAATTCCCAAAATCCCCAAGAGTTTTACAAAAGTCCTTTTCGCAATTATTAGATTTCGAAACAGGGGTGCTCAAATTATTGATCATAACTGTTTTCAAAGCAGCCACAAACGGCAAGCATGTAGGGTTTGTGTTACGAACCCCAAGTTGCCGTATCTAGCCAAAACGATTTTCAAGTGGATCTTGGTTTAGATTTCTTAGGTTTCGAAACTGTAAACCTTTACCCCTTAAATTTTTTCAGAGCAACATAACTGCCCTGATTGTTGTCTGCCACCCTTCAACAAATTTAAAGTTGTTGGGGATGTTTCCAGCACCATCAAAAATATTCCAATTGCTAAGTTTTGGTAACAAGTCAGACCAAAACTTCAGATGGGGTGAATTATCAGACAATGGCACTTCTGTATGGTTTTCCTTCATAGTTATGAAATTGTGAGCTATTGAGGGAATTAACGAATTCAGCGGTTTGCAGAGAATCATAAAACATTTGGAAGTAAAGGAATATTCTCGGCTGCAATATTTTTAGCTTAATAATAATATTACAATATTTAGTACTTACCCAGAGAAATACTAGGAACTTCAGTGACATTTTTAACATAAATTAATAATGCCGGTGCGATAAAAATCACAAAAAAATAAAACATTTCCACAAGGCGGTCAAAAAAAAGATAGGTTACGAAAACGAAACGTCAACAATGTCAAATTTTAATCGCACGTACGTCTCAATTGCTTTTGCACATACGTTCAAATATGGCCAGGTGGCAGACATATCCGGTGGCAGCATGTTGCGGGTTGCCCAATCCCACATTCATCCCCGTGCCTTGGGTATGGACAGATGGCTTAAGAACCTTATTGGACCTAATCGACCAATACGCTGTCATGTTTACGCCTCTGTGTTGGGCAAAGAAAATTTATAGGGTTAGAAATGTTAACTCCTTGTTAAAAAATCGAAACACAGTAGAGGGACTAGAGGGAGAAAGAAGAGAGAGAGGGGTGTTAGTGTGCCCGCCAGCCATCAGAGGCGCAATGGCGGGAAATTTGAACAGCGGTTTTAGGACTTTTCAATTTAATTATTAACTTTTGAACGAGTTTTTATTGATTTAATTTGTGATTCAATATAAATATTATTAAATCACAAATTAAATCAATAAAAAGACGCACAAAAGTTTTTATTTTATGGAATAAATAATGCACGTTTTTATATTAACCAAGATTTAGAAAATAAAGATGGAAGCACTTTATCGTAAATAATATGTTTTTACGTTTATTTATAAATAAAAACTGCATTGACAACCATAACAAAAAATAACTGTTTAGAATAAACTAATGTCCTTAGGTTACGTCTTACAGGTCTCACTCATCTGGAATTGTCTCAATTCATATAATATTATCACAAATACTGTATAAAACACAAGCACTAGGATGCATTGAGACACGTACTAAAAGATCCATAAACTATCAGGTGATTCTTACAGCATTATCTGAAACAAAAGAAACAGTATCGGGTAGACATTAAATTTCTCTGTAAAATATGGCCGATGGCCAAGTATCTACTTATCGAGTTAGCTCAAACCATTATCTTTGTACCATTATGTTATACTTTTAATCCACTCAGTAAAACAAAAATGTTAAAATTATCATTTCAAGAGACTAAACTTATCTGTTCGTAACTAATAGATTGTTAGGTACTACCTCGGGCACAAATGTGTTGCAGTTATCTGCAGGCTGCCCAGTGATATTTTGTTAAGATTGGCTTGTTAACCAACACCTATTATGTATGTGAAACATTTCATGTTAATTTATTTATTGTAAACTTACATTTCCTATATAAAAAATAGGTAAGGAAGTGTAAAATCAATTTGATAAACAATAAAAAATAATTACCTGCAGTAGGCTGGAATAATAACTGAAAGATTACACACATCGGCGAAGTTTTCTAGAATAGAAACTAATAGAATTGTATATTAAAATGATAATAAAAAATTAATTAATTTCCTCAGAAAAAAACGTGGGCAAGAAAAATTGACAGTTGTGACATGGATGGATGGCGGGCTGGTTTGTTCCAATTAGCACCTGGCGCAGTTTGGGAAGCGTTATAGTAGGTTAGAATATAACTGTCCTTCTCTTCTATACGTCAAAAATGTGCGACAGAACCCGGTTACACGGCCATCTAGCGACAACAGTGCTAATTTGCCCTGATGGCCGGCAGGCACACTAACACCCCTCTCTCTCTGTCTTCTTTCTCTTTCTACTGTGTTGCGAAATCGTCCATTTAAGCTTCACCGGGGTGGTGTTGGGTACCCACGAGCGTCAATTTGAAAGCCTAAAACCCCCCATACACGCTCGAGCATGTTGGGTGAGCAAGAGTTGGAAGTAGGCTCGGACCAGCATGCTTGATGTATGTGTTGTACAAGCCTAGTTGGCGGTTGGAATGCTCGGCTCGGAGCTTGGCTCGATGGCACCGACCAACACGCGCTCGGCACAAACATGTTCGTACGTATATGGTAGTCGCCGAGCATATTGGCCAATTCCAGCATTTCCGTGGGAGCCCAACGAATACGTTCACCAGGTGCGAGCCGCTGGATGAGATATACATATTTCGGTGGCTCTTGATTTAGCGTAATTTTGTCATGATTCATGATGTTGTTCAGCGACAATAAAAAGTTTTGGACGGAATTCATAAATTTACACAGAAAGCAAAGGGCCCTTTGGGACGTAAGAAGCAAAGAGTACAGCAACAAACATATGAAGAGGGACAGTTACGGCACGGTAGAATAAAGAAATATGTACTCTGGTTACGGTATACTTGTAGAAAAGAAAAATTTGTAAAGTCAAAAATTGAAAGTCAGAGCTTCTTGTGTCAAGTACTGTATTGAAGTCAAAGAATAAAACAGGAAGCTCGCAAGATGATTCTGCTAGAGACTAGTTGCAGCAGCTTTTTAAAAGACGTTTCGCTCATTCGAAAATAGTTTTTAAAATCTTGCGGGTCGTTCAGCCAATCCTTTTAAAAGTACCATATGACTAAACTTATTCCGTTCTTGAAGCCATTGTTTTGTCCAAACACGTCTGGGTTTTCTCCTTCTTCGCTGGTCTAAACATATAAAGCCACCCACAATCGCTGTCGTAGTAATAAGATCCATATTATATTATTAAATGGTTGATGCTCACTAAATAATAACAGTCAATGATCAACTGATGTTGGGTTGGGAAAATGGTTGGAACTTTGGTTTGGACGTGTATGGAATCAAACAAACATGCTCGGTTTGAAGTTGGGCTCGTGACGAGCCAAGCATGCTCGAGCGTGTATGGGGGGTTTTTTAAACCCCCATACACGGAATAGATACAAGGAATAGATACGCCGTCAGATTTACGCCCGTGGGGATACGGTCTTAGCCCGAGTTCCCAAAGGCGTAAATTTGACGGGGTACGAGCGACCTGATTAGTCGATTAGGATAACATTTTTAAAAATGGCAATAATCACCTTTTAAAGAATGGGTACGCTGTCGAATTTACGCCCCTGGTTATCTGGTCGTAATATTCACCAAATAAAAGCGGTGTGTGATACAATTAAATTTGATATTCTTTAATACTTTTATCTATGAACATCGGCGGTAAAATCGGCAAGTTTAGGCTGTCAGAGGACATGTTTCGAAAACGTTCGAAGCTGAAAAAAAATGGCCTCGCTTTTGACGCAAAATAAAAAAAATAAAGAGACATACTCTAAAACTAATTATCCTTTAATTTGATTTGTGCTACTTAAGATTCTCTGTGCATCGAGTTAATTTATTTTAAACATTTGTTTTCTCTGTGGTCACAAATGACGAAACGTGACCGCAGAGACCGGCTAATTTAGGAAAACGCCCATATTTACTCTGTGGTTAATTGCACCGCAAGTGTTTCCTTCCCTTTAAAATTAATTTTGTTTGATGTGATGTGTCTAATTAATTGATTATTCGATTTTTATTACTCTACTTTTCTTTAAAAATCGAAAGAAAAAGTTGAATGAAGTAAGTAAACCATCATTTTATTGTCCCTTGTTCCATATCACTGCTTTGGTTTTTAAAGGTTAAGTCGTAAAGTATGATTATGATGTTCGTTTAATGGGAAAAAATATATAAAGGCAATACACTGTAAATATTACAGAAAGATAGTAAGCAGATACCTAGCTAGCCTATTTCATTTTATTTATCATTGAACTCAATTTCATGTGTTTTGCATTTAATGTATGTAGTATTAATAATTGAATGACAGCTTTAATGTAATGTGGGTCATTGGAGGGTTTATCACAGTCACATATAATTTACTAAGTTATTGTTATTATAAATATGTGCACATGGCTTTGTATAGATAGCACCAAGGGGGCAACCACTCTCTGAAATGTGCGTACAAATTGTCAGGAAATTGCGAGGGGTTCCTCAAGTTAAACAATTTGTACACCTACTGCGGCAATACCTTGTAATTCCAAAAATATTGCCGTAATCCCAATAGTATTACAGTATTCCCAATACTATTGCCGTTATCCCAATAGTATTGCTGTAATCCCAAAAGTATTGCCGCATTTCCTATAATATTGCCGCATTTCCTATCATATGGCCGCATTTCCTAATAATATCGCCATAATCCCCATAGTATTTTCGCATTTTGCCGTAATCCCGATAGGTACTTTAAAGTATTGCTGTATTCTCAGTATTATTTGTTGTATTTTCATATTCTCGATAGTATTTGCCGTGTTGCACAGTTTGTTATTTAACACCATTTAACTACCATTTACAAAAGTAAAATATTAAAGCCTTGATCCAATTTAAGCTATTAATATGCAGGGTGTTAGGGAAATGACTTAATATATTTAAATGGATAACTCCTTGGGTGTCCTAGAGGAGCATTCTATACTTTTTTTATTATTTGACCATCTAAAATTGTTGCTAAACCCCCCCAAAATCAACGAATTTGCAGTACGCCCATGCATCCTAACATGATCGGTACAACGCTGCCACTTATCAGGCATCAACTAAGCGCCGCGCATTTTTATTAAATTTGGCAACATCGCCACAAATCGAGCCCGCATTTTAAATATTGAGTTTAATATTTAATTTTCTGTTTGTCCAAAACGGCGGCAGTTGGAGAAAACTTTTAAAAAATTTATAGACCATTTAAGAGAATTTTCAGAAATAAAAAATCATAACTTTTTCAAGATTATATTTTATTAAAAATAGAAAATAGCATCAGGTAGGTAATATAACATTCTAAGATTTCAAAAATCCATAATTAGCAAAAACAAAAAATTCTTTCACAGAAAAAAATAATAAATTATAGAAAATCTCATACTTTTCTACTGGTTGACCACCAAGATCCCATTGTTGGACCAAATTTTGGCCAGTAATTGACCAATAAGGTTTTCTTAAATAAAACAAGTTTCTTTGAAAACAAAGTATTATTAAGGGTTACATAATAAGGATATATCACTAATGTTCTAATACTACCAAAGCAGTGGCGGATTTATAAATTTGCCGCTAGTAGGCTATTCAATTTTTGCCACCCCTATACCAGTGACGGTTCGTGAGTTGTGAAACAGGTGAAGTGCTCGGGAAAAAAAGCCCGTTGCAGGCGAAATGCGCCGCAGGCGAAAATTTTTTAAGACCACGCCCAAATTGGGTCAATAATTTTTAGTAAATATTTTAAAAATTTATGATCAACTACTTATTTTATTGAAAATGAAATTTCTTTCTGCAAAGCCAGTAAAGTTCCAACTACCTTTTTTTATCCCCATTAACAGACACGGCCAACAATAGTTTATTTTAAAAAAATACTACCCGTCGACCATGAATAAAGATTGTACCATTTATTTCTGTAAGATAAAAAAAAATTTTGGGCCAAATTTGCCGCCCCCTAAAATCTGCCGCCCTAGGCTCCAGCCTACTCAGCCCAATGGTAAATCCAGCACTGTACCAAAGTAATTTCTATTATATAAAATTTTACATTATTTCTGTAGTAACTTTGTACCTCAAAACGCACAAAATGCTTGGACCTCTATTTCATTTGGACTAAAAATATTTTGAATGCAACAAACATATTTATGAGACATCTTCTTTCCAGGAAAAATAACTAAGTAAAAATCTCCTAACTTTTTCCCGTTCAGCAATTTTAGAAGGTCTCGCTTTCACTGTCACTTGCAAAGTCTTCTTCTACAATTCTACATCATTAATACTGCTTCCACTATCTTGCCATTCTTCATATTCTTATAAATTGAGTAGGTATATATACCGAGTACTGAAGTATGTACTTACCTTAATATCACCAGTAGTTCACCACAACAGAGTCACTAATAAACTAAAAGATATTCAAATTTAAACAATTGAAAAAGCAAAATTGTCAACAATTTTCTAGTAGTAGATACAATATTGTCGTTTATTGAAAATGAAATTTCTTTCTGCAAAGCCAGTAAAGTTCCAACTACCTTTTTTTATCCCCATTAACAGACACGGCCAACAATAGTTTATTTTAAAAAAATACTACCCGTCGACCATGAATAAAGATTGTACCATTTATTTCTGTAAGATAAAAAAAAAAATTTTGGACCAAATTTGCCGCCCCCTAAAATCTGCCGCCCTAGGCTCCAGCCTACTCAGCCCAATGGTAAATCCAGCACTGTACCAAAGTAATTTCTGTTATATAAAATTTTACATTATTTCTGTAGTAACTTTGTACCTCAAAACGCACAAAATGCTTGGACCTCTATTTCATTTGGACTAAAAATATTTTGAATGCAACAAACATATTTATGAGACATCTTCTTTCCAGGAAAAATAACTAAGTAAAAATCTCCTAACTTTTTCCCGTTCAGCAATTTTAGAAGGTCTCGCTTTCACTGTCACTTGCAAAGTCTTCTTCTACAATTCTACATCATTAATACTGCTTCCACTATCTTGCCATTCTTCATATTCTTATAAATTGAGTAGGTATATATACCGAGTACTGAAGTATGTACTTACCTTAATATCACCAGTAGTTCACCACAACAGAGTCACTAATAAACTAAAAGATATTCAAATTTAAACAATTGAAAAAGCAAAATTGTCAACAATTTTCTAGTAGTAGATACAATATTGTCGTAATGCCCGGCATGCATTGCCGTATTGCCGGCATGTATTGTCGTAATGCCGGCATGTATTGCCGTAATGCCGGCACATATTGCCGTAATGCCGACAATATTGCCGTTATGCCGATAGTACTGCCGTAATGTCGAACGTATTGCCGTAATGCCGAAAATATTGCCTTACTGCTGGCAGTATTTCCTTATTGCCGAAAAAATTACCATATTTCTGACAATATTCTGAATTGCCGATTAGTATTGCTGTGTAATGCCGACAAATTTGTACACCTACTGCCAACATGAGGAACCCCTCGGGAAATTGGTAAAAATCCCGAAATCAAGGTTTGAGTAATTTAACAGACTGGTAAATGACTTGCCCCTTTCTCATTCTACATTTTGATTTGAAATTATAGGTACTGTAGATATTTTTCTGCAGTAAAAATGAAATTAAAACTCTTGCCGTGTAATGTTATTTTTGCATGGCTGTCTGTCATTCAAATTTCTTGGGTTCTGATTGGTCAAGCCGCGAGACCAACCACTGTATTTCTCAGATTCGGCGTAAAAGAAATTTCCGACAAAAAACTTCTTAAATTTGTAGTGCTGGGAAATCATCAAAAATCCCTTGTAATTGAAGGAAATCATCGTTTTCCGAAATTCATGTAGTACACATTTTGGATGAGTGGTTGGCCCCACAGGTAGCACACACCCTTTAAAAACAATTTTATTATACAGAAATGGTGAACCTCTTAAACTCCCAGGTAATTTCGTCCCCTGTTTTCTAAGGTATTTCGCTTACCACCAAATAGATTAGGCGCATGAAGAAATTCCACTTTTTGCGTGAATTTGCTGATACTCAGTATAATATATTAGACCAGGGCTGAAGCCTTTGCAAATGGTAAAAAGTGAAAAAAAATAATAGTAGAATGAAACCCATTGGAAAAGGAAGAGAATATAACAAAAATGAAAGGGAAAATAAATTACGGGCGATCCCAGTTCGGGAAGTGGGGGGCGGTGAGTTTTTAAGGTTAAAAAACGATTTATCTCGATTTTCGGCAAAACTACAAGTCTTATGGAAAAACGTTAAATGGCAAAGTTGTAGGTAACAAAAGGATCTACAACTTTTGTATTTGCACTTTTTTCACATAACCTCAAAATTTATGTGAACAATTCAAATAACCAAGTTTTTGGTTTTTTATTTTTATCTTTTACAAGGAAATTTTTTTTTTCACAAAATTTGGTGAAAACTTACCTTTTTATATCCCAAAGACACTGTAATTTTTTTGATTTAAAATATTTATTTTTTCACCTTATTTTGACTTAATATCGAAAAAACACCCTAATTTTCAATCAAAAATTCTCACGTCAAAATATCTGCTTTTTTAAAAAAGTTGGTGGGCTTTTTGTTCGTTGAAATCTACTTTCTGATGGTGTAAAAAAATATACATTACTATGGTAAATGTGATGAAATCCCCTTTAAATCCTACCTTTAATTATATTTAGAACAACTATTTTCGCATATTTTTTGTGATCTTTATGTTTTATGGATTTGTAATTTTTTTGTTTATCAATTTAACATGGAATCTAACTTTTTCGAGTAAAGTATAAATTTTAATAAATAAAAATGATTAAAAAAAAAATTTCGGATTCGATTTTTTTTCGTTTCTTTGCATTTTTTGAGAATATTTACCATAGTAATGTATTTTTTTTTACACCATCAGAAAGTAAAGATTTTAACGAACAAAAAGCCCACCGACTTTTTTAAAAAAGCAGATATTTTGACGTGAGAATTTTCGATTGAAAATTAGGGTGCTTTTTCGATATTAATTCAAAATAAGGTTAAACAATAAATATTTTAAATCAAAAAAATTACACTGTGTTTGGGACATAAAAATGTAAGTTTTCACCAAAATTCGTGAATAAAAAAAAATTTTTGTAAAAGATAAAAATAAAAAACCAAAAACTTGGTTATTTGAATTTTTCACATAAATTTTGAGGTTATGTGAAAAAAGTGGAAATACAAAAGTTGTAGATATTTTTATTACCTACAACTTTGCCATTTAACGTTTTTCCATAGGACTTGTAGTTTTGCCGAAAATCGAGATAAATCGTTTTCTAACCTTAAAAACTCACCCCCTTCCACTTCCCGACTTCGGATCGCCCGTAATTTATTTTTCCTTTCATTTTTGTTATATTCTCTTCCTTTTCCAATGGGTTTCATCCTACTATTATTTTTTTTGGTTTCAAAAATTATCGACCCTGGTCTATATATATTTACCTATTAGATATATTATTGTACCGATCTGCAGAATACAAAGAGAGAGAATAGAGATTTCTTATACATTTTTAATAAATTTTTGTAGTTCGTAAACAAACTATGAATTAGGTACTTGAGGGGGAATTTGTACATGCTTTTCTTACGTAATTTTTGAAACCTTTTAAGTTTTCTGCACCCTTCTTATAGGTTCAAAATTATGAATCGGAGCGCCATCTAACTGATTATATAAAATTATCCTTATATTTTAACGGCAAACCGAAAATAGCATCCTAAAATTCGTTTTGCAAGAATTCCAGAAATCTCGCCCCATTTAAAGTCGGAGTCCCTTTTTCTTTAATATTATTTAAGGTGGGAGTATCAACATGCTTACCAACCTATAACCTATTTCGCGTATATTCATTAATTTTTTCTAGCTTTTACAGAAAATTTAAATAAAATCATTAAGTATCGTCTTCATATTTTATAAGTAATAATTGACATATTAAATAAATATCAAGGAATTTCATTAAATATTTTAGGAGAATAATTGTATAGCGAAAAATATCGGGTAAGATTTTTTTTAACAGTATTATGTCATTCTTCTTTCACTATACAATTCTCCCAATGCAAGCAATGAAATAAATTGATATTTTTGTAATATGCCAGGTATTACCTAAATATTGTACCGACGATATTGATTTTATTTAAATGTTACCTAGTTAATCAAATAATAAACTAAAAAAAGCAACGCGAAATAGGTTATAGATTGGCAATACCTAGATGGAATGACGTTGATAATTCCACCTTAATAAGGTCCAACAACCAACAAGAATGCACTAAGACTAAAACAACAATACATGCCGTCACCTGCTAATTGGCATTAATTTTTTAAGATACTAGCAGGTATCCGCGGCTACACTAGCGCAGTTCAATTGTTTTAAATTCGCTATCAAAATAAAACAACGGGTACATACCCTTTTAGATCAAAGACCCAATAGACCCTTTAATAGGTACCCATATTATTTTTTTAAAAAATTGTTTGGAAAAAAATACTATAAATATAAATTGTTATTAAAATATATATATTTCATTACAGATCGCTAATAACGCTCACAGAACCTTTCCATAGACGTTGCGTTTAGGGCTAAAATTTATTGAAATACATCAAGAAAGTCCGTCAAAAAAACAATCCCAATCATTTGTAACCCCTTTTTATCCCTTTAGGGACAAAACATAAAATAAAGGGGTTTTTAATTAAATCGTTGAAAATAGATAAACTTTAAGTTAAGTTACACTAAAATTTATTTTCCACCTAATGAACACTTTACTGATGACACTGTGTTATTTTTTGTCTTAATATTAAGGTGTATTACTTTCAGACACAAACTACGTTTTCAAAAATACTTATTTTATGACGTTACCTTATACAGGGTCCAAAACAAATAAACTTTACATCACCTGCGACATGCGTAACCAAATTTTAATAGCCCAATTTTGATTTTGTAGAAAAACACACATTTAATATGGCGCTACTTTAAAGAAAATGTATCTGAAATAAAGCATTGTGCAAGTATTTTGCAAAAGAGAGTGAAAAATTAAAATTTGACGGATACCTAATGCGAATCACGTGACTACTATTTTTTTGCTTAATTTTCACCTCGATCGAAGCAGAACTTGATGCCAAAGTCAAATTTTCAGACCTCCACCAGTTTTAGTTTCTGAGATGTAGAAATTCCTATAAAAATTTTCCTGTTTTTACCCCTTTTGGGGCTGATTTTCGATAAATCCCTTCTTAGTGGATGCCTACATTATTAGGAGAAGATATTCTCGAAATTTTACGATTCTAGGATTACGGGTTTATGAATCAGTCAGTCACTTTGCAATTTTATATAGGTAATACTAATAGAATAGGATTTAGAAACAAGAAATCAAGGAATAAAATAAATACAACTACCTCTAGGACACAATGGCAAAAAAACAACGAATTATTAATATTATTATACTAAAACGGTCGCTGATGTTACTAGTCTAAATAACGATTATAAAAATCTACGTCTAAGGTCCTATAATCATAAATTCTAAAATGATCTTATAGATATGACCACAGCACAGTCGTTCTCAGTCATTACACCTTGTTGTTCATTTCGAAAACATCGATTATAGAAGAAATCTCGGTTCCAACTTTCTTCACATCTAATTTCGCGATAATGTCATCAAATGGCACATCTGCCTGGTCATTTACATTTTCAATAAAGCGTTTGCCATCTATTGTCTTCAGGAACGTTATTCTCACATCTCCTTCATCAATATTACTTTGGCTAACACCAACATAGCTATTACAATCAATATTGCGTTTTGAAAATATGCAATGATGATGATGATGATGATGATGATCTGAAATGGACTCGCCAATAAGTTTATTTTCTTTTATTATCTATTCTATTCAAAAATTACTTCATGAAATAATTTTTTTTCTAAAATTGTTCTGTTTGTATCATTGTGAACGTGGACTATTGGGCCATTAATTTTTTAGCTTATAAGATTATTATTAGGTAAGTATATATTTTTTTAAATTTTTTCAGGGCAGCCTTTATTGAATAGATCAAAAATGAAGCTTATAATAGTGTGTGCCACTTTACTGTTATTGATTATTGACCCATGTGCAGCGCAGAATCCAGATGTATGTATATAATTTACTATTATTTTTTTGATAATAAATAATTTATAACAAACAAAAACGAATGAAAAAAAACAAGATTGAACTAAGGTTTGGTAGTTAAGTTAGGAGCCTTCAGAACTTACCATATTTAATCAGTGGTCCAGTCAACATTTTATAAAATTGGAGTTATTATACAGGATTTTATGAACAGGGGGAAGATTATTATAATATTCATTTCCCAAATCACTATCGGTTTTACCGGCAATAATATATACTTGGGTTCATTTAAAAACATTTATAGCCCAAATATAATATAACGTGCGAGCAAAAATTATTTGCATATAAGAGGGCTTGGATTAAAAAACGTAGGGCTTGGTTTAGATCACAATGATATGGGGACGATATATCAAACCAAATCTAGGTTAAAATTTTCATATTATGACATGATATGCCAAACTAATGAGTAATAAAATAAGTAGACAAATAAAAATTTATTTTTGTTGTTTACAAAATTATAATACTTGCACTTTATAAGGAAATAAATTTAGCTGCTTCTTAAGAATAGTCCTGCATGTTTCATAAGATCTTCCCACTTCTTGGGACACGCGTCTTATACAATTTGTTGGCTTATTTTGCATTATTTCACGAACGTTTGCAACAAGTTCTTCTGTTCTTATAGATGGTCTTCCTACTCTTCCTGCTCCTTTTTTGTGTTGTATAGAACCTGTTTCCCTAAACACAGCTACGGTTATTTTTAGGCAATGATAAAAATCCCCAGCAATAAAAGCAACGTTAGGAAAATGTTCGTGAAAATCGTCCATGCACAAACCCGTATTGTATTGCCACTCACCATTTACTCTAACCCCGTTTCGAAAATACGCTTCAACCATGAATATTTCGTGCTGTTCCGTAAAGCCCATTGTGTGAATTGTTCAAAAAATTGGAAAAATTAGCGATGAATCGAATTGCTTGTAACGACTGTCAAAGATAACGGAATAACTGATTGATTGCTAATTCAGGTAGTTACTGACACCCAACAGTTATTAAGCTCTACGGCTAAGCATTACGTCCTTAGATGCATGGCCCTCTTTGATGCAAATAATATTTGCTCGCATGGTACTTCTCAATGGAAAAGAACGGATTGGGGGGGGGGTTTAACCCCCAAACCCTTATTCCTCGCTGCGCCACTGTATTTGATTAACAGAATGTAGGTATGTAAATATATTTCTTAAAATTATTTTATTGGCAATTTATTAATCTTATTTTAATAGGTACTTAATATTTTAATAATAATATTGTGTTATCGAGAATTAATTTTCTTTATAAAATAAAGGATTTTTAACTTGGACGTAATTTCAAATAATCTTGCATGGAACTCTCATGTCAACAAAGTAACTAATAAAATCGCCTCTATTATCGGTGTCTTGAAAAGATGTTTACGCCAACTAAATGACAGCTGTTATTTCTCCCCTAAAAGAGGTTGCAAACTAAGTTGAATAAAAGTGTGGTTGGTACAATTTAGTATTATACCTAAAACATTTTATTTGTAGGTACTCATTTTTCAGCGATGTTTTTAATAAACGCGCTAATTATTTAAATTACTTTAGTTGCTAACCGTTATTCCATACCTATATATATATATATAGGTTGCAAACTAGTATGGTGTGTGTAAATTAATAGACCTAATACTAATGAAAACTAACTAATTCTATTATATAGCTTACAATATATAGAATATAATATACGAAATATTTCGTATTTTGTGAAAATGTAGTAACATTAAAATTTTATTTATTAAATTCTCAACATGTATTTTCTTGTTGTTTAAAATAGTAATACATTTTTTTAATTTAAATGTAACGTCCTGTAAATATGTAAGCAACAGATCTAAAATTTAATTGTCTATCAAAAAGTATGGAGCTTCCCATAGCTACCTGCTCACGGTTTCAAAAAAAAGCAAATATTTATAATGCAGACTGACTCTACTCCTTTGATATATAATATCCCTATATTGAAGGGAAAAATTACATTTTTGTCATTGTTTCAATGCATTGTGCACCGTTGACTTTTCAACTGGGTACTTACTTATACCTTAGTATTTAAATACATATATTTTCTATTATTTATTTAGGATGAAGTAACCATAGAAACCGTAAATGATCCGTCTGAAGCAGAATACATTAGTCCAGAACCTATAGAGCCCTCAAAAGTTTACTTTGCCGAACATTTTGACGATCTAACAAGTTTTGAAAAGAAATGGATAAAATCAGAAGCTAAGAAGGAGGGAATAGAGGAAGAAATCGCGAAATACGATGGAGTTTGGTCCGTTGAACCCCCTCAAAAGGAAGGTTTCAAAGGGGATCTAGGTTTAATCCTGAAATCAAAAGCCAAGCATGCAGCTATTTCTGCTCCTCTAAGTAAACCTTTTGAGTTTAATGATAAACCCTTAATTGTTCAGTATGAAGTTTTGCTTCAAGAAGGTCAGGAATGTGGCGGTGCCTACCTTAAATTGTTGAGTCACACAAGCGAAACAAAAAATTTAAAAAGTTTCCATGACAAGACACCGTACACCATAATGTTTGGTCCTGATAAGTGTGGAAACGATCATAAGCTCCACTTTATTTTTAGACATACAAATCCTAAAAATGGAACTATTGAAGAAAAGCATTGCCAAAAACCAAAAGAAAGGTAATTTGTCATAATAACAAAATGTAAAACAGTAGTTGTGTCGTTTCTTTACTGTCTCCAGATAAAAACTTGATGTTAAAGTTGTTGAAATTAATAATGTATTGTAAATGCGTGTTTCATTCTGACCCTCCTTCCTCCATTAGTTTTCATATAGTAGTAGTAATTGAGGGGAGGTTCCGAAACGGTGATCCTTTTTAACCTACTCTTGTTTGGTCAGGTTGTAAAGTCCTTAGTTTGTCTGCACCCTTGAACCATCAGCCATTGCACCATGGAGCGGTGTTCAGCCCACTCGTTCAGTGCAGAATATACCTATTGTTTAGTTATTCCTATGACCGGCTCAGGTCCAAGGAATGGAGTCCCGGCTCCACGTCTGGCAAGTTTATCTGCAATCTCGTTGCCCTGATGTCCGGGGACCTAGACCAGGTTTACTTCTTTCCTCCTTGACAGCCCCTCCAAAGCATTCGCGTATTCGCGAGATTACTTTGTATATATGGAAATACTTTCGACTTACTCCGTATTTGCTTATAGGTTGGAGGAAGCATTTTCTGATAAACTGCCACATCTATACACTTTGATTTTGAAACCGGACAACACTTTTGAAATTCAGTTGGATAGAAAAGTGGTCAACTCAGGTAGTCTGTTGGAAGATTTCACTCCATCAGTAAATCCTCCGGCAGAAATCGAAGATCCTGATGATAAGAAACCTGAAGATTGGGATGAGAGGGAAAAGATTCCCGATCCCAATGCCATTAAACCAGAGGACTGGGATGAAGATGCACCGGCACAAATTATAGATGAATCCGCCACTGTGCCTTCTGGGTAAGTAAGATATTTCTTCTATTTTGTGTCATAAAGACACTTTATCAGCAGAATTTAGTTACAAATGAATCAATTTTCTGCCATTGATTTTCCTAAAGTGTTTCTCTAGGGATATGGCTTTGACATAATATTGTTTATACAAAATTGTATGACAACCCATTTCCTATTAAATTAAAGCTAATGGACTTTAGACTTTCGGTCATTTAAGTATTTATTTTGCTAGTTGGTTGGAAAATGAACCTACTCATTTGCCTGACCCCAAGGCGGAGAAACCAGCGGATTGGGACACTGAAATGGATGGCGAATGGGAACCTTCATTAATAGAAAACCCCGTGTGTGCTGACGCTCCAGGTTGCGGCTCCTGGGAGCCTCCGCTTGTCAACAATCCTGCTTTCAAAGGAAAATGGAGGTCCCCACTGATCGAAAATCCTAATTATAAAGGCAAATGGAGGCCTCGAAAAATTTCTAATCCTGATTACTTTGAAGATACAGAACCTTTTAAAATGCAAACCATTGTAAGTAATCAGTCTTAATGCATTAGTCTGGCTTTAATATTTGTAATTTTTTTTAGAAATAATAATAATAATAAGGAGTTTGTTTCAAATATTTATATATAATATAGAAGCAATTCCTATTCAATCAGATGACTACATAGAATAAAATATTCTCCACGTTACTCTACAATTGTGACTTAATTTTAATGATTATTCTAGTTTTTATAATTTTCTTTCTTACACTTATATGTACCCATATACTCTTCGTTCTTTTCTTTAAATCATAAGGTGTCATTATGACATCCACTTCAATGTAGTTCAAATGTTCCACTCTTCTTATTCTTCTCATTTTCAATAATAATCTATTCATACATACCCTTCATTAATACGCAAACTTTTTTTTTATATAATAACTTCCAATGGTCTCCCTTACTCACTTATTAAATTTGGGGTGTTCTGTTAAAGAAAACTCGTAACCTAGTCCTCTTTTATCATCTTAAAGCGCCGTCAAGACTATAATATGCACCTTTTAAATTTGTTATATATCTTTGTCCTCCTAAAGATGAATGTTTAGGCATTCGAAACATGTAGAGAATTTACTACCTTTAGACTTTGTCTCACTTTCCTTTAAAATTTTCACTCTACTTAAAGTATGAACTATTTCTTCAGTTTATTTTTAGTAAACTTTCTCATCAATTCTCTAAGAATTAGAAGTTGTTAATATTGTATAAAAATTAAATTTTATATCAAAAAGGCGCAAGCATATAATAAACACAGCTTTTTTAGTTAGATATATGAAAATGAATTTTTTTTTTTTTTAAATTGTCCTACAGGCGTATTTATTTTAATTTGAAGAAATACCCAAGTAGCACAATAATCTTACTATTTGACTAAATTGTTTTATATCGGATTTATTAGAGCTTTTAAATACACTGAATTATTATTT
This sequence comes from Polydrusus pterygomalis, assembly GCA_963969555.1. NCBI lineage: Eukaryota > Metazoa > Arthropoda > Insecta > Coleoptera > Curculionidae > Polydrusus > Polydrusus pterygomalis. The sequence continues at coordinate 30,856,161 of OZ018379.1, forward strand.
AACACTTGCCATCAACACTAACTTGCTGTATAACCAAAATTACTTTATAAGTTTGTAATATAGGTGTTTATAACGTTAATTGTTAAAACAGTTTTAAAAGTACAGAAACCAGATTGCTTAGAAACATGTATGTAACAAAACTTATACAACTCTTTTCGCTTAAGATAGATATATTTTATACTTATTTTGTAAGGGTAATTTTAAACAGTTTATAAAGTAACTATAAAAACATTCACTTTAATTTTATAGAAGCTTTATTGTTAGATTATATAGCAGTAGCGGAAACTTATTTATAAAATAATTTGATCTTGACGACAATTAAGCAACTACGGCTACTCTTAAACGACTATTTTATAATGGTTATTTAATAAAACGTAATGAAATAGTTAAAAAGCATTTAAAATATAAAAATGCTTTTGTAAATGCAAAATTATTATTTAGTGAACCTTATATAATATTTATAGCACTTCCGGTACTAACTAACTTTTTACGTCCACATCAGTTGATATGATCAGTCAGTGTATCTATTTATAATTTGTAAATAATGTCAGGCTTAAGCAGTCGGCCAATTTCCCACTGGAAAAAAATAAGACAAAGTGGAAACTTTAAGAAAAAGGTTAGAGATAACTATCAAAGAATTTTAAATGTAAATGTACAACGAGTAAACACAACAGCACAGATAACAGACAGGGTTGATTTGGGTAAAATGCTTTACGATTCTTTATCCGAGCAAGAATATGAGCCCATAGTAAAGAATACAATCAATGTTTAGACTCTGATTATTATACCGTAGAATCGAGCGACGATGAAGAAAATTCTTTAGAGTTAACTGAGATCAACAAAAATATTGAAGCTAATAAAAAAATGAAAATATGGGCTACTAGATTTAATTTCTTAATGAAAAGATTATATAGAACCGGTTACCATAATAGCGTATACGATAATAGTATCGAATAAGATGCCTAAAGTGAGCCTTATACAACAAAACTATCATATTATCAATTTATTAGTGTCGCCATTATTTGAAATTAATCTACTGTCACGCTACCTTGCGCCACTTACTAACACCACGGCCGAGAATGACTGGCCGGCCATACAGCATTGTCAGAATAAAAATAAAATCTGCAAGTCTACTTAAAAGTATTCTTAATTTCTTGAAGCAAATATATTAAAATAGGAACATTAAATAGAAAGGACTAGAATGCTTCACCAAATCACTTTTATTATTCAAGGCACAATTATTTTAATAAAAGTAAGCAATGGTTCTTTAAGGTTACACGCAAAAATTATAAGGAAATATTTGAATTATAGCAAAAAGGTACCCAAAACGATAATAACAATAATACTAATCATGATAATAATAAAAATAAAGAATGGATTTTACAAAAACATTCAACACAGGCGAACCAGTATACCTGTAGCTACAAAAAATCTATATTCTGCATAAACATGGCAACATTGCGAGAACCACAATAATTTTACCACGTGATGCTGCGCCGTTTTAAATAATAAAACAATTTTGTCATGTAAAAAGGCATAATATAACAATTTATATAATATATTTGTTTTATAAGCGTGCCTGGAACGATAAAGTGATTTGTTAGAGTTGACGCCATGTTTTAAAAACTACTTTTAATCGGCCATGTTGGCGAAATAATATTAATCAAATAAAATATTTAAATATCTCTTAAAGTAGTCATTTTAATAAGAAAAACGTTTGGCCAATAACATTGCAAGTAAAAAAGATCGATTTTCAACTTTATAAATTATTATTTAACTTTTAAAAATATTTTTAAAATATCTTTAATAACAAAATGTTTAATTAAATGAAAGCCCGTAAAAATTCACTTAAAAATATGGATATGTTATGTCAGTAAAATCAGCCTGGCAGAGAAATTTGGCCGTGGGAAAGCGTTCGACTTGAAAAATCTTTTTCGTACAAACTGCTGTAAGTTTTTATTGTCGCCATGTTTCAAGTCTATGCTATCTCTTGTATAAGTTGACATATTAGGTAAATATATTGAAATTTTATTCGTAATAACTACACGACTAAAATATAAACACAATATAATAAAAATATTTTAATCGGCCCAAAATGGTTATTGTTAAAATATTTTTAAGCCTGTTATAAAACAATTTTATTAATATCTTATTAGTATCTATGAGAGGTTATTTGCTATAGTTATAAAATATTTAATTATTTCTTATAAAATGGATTATATAAACGTTACATAAAATACCCAAAAGTGTATTGTAATTATTTTATGTGAGCCTAACAAAACTTCTAATAAATGAAACTTTTATAATCTGGGCCTTTTCCGTGTTTCTAAGAGTCATATAATGGTTTACAGAGGACTTTTAAAATATCATAGTTATATTACAAATTGTTATATAGCAATGTATAGAACTGTCTGAAGTATATTTGTGCTACTTGGGTGTACCTTCACAATAATGTCTTATATCCATAAGTTCCTTTAAATGTTTTTAAATAAGCTTCGACACCTTAGATAGGTTTTCTTCTTCCCCAATTTATTTGGTTGGTTTACACCCCTTCATAATATTTTAAACACTCTATGGTTTTACCATTATCAAATCTTTTATTTTATGTTTCTTCTATACTTCAGTTTTAAATCCATAAAAGCTCCATTAAGGTTCTAAATTTCAATTTCTCTTTTGCTAACACCATCAGCATAAATTTAAAAAACTTTCTGTCTCCTGAAGATGAACGTTTCTGCGTTCGAAACATGTAGAGACCCTTCAACTTGGAATCCTTTCCATTAAATTTTGTGGAGGAAGACTTTGTGTTTTTCTTTCCTTTTCGTATTTATTTTAGATTTCCTTTCATTATTATGCCCTGGATTGTGGTAATGGTCTTTAAACTCAAATTATTATTAGGTTGAAATTTGCCATTATTTTATTTATCTTAAGTTTTTTTTTGCCCGCAGTCTGCAGTTGGATTCGAATTATGGTCAATGTCTAAAGATATTCTTTTTGACAATATAATCATAACTGAAGAAATTGAGATAGCGGAACACTGGGCTCGTGCAACTTTTGACAAGAAAAGACAGAAGATTGCCGTAGACTCGGTAAGGTCGTTGTTTTTTAATAGCTCAACACAACAAATTCATTGCGCAATTCTGCAAATGGTAAAAGGTATCTTTTTTAACGATATGCAAGAACTTTTATATCTTATGTAGTTTACAATATTATACAGGGTGTCCGGAAATGGGCAAAAGATTTAGGGGATAATTCTAGACCGAAAATATAGTTATAGGAAGAGATGGCATTTATTTTCGGTCTAGAATTGCCTCCTAAATTTTTTGCTCATCATTTCCGGACACTCTGTATAAAAATTAGCAAGTGGTTTGGTTGTTTAAAATTCTGTAAGCGATTGTGAGAGCTTTTTCGAGAATATTGATGGTTGAAAGCGGACATAAACGCCATGGATGTCCCATGAATCCTCATCGTGAACCATCCTGTGTCGGAGATAAAAATTTCAGTACATTCAAGTGAACTAGTTCTCGTTCAACAAAAATAATAGTTCACTGAACTAGCTCATAAATTATTCGTTCACGAAATGTTTACAGGGTGATACATGCTTTAACTACATAACCCAAGAATCTAAGCTTGTTTTACACTAATGAATCACGTGGTTCTCGGACTCGGACATCGTTTCGTTTGCAATTTGTGGATTGGCAGAACGTTGTGACGATGAACAAAACACCCGAAACCATGTAACTTAAGCACCAAAATACAGGGTTATTTACGGTGAGCCGTCTATTAAAAGATCTTTGAAACTAATCAACCAGTTTTTTAAAAAACAATTTATAGAAACAGCAAATAAATCTATACAGTGTCACCAGTAAAGACCGCATCATATGGGATTTTTTTTTATTAATAGCTTTATTCGAAATTTGACTTTGGCATCAAGTTCTGCTTTGATCGAGATAAAAATTAAGCAAAAAAATAGTAGTCACGTGATTCGCATTATCTGTCAAATTTTAATTTTTTCCAAAAAATTATTCAAAAGTAGGGTTATTTCTGAAAATATCGAAAAAAGTTTTTTTAAATGCAGTTTTTAGCCCACATGCAAAATTTCAGCTGGATAAGATAATTTTGATTTTCTACCTATATTTTGTAAATTGCACCACTTTTGCAAAATAAGACTCAACGCAACCTACATAAAACTTCTTAGTTTTGACAATGCTTTATTTCAGATACATTTTTTTTAAAGTAGCGCCATATTAAATGTGTGTTTTTCTACAAAATCAAAATTGGGCTATTAAAATTTGGTCGCATGTGATGCAAAGTTCATTTGTTTTGGACCCTGTATAAGATAGCTTCATAAAATAAGTATTTTTGAAAACGTAGTTTGTGTCTGAAAGTAATACACCTTAATATAAAGACAAAAAGAACACAGTGTCATCAGTAAAGTGTTCATTAATTGAAAAATAAATTTAAGTTTAACTTAACGTAAAGTTTATCTATTTTCAACGATTTAATTTAAACCCCCTTTATTTTAATTTTAATTTTTTACTTTCGGACACAAACTACGTTTTCAAAAATACTTATTTTATGAAGTTACCTTATACAGGGTTAAAAACAAATGAACGTTGCATCACATGCGACCAAATTTTAAGGTTGAATTCTCAACGTCGTTCAATTTATTGCCAACCTATAACCTATTTCGCTTTGTTTTTTCAAGTTTATTATTTTTTAAACTAACATTTAAATAAAATCAGTATCGTCGGCACATTACTTAGGTAATATCTGATATATTACAAAAATATCAATTTATTTCATTGCTAATTTTGGGAGAATTGTATAATGAAAGACCAATGAATGACAATGACATAATAATGTTAAAAAAAATCTTAGCCGATATTTTTCGCTATACAATTCTCTTAAAATAAGTTAGGAAATTCCTTGATATTTATTAGATATGTCAATTATTACCTATAGAATATCAAGTCGATACTGATTTTCTTTAAATTTTGTATAAAAGCTAGAAAACATAAATAAATCTACGCGAAATAGGTTATAGGTTGGCAAGCATGTTGATACTCCCACCTTAATATCCCAATTTTGATTTTGAAGAAAAACACACATTTAATATAACTTTTAAAAAAATGTATCTGGAATAAAGCATTGTCAAAACTAAGAAGTTTTATGTAGGTTGCGTTGAGTCTTATTTTGCAAAAGTGGTGCAATTTACAAAATATAGGTAAAAATCAAAATTATCTTATCCAGCTGAAATTTTGTATGTGGGCTAGAAACTGCATTTAAAAAAACTTTCTCTTATAACTTTTTTCGATATTTTCAGAAATAACCCCACTTTTGAATAATTTTTTGAAAAAAATTAAAATTTGACAGATAATGCGAATCACGTGACTACTATTTTTTTACTTAATTTTCATCTCGATCGAAGCAGAACTTGGTGCCAAAGTCAAATTTTGAATAAAGCTATTAATAAAAAAAAATCCTATATGATGCGGACTTTACTGGTGACACTGTATATAAAGTGACCGGCAAAAAGTTAAAATATTGGAAAAACTGTTATGCCAATTATATCTGCATAATGGGCTACCTGAAAATTTATTTTAACATTTGTTTGATGGGAAAATTGTTTAAAATATAATATTTTGTCGTGAAAATTGGTATTAGATGAAGAGATATCAAAAAAACTATATTTGAAAAAGTGTTTAGATTTTCATTTTATGCTCGTTTTCAAAATTTGATGGCAAAAATTCTAAAAATAATCTTAAACATTTTTTGAGAAAATACCTAATTGTATGCCGGTCACTAAATTGCTCCGATCCGATGCCCCTAAGGTTAAAATAATAAATATTTTATTTACTAGGTGTCACTTTGGGGAAGAATAATGAAATCAATAAACTACAATCCTGCTGGTTGGGGATTGTACTTTATTTATTGTTCAATTCCAGTCATCTTATACATTTATTATTTATTCAGTTGTGTAAAAGAGGTAAAAATAAATCGTTTGTCTAAACTTATGCTAAAACTGCTAATTAATTTCGCTAGTTTCCGTTCTGAGTTTTGTATAGGTCTTATTGACGTATTTATAATTGCCATAGACAACTTTACATAGTATTAACTGTAGAATTTGTGAAGTTATATTTGGTTCAAAAACATTTTATAATATTAATCTATTGTAGTTTTATGACATCTTAAATTTTTATGAGGTGTCACCCTATGTTGAGGTGATTAAAGCAAGTTAAGACACGTAACATTTTAAGTCTAACTCTTACTTCCGCCAAAAATTTAATTCTTACTGAGGTAAGACAATAAATGAGGACAACAAGAAACATAAAAACAGCAAATTATTTTCCCACACGAGTAGGTACGCCGAAAGTGGTATTAGTGGATTGTCATTTATTTAAAGTTTGAAATTTACATTTAATCACCTATTAACTTGTAATTTCAGGAAAGCGTAGTCCAAAAGCTAGCAAACCTTACCAATGATTACCCATTCTTGTGGGTCGTATATATTCTTGTGCTAAGCATTCCAGTAGTATTTATTTTGTATCTGTGCTGTAAGCCTTCTTCTAGTCCAACCCAGGTAATTTCATAAAATTATTTGCATTTACATAATAATAGAAAATGTTACATTTTTTCGTAATTCCTATCTGTCAATGTAAAGTAATAAGCCTACATTGTAGTTAAGGGCTTGTAGTTCAGGAGGCGACCGCACGAACCCTACGTCATCGTTTTTAAAATATTATTTTAAATTAATCTTTTCAGTGCGTCTGACATAGAGCTTCTTGCTATCGTCTTTTGATCTACCGTAATGTTTTGTTTTTGATAAGATTTAGAATTATTGACGAAGTCTTTTGTTCACTGGTGTCCCCATCGGTTGTATGTCGTCGTCCTCCTCTAACCATATAAATAAAACAAAGACACCGGTGAATGTAAGAATTCGCCATATCGCACACACAAGCATATTTTAAGAATATGTGAGTAACAAAATGTGAAATGCCACCAACGGAACCCACTGGTATTTTAATCCTGCACTGCTAAGCATTTGGTTGAACTGGGGCTTTTAATCCCAATTTTAGTTTTCTTGGTGTATACATTTTGTTGTACAAATACTCTTATATATAAACTTGATAAAATAACCATATAACTAAAATATACATAAATACATTTTAAAGGAACAACAGGAGCTAAAAGAAGAACTTACAAAGAAAAAGACTGATGAGCCGACTGAGGATATTAAGGAAGAAGCCAAAGACGAAAAAATAACAGAGATTAGTGAAGAACAAGAAGAAGGAGACGATGAAGATGCAGAGAAGAACTCAGAACCTGATTCTGATGAAAATAATGAAACAGTTGAAGATAAAGTAAGTAGCTACTATTGATTTTTGAACACTGGAGTTCCATGCGTCCGACGATACGATGATTTGACTCAACGCATACGTGAAATGGGATAGGATAGGATGCAATGCCAATGATAAAATTATTGTATTTAGTAAAGAAAATAAATTAGTATATTATACAAAAATAGCAATCCACTATGAATGCGCTTTTAAAAGTGCTCTATCGTGTTATGACTACTTTTCCACTTTATGAAGTGTTTATACTTTTTGGAATTTCTATTTACATAAAACTCGTTAAGTACATAATCTAATAAACAGTCAGTACTCACACACGAACAGTTTTCTCCCAAAATTAGCAATGAAATAAATTGATATTTTTGTAATATGTCAGATATTACCTAAATATTGTACCGACGATATTGATTTTATTTAAATATTAGTTAATCACATAATAAACTAAAAAAAGCAACTCAAAATAGGTTATAGGTTGGCAATAGATGGAATGACGTTGAGAATTCCACCTTAAATAAAATCAATATCGTCGGCACATTATTTGGGTAATATCTGACATATAACAAAAATATCAATTTATTTTTGGGAAAATTGTATATTGAAAGAACAACGATATAATAATGTTTTAAAAAATCTTCACCGATATTTTTATCTACAATTCACCTAATAGTATATTAGCGTACACGTTTTATAAAGCATCATTTTATAGCACGCGTCCATGTTAAAAAACGAGAGTTTTATAACGGGACAAGTGCTTAAAACTACTTTATATAACACGTACGTTATACTATTTTTTCTAATTTGTGGTTTTTTCAATAAAAACACATATTTAGAAAATAAATCCTTCAAATTTTGTAAATTTTTATGTCTAAATTTTATGTTGGTAATACTATTTTTTATCATAGTAGCCTCTGGGCAACAAAAATTATTTTGCGAACTGTCATTTTTTGATTTATTGACCCATTTTCACCACGAGATTCTAAAGTTATTATATAGCGATATGAGATTTAAAATTGGACGGAATACTTTGTGTGATCCTTGTACATTCGGTACATATACAGAGCGTTCGGAAATTCGGGCGATTTTGCTACTTTTTTTCGAATTTCAAAAGACGTGATTTTACGTCACAGCATTGCAATTTAGTATAGGGAAGATGGAAAATTCAGATAAAGTTGAAGTTAAAATCGACATTAGAAGGTTTAGTAGATTGAATTTTGGATAGGATTTGGCAGAAAATGATAGCTTGAAGCATCTACAAAAGATTGATTTATAGATTTATGCAACCAACATACATGACTGTTATCCACACAGAATAAAAAAGTAAGTTATCAAGCTAGTTTTCCTCTGCGAAAAATGGGTTTTCTCGTACATCACAAAGGCCGCGCAAGTCAATGAAATAAAACATTTAAATGTTACCAACATCAAATAAAGAAAAAACGCGTATCGAAATAGCTTAGATTTGTTATGATACAAAATTTATTAAAGTACACGTTTCATAAGAAACGGTTTTAGCGCACGCGTCTATTTTAAAAAACGAGCCACGAAGTGACGAGTTTTTTTATTGACACGGGCGCTAAAACGCCTTATGAACCACGTGCTTTATACTATTTTTTCTATTTGTAGTTTTTTTTCAATAAAAAATACATATTTAAAAAGAAAATAAATCCTTTAAATTTTTATGTCTAAATTTTATGTTGGTAATACTATTTTTTTATCATAGTAACCTCTGGACAACAAAAATTATTTTGCGAACTGTCATTTTTTGATTTATTGACCCATTTTCACCCCGAGATTCTAAAGTTATTTTAGCGATATGAGATTTGAAATTGGACGGAATACGTTGTGTGATCCTTGTACAGGGTTATCCAACTAAGACTAGATAAGGCGATTTTTTGACTTTTCCTGTACTTCTATAAAAAAACTGAAATAGCCATCTTAAGCCATTTTCTCCCGCGAATTCGAATATCTTCAGCAAAAAACAATTGAACATTAAACAAAAGTACTAGGGGTCACTTTGATATTTTTTTAAATGGAACACCCTGTATATTTTTTCATTTTTAAATTCCACATAAAATTATAATTATTTTTTATTAAATGCACTATTAGTCTATACTTCATAGTTTCCGAGATATTGACTCTCGAAAAGTGACATTTTTGAACTTTGACAGCTTATAACTTTCTAACAGTACGTCTTAGAGCAAAACGGCTTACATGTCCCTATCTTCAATTTTTATTATCTTCCCAAAAAAATCAACTTCCAGTTAAACCGGAACAACTATATTTCCTTCTTTCGAGTTACATCCGGTTTAACCGGAAGTTGATTTTTTTGGGAAGATAATAAAAATTGAAGATAGGGACATGTAAGCCGTTTTGCTCTAAGACGTACTGTTAGAAAGTTATAAGCTGTCAAAGTTCAAAAATGTCACTTTTCGAGAGTCAATATCTCGGAAACTATGAAGTATAGACTAATAGTGCATTTAATAAAAAATAATTATAATTTTATGTGGAATTTAAAAATGTAAAAATATACAGGGTGTTTCATTTAAAAAAATATCAAAGTGACCCCTAGTACTTTTGTTTGATGTTCAATTGTTTTTTGCTGAAGATATTCGAATTCGCGGGAGAAAATGACTTAAGATGGCTATTTCAGTTTTTTTATAAAAGTACAGGAAAAGTCAAAAAATCGCCTTGTCTAGTCTTGGTTGGATAACCCTGTACATTCGGTACATATACAGAGCGTTCGGAAATTCGGGCGATTTTGCTAATTTTTTTTGAATTTCAAGACGTAATTTTACGTCAATTTTTCAATTTCAATGTTACCAACATCAAATAAAGAAAAAACGCGTATCGAAATAGCTTCATTATGAACTTCATATCAAGTTCATAATGAACTTATTATGAACGTCAAATAGAAAAAATAATTTATGATATTCCTTGATATTTATTTTATATGTCGATTATTTATTACCTACAGAAAATGAAGTCGATATTGATATTATCTAAATTTTGTGTAAAAGCTAAAAAAAATAAGTAAATCTACACGAAATAGGTTTCCAAGCATGTTGATACTTCCACCTTAAAATTTGAAAATGTATTAATATTCGCATTTTAATTTTAGGATCAGGCAGCTACTGAAGGGGAAGGAACTAGAAAACGAAAAGTACGCAAAGAATAAATTTGATCTTAGGTCTAGTTTTAGGAAAGGTAATAGGAATGTCTGCTATTTATATCTAATTTGATAATGTATAATAGTTGTGTGTATTTTACCTTAAAATTTGATACTGTACTTTGCTAGTGTACTTTAAGCCTTTTATTTTCTTACTGTAGTTTCATATCTTGGTAGACGACCCACTATGTTATACTAGACATAAACTATGACGCAGTTTGATAATTTAAAATGTACAGTTTCGTTTTCAGATGCATTGGAGCGATGTTTTATACGGGGTGAGTGGCCTATTTGAGCTCCAAAAATGCAATTAAAGTTAATATATTATTTAATTTAAAAAGTAAAAGCCGAGTTTAACATTAAAATTCTTAGAGGTAATTACTTTGTGCTAAAGTTTAGTTAAAACTATTTTTTTTATATACATAATATACAGTGTGGTTGTTTAAGTGTGCAACATATGGGCAATTTTTTTTATTACCGATTTCTCAGAAAATTTTATTCTTGATAAACGCTGGTGCATGTTTGATAATTATATTAGGTGCACTTGGAATGGTTGCAAGTGAAACGGCGTACAGGGTAGGCCAAAAAATATAAAACTTGTACAAGAATAAAGTAAATTCAGAAAATTCAGCAAAATGTTATTAAGAAAAGTTGTTTAGAATTAAAATTGGTAAAACCATTGGCACCATATAATAATGTTTACTATTAGCCCTTATTTGTTTTTTTCCATAGGTATCTGCGATTATTTTAATATGATTTTATGTTTGTCGCTTAATTTGTACAGTTTGTTTAATAAACATTTTAAATGATAGTTTTTTAATTAGCATATTATCATTACAAATGTTTTATTTTGTTAAAAACAATTTTTAGGATATTTTAAATTTGTGTTTAATATCGTTGCAACAAACATGAAGTTTGTGATTCCTTAATAAATTAAAAATTCAAGTAAATTTTACAAATATGCTTGAATTTGAACAAAGATATGTGAAATTGATTTGATTTTGATAAATTTATGAAGGTCTTTGATGAATACAGGGTGTTAATTAATGTCATGCAGATATTTCAGGGGGTGATAGTACTCGTCAAAATAAGAAAAAAATGCAAATATATGCATTGTCTAAAACGCGGTATTTTCGTTATACAGGGTGGCAAAGTTTCAAATTTTTTTCTCGTATTTTGCGTTTTCTCTCTTATATTCTGCGATAATTGTTTCAAATTTGTAACATCAACCCTTTTTTAAAGTCTTTACAATAAAGTATCAAAATTATCGGTCGCAGTATACAGAGTGTTACATTTTCTTGGATCGGATACAATTTTATCTTTCAGAACTTTTTTTTTGGCTTCCTGTATAAATCGGTATGAAGTCTGAACTCTTCGTTCCTTTGTTTAGCGTTTTGGTCTCTTGCACTATTCTCGTATCTGTGACCGTTTTCGATTTATTTGCAAAAACAGCCATCGATGGAATTAAGTGTAGGCGAAATAACGCAGAGTAAAAAGCCGTGTAACAAAACAATGTATTAGTTAATCAAATAAAAATTAAACAAAATTATAAAAACTGTTGAAAATGTTCTCCTCTTGCTAAAATACACGAATCAAGTCTTCGCCTCATGGACTCTGCCAAATATTCCAGGAGTATTGCGAATGATGTCGCATAAAGGTATTATTCTGTTTCTTAAATCCTCTTTTGTCTGAACTGGGGTCTGATACACTAATGCTTTCAGGTGTCCCCAGAAAAAGAAATCCAGGCTATTCAGGTCTGGGGATCTAGGGGGCCATGGCTGAGGTCCCCCTCGACCTATCCAACGGTTATTAAAAATTTGATTGAGAAAGTTTCTCACCTCTATGCTATGCTGAAGTGCGGTGGTGCAGCATCGTGCATGAACCACATTTGGTTTCTGACAAGAATTGGTACCTCTTCTAGTAGCCCTGGGAGCTCCTTTTCAGGAAATTGACGATAATATTGTCCGTTTATTATTGCGTTATTTCGAATACACTTAATTTCCATCGATGGCTATTTATGCTAATAAATCGAAAACGGTCACAGATACGAGAATAGTGCAAGAGACCAAAACGCTAAACAAAGGAACGGAGAGTTCAAATTTCATACCGGAATTTATACAGGAAGCCAAAAAAAAAGTTCTGAAAGATAAAATTGTATCCGATTCAAGAAAATGTAACACCCTGTATACTGCGACCGATAATTTTGATACTTTATTGTAGAGATTTTAAAAAAGGGTTGATGTTTCAAATTTGAAACAATTATGGCAGAATATAAGAGAGAAAACGCAAGATACGAGAAAAAAAATTGAAACTTTGCCACCCTGTATAACGAAAATAACGCGTTTTAAACCATGCATATATTTGCATTTCTTTCTTATATTGACGAGTACTGTCACCCCCTGAAATATCTGCATGACATTAATTAACACCCTGTATATAAAAAAAAAATTGGGAAATTATGTTTTTTAAAAAAATATTTTTTATTTTATTTTAGGAGGTCACGTTTTTGAATCTATGCGTAACTTTTAATTCTAAACAACTTTTCTTTATAACATTTTGGTGAATTTTCTGAAATAGGGGTACCTTATTTTTATACATGTTTTATATTTTTTGGCCTACCCTGTACGTCGTTTGACTTGCAACCATTCCAAGTGCACCTAATATGATTATCGAACATGCACCAACTTTTATCAAGAATAAAATTTTCTGAAAAATCGGTAATAAAAAAAAATGCCCATAATAATATTATGTTGCACACTTAAACCACGCTGTATACATAACATAAAGGTTGGGAATAAAATAAAGGGTAGATTCCTTAGTAAAAAAAAATAGGGTTTTTCCTATGCTCTATGGGTTTTGGTTTCCAAGTTACAGTGTGTTAAATTAAAAGCTTCAAAAAGATTGCTTTTATTTAATATCTTTTAAACACTAGAAGATAAAGGCTGAGACACAATTAAAAAATAAGCAACGCAAGCATTAAGCCATAGAAATAAGATTTGATACGTAGAAACGAATCAATGGCGACACAATTAAGTTTTAAGTAATAAGAAACTAAATTTAAGATATGGAAATGTTAAATTTTCTGTCGCAAGATTCTTATTACTGGCCAATGAAAAGCTGTATAGAATATGCCCCGCCCCCAATAACTATTTTGACATTTGTCGGTTTAATTTTCAGGTTAGAGAGGTATTTTTATTTTGTGTTTAACACTTTGTTTCTGTGTTTGCGATAAAACCGATGAGGTTACAAAAATAATCATAGTATAAAACACCAAAATAACCTGTTCTGTCGGCAAAACAAAATCGGATTGTATTATTCCATAAGGGTTTTCACCAGCCATTATAAAAATTAACTATACCGCTTATTGTAAATCCAGCTTGACAATCTAAGACCTCGGCACTACAACAAAATATCATGCAGGATTCGTTGCATTGTCATATGGCTTACTCTCTTCGTTCCTTCAATTATTCTAGTACTAGTACTAGATTCAGTATTCGCCGCGACAATGTGGAGCATTGTTTTTGTTTCTCAAGCTGTAGTGTTCTTACACTTGGCTGTCTTCCTTTGTAAGTGCAGGGCCATTTTCACGTAAGCGAAAAAGTATTTCCACTTTTTCTTTAGAAAACCCTAGCAGCAACTAAAACCAAATGTAGCTACGGCTAAAATTTTGTTCTTTATCTTCTAGTATTCGAAAGTTATTAAACAAAAACATTTTTTGGGAAATTTTTAACACCCTCCAACTTGAAACGAAACCTCGTATAGCATAACTTAATAGGAAAAAGCCTATTATTTTTTTTGCTAAGAAATCCCCCTTTAATGTAGTCCCAACCTTGATGTTACACCCTGTATATCTGAATTATAAAGCCAGAAAACATAACCTAAAACTTATCAAACAGCACCATGTTTGTAGTTTAACGTTTGAATTCTTAGTGTTGCCAGTATCGAAATAGTGCGACGTCTACGACACCTTGTATAATGTTATTATTAGTTTTTAGTATCGGAAATGTCTTTTTCACGGTTATTAAAGGGCTTAGTTTTAACATCGAATAATTTATCTGAGCGTTTAAATTTTAATGTGTTTAAACACCAAAATTTGTTGTCGCATTTTGAAATAGTGAAATTTTTACCATCTAGTCATTTTAAAATATGTTTAAAATGCCAAATGGTATGACACTTAAGTTGTATGTGAAGGCAAAATAAAATAATTTATTTGTTATGTCCAGATTTTTTTTATTGCAAGAAGCGAACAACCTACGGCATAAGGCGTCAGCGCTTATTTGTGACGTCATCATCCGGAGTCATATAAATAAATGAATACGCTATAAAGTCGCCACAGTGGATCTTTTCCCGTGCGTCATCACTTTCACGTCATCAAAATCGTATGAATCAAATCAAAATTACGAGACGAAAAAAGTCAAAACTAAGTCGAAGTTCATAAAATGGACCTGCCTGCCTACCGTTTGACGTACCTACATAATATCCCGAAAAATTATTATTTATTTTAAGTTTTGCCCGGCATTCTCTATTATCTAAAAGAAATTGACAAACAAATGTTAATACACTTAATACTATTTTTAAAGCTTAAAATCTAGAAAAGTTTGGTGCATTGACTATTAAAATCGCAAAAGTCAAATTTTTGACATCCTTTTATTTAAGGGAATTTAGCCACTGCCGTAAACTTTTCAAGGAACTTTCACGGTTAGAATATTTAAAATAAATAAATTAGGTATTATAAAAATCCATAAATACTTACCGCCAAAACAGATGGTGGGTATTATTACCTCTAAAAAGAACTATTTTTAGAAAAAGGAACAGTTTTAAGGCACACAAATTTACAAAATACGAATTAGATTGGCAGATCAAAATAAGGTTGACAATGACGTTCTAAAATACAACGGTAGTCAACTAAACAAATAAAAAAAGTAATTAATTGACGTTTATAGTTTTATTCTTGTCTAGCACGTTATATTATTGCGGAATCTCGGAGACGTTCTTTTATGCTTTTATTCAAACTTGTTACTGTAATAAATAAGGATGCAGAGTTATTAACCACGTTGAGTCCTGATCGTTGATTGATGACGCACGGGCAAAGATCCACTGTGGCGACTTTACCTATTAGACAGTGTGACCAGTAAAGTCCGCATCATATGGGATGTTTTTTTATTAATAACTTTATTCGAAATTTGACTTGTCATCAAGTTCTGCTTCGATCGAGATGAAAATTAAGCAAAAAAATAGTAGTCACGTGATTCGCACTATCTGTCAAATTTTCATTATTTCCAAAAAATAATTCAAGTGGGGTTATTTCTAAAAGTATCGAAAAAAGTTATTAGAAAAAGTTTTTTTAAATGCATTTTCTAGCCCACATGCAAAATTTCAGCTGCAAACTTCTTAGTTTTGACAATGCTTTATTTCAGATACATTTTCTTTAAAGTAGCGCAATATTAAATGTGTGTTTTTCTACAAAATCAAAATTGGGCTATTAAAATTTGGTCACATGTGATGCAAAGTTTATTTTTGTTTTTGACCCTGTATAAGGAACTTCATAAAATAAGTATTTCTGAAAACATAGTTTTTGTCTGAAAATGATACACCTTAATATTAAGACAAAAAAGAACAGTGTCATCAGTAAAGTGTTCATTAAGTGGAAAATAAATTTTGGTGGTGGAAAAAAAATCAAAATTATCTTATGCAGCTGAAATTTTGCATGTGGGCTAGAAACTGCATAAAAAAAACTTTTCCTAATAACTTTTTTTGATATTTTTAGAAATAACCCTACTTTTTAAATTATTTTTTGGAAAAAAATAAAATTTTACAGATAATACGAATCACGTGACTACTATTTTTCAAGTCAAATTTCGAATAAGGCTATTAATTAAAAAAAATCCCATATGATGCGGACTTTACTGGTCACACTGTATGTTTTTCAGGATTTATATTTTTGTGTGACTTTTAAATTTACCTATACACTTGAAACTATCGTTATTTACATATTTAGGCTGGCATTTAAGTAAATTATGCATTACTTAAAACATAACTTAAGTGAGAAAACCTATATCTAGATAGATAAAATTACCTAAGTACTTAATTTGTCTTAGATGTTTTACTGTCTTTTTTTAGATAAATACATACCTACCTACCTATTATGTTAAGGTAAATATATATAATTTATAAAAAATAATAATCCATTTATTTATATATTTGCCTAAAGTAATTACCTAAAAGGTTCAACGTCTGTCGCAAAAAAAAAACAAGTTTAAGTTAAAATATTTATTACGTCACAAAAATACACTGCAGATGCTAGTGTTAAGTACAAAGATAAATATTAATATGATTGATAAGTATATTATCAAAAATTTATCGGTTCCCTGATATTACAAAAGAGTTAGGAAAACAATAAAAATGTTAAATGCATCCATCGGCTAGGTTTTTACATTTATCTCGGTTGTGCTTTTACTACAAATATTTTCAAAAAGTGAATAGTGGGTATTTGTACTAAAGATAATTCAGAAAATTTATTGGAAAAAGCGAAAATGGCGGCAATGAAGATTCAAATAAATAATTTATATAAGAAAATCTTAACTTTTACATAAAATTGAATTCTAAAAATTATTTATTTAAAAGATTTTTTCCAAATTTGTTGTAATTTTCTAAAAATTGAAAAATTTTAAAATTTTATAGTCACTAGCCGGCTTTTTTTCAATTAAATTAAATTACCTAAATTAGTGTGGTATGAAACATTTTGTGTACAAATAATTGGGATCGCGTAAACGGTAAGAGATACAGCTGGTTAAATTGGTGGAAAGTTGCGCAATTTAGACATGACTCGAAGCCCGTCAAAAAATTTGGAAAATTCCGAGTACTTCCGAAGATACCTATTCGGAAAAAACCGAAAATTTTGATTTTTAGTTTAAACTGCGATAGCAAAAAGAAAATTTACATTTTCATAGCAGATTTTTATTTTCTCTTACAGGTCCCATTCAGATATTGATCGTGACGTTTTGTCTTTCGGGTACCATAATCAGGAATGTATGTTTTAATGCCGTTTCGTAGACCTTGTGTCTAATATTCAACGTTTCGACCCTAAGTTTATCCCAATTTAACCTTCGCCGTATCTCTCACAGTTTACAAGATCCCAGTGATAAGCGTCGAATTTGTAACACTCTTTATACCGTGCTAGCAAAAATTATTTGCATCAAAGAGGGCCTTGCATCTAAGGACGTAATGTTTATAGCCGTAGAGCTTAATACCTGTTGGGTTTCAGTAACTACCTGAATTAACAATCAAATCAGTTATTCCGTCATCTTTGACAGTCGTTACAAGTAATTTGATTCATCGCTAATTTTTCCAATTTCTTGAACAATTAACAAAATGGGCTTTACGGAACAGCACAAAACATTCATGGTTGAAGCGTATTTTCGAAACGGGGTTAAAGTAAATGGTGAGTGGCAATACAATCTGGGATTGTGCGTGGACGATTTTCACGAACATTTTCCTAACGTTGCTTTTATTGCTGGAGATTTTTATCATTGCCTGAAAAGAACCGTGGCTGTGTTTAGGGAAACAGGTTCTATACAACACAAAAAAGGAGCAGGAAGACCATCTGTAAGAACAGAAGAACTTGTTGCAAACGTTCGTGAAATAATGCAAAATACGCCAACAAATTGTATAAGACGCCTGTCCCAAGAAGTGGGAAGATCTTATGGAACATGCAGGAATATTCTTAAGAAGCAACTAAATCTATTTCCTTATAAAGTGCAAGTATTTCAAGAAATACAAGCCGCAGATTTTGAAAGACGCAGGAATTACTCTCAATGGTTTACCCAAAATTTATTGGAAAGAAATGATTTATTAGACCTGACATTTTTTTCGGATGAAAGTAATTATTTTTCTTTCTGTATATTCTCACTTTGTTAATTTTGTAAACAAAAATAAATTTGTATTTGTCTACTTATTTTATTACTCATTAGTTTGGCATATCATGTCATAATATGAATTTGACAAAATTTTAACCTAGATTTGGTTAAATATATCGTCCCCATATCATTGTGATCTAAACCAAGCCCTACGTTTTTTAATCCAAGCCCTCTTTGATGCAAATAATTTTTACTCGCACGGTATTGATATGCATAGCAGCACAGCATAAATCTGGTACATATGGAAAAATCGGTTCCCCCTGTCAGCCCATCCCATATAGGATAAAATATTTAATGACGCTACGGTTTTTTACGCATTAGCTTTGCCTAGCATCAAAAATATCCTAGATCAGTGCTTTTTCCACTCCTTTAAGGTAGAATTCTTAACGTCTTTCAATCTCTTGCCAACCTATTTCGCCTTGTATTTTTTAGTTTATTATTTTATTAATTAAAAATTAAATAAAATCAATATCGTCGGCACATTATTTAGGTAATATCTGACATACTACAAAAATATCAATTTGTATATCATTGCTAATTTTGGGAGAATTGTATCGCGAAAGAACAATGTTAAAAATAATTTTACACTATTTTTCGCTATACAATACTCCTAAAATATTGTTATTTAATGTCAATTATTCCCTAGGTATAGAATATGCAGTCGACCTTGATTTAATTTAAATTTGGTGTGAAAACTAGAAAAATTAAATAAATCTACGCGAAATAGGTTGGCAAGCATGTTGATACTCCCACCTTAAATCTTATTATCCTTTTTAGTTCTTAAGAGTCTACTTTGGAGTTGTTTTTAAACCTAGCAGCAATTTAAACTTAAATAAAAATTGATAAGGCAGATGAAAATTATCAAAATAAGATAAAATAACCTCCGTATTCACTAAGGGGGTTTAATTTTTAGTTCGGGTATACCGGGTGTTTCTCAAAAGACGTTCACCCCTATAACTTTTCTGTGTTTATAGATATTAAAATGACATTTTGAGATTGTGCATAAGAGATGAGTCTGCATTTATTGGCATAATTTTCAATTTGTTAGCACTTCCGGTTTGACCGGAAGTGACCTTGACTTTGGTATTATAAATGGGACATCTTGTATATTTTTACTTATTGGGATTCAGCATAACAATATGATGAAATGACACCTCACTTGTAATTTTTTGACGGGTTATAACATTTTTATGTTTATTTTTAATTTTCAATCTAGAGTGCTACAAATTAATTAAATCTGTTTATTTATAGTCAAGTAGTATATGAAAATTAACATTACGTCATAATAATTGACTTTTTAAGTTTCACAAGCGTTTAAAAAATGAAATTTTGTTTTCTTGACGTTTACTCTATTTTTCCAAATGGAACGATGGTGGTTTACTAGGATATTTATTTAGCATTTTTTTCCAACAATTTGATACCATTCACTCCTATGCTATTTTAAAATTGATACTGAAAAATTTGCCTTAAATCCCAATGGCAAATTTAAAAGCGTTATGCATTATTGCCGCCCTGTCTTTTCTAAAGAAATATAAAGTCCAGTTTAAAAACAATTGAATGGTTTTGAAAAGCAATATGGCTTTAATTTAAAGTTGTAATGTCATTAGTTTATAAAACACAATACATACAATCTTGCGGCTCGCGGAAGAATTTTTCTGGTCAGTCCAAAAATTAGGAGCATATCAATTTGTTCATTTCTAGTAAAACTAACCATTTTATCTGATTTACAATGTAAGTTTCATCGTTCCATTTGGAAAAATGGAGTAACCGTCAAGAAAACAAAATTTCATTTTTTAAACGCTTGTGAAACCTAAAAAGTCAATTATTATGACGTAATGTTAATTTTCATATACTACTTGACTATAAATAAACAGATTTAATTAATTTGTAGCACTCTAGATTGAAAAAAAAAATTAAAAATAAACATAAAATTGTTATAACCCGTCAAAAAATTACAAGTGAGGTGTCATTTCATCATAATGTTATGCTGAATCCCAATAAGTAAAAATATACAAGATGTCCCTTTTATAATACCAAAGTCAAGGTCACTTCCGGTCAAACCGGAAGTTCTAACAAATTGAAAATTATGCCAATAAATGCAGACGCATCTCTTATGCATAATCTCAAAATTTTATTTTAATATCTATAAATACAGAAAAGTTACAGGGGTGAACGTCTTTTGAGAAACACCCGGTATAGTAACAATGAAAATAAGAAAAAAAATGTTTGTAAGCCAAGTGCTTTCTGTTCGTGGAATGGTTATTTTAATAATAACAAAAACTCGTTTTATTATTCGTGGGATAATTTTTTGTGTAAATGACTGTACCGGGATGTCGTGGCGAAAATGGTGATGTACTGAACTTTATTTTTATTATTTTATCTACAACCATTTAATAATAGGCGCATACTATTTCTGCTAGTAAGATCACTACGCTATGCATAATACAAGTTTAATTATGAAGTCGTAATGCACTGACTCAATCCCAGAAGGCATTGATCCGAGATCCCGATTCAAATTTGCATTGTGAAAAAAATACCAAAATGGAGTATTTCGACTTCAGTTTCTACAGTCATCTAAATGTTTCGAAATAAAATGTTGGATAAAAGGGGTTATTTGGGAGCTCTACATTTTAGTTTGCCCCAAAATAAGGAAAAATATACGTAATTTATATTCGTATTTTCAATTTTAAAGATGGTCTGCAATTTTCGGGTTTCGGGAAAATTATCTGTTGGGATACCTCGACATCAAATAAAGCTGATAATATGTAAAATGTCAGAAATAAGGTAAAAATTGGTGTTTTCTTAGTAAGAATTTAAAATCTGAGGCAATGTATAAGAGGATGTTATAATAGCATAGCATAATATTTACCTTGTGTATAATGAACCATAATACACTGATGATTATGGCCTATATTATACGCTCGTTAAATAATATGAAAAACTGAATACACAGAGAAATTTAGAAATTCCCATAGTTTTTTTAGATAGTTTATGAACAGAAATATCGTCAAAAAATTTAATATTTATGCCCCGAGGGCAAGCAAGTGATATAGCAAACCTTAAAAGCATAATTTTTTCGAGAAGAGCACATTTTAAACCCGTAACTGTAAAATTAAAACTCCTTAGTAAATATAGCTGAATAGTTTAAATCAGGGCTGTCCAACATGGGGCCCGTATGACATCATTATTATTATTAATAGGTATATCTTTATTCTCAACCAACTTACAAAGTTCACTATAGAGAATTTAACATTGAATATAATATAATAGGTATATAAAATATATAAACACAAAGTTGTGTAAATATTAATAATTCTATCAAAATTATTAAAAATTAAGTATATAATTTAATAACCATTAACAATAAAAAACAAAAATATTTAATACGTTAAAGTTAGCCCTTAAAAATAATAATAAACTAACATTGATGTGATTAAAATTAATAATCTAAATGGGTGTATATTTTTTCATTGCAAAATCGGACAGATTTGTTAATCTATGGTTTTGTAATGATGCTTTTATTGGATTTGTTTTTATTTAAAAAAAAGCAATGTTATTGGTTTTTAATATTATTATAAAGAAACCTGCAAATAAAGAAATTCAATTTTTTTAAATATTTATTTTTTAAATCCATAATTTTGATATTTCTTTTATTTTTTTCGGCAAACTGTTGTAAATTGTTATTCCTTCATATAATATTAATCTTTGACCAAAATTACTCTTTACCATAGGTGTTTGAATATGATGGTTTCGTCTGGTGTTGTGAATAATGTCGGTCAAATGAAATTTTATATTTAATTGTTTTCCTTTAATAATAATAATAATAGAGTGTATTAGAATGCATAGTTTTAATTTATAAAGCTCTTCTACATTTAAATATCCGTTTGGTTCATACAAATTTACAGTTGGAACGGGTAAATTGTAGTTAAATTCGCTAATCCCCAAATTGAAATCATATATTGTAATTTTGAATAAACCAAAGAATAATATATTTTTTTTAAATATTTTAATGATATATAATTTTTAGCTTTAAACAAAATGCTAATTGTTGGTGGGGTGTAACTTCTTAAATATTCAACATGTTTTTACTTAATACTCAATATACTGTTTCCAACTTAAATTTTCATCAATATTTTATAAACTTAAAAATTTAATTGTGTTAGTATATTTATTTTTATATGGCTGATTATTAAAAGATAGTGATAAAATATTATTATTGTTTAATTGTAATTTACTTTTAAACATAAAAGATGAGTCATTAAAATTTAATGATAAATTATAAATCTCAAGCCATTTACATATTATATTTAGGTCACAGTTGATGTTATTATAAATTTGAGCATAGTTTTCATGAAAAAATACAATAGTGATATCATCAGCCAACAGCTGCTATAGAATTAATGTAGATTAAAAAAAAAAGGTCCATGTGGAACACCACAGCTTCTTTTTTTTTTTTGTTAATTTTTAACATTCTTTGCCAAAAAATATATAAATGTGCCTAAAAAAACAAAAATATACATAAGCGAGTCATTCCTACACCAACGGTGAAATAAAATAACACATAGTGGCTATGCGACGCCACCACTGCCGATGGAAAGAAGGCGGCAACGAAACTACTGGAACATTGGAGATTTGGATTCTCATGTCAATTCATTGACACAATTGCAGAAGAATTCGAAAACCAATTTAGCGACTTTAAGAAAATCGAAGGACAAGTTTTAGTTTTTACTCAACCACTTACTATAATTCTGTTGAGAACGTAAGCAGAGCAGACCTCCAACTGAATTTGTATGATTTGCAGTCAGATTCCTTTTACCAAAAAAGAACCGAAATAAGATTGGACTTTTGTAAGTTATTCCCAGGAGAACGTTACTCAACGCGCGAAACTTAGGCCTTATAATAGGGAACTTAGATTTAAATTTGACAGATGATCTCTTCTTAACCGAAGCAGAATTTAATTTAATAGGAGAAATAGTGCAAATATTAGATCCCATAAAAATAGCTGTAGAGGCACTGTGTCAACGTGATATGAATTTATATGAGGCAGATATTGTTCTGAAGTTTATGCTGTCTGAAATAGGAAAAATCCCGTCCTCTGAGTATTCAATTAGAACTGAAACTAAGAAGAATAATTGAGCAACGAAGAACAGTTCTATCATCGATCCTTAGTTATATATCTACATCACGCTCCTGCAGAAAATGAAACAGAAGAATTATTTAAAACGCTTAGCAAGAAAAGAATCCAACAAGAAATTTATAATTTGATTCAAAATTATGTAAAGTCTACTTCCACTAGTAGTACATCAAGTGTGGAAAATGTAGATGAAGTTGAAAGTGAAGATGCGCAATTATTGATAAAGAAAAATGTTTCCCTTAAAGAAAAATTAAAAGAGGCCCTAGAAAAAACCACAAAACCTCAAAAACCTTTAATAAGATATAATAACATCGATTTATCTCAAATATTACTCCAGGAGATGGAATTCTTCGAAAATGGAGCCGACCGAGGTTTCCATTAACAGTTAGCTTATGGCATGCTGACGATGACGATTCCAAGTGTTGAATCAGAAAGAACCTTTTCAATTGCTGGAATATTGTGTACTAAAATAAGGTCTAGGTTGAGTGATGACACTCTAGATCAACTTATTTTTTTAAGAAATTTTTTTAAAAAACAAGTTTAGAACAACTTTTTTTCCTACTATAAGAATTGTTTTTATGTTATGTTTTAACACTTTTTTTATTTATAGATTATATTATTATGTTATAGTGTAGGTAGGTACTTATATTATTATGTTCATTGTTATTTTTTTTATAGTTATTAAAATTAAATGAAGAGAGTATGTTTTAGTTTCTTGGTTTTGTATTAATGTTCTGATGAAGAAATAAATGTTTTTATTTAATTAATAGGAAAAACTCCAAGGAAAATAATTTTTTTATAAATTCCGGTACCAATCCCGGGATTGAAAATTTCCTCCGGGATTGAATTCCCTAGATAAGTTACTCAGTCGCTTCGTTTGTCAACTACAATAATGAATGTCAAATTGAACGAACCCAAACTTACCACTATTATTTTGTATTATATTTGTTATTTTTTGAAATAAATAAAAGTAATTATATAAACAAGTTATTTGTACTTATTACAAAATCACAGATAAAGTTGCATACGAAGTATTTTATGATGAGGCCCTCACTGGAAGTTGGACAGCCCTGGTTTAAATAACTGGTAGGTATATCATAACTTAAAATATATTTTTTTTTATTATCAAAATAAATCGTTTAAAAATGTTACCTAAAGTTGCCACAGTGGATATTTGCCCGTGCGTCATCAATCAACGATCAGGACTCGACGTGGTTAATAACTCTGCATCCTTGTTTATTACAGTAACAAGTTTGAATAAAAGCATAAAAGAACGTCTCCAAAATTCCGCAATAATATAACGTGCTAGACAAGGCTAAAACTATAAACGTCAGTTAATTACTTTCTTTATTTGTTTAGTTGACAACCGTTGTATTTTAGAACGTCATTGTCAACCTTATTTTGATCTGCCAATCTAATATGTATTTTGTAAATCTGTGTGCCTTTGAACTGTTCCTGTTTCTAAAAATAGTTCTTTTTAGAGGTAATTATACCCACCATCTGTTTTGGCGGTAAGTATTTATGGATTTTTATAATAACTAATTTATTTATTTTAAATATTCTAACCGTGAAAGTTCTTTGAAACGTTTACGGCAGTGGCTAAATTCCCTTAAATGAAAGGATGTTAAAAATTTGACTTTTGCGATTTTAATAGTCAATAAAACACCAAACTTTTGTAGATTTTAAGCTTTAAAAATAGTATTAAATGTATAAACATTTGTTTGTCAATTTCTTTTAGATAATAGAGAATGCCGGGTAAAACTTAAAATAAATAATAATTTTTCGTGATATTATGTAGGTACGTCAAACGGTAGGCAGGCACGTCCATTTTATGAACTTAACTTAGTTTTGACTTTTTTCGTCTCGTAATTTTGATTTGATTCATACGATTTTGATGACGTAAAAGTGATGACGCACGGGAAAAGAACCACTGTGGCGACTTTATATGACATATTGTCATAAACTTTTAGAACAACCATTCATTTTTCCTAAAGATACTTCCATGGCTAGTTTTCCTGATACAACGCCATGCATTTCCATTCTATTCCATAACGTAGCCATCAGAAAACAAAAAACCATTAACACTGCTAGTATAACTCTTATAACCGATAATACAGGTGAGTAAGTGGTAAAAAAATTGGTATCAATGACAGCGGTAGTAATTAAACTGGCGGTCAACAATAAGAGACAGAGTAGTACACCAAACCAATAAAGGACCTTAGTTTTGGAAATACTTTTTAAAGCTTTATTACACAGCGCTACACTTTCCTTGAGCACGGCTAGTTCATTTGCATACTCATCACTACAATTATTATTTTTCACAGATTTATCCTTTTTTATGGATAGTTCTACTAGTATAGCTTCATGATCTGAATAACTATAAGATTGATTAGGAACACGTACTGGCAAAGGTAATTTATAGCTCTTAAGCTTTACGCTAACATTTGAGCCTTGATGATACATCACATAATCTATCCGCTTTCCCAAAAATGTTTTTTTAACCAAAGAAGCGTCAGTATAACTATTTTTATAACTTTCGTTAGTGGCGTATAAGTTTTCGTCTTCAGGCGTAATACCCGCTTCAATGTAGCTATCAGTTAGACCAGGAATAGTTAACATAATCCTAAAACAAAATAATTATTGATCTAACATTGTCTTTGTTACTTTAATAATCAATAAGTCCGAAGTCAAAAATTCAGCCTCAATTACTACGTTTATTTATTTATTTATAGTATCAACAACTTTACAAGTTAATTATAGATACATAAACCCTATTACTAAAAGCTTATACCTAAGCTATAAATTCAATCAGCGTTACAATTACAGTAATTGCCTAAGCAGTTCATTCCTTAATTTTAATTTGAATTTTTCATAGTTTAAATTATATATGTCAATGTCTCCACAATATTTATTAAAATAAGAGCACAGTCTTATAAGTGGTAAGTTTTTGTATAGATTTGTCCTCACATATGCGGATCTAGTATTGACTAAACCTATTCTAAACGGAAGCTGTCCTAAGAACTCTTTATTATCTATTTTGTCTCGAATTAATTTATACAGTGTGTGTATAAAGTCTGGAAACGGCTTAATAACATCACAATTTACTGGCCGATTTAAACCAAATTTGGTACAGTTGTGTAAGAGGATCTAACGCACCAAATGACGATATTGGCGTTGTTGCCAGCTTTTTAGTTTGTCTGGAATTCGAACGAATTTTATATTTTTAAATATAACACCCAGTATATTTTTACATTTTTTAATTTCACATAAAATTATAATTATTTTTTATTAAATGCATTATTAGTCTATACTTCATAGTTTCCGAGATATTGACTCTCGAAAAGTGACATTTTTGAACTTTGACAGCTTATAACTTTCTAACAGTACGTCTTAGAGCAAAACGGCTTACATGTCCCTATCTTCAATTTTTATTATCTTCCCAAAAAAATCAACTTCCGGTTAAACCGGATGTAACTCGAAAGCAGGAAATATAGTTGTTCCGGTTTAACTGGAAGTTGATTTTTTTGGGAAGATAATAAAAATTGAAGATAGGGGCATGTAAGCCGTTTTACTCTAAAACGTACTGTTAGAAAGTTATAAGCTGTCAAAGTTCAAAAATGTCACTTTTCGAGAGTCAATATCTCGGAAACTATGAAGTATAGACTAATAATGCATTTAATAAAAAATAATTATAATTTTATGTGGAATTTAAAAATGTAAAAATATACTGGGTGTTATATTTAAAAATATAAAATTCGTTCGAATACCAGACAAACTAAAAAGCTGGCAACAACGCCAATATCGTCATTCGGTGCGTTAGATCCTCTTACACAACTGTACCAAATTTGGTTTAAATCGGCCAGTAAATTGTGATGTTATTAAGCCGTTTCCAGACTTAATACACACACTGTATGTCAATGTCTCCACAATATTTATTAAAATAATAGCACAGTCTTATAAGTGGTAAGTTTTTGTATAGATTTGTCCTCACATGTGCGGATCTAGTATTGACTAAACCTATTCTAAACGGAAGCTGTCCTAAGAACTCTTTATTATCTATTTTGTCTCAAATTAATTTATATAGGAAAATAATTCCTGCTTCTATACGCAATAGTCTTAAAGAAGGGAAATTAAACAAATTACACAAAAGCCTTTGATCTGTACCTCTTGGTGGATAAACTGAAAATGACTTGTAGTACAAAACTTTTAAAAATTTACGCTGAACAGATTCCAAAAGAGCAATCTTATTGGCATACTGAGGATCCCAAATAGTGCATGCATATTGAAGTTTTGTAATTACCAGGAATTTATATAAAGTTATTCTGGCATTAGCATTTTTAAAGTATTTACAAGTTCTTATAATAAATCCTAGCATTCTTAAAGCGCTCGCAGTAATATTATCAATATGCCCAACAAAACTTAACTTAGGATCAAAATAGACACCAAGATCTCTGTGAAAATCAGTTCTCTTTAGAGGCACATTATCAATGCAGTAATTAAAATTAACATTTTGAGTTAGTTCTACAGGACATTATCTCACATTTACCTACATTTACATTTAAATTATGTTCTCTACACCAACGCACGACTAAATTCAAATCGTTTTGTAAGGCCCTTGCATCAAGTTCATCCACAATAGTATGAAATAGCTTATATCAGCAAAAATAAGACATTTGCTAAAATTACCGCTCACTCCAATTTTATTGATAACTAGTAAGAACAGAAGTGGTCCAAGATTTGAACCCTGGGGCACCCCTGATGTGGGTGAATATATTTGTGAAGTGTAGCCCTTAAGTTTAACGAATAAATGATCTTTTATGCAAATATGATGATAATAATGTTTTGGTCCACTGAGAAGTCTTGAAGAGCTGTTATTATCTCACCAAAGTCCACCTTGTCAAACGCTTTTTCTAAATCGTTGAAAATTAAATAACATCAACTTGTTGGCCGTTTTTAAAAGAATGATGAATGGATTGTGTAAAATTCATTAAATTAGTTATAGTTGAGCGCTGGGGTAAAAATCCATGTTGCTGGTCAGAAATTATGTGTTTAACATTGTTATATTCTATTACAAATAATTAATCCTAAACCCTTTGAGCAAGCCGAAACAAGACTAACAGATCTATAGTTTTTAATCTCATTCCTATCACCACACTTAAATATCGGAATAACCTTACTTTCTTTCCATTTTGTGGGATATATTCCTTTTTTTAGACAAAGATTAAAAATATGTTTCAGGGGCTTTACAAAAGAATCAACACAACCTTTAAGAACATACGCAGGTAAATTATCTGTTGCTACGAACCTGTTAACTTTTAATTTTTTAATTGCTTTCCTAATTTCGACCTCGGCAATTTCTTCAAAAGCAAAACTGCAAAAGGTATTAAAATTATTGATGTAGGGTTGATTGTTATTATTAAAAACAAACTGAAGTTTTACCTGTAAGCTAAATCCCCTGGTTCCGTATTTAAATCTCCAGCCAATATCGTAAAATCTGCAGCGCCAGATGTGAGCATTATTAGTTGAGCAGTGTCATAAGCTTGAAGAACACGGTGTGCCTGGTAGTCATCCGAAGCACGATTGTATTCTGCATGAAGCTACAAAAATAAGCATTATTATGTACCGCCAGTGGCGTCCCTGCAACATGTCTTCTAATATTTTTTAGAAAAAAAGTGATACGCCACTGACATGTTTCCTTGTGGATATTATTTCTGATTAGCCTGATCAATTCTACATAAAATTAGTCTCTTGCATTTTTCGCCTCAGGCACACTGTTCTTAATTAAAATAATTAAATTAAATTAGCTTCATTTTGCAGTATTGACGAATAATTTTTGATCACATAAATCTATTATTATTATCCTGGAACGGTGGCGTTCTTAAAAAATTATTCGTCAATACTGCAAAATGAAGCTAATTTAAATTAATTATTTTAATTAAGAACAGTGTGCCTGAGGAGAAAAACTCAAGAGACCATATCTATGTAGAATACTGCAAAACGTACTCCATATCTACCGGAATAAAGATAAATATAATTATCCCACCAATGGTGAGATACAAGGCAGGGACACACGAGGCAGCGGGAATCTCTCGGTACCTTACCGCAGACTACCTAGATGCCAAAATGGCCCAGACTTCTTAGCTGTGAAGTTCTTTAACAAAATACCGCAGGAGGTCAGAGATCTGGAAATTAAAGCTTTTAAGAAAAGTAGAGTAACCGACTTTCTTGTTGGTAGAGCGTATTATAGCTACGACGCTTACTTGGAGGAACGCCAGGATTTGCAATTTTAAACTGTTGAATGTAATTTTAATTGTGATTGTAATAATGTGTTGTCAGTTCTATTATTCATTATTTTTGCTATAATTTTAAACTAGATGTATTGGTGTATCTACCCTATTTTATTTTATACTATGACGTATGTAAACAAATTTTTTTGTAATGACATGAAATAAACAAATACAAATTGACTAGGCTTATCAAAAATAATATCCACATGGAAAAATGTCAGTGGTGTACCACTTTTTTTTCTAAAAAATATCAGAGGACATATGTTTGCAGGAACGCCACTGGTGAGACAAAAAAAATACTTTTATAACTAAAACATGTGGTTTTTATGTCCCTAATTAAATTATCCAAAATACTTAGATACTTTCGGAGATACCTATTACAAAAAACGCATTAAATAAATATCGAGATAAATTATAGTTTAAAAAAAACTAAAAAACACGCTTTAATAATTAATCAAACTAAAAAGCGGAAAATAAATATGGTTTAAAATAATTCTTGAAATTCTTAATATAGGCAGAAAATAATAATGAAGGATAAACATTAGTATTATAGTGAAAAAAACGCGTGGAGTGCTGCCTATATTAAGAATTTCAAGAATTATTTGAAACTATATTTATTTTTCATTTTTTAGTTTGAGTTATTGTTAAGTAGATTGAGCTAGAATAGTAGATTATTGTATTGTCAGCGGTTCTTAATAAGTCTACAAAATTTAAATTAAATCTGACCGTTTAAAGTGGGTCAAAATCGGGTTCAAAGAAGTCGGTTACAAACAAACATACATACAAACCCGAACAAATGACAAAAATTTTCAAAATTTAAAAAAAAAAATTTTTATTTACATTTTCTCTATTCTTCGCGACAATATCTATACGACCCCACGTTTGTTTCATTACTATCGGTTATTGTAATAATTCTGACTTATTGACAGATGCCAAATTTTGACAAGAGAATTTTTTGCATATTTTTTTCAACTTTCCACCGTCAATATACATACGACCTTACAGTTTTTTCATTATTATAATTTTTTTTAAACGATTTGACATATTGACAGCTGTCAAATACGACCCCATAATTTGTTTCGTCAAAATCGCTTCTTCGTTTTATACCTGACAGCTGTCAAAATTTGACAGGAGAATTTTTTGCGTATTTTTTTCAACTTTCCACCGTCAATATACATACGACCTTATAGTTTTTTCATTAATATCATTTTTTTTTAAACGATTTGACATATTGACAGCCGTCAAATTTTGACAGGAGAATTTTTTGCTTATTTTTCCCGAAGTCTCCGCATCGAATACTATACGACCCCATAATTTGTTTCGTGAAAATCGCTTCTTCGTTATATACCTGACAGCTGTCAAAATTTGACAGAATTTTTCGCGTGTATATTATTGTATTGTCAGCGGTTCTTGATAAGTCTACAAAATTTAAATTAAATCTGACCGTTTAAAGTGGGTTAAAATCGGGTTCAAAGAAGTTGGTTACGGACAAACAAACAAACAAACAAGCAAACATACAGGTGAAGCTAATAAAAGCGTGTTAAAGAGAAAAAATTCAACACCCTATAGCAAAAAACTTAAACCGTTTAGGACATATGTTTATATGAACTTTTCTTCATAAAATGACTTGAGGAATCACACCCTAAAATATTAGCACGTCATTAAGGAACACCTTATATACAGGGTGGTCCTTAAGTACATCAAGAAAATCTAGGATATGATTCCTGGCATCAATTTAAGTTGAAAAGTTCATATGGACTTATGCCCTAAAATGCTTACCCTCTAAGATACAGGGTGTTAAAATGTTTTTAAAAAATAATTGTTTTTTTAAACTTTCGAAACTCCTTAAAGATACGGTATTGAAAATTGATGTCGATTGATTTCGTATTAAACTGCACTTTTTGGTTAAAAAAGGGTTTGCCTACTTCCACCAGTGGCGTGCATGAAGTTATCATCAATATTTTTTTCGTGAAAATATGTGATACGCCACTGTTTTTTTAAACTCTGATGCATTTTTATGCATTACTGATATAAGCGGAACAAAAGTTGTCTCTAGGTACTATGTTTTTGAAAAAAATGGTAGTGTTAAAGGAAAATGGAAAATATTTTAACACCCTGTATCTTAGAGGGTAAGTATTTTAGGGCATAAGTCCATATGAACTTTTCAACTTAAATTGATGCCAGGAATCATATCCTAGATTTTCTTGATGTACTTAAGGACCACCCTGTATTATGTGTAAACCCTGTTTGATATAAAAGCTTAAATAAAGTAACTGAATAACCGCGCATAGACAAACATAACTCTCCTTATGAAAGAAAAGAAGCATCCAAGCATATAATGGTTTTCCTGAAATTTTGTTGGATCAACCTCAAAGAAGAATGTTGCAAGAGCTAAAAAGCCACATCAAAAAGCGTATTCAAGAGACAGTCAACTAAGTTTAAAAAATAAAATGCCATATTATGCACTTATTATTATTGTTATAATTATTTTTGTAATACTACTATGTATTGTTTAATCATATAGGCCTTATTACCCGATTTCTCTGTTTAAAGGTCATTAATAAATACATAAGTTATGAAAAAAAAATAAAAAACCTTAATATTTGCAACACTTACATGAGTGGTAAATACATTGACAGAATAAGTAATTTCTCGATGCTGCACTTTAAGTCGACAGAGGCCTACACCTTTTCCCGCCCACCAGTCGCCATGGTGAAGTTTATGGATATATCCATTTACTGCCCATTGATGATAGTATGTTTCCTCAATGGGATGTTTTGATAATAAACAAATTCCTGACCCAACTACGCCACTGAAAAATCAATAAGAGAAAATATAACATACAATATACACTATGGAAAAGATTCGTTTCTACTAAGTACTACATTGTGGCATATAACTTGTACAATTTGCAATTGTTGGTACTGTACCTACTAGTATTTAGTATCAACAACGTCTACTTATAATAATATTTTGACAAATAAAAGGCAATTCCACGCAGGTTCAGTGTTCACCTTAGTGTGGCCAGACGTCCTGTTTTTCCCTGGCAAGTCCTTGTCTTGGATTTATAATTTTGTCCAGTACCTACCTATATTTAAGAAAAACATGCAAGGCAAATTAAATTAACAACGATTTTTCAATTTTGTGTAACAGCAACTTTTTCCTTTTACTTATATTGCATTCTATTAAATAATTTAAATATAAATGTTCCTACTTCGTTATTTCAGATGCTCATCTTTGACGATTTTTATAATACATTTTATGGTAGTGAGTACAAACAATGGCCTTTTATTTATATCATAGATTTCCGAGTAGATTTCATATTCCGGAATTTTTAATTTGCAATAGTGTATAAACCTTACCTGTAGAAATAATGAGAATATGGCAGCACTTTAGACACTGTATCTTTTATGAACATAAAGTCTTGATTTATCCATACTTCTTGTAAGCAAACAACATCAAATTGATTACTTAATAGAACTTCTGTTAGTGCTGCTATTCTTGATTTTCTATGTCTTGCATGTAATAAGCCCCTAAAAAGATATGGTAGATATACCATAAATCAGAAAATCACTTAATGCCTAAGTAATTGTGAGAATTCCATGGGCAAGTCAGACTTTATTTTGTCGGGGCTGTCTTATGTAGACATTCTTGTTGAATACAACTTATTGAAAAAATAAAAAGTACTTTAGAACCTAAATTACTAAAGTTAAATACTAGCTTAGTTGGATTTGGTCGAAGAAATAGCATAAAGTTTCGCCAAGCGAGTTTGACTATCAACCAGAAACAAATTTAGGTAGGGTAGGATAGGATATTCATTATTTTTATGTTTACTATTATATACCTACCTACTTAAATGTTTTTGCATGGTAAGCAGTCATGCAAATGAAGTTTCAATATGCTAGCTATGTAAAATTAAATTGTTTGAATTTAGGATACCAAATCGTATTTCCATGAACCCCAGTGTCCCCAGTAAAGTATACCCTACTTTGTATTTTACTTTTCTTAAATACACAACATTTTAAAAATCTACTTAATTAAAAAGTAAGGTAAAAGTAACTTACCAGATATTAAATGTAAAAACTTTAAAGTCCAAAGACATTTTTTAAATTGAATTGATAAACAAAAAAAAATTATAAATATACTAGAACAGAATTTTTCTTTGCACTGAACCTGGTGATGGACTGATGGGTGAACCTATTAAAACAAACCCGAACAAACCCTATGAATTTTCTTTGCTATTAAAGTTGAAAGTAAACATATTATCTATCGTGCCACTGAACAAACCAAAGAATTCTAATAAATAATAGAAGTCGTTGGAACAAACCCTATAAATTTTCTTTGGTGCCACTCTTCATAGAGAATCGTGCCATTTTACCAAACAAACGTGCTAAACCAAATGACGTAACACAGCGACCGACCAAAGTAGAGAGGGCTGTGACGTAGCATTCGCGACATGTAGGGGTGCGTTCAGTAAAAACCAAACATATCACCTGTAGGCTCTATCACAGCCCTCTCTAGAGTAGAGAGGGATGTGGCATCATAATCCCTAACAAATTTTGACTTTTAAGAAAAAGTCGGCGGCTCCAAAGGCTCACAACCGCAACATTCAACAATAATTGTCAACATTCATGGAAAAATCAAATAGTGCCACTTTATTGCCGGAGGTGCCACGGAGCAATTCAGAATTCAGGTGAGCCACTTTGAGCACGATTGTGCAACGAGGAACAACGATGGCGAGGTAGCTGTTTGCCTGGATCTAGGGTTGGGCGGTTATTGGAAAATAACCGGTTATTTATTACGCCAGGTTAACCGAGACTAGGTTAACAGGTCAAAAAATAACCGGTTAATAACCTTTTCCAATTGTTTTCCCATTATGCCTTTCAATTTACCGTTATAACACAAGAATACAGTCTTCAAAGTAGAACTTTTATCTCTATTTTTTTTTCCTATTCTAGGGTTATAGTCAATAATGAGACCAACCAAAGACACAAATTAACATATAGGTATTGGCCATAGATATTTCCTTTTTTCTTATTATTTAACTAAAGTTCAAACACAACCCTGTTAATAACCAATCTTCGGTTATTGATAATAAATAACCCTTTGTCGGTTTAACCTGAGCAACAAAAAACCGATTATTAACCGGTTAACCGATTTTAAAAAACGGTTATCAAATAACCGGTTATTTTTGCCCAACCCTACCTGGATCCACATACATCCGTGATACGCATCCGTTGTGTACCCAGGGTTGCCAGGTCTACTGATTTATCAGTAGATCTACTGATTTGCCTTGCCATCTACTGATCTACTGATATCAATAGCAAATCTACTGATTATTCTGTATACTGTCGTCGCAACCGAAACCGACAGAGCGCAACCAGCAGCACACTTTTTGTACGATGGGAACGATCACAGATTTCGAGAATTTGAAAGTTAGGAGAACCCCGCACGCCTACTTTTCCATAAACCCTTTATTTTTCTGTGACTTTTCCTACGCCGGCAACCATTCCGAGTTCAGCCGACGCGACGCACGCAAGCAAACGTCGCGTCGCGTCGATGATAGGTTGGGCGGTTGGGCTTCCCCGAATTTATGCAAATTTTTAGATCTGCATAATAATAATATTTACAAAAAAAATAATGAGGATTTAACAGATTCTGATTAATTTATTTTAATATTTTTGGTTACTTTATGACCGAGTTATACCTTTATTTTTATCCTAAAAATTTGTTGCATTTTGTTTTGTGTCGAATAAATATTTATGTTTTTTAAATCATTTTTTATTACTTTCTCATATTCTGAGCATCTACTGATTTCTACTGATTTTCTTCACAACAAGCTACTGATAAAAATATTTGTGGCCTGGCAACACTGTGTGTACCACATGATTAATATGAACCAACGAAATTTTAGGGAATAAAATTTCATTGGTTCATATTAATCATGTGGTACACAACGGATGCGTATCGCGTATCACGGATGTATGTGGATCCAGCGTGTCTCACACGTGTATATTCAGTCCATAAACATCTCAAATGACGTTCGTGATTCAGTCAGTTCGTCACAGAGGATATTGTTCTTGTTCGATTACGAAGGCATCTAGCTTTGCAGCCTCAGTCTCCAGCCAATTTTTGTCGTAGCTTCGGGTTGGTTCCCTGCTTATCCATCTATTGGTAGGGATACATGAGAAACTCTTGTTTCTCTGGGGAGTATGCAGAACTAGCAGTGGGGAGGGCTTCCAAAAGGAAGGATTTTGAGATGTATGCGTTTTATACTATACTTATTACTTACATCAGAAGCTAGTAAAGTTTAATACAATGCTTTTAGTCCCTTTAAGCTTCTTTTAAATAGCAAAGCAAAGAGCTAAGTTGGGCGTTCGTTTTAAAAATTTAACTTAGCACCAAAGAAAATTTATAGGGTTTGTTCGCTTAGCACAGCAAAAATTTTCCTCCGATGGAAATATCAGCTGATCAGCTCTTTAAAAAACTGTCAAATGTCAAATAAAATTTGGGTTTCACGTGGATTGTTTCCTTTAAATGTTTATGTCATTTGTTTCTAATTTTAATTTTGCGTGGGAGGTGCACGATTGTGGGTGGTGTCTCCCTAAAAATTAATTGAAATAACATTTTCTTCAATTAGATGTCAGGCTTGGCTATCTGCTGATATTAAAGATCCTGTCGTCATAAAGTTCTACATTTTGCAGGTTTTTGTTTGTTGTATTTACGATGGAATTTCTTTTTATTTTGATTGTTCTTGTAACCTCCTTATTAACAAATGCTCTTCCCAAAGAAGATACTCACAGAGTATTTGATAGAGACCTAAGTGATAAAGAACATTTTGAAAAGGATCAACATAATGTTCAATATGATCATGAGGCGTTTTTAGGGGAAGAAGCAAAGACATTTGACCAATTAACACCTGAAGAAAGCAAGCGTCGACTAGGGTAACGTATAGAGGGTAGGATAAAGTAAAGGTATCGAAGTCCATGTAGGGCAATTTATGGCCGAATCTATTTTACAGCAATATTCATTTTAGGACAAAAACCAAGGCCTACAAGTCTTTTATAATAATTTCTTTATTTTTTAACCTTGGCACAACTTAAAAAGAACAACCCAGATATTGATACTTAATATATTTTTGTAGGTTAATTATAGACAAAATTGACAACAATAAAGATGGATTTATATCGCGTGAAGAACTGAAGGATTGGATTCGATTTACTCAAAAGAGATACATATCCGAGGATGTAGATCGCCAATGGAAACAACACAACGCCGAAGAAAAACAAACAATTTCCTGGGAAAGTTATAAAAGCAATGTGTATGGATTTCTTGATCACGATACTAGTATTAACGAGAATGAGGAAGAAAAAACTTACAGGGCTATGTTAAAAAGAGATGAAAGAAGATGGGGAGCAGCAGACATAAATGGTGATGGTCATTTGACAAAGGAAGAATTTTCTGCATTTTTGCATCCAGAGGAAGTTGATCATATGCGCCTAATTATTGTCCAAGAAACAATAGAAGATATTGATAAAGATGCTGATGGAAAGGTAAGCAGTAAAAAACATTGCAACTTAAATCTATAACTAGGTAAGATTGTTTAGTTTTAAAATTAAAAATACTGTCAGCATTGCATTGCTGCATCATTTTTTCCTTGAATACTGAAAAAAAAATCTACCATGTGTTATATTACACAAAATCACAGGAAAAAAAACAGAGTGATTAATAGGCGGCAGATCATTGAGCTGTATAATAGGCACACTCACACTATAAAAGCTCTGTACTAACAGCGTTTCGGTTTTTATAGGTTGCCACCCACTAATCAGAGATTTTTATCACTTTTGTAGGTGTCACTGTCCGAATTTATTGGTGACATGTACAGGGGTGAAGAGGGAGAGGAGGAACCTGATTGGGTAAAAAGTGAAAAAGAACAATTTAGTCTTTATAGAGATAAAGATGGCGACGGTTTTATGGACGAGGAAGAAATTAAAAACTGGATTCTGCCCGAAGATTTTGATCATGCAGACGCCGAAGCGAGACATCTTATTTATGAGGCTGATTTAGATGCTGATGAACAATTGACCAAAGATGAAGTATTAAAGAAGTACGATTTATTTGTGGGTTCCCAGGCAACCGATTTTGGAGAAGCTTTGGCTAGACATGACGAATTTTAAATAACCATAAACTTCCATAATACAGGTTAATCAAACGCGAATTGGTGGAAGTTACGCCAGTTCCAAATTGTTATCAAACATTTTATTAATGATTTTGACTGAGATAAGGAAGATCTGTGTTTTAACTATTTATTTATGTAACAAGGGCATATACCTAAAATAAGTTAAAGTACTTTTTGTACTAATGGGAAGTGACAGCACGAGCGGAAGCGAGTGCGACAATTCCAGTAGAAAAAAAAACTAATTATAGCGCATGAGTTTTATATATTATATTATGTATCAACTATTTTTTTTTACTATTAAAATAAATTGTATATTTTAGGAAATTTGACCTCATTTTAATACCCCTTTTTATACTTATATTAATTTTTATAGAATTAATAATAGCTACAAATCATTTTTATTATTTGTGATTTTATATATTGTAATGTTTTATTCTACAGTGTCACCAGTAAAGGCCGCATCATATGGGATTTTTTTTTATTCATAGCTTTATTCAAAATTTGACTTTGGCATCAAGTTCTGCTTTGATTGAGATAAAAATTAAGCAAAAAAATAGTAGTCACGTGATTCGCATTATCTGTCAAATTTTAATTTTTTCCAAAAAATAATTCAGAAGTGGGGTTATTTCCGATGACACTGTTTTTTTGTCTTAAGGTGGGAGTATCAACATGCTTGCCAACCTATTTCGCGTAGATTTATTTATGTTTTCTAGCTTTTATACAAAATTTAAAAAAAAACAGTATCGACTTGATATTCTATAGGTAATAATTGACATATTTAATAAATATCAAGGAATTTCATAACTTATTTTAGGATTATTGTATAGCGAAAAATATCGGGTAAGATTTTTTTTAACATTATTATGTCATTGTCACTCATTGTTCTTTCACTATACAATTCTCCCAAAATTAGCAATGAAATAAATTGATATTTTTGTAATATATCAGATACTACCTAAATAATGTACCGACGATATTAATTTTCTTTAAATGTTAGTTATTAAAATAATAAACTCAAAAAATCAACGCGAAATAGGTTATAGGTTGGCAATAGATTGAATGACGTTGAGAATTCAACCTTAATATTAAGGTGTATTACTTTCAGACACAAACTACATTTTCAAAAATACTTATTTCATGAAGTTACCTTATACAGGGTCAAAAACAAATAAACTTTGTATCACATGCGACCAAATTTTAATAGCCCAATTTTGATTCTGTAGAAAAACACACATTTAATATGGCTCTACTTTAAAGAAAATGTATCTGAAATAAAGCATTGTCAAAACTAAGAAGTTTTATGTAGGTTGTGTTGGGCCTTATTTTGCAAAAGTGGTGCAATTTACAAAATATGGGTAAAAAATCAAAATTCTCTTATGCAGCTGAAATTTTGCATGTGGACTAGAAACTGCATTAAAAAAACTCCTATCTTTATTTATTTATCTAAACAACAACTATTTATTTAATGGCCAAAGTTGTGACGTATTTATGTATTGATTAGGGACCTACTGCTTCTTTTTAATTTTTGCTATAACTGTATTTGTATTTTGAATTTTATCACATTGTTTTATTGTAATTGTCTTCTCTCTCTCTCATTTCAGACCCTTGAAAAAGTTTTTATATAAAACGAAACGTTGGGAGAAATACAATTGTGTCATTTCATTGCCTGCCCTCATTCCCGCTATACTTATTTGAATCTACTTGTAAGGGCGCTATACTTACCTAACTATTAAAAAAAACTTTTTGTAATAACTTTTTTCGATATTTTCAGAAATAACCCCACTTTTGAATTATTTTTTGGAAAAAAATAAAATTTTACAGATAATGCGAATCACGTGACTATACTATTTTTTTGCTTAATTTTCATCTCGATCGAAGCAGAACTTGATGCCAAAGTCAAATTTCGAATAAAGCTATTAATAAAAAAAAATCCCATATGATGCGGACTTTACTGGTGACGCTGTATATTATAATGAACTTTTTAAGTTGGTTGAGAACAACGAGTTGAGAATAATAAAGGTAGGTATAGTAATAGTAATATTTGTCAATTTTATGTTAGAAAATGTAAGTTATATTCCAGAATCGGTAATTTTTTTACGTAGTAAAATGGTCATGGCACTTTCTAAATTACAGGTCATTTATCTGTATTTTAATACATTTTCTGATTTAAATGTGAGAATTCTAAAATAAAAATTTCAAATACAATTATTATTGACACTTTCTTGAATTCAAATTACTGTTCTGCAACTAAATTGATGGATTCTAAAATAGGTACATGTGGAACAGGTGAAAATTGAAATTAATAGTTTATATTAATTTTGCATCATTTAAGGCTTTTAAGAGCCAATTTTTCTACTGCCACGATATTTTCACAAGTTTGGTCGAATTTGATACAATATTTGCGTATGTAATTTTTATAATAGTCCTCAAGTTACAGGCGTTCATCCTGTACGAGGGCTTTTTATTAAATTAACTCCTTGCATTTGTAATGACTGTTTATTTGGTGCAACCCAACCCAATTCTTTGGAAGACTTGCGACAACGAATAGTGTACGAGTGCCGACAAATAACTCCCGCAATGGTCCATAATGTTCGCGAACATTTTAAACAGTGCCTTTACAATTGCATGGAGGTTGGAGGTGGACATTTTCAACATTTACTTGATTGATACAAGCGGTAATAAATTTTATTACTTTTACATTTTCTTTTTAGCTCTATTTCTCAGGAACTATTCACTCGATTTAAACGAGCAAGGTTGCGTTTGGAAGGCAATTCAATTCCCTTTAAAATAAGGTATCACTCGACCCCCCATTTCCATTTAAGGGTGGAAGTCACCCCGTCGTAGGGGTTCCAGCAGGGGGGGGGGGGGGGGGAATAGCAAAAAATATGTCCCCCTAAGAACTAAAATTCCCGTGTTCGAGCGAATTTTGATTTATTTATCAACAAGAAAATAAACGTGCGTAAACGAAAGTTTTCGGTGCGCCATCGCCACCCTGTAATAAATAATTTATTTACGAAATTAAACACAAACATTAATCCCACTTGCTGAGGAGTATGTTGGGTTCACATTTCATTTATTTTTGGGGGTTTTTAGTTTAAATAGTATAATTATTCTATTTTGTATGAACTTGAGTTTAGTAGCATCATAGAATATACAGGGTTGGGCA
This sequence comes from Polydrusus pterygomalis, assembly GCA_963969555.1. Lineage (NCBI taxonomy): Eukaryota > Metazoa > Arthropoda > Insecta > Coleoptera > Curculionidae > Polydrusus > Polydrusus pterygomalis. The sequence continues at coordinate 30,897,358 of OZ018379.1, forward strand.
AATGTTCCGGAACGGCTTAATTACAGGCGAACGAAAAGTGATATAATAATAAAGGTCTTTATTTGTTTTTACAAAAGGGCGAGGTTCAGTTCGACAGACACATATTGTCTGTCGTCTGTTCAACTAACCCTCATATCGGATCCGGGTTTTGGGCAATCTATAGGACTAAAATTTTACTATTTGACTATTATACCATATGTCAGTAATGTCACCAACTGTCAAGTGTTGACGTTCTTTTTTTTTAAATGGAACACACTGTATATTTTTACATTTTTAAATTCCACATAAAATTATAATTATTTTTTATTAAATGCACTATTAGTCTATACTTCATAGTTTCCGAGATATTGACTCGAAAAGTGACATTTTTGAACTTTGACAGCTTATAACTTTCTAACAGTACGTCTTAGAGCAAAACGGCTTACATGTCCCTATCTTCAATTTTTATTATCTTCCCAAAAAAATCAACTTCCGGTTAAACCGGATGTAACTCGAAAGCAGGAAATATAGTTGTTCCGGTTTAACTGGAAGTTGATTTTTTGGGGAAGATAATAAAAATTGAAGATAGGGACATGTAAGCCGTTTTGCTCTAAGACGTACTGTTAGAAAGTTATAAGCTGTCAAAGTTCAAAAATGTCACTTTTCGAGAGTCAATATCTCGGAAACTATGAAGTATAGACGAATAGTGCATTTAATAAAAAATAATTATTATTTTATGTGGAATGTAAAAATATACAGGGTGTTCCATTAAAAAAAAAATAACGTCAACACTTGACAATTGGTGACAATACTGACATATGGTATAATAGTCAAATAGTAAAATTCTAGTCCTATAGATTGCCCAAAACCCGGATCCGATATCACTTTTTGTTCGCCTGTAATTAAGCCGTTCCGGAACATTTGCCCAACCCTGTATAGCTACTATATATTCTGTGGTAGCATGGAAGAACTATAGGAGAATCGCTACCGTTTATGTAATTGTAAATTTTTATTATTGCATAATAAATATTTTTCTTCTATTTTTTCTAAATTAGTTGTTACAGTTGTTTTAAAATCTTGTATTACTTAAAAACAAGTAAAGTAATTAAATTAGGGTAAATGACGAAAAAGGTTTAAAATTTAAAGTACCTATACTTTCAAATGTACCTGCCATCGATTTATATTTTAGAAGCGATTCGCAAATCGGCCACATAACCATCTTCAGAGTACCTACAGTCTAATGTTAAAAACGGTTGAATTTATAAATTAATAAAAGCAGAGAAAAAATTGCACAAAATTTACAAAATTGCGTTTTTTGCCTTTATAAATTAATCAATTTTTTTAAACTTAAAACTGTAGGTAACTACTAATCGACAAGGGTATTTGGCCGCTTATTGGAGAAAACGAAATGTTGATAAGAATATAATACAGGGTGTTACAATCGACATACCAGCATTGGAATCTCGGAAACCATACGAGTTAAAGAAACGGTTAAATGGGGGCAAAGTTGTGCAATTCAAATTCCGAATACTTCCGATTTTATTCGAAGAAAACCGAAATTTTGCTAAATCGTTTTTATTTTTTCCTGAGCTCTTTTGACTAGCTATTTAAAAATAAATGACAATCTGTCATTGCCACTTTTTCTCCTCTACAAAATGACGTTACTAAACTAAATATCCGCCGTTTCGTTTACGAGCAGCCATCAACAACTTTACTTTTTTAAATACGGACCTGGATTTTTTTTAACCTATTTTTAAACCCTCTTACCCTCAAAATGTAATGGCGATATTACTTTCTCATAATGATGAATTGTCCTTAGGTACTTCGTTTTTTAAATTCATATTTTTTACACTTCTTGTCAGTCCGGTCCTGGCAACGAATCACAATATTAATTAAAAACTTTATTTTATTTAAAACATTCATACGTAAGTAATATAATTTATTTTATAAGAATTTTCTAATAATTCTAAATTTACTAAGTAATAATTATAAAATCCTAATTTTCTAAATGTTCAAATAGTCAAAACTCTTCTTGGGTTTGTATTACTTAAATACCTAACATGATTTTTAGATAAACTTTTTCATCAAACTTATTTGTAAAGGTTTTAAATAAAATGAAGTTTTTAATTAATATTGTGATTCGTTGCCAGGACCGAACTGACAAGAAGTGTAAAAAATAAGTAATATCGCCATTACATTTTTAGAGTAGTAGAGTTTAAAAATCGGTTAAAAAAATCCAGGTCTGTATTTAAAAAAGTAAAGTTGGTGATGGCCGCTCGGAGACGAAACGGCGGATATTTAGTTTAGTAACGTCATTTTGTAGAGGAGAAGAAGTGGCAATGACAAAGTGTCATTTATTTTTAAATAGCTAGTCAAATGAGCTCAGGAAAAAATAAAAACGATTTTGCAAAATATCGGTTTTCTTCGAATAAAATCGGAAGTATTCTGAATTTAAAAACTTTTAAAGCGGCATTATAATCAGCACCGAATTGCACGACTTTGCCACCATTTAACCGTTTACCTAACTCCTATGGTTTCCGAGATTCCAATGCTTGTATGTCGAATTTGTAACACCCTGTATACTTATATAATAATAAGAAATGTCGAATGTGTCACTAGGGTTTGCTCTTAAGCATATTCCACTGATTTCATTTGCAGTTTTTATACAAACTACAATCTCTCTAGTATGATAAATATATTTGCCTGTTTATATTAAAGTGTTATTTATCAAACATTGGCAATAGCTTGGTAAATTAATAAATCTTCAAGGATATTGTCAAATGTAAGAATTTTCCTAGCAGGAAGAAAAAGAACTGTACCAGATCGAACGGTTCCATCTTTGTATTCTGCTCTTCCCGCAATAACTAACAAAATACTTGCAGACTTCCGTTCAGTAGTTGCAAAGGTGCCTTCTGACATAGGAACCTAGAAATAATTACAAGCTAAAAATAGGTAAAAATATGCGATAACGTAGCTAGATTTTATTTAATGTACAAATAATCTCTAATATCACATTAAAAATATTTTGATTCGTATTATTTAGCCAAGTTGTATATAAGGATAAGACAAAAAGTTGTTGAAAAACAAAAAATTACTCCTTACATGTATTTGTACTACTGCAAAATCAGGTAAAAGCGGTTTAAATATTACAGAAAATTGATCTTCCTTAATGGGGGTAAATAATATTTCTTCTGGTTTCTCTTCCTTGTAATTCAGCATGGAACACAATGTGTCTACATCAATAAACTTGGGGGTAAGACCAGCCCTTACAACATTATCGGAACATGCCATACATTCAATGCAATCTAAAGTATATACAAACCACGTTTATCTCCTCGTTATCTCTATTTGAAGGACGTAATGTGATAAAATGTAATGCTCTATTATTAAGTAAGTGCTAAGTGTACCGGGTGAACAACTAAGAATGGTCGTCGGGTATATCTCGGAAACTACTAAACGTAGAAACTCGGGATAAAAAAAATTATGATTAAAGCGGTCATGAGAAAATTCTGGAAATAATTTTTAAGTTCCGCATTTTGCCGCAAGAGGGCGTAATTGAAAAGTAAATTAACTCCGAAAATTCCACATTAAGATATATGTTTGATAACACCATTTTAAAGCTTGGATAATTATGCATCATTTTTGTCTTATGCTTATTGGCGTACCGACATTAATAAGAGTGGGGGAAGCTGTTCAAAGTGTAAACATTTAAATCGCTGTAAACGACTTATCCGATTTCAGCAAACTAAAGACTGTTTGGAAGAGAAATATATGCACTTTCACCAGTCGTATTTAGTTGTCCATAATAGTTCTCAATAAAATTGCTAGAGGGCGCAATTTGTAATAATAATAGTTTTTTTGATTTTATCCCGAAAATTCAAATCATACGGTATAATTATGATACCATAATCGAAAAGAAGATGAAATTTTTTAGAAAAAATATTAAAACCGCAGCTCGATATCTTTGTTCGTTTAAGAGTTATTGCCAAAACATTAATTTTTAATACAAATTGCGCCCTCTAGCAATTTTATTTGAAACTATTGTATACCATTGGATAAGACAATTAAAGGTACTTACCTTTCTCTTCCAAACAAGCTTAAATTGAGTGAAATCGGATAAGTCGTTTAGAAGTTACAGCGATTTTAATATTTACACTTTCAATAGCTTCTCCCACTCTTATCAAGTGAAAGTGAAAACATTAAAATCGCTGTAACTTCTAAACGACTTATTCGATTTCACTCAATTTAAGCTTGTTTGGAAGAAAAAGGTAAGTACCTTTAATTGTCTTATCCAATGGTACACAATAGTTTCAAACAAAAATTGCTAGAGGACGCAATTTGTATTAAAAATTAATGTTTTGGCAATAACTCTGAAACGAACAAAGATATCGAGCTGCGGTTTTAATATTTTTTCTAGAAAATTTCATCTTCTTTTCGATTATGGTATCATAATTATACCGTATGATTTGAATTTTCGGGATGAAATCAAAAAAAACTATTATTATTACAAATTGCGCCCTCTAGCAATTTTATTGAGAACTATTATGGACAACTAAATACGACTGGTGAAAGTGCATATATTTCTCTTCCAAACAGTCTTTAGTTTGCTGAAATCGGATAAGTCGTTTAGAAGTTACAGCGATTTAAATGTTTACACTTTGAACAGCTTCCCCCACTCTTATTAAAGTCGGTACGCCAATGAGCATAAGACAAAAATGATGCATAATTAATCAAGCTTTAAAATGGTGTTATCAAACATATACCTTAATGTGGAATTTTCGGAGTTATGTAAAATTTACTTTTCAATTACGCCCTCTTGCGGCAAAATGCGGAACTTAAAAATTATTTCCAGAATTTTCTCATGACCGCTTTAATCATAATTTTTTTTATCCCAAGTTTCTACGTTTAGTAGTTTCCGAGATATACCCGACGACCATTCTTAGTTGTTCACCCGGTACTTAGATTCATAAACTATTAGCCCGGGAGGTAGTGTTGCATTTTTGATAGTGATTTTAGGTCGCTTGATTTTGGGTGTATTCGATAGTCTAGATATAGCTAGCAATCAAAACAAGCGTCAGCTGTCAGAGTCGTGGTGGACCTAGTCGTAAGAAAATGTCAATTATGCCAAAAAAAAATATCTAAAAGTGATTTCAGGTCGTTTGAAAATTTGTACAGCAAATGTTTATATGATGACAATAAATTTAAAAAAAAGTCAGCTGCAAAGGTAATGGGGGATTATGCGTCAGCTGCTTATACATGCAGGGTCCTGCACCTCACCCCCAGTATTTTATAGCTCCCTTATTAATTAAGTTAAAATGTTGATATTTTGCAGACCTTACCTGTATCTTGGGGCGCATTTTAGGAAAATATTTTTTTTTATACAGGGTGTTCCAAAAAAGTGTGACGTCATAAGGATGTATTTTTCTAGATTACATGCCATATAACAAGCCGATTCAGTATTATAGGCGAAAAAAAAAATAAAAACAAAAAAATATCAGTTTTGCATCACTGGTTTTAAAAATAATTAAAAAATAAATATAAAGCCTCCTTAATAAAATTATACAAATATAATTTTATTAACGAGGTATGTATTATATTTATTTTTTAATTATTTTTTAAACCAGTAGTGCAAAACTAACACTTTTTAGTTTTTATTTTTTTCCGCCTATAATACTGAATCGGCTTTATTAAAATTTTAGGGGTATGTAGGTAACTATAGGAGGCACCCAAATAAGTAAGAAAATATATGGCATGTAATCTAAAAAAATACATCCTTATGACGTCACACTTTTTTGGAACACCCTGTATAAAAAAATATTTTCCTAAAATGCGCCCCAAAATACAGGTAAGGTCTGCAAAATATCAACATTTTAACTTAACTTGAGCTATAAAAGAAGGGGGGTGAGGTGCAGGTCCCTGTATAAGCAGCTGACGCATTATCCTCCATTATCTTTGCAGCTGACTTTTTTAAATTTATTGTCATCATATAAAGATTTGCTGTACAAATTTTCAAACGACCTGAAATCACTTAGATATTTTTTTTTTTACATAATTGACATTCTCTTACGACTAGGTCCACCACGACACTGACAGCTGACGCTTGTTTTGATTGCTAGCTATATCTAGACTATCAAATACACACAAAATCAAGCGACCTGAAATCACTATCAAAAATGCAACGCTACCTCCCGGGCTATATAGATTTCAATAAAACTAGCTCCACTGAAAAATTTTCATTGTCGTCTTATGATTTACTTTTTATATTTCGGCGGATCCAATCATATTTTACCAAAAGTGCCTATTTTTTGTAAAGTAGGTCAGGTTTTTTTAATTTGACATAAATTATAAATGCTAGCGTAAAAAGTTGTCTATTTTTACCCCACTATCCCCTATTTCTGGCCACATTTCTTCAATATCGACATTTTAAGACCACAGTTCTATTCAGCGTGCAAAGTTTACCAAAATATCAAAATTTTAAATTTGTAAGTATCTACACGTAAATATTTAGAAAAACCATCTTCAGAGTACCCTCTGCAGGAGGCTATAGCTTCGAGTAGGTGGACAATTTTATATGAATACTTAATCCCAAACTATTTACCACACCTTTGAGGGCACCCTGTGTATAGTTAATTCATACCGATTTGTCATTGGGGCTTGACCACAATGAAGTTCGAACACACGGTTTTTAGAATTATTAATGATAATTGAAATCATCCCCACTAAGCAAGAAACATACTTAGTACGTTTTGTAACGTTTTTAAAAAGAAACCTAGAAAACGTTTTCTATTAAACGTTCTAGTGTCATACTCGTTACTACTTTTTCAAACGTTATTCAAGATTACTGTTTTTGAAACGTAATTTTATTTTTGTACCAATAACGTTATGAAAATCACGTTGCGGTGCCGGCAATTTCATGTATCTGGGTTGTTACGTTAATAGATTTACGTTTCGAAAACATTATTCGGTGTACGGTTTTGATACGTTCTATGATAAACGCTGCAGATTTAAAACTAAGCCGTTCAATCAAATAACGTTTAACTCGTCCTCTAAATGTAACGACTCTGAACAACAGATATATTACATTTAATAAATGACTTCCACGCTACTCCAAAAAACGTAAATGTGAGTGCGTATCTGGTTCGTTTTCTAAAAGTACGTTGAAAAAATCCGTTATGTTTCCTTTTACCATATGGCATGTCTCTGTCAATTATATATCATTATTGTCATTTACCCGTCGTTCGTCGTCTCAAATATACCGCATTTGCTTTTTGTTCTCGGAGTTTTTGAAAAGAAATTTTCATTTTCAAGTGTGAATAATAATTCCAGTGCAGTGTTGGAGTATTGGAGTTCCAGCCCTGGTACCGGTTCCAGCAGTAAAAATAACTAGATCATGGATCACAAAGTAAGTACTAAATGTTCTTATTCATTGTTGTATAAAACGTGTTTCCCATTTTTTCATTTCTTGCTTATCAGTGATTTAATAAAATGAACACTGGCCCAATAGGTTTTTTTAAATTCATTTTTGCAATTGCTAGTTATGCTTCCTAAATGACGTGTTGAGCATAAAAGATATAGATTATTTTCTACTAAGTATCAAAAGCATGGGCGTTAACAATTATTCAGGGACCACCGTATATTCATCCGATACCCTCTTAACGTGAAGCAGATGCTTGTATCATAATTGTTGATAAAATTTTAACTTATTGAATAAGTAAGTCAGCTCTTAATCCATTAAATTTGTAATAAATGTATGACCTGAATAATAGGTATCTATTTAGTTGAATTTGTCAAAAATAAACATTGATATCTGGGCCTGGTGACCAAAAAGATGATTGTATTGTTTAAGTTTTAACATACTGCAATTCTTTATTTAAAGTAACCCCCACTCATGAAACATTACCACATTTAATAAAAGCCTGCTACTGCTTGGACAAACATTATTATGAGATATTTTTTTTAGGTGCAAGCCGACAAAACAACCCAATAAGAATTCCTAAAGTTTTATATATATATGTATAATAAATAACTGTATAGGAGTGAATTAGTTTTTTCTTTCACTTAATGATATGTGAACAAACTCAATACCTGTTACATTTTGTACACTTTGACAGGCTATTTCTGGTAGGTACATATCTTGGAGAAAAATCGCTGGCATATATATTCCTGAAACCAGTTTAACGTTTGCACCGAAGTTAGCATTTTTGAAATTAATACACTTATTTATACTTTAATATTATTGGTCGTTACTTGGTGGAAATAATTTTGTTTTATTACTGTAAGAAAAACACCTTTTTACTTAAATTCCACTTTTTATTGACAATACGTTACCTGACGAAGCTGCAGTGCAGTGAAACATGTCGTATTGTCAATAAAAAGTGGAATTTAAGTAAAAAAGTGTTTTACTTACAGTAATAAAACAACACTTATTTATAGTTACTGTTAAAGTGGTTTCTTCAAATTGAGCTATATTAAAGGATAGCCAGTTAAAGTGTGAAGTGTGGGAAATGACACAAAGAGCTACTTTTCATGGATTTATACTTAGAATCCAAAAATGCTATAAAATTCATGGTGGCATATTGAAAAAAAAGTAATGTAGTTTTCGTACCACATGAAATAACATAAATGTAACAGCACTGTATTTACTAAACAAAACCATCTATTTAATGCTCCGTAACATCCTCTTTTTTACGTTGACTACATAACGAAAATAGTACGTTCGTAAAAACCATCTATCTAATGCTCCATAATATCCTCTTTTTTACGTTGACTACATAACGAAAATAGTACGTTCGTAATAATGCAAACTAAACTAATGCAAAATACGTAAGAGAGCTGTTTAAGTTTCATGACCAAAACGTTATCTTTTTAACGTAACAACGATTTTGTTGTGTTGAAGGACATATAACGGGCATAGGATGTAGCAGGCGCTGTTATTGACACAAAATAAAAAACGTAACAATGAAACGAGAAAACATAAATGTTCCATACTTAAGATGTTTTTTTGCTTAGTGGGTCCATTACACAACCAAACACAATGACATGTGTATGTATAGGGTGGCCAGTTTATGTTCTACATAAAAAAATAACCTTGACTTTTTCATAACTTAAAAGGTAACAGTGATACTTAAGGGTGGACGAAAATTAAACTTTTAATTGGACCCACTGTACAATATTAAACAATGTTTCCCAAAAAACTGCTAAAATTGGTATTGACCCCATTTACATTACTTTTAAATACAAGGATTTTTCGTACCTCCAAACAAATAAGCATGAGGCTTATTAGCTTCTAAATAAATAGCTTCTGATGGTTTAAGATTGAGGTAGTTCAAAAAATATACCATTAATACACCGCTGTCATAAGGAAATTGTGAATGCAGCCTTTTTATAAGATCGGCCTGGAAATACTTATACTGCTTATTATCTGTGAAAAAATAATTCATAAATTCACACAACAATAATTACAATTCAGTATATTTTATAAACATAAAATGAATTAATTAGTACTTAGCTTAGCAAACCTCGAAAAATACTTACCTAGCTCTTCAAACCGTTTAAGTAAACTATCAATATTTTTTTTTATTTTTTCTTTACTACACATTAAAACAGCTTTAAATGCATTTTGAATCAAATTGCATTCATCATCCAGCATTTCAGCGCCGATAATACATTGTAGTTCAGGAACATCTACAAGAAAGGATACCTAAATAAACTTGAACTAGGCCACTGAACATCATAAACATAGGATGGCAGCTAAGTTAATAACCTAAATAAATATTGCATAAAGAATAATTGTTCTTATAATAATAAGTTTATTTAAAATTTAATAATATAATAAATATGTTAATGTTGTCTTTGATAAACTTATTCTTCAATCCCCTGAAGCCTTGTTAGGGGCAAATCTTATTTTTTGTTTTAGTATGTAAAATCATAAATAAATATGCATTAAAAATCAAGTTTTAAAGTAAAAATGTTAATTTGTAGTATAAACGCAGCTTTTCTGAAGAAATATATTACCGATAAGATTATTAATTTATAATTTTTAAGTAAAAAATATTAATATAAATTATGTAGAACAATATTAATTAATTAAAGCATTTTTAAAAATATTTTCAAATTGTCTGTTTTTAATATCCATGTTTTTATTTCGACTTTAAAAATTTTTTTAATAAAATCAATTTTTTTATTTTTGTTGGTAAATAATCGTTTAAATAAAAACACAAATATTTGAAATTTTTTTGTCCTATGGACTTATTTATTTTAGGTTTTATATGGTTATTTCATTTTTATGACGTGTATTATGATTATGGTTTTTAAATTGTATAAGGTTTTTATTCTTAAATATATAGGTATATTAAGATGTTATAAATGTAAAGTTGTCTTATGTTCAACTTTTTTGTTTTTGAATATAATTCTTTTGAACGATAAAGATAATCTCGAGGATAATCTTGATTGAATATAATTTATAGAGGCCTTTTTTGTAATATTTCTAATTTTTTAACTAAAGTTCTATTTATTCCTCCCCAACCTAAAATTTCATAATTTAAATGAGTTTTAAACTAACGCGTAATATACTATTTCCAAGTCTTACATTTAAAAATTTTTTAATGTTTTTAAAAATCGGTAGTAAACTTCTTAATTTTTTAATTAAGTGTGAAAATTCCAATTTAATTTACTGTTAAAAATAATTCCTAAATATTTTATTTTATTAACTTTAAAAATTTGAATGTTTTTATTTATTTGAATACTATTCATATTTTGTGGTAGGTTATTTAGGTTTAAAGTAAAACGAATATAATTTGTTTTATTAAAATTAATTGTAAACAAATTGTTATCAACCCAATTTCTTATAATTTTAAAATCTTTTTTAATTTTATTATTTAAGTTTTCCCAATTTGTATCTGTATAAAAAAATTGTAGTATCATCTGCAAAACTATGAATTTGTCCATCGCAATTTATACTAAATAAGTCGTTAATATAAATATTAAAAAATAATGGTCCTAAAATTGTTCCTTGAGGAATACCATACTTAAATACTTTTGGATAGCTTTTTTCTTTATCTATTTGAACATAAGTTAGTCTATTTTTCAGATAATTTTTAATTAATTCTAATTGCTTTCCTTTGAATCCAATAGTTTCGAACTTTTTTAACAGTAAATTATGGCTAACTGTATCAAAGGCTTTTGCTAAATCTAGAAAAATACGAATACAAGGTTATTTATTATCTAGTGCATCATATAATATTTGTTCTGTTAGATAGCAAATAGTGTTTTGTGTTGATTTATTTTTTTGAAACCCAAACTGTTTAAGTATTAGAAAGAAAATTTATTTTTTCCAAATAATTTTCGATTCTTAATTTTAAAACTTTTTCAAATACTTTTGCTTAAGTGGTTCTGTTTCGCCCGTTGTCCCAACAAACATTTAAAGCCTTGGCGACCTCTCATTTGGAGAAAATGACCTATTTAAGTAAAAAATAGTCTATTTTTTACCTCCAAATCGGCTTTTTAGACGAAACGGCCAAAGAGACTAACTGTTTGGTCAAAACAAAGTAATTCGAACTTATTAATACGTGTTCAAAGTGGGAAAATATAAGAGGCCCAAGAGATGGTCCAAAAGAGTAGATAATTACCTTGTAAATCGACTTGATAGTTAGGTCTAAGGAAAGTCAGTAATAAACGCCCAACCAGGTTATTTTTTACCTTAGATTGGGCCTTAAAGCCCAATAATCTTTTAGGCCCATAAATGAAGAACAAATAACTTCGTTTTGTCTTTAATATATCTTCATGGTCAGGTTATAATGTGAACACTTTCTGAGGTGATGTATACCCTATATGAGTCTTACATTTTGTACTTAATGGCTGATTTATACCTCAATTAAACTAAATTAAATTAAACTAAACTAAGAAATTAAGAAGTTAAAATACCACCATCATATAGACGCATTTATACCTACAATTAAGGAATTAAATTAAATTAAATTAAACTAAGAAGTTGCCGAACTTTTAACTTCTTAGTTGAATCGACATAGTTCGTGGGGCGATCGGCATAATCCGTGATTCCCGTCATGTCATTTGTCATTTCGGTGAATGAATGAATGTAATAAAGAAGAATTTGTGCACATAACCCTAAATTCTTGTTTAATTTTAGAATTATATTTTCGATATTTTAATTATTCCAAAAAGTTTCACGATGGTTGTTAACGACGGTACATTGATTGAATTTAGTACAACAGTATTCATGTTTTAAAACAATAATATTCATTAGGTTAGGAGCACCTTCTTCTTTTCTCGTAGATTCATTAAGTGGCTTAGTTGAAGAAGTATAAACCATCGCCTTAATTTCTTAATTTAATTTTCTTAGTTTAGTTTAGTTTAGTTTAATTTAATTGAGGTATAAATCAGCCATTAAGCTCAGAAGGCTTTAAAGTATAAAATAGGTTATAGTTATGATTTAAATAATTTCTTTATAGCCTAATATTTTGTCCTCAAAGTGATTTTTACCGGATATAAAGCCGTATCTTCCAAAAATTATGTCTTTAAAGAGATTCTGGCTTAGAAAACTTGAATGAGGATTGTAAAGTTTATTGCACTGTGGTAATCTTCTCACTTGTGGGGAACATAAGAATAATCCAAGGAGGAGCTTGACCCTCTCCATTTTAAAATAATCAGTTTCCATTTTTTCGGCGAAATAAAATGGGGTCGCGTAGGAGCTATACAAAACGTCGGAACAAAGAAAAAAAACGTTGTACATTTATATTCGAACTATTCCAAAAAGTAAGGTTAGTTACATTATAATAGTGGCTATTAATCCGTTGCGAGACATTAATTCAGCAACCCCGATAGAAACATTTTATGGAGTAATTGGCCATACATAGGGCCTGCAGAATTCTTAAAAACCCTAAATTAGGCTTCATAGACACTTTTATTATTATAAAGTTATGCCATATAAACGAATATTTCTCCTAATTTAGACCTATCAAGACGAAAGATACAAAATAGGAAATTTTCTCCTAGCGTAACCTAATACGGGTTGACTTATAGGTCCAATTTTTTTTAAGGCCCAAACCACAGGAAATCACGACCTTTAGGAAACATATTTTACTGACGCCATATTTTTTTCAACATGGTGTATTATTTTCAATTAATTTTGTTAGATTACTTGTAACACTAAAGCAACAACAAATATATTACAAAAACCGAGCACAGAAACGAGCTAACTTACTCGTCCAAGCACTAAATATTGGCTACATATTAAATTTTTGGTATTTTCAATTTTAATTTACCTTGTTTTTTTTAATTAAATGCCTTTTTTCTGGGGCGCGGTTAGTTTTTCTAGGTAAAATTGAAATCTATACGAAAATTTTTTAAGCGCACCCATTTTTTCACTTCACATCGATGAAATATTGATTTTTATAAGTATATACCTATCTATACCGGGTGTCCGCGAAAGGTGGTTCGCCCCTATAACTTTTTTGGCTTTGAAGATATTGGAATGAAATTTGGAGAATGTGTATACGACATAAAATTACATTTTTTGACGGGTAACTCAATTCTATGGCACTTCCGGTTTAACCGGAAGTGACATAAACTTTCGATTTTTAAATGGGACGCCTGGTATATTTTTACTTATTTTATCTCCACATGACATTCTAAACACAATCATGTGTCACTTGTCACTTTGTGTCACCAAAAAAAAATTTTTTTTTTCATTTTTTTTTTAAATCTAGAGGGCTATGAATTCGTTTAAATTACTAATTTTGTCTTATAATCTTGAGTAAAATACCAATTTACTCTTTTTTGTCAAAAACCAATCTGCTGTGTAAAATTCAATTTTTAAATTTGTATAAGTCATTTTTTTCAAATGGCAACATAGTGGTTCACCCGGTTAACAAAAGAGAGCATTTTCCTACGATTAATTTGATACCAAACACTTATGGGTTTTAAACAAACTTTCGTTTAAAATACTGGTAAAATATAACGCTAACATTTTTCTAAAATGAACGGTCTTCAGAGAATGAAATATTATTTAAATGAATCGAGTAGGCCTGTGAAATAAAAACATGAAGCTGTCATGAAAAAAAATTACGGCCTGTCAATATCTTATTGCATATCGCTTCGGCAACAGTACGTTATTGTTTAAAAACATGGAGAATAATAATATTTATACAAGTAGTGAAAAAGTTGATATGTTATTAGTTTTCGGAGAGTGTAGGCAAATCTCAACTAATGCTGCACGTCTTTACGCACAGAGATATCCAGATCGGCATCACCCAACCCGGCACTATTTCCCAAAAGTGGTTCAGCAAATGCGAAATGGACCTAATAATAATGAAAACATTAAATTTGTTGTGAGCGAAGAAAAAGAAATAGACGTTCTGGCATACGTACAAGTACATATCAACGCGTCCGTCAGAGAGATCGCGCTAGAATGTGATATTTCTAAGTCTTCTGCAGGTAAAATTTTAAATAAACATGGATATCACTCATATAAATACCAACTACACCAGCACCTGTACGGAAACGACAATGAAAGGAGACTTAGCTATTGTAATTGGTTTTTAGAAAAATATTTAGAGGATAACACATTTCCCAATAAAATTCTTTATACTGACGAAAGCCGTTTCACTAATTTGGGACATTTTAACAGAAATAACAAGCGATATTGGTCTCAAGAAAATTTACACTTGATGCAGGAAGGAAATTTTCAAGAACGGTTTGGTTTCAATTGTTGGGTTGGGATTTTAGGGGACAGAATATTAGGTCCTATAATTTTTGACGGTTCGCTAACAGGGGCAAGATATCTAGATTTTCTTACGCAAGAAATTGAGCAGTTCTTGGATGAGATACCGTTAATAAATCGAGAAGGACTATTTTATCAACAAGATGGTGCCCCCCCACACAACTTGAGGGCAGTAACGGAATATTTAAATGAATTATACAACGAAAATTGGATTGGAAACAGGGGCCCAGTTAGTTGGCCGGCAAGGTAAAACGGAATTGTTCTTAATTTATACCTTTATTTCATTTTAAAACTTTTTAGGTCGCCCGACCTTACGCCACTAGATTTTTTTTTATGGGGTACTATTAAAAATGAGATATATGATGTACACACGAAATGAATTAGAAAACAAAGTAAGGGCAGTTATTCATCGAATTTCACCACGACATTTAAGAAACGTTGTAAGAGCAACAAAAGAGAAAGTACGACTTTGTCAGCAACAAGATGGAGGTCATTTTGAACATCTTCAAAATTAAAGTTAAAAATAAATAGATATTATGTAGATAGTTATAATTGTTTGGTTATTTAATTAGTAGGTATAATGCATACTATAATTTTTAATAAATTTAAAAAAAAAAATTAAAATGAAAAAAAAAAATTTTTTTTTGGTGACACAAAGTGACAAGTGACACATGATTGTGTTTAGAATGTCATGTGGAGATAAAATAAGTAAAAATATACCAGGCGTCCCATTTAAAAATCGAAAGTTTATGTCACTTCCGGTTAAACCGGAAGTGCCATAGAATTGAGTTACCCGTCAAAAAATGTAATTTTATGTCGTATACACATTCTCCAAATTTCATTCCAATATCTTCAAAGCCAAAAAAGTTATAGGGGCGAACCACCTTTCGCGGACACCCGGTATACTACCACTCCATTTTAAAAATCAATAGCGGCTGACATGACATGTTCTGATTTAAGAACCCTCCTGCCTCCTGTGCTTTGATACAAATAAAAACAAAATACTATTTTTATCTTTTTCTAAAATTGTGGTTATGATTTTCTATAAACTTCATAGCCCATAACAGGACCAACATAGGCCCACATAGGTAAAATACGGGTAAAAAACACCTCTTTACTACCACGGAGAAGACTACTTGGCCTCGTCTATGAAGAACAATTCTCCTAATGAGAGGTGTTTCTTACCACTTTATTACCTTGGTTTTATTCCCCACTAGGTGATAAAGTGGTATAAATTACTAACTTCTGACTATTTAAAGCGGTCCGTCGAGCTTTATAGTTAAAATATTAGGTAAAAGTCACCTTTTTTAGACTATAATTGTTTGTTGACATTTCAAACTATCAACCGCAAAGTTTTGACCCTACAGTACAGAGCAAGATAATTTTATAAATGTCTAGGGCACTAGTTTTAAAAATCTCAAATTATTAACTGAGAAAATAAACTCCTCCTATAAAAACATGCGAAAATGTATATCCACATCACAGCAGCCTCAGCCAGTTAACAGCGACGGGGGTTATGCTAGACGCGCTCTCACCTCAACTGTTGCTTCTAAGCTGTTTTTATAAAAGTCGTGGAGACACAAATAACAAAATCGCCAGCTGAACTGGCAAATAAAAGAATTGTAATTATTTATTTATTGCCATAATCTCATAAAAATGACTAGCACTTCACTCTTCTTAAATTTCTTTACAATAGATGCTTCTGATAGTCTTTGGAATTTGGAAGTGTATTATAGAGGGAGCTGCAGAAGCAAAATGGGCTCTTACGATATGATTATGTTTTATACCCTCACATCTAAATTTTATTGGAGTGTTGACTGCACCAAGAATTAAAATACTGGACAGAGAAAAAATTTTATAGTGCTGAAAAGTTTCTTTGCAAGATTCAAGTCAATTTTTCAAATTATCCTTTTCTGCAAAACAAATAATAATCTTTGTACTTAGTTCTGTTGATTGACTACAGTAATTCACCAGATAGCTTAAATGACTGTAGGCTAAGGCACAGTCAATATTTAGTAACTGTTTGCTGGGAATTGGAAGAAATACCAACATTTGCTTCCACGGAGTTATCTTAATGTTTCTAGAAGTTTTGTGACACGCTAGGAAGATTTTTACTATTGGGATATATTTTTAATAGGCTATTGGAGCTGAATATCATAAACTCAGTTAAGTATAATGAAAAAGCCTCAGATATTCGCAAAAATTTTACTAGTAGGTACATTTATCTACCTTTAATATATTGTTGAATATCTTGTAAAGGCTTAAAACCACAAAGAGCTTCAAATGTAGTTAAGGCTATTGCTAGTTCAGGTTTGTGATTGGGGTCCTTATAAACATTTGGAAATTTTGAATGTAATTCTTTAGCATGTTCCTAAAAAGTAATAGTAACATATATAATTTTCGATATTTCATCAAAAACATTTATTAGGAATTGTAAAACTAGTATTTTTTGATTTCTCTACTGATTTATCATTTTGTAATACTCAATAATTGAAACTCTTAAAATGACACAACCGAGGACACAACTAAAATTACAAACTTTACCTAATACCTACAAATTGCTTAGTAAAAGGTGAGATTTGTAATTTTAAATACCTAATAAATAATTAACAATATAAACCTGAACCTAAAATGGTGATTTTGGAAATTAAACAAAACTCGCAGCATTTTTTTAGGTAAGAAAATGCCAAGTGCAGGATGCCAGTGTACACTGCTGTTTAAATATGTCATTCAATTAATACTTAAACTTGTTTTTCGAATTACTAATCTTTACTTCAAGATACCTACACCAATGCATGTTACAAATTCTGTAGAAAATGAACATACTGATCCACTAAGTATGCATTGATAAGCATACAGTTAAATTTTTACCTTTGATGGATGAGCTTGAATAGACAAAGCCTTATTAACTGATAAAACCTTAAAAAGGAATGGTAATTCACCAAATTGCTGAACAACTTCCTCGCCCAAATATTCTGGGTGTTTTGAAGTAAGATTGGCTAAAGTTTCATCTAAGTTTTTCACAACCGAAGGTGCATTAATGTGAGTTCCCATCCATAATTCAGCATAAGGTAAATTTTCATCTATTATGAAATCCAAATTTGAGCTTTTTAATAGCTGTGCAACTTTGCTAGATGATCCTTTTTTCCCCCATTCATAGTTTTGTGCTTTGCAGATTAACTCCATCTCCACAGCATAAATAAAAAGTTAGATTCAGTCAGATTCACCGAATACTTACAGTTATACTTATAGGGGCTATAGTATTATAGTATATAATAAAGGAATCGAAAATTATAAATTTAAAAGTCATAAACCCTCTGAGCACTAACCTAAGATTACTCAATAATTAATTGACATTTGTCAGAAAGAAAATAATATGGAATCATTTGGTACCAGTACATCACAGAAAAATGATAGGAGCTATAGGTCGACGTGTGCCCAAGCTTGAAAGTGTACATATTCCAGAGGCCAGAGCATAGACAATTTAATTGTCTATGGGCCAGAGGCGATTAGTTGATTACTGCTATTTTTTTTAAATGTTACCTATGAATCAATTGCGTCACACTGGTCACATTTTGTAGGTGTTATGTGACACTGATGCTGTTAAATGGGAACCAATACAGCAAAACCACCCCTCGTTGAAGTTGATGTCACAGAGTAATAATCGGTCTAAAATTTTGGCCTTAGTTTTTATGTTTTTAAAGGCTCGTCCTGCGTTTTCGATTATATTGCCACTACCAAAAATCAGCTGTTTTTCTATTTTTTCAATTTCTCATGTCTCATATTAATAGCTTATAAATAATAATTTGATTAACCTATCAACAAACCCCTCTTATGATTGGAATCTATGTATTAAAAAGAAATGTTTACACGATTAACCCCCGGTTTAAAACCATCATCAGTGTCTTGTATTGTTAGATTAGAGCTGTCCAAAATGGTGCGTTTGAACCAAAAGTTTTTTTCCAAAAATTTTAATAAAAACGTTTCCTTCCAACCTACAAGTGGCGATGAACATAAGAAAAAAGAACCATTGGTGCCCAAAATAACACTTTTAAGTGGAACGGATTTGAACATAACAACTTTAGAAGATGCTGAAAAACGCGCTAAACGAAGAGATCTAAAGTTGGTAAAAATTGTGGACATTGATACCAAAACACAACGCCCAGTTTATAAACTTATGACGGGGGCGGAATATCATGAAGAAGACTTGAAGCAACGCTTAATCAAAAAGACTGAAAAACAGAAGAGCCCTTTTAAAGGAGAAAAACTCCTTACAGTTGGTCAAAATATCTCTATCCATGATTTAGAAACTAACTGTTCCAAAGTAAAGAAATGGCTGGACAAAAATTATGAAGTAAGAATCGTTATTAATGGTGACATCCAAAATATTACTAAAGCTGTAAGTAATTTATGTTATCAATAGTTACCTAATGCAACCAAATGTAGGTACCTCGGTAGGTACTTACCTAACCTGTAAATTTTAAGTTTAAATTTAAAAAGTTTAATTTTACTTGAATAAAACAACTGACATGAACTAATATGTCTATTTGATTAAGCATAATATCCTAAATAACAGTTTCTTAGACTTGCCATTTTTTCATCAGACAGTCCATTTTTTTCAGGGCATCCTTTTCTGGGGTCCGTTATTTTTAAAACTTAGAATTGATGTTAATAATATAATAACATTACCTTCTGGTATTTTAAGCGCCAATCATATTTTAAGGCTACAACGGTTTTAAAATACCTAAGTACTTCATTTATATTTTTACCATGGATATGGCATAAGCAACTGTTTTTACTAGCTAGTTTTAACAAAATATAATTTTCTTTTTTTAAGTTGATTTGTTATCAGTCCCCACCGAGGTCCCCACCTACTGTATGTTAGGTAGGTAATACATATTGTACAAAAACGTAATTTATGAATGCTTTTTGAAATGATTTAAAAATTATTTCTGTAATTTTATTATATTGGGGACAAAAAGTCAGTAAGGATTACACTTGGTAGGCATTGTTCTGTTAATAATGGACCTATCTATAGTCAGTGACCAAAACTAAGGGCAGTGACATAGTACAGTTCACATATCTACATCATATGTGTCACTGATTTTTTTTTTTATTAGGTAATTTATTTATTGCTGACCCAAAAACAGTAAATTTACTTCACTGGTATCAGGGCCTACTTTTTAAATTAATACAAGTTTGTTACAATTTACAATCCTAGGTAGGTATATCATAATATCATACTTTTTACATTAATAGAGGTTTGTTACAATTTTATATCATAATATCATTATTCTAAACAATTACAAATTTAAACTGATTGTAGATAAGTTTTTAGGTTATGGCAAAAAAATGTTCATTGTTCTCGTATTGAGTACATAATCCGGTATAGAGTTATAGGTCTGTATACTCCTGTATAGTGGCGAATCCTGAGCTTTCAAAGTCCGTGAATACTGATTTCTTAAATTTGTGGCATTTCTTACATAATGGTCGTGATAGTTTTTTACTTGTTTTGTTGATAAATTAGATTTAAGTTTATTATTAGCTAAGGTAATGAACCATTAGCTGTCACTGAATCAATAGTTGTCAGTCCTAACGAAAATGGCTCATTACTAGACCAAAGAAGAAAATATTTGTATTCAGATATCTCTTTTAGTTTTATATTATTTCGTATTATTTATTAAGGTACACTTGAATATCTAAATATCACATTTTGGTTTATTTTTTTGTTTGATAATCATACAGGGTGTTCATTTGAAAACTTCCCACCTCGATTTTCCTGCTTTAAAATAAAAATGTGAAAAATCGTTCGGACCCGTCGATTTTTATCTCGAGGGGGACATCTTTTTCGTATATTGTCAATCTTGTTACTTCAAGCCCCTAGGAGGGAGGGGGGGGGGGGGGGGGTAAGATCTAAATCTTAAATGGATACCCCTATTTTATATAATTTTTTTGGATTCTGCATAAAATTCTGAACATTTTTTAATAAAAGCATTATTAGTCTATACTTAACAGTTTCCGAGATATTGACTCTTGAAAAATGACATTTTTGAAGTTTGACAGCGTCTAGCTTTCTAACTGTACGTCTTAGAGCAAAACGGCTTACATGTCCCTATCCTCGATTTTTATTATCTTTCCAATAGTGTAAACTTTCGGTTAAACCGGATGTAAGAAATATAGTACTTCCGGTTTGACCGGAAGTTGACACTATTGGAAAGATAATAAAAATCGAAGATAGGGACATGTAAGCCCTTTTGCTCTAAGACGTACAGTTAGAAAGCTAGACGCTGTCAAAGTTCAAAAATGTCATTTTTCAAGAGTAAATATCTCGGAAACTGTTAAGTATAGACTAATAATGCTTTTATTAAAAAATGTTCAGAATTTTATGCAGAATCCAAAAAAATTATATAAAATACGGGTATCCATTTAAGATTTAGATAATACCCCCCCTCCCTCCTAGCTTGAAGTAACAAGATTGACAATATACGCAAAAGATGTCCCCCTCGAAATAAAAATCGACGGGTCCGAGCGATTTTCCACATTTTCATTTTAAAGCAGGAAAATCGAAATGGAAAGTTTTCAAATGAACACCCTGTATATATGATTGGTTATATTATACTGTGGTTATAAGTGACAGGAGAATTATTAACTTTCAAATATCAAATATCAGGACCAAAATTATCAGTCCTAAGTATAGGATTGCTTTGTTAAAAGGTTACATAAGCAGGTATTTGGTCCAAAAGTTTGTAACACATTGAATTTATATTTTTCAGGAGAACGTGTACCAACTTTTGGAAAAAAAACTAACTGATTATGGGAGAATTGTTCAGAAACGACAAAAAGGTTCCGATATAAAGTTTCAAGTGTTGCCCCCTAAAAAAAGTACAACCGATGATGAGGACCAGAAACAGGGTGCATCAGGTAATTTAATATGACTATATGTTGGATTTGGATTATGTTGTGTACTTTTGACTTGTAAATATTATTTTTACTATAATTTGTACAAAAAGATTAAAAATAAATAATTATATTATTTATGATCGTTTGGAGTTTGGGAGAGTGGCCATGAAAGTGCCATTTATGTTATTTATCTGTTATAGCTACACCACGCTAAAAATTATGACTTTCAACTAAAAACGGAATTTGGCGAAAAAGCTTGG
Source organism: Polydrusus pterygomalis (assembly GCA_963969555.1). Classification (NCBI taxonomy): domain Eukaryota; kingdom Metazoa; phylum Arthropoda; class Insecta; order Coleoptera; family Curculionidae; genus Polydrusus; species Polydrusus pterygomalis. Next base: position 30,919,234 of record OZ018379.1, read on the forward strand.
ACGTCACGTTATTATTGAATTTGCAGTGCCTTTTCTTCAGATTTTCACCATACTTACACTATTACCTTCTTCCAAAATGTCCAACATAATTAATAAGTAAATATAATAAAGGAATAACGCAAAAAACGGCAATTTTCCCTCTCTGTAACACCCCATAGCGCCTGTTGATCGATGAGCTTAGGGTACAGGCGCGTATTTGAGGAAGGGGTAATGGGGGTAGTTACCCCCCCCCCCCCCATGAGCCATTTTTTTTTGCTTAAAATTTTTTTAAATTGGACAGATCAGACAGGTGGAAATCGAGAGCAATAAATATTGTAGTAAAATATATTTTTTTAAATAAATATTTTTGAGTTTCTTGTAAAAAAAACTGTATCATTAAAAAAAAATTTCATAACCCCCCCCAAAGATCGAATCCAGATACGCGCCTGTTAGGGTAAGTTCTTTGTTGTCAAAAATAATTATTGTTACTGCTTCCTAGTAAGCTTCTTTTCAGAGACCGACCGAAGATTCGGTTTCGGCTAGTTTCGGCCAAAAAATCTAGTTTCGGTTTCGTTCAAAAATCGGCGGAAACTTCGGGTGCGCCGAAACTCAGTGTTCGTGAATTGTCGCGCACCGTTCTGTTAACTTTGGGTGAGTTCGTAGGCAGTGTTGTCTATATAAATAGATATCTGTTACATATTTCAATTATTGTTTTTTATTTCATTTAACACGAGTTCACTGTCCGTATAGGTATGTGTAAAAAATACCTTAGATTTCAGTAAGTATACAATAGAATTTTTAATATGTATAAATAAGTTTCGGTTTCGGCCGAAACTCAGACCAAGATCGAAGATTCAGTTTCGGCTGAAAAGTCTTATTTCGGTCGGACACTACTTGTTTTTATAAGCTATATATTATACCGGGTGTTTCTCAAGAGACGTTCACCCCTATAACTTTTCTGTATTTATAGATATTAAAATGAAATTTTGAGTATGCATAAGAGATGAGTCTGCATTTATTGGCATGATTTTCAATTTGTTAGCACTTTCGGTTTGACCGGAACTGACATTGACTTTGGTATTTTAAATGAGACATCTTGTAAATTTTTACTTATTTGGGTTCAGAACATTATATGAGTGAAATAACACCTCACTTGTCATTTTTTGACGTGTTATAACATCTTTATGTTTATTTTTTATGTTCAATCTATAGTGCTACAAATTAATTAAATCTGTTAATTTATAATCAAGTAGTATTTATGAAATTTAAATTAATTCATAATAATTGAAGTTTCACAAGCGTTTAAAAAAATTAAATTTTGTTTTCTTGACGTTTACTCCATTTTTCCAAATGGAACGATGGTAGTTCACTAGGATATTTAAAACGAGCATTTTGTTTCCAATAATTTCATACCATACACTCCTATGCTATGCTAAATAAAATTAATGACATTACAAGTTATTACAACTTTAAATTAAGACCATATTGCTTATCAAAACCATTCCATTGATTTTTCAAAGCCGCCTTTATATTTCTTTAAAAAAGAGAGGGCGGCAATAATGCATAACGCTTTTAAATTTGCGATTGGGATTTAAGGCAAATTTTTCAGTGTCAATTTTAAAATAGCATAGGAGTGTATGGTATCAAATTGTTGAAAATAAATGCTCTTTTTAAATATCCTAGTGAACCACCATCGTTTCATTTGGAAAAATGGAGTAAACGTCAAGAAAACAAAATTTAATTTTTTAAACGCTTGTGAACTTAGAAAGTCAATTATTATGACATAATTTTAATTTTCATATACTACTTGACTATAAATTAACAGATTTAATTAATTTGCAGCACTCTAGATTGAAAATAAAAATAAACATAAAAATGTTATACCATTCATAACAGTTCAAAAAATTACCAGTGAGGTGTTCTTTCACTCATATAATGTTATGCTGAACCGAAATAAGTAAAACTATACAAGATGTCCCATTTAAAATATCAAAGTCAAGGCCACTTCCGGTCAAACCGAAAGTGCTAACAAATTAAAAATTATGACAATAAATGCAGACTCATCTCTTATGCATAATCGCAAAATTTCATTTTAATATCTATAAATATAAACATTTATAGGGGTGAACGTCTTTTGAAAATACCCGGTATATACATAACTATTTGCATTTTAATTTCTAAATACATGGTTTTTATTTAAAGGCAAAAATTGAAGGCAATTTCAAGGGACATCAAGAAAACATTGCAAAGCCTATTTTGATTTATTTAAAACTAGCGTGTACCCGGCATGCGTTGCAACCCGCTGGTATAAATACAAACCCGAACAAACCCGATATATTAGTACCCAGCATGCCACTTTCTGAAATTCCACCAGTGCGAAGCCGGGGCGGGTCGCTAATTATACATAAAAACCTTCCTCTTGAATCGCCCTATCTATTAAAAAAAACCGCTTCAAAATCCGTTGCGTAGTTTTAAAGATTTAAGCACATAAGACAGGATAGCGACTTTGTTTTATACTATGTTAAGATTAGAATACATATAGTACCAACTTAAAAACAAACATACCTTAACCGCGCCGTGAAAGTCCATGTTCCTAGAGGAAACGGTTTTTCCTTTATTATGTTTGTTTTTTGTAACATTATGGAAGAATGTGGTAGAGTATAAGTAGTGTGGTGTAATATATTTTTTGGTGAGGATATGAAGTATAATCAGTGTATATTCAATGAGAATGTAAACAGAACTATAGAAAATGAGCACTTATGAGCACTTTAAATGAAAATATCTAAACGTTTCCGCCAAATTGTGATCTACTACGTTAATCCTGGGTGTAGCTATAAACAAATAATCACCCTTTTGTTAGTGTAAGCCTATTATCACATCCTAATATGATAAGATCAAAAAAAAATCGTCCTTAAAGTAAGCTTAAAAATAGTGAATTTATTATTCAGTGACAGTTATTATTTCATGACAAGAATTAAGTTAAATAGTAGTACCTTATTTACAACATGCCTACGACGAAACAAAGTCAACTTTGAGGAAGATTTTTTTATCTTACGTTATTTCCTTTATTACTTTAATTCCTATCCATTCAAACTTTCTGTTTATTCGACGAAATACAAAATTAAACTTCAATTTTTTAACTGAAGTTGAACACTACATACTGCTCTAAATTTAAAAGTTGGTCTTAATTTATCTCTGCGGCTAGTAGTTACCGTAAAAAAACTTTTTTCAACCCAATTAGAAAATATTCAGAAATCCCCCATATTTTTCAAGTGGTTCATACTTTTAATAAAATATTTTTTCGTCGATAGATTTACCCTTACCTACTTTAAATTATTTTGTAATTCCTTATAGGACCAGGACCACGGTACGGTAATCTACTTTACCATAATATGGAAAAATAATCATCCAAATAGTTTAACCAAAAAAAAAAGATAAACGCAAACATACAATTTGATAACCTCACAAAATGGGGAACTAGCAGTCTTAGAGAATGATGGTCGCTATTTGTTAAATTTTAATCTCAGAATAGAAGTATTGTCACAATTGACGTCGAGTTTAATAAGTACGTTAAACTAGTGGTCCTTGTCATATTTATCTTGCCTGTTAGTATTAATCAAACACATGTTTAAAAAGTACAGTTACAGAATGGGCTAAGTGCATCCCTATAAAATAACATTTTAACAGCCTAGTAACGTTGGTCACCACAAGGCTTATTCTGGTTCCTTCTATGCCCATTTGAGTAAAGAATGATGGAAGACCCTGCTAAATATATCTAATGTTAATCGGCATGTAAGGTTTTTAACACATTCGCTGCCATGGCGGACACCGGTGTCTGATCAGCTATGATTTTACCACGCGACAGCAGACACCCGTGTCCGCTACATTTATTCAACGACACTGCCCAGCGGACACACTTTTCTATAAAAGTTTCCATATGAGGTGTCTGTATTGGCGCTGCGGAACCGTCCACTTATTTTGGTTTTTTGATTAGACAATTAATGTACCGGGTGGTCAAATAAGCGAGGACGTCGGCTTTATCTGGGAAACCATTAATCGTATAACTTTCGGAAAGATTTTTTTATGGGTAAAGTGGTCAAGAGAAATTGCTGGAAATTACTTTTAAGTTCCTCATTTCGCCGCAAGGGTACACAATTAAAAATTGTTTTTTTAAATTCTAAATGTCTCTGAAAATTTCCATATTAAGGTATAACTCTGATTACATCATTGAAAAGCTTAGACAATTCTGCATCATTTTGGTTTAAGGCTCATTGGCGTACCGACCTTGATAAGAGTGGGAGAAGCTATTGAAAGTGTAAACATTAAAATCGCTGTATTTTCTAAACGACTTATCCGATTTAAGCTTGTTTGGAAGAAAAAGGTAAGTACCTTCAGTTGTCGTATCCAATGGTACAAGATAGTTTCTAATAAAATTGCTAGAGGGCGCAATTTGTATTAAAAATTATTTTTTTGGCAATAACTCTGAAACGAACAAAGATATCGAACTGCGGTCTTCACATCTTTTCTTGCAAATTTCATCTACTTTTCGATTATGATGTCATAGTTATACCGTATGATTTGAATTTTCGGGATAAAATCGAAAAAACTGTTATTATTATAAATTGCGCCCTCTAGCAATTTTATTAAACACTATCGTGTTGGATACGGCAATTGAAGATACTTATTTTCCCCTTCCAAACAAGTTTAACTTTAGTGAAATCGGATAAGTCGTTTAGAAGTTACAGCGATTTTAATGTTTACACTTTCAATAGATTCTCCCACTCTTATCAAGGTCGGTACGCCAATGAGCCTTGAACCAAAATGATGCAGAATTGTCTAAGCTTTCCAATGATGTAATCAGAGTTATACCTTAATATGGGAATTTTCGGAGAAATTTAGAATTTAAAAAAACAAGTTTTAATTGTGCCCCCTTGCGGCGAAATGAGGAACTTAAAAGTAATTTCCAGCAATTTCTCTTGAACACTTTACTCGTAAAAATTTTTTTCCGAAAGTTGTACGATTAATGGTTTCCGAGATAAAGCCGACGTCCTCGCTTATTTGACCACCCGGTACATAGATTTTATAACCTGTGTCTGCTATTGTGTCCGCTATGGCGTGCATATACTTAATTTTTTTAAAATAATTTCTATACACGCCAAGGCAGACACCCAATCTATAGTACTTACTTATTTCAATAAAAATTTAAAGCGCTTTTTGTATTTAATTATTTTCTTTTTAGAAATGTAATCAAAATGTTAACACATTAAATCAGGTGTTGTAATATAATAAACAGATATAAATAAATCACTCCCTGGTTCTTCATTGTTCACAAAATACATAATTCTTCGGGTGCTGTTATTCATTTTTGCATGTGGCGCGTTATGGGAAAAAGGTGTCTGTTTGTTTTATTAAAAAAAAAAAACAGGCAAACAATACATCAAAAAAAAAACTGCTATACCCAATAGTCTTAGAATTGCCGTATCTTATAGGATTCAGCCTTGGCGTGGCAGAGACAATTTTTACAAATTTGGCTTGGCAGCGAATGTGTTAAAATTGAAAAAAGTTTTACGCCCCCCCTGGGATTTGAACCCAGAACCTCTCGATAACCGGTCATAAGATGTGAGTGTAGGTTAATTTATTTCTCCCGAAGTAATTAGACATGTTTGAAACGAGTTTTACTGGCATTTAGGATATTGCCAAATAGTAAATGGACAACATTTTGAGGATTTAGTGACGAAAACGTATTTTAATTAATTTGGGACACACCGTATCAATATTTTTTTATAAAAAATACCTCAACTTAAGATGTTGATACCCGTGTCCGAGCATTTTTCCAAAAAAAGATTATTGGATTTACTGAATTTATTCCAAGTTGCAAGCGCATACTGTATAGATGAAATACCCTGTGATTTTAAACCGGGAAGGGGGTTATTAGGGGAAAGGAACTCACTTATGACCATAGATCGTCAAGATTTGTTTTATCATTCATCCCAGTGCGTCGTCGACATATAGCAACTTCTGCAGGAATCCGATGTGAAACTCGTGAAAAACCTGGTGGACATAAGTATGCAGTTGACGTCTTGTCGACTTATTATGATAAAGATAATAAAATGTCTTATCTTGTTCTGTGGTCGTCGGTTTCATTCAACTGGCGATGAACCTGGTGGACGTTAGCATTTTGGGTCTTGTCGTAATAAAGAAATAGTACATACCGAAGAGGAAAGTGTTTCATTACTGTCGAGAGATAAGTGTTAGTTATCCGAGACGCGAAGCGTCGAGGTTAACTTTAATCTCGTGATAGTAATGAAAACTTTCCTCTGATGTTTGTATACTATTTTATTTACAACCCCACCGTTAATTGAAAATTAGATAATATTTGATTTTCTCAAAAAATGTAGTAAAAATGTCAAAATAAGACATTTATTGTTTTGACGCCAAACAAAAATATGCTGATTGAATGACAAGAATGAGGGAAATGAGTTAGGGAAGTGGAAGAAGGAAGTAGACGTAGGTAATGTGACACTTCCAAACTTTTAAAAATGTTGTAATGTTAACATTACATGTATGGTTGTAAATAAATTCATTTTATATCTTTGCTCGATACTTAGTCGTTGATTGGAATTAATAGCAATGCTCTTAAACTTTTAAGACATTGGTTTTCTGATTTAACTTAAGCCGATGCCACGTTTTAACATGATTGTAATCAGATAGCCTTTTGTGCTTTTATTACAAACCAATAAGAGGATAGAAAATGAGTCAAAAACTATAATACACAGTAATCTCATGGGACCGACGAAAACGGCTCGTTATAAGCGAAGTTCGCAATAAACGATGAACATATCAAAAATGTGGTATTTTTATTAATATACATACAGTACATATTATGTACATTTACATATAATGTGCATGCGAAGGTACATAAAACATTAAAACATGTTTTGTAATAAGTAGATGCATTAACAACTGTTTTTAAGAGTCTAATTTTAAAAAAATATTTTATTTTAGTTTGTTTTATTTTTGTGAAATGAATATTGTCAACTAAAACTCACAGTGGTCCGGTATATTTAGGATACTCGACCACTGTGCGTTGTTGAGATCGCAACCCACTGTACGCCAATCGGGGTCAAGTGCGTTGCAATCTCATCACTTATTTGGGTATATAATCTGGGCCAACTCAAGCTGCAGGCATCGGAGCCTACCGCCCAGTCAACTCGTCAATGGGTGACTATCCTTGACCATCGTCAAGTGCCGCACCCACTCTTCAGCTCAACAATAGGTGACAAGCCTTGACCATCGTCAAGTGACGCACCTGTCAGTCCGTTAACGAGCCTACGCCGAAACACGTCAGACATGCTGGTTTTCCTATTAGGGTGAAAATCAAGAAGATACAATAGACGACCATTTTATAGACTCCAGACTTTCCTTTCTCTACCGCTACGACCCCTACGAAGAGAAACTTCGTGACAATATCATTAATATGTAATTCTACTTCGGCTAATCGGTTAGGAACATTTTGCGGAGTATTTCGTGACTGAAGGAAATGGCGAACGTTGTCAATATGCTGAAGTGTCTCTGATGTGGTTGGAACTTGTCTTAATTCTGTTCTCACAGATTCTTCATCTTCCGCCTCCTCATCGTCATAAATACAAACTGAAGAAGACAGAAGCGGCAATGGCATCATCATTCAAGTATTCGACACTTACAAGATTATCATCAATATGGGGACAAATTCATTGAACTCATTTTCAGAACAAGGAAGATTGTCTAGAATATTGTTATCATCTTCCTGTCCAACTGTTTTTTAGCCATTCGGCTAATGGCAGGTCATCGTCTGAATCAAAATCATTTTCTACCTTCAGGAAACCACCGTATTGAAAACAATTAAAAATTGTTTGTTTTGCTACCCTCTGCCATGCCATATGAATGAAGTTTATTCCATCCACATCCAAATGATTACTGATGCAACGAACAGACGGCGCGGCGGTCGCCCACAGGCCCATATGTGCCATCAAAAGACTTCGGTTTTAGGTTCGTTATAAAAGAAAGATCGTACGATCATATCAAAATTTAAGGTTCGTTTTAACCGAAAGTTCGTTATAAAAGGGTTCGTTATTTGCGAAAAAATTAACACACGTGTAGTGATACTGTGTCGTACTTATAGATTTGGTTCGATATAAACGAAAGTTCGTAATAAGCGGCTTCGTTACAAGCGGACACTATTGTAATTTATGTTCGTTAAGTTTGAAAAAACTATAAGGTTCGGTTGAGATAGGAAGCTTCTGCAACTATGCTAATTGTCATTTTCATCTTTAAAGTAGATTAAAGTCATATTTAGGGGAAAGTGTTCCACAATGAGACATTCGCCATAACTTTTTGAACTTCCCACCTATTTAGTTTAAAAAATATGGCCGAAGAACATATTTAGTTGTGCATGTGCTCCACCAATTTTTACGAAATTTAGAAAATTCTAAGCATATTTAGTGACTTACATAGCTCAAATTGAGGTAAGTTTTTTTTTATAGTCGATATTTCAATTGGTGATAAAAAAAGTTTTTTGATAATTCAGAAATTGTTTGGGCATTTCTAGATTAGGATTCTGTATAAACTAGAGATGTTCAAAACTATCGAAATTTTTTTGCCAACGTCTTAAAATAATATCAAAAAAGTTCCACAATGAGACAGTTATTGGTTTTGTTCCACAATGAGACGGTGTCTCATTGTGGAAGAACATTTTTTAACGTGTGAGTATCTAATGATTTTCATTTTATTTTCATGTTAGGGTCAAAACTATGGCTCGTGGAAGACAACGAAAATCGAAAAAATGCTCTTTTACAGAGGACCAAATGAAGGCAGCTGTGCATATGGTTCTTGAGGAAAAATTAAGTTTACGACAAGCATCTGAAAGAACAGGCATTCAATTTCAAACGCTTCATCGCTACGTCAAAAAACAAAAACTTGCAGTCGTCAAGACCAGAGTGTTTAAAGAATATTTTAGTGAAGAGTCTGATAGGGAATCCTATCAGGAAGATACTAGGGGCTCCTCTGAAGATGCTAGTGATATTGAAGATGCCTTGGATAAGATAACTTTCTTGCACTGGAGCGACAACCAATCGCTGGGGACTACGTTTTAGTTCAATTTGATGAATTAAAAACTGTTGTCTTTTATATCGGAAAAATTGTAAATAAAAAAGAAGATGAATTTGAAATTTCATTTCTTCGTAAAAGTAACAAGTCTGACAATTTTTTTTTCCACCCCGTAACAGAAGATATAAGTCTGATCGAAGAAAAATAATACTTTCCAAATATTTGACGACTGGGAAAAACTAAGAGGCAACAGGCTCTAATACGTTTTGAACTAAATTTAAACTCATTAAATGTTCGCTAATATTTTGAAGGATTTTATTTTATTTTTTACTTGTCGGATTTATATTTTATGTTGTCCTATCTAGCAAAATAAGTTTTTTGGATACTGTTTTTTTCAAAAGAATGTTCATTTTTCTTTAATATATATATTTTTTTTCATATTTTTTGTATTGTTTTTTGGTCTAAAAAGTTCCGTCTCATAGTGAAACATTGTTCCACAATGAGACAAAAATAACGATTTAAAAAATCCCTATTTATTTTCTAAATCGATATATTAATAAACTTATTGCGTTAAATGACGAGGATTAGGAAACGATGAATTTTGTTTGATTTTAACCCAAATAACGATGAGTATTATAATGAAATTCTGGAATGTAAATAAACACAATATTATTTATTATAACGCATATAAATATAATGATTGCAACAAAACTGGATATCGCCAGCCAATATAAAATAATCACGTCGATAAAAATAACTTTTAACATTAGTTTCAGTTCAACAAAGATAAAAGTGATGTGTTTATACCACGTACCACAAATATCTTACTTGTTTTAAGAGATTTGTGCTTTATACAGTATTATACACGTTCGTTTAAGAAACTATTAGTTGTTTCTGAAGTGCAAAGTATCGTTTTATAGGTGTTTAATAATGTGAATTTACTTTGGAACTTTAAAAAAAAATTAATCTTTTGAGAAAAATATACGGAGGTAATTATTAAAACCCTATTAACTGTTAGTAATTCAGGAAGTGTTAGAATTAGATAGATAGATATGTAATCGGGTGGCGTTCTTCACCTCATCCACTGCGACCTTTTCAGATCTATTGTGGTTCCCTTTTTACGCTTAGAGGACTTGCTCTAGCTTTATCCTCTTGATTGTTCCTAGGATCCTTGTTAGCGGGTGCTTTACGTAGCTTTCCGCCTCGGGATATTCTAGTCCTGTTTGTGTGAATCTTGTCCTTACTAGTCCTTCACATTCACACAGGATATGCATGGGGGTTTCCTCTTTCTCCTGGCAGAACCGGCAAAGAGCGTCTTCTGCCAGACCCATGTTTGTCATATGTTTTCTAAGCTTACAGTGTCCGGTTAGCATGCCCACCAATGTTCTTACGGACTTCCTGTCCCTGCTTAGTAGGTCTTCTGTAAGCTTTGGCGATGGTTCTTTTATGAACTGTTTCGCCTGTCTCTGTCCTGGTGATTCTTTCCATGCCCTTATGAATTCCTCTGTAATCCATTGTTTATTGGCTTGCTTAACTGTTGCTTTAGCTATGCCACAGGACGGTTCTGGGCCAATGAATGCCATAGTCGATCCTCGTCTAGCAAGTTCGTCGGCTTTTTCGTTACCCGGGTGTCCGCTATGTCCTGGAACCCAGATCAGGGTTACCTTTCTTTGCTTGCTCAGATCATTCAGAGCCTGTGCGCAGTCCCATACTAGCCTGGAGTTTACCTGCATGGAATCTAGCGCTTTTAGCGTCGCTTGGCTATCGGAGAAAATGGCAATGGAGCGCGCTGCCTCGTTTTGCCTGTGAATTTCTCCGGCACAGTGGTGTATCGCTGTGACTTCCGCTTGGAAAACGGTGGTTTCTTTTGTGAGGCTAATTGGGATCATCGTTTTGGATTTTAGTCCGTAGATTCCGGCTCCCACGCCCTCTTCGGTCTTTGAGCCGTCTGTATACCAAACTGATTCTGCACCTATTGGTGGACCGTTCTTCCAGTCTTCTCTGTCCGGTATCACCACTTTATAACTTTTCTCAAAGTTGTATTTAGTGGGCATGGCATCGCTTGGCATCCCCATTATCGGGTTCGCCTTTAGCTCTCTTAGTATCCTTTGATATTCCGCTCCATGCGATCGGCCTATGGGCGACAGTTCTTGCCTTAGTCTATGGTTAACCGACCTGGCTTCTCCTTGAACGAATATGTGTAGCGGTGGTAGATTAAGTAGGACCTCCATCGCTGCGGTCGGAGTGGTTCTCATGGCCCCTGTGACACTGAGGCATGCTTGTCTTTGTATGCCACTTAACAGCCTAATAGCTCCGACTTGTTGGGTCTTCGGCCACCACGCCACTGCCCCATAGGTTACCATGGGTCTGATCACCCTTGTATACAGCCATAGGGTCATTTTGGGGTTCAGTCCCCAGTTTTTTCCACACATTCTTCTGCATCTGCCTAGGGCTATCGATGCCGTTTTGGCCGTGTTCAGGATATGTGTTTTCCATGTGAGTTTTTGGTCGAAAGTTATACCTAAGTACTTTACTTCCTTTGCAAATGTGATTTCTGTTCCCCCGAGCACTGGAGGTTTTAAGCCTTGTAGTGCCCTCTTTCTTGTAAAGGGGATAATCCGTGTCTTCTGGGCGTTGATTGACATTTTTTCTCTTTTGCACCAGTTATTCACTATGTTTAGGGCCATCTGCATCCTTTCTGAAATTATTCCAGCGAATCGGCCTTTGATGATTATTACTAGATCGTCGGCGTATCCTAGGCACAAGAAGCCTTCTCTAGATAGCCGTTGCAGTAGTGTTAGAATTAACAAACATATTTAAAAATCATAGTTAATAGCCAGTGGCGGATCTACGGGGGGGCCTGGGGGGGCCCAGGCCCCCCCAACTTTTTTTCGATCGATCAATAATTTATTCTGCCTTGTTCAACACACAGCAAACCATCGCCACATATTTTTTTACATATTATTATATTATAGGTAACATAAACTAAAAGTTCTAATAAACTAAATAACTGATAGTAATAAAAGTAAGTATACAATTGTATTATACAATTATAGAAACAAAAACACTAAACAGCAGAACAGAACGTTTTTATTTGGTTTTAAAGCGCCTTAATTGAAACGCCGCTCCGCCAAAAACCGACCGATACGAAATGCATGTGCAGATTATTCGCTTTTCTCTTTGTATGTTTATTTATAATATAAGTACCGAATTCCATTCCATTGTCATAATACCGCCGCGCCGTCGCGCGGCCGGCACCTTTGAGGAGTGTCGCGAGGCCCCGCACAAAGGAGCCGCGGGACGGCGGCTTTGGTGTTACAAGCGATGTCTTTATTTTTATCCTTTTTTGTATGAAACAAAGATAAGCCGAATTCGATCAGCGACCAATAAGCCGACTTTTTTACATTACGGCTCTCGCTTATTCGCTTGTGGTACTGTTGCCAGTGATGTTTATTTTATATTTAATTAAGGTAAGCAAGGACAAAAAATATTCTTTTGTTGTAATTTCTGGTATGAATATTATACAGGGTGCATGGTGTTATTTAATAAGTGTCCGATATTTTATAGGACGATTCCTTAAGGTGAAAAGTTCGTATAAGCTGTGCTAACAAGCTCTTCATTTTTGAGATACAGGGTAGTAAAAAATTATTATTATTTTTGTTTTTTGTAAATACCTTCGAAAACCTATAATAATTTGTTTGTACAAAAATTGGTATTTGGGGAATTTTCAATATGAGAAATTCAAATTTGATCTTAGTTTGGCCTCTAATTATAGGTGGCGCCACCTACAGTTTTTTTTCTCTTTTGGAGAGTCATAAGCCATAACTTTTTCGTGCATGTAGGTATGTATCGCATTTTCATTTTCTGGAAGAAAAACCGATTCCTCTATTACTTTCACGTGAAAATGGTAAGTTTATCAAAAGTCGCTACAAGCAGCAGTTTTCGAAATATAGTGATTTAAATTAATCAATAATCAATGCATGCATTTCTTATATGAACTTTTTACCTTATAAATAACTGAAACTGAGTAATCGTTCTGTAAAATATCGGACACTTATTGAATAACACACAAATATTATGTAATATGTAACTGGTAATTTGTAATTTGATCGCCCCTTAAAACGGGCGCTCGCTTGCCCTGCGCACCTTGCATGCTCGCTTATTGTTGCCCTAGACTGTGTTTTGAAACAAACTAAGTACGATATCTATGGTTTTTTTTATAGAAAAGATAATGTCGAAAAAACAGTCAAGTCTGCTAAATTTTTTCCGGAAAAATAATCAAGATCCTGATCCTAGTAATGGCTATTGAACATGAATCTGTATCGGATATTTTACAAGAAAATGACTATATGGAACAAATCCTAAATTGTTTCATAAATAGTAGTAACAGAAAAATGATGTTCCATAAAGTTTATTTCTCATTTATGTTTTTTTTTTGTTAAATTATAAGTGTTTTCTTTCTTTTTGTAAATTACCTATTTTGTAGTAGTCTATAATATCTGGTCTTGTGCTAATATAAATAAATTACTTGGGATTATTGTTTTAAAACATTAAGGATATAGGTTCTTTATTGTTACATTCTTAACGACTTTCAAAAAGTTAATTTTATTTGTACCTTATACACCATAAACCTATGGATAGATTAGTTTTTAATACATTAAAAAACTTCTAATTTAGTTTTATTTTTTGGGCCCCCCCAATTTTTAGGATGTAGATCCGCCACTGTTAATAGCAATAAAAGTGGATTTCTGTGCGATTTAATTGTAGTTTTTGTTTAAATGAATATTACTTTTTTCTTTTAGGAGTTAAAACGCTAAAATGCAATTTAATAATATAATATTAAGGATTATTATCCTATCATTTGCAACATTCACAGCTTTAGCTTACAGATTATGTGATATAGATCCATCAGAATTATCAGATCAGCCCAAAGCAAACAACGGAAAATACTTACTGGAAATTGATGGTAAACCAGAAAATTATGTCCCAAATTATAAATATAATAGTAAGTACTTATTTACAATTATTTGTTTGGGACCTGATGGCCAGCACCTGGGTGCATATATACAGGGTGGCCCTTTAGTGTGGCAAAGTACAATAGCTCCGTTACGATTTCAAATACATTAAAAATATTAATACAAAAGTTAAAGGGCAGTAAGTGACTTATAACGTAAAATTATTTTTAACTCTATAGGGTGGCTCAAAAAAGCGGAACAAGAAAAAATGTACTTTTTTCAAATGGAACACCCTGTATATTTTTACATTTTTAAATTCTACATAGAATTATAATTATTTTTTATTAAATACATTATAAGTCTATACTTTATAGTTTCCGAGATATTGACTCTTGAAAAGTGACATTTTTGAACTTTGACAGCTTCTAACTTTCTAACAGTACGTCTTAGAGCAAAACGGCTTACATGTCTCTATCTTCAATTTTTATTATCTTCCCAAAAAAATCAACTTCCAGTTAAACCGGAACAACTATATTTCCTGCTTTCGAGTAACATCCGGTTTAACCGGAAGTTGATTTTTTTGGGAAGATAATAAAAATTGAAGATAGGGACATGTAAGCCGTTTTGCTCTAAGACGTACTGTTAGAAAGTTAGAAGCTGTAAAAGTTCAAAAATGTCACTTTTCAAGAGTCAATATCTCGGAAACTATAAAGTACAGACTAATAATGTATTTAATAAAAAATAATTATAATTTTATGTGGAATTCAAAAATGAAAAAATATACAGGGTGTTCCATTTGAAAAAAGTACATTTTTTATTGTTCCGCTTTTTTGAGCCACTCTATAGAGTTAAAAATAATTTTACGTTATAAGTCACTTACTGCCCTTCAACTTTTGTATTAATATTTTTAATGTATTTGAAATAGTAACGGAGCTATTGTACTTTGTCACACTAAAGGGCCACCCTGTATAGGACAGTATATACAGAGCCAAAAATTGTAATATAAACTTTTTGAATAATAATAATAATAAGTTTATTTAAAATTTAATATTATAATACATATGTTTATGTTGTTTTCTATAAACTTATTCTTCAATCCCCTGAAGCTGAGCTTGATAGGGGCAAATCTTATTTTTTGTTTTAGTATGTATAATCATAAATCATAAATATGCACAAAAAATCAAGTTTTAAAGTAAAAATGTTAATTTATAGTATAAACGCAGCTTTTTTGAAGAAATATATTACCTATAATAAAATTATTAATTTATAATTTTTAAGTAAAAAATATTACTTATATAAATTATTCAGAACAATATTAATTAATTAAAGCATTTCTAAAAATATTTTCAAATTGTCTGTTTTTAATATCCATGTTTTTATTTCGACTTTACATTTTTTTAATGAAATCAATTTTTTAATTTTTGTTCGTAAATAACCGTTTAAATAAAAACATAAATAAAGTTGCCACAGTGGTTCTTTTCCCGTGCGTCATCAAAATCGTATGTATCAAATCAAAATTACGAGACAAAAAAAGTCAAAACTAGGTCTAAGTTCATAAAATGGACGTGCCTGCCTACCGTTTGACGTACCTACATAATATCCCGAAAACATATTATTTATTTTAAGTTTTGCCCGGCATTCTCTATTATCTAAAAGAAGTTGTCAAACAAATCACAACAAAACATTTAATACTATTTTTAAAGCTTAAAATATCTAGAAAAGTTTGGTGTTTTATTGACTTGAAATCGCAAAAGTCAAATTTTTGACATCCTTTCATTTAAGGGAATTTAGCCACTGCCGTAAACTTTTCAAAGAACTTTCACGGTTAGAATATTTAAAATAAATAAATTGGGTATTATAAAAATCCATAAATACTTACCGCCAAAACAGATGGTGGGTATAATTAGCTCTAAAAAGAACTATTTTTAGAAAAAGGAACAGTTGTAAGGCACACAAATTTACAAAATACGAATTAGATTGGCAGATCAAAATAAGGTTGACAATGACGTTCTAAAATACAACGGTACCTAGTCAACTAAACAAATAAAAAAAGTAATTAATTGACGTTTATAGTTTTATTCTTGTCTAGCACGTTATATTATTGCGGAATCTTGGAGACGTTCTTTTATGCTTTTATTCAAACTTGTTACTGTAATAAATAAGGATGCAGAGTTATTAACCACGTTGAGTCCTGATCGTTGATTGATGACGCATGGGAAAAGATATCCACTGTGGCTACTTTATGTGAAATGTCCTATGGACTTATTATATTACTTACTTATATATTATGGTTTTTAAATTGTATAAGGTTTTTATTTTCAAATATACACAATTTGATTTTTATGGATATAAAGTAAGGCAAGACCATTCAACCTAGTTGCGGCCATTGTTGACTGTAAATAAGATTTTAACAATCTTAAGAAAGAAAATGATCTTTCTAGTGTACAACTGGTTACCGGAATTGTTGCTAAAATTTTTAATATTTTTTTAATATTCGGAAAGTATGAATCAGTTTTTATAATTGTGTCAATTATATTGGTAGGTTTTTCGCCTTTCTGTTCCCAATATAGCTTCCATAACTTTAACTCACCTAACTTTGCACCAGAACAAAATATATCATCCTGATAAAATTTTATGGCAGCCAAAAAGTTTTCTTGGTTGAGTTTATCAAGGTAGGTAGGAACAATGTTCCATAATTCCGCTACATTATTGGAGTGTTTTTCAGAAAATCTAAATTTTAATTCAGAAATTAAATAATCTAAAAATGGTAAAAAAATAGACAATTTATAATATTGCTCTGTATTAGCAAATTCATAATTTGCACGATTTGTCTGTTTCTTAGTAGTTCTGGGCAACTTAATTTCGATATTTAAAATTTGGGCTGTGGAACAAATTTTTTCAAAAATCAAGTGAAAATAATTATCACTATCAGATCTTATTTCTTCCAATGCTTTTAAGACTAAATTAGAAATTTCATATGCTTTGCTAATATCGAGTTGGACACTTTGTAGTTGAGTAGATAGAGGTATTAATAATTTAATACAATAACTGATGGTGAAAAGAGATACCAAGAAATCAGATGTTGTAATGGCTGCTAAAAGGATACTATTGCCATTTTGTTCCGTATCATCTAAGAAGTCAATTAATGTAGGTAACATTTCCAAGAAGTCAATAATAGCTTTGTGTTTCTCTACCCATCTAGTTTCACACATGTTTTAAATTTTTTTAAAAGGATGGTAATGTTCTTTTGCTTCTTTGAGTTTGACAATAAACTCGTTCATTTGAAGAGCAGAATCTCTTATAAAATTGGTGCATTCTTTAAGTTTTCCAATAGCATTTCTTATTGCAGGAATACTACATGCCTGACATTTTTTTAGCTATCATTTTTTTCGAGGTCTTACTGGATCCGCCAGTGGTATAGGGTATAGGTACTGGAGTGATCACAAGGTTCCTGGTTAGGCGAAGGATAATAAATAAAACACTAAGTAAATTTGATAATCAAGTTTTGTCCGGTACCTATATTATGTATGTTTTTCTTATAGCGAACACGACGTCAAAATACTGAACTGCCTTTTTACTGCTTTTATTAGTTTATTAATTTCATTCATTCATCACAATTAATTATAAATTCAACCTTTTTTTTAACGTAAAACTGTAGGTAATTGTACTCAAAAGATAGTTATTTCGCCAATTTTTGGATAAAACGAAGAAGTAATGAAATATTGAGAAAAAAATGGTGAATGCGTCACTAGTGTTTGTTTTTAAATTTTAGTTAGTGTGAAATTGGATACCTACGTCTATGCCACTAATTTTATAAGATTTCTTATTACACTGGTGTCTAAGACAGCTGCTGAGGAAGGCATTACTTACCAAACTGGAAACTTTGAAACGGGAAACGATGCGTTGTCAAAGTTTAGTCCTTCTTGCCAAGATGCTGTTGTGGAGGCCAATACACAGCCTAAAAAGCAGGTAATAATTATGTTTTCTCTACTTATTTTAATTAGCTTAATTTAAATAATGAAATGTCGAAGAATATTTCAATTTAAAATATTTCTATTTAAAAAAAGGAGAAAGCTTTGACACGGGGACATTTATTAATGAAGACTTTTTTTATTGTGTTGTAAGATACTAAGTACCGTGCGATTATTTGCATCAAAGAGGCCCTTGCATCTAAGGACGTAATGCTTAGCCGTTGAGCTTAATACCTGTTGGGTGTCAGTAACTACCTGAATTAACAATCAATCAGTTATGCCGTCATCTTTGATTTTTGACAGTCGTTACAAGTAATTTGATTCATCGCTAATTTATTCAATTTCTTGAACAATTCACACAATGGGCTTTACGGAACAGCACAAGACATTCATGGTTGAAGCGTATTTTCGAAACGGGGTTAGAGTAAATGGTGAGTGGCAATACAATCTGGGTTTGTGCATGGACGATTTTCACGAACATTTTCCTAACGTTGCTTTTATTGCTGGGGATTTTTATCATTGCCTGAAAAGAACCGTGGCTGTGTTTAGGGAAACAGGTTCTATACAACAAAAAAGGAGCAGGAAGATCATCTATAAGAACAGAAGAACTTGTTGCAATCGTTCGTGAAATAATGCAAAATACGCCAACAAATTGTATAAAACGCCTGTCCCAAGAAGTGGCAAGATTTTATGGAACATGCAGGACTATTCTTAAGAAGTAGCTAAATTTATTTCCTTATACAGTGCAAGTATTCCAAGAAATACAAGCCGCAGATTTTGAAAGACGCAGGAATTACTCTCAATGGTTTACCCAAATTTATTGGAAAGAAATGATTTATTAGACCTGACATTTTTTTCGGATGAAGCCTGGTTCCACCTCTCCGGTTATGTGAATTCTCAGAATAAACGCATGTGGAGTAGTGAAAAGCCCCATTTTTTTTGTTGAGTCCATATTGCACCCTCAAAAAATTGGTGTCTGGTTAGCTGTTTCCCGAAGAAGAATTGTTGGTCCTATTTTTTTCCATGACACAGTTACAGCACAGCGGTATAGAGACAATATTTTGAATTAATTTGTGGAGCAATTACTTGACGACGAACTACGTTTTGGATATTTTCAACAGGACGGTGCGACCGCCCATACAGCCGCCGAAACTATTAACTACTTACGCCATTTTTTCGACGACAGATTGATCAGTTTTCGATCAGACATTGAATTCCCACCTAGATCACCTTGTTTAACGGTTATGGATGGATTACTTCGTTTTTCCTCATTTAAAGAACACTATTTTTAAAACACCAGTTGGAAATTTAGAACAATTACAAGAAATGATTATCCAAGAATGTGGTAACATTTCTCCATAGAGGCTGGTCAACACTTTCGAAAATATAAAGAGACGTGTGAATTTATGCTTGGAGCATGGCAATTTCAGCAATTTATGTAATTATTTTTCTTTTTCTATCTGTATATTATTCTTACTTGGTTAATTTTGTAAACAACAAAAATAAATTTGTATTTGTCTACTTATTTTATTACTCATTAGTTTGGCACATCATGTCCTAATATGAATTTGACAAAATTTTAACCTAGATTTGGTTAGATAAAATATATCGTCCCCATATCATTGTGATCTAAACCAAGCCCTCTTTGATGCAAATAATTTTTGCTCGCACGGTAGGATTGACAATAGGATGTGATAATAGCTACTTACTAAAAAAATATATATCAAATTTGATCGTGTAATAATTATTAACTTTTAATGCGTCTTCCATTTACTGTATTTTTTCTCTCTCGTATTGTTTTGAAACCATTTACGCGACGAACTGGTTGTTTCATTATAGCACAGAATATATAGCTTTGCGTAGCTATATATTCTGTGATTATAGGTTTCATTTACAACAAATCGCTTTGAAACAATGATGCTTTACACATTCCATTGTCACAACTGGATTTTTTAAATTGCTTTAAATTTCTTCGCACTTCGGGGTATAGTGCAACTAAATAATACTCGACTTCGTTTACTTATTTATAAGTTTGTTGGAGTATGCTTTAGTAATAGTGCCCAACATCGACACTACTTATTCGTGCTACATCCATCTGACGGTTATCGCCGTCTACTGGTCAAGTTGAACTTTACCTTTCGTTCCTTTCGTCGCATTCTAACTTCACTGATGAGCCATAATGTGACAAAACGCATCTAAGGATTGATCGGACGAAATGAAAGAAAAACTCGTTTTCTTTTAACTACATATAATAACCTCAAAAAGAATGACAAAATTACATTTTTATAAATTAGTTCTTTATTGAAAGGGGACAGCGTATTAACAAAATTTTTTTAACGTAACTAGTATACTTACCTACCTATTTTTTCTTTTGGGGCGTAGGTAGTAAAATCTGCCAAGAAAATAGTAAATGGCATACACTGCCGTACGAAAGTCGGGATACCATTAAAATAGAGGTATTAATGAAAACATGTTTTAATGCAGTTTTTATTTTTTTTATTATTTTAATACTGGTTTTTACCTATTGAATTATGGGACATTATTATATATACAGGGTCCTGCAATAGTGCGTCAGGCTTCCATAGCTCCTATACGAATTTAGTTAGGAATTTCATTCATACGCTAACTTATACTGTATCATACGGGGTACTTCAGGAAAATATTGTTCATATACAGGGTGGCCCAAAAAAGTGTGGTCATAAAAAGTTGTGATTTTTTAAATGGCATACCCCATATTTTTTTGCATATTTAGATTTATGCTATCGTCCTTTATAAATGCCTAAAATTTTGTTTGATTTGCTTCGGTAGTTTAAGAGCAATCAATTAAAAACTAAAAAAAAATTATTTTGAAGTTAAGGAAAAAATATCAAAAAAAACAATCTAAATAAATTAGTTTTTAAACCACGGTAGTAAGTGCGTTTATTTACAAGAGGTTTAAAGATACTATGGATCGAATAGTATTTATCTATTTTATACAGGGTGTTCATAATAGGGTTTCAAAAATGACACATTTTAAACCTATTTTACTCAACTTTTTCAAATGGAACACCCTGTATATTATTTCGGTATTTTATATAAAATACACAAGCAATTCTTTTTTATAGTTGAAGCATATAAGTTATTTCCAGCCGTTTTTGAAATAAATGCAAATTTCATAAATTGTGTTGATTAAACAGAGTTTATTTTTAAAATTAAGCGTAGGCGACTAGACTAATAATTGAAAACTACAGTAATTATTCAAAAAGTTTTCCATTTTGTTCTGTGCACAAGCCAACACGCTTTTCAAAAGATCTGTTTACTTCCCTTAACATTTCAGGGGAAATGCCAGCAAACACGTCCCTTATCCTTTGCTGCATTTTATTAGCAGTTGTAGGTGGATCATTGTAAACAATTTGTTTTACGTGTCTCCATAAAAAAGTCTAGTTTTGTAAGATCCGGCGATCTAGCTGGCAGGGGGGTCCGTTTCTACCGATCCATTGGTTCGGAGAGGTATTATCAAGATAATTTCTTATAATTTATTTGCCCGATATTACACTTTTTTTAAATGAATTAAAGAACTTGTCAAACTAAGTATAAGAATCCATGTTTTATTTCAAAGCCTACTATGGGTTTTAGAGATAAACCTTACTAATGAACCTCTTTGCTGGTATTGCAATTGAAATGTTAAAAGGAAAATAAATAGATCTTTTCAAAAACATGTTGGCTTGTGCACAGAACAAAATGGAAGACATTTTGAACAATTACTGTAGCTTTTAATTATTAGTGTAGTCGTCTACGCTTAATTTTAAAAATAAACTCTGTTTAATCAACATAATTTATGAAATTTGCATTTAATTCGAAATCGGCTGGAAATAACTTATATGCTTTAACTACAAAAAATAATTGCTTGTGTATTTTATATAAAATACCGAAATAATATACAGGGTGTTCCATTTGAAAAAGTTGAGAAAAATAGGTTTGAAATGTGTCATTTTTGAAACCTTATTATGAACACCCTGTATAAAATAGATAAATACTATTCGATTCATAGTATCTTTAAACCTCTTGTCATTAAACTCACTTAATACCGTGGTTGAAAAACTAATTTTAGATTGTTTTACCAAAGCAAATCAAACAAAATTTTAGGCATTTATAAAGCACGATAGCATAAATCTAAATATGCAAAAAAATATGGGGTATGCCATTTAAAAAATCACAACTTGTTATGACCACAGTTTTTTGGGCCACCCTGTATATGAAAAAATATTTTTCTGAAGTACCCCGTATGATACAGTATAAGTTAGCGGATGAATGAAAGTCCTAACTAAATTTGTATAGGAGCTATGGAAGCCTGACGCACTATTGCAGGACACTGTATACACAAAGTTAATGAAATTGTTGAGAAGTTTTGTAAAACTATATACGCGGATGTTCAGTGGCTTGCAGCCGAATCGTAGATGAGTATATGTGACCTAATGAGGAGGAGGGGGCTCCTGATACCGCTTGTCTAATTGCCAAATTGCTATCACATTAATAAACAATTTAAAAGATGATATAGTATCCGCGAAAATAATTAAAAGATAATATTGTGGCATATCGGACAAGTGTGTAACTATTTTTTATATTGGAATACACAGGGATCCAAGTTTAATAGTGGATACCCTGGGGCGGGTAGACCACGACGGCCGTTTCGTCCTTGTTAGGACTCTACGGGCAGCCATAACCCAAGCAATTCCAAGAACGACGGTAAAATGTACTATAAAAGCCTCTTTGCAAAATCAAGGCGGCCATCAATACACCGGCCGTAGCGCCATCCCAGCGAAATTAACTCCAATATAAAAGGCAGTCACACTGATAATAATCGAAAGATAGACAACTAAATAAACCACGAAGTGCATCACAATCCAGTATAGGGAACGCTATTTGCGTTTTCACCGAAAACATCTGCCATTTTGCAGACCAGAAAACAGATCAACGCTGGCACCCACTAGAATGCGCGCAATCCGTTTAAGTTTTGAGCCATAAAAATGTTTAAAAGATGATATAGTGTCCGTGAAAATAATTAAAAGAGAATATTGTGGCATATCGGACAAGTGTGTAACTATTTGTGTATTCCAATATAAAAAAATAGTTACACACTTGTCCGATATGCCACAATATTCCCTTTTAATTAATAAACAATGATTGTGATTGATTTTTAAGGTATCGGTAGTTTGGACGGCACCGCCACGAGAAAGTGGTTGTGTGATTATTCGGGCAATAATTATCGAAACTCGGGAAAAATGGTATGCCGACGGAGAATTCGAATATGATGGTTACCTAACGAAAACTCTATGCGAAGATTTAAACGACGATGAAGATGAACTACCGGAAGTGTTAGATTCTTGTTGCACTTGCGACGAAGCAAAGTACGAGATGGCATTTCAAGGAAACTGGATAAGAAACACTCATCCTAGAGGTAAATGCTGATTTTTGCATGTTATGTTGTTAGTAAACAAGTATCACCTATGCAGAACTGGGCAGTAAGTAGTTAAGCTACTTTTTTGGTAGCTTCTAAAAGTAGCTCGCAGCTGTTGCTTTTACATTATTTTTTTTAAGTATTCATGAAACCACTTTAAAAAGTAACTAGTTAATCGAAAAAGCTACGTAAGCTACTTTTGGTAGCTCAAGTTACCATTAAATAAGTTAAGTTACCTATTACAAATAACTACTTTACCGACATATTACAGAATTCGAAATTTCATGATTCTAGGATTAGTGGTTTAGGCTGGGTGCTGATAAATCAGTCACTTTATAATTTTATATAATAGTACCTATAGACTAAAACCTATAACTTCTCCTGGTTGCCTCTAGACATGCAAATACTGAAAATCGTTCCGTTCAAACGCTACAACGAATAACGAAACCATCACTAACAGGTATTTGTCGGAACCATTAATGCACCATGCACATTTAAAAAATACATTTTTTTATTCGGCGCTTTGAAAATTTTAACCCCAGTAATTTCTTATATATTGTAGCAATGATCTACGTACCTAATCAATGATCTGCTACCTATATTGTAGGGTTTCCTGATGACTTATGGACAACAAGATTTGGCGAAATCATCGGTGCATCTCATCAAAAGCATCACGAGATTTGGGCAGATAATAAAATAGCAAGCACCGCTCTTAAAGAATTAGCATTTAATGGTAGCACAAAAACGTTGGAATCGGAACTAATCGGTAAGAAATCCACTATCTTTTTAATAATTATTATACTACCCTATATGCCTTCTATTTTTATCTCCACAATCCAACATAATCAAAATTTTTGCGGGTTCATCTTCAGCGAGGCGCATTTTGGATGTAATACCGTGCGAGCAAAAATTATTTGCATCAAAGAGGGCTTGGTTTATCACAATGATATGGGGACGATATATCTAACCAAACCTAGGTTAAAATTTTGTCAAATTCATATTATGACATGATATGCCAAACTAATGAGTAATAAAATAAGACAAATACAAATTTATTTTTGTTGTTTACAAAATGATAATACTTGCACTTTATAAGGAAATAAATTTAGGTGCTTCTTAAGAATAGTCCTGCATGTTCCATAAGATCTTCCCATTTCTTGGGACAGGCGTCTTATACAATTTGTTGGCGTATTTTGCATTATTTCACGAACGTTTGCAACACGTTCTTCTTTTCCTACAGATGGTCTTCCTGCTCCTGTTTTGTGTTGTATAGAACCTGTTTCCCTAAACACAGCCACGGTTCTTTTTAGGCAATGATAAAAATACCCAGCAATAAAAGCAACGCTAGGAAAATGTTCGTGAAAACCGTCCATGCACAAACCCGGATTCGAAAATACGCTTCAACCATGAATGTTTTGTGCTGTTCCGTAAAGCCCATTGTGTGAATTGTTCAAGAAATTGGAAAAATTAGCGATGAATCAAATTACTTGTAACGACTGTCAAAGATGACGGAATGACTAATTGATTGGCAATTCAGGTAGTTACTGACACTCAACAGGTATTAAGCTCTACGGCTAAGCATTACGTCCTTAGATGCAAGGCCCTCTTTGATGCAAATAATTTTTGCTCGCATGGTATAAGCAGAGCAAAAGTCAAATTTGATTAACTTTTACTGACATTTTTTGACGTCTCAAACCTAAATAGCAAATTGTCATTGTCAATGCCTTAAAGATTGTGACTAGCTCAGAACGTTGCTAAATCGAGAAACATCAATGGCGCATACTAGCATTAAAGTGTTAATATTTCGTAATTTATGAAAAATGTCTTGAATTAATTGTAGAATGTAGAAAGATACAATATGTTCCATTAAAACATTAAAAGTTAATACACGCAACATTTTTATGATTTACCAAAACACATTTTTAAAGTAAAAAAATTACTCAAAAAAATGACCTTGTCGGACTTCCATTGTCTTTATTTTGTTACTGAACACAAACACAACGTTTCGGTTAGTTAGTATCTCTAACCGTTTTCAAGTGTAAACTAAATTATAGTTCTAAGGCACTGTCTTAAATACTATCCATGTGCAATGAAGCTCCGCCTATTATTGGAGTGTGAAGTTTGAGCTGTTGGTTTTGGACAAGAAGAGGCTTCCAGATATTGGGGATATCTATACTTGGTTTACTAAATATATACTTTGATTTATGAAAACGGCTTCTTTGAATTTTCGTTTTCTCCAGTGCTGTTCCGTGTCCAAAACCTTGGCTTCTGACCACTGGATATTATCGTTGGTTAGTCCATGAATGTTCCACTATACCTGATCTTGAAGTTTCACCTCTTTGAGTATGTTTCAGATGTTCTTTTACTCGTACGGGAAGAGGTCTTTTTGTTTCTCCAATGTACGATTCGCCACACTCGCAAGACATTTAATAGATACAGTTTTTTGTGTTTTCATTACAGGGGGTTTTCCTTTTGTAAGAAAGCTTCTAATCGTATTTCCTGATTTGAGGGATGTTTTGATATCATAGTTTTTGGTTCCTTCCAATCTTTTCAGAAATCCCCTTGACATGGTATTGTAAGAAATGCTCGCTCCTCTTTCGAACATCTGAAACATACTCAAAGAGGTGAAACTTCGAGATCAGGTATAGCGGAACATGTATGGACCAACCAACATAATATACAGGGGTCAGTGGACATGGAACTGGCACTGGAGAAAACGAAAATTCAAAGAAGCAGCTTTCATGAATTGAAATACCCATATATTTAGTAAACCAAGTATAGATATCACCAATATTTGGACGCCTATTCTTGTCCAAAACCAACAGCTCAAACTTCACACTCCAATAAGCACGTAGGCGGAGTCATCAAGCTTCATCGCACATGGATAGTATTTAAGACAGTAGCCTTAGAACTATAATTTAGTTTACACTTGAAAACGGTTAGAGATACTAACAACCGAAACGTTGTGTTAAGTAACAAAATAAAGACAATGGAAGTCCGACAAGGTAATTTTTTTTATATTACTTCATTGTCCACCACCTTCAAACAAACACTAAAAAATGAATGTTTAACTGTTATTGAAATTAAAACTTTTCGTAGGAAACATAAGTACCCTACATACTATAATAAAGGCACGAGGTTTGTCTTACCCACATATCACATCTTCGTCGTATACAATTTTTAGAGTTGATAAGGAAAATCACTTAGTGTCAGTGGTTACCAAAATGATGCCGTCCCCCGACTGGATTGTTGGTAAGTAAGAATAGTGTAAAATTTTAATCGTGGAGGCTCTCTTATTCCATAGATCGATAGACGATAATAAATATACATGGTGTTCTTAGAGTACTTTTGAGTGATGAATCTCTAGGGATAGTATTATAAATTTCCATAATGTCCACTACTGGGCCGACGAGAACCATCATGTTTGATACAAACCAAATCAACATTGATTTTGATAAATATCTGGATATTATTGGAAACCATTTAATTGGTCGTTATGTTATCGATGGACCATTAAATAAGGAAAAATATGTTGATGTTCCGCCACGTTTTAGCAACGTCGTAATAAACTATTTAAATCATCGATTTCCCAATCAGTCGATAGGTCGGGGTGGTCTACATTTTTTGCCACCTCGCTTCCCAGACCTAAATCCTTTAGATTTTTTTTTGGGTTATCTCAAAAGTATAATTTATTGCATTACTTAATTGAAGACTAGTGGATAAAGGTGTCATGTCACATTTTTAAACTTTGAAGTTATTAAATAAAACGCGTTATGACTTAGAACTTTTTAAATTATTATTTAATTTTATTTACACCGCATAAATTAGGTAAAATTAACTAATTTTATTTGGTGCATTTTAATAATAAAAGCAAATTCATAGTTTTTTTCATAGTGTCATGTAGCAAAATTGTAACATGACACCTTTATTCACTATACTACTATACGATATGCTAGATGTTTGAGTGACTTAACACCTTTATCCTTAAAAAAATCTTTTATTATGAAGAAAGCTGCATTTAAGGTTTACTAATAGTAAGATCTATACCAGGGATGCTCAAAAAGTAGAAAAGTAGTTTAAAAAAAATGCGACATAACACGTTTATCCACTTATGTCTTCAATTGAGAAAGTGTGTAGCTGAACGGGGTGCGCAAGTTTGTTGGCAGTTGTGGTGGTTTACACTGTCTTGCATAACTCTGGTTATAACCAGCTAAGTATATAGCATAGTGAATTTGGCGTTTAGCTTAAACCGGTATAACTTTTAAAGTAGAGGATTCTTCTTATATAGCATTTTTCATAGGGTAGTTTATGACTTAACACAACAGATGGCAGTGCTATTTCAAAAATGACGAAATTACGCTTGGTCAATTTATTTCATGTATATTTATTTATTTTATTAATACTTTTTAGGGGTATCGGGATTGGAACTATGTCTGTCGAATTGCTCCTGGAGACAATTTAAAACAATTAATTTATATCCAAGAGATGTTGGTATAGATAACGGTCTTTATTACACCGACAGTAAGCCATCCGATGATGAAACACAACCAATAACTGAAATAACATCATCTAATCCAGCCGATCCTAAATCTCCTTTTTATGATGAATCTGGGGAAAAAATGAAACCCATTGCCAAATTGCATTTCAAATTAGTAAAGTTGTATAGAAGAAACTGTCCCGAAGCTTCGAATGGAACATAAAATGATAATACGATCGTAATAAATTGTATGTATACTTATATGTTTAAAAGATATTTGTATTTAAAAATAAAATAAGCGTTTTCCTCACTTATGTTTTTTTAGTAGGTACCAACTTAAAAACAAACTGACCCTAAAAAAAGGGCGTTTGTACACACACCGATATGATCTTATATGAGTATATAGGTTGCACACGAACGTCCGATATTATCGGATCCGACAAAAAGGTTCTCCGACATTTTGTCGGACGGTCTGCTAAACCGGACCGATAAATATATACAGTTGCTTGGCGTCAAAGTTGTCGAAAAGCAAGTGTGTGTAGTCCTCATCTTCTCGTAGTTTGTAAAACATTGTATAAAACGCACCTTCCACATATCGTTCGGTTATTAGTGGATGAATCCAAAAGCGTCTGTTATTTCTACACTTTTGCAAGTACATACAGTGTGTCCGCTTGAGTTCTGTACATATGGAAAACTTTTTTAATATTAATTTTACAAAAAAAGTTACTCTTTATAAAAAGTTCTGCTTACTGAAAAAATAATATTAGACTATTCAAACTTGAGATAGTATGTACAGGATGATCAAAAAGTATCAAATCAAAATTGACCTACGAGAAAAGTACCGTTAATTTTAATTTTAGAGCAAAATGGAATAAGAAAATGTTGATTGGCATTAAAAATTATATCTGTTTCTACTCTTAGTAGACTATTATTGAAAATATATTTGACATTTCAAAAAATATAATTTTTTGAAATGATTTATAATTAATCATTGTATGCAATTCAAGCTAATAAACATTTATCAATTATTTTTATTCAAAGCGTAACCTTTGATTCTTTAGCCCTGTTTTGTAGTAATTTTATGACGCATTTAAATAATTATTGATAGAAACATGATAATTTATTTTGGAAAAATACAATTATAATAATAAACATTAAAATATGAATCATTAACCCCTCACTGCACATTTGCCTCGACATATCCTCCCTCCATTTCAATACATTTAGCCGTTCTTGCAGAACATTCTCTTAAAACATTTCTAATCATGGCAGGAGTTATATTTGTAATTGTCTCTCTAATTACCCTCTCTAAATGGTCAACATTTTGAAATGGCCTTTGTAGGTATACATTCTATTTTAAGTAGCCCCACAAGAAATAATCGAGGGGGGTCAAGTCCGGAGACCTAGCGGGCCAAAAAAGGTCAGAATATCTATCGATAACTTTTCCATTAAATAGGGTATTTAAATATTGTCTTACATTCCTCGCACTGTGGCATGGTGCACCATCTTGTTGGTCCGTAGTCTATCGGGTATTTGAAGTCCATGAATAAAATTAAACAAATAATTATTTAAAAAATGCAAGTAACGTTCACCCTTTAAATTTTGTCGAAAAAAAAGGTCCTATTATTCTATTTTTGTAAATTCCGCACCACACATTTGTTTTAAATGAGTACTGATCACGTGTCTGTATAGTGAAATTTGGATTAACTTCACTCCACCAACGACAATTTTGTGAACTTACAGTCCCGTTCGAGGTAAAGGTTGCTTCGTCTGTAAAAATTATATCTCTTGCCATGAAAGGGTTATTTTCTAACTCTCCTTGTATTAAAAAACAAAATTCTAAGCGTCGCTCAAAATCACCTGGCTTCAAGGTATGTATAAATTTTGGTTTGTAGGGCCGAAATTTATTTTCATGTAATATTTTTGAAATCGTAGTTTTCCCTAAATCATTTGGTAATGTTGACCTATTTCGCAATGATTTTTTAGGATCTTCTACTGCAGACAACATTACTTGGTTCACAGTTTCATTATTTGCAACCCTTGGTCCACGGTTCTTATTGTAGTTATTTTCCACACTTCCAAAGGTCTTGAATTTAGTCACTATGTTCCCTACTGTTGTAAAAGAAAGCATTTTATCAGGATATCTGTAGTTAAAAATTTCGGCAGTTTCCCGATACGTTTTGTAATTTGCACCAACAATTAAAATTATTTCAATTTTATCTTGCATACTCAATTTCAACGGCATATTTATCTAATTATTCTACCGATGTTTCAGACAAATAACATAACTGACAGTTGAAATTCAAATTCAGGTGGGAAATGGTGGCAAGATATTGCACATGCCATTAAGAATTAAGATTTAAACTTTTAATTTAATTTTCAATAATAGTGTACTAAGAGTAGAAACAGATATAATTTTTAATGCCAATCAACATTTTCTTATTCCATTTTGCTCTAAAATTAAAATTAAGGGTACTTTTCTCGTAGGTCAATTTTGATTTGATACTTTTTGATCATCCTGTACATACTATCTCAAGTTTGAATAGTCTAATATTATTTTTTCAGTAAGCAGAACTTTTTATAAAAAGTAACTTTTTTTTGTAAAATTAATATTAAAAAAGTTTTCCATATGTACAGAACTCAAGCGGACACACTGTATACATCCAATACAAAATAACATTTTTTTTTCCTTTTTTTAATGATACACGCATATTCGCTAAACTAGCTGATAAAATTGTTTAATACACCTGTCACTTTACAAACGAAAACGGCGTAACCTTTGGAAATGTTAGAAGAAGCTCTCATCAATGAAACAAAAATACACAATACTAACAATACTTACCAACAATATGTTAGACAAGCTGCAGAGGTATCAAAATAAGACTATAAAAAGTATTTTTCTTTTAAACTACTATACAACTAGCTATATTTATAAACATTATCCGTTCCTAAACATCAGACAATTAAAAGAACTAGAACAAACAAAACTAATACACTGTTTAGAAAATAAATTACTACAAACAAATGTAGTGTTGTGCAAAAATTTGGACCTTCATAAGTACAACCAGTGGCGTAACTACAGGGGGACAGAGGGGGCCGTGGTCCCCGGGCCCAGAGGCTCTTGGGACCCATCCAAAAGTAATTTTAAAGTCGAAAAATATATTGGTACGGTTCTTAAAATATTGTCTTGCGAAACCTAATTGTAATAAAAAAAATACGAAAAACAGGAAAAATTTTGGTTACCTACCTATCTATTTACTACCCACATTTATTTGGAAAATGTAGGTACTCCGCAAAAGTTGAAATCGCGATCTGTTAGCTGTTGAAGAAAGATGGTGGGCGGTTTCCGCAAAATAATTCTTTCCGGGTTGAATGATTTGTACAAAAAAAGTTCGAAAAGTGAAAGGACCTGGGTGGAACTATTTAAAATATGCTGCAACCGGCAACTGTGCTTGCCCAAAGTTCCCAAATTTGCCGACGAATAAGTTCTGATGAAAGATTATCAGATATAAAATCCTATTTCAAAACGCAAATATTTTATGGAACATTGGATATAGTTATCTGTCAGTTAAAACTGCAATTTAGGAGTTTACATGACATTCCAAGACTTTTTATACCGATTTTTCCTCAAAATATTCGGAACCTGTCGGAAAGTGAACTTGAACAGTTCGTTTTAAACTTGGTAGAAAAATATAATGATAATTTGTCAGTTGACCTTGCGAGCCAAATTGTGCAACTGAAGCTATCATTTGGCAATAAGCTAATTGAATTGAAAACTGTTCCGGATTTTGCAAAATTCTTATTAGTGGACAATTATTTGCCGGTGTCCGTTGCACAAGCAGAACGTTCATTTTCTAAGTTGAAGATTATTAAAAACCATTTGCGAAGCTCAGTGAGTCAACATCGCTTATCCAGTCTTGGTATAATATATTAAAATACGAAAAGCTAAGGCTTTGAACATCGACGACATAATTGAATCCTTCACTTGCGCTAAATCAAGGAGAAAGATGTGAAACATAAACGTCAATTAACTACAAACTATGTATGTTAATTTGAACTATCTAAGATATTTTAGTTGTTCGTTTTTTAACCAAAATTCAAACTTACAAATTCTTGGCGCCGTGGCATCTTTACCCCTCTACTGCCACAAGTGGCACGTAATATTTGCATCTTAGGTCTAGGCAAGTGTATGAATATGGTGATTGGGGTATCGTAATTGGGCCTCGCCAAACCACTCTGCCTCCAGGTCTAAAATCTGAAGTTACGCCACTGAGTACAACTTAAGAACAAACATGAACCTTACAAATACGTTCTCCAGAACCAAAAAGTGTCTGGACTCTCCAATTTTCCGAAGCATCCAGGCGTATAATGAAATACCGACAGTCATCATTAGTAAAGCAGCCAAAAATTTTAAAAATTATATTAAAACTAAAGACCCTCCAAAGAATTAAGATAATAATGTTACTTTGTGTGTACCGGGTGTCCCACTAAGAATAGCTCTCGGCCGTATCTCAGAAAAGGTTAGTCGTATGGCTTGAGAAAAAATTTTTTTTTAGTTAAAGTGGCCGTGAGAAATTGCTGGAAATTATTTTTCAGTTCCTTATTTCGCCGCAAGAGGGCACAATTACATTTTTTTTTTAAATTCTAAATTTCTCCGGAAATTTTTATATTAAGGTATAACTCTGATTACATCATCGAAAAATTTAGACAATTCTGCATCATTTTGGTTTAAGGCTCGTTGGCGTACCGACCTTGATAAGAGTGGAAGAAGCTATTGAAAGTGTAAACATTAAAATCGCTGTAACTTCTAAACGACTTATCCGATTCTACTAAATTAAAGCTTGTTTGGAAGTACCTTCAATTGTCGTATCCAGTGGTACACGATAGTTTCTAATAAAATTGCTAGAGGGCGCTATTTGTATTAATAATTATTATTATGGCGATAACTCTGAAACAACCAAGGATATCGAACTGCGGTCTTCACATTTTTTCTCGCAAATTTCATCTACTTTCCGATTATGATATCATAGTTATACCGTATGATTTGAATTTTCGGGAAAAAACTGTTATTATTACAAATTGCGCCCTCTAGCAATTTTATTAAACACTGTTAGATACGGCGATTGAAGATACCTACCTTTCTCTTCCAAACAAGCTTAAATTTAGTAAAATCGGATAAGTCGTTTAGAAGTTACAGCGATTTTAATGTTTACACATTCAATAGCTTCCCCCACTCTTATCAAGGTCGGTACGCCAACGAGCCTTTAACCAAAATGATGCAGAATTGCCTAAGCTTTTCGATGATGTAATCAGAGTTATACCTTAATATGGGAATTTTCGTAGAAATTTAGAATTAAAAAAAAAAATTTAATTGTGCCCTCTTGCGGCAAAATGAGGAACTTAAAAATAATTTCCAGGAATTTCTCATGGAAGCTTTTACTAAAAAAAAATTTTCCGCAAACCATACGACTAACCCTTTCTGAGATACGGCCGAGAGCTATTCTTAGTGGGATGCCCGGTACTATCTATATTTCAGCGACTGTTACTTAAAAAATATTGTTTTTGTTTTGATTGTATGTCTAGGCCTCGGTGCCAGTATCTCTGTAGTGATTTGAGGTCATAAATAAATAAAAAAAAATAAAAAATGTGTAAAGGGTACCTACTGGGGAAATTTTCCAAAGTAATACCACATTTTTATTAAAGTACGTATAATACGTTTAAACTTATATGCATGAGGATTTAAAGAAACCTAGTCCTGTATTTAATAACAAAAATATATTTAGGTAAATATAATATACCAACAATTTACTACCAACACATTTCTTACTTCCAAGTATGGCCACAATAGTTTTTATCGAGTTTGTTTAATCGGTCCTCCTAAAAACAGAAACACATTTTTGATAACATTGGTCGCTTACCTAGCATTGATTTAAATTGCCGCCTGTCTGATTCTCAATATATTGCTGATTTGGCAATCGGATAAAATGTTACAAGAGCCGTCAATGTCAAAATAAAACTCAAAATTCTAAGGTATATAGGTACTATGGAGGACTTGAGGTAGGAGGCCGATCGCAATGCATTGGATTCCGTCCCAAATTAGCATCGGTAATTCAGCTTTACGAGTTGCCATAAGATGGCGCTCGTGTTCGAAGTGGGCTATCAAATAAATGGTTTCTTATGGACGCGATAACTATTTTTATTTAAATTAGTTCTTTAAGGAACAAATAAGGACTTTTATATGAATTTACACTTACTTTGTTTTATACTTATTAGTAAACTCGGCCTGTATAAAGTTCCAACGATGCTTTGTTTTTAAAATACAGGAACATTCTAGCTAGAGGGTTTTACCTTTGGAGCTAGAAAGAGACTTATTTGGCTGCGTTTCATCTCTGAAGAAGATCCTGTCTTACACCCCGACACAAAGCAAACTCTACTTTTATAAATTGTACCATTATTCATTATAAAAATGGAAATTAATTACAATACAACGTTATTTGTCTTGTCTTGCCTTCAAACGTTATTTGTTATTTCGAAAAATAAAATGTCAATTGTCAAAAGTAAAATTTAAAAACTATGGAGGATCTAGTTTTCCATATTAAAAACGAAAAGAAGAAGACAACATCAGCCCACTTCGGACGCGAGAGCCATCTATCGGCCAATAGCGAACTAACCAAAAAACCGGGACAGAATTTGAAAATGCTGCCATTGTCGATCGGCCTCCTACCCTCTAGTTCTCCATAGTAGGTACTATCGTGCCGAGAAAAAACTGGTACAGCAAATTTGAAAAACTGAGGAACGACTTAACATATCTCCTAGACTATAAAAGGTGTCTAGAGCTGAAAAGGTAAAAATATCTCATTTTTAAAAAGTAACCAAGGTTACATAATAAAACGTTTTTTATTTTGCCATACGGGGTAGAAAAATAGTAATTTACGTTACAAGACCGGAAAGTAGTGTTTTTCACGTCGAGACAAGCATTGCCAGGGCGAGCCGTAGGCGAGTCCTGGAAGCTTGGAGAGACCTGGAAAACACTAATTTTCGGTTGGGTGACGTACAATATTTTTTTTAAGACCGACACTTCGATAAACTTACATTAAATTATTTTACATTATTTTTAAATGCGTCGTATGACTTCTCGTAACAGGCTTTTGATTTTACTGGCAATATATCATAAGTCGCTTTCCTTGCTGCTTTCAAAATTTCTTCTGAAATTTCATTTTCCGTGTCGGATAATTCAAAATCTGAATTCATATTTTTAAATTTGCGAACTCGCGAAACAAGTTTGACATAAACAACAAATTAAAAATCAACGAACTGTCACTCGACAATACATCGAAATGTTGTTGTCATAGTAACGAAATCAAGGTAGCTTGTATTATCAAAGAGCGATTGGAAAAACAAAAAACAGGGACCGGAAACGTCACTTTTCCGGTCTTGCGATCGGAAAAAGGTTATTTTCTAGACGAAAAACTGTCCAGAAAGTGTATATTTTTTGGTCGGTTTTAAAAAAAATATATTTCTTATTGTTTAAGTTTGAGGGACAAATTATAACTAAATTTATTAGATTTTTTTTAAAAAAGTCAAAAGATTTTATTTAAATTGTATTTAACATCGCCACAAAATAAAAAACAAAGATAGTAGGTAATAAAATAAATTTAATAAAAAAAAATAATTACAAATACAAAATTTGTCAAAAAACACACAATTTTTAATATTTGGTCATAGAACCGTTTCTGTTTATTACTTCTTGGAGCCTTTGTGGCATACTTAAAAGTAGGTTTCTGGCTAATTCGCCGGTTACTTCATCCCAAGCTTGATTTATTCTGTAGCGTAATTCATCCATGTTTCTTGGTCGAAAATCATACATAGATTTGACCATTGCACCACAAATGTTTTCGATCGAGACTCTTCGAAGACCAGGGAAGAACTGCAATATTATTCTCTTGAATGTCATTTTTTACAATGCGTGCTGTGTGTATTGGAGCATTATCATGCTGAAATGTAAAATTTTGACCATATACAGCATTTATCGATGGTATCATCACTTTATTAAGTATATTAACGTATACGGTTGCAGTTAGTCTTCCTTCTACTATTTGGCAAACTCCTGGTCCTCTAGCGCTAATCCAACCCCAAACATTTATAGAATAACGCTAACTTTAGGTTGGTTTTGTGGGTGTATCTCTTATCATACCGCATGCCAGAAAGCCTATTCACCCGAATTATCCCATTATTGCATGACTGAAAAGTTTTCTCGTCGGAAAATATAACTGTTTCCAATAAATTATTTTGATTTACATATTCATGTGCAAATTCTAACCTGTCCTGTTTATTTCTTTCCGTTAATAAAATTTTATTGGCAGCACAACGACTTCGTATATCGGAATTTCGAAGCCTTTCTCTCGCAGTATTTGCAGAACCTGGAAAAAGGCCGTTTCTTCTTTCGCCTTTATTGCTGTTTCAAACGGATGATCCATTAGATAATTAACCAGTCTTCTATCATCGCATCTTCAGTAGAAATTTTAGGGTGTCCTGAACCTGCTTTTCTAAAAATAGTCCCATGTCTTGATATTTTTTGTTTTGCCAATAGCACGGTACTCCTACTTATATACCTAATTCGTCTGCAATATCCCTAATAGCAACACCATCTCGCAACCGACTATAAATAATTGCTTTTTGCTCGGGGGTTAATTAATTGTGGCATATTTATACAAAGAAAATTAGTTAATCATAAAGTGACAATCTTAACTGACATTCGAATTTCATATGAAGTTTTACTGGTATAGTTGAATTCACATAAACTTTTAACGCCGTGACATTTCAGTCATACTTGTCAAATACTGCAGCAACTCATAAAATATAAATTTCTAATGGCAAAATTTAATTAGTATAATTGTACTGCACACAAAGTATGTCTATCTTGTATTATTTCATACGATTAAAAAGAGATAGAAATAAAAAGAGTTGGCCGAACAATTCCAGAAAAGAAAAAGGAAAACACGGACCAATCTCAGCTGTATAAGAAATTTAGTAAGTTGGTGAAATCTAAAGTAACTAGACTACTAGACAATGACAAGTCTTGACATTTGGCATTAAAACTTTATGTGAATTTAACTATATCAGGCTTTATATAAAATTTTTTCTAATGTTCTAGGAGAAAACAGGACATTTTCCTGTGTACCAGTTTTTTCTCGGCACGATGGTACCTTTCATGGTAAAAAATCAAATTAGCATTTGTTTGGTATAGCTTGATTTTGAGACCTCCTATCACACATAACACCCTCTAACCCTACTTTTCTAATGTCATAAAACAACGCGTAAAATGTGCCGATGTAAAATGGGTTTCTAGAGTCGATTCACTCAGTAAACCTGCAAGATGGCCGACATGTCATATGACAAAAGTCATATTCCAGCTAAATAAAATAAATTTTTGCATTTTCATTGACTTTTGTCATATGACATGTCGTCCATCTTGCAGGTTTACTGAGTGAATCGACTTTATCATCGTTATCAAGATAAAATGGACAGGGGCTTAGGCCCATCCGGTGACGTATGCCAAAGTTTGCCATAATATGTAATTATAAATATCGAAATAAAATTAAAACTTATACCTTTTTATCTCTTTTGAAACATGTCATATACGCTTCTCTCGTATAATTATTCATGGTGGCTATGTAGCAGGGTAACGAGACCTTGGACTCTTTGT
Source organism: Polydrusus pterygomalis (assembly GCA_963969555.1). Classification (NCBI taxonomy): domain Eukaryota; kingdom Metazoa; phylum Arthropoda; class Insecta; order Coleoptera; family Curculionidae; genus Polydrusus; species Polydrusus pterygomalis. Next base: position 30,956,843 of record OZ018379.1, read on the forward strand.
AATAATATATAATCTTTGTAGGTTCTGGTGAGTGGGGGTATGAATTTATAGTTGTCATGGCACATCTACCATTTATAGCCAAAAATAATAAATTTGTATTTGGTATTTTTTGCAGGACGTAAGGCCTAGAAATAAAAATAGTTTATAGCCAGAGGGCAAAGGTCATTCAGCTAAGGGCGAAAAAGTGATTTACGGTCTGACGCACCTCTGGGTGCAAACAAGATCATTTTGTATGAACGGAACAAACTTTATAAACCGCAAACCGTGTACAAATGTTACGTTTTATACAGTGTCACCATTAAAGTCCGCACCATATGGAACTTTTTTTATTAATAAGGTTAGTTAAAATTAAATATCAGCAATCGTTTTTGCTTCAAATTGGACTAAAAATTATATCAATATCAATTGTCACCATCTGTCATTCGGTATTTGTCAAAAATTACATTTTTGTCAAAAAATGCTGAAAAATGGCATTGTTTTACCGAATTTCAAAAAATGTTATAAAAAAAAGTTGTGTCTAGTACAACTTTAGGCCTAAATACAAAGTTTCAGATGTCTAGCGCAAAGTTGAATTTTTTGCCATTTTTTCAAAGTAACTTTTTTTTTATATATAATGTAAGTTGGCTTAATGGATTTTAAACTATTTGTTTATACCATACTTAATATTTTATTTAGTTTGTATGCTTATTTTTTCACTAGAATATAATTTTTTTTCGGAATATAAAATTAGAGGCAAAAAAAATTTACACGGGTGGTGCAAAGTTATCATAATTTAAAAATTTTAACAGATAGACGTCATATGTTCTATTTTTTTGATAGTACAAACACGTAAAAAGTTTAAAAAACTTATAATAATTCAATTCCCAGATATCAGATTAGTTGACAAATTTCAAATGACAAATTATATTTAGTATAAAATAACATTTTTATGAAATATTAAATAATATAATTTGTCATTTGAAATTTGTAAACTTATCTGATATCTGGGAATTTAATTATAAGTTTTTTAAACTTTTTACGTGTATTTATTATCAAAAAAATAGAACATATAACGTCTATCTGTTAAAATTTTTAAATTATGATAACTTTGCACCACCCGTGTAAATTTTGTTTGCCTCTAATTTTATATTTCGAAAAAAATTATATTCTAGTGAAAAAATAAGCATACAAACTAAATAAAATATTAAGTATGGTTTAAACAAATAGTTTAAAATCCATAAAGCCAACTTACATTATATAAAAAAAAGGTTACTTTGAAAAAATGGCAAAAAATTCAACTTTGCGCTAGACATCTGAAACTTTGTATTTAGGCCTAAAATTGTACTAGACACAACTTTTTCTTATAACATTTTTTGAAATTCGGTAAAACAATGCCATTTTTCAGCATTTTTTGACAAAAATGTAATTTTTGACAGATACCGAATGACAGATGGTGACAATTGAATATATAATTTTTAGTCTAATTTGAAGCAAAACGTTTGCTGATATTTAATTTTAACTAACCTCATTAATAAAAAAAAGTTCCTTATGGTGCAGACTTTTGCTGACACTGTATAAAAATATTGAAATACAAAACGTTTTTAAATAGTAAGTAATAAAATGCTTAAAAAAGAGGAAGCTAAATTTTAAACAAAAAAATATTTATTAGTTTTATTTGTTGCATTTTTACTATTCTAATATAAATAACATTATTATACAGAATGAAAAGAGGAAATGTGAAAATTGGTTTTTACTTACCAGTTGCAGCTGAATTTTATTGTGTCGTTGTTATAGAAATTTGTCCTAAAATTATTACCTAAAGTAAATAGCCACATTTCTCGATCACATGGAGTAGGGACCGTCTTGTCCACTTTTAATATGCCATAGATCTTAGTTTCTTCTTTAAGAACTTCTTCGGAGGCATGACTAACTGATCTGATGTAGTATACGCATATTCTAAGGATCCACTTGACTATATGGAATATGTTATGAGCGAACTAAAATTTATTAAAATCAAATTAACTGTTAATGGTCATGTAAGGATAAAATCATGTGTAACTAACTAAGTGCACTGTTTGTTTGAAGGTGGTAGACTTCCCTCGTCTTTATTTTGTTCCTTAACACAACGTTTCGGTTAGTTAGTATCTCTAACCGTTTTCAAGTGTGAACTAAATTATAATTCTATTAATATCTTAAATACTATTCATGTGCAATGAAGCTTGATGACTCCGCCTACGTGCTTATTGGAGTGTGAAGTTTGAGCTGTTGGTTTTGGACAAGAAGAGGCTTCCAGATATTGGGGATATGTATACTTGGTTTACAAAATATATGGATATTTTGATTCATGAAAGCTGCTTTTTTGAATTTTCGTTTTCTCCAGTGCTGTTCAGTGTCCAAAACCTTGGCTTCTGACCACTGGATATTATCTTGGTTGGTCAATACATGTTCCGCTATACCTGATCTCGAAGTTTCACCTCTTTGAGTATGTTTCAGATGTTCTTTAACTCGAACGGGAAGAGGTCTTTTTGTTTCTCCAATGTACGATTCGCCACACTCTCAAGAGATTTGATAGATACAATTTTTTGTGTTTTTATTACGGAGGGGTTTTATTTTTGTAAGAAAGTTTCTAAGCGTATTTCCGGATTTGAAGGCTGTTTTGATATAAGAGTTTTTGGTTATCCTTCTAATCTTTTCAGAAATCCCCTTGACATAAGGTATTGAACAAATGCTTGATCCTTCTTCGTTTCTGTATTAGTTTTTACTTCGCGATTTTTAAGTTTTGAGATGGTATTAGTTGCAAAGGTTTCAGGGTAACCATTCTGTTTTAAATCTTCTTTGATGTTTAAAATTTCAATATTAAGGTCTTCCGGATTGTTGCAAACGTTAGATGCTCTGTGATAAAGAGTTTGAAGTTAGGCCCTGTTTTATGGAGTTTAAATGATTCTATTAAGGTGTGAGTGGGTTCCAAAACCAACAGCTTAAGCTTCACACTCCAAAAAGCACGCAGGCGGCGTCATCAAGCTTTATTGCACATGGATAGTATTTAAGACAGCAGCTTTAGAATTATAATTTAGTTTACACTTGAAAACGGTTAGAGATACTAACTAGCCGAAACGTTGTGTTAAGTAACAAAATAAAGACAATGGAAGTCCGAAAGGTAATTTTTTTTGATAACTAAGTGCAGGTTCTATTTTTTAGTTGTTGATAAAGTTTGTTTACCGTATTAAATAATGCCGGGCTTTCTGAAGTTTGAGCCTTGGGTTTGAGCTTTTTTTTCGGACACTTCTTTTCATCAGACGTGTCAGGTTTTGGCGGTTCATATTGGCAGGTTGCTTGGTAATCAAACATTCTATAACAAAGGTGAAAAAATTTTAAGTGAGATAAAACACATTTGTTTACGGGATACTTGATTTTAATATTATTACCATAATTTAATTGAGGTGTAGTTCCCAGAATATGTAGCAACATTTGCAAACCAAATTAAATTTAGATTGATCAAGAATTAAGTTAACGAAACCACTTTGATCGTAAGAAAATAATTTTAATCGATAACATTAATGTCACAGTCGTCGTTGTTTGGTTAGTTAATTATTGTTGAATAAAGTCTTTGGGCACTTCGACAATAGTTATTTACATTACTAGATGCGAAAGTTAATTTTTTGGTGTGAGGAGGTTTTTGAATTGCCGAGGCAAAGCCGAGGTGATTTAATACCTTCGACCACAAAAAAGGCTTTCGCATCGTGTAATGTATTACATTTTTTCCACTACTGTTCTCTGATCAATATATTATTAAGTAATAAACTCTGATTTTATTCAAATTAAAATGATAAAATAAGTTTTTTTCCACCTGTAAAATAATCCATGACAACTAGTTATTTGAGTATTGTCAGAGTCTGTCAGTTCGATTTTTTTGTCCTGGCACCGAAAGTATTACTTTCGTAGCTAGCAACCTACTTTCGTAGCTAGCAACGGATAATATTCAGGTAACTGTAACATTTACTTTCGTTTTCTTTCGTGTTGCTAGGGCCCGAAAGTTAATTTATTTATACAGTAGTAGAAAATAGTGTTTTTTTTTAACAGGTGTAACCAAATTGTGAATTGATTTAAGCTAACCTAAAGAGGTATGGAGTCAACTTAAAACTAAATGTTTTGCTACATGGTGGAAATAGTTATTTGCTTTACTAGGCAGCAAAGTAGTAGATTGACTGCCGCGGCAGGAATTCAGCTAAGGCAGTCAATCTACTTTGCTGCCGAGTTGAACATATAATTTTTTCTCCGATTGTTTATAATAATAATATGTATATTGTATTTACAAATTTTTACAATTCCCACAATGTTTTATTTATCCTGTAGTGATAAATTATTACAAAATTTGATAGAACTTGCAATAGGGAACTTGACAAAAATTTTAAATGGGGAAAAAATTTTATAAATCATAAGTACATATTGTCATAAAACATATGGCAGCAAAAAAAACAACATATTTCGTCCCAAAAGACCGCTAGAAAGATTTAAAAATGCCCCAAAATTCAAATTATTCCAAGCGGGTTAAAACGCGCTGCTACTAGTCGTGACGTCAAAGGGTATCTGTTCCTTAATTAACAAAGACACCTTTTTTTCTAATTACGTGGGATGCAGGAGAGTGACCAGAACCAGTCAATCATTGATATGCTGTCAAGAAGAAGTTTTTAATTTGTCGTAATATGTGACATTATTTGCAAAATGAGAAAATAGATTTAATTTTGTAGTCAAAGTAGTGTTTTCATATCAAGTAATATACAGTCCATTAAACGAAGAAACATTTTGTTCCATTCGAGACGGATCGCCAGAAGAATCTGTTTTTAGTATTTTTTAGGTATTTGCGTTGTCTTGTCGGAAGCCATACCTGCCAAAAATAAATACCTATAGGGGATACCTGGTTCCTGTTCATCAGCCAGTCAGCTGTGAGGGAACAGCCTACGCTATAGTAATTCCGGACGGAATACAGGAGTTTGAGAAAGTTCCAGTTTATGGTAGAAGAACTGTGGGTCTACGTAAGATTATTCCGTATTAGAGTTAGTCCAATTGTTTGTTTTATTGCGGTGCAAGATCTTAGTAAGCTTGTCTAGTGTTTTTATCTTTGTATTAAGAAAAATGGCAGAGCTAAATAAACTAAAATTAAAACGCGGTAATATCAAAGGTCAACTCACTAGAATTAGCCGTTATTATGACACAGTCGATCCTAATAGCCTCACGGAGTTACAGGTGGGTGAGCTAGAAATTAGGCTCGATAAGGCCGAGCCTCTTTTATCACAGTTTGAAGACGTTCAAGGTGATATTGAGTCATTATTGAATGAATCTGAAATTGGTAGCGAAAATCTATTAGAACTTGAAATTATAGAGCGTGAGAATTTTGAATTGCAATACTTTGAAGTAATTAGCAAATTTAAGGTTCTAATAAATAGTAACAATAATAATGATTCAGACAATGGTGGCTCAGGGTTAACGAATATTAAAGGTTTAGTTGGTAGTGATGCTGGACGGGTTGCACAGCCAGTGCATTCTACTGGGCATTCATTTAAATTGCCTAATTTAAAACTGCCAATTTTTAATGGCTCCTATGAGAAATGGCTTGAATTTAGAGATGCCTTTCAAGCCATTATTCATAACAATAGGTCTTTAAGCAATGTAGAAAAATTCTATTATTTAAAATCATATATCGAGGGAGAACCTCTTCAAGCTATCGCAAATTTACAAGTTACAAATGATAATTATTCGGTTGCTTGGGAACTTCTTTCTGATCGTTATGAAAATAAAAGACTTATTATACATAACTATGTTAAGGCCTTATTTGATTGTCCAGCGGTAATAACAGAATCGCATAATGATCTTAGAAGCCTGTATGATTTGTTTAATAAAAATTTAAGGTCTTTACAAAGTTTGGGTCAAGACACTGACAACTGGGATACATTAATTGTGTATTTATTAACAAGTAAATTTGACAGAATCACTCGTAGAGATTGGGAGTCATATCCTGTAAAAAAGGGAGAACTACCAAAATTGACTGATATCAACTCATTTTTAAAATCTAAATGTGAATTACTCGAAAAATTAGAGTCCTCAAAAAGGGAGGTACATTTTAAACCAGATAACAAAGGTAAGATAAGGGGTTTTCATTCTATACCTACAGAGGGAAAATTTTGTTGCTATTACTGTAAAAAAAATCATTCTATTTATAAATGTTTTGCGTTCAAAAATATGAATGTTAGGGCCAGAAAGACTGCGGTTAATAAGTTAAAATTGTGTATAAATTGTCTTAGCGCCGGTCATACAAAAAACTGTCCTAATACTTCCTCTTGTCGCAGTTGTGGAGAAAAACATAATACACTTTTGCATGGAAGCGATGCCACCGTTGTAAATAACGAAAATAGACCTGCTTCATCAGATATTATTCCTAAGAGGGGCTCGGAAATTCTGTCGATTCCGAGTACTTCTACTGCCGGTCACGTAATGGACGATTCGTCGACGTTGTCAGTGTTGGCAACTGCGAATATTAAGGTTTTAGATGATCAGGGACAGGTTCATGTTGTTAGGGCATTACTGGACCCGGGTTCCCAAAGTAACTTTATTACCGAACATTTAGTAGAAAAATTAGGTTTAGAGAAGACTTCTGTTAATTTCGAAATTATGGGAATCGGAGAAGCATTATCAACTACGACAAAGTCTAGGGTCAGTATTAAGTTTACGTCAAACATAAATGAGTATAGCGAACGCATTTGTTGTCTCGTTATACCAAAAATAACGCAAGCTGTTCCAACAGTTTCTTTCAATATTTCAAATTGGGACATTCCAGCGAATTTAAAACTAGCCGATGCGTCGTTTAATTATCAAAGTGACATTGATGTGTTATTGGGAGTTGATATATTTTATAAAATATTACTTATGAAACAAATTCGAAAAGAAGGAATGCCCACCCTTCAAAAAACAAGATTAGGTTGGGTTGTCGCTGGATATTGTAATCGTTTCAATGTTTCTAATAAGCAGGTTGTGGCTTGTTTGTCATTAGATCAGACGATTGATGACCAATTAAGACGCTTTTGGGAACTGGAGGAAGGTTACAATGATCAAACTTATTTGTCTAAATCCGAGCAGTTCTGCGAGGAACATTTTGTAAAGACCCATAGCCGGGTTCCTGACGGACGGTTTATGGTAAAATTTCCGTTTAAGGACAATAAAGAGGATCTGGGTTTGTCAAAGTATATGGCACTTAAACGATTGGGTCTTCTGGAAAAGCGTTTAAGCAAAAACCAAGGTTTAAAGAAAGACTATGTGGACTTTCTATCGGAGTATAACGGTCTGGGTCACATGTCCAAGGTTTGGGATTTTTCCATGGAAAAAAATGATAATAAACCCTGTTATTATTTGCCACATCATCCCGTAATAAAGGAATCTAGTCTTACCACAAAGGTGCGAGTAGTTTTTGACGCCTCAGCTAAGAGCGACACTGGGTTATCTTTAAATGAAATACAATGTGTGGGACCTACTATTCAAAGGGACCTTCTTTCAATTTTATTACGTTTTCGGAGTTACCCGTATGTGCTTAATGCAGATATTTCCAAAATGTATAGGCAAATCCTTATTGACCCTAGTGAACGAAGTTTTCAAAGAATTTTGTGGAAGGATCCAGACAGTCTTCAAGCTCCGATTGAATGTTATGAACTGAACACTGTAACATATGGTTGTGCGTCATCACCATTTTTGGCAGTGAGATGTATGAAGCAACTTGCTCTGGAGGCTCAGGCCGAGTACCCAGAAGCAAGCGAAGCTATTTTAAATTGTTTTTATTTGGATGACCTTTTGACAGGTGCATTTACTATTGCAAAATTGTTGCAACTTCAAAAAGAAGTATCATCTATTTTGGCTGGCGGGGGTTTTCAGCTAAGGAAATGGTTGTCTAATAAACCAGAATTATTAGGTCAATTTCAACTTCACGAAAACTTATCCTGTAATGTTTTAGATTTGGGAAGCAACGAACAAAATAAAACTTTGGGGGTATTTTGGAATGCTTCTGAGGATAAAATACATTATTCAATTAAGGTTTTCAAGTCTGACATTCAAGTTACAAAAAGAATGATCCTGTCAGTTATAAGTCAAATATTTGATCCATTAGGCCTTTTAGGACCAGTCGTGGTTAATGCAAAGCTTATTTTGCAACTTCTGTGGCAAGAAAAGTTGTCGTGGGATGACCCAATTCCTCCTTTTCTTTGCAATATATGGTTAAACTTTTGTAAGGATCTACAAGTTTTAAATCAAATAAGCATTTCTCGATATGTTTTAGAAGATGGATGGGAAACTATACAGATTCATGCATTTGCAGACGCTTCAGAAAAGGCTTATGGTGGATGTGTCTATATTGTAAGTTTTACAGGCTCTGGAGACTTTATTTCTTCTAATCTTATTCTATCGAAATCTCGTGTAGCACCTATAAAAAAGAATAGTTTACCTCGCTTAGAGTTGTGTGCCGCACTTCTCACTTGCAAACTTGTTAAAAAGGTAATGGATTCTTTAAAAATAAATATCAGTAAGGTTGTTTATTGGAGTGATGCTTCAATAACTTTATGCTGGATTAAGGGATGTCCTAGTCGCTGGAAAACATTTGTCGCTAATCGAGTCACCCAGATTCAAAATATGTCAGCGCCTTGCGACTGGTTTCACGTTAAATCAGATGAGAATCCAGCCGACTGTCTTTCTAGAGGAATTTCGGCAGAATCCTTGTTGCTAAGCGAATTATGGTGGAAAGGACCCATATGGCTCTTTTCTCAGGTTGATAATGATAATGTTCATGTGGTACCTGAGGTATCTGGAGATGTACCTGAACAAAGAGTGATGACTCATTCCGCTTCTGTTCAGGAAGGCCCTGATATTGATTTCAATAAACACTCTTCTTTGCTAAAAATAAAGCGAATTTTTGCGTATTGTTTGAGATTTATTGAACGACTTAAAAATAAGGACTTTCCAGGTGGTCCATTACGAGCATCAGAACTAAATAATGCGCTCAATTATTTGGTCAAGGTATCTCAAATTCAGTCATTTGCCAAGGATTATAATTTATTGAAAACCAATCGACTTTTATCACGGTCAAGCAGTTTATTATGTTTAAAGCCTTATTGCGATGAAGCAGGTTTAATAAGAGTCGGTGGAAGGATTCAAAATGCCCGCGTATCCAACGAACAAAAACATCCAATTATATTGCATAATAAGCATCCCCTTACAAATCTAATTATGAGCGATCTGCATGTATCTTTATTACATTGCGGGCCGCAACAACTATTGTATACAATTCGCGAAAGATTTTGGCCTATTTCTGGACGTCGAATAGCTAGAACAATAGTTAAACGGTGTGTCAAATGTTTTAAAGCAGATCCAACTTCACTAAATTATTCTATGGGAAATCTTCCTAAATACCGTGTATCTGCCTTTCAACCAGTATTTACTCATACTGGTGTTGATTACGCTGGGCCCATTTCAATTAAGGATCGAAAAACAAGAAACCCAAAAATCCTTAAGGGCTATATATGTATTTTTATATGCATGAATACCAAATGTGTTCATTTAGAAGTTGTCAGTGACTTAACCAGTGAGGCCTTTCTTGCGGTTCTTAAAAGATTTATAGCAAGAAGAGGTAAACCTTTGCATATCTACTCTGATAATGGAACTAATTTTGTTGGGGCAAACTCAAATCTTCAATCATTTTTGCTGTTAAACTCTGATAGATTAGTCTCTGAATTATCAGCTGAAGGAATTACTTGGCATTTTATGCCCCCTAGAGCGCCTAATTTCGGAGGTTTGTGGGAGGCTGGTGTTAAAAGTATTAAATTTCATCTTAAACGGGTCGTCGGTGACACTAGTCTTACTTACGAAGATCTGAGCACGGTTTTAACTCAAATAGAGGGAGTACTAAACTCTAGACCATTAACTCCTCTGTCGTCAGATCCCCAAGATATGACACCGCTCACACCATCCCATTTTCTGGTAGGAAAGACATTAACTGCTTTGCCAGAGTCCAATTATACGGTTGTTGCTGAAAATCGTCTCCGTAAATTTCAACATTTACAATGTATGGTTCAGCAGTTCTGGAAACGCTGGAACCAAGAATACATTTCTGAACTACAATCAAGAGTTAAATGGAAAATGAATTATCCGAATCTGCTGAAGGTTGGCAGTTTGGTGATCATTAAGGAGGACAATGTGCCAGTTTGTAAATGGAAGACTGGACGTGTTATTGAACTGTATCCCGGCTCGGATAATGTAATTCGCGTAGCAAGTATAAAATGCGGCGATCGTTCTATCTGTAAACGCGCTGTGACAAAATTGTGCGTGTTACCAATTGATTCTAATGAAACAGGATCTTGAGAATATTCCTATCATTTACTTATTTGTTAATGTCTAGTTTTCTTTCTTTTATTGTTAATTGAAATAGGTATTTCAAGGCGGGCGGCATGTTCCTTAATTAACAAAGACACCTTTTTTTCTAATTACGTGGGATGCAGGAGAGTGACCAGAACCAGTCAATCATTGATATGCTGTCAAGAAGAAGTTTTTAATTTGTCGTAATATGTGACATTATTTGCAAAATGAGAAAATAGATTTAATTTTGTAGTCAAAGTAGTGTTTTCATATCAAGTAATATACAGTCCATTAAACGAAGAAACAGTATCATTTGTCAGATTTGTGTGTGACATCCACGAAATAGGTTATAGGTTTTCAAAAAATTTGATGATTTGTCAGATTTGACATCCATTAAATGCAGGTGATAGCTTAAAACAACAATACAATAACACGAACACACGGCAATCCAAATGCAAATTGGGTCGCTCGGCACCTGTCAGGATGACGGATGGTCATCCGTCATACCACCTGACGTCAGCGGGCTTGGCGCGCTTAAAAGGCACAGATTACAGAAAATAACTGTAATCTGTGCTTAAAAGGTCGTTTGAAATGCTTTTGACACGCGCGAAACTTTAAAGAATTTTTACCAAGTTATTACTGATTTTTAAGGAGTAATAAGTGGGGAATACTTTTTCAGGCCTAACTAAATCATATTATTGAAAAAAAACAAATTGGAAAGTTCCCTATTGTTGGAGCGGTTGGTTGCTATGAAAATGTATATGTCCAAAATAATTATAGTTTGACAACTTATGAGATTTCTGCCAGTTTCGTGGAAAAATATCGGTATATTTATATTATGGACAGTGATAGCGACTTAGAAGTACATACTTACCTTACTCCTCTAGAAATAAGGGAGGTGGCAAAAAATATTGAGTTAAATTTGTTGCCGGAGAAGTGTCGGATGAAATATAAAGGAAATTATAAACGATTTATGGATTATTGCATGGAGAAAAATGCGAAGACTTTTTCGGAGAATGTATTACTTGCTTATTTTGCTGGATTATCTAAAACAATGAAGAGTTCTACACTTTGGTCTGTATATTCCATGTTGAAGGCAACTATGAATGTTAAAAATGGCGTAGATATAGGAAGATACTTGAAGTTGCGGGCACAAGTAAGTTATAAATAAGATATTTATACGATAAAGTGAAAATACTTATAATTCATTCTTTTAAGGTTGTATTGATTTTTGGAATTGCGGGTGCATGTCGCTGCGACGAACTATTGAATTTAAAGTTAGAAAATATTGAAGATATGAACAATACACTATTGACCGCCGTGGCTGATAGTTCATAGCCGGGGTCTGGTGTCATATAAGGTCGGTCGAATTTTGATAGTTTTAAAATTTTATCATATAGCCTAAGCTGTATAGAACAGGTTAAAAGCAAAAAAATTGCGGATTATACACTTTTAACGCGAAAAATTAATAATAAACTATTTATAAATTGACATTTTTACCGAAAATCTAAACCCTTTATTTTTCTGTGCTGAAAATGTCAATGCGAGAAATCTCATTATTTGACATAATACTTACTGTGTTGCCACGTTGGACCAATTTTCATGATTTGAAGTCTAACGCTGGTTGGGTATTTCAAAAAGTCTTATACCTAATTGAGTTTATTTATAATAAAATATATTTTAAAAAACATAAAGATATTTATTATTTTATTTTATTTATAAACATCCTTGGGCTACGCAATAGAACGCCGGATACGCGACGGCCACTACAGCGGCCTAAGTTGCACCTTTTATAGTAACACCTTTATGCGGTAATGGCATCATACATTAGCGTTGCGGGCTTCGCCCGCCCCGCAACTATTATAAACATCCTTGGGCTACGCAATAGAATGCCGGCTACGCGAACGCTGCTGCCGCGGCCTAAGTTACACCTTTAATAATAACCCCTTTACGAGGTAATGTAATCATATATTAGCGTTGCGGGCTTCGCCCGCCCCGCAACTATTATAAACATCCTTGGGCTACGCCATAGAACGCCGGCTACGCGACGGCCGCTGCCGCGGCCTAAGTTACACCTTTATGCGGTAATGGCATAAAGTTTATTTTCATTTTTAATATATTACTCTACTTTACCTGAAAATATCAACAAATAACTTGGCAACATTGGTAAAGAAAGTGAAATAGCAACAGATATCGGGGAATCCGCGCTTGTCCGCTTAAATTATAAAAATATATTGGATTAAACAAACACGGGTAATATCGTCATATTGCTATCTTCGTCCAACCCTCGTAAAGACAATGACAACACTACTAGCAGGTACAGCTTGTTTTTGTATCCAGAAAGTCGACCGAAACCCTAAACTAATTAAATATTAAAAATGGCTTTAATTTGAAAAAAATGGCTTTATCCGCATTTTTTTTTGCATCAAATTGTTTCATTTAACGTTAACTTTCTAATAAACCCAAAAACCGGAAGAAATTCGACCGACCTTATATGACACCAGAACCCATAGCCGAGCGTAGCGAGGCCAGGAATTCAGCTAAAGCAGTCAATCTACTTTGCTGCCGAGTGGAACATATAATTTTTTCTCCGATTGTTTATAATGATTTTCTGCGTTTTGTGAAAAAATATCGGTATATTTATATTACGGACAGTGATAGCGACTTAGAAGTACTAACTCCTCCAGAAATAAAGGAGGTGGCAAAAAATATTGAGTTTAATTTGTTGCCGGAGACGTCTTGGATGAAATATGAAGGAAATTATAAACGATTTATGGATTATTGCATGGAGAAAAATGCGAAGACTTTTTCGGAGAATGTATTACTTGCTTATTTTGCTGGATTATCTAAACCAATGAAGAGTTCTACACTTTGGTCTGTATATTCCATGTTGAAGGCAACTATGAATGTTAAAAATGGCATAGATATAGGAAAATATTTGATGTTGCGGGCATATTTGAAACGGGCATCCGAGGCTACCAGGCAAAGAAGTCCCGAGTTTTCGAAAAACAATATATTACAAAATTTATACTGGATGCTCCAGATGATGAATATTTATTAGCAAAAGTAAGTTTTAAATAAGATATTTATACGATAAAGTGAAAATACTTTTAATCCATTATTTTAGGTTGTATTGATTTTTGGAATTGCGGGTACATGTCGCTGCGACGAACTATTGAATTTTAAATTAGAAAATATTGAAGATATGAACAAATAAACTATTGGTATCCCTATTAAACACGAAGACAAAGAATTCGATGTCCTAAGTAATAATGGAATATTTAGATGTTGTTAGAAAATATATAGCTATTCGGTCTGCTGAATTAAAAGACACAAGAGGTTTTTTTTAAATACGTAAAAGGTAAATCCGTAAAGTAATTTGTTGGTATCCATAAATTTGGTAAAATAGCTCAAGAAATAGCTGTCTATTTAAAGTTGCCGAATGCTAAAGAATATACGGGACACTGCCTCCGCAGAAGTTTTGCCACTTTACTTGCTAATTCAGGAGGTGACATAACAATGTTGGAAATACATGGCGGGTGGAAGTCCTTAACTATAGCAGAAGGGTACATTGAGGATTCAATGGCAAGTAAAACCAGTATTTGTGAAAACATTTTGACAAATGTAGGAACTACTTATGAGGCGAATCAAATTGGTAATATAGTGAATGTAAAGAGAACGATATCTGAGGAAAGAAAAGGTGGCCTATTTATTCAAAATTGTAGTAATTTTACTATCAATATTAATAACAAATAAATATGTTTTTTAAATTCTTGTTAAAAGTAATATGTAATAATTGTTAATAAATGTTTTTTTTTGTCAAAAAATGACAAATGTTTTATTCCCATTGAGAATAATCATTTTGCTGCCTAGGCAGGAAAGTCCTTACTTTGCTGATTGATATATGTGTCTGCAAAAATTAATATTTGCTGTCAATCGGAGAAAAAGGTAATTTTAAAAAATATATAGAGTGTCCCATAACTAACGGGCCATACAGCAACAGGAGACAGAAGACTTGAAAATAGGTTATTTATGCTTAATTTCTTATGATAAAATAACCACGGTTAAAGAGATACAGGGTGATCCAAGTAAAAATATATTTTAGAAAATTGGCGATAATTTAAACATGGTTAAGCTGATAGGAAACAATTTTGGTGTACTGTTTAAAGGTTGGAGACAATGATGTTTCTCGAATGATGAAAGAGTTTTGGACTTCCATTGTCTTTATTTGTTTTAAATCACAACGTTTCAACTGGTAAGTATCTCCAGTCGTCTTCAGGTGAATACTAAATAAGTAAAGTAACTACAAGACTATTCACATCACGTACATCACATCACATATCACTCAAACAACACGAAACATGGCATAGTTAAAATCCTCGTGGATAGAGCAATTACAATCTGTAACTCGGAAGAAGCGCTTAAAAAGGAAGCTCACCACATCAAGACCGACCTCAACAAAAATGGCTACCCCACAAAATTAGTTGACACAATATTGGAAAATCGTAAGAATCGACCCAACGCGCAAGAAGCAGACAGAGAGGCACAACCAACACTCAATATTCCGTATGTCAAGGGAGTATCTGAGAAAATAAGAGGACTAGGACAACGATATAACATCAACATCGTATCCAACTCGAGAGACACCCTAAGAAGCCACCTGACGAAGACAAAGCCTACAAGTCAGAAAGATAGGAAAAACTGCGTCTACCAGATCCCCTGCGAGTGCGGCCATTCTTATATAGGTGAGACATTAAGACCACTCGAGACAAAAATTAAAGAACACAAAAACAATACGTTAAAAGGAGAGACCGAAAAGTCAGGTGCAGCTGACCATGCCTGGAAACATGGCCACCATATCATGTGGTCGGAAGCTGGAATCCTATATACATAAGGAACCACACTGGAGGAAAAGAAAGATTAAGGAAGCTGCTGCTATTCACCAGAATCCAGGCTGCTTTAGTAAACCATCATTAGACTTAAGAAATATCTGGAAACCTTTGTTAGATATCTTAGGATAAGATCGCGTGCCAACTGAACGCATAACTGCACCCACGTCTCAGTTGTGCTTCGGTGCACCTAGCTAGTATAAATAGTCTTGTAGTTACTTTACTTATTTAGTATTCACCTGAAGACGACTAGAGATACTTACCAGTTGAAACGTTGTGATTTAAAACAAATAAAGACAATGGAAGTCCAAAACTATTTCATCCTTCAATTTTGGTGTAGTTATGTTTTTGACGGCAAGAAATACATAGGTAGTTTTTAATGTCGTTTTTATAAGAAATTAAACATGAATGGGTCCTATCTTAAAATAAATTTTACAAGTTAATATACCTTGTGGAATTAAAGACGTTTTCTTTAATCAGATAATACATGATATCTGGTCTAATATCACCAATAAAACGTCCCGTGTATTCTATTTCGTCACTTAATAAAACGTATGCGTTGTTGTCCAATATAAAGCAGTTGAGATAGTCTGATTCACACGTTATTTTTCTATCGCTTTTTCTCTTTCTAGGCTAAAATTGAAAAAATTAATAATCATCAGTTAACAAACCATCTAAGCGGTCCACCGGTGATTACCATAGCCAGCATTTTTTATAAAATCGGTAATAATAAAACAATAAATTATTAATATACAGTGTGTGTATAAAGTCTGGAAACGGCTTAATAACATCACAATTTACTGGCCGATTTAAACCAAATTTGGTACAGTTGTGTAAGAGGATCTAACGCACCGAATGACGATATTGGCGTTGTTGCCAGCTTTTTAGTTTGTCTGGAATTCGAACGAATTTTATATTTTTAAATATAACACCCAGTATATTTTTACATTTTTAAATTCCACATAAAATTATAATTATTTTTTATTAAATGCATTATTAGTCTATACTTCATAGTTTCCGAGATATTGACTCTCGAAAAGTGACATTTTTGAACTTTGACAGCTTATAACTTTCTAACAGTACGTCTTAGAGCAAAACGGCTTACACGTCCCTATCTTCAATTTCTATTATCTTCCCAAAAAAATCAACTTCCAGTTAAACCGGAACAACTATATTTCCTGCTTTAGAGTTACATCCGGTTTAACCGGAAGTTGATTTTTTTGGGAAGATAATAAAGATTGAAGATAGGGACATGTAAGCCGTTTTGCTCTAAGACGTACTGTTAGAAAGTTATAAGCTGTCAAAGTTCAAAAATGTCACTTTTCGAGAGTCAATATTTCGCAAACTATGAAGTATAGACTAATAATGCATTTAATAAAAAATAATTATAATTTTATGTGGAATTTAAAAATGTAAAAATATACTGGGTGTTATATTTAAAAATATAAAATTCGTTCGAATTCCAGACAAACTAAAAAGCTGGCGACAACGCCAATATCGTCATTCGGTGCGTTAGATCCTCTTACACAACTGTACCAAATTTGGTTTAAATCGGCCAGTAAATTGTGATGTTATTAAGCCGTTTCCAGACTTTATACACACACTGTATGTACATGCAGTATTATGAGTTTAGTTTATTTAAATATGGGAGTCATTTTCCCTTCCTAATATTCTCGCACTTACCTTGGTAGTAATACTGTTATATAACTTAAACATGGCTTGATGGTTAAACTCCAAACCCACTACAGCCACTGGCGTTTTTAAACCATTTTTCTTTACAAAAATTGCTTTTGTTCCTCTAATCATGGTATTATTTTCGTAACCTAAAAGAAAAGTGAATTTTAGACCATTAAGTGAATTTTAAACCCTGGAAAAGACTGAAAAATAAAAATATACTATGTACTATTTGTGGAATATAGTATACATTCCATTGGGAAGTATTGTTATGGTAGTTCGGTTTAACATAGACTTTTAAAAATTAACATATCATATCTGTTAGACCCCCATACACGTCATAATGATAATAGTCGTTATTATAAAATAAGCACAAAGTATGTATAAGTATAAGCTTAACTAGTTTTGAAAACTCATTCAAAAAACATTAATAAATATCCTACCGTGCGAGCAAAAATTATTTGCATCAAGGAGGGCCTTGCATCTAAGGACGTAATGCTTAGCCGTAGAGCTTAATACCTGTTGGGTGTCAGTAACTACCTGAATTAACAATCAATCAGTTATTCCGTCATATTTGACAGTCGTTACAAATAATTTGATTCATCGCTAATTTTTCCAATTTCTTGAACAATTTACACAATATGGGCTTTACGGAAGAGCACAAAACATTCATGGTTGAAGCGTATTTTCGAAACGGGGTTAGAGTAAATGGCGAGTGGCAATACAATCCGGGTTTGTGCATGGACACGTGGTTCACGAACATTTTCCTAACGTTGCTTTTATTGCTGGGGATTTTTATCAATGCCTGCAAAGAACCGTGACTGTGTTGGGAAACAGGTTCTATACAACACAAAAAAGGAGCAGGAAGACCATCTGTAAGAACAGAAGAACTTGTTGCAAACGTTCGCGAAATAATGCAAAATACGCCAACAAATTGTATAAGACGCCTGTCCCAAGAAGTGGGAATATCTTATGGAACCTGCAGGACTATTCTTAAGAAGCAGCTAAATTTATTTCCTTATAAAGTGCAAGTATTCCAAGAAATACAATCCGCAGATTTTGAAAGACGCAGGAATTACTCTCAACGGTTTACCTAAAATTTATTGGAAAGAAATGATTTATTATACCTGAAATTTTGTTCGGATGAAGCCTGGTTCCACCTCTCCGGTTATTTGAATTCTCAGAATACACGCATGTGGAGTAGTGAAAATCCCCATTTTTTTGTAGAGCCCACATTGCACCCTCAAAAAATTGGTGTCTGGTTAGCTGTTTTTCGAAGAAGAATTGTTGGTCCTATTTTTTTCCATGACACAGTTACAGCACAGCGGTATAGAGACAATATTTTGAATCCATTTGTGAAGCAATTACTTGACGACGAATTACGTTTTGGATATTTTCAACAGGACGGTGCAACCGCCCATACAGCCGCCGAAACTATTAACTACTTACGCAATTTTTTCGACGACAGATTGATCAGTTTTCGATCAGACATTGAATTTCCACCTAGATCACCTTGTTTAACGGTTATGGATTACTTTGTTTTTCCTCATTTGAAGAACACTATTTTTAAAACACCAGTTGCAAATTTAGAAAAATTAAAAGAAAGGATTATCCAAGAATGTGGTAACATTTCTCCAGAGATGCTGGTCAACACTTTCGAAAATATGAAGAGGCGTGTGAATTTATGCTTGGAGCATGGCGGTGGCCAATTTCAGCAATTTATATACCTAATTATTTTTCTTTTTCTTTCTGTATATTCTTACTTTGTTAATTTTGTAAACAACAAAAATAAATTTGTATTTGTCTACTTATTTTATTACTCATATTGGTTTGGCATATCATGTCATAATATGAATTTGACAAAATTTTAACCTAGATTTGGTTAGATATATCGTCCCCATATCATTGTAATCTAAACCAAGCCCTACGTTTTTTAATCCAATCCCTCTTTGTTGCAAATAATTTTTGCTCGCACGGTATATTGTTTTGAGAGTCACTGGACTAAAAAAAACTGTTGTACCTGAAATTTCAAATGGAACAGAATATATAAACATATTCTCGTTTTTAAAATTTTCTTCGACCGTCCGTTGATACCAGTCTTCATCAATAGACCCATCGTTTGCGGCTTCTTCTTCGCCATAGATATTTTGGTAAATGGCAGAGTTAAATGTCTTCACTCTGGTCAATCCAGAACTTGTTGATAGGAAAACTTTGTGAACATAGTAAAGGTCGACAAACCTACAATGAAGAATGATATTTATAAACAATAGTATGCCTATAGTTTGAAGGTGGTAGAAGGAAGTATTATCAAAAAAAAGACCTTGTTTGATTTCCATTGTCTTAATTTTGTTACTAAAGTAAAGTAACAAAATATTATGTCTAGTTTTGATCTAACAAATGATATATTTCTATATAATATGTTGTTAAATTTTTGTTTTTTTAGAAAATGTTAGAATAGAAACCTCCGGAAATTTCGAACCCAACGAAATACATCTTTAGAATTTTTTTGTGAAATGGAGAAAATGTTTTTGCAGAAGTAATTTGACAATACTAGAAATTATATTTATTTTTTTAAAACCGACCAGAAAATATACACTTTCTGGACAATTTTTCGTCTAGAAAATAAGCTTTTTCCGATCGCAAGACCGGAATAGTATATTACGTTACAAGACCGGAAAGTACTATTTTACAGGACGAAGCAGGCAATTTCCAGGGCGAGCCGCCAGGCGAGTCCTGGGAGCCTGCGAGTCCTGTTAACGTACTTTTCGGTTGAGTGACGTACAATATTTTTTTTACAATCGACACAAGACACCAGTGGCGTGCGAGAAAACGTTAATAATAGCTTACTATATGGGTATAGTTTTAGCAGAAAACTCTAATAGTTGGGAAAATTATGTTTAATAATAAATACAATTTGGTACAAATGTTCTTAATTCTATTTTATCTATTAATATCTATTTGTTAATTGTTATATTGAAAGTACAATTTTGTGGTGTATTAAATTGTAGACATGACGGGAAATTTTTTGATTCATCTTTATAGGATGTTTGTGAAGTTATATCCACTTTTGATCCTCCGGCTTCCTGAATTCTACTGGCTATATCAATCTTATTTTGTAGAGACTGTTCAATGTAGCCTTCGGCAACTTGGGATGATTTCCAGCCGCCATGTCGTTTTAAATTAAGGATATCGCCTCCACCTTCAACTAACAGTGTCGCCGAACTACGTCGAAAACAGTGCCCTGTAAATTGCTCTGGGTTTGGTAATCCCAAATAGGATGCTATTTTTGATGGCGCTTTTCCTACTGAATGCAAACCTACTGGTTGAATAGTGCATTTTCCTTTATTATAGAAAAGAAATAGCCTGCGATGTGGAACACTAGGCGGACGTAAAGAAATATATTTTCTATATATATTTAGGTTTCGTTCCCCAACAACTATAAATGACCTGGGTTGGTATGTTTTTGTATTTGGAATTTTTACCGCCAACATCGATTCGTTATCTTTAACATCGTCAATTGTCATATTGGTCAATTCTTCACGGCGACACGCTCCAGCCGAACCCATTATTAGTAAAAGCTAAAAAAAATAAGAAATAGTTTAAATATATTTTTTTTAAACACAATATAAGAAAAGAAGAACTTTAAGAAAACTCGTATTATGTATTTAAGTACTTACTTTGATTAAAAGATAATCATTATCAGGGGCTTCCAGCAAAAATTTGTCAATGTCTTCTCTGGTAAGTACGTTCGATTTTTGGGGAATGTATCCAACAGATTTTCTCTTTATGAATGCTATCAGTTTATAATATTTGCTTATATCAATGTTTTCTTTTAAATTTAACATAGATTTGATCATTGAGTACAAGCTCCACAGTGTAGATGATTTTAATTTTTCGGATTTTTCAGCAAAATAAGCTAACAAAACATCCTCAGAAACATTTCTGACATTTTTTTCTCTACACCAATTTTTAAAGACGCTAAACGTTTTTTCATACCGCACTCTGGACTTATGCGGCAACAAATCGTCTGTAGCTCTAGCAGCTGCCTCTGTTATTTCAACTGGAACGTCATTTTCTTCCCAATCCAAATTAAGTTCCATATCTAAAGTCTTCCACACAATTTTATAAAGCCACAAAAGTTTATTTATCAAAGTCAATATCGTACCTGACAGTTCGTTACTATGGAAGCAAGAAAACATAAACATGTCAAAGCCTACTTATAAATGAGTTTGGTTAATTTTTTTAAATTGGGAGCGGAACGCAACAAAAATTGACCGGTAAAGTACTTTACCGGTCAATTTTTCATTACTTTCCGGTCTAGACCAGCAAAGTGATATTTTCCGATCAAAAAATTGTCTAGAAAGTGCTTGCTTTCCGGTCGATTGAAAAAAAAAGATTTTTCCGGTCCATGTTTTTTGTTTTTCCAATCGCTCTTTGATAATACAAGCTACCTTGATTTCGTTACTATGACAACAACATTTCGATGTATTGTCGAGTGACAGTTCGTTGATTTTTAATTTGTTGTTTAAATGTCAAACTTGTTTCGCGAGTTCTCAAATTTAACAACATGAATTCAGATTTTGAATTATCCGACACGGAAAATGAGATTTCAGAAGAAATTTTGGAAGCAGCAAGGAAAGCGACTTACGATATATTGCCAGTAAAATCAGAAGCCCGACGCATTTAAAAATAATATAAAATAATTTAATGTAAGTACTATATCGAAGTGTCGGTCTTAAAAAAAATATTGTACGTCAAGCAACCGAAAATTAGTGTTTTCCAGGTCTCTTCAAGCTTCCAGGACTCGCCTACGGCTCGACCTGGAAGTGCTTGTCTCGACCTGAAAAACACTACTTTCCGGTCTTGTAACGTAAATTCCTATTGTGTGGGTATAAGTATGGACGGAAAGGATAATTGATTGGAAAATCCCTTGTTTTTTATTTTTAAAATATAGTGTATTTTTTTAAATAAAACTGACATTAGCTAAGTTATCGCAAGTAATATTATTGTTTAATTTTATACAAATTTGTATATTTCGATTATTGTTGGTGTACCGTAAAATGGGGTGAATGGATCAATTTTCCACTTTGAAAGCTTGTAACTTGAAAACTATCTGCCTGAATAAATTTCTCAATAGCTTAAAACATGAGTTAAGATTGGTACTTTTAAATGGTGGTATAAGTTTTTATACAGGGTGTAGCCTGTTGTATATATATATTTTTGTGCACAAATCCTATTCACCCCACAGGCGGATCATTAATTGATTAATTGAATGTATCGCATTTAAACAACCGCGGGGCGTATAGAATTTTGCACACAAATTTATCTTAAGTAATATAAAAGAGTACTAAAAATAATATTACCTAAATTTTACAAGTGCTGCAGAGTTGTAGAGATATGAAGTTTGTAAGACAAAAGCAAAGATAATATGACAACAGTTTAACCGCTAAATTTGACGTTTTAGGTCATGGTATTCAGCCTGCGATGTGGCCAAGTTATTTTAAGTTTAATGTCATAAAAATTACTTTTAACAGCCGTTACTTAAAATCTGTACATTGAAATGACCTACACTTTAAATTTACAATTATTACAGATTTTTGAAATTTGAAGGTAACTTTCAATCCTATTTACCCCGCTGATCCTATTCACCCCATTTTACGGTAGGTACCTATTGTGTTTTATTTACTTAATCCTTTAGGCAATAAGGTAAGAAAATCTCTGAATTTTTCCTCAATAACATGCTCTAATTAATAGGTAAGAAATGTACTTTTCTTACTTCTCTTCATTTCGAATAGGATCGTCAAACCATCTCGTTCTATCTAGGTCATACATAAGGTCCGTGTATAGGGGCGCCCCTAAAAATAAAACATATTAGTTTTTTACCATAACGTAACAAAAACGTCGTCTGCATAGTTAGCTTTTGTAACATAGTAAGCATGTCGTAAATAACCACTATTTAACCTGTCGTAAAATAATAACTATCACTAAATTAGCTAATCCAACGATGTGTCAAAAATCGCGGCTGTGGGCACATACTGCTTTGTAATTGGTACATGTGACCATAACATAAACATGGGTTCTTGAAAGACAAATCGACTGTAACGAATCTGTCAATAATAACAGAAGCTGCAGCTGGAGCTATCCCAAA
Organism: Polydrusus pterygomalis; assembly: GCA_963969555.1. NCBI lineage: Eukaryota > Metazoa > Arthropoda > Insecta > Coleoptera > Curculionidae > Polydrusus > Polydrusus pterygomalis. The sequence goes on from OZ018379.1 coordinate 30,979,919, forward strand.
TAAAAACCAGTTAGATGTTGTCTATACGGATTGTGAGAAAGCTTTTGATAAAGTAAATCATGAACTGTTACTTTAAAAACTTGTAGAATTAGGTGTAACTGAGGAGGTATACCATTTTTTTGAATCGTATCTCTCCAACAGAGTGCAGTGTGTCAGAATTGGTACCTGCGAATCAGAACCCTTCATTGCGACCTCAGGCGTACCGCAGGGTAGCAATTTGGACCCTTTACTTTTTTTTTGTTTTATCAATTCATTGCCAGAGTGTCTGTCAAACTCTACGGGAATACTTTTTGCAGATGATTTCAAACTTTATAGGGCCGTAAAATCAAAAACATATTGTGATTTGGTCCAGTTTGATATCAATAAAGTAACTAAATGGTTTTCAGATAATAAAATGTTTCTTAATATAAAAAAATGTTCAGTTGTAACATTTACCAGAAAACCCAATCCTATTTCACATAACTATAAAGTTTTTGATATCATAATAAAGCGTGAAAGCGGAGTGAAGGACTTGGGAGTTTTCTTTCAGTCAAATTTGAAACTCAACAATCAGTTCTGTCACATAAAAAATAAATCTATCAAGGCTCTAGGCACAGAATATATAGTTGCGTAGCTATATATTCTGTGCTCTAGGCTTCTTGATCAGAAACACTAAAAATTTTAAGATCTTTACAGTGGCTAGGTTGTATGGTGCTTTGGTTAGGCCACACTTGAAATATGCATCGCAAATTTGGATGCCATTGGAGGCCACACATATCGATTGTATTGAAAAGGTTCAAAAACGATTTTTGCGTTATCTCTATGTACTAAAAAACAACGCATAAGTATCCTTTAAAAGTATCGTATAAATCTATGTTGTATAATTTTAATTTTAAATCTCTTTTACAAAGGAGACGACAACAAGCTGTGCTATATCTTTATTACATCCTAAACAACATAAAATACAAAGAATGTAACTTAATTAATTACATAAACTTTACTGTACCAAAGCTTAATTTAAAAATCCCAAATAATCAAAAATTATTTAGTGTAGATCAAAATAGTATATCTCCCTTTAATAGAATGATGATAGTTACTAATGAGATTCTCAGTGAGGGCCAAACAGATCTGTTTAATATTAGTCTCAAAACTTTAAAGTCTGTGCTCTAGACTCTCCATTGTTGTAGGTTTCCTTCTTGCAGTTTTAAGTTCTTAATTTCTTTTTTCTGTTACCTAGTCTATAGTAACTTTGCATGTAATTACTGTTACTTACATAAAAAAAGGTACTTGTATAAAAATATGTTTTCAATTTAAATATTAAACAAAATATTAACAGATCAGTGTTATTATACTAAAACTGAATTCATAAGACACTTCCTATGCAATATGATCCAAATAAAACTTTTTGAGTTCACTGGTTAGAGCCATCAGGGAAAGAAAACAGATATCCAGTTGAACCAAATTTGAAAGTGTATCATACGATTTACAGCAACGATTCAGAGGCGAGTTAGAGTGATAATTTGTTGTACTGGGTTGTATATGGAAAAAAACGCTGGTTTCGCGTGTTATAGGATAGAACGTTTATATTTAATAAATTAATAATTGGCGTTGAATCGATCATGTTGTTGAGAATTTTGTAGGCAAATTTTATGTCGTACATTTGCCTTCTATCCTCAAGTGATAATAACTTTAAATTCCGTTTGATTAAGGTAAAGTTGTCGTTTAATAGTATATTAAAGTACACGTTTCATAAGAAGCGGTTTTAGCGCAGGCGTCTATTTTAAAAAACGAGCCATGAAGTGGCGAGTTTTTTAATTGACACGTGCGCTAAAACGCCTTATGAACCACGTGCTTTATACTATTTTTTCTATTTGTAGTTTTTTCAATAAAAAATACATATTTAAAAAGAAAATAAATCCTTTAAATTTTTATGTCTAAATTTTATGTTGGTAATACTATTTTTTATCATAGTAACCTCTGGACAAAAAAAATTATTTTGCGAACTGTCATTTTTTGATTTATTGACCCATTTTCACCACGAGATTCTAAAGTTATTTTAGTGATATGAGATTTGAAATTGGACGGAATACGTTGTGTGATCCTTGTACATTCGGTACATATACAGAGCGTTCGGAAATTCGGGCGATTTTGCTAATTTTTTTTGAATTTCAAAAGACGTGATTTTACGTCAATTTTTCAATTTTAATGTTACCAACATCAAATAAAGAAAAAACGCGTATCGAAATAGCTTCATTATGAACTTCATTTCAAGTTCATAATGAACTTATTATGAACGTCAAATAGAAAAATTAAATTTATAGCATAGATATTTTATAAATTTTTCTTGTACTTTTTCAATTTTACCAATATACAGGGTGTAATTTAAGTATGTGGCCAAACTCCAAGGGGTGCTTTTTTAAGTGATTTTAAGAAGAAAAAGTTTATATAAACATGGGTCCGAAAATGCATAGTTTATACGATACAGGGTGTCAAACTTAAAAAAAAATCGGATGTTCGTAAATATCTATATCTCAATACTCTTTTATTTGATTTTGTTGAAATTTGACAATTCTGTTTGTAATAACAACAGGATAATTTAGCCTCAATTAGAATAAAATTATTAGGTCCAGTGGCGTCCCGGAAGACATTCCAACTAATATTTTCGACAAAAAAATAGCGCGCCACTGACTTTTTTAAAATTATGTATTTTTTTCGAATTAAGCAACTTGTTCTCGAGAAAAAAAAAATAAACACCACTTTACACAACTACTTACAAACTACATATTAAGTAATAAAAATTACACGAAAGTCCTCTTTTGAATTTTTTTCGCACAGATTAGAACTGTTTTCGGATAAAAGAAATTAACATAAAATAACCGCATAACGTAATAAGTTATTACTGCAGTGTTTTAAAAGTAACAACTATAACTCTTATTGTCCCGGAGACACGCAATAAAGTGGTTTTTATTTTTTTTCTCGAAAACAAAGCAAGATATGAAAAAAAACTAGGGAGATAAAATAGTTGTATTTGTAGTTGCTTAATTAAAAAAAAAACATAGTTTTAAAAAGTCAGTGGCGCGCAATTTTTGTGTTGGACTGAAGCACCCCTTTTCAGATGAAAGTAAACTATTAACGTATAACATGTATAATGTACGAATAGAACCCATTTGTTTAAAACCCCTACAAGTTCCTATAATAAAACCAAATGATTTTTTAGTTTTGGCTGGATATGGTGATCAAATAACATTTTACAGGAAGAACAAACACCTATGTCTTTTACGATAGACACTCTTGTTAGTGGTATATTGTTGATAGCATAATTTCATAAAATTTTATTTATATTTCTAGAAAACGTAATAGTGTAACATTTTTTAAGATTAAGTATCAGTAAGTAATTCAAAATAGAAAACTGAAACCGTAGACATTTTTGTCCTTAAGTGAAAAAGCTTATTATTTAACACAAAATATGCTTAAACTTACTGTATTCCTGATGCTTGGATGCGTACTCGACTTTTTTAAGCGGTTCTTGGATCGTTTGAGGACAATCTTTACAGTAAATCCTAAAAATAATACAATTTTCACAATGGGTTTCTTATCGGATATCTTTTAATATAACTCTCCATGTGATTTTTGGTGTTCCCTTCTAACCGCGGCTTGTATTTTACAAGCAGTAATTGTTTTTCACTATAAACGAATTTCACATATTCTGCAGAACCTATTGAATATACCGGGTGTTTCAATAAAAACTCCCAGGCCAATTATTTGGAAAACTAAAAGTGACATGTAAATTCTGTAAACGCCAGTTTTTAGCCCCTATGATTGGCTTCACAACGGTGTAAAAAACGTGTTTGAATAATACAAGATGTAGGTGGCGCCACGGTGCAAAATTTTTTTTCGATGACAGGAACTTTTAAGTTTAAAAAAAAAAAAAAAAAAGTTAAGAAGTTTACTACCGATTTTTAAAAACATTAAAAAGTTTTTAAATGTAAGACATATGGAAAAAATATTATATTACGCGTTAGTTAAAACTCATTTAAATTACGGAATTTTAGGTTGGGGAGGAATAAATAGAACGTTGGTTAAAAAATTATAAATATTACAAAAAAGGTTTCTAAAAATTATATTCAATAACGACTATCTTTGTCCTTTAAAAGAATTATATTCAGAAACAAAAAAGTTGAATTTAAGACTTTACATTTATAACATCTTAATATACAGGGTTGGGCAAATGTTCCGGAACGGCTTAATTACTGGCGAATGAAAAGTGATATCGGATCCGGGTTTTGGGCAATCTATAGGACTAAAATTTTACTATTTGACTATTATACCATATGTCAGTAATGTCACCAACTGTCAAGTGTTGGCGTTATTTTTTTTTAATGGAACACCCTGTATATTTTTACATTTTTAAATTCCACATAAAATTATAATTATTTTTTATTAAATGCACTATTAGTCTATACTTCATAGTTTCCGAGATATTGACTCTCGAAAAGTGACATTTTTGAACTTGACAGCTTATAACTTTCTAACAGTACGTCTTAGAGCAAAACGGCTTACATGTCCCTATCTTCAATTTTTATTATCTTCCCAAAAAAATCAACTTCCAGTTAAACCGGAACAACTATATTTCCTGCTTTCGAGTTACATTCGGTTTAACCGGAAGTTGATTTTTTTGGGAAGATAATAAAAATTGAAGATAGGGACATGTAAGCCGTTTTTCTCTAAGACGTACTGTTAGAAAGTTATAAGCTGTCAAAGTTCAAAAATGTCACTTTTCGACAGTCAATATCTCGGAAACTATGAAGTATAGACTAATAGTGCATTTAATAAAAAATAATTATAATTTTATGTGGAATTTAAAAATGTAAAAATATACAGGGTGTTCCGTTTAAAAAAAAATAACGTCAACACTTGACAGTTGGTGACATTACTGACATATGGTATAATAGTCAAATAGTAAAATTTTAGTCCTATAGATTGCCCAAAACCCGGATCCGATATCACTTTTCGTTCGCCTGTAATTAAGCCGTTCCGGAACATTTGCCCAACCCTGTATATATTTAAAAACCATAATCATAATACACGTCATAAAAATGAAATAACCATAAAACCTAAAATAAATAAGTCCATAGGACAAAAAAATTTCAAATATTTATGTTTTTATTTAAACGATTACTTATTTACCAACAAAAATTAAAAAATTGATTTCATTAAAAAAATTTAGAGTCGAAATAAAAACATGGATATTAAAAACAGACAATTTGAAAATATTTTTAGAAATACTTTAATTAATTAATATTGTTGTGAATAATTTATATAAGTAATATTTTTTATTTAAAAATTATAAATTAATAATTTTACTATAGGTACCTAATATATTTTTAAAAAAAAAACTGCGTTTATACTATAAATTAATATTTTTAATTTAAAACTTGATTTTTAATGCATATTTATGATTTTACATACTAAAACAAAAAATAAGATTTGCCCCTAAAAAGCTCAGCTTCAGGGGATTGAAGAATAGGTTTATAGAAGACAACATAAACATATTTATTATAATATTAAATTTTAAATAAACTTATTATTATTATTTTTAAATGCCGGCATTTTAAAGAGTCCTCCTGTCAGGGGGCTGTAGCTCGGTAGTAAGGGGACCAAGGAAAAAATGTTATATAAAGTTCTAACTCTGTTTCGGCCCAATAAATCTAATGCCTTTTGGGACACCCTGTATGTATGAAGTATAATATATGCTATCGGACATATTATTCTCATGTCCTGGGACATGCGCCATAAACAGGACGTTAAGCTGATAGCTTGTGCCCTGATTATTTTGTACTAACTACTACCTACCGAGCAAACTCAAAAATGAAAATAACGAAAAAATACCAGCTGGAGAGTTATATTTAAAAAATCTAGCCATATCAATCATTCTAATGTCGAGTTGCACAAAACCAAAACCAGCAATATTAACGGTGACATTCATGACATTGGCAGAAATAATTTTCTCTCAATTAAAGCGCTCTGATTGTGAGTAAATACTTACACTTATATCTCAGTCAAAGTTGCTGGTTAGGTAATTATTACTAAAAACCTTTGTGCAACCTAACATAGTTAGTAGACTTGCGTACCAGTCAGGGTGAACTTTCCATAATTCATTATTAAAAGTTAAATCTGATAAAGAAGCTCTGCTGTGTGATGCAGCCCTAGTCTTATTTACTTTTACTGTTCCATACTTATCAGGTAAGACAATACATAACGTAAATGGTCCTATTGCGGTGTAAAAGTAGTGTTTTGTTGCTCTGATTATTCGTTTCTACAAAAGTAAATATCAAGAAATAATGCAGCTGTGTTTAAAAACATAAGTATACGTATGTATGTTGTACCTACAAATATGACATTTACTTCTCTGGAGTCTGGAGTAAGCAAACAACGATGTTGACAGATAATTGCTAGTTGTCGTCACTCTTTAGGATATATACCTTTAAACTATATAAAACGATTATGTTACTCACCATATCATCCAGGGTATATTTAATGTTTAACGTAGCTTGCTTCCCTTCACGCCGGAGCATCTGCTCTCGAAGCTTAAATAAAATTAATAATATTTCATAATAATTTCGAAAACATGCTTTCTTATTATTCTCCATAATGTTTAATAAATTAATCTACAACAGTGCCATTATGACGTATTTAGCATTATCGTATTAAGCATTATCATTTAGATGTCATTATGACCTTCATAATAGCACTCAGTGCCATTATGAATTCATAATAACATCCAAATGTTAAGATACAAAAACAAAAAGAAAGTCGGTGCAAACTATTTATTTGTTATTATTACTTAGAAAAACGGATTGCATTTATTTATTGTAAACATCCGAAGGGACACTTTCGAATTCAGAATCTCCCATATTTAAATTATTTTTGGCCAACAATAGAAAATTAGACGGCAATAATGACGTTGTCAAAATCGAAATTGAAACAATCAAAAATGCGGTTACCATGCTATCGACTAATATGGACACCTGAAAATTTTAAAAATTACGAAAACGTTATCTGATATCAATGAAATTTAGACGAATAAAATCTATTTGCACTGTCGTAGATTAAATTTTGAATGATACACGTTCGATATGAACTTTGTTAATGAAACTTGTGCAATTTAACGTTGCACACGTTTCATTATAGTGTTCATATCGAACTAGTATCATTAATAACTATAATAGTATCACTTTATAATATACAGGGTGAGTTTTTTAAAGTTACAAGGCGATATCTCGAAAACGGTATAAAATATATTCTTGAAATTTTAGTGAGGGAATGGGGAGATGGGGGGACATATTTAAACATATTTTTGATGTCTACCTCCTTTCCCCATTTTGAGAAGCGGGGGGTAACTTTGGAATTTTAAATGAGATAATGTACTTTTTTTGGTAAATACCTACGAACCTACGTAAAAAACTACGTACGTATACAAAAATTGTTTTGATTTGCTCCCCTGGTTACGAAATTATGATTTATTTAAAATAATTTACCATTTAAGGTTAAATTCTCAACGTCGTTCAATTTATTGCCAACCTATAACCTATTTCGCTTTGTTTTTTCAAGTTTATTATTTTTTAAACTAACATTTAAATAAAATCAGTATCGTCGGCACATTACTTAGGTAATATCTGATATATTACAAAAATATCAATTTATTTCATTGCTAATTTTGGGAGAATTGTATAGTGAAAGAACAATGAGTGACAATGACATAACGTTAAAAAAAATCTTACCCGATATTTTTCGCTATACAATTCTCCTGAAATAAGTTATGAAATTCCTTGATATTTATTAAATATGTCAATTATTACCTATAGAATATCAACTCGATACTGATTTTCTTTAAATTTGGTGTAAAAGCTAGAAAACATAAATAAATCTACGCGAAATAGGTTATAGGTTGGCAAGCATGTTGATACTCCCACCTTAACTCCAACTTATTTATTAAATTTTGATAAAAAAAATAAATACCAATAAATCAAGTTCCCTTATTTTAAAATTATTACTCGTTTCCATGGAAATGCGTTGTTTTAACTAATGAGAGTTGAGATTTTTTACGATTTAACGTTTATTTTTTAGTTTGGTTAATTAAACATGGAAGCGAATTTTAGTGTGCAAGTTGATTTTAGTGATGTTTGTTAATTTTGGGGGAGTGCAGAAAAAACTACATACAAGCTGCATTAGTGTGGGCGGAGAGGTTTCCTAATAATCCGAAATCTCATATGGCATTTAAAAGGCTGGAAACCAGAAGCCGTACTACCGGCAGCATGACGACAAAACCACGAGTTCGAAAGCGAACTAAAACGGATGAAAATAGGGCAGTTGGAGTTTTAGGTATTGTAGCTATTGACCCGCATGTAGGTTCCAGGCGGCTTGCTAGAGATGCTTGAATAAGTCAGAAATCAGTTATGACCATATTGCACTTGTACAAACTCCATTCATATCACGTTACACTCCACCAAGAGGTATATGGGCAAGACTTTGAAAATCGAGTTATATTTTGCAATTTTATTGGGTTACGAGACAAATGCAAGGAAATAACAGGTTCCTCAAGAATGATGTTTTTTCTGACGAAGCTACTTTCCATAATTGTAGCCAGGTAGGATTTTAAGTTATCCCTTGTCAGTAGAAATTAAATTAATTTTTTTGATGTTTGTTTTTTTAAAGGTAAATAGACACAATATGCACTATTGGGTTTCGGAAAATCCCCACTGGATGAGAACTCTGCCAAATCAACATCCTTGGTCAATTAATGTATGGTTTCGTATAATCGTAGATAGAGTTATTGGCCCGCATTTCTTCGAACGCCACTTAAATGGAGAAATGTATACAGATTTTTTAAGGAACCAACTACCCCAATTATTAAACTAAAACATAACTCCTGACATGTGGTTTCAACAGGACGGAGCTCCACCGCATTATGCGATACAGGCCCGTAATGAGTTGAACGAATTGTTTGAAAACAGGTAGATTGGTCGAGCTGGTTCGGTAAATTGGCCTGCTAGGTCCCCGGATTTGACCCACCTTGACTTTTTCCTATTGGGTTTTATAAAAGACAAAGTGATGGCGGCTACACCTATAACTTTAGATGATATGAAAGACCGAATCCGCGTTGCATGCTTATTAGTGAGAACTGAAATGTTACAACGGGTACGATATTCATTCAGAGAAAGAGTGACAACATGTTTTGAAGTTGAAGGGAGACATTTGGAACATCTTCTGAAGCATGACGGACGATAAGTAAGTTAAAATTACATAGTAAAGTATGTTTTAAATTTTATAATTTCGTAACCAGGGGAGCCAATCAAAGCATTTTTTGTATACGTACGTAGTTTTTTACGTAGGTTCGTATTTACCAAAAAAAGTACATTATCTCATTTAAAATTCCAAAGTTACCCCCCACCCCTCAAAATGAGAAAAGGGGGTAGACATCAAAAAAATGTTTAAATATGTCCCCCCATCTCCCCATTCTCTCAATAAAATTTCAAGAAAATATTTTATACCGTTTTCGAGATATCGCCTTGTAGCACTTTAAAAAACTCACCCTGTATATACATAAATATGTTATGTTAAAGACTGCTCTTCCCTACATTTGTGTAATTTTCAACTTTTCACTCCTTAAATTAGTTTTCTTCATATATTCGATAACTTGTTTCTTCACTGAACCCTTTTAGCATGAGGCTCTGTCTCAACTTCGAATTTTGTAACTGTTGTTCACAATCACAATATAGTAATTTTATTATTATTATTACATTTCTCGGTCAATTAGTGAAAACTTGACGATTTCCAGCTTGACTATCAACTTGCTCTTTTTATTTAATTATATACTTACTTGAACTATATCTTTTCCAAATATTCTGGGTTCATTTTCATCGTCCAAGATTTCCGTTTCCAATATATCTACTCGGTTAAAAGTAGGTTTCAGTATATATTCAAACTAAAAAAAAAAAGAAAATACACATAGATACGAATGTTACAAACATCATTCTTATAAAAGATGCATTTAAATTTATTTTGTTGTTTTTGTTTTCTTTAAAAACTCAGAAATGCCCAGAAGATGTAACTTTTACAAATTATTTACTACCAGTATTTTACCATGTACATCACTGATGTAATATTTTGGAGCATTTTACGAGTGTCCTGAATTATTTTTACAATATTGTATATAAGTTGAAACCGTAGTTTTAGAATAAAAACAAGGTTTTATACAAATAAAACTAATGTCCATTTAAATGTACCTCTGTGCGATGTTCTGGATGCATTAAGATGTATCCATTATTAGTAATAATAAAAGCATATCCATTAACGCCAATCTGAAAAAAATAAATTTATGAAACTTTAAAACATATATGAGAATAAATCTAAACATGTTCGGTACGAAATACATAGGCAGAAAGAGAAGGCTGAAGTGTAAATTTCAGGATAATCTTCATATGTGAAATGATAACAGATCAATTGTCAAAGTGTTATAAATCTTTTCTTAAAGATATAGAAATTATTTAATTACCAGGTGGTAAGGAATTATTGCTCTAAACAACGCAATCGGAACATCTACTCCAGCAACTCCTGTAAGGTTGTACTGAAAAAAGTAAAGTATTTAATAAAATATATAATAATAATAATAACCATGGTGCAAATTATTATACCATGATCCATTGGTTTCCATACTTACTTCATCACCTTTTCGACCATAGACAGGCAGAGATACAGTGGTCATGTACTTGTAATTTTCCTTTTTTTCGTATTTTTCATATTCCTAAAAATTAACATATTTATGTTAAATGGTACAAAAGATAACAGAAGCTTCTCAAATTTCTGTATCTTTCCGTTTAAGACGATTTTGGAGGGAATTTTGATTAGATTTGATAAGCAAAAATAACGTTAAATTATTTAGTTTATGAAAGACGCCGTCTCAGCAGGACCTCACCCCTCGGAGATGTACCGCAGCCTGGACCCATCAGAGTGGTTGCGAGTAGGCCTGCTCTCATATCTGGAGTTCTGCACCGAAGCATACCCTTCGGTTGTTGGATTCCATCCAAAGGAGAGCCGTTATTTCCATGGCAAGTGTTCGACAGATATTGCCCGCTCGATTCCACCTAAAGCAATACATAGCAGAAACACACGACGAACCACTGCCGCTCATCCCTATGTGGTTCAACTTAGTACACCCCGAACATCATTGTTTCAGAACTCTTTTAATTGGAGGACGTCATCTTTGTGGAACGGCCTTTCTGAGACCGTGTTTCCAACCGAATATAACCTCCAACGATTCAAGAAAAACGTGAATCGCTTTCTTCGCACACGCACCGCTCCCAGAGCGCCTTAAAGGATTTTTCCTATAGTGCTTGTGCTCGATCATAAAAAAAAATGTATTGAATGTATTGCCTCACTTACTCCTTTAACATCGAGAAGGCTGTAGTTTAGGTTAGAGTGGCGGACTTCTGGCATCATTCAAACAGTCTCACGTAGTCCTTTGTGGACCCTCGTCATACCACACGTGTTCTGTGGAACCTATCCGCATCAGCCCGACTCGACGTAGAATGTAGAAGAATCTAGGCAGCTCATTCAAATCTGCCACAACTGTTAAGGATACGTTAAACTTGTACCCATTGACACAGATCATTAAAGAATGGTTTGCCAAAGGCATTGAACCTTCTTCTTGCGAGTCCAGGGCATTTACGCAAGAAATGCTGAATACTATCCTCCTCTTCTTCATCTCTGCAACTTCTGCAGAAGTCGTAAGCTGGTATTTGCATACTTTCGGCGTGTCTACCGAAAAGGCAATGTCCGGTGCAGAAAGCTGTAGCTCTTCCAGCATTTTTAAATTAAATTTTTTGCTCTACACTCTAACTAAAATCGTTTCTTGAATATTTCACATCCACAGTCGTATTCGCAATAAAACTGTTCATTTTTATTATCTATAATAGAAATAAAGCCGAACTCCCAATAACAAATACCTATATAATATCTTAACATAGTATAAATAAAGTCGCTATCGCCCGTCTGTCCCTATATCCCAATATGTGCTTAAATCTTTAAAACTACGCAACGGATTTTAAAGCGGTTTTTTTTTAATAGATAGAGTGATTCAAGAGGAAGGTTTTTATGTATAATTAGCGACCCGCCCCGGCTTCGCACGGGTGTAATTTCAGAAAGTGGCATGCCGGGTACTAATATATCGGGTTTGTTCGGGTTTGTATTTATACCAGCGGGTTGCAACGCATGCCGGGTACACGCTACTATCTATATAAAACAAAGTCGGTGTCGCGTCTGTCCCCAGCAATATGTGCTTAAATCTTTAAAACTACGCAACGGATTTTGAAGCGGTTTTTTTTAATAGATAGAGTGATTCAAGAGGAAGGTTTTTATGTATAATGCATGCATAATATTGTAGAGAAACACTGATCAATTTAGAAGTTTGTTCGGGTTTGCATTTATAAATCTTGACTTGATGGTGAACTCGCCTTATTATTATCTCAGAGGCGTATAATGCCTGGCATTGCAACGCAGGCCGGGTACACGCTAGTTAAATTATAAATTAACAGGCAATGGACTCAAATGGGGCGATTTTTCTTTTATTATGTTCGCGGTTTCCCCCGTTACACATGCTAGTACAAGAAGCATAGAGAAACTGCAAAACGCCCCTTTCTTTAATGCAAGTGCGAATACTGCGAATTGCTACGACGCCGAGGCCCGACAGCCGACTCTACCAGAGCTATTATATCACGTTTGGTTGGATTGCTTGATACGATAAAATATTAAGGAGGATATCTTTTGGGGGTTCTTTATGGGATATGGGGATGCACGTGTCCATGTGCTCCGATAAAGGAACCGCCACTGTTAAAGAACGACATTTAAAAGTTATTTTGTAATTTGTATTCATATAGGGAGTTTAAATCATTTTCACAAGACCCTGTACAGAATTTTGGTTAGTTGCTACTTTCTAACACGAATGGTAGGGGGGCACAAAAATTTATTCTTACATGTGATTCCTGCAAAAGCATGTGGTTTAAACTAGAATGTCTTAACTGATGACGATCCACTCTCCTTTTAGAATGATCCAGAAACACTTCTCTTTGTCGAATACCTTCAAATTTTTTCCACAACCAATTAGATAGCCTTCTGTCGGCCAAATCCACATATAAATAGCTCCAAATTGGCACTTGCTTATTATAGTATCTAAAGTTTATTGGCCTGGACATTACGCTAAGGTATTTTAGAACTTTTTCTCGTATCTCGGATTTTACTGTGACATTTACGTAGTATCCTGAAATTAATATTATTAAGTTTTGTGTGATGTATTTTGTTGCATTTACATTGGGTCGAAATCATAGTTTGACTATACTATAGTTTGACAACCATTGGTTATCGACTTTTCTTGTCTTATCACCTTAACGGAACAACGACAGCAATCCAATTAAGGAAAGTTTTTGATTGGCGGGCAGCCAACAGAAAAAGAGATACAGCGATAGGGTCATCTGGTAAATTCCCTATATTCGCCATTCCGTAATGACGTCATTGACAGGACGGTTCTGTTTTCTGAAGAGCACACTTGATTACGTGCTTTTAAGAAGAACCAATACAAAGTTCCTGTATATGATAACACTTATGGATCAATATTGTCTTCTATTTTAAGTTTTAATCATACATATTGGCACTTAATATCGCCACTAAGAGTTAAGTAATATTCACTTCTAGACATTTTTACTTGATATTCAGCAAAATAACACCAAAAAATAACTATTTATAAAAGAGCTATCAAAAACTAAATGCTTAAATGTGAAAGAATCGATGTGGTGTGCCCTCCGGCAAACATGGCCCACCTGTCAAAGTCAGGTGTCATGGAATGATCAACAGGATAGTTAAAGATAGGTTATATTATAATTGACCCTCTTTGACTTACCCATATTTGAACAAGCAATAAATTCCATTTGCTTTTCGTCTTCTTTTTCGGTACTAAGAAGGTAGGTAAAAATTCTTACAGGAAAGTCGAGCTGCCAATTTGAAATATTAAACAATGTCTCGTTATACGGATAGTCAATGCCTTCCGTAATCAGCATTATTGCTTGATTGCAGTTGGAGCCTAAGGGTAGTTAAAATTTAAAAAAATATGATTTATATAATCAATAAAATATAGTTATTTAGGTAACTATTAAATTTAATAACAGTAATAGAGCTTTGCAACACTTACATTATTGCAGCTGTAAACATCATGAGAGGCAAACTTGGTAACAGTTTTCATACTCTATAATACAGGGTAAATAAAGGGAAATATACACAAACTAATTCAAAGTTATCGTATCGTAAACAATTTGTTCAAATTGGGGAAAGAAAAAGTTCGGAAAAAGAAATTTATTCCAAATTGAATTTAAAGGGCAATCTAAAGCTATTTGCAGATGATACATCAATTATTTATTTTGCTGAAACTTTCGCAGAAATGTATTTTGATATTAATATTCATTTAAAAATACTCCTATCTTGGCTTCAATCAAAATAAACTTACGTAAACTTTTACAAAATCTTTTTTATTAACCCCTTAACATTTAATAATGAAAAAACGACAAAATTTTTAGGATTAGTTTTAGACGAAAATTTAAATTGGGAAGGCCATTCTAGTATATTATAAACTCGATATATCCTTTGGTATCTGTTTTGTATCAGAGCTAGATAATACATTCCTTTGAAATACTTAAAAAAAAATATTTTTCATTAATATATTCAAAATTACAATATTTAGCTTTTGTATGGGGATCTGCTTGTTCATTAAACTTAAAACCATTACAAAAATTGCAAAATAAAGTTATTAAATGCATACACAAATTACCACATTTAGAACCAACTGTTAATCTATATAGACCTATACGTTCAACACATTTATAAATTAAAAATTTGTATTTTAGTTCACTCTATTATTTTAAAAGAAAAAAAAATCAAACATCATAAAAACACTTCAGGAGAATAAGACATTACATGAATATAACACCAGACCTTGTATAAATTATTAAACAATACCTGTAAAAAGTAATTTCGGAAAAAAACGCTTTTATATGAGAAAATAATAAAATATAACAATCTTTCAAAAAAATCAAAAAAATTAAAAAATTGGCAACTTTTAAAAAACAATTAAAGAGATACTTACTATGTTAAATTATTTATACTATTTTTTTAATTGATTTTATTAATGAACTAAATTGGATTAACTTATATTTTTGGGTTTTACTTGACATCCTTAACATATTTTAAAACTGAAAAATGTTAGAAACTTTTGATCGAAATGGATAGAAAATTAAAAACCAAGAATTAGTAAGGTATTTTTCTCTAAAATGCACCGTTAAAATGTTATAGCTTCTCGAGTAAAATACGAAATGCAATACAATATATTTTTTTTATTTCATTAAAAAAATTGACCCCAAGTTCCGATACATTGAATCACCCTGTATTTATGCCGAATTTTAGTCTGGTAAATGAGTTGCTTTTAGTATGAGCTGCGAAACTATACAATCCTGTAAAATTTAGCTTTAGCAGATGCCTACCATCTGATCACAGCTTATACAGCGTGGGCAAAAAGAATGGAACACCCATAAATATTTTCATAACCATGTATATTTCCGAAAGACGCTCGGACCCGTCGATTTTATTTATCATTTTTACAAATTTTAAGAATTTTTAGTATTATACAGGATTGCTCAAGAAGTCGTGGCACACATCAACTTTAATTTTTTAAATGAAATACCCCAAATTTTATTCAATTTTGGAATTCTACTTAAAATTCTGAATATTTTTCATGTAACATACCCTATTTCGATATTCAGCTGTTTTCGATATATCACAATCTAAACAATAATAATTAACAAAATTTAAGTGATTTAAGGTTTATTAGGTAAAAACAACAGCTTTCAAAATTTAATTATAAAAAGTAGAGTACTTAATTAAATGTTCAAACTGACGGCCATTGACAATTTGGCAGTGTCTTAAACGTAAAACAATTTTATTTTGAACGTTCCCAATAACCTCTTCAGGAAGTTGTCGAATTTCATGTTGTATTCTCAGTTTTAATGTCTCTAAATCCGATGGTTTGTTTTTGTACACCTTTCTTTCAAATATCGCCACAAAAAGAAATCCAGGGGTGTTAAATCGGGTGAGCGAGCTGGCCATTCTAATTCCCCCCTTCTTCCTATCCATCTATGTTGAAAAACCTCGTTTAGGTATTCTCGTACCCGTGCGTCCGTGCACCGTCTTGTTGTAGCCAAATGGCCCTTTCCTTTTCCTTTCAGGACTATCTTGTTCATCGTGATCTGGATACAGGCCAGCTAAAGCAGGAACTAATTTAAACCAAATACCTCTCTCCGTTTAACGTTTCTTCGAAAAAGAAAGGTCCTTCTGTGGGTGCTGTGTATGGGCCTCTTGCATCCAATGAGGATTTTCTGTCGACCAATACCTACAATTATGTCGGTTGACTGTTCTATTAAGGCAGAATGTAGCCTAATCAGTAAATAAAATATTCTGTGCGAAATTTCCGTCATTATTGAGATGTTTTGCATATTCTCACAAAACTGAAGACGTCGATCGTAATAATTCCCATTTAGTTCGTGGACAAGACAAATTTTGTAAGGATAATATTTTTCCTTATGAAGAATATTTTGTACAGATTTATAACCAATATTTTGAATCCGACCCACTTGACGAGTGCTGGAATGGGGATTGTCCTGATACGACAGTAAAACATTTAATTTAGTTTCATCGTACATTTTGGGACGGCCACTTTTTGGTTTATTGCGCACAGTCTGTGCGGCACAGATCCAGTTTCTGTAAATTTTAAAACTATCTTACTTACTGTAGACCTTGATATCGGCGCTCGCTCTCGATGAACATTATTAAAAAATTCACATACTTTAAATGTAGATCTCTTTCTATCGCCATAGCCAACCATCATGAAGATTTCTATGCGCTCTTTCACTTAAGTGCATTTTAATTAAAATATGACGTTCTAATAATACAATGTAACTTTTTTTGGCAATACATGTCACTTAAAATAAAATAAAATGACAATGGCGAAGTACAATAATGTGCATGGTTACCAGGGTTACTACAATAAAGGTAATAAGTTTCCGTATTTTCTTCCCTATTCATTAATTCCATAAAAATTGACATCATTATTGTTTAGATGGTGATATATCGAGAACAGCTGAATATCGAAATAGGGTATGTTACATGAAAAATATTCAGAATTTTAAGTAGAATTCAAAAATCGAATAAAATTTGGGGTATTTCATTTAAAAAATTAAAGTTGATGTGTGCCACGACTTCTTGAGCAATCCTGTATAATACTAAAAATTCTTAAAATTTGTAGAAATGATAAATAAAATCGACGGGTCCGAGCGTTTTTCGGAAATATACATGATTATGAAAATATTGGGCGTGTTCCATTCTTTTTGCCCACGCTGTATATTTATACATACTTCGATTTGTACGTCGAAAATGAGCAAGTATCTCAAAGGCCTTTTCTAGTCCCAAAGTTATATTAGCGACGAACTCCAGTTCATATACTGGCAAGTTTTCTCGTAAAAGCCTTAAGTTTTCTTCGTTTGCCTGAAAGTAAATAATTTTTCATCGATACCGTATACAGAAATGTACGGACATAATTTACTTAAATTTTGAGAAACCTTCTGATCGAGTTTATTTTAATCAAATGAGAACATCAGCATTAGAGCGACAAGAAATTTACTGGATTGGATTAAATGCCGAGTAAGAAATGAAGAAACGCTGTGAAAACCTTAAAAAGTATCAAGTGCTGGTGTTCCACATGGATCAGTTTTAGACTCGTTCCAGTTTATTTTCTAAATCTTAGATATAAATATTATAAATTCTTAAATTTACTTTTTTGTCTATACTCTTTCTCTGGAAAGGGTTATTTTAGATCAATGGTGTGAAGATGAAATGATGAATGATAATATTTGTGGTTCAATAGCATCGTCCCCTGCTCCTCATTGGATGCCAGGCATTTGCATCATTAAAAGCCTGTTTAGAAGACAATATGAGATTACAGTCACAACAATTGCAATAAACCTAGGTGCCTGAGTATTTTAAATCGGTAAATTGACTAAGGTATTATTTAGGGCACACATAGCGATTCGTACCGCTCAGGTAAAATGAACCCATATGGTAATTTTTACTCATTTCTTTATATTGCGATTTGTACCGGCATACAATTTTTGGGATTTTCTGCATCCACCCACCTGACTACCCCATTAGTACCTAATTATGATATACATAAAGAAGGTTTTATTACATTTCGTCTTTTAGTCTCTTGTTAGATATTGACCAGCAAAATGGACATCAAGTTTATTGAAAGTAACCGTGGAAAACCAATGTTAGTTGTTAATGGTTATAAATATAGTTCTTTAAAAGTACTTAAAACAAGTAAGGAATATGTTTGGGTGTGCGTCTGATACGTCGCAAAGTAAAGCAACCATTTATACCCTTGGTCTATTCGATTCGATATTTCTGCCAATCATTCACTATCCATGGATTTTTTAACGGCCACTATGCCCCTTTATTCTTCTGCTTATTGCCAAGTAAGCAAAGTCATTCATTAATAGAAAACGAGTGTTTAAAATATAACGTTACATTAAATATTAATGAAGTTGTCGTGGACTTTGAACAAGGCATCCATAAAGCTGTGAATGCAGTTTGGCCCAAAGCTCAAATAATTGGATGCAGGTTTCATCTCAGGCTTGGTATAGAAAAGTGCAAAAATTAGGTTTAACTAAGGAGTACCAAGACAAATGGATGCGAACCACTTTCGCATTACCTTATTTGGATCCCAGCGAAGTAGGGATATAACTTCGCTTTTGATTTGTTTGATATAATGCCAAATGATGACTTTTAAGATATGCTGATTATTTAACAGGCAATTATATTTCCGAGGAATCTGCTTTCCCTCCTACAATCTGGGCCAAAATGTCAGCGACACTCGCACGTACAACTAATGCATCTGAATCGTTTCATACCCATTTCAATTCTTCAATGTACAAGGCGCATCCAAATTTATTTGTATTTTTGGACAAACTAAATGAATTTCAAATACGCAAGTTAAAATTCAGAGCGTCAATTCTACTGCAAAAATTCATAATAATAAAGTTAAAAAAGAATTAATCGAAAAAACCATTAACCGATACAAAACCAAAGGAATCAGTAGACTACATTTATTAAAATGCCGCTCCCGCCTGATTTTAAATTGTTGAGATTGTTTTTTTAAATCTATTGTAAATTTTTTTTCCGACTAGATATAAGATATAGTTTAATTATATAATTTTTAATTGTAACTAACTCTACTAATGATATTTTGTGTATCTCTTATCAGTTATAGATTTTACCTGCCTGATGCCCGGTACGAATCACAATGTTGAATAAATTATAAAAGATGTGTTCAGTACTTCAGTACGAAACACATTATCCAATTAGTACTTTTATTGCCTTCGGTACGAATCACACAACACCCATTATTTAACGTCTATTCTAAAAGGTAAACCTTTATGCGACATAGCAAAACTTTGTATCCCTGTACAGCCCGACGAAATGTAGATGAATTAATACTACATGAACATGTGTGTGGGACGTTGCGTTTTAGTCAAAACCACTAAGCCTTACCTGAAACAACGTATCATTGAAACAATCGACAAGAGGCAAAGTGTAATTAGCAAAGGTAAAAATATTAACAAAATCATTGTCGTTAAGGGTATCCAAAATATCATTAACTATTTGTTTGGATAGAGCCCTTTTATTGCCTTTTATAGAACCAGATTTGTCCAACAATATAATGATATCTTTAGGAGAAGTCATTGCTTCAGTAAACCATGATCTGGTGCGAAAATCATACGTTTTATGGTATCTTTCATTTGACCATTGCACTGCTATAAATAAATATAAATCAAAAGTAAATAACTATAATATTCAGATTTGATTTTCCTATATTATTGTTATTCATTGTTTGATCAAAAAAATATTTTCTGAATAAATCGAAAGTATAAAAATATGAAAATGTATAAGAGTTTGTTAAAATGTGTCATAATTAAAGGGCGGAATATATGCAAAATGCATATACTACATATGTATATGTAGTTTTTGTGTGCATATTTTCTCAATTTTATAATAAAATGCATATTTGTCATACATTTTTATTTTAAGAGCATATTTTTACGTTTTCGTCTTTATCAAAAAATTTAAAACGTTAAAGGTTTAATGTCTAGTTCCATACTTATTTTAGGGATTTTCCAATCTGAAGAATATAATAACTATATTTACATTTTGGTTATACACAAGGTATTTATTGTGGGTTTTCGAGGTTCGCAGGTATATTGTTAGGGGTTGTTTATTCGTTTGTTTTGTATTGTTAGGGGTTGTTTTTTCGTTGTATGTAAATAGACCATCTGAAAATCTAAAAGTTCAAATAAGGGAATTTAGAAGTGCCTATAGGCACTCTATTAGAGTTAGTAAAGGAAATGCTTATAATAACTATATCTTAACATCAAACAATGTCCTGAGGACCTCTTGGGAGGTAGTAAATTCGGTAAGGGGAATAAATAAAAAGCGCTCGATAGATAAGTCCGTAACAGCTGACGACTTTAATGCATTTTTTGCTGGCATAGCTGAAAAAACTCTATCACAGATACCTGATACGGAACGACAGCCAATGGCATACTTAAATGGGAGCAAAAATATCAATCTTAACTTTAAATTTAGGGAAATATATGTTATTCAGTGCCGGGATGCAATAAATGCACTAAAGCTTAAATCGAGCAGGGATATATATGATCTGTGTGTTCCCTTAATACAGTCTCTGAAGGATGTCTTTATTATCCCACTAACAAAATTGATAAAATCTAGCATCCGGGAGGGCATCTTTCCGGACTGTCTGAAGTTGTCAAAAGTAATCCCGGTTCACAAGAAGGGTGCAAAAGACGATATTAACAATTACCGCCCTATTTCATTAATTCCCGTATTTGCAAAAATCTTTGAGTACATTCTGAAAAAGCAACTTTGTGATTATTTTGAGGCAAATCATCTGTTCTCCAAAAGTCAGTTCGGTTTTAGGGCTGGACACTCTACCACGGATGCTGTACTGGAGCTCGTGGAGTACATAGTTGACGCCTTTGAGGGGAGACATGTCGGTGCCACCTTCTGTGACCTGTCAAGGCGTTTGACTGTGTATCCCATGATATCCTGCTGGCCAAACTTAAATTCTATGGCCTGGACCGGGGGAGTCTTGGTCTATTGGGCACCTACTTAAAGAACAGGAAACAGAAGGCACTATATAATGGCAGCTCTTCAAATGCTTGGAAGTTAAACATGGTGTGTCGCAGGGATCAGTCCTTGGGCCACTGCTCTTTCTTACTCTTCAACGATATAAATAAAGCTTGCCCAGATTCAAAACTTTTGCTTTTCGCTGATGATACCTCACTAGTTGAGACAGATGAGGATGCTAAATTGCTGAATGAAAGGGTGTCGTCTCGTGTGGGTGATCTTACGGACTGGTTTAAAAGTAATAAACTAACCCTAAATGTTAATAAGACCGAGAGTATGTGTTTTACCTTACGTGGGATGGAGAAGGGGTCCGAGGGGGTGGGGTTTCTTGGAGTGTATATGGATCCAACACTAACTTTTGAGGCTCATGTAGACCACCTGGCGCAACGCCTGCTAAAAAGCATTTTTTTGTTAAAAGAGCCTGGCGCGAATACTCCCAAGGGCCTCGTTGCTGATGACTTTCCATGCAATATTCCAGTCGGTGAGTGTGTATGCTATTCTGGCATGGGGTCATTCTGGCCAAGCAAAGCGTATATTTGCACTCCAGAGGAGAGCGGTGCGTATTGTGGCGGGACTTGGATACAGGGATGATGTCCGACAGACATTTAGCGATTTGGGTATATTGACCTTGCCATGTAGATATATTTATGAGTGCCTCCTATATTGTTACAAAAATCAACAACGATATACACCAAATAATTTCTTTCATAGCTATCCAACAAGACAGGGTGACGATATCAGGCCCGTGTATCTACGTCTGCAGAGGACAAGGTTCTCTTTAAATTACTATGCACCTATTTTGTTTAACAGACTGCCAGTACGGTATAGGGATTTGTCCGAACGGGGGTTTATGATTGCAATAAAAAAATTGTTACTTAAATGTGCCTTCTACAGCATCGACGAATTTCTGCAGTGGAATTTCATTGAAGTCTAGGTTGTGGATTGGGAGAAATTTAATTTGGAATGATGATTTTAATGTGTATCTTAAAGTGAGATTTGTGTCTTGTTTGTTTGGTACGTTAGTGATATGTAAGGTTTGTCATTTAATTAGAATATAAAAAATTTTAATCTGTTTAGTCTTAGTTAGAGATTAGCTTTTACACATATATGACTTTGTATGACGTGAGTAAAAATTTTGTAATTTACTGGCTCGAAATATATTTGATTTGATTTGTTTATTGTCACTTAATAATGCGTTATTATTACCTGCTTAACAAACTGTATTTATATAATTATGAGGGTAAACCATCCAACGAATTGGCCTTATATTTTGCTACCTAAGTTGCAGTATTGTCCGATTATATCAGTAGATCTTGAACGAAGCTTCTCTTTGTATAAACATATTTTACCAATACCTTTTTAGTTGAAAATTTAGAAAAATATTTAGTAATGAATGCATTTTATACAATTTTAGGTAAAAAAATAGTTTACTTTTATTTTTCTTTGTTTTTTTTTTGCATTTTTTAAAAATAAACCTATTTTTTAGAATCCAATGTGTTTATTCACCTCATTTTATTATAGTAAATTAAGAAATATTGTATGCATATTTGTTAAAAAAAAATGCAAATAACTGCATATTTTAAAGACAAACAAGGCATTTATATGCGCATATTTTGGCTGAATTTAAGCGCATATAATCCGTCCTTTAGTCATAATAATTGATAATAATTAAAGTAATATCTTAACCAATCCAAACTACGTGACTTTTAATGACGGCTGTGGGCAAAAAGCATTGCACGACCATTTAAATACCATCATCAATGTCATTTTTATGATGTCCCAAAAGTAAGTGTTGGATTGCGTAATTCAGTTTAGACCTGTTAAACAAAATGTGTTTGGAGCAAAAGCCAAAAATGTAATAAAAATTCTATGTGAAAAATCGAAGATGAGATACTTTTGGATAGCCGGATATGATAAAAAAAAAATGCCAATATGTTAGTTAACTTAGGTTAAGTGTATCTTACCTGGATAATGTCTCATAAATCCCGAAGAGCTGGCAAAATATTGCCAAATTAAGTCTGGATCTTTTAAATAATTTTGTTTGAAAACTAGATCCAGCGGTTCAGACCAACGAATGCCTTCTAAGATTGGAATATCTAAAATATATAATAAAAATACAAACACTTAAATGAGTGCAGCAAGTGAACGTTTGTAGAAAAAACACCTATTTAATTTCTTTGGCCACAGACATCTTTCGGTTATAGCCACACCCGTGAAAATGTAATAATAATAATAATAATAATAATAATAATAATAATAATAATAATAAGTTTATTTAAAATTTAATAATATCTTAACATAGTATAAAACAAAGTCGCTGTCGCTGTCTGTCCGTCCCTACCAGCTATATATGCTTAAATCTTTAAAACTACGCAACAGAAAGTGGCATGCCGGGTACTAATATATCGGGTTTGTATTTATACCAGCGGGTTGCAACCATAGACAATTTACCTTTAGATACCTACAGCTTATCTCCTGCGCAAACAAAAGTTACGTTTTATGGGTGAAAAAATACGTCCGAGCGCATGACTCGGCGGTCAGCTGTCTTCATTCGGGGAACCTTCGTGCATGCGCACAAACCTCGTGTTATCGGCCGTCCTACTTTATCGACGCGCTCAAGAATACTCTCCAGAACCGGCTCGGCCGTCATTTTTGTTGTTGTGTTTTAAGATTTCTCTTCTCTGCGGATTCCTTGTAGTTTTCTAAAGTTTTCAGCTATCGGATCGGTTATCGTGGATTGTGGGACTGGTGTTTAATATTTATGGATTTCTGGTTTTTGTGTAGTTTAGTTAGTGAATTGTGTTTGTGCTTTTAGTGACTCGGATTGTAATATAAACAATGACTAGTACTAGTTGCAGCCGTTGTATAATTGTATTATGCCCAAATAGGGGTAAAATAAACCCTCTATGGTAGCATATGAGCAAGAATTTAAATTTTAAAGCCCGGACCTGTCTATTTTCCCATTCGTCAAACGATAATGTTGCAGTGCGCATGTCTAATAGTTCCCAGTTTTGTTTACATGCGCGAGGCCATAAAACTGCCACATTCGTGATTATTGTTTGTTTATCTAAAGGTAAATTGTCTATGGCTGCAACGCATGCCGAATACACGCTAGTAATAAATATGTTATTGTTTGAACGTTGTAGACAATGATCTATTACTCAAAATATGTTAATGTTGTCTTCTATAAACTTATTCTTCAATCCCCTGAAGCTGAGCTTGTTAGGGGCAAATCTTATTTTTTGTTTTAGTATGTAAAATCATAAATCATAAATATGCATTAAAAATCAAGTTTTAAAGTAAAAATGTTAATTTATGGTATAAACGCATTTTTTTTTAAGAAATATATTACCTATAATAAAATTATTAATCTATAATTTTTAAGTAAAAAATATTACTTGACTAAATTATTCAGAACAATATTAATTAATTAAAGCATTTCTAAAAATATTTACAAATTGTCTGTTTTTAATATCCATGTTTTTATTTTGACTTTACATTTTTTTAATGAAATCATTTTTTTAATTTTTGTTCGTAAATAATCGTTTAAATAAAAACATAAATATTTGAAATTTTTTTGTCCTTTGGACTTATTTATTTTAGATTATATGGTTATTTCATTTTTATGACGTGTATTTATGAATATGGTTTTTAAATTGTATAAGGTTTTTATTTTAAATATATATATTAAGATGTTATAAATGTAAAGTTGTCTTATGTTCAGCTTTTTTGTTTCTGAATATAAATCTTTTGAAGGATAAAGATAATCTTTATTGAATATAATTTTTAAAAACCTTTTTCGTAATATTTCTAATTTTTTAACTAAAGTTCTATTTATTCCGCCCCAACCTAATATTCCGTAATTTAAATAAGTTTTAACTAGCACGTAATATAATGTTTCCATAATATGTCTTACATTTAAATTTTTTTTAAAAATCGGTAGTAAACTTCTTAATTTTTTAATTAAGTACTCTTAGTGAAAATTCCAATTTAATTTACTGTCAAAAGTAATTCCTAAATATTTTATTTTATTAACTTTAAAAATTTATTTGAATACTATCCATATTTCGTGGTAGTTTATTTACGTTTAAAGTAAAAGGAATATAATTTGTTTTATTAAAATTAATTGTTAACAAATTGTTATCAAACCAATTTTTTATAATTTTAAAATCTTTTTTAATTTTATTATTTAAGTTTTCCCAATTTGTATCGGTATAAAAAATTGTAGTATCATCTGCAAAACTATGAATTTGTCCATCGCAATTTATACTAAATAAGTCGTCCTAAAATTGTTCCTTGAGGAACACCATACTTAAATAATAATAATAAATAAAATACTTTGGATAGTTTTTTTCTTTATCTATTATTTATGTATTTTTCCAAATAACTTTTAATTCTTAATTTTAAATTTTTTTCGAATACTTTTGCTATCGAAGATATTTATGTTATTGGTCTATAATTACTAGTTTTACTAGATGACAAGATAATCTGCATTATTTCTATTATATTACCTCTCTTATATATATTTGTGGCCATTTTAATACTACTAACGTTAAAGTTGACTTTTTCATCAAATCGGGGATCATGCTCCATAGGCAAGCTTAAATAGGAGTAGTTAAATCGCATTAAATTCATAAGATTTTCACAGCCACATACTTCATTTTCAAACGTTGATCGTCTTTTTAAAAGTTCTTTTAATTTATCCTGTGTGAACATATTAAATTTTAAAGATCTTAGATTTTGCTGGGCACACCACCAATGACATTCCATCTATAATAAAAACAAAATAAGTAATAATAAATGTACAGGTGCTCAGCTGCGGTAAAAAATGTCCCAATAACTGACAGTACTATTAGCATGAAAATCCAATTAAAAAACTTTAGATTGGTTAATAAAAAACATTTTATGCCGCTGGGGTACAATTTGACCCTTTCTTACCATGGATCGACAGTATTAAATTTATTTTTATTTAAAAACATGACTATATAGAGCAACGAATATGGGTACATGAAACATAAATTGTTAAATGGAAGACGTTCTTGAGTGCGACTCCTGCAAGATTCCAATACATGCACTCAAAATTCAGACATAAAACATATAAAAAGTAAAGAGGCTCTTTTAATTGAAGTGGTTAACCTGCGATCTTGGTACTTGCCAAAGATATGTCTTCATTTATTTCCTCAGTCCTTCTGTAATTTGCTTCCGTATACTTTATTTCATCTGCGTCATAGAAAAAATATTTGTGTTCAGTCTCGTTTTGTAACAGTTCGACCATTGTATCATTTCTTCTATAATATGATAAAAACTCTGCATATTCTGCAATTCTCTAAAACATAAAATACCAGTAGTTACACAATATCTATTATCACAATACTTGGATATAAAGCTAACATAAATGTGAATGTGTGAGTTGAAATTCATGAGTTTTAATTTTAGAGATTAGATACTTTGTCTTGGTATGGGCAATTATGTTTCAGAAGTCTTGAATTAATCGTAATTCTTTACTAAAATCAATGAACAGAGCTTAATTTATGAAAAAAAACGTCGTAGATTGTAAAGTTTGAGCTTGGCTTCTTTGCGTTAAGTATAATGCTTACTTTTAAAAATAGGTACACATTCGTAGTATTTTTAAAAAGGAATTTTGACTGATGTAGTTATCCGATGTTATTGAAAAAAATAACACTATATTATGTAATAATCAGACTTAGAGAATTCGAATCGAGAATTTAATAGGAGGTCTAATTAGAAAATTGAAAGTCAGTCAAATCTCACCCAACTGCAGGAAATGAACTTCATGAACAGTATAACCTACCGTAACTGCATCGGCTTTCTTTTGCATAAAAATTCGTATGTCTTTTGCAACTTGTTCAGTACGGGAGACGCCGTCTATAGTAAACAAATAATCCTTTAAACTAGCAAAACTCTAAAAAATAAATATACTATATTATAGTTATACTGAAATGTTTCACGAATAAAAAAAAAAGTGTAAATGTGTATTTAATTTACTTTTATTAGGTAAGGTTTATTAGTTTTATTTATAATTCTAGAGGTTACATCTTCGAAGTTGTAGATATACGTGCGCCACGATTAGCCTGTAAGATTAATGAACTACATTCTAGAAATAAAGTACACAATTGTATCGGAATATACACGTAGGAAAAATGTTTGTCCGCCCATCTCTTAGTAATAAGTTAGAATAGTACAAATATGAAGTATCGCAAAGCAAACAGAGGTAGGTAGATTATGTTTCCCCCGCTCCATCGTATTGCATCTCGCTCCTGGCACTCGCTGGTGGCACGCCGCGCCGCTTCGATTCTATTAATATCAAATAAATATTCATTCTTTCGTACGTTGCCGCCTGAATGAAAGGATCAGGATCAAGCAAAACGCATCGAGCCAGCCAGATCCAATGCGATGGTGTGGGGGAAACATAATCTACCTATTTCTGTTTACTTTGCGATACTTCATATTTGTACTATTCTAACTTATTACTAAGAGATGGGCGGACAAACATTTTCCCTACGTGTATATTATAAGTAATAAGTTTATCAATAAAAGTTACCTATCTAGTTAATCTATTAATTATGTTCCTACCTTGTCAACTTCTTTATGTCTTGTCAGTGTAGCACTTAGTTCAGTAAGAGTTGTTCCTATTTCGTTTGACCAAATATCAACACTGAAAAAACCTATATTGGTAGTCGAACTTTTTTAACGCCATTATGCTTTCTAGTTTTATACTGGGTAGTGCTTGCCAGACTGGCCATTGGAAATACCATGTAAATTCTACTACCCTAAAATATTGGCTCTCCCATTAATTTTACATGTGACTTTTTGTAGGTCCTTGTATAAGGGACTCTTATACGAAATTTCATTATTTTCTAATAAGCCAATCAAAAGTTATTGAGAAAAAACTCATACCTCAATGAACCCACATTTAATAATTACGTAAAATGTTACTAGACGTTTTATTTTTTTATTGGTTAATATGTTTGTATTCAAGTAAAAATACCAATGATTAAGGTGGGAGTATCAACATGCTTGCCAACCTATAACCTATTTCGCGTCGATTTATTTATGTTTTCTAGCTTTTATACAAAATTTAAAGAAAATCAGTATCGACTTGATATTCTGTAGGTAATAATTGACATATTTATTAAATATCAAGGAATTTCATAACTTATTTTAGGAGAATTGTATAGCGAAAAATATCGGGTAAGATTTTTTTTAACATTATTATGTCATTGTCACTCATTGTTCTTTCACTATACAATTCTCCCAAAATTAGCAATGAAATAAATTGATATTTTTGTAATATATCAGATATTACCTAAATAATGTACCGACGATATTGATTTTCTTTAAATGTTAGTTATTAAAATAATAAACTCAAAAAATCAACGCGAAATAGGTTATAGGTTGGCAATAGATTGAATGACGTTGAGAATTCAACCTTAAGTAAATTCAATTTGGTGCAGGTTTTTCATAAATAATTTTTTTAATAATTGGTGTATTGTCACAATATTCGGCTACAGGGCTATTTTGTGGGGTGAAAAATTAAAATCTGCTCTAATTGTTATTGTAAAATTTAGAGGGCGCCATCTGCAGTACCTTGCACACATTTTGTTGTGTACAAAGGTTAATACATTTTATGAAATTGAATTAAACTCATTGAAGTATTTCGTCATGATTTCTTAAAGCGTCAATTCCAATTTCAGTACGTCTCCTTAATTCATCTTCTGTATCTACTGGCCTAGAAAACACAAGGGTTTTCAAAGTGTCCCATAAAAAGTAATCCATCGGGATGATATCAGGTGATCGAGCTGGCCAATGTGCGGAAGCCTCATTGCCTCTACCTATCCATCTATTTGGATATTGTTTGTTCAAATAATTACATACGTTTAACGAAAAATGTTGAGTCAGTTTTTGGTGACAGTTATTTTAGCGCCTTCGCTTTAAAGTGTGTTTAATTATTACAATAATTTAGACCTGGTCATACACGAGGTGAATTTTTAAATCCAGATTATCTCAAAAACGGCTGTTCAAATCAACTCTTACCCTGTATACCTTTTTTGGGTAAAATACGTTAAAGAATAAGTTTATTTAAAAGTTCCATACACAGTGGCTCAAAGAACCTAAGGAAAATATCTGCATTATGATTAGCAATACAAAAAATGTTTGTTCGGGATTCTACAGTGTCACCAATAAAGTCCGCATCATATGGGATTTTTTTTATTAATTGCTTTATTCGAAATTTGACTTTGGCATCAAGTTCTGCTTCGATCGAGATGAAAATTAAGCAAAAAAATAGTAGTCACGTGATTTGCATTATCTGTCAAATTTTAATTTTTTCCAAAAAATTATTTAATAGTGGGGTTATTTCTGAAAATATCGAAAAAAGATATTAGAAAAAGTTTTTTTAAATGCAGTTTCTAGCCCACATGCAAAATTTCAGCTGGATAAGATAATTTTGATTTTTTACCTATATTTTGTAAATTGTACCACTTTTGCAAAATAAGACTCAACGCAACCTACATTAAACTTCTTAGTTTTGACAATGCTTTATTTCAGATACATTTTCTTCAAAGTAGCGCCATATTAAATGTGTGTTTTTCTTCAAAATCAAAATTGGGGTATTCAAATTTGGTCGCATGTGATGCAAAGTTCATTTGTTTTTAACCCTGTATAAGGTAACTTCATAAAATAAGTATTTTTGAAAATGTAGTTTGTGTACGAAAGTAAAAAAATAAAAAATAAAATAAAGGGGTTTTAAATTAAATCGTTGAAAATAGATAAACTTTACGTTAAGTTAAACTAAAATTTATTTTTCACTTAATGAACACTTTACTGATGACACTGTGTTCTTTTTTGTCTTTATATTAAGGTGTACTACTTTCAGACACAAACTACGTTTTCAAAAATACTTATTTTATGAAGTTACCTTATACAGGGTCCAAAACAAATGAACTTTGCATCACATGCGACCAAATTTTAATAGCCCAATTTTGATTTTGTAGAAAAACACACATTTAATAGGGCGCTACTTTAAAGAAAATGTATCTGAAATAAAGCATTGTCAAAACTAAGAAGTTTTATGTAGGTTGCGTTGAGTATTATTTTGCAAAAGTGGTGCAATTTACAAAATATAGGTAAAAAATCAAAATTATCCTATCTAGCTGAAAATTTGCATGTGAGCTAGAAACTGCATTAAAAAAAACTTTTTCTAATAACTTTTTTCGATATTTTCAGAAATCCCCCTACTTTTGAATAATTTTTTGGAAAAAATTAAAATTTGACAGATAATGCGAATCACGTGACTACTATTTTTTTGCTTAATTTTCATCTCGATCGAAGCAGAACTTGATGCCAAAGTCAAATTTCGAATAAAGCTATTAATAAAAAAAAATCCCATATGATGCGGACTTTATTGGTGACACTGTATATAAGGTGTGCAGTATTTCGTTTTCTCCAAAAAATGGCAAATACCCGTCTTTGGGTAGCCATTACCTACCGTGCGAGCAAAAATTATTTGCATCAAAGAGGGCCTTGCACCTAAGGACGTAATGCTTAGCCGTAGAGCTTAATACCTGTTGGGTGTCAGTAACTACCTGAATTAACAATCAATTAGTTATTCCGTCATCTTTGACAGTCGTTACAAGTAATTTGATTCATCGCTAATTTTTCCAATTTCTTGAACAATTCACACAATGGGCTTTACGAAACAGCACAAAACATTCATGGTTGAAGCGTATTTTCGAAACGGGGTTAGAGTGGCAATACAATCCGGGTTTGTGCACGAACGATTTTCACGAACATTTTCCTAACGTTGCTTTTATTGCTGGGGATTTTTATCATTGCCTGAAAAGAACCGCGGCGTGGCTGTGTTTAGGGAAACAGGTTCTATACAACACAAAAAAGGGGCAGGAAGACCATCTGTAAGAACAGAAGAACTTGTTGCAAATGTTTGTGAAATAATGCAAAATACACCAACAAATTGTATAAGACGCCTGTCCCAAGAAGTGGGAAGATCTATGGAACATGCAGGACTATTCTTAAGAAGCAGCTAAATTTATTTCCTTATAAAGTGTAAGTATTCCAATGGTTTACCCAAAATTTATTGGAAAGAAATGCTTGTGGCCAATTTCAGCAATTTTTGTAATTATTTTTCTTTTTCTTTCTGTATATCCTTACTTTGTTAATTTTGTAAACAATAAAAATAAATTTGTATTTGTCTACTTATTTTATGACTCATTAGTTTGGGTTTGAATTGGTAATATGAATTTGACAAAATTTTAACCTAGATTGGGTTAGATATATCGTTCCCATATCACTGTGATCTAAACCAAGCCCTAGGATTTTTAATCCAAGCCCTCTTTGATGCAAATAATTTTTGCTCGCACGGTACAATTGTTAAAAAAAAATTAATTAATGAATTAATAAAAGCAAAACACGAAATTTGGTCAAATTTAGCCCCATTTCTTTTTCCGCTTTTATTAACTTATAAACCCAAACTTTTTTTAACGTAAAACTACAGGTGGGTTGGATAAAACGAAATGCGTAGGTGTAAATATTAAATAATGTTACTTACTGCTTGCAAAATTCTGTATTACGAATGTTTATAATAAAATATCAATAAAAGAAGTTGAAATTGCCTTGTTTTGAAAGGAAAATGAGTTGGTGCCGTCTTGTCTAACTCGCATTGATTTTTTGCTTGTTTGTTACAGAATCTTGGTTTCAGGAGATTGAAAGGATTTATCTTGTGTAAATACTCGACGAAGAATTGTAAAAAAACAAATAAGTATGTAACATTTCCTTTTAAATAAAAAAGTTGTTATAATAATTATAAGAAATCGTCTATTTTCCATTAAATTTTGGGGTTCAGTTACATATGTTGTTTTAGTGAACCGGAAACCGGAAACGGTAAATATTTTAAATATTAATTATTATTATTAATAATAATTTCAAAGCTAATAAGGTACAAGCTATGAATTAAAAATCCTCCCATAATAAATACTCTAGCTTCCAAAAATATACATATAAATGACTCCAAATATTGGCAGCCAGCTTTGTGATATACGAATACAAGCCCAAATACTTCGGTGCCGTCTTGTCTCATGGTTATTGATTTTTCCCGTGTAGTTTCTTTCATTATCCTAGTTACGTTTTCAATGACCGTATACGAATACATTTGTAAATATTAGGCATAGTAATTTCTGTCAAACGATTTTTTAGAGTGGTAACAATTCGACGCTAGGGGATTTTAAACAAAATATATTGCTAAAAAATTTTAAAGTATTTAAACCGAAAATGGCTCAGGATTTCGCGCTTTTTTACCGCCAATAAAATTAAATACTATATTTATGAATAAAAATACATACAGATGGAGTATGACAATACAATTCCGTATCCTGCTCAATCCAAACGTGAGCATTGAGTAGCTTGTTGACATAGAATTAGTGTTGTAGAGAAATAAAGTATCTTATTTTCACAAAAGCAAACTTAATTTAATTATTTAGGGAATCTGCTAGAAAATGTTTTAAATCTTAATGACATTGAATTACTTTTAAGCGCAAACACTAGTGATTTTGATATTATTATTATAATTAAATCTGGAGAAAGTCGTATGATATATAGTCAACAATTCGAAATTGCGTTAAAAGTAATGTACCACTATTTTCACTTGAGAATTTTTTTAAACAAAGTCAAAAGTAGGTACACCCAAATATGAAATTTTACCTACTTTGGACCAAAAATAACAATTTACCGTTTTTTGTGAATTACCCCGTATAAAAAGTTGATCGCGATCATATAGTATGCAAATCCTATTTTCTGTACACTTTATTAATGATAACCTTCCTTAATAAAAGAAGTTTTCATAAAATATTTTAGTTTTTCCAATTTTTTTAAGGATAATAAACAAGGAAAAAAAAATAGTTTTATGAATAAATATACCGTTTAATGGAGGATAGTTTTAGTGTATCATAAAATATGAGTTCAATAAAATACTTTTGATTCCTCAAAAATTAAAACCACAGTCAACCAACATCAGCAAAAATAGTTAAAATTTTCCACCCGTATCATTAAAGAATACAGTAATATGACAAAATCGAAACGTAGGTACACCAGTACCTAGACATAGGTACACCAGTACCTAGACATAGGTACACCAGTACCTAGACATAGGTACACCAGTACCTAGACATAGGTACACCAGTACCTAGACATAGGTGAAGTACGAAGCAAAGCACGCCCCAGGCGTGCCGAGCGGAAATACTAAGCGAGTGGTCTGAAGGTTTATACGCCTATGGCGCGGAAACCGCAGGAACACGGGGAGTTCAGTCGGTAGGCAGCCCCATCAGGGTTGAATCCGACACCACTCTGCCTCACAGGGTGCCAGTCTTAAAAATATTCTCCTCGAAAAAACAAAAAAAAACTGAAGGTTATAAATTGAGTCCGTCTAAATATTTAGATCTTATAGTCTCCCAATTGTATTTTCACCGTGTCATTGTTTCAGTACGCCATATCACGTTTCGCCGTTAATTGGATTTTACCAATAAATACTTTTACCGGAATGTTGTTACCAAAATAGTTTTAGATCTACTTAAGGAAAAAGTCAAAATCTATTTTCTATAAAAATTTAAAGAAAACCCAAAAAAATATTTACAAAACAATATTTAGTTGACTTATTCCGACACTTGTCAATTGAAAAATGGGGACCCTTTAGTGAATACAGCTGTTTGTTTTAATTTTTTAGGCCATATCCTTAAAACTGACTACTGATAACATTTATGGTTATCTCTAACAAAGTCTGTTACACAAAATGGACTTTGCGTACTGTATAATTGTGATCTACTTTTCATACTCACAGGGTAATTTTTAATTTTTTTGTAAAAAATTTTACTTAATTTAATGTAGAATTTTTAATTCTTCCCCGTATAACGAATTTGAAGAGTATTATTTTGGTTTGACGATATGCAGCACTATTTCGAAATAAATTAATTAAATTTTAAGAATTTTTTGCTGCGCGTGCACACTTTCTGGGTGTCGCTGTATAACGAGAGGAGCTCTTTTATTTAAAGTAGGTATATACAATTTTTAGAAACGGTAAGTTTAAAATATAGGAAATATTATAGCAACTTACCAATTATTTAGAAATGTCCCGCAGTAAGTCCTGTGTTTTTTGGAAATAACAATTTACTGTGGACGCTGATAAGGACACCATTTTTTTAAAATAACAAAGTAATCTAGCTTTAAAAACCTTCTCTGCGCCAACAAACAATACTTGTTTCAAATGTACATAAACTTAAAAAGTATAACGTATATAAAATAAATTACAAAAAAAATGTACTTACAGTTGAACCGTTTCAGCATGAATATTTTTTATTGTCTCCTCTATTTGCTCGGGGTTAACATTTCTTTTTTGATAAGCGGCGACCACACTCATCGTAAGTAATAAGAAAAATATGGCACAGTATTCCATCTTATCCTGATGCCAAAAGACGAAAAACAGCATCCAAAGTTGCAACTAACTAGGTCGGATAGAATTTTTGGATAGTGGAAAAAGAAACATTTTCGCGCATGATCTCACTAATCAGAGAAATATTTGGCATCATGTTTTAGAATGAGTTATATATACACACAGTGTGCTTCAAAATTTTTGAACTACACCGCAGTGCGAGAATGTGATTTTTGTTATTTGTCAAAAAATCGCCAAATTAAATTTGTTCAAATGTCACAAAGTTTATACAAAAAATTATTCTTTTTAATTTTACATACCAAATTTGTGCATTTAGTTTAACTTGCAATTTTTTTATAGATTTACAATATTTCTAAAGAATTTAATAAACTCTATACTAAATATACAGTAGGTATGTCTCTGTAAGTTGGAACCATATTTTATTACTAATTTTACGAAAAAAAGTTATTCTTCATAAACAGATCTGCATGGTTATTAAACCTAAAATGCTACTATCAGATATTAAATTCTTTTAGGCGTATACGTTGTCAAAAAATATAAATTTTGCCCAAGAGCAAAGTACCTTTATTTTTGACAATATCTAAAATTGTTACTAAAAAAAGTTGATCAGAACCCATTTACGAGGAAAATTTTTTTTTAAATTTTTTGATACGTATGTGTATACAGGGTGTCCCAAATTCGAGCCTCATCATGGGGATCTCGGAAACTATAAGAGATACAACATCGGTCAAATTGTGGCAAAGTTGCGCAATTTCGTACTGAGCAATATCGCAAAAAAATATCTGAGCTATCTTTCTTAGTTTTTGAAATTTTTGCAAAAAACTAAAATTTTGAGTTTTTGTTTTTTTAAACTGCTTGACTTATTTTATCCGCCACAGAAAAACAAGCACAACATTGTTAAGGCAACTTTTTACGCTCCATATTGTGACATTTTTAGAATTTCGTTTCAACGTTTCGTTTTTATGGAACTATTATCAACTTTAATTTTTTAAATACGGACCTGCATTTTTTATTTTATTTTTTGATAGCCCTTTAAGCCCTGAAATAAACCATGTACCACACTTAATTATATTTAGACGTTTTGATGTCATTATTACATCTTCAGGAATGTGATAATTATTTTTAAATACGGCCCTGGTGTTAGTTACTTAATCTTTTTACCACAAACAACATGTGGACAAATGGATCCGGAATTTTATACAAATAATTTACTATATTTAGGTTTTTATATAGATTGTAACA
This sequence comes from Polydrusus pterygomalis, assembly GCA_963969555.1. Lineage (NCBI taxonomy): Eukaryota > Metazoa > Arthropoda > Insecta > Coleoptera > Curculionidae > Polydrusus > Polydrusus pterygomalis. The sequence goes on from OZ018379.1 coordinate 31,015,965, forward strand.
AAGTAAAAATAAAACCAAACAAAACAAAGGTTGCTATGACAAGAACTTTTACTTGATTGTTTGGCTTAAGGTGGCAAGGTGGAATTCTCAACGTCATTTCATCTATTGCCAACCTATAACCTATTTCGCGTTGCTTTTTTTAGTTTATTATTTGATTAACTAACATTTAAATAAAATCAATATCGTCGGTACAATATTTAGGTAATAGCTGACATATTACAAAAATATCAATTTATTTCATTGCTAATTTTGGGAGAATTGTATAGTGAAAGAAGAATGACATAATAATGTTTAAAAAAATCTTACCCGACATTTTTCGCTATGAAATTCTCCTAAAATAATTAATGAAATTCCTTGATATTTATTTAATATGTCAATTATTACGTATAAAATATGAAGACGATAATGATTTTATTTAAATTTTGTGTAAAAGCTAGAAAAATTAAATAAATATACGCGAAATAGGTTATAGGTTGGCAAGCATGTTGATACTTCCACCTTAATTATCTTGACAACTGCAGTCATCATTTATACTGAATATTTCAGCAAAATTATGTTTTCTGCTTTAGAAAAGCGCGACATGTTACGAGTTTATTATTCTTCCAATAGGAATTTACAAATTTCTTGTGACCGTTATTTACAGGACTATCCTGAACGCTTGCAGCCTCACCATAGTTATTTTGCTACGCTTAATACTAATTTAGCCCAGTATGGTAGTTTTAATAAACCAAGAGTCAAATATACACCAGGGCCGTATTTAAAAATAATTATCACATTCCTGAAGAAGTAATAATGACATCAAAACGTCTAAATATAATTAAGTGTGGTACATAGTTGAATTCAGGGCTTAAAGGGCTATCAAAAAATAAAATAAAAAATGCAGGTCCGTATTTAAAAAATTAAAGTTGATAATAGTTCCACAAAAACGAAACGTTGTAACGAAATTCTAAAAACGTCACAATATGGAGCGTAAAAAGTTGCCTTAACAATGTTGTGCTTGTTTTTCTGTAGCGGATAAAATAAGTCGTGCAATTTAAAAAAACAAAAACTCAAAATTTTAGTTTTTTGCAAAAATTTCAAAAACTAAAAAAGATAGCTTAGATATTTTTTTGCGATATTGCTCGGTATGAAATTGCGCAACTTTGCCACAATTTAACCGATGCTGTATCTCTTATAGTTTCCGAGATCCCCATGATGAGGCTCGAATTTGGGACACCCTGTACAATAACAATGCAAATTTAACTGTAGTTACATGTAATCTAGGATGCTCTGACAAACAAATGAATTGTGGATAGCAAGAAATGTTTGACAGCGACTGCCAAAACGCGTTAAAATTTATAAAGTACATAAAAATGGTGATATTAAGTTGTGAAGAAAAAATTGAAATTGTTTTGATTGTGGGAGAAAACTATAAAACGCATAGAGAAGCAGCAATTATTTTTAATGATAGACATCCCAAAAAGAATATTAATCATTCAACTGTTACAAATATAATGAATACATTTAAGACTAGTAGAAGTTTAAACAATAACTTTAATAATGGAAAACGCCGAAAACTGGTTGCCAATGAGAACACGCAGTTAGAAGTAATACTGTCTGTTGTAAAACATCCAAAAGTGTCATTGCGCAAAAGGAAGTCGTTAATACAACAAAATGTATGTAAAGATACAGTGGGAAAAATTTTAGAACGAAATAAATTCAGACCATTCAAACCAAAAATCGTTCACACATTGAAAGAAAGGGATTATGATAGGCGCTTTGATTTTTGCTCTCTCATCCAAGGAGAATTAGAAGAGTACCGTTTTTTTCCGAGGCGTATAATTTTTTCCGGTGAGGCAACATTTTCTTTAAATGGAAGTGTCTCGTCACAACATTGTCGCTGGTGGTCTGAGGAAAATCCCAATTTTACAATAAAGTCTGGTGACAAATATTCATTTAAAACGAACGTGTGGTGTGGTATTTACAAGGTCAGATTAATAGGACCGTCTTTTTTTCACCAATCTATGAATGCCGAACGTTATTTACAAATCATATTAGTGGCTTCATGGACGAACTACCTTTACAAGAACGTCAATGTATTTGGTTCCAACAAGACGATGCAACATGCCACAGTACATTAAATGTTAGGGCCTATCTTGAACATTTGTTCAATGGAAAAGTCATGCACAGATATTCAGATATTTTTTGGCCTGCTAGATCCCCTGACCTAACCCCTCTAGATTACTTCTTATGGGGTTACTTAAAACAAAAAGTTTACCAGCAATGGCCTTTTTATGATGTTAATCATTTGGAGAGGATAATTACACAATCATGCCGAACTTTTTCAGAAATGATAAGGAAAGTATTAAGGAAATTTGCCAATAGAACGATGAAATGTATCGAACAAGAGGGTGGATATGTCGAGGCATTAGTGGAATGAGTGAAAACTAAATTTCTAGTATTATTATTGTGTTAGTTACACAATTTATTATTTGTATGTGTTTTCTTATTTGCAATACTTATAAATGAATATGCATTCATTAGGGACGTGTTTAAATTGCAAAATTGTTAGATAAAATTAAGAAACGAAAAGGTTATGTTTTTAATAATTACAAGAGATAAATGTTCATTCATAATTAATTAATAATCGGGAAAATTATTTATTAAAAAATAACAAAACCTATTTTTTCATCGTAAATGGGTGTAATTTCATATTTGAACGTGGTTTTTAGTTCTGATCAACTTTTTTAATGACAATTTTCGATATTGTCAAAAATAAAGGTACTTTGCTCTTGGGCAAAATTCATATTTTTGGACAAACCTCTTATATGCCTAGAAGAATTTAATATCTGATAGTTGCATTTTGGGTTTTAGACCATGCAGAACTTTTTATGAAGAATAACTTTTTTTCGTAAAATTAATAATAAAAAAGTTTTCCGTATGGTTTCAACTTAAGGAGACATACTGTATATATTTATATAATATAATAAAATATTTAAAAAAAGTACTTAATAAATGTAAAACGTACTTTTGCTTTATTTTAAAACTAAGAACTGGATTGGCAAAGTAGTAAAATTAAAGTATTAATTGTACTTAATACTTAAGTACATTTAACCGGTACTTATAACAGCTCTGTATACTAACCACCGTACCAGAATGTAAGCGCAAGACAACATGAGCTCCCTTGCAAATAAATATTCTACGCTTATGGGTTACTTAACAAAACTCCTGTAAACGATAGATGTGTTATAGATATATTTTTTCACTATATATAATTAACAATAAAATGATACCTAATAAATAATTCCTATGTCAAACTTATAATTATTGAAATTCAAAAAAATATATAGATATCTACCGTTTAACATATACTACATTCCAATTCTCCACTTTTGGGAACACAGTCCAAATATAAAGCGATAGCTCTGGTCAGATACGTCATCGTTCCGTAGGCTCCGCTTGGAGCGCTGTCATAAAAATGTTGACATATGTAAGCTGCCCCACCACACAACAAACCACCTGCGTTTGTGGTTTCACGTTGTTCTCTGGGCTTTGCACAACACAACGTTGCATCTCCATCGCAATGCATCTAGAACAACGTATATTAGTATTAGCAACCAAATTTGAATTTTCTCTGCTTTAAAAAACTCATTTTGCTACAAATGCTATAAAATTATATAATTTATTATTTTCTTACGGCTTTACACCGGCATATCTCTTTCCGACTTATCTGTCTATTATTCGTTCATTCGGTAACCTAGGAAACTCGCAGAGCCGTCAGATTCCACATTACGAAGTTTAAATCTAAGTTGTTTTCCTAGGAATATTTTTGTGAATTTTTAGTGTTTTCAGAAAGTGTTTTCTCATTATTTTGTATTTATTAGATATTTTGGGAGTATGTTTTTGGACTTTGTGTGAAGGTAATGTATTTGTTTTTCAAAATTAATGTTGGAACTGATGGAAATGGTTTTCTGGGATAGGGAATACTTTCTTGCCTTTATTACATGCACTAGCACGCCACTAACTGATTTAATAATAATATATCTTTATTCTCAACCAACTTAAAAAAAACGTTTATTACAGAGAATATAACACCAACTATGTTTAGTAACTATTAATAACTCCATCGAAATTATTAAAAAATATATATACCTATATAACCATTTATAAAAAAAATATTAATATAATATAATACGTTAAAGTTAGTTCAGTTTTAAAAAATATTTTTTTAGTGATTTTTTAAAAGTCCATAATTTTGATATTTCTTTAATTTTTTTTTGGCAAACTGTTATAAATTGTTATTCCTTCAGATAATATTGATTTTTGCCAAAAGTACTCTTTACCATTGGTGTTTGAATATGATGATTTTGTCTCGTGATGTGAATAATGTTGCTCGAAGGAAATATTATATGCGATTGTTTTCCTTTAATAATAATAGAGTGTATTAAAATACATATTTTTAATTTATAAAGCTTTTCGAAATTTAAATATCCATTTAGTTCATATAAATTTATAGTTGGTTCCAAAAAAGTTTATGATGCATTTAATTATTTTGTTTTGTAGTTTTTTTAATGGCTGAATTGTAGTTAAATTCGCTGATCCCCAGATTGAACTCATATGCTGTAATTTTGAATAAACCAAAGAATAATATATATTTTTTAAATATTTTAACGATATATAATTTTTAGCTTTAAACAAAATGCCAATTATTGGTGAGATGTAACTTCTTAAATATTCAATATGTTTTTTCCAACTTAAATTTTCATCAATATATAAACCTAAAAATTTAATTGTATTAGTATATTTAATTAAATGATTATTAAAAGACAGGGAAGAAATATTATTATTTTTTAATTTTGATTTACTTATAAACATAAAAGATGATTTATTAAAATGTAATGATAATTTATTAGTTTCAAGCCATTTACATATTATATTTAGGTCGTGGTTAATGTTATTATGAATTTGAGCATAGTCTTCATAAAAATATACAATAGTAGTTCATCGGCAAACAATTTTATTTTACCTTTTAAATTTAATTTTGCTATAGAATGAATGCAGATTAAAAAAAAAAGTAGATCCTAAGGTTGATCCTTGCGGAACACAAGTTATGTTTTATGTGACCTTTTAATATTTTCAATTTGAACAGACTGCTTTCTATTACTTAAGTAATTTTTTAATAATAAATAAATATTTCCCCGAGTTCCAATATTGTATAGGCATTTAAGTAAAATGTTGTGATTGACTGTGTCAAATGCTTTACATAAATCTAAAGACAGTAGGCAGCATTTTTGGTTACTATCAACGTTTTGTTGAATATCTTTGATAATATCTGCAGCTGCAACTTATGTATCTCTAAATTTACGAAAACCATATTAAAATGGAGAGAGTAATTTTTTTCTTCTAAAAAATTTACTATTCTATTATTTAAAATTTTTTCAAAAATCTTTGAAAATGCAGGTAAAACAGACATTGGGCGAGAGCTACTAAAATATTTTTCTGCATTTTTAAAAACTGGTGATACTTTTGCTATTTTTAATTTATCTGGAAATAACCCGATTTTAAAATTGATTGCTTTTCAAGTTACCTGATCTTCCAAGAATAGTTCGTTCGCTTGATGTACTAGGTACTCGATTTGTATAATTCCACCCAACGATGTAGCAACATTATATTCGGCTACCAAAGTTAAAACCATGGAGGCTTCCACAATAAGTTGACGATATTCAGGTTGCGGAATAGTATTTAACACTGTCTCTACAGCCAGAGCAAATTTGAGCTCTCCTGGTGTCATTTCTTGCGTCAGACATTGAGGTAAAACTTTTCCTGCGATGTCTATTCCATGACACTGCAAATTGAGAAAAAAAAACGTTGTTAGATACCGTTAAAGCACACCATGAACTTATTAAAATAAGTGTATTAGATGTTAAGAGGAAATCACCTGGAAAGAACCACACGTCACGCTGCCTAGCATGACTCCTGTTACGGCACCATAAGAGGAGTCACGCTAGGCAGCGTTCCTGATGAGCTATGATGTGGCGAAACGCATCCAAGAATGAATCTGACAAAATGAAAGGAAACTCTTTTTCACTCTTGTAAGATTTACCGGACAAATCAATGATGTTCAGGGGGATATGTCAGACAGTATGAAATAAGTAAACGCTACAGCTTAGTTATATTACTTACACGCTCAAGGACATGCCAAACTCTAGGATAAAAGTCCCTGGGAACCCTATTGAGAGCGCCATCTAGTCGTCGTCTTCGCAACCATTGTCCCTGTCTATCGGGCTCAGTTATATCATCAGAAGAGCAATCGGTGGCTAAACTTATGTGGCTTTTCTATAAAAAAAATAAAGTTGCGCAAACAAAAGTTAAGTTTTATGGGGGAAAAAACACGTTTGTAAGCAAGACTTATCGGTTAGATTCCCTAGCGCCCAACAGGGATGGGCATGCGCACACAACCCTCTTGTTATTAGGTTTTCCTTTTTTAAAGACATTAATAAATACACTCCAGAACCGGCTCGGCGCCATTATTGTTGTTACGTTTTCTCTGTGAATTTATTGTATTCTTTGCTATTAGGTATTTTCCTTTTGCTTCTCTTTTAAACAACGTAGCAAAGTAAAAATCTTTGCCTAGCTAAGTTGTTAAAGGAACGCTTCGCGAACAAATCGTATAACAATCAATAAACTTACTTTACTAATACGGCTTGATTTGTTGCTCACAATAGAAAAGTTGCCTCGCCCGACTAAAAAAAAAAGAAAGTTGAAAAAAATGTAACTAATCATTTTATTGTTTTGTTTCATAAGCTCGATGATGATTTTCCTACTATATCTAGATAATTAGGCTATAACTAAGTCACAACTTATTAAAATGGTGACAATTAAACGAAAAAACCTTACACATTCAGAGTAATATTCTAAATTCGGAGGATTAAAGTACCGACCCCTCGAGGTCCTATATCTACTTAATTAAAATTACTTACCACTACTAATAGCAAACTCCTTTCCACTTATAATATGATACAACAAATTTTTCATTTCAAAGGGACTTAAGTTTAGCAAATGTTCGGAAGCTTCATCTCCGTCACAAATTAAAGTCCTAGAAAGTTCGGTAGCCATGACTTGAATTATTAACCCAATTCGCAACCTCAACATTTCCATAAAAAGGTGAGGTTCCGTTCGAATAAACATTGCCAGATATACGAGAAGTTCATGTGTTAACATCGCTGTACTGTCATCTTGACCATAAGCTTCATGAATCAGTAGTCTGAAAAGAAACGCAATAGAAATTATTATTAATTTGTACCGGGTGAGTCAACGATTGCGCGGACTAACTTTATGCCTTGAAGATAAGATTTGTCGATAATGAGCTTTTGTAATAAGGTATGGTTGGATATCTGGCACATTTTAAAAATATTTTAAATTATACCTACAGGGTGCGCGCAAAAAGTAGGGTGTCATAAAATTACATTTTTTTAAATGAGACACCCTATGTTTGAATACATTTATTAATTCTACGTATTATTTCATAAATTTTTATTAATGGTTTAATACACGAAAAAGTTATAGTTTTAAGATAATTCGATTTATAAGGAAAATTTTGCATTTGCAAGGATCTCGTTGTAGTGAATATGCTACTTAAATTTTGACTCTAAGCGATTCATAATTTTTATACTTATTAAATAAAGTCAAAAATACATATTTACTATGAAATATTTGACGTCTCATTGTCGTCGGTGTTTACTTTCTAGGACCAAAGTAAGAAAAATTCTAGTTGAGAAATATCACTTTTATTAAATGGAACACCCTCTATATTTTTCTGTCAATCTTATAGCTCGTCACAAACTCTTTAACTTTCGTGAAGAACGTCCTATCCCTATCTCTAATAGTTTTTGAAATATTTTGAAATTTCGAGATTTAATGTCCTCTTTATAGCATTTTTTGTCAATGGATCACGCCTGTTGAATCAAACTTTTCCATTAAATTTTGAAAACTTCAAGGACTGGGTGTTCGTCGCTCGGGATATTTCATCCTGTATAGTTGTTCAGAAAAAAGACACTTTTTATCCGCCTAGCCCAAAACATGAATCATATAATCCAAAGGTATTTAAGTATGGTGTTCCCCAAGGAACAATTTTAGGACCATTATTTTTTAATATTTATATTAACGACTTATTTAGTATAAATTGCGATGGACAAATTCATAGTTTTGCAGATGATACTAAAATTTTTTATACCGATATAAATTGGGAAAACTTAAATAATAAAATTAAAAAAGATTTTAAAATTATAAAAAATTGGTTTGATAACAATTTGTTAACAATTAATTTTAATAAAACAAATTATATTCCTTTTACTTTAAACCTAAATAACCTACCACAAAATATGAATAGTATTCAAATAAATAAAGACATTCAAATTTTTAAAGTTAATAAAATAAAATATTTGGGAATTATTTTTGACAGTAAATTAAATTGGAATTTTCACATAGAATACTTAATTAAAAAATTAAGAAGTTTACTACCGATTTTTAAAAACATTAAAAAATTTTTAAATGTAAGACATATGGAAATATTATATTACGCGTTAGTTAAAACTCATTTAAATTACGGAATTTTAGGTTGGGGAGGAATAAATAGAACTTTAGTTAAAAAATTAGAAATATTACAAAAAAAGGTTTCTAAAAATTATATACAATAAAGATTATCTTTATCCTTCAAAAGAATTATATTCAGAAACAAAAAAGTTGAACATTAGACAACTTTACATTTATAACATCTTAATATACAGGGTGACTGGTAAGTAGACGTATTCCTTTGGGGAGGTGTTTGTAGAGCCTATTTGCAATTGAATTAACCATACTACCCTCTATGCAAAACCCACTGGATTTTGAGATATTTTCCTGTTTATGTTTTTTCGAAATTCTCGTACTATGACTACTAAGAATTTGAAATTAAAGAAAAAAATTATCATTTTTGTAAATGTTCCAATTTTACGTGTTAGCTGACATACTAGTGCAGGTTATAAGGCAAAAAGTATGGCAAAGAAGTAAAAGAAATAAAAATACAGAGGCAAAAACGAAAACTTGTAATAAAAATATGTCGACGACTTATACATTCATACCTACGTATTTCTAAAATTTGATAATGATAAGACGTACAAATAATTTTAAAAACTTCTCTGGTTTAATATTTTTCAAATGAGGTTTTTTATTTAATTAATTAGATAGTCATTTGATACAGAAACTAATAATACTAAGTGCAGGTAGTGTTTTTTTACAAAGAAAATTCTTTTAAGTCATTAAAAATTAATAAAGTTTTTATGGTTTATTTATTAATGGTTACAAATCATTTTCGAAATGAGTCCCTACATTTCTTATGCAAGCACGGGCCCGTTTTCTTATTTCTGTTTTTGTAACTCGAGTCGAGAAATTATTACGAAGGATTACGGCTGCATTTTCTATTCGGTTAATCAATTCCTCCCGCGTCGGTACTTCGGTAACATAAACTAACTCTTTCATGTGCCCCCATACATGAAAATCTAAGGGCGTTATATCAGGGCTCCTGGCAGGCCATGGTATCGGCCCTCCTCTTCCAATCCAACGGTTTGGAAACCACTGGTCCATCAACTCCCGTACAGTTCGACGATAGTGCGCTGGGCATCCGTCATGCTGATATCTCATCCCCTGTCTATTCACTAAAGGCACATCATCTAGTAACTCGAACAAATGGTTACGTAAAAAGTACTCGTAAGATTCGCCATTTAGGTAATCAGGCAAAAAATGGGGACCGATTAAATTATTTCCAATAACTCCCATCCACACGTTTACGCTAAATTTTCTTTGAAAACTAATTTGTTTTTTAACGTGTGGGTTATCTTCTGCCCAGTAGTGTAGATTATGGAAGTTAGTGATACCTTCTCTATCGAATTTGGATTCATCGGTCCACAAAATTCTCGACAAAAATCTTGCATCATCAATATCAGCATTTAACATGAATCGGCAAAATTGAACTCTTCGTACAGGATCACCCTCCTCTAGCCCTTGTACAGGAGTATAATGGTACGGATGTTGACCCATTCGGTGGATCACTGACCAAACCTTCCACTGTGACACACCAAGCGTAGTAGCTACTTTCCTTGTGCTTGTTGTTGGGTCCTCCTCAAATCTGTTTAAAATGTCTTCATCGATATGAGGATTGCCTGGGGCTCCAACACGTTCTGCTCTTTGAACAGTGCCAGTTTCAGCGATGCGTCGGTAGGTTGCCCCAAAGACACTGACATGAGGAATGAGTCTATTTGGAAATCGACGCACATATTCCCGCTGGGCATTAGCAGCGTTTCCGTTGCAGAAACCATACATAAACAAAATATCAGCATATTCGGGGTTTGCAAACATTGCCATCTTTAACAAAGTACACAAAGAATATGAACTGAAAAGTAACACCCTTACACAAGCGGCGATGTCGGTACTTTTGAAAACGACACACACACAGAGAAATTTTGCAACTGTCAAAAACGCATAGCAACGAGAAACATCGCTTGCCTTAATGTTTGTCCTTGCTGACTTGATTTTTAAAAGAAACGAAAAAAAAAATCGAAATTAACACGTTAAAACATACAAGTTTTTATTTCGTCATAAATCGGCAATTTTTAACATATTTGCATGTTCGACCTCTTGTTTTATTCAGAAATATTTAGGCTTTCAGAATCTTACATGTAAAGATATACCGTATGATTCAAAAAAGTGACAGCAAGTTTTAAAGTTTAACCAAGTTAAGGTATGTCCGCCATTTTGATTTTTCAACAAATTTCAAAAACATGAGATTAGCGGTCTGTCTTGATCCATTCTCTCTCAAACGAGATAAAATTCAATAAAATCGGTCCATAAATAAAAAAGTTATTACATAAAAACAAAATTCCGGATGTTTATGCCCAACCCCAATAGACGTAGAATAGTAGCACCTGCACTTAGTATTATTAGTTTCTGTATCAAATGACTATCTAATTAATTAAATTTTACACCTCATTTGAAAGATATTAAACCAGAGAAGTTTTTAAAATTATTTGTACGTCTTATCATTATCAAATTTTAGAAATACGTAGGTATGAATGTATAAGTCGTCGACATATTTTTATTACAAGTTTTCGTTTTTGCCCCAGTATTTTTATTTCTTTTACTTCTTTGCCATACTTTTTGCCTTATAACCTGCACTAGTGTGTCAGCTAACACGTAAAATTGTAACATTTACAAAAATGATAATTTTTTTCTTTAATTTCAAATTCTTAGTAGTCATAGTACGAGAATTTCGAAAAAACATAAACATGAAAATATCTCAAAATCCAGTGGGTTTTGCATAGAGGGTAGTATGGTTAACTCAATTGCAAATAGGCTCTACAAACACCTCCCCAAAGGAATACGTCTACTTACCAGTCACCCTGTATATATTTAAAAATAAAAACCTTATACAATTTAAAAACCATAATCATAATACACGTCATAAAAATGAAATAACCATAAAACCTAAAATAAATAAGTCCATAGGACAAAAAAATTTCAAATATTTATGTTTTTATTTAAACGATTATTTACCAACAAAAATTAAAAAATTGATTTCATTAAAAAAATTTAAAGTCGAAATAAAAACATGGATATTAAAAACAGACAATTTGAAAATATTTTTAGAAATGCTTTAATTAATTAATTAATATTGAATTGATGATTAATACTGAATAATTTATGAGTAATATTTTTTACTTAAAAATTATAAATTAATAATTTTATTATAGGTAATATATTTCTTCAAAAAAGCTGCGTTTATACTATAAATGAACATTTTTACTTTAAAAAAATTGATTTTTAATGCATATTTATGATTTATGATTTTACACTAAAACAAAAAATAAGATTTGCCCCTAACAAGCTCAGCTTCAGGGGATTGAAGAATAAGTTTATTGAAGACAACATAAACATATTTATTATATTATTAAATTTTTAAATAAACTTATTATTATTATTATTATATATCGATTAATTCATTTTTTTTTAAATTAATTTTGAGTACCAACTTATAAAATTACTGGACAATAAACTTTGCAGTAAATAGGCTTAATTTTTACATTGATCCGATTCTTAATGTGTCATCCACTGCCATAATTTTAATTTATTTTCCATGGCTACTGTGATCCATTGACAAAAAATGCATAACGCGGAGATAAAATCTCGAAATATTTCAAAAACTATTAGAGATAGGGATAGGACGTTCTTCATGAAAGTTGAAGAGTTTATGACGAGCTATAAGATGACAGAAAAATATATAGGGTGTTCCATTTAATAAAAGTGATATTTTTGAACTAGAAGTTTTCTGACTTTGGTCCTAGAATGAGACATCAAATACTTCATACTGAATATGTATTTTTGACTTTATTTAGTAAGTATAAAAATTATGAATCGCTTAGTGTCAAAATTTAAGTATCATTTTCACAACGAGATGCTTGCAAATGCAAAATTTTCATTATAAGTAGAATTACCTTAAAAACTATAACTTTTTCGTATATTAAACCATTAATAAAAATTTATGAAATAACACGTAGAATTAATAAATGTATTCAAATATATCATTTAAAAAAAGTAACTTTATGACACCCTACTTTTTGGGCGCACCCTGTATAATTCAAAATATTTTTAAAATGTGCCAGATATCCAACCATACCTTATTACAAAAGCTCATTATCGACAAATCTTATTTTCAAGGCATAAAATTACTCCACAGGACTGCACAAATTACATCCTTATAAATATCAAAAACATCAGGAATTGAGGGAAAGTGATAAAATACGAGGAGCAAACTTTTGTCTTGAAGTTATGGAAAGGGAATTCTTACGCAATTTTTGTTTTACCGACGAATGCACCTTCACATTAAACAATGAACCACAAATGTTCAAAATTGTAGATAATATGTACAGACAACAAACACAGATTTGTACAAACAAGGACTCAATAACCTCAAAAGGTAAATGTTTGGACGGAAAGGAAATTTGGAAAAGAATTTACAAAATCAAATTAAACCTGCATTAGAAGAAGTTGCTTCTGATAATGAAGATATCTGGTTTCAAATGGACGGCTGTCCTGTGTACAAAGCACTAGAAGTAAGGCTCAGGGTAGCATATTGGGGCCGATTTTATTCATAATTTATATAAACGATCTTTATGTAACAAAGGAAAACGTTTCAATAACAAAATATGCTGATGACACTAACCTATTAGTACCGGGTACCACGTTCCAGGAAATTAAGAGTAACGCAGAAACGGCCTTAATAGATATAAAAAATTGGTTTAGTCAAAACAATCTTGTATTAAATGAAGATAAAACTAACATAATTGTGTTCAGAACCAAAAACAGTAAGGCAAAGTTACCCGATAGCCTTGATATTGGAGAAACCAGTTTCAACAGGGAAACGGAAACAAAGTTTTTGGGTCTTAACATAAGTGAGTTCTTGTCTTGGGAATCACATATAAATGCGTTATGTCTGAGGCTTGGTACTGTGGGCTATGGTATGAGGGTGGTGTCATCATATATGAATGATCAAACTATTACAATTTTATATCATGCGAATTTTGAATCGGTAATGAAATATGGCATTATATTTTGGGGTGGGAGTATGGAAGTGCAGAATGTATTTGTAATTCAAAAAATGATAGTAAGAACAATGCGAAAATTAAGATTTTTGGAAACGTGTAGAGGTGTTTTTAAGGAACTAAATATAATGACTGCATATGGACTGTACATATATGAATGTTTAATGTTTGTGTTTAAAAACAAAGAACAATTTATGGGACTAAGTGACCACGAGTATAATACAAGAACGCTAAACTTGTTGTATCCACCTCACCGTTTAACCGTAACAGAAAAGAGCCCGTACTATGTGTGTATTAAATTTTATAATAAATTACCGAATTCTATTAAATGTATAAACAATATTAGGGCTTGGAAAAAAACTATTAAGAAAATAATAATCAAACTTGAACCGTATACAGTAAAATACTTTTTTGAGCATGATATTGTATAGTTTCTGATTTTGCTAATGACGTCATTTCATTTGTATATTACTTGCTGTATGTGGGAAATGTCATTTGAAATAAAGAAGTATTATTATTATTATTATAAGGAAATATATCCAAAACGTATTCGATCGATGCATAACAAGATTAATTTGAATGATGAAATAGTTTTGGACTTCCATTGTCTTTATTTGTTTTAAATCACAACGTTTCAACTGGTAAGTATCTCCAGTCGTCTTCAGGTGAATACTAAATAAGTAAAGTAACTACAAGACTATTTATACTAGCTAGGTGCACTGAAGCATAACTGAGGTGGCTGCAGTCATGCGTTCAGTTGGCACGCGATCTTATCCTAAGATTACATCTATCCAATGATCTGCTACCTATAGATGCCGCACGCCATTCATAAACGCTATTTAAATCTGCTGCCAAAATCATTTGTAGGAGAGAGGAGGTGAAGTACTCCCCCCGGCCGGGAGTGGGGATTACGTTGCCGCCATTAGAATTTTACCTCGTTACTATGCGCTATCATATGGTCACAGCGGCGTCTCGTGTCAGGGTTCACAATAAAATATAATTATCCAATCCGAAATCAAATATTTTTTAACGTTTGTGAAAAAAAGGGTTTGTAGAACAGTAAAGTTTAATGTATGATAGAAAAAATGGTCCGCGGAGCAGTAAAATTTAATGTAAGTTAATAACTATTTATTGTAATAATTATTATAAGAGAAACTTTGGATAGCTATAATTATAACATTTGGTGAACTGAGCTGACCTAAAAATAATTACACTATGTATACTTAAAACACGGTTTTTACGGTTTTATTGAAATTTAAAAGAAAAGCAAAGTTCCTTTTACGTTTGGTACTTTTTAATAGCGAAAAAGCACAACAATAATTTTTTCTTCCCCTAGCCGCGCTCAAGCAGGATGCCTCTTTTTATTTCCCATCATGCCTACGAACTATACGAAGTTGTTCGCAAACTTCCTTTAACATAGCTAAGCAAAGATATTTACTTTGCTTAGCTGTTTAAAAGCAGCAAATGGAAAGTAAAGTCAAAATTTTGAATACTCTCGCAAGATGGAGGTAAAGTCAAGTGACACTCTTTCAATTTTGCTCTATTAAACTTTTATAAGTTGGCATGAATTCCAGGACTGGACTTGAAAATTTAACATGTCATACCTTCTAAAACAATTGATGCAATAGTCTCATCGGTTTTACCGCTTTAATATTGCCAAATAATAATAATAATTTATTTTGAAAGTTTTGTTCTATAAATATTATAATTTAAGGTAGGTAAAGTCGATTCAGCCAGTAAACCTGCAAGATGGCCGACCTGTCATATGACAAAAGTAATTGAAAATGCAAAAATCCATTTTATTTAGCTGGAATATGACTTTTGTCATATGACATGCCGGCCATCTTGCAGGTTTACTGGCTGAATCGACTTTACCTAATAATAAACATGAGTTTTTATATGGTTTAAAGATAAAGTGTCAAAATAGATTTAAAAACTATATTATATTACAATTACCTATTCAAACCTTGAAAATACTAAATTAACTGAAACGCAACTTTAAATAGGACTCTGTCACTCATATTTACAACAGAATTTTTTTTGTTTAATTTCTTCATATTATACCCAGAGAACTCAGAGCCAACTAATATTCTGTGATTATACCTATCTATAGGTAAAATACAATACCTACAGTTCAACATAAACTAATTGAATTCAGTCAGATATTACATTTTTACTGTCGAGGAAATCCCCATATATGACTTACATAAGGTACGTAGACCCAAAAGTGGTTTTTATGAAATTTGATGGTTATGATACAGTTACATTTTTAAATTTGTATGTGGGCTAACGTAAAGTTAAAAGCTTCAATTTAGCCAGGGATTTAATTTTTCTCTCAATGGAAACCCCAATTTAACAGTTTTTGACTTACGTAAGGTACGAAGACCCAAATACGGTTTTTATAGAATTTGTTGGTTATGATACAGTTACATTCCTAAACTTTTATGTGGGCTAACATAAAGTTAAAAGCTTCAATTTAGCCAGGGATTAATTTTTCTGTCAGTGAAAACTCTACTTTAACAGTTTTTGACTTATTACGTATAAGGTACGTGGTTTTTCTGGAAATTGTTCTTTAAAATGCAATTTATTGATACGGTTATATTTCTAAACTTGTATGTCGGCTAACTTACTGTTAAAAAATTTAGAAATAAAACCAGCATATAATAATAATCATAGGTATACCTAGGTAGGTATATATCTTTATTCTCAAGTAACTATAGTTTATTACAGGAATTAACTTACATATCCAAGTAAAGTATTTTTAACAAATAATAAGTAGGTTCGAGAATTAACAACTTATTAAAACAAACATTATCTAGGTACTAGATACCTACATAAATATCTAATTCAAAAAAGTTTTCTTTAAGAGACCTGATTTGAGTACAACTAATAAATTTCACAAAGTCATAGTCTCACACGAATATTTATTTTCCAAACAGGTTAGGTACATGTTTCGCTCGTAGGTACTTGAGCATCAGAACAACATAAGCCTATAACATTGGTCTGATGATGCTCAGGTATGAGCGAAACATGTAGGTAACCTGTTTGGAAAATAAATATTCGTGAGACTCTGACTGTAAATTATTATATTAATGTCCTATTCCATGAAACAAAATCATTATTTTTCCAAAATACGATATTTGTTGCCACATGCTTTTGAATAATGGGCTAAAAATAATAATATAGTGGCCGGCTAAAATTTGGCCGCATATGGAAAACTTACACAAGTAGTTTGTCTGGTACCTACAACATATTATGAAATCCCATGCAAAATTGAAGAGTTAAAGGCACGAACCCACGAACGTCAAAAATGACGTTTATGGTTAAAGGTGATCAAATAGTGGCTTCCTTGTTTATTTTAGACTAAGAGTGTATCTGAGTTGTTTAAAGAATTCAATAAGCCAAACCATTTGCAAAAGTTATACCTATACAGTCTATCCATAATGTTCCTTGAATAAATAATACGTTTAATAAAATAAAAATGTAAAGTTTTAATTATTTTTCCCCACCTACCCACGCCTATGAATAGTTAAACCTAACCTACAAATAACCCAACTTTTTATGTACTCACCTATGAATAGTAACTGCAGAATTATTATTATTATATTTCGCAGTCTTGCACACTTCAAACCTGTGACCCATATTAATTAGTCTTGAAAAAATATCACAAAACACTAACAACACAGCAATTAATACACAAAACCGATAAACCGAAACAAATTTCAAACAACTTTCGAACGAAGAACGACCAAACTAAACCCTTAATTTCTCTGTGGACCACACGTCAAAGAAATTATGAATGAAAAAAGGCAGGCTCTCTTCTGACCAATAGGAACGCAACGTCTTCTGTGTTTGCCAAACTGCATAATTTTTAAGGGAAATGTCTATGGGTTTTTAGACAAAGATTTAAATTTACCCTATAACGTCATATTTTTTTCTCTTCTGGAAGGTAAAACCTGTAGATTTATGGCTTTAGGGATGAATAATATGTAAAATTATTAAATAAGTGTTGTTATTATTACTTTTAAAATATTGTTATAGCCGTAATTTATATATTGGTACTCTAAGAGTGTTAATACCTACTTTTAAGAGGTACGTTTGGCAAACAAAGTGGAGGGGCGCAATTTGCGACAAAAGTTACTTCAGAATGGTATACGATTTTGGCAATAGGTTCGTTTGTTATTGCTTCATCTATAGCTAGCAGATCATTGCATCTATCTAACAAAGGTTTCCAGATATTTCTTATGTCTAATGATGGTTTACTAAAGCAGCCTGGGTTCTGGTGAATAGCAGCAGCTTCCTTAAACTTTCTTTTTCTCCAGTGTGGTTCCTTATGTAGGATTTCAGCTTCTGACCACATGATATGGTGACCATGTTTCCAGGCATGGTCAGCTGCACCTGACTTTTCGGTCTCTCCTTTTAATGTATTGTTTTTGTGTTCCTTAATCCTTGTCTTGAGTGGTTTTAATGTCTCACCTATATAAGATTGGCCGCACTCGCAGGGGATCTGGTAGACGCAGGTTTTCTTATCTTTTTGACTTATAGGCTTTGTCTTCGTCAGGTGGCTTCTTAGGGTGTCTCTCGAGTTGAGTTATTTTCTCAGATACTCCTTTGACATACGGAATATTGAGTATTGGTTGTGCCTCTCTGTTTGATTTTGATTTGATTTGATTGAAGATTAATTTGCACCATAAAATGACCAGCTAGGTCTCCTGATCACCTGTGAGGTCACGTTAACAGTGTAATTTTATGAAATGTGCGTAATCAAAATTTGAAAGAGCTAGAAATTGCAATTTCAGGAGTATGCAATTGAATCTCTGCGTATCAACTTAATAATGTAATGACTGCATTTTATGACCGTTTAGGATAATGATGATAATGATGCCTGGAGTTCTGTTTCGAAGCTCTTCTTTTCCATTTAAATTATCGAAAGGAACTTGTTTAGTAATTACTGACAACGCCGGAAATATAATGTAATTTTCTTACTAGTTATACAATCGCCTTACCTTAATTCACTTTCGGGTAGCGGGGCAGTAATAGTGTGTTCATTATTTGGCGGCATGCCGACTGTGATTTGTTTCTGTCTTACTAATAAATCCGTAACCGATTTGGCTAAATCCTCTACTCTCTTGCCCAACATTCCTGCAGTATGCCTAACAAGTCCCCACATCTTTTGTTGACAAGCTTTCTCATACAGCCCTAAAAGTCAAATTTCTTATAAGACTATAGCAGGGCAAAAGGTAATGATTTTTCATCACCAATTTTTATAAAAAATTATTCATTCGCAAAAGATTATTTTTGAAAAAACCTTTTTGCTGGCAGATAAACCGCATCTTTGAGTTAATAAACATTTTAGTTAGCTTGTGTTATTAAGTTAGTTAGAACGATAAGTATACAGGATATAGGTATACGGTGACCGCCCATTAGAATATTTCGGTAAGTAATGAGATTTAAATTCTGCAAATTTAAATAACGGGGCTTTCGAAGGCGCTCTATTCAAATGAAATAACAGCGACCATATGCGACTTCCGGTTATACCGGATGTTGTCTGAAACTTGCTTATTTTAAATGTAGCACTCTGTATATGTATAATAAACTTTTTTGTGTTCCTTTCTTCATTTCCAAAAACGTTTACTAAAAGTTTGTGTATGCTATTATAACCATTTCTGAGAAAAATAATTGTTTTTCTAAAATTTTGATCTTTAACAGGGTGTCCCCTAAAACTGAATGTCTTTTCAAGGATAAAAGAGGGAAAGTCGAAATTTCGGTTGTGGAATAAGAGATTATTGTGCTCAATTATTTATTTGTTGTAAAATGGAATTTTAGATACAGGCTAGTGGAAAAACACAATTTTTTGACCTTTATTAAAAAACTTTATTTGTTTAACTACGATGCTGATTGATTTAATAAATAGGCACGAATAGTGATGTGGGCCGGGTAAATACCCAGCGGGTAGGGTATTTATAAATTGGGTATTTACCCGGTATTTACCCCATGCCCTAATAAATACCCAAAATGAGGGTATTTTCATTTTTTTCTTGTTTGAGAGTTTAAGAGCCAATTTTATTCGATAGTTTCGTATTTGTACATTACTACCACTACCACAGAGTAACATATTGGTCAGCTGACGCTGGTTGGCTGACCTGGACGCACTACCAACCGCAAATCGCAAGCATAACCTTACTTTTAGTCACTTTTATACTGTTGAACTCTTAGACGTGGTAAATTTACCTCATCTAAGGTTGAACTGTTGTAGATTAAAGTTTTGACTTACATTTACCACTAAACAAGAAATTAACAGAATTAAAACTTAAAACATGTTAATTTGTTTTCTACCAGCGTGCGCAAAGTGCTTTTCCGCACGCAAGAATTTATCCAACTATACTTGCGTGCGGAAAAGTATCACTTTGCGCATTTATTAGAAAAATAACTATTATCCATAACATTTTCCAGGTTACTTATTAAATCAGCTACCTCAAGAACATTATAGTTACAAGCAAAATTTTACAATTTTTTTAAACTTACTACGTGACTGTGACTATTACGAGCAGTGATTCTCTAGAAATTCATAAATACCCAGGTATTTATGAATTTTGGGTATTTACCCTGGGTATTTACCCCGAGTTATAAATACCCGGGTATTTCACATCACTAGGCACGAACATTTCCTATCTATCCACATAGGGTGTCCCTACACTCTTACACCTAATTAGAATAGTTTTAGACTTATTTACGGGTTTTCGCAAAATACTCCAAACATTAAATTATCTTTTTGAATTTATAAAATATTTAGGAATATTGATTGACCAAAATTTAAAATGGGATCATCAAATTAACACTCTTACAAAAAATTAAGAAACACTTTATGTAAATTTAGACTTTAAAAAATATTGTGAATTAAAAACTTTGTTTAATGTTTTATTATGCACTTTTTCAATCAATTCTTTCCTATGGTATAATTGCTTGGGGAAGGCAAACGACTCGAATTTGAAACCGCTTATAACAATACAAAAATATGTTTTAAAAACAATATTTACTACACAAATTTTGTTTCCTTCAAAAATATTATAAGTTTAAAACAACTTTATTACAAAACTTCCATTTTATATACTATATATAAAAATAAAAATGTATTACATACCATTACTTATATATACCAAACAAGACAAAAAACAAATCTATGTTTATGTTATAATAATTCTAATTTAACACTTTGAAAAAATAATGCTTTATTTGTTGGCATCAAAAATTTTAATATATTACCTACTAATTTGAAAACTATGAGTTTTTTGGCATTTAAAAGAAAATTAAAATCATGGATTATGCAAAATTATATAAAGGCAAACCAACTTATATATAGGTAATAATAATACTAAATATTACAATTTTTCTATTAGAATTTCTCTCTTTTTATAATTTTTCCTTTTTTTTGGGTTAAATATTTTTGAATTACTTACTTATATTTTTAAATATATTTATGATGTGATTAAAATTAATAATCTAAATAAGTGTATATTTTTTCATTGCAAAATCGGACAGATTTGTTAATCTATGGTTTTGTAATGATGCTTTCATTGGATTTATTTTTATTAAAAAAAAACATGTTATTGATTTTTAATATTATTATTAAAAAAAACTGCAAATTGACTTTTGGCAAGAAGACCATGATAATTACGAATGACAAAGACACGCATTATTTTCCGAAATATTTGGATGGACGGTCACCGAGAGACGCCCTGCCCTGTATTTGGATTGGTTCATCGATGCGAAGTTCTTAAAAAAAAATTAGTAAAAGTATAAAAATTATTTACAATAAAATTAACCAAATCATTTCCAAAAATAATTTTAAATTGCTCTTTTAAGAAGTTTGAAATTGTGGTAATTTCGCTTGGTCTCCCTGTACCCTTTAAAATGAAAAAACTGCTGAAATATCTAAATTACCTTTAAGTAAATCTCTTACTGTTACTACTTTTCCATTTTCTAACATATCTGTATTAGAATCCAAACCTCTTGAAGCCACCAAATATTGTAATATGTCGCCTTGATCGTCAAGTGAGTCGGATTCTCTTAGCATTGCAAACAGTTCTTCAACCTTAAATAACGAAAACGTTAAACTTCATAATTACTAAAAAAAAAATCAAAAATACCTTTTTTTCCAAACATGAAGAGGTCTTAATGGTGTGCAAAAAATTTAAAATTAGTATTAATTATGAATTAATATATAATTGGTGTTGTGTATGCGTATGCTTGCTGGTGACATAAAATATAACACCATCGTTCACTATATAGCAAGCATACCCATACAACCATATACAACACCATAATTATTTATGAAGGTCTAAATTGGAATATTTAAAAAAATACTATTGAAAATTTTTTTATAAAAATAAGCAACTGGTTTAATAAAAACTTATTAACTATAAATTATAACAAAACAACATACATTCCATTTACTTCATACAAAAATAAACTTCCAAATATTGGTCCAATAATATGCAATAATATTAATATAAAGGAAGGTTAAAATATTTAATATCTAGGAATCATTTTTGATAAACATTTAAAATGGGATTTACATAGTAACTACATTGTCAAAAAACTAAGAATTCTTATACCAAAATTTAAACACCTTAAACAATTTTTAAATATAAAAGAATTAGAAATATTGTATTATTCTTTTGTACAAACCCATTTAAATTATGGAATACTAGGATGGGGAGGCATAATAAGAATTATCTTAATAATTTTGAAACTATTAAATAATACATTTTGAAAATTATTTACGAAAAATACCACCAATATTCTTCTGATTTACTATTTAAAGATAGCAAAAAAATGGATATTAAACAAATATTTTCTTACAACATGTTAATATATATTTTTAAACATAAAAATAAAATAAATTATATTAATCACACACATGAAACTCGTCATAAAAATACTATTACATATAAAAATAGAGTAAACAAAACAATAGCACACAAACATTTTTAAACATCAATCCATATCTTTTTGATATGCTACCACAGTCAATTAAAATAATTAAATCATTAAATAATTATAGAAATAAAATTAAAAATTGGATATTATCCAATCCAACAGATATATTCAAGAACGTCATTAATAAATAATAAATATACCAAATTATAATGACTAAAATAAATAAGTATATATAATATATACATGACGTATTCTATCTTTGTATACTGTAGTGATATAAAATATACCTATAAAATATTGTCATATTAGTTTTATATTATAACTAGCGTGTACCCGGCATGCGTTGCAACCCGCTGGTATAAATACAAACCCGAAATATTAGTACCCGGCATGCCACTTTCTGAAATTGCACCCGTGCGAAGCCGGGGCGGGTCGCTAATTATACATAAAAACCTATCTCTTGAATCACTATATCTATTAAAAAAAAACGCTTCAAAATCCGTTGCGTAGTTTTAAAGATTTAAGCACATATATGGATATAGGGACAGACTAGGTTAAGACTAGTTGTACCTGAATTATGAAATATATTCTTGAAAATAAATATTAGGTATATTATTTAACTCAAAACAAGTATTTTACTTCTGGGTTCGGAGTTGATAGTTTATACAAAAAAAATTATATATTAGCATTAAATGTCAAAAAATATTTGAATAAACTTTTATTATTATTATTATTATTATTAATCCTGCAATATCATTTTATGTATACATACCTCAGTGTCGGCATACTGTTGCGATTCACTCTGAGTTCTATGTCTAGATACGCTAATAACAGGCAACTCAATAATTTTCTTTTCAGGAAGTGGCGGTTTTTTAAGTTTATCCAATGTCGGATATTTTACGTCGCCAATATTATCCACCACGTCCAGGTTTGAAGAAAAAAATATTGAGCCACGACGTTCCAAAGTGGCATTGCTTTCCATGCCTAACGTTTCGGCTAAAAACATAAATTGTATGTTATGTACCGAGGTGGAAAGTGTTTCATTACTGTCGAGAAATGTATATACAGTGTGACCAGTAAAGTCCGCATCATATGGGATTTTTTTTTATTAATAACTTTATTCGAAATTTGACTTTAGCATCAAGTTCTGCTTGGATCGAGATGAAAATTAAGCAAAAAAAATAGTAGTCACGTGATTCGCATTATCTGTCAATATTTAATTTTTTCCAAAAAAGAATTCAAAAGTGGAGTTATTTCTAAAAATATCGAAAAAAGTTATTAGAAAAATTTTAAATGCAGTTTCTAGTCCATATGCAAAATTTCAGATGCATAAGATAATTTTGATTTTTTACCCACCACTAAAATGTATTTTCCACTTAATGAACACTTTACTGATGACACTGTGTTCTTTTTTGTCTTAATATTAAGGTGTATGCATACTTTCAGACACAAACTAAAATTTCAAAAATAATTATTTTATGAAGTTACCTTATACAGGGTCAAAAACAAATAAACTTTGCATCACATGCGACCAAATTTGAATAGCCCAATTTTGATTTTGTAGAAAAACACACATTTAATATGGCGCTACTTTAAAGAAAATGTATCTGAAATAAAGCATTGTCAAAACTAAGAAGGTTTATGTAGGTTGCGTTGGGTCTTATTTTGCAAAAGTGGTGCAAATTACAAAACATGGGATACATTTTCTTTAAAGTAGCGCCATATTAAATGTGTGTTTTTCTACAAAATCAAAATTGGGCTACTCAAATTTGGTCTCATGTGATGCAAAGTTTATTTGTTTTTGACCCTGTATAAGGTAACTTCATAAAATAATTATTTTTGAAATTTATATTTGTGTCTGAAAGTATACA
Source organism: Polydrusus pterygomalis (assembly GCA_963969555.1). NCBI lineage: Eukaryota > Metazoa > Arthropoda > Insecta > Coleoptera > Curculionidae > Polydrusus > Polydrusus pterygomalis. The sequence goes on from OZ018379.1 coordinate 31,040,386, forward strand.
TACACCTTAATATTAAGACAAAAAAGAACACAGAGTCATCAGTAAAGTGTTCATTAAGTGGGAAAAAAATTTTAGTGGCGGGTAAAAAATTAAAATTATCTTATGCATCTGAAATTTCGCATATGGGCTAGAAACTGCATTTAAAATTTTTCTAATAACTTTTTTCGATATTTTAGAAATAACTCCACTTTTGAATTATTTTTTGGAAAAAATGAAATATTGGCAGATAATGCGAATCACGTGACTACTATTTTTTTGCTTAATTTTCATCTGAATTGGAGCAGAACTTGATGCCAAAGTCAAATTTCGAATAAGGCTGGTAATAAAAAAAAAATCCCATATGATGCGGACTTTACTGGTCACACTGTAGTTAACTGAGGGGACCCTGATAGCAAGAAATATTTTATAAATATTGTATAAATATTTATATCTTTGCTAAATATTTGTTAGCAAAACAAATATTTAATACATATTTAAAAAAATATATTTATTTCCATATATTGTATAAATATTTCATAAATATTTAATTTCTTCTCAACTATTTGTTAACCAAAACAAATATTTAGCAAATATTAGTTAAAACACATTTAGCTTCAAATATTTTATGGATATTGTATAAATATTTATTATTTTCTTTGATCATTTCTAAAAATTATTTTTTCCAAGTAACTTATGTACTGGAGTGCTAAACCGTGGAACTGTCTAAAACAACGTTTCTATTCAGTTAATTCCCGCAACGTTGACTTTTGAAACCTTTCATATTAAATATTGTTAGAACTTAGCTTTCGGATTCTCTACGCTATGTTCGATATATAAATTTAGAGAAATGTTTTAAGGGCAACCTGTAATGTGCAATATTTTAGCAATCTTCATTTTAGAAAGTTTCAGGCAAATTACATAGTAACTTAGCAGCAATGTTGATTTATGAATGTATTTTTATAATTTCCTATGCCGCCCCCCGCCGGACGGGGGGTTATGTTTTCGGTCTCAGATGAATCAGCGGATCGACGGATCGGCCATTTTTATTTTGGCATTTCTTTTAAAAGAGTGAAGGACAGTGTTTTATTAAGAAATAAGGTAGGTTACATTAAATTTTATAAAAGTTTATGCATGCTTAGGTACTTTTTAGCAGAGAACAAGTTGTTCTCTGTTAGGTAGGTAATTTTTGAAAATTGAGGTCGTGCTGTTAAATACAAAACATAACCTATTTTATTATTTCATTTGTATTGGTGTGTCACTGGAGACTAAACTGAAAGAACCCCTTTCAAACAAATTACCAAAATTAAAGCAAAAAGCGCATGCATACGGTATTATAATAGGGCACATATTCCAAAGTTTTCACTGGATAGGCTTGCCAATGCCAAGACATTTTTTGCAAGTTAATTCAATAGACAATGCTTAAGATAGTATACTCCCTAAAGTTAATTGAAGTTGAATTTGTAGGCATCTAGTACTAGCAATAGGTTACTAGTAAAAAATGTGTTTGCGAAACCTACACAGAAATTTTTGATTCGGATAACCTCTATACTATACATTGGTTACGAGTAAATTTTATATAGATACGGGTAAATGCAAACTGGTTTCAAATCAATAGAATAAGAATGTAGGTATGTCATAAGCCAATTCTGATACCCTATAGTTGGGGACCTTTGTCCAGTTTTAATGCAAGCACACACTTTTTAAATCCACCAGCAAAAATAACACAGCTAGGTAGTTTTAAAAGACTGCAGACCAAAATTTCTAATAGATTGATATAATAACAGTGTAACAATAAATTTTATTTTCTAAGCACAATATTATTTTATTACAGATTTCTCAACATCATATGAGTAATACTGAGTTTGAGGATTTAAAAAGGTTATGTATATAGGTACCTATAGTAAATATTAATTATTGTTCTATTGAAATTGTAGCACATGCAAAAGCGCCATGCTTTTGTATGTGTCATTTCTAATAAATATAAAAAATGTGCTGAATGAGAGTGAGAGGGGTTACCGGCACCCCAGCTTATTAATTTGTTATGAATCGTGTATTGCTATTTTTAAAAAGAAAATTATTATGAGAAATTGCACACAAATTATCTAAGTGAGAATAGCAGTGTTTTATAATTTTAGATACATTTGTTGAGACTAACTGGAGGAAGAAATTTGACAGATGCAGTGTACAGATGTTTGGAAAAGGTCCCATTATGTGGGGCAGTTTTTAAGTTGGACTGGTGCCAAGGGGAACTACAAAACAAAAACTTTAAAACTCACTTCACTTATAATAAGGAGCTTTTAATTTTTCTTTAGCAATACTATATTATATTAATTATATCAGATTTATATTTAATATATACATTAAACATTTTAAACAAATATGAACTAAATATTTACCAGATATATACACTGAACATTTTAAATATTTATGTTTTAAATATTTGAAACATTTATGTATTAAATATTTAAAACATTTATATAATAAATATATAAAAATCTGTCACCGCAATATTTATTAAATATTTTTTAAAAATATTTTTAAAATATTTTGTGCTATCAGGGGAGGGAAATTTCTTAAGGATTAATAAAAAATAGAGTTTTCTTCTCTCCTCGATAAATTTTGGTAATTGTGGAATTTTCTTAGCCTACACAAACGAGAAATGCTGACAAGTCAATGCCAAATAATTTGAGAAATGTACACAAGCATTGAAAAAAAGACTTTTAAAAATATATGTATTAACCGGATTTTTACTTACCATCGACGTTTATAGATCTTGTCTTTTTTACAGCCCCTCTAACCGAGGCTCTTCGTTTAAGCAAATGCCTACTGCTGCGGTTTCTCGGGGCGGCAGACGTAAGAAGTGTGGATTTTTGGGACAGGGACTTTACAAGGTGCTCTTCCAAGTATTGATGAACCTGGGGGTTTAACTCTGAAAATAAATTAATTGTATATTATACCGTGCGAGCAAAAATTATTTGCATCAAAGAGGGCCTAGCATCTAAGGACGTAATGCTTAGCCGTAGAGCTTAATACCTGTTGGGTGTCAGTAACTACCTGAATTAACAATCAATCAGTGATTCCCTCATCTTTGACAGTTGTTACAAGTAATTTGATTCATCGCTAATTTTTCCAGTTTCTGGAACAATTCACACAATGGACGTGCATAGACGATTTTCACGAACATTTTCCTAACGTTGCTTTTATTGCTGGGGATTTTTATTATTGCCTGAAAAGAACCGTGACTGTGTTTATGGAAACAGGTTCTATACAACACAAAAAAGGAGCAGGAAGACCATCTGTAAGAACATAAGAACTTGTTGCAAATGTTCGTGAAATAATGCAAAATACGCCAACAAATTGTATAAGACGCCTGACCCAAGAAGTGGGAAGATCTTATGGAACATGCAGGACATGGAGGTGGCCAATTTCAGCAATTTATGTAATTATTTTTCTTTTTATTTCTGTATATTCTTACTTTGTTAATTTTGTAAACAAAAATAAATTTGTATTTGTCTACTTATTTTATTACTGATTAGTTTGGCATATCATGTCATAATATTAATTTGACATAATTGTAACCTCGATTTGGTAAGATATATCGTCCCCATATCATTGTGATCTAAACCAAGCCCTACGTTTTTTAATCCAACCCCTTTTAAATGCAAATAATTTTTGCTCGCACGGTACCATACTAGTTCAATATTTTAGCGAGGCATCGCTTCAGACTGTATTTGTACCTAAAGAATTCACTTTTTATTTAAAAATAAATACAAGGAAATAGGTACGAAATCATTATTTTCTTGGTATTATGTAAAGTTTACCTAACATAATGTGAAATACATACATTTCAGATCAAAAGTCAGTGCCATTATTTATTTAGAGGTAGGTATTTAAACGGTGCCAGATTCTTTTCAGATATACAGGGTGTCCGGAAACAGGAGATCAATCCGTTAACCATAAATATATTTCTAGGGCAAAAATAATATTACTTTTATAATGCCATTTTTCATTTTTGACCCTCATGTTCGATATACAGAGCGTCAAAGATTGAAATTAAAAACTGATCTTTTTGAATAATTCGAGTAGGGGAGATCCGGCTATAATGGCACACTAGCATTTTCTCTTATCCTGTAATGTTAGGAATGGCACAATAGGCAACCAACAATTCATTTGGTTAGTTTACATACAATGTTCAACGGGTTCGTGTCGTTCACTATTTTTTGAAAATAAACTGAAAAATTAATTTATTAGTGATTGAAAAAATATTTTTTGGTAAGTAAATAATCTATTTTTTGATATAGCAGTGAAAACATGTAAAGTTTTTTTAGTATACAGGTAAAGTGGTATCCTAACCTTAAATTTTCATGTGACAGCAAGCGATGGGAGTGTCCAATTATTTAATTCGGCGCGGTTTATTTAGGCATGTAGATTCGGATATGATGGCATAGCAGTGGCGGCTCGCCCGATGACGCAGGTGAAGCGCTGCTTCACCTACCTCATATTATTTCCAGACTGACTAAATAATTATTTAAAAATTCATTCGCTTCTATAAAATTTTGTTTTCTGATATTATTTACATATATTATGATGCGTTTTATTCAATTAACAGAATGCTACAGATTTGATTTTATAACACACTGGAAAAACCATTCGGCAACCTGTAAAACGCGCTGCTTCGCGCTGTGAAGCAGAGTCTTGATGAGGCTTCCGCTGGCTCACGTCAGACACGAGGGATGCGGCGGTTGCCATGACAACACGACGCGCGGTCTCGATTCGACCGGCGACAAGTGATGCAAATTTTCCACCTGCGTTTATGTCGCGTGCCGGGTATTGTTTCTTTGCGGTATTTAGTTTTATATTTCACAATGTTTCAGACTGACAAACTTATCAAAAATTTCGATCGAAAAAGAACTATTAAATGAACTTATACTTGCACAGCCATTTTACGAGGACATTATAAATAAGTTTGCAAATTTAAAGGACAGAAGAATTTGCCTCACATTCAAACAGTAAAATATTTCTAAATTAGTCGTGTTACCTTCCTAATTTCCCTGATGTTACCGAATTTAGGTAAGTTTTTGGTAGAAAATTCATATTTTTAACATATTGCAATATTATTTTATGTATGTATGTATACGATCCAAATTAAAGTATCAGGTAGGGGGCAAGCGCGGATCCAGGGGGGGGGGCTCATGGGAGGAGTCATGCCCCCCCCAAATGTATAGGTATGTTATAAAATTGAATAATTTATCATGCACGTGTTCACTGCAAATATTAGAAAATAGTAGACAAACACGAAATTTGGGCGTGGTCCCCCAAAATTTTCGCCTGCGGCGCTTCTCAAACGATGCTGCATCACCTATTCATAATGTCACGAGCCGCCACTGTGGCATAGTGTGCCAACATAGACGGAATTCCTTATATTCACTTTCACGATGTCGAGAGATGTCCAAGTTGTCACAAGTGGAGCCACACCGAATGTGCTGGGGTCAGCTCCAAAACCAAATACTTTATTTGCGAAATATGTGTTTAGTTGTATATGTTGCTATGTCATTATATATTTAGTTATTTATGTTTCAATTAGGAAAACATTTCATTATAAGTTGTTAAAATGCTTTTCCATTTTTTAAATAAAAATATTGAAACTTTTTGAAACTATGCCATCATACCCGAGGTCTAGATGTGATGGCACACTAAGGTAAAAAATAAATCTTATTTTTACACTTCAAGTTTAGAACTAGGGTGTTTATTTACACTCCAAATAAATGGTACAGTAGGGCTCTATATCTAATAAGAATTTCAAGTTTTTATCTTTAACGGTCTCTAATTTATCGACTATTAAAAAAATGTATGCCATCACAGCCGGATCTCCCCTATTTAATATGATACAGCATAAACAGTTACATTTTTGAAAAAAAAAAACAAAACAAATAACAATTGTCAAATTATCAAAATAGAGGGGGGTCCAGTTAGGGTTGTGCCTGGTCAATTGACCGAGATTTTGACCGGGTCAAATAATTTTGCAGCCTCTTGTGAGAGAAATTGGTCCTCATGGGGCATTGTCCATAGCAAGCTTCGCAACCGATTTAAAACCACTCGCTCAGGAAAGCTTGTTTATATAAAGTACAACTTAAAGCTGTTAAGTGGCAGTGAAAATAAAAAATAATAATATGTAAATTCGGAGGAACCAGCGCTAAATTTCCGTAGTGAGGATGAAACGAGTGATTCAGATTCTGAAGAACATAAAGGCAATGCCAGGGGTGAGTTTAGTGACGAAGATGATGTACCTTAATCTAAGCTATCTACCAAGGCCAGTACTGCCAGCAGTATCTCATTTCGTCATCAATCAGTCACTGACACATTATTTCATTAGTAATTTAGTATTGTTAGATTAATATTATACATAATATTTATGTGTAATTTTTGTGTTTTTTGTACCTCAGAACGGGTTCTTTATTTTTTGTTAGCTGTTTTTTTAATAAAGACACGTTTCTATGTAATTACTCGTGGCTTCATTTTTTATGACAAAACTGAGGAATTTCACCAGGGTTTGGTCAATTGACCACAAAAGATTTTGACGGTCAAAATCCCAACCCTAGCTTCAGTACTGGCTGATCCCCCTATTTTTTAGTACGTGCGCCAGTGACTTCCGAATTATATTTTTCAGGTAATCATTTGTTTTTGATTATTTTTTGTCTCTTATAAAATTTCGATAAAATGATGAGTTTTGGAGATAATTTGAAAAGTATGGGTCCGTAACTGATGCTAACGAGGCCTATATTTTTTCTAATGCTAAAGCTAGTCAGCCGTTGTGGCATTACCATGGATACAAGATATAATTAAGTAAAACTTTGCAATAGGTGACAATACCGAAAGCAAAGGACTAACCAAAAATAATGTACAGATTAAAACCTGTAGTAATAAACCAGTTTGATAAAGCTATTTTTTCTATTTCACGTTCATAATGAGTTCAGTACGACCCTCATTTGCGGATCGTAATGAAGCTATTTCGATACGCGTTTTTTCTTTATTTGATGTTGGTAACATTTAAATGTTTTATTTCATTGACTTGCGCGGCCTTTGTGATTTACGAGAAAACCCATTTTTCGCAGAGGAAAACTAGCTTGATAACTTACTTTTTTATTCTGTGTGGATAACAGTAATGTATGTTGGTTGCATAAATCTATAAATCAGTCTTTTGTAGATGCTTCAAGCTATCATTTTCTGCCAAATCCTATCCAAAATTCAATCTACTAACCTTCTAATGTCGATTTTAACTTCAACTTTATTGGAATTTTCCATCTTCCCTATACTAAATTGCAATGCCGTGATGTAAAATCACGTCTTTTGAAATTCGAAAAAAAGTAGCAAAATCTCCCGAATTTCCGAACGCTCTGTATATGTACCGAATGTACAAGGATCACACAACGTATTCCGTCCAATTTTCAATCTCATATCGCTAAAATAACTTTAGAATCTCGTGGTCAATAAATCAAAAAATGACAGTTTGCAAAATAATTTTTGTTGTCCAGAGGCTCCTATGATAAAAAAATAGTATTACCAACATCAAATTTAGACATAAAAATTTACAAAATTTGAAGGATTTATTTTCTTTTTTAAATGTATTTTTCTTGATTATAAAAGGTGAAATAGAAAAAAATGTATAAAGCACATGTTTCATAAGGCGTTTTAGCGCCCGTGTCAATAAAAAAACTCGCCACTTCGTGGCTCGTTTTTTAAAATAGACGCGGGCGCTAAAACCGCTTCTTATGAAACTCGTACTTTAATATACTATTATTGTCCTAATAAGAAGTTACTATTGACAATGAGGATCAAAAATGAAAAATGGCATAATATTATTTTTGTTCAAGGAATATATGGTTAACGGATTGACCTCCTTTTTCCGGACATCCTGTATAAAAGGTGGCAACTTCTTGAGCACTAAATAATAATAATAATAATCAATTGCACAAGAAGAAAAAATAATAACTACTTGTTATGTTTCACAAATTTAATCAGTTTCCTGACACGCGTTTCGGCCCTTGCGGGCCATTGTCAAAGGAGTACAAGAAGATACTAACACGTGTCAGGAAACTGATTAAATTTGTGAACCATAACAAGTAGTTATTATTTTTTTTTCCTGTGCAATGGAACAATAGGTTCACCAAGCATGTAGATCAACACAAATTAATTATAAATAATAATCAAATCCATTATTAAATACCAAAATGTATACTTACTGTCCGGTACGCCATCTTCGTGGCATCCCAGAAAGCTCAAATTGGTAATGGAGCTGGTATTCAAAAAATCATTAACGTGTCCTAAAGTTACTCGAGTTCCATTTATGTAGCCCGATTTTAGCTTTTTCATTGTAGTAATCATGGCAAGTGGTATCTTCCCGTTTTCTGCAAAATATAATTAAATGTTTGGAGGCGTTCGAAGTTCTTGACATTCGTTTTTAAAATTTTAAGGTATTTACTTCTAATATTACACCATAGTTTTTGAAATGTAAACTTTTATTTTAAGGTACAGAAATATTTATGTATATACAGTGTGTGTATAAAGTCTGGAAACGGCTTAATAACATCACAATTTACTGGCCGATTTAAACCAAATTTGGTACAGTTGTGTAAGAGGATCTAACGCACCGAATGACGATATTGGCGTTGTTGCCAGCTTTTTAGTTTGTCTGGAATTCGAACGAATTTTATATTTTTAAATATAACACCCAGTATATTTTTACATTTTTAAATTCCACATAAAATTATAATAAGTTTTTATTAAATGCATTATTAAATGCACATACTGGGTGTTATATTTAAAAATATAAAATTCGTTCGAATTCCAGACAAACTAAAAAGCTGGCAACAACGCCAATATCGTCATTCGGTGCGTTAGATCCTCTTACACAACTGTACCAAATTTGGTTTAAATCGGCCGGTAAATTGTGATGTTATTAAGCCGTTTCCAGACTTTATACACACACTGTATTTTCAAAATAATAAAAAAACGGGTTTTACTAAAGTTATTTTTCCGAATTAATTATAGTGTAATATTAAACATATTTTATGTAAAAATAATTCCTCCCCTTATATCTAGTTAAAAAATATTTATAACATCACAACTGGCATACAACTGATATTATTACAGGAAAGTTTGACGGATCTCCATAGTCATTAAATAAAACCTATGATTTAAAAAAATCGACAGTCATTGGAATTCGTAGTCGCCTCACATACTTATATGTGGGTGAAAATAAGAGAAATAATCCCATATGTTTTAGTTCGATTCTCAACCATTTCTAAAATAATCGGCTCTGGATTTTTTTTTATTGAAATAATGAAGGAGGCTTTTGTTTTAAACGTCCGATACATTTTCATTGATAGTTTTAACATGCATAGTTAGTAGTTATTGAGCGTATCGACTTGAACCAAGATTTTCATACATACAATGCCCCCACACATTCAGTCACAGGGAGTATGCCGACATGATATTCGTGTATGGTTACTGTAACAGTAGTTCGAGGCGCGCAGTTAATGAATATCGACGTCATTTTCCAAATCGAAGAGTCCCTAATAGAAGAGTTTTTCAAAAAGTATTTGCAAGTGCTCAGGAAACGGGAATGTTTCCAAGCGTGAGAATTGTTTCTGAAAGAGTGCAGGGTCTAGATGTGGAAAAGAAAGAAAATGTTCTGGATATTGTCGCAGAGAACTCAGATATAAGTACGAGACGGGTTGCAAATGAACTTCATATACCACCACATCTAGCCGTATGGGAGTCACTTAGAAAAAACGGTTTAAAACCTTTTCACGTTCAACCCGTTCAACATCTTCTAGATGGTGATCCTGCTTCAAGGGTACAATTTTGTGAATGGATCCATCTAAATCAAAATCAGCACAAATACATTTTATTTAGCGATAAAGCTCAGTTCACTCGTGATGGAATTAATAATTGCCACAATGAACATCGGTGGTGGTCAGATGAAAGCCCTCATGCTACATTTCAACGAAACTTTCGATATCGATTCAGTATTAATGTCTGGTGTGGAATGCTCAACGACCAGTTGTGAAATGGATGGGCTTACTGGAGAAGGATATTACGGTTTTTGGAAGACCATTTGATACACATTTTGGATGATGTTCCGTTAAATGTTCGACAACAAATGTACTTCCAACATGATGGAGCCCCACCTCATTTTAGTCCCAGTGTGCGAAATTTCTTGAATAATTATCGTTTTCCAAATCGCTGGATTGGCAGAGGTGGTCCCCAAGTTTGGCCACCGAGGTCACCAGACTTAAACCCGCTTGATTATTGCCTTTGGGTATGGATGAAATCGCTATTATATGAAACACGAGTGGAAACGAGAGAAGCACTCCGCGATCGAATTTTCAATGCTGCAGCTTTTATAAAAAAACAATCCCCACTCAATTCAAGGTGCTACCCGAGCGAATAACAAACGTGCCGAAAAATGTATTGAAGTTGGTGGAGGGGTATTTGAAAATATTTTTTAAGTTAGTTTGTACTGCAGTACCTGCAATTATTCGCTTTTAAAATAAAAATTAACTTACAAAAACTTTAGAACCTATTATTTCAGAAATGGTTGAGAATCGAACTAAAACATATGGGTTTATTTCTCTTATTTTCACCCTTTGAACACATTCCCAAAATATTGCCCTTTCCTCCACAAACGCCCTGTATATCTAGCGGGTACTCGCAATTCAATTATTGCAAATTCGTTATCGAAACAAAACAGCCGGTACCATACATACTACCCGATAAAACGTTAAATAGGTACCCATATTATTTTTAGTAAAAAAAATTTCTGGTGCTTTCTTACATTATTTCTTTATCTTTCATAGATCGTCATCATTATTTAAAAAAAATTAATATATAAGGCTTTCACAAACTTTTTGATTTTTCGTTGTTTACTGTAACATTTATTAATTCTTATTCAAATTTATATACATGCATTATCATACCTAAATATTGTTTTGTCGCCAAAATAGTGATCGTTGGCCTTCCTAACAAATTACGCCAATTTATAGTTAGAAAAGCCAGATGGGCCATTAACTTGTCGGCCAGCAACGCCATATCGTAGCTTGTATAGTATTCACTCATGTCAACATTCTAAACGTCATGAAGCAAGCAGACAGGTACGGACATGCAACAAAAATATTATGTATTAGTGTAGTAGTATAAACTAACACATAGTTTACCCTTACTTATCACTCATCTTTATGATCGCAGGACTGTGATCCGCGTAAAAATATATGACGGCGAGCGGCGTGTCGCATTAAAATCGAATCAATTAGACGAACATTTCGACGTCTCAGAAGAGGGATAACAATTAACTGATTTGACAATTGCCCGAGAATGTTTTTAGGTATTTGCACCGATAACATGATGATAACTTGATCCTTTTCAATACATTGTCTGTTGTTATGCTCATGTACTGTCTTATTCTCCTGAAGTATTAATTTGATTTTTGCTTTTAAAATAATAGAGTGCACAAGAAACCCGAACCACTCAAAAAATGTCGTCGAGGGAAAGCTCTAAATGAAATCGGAGAGCAAAATGAGCAATGTACGGAATATGCTATTATGTAAATGCTTTTACAAATGCAATTTTCCGACAAACCATGCCTACGAGATAGAGCCTAGAAGCTTACTTTTTAATGATCTTTGTTGCATGTAAACGTCATTTTGATTACTTGGATTTATACATCGAAAATATTTACGACATCAAGGCAATTATGGCTTATATTAGTTCGATTGCTCCGTTATATGGAATCCTTATTATCAATGTGCTATCATATAAGAAGATAATTTTGAAAGCTGGATCGATAAAACCAAAGACTTCTAATATATAAGAATTCGTTGGATGAAACCTATGAAAAGCTTGTGATTATTTTGAAAAACAACTGTTTTATTTACAAGGATAAAAGAACTTGAGTCGTATCAACGACAACGAGGCTGTCACGTTGTTATCTCCTGTCGTTGTTGGTTATCCCGAAACAAACACAGTAATCTATGATCCAGTAGTCGAAATAGAGAACCTTGTATTAAATGACACTATACCACGCTATGCTGTCTCAACCCTAATCGTTGTATAACGTTTCATGTGTTAAATATTCAAAGTTACATAATTTTCTGATTGATTAGTAATAATGCAGTTATTTTACATACCAGACAAATAACAAACACAGCAAAATAAATACCTAAATGTAACCTTCTGCATAAAATTGTCACCAGCGGTCGACCGAGCATATTTTGCCAACTAGACTTGAGGAAATTAATCTCGCTCTTGCAAATGTCAATCATCAGTTCATAATCAGAAGCAATGTAATTATGGGACATATCGGTAAACTAAAGGAAAAAAATGTAATTAAAACAAATGGTCAAAATGGTATAAATAGAAGTTAGTAACCTAAACATAAGCCCGTTACCGTTTTAGAAAGAAAAAACTAAAACAATTAACATGTACGAGTATGACATTTATAATATCATATCATATTATGTTATAACAAAATGGCAGTGATAATGTAAGTAAAGGTAGATGGGGACAGTATTATGATAAAGGAATGGATTGGCGTTTTATAAAGAATACCAACCATTTAATCAAGAATCGCTCAGACTCGTCAAATTTACTTTTTTCAAATGGGTAGGTTAATACAAATTGGGAAAACTTAAATAAAAAATTAAAAAAGATTTTAAAATTATAAAAAATTGGTTTGTTAACAATTAATTTTAATAAAACAAATTATATTTCATTTACTTGAAACCTAAATAACCTACCACAAAATATGAATAGCATTCAAATAAATGAAGACATTCAAATTTTTAAAGTTAATAAAATAAAATATTTAGGAATTATTTTTGACAGTCAATTAAATTGGAATTTTCATATAGAATACTTAATTAAAAATTAAGAAGTTTACTACCCATTTTTAAAAACATTTTTAAATGTAAGACATATGGAAATATTATATTACGCGTTAGTTAAAACTCATTTAAATTACGGAAGTTTAGGTTGGGGAGGAATAAATAGAACTTTAGTTAAAAAATTAGAAATATTACAAAAAATGTTTCTAAAAATTATATTCAATAAAGATTATCTTTATCCTTCAAAAGAATAATTATATTCAGAAACAAAAAAGTTGAACATAAGACAACTTTACATTTATAACATCTTTATATACAGGGTGTCCGGAAAATACGTGTACAACGTTTGACGACAGACTCCTGACGTCAAAATAGGTCGATCTAAGCCGACTTAGTTATATCCAAAATTGTCTCGTTTAGCCGGTAGAGGGCGTCAAAAATTTGTAAAAATATTGGTTTTTCCTAAATTACGTGAAAACCTGCTAATCAATTTTAATAATTTTTAGTACCTATGTAGACTAATACTATAAAATGACGTTTTCTAGTAGTATAGTCTTGCTCTATTTCAAGCACTCTGGCTGCGCCGTCGTGCTTGCAAAATCGCGCGTGTTTTAAAGACCTTAATATCCACTTATACTTTAATATACTAATTCTGCCCTGTTAAGGTAAAGGGCAGTAAGTAACATTTTTGTCAAAAATGAGATATTTATGTTGAATGCCTAAGCAGTAACTGCCCTAGGTCCACACAGGGTTTGAAGCCGATTAAGGATCAACTTATGCCAGGATAACCTATGGCAAAAGGCAGTAACTAACAAAATGAGTCTTCATGTTATGGTAACAGGCAGTAACTTAACAACTTATTGCTGTTTGCCTACACAATTAATTAATATATAAATTTAAATGTGAAGGTAAACAGCAGTATTTACCTGTTTTCTTAGTTACTGCCTTTTGCTGGAATATTACTTCAAAAAATAGCATGATATTATACCAGTGTTAAGCCAAACAGCAGTAGGTAGCTGATGAATTTCCATCAAAAATCAAAGTTACGGAATTTTCCGTTTTGTGAAAAAATAAGACATATTTAGTAACGTTCTTTAATACTTTTTTACTGAAAATCCAATAAAAAATAAATTGTGTAGAAAGAAAATAAACTAAATTGACAATAACTCAAAATCATTTATTTACTGCAGACTAACTATTAATTTATTTTAAACCATTTACAAAAAAATAATAATACCTATATAATACGTTAAAGGTAGTTTAGTTTTAAATTTTTTTTTTAAGTCCATAGTTTTGATATTTCTTTAATTTTTTTCGGTAAACTGTTGTAAATTGTAATTCCTTTATATAATTTTGATATTTGGCCAAAAGTACTCTTTACCATTGGTGTTTGAATACGATGACTTTGTCTCGTGATGTGAATAATGCTGGTCGAAGGAAATATTATAATAATAATAGAGTGGATTAAAACGCATAGTTTTAATTTATAAAGCTTTTCTAAATTTAAATATCCATTTGGTTCATACAAATTTATAGTTGGTACTAAAAAAGGAAGTTTATGAATGCATTTAATTATTCTTGTTTTGTAGTTTTTTTAATGGCTGAATTGTAGTTAAATTCGCTGATCTCCAAATTGAAATCATATACTGTAATTTTGAATAAACCAAAGAATAATATATATTTTTTAAATATTTTAATGATATATAATAGGTCATGATTTATGAAAAATGCTAGATTTGATTGTAGAATGTAAAAATATACAATATGTTTCATTAAAAAAATTAAATTAATTGATTCAGCTGATACTAGGTGGAAATCCATAATAATAGTATTATGGGATATTAAATCATTGTTATCTGACGAAGCTACAGTGTTGGCGAAACATGTCATTTTTCTAGTTAATATAGTGGAAATTTGCACATTCAACTTTGTTTTACTGTATCCCATAATACTATAAAAAAATTAAAGTTGATACACGTAGCATTTTCATCAAGGTTGGCAGGATATATATCCGTGATAAATATCCTGATAAATATCATGATATTTAGGCGACGATATTTATCCTGATTTATATCAATATTTTTTTTCCAAAATTCTATTCATCAGTTTAAAAATATGGCCCCGCTGCCGCTAACAGCGTATTATGCTGCTTACGATGCGGTGATTCCCCGTCTTTCCGAGACGTTGACCACCTGTTGTTCTTTGCCGCGTGGGATTTTTATTCCGATTTCTGATTGAACGGAGCAACATTTTGCTGTTTGTTTTATAAAATAAAAATTTTACAATGCCAAAAATAAAAAATACAGTTTGGGTTCATTTTGATTTAATTAACAAGCCCAGTAATGTTAGGTTTTAAGTTGAATCATAGTTATAAGTAGAGCTGGGCGATATTGAAATTCCAATATCGAATATCGATATTTTATTTTTTAAATATCGTTATTCGATATATCGATAAAAATATCGATATATCGGATTTTTGCCCAGCCCTATTATAAGCAAAAATATAATATGATGTGTTTATATTCATAAACTTGTATTTTTTACCTATATTTTACATTTCTAACATAGGAGTACTAAAAAACTTGCTATTGTGATAGCAACGATCATTGAATAGAATTGAAATACAAATTTACTGGTTTATAACATGTTTATATTAAATTAAGTGATTTTGAATTTTTTAAATATATCTTTACAGAAAACACATAACACATGGAATAATTTAAAAATAATTAAATATATAAATAAATATCCAAACTTGGATATATATATCGGATATTTAGATATTTATATAAATATCATATTTGCCAACCCTGATTTTCATGATCTACTCTGTATAATATATTTTTTCCAAAAAAAAAAATGCATTTCGAAAAAATGTAATTTGACGGGTCCGAGCGATTTTTGATTAAGCGGGCGGTATTTTATATAACAGGCTTCAGGATTTCTGAGTCTTGAAGTTATGATTTAATTTACTAAGGCTCTAAAACGTTCGCCTTCAAATCGTTCAATTATTATTCATGTCACGTTTAAAAAGATTATTCGAGTCCCCTGTCCAAACTTAAACTGGCAATGATAAACACTTGTGGTTAGGGAATTCAATCCCGGAGGAAATTTTCAATCCCCGGATTTCGGGATTATAATCTTTTAATCCCGGAATCCCGGGATTGGTCCCGGGATTTATATAAAAAAATAATTTTCCTTGGAGTTTCCCCATTAATTAAATAAAAACATTTATTTCTTCATCAGAACATTAATACAAAACCAAGAAACTAAAACATACTCTCTTCATTTAATTTTAATAACTAAAAAAAAATAACAATGAACATATAAGTACACTATAACATAATAATACAACCTATAAATAAAAAAAAATGTTAAAACAACATAAAAACGAATCTTATAGTAGGAAAAAAAGTTGATCTAGAGTGTCATCGCTCAACCTAGACCTTATTTTAGTACACAATATTCCAGCAATTGAAAAGGTCCTTTCTGATTCAACACTCGTTGGTGGAATCGTCATCAGCATGTCATAAGCTATAATTTATCCAAAGTCAGTGTGATGACATTCCATACGGCGGTAAACAGTCTCAAAGAGTTACCGCCGTTTGTATGCGTATGGAATGATTGGAATGTCATTACACCGACTTTGGATAAATTATAACTGCAAATGGAAACCTCGGTCGGCTCCATTTTCGAAGAATTCCATCTCCTGGAGTAATATTTGAGATAAATCGATGTTATTATATCTTATTAAAGGTTTTTGAGGTTTTGTGGTTTTTCTAGGGCCTCTTTTACTTTTTCTTTAAGAACATTTTTCTTTATCAATAAATTTGCAAGAGGAAGCTCAGCATCTTTACTTTCAACTTTCTACATATACATTTTCCACACTTGATGTACTATTAGTGGAAGTAGACTTTACATAATTAATGAAAAATGCAAAGATAAATACCGAAAATCCCGGGATTAAATAAACGACAATCCCGGGATTTCGAGATCGAAAAATGTCCGGGATCCCTGGATTGAATTCCCTACTTGTGGTGAAATAAATTCGATATAAGCATGTTCATTTAGGAATGAAATTATTATTTACGTTACAGTACAAGATTGGACATTCAATTTTAGTGTATAACGATACGTTGTATCTTAAAAGATGGTAGTAACCAGAGATATCAATAATGGTCAAATTTAAAAATTTTATTTTGGGACGGAGATATCGTAAACAAACTGAATTTTTATGCCAGACTAGGACAGATAATTGATAGAACGAATAAAGTTTTTTTCATTGTACCTGCTTCAAGCCCAGTAGTTCTCAAGACAACGAGATAGTATCGCTTACCTGCGGAGTAAAAGCAAAAATTCTATCTCCCAGGGAATACAATTTACTCGTGCTTAATATGCCTACATCTCTCGACTTCCTGCCTGTAAGTCCCAGTTTCTTATTTCTTCCTAAATATGTATATAGATGTGACAAAACCCGTGCTGGTTGAACCTGAAATATTAAATTAAATACAGACTGCTGCGGATAGGGTTTACAATAGCACAAAATGGATGAAAAATTTAATTTTTCGGGAAAAAGTCATTCTTGATAGAAAGTTCTACTTGTAAAAAAAATGCAATTCACGAAGAGAAAATTTTGATTTTTTATACAGGGTTCGCAAAAACTGCAAAAACATGATTTTTCTCTAAGAGTAAACTACCCTTATTTTTCATTTTTGACCAAAATGCCAATAAGAAAACTTATTTAGAATAACGTTTGTAATTTAAATCCAAGATTTAAAATAAATCTTCGATTTTTTTTTAATTTTTAGAGGTAAATGGAAATTTTTGCTGCTCAATAAAATTTTATTAGACTCTATTTTCATAATGAGTAGTGTGTATCTTATTTTCAAATTTAAAATGCATTCATACCATCTTTTGTAAAAACAAGGAGTTTTTTACCTTTTTATTACTTTGCTTCACGTATGCGGCAACTTTGAAGTTGTCAAATAGAATTTGATGTGTTTCGAAAATGTTGACTTTAGAACAAAGGGTTTATTTAGTTTAATGTTACGGTGCGGGCGAAAGTTCTTACAACTTTGTGATAGAGAAATTTAATCAAAGATACCCTAACGTTTACGTCTCAAAAATGGGACTTCATAAATTATTAAGAAAATTTCAGCAAACTGGTTCAGTTTCTAATTAAAAAACTATGTTTAGAATGACGCAGCTTCTCTAATCGTATTGCAGTCTGTTGCTGACAATCCTACCCTTTCATTACGAAACCGAGCTCAAGAACTTGATGTAGTAAAAAAAACTCATATTCAGTATATTTTAAAGGCAAACAAAATATTCCCATTTAAGCTAACTTTTAATCAAACGTTGGAAGAAGGAGACGAAGCCAAACGTTTGGATTTTTGTCTTTGGGTCGGAAACAAAATTGCAAGTGAAAACAGGAATTTTCATAAATTTATCATGTTCTCCGATGAATCGACCTTTTCAACAAACGGGAAAGTGTCTTCTGCGCATATTAGATACCGGAGCGAAAATAATCCAAAGAAGACAATATTACAAAAAAGTAAATGTCTGGTGTGCGATTTCTTATTATGGCATTATTGGCCCATACTTTTTCGAAAACACGTGTAACCGTAGGAGTTACCTTGAAATGTTGGAAACATTCCTTCCTGACAACCTAGAAGAATTGCCTCTCCAATTTAGAAACGAAATGTACTTTCAACAAGATGGATGCCCTGCGCATTTCGCAATTGAAGTGAGGGAATGGCTTAATAATACATTTGGCCACAGATGGATTGGTCGGAATGGTCCGGTTCTGTGGCCCCAAGAAGTCCCGATTTAACTTTCGAGCTATCTTTGGGGGCGCCTTAAACAATTAGTGTTGAAGCTGTTCAAACAATTCCCATTGAAGAAATTTGAAGAAGTTTTTACCACATTCGTTTACAGCTGGAAAAATGTGTTGAATATGGAGGGGGAGTGTTTGAATAGCAAATTATGAAATTATTATTTGTTGTTATTTTAAGATTTTTTTGTGTTATTTCCGGGGTCATTTCATTTGTGAAATTAAAAATACATATTTCTGGTAACACCAAAAATCAGTTTTTGAAACTTTTTGATACCCCTCTGTCATTGATAATGTATGTATTTCGACCGCTAATGTTGCTATCCAAAAATAATTCGATGTTTCAAAAACCATTCAACATAATATGTACTCTGGGGCAACTCTCATTATATCGAAATTGCGTCAGAAAGTATCCTTACTTTCGTGAGTTGTGTCCGATAAAATTGTAACTTTTGAAATTGTAAGGAAATAATATATACCTCAATCGGGGCTACTTCAGCCACAGTTTGAACCAATATATCGTGTTCAGCTAACTTATTTCTTATTTCCACATCCTCGGCCAGAATTACCACTTGTACTACAACGTCGGGCTTCTTTTCGGAACAGAGTCTACGATTCAATGGATCAAGCTCTCCTGGAGCTAAGAATTTCTAAAATACGGTCAAAATATTTTTATGGTATAGAAAAAATTTCGATGCTCATTACATATAATACAATAATATACCATTACTGTTATTGAATTGTGTACAGGGTTATCCAACCAAGACTAGACAAGGCGATTTTTTGACTTTTCCTGTACTTTTATAAAAAAAACTGAAATAGCCATCTTAAGTCATTTTCTCCCGCGAATTCGAATATCTTCAGCAAAAAACAATTGAACATCAAACAAAAGTACTAGGGGTCACTTTGATATTTTTTTAAATGGGATGCCGTATTTTTAATGAGCATATCCGATTTCTCATATAAATTTTGATCTAAAATGTTGGTAGGTGTAATATAATTTTAATAATAAAATTATATTACACTTAGCCGTTCTTCTAAAGAATATTTCATTATTTGTAATTAATTCGTGAAAAATATATAGAAATTTGACACTTGATTATTTTGTCTAACTGACGGACACTTTAAAGCAGGTTAAAGGGTGAACAGGTGAAACGGGTATCCATCTATCAGGTATTAATCGTACGGTAGACGAACATTTTCCGAATTTAAAACTGAAGAAAAAAGGCGTTTTTGAATTAAAAATCCAACATTTTAGATCAAAATTTATATGAGAAATCGGATAAGCTCATAAATATCAAAGTGACCCCTAGTACTTTTGTTTGATGTTCAATTGTTTTTTGCTGAAGATATTCGAATTCGCGGGAGAAAATGACTTAAGATGGCTATTTCAGTTTTTTTATAAAAGTACAGGAAAAGTCAAAAAATCGCCTTGTCTAGTCTTGGTTGGATAACCCTGTACAACATATAATAGCTATAAAGCTTATAAGACATTTAAGGACTTACATTCATATGAACTTTTTTTCATGTTGTCATATAAGTACGGAATTTCCGAACAGCCAATATAATAAGTGAAAATATTACCTCTTGCAATAGTTTGCCAATAATAAACAATGACTGACCCCACAGAAACGGACTTTGTCCTAACGGTATTCTTTGTTGGGTCCCTGGTTCCTTATATTCAGCGGTTACAAGTTCCGTCGGCACCGCATATAATTCCGGTACCAGCTTTATCCCTTCTTCAGTTTTTATCAAAATCTAACAACGGAAAAAATAAAACAATTCTTCATCTTCAATAACTTTTTCATCGAATAATGTTACATTTTTGTTCCAAAACTTGGTTACAGTGGTAACTATATTATTTTTCTGTTAAGATCAATATGAATAATTACTAAGAATAAATAACAGTGTCAGAAATGAAAAAAACATGTAAATATTCTTCACTTTCTCAGTCGATAGACACAAGGTGTCATTTAAAGAATAAATAAATGAAGATCATTATAATGTATTTTCTTACTTCTCCAAGTTAACTAATATTTTAACATACTCTATAAATAATAAAAATATTTCCCAATTACCTTGTCCAAACGTTCTGTGTATTCTGCAGCGCCTTTCTTATCACCTGTGAATAAAGCATCCAATATTAAGTAACAGTAGAACATTGGCCATTCACATTCTAAATTTTCAAACATTCTTAACTCCCATGGTTCGTAATATAATCTGTTTGGATCCTGAAACAGTTTTAAAATATTTTATTTTTTGAATAATTGAATCGGTATTTGCAGAAACCACATGTCCAATATATAAGTTTTTGAGAAAACGCAAAAAAACATTTTACTGTTATTTACAATATGTTTTGCTTCAATCTAAACGTTTAAAATGCTAAATATCAGTTAGTCTGATCAGTTTTAAATGATCATTCTAATTTAAAAATAAAAACTACGTTTTCTACGATTTAAAAAAAAGTGGACATGTGAGCTTTAAGCATAGCGCAGGTGAAATTACTACAGCAGATTTTATTTAAGCAAACTTTTATTTCAAAAATGATACAGAAAAAAATCTATGCAGTGGTAGTTGGCCATAGAAGTATGGAACTGTAAAATTTTTGATATTTTTCCAAAATTAAAAAAAAATTTTAATTTAAAAAATTAGAAATTTATCAGAAATACAAGCTTAAACTCGTTCCCACCCCACCCATTCTACTACTTCTAAACAGATGATTGGCGCTATTGATGGCGCGAAATACCGCAATCTGCGGAAACCACACGTGTCCAGGACAGACAGTAACCCCACATTTTCTCTATCTCATACCTGTTTTGTTTAAAAATGCCGTGACACCAGTATTCCTCACAGGTATGATGACGTTGACAAAGTATTGCCAAATTGGAAACATCTGCATTCCCACTATTTATACTACCGTGCGATCAAAAATTATTTGCATCAAAGACGGATTGGATTAAAAAACGTAGGGCTTGGTTTAGATCCCAATGATATGGGGACGATATATCTAACCAAATCTAGGTTAAAATATTGTCAAATTCATATTATGACATGATGACAAACTAATGAGTAATAAAATAAGTAGACAAATACAAATTTATTTTATTTATTTTTATAAGGAAATAAATTTAGCTGCTTCTTAAGAATAGTCCTGCATGTTCCATAAGATCTTCCCACTTCTTGGGACAGGCGTCTTATACAATTTGATGGCGTATTTTGCATTATTTCACGAACTTTTGCAACAAGTTCTTCTGTTCTTACAGATGGTCTTCCTGCTCCTTTTTTGTGTTGTATAGAAACTGTTTCCCTAAACACAGCCACGGTTCTTTTCAGGCAATGATAAAAATCCCCAGCTAAATAAAAGCAACGTTAGGAAAATGTTCGTGAAAATCGTCCATGCACAAACCCGGATTGTATTGCCACTCACCATTTACTCTAACCCCGTTTCAAAAATACGCTTCAACCATGAATGTTTTGTGCTGTTCCGTAAAGCCCATTGTGTGAATTGTTCAAGAAATTGGTAAAATTAGCGATAAATCAAATTACTTGTAAGGACTGTCAAAGATGACGGAATAACTGATTGATTGTTAATTCAGGTAGTTACTGACACCCAACAGGTATTAAGCTCTACGGCTAAGCATTACGTCCTTAGATGCAAGGCCCTCTTTGATGCAAATAATTTTTGCTCGCACGGTATGAATTCAAAAATATATTCAGTGACGTAAGTTAACAACTTCACCTTAATTCGAGAGCGGCAAACACAGGGGTATTAAATTCAGTGCCGCATTGTGGGTACGGTACGATATATGTCACTGAAATTATTTTTTTAATTTAAAGTAGGTATGTAGTTATTATTACTTTTACTACGTGGTACGCCAACATACTATTATAAAAATGTAAAAACTTACCTCTTTAGGTGTCTTATAACCGTCCCTTAGAAACCTTTTGCAGCCATACCGGCCAAGTAATTTTTCTATGATGCTGTCTTTCGTTAAATTTATAAGGTAAGGATCGTCAACTGCAAAGGCGGGAAAACCAATCACAGAAAGTAAACTACTATCTATCTCCTTGGAACTGGATTCTCTAGGTAACATCGACTGCAATAATTAACTTAATATTAATAATACATGAAATTGTTAATAAAAATTGGTTGTTAACCTTTTTTAAAATTTGAAGATTTAAAGGAAATTTTTTTCGGTATAAAACTTTCCTCCAAACCCGTAGTTAGCTTTTGAAAAAAAAAACATCGTTGGTGAAGGGAAATCGCTGTAAATTATTTTAAAGTCCGTGCAATGTCCGCTAGGGGGTGACGTACTTAATCAGTAAAGGACGGATTATATGCACTTAAATTCAGCCAAAATATGCGCATATATATATATATATATGCCTTGTTTGCCTTTCAAATATGCAGTTATTTGCATTTTTTTACCAAATATGCATAAGTACTGGTATGCAATATTTCTTAATTTATAATATTAAAATGAGGTCAAGAAACACATTGGGTTATAAAAAATATATTTGTTTTTAAAAAAATGCAAATAAAAAAAAAATAAAGAAAATTAAAAGTAAACAATCATTTAACCTAAAAGGCATTTATTACTAAATATTTTTCAAAATTTTCAACTAAAAAGGATTGCGGATACCCTGAACGAAGACCCTATGGCAGAGCAGTATTTCGGCGAATGGCAGTATTCTTGAGACAAACGGGAAGTATAAGACGCATTCCATATAATGATGGATGCCCGGCACACTTTACGCAAAGAGTCCGTGATTTTTTAGATGTTGGATATCCAAATCGCTGGATTGGAAGGGGTAGTTTGTTTGCGTGGCGACCTAGATCCCAGGATATAACTGTGCTAGATTTTTATCTGTGGGCACGAATGAAAGACATTGTTTATAAAATACGCGACCAACCAACCACACGAGAAAACATGATTGAGCGAATTGTAAATGCAATGAATTCAATTTCACAAGCTGAAATTGAAACAGCTGTCTCTAGTTCTAGAAGAAGAATTAATAGTTGTATTTTGCACAACGGAGGTCATTTTGAACAATTGTTTTTAAGAAGCTTTCCATGACTATTATATCAATTTTCCCTTTAATAGTTTCCCATAATTATTTCAATAGTGTTTTATGGCCCGTTGGCCTTGAAATACGCTCCAAATTTTGTCTTTTACATGATTTGGACTAGTCCTAAGCCTAGATAAAGTGTGAAGGAAGGCACGGAATATAACAAATCAAAACCCATAACACTAAATCAACCTACCCATCTACGAAAGCATGAAAACAATCGCTTCTTCATTTAAAATTTTAAAAATTATTCTCTTGGCGATAACACTGAAACGAATAACGGAGATATCAAGCTGCGGTTTCAATATTTTTTTTAGCAAATTTCATCTACTTTTTGATTATGGTATCATAATTATACCGTATGATTAATTTTTTCGGAGTAAAATCCAAAAATGTATTGTTATTGCAAATTGCGCCCTCTAGCATTTTTTTGAGAACTATTATGGACAACTAAATACAATTGGTGAAAGTGCATACATTTCTCTTCCAAACAGTCTTTAGTTTGCTAAAATCGGATAAGTCGTTTATAAGTTACAGCGATTTAAATGATTACACTTTTAACAGCTTCCCCCACTCTTATTAAAGTCGGTACCTACGCCAATGAGCATAAGACTAAAATGATGCATAATTGTCCAAGCTTTAAAGTGGTGTTATCAAACATATACTTTAATGTGAAATTTTCGGAGTTATGTAAAATTTTAAAATTTATTTTTAAAATAACGCCCTCTTGCGGCAAAATGCGGAACTTAAAAATTATTTGCAGAATTTTCTCATGGCCACTTTAATTATCATTTTTATTTTCCTGAGTTTCTATGCCTAGTAGTTTCCGAGATATGGCCGCTCGTCGACCTTAAAAAAACACCCTGTATATATATATATCCAAATTTGGATATTTATTTATATTTTTAATTATTTTTAAATTATTTCATCTGTTTTCTGTAAAGATATATTTAAAAAAATTCAAAATTAACTAATCTTAACATAGTATAAAACAAAGTCGCTATCCTGTCTTATGTGCTTAAATCTTTAAAACTACGCAACGGATTTTGAAGCTTTTTTTTTTATAGATAGTGATTCAACAGGAAGGTTTTTATGTATAATTAGCGACCCGCCCCGGCTTCGCACGGGTGGAATTTCAGAAAGTGGCATGCTGGGTACTAATATATCGGGTTTGTATTTATACCAGCGGGTTGCAACGCATGCCGGGTACACGCTAGTTTAATATAAATATGCGAGTAAACATGTTATAAACCTGTAAATTTGTATTTCAATTCTATTCAATGATAGTTGCTATCACAATAACAAGTTTTTTTAGTACCTACTCCTATGTTAGGAATGTAAAATGTAGGTAAAAAATACAAGTTTATGAATATAAACGCATCATATTCATATACTTTTGCTTTTAACTATGATTCAACTTAAAACCCAGAATTACTGGGCTTGTTAATTAAATCAAAATGAACCCAAACAGGATTTTTTATTTTTGGCATTGTAAATTATTTATTTCATAAAACAAAACAGCAAAATATTTCTCCGTTCAATGAAAAATCGGAACTAGATGTAAATGCCACGCGGCAAAGAACAACAAGGTGGTCAACATCTCGGAAAGATGGGGAATCACCGCATCGTAAGCAGCATAATACGCTGTTGCCGGCTCAGTGACAGCGCAGCGGGGTCATATTTTTATACTGATAAATAGAATTTTAGAAAAAAAATATTTATATTTATCAGGATAAATATCGTCGCATAAACATCATGATATTTATCAAGGATATTTATCACGGATAACTAAATACGAAATAAGTGATAAATTAAAATCCCTATATTCTTTCACAAATTACCTGCAAGACGGCTTGACACTTTTGAGCCTCATCCGTTAAGACGTGTATAACGCTGTAGGGTCCACCTCTAGCTCCGAACAAGTCAAGCTCATTCATTGCTTCCAAAGCCGCTTTAGCCATACCTATGGAACTGGCATTTAATTCTGGAAGTCCATGATTGGATTTATCTCCCCGTTCCCAAATACCATAGTCGGGTGTGCAGTAAGCACATTCGATATAAAAAACGAGATTCTGTATAAACGCCACCTCATCTAAATTAAAAATAATCTGCAAATTAAAATATGTTTTAAATGTCATATGATAGAATGTCCTGTGCTCGATTGTCATTATCCCCTAGAGCAGTGGTTGCCAAATGGTGGTCCGCGGACCCCTTGGGGTCCGCGGCGTATTTTTTGGGGGTCCGCGAACCCACGGAGCACAAAGGGAAAATAAAACAAAAATAACTAAATAACTCACCACTAGAATAGAGATAATCCTTGTGTTTTAAGTTTATTATTGTTTTTAAGGAAAATACGTTGTATTGATAAATAAAATATTGTTTAAATAAGTTACAAAACGGTTGTTTTAGTATTTTTAAAGATTAACTGGCCATGGGGGTCTGCATGTTACTATAATCCGATTTCGGGGGTCCGGGATTTTGCGAAATTTGGGAACCACTGCCCTAGAGGTTAAATTATAAAACAAAAATTAAAAAATTGATTTCATTAAAAAATGTAAAGTAGAAATATGGATATTAAAAACAGACAATTTGAAAATATTTTTAGAAATGCTTTAATTAATTAATATTGTTCTGAATAATTTATATAGTAAGTAATATTTTTTATAGGAAAAAAGAAAAGCACAAAGTCTTTCTCCACAATTTTTTAATCAGAAACTAGGCGAACCTAGGATAGAATCGACATGTTTCGAGTGTAGAATCATCAGGAAAATGAAGCAAATAGTAAAAAGCTGATGTTGTTAGCAGTAGAGAAAATAAGAAGTGGGACTAATCTGTAATGGAGCTTTCAATGGCACACGAAATATGGGTAAAAAATCAAAATAATCTTATGCAGTTAAAATTTTGCATGTGGGCTACAAACTGCATTTAAAAAAAACCTTTTTTTTTCTCGATACTTTCAGAAATAACCCTTTGAATTTTTTTTTTGGAAAACATTTAAATTTGACAGATAATGGGAATCACATGACTACTATTTTTTTTTCCTAATTTTCATCTCGATCTAAGCAGAACGTGATGCCAAAGTTAAATTTTAAATAAAGCTATTAATAAAAAAAAATCCAATGTTGGATAAACATTTGTTTTAAAAAAAATTATTTTATTTCTTTTTGCTTCCCACCCCTTTTAACAGATTTATCTAAATCTTAATATACCTAGGTAGGTAATATAAATATAATATGAACATGGTACATTTACTACCTGTAATCCGGAAGCAGTCATTTGGGCTAAAACTAACAAATACAATGATATGGCGTCAATTTGCAAATGACCCCACTCATTGTCTCCCACAACAATCTGGCCAGTCTCAGAGCAGTATTTTGCATGTAGAGAATCTAATGGATTTTGAGTTTGCTTGAACCTAAAAAAGATGGGAATTCAGTAGTATTTACATTATAAATATTTTTATATTATTTTCACCCTAAGTTACCCTGAAACTTTGGGACAAGTTGTGTCTTGAATTTTAGTAATAAGATTTTTTTTTAGCATTGAGAGTGCAAAGAAGGAAAATGGTTAGGAAAAGGCCAAACTATAGGTATTGCGATTCTTTTACCTCATTCTTTTTTATTAATTGGGGCAGAAAAGGATAGATGTAAAATTATATGTCATGTCTGAAAATTAAACAGATCACCTAATAAACAATACTTTTTCAATAAATAGGTAAATCCGAGGGTAAATCAATAAGCAATAAGCATACTGATTTTAACTTTGACCCTATTTACAGAGCTTGTAATTTGAATCTGAATACAGAAATACCTTTCTACTTTATCTTTTTGTTGCATCATAGCCATTAAAAGACCTCGCATAAGCTTTACACATGACTGCTCCAGTTCGTAAGTTTTTGCTCTATCTTCATCCTGATCAGCCATCTTCTTGTACGCCATGGAAAGGCCCCAGACCGACATAATACAGTACACATTATTTCTTATCCATGCATGGTTATTGTGATCACTCAGGGGAAATAAACCTGTGACTGGATTTTGCTTTGACATGATCATTTTATGTACTATTCGCTGGAAATAATCCAGACGCACTCCCGAGTTACTTCTGCTTCTCATTTTTGATCTAATGTAGTATAAAGCTTAATTACTTTAATAAAAAAATAAATTATCTAATTTTTTATCACAAAAAAACATAAATCAAAAGCAAGGTTATGTTTCAATGACAATTCAATGACGACCACAGAAAAAAAATAGGGTATACCAGGCGTTTTCTAGAATTCCCGGTTAGTACTGGGACAAACGAATGTAGAATGACGCTGACGTGTTGGTCAGGTAAATACAACTCTATCTTTTTAAAACTGGCCATAATCGTTTGACGATTGAACTATTTGTAGTTTGAAGGTCACAGAGGAATAATAAGTTTTATTGTACCTGGACGTAGCTACCGTTCAGGCACCGGACACTTCTATAAACCTATATGTTTTGCACAGAGAAATGATGGTTCTTTATCAATCAGGAGCTTTCCCATTGGCCGGGTGTAATAATTATTTATCCAATAAATGTGCCCTTTTTTAAAAGTATTATTGATTTATTACAACATTTATCTATACTGCGTAACTTTTAAAAGTGATTTGAGTATTATGGAAGAAACCTTAGCAAAATGAATTCTTTAAATATAAAAAAGCTAGTTCAAGTTTTTCTTAGGTACTTAAGTACCTACCTAAAAATTATAATAGGTGCTTTTCTTTTGCTTCTTTTAAACAGCAAAGCAAAGTACTAAATATTATCTTAAAAATGAATTCGGCTTTTAAGTTAATAGACGAGTTTCTTTTACGTTACTTGTAAATAGCAAAGCAAAGCACAGCAAAGATTTTTTCCTTCTCCTTTGCCGCTGTTAAATATGCCCGTCTATATTTCTTAAGCGATTACACGAAGTTGTTCGCGAAGCGTTCCTTGAACAAATTAGGTCAGCAAAGATATTTAGCTTGCTTAGCTGTTTAATAGAAGCAAATGGAATGTAGGTACCTAATTACTAACAGCGGTATGCACCACCCGTCGTGCTTTAATCCAGATTATTTTTATTTAATTCAGGTTTAAATCATTTTTTGGGATGTTTGTACCACGGTAAAAATAGATTTTTTTTGAAAATAATATATTACGAATATTTAATAGGTAGGTATATAAAAAAATATTAATATTTTACAATAGTCTCTAAGCAGTGCTTTAAACACTGGTAGCGAGAACAGTTTCATAATTTTAACAACGCTTAAATATGTTATAAAAAGACAATATTACTTATTTTCTATGTGTATATAGGTACCTTTAGTTTACAAATTTTGGTAAACTGTAACAGGTTTTAAGTATATCAGGTAAATCATTGTATGAACCACAAGTACGTGTGATATAGGATTTTATTTATACCTCTATTGCTACTGACATTGCATTATTGGTATATATTATCAGGTACCTACAGTCTGGTATTATAACTATAGGTACCTATACTGTTTGTAAATGTAATAGTTATTTACCTAACAAGTGCGGAAAGTGGTACTTTTCCGCATGCGACGGCAGTTGCACGAACGACGCGAAGCGGAGTTCGGGCAAGCCGTCAAGGGAGGAAAATACACTTTCCGCATGTGTTAGGTACAAAAGTTTTCCTACGATCGATATAGTTCTCAGATAGGTACCTAAACGTCAATTTTAGGTTCGTAATAATATACTGTAATTACAAAAATTATTGAGCTTCTGGCAAAAAAAAATATTTATTTTGCAAGTATTTCACTTTATTGAGTGTTTTACATAAAGGTATTCATTAATTTAACAAATCGTGGGGAAAAGTTACTTTTCGGCACGATTTATCGTGCAGGAAGTACCACTTTTCCGCACGATTTTACTTTCCGGCACAATTTTTACTTTACCATACTATTTTTGAAATTGTGCGGAAAAGTGATACTTTCCGCACGATAAATCGTGCCGAAAAGAAACTTTTCCCCACGATCGTAGGAAAATATAATTTGCGTGTTACACTTTTGTTTTTTTGTTGATAACCTTATAGATATGTTGACATTGCTAGTTTATGCAATTTTAAGACATTAACAGTTTTATACAAATCACTATAGTGTAGGTACCTACATGAGTCTATCAAAATTGAATAGAATTTTTAATATCTTATTTTGTACAACTTGTGCCCTACTAAAGTATTGAAAGTACCACATGTTCCCCATACTGGAAGAAGACATCTTAGATGTCTTAGATGCGATGCAAAATATGCATTAAGTATAAAAGTCATGCAATCTTAGTTTTGTTTGTTAGATAGGTTCTACATTTATATAGAGGGCGTCAATCAAGTCATCTTATTAATTACATGTTTAATGTGTTCACTCCAATTTAAATTTAGTCTTATCTATATTAATCTTTAGTCTATATAACAGCTGCCTGAGCCACCCATAGTACGTACACCTTTAGTTAGACCATCATTTATCACAGCCTGTACCTAATTCCTCCCAACTTTCACTGAAATACAAAAGCACGGTGTCATCCGCAAAGGTAAAATAACGAGCAATTAAATTAGCAAACTTCAAACTCAATATACGTATATTGAATATAAAAGAGGCCCCAGGACAGACCCTTGGGGACCCCACAGAAACTGTTAATTTAGAGCTTTTCTTATCACTCCCCCCTAACATATTGTTGCCTATCAACTAAATAAGATTTTATTACATCATAATATATTCTATCTCTAAATTCCATCATATGGCTAAGTTTTCTCAACAATATATCATGCAAGGCTAACAACATCAAAAGCTTTGCTCAAGTCCACAAATACCGCCGCTACAATTTTTCCATTGTCTAAGCAGTAGATCTGTAAGATCCATGGTAGCACTTAAAGTGTTAGATACTGCCCTTTACAAAACCATATTGAAACAGATCTCTGTCAATATACTTATCCATAAATTCTAACATTCTAACTTTTATCACAGATTCGTTAATTTTCGAGAACACACTTATAGATAGAGTTTTATTTCATTGATTCTTTGGTACCAGATTTAAAGATAGGTGTTATTTTGCTTAAGATAGAAACCAGGTTAATCCTACGATCTTACATACCGCTGTTATTACTTGAATGGTAACCAGGTCGGATGAGATCGGATATCTCGTGGGGTGCGGGGGAAGGAACACACTCCCCAATCGGTAGATCATAGAAAGCGCAAAACCAAGGGTTGATAGCCCTTGGGGGGGTGCTTCTAATGACTGAGGATCGTGGTTCGGAGCCCACGTTAAACCGTAGGTCCCCTCGGGAATGGCCCTGGTAGCGAACGAAGAGGAAAAAAATTGGAAAAAGCAAGCAAGAAAAATACGTAACTCCTATCATATAAAACTAAAAATAGACAATACGAAAACTGCATAACTCCATTAATTACGAAATATCATCGTTACGACCATTTATAGGGGAAGGTCGCCAATGATAACACCTTTTTTTTACCACCTAATATATTTTTTAGTTCAAAGGTTTTAACCCATTTAACCATGTTAAAATATTTGTTACTACTTAAATATTCATTATAAAACTTTAAAAATATGCAAAAACTATTTTTTTGGTAAAAAGAATAGAAAAGAAAAAACCACGAAGTATGCCATAGGCAACTCAGTTGCCTATGATGGCATACTCCAGTAAAATGCAAACATCTGAGGGACGCATACATGTAAAAGAAATATTTTTGTTAGGAACAGTTTGCACATTTTTATTGTTAAAAAATTCAAGCAGAAAAACTGTTTAAAAAGACTTAAAATAATATATTACATTCTAGGGAACAAGTTTAAAACCTACAAAAAAAATTAAAACATTATCAGGAAAGTGCAATCTAAAGATATATTCAAAAACTTTACAAAGCATATAAGTAGTGTTTAGGGACATAGACACAAAGAAAAGTAAAAGTAGCGCCGTTTGGAATATGACGCATATATGATGGCATACCTATTTATAGGTATGCCATCATAGGAAACCAATGGATATGCCATCTTAGGAATATGTCACACTTCTAGTATATAAATTACAAAAAATTAAAACCACAACTTTAAAAAAATCATAGCAAAGTAACATACAGGGTGTTTTTTTAAGGTCGACGAGCGGCCATATCTCGGAAACTACTGGGCATAGAAACTCAGGAAAAGAAAAATTATAATTAAAGTGGCCATGAGAAAATTATGGAAATAATTTTTAAGTTCCGCATTTCGCCGCAAGAGGGCGTAATTGAAAAGTAAATTTTAAAATTTTACATAACTCTGAAAATTCCACATTAAGGTATATGTTTGATAACACCATTTTAAAGCTTGGACAATTATGCATCATTTTGGTCTTATGGTCATTGGCGTACCGACTTCAATAAGAGTGGGAGAAGCTGTTGAAAGTGTAATCATTTATATCGCTGTAACTTGTAAACGACTTATCCAATTTTAGCAAACTAAAGACTGTTTGGAAGAGAAATGTATGCACATTCACCAATCGTATTTAGTTGTCCATAATAGTTTTTAAAAAAAATGCTAGAGGGCGCAATTTGTAATAATAACAGTTTTTTCGATTTTATCCCGAAAATTCAAATCATACGGTATAACTATGACATCATAATCGAAAAGTAGATGAAATTTGCAAGAAAATATGTGAAAACCGCAGTTCGATATCTTTGTTCGTTTCAGAGTTATTGCCAAAACAATAATTTTTAATATAAATTGCGCCCTCTAGCAATTTTATTAGAAACTATCGTGAACCATTAGATACGACAATTGAAGGTACTTCCAAACAAGCTTAAATTTAGTAAAATCGAATAAGTCGTTTAGAAGTTACAGCGATTTTAATGTTTACACTTTTAAAAGATTCTCCCACTCTTATCAAGTGAAAGTGTAAACATTAAAATCGCTCTAACTACTAAACGACTAAACCGATTTTACTAAATTTAAGCTTGTTTGGAAGAAAAAGGTAAGTACCTTCAATTGTCGTTTTCAATGGTACAAGATAGTTTCTAATAAAATTGCTAGAGGGCGCAATTTGTATTAAAAATTATTGTTTTGACAATAACTCTGAAACGAACAAAGATATCGAACTGCGGTCTTCACATCTTTTCTTGCAAATTTCATCTATTTTTCGAATATGATGTCATAGTTATACAGTATGACTTGAATTTTCGGGATAAAATCGAAAAAACTGTTATTATTACTAATTGCGCCCTCTAGCAATTTTATTAAACACTATCGTGTACTGTTGGATACGGCGATTGAAGATACTTACCTTTCCCTTCCAAACAAGTTTTAATTTAGTAAAATAGGATAAATCGTTTAGAAGTTACAGCGATTTTAATGTTTACACATTCAATAGCTTCCCCCACTCTTATTAAAGTCGGTACGCCAATGAGCATAAGACCAAAATGATGCATAATTGTCCAATCTTTAAAATGGTGTTATCAAACATATACCTTAATGTGGAATTTTCGGAGTTATGTAAAATTTTAAAATTTACTTTTCAATTACGCCCTCTTGCGGCAAAATGCGAAACTTAAAAATTATTTCCAGAATTTTCTCTACGGCTAAGCATTACGTCCTTTAGATGCAAGGCAACGCCTTCTTTGATGCAAATAATTTTTGCTCCTACGGTAACTATATAGATATAGATTCACAGAAATCACGTATCAACGATTCGAACCAAGTTTGCACGTTACCCAAATGGCCAACTAAAAGTTAAGGATTTCGGTGATTTAAGTGCGGCAACGCAGCATGTGCAAGAGCCCCGCTTAAAACCGACTCGCTTGAAAAGTTCTCCGGCCGATCGGTCGTCACGTCACTCGCCAGTGTCGGGCTAGCTGAGGGCCATTAGGGACGGACAGTGCGGCTTGTTCGCGTCTTTGTGCGCGCGAAGCATCTGTTCTCGTGTTACATCTGCCGACGAACGAACGAACTATTTCTTTTATTTTTACGATAAAGATTAAAGCGGGGAACATAGGCAAACATACCCGTAAATATGATTCAAACGGACATTTACAATAACGGCCTCGACGGTTTTGGTGACGGAGGATACATGGAGCAAGAAGAAGAATGGGAACGAGAGGGACTGCTGGATCCGGCCTGGGAAAAACAACAGAAAAAGGTAGGTAAACTCTGTTATTTTATTCATTAGCTGGTATTATAAATACCTATAAAACAAGTCGTAAACCCTTATTTTGGGTGCGCTGTAATCTTTCTGTTATGTGGGTGTATATAATACCTACCTAAAACCCAACTGTTTCGGATAAAATATACATATACGAGTATAAGTATTGTTTATGCCTACACGGCCTACGCTTATGGACACGACGAGACGCCGAAGTTAAATGGTTTCAATTTAAATAGGCATACACAGGTGCGGTAAAAAAAATCACAGTTTAAAACTGAAATATATCGTATCTAGTTGCTTTATTATTCAACGGTATCTTCAGGTATACTATATACCTTTATTACCTTTAGTAAACATAGCAAATATGAATAATCAATGTTATTTAGAAGGTAATTATAACGTTGACATTTCTCGAATTTGTGATATAAGTATACCTATAAGCTGCAATATTAAAATTGAGGGAACCCTAATTTTTAAAAGTATAATAATATGTCAGTGGAGTAGGTACATGACAAAGATACAGGTACAGACTGTCTATTGATAGATCTTTTATTTTACTACCAATGGCACAGAATGTGCTAAGGGAATATTGAAATTTTGAAAAAATTAAAGAGTTTTATAGTTTATAAAGGTTGGGTAGATTTCTGAACCTAAATATGCATTAAAAAAAAATAAAACTTTGGTGTAAATACTTGGTACCTATTATACCAAGGTACAAACATAATGTAGGTATAATTCTCAAGGTAAATTTCCGTTTTTAAATAATTTTTTGTCATTTTCAATAAGCCAAAGAATCGATAAAATTATGTAAATTACCTATACCCAAAACCCAATATTATAGGCAGTGACGTATTATTCGAAACCATGGAAACTAATGCAAACCGTCAATGACCATACAGTATTTTGGTCGTTTTCATGGTTATGATAGCTACGTCACTGCCTATATTTTTGGTAATAGACTATAGGTACTTAGGTACCTATAAATAAAACACTGTTTTTGATATTCCATTAGTGGTGCAGCTATAATATTAACGGCCGTCTATATTGGACAGACTGATAATAAATTTTATTCTAAAATCCTATCGTTTTTGACAACGACTTTCACACTTTGACCCCGACTTTGGCATAGGGGAGAGCGGGGCACAATGAAACACAAAAATTGTTTTTATTTTTTTATTTTTTGGATGTAGGAATATGGGGATGAAACGTGTTTTAAAAGATGCCCTTTGATACCAGGAACGAACCTATGGTAGCATCAAGACCCCTATTATTAACTGTTTGGTGCAATAATCAACTTAAGTTTTTTAAAAAATTGTTTCATTGTGCCCCACCACTGGGGCACAATGTAACATACATAGGGGCACAATGTAACATGTCCAGGGTGCAATAAAACAATGAGATTGACTTAAAAGTAAGCCCAATAAAAGATTTAAATAATGCTATATAGTTTTATTCCAATAAAAAAAGAACATAAAGTTGAAGCGAAACAATTATTAATATAGTAGTTAGCCAATATTTATATTAGTAAAATCGATTCCGAAAGAAATAAATTGTTTTTGGCGTTGGGTTGATCCCGCAAAAACTGGGTTCTCCAGAATCATCTTAATGCTGTTTTCAGCTACTACTGATACATCTGGAACTGGGGGCTCTACAAATGTGTTATGTCCTTTTATTCTGAAAAACTTCACTTCGTAATCTCTATTTGTGTCCTTTTCTTTCATAATAAGTCCAACGTAGAACTTGGTATTTTGACATTTTAATTTATATTCCACCAGTACATAATCACCTGTAATGGGTGACCTATCCAGATCTATGAATTTGTCTTCATTAAGAATAAAAATTTCTTCATCCACGTCTAAGTCGTCATCAGTCTCAATATAGTTGACTACGTCTTCTTCTTCTTCAGATGATGACTGAACCTCTTCAATTTTTTTGGGTTTTTTCTTTGTGTTTTTGTCATAATCTGTTATTTTCCGTTTGACCGTATCCCTTTTTGCTGTTGATGGCTGGGTTTTATTGGCAATTGCAGTCATTTCTGGAGTACTGGTTGCTATCATGCTTTTTCCTTTTGCTCGACCTTTTCTATTGTTTTTCCTACTCCCTGCTTTGGGAAATCCCCTAAAATCTTCAGGTCCACATAAGGAAGTTTCTACATTACTGCTGGTAGTAGAAGTACTGGGGTCTTGAGAGTTGTTATTGAAACTTGAGAGGTTGGCATCTCCATTGGTTTCCATTGTTGAGTTGTTGGTTTTTTCAGCAGGAACATCACCCGACGGTGGATCCTCATTTACCTGACTACAAGTAGCCGGTAAGTCCGCCATTGGTCGATCGGTAACGTAATTACATAAATAATCAGCATCGGTAAAAACATGTCGATCATATGGGTAAATGCCTGTTTTCTTAAAAGCAGCAGTGATGTTTGATGAAGTCATTCCTCTTTCGTGAGCAATCTTCACAAAGCCAGCAACATTGTAAATAGTTGCTGTTTGTCCAGGATGCTGCATCATCCAAGTATCTATCGCAGCATTGTAATACGTTTTGAATGGCTTAAACACTCCAACGTCTAATGGTTGCAATTTATTGGTGGAATGTGGTGGAAAAGTTAACATCGTCACTCCATTTTCTTTGCACAAATTAAGTACCTCCAACGACAAATGACTTTCGTGATTGTCGCATAATATTAGAGTGGGCGATTGAATGCTGCTTTTTGAGTGGTGTATGAAATGTTTGATAACATCAACAAACAATACTGAAGTCATCCAGCCTGATGGATTAGCCAAACCAAGAGTACCAGTGGGGGCTTCCTGCGTCATGTGAGGCTTAAAGTGTACGCGTGGAAATATCATAACGGGAGGTAGAAAGTTGCCGCTCGCTGAGATAAAACAACAGGTTGTCACGTTAGTTCCCTTTTCAGCACTAGTGCACTTGCTAACCTGCTTGGCTCCTTTTTCGGCAATTATTTTTTGAGGCTTCTGTACTGTGCATGTACCTGTTTCGTCCAGATTAAATACTCGTGTTCCATCTGCAAAGTGAGGATTTTTGTACACCTCTTGTAAATGGTCAAAAAATACTTCTACATTTGCTCTTGTGAAAGAAGTAGCTCGGGACAAACTACATCCCTCAGGCGTTCTTTGACTAAGCGATGGATTTCTTTTTAAAAACCCGTAGAACCAATCTTGTCCTGCCGATTTTTTAGCGTCCCATGAACTTGGATATTTGATTTTATTTATTACTGCCATTTCATAGGCAACCTTCTTGCATTCAGCCACTGGAAGACCATAAAACATTTTGGAACACATTAGCAAATATTCCCTCATTTTATTTTCTTGTTCTAAATTAAACACTTGTCTAACATTGTAGTGCGGAACATACTTTAAATTTGTATCGCCCTGATTGTCATTTTTCTTTTTCACATACCTGGATAATGTTACGTGGTTTACATTTTTTAATTCTGCTGCCTTCCTAATGGAGTGACCTTGACTAACGAGGTCTACTGCATCCCTCATGTCATTCTCAAGAAACGAACCTTTATTGGTCTTTCTTTGACGATTTCGAACCATACTGGAACAAAAACAAAAATAATTGTAGAAAATTTGACGATTTATGAACTTAGATGGGGCACCTTGAAACGTTTCAAGGTGCCCCGTCGAGTCATGTTTCATTGTACCCCAAACGTCCATATTTTTTTATTTTATGCCAAATTCACAAAAACAAAACAATTAGAGAAAAGAAAACGCATGCAAGCAATTCAGCAATATATACGTTTCAAGTTATGCTACTCAACTAAATAAAATATTGCGGTTGCTTACCTTAAAATCAAACGATATCCGCACGTAAGAATTTAGTTTTGTCACTAACAAAACACACTTCTTTCAACAGCGTCCAAACTACGACTGAAATTAAAACCAAACTAGAATGACCAGTTCCGGTGTCGATCGAAGCGCCACTGATAGTTACAGATTCTCATTTACCCGCCAGAACTTAAAATAAAATCAATGTTTCAAGGTGCCCCGTGTTTCAAGGTGCCCCTTGCTCCCCTACAATATTTTAATATATTTTTTAACAAAACAAATTCTTCCAAAGCAGATAAAAGAGATATTATTATGATTAAACAATATAGATAGGTATAGTAAAGTAAGCATAGGCGCCGACTTTTAAAAATGTTTATGGGTGCTGGAGCATGTCCATCTTTATTTACTTTTTAGAAGATGCGCCGCAGGCAAATTTTTTTCAGGTGGTACGCCCTTTTTTGGACTATTAAAACTTAATTTGATTCTACGTTTCGATAGCCCGACCCGAACAACGTAGAAGTAAAGAAATTTTGCACAAATAAAACGAGATTTTAAATACGGGCGTGAGATTAGAGAGTTGCAAAATGTTGCGTTTCAGATTTAATAGGGGTGTATGGCAAATAAATATGACAGTGACAGTCATAACAACAACAACAATTATTATTAAATTATTAGATATTATTGTCATTGTGGTGCGGATAAAACAACTCAGTAACGCACGCAATATGTGCGGTTTTAAATAATAGCTTTCTTTACTTACCTTGACGGAAATTATATTAATTTGTATGGGTGCTCCGCACCCATAATATATCCAGTATGGGTGCTTGCGCACCCGTAGCAGTCATAGCACCCATGGAGTCGGCGCCTATGAATTATGAAAGTAAGGTATGGGGCACGGTCCTATTCTGTGCCGATTTTACATGACATAGGTATTATGTTTTATGATAGTTTCAGTTTCAGAACTCGTTTCAGAAACAATGTTAACGTGACTAGAGATGAATCATCTTACACCTAGTTGTCTGTAAATTTATAGTGGCGCCAAAGTCGTTACAGGATCAATCCGATATGTAGTAGGTACACCCACTATGTGGATTCTGGATTCACCAGTAAATTTATGAACTCGCCTTAGTACAGGGACTACAGGGATAGTTCGTGTTGAAATTACATTTCTTGGTTAAGAAATTGTAAAAGTTGACCTTTAATTTATTTTCACTTGTAAACAGCTAAAATTTACCTCAACTTCTTGCCACAACTTATTGTCAAGAACCTGCACAGAACACAGAACCTGAAACTTGTTCTAATTTGTTGACCAAGTTGGGGGAAAATATAGTGATTCCTGGTGTTTTAGTGGCTGCCAACCTATCAGATTTTGAGGTTAGAAAATCGTTTTTAATGTTTTGTTTCTAAAATTTGTTTAAAAATGATTCGCCGTCGTGTTTTTAGTTCGAAAAGCAAAACAAATCAGAAAAAAAACAAACAAAACAGCAATCTTCGATGTTATCGCGTACCGACCTAACCTAAAGCCAAAAATTAGGTACTTTCCATTTGTTTAAACTAGGGCTAGGAATTTTTAAAATATAAGTGTTCGAATAGTCGTTTTGGTATGTTATTCGAATAGTCAAATAATTCGAATAGTCGAACAGATACTTGAATAGTCGAATAGTCAAATATTCGAATTTGAATAGTCGAATATTTAGATAGTCGAATATTTAAATAGTCGAATATTCGAATAGTCGTCTATTTAAATATCGAAATACAGTCGTTTAATCACGGTAGAAGTGGTTTAACTGCTTTAACATAATAAAGGAACATTTTTAAGTATTAGCCATTTTTAAAATCTAAATTATCGAATAATAATAATAGTGTGCATTTTGTCGAATAAAGTAAGATGACAAATAAATAATTCTGTTAAATTATTTCAAGATATGAGACTTTGAGAGTTCTGTAATAAATAAAAACTCTTTAAACAAAATTATTATTTATTAAAAACAAAAAATCAAACATTTTACACAATGAAAATAAAATTATAAAAATAAACCCGGTGTTTTATTTAACATAAAACAGAAACAACAAAAACTGGAACGAAAAGTTTAACAAATTTATAACAAAAATAATATAGGTAAGTACATACTACATAATAGGCCTAGTACATAGTACCAGGCTCGGTTCCAGCGCCCGGGCAACCCGGGCGCAAAGTCCAAGGGGCGCAAAATATTGCCAAAGGTAAAACAAATAAGCGTCTGTATAACCTTCGATGTATAATATACTATTTAAAAGATAAGGGCGCCCAAGTATTTTTTATAAATTCTGAAACAAAGCGGGTGCCTTTAACCCAAATGGAACATCGATGATCTTTAAACCTCGATATTTATAGTCCGCCCTTAGCGCGACGCGGTGAGCGCGGCGCGGCGACTAAAAAAGAAACAGCAGGCTCAGTTGGATAGACTCGTGTCGACTTGTTTTTTTCTAAAATTAAAACATTGAAGGGAGCAAATTATTTGCAAATTAGTCACTGCAGAGTGCACAGAGAGCCTCTCCTTCTTAAAATATCACGTCAAAAAAATTAAATTTTTTTGATGGTATAAGTATATACAGGGTGTTCATTTGAAAACTTCCCACCTCGATTTTCCTGCTTTAAAATGAAAATGTGGAAAATCGCTCGGACCCGTCGATTTTTATTTCGAGGGGGACATCTTTTGCGTATATTGTCAATCTTGTTACTTCAAGCCCCTAGGGGAGGGAGGGGGGGTAAGATCTAAATCTTAAATGGATACCCCTATTTTATATAATTTTTTTGGATTCTGCATAAAATTCCAAACATTTTTTAATAAAAGCATTATTAGTCTATACTTAACAGTTTCCGCGATTTTGACTCTTGAAAAATGACATTTTTGAACTTTGACAGCGTCTAGCTTTCTAACTGTACGTCTTAGAGCAAAACGGCTTACATGTCCCTATCTTCGATTTTTATTATCTTTCCAATAGTGTCAACTTCCGGTCAAACCGGAAGTACTATATTTCTTACATCCGGTTTATTTACCTACCTTGTATACTTATTTATTATTGTAAATTGACATACACAATATCAATAGTAGCAGCTATGTCGGATAATCTTTGAATAGGGGGGGGGGGGGGGGTATCGTGTTGAAATTACAATATCAAAAATGAGTTCTCACAGTTAAAAGGGGCTCGATTACCTTAATTCTTGAATTA
Organism: Polydrusus pterygomalis; assembly: GCA_963969555.1. NCBI lineage: Eukaryota > Metazoa > Arthropoda > Insecta > Coleoptera > Curculionidae > Polydrusus > Polydrusus pterygomalis. Next base: position 31,081,290 of record OZ018379.1, read on the forward strand.
CTAACCAAGCTACTTTGATTGTGAGTATATACAGTGTGACCAGTAAAGTCCGCATCATAGGGGATTTTTTTTATTAATGGCTTTACTCGAAATTTGACTTTGACATCAAGTAGTCACGTGATTCGCATTATCCGAGACGCAATTTTTTTTTTCAAAAAATAATTCAAAAGTGGGGTTATTTCTGAAAATATCGAAAAAAGTTATAAGAAAATGTTTTTTTTTAATGCAGTTTCTAGCCCACAGGCAACAATTTCAGCTGCATAAGATAATTTTGATTTTTTACCCACCACTAAAATTTATTTTCCATTTAATGAACACTTTACTGATGACACTGTGTTCTTTTTTGTCTTAATATTAAGGTGTATTACTTTCAGACACAAACTACATTTTCAAGAAAACTTATTTTATGGAGTTAGGTACCTTATACAGGGTCCAAAACAAATAAACTTTGCATCACATGCGACCAAATTTTAATAGCCCAATTTTGATTGTGTAGCAAAACACACATTTAATATGGCGCTACTTTAAAGAAAATGTAGGTATCTGAAATAAAGCATTGCCAAAGCTAAAAAGTTTTATGTAGGTTGCGTTGTTGAGTCCTATTTTGCAAAAGTGGTGCAATTTACAAAATATGGGTAAAAAATCAAAATTATCTTATCCAGCTGAAATTTTGCATGTGAGCTAGAAACTGCATTTAAAACAACTTTTTATAATAACTTTTTTCGATACTTTCAGAAATAATCCCACTTTTGAATAATTTTTTGGAAAATATTTAAATTTGACAGATACTACGAATCACGTGACTACTATTTTTTGCTTAATTTTTATCTCGATCGAAGCAGAACTTGATGCCAAAGTCAAATCTTAACATAGTATAAAACAAAGTCTCTTCTTTAAAACTACGCAACGGATTTTGAAGCGGTTTCTTTTAATAGATAGAGTTATTCAAGAGGAAGGTTTTTATGTATAATTAGCGACCCGCCCCGGTTTCGCACGGGTGCAATTTCAGAAAGTGGCATGCCGGGTACTAACATATCGGGTTTGTATTTATACCAGCGGGTTGCAACGCATGCCGGGTACACGCTAGTTTTGAATAAAGCTATTAATAAAAAAAAAATCCCATATTATGCGGACTTTACTGGTGACACTGTATTATACATAATCATAATAGTATTACCTACCGGTGGATGTTTACCTGTGCGTCATCACAC